>OX244030.2:12933510-22933510 GCA_945859785.2 Tridacna gigas
TGCTACTGCTGCTGCTCCTGTTGTTGTTGTTGTTGTTGCTGCTGCTGCTGTTGCTGCTGCAGTTGCTGCTGCTTCTGTATTAGATGTTTTCAACAATACTTTTTTTTTACTTTGTGCCTGAATTTTACTAGGACATCCGAGACACAGCCTGTGACTGGCTAAAACACTTAATATAAGCCAATACCGAGCACCTGCTGAACATTTAGTCGGCGAATCAAGAGACTTGGTACTTCAAAATAAGCCACTGCCATGTGAAATGCTTTTTCCATACTCGTACTAAACACAGTCTCTAACAGAACACATCAAAAATGTGTAGGGCTGTACAGCTGTGCACGTATTTGAAACTCCGCGTTCAGCGTGTGTTCCTGTTCACTGATTCGAGAAATGTTATCGTCTGCATGACGACTTAACCGGAAGCTATGTGAAATTAACAGACGCAAACACAACGCGGGCCCTCACAATCCTGTCCTCGCTTCTTTATAGTCTCTACAAATCTGTCAAAACAGTCTTTGGGTTAAGTATATGAGTCATGCTCTGGGAAAAGGGGGCTTGATGTATCTGCAAAAAAAAAATGTCGACCAAGGTAAGCCTGCGCAGTCCGCGCAGGCTGACATGGGTCGAAATCTTTTGCTGGTGGTCAATTTTGTGTATGTCAAAGGACCAGTCTTCCTCATGACTCAGTCTGTACTTAGACAAAATGGATTTTATGGATCCATAATTATATGATGATCCATAATTAAGACGATGCATTAACCCTTTCCCAAACAAGCCTTGGTTTTTACGGGTCTGCAGTACAAATCTTTTGAAAACACTGTGGGAAAAGGAGAAATTGCTCGTAACGAGCAATTTCTCCTTTTTCCACAGTGTTTTCTACCCTTTTGGAGAACTTTCCACCACTTTCATCAAATTTAAAATTGTCGTCTGCAAACTCTTTCAGTTTGGAAGGGTCTAAAATCTGTCGTTTGGGAGAGGGTTAAAACCCCTTTCTCCAGACCATGGCACATATATTTACGTTGCTGGAGCATTTTCACTGCATTCGATTAAAAAAAAAAATATCATGATATTTATCGTAACTAATTCTATACATGCAATGACGAAAGGACCATTACACTACACTGTTTGATCATGAATCTTCACTGTACGTTAATTGGCGACAGATATTCTATTCAACCAGCACACAACACTGTAATTTCAATACGATTCTTTTCTCCTGTAGAGATATAGCGCCACTCTCGCTTATCTAATCTATATCCCGATGGACCGGTGGCGTTCAAAACTGAAGTACGACCTAAGGATCTGGGGGTCCACTCTCCTTGCAGGAATTAACAGCCCCTTTCGGTTGGAGTCGGAGATAGACGGCGAAAACCCAATTTTATGTTTATTTAGCACCTAGGATACGCTTCTTCTGAAAAGGTCTTTATTTTCTGTATCACGGGTTCATTCTACCCTGTCACTCTGTATTTCTTTCATGTGAAACAACTTAAGATAATAATCTTTTTTTCGAGGGCACGGTCAGGCGTGCGTACGTGTGCCTATCTATGTACGCCCCTGTGAATAAAAAATAAATGACGAAATCGAACATCGTTTAGAACAGATTCGTTTACCTAAACCCTTCAATACAAAATCCCATGTCTCACGACTCTGAGAAAAACAGCTCTTGTAAAGAATGTAGAAAAAGGAGAATTGCTGGTAACCAGAGTTTTCTATTTCTTGCACAATGTTTTCAACCATTTCAAAGACAAATCCTGTCATCAGAGCAACATTTGATCCGTCGTCTGAAAGTGCTATAAATTTTGAAACGTCTATTAACTTTGGGTCAAAAATGTTAGACTAGGATCAGATTGTACGGATGTGCAGGCTAATATTCTTCTATTCTTCTCGTCTCTTTGAACCGACTTGTCCTGGTTAGGGTTACTTGGTGGTTTTCGACCTTTGCCCAGTTGGTCAGTCGGTTGTACGTGTAGGCTGCGAAAGCCAGGACTCGCTGGTTTGATTCCTGAGTTGGGCAACATTCTCCACGAGCACTGATGATAGTCATTCATTCCTCTCGCGTCGCTAAACATCGTTTCGACGATGGTTATGTCGGACAGCAGCCTGTGGTTTTGAAAGAGTGTCGCCTGAGGTACAGGTAGAAGAAACTCGAGGAAAGCATGGATAGGTGGACTGGTCTCCGCGATTAAACTGAAATAATGCTGAAACGGCGTTAAACATCAAACAAAGAAAGAGAGACCTGTTACAAGACGAAAAAAAAAAGGAACAGCAGACGGCAAGTTATAAATGCCGCTAGCCTTGATGTTATTTCACATGCCGACATGGTCAGTGCGGGCTTATGGGTGCATTGTTGGGTTAATTGCCATTTGACAGAGATAACAGGTGAGCCAGAGATTATCTTGGATTCAGATCAGTTGAAATCAAGGTCACGTAAGATCAAAGTACAGCAAAAACTATTACCCTCGTCAACGGTATATCAAGGTCGAAAATCCAATGGCTTTGCTATGCTTAAATGGGTTTTTACCCCGCTTTTAACATCATAAATTTTTGAGTCAGCTCTCTTTTTCATGTCCTACGCTGGAATTCTACAGAGCCTTTACTAGAAAAAATCCCGGGTGACCAGCGTAGCCAGCAAAAATCAAACAAGAATTCCCCTATGGAAAAAAAAACACTGAGCCACGTTTAATTCAACGCCCATATAAGGTTGTGGGTTCTGTTATTGTAGTAGGTAGGTTTTATTATTTTGACAAACAGGGCGGTGTTAGGCATCGTTTTTTGCCCTAAGAATAACACATCAAGTATAAAATAATGATATCACTTGTTGAGTCAAATTCATGGGTCAAATTTTAGTTGCAAGTCATTTTAATTCGAAAAGCTTGAAACAGTGCCGTCATACATCTACATCTTATCTGGACTGCTTATCTGTTTTTCGTTTTGGCCTTTTTATGCCGATAACCAAGGGTGAAATCACTTCATCATGAAATGCGCACAGTGCATAGGTTATACCGATACCACCCTAAACAAAAACGGTATAGGTATGAGGCATTGAGATAGAGCGGAAACCCCCAGATATGCAATCTTGACTGAAAAGAATTTCTTGTTAAAAAAAAAAGGCTTTGCCGTGATAATACTTCGCATTTTTCTCGATCCACGGTATTTTACCGTTTACCACGCAATCCTGATTTTTAACGACACCAAGGAAAAAGGCTTTTGAAAACATTGTGAGAACAGGAGAAAATGCTGGTAACCAGCATTTTCTCCTTTTCCCACAATGTTTTCTACCTTTTCAAAAACAAATTACAATTTTTGAGTCACATTTATTTTGCCGTCTGCAAATGCTTTCAATTTGGAAAAGTGTAAAATTTTGTCGTGCGGTAAAGAGTTAATGAATGAAATTAAAAAAAAAAAGAAACTAGAGACCAAGAAACCAGAAATGGCATACTGTCTTAAACCGCATATCTCACAAAATATTGTTTTGTGTAGATTGCAGATCAGGCTGCACTTTCCATCAAGTCTGACCTTGAATCTACACTGTCCACAGAAGATTTTATCGGCACCCAAGGGTAATGGTATATTATCATTGTAGCCAGACTATAAAACACTTTAGAATCTGTTCAAAGAACGTAACCTGTTTTCAAGTCTTTCTTTCTTTCTTTCTTTCTTTCTTTCTAAATAAATAAATAAATATATATATAAATAAATAGATAAATAAATTAAAGCCTTTTGCAGAAAACTCGAAAACAGATTGGTTAGATCTGTTTGTTTCTTAGTCCCCCACACAAGTGTTTCCGTGAATGTAGATACTTTGAATTTCGATGGAAAGCAGTAAAACCATCAGTCATGGATGAACAAACTGTATTTACCTGTCGAAATCTGCTCGCTCAATACCAAATGCCAATATTAGCCATTATCAGCAAACTCTGCCAGTATACACCAAAAGAAGGCCAATGTGATTTGGTCAGTATCAAATCCAAAATGGACGACAAATCTCGGTCATTAGTGAAAAAGATGGTCATAAATCTAGTAATTTTGTATTGGCCGTGTTACCGGTCTCCGGCCAGACGAAATTACTTAATAGTATTGGACGATAAAGCTTCCTTACCTTAAACTGCTGGATAAATGAACCGAAAGTGTCCACTCAATATAGTAAAAAAAACAACAACTATTGCGATTTCAAAGTTGATTTCGCTGGAAAGAATGGTTGGTGAATACAGCCCCAGGGCCCGTATTCAAAAATCATTCTTACTAAGCATTCTTAGTCAATTTCTCAAGGTTTTTTTTCTAAATTTCAGAGTAACGCAACTTCTTATTGGCTAAACTAAATGTTCTAACCAATCAGATGTTGCGTTACTCGCTTAATCTAAAATAAGACCAAGAATGCAATTAAAGATGGTCTGTGAAAATGGGCTCTGGATTCAGGTGATAAAAATTATTATGAAAAACGTGCAGACCATTGTCAGGCCAATGAGTCTTGTAAAAAACAAATAGCGGTATAAGAACGAAGTCGTCCATGGCAACAATGAACGTTTTTACAACTGAAATAATAATGGCATATCGAACAAAACAACCTGCTGGCACAAACAAATTTGAATAATTAATCAGAACATGTTGAACTGTGTACCGAAAGCGCAACGGCTTCCAGTCAGCATTACCTAAATAATACATGAAATGTTTCTATTATGACGTTTACATCGCTATGATCAAACCATTGCATCCATTAACTCAAAGGAAATTTGTCAGACAAACAGACTGTAATGCATTTAGGCCTTTCAAAATTTCATGGAAACAAAGCAAAAATAATCACTATTAAAAATGTTCAGCCAGCCATTATTTTAAGGGGTCGTATTCACCAACCATTCTTAATCTTTAGGCTGCTAAGCGTGACTCAAGGACCCTTTGTGGACAGTGTAGATCAAGATCAGACTGCACAGAACGTGCAGTCTGATCTTGGATCTACATTGTCCAATCGGGAGAAATTTTCCCCCAAAATATACCTTTTGAAATAATACAATTCGGATTTTTACTATCGGCTTGAAAGTTTCATTTCACTTATTCAGCAGAAAAAGGGTTAAGAACGTTCTTATTCTTATGGCCAAGAATTTTCTAAATTTTGAAGTAACACACTTTCTAATTGGCTAAACCATATGATGTAGCCTATCAGAAGTTGCGTTACTTACTAAATAGAGAATTAGACTTTGAGTGAAATTAAGGATGTTTGGTGATTAGGGACGCAGGTCTCGCTCATGTTTGTCTATCCGATATCATTTGCCTGTGATAACTTCATTTTAACAAACATTTTGTGAGGAAAAGAATGCGATCGATTGTTGTGAAAACACGTGAGCCATGCTCTGGCAAAAGGGAACTTATTGTATCTCCGTGATGCATTCTACCGATCAAGTCATCGCACAAATTTTATGGATCCATAATAGCCACTTCCTTTTAACAAACGACCGAATCATTGGGTAGATCGTCCTTTGACATGCGGAAAATTGACCAATAGCAAAAGGTTTCGGCCCAGATCAGCCTGCGCGGACTGCGCAGGCTGACCTGGGCCGATACCTTTCGCAGATGTATCAAGCCCCCTTTTCACAGGGTATGGCTCATGTATTTATGCATAAAACATGTGAAACCATATCGGCTAATAGAGAAATTGCTGGTGTCTGTTTTTGTAACAATCTTTGCATATGTGGTCTGCAAAACCAAAACGGTCTAAGCAGGTGGCAATTCGGCCAAAATTGATAATCTCCTTTCAGATAATTTTATTCAGTCTCTTCCATTTTGAATAATACAATATTTTCCCGCATTCACAATTATCCTGGGCCAGTTTTATGTCGATACTCCTTAATTCAAAGTGCTGAAGGTCCTGAATGTCGATTTTTGCTAAAGAATAAATGAAGAAGTCTATGTTGAAAGCAAAATAAGGCGACAAATTAAATGAGGCTAAAATGATGAGACCTGCTTTTAAAAAATTAGAACACATTGCCAGAAAAGGAGAAATTCCTGGTTTCTTCTTTTCCAAAGCATTTATAGAAGCCCTCTCTCTACGGGTATCAAAATTTGAGGTTGTTTGGTGAGGATTTATCATTGATTTGACGAAATGGTATACCCGAAACACTACTTAAACTTAAATGAATAAAATGCAAATACTTTAGGTCCCCCCCCATTGTCATACTATGGGTTAGGGCACCCGCCTACGGAGAGGAAGATCGAAAGTTCGATTCCCATGGGAAAGAGTCTCTTTGTTAAGATCGGTCAGTGAGCTGCCAGTATGTTACATAATGGTTACCGAATGAATTCCCGCCTGATGCTTTGGCAAGAAAAAATGGAATTCGGGAAGTAAACTTGCCAGGCGAAAACGCATCATTAATAAGATATTGGCCGGTCATTTCAACAGGGATGACACAATGATACCCTGACACTTTACAATACATGAGTCACGCTCTGTGAAAAGAAGATTTAATGCATCTTTGTAATACACTGTACAAAGTAAGTTGTCATTTTACCTAAAAGCCGACTGAACCGCAAAGTAGAATAAGGTAGACTGGTCTTTTACCATGCACACAATTTACCAATAGCAAAAAATTTCGACCCAGGTGATTACTTTTTGCAGGTGCATAAAAAGACCTTTTCACAGAACATGGCTCATACATGTATAATAATGCATTTTATATAAAACGTCTGTTTCCTTAGAAAAAACGCATAAACATTTCACAAGTGTTGCCATTTCTTGAACTTCGAAGCAATTGACATACATTTTTTATTTTTATTCAAGTTCGAATAATCGGAAGTTCGAATGCTGGGGTAGTACAGTATTAACACATTGAATAGTTTATATGGCTAATGACGAACATGTTCTCCCTTCAAGCGATCACAATAAAACAGAATACTGTAAATAATTTACGTATCAGACAGTACTACTACCTTTTGTAATCTGAGGTTTCAGAACAGGGAAAGAGTGCTGAAGTGTACTGTATACTGAAATAGTCTCTTGCAGTTCAAAAATAGAAGACAAGAAAACTCGTAAATAGTTAATGAGGAACGCACGTGATAAAATATAGATAATGACGCAAAGTGGCTCAGATCTAAAGCACGTACCTCGTAACATTCATTAGTAGTGGTCAATATAGATGAGTTGTAGATATCCTTTCTTGCTGTTTTTGAAAAGAGTGAGAAAATCAAAGCGCTGAGAGTAGGGATTGACGTGAAAAAGTACAACATGAATAGAAGTACACTTATCAATCATATTGGAATTCTGGGTAAGTATCGTCAATATGATTTCATTAGGTACATATTCTCTTTCTTTTTGCAGATATAAAACCTATCTGTTTGCAGAGGGTATGATAGAAACCGGCCTGTTTTCCTTATCTTGGTAGAAAATTCTCAAACGTATTTGTTTGGCAAGGATTCGAATTATAGAATTTGTACAAAACCGACAAATAATTTCAGCTCACCTGGACGGAGTTCAGAAAGAGGTATTGCACCACCCCCCTGGCGTCCGCTTTAGCGTTGGCGTCTGCGTTGGCCTTGGCGTTTGAGTCAGAGTCCACATTTATGTCAAACTGCTTTCAGAGCTCACATTATACAAACCATAAGATGGATTTGGTTTCTTTTATCAAAACCGCCACCCACGTCCACGCCCATGATCTTAAGGTCAAGGTCACTGATTCTCAAATTTCATGTTTAATTTTTTTCTACAGCTCCTATTTTCCCGACCAATTAATTGATTTGGTTTATATTTTGTACGATGATGGATATAAGTCCACAGTTTCATGCAGCTGTACTCCTGCCAATGCTTGTGGCCAAAAGGTTTAAAATTGGAGAGAACCTATGCTGTGGCGTGGATTTTAAATTGAAAATAAATTTCTACGTAATACGATGTATTTATAATTATGAGCCATGCTCTGGCAAAAGGGGTTTAATGCATCTCCATTATACATGATACAAAGCAAACCATCGGATTTTTATGGATCAATAATGGCCACTTTTTTAACAATCTACTTAATCATGAAGTAGATTGGTCGTTGTACTGCGGATGCATTAAGCTCTCTTTTCACAGAGCATTACTCATAGACATTAATGGTTTTGACTGGTATACTTGCACATGTACTTTAAAATAGTTATGGGAATTTTATAAAACAAGAAAACACGTAGTGTATGACTTTTCTAAATTAATAGCATTTGCAGATAACAAATAAAATGTGTCTCAGATGATGGAATTTGTCTGTGGAAGGGTGGAAACCATTGTGGGAAAAAGTTGAAGATGCTGGTCCTCAGCACATTCTGCTTTTTCCACAATACTTTCAAAAGCCGTCTTCTTCAGGGTCGTTAGAACTTGGCATTGTTTGGTATAAAGTGAAGTGTTAAAAACGTTCCAAAGACCGACGAGATAAAAAAAACATTTGCGCTGACCAATCAGCAGGGTAAGAACTCCCGTATCTGTTTCATGCTGCAGCTTGCAATTTCAAGAAGACAGGCTGGGCCCTGTGTTACAGTATATCAGATTCTCAGGAAAAATTGGAGCTATTCCAGAATTTCTGGACCTCAACTTATTTTGTAACATACGTAAAGCTACTTTTCAGTCGTTGTATTAAATCGTTTCAAATGAGCATCGAAAAATAATTGAGTGTACCATTTAATCAAAATATTCATTTCTCTTTAGCCCTTCACCCCTTTTTTTTTTTTTTTTTTATACACAAGCCATGCTCTGCGAAAAGGGGATATAATCCATCTCCAAAACGTATCGACCCACGTCAGCCTGCACAGTCCGCGCACGCTGACCTGTGTTGAAAGTCTTTGCTATTGTTAAGTTTTCTGCATCTCAAAGGACATTCTACCTCATGATTCAGCCGGTTGTTATGCAATATGGATTTTATGGATCCATAGTAATGTGATGACTTCCTTGATACAATGCATTACAGAGATGCATTAAACCCCCGTTTCACAGAGCATGACTCACAAAGAAGCAGCCTCTGTCATTGAGCAATATAAAGAAAGTGCTAAAAAGTAGCTATTGTGCATCTTTTCTATCTCAGTTTGAGAGTTCGGGGCCCGTATTCACCAACCATTCTTAAGAATATTCTTGGTCTTGTTCTCCAAAATTTTCCAAATTTGAAAGTAACACACCTTCTGATTGGCTAAACCATTTGGTTTAGCCAATCAGAAGTTGTGTTACTTTCAAACTTGGAAAATTTTGAAGAATAAGTCTAAGAACGTTCTTAAGAATGGTTGGTGAATACAGACCCGGGTTTTTTTTTGTGTGTGTGTGTGTGTGTTTGCATGGTTTTTTCTTTGACATTTTCGAAGAGCTCGTGTTTTTATATTGGGTAATTGTTTAGAGTTTCTTGATTTCTAGATCTTTCCGTTTTCAGCTCATCCTTACAAGATTTACTAACACGTCTTCAATTTTTCCCAGAATTAACCCTTTACCACACAAGCATGACCTTTAACATCGCTGAGGTCGACAACCTTTGGAAACACAGTGGTAAAAGTACCATTCTCTTGCAAAACTAACGCTCTTTTACCACCAAATTTTCACTGTGATTAAATACTCCTTTCCTCTAAATATTTACCGTCTTTATCTCTATATTGAGTATTTCATAAAGGTCTGAATGATTCTGTATGGTAATTGGTTACAAACAATACAGGGGAAAATGGATTTTCCCGGAGAAATGTGATAATTATACACTGGAACTGTTTCCTCATTTAAAGCTTGGGAAGGTGTTTTTTTTTTGCACAGTCTCTCGATTTCGATTTACCAAGGATACTGATTCAAAACAATTGATTGAGTCATCCTCTGGCAAAAGGGGATTTAATGCATCTCCGTGATGCATCATATCGAGCAAGTCATCACATAGTAATGGATCCGAAAAGTCCGATTGACTGAATTTTGAGTAAGAGTGGTCCTTGGGCATGCAGAAAATTGATAAATGTCAAAAAGTTTCGACCCATGTCAGCCTGCGTAGACTGCGCTGATATGGATCGATACTTTTTGCAGATGCATAAAGATCCCTGATCACAGGGCATGGCTCAATTTTTTTATCTACGGATTTTCTAACCCTCCTCTGTTATTGTTATCTTGGGCGGGTCTTTCACGACTTTTCAATACCATCGAACTGTGTCCATTTTGAAAAGCATCTGGCTGTTTCCAAAAAGCCCAGTCCGTTCGGGATCTTCAGCTGTTAGAACAACATTTTACTATCCATGCGCTATAGATGAATAGATATATGCTTCTGCCGCCATTATATGAATGAAGTCCTGAAATTATGTTAAAGACCTCCAACACTCAAGACATACTCTCCATCCGATTAGCATTATTTTTTACAAATGCTGGAAGCGGGATTACCGAAGAATTCCTTGTAGAACCACTTTTGAAATAAAACGGCTTTTTGTAATAAATTTTTCATCTTCGCTATATTCCTTCAATATTCACCCATATTGTCCAAAATCGATATACACATATATATGTGTATATATTAACGATCTAATTCAAAGGTTAACAGATAATATCAGGAAAGTAGAAATAAATGATTTTGAAAATATTAGTTCAAAAGACCGTTTTATGTTTTATTTCAAAAAGCCATTTTATTACGAAAGTGGTTCTAAGAAGGATGAATGACTCGTCCAGTAAATTGACAAATCAGGAAAGCTCAACTGGTAAGGACACCTACATAGTGCAAATATTTAAGTGGGAAAAAAATGAGTCGTGCTCCGTGAAGGGGGGTTAAATGCGTCACTTTTGTGATATTTGTATATCTTCTGCATGTCAAAGAACCAATGCACTTGATTATTTAGTCAGCTGTTAGACAAAATGGGTTTTTGGGATTCAATATTGTGTCTTGACTCGCTGGATATAATGCAGGATAGAGATGCATTGAACGCCCTTTTTCACAAAGCAAGCCTCAAATGCATGTCAAATGATGTAATGTAAGTGGATGAATGTTGTCGTTATTTCATAACTGTATGGTTTTCACTAAGACTTGAAAGGTGAACTAGGGCTGCTAGAGGGTTCACCAGCGGGGGGGGGGGGGGGGGGGGGGTGTTGGATCATATTTGTAACAAATCATATATGTAACACCTGTTACATATATGATCACATATGTAACATGTGTTACATATATGACTCGGAAATCAAGCATAAATGTAACATATTTTGTGACGAATATGATCGATGCCGGTTTTTGATGTGACATGAAATCACATATGTCACAGGTCAATTTTGATTTAAAAACAGTACAAAAGAATGCATATTTACATCTGAAACACATTTGTAGCAGGTTTTTATTCACCAGATGGGCCAATATCTTGATACTGATTTGTTGTGTCACTTTGTCCATCGTCGTCATCGGTGAGGCGCAGATTGTTGGAAGTTAAACTGTATGATGTGTGTTTTGCCTTGAGTTCCAATCTGAAGATCAATTTTCTTGCTGTTTGGATGTTGCTGGACACACTCACGTGCGCGCTCGAGATGCACTGGTACCTTGGGCAAAAAATCATTATTCCACACGTCCTCTCTCTCTCTCTCTCTCTCTCTCTCTCTGAGGTTGATTCAAGTTGGAGTGAGTCTCGAGAGCGATTAGTTTAATGTGCTAACTATTGTTTTGCAATCGAGAATAAAATCAATAGTGTAAAGAATATAATGATGTTGCTATTGCTGTTAATTGTTTGAATACAAATAGACAACTAAACCTGTTACATATATGCTTCTCATGTCAACCCCCATTTCGGACAAACACATTTGTAACACACTTTATCTGTTACGAATGTGATCATGTACGTAACAAATGTGTTACATATATGATTTGTTACAAATATGATCCAACAAGGGGGGTATTGAGCAATCTCTTATTGCAAGCGAATTCTCATTTTCCCAAAATAGCTTTTCATATGGAAACGATGAGAAACTTTTATGTTTTCCTCTATGTCACTACTGGTTATGTAAGTAACCAGTAGGGCTGTAAGTTCACTACATCCTGAATAAACACATGCAACCGATGAATGTAAGATGTCATAAAAAAAAATAGAGAAAGCCAACAAGAACTTAGGCTTGACACATGAGTACCTTTCTTTCGTAACGTTGATGTCTTCTTTTGTCACTTTTTTAAAGTGTGGCCTGCTGCAATCCAGAAAAGAGCGTGTGCGGCAAGGAAATTATGAAGGGCAGGGCAAACCGAGGCATTAAGGCACACGGAGGCATAGTTTCATTTTTTTTTTTCAAGAAAGCAACACTGAGGTCATGTATTACGTCATGACCTCTTTTCGCCCGAAAATCCTGTTGAAACCATGTTTTATGACTGGTTTTAAAATGTTTACGTTACGAGTTTAAGTTTTGTCCCAGAAAAAAAATGTTTGGATCACATTAGAAAATTTTGATATGTCAAATAATTTTCTGTTTTATGTTTTATATATTTCCTGGAAATTACACATCGGTGCAAAGTTATACCATCAAGTTGTGGTTATCAACACATGTATACATGTTTTTATTCGATATATAGAGAATAGATGGTTGGTGTCTTGGATGGGTTAAGTTTATCGGGCAAGGCGGAGGTATTTATCTGGTGAGCCGAAGGCGAACCGGATAAATTTCGGAGCCGAGCCCGATAAACTTAAACCATCCAAGACACCAACCATCTATTCTATTTATCCTGTCACGCACTATAAAAGAACAAAACAAAACGAAAAACAAACATTGACATAAAGACAGTACCTTTTATTCAATATTTTATGGTAGCTCTACTGATACCATAAAATTCCGAAGCCGAGCCCGATAAACTTTCCCAGTCCAAGACACTAACCATCTATTCTGCAAATTTCCCAATCCAAGACACTATTCTATTTATCCTGTTTCTCGTTTACAGTTCAAAATCCGACTAGATTGAATATTTCGCTTGAACTTAATGCACGAATTGACGACTTTTTCACTATGACACATGTATAGAAACACAAATGGCGAACTGTGTAAAGCGCTCTGAATATGCAGCTGCAAAAATGACGTCATGAATGGCATTGCCTACGTCATAAACGTGACGTTTACCCTCAGAAGAATGTTGTGGCGAATGATTCTATTACATCCTAAATAATAAGAAAAATCAATACAGGTGTCGAATTTTTAGCGATAATTTTACTGTAAAATATTGATTTCGTGTGCCGGCACCCTGAAAAAGTAGTTCCGGCTGGTGACAAGAGCAACTAGCCTAATAAACCTTGATCACGTGACCAACTGACATAATAAACCTAGTCACGTGGTCAGGTGACCGTATATCATCACCAAGTTTATATGACCCCGTGTTATACGACGGGATTTTTAGGAGGTGACAGGATAAATTTAAAATAGAGGTCTCAAAATGTGGGATTCGTAAATATATATGAGCCATGCTCTATAAAAAGGGGTTTTAATGCATCTGTAACAGTATCTACCCACGTCAGTCTGCGAAATCCGCGAAGGCTTACATAGGTTGATACTTTTTTGCTATTTGTAAATTTTTGCATGTCTAAGGACCACACTACCTCTTGATTCAGTCGGTTTGTAGACAAAGTGGATTTTATGGATTCATAATTATGAAATGACTCGCTTGGTACAATACGCCATCTAGATGCGTTAAACCCCTTTTTGCCAGAGCAAAAGGCTCATATACTGATAAATATTGTACTGATTTGAGTTTTACCAGGGTCCGTATTCACCAACCATTCTTAGTCTTATTCTCCAAGATTTTCTACATTTGAAAGTAACACAACTCCTGATTGGCTAAACCAAATGGTTTAGCCAATCAGGAGTTGTGTTATTTTCAAATGTAGAAAATCTTGGAGAACAAGACAAAGAATGTTCTTAAGAATGGTTGGTGAACACGGACCCAGGAGTACTTTGTTTGCCAGAGAAGTCGTATGGAGCATATTGTTATAGAACACGGTAATTCAGGAGCCATTTTTGAAAAATTCAAAGAGATTTTTCGTAACCTTTTCAACGTCAAATATTTTAAATCGACTTCTTTCCGCGGCTAAACATACAATCTACTGAAACTTAGATTTTATTTTATTGATATGACTAAACAAGCGGACGATATAGAACCGAGTTCTGTGCAGTCTGATCTTGATCTATGCCTTCTGCAAAATTTCCTGGAACTGAAAGGATTAATTATAAAATACAAGTAATGAGCATGGCGCCGTTCTTTAAGGAATTAATTTTGGCAGCTATAAAGTACAGAGAAGAAAAATCAAGCTACATCAGACAAAAAAGCTCCCGAAGCTACTTCAGTCAACATTATTCATGGTTTCAAAATGAAGGGTATCTCAGAACCAATTATTCCAATGTTTAAAGGTTATGTTTCTTATTTGAATATATTGTAAAATGTTGCCTGCAGGTATGTAACGCTTTGTCCCGGCAAAGTGCTACAATCACTTATACTTTTTACCGGGGTGTTACACCAGAACAGTACAGAGTTTTAATTGTTGTTAAAATATATATATATATGATCTGATATTTGCATTTGAGCTAAAAGTGTCAAGAAACGTGTTTTTAAGCGCACCTCTGGCGAGCTATAAAACATTTTTGTAGACGGGTTTAATATAGGGTTAATTCACGTTTTTGAGGTCGTTAACATTCGCAGAGGCCCGAAAAATGGTTTAACGCCCGAGTGCGAAGCACGAGGGTGTTTAACCATTTTAAGAGCCTCCTCGAATGTAAACGACCGAAAAGACGTGAATTAACGCTATTATTGCATAAAATAAATGTATTTTAGCTATAACTTGCAACGAAAGCAAGAAATATTTCCATAGAAATGCAAAGAAACGGACTTGAAATGTACCGGACTTGTACCGATCAAAACCGGAATTTGACGATGAAATTTTTGTTATGCGTAGTGAAGGGCCACAGTCCTGTGCCACTGTTTTGGACTCTCGCTGTAATTTACTTCTAATGATATTTAATGTGTAGCCGGGTACAGATATTTGGTGATATATCGTGTGGCCGTATCGACATGTGGTTCTGTAGCTCAGTTGGTTAGAGTGCAGGAACGGTATTCCTGAGGCCCTGGGTTCGAATCCTGGTCGAGCCATGATATTTTTCACCACCTGTTACATTTGGCGCCCAACGTAAATAACCCACGATGTGGATGGCTACTGCTTAGACACCTCGAGAACGTTTCACAAAGGTTCTCTGTCTCCTGAATTCCGGAATTCCGATATGTAGCTGGGTACAGGTATTTGGTGATATATCGTGCGGCCGTATCGACATGTGGTTCGGTAGTTCAGTTGGTTAGAGTGCAGGAACGGTATTCCTGAGGCCCTGGGTTCGAATCCCGATCGAGCCATGATATTTTTCACCACCTGTTACATTTGGTGCCCAACGTGGGGCGCCAAAAATATAACCGGTTGGTGGTTATGGTAAGATAAATTAAAGTCAAAACTGGTTTCCAATTAAAATTGTCTCTTTATCAATTAAGTCGGGTAGACAGTGGAATAATCATACATTTCATGAACACATCTAAAACCATGTATCTGAAAAATACAATAAAAACAATAATAAATACTAGTTCAGATTACTCCTTACTCCCTGAAAAGTAGATAACATAGAATAGGTTTCAACTAAACTTGTACAGTATTGTAATAGTAGTTATGTCAACCCATTTCTTTATGCGTTGGATAAGGCATAAAGTCCTAGGTTGTTGGTACTCTGGGTAGATCAGACAAGTTTGGTTGAAACCTGTTCTATGTTATCTACTTTTCAGGGAGTAAGGAGTAATTTGAACTAGTATTTATTATTGTTTTCATTGTATTTTTCAGATACATGGTTTTAGATGTGTTCATGAAATGTATGATTATTCCACTGTCTACCTGACTTAATTGATGAAGAGACAATTTTAATTGGAAACCAGTTTTGACTTTATCTTACCATAACCACCAACCGGTTATAAATGCATAGCGGATTTTAGTGGGATTAACTTGCACATGTTTTTGGATCTATTACAACTAGGATAAATGAGTGGATTTCAAATTTCTGTAACTAAAAGACGTCAAAGGGATATATCAAGCGAAGGAATTGCCGACCACGTTAGGAAAGTGGGTGGGATGTAGAGTGCATTACGATTAATTTTTTGCTCATATCTCGATAGTACTGAGATACTGGGTAAGATTTCGTTTATGGTGTACTAAAATCATCAAAGGCAAGCCATAATAAGGATTTAATATGGTACAAGTTCCTACAGCTTAGTTGGTCGGAGTCTGGGATGTATGACAACAGCAAACGTTCAGCGTACATTGTTTACAAGGCAGGCTCTGATCGAGGATATTAAAAGTACTATGCCGGGCGTTAACGGCACGTGATTTTACTGATTAATACACGTTTTCTTCCGTTAACGCCCGTTTCTCCCCGTTAATGCATGCTTATAACGGCCCGGAAACTTACATTTTGTGCAATAATATTTTTTTTTTATCCCATCTGAAAGCCAGCGAATGTCAGATTCTTTCTACCACATAACGAATTTCAAATAAGGTCAAAATATGCAAAACAAGTTACACGCACGTTGTAAATTCCTTGAATAATAACGGAATGTTATGTTGTAATGACTTTCCTGGTGCTTGTATTTAATTCGAGTGGCGTGAGAAAATATGATATCGCGCGAGACCGAAGGTCGAGCGAGATGCCAAAATTTTCTTACGCAGCCAGAAGAAATACAAGCACCAGGAAAGTCACTACAATATAATATTCCTAATATTCCTTTTATTATATACCTAACACCTTCAAAGACAAACTTTTGCAATTATTGACATTTTATTCGAAAACGGTAAACAAATAATGATGTAGTAACCAGTAACTTCGTTTTTACATTTCTATGAATGGCGGATGAATATTACAGTGTAAAATTTTGACCAATCAGATTGCAAATGAATACAAAGATAGTCTGCGTGTGAGTTACGTCATCATTACGTCATCATACCATATTTGGAATCTTATTTCACAGTGTGTAAGACACTGATTTTTTTTTTTTTTTTTTTTTTCTTTCGTGTGTGATATTTTATTCGCTGCGACGCACATATATTTGAGCCAGATTTTTTTAAATATATAATAAAACTTTAATATTGTATAAAACGTATATCCACGTTTCCGGGCCGTTACAAGCATTTATTAACGCGGAAAAATGTGGTGTAAACAGTAGAAAACGTGTATTAACCTGCAAGTTCACGCGCCGTTAACGCCCGGCTTTGTACTTTCAATATGCTCGATCTGGGCGCACGTTGTAAACAATGGACGCTGAACGTTAACTTTGTTCTCGTCAATATACATCCCCAGACTCCAACCCACAAAGCTGTACGAACTTGTAGAATATCAGATCCTTTCTATGGCTTGTCCTTGATGATTGTAGTACGCCAAGTACTCAGTTTTGCGCAAAAACTCAGTTTTACCGTGATCTGAACAAAAAATCACTCTTGATGCACACGTCACCGACAACATCCCACCCATTTTTCTTAACGTGTTCGACATTTCCATGGCTTGATTCAAAACCTGTGCAGGTTAATCGACTTTGTCCTCAAAATCATTAACGGTGAATTAAAGCAAGAGATCTTGAAAAACAGCGGCCTAGGACTAATAAAATTGCCCTTCACTGCGCATAACAAAAACATCTTCGCCAAATCTCAAGTTTGACGGGTATAAGTCAAGTACATTTGAAGTCCGTTTCTTTGCATTTCTATGGAAATATTATTAGTTTTCTTTTAAACTTATTGCTAAATTACGTTTATTTTATGCAATAATAGCGTTTGTTCACATTTTGAGGGCCTCTGCGAATGTTTACGACCTCAAAAACGTGAATCAACCCTATATTCATTTTTCTGAAAGAAGGGTTAACCCTTTACCACACAATCCCGACTATTAACGACCCTGAGAAAGAAGCCTTTTGAAAACACTGTGGGAGAAGGAGAAAATGCTGGTGACCAGCATTTTCTCCTTTTCCCACAATGTTTTCTGCCTTCCCAAAACCAATTTCAGTTTTTTAGCCACATTTATTTTGTCGTCTGCAAATGCTTTCAATTTGGACTGGTCTAGAATATTGTCGTTCGGTAAAGAGTTAAATGACTCCGCAAATGACGTCACACGATGCTTGTCTCAAAAGTGGGTAAGATAGGACACTCGCAGTAAGGACTACACTGGAAACAAGAGGGGTTATGAGATTTAAAATACAAAACAATTCAAGATTATGATTATATTCTTACAGTTTATGATCCAGTATTGTAAGCAAAACTCATTTCATTTTTGCATAGTCACAGCTCCGAGTATTAATTGATTGATTGATTGATTGATTGATTGTATGGTGTTTAACGCCGTTTTCAACATTATTTCAGTTATATCACGGCGGCCAGTGCACCTATCCATGCTTTCCTGGAGTTTCTTTTACCAGTACTCCGCACAATATTCTTTCCAAGCCACTGGCTGCTTTCCCACATAACCATCGTCGAAACAATGGTCAGCGGTGAGAGAGGAATGAATCCTGTCCCGATGACTATCATCAATCCTCGGAAAGAAATTGGCCAAGCCGGGGATCGAACCGGCGACCTCCTGTTCTCAAGTCCTGTACGCTACCGACTGAGCTACGGGGGCTTGGCAGCTCCGAGTAGGCATCGTGTTTTGATAAATAGGAATAGATTGAAAAGTGTAACGCACTGCATTGGCCTCCTCTATCCTCGCCTCTCTAATCGCAGTTTGCCAAGTCACACAAGCTTTGTAAGGAAAAGAAATATACCATGACAAATCTGCATGACATAAGAAATGGCGAAAGCTGTCTGTTTATTGCCTTTGGGAAATTAACACTGGAGTCACAGCGACCGAGTGACATGTTAGTAAACATTTTTTGACTGTAATTTGTGTAATAAAGACAAAACCTCGTTTTCTCTGTTGTTTGGCAAAAATCTGTCATTTCTTTGATTTTTTTTATGTTGTTTTAGATCTATTTGAAGATGTGACAAGCCCGTTTAAACCTTTCAAAAACAATCCAGAGTTTTAACGACCCTGAGGAAGAAGGCTTTTTACCCTTAACTTGCTGTATAACTAAAATGAAACTTTCGAGTCGACAGTAAAAAACCAAATACTGCTATTTCAAAGTGTAATAAGAAGTGGAATATATCTCCTTATCTGACAGTGTAGATCCAAGATCAGACTGCGCTTTCTGTGCAGCCTGATCTTGATCTACAATGTCCGCAAATGGTCAGTGAGTCGCGCTTAGCAGCGGGTTAAAGACATTGTGGGGAAAAAGAGAAAATGCTGGTAACAAGCATTAATGATTTCTATAATTTTGAAGACGAATCCTGCCATCTGAGCCACAATTAGTTTGTCGTGTGTAAATGCATCCGACTTGGATAAGTATAAAATTTTGTGGGTTTTTTTTTTTTTTGTAAACAGTTAAGTGACAAATGACCCATGCTCTCTGAAAGGGGGGCTTAATGCATCTACGAAAAGTATCGACCAAGGTCAGCCTGCGCAGTCCGCGCAGGCTGACCGGAGCCGAAACTTTTCGCTATTGGTCAATTTTCTGTATGTCAAAGGACCAGTTTACCTCATGATTCAGTCGGTTGTTAAAAAAAAGTGGCTATTATTGATCAATAAGTATCAATACTTATGATAGGATTGATAGGAATCATGGACCAGAAGAATGCATTAAGCCCCCTTTTGCCAGAGCATGGCTCAAATATATTATTGAGAAACAGTAAACTGAGCTCTGTGAAAACGCACGGGGTTGGCTTCTTATCAGGGATTGAGAGTTCCAATTCAGCACAGCTATAATTCTTTCTTAAAAAAAAAAACAATCTTACCAGAAATCACATTCTGTGCAGTCTGATCTTAATCTACACTGTCGGCAAAAACTTATAGAGTCTCGTTTAGCAGCCTGAAGATGAAAACAGCATTACGTCTTTTGTAGTCAAATAAACTTCCTCATAAAACAATGAAACACCAATCCTGATTGCTCGCCTAAGCAATCGGAACTGCTGCCGAGCTATTTTCAAGACACATGCCCATTCCAGAAAATACTTCGAATAAACGAATGTATTCGAAATATTGCCTATTTGAATAATCGAGATTACGAAGATATAACAAGAGAAACAATTCCATTTTCAAAATTATTTAGTTTGACACCAGATCCTTTGCTGAGACTGAATAAAGTGTTAGTCTTCATTAGATATGATACTATTTTTCATCCTATATTTCTCGTCGCAGACGAAATGTAATACATTGTTAACACTTAAGCTGCTGAATAAATGAAGCCCAAATTTCTACTCAATACTAAAAGCTGAAACATTGCGGTTTCAAAGTTGATTTCACCGGAAAGAAAATACCGTATCGGACAGTGTGGATCAAAGATCAGACTGCACGTTCTGTGCAGTCTGATCTTGATCCACACTGTCCGCAAAAGGTCAGTGAGTCGCGATCAGCGGATTAAGGGTTAAGTATATTCGGTGTAAAACTCGTCTAAAAAAGTGTACGCCCTTTCTCTCTAACATATTTTGGCAATTTTTTCGTAACCTTTAACTTGCTAAAAAAGCCGATAGTAAAACCCAGAATATAATGTTATTTTAAGATTTACTTTTTGAGAAAAATATCTCATCGGACAGGGTAGTGTGCGCAGGCTGACATGGGTCGATACTTCTCGTTGTTAATCAATTCTCTGAATGTCAAAGGACCTTTCTACCTCATGATTCAGTCGGCTGTTATACAAAAACTATTTTATGGATCCACAATTAAGTGATGACCTAGTTGGTACCATACATCACAGAGATGCATTAAATCACGTTTTGCCAAAGCATGGCTCGTATATCTATGGCAATGAACTGATAATTAGTTCCTAAATTACATATTAGACTTGTCCAAAATAAAAGAATTTGCGGACGACAACTTAAATTATGGCTCATTGGCGGTATTAGTCTTTGACAGGGTGGAAAATGTTGCGGGAAACGGATGAAATGCTGGTGACCAGCATTATTTTTTTTTTCCCACATTGTTTTCAAAAGCTTTCTCTCTCAAAATCTCAAGATCTCAAAATTTAGATTTTCACCGAGATTGAAAATTGTTAAGGTCATAGTTTAGTACAAAGAATGGGACAGATTCGATCAAGATCAGACTGTGTGTTCTCTACAGTCTAATCTTGATATACACTATCCGTAACAGCTTTTGGCTGTGAAAGAGTCCTATACCACATAATCCCGTGCTCTAACGACCCTCTGGAAAAAAAGGCTGTAGAAAGTATTTTCTCCTTTTCCCACAATATTTTCTAAGCTTTCAAAGACAGATCCAGTTACTTTAGTCACAATCATTCGTCGTCTGCAAGTGACTTTAATTTGGACCAGTCTAAAATTTGGTCGTTTGGTAAAGTGTAAAACAAAGTTACCGCAGACGAGTGAATTGTTTTTAGAAAATAAATAATACACGAGAATCAAAGTGAGATACATAAATTAATGCGTGTTTTTCACTGGTAATTTATCTATTTGCGACAATGTTTTCAAAGGCTGTGGAAGAACGATCAGTTAATCGTCAGAGTTTCCGGTACACATCCGGTTGTTTTTGGAGACTGCATTCATCCAAGATCAGAGTGGACATTCAGTATGATCTTTGGTTCAAGCAGTCCGATTGTATTGTATTGTGTTGGAGTTTAACACAGATCAGGTCATATCATGGCGATCAGTGACGCACCCATGTGTTTCCTGGCTTTCTCACACCAGTACTGACACAACTTTCTTTCCAAAGCTACTGACTACTTTCCTCACATGCATCAGAGGTGAGAGGCGAAAAATCGCCGGAAAGAAAGTTTGTCTCAACCGGGTATCGAACTCACAACCACCAGGTCACGTCAAGCAGTCTGAACAAACTTGGTTCATTTGAAAGAGGAGAAAGAAATTTTTCCTTGTTTAACTTGAGATAATTTTCATGTCTTAAACTTGACGAAGTTATAAGCGTGTATTCACCAGGGCGCTTCATTATTATGCTCTGTGAAAATGGGCCTTAATGCATCTGCCATTAGAATTGAGGCATGTAAGCCTGCGTAGTCCGCGCAGGCTGACCTGGGCCGAAACTTTTCGCTATTGGTCAATTTTCTGTATGTTCAAGGACCAGTCTACTGTATGATTAAGTCGGTTGATTAAAAAGAGTGGCTAATATTGATCCATAAGTTATGCGATGGCTTGCTTAGTATTATGCATTACGGGCATGCACTAAGCCCCTTTTTGCTAGAGCATGACTCATTAAAAAAAAAATACAACTTTTTAGGTGATCGTGAAAACTGGCAATGTGCCACCTTGAAAAGTAGGTCACCTTCAATGCTTATTTCACCCATCCAATCGTAAAGAAACGCTAAGAATTTATTCTCAGAAATGAAATGAGATTAATTAATGTTCTTTGTGTATATTTTATGTTAACTGAAAAAAAAAAGAGTTTCGGTACTTTCAATACTTTGATTTCATTATCCGTATGCCTTCTTCCACAGTACCACACTTACTTTGATTTTGTGTAAGCACAATCTTACAATTTCCGCTGTAATTAAAGATACCTTTTATCTGTCTAGATATACAAGTATATGTTTGGTTTCTTTTGTGTTTATCACCGTTTCAAACATTAATCCGGTAATCCTATATCGGGACGACAGTTGCATATGAATATTTTGCTGGAATATCTCTAACCAGCAATTTCTCTACCTTTTCAAAGACAGACCCCATCATCAGTTATATTCAATGTGTAACTTCAAAGACACTCAATTTGGGCATTTGAAAAAAAAAAGTAAAATCATGGTAGACAAATCGAAAAAGGTACAAAGAGAAAGTGCTGATAAAGCGCCCGTTTAGAATCAATAATTCAACCAAAAATGGATGTTTTCTGCAGTCTCGGAAAGCAGTCAAATAACACCAAATAAGGACATACCGATTAAAATGTCAGAAAAGTTGCGATTATTTTTCAAATATCAAGGAGGCGGTTAAATAATGAATGAGAAACTGCAAGGAAATGCTGACAGACTATCCTAATACGGGAACACAATCTATGGGCTGTTTTAATTGTCAGCACTTCTAATTTACATGGGCTATACTCTGTCAAAAGGAGGTTTACTGCATCTGCAAAAAGAATCGAAACATGAGTAGAAAAGTTTGTAAATTTTCTGCATGTCTAAGGATCGTTCTACCTCATGACTCAATAGTCAATCGTTAGACTGAAAGGATTTTAGGGATCCACAATTATGATAACTTGCTTGGTATAATCCATCACGGAGATGCATTATGCCCCCTTTTCCCGGAGCGCAGCCAATATTTTTATTGTTTTCTGACTAATTCAAACTGTTAGTTTTTTGGTGTTCAATATTTTCTACTTCAGTAAAAGTCCAGACAAGAACCTGATACATGTAAAATCATCTTAATTATTAATCAGTTAATTCTTTGGCCACAATTGTTTCTACAGTGAAATTACGAGTATGATATACTCGCGCCATGTTATTATTATTGGTGAGAAATTTCTGAATATTCAACCCGACCGCCCGGGCTCATCCTTTAACTTTTTACCGAACAACAATATTTTAGACAGGTACAATCGAAAGCATTTGCGGACGACAAATTGAATGTGGCTTAAGCGATTGGATTTGTTTCTGAAAGGTAACAAAACATCGCGGGAAAAGGAGAAAATGCTGATTACCTGCATTGTCTACTTTTCTCACAACATATTCAAATTGTTATTTCCGCTGAGCCGTTAACACAAAGGATTTAGAGGTAAAGAGTTAAACAACCCCGTGGTTTTACGACCCCGAGAAAAGAAAACTTTTGAAAACATTGTAAGAAAACGGCGAAAACGCTGGTAACCAGCAATTTCTGCTTTTTTTTTTTTTTACACAGAAGGGGTAATGATAAATTTCGTTATTTGCGCCAAACTGAAGTTGTCGTATGCAAATGCTTCCAGTATGGACGGGTCTAAAATTTTGTCGTCTGGTTACCAGTTGCAAAATTTGGCTATATAAAAGTTTCGTTCGCCATAAAATGCATTTCTTTATTTGATCATATTATTCAATTTACCCTTTGTTTTTTTACATCTTTGCAAGACGTCAAAATTTTAGGATTGTTCGATTTGAAAGAATAAGCAGGCGATAAATTAAGATGGTTCAAATGACTGGATTTCTCTAAGAAAGGGCTGAAAACATTATGGAAAAAGGAGAAAATGCTGGTAACCAGCATTTTCTCCTTTTCCCACGATGTTTTCAAAAGAAAAATGCTGGTAACCAGCATTTTCTCCTTTTCCCACGATGTTTTTAAAAGAAAAAGGCTGGTAACCAGCATTTTCTCCTTTTCCCACAATGTTTTCAAAAGACTCTTTCTTCAGGGTCGTAAAAGATTCATTCTTCGGGGTCGTTTGAACCCGGACTTGTGAAGGTTTATACGGTAACATTTCATATTGAGAGTTGCATAATGAGTCAACCATAACCTCGTTTATTCGACTTCTATTCTCTTGCTGCAGACTGCATTTGCAAGCATAGTGGCAAATGGAGAAGTTACCCGTGAAGAGCAAATTTTTCCTACGGCCAATATATTTTCGTAGAATTTATGTGACAAACCTTAAATGATGTTGATTGTCCATATTGGCCAAGGATGTTTTTAAAGTTGCCTTCTGCGAATCTGTTTAAATTTTTCAGTGCCATAGAAGAAAAGAGGGGCTTTTGTGGACGGCATAGATCAAGATCAGACTGCACATTCTGTGCAGTCTGATCTTAGATCTATGTCGTCCAATTGTTTAGTAGGGTCTGCGAGATGAAAATCTTTCGAAGTTTCAGTGGATTGTTTTTTTCAGCTGTTGAAAGTAGTCAAGATTTTATATTTGGCACTGAAAGGGTTAAGGTGGAACCGAGTAAATGGGCAAAAACTTAGCGATTGAAAAAGTAGATACAGATTGGGGGAGGGGGGTGGGTTAAGAAGAGATACTTTGATATTACGAATTCCTTCCGACTGATTATTTTTTTTTAAATATGTACAAAATAATCGGAATGCATTTGTCCGACACTCATTTCATTTTTTCCCCTCACCTTTATATTTATCTTTGTACGTGTACTTATGCATGGTTGTTTGTGCGCGTGCGTGCGTGCGTGCATGCGTGTGTGTGTGTGTGTGGCTTGTATTTAGGCAGTGGAAATCTTGGTGTAAGAAGGCCGTATAGATAATGATCTAATGTCTTAACATGTTACCTCCTCTAAACAAAGTTATTATTATCACTATTATTATTATTATGACACCAAAATTCCAGAGTATTGCAGAAATTTGTCACGAACAAAACCGGTTCTGTTCCTAAAAATGTATAGGCTTCGTTAGCCGAAAAATATGGCAGAAAAAAATTGAATTACATGTAATTATCTTAAGCAGTTCCATCGTTGCCAGTATGATTTTTACCTATCAAGAAAAATGCCATTGGAGTTGTCAGGATGGGAAAATTTAGTTCAAACACTTACCGTCGAATACTTATTGCGTCGACAGCTTCAGTTACCGACAGAGTTTACCCTGTAAAAAAGTTTGCCGTACAAACGGGGCTTTACTGTTTCAGTATTTTCTTGGGAAACATTTAAATACTCCAATTAAGACCATACCGATTAAATTGTCAGGAAATGTTCAATCATTTCTCAATTATCAGAGGGGAGTTTGAATAATAGATGAGATGGGGCAAGTATATCGAGAGAAATTGTCTAAATAAGGAAGCACAATCTTAAATTTAAAGGTAATGCAGATAATTTATGACTTGATTTTTGCTGACTGGTTATTTTAGCTGTAAAATTTCTCCCCAGTCGGTCATTTTTCCTATGGGTAATTTGAAAAAGAAACATGACATGCAGTCTAATCAACGTTCGATATTTTAAGAGACGTTATAAGAAAACAGCAAAGGCTTTGAAATAATTGGGTCCTATGTACTTTCTCAAATGTCTACAAAGGGTGTTCGAAAAGTATCCGGAAAAGAGACAAAACTTTTCTGATAATGGGAGCTTTCCTGTACGACGTCGACCAAAGATACTTTGACACGTTTTAGATTCGATATAGCAGACAAACTTAACCTATGCACATCGAAACCTTACGTTGCTTCGGTGACTACGGAATCCGCATCGTTTTACCTACCCTAAGTTTATCTACTCTATACCGTTGGATACTTTTTGAACACCCCTCGTGTAAAGAAAACATTTATTTGGCACTACAAGGGTTTATATATTAGTATTGCGGACGTCAGTGGTGGGGGATTTTACGCCTCTCACCTCTGATTCATGTGGGAAAAGAAGTCGGTGGCTTGGAAAGAAAGTTGGGTCAGCACTGGCGTTAGAAAGCCAGGAAACATATGCGTAGGTGCGCTGACCGCCGTGATATGACCTAAGCTGTTAAAACGGCGTTAAACTCCAATACAATCAAACTGAGGATATTAAAAACACTGTATTATCTTTTGCAAGCAGTATACACATAAATTTAAGCAGCAGTATACACAAAAAAATTAAGCAATGGCCTGTTGTTTTTTTTTTCCCATATCTCTCTGGTCACAAACTACTCTTACAAATTCGAAAAGTCAAGTTTTGATAGAAGCATTATTTGTGACGACAAGTCTACTGAATGTTAAAAACTTAGGGATTTTTTTTTTCAGCTCCGAGACGCTGTTGGAAAAGGAGAAATTGCTTTCAAGAAACGAATGCTCTTTTTACCCCCCAAAACGTCTTTTTTATTGTTTCATACACTTCAAAAGTAAAGACATTTGCTCTCCTTTAAACGATTGTCTTGAACTTACCTCTTGTGGAAGGGGCTGTTTAGCCTTCGTGTTGAAAGTTTGAATAAATGTGTTTCTTGCCTATGATTAATGCAGTAGGCAATCTATTCGTACTTTCTCTCACGTAATTGGCTCACATATCTAGCGCTGTAGATATCATAATGTCAAAAGATTACATCAACCTGTATCATTTTTTAAACCCTAACTCGTCAATTGATTGATTAAGTACAAGATAAGAAATGTATTCCTATATCTCCTTGTGCTCTTTTTTACACCTTTATCTCACAAACTTCAGCATCATTCACTTTTTATCGTAGCTGTTTCGGCAGGTGGTAAATCTTTGCCAAATGTCGTAATTTTTAAAGATATCGATTTTATTATTGTCGTAAATACTTCTTTAGTTTGTGATTTAACGATATTGTAGCTAGTAACTGACAAACATTAGGCATTTAGAAATAGGAAGAAAGAGTTGTGAATTTGTCCCCATAAATTGGTAGCTGGAGCCGAGGGGGGGAGGGGGGGAGGGGTGAAGGGGTGCTGACGACGTCGTAGTACCACTTGTACTAGTTTTTGATTGATCTAGAATCAGTCTCTACAATATTAGGCCAACTTTCTTCACTCATTAGACAGTTCGAGATGTCCTTGAACCCCACTCACCAATATTCTAAATTACATTCTTAGTCTAATTCTAGATTAAGAAAATGACGGGATTTCAGATCGACTAAACAATATAAGCTTTGCTCTGTGAAAAGGGGATTTAATGCATCTGCAAAAAATATCTACTTATGTCAGCCTGCAGTCCGCGCAGGCTGATATAGGTCGAAACTTTTTGTTACATGTAAATTTTCCGCATGTGCAAAGACCATTCTACCTCATGAATTAGTCGGGTTTTTGGACAAAATGAATTTTATGGATCCATAACTATGTGATGATTTGCTTTGTTAACTGCAATAGGGATATGCATTAAATTCCGTTTTCAAAGAGCATAGCTCGTTTGATTTAGCCGATAAGAAATTGCGTTATTTTGTAGATAAGAAAATTCTTGAGAATTGCACTTTGAATAGTATTATGACTGGTTGGCAAATGCAGGCCCCGACCTTTCAAATGAATTCTACTTGTGTCTTTTAACTCTTTACCAAACGACAAAATTTAAGACTACTCCAAATTGAAAGCATTTGCAGACGACAAAATAAATGTGACTGAAAAATTGAAATTTGTTTTAGGAAGGATAGAAAACATGGTGGAAGAAGGAGAAAATGCTGGTTACCAGCATTTTCTCCTTTTCCCACAATGTTTTCAAAAGGCTTCTTTCTCAGGGTCGTTAAAAGTCGGGATTGTGTGGTAAAGGGTTAAACATATCTTATTGGTCTTTAAACTCGTGTGTGGCATAAGGGTAAAGATTTTCTTGTCAGAGACCGAGAGACAGCTGCTCTATCACTGACAGCAGTTTACGTAACGTGGATTTTATTGGTGTTTTATTGAAATCAATCTATGTTATCATCTCTCCATTAACTTTTTTCCTGATGCCGTCGCAGTTTAGCCATGCAGTCAGTCGGAGTATGGCGATAATTCCAGGAATCAATTTAACATCGTAAAAGATTTGTTCCTCTAATTTTCACTTTCCATATTAGTATTGCGCCATGAACGGAGTTGGAATCTAAAATCCGATACATATTTGGTTTGCAGGTTTTCCTTGTTGTTGTTGTTGTTGTTGTTGTTGTCACTGTTAATGCTGCTGCTACTGCTGCTGCCGCAAAGTTTGTCCTCTTAACAACAAAAAGAAAAAATAAGTTTGGGTTGTTATAATGAAGCTTACGCATCAAAGATTTTTCTGTAAGGCATTTGTTATGGAAAACAGAGTAATACAATAAATTTTGCTAGGTGATTAGATCTAAAAACCCGTAAGAAAAAAAAAGTGCAAACTTAGAACAAAAAAATCAACAATCATACTGAATGTATCATTAAACTTTGGGCTGCCTTTAAATGAGAATTTTCAGCTTGTAGATAAAGCCAATGCAATCATCGAGAGTGACTAGTATAGCATGTAAAACTTATTTCACATAATTGATGTGAAATACAGAGGTTTAATCGAAACAGAGTGGATAATTTGGACACTAGATTAAAATTTATCGTTCCCTTGAAAATAAAAGCCGCTGTTACTGTCAGGGAACGTGCGATAATTGATCCGTTTTAAATGTCTGAATTAAGATTGTCTCTAAACCTGAAAATGTTTGATAAAACTTATAAGTGTAAATTTGCATTCGTAATAGATTTTACAAGTGTTTTGGTATTGTATATTTAATTGGAATTTGCAGTCAACTTTTTTTGATGAACTTCAGTAACAAAGTGTAATGAAATCATAAAAGACTTAGGACTATGTTCGCCAACTCTGCTAAACATCGCTCTAATTCTTAATTACAAAACAAACCAGATCATTGGCTGAGACTTTCTGTCTCAGCCAATCAAATGGCATGTCTTGGGAGTTAAATACTTAGAATTAGGATTGAACTTGGAATGGTAGATAAGTACGGTCCGAGGATTCGCAATTAATTCTAAACTTGTCCTCTTGCTTGGTTACCAGACTTGCCAAAAGGATCAGCTGTTCAAATGGTCGGTTCTAGTAATACTGGGATTGCCGGTAGTCTTTGAAATTTAGAAATGAACTAACAATGGTTGGTTGGTGAGTTTGGTCCCATGGTCTTTTTGACGTGCAGTTGTAACGGAATAAAGGCTATGTGTGAAGTATCTACTACTATACAACAATCTGTTGGCATTACTATAAAATCAAAACAGTTTTGAAAATGATACCGATGTTCTGAACAAATTGTATTTTCATTTTGTAACTAATTTGGTATGACCAATGGTTTAAAACAACCAGAATATATTTAGCAAAGGAACATATTCATATAAAATGTATGCACACGTCGGGAAGTGAAGACCTAAAAGATTATATGTTGGTAAAAGTGAGTTCAATATCATCGAGTCCTAATACAAGGTGAAAAGCTTTCGGCAATTTTATTTTCCTATAATTTAAATGATTTGGATTTATCCGTGTAAATCACAGGACTGATGGTGTAAATACATTTATATGTATAAACAGGCCATCCTCTGTGAAAAAAAAAGAAAAATAGGGTTAACTCTTTACCAAACGACAAAATTAGACTAGACCAAATTGAAGGCATTTACAGATGGCAAATTAAACATAGCTTAAATAGTGATTTATGTATTGGATAGGGTAGAAAACATTGTGGGAAAAGGAGAAAATGCTGGTTACCAGCATTTTCTCCTTTTCCCACAATGTTTTCAAAAGGCTTCTTTCTCGGGGTCGTTAAAAGTCGGGATTGTGTGTTAAAGAGTTAATGCATTTGCAAATAGGCTCACATGGGTCAAAACTTTTTTGCTTTTGATAAATTTTCTGCATGTCCAAGGACCTTTCTACCTCATGAATCGGTCGGATGTTATACAAAATGGATTATACGGATCCCTAATATTGTGATCAATTCGCTTGGTATCATGCATGACGGATATGCATTTTACCCCCCTTTGCCGGAGCATGGCTTATATATTGAAAGTAAGCACATAGCTCTATGGTAATTTTATACTTTCTGCCATTGACGATGTCGTTTTTCGCAAAAGCAAAAGATTCCAATCCCAAATCATTATACCAATTTTAAGCCAATTAAACATAGTGGAAATCAGACATTTATTATAACAATACATAATAACAAACTTCCTTTTTTTAATTAAAAAAAAAATTCTTACGACGATTGCCTAACCGAAAATATACATGTGAATATTATATAGTAAATTATCCCATTCTTGATGATTGTGGTCTCTCTTAAATTTGATGTTCGTTGGATCAAAATCCCAAAGTTGAAGGGATGTCGCAACCAAAATACTGTCAAAAAAGGAATGAAGAAATAAATACCTCTCAGGATTATTTGAATTATTAACTTTTTAAAACAGAACTAATATTTGAAAATTGTCTAACGTTGCTTTATGGAAACTTGTAACATGCTTTTTTAACTCAAGATTGTGTTGTAAACATTTAGGAATTGATATTTTCTTAACTTCAGTATGAGAAAATGCACCCCTTGGTATAGTAGAATCGATAATGAATTTCATTACTTATCCTTCTTTATTGTCAAACATAGTCAATCGGCCTATCCCAGTATATACCTCTACAGTGACATTATGAACATCCAAAGTGAAAAATTGATCAAATATAAATGGAACCCAAATTCCATCTGACTCGGGATTTTCTTCTTCTCCCCACTGTGCTTTATGATCAAGCCATGCTCTGTGAAAAAGAGACTTAATACAGTCCGCACATGCTGACATCGGTCGATACGTTTTGCTATTGGTCAATTTTCTGTATGTCAAAGGAACAGTGTACTTCATGATTCAGTCCGTTGTTATACAACATGGACTTGAAGAATCCGTGATTATTTCATAAATTGTTTGGCATGATGCATTTTACATAGATGCACTGAACCCCCTTTCGTCAGAGCATGGCTCAATTGTCTATCGTGTACATTTATAACTAAAAAGTTTTAAACACAATCACTTCATATCATATGACTTTAATACGTGCTAAGTGTAGTATTGAAACTCGAAATCTTCTTGCCTTTCCCGTTACAAAACAGGATTGCAATTAATTTTGTTTGGCATAAATAATTAAATTCTAAACGACATTTTGAAAGCATTTTCCCACGGAATACTGACTTGCTAAAAGAGGCAGCAATTCAATTAAAAGCGTCTTTGCAATTTGTTAGAAACACAGTACTGCTGATCGTATAACAAAATGATATCAGATTTGTTTGAACCTTGAGACAGCAAAGAACAACTTTATGCGCCTGTTGCGTAAAATACAGGTAAAGATCAAAATGACCCGCAACATGCGCAATGAGACCTTCGGACGGCACTCTACGACTACGTAAGATTTTTTCATAAGGCAGACTTGCGTGAAACAGAAGACTGCATAAAAACGGGAAGTGTCGTCTCGGATTAGTCACAGACTGCACAGGTTGATCTGGGACGACACACTTTTACGCATATGTCCGAAGGTCCCTTTTCGTGTGTTGCACGCCAAATGGCAAAGAACGTGGTCCTTCATCTTCACTATCCTCTATTTTTATGAAATGTTTGGCCGGAACATAATTGATATTGCGATATTTGGATATTCTCTGACGACGACTGAAAATATCCATTTCCACTCTGACAGTTTAAGGGTTAACTCTTTCGCTATCAGGTAAATAAATCGGAGATTTTTCGAGGTTTCAAAGTAGGTTTAGGAGGTTCCAGTGCAATTTACTATGATTTATGTCAGAGTTCAGCTTCAGGAAGAGGACGATATAGATGACGATCAGACTGCACGTTCTGTGCAGTCATATCTTGATCTACGTCGTCCGCGATAACTACATAAATTTCCAGTGGAAATGTAAGAGTTAAGCCCCTGTGTTACTTTTAACTGATGAGACGCAGGCTACTTGAGCACAAAAACTCAATTGTTTTCCCGTGGAGGAACACTCATCCCAATGAAAGGGAAAAATAATTCGTAAACAGGATTTTGAATTAAATTAACTTGCATGAAAAAAAAAATAAATGAAATGATACCAGATAAGCATACATATGAACCATGCTCTAGGAAAAGATTGCTTAATGCAAAAAGTATCGACCCAGATCAGCCTGCACTGCCCGCCCTTTTCTGCTCTTCAAAGGACTAGTGTTTCTCGTGCTTCAGTCGGTTGTTATACAAAATGGATTTTATGGATCAATAATTACGCGATGACTTGCTTAGTATGATGTATCACGATGATGAAGTTAACCCCCTTTTGCCAGAGCATGTCTCATGTAAAAGTAGACCTGGAACTGATAAAATTAAGTGTTCTTTGTTCATTCCTGCAGTGCCCCGGTATCCCATTCATTCTTGCAAAGTATTTCGGTTTTATAGGGTTTGTGAGTTTGTGTTTTGGCGTAGCCTAAGCAGATGGTCGGTTTGAATATTGCTCTTCTTCTTTTAGCGATAAGCATCGAATTTGTGTAGGCAGGGAAAACAAGCAGAGACTCGAGAAGAGTGCTGCTCGAAACACCAAGATTACATCGACAGCTGCACTGGCCCCATGAAATATCAGACTACACATTAAAAACAGGAATTCAACTTAACCAACACTCCCAACTAACTTATGACTATCTACTTTTAGTCATTCCGATTACCTATTTAGAATCAGTTATTTTATTACAACACTGGCTGGTCAAATCTGTACAGTTATCGCAATGGGCCCTGGGCCTCCAGGAGAGTAGTCATTACAATACAGCCAGGATTTTATAATGACATATTTTGAAACGAACACATGACACCCTGATCAGCAGAAAGACGCTGCAACAAGAATTTCAGGGCCAATTAGAATATATTAAAATATTAGACCCAAATTTCAGTAGTTGCAGAATAAATGTTTAGTTAACTAAATTCAAATCTTTTACAACTCTAGACATTATTGAACACGCAGAAAAATCGATTGGATGGAATGTACTTTTCAAGGTTACTCGAAGGTTATTTTTCTAAATTAAATCATCTTATCTATTTTCTCAATCAAATAAACAAACGTGTTGACAAACCATTCATCATGGATATATTTTTTTCACAAAGTTTATTGAATAATAATCCCTCACTGTCCCTAGCGGCAACACTGAATTATTTAAAACCCCTCGTAAGCTTTAAAGACCTAATACCTCACTAAAATGGATGAAAATTCCAAGTTTCTAGTTTAAAAGACTTACAGCATGGAACGTGAAAGAAATGCTAAACAACAAGGAAAATCAAAGCGCTGTAGGCGCCGTGATATACACAGTTTTAAAAAGTCCGTGAGAGAATGTAAAGAGCTATTTAAGCGGCTTACAACTAGATTTTTTTAATCTAACAATTAAAAAAGTCGATAAAGGTGAATTTTTAAAAAGAAAAAAAACTGTCAGAAATACATGTGTTCACGTGTCGGATATATTTAGATGTCCCAGTTTTTCGTAATTTATCAGTTAAATTTCTCACTCCGTTAATCACGGCGCAGCCATTTTCTCGTTTTGACTGGTAAATACCTTTAGAAACGCACGTGCGTCATTTAGCGCTGTAGTTCAATATCTTGAAACATAACATACGAATTCGGATCTTATGGACTGTGAGTATGAATTCTCATAGGATGCGCTTTCCCCCTCCCCCTCCACCACCCCCATTTTTAAAATGTCTTATTTAAATTATGTTAATACATCAAATACATAGTTAAGTGTATATTTAACCCTTTACCTCACAATGCCGACTTTTAACGACCCTATGAAAGAAGCCTCATGAAAACATTGTGAGAAAAGGAGAAAATGCTGATAACCAGCATTTTCTCCTTTTCCCACAATGTTTTCTACCCTGTCAAGGAAAGGTTTCTCCATTTGTGCCACACTGAAATTGTCGTCTGCAAATGCATTCAATTTGGACAAGGCTAAAATTTTGTTATCTGGTAAAGGGTTAAATGATGAAACCCCTTCCCTGCGCGAGTCCTTTCATCTTTCTCATACTGAAAGGGTTCTTTTCTTTTTAATACATCTGTATTGAAAAGAATCTTTTGATACTAGCAAAATATTTTTAATATTTTTTTAAGAAGAGATTTTATGGGAAAACGACGCAATGAACTGAGAGGGACATGATACGTCCTCACTTTACGTATGTTCAGGTAGCGAGTGTTTGCAGAGGTACTATTGAACTATGTTTTTTTTTTTTCCCACATAAATACGAGCCATGCTCTGGCAGAAGGGGGCTTAATGCATCTCTGTGATGCATTATACCAATCAAGCCATCACATAATTATGGATCCATAACAGCCACTATTTTTTAACAACCGACTTTATCACGAAGTCAACTGGTCCTTGGACGTGCAGAAAAATTGACCTATAGCGAACAGTTTCGGCCCAGGTCAGCCTGCGCAGACTGTGCAGGCTGACCTGGGTCGATACTTTTCGCATATGCATTAAGCCCCCTTTTCACAGAGCATGGCTTATGTATACCTAAACAATAAAATGACAGATGAAATACCTTAAAATATTGTAACAGTTGCAGCATTTCATATGAGTGATGACGACGACGAAAGCACTCGGCATGCATTTCCATCTTCATTAAATGCTTTCTCCCGCAAAAATCATGGGTAAATTTGACTTGATCGAGGTAAACGAAATACAGTTCTTCAGCGGATGAAAAAAAAATTGTTTTATGGGCAATAATCAAGTAACGGGTGATTTTGATCTAGATCAGACTGTCCATAATGTGCAATCTGCTCGAAAAGCTGCTCGTGTGGCTGACGACGGTAAGAGAATTAACCCTTATTTTGCTCAAGCCGATATTAAAAACCTCAATAATGATTATTTCAAAATCTCTTTCTTTAATATCTCCTTATCGAACAATGTTGATCCAAGATCAGACTGCACAGAACGTGCAGCCTGATCTTGATCTACACTGTGCTCAAAAGGTCAACGAGTCGCGCTTAGCAGCTTAGGGATAAAGCTTTGAAAGTCAAATAATAATAATGGATGTTTTAAAGAGCAGTACTCAGATATTCTAATTGAGTTGTTATTTGTATCGTAAAGGTAAACTGCAGTATAGACTGTATCTGAATATATCTCCCATCAGTGCAGCAAATGAAGACGTATGGGTCTATCTAGTTGCATTGAAGCGTTATTAATGCTTTTGTTGGAATAACTGTTTTAAACATGCACACTGTATCAGTAGCAGGGCCCGGGACCATAAAAACCAACCATTATAAATCGCATTCTGGGTCCGTATTCACCATCCATTCTTTATAACTTTATTAGTCTTGTTCCCAAGATTTTTCTGAATTTAAAAGTAATACAATTTATGATTTGCTAATGAAATTCAAAATGGATGGCGAATACGGGCACTGGGTATGTAATGTTCAAACACTGTCCATTTGATTGGTTGAGGTATAACGCTTTAGCCAATTAAATAGGTAGTCTTGGAACTTAGAACAGAACAGTATTTTGAATAATTGGCGAACATGGCCAAATGACAAATTCGTTTAGGATTCAGTGGTGAAATAATTGGTAAAGAGTGGAAACAGCTCAATTAAAGCACAGTATACCATTACTGAAACATAAACCAACATAAACTGACTAGTGTCTAAGGAAACTTTCAAGAAAAACCCTCCGTCAGGTAGGACCTCAGGATGTTTGACACCTTAAAGAAACACACTTACTGCCAGAGAGAGGAAAAAGAAAACTAAAATTTGATAGACTATAGAATAGTTCAAAATTTAGCCAGCTGTGTAAACATGGACAAGGCTAAAATTTAATTTGTCGTCTGCAAGTGCTTTCAATCTTTACCAGACGCCAAAATGTTTGGCCTTGTCCATATTGAAAGCACTTGCAAACGACAAATTGAATTTTACTTAATACATGAAAATTGTCATTCAAGGGGTAAAAAACATTGTGGGGGGAAAAGGAGAAAATGCTGGTTACCAGCATTTTCTCTTTTTCACCACAATGTTTTCAAAAGACTTCTCCCTCAGGGTCGTTAAAAGTCGGGATTGTGTGGTAAAGGGTTAAATATATCGAACAATATTTTCTACCGCAGTACATCCAGAATTTCTTCTGAAAAAAGGACATGGATAATCGACCTTAACTCTTAGGCTGCAAAGCGCGACTCACTGACCTTTTGCGGACAGTGTAGATCAAGATCAGACTGCACAGAACGTGCAGTCTGATCTTTGATCTACTCTGTCCGATAAGGAGATATTTTTCTCCGAAAAATCAGATTGAAATAATATTATTCGGGTTTTTACTATCGGCTTGAAAGTTTTATTTAGGTTATTTAGCAGGATAAGGGTTAAATGAATTTGTTTTGTTCAAAACCCTCACCTGCTGGGCGTTTAGACGAAAGATATCTGCAATTTACGATGTTCACGGGGACAAAAACGGAAAATACTGTTTATCACATATGAATATTTCATGAGAGTTCCAGAAAAAGGAATAAAAAGCGAGCACGTCGTTTGTCATTGCTCAGTTTTATTCTGTTAGACATGTCTATACCACTCGAAAATTAAGTAATTACATTTTTTGCTGTTGTTATCTGTACGGATTTTTTTTTGTTTTAATAAATCGGTTTTCATTGTTCAGCATCCTTCTTTTAGACAAATTTATATCCCCTTAATTACCGGCTTGTTTCTAGAACTTCCCAGCAGTTACGTTCACTTCGTGGCAGGGTTTAATCGAGTCTGTGAGGGGCGATTGCGTGTTGAAAGGTTCATTGTCCAAAGACAGTCTAGACATGACAAGCTCCAACTGTGACCGAACCAGGGAGAGCCGATTGCTATTCCCATGCCTGGACCATGAGGCCGCCGGGCTTCCTTCCCGCCCCCCCCCCCCCTCCAAGTTAGTTACGAAAGTACCAAGAGTACATTTATTTATTCATTTATTCGTACTCTAAATAATCTCCCCCTAAACCACAAGGCCGACCGCAACCAACTTTACAGAAATGTTACTTGGGTCAAGGTCTTTCGAATTGTTTAAAATTGGATTCCAAGCAGTACGGTGGCAAAGATGACAAACATTTGGTAAATCTAAAAATATAATTTTTGTCCAAAACCATAAGGCCTAGAGCTACCAACTTTACAATGAAGCTTCATCTGGTAAACTTTACCAAGATTATTCAAATGATGCCCCGGGGTCTAAATCGGCATGGCCCCTGGGTTCACAAGTTTTACATGGGCTTGCAAAGTGAACACTTTGAAAATCTTCTTCTTTCAAACCAAGGGCTTAGAGCTGTAACATTCTAGAGCTGTATACAATCTAGAGACAGCATTTTGGTCCAATACTCATCACGGTTGATCAGTATGTTTGTCTCAATCATATCTCTGAAGGTATCAAAAACGATTCATGTTGAATCAAGAAGTAGGCCACCTGGACAAATCTTAGAAAACCTCTTTTACACTCTAGATGCCACATTATACATAAAATTTGTCAGAATATTTGTCTTGGTGAGTTCTCGCACGATTTCCGACTGGGTTGTGCTGGGTCAAAAGTTAAGGCACTGGGACAAATCTTAGAAAACTAAGTGTGCACTTCAGAGGCCATACTTTCAGTCAAGTAATCATGAAAGTTGGTAAGAATGTTTGTCTTGACAGAATCTTGCACGGGTATGAAAATGAGTCATGTCAGGTCCAAAAGTATGTCACCGGGACAGATCTTAGAAAACCCTTGTGTTCATCCTAGAGGTCATATTTTCGTATTTCTTACATCAAGTAAGTTTGTCGGAAAGTTTGTCCTTACGATGTGTCGGTGAGTTAATAGGTCACGTCAGGTCAAAAAGTAGGTCACCGGGACAAATATTGGAAAAAATCTTGTGTATACTCTAGAGGCAACATTTTTAACTCATAAAATTTTGTCAGAATGTATGTCCTGATCATTGAAAATGGGTTTCACCAGGTGAAGAAGATTTGGGACAATTTTTAGGATACCTCTGTGCACATTCTAGAGGACAAATTTTTCGGCCCAAAACTCATGAAAATTGGTTAGAAAATGTTTGCCTTGGTGATATCTTAGTTGAGTTTGATATTGGGTGACGTCAGGTCAAAAGTAGGTCACTGGGACCTACAGACCAAAACTCATGAAAGCTGATCAAAATGTTCGTCTATATTATCGCGGACGAACTTGAAATATGGTCACGTCTATTCAGAAAGTAGATCACTAAGATGAATCTTAGACAAGCATTGTCTTTACTCTTGAGACCTTATTTTCAGTCCAATACTCATGAAAGTTGGCCAGAGAATGTTTAACTTAGTGATATCTCGCTTAAGTTTGATTTTTGGTCACATCAGGTCAAAAGGTAGGTCACCGGGGCAAACCTTAGAAAAACTTTCTGTACACTCTTGAACCCATGTTTTCGGTCCAGTACTCATGGAAGTTGGTCAGCATTTTTGTCATGATAATATCTCCTACAAATTTTAAAATGGGTCTCGTCAGATCAAAATGTAGGTCACTGGAACAAATCTAAGAAGAAAATTAATGTATATACACTCTGGAGGCCAAATTGTCGGACATATACTCATGGAAGTTGGTTAGAATGTTTGTCCTTATGAAATCTCGGATAAGACTGAAAGTGGGCTACTCCGGGTCCAAAAGCTGGTCACTGGGAAAATGTTAAGGACAAAACTTATGCACAGTCTAGGGGCCACAATTTCAGGTCAAAAGTCGTGAAAGTTGGTAAGAATGTTTGCACTTTGTATTTAATTCTCTCAAATGCAAATTCGTAAAAGGAGTTAATAGTCAAAATGATCCCAGTAAGATACAACAAATCGCCATACTGTAATTATACTACGTTAACTCTAACGCTTTTAACCATTTTCCTGCTATGTAACTGAAACTTTCCAGTCGATAGTAAAAACCCAAATTTTTCTTTTTCAAAGTTATCTTTTGGGAAAAAAAAAGTTCCTTATCGGACAGTGTATATCCAATATCAGAATGCACGCTCTGTGCAGTCTGTTCTTGATCAGTAGATCCAAGATCAGACGCACGTTCTGTGTAGTCTGATCTTGATCTACAATGTCCGCAAAAGGTCAGTGAGTCGCGCTTATCAACTAAGGGGTTAACAGTCGAAATTAACACCAACCCTGTCATCGCAACAGGCGAAAACATGGGCTTTTGTAGAAGGCATAGATCAAGATCAGACTGCACAGAACATGCAGTCTGATCTTGGATCAATACCGTCTGCTTGTTTTGTCAACCCTATGATATAAATATCTTCGGTTGATTGTATTTTCAGCCGTTGATAAAGGTTGAGATTAGTTGTGTGATGTTAAAAGAGTTTAAGACGATAACTACTCATGTATACATTTGAGCCATGCTCTGTGAAAAGGGGCTTAATGCTTCTGCGTGATGCAGGATACCAACCAAGCCATTACATAAATAAGAATCCATAATATTCACTTTTATAACACCCAACTGAGTCATGAGGTGGGATGGTCCTTTGAGGCGTAGGAAACTGACCTTTAGCGAAAAGTTTCGGCCCGGGTCAGCCTGCGCAGACTTCGCAGGCTGACCTGGGTCGATACTTTTCTCAGATGTATAAAGCCCACTTTGTATGAAGCATGGCTCATTTGTATTTGCGATAAAAGAAAAGATTAACATTTAAGCTGTTTCGTCAAGAATTTCTCACTCAATATCTGGCAGTGTAAATCAAGGATCAGGTTACACATTCTGTGCAGTCTGATCTTAATCTTTACAGTCCGCAATAGCCACGAAAGTTGCGCTTTGCTCACTGAAGATTTAAACATAAAACAATGACTCAAACATAACACATTGTTGATGAATGAAAGACGGATTGAGGATGGCACAACCTTAATTACTTTTCTTTTAGGCCAGTATGTTAAGGCTTGCTTTATTCCTTTCTGCTCCAAACGTAAAAACAAAGGCATTTGCGGACGGCGTAGATCAAGATCAGACTGCACAGAACGTGCAGTCTGATTTTGGATCTATACCGGCCTCTTGTTAACTTTGGTCTCTGATATAAAAACATTTCTGAGTTTCATTGGATTCGGCAGTTGAAAGAGGTCAAGCCTATCTACTTGGCGACAAAAGAGTTAACCTTTTTCCGTCCTAGTTTTGTCGTTAAAGTGAAGTACAAGTGACCGAGAGCTTGTGAGATCGAATCCCAGTCCGGCTAGGTCGAAGATTCAAGAGTGTTGATGAATGAAAGACGGGTTATGGAATGGATAGTGTTTTGTTCTTCTTTTGACGTCTCTTTAGCCAGTTGATAGGTACACAGTCTTAACGTTTTTCTCACTAATGTGCAATTTCAGTTGTTTTGTGTACAACGAAGTTTAAAATCAGAATACTCTTCTTGTCGATATATAGATCAAGAGCTAACTAAAAAGATTGGAAAAAAATGAGAACTGTATAATTTTGACTAAACAAGCGGACAGAATGAATCGAAAATCAGACTTCTGTCTGGTCGTAGGCCAAAGCCCCTATTTTCGCGTCCAGGGTCCGTATTCACCAACCATTCTTAAGAACGTTCTTTGTCTTGTTCTCCAGAATTTTCTACATTTGAAAGTAACACAACTCCTGATTGGCTAAACCATTTGGTTTAGCCAGTCAGGAGTTGTGTTACTTTCAAATGTAGAAAATCTTGGAGAATAAGACTAAGAATGTTCTTAGGAATGGTTGGTGAATACGGACCCTGGACGCTGAAAGAGTTTAAAAAAAAAAAGGTTATAGTTTGACTTCCATTCTTCAATATATGAGCTATGCACTGTGTATACATGGGCTTCAACGCATCTACAAAAAGTACCGACCCATGACAGCCTGCGAAGTCCACGCAGGCTGACATGGGTCGAAACTTTTTGCTATTGGTCCATTTTCTGTATGTCAAAGGACCATTCTATCTCAGATCCAGTCACTTGTTAGACAAATGGATTTCGTAGATCCATAATAATGTAATGATTTGCTTGGAAGAATGCATCACGGAAATGCATTAAACCCCCTTTAACCAGAGCATGACTTAAGTATTTCTTTGACGGAAAAAATATGAATCGAGGAAAGAAGGCTAGATAACAAAAAAAAAAATCGGTAATAATAAGACGCTAACAACTTGCGAACAGTTCTGTATCATCACAAAACCTTGAAATGTCTGCTGAATATCTAACGATTGGCTACGATATGTAGAATAGATGAAGACCAAATGCTAGTTCTCCAATACTGATAAACAATCCAAAGTGGGCGAGATATCTCATTGATAAAACAATTAATTGACGGTTAACAAAATTTTACTTTATTCAGATTTATCGCCTTGGTAGATAGCAAGCAGTACGTGTACCTTAGCGCCGAAGAATCGATGAAATTGCCCACTAAAACATCAATAAACTTTACCAAAGAGAAAATCAATAAAATGATGATGATGATCATCATCATCATCATTAGTAGTAGTAGTAGTAGTAGAAGTATATGATAAAACTGTAATAACTAGACCTGTAGCAGGCCGACGATTACCCGTTCTCCAAACCGATGCCTTGTCCCTGTCTAAGGAAAGATCAAAGGGCCATAACTCTTGTAATATCTCACCAATTATATCATTAACGAAAACTGCAAGCGCACAACTGCCCCTAGGTTTGAGGACTTCCATTAAATTTTTAGCCATATTGGTTGGAAACCGTAGGAGAAGAAGTGGACATATGGACGTGGAAGGGGAATCGGACTATCCCTTAGGCTGCTAAGTGCGACTCAAGGGCCATTGCGGACAGTGTAGATCAAGATCAGAGTGCACGTTCTGTGCACTCTGATCTTGATCTACACTGTCCACAGAACGTGCACTCTGATCTTTGACCTGCACTGTCCGATAGGAAGATAATTTTCTCCTAAAAATAAGTTTGAAAAAGCCTTATTCGGGTTTTTATTATCGATTTGAAAATTTCATTTAACCTTTTACCAGACGACAAAATTTTAGCCTTGTCCAAATTGAAAGCATTTGCAGACGACACTTTCAGTGTCACTCAAATGGTGCAACTTTTCTTTGATAGGGTAGAAAACATTGCGGGAAAAGGAGAAAATGCTGGTTACCAGCATTTTCTCCTTTTCCTACAATGTTTTCAAAAGCCTTCTTTCCCAGGGGCGTCAAAAGGCGGCATTGTGAAGTAAAAGGTTAACTTATTTCGCAGGATAAGGATTATTATTTCGTCCATGGGCAGACGGACAGCCTAATTCCAGTACCCTCCCAACTTCTTGAAGGAGTAATAAGGAAACACTGGGTATACAAAAAAAAACACAAGAATGAAAACAATATCGAGCAAAACTATACTAGAATTGCGTTATTAATAAACATAAATTTCGATCATAAAAGTTATGAGGTAGACTTTACAGTTCTAAGTTTGAAAGCTATATCTCCTAGATCTACTTATCTCTCGCCTGGTTGAGAGCTCGTGTATTATTTGAAGCTCTTACGTTTATCGAACTCAAGTATAAGGCACTTCACTTGCAAAGCGGGTTAAGGACTGATTTCCGGCTTAACCCTATACAAGACAATCCCGTGTTTAACTCTTTACCAAACGACAAAATTTTAGACTGGTCCAAATTGAAAGTATTTGCAGACGACAAAATAAATGTAACTCAAAAGTTGAAATTTGTTTTGGGATGGGTAGAAAACATTGTGGGAATAGGAGAAAATGCTGGTTACCAGCATTTTCTCCTTTTCCCACAATGTTTTCAAAAGGCTTCTTTTTTAGGGTCGTTAAATGTCGGGATTGTGTGGTAAAGGGTTAAACAAACTTGAGAAAGAAGGCTCTAGAAAATATAATGGAAAATAGGAGAAAATGCTGGTAACCAGCATTTTCTCCTTTTCCATTGATGTTTTCTAACATACTAAAGAGAAATCCCTTGTTTTTCAGTCATATTTATATGTTGTCCTAGAAATGCCTTCAGTTTGGCTGTACCTTAAACTTCGTCATGTGTGATAAAGCCATAGGTAATCAAAGAACTTAAAGTACAAAGAGGTGTTTTAGCAAAACAAAACAAAAAAAATAGGGGGGGGGGACAAAATCGAAGACAGAAGATGCGAATTGCATGAAACTCTGGTCTCTAATTGGGAAAAAAAACTATGGCCATAACTAAACTTCACCAATTCTTTACATTTGTTGACGATGGTATTCCATGTACTTCCGGTTCAAGATCCAAATCAGAAAAGCCAATCCTGGCTTAAAACCCATTTCTTAATGATCACGTGTTTTAAAGAATACCTTAATGAATAAGGTCTCTGACAACATCGTGGAAAAAGGAGAAAATGTTATGCAAGCATTCTCTAATTTTTTTTTTATTATGTTTTCTTCCCTTTTAAAAACAATCCATCTTTTGGACACTTTTAATTTGTCATCTGTTTATGCTTTTAGTTTGGGAGAGTCCAAAATTTGTCGTTTGGGAAAGGCTTGATAATGGATACACACACTTTTACAAATCCGAAGTCTGTGGAACTAAATTAACGCTTTACCAGGCGACAAAATTTTAGACTCATACATATTTTAACGAAGATACCGAGATTTTGACCGAAATCCTAAAATTGCGATATTCTGGTTAAACTCTTTACCAAACTACACAATTTTCAACTTTCCAATAATGGTATTACAGGGAAAAACATTGTGGAAAAAGGAGAAAATGCTGGTTACCAGCATTTTCTGCTTTTTCCACAATGTTTTCAAATCCTTTCTTCCAAGGGTCGTTGTGGAGCCCCGGTAGCTCATTTGGTAACGTACAGGACTTTAGAAGAGGGATTCACTGGTTCGATCCACGGCAACGTAACTGAATTAATGTTGAAAATGGCGTTTAACACCATACAATTAATTAATCAACCCAGGGATCGTTAAAACATGGGATTGTATGGTAAAGAATTAAATCTATCATTTGACATCTTATCCTTTTTCCCCTGAAGGTCGTTCAACACTGGATCGGCTTGGTGAAGGGTGTAAGACATGATAATCGCCTAACGATTTATTACCTGTCGAAATCGTGTCCGATAAGCCAGAATTCCTACGCGGCGGTAACACGATAAAAATGTAAATCATATCATGAGGAATTACATTCCTAAATCACGTTTCAACCCACTTTCTAATTTAGCAATACGTACATTCAATATTTTTTAAAAAACATAAGACATCTATACCCGTTTTGAGCCAGTTTTAACCCATTTCATCTTTACTTTATAAAACTTTTATCATTCTTGTATCTTCATGCCTAATTTTGTTCCTGACGGTTGCAAGGTTGCACAGATAACGACGGATAGAAAATAAATTTCATTCTTTGGCAGCCTTCAAAGAAATCACTGTTGTCGTTTCCGGTTTTAAAATGAGGTTATTTATACATATGTTTACACAGCTGATCAAATTCTGAGCCATTCTAATACTTTCAAGTTTTAACAGCGTTTTTTTTTTTTTTTCTGGCTGTAATGATGTATCTTTAATTTAGGCACTAGAATTTTTCAAATTCCTTTCAAGTCGACAAAACGTTTACTTGTTCACTCCTCTTGAGCAACTTGTCCACTTTTAAAGCTTTATCTGACGTCACTTTTTCAACCCTTAGGCTCATAAGCGCCACTCACAGAACGTGCAGTCTGATCTTGGATCTACACTAAGCAGATATTTTCCAGAACAAACACTTTGAAATAGCAAAATGTGGGTTTTTACTATCTGCTTGAAAGTTTCATTTCACCGTTTAACAGAATAAGGGTTTATACCGTGGCTTATTCACAACATAAAAATGGCGCTTGCATCCATTTGGCAAAGGAAAAAATTTCCTATCCAACAACAAAATTTGTTTACCTTTTTTTTTTCAATCAATGCTTATTCATTTGAAGGAACGCAAGCGCTTCGGTCCTTAACCTAGAAAGTGCCTTGCGCAACTATAGTCGTCCGTAAAAGTTGTGGCCAGAGTAGATTAAGATACGGCATAAAACGCGCAGTCTTATCGTTTTGATCTACGCTGTCTGCTTTGAGGAGACAATCTGGACAAAAGCAACAATAAAACAGCAATCACATTGGTATTATTTCTTGACTGAAAATATCTATTGAATTTATTCGGCGTTCTGGTGGTTCAAAGGGAAATTGGGTCAAAAACGAGGAAATTATTTAATTAGAGAAAATAAAATGGTTTTTTCCTGTGTGAAATTTACATGTAGATACCGGCACAGCAGCTATGATTAACCCTTCTAGTGCCATGGGTGAAAAAAGAGCGTTTGCTGACGACATAGATCAAGAAGAGACTGCACAGAACGTACAGTCTGATCCTGAATCCACACCGTCCACTTGTTTGATCAAGCCTATGAGATGAAAATCTTTCTGAGTTAAAGTGGATTGCATGTGTATTTTCAGCCGTCGAAAAGAAGCCAGATTCGTTTTGTTGGCACCAAAAGAGTTAATGAAGTTTTAATAAGATTTAAGTAACAAAAGGCAACAAGATAATCAATGCGTGAACAGCATTCTGGACATTTACACTTTGGGAACCAAAATAAGTGAAATGATCCTTTTCTCCAAATGAGTAAAACAACTTGCATTTGCAAAAAGTATCTACCCAGGTCTGCGCAGGCTGACCTGGGTCGAAACTTTTTGTTATTTTGTATATTAAAGGATCACAGGACGTCATGATTCAGTCATTTGTTATACAAAATCTATCCCATGGATCCTTGGTTATATGATAACTTGCTTGGTATCATGCATCGCGGGGATACATTAAACCCCCATTTGCCAGAGCGTGCTCATTTGTGGGTGTAAACATACCCCTGATAGGCAAATTTCAAGGCGACTTTGGTCCTTATATTGCATTAACCCTTTCCCAAACAAGCCCTGGTTTTCACGTGTCTGCAGTAGTAGTATAGGAGGGCAGCCTAGGTACAAATGAGCCATTTTGTACCTAGTCTGCCCTCCCTGGAGCAAATTTGTACCCAGTTTGCCCGCCGTGGCGGGCAAACTGGGTACAAATTTGGCCGAAAATCGTCCTGGGGCGGGTTTTTTGGCAGATTTGTTGTTGTTGTCGGCCATCTTGGATGGAGCAAATTTGTACCCAGTTTGCCCGCCGTGGCGGGCAAACTGGGTACAAATTTGGCCGAAAATCGTCCTGGGGAGGCTATTTCGGCATTTTGGCGGCCATCTTGGATTTGTCCCCAGTCTCCTTGCCCGTGGGCAAGGAGACTAGGGACAAAATGGTCCGATGCCCTCCCACGTAGGTCTCTCTAGAGCAGACACTATGGGGGATAATGGTCATGTGACGTCACAGGATGGACTTAGGCTTTTTCCCACGATATGGCGCTATATGTCGAAAGAGGAGTGAAGAGGAGGAAAAGAGGAGGTAAAGAGGAGTGCGGAGGAGTGAGGAGGAGTGAAGAGGAGTCACCTCTCTAGGTATATTGACAAGTTTGTCCCCATACTATGACTTTTTCCGTCTTTTATTCAGGTCTTAGGATTTGGACTTTCTCTCTAGCATCGTGTTGGGCTTAGTCTTTTTCTCCACAATATGAGCTATATATCGATTGACAATTCTCAAAAGATAGACTTCCTAGGTTATTGGTTAGTCCTGAAAAGGACTGTTTCGATCTTTTGGTATAGCTCTTTCAAAGATTTTTTCTCCTCTATTGAGAACCTTCCTCTATTGAGAGTTTTCCTCTGATGACAGCTTTTCTTCTGATGATAACTTTTCTTCTGGTTCTTTCAAGATCGTCGGGAACTTGAACTCCTTGAAGTTATCAATGTTTTTTCCATATTTACCCAACCCCGTTTTTGGTGGTGTTACAGAGCTGGGATCGAATCGTTGTTTTTTGTGAAGTTGGTTATCGTCTTTCTCTGCCTTCTCTGATTTTCGTTTTCTACCTCTTCTTCTTGGCTTGGGTTCTTCTGTCTGAGTTGTCTGATGTTCTACAGGAGTGACGATAGAAGCTGTTAACTTTTGAAAACTGGTTTTATCAAAGTTAACCTGGGCTGAAATCGATACAGATGAATCTTGTCTTACAGATGAATCTTGTTGACTCTGGTGGTTCTGTCGACTCTGTTGAATTTGTAGGCATAATGTCTCAATGTTTTTATTGAATTGATTCATATTTGTGTTTAATATTTTCACCTCTTCTAAAATCTGAGTTATCACAGAATTTTGGTTTGAAATCATTTGAGTTATTTCTTCTTCGATTTTATTTACCGATCCTGTCATCGGCTCGATGAATGTTGAATTCATAGCTATCGATAGAATATCTCTGCTGTTTTCAGGCTGTGGTGAGGAGATGTCTAGAACGGGGTTTTCTTGCGGTAAGGAGTCGACTAAAACGTCTAAGCTGGAATCCATTCTTCCGTGATCACTTTGGTCTAAGTTGGAATCCATTTTTTCCAGCACGAAATATTCGCACTAGTTAACAAAACTTTTTTAATTGTAAAAAAGTTTTATTCACACTAATTAAGAGTTTTATTCGTACTATTCGAGAATCGAAAGTCGAATGATTATAGAGAGAAAGCTCGCCAGCAATTTATAGTTTTTGGTCGAGGGGACTTGTCTTGGGACGTAGACTTTTCTATACGCCTTGTAGATAGAAAATAATGTACTATATGATCTCACATAGAAATTTCACTCACATAGAACATAACATTCTATATGAATAAAATTTCTATCTACATTTTCCCATCTCTGCTCTTTTCTTTGGGTTCTTGTTAATTTTCAAGTTTTTGGTCTCTCTTTGTGAGATTTTTTCTCTTTGTCCAAGTCTGAACTTTTCTTTATTCAAGTTTTCTGGGAAGGAATCAAAAAACATACGACTTTTGTTTTTCCAAGTTTTTGGGAAGAAAATCAAAACAGACGACCTTTTTAAAATTATTTTCTTTATTCAAAGTTTGAAACATTAAAAACAGTAACGTTTAAAACAAAGCAAACGTTCTAACACTATATTTTATATATTTAAACTTTATTCAACTTACAATAACATGATAACATCATCATGAAAAACATTATCATGAAAAAACAGTAACGTTTAAAACATTCTAACACTATAACATATTTACAAGACAGTTTTTAACAATATAGTTTTTAATCTACAACAATGACAAAATAATTCTTACAATAGATAATTCTTACAATAAAATACATGATTCATTCAAAGTTTTTACAAACAATTCTTACAATGCGAATTCACAGATACCTCGATTTTTCCACTTGTCTTCATGTTCCACAATAACTTTATGCAGTTGGTCATTACCTAAAGACATTGGATATACGCTATCCATTTCGCTGTATTCACGTACTCCACTAAATGGATAAACATATTTTGAAATATCTTTTGTCGAGAGAGCTGAATATACGATTTCTTTTGTGACATCTCTATCAAATAGAATATAGCCTTCCAAGGTTTCCACTGTTTCCTCACCGTCTTGAATAGATCCTCTTTTGTAGCGTAAGTAAAAGTCAAACAGAACTGATTTCATTTTCAGGACGTTCAGAAAACTTTCTTCTGTTCTTCCTACGATGATGAATTTCCACCGACTTGTGGAATCCATTTGTTTAGCAATATAGTTGTCTTCCAACAGGCAAATTGCTAAATAAGCTTTGAAAGGGAGATCGAAATTTGTATCGTCCCCCATCATCACAATAAAGTCGTGCATTCTATACAACTTACAGGATGTCTCTCCTTTTGCAACTCCCTTATGCAATTTGTTTATCCAAAGTTTCACACATTTGAATTTAATATCAAACTGTACTTGTTCATCGAGCGTGTGCTGATGGCTGAAATCTCTATAATCTTTTTCACGTAGTTCTATCGGTAAAGGTAGTATTTCACTTGACATGTTTTCCACTTTTGATTTTCCACTGTTTTTTAAAACTGTTTTTAAAACTGTTTTTTAAAGAACGTCTTACTTTGATCGTTCACTTCAATGTAACACGATGTTGTTTTCTTTCAGTTTATTTATACCCTCAAACTTTTATAGCCATAGGGGACAGTATCAGTATCGTTTACAATGACTCTTTTGGTATATACAGAGCGAAAGGTTTTTGACTGTGGTTCGCTGGTCACTGTTCTGTCTCTATGTCTTTTGATTCTACAGTCATACTGAACTTTAATTTCCACTGTGCGATCCAAAGCACATTTTGAATAGGTGTCGAAATTCACCAACTGATTTGTATTGTGATCCAAAGTAATTCCTTTGACTTTACATTTGCTTTTTTCTTTTCCATCTTTTGTTTTCATCTTATAAGCGTAATTCTTGGGGCCTAATCCTCTGAAATGAGTTATTCTGCAATCAGGCTCTTCATCGGTCCATTTTCCTAGTCTGCTGTTAATGATGGGAGGGTTCCACAATTCAGGATCATGAATGTACATACAACTATCTGTATCGAAATACAGAACTCTATCCTCCAATCTTTCAAGAACACTGTACAGTTCCAACCTTGCATAAGCTGTTACGTAGGATGCTACAATAACATTGGCTGTCGCATGCGTTTCGACAAAGTCCATCTTTTCTTCATAGTTGACCAAAATGGATGCGCACTCATTGTCAAAGATTTCCACATATTTTACCGTGTATTTCGGGTCGGTAATCAATTCGAAATATTTAGACGGTTCTCTGATGTATTTCGTCTTGCTCATGTTTTCACGCTGTGCTAATTTTCCCCAAAGACAGTTCAGCATAATCTTAGCAAATGATCTTTTCCCGGGATTTTTTTGAATACATTTGGGGTCGAGACGAATCCCTTCGGCTTCCTCATACTCGCGAATGAATTGTTCCTTTTCTGAATCTGTCTGACACCAACCGGGGTATCCACTGGCTTCTTGCTTGATTTTCAAGAAATTGTCCACATAGCCTTTAAAGAATTGGTCCGAAACAGAGTCGAAATGCCAGATTTCATACACTTGCATTAACCGATAACCACAGTCGAGAGCTTTGAACAGTTCGAATGTAACCCAAGTTCCAACCAAAGCTCTCTCTTCTCTGTCATGATTACAAACGTTTGAGCTTTCTTGTGCACATTTCATACAAAGTGGAAACATCATCTTGTTGTTACAGTGAACTGGAAGAACAGGATGAAACAAATCAAATGGGGGTAGAACTTTACATTTAATGAGTCCTTCATACTGACGAATATTCTTCATATCAATGTTCTCATAAGTCAAGATTGTGGGATGGCCTACAGGATAGAATTTATGTTTGCAGACGTAAGGATACAGAGAGCAAATGTCAATATACTTGATTTCCTTTGCACTGCTTTCCTCAACATCATAGGCAATTTTTATTGCATTGCATCTGCCTCCAGCCAGAGCCTCTCTTGGTTCGATGGGGTCGCAGTTCGGGTATAGACTTTCAATGGTTTTTCTGTATTCTTTATCCTTCTTCATCTTAGCGTCGAATTCATGCTCCCATATGGTCACGACGTTATATCCCATTCTTTTGATGGTTTCTAGTCGTTCGATAGTACTGTTGTACAATTCATCCATTGATTTTCCATTGATGGGGTTGATATATTTTCGATCCTTGAAACATGTCTGACAACCATGAAATAAATCCCCGAGGAATTCATAGACAGTGTTTGATTTGTGGTGAAATCCGTCTACGGTGTATTTCCCTATTTGGAATTCACCACCATTTTTGGCATGTTGAATATGAATCACTTTTTCCCTAGCGATGCTTTGAATCCAGCGTATTGCTTTCATAGAAAACCGACGCCTGACTGGATCTTTGCATGAAATGATGGCTATCTGATCTTTTGGTAAATAATCTTTTCGCCAAATCTTGTTACAGGCTCCGGCGATGGTAAACGACTCTGTAAATGGACAAATTCCACTCTGTTCGATGAACAACTTTCTGAATTCACCACATCCTCGTCTTAGGATATCAACATCCGATCGACAGTACATCTCCATCTCTTTTTGAAAATTGAATTCCTCACCGTTTTGAACTTTATCATTATACCAGACTATGAATTTTGATCGAGCCTCTTCGGACATTGAATCGGGTTTGTAATAAGACATATCCAAGTATGGGCCAACGTAATCCCAAAATTCGTCTGTATTTGCCCAGTGAGAAAAGTAGCCTTTTTTCATTTCTTGAAGTCCAAACGTAGTTGGAAATTTTGCCAGCCCAAAGTTCATGAAACTGAAGGAGTCGATCAAACACACACCGTTCAGTTCTAACTTCAAAATATTATTTCCATTCATGGTTACTTCTGGTTCTTTCATTCCTACGTTGATAATATGATTGAGAATAAATTGACCATCATAGCCTTTGAGATTATGGGCAATAGCTATGATTCCTTTATGATGTTTTGTAAAGAGCCAGCTGCAAAATTGACTCAAAGTTTCTTTTCCTTGAAAAATAACTTCTCTCCCTTCTTCGAATTCACTGCATGTGGAACAATGAAAATCAAGTGGCTTATCGATACATTCAGCACAGGCTCGATGTGCAATACAGTAATTCGGAATATGTACCCCCGTGTCTTGCTGACATTCGAAATCAAAGAAAATGAACAAAGGTTTTTTGACTAGAGAAGAACTCGTTTCATCGTCGCTGTCATGTTTCATCTTACTTTGGTAAGGCTGAATAAAACAGCGGTGAGAAAAGTCAACTATCTTCTTGCAAAGGTGACACTTTTTCTTTCCCTTACAGACATGATTTTTCTTTCTGTCAAAAACCTGGCCTCCACATTTTGAACAAAGTTTCACTAATTCACAAATGGTTTTCTTCTCTTTACCTTGAAGTGTTTTGTGATTTTTCAAGCATGCTGCACTGAAAAATCGCCTATGACACTTGCCACAGACATACTCTTTTGATTCCGATGGACATTTTCCAGCACGAAAGCAACCTTTACAGATCTTTGAGCAAGTATGGTCTTCCCGATTCTTGTAACGCATGTCGCAAAACTCACAATAATAAGCACAATCAAGAAATCCTGTGATGGATTTGATGTAATCATAGTGGTTTTGATGAAAGTACAAATGTATGATTTTACTATCGTCTTTCACTTCTGCATGTTCAAATACTTTCTCCACTCTCGACTGCTGTTGGTGAACTTTAATAACATAGCCTTTTTCATACAGGAACTCTTGAATTTTTTTGTATTCTTCAAGACCTACAGGCTGTGTCGATGAAACTCCAACTTCATTCATCAATTTCTCGGCTTCAGTCTTTTGAACTGGTCTGTTTGATCTTTTGATGTTATTCCATCTTCGGTTCCATGCTTGGGTGTTTTCACGTTCATGCTGACAAATCCCCACAACAACAGCTCTTGCAAAACATAGGTGGTCACTATTGTTAATTTCAATAACCGATTGTTTCTTCTTTGCAAAAACTTTCGAATCCAATAGTTCTGTGGCTCTAAGATTTTTTCCACTACCACTTGGGGGTATCGTATGTGTGATATCGAATGTCATGCGGCCATCGTTCAAGACGAATTCTTCATTCGATTGTAGAACTTTTTCAATTTCGTCCAACATAGTATGACTCTCCAACTCCTCCACATATAGAAAGGGAATATGAATCCCTATTTTCAATGAGGGGTGATTGATGCTAATTCTAATCATATCCCTCGATTCAGCCTTTAACTTTTGAACGATTTGTTGGATAACATCGTCGAATAAGCCGGTCAGTTGTTGGGGCTGTAGCTCCTCGAATTTCTTAAAAGACGCCTCCAGTACATGGGATTCTGTTTTGAATTTTCTTGACTTCTTTTTTCCCACTTCTGTTAAGTCGTATAGACTTCTCATATCCAAAGCGTTTCTGTCTGAAGAATATACTTCTTTCTTGGTTGAAAATAGTACAGCATGATTCAAAGATTTTCTGTCTTCTTCTTTCAAAGAGTTTTCCTTCGTTGAGGTTGACGGTGGAAATTTCTCATCGTTTTCTTCTTTCAAAGATTTTTTATCGATCTTGGTTAGTCCTGAAAAGGACTGTTTTGGTTTTTGATATAGCTCTTTCAAAGATTTCTCATCGCTTTCTTCTTTCAAAGATCTTTTGTCTTCACTTTTTTCTTCCTTGGGTGAAAATGGTTCAGTAGGCTTTTCTTCTTCTTTCAAACTTTTTCTCTTTTTGGGTGGAAATTTCTCATCATAGCTTTCATCATTGCTACTACTGTCTGGGTAGACTAGGATTCTTTTTCTTTTCTTGGCCGGTAGCAATTTTTTTCTCTTTTTCGACATGGGCTGAATCGTTTCACCGTCGCTTATACTGTCCGAATACAGGACTAGTCTTTTAGACATTGTTTTATGGCTGCAATTCTGTCGTTTGTAAGCCATATACTGACCCAAAACTCAAAAAACCTAGCTTTTTATATCTTTTTCAGATCGAACGGGCATAAAAGATGTTACGATTGACATTTCCATCATTCTTCGGAAAGATTTCAAACAGAGCAGTCGATAGAAAAAATGAGTGAGTTCAAGCTACAAAGTACAACGCCAAAGAGAGTGTATCTGTATGTTAACCCATACACTCACGATTATGAGATCAGCAATATACCACCACGATATCAAGTCTACCATACTGGGAACTATGTGGGATCATTTCTATCCCACCAACATTCTGCAGAAAAAGGTGTCTATCGTATCACCAGAATCCTGGATCAAGCCACATTCGACAGACGCCATGGAGTGGATGATACGACAACGAATATCTGCTTTACATGCGACAGATCAGGACATTGGGCCAGCCAATGCCCAGAGAAAGAAAATCAAATGTGGAGATTCGTTTTTGTCTTCGTGAACCCCCACACCCACGATGTCAAAATTTTACCAACAACGGAAACGAGTGGTGAATTTCAACATATGAAATACGTTGGGTCTCTATTATCCTATAAAGTAGACGAGAATAAACGGAAGACAAAACCGTCACAGCCTACAACCTCATCGAGTGGAAAGGGGAAAAATCCCCAAAACAAGAAACCTTCTTCAGGGAAACCTTCTTCAGAAAAGAAAATCAACGATAAAATCAATGATAAAATCAACGATAAAATCAACGATAAAATCAACGAGCCATCGCCTGAAAATCAGATCGAAAATCAGATCGAAAGGGAGATTGAAAATATGGAGCTTGATAACACAGAAATCAGCGATACAGAAATCTGTAGAATTCAGATAGATTATCCTGTGAAGAAGAAAACCTCTTCAGAAAAGAAAATCAACAAGATTTCCTCAGAAAAGAAAGAGGATACGCTTATACTCGATCAGAAATCTGGAGAAGATCAAAACAACGAACAGATGTCTCAGAAATCTTCAACGAATGGAAACAATCAAATCAACAAGATTTCTTCACAAACTGAAGAAAAGAAAATCAACAAGACTTCTTCAGAAAAGTTATCTGGAAAGAATCAAATCGAAGAGGTGAAAAACAAGAAACCCTCTTCAGAAAAGAAAATTCGACGAGAAGGAAAGAAGATCTGTTCAGATATCGAGTTGAGACGTAGATGGAAATCCGATGTTGTGAACGAGAAATTTTTGAAAGACAAAAAACACAGCGCAAAAAGTTGTCCAGATCTGAAAAATAATGAAAAGAAACGCAAGAGTGATTGTGAGCCTGACATCCCGAAGAAAAAAAGAAAATTGTGTCTGTAATTTTTAACAGAAAAACATTTCCAAAAGAATTGTTTCAAAAGAACTATTTCCAAAAGAACTGTTTCAAAACGATTCATTTATTTCTACAGTTCAATGTTTCATTGTATATATATATTTCATACTTAAAATTCGACATGGTCTGCATTGCTTCATCGTCATTTGCTCTGTCTGAAGAATCTATCTGAATACGATACTAACTAGGATACTAACTAGGGTACTAGACTTTTAGACCTTGTTTTAGGGTTGCAATTCTGTCAATGACCTTTTAGACATGGTTTTAGAAGCGTACTGTCCGAATACGGGACTAATCTTTTAGACATGTTTATGGCTGCTTGTGAGTTAGACAATAACCCAAATAATGATTATTGTACATAAAGTTTTTAAATGTTTTAAATAAAAATTTCATTGTATATATCTATATTTTGCCAGTTCAATGTTTCTAACAGTTCATTGTTTCTAACAGTTCATTGTAATGATTATTGTAGAGAAAGTTTTAAATAAAGATATGAAAAGCATATAGGACTTGACTTTGTTTGTTTTTGACAATTTGAAGAAGCAGACTTTCTGGGTCTTGGTTAGTCCTGAAAAGGACAATTTGAAGAAAAGTAAAAAAACTGAATGGTTAGGTCTGAAAAGACTATAACTTTCTTCACTTCCTTCCCGAACTTCCATCAAATAACCCACATCAACTTGGTATTAGAAATCCAACATGGCAGAAAAAGACTCACCATGGAGAACAGCGCACGGACAACTTCATCGTGGAAATGATCTATAGAGAAATCTGCTGGCTTTATAGCCTGACAGGAGGATTGACCTACTTTGATACAGAATTAACAGAATGAAGAGCGCGACCATGGGCGAAAGCATATAGATCAAATAGTATATTATACTCTATCTACAATATCTACGTGAATGCAGAAAATGTAACGAAACTAACGATTGGTTAACGTTAATTCCATTAAAATGAAAGAGTGCGAACGTGGGCGAAACCATGTAGATAGAGTATCACGTTCTATTTCACATAGAATATGATATTCTATCTACTAATTATCTACAACACCTAATCGAAGATGGAAAAAAGACTAAGTCCAACGATGATAAAGGAAGACTAAATCGACCAAAAGCTGAGAAATGGCTAAGTCCTACAGAGTCGAACAAAGACGGCGGAGAAAAGACTAAGTCCAACGATGATCTTTGCCTTGACCCAAGTTGAGAAGGGGAAATAACCATATCGTGGAAAAAAAGACTAAGTCCAACAGAGTACTTTGGTTGAACCAACGAAAGACCAAAGACGAAGACCTGAATAAAAGACGGAAAAAGTCATAGTATGGGGACAAACTTGTCAATATACCTAGAGAGGTGACTCCTCTTCACTCCTCCTCACTCCTCTTTACCTCCTCTTTTCCTCCTCTTCACTCCTCTTTCGACATATAGCGCCATATCGTGGGAAAAAGCCTAAGTCCATCCTGTGACGTCACATGACCATTATCCCCCATAGTGTCTGCTCCAGAGAGACCTACGTGGGAGGGCATCGGACCATTTTGTCCCTAGTCTCCTTGCCCACGGGCAAGGAGACTGGGGACAAATCCAAGATGGCCGCCAAAATGCCGAAATAGCCTCCCCAGGACGATTTTCGGCCAAATTTGTACCCAGTTTGCCCGCCACGGCGGGCAAACTGGGTACAAATTTGCTCCATCCAAGATGGCCGACAACAACAACAAATCTGCCAAAAAACCCGCCCCAGGACGATTTTCGGCCAAATTTGTACCCAGTTTGCCCGCCACGGCGGGCAAACTGGGTACAAATTTGCTCCAGGGAGGGCAGACTAGGTACAAAATGGCTCATTTGTACCTAGGCTGCCCTCCTATACTACTTGCAGTACAAGTCTTTTGAAAACACTGTGGGAAAAGGAGAAATTGCTCGTAACGAGCAATTTCTCCTTTTCCCACAGTGTTTTCTACCCTTTTTGATAACTTTCTGCCATTTTCATCAAATTTAAAATTGTCGTCTGCAAACTCTTTCAATTTGGACCAGTCCAAAATTTGTCGTTTGGGAAAGGGTTAAGATATCGAAAGAAAAGGCACGGTAAACCTACATACACCGAGCCCCGGTAGCGCGGTCGGTAGTCCACAGGACTTGAGATCAGGGACTCGCTGGTCCGAATCCCTAGCCCCGCCAGTTTCTTTCTGATGATTGATAATAGTCATTGCAACAGGAATCATTCCTCTCTCATAGCTGATCATTGTTTCAACGATGGTTTGTGGGAAAGCAGCCAGTGGCATGGATCGTCTACGCTGCGATATAACTGAAATAATGTTCAAAATGGCGTTAAACACACATACGAACAATCAAACATACAGACAAATACCTACAGACACCCTTAGGTACATGTGGACACTGTCTTGCTGTCCTATTTGGATCTATATTGTGCGTATTCAGAATTGCACTTAGCGTCGAAAGAAATTCAGTGCTAGAGGCGAAAACAGTGTCTAAGTTCGCAGACGTCATAGATCAAGATCAGACGGCACAGAACGTACATTCTTATCTTTAATCTATGACATCCGTTTGTTTAGTCAAACTTATAACAATTAATCCTTTGTTTGATTAAGGGGCTTTTATTTTTAACCCGTCCAAAGTGTATTTAGCACTAAAAGAGGTAATAAGGAATTTTCTGACAGTACATTTCTTATGTTTTCAAATAAGCAAATGAAACAAGTAAGATAAGTTCTTTTTAACTGTGATTCATTGTTTAGGTTAACTGTATATTCTCGAAAGCTTTGGCTTATTGTCTTGAAGAGCCCACTGCAAAGTGAGAGAACTGTGGGGCGGAGGCGGAAATTGGAAGGAAGGAGAGGTCAAGATTTGGTATTAAATGCGGACGATGTATATATCCCCATATTATTCTTCAGGTTTCGATGCAGCCTGTTCTTGATCTGAGGCTATAACAAAGGCTATGCTTGTCTTCTCAGGCTGTGAAAAGTTTCTTTACCAGATGACAAACTTTGGACTCGTCAAAATGGAAAGCAATGTCAGGCTTAGACGACGGAAATACCTTTTAATGGACAGAAAACATCGTTGAAAAAGGGGAAAATGCTGGTAACCAGCAATCTGTCCTTTTCCCACAAAGTTTTCAGAAGCCATCTTCCCCAGGTTCGTTAAAAACGGGATTGTTTGATAGCTGGTAAAATGTCCCGTTCTCACCGCCGATCTAAGTACCTCATCTCACCGGACCGGCCAAATAACACGACGGAGCTCGATCAGGTGTTTGGCGGAAAGGAACAACAATGTATGAATAACCGGCGAAAATCTCCCCTGTGAAGTATTTCCATGTAGTCGGGAATGATCGAGTATGATCGGATGGAAGTCGTGTTTGCTATTGTAGAATATGTGATATACTTGATTTTGTACACGAGCTTACCAGAGCGCTACTCGATGCATTTTAGAGCTGTTCCAGACCGTCTGCTTACATGGATTTTTGACATATCAAAAACAATCGTATTGAAACCCCGACAGCTACCGACTAAGGTAAATCTCTACAGGCGGAGCGAGACCCCACTGCAGAACGAGGGAGATCATTTCACGACATCATGATCGAGTTTGATCGAGGATCTCAGAACTGAGCATAATACAAAAGAAGCAAAGTTGTTAGCCCGTTTCACATCAGTCAAAACTGTCGAATTTGATCATGTGACTCATAGACAAAGTTGGTTGCTTATCTCATTGAAACAAAAAATCTTAATCCAGAACACGGCAAAGAATTTGTAATTGTGCATGAAATCATTCTCTAAATTCTTCTTATAAAAAAAAAAAAACGATTAAATATCGAGGCAATTTTCAAAGTTTATCAGTAGCCATACTGTTTCGATTGTCTGAGGCACTGTGCAGGTTGTTGTCGTTTTTGCAATAATTTATTACCTGATGATTATAGCTTTTCTTTTGAATACTGACACTAATGTTCTTTTAATCTTGTTTTAAATTCCTCTTATCTGCAGAGTGCATCGACGGAATATAACAGATAGACAGTGCTCTGGCAAACAGGGGTTTAATGAATTTGCAAAAAGTATTGACCCAAATAAACCATGTTCTACCAAAAAAGAGGGTTTAACCTTTTACCAGACGACAAAATTTTAGCCTTGTTTAAATTGAAAGCATTTGCAGACGACAATTCCAGTGTAGCGCAAATGATGCAACTTTTGTTTGACAGGTTTGAAAACATTGTGGGAAAAGGAGAAAATGCTGGTTACAAGCATTTTCTCCTTTTCCCACATTTTTTTCAAAAGGCTTCTTTCCCAGGGGCGTCAGAAGGCGGCATTGTGCGGTAAAGGGTTAATGCATTTGCAAAACGTATCGCGCAATCCGCGCAGGCTGACCCGAATCGAAACATTTTGCTTTTTGGTATATTTCTGCATATCGAAAGACCATTCTACCCCATGATTCAGCCGGTTGTCAACCCTTTACCACACAATGACGCCTTTTAACGCCCCTGAGAAAGAGGCCTTTTGAAAACATTGTGGAAAAAGGAGAAAATGCTGGTAACCAGCATTTTCTCCTTTTCCCACAATGTTTTCTATCCTATCAAATAAAAATTGCACCATTTGAGCCACATTGAAATTGTCGTTTGCAAAGCTTCCAATTTGGACAAGGCTAAAATTTTGTCGTCTGGTAAAGGGTTAAACAAATGGATTTTATGGAACCATAATTATGCGATGACCTGCCTGATATAATGCGCGGAGATTTATTAAATCCCCTTTTTCCAGAGCACGGCTTAGATGAATGTTCTTCAAACACTAGCCTTAAGAATCATCTCTAGAAGCAATGTCTGTGGAGGTAGAAATACGAGTTTTTATCAGATACAATTTATCTGTCATTTGAATAAACCCAGTTTACTTCTGCAAGGCTGAACCGAGAATTGAGTGCTTATGCGGATAGCGTAGATCAAGATCAGACTGCACAAAAGGTGCAGTCTGATCTTGGATCTACACTGTCCGCTTTTTTGCCGCATATTTTGACAAAAACAACCTTGAAACTGCAGTATTTGCACCTTTGCAGCACTAACTGACAATACCATTTCATTATGATTAATGAAATGAGCTATTCTTTGACAAAAGGTGGCTTAATGCATCTCTGTTATGCATTATACCAAACAAGTCATCACACAATTATGAATCCATAGGACCCAATTTGCTCTCTTTTTTTTTTAACTTTATTGTCCACGTCTTTATGGTACTTGAGGGTCGTGGCCATCCCTCAATGCACCTTACAGATCGTTGTTAGTATTCTGTGTTAGTAATAGAACTTTAAAATACAAACAAAAGTCGTAATTACAGATTCCAGATTTTTTTACAGCTACTATTGTACTACTACATTGATATGGCTACTAAAATATGAAGATTTTAACAATAATGACTAATAACAGGTTTACTTTTCTTACTTGTTACAGTTTTTTTTTTTTTTAAATATGTGGACGAAAAAGCTTATTTTTATATATAAATGTGTGAAAAAAAAAAATTGTGTGAGAGTTGCGTGAGTGTGAAAGTGATTCTGTTGATAAATTGTTACTTTAATCTTGGTTCAATGTACAGTACTGAAACGTTTGCTCTCGCTACCAGATGAATGCTGAGGTGCAATGGTCCGTGGAAATGTAGAAAATTTACCAAAAACGAAAAAAGTGTCGACGCACAGGACTGCGCAGGCTGACATGGGTCAATACTTTGTTGCAGATACATTAAACCTCCTTTTCAAAGAGCATTACCCATTTACTTAACACTACAAGGGTAAACCATACATTGTGGCAAGTTGCCACAATGTATGGTTTACATTTTTCAAACACTACCTTGTTGCCTGCAAACACTTCTTGCATACTCATTTAATGCTCAAATTTAAACATGTTCAGCCTACGAAAGCTCGCCAATTGAGAAGAAGTCAGCTAAAACACAAGTACATGCGAACTAAAATACGATGCCAGTGAAAGTCTGCCATGTATAACCCATCATTTTTCATTGTTTTGTTTCCACTCCGGTTACATCGCATGCAAATGAATCAATAATATGTTTCTTGTTTCAAAACAAGGTTGATGAGACCAATCGTTCTCTCTGTCAGGTTATGATTTAACTCTTTACCAGACGACAAAATTTTGGATGCGACCAAACTGAAAACATTTGCAGACGACAAATTAGATGTGATTCGAATGATGATTTCTGTCTTTAATAGGATAGAAAACATTGTGGGAAAAGGAGAAAATGCTGGTTACCAGCATTTTCTCCTTTTCCCACAATGTTTTCAAAAGCATTCTTCCTCGGGGTCGTTAAAAGTCTAGACTGTGCGGAAAAGAGTTAACTCTTTATAAGAATGAAAGATTTTTTGACTTGTCCAAATTAAAAGCATTTGCAGTCGAAACATTACATGCGGCTTAAGTAATGGCTATTCTTGTCAAAAGGGTAGAAAACATTGTGCGAATAGGAGATCAGCATTGTCTCCTTTTCCAAAAATGTTTTCGAACGCTTTCTCCTTCAGGGTCGACAAAACCATGAAAACACTGGATTGCGGCAGGGTCATAGAAAAAATGACATGCCACCCTTCACCAGATGGCGTTTTTCTTATGATACAATATTCAGTTTTGATTATTTAATCCAACCGCTTAAAGATACATCTATACTCGTTTTCAGCCAGTCTTTAATCCATTTCATCTTTATTTCATTACATTATAATCATTCTTCAACGGTATCTTTATGCCAAGTGTTGCCCCCTGACGGTTGCAAGGTTGTACATTTAGGACGGATAGAAAATGCATTTTATTTTCTAGAGGCCTTCAAACATATTGTTGTCGTTTCCGGTTGTCAATAAGGACAAATCCCTTGAATTTCTCTATCTTTTACACCATATACATGTATGTTGGTAATTTATCTATGTTTACACAGTTGACTAAATTCTGAGACATCTACACACTATCAAGTTTTCCCTCTTGTTTTTGTTTTTGCCTGTAAGGATGCATCTCTAACATACGACAAAAATTTGAACTCGTCCCTCATGAAAGCAATTGCAGACGATATATCAAATGTGGCTCAAATAATGGGATCTGGATTTGAGAAGGGCAGAAAAAACAGCGGAAAGGAAGAAAATTCTGGTTGCCGGCATTTTCTCCTTTTCCTGCACTTCAAAAGCCATATGCCTTAAGACCGTAAAACATGAGATTGCACGGTATAGATCTAAAAGTTTGACAGGAATAAAAGACAATAATAATAACAAACAATTGACGAATCTGTCCCAACAAGTTACCCTGACCCAGACTTGATTTGATAGAAATGAGCGGCGCTCTGGAAAAAGGGGGTTTAATGGATATCCGTGATGTATTTTAAATCCAGCAAGTCATCACATAATTATGGATCCATGAAATCCAGTTGGTAAAATAACCGAGTGATTCATGGGCTAGACTGGTCCTTTGACATGCAGAAGATTGATCAAAAGCACAAGTTTCGATCTAGGTCGGTCTGTGCGGACTGATCCAGATCGATAGTTTTTGCAGATGCATTAACCCCCCTTTTCACAAAATATTGCTCATGTGTAATTTAGAAATGACGGGGAAACCCATTGTGACACTCTTTCTTTTCGACCCTTCAAGACGAACACAGACGCTCTTGCGGACGGTATAGATCAAGATCAAACTGCACAGAACGAGCAGTCTGATTTTGGATCCATACCGTCCGCTTCTTAAGTAAAATCTATAAGATGAAAATCTTTCTTGGTTTCTAAGGATGTTATATTAACCCTTTACCGCACAATGCCGCCTTTTGACGCCCCTGGAAAAGAAGCCTTTTGAAAACATTGTGGGAAAAGGAGAAAATGCTGGTAACCAGTATTTTCTCCTTTTCCCACAATGTTTTCTACCCCATCAAAGAAAAATTGCACCATTTGAGCCACACTGAAATTGTCGTCTGCAATTGCTTTCAATTTGGACAAGGCTAAAATGTTGTCGTCTGGTAAAGGGTTAAGACGTCGAAAGAGGTGCAATTCATACATTGACGTTCAAAGAGTTAACAGATAAGTGTTTTGAAAAAAAAAAAACAAGTATCGAAACTACAATGAGAAAGAGAATGTGCATAAACGGTTTACAAAGATTTTTTTTTTAGAAGTCGAAACAATGCTCAGTGGTAGAGAGAGAGGAGCGAAACCCGCTCCCCTTCCCCTACCCCCAATTTCGATCTGACGATGTCACTACAGTCCAAAAATACTTGGTGGATTTTTCCCTCTTACACAGAACGATTGATTTTGTTTGATTGAAATGCATCTCTGTAATTTAACAGAACGGGTCATTATCTCGTAACAATGGATTGGAAATAAAGAATGGATTCTTTTGACAGGTTCTCATAATAATATGGTTTATATTTAATGCATGCATTGCTCTATCCTTAATTGATAGTTTCTCTGCAGAAATGATTATAATTGAAACAAGAGGGCCATGATGGCCCTAAAGTCGCTAACCTGAACCTTTTGACCAAACATGACCTATTTCCAATCTTTTCGGAGATCACATGACAAAAAACTTTCATGAGTATTAGACTGAAAATGTTTCCTCTGGAGAGTGCACAAGATTTTCAAAGATTTGACCCAGTGACGACATGACAAACTTTCCAAGTCGACCGAGATATTATCAAGACAAACATTCTGACCAACTTTCAAGAGTATTGGACTAAAAATGCGGCCTCTAGGCTGTACACAAGGTTTTTCAAAGATTTGGCCTAGTGACCTAGTTTTTTGACCCGACATGACTCAATTTCAAAGTCGTCTGAGATATTATGAAGAAAAACATTCTGACAAAGTTTCATGAGTATTAAACGGAAAATGTGGCCTTTAGAGCGAACACAAGGTTTTTTTTTTTTTCTAAGAGTTGACCTAGTGACCTAGATTTTGACCCGACATGACCCGTTTTCAAACTTATTCGAGATATTATCAAGACAAACATTCTGACCAACTTCTAGGAGTATTGAACTGAAATTATGGCGTTTAGAGGGTACACAAGTTTTTTTCAAAGATATGACCTGGTGACCTCGTTTTTGACCAGACGAGATCTATTTTCAAACCCATCAGAATTATTATCAAGACAAACATTCTAATGAAGTTTCACGAGTATCGGGATGAAAATGTGGCCTCTAGAGTGCACATAGGGTTTTCCGAAGATTTGACCTAGTGACCTAGTTTCTGACCTGACATGGCCCTTTTTCAAAATCATCCGGGATATCATCGAGACAAACATTCAAGCTTCATGAGTATCGGACTGAAAATGGGGCCTATAGACCGTACATAAGGTGAAAGTTGACGGACGACTGGCTACGGACAAAGCACGATCACAAAAGCTCACCTTGAGCACTTCGTGCTCAGGTGAGCTAAAAATGAAACTAGGGAAAAAAGAAAAGTCCTAGTCATAAGAATACAGGCTCTCGTTTAACCGTTTTACTGACAGTATATCAAGCTTCTGTGGACGATATAGATCAAGATCAGACTGCACAAAGGATATAGTCTGATCGTTCTTCTACAAAAGCCAGTATTTGATTCTGAGGTTTGACTAAAATATTCATTATTTACTATGGATATTTATCTAAAGACCTCCGAAAAAAGATATTCAATTTATTTGAGTCCCGCTCTGTGAAAAGCTGGTTTAATGTATCCGCAAAACAGGTCAGCCCAGTATAGGCGCAAGTAAGACCTGGGCCGAATTTTTTTGCTATCGATAAATTTTCTGCATGTCTAATGACCGTTCTACCTCATTGTCCAGTGAGTTTACATCCTTATTTCATGCTTTCCGGTAGGATATCGAGAAATAGCGGTGAAAATATTTTTCGATATTATACGGGTACGACCAGTGAGAATACCAACCACGGGGAGTTTGTACTGATTTTTATGGAAGTCTCAACAAAAATAAAAGGCGTTAGAAGCATGAAATAAATAGAATATTTGTTTTATTCGGTGAAAGATCGAAATTTATTTCATCGAGTGAACATCATCGGTAATATTTTCACGAGTGGCGCGCAGCCACGAGTGAAAATATTACCGATGATGTTCACTCGATGAAATAAATTTCGATCTTTAACCGAAAAAAGCAAATATTCTCTATATATTCATCTTTCATTATGCGATGACTAGCTTAGTATCATGCATTACAAAGATGCATCAAACCACCCCCACCCCCCTTTTCCAGAACGCCGCTCATTTATATGGCAGCTGAAAAAAAAAATCCGATAAACCCTGCCCTTGGGGCCACGGAGTCCTACGTGGCTCAGTGGTGATGTATGGGAGTCGTGACCTGGAGGCCCCGGGTTCGAGCCCCACTGGATCCACTGGGTTTTTCGTGGGAGTGTCCTTTGGCAAGACACTTCAGAGCCCCAGTCTAGTATTGGTGAAACCCAGGAAATACATTTGAGCTGTCGCCGTGATATGACTGAAATAATGTTGAAAGCGGCGTAAAACACCATTCAATCAATCAATCAACCTTGGGGCCACGTGACGTAAACATAATACTGAGTTCCCCGAGAAGACAGATATTTTGTTAAAAAGCAAGCATGTCTTATAGCAAGCAGATTTGAGTGTCGCCTAGGTTGGAATGTACAGTATAAAATAATAGTCCCAGTTATTCGCATACACCCAGGGCCTTGCCATCAGTCCGGATCACCTCGTTGTCTGCGCATGTCATATTCTTCGAAGATAGATAGACCTGTCTGCTACGACGCATCACTATCCTGTACAGGATATATGTTAATACACGGTGCTTAAACTCAAAACTCTGCACTAAAAAAAGTAGAAATCGGGAAAATCGTTCTAAACAATGCTTCTTTGGATAATCTAGCCTGGTTTTCGCTCTAAATTTCTAAAAAAAAAAACACACACACACACAATTTTATCAAACGGGAAAAATAAAAAAAAAAATTTTTAATCGCAAATCTTTCAATATAACTTCTAAATATAGGTTTAACTCTTTACCACACAATCCCGACTTTTAACGACCCTGTGAAATAAGCCTTTTGAAAACATTGTGGGAAAAGGAGAAAATGCTGGTAACCAGCATTTTCTCCTTTTCCCACAATGTTTTTACCCTTCCCAAAATAAATTTCATTTTTGTAGTCACATTTATTTTGTCGTCTGCAAATGCTTTTAATTTGGACCAGTCTAAAATTTTGTCGTTTGGTAAAGAGTTAAGGAAAACCGGAATATGTGCAGTGTTTTTCCACGGATTTCCCCCAACTTCCATAACTTTAAAATAGCAACATACTGGTTTTTACCATCATCTTGAAAGTTTCATCTAAGTTATTTAGCAGGGGAAGGGTTAAGACTTTCTAACCAAAAATAGCTGTGAAGATTGCTTTATCTAGAAGTTTTGTTCTTTATAAAGACAACAAATGTCAATTTCATCCATATCCGGGCGCTTTCATGCTCACAAAGTTAAATATAAAGGATTGATTGATTAATTGATTGATTGATTGATTGATCGATTGATCGATCGATTGGTGTTTAACGCCAGCGCACCTATTCATGCTTTCCTGAAGTTTCTTTTGCCAAGCCCCCCATAGCTCAGTCGGTAGCGTACAGGACTTGAGAACAGGAGGTCGCTGGTTCGATCCCCGGCTCGGCCAATTTCTTTCCGAGGATTGATGATAGTCATTGCAACAGGATTCATTCCTCTCTCACCTCTGACCATTGTTTCGACGATGGTTATGTGGGAAAGCAGCCAGTGGCTTGTGCAGAGTACTGGTAAAAGAAACTCCAGTAAAGCATAGATAGGTGCACTGGCCGCCGCGATATAACTGAAATAATGTTGAAAACGGCGTTAAACACCATACAATCAATCAATCAATCTGAAGTTTCTTTATTACACTGGCTGATTTCCCACATAACCGTCATCGAAACAATGGTCAGTGGTAAGAGAGAAATGAATCCTGTCGCAATGACTATCATCAATCCTGGGAAAGAAATTGGCAGAACTGGGAATTCGAACCAACGATCCCCTGTCCCCAAGTCCTGCACGCAACCGGCTGCGCTATCGGGCTCGGCACAAAGCAAGATATAAAAGGTACCAACTGTCAATTTGCTCTAAATAAACTCTTGATAAAGACTTTTATCCTTGACCACACGACCTCGTGTTTTTGAGAAATAAAGCTATTGAAAATATTATGAGAGAAAATCCATTTTTTCCCTTTTCCATATCGTTTTCCGCCCTTTTAACACAAATTTTAGTTCTTGAGTCACATAAAATTTGTCGTCTGCCACTGCTTCCATTTTGGACTAGTCCAAAAGTTAGCCATTTGGTAAAAACGCTGAAAATACCGCATGACAGTTACAATCAGGCAATATTTTGTATTTGAGATAGCATCTGAGATAAACTTGCTTCATTAGAGTGATGAATTGTTCTCCAAAAATAACTTTCTAAACCCTTCACCACACAATCGTGAGTTTTAGCGATCCTGAGAAAGAAAGCTTTTGAAAACATAGTGGGAAAAGGAGAAAATGCTGGTACCCAGCATTTTCTCCTTTTCCCACTATGTTTTCTCCCCTTTCATAGCCAAAAAGCATAATTCCAGCCACATTGAAATTGTCGTCTGCAAAATTCTTTCAATTTGGAGGACACCAAAGTTTTCTCGATTGGTAAAGACCTTTACCACACAATACCGACTTTTAACGACCCTGAGAAAGAAGCCTTTTGAAAACATTGTGGGAAAAGGAGAAAATGCTGGTACCCAGCATTTTCTGCTTTTTCCACTATGTTTTCTACCCTTTCATAGCCAAAAAGCATAATTCCAGCCACACTGAAATTGTCGTCTGCAAAATTCTTTCAATTTGGAGGACACCAAAATTTCCTCGATTGGTAAAGAGTTAACGCGCTTACTGGGGTTCTGGAGTACGTAAGGGATAGAAAACGAGTGTCGTGGTATATGGGAAATATACACGAGCGTTAGCGAGTGTATATTTCCCATATATCACGGCACGAGATTTTCTATCTCACTTAGACCACGTGACTATTCGTGCTTTTTATGTAATAATCCAGGAACATGTGCTTATGAGACAAAAGTTTTTTTCTTTTACAAAATGAAAGCATCATTTGATTTGGATTTTGATTTGAATGAAAAAGCATTTTCTCCTTTTCCCACGACATTTTCGATCCCGTCAAAGACAACTTTCAGACTTATTTGTTGTCGTCTGCAAATTCTTCCACTTTGAATAAGTGTACATGTTTGACTTCTGTTTAACAGTTAACCCTTTACCAAACAATTCCTGGCTTATATGACTTGGATATAGAAGCCTTCTGAAAACATTATGGGAAAAAGAGAAAATGCTGGTTACCAACATTTTCTCCTTTTCCCACAATCCTTTTCACTCTTCTAAAATCAAGTTTCAATTTTTGAGTCACGTTTATTTTGTCGTCTGCAAATGCTTTGAATTTGGACAAGTCTGAAATTTTGTCGTTTGGTAAAGAGTTAAAAAATTATTTCATTGACATGATTTACTAGATGGTACCCTTTACCTTCACGGATTATATTTTTTATACCCCCTGAGGGGAATTTAATCAGTATTTGTCAAAATAAAAGGAAAAATTGAGAACTTTAAAATGTTTTGTAATTGTCAAATGAAGTACTGTACCTAATTTCAAAATTGTTTAATTCTTTACTAAACCGTTGTCTGCGCATGTCATACTCTTCGAAGATTCGACCTGTCTTATATGACGCATCACTAGCCCCGAAAGCGCGCAGACTGTTTTAGCAAACGACAAAATAAATGTGACTGAAAAATCCAAATTTCATTTGGGAAGGGTAGAAAACATTGTAGGAAAAGGAGAAAATGCTGGCTAACAGCATTTTCTCCTTTTCCTACAACGTTTTCAAAAGGCTTGTAACTAAGGGTCGTCAAAAGTCGTCATTTTCTGATAAAGGGTTTACCGTGAAGGCTACATTTTGTCTCGACTCGATATTGCAAACAGAAGTCTGAATTCACGTGCAGGATATACCAGCATAGTATATCCAGATATACAACTGCGGGAGTTGTATCTTCGATATATACTATGACAATACTGAACGCTGATTGGTCAGCTCGCTACATACGTGGTCTAATATAAGCTATGCTATCATTATAGCATGAAATTGAAAGTAATACATTTTAACACGAGAAAGTTCAATCATTTTTAATACGTCCATTGACCATCACCATTTTCTCGTTTACGTGTGAGAAGTCCTGCGTCGCTCAGTGGTTAAGCGTAGGATTCGTGATCTGGAGGCTTAATGTTCGATCGTTACTCGAAGCAACGAGTTTTTTTTGTTTTTTTTTTTCGTGAGTGTCCTTGAGCAAGACACTTCAGAACCCTAGCCTTGTACAGATGAAATCTAGGATCAGTAGGTGAGGTGTCGCCGTGATTTTACTGAAGTAGTTTTGAAAGCGAGTAATCAATCAAACTTGCACATCTCATGATTTAAGAAGCCGTGTCCAGGCGGCAATAATGTCTAATTCACTCTGTATCGCAGTCTCCATATCAGTGTCTTCATAAGCCATGCTCTGTGAAAAGGGGGTTTAATGCATCTCCGTGATCCGTGATACCAAGCAGGTCTTCACATAATTTTGCATCCATAAAATCAATTTTGTCTAACAACCGACTGATTCATGAGGTACACTGGTTCTTTAAACCTTTCCCAAACAAGCCCTGGTTTTCACGTGTCTGCAGTACAAGTCTTTTGAAAACACTGTGGGAAAAGGAGAAATTGCTCGTAACGAGCAATTTCTCCTTTTCCCACAGTGTTTTCTACCCTTTTGGAGAACTTTCCGCCATTTTCATCAAATTTAAAATTGTCGTCTGCAAACTCTTTCAGTTTTGGAAGGGTCTAAAATTTGTCGTTTGGGAAAGGGTTAACATGCAGAAAATTGACCAAAAGCATAAAGCTTCGGCTCAGGTCAGCCTGCGCGGACTGTGCAAACGGATCTGGATCAGTAGTGTTCGCAGATAGCTGTGGCAGAAATCGATTAACCTGTTCAATAATTGACAAAGTAATGGTCAGAATATATAAAACGAGAAAAAAAAAATGGCCAGACAGGACACCACTATTATTTGAGAGTAGTATAGGCGTCTCTTTAAATGTAAACAAAGATGACGTAATCGGCGGTAATCTTGACCTACTTTCGGTCATGGTGTGACTATATTTAGTAACTCATTTGCATATAAGGAGTTGTCGGTGTGTCATGGGTTTTCGCGGCGGGTATGGGGAGTCCACCATGTTGGATGACCTAATTTCTATTTTTAGACCAGCAGCCATTTTGGATGACCTGTTTTTATAGTCGACCATTTATTTAAATGTGCTTTTTGGCACAATTTTTTTTGGGGGGGTTATGAATTTGGAGAGAATAGCTTTAAAAAAAGAATCATATAAGCGAGTACCCTAACAGTATACAGAGCTGACGTGTATACCTCGTGCTGGTAAGTACTCGCGGGCATTGAGGGTCAGGCCCTTTCCTTACCAGACGATAAATAAATGAATAAATAAATAAATAAATAAATTTACCTCTCTCCGATGTGCACTCCTCAAGGTCCTACTTTCAAATGAGACCTTAAGTCCAGAACAGAGTCTAAGGTAGAAGGATGCGCATGCGTGAAGCTATATTTAGATATGTGATCATCAACTATATTTAGAGTCATTACATCAGCCATAAAAGGGAAGATCTGAACAATGGTCTTTTGTTAATGTCACCATACTGTCTGGTTTTGTTTATTTAGGGACGGAAGTACGGACAATGGTCTATTTAACTGTCAAACTTAATCCCTTTTCAAGTCGACAGCGTGTCTGGCTTCTGTTGACATAGGACCGGAAAGTCAGACAATAGCCTATTCAACAAAAGGACCTCAAGCTTATACCCCTAAAACGGATTGAAATTCAGCCAATCAGAAGCAGGGATTTTCGACCAATTAGGGAGTTGATTCAATCCAAAATAGGGTCCAGACGTAAGATCATTCTTCAAGATGAAGTTTACCTTATCATACCACACATTGGAGAAGCATTTGTATCATGCAGAATATTTTCAGCATGCGTCTGTATTTATTAATAAAGATATAATGATGTCAAGTGTCAAATATTGCATTCAAAACCCTACCGGAAATAAGACCGAAAAAGGAAGACTTTATTTTGAAAAACAATTTGATAAGATGATAGGATGGACGGGATATGGTGCTGAAAGTTTCAGAGTAAAAGTAGTGTGCAGAAAGCTGAAAAAACACATGGATGGTAGTTACGGCTTACCCTATCTGAATGTAACAGAAAAAAAAAAAAGTAAGTTTTTTCTTTTTAAAACTATTTCGACTCCTCTTTTGAGTCTCATCAGGCGGTGATGGTCAGATTTATTTCTAAATCATTTTTCCATAGATATCCCCGCTATAGTTTTTGTTTTTGTTTTTTGAAGGCCTTCTCTTTCAGGATCATTAACTCTTTGATTTATGTGGTAAAGGGTTAAAAAGCCAGTGGAGCGATACAGGGCCATTGTGACCCTCTTGTTTCTTGTTCTGCATACATTTAAATGACGAAATCACAACCTATAAATTTTCAGGGTCATTAACTCTTTGATTTATGTGGTAAAGCGTTAAAAAGCCAGTGGAGCGATACAGGGCCATCGTGACCCTCTTGTTTCTTGTTCTGCATACATTTAAATGACGAAATCACAGCCTCTAAATTTTATGGAAATAATTCAATAATAAAAATATTTACCAAATCGATAACTTCCAAATCCAACCTTCAAAAAGGCAATTAATTCCCCAATACACACTTCAATATAGAAATATAGAGCGCTAATTCCGGTAAATACGGTCTTGAAATCCATTTTGAGAAAAAATTTAAAATAGATCTGTTCTTGTCAGTAGCTAAAGCAAGAATGAACAAGTTTTATCAAGTCCTTACATGAAAAGGAGTCTTTCAGGGCTGTTGCTCTTTATACGTCAATATTGGTGGACTTGGATTAAGCTTAATTTTATTTTGAAAAGAACGGGGGCCAATGTTTTTACAAGATCTTTAAAATATCGGAAAAATTCCCCTAAATTGCTGCAACTTATAGCTCGATGGTAGGTAGTATTTTGAGGGAGCTACCGAAGTTTTAGTTCTCGTTTCTTTCGACGATTCCATCTCAGAAGTTGTCTGGGTCCAGTCTGGGTTCATCATCTGGGGATACACTGTATTCAGGCTACTTTTCTTAAATATTAAAGTCCTTTGAAAACCAAATAAAACTGTTAAACCACGCAACCGTTTTTAGCTTCTAGGACAACTGTTTACACTAACACTTTTTCCATAAACCATCTCAAACGTGAGAACAGATCCTCAGCTATCATTTGAACCCTAGGTTCACGGTTCGATTTTTAACCAGTGTGGAACTAGATCATTAGAGCGGATTTAAACCCTCAAAATTCAATATACTCCGATTCAAATAAAACTGGTACCGTTGGAAAGGTCTGATCACGCTAATTCAGAAAATATATACATATAGGGGTCTAGCTCTATTAGTTCTCGAGATACATCGGTTTAAAGTTTGTCGTAAATGATTCGAGTGATCTCCCCCCTTATTATCTGCCCCTTAAAGGAATCCAAAATCTTTAAATTGCCCTAACTCCCTTAGTATGTGACCGATTTGGACAGTCTTGGTGTCTAAATAGCATCACTCTCTCTCGTCTATGCAATGGTAGAGTTTCAGACACCTCGATCCAAGATGGCGGCCGGAAATGACGTCATTGTCCCTATAAAATACTATATCTCATTTAGTTCAAGTCTGATCGGTACCCCAGGAGTACCGTTGGAAAGGTCTGATCGTGCTGATTCAGAAAATATATACATATAAGGGTCTAGCTATATTAGTTCTCGAGATACATCGGTTTAAAGTTTGTCGTAAATGATTCGAGTGATCTCCCCCCTTATTATCTGCCCCTTAAAGGAATCCAAAATCTTTAAATTGCTCTAGCTCTCTTATGTCTGGTCCGATTTTGATCATTGTTGCACCGTTGGAAAGGTCTCACCGAGACCTACACGATGACATCAACCAACCGGAACGAAACTCACTCATGCGTAAAATGCTTCTAACTCCCTTATGCCTTGACCGATTTGAGTGAATTTAGACTCGTTAGAAAGGTCTAGAACGCTTTCCACTACCCATTGAACCACAATGACTTATGCATAGTGAAAGATATTACTCTTAAGGTTTTCCTACATCTAAATATAGGTATGACATAATTCTTCTAAATAAAGCGGACCAATAAGAATAGAGATCAGTGATGTAATGACTCTAAATATAGTTGATGATCACATATCTAAATATAGCGGACCAATCAAATGAGAGACCAAGGAAATGAACATAGATCAGAATGAGGCCTCCGTGTGTATAAATAAGACAAACAGCCCTTATTCTTCATTCTGATTTCAGAATTACAACGACAACATGTCTATTTTCAGAGGAAACTTGGGTAATGGACGCGTAGTAGAGGTGACAGAATGGAAGGGGGTGAGGCGAGTGGACTTAAGAGAATGGCAAGACGAAAAACCCACCAAGAAAGGTATCAGTTTAACCCTGATGCGTTGGAAAAACTGGGTCGACACTATAGAATACGTGGATCAGGCATTGACAGATAAAACGGACTACAACTGTCACTTGGGAGGCAATGTATATTGTACAATAACTGAAGGCAGCAAATGTGTGGACATGAGACAATATTGGAAACCGAAAGAAAAAGTAGTACCCACAAAAAAGGGGTTGTGTTTACGACCACTAGAATATCAACGCCTCAAAGACCTGATACCTGAGATTGGAAAGACCCTACCCGAACTAGACGCAGTGGTCCCGTGTTACTTACAGTCGGACCATATGAACCAGATAGGGATGCTACAGTGCCCGGAATGTAACCCCAATGACTGTACAAACTGGTAACCAATCAGAGACTGTTACTAAATATAGCGGACCAATCAGAAACTGTTACTAAATATAGCGTACCAATCGGAAATCAGACTCTTATCTAAAAGGCAAGAAAAGCGCACGAAAAAAACAGACTCAAATTTATTTGTATATATTTGTGAAATTGATCATGTATGACATGAATGTACTGTATATACTAATGTATGTATGTCATGTGATTCTATTGAATTGTATGATGAAATAAAATATGAACTGTACTCGATGCTTTGTGGTTTTACCCATTGCCCTCAGTCTGGGTTCTAATGATATAAGACCGGATATCAGGACAATACCCCTTTCAACTCCCCAAGGTAATCCCTTTTCAAGTCGCCAGAGTGTCTGACTTAAGCAGGATATCAGAACAATACCCCTTTCAACTCCCCAGAGGTAACAGACGGGACAGAAGACAACGGAGAATTTCTAAAAATAACAACCAATCAGCGACAGGCACTTTATATAAATTGGGCTCTGCTTTCTTCCAGTTGTCAGTTCTGAAAAGTACTTTGAACTATGAACATGGATCTGTTTACGCAGAGTGATTCGGTACAAGTGGACCAGTTTTCCAAGCCAAATATGATGTTTTATGAAGATAGATTAAGAACGTTTCAAGACTGGTCAAAGCAGATAACTCCAGATCGCGTTTCCTTATCAAAAGCCGGCTTTTATTACACTGGAAGTAGCGACAAGGTTACTTGCTTCGCTTGTTCAGTCAACGTTATGTCCTGGGAATCGACGGACGACCCTTGGGTAGAACACGAAAAATGGTCTCCAACGTGTATTTACTTAAAAATGACGGGCTATAAAAGCGAAAACAAGAACTTGGTGCAACCTGTAGGTGACTTTAGATTTGAGACAGCGAGCAAGAACAATCAGACAGCGTCAGGCTTCACCCCTTCATTTGGACAAAACGGTGGAAATATCCCATCCTTTGAATTTGAGTCAAATAGTAACACTGGAGCCAATTTATTTGTGAGACGATAGACATGTTCGGACTTGTTTTTGTTGCGGTGATGTTGATAAATGACTTTGAGTGGTGGTGGAGATGTAGGCAATTAAGACGAGAAGCCAGAGAGGGTGCTGAGAGACTTATTGATATTTTGAATTTGTATTTAGAGGAAAATAGACGTCCTTTTTATTCTGTTGTATTATAGTTATTTTGTTGTTAGAATGCATTATGCTTGTATAAATTAATAAAAGATGTCAGACTGGAACACCTATTTCTCCACTCTTTATTTCGACCCAAAGTCCCCTGCTAGTTATTTAGGTCCAGAGAAATTATATCAGTATGTAAAGGCCCAAGAAAAATACAACATTGGTAGACACAGAATAAGAAAATGTTTACAAGATCAAGAGTCCTATTCTTTAACGAGAGGGGCCAGACGCCGGTTTAAACGGTCCAGAGTTATTGTGAACGGTGTAGACAGTCAATGGGATATAGACCTGATGGATATGATGGACTTGTCCAAATATAATGAAAGGTTCAAGTATGTCATTGTTTGCATAGATATTTTTTCTCGATTTGCACATGCCCAACCGGTGCCAAGTAAAAAGGGGGATCGATGTCACAAACACTCTGACGCACATATTGTCGTGGGAGAGGAAACCCAACACTGTACGCACTGACAGAGGCATGGAGTTTCGAAGTAAGAAAGTCAATAAATATCTACGAGGTCAAAACATTCACCACTTTTACGCCCTGAACACAGAAACCAAAGTAAACTTTGCAGAAAGATTTATAAAGACCTTAGAGCATAAACTATTTAGATACACGCTTAAAAACAGAACTCGGCACGGTCACGGGAAGACAAGGTACATATTCAACATGCATTGAATGAAGGAGAAAAGACATCCCTGGAACTCGATGCAAGTTGGATGGGTACTGCGCAGAAACACACACGGCGTACGAGTACCACGGCTGCGTGCTTAATGGCTGCCCTGTGTGTTTCTCAGATAATAGAGAAGAAACCAGTCACCCCCTAACCCACCAGTCACTGGATGAATTGTATGCCCTGACTATGAAAAAGAAAGCTTATTTAGAACAATTAGGCGTGTGCATTTGGGACCATGAATTTCAAAAAGAACGAAATCAAAATTCAGAATTGAGAACCTTCATCAAACAGTTAGACATGACAGAGAGATTGGACCCTAAAGAGAGCTTCTTCGGCGGGCGTACCAATGCGAGTCAACTCTATCGTTAAACGGAATAACAGGAAAGGATCAAGTACGTGGATTTCACGAGCTTGTATTCTTGGTTGGATTAGAATTGTCGGTATCCCGTTGGTCACCCTAAAATCTTGACCAAAGATTTTGGGAACATAGAGGAGTATTTTGGTATTGCTAAAGTCAAGATATTACCCCAAAGAGGACTGTATCACCCAGTCCTCCCGAACAGTTCAAATGGCGAACTGAAATTCCCTTTATGTAGGACCTGCATGGATACTGAGAATCCTGACCCCTGCACCTGTTGGGACGACGAGAGAGTATTGACTGGTACGTGGTGCACCCCGGAGATACACACAGCTCTTAGACTAGGGTACCAACTTAAAAACATATACGAAATACATGTATACCACTGGGAGGAAACCATTGGACAGAGGCTCAATATGCGCCAGACAGAAATCTTTACGGATAGTCAGGTCAACCTATTCTTTCAATTATTCTCGGATCCCTTAAAACAACCTCTCAACTTTCACATATTAACAGATAACATGATACAAATTGAATGGATATACAAACAGGACTGCCAACCCGAAGACAACAACACAAACATATACTTGGCGACCTTTACCACGTGCTGGGCCAGGCTCAAATTGTACAGTGTGCTCGAACACTTAGACAGACGAGTACTGTATTACGATACAGATAGTGTCATTTACCTGAGTAGACCTGGAGAGGTAGACCCACCCTTATGGGACTACTTGGGCGAATTGTCCGATGAATTAGACAAGGGTGAGCACATTGTAGAGTTTGTGTCTGGCGGTCCCAAAAAACTATGCATACAAAACAAACACCAACAAAGAAACGTGCAAAGTCAGAGGATTTACATTGAACTACACCAACTCACAACTCATCAGTTTTGAAAGCGTCAAACACATCGTCACAGACACACACGGCACCTCACACATTACCATCACCAACCCAAGCAAAATATGTAGAGACAAAGGTAAATGAAAATTATACAATAGAGCAGAAGAAAAAAGATATCAAATGGTATACACTAAACGCAGAAGAATAGAGAATTATGACACAGTACCTTACGGATATTAGAATGGGGAGAATAGTGTGAGAATGAATATGAACATGATTGAAATGATATTAGTGGAAGCAAATTTTGATGTTACTGGAAGTAAATTTGCATGTTACTGGAAGTAAATTTTGATGTTACTGGAAGCAAATTTGCACGTTACTGGAACGTGTTTTTGTAATTTTACATTGAAATATATAGGGAAAACTGGATTCAATTTTTCATGTTACTGGAAGTAAATTTTGATGTTACTGGAAGTAAATTTTGATGTTACTGGAAGCAAATTTGCACGTTACTGGAACGTGTTTTTGTAATTTTACATTGAAATATATAGGGAAAACTGGATTCAATTTTTCATGTTACTGGAAGTAAATTTTGATGTTACTGGAAGCAAATTTGCATGTTATTGGAAGTAAATTTTGATGTTACTGGAAGCAAATTTTGATGTTACTGGAAGTAAATTTTGATGTTACTGGAAGCAAATTTGCACGTTACTGGAATGTGTTTTTGCAATTTTACATCGAAATATATAGGGAAAACTGGATTCAATTTTTCATGTTACTGGAAGCAAATTTTGATGTTACTGGAAGCAAATTTGAATGTTATTGGAAGTAAATTTTGATGTTACTGGAAGCAAATTTGCATGTTACTGGAAGTAAATTTTGATGTTACTGGAAGCAAATTTTGATGTTACTGGAAGTAAATTTTGATGTTACTGGAAGCAAATTTGCACGTTACTGGAACGTGTTTTTGCAATTTTACATTGAAATATATAGGGAAAACTGGATTCAATTTTTCATGTTACTGGAAGCAAATTTTGATGTTACTGGAAGCAAATTTGAATGTTATTGGAAGTAAATTTTGATGTTACTGGAAGTAAATTTGCATGTTACTGGAAGTAAATTTTGATGTTACTGGAAGTAAATTTTGATGTTACTGGAAGTAAATTTTGAGGTTACTGGAAGCAAATTTGCACCTAACTGGAACGTGTTTTTGCAATTTTACATTGAAATATATAGGGAAAACTGGATTCAATTTTTCATGTTACTGGAAGCAAATTTTGATGTTACTGGAAGCAAATTTGAATGTTATTGGAAGTAAATTTTGATGTTACTGGAAGTAAATTTACATGTTACTGGAAGTAAATTTTGATGTTACTGGAAGCAAATTTTGATGTTACTGGAAGTAAATTTTGATGTTACTGGAAGCAAATTTGCACGTTACTGGAACGTGTTTTTGCAATTTTACATTGAAATATATAGGGAAAACTGGATTCAATTTTTCATGTTACTGGAAGCAAATTTTGATGTTACTGGAAGCAAATTTGAATGTTATTGGAAGTAAATTTTGATGTTACTGGAAGTAAATTTGCATGTTACTGGAAGTAAATTTTGATGTTACTGGAAGTAAATTTTGAGGTTACTGGAAGTAAATTTTGAGGTTACTGGAAGCAAATTTGCACCTAACTGGAACGTGTTTTTGTAATTTTACATTGAAATATATAGGGAAAACTGGATTCAATTTTTCATGTTACTGGAAGCAAATTTTGATGTTACTGGAAGCAAATTTGCATGTTATTGGAAGTAAATTTTGATGTTACTGGAAGCAAATTTGCATGTTACTGGAAGTAAATTTTGATGTTACTGGAAGCAAATTTGCACGTTACTGGAACGTCTTTTTGCAATTTTACATTGAAATATATAGGGAAAACTGGATTCAATTTTTCCTGTTACTGGAAGCAAATTTTGATGTTACTGGAAGTAAATTTTGATGTTACTGGAGGTAAATTTTGATGTTACTGGAAGCAAATTTGCATGTTACTGGAACCTGTTTTTGCAATTTTACATTGAAATATATAGGGAAACTTGGGAATTGCAAAAACAGGTTCCAGTATCATGCAAATTTGCTTCCAGTAACATCAAAATTTACCTCCAGTAACATCAAAATTTACTTCCAGTAACGTCAAAATTTACTTCCAGTAACATGAAGAATTGAATCCAGTTTTCCCTATATATTTCAACGTAAAATTGCAAAAACACGTTCCAGTAACATGCAAATTTGCTTCCAGTAACATCGAAATTTACTTCCAGTAACATGCAAATTTGCTTCCAGTAACATCAAAATTTACTTCCAGTAACATCAAAATTTGCTTCCAGTAACATGAAAAATTGAATCCAGTTTTCCCTATATATTTCAATGTAAAATTGCAAAAACACGTTCCAGTAACGTGCAAATTTGCTTCCAGTAACATCAAAATTTACTTCCAGTAACATGCAAATGTGCTTCCAGTAACATCAAAATTTACCTCCAATAACATGCAAATTTGCTTCTAGTAACATCAAAATTTGCTTCCAGTAACATGAAAAATTGAATCCAGTTTTCCCTATATATTTCAATGTAAAATTGCTAAAACACGTTCCAGTTAGGTGCAAATTTGCTTCCAGTAACATCAAAATTTACTTCCAGTAACATGCAAATTTACTTCCAGTAACATCAAAATTTACTTCCAATAACATTCAAATTTGCTTCCAGTAACATCAAAATTTGCTTCCAGTAACATGAAAAATTGAATCCAGTTTTCCCTATATATTTCAATGTAAAATTGCAAAAACACGTTCCAGTAACGTGCAAATTTGCTTCCAGTAACATCAAAATTTACTTCCAGTAACATCAAAATTTGCTTCCAGTAACATCAAAATTTACTTCCAGTAACATGCAAATTTTCTTCCAGTAACATCAAAATTTACTTCCAATAACATTCAAATTTGCTTCCAGTAACATCAAAATTTGCTTCCAGTAACATGAAAAATTGAATCCAGTTTTCCCTATATATTTCAATGTAAAATTGCAAAAACACGTTCCAGTAACGTGCAAATTTGCTTCCAGTAACATCAAAATTTACTTCCAGTAACATCAAAATTTGCTTCCAGTAACATCAAAATTTACTTCCAGTAACATGCAAATTTGCTTCCAGTAACATCAAAATTTACTTCCAGTAACATGAAAAATTGAATCCAGTTTTCCCTATATATTTCAATGTAAAATTACAAAAACACGTTCCAGTAACGTGCAAATTTGCTTCCAGTAACATCAAAATTTACTTCCAGTAACATCAAAATTTACTTCCAGTAACATGAAAAATTGAATCCAGTTTTCCCTATATATTTCAATGTAAAATTACAAAAACACGTTCCAGTAACGTGCAAATTTGCTTCCAGTAACATCAAAATTTACTTCCAGTAACATGCAAATTTACTTCCAGTAACATCAAAATTTGCTTCCACTAATATCATTTCAATCATGTTCATATTCATTCTCACACTATTCTCCCCATTCTAATATCCGTAAGGCACTGTGTCATAATTCTCTATTCTTCTGCGTTTAGTGTATACCATTTGATATCTTTTTTCTTCTGCTCTGTTGTATAATTTTCATTTACCTTTGTCTCTACATATTTTGCTTGGGTTGGTGATGGTAATGTGTGAGGTGCCGTGTGTGTCTGTGACGATGTGTTTGACGCTTTCAAAACTGATGAGTTGTGAGTTGGTGTAGTTCAATGTAAATCCTCTGACTTTGCACGTTTCTTTGTTGGTGTTTGTTTTGTATGCATAGTTTTTTGGGACCGCCAGACACAAACTCTACAATGTGCTCACCCTTGTCTAATTCATCGGACAATTCGCCCAAGTAGTCCCATAAGGGTGGGTCTACCTCTCCAGGTCTACTCAGGTAAATGACACTATCTGTATCGTAATACAGTACTCGTCTGTCTAAGTGTTCGAGCACACTGTACAATTTGAGCCTGGCCCAGCACGTGGTAAAGGTCGCCAAGTATATGTTTGTGTTGTTGTCTTCGGGTTGGCAGTCCTGTTTGTATATCCATTCAATTTGTATCATGTTATCTGTTAATATGTGAAAGTTGAGAGGTTGTTTTAAGGGATCCGAGAATAATTGAAAGAATAGGTTGACCTGACTATCCGTAAAGATTTCTGTCTGGCGCATATTGAGCCTCTGTCCAATGGTTTCCTCCCAGTGGTATACATGTATTTCGTATATGTTTTTAAGTTGGTACCCTAGTCTAAGAGCTGTGTGTATCTCCGGGGTGCACCACGTACCAGTCAATACTCTCTCGTCGTCCCAACAGGTGCAGGGGTCAGGATTCTCAGTATCCATGCAGGTCCTACATAAAGGGAATTTCAGTTCGCCATTTGAACTGTTCGGGAGGACTGGGTGATACAGTCCTCTTTGGGGTAATATCTTGACTTTAGCAATACCAAAATACTCCTCTATGTTCCCAAAATCTTTGGTCAAGATTTTAGGGTGACCAACGGGATACCGACAATTCTAATTCAACCAAGAATACAAGCTCGTGAAATCCACGTACTTGATCCTTTCCTGTTATTCCGTTTAACGATAGAGTTGACTCGCATTGGTACGCCCGCCGAAGAAGCTCTCTTTAGGGTCCAATCTCTCTGTCATGTCTAACTGTTTGATGAAGGTTCTCAATTCTGAATTTTGATTTCGTTCTTTTTGAAATTCATGGTCCCAAATGCACACGCCTAATTGTTCTAAATAAGCTTTCTTTTTCATAGTCAGGGCATACAATTCATCCAGTGACTGGTGGGTTAGGGGGTGACTGGTTTCTTCTCTATTATCTGAGAAACACACAGGGCAGCCATTAAGCACGCAGCCGTGGTACTCGTACGCCGTGTGTGTTTCTGCGCAGTACCCATCCAACTTGCATCGAGTTCCAGGGATGTCTTTTCTCCTTCATTCAATGCATGTTGAATATGTACCTTGTCTTCCCGTGACCGTGCCGAGTTCTGTTTTTAAGCGTGTATCTAAATAGTTTATGCTCTAAGGTCTTTATAAATCTTTCTGCAAAGTTTGCTTTGGTTTCTGTGTTCAGGGCGTAAAAGTGGTGAATGTTTTGACCTCGTAGATATTTATTGACTTTCTTACTTCGAAACTCCATGCCTCTGTCAGTGCGTACAGTGTTGGGTTTCCTCTCCCACGACAATATGTGCGTCAGAGTGTTTGTGACATCGATCCCCCTTTTTACTTGGCACCGGTTGGGCATGTGCAAATCGAGAAAAAATATCTATGCAAACAATGACATACTTGAACCTTTCATTATATTTGGACAAGTCCATCATATCCATCAGGTCTATATCCCATTGACTGTCTACACCGTTCACAATAACTCTGGACCGTTTAAACCGGCGTCTGGCCCCTCTCGTTAAAGAATAGGACTCTTGATCTTGTAAACATTTTCTTATTCTGTGTCTACCAATGTTGTATTTTTCTTGGGCCTTTACATACTGATATAATTTCTCTGGACCTAAATAACTAGCAGGGGACTTTGGGTCGAAATAAAGAGTGGAGAAATAGGTGTTCCAGTCTGACATCTTTTATTAATTTATACAAGCATAATGCATTCTAACAACAAAATAACTATAATACAACAGAATAAAAAGGACGTCTATTTTCCTCTAAATACAAATTTAAAATATCAATAAGTCTCTCAGCACCCTCTCTGGCTTCTCGTCTTAATTGCCTACATCTCCACCACCACTCAAAGTCATTTATCAACATCACCGCCACAAAAACAAGTCCGAACATGTCTATCGTCTCACAAATAAATTGGCTCCAGTGTTACTATTTGACTCAAATTCAAAGGATGGGATATTTCCACCGTTTTGTCCAAATGAAGGGGTGAAGCCTGACGCTGTCTGATTGTTCTTGCTCGCTGTCTCAAATCTAAAGTCACCTACAGGTTGCACCAAGTTCTTGTTTTCGCTTTTATAGCCCGTCATTTTTAAGTAAATACACGTTGGAGACCATTTTTCGTGTTCTACCCAAGGGTCGTCCGTCGATTCCCAGGACATAACGTTGACTGAACAAGCGAAGCAAGTAACCTTGTCGCTACTTCCAGTGTAATAAAAGCCGGCTTTTGATAAGGAAACGCGATCTGGAGTTATCTGCTTTGACCAGTCTTGAAACGTTCTTAATCTATCTTCATAAAACATCATATTTGGCTTGGAAAACTGGTCCACTTGTACCGAATCACTCTGCGTAAACAGATCCATGTTCATAGTTCAAAGTACTTTTCAGAACTGACAACTGGAAGAAAGCAGAGCCCAATTTATATAAAGTGCCTGTCGCTGATTGGTTGTTATTTTTAGAAATTCTCCGTTGTCTTCTGTCCCGTCTGTTACCTCTGGGGAGTTGAAAGGGGTATTGTTCTGATATCCTGCTTAAGTCAGACACTCTGGCGACTTGAAAAGGGATTACCTTGGGGAGTTGAAAGGGGTATTGTCCTGATATCCGGTCTTATATCATTAGAACCCAGACTGAGGGCAATGGGTAAAACCACAAAGCATCGAGTACAGTTCATATTTTATTTCATCATACAATTCAATAGAATCACATGACATACATACATTAGTATATACAGTACATTCATGTCATACATGATCAATTTCACAAATATATACAAATAAATTTGAGTCTGTTTTTTTCGTGCGCTTTTCTTGCCTTTTAGATAAGAGTCTGATTTCCGATTGGTACGCTATATTTAGTAACAGTTTCTGATTGGTCCGCTATATTTAGTAACAGTCTCTGATTGGTTACCAGTTTGTACAGTCATTGGGGTTACATTCCGGGCACTGTAGCATCCCTATCTGGTTCATATGGTCCGACTGTAAGTAACACGGGACCACTGCGTCTAGTTCGGGTAGGGTCTTTCCAATCTCAGGTATCAGGTCTTTGAGGCGTTGATATTCTAGTGGTCGTAAACACAACCCCTTTTTTGTGGGTACTACTTTTTCTTTCGGTTTCCAATATTGTCTCATGTCCACACATTTGCTGCCTTCAGTTATTGTACAATATACATTGCCTCCCAAGTGACAGTTGTAGTCCGTTTTATCTGTCAATGCCTGATCCACGTATTCTATAGTGTCGACCCAGTTTTTCCAACGCATCAGGGTTAAACTGATACCTTTCTTGGTGGGTTTTTCGTCTTGCCATTCTCTTAAGTCCACTCGCCTCACCCCCTTCCATTCTGTCACCTCTACTACGCGTCCATTACCCAAGTTTCCTCTGAAAATAGACATGTTGTCGTTGTAATTCTGAAATCAGAATGAAGAATAAGGGCTGTTTGTCTTATTTATACACACGGAGGCCTCATTCTGATCTATGTTCATTTCCTTGGTCTCTCATTTGATTGGTCCGCTATATTTAGATATGTGATCATCAACTATATTTAGAGTCATTACATCACTGATCTCTATTCTTATTGGTCCGCTTTATTTAGAAGAATTATGTCATACCTATATTTAGATGTAGGAAAACCTTAAGAGTAATATCTTTCACTATGCATAAGTCATTGTGGTTCAATGCGTAGTGGAAAGCGTTCTAGACCTTTCTAACGAGTCTAAATTCACTCAAATCGGTCAAGGCATAAGGGAGTTAGAAGCATTTTACGCATGAGTGAGTTTCGTTCCGGTTGGTTGGTGTCATCGTGTAGGTCTCGGTGAGACCTTTCCAACGGTGCAACAATGATCAAAATCGGACCAGACATAAGAGAGCTAGAGCAATTTAAAGATTTTGGATTCCTTTAAGGGGCAGATAATAAGGGGGGAGATCACTCGAATCATTTACGACAAACTTTAAACCGATGTATCTCGAGAACTAATAGAGCTAGACCCTTATATGTATATATTTTCTGAATCAGCACGATCAGACCTTTCCAACGGTACTCCTGGGGTACCGATCAGACTTGAACTAAATGAGATATAGTATTTTATAGGGACAATGACGTCATTTCCGGCCGCCATCTTGGATCGAGGTGTCTGAAACTCTACCATTGCATAGACGAGAGAGAGTGATGCTATTTAGACACCAAGACTGTCCAAATCGGTCACATACTAAGGGAGTTAGGGCAATTTAAAGATTTTGGATTCCTTTAAGGGGTAGATAATAAGGGGGGAGATCACTCGAATCATTTACGACAAACTTTAAACCGATGTATCTCGAGAACTAATAGAGCTAGACCCCTATATGTATATATTTTCTGAATTAGCGTGATCAGACCTTTCCAACGGTACCAGTTTTATTTGAATCGGAGTATATTGAATTTTGAGAGTTTAAATCCGCTCTAATGATCTAGTTCCACACTGGTTAAAAATCGAACCGTGAACCTAGGGTTCAAATGATAGCTGAGGATCTGTTCTCACGTTTGAGATGGTTTATGGAAAAAGTGTTAGTGTAAACAGTTGTCCTAGAAGCTAAAAACGGTTGCGTGGTTTAACAGTTTTATTTGGTTTTCAAAGGACTTTAATATTTAAGAAAAGTAGCCTGAATACAGTGTATCCCCAGATGATGAACCCAGACTGGACCCAGACAACTTCTGAGATGGAATCGTCGAAAGAAACGAGAACTAAAACTTCGGTAGCTCCCTCAAAATACTACCTACCATCGAGCTATAAGTTGCAGCAATTTAGGGGAATTTTTCCGATATTTTAAAGATCTTGTAAAAACATTGGCCCCCGTTCTTTTCAAAATAAAATTAAGCTTAATCCAAGTCCACCAATATTGACGTATAAAGAGCAACAGCCCTGAAAGACTCCTTTTCATGTAAGGACTTGATAAAACTTGTTCATTCTTGCTTTAGCTACTGACAAGAACAGATCTATTTTAAATTTTTTCTCAAAATGGATTTCAAGACCGTATTTACCGGAATTAGCGCTCTATATTTCTATATTGAAGTGTGTATTGGGGAATTAATTGCCTTTTTGAAGGTTGGATTTGGAAGTTATCGATTTGGTAAATATTTTTATTATTGAATTATTTCCATAAAATTTAGAGGCTGTGATTTCGTCATTTAAATGTATGCAGAACAAGAAACCAGAGGGTCACGATGGCCCTGTATCGCTCCACTGGCTTTTTAACCCTTTACCACATAAATCAAAGAGTTAATGATCCTGAAAATTTATAGGTTGTGATTTCGTCATTTAAATGTATGCAGAACAAGAAACACGAGGGTCACAATGGCCCTGTATCGCTCCACTGGCTTTTTAACCCTTTACCACATAAATCAAAGAGTTAATGATCCTGAAAGAGAAGGCCTTCAAAAAACAAAAACAAAAACTATAGCGGGGATATCTATGGAAAAATGATTTAGAAATAAATCTGACCATCACCGCCTGATGAGACTCAAAAGAGGAGTCGAAATAGTTTTAAAAAGAAAAAAACTTACTTTTTTTTTTTTCTGTTACATTCAGATAGGGTAAGCCGTAACTACCATCCATGTGTTTTTTCAGCTTTCTGCACACTACTTTTACTCTGAAACTTTCAGCACCATATCCCGTCCATCCTATCATCTTATCAAATTGTTTTTCAAAATAAAGTCTTCCTTTTTCGGTCTTATTTCCGGTAGGGTTTTGAATGCAATATTTGACACTTGACATCATTATATCTTTATTAATAAATACAGACGCATGCTGAAAATATTCTGCATGATACAAATGCTTCTCCAATGTGTGGTATGATAAGGTAAACTTCATCTTGAAGAATGATCTTACGTCTGGACCCTATTTTGGATTGAATCAACTCCCTAATTGGTCGAAAATCCCTGCTTCTGATTGGCTGAATTTCAATCCGTTTTAGGGGTATAAGCTTGAGGTCCTTTTGTTGAATAGGCTATTGTCTGACTTTCCGGTCCTATGTCAACAGAAGCCAGACACGCTGTCGACTTGAAAAGGGATTAAGTTTGACAGTTAAATAGACCATTGTCCGTACTTCCGTCCCTAAATAAACAAAACCAGACAGTATGGTGACATTAACAAAAGACCATTGTTCAGATCTTCCCTTTTATGGCTGATGTAATGACTCTAAATATAGTTGATGATCACATATCTAAATATAGCTTCACGCATGCGCATCCTTCTACCTTAGACTCTGTTCTGGACTTAAGGTCTCATTTGAAAGTAGGACCTTGAGGAGTGCACATCGGAGAGAGGTATATTTATTTATTTATTCATTTATTTATCGTCTGGTAAGGAAAGGGCCTGACCCTCAATGCCCGCGAGTACTTACCAGCACGAGGTATACACGTCAGCTCTGTATACTGTTAGGGTACTCGCTTATATGATTCTTTTTTTAAAGCTATTCTCTCCAAATTTATAACCCCCCCAAAAAAAATTGTGCCAAAAAGCACATTTAAATAAATGGTCGACTATAAAAACAGGTCATCCAAAATGGCTGCTGGTCTAAAAATAGAAATTAGGTCATCCAACATGGTGGACTCCCCATACCCGCCGCGAAAACCCATGACACACCGACAACTCCTTATATGCAAATGAGTTACTAAATATAGTCACACCATGACCGAAAGTAGGTCAAGATTACCGCCGATTACGTCATCTTTGTTTACATTTAAAGAGACGCCTATACTACCTTTGAGCCATGCTCTGGCAAAACGGGGCTTAATGCTTCTCCGTCCTGCATTATACCAAGCAAGTCATTTCATGGCCATGGATCCATAAAATCCCTTTGTCAAACAACTGTCTCAATCCTGAGGTAGAATGGTACTTGGACATGCAGAAAATTTACCAAAATACAAAAATTTTCTACCCAGGCCAGCCTGTGCGGACTGCGCAGGCTGTCCTAGGTCGACACTTTTTGCAAATGCATTAACCCTTTCAGCGCCAAATATTTTTACTCGACCTCTTCAGACGGTTGAAAATACAATTCACTCATACTTAGAAACATTTTTAGCTTATAGGCTTAAAGGAACAAGCGGACGGTATAGATCCAGGATCAGACTGCACGTTTTGTGCAGTCTGATCTTGATCTATGCCGTCCGCAAAAGTCCCTGTTTTCGCCCATGGCGCCGAAAGGGTTAAACTCTCTTCTCAAAGAGCATTTTGTATTAAAGTAAACCAAAATCTTAGATTCTGTCAAAATAATGGCAGAACATGTAAAACTGTTCGTTCGGCGAGGGGCGTGGGGGGGGGGGGGGCGGGGTTGGCAGGATACATCTTAATCTGTGAGTGTTCTCATACAGAATGCAGACTGATTTTCTCGTTTACCAAAGAATACCGTTCGGGACAAATTACTTAAAAGAGACAGCCAATTATCTGTCTGTGTACACTGAAGTCTTAACTCCTTCACAAACGACAAAATTCTAGACTTGTCTAAATCAAGGCAATTGCAGACGACAAATTAAATGTGGTTAAAATTGTTCTTGGAAAAAAAAACATTGCGGAAAATGAGAAATTGCTGATTACCAGTACTTCTCCTTAATGGTTAACAAGCTACGGGTTAAAAGCATATTAACATTAGGAGTAAAAAGCTTTATCTTTGACTGTTTAAGCTTTCACAAAGGAGTCCCGACTTTTAACGACCCAGGTAAAAAGGACTTTTGAAAACATGGTGGGGAAAAGGAGAAAAAAACTGGTAACCAGCATTTTCTCCTTTTCCCCACAATGTTTTCTACCTTATCAAACACAGACATCATTTGAACTACAGTACATTTATTTTGTTGTCTGCAAGTTCTTTCAATTTGGTCGAGCTCAAGATGTTGTCGTTTGGTAGAGTTAACAACAGTCCTTGCAAGTCATCTGCTACAAGATCAAAAGAACCTTTTCTACCCCATCAAACAAAAATTCCATCATTTGAGCCACATTTAAATTTTGTCTGCAAATGGTTTGAATTTGGGCGAGTCTAAAACTTTGTCGTTTGGTAAAGAGTTAATAAATAAACTAGACAGTTTTCTTCAAGTGAAAAATCATTTTATCATAGCAGTTTTAGGACAGGCTTTTAATGAGCACAAATGAGATACTGTAGATCAAAGATCAGAGGGCACGTTTTGTGCTGTCAGATGTTGACCTAAACCAAAAATTTTCAAGCCCAATTTCCTATAAAGATTGAAGCACATGTACCCTTAAACACCAGACAGTGTAGATCTATGATCAGACCGCACGCATCGCACAATCTGAACTTTATCTATACTGCCTAGGAAAAAGAAACAACAAGTTGTAGTTTGGCATTGTAAGGTCGTTGTTAGGGGTTTAGATGATAAATGTTATGTTGTCTACGAAGTAACAGACAATTATACTAGATAACCAGTCACATTTTGTGGAAGATTAGGTGGACTGCGGTCTCCAGACAGATGGGTATCTTAAGTGACAATACCCATTATGATACAAAAAATGACCAATTTCCTCTTAAGGATTTTGTTCACCATTTCAAACTGAATAATTGAAGAAATGAGAAGAGAAAAAAATATAGGAATGGAGAAACAAGGCGTTTTTGTAGACTTTGTTCGGTTTGTACGTTTGTTTTTGGTGTCATACGCCTTGTGGACATTATTTTAATCGGGTATTGGTTACGGAACAGTTTCACGTTTGCTTGACGACTTTCTTTTTTAAAAAACTGTAGTCTACTACACTTGTACCATTCAACCGGAAGTGGAGGACACACAACTGCAAACAAAATGTACTTCATCTTTTATACAGTCATTCGTATGAATATAAAAATAGTAAGGAAATTTTTCGACAGATGGAGAAATCTCTCGACACGAGAGATTCTTCCGTCTGTGACAATGTTTCCATATTTTAAAAAAAATTCAATTACCATCCCTATCAAAAGTGAATTTGCATACTGAATGAAGAACCTTGCCCGATTACCAGAGTAGTTACGGAGAGGGTTAGCCATCAAGATGTCATGAGATTGAATCAGAATTCGTCCAAAACTTTTTCTGGTGATTGATGAAAAGTTATAGCGACAAAATTAGCTCCAGTCTCTTTGATTTTCATCGTATTTCAAAGCCTACGTTGCAATATTGCCGCTATAGTTAGACAATCTTGTCAAAGTGAGTCTAGTTCTCGAATTTCGGTTGCTATTAACGTTAGTAGAAAATAATATTATAGAAATCCCCCAAGAATTTGTTGTACTCTTGCCAATTAAGTAATATTCCACAATATGTACACGCTGGTGCCAAGACTTGCAAAAGTAGTGCCATTGGGCGTCATTCACAAGCCAGAAAGTCCCCTGAAATTCTTCTTCTGTTTCAAAAAAACGAGAGGTTGTTATTAAACATAATGGGAGAAAAGTGAAATTCTAATCATCTCCCTTTTTAGATAAAAATCAAGGAAACCAAACTGCTTCTATATCCTTCTATTTGTTTTCTTTAGTTTTTATCCTTGCTTCTCTGAAAGACATTGCGATTTTTATAATTTTACGATTCAAATGTAAGCCCTGCATGGTATTTGCAAAGTGAAGTTTGCACACTACTAGCATTGAAATGCATCATGTTCATCCATAAAGGGGTTTGATAAATTCTCTTGCGGGTACTTATACCTGAACATTCCTGAAGAGTGAAAAGGATATCAAGGGAGAAAAAAACACCAAGTAGGCCTAATACCGATATTGGGACCTATGGTGTCACACCACTGGGTTTTTGCCATATTGAAAATAGAGTGAAATTGATCAGCTTTGAAGCTTCACAAATCGCTTAATGGCAAAACTTTGGCTTTACCGTCTCTTGCATTCAAAAGTACAGTCATAGTCCTTCAAAACAATGCATAAAAAACAACATGTCAACCGATTGCGTTTTTTGCTAAATCCCAATCAATACAGGCACCCTAGAAATTGTCCTCTCAAAAATGCCTGTTCACGGCCATGACCCCAATTTTTTGGTCCTCCACTGACATAAAATAGTCCAATCAATATATGATAAAATCACATCTAAATGGTCCCCCACTACCTAAATTTGAAGCAAGTCTAAATTATATACCACCAAGCCCTCTCAGCTCCATGAAACAGTGCAACAAAAGTGCTACTGCAAAATTTCACATCGGACTACTTTTGACTACTACGACCCGGAAGTAATCTCGCAGTGGTGCGACACCCTATATAGTATCGGAGAGGAATCGGGGGAAGTAACTGACTACTCTCTTCCCGTTGATAGATCCGTTCTAATTGATGGATAGATCCTGTTTTAATTCCATCTGCGTAACAAAATTATGTTTGTTGTGTAAGTAAGGTAATGAAATCGTCCTGAATTGAAGATCTAGTGAGAATTATTTGTCTATAGGTTTCATCGCTAAATATAGAAACTCGACCTCTTTCAACGACCGAAAAAAAAAATCCCGAAACTCAGAAAGATTTTTATCTAATTCTATTTTCATTTGTTTTAACTAAGCAAGCGATCTGTATATGTCCAAGATCAGACTGCACGTTTTGAGCAGCCTGGTCTTAATCTATGCCGTCAGTCTGTTTAAACCCCAAATAGCGACCAAGAGTAAACAATGCAGGCGCTGAAATGCATTTAAATTTAAATCGTACCAATTTGAAAGTATGGAAATGATTATGATGATGATAATCTCTCATTGTACGGCCGGTCTAAGTGTTAGTCTCGGACAGAAAAAATAAATCTTAAAAGTAGGTCAAAATTTGCCGCTCTGTCTTTTGTTTACTTTTTACCTAGTTTTGAAATTCAATTTTCTGCCAGCGACCCATTCTTGGACCAAGTGTACAATAACCGACTGTCATCTTCACAATAATTTCCATATTTTTAAAAAAGTATGATTTAAATACAAATGAATTTCAACACCTGCATTGTTTACTATTGGCCGTTGTTGGGGCTTTAATAGAGCCTACGAGATAAATATATGAGCCGTGCTCTGGCAAAAGGGGGCTTAATGCATCTCTGTAATCCATGATACCTAGCAAATCATCACATAGTCATGGATCTATAATAGCCACTATTTTCAACAAATGACTTAATCAAGAGGTAGACTGGTCCTTGAACATACAGAAAATTGACCAATAGCGAAAAGTTTCGACCCAGGTCAGCCTGCGCGGATCGCGCAGGCTGACCTGGGTCGATACTTTTCGCAGATCCATTAAGCCCCCTTTTCACAGAGCATGGCTCATATTTCTTAACATCAGTGGATTGAATTTTTAGCCGTCCAAAGAGGTCGAGTTTATAGTTTTGGCGGTGAAAGAGTAAATGAACCGTGGTCTGAGAAAAGGGGGCTTAATGCATCTCCGTGATGCAAGTCATCACATAATTATGGATCCATAAAAGCTAGTTGTTTCAATAACCGACTTAACCATGAGTTAAACTGGTCCTTGGACATACAGAAAACTGACCGATAGCGAAAAGTTTAGGCCCAGGTCAGCCTGCGCGGACTGCGCAGGCTGACCTGAGTCCAGACTTTTCGCAGATGCATTAAGCCCCCTTTTCACAGACCATGGCTCAAATATATTATCAAAAATTTGGACTATTACGCTCGTGGTATTTGAACTTTTATTCTATGGACTTTTGTTGATTACAATTGTTTATAACAAAAAAAGGACTTGAACCATGCTCTGTAAAAAAGGATTTAATGCACCTGAGAAAAAAGTAATCGACTCATGTCTGTCTGCACAGTCGTGCAGGCTGACACGGGTCTATACTTTTTGCTAAATGTACATATTTTCTGCATGACCGTGTAGGCTGACCTGGGTCGTTACCTTTTGCTCTTGGTAGAATTTCTGCATGTCGAGGGACCGTTATACTTCCTAATTCAGTCGGTTGTTAGACAAAATGGATTTTATGAATCCACAATTATGTGATGACGCGCTCGATACAATGCATTAAACCCCTTTTTGCCAGAACGCCACTGTTATAATTATTAGAGCATCTATGTACATAAATTACCAACATACTGGTCCAAACGTTAATGAAAAGTACTTGTGTTAGCTGTACTACTTATTTTCGTCTCTCAGTTTTTCAAGAGTGTCTACACTAGTCCAATTACAATATTAGAGGTATTTGTTAATAGATTCGAAGGAAGTGACATCGTCCTTGCAAATCGAATTTTCAACCTTCCCCTGGAGAATTGCGACTTATTTAGTGAATGAAAGTACTCGGGATATTGAATTATTCGCTCTGTCTCAACGTTAGGCTGTCTGCTCTTAAAAGTATCAGAGTGAGATTGTTTCTGATGAAGAAAGTTTGTCTCCACTGAAGACAGGCTTTGGGGTAAAGCCGGAAATAAAAATAGAATAACGCTCGCTATGAATGACCCTACAGCATAACCCTCTGGTCATTTATGCTAACAACTGTATGTTTGATTTCACAGAATTACCAGCGTTTTAAAAAAATAGGTGATGTTTCAAGTCTTTTTTTAACATCACTTCAACGACATCTTGACTTAAAACATCAGCTTTTTTTGGGGGAAAAACGCTGGTTACTAGTATTTTCTGCTTATACGTATCTTATATGTGACACTTCTGCGGATATTGTAAGGCAGTTGAAACCATATAAATACTGCCGGAAAATGACGTGTGTTTGATTTACATTACGTGGTAACTGTAATTGTACCATTATAGTGGCTTCTTATTCCTGAACCTCGACTTTTAAACACACCGAAAAAAATTAAGCTTTTGAAAACATCGCGGGAAAAGGAGAAAATGCTGGTGACCAGCATCTTCTCCTTTTCCCACAATGTTTTCGAACTTTTCAGAATCAAATACAATTACAAGAAAATATTGATGCTGAACATCAGTGGCGCCGCAAACTAGTTGTTTCTGTAACAGGGCACAATGCATTGGGTTATTTCCTAATACGCATCTCTTGCACAATCTTCGTAGAGGTCCAAGTGGTGATACTGTATTTAAACTCTGGGCCATCTGGTTTTTGACTAGATTTTTAAATTTCATATCATTGAACGCTATTTGCAAACTTCTTATCCATGGACTGGGCCATTTCTTTATCCACAGGACATCATTTGGACACAATTGGTAGATAGAAATGTTAGAGCTGTTGCCTTTCTGATATTTGATAGAAGATTTTGAAAAGTGTGTAACAAATATGGCTATGCGCAAATTTGTGACATCTGGGTGGAGGGGAGCATATGGCAACTTTTGACCCGAAGGCCACCATTTGAACATACTAGTACTTGGTAGAGGTCATTGTAGCGATACTACACATGAAATATCAAAACTCTCGACCGTCTGATTTTGAACAGGAAGATTTTACATTAACGAAAGAAAAGTCTGTTATCGGATTGTGCTAAATCTGACACTCCAACACATATGTCTGGTATCATACGACCGCTCTTTATTATAGATATAATAAAGATTTGAATGAAGTCCTTATATCTATATAGACTAGAGGGGTTGTATGATACCAGTCATGTTAGGCGCTCCAACATTGATTTACGGATGTTTCGGTAACAGACGAGTTCGGTAAATTGGACTTATACAGTAAATTGATTGGATGTTTCGGTAACAAGGCAGTAATATAGTGCCGTGACGTTTTTCACACCCATGGCTTCTGTTTATGCAAACGTTTTTTCTTTTAATTTGCAATTCTCACTCGTTTTCTGACGTAAATATATTTGTTGTTCTTTCCATGCTGTATAAATAAATACCTGAAATTAGTAAATTTTGATCACCATATCTTATTTTCGTTTTTCACCCATGGCTGATTCATGTAATGAATAATATACGATCCCTGATAAAACCCAGCCCTAAGCTTGTACCCGTATTACTTAATCGTCCTACAGATAACAGACTCCAACTTTAAGCCAGTCCTCAAGTTTTTTAAAAATGTTTTATTAAAAATGACGCTATTCTTGTCAACGTTTTCTGTGTGAAAAATAATTTCTTCCGGAAACAAATTGGTCAACTTCCAAACCAGCCATTTACCCTCAGAACACCTTTCACTCTTGTTGCCCTTGCGACCGATTCAGACAAAGATCAAACTGCAAAGCAAAAAGAAAAAAAAACAAAAAAAACAGAGTCTGATCGTTGGTTTACGCTGCCAGCTTTTCTAAGACATTATGAAGAAGGACAACTTTGCTTTGAAATAGCTAATATTAGACCAGGGATCGTATATTGTAATATATGTATTGTTCTGTTTCTAAAATGAAAATAGCCTTTACTTTTTTCGATGCTCTAAGGGTTAAAATTATGGATAATTAACGTGAATTCAGAAATAAAGATAATACATTTGAAACATTGTGGCAAATGAAGAAAGGGAGTGAGAGATAGAGAGAGAGAGGCATTGACAATAATGCTTTCGTGCATACTTCTTGTGATTTTGACCATGAACATTTGTGCCCATCTAAAAGATATCTGTTCTGTTTTGTTCCTCTCCATTTTCCACACAGTTTTCAAATCTGGTCTGGTGCACAAAAATCGGCGTCTGCTGGTTTTAAAGTGCGTTCATCAATACAACACTGCATAAAAAAATCATATGCGTACTATTTGAGAGCGAAGGGAGTAATGTATATTGTATATAGACGCGTTTACAGCCTGTCTTCACACCTCCCATTGCCAACAAGATAAAGAAGTTTCCCGTAGATCTTAAAGATTAACCCCGGTTTATGAAAACCTGAAACACCAATGGACAAGAAGAAACTCGCAGATCAGACTGCATGTAAAAGTTATGGGGATTGGGCATGTTTAGATCACACACTGCTCGTGCAGTTTGAAAAAAGTATTTGTCAAAAAAATTATTTGCTACTATCTATCTCTCGCGCTCCCTCTCTTCTTTTGCCACAATATTTTTACCTGTATTACCTGTGTTTCTGAACTAAATTTAACTATCCATAAGTTTAAATCTAAGAGCGTCGAATAAACCCAACGGTCATTTTCATTCTAGATATAAAACCTATTTTTAGCAGTGTCAAGGTTTTCTTGTTCTGAATGTCTTGCAAAATTGACAAATGAAGATCAAAGATCAAACTCCGTGTTTGGTGTACTCTGATCTCGATCTGCACCGGCCGCAATGGCAACAGCAGTAATGATAGACGCTCTAAGGGTTAATGGCTGGTTTGGAAGTCTTTCAGTAAGAAAATATTTTCACATTGAAAGGATCATTAAGCATTGATTTAAAAGGAGATACAACGTGTTTCAAGTTTAGGATTGGGTGTTGTTATTCGTTACCTCAACTTTGATTCGGGTATCATTTTACGTACAGCATAACAGTAGAAACATAACAAAAATATTATGTCTTAAAGTGTGTGGAAGAAAAAAGAGAAACATTGAACGAATCAGAACCAAGACTTTATTTGGTGTGAAAAACGTCACGGTGCATTACCACTATATAAATACCTTGTTACCGAAACATCCAATCGATTTACTCTGTAAGTCCAATTTACCGAACTCGTCTGTTACCGAAACATCTGTCACCCCCAACATTGACCTAGTTACAGTTAGCTGGTCTTAAAAACACGATCGCGAAAGGAAAACAATATTTCTACAATCCATACAATACTAAAACAAAAATATAAGTGGGGTCACAAGTACCACATAGGGTGCTCTAGGGTCAAAGAGCTTGAAAATGTCTCTTAACCTTTTCCAGCGTAAGATATTTAAAATGGTGGCTTCGAAAATTTGTGACAGATAATTTTTGATCACGTGAGTTATTATTCGAAATGCATTTTTTATTTTTCGAAAGGAAAATATTGATATGTCTACGATCCGTGTTTTTATCCATCTAACAATGAAAGTGCAATATACAAAAACAAAAAAAATAAATCCCCACAAATAAATAAAAAAGTTATTATGGACCCCGATCTGGTAATCAAAGTACAGTAGATATAGGTGGGTGTTAAAACAAAGCATGGAACCAGTTCAATATGGCTGCCTCCATAGGCACTTTACAAAACCGAATAAAAATATAGTGCCGCCGCTCATGCGGCGCCACAATGAGCCAAACTTAATTTGCCGTCTGCAAAAGCTTTCAATATCGACTAGTCTAAAACTTTGTCGTCTGGTAAAGGATTACGTCATTACCTCCCGAAACAAATTTGCAGTAGACGACTTTAAGTGCATCCTTTTAAACTAAGAATATTTAAGTCTGATTCTTGGATATGTGTGAAACATTGTGACATAAGGATAAATTGCTCTTCATGGGCAGTTTCATCTTTTGTCACGTAGTTTTGCTGCAGAGTTTTCAAAAGTGATCGACTGCAAGACTCAATAAGTCGTCTGCAGGAGTTGAGGTGTACTTCGTCTATCATTTTTACGGCAGTTTGATAGACAAGTTCTAACGTTTTACCTACAAATCTAAAAATGTTCTCAAGCAAAGTCAATACGTACATTCATGTCGTTTGAAACTCCCTCAAACAATAAACCCCTAGGCTGCTAAGCGCGACTACCTGACCCTTTGGGAACAGCGAAGATCAAGATCAGACTGCACAGAATGTGCAGTCTGACCTTGGATCTACACTGTCCGATAAGGAAATATATCTCCTCCAAAATACCTTTGAAGTAAGAAAATTTGATTTTTTTTTTTTTTTTTTCTCCATAGGCTTGAAAGTTTTATTTCTTTTTTAACAGGATAAGGGTTAAAAGCGGTTTATCAATTTTAAGCTATTTGGAATTTATATGCTGAATGCATAGTCAATCTCTGAACGGTCATTATCGAATGCTATTTGCAATTTGCAGTTTATATAATAAATACAGAGCCGAACATCGTTTGTTTGACAAAAACGTTAAATAGTTTATAACCCATACATATATTTTCTAAAGTATGTACACAATCTATTTCCGAACTGTCGCTATCAAAAGCTACATGTACTTGCAATTTCTGAAAAGTACACGCAGTCTATTTCAGAGCTGATGTTATCAAAAGGCATTTGCGATTTATTTATGCACTGTCTATTTCAAAATTATTGTTATCAAAAACTATTTGAAGTTTATAAAAACTAAATGTACAACCTATTTCATGGCTATAGATGTCAAAACTATTTGCAGTTTACATGAGTGAATGCCCTTTTTCAGAACTATTGTTATCAAAAGCTATTTACAATTTATTAAAGGTGGATGCACAATCTGTTTTACAGGTGTAATTTTCAAAAGCTATTTGCAATTTATATGAGTGAATGCACTGTCTATTTCAGAATTATTGTTTTCAAAAGCTATTTGCAATTTATATGAATGTGTGCACAGTCTATTACATAATAATTGCAATCAAAAGCTATTTGAAGTTCATAAAAAGTGAATGCACGGGTTATTTCAGAGCTGTAGTTATCAAAAGCTATTTGCAACATAGATGAGTGAAAAACGCTTGAAAATAAGAAAGATACTATTTCTTAAACAGTAAGGGGAACATCTGATGCAAAGGACAATTGATTGTTACAAGAGATCGGTCCTTTTCCAACATTGTTCTTCTAAAGCTGAGGAGTCAAGGGAGTAAACAGTCGAATTTATGTAGCAACTGCTTAAAAACAACATCTGAATCGGTCTTGTTTGCATACTGGGAAAGTTCTGTGCATTTAGCGGTCTGCAGCAGTTCCAACCCTTTTGGAAACGGTAAGCGTTTTTAAGATCTTGGAAAGGAAGGCCTTTGTAACTATCTCGAGAAAAGGAGGTAAAGCTGGTAACTAGTGTTTTTTTTTTTCCTTTTCTCGCAATGCTTTAACCTTTCAATAAACCATTCCTATCATCTGAGTCAGACTTACCAGTATTTTGTCATTTGTACATGTTTTCACATTGGACAGTTCAAAAACTTGTCCTCCGGTAGTTAAATCATTGAGACGCCAGACACAGCTTTCTTTGCTTATGAGAATCGTGTAGATTCAGATCAGACACCACAGCAAGTCCAGTCCGGCATACATATGACACCAGAGCGCAGATAGCCACATAAGTGCTTCTAAGTAGTCTCTCAAAAATTCAAAACATGATTTATCTCTGAATTAAGTATGGTGATATCTGACAAATTATGAGTAAAGAAGAACGACAAAAGTTAGAATTTTTTCCCCGGTGGTATTTCCTAAATGAGCTACGTTGCTTCTTTTGGTATTTTTTAGATTTCGCGCCAGAATGTCACATGATCAATAACACGCGTCGATTACGAGATGCCTATTCACGCTGTCTGCGCATGTCATATTCTAGAAAGATTGACCTGTCTGCTGTGACGCATCACTATCCCGTACAGGATAAATATTAATATGCGTTGCGTAAACTAAAAGATTCTGCCGCAAAAAAAGTAGCAAGCGGAAAATTGCTATTAATAATAAATCTGTGGACAAATGAAGCCCATTCTTCACTCCAAATTTCTTAAAAAATATGAAAATTTTAAACGGGGAAAAATTTTAAAAAAATACAGAAAATATATACTATTGTTTCCTGCAATTCTTGATATAAGTTTCTAGTATAGACATGGGGATTTGCGCAACAGATTAGACAACAAAAATAGTGGGCTTATACCAGGGCTATTTATCAAGCTTATACGGGCTGTGTTTATAAATGGCTAGTGCATATTTTATATGCTGGCTAACCATGGCTAGATAAATCGTACCAGGTAACGTTTTAATGAGTAAATGTTGATTTTATTTTGAAATTTGCTGCATCGATTGCGGTCTTGAAAAGTTGTCCGGTTCTGTACCCAGAATGCCCAAATCAGATAGGTGCGTATTTGAAATATGATGATGTGCTTATTCAAATCAGTATGATTACGTCATCTCTGATGTGTACAGTCTAATAAATATAGACGGAGTTACCGTTTGCAAAACGACCATCCCTTTACTTGTATTTAAGCTAAAAAAAAATGTTGTCTAATGTAATGGCAAAAGTATAACTAGAGGTTCATGAGAGCCTTATCGCTCCTCTGGCACTGATTTTGCTTTTTTTCTTGCCTACATTATGAATTCATAATGCAAAAAGGAAAAAGACAAACACACAAAAATGGGAGGGGATATTGTTGCAACTAGGCTTGAACCCACCAAGACAGCATAAGATGGTATGTTAAATTGAACAAATGATAAATGAAGTACACTTTCTCAAAACCAATTTTTGGAATCCAGCCAAATTCTATAGGGTTTCAGAACTCATTGCATTAAACAATCCCTGCAAGTTTCAAAGAAATGTGACAAATAATGTGGACTGTGTTGAGTAAACAATACTAAGTCATCAAATAGCTGCTTTTCCTAAAATGATTGCCAGATTTTCTTCATTTTTAATAGAGTTCAATCCCTTGATAATACAAATAATCTTTGTAAGTTTCAAAAGAATTGGATCAAAAATGCGGACTTAATTGCGTAAACAAGAAATATACATTTTCCATTTTAGATGGCTTCTTTTTCCATACTGATTGTCGATTTTTTTTTTTTTTTTTTTTTTTTTTTTTTTTCAATCAAGAGGATTCAAGCTATTGATGGTATAAAGCAACTGTGCAAGTTTCATGAAAATTCATTCAACCACAAATGCTGACTTTATCGCGTAAACATGAACTGAAAATTTTCAACTTTAAATGGCTTCCTTTCCCATACTGATTGTCAGATTTTTCCAGAATCAATAGGGTTCAAGCTGTTTATGATACAAAGCAACTGTGCAAGTTTCATGAAGATCCGATTACGAATGCCGACTGTATCGCGTAAACAAGAAATGTAAATTTTCAACTTCAAATGCCTACTTTTCCCATACTGACTGTCAGATTTTTTTTTTTTTTTTCAAAATCAATAGGGTACAAGGTATTGATGAGATAAACAAACTCTGCGACTTTCACGAAAACTTGACCACAAATGCAGACGTTATCGCCTAAACAAGAAAAACACCAACGGACTGACGGACGAACGACACCACACCATGACATAAGCTGTGCTGGCTTTCAGCCTGTAGAGCTAAAAACTAAATAGGTCAATTTAATACTCTACCAGGCGACACCGGTTATTGTCTGTTTGTTTGCTTTGTTTTTGAGAACATCATGGGGCAAAAACGATCTGCTGATATCGCTATTTCTGCTTCTTCTCACAATGATCCCTGTCTTTTCTAAAACAAATCCCATTAGAAGAGCCCATTTAATTTTTTCTCCACAAATACTATTAAGAATTGACAAGTTTCAAGTCCTGTTAAGATTTAACCCTTACCTGCAAAAAAAAAATCAGAGGAAAATTTTCAGCCAACAGTTCAAACCCAAATATTGCAATTTTGAAGTTTTTTCGCCGAAAGAGAAATGTCATCCCGTCGGGCAGGGTAGATCCAAGATCAGACTGCACGTTCTGCGCAGTCTGATCTTAATCTACACTGCCGGAAGAGCGCATCGAGTTGCAGTTAGCTGCTTAGGGTTAATACATCTCAAGAAATAATGATCTGCAGTGTCGTAGGCGGATCACTTATTCGATCATCGACACTCTACTGAATTATCTAATAAGGTGACACAGAGTAAAACGATGGCCTCACAGACTGATTCGCGTAATAGTCGATTACGTACAAAGTAATTGAATCACACTTATCTATTTTCCAGGGCTGGTACTCACTAAAGTCTTGCTAAATATAGAACTATGTGTCTGCAGACGAAGTTTTGGTTTTTGCCAATGATGGACAAGTACCGTATATGGACGTATCCTTTGGCGAAGTATTGCAGAGCCCCATCCTATTCTCTGGGAACCGAATGTAAGGCGTGAATCAGTGAGTTGTACCCAAAACAAAACAGATACATGCGTTTCCAGTTCCGATGCTTTTCCGATTGGACTCATAGTGGATCCAAGACATTGCAATCATCCTTAATAACATTCCTAGTCTGAGTCTCAAGATTTTTTTCATTAAAATTTCAATGTAACGCAATCTTTGATTGGCTAAACCAAATGGTTTAGCTTTACAGAAAATGCGATACTTTCTAAAGTTAGAATTTATAAGACCAAGGTTGCTATTTCGACTGATTGGTGAATACGTCCCACGAACACACGTTGTGCGCAAGTTGCGCAACCGTAAGAGGTAAAATGTCCTTCCTTGCCTTGTATCCACTCAAAATAGTTCGATACCTTAGATTAAAACAGTGGTAAGTGTTACTTACGACCTTATATGGCGTGCAACACACGAAAAGGGGCCTTCGGACATTTGCGTAAAGTGTTGTCTCGGATTAGCCTGCGCAGTCCGCGCAGGCTAATCTGAGACGGCACTTTACGACTACATTAGATTTTTTCGTACAGCAGACTTTCGTGAAACAGAAAATCGCACAAAAACGGAAAGTGTCGTCTCGGATTAGTCACAGACTGCACAGGCTGATCTGGGACCACACACTTTTACGCATATGTCCGAAGGCTCCTTTTCGTGTGTTGCACGCCATATGATGTATACATTACCTGAGCCATGTTCGCGAATGGGATTAAACGAATCTCCGTGATGCATTATATACAGCGAATCATCGCATGATTGTGGATCCATGAATTCTATTTAGTCTAACAGTCAGCTGACTTTGTGAGGAACACTGGTCCTTTGACCTGAAGAAAATTAGCCAATGGTAAACAGTATAGACCCAGGTGAGCTTGCGAGGACTTCGCAGGCTGACCTGGGTCGATAATTTTGCAGATGCACTAGGCCCCCTCTTCACAGAACATGGCTGACATGGAAACAGCATTTCAAGTTTTATTATTCTGTGGTTATTTCATTAAAATCGGTCCCTGTTCTCTTGACCAAAACAGGAGCTGAAAACGGTCATTGGTTACGTTAGTAATAAAAAAACTCACTTTTTTCATTAAGAACCTTCTTACTCTGACGAACTGATTTAGTAGAATTTACAACATGCACTGAAGTCTTGACACACGTGATCCAGTGTGCGTGCAGTGTCATAGTTTGGTTCATGCGCGATTTTTTATGGGACTACTTTAATGGTTCCGTCTGTTTTCTTTCATATTTCAGTGATCAAACAAATCTTTACTCATTATGAAGAATACGACTTACGTTCCTGTATGGGCGGTCTGTGGGAACATAACAGGGAAAGGACGTTCCTGTATGGACGGTCTGTGGGAACATCACGGGGAAAGGACGTTCCTGTATGGGCGGTCTGTGGGAACTTCACGGGGAAAGGACGTTCCTGTATGGGCGGTCTGTGGGAACATCACAGGGAAAGGACGTTCCTGTATGGGCGGTCTGTGGGAACATCACAGAGAAGGGACGTTCCTGTATGGGCGGTCTGTGGGAACATCACGGGGAAAGGAGCGACGGCTTCCCACAAGCTATAGTTCATTTTTCCGCGTTGTCTGTCATCATTAACTATTTTCTGCGGCTGTTTCCCCTTTTTTTCACTCATATGATTTAAGATTTGCTCTATGAAAAGGGATCTAAATGCATCTGCAAAAAGCTTCGATTCGTGTTAACCTGCGCAGTATGCGCATGGGCCGAAACTTTTTACTATTAGTTGGTCGAATTTTTGCATGTCGAAGGACCAAAGCACTATCTCATGATTCAGTTGGCTGTTAGACAAAATTGTTTTTAGGGCCCATAATTATGTGACGACTTGGTTGATATAGTGCATCACGGGGATGCACAAACCCCCCTTTTGCCAGAGCATGGATCATACTTAACGTAAAGAAGAAGCCTAGAGCTACGGTAATTGGTCCAAGTTAATCGAATTAATTGTTTGTTTGCGCATCAACATGTTAGCATCTTGAAACATTCTTCTGTATTCCTTTACCACAATCCCGAGTTCTAACGACCCTGATGAATAAGGATTTTGAAAACATTGTGTTAAAAGTAGAAAATGCTGGTAACCAGCATTTTCTTCTTTTCCCACATTTTTTCCATCTCATCAGAGACAAAGTCCATCATCAGAGCTACATTTAATGTGTCGTATGAAAACGCTGTTAATTTGAAGACGTCTAAAATAGTGTCGTCTGTTAAAGATTTAATAATTTAACTCTTTACCAAACGACAAAATTTTGGACTAGACCAAATTGAAAGCATTTGCAGACGACAAAATAAAAGTATCTCAAATAATGATTTCTGTCTTTGATTGGGTAGAAAAGATTGTGGGAAAAGGAGAAAATGCTGGTTACCAGCATTTTCTCCTTTTCTCACAATGTTTTCAAAAGGCCTCTTTCTCAGGGTCGTTAAAAGTCGGGATTGTGTGGTAATGGGTTAAACCTCTCACAGTCATTAGCGATCTAAAAATAATAAGACGGCCTATATCAAGATCAGATTGCAAAGAACATCCGCTGGCTGACTAAAAGTTGTCCTTAAAACCTGTTCATTTGAAATAGAAGTGTAATTTTAAAAGGGAAAGGTCGTTTATTTTGAAAAAAAGAAGTTCTTTGAACACAAATATCTTAAATCTTTACCACACAATCCCGAGTTTTAAAAACCTTGAGTAAGAGGGCGTTTGAAAACATTGTAAGAAAAGGAGAAAATGCCGGTAACCCAGCATTTTCTCCGTTTCCAACAATATTTTCTACCCCGTCTTTTAAAAATCTCATCATTTTAACCATTCTTAGTTCCTCCTGAAATAATGCTCTCAAAACGGATGCGTATAGAATTTTGTCGTTTGGTAGAGGTTTAATGACCTTACTATAGTGATTAGGCCGTAGAATTTGTAAACCGGAAATTCTAGTCTGATCCCCACTGGCGGTGCTGGGAAGGCGAAAGCGTTCGTCAGCGAGGCATCTTAGTCTAGTCGATAATAAAAACCCTGGAAACACGTAAGTGAGCTGTAATCGGAACGCTGTCGAAAAGTAGGATTACATTTTGGTGTGCAGGAGAGTTAAACTACAATTCTGAAATTCCAAAATATTATTTCAGAATCTTTGTATATCAATGACAAACAAAGATATGTTATTGCCATAAAATAACAATAAAAAACTATACGTGCATAACTATAGTTATTCCATGGAGAAGTAGGATGTTCTCGATAATTCATCACCCAATGAATATTCAAAAACCACATTCTATGTCTCACGACATCACGGAATTCGTTAATGTCAAAAGTAGTTAATTTTGGAACAAATCACTCCGCTATGACGTATTACAAAATAGAACACAAACAATGCATCATTATATTTTTAAGACTCTTCCCGTTTTGTGTAATTTCCAATTGCTCTATGCATCAGGAATGCTTGTTGCTTGTTTGACTGTGATCCTGAATTGAAAACTTGTACATCACCGACTGTACCAAGAGGGGTAGCCCCTCAAAAAACAAACCTGTACGTTACTGACCTCGCCAAAATGGGTAACCCCTGAATGACAGACCTGTACGTTACCGACTGCGCCAAGAGGGGTAACCCCTGAATAACAAATCTGTACGTTACCAACTGCGCCAAGAGAGGTAACCCCTGAACGACAAACCTGCATGTTACCGACCGCGCCAAGAGAGGTAACCCCTGAGTGACAAACCTATACTTCACCGACTGCGCCAAGAGAGGTAAAACCCTGAATTACAAACCTACACGTTACCGACCGCGCCAAGAGAGGTAACCCCTGAATGACAGACCTGTACGTTACCGACTGCGCCAAGAGGGGTAACCCCTGAATAACAAATCTGTACGTTACCAACTGCGCCAAGAGAGGTAACCCCTGAACGACAAACCTGCATGTTACCGACCGCGCCAAGAGAGGTAACCCCTGAATTACAAACCTACACGTTACCGACTGCGCCAAGAGGGGTAACCCCTGAATAACAAATCTGTACGTTACCAACTGCGCCAAGAGAGGTAACCCCTGAACGACAAACCTGCATGTTACCGACCGCGCCAAGAGAGGTAACCCCTGAATGACAAACCTATACTTCACCGACTGCGCCAAGAGAGGTAAAACTCTGAATTACAAACCTACACGTTACCGACTGCGCCAAGAGGGGTTACCCGTGAATAAACAGCGTTACATTACCGACTGCGCCAAAGGGGTACCCCCTGAATGACAAACCTATACGTTACCGACTGCGCCAAGAGGGGTACCCCGTGAATAACCAAAATTTACATTACCGTATGCGCCAAGATGATTAACCCCTGAATAACATACCTGTATGTTACCGACTGCCCCAACGGCTTAAACTTCATCTTAAAGTTTTCGGCGGGCGCCAAAGACGAGAGCGGACAGTGGACTGCGGACTTTTATACGGAGGTTGTCTCAAAAGAATTATACACTTTCTATTAGCTACGAGTTTTACAAACTACTCGTTCACTTTAATTTAATTTTACTACATATCTTTTCTATCAAGGAAATGCTTAGTATCATAAATAGTCTCTGACCTTTTTCGCAATATCTCACTTCCATAAGCGTTTTATCAGACAAAACTAGGACTAAGATATGGCACCATTAAGTCAGACTCTAGTTGTTGGATGTGACTTGTGTGCTCGGAGGAGAAGGAGGATTGCCACCCTTCCTATTTAAACAACAACCCCCTTCTCTGAAATGATATCTAAATAAAAGTAACGGATAAAATTCTGTACCTAATTCAACAATAGGTTTTAGAGTCATTGCTATCGATTTCTCAGACTTACCCGCCCAGTAGAATTTCAATAAGAACTACAACTAGCTAACATCCCTTTCTTTTAACACGGATTTGACAATATCAATATCTGTATGCTTCGAACTAAGTTCAATTTTCATAAATCTCGCACTTAAAAGCTTGAATCTATTGCAGATTCCATTTTTCTTTTCTTTTTTCCAAGTTATAAGTAATGTGTCCAGTGACCTTGACCCAAAACTTCAGCGTAAAACTAACGTAATAGCTATAGCATAATCTGCATATCAAGATCTATCGCCATGCAAAGTTTCATAAACATGTCTTCAGAATGATTGAGATGATTTCTGATTTCTATAAATCTATTTACAACATATTACCCCTTTATAAAAGGGACAACTCTGACTCAAGCACCACAATTTGAACAAAATTCATTTCAAGTCAAGAGATGATGCCACTTACCACATATTTCCAGTCAAGGCCTTGCAGTTTTAGATTAGAAGAGGTTTGAAATTCTTCGTATAATTTAATCTATGAAAAGATGCGACCTTCGGAACAGGGTTGATCTTAGCTGAGAACATAATTTTGAAATTGACAGGTGACCACAAGATGATACGTAGTAAATAAGGCTTTGTAATTTTAGACACTTTGCCTTTTAATTCTCCAATTAAATTACTCCATGTAAAACCTGTGACCTCTAAGACAGTGCTTTGTTTGAACATATGGATATTATTGAGCATACTTACTTGAAGAACAATCACCTTTGATCAAAGATCTCTCTAGGTGGTGGCACGCACAGAATATATCATTTCTAGATTTGCTGTTTCCGAAAAGAAGATTCATGATGTTTTCGTGATATAAATCAATAAAATGTAGCAGCCCAAGTTTACCTTCCAAAAGTAGGTCGAAGGTCATCCTTAGTCAACCATTTTATGTAGTACTCCTGATAGTTATGATCAATACTAAGACTGAACGGCATATGACTCGCTGTTCGAGTGGAGATCATTTTAAGGGGTTTCTGATAAATATAGTTCTAGCGGCCATCTTGGTCACGTGACCAAGACCATATAAACAATTACGTCTTAGTAATATCCAACACGAGTCTATTAAAGATATATGATTTGAATTTATCAAACATTATCTGAAGAGAAATACTTTAAGTAATCGTAGACGGACGGACAGACAAACCACGTACGGACATACGGAAAAACGACGGACACCAAGCGATCACAGTAACTCATCTCAATCATATTCCTCTCATGTAAGCTAAAAAAGACCGGATTCAAATGTACTTACGATTTCCGATGTCTCCATGCAGGTAGTAAAAAGTGCACGTGCTTTTTAAGGATATGCCGTGCTTCATTTAAAGGCATTTTATTGCACATAAATGGTGCTCATCAGTATGCTCAAATGTCTAAAATTGGACCAAATGAAGAGCTCTTGTCCATGGTCTGTCTTGTGACAAAATTTTCCCTCTTTAGAGGAATCTTATTGTATTAAAAGCAGTGATGCGGTCTGCTTTAGGCGAAGATATGTAAGGTGTATGTGAATATCACCCATCGTAGTACAGCCGGGAAATTTGATCAACAGATCAACCGAGGTTTGCCGAATGGGTGGTAGCCTGTGTGCCTGCTAGAACAAATTTTCGTTGCCTAGCCATCCATATATATATATATATATATATATATGTGTGTGTGTGTGTGTGTGTGTGTGTGTGTGTGTGTGTGCGCGCGCGCAAAGATCTCAAACGGTATTTAAACGTTTAAAGAGACATTATTGATCTCAAAGAAAAACAAATCTGTAATCTTGATTTGGATACATAAAAGTGTTATGTGTCAAAGCAGCATAGATGTTTAATGAACTAGTCTACATGGGGAATGACGATGAGTTGAACTGCAGATAACTTACAGTACATGCTGGACAATAAAATTCTAAACAATTTCCCTTTAAATACAGCAATTATCGATTTTTCGTAGCTAATTGAAAGTGTATAATTCTTTTGAAACAACCCTACATAAAAGTCCGCAGTCCGCTGTCCACTCCCGTCTTCGGCGTCCGCTAAAAAACTCTAATACCTGTGCATGTATATCATTACACTACGAACTGTGCCATGGGAGTTGCCCACTAGATGAAGAAATCTGTACGTTACAGACTGCGCCAAAGTGATTAACGCCTGAATAACATGTCTATACCGGACCGACTGTGCCAACCAATGATCTCCTAAATTAAAAATCTTTAGGTTACGAACTGCGCCATGTGGTAATCTTTGATAAACATATCTGCACATTACCGACAGCGCAAACGGGGTAAATCCCTGAAAAACATGCATGCACATTACTGACTGCAGCAACAGGGTAAATCCCTAAATAACCTACCTGCACCTTACTGACTGCGCAAACGGGGTAAATCCCTGAAAAACATACATGCACGTTACTGACTGCGCCAACAGGGTAAACCCCTGGATAACATAATGACTGCACAATCGGGTAAACCCCTGGATAACATAACAACTGAACGTTACCGACTGCACCATCGGTGTAAACTCCTGGATAACAAAGCTGCGCGTTACTGACTGCGCCATCAGGGTAAACCCCTGAATAACATAACTGAAAGTTACCGACTGCGCCATCGGGGTAAACTTCTGAATAACATAACTGAGAGTTACCTACTGCGCCGTCAGGGAAAACTCCTGAATAACAAATCTGCATGTTACCGACTGTGCCACCGCGGTAAACCCAGATTATCAAACCTTTATTTTACCGACTGTACCGCCGATGTAAACTACTGTCTATCGCTTCCAGACAATAAGGTCGAAACGAGAAGCTTGTAATCCACATAATCGAGTGCCCTAATCTAATAAAACCTGTTAGATTAGGACATAAGACAATTCAACCCTTCACCATGTGGTCCCAGGTTTTTACGATCCTGAGACGGAAACATTTCCGAAAACATCGTGGGAAGAGAGAAAATGCTGATGACCAGCATTTTCTTCTCTTCCCCACAAGGTTTTCTACTGATTTAGAGCCAATGCGAATCGTTTACGTATTATTCGTCTGCAAATGCTTAAACCCGTACCTTACAATTCCGGGTTTTAACGCACTTGAGGAAGAAGTCTTTCGAAAAAGCTGTGGGAAAAGGAAAAAATGCTGGTAACCAGCATTTTCTCCTTTTCCCACAATTTTTTCTACCCCATCGAAGACCGAAATAATAATTCCAGCTACAGTCAATATGTCGTCTGGAAATGCTTTCAATTCGGTCTAGTCAGAAATTTTGTCATTTGGTAAAGAGTCAAATATGGACGAGTCTACAGTTTTGTCTTCTACGAATCGTAAGGGTTTAATGTCATGACGAACTTCTCAATCCGGTACAAATAATCGCAGAAATTATCGATGACATTTTCGGTTCATGTTCCCTGACGAAGGTACCCTATACCGTTACTAAAGAAGCAAATCAGTGTGTATTAACGGGAATTACTGGTGACAAGATGGGACTTTATTATACTTGCAAATCACTGACGGGTTGATTTTTGAAAGTGATACCAGTCCTTGCTGCAGCGTTATCACAAGACTGATCGTATCCTTGGAGACATCTCGTGTCAGTTTCTCCTTGGGCTTAACTCTTTGCCAGACGACAAAATTTAAGGTATGTCTAAATTGAAGGAATTTGCAGACGGCAAAGTAGATGTGGTTGAAATATTGGAATTTTTCTTTAAACGAGCCGAAAACATTGTGAAAAAAAAAAAAGAGAGAAAATGCTGGTTACAAGCATTTTCTTCTTTTACTCAAAATGTTGTCACTTCTTCTCTCAGGGTCGCTGTAACACTGGACTGTTCCATAAAATGGTTAAAATCAAGACAACAAAGTTAATGCGAACATGACTGATGTTGTACCATTAACTGTGCGTCTACAAATGATAATTATGTACAATTATCCACTTTATGAGCGTCTACCAACGATAATCATGTACTATTGCCAAAACGTTGGAACAGAGGATATCTGTACAAAGCAACCGTGTACAAAACCCCATCGTCAAGCTTAACAATACTCGTGTATGACGGCAAACCATCACGGTACCAACGGAGCATCTACCAAGAGTGTGTCCCATTGTCAGTCGGTTTTCCCACAGCATAGCTGGACCAAGCAACCGTAAATATACGACATCGCCAAGCAGTGGCAGTAATTCCTGGCATCAGACTGTTCGAGGCATTCGATATCTCAATGGGAATGCATCAGAAAACTTAACTTGTTGATGGAAACGTGTCTGATTGTATAACATGTACCGACAGAGCATCTACCAACGATATGAGTCATGCTATGTGAAAAGAAGGTCTAATGCATCTGCAAAAAGTATCGACTCATGTCAGCCTGCGCAGTCCACTCAGACTGACATAAGTGGATACTTTTTGCTGTTGGCAATTTTTTTTCTGCATGTCCAAGGACCAAGGTCTAAGGATTCAGCCGGATGTAGGACAAAATGGATTTTATGGATCCATAATTCTGTGATGACTTGCTTGGTATAATGCATCACGGGGGTACATGAAACCCCTTTTTGCCAGAGTATGTATATGTGCTCATATTTATGTCTCGATTCATATTGTTGCAACAAAGGAAATCTGCAGAAAGAAACCATTCGACATCGACAAGCTGGGCACTAGACGCCTTTAACTTAACAGACTTTTTATGTATCCCACATTTAAATAGGAATGATATGTTAGAACCACTTTTGTAATAAAATGGACAAAAGTGGTTCTAACAATGCTTCACTTTTTAAGCTACCGGACGACACAATTTTAGTTTTATCTAAATTGAAAGCATTTGCAGTCGACCAATTAAACGTGACCCGAACAATTTATCTTGGAAATGGTTAAAAAAAAAATGGAAAAAAAGAAAATGCTGGTTGCTAGCATTTTCCCTTCTCAAAACAATGTTTTCATCAGCCGTCTGCATAAGGATCATTAAAACATGGGAATGATTGGTAAAATATTAAACTGTAACAATAAAACCTGCATCCAATTTGCTATCCACTTAAATAAAGCGTATGATCTATCAATGAATCATGCTCTGGGGTAGGTAGGTTAAATGCATCTGAAAAAGTAGGGTGTGTGAAGTTGGCAGTAAGTTCGACCGTCGGAGTTCGATATTCAATGTAGAAATGAATATGCTGTTAAGTTGAATTTCATGCAGCAGTAGATTCGGTATATTTTTTTTTCAAACTCAATGGATAGTTACGAATAACAAGGAATAACGATTTGAATATCGAAATGAATTTCATGCCAGCAGTAAATTCGCGAGTTTTTTTATTTGTATGGGCATGCAGATAATGTATGATCTCGAATATAGATTTGAATATCGAAATGAATTTTAGGCTAACAGAAGATTCGCCAAGATTTATATATGGACATGTAGATATGTATGAAATCGAATGTCGATTTGAAAGTCGAACTGAACTTCATGCTAGCAGCAGATTCGCAAAGGCTTCTTTATAGGCATGTAGATGTTGTATGAAATCCAATTTAGATTTGAATATCGAACTGAATTTCATCCTAGCAGGAGATTGGCTAGAATTTCTATATGGGCATGTAGAATGTGTGTGATATCGAATGTAGGTTTGAATATTGAACTGAATTTCATGCTAGCAGCAGATTCGCTGTGATTTCTGTATTGAAATATACATGATATATAAATTCCAATGAAGATTTGAAAATCGATCTTTATTTCATGCTAGCAGCAGATTCGCTGAGATTTCTGTATGGAAATGTACATGATATATAAATTCCAATGAAGATGTGAATATCGATCTGAATTTCATGCTAGCAGCAGATTCGCCAAGCGTTCTATATTGACATGTCGATATTGTATGAAATCCAATGTAGATTTGAATATCGATCTATATTTTATGCTAGCAGCAGATTCGCCAAGCGTTCTATATTGACATGTCGATATTGTATGAAATCCAATGTAGATTTGAATATCGAACTGAATTTCATGCTAGCAGCAGATTCGCCAAGCGTTCTATATTGACATGTCGATATTGTATGAAATCCAATGTAGATTTGAATATCGAACTGAATTTCATGCTGGCAGCAGATTCGCCGAAATTGCTGTATGGGCTTGTAGGTGGTATAAAATATCGAATGTAGATTTGAATATGGAAATGAATTTCATGCCAACAGCAGATTCGCTAGTATTTCCCTTATGGGCTTGTAGATGGTGTATAATATTGAATGTAGATCTGAATATCGATCTGAATTTCATGCTAGCAGCAGATTAACCAAAATTTCTATATGGGCATGTAGATGATGTATGATATCGAATATAGATTTGAATATCGAACTGAATTTCATGCTAGCAGCAGATTCGCTAGAATTTCTATATGGGCTTGAAGATGGTGTATAATATCGAATATAGATCTGAATATCGAATTGAATTTCATGCTAGCAACAGATTCGCAAAAATTGCTATATGTGCATATAGTTGGTGTATGATATCGAATATAGAAATGAATATCGAACTGAATTTCATGCTAGCAGCAGATTCGCTAGAATTTCTACATGGGTATGTAGATAATGTATGAAATCCAATGATGCCCATATAGCAATTTTGTCGAAATTGCTGCTAGCATGAAATTCCGTTCGATATTGAAATCTACTTTCGATATTTTACACCATCTATCAGCCGAAAAGAAATTCTAGCGAATCTGCTGGTAGCCGAAATTCAGTTTGATATTCAGATCTACATTGGGTTTCATACAATATCTACATGTCAATATAGAAATCTTTGCGAATCTGCTGCTAGCATGAAATTCAGATCGATATTCAAATCTTCATTGGAAATTATATATCATTTACATACCCATACAGAAATCTCAGCAAATCTGCTGCTAGCATGAAATTCAGTTCAATATTCAAATCTATATTCGATATCATACACCATCTACATGCCCATATAGAAATTCTAGCCAATCTGCTGCTAGGATGAAATTCAGTTTGATATTCAAATCTAAATTGGATTTCATACAACATCTACATGCCTAAATAGAAACCTTTGCGAATCTGCTGCTAGCATGAAATTCAGTTCGACTTTCAAATCGACATTCGATTTCATACATATCTGCATGTCCATATATAAATCTTGGCGAATCTGCTGCTAGCCTAAAATTCATTTCGATATTCAAATCTATATTCGAGATCATACATTATCTGCATGCCCAAACAAAAAAAAAACAAGAGAATTTACAGCTGTCATGAAATTCATTTCGATATCTTCGATATATTCAAATCGTTATTCCTTGTTATTCGTAACTGTCCCTTGAGTTTGACAGAAATACCGAATCTACAGCTGCATGAAATTCAGCTTAACAGCATATTCATTTCTACATTGAATATCGAACTTCGATTGTCGAACTTACTGCCAACTTCAAACACCCAAAAAGTATCGACCTATATCAACCTGTGTACTCCGCGCAGACTGATATAGGTCGAAATCTTTCGCTGTTGGCAAATTTTCTACATGCCAAAGGACCATTCCACCTCATGATTCGGCTAGTGTATAGACAAAATGGATGGATTGCATGTGACTTTTCTAGACATGAGATGTTTGGGTGACCTCTTCGGAATAACGTATGAACCCCCCCCCCCTCTTTCCCAGAGGGCTGTCCTCTGTAAAGGCCCAATAGCAGCCAAAAAATTCAATGCCGGTTAATCATACCATTTTAAGGTATGAACATGACAATCTGTTACTGTGTGGTCGGTGTAAGCGTTACTCGCTGAAAGAAAATGAATTTTAAAATCAGGCAAAAAGTAAACCAAAGATAGAGTGACCTGGCAACCGTTAACCTAATTTTGAAATTAATATCTCTGCCAGCTACTAACACTTGAACCGACCTCACAATAACAGATTGCCATCTTCACAATAATTTCCATACTTTTAAAAAGTATGATTTAAATTCAAATACATTTTAGCACCTGCTTTGTTTACTTTTGCCAGCTTTTGTTACTTTAACGTATTTAGGTCCGATCTTTGTAAACAGTGAGAATTTGTAAAATGTTAACTGCTGCAGACGACGCTTTTCGTCTTAGGAGATCAGTTATGAAAACACTGTCCCAAGTGAAATATTGCCTGGGCAATTTCTCATCCTGTCACGGTGTTGTCACGTGTGATTAAAACCTTTACCACACAATCCCGATTTTTAACGACCCTGCAGAAGAAAAGACTGTTGAAAAAATATTGGGGAAAAAAGGGAAAATGTAACCAGCAATTTCTCCTTTTCCGACAATGTTTTTTAAACCATCAAAAACGGATCCCACCATCTGAGCCACAACGAATTTGTAGTCTGCAAATGCTTTGAATTTCGACAAGTCGAAAAGTTTTGTCGTCTGATAAAGAGTGAGGCCTTAACCCTTTCCCAAACGACAAAATTTGGACTGGTCCAAACTCAGAGTTTGCAGACGACAATTTTAAATTTGATGAAAATGGCAGAAAGGTCTCAAAAAGGATAGAAAACACTGTGGGAAAAGGAGAAATTGCTCGTTACGAGCAATTTCTCCATTTCCCCCAGTGTTTTCCAAAGACTTGTACTGCAGACGTGAAAACCAGGGCTTGTTTGGGAAAGGGTTAATACTTTACCAAACGACAAAATTTGAGACTTGTCCAAACTGAGGGCATTTACAGATGACTTTAATGTGGCTTAACCCTTTACCGCACAATGCCGCCTTTTAACGAACCTGGGAAAGAGGCCTTTTGAAAACATTATGGGAAAAGGAGAAAATGCTGGTAACCAGCATTTTCTCCTTTTCCCACAATGTTTTCTTTCCTATCAAAGAAAACTTGCACCATTTGAGCCACATTAAAATTGTCGTCTGCAATTGCTTTCAATTTGAACAAGGCTAAAATTTTGTCGTCTGGTAAATGGGTTACTGGGTAGGATTTGTCTTTGGAAGGGTATTATCGTTGTGGAAAAAAGGAGAAAATGCTTCGAACCAGCATTTCTCCTTTTCCCACAATATTTTCAACAGACGTTTCTTCTCAAGGTCGCTAAAACCCGGGATTGTATGGTAAAGAATCAAGTCATGTGGATTATCTATATCATGGATGTTTTGATCGTCTGCTACAATTTTCCGTTGAAGATACATCCTTACAGCCAGAGAGAAAAAACGCTGATAGACGGTAGAATGGTTCGAAACTTAGCCAGTTGTGTAAACACGGACAAATTATCGATATGTTTTGCGTAAGGGATAAATACATAGATCTTTATCGGAAATCTTCGATTTAAAACCGGAAACATCACAACCGTGATTTCTTTGATGGCATCCAGAAAATGTATTTTCTATCGATTGTAATCTATGCAACCTTGCAACTGTCAGGGGCAACATTAAGCATGAAGATACAAGAATGATTATATTTTGATAAAATAATGATGAAAGGGGTTAAAAACTGGCTGAAAACAAGTACTGATTTATCTCTATAGGAGTGAAAGGTAAAAGAAATAATAATCATTTCTTTAAAATCCTTTTGCGTTATCATTTTGATAGCTTCCTGTCTAGGCAGTATATTACCCATATATTACAAAATGACATATTTTATCATCATTTTCCGCACGAGGAGGAGGGGGCGAGACATTCCTGGTTTTAAGACAACAAGGAAATCTTTAAAACTCGTCTATTGTCTGTAATCCTTTCACAAAAACAAAAAATCTTACCAAGACCTATGAAAAGCCTGAAAGAGTTATTTCTTTACCAAACGACAAAATCTTTGACTCGTCCAAATTAAGAGCATTTGCAAACGACAAATAAATGTTGCTGAAATAACTGTATTTCTGTATGCGATGTTAAAAAAAAAAAAAAACATTGTGGGAAAAGCAGACAATGCTGGTTACCAGCATTGTCTCCTTTTACCACAATGTTTTCAAAAGTTTTTTCTTCGGGTCGTTAAAACCCGGGATTGCGTGGTAAAGGGTAAAGGTGTTGCATCGGATATGCAGGGCGCATTTCAGTCTACATGATGTATTGTTGACGCAAAAAATCTAGATCGATAACATTTTCCGTAGAATTCGCATAGTTATAACCATCGAAACGAAACGCAACGTGCATCATGACAACAAAAAATAACACTGAAAGCCCTTTTGCCCATCCTGCATTCACAGGAAATCAAAAGACTTTCTCTTGTAAACGTTGAAAATTTAAATCAGTCAGTCTAGAGTAAAGAGACCGTCTTTTATTTCAGCGGGAATTTTTTCACTCTATATTTAAGTCAATCTCGACCGTTTTTATGATAGTTCTACACATAGGCTAAGTAAGGAGCAGACAACATTATAGAAGCAGTAAATAAATAGTTTCCACTAAGACGAAGTGAGTCTTTCAATTACATAAAGACTAACGCTTCTTCTAAATGCCATTCTATACAAAATCGTGTAGAACCTATTCACTGTAAAGTTTTGGGTTAAATATATGAGCCATGCTCTGGCAAAAGGGGGCTCCATGTATTTCCGTGATCCATGGCACCAAGCAAGTCATCACATAGGCCCTACTTATGGATCCATATTACCCACATTTTTTAACAACTGTCTTAATCATAAGGTAGACTGTTCCTTGGACGTACAGAAAATTGACCGATAGTGAAAAGTTTCGGCCCTGATCAGCCTGCGCGGACTGCGCAAGCTGACCTGGGTCGATACTTTCCGTAGATGCATTAAGCCCTCTTTTCACAAAGCATGGCTCATGCTTCGACGGCTGAAAATACAATTCACATCATATCAAACATTTTTTTCTTTGATATCTTATGGACTTGGTTAACAAGCAGACCGTATAGATTCAAGATCAGACTGCACTTTCTGTGCAGTCTGATCTTAAACTATGCCGTCCGCAAAAGTCCCTGTTTTCGTTTCCGGTCCCGAAAGGGTTAATAGCAGACTTTCCTTTAGGTCCTATACAGATGTGTTCACATCCCAGACTAAAGTCTATAGTGTAAGGGAGCGAACTTAAACTACAGCGTTGTAGCAGAACATCTCGGAATGATTTCCCTTGGTTTTTATGTACATCGTCCGTAATGCTGTTCGAGTCCCGCGAGATTGTTCGAAATCGACTTCACACAATTGACGTTTACGTCAGAATTCCTCAAGTCGTGCCACCAATAAGGACTATATACCACGGCGTTCGCTTACAAATGGGGTCCTGCGTGCCTCAGTGGTAAAGCGTGGGATTCGTAACCCGGAGGCCCCTGGCTCAAGCCTCAATGTAAGTAGTGAATTTCAACATAAAATATACGTTTACTTACTAAAACCTACCTTGTACGATTCATCCAGCCTCGGTTTATTTAACATATAAACTGTGCACCAGCCATTTAGAACATAGCCGTTATAAGCTTAAGAAAAGGTCCTGGAATAAGCCCAGCAAGGTGGGCACATTGTCTTTGTTGTCAGGCCGTTGCACAAATCCCGGTTTTCCCCATGTCTATATTTAGAAACTGTCTACAGAGATTTGCAGTAAACAATGGCATTTTATAAAATTATTTTTCCCTTTAATTTTCGAGCAGTGCATATTCAGTAAGCATAGTGTCAGAAAACTTTTTAACATTTGTGTAGGTTACTTTAATGTTGAAATGAGTTCAGCCAATTTCATATGAGAATTTGACCAAAAATCAGGCCTCAACAGACCGCAAAAGTTTTTTTTTTCCCAAGATTCGTCCCGGTGACCTACTTTCTGGCGCTATGTGACTCATTTTCAGACTCATCCGATATTTATCAAGGTCATGAGAATTGGAGAGAACATTGTGGCCCCTAGAGTGTAAAAACTTTTCATAGGATTTGTTTCGGTTACCTTCTTTTTGTCCCTATATGACCCAGTTTCAAACTTGGCCATGACACCAAGACAAACATTCTAGCTAATTTTCGTGAGTATTGGTCTGGAAATGTTATAAAGAGTACACGTAAAGTTATTTTAAGATTTGTCTCAGTGAGCTTTTGTGACCCGTTTTCGTACATGTCCATAAAAACATTCACACAAACATTCTGATCAGCTTTCAAGATTACGCTAAAAGCGGGTCTTAAAAGTGCACACAAGGTTTTTCTGGGATTTGTTAGTGACCTCTTTGCCAACAGGACCTCTAGAGAGCACACATGGTTTTTTTTTTCCCAAGATGTCCCAGTGATCTGCTTTTTTATCCTTCTTGACTTATTTGAAGCTCGGCTAAGATAACATCAGGAAAAACATTCTGGCAAACTTTCGTAAGTATCGGACAGAAATTATGGCCTCTAGAGTGAGCACATGGTTTTTCAAAGATTGGTCACAGTGACCTAGTTTTTGACTAATTTTCAAACTTATGAGACATCATCACGACAACTATTCTGATCAATTTTCATGCGTGTCAGACTGAAAATAAGCCCTCTAGGATGCACACAATGTTTTCTAAGATTTGTTCCAGTCACCTCCTCTTTGACCTTTTAGAAGAACCAATTTTAAAGTTATCCAAAATATCAAGACAAACTTCCTGACAAATTTCATTGGTATCGGACAAAAAATGTGGCCTCTAGAGTGAATATAAGGTTTTACTTGTGGCTTGTCCCAGTGACCAACTTTTTGATCCTACGTGACCAGTTTTCGAACTCTTTTAAGATGTCACCAAGACAAACATTCTGACCAATGGTCATGCGTATCCAACTGAAAATGTTGCCTCAAATGCAATGCACTATACATTTTTTTCCGATATTTGCCCCAGTGAACTACTTTTTGACCCTACGTGACCTAATTTCAAACTTGTAAATGATGTTATTAAGACATACTTTCTGATAACAATTTAACATGAATACTGGACTGAACATGCGGCTTTTCGAGTGCACACAAAGCTTTTTTAAGATTTGTCCCATGTAACCATTTGAGTCTACATGACCCAATGTTCGAACTTATCCGAGATATCAAGACAAACATTCTGACCTATTCCCATGAGTAAGGTGAAAATTTGACCTCTGGCTAGCGTGCACATATCTTTTTTTTAAAGATTTGTCTCAGTGAACCACTTTTTGACTTGGCACTATTCAGTTTCCAACTCGCCTGGGAAATTATCACTATGAACATTCTGGCCGTTTTTCATGAGTATCGGACTAATAATGTGGCCTCTAGAGTGCAAACAAGGCAATTGTTTGTGCCCGCACGACACACACAGCACGACGACAGCTCACCTTAAACACTCCAAAACAAATCACAGCTGACGACCATGAAACCATCAGTGTTCAAAAGGGAAAATCATTGAGAGCCGAGATTTGCCATTTGCCTCATGATCTCACGTTTTCAGCTTCACAAGAAAATGTCTGGAGAAGGCAATAAGAGGATATAAACAAGTATTTCAAACAAATAGAGAGTAATCTTTTTGTTTCCGAGATCAGATATAAAGCAATTTAACGTCAGAAATGAAAAAAAATTAACGTAATATCACTGTGTGACCACCAAAATTTATATTTTCACGTATGAATAAGCAGCGAGTGAAAATATTTAAAACAGAGTTTTCTATTTTCTCACATATGAAGAACTATGGAAATTAAACATTTAGACATTTAATGTATTTCTATGTAAAAACGTCACCTTCGTGAAGACGTGTGTGACGTCATCAAGCATCAAAACTGCCAATGTAGACCCTGTGCATCAATACAAAATCCCATGGGCAGTGAAGTTACAGCAGGGAAATTACCTGATTATAATCCAATGATATTTTTCTATAACTCATGGAAAAGCAGGTCAGATCTACAACTGATAATCCATTTTCTTCTTGCTCACGGCTTTTGTATGATCTACATTACTGCTTATGACTCTCTACCAAATGACAAAATTTTGGACTCTACCGAACTAATACAACTGGTTACAAGCATTTTCTCCTTTTCCCACGTTTTCAAAAGCCTTCTTCTTCAGGATCATTATAACTCTGGATTGTGTGGTAAATGGTTATCTACAATGATAACTCAGAGAAATTTCTTGTCGCTCATTACTCTCTATTTCTATGATTCAGATTATTTTGTATAATTTGTATTTTATAATTTTTAGTATACCTCAGGGCCATTGCAGTACAAAAAGTGGAACAATATATAATGAAAAACAAGTCTTTTTTTTTTTTCATTTTGATTTATTCAAAATGATTATGTAAGCGTCTGTCACCAAGATTATGTAAATATATAATGACAAAAGACAACCACACATGCACAAGATATGCAAATCTGCTTCAACATATGAAACTTTGAACAGCAGGAAATGGTTTGTAAATTTACTATGACAAGCTTTCGGCACATCAAAGATGCAAATTTGGGTAAAAAGAAATAAGACAAACTTAATAGTGTCATTTTCCTAATGATGTTGGTCAAAAAAATCTGTGTGTAAACATATTTACACATTATGTGCATGCATGGCTAAAATTCTATACAGAGTACAGTCAAGTAAGTTAAGATGAGTGAAATGAATAAATTTAAGAACTTAATTAATAGAAAGAAACTGGGAAAAAAAATAAAAATAAGAAAACCAGCATATGAAACTATCTCAATATTATGAAAACTGTCAAGGCGTTTTAACCTGTTCATGAATGCAGACAGGTTTGCGAACTTATAACATTAATTAATGAGTAATTTTTCTAATCTTTGGGAAATGGTAACAACAGTGCAATCTGTAAACCATGCCTCATCTATGTAATTGCTAAAGAGAAATATTTATTTAAACACAAGTGTTTTCACGTTAAAAAAAAAAAAGAGAAAAACCAAACTTAACCAATTTTTCTGTTGTAAAATATTTTTCAGTTTGCTTCAGTAAACCTTACGGAAAAGGTATGATTTAGTATCTATGATAGAAAACCAGAAGACACTCTACAAAAGTATAAAAATAATACACAAGTTATGGGAATACATGTTAATATGGTCCTCAACTTTATCAATTCATAACTTCTCCCTAACAAACACCATAGCTCACTAATAATAATGTGATAAAAGCAACATTATCTAGAAATTCTACTAGTCTCTGTACTAAACATGAACTGCTACCAGCTTTTCAATTTCTAGCATCCTAACGTGTGTTAACCCTTTACTTAAAGATCCTGTGTTTTTACGGTGCTAAACAAGAAGGCTTTGAAAACAATGTGGGAAAAGGAGAAAATGGTGGCAACCAGCATTTTCTCCTTTTCACACAATGTTTTCTACCTTTCTTAGGAAAGTTCTTCTAATTCAAATCTCATTAAATTTGTCGCCTGTAAGTGCTTTCAGATTTGACAAGTAGGAAAGAGTCAAAGAGTATACTACCCTATGAAGGGTAAAACTTGTGAATTTGAACTGGGAATCAAGGACTGAACATGTCTTTTTTGTTTGTTAGGATTCAATCACTGAAATTGTAACATCCTTTTTCTGACTGATTCAGGTATTCTGTTGCAGCCAATCAGGGACAGGGTCTTACAGATATGGGACTTGAACTGAATTCAGAGATAGGATAAACAGACAATTTTGACAAGAAAAAAATATGTACATGATTATGTGCAAGCAGAGAAAGGCAATTATATGGCATGTCATTTTTTTTTTTATCTACCAAGTGTTTATAAGGGAGAAGACAGTGATAGTTACATACATCTTACACATTGTTAAACACTATTGATAATTGCATAGACACTTTCCTTCAAACACAGAAACGGAACATAATCTAGCAAACATAAGTCATGGTCAATCAGGCCTGTGCTATTTCAAAAGACTTTCAACCCTTACAAAACTACAAAAATGCAGACTTCTCAAAATTGAAAGCATCTGCAGACGACAAATAATATTGTGACTCAAATGATGGAACTTGTCTTTAAAGAGGGAAAAACATTGTTAAGGTAGAAAACATTGTGGGAAAAGGAGAAAATGCTGGTTACCAGCTTTTCTCCTTTTCCCCCACAATGTTTTCAAAAGGCTTCTTCCCCAGGGTTGTTAAAACTAGGGACCGTTTGGTAAAGGGTTATCTCTTTACCAAAATATCTCGAGTTGTCAAAAGTCACAGTAATTTTTTAACAAAATTGTTTTCCATCCTCGCCAATACAAATCACACCATTTGAGACGCACTCAGTTTGTCATCTGCAAATGCTTTCTATTTGGCATGTCTACATTTGTTTGCCTGGAAAAGGTTTGATTATAAAATTCTTTTGATTGCTATACAAATATTTCACCATTTGATCTCTGCATGAGATTATGTATCATTTGGACTATCAGTGTCATGCACCAAAAAACTTGCATACACGTTTCTCATCTATCCCCTAAATCTGTGCTCCAATAATGTCAAGATTGAATCATTGTCCATTCTAAACTTTGAATTTGGTAGGAAAATCAATTTTATGATTTTCACTCTTACTGAATTTACCTCTTAACAGAACTAACTCTTAACCCTTTACCACACAATCCCGACTTTTAACAACCCTGAGAAAGAAGCCTTTTGAAAACAATGTGGGAAAAGGAGAAAATGCTTGCAACCAGCATTTTCTCCATTTCCCACAATGTTCTCTACACTTCCCAAAACCAATTTAAGTTTTTAAGCCACATTTATTTTGCCCTCTGCAAAAGTTTTCAATTTGGACTGGTCTAGAATATTGTTGTTTGGTAAAGAGTTAAGATATAAAGCCAATTAGAATATCTGTATTAAAAAAAAAAAACTCAATAAAATATGTGAAGGTGACATAGCACTTTTATTACACTGGAATTGCAAACAAAAATACTGAACTGAAAAGTAACAATTGAAGATTGCCTCACAGGTAAAAACTCATGCAACCATGTTTTTTTTTTTAAGACTACGCCTGAAGAAAACTTTATAAAAATATTTATCATTTGAAATCAGGGATCATTTTCACTAATTCATTCTATTTACTCCTAAGTCACAGGGTAAAAGGAAATTGCAGGATCTTGGGGGTTGTTGAAAATCAGAAATTATTTGTATATCTAACAGTATACCATGTACAAACAGCAGCAGGCTAATTTGTAAATAATGTGTGTTGCTTTAGAAGAGCAAAACAAAATCACAGCGACAATCTATCAGCAGAATTGGAGAAAATGTTGTTGCAAGTCAAATTAAGATAGGACAATGACAATTAACGGTATATTTAAGATATCTGTAATTGGTCATGATAGGTGATTATGGAAAGAAAGGAACTAATTCATTAAAATGTTCTTTTAAGAACTAAACTGCAGCTACTTTTTTTGGGGGGGAGGGGAGGGGCATTTGCAAATCTTAATAACAGTACAAAATACATCAACAGCCAAATATACATAAACAAAAATAATACAGTGGGCATGTCTATAAAAAAATATCCAAAACATTAAGCATCATTATTAGCAAAGCTGTCATTACACAAAAAGATCACACCAAACCTTTCTTTCATGCAACAAGTTTTCAAGCAGACATCTTACCCTCTTTTCCATAATGGTCTCCCACAGGGGACAAAACTTTAGGTTGACACAAAATGTGACAGGCTTCAACTGAGAACAATTACCAGCACTTGCTTCTAAACACTTACTTGTTAATAAGCTTAACCCTTTATCACACAGTCCCGAGTTTTAATGAACTTGAAGAAGGCTTTCGAAAACATAAATGCTGGTATTACAACCAGCATTTTTCTCCTTTCCCCACAATGTTTTCTATCCCGTCAAAGAACTTCAGTTCATTTGCATCACTTTTGAATATGTCATCTGTAGATACTCTTACTTTGGAAGAGCCGAGAATCTGCTGTTTGGTAAAGAGGTAAAACAAGCATTCAGTTGAATTTGTTGAAAGTTTTATATCCCTGTGTTCTGACCAATAAAAAATACACATCCATCACAAAACATACTAAGTAGTCATACTTGGCACTTATCTTAACCATTTTCTCTCCATACATCAATCTCTGTGAGTGACATAAGTACACAATGCATATCCATGGAAAAACTTTTATTGTAGTATCCAGTCACTAACTTGCATGTAATTCAGCCTCCTTATTCCAGAATTTTACAGCTGCTTGTATACATCTCTTGGCTCTTTCTGGTTTATGTTTTCAAAATCTTACAACAATGCAGTATGCAGCTATCATTCTGACAAACTTAACACTCAAAATTCAAAAGAATAATGCCAGAGGCATGAATGTAATTCAGGAAGCCTATCATATGTTTCCATTGGTCTGATAGTACTGTATTTGCTGCTGTTTACAACTACTTTAGTGGTATCACAGCAACACTAATTCTTGCTTGCTGGGTTACGTACCAGTGCACAAATTGGCCGAGAAAAAATATGCCTCAGCCAAGGACACTTACTTCATGACAAAATCCAGATGGAATCAAATTTGGCACAGTTGAGTAGCAAAGTCCATGCCTTAACTGTCACAGAGGACCCTTACTTTGTCAAACACAGAATGACATTCATATGGAGAGACAGTTTTGGCAATACAGCCAATCTTCATAACAACAACAAAACAATTTTGTTCAATATACTCATGCTTTTAGGGGCAACAAATTTCATAAAGCAAGCATCTTATTATCATCTAACAAACAAACAAACATAAGTTAATGCTTGTAATCACAGAGTCTTACTCCATGTCTGTAATTAGTGAACGATCAGCAATGAATTGACACTATGCAGCAGAAGTATTAAAGCAAATTTAGATGTTAAAACATCTTGCAGTCTAAGGTTGGTCTGTGTATTCACTTTGATATCTGTTTATCCTTTACCACAGTCAAGAGTTTTAGCTTTTAAAACATTGTGGGAAATGGAGAAAATGCTGGAAACCAGCATTTTCTCCAATTCCCACAATATTTTTAAAAGGCTTTTTTCCGAGGGTCATTAAATTTGGAGATTGTATGGTAAACAGCGAAGACACTGAAAATATCTATCTTGCTTTCTTGATATACTTTGTATTAATATTGTCTTTGTCTGAATCCAGATACATGTACTTCTTTATATATTAATGAATTGGAATGCTTGCTTTCTAGCACTGAAAAACAGGGTAAAAAGTGAATTACTTACAGCTAGGACAAGAGATGCACAGGCTATATAGCTCAACTAAATACAATCATATGCTAAGCACTAAGATTTATTTCTGATATGAACAGGTTTCAGTTTAATGATTAATCCACATTATGCATGAAATCTAGCAAATGTGACAGGTGTTCGTCCATCACTTCAGAAGACATTTGAAATTATGTACATGTTTCTACTTTGTGAAAACCTTAACGATCACCACACAAACCAATTTTTTAAAGGGTGAAAAGGGCTTTTGAAAACATTGCAGGAAAAGGAGAAAATGCTGCTAACCAGCATTTTCTCCTTTTCCCACTATGTTTTATACCCTTCAAATATAAATTTCATGTTTTGAGTAGCATTCAAGTTGTCTGTGGCAAATGCTTTTGATTCAGGTGAGTCTAAAATTTTGTCATGTGGTAATGAAATAATTGAATAAAGGTGTTTCAAGCACAGCTTTCAGTGCATCTGCACCTTATTTAAAGGCTTTAGATAGCTACATGTATAACTGACCCTTTTTTGTTGGACACATCAGAGTCTTACAAATTGAACATAAGCCATTTGCTTCATAGAAGAAGATGCTAGCCACTTTGTTAGTATAAAAACAGTAACAGGGGAACAAGACTAATAAATTTTAATAAACTATACCAGCATTTTATCTAATTTGCTATAATTTCAGCAAATTTTATTTGTACTTTTCAAATGAGTTTGTAAAGATATATGTAGCACTAAACACTGATACATAAATCATTAGAGCCAGTGGTACATAACCAGGTCAAGCATGTTCCAAATGACACTAGATCTAATTTCCAATCAAGAACTCATCTCTGATTGGTCCAGACATCCTGCCAGTCAGAAGCAGAGTCCTGAGTTGGAATTAAATTCAGTCTGTGATAGTACAGCTGAAGAGGAATATTGTAATGGTAATGAATGATGTAAGTAAATTTAATTTTAAAAAAAAGTACAATACACTGATCACATACAGTTGTTCCCAATACACATATGCAAAATTTCAGACAAGAGTTTTAAGCATTTATGAAACTGTTGTAGCGGTTCCACTGAAATAAGATATCATATATTGCATAGGCACCTTGGTGGGTGGACTGGATCCTGCAACCCATATCCTCAGAATCAACCCAGAACCATGATATCACAACAGTCAGAATGGCTTCAACCAACTTTGCCATGTCGTTGTTCTCACACACCTTAGTTCAATACCTCATTTGGTATGTACAGATGTCACCTCCTTTGTATCAAGTAAAAAATATGAACTTGCAAGAATGTAAAATTTTCCTTTAGTTCCAAATAAGAAAGCAATGTGAAAAACTTAATCATTTAACAGCACTTCTTTGATGCTCTTTAATATATTCTGAAGTCTTTCGCTGCTGATAAGTTGCAAAGTATGGAATGAGGTACCAAGTATAGTAAGCCAATACTTACTTAAAAATAACTGAATTCTATAAGGGAAAACATTACATAGAAGTACAAGAATATGATTTGATGTGTCAACACCTGCTATTAAAAGGAGACGTTCTGTTTACATTTCACTCAAAAAATGGAGCATAACCAAAATAAAACCAATCAAATTCAGAATCCCTCTTGGAAGGAATGGACAATATTTTGTCTTCGCAAGGCCTATACAATGAACATGACAACAGAAAATAAATTCAGTATCTATATTAATTAGTACATACCCTATACAAGTAAAAAAGATTATTGCTATGCGTCTATTGGCTTTATGTAGATGGGTTAAACTAATCCTTTTTTGTGATGGTTATCGATTTTCCTATATTGTTTTGTTTTTAAAATTAGTTCAATTTTCTAATAACTTACTCACCTAGCAACAAACACACATCAAAGTATTCACTATTCATGAGCCCTTTCATGATAAAAGATTTCTTTGTTAAGGCTTTCTTTTTGCAAATAAAGGTTTGGATAAGTGTATAGTTAAAAAGGTACAAAAAGAAAACATGAAATGTTGGAATACCCAGTGCAATATAAGGTTATCCGAAATATCACCACTGTACAAATAACAATGTCCTAACAGAAGAATACATAGTCTATTGGAATATTCTACACTTATGCTGTTGTATCGTTTGTCTCATTGGCTTCCCCTTCATCATCATCATCATCGTCCAAGTTACCAGCTCTTACAGAGGACAATAATGAACGGGTGGCACTGGTCCGGGCTGATGGTCTAAAAAAGATAAATGAAAACAATATACATTACATGTACATGTACTTCAAAAGTAGTTTGTGTCTCCTTTCCTTTTAAATCTCTATGAAACAATTATTTAGATTTCTTTTTTAAGTTATGAGTCTATCTGTATATGTATAAATGATAAATTTTCAAAAACAAGAACTCCTGCAAAAAAACCCACATCAGACAGGATAAAACATTCACAAATCACCACTTTTCCATTTCCCAAACCAGTGTACCATTCTCTATATTTTACATTCAATCATATATCATAGTTATGAATATGCAAGCATCAAAAGTGCCAGTAAAATGGCACAATGTTCAAGGACCATGCTCTTCTCAACAAAACTGAAAAAAAAAAAAAGAAAAGAAAATGAGCAGCACTTTGGTAAAAGGAGGTTTAATGTATCTCCATGAAGCATTATACCAAGCAAGTCATCACATAATTGAGATCCATCAAATCTAGTTTGTCTAACAATCAAATGAATCTCGAGGTGAAATGGTCCTTTGACATGCAAAAAAATTTACAAATAGCACAGGGTTTCGACCCATTAGCCTGTGCCCCTGTGGGCTGACATGGGTCTATCCTTTTTTGCAGAAGCATTAAACCCCCTTTTCACAAAGCATTACCCATTTTTTGTTGTTAATCTGTGACCTCAAGTAGATACTTTTTTTTGGTAAGGCTCATCAAAATTTTCACTTTTCCCTCATTCTTTTTTACAAATTAAAGATAAATCCATCTTTTCGTCCTTTTCATCCCAACTTTAACGACCCCCAAGAAAAAAAACAGGCTTTTGAAATGTGGGAAAAAGAAGAAAATGCTGGTAACCAGTATTTTCTTCTTTTCCCGCAGGGTTTTCTTCTCAGTTAAAGATAAATCTTATCATTTCAGCAGCATTCTGATTGTTGCCTACAAATGTTTTTTATTTTGGGCAAGTCTAAAATTTGGTCATGTGGTATAGAGTTCAGATTTTTAGGAGGAAATCATCAGGAGTGTTTAATCAAAGCTCTAAAACTTGTTTCACAATCATAATTACCCACTGCCTTTTAACCCTTTACCACACAATCCCGACTTTTAACGACCCTGAGAGAAAGGCTTTATGAAAACATGGAGGGAAAAGGAGAAAATGCTAGTAACCAGCATTTTCTCCTTTTCCCACAATGTTTTCTACCCTTTCCAAAGCAAATTTCAATTTTTCAGTCGCATTTATTTTGTCATCTGCAAACGCTTTCAATTTGGGCTAGTCTAAAATTTTGTTGTTTGGTAAAGAATTAACTGAACACTGTCTACTCTAACAGCTTAACACTGACGGCTACAACCTCACAACAGCAGGAGGAGCATTGCTAAGAATCAACATTCTGTAACTTAAATATGATGAGACATCATGTCTTTTAAGTCTTTACCAAACAATCCTGACTTTTAACAACCCTGAGAAAGAGAGCTTTTGAAATCATTGTGGGAAAAGGAGAAAATGCTGGTAACCAGCATTTTCTCCCTTTCCCACAATGTTTTCTAGCCTTCCCAAAACAAATTTTAATTTTTGAGTAACTTTTATTTTGTCGTCTGCAAATGCTTTCAATTTAGACTAGTCGAAAAATTTGACGTTTGGTAAAGAGTTAAGTCTTTACCAAACAATCCTGTATTTAAACAATGCCTGAGGGAGAAGACTTGAAAACATAAAGAGAAGAGAAGAGATGTTGGTAAGCAGCATTTTCTCTTTTTTGCCCACAATGATTTTTACTTTGTCTGAAACAAACTCCATCTTTTGAGCCACATTTAATTTGTTTTCTGTGAATGCTTCAAATTGAACTAAAATTCAATTTTCTTGTTTGATAAAGAGTAAAACATCTCTGCTTGTTCACCTCAATTTCTCCCCATGCTGAGGGCAACCTACAAAAAATGTAGATCAAAATCAGGCTGTCAAGAATATACCATCAGATCTTAGATCTACACTGTCCTGTAAACTGTAGGATTTGACTTTTAATTCCTTATCATATAACAAACTTTTAGACCCATTCAAATGCAAGGTAGTTGCAGAAAACTAAATGTTTGCCTTATATGATCAGATTTGACAAGATAGAAAACATGGTGAGAAAACCAGCATAACAGGTGACCAGCATTTTCTCCTTTTCCTACTATGCTTTGAAAGCCTTCTTCTTACAATCATTACAACACAGGATTGTTTGATAATGGCCAATTTATCACGCAATCTAGAGTTTTAAGGACCCTGAAGAAGGCTTAGACCAAATTCAAAGCATTTGCAAATGACAAATCCAATATGGGTAAAATGATGGGATCTGTATTCGAATGGGGTAAACATTGTAGGGAAAGGAGAAAATGCTGGTTACCAGCATTTTCTCCCTTTCCCACAATGTTTTAAAAGCCCTCCTTCTCTGGGTTGTTTGTTAAAGGAATAATACATAAATTAAGTGAAAAGACTGTGACAAAAGGAGAATCAGATTGTTACGAGCAATTTCTTCTATTGCAACAATGTTTTCAAAAGTTGCCTGCTGTTAGCCAATAGCCCCAAAGGATCAGTAAGTTTCTAGCAAAATACTGAGTCACACATTACAAGCCAGATTTTTTCATTTCATTCTGACTGTTAATGTGTACACAATAGGAAACAAAAACCAAATTCCAAAAGACATTATTAACCCTTAGGGTACCAAATAAACCCACATTTTCTGTCAAAAAAATAAGACCCAAATAATTACAATATCATGGTTGCTTTTGTCTATAAAGATTCAGCAAAGTCGACAGTGCTGATCAAAGATCAGATCGTACATTTTGTGCAGTCTGATCTTGATCTACACAGGCCGCAAAAGCAACTACAGTCGTGAAAGGCACTTTAAGGGTTAAAATTTGTGAGTTTGAATACTAAGTCAGTTTTTCAACATGTCAAACTAAATTCTGGCTCACAAAGCAACAAGTCACTTATACTGACAAGAAGAGAAATCAGAAAAACAACACAAACACAAAGCATCAAATTTACCTAGTAAAGAATCTTTTAACTTGTCTAGGGATCCAACTAAGGTCAATGTTTGCTTGTTGAGAAAAAGAATATAAATGATAAGCCTTATGCTTTCTGTTCAGTGACTGAAGTAAAAAAAACAGGCATCTGAAATTTCATTGGTGAACACTAAATGCTGAAAATATTGTATCATGAGAATAGCTGATAGCGTGTCTATTGTATAATATCCAATAGAGACGTAATATGCTATTCTTATGATATGGTACAATATTTTCTGTGACAGCATGTGACAAATGAAAATTCAGATACCTGTGGTAAGAGGTACGTCAGTTTTCAGGCAAAACTTTTTTCTTAAACTTTTATTTGTTCCCTGAAAAAAAAAAATAGTAGGCTGCTATGAAAATCAGGATGGGTTTAATACATGAACACTGCAGTGCTTTTCCCTCTCAATTCGTTTACAGCTCTTGGTAAGAAATCCCATGTGTCTCATTATCATTCAAGACAGACATGTACCCTAGAGGGTTTCTTTTTTGTGTCATGTTTGTGTCATTTATCTGTGTATGTCACTTTTCCTGTTTGTGTCACTTATCAGCATTCTGCATTTTTTTCCCTGTTTGTGTCACTTTTCATGTCTGTGTCATTTATCTGTATGTCAATTTTCATGTTCGTGTCATTTATCCATTTATGTCACTTTTCATGTTTGTGCTACCTATCTGTATGTCCATATTCATGTCACTTAAAATATATTAATGTTCATCTAAAATTACCCTTAAAGTGCCAAACACAACTATAGCTGCTTTGGCATTATGTGTAGTTCAATATCACACTGCATAGAATGTGTACTCTAATCTATGATTTACACTGTCCACTTAACTGAGACAAGCTGGTAACAGCCTTGAATGGAAATTATCAGGTTGTTTTTTCCTGATCTAAAATTTCAGTTCTGTATGTTTGACATTCTAAGTGTTAACCTGTACAGTTATGATTAACTCTTTACTAAACAACATCATATACGATTTGTCTATTTTAGAAGCATTTGCAGATGGATCAAATGTGGCTCAAATTAATCAGAGAAAGGACAGAACACATTGTTGGAAAAGCATACCGGTTACAGGCATTATCTCCTTTTCCAAAGATGTTCTTAAAAGCCTTCTATCTCAGGGTTCTTAAAACACATGACTTTTTAGCAAAGGGTTCAGGATCATTGATAGTGTAGGGAATTCAGGTTGCAGGTGTACAATTCAAGGTCAGAGAAAGCTGAGGTATCTTTCAACATTGTTAGACATTTCATCTCCATCCCACTGCAGCCATTGTTTAAACCCCTAGAAAGCTAATTTAAAGAAATGGATACTGGATTAGTAAGAGAAGATGTGATGTTCTCCTTCCAGCCTGTTTTTGCTAGAATATATCTCGAGGGAGGAATGAATCCTGTTGCAATAACTATCAGCAGTCCTGGGAAAGAAATTTGAACCACCAAGTCCCTGGTTTCAGGCCCTGTACCTTTCCAAATGAGCTAGCAGGCACACCTAGCAACATAGAATCAAGACTACATATCTGTAGTTTATATAGATCTGCAGCATGGCAGTCAAGCTACACATAGAAGGGTAATAAAGGTACATGAAAGTGGCAAGCTAGCTGAAGCAGCCTTGAATGTTGTTCTGGTTTTCAGAAAAATACCATGGGATATACTATATTGGTTATTTCGTACATCATTGTCTGGCACTGTAAACTATCCAACATATACATGACCAATAAAGTTTCAAGTACTCATAAAGTTTTAAAAATTCCGTCAGTGCAACTGCTGGTGACGAGCAATGCAGTCAACTTTAGGCTATTATAGAACAAGAGGGCCACAATGGCCTTGTATTGCTCCACTACCTTTTAAAATGAATGTGCCATAAACTTAACCCTTTACCACACAATCCTGAGTTTTAACAACCCTAAGAAGAGGGTTTTGAAAACATAAGAAAAGGAGGAAATGCTGGTAACAAGCATTTTCTCACAATGTTTTCTACCCTATCAAAGGCAGGAATCATCATTTGAACTACATTTATTTGGTCATTTGAAAACGCTTTCAATTTCATCTGTCCAAAATTTTGTCATTTGGTAAAGAATTAATTGGCAGTGGCAATCCAATAAAGGTTTATCTTAGTGAGTTTGTATTCACTGTAGTGATTGTTACAAACCCTTTGAAAGAATATTAGTCCAGCCAAGGCTTAAATTGCCCTGGACATATCATTAGAAACCGAGTGTGGCTGAACGGTCTGTTGCTAAGCAATCAAAACATAACCATTTCTAATACGATTAACCCTTTACCACACAATCCCGACTTTTAACGACCCTGAGAAAGAAGCCTTTTGAAAACATTGTGGGGAAAGGAGAAAATGCTGGTAACCAGCATTTTCTCCTTTTCCCACAATGTTTTCTACTCTTCCCAAAACAAATTTCAATTTTTGAGTCGCATTCATTTTGTCGTCTGCAAAAGCTTCCAATTTGGACTGGTCTAAAACTTTGCCGTTTGGTAAAGAGTTAAATAAATAGTCATACATGCAAAGTCCCTTAACTCAGCACTTCACCTACAAGTTTTTGGCCTTCCAGTAATTGATAACATTTCTCATAAGAACAGAATGATGTTGTTAACCATGTGGCTACTAAAAGAGTCATTGATTTGTGCAATCGCCAAATTTTTTTCTTGACAGCATACTCACATTTCTAATTCATGCATATCTGCATGTCAATTTTTAACCTTTTACCATACAATACTGTATTTTGAAAACCACAAGAAAACATCTTTGAAAACATTGTGAGAAAAGGAGTATAATTATGCTGGTGATTGCCATTTTTTCCCATTCCCACAATATTTTTCAAGATTTCAACGACAAAGCCATTCCACATTAATTGATCCACATTTTGTGTGTCAGCCTGCAAATGCTTTCAACTTGAGCAAATCTTTCAATCTATTGTCTGGTAAAGGGCAAAGGAAATCCATTCTATAAGTTACTAATCCTACTAACATTGCCATTTGTCTAACTAATATGAATGGTACTGTAAATGACAGGAAAAGCAAGATGAAAAGCTGGAATGAATACAAGCAGTCCACACCAGGTTCAGGTAAAGGTGGCATATTATACAAAATACAATTTTGCTGTTTAAGTGTTGATTTTAACCATTGTGAGGAAAATAACCAATTGTTCATAAAAAAGCAATTGCACTGTTTCCTAAAGTAGTTCACTGGTAATATTAGCTACTGTATCAACAGTATGTTCTTACTGAGATTTAGAAAAAAAAAAACGAGATCTAAAATAACCTTGAATAACCCTTTACCCAACAAACCAGAGTGGACAATCCAAACGACCCTGACAAAAAAGGCTTTGAAAAATTGTGGGAAAAGTAGAAAATGCTGGTAAGGAGCTTTTTCTTTTTCCCTTCTTATACTTTCTAGCACTTTATAGACAAATTCCATCATCATAGTCATATTTCATTTGTTGTCTGCAAATGCTTTCAATTTACGCAACTCTAAAATTTAGTCATTTGGTATAGAGTTAAGAAAATCTTGGAGAGATTAATTTTTTAATAAAAAGTTATGTGTATGATCCCATATACCGTCTCATAGAGATCATCCATTTTATACCCTACATACACACAGTGTAGGTTTTATTGCAAATGAAGTCCTATTATACTCTCTTTGTCTGTCTTACATTGATAACCCCTAGGATGCAAAACACAACTTAATCCTCACACTCCTCTAACTGCTTTCGTTGCCTTTGTGTCCAATGTAGATCAAGATTATACTTAATTAGATGTTGAATATTTGATCTTTACTGTCTGCTTTGCTGAGATATATTGCACTAAATCAACCTCAGTACTGCAATTAGTGTTTTTATTCTAGACTGTAAATGATGTGTTGGGCTTAATTTGCACTTTAACCTTAAATTGCTTTGTGGACAGTACAATTAATACATGTACATGAATACCTCATCTTTGCAAGCCATGGGTGACAATCACTACATTGCTCTATTCACCCTTGGCTGATTGTGTCAATATTCATAATACCCGAGATACGCATAATTGTTGGTTGCAGTCTGTTCTAAAAGTCGAATGGCACCTTACAATAATTATTGCTTTTCATCATCAGCAAGATGTAATTGAAAATAACAACAACAGGCAAGACTTGTCGGATATGCTGGGAATCACTACCAAAAAAAAAATAGATGAACATAATTTACTGCAAAATTCACTGTTAAATGAAGTTTTAGGATCAATCCCAACACCAGATGATGGACTGTCAAAATGCGTGTGAATTTTGCTGAATGGATTATGTTACACAATGTTTGATTGGTTTTCCATGATGTACTTCTAGGGGCAATAACTATCATAATCCAGTTGGTGGTGTATTGCAGGGAATACAAATTTCGACTTCATCAGCCAAGGGTGAATAGAAGAACTTAGTGTTTGTCACCCTTGGCTAGGGAAGATGATGAATACAAATGAAAACACTGTATTAATGGCAATTTCTTTTTTACCAAGGAAGTGTTCTCAAGAATTGGTCTGCTGCAAGATAAAGAGTTATCTACAGGAAGTAATATATTAAAACAGGAGAAATATCATGCAAAATGCCTTATCATCATCTCAAAAGAGGGCAGAAGACTGTTCAGAGATGCTATTAATCATTTCAGGATGAATACTTCACCATTTTATTCAGTTTTCATCTAAATCTTTAAAATCAATCCTGTAAGAAGAAATTGAATCAGAACATAAAATTATGACACAATATGACAATTGCAGCTTTTCAAGCTTACACTTAAATTATCATCATTTAGTTTTCTCCTCAAAAGGATAGAGGTACATGTACTTTAATAAACCCCTTACCAAACAATCCCCGGTTTTCACGACCCTGTGAAAGAGGGCCTTTGAAAACATTGTGGGAAAAGGAGAAGATGCTGGTTTCCAGCATTTTCTCCTTTTCCAACAACAGTTTTTTCCCAATCAGAATGTTTAAGCTCACTTGTACCAATTCTGAATTCGTCTTCTGCAGAATGATGTTTTGGATACAAAAGGCTTAGATTTGTTGTTTGGGAAAGGGTTAAATAATTTTGTCAAATGCAACTTACCACAAACTATTAAAGGCTGCTAGTACTATTCTCCTATTTCAGTAACTCTCCTACCTACTTTACCCCCCTTACCCTACAATCAAGAGTTTAAAGGACACTGCAAGAGAAGTCTTTTAAAAACATTGTGGGGAAAAAGGAGAAAATGCTGGTATCATTCCCACAATGTTTTCAAACCTTTCCTAGAAAATTCCAGTCATTTTATCCACATTTAATTTTTCGTCTGCAAAATTTAATGCTTTCAAGTTAGAGGAGTCAAAGATTTTTTTCATTTTGAAAGAGATGAGATTCAGTGAAATAAAGATTTACTCTATCGCCAACAAAGTTCTGCTATCAAGGTGGTTTACAAACATTGTTGCTAACTTGCAATATAGATAGGCAGATCGGTGTTTTTGTTTTTAAAATTTGAACTCTTCCACCTTTTCTCAGTTTCCCATTCTTTACTTTTTAATGTCATGAAAGTTTTTTTCTTTTCACATATTTCTGCCTATTTCTTTCAATATGTTTAGTACTTGTAACTGAACAAAAAAGAACAAGAGCACCCTATGCACTTGCCAATGCTTGGCTGTGGTTGCTTTATTTTCAGTGAAAATTTTCAGTCGAAAAAATGGCATAACTGTGTCAAAAATACTTTGGTGGTTATCTGCTCTTGCTGCATGGGTTCCCTTTTTGATAGTTAACAAGTTGTCCTAGTTTGAAGAAAATATCTCCAGTAGTAAGAGAGATATCATAAAATGTCTCTGTTTTTGCATGACGACGCAGGCTAAGACACAGACAACGCCATGGCTATGATAATAAATCGAAGTTTTCTTGGAAAATAGCAAAGCTAAAAATCTGCAATAGCTCTCTAAGTTGAGCAACACCTAAATTTGCTGAAACACACATATATAGCAAGTATATTCTTGCTAGCACGGTCACACCCAACACATTTCTTACGACAGATTTTCATCTTTCATCTACAAACTTTACATAGACAGTATTAACAGGTTTTGAGGACCAAGAAGCTTTCTATATATGTTCATTACTTCATCATAAAGCTCAGCCAGTTTCACACATTATCCAATTTTTAACATTTACCTTTCAATCCCCTCAAAATAACAAACCACATGCAAATCTGACCTCAGGCCAAAGCTGCCTCTTTCATATAAATTGGTTCACAATGAAAACAAATAAGGGAAAAAACAAGAAAAGTATTCAATAGATCGAAACAGCAAAAGAAGGGATAAATAAATTATCATTGCTATATAATACCATGGAATAGAAATGTAAAAATATTATAACAAAGGCTATATTTGTATACGTGTAACTCATGCTTTGTAACAAAATTGTAAGTTTTCTCAAATTCATGCTAAACTCCTTTTTCTTTAGCCATACAGCAAACTCCATGCAATATGACGCACCAAAAAACATGACTAATGTAACCAAGTCATTTCTAATCAAAATTCATCATGGTGTAACCGTTTAGGTGCCGTATGAAATTTTTTAATCAATTAACATTAACTTTGGTAATTTGAATGTCAATGATGATCAACCCTTTACCACATGATCCTGAGTTTTAACGCCCTCAAGAGGAGGGCGTTGGAAAATTTTGTGGGAAAAGGAGAATATGCTGGTAACCAGCATTTTCTCCTTTTCCCACAATGTCTTCTACCCGTTCATAAACAAATTTTAAAGTTTGAGGTAGTTTTATTTTGTTGTCTGCAACTGCTTTCAATTAGGACAAGTCTAAAATTTTGTCATTTAGTATAGGGTAAAGTCAACATATCTTGCAAGCTATCAGCTGAGGGTGTAGGACTCATAGGACAAAAGCCCGATAGGATAAAAGCCCTATAGGATGATTGCCTCATAGGACAAAAGCCCCATGTTACTTAATGAAGAAATGCATTTTGAGTGTGGCCTCATATCTTCAAAATCAACTTTGTTTTTAATAAATAGTGATCAGTTATTCAAGTTCAAGGAATGTAAAACTATTGTGGTACATCCATTTCTGGTACTTTCCATGTGTTTTCAAACTACCTATCAATGATAATTGTCTGAAAATATATACTTAAACACACAAGATGAACAACCGCTTCTGATCTACAATGTTTACAGAAGTGTTAGAAGATACTGAAGATAGTGTTTTCTGTTGCTTATTCCTATATTTATGAGAAGTTATTAAAATATTTCAGTAAGTCAATCAGAAAACAAAGTGAGTAAATAAACATACTTGAAGACTTGCAAACCAAGTGCTATTTACTTATGACCTTTTCATCTTTGATGGTACATGGATGTTGTATTTTCTGACCCTTAATAAAATTGTGACTTCAATCCTAAATGTTAAAACTTTATTACCCTCCTTTTTTTTCACACAAGTCAGAGGATACACATAAAATTTAATAGCAAGGGGTTTTTGTCCATTTTTCTATTAATGGCATGGGGTTTTTGCCTCATGGGGCTTTTGTGCATTTTTCTATTAATGGCATGGGGTTTTTGCCTTATGGGGCTTTTGTTCTATGGGCTTTTATACTATGAGGGCTTTTGTCCTATGTGGCTCTTGTCCATACCCCATCACCTGATGTATGTCCAAGCAGATTGCATGTCCTATGCAGTAATCTTCAATGACCTTCAGAACAATAGGGCCTAGGGGACCCTATTTTGCTCTGCTGGATAACAAAGCTAGCCAGCCAAAACATGTGTTAGTGAGGGTTTTCAATTTTCAATTTATTGAATAAGCAAAGCAAATGACAGTAATACCCTGACAGACGAAGTTTCAACAGGATTGTGACAGTCCCATCAAGCATTACTTATGCACCAATAAATCCTAATAATATCTGACAAGAAATCTAGAGCCATTACAGTCAGAACTTCCCATGCTTATGCTGTTTTTTTCATTAAATTTTTGACAGATCAAGGCTCCATCAAAAAATCTGGGTATGTTCCATCAAAGGATCGATCATGAGAAATGGCTGAGAAAGAATCATTTCCAAGTTTAAAAAAAATCTGATGACAATTAAAGCAGATGGAACTGAACTTGGTGGGCAAAAAAAGTCTGAAGAGGATCAAGGCAGCAACATTTTTGTGAAGTTCTGTGAACAATAGTTCATATGGTTCAAAAGATAATGTGTTTGAAAATAAGTTAAACAAGGGCATAAACAAAATAGTCCATTCCCCTCACAAAACAATCCTGTGTTTTAATGACTTTGAGGAAGGAAGCTTTTGAGGGAAAGAGACAAAATGCTGGTAACCAACATTTCTTTCTTTTTCCAAAATGTTTTCTACCCTTTTAGTGACAACTTTCATCATTTAAGGCATTTTTAATTTGTTGTCTGCATATGTTATTTCTTTAGACTAATGTAAAATTTTTGTCATCTAGTAAAGAATTAAATAATTTGCATCATATTATCTGTTCCAGGTGCCACTGTACTATGTATTCAACTTGGAGCCTGACAGTTATATATGAGCCATGCTCTGTGAAAAGGGGGCTTAATGCATCTGCGAAAAGTATCAACCCAGTTCAGCCTGCAAAGTCTGACCTGGGCCAAAACTTTTCACTATTAGTCAATTTTCTGTATATCAAAAGACCAGTCTACCTCATGGTTCACCAGGTTGTTTGATAAAATGGACTTTAGGGATCCATGATCATGTGATGACTTGCTTGGTATCATATGTCATGGAGGTGGATTAAGCCCCTTTTTGCCAGAGCATTGCTCATATATAAGATGGTTGGGTGGATAAACTGATAATACTCTTGCTGGAAAGAAGTACAAAGCGAGCATTTTCTGTTTTACTTTTAAAGATAGTAAGTTTGAGGTAAGCATAGCAAGAAATTTTTCACCTATTATTTGTTATGCTAGAGGCACAATTTTTATGTAAACAATGAAACGGAAAATGTTGTTGAAAAAGAAAAGAAGAAAATGATAATAGCAGGCATGTCCTCCTCTTCACAAAATGAGTTTATTTTTAACAGGAGATAGTAATGTAGGGGCAGGGTATCTGCCTCACACATCAAAGCTTTTGAGTTCAAGTTCAACCCCAGTTAACCCTTTACGACACAATCACGAGTTTTCACCTTCCTGAAGAAAAGGCATTCTGAAAACATTGCATGAAAAGTAGAAAATGCTGGTAACCAGCATTTGCTCCTTTTCCAACAATGTTTTCAAAGGACCTCTTCCCCAAGGTCATGAAAACAGGATTGTTTGGTAAAGGGTAAATCAGCAAAGGGAATAAAAGTAACCTAACAATTTTCCATGATAGATAGCCATAATGCTTACCAGTATATGTGACAAGATTTAATTTATATGAGCCAGTAGTTTAACTCTTTACCAAATGACAAAATTTTAGACTAGTCCAAATTGAAAGCATTTGCAGACAACAAAATAAATGTGACTCAGAAATTGAAATTTGTTTTGGGAAGGACAGACATTGTAGGAAATGGAGAAAATGCTGCTGACCAGAAAGGCATCTTTCTCAGGGTCGTTAAAACTCAGACTTTTGCTGTAAAAGGTTAAAGTATCAACATGTACAGACACATGAGTGCATAGTTCTACTTGAACGATGGGAAAGTTAAATTAATACTTTTGGGTTGGGGTTGGAAGCGTTTAACCCTTTACCAGATGACAACATTTTAGCCTTGGCCAAATTGAAAGCACTTGCAGACGACAATTTCAGTGTGGCTCAAATGGTGTAATTTTTCTTTGGTAGGGTAGAAAACATTGTGGGAAAAGGAGAAAATGCTGGTTACCAGCATTTTCTCCTTTTCCCACAATGTTTTCAAAAGGCTTCTTTCTCAGAGTCGTTAAAAGGCGGCATTGTACGGTAAAGGGTTAACATAAGCTGCAGAAACATAAAAATTCAAGCATGTGTAAAATTTATTTTTTAGTTATAAACAACAGAAAGTTGAATGAAAACCCAGCATCCCATTGTCACAAAAATTCAATAAAAATATTAGTTTATGTGAAATCAGAAATCAACTCTCTTTCTTTTTTTTCTTTTTATTATTATACCATTCCAAGTTTCCTTTTTATCTTTTCTAAAATCTAACCATTTGACTTCCATTGCTTGAATAACATTCCTTCAATTCTAAGCATAGCTTACATCCAAAGAACTTGTGAGCAACCTCTTATTTTTTTCCCCATAGAAGCTGAGAATTAACAATTAAATACAGAATATGACAAAACATTAATTCAATTGCATGAAGCCGGTTGATTGATTGATTGAATGGTGTTTTACGCCACTTTCAACATTATTTCAGTCATATAATGGCGACAGCTCACAAATTCATGTATTTCCTGGGTTTCACCAGGACTAGGCTCTGAAGTTTCTTGCCCAAGGACACTCCCACCAAAAACCCAGCGGATCAGGCGGGGCTCGAACCCAGGACCTCCAGGTTACAAATCCCACACTTTACCACTGAGCCATGGAGTACCCCCAGTCTTGTAAAACAGATATGAATATTGAATTGCTTTGTGCAGAACAGTCTTCTTAAAAAAAAATACTCGAGTGCAACAACATCAGACTTCATATTCTATGCAGTCTGACCTTGATTATCTCTTTACCACAGTATCCCAAAGTCGACCCAGTGGTAGAAAGCTTTTGAAAAAATTGTGAGAAAAAGAAAAAATGGTGGTCACCAGCATTTTCTCCTTTTTCTACAATTTTTCTATCCTTCCAAAAACAGTTTCAATTTTTGAGTCACATTTATTTTGTCATCTGCAAGTGCTTTCAATTTTGACATGTCTAAAATTATGTTTTGTGGTTAATGAAAAAAGCATGCTTCGAGCTTTTAAGGTTCAAACGTTTCCAACCTGAATACATTAAATCAGAATTTATGATTCCTTCACCCCATTCCATTTCAAATATACTATTCATAAATTCAAAAAATAAAAAGCTATAACCCATCAGCTCAGACCTTTACAACAACTTTTTTTTACTATTCAAAATTACAAACAATACATGTTTGAATAAACCAGTATGCTGCAAGCTCTAGTCTTCTATTTCAAGAGAGTGTGCCATAATGCGCATGTATACATACAATATTGCAATGCGATCTAAGTAATTTTTTCTAACAGGCAAATAAATGTCCGAGCTTTACTAAATTAATTTACAGCTGCTTGCAAACTACTTATTTCACCTTACAAGTAACCATTCATAAATGAACCATGCTCTGTGAATAGGGGGCTTAATGCATCTGCACAGGCTGACCTGGTTGCTATTGGTCAATTTTCTGCATGTCAAAGGATAACTCTACCTTCTGATTTTGTCAGTTGCTATACAAAATGGATTTTATGGATCCATAAATATAATTATTATGACTTGCTCAGTACAACACATCATGGAGATGCATTAAACCTCCTTTTGCCAGATCATGGCTTATATACATTTTGGCAAAACCAGTATTAAAAAGGCAATTCCTGCAATGTTCCACACGTATTTCTGTATTGAACCTCATGTTTATCATCCCTATTTCACATGGGGGTCCAGTATTTTTGTTTCAAGAGGTAATCGGTGGAAAGCCTCATTCTAACTGTCCTGCTGTTTCCTTCATCGAAACATTTTGATGATGAATATTTCTGTAGATCAGCTGGGCAGATCAAAACTGTGTTCACTCTTTGTCACTATATCAAACAATCAATCTCTACCTCACTAATGAATTTGGACATTGTAAACAGAGTTACTCACACATATCTGATGAAAACACAATGCAGACCAAAGGATAACTCTAGATAACACAGAAAAAAAAACTTTTTTCCCTGAATACAGAATTGCAACCGGGCCCCTATAATTGCAACATGTTTTTTTTCTAACCAAACAATGTGACACATGACATAAAAACATACACTGAGCAACTCTAACACAAACTAACTGTAACAAGAACAGTGACTTTTCAAATTCTCTTTCTCCATCCTTGACTCCATTGGTAATTCATTTATAAGGACAGATCAAGAGAGCATCTATTAGAGGGCATTAACCCTTCAATTACCAAACAAATAGAATAAAGATATCCAGCCAATAGTAAATACCGAAGCATTGTGATTACAAAGTCCTTGTTGCTGGAAAAAACTCGTTCTGTGCAGTCTGACTTGATCTACACCGTCTTCCAAGGGTCCTTGAGTCACGCTTAGCACCTTAAGGGTTAAATCTTGACAGAATGAAAATATGTAGACCCATCCATTTTGAAAGACAACAAATGGAACATGTCTTAACTCTTTACCAAATGACAAAATTTTAGACGAGCCTAAATTGAAAGCATTTGCAGACGACAAAATAAACGTGATTGAAAAATTGAAATTTGTTTTGGGAAGGGTAGAAAACATTGTGGGAAAAGGAGAAAATGCTGGTTACCAGCATTTTCTCCTTTTCCCACAATGCTTCCAAAAGGCTTCTTTCACAGGGTCGTTAAAAGTCGGGATTGTGTGGTAAAGAGTCAAGTGATCGATTTCGCCTTTGAAAGAGTAGAAAACACTGTTGGAAATAGCAAGAGAAAATGCTGTTTACCCACATTTTGGTCTTTTTCTCAGGGACATAAAAATATAGGGTCATTTGGGAAAGGATTAGAGGAGAGGGTAATTATGGACCTGTCTTCAGCTGCCCTTGAATTTGCTCTCTTGAAATTTTATGTATCTATCCACATGGTACTTTTTCATGCTCAACTGATGAAAATACTTTCATTTTTTTCTTTACTTTGTGGGTCTTCAAAATAAAAAATTACCCCAAAAATGGTATGAAAGTGACAACTTAAAACTGACATATTTTAATATTCTGTGAATTTTTTTAAGTTTGTGTGCACACACCCAAAAATTCTGCCAGGTTATTTAAGATTGCTATCAGGCATGGGAAGCATTCCCCTCAAGCATGGAGTAAAGGATCAACACATATGCATGAATATGTGACATAGGCAAGATGTGTAATTAACTACTTTGCAATCAACATGGCATAACTTACCTGCTGTCTCTGTGAAAAACACAAATACACAATGAATAGGTACATGTGTATGTAAATATGTATTACAAAGACACACACAAATTACTTTATAAGCTCTGCTCTGAAACTATCACTAACAAATATCCAGCTTTTGCTTTGTTTGACTACAAACTGATCTTGTCACAACTCTTATCCTTTACCAAACAACAAAATTTTGGACTTGTACAAATCAAAAGCATTTGCAGACGAATTACTGGGAGCTTAAATGACAATTCCAGTCATCAATATGGTAGAAACATTGTGTGAAAAGGCAAAAATGCCGGTTAAAAGCATTTTCCCCTTTTCCCTAAATGTTTTCAAAAGTCTTCTCTTTCTGGGTCATTAACACTTGGGACTGTGTGGTAAAGGATTAATCAGACAACTAAATTTTGGACTAGTCTGAATTGAAATAAGTTGTAGACAAAAAAAAGATGTGATGTTTTGAAAGGGAAAAAATAATGGTTCTCCTTTTTCAACAATGGTTCAAAAGCATTTTTCCTCTGGGTTGCTACAACATGGGATTGTTTATTAAAGAGCCAATTGATTACTAATTAACAATGTGAACGTTATGTTTTTTGTGAATTGGCACTCTGACAAGGAGAATTGGCTATGATCTATAACTGGGTAGTCAGGAGTAGACAGAGATACAACCACAGCACAGCACGCAGATGCAAATGCTCAGCTGCAGTTGCTTGATTTTCAGTGAAAATTCTAAATGGAAAGAGGAGCATAACTGTGTCAACTTAAATCATGAATTTTATTGTTACCTGCCCCTGTTGTATGGGTTCCCATTTTGCTGGCGAACAACTTGTCCAAGTTTGAAGGAAATATCTTCAGTATTGACAGAGGTAAAATAAAACATTAACGTTTTTGAAAATGTCAAGTTTTTGATGACTACTCAGATGATGACAGGCTATGACAATACTTTGATGTTTTCTTTGAAAACAGCTGATCAAAAACAATCACTCACGGTGTTGCTTCTTTTAAACAAAAATAGGAATAAGAATGATGTTTTGAATAATTGAGGAAAGTTTGCTGGGGCACTTTACAGAGTAAAATATCACAAATATAAATATAATACAAGTACATATATAACTATCACAACACCAAGCACTTATATAGAATGTCTGGTTCAGAAGTGAAAAACAAAATATAGAATTCAGCCACACTCTGTGAAACAGGAGCTTAATGCATTTGCAAAAAGTATCCTTCCAGGTCAGCCAGTGTAGCCCACGCAGGCTGACCTGGGCCAAATTTTTTTTGTTTTTGGTCAATTTTCTGCATGTGCAAGCACCGTTCTACTTCAGAATTCAATCACTGTTAGATACAATGGATTTTATGGCTCCATAATTATGTGGTAACTTGTGTGGTTTCAAGCATCACAGAGATGCAATTCAGCCCTGTTTTACCAGAGCATGGCTCATATATACTGACACAATCAACATTAACACTATTGCCTCTTTTTTACACAACAAAGTAGTACATTGAAATAAGACAGCTGGTTTTATCTCTGAAGGCGTCATACATCCCCTCTTAACCATTACAAGATCTAGTGTATGTAAAAACACAACAATATCATCTAACTTATCCTGTTTAACCCTTTATTAAACAGCCCCATATTTATGACCTTGAGAGACGATTTTTTGAAAATGTGGGACAGTGAGAAAATACTAGCAACCAGCATTTTCTGTAGCCAGCATTTTCTCCTATGTCCACATTGTTTTCTAGCCATCACTTCTCAAGTCCAGTTATTTGAGTGACTTTTAATTTGTTGTCTGCAAATGTTTCCAATACAAATAAGTTTAAAAAAGTGTCATCTGGTAAAGAACTTAGGAAAATCTGAATTTACTGTGTATGATATTCTCTTGTTAGTCCGACTATTCCCCACCATCATTACTTTCCTCAGGTTCTGATGACAATATAACACAGTCACAAACAATCTGACAACATTTAATGGTTCACCTTTGAATGGCATTTCCATTACTCTCTTTTATTAACCCACAGAAATTTAGACTTGACCAAATTAGAAGCATTTGCAGACAAACGCAAATGCAGACAAAAAATTAAATGTATCTCAAATGATGGAATTTGGCTTTCAAATGTTCGAAAAGAATTTGGGAAAGGAGAAAATGCCGAATCATTTTCATTTTTTCACACTGTTTTCAAAGCTTTCCTTGCAAGGTAATTAAAACACAGGATTGTTTGGTAAAGGGTTATGTGGCATTTTTTTCCATATTTACCAATAGTAAAAACCATTCTCAAAACCCAACAAAAAATTCTGGGAGAAGGGTGTGGGAACTGAAGGAAGGAGACCAAACACCCCAAATCAGGTGTGAAAAGAGTAATAAAGTCTCTAGGTAATCCACCTACCTGTACTTTTTAAGTTGTGAGATTTCTCTGGTGGCATTTTCATTGGCCTCCATTTGTTCATCAAGATCTCTCTGGAGTTTACGTTTCTGTGCTGTAGCCCTTGTTACTTCCTCCTCGGCCTCATCCACTTGTCTCTTCAATGCCTTGACCCTAGCATTCATCTTCTCTACCTACAGTACAGTTTATTTAGCATTCAACAAATGCACTGCATGAAGTTGCCAATGTTGGGCTGCAGTTGCTTGATTTTCGATGAGAATACAGTCATAAAGGGGCATAACTGTGTCATAAATGCTTTGACAGTTATCTGCCTTTGTTGTATTGGTTCCCCTTTTGATACTTAAGAACTTGTCTGAATTCGAAGTATATACCAACAGAGGTATTATAGTGTCAGTAATAACAGATATAAAATTTCGAAGTTTATCAAAATTCTTAGTCGAAAAAAAAAGGGCATAACTGTGTCAAAAATATTTGATGGTTGCCTGCCCGTTACATAGGTTCACCTCTTGATAGTTAACAACTTGTCCAAGTTTGAAATAAGTATCTTCAGGAGGAAGGAGTCTTTTGAAATTAGAAAATATTGTGGGAAAACGAGAAAATGCTGGTAACCAGCACCTTCTCCTTTTCTCACAATCTTTACTACCATTTTCAAGTCAGATATCATCTTCTGATCATCACTGAATTTGTCATCTGCAAATTTTATCTATTTGGGTCAGTCCAAATGTTGTTGTTTGGTAAAGAGTTAAGACAATTCAAGTAAGTACCAACAACATGAGGTTAAGTGTGGAAATAGTGCTTTAACTCTTTACTACACAACAAAATTTTATACTGGTCCAAATTCAAAGCATTTGCAGATGACAAAATAAATGTGACTCAAATATTAAAATTTGTTTTTGGAAGTGTATAAAGCACTGCGGAAAAAGAAAATGCCAATCACCAGCATTTACTCCTTTGCCACAGTATTTTCAAAAGTCATTAAAACTCAGGATTGTGTGATAACATGTTAAGAATTTGATATTGCTTGACCTCTTGGTCTCTCATAGGTCAGGAACAAGTGGATCATTATGACCCTGTATTGTTCCACTGGCTGATAAAACCAGATTGTTCTGTCATTGAAAATAGGCCATGCTCACAGTGAGCATTGATGAATTCTGAAGAACAGATTTTGAATTCAAAATTTTCTAATATTGCACAATAGGTTGTCCACTGAAAAAAATAATGCACATCCAAAGTGCCCTTTTTTAACTCTTTACTACACAATTCCGTGATTTAACGACCCTGAAAGAGAAGGCATTTGAAAATATTGTGGGAATCAGCATTTTCTCCTTTTCCCAAAATGATTTAGAAAGCCTTTTCTTCTGTTTCGTTAAAACTCAGGATTGAGTGGTAAAGGGATAGTCGACTCTACCTGTTCCTTATACTGATCTGCATGACGGCGTTCGTCATCAGCTTGTAGAGCAAGTTCTTTCAGCTTCTTCTCCAGACGTCTATTGGCCCTCAACATTGTACTCTTCTCCCTAAAAAAATAAATTTAATTTTGGATGTACATGTAGTTCATGATCCAATTCATTTCTGTGACACCAAGCCCCGGTAGCTCAGTTGGTAGCATACAGGACTTGAGAACATGGTGGGTGGTTCGATCCCCAGCTCAGCCAATTTCTTTCTGAGGACTGATGATTTTCACTGCAACAGGATTCATTCCTCTCTCACTGCTGACCATTGGTTCAACAATGGTTAAGTGGGAAAGAAGCCAGTGGCTTGGGAAGAATACAGTGCATAGTACTCACAAAAGAATTTCAAGGAACACATTGATAAATGCACTGGACGCCGCTATATAACTGAAATAATGTTGGAAAGGGAATTTATCTGAAGTAACAAAAATAAAAGTACCCAAATGGTTTAGTGAAACAGAGTCGTGATACTTTCTAAGTCTAGAATATGACCCAGAATGTTCTTAAGGATGGTTGGTGAATACCCACTCCTGGACCTAAAGCCTGGACCATGAAAATTCCCAGAAAACCCTGCAAAGATTTCTGATGTTATCAACATTTAGGTGAAATAATAGATTAGAGACTTTGCTTACTTTGTTTCCATATCCAGCTGTTCCTCAAGATTGGCCACTTTTCCTTCTAGGGCTGCGATAGTTGCCTTTGTTCTGGTGCGTATTTGTCCCTCCAATTCCGACAGTTTCTCTTTCATGTCTTTGTTTTGTCGCTCTAACTGTAACCTCTGGTTCTCTAATTTCTGTGTCACAGACTTCTCGGACATGAGATCAGCCTGACTTTGCTCATACTGAAAAAAAAAAAAAAAAAAGGCAGAAAAAATAAGTTTTGCTCCTTGACCCTTTACCACACAATCTCAACTTTCAACCAACCTGGTGAAGAAGGCTTTTGAAAACATTGTGGTACAAGGAAAAAATACTGGTAACCAGCATTTTCTCCTTGTACCACAATGTTGTCTAGCTTATCAAGGACAAATTTGGTTGGCTGGGCAACCTTTAATTAGCTGTCTCCAAATGCCAGTCTAACATTTTGTCATTAGCTATAGAGTTAACACATAGACATTTTGTGTGAAAAATCATTTTCTATATTCAACTAACTGATTGTGGTTTTTACTTTCAATAGTGATTTAGTCATGTCATGGCCTTAACTCATTTATGTCTGACCATTACAAAGCTAAGGCTCTGGAGCACCTTGCCACATTACATTCCAATCATACCAGGGCTGTACTGATGACCAAAATGCTCCAATAAATGATCACCAGCATGTTCTCCTTTTCCCATAGGGTTTTCTACCCTGTCAAAGAACCTCTATTCGTCTGTACCTCTTTAAAATTTGTTATCTGCAGATGCTTTTAATATGGAATACATAGTCATAAAATTTGTCATTTTGGGAAAGGGTTCAGGTATTTACTGATATACTATAACGATAACAATCATGGGAAAATCTTAAGAAAATATAAATATACCAATAATGTAGCTTTTCTAGCCTTCTCAGCATAGTCAGAATTGCTGTTTTGCTCTTCTTCTAAATCATCTTCTAACTGAGTAATTCTAGCTTCAAGTCTTCTCTTCTCATCCAGCAGTGCAGATCTATCAATTTTAAGATACAGAATAACAATAAGATTATTTTGAGAGAAACTTTTCTGATAAACACAAACTCAAAATGCACATTGTTACGAGATTTCCATAACCCTTTACCGCACAATCCTGACTTTTAACGACCCTGAGGAAGAAGTCTTTTGAAAACATTGTGGGAAAAGGAGAAAATGCTGGTAACCAGCATTTTCTCCTTTTCCCACAATGTTTTCTAACCTTTCCGAAACAACTCCAGTCATGTGAACCACATTTAATTTGTCGTCTGCTAATGCTTTGAATTTGGACCTGTCTGAAATACTGTCGTGTGGTAAAGAGTTAAACAACATATGAACAATCTCAAATGCATGTTGCAACAATTTTATCAGAGACAACATCTACATAAGAGTTGCAGAAGTAACCAGGATAATCCTTTACCAGATGACAAAATTTTAGCCTAGTCCAAATTGAAAGCATTTGCAGACAACAATTTCAATGTGGCTCAAAGGGTGGAATTTTTCTTTGATAGGGTCGAAAACTTTGTGGATTTTCTCCTTTTTCCACAATGTTGTCAAAAGGCTTCTTTCCAAGGGTCGTCAAAAGGCGGCATTGTGTGGTAAAGGGATAACTAAAGTCCATTTCTAGTTTCTAGAGATGGGGACTTTCTAGTTGATGGAGATTGGGACATCAAAGATTGGACTATTTCTTGTAGACCAATAGGCTGTGATAATGACTAATATGGGCTCCTTTCTTAGGGCCTGTAAAATCCATCTTTAGAGTTCAGCTTGTGAAAGGTTAACTGGGTCAACCCCCTACAAGAAGAAAATGCTTGTTTCCATCATTTTCTCCTTCCCCATATTATTTACAAAAGCTGTCTTCTTTAGGGTCATTAAAACTTTTAGGATTATTTTGCAAAAGGTCAACACAGATCCTCCAAGTAGCAATCACTTACTTTCCAGTAGTATTGCTGCTGATCTCATCCTGGAGTTCATCCCTCTCAGACTCCGCTGCACGTCTGGCTCGTTCAGCAGCAGCCAAATCTTCTTGATACTTGAAGTTCTCTGCTTCTAAATTCTTCAGTTTCTTCTCATTCTCCTTGAATAGAGCTTGCATTTCTTCCTTAGACTGCCTGGCCTCATCCAGTTCTCGGCTAAAGTCTTTCATCTGTGCTTGCAGTTTTCTGAACTGTTTGATAGCATCTTCCTTGACCCTATTGGCAGAATCTCTCTGCTGTTCAGCATCCTTAATGTCATTTTCAAGCTTTTTCCTTGCATTGACAGCAATGGATCTTTGCTTCCTCTCGTCTTCCAGTTCTCCTTCCATTTCACGCAACTGAAATTGAACAACAAATACAAATCCACAATATCACTAAATGTGTTTCTGGAAGTATCATTGTGAAGAAATAGCACTTGCTTGATACAAGTGCCCACACCTTTTCTGACTCTGTTTCCTAAAGCTGCCTACTGTGGGTGTGTGAAAGTTAAGTTTGTAAACCAAGGTCAGACTCCACACCAAATCTTGTCCAGTAAAAGAGCCTAGAAATTACCTCCAAAGAAGCTTTCTTCTATGAGCAAATGTATCAACTTAAGTCCCATCATTTGAGTCACAAGTAATTTGTTGTTGGCACATGCTTTCAAAATGGACAAGTCTAAATTTTGGTATCTGATAAATCTATACACCACAACTGGCAGAGGACTGATGTCCTAAACCATTATATACAAATAAATATGTTTTAACCCTCTACAACAAGGAGCATTTGAAATTTCCTTTTCTAAAATGTTTTCAAAAGAATTAACCCTTTACCACACAATTCCGACTTTTAACGACCCTGAGAAAGAAGCCTTTTGAAAACATTCTGGGAAATGGAGAAAATGCTGGTAACCAGCATTTTCTCCTTTTCCCAAAATGCTTTCTACTCTTCCCAAAACAAATTTCAATTTTTCAGTCACATTTATTTTGTCATCTGCAAACGCTATCAATTTAAACAAGTATAAAATTTTATTGTTTGGTTAAGAGTTAAAAAAGATATTTTTCTACGAATCAAAATTGCTACCCTGCACCATTTGTGCCTGCTAGACTAGACCAATAGCTTCAACATAGCACCTACAGTAACCAGTAAGCTCTTTATCCCTACAGTCCCCTTTGTACATGTTTAGGAAAAACACTTCTGAAAACATTGTGGCAACAGGAGAAACTGATGGTAATGAGCAATTTCTCCTTTAGCCACAACAGTTTCACATCTTTTCAGGATGCATTTTACTCTTTACAAAATGACAAAATTTTAGGCATATCCTAATTGAAAGCATCTTCAACCAACAAATTAGACCTGTTTCAAATGATAGAATTTGTCTTTGAAATGTTAGAGATTGTTGTGGAAAAAGGAAACAAGAGCATGGTTAGCTGGTAGCAATGCTCCCCTGCAGATGCTTGATTTTCAGTGAAAATTCTATGTCAAAAAAGGGGCATAACTGTAAAAATACTTTGCTAATTATCTGCCCATATTGTATGGGTTCTCCTTTTAACAGTGAACAACTTGTCCAAGTTTGAAGTACATATCTTCAGTAAAAACAGAGATATTATAAAATGTCAACTTTTTTGATGACAAGACGAGACAATGCCAGAGCTATAAAAATTGGATGTTGAGTCCTTGAAAACAGCCGAGTCGAAAATGTCCTTTTCTCACGAAGTTATCAAAGGCTTTACTTCCTTCGGTTTTTTACTCTTTTAGAAACAACAAAATTTTGTACTTGTCCAAACTGAAAGAATTTGCAAACAACAAATGCAACTCAAGTGATGAATTTTGTCTTTGAAAGGTTACAAAACTTTGCAGGAAAAGGACAAAATCTTGGTTACCAGCATTTTCTCCTTTTCCCACAATATTTTCAAAACATCTTTTCTCAGGGTCATTAAAACTTGAGAGAGTTTCGGTTAAATCTACACATCGTTATTTTAAGAGTTAAACAAGGGCCCTACCTGTTTAATGAGAGATTTCTTGGACTCCTCTACAGAATCATCTCTGTTCTGCATGTCTCTGTCAAACTGGGCTTTCATGGCCTGCATGTTCACTTCCATACGCAGTTTAGCATCTTCAGCGGCTTGGACTTCATCTTCCAACTCTTCAATCTGTACTTTCTGTGACTCACATTGTTCCATAAGATTCCTCTTGGCCTTTTCAAGTTCATGGATCTGTAAACATTTCAATCCATTTAGATATGTTTGTGTTTGATGTTCAGTGCCTTGCAAAACATTCGTTCAGATATATCCCGATGGCCAGTGAACGTATCCATGCTTTCCTGGAGTTTGGTATTAACCCACAAAGCCTTGGAACCAGCATAAGTTATTTTTGGGTCAATGTAGATCAAGATCATACTGCATAGAAGGTGTAGTCTGATCTTGAGTCTACACTGTTCGTTACTTTGTTACACAATCTGGCTAGTACAAAATTGAAATGACAGTATTTCACATGTTTTTTTTAACTCTTTACCACACAGTCCTGACTTTAAACGACCCGAAGAAAGACAGCTTTTGAAAACATTGTGGGAAAAGGAGAAAATGCTGGTTACCAGCATTTTCTCCTTTTCCCACATTGTTTTCTACCCGTCCTAAAACACATTTCAATTTTTGAGTATCATGTATTTTGTGGTCTGCAAATGCTTTTAATTTCGCCTAGTCCAAAATTTTGTCGTTTGGTAAAGAGTTAATCGAAAATGCCTTTTTCATTTTACTTTAGCCCTCTATGGGTTAAATCAATATGATGCAAGTCTAATGGAATTCTTCGACACATTCTTGCTTGAGCTTTAACTATGAACAATGGCATCTATGCAGCAAACAAAAATTTTCAAGAACTTAATGTTGTGACTTGCTCCTTGACCCAGCATGATCCTTTTTAAACTTGGCCTAGAAATTACGGTGACTGATTGACTGTATGGTGTTTCATGTCGTTTTCAACATTATTTAAGTTATATTGCAGTGGCCAGTACACCCATCCATGCTTTCCTGGAGTGTCTTATACCAGTACTACATACAATATTCTTTCCAAGCCAATGACTGCTTTCCCATATAACCATCATCGAAACAATGGTCAGTGGTGGGAGAGAAATGAATCCTGTCTCAATGACTATCATCAATCCTCATAAAGAAATTGGCTGAGTGGAATATCGAACCAGGGACCCCTTGTTCTCAAGTCTTGTACACTACTGACTGAGCTACTAGGGCTTGGCAGAAATTATGGAGATAAATCTCCTTACATATTTTCATCATGAAAGGGAAAGCTGGGGCCTCTACAGCTTAACACCTTATTTCATCCATTTCATCTAGACCTTAAGCTGCTAAGAGTGACTCACTGATCTTCTGCAGACAGTGTATATCACAGAACTTGCAGTCTGATCTTCAATCTACACTGTCCCACAAGATCTTTTCTCTAAAAAAAAAAAACAGTTTTAAATAGCATTATTTCTTTTTAAAAATTGGCTTAAAGGGTGTTTTTTAAAATATTTAGCAAAAGGTTCTTGACCCCAGCTGACCTATCTACTGGAGTCATTAGGCTTCAACATAATTCTAACCATCAAACTTAACCCTTTCCCAAACAAGCCCTGGTTTTCACGTGTCTGCAGTACAAGTCTTATGAAAACACTGTGTTTTCTACCCTTTTTGAGACCTTTCTGCCATTTTCATCAAATTTAAAATTGTCATCTGCAAACTCTTTCAATTTGGACCAGTCCAAAATTTGTCGTTTGGGAAAGGGTTAAATAACTGTTAGTTTTAAGAATCAAAATTCAAAGAGTTTTTCGTACATTTTTGCCCACATCATCCTTGGAAGAGACGAGGTCTTCCAACTCTCGCTGTTGAGCAGCCTTCTGTCTCTCCAGGGAATCAAATTTATCCTGAAGCTCATCATGCTCTCTCTGGAGACTTAGAATCTTGGTCTCTTTCTCTCGCAATTCTTTTTCAGCAGCATCATGTTCTTGTTGCAATCTGAAATCAAATTTGTTTGCTTGAATTGGTGTCTAATGCTACTTTCAGTACTGCCAGTAGGGATCAACCCTCAGCCTCTAGATTACAAACCTATACCCTTCATCAGTGAACAACTGTGAATTCTTGTAAGTGCCCACATTCAATTCAGATTTATCACAGTATTACATTAAGCTGTTCTTTCCATGCCCTTTTTGGTAGTATTCAACCCTATCTACATGTATACATGCTGGGAGTAACTTTGAATCCTGACACTTACAAACAACACACCATGACACTGTATTTCTTTTCCTTGTTAGACATATTACCTCACACAGATCTCACTTTTTCCTTGCCGCAGAGAACTTTTGAAAAAATGGTGCTAAACGGAGAAATTGCTCAAATGAACAATACTGTCTAAAAGCCATAATCTTATCAATTAATGTATTCTTGCATTCATTAATCCTTAATTTACATTCAGAAATACAAAGAGATAGTGCAAAAACTAACATATAAGAACAATGAATACACATGCCATATTTAGGAAAGAAGCAGTTGTTTGGAAAAAGCAACTGCTCCTTTTCCACAGTGTTTCCAGGTGTCACATGTAGAGAAATTCTAACTTGTCTTTGTGCCAAACAAGATTAAATACAAGCTCATACTTCTCTGAGATGCTCTTCTCCTCTGCCAGTAAGTTATCGAACTTGCGCTGTTTCTTCTCCATTGATATTACACTACTCTTCTGGTTCTCCAACTCTCTATTGGCATCGTCCAGCTCCGCCTGCAGCTTTCTGCGAGATTTCTCCAGACGTTCATTTACGGCTCTCATTTCTTCAATCTGTGCATTGTATGCCTCATTGTCTCGGGAAACTTTCTTCTTGTATTCTTCCAAGGCTTCATTGTTACGAGCATCTTCTTCTGCCTTTTTCTTGACCTCGGCCACCTATGAAACAATTCAAGTGAAGGGATGAATGAATGCTAAAATAATGCCTTCTTTCTTACTGTCATAATTGTTTTGAGAAGTAAGAAGGGGAAAAAAATGGATGGAAAATTCCCGTCATTCAATTCAGAATGATAATAGTACCTTTATCAAAGACAACCAATATAAATAGTTCTTTGTCTCAACTTTTATGTATCAGGTCATTTCTAAAATATGAAGAGTGAAGATCAATGATAGACTAATATGGTGCATTTTTATCTTAACTGCCCACAATAGCAAAGTTTCAAACAGAAAACAAGTGGCAAAAAAATCCAAAAAAAAAAGAACGTCATGCTTGTACTCTGAAAGAAATGAAAAAGTTACTTGACTGTTAACCCAATTTCTTCATCAAGATACAAATCAATTACCTTCTGTTGCAGATCAGCAATTTGTTTCTCCAGATGTTTCTTACTTTCTTCCTCTTCTTCTAGTCTCTCTTTTAGTACTTCCTTTTCTTCCAATTCTTGGCGCAGTTTCTGTTGGGCAGCCAGCTTGAGACGAGTTTCCTCCTGTATAGTTTCCTGCAATTTTTAATGACAAGAATTGAACTCACATGAACCAGTCCCTTTTTCCATCATTTCCTTTTGCCACATAAATAAGCATCTTAGAAGCCTCTGCGGAATAAGACATTAAAAAAACATTGTAAGAATTGGAGAGATTGCTCTAATGGGTAAATATCTTCATTTGTCCCAGTGCTTTCTTGAAACATACAGCCAAGAAATTGTATAAAGACCATTTGAAAACTAAAAGGAAATAATGTAGTTTATGCAAAAATCATCAAAACTTTTGCCCCCCCCCCCTTTTTTTTAAAACAGCTACATTTTTTCAAAGTCATCTGCCATACTTGCATTCCATTACTTTATTCAAAAGTATTACTCAAACACACTGACCTGAAATTTAACTCTATGCAAAGAATAATTAGAGAGTGAATATTTTCATCATTGCATATAATCCGACGTTATGGAAATTCTATTCAAGGTAAATGTCAGGCTTGACCCTTTCAGTGCCATAGTCAAAATACATTTATGCCGATTACATGGATCAAGATCAGAAAGTGCATCTTAGATCAATGTCATCTGCTGTGTGATACCAATTTAAACCAACAAAATCATATTTATTTCTGGTATTTTAAGCATTCTTTAAAGACACAATAAATCTATTAGCCACATAAATAGTTGTAATTCGTTCATATATTCCTGCATTCAGACGACAAAGGCTGAAGCTGAGTTTGCACAGTAATTCAAGTGTATAATATATGGTAATAGAGGTCCTTTATTTCATGTCAATTTGTTCGAATAATAAAATGTGTCAAAGACATATTTCATAACACAAACCTGAGCATCTGCCAGCTGGGCTTCTGCAGAGGAGCTCTTCTGTGTCATTTGGATTGATTTAGTTTCTGCTTGTTCTAATTGCTGAGAGAGCTGGTCTAAATCGTTCTGCATTTTGCTCATCTTCTCTGCCTGGTCAGACTTTATTCTTTCTGTTTCTGTAAGGCGTATGTTCAATTCAGACACTTGTCCTTCAGCCTGCTTTCTTCTTCTCTCTGATTCTTGTTTTGCCATTTGGAGTTGTTTCAGATCTGATGCACTTTCTTTGTTTTCTGCCTCCAGAACTTGTTTGGTCTTTTCAAGCTGTGCTCTTGACTGAACAAACAACAAATCATAAATGAGCCACACTCTGGCAAAAAAGGGCTTAATGCATCTCCATGACATACGATACTTATCAAACCATTGCCTAAATAGGGATCCATAGTAGCCACTTTACAGAAAATTGACAAATAGCGGAAAGTTTCAGCGCATGTATTAAGCACCCTTTTAATACAGCATGACTCAAATATATTCCATTTCAAAGTGAAAAAGTTTATGCTTGTCCACATCTAATACATTTGTGGATGACATATTTAATACAGCTTCAATGTTAAATTTGTCTTTAAAGGGTAGAAAGCATTGTGGGACAAGGAGAAAATGCTGACTACCAGCATTTCTTCCTTTTCCTGCCATGTTATCAAAAACCCTCTTCTCTACGGCAGTAAAAAACTGGTTTGTTTGCTTAAAACTTGGTTACAGCGAAACCAAGGAATCTTGGATAGGACAAATCTGACAGCAATTTCCTTGTACATGTATACTGCAAGAAAACATGCCTGTGCAAAATAGTATTGCAGCAATTTTTATCTTCAGTACTATTTTTCTACAAGACGAATTATTTAACATATGTAGGAAGACTTACGATTAACATAAACATGTATATGTGAACATCGACTTTATGCAAACTGAATCAGTATCGTAAGTTGAAAGAAAAAAAATTGTCCTGTTTGTCTTCAACCTTTAGACTTGCAAATGCAACTAAAGGACCTTTTTCAGAAAGTGTAGATCAAGACCGGACTGCACAGAATGTGCAGTCTATCTTGGATCTACACTGTCTGATATGCAGATATCTTTTCACCAAAAAGTGTTTGATTGATTGATTGAAAGTGTTTTACGCCGTTTTTAACATTAATTCAGTTTTATTGCAGTGACAGCTCACATAATCATGCATTTCCTCGGTTTCACCAGTACTAAGCAAAGGCTCTGAAGTGTCTTGCCCAAGGACACTCCTATGAAGAACCCAGCAAAATGAAAGTATTGCAATGTAAAGGCCGTCTTCATAAAATATCTCAGAAGCGTGCCAAACAATTTCATCTGGTCTACACTGTAAGCAAATATTTTTGCTTTTAAAATTACAAGTTTCCATTAAACAACCTCAGTCATACATTACCTTCCTGACATTTTCCAGTTCTACATTCAATGCTTCCATCTGCTGCTGATGTTTAGAGCGAAGATCAGCGATCTGGGTCTCATGCGCTTTTTGTGTTTGATCTAGGTTTTCCTTCAGTACCTTCACCTCTTCCTCTCTTTTAGATCTAACCTCTTGCATGGCATTGGTTGTATCTAGAGAGTCCTCAAGCTCAGTCTTCAAGGCTTCCAGTTCCTGTCAAATATACAAAACAACTGCGGTCAATCCTGCACTAGTACTTAACTGCATGAACTCTTTACCTAACAACAAATATCTGACTTGCCTAAATTGAAAGCTTTGGCAGGCAAAAAGTTAAATATGCTCTGATGTTGGGATTTGTTTTTGATAAGGTATAAAGAAGAAAATGCTGGCCACATGCATTTTCTCCTTGTCCCATAATTTTTTCAAGTGGCATCTTCCTCAAGGTCCTTAAAACTCCAGATTATTTGGTAAAGGGTTAAAGAGTCAACTGTCTGAAGCCAAAAACCTTCATGTTCATATTTTTTGTTAGGATAGTACTTAGTCTAAAACTGCTCCTTCATACTGTTTAACACCTGTCCAGTAAACCATGTTTAAACTCTTTACCAGACGACAAAAGTTTAGACTCAACCAAATTCAAAGCAGTGGCAGACGACAAGTTTAATGCGGCCAATGATGTGACTTGTTTCTGAAAGGGTACAAATCATTTTGAAAGAACTAGAAAATGCTGGTTTGCAGCATCTTTCTCCTTTTCTCTTAATGGTTTCAAAAGTGTTTTCTTCAGGGTCCTTAAATAACAGGAAATTCTGGCAAAGTCGTTACTCATTACAGCTGTTACAATTTTTTATCCCCTTGCTAATTGCAAGCCATTGCTCATTTTGCCACAATGCCTCCTATGCCCAAAAAACCTTTGACCATACGATAAATTTTGGACCCACTGAAAGCATCTGCAGATGACAAATTTGAATTTGGTACAAGTGAGTTCCAGATCACTGATAGGCTGGAAATAATTGTGAGAAAAGGAGAATACTTCAACACAATGTTTTCAAAGGCCTTTGTCCTCAGGGTTGTTAAAACTTGGAATAGTTTAATAAAGGTTGAACCCTGTCTTTCAAATTTTTATTCTGTGTCAAAGTGCTTCTGGGAAATATACTTGATAATAGAGCAACTGTTTGCAATATGCCATTTCTCCCTTCCTCACAATGTTTTCAAACACTGCATGTTTATAGTAAGTGATCTGCACCACAAAGAAGATGAGACTTACAAAGGCCATTAAAGACAACTATGATACTACTCTTCTTGATAATGCTGTGAAAAGGGGGCTTAATGCATCTGCAAAAAAGTATCAACCAAGGTCAGCCTGAGCAGTCTGTGCAGGATGACATGGACCGACACCTTTTGCTATTGGTCAATTTTCTGCTTGTCAAAGAAACACTCTACCTCGTGATTCAGTCGGATGTTATACAAAATCAATTTCATGGATGCCAAATTATGTAATTACTTGCTTGGTATAATGCATTGCAGCGATGCATTGAACCCCCTTTTGCCAGAGTATGGCTCAAATATACAGTAGTAATAATAACTTTGACATACCTCATTCAAATCTTTTTTAAGTTTATCGGCTCTTTCTCTGGCTATCCTTTCTGCCTCTAAATCTTCTTGTAATTCTTGCACTTGATTCTGCATTTCTCTTAACTGCTTCAAACTTGAAAATTTGGCCATGCCTTCTTCATCAGCCCTGGAATAAAACAAGAGCACTGCATGTGGGTGTCAGCACTCAGTTGCAGTTACTTTTCATGAAAACTCTAAATAGAAAAAGGGGCATAACTGTGTCAAAAATGTTTATGATTACCTGCCTTTGTTGCATGGGTTCCCCTTTTGACAGTTTAAAGTTAGTCCAACTTTGAAGTAAATATCTTCAGTGATGACAGAAAACATGGTAACCAGCATTTCTCATTTTCCAACAATGTTTTAAACCCTTTCCAAAAACCCAATTTTAATATTTGAGTCATACCTATTTTATCGTTCGCAAATACTTTCGATTCCGACATGTCTAAAATATAGTCGTTTGGTAAAGGGTTCCTTTAATGTGAGATAGCAGCAATGGCTTCGAAAGAACGATATGTAAACTCCTCATGCTAAAAACTCCACCCATGTATGCAGACTGAAATATTGTTGAAAATGATGTGTAAAACAAACAATCCAACCCAACATACCTCTGCAGAGCACCCTGGACTTCCTCTTCACGGCGAGCTAGCTGTGCCTGGAGATCTTCAACTTGAAGTCGCTTTTCATTTAATTGCTCTCTAAGATCAGCTATTTCTGCCTCTAGTCGCCTCTTGATCTTTTCTAATTCTTGTCTTAACTGTAAAGGAATATTTTTGTATCCATTTTACATTTAACCACATTAAAACATTGTCAGCAAAGTATTTTCTATCTGCCATTCAGATTATTAGCTTTACAGAGCTGTATTTGAATAAGCTCTCCATCCAAAGACAAAAATTTCGACCAGTTAAAGCATTTGCAAACGATAAATGTGGCTCAAATAAAAGAATTTGTCTTCTAACAGGTAGAAAACATTGCGGAAAAAGGAGAAAATGCTGAAAACAAGCATTTTCTCCTTTTCTACAAATGTTTTCAAAAGCCTTCCTACCTATGGTCAGTTAACCCTTTACCACTCAATCCCAACTTTTAACGAATCTGAAAAACAAGCCTTTCAAAACCATTGAGGAAAAAGGAGAAAATACTATATGAGGATTTTCTCCTTTTCCCACAATGGCCTTTTTTTTTAACAGTCCAAAAAGACTAATCAGAGTTAAAGGATGATGGATGGTTGATTAGCTTTCTTTAACTTGCCAGTATCTCTTAGCATATCCAACAAAAAGTTAGACATAACTTTCTACTTGCCAAGGCATTTCATCAGACCACACTTTTGTAGCTGAGATGTGCCATATTTCATTCTATCTCACAGTACAGAATTTAAAATGAACAACAGAAAAAAGAATGTACTGGCACTTCAGCTCACTTTATATGCTGGAAAACTTTTAATTCCCATGCTCTGTGATAGTCAAAATCTTTAATGTGGAAAAATTGATCAAGTCAAGCATACAAATTCTAAATCCCATGTGATGAATTGACAAATTAGCTCCCTTGGATGAGCTCTTTTGAATGATTAAGAAATATCACTTTCAAACAATCATTCCTTTTCCCAAAGATGTATAAACAGCTTTGGTATGTTGTATGTTAAAAACCTTTACAAACAATCCTGAGTTTTAACAACCCTACAGAAGAAAACGAAACCATGGTGGAAATAGGGGAAAAGGCTGGTAAACCAGCATTTTCTTCTTTTTCCATGATGTTTTCTACCCTTCAAAAATCAAATTTCATTTTTTGAGTCATATTTATTTTTGTTGTCTGCAAATGCTTTAAAATTTGGAGAAGTATAAAATTTTGTCTTTTGGCAGTGTTAACCCTTCACCACAAAATCCCAACTTTTAACGACCCTGAGAAAGAAGCCTTTTGAAAACATGGTTGGAAAAGGAGAAAATGCTTGTAACTAGCATTTTCTCCTCTTCCCACAATGTTTTCTACACTCCCCAAAACAAATTTCAGTTTATGAGCCACATTTATTTGTGGTCTGCAAATGCTTTCAATTTGGAAATGTCTGAAATTTTGTCTTTTGGCAGAGTTCACTCTTTACCAAACAACAAAATCTTAGACTGGTCCAAATTGAAAGCATTTGCAGACGACAAATCAAAGGTGGCCCTAATGACTAAGTTTGTACTTCATAGGGTAGAAAACATTGTGGGAAAAGGAGAAAATGCTGATTACCAGCGTTTTCTCCTTTTCCCACAATGTTTTCAAAAGGATTCTCTTCCAGGGTCTTTAACTCTTTACCACACATTCCCGACTTTTAACAAACTTGAAGAAAAAGCCTCTTGAAAACATTTTGGGAAAAAGAGAAAATGCTGGTAACCAGCATTTTCTCTTTTTCCCAAAATGTTTTCTACCCTTTTTAAATCAAATTTCAATTTTTAAGTCACATGTATTTTGTCGGCTGCAAATGCGTTCAATTCGGACAGGTCCAAAATTTTGTGGTGTGGTAAAGAGTTAACCCTTTCCCAAACAACAAATTTTGGACTGGTCCAAATTCAAAGACTTTGCAGACGACAATTTTAAATTTGATGAAAATGGCAGAAAGTTCTCAAAAAGGGTAGAAAACACTGTGGGAAAAGGAGAAATTGCTCATTATGAGCAATTCTCCTTTTCCCACAGTGTTTTCAAGAGACTTGTACTGCAGACACGTGAAAACCAGGGCTTGTTTGGGAAAGGGTTAAACTTGGGATTGTGAGGTAAAGAGTTAACAGTATATTTGGTGTAACAACTTACTTGCTGTTCTTTACGAAGCTTGTCCTCCAGGTCCTGAATTATGGATTCTAATTTATTCTTCAGTTTCCCTAATTGTTTAGTTTTTTCCTCTTCTTCTACCAAGGAGGAACTGACTTCATTTAATCGTTCATCTAAACTTCGCTTTTCTTTGTTCAGTTTCTGATTATTATCATCTTGTACAGCTAGATCTTCTTCTAATTTCTTAATCTTGGAATCAGCAGACACTTTCTCTAGCTGTAACTTCTGTCGGGAAGATTCTTCCTCTTCTAATCTATAGCAAGAGTACAAAATTTGAAGTTTTGTTTGTCTGTATTGGGAGTTGAACACCGTTTTAACAGCTATGGTCATATCATGGCCATCAGTGCACCTATGCATGTTGTTTTGGCTTTCTCATACCAGTACTGACACAACTTTCTTTCCAAGCCACTGACTGTTTTTCTCCCATGCATCTGAGGTGAGAGGCAAAGACTCGCCAGAAAGAAAGTATGTCTCAACCAGGTATCAAACCCACAACCACCAGGCCACGAGCCAGATATGCTTACCATTAAACTACCTGGCAGGGCTTTGAAATTTTGGCATTTCAAACAAACGTCTGTTTTAATCAAAATACATTGGTTAGTCCATTGCTGTGCAATTACAGCTTATCTCATGTATCTGCAGTATACATCTATGAAAACATTGTGGCACTGAAACAGGCATTTTGCTTCTATTCACACAATAATTTGTTTCCATACTGCTGAAAAAAAGAAAAGGAGTTTCATTTCCGTAAAATAATGTTGCTTTGCATAGACTGTAATATTTCTGATGGGTTTAACCCTTTACCACACAATCCCGACTTTAAACGACACAAAGAAAGAAGCCTTTTGAAAACATTGTGGGAAAAGGAGAAAATGCTGGAAACCAGCATTTTCTCCTTTCCCACAATGTTTTCTACCCTTCCCAAATCAAATTTCAATTTTTGAGCCACATTTGATTTGTCGTCTGCAAATGCTTTCAATATGGACCAATCTAAAATTTTGTCCTTTGGTAAAGAGTTACATAAAGACCCTGTATAGTGACAAGGTTAAGTCAGTCAAGCAGTAGACATAAGCTTACGGATATGAGATGTAACTTTCTTTCAAAACACTGACAGCAAGACTGTAAATCTGAGTTTAAATTAAATTTACACCATTTTTCTCACTCTGCATTTAACCCTTTACCAGACAACAAAATTATAGCCTTGTCCATACTGAAAGCATTTGCAGACGACAATTTCAATGTGGCTCAAATGGTACAACTTTTCTTTGATAGGGTAGAAAACATTGTGGGAAAAGGAGAAAATGCTGGTTACCAGCATTTTCTCCTTTTCCCACAATGTTTTCAAAAGGCTTCTTTCCCAGGGGTGTCAAAAGGCATCATTGTGCAGTAAAGGGTTAACTGACTTAGTACTTAACCTCTGTAAAGTACTTTTTCATGTTTTCTGGATTAAAAAAAAAAGCAAATGTGAACTTACTGTTCCTCTAGATCCTGTATCATCTGATTGTATTTCTTTCTGTCATCCATCATGGCTGCCATTTTCTCCTCCTCTTCCTCTATACGTAGCTCATAATCATGTAGAATCTCCTCCAGTTCCTCTTTTTTGGCATTCAAACGCAGACGGGACTGTAATGGTATAAAATTGATGTTAATGGGAAAGCACAATTTGAGAACCATTTTGATCATCATTTCACGAGGAGAAAGTTCAAAGATTATGTATGAAGAACTCCATCAGAGCTAGATTTCTGTATGAAGAAAACATTAACCCTTTACCATATGACAAAATTTTGGACTCAACAAAGTGAAAGCATTTGCAGGCAACAAATCAAACATAGCTAAAAAGATCACTTGTGTATTTGATAGGATAGAAAACAATGAGGGAAAAGGAGAAAATGCTGGTTACCAGCATTTTCTCCTTTTCCCACAATGTTTTTAAATGCTTTCTTCTTTGGGTTTGTTAAAAGCTGGGATTGCGTGGTAAGAGTTAAGTCAGTAGCAGGGTTCATTCTCCAGTGTGCCTATGCCTGGTACACCCATGTTTTTTCCGTTTTTCGTACATCTGAATTCCGAAATCTTACCTCAGGGCTGAACCAACAAGTTTATGGTTTAAATTCAACACAGAAAGCTTCTTCTACACTTTATTATTACAATATCAGTGTAATTGAGAATCAAGTGCAACAACCTAAACATGAAACCATTGAATTGTTATGAGGGCTCTCAATATTTATTTCTGTGAGTGTGTCACGCATATCATCACATCAATAACAGCATGCTTGTAAAGGCAATGAAATGCCTTGCTTTGATCATGCTGCACAAGTCACAGCAGACCATTTTAGAGTTTGATTTGGCCAAAAAAATATAAATTGCAAGGTAACACTGGCAATCAAATATTCAGTGATTTCTCTAAGGCCCTTTTTTTTTCTGATGAGGGAACCAGTCAGCCTCATAATACAGATTTCTAGAATGAACCCTGCAGGAAAAAAAGCCATTATATAAGTCTTTCAAAGACCATTTTTCTCAAATAACTTAAATAACATAAAAAAATAAAAGTTAAAAAACCCATCCCATCACACTGTATCATACCTAACCCTAGCTGTCATATGATTGATTGTACAGTGTTTAACGCTATTTTCAACATTATTTCAGTTATATTGTGGTGGCCAGTGCACCTATCCATGCTTTCTTGGAGTTTCTTTTACCAGTACTACCCACAATATTCTTTCCAAGCCACTGGCTGCTTTCCCACATAACTATCATTGAAACCATGGACAATGAGAAAGGAATGAAACCTGTCCCAAAGACTATCATCAATCCTCGGAAAGAAATTGGCAGAGCCAGGGATCAAACCAGCAACCCCCTGTTCTCAAGTCCTGTATGCTACTGACTGAGCTCTACAAGGGTTCAGCCTATGCTGTTATAACTGGGAATCTAAGATATTCAAAAGATGTTCAAAAGAAGCTTTAAATTATTCCTAGCATCTGAAGATTAACATACACTATTATTTTGTGAAATTCATTTCATCAAAGAGTTTTTTATCCAAATGATGTCAAAAGAGCTTTCTATCCAGGGCAGTATTAACTCTTTACCAAACGACAAAATTTTATACTCTACCAAATTGAAAGCATTTGCAGGTGACAAATTCAACAGCTCAAATGATGATTTCTGTCTTTGATTGGATAGAAAACATAGTGGAAAATGGATAAAATGCTGGCTACCAGCAGCATTTTTTCCTTTTCCCACAATGTTTCCCACAAGCCTTTTTCTTAAGGTTGTTAAACCTTGGGATTGTGTAGTAAAGGGTTAATATTGCTATATAGCAAATCAGTTCTATACCTCCTCTGCTTCGGCACACATTTCTGACTCGGCCTGCAGTTGTTCAGCGAGGATAGATTTCTCCTCTATTATTTGAGCATATTTCCTCTCCAGTTCTTCTGTTTCCTGTTTGCTCTTTTCATAGTTGTCCTTGTATTTCTGCATTTCATTTTCGATTGCCATTCTCTTCTCTTCTTGTCCAGTGACTTCCAACAAAGGTTTGACCTGTAATAGTAAGTAACAGCTGCTATTCAATAATAAACAAGTGATTAAAAATGCTTAAAAAGACAAAATTTATCATGTTAATATGTTTATGTCAATGAACAACTAAGTCCCTCATATTTTTTCTACTTCAACTCTTTTCCAAACAACGAAATTCTAGACTTAACCAAATTGGAAGCATTTGCAGACAACAAAATAAATGTAGTTCGAATGACAATTTACCTTTGATAGGGTAGAAAGTATTGTTGAAAAAGGAGATAATGTTTGTTACCAGCATTGGTCATTGAAACTCGAACTGTGTGGTATTGTATATTGTAATTTTTAGATGAAACAGCTAAAATATTTGTCATGAGATTTTAAAGTCAATACATTAACTTCTGTGAAATAAAGAGGTCATTTAACATGCTTGGGTACAATACTGAATTCAATCGGATTTATACACTACAGAACCAGTTTGGACCCGGCTATCACCTCATCAAAAGTATAGACTGGTTCTGCAGTGTACTCATCCAATAGAATTCAGTATTGTACCCAAGCATGTTAACCCCACATTACCTTTGTGAAGAGACGCCACCATGACCAGTTCCTAAGCTTGAGATAGGCAGCACAATTTCTCTGTATCACACGAATAGCACTCTGCTGCTGTGTGCGGCGGTAGAAAGCTCTGGAAAAGAAATATTACACAACAGTGTCAAGAAACTTTTCAGTTTTTCATTCTGCTTGAGAACTCCACATTAGAACAGCTGATTTTGAACCAACATGGTAAAATAAGATATCAATATGAACAGTGGCAGAAGAAGAAATAGCTCACAATGTCGGCTATTTCTCCTTCAGCCACTGTGTTTTTGAAAGTGTTCTGGTGCCAGACTAGAGAGTTTTCTCTACAGGTAATGAATTAAAGTACTTCTCTTAAAGCTTGTTTGTTTTAGTTTTTAATGTTCTCAGCATTATTTCAGTATAATCGCCACAGCCAGTGCACCAAACAATGCTTTCCTGGAGTTTCTTTCACTAGTGCTACACACATCTCTTCCAACCTACAGGCCGCTTTCCCACACAGACATTGTTTAAGGGTGAGAGAGGAATGAATCCTGCCACAAAGACTCTCATCAACCCTAGGACAGAAATTGGCAAAGCCATGGGCAACAATACCCGAACATTGGAGCCATGTACGTTATCAACAAAACTACTGGGTTCAGCTGCTTTTAACCCTTTACCACACAATCCCCACTATTAATGAGCCTGAAAGAAAAGGCTTTTGAAAACATGGTGGGAAAAGGAGAAAATGCTGGTAACCAGCATTTTCTCTTTTTCACACAATGTTTTCTACTTTATCAAGGACAGAAATCATAGTTTAGCAACATTTAATCTCTCTTGAGCAAGTGCTTTCAATTTGGTCCAGGTCAGAATTTTGGCATTTGGTAAAGAGTTGAAGCAACCTGTTTACCTAAGATATCCATGTTACAAGTCTTAAACCCTTTCCCAAACAAGCCCTGGTTTTCACATGTCTGCAGTACAAGTCTTTTGAAAACACTGTGGGAAAAGGAGAAATTGCTCGTAACGAGCAATTTCTCCTTTTCCCACAGTGTTTTCTACCCTTTTTGAGACCTTTCTGCCATTTTCATCAAATTTAAAATTGTCGTCTGCAAACTCTTTCAATTTGGACCAGTCCAAAATTTGTCAGGCCTGTTTACTGCTTACAAATCCCCCTCCCATACCGTAGAGCCACAAACCATCCCTTATAATTTTGAAATCTACAATCAGCTTCTGAAATACTCACCTTCTAGACAGCATTCCTCTACATAAAGCTTGGAAGGAAATAATTATATCAGTCAGTTTCAAGTCTCTCTCCTCTTCCAGATGGGCCAACACTCCGGCACGGAAAAATATCTTACTCTGACCAATCCTGTATAAGTTGGGGTCCAATTCCAGAGCTTGAATCTGAAAATTTACATCGAATTTTTACTCTCTTTCCTTTACATATATGTAAACCGAGTTATCATATGCATGTCAGAACCATGTCAGAAACATGTAAATATTGCATTCCACTGTTATTTTTGTACAAATATTTCACAAACATCAGACACTTTAGATCTAAGATCATACGGCAAATTATGTGCATCTGTATCTTCACCTATGTGTTAAGACAGGGTTAAATTTAGGATATTGTTAATACGACGCTTTGCCAACCGTAAGGTGACTGTTTAGTCAAGTCTATAAGAAAAAAAAAAATTCTGAGTGTTGGCCAACTTTAAAGAGGTGAAGTTTATAATTGAGCCACGTTCTAGCAATGGGTGATTTAACACATCTTCCTGTTGCATTATACCAATCTAGCCATCACATAATTGGGAATCCATCATAGCCATTTTTCTTAACTCTTTACCACACAATCACGGGTTTTAACGACCTTGAAGAAGAAGCCTTTTGAAAACATTGTGGGAAAAGGAGAAAATGCTGGTAACCAGCATTTTCTTCTTTTCCCACAATGTTTTCTAACCTTCCCAAAACAAATTTCAATTTTTGAGTCATCTTTATTTTGTCGTCTGCAAATGCTTTCAATTTGGACAAGTCTAAAATTTTGTCGTTTGGTAAAGGGTTAAACAACCAACTTAATCATGACATGTTGCCGTCAAAATCCAACTGAAATTGACAAACACAAACTCAAAAAATCATATCTGCTGAAGTCTTTACCATTTTTTCCACAGCTTTCTTTCCATCCATGAAACCTTTGGGAATGGCATTGGGTGTAAGGATTTCATATCTCTGTCGGAACTCTTGGAAGAGAATCCTGTTGGGGAAACCTTGTCTACAGATTCTGATACCTTCTAACACACCATTACATCTGAGCTGCTCTAAAACGAGCATAGAGTCAATCTTTCCGGCCTGAAAAAGAGAAAAGCATTACTCTTTTTTTTTTTTTTTTGTCCTCTCAATTCATTGTGATATGGCCTTATATTATCATTTCATTTCAAAATAAAGAAACTCAGACAACCATGTAAATGTACATTTATATAAACAGCTTGTTTCTATGACACTGCTAACACTTAAAGTGCCTTTCTCAACAACAGTTGCCTTTGCAGCCAGCGTAGATCAAGATCAGACTGCACAAAATGTGCAGTCTGATCTTTGATCTTCATGGGTTTATTTGGTGCTCTATGGGTTAAAATACCAAATGATAGTAATACAGAACTTCTTCTCAAAACAAGTTTTAACTTGGAAACCACACGATAAGCACACGACTTGTCCATATTGAAAGACAAAAAAACTACTGACTTCAAAATTTTTTTATGTTTGAATGGTAGAAAACATTGTTGTCTTAGGAAAAGGAGAGAATGCTGATTACCAGCGTTTTCTGCTTTTCCCACAATATTTTCAAAACGCTTCTTTCTTTAAACTTCTGGACTGTAGGGTAAAGAGTTAACCCTTTAACACATAATTCCGAGTTTTAACCATGCTGAAGAAGAATACTGGTCACCAGCATTTTCTCCTTTTTTCCACAATGTTTTCTATCCTTTCCAAATCAAATTTCCATTTTTAAGTCACCTTTATTTTGACGTCTGCAATTGTTTTTAATTTGGACAAGTCTAAAATTTTCTCATGTGGAAAAGAGTTAAACAACTGTAACATTTACAAATAGAAAAGTAGAACAAAAATCTTTTTTACAAAAGTAGACCAAAAATCTAAGTTACAAACCTTCTTCTCATGATTTGGAATGATACATCTGACAAAGTTAGGATTGGTATTTCTGAGGGTTGCCATCAGTTTTGCCAGTTGTTCCTTGTAGAGCTGTCCTACTGTTCTGAACATACCCTTGCGAGTCCTTGAACCAAACATTGTGTCCCCAGCAGAGGCTGCACCCAGCCCAACAATCTCAGCTGTAAGTAATTCAAAGAATAAATTGATCACGCATATAAATAATTTTTGTTTCAATTAAATCTTATTTGCTCGGATTATTCCTTGCAAAATTTAAAAAAAAAGAAAAAAAAAAAAGAGGAATACCACAATTCCGAATAAAGTCAAAAACTTACAAAATAAATACTCTTGCAGCAGTCAGAAGCAGAAATACTAAACAAGGCATTTTGTTTAACTCTTTAACAGACAACAAAATTTTGGGGTTGCCCATATTGAAAGCATTCATAGACAATCTAAATGGGGCTTAAATGATTGGATTTGTCTCTGAAAGGGTAGAAAAAATTGTGGGAGGAAAGGAGGAAATTTATGCTGGTTACAGACATTTTCTCCTTTTCTCCCACAATATTTTCAAAGGCCATTTTTCTCCAGGTCGTTTAAACCATGACTGTGTGATAAAAGGCTAACTCATAGCCACTTAAATTTAGAAGCCCACAACTTTGACAGTCCTATCGTAAAATATTGTTAATCCACATGAAGTACAGTTGAATACATTTCAAAGTATTTGGTTTGACTACTTGCATTAAAACACAATTCAAGACCTTGCATTAAAACACAATTCAAGACCAGTCCCAGCTAAAAAAAAGTATTTGTAGACATCATATAAGACATGCCTAAAATGATGGGATTCATCCTTGGACATGTAAAACAATGTGGAAAATGGAGAAAATACTTGTAACTTGTTCTTTCAAAGCCTTGGCAGTGTCTTCAAAACACTATTTCAAAATAAGCACTCTTTCCTTTAGCTGACTTTCAGCTAAAATGTTCTGGAAAGTGATCTGCAGTAACAACTTGAACAGTTCTAATAAAAGAAATAAAAAAGTTTGTAAAACATACCATCTTTCCAGATAGAAACAACAAAACTATCAGATGAGTTCTGTAGCAGGGAAACCACATTTTCATTGAGGGGGTCCATGTTTTTGGTCAGCCATTGTGCAGCACTATAATCTACCTGTAAATCAAAAGAATTCGAAGTTCTCAAAAGACATTAACTCTACCAAATAGCAAAATTTTAGGCTTGTTCAAATTGAAAGCAGTTGCACATGGCTAAAGAAATGTGACTCAAAAAATGAAATTTTATTTGGGAAGAGTAGAAAACATTGTGGGAAAAGGAGAAAATGCTGGTTACCAGCATTTTCTCCTTTTCTCACAATGTTTTCAAAAGCTGTCTTTCTTAGGGTTGTTACAAGCCAGGATTGTGTGGTCAAGGTTCAACCCATTACAAAATGATACTGCAAATGTTACAAGGACAAATATTTGAAGGTAAGGAAAGAAGAAGTTTTTTTTCTTCGATATTTACAACAGTATGCAGGGGAAACAAATAAAGTCATTTACAAGCCACTGTTCTTATCGGCAACAATATTTTACAATATTTGAGCAGTGCTCTGGAAAAGGGGGGTTTCATGCATCTTCGTAGTATACTATACCAAGCAAAATTTAACACAATATTGATCCATTCTGTTTAATCATGAAGGACCCTCTAACATGCAGAAAATTTGTCTATAGCAAAAGCCAGACTGCACAGGCTGACACAGGTCAATACTTTTTGCAGGTGCATAAAAGCCATCTTTTCACAGGGAATGACTCATTCACTTGTATATTATCTTGAATGTAAACGATGACAGACATTCCATCTATCACTCATAGAAAGGACTTTTCATCTCAAAAAAATAACTTGCATCAGTCATAACAAATATCAAAGTAGGAACTATGAGCCATGCTCTGGCAAAATGGGGTTCGATGCATCTACGTAATACATTCTATTAACCCTTTACCACACAATCCCGACTTTTAACGACCCTAAGAAAAAGGCCTTTTGAAAACATTGTGGGAAAACAAGAAAATGCTGGTAACCAGCATTTTCTCGTTTTCCCACAATGTTTTCTACCCTTCCCAAAACAAATTTCAATTTTTCAGTCACAGTTGTTTTTTGGTGTCTACAATTGCATTCAATTTGGACCAGTGTTAAATTTTATCCTTTGGTAAAGAGTTAAGCAAGTCATCATATAATTAGGTCCATAAAATCCATTTAGTCTTACATTCGACTGGGTCTGGAGTTAGAATGGTTCTTTGCCATGCAGAAAATTTACCAAAAGCAAAAGGTTTGGACCCCGTATAAGCCTGTGCAGGCTGACATGGGTCGACACTTTTTTTGTATAATGTATTAACCCTTTACCACACAATCCCAACTTTTAACGACCCCGAGAAAGAAGCTTCTTGAAAACATTATGGGAAAAGCATTTTCTCCTTTCCCACAATGTTTGGTACCCTTCCTGAACAAATTTAAAATTTTCAGTAACATTTATATTGTCATCTGCAACTGCTTGCAATTTGGACTAATGTAAAATTTTGTCATTTGGTAAAGGTTAAGCCCCCTTTTCACAGATTATGGCTCAAGTACATATTTTTCAGTACATGTATTTACAAGAACATTTTCAAGACTGACTGCTGTAAATCATGTTTCTGGCCCTAACTTTTCTGAGGCCTGAAAATTAACAAACCTTGCCAGCATAATGTAGCATGCAGAAATCAGCTTCAGCTCGGAAGTCAGGCTTCTCAAATTTAGGGTGAGTGGAATGTTGTGCTACCAGTTTGTCTACGAATGTCTTATCTGTGGCCTTTGGGAACCAGCATTCTTCATCTAACAAGGCAAAGATACCCATTGGCTGAAAAAAAAAATCAGAAAATGGTTTTAGGGGCCAAATACTCTGGATTTGGTAATTTGTCTTTTCATACTTGGAAAAGAACTGACTTTGTATCAAAATGTCCTCTTGAAAGATAAAAAAAATATGCAGCTTCAAAGACTGTAAAGACAGTTCACTTTTCATCTCATGCCATACAGATTGTGACAGGAAACACCAACAATTACTGTCCACATAAAAGAGAAGTATTTCCACCCCTTTACCAAACAATCCTGAGTTTTAATGACCCTGAGGAAGAGGTCTTTTGAAAACCATTGTGGGTGGGAAAACAAAAAAAAATTCTGGTAACAAGCATTTTCTCCTTTTCCCACAATGTTTTCAACAAAAATATTCTGAAGGAAAAAAGCCTTGCAAATTGCTGTATCTGTGCCATTTTTATTAACTCTTTACCAAACAACAAAATTTTAGACTGGTCCAAATTGAAAGCATTTGCAGGCATTTGAAAAATTCAGGGTGGTGCAAATGATGGCATTTATCTTCAAAATAGTAGAAAGTATTGTGGGAAAAGGAAGAAATGCTGGTCATCTCCTTTTCAAACAATGTTTTCAAAAGCCTTCAGGTCGTTAAAATATGGGATTGTGAGGTAAAGGGTTAATTTATGCATATAAAATATGCATGTATCTATTTCACTTACTCGGCACTAATCACATTTGTAACATTTTTCTGTGACAGGGTAGAAAACATCCTGCAAAAAGAAGAAAATGCTGGTAACCTGCATTTTTCTCCAAATGTTGGTCATCAGCATTTTCTCCTTTTCCCCCAGTGTTTTCATAAGCCTTCTTCCTCAGTATACCTAGGTGTTGTAAAAACATGGGATTATTTGATTGCAAGGTAAATCATAAATCATTTGTAGTTTACCTTCTCTAGCAGATCTATAGTTGGCTGTAGATCGAGACCGAAGTCTATAAATTTCCATTCTATTCCTTCCCTCTGGTATTCCTCTTGCTCTAACACAAACATGGTATGGTTAAACAGTTGCTGAAGCTTCTCATTTGTGTAGTTGATGCACAGTTGCTCAAAGGAGTTCATCTGAAACGTAAACGCAAAATTGTCAGCAATATTTGTAACCATCATTTCAAGAATGTACATGTACTGTATTTTCTCTACTTACAGTGTCATTGCCTTTTCAAAAAGGGGGAAATAAAGGTAGATTGATATCATAAACAACTTTAGTTTTAGACAATGCCTACTGCAATGTGATCACTGTGTGAGAAACCTATAATATTTACTGCCATTCTATGGATTTTACCTTTGATTGTGAATTTTTTTGACATTAGATAGTACTGACCATTTCTCAGTTACACTTTTTTCTTAGAGTTCCTTTTTCTTACAGTTTTTCCAAGTGAGTGAATGAGTTTTATGCAAAAGTGTATAATGTTGTCAAAAGCGTATGTATATTCTGGTAGTCAGATCTTACTGTTATCGATATGCAAGCAATGACGATTTTGTTAATATCAACAATATATTCTGATTGCTTTTAACTTGATAACTGGATTGCTCTGTGGATAAGTTCATTTTCAGTGACGGAAAAGCTGTGGAAGCATTAGCTTGAAGGGAGGCGTCTCAGCATTCTCTGAAACACCTTGTTGTGAGACCATGTAAAATAACTTAACAGGTTTTCTTCTAGAACGAAATGAAAGTGGACAATTTTGAAAACATCCTTAAAAAATATGTTTTGTAAACATGAATGTAAGTTTTAAACGTAACCACCTGTGAAAACCTTGAAGCAAAAGAAAAAACTGATTGTGGGGAGTCATTTCTCCTTTTCCCACAATTTCTTCAGAGGTGGTGAGCTGCAACCACTAGATAATTATTCGGCTCATAAAATGAACGGTTCCAAATTAGCCGCACTCTGGTAAAAGAAGGTTCAACGCATCTCTGTGGTACATTATACCAAGCCAGTCATTATGTACTTATAGATCCATGAAGTCCATTTTGTTTATCAATTGACTGAATTTTGAATTAGAATGATCCATGGACATACAGAAAATTTGCAAATAGTAAAAAGTATCAACCCATGTCAGCCTGTGCGGAATGCACGGGCTGATACAGGTCAGTACTTCTTGCAAATGCATCAAGCCCCTTTTACACAAAGCACGGCTCAAATTATGTAATTATCCCTTTCCGAGATGACAAATTATAGTCATGTCCAGATTGAAAGCAATTGCAGATAACAAAATAAATGCCACTCAAATGCTGAAATTCTCTCAGGAAGGGTACAAAACATGTTGGGTGAAGGAGAAAATCCTGGTTACCAGCGATTTCTCCATTTCGAAAGGAGAATGTTCTCCCTTAGCGTCCTTAAAACACAGGGTTGTTTGACTAAGATAAATCCAAATATCAATCTTGTGCATGCACAAATTTTCAATGGTGAATCATGCTTTTCAAAAAATAAATACACAAGCACTGGGGACAGAAACAAAAGCAAAAAAATCTTAGTTTACTGAATGGCTATAGGTTTCTTTCATTTTTTATAAGAATTTTTTTAATTAAGTGTCTGCAAATACTTTAAAAATTCAGTCTTTTGATATAAAGTTATTGCAGGATTCCAACACAGACCACTGTAGAACATAAAATGTGATACTTTTGCAATAATAATAGATCAAAATAAATCTAATAAAAGCACAAATGAGGTTAACCTTCTATTCTTTGCAAACCAAAAGAGATGCATAAGCAACATAGATATTAAAAAGTACACACATCTTTCTTTCATGCCATTATGATTAAAATGATTCTCATTCAATGGGCAAAGGAAAAAGAAAAAAATCCTAGATGACACATCTCACAACCATGGCTGTTAGAAAATTGACATTGATGTATTTGAAATAAAAGGAAGCCTTTCTCTGTGAAATGCAAGCATATTTATCTAAAAACAAAAATAGTAATTTTCTCATCACTTGTCTTGTTATGTTTGACTGCAATAGGTTCACCACACTACAGTCATGCTGAAGGTACACAAAAAGGTCAAGGTCAACATTACCTTGCCAGCTTCTTTGTGCTATAAATAACAGACAAAGCCATTCAGTTCTTTACTCTACGATAGAGGCAAACTGCTTCTAATTTGGTTGGTTGCTTGTTTGGCATTTAATGAAGTTTTCAACCTTGTATAAGTCATAGAACACTGACCATCTATCCATGTATTCCCTGAATTTACTCTACAAGTACTTGTACATTGATTACTCTACCAGTAATTTACAACACTCTTTCAAAGTCAACTGCTGCTATCTGACGTTTACAACATCAAAATATTGTTCAGCAGTGTGAGAGGAACGAATCCTGTTGCACTACCACAAATCCTATAAAAGAGCTTGGCTGAGCTTAGCTTTAAACTCAATACCCCTGGGCTACTAGCCACGAACATAACAGACTAACCCTTTACCAGACAAAATTTTTGGGCCAATTTTGACAGCATTTGCATACGTCAGACAAAATGTGGCTCAGATAATTTGATATGTCTCTGAAAGGGTTGAAAACATTGTGGGAAAAAGAGAAAATGCTGGTTACTGTCACTTTCTCCTTTTCCCACAATGTTTTCAAAAGCTTTCTTCCTTAGGGTCATTAAAACTCGGAATTGTGTAGTAAAGGGTTAACCAATCCCTTTCCCCAAAGCAATTAACACATTACCTCCTGTAGACAATTTTTTCTGGTCTTGAACCAGATCACTTTTAAAAAGAGAATGACAAAAGGAAAAAGTGCTTGTGACATATGTTTAACCCTTTACCACACTATCCCGACTTTTAAGGACCCCAAGAAAGAAGCCTTTTGAAAACATTGTGGGAAACGAAAGAGGCTTTAATGCATCTCCATGAAACATTATACCAAGCAAGAAATCACATAATTATGGATTCATATGAATGGTCCTTTGGTAAGCAGAAAATTGATTAATAGCAAAAAGTTTCAACCCATGTCAGCCTGCACAGATTGTGCAGGCTGACATTGGTTGCTACTTTTTGCAGATGCATGAAATTGCTTTTTCACAGAGCATGGCTCACATATAATATGAAGTAAACCTCTTTTCATACTGATTACTCATATTCTAAGAGAAGATCATTTGTATTCTGATGACAGTGCTTTCCAAGTTGTCTGCCACAAATTTGTGTCAGCAAGGTAATGAGTTAATTCATAAACATAAAGAATGAAGTATCACTTGCTAATGTAAAGTTAAGAAAGACGTAAAGAGAAACATCCTGAAGAAAAATCCAACCAATGCTTTGTTTACATTGTCTTTACAGATATGAACATTACACAAGAAGTAAATTTATGTAAGCATCCACTAACAGCTAGGAGGTTGGTCGTTTCTGAATTATTCCAGCTATTTCTTTGCATTCACGCAATTCATTTGAGCCATGCTCAGTGAAAAAGGGGCTTAATGCATCTGTGAAAAGTACCAATCCAGGTCAATCTGCGCAGTCCACGCAGGCTTACCTGGGCCGAAACTTTTCGCTATTGGTCAATTTTCTATACTTCAAAGGACCAGTGTACCTTATACAGTTGGTTGTTAGACATAATGAATTTTATGGATCCCTAATTATGTGATGACTTGCTTGGTACCATGCATCATGGGGATGCACTAAGACCCCTTTTGCCAGAGCATGGCTCATTTAGAAAGTATGTCTTGCTTATAAAAACTCTAACCACTGTTCATTCTGAGAGAATATAACCCCAGTACCATTTCACCAACCATTCAACTTCAATTCTTCTATTCCTGGACTACCCTACTAATTGGTTGACTCAGAGCCCTTATTCACCAACCATTCTTAACCCTTAGAGAGCTGATTTAATGAAATGGACCTTTTCAAACAGTAAAAAGCAACCAAATTTTTTCCATTTCCAGGTTATTTTTGCAAGAATATGTAACAAAGTAGCAGACAGTGTAGATCAAAGATCAGACTTCACATTCTGTGCAGTCTGATCTTGATCTACACTGTCCACAAAAACAACTTAAGTCGGTTCCAGCACTTTATGGGTTAAGAACGTTCTCAGTATTTGTCTCCAGAATTTCTAAATTTGAAAGTAACACAACTTCTGATTCGCTAAACCATTTGGTTTAGCCAATCAGAAGTTGTGTTTCTTTCAAATTCAGAAAATCTTGGAGAATTAGAACAAGAACATTCTTAAGAATGATTGGTGAATACAGACTCAGGCTGACTGGCAGAATAGTCTTTCAAATTAGAATTAGAGGAAATAAGGGAAATATCTAAATAGAGCTGACACATAGCATTAACTCTTTCACTACCATTTCAATAAATTAAACTGTTTTCTCAGGTCAAGTGGCCCACTGCCACTGAAGATCAATTAAGGTCAAAGTCTAGCATCAGGTAGCAGATGGTGTAGATCCAAGATCAGACTGCACATTCTGATCTTGATCTACACCATTTGCAAAAGCTATTTAAGTCATCATTGGTAAGGTAAGAGTTAATGTGATAATCCTTTAGCCAGAAGATAAGCCTAAAGGAAAACCTTTCAAAAACTTTTCAACTTCATACCTTGAAGATTTCGAATCCTGCTATATCCAAGATCCCAATAAATGATGCTCCCTGACGCTTTGTTCTGTCCAAAGACTTGTTGATTCTGGTCACCAGCCATTTAAACATTCTCTCATAACAGGCCTTGGCAATAGCTTGCACAGCAAATTCAACCTAAAAAGATCAAACAAATGCCTGAATGAATTAATGCTGTTTCACAGCGCATCAACAGCTAAGGTCATTCAGCGCGTATAGCAATTAACGTGATGGTCGAAGGATACTAAAAGTGAAAAACTGCTATAAAAGAAATGCACAAGTTTTAATCATTTAAGTGCCCTTTCACTTAAACAGTTCCCTTTGCAGCCAGTGTCGATCAAGATCAGACTGCACAAAATGTGTAGTCTGATCTTTGATCTAAACTGTTCCTTTTGCTAAAACATTTCAGACAAATGGAAGCAATGACTTTGCAATTAACTCAGTCTTATTTTAACCCTTTCCCAAACGACAAATTTTGGACTGGTCCAAATTGAAAGAGTTTGCAGACGACAATTTTAAATTTGATTAAAATGGCAGAAAGGTCTCAAAAAGGGTAGAAAACACTGTGGGAAAAGGAGAAATTGCTCATTACGAGCAATTTCTCCTTTTCCCATAGTGTTTTCAAAAGACTTGTACTGCTGACATGTTAAAACCAGGGCTTGTTTGGGAAAGGGTTAAAATGCAAATGTCCACTGGGTTTATTTAGCGCTTTTATCCATTAGACACAAGTTCCAACTTTGATGGCCAACAACTTGCAAAAGTTTGAAGCATATATCTTCAGTAATACAATGAGATATATCAGATATATCATGGTTTTCCCATGATAACAAGGGTACAGATGAGGACAGGGCTACGACAATACCTCAACAATTTTTCTTGAAACAAACACGCTAAAAAGTTGACTACAGGAGGAACTGAGGTGAACATCATGCAAGATGATGATCACTTTTTTGTAAACGGTCTGCTTCTGTAGAGTCAGCTGGTGAAATTATGTAATTTTTGGAAGATATTTAGCACCACACTCTGTCACACAATGTTACATCAATTTCTCTTTACCAGATGTTTTTCAATCACCCATTTTAAGAGTATTAGTAGACCAGAAATTAAATGTTGCTGAAATGATGTATTTGTCTTTTAGCAGACAGAAAAAATATTCCTCATTTTCCAACAATGTCTTCAAAAGCCTTCTCCCACAAGATCTTTATAAGACAGGACTGTTTGGTACATAGTTAATTCAATTTTCACAAAATTTACCTGTTCCTTGGTCTGTGCTTTGGTGACATAATCCCTGCCAACTTTAATTCTGGGCCTGAGGAAAGCTTGAGTAACAGCTGTTACTGGTAGTCCCAGAAGGTGACAGGCTTTCTGGGCAACTGAAAACAGTAACAAGGTCCAGGGTATTTCTCAGTGTAACATAGTCATCTACAATCTTTTTTTTTTTACATTTTTAAAGAAACTATCTAAGCTTTTAGTATAAAACAGCAATCATTAATTTTCTCATTTTATAAAATGTTGAAAATATGCAAAATGTCTGGTTAAAAAAATATTGACACTCACATCAAAGATCCGAGTCATTTAGTCTTGTTTGAGGAGAGTTACCTATTTTTTTTTTTTCATGTTATGAATAAAATAACCTGAAGAATTCCACATTTGGATATAATTTACAAAACCCTCCTCCAAACAAAAGCACCCCATGTGAGAGCCAATGCTTAGCTGCAGTTGCTTCATTTTCAGCAAAAATTCTAAGTCGAAAAAGAGGCATAACTTTCAAAAATATTTTGATGGTTGCCTGCCCCTGTTGTATGGGTTTCCCTTTTGATAGTTGACAACTTGTCAGAGTTTTAAGTTAACATCTTCAGTAATAGATTTTATAAAATATCACAGTTTTTGCATGACGACAAAGCAGACAAGGACTATGACAATACCTCAACATTTTCTTAGAAAACAGCTGAGCTAAAAATGTTATCAAGCTTGTCAAGGGGTTATAATAAAATCTTTAACTGACATCTCAATGAAAGAAACAAACAAAAAGTAAAGATTATGCCATGAGACATTATTATGTGTATAGGCATTAGCTTTTAACCTGTAAGTCCCTGTTATGGAAAAAGTAAATGCCATTAAGACACTTTCTATACAAACTTTGAATCACTTTAGCACACCTTTGCCACCAACTTCCAATTTAAAATGTATTTTCAAAGCTTTTAATGCTCTTCTTTAAACATAAAAAAATATATATATATATTACAGCTGACAAACCTGTGTTGTCTGGTAATGTGGCTTGGTCTGACTTTCTCTCTTGCTGAAATTTCATATTTCCAAACATGATGACAGCAGAAACCACCCTCAATAAAGCTGAAAATATAAACAAACTTTGTAGGAAGGTATATTTTCTCAGTAGCAACTGTGTGGTACAAGCCTTTGCTTCATTTTCCTCACAGTGTTTTCCAAAGCTGCCTACTGCTTGGTCACAAGAAGCATTTGTAAACATGGCAATGGAAACTTGCTCTACAGAGCAGAATTGTGTCCTTGATCTGACTGCATTCAATAAATGGTGCACAAGTATTCTAGAGGCCTTTACTCTTTACCAAATGATAAAATTTTAGACTTGTCCAAATTAAAAGTATTAGCAGGCTATAAGTTAAATGAAGCTGAAATGATGGTTATTATCTGTGAAAGTGTAGGAAACCTTGTGGAACAAGGAGACAGCGGTACAATTACCTTGGTTTGGACAACTAAAACTTGAAACCCAGTCCCACTCTATTCAAAATGGCGATGTTGCAATTATGCATGACTGAATTTATAATGTCAAAAAATTGAAGTAAGGGAGGGATAAACAGGAGGCTAGTCGTGAAAGATTTTATTTCAAAAGGAATGGCTGTCTTGATTTTGTGGTCGACTTTTGAAGAAGGTAAAATGACATGTAAAATATCCATTGACTCAAAGTTTAAATTAAAAAAATCCCTTTACAAAAAGTGATGGATGCTCTAATATGCGAGTGAATATTAACTTTATTGTATGCACTTTGATAAATTGTCCCCCAAAATTTTCAAAATGACCCAAGACAGACTCATTTTCAGACTGAGTTTGTTGAGACATATTTCACTAGCATTAGCAAACTTTGGTAATGTTCTGAAATCTCGAGTTTACACAAAATTCCAGACTCAACTCAGCAAAATAATGGACTTTAAGTCTTTCAATTAAGTCAATTTATTTCGCTGAGTTGAGTCTATAACATTGTGTCAACTCTGGATTTGAGAACAATACTAGTCCTGACAACATAGGTTTTGGAGTAGACAATGCTCTTTGACACTGAAAAATACCACTCTTCTTTGTAAGTCTAATTATAACATACCAGCTTGGTCATCTACTGATATTCCCATGATGTTCATGGCTTCTACAGTCAGTCTGAACTCCGCGGCATCATCGACCCCCGGTACAGACATGTTACCACCAGTCAGAAAGTTGTAACCTCCTATATCTTCTAACAGGAACTCCTCTGTAAGAAACATTGATGTAACAAATAAGCGTAAAAAGCATGATTAACCCTTTACCACACAATCCTGATTTTTAAAAGATCCCAAACAGATGAAGACTTCTGAAAACAATTTAGGAAAAGGAGAAAATGTTGGTATTTTCTCCCTTTCCCACACTGTTTTGTCCCCATTGCAAGACAAATTTCATAATCTGAGCAACATTTACTGTGTCGTTAGAAAATGCTTTCAATTTGTACCACTCATGAATTTTGTTGTCTGGTAAAAAGTCACTCTTTACAAGACATAAAAGTTTAAACTAGTCTGTTTATTAAGCATTAGCAGCTGACAATTACAATATGCTTCAAGTGATGGAAGTTTTCTGAAAGAGAAGAAAACATTTTTGGAAAAGGTGGAAATGCTGGTTATCAGCATTTTCTCCTTTTCTCAGATCTTTTTTAAAGCCCTCTCCTTCAAGGTGGTAAAAGCAAAGGCTTATTCTGTAGTGTAAGCCTTGGCAATTTTGGCTGTGAGTTGTTGAACATTCATCTGCCCGCAGACATTTCTACCATAAACAATACTCACAAATCAGTCACTAATCAATTCCATTTGGGTTACAGTTGTATTTTCTGTATAACATCTGTATAAATGAACTCTTTACCACACAATCCCAAGTTTTAACAACCCTGGTGAAGAGAGCAGAGCATTTTCTTCTTTTCCCACACTATTTCCTACTCTTTCAGAGAAAAAATTCATCCTTTTAGCCATATTTAAATTGTTGTCTGCAGATGCTTCTAATTTGGACAGATCTACTGTTTTGTCGTTTGGTTTGAATCTGCGGTGGGGGTCGGTCCAAGTATTAACTTGGAATTTTGCGAACAGATGTCAAACAGATCCCAACACCTTAACTCTTTACCAAAGGGCAACATTTTAGACATGTCAAAACTGAAAGTTTTTGCAGACAACAAATTAAATGTGGCTCAAATGTTGGAATTTGTCTTTGAAAGGGTTGAAAGGGTAGAAAATATTTTGGGAAAAGCACAAACACTGGTTATCATTTACTCCTTTTCCAAAAATGTTTTTAAAAGCCTTCTTCCACAGTGTTGTTAAAAATGGGCATTGTGTGGTAAAGGATTATTTAGTTATTCTATTGTACAAGATATTTAATTTTCTCTTTAGGTTTACAATAGTCACAACGCGAAAAAAAATTTTACTTACTTTTCTGTTGAGGAGTAGAACCATTCAAGAACTGGTAGAATATATGGAAACATCGCTCTTGTTCTGCTTGGCGAATAGCACGAGATTTCTCTAAAAGATCTATTTGCAAGTTAAAGAATACAGTATTTGCACCCAACACATGTTTGATTCAGACCCATGAACAGTGGAACTGAAAACACAGACAAGTAACATTTGAATGTGAAATACATTTGTGGCAAATGGATAAACTACCATTAACCCTTTCCCAAATGACAAGTTTTAGACTCTTCTAAATTGTAAGGATATGCAGACAATGATTTCAAAATTGATACAGCTGTGCTAAGTTCTCTGATTAGGTAGAAAATGTCATGGCAAATGGCTACCAGCATTTTCTCACTTTTACCACATTGTTTTAAAAAGCCTTATTTCCAAGGGTCTTTTAAACTTGGGATTGTGTGCTAAAGGGTTAAAAAGTAATTTCTTCCGTCATGTCAGTCTTTATGGAAGCAAATTCACACATCCTGTGATCCCTGTACCAGTAAATGGAGTCAAACCTAGCATGACATCAGTTATTCAAGTATGATTGCAAGTATTACAGCTCTAAATACAGAAAAATAAAGTAATTCTCAAAAAGTTTGTATTATCTAGTGCATCACATATTATTTAGCGTCTTTTCAGTTATTTGCAACAAAACTTCACTTTAACTTTGGCATGCCAAGAGGAACTTATGACCACTTTTGCAAACAGGAGATATCAAAGTGAAGACTGTAGAAAGTTTTATGATCTTCGATCAAAAAGATATTTCTCTCATCTTCCAATGTAACTTACAGCCATTTTTGGTATGCCTAAAGCTGGCCCCTTAACCCTTTACCTCACAATCCTAAGTTTAAACTACCCTGAGCAAGAAGCCTTTTGAAAACATTATGGGAAAAGGAGAAAATGCAGGTAACTTTCAGACATAAATACCATCATTTGAGTCACATTTATTTTGTCATCTGCGAATGCTTTCAATTTGGACAACTCCAAAGTTTTGTTGTTATGTAAAGAGTTAACACTTTACCACACGGCAAAATTTTAGACTAGACCAATTTGAAAGCATTTGCAGACAACAAATTTAACTTTGGTACAAATTAGCTTAAGCTCTCTCATAGAGCAGAAAACATTGTGGTAAAAGGAGAAAATGCTGGTTACCAGCATTTTCTCCTTTTCGCAAAAATGTTTTCAAAAGCCTTCTTTCCCAGGGTCGTGAAAACCCGGGATTGTTTGGTGAAGGGTTAATCACTGGATAAGAGACAAACTTTTACAGGTGCATAAAGGATACATGTTTCTATGTTTGCTCCGGATATATATCCTGATGTGTCAAAGTTTATTCTGATAAATTTACCCTGTAAATAAAGCAAAACAATGATATCATCAGACATACAAGAATGATTACAATTTTGACAATCAATGAAACAATGCCATTATATAAGACAAGAATATTTTTGACAAGCAATGTTTATGATATATGTAACACAAACACATTTAAGAGATATGATCACTGACATGGATCTGTAATATCTGAATTGTCTTTTTCATTGAATGACCTGATTTTGATGGTTATGAAATTATCAAAATCTGCCAAGTAACAGATACCAAGGTTTTTTTTAAGCAAATTATTGGTTAAGTAAGGTTTGTTTGTATTAGATTTTAAGTCTGTTTAACAGCTGATGTCGTATCACTGCTGTCTATGCATTTGTTTCCTGGCTTTCTCACTCAAGTATAGACACAACTTTCCTTCAAAGCAACTGACTGCTTTTCTCATATGAATCAAATCTGCGAGGTGAAAAATCGCCAGAAGGAAAGTTTGCTTCAACTCGGTATCAAACCCACAACCATCAGGTCATGAGTCAGATACGCTAACCACTGAGCTACCCAGCCTGGCTTATTCAGTAAGGAATAGTAAGAAAATAACTGATAGAAAATTTGTTTTTATATAGTGCTACTTCAAACATTCATGATAAAAGAAGTGGTTAGACATTACTTACTATATTTCCCAACAGAGAGTGGACCTGTTAAAAGATCTTTCATCTGCCTCGGTTTTTACCAAACAACACAATCTTAGACTTTTCCATGTTGAAAGCTTTTTCTGATGACAAATTATGTAGGGCTTCAAATAATGGGATTTCACTTCAAATACATATAAGAAGGTGAAGATCTAAATTCTGGGGGCCATACTGAACATTCGCAGGGTCCAGAAACAGAGGGACCAGGAAAACGCAGAGCAAGACTAAGAGATTCCTATCAAAGCTGTTGCACTCACCTTTTATCATGTTTAAGTCATAGAATACTTCTTACTACTTCCACACACACAAAAAAATTTGGAAGTGCAAAGTTTGCTACCTGTCCCTTTATACTTACAAAACGAGAGGAATTGTCATTTTTGATGGTCTTAGCATTGCCAAAAGCTTCAAGGATTGGATTGGCTTGCAGCAGTTGGTTTTCTAATTCTCCCTAAAAACAAAGATTTAGATATAATGGATTACAACAGTTCCAAACAGTTTCTATATTTAGCTGAAAATATGTCATATTAGATAACAAATGATACATTTCACAACAGAGCAACAAACACCATGGCATACAAAAATAATCATCCCACAACAATTATTTATACAAAGTTATACTTAGGTATTATTTAACGAATGTGCAAAAATGGCTAGCCAGCAGCAATATAAAATACACTTGTAGATTTCTAGATGCACCGTGCAAATAAATTCCCATCATTGTCTGAAGTGACAGTTTTAATTCAAAAGAAGTCCACTCCAATCTTAAATCCATTACATCTTAAAATTACACCACTAACCCATTCCCATACAGGCCATATTTAGACACAAATAAGAAACATTTGAAAAAAAAAAAACATTCTTTTTAATGGAAAACACTGTGAGAAAGGGAATAATTACTTAAACCCACAATGTTTTCATATGCAAAATGAAAATAGCCATGAATATGTCAGGATATTCCTACTTGCTTGTTTCCAAACTTTAAAGGCAGTTTCTGAGACTGTCTAACATTTAAAATAAGTTTCCTACAAGAGAAGCATAAGATTTATTAAAATAACAATAGCGGTCAAAGTAAACAAAGCAGGTCTTAGAATGCATCTAAATTTAAATCGTACCAATTGAAAGTATGGAAATTATTGTGAGGATAACAATGTGTGATTGTACAGTCGGTCTTAGGGTTTGTCGCTGGCAGAGAAATGAATTTCAGAAATACATTAAAACCTGCCAGGCCACTCTATCTTTTGTTAACTTTTTACCTGATTCAAAAATTTATTTTTCTCCCAGTGACTAACAGTTGGACCAACCACACTGTCATAGATTGTCATCTTCTCAATGTTTTCAATACTTTTAAATTGTATGACACCTGCATTTATTTTTTTTTTGGCCACTATTGAGCCTCTAAATTTGCACTTAACTACATACATATTATTATATGCATAAAATAAATATAATGTTGACTGTTTATCTTAATGATTATTAGAAATTACTACTTCACCTTGTAAAATGTAAGTTTGTCTGACATAAAAGCATTTAACCCTTTCCCAAACGACAAATTTTGGACTGGTCCAAATTGAAAGAGTTTGCAGACGACAATTTTAAATTTGATGAAAATGGCAGAAAGTTCTCAAAAAGGGTAGAAAACACTGTGGGAAAAGGAGAAATTGCTCGTTACGAGCAATTTCTCCTTTTCCCACAGTGTTTTCAAAAGACTTGTACTGCAGACACGTGAAAACCAGGGCTTGTTTGGGAAAGGGTTAAAGGAGATTTCAATGGACTGTAACATATGAGGTCAACTACGTTATTCATCAGAAAATACAGCATCACTTAAAGTACGAGCAATAACCTTTATTACATCACTAACTGGGATCTTAGTTGCACTCACAAACTATGGAAAATACGCTATAATAGTAGTAATCTTGTATAGTTTCACTCTGTGCTTGATGACAAAATTTTACACTTGTCCATAACTTAAAGGATTTGCAGCCCTTAAATGGATCTCATGTAACATGACAGTGTCTTTCAGGGCAGGAAGGAGAAAATGCTCGTTACATCTTATTGGCTGTTATAGAGATAACCCTTTACCAAACAATCCAGCATTTTCACAATCCTTCAGGGCTCTTAGGTGCAATGTAGGGAAATGAAGAAATACTGGTAACCGGCATTTTATTGTTTCTCGTTTTTTCATCCCATCAAAGATATAACTTACCATTTTAGTTTCACTTATAATCTGCAAAAATTTTTAATGCTTTCATTTTGGAAAAATCTAATACTATTTTGTCCAATTAAGATTTAAACAGTTCTAGGATCAGCTACACAGAAAACTAGATACCATTTAATCTTGCTTAGGTCTGGTTTGCACTTGTCCACAGATGAATGTTAACATTGTTTTAACTCTTAAGTTCTTAACCAGATGTTCAATCTTGCAAGTGATTCAACCCTGTCTTTATGGACGATGGCAAAAATGTTTGAGAGAGATTAACATCCTCCCTCAAAAAATAAACCATCAAAGAAGACAAATATCAAAACTAAAGAAAATCAAGAAGTAGGTGGCAATTGTTTACATAATATGTAACTTATGTCCCTCTTATTGGCAGCCAAATATTATTTGCAAAGACTTCAGAAAAGCAAGCATTTGAAACCAAATGGAGAAATTGCTAGTTCTAATTTCTCCTATTACTGTGTTGCTTTCTAAGTGGCCTGCATCTGAACAAAGGTTGAATTAAGATGGTAGTTTGATATTAACTATTGCAAGACCTAGTACTAGCTTCAATGCAATAGGCTTAGAAAAAAACAGTATAAACTGGGTCCTCTTAAACTTTTTCTGTGCAAATTAAAAAAGAATAAAGTATCTGGCTAAAACATGATGTTCCAACTTATAAGCAACTAACTGTAAGGTATTTATCTTATTACCCATCCAGTAACTTGACGTTAGAACAGTAAAAACATGAAACAATAACAATTCAGTAAAATGGTTCAGCAAACTTTCTAAAGGATGCAAAACTTACTGTTTAGCCCAAAGGGTGCCCTAAACACCTTGGGCCACCTCTGATATAGATGAAAGATCAGACTACTACATTATAAAAGATCTAAAATTTTTTCCTTATGAGCAGACACTGGGAAAACAGGCGATGCATTATACCAGCTCATCACATAATTCTAGATCCATAACATTCATTGTGTTTTACAAGTGGTCCTCTGACAGGCAAAATATTGACCAATAGCAATTAGTTTCAGCCCAAGTCAGCCTGCTGAGGCTCACCATGGTTGATACTTTTTGCAAATGCATTAAACAACCTTTTCACAGAGCATGGCTCATATCTATTTGGCAATCAGAGTGTAAGATTCTGTACATCTATGATCAGATGGCAAAGAACATGCTGAACTAAATTACAGTAAATTTAAATTATAGAAAAATCAACAGGTTTTATACAACTATCAAATTAACACAAGTAAACTATAGTAACATAACACAACCAATCCTGTTTAAAACTTTGACTTACTCTTATACTGATAAGTACCGGTAATATAATCTTTATTTTCAGTTAATATACAAAAAGGATTAAAACAATATAGGAATTTCGAGACAGTTTTTAGAAGAATATCTGAAAATGTATACAGAATTACAAAGATCCAAGATCAGACTACACAGCCACTGGCTGCTTTCTCAGATAACCAGTCACAACAATAATCAGCGGTGAGAGAGGAATGAATCCTGTCGCAACGACTATCATCAATCCTCAGACAGAGATTGGCCGCGCTGGGATTCGAACCAGCAACTGACTGTTCTCAAGTTCTATATGCTACCAACTGCGCTACCAGAGCTTGGCCTAGAGGTAAATGAAGCTGTTTTAGGCACCCTAGTATCAAATTAGAATTTTATTTCTTCAATTAGAAGCAGTTGCGTCCATTGCACTGCCCCCTCCCCCTGGAAGACTTCATTTATTCAATTTTTTTACTACCTTTCACTAAGATTCATCTCTGCACCCTGCTAAAAGGCATGACGAAAAAAGTAGGTAGAGATAAAAATACCTGTGATTTGACAAGGAAAAATTTGGTTGCCTTCTTACATTTCAACTTGCCCACTATCTCCTGCCTTTTAACTCTTTACTTAACGACAAAATTTTGGACTTGTCCAAATTGAAAGCATTTTCAGACGACAAAATCAGTGTGACTGAAAAATGAAATTTGTTTTTAGGAAGGGTAGAAAACATGGTGGGAAAAGGAGAAAATGCTGGTTACCAGCATTTTCTGAATCTCCTTTTCCCACATTGTTTTCAAAAGGCTTCTTTCTCAGGGTCGTTAAAAGGCGGGATTGCGTGGTAAAGGGTTAATGACTATTTTTCCTTGTGTAGTCGACCAGATGTTAAAAGCATAGTGGCCAAATTAAATTGCTTGCATTTCACTAGAATTTATTCATAAATTGGCCCTTTACCCAACAATCCAGTGTTTTCAACTTGTAGAAGAAGCCTTTTGAAAACATCAAGGGAAAAGGAAGAAATTCCGGTAACCAGCATTTTCTCCTTTTCCCACAATGTTTTCTACCTGTTCAAAGCCTTAACTAATCATTGGAGCCATATCTAATTTGTTGTCTGCAACAGGCTCTCAATTCAGACTCTTAAAAAAAGCTGTCCCATGTTGTTTATCCATGCTTTACAATGAAGTTTCAAAGTTGTCTACTGTAAATCTGTTTCAAGAGGCAATGAGTATATGTACCAGATGTTTGAAAACCTCTAGCATGCAGAGATTTGTCATTAAAAGCATTTCCAAGGTTTTCCTCAATGTTTTCCTGTCACAATGTTCTTTATCTCTTTACCAATCAACAAATTTTAAACTCTTCCAAATTCAGCACATGTTGCAGATGACAAATTAAAGACTGGCTTAATTAATGGGATCTGTCTTTCAAAGGTTAGAAAAAATCATGGGAAAAGCATAAAATGCTTGTACCAGCATTTTCTCCATTTCCCACAATATCTTCAAAGGCCTTTTTCCTCAGGGTAGTTACAACTGGGGCTGTTTGGTAAAGGGTAAATACTGCTGCATGATATTTTTTTCCCACAATTACGTGTGTCTATTTTTTTTTTTATGTTTTCACTTCTGAAATGTCTGAAAATAAGAGTAGAGGCACTGGATAAAACAATGCACCTCTGATACAAGGCAAATCTACAGCACAGCACATAGAACACCACTCTCCTCTTTAAAACCTGAGCTTGGCATCAGTTATTTACAGTGAATTTAAATTTTATGTATTGACAATGAAATTCTATTTACAATACATTACATAAAATTAATGTGTATCTTGATAATTTACCACTGATGGACTCTATGAATACCATATTGGACTAGAATTTCTCAAAAGGGCAGCAACTCCTGCTGATTGATTAAATGGTGTTTTACGCCGCTTTCAACATTATTTCAGTCATATCACGGGAACAGCTCACCTTTTCATGTATTTCCTGGGTTTCACCAGTACTAGGCTAGGGCTCTGAAGTGTCTTGCCCAAGGACATTCCCACGAAAAACCCTGCGGATCAGGCGGGGCTCGAACTTGGGACCTTCAGGCTATGTGCCCTACACTTTACCACCGCGCCGAGCAGGACCCCTAGTAACTCCTGCATTGCTAGCGTACTTCCGACTTTTTAAAAAAAAAACCTGCTCAAGGTGAACTTCTAGATTATAGATATGGACTTGCTTAACTTATTAAAGGGCAAACTTTGGATACACAGGTCCATACCTATGGAAAAAAAAAAACTTTAGGGCCTGAAAATTTATATTCAGTTTTGTTTTTTAAACTATTGCTAACATTCTGTCTGTATTTACATTAATCTTATTTTCCACAGATCAGATCAACACAAAATCAAACATTTTAATGACTCTTACCTAGGGATGGGCATTGTGATAGACTGTCTACAGAAAGGAGTTTTGACTATCCACTATAATTAACAAAAAATGCACTCAATTTTATTGAGAAATGTGTACCTTGATCTTGAAAATATTTTCCATAACTAACTCACCACTGGCTCTCACAGTCTTTAGGGGCTTTTTTGACATATTACCCCATCTTTTTTACAAGGAATAATTAGAGCAACTGCAGTTTCTCACGCAAAGTGGTCCTAAACACCTCTGATTTCAGAGTGATGGTATCACCTTCCTTCCACAATGATTTTTCATCATAACTAATCTGGTCAATACCATGTGACTGCACAAAACTACTTCCATACTCCTTGTCTTTAAGACCATTAATTAACCATTAAAGTACTGAATGAACCTAACTGTTGTTGCCGTTGCTGACAGTGTAAATCAAGATCAGACTGTCTTTGATCTGCACTGTCTGCTACTTTGTTTCATATTCTGGCCAACACAATATGGATATAGCAATATTTCCGCTCTTTCCTTGGTACCCTAAGGATTAATATTTCATTATCGTCTGCTCTTTCTTCCATCTACGAATGATATCAATGTTGCCTGTACCCCTTAATTTCCATTTTTGATTAAGCCATAAAGCAAAATCATTTACATCCTTTAATTTCTCTTATGAAAACTAGAGCAAAAACTGTAATTTAGACCCATTTTCACCCTTAAAGTGTCTTACAATGTCCAGAGCAGAGTAGATCAAGATCAGACTCTTAACATCATGCAGTCTGATATTGGATCTACGCTGTCCACTGTGCTAAGATGTTCTCGACAAAAGTAAGTTTGAAGTTAAGTAATTGGACCTTTCCCCTCCCCCACCTAGGTACACAAGGGTAACCCTTAACCAAACAATCCCATGTTTTAACAATTCTTATGAAGAAAGCTTTTAAAAACATTGTGGGAAAATGAAAAAATGCTGGTCACCAGCATTTTGTCCTTTTTCCAAAATGTTTTATAGTTGTTTGTAAACAAATACCAGTACTTGTGCCACAGTAAATTTGTCATCTGTAAATGATTTCAATTTGGACAAGTCTTAAACTGTTGTCATTTGGCAAAAGGTTAAAGCATCTCATTATGGAAGTAGTTCTCAGTCAACTAAGTACTGGAGTTTTGAACCATAAACAAGAACAAGCATATAAACTAAACCTCTCCTAGCATGCAGCATTAACACCGGAACAAAAATTCTGTGGAAGCAAGGCTATAGGCAACTGATAGAGAGTGGGCTCCGTGTAACTGTCTGTCTGTCACCCTATTTCTAAATACTTACGAGATTGATTTCCTTGCTCTATTAACCACAACAGTGGAATTTTCCCCACAAAGAGAGAGAGAGAAAAAAAAGAAACATTCATTAGACATGCCTTTCCACCACAACAGAGAGAAAATTGTAGAACTTTGTTCATGCTTCACCTGCAAACTACATACTCTTTATACTTTATGACCAGTGTTTTCACCATCTTTTGCAGTGTGCATTGTTGTTCCTTTTCATGTCCTCAAAATTCTCAAATATGCTTGGGTAAGGTAATTACATAATTAAAATGTACATGTACATAAGCGAGTTCTATATCTACTTAACTTTTACAAGAAGACAAAATTTTCAACTTGTCAAAAGTGAAAGCAATTTCAGACCTCAAATTAAATAGGACTCAAAAACCAGAATTTGTCTATGGAAGAATCAAGAACATTGGGAAAAGAAGAAAATGCTGGTTACCAGCATTTTTTCCTTTTCCCCCAAATGTTTTCAAAAGCCTTCTTCCTCAAGGTTGTTAAAACTCTGGATTGTTTTGGTAAAGGGTTCAGGGAAATATACAAGTACAACTGATACTGAAATACCATCCATTTAACCCTTTCCCAAACAAGCCCGGGTTTTCACGTGTCTGCAGTACAAGTCTTTTGAAAACACTGTGGGAAAAGGAGAAATTGCTCGTAACAAGCAATTTCTCCTTTTCCCACAGTGTTTTCTACCCTTTTTGATAACTTTCTGCCATTTTCATCAAATTTAAAATTGTCGTCTGCAAACTCTTTCAATCTGGACCAGTCCAAAATTTGTCGTTTGGGAAAGGGTTAAAACATATTAATATGATCATAATTGAAGTAACTTCCTTAAACTGTGAAATTTGAACTCTCAAACTGTACTGACTTGTCTTACTGTAACAATCATGACACAGCATGTACTACAGATGGCTTTATAAACATCATGGCAAAAGAGGCATTGCTCATAATGGACAGTTTAGATATTAAGCAACCTGCTGCCTTTCCTTCTTTGTCTTCTACTCTTACCACATGACACTTTAGACTCATTTAAAACTTAAAGCATTTCCAGACAACAACTCAAATGCGACTCAAATGATTGGATTTGTCTTTGAAAGGGTGAGAAACACTGAGGGAAACAAAGTAATTGAGTGTTGCCAGCATTTTTCTCCCTTTCCCACATTTTCTACACTGTCAAGAAACTTCTTGGGTTCATTTGTACCACTTTTATACTTGTCATCTGCAGATGCTTTCAATTGGTAAACTTCTAAAATTTGTTGTTTGGTAAAGGGTTAATTTGGAGTAGCACATGTCTGTCTGCACAGAAATCATGAAGGTGGGTCAAACATCTCATAACAACAGAGACAAATTGCTGCAATTCACCTGTAAATTATATCAGCTAAACAAAGCATAGCATCTATGCATTCAGTATATCTATAAAATACAGTCTACAAACGATGCCTACAAGCCAATGATGCTCTAAGTCTCGTGTTATAGGCCATCAACAGTATGTTGCTTTCAAACAAAAACTTTTCTTATCAACCAAAAAAAAAAATATGAATGAACAAACTGTAAAGAATAGCTTCTAAAATCCAAAGTACCAACTGGTATGTAAATTTTCAACTCTCTTGAGCTGAAGAAACTCCTAACCTGCTAATTAAGTGAAATGAAACTTTCAAGCCAATTGTAAAATCCATAATTCTGCTAGTTCAAAGTTACTTTTTGGGGATATGTAATTTAATATCCAACAATGTAGATCTAAGGATAGGCTGCATGTTCTGTGCAGTCTGATCTTGATCTACACTGTACACAGAATGTCCTTTAGTCGTGCTTAGTTGCCTAAGGGTTAGGAAAGAAGAGACAAAATTTTGTGTAACTCAGGACCAGCTCCCAAAAATTCTGTGATAATGGAGGAACTTACTTATTGTCAGAAACTTTCAAAACTTTATTTTAAGCATGTCCGGCTCAGAATTATGATATTCATATGCACAAGACCATGTGAAGAAATAAGAATTATTTGAAAAGGAAAAACTGTTGGCCCAACACAACAAGATGGTGGCATGAGATTGGCTAGCATTAAGAATAATTATTATGTCTATAGTGTAACTAACAAAATGCTGCAGCATGCATGCATGTCACACTCATCAAACACTGAAAGAACTTGTATATTCTACTGCCTAAAATGATGTGAGAAAAAAGCAGTATTAAGTAAACTTAGTTTTTGATTGGAAATTATGTCAGTCTAAAACAAATGAAAGAAGAAACGGGTCACTTGAGAATCTTTCAATGTTTGACTCCATCATAACTCTATGTAACTACAGCAATGCATATTGGTGAAAATGTCTAGTGATGAAATATCTGCTGTTTGTCAATTTTCTACTCATTTATCAAAATAGATTTTCTATTATTCAGACTTTTTTTGCTGTCAAGTTATATTCCAACATTTGCCACTAAGAGGCACAACAAAAACTGTTGAATTCCTTTCTGGTGTTATTTAAAGTGATGATACTTATAATGCTATATTAAATGAACCCCTACAAAGAACTCCATCCTGATAAAAGCTGGACTGATATTTGTACCAAACATTGGTCTTCTAGGAGATTTATTCAGTGTTTTGCACAAACACAAGTTTTTTTGTACAAACACAAGTTTTTTGTTTAAAATTTCATATTACATGTACATGACTGTATTGCATATTGCAGAAGTGATGACTTACAGTTGACAGTTAGTTCTTTAGGACACTATGGTAAAATAGTTTCATTCATCAATCATCTATTATAAGCCATTCAGTGTAATATGTGTAAAATATAGGCTTTAATTGCAGATGGCAAAGATCAAGATCAGGCTGCACAGAATATGTAGTACAATCTAGTATCCATGTCCTTGCTTCTATAGTCATGTATGTAAGTTAAAAGTCTCATGAGTTTCAGTAGCTTTTATTTTCAGCTGTTACAAGAGGCCAAGTTTATATACCAGTATATATTTGGCCCTGAAAGAGTTACCGTAGTTGAATATCCCAAGGACCTAAAACACACACTTCACTGATTTATTGTATGACCCAAGTATTTATGTCACTTTCCCTCTTGGTATGCATTTACATTTTAAAAAACCTTTCTTGACAAACAAAAAAAAAAGAAATTTATAGAACCAAATTACATTTATGACAGTTATCATGCTATCAGGGTGACACTATAAATTCAACTTGTCTCAAAAATTTTGAAATTGAAGCTTTGTCAAGTTTACTGGAAAAAATACATAGAATAAAAAAGGGTGGAGAAGAAATGAGAGATGAGCTAATCTCTGACACTTTGTTTGTGTCCTGTGTTGTGTAACATCTACTCTTGGTTTGCAGAGGGCAACCTCTAGGTATATTTACCAACAGTTTAGATCAGATCAGACTACACCTATCGTAAAACTCAGTGGGAAAAGGAGAAAATGCTGGTTACCAGCATTTTCTCCTTTTTGCAATATGTTTTCAAATCGCTTTTCTTCACAATTCCTTTAAAATGCCGGATTGTTTGTGAAGGAATAAAGGGATAAACCATTTGGTAATGAGGAAGAAAATGTTCAGTTTTCAGATCAAGGGAAAAGATCTTTTGAACATAAATGTCTGAATATGATAAAAACAGCAGATCATGCTATCACTAGGACATTTTCACATAATAGATACTGCATACAAGAGTCAGCAGGAAAACAAGAGTACATAAAAATAGACATAGAATACATCGAGAAAAAAATGTCAAAGTATCATGCAAACATTTCTCTCGCTCATGGGTCAATGTACTCACAAACGTAAAACCAGGCTGAAAGGACCAAATTTACTTTCATAATACAAAACATAAATTTATGCTACCATACCACAAACATGCGGTGAGCACAAACAACATAAGATCAACTATGATGGTACAATGTTAGCATTATATGCAATTTTGTTGGTATCTGAGGTTTTAACTGTAATTTTTCAGTAACAAGATGTCTGTTTGTAAAACAGTCATGCCCCCCTACTGCCACATTGATACAGGAAGTGGCACAGTTCATAAACTGATATCAATCGCCAAAAAACATCTGCATAATTTGATCCTTTAATTGCCGATAATTTGTTGACAAGTCCATCTTTAATTGGAGATGGGTCAAAGTACCGACATGCGTCAGCAATAATCGCTAATCAAGTAATTAACATCCCTTAATTGTCTGATTTATAGCTCACTTCAATTGTTAAACGTGATAATCTGTCAACAGTTCGCATAATTATAAACATCGCCGTGTGTATACATACAAGATTGTAAACAGTCGCCGATACACAGACTGGGTTATCGATTTTCTTCTCGGCACGCGCATTCAACTTCCGCTTTTTCCCAGTCAACTTCGATGCTTACTATGTCCCCATTAATACGCGAATAAAATGTGGGAGCCACAAGTTGAGCCACATATGATGATTTTTGAGACACTTTATTTTTTTTTTTGAGCAAATGGTTCAAGTGGCGAATGGCAGTGCGGGCCCTGAATCATCTGGTGGTCACTGTGACCTTGACCTTTCACAGATTAACCTTAAAATCAATAGGGATCATTTACACTCCAAGATGAATATCTGTACAGAATTTGAAGGATCTAGGTCAATTCTGTGTGTAGTTATCATCTGGACAAGGTTTGGTCTATGTATCATTAAATTGAAGGCCACTGTGACCTTGACCTTTGATGGATTAATCACAAAATCAATAGGGATCATTTACACTCCAAGACGAATATCTGTACAGAATTTGAAGAACCTATGTCAATTCTGCGTCTAGTTATCATCTGGACAAGGTTTGGTCTATATATCATTTAAGTTGAAGGCCACTGTGACCTTGACCTTTGATGGATTAATCTCAAAAGTGATAGGGATCAGCTACACTCCGAGACCAATGTCTGTGCCAAATTTGACGAACCTAGGTCAATTCTGTGTCTAGTTATCATTCGGACAAGGTTTGGTCTATATATCATCATGCTGACGGTCACTGTGACCTTGACATTTGACCGATTGACCTCAAAATCAATAGGGATCATCTACACTCCGAGATGCATGTCTGTGCCAAATTTGAAGAACCTATGTCAATTCTGTGTCTAGTTATCATCCGGACAAGGTTTGGTCTATGTATCAACATGTTGACGGTAACTGTGACCTTGACATTTGACCGATTGACCTCAAAATCAATAGGGATCATCTACACTCTGAGATGCATGTCTGTGCCAAATTTGACGAACCTAGGTCAATTCTGTGTCGAGTTATCATCCAGACAAGAAAAGGTCTACCGACGGACCGACCGACATGTGCAAATCAATATACCCCCCTTCGTTGAAGGGGGGGCATAATTATCAAATTGCCAAACAGGCTAATTGTCAAGGTAACAAAAGCTAGGTCAGTATTCACCAGTCATTCTTTAGAACATTCTTGCTCTAATTATAGATTTAGAAAACCATTTGGTTCAGCCAAAATGGCTCAGCCAATCAGATGTTTGTTACTTTCAAATCAAAATCCTTGAGAATACGACCAAGATGTTCTTCAGAATTGTTGGTGAATACAAACCTGGAGCAGGTCAAGCATTGGGGAAATATTGCTAGGTAAATGCCATTTATGTGATTTAGAAAACCTAGTCGGAATTTTAGGCTTGTCGAAATTCAAGGCATCTGAAAATGAAAACATTTCATTTAGCTTTAATTCACTTGAAAAGCAAATTAAGAAATTAGTCATCATCTGATAAGTAGTAAATATCTCGACCTGTACCTCTGTACTTCTCCCTTTACCAAAAAATCCGTAGTTTTAAAGACCATGAAGAAAACTTTTGAAAACATTGTGATAAAAAGGAGAAAATGCTGGTTACCAGCATTTTCTCCTTTTCCCACAGTTTTCTATCCTTCCAAAAACAAATTTTACTTTTTTTGTCACACTTATATTGTAATCTGCAAATGCTTTCAATTTGGACAAGTCTACTATTTTGTCCTTTGCTACAGAGTTAAATGATAGTTAATACACATACTTTGAACCAGGATATAACCTCAGTGAACATCAAAATTATTTGAACATTTTAAAGCAAGTAATGACACTGTGCAGAATATTCATCATGCACAAACAGAGCAAAAACAACAATGACAACATGAACAACAAAACATTCACCAGTCAACAGAGAAAAAAACACACACACATTTCACTGAAAATTCTATATAAACAGCTTTCTAAAGGTTTCAGAAAACCTGGCTTATCAGTGAAAAAGACCTTGTATGCTATGAATTCTTCTTTACACGATCAGCCTTAAAATGTAGATATAAGCATGTTGAAAACATTTTAATTTGTGAATCTGGACTGCCCTATAAACCCTCTATTTCATTATGATTTACACACACCCGAGTTCAAAGTGAAAAACTTGCAGATAAACATATATATCAAAATGTCATCACACTGATTTGCTTTTCTAATTTCATCTATTACCATCCTTAAATTAATTACTGTATACAAAAAAAGTGACAAAAATGTTATAACATGTTTACAGCTTTATAATAATGCCGTAGATGTATTTCTCATTAAACTCATGATTTTGCAGCTGAGAGCTTTTAACATATCCCTATTAACTATGGATTACCATAATGAACTTTAGTTTGGTATAATGAATATAAATTCAAAACACTATAATAAAAATGGAAATTGCTTCATGAGCAATTTCTACTTTTATCGTCTTTTTTTCGTCTTCAGAAGTGGTCCACTGCAAGGTAGTCATTTGCAGTTGTAATTTATTTACACAGAAATATTATAACCACCAAGTACAAAACATCTCCAGTGACTGTTTTAGTGTAGGACAGGATCTCACAGTGGTTAGTTCAATGTCTACATTTAACAACCTTTCATAAAGGGGCTCATGGCTTCATCACAGTGAGGGGACAGTCACAAAATTATCCATGCTGCTCTGATTTTACTTACAAAGACCTTTGTGCCGGGAGACTAAAATAACAATTTTCATCAGTCAAGAATTACAATGATAGGTTGAAAAATGTCATAATAAAAGAAACTTTGGACACTTCTTGTTCACATGCAAAATAAATCAAAGCACTGTCAGTCTCTCCATAGGTACATGTAACTTTTTACCTCTTTTCAATGTACCATCCATTATATTCCTGAATAATTCTTTTTATTTGCAGAAAAGGAACAACTTCTTATGCACATACTGTTATGTAACTTGTAATGATTTTTCACTGAAAAAATAGGAATGCTTCCATATCAATTTGAATGTGGTGCATGAATTTGAAAACCAGTACATATATCAACCTTAAGAGTACCTTTCACAACTATGGTTGCTTTTGGCTGCCATTGTAGATCAAAATCAGACTGTACATAACAAGCAGTCTGGTCTTTGATTTCCGCTGTCCGCTTTGTTGAGATATACTTGCAAAAAGCAACCTTCAAAATGTGGTTCAACTGTTGCTCTTTATACTGTATTTTTTTTTTTTCTTTGAAAAATATACAGAATTAGGGAACTTGTTCAAGGAATTGTCTACAGCATAACTCCAGGGAAATCATGTAAAGTGGATAATTGCAATTGATGTTGTTTAGGAGTGTTCTCGTATGGGATATAACTAGAAAAGGACATTTTTGTTTGTGTTTACCTGTAGGATACCCAGCAAACCTTTAGCTGTTGAAAAACAATATCGATCAAGATCAAACTGCACAGAAAATGAAGCCTGAACAAATCAAAATTGTTTGATATGTTATAAAATATTTTGGACATTTTCTGGTATATCCCCTTTCAGTTCTATTTTCCATGTTATTTCTGGTTTTCAGCAGGTCTAAATTTTTCTGTGTTGCAATAAATTATATAGGGTCAACATTTCAAACTTCTCTGGGAAGGGAAAGGTTCAATAGTTGATGGTAAGATATCTCTTTACCAGACGACAAAATTTTAGCCTTCTCCAAATTGAAAGCATTTGCAGACGACAATTTCAATGTGGCTAAAATGGTGCAATTTTTCTTTGATAGGGTGGAAAACATTGTGGGAAAAGGAGAAAATGCTGGTTACCAGCATTTTGACCTTTTCCCACAATGTTTTCAAAAGGCTTCTTTCCCAGGGGCGTCAAAAGGCATCATTGTGTGGTAAAGGGATATCACAGGGAATCCTAACCATTGCAGGATAGGATCAGTGCTCTTTTCAAATGGACCAAAATGTAAAGGGAATCTGTGCAGACAGGATGAATTTGCTTTTTCACTCTTTGCCAGACCACAAAATGTTAACCTTGCACTTGCTAATGTTTTACACTAGGCTCAAATTATGTGATACATCTTTTGGTAGAAAACATGTTGGGTAAAGGAGAAAATGCTGGTTACACACATTTCTTCTTTTCCCACAATGTTTTATAAAGCCATCTTCCTCAAGGTTGTTTAAACTTAGGATTGTATGGTATAGGGTTAAATACTGAGTGGTCCTGGGATCATATTCACCAACCATTCTACATTTCAAAACAAGCAATCAGATTGCCTGCAATACATGTCTCAAGCAGCCAATCAGACAACCAGTGTTAGAATGCAGAAAATGAAATGTATTTAGAACAGTAGGTAATATGGCAACTGATGTTTTAGTCTTACTTTCTTGAAACTTTTGTCTTCCTGGCATGTAAAATATGAATACAAAGTTTTATTAATCCATTAATGGTCAATCATTAATTTTCATAGATAGTTGTAACCCACTTCACACAGCACAATCACAAAAGCTCGTCTTTAGCACTTCATGCTCAGGTAAGCTAAAAAAGCTGGTTTCTGGCATTTTCTCCTTTCCTCACAAATTTCAAAAGCCTGCTTCACTGCAGTCATAAATAAGCAATGCTGTGTAAAAAGGGGGGAGCTTAATGCATCTGCAAAAAGCATTGAGCCAGGTCAGCCTGCACAATCTGACCCGAGTCGTAACTTTTTGCTATTGGTCAATTTTCTGCATGTCTAAGGACCATTCTATAACATGATTCATTTATTTGTTAGATGGAATAGATTTTATGGATCCATAAGCATGTGATGCTTGGCTTGGTATAGTGGATCACTGAGATGCATTAAGCCCCCTTTTGCCCAAGCATGTCTCAAATACCTGGCCTGAAAGAGTGAACGAAAAAACTGAGCTTATCCAGGAAAGAAGTTAACTGTTCAAATGTTTATTAGCAGAAGAGTAACATAACAAATTGAGGTTTCTTATCACAGTCCTGTCAGCGAGCTGTTTAGTTATAAAAAAAAATCCCTCTTTCATTGAACCATAGCTGCAGATATGGAGAAATGTTTCATGAATTACAGCCTAATTTTCTATACTTTTTTTTTTGTATTTCTCCAAGTTGGTACTTGATGCATTTTTCTCATCAAAATATTTCTAATGAATAATAATTATGTTCAATAAAGCTTTCACAGAATAAGCAATAATTTTAGATATGGGATAAGCCTACTTATCCGGAACTCTGTAACCATGAGCACACTGAAGGTTAATATCCCTCTGTGAATGCAGCCAGATGCCATATCTACACAACATAAAACATATGCCACTATTGGCAATGTCAACAGCCCCATCTCAGAAACATATAATCTCTGACCTTAAGAATCTAAGAGATGGAAAACTTTAACATCTGCTGTTTCAAAGTAAAGAAAGGTTTTCACCCAACCATTCCTGGATGTACATGATTATCCTGTCTGGATGACCCTTAGGAAAAAGGCTATTGAAAACATTGCATGAAAAGGACAAAACGCCGGTGACTAGCATTTTCTCTTTTCCACACAGGTTTCTAATTAAAAGTGAACAAAAAATCGCACTAAGCAATGCTTCTAGAGTAATCCCTTTAACCCTTTACCACACAATACTGACTTTTAACAACCATGAAATAGAAGCCTTTTGAAAACATTGTGGGAAAAGGAGAAAATGCTGGTAACCAGCATTTTCTCCTTTTCCAACAATGTTTTCTAACCTATCACAGACAGAAATCATCAGTTTAGCATCATTTGTCTTCTGCAAATGCTTTCAATTTGGTCCATTCCAAAATTTTGTGAAGAGTTAAACGATACTTTCTCTATACAGGAACTTGAATTTCCAAGTCACATTATGTCACTGTATGTCATTGCTCTTCTGTAACTATTTTTCGGTTGGCTCATATTTAGTAATTAACCCTTACAGTACCCTTCACTAATTCTGTTACAGTAACAACCAGTATAAATCAAGTATAGATCAAGATCAGACTGCAGGAAACATGCCCTGTAATCTTATATCTAGACTTTGCCCAGACATTCTGGAAAAGAGACTTGACTTTGCACTTATCAGGGTTTTCATTACCTGTTAGGTTTATTTGGTCCTCTGTGGGTTAACCCTTTACCACACTGCAGTATTCTAGACATTTCTAAATTGACAGTATTTTGCAGACAACAAAGCAAACATGACTCAAAAATTGAAAATTCTTTTCGGGAGGATAGAAAACATTGTGGGAAATGGAGAAAATGCTGGTTACCAGCATTTTTCCTTTTCCCACAATGTTTTCAAAAGCCTTCTGTATCAGGATTGTTCAAAGGTGACACTGTGTGGTAAAGGGTTAAATGTTTCAAGAACAGAGTGACATCAGGCAGAACGACTCAAACTGTCTTTATGATGAATCTCTGAGTACATTAGTAAGAGGACAGAAAATCTCATCTCTCCATGTCCCATTAACCCATTGCCATTTAATTCACTTTATATGCCATTACCATAGGGAGCTTTTTAAAATACGGTCAGAAAAAGAGCAAGGTTTTCCAAACAATCTATCAAGCAGAAAAAAGCAACATTCTCCCTATCATTTGTTAATGAAGAATTGTTTGTACTGAATGGTTTTTGAAAACTTTGTGGTAGAAAGCAGACGATGCTGCTAACCGTAATTTTCTCCTTTTTCCACAATGTTTTCGACCCTTTGAAGAACATAGTCATTTCATTTGAGCCACTTTTCTTAACATATCCTCTTCAAAATCAATGCTTTCAATTTGGACAAGTATAAAATTTTGCTGTCTCAGAAAAAGTTCTGTAAGAATTTCGCTTGGCATCCTGTCTTTTCTGCATTATGAAGCACTTAACTCTTTACCACACGACAAATTTTCTGACTGTTCCAAATTGAAAGCGTTTGCAGACAACAAATTAAATGCGAATGAAAAATTAAAACTTGGTTTGGGAAGGGTAGAAAACATTGTGGGAAAAGGAGAAAATGCTGGTTACCAGCATTTTCTCCTTCTCCCACAGTATTTCCAAAAGGCTTCTTTCTCAGGGTCGTTACAAGTCGGGATTGTGTGGTAAAGGGTTAATCAAGAAGGTTGAACACTTCAATCATCAAGTCAGATGATTACAGTGAACAGCCACAGGCTATCCTATACTTACATATGATCTGTTTTATTTACAGTGGATCCAAATTTATCCGAACAACGGAACAACGCTTTACCCACATGAGCAAGAAACTAATGAACATTGGTCCTGCTGAATTTGTATATCTGTTCAGTGTCATAAACATAAATTTGGTAGTTTTTGGCAACCCTTTACCAAATAATATCAAGTTTTAATGACCTTGAGGAATAGAGCTCTTGAAAACATTATGGAAAAAGGAAAAAAAAAAATGCTAGAAACAAGCCTTTACTCCTTTCCCCACAATGTTTTTTAAACTTTCATAGACAAATCCCATCTTTTGAGCCACATTTATTTTGTTGTCTGTAAATACTTTCAAATTGGACAAATCAAAAATATTGTCATGTGTTTACCACGCTACAAAAAAGTAGACTTGTCCAAATTGAAAGAATTTGCAGACAACAAGTAAAATGTGGCTCAAATGATGGAAGTTGTCTTTGATAGAGTAGAAAACATAGTTGGAAAAGGAGAAAATGCTGATTACCAGCATTTTCTCTTTTTCCAACAATGTTTTCAAAAGGCTTCTTTCTCAGGATTGTTTTAACTTGGAATTATGTGGTAAAGAGTTAATGAGAGTGATACGACTAAAATAGCAGAGAAGTGAAGAGTACACACAAAGATCTGACTGCACGTGTGCAAGATGAACTTGGTCTAAAATCTCCGCAAAACAAAGTATCCTTAGTAATCAGGTTGCTTAAGAATGAAGACATTATTTTTGACATCTTTGGAATGGTCAATTAAGCACTCATGGTCTTGTTACAGACAGTCATCTTTCTACATTATTCTAACTTTACCTTTTAAAAATGATTACAGAACTAAAAAACATTTTTCTTGTTTATGAAACCATTTCTTATCTATACATATATCTTGTTTTTAGACATGGACTTTGAAAGATTAAAGTTAAAAAACTGAAAAAGATTATACATATTGATTCAATATTCAATATGTAAAGTTATTACTTTCACATAATATAATAATAATTGTACAGTTCTACCAGGGAGGGGAAACTGCATGGTTTTTGTTTTTATACACTACAAAGAAAAATGGTGAAATTCTAACAAATTAAAAAGGCAAAGAGTTTTTTCTGTCTTCTGTGTTTTAAGTTTTATAGATCAATCTATGCACCATATTCTGGTAAACTTATGTCCCAATATATACTACAATGGTGTCATAAAAATTTGCCCTCTTTGCAAAACACCTGTCATGAAATGTTGAGCTGTATGAACAAGAATCACTTATTCTGTGTGTTTTTGTCAAAATTCTACCATTTTTCAGTGCAGTGTATCAAAATACACCATGTGATTCCCTACCCTGATTACTATCACTATTACAGACTGTTGTTGCTATGCATGAAGAGGTTAAATAAAGCCTGTTAAAGCTACAGTTCTATCTTTGACTTCATGTTGTTCTTTTCAGATGCTTCCAACGTCGACTTATCGTAAACGGAATGACAAACTATGCAATTGCCTACAAACACTTTTTCCCAATGGAAATGCAAATAAGAGTATCCTCAGGGCCCTGACTTGCTCAACTATGATTGAAACATTGTGTTGTTGGTGGTTGTACAGGAAAAATAGGCAGACCTGATAAAGGTGAAAACTCATGTAAAGACAGTAAGAAAAGCCTCAAGAAATGGAGCAATAAAAGCAACATTTACACTGACCTAATGATCCAGTTTTTGACCAAGCATGACCTGACCAAAATTTGACTTTATCCTAGAACAATGCTCTCATTTGTAACAAAAAGATCAAGGTGACCTATATTTTGACAATGTATCCATATTTCAACTGGGCATCATAAATGCAATCAGACTTGGCATCATGGAGACATGTGCCCTATAAAGTATCACATTATGCTTTTCTATGATTTCAGCTAGTAACATTCTTTATGCTTTTGAGTGACATATATGAAATGTCATTAAAGATATCATCCAGATAAATATTCTGTTCAAGTTTCATTAGGCTTCCGCTGAAAAGTGGCCCTGGACTTATAATGTTCTACTATGATATGACCATCTTGCCTAATCACTGATGCTGGTTGATGCATATTCTATGTTTTCAAACTTTATAAAGAAAAAACATTCTAAGATTCATCAAAAGAGAGGTGTCTGGGATGCCATTTCATCAAAGTTTCTATTGTGCTTGCTAAAGTGATAACAAGCTTTATTTTCTACCAAACATTGGTTCCGTATGAACTTAACTATATACTCACACTTGTACAAGCAAATTACTGAGACAAGCATCCGGAGTGAGTTTTATTCAATTCAGGGTGAAAATATACCCACCAGAGTGGACAGGAAAGAAGGTTTTTCTTTCTGACCAAGTTTTAGACCCGGGTTTGCCCATATTCTATCTGCCCAAGATATTGACAAGGACATCTAAATTCTGTAAGATGGGTTACAAAAATTGTTATCCCTGGATGATTACATATATACCTGAAGTGACTGATATCCAGTCTTTGCTGAGATATAATTTACCAAGTCTAACATATTTACAGTTTTATTGAAAATAGGACTAATCTGTGGCCTCTATATGAAGGTTTATACTATATAAGATTTTGTGACCTATATTTTGATGGGCGTGTCTGTGTTTGACCAAAAGTATAATTCAGCCCAGTGATTGCCCAGAAACACATTCTAACAAAGATTTATTTGAATTCGGGCAAGCCTGTAGCCTTTGGGACGATAGCCAAGATTTCCTTGATAACAATGGAAAAAAAAAGAAACAGGAGGATAAGAATAGCTTGCCATAGAGCATTTGTACTCAGGTGAGCTAAAAATTGTAATCTATTTCACTCCCTTTTTTTCCTTCCTTTTTTTTCCACAGCTATTTGATGAGTTTAAAATTTGAACATGAAGTATAGGCAATTAATGATAAAATCTAAACTACTTCACGATTAGAACTAACTAATTTTCATTTGTTCAAAACTTAATCAAAGACACAAACACATGGTTACAAGTGAAATGGGTATTTTCAGACCGTAAATACCCAGAAATTACAATTTTATGGGTCCTAAATCACAATATCTCACAAGGTATATTGTGAGATCAAACTGCTAAATATTCTGTAGTCTGATCACACCTAAATTGTCCACAAAAGCAACTCAAGGTGTCCTATCCACTTGAGGATTAAGTACTTGAACACTAAAACAATTAACAACACGAAACAGAACATAAGATTGAAGAAATCTTAAGTTTAACCATTTACCAAATGATCCTGTCTCTTAAACATCCTCAAAAAGAAAGCCTTTGAAAACTTTGTTGGAAAAGGAGAAAATGCTGCTCATCAGCATTTTCTCCTCTTCCCACTGTGTTTTCCACCATATCAGAAAACTGTCTGTTAATTTTTACCAACTCTGAATTTGTCAGTTACTGCAGATGCTTGCAATTAAGAACAGTTTTAACCCTTTCCCAAACAAGCCCTGGTTTTCACGTGTCTGCAGTACAAGTCTTTTGAAAACACTACGGGAAAAGGAGAAATTGCTCATAACGAGCAATTTCTCCTTTTCCCACAGTGTTTTCTACCCTTTTGGAGAACTTTCCGCCATTTTCATCAATTAAAAATTGTTGTCTGAAAACTCTTTCAGTTTAGAAGAGTCTAAAATTTGTCGTTTGGGAAAGGGTTAAATATGCTGTTTTGTAAAGGATTAAAATATATCTCGCCCACCCTGTCAGACACTCAGATGTTACTATGCAGAGATGTACCGTATTTTGCTTAAATTTTGGGACACCCAAAAAATTGGGACACCATCAAAAAACGTGAAAATAATTATTTTTCATGACCCAAAGATTTGGGCCATACTAAAAATTGCAAAATACGACAGTATTTTTTTGTACCAAAGAATTAGGACAGTGAATATCTACTCCGAAAAAAAACCCTTTAATCCGCTTGTTAACATTTGTTTACAAGCATTTGGTTTGCGCAGTTTCATTTCTCCACGTAAGCATTGCTTCCAAACCCTCTCGATATCATCGGGAATCTCCTGCTTCAAGGCAAATAAATCCGATCACCCCGACAGACAATTAAAAAACCCATTTGTGAAAAAAGAACCTAAATAAGGGTAAAAAGGGTGTGATTAACTTGAATCAAAGGGCAAAGGTACATATCATGTGTATACGTACATCTGAAGTCGACAAGTGTGTATGTGTTTCACGGTCAATCGGGTTCGTTGTATAAAAATAGAAATCAAGATATCCTATATTCTAACTGGAGGTTATCGATCGAAGATTGTCAACCAATCAAATTTGAGAATGGGCCGAGCAGGTACTTTTCAGAACGGAAATCAAATCGTTGTTTACCTCACGTTAACAGGTAAAATACGTTGTAAAAGTTTTTATATAAGCGCAAAACACCAATGCTGATTGCTTTACCGGGATGCATACAAAAATTACTGAAAACATTTAGTTTATCAGTAACGAAAACAATGAAAAAAATACGAAGTTTTAAATTCCTACTACACAAATTGACTACAGGAATTCCAATTTCTCTAAAAATAGACACGACCAGCATGTGATCGTGGTTTTATTGAAATCGCAGCGCTAATATTCGACGGGTAAGTGGTCAGTGCCAAACAGCTTGACAGCTTGTCTTGTTTGACCCAGGGATCGTATATTACGTGTAATATACGTGTAATATACGATCCCTGTTTGACCATAAGTTTTGGGACACCACGGAAAATAATTATTTTTCGTTAACCTAAATATTGGGACATCTAAAAAATTAATTATTTTTTACTGTCCCAAAACTTACGCAATTTACGGTATTATGCTACAATTAAGTTCATTGATATTATAGGTAATGCAGAGTTCAGTTTCTTAATAAAAATGTTGTTTTTACAATCAAGTTTCCTAGAAGTTATAGTGTGAGTAATTTGATATCCTAACCTGACATTGTCATGAAATTCATAATGATGTTGACCCTTAAAGCGCCTTTCACGACTATAGTTGCCTTTGTGGCCAGTGTAGATCAAGAAAAAATGTGCAGCCTGATCTTTGTTCTATACTGTCCTCTTAGCTAAGACACTAGACACTAGGCATAAAAGTGACCACAAAATTGCAATTACCTTGGTGTTAGTCTAGACTGAAAATGTGCTTTTGGTTTATTCGGCACTTTAAGGGTTAAACAATCTCTTATTATAATTATTTTTTATACATTGCTAGAACCCTTATTCCTTATTCAGAAAAACAAAATTGCAATATCGTCTCTGTAGAAGTTTGCGTTAGTCTTTTTGCCATGGACATATTTAGTTCCAGTTACTGACATGGACTTATTTACAGCTAATTTTAACTCTATCATTGCCAAATATATAAAACTCAACCCATTTCGACAGCTGAAAATACTATCCACTGAAACTCAGAAAGACTTTAACTCTTTACCAAACGACAAAATTTTAGACTGATTGAAATTGAAAGAATTTGCAGACGACAAAATAAATGTGACTGAAAAATTGAAATTTGGTTTGGAAAGGGTAGAAAACATTGTAGGAAAAGGAAAAAAAAAGCTGGTTACCAGCATGTTCTACTTTTCCCACAATGTTTTCAAAAAGCCTCTTTCACAGGGTCGTAAAAATTCTGGATTGTGTGGTGGAGGGTTAATCATAAGGAAATGGCAAAACGAGCAAATGGTATACACCTAACGCAAGACTGCACATTCTGTGTGGTGTGATCTTGATCCAAGCTGTCTGCAAAAGTCCCTGGACCCGTATTCACCAACCATTCTTATGAATATCCTGTCTTATTCTCCAAGATTTTCTATATTTGAAAGCAACACAACTTCTGATAGGCTAAACAACATGGATAAACAAAATGGTTTAGCCAATCAGAAGTTGTGTTACTTTCAAATTTAAACAATTCTGAAGAATAGGACTAAGAACGTACTAACGAATAGTTGATGAATACAAACCCAGTTTCCACTTAATGCTGAGCAAGAAAAGGTTAAAGCTTCTCTTTCTGATCAATTTCTAGTACTTTCCAGACTCAAACCAATTTAGCCACACTGACTAACAGGTTGAAAGGTGTCCTGCAGGTGAGATCCAGCTTCATTTCCTATGGTAAATAGACTGGTTATTGTGTTTATTTCATGCTACATGCCACTGCTTAAATAATAGTAAATTGTATGACTGTGGTGACAGCTGCTTAATGACATTTTCATTTTAACCCTTAACTGTACAGGCTATTTTTTTGTTAAATGTATGAGAAAATGATAAAATAAATCTTTAAAGCCAATAAAAAGAGACTGTTATATTTCAGCTGATTCTTAGTTTTATGTGACAGGGCTGGTGTCTTCATTGTCTTTTCACACTTCTGGTGAATTTTCGATACATTAACTACTTGTATAATGACTTTTTACTTTTTCCATCTTGCAACAGAGCATGTTTGGAAACATTGTGAAAATGAGCTATTTTTTTGTTTTGTAAAAATATTTTTCTTCTCCTACAACTTTTCTGATATCTTCACACATCAATCATTAACTCATAGTTGTCTGCTGCATTTCAGAGGGTAACAGGTGAATACCACATCAGTATTTTATTTTCAGAATTTCTTCTTATTTCATTTGATGACTGAACATATGAAAATTTCTTGGGCATTTAATCTATTTCTTCCCACTGCAGCATATCTTTAATGAAACAGTTAGGTTTCATTTGCAAGTATACACACTTAACCCTTTACAAGACGACAAAATTTTAGCCTTGTCCAAATTGAAAGCATTTGCATACGACAATTTCAATGTCGCTAAAATGGTGCAATTTTTCTTTGATACAGTAGAAAACATTGTGAAAAAAGGCAAAATGCTGCTTACCAGCATTTTCTCCATTTCCCACAATGTTTTCAAAAGACTGCTTTCCCAGGGTCGTTAAAAGGCGGCATTGTGCGGTAAAGGGTTAAGCAAAAACGGACATTAAGTGATCACCATTAACAAAGCCAAGATGTCACATCTCAGAATCTTCCACAGTAATTCGCCCCTTCTGTGATGCACACTTTTTAAGACCTAAGAACAGTCCGATTTAAAATAAGCCAAATTTGCAAGAATATGATGCCCCCCCTCCCCCCCCCCCCCCCCACAAAAAAGTGAGAGAAATATAAAGGACAAACTGACTTACTTTTACCAGTGTTTGTTTCAGAGTTGCCACTTTCTGCTGTATGCCTTATTGGCCACTTTCTGATGTATTTGTCTTACAATTATAAGATATTAAGACTATAATCAGAGAAGGGGGGACAAAATGACAACAAAAATTAAAACACAAAGATTTTTGACACAGTGAACACACTACGAAACATACAGTACGAAAAACCACAGCCTTACATACCATTACATGAGAGCGGTCATCTGAGAGCTAAAAATGAGACATTCAGTTGTGACATCTCAATATCAATCAATTCTCAAATCTTCAAAACATTACCCCCTGCGAACCACACTTTTCATCTTGCAACAGACTTCCAGTAAGTCTTCTGAAAACATTGTGGCAAAGGATAATTAGATCAAAGAAAAACTTTCTTTTTTTGTCACAATAATTCTTTTAATCAAACTTTTAGTTCATGTTGATCAACCACATTTTACAATGGCACCACAAAAGTAGCACTTCTGGTCATTTTCTCCATCTATCACAGTCTTGTTAATTCTTATTCAACAAATCTAAATTATAGATCTATTTTCTTTCAATACTATTCATTATGTATGTTGCTTCAATCATTTTCAAGTTGAAAAAATCCTAACATGGCATAAAAGTTTTACTCAAATAACACACAAATCTTATGATGATGATGATGATGATGATTTAATATTGTTTTCAACAAAGAAAGAGAGAACTTATACATGCTTCCTACGGAAAAATGCTTTGCCAGAAGTCACCAGGTTGATTGTCTCCAATAAGGATCAAAAGGGCACCAAGGTTGCAAATCCAACAACAGTTAAGAAAACCAATCCTATCATTCTTGATAACTGAAATGTTTGCATGAATTTGAATAACACATAATATAGCTTAAAGAGGTGTTGGCAAAGAAGTTAAGAACAAGAAGTAATTTTATCTAGCTTAGCTCACATCTAAATAGCATATCTCATTTCTAAGTACATGTACTGTGTTAACATAACTAATTGCAGCAAATAAAAAAGGCCTAAAATGTGAGGAAATACCAAACAGGTAAAACAATTACAGTAAAACCTCAGTAATTCGTAGCGCAAGGGACCGGAGTATTTTATTCGAACAAAACGTAGTACGAACAAAAAAGTGTGGCTGTGTTCGGGTATTTTCGGTGCCGGAAATAGAAAATCAGATTTACGCAGCATATCTTGCAGTACTCTGCACTGGTTCTGACTATACATGGATATCTCCCGTTCCTTCAAACTAAAGGCTTGATCTGATGTTATTTTTGTGATTGTTACTCCACTCACCTAGCGAAGAGATGTGTGAAAAACATAGGCGCAAGCTTCTGAAACGGGGGTAATATCACGTGATCATCTGATACAAGAAAGTTTACTTATCGTTTTTTTCTTCATCCATCTATAAATACTGTACATGTTTATCATAATAAACAGCGAAACAAATTTATCCATTATTTTTACGTTTGTTGAAATCCATCAGAGTGATTTCCCCTTCTAGAGATCAAATCACTCAGAGGACTTCAGACCGGGTCACCAGCAGAAAGACCGGAAAACACCAAATGGTGCTTTCCAGCATATTTCGGGAGTTTAGCCAAGTAAAAGGTAATATCCTGCCCCCATATCCGCAATGACTAGGTAATCATAATGAAATGAAAATGAAGCCCTTCCAACAGTTTACTATATGGTTTGCTTTTGTCCACGATTTTTTTTTTTTTTGAAAGGGGGGGGGGGGCGCTACGCAATGATTTTCGGCGATAAAAATGAAAAGGGATGATGTGTGGTATCAGTGGTATTTTTCGGCGAGCACAGGTTGATAACTTCTTTCACCAACACCCCTATTTAACATATAACCCTACTCTTTCGACACTCTCTCCCTTTCGATATGTATTTTGTGTGTTTTTCAGCGTTTTCCTGTGTTTTCTGGTCATACTGTGTTTTCCGGTCTTTCTAGTAATCGCTACAGACCGTTATACGTTTAGGCCTTGTCGGATGTTTTAAGGAATTTTGGAATTATTGTCCTTTTGATTGATTAACTGATGTGACAAACCAAATAACGCCTCTAATTACACTCGTGTGCAGTTGACGACTGATTGATACCAGTCGACATTGTCAATCAACAGGTGTGAAAATCAAGGTTGGTCACGGGTTTTCACACCTTCCTAAGTTTGCAAGGGGATTAATTATATACCAATTAAAGGTAGGAGTTTGTGTTAAAAAAACTGCTTTGGGGGCATGAAATACACTACGAATTACGGATCTTCGACGTTCGAAGTACTCGGAGAAATTTAACAATGATAAAGAAGCATAAAAATCGGGACCGGAGATAGCAGACAAACCAACACACACCTTCGAATAAGCGAAGTGCGAATTAACGAAGTTCTACTGTACTTTAATACTGTCCAGAAATGCTAACTCCATGTGAATCAATCACCGAAATAGAGGGAGATAACTATGGAAAGACCTCAGAAAGATTAGACATTTTGTATGGTAATTTCACCATGCAATAACCAGTTTTTTTCCCTTTATTCTTTATTTGTACTTTAATCTTTCATCACTATCAGCGGTTCTTTTCCCACACAATCCTGAATTTTAATGGTCTTAAGAAAGACGGCCTTTGGAAACATTGTGTGAAAAGGAGAAACTGCTGATAACAAGCATTTTCTCCTTCGCCCATAAAGTTTTCTTACCATCAGCAGACAAATTTCAGTTCCTGATTCACTTTGTTGTCTGCCATAGCTTTCAATTTTGAACAAGTCCAAACTTTGGCGCCTGGAAAAGAGTTACATGTATTATACATTCTGGTGAAAATTCAGGTCACGTGTATCATCTGTAACTTGTTCCAAGCAATGCCTTCTCTAATTCATCTTTATTAAAAAATCTATACACCCAGAGACAAATTATTCACATTGTACAATATCTCCCTTTGAAACAATGTTTTGTCTTTCATTAAATCCTTATCCAGGTATTCGTTATGTTTTTCATTGATCAGAACAGACTGATACTTTTATTTTTGGTAATCTTAGTTACATCAGCTATACACAGCTGTTATTGGCCATGTACAAAAAGAAGAGAGTGTAGATCAAAGGCCAGATTGCAAATTTTGTGCAGGGAACCCTCAGAGTACAGTCCGTAAAAGCCCTTCAGGTCATACTTTTCAGTTCCTCAACATTATCACTGTGGAGACGAGGCAAAAGCTAAAACAAGGACACTGATTATATTGACCGAATGATACAAAAATTGTCACAAACATTACAAGGTGTCAACAGATCTTAGTGACGAGGCAACCAGGTTTAAACCCTTACCAAACAATCCTGAAATGAACAACCCTAAAGAAGACTGCTTTTGAAGACACTGTGGTAAATGGAGAAGATGCTGTAATCAAAAAGATGGCTTTTGAAAACATTGTAGGAAACAGGGAAAATGCTGGAAACCAGCATTTTTTTCCATTTCCCACAATCTTTTCTACCCTTCAAAGACAAGTTCCATCACATGAACTTTGTCGTCTGCAAATGCTTTGAATCATGACAAGTTCATAGTTTTGTCGTCTGGTAAAGAGTTAAACCTACCTCATGAGACCTCAGTGCCTGCTGATCACCAGGACCAAAAGATACAGGTATTATCAGAAATTTGACTGGCTGTCAACATTCTCTAACAATCAGCGAGCTTTATCATTTCAGAAGTAGCTGATACTACAACAAGTTATCTGTGCTGAAACATCTGTAGTGGGAACTCTTTACCTTTTCATTCAGATATTTTAACCCTTTACCACAAAAACGCAAGTTCTAACGACTCTAACAAAGATTTTAGAAAGAATTGTGGGAAAAGGAGAAAATGCTGGTGACCAGCATTTTCTCCTTTTTCCAACAATGTTTTCTTCCCTTTCACAGACAATTCCTACAAGCTGATCCAATTTTGTCGCCTGAAATTGCTTTCAATATGAAAGAGTCATTCTTTTTTCTTCTGTTAAAAAGTTAAAACCATTCCCTCATGACTTGTACAGAATTTTAGATGTCCTATTCAACTTTTGTGTTGCAAATAATTTTACATTAAGACTCAATGTTTTTGGTATCTGCCATAGTCATTCCCCCTGTAGAATCTTACTGCAGACAATTCATTATAAGGAATGAAGTTTTATGATGCATAAACAAGTTCTTCAATAGGCACAAGGCTGTGCGAGGAATGAACCATGTTGCAGTGAATTTTTCAAGGCCTCCGAAAGAATTTTGACCAAGATAGGATCATACTCATAACTCATGAGTCACAACCCTGTACCCTTTAGGCTGTATTTTTGAGATTCAGACATCCTGTAGCAACAACAGGTTCTTTGACTGGCAACTTACAGCCAGTAACAGCAAAGTATTATGTTTCTGGCATGGAATACTACATTAACAAGTTCAATCTAAGAACAACAGTGATCTATCCTCATTTCACTACAGAAAACAGACAGACAAACAAATTCAAACACTAGCACAAACACAAACAGACTGAATTTACTAACACCTAATATAGCCCAGCTTTAGCAGTCTACATTTTAAATTCCAGTATATTCCAATACAGACAAGCTTATGGAGTCAAGCTCACAATGAAATCAATGCAAGCTATAGCATACTCTTCTAAGCCAGACATTTTTCCACAAAATGCAAACCTTATAGTAATATTCAAACAAATTGTAAGAGTGCCAGATGCCCTTTGAAATGACTTTCCTCTGGCAAATCTCTGTGTTCCACAATATTTTTAGTTTGTCTTACTTTAAATTCACTGTACACACATTTCCTTTCACTAGGTATTCATCAGTCTTGGATAATAGGCAATTTTTTTCTTTAAATCACTGAAAGTTACATATGCAAGATCATTTAAAGTTTTACTATGGTATCATTTGTGGAAAAGGCATGAATACTACAGGGATATATAAGGCCAAACAAATATTAGCTCAAACCAATAAAGCTTAAATATATAAATTCATCATGAAAAATTGTCCTAGAGTTTAAAAAATAATAAAGCACTGAAAGAAGCTATAATTCATTCAAAATTATTAATCATAATATTTCTCATGGTGTTTATCTTCATGATCTTCTCTTGAAAGCTTTATTCCAAAATTAATGTGTGAATTATGTATTAACTCTAGATTTGCTACGAGACTTTGTTTTCATTTTAAGTCATTACAAATTTATTATGCAAATGGATTGTAGAGTATGGAAGTTTCTCAGTTCTATCTTATAACAGTTTTTCAAAAGAAAATAATCATAAATTTAACGAAGATGTCACTTTGACTCAATAAATCACCTTCTGAAACGAATTTGCAGCATACATTGTTAAAGACATTTTTGGTAAATCACAAATGTGACACCAGTTTAATACAAAAATTTAAATGAAAACCTCTAGAGAAATTGCTTATTTCAAGCAATTTCTCATTCAACCATGATGCTTTTAAAATAGTCTAGTCCAAGATGTGAAAAGCCATTCTGCCAAGAGATAAACGAGTCAATAAAACCAATGACAGCATCGGTTCCTGACTGCCATAAATACCTGTAGATTGAGGCTGGAGACTGAACTCCTCTGTTGTCTGGTTGAGGCGGCCACATAAGCCAGGTACTGGATTACTTTCTTGGTGTTTTCTGTTTTACCTGCACCAGACTCTCCCCTGTAATAATGAGAAAATTATCTTTCAGTCTTATCAAAACCACTCTCCCCCTCACATTAAAACTGTACCTTACAATAGGTAAACTATAGGTATTCTGATTTAGCATTTCGATTTTGCATTTTGAAATATATTTAAGCAAAGGTTCTTTTCTATATTAACTCTTTACCAAAAGACAAAATTCTAGGCTTATCCATACTGAAACCTTTTGCAGACGACAAATTAAAAGTTGCTCAATGGATGATTTCTATCTTTGAAAGGGTAGAAAACACTGCGGGAAAAGGAGAAACTGCTGGTCACCAGCATTACCTTTTTAGCAGATTTGTATAGCAAATCCGCTTACTGTGATCGTTCTGACCTGAACCAAATACATTATGCATAACGACGCATGCGCGCTCAGACTCTGCAATGACATCGTTCGACCTGAACCAAATATACTGATATTCACGCTTGCGCCCATTCTACTGTAAGTTTACACCTCAACCTCGCTTTTGTCACTACCATATATGCTGTCCTGCACATGTATACCTATAGTCCGAAATCTCATACCAGCAAAAAACTGTGTAAGATTGACGGATCAAATTACCACTCCTTAACCACATGACAAAACTTTGGACAAGACCAAACTGAAAGCATATACAGATGACAAATTTAAATGAAGCTCAAATGATGACTTGTGTCTTTGATAGGGTAGATAACATAGTGGGAAATGGAGAAAATGCTGCAAAACCAGCATTTTCTTCTTTTTCCACATTTTTTTTTAAAAGCCTTCTCTTTCAGGGTCCTTAAAACTCGGGATTGTGTGGTAAGGAGTTAAACAGTAATAGAATATCAGTTTCTGCCTGGCCTGCTTGGCAGGACAATTTTGACTTACCCTGCCCTTGCCAACTCCATTTTAAATGATTGTACATGTATTGCATCTGATGTTTTTTTTTTATTGCAACATATTACAGCTTTATGCTACTCCACAAATACTCTTTCCAGGACTTTGAGTCCTTTGATTCCACAATGTTTTCAAACGCTGTCTCCCTAAGGGTCATTAAATCACTCGATATTTCAGTAAAGGGTTAACCCTTTCCCAAACGACAAATTTTGGACTAGTCCAAATTGAAAGAGTTTGCAGATGACAATTTTAAATTCAATGAAAATGGCAGAAAGGTCTCAAAACAGGTAGAAAACACTGTGGGAAAAGGAGAAATTGCTCGTTCAGTTTCTCCTTTTTCCACAAAGTTTTCAAAAGACTTGTACTGGAGACACATGAAAACCAGGGCTTGTTTGGGAAAGGGTTAACTATTTATCTAAAAATCTACAAAAACTTGGACTTAATCAAACTGAAAGCAATTATTGCAGACAACAATTCTAATGTGACTATAAGTATGCTTTTTGGTTGTGAAAGAGTAAAAAAATTTAGTGGAAAGGGAGAAAATAGTGGTTACCAGCATTTTCTCCTGTATGAACAATGTTTTTGAAAGCCTTCTTTATAAGGGTCATTAAAACTCGGGATTGTCTGGTAACAGGTTAACACATCAAATTTCACGCTTTAGAAGGAAGATAATAAACGAGGGTCCGAATGTAAAATTTTATCAAGAGAAGGTATATGTACAGTACATGTCTGGAATTTGAAAAGGGCAAAAGGATTCCAAACTATTTTAAGTGCTATCTCTGATCTTATTCTATTTATATCATTCCAAAAAAGTTGAAAAGTTAACTAATCCCCACTGTCTGTTATTCAACCGTTATCTCATATGACCAATGTTTGGACCTGTCAAACATGAAAACACATCCGTAGTGAAAACTGATTTACTTCAAGTAAGTATATACACTATTACAAGCTATGAAATAAGAGGGCTGGGATCCCTCCACTTGCATATAATGAAAGCAAGGTCAAAATTGTCACGGACTGCACCCCATATCGTAAGTCTGTAAATCATAGCAATATTTTATAGAAGAAATAAGATTGCTGTAACTTTCACCTACAGCAGCTGTCTTTTGGTCAAATATTAAGATGCCATCAATTCACTTGACAGCACTTTAACAGTTGGGACTATTTATGCCAAAATTTAATATTAATGCTTATTATCGCCAGTCTGATAGTGTTATCTCTCTTTCAGCACTCTTGTGCATATATGGTAAAGAAATGAACAAGTGTCTTGAGACAGCATGACATTATCAGAACCTACACTATGTTCATAACATAGCCGAATCCTTAACTTACCCATAACTTAAGCAACTGTAGATGCCTTTTGTGGCCTGCGTAGATCAAGATCAAACTGCACAAAACATGAAGTCTGATCTTTGATCTTCAATGTCCCCTTTCAGACCTCCAGATAAGAGGGAGTGATAGTAGTCTAAATCCATTATTTCTCTTCCAAACCCTATGTTGTGGGTACTCATTACAATCGCCTCGATGAGACGATTCTAATGAGTACCCATAACATAAGGTTTAGTGGAAAGGGATCAATATTTTCAATTTTGAAATCAAAATCATTCCTCTGGAGCTCTGCTCTTTGCTGAGACAATCTGGACAAGAGTAACCTTAAAATTGCAGTTATATAGGTCTTATTTCTAGACTGAAAATGTCAGTTGGATTTACATGGTGCCCTAAGGGTTAACCAGGCAGAGCCACAAAGGACAGATACCAGAGAATTCTAAGTACAAGAGGGCCATGATGGCCCTGGACGCTCACCTGAGTCAATAGGCGAAATTCACTCAACATGCGTAATTCATTTTCTGACCAATTGTCAAGTCAAGTGAGCTTAAAATGTGGCCTCTTGAGCATCCACAAGGATTTTCCGTAAGTTGACCTAGTGACCTAATTTATCACCCCACGTGACCCAATTTAGAACTCATCAAAAAATTTATCAAGACAAATATTCTGAACAGTTTTCAAGTTAATTAGGCAATAAATGTGGCCTCTAGAGTGCCCACAAAGTGTTTCTTAAATTTGACCCAGTAACCTAGTTTATGACCCCAGCTGACCCAATTTCAAACTCTCCCAATATTTCATTAAGACAAACATTCTGACCAACTTTCAAGTCAATTGAGTAAGAAATGTGACCTCTAGATTGCCCTAAAGGTATTTCTTTAATTAGACCTAGTGACCTAGATTATGAGGTGACCCAAATCCAAACTCATCTAAGATTTCATCAAGACAAACATTTTGACCAATTTTCAAATCATTTGAACAATAAATGTGGCCTCTAGAGTGCACACAAGGTATTTCTTTAATTTGACCTAGTGACCTAATTTAAGACCCCACATGACCCAAATTCGGACTCATGTGAGATTTTATCAAGACAAACATTCTGACCAATTTTCAAGTCAATTGAGCCAAAAATGTGGCCTCTAGAGTACCCACAAGGTATTACTTTAATTTAAACTAGTGACCTAGTTTATGATCCCAGGTGATCCAAATCCAAACTCATCTAAGATTTTATCAAGACAAACATTCTGACCAAATTTCAGGTCATTTGAGCAATGAATGTGGCCTCTAGAGTGCCCACAAGGTATTTCTTAAATTTGACCTAGTGACCTAGTTTATGACCCCAGGTGACCCAATTTCAAACTGACTGAACATGTTGTGCTCAGGTGGGCTAACATACTTAGAACAGGTTCACTACATACCAAATAACAAAGCTCTAGGCCTTCAAGGTTTAGAAAAGAAGAATTTTAAAGTTTTCCTTCTTTGTTCCTATGTTAGAACTTGTGACCCCGGGGCGGGGCCAGTTTTGACATCAGGGGGCAACGTATGAACAAACTTGGTAGAGGTCCACTAGGAGATGCTACATACCAAATATCAAAGCTCTACGCCTTCCAGTTTCAGAGAAGAAGAATTTTAAAGTTTTCCTTCTTTGTTCCTATATTAGAACTTGTGACCCCCGGGGCGGGGCCAGTTTTGACCCTAGGGGGATAGGGGGATCATATGAACAAACTTGGTAGAGGTCCACTAGGAGATGCTAGATGTCAAATATCAAAGCTCTATGCCTTCCAGTTTCAGAGAAGAAGGATTTTAAAGTTTTCCGTCTTTGTTCCTATGTTCGAAATTTGTGATCCCTCGGGCGGGGCCAGTTTTGACCCCAGGGGCATCGTATGAACAAAGTAGGCAGAGGTCTGCTAGGAGATGCTACATACCAAATATCAAAGCTCTACGCCTTCCAGTTTCAGAGAAGAAGAATTTTAAGGTTTTCCTTCTTTGTTCCTATGTTCGACACTTGTGACCCCCGGAGCAGGGCCAGTTTTGATCCCAGGGGCATCATATGAACAAACTTGGTAGAGGTCCACTAGGAGATGCTTGATGCCAAATATCAAAACTCCCTGCCGACCAGTTTCAGAGAAGAAGAATTTTAAAGTTTTCCTTCTTTGTTCCTAAGTTCGACACTTGTGACCCCCGGGGCATCATATGAACAAACTTGGTAGAGGTCCACTAGGAGATGCTACATACCAAATATCAAAGCTCTACGCCTTCTAGAATCAGAGAAGAAGATTTTTAAAGTTTTCCTTCTTTGTTCCTATGTTCAAAACTTGTGACCCCAAGGGCGGGGCCAGTTTTGACCCCAGGGGCATCATATGAACAAACTTGGTAGAGGTCCACTAGGAGATGCTAGATGCCAAATATCAAAGCTCCGGGCCTTCCAGTTTCAGAGAAGAAGAATTTTAAAGTTTTCCTTCTTTGTTCCTATGTTAGAACTTGTGACCCCCGGGGCAGGGCCAGTTCTGACCCCAGGGGCATCATATGAACAAACTTGGTAGAGGTCCACTAGGAGATGCTAGATGCCAAATATCAAAGCTCCGGGCCTTCCAGTTTCAGAGAAGAAGAATTTTAAAGTTTTCCTTCTTTGTTCCTATGTTAGAACTTGTGACCCCCAGGGCAGGGCCAGTTTTGACCCCAGGGGCATCATATGAACAAACTTGGTAGAGGTCCACTAGGAGATGCTACATACCAAATATCAAAGCTCTACGCCTTCTAGAATCAGAGAAGAAATTTTCAAAGATTTTCCTATTTTTTGCCTTTCTGTTGCCATGGCAACCAGAGTTTTGGGTGGAATTCAATATCTTGAACAACTTTGGTAGAGCTTCACCCAAGGAACATCCCTGCCAAGTTTCATCAAGATTGGTCCTACAGTTTAGGAGGAAAAGATGTTTAAAGGAATTGTGGACAGACGGACAGATGGACGCCGGACAATGACCCATCACAATACCTCACCTTAGCACTTCGTGCTCAGGTGAGCTAAAAATATAAAGTACAGTTGGTAAGAGGGCCCTGCGTGGCCCAGAGGTAAAGGGTAGGACTCGTGACCTGGAGGTCCTGGGTTCAAGCCACTGGGTCTTTTGTGGGAATGTTCTCGAACAAGACACTTCAGAGCCCTAGTCCAGTACCAGTGAAACCCAGAACTACATGAATATGTGAGCTGTCCCCGTGATATGACTGAAATAATGTTGAAAGCAGCGTTAAACACCATTCAATCAATCGATCGATCAATCAATCAATCAATCATTCAAGAGTTGATAAGTAGATACTGAAAACCAAATGAAGGAGAGAAATTGCTTGCTATTTTTTATTTCCTTATGTACCACAAGCTCGTAGATGATTCAAAATAAAATCATTAGATCTTGGCGGTTAACCCTTCAAGCACCTTTCCCTACTGTAGTTACCTTTACTGCCAGTGTAGATCAAGATCAGTCCACACAAAACATGCAGCCTGATCTTTGATCTGCAAAGTCTGTTTTGCTGAAACATCATGCACAACTGAAACCTTGCAATTTCGGAATTATTGGGTCTTATCTCTAGACTCAAAATGTCTGATTGGGTTTTTTTTGCTCTCTACGAGTTAACCCTTAACCAAACAATCCCTTGTTTTTTCGACCCTGTGGAAGAAGGCTTTTGAAAACATTGTGGGAAAAGAAGAAAATGCTGGTAACCAGCATTTTCTCCTTTCCCCACAATGTTTTCTGCCCTTCATGATACAAATCTCATTATTTGAGCTAAATTTAATTCGTCGTCTGCACATGCTTTCAATTTAGACCAGTCTAAAATTTTGTCGTTCGGTAAAGAGTTAATAGGTAAAACTTGTTGAATGAAAGGCATAAACAGGAACTGTTGTAGTAAACACTGCTGTCTTACACCACTTTTTACCTTTGTTTCATAGAATATCAGGAATCATACATTTCAGCTTGCCTCATAGTGATAAGACCAAAAATCCTTTTCACACATATCATAAATGCAACTGCATATTTGATGCATTCAACTCTTAGACAGCTATGCACTTTTGAAGGTGCCTTGGAGGTAAAAGACAGTCTAGATCTGTCTGCATGGAATTTGCCCTCTGATCTTCGTTGTACTCTATCAAAACATTACATTAGTTTGATTTCTGGAAAAAACAGTCTTGACTTGCCTGTTTGCTTGCTCTCTAACCACGTATTATTTCTACCCTGTCCCAAAATTCTGTTTATTTTTAAAACAGTAAGTCCACACATTCCTGAAAATGGTGTAAATGGATCATATCAAACTCTATCTGCAATACTGCAGATATTCAAGAGGGAGATATCTCTTATCTATCCTAGCCCAGACAGACAATCAGAATTTGAAAGTTCTGCTACCCTTAAAGCCGAAGCCCCAAATCAACCCTTCAATAGCTTTAGTGAACAATGTAGATTATAAAAGACTTAACCTTTAAAATGCCTTTCACAGCTATAGTTGCTGTTGTGGCCAGTGTGCACAAGAAGTGCAGCCTGATCTTTAATCTACACTGTCTGCTTTCCTGAGACATTCTAAACAAATTGACCTTGATATTTCATTTATTCTGGTCTTATTTCTAGATTTAAACTGACTGTCCAGTTTATTTTGCACTCTAAGGGTTAAGAGAATGCAGTGTCTGATCTTGAATCAAACTGTCTGATACACTGGATGCTGTGGATTCTTGATAAATCTAACAAAATTTCCACATGAGTCTATGCTTTACTGACTCCATAAGAATCAGCTTTATCAAATAAGCAGCAAAGGGTAAATTTCTCCTTTTCCCACAATGTTTTCTTCCCAATCAAAGATGAATTCCATCATTTGAGCAACATTTAAATTCTCATCTGCAAATACTTTCAATTTGGACATGTCTACATTTTTGTCATGTGCTTAGGAGTAAACAATTAATATGTAGTCTGCAAATGCTATGAACATACTTGTCCTCAGGGATAAAGAGTTAACCCTTTACCACAAAACCCCGAATTTCAATGACCTTGAGAAAGAGGTCTTTTGAAACATTGAAGGATGCATTTTCTCTTTTTTCCCCTCATGTATTTCTACCCTTACAAAGATAATTCCATCATATGAGCCACATTTGAATTGTCTTCTACAAATGCTTTCAATTTGGACAAGTCTAAATTTTTGTTGTGTGGAAAAGATTTCACTCTTTCCCTGCAAGCCTGCAAAAGAAGGGAACTCCAACTTTTTCAAGATCTAAGCATACCATTCAATTGCACATGAATGGATTTTTTTTGGCCATAAAAAGGAACATAGACAGTTGGGATCCAAGACCTGACTGAAGAATCTAGGCAGTCTGATTGTGATGCAAAATGTTCTTCTTATAAATTATGTAGAGCACTGCAGTCAGTGGGCTTGCTTATCAGCTGTATTGAAAATAGAAACCTTTGAAACTTTCATGATATACCTGCTCAAGAGAAAATAAGCTATCCATTTGATTGCCAGATTATGTTTTCATTTAAAGCTTTCCCCCATGGATTTTCAACTGCAACGAAGTTGTCTGCACAAAAAAAAAGCATTCTGATCTTTGATCTACACTGTCTGCTTTGCGGAGATATTTTGTACAAAAGCAACCAATTACTATTATATCGGTCTCATTTGGGTCTTAAACATTTCCTAAACAACAAATTTCAGATCTGCATAAAATAAACTCAAAATTGGTACAAATAAGCTTAATCCTTTCCCAAACGACAAATTTTGGACTGGTCCAAATTGAAAGAGTTTGCAGATGACAATTTTAAATTTGATGAAAATGGCATAAAGTTCTAAAAAAGGGTAGAAAACACTGTGGGAAAAGGAGAAATTTCTCCTTTTCCCACAGTGTTTTCAAAAGACTTGTACTGCAGACAAGTGAGAACCAGGGTTTGTTTGGGAAAGGGTTAAACTTATGATTCCCATGATTAAATGGAAAAAATTGTGGAAAAAGGAGAAAAAGGTGGTTCAGAGGCCTTCCTTGTCAAGGTCGTTAAAACTCAAGATTGTATGGTAAAGGGTTGATTGTAGACTGAAAATGTCATTTGAATTAAATTGGTGCAGTTTGAAAAATGTAAAAGTATTTCATTTCCTTGACTATTTCAAGACAATGTCTATAGTCCTATAAGCTCAGTGCTTTAAACTTGAATCTAGAAACTCTGTGGTTTTGAATCCAACTTGTGCTATAATGTGTATTGGGGACTGTGTGGTTTTGATTCAAACTACTGCTAAAAATTTAATGTGTATGTGGGGCTGTGTGGTTTTGATTCCAAATACTGGTATAATGTGTATGTGGGACTGTGTGGTTCTGATTCCAACAACTGGCATAATGTGTATGTGGGACTCTGTGGTTCTGATTCCAACTACTGGTATAATGTGTTTGTGGGACTCTATGTGGTTCCGATTTCAAATAGTGGTATAATGTATTTGTGGGACTCTGTGGTTCTGATTCCAACTTGTGCTGTAAGGCATATATGGGAGTGTCTGTGTACAAGGCCTAACCTGATACAAGTAAAGCCCATAACACAAAATTTAATGATTCGATGTTTTAATGATCCTGGAAAAGAAGACTTTTGAAAACACTGGAAAAAGGAGAAAATGTGGTGACCAGCATTTTTTTCCTTTTCCCACAATGTTTTCAAACCTTTCAGAATATCCAATAATTTGAGCCACATGTAATTAGTCATCTGCACATAGTTTCAATTTGGATGAATCCAAAATTTTGTCATCTGGTACCATATGTGTATTTTTTTTTGTATCTGAATTTGAGTTTAATGCTGCTTAAACAGCTTAGGTGATAATAACTGCTGTCAATGCACCAGAATGTTTCCTGGTTTCTCACACCAGTGCTGATACAACTTTCTTTCTAAGCCACTGATTACTTTTCTCACATGCATCAGGTGAGAGGCGAGAAATCCCCGGGAAGCAAGTTTGCCACAACCTGGTATAGAACATGCAACCGCCTCGTCACGAGTCAAATGAGCTAACCACAGAGATAACGTGCCAGTAGGCTTGTCATTTGGTAAAGAATTGAGAGAGCTGTTGTCATGATAAAATACACTTGAAAACATTAAAAAAAAATTAAAAACATTTTAAAATGATCATGATCATTTCAGAACTACAATCTGACCACCAAGCCTACAGAAGTTAATTTCTTGTTTTGAATGACAAAACAAATACACATCCAAAAATAGTCTAATCATTATTTACAAAACTGACACGAAAGGGGATTTTTTGTCAGTGTAAAAAAAGACAGGAATTACACTTACGGTAGGTAATTTGAGAGCCAATTCAGTTCAGCTGACTATGCATTTACAGAGCTCCAGATAAAAGGGAGTGATAGTATTCTAAATCCATTATTTCTCTTCCAAACCCTATGTTGTGGGTACTCATTAGAATTGTCTCGATGACACAATTCTAATGAGTACCCATAACATACGGTTTAGTGGAGAGTGAGTAATATTTTCAATTTTGAAATCAAAATCACTCCCTCTATCTGGAGCTCTGCATTTATTTTCATGACATACAGTAACATGAACAAGTTTCACTCTTTGGGCAGCAATATTTGATTTTGCAGACATCACAGATCTAATTCAGATGGTTCATTTAGTGACTATTAGAATTTCCGGTCCAAACAGCATCAATAGCTGAAATATTTTTATTACACTCTGAGGTGTCTGTTTCATGAACTTCCCAATCCAAGGTTGACCCTTCAAAAGCCTATGAGAACTATAGCCCCTTTCACTGCCAGTAGAGATCAAGATCAGATTGCACAGAAAAGGCAGTCTCATCTTAGACCTGCACTATCCAGTATGCTGAGACAGTCTGGCAAGTAACTCTTTACCAAACGACACAATTTCAGACTGCTCCAAATTGAAAGCATTTGCAGATGAAAAATTATATGTGGCTCAAGTAACTGTACTTTGTCTTTGAAAGCATAGAAAACATGAGAAAAAGAGAAAATACTGGTTACCAGCATTTTCTCATTTTTCCCAAATTTTCAAAAGCTATTTTTCACTAAGGTTACTTAAACACTGGATTGCCTGGTAATGGATGAAGCTGCCTTAAGATGGCAATTGTTTTGGTATTTCTTTTTGACTGAAAATTCTTATTTTGTTCGTTTTGTGTGCCAAGGGTTAAGGAGAGTGCCATTAATATTTTCTGTCATCATATATGGACCAAGGTATTGCATTTGCAAGTCAGATTTTGTTGGAACCTCTCATAAAGTTAAGGACTGTCTACAAGATCCTTTGACAAAGGAAGTGCCAACACTATAAGAACCTTAAAATGTACCTATTTGTAGATCTGGTTACCACCATATGGTACCTGGTGCAAGGAGAGAGGACAAAATTTGGAGAGACAACAATCCATTAACCTTTTACCACACAAAAAAAATAGACTTGTCCAAATTGAATGCATTAATCTGCAGACGACAATTTCAATATGGCTCAACTAATGTTAACTTGAATTCTACTCGGTAGAAAACAATGTGAGAAAAGAAGAAAATGCTGGTTACCAGCATTTTCTGTTTTTCCCACAACGTTTTCAAAAGCTTTTTTTTTCAGGGTTTGTGTTGTAAAGAGTTAAGAAGGGGAAAAAAAATGTAATAAGGTTGAATGAATCCTAATACACCTATTACATGCCACCTGTAGATCTTTCCCTATTGACCCTGTATCACACCATCGCAAGTTTTCAGAACCCGAGTATGAAATCTGTTTGAAATATTTTTGGAAAAGGAGAAAATGCTGCTAACCACCATTTTCTTCTTTTCTAACAATGTTTTCCTGCCTTTCGAAACAAATCCCATTTTTAGGGCCACATTACAGATTGTTGTCTACATATGCTTTCAATTTGTACCAGTCAAAAGTTTCTCCATCCGGTAAAAAATTTTACCGTTAAACTATTACCTGCTAATGCAATGCTTACACCAGTCAAATTTCTAGTAGAATATGGATAATAAAGAGGAGTAGTGGCTCTTACATGTTTTTATCACACAATAAAATTTTGGACTTGTTTTTGCGTTGTCCAAATTGAAACTTTTTGCAGACGACAAATGTAATGTGACTCAAATGACTGGACTTGTCCTTGAAATGTTACAGAAGATTGTTGGAAAAGGAGAAAATGCTGGCAACCCCGTATTTTCTCCTTTCACCACAAGGTTTTCAAGTTTCCTTTCTTGGCATTGTTAAAACTAGGGATAATGTGGTAAACTGTTAAATTGCAGAACAGTTGAAGCACCATTATCTAACTTCAAAGGCAGACCGAAAGAAGATAAAATTTGAATATCATTATACATAATAATCTGAGAGAAACTTCCTTATTCATGTTTTCTGTCTTGGATAATTATTGAGCTAACAGACCCTGCAGTCCCACATTGACCAATCAGATGGAACACTATCCCAATGACATAGTGTATCTTACATCAGAGGTGTATCATGTACTCATGTATCTTACATTAAGACTGGGGATCAAACCCTGATGCTTCTGACACCACAGGTAGGTACCTCTTACATTAGAGATGTATCATGTACTCATGTATCTTACATTACATATGTATCATGTACTCATGTATCTTACACTAGAGGTGTATCATGTAGTCATGTATCCTGCACTAGATATACCATGTACTCATGTATCTTACATTAAATATGTACCATGTGCTTGTGTATCTTACATTAAAGATGTATCTGATACTCATGTATCTTACATTACAGATGTATCATATACTCATGTATCCAACACTAGGACTGGGGATCAAACCCTGATGCTTCTGATACCACAGGTAGGCACCTAACACACCTTGCTGTGTGAGCATTTTTCTTTGCAGGAGCATGCAAAATAAGTGTGATGAACTATTGGGTTGAAAAGCAACTGTACTGGGCAAGTCTTACAAACCATAGTATGACAGGGTTAACATTAAATAGCTGCTCAACTCTTTATTACACAACAAAATTTTACACTAGTCCCAATTGAAAGTATTTGAAGACAACAAATTCAGTGTAGTTCACAGGATGATCACCATCTTTGCAATGGGAGAAAACATTGTGGGAAAAGGAGAAAATGCTGGTTACCTGCATTTTCTCATACTGCTTTCAAAAGCCTTCTTCCCTACAGTCATTTAAACTCCAAATTGTATGGTAAAGGAGCCAAAAGTATCCTATGCAGAAAAAAGATGATGTTTGCTAGATGTTGTGGTCATAAAAGTATTGAAAGTGCAAAGGTCTGACTTTTCCTATTCAGGCAAATCCAATAGTGTACAATACACTCAGCTGTACAGTATAAAATTGGGGCTCATTAGTGCAGGCTTTAATCAGGATGACCACAGACATGAACTAATGGCCAATTTATGCAAATTAAATTGCATCTTATCTACAGGTAATAACCATGTTTAAAATCTCCTCTAGTCAAATGTTTAAACCATTTACTTCTGGCCAGTTTGATTAGCTGTGATAAACAGAGTTGTGTGCATCCTTCACATTTGATACTGATTTTGTTTATTAAAGCCAATTTTCTACAGGATGCAGGCAAGCTTATTTATATGAAGCTTTAGCTGATAATCTCATGTATCAGATTGATGTTTAGCCACGTATTTTTGAGCCTAAAAAAACAGGCCATTTCAAATTTCCAAGCTTCAAATGAGAATTGATAGATCTAGACCAAGTCAGAAAATAAACATACAAACTGTTTATCAAAAGAAATGTATGAAAAAAGATTCTAAAAGAAAATTGTGAAGTGAAGTATTACGATTTATCAATGGTATAGTGCTGTATTTCCCACAAAGAATTGTACTGTGTAGGTGCCACTTGTGACAACTTGGCCGATTCCATACCTACGTCTAACATTGTATCAAGGGGGTTTCCGTTTTGAAAACTGCAAGTCACATGATCTTAAAATGGCAGCGCTCATGTTAATCGCTTTGCAGCTGCAACAACAACCACAGCAATAAGCAACCTGTTGCTGAAAAATGCCTACAGAGTTGATAGACTCAGTATGAAAATAAATGTACAAACTGTTTGTCAATGGAAATGTATTGAGAAAGATTCTGATAGAAAACTGTGACAACTGTTTTCTTTTTCTAAGTGGAGTGTTACTATTTAACAGTAAAGCGATGTATATTCGGCAAAGACATGTACTGTGTTACTGTAGGTGCATATCAAGTACACGATACAGTGTATGGACTTGATCAACAGATCACCCGAGGTTTGCCGAATGTGTAGGTGCATATCAATCTACAAGATACAGCCAGGGGACTTGATCTAGGGACCTCCTAAGCTTTTCCAAATGCCAGTCCAAGTCTAGGTATAATCAAGTGAACTAGGAAGGTTGCAATTCATTTGGAACAACACACCAAATCAAAATGACAGTCTCAGTTGTTAACAAAATGCTCAACGAAATTCAGACAAATTGTATATCATGAGAAACAAGTGCATATTTGTTATGCCTTAAAATATGTTTTGTTGTGTATTTCCAGATCCAAACAGCGTAAAATAAGCAAGTATGTAGCTTATCTAGGGCTCTGCCTACATAAACATCGTCGCAACAAAGATCAGCAGTATGAGATGAATTGATCCTGTTCCAATGATTATCATCTATCTTCAGAAAGAAACTGACCAAGCGTGGGCTTTGAACCAGCGGAAGAACACTGGAACACTGTTTCCAGGGTAACATAATGCTCCAGTTAATATTCTTTTTCTTAAACTATTAAAGCTCAACTTACGTGCAAAGGATGGACTGATCTTCTCTATCTGAAATACAAAAAAAAGTTCGTTATCTCAAAACATTAACAATAATCAAATCAAATCACTTATTTTTCACATTCAATAAAATTTGGGCACAATTGACAAGATTTAATGATTTTTGCAACAAGACTAGCAAAATTTAAATTGAAGTTTTAACTCTTTTACCTGATGACAGATTAGGCATGTCCAAGCTGAGGGGAACTTCTGCAATCAACAAATACGATGTGGCTCAAGGGATATGTCCTTCACATGGGGCAAAATATTGTGAGAAAAAGAGAAAATACCAGTATATATTATCAAAAGTTCAGTGCACTTGTACTAACTGGAATTTGTAGTGTGCAGATGTTTTAAAATTGAAAGGGTAAAATTTGTCCCTTGGGAAAGAGTTAAATCTACAGTGAGTGTCCCTGTAAATTATCATGCCTAGAATTCCAACCTTCAACAAAATTCCCAATGAGAAAGCAGTAAAGACTGCATATCATTTGAAGTATCACCTGTTCATCAAAATGTGTAAAATATGTAAGCTGGAATTATGTTTTCACAACAATCTTAAACAAAAATGATTGGATTCTGCAATTCTGCAACAGCAAATTTAACCCTTTACCATACAATGCCACCTTTTGAAAACATTCTGGGAAAAGGAAAACATACTGGCAACCAGCTTTTTTTTCCTTTTCCCACAATGTTTTCTACCCTATCAAAGAAAAATTGCACCATTTGAGCCACACTGAAATTGTCGTCGGCAAATGCTTTCAATTTGGACAAAGCAAAAGTTTTGTCGTCTGGTAAATGGTTATTTAAGATGCAACAAAAATCTATTTACTATAAAAATCTCATTTCTGATCAACACTATCAATAACTTTGCAAATGGCAGAGGAAAATCCCTCCAAGTAAACACTGGTTGACAAATTACCATGTAATAGTATTTTGTAGAAATTTCAATGAAATGAGGATCACCTAAATCTGACGATCAGATTTGGGACTAGTCCAATTCAAAGCATTTGAAGACAACAAATGTAGCTCATATTATGAGGTTTGCCTGTGGAAGGATGGGAAACATAGCGGGAAAAGGAGAAAATGCTGTTTAGTAAGATATTTTTTCTACAATGTTTTAACTCTTTTCAAAGTGATAAAATTTTGAAATCGAAACAAATTTAAAGCATTTGCAGACGATGATTTGAATGTAGCTAAAATGAAGATTTCTGCCTTTGATAGGGTAGAAAACATTGTGGGAAAAGGAGAAAATGCTGGTTACCAGCATTTTCTCCTTTTCCCACAATGTTTTCAAAAGTCTTCTTTCTCAGGGTCGTTAATCTTCGGGACTGTGTGATAAAAGGTTAAAAAGCTTTCATCTTCAAGGTCATTAAAACACTGGATTGTTTGGTAAAGGGTGACACAGCAGACAAAATGGATCATGTTTAGACTGCACACTGCAACCCATGCAGTCTGATCTTGAATCTTCACAGTCTTGTATTCTATGTGATCATTAGATCAAAGACCACTCTAGATTTTCAATATTCAGGTTGTTTCTTAAAGTAACAATAGCTGCCAAAAGTAAACAAAGCAGGAGTTAAAAAACATTAAAATTTAAATCATATCATTTAAAAGCATGGAAATCATTGGGAAGATGACAATCCTTTATTGTATGGTGGTCCAAGTGTTAGTTGCTGGCAGAGAAATATATTTCAAAACTAGGTTAAAAGTTGCCGAGTCATATTATCTTTTCTTTACTTTTTGCCTGATTTTAAAATTCATTTTTCTGCCCACGACTAACATTTGGACCAATTGCACAATAACATGCTGTCATCTTCACAATATTTTCCATACTTTGAAATGGTATGATTTAAATGCACTTTAATACCTGCTTTATCTTTTTGGCCACTATTGGGCCTTTAACCCTTTGCCACACATTCCCAATTTTTAACGACCCTGAAAGGGAAGGCTTTTGAAAACATTGTGGGAAAAGGAGAAAATGCTTGTAACCAACATTTTCTCCTTTTCCCACAATATTCTACCCTACCAAACATAAGTCATTTTAGCAACATTTAATTTGTCAGCTCCATATACTTTGAACTTGGTCCAGGTCAAAAATCTGTCGTTTGGTAAAGGGTTAAGAAGGGAAAATTCAATGTGTATTTTATCGATTTAGTAGCCTCGGGAAGGTTGAGTATTAACCTTTACAAAACAACTTGTGTTTTTAACACCCCTGAAAAAAAAAGCTTTAAATAGAAAAAATTGGAAACAGAGAAAATGCTTGTAACTTTGAAAAAATTGGAAACAGAGAAAATGCTTGTAACTTGAACTTTCCCCTTTTCCCAGATTTTTTCCACAATGCTTCCTATCTTTCTAAGGCAAATATAACCATTTGAGGCACATCTAATTTGTCCTCTGCAAATGCTCTCAATTCGGACAAGTCCAAAAATTTGTTGTGTGGTAAACAGATAACCCTTTACCACATAATTCTAAGTTTTAACAACCCTGAGATAGATGTCAAAAGACATTGTGGGAAAATGAAAACATGCTGGTAACCAGGATTTTTTTCCTCTTTCCTCACAATGTTTTCTACCCTTTCAAACACAAAACTCATCATTTCAGCCACATTGCACTGACAGCTACAAAAATTCTATTGTTTGGTGAACAGTTAAATGATCAAACTTTGTTGACAAGTTTAGGCAAAAAGGTCCCGATATAAATTTATTGAAACACCTTTTCCCATATTTCTGATCTCTTTATAAATACTACCCAGCTCATAATACATGATTTTGGTTCATTCTATAGTCTCCATTTACCTTATCTATTATACGCTTTTGGGAAAGTTCTGTTTATGAGCATTTACACCATTTTTTTTTCCCCATTATATCATAATGTTTATTCAACTATTACTCAAGAGTTTCAACTGTACTAAACCTGGGCTGCGTCCTAACTTTGAGACACAGACTTCTATTGCAACAATATCTTCAAAAAGTCAAGTATGAAACATCATTTCATGTTAACCATCAGTACTTAACAAGAATGAATTTCAAAGATGTCTGTACAGCGAATTTGTTCCTGGGAATGAGTTAACCCTTTACTGCACAATGACGCCTTTTGATGCCCCAGGGAAAGAAGCCTTTTGAAAACATTGTGGGAAAAGGAGGAAATGCTGGTAACCAGCATTTTCTCCTTTTCCCACAATGTTTTCTACCCTATCAGAGGAAAGTTGCACCATTTGAGCCACAATGAAATTGTCTTCTGCAAATGCTTTTTTTAATTTGGACAAGGCTAAAGTTTTGTCGTCTGGTAAAGGGTTAATGCACACCACCCAGAACAGGCAGACCATTACAAGCATAAATTTTCAGGTCAATAGTGTTTACTAATACCCTGTGGAATTTATAGATCTTCCTCTCATATCAGATCAGGTGCCTAACTATTGCCTCAATTTTCATCTCTCACCTTTCCTTTCTATTTCCTCAACCCTTTGCCACATGATCTTATGACTCCAAACCTAAAGAAGAAGTCTTCTGAAAACATTGTGGGAAAAGGTGAAAATGCTGGAAGCCAGTATTTTCTCTTTTCCCACTATGTTTCATAACCCATTGAGTACTAAATCTTATTAATCAGATGTATTTGACATCTTCAAATGCTTTTCAGTTGGACAAATAACAGATTTTATGGTATGGCAGAGAGTTAAACAGGGCCTGACATATCAACCCATTCATAGAATATCTTTACCAGCATGCCCACTGGGTTTTCAATTTGGGGATACATGCACCCTCCAGGTTTTGAATTGGGGGTACAAAGAAACAAGAGGGCCATGATGGCCCTGGAGTCGCTCACCTGAGCCTTTTGACCAAGCACAACCAATTTCCAACATCTTGTGAGATATATGTATTACCAAACAATAAAATTTTAAACTCATCAGTCTGAACCTTCTGCATAAAACAAATAATATGTGGATAAAGCTGTGGGACTGGTCTCTCAAAGGGGTAGAAAACATTGTGAAAAAGGGAAAAAATGCTGGATACCAGCATTTTCTCATTTTCAAAGAGTGTTTTCAAAAGGCTTCTTTCTGAGAGTCATTCATACACTAGGTTTTTCTAAGATTTCACCTAGTGACCTAGTTTTTCAGCCAACATAACACATTTTCAAACTGGTCCAAGATATCATTAGGACAAACATTCTTACCAAATTTCAGATCTGACCTAGTGACCTAGATTTTGACCCAACATGACCTACTTTCAAACTCATCCAAGATATTACCAAGGCAAACATTCTGAGCAACATTAAAAGAGTATTGAACAAAAAATGTGGCCACAACAGTGTACACATGGTTTTTCTAAGATTTGACCAGGTGACCTAGTTTTTGACCCCACATGACCCATTTTCAAATGCTATTGAGATATCATCGAGACAAACATTCTGACCAACTTTCAAGAGTATTAGACAGAAAATGTGGCTTCTGGAGCTTACACAAGGTTTTTCTAAGATTTGACCTAGTGACCTAGTTTTTCACCCATCATGACCCATTTTCAAACTAGTTAGAGATATTATCAAGGCAAACATTCTGACCAACTTTCAAGAGTACTGGACAGAAAATATGGCCTCTAGAGCATACACAATGTTTTTCTTAGATTTGACCTGGTGACCTAGTTTTTGACCCAACATTGCACATTTTCGTACTATTTCAAGATATAATCAAGACAAACATTCTGACCATTTTTCAAGAGTATTGGACTGAAAATGTGGCCTCTATAGTGTACAAAAGGTTTTTCTAAGATTTGACCTAGTGACCTAGTTTTTGACCCCACACGACCCAATTTCAAACTTGTTCGAGATTTTATCAAGACAAACATTCTGACCAAATTTCACAAGTATCTGACTGAAAATGTGGCCTCTACAGCACACACAAAGTTTTTCTAAGATTTGACCTAGTGACCTAGTTTTTGAACCCACATGACCCAATTTCGAACTCGTCCGAGATTTTATCAAGACAAACATTCTGACCAAGTTTCATGAGGATCGGACTGAAAATGTGGCCTCTAGAGCGTACACAAGGTTTTTCTAAGATTTGACCTAGTGACCTAGTTTTTGACCCCACATGACCCAATTTCGAACTCATCCGAGATTTTATCAAGACAAACATTCTGACCAAGTTTCATGAGGATCGGACTGAAAATGTGGCCTCTATGGCGTACACAAGGTTTTTCTAAGATTTGACCTAGTGACCTAGTTTTTGACCCACATGACCCAATTTCAAACTCATCCGAGATTTTATCAAGACAAACATTCTGACCAAATTTCACAAGTATCTGACTGAAAATGTGGCATCTAGAGCATACACAAGGTTTTTCTAAGATTTGGCCTAGTGACCTAGTTTTTGACCCCACATGACCCAATTTCAAACTCGTCCAAGATTTTATCAAGACAAACATTCTGACCAAGTTTCATGAGGATGGGACTGAAAATGTGGCCTCTAGAGCGTACACAAGGTTTTTCTAAGATTTGACCTAGTGACCTAGTTTTTGACCCCACATGACCCAATTTCGAACTCGTCCGAGATTTTATCGAGACAAACATTCTGACCAAGTTTCATGAGGATTGGACTGAAAATGTGGCCTCTAGAGCGTACACAAGGTAAAAAGTTGACGACGGACGATGCACACCGCACGACGGACGACGGACACAGCACGATCACAGTAGCTCACCATCAGCACTTCGTGCTCAGGTGAGCTAAAAATTGGGGGTACACTCTACCCCCTAGGTTTTGAATTGGGGGGTACAATGAACTAGAGGCGCTTGAGCGCCTGTATCGCTCCACAGGCCTGATATTTCTATAATGGCGAAAAGAAGTTTTTAACAATTACCATTCAATCCTGCATTTTAGCTCACTGAAGAAAAAAGGTATGGAAAAAACTTGTGAGAAAAGAAGAAAAAAATGGTAACCAGCATTTTCTTAGTTTCCCACAATAATTTCTATCCTTTTTTATATATGTCTTACTAATTTGAAGATATGTTGTCTGCAACAGGTCCTTTCACAAACCATTTTGGGTGGGGAAACATCAAAATATAGAAAATATGTCTTTCTCAGGGTCGTTAAAAGTTGTGATTGTGTGGTAAAGGGGTAATCTAAAAGAACAGCTAGGAGGGCAAATGAATGAATGTTATAGCAATATAGATCAACTTACATCAATACACCAGATAGAATGATATATGCTGGCATACAATGAACACCTAATCCCTAATAATCAACTTTTCACAGTCACAGTTAGAATGTCTTCTGTGGCAAACTACACAAAATGGTCTACAAATGCATTTACATAAATCAAATATCCTGCTCCAGGGCACAGATTAATTCTGGTGTACTGAAGTTGCGGGATCAGTTTGACTGGATAACATTAATGCCTTATCACAAATGTAAAGCCCTGTCCCACTCTGTACCAGGTCACCAGGATTTACACCCCTTCTGTCCACTCTGCATTTACTCATTAGTAGGTCAACAAACCTTTACCAGAACTAATAAAAATTAAAAGTGCAGAGGTTCTCTTGTTCTATATCAAAAGGACTATAGAGTACCTACAACATGGGGGTTTTGTTATTAAAGTACTTTTTCTTTTTTATCTTGGCATGGTTACTCAGGCTTAGTAATAAGGCAAAATTGAAAAGCTCAAGTTGTGAAAGGTGCTCAAGCTTTTATCTTATTTATGGCCAGTGATATTTTATTACTAGTACTAACTAATAGCATATCATTGGAGTAAATTGTGATCTTAATACCAAGGAAAATGTGTGGGCTTAAATAGGACAGCCCTGACTAGGTCAAGTCAATCCAATTTTCTTCCTTTTTCTTTGTTAGTCGATAAAACCAACACAATAAATAGTTCTGGAGAAGAACATTTTTTTTTAAATATAAGTCTTGTCTATAAAAAAATGTGTTTTTAGGTGTATCATTTTTTTAAAAGGAATTTGGTATACAACCACCATAGAAACAATTTGGCAGACAACCACCATAGGAACTTACCTGCAAAACAACAATGAAATCCAATGAATAGTTTTAGAGAAGAAATTTTTCAAAGATTTTACTTTATACCATAAAAGGAAAATGAGTCTCCCATAAAAGCCATGTTTTTTGACAGATCATTTTTTTTTAAAGGAATTCTGTAAACCTGTATCTAAGGAACATTCCTGCAAAATAATAATGCTATCCAAATAGCGGTTTGGGAGGAGAAGATTTTTAAAGGTTTTTTACTTTGGTTGCCATGGCAACCAGAATTCTTCATGGAACACAATTATTTGAAGGAATTTGAAAGAGGACCACCAAAGGAACATTCCTGTGAAATTTGGTAAAAATCTAGTCAATAGTTTCTGAGGAGAAGTTTTTTAAAGAAAAAGTTTACGGACGCACGCACGGACGAACAGACGGACGGACGGACGCACGACGGACACAACGCCATGACAATAGCTCGCTGGCCTTCGGCCAGTGGAGCTAAAAATTAGAGGGTACAGAGTAACTTTTGGCTGTTTCAGTTTTATTAACCCTTTCCTAAACAAGCCCTGGTTTTCATGTGTCTGCAGTATAAGTCTTTTGAAAACACTGTGGGAAAAGGAGAAACTGCTCGTAGCGAGCAATTTCTCCTTTTCCCACAGCGTTTTCTACCCTTTTTGAGACCTTTCTGCCATTTTCATCAAATTTAAAATTGTCGTCTGCAAACTCTTTCAATCTGGACCAGTCCAAAATCTGTCGTTTGGGAAAGGGTTAATGAATTTTAACACCCTAGCTCCTTTACCATAATGAATGGGATCTTAATTAAATTATCAGATCGTGCATTTGGTGATTATATGGATGCATCATGTGTCTCCAGGGCATGCACATACTTAGATATAATCGCAACAGCGGTCAGGGTTTAAAAGCCAAACACGGCGAGTTTTGATAATCAACTGCCTTCACGAAAGATTTTTCACCTTTATTCCTTTCTAAAAGTTGCAAAGTACATTATAACTGCTTTAAAAAGGAAGCGTAGACAGATTAATGTTCATTGTCCAAGATGATGTCCATAGATCTGGCTATTTTAAAATCACAGAGGAGCTGGCCGATTGGCTCATTGTAAGCTCAAACTCTGTCAAATAAAGGCCATGCCGTCTTAGGGCAAAATAAAACAAAATGTGTAATAGTAGAATCACTTTGTAAACCTACCTTTCTCAGATCTTAACGCTGTAAAATATATTAACAGCTTTTGTTGTGATGACATTTTTTCTGCAGCAGACGCCATACATATGGAAATTACAAGTTTAATTTGCGGCTCGGGTTTTCAGCTTCCAAATGTCAAAAAATGTGTTTTTAACAATAACTGCGCATCATAATATAATTAAACGATTTTAATTTCCCACTGAAAATTAATTACCAGATTTCCTGTACTTGTGGTAGATTTTGACACCTTAAAAAATCGTAGCGAAAGTTATTCAGACAGACGAGGGAGCCGCAAAATATATATAGTGAAAATATTTGGTAACCCGCTCTATGTTGAGGACAAGGCATGGTACCCACTTACCAGGAAAACTACTTTTGTTTTGTTTGTCTGGCATGCAATACGAAATGGTATCTAATTTGTATGTGCAGTTTACGTAATTACTCTCCTTTTTGTACATGCATACTTTTGACAGTGCGTGCATGCACGTAAGCACAAAAAATTTGTACGCGTGGAGTAGAATTTGTACATGAATTACGTACTGCAGTACGTGATTGGGCACCCTGCTTTACCAAACAACAAAATTTTAGACAGGTCCAAATTCAAAGCATTTTGAGTTGACAAAATAAATGTTACCCAAAAACTGAAATTTGTTTTGAGACGGGTTGAAAACATTAAGGAAAAAGGAGCAAATTCTGGATACCAGCATTTTCCCAAATTGTTTCCAAAGTCCTTTTTCTCAGGGTTCTTAAAAGTCAGGATTTTGTGGTAAATGGTTAACATGACCCTTTCATTGCCATAGAAGAACATGGACCTTTTCAACATGGGAAGAAAATACCCTAATATGGGTAAAGTACAGGTTTTTTTTTTTTTATGCTCAAGTATCTAACGATGGTGAACACTGTACATCAAAGCTAACACTGACTGCTTTGTGCAATCTTATCTTAATCTCAACTGGTTGCATTAGGTTGCAGATGGAAGGAAAGTTGTGATACACACCAATAGGGTTGACAATACAGGTAAGATGACCTTGAACCTTGTAAGTTGATATAAATTTGAATCCCAGATAGCTTTACAACTATTGCTAATCAAAATGTCTTATTGTAACAAACCAAACACCTTGGCCACTCAACCCTTTCCCAATCAATCCTGGGTTTTAACTTTCCTGTAGAGGAATGTTTTTAAAAATATTGTTGAAAATCAAGAAAATGCTTGCTACCAGTATTTTCTTCTTTTCCAAGAATGTTTTCAATAGCCTTCTTTCTTGTTGTTGTTAAAACACATCATTGTTTGGTAACTAGCTAAACCAATTCTTATTCTAAATTAGAAGACAAGCAATCTGATTGGCTGAGACCATTCAGATTATCCATTATCTCTGCCCAGGACAATTATGGTACCCTATCTAAACTTGTTTGTTAATAGTACTGCAATTATCCTAAGATGCAGACATTAACCACTTTACCGAACATCAAACTTTTAGTCTAGTCAAAATTTAAAACATTTGCAGGAGACAAATAATTATGACTCAAAAATTGAAATTTGAATTAACCCTTTTCCACACAATCCCGAGTTTCAAAGACCCTGTGAAGAGGTAGAAAACATTGTGGGAAAAAGGAGAAAATGCTGGTTACCAGCATTTTCTCCTTTTCCCACAATGTTTTCAAAAGGCTTCTTACTCAGGGTCGTTAAAAGTTGGGACTGTGTGGTAAAGGGTTAAGATCTTCCTAAATTTAACAGTGTTTAGGATACTTGAAGGCTAAATCCTTGACACGATTGGAAGGAAGGAAATATTTCTCATACTGAAGATCCTTTATTAACCCATTTTCACATTACTGCTCTGGCCTATTAACCCTTTACCAGACGACAGAATTTTAGCCTTGTCCAAATTGAAGGCATTTACAGACGACAATTTCAATGTGGCTCAAATGGTGCAATTTTTCTATGATATGGTAGAAAACATTGTGGGAAAAGGAGAAAATGCTGGTTCCTTCTCCCACAATGTTTTCAAAAGGCTTCTTAGCGTCGTTAAAAGGCGGCATTGTGCGGTAAAGGGTTAACCCTTTACTGACAATCACACGTATTTTTCATCCTGAAGACGCTTCTGGAAACAATGCGGGAAAACCGAGAAAATGCTGCTACCAGCATCTTTTCCTTTTTTCCACAATGCTTTCTATCCCATTAAGAAACAACAGTTCACTTTGCATCACTTTCAAATTTGTCATCTTCAGATGCTTTCAAATTCTCCTATTTGAACATAATTTTGCTATTTGAGATGGGGTAAATACATAATTATCAGTAACCATTGAAGATGACACTGGGGAAAGATTTGTACAATAATAGCAAAAAGACTTTTTTTTTTTTAATGAAAACAAAAGATTGTAAAGCACAGACATTAACTTTTACAACCCTAAGCCATTTTTTAGCATAACTCTTGCTGCTTACCAGATGCAGGGTTTTCCCTGAATCCCTGGTTCTTTGAATTTGGACCCCCAAATTTTCTAAAGGACCCCCAAAATTCATATGTTTGCCTTCTTTTTTCCATCTGAAGAGGGTCATATGACCCCCACACCACCAAGCCCAGGGAAAACCCTGCAGATGACCAAATTTTACAGTCGTCCATATTGAAACATTTTGCAGACAACATGTCAAATGTATTTAAAGTGATAGGATTTATCATAGAAAGGCTAGAAAACATGTGTACAGGAGAAATTAATGGTTAAACAGCATTTTCTCCCCTTCCCACATTTCCAACGTCTGAATTCTTCCTTGCCCTAGTTGAAACAAAGAATTGTTTGGTAAAGGGTTAAAACTTTTGTTTCCTTGTATCACAGGATACTAATACAGTCGATCACTGGTAGTGGGACAAGTAACAATCACGCCCACTGATAATGGGAAAAGTAACAATCAGTCTTGCTTAGTGCCATCTATAGCTCCTTTTCCAACATTCTTTTTATCAAACACTGTCTTTAGGAGGGACATACAAAATTTTGATAGTCATAGTTTTATTTCTGATGCGTAACAGTAACATATGCATCTATAGCACTGTGGGATGAGGGATAATTACCACACAATCCAGAGTCTCAACAATTTTGAGGAAGAAGCTTTTGAAAAAATTGTGGGAAAAGGAGTTAAATGCTCGTAACCAACATTTACTCCTTCCCTCCCAAAATTTTTCCCTTTTTTCACAGACAATTCCAGCATGTGAGCCACAATTGTTGTTTGCAATTATTGCTTTCAAATGTGCCAAGTCTAAAATTTTGTCGTCTGGTAAAGAGTTAGAAGCCCTTAATCACACACACTGGACTTTAAACGACCTTAACCCTTTACTGCACAATACCGCCTTTTAATGACCTTATGAAAGAAGCCTTTTGAAAACATTGTGGGAAAAGGAGAAAATGCTGGTAACCAGCATTTTCTCCTTTTCCCACAATGTTTTCCACCCTATCGAAGAAAAATTGCACCATGTTAGCTACACTGAAATTGTTGTCTGCAAATACTTTCAAAATGGATAAGACTAAAATTTTGTAATCTCATAAAGGGTTTAACAAAAAGACTTTTGAAAACATTTTGGAAGAAGGGAAGAATGTTAGTAACTAACATTTTCTCCTTTTTCCACAATGTTTTCTACCATTCCTAGAACAAATTTCAATCGAGTCAAACACACTTTCTCTTCCGCAAATGCTGTCAATTAGGACAAATCTAAAATTGTAATCTGGTGAAAAGTTAATGAAGCACAAGTGGATACTGAACAAGAAAACAATGTATCTGCTCTCTGTATCCTGTTGATAAGCTCTCCATTTTAAAGGACCTTAGTGAAATACACACACTTATCTCAAATCTAAAAGGAAACTATTTCAACTATGTAAACAGGTTATCAATCTGTTGTAGTCATATCGTTCAAAATCTGATGGCATTTCTTTCCTCAGCTTACAATTAGAGCAGTATAAATAGCTGTGGAGGCTGAACCTGCCTTAACCCTTTACCACACAATCCCAACTTTTAACAACCCTGAGGAAGAAGTCTTTAGAAAACATTATGGAAAAGGAGAAAATGCTGGTAACCAGCATTTTCTCCTTTTTCCACAATGTTTTCTACTCTTCCCACAACAGATTCCAATTTTTGAGTCATATTTATTTTGTAATCTGTAAAAGCTTTCAATTTGGGCTGGTCTAAAATTTTGTTGTTTGGTAAAGAGTTAATTATATAAGATTGTGATGATTTGACAAAACAATACATGTATTTATTAAATTTATTATTTATTTTTCTTATATCCTTGATGAGGCACCTCAGGTGTCTTAAAAATGCCTGGAGTCCACTAAAATGCACCAATATTTTAAACAAGAGCGCCGCATCTAGGTATTAACACTCGGCTACAGTTGTTTTTCAGTGAAAGTTCTAAGTCAAAAAAGGGGCATAACTGTGTCAATAATATTTTGATGGTTACCTGCCCCTATTATATGGGTTTCCTTTTTGATAGTTAACAACTTGTCAAAGTCTGAAGTAAATATCTTCAAAAATAACAGATTACAAAATAAATGCCATCAGGGCTATGACTATAACTCAACAGTTTTCTTTGAAAAAGCAGAGTTAAAAATTTACTTGGCACCTCTGACAGCCCTAAGCTTAATGCTGAATCCACATAAACAAAGAGCTAAGAATGGCCCTGAATGTGCAATGGAAAGGAACCCAACAGCCAAACCTTTTTCTGATCTTCATGAAGACTGAATCCTATGATGGTGACGTTTTCTTGGTTGCTTTTGTTAACACTGTAGATCAAGATGTATCTCAACTGAATGGGCAGTCTTACAGGGATGGATACTTTGTCAGATATTCTGGTCTCAAAGACCATACAATTGCAGGCAGTTGGGAAGGGGAGATTCAACGAGATAAAAAAGTTTTCCATGAATTTTAATAGTCGATGTTAAAGGCTACCTAGCAACCAAAAGTAAACAATTTGGGAGTCAAGTTTCAGGCAAATTTAATTCATCTAAACTGAAGTATGGATATTATTTTGAGTCTGCAAAATGTGTTACCATACCGTATGTCAAAGTTCCACTAGCTTGCAAACTACTGAAAAGTCAGCAACTCTAATACTGGTTTTCCATTTCATTTGGCAGTGCCAATGACAGGAACTTTGACAGACTGCATATTGTCAGACTCACAATAAAATTCAAACTTTTAACTCTTTACCACACGAGAAAAATGTAGACCAGTCCAAGTTGAGAACATTTACAGACGACATATCAAATGTGACTCAAATGAGGAATTTTGCCTTTGATATAGTAGAAAACATTGTGGGAAGAGTAGAAAATGCTGGTTACCAGCATTTTCTCCTCTTCCCACAATGTTTTCAAAAGGTTTCTTCCACAGGTCGTTAAAAGTCGGCATTGTGAGGTAAAGAGTTAAATGGTATAAATTAAAAATGTCTGCACTTTGACTTCAAATTGTTTACGATTGGCCTCTAGTGCTCTAGTGGACCAGACCTTAAAGTTGTTAACATACTGAGTATACACCTGCAAATGACATTTTTCATCCTTTTGATAACATTGTAGCAAAAAGAATTATCTAACATGAAATTAGCAATTTCTTTGCCAAATTATTCTAGTATTATTAGCATTTATTGCATTTATTTAAGTATCAAACCTTTTCAGATTTCATTACAAAAATAATTTTCATTAATTTTCAAGTTCAAGAACTATGAAGCAAAGAAAGATGAATTACTGGTACTTCAAAATAATACAAAGTTACAAACAAGTAGCATTAAAAAAACTCATCAGCATGCAAATGACTCAGCTATCAAACAGATAAAAAAATGACATTCCACTGATAGAAAATTATGAACTCTTTCAAATTAGTATTTTATGTTTGTCCAAAAATAAAACAGCCTTTGTTCTGTGTAATAGCATTTCATGTGGACTATGTATGTCCAAAACTGCTGATAATGGAGCAAGAGGTTAGATCCAGATCAGATTGCATATATGGGCAGTCTACCTTGGTCAACATTCTCAACAAACTGTATCCATTGCTGTATATGGCAGGATAAGCTTGAAGAGTTAGAGGCTAGACACTTCAATATGAAGTGGTATAAGTGAACCAGGAGCATGGGGGACAATAAGTAATTGTTTGATTATTGTAAAGATGGAGGTTCAACCATTCTAATAATGCCTATATTTGGTCATTACATGGTTTATGCTGACAGAAAACACACTGCAGGGTCTACTTCTACAGTAATGTTTCTGACCCTTTACCAAACAATCCTACGCTTTAACAACTCTGAGAAAGAAGCCCTATGAAAACATTGTGGACAAGGAGAAAATGCCAGAAACCAGCAGTAATTTTCTTTTCCCACAGTGCTTTCAAAAGGCTTCTTTCTAAGTGTCGTTTAAAGTTGGGACTGTCTGGTAAAGGGTTAAGAGTTGAGTTACACTTCCTCAGACTATCCTATCTGGAATGAATTCCTCAATCATTACCTCCTGAAATAAATTTGCTGCGTAACACTTTTACAATAGGAATAACCAACATGAATTGAGGTTAAACACATAAATGCTTGTGGAAAATATTGTGCCAAATGTAGAATTTCCTTGTTAAAAGCAGTCCTCTAGATCTGCAAACCAAGACATTTTACTTTCAAGCTTTTAATCCTGGCACTGTGACAATGACCTTGACCTCTGCCCATAATAATTCTCGTTCAATTAGCTACTTCCTTAGTTCATACCAAATACATAGTGTAGCGTGAGCTCTGAAGTGAAACAGGATATCATTTATGGACATGGCTTCACCAGTTCTAGGCTAGGGCTCTTCAACCCTTTCCCAAACGACAAATTTTGGACTGGTCCAAATTGGAAGTTTGCAGACGACAATTTTAAATTTGATGAAAATAGCAGAAATTTCTCAAAAAGGGTAGAAAACACTGTGGGAAAAGGAGAAATTGCTCGTTATGAGCAATTTCTCCTTTTCCCACAGTGTTTTCAAAAGACTTGTACTGCAGACACGTGAAAACCAGGGCTTGTTTGGGAAAGGGTTAATAAGTGTCTTACCTGAGGACATTCCCACAAGAAAGCCCTGTGCTTCAAGTTGAGATCAAGGCTAGGGTATCCAAGATCCCTAGAAGTATTTGGAGGAAAGGAAAATGTCTTTCTTCGACAACATGGACAACACTATGGCCTAAAGAGTAATTAGTTGTACCAAGCAATCACTTCTATTTCTGCAATGTTTAAAACTAAACAGGCATAAAGCTGTATTTGTGTAAAAATGGTCAATTGGTAGCAAAATTCATCCTTTTTACATGACTAAGCTTGGAATGTTACATCACTTTTACACCATCATTAATCTTTTTCCATGTCAAGACATTTTTATAAAAGGTCTCTTTGCCCAACCAAGGTGCAGTATTTCCTAAGTTAATCCTTTTATGTACATTCAAACAGTAGCTGATGACTACCAAAATATGTTAAATCAACAAAAAATGTGGTTATTAACCAAACACGTTCAAAATATACCCATAATTTTCAGTATTTTTTCAAGCACAATGTGATCATAATGGTTTTACAATGTAATAATTGACAATATGCAGAACTTTTTAGAGGCACTCTATAATTGATTCTTTTTTTCCCTATGATGTTTCTACATGCTATGCAGTTAACCCTTTACTAAACAATCCCATTTCTTAACAACCCTAACAAAGGATGCTGTTGAAAGCATTGTGGGAGAAGTAGAAAATGCTGGTAAGCAGCATTTTCTCTTTTCCCACGATGTTTTCTACCCTTTCTAAGACAAAAGGCACCACATTTGTCATCTGCAAATTTTTTCATTCGGCAAAGTTTCAAGTTTTCTCATGTGGTAAAGGGTTAAACCTATGTGCTGTTTCTGTGTTGAAATTTGAACTAGATGGATGAGACTGCCCAAAAGCTGTGTATCTCCCCACTACCAACTGCTATCCTGAATCAACATCAAGTCAGATCTGGTCAGTGAAGTCTTGTTTATGAGAAAATTTCATATCATACATTGTATAATTTCTCATTGCTTTCTATGGGCTTTTTTTGTATCCATTCTCAATAAATACAACAAATGATATATACATCATGAGATGCGGTTTGTGCAAAATTAACCACAAAACATACCTAGTGGCTTGCAACCCAACTACTCTTCCATAACGACGTCAGCTAATATGTGTTTTCAACTGTCAAATGTTATTTGGAATTTACTAAGTACATTTTGAAAGAAAAAAAATGTTATGAGTCACCATAAGTTAGCAGTTTGCATACTCAAGTCAGGACCCAACTGGGCAGAACATTACTGTTGACTTTCCACATACATGTACATAGTCATTCATGTTGTGCATGATGGTTGTCATGACAGCTTGGATAGGGCATTCTTCAAAATCTCCTGTACAAACTATAAAGTGAAAACCCTTTAGTGAGCATTCCAGAGACAATTATTTCATTTTAAGACGTTTTTCTGATTATAGTTCTTGAAAACAGAGGTGCCAAGCACTTATAGCTCAGTAGGTAGCGTACAGGACTTGAGAACAGGGCGTCACTGATTTGATCCCCAGCTCGGCCAACTTCTTTCTGAGGAATGATTACAGTCTTTGCAACAGGATTCATTCCTCTCTCACTGCTGATCATTGCTATGACGATGGTTAAGTGGGAAAGCAGCCAGTGGCTTGGAAAGAATATTGTGCGGAACACTGGTAAAAGAAACTCAAAGAAAGCATGGGTATGTGAACTGGCCACCATGATATACCTTAAATAATGTTGAGAGCAGCATTAAACACCATACAATCAATCAATCAATCAATTAACATGAAAACAGAGGTAAAGACTAACAGCTTATTACAATCAATATCTTCCGTTCTGACAACATTTTACGTATCAATCAATACAGGCATTAATTTTCCTTTGCTCGAAATGTTTCCTTTTTGTGTCATTAACATACTACAACTCTGTGCCTAGCTTGATTTGTACTAAATTCTGATATTAATTAACACTTCATCAAATGAAAAAATCCTTGATGGGTCCAAATTGAAAGCCATTTCAGACAACAACCTAATTGTGGTCCAACTGATAGGAGTCATTATTAAAAGGACAGCAATACATTGTGGGAAAAGGAGAAAATGCTGGTTACCAGCATTCTCTCCTTATCCCACAATGTTTTCAAAAGGTCATTTCCTCAAACTCATTAAAACTTCAGATTCTGTGGTAAAGGGTTAAATGTATGCATACAGAATCACCTCAATATTTATACCAATTTAAAGGTAACTAAATTTAATCATTTAGCTAGGGTAACTTTCATCCTAAAATCTGTGTCAAACTAAATTACATGGACACAGAAATCATGCTTGACAGCGATAAAACAGAAAGCCTGTCAGTATGGGAGAAGGTAAACATCAAGTCTGTGTAACTGATACCTTAATAGTTACCTTCCATCTCATTTGATCTTTTCAGAAGTTCATGTAAGCTTTGAAGAATGGTTACGTTAATAAATGAAAATCAATTAGAAAGCAGATCCAAACATCTACTCTGCAGTAAGTGCTTCACCATTATCATAAAGACTTCATTCAGAATTGCTACTACCTAGTTCAATTTGAAGAACCAAAGGAGAAAAAAATGAAGGAACATGTCCATGGTTAAGGGATGAAGATTTCTGGGTCCATATTTTCTACCATATGCATCCTGTGGACATTGAAAAAATTATTCCATTTGTGAAGTTTTCCAACTGCCAGTCAATGCCTCAACTAGATAACTGTTATTTGGTAAATTTCTAGCACTTTTTTCCTAAACTAGTAAATTTTGTAACCAGATCTTTAATAAGATTTCTCAACTCCAACAATTACCATACAAGGAAATACTAAACTCCTAAAATCAAGGCTTGATCTCTGTTGTTTTTCAACAATGCATCCAGTGGACCCCTGTTTTTTGAAAGCTGAATAAAACACTGAATCATATTAGAATGTATGGATAATATATAAAATTATTGAGACAAGGAGCAGTTGCCTGAAGCAAGCACAACTGATGTATATGAGCCGTCTACTGGGCATTCTAATGGTAACACATGAGTAATGAAAACTTAAACACACAATCCCAAGTCTTAACAATCCCAGGAAATAGAGCTTTTAAAAACATCATGGGAAAAGGAGCAAATGCTGGTAACCAGCATTTTCTCCTATTCGCAAAAGTCCTTTTCCTTGAGGTCATTAAAAATCAGGATTGTATGGTAATGATTTTATAATTGATTTTATGTAGTTTAATGCTGTTTTCAACACTATTTCATTTATATCACGGCGGCCAGTGCACCTATCCATGCTTTCCTGGAGTTTCTTTCACCAGTACTCAGCACAATATTCTTTCAAAGCCACTGGCTGCTTTCCCAAATAACCATCGTCAAACAATGGTCACTGGTGCGAGAAATGAATCCTCTTGCAAGGACTATCATCAATCCTCCAAAAGAAATTGCCCAAGCCGGGGATCGAACCAGCGACTTCCTGTTTTAAAGTCCTGTACACTACCGACTGCGCTACTGGGTCTCGGCAAATTGTATGATAAAGGCTTAAATAAAAACCTTAGGTCTGCAGAAGTGAAATGGATATACCCAGTCTACTGAGGCAGAGAGGTAGACAATACATTCCAATTTCAGGGTTATTTAGTCGGAACTTATTGCAAAATACTGTGCAGCGTAGACCCAAGTGTAGACTGCTCTTTCCGTAATATCTTATTTTCAGCTACAATCTCAGTATGAACCCTTTCCCAAACAAGCCCTGGTTTTCACGTGTCTGCAGTACAAGTCTTTTGAAAACACTGTGGGAAAAGGAGAAATTGCTCGTAACGAGCAATTTCTCCTTTTCCCACAGTGTTTTCTACCCTTTTTGAGACCTTTCTGCCATTTTCATCAAATTTAATATTGTTGTCTGCAAACTCTTTCAATTTGGACCAGTCCAAAATTTGTCGTTTGTGAAAAGGTCAAGTTAGTAAAACTGCCTCTATCAGCACTTTGAAAACCTACACCCTGCTTCTAGAGCTACCTTTCTGTATGAGAGGTTAACCCTTTACTACACAATGCCAACTTTTAATGACCCTGATATTGAAGCCTTTTGAAACCATCGTGGGAAAAGGAGTAAATGCTGGTAACCAGCATTTTCTCCTTTTCCCACAATATTTTCTACCCTATGAAAGACAAATCCCAATATTTGAGCTACACTGAAATTGTTGTCTGCAAATGCTTTTAATTTAGTTTAGTCTAAAATTTTATTGTGTGGTAAAGCGTTAATATACTGGAATGTGCAACAGAAATGGGTGTAACTCTTTACCAAAATTTTAGACTAGTCCAAATTCAAAGCACTGGTAGACGACAAAATAAATGTGGCTCAAAAATGGAAATTTGTTCTGGGATGGGTAGAAAACAATGTGGGAAATGGAGAAAATGCTGGTTACCAGCATTTTCTCCTTTTCCCACAATATTTTCAAAAAGCTTTTTCTTCAAGGTCGTTAAAACTCAGGATGTGTGGTAAAGGGTTAACTCTTTACAAAACAACACAGTTTTAGACTTTGCTGAACTGAAAGCATTTGCTAATGACAAATTCAATGTCACTCAAATATGAGACTTGTCTCTGAAAGGGTAGAAAACATTGTGGGAATAGGAGAAAATGCGAGTTACCAGCATTTCTTCTTTTCCGATGCTGTTTTCAAAGTCTTTCTTCCTCAGGGTCATTACAGGACACAGGATTATTCAATTGTTTGGTATATATATAAACTGCACGCTCCATTTGCCTCCAGACATTCAATGACCCACTATACTATTCATTAACCCATTCATTACAACAAGACGTTTTTTATATGGCAAACATCATTTTCCAAACAATCCCGATTTTTAAGAACTTAAAGTACGAAAGCTTTTGAAAACATTGTGGGAATAGGAGGAAATGCTTGTAAACAGCATTTTTCCTTTTCCCACGGTGTTTTCTACTCTTTTTTTCAAATTCCATCATTAAAGCCACCTTAAATTTATAGTCTGCTTTCAGTTTGGACAAGTCTAAAATTTCATTGTGTTGTAAAGACTTAACTCTTTACCACACGACAAAAATGTAGACTAGTCCAAATTGAAAACATTTGCAAATGATATTTTAAATGTAGCTCCAAACATAACATTTGACTCCCAATGGGTAGAAGACATTGCAGGAAAAGAAAAAAAATGATGGTTACCAGCATTTTCTTCTTTTCCTACAATGTTTTAAAAAGGCTTCTTTCTTGGGGTCATTCAAAGTCGGGATTGTGTGGAAAGGGGTTAAACTTTAATACTTTCTTCTAATTCTCTATGTCCTAAAACAAATTTGAAGGACTTTGAAAGCATCCTTGTAATTACTGGAAATGTAGATAATTATAGATGATAGGGATCATCAATATGCATTGAAATTTTTATACATGAAAACAAGTCAAAACACTGAGGCAAAATGAGTAGATACATTGTTTCCAAACAGTCTGCCGCTAGATAACCCTAAAAAAAGGTTGTTCACAGGGAATGAGATAGTTTCATAGTGACATTAAACTAAATAGAAATATGTTTATCTACGAAGAAAGGACCCAAGTCTACCATTTTGTTTGTAAGTTGTTTAACACTGTTTTCAACATTATTTCAGATATTAAAGGCCGTCAGTATACTGATCTATGCTGTCCTGGAGTCTCTTTTACCAGTACTATGCATTATTTTCTTCCCAAATGACTGGCCACTTAGAAACAATGTTCTGCCAAATCACTTTCAATGTCTGAAGTGAACATTATTTTGAGACACTGAGGGGGAAAACAAGCACAATAACCAAGAAGTAAAAAAGCAGTTGCTCCTTTTTTTTCTTTACATTGTTGCCATATAACTCAGAATGAATTTCCTTGCCTCCCTTGAGCAACTTGTTCTAGTATTTCGAAAGTAAACAACATCATTTAGGACTTTCCAAATCCAAAGCATTTGCACACCACAAATCATGTGTGGCTCAAATACACATAGTGGAATATTGTCTTTGAAAGGCTGAAAAGACTGTGGGAAATGAGAAAATGCTGGTTACCTGCATTTTTTTCCTTTTCCCCACTATGTTTTTAAAAGCATGGTGGTCATTACTCAGTATTATGCGGTAAAGGATTAAAGATCATACTTCCAGCCAGACAGAAAAAAAACGCTATTAAAAATTGATAGACTGCGAAATGGTTCAGAATTCCATCAGCTGTGTAAACATAGATAAATTACTAATATACTTATTTCCGCCTTCCTTAAATACAGCAACCCACCTAAAAACTGCTGCATGTGGTAACGCTAGGTTGCCACATACAGTTTGCAAAGTATAAAATATTTGGATGCTTGTACTGCCTTTAAATGCAATTTAAATGTAAGCCCACTGTTTTCTGCTGCAGGCCGAGTAAAGCTGGCCATGGTACTTGTACAGTTGTTATTGTATGTGATGTCATGATGTTGACATCAAGATGTCAAACCATTTGGTGCCAAAATTAGACTGTATAATGATGCTGCCAACTACATGCAAAATTTTAAGAAAAACTGTCGAGTCATTACATAGATATTAGACCAGTCTCACTTTTTATTGACTGACTCTCGTATATGGCGAAGAGTTAAATACATATATCTGAAATCTTCTATTTAAAACCAGTAATGTCAAAGCAGTGATTTCTTTGATGGCCTCCAGAAAATGAAATGCAACCTTCAAGGGCAACATTAGGCACGACGATACAAGAATGATTATAGTTTGATACAATAAAGATTAAATGGGTTACAAACTGGCTAAAAACAAGTATAGATGTTACTTTGAGAAGCCTTTTTTTATCCTTTTATTAGACAAGGTTCACTTCTATAAAGAAATGCACTTGTATCTAATATACAAAGAAATACTAATGTTCCATACAACAGCTAGAGATAGGTACATAAGTACTTGGACAGAAAGCATCTTTCTGTGGTAGAAAGAAAAATATTTTAGTAAATGCAGTTTCTCCCAGTTTCTCCCAGGTTCTCCTGTGCGGGGACATAAAAACCCATTTTACACCAAGTATTGATTCAAGAACAAGAAGGGAGTGTTCAAAAATTTGTTTTTCCCCAAACAAATTACATACATAAAACCTCATACTTGAAAGTTTTCAATTAACTTTTTACCAGACAGGTAAGTTTTTAGACTCTTCAATATAGAAAGCACTGGTGAACAATAAATCAAAAGTGGCTCACATTATAGGAAGAGCATTTGATAGGAGAAAACATTGTGGGGAAAGAGAAAAACGCTGGTAACCATCATTTTCTCCTTTTCCCACAGTGTTTTCATAAGGCTTCTTTGGGATCATTGAAACATGGTAGTGTGTGGTAAAGGATTAAGAGAAAAAAAGCTCACAATGTCTGCAGAGAAAGGGTTGGTTTTTAACCCTTTACCACACAATCCTACCCTAAGGAAGAAGGCTTTTAAAAACATTGATTTGTGGGAAAAGGAGAAAATGCTGGTAACCAGCATTTTCTCCTTTACCACAATGTTTTCTACACTCTCATACAGAAATTTCAGTTTCTTGGTCACATTTAATTTGTTGTCTTCAAAATAAATGCTTTCTATTTGGACCAGTCTAAAATTTTGTCATTTGGTAAAGAGTTAACAAATGCACATTACATATTAAAATAGTTTGCATACTTGACAAAGTTCACAATACATATTTAACTTCCTCTAGACCACATTTTTATGCCAAGTTTAGAGTTACATGTTCTTAAATATCAATTTATGTCATACAGAAGGAACCATGTTGAACACCTCGAATAGTAATTAATTTAACAAAGAAGTCCATTTCAAGACATCCTAAAAATATGACAAAATCTACCAGACGAAATATTAGACTCCAAGTTGACAGCAATTAGAAATGACATAATCCCGCATTTCAAAGACCCTGATGGACTGATTGATTGATTGTATGGTGTTTAATGCCGTTTCGGTCGTTATGCCAGTGCACCTATCCATGCTTTCCTGGAGTTTCTTTGACAAGTCCATAGCACAATGTTCTTTCCAAGACACTGGCTGCTTTCCCACATAACCATCGTTGAATCAATGGTCAGTGGTGAGAAAGGAATGAATCATATCGCAATGACTATCATCAGTCCTCAGATAGAAATTGGCCTAGCAAGGGATCAAACTAGCGACCTCCTGTTTTCAAGTTGACCCTGATTGAGAAGGCCGTCCAAAACATTGGGAAGGGAGAACATACATTTTCTCAAAGGCTGGTTACCATCATTTTCTCCTTTTCCTAAAATGTTTCCTACCCTTTCAAAATCAAATCCCAAAAACTTGAGTCACATTTATATGCTGTCGGCAAATACTAATTTTGATATGTCTTTTAAAAATTTTGTCTTTTGGTAAAGAATTAAACCACTTGATTTGTTCCTGATTTAGTAGAAAAACCAACTTTTTCTCCTGTGCCGAAAATGTTTAGATACACAATATAAGTATTTTTCAATCTGGGTTGTTAAAAAGCTAGTACCTTTTGGTACAGAGTTAGCTGAGAGGATGAACTCATTCAAGTGGAATGACTCAAAAGAGTCACATAATTTTAGACTCGTCCATACTGACAGCATTGGCAGAAGACAAAGTAAATGTACTTCAAAAGATGAAATTAACTTTTGTCCTTCACAGAATAGGAAGCTTTGTGGATAAAGGAGAAAACGCAGGTTAACAGCATTTTCTCCTCTTTCCACAATGTTTGTGATAACTCTTTTCACCAGGTTTGTTAGAGGGCTAATAAGATACTACTTCCCACAGACCACTGTTTTAGTCTTACAACTTTTCAATCTTTAACCCTTTGACACACAATCCCCACCTGTAATGACCCTGAGAAAGAAGCCTTTTGAAAACACTGTGGGAAAAGGAGGAAATGCTGGTAACCACAGGGTTTCCGTTTACGACATAAAAACATCTATATACCCACAAAAATCAGCTCAGACAAAATATCAAAGCTGATCTCATCCCTTGGACACAGTAAAAAATGAGTCAAAACCAAGATTTAACTAAATCTACATCAATAACGAAAACAATGCAAAATACCGGTACGAAGATTTAACATTACTTGCACAAACTGACCATGAGAATTCCAAAGTGTCTGTAAGTAGATCTTGGTATTCCAAGATATAGCCTAACAGAGAAAGATAAAAATAGATCTCTTTGTCCTTGACTTCGACTGGTTATCCGCATTGTGCTCATATTGTCTTTTCCGGCAAACTGATCATAGGAAAACAGCTGTTGTTTAACATTTCTATCCTGAAGATGGCTTCCTGGGCCAAAAAGAAAAAGCATTCACGATCTTTCCAAGACCAATGGCTGAAAGATCCTGCCTTCCAAGATTAGATGCTAAGAGAAATTTATCTATATTCCTCTAATCGTGTATATGTGTTTAATTTATTATGAAACTAAGCAGAAATAAGGTTTTTAAAAACGGTTGTATGGGCTTTCAAAGAAGTTCCATCCATCGCAACGTAAGATTCGTACTATTTCTAGCGACAGTCACCGGTGTGCACAGCACATTAAATCTGCGAAAGGTTCCATAAAGAAGTCATTTGAAAAAGCTTACTCTTTTTATCCACTAACCAAATTTGGCATCAATAAACAGACAATTTATGCAAGCAAAAATAGGACTCAAAAGGAACCTAATTGGACTCAACTTTTACAGTTGCACTGGGTCCCATGGACACAGTAAAATTTCATTCAAATGGAAACACTGAAACACTGTAACCAGCATATTCTCCTTTTCCCATGTTTTCCAACCTATCAAAGACATTTCAGCCACATTCAATTTGACTTCTGCAAATGCCTTTCATTTGGACAAGTCCACATTTTTGCCATGCGGTATAGAGTGAACATTTTAAAGCATAATATTTTTATAAACATTACTAACCCTTCCTGTAAAACAAAAACATGGAGGTCTGAAGATACTATCAGAATGTGGAAGCAGGAAACCTGAATCTACCGATATAACCCATGATACAGAAAATGACCATTTCTATGACAAAAACATTACAACCAAGGATTTCTCACCCCTGACTGAAAAATCTACAATATCTGAAGGAAAGGACTTGTATCCAAATGCAAAACAGTGAGTTACATAATGATAGACATGAGAAGTTACAAATGGTCAACCTCAAGTGGAAAAATCCTGCTGAATTAAGGCACTCTAGTCAACATGTGTATTGAAGTAGGTAAAAAAGTACAAAGAAAAACTGATCATGTTTTTGTGGATAACCAGACATATAGAATATGTAGTCTGACTTTGATCTACATCATTTGGTACAGAGTTAAAATTAACTTCATATTTTCATTTCATTTTGATATTTCTGTATATTTATATATTTCTGTGTATCTATACGTGTATATAATCATAAACTTCCTGGTAGCGACAGTCAATGTACCTCATAACTGTATGACAATTAACGCAAGAAAACATAGAAAACATTGTGGGAAAAGGAGAAAATGATGCTAGTTAGCATTTTCTCCTTTTACCACAATGTTTTCAAGCCTATCACAGAAAAATCCAGTCCAGTGTTTTCTGCACTTTTAAAAAATACAATAACCTCCAGATTTTGTCCTTTCTACCATTTGTGTTAGAGTATGTAAGTATGGTGTTAAACGCCACTTACAACATTATTTATCCCTTTCCCAAACAAACCCTGGTTTTCATGTGTCTGCAGTACAAGTCTTTTGAAAACACTGTGGGAAAAGGAGAAATTGCTCATAACAAGCAATTTCTCCTTTTCCCACAGTGTTTTCTACCCTTTTGGAGAACTTTTTGCCATTTTCATCAAATTTAAAATTGTCGTCTGCAAACTCTTTCAATTTGGACCAGTCCAAAATTTGTCATTTGGGAAAGGGTTAAGTTACATAGCGGCAGCCAGTGCACCTATCCATGCTTTCCAAGAGTTTCTTTTACCAGTCCTTGGCACAGTATTCTTCCCAAGCCAGAGGCTGCTTTCCCACATATCCACCACCTAAACAATGATCAGCAGTGAGAGAGGGCTGAATCCTGTCACAATGAGTCAATGACTATATCATCATTCATCAATCCTTGGAAAGAAACTGGCCAAGCCAGAAATTCGAACCAGCAACCCCCTGGTTTCAAGCCCTGTACATAACTGGTGGAGATACCAGGCTAGGCCTGTGATAAAGAGACAGTGGTAACTTCATAAAGTCTAAACAAGCAGCCTGAACTGTCATGCTATAGTTAGTGTTAAACCTAAAGGCCCTCCATGTTGCAAGTGAGTAAATGGGTTCTCAGTAAAATATTACTGTCTACTCATACATAAACTATATCTAATATATGAATATGGTTAAAACATGTAACCCCACTGTTCTAAAACAACAAAGTTTTGGCTTTCTCCAAGTCCAGCTCAAACGGTAGAGATTGTCTTCCAAATGGTAAAAACTAGGGGTGAAACAATACGGTAAAAAGCGTATTGCAATATATTGCAATACGGCTGACCCGTATTGCAATACGTATTGCAATATGCTGTATATGCTGACATTTAGCATATCTGACCACTTGTAGTCACTGTTAGGGTAGCAAATGCTCAAAAGGTGATAAAGAAAACTAGTACATGTGCTTGGAACTCTTCCATTCTTTCAAGATAATGAACTAAAAAGCAATTCTTTTGCATGAACAAATAAAAACAAACTGAAATTGACTAGTCTTTAACACCGACTAGATTGAAATGACTAAGAATTGTCCATAGAAACAAGTAAATGACTAAATGACATGTCAGTTCATGTTCTTTTTAAAAAAAATTAGCATGCCAACCTTGTCAGCATCAAGAGAAGCCCTCTGTGCTGACAAAATGTCACCAGCAGTACTGAACACTCGCTCAGAGGGCACACTTGTGGCAGGTACACACAAATGTCAAACTCTCTATCTTGACGATTTTCGTCTGCCATTTTTTTTCTTCAAGAGCGTACTTGTTTATATAAAAACCAGCGCTACTATACCGAACTTCGGGAGATCAACAGAGTAGACAGTGCGATGCACTAACTTACTCAGTTGCTTACTGTACTAACACTAATACTTTGCCGCTTAACTACCGGAAAACGCAAATATAAGTGTGAGCAAAGTTATAAGAAATGAATAACATACAAACTCCGTTGATCCAAAAGCACTAAAGCTCGACGGTTATTTGGAGTTCGTGTCGTGAATTTTATGTGGTCATAGTTTTACCTAAACACCGGTGACACCGCCTGTGGAAAAAATAAACAACTTTCGCTTTCGGAAATCTTTAGAACTGTAAGTTGAAAAACGATCGATTTCTGACAGAATTTTTGGGAAAACCGGACTTTCTGATGCAGTTAAGAGAAGTTGACATATTGCAGAAATACCGATACGGTAAAATTCGAACCGGTTTCGGCTTTTTTCTTTGAATAGACCGCGGTTAATCGGTTAATCGGTAAACCGTTTCACCACTAGTAAAAACTATTACGGGAAAAGGAGAAAATGCTGCAGCACCAGCATTTTCTTCTTTACCCACAATGTTTTCAAAGGTCTTCTTCCTTAGGGTCGTTAAAACTCAAAAGATTGTTTGGCAAAAGGTTACAGTCACCAGTGTGTCAAAAACGAATGTTTCAACCTAAACATACCAGCCTTTTGATAAACAAACTATAAAAATACATTACACAGGTTAACTCTTTCACTGCCAATGTTGCCTAGGACATCTTTTTTCAGATGATGTAGATCAAGATCAGACTGCACAAAACATGCAGTCTGATCTTGGATTTACATCATCAACATCCTGATTCTAATCTTTGACCAAAATAAGCTTCAACAGCAACAAAATTGTACTTTTAGACCTCGAGAATTTTTTAATCCACCTTGCTGCCAAAGTAAAAGAGTTAAAAAGATCCTACTTTACAATAAATGGCCCAGGGCCTCAATTTAACTTTAGGTATTTACCAAAGATCTGTATATCACAAAAAAATTTAACCTGTATCTCTATTCTGTTCTGTTGATTTCGTAAATGAAAGACAAGTCTACTGTATTAATTCCTACTTATTTCAAACTCAGCTTGGATATGGGATTCCAGGCAAATCAATAACACCCAAGTATGTTGGGGTAATCATCAGAACTCTCTGGTGTCAAACAATTCAAGAGTTTTAGGACACCCTCCTATCTATCTGTAGTTATCAACTTCATTAGACTATCACTAATCTGATCTTCCAGTCCTAACTTTTTGGTTCCATGCATATTCCGTCTTTAACCCTTAGGACGCAGAATAAACCCAACTGACATAGTCAGTCTAAAAATAAGACTTACATAATTGTAAACTGAGGCTTGCTTTTGATTCTAATGTTTAACTCTTTACCAAATGACAAAATTTTAGACAAGTCCACATTGAAAGCTTTTGCTGACGACAAAATTCATATGACTTAAACACTGAAATTTGTTTCTGGAAGAGTAGAAATCATTGTGGGAAAGGGAGAAAATGCTGGTTACCAGCATTTTCTCCTTTTCCCACAATGTTTTCAAAAGGCTTCTTCCTCAGGGTCATTAAAAGTCAGGATTGTGTGGTAAAGGGTTAAGCTATGCCGACAGTGAAGATAAAAGATCAAACTGCATATTTTGTGCAGTCTGATTATGATCTATACTTGCCGCAAAAGCAACTATGGTTGTGAGAGGCATGATGAGATAAGAATCTTTTTTACTTAGACATTATCATTTTTTTTTCCTTTCACCAATACAAAATACTTCAAATTTTTTCAAGTTAAAACTGTTTCTAAATATTTCACAGAAACATAAAAGGTCAAGGGTTATTTGACCCTCCATTTGAATGCCCTATTTGTGGATAATCGGTTTTCATTTGACAGGTCTTACTCTCAACTACCACAGTGACCATAACAGTAGCTTAGAGTTTAGACAAAGATCTGTATATACATATATGCAAATCTGATCTTGATCTTCACTTAAGTGCTTCATCTTCTAACAGTTTGAGTCATAAAATTTCCACCTCATGCTGATGAACTGACTAAATCTGTTTTTGTGAAAGTCAAAAACGTAAATTCTGTAAAATAATGTGTTTACTCTTTACCGGATGATAAAATTTTATAGACATGTCCAAATCAAAAGCATTTGCAGACGACAAATTAACCACAACTCTGACATGGAATTGGATTGATTAGAATTTTGTATTTGAAAGGTTTGAAAAAATTGTAAAGAAGGGGAAAAATGTTGGTTACCAGTATTTTCTACTTTTCACACACTGTTTTCAAAGTCTTCTTTCTCAAGGTCATTAAAACTCTGACTGTATAGTAAAGGGTTGCATGACTTTTACCCTATAACTGGCCAATAAAACGTGACAATTTTATTACTGGGCCATGTACAATGTGTTGGTGTAATAAAACATTACTCTATCACTAGAAGTGAAAGCTGGTGTTTACATCTATTGACCCATTAGACCATACTGTGACAAGTGGAATTTTCAAATTCTTCATTCTTGAGTATTTTTTTAACTGCATGTATAAACCTTTACCACACAATCCTGACTTTTAACGACACTGACAAGGAAAGCTTTTGAAAACATTGTGGGAACAGGAAAAAATGCTGGTAACCAGCATTTCTTTAATTTTCCCACAATAGTTTCTTCACTATAAACAACAAATCCGGTCATTTGTTATCTGAAAACCCTTTCAATTTTGGCAAGTCTAAAATTTTGTTGTTTGGTAAAGAGTTCTCTGTTTAACCCTTTGCCATAGAGCAAAATTTTAGACTTATTCAAACCCAACAATAAATTTGATGTACCGGTAGCTAAAAGTGTGAAATTTGTTATTGATATGGTAGAAAACATTGTGGGAAAAGGAGAAAATGCAGCACTTTCTCCTTTTCCCACAATGTTTTCAAAAGGCTTTTTTCCATAAGGTCTTTAAAAGTCAGGACTGTGTGGTGAAGGGTTAACAACGGCTACTATTTAGCATACCTTGTAATCAAAAGGGCTATGCCTACAGTTTCAGCTATCCCAAGGACATCAAAGATTTAGAGAGGACAATGAAATTTACTATCTACCTGAGTAAGATGTCCAGAGTTTTGCTAACTAAAATGGCTTGGCGACATCTGCCCTGGAAATCAATGTCAAGCCCTGGTATTTCCTAACCATCTACCCTATACACTAAAATCTTTCCCTTCAACTGGTTGCTTTCTCTCTTAACTCCTTACCACACAATCCCAACTTTTAACAACCCTGAGAAAGAAGCCTCTTGAAAACATTGCAAGAAAAGGAGAAAATGCTGGTCTCCTTTTCCCACAATGTTTTCTACCCTATCAAAGAGAAAAAAATCACCATAATAGCAACATTTAGTGCGTCATGTGCAAATGCTTTCAATTTGGTCTAGTCCAAGATTTTGTCATTTGGTAAAGAGTTAAGTATAGCAAGAGTGTCCTCCTTAACCTTTTATCACACAATCCTGAGTTTTTAATGACTCTGAGGAAGAAGCCATTTGAAAACGTTGTGGTGGAAAGGAGAAAATGCTGGAACCAGCATTTTCTCCTTTTCCCACAATGTTTTCTACCATATCAAAGATTAATTCCATCATTTGAACCACATGTAAATAGTCCTCTACAAGGGCTTTCAATTTCCACAAATTTATATTTTTATTGTGTGGTAAAGGGTTAACTCTTTACCACACCCAAAAAAAGTAGACCACTCCAAACTGAAATCATTTGCAGACAACAATTTAAATGTGACTCAAATGAAGAAATTGGTATTTGACAGAGTAAAAATCATTGTGGGAAAGGGAGAAAGTGCTGGTAACTGGCATTTCTCCTTCTCCCACAATGCTTTCGAAAGACATCTCCCTCTGGGTCTTTTAGAGTTTGGACTGTGATAAAGGGTTAAAGAAGTGAGAATGAATAGTTCATGATACCATTACTTCCAATGAATCTCCAACAGTACACTGGCTGATTTTGGGATTTAAACTCCCATCCACAAGCAAAAGTGCTACCAGCTGCGCTCAATGACTCAGCAAAACAAAGAAAAAAAAAAAATTGAAAAAAATATCAGATTCACTTACTCCTTTTCACTAATCACTAATATGTTTCATAAAAGACCTGGCTTCTCTTATACACTATCTAATTATGAACATGCATTTGCTTTTTGCAAGCAAGAGCTGTCAGATACAGATATACAACCCAATTGTGTTCCCCCCGCAAAAAAAAAATAGCTGTCTCTGTCCAGACTCTCCACATAGGTTGCCATTTAGCTGTTCATATTTCCATACTTTAAAAAAAAAACAAAGGGTCATAACTGTGCCAAAACTGTGTAACCACAGCATGCTGACAAAATGCCAATGTCTTCCTTATTGGGGAGCTTTGCATCAAGTTTCAATGAATTCCATCCAATGGTACTGAGACAAGAGGGCCATGATGGCCCTGTATCGCTCCACTGGCTTATAAATATAAACCATAAAGAGAAGTCTTCACTATATAAGCCCTTATAAAACTTTGACCCCAGGGCTACAGTCGGACTAAATGGGGAATATGTGTATTAGAAGAATAACATACCAAATTTGAGAGTCCTTGGCCTTATGGCTAGTAACATAACGGTTTCTGAAGTTTTCACTCCATAAACCCATGTAAAACTTGTGACCCCTGGTGCAGGGCCAAACTTCATCCTAGGGCTGTAACTTGGACCCTCTTTGTAGTTGTCCACTTGATAATGCTATAATTATGCAAAATTTGGTAGCCCTAAGCCTTATGGCTATGTACACCAAGATTTAAAAGTTTTCCCTATATAAGCCCATGTAAATCTTGTGAACCTGCACCCCCCCCCCCCCCAGCATGAGGCCAAATTGACCCCAGGACTGTAATTTGGGCACTTTTGGTAGACCCCCACTAGATCAAGCTAAATGCAAAATTTGGTAGCTCTAGGCCTTATGGCTAGGTACAGGAAGATTTTTAAAGTTTTCTCTATATAAGCCTATGTAAAACTTGTGACCCCTGGGGCAGAGCCAATTCTGACCCCAGGGCTATAATTTGAAGAAACATGATAGAGGTCTGCTACATAAAGCTACATGCCACATTTGGTAGCCCTATGCCTTATGGTTTCAGACAAGAAGATTTTTAAAGATTTCCAATATTTTTCAGTTTTGTTACCATGGCAACCAGAGTTTTTGAAGGAATCAAATTCTTTCAAGAAATTCTGAAGAGGACCATGGCAGGATCATTTCTGTGAAGTTTCATGAAAATTGGATGGGTAGTTTCAGAGAAGATGTTTGAAATAAAAGTTAACGCACGGATGGATGGACGGACGCACGGACGGTCTTACGAGACGGACCTTGTGGGGTCGAATTGCTCTTTATTCAATGCAACCAAAACAACCCCACAAGAGCACTTTTTTAACCCCACTAGCCCTAACACTAACCCCATACCTACCAGATGGACAGAATGAACCCCATAGAGACTAAATGTACAGTTACCCCTAACCCCACAATGTCGGGCTCGTAAGTACGGACAGACCGACGGACGGACGCACGACGGACACCGGCCATGACATAAGCCTGCTGGCCTACGGCCAGTGGAGCTAAAATTGGCAAAGAAACATAATTGCAAAGGATGGACAACACGGTGACAACCTGCTTCCCCAATTTTTTTTCCAGGAGCGTAACACTGCTCTATGATGCAATCGTATGCACTTACAGACAATTCATATCTGTGTGGAGAAGGGTTAAAACAAACTTTTAAGTTTAAAGCTCACCTTGTAACATACTCCTGTAGGCACTGTCAGTGATGGCAAATACATGTGGTGGAACATCATGACGTTTCTTTCCCTTGTAAAGTTCTATCACTTTCTCTGTATAAATTGGCAACTTCTTATAGGGGTTCACCACCACACAAAATAGACCAGAATATGTCTGAAGAGAGATTTCATTCACAGAACAAATTTTTCAGTACTCAATATAATGTAAATAAAGGGTACTTTTAGCCTACAGAGTTGTAGTCAGACTACCAGTAATTATCATTCCAACGGCAATGACCATCAGTACTTGACCATGGTATCTGACCCTTTACCACACAATCCCGACTTTTAACGACCCTGAGAAAGGAGCCTTTTGAAAACATTGTGGGAAAAGGAGAAAATGCTGGTAACCAGCATTTTCTCCTTTTCCCACAATGTTTTCTAACCTTTCAGAAACAAATGCAATCATTTTAGCCACATTCGTCACCTGCAAATGCCTTCAATTTGGACCAGTCGGAAATTCGTTCGGTAAAGAGTTAAAGAAATTGATTTATGATTGATTGATTGTATGTAGCGTTTAACAGCATTTTCAACATTATTTCAGTTATATGGCAGTGGCCAGTGCACATATCTATGCTTTCCTGGAGTTCCTTTTATTGGTACTCCACACATATATTCTTTCCAAGCCACTGGCTGCTTTCCCACATTACCAATGTTGGAACAATGGTCAGTCACAATGACTATCATCAATCCTCAGAAAGAAATTGGCCAAGCCGGGAATCAAACCATCATCCCCCCATTCTCAAGTCCTGTTCGCTACCGACTGAGCTACCAGGGCTTGGCGGTTTTGTAAGAAAGGATCATTTTTCGAATCCAAAACCCTTCTTTCCTATTTTATGGAGATATTTGAAGTATGATTCAATTCTGAATTTCAATAAGTTTTCCGGCTGGCTGTCGCATTACATTTCACCCATTCAGAGGCTAACTGTGGATTGAACCATGAACCTCTGGATTATTAACATTTGCATGACATTTAACACTGCTTTCAGGAATATTTCAGTTATATCAAAGGGTAAGTGCACCTATCCATGTTTTTTTTTTAGTTTTGTTCACCATCACTTTGCATAATTTTCTTCCAAAGCCACTGGCTGTCTTCAACTGTCAAAACAATGATTAGCAGTAAGAGAGAAATGAATCCTGTTCAAAAGACTATCATCAATCCTTGGAGGGAAATTGACCAAGCTTGGGATTCAAAGCAGTCACGGTCTTGTTTCAAATCCTGTATGCTGCTGGCTGCCCTATCTGGCATACCTTAACCACTCAGCCATGCAGTGTGCCTTATGAGTAATTGCTGTGGCTCTGCAGTGCCAGTGCCTTATCCAAGGTCGATTCAATGTGACTTGTACTGCCATCAGGAAAAGGTCTCATGATTTCCTGTTTACAAATCCAATTCCTTATCTACTGAGCCACAAAAGAACTCTGTCTCTTATGCAATGAACATTTGCTAAGGCAAATTTGATGAGAAAATTTTTCCATTATCTTTATTTCATGCTAACCTAGGGTTCTTTGATAGATCATATAAGCTGAATGAATCCTTTATTGATCAGACGACAAAATTTTTGGCGCCTACAAACTAAAAGTTATTTCAGATGTCAAAATAGTTGTTACTCGAACATGCATTCCGTCTGTCAGAGACAAGAAAACATTGTGAGAAAACTAGAAAATACTAGTTAACAGCATTTTCTCTTTTTCCAAAAATGTTTTCAACCTTTTTACTCAAGGTCTTTCAAACACTGGACTGTAGTTAAGGGTTAAAATTGTCATCTCCAACAATTGGGACAAGTTCTAAAGTTTTGTCATCGGGTAAAGGGTTATATACCACAGGAGCAAGTCTTTCAAATGACACTCCAAACCCACTGTTCTGCATGGAACTTTTTTGGTATGAAGCACTTGCTTTCAAACATTTATCACACAACACATTTTTGGACTTTTCTAAATCAAAAGCATTTTGCAGATGACAAATTATTAACAATTAAGGTAGCTCAAATAGATGAGATTGTTTTTGAACAATAAGAAAACATTGTGCGACAAGGAGACAATGCTGTCAAGAAGCATTTTCTCCTTTCCCACATTGTTTTCAAAGCCTTCTCCCTCAACATTGTTCAAACTAAGGATTGTTTGGTAAAGAGTTAAACTGCAACAAGTAATGTGAGGAAGGGTTAAGGATGGGCATGTCATCATGTTACACCTGTTCAAAAATATCAATTAATACTTACATAAATGAGACCAGAAAAGTATCTATCTTTAAGATTATGTAGCACTGAGGCCTCATTGAGACATGTCAACTCTGCCATGTCCTCTACTTTGGAAAACTTTGGAGGGTTCATTTTTTGACAATCATCCCTGAGAAATCGCATTCTCTTGCCCGATTCTTCAATTTGGACTTCTATTTCGTCTCCAACCTCAGCCTTGATAGATGCGGCAACAAACCCATGGGTCTCGTGAGGAACCCATATCAGCTTTTTTGAAGTCCACTCTGCTTGCAGCATAGGGTCATTGATGACTCTTTTGTCAACTGCCAGGAACTGCATTTCCTGACCCAGTCGTTCGTCCGCCATGTTTCTGTTATTTCCGTAAACCCGTTTCTTTCTTAAGTCCAAAAACTTCTAAACTAATATGTGAATTTAAACAATAACTTGTGTTATGAAAGAAAGAATAAATCCAGTTTGCAAATAGTCTGTACTATCAATTGTTATTATCTTATTTATTCCACTAAACTTTGTAAACTTCAGCCGAAACACCAGGCCGACGCCCGCCTTGGATCGGTCTTGATAGTAGCACGGTCACGTGACTCATACAAGGAGAGGTTATCAAGGGGGATAAGTGAGTCAACCTAACCACAGTTTTCACAATGAAATTTGCAAGGTGTAGATCTAGATCTACATGAAAATAATGTTTTCTTTAATCTATCTAAGAAGCTGCGTTATTTCAATTGGATTTTTTAAACCTGCGTTTTCACTTCATTTGACGGGAAATTTAAAACGGCAAAATCTTCCAATTTAGTCACCCAGGACACTTGGAATATATAGATCTATATTTCTAACCTCAGCGCTTAACAGATCTAAAGAAACTAGATGCATTATTATATATATCTCGTCACCACCTCTTGGGCTCCATTTCAGTGTAAATAGACATGGTGAATCCAAATTACTGCTCAAATGTCTCCCGTTTGTATAAAATGGGAAACTACTCGTGACATTCCATGACAAATATTTCAAATAACTTCCCTGTGACGTCATTAGAGAGAAGTTACGGTTGATGATTAAAGGTGTGCAAACAGGACACAATGATACGATAATGTAGGTTGCACTTTCGCGCATGGCATTGTTTCGCATTTCATACCTGTATTTTACCTTTCTATTTACATGGGCTAGGATTTCCCAACGTTAATTGGCATCCTTATTTAATAGTACCTCACTCTGTCACTACTGATGGCACAAACAGCTTTTGCGTACCTCGTACATCTAGCTCAGACGCCAGAGAACATGAAGTCTGATCTTGAGTATTCGCCATTCGCCACCTGTTGTTAACCTACTACAAATGACATCCTCATCTGCTCTGGAATTTAAACTAGACCTAAACAATAATATTGATATACTTGGCAGAAAAAGAGTTAATATTATAATGAATGAGCGGCATTCTGGCAAAAAGGGGCATAAAGCATCTCTATGATGCATTATACCAACCAAGTTATCTCATTGCTATGGATCCATTAAATCAAAGTTGCCTAACTGCCAACGAAATTGAGGCACTATAGTCCTTGAACAGGCAGAAATGTTACCAAGAGCAAAAAGTCTCAACTCATTTCTGCCTGCACAGGCTGACATGGGTCAATACTTTTTGCAGGTGTATACAAACCCCTTTTCACAAAGCTCAACTCTCATGTTACTAAGATTTATAAGTATCTTATTTTCACTAAAGGTTGTTGGGTGATTTTTGATAGGGTTTGATCAATGGTGTAAAACTTGGTGAAACCTATTTCTTGTGCAGCAGACAACATTGTCAAATGCTGATTATAGAATGAATTATTGGTATATGTAGATCCATAAATGTCTGACTTTCAGTGCCATTAACCCTTTACCATACAATCCTGAGTTTTAACGACCCCCCCCAAAAAAGGAACTTTTGAAAACAATGTGGGAAAAGTAGAAAATGCTGTTAACCAGCATTTTATCCTTTTCCCACAATGTTTTCTAACCTTTAAAAGACAAATTTCATCATTTGTGCATTTAATTTGTTGTCTGCAAATGCTTTCAATTTGGACCCCTGTAAAATTTTGTTGTTTGGTAAAGAGTTAAAATGCAAAACATTTCTTTATTTGTTTGATATGTGTCTCAACATCATTTAAATATTAAAGGGGGATGTGCACCTATCTATGTTTTCCCAAAGTTTCTTTTACCAAGCCAATGGCTGCTTTCATTCACCCTTTCCCAAACGACAAATTTTGGACTGGTCCAAATTGAAAGAGTTTGCAGACAACAATTTTAAGTTTGATGAAAATGGCAGAAAGTTCTCAAAAAGGGTAGAAAACACTGTGGGAAAAGGAGAAATTGCTCGTTACGAGCAATTTCTCCTTTTCCCACAGTGTTTTCAAAAGACTTGTACTGCAGACACGTGAAAACCAGGGCTTGTTTGGGAAAGGGTTAAAACAGCTTCCCAAGTCAGTGGCTGCTTTCATTAAAACAGCTTTGAGACATGAGCGAATCTGGTTACAGTTACTATCATTCATTCTCAGAAAACTGGGAATCAAACCAGTGACCTTTGCATTTCAAGCCCTGAAGGACTATGGTGTAGACCTAAACTCATACCAAGTTTTAATCCAAGGGTTTCCCATTTCCAACAATGTTTTCTACCATTTCAAAGACAATCTCTACCATTTGAATCAAGTTGATATTCTGCTAAAGCTTTGACATTGGACTTGTCAACTGTCCTTGCATATTCCTTCAGTCACCATGTCCATCAGCAACCCTGAGGTCAAGGACCCCCCCCCCCCCCAGTTTGAGCACCCTCTTGTTGTGTCATGTGCTCAAAAAGCCTCAGCATGTTCCTGCAGGTTTTGTGCAACCAATGATTCTGTTCAACAGTAAATATTATCATCAGCTGCAAGTGTACAGTTAAAATACCCCCAACAGTACAGGTCAGTCTTTATTAACCCTTTAACTAAACGACAAAACTGAAAGCATATGCAGACGACAAAATACTTCCAACTCAGTACAAGAAATTTACCTTTGGCAGGGTAGAAAACATTGTTGGAAAAGGACAAAATGCTCCGTACCAGCATTTTCTCCTTTTCCCATAATGTTTTGAAAAGGTTTCTTCCTGGGGGTCGTTAAAACTCAGGATTGTGTGGTAAAGCATTTTCTCCTTTTCACACAATGTTTCCAAAAGCCTCCTTGTTCAAGGTCATTAAAATTTGTGACTGTGGGGTAAAGGGTTATACAACTACCAAAGGAGTGTTCAAAATATGCTAACTTAGGACTGGTGCTTCCTTAGCCTAGGAACATTTTAACCCTTAGAGCACTGAATAAATTGAACAGGCATTTTTATTCTCAAAATAGGAGCCTAAAAATGGTAATTTTACGGTTATCCTCATTCACAATGTCTCAGCAAAGCACAGTCTAGATAAAGATCAGACTGCATGCTCAGCATAGTCTGATCTTGATCCACAATGGCTACAAAGTCAAGTGAAGTAGTGAAAGGCATTTCAAGGGTTAACAACATGTACCTCCTCTGGGAACGCAATAAATGCTTGCCTAAGCCTTTACCACACAACAGCAATGTGGACTTTTGCAGACAACAATTTCAGTGTGGCTTAAATGATGGAATTTTTCTTTGATAGGGTAGAAAACATTGTAGGAAAAGGAGAAAATGCTGGTTACCAGCATTTTCTACTTTTCCCATAATGTTTTCAAAAAGTTTCTTCCTTGGGGTCGTTAAAACTTGTGATTGTGTGGTAAAGGGTTAACCCTTTACCAAACCACAAAAACTTAGATTAGTCCAGAGTAAAAGCAACTGCAGTTGACAAATAAAAACATTCTTGCCCAGACAACAGAATTTGTCTTTGAAAGGGTAGAAAACTTTGTGGGAAAAGGAGAAAATGCTGGTTACTTTCTCTTTGTCCCACAAGGTTGTCAAAAGCCTCTTTCACTCATGATATTGTTTGGTAACAGGTTAATACAGATTACTTGCTAGAGAACAGACATCAGAATTTGCCTTTGAAAACTGTGGGAAAAGGAGAAAATGCTGGTATGAAGCATTTTCTCGTTTTCCCACAATGTTTACAAAAGCCTCTTTCACTACAGGATTGTTTGGGTTAACTCTTTACCACACAATCCCAACTTTTAATGACCCTGAGAAAGAAGCCTTTTGAAAACATTGTGGGAAAAGGGGAAAATGCTGGTAACCAGCATTTTCTCCTTTTCCCACAATGTTTTCTGCCCTTTCCCAAAACAAACTTCACTTTTTCGGTAACATTCATTTTGTTGTCTGCAAATGCTTTCAATTTGGACCAGTCTAAAATTTTGTCGTTTGGTAATAAAAGGTTAAAACAGATTACTTGCAAGAAGTAGCCACTGAGAAAGGTTGTTCTGTATTTCAGTTATTTGTCAACAGCTTGTGTATCTAGATCCATGCCTTCCACAAGCTTCTGTAGCCAGTTCTATGCAGAGCACTCTTTGAGCCTTAACTCTTTTCCAAACTACAAATTAAATTGTAGACTGGTCCAAATAAAAAGCATCAGCAGATGGCAAATGTTACACAAATTACACACTTTATATTTGAAAGGTTAGGAAGTTGGTTATAATGAACAGTGTTTATGCCATTTTCAACATTATTTCAGTTATATCTTGGCAACCAGTGCATCATTTTCATGCTTTCCTGGAGATAGGCTGAGCCGTAGATTGAACAAGCGATCCCCTGTTCTCAAGTCAAAAGGTTAGGAAGGGGGTTATGATATACAGCGTTTACCCCAACTGGGCTATCCGGGCTCATGGGGGGGGGGGGGGATTTTAAAACTCAGAATTTTGTGGTACAGGTTTTGCATACACTGTACATCAAAGTCAGGCTGCACACAACATGCAATCTGATCTTGATATATACTGTGAGATACTTTGAAACATATTCTGGCCTAGACAATCTTTAAATAGGAATATTTTAGCTACTTTTATTAATTGGAAAGGTCCATTTCTGTCACTCCGCTCACTAAGGGTTAAAAGTCACTTGCTGCTTTCTCAGAAAACCAGTCAGTAAATGGTTTAGCAGTGAAAAAAAGGATAGTTCTACTGACAAGGAAACCTCATTGTAGAGTCCATATTCACCTACCGTTCTTTAGAACATTCCTAGTCTTATTCCCAAGAATGTTCTAAATTTGAATGTAAAACAACTTCTGATTGGCTAAACGAAATGGTTTAGCCAATCAGAAGTTGTGTTACTGTCTTGAATAAGACTAAGAATGAATCTAAGAATGGCTAGGTTTTAGCCAATCAAGAACTCAAGACTTGCAACCCTTGGATTCTATGCTCTGTAAACTACGACCTCCAGCTGTGAACTACCAGAGTATGCTTGGAGCTCAAACAGTCTCTAGACTCTATAGTAGATGATACTGATGTAAGACTATATTGGAAACAGTGTGGGAAAGGAGAAAATGCATTTTCTGCTACTTTCATTATGGGGCTATCACTGATCATGCGTGTGCACATGTGTAAGAATTACTTCCACTGAAATACCATGCTATTTTGGCCTATCATAAGACATCTATAGTAAAAACACACCTCGGTTTTATCATTCAATAATCATAGGATAACTTTTACAGTACAATTTGAGTCATCCAATTTAAAACAAAAACAAGGTCATCCAATTTAAACCAAAAACAAGGCACAACATATTTCAAAAAAAGATCTTTACTTTGAATTACTACACAAATTTTCATAAAGAAACATAACTCTGATATCAGTGTATAGTAATATTTGTTACCCATTCCACTACATACAAAACTCTCACACGTAAATATTCAATCACACAAATTAATAATTATAGTAACAAAAAATCATCCTTAGCTTGCAACAAAGGCAGACACATTTTCTATGGCTTATAAAGCTGTGAAATTAAATACAGAGAGGAAAAACCCAACTTCTTCCAAAAGTGGTTACAAAACGATAACCAGTTCAACCTAAAAAACTGACACAGAAGGATGAGTTTCACGATATTTTAAAAACCCTTTACCATACTATGCCAAATTTTAATGAACCTAAGAAGAGGGTGTTTGAAAACATTGTAGGAAAAGTAGAAAATGGTAGTTACCAGCATTTTCTCCTTTTCCCACTATGTTTTCAAAAACCGTCTTTCTTAGAGGTTGGGATTATGTCTTAAAGATTTCTCTATTTGCCACAATATTATCCAGTCTTTTTTTTGATGACAACTTTATAAATCAATATTTTTCTCTTGGTGGGTTTATTGTTCTCCATCAGATGACAAAACTTGTCCATACTAAACAAATAGGACTCTATGTATGTATTTTGTCCTTAACCCTTTCAGCGCCATAGGCAAAAACAGGGACTTTTGCGGACGGCATAGATCAAGATCAGACTGCACAGAACGTGCAGTCTGATCTTTGATCTGTACCTTCCGCTTGTTTGGTCAAGCCTATATGATAAAAATCTTCCGGAGACTCAGTGGATTCTATTTACAGCCATCAAAAGAAGCCGAGTTTGTTTATTTGGCGCCGAAAGAGTTAAAAGGATAGAATACATTGTGAAAAATGGCAAAATGTTGGTTAGCAGCATTTTCTCCTTCCAATATGCTTTCAAAGTCCTTCCTCAGGTTTGCTAACCCGTTACCTGACAACAAAATTCAAATTTTGTTTGAACTGAATGCATTTGCATACAACAAAATTGAATTTGGATTAAATGACGGAATTCCTCTATGAATGGGTAGAAAACATTATGGGAAAAGGAGAAAATGATGGTTACCAGTATATCTCCCTTTTCCCACACCACAGTGTTTTCAAAAGTCTTCTTTGTCAGGGTCATTTAAATTCGGGATTGTGTAGTAAAGGATCAGTAGATAGGATTTGGGAATGGGCTGTACCTTGGTATATCATAAAGTTTGAACAAAAGACAATAATTAACTTCATCTATCACACAATCATGTGTTTTAACAACCTTGAAAATGAAGGCTTTTGAGAGCTAGTAACCAGCTTTTTTTCCCCCTTTGCCTACAATGTTTTTTACCCTTTCAAAGACAAATCCTATCATTTGAGTCACATATTACAACGTCAACTGCAAATGCTTTTATTTTGGACAATCTAAATTTTTCTTGTTTGCTGCACAGATCAGTTTATGAGAAAGCAGTCACAGACAAATCCAGTCATATTTTGCCTGTGAGAAAAACCTAATCAACTGCTTTAACCCCACACCTATCAGTCCCGAGTTTAATGACCCTGTGGGAGAAAGCTTTGGAAAACATTGTGGGAAAAGGAGAAAACACTGGTAAGTAGCATTTTTTCCTTTTCCAACAACGTTTTCTGTCATATCAGAAAAGTTAGGCTCATTTGTACCAATTTTGAATGTCATCTGCAGATGTTTTTAACCCTTTACCACACAATCCCAAGTTTTAACGACCCTGAGAAAAGGGCATCTTGAAAACATTATTGGAAAAGGAGAAAATGCTGGTAACCAGCATTTTCTCCTTTTCCCACAATGTTTTCTACCAAATCCAGGACAAACACTATCATTTGAAAATAATTTGAATTGTTGTCTGTAAATTCCTTCTAAATGGATGAGTCTAAAATTTTGCTGTGTGGTAAAGGGTTAATACATGAGAGTCTAAATTTGTCATGTGGGGAAGGGTCAACCCTTCACCAGACTCTCCCATGTATCAGAAGGCTTTTGAATATATCATGGGAAAAGGAGCGTATGCTGGTAATTAGCATTTTCTCCTTTTCAAGACTTTGTATTCTTCCCTTTCAAAGACAAAGATATACCAGTATTCAGTCCTTTGACCCGCATTTGATATGTGGTACACAAAAGCTTTCAATTAATGTAAAGTCCAAAATTTTGTCATCTGGTATAGAGTTAACGCTTTACCACACAATCCCATCTTTTAATGACCCTGAGAAAGAAGCCTTTTGAAAACATTGTCGGAAAAGGAGAAAATACTGGTAACCAGCATTTTCTCCTTTTTCCACAATGTTTTCTACCCTTCCCAAAACGAATTTCAATTTTTGAGTCACACTTATTTTGCCGTCTGCAAATGCTCTCAATTTGGACCAGTCTAAAATTTTGTTGTTTGGTAAAAAGTTAAGCTTTTGGCAATCAAAATTAGGAAGCTACAAAATATTTTTTAGATACTGGTATACATGTATCCATACAACTCCTGCATGAAAGCTATTCATATGGAGTTGCATAAAAATCTGCTGAAATTTTCCCAGACTTTAAACATTGACTCTGCTTAATCTTTTCCAGGTAAAAAAAAATAGGAGACATACCCTGTGGAAAGGGGGCTTTATCCCTTTCCCAAACGACAAAATTTGGACTGGTCCAAATTGAATAAGTTTGCAGACGACAATATTAAATTTGATGAAAATGATAGAAAGTTCTCAATAAAGGTAGGAAACACTGTGGGAAAAGGAGAAATTGCTCGTTGCAAGCAATTTCTCCTTTTCCAACAATGTTTTCAAAAGACTTGTGCTACAGACATGTGAAAACCCGGGCTTGTTTGGGAAAGGGTTATACACCTGCAAAAAGTATCACTTTTGCTCTTTGTAAATTTTATGTAAGTCCAAAGACTATTCTACCCCGATATCCAGTCAATTGTCACAGTAAATGGATTTTTATGGATCAATAATCATGTGATGGCTTATGGAGACACATTATGCCCCCTTTTGCCAGAGTACAGCTCATTTCTTGTCAGCTCTTCAAAGACTGATATCATATAAATGGTTGACAATGTACATGGATGAGCAGAATGGACCTTTAACTATCTGATCCTGATATACACTCTCAGAAAATTGCAAATGCTTCCAACACACATGTATAAGCATGAAATAAAAATGGGGAAATATTCAATAATAATAATGAAAAATAATTCACTTTTTTTTTTTTTTTTAAAGAAGCTACAATGAAAGACTGAACACATGAAAATAAAGAACTATATCAATAATACATGAACACAACCTGAGACAAGACAAATTCGTATGTCCCCCTCCTAGATTTTTTTCATTGAATTTTCAAATTCTCATGTCCCCTTCTAGATTTTTATCACTAAATTTTCCACTTGTCAAAGAGAAAAAAAGAGTCAAAGGATGTCTGAGCTATGTAAGATAGACAAACTTTTTTTGTCTTTCAGATGAGTTCTAACTCTTTACCAAAAGACAGAAGTCTATGCTAGTCCAAACTGAAAGCTTTTGCAGGCAGAAAATCAACCACTGCTCAACCCTTTACTGAATGAAAATTTTAGAATGGTCCAAATCGAAAGCATTTTCAGATGAAAGAATAAATATGGTTAAAATGATGGAATATGTGTCTTAACGAGAAACAAACATTGTGGGAAAAAAGAGAAAATGCTGGCTACCAGCATTTTCTCCATTTCCCACAATGTTTTCAAAAGGCTTCTTTCTTCTAGTTCATTAAAACTCGGAATTGTGTGGTAAATGGTTAAGTGATAAGATTTGTCTATGAAATGTTTGTAACCAGCTTTTTCTCCTTCTCCCACAGTGTTTTTTAAAGTTTTCCTCCTCAAGATTGTTCAAACATGAGATTATGCAGTAAAAAATTAAACCAGGTTTGACTACATATAGAACCAAATAATAGATAAGGCACCAAGAGGTTTAAAATCTTCTTATTAACTCGATAGAATACTAGCACATGTATTTTAACTCTTTACCACACAATCCCGGTTTTAACAACCCTGGAGAAGAATTCTTTTGAAAACATTGTAGGAAAAGGAGAAAATGCTGGTGACCAGCATTTTCTCCTTTTCCCATAATGTTTTCTATCATATCAAAGACAGAAATAATCATTTGAGCTACTTTTATTTTGTCGTCTGCAAATGCTTTCAATTTGGTCTGGTGCAAACTTTTGTCGTTTGGTAACGAGTTAAACATTTCCAAATTAAAAGCATTTGCAGACAACAAAATTAATATGAATGAAAACTTGAAAATTGTTTTTGGAAGGATAGAAAACATTGTAGGAAAAGAAGGAAATGCTGGATACCAGCTTTTACTCCTTTTCCTAAATGTTTAAAAGCCTTCTTCATCTGGGTCGTTAAAAGGCTGCATTGTGTGGTAAAGGGTTACCCCTTCACCACACAATCCCGAGTTTAAACGACCCTGTAGAAGAAGCCTTTTGAAAACACTGTGGGGATAGGAGAAAATGCTGGTAACCAGCGTTTTCTCCTTTCCCTACAATGGTTTTTACCCTTTCAAAAACAAATGTCATGTTTTGGGTAGCATTTAATTTGTCGTCTGCAAATGCTTTCAATTTGGACCAGTTTAAAAATTTGTCGTTTGGTAAAGAGTTAACCCTTTCCCAAACAAGCCCTGGTTTTCACGTGTTTGCAGTACAAGTCTTTTGAAAACACTGTGGGAAAAGGAGAAATTGCTCGTAACGAGCAATTTCTCCTTTTCCCACAGCGTTTTCTACCCTTTTTGAGAACTTTCTGCCATTTTCATCAAATTTAAAATTGTCGTCTGCAAACTCTTTCAATTTGGACCAGTCCAAAATTTGTCGTTTGGTAAAGAGTTAAAGGAAAAACCATGAAAAAGTATGTTTCGATGATTAATAGTTGAACTTTCAATATGTGGAAATAAAAAAAACATTCAGAAATTTGAAATGAGCCATGCTCTGACAAAATGGGGGTTTGATGCATCCCCGTCATGCTCTATACCAAATCTGTCATCATATAATTATGGATCCGTTACTATCAATTTCGTATAACAACTGACTGGATCATAAGATAGACTGGTCCTTTGACATGCAGAAAATTGACCAATAGCAAAAATTTTCCATCCAGGTCTGCCCGCAAGGAATGCGCAGGCTGACCCGTATCAATACTTTTTGCAGAAGCAGTATTAAGTCCCCTTTTCAGAGAGTATGGCTCAAATGGCTTTGGAAAGTATCAGAATAACAAGAGAGACAGCCATTGAAATCCAAACCATTACAAAAGTTAGGTTGGTAGGGTGAGGGTTTTGTGATAACTTCCTGTAAAATATCATGTTCTTTCATTAATTCTTTACAAGACCACAAAATATAGGACCCCTCCAAACTGAATACATTTGCAGGTGACAAATGTGACCCAAGTGACTGGATTATCTGAATTTTGTAGAAAGCACTCTGGAAAGAGGAGAAAATGCTGGTTACTAGCACCTTCTTTTACAATAATGTATTCACATGCTTTCTTTCTCAAGGTCATTAGAAAACAAGACTGTTGGTCAAGGATTTTTCATTAAGCCCCTGACATGATTGTCCACACAAAACGAGATTTCAGATTCATAAAGACTTGGAACTTAATACATGACTACAATAAAGAAATATCTGCTTCTTTCATGAAATTTATCCTTTTGACACAATGTTTTCCAATCAGGTCTACTGCAATCAAGAACAATCATTATCTGCAGGGGGGTAAAGATTTAACCCTTTACCAACTGACAAAATTTTAACTCTTTACCACACGACAAAAATGTAGACTAGGCCAAACTGAAAGCATTTGCAGACGACATTTAAATGTAGCTCAAAACACAACAATTGTCTCTTAAATGGTAGAAAACATTGTGGGAAAAGAAGAAAATGCTGGTTACCAGTATTTTCTTCTTTTCCCATAATGTTTTCAAAAGGCTTCTTTCTTGGGGTCGTTAAAAGTTGGAATAGTGTGGTAAAGGGTTAAACTTGACCAAACTGAAAGCACTTGCAGACAAAAAAAAAAAAAAAACATGTAGACCAGCAGATATTTCTGTTTTTGAAGAGGTAGAAACATTGTGGGAAAAAGGAGAAAATGCTGGTTACCAGCATTTTCTCCTCTTCCCACAGTATTTTCAAAAGCCTTCATTCTTTGGAATTGTTGAAACCCAGGATTGTTTGGTAAAGCCCAACCAATAAAATCTAGTTTCACATACTTCATGGTATTGAGGAGGTATACAGATACAATAACTTCCCTTATTCAAACAAAACCTCTTTTTTTAACAAGATTGAGAAAGCCAGGTTTGGAAAACATTGTGGGAATAGGAGGAATTTTTTTATATAGATTGCTCGTTACAAGCTATCACACCTTTTCTCTCAATGTTTTCAAGAGCCATTTATAAATGTCAAGAAAGAAATGTCTATCCGTAGGACAGCAAGTTTGCCATGTGAACAGTGTAACAAGGGTAATAAATTAGCCCATGTGAATAATCTGTCAGGAAAATAATTCTTGTATAAAACAACCTTGATATTGCAAGTATTTGGGTCCTATTTTTAGACTGAAAATGGCCTGCTGGGTTTATTTGTTGCTCTAAGGGATACTTTCAGGACTTTTTCAGCCACTGTAATTCAAGTAAAGCGATGTTCTACAAACAAACAGGTTGATAGAAGGATAAGGATACATGAACCATGCTCTCTGATAAGGGAAGTTTGATGCATTTGCAACAAGTATCGACCCAGGTCAGCCTGTTCAGTCCACACAGGCTGACCTGGGTCAAAACTTTTTCCTTTTGCTCAATTTTCTGCATATCAAGGGACCAGTCTACTAGGAATTCAGTCTATTGTTACGCAAAATGAATCTTATTGATCCATAATTATGTGATGACATGCTTGGTCTAATGCATCACAGAGATGCATTAGACCCCCTTTTGCCAGAGCATGGTTCAATTATAAATGTTGGCACACTAAAGGTCTATGATATAAAACTTGCACCACAAAAAAGCCTAACCCATCCCAAATGCTTTGCACTCACCAAAAATGATTTCTTGCTTAGCATAATTACTGTAAGTTTCAAACATAGCTTGGTTGTATTCATCAACAACTTTCTAAATTTAGTTATAATCCTAAAATCAAGAACGGTCATCTGATTGGCTTAGATTTTCTGTCTAAGCAAACTGATTGATTGAATGGTGTTTTATGCCTTGTTCAACATTATTTCAGCCTTATCACAGCGACAGCTCCCTGATTCATGTTTGTCCTGGGTTTCACTAGTGCTAGACCAGTGCTCTGGAATGTCTTGTCTAAGGACACTCCTACGAAAAACACACCACTTCCAGTGAGCTTAAACCTGGGGCCTCCTGGTTGCAGGCCCTATAACATACCACTGAGCCATCAAGGACCTGCCTAAACAAACCAATGGCTGGTCTCTGTCCTTTCAGACACCTGTCAACTTTAGACTGATAAAAAAAAACATGATTTCGGAGAAGAAACTCCTAACATAGAAAAGATACCTATTTCACATAATCATCCTACAACGGTTCATCAGTCTTTCCCAAACAACAAAATGTTGAATCTTTCGGTTTCCATTGCCCTTGCAAGCAAAACATTAAAATGTAGCTCAAATGGTGGGATTTTTCTTTAAAGGGCAGAACACATTGTGGGAAAAGGAGAAAATGCTGGTAAACAGCATTTTCTCCTTTTCCCACAATGTTTTCAAAAGCCTTCTTCCTTGAGGTTGTTTAAACTCAGGATTGCGTAGTAAGGGTTTAATCTCAATGTATGAATAGAAAACACCCATGTATTACTATGAGATAGACTCGAAAAAACAAAAGTACTATATTGTTGAAAATTAAATAAACAAAATAGTTCACCTGTTTTTGTAAAGAAAAGTTTTAGACCTATTGGAAACTAGGTCAACCAGTATAAAGGAAACAAAAACATAAGGAAATCAAAATTCTTCCCTGCATAATGTGGAAAACATTGAAGGAAAATGACAAAAACCTTCTAGCAAGCAATTACACATCTTTCCCCAATGTTTTGAAATCCCATGATTTGACCCAGACCCAGAAGTGCAAGGAAAAGTTAATTATGTGGTATTAGATAAAGGTTTTCAATATCTTTGTAACATCATAACAGATAACTGTTTTGAATCAAAACTGTCATTCTGTCATGCATTTCTGTTCAGGATATTTTATATCTGTCAAAAAATATTATAATTTACACAAAGAATTGAAATTTGAAGTGGGAAAAATTACCGTTTTCAACATTATGAATGCATGGTGCTAGAGGTAGCCAGTGCTTGTAACAACCAATGGCTCCTTTCCCATAATGTTTTAAAACTCTATTTACTGCAGGGAAGTAAACAGTCATCCTTGTGTAGTAACAGACTAATTGCTTCATTAAAGATACAGGGTTTCAACCATTTTATATTCAGCAAAACATGGCAGCATCTCCTCAATAAGCTATATTCTTTAACCCTTTACCAGAAAACAAAATTTTACACTCTTCTGTATCTAAAACACTCACAGACGACAAATTTAATGTGGCTCAAATTAAGGAATTCGTCGGTGAAAGGGTGGAAAATACTGTGGGAAAAGGAGAAAATGCTTGTTACCGGCATTTTCTCCTTTTCCCACAATCCTTTCACAAAAGTCTTCTCATCAGGGTCGTTAAAACACAGGATTGGGTGGTAAAGGGTTAAGCTCCATAAGCTAACAAATACAATATCACTGAAAATCTATCGCTTGCATCTGTCCACCGACAACCTCTCACCATGATCATGGCACATTCTGAATTGCTCTTGTGGTTTAGGAAAGCTATCAAGTTACTGACGCGGAAGTGGATGGTTCTGGTGGCTTTAACTTCTTTACCTGTCAAGGTGAACAAAAAATGGTTAAATATTTTACTATAGAGAAATCTTATCAATATAAATACCCAACAATTTTAATACATGATACATGTACATTGCTTTACAGATTTTACACTCATCCGTATAGGAATCATTTGCAGACCATAAATTTAGCATGGCTCAAATGATGAAATTTGTCTCAAAGTGTGGAAAACATTGTGGGAAAAGGAGAAAATGCTGATACCAACATTTTGCCTTTTTCCACAATGTTTTACAAAAGTCTTATTTCTTCAGGTTTTCAAGCATGGGATTAAGGTCTAATGCATGAACAATAAAATGGCTAATTCTGAATGAAAGCTATAAAGTTACTGTCCAGGAAGTGGAGCACACTGGGAGTTTTAACTACTTTACCTGTAATTTTCTTGAAGGTATAAATGATAGTCATATCTTTAACCCTTGAAGCACCTTTCACTACTTTAGTTACATTTGTGGCCAGTGTGAATCAAGATCACACTGCACAAAACATGCAGTCTAATCTTTGATCAACATTGTCCGCTTTGTTCAGTACAAGAGCAACATTGAAATTGTTCCTATTTGGGTTTAAATTTTTGAATAAAAAATTTCCACTGGGATTATCTGCACTCTTGTCCAAATTGAAAGCATTTGCAGACGACAAGTTAAATGTGCCTCAAATTATGGGATTTGTCTGTGAGAGGGTAGAAAAACTTGCAGAAAAAGGGGAAAATAAATGCTGGTTACCAGCATTTTCTCCTTTTCCCACAATGCTTCAAAAGGCTTTTTCCTTTGGGGTTGTTTAAACTCAGGACTGTGTGGTATGGGTTAACTGTGGTGAATTCTGCAAGCATGCAACAACCTTTCATGTTACAAATACTTGTACAACTTTTCTTATATACCCGCAATTCAGACTTTTTAAAAATATTGTAACAAGGCAATTACCCTTTTTCTGACAATGTTTTCCATACAATCAATATCCCTCATGTGTTTCCTTTTAACTCTTTACTGAATGTCAAAATTTCGAACTGGACCAAATTAAAATCATCTGCAGACAACAAATTAAATGTAGTTCAAATGATGATTTCTGTCTCTGATAGGGTAGAAAATATTGTGGGAAAAAGAGAAAATGCTGTTACCAGCATTTTTTCCTTTTCCAACAATGTTTTCGAAAAACTCTTTCAAGGTGGTTAAAATTGTTTGGTAAAGAGTTAAAGTATTCCGAGCATTTCTTTATACCTTTATCAAACTATCCGGTGTTTTTTACAGACCCAAGGGAGCAGGCTTTTAAAATTTTGAAACACTGTTGGAAACGCAGAAAATAATGGTGAAGAGCATTTTCTCTGTTTCTCAGTGTTTTCTGTCTTATCAAAGGCAAATAAATGTGCAATCATATGCTCCACATTTAATTTGTTGTCTGCAAGGTTTTGGACTGAACAAGTCTAAAAGTTTGTCATTTGGTAAAGGATTATCAGTACAGAGTGACTCTCCGTTAACCCTTAAAGCTGCTAAACGCAACTCACCGACCTTTTGCAGACTGTGAAGATCAAGATCAGACTGCACAGAACGTGCAGTCTGATCTTGGATCTACACTGTCCGATAAGGAGATATTTTTCTCAAAATATAAGTTTGAAATAGCAGTATTTGCTTTTCTACTATGGGCTTGAAAGTTTTATTTAACTTATTTAGCAGGATAGGGTTAAGCCACTTACTTCTTTCCCCCCAAAAAAACCTGAGATGATATACTTTAAGCTGTGAGATAAATGAATTGTTAAATTAGGATAAAAGGTAGACTGTTACAAAATCCTAAAACTTAAATACTTGATCAATTTTAAAATGGAAAATCAAGAAAAATTGGTTTTTGGGGGTCTATGCCCCAGAAATGTAGTCCGTAGCATACAAGACTTGTGAACAGGGGTCATGGGTTCCCCAGCTCAGCTAATTTCTCCCTTTCCCAAACAATCCCTGGTTTTCATGTGTCTGCAGTACAAGTCTTTTGAAAACACTGTGGGAAAAGGAGAAATTGCTCGTAACGAGCAATTTCTCCTTTTCCCGCAGTGTTTTCTCCCCTTTTTGATAACTTTCTGCCATTTTCATCAAATTTAAAATTGTAGTCTGCAAACTCCTTGAATTTGGACCAGTCCAAAATTTGTCGTTTGGGAAGGGGAGACTGATGATACTCCCTGCGACAGGATTGATTCAACTCTCTCTGCTGATCATTGTTTCGGTGATGGATATGTGGGAAAGCAGCCAGTGCCTTGCGAAGAATATTATTTGAAGTACTGGTAACAGAAACTCCAGAAAAGTATGGATAGGTGCACTGGCAACCATGATTTAACTGAAATACTGTTGTAAATTTCTTTAACCATTTACCACACAATCCTGAGTTTTAACGACCCTATGAAAGAAGACATTTTGAAAACATTGTGGGAAAAGAAGAAAATGCTGGTAACCAGCATTTTCTTCTTTTCCCACAATATTTTCTACCTTTCTAAAGGCAAATTTCAGTTTTTGAATCAAACACAATTTGTCATCTGCAAGTGCTTTCAATTCGGAGCAGTCTTGTTGTTTAGTAAAGAGTTAAAAACAATGCAATCAGTCTATCAATCACCCTTGTGTATAGTGACAAAAGATTGAAGAGTGCAGTAATTCTGCTACAACCAAACCGAGCTGCAAATGGTAACAATTCAAGGGTTGTTACCTTGTGTCTTGGACATAACAAGGAAAAGTTTTCTTCATCCAAATAGCAGTCTGAAAAGAAAATAATTTTTGGTTATTGCCTATTTGGATTTTTTGCCATGAATCCACATTTGTCACATAAGGTAATAAGATCAATGATCAGACAGCATGTTTTGTAAAGTCTGATCTTGATTCATTTCAGACCAGGCTTTTGCACCAAAAACCTGTTTTATTTTGTTTAGTGCAACAAAATTACTAGGCAGACTGGGAGAACATGAAAACAAGAGTGATCTACTGGTGACCTACTTTTTGACCCCACGACCCGATTTCAACCTTGTCCGAGATATCAAGACAAACATTCTGACCTAGTTTCATAAGTATTTGATTGAAAATGCGGTGTCTAGAGTGCATACAAGGTAATTGTTGATGCCTTGACAAAGGACGATGCATGACACATGACGGACGACAGACACAGCACGATCACAAAAGCTCACCTTGAGCAATTCATGCTCAGTTGAGCTAAAAAATGCAATCCGGCGCAGTTTCAATTACCTGCCTCATAAGTTCCCGATTGAAACACAATCTAATCAATGAGTATGAATATCTAATTTGCATGCAAATTTTTCATTGGCTAATACTGACCCATCATCGATTGGTTGACCTTGATCACACTTGTCTCATTCTGATAATTTGAAGAGAAGGGAATGTCTGGAAATGTAGTTTCTTACCAGGAAAGATAAGCAAATTTTTGGGCTGATTTTTCAGCCCTTTCACCCACAGAGGTGAAGAAAATTTTGAAATGGAAGCCACATTATCCGGCCGCTATGCTAAGTTTCATACAGCCTACAGACTACAATATAGATTTCAATACAGTTTTACACCTTTTTTTCCCAGTAACATCCCAGTACTTTTACATACTCTTACATATGAAAACATTTTCACACCACATGGTTTTAAATGATCTGGTGAATTTCATCTATCCACGGCAAATTGAACAGCCAGCAAAATATTACTCAAAAGTCCACAGCATTCATACTGTTGACCTCCATTTTACAATATGGTTGGTAACATTAAAAATTTAATGAGGGGCCAAGGGCCTGTCTTGGACAAAAGCTGACATAAACCCTGATCTTCAATGGCTGCAAAGGAAACATAGTTGTAAAAAGGCACTTTAAACCTAAACCAAACAATCCAGTGTTTAACTCTTTCCAAAATTCAGACTCATTTGAATTGCAGAAGACAAATGTAGCTCAAATCATAATTTCTGTCTATAAAATGGTAAAGGAGAGGGCCATTGGCCCTAAAGCACTCACCTAAGTAAAGTCACCTACAGTTGATAAAGCTGTAGAGATCCAGGTTTTAATGATGTAAAACACAGGAGTGTACGTGACCTACTTTTTGAACCAATGTGAACCAATTTCCAACATGTCCAAGATATCATTAAGACAAATATTCTGACCAAGTTTCATGAGTATAGGCTGAAAATGTGGCCTCTACTGTGCACACAAGGTTTTTCTAAGATTTGGTCCAGTGACCTACTTTATGACCAGATGTGACCCACTTTGAAACTTGTCCATGATATCATCAAGACAAACTTTCTTACTTATTTTTATGAGAATCAGGCTGCAAATGTGGCCTCTACAGTGCATACAAGTTTTATAAAAGATTTGGCCCAGTGACCTACTTTGTGACCCAATTTCAAACTTGTCCAAGATATCATCAAGACAAACTTTCTGACCAGATTTTATGCATTTCAGGCTAAAAATGTGGCCTATAGACTGTACACAAGGCTTTTCTAAGTTTTGGCCCAGTGACCTACTCTTTGACCTGACGTGACCCAATTTGGATCCTGTCCAAGATATCATCGAGACAAACATTCTGATTAAGTATCAGGCTGAAAATGTGGCCTCTAGAGTGCACACAAGTTTTTTCTAAGATTTTACCCTGTGACCTACTTATTCACCCCATGTTTCAAACTTGTCCAAGATATCAATAAGATTCTGACCAAGTTTTATGAGTATAAGGCTGAAAATGTGGTCTCCAGAGTGCACACAAAGTTTTCCCAAGATTTAGCCTTGTACTTACTTTTTGATCCGACATGACCCAATTTTGAAAATGTCTGAGATATCATCAAGAGAGACAATTTGACTTAGTTTCATGAGTATCAGGCAAAAAATGTGGCCTCAAGAGTGCACACAAGATTTTTTGCTAAGATTTAGCCAAGTGACCTTTTCACCCGACATGACCCAATTTCTAACTTGTTCGAGACATTATCAAGACAAATATTCCAACCAACATTTATGAGTTTGAGATTGAAAATGTGACCTCTAGAGTGCACACAAGGTTTTTACTAAGATTTTGCCCAGTGACCTACTTTTTGACCCGACATGGCCTAATTTCGAATCTGTCCAAGATATAGTATCATCAAGACAAACATTCCAACCAACTTTCATGAGTTTCAGGCTGAAAATGTGGCCTCTACAGTGCACACAAGGTTTTTCTAAGATTTTGCCCTGTGACTTACTTTTTGGCCTGACATGGCCCAGTTTTGCACTTGTCCAAGATATTATCAAGACAAACATTCTGACCAAGTTTCAAGAGTATCAGGCTGAAAGTGTGACCTCTAGAGTGTACACAAGGTTTTTATAAGATTTATCCCATTGACCTACTTTTTGACCTGACTTGACCAAGTTTTAAACTTGTCTGAGATTTTATCAAGACAAACATTCTGACCAAGTTTCATGAGTATCTTACTGAAAATGTGGGCTCTAGACTGCACACAAGATAAATGTTGATATTTGCGACAGATGACAGACGCCGAACACAGCACAATCACAACAGCTCACCTTGAACACTTTGTGCTCAGGTGAGCTAAAAATAGGCTAACAGCATTTTCTCCTTTTCCTACAATATTTACAAAAGGCTTCTCCCTAGGAGGTTGTTTGAAGTCTAGATTGTGTGATAAAGGGTTAAACATCCACAAGGCAAAAAAGCTTTTTAAAATGTTGTGGGGGAAAAAGTACAAAATGTTTGTAAGCAACATTTTTCCTATATTGTTTTCTACCCTTTCAAAGACAAATACCTTCATTTGAGCCATACTTATTTCATTGTTTGCATTCACTTTCAAAATGAATCAGTCAAAAGTTTTGTTGTATGACATAAGGTTAACTTTTAACTAAACTACAAAATTTTTAGACTTGTTGAAATTCATTGATTGATTGTATGGTGTTTAACACCGTTTCCAACATTATTTCAGTTATATCGCAGCAGCCAATGCATCTATCTATGCTTTCCTGGAGTTTCTTTCAGCAGTGCTCCACACAATATTCTTTCCAAGCCACTGGCTGCTTTCCCACATGACCATTGTTGAAACAGTGGTCAGTGGTGACAGAGGAATCAATCCTGTCGCAATGATTATCATCAATCCTCGGAAAGAAATTGGCAAAGCCGTGGATTGAACCAGCAACCTCCTGTTCTCCTGTCCTGTACCAACTGAGCTACCATGGCTCGGCTTGTTGAAATTGAAAGCATTTGCTGACAACAAATTGAATGTGGTTCAAATGACAGGATTTGTCTCTGAGAACTCAGAAAACATTGTAGGAAAGGAAGAAATAGTCTGGTACCCCACTATACTTCAGGAGTATGTCAGACAAAGTGCAATAATGACAGCCCCTGTTGATAATATGTAGTGGTAATTGGATATTGTTATTTCACTTGATCAAATCAGATCAAAGGCTGAATTCAAGACAGAATGGTTGCAACAGAGAAATGGCAGTGAGCCTTTATACTTGTTGTTCTTATTTAGTGAGAAAAACTACAAATCAGAAATGCTTCAAGTATCCGAAATGTAAATGGAACGATATAATGTCCAAAAACAGGGCGACTTTTAAAATGATTCATGGTCCAATTTATAATTCAACCATACCCCAACAGCACATTTTAGATTCGGTAATGTATATTTTTGTACAAAATGTATCTCAATTTATTCACTGATCAAAATGGATCACATGAAATTGGGAAAAACAGGTGACCATATAGGGCTATGATTGAGGATGCCATAAAGGGGGCCAATATTGCGCTTTGCCTGACCCTATAATGTAGTGGTAGGGGCAGGTAATCCAGACTATAGAAGAAAATGCTGGTGACCAGCATTTTCTCTTTTTCCAACAAAGTTTTCAAAAGCGTTCTCCTCTAGGGTTGTTAAAACTCATGATAGTGTAGAATACAGTTATAGCTTCAAAAAAGGCTTACCTTTCTCTACAGCACAAGAGTAATGGTATTTTTCCTTACATCCTTTGTTCAAACAGCCAATCATTGCACCCATCTCAAGACAATGTGTACAAGGCTGTAAAACACAAAAAAGTATGATACATGAGTGAATCCCTCTTCCGAATGGTAGATGTGTAGAAAGTCTGCTGCTATCCATTGCCAGACATGTAAATTAACCCTTTACCACATAATCCTGAGATTAAACAACCCTGAAGAAGAAGCTTTTTGAAAACATTGTGGAAAAAGGAGAAAATCTGGTACCCAGCATTTTCTTCCTTTTCCCACAATGTTTTCAACCACATCAAAGACAATTTTCACCATTTGAGCCACATTTAAACTGTCGCCTGCAAATGCTCTCAATTTGGACAAGTGTAGATTTTGCTCATGTGGTAAAGAGTTAAATATAAACTTATTGCAGACTTATGTAGATCCATGCCTCTTGCAACATACATGCAACCATCACATGATTATTTTTTTAGCTCTTTACCACTCAAAAAACAATAGACCTGTCAATACTGTACAGACAACAAATCAAAGGTGGCTCAAACTTGCCTTTAATTGAGTAGAAAACATTGTGGGTTAAGGAGAAAATGCTGTTTACCAGCATTTTCTCCTTATCCCACAAGGTTTTCAAAAAGCTATTTCCTCAGGGTCATTAAAAGTTGGGATTGTACGGTAAAGGATTTAACAGGGCATTGATACATTTTAAAAACTGAAGAATAGCAATAATTATTGTCCAGATAGCTCAGTAGAATTATTGAACAATAGTTTTGTAGGTTGAGGGTTTGAATCCCAGTGGAGGCATCTTAATTTTGCAATATTTCTTTATTTTTCCCCCAACTAAGAGTAAAAAGTAACTTCCCCAACATTACATACAACAACATCCCATCTAACTCTGGTAGGCCCACTCCTTATCCCAACTCATTTACTCAAACAATTTTCAGTTGTCTTTCAAAATATCCATGTCAATTATGGATTAAGATTAAGCATATGACTGCATGTGAAAACAGTATGGCAACAGGAGAAATTACTTGTGACAGGTAAATTCTCCTTACCATACCATTCATAAAAGTGGTCTGCTGTTTGACAGAAAAGCTTGTCTTAAAGAAAGAAAACGACAAATTATTGGTGACACTTCATTTAAGCCACCAAATCTATCAGCCATGTTGTGTCTTTCTGTATGGCTTGTGAAATACAACCACAGTAAAATACACCAAACACCCACTGGATAATGTACTTTTCAAGATCTTAAAGCTCCACTGCAACATGCTTCCAGACCAGAAGATTTTTATACTTTTCCAAGTACATGTATAACTCTGTCATACCTATTAACCCTTTACCCTCCCAAAAAGTTTAGACTGGTCCAAATTGAAAGCATGAGCAGACGACAAATTCATTGTGGCTAAAATAATGAAATTTGTCTCTAAAAGTTAAGAAAACACTGTGGGAAAAAACAGAAAAAGCTGTTCAGCAGTATTTTCTCCTTTTCCCTAAATGTTTTTAAAGGTCTTTTCTATCAAGGTCATTAAAAGTCAGGACTGTGTGGAATAGGTATAATGCTGAAGCTGTGTCAAACTGCAGGTAACTGGGATACTGGAATCCTAATACACTTTTTCTTCATTAAAACCTGTGAGATGGGAACTGCTGGGTGCTCGTTAAATTGTCTAGTGATGAATACCAAAACCAAAGGTATAACTCTGTACCATAAACTAAAATTCTGTTATCATATCTACAAAATAAATGCGGCAAAAATGAGAGGACCTATCTTTAACTCTTTCCCACATGACAAAATTTTAGACTCATCTAAATTGAAAGCATTTGCAGACCACAAATTTGATGTGGCTAAAAAGACAAGTGCTGTAATTGAAATGGTAGAAAACATTGTGGGAAAAGGACAAAATGTTGGTAACCAGCATTTTCTCCTTTTCCCACAATGTTTTCTAAAGGCTTCTTCCTCAGGGTCGTTAAAAGATGGAATTGTTTGGTACAGGGCTAAAGGACATGAAAAAATTGTAGGAAGAGGTTACCAGCATTTTCTCCTTTTCCCAGAATGTTTTACAAGCCTTCTTCCTTGGAGTCGTAACAACATGGAATGTTTTGGTACAGGCCTAAGTGACGAACCATCAAATTTTCTCTTTATCTCTACCTCTGTATTTCTACATAATGGTTAATATTCTAAAACATTGACCCTTTACCATATGACCTAATTTTGGACTTTTCCAAACTGGGAGTGTTTCAAGACAAAAAATCAGAGTGACTAAAAAATTGGAACTTGTTTTCTGAAGGTTAGAAAAAATTGCTGGTAAAAAAGAAAATGCTGGTTACCAACATTTTCTCCTTTTCCGACAATGTTTTCAAGGGGCTTATTCTTTACGATCATGAAAATTTGGAAATGTGTGGTACTGGGTTAAGCATGGAAATAGAAAGTATGAGCAACACTTACAGTTTTACTAGCAACAGCTACAGCTTCTTGCAAACCATATATCTTTGAGCCAATCAGAAAGACACCATCTGACCACACTGAACAACTTTCATGGACCCATACTTCTTGACAGTAGTCTGAATCTTTCGACAAACTACCAACACGGCGACTTGTCCGGCTGGCCTTACTAGCACCATGTACGCCTTCATCAGACTTCCTCTTCTTTGAGACGGGTTTAACTGTTAAATTTCCTGGATCCGGATCTAACGAGTTATCCACAGTATAGGGTCCGAACAAATCACCTAGAAATCTGTAACTACTATGTTTACCACAGAGAGCACAAAGCCAAGGATTTCCATTCTCCACACTAGCTTGAGGAATTAACACTGACTTGTCTGATGGGAGATGAGATATGTGTATTCGTGTTGCAACAGCTTGAGAAGTCACTTTGGTTTTACCTGAAGATGAAGTTGTATCTATACGCTCATTGATAACTACACATTTATCTGGAGCATGTTTTGGACCTTCCAATCTGATCATAGGTCCCTTAAAGTCACCCAAAGTATCTTGCTTTTTACTCCTTTGATTTTTCTTCAGCAAATTCTGAGTTCTATTTAAATTAATGCCCCTCAAAGAAGAAACGCTGGGATCAAATTCTTCATCAGACTCAAATAAGAATTTTTTATGAGATTTTTGGACAATTTTGTTCTTCTTTGATACTTGTGGTCTAGATTTACTTTTAGACTCTTCCTTACAAGGTTTTGTTTGATCACCACCACTTTTTTCAAGTTTTACCCGTTTTGAACAATCACTTTCCTCACTGTCAGATTCAGTTTCCTTTTCATCACACACAACTTTTGATAGTTTCAAACCTTTTGTAGACTCTGTTTTTTTCTGAACACATGAAACTTTAGCATGAGAAGACTCAATCTCATCATCATCCTTACTGTCAATTATTACATCCCCATCATCATCGGACGAATCTGATATTTCAGTACTATAGGGAGAACTTAATTGCTTCTTTTTCCGAACAATTTCTTTTCCCACTTCCATAGTGTTATCAAAATTGCAATTTTTTGTTTTACTTCTTGTTTCTTTAATATTTGGTAAGCCATTTAGCTGCTTGACCTTTGATTTATCAGATTTCGATACCTTTAATCTAGTGTTGATTACACCAGAGGCCTGCGCTATTTCTGCTTTATGGGGAACAGACTTTGTTTTTACATGCACATCACCTTTTTCTTTCCTGTCTGTATTTTGTGAAGTATTTGTTACACCCCTTGCTACCTTTTGTTGTGAATTTGAGCCCACCTTGTTTCCCTTCTTCTTAGAAATTGTTTCAGTTCCATCTACAGGTTTTTCTGACAATTCTGTGTCTGAAGTAAGTATGTCACAAACAGAATGTAAATTTCTATTTAGAGCACCTGAAAGTACAGCTCTAGCTGTATTGACTTTACCATTCCTGAAACTAGCTATTCTGTTTTTCTTCTGCTTGTCCTCCACAGACAAACAGCTCATAAGTTCATTGTTTCCTCCATTAGTTAAAATTCTTTGGTTCCTTCTATCACAATTTTTCAATGAATGTGTAACTTTTTTACCTGTTGCAGTATTGTGATTAAAGTCAAAGCCATTAGTTTTCTTCAATAATTTTGGCTTTGGCTCATAATCTGTATCATCCTCATCCTCAAATAAAAAGTCCCCCTTAAAAAATGAGGTATCTTTGTACTTGAGAGGTGTTTTTCTAGGTCTGTGAAAGAACCTTTGGGTCATAAACATTGTTCCATCTCTAGTTTCTACACCGACACCACTGACATCAACACCAGGACTAGGAACTTCTGCAACATCCTCATCACTGTCAATGTGCACAGTGCCATTCAATGGCATCACATCATTTCCTCTATTTCTGATGCCATTTTTACCTTTGTTACGAGAACCATTACATGTTTCTACTTTTTCTTGTGTATTTTTGTCATCAGTGCTCAAATCATTCAGCTTGCTTTTCTTCCAGTGTGGACTAGATATCACTTGTTTTTCAGTTCCATTATTCAAACTTAATATTTCGCTAACCTTGCTTGAGAATTCAGGTGTAGTTTTTACAGTAGTTTTATCTTCTGACATTTCATACAATTCCACTTCATCTATATCACTGACATTATTCTCAATATCATCACAACCTATATGATCCTCATATTCTATATCACTCTCTATTACTCCATCACTTACAGATCCACCACTATGGTTCCTCAGGCGTCCTATGTTTTCAGTGATTTTCATTCTATCTAACCTGCTGTACGTTTTGAGATCTTTCCTTACTGATAAGTGAGAATCTTCTTCGCTGCCTGACAGACCAGAATCGGGTACATCCTCCCCATTCACATTAGTACTGTCTTTCTCCTTCAAATCTGTTTTAATTTGAAGTATCTCATTTGTATCCTCTATAGCATTCACCTTCTGTGTAACTTCTTTCATCTGGCCATTGATCTGTATAGGTGAAGTAACAGGAATTTTAGTCTGTGAATCTGTTAGAGTTAAAGCAGTAACACTTTCATTTTCAGGATTAGGATTCTCACAAACATGATCAGTGATAGCCCCTGTAACACTCTCCTGTGGTCCCTCATCAATTGTTTGTGTTAACTGCTGCTTTTCATTAGATTCCATTTCAACAGAAGAACTGGTATTTGTCTGAGTGGTTGCTCTTAAAAGCTTCATTTTCTTTGGCTGGCATTTTATATCCTCAGCTTCAACATGGCTAGTTTCCTGTTTCTTGTTGTTTTGTTCTTTTATGCCTATGTTAGTGTCATCTTTATCCTTTAATTGTTTCAACTTTTCATCATGACATGTCTGTATTCTATTAGTCATCCCATCATTTTCATGACACTCTGGGTTTATTTTATCACCTGTTTGAATACTGTTAATCACATTAGTAGCACCAGTATTTAATGTTTCATCACATACAGAAGATTCATCAGACAAATTGTTATTGGCAGATTGGAGAGAAATTTCTGATCTTTGGACTGATTCTCCAGGCACCGTATCATTCAAACTATGATTCCTCTCATTTTTTCCAGTTGTTGTATCACCACTGTCATTATAGGCCCCACTGTTTCCCTGCTGATAGTCATTATGAGTGCCTGCATTTCTAAAGCTCTCCAGATTCTGGGGAGATGGTGCACATGTATCATTGACAACACTTTTTGGATCTACAACTCTGGTCTCAGGTAGCATACACAACTTTTGTAAAGACTGTAGTGGATTTGCCTGTGTTGCACTTGGCATTGGCTGATTATTGTCAGGTTGAGAACTAGATTCCATTAAGTACATAGAATTTGTGTACTGTTGGTTTGGACTTTCAAGTGAGGTATGAGAGCTTGGTGTATACGGGGAGCCTATATTACTTAGCTGCACTGATTGACCCCCAGGAGATGCTTGTATATTGCTGCAAGAGGAGAAGTGAGATTTAGAAGTAGAACCTGATGGTGAGACCATATTTGACATGTCTCTGTAGTTTTGATGGAACTGACTTGGAGTGCTGGATGAGGTGGATACTTGTAACTGCTGGTTCACAGACACAGGAGACACCATTCTGCTGTGGGGTGTTCCAACTGGTGTGGGCATGTGATATTGATTTCTTTGTGGCGAGTTCATTTGTTGGTTCATCATACTTGGCACAGCACCTTCAGGCACTCTCATCATACCACTCCCAACATCAGAGCCAGGTGACCTGACACAACCCATCCTTGGACTGTGCATTGAGACAGGACTTGAACTTGGCCCACTATGACTGCTATGAATGGAATGTGGACTTGACATTACGGTGGCTGAAGCTGGACTGACAGGTGACATGGTTGAATGAGGTGACGGGTGCATTTGTGGAGAAGAGGCTGGATATGTGAACTGCATTTGCTGTATCTGTTGGTGTTGCTGGCGGTGGTTCTCATTTGGAGACATTGCAGCAGCATAATGCCCAGATCTTTGAGGAACATGATAAGGAGCAGATCTGTTTTTTGACAGGGGAACCTGTACTGTATTATTCGGTGGGTAGGTAGATGATGCCATCTGTAATATGTTATTTGCAACCTCCTGCGGGTTCTGCTGTGCAGAGTTTCTTACGAGATGAGGATGCTGCATATTGCTCTGGTTTAATCCTGGTCCTCCTGCCATTTGCTGATAAGGATTAGGTTGTCTAGGAAAACAGTTGCCAGAATATTCCATGTCATTCCCGGGTCTCATCTGACTGTGGTAATTTGCGCTCGAGTACTCCTGTTTAAACCCTGACATTGGATAGGACTGTCGTGGTGGGTTTTGCTGACTTTGTGGGTATGAGCCTGTTCCAGGATACTGTTGCATCATAGGTCTGTGAGTACCATACCCGCCATGCATGTTCATGTTCTGATTATAGTTCATGTTCATGGAACCCTGAAAAACAATATTATCTTACTATCTTGGCTGTTTTCTTTCTATAAAAATATGATGAAGCAAACAAACACACACTATCATATTTGACAAAATTTTGCAGCAGACCAAATTTAAAGAATGTGCAGATGAGAAATCTATTTTGGCTCAAATGTTGATTTCTCTCTTGGATAGGATAGAAAACATTGTGGGAAAAGGAGAAAATGCTGGCTACCAGCATTTTCTCCATTTCCCACAATGTTCTTAAGAGTGTTCTTTTTCAGGAATATTAAAATTCATTATTGTGTGGTAAAGAGTTAAGCCAGAAAATTTAAGTTTGACCACAACCTACTGAAAAAAAACTTTTTTTTTGTTCAAACAACATCCCATTGAAATAAGGCTTGATTGAATGGTGTTTTACTCCACTTTCAACATTAACAGCATTTCAATCATCAGAGCTCCAGATAGAGGGAATGATTTTGATTTCAATATTGAAAATATTAATCACTCTCCTCTAAACACTATGTTATGGGTATTCATTAGAATCGTCTCATCAAGACGATTCTAATGAGTACCCACAACATGGGATTTGGAAGAGAAATAATGGATTTAGAATGCTATCACTCCCTTTTATCAGGAGGTCTGAGTCATATCACTGCAACAGCTCGGTTATTCATGTATGTCCTGAGTTTTACCAGTGCTAATCTATGACTCTGAAGCATCTTGCCCAAGAACACTCCCACAAAAAAAACAGTGCTTCCAGTGGGGCTCGAATCCAGGGCCTCTCTATGAGTTGTGCACTATACCACTGAGCCATGCAGGATCCCTACTGAATATGGAATCAACATGAAGGTTTAATGCATGAACATGTAACAACAAAATGGTCAAAGGATACCTACTTATTACAAAGGATTAGTCTAAACCCTTTATAATCTCAAGTTTTAATAACCATGGGGAAAAAAGGCTTCTAAAAGCATTATGAGAAAAGCAGAAAATGCTGGTAACCATCATTTTCTCAAAGAGGAAAATGCATGTAACCAGCATTTTCCTGTTTCTTCACAATGTTTTCTGCCCTTTCAAAGGCAAACTCCACCAATTTAGTCTTTTTAGAATTTGTTGTCTGAAAATGCTTTGGATTTAGGCCAGTTCAAAATTTTGTTGTGTGGTGGAGAGTTGATTGTAACAGCGTTTTCAAAAGTGGTATCTGACACAACCCAAATCTAGTCTGCATGAGGTTATTTGTTAATTGCTTAATTCTTTACCAAAATACAAAATTTCAGACTTGTCCAAATTCAAAGCATTTTACAGACAACAAATTATATTTGACTTGAAAACTGAATTTCATCCCTAGAAGATTAGAAAACATTGTGGAGAAAGGAGAAAATGCTGATTACCGGCATTTTCTCCATTTCTCAAAATGTTTTCAATAGCCTTCTACATCAGGGTCGTTAAACTATGAGATTGTTTGCTAAAGGGTTCAAATCTATGTATGCCAGCCACTTTCTGTAAGACTGATATACATTTATATCACTGTCTTTACAGCCCATACCTCATCCAATACAAGCTATAAGCTTGTGTAATACTGGATTAACTCTTTCCCAGATGACAACATTTTATACTCGTCCAAACTGAAAGCATTTGCAGACAATAAATTAAATGCTCATCTTACTATGAAATTGTCTATGAAAGGGTTGAAGACATCGTAGGATAAGGGGAAAATGGTAGTTACCAGCATTTTCTCCTTTTTCCACAATGTCTTCAAAAAGCCTTCTTCCCTGTTAAAACCCGGCATTGTTTGGCAAAGCACTAAACACCAACCTCCAATAACAAAGTTGCAAATCCTTGTAATGCGATGCATATTGATCATGGGACTACATGTAAAATAACACTGTGGCAAAGAAGCTGCTCATTCTGAAAAATCTCCCGTATGTCAAAATGTTTTCAAAAATGTGTGACAAGAAAACCTGTCTGAAGCTGATAATCAAGTTAAAAAGAACCAAAATAATAACATCAATCAGTCAATTACCATCTGTTGGTGATCGCTATTTTCATATGGTGAATTCTGTATTGCTGACATTCTATTTCTAAAGAAGACCTCTTCCCCTGTGTATGGCATGGGACCTGAAGAATCATCAAAATAAATCAAGATTTTACCTTGTTACTAATACACCTACAAATGCATCATACAAATGAGCTCTCTGGCAAATGGGAGTTTAATGCATCTCTGTGATGCATTACACCAAGCAAGTCACCACATAATTAGGGATCCATGAAATCCATTTTGTATGAAAAAAAAAGACTGAATTGTGAGGTAGACTGGTCCTTAACTCTACTTTACCAAAGGATAAAATTTTAGACCAGTCAAAATTAAAAGCATTTGCAGACGACAAAACAAATGTCACTCAAAAATTGAAATTTGTCTTAAGAAGGGTAGAAAACATTGTGGGAAAAGGAGAAAATGCTGTTTACCAGCATTTTCTCCTTTTCCCACAATGTTTTCAAAAGCTTTCTTTCTTAGGGTCGTTAAAAGTCGGGATTGTGTGGTAAAGAGTTAAGCATGTAGAAAATTGACAAATAGCAAAAAGTTTCGACTCAGGCTGTGCAGGCTGACCTCGGTCTATACTTTTTGAAGATGTATTAAAATCCCATTTCACAGAGCATGGCTCACATAAATGAGGCAACTAAATGTGTATCATGCCTAACTCTTTACCACACAACAAAATTTTAGACTTGTCTACAACAAAACAATATGCAGATAGTAAATTAATCCTTTACCACACAATTCTGAGTTTTAATGACTCTGGGGAAGAAAGCCTTTAAAGACATTGTGGGAAATGGAGAAAATGCTGGTTACTTTTCAAAAATTTTCTAGCCTTTCCATGGCAAATCAGATCATTTAAGCCCCACTTACTTTACCATCTGCAATTTTATGCTTCCAATTTGTACAAGCCCAAAAATTTTGTTGTGTAGTAAAGAGTTAAATATGACCCAAAGGCCGGTCTTCCAAAAAAGCCTTCTTTCTTGGGTATGTTTAAAGTCTGGATTGTTTAGTAAGGGGTTAAAAAGATATGTGTTACATGAAATAATAATTTGAAGAGACATTGAAATACCCTACTCGTAGACTCATGGAGGGCTGAACTTTCTACTGGCCAAAAACTAATTTAAATGCTGAGATGTCTCCTGTTTTTATCCTTATTCTTGCATTTTCTAAATTTCTTACACATAGTTCAAGCCTTTGATGATTCAAACTGTCTTTGCAGGTTTGTAAATATTTAGTCTCAAAATGAAGACTTTACAGTGTACATAATGAAGATATTGAATGAAAGGTTGATAGAGAAACTGATAAAAATGCCTCAACGTGTCCATGGCCTATGTTTTTCTAGACTTTGGCCCGTGGGGCTAGAAATAAGTTATGTTTTTTTTTTTACAGGTATCCCAAAACTGGTTTAGCACTGAAATGAATACCTTGCATCTAAAGTATGTACCGGTAGTTGAGTGAATTTCTATCACATGCTACAGAAATACTTACATGCATGATTATTTTAAATTTTACATTGTACAGAACTTGCAGTCTAGCCAGGAATCTACCCTGTCTAATTCTTCGTTGACCTAAGGAAAAAACCACCATTGGAAATGCAATATGCAACTAATGTTTAAATATACTGAGTGTGAAAAATAACTAGGCATTCAACAATATGAGGTTTATAAATGATTACATTCAATCTTACTGCATCAAGTACAGCAACTAAAATTCATGTGGTGAATTCAACCAGGTTTAACATAAAATGAGCTCATGTCTGTTCTGTGTCAGATCATATGCATACCTTGTATTGACTGACGTAACACTTCTACATTCTGATAGATTGTACCACAGTGTGCTGGAGGAATACCCATGGACTGTAAATGGGACATCTGAATTTGACATACCTATAATATCACAAACATTACCATAATTAGTTCTTTATGATAACAGCAGCATACAAAATTAATGGTCCTTAACTCCTTTGTATATAAATGCATATGTATTTATCTGTCAACAGTTTTGACTGTTTATCAGTAACTATTCATTACCATTATTAAATGTTTTATGTGCCATTTCTTTTAGTTGTATTAGAAATGAAAAATCATGTTTTGTCCTTTATTTTGACATCCTGTCAGGCATAATCAGGACTAAATACCAACTTCAATGGCACATGTCCTCAAACCAATTATTTAGTAAAAACTGCACCATCTCACTATACCACCTCACTCTTTAAAAAGTTGAGTCTCAGGTGTTGTCAGGAGTAAGCAATTAATATTGCAGATGGTCCCTGAATGTTGGAGAACAATCTATTTTACATTAATATCTTCATAGATAACAATGAGTAGAAGCCACTAACAGGACATAGTAATTAAATATAGTAATTGTCAGAAAACATAACAAGAGGGCCATGATGGCCCTGTATCACTCCACTGGCTTATAAATATAAACCATAAATACTAAACATTTCAATTCTGAGCCAAATGGTTTCAAAATGAAGACTTACAAAGTTTTCTCTGTAAAAGCCCATGTAAAAGAGACCCGCAAGGCAAAGCCATTTTTGATCCCAGAGCTATAATTACTTGAACCCTGGTAGAGGTCCACAAGACAAAGGCACATGCCAAAATAATACAAGTCTATGCTGTATGGTAATAAATAAGGTGATTTTCAAGTTTTGCCCATATGAAGCCTCTGTAAAACATAAGACCCCTGATGCAAGGCTAATTTAAAAAAAAAAATCAAAACAGGAAGATTTCTTAAGTTGTCACTATGTAAGCCCATGTAAAACTTGTGACCCCTGCGGCGGGGCCAATTTTGACCCCAGGGCTAAAATTTTGGCCTGCTTGGTAGAGGCCCACTAGATATAGCAACATGCAAAATTTGGTAGCTCTAGGCCTTATGGCTAGGTACAGGAAGATTTTTAAAGTTTTCTCTATATAAGCCTATGTAAAACTTGTGACCCCTGGGGCAGAGCCAATTTTGAACCCAGGGCTATAATTTGAAGAAACTTGATAGAGGTCTACTACATAAAGCTACATGCCAAATTTGGTAGCCCTATGCCTTATGGTTTCAGACAAGAAGATTTTTAAAGATTTCCAATATTTTTCAGTTTTGTCGCCATGGCAACCAGAGTTTTTGAAGGAATCAAATTCTTTCAAGAAATTCTGAAGAGGACCATGGCAGGATCATTTCTGTGAAGTTTCATGAAAATTGGATGGGTAGTTTCAGAGAAGAAGATGTTTGAAATACAAGTTAACGCACGGACCGACAGACGGACGGCGGACACTGGGCCATGACATAAGCCCGCTGGCCTTCGGCCAGTGGAGCTAAAAATGCATTAGGTATACAAAAAGTTAGATTTCATTGTAACCCTTTACCATACAATCCTGTGTTTTCAGACCATTGAAGAAGAAGGCTTCTGAAATATATTGTGGCGAAAAAAGGAAGAAAAAGCTGGTAACCAACACGGTCTCCTTTTCCCGCAACACTTTCTTACCTTTCAAAGATGATACGATCAATTGAACAACACTGAATTTGTCGTCTGCAAATTCTTTCAATTCTGAGATGGAAATAATTTTGTCGTGTGGTAAAGAATAAGTATCGTCTAATCATCTAAATCGCAAGATATGATCAAATTTCAGAACCATTTTGTTTTTTTTTTGTTTTTACTGTATAAAAATCAAGGCTAACGATGTCATTCAATTTGTTGACATAATAATCCTCTACAAGCATCACAAGAAAAAACAGTTTAAATAGGTTAAATTAGGTAAATCTGCCACAGTTAAAAGCTCATAGTCAAAACCTGTGATTTCACTGACGTCAAAAACTCTATCCAAACAACAAATTATTTCAAGACAAAACCATGTTTTAAAAAATGATGTTTCCACCAGCTTTTGCTGTTTATGGCTGTCACATGACCATGTCAATGAAGGAGATTTAAGGTCAGTCTCTTCTTTTTTAATAGCTAGTTTATTCTCACACCCTGCCAATATACCTGTATAAGTAAATGGCTGCCCTGTGTGGGATGTGTCAAACTCTCTGAAATAATTTCATAAATACCATATATTCGAAAAAGAATGGAAATATCTTGACTGACATACTTGAAGGACATCAATTTATTAACAAATGTATACAGGCAAGTAAGTTTCATTTTTCCTCCTGTAATTTAAGTTAACCCTTTACCGAACAATCCCAAGTTTTGACAACCCTGACGAAAATGGCATTTCATAACACTGTGAAAAAAGGAGAAAATGCTGGTAACCAGCATTTTCTCCTTTTCTCACAATGCTTTCTAACACTTCCAAGACAAATCCAATCATTTTTGCCATATTTAATTTTTCTGCATATTCCTTCAATTCAGACAAGTCTAACACTTTGTCATCTGGTAAAGGGTGAACAAATACTGGGGCTTAATATTCTGGTAATCTGTGTGACCATGATATTCTTGCGACATTCATAAAATTGTATATCAATCTTAGCTATGAATATTGTCCCTTTACTAAATGATCCTGCTTTTTTTGTTGTTTCCTTTTTCAACCACGGGGCAAAGATTAATATGGAGAAAATCTTTATCTTTTTTTCTTAACACCTTTTCTAACCCTTTCATAGACAAATCCAAAAATTTGAGCAGTATTTGATTTGTCGTCTGCAATTACTTTCAATATGGACATATCTAAAATTTTGACATCTGATATCATGTACCAACAGCAAGTAAATTGATTCATTTGCAAAAGCAATCAGGCAAAGTTGTTGTAAACAGTTGCTGAAGTGAAAAAGCTATTTTGAAATGGCTGTGGTGCAAATGCTTTTTAGAAATGCTTCAGGAGAAAGCACTACTGTAGAACTTACGAAACAAGATGTGTGTGACTTGTACCTATGTCATAAAGCAATAATCAAGATTTTCACTCTGTATTCAACTCGTCTAAGTTATGCCTGTAACATCATTAAATGGTAGCACAATAGAACAAGTTTGCCCTTTGCATACTGTTTATTGTGTACTACTTAAAAAATTTTATTTGAACAGAGGATAAAAACCGAGGTAGCCGAATTCAATTTGTTTTCAGTAAAGAAGACTCACCGCCTGCAGTGTTTTAAAACCATACGCATCAAACAGATTGGCATATTGTTGACACATAAATGTTTCTAGCCATCGTTCGACTGGACCGGGCATGTCTTTGTTTACAGATACCCTTCCTCAGACAACGTAATATATCGAAATATTTGGCTCATCCTTACAATACATAATGGCTGTAAATCACGTGATCGCATCTAATAAAGCGAGAGTTATCGTTCATGTAATTCAGTCCGACATTTAGACTAGGAGCTCAATCCGAGAACTGTACGCGCAAGAAGAGGTGCTGTATCTTATTCTGAATATAGTTTTGTGAATATAGACCATGTCACGACAATTTAGTACCAACATGAAATAGACTGAAAAAAAAACATGGAAGATTTTTTGCTGCTTGACACAGGTCTAGCGGACAGTGTAGCAACACTTACCGGCTTGATATTTGGTGAATTCGACCCAGTTAATGATCGTACATTACGAATGGCTACATATTTTACGCCTATATTGCTATTCTTATGGAAAAAAAATTGATTTTGAAAAAAAAAAAAAAAAAAGATTTAAAATCATCCTGACTTTCCTCAAGAATTTTTACAGTGAACAATGATCCATTAAAGTTTTTAAAATTTATTGTTTTGATTGTAGTAAATGACCTAGCCGTTAGCTCGGTGGTTAGCCTATCTCGCACCAATCTGACAGGTGACCTGGTAGTTGAGGGTTCAATACCCAGTTGAGGCAAACTTTCTTTCCAGCGATTTTTTGCCTCACATCTCTGATGCATGTTTGAAAAGTTGTCAGTGACTTGGATATAGAAAGTTGTATCATTACTGATGTGAGAAAGCAAGGAAGCACATGCAGTAGTGCACTGACCGCTGTGCTGTGACCTATGCTGTTACAACAGCCTTAACTCCAATACAAACCACAAATAGTCATTGTATCATACCTATCAATCGTATACCTCTCATTTGATTATGTGTAATAATTTGATTTTTTATAGAGTTTCTTGGAAAGAGCTTTTTATATTTACAGGTCTCATATGATGTAACTGCCTAAAACAAGATGTCTTTCCCAGCTGATAATACCAGTGTTATTCGAATGAAGCGAGACTTTGAACAGTATCTGAAAGATCATGATGATAGCAGGTTGCCGGCATTTAGCTTAGATGACTACACAAACCATGGCAGTTCATTTCGTGAGGAAAGTGAAGCCATTGCAATACATTCACTTCTCGGTATTGGCAACAGTTTTTACACCTTTGTTTAACTCGGTACATCACAATCGGGACTTTTAACGACCCTGAGAAATAAGCCTTTTGAAAACATTGTGGGAAAAGGAGAAAATGCTGGTAATGGGCATTTTCTCCTTTTCCCACAATGTTTTCTGCTCTTTCCAAAACACGTTTCATTTTTTCAGTCACATTTATTTTGTCGTCTGCAAATGCTTTCGATCTGGACGAGTCTAAAATTTTGTCGTTTGGTAAAGAGTTAACTCCTAAAGTGCCAAATAAACCCAATGTAAATGTATAGTCTGAAATTAAGACCCTAAAAAAGCAGTTTCAATATTGCTATTGTCAAGAGTGTCTCAACAAGATGGATAGTGTAGATCAAAGATCAGACTGCAGCCTGATCTTGATCTACACTGGCTGCAAATGCAACTATATTAGTGGTTAAGTTTGACAAAGTAGCATCTGTTCGAAACTTCTTGGAAATCGCCAACTTGAAACGTGGCAATGTATTAAAAGTGATAAAATTTAGTTCATGGTGAATGAGGAATTTATTCTTTCAAGTAGACGCTGGATATATGATAAATAGCAAAAAGAATGAACAGACGTGAGGACCACAGAGAATAGAAGTGTACTGTAGGTTTCAAACAGCAAGATCACTTGTATGCTTCATTGAAATCTATGTTTTGGGTACTCATTCAAATTGTTTAATGACTACCCACAACATAGGTTTTAGTGAAGAATTATCGATTTTTAAATCCATATATGCAACCTATCTGGACCTCTGCACACAAGCAAGTCTTGGAAGGCATGAAAGACAATTACCACCATTTGAGCTACATTTGATATGCCGTCTGCAAACTCTTCAGATTTTGACGAGTTTGAAACTTTGTCGTTTGGTACAGAGTTAAATTTGGACATGTCTAAATTTTGTTTCTCGGTAAAGAGTAAAATACAGCATGTTATCTTAACTCTTTACCAGATGACAAAATTTCAGACTGGTCCAAATTGAAAGCAGTTACAGACCACAATTTACATATATTTCAAATGATAATGACTGTCTTTGATCAGGTAGAAAACATTGTGGAAAAAGGAGAAAATGCTGGTTACCAGCATTTTCTCCTTTTTCCAGAATGTTTTCAAAAAGCTTCTTTATCAAGAGTCGTTAAAAGTTGGGATTGTGTGGTAAAGAGTTAAGTAGAATATTGTCTATGGTGGTGGCAAGAAGAGTTTGTGGAAATTTATCTGAAAGGCAATACTCAACAATTTAGATATCCCTCATAGAACTCTTTACCACACGTCAAAATGTTTTTGACTTGTCCAATTTGAAAGCATTTGCAGACGACAAATTAACTGTAACTCAAAACATAAAATTTCTCTTTCATGGCGTAGAAAACATTTTGGGAAAAGGAGAAAATGCTGGTAACCAGCATTTCCTCCTTTTTCCACAATGTTTTCAAAAGCCTTCTTCCTCAGAGTCATTAAAAGTCGGGATTGTGTGCTAAAGGGTTAATTCTATACGAAACAACAAAATTTTAGACTTATCCAATTAAAAGCATTTACAGACGACAAGTTGCAAATCCAGGCAACCTTCTCGTTTATCTCTTCTTATCTTATATTGTCATTTCAGAAAAAGAAAAAAAATTCAAATCCATGAAAATGAAAGAAACAGAAATACAATGTGAGATACACAAACTAGAAATGAAAATCAGAAGTCTTGAAACAGAGAATAAGAAGCTCAAGCTAGACCAGGAGAAAGAATTGAACATGCTACAATTGGGACATTCGGTACGTGCATTTAGTTGTATAAGAAAGTAAGTGAGCCATGCTCTATGAAAAGGGAGCTTAACTCTTTACCACCCAATCCCGAGTTTCAAAGACCCAGAGGAAGAAGCCTTTTGAAAAGATTGTGAGAAAAGGCAAAAATGTTAGTAACTAGCATTTTCTCCTTTCCCACAATGTTTTCTATCCTATCACAGTCAAATTTTACTATCCAATCAATATTGAATTCGTCGTCTGCAAATGCTTTCAGTTTGGATGCGTCTAAAATTTTGTCGTTTGGTAAAGAATTATTCCATCTGCAAAAAGTATTGACCCAGGTCAGTCGCAAGCTGACCTGGGCCGAAACTTTTTGCTATTTGTCAATTTCTGCATATCAAAGGACCAGCGTACCTTATGATTCCGTCAACTGTTAGACATGTTACGTGATGACATGCTTGGCACAATGCATTGTGAAGATGTATTAACACCCCTTTTGCCAGAGTATGGCTCATTTATAAACAGTAATTGACATGCTGTTATGTCTGAGCCTGTGCCAAGCCTGGTAGCTCATTCTGTAATGAACATGCCTTGAAACCAGGGAATCCCTGGCTTGACCAATTTCTTTCTAGGGATTGATAGTCTTTGTTACAGACCTCATTCCTCTCTCACACCAGAAAAGTATTTTGACAGTGGAAAAGAGCCAGTGGCTTGTAAAAAAAATTGTGTGAAGCACTGATAAAAGAATATTCCAAGAAAGCATGGATAGGAGCACTTAATGCCTCAATATAACTGAAATCATGTTCAAAATGGCATTAAACACTATACAATTAAGTTTAACGGCCCATGAAGTTATCTTTAAAAGTTTGAATCTTAAATGACCTGGAGGAAGACAGCTGTTCAAAACATTGTGGGAAAAGGAAAAAATGTTTGTTGCCAGCATTTTCTACTTTCTCCACATTTTTTTACCATTTGAAAGTCAAAATCCATTGTTTGAAATATGTTTCATTTCTTGTCCGCAAATTCTTTCATTTTTGCTAAGCCTAACATTTTCTCATCAGGTAATTAGTCAGCTCTTTACATGACGGTAAAATTTTAGACTTGTCCAAATTTAAAGTATGTGCAGACGAAAAATTAAAATGTGGCTCAGTTGATGATATTTTTCCTTGAAAGAGTAGCAAATATTGTGGGAAAAGGAGAAAATGCCGGTTACCAACATTTTCTACGTTTCCCACAATGTTTTCTAACCTGTCAGAGACAAAATCCATCATTTGAGCCACAATTTTATTGTCGTCTGCAAATGCTTTCAAGTTGAATAAGTCCACAGTTTCTGCTGTGTGGTAAAGATTAAAATGAGCTACGAATTATTTACCTTTTAATTCTAGAAAGACAAACAGAGAATTACCGATCTATTGGCTCAAGTGAAATTTCTGACAGACAAAGAGGAACAGTCCGAGAAGAAACACAGGGAGGGTCTCGCAGAGGCTGATCAGCAACGGAAAAAGTATGATGAACAGATATTGACCCTGCAAAAGACCAAAGTGCAGCTCTCAGATGACTTACAGCAAGTATGATATGAGCCATGCTCAGTGAAAAGGGGGCTTAATACATCTGAAAAAAAGTACAGACCCAGGTCAGCCTGCGCAGGCTGACCTGGATGGAAACTTTTTGCTATTGGTCATTTTCCTGCATGTAAAAGGACCAGTGTACCTCATGATTGTTGTTAACCCTTTCCCAAACGATAAATTTTAGACTAGTCCAAATTGAAAGAGTTTACAGACAACAATTTTAAATTTGATGAAAATGGCAGAAAGTTCTCAAAAAGGGTAGAAAACACTGTGGGAAAAGGCAGAAAGTTCTCAAAAAGGGTAGAAAACACTGTGGGAAAAGGAGAAATTGCTCGTTACGAGCAATTTCTCCTTTTCCCACAGTGTTTTCAAAAGACTTGTACTGCAGACACGTGAAAACCAGGGCTTGTTTGGGAAAGGGTTTGGCAAAGTGAATTTTATGGATGCATAATTTTTTTATTACATTGTACTTGCCTTGTGTAATGCATCACAGAGATGCATTAGGCCCCTGTTGCCAGAGCAAGGCTATTAAATAGACGATAGTAACCACATATTTGTATTATAAAAAATGTATCATAAGAATGTGTTATGAACTGGTTTACAGACCCAGTAGCAGCCAAAAGTAAACAGTGGGGGTATTAAAATAAATTTAAATCATACCAAAATTCAAACTATCAGACTTGTCCAAATTGAAAGCGTTTGCAAATGACAAATTTAATGTGGCACAAAAGATTGGGAGTAGAAAACATGGTGGGAAACAGAAAATGCTGGTTAGCAGCATTTTCTCCTTTTTTCACAATGTTTTCAAAAGCTGCTTGTTCAGGGTCTTTAAAGCATGTGACTGTATTGTAAAGGGTTAAACATATGGCATATGTGTAATACCAAAATGCATTTCTTTACAATAAGTTGTTGTTAGAAGGATGAAAAATGGAGAGCAAGTTTTATATCCTGGTAATGGCACATTTGAATATGAGTGCTTTTAATTGTGTTCCATTTGTTGTATATATATTTTGAAAATGTTTGAGTGGAAGAGAAATTTTTTATCGGTTAAATACATAAGAATATGTGTGGATTTGTTGAATTTTTATCAAACAGTCTCATGTTTCAACAATCTTGTTGAAGAAGGCCTTTGAAAACATTGTTGGAAAAGGAAAATGCTTGAGAAAACATTATGTGGTGGGATACAGTTTAGACCTCTTTGTTTGACCACTTATTCAGAGGTGAAGTGAGCATTGCTTGATACAAAAACACTAGCCACAATGGTATCGATATCACTAGCCCTATCAGCGGCCTAGGTAAAAACAGAGCCTTCCTCAGACTTCATAGGTTAGGATAAGACTGCATTTTGATCGTAGATATATACTACATACATGTATTTGTTATGTTAATTCTTTACCAAACGACAAAATTTTAGACTGGTTCAAATTGAAAGCATTTGCAGACGATAAAATAAATGGGACTGAAAAATTGAAATTTGTTTTGTGAAGAGTAGAAAACATTGTGCGAAAAGGAGAAAATGCTGGTTACCAGCATTTTCTCCTTTTCCCACAATGTTTTCAAATGGCTTCCCTTACAGAGTCGTTAAAAGTCAGGATTTTGCGGTAAAGGGTTAAGCCTATAAGCTAAAATCTTTCAGAGTTTTGGTGAATTATATTTTCAGCTGACAAACATGTCCAAGTTTATATATTGGGATCCAAAAGGATTAGATACAAAAAGCTCCTTTTCTTTTTTTCTCCAAATCTTTGAAATGAGGAAATGAAGATCACTATCAGTTCCTCATTTATCCACACTGTTTGCTTAAGTCTTTACCACACAACAAAACTTGAAAGCATTTGCAGACGACAATTTGAATGGGGTTCAAATAATGGAATAAGTCTTAAAAGGGTTGAAAACATTGTAGGAAAAGGAGAAAATGCTGGTCACCAGCATTTTCTCCTTTTCCCAGAATGTTTTCAAAAGGCTTCTTCCTCAGGTTTGTTAAAACTTGGGATTGTGTGGTAAAGAGTTAAGTCTTCTTACTTAAGTTTATAAAAAGCACAGGATTGCTTGATGAAAGATTTTAAGAGGACAACTGAAAAAAGAGTGATTGATTTTTCTGATTGGAGTCTTTTCATATAATTTATAGGAGAAAGAGAAAAGCTGGCAGAAAACCAGTGAGCTGAAAGCTGACCTCATGAGAAAAGAGACAGAACTAAAAATCTGTCAGTGTGACCTTGAAGAGACCAGAGCTCAAATGAAACAGTTACAACAGTATGTAGACTCCCGTTTATCTAATTTTATTGAGGGATTATTAATTTTAAAAAAAAATGGAGAAAACATGATACATTTTTTTCTTAGATTTTTACCAGATGTCCAATATGAAAGCATTTGCAAGCGACATATCAGTTGTGGCTAAAATGATGGGATTTGTCTTTCAGATGGTAGGAAACATGGTAGGAAAAGGTTAAAAAACAGGACTGCGACATTATTTTTTCTTCCCTATATATTTTCAAAAGCCTTCTTCCTTATGGTTGTAAAAACATGGGATCCTTTGGTAAAGTGTTCACTTCATCATCTTTAGTCTATCTCCATCTTTTATTTATTTTTTTTTTGAAAAAGACGATCATCAGATCTAAACAACCAGATGAAGGAGTATCAGGAGAACCTGCTGAAACTTACACAATCGGAGCAAAAAATCAAGGTAACTGTAATATTGTTATGAAAGAGCGTGTGTGGTTATTCAGAATGGAACTATGGCTTAACTCTTTGCCAAACAACAACATTTTGGATGTTTCCAAATTGAAAACATTTGCAGACGACAAAATGAATGGGACTCAAAAACTGAAATTTGTTTTGGAAAAGTTAGAAAACATTGTGGGAAAAGGAGAGCATGCTGGTTACCAGCATTTTCTCCTTTACCCACAATGTTTCCAAAAGGCTTCTTCCCCAAGGTCGTTAAAAGTCGGGATTGTGTGTTAAAGGGTTAACTCTGTACAACACAATCCCCAGTTTGAATGACCCTGAGCAAGGAAGCTTTTGATAAACATTAAGAGAAAAGGAGAAAATACTGGTTATCAGCATTTTCTCCTTTTCCCACAATGTTGTCTACTCTTTCACTCCAAGTTCTCATTATTCCAGCCTCATTTAAATTGTCATCTGCAAATGCTTTCGATTTGGATAACTCCAAGTTTTTGTTATTTGGTAAAGAAGCCTGTATCTATGTAAATTATGGAAAATCATCATAAACGAAGATTTAAAGACCCAAAAGTAAACAGTGGGGATATTATAATGCATTTAAATTTAAATCATACCATTGAAAAGTATGGAAATTATTGAGAAGATGACAATCTTTTAGTGTATTGAACATTTGGTCAAAGTGTTAGTTGCTGGCAGAAATATTAATTTTAAAACTAGATCAGAAGTTTCCAAGCAGCTCTATCTTTTGTTTACATTCAAGTCTAGCTTTTCCATGTTTTTCCTCAGGACCTGGAGCTACAATTGTCTAAACTAGAGGAAGACAAGGTTGTATCCAGTGGCCTTAAATCACAGTTAATGACATTTCAAGAACAAGAGAGGGAAAACAGGAAACTGTTGGATGAGAACCAGTATCTTAGGTATTTTGTCTTTGTTACCTGTCTAACCTAACTCACAACATTCACACACAAGTGGTTACAGAGTGAACCCTTCATCAAACAGTCCTGTTTTATCAATCTTGAAGTAAAAAGGGTTTTTGAGAGTTTTGTTGGAAATCCTGTTTTATCAACCTTGAAAAGGGTTTTGAGAATATTGTGGGAGGAGAAGGTGCTGATAACCACAATGTCCTGGCCAATTAGGTGCCTTATCATAGATTCTAGAATGCAATTCTTTTTTAACCCTTAGAGCACCAAATAAACCCAAATAGTCACTTTCAGCCTAGAAATAAGACCTAAGTAATTGCAATATCAAGGTTACTCTTGTCCAGAATGTCTCAGGATAGTGGACAGTGTAGATCAAAGATCAGACAACATGTTTTGTGCAGTCCAGGGTCCGTATTCACCAACCATTCTTAAGAATATTCTTAGTCTTATCTTCAAGATTTAGAAAATTTGAAAGTAACACAACTTCTGATTGGCTAAACCATTCGGTTTAGCCAATCGGAAGTTGTGTTACTTTCAAATGTAGAAAATTTTGGAGAATAAGACTAAGAACATTCTTAAGAATGGTTGGTGAATACAGACCCTGATCTTGATCAACACTTGCAGCAAAATGAACTACAGTGAAAGGCGCTTTGATTGTTGGAGATATTTGTCTCATATTTTTTTTCTGTTGCTACATCTGGTGTTTCCATGTTATTACAGAGACATACAAGAAAACAATGAGCTCTTAAAAGAGCAGCATGACTCCATGAAGAAGAAATTAGAAAGACTGGAAGAAAAATTAACTGATTATAACAAACTTCTTGCAGAAAATGAGGTAAAGCATTTTTATTTACTCTGAAACTTTTCATACATCATGTTCATGCATTTTTTAACTCTTTACCAAAAAACAACAAGAATGTAGACTTGTCCAAATTGAAAGCATTGCAGACGACAATTTAAGTGTGACTCAGATGATGGAAATTTAATAGGATAGAAAACATTGTTGAAAAAGGAGAAAATGCTGGTAACCAGCATTTTCTCCTTTTCTCTCAATATTTTCAAAAGGCTTTTCCTCAGAGTTGTTAAAACTAGGGACTATATGGTAAAGGGTTAAACATCAGTAATTTAGTACTCTTTACTCAGTTTTCTTGGGTATTTTAGTGAGCAACAGCTCATTTATTCATATGTGTCCTCATTTACACCAGCACTTAACTTGGGCTCTGCAGTGCCTTGTCCAAGGACACTGCCAGACGACCAGCTCTGGAAGGGAGGTTGAAACCATAGGCTGCAGAAGTTCCATTGGTCTGTCACTGAACACCTAAATTTCCTTGCACGATCATCAGACACTGTTACACAAAATAGCCCACCGGTGCATCACCTCTATATTGTATATACAATATAGAGGTGATGCACACATTCCCTATTTTTAGTAACAATGCCCGACAATCAAGCAATGAAAATTTCAGTGTTTCTTGTAGACTAATGGAGCTTCAAAAGCCTGTGATTGAACCAAGATCCTCTTGATTACATGTTCATCTCCTAAACCATTGACCCATGGTGAAGCCTAAAACAACAGCAGCCTTCTCTTTCAGGGTCGCTTTCAGTTGGATTTTTAGAGCGGCTGTTTTTGAAGAAAACATCAAGATATTGTCATAGACCTGGCGTCCTCTGCGTCGTTGTTGTGCTAAAACTTCAACATTTAAAAGCTTGGATATTTTATAATATCTCTGTCATTAGTGAAGGTATTTACTTCATACTTTGACAAGTTGTTCACTGTCAAGAGGGGAACCCATACAAGAAATGCAAGTGACCACCAAAGTATTTTTGACACAGTTTTCCCTTTTTTCACTTTGAATTTTTCACAGAAATTCAAGCAACTGCAGCCGTGCCTTTGCACCGGCATGCAGTGCTGTTGTTATGTGGTAGAGGGTTAAATAATCTGTAGATATAGGCTTACTTTTTGGTTATATTTATTCAGGAACTGAGGTCTAGCCTAGAACAGTGGGAGTATAGTGGTGCAACAGGTTCTAAATTGAAGTAAGTAGTGTTCACTGTCTGTTTCTCAGTGCATTTTCTTCTAACTCTCTGCCACACAGTCCCGAGTTGTAACAACCCCACAGAATAGGACTTTTTGAAAACATTGTGGGAAAAGGAGAAAATACTGGTCATCAGCACTTTCCACCTTTCCAACAATGTTTTTCTACCCTTTCGTAGAAAAGTTTCCGAATTTGTGTGACATTTATTTTATCGTCTGCAAATGCTTTCACTTTTGATCAGTAAAAACTTTGTCTTTTGGTAAAGAGTTAAACATATTTGCAGCAGATGACTTTTTCTGTTAAAATACTATAATTAACAATAATACAGTCGTTATTGCTACTCAGTTGTGAAAATCACTACATTTATGTTGCTCTATTCACCCTTGGCTGATCAAGGCCATAATTTGTAATCCCTGAGATGCACATAATCATTGGATGCAGTCTGTTCTAAAAGAACCAATCAAATAGTACATTACATTTGCTATCTAACAGCAACAGAACATAAATAGAATTAATGATCAAAGGATGGAATGGTTGGATATACTGGGAATCATTACCACAATAAAGACTAACAATATTTGCCTCAACATTCAATGTAACTAATTGGTTAAAGGAAGCTTTAGGATACCTCCCAACACCAGATGTCAAAACACTTGTGCAGAGTTTGCCAAAAGGGCCATGTCACAGGACACTTGATGGGTTTTCGATGATATAATTCTAGGGGTTAAATCCCGTGGGCAGCATACCTCTGGGTTTACAAATTTCAGCGCAATTAGCCAACGATAAATAGAGCAATGTAGTGAACGTTACCCTTGTCTAGCGAAGATGGAATACAAGTTTAATATATGAATATAAGTTTTGACAATATTGCTTCTTAAAGGCAATATGTCCTTGTTATTTTTACAGTGAATATTTTGCTGCACTACACAAAGCTGTCTTGTGAAGGAAATGTTAACCAGTTGATTTCCAAACCCAAAAGATTGCTTTTGCAGATGGCGTTTTTTCAAAATTAGACTGTGTAGTTTTTGAGGCTCAAAGATAGATCTATCTGTTTCATATTTTGAAAATCTGGTTAACCCTTTCCCAAATGACAAATTTTTGACTGGTCCAAATTGAAAGAGTTTGCAGACGACAATTTTAGATTTGATGAAAATGGCAGAAAGTTATCAAAAAGGGTAGAAAACACTGTTGGGAAAAAGGAGAAATTGCTCATTACGAGCAATTTCTCCTTTTCCCACAGTGTTTTCAAAAGACTTGTACTGCAGACACGTGAAAACCAGGGCTTGTTTGGGAAAGGGTTAAAGCAGCCATTGATATATTAAAATATGTATATATACAGACTGAATATGTCTTTTTAATTTTATGGTTGCTTTAACTCTTTGCCAAACCACAATATTTTTTTGACTGGACCAAATTGAAAGCATTTGCAGACGATAAAATAAATGTGGCCAATATGATAATTTCTGTCTTTTAAAGGGTAGAAAACATTGTGGGAAAAGGAGAAAATGCTGGATAACAGCATTTTCTTCTTTTCCCACAATGATTTTGAATGGCTTCATTCTTGTGATGGTAAAGATTTAAGAATTAATCGCCCACAAGGAAAGCATTTACAGAAAAGGAAAGGAATGGGAACAAATGTATTGTCAGAGAGGAAAGAATGGATGAATTGTTAACTTTCAGGTCGCCGAAGGACATGAGTAAAAGACTGATAGAGTTACAAAACACTGAGGCTATCATGTTGTCAAGGCAAGGAGAATTACAGTCCAGGTATAGTTATGTTAAAGATGACAACAATTACTGACTTATACCCTGTAAACTTTGCCATGCAATCTTGAGTATTAACAAGCACAATTGAGAGGAGGGCTTTGGAACACATTGTGCAAAAAGAAGAAAATGCTGTAACCAGCATTTTCTCCTTTTCCCACAATGTTTTCTTTCCCTTCAGAAACAAACTGTATCCATTGAGCCACATTGAACCGGCTTTCAATTTTGACAATTCTAACATTTTGTTGTCTGGTAAATATTTAAAGCACCTTCTACAGCTGTAATTGTTTCGTGGCTACTTAGACAGAGCATGCAGTCTGATCTTTGTCTACACTGTCCACTTTGCTTAGAGGTTTCTAGACAAGAGCAACCTTAAAAATTCCTTAACTGAAAATGTCTGTAGGGTCAATATGGCATTCAAAATGTAAACAGCCAGTTTACCTGTTACCACGCAATCTGGAGTTGTAATGATCCTGAGAAAGAGGCTGTTTGAAAACATTGCAGGGAATGGAGAAAATGGTGGTACCCAACATTTTCTCCCTTTGCCACAAATATTTCAACCCTATCACATACGAATTCCGTCATTAATTTTGAGTCACATTTAATTTGTAATCTGCAAAAGCTTCTAATTTGGACAAGTCTAAAATTTGGTCATTTGGTGAAGAGTTAATGATGTGATTTTGTAAGTTAACTTCCTGTACAGGCTGTTTTGAAATCTATTTAAAGCTATGGAAAATTATACAAAAGAGAAAATTTTAGATGGAAGGTAAGATATTGTTTTATGCTATATAAAAAGATCAGTTACAAGGAATTTCGTCTTTTCCCACAATGAATTCCGATGTTTTGCTTTCTTTTAATCTAATTTACTTCTGTAGTGTAGACATATGCCTCAATGTAATCCAAAATGGTCTGATGTAGGTGATAAAGTTTTAATTGTGATGTTTTTTGTTTTTAGCTCCACTGGCCGAAGGCCAGCGGGCTTATGTCATGGCCCGGTGTCCGTCGTGCGTCCGTGCGTCCGTGCGTCCGTCCGTGCGTTAACTTTTATTTCAAACATCTTCTTCTCTGAAACTACCCATCCGATTTTCACGAAACTTCACAGAAATGATCCTGACATGGTCCTCTTCAGAATTTCTTGAAAGAATTTGATTCCTTCAAAAACTCTGGTTGCCATGGCAACAAAACTGAAAAATATTGGAAATCTTTAAAAATCTTCTTGTCTGAAACCATAAGGCATAGGGCTACCAAATTTGGCATGTAGCTTTATGTAGTAGACCTCTATCAAGTTTCTTCAAATTATAGCCCTGGGGTCAAAATTGGCTCTGCCCCAGGGGTCACAAGTTTTACATAGGCTTATATAGAGAAAACTTTAAAAATCTTCTTGTCTGAAACCATAAGGCATAGGGCTACCAAATTTGGCATGTAGCTTTATGTAGTAGACCTCTATCATGTTTCTTGAAATTATAGCCCTGGGGTCAAAATTGGCTCTTCCCCAGGGGTCACAAGTTTTATACATAGGCTTATATAGAGAAAACTTTAAAAATCTTCTTGTCTGAAACCATAAGGCATAGGGCTACCAAATTTGGCATGTAGCTTTATGTAGTAGACCTCTATCATGTTTCTTGAAATTATAGCCCTGGGGTCAAAATTGGCTCTTCCCCAGGGGTCACAAGTTTTATACATAGGCTTATATAGAGAAAACTTTAAATATCTTCTTGTCTGAAACCATAAGGCCTAGAGCTACCAAATTTGGCATTTAGCTTGATCTAGTTGGAGTCTACCAAAAGTGCCCAAAGTATAGTCCTGGGGTCAATTTGGCCTCATACTTGGAGGGGGGGGGGGGGGGGGGGTTCACAAGATTTACATAGGCTTACATAGGGAAAACTTTTAAATCTTGGTGTACATAGCCATAAGGCTTAGGCTACCAAATTTTGCATATAATTATAGCATTATTTAGTGGACAGTTACAAAGAGGGCCCAAGTTACAGCTCTAGGATCAAGTTTGGCCCTGCACCAGGGATCACAAGTTTTACATGGGTTTATGGAGTGAAAAGTTCAGAAACCATCTTGTTACCAGCCATAAGGCCAAGAACTCCCACATTTGGCATGTTATTCTTCTAATACAATATTCCCCATTTAGTCAGACTGTAGCCATGAGGTCAAAGTTTTATAAGGGCTTATATAGTGAAGACTTTTCTTCGTGGTTTATATTTATAAGCCAGTGGAGCGATACAGGGCCATCATGGCCCTCTTGTTTATTTCCTTTTGGTGCTGGACCGAGAACTCAGCCTGGTAAGATACAAGGCTATCCAAGCTTGGGCAGGCTTTTGTTGTAAGATGTCTCTTCACTGTAAAAGATTTACCCTACATATTCCAACATACAAAAATATTTTGGCAATTCCTGGCATAATGCTGAAGTTTGTTAGCTCATTGTTCTTAGCTTATTTTAGTTTCTTTGAAGTATGTGCATTTTTTGCATGCACAAAGTTTTTTTGGGAGGCAACCAGCATTCGTCTGCAAATGCTTTCAGTCTTTCCTAGTCTGAATTTTTGTCCCCTGGTAAAGTGTTAAAGCACCAAACAAATGAACAAATATGTATTTTGGTTTCATCTTAACAGCTTGAACGTGAAAGAGAAGCATTTAAAACAAGTACAAGATGAGATGAGAGCCTTGCAGCAGAAAGTTGTGGAGGAGAAAAGTAAATTACAGCAACAGTCAGACATCATGAAACGTTTACAAAGGAAGCTTCTTCTTGTAACAAAGGTATGTAGCACAGTTTTATCTCTGCTCTTCCCATGCCTTTACATAAGATTTTGATACTTCTTTTAGCTCAGTGGTTAGTGTATTGGTCTTTTAAACCTCAATAAACAAGGATTTTTGCTGCATGGGTTCGAATCCCAGCCAGGGCAGTTAGTATTTGAGCTATGCATTTGTTGCGAACTTTCATGTTCATAAAGACAAAAAATTTATCTACCCTTTTAAAGACAAATCACATCCTTTTTGCCATGTTTGATTTGTAATATTTCTTTTTCTGATCCAGTGACAAGGTAACCAATGATGGGCATCTGTCACCCTGTGACAATTCTAGTTTTTCACGCCCCTTAAAAAGACACCTTTTGAAAACACTATTACACTATACATTGTGCAAAAAAGGAGCAATCACGCCTTTTCCCCCAGTGTTTTCCAAATGATTCAAACAGATAGTCTCCTTACCTGCAAATGTATCACTCCAGGTCAATTATGCTTCTTTTTTGCTAATCCTAAATTACAGTGATTAATAGTGCTTTGTCTCTAATGAACCCAAGTTTTAAAGACCCAGTGGACAAGGACTTTTGAAAACATTGTGGGAAAAGGAGAAAATGCTAGTAACCAGCATTTTCTCCTTTTCTCACAATGTTTTCTACCTCTTAAATAAAAACTTCCTAATTTGTGCATTATCTTGTTTGTCTTCTGCAAATGCTTTCAATTTGGACCAGTCTAAAATTTTTTTGTTTGTTGAAGAGTTAACTCTTTACCACACAATCCCAAGTTTTAACAACCCTGATGAAGAAGGCCTTTGAAATCATTGTGGGAAAAGAAGAAAATGTTGGTAACCAGCATTTTCTTCTTTTCCCACAATGTTTTCAACGATCTTAAAGACAGATACTGTCGTTTGTGCCCCATTGTATTTGTCGTCTGCAAAGGCTTTCAGTTTGGACCAGTCTAAAATGTTTTCGTTTGTTGAAGAGTTAAAAGATTTCAAATGAAAAATGCATAGTTCATTGCAAATCTAAGATTAAAGACATAACACATTGTAGGAGAGAGATAGTTACAAAAGCATGGTTGATATGGAAATGACACCGAGCAAAATGGAGTCAACCAGGCAGACTCAGGTCAAACAACTGGAAGAAAGTGTTCGTAATTATCAACAACAAGCCGACCATCTCGAAACTGAACTTGGTAAAGTGAATGAAGAGTTGACTGTAACAAGGAAACAAGCAAAACAGGTGAGTATGTGCAGTCGTAATAATATAATCATTTACTTTGCCAGGGAATCAGTTTTATACTGTGGTTCTTCCTTGTATATTTATAGATGGAACAAGCACTACTGTTATATATGAGTTTGAAAACCTTTTTGAGTTAGTTAAACATTTAAGTGCTTATTAACCCTTTACCTAACAATTCCAGGTTTTAACAACCTTGAGAAGAAGCTGGTGACCAGCATTTTCTCCTTTTTCCCCAATGTCATCTACCCTTTCAAAGACAAATATCAGTTTCTGGGTTACATTGGATTTGTCGAATGCATATACAGTACTTTCAATTTGGTCAAGTCTAAGAATTTGGCATCCAGTAAAGGGTTAAGCATTGGGAAATACTCAACTTGACCCTTTACAAGAATCCTGGGATGGACTTGATTTGATTTTTTTAGAGTACTCCAACTCCACCGGAGCAGCACGCTAAATCAGGTGAAACCTAGCAAACGGCATATTTCCGAGATTAATCAAGTGAGAGGAAAAATCAGTGATGGCTGAATATGATTGCAATATTGTTTTTACAGCTCTGTTTCAATTAATTACTTGGAAATTAAGGTTTGCAATACATACGGATGTCTTTCGAAGACTTCCATATAAAAAAAAAAACCATCCTTTGCAATCTTCATGTTAGAAAACTTTTCCACCATTTTTTAGGGGATTAGGTCATGTGACTGTTCTGCTCTCGACTGCACCACCTCTGACGACGGAGTTCTCCGGAGTGCGCTGACACAGCTACTCCGTTACACTTGATTACAAATCTGCATACTTGGAGTAAAAAGAGTGCTCAGATCAGCTAAATCAAGTCCACCCCTTTTTTTACAACCCTTAGGAAGAGGGATTCTGAGAACAGTGTTGGAAAAGGAGAAAATGCTGGTTAGCAGAATGTTTTTTACACTAGGCAGTACAAATTCTATCATTTGAGTCACATTCAACATCGTCAATATGAGTGAGTCTGCAATGTTTTTGTCCAGTAGAAAGCCTTTTCATTTATTCTTTAGTTCTCTAGTTTTAGAGTCCCTCTTGCATTTAGAATGTCACAGTTTAGCTGTTATCTTACTTCAGAGTACATGTTGCCGATATTCATAGATACTCATTTAGATTGAGAAAGATTTATGATCTCGACTGTTATATTCGTCATCTGACAAAGAGAAATTTTTGTTTAAAGATTTTTATATATCTCTGTGATAATGTATATTTTCATGACAGTTTGAATCAAGACTGATAGAGGTACAGCAGAAACTCCATAATGGTCATCACGCCACAGATGGAGATCCTGTGACTGTTCTAAATCTACGGTTTGTACTTTGATATTTAACTCTTTACCACATAATCCCGAGTTTTAATGACCCTGGGAAAGAGGCCTTTTGAAAACATTGTGGGAAAAGGAGAAAATGCTGGCAACCAGCATTTTCTCCTTTTCCCACAATGTTTACTATCTCTCCCAACACAAATTTCAATTTTTGAGTCACATTTATTTTGTCGTCTTTCAATTTGGACTGGTCTGAAATTTTGTTAACTCTTTACCAAAGGACAAAATTTTAGACTGGCCCAAATTGGAAGCTTTTGCAGACAACAAAATACCCATGACTCAAAAATAGAAATTCACCTTCAGAAGGGTAGAAAACATTGTGGTAGCCAGTATTTTCTCCTTTTCCCACAATCTTTTTAAAGTCTCTTACCACAGGGTCGTTAAAACTCGGGATTGTGCGGTAAAGGGTTAATTAAAGGTTAACGGTTGGAAATTTGGAAAAATGTAAGGCTGGAAAAGTTTCAGACTGGACATTTGATAAATTGACATTGTAATAACTGATTTGGTTTAGAAAAATGTGTATTTTATGAATATGCATTGAAAATCATTAATAAAGAAATGAACTAAGAAATTATTAACCATTAGATTGCCGAATAAGCCCATCATAAATTTTCAGTCAGTAGAAAAGACCGAAGTTGTTGCAATTTCATGGTTGACTTTGTCTAAAGGGATTTAGCAAAGCAAACAGTGTGGATTAAAGATCAGACTGCACATTTTGTGCCATCTGATGTTGATCTTGATCTACACTGGCTGCAAAGGCAACTATAGTCATGAATTGCAAGGTTTAAAACTTGCAACCAATGCTCTGTGTGGTCGTCCTTCGGTCAGTCAGTGACACCTCCCCCTCCAATTCTAGATCTGTTAGTATCTCCAAAAACACCTTGATGAAACATTACCCTGGGTTAGATGACAATCTGCACATCCTACATGGTCTTTTAGTTTGAGGCTGAGGTCAATATTACATGGGGATAGATCTTGCTATGCAGATTATGTACATACCAATCATTTCATCTTTCAGGTAAAGGTCTTGGTCACTGTTTGTATATAATAGAATTAAGTTAGATCTAATTTCTAAACCTGGAGAAAACCTGTTTTTGGCAGCGTCAATGTCCAGGTCTTGGTTTTCATCTAAATTTCCACAAGCCAAGAAATTATCATTCAGTATGTCAGTTTTTAGCTCACCGTGAGTACAAAGTGCTCAAGGTGAACTATTGTGATCGCCATATGTCCGGCGTTCGGCATCCGTCAACAATTTCTTTAAACATCTTCTTCTCCTAAACCACTGGGCCAGTCTTGATGAAACTTGGCAGGGATGTTCCTTGGATGAAGCTCTACCAAAGTTGTTCAAAGAATTAAATTCCACTCTTCACTCTGGTTGCCATGGCAACAAAAAGAAAAAAAATGCAAAATCTTTGAAAATCTTCTTCTCTGAAACTAGAAGGCGCAGAGCTTTGATACTTGGTATGTAGCATCTCCTAGTGGACCTCTACCAAGTTTATTCATAAGATGTTCCTGGGGTCAAAACTGGCCCCACCCCGGGGGTCACAAGTTTGAACATAGGAACAAAGAAGGAACATTTTAATAATAACTTTCTTCTCTAAAACTAGAAGGCATAGAGCTTTGATATTTGGCATGTAGCATCTCCTAGTGGACCTCTACCAAGTTTGTTCATATGATGCCCTTGGGGTCAAAACTGGCCCTGCCCGAGGGTCATAAGTTCGAACATAGGAACAAAGAGGAAAAACTTTAAAAATCATTTTCTCTGAAACTGGAAGGCATAGAGCTTTGATATTTGGCATGTAGTAGCTCCTAGTAGACCTCCATCAAATTTGTTCATATGATGCCCTTGGAGTCAAAACTGGCCCCACCCCGGGGGTCACAAGTTCAAACATAGGAACAAAGAGGGAAAACTTTAAAAATCATCTTCTCTGAAACTGGAAGGCATAGAAATTTGATATGTGGCATGTAGCATCTCCTAGTAGACCTCTACCAAGTTTGTTTATATGATGCCTCCGGGGTCAAAACTGGCCCCGCCCCAGGGGTCACAAGTTCGAACATAGGAACAAAGAGGGAAAAATTTAAAAATCATCTTCTCTGAAACTTGAAGGCGTAGAGCTTTGATATTTGGTATGTAGCATCTCCTAGTGGACCTCTACAAAGTTTGTTCATATGATGCCCTTGGGGTCAAAACTAAACCTGCCCCGGGGGTTACAAGTTTGAACATAGGAACAAAGAAGGAAAACTTTAAAATTCTTCTTTTCTGAAACCGAAAGGTGTGGAGCTTTGATATTTGGTATGTTGCAACTCAAAGTGGACCTCTACCAAGTTTGTTCATATGATGCCCTTGGGGTCAAAACTGGCCCTGCCCCGGGGGTCGCAAGTTCGAACATAGGAACAGAGAAGGAAAACTAAAAAAATCATCTTCTCTGAAATTGGAAGGCGTAGAGCTTTGATATTTTGGTATGTTGCATCTCCAAGTGGACCTCTACCAAGTTTGTTCATATGATGCCCCTGGGGTCAAAACTGGCCCAGCCCCGGCGGTCACAAGTTCGAACATAGGAACAAAGGAGGAAAACTTTGAAAATCTGCCTCTCTGAAACAGGAAGGCGTGGAGCTTTGATATTTGGTATGTAGCATCTTCTAGTGGACCTCTAAAAAAGTTTATTATATGATGCCCTTGGGGTCAAAACTGGCCCTGCCCCGGGGGTCACAAGTTCGAATATAGGAACAAAGTAGGAAAACTTTAAAATTCTTTTTCTCTTAAACAGGAAGGTGTAGAGCTTGCATCTCAGAGTGGACCTCTACCAAGTTTGTTCATATGATGCCGCTGGGGTCAAAACTGGCCCCGCCCAAGGGGTCACATGTTCGAACATAGGAACAAAGAAGGAAAACTTTAAATTTCTTTTTCTCTTAAACGGGAAGGTGTAGAGCTTTGATATTTGGTATGTAGCATTTCCTAGTGGACCTCTACCAAGTTTGTTCCAAGGATGCTGCTTGGGTCAAAACTGGCCCAGCCCGGGGGGTCACAAGTTCGAACATAGGAACATAGGAACAAAGAAGGAAAACTTTAAAATTCTAATTTGAAACTGGAAGGCGTAGAGCTTTGATATTTGGTATGTAGTGATTCTCTTCTAAGTTTGTTTGCCCATCTAAGCACAACGAGTTCATTGAGTTCAAAATTGGGTCATCTTGGGTCATAAACTTGAAGCATCTCCTAGTGGACCTCTACCAAATTTGTTCATATGATGCCCTTGGGGTCAAAACTGGCCCTGCCCCGGGGGTCACCAGTTCGAACATAGAAACAAAGAGTGGAAACTTTAAAAATCATCTTCTCTGAAACTGGAAGGCGTAGAGCTTTGATATTTGGTATGTAGCATCGCCTAGTGGACCTTTACCAGGTTTGTTCATATGATGCCCCTGGGGTCAAAACTGGCCCCACCCTGGGGGTCACAATTTCCAACATAGGAACAATGAAGGAAAACTTTAAAAATCTTCTTCTCTGAAACAGGAAGGAAGCTTTGATATTTGGTATGTGGCATCTTCTAGTGGATCTTTACCAAGTTTTTGCATATGATGCCCTTGGGGCAAAAGTTGGCCCTGCCCCAGGGGTCACAAGTTCAAACATATGAACAGAGAAGGAAAACTTTAAGAATCATCTTCTCTGAAACTGGAAGGCGTAGAGCTTCGATATTTTGTATGTAGCATCACCTAGTAGACCTCTACTAAGTTTGTTCATATGATGCCCTTGGGGTCAAAATTGGCCCTGCCCCGGGGGGTCACAAGTTCAAACATAGGAACAAAGAAGGAAAACTTTAATTTTTTTTTTCTCTTAAATGGGAAGGCATAGAGCTTTGATATTTGGTATGTAGCATCTCCCAGTTTGTTCCAAGGATGCTGCTTGGGTCAAAACTGGCCCAGCCCCTGGGGTCACAAGTTCGAACATAGGAACAAAGAAGGAAAACTTTAAAATTCTTCTTTTCTGAAACCGAAAGGTGTGGAGCTTTGATATTTGTTGCATCTCAGAGTGGACCTCTACCAAGTTTGTTCATATGATGCCCCTGGGTCAAAACTGGCCCCGCCCCGGGGGTCACAAGTTTGAAGATAGGAACAAAGAAGGAAAACTTTAAATTTCTTTTTCTCTTAAACGGAAAGGTGTAGAGCTTTGATATTTGGTATGTAGCATTTCCTAGTGGACCTCTACCAAGTTGGTTCATATGATGCCCCTGGGTCAAAACTGGCCCAGCCCCAGGGGTCACAAGTTCGAACATAGGAACAAAGAAGGAAAACTTTAGAATTCTTTTTTAAAACTTGAAAGCGTAGAGCTTTGATATTTGGTATGTAGTGATTCTCTTCTAAGTTTGTTTGCCCATCTAAGTGCAACAAGTTCATTGAGTTCAAAACTGGGTCATCTTGGGTCATAAACTAGGTCACTAGGTCAAATTAAAGAAATACCTTGTTGGCACTCTCGAGGCCACATTATTTGCTCAGTTACCTTGAAAATTAGTTAGAAAGTTTGTCTTTATAAAGTCTCACATAAGATTAATTTGGGTCAACTTGGGTCATAAACTAGTTCACTGGGTCAAATTAAAGAAATACCTTGTTTGCACTCTGGAGGCCACATTTATTGCTCAAATGACCTGAAATTTGGCCAGAATGTTTGTCTTGATGAAATACCAGATGAGTTTGGATTTGGGTCACCTGGAACCATAAACTAGGTCAAAATAAAGAAATACCTTGTGGGCACTCTAGAGGCCACATTATTTGCTTAATTGCCTTGAAAATTGGTCAGAATGTTTGTCTTTGTAAAATCTCACATGAGTCTGAATTTGGGTCAACTGGGGTCATAAACTAGTTCACTTGGAAAGAGGGAAAAGTTTAAAAATCATCTTCTCTGAAACTTGAAGGCGTAGAGCTTTGATATTTGGTATGTAGCATCTCCTAGTGGACCTCTACAAAGTTTGTTCATATGATGCCCATGGGGTCAAAACTAGACCTGCCCCGGGGGTTACAAGTTCGAACATAGGAACAAAGAAGGAAAACTTTAAAATTCTTCTTTTCTGAAACCGAAAGGTGTGGAGCTTTGATATTTGGTATGTTGCAACTCAAAGTGGACCTCTACCAAGTTTGTTCATATGATGCCCTTGGGGTCAAAACTGGCCCTGCCCCGGGGGTCACAAGTTCGAACATAGGAACAGAGAAGGAAAACTAAAAAAATCATCTTCTCTGAAATTGGAAGGCGTAGAGCTTTGATATTTTGGTATGTTGCATCTCCAAGAGGACCTCTACCAAGTTTGTTCATATGATGCCCCTGGGGTCAAAACTGGCCCAGCCCCGGTGGTCACAAGTTCGAACATAGGAACAAAGGAGGAAAACTTTGAAAATCTGCCTCTCTGAAACAGGAAGGCGTGGAGCTTTGATATTTGGTATGTAGCATCTTCTAGTGGACCTCTAAAAAAGTTTATTATATGATGCCCTTGGGGTCAAAACTGGCCCTGCCCCGGGGGTCACAAGTTCGAATATAGGAACAAAGTAGGAAAACTTTAAAATTCTTTTTCTCTTAAACAGGAAGGTGTAGAGCTTGCATCTCAGAGTGGACCTCTACCAAGTTTGTTCATATGATGCCGCTGGGGTCAAAACTGGCCCCGCCCAAGGGGTCACATGTTCGAACATAGGAACAAAGAAGGAAAACTTTAAATTTCTTTTTCTCTTAAACGGGAAGGTGTAGAGCTTTGATATTTGGTATGTAGCATTTCCTAGTGGACCTCTACCAAGTTTGTTCCAAGGATGCTGCTTGGGTCAAAACTGGCCCAGCCCGGGGGGTCACAAGTTCGAACATAGGAACATAGGAACAAAGAAGGAAAACTTTAAAATTCTAATTTGAAACTGGAAGGCGTAGAGCTTTGATATTTGGTATGTAGTGATTCTCTTCTAAGTTTGTTTGCCCATCTAAGCACAACGAGTTCATTGAGTTCAAAATTGGGTCATCTTGGATCATAAACTTGAAGCATCTCCTAGTGGACCTCTACCAAATTTGTTCATATGATGCCCTTGGGGTCAAAACTGGCCCTGCCCCGGGGGTCACCAGTTCGAACATAGAAACAAAGAGTGGAAACTTTAAAAATCATCTTCTCTGAAACTGGAAGGCGTAGAGCTTTGATATTTGGTATGTAGCATCGCCTAGTGGACCTTTACCAGGTTTGTTCATATGATGCCCCTGGGGTCAAAACTGGCCCCACCCTGGGGGTCACAATTTCCAACATAGGAACAATGAAGGAAAACTTTAAAAATCTTCTTCTCTGAAACAGGAAGGAAGCTTTGATATTTGGTATGTGGCATCTTCTAGTGGATCTTTACCAAGTTTTTGCATATGATGCCCTTGGGGCAAAAGTTGGCCCTGCCCCAGGGGTCACAAGTTCAAACATATGAACAGAGAAGGAAAACTTTAAGAATCATCTTCTCTGAAACTGGAAGGCGTAGAGCTTCGATATTTTGTATGTAGCATCACCTAGTAGACCTCTACTAAGTTTGTTCATATGATGCCCTTGGGGTCAAAATTGGCCCTGCCCCGGGGGGTCACAAGTTCAAACATAGGAACAAAGAAGGAAAACTTTAATTTTTTTTTTCTCTTAAATGGGAAGGCATAGAGCTTTGATATTTGGTATGTAGCATCTCCCAGTTTGTTCCAAGGATGCTGCTTGGGTCAAAACTGGCCCAGCCCCTGGGGTCACAAGTTCGAACATAGGAACAAAGAAGGAAAACTTTAAAATTCTTCTTTTCTGAAACCGAAAGGTGTGGAGCTTTGATATTTGTTGCATCTCAGAGTGGACCTCTACCAAGTTTGTTCATATGATGCCCCTGGGTCAAAACTGGCCCCGCCCCGGGGGTCACAAGTTTGAAGATAGGAACAAAGAAGGAAAACTTTAAATTTCTTTTTCTCTTAAACGGGAAGGTGTAGAGCTTTGATATTTGGTATGTAGCATTTCCTAGTGGACCTCTACCAAGTTGGTTCATATGATGCCCCTGGGTCAAAACTGGCCCAGCCCCAGGGGTCACAAGTTCGAACATAGGAACAAAGAAGGAAAACTTTAGAATTCTTCTTTAAAACTGGAAAGCGTAGAGCTTTGATATTTGGTATGTAGTGATTCTCTTCTAAGTTTGTTTGCCCATCCAAGTGCAACAAGTTCATTGAGTTCAAAACTGGGTCATCTTGGGTCATAAACTAGGTCACTAGGTCAAATTAAAGAAATACCTTGTTGGCACTCTCGAGGCCACATTATTTGCTCAGTTGCCTTGAAAATTAGTTAGAAAGTTTGTCTTTATAAAGTCTCACATAAGATTAATTTGGGTCAACTTGGGTCATAAACTAGTTCACTGGGTCAAATTAAAGAAATACCTTGTTTGCACTCTGGAGGCCACATTTATTGCTCAAATGACCTGAAATTTGGCCAGAATGTTTGTCTTGATGAAATACCAGATGAGTTTGGATTTGGGTCACCTGGAACCATAAACTAGGTCAAAATAAAGAAATACCTTGTGGGCACTCTAGAGGCCACATTATTTGCTTAATTGCCTTGAAAATTGGTCGGAATGTTTGTCTTTGTAAAATCTCACATGAGTCTGAATTTGGGTCAACTGGGGTCATAAACTAGTTCACTTGGTCAAATTAAAGAAATAGCTAGAGGCCACATTTATTATTCATTTGATTTGAAAATTGGTTAAAATGTTTCTTTTGATATAGTCAAAGACCAGTTCAAATTTGGGTCACCTGGGGTCATAATCTAGGTCACTAGGTCAAATTAAAGAAATATCTTTAGGGCACTCAAGGCCACATTTTTTGCTCAATTGACTTGAAAATTGGTCCGAATGTTTGTCTTCATGAAATATGAGTTTGAAATTGGGTCACCTGCGGTCAAAAACTAGGTCACATGGTCAAATTAAAGAAAAACCTTTAAGGCACTCTACTAAGGTGAGCGACCCAGGGCCATCATGGCCCTCTTGTTTTAATTTTCTCATCGTGAGAAAGATGTCAACATTTTCCTTATTTCAAGCGAAATATCCAATTTAGTTGGATTTTAAATTATAAATGGGAAACAGGATGAATGAAATAGATGGTTGGTGTCTTGGATTGGGAAAGTCTATTGGGCTCTGCTCCGGAAATTTATTAAAGGTAGGCCTTCAGTATGGTCTTTGTATATCATGGTTTCTGTTTTTTGCTTGTTTGTGTGTTTTGTTCTGTGCCTATCCATTGTGTGACAGGAAAAATAGAATAGATAGTTGGTGTCTTGGATGAGGTAAGTTTATCGGGCTCAGCTCCAAAATTTATCTAGTTGGTCTTCTGCTCACCAGATAAATTGCTCGGCCTTGCCCGATAAACTTAAACCATCCAAGATACCAACAATCTGTTCTCTATTTCTGATGCTGTACATGCATTATCCTTATTTGTCATACCTTGATTATATAGAGTATTACGATTTTCTTTGTCAGGGAAAAGATAGCCAATCTAGAGAAATCCTTAGAAAAATGTGAGTCTGAGAAATATACCTTAGAATGCAGGATAGAGCAACGACATTTACAGGTATGCATTTTGCTCTGTAATGTTGCAGTTGGTGGCATCCAACTCAGCTTTTTGTCTCAAGGTTTTTAGAAAATCTTGAAAAGAATTTTTATTCACATGCAAAGATGGATTGGAAACTTAAATACAGACAGAAATGTGTGTAAAAACATGTGGAATTACCCAGGTTTTGGTATTTTTAGATAGGTATCATTGTAGCCCTGATGTGGCTGTCTGTGCTGTTGTGCGAAAACTTTGACATTTTATAATATCTCTTTTATTACTGAAGATATTTGCTTCAAACTTGGATAAGTTGTTAATTATTAAAAGGGGAACCTATGCAACAAGGGCAGGTAAGCATCAAATTATTTTTTTTCAGAGTTATGCCCCTTGTTCGACATAGAATTTTCACTGAAAATCAAGCATCCGGAGCCATGCATTGGTGCCTGCATGTGTTGCTCTTGTTCCTTTAACATTTTCCATCCGATTTGGTACAGGATAACCATAAATATGTAACAAGAAATAAATACATTTGGACCATGCTCTTTGAAAAGGGGGCCTAATGCATCTGCAAAAAGTATCAGCCCACTTCAGCCTGCACACACTGCACAGGCTGACTTGGGTCGAATCATTTTGCTTTTGATAATTTTCTACATGTCCAAGGAACATTCTACTTACAACTTAAGCTGCTGAATAAATGAAACACAAATTTCTACTCAACACTAAAAGCCCAAACATTAGGGTTTCAAAGTTGATTTCACCGGAAAGAAAATACCGTATCGGACAGTGTAGATCAAAGATCAGACTGCATGTTCTGTGCAGTCTGATCTTGATCTATACTGTCCGCAAAAGGTCAGTGGGTCGCGATTAGCAGCTTAAGGGTTAAGGATTTAGCTGATTGTTAGACAAAATGGGTTTTATGGATCCATGTGTTATGACTTGCTTTCTACAATGCTTCACAGATCTTTGCCCATTTTTAACACAGAAGAATAAAAGTTGCCCTAATGGCACTGTTGGTAGAGTTGCTGGGTTGTGGTTCTGAAGGTCAGCAGAGGCAAATTATTTTTGCAGTATATTTTTTAGCCCTAAGTGTAAACAGTCATGTCCTTATGATTTGCAGGTTCAAAATATCAGCTTCACATTTGCATCATAAAATGTTTTGGTTGAAATCGAATGTTGTGCTACTTTAAATAACATGGAACAATATATTTATGAGCCATGCTCTGGCAAAAGGGGGTTTAATGCATCTCCGTGAATCGTTATACCAAGCAAGTCAACACATGATTTTGCATACATTCAATCCAATTTTGTCTAATAACCGGCTGAATCCTAATGTGGATTGGTCCACTGACATGCAGAAAATTTAACAATAGCAGAAAGTTCAGATCCATGTCAGCCTGCGCAGACTGCACAGGCTGACACTGGTTGATACCTTTTGCAATAATGCATTAAACACCCCCCCCTTCACTGAGCATGGCTCATAGTTTAAAGTACATGTGTACTTAAAAATTATCTGACTAAAATACAGACATTATCTAAATCACATATTCAACAGACCAGAATAATTTTTCATATCACACATGCACTAATTGTAGGTTTTGTTGTAACATGCATGTACTCTGTATAGGACATCATTGTGTTCATGGACTGCTTCCATGTATTCATGTTTGGTTCTTTCTGCCGAATCTAAAAAATGTGCCACTCTCTGAGTTATATTTTTGTTTTTTAACTCTTTACCAGATGACAAAATTTTAGCCTTCTCCAAATTGAAAGCATTTGCAGACGACAATTTCAGTGTGGCTAAAATGGTGCAATTTTTCTTTGATAGGGTAGAAAACATTGTGGGAAAAGGAGAAAATGCTGGTTACCAGCATTTTCTCCTTTTCCCACAATGTTTTCAAAAGGCTTCTTTCCCAGGGGTGTCAAAAGGTGTCATTGTGCAGTAAAGGGTTAATTTATTTTGTGATTTTTTTTACAGTTACAAGAGGATGGCATATAGCAAAAGGAACATTACAGCAGTCTGCATGGTCAGATCAGACCTCACTGCGTTTGTAAAGAGGTTTGCATCAGATGAGACCTTAGATCTCTTCCGATACACACCTGTTTACACACACCACTACACCTGATCCTGCCTCACAGAAATGCAAACTATTGTAATGTTCCATTTATACAGTTAAGTTCATTTGTGAGATATAACATGTATAGAGATCAATTTCCTACACAGCTGTATTTTGAACTGTTACTCTGTATGACTACACTATCTGTGTTAGACCTACCAAATACTCTCTTAACTCTTTACCAAACGACAAAATTTGAGACTGGTCCAAATTGAAAGCATTTGCAGGCAACAAATTAAATGTGACTGAAAAATTGTAACGTGTTTTGGGAAGGGTAGAAAACATTGTGGGAAAAGGAGAAAATGGTGGTTACCAGCATTTTCTCCTTTTCTCACAATGTTTTCAAAAGGCTTCTTTCACAGGGTCGTTAAAAGTCGGGATTATGTGGTAAAAGGTTAAAATCTTTCATCTTTGAACAGGGTGATTATGATCCTACAAAACTTAAGGTTCTGCATTTTAAAATGAACCCAGCAGAAGTGGCAGCCACCCAGAGAGAACATGAACTTAATTCTCTGAAAGAGGAAAATGAAAGATTAAAGCAGAGAGTGAAACTTTTAGAAGAAAATGAGGGAAAGATAGAAGATTTAACAGTTGTTGTTGAACAAAAACTGAGAGAGCCAGGTTCTAGCAAGGATATTGAAGGTAAAATTGAGCCAAGATACAACTTAAAATGTTTTTACATCACTTTCAACGTTATTTCATTTAAATCATGGCTACATGCTCGCTTGTTCATGCATGCACTGGATTAGATCAGTGCTTGGCTAGAGCTTTGAATTGTCTTGCCCAAGGACACTCTCACAAAAAATCCAGTTTTTCCAGTGAGGCTCAAACTGGGGAACTCCAGGTTATGAGTCCTACACTTTTCCACTGAGCCATGCAGGACCCTCTAGGATACAAATGGTCAATATCAAATAGATTTGAAAACATTGATAGAAAAATAAGCAATTACATTACTTCCTTCTGTATTTTTCAAACAAATCAAGAATATTGATGTTATCATTGTCATCTTTGCTACTGCTGTTCCAATGTTTTCTCCGTTACATTACTGTTCCCACATGTTTTCACCATACTGTTGAAAAACGTTGCTTTCTTTCCTTCAGTTTAGTCCTGAATTCTTTACCAAATGACAAAATTTCATACTCGGCCAATGTGAAAGCATTTGCAGACGACAATTTGACTGTGGCTCATTTGAATGGATTTTTATACAAGGTTATAAGACACTGTGGGAAAAGGGAAAAATTCTGGTTAGGATATTTTTAAGAGGCTCCTCTTACAGATTCATAAACACTTGGGATTGAGTGGTAAATGGTTAACGCTTTACCAAACAATCCCGAGTTTTAAAGACCCCTAAAGGAAACGCATTTTGAAAACATTGTGGGAAAAGGAGAAAATGCTGGTAACCAGCATTTTCTTCTTTTCCCGCAATGCTTTCTACCCTTCCTAGAACAAAATTCAAATTTTCAGACACATTTATTTTGTTGTCTGCAACTGCTTTCGATTTGAACCCATCTAGAATTTTGTCATTTGGTAAAGGGTTAATGTTCGTCGTAATCGTTTTTGGCAGGCATAAAAATAGTTTGTACAGAGAAGAGTTAACTTTCTTTGTTAAAATATTTTAGAGATTAGAGAACAACTAAAAACAGCAGAATTGAAAAACCAGCGTCTCCTTGAGATATTTAAAAAGACAGGCCAGGAGATTCGAGAAATCTGTTACCAGTTGACGGGATATAAGATAGATATACACACCCCCCTTAATGACCAATACAGACTGACCAGTATGTATGCAGAGACATCAAATGATTTCTTGCTTTTTGAGGTGAGTTAGCTCAAACCGTTATATTTGTGCTGTGCTCTGGCAAAAGGAGGTTTAATGCATCTCCTCCATGCATTATACCAAGCAAGACATCACATAATTATGGATCCATAAAATCCACTTAGTCTAACAACCAGCTGAATCCTGAGATAGGCTGGTCCTTGGACAATCAGATGATTTACCAAAAGCAAAAAGTTTTGACACAGGTCAGCCTTCGCAGAATGTGATTTTATGGATCCATAAAATCTGTTTTGACTAACCTACAGCTGAATCCTGAGGTAGACTGGTCCTTGGATATGCAGAAAATTTACCCAGAGCAAAAAGTTTTTGACATAGGCCAGCCTTAGAGGACAACATAGGCCAAGCTGGGGCGATACTTTTGTAGATGCAGTAAACCCCTTTTTCATGCTACATGGCTATATATATTTTATTTTCCTCCAAAAAAAAAAAGAACATGCCAAGTATACTTTATGCATTTTTAGCTCCACTGGCCAAAGGCCAGCGGGCTTATGTCATGGCCCGGTGTCCTCCATGCGTCCGTCCGTCCGTGCGTCTGTCCGTCCGTCCGTGCGTTAACTTTTATTTCAAACATCTTCTTCTCTGAAACTACCCATCCAATTTTCATGAAACTTCACAGAAATGATCCTGCCATGGTCCTCTTCAGAATTTCTTGAAAGAATTTGATTCCTTCAAAAACTCTGGTTGCCATGGCAACAAAACGGAAAAATATCGGAAATCTTTAAAAATCTTCTTGTCTGAAACCATAAGGCATAGGGCTACCAAATTTGGCATGTAGCTTTATGTAGTAGACCTCTATTAAGTTTCTTCAAATTATAGCCCTGGGGTCAAAATTGGCTCTGCCCCAGGGGTCACAAGTTTTACATAGGCTTATATAGAGAAAACTTTAAAAATCTTCCTGTACCTAGCCATAAGGCCTAGAGCTACCAAATTTTGCATGTTGCTATATCTAGTGGGCCTCTACCAAGCAGGCCAAAATTTTCATCCTGGGGTCAAAATCGGCCCCGCCGCAGGGGTCACAAGTTTTACATGGGCTTACATAGTGACAACTTAAGAAGTCTTCCTATTTTGATTTTTTTTTTTTGAAATTAGCCTTGCATCAGGGGTCTTATGTTTTACAGAGGCTTCATATGGACAAAACTTGAAAATCACCTTATTTATAACCATACAGGATAGACTTGTATTATTTTGGCATGTGGCTTTATCTTGTGGACCTCTACCAGGGTTCAAGTAATTATAGCTCTGGGATCAAAAATGGCTTTGCCTTGCGGGTCTCAACTTTCACATGGGCTTTTACAGAGAAAACTTTTGTAAGTCTTCATTTGAAACCATTTGGCTCAGAATTGAAATGTTTAGTATTTATGGTTTATAAGCCAGTGGAGCGATACAGGGCCATCATGGCCCTCTTGTTTAACTATTTATTTTTAATCAAAATTGGAATTACACCAAAGTGGATTACAGGAAATTAGTTGTTATGTTTGTTTTCTGGTAATATAATTGGTTACTATTAACTCTTTACCAAATGACAAGTTTTTAGACTAGTCCAAATTGAAAGCATTTGCAGACGACAAAATAAATGTAACTCAAAAACTGAAATTTGTTTTGGGAAGGTTAGAAAACATTGTGGGAAAAGGAGAAAATGCTGGTTAACAGCATTTTCTCCTTTTCCCACAATGTTTTCAAAAGGCTTCTTTTTCAGGGTCGTTAAAGAGTTAAAGAACTGCTTGCGATTTATTTATCATTTGTAGCAGATAATTAGCATTAGGGCGCAAAGTAAACAAAATAGATATTTTCAGTTAACTCTTTACCACATGACAAAAAAGTAGACTTGTCCAGATTGAAAGCATTTACAGGTGACTATTTAAATGTGGCTAAATAGTGGAATTTGTCTTTGATAGGGTAGAAAACATTTTGGGAAAAGGAGAAATGCTGTTTCTTAGCATTTTCTCCTTTTTCCCATGATGTTTTCAAGAGGCTTATTCTTCAGGGTTGTTAAAACTCAGGATTATATGGTATAGGCTTGAGGAAAAGAGAACTTGAGTATTGCAGTTTTAAGACTGTTTAAACAGAACATCAATATCTAGCAAACATTATTGACATAGATTTAGACTGCAGGTCTGATGCACTCAGATCTTGATTGACACTGTTGGCAAAAGCTACTGAAGATGTGTAACTTCAAAGTTTTTCGTGACTTTGAGAAGGGCAGCTTATGAAAACATTATTGAAAATAGCATTTTCTCCTTTTCTCACAATGTTTTTGAAGACAAATTTTCCCATCTTTTGATCCACATTTTGTATCCTGCAACTGCTTTCAATAAAGGCAAGTCTACTTATTTGTCAACTGCTAACGAATTAACCCTTTACCACACAATCCCGGGTTTTCACGACCCTGGGAAATAAGCCTTTAGAAAACATTGTGGGAAAAGGAGAAAATGCTGGTAACCAGCATTTTCTCCTTTTCCCACAATGTTTTCTACTCTTTCCAAAACAAATTTCAATTTTTTAGTCGCATTTATTTTCTCGTCTGCAAAAGCTTTCAATTCGGACTGGTCTACAATTTTGTTGTTTGGTAAAGGGTTAAAACTTTTATCTGATGAAAAAAGGTTAGATTTGTCAAACTAGGAAGCATTTGCAGACTGACAAAGTACAGCTCAAAAAATAAGATTTTTTTTTTTTTTTGTAGAAGATTAGAAAGCATTGTAGGAAAAGGAGAAAATACTGGTTACCAGCTTTTTCTCTTTCTCAATATTTTCAAAACCAGCTGTCTCCAGGGTTGTTAATACACAAGATTGTATGGTAAAGGGTTAAACGTCATTCAACAGGGAAATGAAAGTTCTCATCCATCTTTCTTTCAGCAAAACTCCGCAGGAGATATACGGCTCCTTGGAACAGATTTTTCTGCCACAGTAACAGATCTGATTGATGTGCATTTAGGACAACAAAACAGCATTCCAGTATTCTTGAGTAATTTAACATTGGAATTGTTCAACAGACAATCCATGAGCTTTGGTTAAAATCGATAATATTCATGGAGAACCAGTTTGGTGCAAAAATTGTGAACATAAAGTGAATCTTTTGTAAAATGTCGTGGAAGGAACAGTTAAATGTTGCTTGAAACATGTAACCCCCAGCAGAAGACATAGTTGTTGTGTAGCAGACCACTTTTGAAAACATTGTTGCAAAAGGAAAGGGTACTTGTTAAAAGCATTTTCCCTTTTTCCACATTTTTTTCTAAGTATTTGATGCATGAACCCTTTACGAGATGACAAATTTAAGACTCATCCGAATTGAAAGCATTTGCAGATGACATACTGTTGTCTTTGAAAGGGCAAAAAACATCGTTGGAAAAGGAGAAAATGCTAGTTACCAACATTTTCTCCTTTTCCAACAATGTTTTCTAAAGCTGTCTTCTTTAGGGTCAGTAAAGCAAGAGATGGTTTGGTAAGGGATTAATTATCCATGTTGATACACTTATGACTACCATTCACAACTTAACAGCTTTTGCTGATGGCGTAGATAATGATCAGACTGCACATTCTTTGGAGTCTGACTATGATCTACTAGCCACAGAAGCAACTGTAGCCTAGCTTCAACGCTTCAAGGGATATTAACAGTTAACATGCACGAGCACATATCCACAATTTCCCCCATATACGAGAGCTGTTCAAAATATTTGTGGACTTTTGCTTTATATCTAGCTTAATTTTGCATACATTTGTTGGATAATCAATCAAATCATAGTGTGATTTATACAATTGAATTTGTTAGGTGAAATATACAATCTGTAGAAATATGATAGAAGTATTCACATTTCCATAGTTTCGGTGACCAGGCACATGCTGTTTTTATGAAACTTGTCTCTATCAGAATTTGAAACATTTCATTGATTTATTTTTTGATGACCATAAATCATTGTATATTAACCCTTTACCACACAATCCCAAGTTTTAACAACCCTGAAGGAAAAGGACTTTTGAAAACATTGTGGAAAAAGGAGAAAATGCTGCTAACCAGCATTTTCTTCTTTTCCCACAATTTTTTCTACTCTATCAAAGACAACTTCCATAATTTAAGCCATATTTAATTTGTTGTCTACAAATGCTTTGGAATAGGACAAGTCCAATATTTTGTTGTTTGGTAAAAGGTGAAGGAGTCATATTTAAGGAGGATACACATCTTTTAAAGATGATCCCAGGTACAGTCCATAGGTCATTATCAGTGACACTGTTGTGACCTCTATTGACAAATCATTGCATGCAGATCAGCGGTTCACTATTTAACACATGGGGGATTTAAAATTGCTATCTCCTGTATGATAGTGACTGGCACATGCATAATGATAAATGGTTAGGTAGGTTCTGTCTCTGTCTTCAGCATGGGGGTCGGTACTTTGATATGTTATTAATGTTGCATTAATGGTCTTATTCGGACATAAGGACCTGTGCAGGGTATGCGCTGCATACCCTTTCCAAGCTATCTTTATTCTGCTAGAGAAGTGGATATGAAAATGAAATTTTCAACATTCACTGCAAAGGAATTTTTGCATCTTGTAAATTTCATGTGATAGCATTGATAAAAGAAAGGTTTTATGTGGAAAGTCCACAATTTTTTTAATAACTGCCTATTGCATGTAGGTCTAAGATTGTTGCAAGTCTAGAAATAAGTATTGCTAGATTCTGGGGGGGCGGGGGGGCTTGCCTGTTTGCAAAGTTCTCTTGGAAATAGAAGACATCACAACTGTTTTCTGGTATGGTTTGACTTGGGCTGTATGCCTCATAGAGAGACTGATCTTTGTCAGTTCTTTACAACTGTTCTCTATTGAATTTACCTATCTGGTCTTCTGTGGCATTCCCCTTAACCCTTTCCCAAACGACAAATTTTGGACTGGTCCAAATTAAAGAGTTTGCAGACGACAATTTTAAATTTGATGAAAATGGCAGAAAGGTCTCAAAAAGGGTAGAAAACGCTGTGGGATAAGGAGAAATTGCTCGTTACGAGCAATTTCTCCTTTTCCCACAGTGTTTTCAAAAGACTTATACCGCAGACATGTGAAAACCAGGGCTTGTTTGGGAAAGGGTTAAGCAGTCCTCCCGCCTTTCAGTTAAGACCCCTGGTTTTACCAGGGTCAGACAGGATACTGGAACACCAGTAATGTTATAATAAACTAGTCACTTTGGAGAACAAATCTTTCCAAAGTAGGTTAATAGAATATAGAGTTACTAATATCTGTTGACTCTTTACCAGTTGATGAAATTTTTAGACTTGTTGGAATTGAAAACATTTGCAGACGACAGATTAACCCTTTACCAAACAGTCTGAAGTTTTAATGACTCAGAGAAAAACAGACTTTGGAAAACATTAAGGGAAAAGGAGCAAATGCTGGTTAGCAGCATTTTCTCCTTTTCGAATAGTGATTTCAAAAGCATTCTTTCTCTGGGTGGTTGAAAATTGGGATTGTTTGGGCAAGGGTTCAGTTGCTAAATTTTAACTGTGAAGGCTTATATGAGAACTACCAAAAACAATTGTAAAGCATTTGCATTTCTGACACCACTATTTTCAACAGCTTTTACATGTGTATGTGAAAAAGTTGTATTAATATTATAACAGGTTATCATGTTAATTTTTATCGAATACAATCGGCAAAGATATTCTTGGGTATAAAATAAACAAAGACAAAGTTTAACATGCAACATTCCTTTATTATTTTGTAAATTGCTTGCTTTTGGCAGCTGTTCATTAAGAAAGGAAAGTTTATTGTCACCTAACTTTAAAATAATTATTTCCAACCTTACTTGCTCAGATAGCATACTCCTATTGTTCCTTTAAAATTAAGGATAATTCTTTAACTCTTTACCACACGACAAAATTTTACACTGGTCCAAATTGAAAGCATTAGCAGATGACAAAATAGATTTGAATAAAAAAATTGAAATTTTAGTTGGGAAGGGTAGAAAACATTGTGGGAAAAGGAGAAAATGCTGGTTACCAGCATTTTCTCCTTTTCCCTCGATGTTTTCAAAGGGCCTCTTTCTCAGGGTCGTTAAAACTTGGGATTGTGTGGTAAACGGTTAAGAAGTGTGATGACAATCAGTTCAAAGTTCAAAAGAGTGTCATCACAATCAGTTCAAGGACATTTTCTTCATAGAAATCTTAAAGAATTATCCAAATTTGCACATAACCTGTTAAAGAGTATGCATGGCAATACTTCCCCATCCTATTACAACACCAGTACTTCAAAACAAGTTGCATTTAACAGTAAAACATTCAAAGAGTAGGTTTCTGTTTCTTAGAATCCAGCATATCATAATCACCAGGTACTTAAAACCCTAAAGTTCATATTTTAATGTTTTTTTTTTTCCACTGGAAAAAGGCAAGATCTCAAAGTATGAGATAGTAGGTCCAAAATCAAGTAAAACTGCATATTCTGTGCAGTCTGATCTTAATCTACACTGTCAGAAAAATTCTCACACAGCAGTCTAAGATTTAAGGTATTATTTGGGCCCATCTTCTTTGAATAGATAAGAACATCAAAAACAATTTAGCTTTTCTTCTTCAAAAAGCATTTTTCAAAGAAAGCTGCTACTGTTTTCTTTTATGTTTCAACCCATGTACATTGTTTTGTTTGACCTGAAATGCAACTTGTTCAAGGAATGAAAACATGTCAATGGTTAAAAACTACAGAACATATCTGTTGTAAAGACGACACTCTTATTCTACCAGTGCCTGCATACTTGGCTGACATAAGAAAAGATTTTCAACTATTCAATTTCAATAAAACATTTAACCCTTTACCAAACAATCCTTCACTCTTTACCAAACAATCCTTCACTCTTTACCAAACAATCCTTCACTCTTTACCAAACAATCCCAAGGTTTAGCCCTTTACCAGATGACAAAAGCGTAGCCAAGTCCAAATTGAAAGCATTTGCAGACGACAATTTCAATGTGGTTCAAATGGTGCAATTTTTATTTGATAGGATAGGAAACATTGTGGGAAAAGGAGAAAATGCTGGTTACCAGCATTTTCTCCTTTTCCCACAATGTTTTCAAAAGACCTCTTTCCCAGGGGCGTTAAAAGGCATCATTGTGCGGTAAAGGGTTAACGACCCTGAGGGAGAAATCGCTTAAAAAATTTTTGGGAAAAGAAGAAAATTCTGATAACCAGAATTTTCTCCTTTTCCCATAATGTTTTCTACCCTATCTAAGTTAAAGACCTGGTTTTAGCCACTTGTGATTTGTCATTTGTACAGGCTTTCAATTTGTACAAGTCTTAAGTTTTGTTGCTTGGTTAAGCTGTTAGTATTCACTTCATTTGAGCAAAGAATTGCTTTTTTCACAAAGCTTCATCTACAAGAGAAACAGATTATTCAAGTCATTTGTGCATCAAGTTTAGTCTATGAAATACAGGAACTGGTAGAACAAAAGGATGTACCTGGAGACTTCCATAGGTTCTCTGAGATTCAAAAGCAAATATATTGAATATATCGAACACATCATAAATTTTCAATAAAACAATAAGTAACAATAATAAATACATCAATTTTGAAATATCTAGATCTTTTTCTTCACCCATAGAATGCCAATACATGTAATTTAATAAAAGAATATTTCCATTAAACAGAGTAAGCCCAAATATTGTAATATCAAGATCAGTTTGGTAAGTTTATTTCACAGTATAGTGGGCAGCAAGGATCCAAGATTGCACTATCTGCACTGCTTAATCTTCAAATCACCTACAAAATCACTAGAAAGTAACCCATGTTTTTTAGGATTCAGTAACACTTGTAAAGTTAACAATCAGGGTCTGAAATCTTTTTGACCCATTACATTTATCTAAAACCAGAGGCAAACAAAAAAACAGCTCAGAATATCACATTTCCTACTGTGATTTCTCATCCTCCTTTTTTCAAGTATTTAATTTCTCTATAATCCATGATATCTTTAAAGATATTACACTGCATGTGTGTCATGCAGTGTCTAACTGACAGGAATAGTTCAAAGAGTGAAGTGAATTATAACTGATAAATATATGGAAAATGTTGCTTTTACATGTTTATGAAAATCAAAAATTCACATGTTAACCCTTTCCCAAACGACAAATTTTGGACTGGTCCAAATTGAAAGAGTTTGCAGACGACAATTTTAAATTTGATGAAAATGGCAGAAAATTATCAAAAAAGGGTAGAAAACACTGTGGGAAAAAGAGAAATTGCTCGTTACGAGCAATTTCTTCTTTTCTCACAGTGGTTTCAAAAGACTTGTACTGCAGACACGTGAAAACCAGGGCTTGTTTGGGAAAGGGTTAACCATGATTGTGTAGTAGTTGTCAGTGAGATTAAGATCAGGCTACAAAGACTGTGCAGTCTGATTCTGATCAGTCTTTTTTGAATAGATTGTGAGATATTCTGACTAACAGAAGTCTGGAAGCTGCAACATTTGGGTTTGTTTGAATGAAAAAGTTTTCATTCATTTGCGATCTAAAGTTTAACATTTGGACACTGTTTGATAAATAATTCAAAATGGCTGGAATGTTACAAAATACAAATGTTCATCAACAATATCTGAATTGGAAAAGTTAATCTGTCATGGTAATTATTCTTGCAGACAAAGAATATCGGTGGGAGTTTCTATCACAAAACATTTTATACCGACTTTGCAAGAACTTCACAATTACAATATTTATTCATACATCTTCTCATCTAGTTAATAGCTTTTCTTCAGTATTCTGGGACAATTACTGGGAAAAACACCTTAGCAAAAATTTCCTAAAACATTTTATAGAATTCAAACAGATATACCCACAAGAGTTTTAAAAAGAAAAAAAAAAAAAAGATTAAAATACAGTCTAAACCTTTTGCTATTTAAAAGGAGACAGCTTGATTCTAAAACCTTAAAATTTTCTATAGCAACACCTTTTATCTCTACCTTAACCCTTTACCAAATGACAAAATTTGAGACTGGACCAAACTGAAAGCACTTGCAGACAACAAATTAAGTGTAGCTTAAATAGTGATTTATGTATTGGATAGGGTAGAAAACATTGTGGGAAAAGGAGAAAATGCTGGTTACCAGCATTTTCTCCTTTTCCCACTATTTTTTCAAAAGGCTTCCTTTTTAGGGTCATTAAAAGTCAGGACTGTGTGGTAAAGAGTTAAAATAAACTTAAGAACAAGTAAAGTCATGGTGTATTTGGATAAATGAATTCCAGCCAATTGTGGTAATCTAACACCATATACATAATCTGCCAAATCTTCATAGATATCGTGTTGAAAATGGTAATTATGAATTTTGATTAACAGACAGATACCCACACTGTCGTCATATAAGAACTTTCTTACTTTATCTGACTAGAATAAACTGAATTCATCTAATACTTAACAGAAACAGTCTATTTTGTACCTATGTAACCTCAACCCAGTTTGTTTATCAATCAAGTTATGACAATACAAGCTAATTCTTAACTCGTTACCAAACAAAACAAGAGGGCCATGATGGCCCTGTATTGCTCCACTGGCTTATAAATATAAACCATAAATACTAAACATTTCAATTCTGAGCCAAATGGTTTCAAAATGAAGACTTACAGTTTTCTCTGTAAAAGCCCATGTAAAAGTTGAGACCCGCAAGGCAAAGCCATTTTTGATCCCAGAGCTATAATTACTTGAACCCTGGTAGAGGTTCACAAGATAAAGCCACATGCCAAAATAATACAAGTCTATCCTGTATGGTTATAAATAAGGTGATTTTCAAGTTTTGTCCATATGAAGCCTCTGTAAAACATAAGACCCCTGATGCAAGGCTAATTTCAAAAAAAAAAAATCAAAACAGGAAGACTTCTTAAGTTGTCACTATGTAAGCCCATGTAAAACTTGTGACCCCTGCGGTGGGGCCGATTTTGACCCCAGGATGAAAATTTTGGCCTGCTTGGTAGAGGCCCACTAGATATAGCAACATGCAAAATTTGGTAGCTCTAGGCCTTATGGCTAGGTACAGGAAGATTTTTAAAGTTTTATCTATATAAGCCTATGTAAAACTTGTGGCCCTGGGGCAGAGCCAATTTTGACCCCAGGGCTATAATTTGAAGAAACTTGATAGAGGTCTACTACATAAAGCTACATGCCAAATTTGGTAGCCCTATGCCTTATGGTTTCAGACAAGAAGATTTTTAAAGATTTCCAATATTTTTCCGTTTTGTTGCCATGGCAACCAGAGTTTTTGAAGGAACCAAATTCTTTCAAGAAATTCTGAAGAGGACCATGGCAGGATCATTTCTGTGAAGTTTCATGAAAATTGTTACCAGCATTTTTTCCTTTTCCCACAATATTTTCAAAAGCATTCTTAAAGTCATTAAAATTTGGGATTGTTTGGTAAATGGTTAAGATGCCATTAACTAGTTAGTACGAGTCACACACATGAAAATATTGTGGGAAATTCAGTTTTTTTTGTTTTTTTTTTAAGGGTATGTGAAAATCCTCTGGGAAAAGAAAGTAAGTATTTGTTACACACAATAGCTACTTTTTCATCAATGTTTCCCTCTGCCTACGACGGGCATAAACAGTTATATTATACCACACTGCTTTAACTCTTTACCACACAATCCCGACTTTTAACGACCCTGTGAAAGAAGCCTTTTTAAAATATTGTGGGAAAAGGAGAAAATGCTGTTTTTACTAGCATTTTCTCCTTTTCCCACAATGTTTTCTACCCTTCCCAAAACAAATTTCAGTTTTTTTTTCAATTACATTAATATTGTCATCTGCAAATGCTTTTAATTTGGACCAGTCTAAAATTTTGTCGTTTGGTAAAGAGTTAAACCACATGATACCTACAGGTGTATAATTACAGCTTTTGATATGTTAGCATGCAAGAAAATACACAGTTCAATTCAAGTCCTTCTATTCTCATAAAATACATATTCACTGGCAACATTAAGCTGCTTTTTCTTACATTATAAATTTGGATCAGTCTGCAAAGAAATGTGCAAGACTGATCTTAAATCAACAGCATTCCAAGATTTGCAACTTGATCCAACCCAATGAGTAACAATTATTCTTGTCTGTTGTACAATTATATGTTCATCCTGTAGCATTCCAATCTTATGATTTCAAGACCCATCAAAGAAAGCTTTTGAAAAAAATTTCTCCTTTTCTCACTATGTTTTCCAAAGGTTTCTGCTCAAGGCCATGAAACATAGGTTACTTGGTACAGGACTATTATGAGGCCATAGAAGAACTAATGAATGTCTGACTGATTGAGGGAAAAAAAGAGGGAAAAATTTCTCCTCAAAATGTGATTCAAGATTTGTATTCACTAACCATCTCTTTTTTTTTTCTTTTTTCTTATCCTGAATTCTAAGACAAGTCTTAGAATGAAAATTTGTTTAAGCCAATCTGATTGTTAATCTCGAAATTTAGATTAAGAATAGCATATAGGATGGTTTGTGAATACAGACATGTGTACTAAAATATTTAAGATACTGTAAACAATGGACAAAACACAACAACATGTAAGACATAATCTTTCAGAAGTATATCTGTAACAAATATTGCACTGTCAAATATATTTCCGTCATGGAGATTGAATTTGTGTAGCAACAATTAAAAAAATAACAATATCAGTGACATATATCAGCTGTGCTCTGTGAAAAGAGGGTTTAATGCATCTGCAAAAAGTATCGACCCATGTCAGCCTGCGCCATCTGTGCAGGCTTGACATGGGCTGAAACCTTTTGCTATTTGTAAATTTTCAAAATATCCAAGGACCATCGTTCCTCATGAGCCAGTTGATTGTTCAAACAAGTGGAATTTATGGATCCATAATTATATGATAACTTGCTGAGTATAATGCATCACGAAGCAGCATTAACCCTTTACCACACAATCCCGACTTTTAATGACCCTGAAAAAGAAGCCTTTTGAAAACATTGTGGGAAAAGGAGAAAATGCTGGTAACCAGCATTTTCTCCCTTTCCCACAATGTTTTTTAACCTTCCCAAAACAAATTTCAGTTTTTGAGTTGCATTTATTTTGTCGTCTGCAAATGCTTTCAATTTAGACTAGTCTAAAATTTTGTCGTGTGGTAAAGAGTTAAGCCCCCTTTCCTCAGAGTGTTGCCTATCTGTATAGTACTATTTAAACCCTTTACCAAACAACAAACTTTTAGACTTGTCCAAATTTAAAGCAGTTGCAGATGACAAATGATGTTTTGTCTCTGAAAGGGTAGTAGAAAACATTGTGGAAAAAGGAGAAAATAAAGGGTAGCAGCATTTTCAGAAAGACTTCTCTATTGGTGAAGGGTTCAACATATGCATCTAAAAAAATAAATTAATGTGGATTTCTGGTTGTAATTATGGATTTCTTTCATTACCTCAGAAAACAAATCAGTCTGTCCTAGAATCATAATACATATAAACATTACAGTAAAACATCTTTTTTTCCTTCAAATTTGACAGCCATTTAAGCCAAAGGAAATAATAGTATCATAAATGCAACACTGGTACAACAAACAAGACAAAAAATGCAGTTTTCCAAAAAACAAAGCATTTGTTTGGAAACGGAACATTTAATTTTCTGATAATTTTAAGATTTTAATTTTAAAAAAATAAATCTTTTTGAACCAGAAGTAGGCGGTGGGATAAATAATACCTGAATATTTTACAGTTTTTTTTCTAAAGTTGCACAACAAATCTTCAAAGGCATTTAAAAACTTTGGTAATAAAATTTTGTTCTCATCTGGGATATTTTCATTTGTTAGTAACTAGAAAAAAAAACTGTCCCAAACTTTCTCTCCTACAGCTTCTAAACACAATGACAGAAGACAAAAATGAAAGTTTTGGTCCCAATATCCCATAACAAATAATTTACAGAACCCAGTACCTCCTGCAGAAAATATGTTATGCCTTGCAGCACAAATAGAAACTTTTCTTACCCCTCCACCACACAATCCCAAGTTTAACAACCCTAGGAAAGAATGTTTTTGAAAACATTGTGGGAAAAGGAGAAAATGCTGGTGACAGGCATTTTCTCCTTTCCCCCCAGTTTTTTCTACCCTTCCGTAAGACAAATGCCATACATTGAACTATTTTTAAGATGTCTCCTGGAACTGCTTTCAATTTGGACCAGTCTATTTATTATATTGTCATTTTAGATGATGATTAATTTCTCTTTCTGCCTTATTTCACATACACTCGTGAGTTAAATGTGTGCCAGTGATAAAACTTCACTAGACTGGGCCCTGATGAAAGCTTTTGCAGAAACCATAGATGCAGCTCAAATTTGACTTTGAAAGTGCAGAAAACAGTAACAACATTTTCTTCTTTTCCAAAGGTCTTAACAAAAGGCTTCTTTCACAAATTTAAGAAAACTAAGGATTGTTTGGTAAAGTGTTAACCCTTTACCACACAATCCCAAGTTTTAACGACCCTGAGAAAAAAGCCTTTTGAAAACATTTGTGAGAAAAGGTGAAAATGCTAGTAACCAGCACTGTCTCCTTTTCCCATAATTTTCTCGACGTATTCAGGGACAAATACTATCATTTGAAAAACATTTGAATTTTCATCTGTAAATTCCGTCAATACAGACGAGTCTAAAATTTTTATGTGTGGCAGAGGGTTAACCCTTTAACGCACGATCCCAAGTTTTAACGACCCAGACTATGAAGGCTTTTTGAGAACATCATGGGAAAAGGAGAAAATGCTGATAACCAGCATTTCAAATTTTGTACAAAATTTTGTGTTGTGGTAGAGAGTTAAACCATAATCTGTGTTGATAATCCCTAGTTTACATAGTAATTATTAAAGCTGTCTGCTATGAATTTTGTTTCCGGAGGTACTGAGTGTAAGTAAAACATCTAGTAGACATCCCGAGCTCTGTTCCAACCATAATCTGTGTTGATAATCCCTAGTTTACATAGTAATTATTAAAGCTGTCTGCTATGAATTTTGTTTCCGGAGGTACTGAGTGTAAGTAAAACATCTAGTAGACATCCCGAGCTCTGTTCCAATATCTCAAGTTCTGCATCAGCCTGTACAGGTCATCCAAGTAGGAATCTTGTTCGCTGTAGGATGGGGCTTGAATCCCCTGCAGAGACAGAAACAAATATGAGCCATGCTCTGGCAAAAGGGAGTTTAATGCATCTCCATGATGCATTATACAAAGCAAGTCATCACAAAATTATGGATCCATAAAAAATTCATATAATAACCAGCTGAATCATGAGGTAGACTGGTCATTTGACATGCAGAAAATTGAACAATAACAAAAAGTTTCGACAGGTCAGCCTGTGTGGACTGCACAGGCTGACCAGAGTTGATATTTTTGCAGATGCATTAAACCCCCATTTCACAGACATGGCTTATATAACAAGAACAACACATGGCTGCAGTAGCAGTTGCTTGATTTTCAGTGAATATTCTAAGTTGAAAAAGGGACATAGAGCATAACGTTTGTGTTCAAATGGGTGTAACGCATTGTGGTGAAAAAAATGCTATTACCAGCAACTGACCAACTTTGTCAAACTCTTTTTTCCTCCAGGTCATAAAAGCATGCTTTTCAGATAGCTGGCAATCTAAGGTCAAGATATGGCTCAACAAAACATATTTACCAAATTTGCCTCTCTGCTCCTTTCCAAAGAACAAATACCTTTTATCATGATACTTTTTCCCGTATTTCCAGAATGTCAGCTTTTATTTCTCTACCAAAAAACAAAAATTTAGACTTGTCCAAACTGAAAGCATTTCCAGACGACAATTTAGATGTGGTTCAAATTATGGAATTTGTCTTTAATAGAGTAGAAAACACTGTGGGAAAAAGAGAATATGCTGCTTATCAGCATTTTCTCCTTTTCCCATAATGTTTTCAAAAATGTTTTCAAAGGCTTCTTCCTCAGGGTTGCTAAAACTTAGGGTTGTAGTAAAGGGTTAAACTAGGAAAATCTGCTTTAAGAAAGCACAAAATATCCAGCGACCAAAAAAATGCCTGGTCAACGGATATTTATAATACTTCTTTATGTAACACTTCATTCCAATGCATCTGTGTTACTTACACCAGTAGGTGGTATGACTACAACAGCCTCTGATCAATAAAGCAGGTTTACCTCAAACTGAAACCTTTACTTCCCAATGGGCAAGCTCTATGTGATCATTTTGTATATGGGTGAGAGTTGCTGAAGCTATTCCACTGTCAATATGAGCCATTCCCTGTGAAAAGGGGGTTTAATGCATCTCGAAAAGTATCAACCAATCTCAGTCAGCCTGCGTGGATGGCACAAAACTTTTGCTATTGGTCAATTTTGTGCATGTCAATAGATCTGTCTATCTCATGAATCAGTTGGTTGTTAAACAAAATGGATTTTATGGGTCCATAATTATGTGATTACAGGCTTGATATAATGCATCATGGAGAAGCATTAAACCTCCTTTTGCCAGAGTGTGGCTCATATCTAATAGTAATTAGGAAGCAATGTCCACTGATCAGAATGTGTAAAGATTTCAAACAGATACAGTTGTAGAATTATAAACTTAACCCTTTACCACACAATGCCGCCTTTTGACGCCCCTGGGAAAGAAGCCTTTTGAAAACATTGTGGGAAAAGGAGAAAATGCTGGTAACCAGCATTTTCTCCTTTTCCCACAATGTTTTCTACCCTATCAAAGAAAAACTACATCATTCGAGCCACATTAAAATTGTCGTCTAGAAATGCTTTCAATCTGGGCAGGTCTTAAATTTTGTCGTTTGGGAAAGGGTTAAAAAATATGCTGGCACTCTATCATTGTTCCCCACCCTACCTCCCCATCTCCATAATCATTACCTGGTGAGCACAGCAGCTCAGCCTTCCACAGGACTTGAAACTAGGAGGTAGCTGGTTCAAATCTCCAGCTCCAACATTTTCTTTCCGACGACCGATGATAGTCATTGCCACAGGATTCATCCCTCCCTCAATGCTGATCATTGTTTTGATGATTGTTAAGTGGGAAAGCAGCCAGTGGCTTTGGAGGAATATTGTGCAAAGCACTGGCAGAAAGAAACCTACGGAAAGCATGGGTAGGTGCACTGGCCAGAGTGACGTCACTGAGATAATGTAAAAAGCAGGGTTAAATGCCATTTAAACAAACAAATAATTCCATATTACCTGGTCCCTGCATCCATAGTCTTGGGAACCCTGACTAAAGTCAAAATTCAGTGGCAGTGCTTCCTTCAGTCCAGTTGGGTTGTTTCGTACCTCCACCCCGCACAAGGTGATAATTATTTGATCTCTGCCTTTGGTCAAGTTGGCAACAATCCTGTAGATACCATCATTCAACAGGCGGAAATAATCCCCATGTTTCGCTGAAAAAAAAGTACATAAAATACAGAGCCTGCTAGCCAAGGTTTTTAATTTTACCCTTTACCTGGCAAAAACATGTGTCACTTTGACACTGTCCAATCAGAGTCCCTTCAAACTTCTTTTTCAGCCTTAGTAATTACTTAAAACAGCTAAAATACATAAACACAGCATAAGAAATGAAGTAGGAGATAATATCTCTGTTTAATTTAGTGGAAATAGACTTACAGCTTATCATGAATTGAAAAGTACCTGACAGCCAATATTAGAAGGGTGTGTGAAGTGAGATGACGTGTCTTGCAGCATGAAGCTACTGGTACTAATATATGAAATCATCAATTATCACCAATAATCTGTGAGAGAGTCTAATTGATTATTAAATCTGAAATGATTACCATCACTAACAAATATGGACCCAGGTTTCTGCCAACAAAAACAGAATACTACAACAAGGATACAGATATTCTGCAAGTAAGAAATTCAAAATTTTTTGTCTTCTGCACTGAAAATTAGAACAAAAAGAAAACGGGCGCCTATCAAAACTCAACTGCAACAAAGAGGAAGATCCCTTACTTGAGAGTATGTCATGGTCAATATAATCATATGTCTTTTCTTCTTCGTTCCATCTGTATGTCTTGATTACAACTGGGGTGTCTCTGAGTTCTTTTGGCACAGTAACTATGCCTTTAATACCAATGTGAGTCTAGGAAAAAACCAACAGTGCTTCATTATCAACTCATTTGAAAATCAAACTTTTTTAACTCTTACACCATGACATATTTTTTAGTCAGCAGACAAAAAACCTACTTGAACCAGTTACAAAGTTGTTTTAACTCTGACAAATGACAGAAATTTAGACTCCATCAACCTGTGAGCATTTCCAGATAATAATTTGAATGTAGCTCAACAGATAATTTTTGTCTTTAAAATTGTGGAAAACATTTTCTCCTTTCAAAAAGCCTTCTTCTTCAAAGTTGTTAAAACATGTGATTTTTTGTAAGGTGTTTGCTAGAACTGAATATACTGTCTTGATCTTGATCTACACTGTCAACAAAAACACTTTACGCTGCCTATAGTACAGCAAGAGTTAACTCTTTACCAAAAGACAAAATTTTAGAGTTGTCAAAATTGAAAGCACTGCAGACGACAATTAAAATGTGCCTCAAATGATGGAATTTTTCTTTGATAGGGTGGAAAAAATTGTGGGAAAAGGAGAAAATGCTAGTTACCAGCATTTTCTCCTTTTCCCACAATCTTTTCAAAAGGCTTCTTCCTCAGGGTTGTTAAAACTCGGAACTGTGTGGTAAAGGGTTGAAAGTTTATACATGTAGTTTACAACTTTGAAAGTCTCTGCCAGAGAAGTAGTTTCTCAAATTGAGGAATTTCTTCATCAGTAATAATGCTTTCCCGACACTCTCAATGCCTGGTGGTAACATAGACTGTAACAATATAATAAAAGGATCATTGGCCCTGAAGCGCTCACCTGAGTAAAAGTAATGTAGGATTGACAAAGCTGAAGAGATCCTGGTTGTAATGATGTAAAACACATGACTGCTAGTGACCTACTTTTAAACAGGCTTGATCCATTTTTAGAGATATCATCAACACAACATTCCGACAGAGTTTTATGAGTACTGGGCTGAAAATATGGCCTCTAGAGTGCACTCAAGGTTTAAGATTTGGCCCAGTGAACTACTTTTTGACTCGACGTCCCCCAATTTCACACTTGTCTGAGATATCATCAAGACAAACATTCTCACCAAGTTTCTATAGTATAAGACTGAAAACGTGGCCTCTAGAGGGCAAAGTTTTTCCAAGATTTGGCAAAGTGACCTACCTTTTGATCTGATGTGACCCTATCTCAAACTTATGCGAGACATATTTAATACAAACATTATGACAATGTTTCATAAGTATCAGGCTGAAAATATGGCCTCTACAGTGCACACAAGGTTTTTCTGCGATTTGACCCCATGACCTACTTTTTGACCAGATGTGACTCAATTTCATACCTACCAAAGACATCAAAACAAACATTCTGAGGAATTTCATGAATATTGGGCAACCAAGACAAACATTCAAGTCTCTTGAGTATCAGGCTTGAAATGTGGCTTCTAGAGTGCACACAAGGTTTTATTCAGATTTGGCCCAGTCACATACCTTTTGACCCGACGTGACCCAATTTCGAACTTGGCCAAGATTTTATCAAGGCAAACATCTTGATAAAGTTTTATAAGTATCGGACAGAAAATGTGGCCTCTAGAGTGCACACAAGGTAATTGTTGACGCATTGATGATGCCTGACATAGGACGGACACAGCACAATCACAAAAGCTTGCCTTGAGCACTTTGTGCTCAGGTGAGCTAAAAACAATGCCATCTTCAGAGTTTTCTTTTTTTTTTTCTGGAGTCATTTTGATTTTGCAAACTGCATGAATTAGAATACTGGTCCTATATGGTAATATTTAAATTTCATTTTCATTTACATTAATATCTATGTTTGGACATATAAGTCATATTAATTTAAAAAATATCATTGTTCTAATAACAAAAGTCCCATCTATACAAATAAAGCAACCTTTCATCAGAGAGGCATATAAAATGATTCATCTAAGATTTAACTTCTTACCATGCAATCCGCAGTTTCAACCACCCCAAAGAAGATTTTGTAAACATTTTGGGAAAAGGAGATGCTGGAAATCAGCATTTTTTCCCTTTTCTCACATTACTATCAACCCTATCAACGACGAAAATCAATATCTGAGCTACATTTATTTGGTCGTCTGCAGTAGCGTTCAATTTGGCCTAGCCCAAAATTTTGTTGTTTGGAAAAGAGTTAAATGGTAATATCTCATTAGTTCTTTACTAAAATCTCTGCATGGGCACACATTAGAATTGTCTCACAAAGACAGGTAAATTCAGGACAAGTAACATAGAGGGTGTCCAAAAATATACAATTGCACTCATTATACAAATTGTTTTTTGATTGGTCAAAATCCAGTAACTTCATGTTATTTTTCGATGAACGCAATGAGACTATTTCCGGTTTTTCCAAGTTGTCCTGTTTTGTCTAATTTTAGATTTCATGCAAGCTCCTTATGTGCTGCTTCAAGATTTCCATCACTGCATCAGGCCAATACAAAAAATTTATTTCTTTTGCTTGGAAAACTTGAAAAAAAAAAAAAACGAATAAACCTGAACAAAATTTGTTGATTACCTTTATATGTACCCCTAAACTCATAAAATACACTGTGCAAATAGGGAGTCAAGGATTTTAATGGCCGACATCAGCAGTTACATCATTCAATACGTCAGTGGCCAATTTCTATGAAACCCAGGTCACTGAGTTAAATTTAGTGCACTGTTTAAACAGAAAATTTATCCGTGCAAACGAAGTCTATTTCTTGTTTTGTGACTGATTTATTCTTAGTTGGCAAGAGGACTTAAACATGGGAAAGCACAATAAACAGCTGTATATTGATCAGAAGAAGGTATTTAGGTCTAACAAGAAATTTGTCAGTTAAAACGATCTTTCCTTTAATAGTAACATGTCCATTTCCTTTTTTTATCACAGTTTGTAAATCAATAGCTGTGACCTTGTTGTTCATATTCAGATCAGCAGTTCACATAAAACGGTAGCTTTACACACTTAACATAGTTTGCAAGAAAATTCAGATCATGTCAGGATGGAAAACAGGTAACCTGATCTACCTCTCGAGAACAGGTCTGTCAACGGTATACATGCATACATTCTGAGCAAAATATCAATAAAAACATCAGTCGAATGAATGAGTCTGCTCAGCCTCAAGTTTAGATACTTGACAAGATTTTCCACCTAGAGCATCAGAAATTTCTATTTTGCTTCAAAAATCATTGAAGTATTGATTTCAAAGCGGCATAATGGCCGTCTCCAACTCAAAAAATATGTTGCAAGGCTAAAAATAGATTGTGTATTTAGATGCGCACCACCGAGGAAAAATAATTGTATTTACCTACTGCATTTGACCAATGTTTTTTCTTTCTTTCGTTATCGAAAATTGATTCAGGTGAATAGCGAGTGCAATTATACGGGATGAGTGGATATCTTTGTGTAGCCATCGAAAAATAAAATTCAATTGCCTTATTACGTGGCTTAACATAATGCTCTTTGGGCGTTATTTGACATCTAATAAGGCAATTGCATTTTATTTCTCGATGACAAAACAAAAATATGCACTCAACCCTTAACTCTTTACCACACAATAACGGGTTTTAACGACCCTAGAGAAGAAGCCTTTTGAAAACATTGTGGGGAAAGAAGAAAATCCTGGTAACCAACATTTTCTCCTTTTTCCACAAAGTTTTCTAGCCTTCCCAAAACAAATTTCAGGTTCTGAGTCACATTTTTTGTTGTCATCTGCAAGTGCTTTCAATTTGGACAAGTCCAAAATTTTGTCATCTGGTAAAGAGTTAAATGGTACACTTTCACATAAGCCTACAGATTATTGTTTGTAAAGATAACTCAAAGATCATGTATTAACTCTTTACCAGACGACAAAATTTTAGACCAGTCCAAATTGAAAGCATTTGCAGACGACAAATTAAATGCAACTGAAGAATTGAAATTTGTTTTGGAAAGTGCAGGAAACATTGTGGGAAAAGGAGAAAATGCTGGTTACCAGCATTTTCTCCTTTTCCCACAATGTTTTCAAAAGGCTTCTTTCCTAGGGTCGTTAAAAGTCGGGATTGTGTGGCAAAGAGTTAACCGTTACCTGAAATTTGGAGAAGAACTTTATAAGCCTAGCTTTCATTCTCATCATTTTCTTCAGTATATTGTCATATGATGTATTGTATTGTCTTTTGTAAAATTGTATTTTTCACTGTTGAATAAAATATGTTTAAACTAAAACTTTACCATTTGACAAGTTTAAGAATACAGTTTTATGAAATACACAGTACTGAGGGTAACACAGAACAACAAATGTGGCAAGGGCCCCTTTAAGAAAAATACCCTTACTTACATAAAATATTCAAAATGGAGTCGATTTCAACATGATATTGCATTCAGTCTCTTCATGAAATTTGATTTCATAAACCTACATGTCTAGGTTTTGACCAGTCTTATCCCTGGAACTATTGATTCCTTAAGCTGATTTGATATCTGAGGTTGGATTTAATGCTCATAGTATAAGATGCTTTGATTGCAAGTGGTGTAATTGGGCCTTTCTTCTTTGAAGACATTAATGAATGTTGGTTGGTTGTATTGGGGTTTAACGCCACTTTAACAGCTAAGGTCATATCATGGCGGTCGGTGACGCACATGTGTTTCCTGGCTTTCTCACACCAGTACTAACACAACTTTCTTTCCAAAGCCACCGACTACTTTTCTCACATGCTTCAGCAGAGGTGAGAGGCGAAAATACGCCGGAAAGAAAGTTCGCCTCAACCGGGTATCGAACTCACAACCACCAGGTCATGAGTCCGACACGCTCACCACTGAGCCACCCAGGCGGGCCACATTAATGAAAATGCTGCAACAATTACAGGGAACAATATTTGCAGCTCTTCCTTGGAAGCAAGAGTTTATGCTAGCACTTCGTGTTAAGGTATCTACAGTAGTATAAAAGGAAATGCAGCTTCAACAAGATGGTACAACACCACGCACAGCCCATTGCATATTGAAGTAATTAGAAAGTATGACTCAATGGTGATCATAAAAACAGAGCAACCATGGCTCCCTCACTCATCTGATACGAGTCCATTGGACTTTTTCCTTTGTGATTTTCTCAAAGACAATGAGCATAAAGTCCAGCCTCATACAACACATCGACAGTTCGAGATGAGACTGGTCACAACCTGGACATGCTAATCGATGAAAGCAAATATAAGAAGAACCCTGCTTTGTCAAAATGGACATTATCTTTAATTTGATGTAAATCAATGTATGGTTTGAAAGGTGCTAGCTGCCTTTATTTTTCAATGTTACCTTTCATTCTGTGTATGTCATAAAACCGCATCCTTAAACTTATTAAATGGGACAAATTTTACTGTGTTATCTTTACAAACAATATACCTTAAACATACTTGAAACTGTAACATATATTTTGGGACACCCTGTACAAGCAAATGACCTTGCATGGTGCTGGTATCATGACAACAGCTCACTTATTCATATGTTTCCTGGGATTTCCAGTTCTAAGCTAGGAATGTGAAAAGCCTACCAGAGGGATATTTCTACACTTGGGTGAAGACTGAAGTCAGAACCACTGGATCACTATTCCCATATCCTGACCAGTTAGCCACAAAGAACCCTGATTGGATCCTGTGACTTAAAAAAAGTGCTGTCACAATGAACCTATAAAACTACAGACAAATATACCTGGAACATGTAGTTCAACATGGCATCAAAGTTTTGAAGCCAAAAACCTGGAAGTTTCTCACCAGGTGGAAATTTTTCACAACCTAATTCAAGGGTGATCTCAAAACAGTTGGAACTGAGGTAGTTGTAATCTTGCATACCTGGAGAAAACAAACAACAATTTCATCTTTATCTTCTAAGCATCACCGCTTAACTCTTTCCCACAAAATCCCTTCAAGAAAGCTCTTGGAACATCTCTGGAAAAGGAGAAAATGCCTGTAACCAGAATTTTCTCCTTTTCAATCAATGTTTTCTAATCTATCAAAGACAAAAAAGAATTCATGTTAGCAATACAGAATTTTTTTCATCTGCTTGTGCCTTCAGTTTAGACATGTCTGCTGATGCCCTCAATTTGGAGCAAAAATGATTTTTTTTCATCTGCCAATGCCTTCAGTTTGGACAAGCTTGCTGATGCCTTCAGCTAAGACAAGTCTACCGATGCCTTCAGTTTAGACATGTCTCCTGATGCCTTCAGCTAAGTCAAGTTTGCTTGATGCCTTCAGATAAGTCAAGTCTACTGATGCCTTCAATTTGGACAAGTCTGCTGCTGCCTTCAGTTTAAACATGTGTGCTGATGCCTTCAATTTAGACAAGTGTGCTGATGCCTTTAGTTGACAAGTGTGCCGATGCCTTCAGTTTAGACATGTGTGCTGATGCCTTCAGTTTAGACAAGTGTGCTGATGCTTTCAGTTTGGACAAGTGTGCTGATCCTTCAATTTAGATAAGTTTGCTATTGCCTTCAGTTTGGACAAATCTGCTGATGCCTTCAGTTTGGACAAGTTTGCTGATACCTTCAGTTTGGAGCAACAATGATTTTCTTTTTCATCTGCTGATGCCTTCAATTTGGACAAGTCTGCTGATTCCTTCTGTTTGGCCAAATCTGCTGATGCCTTCAGTATAGACAAGTCTGCTGATGCCTTCAATTTGGACAAGTCTGCTGATGCCTTCTGTTTGGACGAGTCTGCTGATACCTTCAGTTCAGACAAGTCTGCTGATGCCTTCAATTTGGGCAAGTCTGCTGATGCCTTCAATTTTGAGCGTAACTGATTTTTTTAATCTGCCAATGCCTTCAGTTTTTGCATGTATACTGAAGCCTTCAGTTTGGACAAGTGTGCTGACACCTGCAGTTCAGACAAGTCTGGTTATGCCATCAGTTTCGACAAGTATGCTGATGCATTCAGTCTTGACAAGTGTGCTGATGCCTTCAGTTTGGACAAGTCTGCTGATGCCTTAAGTTTAGACAAGTCTGCTTATGCGTTCAGTTTGGACAAGTGCGCTGATGCCTTCAGTTAATACAAGTCTGCTGATGCCCTCAGTTAAGAGAAGTCTGTTAATGCCTTCAGTTTGGACAAGTGTGCTGCTGCCTTTGGTTTGGACAAATCTACTGATGCCATCAATTAGGAGCACCATTGAATTTTTTCTTCATCTGCTGATGCTCTTAGTTTGAACAAGGTTACTGATGCCTTCCATTTGGACAAATCTGCTGATGCCTTCAGTTTGGACAAGTGTACTGATGCCTTCAATTTAGGTAAGTTTGCTAATGCCTTCAGTTTGGACAAATCTGCTGATGCCTTCATTTTGGACAAGTTTGCCGACTTCTTCAGTTTGGAGCAACACTGATTTTCTTTTTTGATCTGACGGTGCCTTCAGCTTGGTCAAGTCTGCTGATGCCTTCTATTTGAACGAGTCTACTGATGCCTTCAGTATAGACAAGTCTGCTGATGCCTTCAGTATGACAAGTCTACTGATGCCTTCAATTTGGATGAATCTGCCGATGCCTTCAGTATAAACAAGTCTGCTGATGCCTTAAGTATGACAAGTCTACTGATGCCTTCAATTTGGACAAGTCTGCTGATGCTTTCTGTTTGGATGAGTCTGCTGATGCCTTCAGTTATGACAAGTGTACTGATGCCTTCAGTTTGGACAAGTCTGCTGATGCCTTCTGTTTACACGAGTTTGCTGATGCCTTCAGTTTTTACAAGTGTGCTGATGCCTTCAGTATGGACAAGGGTCTGATGCCTTATGTTAAGACAAATTTGCTGATGCCTTCAATTTTGACAAGTCTGCTGACACCTCCAATTTGGACAAGTGTGCTGTTGTTTTCAGTTTAGACAAGTGTGCAAATGCTTTCACTTTTGTATAAGTGTACAAATGCCTTCAGTTTTGACAAGTGAACTGATGTCTTCAGTTTATACAAGTGTGCTGAGATGCCTTCAGTTTTGATGAGTATGCTGATGCCTTCAGTATTCACAAGTGTGCTGATACCTTCAGTTAGGACAAGTCTGCTGATGTCTTCATTTTAGACGAGCATGCTGATGCCAACAGTTTAGACAAGTGTGCTGATGTCTAAAGATTAGACAAGTGTGCTCATGTATTCAGTTTAGAAAACTGTTCTGATGTCTTCAGTTTAGACAAGTCTGCTGATGCCTTCAGTTTAGACAATTCTCCTAATGCCTTCAGTTAAGTCAAGTTTGCTGATGCCTTCAATTAAGACAAGCCTGCTGATGCCCTCAGTTTGAACAAGTCTGTTGATGCTTTCTTTGACAAGTCTCCTGATGTCTTTAATTTGGACAAGTATACTGATGCCTTTAATTCTGACAAGTTTCCTGATGCCTTCAGTTTGGGCAAGTCTCCTGATGCCTTCAATTTGGAGCAACAATGAATTTTTTTTTGTCTGCTGATGCCTTCAATTTGGGAAAGTCTGCTGGTACCTTCAATATGGACAAGTCTAAGATTTTGTTGTCTGGTATAGATGACTTTTTTTATGTATCTGCTGACCACTTAATTATGACAAAAGTATAAGTTCTCAAATGAACCACTTTATACCTTTGCTATGTTTTCACATGTAGAACATCCTAATTCATGTTTATCTTTAACCCTTAGAGTGCCAAACAGACTCAACAGACATTTTCAGTCAAGAAATACAACCCAAATAACTGCAATTTCAAGGTTGTTTCTGTCAATTTTGTTGACATTTAGCAGACAGATAGTGTAGATCAAAGATGCGACTACATATTCTGTGCTGTCTGATCTTGATCTACACTAATCACATAGACAACTAATTCTGTAGTCGTGAAAGGTACTCTGAGGGTCAAGTTGTCAACTTCACAGTTTTTTTGGGCCGGCAAAATTTAACCCTTTGACTTTGAATGCCAATATTTTCTGATGCCTGAAAATACAATGCACAGAAACTCTGGAAGATTCTCTTTTTAAATGCTATATTTGCAAGATGAGACTGCACTTTCGATACCATTCGCAGGAGCCTCTGTTTTTGATTATTTTGATGAAAGGCTTACACTACCTTGGATCTACATATTTTTCTGGATTAGAACTATCTATTGTGCAGATAACAAACTTAGTTTGTATATTGTGTTTAGTTACATTGACAAACATGCCCACAAAGGACACATGAAAAATTGCTACAAGAGCATACACAGACACACTAATTTTGTATAGTGACAGTATGGTTAAATATCCATAAACAAAAGCCTGTATACTAGGGAAACAATTCTCCGGTAAATGGCATTTTCTCCTGTTCCAAACATTGTTTTCAACCAAATCTATGACAAATTTCATCACCTGAGCCACCTCTAACTTGTTGTTTACAAATGCTTTCAATTTAGACAAGTCAACAATTTTGTCGTTAGGTAAAGAGGTAAAGCACACAAATCCTTACCACTTGCTACTGAGTACCATTCCGCTCCATTTGTTATCCCTCCATTCTTTACAAAATCACCATTCATGTCACATGGTTTATGTTCAACAGCCATCTTCTTGTGAGCCTGGGAGTAACTTAAAGCCAGATTCCTGCGGGACACAAATAAAAAAACATCTTACCATTTTAACATCAGTTCTACTTGAACATTCCAAAACTGATCACTGTCGACAAGCATTTCCACCTTTTTCCACAATTATTTCTTCCAAGCTAAAGACAAAAAAGAATTGATTTCTTGACTGCAAAATGCAATGTTCTCAATTTGTAGTAGGCTAACATTTTATCAGCTGGTAAATGATTAAAAGGGGGTTTTCACATTTGTCTGCAACATCTTTGTTCCAGAATGTGAAAGCTGAACAACTGGGCTACAGAGAAACTTTAAGAGTCAAAACTTTTTGCCATTAATCCTTCACCATATAATTCCAAGTTTTAATAACCTGAGGGAGGAAGTGTTGGAAAACAATGTGGGTAAAACAAGAAATGGTGGTAACCAGCATTTCCTCTTTTTCCCACAATGTTTTCTATCCTACCAGAGAACTTAAGCTCATATGTACCAATTTTGAAGTTGTCATCCACAGATGTATGAATCTCGAAGTCTAAAATAAAATATACTTTTAAATAAAAGGTTCACAAACATACTTGAACAGGGCATCATCAGGGGTGGGTGCACTGGAATGAGGCATTCCTTCTCTTGCCTCATCAAAAGGATAATTGGCAACAAGGTCACCGCCATGCATGTTTGAAGACAGAACCCAGGAATGACTGTGGATCCATGCAATTACCATCTTAGTCTCAGCTTCCAGCTGCAAAGAGTTGTTTTATTACTGCATTAGCATTTAACAAACAATCCTGTGCTTTTATGGCTCTGAGAAAGAAGTTTTTGAAAACATTAAGGAAAAATCAACATAATGCTGGTTACGAGCATTTTTTTCCTTTTCCAACAATGTTTTCATCCCTTTCAAAAGCATATCCCACTATTTGAATCTGTTACCTGTAAATACTTTCAAAAAGAACAAAGCTAGGACTTTCTCATCTATCAATTAATTAATACGAAATACTTTCTCTGCATCTCTCAATGTTTTCTCGACTGCATCCTAATCGAACAAGAAAGCTGGATAGAGGGTATTCGTATCTATAAATCTAGTCACTTTAGATTTTAATTCATCAGCTTCAGACAATGGCAAAAATAATGAAGTCTGGTATAAAAATGACAGAAATGTGGCAAATGTTTTTCTTTTCATTACTTTGTCCCATGATACTAAATCTGTACCAGACAGCAAAATTTAAGACTACATATATTCCATTTTGAAAGCATCTGCAGACACCAACTGAATAAGGCTCAACAGATGGAATAGCTAAGGTACCTTTCACTGCTAGCATTTTCCCATTTTCCCACAATGTTTTCAGAGCCTGTTTTCCTCAGGGTTGTAAAAACTAGGGATGACAACGGTTAACCGGTTAACTGGTTAACCGATCGAATGACCGATTAACCGGTTAGGCAATCGGAAACCGGTTAACCAGAAATATAAATTACCAAAAGTGTACCAAAATAGTGAAGAAAAACGTCTACAAAATTAACTTTGCCGGTTCTGAAAACCATAACTGCACTATACGCGCATCTATGTCGCCAAGACGCGGCGAAGGTGTGATACACAGTTTGACATGTCTGTGCTATAAACATTGTTAATCCGCTAATTGGTCTCCTGTCTCCGATAATAAACAGTCAAAAACAGGTGTCCTCCTCTAATCAAAGGCACTCGCTTCTACAGTTTATTGATTTGATTTGTTTGGATTATTTCATTAAGTGCCCGCCCCCATTCAAATATGTGCATTGATTGACCAATCAGCGTAAGACGGATTAAAATTAACAAGTTAATCGACCTCCGGTCAAAAACGCACAGCGATTACCGGCCGATATAGCTCAGTAGGTAGAGCGTAGGACTCGTGAACACAATGTCCTACAGATTGTGGGTTCGTATCCCCGGCTGGCCAACTAAAAATTACTAATAGTCTTTCAGATGAGACATTAAACCGAGGTCCCGTGTGACGGTGCTATACGCCGAGCACGTTAAAGAACCAGGCGAAGCTCTCAGTAGTTTCGACCTGTATCCTTGCACTATCCCCCGTAACAACTAACCGTCTTCTGGGGGCGTCGCTCAGATGGGCAACCGGTAGGAACGATAAATAAACGGACCAACCAACGCACAGCGATTACTCTTCGTTCATTATCAGTTTGATAAGTATCCTTGAAAATCGAAATATACGTTTAGAAGTTAATCGTAAGCACAAATCTCGAAAACAAACAACATGCCTCCACCTACATCAGCCGTTTGGAAGTATTTCAAGCGGAGCAACGACGGGAACACTGTAAAATGCACTTTGTGCAGTCAAGAATTGAAGATGACAGGTGGTACGTCAAACATGCGCAACCACTTGAAGGGGAGCACCCATCTCACAGTGCTTTCGAAAGCTTTTCATTCAAGGTCGCAAAATCGGGGTTTATCGGTAAAGGGCAAATCAGTGACTGCTTGAAATGAATTTTTCCTGTAAGTTTCGAATATTATTATTTATGTTCAGTTTCCATATATAGACTATAAGTTTAAATAAAAAAAAAAATAATAATAATAATTAAAATCAAAATAATAAAGGTTATGTTTGTGTTGTTGGTAATTTATTTAGCAGTTTTCGTCCATATACCAGTTATCTTAACCCTTTCCCAGACTATCCCTTGTTCTCACGACCTTGAGGTTGGAAATCTATGAAAACATTGCGACAAAAGGAGAAATTGCTCATAACGAGTAATTTCTTCTTTTCCCACAATGTTTTCTACCTTTTTAAAGAAGTAAGAATCATTTGTATCAATAACAAATAAAATTGTTTTCGACAGAGGCTTCGAATTTGGAAGGGTCTAAAACTAATATTTGTCGTTTGGGAGAAGTTTAAGACCCTATTCACTTAGCGATGGCCCTTTCGTTTGACGATAACCATAGCGTCATCTGCATGATCCAGTTAATTGATTATGAGAAGTTGTGAATAGCCTGATAATTTCTAGTACTCTGAAGAAAACATTGAGGAAAATTGATTATATTGCCGTGAGGGAGATCGTCGATAGATTGGCCGCCTTCTGCGCCAAAGTACAGAAAAAGAAAACGTTACGGGTATGCATTTCTTATGCACCGGTTATCAATGTTGACATCTCGAGCAAATATGGCAGGTACCTTCATCTTATTTTTTTTTACATGGTCGTTCGGTTAACCGGTTAACCGATCGAAAGATTGAACGGTTAACCGGTTAGTAATTTTACTAACCGTTGCCATCCCTAGTAAAAACACAACATAATTTGATATCCCATAGGGTTATGAAAATAATTGAATCAATTGGGAAGGATCTACTACCTTGAAACAAGTACATAAGGATACAGGAAACTTAACTGTACCAAACAGCGTCATGTCTTATCTCTTCACCGGATGACAAAATGTCCTTGATAGGTTAGAAAACATTGTGGGAAAAGGAGAAAATCCTGTTTACCAGCATTTTCTCCCTTTCCTACAATGCTCTCGACTCTTTCAAAGACAAATACTATCCTTTGAGTTTCCCTACCATGTTTTCTACCCTCTCATAGACAATGACATGTTCTATCATTTGAGCAATAATTAAAATGTTCTCTTCATATGCTTTTCATACAGACAATTGTAAAATTATGTCATCTGTAAAGCAAAACAAGGTACTATTCGAGAAACACTAATGCTTTTCCAATAATTGCTGTAGATTACATCATATCATGATGATCTTTTTTTTTTCAAAGATTTTACTTTTTGTAAGATTAGAAAATATACAAATTTTAGCCAGTTTGAAATGTTGCAGATAAGAAAGAACATGCATTTTATTCACCTAAAAATCAATTTTCATTTTTAACTGAACTAGTGTTGGGGTTATTAATGCAGAATTGTCTAAACTCTTTAAAAACATTTCTTTTTAGACCTATCCAAATTAAATGCACTTGTAGAGGACATTAAATAGTGCTGAAATGACGGATTGAATTTTCGCAGGAAAAGAATAAAATTCTGGTCATCAGCATTTTTTTCTGGTTATCCATATTTTCTCCTTTTCCCACAATGTTTTCAAAAGCTTTTTTCCTTACAGTCATTAAAACACAGGATTGTTTGGTAAGGACTTAGAGAGACATAGCTTATGTTCGCAAACTGTAAAGTAAAACTATTTAAACCTTTACCACACAATCCCTTGTTTTAATGACCCTCACGGAAACTTCTTTGTAAAACATTAGGGGACAAGGAGAAAATGGTGGTAACCACCATTTTTTTCCATTTCCTGTAATGTTTTCTACTTTTTCAAAGACAAATCTCATTATTGACATATGTAATTTGTAATCTGAAAATGCTCCCACACTGGGCAAGTCCAAATTTTTGTCATCTGGTAAAGAGTTAAACCCCAAACAACCCTCTTTTACAATTATGCCGTGCATCACACGAGTATCACCTTAGCATATTTTTTCCCTTCTGCGAAATGATCCAAGTGGTTGTTGCGGTGATTTGGGGTATCTTCATTTAAATAGTACTTTCTATCTAGATCGGGAAAATTTCTGTTCAGGTCTACATCATTACCATTGCTCCTTCCTATCAACCAGGCCTCTGGACTTTGCTGAAAAAGAAAACCAACAATGTTTTGAACAGCTGTGGTAGACTCTGGAAACAGAGGTAGCCGACACAAAGTAAGGTTTATGTTGGAAAAAATCCTTAACCCTTTACCACACAATCCCGACTTTTAACGACCCTGGGAAAGAAGCCTTTTGAAAGCATTATGGGAAAAGGAAAAAATGTTGGTAACCAGCATTTTCTCCTTTTCCCACAATGTTTTCTACCTTTCCCAAAACAAATTTTAGTTTTTGAGTCACATTTATTTTGTCGTCTGCAAATGCTTTCAATTTGGAAACGTTCAGAATGTTGTCGTTTGGTAAAGAGTTAACTCTTTATCTAACTATAAAATTTTAGACTTGTCCAAGTTGAAAGAATTTGCAGACAATAAAATAAATGATATTCAAAAATTAAATTTGTATTTGGAAGAGAAGAAAACATTGTGGGAAAAGGAGAAAATGCTGGTTACCAGCATTTTCTCCTTTTCCTGCAATGTTTTCAAAACCCTTCTTTCCCAGGGTTGTTAAAACTAGGAACTGTGTGGTAATGGGTTAACCTTTTACCTAACAATCCTGTGTTTTAACAACCCTAAGGGAAACAGCTTTGGAAAAATATCATTAAACAAGAGGGCCATGATGGCCCTGGGTCGCTCACCTTAGTACAGTGCCTTTAAGGTTTTTCTTTAATTTGACCATGTGACCTAGTTTTTGACAGCAGGTGACCCAATTTCAAACTCATATTTCATGAAGACAAACATTCTGACCAATTTTCAAGTCAATTGAGCAAAAAATGTGGCCTCGAGTGCCCTAAAGATATTTCTTTAATTTGACCTAGTGACCTAGATTATGACCCCAGGTGACCCAAATTTGAACTGGTCTTTTGACTATATCAGAAGAAACATTTTAACCAATTTTCAAATCATATGAATAATAAATGTGGCCTCTAGAGTGCCCACTAACTATTTCTTTATTTTGACCAAGTGACCTAGTTTATGACCCCAGTTGACCCAAATTCAGACTCATGTGAGATTTTACAAAAACAAACATTCTGACCAATTCTCAAGGCAATTAAGCAAAGAATGTGGCCTCTAGAGTGCCCACAAGGTATTTCTTTATTTTGACCTAGTGACCTAGTTTATGGTTCCAGGTGACCCAAATCCAAACTCATCTGGTATTTCATCAAGACAAACATTCTGGCCAAATTTCAGGTCATTTGAGCAATAAATGTGGCCTCCAGAGTGCAAACAAGGTATTTCTTTAATTTGACCCAGTGAACTAGTTTATGACCCAAGTTGACCCAAATTAATCTTATGTGAGACTTTATATAGACAAACTTTCTAACTAATTTTCAAGGCAATTGAGCAAATAATGTGGCCTCGAGAGTGCCAACAAGGTATTTCTTTAATTTGACCTAGTGACCTAGTTTATGACCCAAGATGACCCAATTTTGAACTCAATGAACTTGTTGCGCTTAGATGGGCCAACAAACTTAGAAGCGAATCACTACATACCAAATATCAAAGCTCTACGCCTTCCAATTTTAAAGAAGAATTTTAAACTTTTCCTTCTTTGTTCCTATGTTCGAAATATGAACAAACTTGGTAGAGGTCCACTAGGAAATGCAACATACCAAATATCAAAGTGCCACACCTTTCAGTTTCAGAAAAGAAGAATTTTAAAGTTTTCCTTCTTTGTCCCTATGTTCAAACTTGTGACCCCAGGGGCTGGGCCAGTTTTGACCCAAGCAGCATCCTTGGAACAAACTTGGTAGAAGTCCACTAGGAGATGCTACATACCAAATATCAAAGCTCTATTCCTTCCCATTTAAGAGAAAAAAAAAATTAAAGTTTTCCTCCTTTGTTCCTATGTTCGAACTTGTGACCCCCGGGGCAGGGCCAGTTTTGACCCCAAGGGCACCATATGAACAAAATTGGTAGAGGTCCACTAGGAGATGCTTCATGCCAAATATCAAAGCTCTATGCCTTCTAGTTTTACAGAAGAAGATTTTTAAAGTTTTCCTTCTTTGTTCCTATGTTGGAAATTGTGAGCCCCGGGGCGGGGCCAGTTTTGACCCCAGGGGCATCATATGAACAAACTTGGTAGAGGTCCACTAGGAGATGCTACATGCCAAATATCAAAGCTCTACGCCTTCAAGTTTCAGAGAAGAAGATTTTTAAAGTTTTTCTTCTTTGTTACTATGCTCAAACTTGTGATCCCCAGGGTGGGGCCAGTTTTGACCCCAGGGGCATCATATGAACAAACTTTGTAGAGGTCCACTAGGCAATGCTACATACCAAATATCAAAGCTCTACGCCTTCCAGTTTCAGAGAAGATGATTTTTAAAGTTTCCCCTCTTTGTTCCTATGTTCGAACTTGTGACCTCCGGGGCGGGGCCAGTTTTGACCCCAAGGGCATCATATGAACATACTTGGTAGAGGTCCACTAGGAGATGCTACATACCAAATATCAAAGCTCTGCGCCTTCTAGTTTCAGAGAAGAAGATTTTCAAAGTTTTCCTTCTTTGTTACTTTGCTCAAACTTGTGATCCCTGGGGCGGGGCCAGTTTTGACCCCAGGGGCATCAAATGAACAAACTTGGTAGAGGTCCACTAGGAGATGCTACATACCAAATATTAAAGCTCTGCGCCTTCTAGTTTCAGAGAAGAAGATTTTCAAAGATTTTGCTTTTTTTTTCCTTTTTGTTGCCATGGCAACCAGAGTTGTGGGTGAAATTTAATTCTTTGAACAATTTTGGTAGAGCTTCACCCATGGAACATCCCTGCCAAGTTTCATCAAGATTGGCCCAGTGGTTTAGGAGAAGAAGATGTTTAAAGAAATTGTTGACGGACGACGGACGACGGACATAGGGCGATCACAATAGCTCACCTTTAGCACGTTGTGCTAAGGTGAGCTAAAAAGGAGAAAATGCCAATAACTAAGCATTTTCTCCTTTTCCCCTCAATGTTTTCTGTCCTTACAAAACAATTTTCATTTGAAGCAAATTTGATTTGTCACCTAATTCTTTTAATATAGACAAGTCTAAATATCTTGACCTCTGGGAAAAGGTTAAGTATCTTCTCTTTGCCTAACAATTTCAATCCCAAGTTTTAACAATTCTGATCAAGATGGATTTTAAAACGTGGGAAAGGAAATAAATGCTTATCAAGAACATTTTTTTTCCATTTTGCACAATGTTTTCTACCCTTCCAAATCTCATAATTTGAGCAACTTTTAAAACAAGTTATTTCCTTGAAATGATATCCCCCACCAAAAAAGACCTTTTTTGATAGAAGCATCATTTGAGCATTACAGTCATATCAAATTTGTCATCTGCAAATCCTCTCAATTTGAACAACTATAAAATTCTGTCGTTTGGGAAAGAGTTAAGTTACTTGTGGACAGAGTGGATCAAGATCAGAAGGCAAAGAATGGGCAGTCTGATTGACCTTATATAAATCTGTATGAGCTGGTTGATAAATCTGGCCATCCAATTTCCTTACTGACAGAGAAACCTCAATATCATTAATAAATCCATTAACTTTTAACCATTTACCAGACGACAAAATTTTAGCCTTGTCCAAATTGAAAGCATTTGCAGACAACAATTTTAATGTAGCTAAAATGGTGCAATTTTCTCTTGATGGGGTAGAAAACATTGTGGGAAAAAGAAAAAATGCTGGTTACCAGCATTTTCTCCTTTTCACACAATGTTTTCATAAGGCCTCTTTCCCAGGGTCGTCAAAAGACGGCATTGTACAGTAAAGGGTTAACCAAACAATCCCAAATTTTAACAACCCCAGGAAAGAAGGCTTTCAAAAACATTTATTGGAGCCACATCTAATTTGTCGTCTGCAAAATATTTCGATTCCCATGAGTCTAAAATGTTGTTGTTTGTTAAAGAGGCTTCAAATCATTATCCCTCCTCCCTGATGTAAGTTTGCAGATTACACCAAAAATAAGTATCAAGTTGTCAAACAACATGCCAGGCAGTTAGGGTATTAGCTATTTCTCATCCATAGTTTAATGGGTACTGGGCGAGTGATAGAGAATAATGGATTCCGATTGGTTGTTAGTCTCCCAGAAGGCCACGCCTACCCCTTCCACTACCTGACTTAAGAAATTACCTATGTATCGGATTTTTCGCCTCCTTAAACATATCGTAAACAATCACTTGATGAACAAATCAAGCTGAGCAGCTGATTAAGGGCTGATTAGGGATGTGTGCCCTGAAAAAACTTGTTGTCCGGTGGAATCCTTTGTTAGGACTTTTTGTCGTCCGCCGGAAAAAGTTGTGTCTCAGATGACAGTATTGGCATTTCCGAGAACTCTGAGTTGATAACCCTTTACCACACATTTCTGCATTTTTACAACCCTATAGAGGGAGACTTTTGAAAGCATGTACAAAATGAAGGAAATGCTGTTACAAAGCATTCTCTCCTTTTTCCAGCATGTTTCCAAAGACAAATGCCATAAATTAAGCCTACTCTTATTTCTTGTCTGCAAATGCTTTGAACTTGGACAAGTCTAAAATTCTGTTGTGTTGTATGGAGTTCATGCATGAAAACCCATAAAAACTTTGTAGCAAATGGAGAAATCACCAACTAGGAGCACTGTCCACTTTTGTCACAATTTTTTTTTAACCTTCTACAGGATAATGCCGACCTTTATCAACCCTGGGAAAGAAGCCTTTTGAAACCATTGTGGGAAAAGGAGAAAATGCATTTTTTCCTTTTCTCACAATGTTTTCTATCCTATCAAAGAAAAATTGCGCCATTAGAGCCACATTGAAATGCTTTCAATTTGGACGAGGCTAAAATTTTGTCACCAGGTAAAGGGTTATACAAGCCAGTGGCTGTCTGCGCAAAATCCTGACTAAATATCTCAATAAAAACCTTGTCTTTCACAGCTTCTGCTAATCTCCATCCATCTGGATTCATAGAGGGCATGATATGGATGTCAGTGTTATAGAGAAGCCACTGGATCTCTGCTCTGTTAAACTCATTACTGGGTATCTTGACATCTTCGTCTCTCAAAACATCGCAAAGGAAAACAATTAGTCTCAGTAATATCTCTTTTCCAACCACTTCATTGCCATGCATGTTTGCAATATATTTGAATTCAGGCACTCCTGGAAAAGAAGACAATGACATGAACCATGTGAAAATGAGTTCAATGCATACTCTTTACCAAATGACATTATTTCGGACTGGTCCAAATTGAAAGCATTTGCAGACAACATATTATATGTGGCTAAAATGATTGCATTTGTTTCTGAAAGGTTAGAAAACATTGTGGGAAAAGGAGAAAATGCTGGTTAACAGCATTTTCTCCTTTTCCCACAATGTTTTCAATGGACTTCTTTCTCAGGGTCGTTAAAAGTCGGGATTGTGTGGTAAAGAGTTAAATCACACAATTATGGATCCACAAAATTCATTTTATCTAACAACTACCTGAATCACAAGACAGAATGGTCCTACAGCAAACTTTTTGCAGTTGCATTAAGCCCCCTTTTCACAGAGCATGAATCATGCATGATTTGCACATGTCAGGGCATCAGAACTGAATGGTGTTTTACAACTCTTTCAGCATTATTTCATTTTACTATGCTGAAAGCTTTTTGTCCCTTACCAAACAATCCTGTGATCCTGAGGAAAAGATCATTTGAAAACATTGTGGGAAAAGGAGAAAATTCTAGTAACTAAGCAAAAAATTAAAACTATACATTAAGCTTTTAGTTTACATGTATGCTTTGAAACTTTTCGATTAATTACCAATGCTAACTGATAACATGCTTTCTATTCAATACCATAATTGAATGTATGATTTTGATCCAATTCTCAATCAATTTCTCAATGGAAAACAGTGTGGAAAAAGGAAAAATACTAGTAATCAGCTATTCCTTTTTTTCCAACATTGTTCTTCACCATTTGAATAACAATATGAATATCTATTTTTATGTACTTGAAAGAAATTGTAGGCTAAAAACACTTCAAATTTAACCAACCAGGTTAACCCTTTCCCCGCCCATCCCTTCTTCTAACAACCCAGGGAGGGAGGGTTTTTGAAAACATTGCAGGACTTGGAGAAAATGCTGGTGACCAGCATTTTCTCCTCTTCCGACTATAGTATTGTTACTTTCTGGGAACAGTTCAGAATCCAGAATCTACCCAAGTTTTAGTGAAGAGTTGCTTATAAACAACTTTTGGAATAATCCAATGGAAACACAGCTGTCCATCCTGCACATAAGCAGGCGTCTGCTTGGGTTTGCACCGGTTAAGGATTTGCCGCACTCAATACCTAAACCTAACCAGATAAATTATTTGTACTTACTGAACAACCTTTACCTTACAAGGAACTATTTGCTGAGTATGTGTACAACAGACTAGCCGACCAGGACCTGAATTCTTTATCCAGTAAACCCCAAGTTACCGGCTGAATGGCTGAACTCTTTACCAAACGACAAAATTTTAGACTGATCTAAATTGAGAGCATTTGTAGACGAGAAACTAAATGTGGCTCCAAGGATGAAATATGCCCTTGATAGGGTTGAAATATGAAATATGCCCTTGATAGGGTAGAAAAATGGCGGGAAACCGAGAAAATACTGGTTACCAGCAGGAGTGTGGAAATCTTATAAATTTATACTTGTCCCTGGACAAGTACCTGTAAGTTACAAAAGTCTACTTGTCCGCCAGTGTGGCTCACTTGTCCAAAACAATTTTAAATGGCATGCGCATAAAGTGACATGTCAGCAATATGGGGATACTTTCGACAAATCTTACAGAAAAAAAAAAAACATCATTACGATCGTCCACATTCAACCATGGGAATTCTTTCAACCACTCCTTGTTAAAAAACATTTTTTGTAATATTTCTAGTCACGTTCCATTTTAGCTTTACGTTTTGAGCCGTCGAATGGTTCCTGAGTCTAGGACTTCCTACTTTCGGCTTGCTTCCAAGATTTAATAAAAGAAACTGACCCATTTTCTCCAATTTTACGCATCAATTGATCGCTGAACTGAAAAATGTTTTGGTTTGACTATAGGCAGTTTCCGGCAGAGGAGACAATTGCTAAATCACGGCCCATTTCGAACGGAAGCTGTTTCAAATCATGATTAAGCATTTTCAATGCACGATTATCGTCAAAGATCTTTGAATCCATATGAAAATGATACCATTATTATTATATTTTTAGTTTATTTTAATCCATAATGATGATCTTGAAGCTGTTCAGAATTTTTCAAAGCAATTAAAACTTCTGTGCAAAAACAGCCATATATTATACTGATCTTGTTCTATGTGGCGAATGCTGAGGTACACCAAATGTGTATTTTGGCTGTTTATCATTTGTAATGTCATTTTTTGTACGACATGAGAACATTTGTATTTCACTGGATAAGTATATTACAGTTCTTTGTTTTAAAATTTTCCTAATATTTTCTTATTGTCCGCAGACAACTAGATTGAAAAAAGGCACTTGTATGGAGCCGAATTTTCCCGAGTAGTACAAATCGGGCATAGTATTTCCACATCCCTGACCAGCATTTTCTCCTTCTTCTACAATATCTTCAAAAGGCTCCTTTTTTCGGGGTTGTTAAAACTCGGGACTGTGTAGTAAAGGGTTAACTTCCATTATCTATTCTTACAGAAACCAGGTTCTCTACACCACAATGTTTTTGTCAACTACAACTCAAATCATTTGAAACACATTTGTCTTCTACAAATGCTTTTAAAATGGATTAGTCTAACACTTTGCCATTTGATAAAGAGTAGAAAAAAGACTTAATTTCATTCCCTCCACGAAAAGAATAGGCCTTACCAATTTGATGTTTTCCTGGAGTTTTCGAAAACTGTATCACCCAAAGTTTCGACCCGTTGACAGTTTCGTCTGGCACATCTGCATGCTCAAGATCCGGCAAACTGTATACCCGGGTAAAGTCTGGACATTTCTGGTGAACGTCATCCATGATACGTTTCACTTCGTCGTTCGTGTGATGCTTCTGCCAATTTTCGACTCCCCGGCAGGCCGACCATATTATTGGCAAAAACGCCAAAATTAGCCATGTTTGCCGCATACTCTGTCTGTCCTTCGCCGGCAGTTCTGTTATTTCTTCTAACGTCGTATTTCTTTTCCAGCAGAATGCTTTGTATAAGTAGTTTCTCTACAAAATGTATCTTGTTAATTGATTCTCAGCTTCTCGTTTCCATTGACATGTTTTGATTGACGTCACTGTCACATCCGGGGCTTTTGGAATCGCGGGAGGCAACTGCGTAGGTGGTATCAAGACAATTCCCCGACAAGACAGTTCCCCGACACTTTTGATTCATGCCAAATAACCTGTTACTGATATTTATGATTGATAATCATGACAAATTGGAAATATTTGCGTATAATTTATGTATTGTGATGGGATTATCTGTACGTTGTAATTAAGAATTCTATTATACAGTGACGGCTACTTATTCTGTCATGGGTGAATTCACGATTATTGACGATTATTGTCAAAAAAAAAGAGAGTTAAAAAAAAAAGACTGTTCGCCAGTTAATCCTCTGAATTATTTTGATAATTTGTATGTTCTTGTGTGCGTATTTCTTTATGCGTTTTGGAATTACACCAGAAAGAGCAGGGATTGTATAATTTACCATCCCTGGAAAGAGCGGGGGGTGGGGGGGGGGGGGGTTAAGAGAGCACCTGAGTGAAGTATTTTTTCCGTTTGCCTTGTAAACTCTCTCCATATTCCTGCTGTTTTAACATACGTGTATATTGTATCTCACATTGGGAAATCATGTGTATTTTTAATAATTGTTTGGTATTTGACAACGAAAACGGTCCCATCAAACAAAGCTAAGTTACAGAAAATTATAAACATTTCACATCGCAATCATAGATAATTACGGATAATCTCATGGTGACCAAATGTACTCATCAATCACAGGTACAAACGTTTCAATCAATCACAACATCATTCATCCATACAATCCTTTATAAACCTCTTTTACCGAGTTAATTTCCATTTGACGTAGAACAAATGTGTCGGGGAACTGTCTTCACTTTTGTCGGGGAACTGTCTTCAAATCTGTCGGGGAACTGTCTTCACTTTTGTCGGGGAACTGTCTTGTCGGGGAACTGTCTTGTCGGGGAACTGTCTTGTTCCCACTGCGTAGGTATTCGTACCCGTTCGACATTTTCCGAATCACTCGTCACAACTCGGCCGATTATATGATTAGCGTATCACACCCGAGGTATGCCGAATGTTTCCGATGTAGCTTTGCGTGGGCGGTTTATAATGAGCTGTTGACCAGTCTCTTAACGCAATGGGCTGCCAGGCGCGACTCGGGGTGCTTTTGCGGACAGCGTAGATCAAGATCAGACTGCAGAGAATGTGTAGTCTGAATTTGGATCCACACTGTCCGATAAGGAATATATCTTTCCCTCCAAAATACCTAAGAAATAGCAAAATTTGGGTTTTTACTATCGGCTTGAATTTTCAGGGCACTAATTTAGAAGGATAAGGGTTCAATTGTGTCGCGATCGGCGATAGATCTAAATATTATTTTTCATTCGCTTGAGAATTATGCCTTTGTGTTTCTGCACGATAGTTTTTCATCCTTTTTTGTTTTGGGATAAAAATATTTCAACATAAGGTCGCACAACATGGAGCCTTGATACTTGTAAGCATTTCAGAGTTAACTAGATCTCTCCAGCTATAAGTCTCAATAATGAGACGTTTGCGGTGGTTCCTTTCTTATTTGGACATTTACTGTGCACCGGAGGCGACCAAACAAAAACTAAAATGGCCTTCGGGGATAGTTATCGGTCATTATCCTCACTATGGACCAACGTACAGTTTTACAATCACTGTATACGCCAAAAAATCAGTTAGCTCGGTAAACAAGTTTGCAAAAACAGGCTCGCAAAAGAATTCTATTCGACAGAAACTCATCATATGTATATCATTTGAAAGCTAAGATTTTTTCTACTCACATGTGCTGCGATCTAGGACATAAAACCTGCGATTTTTGCACAGTAATGCCGAATCACTAATTTTTGCCGTTCACGGCCGTTGACGGTTGCATTGACCGCTAAACTTTTGCTCTCTATTACTCTGAAGAGACTTTAAGCCACTTTCTGATTATGCACACAGATAAAGAAAACATTCAAGTTCACTTACAAATATCAACAATATTACTCTGTGTTTTTCCTTTTGAAATTATCCAACTTTAAGTGGGGTACTATCAAAAGGTTGAGTGTACGATCAGCGGCATCCGTACGCAATCATTAGCTGCAAAGGTCGATATAAAATCTGTACGCCAAGCTGCAGTTATCTTAATAATGGCAAAGAGAAAAGGGTTGATTTATTATGCTAAAATACAAAAAAAAAAAAAAAAAATCATCGCAACTGCTATCAATACATCTACTCTAATAATGCCGTATCTAAAACATAGCTCTCAGCAATAACAATTTATTTTAAGATTTAAAATTAGGGGGGAAAAGCACTGTTCAGAATCTTATGGACTTTTGTAAGTGGAGATAATGAATCAGTGTTATATTTCATTTTTCTTTTACATCTATAGGGATATAACACAGTGGATCTATACTCGCCAGATCTTCTGGCTACATTTGTTTTCAATTCTTATTAACTAGATAATGTGCAACATAATATTGAACACTTCTAACCAACCACTTTTGTCTTAAATTTTAGAAAGTATACTCGTGCAATGTGCATAATATTAGACATAAGCCTTTGCATTTCAGTCATACACACACAAAAAAAATGTGCAACGTACATAATATTAAATGTAAGCCATTGCATTTTGAAGAAAGAATTTTGAGTTTGCCACTAGATGGTTTGTAATTTTCGCATGTGCAGTGCATGGCAGGCGAAACAAGTCAGTATTATAAAAGCCTAGACAGGAACAAAAAAACCATGAAATACTTTTCTGGACACAAAAAGGCATACAAAACAGGCGTTTTCAGAATTTCGACTGTCAGATTTTCAATGTTGAGTGAATGAATAATCTACAAGTTTCTTTCCTGTGAGCAAATTAGTGAATTTCTTTTTAACTTTTTTTGCAGAGACCTGTATAGTTTTGCATGTATCAACAGTCCTATTCTGCAAAAAGTCACAACAAATGACCGGTAGCTTTTTCAAGCTGAATGCCATTCTATACAAAACGAGACAAGTACATGTATTTATATGATTTGGTATGCACAGCATACACATAGAGAAATAGTCACGCGAAACAACATCCACAGAATTTTCTTATTTCGATTATTCCTTACACCGGTGCATGACAGGCAACACAAGCCTGTTGTCTGATTTTCTTCCGCGTAAATGCCATTCATGCTATAACCTTGGTCCGTATTCACTAGCCATTCTTAAGAACATTCTTGGTCTTTGGCTTAAGAATTTTCCAAATTTGAAAGTAACACAAGTTCTGATTGGCTTAACCAAATGGATAAGCTAATCAGAAATTATGTTACTTTCTAAATCTAGAATAGGACAACACCTACATGTATTTCTAAAGAATGGTTGGTGAATACGGGTACGCCCGGCGACCACACCACTTTCTTTGGGTATCGATAACGATTCTACCACGACCATGGCCTTTACATGATGGCTATAGGACTGCGACTGAATACAGTCTGCGCTGCAGTGAAAAAAAGTTCTGTGTTTTTCCGGGCAATTTTGTAATCAAATGTATTTCAGTAAAAACTATCCACCTTGACAATACAGTGGCAAAGCCTAAAACACACTTCATTTCTGTTGAATTGGGAGGATTTTTCTGAAGCGAAGCAGGGTATGTCTTATGTGGGTATTGGATGGTTCTGGTTACCCAAATGTATTTTGTGGGCTTGACCAAGCCATGGTCTAACCCAACGTCTGTGTGTCACCCTCTCTGTCCCTTCTTCTACTCAATGTTAAATACTAGTTGGTCATTTGCCAGCTGCTGGACGAGAATCATTATAATAATTATTATCCTGTAACTCTGGCACGTTGTCCATTTCCTCTTTGAAGATGTATTATTTACTTAGAGTCACGATGGCTTGGAGAGAAACGCTGATGAAGGTAGTCTGAAAGAGTAGTCTTTATAATTGATCGCTATTGACAACCGAGGTCGGCCTTTGGCTAGGTAAGTCCAGAAACGCAGCTCAAACTTACAAAAAAAAACTCCAAGATCATATCAATTACAAAGAAAGGCCATAAATGTTATGCTAACATATACACTAAAATGAATGTTGTAGGATTGCACAACAACATCTTACTTCCGGAAATAATCAAGCTGACAACGCTGAAAATGTGCAAAAAATATTATAAAACCCCAGTAAATGTAGTTAAAACGTAGTATGCTCACCGTGGCCCATGAGTCGTATGAATTTATGCGTTAGTAAGTTTGAATTTCGGCTCGTTCGGGAATCTTTTCGACAATCGAAACAAGAAATATCTTTAAAAAAAGACAGACAGCGTAAATTTGCCAGCAAATAGGCAGGGCCCCTTAAAATAAACATGTCTATATATTTGACCAATCAAAAATTTATATATATTCATTTGTTATCAGTACTAAAAAGTAGGTCAACAGCAAGCACATTCAGCTACGCCAAAAAAGATGGGAAGTCAGAATTCACTCTGTATCACCTTTGAACACACATTCCAACAAGTAGCTAAGCAAGCACCTATGGGATACTAAAACGTGCTTTCTACAGATGGTAAGATTTTGATTGATACAGGTACATCTCAACATATTTTTCTTCTCTTGAAACTAAATATATCATTCCTTAAACTGTGACAGGTTTTTACCTAATTATGGGGGGGGGGGGGGGGGAATAATAAGATAGGTATTACTGTAGTTTATGTGGAAAAGTAGCATATGGCCTTGGAAAAGGTTTCGTGCGAAGAACTGGTAAAACACCTAGGGGTGTGTGGATAGATGCACTGACTGGCAAAAATAGTACTTAAAACTATTGAAAACTCCGTTACACGCCAAAGAAAAATACATATGGCTTACATAGTCGACAAACCTTGTCAAACTGAGCTCCTCTGTTAACACTAGAGATGCTGAGCAAAGCTTAACCCTGTCAGCACTTGACAAATTATGTGTTGTTGCAAATAATGTAGATCAAGTTCATACTGCGCGGAATGTGAAATCTGGCCAGAGATCTTTTTATTAGCTATTCTTAGAGATATTTCTGCATGTGCAAATAAACCTGGACATCGTTTCGTGTCATTATACGTTCGGCGATAGCTAAGATATTCATATGTGCCACATGTTTCATCAGTCTTATGCGGGGCTCTTAAGTGTATTGCCTACAGGCACTTACACTCTCATGACAAACTCAATGGATGGAAATCGAACAAAGACCATTAGAACTACGGTTCCATCACCAATGAGTCGTGCAGGACGCCATCCATTTCTTTTGAATGTATTATTTGTTGCACAAAGTTATTGCTAAACAAGTATAAAACTGATCTTCCGGTTACCCGTATATACTGGCTTATTGCAGTACTAGGTTACCGTTAAGAAAAAATATTCCCTTGCTGTATATATCTTCTCTTTCAAAATATATATACTGGAAAACTGACAGCTAATCGTACAGTAAGAAATAAACGTAGGGCAGGTGATCGTACAGTCAACCTTTTGATAGTACCCTAATAAAAGTTGTATAATTTCAAAAGGAGAAACACTGAGTTATATTATTGATATTTGTAAGTGAAGTTGAATAATTTGTTTATCTGTGTGCATAATCAAAAAGTGGTTTAAAATCTCCTCAGAGGAATAGAAAGCAAAAGTTTAGCGGTCACAGCAACCGTCAACGGCAAAAATCAGTGATTCGGATTACTGTGCAAAGACCGCAGGTTTTATGTCCTAGATCGCAGTACATGTGAGTAGAAAAATATCTACTAAGCTTTCAAATGATATACATCTGATGAGTTTCTGTCAAACAGAATTCCTTTGCGAGCTTGTTTTTGCAAACTTGTTTACCTCAGCTAACTGATTTTGGGTGTAGAGTGATTCTAGCCTCCCATTTGCAAGACTGTACGTTGGTTCATAGTGAACTCTGCTTGACAATCAAGTTGTCCAAATATCAATGCTTGTCCAACCATCAATGCTTACTTGAAAATCAAGACTGACACCAAACTCCTTTCCAATAAAAGTTTGTGTGTATTATGCTTCTTTCGACCACAATGTAATTGAACCATGCTTCTAGCAAAAGGGGGTTTAATGTGTCACTGTGATGCATTATACCAAGAAAGTTATCACATAATTGTGGATCCATAAATCCAGACAAACGACTGAATCCTGAGATAGTATGTTCCTTGGACATGCAGAAAGTTCCCCAAAAACAGAAAGTTTCGACACAGATCAGCCTGTGCGGACTGCGCAGGCTGACCTGGGCCGATAGTTTTTGCATATACATTAAACCCCTTTTTCACAGAGCATAGTTAAATTGTTATCTATGACAAGAAATAGCAACAGGAAATAAAATATGACAACAAATAGCAACAGGGAAGATAATTGTATTTTTTTTTTGTAAACTTTATTGTCCACATCTTTTTGGTACTTGAGGGTCGTGGCCATCCCTCATAGCAGAGGATCAAGAAAGGAGAGAGTAATTTTCACTCCTTTTCTTCAGTATCGCAGCAAAGGAAGATAATTGTAAGTTGTAGGGTAGGTAACTCTCAAATTTCTGATTAACGTGCACTGTTCTTACTTCCCTTTACTCACGTTTCGCACAACCGCTCAATTTTCCACGTTTTGTTGAATGGTTTTACACACACTGCTTTTTTTCGCAACACTGAACTCTGTGTATCAACGTACACCGGATATAGCGATTGTCCAATCGAGGGAAATTTCACACAGTACAGTACAAGGTCAGTACTTTTCCAATGTTTTCGTTGAAATACATAAAAATTCACCGTAAGTATATTTGGCAGTCGTTACTGATACATTAATGTAGCTGTCTTACCACAGCAAATGGTTGGGAAACATCCACAAGAGCTACGAATAACAAAAATACTCCCCTAATCACTGATAATCTCCTCTTGTCTGTCACGAAAACGCTGCTTTTAAAGACTGTTTTGATAAAATATTAATCCGTCATATATTGAAATCAATGATAAATAGCCTAGTTAATCATGGCGAGTCGCTAGAAAAATTCCTGACTTATTTTTAAAACTGCATTTTTCGATATATTCATCTTTGTTTTTTCTCTACGGTGTACGGTCTATAGGAGGATGGTGTACGTTATATAGCAAAAGCTCCTGTTAGGAGTGTACGGTCGATAGCGAGATAAAATCTTCGTGAAATACATTGTCTAGTGCTGGAAATAGACGAGTTTGCTGTTCGAGGATAGATTTTTGTCATTCGAACGTATCCTGTCCCTTAATTATTAGAATTATCATGACTGTATTTTCGTTATTTTTATTTCTTTTTTCCAGCCCTGAATACAGGGCATACATGTAACGCCGCAAACTACGACAAAACGTGTTAATAAATGAAGACCAAACCTTTCTATGAAACTCTTAAATATTTGTTTGTTTGTTTGAGTTTACGTCCCAGTCAACAATTTTTTAGTCATGTTGGGACGGAGCCACCGCTTCCTGGGTATTTAACCAGTACTATGGGGAGTAAATGTGTGTTGCTCAAGGACACAACACGGTTACGCCGTTGATGAGGATCGAACCCAGGACCTCTCTCAGAAATCCGACTTTGACACTAGGACACCGCGCTTGAAAAATGACACCGGAGGTACATGTGTACACCGACCATAGATGGACAATCACTACCTAGCCCTATGATGAAAAGAGAAATCCTGCAATAACTATTATTATTTTTTATTACTCAGTTTTTCCGTCCCTTTCAAGATTATTTCACACAAGTCGAGACAAGCTAATCGGTAGGTAGGTCGAAAACGGGAGTACCCCGGGAGAAACCACCTGACACACCCGCAAGCACAACTTGGCTTGTCCCATATGTGACCTCTAGGCTTCTCTTTCTGTCTTTGAATATAATGTTTGTTAAATATACTCCTCAAACTTAGATTAACATCAAAACGTGATTTTCGTTTCCAAAAGCTCTTGGTAGCTGAATGCTCTAATGTGTTAAGAATCTGTAATGCAACCGTCGCACTAAAAAAAAACCCGAAATTGTCAAAAATGATTGTGACTTGTAGCTATTAGGTCTATTTTTTTTTTCAATCAACCCACTACCTGTTGCATGTTATTCCAAAAGTGTTTTGATGATATGATCGTCTTATCAAGATGTCAGTATAATTGCCAATGCCCTTAGTATGTGAGATTCAAAATCAAGTCTTTAAACTGCAAAAGAAACAAATTGCAGCTCGTGAATTTCATGCAAAGAACCACTTTGTTGTCACATAAAGTGTCCTTCCGACAGAAGACAGAAGACTAGCTGCATTCTAAGAAAGCCTAAACTTGTTTTAAGTTAAGAACCGTATGATAAGCTCAAACAAGATTAAGCATTAATGCAATGAAACAATATTGTGTAATGATTCGCTCGAGTTCTGTCAATGATTTGTAACCTCAATGCAATCATGCTTTAATCACTTGCATTTCCAATTTTCTCTGTTTTCGGCACACAACCAAGAAATCAATAATTATTTGATACTTGCCAATGTCTCTAAAAAGGCATGCACAGGTATTCATTTCTAGATTTACATATAACTCCCGTTTACGTCAGAATATAAACTTTTCTTCTCATCTATAGTCCGTACACTGCTTTTGCTATAAGTCGTACACCAATTTGACAACTGCCTGCTATAGACCGTACACTGGCTATTTTTTTTAAATCTAAATATTCGGAAAACTAAGAACAAATTGGAAGTAAAACTTCGTTTGTAAGTACTTAAGACCTCCAAGAAGTTATAACAAAGCGAATTGCGGGCCTGAATAACAATAAAATTGAGAAATATGAAAATTTTGAGTCGGCCTGTTAAATGTCAAGAAAAACATCAGTGATTGGGCAGGTCATTCTGCTAAATTTTAGTGCAGAAATACTTTTCCTAAGTGTTTCACATATTCATACATATACCCGAATCTATCATTGATGTAAGTTCTATATTTTCCAGGCAAAATACTATAAAACACAAAAATAATAAAAGAAATACTGACCGTGTATCTCACTCCGTAAACATTTCCCTCGATTGGACAATCGCTATATCCGGTGTACGTTGATACACAGTGTTGAACACGGATTTAAAAATCAACATCTTTTAACTTCTGTACTTTTATTGGCAGACCAACAGTTTTGCCGTTTTTTTTTTTTTGTCCACCATATGTCCTATGGTTATTTCTGGAAACAGAATGAATACAGACATTTCAGAGCGAACATTCCCATAGCATCTTATCGAATAACATCACCAATAATAAAAAAATCTTCTTCTATAGCAGCTACAACTGGGTATAGTCCTACTAGGTGTCACACTGCTCCTGCTTTGCTGCGATACTGAAGAAAAGGAGTGAAAATTACTCTCTCCTTTCTTGATCCTCTGCTGTACTTTTCAGGACATCCCGAGAGTTTTGCTGGTTTTTTTTTCCAATCGAATATATGAGCTCTACTCTGGAAAAAGAGGGCTTTAACTCTTTACCAAACGACAAATTTTTGGACCAGTCCAAATTGAAAGCATTTGCAGACGACAAAATAGATGTAACTCAAAAACTGAAATTTGTTTTGGGAAGGTTAGAAAACATTGTGGGAAAAGGAGAAAATGCTGGTTACCAGCATTTTCTCCTTTTCCCACAATTTTTCCAGCATTTTCTCCTTTTCCCACAATTTTTTCAAAAGGCTTCTTTTTCAGGGTCGTTAAAGGTCGGGATTGTGTGGTAAAGAGTTAATGCATCACCGTGATGCATAATTGTGTATCCATAAATCCTTTTTATCCGGTGTAATGCAGAGAAATGACCCTCCCCTACAAAATGACCCATGAGTCATTTCACTACGTAGAGGAATGACCCGGGTCATTCTTCTACGCAGAGAAATGACCCCAGACCGTAGAGAAAGGACCCTCCCCCCTCTAGCTGTAGTAGAATGACCCCCCTCATGAAAAGAAAGGACCCACGTAGAGAAATGACCCCCCCCCCCTTTTTCCCCTGTAACATTGTTGTTGCTGCTGATGCTGATACTACTACAACCATTACTACTACTACTACTTCTCGTACTTCTACTACCCCCTTTTTGCCTTAACATTGTTGTTGCTGCTGATGCTGCTGATGTTTCTACTAATACTACAGCTAGAGCGGGGTCCTTTCTCTACAGTCTGGGGTCATTTCTCTACGTCGAATAATGACCCGGGTCATTCCTCTACGTAGTGAAATGACCCATGGGTCATTTTGTAGGGGAGGGTCATTTCTCTGCATTATACCGGCAACCTGCCGAATTATGATGTAGAATGGTCCTTGGACATGCAGAAAGTCTACCATAAGCAAAAAGGTTTCGATACAGGTCAGCCTGTGCAGACTGCCCAGGCTGACCTGGACGATACGTTTTGCAGATGCACTAAACCCCTTTTTCATAGATCATGGCTCATATGTATATTTCGAATGGCACCGATTATGTCCTGTGCTATTCCATCTTGTGTGGTGTCCGTGCTTGTGAGGTAGGGCGTCGGCCTCGCAATCAAAAGGTCCTGAGTTCGATACCCGGGAGCGGATGTCAACTTTGGGACTGTTTATTGGCCCACACATTCGGCGCGAGTCCTGGTGTAGTTTCCAGGAAGCAGAATCGAAAGAGATTAGTATAAGTTATAAGAACTTGTTTCTCAATCGATGTAAAATAAATATGTTTAAACTAAAATTAAACATCTTAAACACAATTACCCATGAAAATTAACACTGCAATATAGGCCTTTGCTGGTTAAAGTCGACGCTCTTATAATTGAGCCATGCTCTGGCAAAAGGGGGTTTAATGCATCTCGGCGATCCATGATACCTAGCAAGTCATCACATAATTATGGATCCATAAAATCCATTTTGTACAACAACCGACCAATTCTTGAGGTACACTGGTCGTTTGACATGCAGAAAATTGACCAATAGCGAAAAGTGTCGGCCAGGTCAGCCTGCTCAATCTGCACAGGCTGATCTGGGTCGATACTTTTCGCAGATGCATAAAGCCCCCTTTTCACATAGCGTGACTTAATTATATGGTCACAGGCGCAAAATAATTCCCCCAGATATCAAAGTTGCACTCGGCTTCCACAGAATCATCAAATCAACTACAGAAACATAGTAAAGACGTGTCTGTCCATTTCCTTTGATAAAACTGAGCAGCGGAAGTGCTTGGTACCATATTTTCAATTGGGTCGACTTTTCGTTCAAAGGACCTGGGAGCACGAGCTGTGCGACACCTTATGATCACACTGAATAAAATTCTACACGTTAAACTCTTTAACAGACAAGAAAAATGTAGACTTGTCCAAATTCAAAGCATTTGCAGACAACAATTTAAATTTGGCTGAAACGATGGGATTTGTCTTTGAAATGGTAGAAAACACTGTGGGAAAAGGGGAAAATGCTGGTTATCTGCATTTTCTCCTTTTCCCACAATGTTTTCAAAAGGCTTCTTCCTAAAGGTCGTTAAAACTCGGGTGCGGTAAAGGATTAAGACTTTACGGAAGCTAACTTATTTTCCTAGTGGTCTGACAATCCCTTCTCCGCTGTTTCTTACCTAGGTTTACGGAACCGCTTGACATTATCTCAGATGATTTTCGTGTAGCTGTTTTCTGGGATGTAAATCAGTAGTCACAGCGCTGGATTTGTTTTATGAGAAATTTTGTCCCGTAGTCATCGTAGTCATTTTTGGAAAATAGAAAATATAATTTAATAATTTCAGCTGCTTCAAGCTGTCATTATCAACTCGATAAAGCATAAAAAATATCCTCATGAAACCGAAAAGGTCGTGAGTGGTCTTGGGTAACTAGGCCCTGTTTCATGAAAAAATAGTCTGCTTTGCACAAATCCGCTGACAGACTCATGTTCTGATGTCCCGACTTAAGTTCAGTTAGTTATTTGAGACGCATTTCACTGACATAAACAGACTTAAAAAACGTTCCCAGATACTGTGTTGACACGTTCCAAGCTCATCTCAGCGAAACGTTGGACTTAACTTTGTCAACTGAGTTAAGTCCTTTTATTTCTTCCAGATGAGTCTGAAGCGCTGTGTCTCAGGACACATGATTTGTGAAGGTCTCTCAAATAATGTACTCAACTTAAGTCGGAATATGAGCCCAGTCTCGAAAACAATCTCAGTCATTGTGAGACGTGTTTCGTACATTAATCATGAGCGGCATGGTCCCATTGCAATGGAAAATGGTACATGTCTGTTTTATCGTTTGAAATAGTATTAAAAGTATATTGAATTAGTATCTAGTTTTAGACATTATCATTATTTAGTTTAATCAGTAAACTAAGAAAGAAAGAGAGAGAGAAAAATAAACTAGAACTGTCACAAAGCCGACAAATGCCCCACCAGCATCTTGTCACTGAATCAGCACAATCATGGAATGGAAATGATTTTCAAAACAAAGTTCAGCCGTGACCTTGGCCTTTAACCCATGTGACCCAAAAGCAATAGAGCACCTCCTTGGGTCATGAGCAAAACTTGCATAAAGTTTCAAGGTCCTAGGTCAAACGGCTTTTGAGTTACCGCACGGAAACGATTTTCAAACAAAGTTCACCTGTGACTTTGACCTTTGGCCCATGTGACCCAAAAACAATAGGACACCTCCACATGTCATAAGCAACACTTGTATAAAGTTTATGGGTCCTATGTCAAACGGCTTTTGAGCTAGAGTATGGAAACAATTTTCAAACAAAGTTCGCTGTGACCTTGACCTTTGACCCAAGAGACCAAAAAATAGTAGGGCACTTTCTTGGGTCATGAGCAACACTTGTATAAAGTTTCGGGGTCCTATGTCAAACGGCTTTTCAGTTAGAGCACTGAAACAAAAAGATGGACGGATTGGCGGACGAATGGACAGATGGACGGACAGATAGAAAGACATGGTGAAACCGTATATCCCCCTTTACTTCGTAGGTAGGGGCATAAAAAACAAACAGAAGCGTGCTTTTAATTTCTTCACTAGCAACAATGTCGTTTCATCTCTTTCACCCGACTTTGAATTACAATTCAACATGTCTCGGTCTACAACACCTTTAACCAAACAATACTTTTAACCAAGCTCTTGGAGATGTTTGCCCCCAGCTGGGTGGGGGGATAGAAATAGCTCAGCTGTCGCACTACAGCAGGGGTAAGACCCCCCCACTGTGCCTGCCCGTTTGCCATGGGCTGCAACTCGTGTCGTTCGATGACGGGATCCTGGTGGTTGAGTGGATTCAGGGCTCGGCCGTTTGATAGCTCTGTTTTCGCAACACACCACTTTGGCCTTGAATTGAACTAAACGAGAGGTCAGGAAGGCCCGTCCTGATCAATCGGCTGGTCATGCCTTGCCCTAGGGCATCTAATATGTTCTTTCTTTTGTAGCCTTCTCTCAATCAAAATTACTATCTTCTTCATATTTAGTCCACACTCTTTTCATATTTCTTGTCCTGCCCTAGAAGGCGGTGGCTCATGGGTCAATCGAGTGAAAGTTTTTGGTGTTTGGCTGACATTTGTAACCTCTCAATGATCGTCTAAGTATTGGTAAGACTTTCTGCGAGAATACATCTGTCCAGTCTAGCCCTTTCATACCGAGTATACCACTGATGTATCCCTGTCATGGTCTGCGAATGGGCTTTCCCCAGACCATGACCCCTTGTTGGGCTCCGTGGTGGGTGGGGAGCATCGGTGGTGAAATTTTATACACAAACATGGCATCGCAAAAAAAGGCCAAGCTTACTGAAAGCAAACGCCCTCTTTCAGATAGTGAATCTGAAACGGAAGCTTCAATTTCTACTTCTTTTCACTCTCCGCGTTTTATCGTCATCCAGTCCCAAGATCCTTCAAAACCCATAACAAAACTATCTCCTTTCATAATAGAAAAACAGATTACCAGCATCCTTGGAACGCCAAAATCTGTCAAAAAACTCAAAGATCAGACCCTTTTAGTTGAATGTATTACAAATCAACAGGCACTGAATCTCTTAAAACACAAAAAATTCTTTGACACAGACGTTAAAATTTTCGCACACCCTTCACTCAATTCTTGTAAAGGAGTAATTAGATGCAAGGAGCTTTCCTACTGCAACTCCTTGCAAGAAATTAAGGACAACCTAAAACAACAAGGTGTATCCGATGTTCAGCGAATTTCTGTACGCAGAGATGGAGAACAGAGACTTACAAACACATACATTCTAACATTTTCTTCACCTGTTCTCCCAACATCTATCAAGATAGGTTTCCAAATTGTAAAAGTAGATGTGTATGTGCCAAATCCCTTGCGATGTTTTAAATGCCAGCGATACGGCCATCACATCAGTAAATGTCAAAATCAAGAAACATGCTCTAAATGTGCTCATCAAGGACCTGACCATGACAGTACTACATGTTCAAATCCCCCTCTCTGCATTAATTGCTAGTCTCCACACTCTACTTTTTCTAGAGAGTGTCCTGTATGGAGAGAAGAAAAAGAAGTGTTGTCCATTAAATACAACAATAATGTTAGCTTTCCAGAAGCAAGGAAAATATTTGAACAAAGAAAGAAAACCTCTTCTAGTCCTAGCTATGCAGGTGTTGTTGGCTCGTCAACTGAAAAGGATGGCTGCAGCACTTGTAAGATTCTAGCAAAAGTTCTCCTTCAAAAATTTCCTGATGTAGCTACTGAGCTGAAAGAACTTCTCCCTCCATCCACCTTGTCCAAACTAATTCCTGACTCTCCATCTGCGTCTACAACAAACAAAACCCCTTCTGCAACCTCAAAACCCACAAACTCTCAAAGTATTTCTTCACAAAAAACTTCAAAGCCGCCTACCTCTTCGCAAAATATCTCTTCAAAAAAACCTTCAAAGCCATCTCCCCCTTCACAACAGCCTCCAGAGAAACCCCAACCTCCATCTTCACAGTCTACAATAAAATCTAATGTTTCATCTAAAGACAACAAATCTAATCATACACCTCGATCTCCTAAAAGGTCTTCTTCCAAACCTAAACCACAATCTAGAGATTCCCATGAATCTTGTGAAATCACAGTCAGAGTAAATGATCCTGTCCCTACCTCCAACAGATTTTCGGAGCTAGAGGACATGGATGCAGATGCTGAAAATCTGGAAGGTGAGGCTTCAGATTCAGAAGCCTCTATCTGGTCCATTTCTAAAGATACTTGGAACAAGGACACTGACACTTGGCACACGTCCAAACCCGAGACAACTGTAATGAAGTCTTGATCAACCTATTTTAAAATGCATTGGTTTACAGCCTCTTTTTTTACTTTAGCTTTTATACTTTCTTCATGCACAATGGATACCATAATCCAGTGGAACTGTCGAGGTCTGAAGTCAAACTTTGACGAACTTTCCCTTTTAATTAATGATCACAAACCAGTTGCTGTTTGTCTGCAAGAAACCTTCCTTAAACAGGAGGATGATATCTCTATCAAATACTATTCCATTTACAATAAAGTCTTTACCGAAGGCGAGAAAGCTAGAGGTGGTGTTTCTGTTATTGTTAATAACAACATACCTCATAAAGTTATCTCTCTTAACACAAACTTGCAAGCTGTTGCCATCAGATTATCTTTACACAGTGCCGTTACACTATGTTCTTTATATCTCCCCCCAAACACACCTATTAATGAGACCAATCTGAATGATCTCATTTCCCAATTGCCATCACCCTATATTCTTGCTGGGGATTTTAATGGTCACAATGTTATGTGGGGTTGCGATGACACTAATCAGAGAGGTTTACAGTTGGAGAGCTTCATTTCGAACAACTCTTTCTCTTTGTCTTTCATGAATGACAACAAATCCAAAACCTACCTACATCCAGCAACTGGATCTTACTCATCTATTGATTTAACTTTATGCAGCCCAGTCTTACTTCCCAATTTCACTTGGAAAGTGAAAGAGGATTTGTGTGGAAGTGATCACTTCCCTATTATCTTTTCATCTACACAACCATCCAGCAGCATAAAACCACAGAAATGGAAGCTCTCCAAAGCCAATTGGAATAGATTTGAAACCGTCTGTGAACAGACTATTACACATGACAAATTTGGAGATTGCGATGATCCCGCAAAGCTTTTCACTTCCCTATTAATTGATGCAGCTAAACAGTCCGTCCCTCAGACCTCGACAAATCCAAAACGTCCTGACAAGCCTTGGTACAATGAAGATTGTAAACAGGCTGTCAGAGACAGAAAACAAGCCCTTAGAAAGTTTAACCTCAGACCTACCAAAGAAAATCATAACCTATTCCGTATTTCCAGGGCAAAAGCTCGTCGCACCATTAGAGAAAGTAAGCGCAAGGCTTGGAGACAATATGTTTCTAAATTAAATAGTAGAACTACTACTAAAAAAACCTGGGACATGATCAGAAAGATCAATGGCAAAGGCCAACCCCCTCTCAGTCACCTTAATGTTAACAATACTTCGTTGGAATCACCCCAGGATATAGCTGATGCTCTTGCCGACACCTTTTGCAAAAAGTCTTCCTCTGCAAACTATTCTGAAAAGTTTCAGAGAAATAAAGCTAGAGAAGAAAAGAAAAAACTTAATTTCAATTCTTCTAATTCAGAGCACTATAATAAACTCTTTACCTTTAAAGAATTAAAATCAGCTCTGAATAAAGCTCACGATTCTTCTCCCGGCCAAGATAAAGTTCATTACCAGTTTTTAAAACACTTACCTTTTACTTCTCTCTCTGTTTTACTAGATATTTTTAATGATATCTGGCAATCCGGTGATTTTCCTTCGTCCTGGCGAGAGGCACTAGTCATTCCTATCCCAAAACCTGGCAAGGATACTAGTGACCCAGCCAACTATCGTCCAATAGCTCTTACTAGTTGTCTCTGCAAGACCCTAGAACGTATGGTCAATGACAGGCTTGTCTGGTTTTTAGAAAAAATCAACCTCATCGTTGATGTACAGAGTGGATTTCGTCGTCAACGAGGCACCATCGATCATCTTGTCCGCTTTGAAACCTTTGTTAGAGAAGCCTTCATTAATAGACAACATGTAGTATCTGTCTTTTTCGACCTTGAAAGCGCTTATGATACGACTTGGAAATACGGAATTCTTAAAGACTTACATGACTTTGGTCTTCGAGGCCGTCTTCCTCTTTTTATCTCAGCCTTCTTGGATGAACGTCTTTTCCGCGTCCGAGTTGGTAATACTGTCTCGGGAACCCGTGAACAGGAGATGGGTGTGCCCCAAGGATGTATTCTCTCTGTCACACCTTTTAGTGTAAAAATAAACAGTATAGTTAAAGCTATCTGTCCTGGTGTAGACTGTTCTCTTTATGTTGATGACTTTGTTATATGCTTCAGATCTCGAAATATGAATATTATTGAGAGACAACTTCAACAGTGTCTCAACAAACTCCAAACGTGGTCTGAAGAAAATGGCTTCAAATTTTCAAAGTCCAAAACAAAATGCATGCACCTTTGTAATTTACGTGGTGTTCATCCAGACCCTGAACTATATTTGGACAAAACTAAAATTGAAGTCGTTTCTGAATTTAAATTTCTCAGAGTCATCTTTGACAGAAAGCTTTCCTTCCTTCCTCACATCACTGCTCTTAAAAAGAAATGCAAGAAGGCTCTTAATCTTCTAAAGGTTGTGGCCCATTCTGAATGGGGAGCAGACCGTAATGTCCTCTTGCGGCTTTATCGGTCTTTAGTTCGCTCTGAATTAGACTATGGATCCATTGTATACGGATCAGCCCGTAAATCTTGCCTTAAAATTCTCGATCCTATACACCACGAAGGCCTGCGTCTTGTACTTGGCGCTTTCAGAACTTCTCCCGTCAATAGTCTCTATGTTGAGGCTAATGAACCTTCTCTTTCTTACAGGAGGGAAAAACTCTCACTTCAATATCTTTTAAAACTGAAATCAAATCGTTTTAATCCAACTCATAACGTTGTTTTTAAACCTCAATATAAAAGTCTTTTTGAAAGGAAACCAAATGTTATTCCTCCATTTGGTATCCGCATGGAGCCCATTGTAGATAACCTTGACATAGACATTGAGTCTATTGCCGACTATAAAATCTCTGAAATCCCTCCATGGACACTAAACAGTGCAGAATTCAGATTTGACCTTGCATCCGACAAAAAGTCAGTCACGGATAGAACTGTGTTTCATGCTAGATACAACGAGATAAAGGAGCATTATTTTTCCTTCAAACCAATCTATACAGATGGATCTAAAGAGGGAAATTCTGTAGCAGCTGCCGCTATTTATGGACAAAGGAGCTTAAAGTGCCGCCTTCCAAACAATTCCTCTATCTTCTCTGCAGAAATTAAAGCTATTGATCTTGCCCTTAATCTAGCTGAACGTTCTAATTCCAACCGTTTCATTATCTTTTCTGACTCTTTGTCAACATTACAGGCCCTTTCAAATCAACGACTTGAGAACCCCTTAATCTGTAGTTTACTTGAAAGGATCTCACAAATTTCTTCTATGAATAGATTGGTGTTCTGCTGGCTTCCAAGTCATGTAGGCATCAAAGGCAATGAAAATGCCGATAGGTCTGCCAAATCTGCACTTAACCTTCCCATTTCAGATTTTAAAGTTCCACACACTGATTTTAAATCCTCTGTTTTAACACATATCCAATCTTCTTGGCAATCCCAGTGGAATGCTGATGTTTTCAATAAACTCCATTCAGTAAAACCTTCCCTTGGTGAATGGTACCCCGTTTACAGGTCTGTTCGTCGAGAAGAAGTGATAATTGCACGACTTCGAATTGGCCATTCACGCATTACACATTCCTGGCTCTTGACCAGAGATGATGCCCCTGAATGTATTCCATGCAATGCATCCTTTTCTATAAAACATATCCTACTAGATTGCATTGACTTTCAACCAATTCGTTTAAAATATTTCAACGTCGATAGTTTAAAAAATCTTTTTGATTCTGTCAGCGTTGAATCTATTATCGCTTTCATAAAGGAGATTGGTATTTACAATAAACTGTGATATTTGCTTTTTGAGTTTCTTACCCATCTTTTTACATTCTTTACACAGTTTTCTCAATGTTAAGCTCTCATTTCCTTTAAGCTACTATTCACAGTCTTAACCTTTCCATTTAAAACTTTGAGTAGGCAGGGTTTATCCTGCCACTCAATGTCATATTTTATGCACATTATAAAATGACACTCTTCTTAATTTAACACTTCTACTATCAATCCAACTTTTTGTTCAAATCCTTTTATCACATTCCTAACTGTGATTTAAAACTTTTTGAGTAGATAGGGATTGCCCTGTCACTCAATTATTTCCATTATACATATGAAGATCACACATAACACTTCTTAATCAAACTCTTTTATCATTATTAATGTATTCAAACTTTTTTCAGTTTAAACAATTTCACTTTTATTATCTTTTAACACAGATATGCGCGCTAAATGACCAAAGCTGTCGATGCGCCAGAAAACAACATTCATTCTTGGAGATGTTAAAGAAGTAAGGGCAGTATTCAAAGATATTTCAAAGGCCTTTTATCGTTTACCACACAATCCCGACTTCTAACGACCCTGACAATGGGTCGTTAGACATTGTGGAAAAAGGAAAAAAATGCTGGTAACAAGCATTTACTCCTTTCCCATACATTTTTCTACCTTTCCGTAAACAGATTTCAATTTATTTATTTACTTTGTCGTCTGCAAATGCTTTGAATTTCGAAAATTATAAAATTTTGTCGTCTGCTAAAGATCTAATTTATCGCGTCTGGTATAAGGACTTCTTTACAAACCAACGAGTCAGGTGGTGTATCCGTTGTCTGCTGCGAATGTAACGAAATCATCTTTCGTACAGAAAACAAATAGTTGACTTACGAAAAGATTATGCTTCATGGGGAGAGGTGTAACTGAGTTTTTGAACTTGTGAATCAATCCATTTGCCGCCCTTCTTGTTTGTAATTATGAGCTGTACTTGTATTCTATGTCAATTATGGCAATAGAGTATGAGCCAAGCTGCGCAGACTGCGCAGGCTGACCTGGATCGATACTTTTCGCAGATGCATTAAGCCCTTTTTTCACAGAGCATGGTTCACATCTTTAAACTAAAGATTACTTAAAGTAACCGGTGTTCCACAAGGTCCTGTCTTACATGTAAGACATGCTCTGGCAAAAAGGGGTTTAATAGATCTCTGCGATCACATAATTATTGATCCATATGACCCATTTTGTCCAACTGCTGGCTAAATTAGTAGGTATAATGGGCCTTGGACATACCTGACTATGGATCCCTAAAATCCATTTTGTCTAATAATCGACTGAATCCGGAGATAGACTGGTCCTTGGACATGCACAAAATTGACTTCGCAGGCCGACTCGTGTCGATACTTTTGCAGTTGCATTAAATCCCCATTCCACGGGGCACATAGCTCATTTATACTTGAAACTTTGAAAACTACAAAAAGCCAATTTGTTCTGGGATTTATTGGAAAAATACTGGTGTATCTAGATACTTCCATGACATTCAATCAGGAGTGTAAAATAGAAAGGAAATGGAAACAAGAGGGCCATGATGGCCCTGTATCGCTCCACTGGCTTATAAATATAAACCATGAAGAAAAGTCTTCACTATATAAGCCCTTATAAAACTTTGACCCCAGGGCTACAGTCGGACTATATTGGGAATATGTGTATTAGAAGAATAACATGCCAAATTTGGGAGTTTTTGGCCTTATGGCTAGTGACAAGATGGTTTCTGAACTTTTCCCTCCATAAACCCATGTAAAACTTGTGACCCCTGGTGCAGGGCTAAACTTGATCCTAGGGTTGTAACTTGGGCCCTCTTTGTAATTGTCCACTAGATAATGCTATAATTATACAAAATTTGGTAGCCTAAGCCTTATGGCTATGTACACCAAGATTTAAAAGTTTTCCCTATGTAAGCTCATGTAAATCTTATGAATCCCCCCCCCCCAAGCATGAGGCCAAATTGACCCCAGGACTATACTTTGGGCACTTTTGGTAGACCCCAACTAGATCAAGCTAAATGCGGAATTTGGTAGCTCTAGGCTTTATGGCTAGGTACGGGAAGATTTTTAAAGTTTTCTCTATATAAGCCTATGTAAAACTTGTGACCCCTGGGGCAGAACCAATTTTGACCCCAGGGCTATAATTTCAAGAAACATGATAGAGGTCTACTACATAAAGCTACATGCCAAATTTGGTAGCCCTATGCCTTATGGTTTCAGACAAGAAGATTTTTAAAGTTTTCTCTATATAAGCCTTTGTAAAACTTGTGACCCCTGTGGCAGAGCCAATTTTGACCCCAGGGCTATAATTTCAAGAAACATGATAGAGGTCTACTACATAAAGCTACATGCCAAATTTGGTAGCCCTATGCCTTATGGTTTCAGACGAGAAGATTTTTAAAGTTTTCTCTATATAAGCCTTTGTAAAACCTGTGACCCCTGGGGCAGAGCCAATTTTGACCCCAGGGCTATAATTTCAAGAAACATGATAGAGGTCTACTACATAAAGCTACATGCCAAATTTGGTAGCACTATGCCTTATAGTTTCAGACAAGAAGATTTTTAAAGATTTCCAATATTTTTCAGTTTTGTTGCCATGGCAACCAGAGTTTTTGAAGGAATCAAATTCTTTCAAGAAATTCTGAAGAGGACCATGGCAGGATCATTTCTGTGAAGTTTCATGAAAACTGGATGGGTAGTTTCAGAGAAGAAGATGTTTGAAATAAAAGTTAACGCACGGACGGACGGACGCACGCACGCACGCACGGACGGACGGACGCACGACGGACACCGGGCCATGACATTAGCCCGCTGGCCTTCGGTCAGTGGAGCTAATAAAAACTTAATGCTCTGAACTGACATTGATATGAATCAGATATCTTATGGGTTTTATGAAATACACAGGCAAGCAAGTAATCGGCCAGTAAATGCTAAAAATCTTATGTGTAAATCCTCTGATTTTCAAATAAAGCTAATGTTCTTCAAATTTCTATTTGCTTCTGTCCATTCTTTATGACACATGTGCAACCCTACACGATCGTTTTATTTGGTATAACATTTGGATATTTTATTTGGTATAACAGTTGGATATCAACTTCACTTGGATTAAATGCGACCCACCTCAGCAGTGCTTTCAGTGCTTTGATTTATCTCCGCGACAAGTTCTATCGAGAGTTTGCACTATTTATTGTAAACTCACTTTTCTCCATTTGATGTTTAATATGTCAGCCCTGCCTGCTCAAGTTTCATCGATTCCAAACTTGACTTTAAATCGACGTAGAAGTTGGCTGCTCCGGGACTGCACCTACAGGTACTGTCCTCTGTATTTGATATTTGATCTCCACGACAAGTTGTTTGCCTGATCGAGGTTTGCTTTACCCCATGATATACTTGATATACTATTCTGTATGTGACCGATCACCTAGCCTTACCTGCTCCATCGATTATCTATTTGATTTTTGATATCCGCAATAAGTTAATCTCTGCGACAAGTTCAAAGCTCCATTAAAGACCCTTTAGCTGCCAAATGCAAACAATGACGGTGTTTAAATCCATTTAAATTCAAATCACACCATTTAGAAATATGTTCATGTAAATTATTGTGGTGATGACGATCTGTTATTGTAAGGTTGGTGCATGTGTTAGTCGCTGGCAGAAAAATGACATCTAAAAGTAGGTTAAGAGTTGCCAGGTCGCACTATCTGTTTCGTTTACTTTTGACCTGAATTTAAAACTCATTTTTCTGCAAGTGACTAACACTTGGTGCGACCGTATAACTAACTGATTGTCGTCTTCACAGTATTTTCCACACACTTAAATTGTATGGTTTGAATTCAGATGCATTGTTTACTTTCGGCAGCCACAGGGCCTTTAAGATTTTAAGAACTGTTGTAATGATTCTGTCAACAGCTCTGCATTTTCACAACTGATCTGTATGACAAGTTGCCTGCTTCTAAACTGACTCCAGATTTCCACGTTTTCTATCTGCAGTTAGCTCCCTTCATTTGGGATTTTACAGGCCAGTATGATCTTAAAACAACATGGCTGTCCAGTAAACTCCCGAGTGATAGGGGATGCAAAAATCCTCGATAATCTGCCGCCAAACGATGCTTATCAGCCGCTCTGAAATTCACAGAAAATAATGCATAAAGTAAAGAAAAAGGGTAAGTAACAGTGTTTAACTCTTTACCACAAAATCCCGAGTTTTAACGATCCTGAGAGAGGAGGCCTTTGAAAACATTGTGGGAAAAGGAAAAATGCTGATAACCAGTATTTCTCCTTTTCCAGTAACGTTTTCTACTCTATCAATTGCAGAAATCACTATTTAATTTAGGCAACATTTAATTTACAGGTCTGCAAATGCTTTCAGTTTGGTTCAATCCAAAATTTTGTCGTTGGTTAAAGAGTTAAAAAAAGACATGAGTCATGCTCAGTGAAAAGGGGGCTTAATGCATTTGCGAAAAGTATCGATTCAGGTCAGCCTGCGCAATCCGCGCAGGCTGACCTGACCCGAAACTTTTCGCTATTGGTCAATTTTCTGTATGTCTAAGGATCAGTCTACCTCATGATTATGTCGGTTGTTAAAAAAAGGGGGACTATTATGGATCCATATATTATGTGATGGCTTGACAGGTATCACTCATCACGGAGATGCATTAAGCTCCCTTTTCACAGAGCATCGCTCAAGTATGGGTGTGTCCAATCTTGCGGTCACGTGTGAAAGTTATCACAAATAGAGAAATTGCTAGTATTCTCTCATGCTGGAGAATGAGCGATTTCTCTATTCCTAATGCTGTTTTCAAACTTCGATTGTTTGAGATTGATTACAGCGCTTCCGTGTTTTATAGAGAACGGTTGTTTAGTAGAGAATTTTCTTTTTCAACTTAAAAAAGTATTTCAAAAGTCATGTGCTTCAACAAATACGTTCACATGCACCTAAGGGAGTATAATCCATTACTTACATTATGTAAGTTATATGAGCCACGCTCTGTGAAAAGGGGGCTTAATGCATCTCCGTGATGCATGATACCAAGCGAGTCATCACATAATTATGGATCCAAGATAGCATTTATTTTAAACAACCGACTCAGTCATGAGGTAGACTGGTCCTTGGACATACAGAAAATTGACCAATAGCGAAAAGTTTCGGTCCAGGTCAGCCTGCGCAGTCCGCGCAGGCTGGCCTGGGTCGATACATTTCGCAGGTGTATTAAGCCTCCATTTCACAAAGCATGGCTCATAGATATATTTATGTGGCTGTTTTAGGCTTATCCAAAATGATTGTAGATAACGTAAACGAAAACGCCAAAAGAAAAGACGTACTTTATGGGAAAAGGGGCATTTGCTTCTTACACGCACCACTGGACTCCTTTTCCTTTAGTGTTTACAAAAGCTTTGAAACTGCAGGGAAATTACATGACGTATTTCTTTGCGGGAAAGAAATAAATGTTTACTCTTTTAATAAATGTTACTAAAAATAGTATCTAAAATCACGCACATATTGCGTAAATGAGGCTATTGACGGATGCTACCCATTCGTTGAACAAAAGTTTTCAATTTTATCGTCTGCGTCAGGTGTTATAGGAAAAAATAAATTCTCATTGACAGACGTATTTAAGCTCCTCTGGCCAAAGGCCAGCGAGCTTATGTAATGGCCCCCTCCAATCCGTGCGCGCGTCCGTCCGTCCGTACGTTCTTCAACTATTTTTTTCAAATATGTTCTTCTTTGTAGCATCCCTCAGTATAGGTCTCCTAACCCCCACCCAGATAGGTGTGAATTTAGTCTGGTAGTCGTACAGAGACCACACCAATGTGGTTTTAAATTTTTTTTTTAATAATTTCTGTGCGTCTTGCACTCGTTGCAGAGAGTTTATTTCGCTTTTGATTACACATTGAAAAATATGTATAAATTCTTCTATAGATTTATTCTTTTACTTATTTACAGCCGTCTATTTCACTTATGTACGGTATCATTTAGCTTGTTCAAAATAGAGACTGTTCTGATTTAATCATCATGTATGTGCACCGGACGTTATACTTTGTACTAGGCGTAATGAAATATACTATACGAAAAAAAAAAGGGGGGGGGGGGAATGCGGGGTAAGCATTTTATGCTATAACGTTTACTAAACTTCTCAGAACAAAATACATGTACAATTCTACAAATACTGCTAATATTGTTATGAAATTTTGGCAATTTGTCGAAAAACCATATGTCTAGCTATGAAATAAATATTCAATCAAACGAAGAAACACTTTTCATATTACCATGTAAAATATTGACCCTGCGGTGTTTCTTTTTCTGTTTAGTGTATGTTCTTTTCTGTTTCTGTTCAATTATTACATGTACAAAAACAAAATCGAGTGATAATTACAAACTTGAAAAATTTATAATTAACCCTTAAGCTGCTAATCGCGACCTACTGACCTTTTGCGGACAGTGTAGATCAAGATCAGACTGCACAGAACGTGCAGTCTGATCTTTGATCTACACTTTCCGATACGGTATTTTCTTTCCTGTGAAATCAACTTTGAAGCCGCAATGTTTGGGCTTTTAGTATTGAGTAGAAATTTGCGTTTCATTTATTCAGCAGCTTAAGCGTTAACCTCAAGTTTACGTCAAATAAAGTTTGTTCTGTTCTATTCTGGTGACGAGGGTGTAACAAGTAGCAGTGACAGTGATGTAAGAGAAGTGATTTTGATGATAAATACGAGTATATGGTAATTCCTATCATGATGATGAATTAAATGTGATGATAATGAATACAGTATTGATAGATGTGAAAATAACGATGAAAATTATAATAATCCACTGATAATGAAAAAATAAACGAAAAAAAAAATCAAACCATTAACCCTTTACAGAAAAATCACGATATCTTGACGAGCTTTTGAAAATGGCCCAGAAAAACATTGTGTGAAAATGAGAAAATGCTGGTAACCGGCATTTCCTAATTTTCCCACAACGTTTTCTGTTATTTCAACGAGAGACACCATTATATAAGTGACATTTAATCCTCTTCAAATGTTATCAAAATTGAGACTAAGACATTGTGTCAGAATGTAAGTCTAATAAAAAAAAAAAAAACCTACACAAATGCCACCTTCCTATCCCATACTGTCATAATTCTCGTCATTAATTCAGACTATTTGATATTATCTGCCTATCTAAAAAGCCCCTATAATTCACCAAGAATTTCATTGAAATAGATTTCCTCCGTATTTCCCACGTTCTGCGACCAAGAAATATGACAAATATTTTTGCCCTTGAAACACGTGTCACCTACCTTGCATTTCCCGCCAAAATTCCGATTCGACCCTTACCCTTTCAGTATATCTACAAAATTACGCAACTACACCCAACGGAAGAGTAAAAACATGTATTAAAAAATATTTTTGTTAGACAGTTCCTTTGATGTTTTACATCGTAGTAGGTCTGTATTATTCCATTCTGAAATATACATGTGCTCAATTTACTTGTTCTTTATTTGAACCAGTGCTTTTAAAGTCGAACTTTTTTTTTTTATTTACTTTCTGAAATCTACAGTAGAAGACATTACAAACAGCTTTCAAAATCAGACATTCTTCGTGAACCAAGCTTAACCTTTTCCCAAACAGTCCCGTGTTTTAAGGACCCTGAAGAAGAGGTCTTTTGAAAATATCGTGGGAAAAGGAGAAAATACTGGCAACAACCATTTTCTCCTTTTATGACAAAGCTTTCTCTTCTATCAAGGAATAATCTCACTATTTGAGCTAGAATTTATTTGTCGTCTGCAAATCCTTTCACTTTCTGATGAGTCCAAAATTTTGTGTTTGGTAAAGGGTTAAATACAAAAGTAGACGTGACAAAAAATTGTAGCAAAGAGAGAAATGGCTCAGTACTTCCAAAATGTTTTTCTTCAACAACAAACGTCACCGGCAGAAATCAATGAGTAGGGGACGGTAAAAACCCTTTTTTTCTTTTTTCTGTACTAATACAGCGACCCTTAAACCCTTTACCATACCATCCAGAGTTTTAACGACGTTGATAAAGATGTCATTTGAAAACATTGTGGAGAAAGGAAAGGTTTCCGAGTATGGAATCTTTTAAAAGTAATTAAGCACAAAGTAAAGGGACCCTCACTCATATAACGCCCACACACAGTCATGACAAACATTATAGTGTTACCCTGGGTCACGTTTAATCATTGACCTATTTTAGGCACGAACTCATGGCTTTACATGTATAATGACAATGACGATAGTCCTCGTAGCTTGAGATTGGCTGAACTAAATGAGCCATGCTCTGTGAAAAGGGGGATTAATGCATTTGCGAATTTGCTAAAAGTATCTACCCTATTCTAAAATTTAAAAAAAAAATAAAAAATAAGAATACCATTTAGAATGGTTGGTACTAGGAGGCCCAGCGGCGATTAAACGTAAACACTGCGGGTGTTAGAATGCATTTAAATTCAACACTTAAGCTGCTGAATAAATGAAACGCAAAATTTCTACTCAATACTAAAAGCCCAAACATTGCGGTTCCAAAGTGGATTTCACGGGAAAGAAAATACCGTATCGGGACAGTGTAGATCAAAGATCAGACTGCACGTTCTGTGCAGTCTGATCTTAATCTACGCTGTCCGCAAAAGGTCAGTGGGTCGCGATTAGCAGCTTAAGGGTTAAACCATATCATTCAAAGGTAAGAAAACGTTTGTGAAGATGACAACCTGTTATTGTATGGTCGGTTGAAGTGTTAGTCTCTGGCATAAAAATGAATTTTAAAACTGGGTAGAAAAGTTTCCAGGTCGCTCTATCTTTTGTTTACCGTTGTCTGCGCATGTCATATTCTTCGAAGATTGACCTGTCTGCTATGACGAATCACTCGATAAAAAATGGACATATATCAATACGCGGTGCGTAAATTACCGCTTAAAAAAGCAGGCGAAAGTGGCAATAAATAATACGTCTGTGGCAAAATCAAGTCAGTCTTTTGCTACAAATTTCTTAGAAGACGAAATGATTTCAAACGGGGAAAATATTTGTTTAGAATACAAACTGTTTACTGCAAATCTCTGTCAACAGTTTCTAAATATAGACGGGAAACCCGGGATTTGTGCAACAGACTGACAACAAAAATAACGTCCCCACCTTGCTGGGCTTATACCGGGGCTTTTTCCCGAGCTTATAGGAGTTTATGTTTATAAATGGCTGGTGCATAGGTTATATGCTAGCTAACCATGGCTGGATTAATCGTACAAGGTAGGTTTTAGAGAGTAAACGTATATTTTTAATTGAAATTCGTTGCATTGATTCCTGCCTTAAAAAATAGTCCGGTTCTCTACCCAGAATGCCCATATCAGAAAGGTGATGTATTTGAAAAAAAAAAAATGCCACCTGGTGGAAGATAATGTTTGTTTACTTTTTAACCTAATTTCATAATTCATTTTTCCGTCAACAAGTAACATTTGGACCGACCGTATGGTCATAACAAATTGTCATCTTCACAATAATTTCCTTACTTTTTGATGGTATGGTTTAAATTCAAATACATTTTAACACCTGCATTGTTTACCCTTGGCCGCTATTGGACCTTTCAGGCCGCAGATCTATTTTTTTTATACGAAAGCTGACGGGAAAAAAGAGCTCCCTTTGGGATCATTTCAGTCTCGCCTCTGAACAACGTTTTGACTTCGTGTGAGAAAACAGAGGCCTGGAAAGAAAGTTGTGCCAAGTGATTGGTATACGAATGTATGGACAGGTGTACTTGTCGCCCATATGATAATGAAATACTATAAATACCGCATAAACCAGCCTTCAAACACATCACGCTCATTTCTTCATGAAAAATTCCAAAATCTCCAAATAAATCCACCCTAACAATGTTACCTACGTACAGACTTGTCCTCACGTGACCTATAACCTCTGTGCACCACGTCAAACCTTGTAAAACAAAATGGACGGTTTCAGTCCGGATCAAAAGATTAAAATGTTACATTTTCAGTCCTGTCTTTGGCAAATTATCACGACATTGCAGAGACTGCGCATCAAAGCTCAAAGATCAGACTGCATTATTTTTTTTGAAGGTGGGTTTGAGTACAAAATAATTACCATACAAACTCGATTCTCGTTTGATCCTACATCTTTACCACGTGACAAATTTTTGACTTGTCCGGTTTGAAAGCACTTGCACATGCCAAATTAAAGATGACCCAAATGTTTATATTTGTCTTGGAAAGAGTAGAAAACATTGTGGGAAAAAAAGGAGAAAATTCTGGTTACCAGCATTTTCTCCTTTTTTCCACAATATTTTCAAAAGCCTTCTTTGCCAGGTCTTTAAAACTCGGGATTGTGTGGTGAAGTGTTAAATTAATGCAAGAAGATCATAAAACGTGAAGTGTCAACATCAATTTCCAACATACAACATTAATTTTGAACCCTGCGACTTTTTACCCCCCCCCCCCCCCCCCCCCAGCAGACAGCTTTTAAAAAACATTGTAGCAGAAGATCCCGCTACAAGCAAGTACTCATTTTCCACCATTTTATTCCAAAAGTCCTCTTCAATTAAAACATGAACTTCGATGTGCCCCTAACATCAGTTGACCACGGGTATATCTCAAGGAGTCTTAAACTTTTTACAAAACGACGAGACTTTACACTTGTCCATATTGAAAGCATTTACAGACGGCCAATTAAATATGGCCCCATTGATAGAGTGTATCTTTTATAAGGGTAGAACATACTGTGGGAAAGGGAGCATTTTTCCTTCGCACAAGGTTTTCGATATCTTTCTTCTTTAACCCTTTCCCAAACGACAAATTTTGGACTGGTCCAAATTGAAAGAGTTTGCAGACGACAATTTTAAATTTGATGAAAATGGCAGAAAGTTATCAAAAAGGGTAGAAAACACTGTGGGAAAAGGAGAAATTGCTCATTATGAGCAATTCCTCCTTTTCCCACAGTGTTTTCAAAAGACTTGTACTGCAGACACATGAAAACCAGGGCTTGTTTGGAAAGGGTTAAGGTTTGTTTGGTAAAGTCTAACCTTATTACCTGACGAAAAAGACTCACAGATATTGAAAGCATTTGCAGACGACAAATTAAATTTGGCTTGAATAAAAAAAAATTATCTTTGGAAGGATAGAAAACATCGTGGAAAAGGGAGAAACTGCTGGTTACCAGCATTTTCTCCTATCCCACGAGGTTTACAAAGCCTTCTTTCGCCAGGCTCGTGTTATAGAGTAAAGACACGGGAATAATTATGATACATTCCCCACTGATATGATGTATAAATAGCGCATGACAACACTTGCAGCAATAAAAAATTGTGAACCCTGCAACAAAGATTGATAAACTTACTCATCAAACACATACCTATGACATTTTCAAAATAGTTTTTCTTGTGTTTTAAACCGTTCTCTTGTAAGCAAACAAACTGACTAGAAGTAAAATCATGTTGACCAATGCAGAAATAGCTCATGTTCTGCCACTTTTTCATTTTGTTACACTTTTTTTTTTATTATCCTCATATCAAATTTCGTTTTGTTACATTAATTGCGTTATGCGCAGTTGTAACTGTAGAAAACTATAACGTAATTAATTACCTGATGTCAGAGTTATTTATAGCTTTCATGTACATTTCATGTACATTTCATCTGCGTATTGTTTGACCGGCCTGAATCATGAGGTCACATGGAATTTACAGAATACAGATTACGTTATGAGAACAATATCGGCATTCGTTCATTTTTTTCAATACTGTTTTCGTACGACAGGCCTTTGCCGTACTTTGACCTGCTTGTATTAGTACATTATTTTTTATTTTTGTAAATTTGTGTAAATGACGATGTATCGTGTTTATACGTTAATAATACACGTTTGCTATGTTCTGTTTTTACTCAGAAGCAATTTTGGTGCTTTCAAACAAAAAAAAAAATCGAGAGAAAAGCAATCATGAAAACCAAACACATTTAGACAACACATGAATCAGTTTTAAAATGGTAACACTCAGAATTCACTGTTGGTATTTCATCCATTGTCCATTCTGTTCTACGCATGCTCAGCTCTTTGAGCGCAAAGTAAAGCGACCTTTTTCAAGAAAAGGGTTTCTATTTTACATGAAAGCCACTAATCCGGGCTAAGACATGATGCATAGTGAATAAAACACCGGTACTGAAGGGGATTAAAACTATTTAATAACTGAAAGACTGCGGGAAAAAATATGTAAACTCTTGCCCTTCATGGGAAAGCATTGGACTGCTTCGGCTGAAAGTGTAGATCAAGATCTAACTGCACAAAACGTGCAGTCTGATCTTGATCTACACTATCACATATTTCCTCAAAAGGTATTCTGGCAAGCATAAGCTTTGCAATAACTAATAAGTATTTCTTTCACCAACTTCAAATCCAATTTATTTCATTTAACCGTCAAAAGGGTTAATTTCTGACGTATTCGTTGACCGGTAACTTGCTGGTAAGTAAGCCTTTACATGAGAAGAAAGAAAGAAACTTTTGTCGTAGTGTTATCCTCCCCCCCAATAATCAAAACAAATTTAAAAACTAATTCAGACATTAAGATTCCATAAACATTGTTTGGAGACAAAAATAATGAAGCCTTCTCCTAAAATAAAAACTTTTAAAGTAGAATCATAATGAGATCTACCCTTTCACTACATCTAGAGATATATAGGAAAGAAAAGAGGAAACCTGGAGAGCGAAAGAGAGCGGGAAAGAGAGAGAGAGAGAGAGAGAGAGAGAGAGAGAGGGTACTTGTAACTTGTTATATATGTATTAATTAAATATACTGAACATAGACGAGAGAGAGAGAGAAAATAGAGACAGAGAGAGCGGTACTTGCATTTTGTTATATACGTATTAACCCTTAACCAACAAAGCTCGTGTTTTCAACCACCCTGAAATGGGAGACTTTGAAAACATGGTGGAAAAAAGGAAAAATGCCGGTAACCGGCGTTTCCTACTTTTTCCACCGTGTTTTCTACCTTTTTAAAGATATAACCCATCATTAAAGTCTTACTTTATTTGTCGTCTGCAAAAATGTTCAATTTGGAGCGGTCTAAAATTATGTCCCTTGGCAAAGAGTTAAATATAAATAAATTTGTCCGAGAGACAGAGTACTTTGAATATTTTATATTCGTAAATTGATCAAATATACAATCATGATGTAATTTTGAGAGCGAAAGGGCGGTGATAGAAAATGTGAGAGTGAGGGAGAGAGAGAGAATTGTATCACGTGGGACATTTTGAAAATTATTTTGATTGTAACTGACTATGTACAGGATGTATAAGTCAATAAAGTCATTCATTCATTCATTCATTCATGAGCCATGCTCTGTGAAAAGGGGGTTTAACGCATCTGCAAAAAGTGTCGACCCAGGTCAGCCTGCGCGGAATGCGACGACAAAATTTTAGACTGATCCAAATTCAAAGCAATTGCAGACGACAAATTAAATGCTATTCAAATGATAAAACTTAGTTTTTTGGAAGAGTAGAAAACATTGTGGGAAAAAGGAGAAAATACTGGTTGCCGGCATTTTCTTCTTTTCCTCACAATGTCTCCATAAGCCGTCTCTCTTTGGGTCGTTGATAGTCGGGATGGTTTAATGAAGGGTCAAAAGTCATCAGTTGATGCAAATGCTCCGCAATTAGAGATTTCCACCCCACTTTCCCCCAATTATTGTTAATGTTCTGCTGATGTTAGAGGGTCCTGTTTAGAATTTTTTTACCGCAAATGATTTTTCTTATAAACTGACAAACGCTTCAAAATGTATTTAACGCTACGAACGTAAAGAAACTGGACAGTTATATTTATTGAAAAAAAAAGTCTGAATTTAGCGTTCAAAAACTGGATTGGTCGCTTCTACTTTTTTTTTTTAGATCAAACATGACGTCATCGCACTTTAAAAAAAAAACACGATCTCACATAATCGTTGCGTCATACCGGTCACGTGACATTCCCACAAGCCTTTGCGATATTCTGGCGCGAAATTTAAAAATACCTTACGAGGCTACGTGCCCTACGTAGAACATACCATAGAAAATTTTGTTCTTACTTTTGCCTTTCTTCTTTACTGTTTGTTTTCAACTATCACGTTACTCAATTCAGTGACAAATCATTCTTGACGTTTAGCGAGATTATAGAAAATCTAAATAGCTTCCTACGAAAAAGAGATACACCACGGTAAGATCAAGTATATAACTGGGTCAGGGCTGAATTAAGCATGGTATCAGACCAGATTAACACTGTTAACCCTTTTCCGCACAGTGCCGCTTTTTAACGACCCTGGGAAAGAGGCCTTTTGAAAACATTGTGGGAAAAGGAGAAAATGCTGGTAACCAGCATTTTCTCCTTTTCCCACAATGTTTTCTACCCTATCAAAGAAAAATGCACCATTTGAGCCACATTGAAATTGTCGTCTGCATATGCTTTCAATTTGGACAAGGCTAAAATTTTGTCGTTTGGTAAAGCGTTAACGGATTAACAAAACTTTCGGTTAACCACTTGGCACAAGATGTGTGGTTAGACAGACGAAGAAGGAGATTATTGGGTAGTCCTGATTAACCAGTACGCAGACAACAAACAAAACATGTAAACAACAATGCTTTGAGTCATGCTACGTGAAAAAGGGTTGTAATGCATCTGCAAAAGGTATCGACTTATGTCAACCTGCTCAGTCCGCGCAAGCTGACCTTGGTCGTAAAGTTTTGCTATCGATCAATTTTCTGCATGCAAAGGACCTGTGTACCTCATGATTCAGTCGGTTGTCAGACAAAATAAATATTATGGATCCATAATTACATCTTGACTTGCTTGGTATAATACATCACGGAGATGCATTAAACCCCCTTTTGCCTGAGCACTGCTCAGTACATATTGCAATGGTGGCAAGTGTTAACAATTTAGGACGAGGCACGGAGACAGAAGGACGTCTGGGCCATCAAACTATCATATTTCTCAGTAAGCTTGTTGGAGACAGTGGTTTAGGGTGGAGCATCGCCCTGTCACATGAAAGGTTCCGGTCATGGTTTGAATTCCATGATGAGATAGCTCAACCTTTTGCATAATTTACATCATGGCGTGAGTAGTGCCTAAGGTTTCCAAGAAGGAGTCATCGAGAGTTGTGGCTATTTTAAGTTGTCGGACTTTCTCAAACAGTGTACAATAAATAGTTTTCACCTTACAAGCAGGCATCCAGGCATGTACAATGTTGTAATAAATTTACGTGACTTTTCTCGCCTTCTTTGACCAACAGCTGTATTTAACAGACAATTCAAGATATTTAATCTAAACTGACATACCATTACTAGCCGTTTGATTGGCCAACACAGAATGCCAAAAATCGACGGAGTTACAGAAAAAACGACCACCCCGTTCATAACACTCTCCTTTCTTTTTACATTATTACAGAACATTCCAGTTTATTTCCGCTTGCAAAGAAAAATATTACTTGAAAGTATTCATCAGTGTTTCACTTAATACGAAATTATAGTTGAAACATATTTTATCTATCAGCAGGGAACAAAATTCACAAAAAAAAATAATAAAATTACAAATACACTGAAAAAATGGATGAGAAAGAAAGCTGAATCATCGATTTCTTCAGTATTTTGTAATTTGATTGTATTGTCGATTGTAAGTTATGTTCTCTACTGATGAGTAAAATAAGAAATTCTGAATGACGACAAAATCTCTAAGTATGCCCCTTTAAATCTCAAACTTTAGTTTAAACACGTTTTATTCATAACACTTATTTACAACAATAATTTACAACAATAATTTATAATAATTTCACACGTAGAAATATAAACCTAAACAAATTAATTCATGTGATATATAAATCTAAACAAGTTTAATGAAAGTTTTCTCCAAATATTACGATTTAATTTTTTCATTACGCTTGAAAAATCACATTGCATTGAAGAGGATCTTAAATGATACTGCACGTTCTGTGCCGTCTGGTCTTGATAACCTAGTCTGCCCGCAAATGCGTGCCGACTCGCGCAAAGCTTTTAAGAGATAGGCTGCTTAATGCTGGTTGCGGTCACAAGAGCGTATGTTGACTACTTTTTGCTCAAGTGAACTCACTTAACGCCTAGGCTGCTAAGCGCGACTCACTGACCTTTTACGGACAGCATAGATCAAGATCAGACTGCACAGAACGTGCAGTCTGATCTTGAATCTACACTGTTCGATTAGGAGTTATCTCTCCTCCAAAAATACATTTGAAATACGAAATTTTGCGTTTTTACTATCGGCTTGAAAGTTTCATTTCTTTTATTTAGAAGGAAATGGGTTAAACCCTATACCATACAATCCAAAGTTTTATCGACCTTTAAAAAAAGAAAGGCCTTTGAAAACATTGTGGGAAAAGGAGAAAATGCTGGTAACCAGCATTTTCTCCTTTTCCCACAATGTTTTCTACCCATTCCAAGACCGATCTCAACATTCGACTCACATTTGATTTGTCGTCTGCGAATGCTTTCAATTTGGACAAGCCGAAAAATTTGTCGTTTGTTCAAGAGTTCACGATAAATGAAGATATAGTTATTATTACATGAGAAATCCTGAATTATTAATATAAAACAAAAATAACGCTCGAGACAAGACAGACAGACTAAGCTGTTGCTATCTCCGTCACCATCTACTCTTCAATAACCCTTATCCTTATAAGTAAGTGAAATTAAACTTTCAAGTCGTTAGTAAAAACCCCAATTTTGCTTTTTCAAAAGTATTTTTTGGGGAGGGAGAGGGGAAAATCTCCTTATCGGACAGTGTGGACCAAAGATCAGACTGCAAGTTCTGTGCAGTCTGATCTTGATCTACACTGTCCGCAGGAGGTCAATGAGTCGCGCTGAGCAGTCTTAGGGTCAACTACTCAGGCCATATTCTACCCCTAGCAGCGCCATAGGCGAAAATGAGGGATTGGCAGTATAGTCAAGATCAGACTACACAAAACTGATAGTATTTGCAGACGACTGATAAAATGTTGTCTTTGAAAAGGTAAAAAAACATTGTGGGGCAAGGAGAAAATGCTGGTTCCTTTTCTCACAATGTTTTCAAAAGCCCTCTTTCTCAGCGTCGCCAAACTTTGTAATACTTGGTATAGGTTAAAGTGAATTACCCTGTACACGTGACATATCAGACTTCAAGCGACCTATAGATCTCGTTTTGCATCAAAATCACGTGTTCTGTCAAGCATGAAATAAACATCATTACAGAGGTTTATTTTGCAATCTTGAGTCTACAAGTGATCCTTGTTGTAAACAGTACACAATTTTAACCCTTTACAAGACAAAATCGCAACTACAATGATAAGAAATTTAAAAAAGAAAAATAAAAAGAATTATGGGAAAAAGAGAAAATGCTGGTTGCCACAATGTTTTTTACCTTTTCAAAGACAACATCTTATCAAAACATCTTATGACCTTTCACGGACAAATTCCACCATACGACCTGTATTCGATTCGTCGCTTGCAAATGCTTTCAGTTTGGACAGGATAAAATTTTGTCGTTTGATGAATAAAATTAAACAGACTCATAATTTAGTGGGACCGAGCCCGCTCGAACAGTCGGTAGCATACAGGACCTAGTACCAGGCGATCGCTGGTTCGAGTCCCCAGCTCGACTAATCTCTCTCTACGGACAGATGATAGCGATTGTGACAGGATTCATTTCTCTCTAATCATGGTTTCTACGATGGTTATGTGGGAAAGCAGCCAGTGGCCAGGGAAGAATATTGCACGCAGTACTGGTAAATAAAAAATCTTGGAAAGCAAGGATAGGTGTACTGGCCGCCGTAATATGATCGAAAAAATATTGAAAAGGACATTAAACACCCTACAAACAAACACAAACTAATATGACATTATTACGCTGTAGCAACGATTACAAATCCCGCGCCGTACCACCTTAGCTAAAACGACTATTAGTCTTCTTATTTCCATTAGTGGAACTCTTCAAGTTAAAGGCGCGTTTAGGCCAACTAGCGAGACCACGCATCAAAAAACATCAGTTACAAACAAGCGCAGCCATTTGTACCAGCGGAGGTATATTTCATTACGATGCAGCGTCTAATAAGTATATTAAGGCTTTCATTTCTTATTTTCTCTTCCCCTCCCCTCCCCCTTATGTGTTATTTAACAATTTGGCTACATTACTGGCACCGTGTAGGTTCCGATAATATCGCGCTTTCTCTCGAGACTTGCTTATTTTCACAAGACAGCTCAAAGAAAGATAACTCGATGGGTCAGGCGATGACAAGTCATGAATTTAAAGAACAATTTAGAATGGCTGATGGGGATGGTCCATGTTTCTCTTTTTCCTTTGTCACGTGACTGCTTCAGCGATTAAAACTAATGCATTAGTTATCATCGCAATTCGTATGACGCAGAGAGATTTAAAGATATACAACATTATATATAGCCTAGTATAAAACGCAGTTTATTCTCTACCGGACGACAATAATTATTTCCGACTTGTCCAGATTGAAACCGATTGCCTTTGACGAATTAAAATGTCCAAAAGCATGAGTATTGTCTCTGAAAGTGTTGAAAACATTGTGGGAAAAGGAGAAAATGCTGGTTACCAGCATTTTCTCCTTTTCCCACAATGTTTTCAAAAGTCTTCTACATCTGGTCGTTAAAACACGGGATTGTGTGGTAAAGGTTAAACAGACAATATACTTAATACGTAATTTATTACCTATTCAATTGGAGATTATATAACTTTGTATTTACGGGCCTCAAACAGAGCGCTTTTGGAAACGTTTTCTTTTTCTATGATGTTTTCAGGCCTCTTATCAACACATCCCATCGTCTGATCCACACTTCATCTGTCGTCTGCATGTGCTTTCGAAATGCACCAGTCCAAAATATTATCGTCTGGTATAGAGTCAACCCTAAAACACACAATTCCGAGTTTTAACGACCCCGAGAAAAAATGCCATTTGAAAACATTGTGGGAAAAGGAGAAACTGCTGGTAACTAGCATTAATTTTTATTCCTTTATCCACAATGTTTTCAACCCTATCAAAGACAAGTTCAATCGTTTGAGTCACACTTAAATTGTCGTCTGCAAATGCTTTCAAATTCGGACAAGTCTACATTTTTGTCGTCTGGCAAACAGTTAAAAGGGATTTTTGAACAGTTTTACGACCCTGCCAAAAAGGGCTTTTGAAAAACCTCGTTGGGAAAAGGAGGAAGCACTAGATCTAGTAACCATTTTATATAAACCATATCTTATTTTGTCATGTGCAAATGATTTCAAATTTGACAAGCCTAAAATTTTGTTGCCAGGTAATGAGTAAACATTTTCAAGAGCGACTTACAGGGAAAGGGCTTTTATCATTCGAACCACGTTTAACCTGGGTTTTCACGGCCCCGGGAAAGACTACTTTCGAAAACATTGTGGGAAAAGGAGAAAATGTTGGTAACCAGCATTTTCTCCTTTTCCAACAATGTTTTCTACCCTTCCCAAAACAAGTTTCCTTTTTTTTCTGTCACATTTATTGTTTCGTCTGCAAATGCTTTCAATTTGCACCAGTCTAAAATTTTGACGTTTGGTAAAGAGTCAGTTTGTCGTCTTCAACATTTTTCAATTCGGACAAGTCTCAAATTTTGTCATTTGGTAAAGTGGTGATAGGCTTATCGAGTTTATTTCAATTCTAGCATATATCTCGGTACGAAAAAAAGCATGAAGAATATAAATATTGCAAAAACTGTCGAAAGAATGAACAATTTCTGTAAATAAATAGACAGAAATCATTGTTGCAACGGAGCTCTGTCGGACTGAACTGTTAAGGATACATATATACTCGTTTTCAGCCCAGTTCAATCCATTTCATCTTTATTTTCAGCGATTTTTTAACCCACTTCATCTTTATTTTATGAAACTATAGTTATTTTTGTATTTTCATGCCAAATATTGCACGTAGCGGCTGCAAGGCTGCGGAGATTACGACGGATAGAAAATGCATTTAATTTTTTTTTTTGTAGCCTTCTAAGAAATCACTGTTGTCGTTTCCGGTTTTAGATGAGGACAAATCACTCGAATTTCTCTATCCTTTACAGCATATACTCTATTGGTTATTAATCTCTGTTAACATAGCTTACCAAATTCTGAGCCATTCTACGCACTTTTCAAGTTTCAACAGCGGATTTTCACTTTGGCTGGAAGTATGTATCTTGATAGAGAGAGATTCGAATTTTTGTAATCAAGCAAACCTTCCAAAATGTTTTATCGATGAATTTAGTGAGCCAATAGAGCTCTAGCATCAACAAATCATGAAAAAATGATCAGTGTAACAGCTAAAATGAGCCATGCTCTGGCAAAAGGAGGCTTAATGCATTTCCGTAATGTATGTTTACCAAACGAGTCATCACATAATTGTGGATCCATAGTAGCCACTTTTTTCACAACCGACTTAATCATGAGGTAGACTGATCCTTGAACATTCAGAAAATTGACCAATAGCGAAAAGTTTCGACCCAGGTCAGCCTGCACCACGGAGATGTATTAAACCCCATTTTGCCAGAGAATGGCTCATTATTAAGTTGTAGTATTTATCATGTGTTTTACAAGAAATTTTGATTTATAGACAAGAAATCTAAATGGGCCTCTTCAACTGCTTATCAAACAAACCCGTGTTTGAACGACCCTGAGGAAAAGTAGGCTTTTAAAAATACTGTGTGAACAAAGAAAATGCTGGTTACCAGCATTTCCTTCTTTTCCCACAATGTTTTCTTTGCTGTGCGAGATATTCAGCTCATTAGTATTATTTTTAAATTGTCGTCGGCAGAAACCTGAAATTTCGAGGGGTCTAAAATTTGTTGCATGGGAAAGGGAACCATGATTACACTGCAATTCAACAGAAAAGCGGATCGCTTCAACTATGTGCAATAAATCTAGGTGTTTACTTCAATAAATGACAGATCGAATGTACTGAAGTATACATTTTAAATTCAAATAAAAAAAGAGCATTAGATTCAATAAATGAATTGCACTGACTACAATAAATTATCACTTTTATTAACTTCTATAAATCAAATAATAAAAAAAAAGCAATAAAGTCAAGTTTTCAAAATTAATATCTTTTAAACACTAGACCGCCATACACAAAGAATATTTCTCAAACGGACTGTGCAGATCAATACCAGATTGTACAAACTGTGCAGTCTGATCTTGGATCTGCACGGTCCGATACAGTGAGATCTTTTTTCCACAAAACAACTCTAAAATTGAAACATTCAATTATTTTACTGCGGACTAAAATTTTTCATTTAATTCATTAAACATTTGTACTCTTTCAGCCCCAAATATATATGAGCCATGCTCTGTGAAAACGGGGCTCAATGCATCTGCGAAAAGTATCGATCCAGGTCACCCTGCGCAGTCCGCGCAGGCTGACCTGGGCTGAAACTTTTCGCCATCGGTCAATTTTCTGTATGTCAAAGGACCAGTCTACTTAATGATACAGTCGGTTGTTAGACATTATAGATTCATAGTAGTGTGATGACTTGCTTGGTTTAATGCATCACGGAGATACATTAAGCGCCTTTTTGCCAGAGCATGGCTCATAATATTATCAAACTTGACTTCCTTCGACGGCTGACAAAAAAAATCTACTGCGACTCAGAAAGAGTTTAATCCTGTAGGCTTCACCAGACAAGGCGGTTGTATAGATTCAAAATCAGACTGCACTTTCTGTGCAGTCTGATGCCGTCCACAAAAGCTCCTGTTTTCGCCCATGACTATGAAAAATCTGCAGTTTAGTTTAGCAATTTAACCCTTATTTTGCTAAACAAGTTAAATCTTTCAGGCCGATAATAAAAGCCCGAATAATGTTATTTGAAACTTTTGTTTTGGAGAAAAATATCTCCTTACCGGACAATGCAGATCCAAGATCAGAGTGCACATTCTTTGCAGTCTGATCTTGGATCTACAGTCTACACTGTCCGCAAAAGGTCAGCGAGTCGCGCTTAGCAGCTTAACCGTTTCCCAAACAAGCCCTGGTTTTCACGTGTCTGCAGTACAAGTCTTTTGAAAACACTGTGGGAAAAGGGGAAATTGCTCGTAACGAGCAATTTCTCCTTTTCCCACAGTGTTTTCTACCCTTTTTGAGACCTTTCTGCCACTTTCATCAAATTTAAAATTGTTGTCTGCAAACTCTTTCAGTGTGGACCAGTCCAAAATTTGTCGTTTGGGAAAGGGTTAAAGGTTAACCCCGTTTGTGCTGATGAGTCTTTTTTGCTTTCGCGACTGTCGTGAGTCAAGATCAGACTGCAAAGAAAAGGCATTATCCGATGCTTTTTGAGAGAGTCTTCCCTTTCCACTTTGTCGTAAACAATTTGTCACTTTGATATTGGCTGTAACTACAGTGTAAATTTCACTTCAAAAGTTCAACCCTTTCCCCAAACAAGACCATGTTTTGATGACAAAAAAGAAAGTGCTTGAAAGCATTGCGGGAAAAGAAGAAAATGCCGGTAACCGGCAATTCCTCCTCTCCCCCACAATGTCTTCTACCCTTTTAGATACAAAACCCATCATTTGTACCAAATTTGTCTTCTGCAAATGGTTTACAATAAACCAATCTAAAATTTTGTCGTCTGCTAAAGGGTTAAGTCTGCCGCGTAAAGGGTAATCGTCTTGGCTAGACAGTGCATGTATATATAAATATATATATATTTGTCTTTCTGTTTTGAAAATGCACGTCAGATGCACGTGATACGGGGCATAGCAACATGCATATTAATCACCGTGTAATCTTTGTTTCGGTATACACTCTCTTTATTTACCAAACAATCCCATGTTTTAACGATACAAAGAAAAAAGGGGCTTTGAAAACATTGTGGGAGAGGATAAATTGCTGATAACCAAAAGATTTCTCTTCCGGCAAAGTGTTCTACCTTAGGAAAGACAAATTTAATCATTTGAGTCACATTTGATTTGTTGTAATGATTTCAATCAAGACAAGCGTAAGGATTTTAGCGTCTGGTAAAAATGAATGAACCGTACCCGGTGAAAAGGGGCCTTTACGCATCTGTAAAACTTTGAGTATCGAGCCAGGCCAGCTAGGTCGAAACTTTCTGCTTTTGGTGAATTTTCTGCATGTCCAAGAACCACCTCATGATTCAGTCGGTTGTCAGACAAAATGGATTTTATGGGTCCATGATTATGTGATGACTTGCTTTGTGTGATGCATCACAGAGATGCATTAAACCCCCCTTTTCGACAGCACGGCTCTCACACCCACCCACACACACACACACACACAACTTTTGGAGACAACTTTTCTCGTTTTAAACCTTATCCTGCTGAATAAAAGAAATGAAACTTTATAGTAGATAGAAGCCCAAAACTTTCTTGTTTCAAAGGTATTTTTGGAGGAAAGATATCTCCTTATCGGACAGTGTAGATCAAAGATCAGACTGCACGTTCTGTGCAGTCTGATCTTGATCTACGCTGTCCGCAAAAGGTCGGTGGGTCGCGATAAGCAGCCTAAGGGTTAACAGCAGACCACTTCTAAAAACATTGTAGCAAAAAATGCTGGTAATAAGCATTTTTTTCTTATTGCCAATGTTTTTACATGATTGAATTCATTCATCAAACCGTTATCCGTATTGGTTATCCATGTTTTAAAAGGACATCTGAAAGGTCGTCTGCCGTAATTTTGTCTAGAAAGGACGGGGAGGGGTGTCGTAACGTGGTTGTCTAAACGGAAACAGATCCGCGAAAACTGACGAAAAACTCCACTCCCTGACAACAGAACAATCTTGCGTTTTACTTCAAACAAAAACATTTAGAAATAATTTTAAGATCGCTTTCATTTTCAGGCTATAACAAACGACAAAATTTCAACAAAAAGTCCCACTTTTGGAGCCATATTGAAGTTCTCGTCTGATAATGCTTCATTTTGGATTTGTTTGTCTACACGGTCTCAAACGTCGTTTTCAACAATAATTATATCAGTTATATCGCGGCAGCCACTGCACTTTTCCATGATTTCCTGTAGGTTCTTTTACCAACACTTCGCACAATATTCTTCCAAAGCCACCGGCTGCTTTCCTACATGACCACCGTCGAAATAATGATCAGCGGTGAGAGAGAGAGATGAATCCTGTTGCAATGACTATCATAAGTTCTAGCAAAGAAATTCGTCGAGCTGGACATTCGAGCCAGCGACCCACTAGTCTCAAGTATTTCACGCTACCGACTTAGCTACTGGGTCACGGCTTTCATCTTGGACAAGCCTAAAAATTTGTCGTTTGGTAAAGAGTTAAAAGTCTAGCAGATGTATTCATTTTATAGCAGCAAAGGTTCTTTTAACTCTTTACCAAACACCAAAAGTCTGGACCGAACCAAATTGAAAGCATTTGCAGACGACGAATTAGTTGTCGCTAAATGATGATTTCTGTCAATGATGGGTCAGAAAACGTTGTGGGAAAAGGAGAAAATGCTGGTGACCAGCATTTTCTCCTTTTTCCACAATGTTTTCAGAAGGCTGCTTTGTCAGGGTCGTTAAAAGTCGGGATTGTGTGGTATAGGGTAAATGCAGAATGTCTCTCAAGATACAAGTGTATAACCAAGATCAGATTGTACTCCAAGAGGATTGCGATCTTTGTTAACTACATGTATACTCATGTTGAAAAAGCACAACTGAAGTTATTCGCTCAAAATGACTTTCAAGGTCAGTCGCGTGCTTCCGGCATGTTTTAACATATAACTTTTGGATGTAAAGGTACACAAGAAAACACTGTGAAAGATGGAGAAATTGCTTGTTTAAAGCAATTTTCCATTCGTCGCACTGGTTTCAAACGCCTAAACCCTTCACCAGACGATAAAACTTTTGACTCATCCAAATTGAATGACAAGGTAAACGTGATTCAAGCACTGAAAATTGTCTTTGAGAAACAAAAAAACATTGTGGAAAAGGGAGAAAATGCTGGTTACCAGCATTTTCTCCTTTTCCCACAATGTTTTCAAAAGCATTCCTCCACAAGGTCGCTAAAACACATGACTGTGTGAAAAAGGGTTCATCGACAGCAGATTTTCAAGCCGCGTCCTAGGAAAGACAGTGTATTTTTACGTTCTTCTACAATTTGCACGAACATTATCGTGGGAAAATAATCTACAACTCTATAATTCAGTCTTGCTCTCCACGGTTGATATTATAATTATTCGATGACAAAGTATTCGATGATAATAAGTTTTGTTTAAAGGGCAATGGCCCCGTGGTCCGACGATAAGATCAAACCCCTGTCTTGATGGAAGTTTCGTATTTATCGGTAGTTAAATCCTAAGAATGTGTATTGCTGCTTTAAGTCTTTACCAAACGACAATTTTATAATAGTTCAAATTGAAAGTATGTATTTAGCTATGATTTATTTTATATGGCTGGAATAACTGAGTTTGTTTAGGAAGGGTTAGAAAACACTGTTGGAAAAGGAGAAATTGCTTGTAACCAGCATTTTCTCCTTTTCCAACAATATTTTCAAATATCTAATTTCCAAGAATCGTTAAAAATCGGGATCGTGTGTTAATGACTTGAAGGATAGTGTACATCAAGATCAGATATTTTTTGAAAAAAAAAAAACACTACATTTTATAATTTGAAGACTTTTCTGGCCCTTTAAAAGTCATGCACGAAATCGCATGTTGTTTGGCAGACAGTACAGATCAAGATCAGACTGCACTGAACGTACAGCCTTATCTAAGATCTAAGCCCACCTGGGTGGCTCAGTGGTGAGCGTGTCGGACTCATGACCTGGTGGTTGTGAGTTCGATACCCGGTTGAGGCGAACTTTCTTTCCGGCGTATTTTCGCCTCTCACCTCTGCTGAAGCATGTGAGAAAAGTAGTCGGTGGCTTTGGAAAGAAAGTTGTGATAGTACTGGTGTGAGAAAACCAGGAAACACATGTGCGTCACCGACCGCCATGATATGACCTTAGCTGTTAAAGTGGCGTTAAACCCCAATACAACCAATACAACCAACTAAGATCTAAACTGTCTGCTTGTTAAGTCCAGCAGAAAAGATAGCAATATACTCCGAATTTCAGTGGATTGTATTTTCAGCTGTAACTCTTCAACCAAACAATGGCAAGAGTTAACGACCTGCGGGAGGGAGCCTCGGTTTTTTTTAAAACACTTTGGGAAAAGGAGAAAACGCTGGTTACTAGTATTTTCTCCTTTTCGCACAATGTTTTCTACACTTTCAAAATAAAAGTCCATCATTCCAGCCAAATTTCACTTGTCGTTTGCCTATGCTGAATGCGTCTAAAATTTTGTCGTCTGGTAAAGAAGCAAACATTCCGTAACTATGTAGATGACGTCACACCTGTAACGGAAGACTAGTACATCCGCTTTTGAAAAAAAAACTAGTGTGTAACAAACGCACCTTCTCTTTATCAGAAATGGAAAAATTTGTTTACTTGTTTTTCTGTTTGTTTATTTTCAACACTGTGTCAGTCATATCACGGCGGCAGGTGCACTTATACTGGAGTTTCTTTTACCAGTACTTCTTACAGTATTCTCCTCAAGCCACTGGCTGCTTTCCCCCAAATAAAGCGTGGTCGAAACGGTGAGCAGCGGTGAGAGGAAAATGAATCCTGTCGCAAGGAATGTCATAAATCCTCGGAAAGAATTTGACCGAGCCGGGAATTCGGATCAGTGACCACCTGGTCACAAGTCCTGTACCTTACCGACTGAGCCACCGGCTCGGCAAAAGCCGGAAATGACATTTACCTTGCATAAACATGCTCGCGGTAATAAATAACTTTAAAAAATCGTGATTATTTTCAAAGAAAAACCACAGTACGTTTAATTCTTTACCTAACCACATAATTTTAGACTCGTACAAATTCAAAGCAGATGCTTAAAAAAAAAAGAACATTTTGTTAAAATGATTAAACTTGTCCCTGAAAGGATCACTCAGTAAACATTGGGGTGGGGGATTATAAGATTTTCTCAAGAAAATGTTTTCAAAAGCCTTGCTCCTCGGGTCGTTAAAACACGGGATTATTTGGTGATGCCGGGTAAATACACAACGGGTTTAATTGGATATTCAGACGGATACGTATTTCTTTTACAGAACATCTTTTAACAATCCAACAGCAGTTCTGACGGCTAATTCGAGTAATTAAAGCTGCCGGTACATTGTTTTCTACGGAACCCTGTTTCCCGCTATCGATCTTCGACCGAGTTGTTTCCCTAAAACAGTCAAAATTACAACTCAATGATTTTGACTGTTCTAGGTAAATCTGAGTCGCAAAATCGATTTTTTTTTTTTTACAAATGCAAACAAAATTTCATTGGACAAAAGCATTTGCAGACGAAAAATAAAATGCAGCTCAAATGATGTTATTTGTCTATGAGACCGTAGAAAATGGAGAAAATACTGGCTACCTGTATTTCCCACATTTTTTTTGAGTAACGGGTTAGACAAGACCTAACAAACATAAAAAGGTCATTTCCTAAAACAGAAGTTACTAGAAACTAAGTTACGAAACATTTCATGAAAAAAAAAACACCTGAAAATTTACATGTAGATGAGGATGACACTCACCTTTGGATACATTCGCCGTTCGTCGCTAACATCCATTCATGACTCATATTTGTTATAGTATATACATGTATCATAGTTATATGTCTATATCACTTTGTGAAACTTTCGAAGTAGAAAACCCCCTTTTTCACATCAATAGACAATTTTTCTTTCTACTTTCAGGCGGTTGAGAGCTATAAAAACATAGTGGGAAAAGGAACAACTGCTTGTAACCAGCAACTGCTCCCTTTCCCGCAATGTTTTCCGTATAAATCAGTTCACAAAAATATATATTTTCTTTTCACAGTGTTTTCCACAGTAATAACAAAAAAGGCTTTTTTTTTTCTTTCATAGTCTTAAATTATCCCTAACATCACGCATTGTACAAGTAAAGTCTTATGTAAGCGAATGCTCCTTTTCCGACAGTGTTCTTCCATATCAGTCAGGAAAAATAAGAATTTTTCTTCAAATTGCCTTCATATACTATTATTCTATTGATAATTTCTGTCACTTACAAAACAACTAAAGTCTTACTTCAAAACTTAGTCTTAAACAAAGTCTGGATGTAAAAACGTTGTATACTTATACTTAAAATATCACTGTATTTATTATCACTGTATTTATTATCACTGTATTTATCCAAATAACGAATGATAATCATGAAAAGTGCAAACATCTGAAACACGCGGATTATCATTATTAACTTTCTTTAATATCCGATATTTCAAAAATTGATGTTCCCCATATAAACAGTATTTCGAAATATGTGAAAAGTTTCAATTTTCTCCAAACTCCGATATTTCGTAATGTCATGCGAACATGACGCAGCCATGTATAACAAAATGAACTGTACAAGTATATCCGTGTTTCGGTTGCCTATCAAAAAAAACGCATTCATTATGCAAATTTCTCATGCTTAAAAATTACGCCCTCTCTAATATTCATGAGAAAAATAAGGATACGCTTTGATGGCGGATTTTTGTATAAAATGAACAATTTTGCGTAACTCCCTCTACACACTGATAATGTCATTTCTATAAACAGAAATTATTTGTCATTAAAGAAATGTATTTTTCCGTGTTTTGAAGAAAAAAAACTCGATAGAGACCGACCGCGCAATAACATCGGTTGTAACTTTTTACCGAGCGAAAAAAACTTTCAGACAGGTCCAAAATGAAAACATTTGCAGACGACAAATTAAATGTGGCTAAGATGGTGGCAATTGTCTATGGCAGGCTCACAATAATGTGGGAAAAGGAGGAAATGCTGGTTACCAGCATTTTCTCCGTTTTCCACTCGGTCTCTCTCATGTATTTGAAATCTGAGAATAGGTGTAAACAGGTTGACCCGACAAAGACCGACTGCGCAATTCAACCCTTTACCAAACAATCCCTTGTTTTAAAGACCCTGAATTTGAGGGATTTTGAAAACACTGTGGGAAAATAAGAAAACGTCTGCAATCAGCATTTTTTCCTTTTCCCAATATGTTTTCTACCTTTTCAATGCCAAGTTCCATCATTTGAGCCATATTTAGCGGCATTTTGTTCTTTATCCACAATGTTTTAGCCATCCAAAAACTAATCTTATCATTTCAGCTATACTCACTTTATCGTTTGCAATTGCTTTCAAAATGGACCGGTAAAAATGTTCGTGTTAAAGAGTTAACCCTTTCCTAAACAACAAATTTTGGACTGGTCCAAATTGAAAGAGTTTGCAGACGACAAATTCAAATTTGATGAAAATGACAGAAAGGTCTCAAAAAGGGTAGAAAACACTGTGGGAAAAGGAGAAATTGCTCGTTACGAGCAATTTCTCCTTTTCCCACAGTGTTTTCAAAAGACTTGTACTGCAGACACGTGAAAACCACGGCTTGTTTGGGAAAGGATTAAATCAATGGTTGTCCTAATGGCAGCGTGTTGGTCGACCTATCAAGTCATTTTAAAGCCTTTTAAAAAGTAGGGCGATAGAAAGAAAAATGAAAGTAACGGCGAGAAATGTGACAAAATTCAATGAACGTTCCGAAAATTCTGCAAAATATGGAGGAAATTTCCACACTGAATTCTCTGTTTGCAACAAAATATACAAAGTTCGTCTAAAGACGAGTCTGAGTAAGAAAAAAGTAAAGGAAAAGGGTTCGTCCGTCGATTTGAGTTTTCATGAATGTCAGTGCGCATGTCCATTTATTTTACCCAACATTGTCCTACGCAAAAAATAAATTTGTACATCATCTTTGATCATACCGACATATCTTTCGACTCTGTTCTAAAAAACGACCTAACTAAACCCCTTTCCCTTAACCAGACGAGAAAACTCCACATGGTCCGTATTTACCAACCATTCTTAAGAACGTTCTTAGTCTTATTCTTCGAGATTTTCTACATTTGAAAGTAACACAACTTCTGATTGGCCAAACCAAATGGTTTGGCCAATCAGAAGTCGTGTTACTTTCAAATGTAGAAAATTTTGAAGAATAAGACCAAGATTTTCTACATTTGAAAGTAACACAACTTCTGATTGGCCAAACCAAATGGTTTGGCCAATCAGAAGTTGTGTTACTTTCAAATGTAGAAAATTTTGAAGAATAAGACCAAGAATATTCTTAAGAATGGTTGGTGAATACGGACCCTGGACTTGTCTAAAATGAAAGTATTTGTGCAGTGCGCTGGGAAAAAGGGGTTTAATGCATCTCCGAAATAAAATATACCAATCAAGTCATCATATAACTACAGGCATGTATATATCCTTTCTGTTTAACAACCGACTGGATCGTGAGGTAAAATGGTCTTTTTACGTGCAGAAAATTGACCAATAGCCAAACTTTTCGACTCCGGTCAGCCTGCGCGCCCTGTGCACTGTGCGCAGGCTGACACGAATCGATACTTTTTGGCAGACGCATGAAGTCACCTTTTCTAAGAGCACCATTCATTTATAGAGAACAAATGAAATATAGAATGAGGTATTTTTTAGAGTATTTGAATTGATTGATTGATTGAATGAATGGTGTTTTACGCCGCTAGCAACATTAAATCAGTCATTTCACGGTGACAGTTCACAATCCTCATTTATGTCCTGGTTTTCACCTATACTATGCCAAGGCTCTTAATACTCCCACAAAAAACTGAGTGCGTCCAGTGAGGCTCGAACCAAGGTCCTCCGGGTAACCACTGAGCCACGCTCCAAGAGTACATGTATTTAAAAGAACAGAAAACATTGTTGGAAAAGGAGATTATGATGGTGAGTAATATCGTGTTCCAGAATTGTTTTCAGAGGACCCTGAGAAAAAGGCCCTTTGGAACATGGCTGGAAAATGAGAAAATACAGGTAACCAGCATTTTCTCTTGTACCCACAATGTTTTCTTTATTATCAAAAGTATTCTCCACCATTTTAGCGACATTTGATTTGTTGTCTTCAAATCCTTTCTATTTAGACAAGTTCTAAGTTTTTCATAATGGTAAAGGGTTCGTAAAGTTCAGCAGACGACATTATAAAGCAGACGACAATATTTCGTCCGAGTTTTTGCCTTTTTATGTACGATATCATTGCAGGCGGGAAAGAAAATTATGAATTAATGACACGTGATCCTTCACCAACACGACCCCTTCTTAGAAAGGTATTGAAAACATTGTGACAAATGGAGAAAATGATGGCAACCAGCATTTTCTCCTTTTCCCCGAATGTTTTCTTTCTTTCAAGAGAAAAATCCAGTCATTTGACCCACATTCAATTTGTCGTCTGTAACAAGTCTAAAACTATGCCGTCGGGTGCAGAGTTTTTAACCTTTTACATCACAGCTCCCAGTTTCAACGACTCTGAAAGGGATGGCGTTTATAAAACATTGTGGGAAAAGGAGAAAATATTGGTAACACAGCATTTTCTCCCTCTACCACAATGTTTCTATCCTTTAAAGGACAAATCCCTTATTTCAGTGACAAAGACATTTTCGTCTGCAAACGGTTTCAATTTAGTCAACTCTAAAATCTTGTCGTGTGGTAAAGAGATAAATGACTAAGACTGTAAACATCGGACTTATATTTAGATAAGTCTCCACGCGATATGATTTCCCGCCCGAATCTAAAAAAAGAAAGTTATCTACAGACCTTTTGATGACGATTTGAGTTATTTTTAGGGTATGTCAAATTTAAATACGGGTACTTTTACACTAAGTACAATAAGAATTTCTACGCATCCTTTTACAAGAACTGCTAAGCCTTTATCAAGCAATTCCGAGTTTAACGACCCTGGGGAAAGACTTGAAAACTGTGAGAAAAGAAGAAAATGCTGGTAGGAAGCAATTTCTCCTTTTACCACGATGTTTTCTACGCGTTTAGAGATCAATTCCGTACCGATTTTGAAATAATTATCGCTACAAGGTAATTTAGTTTCTGATAACCCTTTATCAAAAAGAAAACCGTGTTTTAACGACCTGAGGAAAGCGGCTTTTGAAAATATTATATTGTGGGAAAAGGAGAAAATGCTGGTAACCAGCATTTTCCCCTTTTTCCACAATATTTTCTATCTTTCAAGAACAGATCTCATCATTTGAGCCACATGATATTTGTAGACTGTAAATTTTTGCTTTCAACTACTAAAATTCTTTTGCTTTCAGATAGTGAAATTCTTAAGATTTAATTGTTTGGTAGACTATAGAGACAGCAAAAAGAACTGGAAGATACATGTATCCGATAGGCACATGTACCTTTAGATACGGCTAGTTTGTTGACTGGCGTTTTTCGTCCATTTAAACAACATTTCAGTGATATCAAGGCAAAAGCTAGGCTGAGCTCTGCAATGACTAGCTGAAGGAGACTCAAATGTGATTCTCCCATCCAGCATAGGTTCGAATCCGAAATTTCTGATAATCAATCTATCGCCCCAACAACTAATCCATGAAACGCCTCCATAGAAGAAATATAGTACCTTGTGGGCGGTGGTCCTGCGTGGCTCATTGGTTAGGGTGAGTGAATCGTATCCTGGAATCCTCGAGTTTTCTAGAGGCGTTGTGTTTTTTGCGCGAGTGTCCGCGGGCAAGACCATTCAGAGTCCTAGTATAGTACTGGTAAAACTTCAAACACGTGTGGATAAGTAAGTTATCGCCATGACAAGACTGCAATAATGTTGAAAATGTCGTTAAACAACAATCAACCTTGTGATCAAAACACACTCACTAAACAACCAAACACGTAATTTCTGTTAGAGCTAGACAAATTCAACTATTTTTCACTAATTACGAAATTTCGTGGGCGGTTGGGTAAATTTTTTCACAAATGCTAAAAATTTGACTGATAAAAATTCTTGCGGTTGGCCACAAAGGTCTGAGTTACAGTGCTCAGGAGTTGAATTCCTACCACTGATTTGTGGCAGAAGACTTTAATAGCACGAAAAAATAAAAAGGTTGTAAAAGAAGGATAATTAACGTAAATTGAGCTTCATTTAAGGAACAAGTGTGAAAACATTGTGGCAGAAGGAGAAATTGCTCATGACGAGCACGAGCAATTTCTCCTTTTGTCTTAATGTTTTCAAAAGTGGTCAGCTGTAAGACGGGAAAAAAGGTCGAAGGTACAGACAATCTGTTCAAAACAAATACCTTTTATTGATAAAAACAGAAGAAATTGCGTACCTCTCAAGTTACTGCAGTGTCATCAATGACGTTGGTACTTTGGTCTTATCGCTGTTCAAAACGTCTGTCTATCTCCATCCTTCCGTCAGCATTTCATTTTTTTTTTCACACATCTATCTATAATCCTACATAAATCATGTAGTGAGTCCCGCGTCATTTTTTTTTTTTTTCACTTATAAGTGACGTTGCTTGATCAAGGACTACATCAGCAATTTTCCTTGCGTCACATAATTATGAAAGGGAAAAAGTCATGTACACATCTAACTTGTCGATTTCAAATCTGACGCTTTACAAAATCTTTCACACTCACCAATCGATTTTTTGCCAGGGTTTAAAATTTTATTCTTCTTCATTCATGTAATGTTTTATGCAGATCTAATGAATCCTACGTCAGCATTTTTCCCCAACTCATAAAAGACGTCACGTGATCGATTCTACGGAAGCATTTCTAACACTTTCCTTCAATCATATATGGCGTGCAACACACGAAAAGGGGCCTTCGGACATATGCGTAAAAGTGTGTCGTCCCAGATCAGCCTGTGCAGTCTGTGACTAATCCGAGACGACACTTCCCGTTTTTTTGTGCGATTTTCTGTTTCACGAAAGTCTACTGTATGAAAAAATCTTATGTAGTCGTAAAGTCCCGACTCGGATTAGCCTGCGCGGACTGCACAGGCTAATCCGGGGCGACACTTTACGCAAATGTCCGAAAGTCTCATTTCGCATGTTGCGGGCCATATCATTAAGCATCAGGTAATTTACGTCCTGTGTGAGCCCATTTTTTAAATGACGTAGCGTGATCGATTTTACGTTGTTTTGTTTTTTCTTCAGTCCGTTTTTACGTCTTCATATAATGTTCAGCGTCACGCAACTTTAAGGTAACTGATAAAGTTCGTGTAGATCTAACTGTCTGGCTTGTCGATTTCAAATTTTACGCCACACACAAACGTCTTCTTCCAGGTACAAGTTTCATAAGAGAACAAAACGATACGTAACGACAGTTTTCACAATTTTATTTTAAAAAAGGCTAGACTAAAATCTTATGCAATGTGAAAATAACTTTGCGTTAAAAATTGTAATTTTTTCGATGGAGAAAATGAAGATGGAGAAATTGCCCGATGGCCAATAAATTGTGAATCATCTTTTGCACCGTTCGTTTGTTTGCTCTGTATTTTGCGCCATTTTCAAGAAAAAAAAAACTAGTTATATCGCAGTGACATGTGGGAAAAAAGCCCTCGAATGCAAGTAATTTCTCTATGTGACAAAATAATTTCTTTAACAAAAGGCTATAGTGGAGACAACCATTCTAACTTGTATTTCTTTATTCTGATTATTGAAACATCGGTTGGTTTAGCCAATCAAAAATTGCGTTGCTTTGGGATTCAGAAAATTCTTGAGAATTAGACCAAGAATGCTATCCGGAATGACTGATTAAGTACTCCCGCTATAGCCTTTGGTTATCTTTCATCTTCCTTTCTCTTTCTAAAACTAAATTCCAAAACTAGCCATCTGATTGGTCGAAACCGAGAATCTCAGCCAATGTGATGACAAGTACATGTATTCTTAAAAAGAATAAAACATACCAACCCAAGTAAATCGCGCAATATGTCACCACAGATAACGAGATAACGAAAATTGTTCGTCACAAAACGATATCCAACGAAACACTGACTTAAAACGCAGTTCTTTTCGAAAATTAGATTAATGCCCTTAAAAAACACAGGCACTTAGCATTCAATCGGCGTTGTCAAAACACACGGAATGACACTTTCGTCTCCTCTGTCTGTGTGGTATTATCTTATCTATACAAAAATTGTCTATTATATGTAATTAACATAAAACATATAAGTAGAGAAACAATGTATAATAAGCGATAATTATTTACTGAACACATTTCGCACTAGCTAATTTCATTTCCCACTAAAAGCTGTATAAAGACACTGAAAGTTACATTTTAAAGGAATAAAAATATCCTTTCTTTCGATTGTACAGAAAACACTGTGGTGAAAATAGTAATTGCTTATCACAGGCAATTCCTTCGTTTCCCATTATGTCTTCAAAACGTTAACCAGGAATGGACGATAAAATTGAGTCATGGAGGCAATGAGCTATAAATAGCACTACGTAGCGCGCAATTATCTTGTAAATTTCATTTCAGCAGGGGTTGACACAAATGTCTCCAAGAACAAAGCAATAAATAAGATTTTCAGAAGCGATTGTACATAATGAACAATAGCATGTCTGCAACGGTTATACAAAGGGCCGTCTAGAGAGTTCAAAGTTCCCTATATTTCTGACCTTTTTTATTTTCGTCAAGATGTGTCACTTTTAAATCTTATCTCAAGACTTGTCTTCGACATATTGACTGGTAATTTAGACTAGCTTGTGATAATAAGAGATTAATCTTTTACCTCCTGAAACTAATTTGCAGCAGAAAACTATTAAACATACTCTCTTAAAGTACAGAAAATCAACATGAATTACATTTGTTTGTTGGGTTTACGGCAATAACTCGATGTTTTCTTCGAAAACAGCAGGGCTAAAAATGACATCTATGTGTGCTAGTGTGGTTTAAGTCTTTTCCAAACGATAAAATTATCAATTTGTAATGATCACCTCAATAATACGTGACAAGACTCTCAAGTCTTGCCGATAACGAAAAACTATTTTAAGCAGTTCACTCATACATTGTTGACACTAACCGTTTTAGAAGCTGAATGGCTCCACCTTTTGATTCTCTGTTCCAGTTTTGTAAATCTCTTCCTATTTAAGTATTATCCCAAGGTTAGGGTATGTTTTTAAGGAATGACAAGTTCTTCCGTTTCAAATTTTTTAATTGAAACATGAATATTGTTGATGACACTCCGCGCCTCACACACACACGCACATTCACATTCCATGTTTTGTTGCAGTTTCTGATATTGTTAAACAACTGACATTGACGTGACTTATAGGTGAGGAACATTATAAGCTTACAGCTTTCGTTCCAATCCTTTTCGTGTAACTTAAATATTTAGAATTTAACATTTATGTATTTATTGTAGTGAATAAAATATGTTTAAACTAATAATAGGACGTACAGGGCAGCTTTTTGACCAGACTGTCCTAGCATAGCGAGTAGTGTAGATCCGAAAATAGAATGCACGTTCTGTGCAGTCTGATCTGTATTCATGCAGTCCGCAAGGGAAGTATCTGTTTTGCCAAAGGCGCCGAAATGGCTACGGGAGGCGTTTTGGAACATGTTCTGTGCAGTCTGATCTTGACTTTTGTCGTTCGCTAAAGCCTATGACACTGAAATGGTTACCGAAGGGGTGTTTGGTCAAAAGGGTCACGCAAGGGGTATTTGAATATTTAACGTATAAATTTATCTGTCGTTATATTTATTTATCTCAATTAACTGTGACATTTCTTATTCTTTTCATGAATTTCTGCATCGCAATAAACTCTTTAAACATTACAATAGTAAAACTATAGCTAATCGATTCTTTACGAAATCGTGTCGACCTTGCCGTGACCTATGTGGCCGAGCTATAACCCTTTTAACAGACGGCAAAATTCTACACTCTTCCAACTGGAAAGCACTGACAGACAACAAACCAAACTGGATCTTTGAGAGGACAGAAAACATGGTAGTTTACCTCCATTTTCATTTTCAATTTTATTCCGAATATCGAAGTTTCTTGTACTATAAGAAATTTTGATATACTGCTCTACAGTAGAGCAGCGATGAGTACAACTAGATACATATACATTTTTTGTTTTTTCGCAGTCATACAAGCTGTACGGTTAGATTCAGTGCAAAAGTACAATTTTGAGCGTGTGAGTAATGTGATTGTCTCTTTCTACTACATCATTATACAAGTTTGAAAAGAAATCCACGAAGTCGATCAACGCGCGTTAGATCATGTGATATTCTGGAAAGTCTTTGGTGAACTCTAGCGCCATATCTAAATGTACCTTAAGAGGCTACGTAGCCCATGAAAAATATGTTTTCTTACTTATGTCTTTCTTCTTTACTGGTAGTTTGCTAGCTATCGTCTCATTCAGTTCGTTGATAATTCAGTCATTATTCACGTTTGGTGAGATTACAAATTTCTAAATAAGTCCCTTGAAAACCAGGGATTTCTGTTTTGTCACATATTCATGTATGTCCTGGGTTTCACCAGTACAAGGCTGTGGTTCTGAAGTGTCTTGCCTAAGGACCGAGTGCTTCCAGTGAGGCTCGAACCCCGGGTCTCAAGACTACTACCACTGAGCTACACCTTCACAAGTAAAAGGGTCCCTTCACAAGTAAAAGACCTAATAGCGCAGCCAGCTGGTATCGAACCAGAGTTTCAAATCCCTTTACTTCTAAACCAGGGAGCATACTTCCCCGTGATTCAAATGAGTTGCCACAACATAGTTTTAGAATACAACAGGATACTTTTACTGTTGACTCAAACATAGAACTTGTATTTTCTCCTTTTCTCACTCCTTTTCCCACAATATTTTCAAAAGCCTTCACACAGTCAGGGTTGTTACAACACGGGATTGTGTGGTAAAGTGTAAACGATGAAAGGCAGACATTTATAAATATTCAATAGTTAATTATTGGTAGATCTCATATTAAGTTTATAGTGAAACATTGACCCTTTGACTGTCGGGTAAACGAGAGGGTATTTCAGGTCTAAAAATAGGGCCCAAATAATTGCGATTTCAATTTTGTGTTTGTGTAGGAAATCTAAGCAAAGCGGACAGTGTTGATCAAAGATCAGACTGCACGTCTGCACGTTTTGTTCACTCTGATCTTGATCCAGAATGGACTTAAATGCAACTGTATTTGCGAAAGTCGCTTTAACCCTTTATCTCCTTCCCCCCTCCAGATTTTTAATGATCCCGGGAAGGAAAGCTTTTGAAAACATTGTGGGAAAAGGGGAAGATGCTAAAAAACCAGCATTTTGTCACAATATTTTATACCCTTCCCAAATCATTTTTTTTTTAGTTTCACTTATTTTTTCATATTCACTTATTTTTTCATATAGCAAACGTTTTTAATATGAACCTGTCTTAAATATTTTTCGTTTAGCATAGAGTTAAGGATTAAAGAATTTGACTCCAAAAATTATTTCACGTATTTGTACCGTTCATGTACATGTATATCATTGGTATTTGTTTATTGGGTCGCCATGGCGGAATGGAAATCGACAAGATTTACGTCATTGCCCGTTGACACAACGTGAAATACAATAGAATATGATTACTTTTACCACATCTGTTCAAAAAGTCCAATATCATTATAACTATTGCTTCGATGTCACAGGCAAGAGTTTTTCTTTTTCACAGACTTCGGCCTTTTAAGACCTTGTATATTAAGTTATGCAGGGCGAAAGGTGACGGTCGAAAATTCCCTGTGCTCGATGTGACCTTGACGTCGTTTATTATATTATATATATGTAATTCATAGGCCTCTCTCTCTCTCTCTCTCTGTAAAAATGCGGTTTTATTGACAGACAGACAGACAGAGAGAAGGAGAGAGTCAGAGAGAAGGGGAGAGTCAGAGAAAAGGAGAGAGAGAAAGAAAAAAAAAAAAAAAAAAAACGAGAGGGAAGAGAGATTCCAAAGAAAAACTAAATACGAGTATACATTTCATGAAAATGTTCATGTTTCCTTTGGATACCCATAGTCTATTTACCCCGAAAATGCCAAGTACACCAACTAAAATGTCCCTCCTTTAGCAACACCACAATCACTGCGACTTCTTTATGCCGTACAAGTCTCACGGTATCGAACAGAGTAGATCGAAGATCAAACTCGACACGTTATGTGCTGTCTGATCTTGATCTACATTGTCTGCAAAAGAAGAATTGAAGCTCGCTTAGAACCGTGATAGAACTGTTTGCCATGGCAAATAAAATGATAAATCTTCAATCATTATTTTCATTACATGTATTTTCTAAGATCAGATAATTTTGCTTGTAAAGAAATGTCAGACCGTTTTCTTTTTCTTTCAATTCAAACTTCTGAATACTAATTTACGTTATTTTAATTCAAAATAAAAAACAAAAACTCTTACCTCAAGTATTTTTTCTTTAAATATCTACACTTAATTTGTAAATTAAATATTTAAAACAAAAGTAATCTTTAATAGTTTTAAATTCTAATCGATGCTGTTACCGCATATCCATCCAACTAAAATATGAGACAAAATACGTTCTTTTAGGTAGAAAACTAAAATCTCGCCACGTGGTTTGGATACTATTCATTTCTGTTCTACTTTCGGTTCATTTCCCGCCAAAATTAAGTCGACTACTTATCCGGCGGTAACTTTATCCGGTTTTCTAGGAAGTGAAACGAACAGCGACCTTGACCTTTGGAGGTGATATCAAGGACAACAAACATTCTAAATTTGCATCTAACTGCATGTGAACAAGTTTTTTTTCCAACCGTTACTTTACTGATATTCTCTATATCGTAGATTTCTTTGGCGGAGGATCCATTGTTCCTCCTGCTACAGCCCCAGCCTGGTAGTATTAAGAGCCAGTTTTAGATTGTGCAACCCAGAAATGACGCGGCGTAGACTGCTTTCGTCGTTTGAGACTATATTAAAACAAAATGACTCGCCTACATTTCTCTCACTTGACCCTTTCCCAAACAGGCCCTGGTTTTCACGCGGCTGCGGTACAAGTCTTTTGAAAACACTGTGGGAAAAGGAGAAATTGCTCGGAATGAGCAATTTCTCCTTTTCCCAGTGTTTTCTACCCTTTTTGATAACTTTCTGCCATTTTCATCAAATTTAAAATTGTCGTCTGCAAACTCCTTCTATTTGGACCAGTCCAAAATTTGTCGTTTGGGAAAGGGTTAAGATAAATACTTTTATCAACTAAAGATATCCCTTTTTTTAACCCTTATCCTGCTAAAAAAGTTCAGTGAAACTTTCAAACCGATAGTAAAAACCGGAATAATGCTTTTTCAAACTTATTTTTTGGAGGAAAATTATCTCTTTATCTGATAGTATAGATCCAAGATCAGACTGCACGTTCTGTGCAGTCTGATCTTGATCTACACTGTCCGCAAAACGACCCTTGGGATTAAACTAAATGTACTGATAGATATAAAATTTGAAACCGTCAGATTTAAAAAAAAAAACGCACATATAATACACATGTATATTCTTGATCCTGTCAGTCTGATCTGTATCTCAAAAGCCCCATTTATCGTCTATGACGCTGACCAGCGTTGAACCTGGCATCAATAAAACACCATCTAGCAATCATACACGGCGAAATATGAGAGGTTACGTTTTCAGATAATGTCAAAAGCACAAAATCACCAATCAGCAGCCGTGGCTCGAAATATGGAAAAAAAGAGAATTCAAATTTTGAATTATGCGCTGGTTCGAATCCTAGGCTCGGCCAATTTCTTTGTGAGGACTGATGATAGTCATCGCGACAAGATTCATTGCTGTCTCACGATTTCTAGGTGGGAAAGTTGCCAGAGGCTTGGGAAGAATATCACACGAAGTAGTCTACTAATGAAAAGAAACTCCAGGAAAGCATTGAAAGGTGTACTGGTCTCTGCGATATACCTGAAATTCGTAATAATGAAACCGCCGCTAGAAGCCATACAAACAAATATATGAGCCATGCTCTGGGAAAAAGGGGTATAATGCATCTCCGTGATAAATAATAACGATCCAGTCATCACATGATTCTGGATCCATAAAATCCATTTTGTCTGACAACAAACTGTATCACGAGGTAAACTGGTCTTTTGAGCTGCAGAAAATTGACCAATAGCAAAAAGTTTCGACGCAGGTCAGCCTGCGCAAATTGCGCAGGCTGACCTGGGTCGATACTTTTTGCAGATGCATTAAACTAGTTTTTCACAGAGCATAGCTCATATGATTTATACAGCTGAATACCGTCACATAATGAACTATCATAGAACAATGACTCTCCAAAATCAGACGAGCACGTGTCTTATACTGTCTGGCCTTGATCTAATCTATCCAAAACATTTTACCTTGTACCTATCAGTCCCGTGTTGTAACCGCCCTGAAAGAGAAGGCGTTCGAAAACATTGTGGAAAAAGGAGAAAATGCTTGTAACCAGCATTTTCTCCTTTTCCCACAATGTTTTCTTTCCTTTCTAAGGAACATTCTAACATTTGATCCACGTTTAAGTTTTCGTTAGTAAATACGTTAAATTCAGGCCAAATATTTGTTATTTTGTGAAGAGTTAAAGCACTCTATGTGTCCTTCGCATTCCTATAGGCTTTAACTTTTTACCTGACCACAAAGTCTCTAGCTTTGTCCAAATTGAAAGCAACTGCAGACGACAAATTGGATTCAACCCAAACGATCGGATTTTTGTCTGTGATATGGCAGGAAGCATTGTGGGAAAAGGAGACAATGCTGGATACCAGCATTTCTCCTTTTACCACAATGTTTTCAAAGGTTGTTTCTCCTCAAGGTCGTATAAGCACAGGGTTGTTTGGTAAAGTGATAATTTAAAAAAAAATATATGAAAAAAAAAACGTGATAACGCACACCGACACCCAAGAAGGATTGGCCGCTTGCGTTATGCGTCTCTTTACTCTCCTACATAATTTAAACAAAAAATTCTAACCAATACTAACAATCAAAATATCTCGATTCCTGAGTTCTTTCCACAGGAAAAATAAACAATGGTCACCGTATCGGACAGTGTAGATCAAATATGAGACTGCACGTTCTGTGCACTCTGATCTTAATCTACACTGTCCGCAAAAGCTCATTGAGTCATGCTTAGGAGCCAAAGGGTTACAGATAGAAATTCCCGCCACAATTTTTAATTGTGTCATACTTTATAGATTGTTATCAGTAAACGTTTTAAAAGAATTCAAGTCCACTTCACTCACTTTGTAACAGATAGTCGGATACTTTAACTCTTTACCAAACGACAAAATTTTGAATTCGACCAAACTGAAAGCATTTGCAGACGACAAAATGAAATGTCGCTCAAATAATTATTTCGGTCTTCGGTAGGGTAGGAAACATTGTGGAAAAAAGAGAAAATGCTGGTTACCACCATTTTCTCTTTTTCTCACAATGTTTTCAAAGGCATTCTCTGCCAGGTTCGATAAACTTCGGAATTCAGTGGTGGAGGGTTAAAGGGGGCTATTTAAATTTTTATAAGCGCACCAACCTTAAACAATGGTTCCTTCGCCGAATTTAGTACAGCAGTAGTTTGTAAATCACTAAATAAGGAAGAAAACTGTAAGAAAACGAACTGGATAGTTTTTCCTGAAAGCGATACGTAGCCTTGTTTTATTTCTAACTGACGTCATAGTCGTTTATCAATTTGTCTAAATTTCTGCACATTGCATTTAAAGGTGCCAATCTTAACTGACATTTTCAATTTTTCAGGAACTTCGTACTTTATAGCTGATTCTCTATTTAAAACTAACAGGACAGACATTAAATTTTCGAAATTTTATGTGGTATATCAACTTTTCCACAAAAAACGCAAATTTTCACTCTGTTATTTATTTGTGCTTAGTTGGCTCTAAATATACATGTATCTTATGCTGAATGACGATGTTGTATCGTGTTATGTCGTGTCGTGTTGTGTTATGCTATGTTATGTCCTGACAGGTTATGTTATGTTATGTCATGTCATCACGCTAGAAATGGAAAGGCACATGTTTAATGTGATAGATTGATAGCTTCATTTCTGTATAAAGTATATGACGACATAAAAACACTATATATGAGATAAAATGGATATGATAATGAAATTATGTCAAACTATATCTAAATACAAAGGATGACACAAAAAAGGGGTTATAAATCCCTTATTTCCATTGTGGTCCTTGGAATAAAAAACAGTTTGACATAAGTAGGCATGCGTCATAACTGACAAAATCACAGTTAATTACAAATTGCTTATCACGACATATGTCTATTTAATATCACAGTAAATGGCTATTTTTGAAGAAATACGCATCACAACAATAACGTTTTAATCCAGATTTGAAAACAAGAAGCTTTCGGCATCCCTGATTTGTTGGGGCGGTTCATTCCAGAGCAAAATCCCTCTATAGGAAAATGGCGTTTAGCTAAAGCCTCTGACCCCTAGGAATCGAAAAGCGTTCACTCTCTTTGACGAATGTTCTGAGAAGGCACTGTTGCCATTGGCAGTTACTCTGAGTCTAGTACTATATTGATGGGTGTGGCTAGTTGGAGTAAAGTACTCATACACATTGGAAGGTGCTGTATTAGCATTAATCTTAAAGACATGGCATAGAGTTGTAAAGTCAACCCTTTTAGAAACAGATAAACAGCCTAATTTCGAGAAGTGTTCATTTTCAATGTGAGTTCTAAAATCAAGACTCAGTACAAATCTGATTAGTTCGTTTTGTATGGTCTGCAATTTATTTCTCAACGCCTATGTAACTAAGTAAAACCACACTGTTGAAGCATAGGTTAAGTGACACTGAATAATAGACATAACCGATCGTATTCAATGAAGGACTATCAAGGCAAATCTCATGAAATCACATGAAAATCGACGGAGTTCACAACTGTGATACGGCCATTGTTTTATTTAAACGCCAAACTCTTGCATCTTTTTACTGAACATAACCGCCCAGTTTTATGCTTGAAAGTAGTATTCATCAAAAAGAAAAAAGATTCATCGCCGAAAATTCTGATTATGCTCCTTTAAAAGTCTTCGAAGCCACTTAAGTCAGATGATAACAGATAGGATGGTACTTAAAACTGTCGTAGCCCAACGAGAAAATTGTAGCCCAGTCCAAATTGAAAGCAGATCTGCAGACGACAAACTAAATGTGGTTGAAATGAGACGATTTTATTTTGAAAGGATAGAAATCACTGTGACAAAGAGACAAAATGTGGGAAAAGTAATGTGGGAAAAGGAGAAAATTCTGGTTGCCAACATTTTAGTCTTTTCCAAGAATAGTATTAACCATTAGGCTGTTAAGCGTCAGTGAGTCGCGCTTAGCAGCTTAAGGATTAAATTCATGCATGAGAGGTCATTTACCTCGAAATCGCCCTCGGACAATTTTTTTTTCGTCCAGCAGCAGACCTCTTGCAAACATTGTGACAGAAAAACAAACACTTCGTATCCAGCATTTTGTCCATTTGCCACAATATCTTGACATGTATTCATACATTACACTGTTATTCATGAAAAATATACAAGGATTTTCGTGAATTCGTCTGTTGCGAATTTGCATCGAGATGTGGATGAGTACACTTAAGTCTCTACCAAACTCCTTTTTTTTCGACGCCGATGAACGGTTTTCAAAACATCGCGGGAAAAGGAGAAAATGCTGGATACCATTTGCAACAATGTTTTCATCCCTTCCATAGATAAATTCCATCATTAATGACTCATTTAATTTATAGTTTGCAGTGTGCTTCCAATTTTGGACATGTCTAAAATATTATTTCGCATGGTTAACCCTTAAGCTGCTTATCGCGACCCACTGACCTTTTGCGGACAGTGTAGATCAAGATCAGACTGCACAGAACGTGCAGTCTGATCATTGATCTACACTGTCCGATACGGTATTTTCTTTCCGGTGAAATCAACTTTGAAACCGCTATGTTTTGGCTTTTAGTATTGAGTAGAAATTTGCGTTTCATTTATTCAGCAGCTTAAGTGTTAAATGTAAAATCGCAACTGCATACGTAGCTTTATAACTCTTTACCAAACGACAAAATTTTAGACTTGCTCAAATTGAAGGTATTTGCAGACGAAAAATTAATTGTGACTCAAAATTGGGATTTGTTTTAGGAAGGGTAGAATACATTGTGGGAAAAGGAGAAAATGCTCGTTACCAGCATTTTCTCCTTTTCCCATAATGTTTTCAAAAGGCTCCCTCCTCAGAGTAGTTAAAAATCGGCATCGTATGGTAAAGGGTTAACTTAATCACTTCAAAATAAGCACACGCAGACTGCATGAAACAGAAAAGACTCTTCCGTATAAACCATACCACTTCACATATTTTCACTATCAAACTAAATCATATGTCACCCCTTAGCCCAACCGGCTTTCTGTGTTATAATGACCCTAGTGAAGAAAATTTTAAAAACATTTAAAAAAGCGGGCAACCAGCATTTTATTATTTTCTCTCAATGCTCTCCTAACAGCAAAGGTTGATTGATTGTATGATTTTCAACGCCGTTTTCATCATGAGACCATGGGTTCGCTGGTTCGAATCCCCAGCTCCTCCGATTTCTTTCCGAGAATTGATAATGTTCTGCAAATAGTCAATGCGACAGGATTTATTCCTTTCTCACCGCTGATCATTGTTCCGACGATAGTTATGTGGGTAAGAAGCCTGTGGCTTGGGAATACTTTTGTACAAAGTACTTTTATTGAAAGAAACTCCAAAAAAGCATGAATAGGTGCAATGGCCGCCGAGTTAGAACTGAAATAATGTTAAAACGACTTTAAAAATCATTCAGACGAACGAACAAACGAAGCATTATAATAAAGAATTTAATTTTGACACGAATCCGTAAGCCGTATTCACCAACCGTTCTAAAATGAATTCTAGTTCAGAATTTTCTTCATGTCATATAAAGAATCAGATAGCACAAAATGTGCAGTCTGATCTTGGATCTAGATCGGCCACTTGTTTAGTCAAGCCTATAAACAACTTTCTGACTTTCATTGTTTTGTAATTTAGGCCGACTTTACCCTTAAGCTTCTAAATAAATTAAACGAAAATCGCCACGCAAACCAAAATATCGCGATTTCAAAGTTGATTTTACCAGAAAAAAAAATCCGTGTTGGACAGTGTAGATCTAAGATCAGACGTTTTGAGCAGTCTGGTCGTAAACTACACTGTCCGGAAAAGCGCCTCGAGTCACGCTATGTAGCGTAAGGGTTAATATTTGGCACTGAAAAAGTTAAATCATCTGCATACAAAAACAATTTTATTTTTGTCTAAAATGGATAGCATTTGCAGCCGACATATAAAATGTGGCTCTTTCAATGGGATTTATTTTTGAGAGGACACAAAACATCATGGGAAAAGGAGAAAATGCTGGTTACCAGCATTTCTTCCTTCCCCCCCCCCCCCCCCCATGATATCAGAAGTCTATTTCCCCCAATTTCGTTAAAACTCGGGATTGTTGGTTACAGAATTAACCCTTTCCCAAACAAGCCCTGGTTTTCACGTGTCTGTGGTACAAGTCTTTTGAAAACACTGTGGGAAAAGGAGAAATTGCTCGTTACGAGCAATTTCTCCTTTTCCCACAGTGTTTTCTACCCTTTTGGAGAACTTTCTGTAATATTTTCATCAAATTTAAAATTGTCGTCTGCAAACTCTTTCAATTTGGACCAGTCTAAAATTTATCGTTTGGGAAAGAGTTATAGAAGAACGTTTTAGTGCACATGCACTACAAAAACGTTTCACGTAAGTATATAATGTATAATGTGTTCTTTAATATAGAACAAAATTCAGTATGCTAAACGTTGTCTGAAGCTCGCTTGCCAATTGTCTATCTACTTTAATTATCCCGTCACCCCATAATCATGAGTTTTGAATTCTCTGAAGAAGAAAAAAAAAAACTTTTAAAAATATTGTGGCGAAAAGGAGAAAATGCTGATAACCAGTATTTTCTTCCTTTTCCAACAATGTTTTGTAAACTTCGAGAGACAAATCGAATCATTTGAACCACATTTATTTGTCGCCTGCAACTGGTTTGAAACTGGACCAGCTACAAATATTGTCACGTGGTATAGAGTTAAGTTCTATTGAATAAGCCGTCCCCCTGGATTACTGAGAACTTTCCCGGGAGTCCTTGTGAAAAGTATAGATCAAGATTAGACTGCTTAGACCGCAGATTCACTAATACTTTTACTAGGCGACAAAATTTTAGACCGGTTAATATTAAAAGCATTTGCAGACAACCATTTCAATGTGGATCAAATTTCGTGATTTTACATTTAATACTTAGCAACAATGTCCACTGAATCATTTAGTAATAATATGAGCCATGCTCTGTGAAAAAGAGGGGGGGGGGCTTAATGCATCAACAAAAATCTCTGTCAGCCCAAGCAGTTAGCCTGTCAGCCTGAGCAGTCCACACAGGCTGATAGGAGCCGATTGTTTTTTGTGAGTAAATTTTTTGCATGTCCGAGGACGGTTCTGCTTCATTAATCAGGTGGTTGTAAAACAAAATGGATTTTTGTAGATCCATAGTTTTGCTATGACTCGCTAAGTATGTTGCATCACGGAGATGAGTTAAGCCCCCTTTTGCCAGAGCGCAGCTCATATGGCCTGCAACACACGAAAAGGGGCCTTCGGACATTTGCGTAAAGTGTTGTCTCGGATTAGCCTGCGCAGTCCGCGCAGGCTAATCCGAGACAACACTTTACGACTACATAAGATTTTTTTATACAGCAGACTTTCGTGAAACAGAAAATCGCACAAAAACGGGAAGTGTCGTCTTGGATTAGTCACAGACTGCACAGGCTGATCTTGGACGACACAGTTTTACGCATATGTCCGAAGGTCTTTTTTCGTGTGTTGCACGCCATATGTATGTGGAAATATGTCACATATATATTGCATGCATCTGTACATATCTTTTTTGTACTTTGTACAAGTCTAACAATAAAATAGTCTGTCCGTCCGTCCATCCATCCATCCGTCCGTCCGCCCGTCCGTTAGTCTGTCCGTCTGTCTGTCTGTCCGTTGGTCCGTCCGTATGCTTTGAAATTAATCGTTATGCCCATGATGACCATTGAGTTTCTATGCTAATGTGTCAGATAAAACTTCTATTCTGTTCTCTCAAATGTGCTTAATTATGGGAAGAAATCCGAGGAATTCGACGAGACGGGATATACAATTATAAGATCATTAGTTCTATGTGACCAATTCCAAAGAATGAATGTTAATTATTCACTCTTTACCAAACAAACCCGCGTTTTAACTCTTTACCAAACGACAAAATTCAGACCTGTTCAAATTCAAAACGTTTGCAGACGACGTATTAAAAGTTACTCAAAACATAAAATTTGTCTTTCAAAGGGTAGAAAACGTTGTGGGAAAAGAAGGAAATGCTGGTTGCCAGCATTTTCTTCTTTTCCCACAACAGTTTCAAAAGCCAGAGCTGTTAAAAGTCGAGATTGTTTGGTAAAGGGTTTTAAACAACCCCGAGGAAGACGGCTTTTGAAAACAGTGTGGGGAAAAAGGAGAAAATGCTGGTAAACCCGCGTTTTCTTCTTTCCGCAACAATTTTTTCTAACATATGAAAAACAACACCGTACATTCCACTGATTCCAGCCACAATTTTACACAGATTATGAAAATAGCCTATATAATAACAGTGTGGCAAGAGATTTCGTTACTCTGTATGAAAAATATATCCTTTTTTCAAGATATATTCAAAAGTGGTTTTCTGTGAGACAAAAAAAAAAAAAGGTCTTTTGCAGAAGGGGCTATGATATGACCCTTTACCAAACGATCACGTGTTTCAAGGACCCATAGAAAATCGCCATCTGAAAACATTGTGGGAATCGGAGAAATGCTGATAACCAGCATTTTTCTGCTTTTCCCACAATGTTTTCTACCCTTTTTTGCTTTGTATTATGTGGTCTGGATACTGAATGAAAAATGTCTATGTCTACAAACAAATTCAATCATTTTGGTCTCATTCTAACTGTCGTCTGCAAACCCCTTCAATTTGGATAACTCTGATTTTTTGTCGTCTGGCAATGTATGATAATGGTTCATGGCTCATATATTTCTTTTGTCTATTTCATACTTCAAAATAATGTCTGACCCGTTCCCACAAATACACGGTCGTTTTTTTTTTTTTACTTCATTTCGACAAGGTATTGGTTGTAAACATCGTGAAAGAAAGACATGAGTGATCTCTCCGTTCCATTTTTAAGTTTTCCTGCGTTTCCCCTTCTCTTTAAATTTCGACCAATCATATGGCTGTATTATCCTTATGTGACACTGTCTTTTATTTGGAACAGTCTAAAATTTGCAGCATGCGGTAATCGCTGAAGACTTTACCTAACATCCTGTGTTTTGAACGACCCTACGGAAGAAAGCTTTTGAAAACATTGTGGGAAAAGGAGTAACCAGCATTTTCTCCTTTTCCCACAATGTTTTGTACCCATTTGGAGACAAATCTCATCATTTGATCCATATTCAAATTTTCGTCTGTACATAGCAGCTTTGAATTTGGATGAGTCAAGTGTTTTGTCGTCTGGTAAAGGGTTAATGGCATAGGTCTAACAAGAAAAAAAATTCAATGCCATAGATCTAATAATTAACCCTTAGAGTGCCGAATAAACCTGTCAGACATTTTCATCCTAGAAGTACGACCCAAATAATTGCAATTTCATGGTTGCTTTTGTCTACAGTGATTCAGCAAAGCGGACAGAGTAGATCAAAGATCAGGCTGCACGTTTTGTGCAGCGTGATCTTTGATCTACACTGGCCGCAAATGCAACTATAGTCGTGAAAGGCGCTTTAAGGGTTAAAGGAATAGTTGACATTTTTCAGACATTAACTCACATGTGCCTTTGTCTGCAAAATTGACTGACTATGCTTTGCGTCTTTACATTAATATAGAGCCCGATTTCGTTTCGGAAGTTCAGAGGAAAATAAAAAAAAAAACATTATTGGAGAGGTCATAACTCCATGCTTTTTTGCGAAATTGTTCTGATACACAGTCTGTTTCGTCATGGTTTTATAAATAAACCGAAATCAAAAAACTGAAATAGGAAATAGATGTGTGTGTTTTTTTTTTTTATATTCGACGGATTTCAAAAAGGATTTGTTTTGTTGATTTGATTGCAAATAACCTTTCCAGTAGCTGTAATTTTTCATTAAAAAAATAAAGCTACACACACAAAAAAAGAATTTCGTTTAAAAAAGAGAACAACGCGGGAAAAGATCACTTGAAAACGTGGAAGGAAGGTCACGTGTCTGTCATGCAATGCATAAGAGGGTTCTCCTTTTTACACAGCGGCAATCATATAATGCCTTACTTATTTGTTTACATGTACCAAAATATATTGAAATTAAAAGCAATAAGCTATTTGAAAACATGGATGCTGACCTCTCCTGGCTTCTCTTTTTGAAGAAGCCAACTTGTATATTCTATACATATATCAAATCAACCCTAGGCGGCAAATATGTCGGTAACGACGTATTAAATAATAATACATATACGAGTATATTCAATAAGGAGTTAACAATCACGTCCTGTTGATTGTTTCTTATAAGATATTGACTTTCTTCCAAAAACAGAGCCAAATTCTAGGTTTTTTTTCCCTATCTATGATAACAACGTTTGTGGTGACGAAGCATGTCAGTTTTACAGATACAAGTTCTGCGCAGTTCAGTCGGTATGATTACATATGTATTAGTATATCTTTTAACATATTAGCCATGCTCTGGCAAAAGGGGGCTTAATGCATCTTCGTGATGCATGATACCAAGTAAGTCATCACACCATAAATTCTACTTTTTCTAACAACCGACTAAATCATGAGGTAGACAGGTCCTTTGACAAACAGAAAATTGACCAACAGCGAACTGCGCTGCCTGACCTGGGTCAATATTTTTCGCAAATGCGTTGGGCCCCCTTTCCACAAAGCACCTCTCATATCTAAAAAATATCGATGATTTTATCAATTGATTAAGAAAAAAAAGATGAAAGTCCTTTTTTAAACAGAAACACGATGACCGATTGGTTTATTGAGATTTGTGACAAAGAAATTGCCTATTTGCTTGACACCCGATCGTGTGAAACGTTGTGGTTAGAGTAGATATGCACTTAACCCTTTCCCAAACGACAGATTTTGGACTGGTCCAAATTGAAAGAGTTTGCAGACGACAATTTTGGATTTGATGAAAATGGCAGAAAGTTGTCAAAAAAGGGTAGAAAACACTGTGGGAAAAGGAGAAATTGCTCCTTCGAGCAATTTCTCCTTTTCCCACAGTGTTTTCAAAAGGCTTGTACTGCAGACACATGAAAACAGGGGCTTGTTTGGGAAAGGGTTAAAAATGTTCTAGAGGGATAAGGAGTTTCAAAGCTGTTGAAAAACGCAATAGCCGAAATAAAACAAATGTTAGGGAGATTTTTTTTCCACAGTGTTTCATTTATTCCGTGAGGCATTCATAATCACTGTGAAATTTGCTAGTTTTGGAATTTAGGTAGTTATATTAATTCAGCGCTTTACAGGGAAATAAGGGGCTGTTGCAGATGGCATAGATCAAGATCAGAGTACACATAACGTGCAGTCTGATCTTCGATCTATACCGTCCGCCTATATAGCAAAACCTGTAAGGTAAAAAACTTCCTCAGTTTCGGTTAATTAATTAGCCAGTCTCTGACAAAAGGGGGTTTAATGCATTTCCTTGATGCATGATATCAAACGAGTTATCAAATATGTAGGGATCCATAAATCCACCATGTCTCACAACAGACTGTATCATAACTTATATGGTACACTGGTCCTTTGACATACAGAAAATTGACCAATAGCGAAAAGGTCCAGGCCAGCCTGCATGTTTTGCGCAGGCTGACCTGAGTCTATATTTTTTTGTAGATGCATTAAGCCCCCTTTTCACAGAGCATGGCCTATTTTATTTTCAGCTGTCGACAAAGGTCCAGTTTATATGCCTATATCTGGTGCCGGAAGGGTCAAACTAATGGTTGACTAATTAAATTTTCTCATAACGGTTTCGACTCTATTCTTTTCATAATTAGAGTCACAGTTAAACGGAAAATAACATTTGAAAATGACAGGAAATTTTCTGCTCAAATTAAACCTCTCCAATCACCTTTAATTTCCCCGTCACTGCTTTGTTGCTTTTCTTCAAGTTCGTCATTTTGTTTTAAAGAAACCGTCAACTTTTGAAAATTACTCCAGAAAGAAACCTCAGTTTTAATATAACTATTGAGGTGCCACGGCCTTTTTTTAACCCTTACCTCTTTCACTGCCAATGTTGCCTTGGGCCTCTTTTGCGGACGACGTAGATCCAAGATCAGACTGCACAAAAAGTGCAGTCTGATCTTGGATTTACATCGTCCGCTTACCTGATGCTAATCTTGACCAAACTAGCATCAATCGCAGCGAAATAATTCTTCAAGACCCCGAGAAAGGTCGGGTCCATTGACATTAGCTGGCCGACTAATACCAGCGGAATTTTCGAATAAGACCAAGATAATTGCATGGTTGCTTTTGTCTGTAGTGTTTCAGCAAAGCGGCCAGTGTAGATCAGAGATCAGACTGCACGTTTTGTGCAGTCTGATCTTTGATCTACACTGGCCGCAAAGGCAACTATAATTGTGAAAGGAGCTTTAAGGGTTAAAATAAGGGGCTGTAGAACATTGCGGAAATGAAACGTAAAAAGCTTTCAAAAACCATTTTATTCCTTCAGAAAACGACAACTTCCGTAGCTTAACCCTTGACCACACAATCTCGACTACTGACGAACCTGCTGAAGACAGAAAACATTGTGGGAAAATGAGAAAATGCCGATTACTAGCATTTCCTTATTCTCCCACCATGTTTTAGTTTTTCTTCAGTGTCATTGAAAGCCGAGAATGTTTGGTAAAAGATTGAAACAAGGATGTGAAGTAACAAGAGCACTGCTTACGGCTGCTAGAGCTCGACCACCTTTGCTTTTAAGGGAATAGTTTAAGTCGAGAAAGGTACGTAACTCTGTCAAAATGTTTTGATGGGTTATCTGTCCTTCTAATATGTTTTTTCCCCGTTTTGATAGTACACAGCTATCCAGAAATTAATATCTTCAATAATGACAGAGACATGAGGACATTTCAGAGTGTTCGTATGATGACGACGCCGCAAACGACAAGGACAGGGCTTCGCAAACAGCCGAACTAATGACGTTGAAAACGGTTTAACTTTTTACAAAACAACAAAATTTTAACTCGTCCAAATTGAAAGCATTTGCAGACGACAAAATAAATGTGACTCGGAAACTGAAATTTGATTCTGGAATATTAGAAAACACTGTGGGAAAAGAAGAAAATGCTGGTTACCAGCATTTTCTTCTTTTTCCACAATGTTTTCAAAAGCCGTCTTTCGCACAGTCGTTAAAAGTCGGGATTATGTGGTAAAGGGTTAAACACCATACAAACCAACACACAAACAAGAACAGACAATTAAGCAATCACTGGTTCGTATGAATAAATATCTGGTTTGTTCTACGTAATAATGTTTAAGACGTCTTCGATTTACGGAATTATAGATGGTAAAAATGTTAACCGAGGACATGAACTAATAATTCCCCCCCAAAATACACTGTACTTTAAAAAGGTGAAAAGAGCCCGACCACACAGGTTACAGACGTTTTAAACCCGAAAGGTTAAAGGTTAATAGAAGTATTACCTTAATCCTCATGTCTGGGGTCAAAAAATAGAAGTTAACAAGATTATACTTAATCCTCCCTTTCCTGATACAGAACGACACTTCACACTTAATCCTTAAACTGCTAGTGAGCAACTCTGTGTGCTTTTGCGGACAATGTAGATCACGATTAGACTGCACAGAACGTGCAGTCTAGTCGTGATCTACACTGTCCGCCCAGGTTAAAGTTTTCCTGGCGAAACTTGCTTTAAATCTGCAGTAGTTGGGTTACATCATTGGCTAGGGATGTTCATTTAATTTATTTATCAGTTAATGGGTTACTTTCGTCATGAGAACGTTAGGTAAGATAGAAATAGGCAAATACATACGTAGATCTTGAGGAAAGTAATATCTACCACCCCCCCCTCTCTCTCTCTCCCTCCCTCTCTCTCTCTCTCTCTCTCTCTCTCTCTCGTCCCCGTCCTCATCTTTCTAACATCAAAGAGTACAAGTACTATAGGCGAAATCACAAATATTTGATTTCTGGTACAGGTATTATACCATGTAACAAAGAAGAGAGAACAAAAAATGAACAAAACAAAGACATGTTAACTAAAGAAAAAACAGATAAAAATAGAAATCTACAGCTGGCGAAAAAATAATCTTGTTTATTTCACCTGCGACAAAAATAATAAAATCGCGTCATTTTCCCGCCAATTATTGGTAAATCTTCATAAGCAGCTGCAAGGTGTTATTATTCAGGTACATATGTTATTTTTCATATCAGGTTGTGTTAAAATTGTCTGCGTATTTTTTGTTTGCTTACGTAGCATAACTGTTATTGTTAAAAATCACGCTGTTAAAACAGCTGCATAAGACATAGTGCATTACTTTTATTTCATCATTTTTACCAAACAATTAATGACTTACACTTGTACAAATGTTAAGCGCCCGGAGATAACAAATCAAATGTGGCTAAATGGATTTGAGCCATGCTCTGAGAAAAGGGGGCTTAATGCATCTGCGAAAAGTATCGATCCAGGTCAGCTTGCGCAGTCTGCGCAGGCTGACCTGGGCCGGAACTTTTCGCCATTGGTCAATTTTCTGTATGTCTAAGGACCAGTCTACCTCTTGATTGCGTCGGTTGTAGGAAAATAAGTGGCCATTATGGATTCATAATTATGTGATGGCTTGATAGGTATCATGCATCACGGAGATGTATTAAGCCCCTTTTTGCCAGAGCATGGCTCATTTTTCTTTGAAAGAGAAGAAAACATTTAGGGAGAGGATAAAATGCTCCCGGTTAAAAGGTTAAGCAGAGCATTTTTGGTTAAGAAAAAAATTATTACATGATAATTATGCCCCTATCTTTTCATAATCAGTTTGACTTGTCCGTAAGCATACCATTTCCAGTTTCCACTCTTACTCTTTGGCACGAGGAAAAAAAAAACAAAGGTACACGATGTTTCACCTGATTGCTATAAAATTTTGAGAAACTGCATCAGCAAAGAATTTTCGTCCATTCAATTTATCAAAATCGATTTGCAATTTTTCTGCCACATTTAAAGATTTATTGAACTATTGGGTTTGATGACTACGTATTCACCTGTAATTGTTTAAATCTATGTATTTTGAGCCGGAGGCCTTTTTAACGTAGGAGTAAAAAAATGTCATTTTTTCTATCAGAGGAATACATCATGGATACAATATTGTGTCACACTTGACACCTCTCGACGCCAAAAGCTAACAGGGTCGAAGTTTGATTAGCTTTCCAATGATCAATACGATGTCCCTTGCATTCAGAAAAAAAAAAGAAATCTGGCATTACCTATCTTTTAATGTCTCATCCTCAAGTTCACGCATCCGGGTTATGGGCTTATATACGCAAATTCTTGCCCACGTGCATGCTTCATGATACAGCCTACCTTTACTATATCTCATTGCGATATCTTGGCCCAGACCGGATACACATTTCATACATGCACAGTGCAGTAGGTGCAATCACAGGCCATGACATTGTTTGGATTCCATGAGGTGAGAATGTTGAATTATCGATCTGAAATATGTATCAGTTGACTTTTCAAAAATCCTGACCAGTGAAAAGTTGGGTAATAAGAACCAAAGATGAGCGAATGGCTTCTGAAAACGTCGGTAAGATGAAAAGATGTAGTAGACATCTGCAATGTTATGTTGTAGTACCTTCCTGATGCTTGTAATTCTACATGTGTATTTGCTTCGAACTGCGTGATATCGCGCGAGACCGAAGGAGCGACGTCAAAATTTTCTAACGCAGCAAATACGTACAAGCACCAGGAAAGTTACTGCAACATGATATTTCATTTATCATATACCTACAACTTTCAGCAAAAACTACTGCAAGGATTGACAGTTCATATCCGAAAACGGGGGATAAAAGACAGCAAATACAGGTTTAGTTGGTTGTAACCAACTGAGCAATCGGGGTCCGCACTGATAACATGAGAATGATCTTGTTGAAATAATGTCTAGTCACAAGACACCCAAGTAACACATTACAATGCTTACGTATTTGTTTATATTATGACTCGTCCACACGAGGTCGTTCTCAACAGGACGGCTGATATAACAAAGGGAACTGACTCTTCGCATCCTGGACCCATATTCACCAACCATTCTTTGGAGAAATCTTAGTCTAATTTTAGATTTAGAAAGTAATACAACTTCTGATTGGCTAATCATTTGGTTTAGCCAATCAAAAGTTGTGTTAGTTTCAACTTCAGAAAATTCTTGAGAATAATTATGACTACGATTTTTTTTTAAAGAACTGTTGGTAGTTACGAACCCTGGATGCACTGTTATGTGCACCTGCAGACATTGTAGATCCAAGATAAGACTGTTGGGATCCACACAGTCTGGGGTTTTGTTTAAGCTTTCCGGTAATATACTTCTAAACTGTATACAAAACAATCAGGTGTCAGGTGACTGCAAGACGGCAATTGAAAACACTGGGAAAATGACAGAATGCTGGTAACCAGCATTTTCTCCTTTTTTTTTTTTGAATATGTTTTTTGCGCATCGTGAGACATATATCCTAGACCGAGACAAATTTCGTGTATCGATTGCAAATGCTTCCAATCAAGTTGGACAGGTTTAAAATGTCGTCGTTTGGTCAAGAGTTTAAACGGCGATATCTGACTGCATAGAACGTGCGGTCTAAACTATCAACATCGTTCGCTACATCAGTACAGCTGTAATTCAATTTTATCTCGGCCATAGCTTACTTATTCATATGTATTCCGGGCCCCATCTGCAAAGGCCAGTACCTTGCAAACGGGTACGTACTATGCATCACAAATTCAACACTACAACAGCTTAGCCACGAAAATTCTATTTATGAAATATTCGAAGCTACTCTGAATTGTAAATCCAGAGAAAAAGGAACAGCTAGTTATTTAACTTCTACCGAAATAAATCATACACATGCATTTACCTCACGACAAAATGTTAGGCTAGTCCAAATTGAAAGTATATGCAGACGACAAATTGAATATGGCTCAGAGGACGGGGTTAGTACAGATAACTGTCCCCAGTGGCGATTTTAGTTTTTGATTGGTCGCCTCCGGTGCACAGTAAATGTCCAAGTATGAAAAGAAGCACCGCAAACGTCTCATTATTGAGACTAATGAAGGGTTTGTCCTCTCAGAGGAAAAACATTGTAAGAAAAACATTATTTTCTCCTTTTTCCAAAATGTATTCGAAAGCCGTCTTGTCTTCGTTGGGAAAACTCGGGACTGTGTGGTAAGCATCTTATTAATCCTTTCCTAAACGGCAAATTTTAGACTCTTTCAAATACTAAACATCTGCAGACGACAGATTCAGAATTGGTACAGATGAGCCTGGGCTCCCTGACTGAGTAGAAAAAATTATGGGAAACGGGGAAAGTGCTGGTAGAAAACGTAGGAAAAGGAGAAAATGCTGGTTACTAGCATTTTCTTCTTTTCTCACAATGATTTCAAAAGCCTTCTTTCACAGGGTCGTGAAAATTTGGGATTGTTTGGTCAAGAGTTAACATGTATATGTATAACATTAGAAAGTATACAGGTATAAAGAAAAACAAAAAATACGAATAAAAAGTCGAAAGAATGGTTCTTTGTTCCGCTTTCAACGAAATTTAAGTTATATCACGGTGGCAGTTCGCTTATTGATATGTTTCTAGCTTTTCACAGTAATACGCTTGGGATTGTGCGAAGTGCCTTCCTCAGGGGTAATCCAGCGCGTCTAGTGTCATAAGCTGAAATCGAACTTGGCTGTCAATGTTGCTTAGTCGAAAGCATTGCCTATCACTACACGAGTTTCTATAGGTTGTCAGTACAGCAAATCTCCCTTCTTTAGTCCAAAAATAACTTTTTACACGCCCATAGAAGACAACTTACGAAAACATGGCGAGAAAATGAGTAACTGCTTGTTACAAGAGATGGCTTCTTTTATCTAAAAATGTTCCATGGTTATGAAAACTAGAAAGTTTTTTTTCCCCTCAGAAATAATGTTCTTTGTGTATATGTCATTTGTTTTAATAGTGAGTAATTTATCCTAAAATAGAAAATATGGTTTGGGAAAACAAGTTATGTATAACATATAAATTATGCAGTAGAAAACGATAAAAAAAAAAAAGATTCAATAAAATTCAACTGAAACTGTTTTCTTACCTGACTGCCTCTCGACCACAGTTCTCGTGCCGCAATTACGAAATCAACACCGCAAATGTAGAAATAAAAAATAAATAATTACCGGTTTAAGCACATCCTATCTGCACATTATCACCTGAGCGGGGTTTCGGTTTAAACTATAGGTTTACTAATCAACCATGTGGTTTCATTTACAAAAGGTATTAGTCCGCGTAAAAACCACGTGGCTTTTGTTGTGAGCTGCCATATTGGATAATCGCCTCGTATCACGCAACGCCTTGTAATGGTTGAAAAGTTCAGAGTGGGTCGTATATTTACTTCTCAACCAGACGACAAAATTTAACCCTTAACCTGCTTAAAAAGTTAAACAAAACTTTCACACCGATAGTAAAAGCCCGAATGTTGCTATTTCAAACTTAGATGTTGGAGAAAAATATCTCCTTAAAGGACAGTCTAGATCTAGCTGTCTAATCTTGGTATACAATGTCAGCAAAAGATCACTGAGTAGCGCTTAGCAGCCGAAAGGTTAACACATGTCCTTCTTTAGACAATTAGCAGACGACAAAATTGCAGCCTTGTCAAGATTGAAAGCATTTGCTGACGACAAATTCTGTGGTACTCTAACAAAGAGATTTATCTTTCAAGGCGTAGAAAACATCGTGGGAAAATGATAACATGCTGGTTACCAGCATTCATTTCATATTTTTCCCATAATGTTTTCTAAAGCCCTTTTGCTTTGCTTTGTTAAAACTCGGGTTCGTCTGGTAAAGGGTTAACGTTTTCCCAAACGGCAAAATTATAGAATTCTGGTTACCAGCATTTTATTCTTTTTCCACAATGCTTTCAAAAGGCCTCTTCCTCAGGGTCGTAAAAGTCTGCATTGCATAGGAAAGAGTCCAATCAATAGTAAACGAAAAATTCAATGTGGCTCAAATGATTTGGGGACAAACATTGCCGGGAAAGAAAAAAAACGCCAGTGATCAGCAATTTCCCACAATGTTTTCAAAAATGTTGTCTCAATGTTATTTAACCTTTTACCGCACAATGCTGCCTTTTGACGCCCCTGGGAAAGAAGCCTTTGGAAAACATTGTAGGAACATTGTAGGAAAAGGAGAAAATTCTGGAAACCAGCATTTTCTCCTTTTCCCACAATGTTTTCTACCCTATCAGAGAAAATTTGCACCATTTGAGCCACACTGAAATTTTCGTCTGCAAATGCTTTCAGTTTGGACACACTGAAATTTTCGTCTGCAAATGCTTTCAGTTTGGACAAAGCTAAAATCTTGTCGTCTGGTAAAGAGTTAAAAAGAACGGGATTATTAGATAAAGGTTCATAACTTTTTTTTTTCAAAATGAATAGGGGAAAAAATCAATACAAGCACTTCCTGTCGAGTTTACGCTTTATCAAACGACAGAACTTTGAACTTGTCCAAATTCAAACCATTTGCAGACGATAAATTAAATGTGGCCAAAGTAGAGAAAAAAAAAAATGCTGTGAAGGTGTAGAAAAATTGTGGGAAAAGGAATTTCTCTTCCCACAAAGTTTACAAAAGCTTACTTCCTCAAGGTCGTTAAAACTCGGGGGATTGTGTGGTAAAGGGTTAAATTATAATTCAAATATGAGTTGCACAAAAAGCGGGGTATCATGACTCTTTACTCCCACAATTCCTCGTCACCGGAAACAAATTTGCAGCAGACAACTTCGAAAAAACATCGTATAGAATGAAGATAAATAAACTGAGCTATACTCTGTGAAAAGGAGGCATAATTCATCTGCCCGAAAAGTATCGGCTCAGGTTAGCCTGTGCAGTCCGCGCAGGCTGACATGTGCCGAAAGTATCGGCAACTGGTCCGTGAATATTCTGTATGTCAAAGCACCAGTCTACCTCATGAGTCAGTCGGCTGTTATACATAATGGACTTTTATAGATCTGTAATTATGTGATGTCTTGTTTGGTGTGATGCATCACGGAGATGCATTAAACTCCCTTTTTCCAGAGTTTGGCTCACATGAATTTTGGTCTGGGACATACCGCGAAATAAAATGTGGTGAAAAGGAAAACTGCTCTTTAACCCTTTAACGCACAATCAAATCGGCCCGACTTTTAACGAACCTGAGGAAGAAGTCTTTTGAAAACATTGTGGGAAAAGGAGAAAATGCTGGTAACCAGCATTTTCTCCTTTTCCCACAATGTTTTCAAACCTTTCAGAAACAATTCCAGTCACATGAACCACATTTAATTTGTCGTCTGCTAATGCTTTGAATTTGGACCGGTCTGAAATATTGTCGTGTGGTGAAGAGTTAATCCTAACCCATCAGGTCCGAGTTTTAATAACCCTCAGGGAAGTGTCTTTCCAAAACATCGTAGGAAAGGAAAAAAAAATGCTGGTAACCAGCATGTTCTCCTTGTCCCACATTTTTTTTTCTATCCATGTACACAACTTAAGCTCATTTGTATCTAGTTCTTAAATTGTCGTCTCCTGATGCCTTCAGTTTAGAAGGCTATTAAATTTGTCGGGCGAGAAAGAGCTAGAATGAATTATTTCTTCAATCTCGCCGGGCCTCGAACCTCGGTCGGCCAGTAACTTACAGGGGTCACTGTTTCAAATCTAAACCCGGCCAAACCCTTTTCTAAGATTAATGATAGTCATTGCGATGGGACTTATTCCTCTCTCACCATGATCATTGTTTCAACGATATGAGTCATGTTCTGTGAAAAGAGGGCTTAATGCATCTGCGAAAAGTATCGACCCTGGTCAGCCTGCGCAGTCCGGGCAGGCTGACCTGGGCCGAAACTTTCCGCTATCGGTTAATTTTCTGTATGTCCAAGGAACAGTATAACTCATAATCAAGTCGGGTTTTTTTTTTTTTAAAAATGGCTACCATAGATCAATAATTATGTGCTGGCTTGATTGCTATCATGGATCATGGAGATGCATTAAGCCCCCTTTTGCCACAGCGCGGCTCATATTTATGTGGAAAAGCAGTCAGTGACTTGGAAAGGGTGTTAGAGAAGTCACTGGTAAACGAAACTCGGGAACGCATCGAAAGGTGCATTGACGGCCGTGATAGAAATGAAATATTGAAAACGCAGTTAAATATAGACACAAACAATTGATTGATTGCTTGTATGGTGGTTAACGCCGTTTTTAACATTATTTCAGTTATATCGCGGCAGCCAGTGCACCTATCCATGCTTTCCTGGAGTTTCTGTTACCAGTACTCCGCACAATATTCTTTCCAAGCCACTGGCTGCTTTCCCACATAACCATTGTCGAAACAATGGTCAGCGGTGAGAGAGGAATGAATCCTGTCTCAGTGACTATCATCAATCCTCGGAAAGAAATTGTACCAAGCCTCAACACAAACAAACAAATAAACGAGTCATGGAAAAAGGGATTTAATTAATCTTTTTTGATGCATTATACACAGCAAGTCATCGTGTAAATCTGTATCCATAAAACCCATTTTGTATAACAACCGACTGAATCCTGAGGTACACTGGTCCTTTGACATACAGAAAATTTACAAAAAGCGAAATGTTTCGACACAGGTAAGCCTGCGCGGACTGCACAGGCTGACCTGGGTCCGTATTCACCAACCATTCTTAAGAACGTTCTTAGACTTATTCTTCAAGATTTTCCAAGTTTGAAAGTAACACAACTTCTGATTGGCTAAACCAAATGGTTTAGCCAATCAGAAGGTGTGTTACTTTCAAATTTGGAAAATTTTGGAGAACAAAACCAAGAATATTCTTAAGAATGGTTGGTGAATACGGACCATGAGTAGATACTTTTTGCAGTTGCACTGAATCCCCCTTTCCCAGAGTGTAGCTCAAATCCTTTTGTGACACAGTTTTCAAAAGTTGTCCCCTTCAAGACAAGAAAGGTCCTCCCCAGGTGGGAATGAGTTGCAGATCAACTCTTTATCAGACAACAAAATTTACGCTTGTCCAAATTCAAAGTATTCGCAGACGACAAATTCAGTGTGTTTCAAAGAATAGAAATTTGTCATTGAAAGGGTCGGAAACTTTGTGCGAAAAGGAGAAAATGTCGATTATCGACACATTATCGACATTTTCTCCTTTTCATAATCGACATTTTCTCTTTTTCCTCACAGTATTCTCAAAATTCTTTGCGCGCTCGTTAAAATACAGGATTACTTGGTAAAGAGCCGAGGGCTGTGAATTTTGTTATAAATAATCGCGTTGATTTTATACATAACCGCCGACAGACGACCATCTGCGCCTTTTGAAAACACTATGGCAAAAGATGAAATAGCTCTGTGCCATCTGATCTTGATCTACACTACCTGCAAGAATAACATCGGTTCCTGCACGTTACGGATTAATACAAATTCAAATTCAATTCAATTCTTTTATTTGACGTAAGCTTTACAGCTTCTGGTCCTACAACATGATTACAATACATATATAGGAAAACATGACATTGTAATAATTTACAAACCAAATTTGGAATATGTTACTGGCAGGCCAACATTTGGGAAGAGAGATAAGTGACACTGATAAAAGGTAATCATTCAAAATATTAACACATCAAGCATTGTTTCTTTACCACACGAGAGGAAATGTAGACTTGTCCAAATTGCATACATATGCGGTCGACAATTTAATCTAATGTAATTATTGCTCAAACAATTGAATTTCAAAGGATTGAAAACATTGCGAAAAATGGAGAAAGTGATGGCCATCATCGTTTTCCCCGCAATGCTATACAAACACTAACACATCGGACAATAACTCTTTACCACACTGGAAACAAAAGTAAACTTGTCCAAATTCGAAGCATTTGCAGTCGACAATTTCAATATGGCTCAAAAGTAAATTTGTTTTCTAATAGGATAAAAACATCATGGAAATTGGAGAGAATGCTGGCCACCAGGAAATTCTCCCCATCCATGATTTTATGCGAACATTGAGACATTGGAGATTAACTCTATACCACACGAGAAAAAATGTAAACTTGCCCTTACTGAAAGTATTTGTAGACGACAATTTAAATATGGTTCAAATGATTGATTTTTTGATAGGATAGAAAACGCTGTAGAAAGCGTAGTAAAATGCTGCCCACTAGCGCTTTCTCTCCATCCACAATATTTCGTATACAACAATAACATATCTAAAATTAATAATTAACTATTAACCACGTGACAAAAATGGAAACTTGTCCAAAATTGAAAGCATTTGCAGACGACAACTTAAATATGGCTCACATGACTGGATTATTTGAATGGATAGAAAACATTGTGGAAACTGGAGAAAATGTTTGATATCAGCAGTTCCTCCCAATCCACAATGCTTTAAAAGGCTTATTTCTCGAGATCGTTAAAACTCGGGGTTTTGTTGCAAAGGGTCAACTCTTTAACTGCCAATAACGAGTAACATACCCGTCATGAAAACACTTGCGACAGGTATCGAATCAAACCAGACTGCACAATCGTGCACTCTGATCATACATCCACGCTGCCGCCACAAAATGCTAAGCTACCAACCAAAATCATATGAAAATGCAGTTTAAAATTTTAAAATTATATCTTAAAGCCTGGAAAATAATCAGATGTATTCAGCTGGTAGCGAAGGCGTAAATAACCAATTATTGATTTTTTACAGTATTTCTGATTTCTAAAGCGTATTTAATATATTTTGCTAAATTTAAGAGAGTTTTGCGACTTTCTGATTGTAAGAGGTATACAAAATTTTGCATATTCGGCCTAGTGTAATATGATTTTTTTAATGTACGTTTTTCTAAGGTGTGCATACTTTTTGCAAATAAAACGAAAGTGGTACTCATCTTCAATGACTTTTTGATGAAAGATTTGACAGAGGCGCTGAGATCTTTCAATTCGATTATTTCCATATCTACCAGTTTCGATTCTTAATGGATGAGATGATAGTCTTAATTTTGAAATTTGCGTTCTGTAAAGCTTCGGTAAAACATCCAAATATTTTTCCCTGACATAATCTGTTTTAAAGAACTTGTAAGTTGCAAGAATTTAGGATCGGTTTATGCTGTCGTACCAAGATTGTTTATACATATCAAATAGTCGTTTTTTGAAAGTAAGATGAAATTTCTCTGCATTTATAAGGCTACTTGGATTATTCCATATATTTCCAAAACCTGCAATTTCCAGCATATTCTTTACATTCGCGCATCAGTTATTACATCCTCTCTTTGAGTGGTTTAATAAACAATTATACAATGTTTTAAAAATAATATTATCAGAATTAATTATACGAAGCCAGTATTTTATAATGCGTGTATGCCTAAAAATGAAAAGTGGCTAACGCCCAAGTTCACCATATACAGCTAAGGAGCTTGTGGTCGTCTTAACACCCAGTACTCTTTTACAAAAGGTCAAATGTACGCGTTCAATTACTTCTGACTTAGATGTACCCCACACTTCCACAGAATACCCTAAAATTGAAACAACAAATGAATCAAATAACTGGCAACACGTTGCAAGATGGACTCTACTTGTGTGTGTGGGGGGGGGGGGGGGGGAGGGGGGGGGAGTAAGGAAAGACGTTGACCCTGTTTAACCAAACGACGCACTAAAAACGTTGTTGGAATATAGCGATATCAATGATTTTCTCTTTTATAGGCAATGTTTACCTCATTTCAAGGGTAAATTCCACCATGAGTTTGTTTGTATGATGTTTAACGCCATTTTCAACATTATTTCAGTTATATCGAAGCGCCCAGTACATCTATCCATGCTTTCCTGGAGTTCATTTTACCTGTACTTTGTACAATGTTCTTCACAAGCCACATGTAACCGTTGTCCCAAGCCACATGTAACCGTTGTCCCAAGCCACATGTAACCGTTGTCGAAACAATGATCAGTTGTTAGAGATTAATGAATCCTGTCGTAATGACAATGAAGTTTGAATAAATTATCTTGTGAGAAAAAAAAGTGCGTTCGAACATCTAGTCTCGGTTTAATGACAAACTTTGTCATGTTAATTGAATTTAACACATTAAAACATGCATACGACTCTTCTCTTCTAGCAGAAAACTAATCTTGTAAACATTATGGCAAAAGAAAAAAATTGCCCCCAAACACTGATGAGTTTTAACGAACCTAAGAAAGAAGCCTTTTGAAAACATTGTGGAAAAGGGAGAAAATGCTGGTAACCAGCATTTTCTCCTTTTGCCACAATGTTTTCTGCCCTATCTTAGACAAATTCCATCTTTTCAGCTACTTTTAAATTGCCGTCTACAAATGCTATGAATTTGGAAAAGTCTGTATTTTGCTCCTGCGGTAGAGAGTTAAGTAGCTATTTCTCTCTTTTCCAACAATTCTTTTTCATTTTGATTCAAACTGGTGAGACAAAAGTTATTTTTTTCTCTTTTACAACAATGTTTTTTTCCCCCAGTCATCTGCTGTAAATTTGTTTTAGGAGGTACAAGGTCAAAAATGCCCCATTCAGGAAGAAGACGCGCATATGTTAAAATCATACGCCCTTTGAAGTGCATTATTATGCATGGGAACGCGCGTCGCTCCGTGAGTCATCTATAGGACAGGTATACTGCGCAGATCAAGTCATATTAACCCTTTGTCGCCGAACCCCGGTAGCACAGTCAGTAGCATGCAAGGCTTGAGACCAGGAGGTCGCTGGTTCGAATCTCCAGCTCGGTCGATTTCTTTCTGAGGTTTGATGATAGTCATTGCGACACTCCTCAGTGTGGGAAAAGGAGAAATTGCTCGTTACGAGCAATTTCTCCTTTTCCCACAGTGTTTTCAAAAGACTTGTGCTGCAGACACGTGAAAACCATGGCTTGTTAAGGATAGGGTTAAACAGGGATTGCGTGATAAAAGGCGTAAACTTCCAAATCCCAAATATATGAATTAACTCAATCTTTTTCGATTGCCGAAATTTGAATTCAATGAAACTCAGAAATCCGTTTGTGTCATGCTCTGACAAAAGGGGGTTAAATGCATCTCCGTGATGCATGACACTATGCAAATCATCGTATAATTACGGATCCGTCAAATCCATTTTGTCTACCAGCCGACTGAATCATGAGGTAGACTCTTCCTTGGATATGTAGAAAATTGACCGAAGGCAAAAAGTTTCGGCAGACTGCCCGGGCTGACGTGGGTCGATAATCTTTTGCAGATGCAGTGAGCCCCCTTTTCTTAGAGAATGGCTCATTTCTTTTTTCTTTATGTCACGGGTTTGACTTAACCCTTTCAGCGCCATAGGCGAAAACAGGGACTTTTGCGGACGGCATAGATCAAGATCAGACTGCACAGAACGTGCAGTCTGATCTTTGATCTATACCTTCCGCTTGTTTGGTCAAGCCTATATGATAAAAATCTTTCGGAGACTCAGTGGATTCTATTTACAGCCATCAAAAGAAGCCGAGTTTGTTTATTTGGCGCCGAAAGAGTTAACAGGCAGACGATATAGACCTCAAATCAGACTGCATCTTCTGTGCTTTCTGATCTTGATATATGCCGTCCGAAAGATCCCCCTTTCTCTGCGATTTTAAAATTTATTTCGCTGAGGTAAAAAAATATCTCGGTATCCGACAGTGTAGATCAAAGACATGACTCCATACTCTGTGCAGTCTGATCTTGATCTACACTGTCCGCCAAAGGGCAACTAGTCGCGTTTAGCAGCCTAAATATCAATTCATTATCACCCCTTGATCAAAATCTGCAGTTGGCGACTTTGAAAAATATCTACTAGTATATAGAATAGGGATTAACCGCATGGATGAAGGATTAACTGGCGAATGAGATGTGAAAAGGTTGTGGCAAAAAGAGGAGATACTCGTCTCCAGAAATATCTTCAATATCTTTTTTAGTCACAATATTTTAAAAAACATTCATCTGAAAGTGATGCCAAAAATCATATGTAGCAAAGGGATTAATGACTCAAATTAACGCACAGTTTTTGACAAATTCAGAATAAAGTTTACTAAGAAAGCTTCTCTTTTTTTTCAATGACAAGTTTTACTCTTTTTCGTCCCTGCGGCAAATTGCTGTTTTTAAATCAATGCGGGAAAAAGAGCAATGGCTTGTTACAATTAATTGCTCTAATACTCTTTACCAAGCTACAAAATATTGGACTTGCCAGCATTTTATCCTTTTCCTATAATGTTCTCGAAAGTCTTATTTTCAAGAGTCGTTAAATTTTTTTTTTTTTTTTCTTTTTTTCTGTAAAGGGTTAACATACAGAAAACATTGAGATAAAAGAAGAAAATAGTCCACTGGTAACCGGTATCTTCTCCTTTTACCACAATGTTTTCAAAGGCCTTTTTTCTGAGGGCCATCAAAACTCCGGATTGTCTGACAAAGGCCTAATCAGAAATTGGGATCACATAGGCGTTCGTCTGCCCCATTGATATTATTCATTTTATCATGAATTGGGATCACGTACTCCAACATGTATACGCTTCGTCCTTGAAGAAATTTTGGCGGAAACATACGACAGAAAATCAAAATGCAGACAGTTAGCAAAAAAAAGTACGCCTACATAAAAAGATTTTTCATTTATTTCTAACTTTTATTTTTTCTTAGATTTTTTCTTTTTTATCTTTTTTATTTGTTAAGCATTCGTGCAAAAACGCACTGAAAGAAACACTAAAAATGAATAAACTACATGCGTATTACATAATTCCGTTTCTACCCAGTTGAACCATCCCACCTATCAGCTGTCATGTACATCTCGTCCTTCAACTGTTTTGGCGGGAAAAGACAGAGTCAAACCGAAAGTCAATCGGACTTTTCCAAACAAGGTACACGTGTACGAAACATGACTTAGTTACCATTATTGGAGCCATGCTCTGTGAAAAGGAGGCTTAATGCATCTGCGAAAAGTATCGACCCAGGTCAGCCTGCGCAGTCCGCGCAGGCTGACCTGGGCCGAAACTTTTCGCTATTGGCCAATTTTCTTTATGTCAAAGGACCTGTCTACCTTATGATAGAGTCGGTTGTTAGACAAAATAGATTTTACGGATCCATAATTGTGTGATGACTTGCTTGGTATCATGGATCACGGAGATGCATTAAGCCCCCTTTTGCCAGAGCACGGCTCATTTCTATGTGTTTGCCGTAGATGCAGAAACAACTTTTGAAAACACTGCAAGAACTTGAGATATTGCTAAACAGTCTATCAAATAATTTCAAGTTTATAGCATCTTGGGAAAGGGAAGTTTTCAAGACATTGTGAGAAAAGTAAGTCGAAAATGCTGATAGACCTAACTGATAACCAGCTTTTTTTTTTTCCCCACCATGTTTTATACTCTTTGAACAGGAAAAAGTAGGCTATAACGTAATCTACATTTAGTTTGTCGTCTGCAAATGCTTTGAATTCGGTTTCAAGAAAATTGTCCTGTAATAAACAGAACAGAACTTATTTTTTAAGAAAAGTTCTGTAAGAAAAGTACTCAGCTGCACATGGTATACACAGGTGTGCATGGTCATCAACAAACATGAAATATAACCAAGGGTCCGTATTCACCAACCATTCTTAAGAATATTCTTGGTCTTGTTCTCCAAAATTTTCCAAATTTGAAAGTAACACACCTTCTGATTGGCTAAACCATCTGGTTTAGCCAATCAGAAGTTGTGTTACTTTCAAACTTGGAAAATCTTGAAGAATAAGTCTAAGAACGTTCTTAAGAATGGTTGGTGAATACTGATCCAGATGCTGAGCGAGCACAACGGCGATCACGTTATGAGCCATGCTCTGGAAAAAGGGTGTTTAATTCATCTCTGTGATCCATTATACCAAGCAAGTGATCAAGTAATTGTGGATCCGTAAAATCTATTTTGTACAACAACCTACTGAATCATGAGGTTTGATTGTCCTTTGACCTGCAGAAAATTAACAAATAGCAGGAATGCGCAGTCTGACATGGGTTGATACTTTCTGCAGATGCATTAACCCTTTACCACACAATCCCGACTTTTAACGGCCCTGAAAAAGAAGCCTTTTGAAAACATTGTGGGAAAAGGAGAAAATGCTGGTAACCAGCACTTTCTCCTTTTTACCACAATGTTTTCCACCTTTCCCAACACAAATTTCAGTTTTTGAGTCACATTTATTTTGTCGTCTCCAAATGCTTTCAATTTGGACCAGACTAAAATTTTGTCGTTTGGTAAAGAGTTAAGTCCCCCCCCTTTTTTTTTTCTACAGAACATGGCTCAATTATATGTGTAGTGCTTTCAGCAAAAGTATGAAGTATGTCTCATATGATTTACCTTTTATTTAATAGCACTATTATTCAGTTGGCTACTGGATAGAATGTAAAAAAAAAAACGTAATAAATTAGATGTGTTGGCACAGGATTGGCATAGGATTTTTACAAATATCAAGGACATCTTTGATCAATCTTGACAATTTATACAACTATTTACCAACTTAACTATTCATGAGTTCATTTAATTTAAAAGCTGAAGCAGTTACATAATATGTTTTACCTACATACATAAGCCATGCTCTGGAAAAAGGGGGTTTAATGCATCTCCGTGATGCATGATACCAAGTAAGTCATCACATAATTAGGGATCCATAAAATCATTTTTTGTATAACAACCGATTGAATTCTGAGGTACACTCGTCCTATGACATGCAGGAAATTGACCAACTGCAAAAAGATTCGACTCGGGTAGACTGGGCAGGCTGTCCCTCGTCGATACTTTTTAACAGGTGCATTAAGCTCCCTTTCAACAGAGCACAACTCATTTTTTTTTTTTTTTTTTAAATATTTCATAAGAGGGGCAGATACAAACGAAATAATACTCCTTCAGTATCATTTGTGTTAAAAAGACCCATATCTTTGAAATCAGTTGCATGTACATGTACATGAGCCATGCTCTGTGAAAAGGGGGTTTAATATATCTGCGAAAAGTATCAACTCAGGTCAGGCTGCGCAGTCCGTGCAGGCTGACCTGGGCCAAAACTTTTCACTGTCGGTCAATTTTCTGCATGCCCAAGAACCAGTCTGCCTCATGATTAAGTTGGTTGTTAAAAAGAGTGGCTATTACAGATCCATAATTATGTGATGGCTTGATCGGTATAATGTGTCACAGAGATCCATTGAGCCCCCTTTTGTCAGAGCATGGCTCAAATACTTTTCTCTTCCTCCATCCACACGCTCTAAATGCCGAATTGAAGATTATAGTCGGGATAAAGGCTACATGGTTTATAAGTTCAGTAACCCGAAGATCCTTTAATATCCGCACCAAGGACATGTTTACCCTTATCAACACGGTAAAACTTTAGCCTTTTCCAAACCCAAAGCATTTGCAGACGAAAAATCTAAAGTGGCTAAAATTGTGGAAGTTTTTTTTTTTTTGATAGGGTAGAGAACCTTGTGGGAAAACGAGAAAATGCTGGTTACCAGCATTTTCTCTTTTTCTCAAAATGTTTTCGAAGGTCTTTTTTCTCAAGGTCGTTAAAAGTCGGGATTGTGTGGTAAAGGGTAAAGATCTAATTTTTTTTTCTATTGAAGTATTGGAGTGACGGAAAGATAAACCTCCCATTTTGATAACTATAGCACCAATACCCGATCGTATGAAACATGACAGAAATGACAATTGTGTTCTGTTGCAAATGCTATCAATTATTTCGGGGACCGATTGCACATTCACAACAATGCAATTTTGGGACAAAACCCAATCGAAAATAGCCTTGGCAGCAGGCGATAATAAAATTTAAAAAGAAAAAATGGACGGAAAGGAAAATAAACGAGAAATATTGAAGCAAAGGAGAAATTGTACATGTAAAGTTTTTTTCCGCTTCACATCCATTTTGTCTATTGTTCGTCCCCTGCAGTAAGCCACGATTTTTTGCATGAGTTATCGATCCTAGTAATGGTTTCAAGCCCGGGCAACCCCTGGGCTGCTTTTTTTAATTCCATTCTTAGTCTTTCTCTAGATTTATGAAGAAAAACAATTTCTGATTGGCTTAACTATTCGGTTTAGCTAAACAGAAACTGCATTACTTTCAAAATTAGAAAATTCTTGAGTACTAGTTTAGAAATCCAAATAAAATCACCAGAAAGTTTCTTTGACCAAATTAAATATTTATCGCAACAACACTCATAGTTTCTTTATGTTTCTTGTTAGTAGCATTCGTGCATTTATCCACATGTAGTTTATTCTTTGAAATCATTTTGAGAAAATGAAGAAATAAAGTGAGAAAGACTTCGATAGTCGTGCTCTTGACGACTTTGTAATATTGCTTTCGTGTATAAGACAACGCGTATTGTAATTCAGTTTATAAATTATTACAATTTCACGTTTTCAGATATATGTATTGTAATTATTTTGTATGACTAGAAGCTGTACAAGCTTACGTCGAATAAAATTTGTCATATCTGTCTTGTCTGTATGTATGTAAACCATGCAGTTCTCCAGGTTGTAGTGGACTTGGAATATTTAAAGAATTGTGTAATTTGGACGAGAAATCATCACTTGTTTAAGAAATATGCTTAGTTGTGAAATTAAATGCAAAAAGTCTCTGATGAAATCGTCATAAACATACATTTGTATTTCACCAAAGTCTTTCGCACCAACCTTTGCGAAAACGAGAAAGGTAAACTTCGTTTAAAACTTGAGGGAACAACAATCGCATCGACAAGAAAAAAAATAATCATTTTGTACAACAACAAAAGGGATATTTCGAGCTAACTTTCTCGGGGCCAAATATAAATGAGCATGCTCTGTGAAAAGGGGGCTTCATGCGTCTGCGAAAAATGTCGTCAAAGATCAGCCTGCGCAGTTCGCACAGGCTGACCTGGGCCGAAACTTTTCGCTATTGGTCAATTTTCTGTATGTCCAAGGACCAGTCTACCTCATGACTCAGTCGGTTGTTGAAAAAAAAGTGGCTATAATGGATCTATAATTATGTGACGGCTTGACTGCTATCATGCACCACGGAGATGCATTAAGCCCCCTTTTGCCAGAGCATGGCCCATATAAACTCGACCTCTCTCGACGGCTGGAAATACAATCCACTGAAACTCAGAAAGCTGTTTTCTTGATATATAATGCTTGAATAAATAAGCGGATGGCATAAATCCAAGATCAGGCTACACGTTCTCTGCACAAAAGCCCCTGTTTTTGCCCATGGCACCTAAAGGGTTACGTCACAGAATCTGATCAATATAATGTGAAATAAAGTTCCTATATCTACAAAATAATCTTGAAGAGTTACTAGAAAAAAATCTAAACAAACAGCCATGGTATTTCCACGAGAGAGAAACTATCTAAAGATGCATTAAACCCCATTATTACAAAACATAGCTTATTTATATTTATCCAAAGGATTTTTTATGCACTTTAATATTATTTTTGTGAATTTATTACATGTTTCTCTTTTAAAACCAATTTTGTCAATAGGTTTCCCCCTTCCTGTATGATTACACATGTAATTTTCGTACGAATAAACATTTTTTCCCTAATTTTTGAATACTAATATCTATTGGCCACTACGACTTTTCTATTAAAAGATTTTTTACAAGTTTTGTCATATCTTTTTGCTAAAGGCACCGTGTTTCTATTTAAATATGAATTTCTGCCATTAGCATCACGTCTTTGTTTAGGCTAACTATTAACCTGTGCTTTGGGCATCAGGCTTCTTATTAAGTTACTTGTATAACTTTGAACGAATAATACACACATAATTACAGAAAACAAAAGACAACCCATTTGTACGATAACACAATTTTCATGTTAAAAAAAAGTAATAAAGACTAGATTTTCTCAGATTAAATCAAACTCTTGTAAATGTCGCCATGTTATATGAATTTAAGTAAACGAAAGAAAAAAAAATATACCTCGTTTATTTGAAAATAATCTAATGACAGCATTCTTGTAGTCTTTGAAACAATTTGTCCATAAATTTATTTTAACCCTGTACCAAACATTCCCGTGTTTTCACGACCCTGATAAAACAGCCCTTATAAAAACACTGTTGGAATAAGACAAAATGACAGTAACCAGCATTTTCTCATGTTTTTCACACTTTTAAATGACAATTTTTAAAATTTATGATGTATCAAATTATTAGCCTTTTGTTCTTTTTTTTTATACACTGTTTATTACCTTTTCGAGGACAGATTTCAAAATTAATGACATATCAGACTAAATGATTTTTTGTTGGCTGCAGATTCTTTCAATTTGTAACATATCAGACTAAATTAATTTTTTGTTGTCTGAAGATTCTTTCATTCTGGAAAAGCCTAAAACTTCCGTCGTCTGGTGAAGAGTTAACCCTTTACCAAACAATCCGGGTTTAAAAATAATAAAAAAGAAGTCTTTTGAAAACATCATGGGAAGAAGAAAAATGCTGGTTACCAGCATTTTCCTTTTTTCCCCCACAATGTGTTTTACCATATCAAAGACAAATCCTGTCATTTTAGCCACACTTAATTTGTCGTCTGCAACTGCTTTTATTTCAAACCAGTCTGAATTTCCGACTGGTAAGCAAAGGGATAAATTAACACATTTTCAATGTATGCATTTCGTAGATACTGTGTCCACGTGGTTGTAGGCTTTTCCCAGCCTGAAGGTAGGTCCACGAGCAGAATCTACCAAACGCAACAGACAAAACAATGACAAGATCACGAATGAAAAAAATACATCTACATTTGTTTGTACATATGGTGTTTAACATTATTTCAGTTATATCTCGGCGGCCAGTGCAACTAACCATGCTTTCCTGGATTGTCTTTATTACCAATGCTCATACAATATTCCTCCCAAGCTCATGGCTGCCTTCCCACATAACCACCGTTGAAAGAATGATTAGCAGTAAGAAAGGAATGAATCCTGTCGCAATGACAATCGTCGGTAATAAATCGGCTGAGCTGGGGGTTCGAACCAGCGACCCCCCCCCCCCCCCGCGGTTTGGAGCCCTGCAAGTTTCTGACTGAGCTACCAGGCCAATCATAAATATTAGAACTTGCAAAATTTTAGAACAAAGCTGAACGACAATAGATGCATTACCATGCATTCAAAATATACAATGCTCGACCAAAAAAAAAGTTTGACGACCAAATAGAAAGGCTCTTAATACAAAGTACGATGAAACGGGCGAGGATTAGGGAAAAATGAAAAATAGGCTCTTACCTGATATTCTTTTTCTGTTCGAAAAATGGTTGACGAGAAGCTGAAATACTGTATTTTAAAACATTTGGAGAGAATTTCAAAATCTTACAATAACCGTTCCCATTTTCGAATTCGGCGCATTTCATTGGTCAAAACAACGCCTACGAAATTTCTTTTTAACTCTTTACCACACAATCCCGACTTTTAACGACCCTAAGAAAGAAGCCTTTTGAAAACATTGTGGGAAAAGGAGAAAATGCTGGTAACCAGCATTTTCTCCTTTTCCCACAATGTTTTCTACTCTTCCCAAAACAAATTTCAATTATTGAGTCACGTTTATTTTGTCGTCTGCAAAAGCTTTCAATTTGGACTGGTCTAAAATTTTGTCGTTTGGTAAAGAGTTAAGTTTTAGCTCATTACCATCAAGGTACTACTTTACCCTTTACCACACAATACCGAGTTTTAACGATCCCTAAGTAGTAAGAAGGCCTTTGAAAACATTGTGGGAAAAGGAGAAAATGCTGGTTACCAGCATTTTCTCCTTTTCACACAATATTTTCTTTTCTATCAAAGGGGAAATCCATCATTTGAGCGACACTCAAAGTGTCGTCTGCACATGCTTTTAATTTGGACAAGTCTACAGTTTTGACGGCGGGTTAAGCGTTTATGTACATGCTATAGACATCCCGCTTTTTTAACGTTGAGTGAAAAGGTGTTATTGCTTCTGACAAGCAATTGATTCCCCCCTCCCCTCAGTTTTAAAAAAAGAGATCTTTCTGCTTTCTGCAACTTTCAATTAGCTGCGTTCTTCGAACCTTTTTACCAAACGACAAAATTTTTGGACACGACCAAATTGAAATCATTTGCAGACGACAAATTAATTGTAGCTCATATGATGATTTCTGTCTTTGATAGGATAGAAAAACATGGTTGGAAAAGGAGAAAATGCTGGTTACCGGCATTTTCTCCTTTTCCTACAATTTTTCAAGTCTTCTTCTTCAGGGTAGTTAAAATTCTGGATTGTGTGGTAAAGAGTTAAAGCTTTTCCAAAACTGAAAGCATCTGCAGACGACAAATCAGATGTGCTTTAATTGACGAGATTTGTCTCTGAAAGGTAAGAAAATATCGTGGAATAAGGAGAAAATGCTGGTTAAATGCATTTTCTCATTTTCCAACAATATTTTCAAATGCAAATGTTTCAAATGTGTTCAATTTCCCAGGCTCGTGAAAACACGGCTGATTTCTTCGTCATGGGTTAATATAGTGTTGTTTATTTGGGGTTTTTTTTTTGTATACTGTTTGATGTCGTTTTTAACATTTTCCAGTTATATCGCGGTTGCCAGTGCACCTATCAATGCTTTCCTTTATTTACTTTTACCACTTAATCTATATGTACTTCGCGCAATATTCTTCTCAAACCACCGGCTGCTTTCTCACATAACCGTTGTCGAAACAGTGGTCAGCACACAGGTTTGTAATACGGATTACAATTGAGCTATGCTCTGGGAAAGGGGGGTTTAATGCATCTTCGTGATACATTATACCAAGCAAGTCATCACAATATTATGTATTTATAAAATCCATTTTGTCTAACAGCCAACTGAATCATGAGGTAGACTGGTCCTTGGACATGCACAGAACTGACAAATAGCAAAAAGTTTTGGCTCAGGTCAGCCAGCGCTGACTGCGCGAGCCGACCTGGGTCGATACTTTAATGCAGATGCATTAAGCCCCATTTTCACGGAGCATGGCTCAGTTGTAGATGGTTAATTCATTGCTGTACGAACATTTTCAGACCATCGAAAACGTGACTATTTGATGTGGAAGAAATATCTGAGTGCTACCAAGAATTCCATTGTTTTTACAACAGAATGGAAATTATTTACAAGCAACTGCTCCTTTTCACACAATGTTTAAAAGCTGTAAACTAAAGACACCTAGATATGAACCACGCTCTGGCAAAAACGGGTTTAATTCATCTCCATGATGCATGATAACAAGCAAGTCTTACATTTTTATGTATCCATGAAAACCAGTTGGTTCTACAACCAACTGAATCATGATATACTCTGGTCCTTTGAAATGCAAAAAAATTGACCAATGGCAAAAAGTTTCGACCCATGTCAGCCTGCGCGGATTGCACAGGCTGACACGGGTCTATACTTTTTGCAGATGCATTAAGCCCCCTATTCACAAAGCATGGTTCATATGCATTTGCACAGTGAGTGTTTAACTTGATTCCAAAGTATCCCGTGTTTTTGGGGCATTGGGGAAAAAGGCTTTTCATAATATTGGTGAAAGGGGGGGGGGGGTTTCTGGCAACCAGTAGCTGCTCTTTTTTCCTGCAATGTTCACTACTTTTACAAGAACAAAATCGTCATTTGAGGCAAACGTAACTTGTCGTGTTCAAATACATGTACTTTCAATTTGGACGAGTTTTGCGAAAATTGTCGCTGTGTATTGTATCAGCGTCCGCTTCTCTACACGCTCGCTATGGCGTATGTGGGCAGATATGTCATTTCAAAAATCCGATTTCAAATTGAGGACGGGAAATTGAGGGATAGAAGATTTTTTGAAGAGAAAAATTGAAAAAAAAAAAATAACTACCGATTTTGACAACAAAAAAACAGGCCTTCTTTTTTGACGGTCATGATGAAAAATACTTAGATATACATGTACTTAGATTTACCTATATTTCAGCATCGACTTAGTTATTGTTTTGGATATGATAAATATGATCCATGGGGCTTAATCTTCTCGGTACGAAAAATAACTTGTTCAGATTAATTACATGCGTATAGGTACACTGATGATGACGTCACAGGAACGCCATTAATAAAATCTTCGTGGGCTGAATTTTAGATGGGGTACCTTTTCCTACCGGGCATTTTGTCAAAAATGTTTGTGTTTTGTTGGTTTTGGCGATATTTTCGGGTAGAAAATGAATTTCATCATAATACTACCAACATTCATACTGTTACATTAGTCTTTATTGTAGTTAGTGTTTGGTGAGTTGTTTAGGAGAACATATAGATATACACCATGGGTATAATTATGTTGTCGGGCGAAGAGTTCAACTTTTAAACGTAGGTATTATACTTTACTAAACGTAAACCAGCACTTTCTCCTTTTCCATCAATGTTTTCTACTCTTTCAGACGCAAAATCCCATCATTTGAGTGACATTTAATTGTTCTTTGAAAATCTAATATTTTGTTTTGGTAAAAGGTTAAAACTGTATCCTTATCGTTAGGTTATCAATTGTAAATGAGCCGTGCTCTGGCAAAAGGAGGCTTGATCGATCTCTGTGATGTAACCATATCAAGCAATTCATCATATAATTATGGGTCCATGAAATCCATTTTGTCCAACAACCGTCTAAATCCTGAGGTAGAATGGTCCTTGGAGAAAATTTACAGAAAGCAAAATATATCGACTCAGACTGACCTGAGTCAACACTTTTTTGCAGATGCATTAAACTCCTTTTTCACAGAGTATGGCTCAAATTAATTGTTCATCACTAAATAATTGACAAGTGTATAACAGCAGAGCAGCTTCTGGAAAGTCATAATATTTACAATGGACAAAGAGAGCGAAAATATTTATTGTAATTGTATCTTTATTAAAAAAGAATGAAATTGGGACAAGAGCATTCCTAGTCCCACTTGTCTGTCTGTCTGCTCGACCAATTACTTTCCGAAAATTAATGACAGTCATTGCTACAGGATTCATTCCACTCCGACTGCTTTCGACAATGGTTACGTGCTGAAGCCGCCAGGTGCTTGGAAAAATCTTGTGCGAAGTATTGTTAAAAAAAAAAGCATAGGAAAACATGTATAGGTAGACCTGGCTGCCCCGATATTACTGAAACAATGTTGAAAACGGTGTTAAACGCCTGAGAAACAAACACACAAATTAAAAAACAAAACAAAAAATGGTCAGTGTGACAATCGTGGCAGCTGTAACAATCATTGACTCGTCAAAATAAAAAAAAATCCTTCAGGACCGGAGGTCCGATGGCGCTGGAACTAGGCATGTAGAATCAGTGTCGTCATCATTACAAAGTTAGCGCAAATGATAGGGGTAAGTTTAGGGTAAGGGGGTTAAAATCAATTGGTAAGCTCATCAGAAATTGCGCATAATAGAAATTTTGAAAATTCTTGAGAATTTGAATTAAAATGTAATTAACTCTTAACCAGACGGTAAGTTTGAGACTTGTCCCTATTGAAAGGATTTGCAAATGACAAATTAAGTGCGGCTTATATGCTGGAATTGGTCTTTGATGAAATAGAAAACCATGTCGGTTACCAGCATTTTCTCCTTTTCTCACAATGGTTTGAAACACTTTCTTACTCAGGGTCGTTTAAGCTCGGGATTGCGCGGTAAATAGTTTAGAATCGTTGGTAAATACGACCACGGGTCTTTACTATGCACAACAGAGATGGGACCAGCGAGAAAAGCAACATTATCTTGTAGCCGTAGAATTGTATTTTGTGTCCACGAGATTACAGACCATGGTAATGAGATAATTTACTTATGACCGCGGGATTACATTTCGTGGCTACCATATAATTTACTTGTGGTCGCGAGATTATATTTCGTCGCCACAAGGTTATTGTCCTGTGGCTGCAGGATTACATTTCGTGGCCTCGAGGTAATTTTCTCTTGGCAGCAATATTATATTTTGTGGCCACAGGGTTATTTTCTCGTGGCCGTAAGAATATATTTCGTGGCCACGAGGTAATTTTATTGTGGCCAAAAGATTATATTTCGTGGCCTCGGGATAATTTTCTCTTGGCAGCGAGATCATGTGTCGTGGCCAAGGTAATTTTCTTGTGACCGTGAGATTACATTTCGTGTCTATGAGGTAACTTATTGTGGCTGCAAGATTTTTATTTCGCGGCTACGAGGTAATTTTCTTGTGGCAGCGAGATTATATTTCGTGGCTTCGAGGCTATTCACTTGTGGCCGCAAGGTTATGTTTTGTGCCCGCAAGGTGATTTACATAATAATAATGGAAATGAAACTCAAGACACACCGTGAAATTTGTTTTAATCAATAACTATATCTCGTAACCGCGAATTTGTCGGGGACACGAAAAAATTAACTCGTGGCTACGAGGCATTTTTTTTCCTTTTTTTCTTTCCTCGCATGCCAAACAGATAATGCCGTCGGCCTTCAATCTGTAGTTTCATATATTTTGTGATATCTTCTGACCATAACATCATGGACACTATCTGGGTCTGATGTCTGAATATAGCGATTTCAGGTATTTGGAATTCTATACACGTAGTAGTAACAATCATAGGTACAACGGTCAGAAAACGAGCAACTTTTCTCTTTACCACACAATCTCGAGTTTAAACGACCCCGAGAAACAATTACATTGAATAAATGGTGTTTTTCACCTCTTTCAACATTCATCTCACGGCGAAAACTCGCTTATTCATGTATGTCCTGGGTTTCACCAGTTCCAGGCTTGGGCTCTGAAGTGTCTTGTCCAAGGACACTCCCACGAAAAACCCAGTTCCTCGAGTAAGGCTCTAACCTTAGTTACGAGTCCAACACTTTACCATTGAGACACGCAGGATTCCCCCCCCCCCCCCCGCCGAGAAAGAGGCCATTTGAAAACATTGTGGGAAATGGAGAAAATGCTGGTCACCAGCATTTTCTCCTTTTCCCACAATGTTTTCTACCCATACAAGACTAATTTAATTAGTTGAGCCACATTTAAATTGCCACCTGCAAATGCTTTCAATCTGGATAAATCTACATTTTCTGTCGTGTGGTAAAAAGTTACGCGATAAATATCTTGATGTCACACATAACTATCACCATTTGCTGATTGTTAATTTCATGTGTCTTCGTCCCAATTTATGAGTGAGCCGAGTGGTTCCCTTTACAAAACAATCTTATGTTTAAACAGAGAAAATGGGCTTTTGAGAACACCGTGGGAAAAAGAAAATGCTGGTAACAGAAATAGTTTAAAGTAATTTGCGCTTTCTTGAACCTCACCCCAAAACACCCTCGTATTTAAAGACCCTAAAGAAGTAAAGTTCTGAAAATAGTAAAAAAAAAAGGGGGGGGGGAAATGGTAATAACCAGCATTTTCCCTTTTTCCCACGATGTTTTCTATCTATATAAAACAAATCCCTTGAGCCAGATATAATTCACTGCAAGATAATTTGAATCTCTACAAGTTTATAATTATGTTGAGTGATGTTTGGATTGCACAGACTTTCTCTTCATCAAATGTCACAACTCTGGACTTGTCCAAATCGAAAACATTTGAAAACATGTAGTTCAAAGGCAGAAATTGTTCGAAAGCGAAGAAAACAATGTGGGAAAAGAAATTGCTGGTTTGCAGCACTTTTCCCATTTCCCACAATGTTTTCAAGAGCCCTTTGCTAGGGGTCGATAAATACAGGATCGTTTGAAAATGGGTGTAATGCTAACACCAAAAAAGATTTTTCGAAATTAAAAATATCCCATTATCAGTTACGCAAGGTAAGTTGGCTCATCCCAAAATGTTTTCATAACAACGTAAATTTCAAAATCGCTGAAAAAGTGACTGTGACGTCATTACGCGTGCGTGAATTATTTAGCCATGCTCCATGAAAAGGAGGTTTAATGCATCTGCAAAAAGTATCGACCAGGGTAAGCCTGTGTACTCCGCGCAGGCTGACATGGGCCGAAACTTTTTGCTTTTGGTAATTTTTCTGCATGTCAAAGCACGATTTTACCTCAGGAATCAGCCTGTTGTTAGACAAAATGTGTTTTGTGGATCTATAATCATACGATGACTTGCTTCATATTATGCATCATGGAGATGCATTAAGCCCCTTTTTGCCACAGAATGGCTCATGAATTTTGATTATTGCAATACACACATGTACATGTTTATGCATTACAAATGAATTGATTGACTGACTCGTGTTTTACGCCGCTTTCAACAATGTAAGAGACTTATCACTACGACAACTTACTTAGCCATATAAATCCTGGTTTTCACCAGTACTAGACTTGGGATCTGAAGTGTCTTGCCCAAAGACACTCTCACGAAAAACACAGCGCCTCGGATGAGGATAGAACCCGAGGCCTCCAGGTTTCAGATCCTACATCTTCACCACTGAGCCACGCTGGACTGAATCTGGAGAATCAACTGTGTGGCAAATGACTTCTATGTAGAGTATGTGGGTCCTGCGTGGCTCAGTGGTAAAGTGTAGGACTCGTAACCCGGAGACTCCAGGTTCGAACCTCTCTGGAAACACTGGGCTTTTCGTGGGAATGTCCTTGGGCAATACACTTCAAAGCCCATGCCTGGTACTGTTGAAACCCAGGACATACAGGAATTTGTGAGCTATCGCCGTGACATGACTGGAATATGTTGAAAGTTGAGAGCGGCGTAAAACATCATTCAATCAACCAACCATGTAGACTGGTTTATCAGTATTAGATGATCAGTGGCTGGTAAAGTAATATTAAAATAATAGTGGGACAAAATCGCGGCGGTCAATGCACCTATCCATGCTTTTCTGGAAGTTTCTGTTATCAGTGCTTCGCATAATATTCTTCCCAAACCACTGACTGCTTTCCCACATAATCGTCGTCGCAACAAGGATCAGCGGTGAGCGATAAATGAATCGCGTCGTAATGACTCTAATCAGTCCTCGGAAAGACATTGGCCGAGCTGAGTGTGACAGAAGAAAGCTCGTCCCGTGTTATGTTGCAAGACGATAAAATAAGTCTGCAATTACAAACAGGATTCCGTCACAACGATACATCATACCTGTTACTTGTGTCCAAGATGGCCATCCATTTCTTTCTTTATTTGGTGTTTAATTAACACAGTTTTCAACATTATCTATGCTTTATTCCGGCGGCAGGAGCACCAATCCATGCATTCCTGAAGTTTCTGTACCAGCACTTTGCTCCACATTCTTTCCGAGCCACTGGCTGCTTTTCCAAACAAACATCGTCGAGGCAATGTTCAGCGGTCAGAGAAGGATGAATCCTGTCGAAATGACTATTCTAAGTCTATGCCAAACGACAAAATGCTAGACTTGTCCAAATTAAAAGCAATGTGCAAACGAAAAAATAAGTGTGACTCAAAAATTGAAAGTTATGTTTGGAATGGTAGAAAACATTGTGAAAAAAGGATAAAGAGCTGGTTACCAGCATTTTCTCCTTTTTCCACAATATTTTCAGAAGGCCCCTTCCACACGGTCGTTAAAACACGAGCTTTTTTAGTAAAGGGCTCACCAGTCAGTGAGTCACGTCGTGATGCTGGAAGTCCGGACCCAAGGGTTGAGCTCGCTCTTCACAAGATACGAAACTGGAACGTTTGATGTGAAAGGGTGACGCCCTGCCCCTACACCACTGTTACCGTTGTCCGCAATTTGAAGTCTGATCTTGGTGTACAATGTTTGGAAAACGACACAAGCGTTCAGCCCATTTCAGTTTTAATATGAGCCATTCTCCGGCACAAGGACCTTTAATACATCTCCGTGATGCATTATACCAAACAGGTCGTCAAACAATACAGATCCATAAAATCCATTTTGTCTCACGATAGACTTAATCAGGAAGTTGGCTGGTCATTTGATGTGTAGAAAATTTAGCAATAGAATGAAAATTTCGACCCAGGGCAGCCTGCGCATGCTGGCCTGGTCGATGCTTTTTGCACAGAGCATAGCTAATTCTTTTTGTTTGAAAACGTCGAAAGAAAGTAAAACAAAAAGGGGGGAGAAAAACTTCAGTTTTATTTTCACTGCATACTTTGATATTGCCTTTTATGTCATGTCACAACAAAAAGTAAAACAAAAATGGAGATGCCGGGGATTGAACCCGGGGCCTCTCACATGCGAAGCGAGCGCTCTACCACTGAGCTACATCCCCCACCTATGACACTTTGGTGGATAACTTTGAATATAAACATAGCTTTACTACCTGATCCAAAATACTGCGATTGTAGCGGTACTACACATGTGCGTCCCAACAGGCTTAAAATCTTCATCAAGTTAACGTTTTTTAACCCTCTTATTATAATTTTACCCAGTCACGGTGGATATACAGTACCGTCTTTGGCACAGGAGGATTTCGAGCAGATTCACCTCTTTATTTAAGAATTTAGACTCGGGGGGAATTTCCCGATCGTGAGACAATCAAATTGCCACCTTTGATAAACCTTGAAACGAGGTAGATGAAGAAATTTTATATACATAAAAAAGGGTGTTTAAAATATATGAGTAAAAGCTCAGTAAAAGCTCAGTCGAGGAAGTAGAGAGCTTTGTAAATAACACGTGTACAGTACCTGTCTAAATAACGATTAAAGACAAGTGAACGCAGTGACCTCCCTTGTTACAAGGCTGTACAATCAAAGCACTGCGAAGAGTACATACGTCCTCCTTTATCGAAGTTCAACATAAAATATTTGTTAAAACATTGTAGCAAACAGAGAAATTGCTCGTCATTACCAACCCCTACAATTTTTTAAAAAAAAGTAAATTCCCTGCTGAAAAGCGAAAGAAGTGGTCTTCAGATTGCAAATTTGATAATTAGATAACGTATCCAAGGCAGAATACATGTTTATGGTCATAATGAGTTTGCAGAAGCATGCATAACTGTATTTGTCAGGTTATCTTTAATAGACTGCTGCGCGGACAATTGATTGGATGTTGTTTTACGCTCCTTTCAACATTATTTCAGTCATATCACAGCGCAGGGATCGTATATTACATGCAATATCCCTGCACTGCGTCAGCTCACGCTGACATGCATGTCCTGGCCTTCAGTTTATCAGGCTTGGGCTCTGACGTGTCTTGCAAAAGGACACTTCTACGAAAAGCTAAATGTTTTCCAGTGAGGCTCGAATATAGGCCCTCCAGGTTAATAGTCCTACACTTTACCACTAACCCATGCAGGATCCCTAGTGTAAATGAGATGAACTCTGCCCAAGGAGGTTGAACTCAGTAAAATTTCTGCAATTGAAATTTGAGTGTCAGTCCATTAACGGTGTTGATTCAATACAACAGATCCTTGATTTATATGACCAAAACTAACCCTTTACCAAATAAAATCTTCTTTCAAAGCCCTGTCGAAAAGAAATATAAAATATCGTGAGAAAAGAAGAGTGCTCACCAGCATTTTCTTCGTTTTCCACATTGTGTTCCTTCTCAGACAAGTTTTACCCTTTATATCACATACAATTTCTTGTCTGCAAGATTTTTTGTGCATGCGGTATATGTACGAGTTAAAAATTTTCTCGTTTGGTAAAGAGTTTCCAACAAAAAATCCCGTAAGTTAACAGCCCTCAAACAAGGCTTTGGAAAACTTTGTGGCAACTTGCATTGTTTCCTATTCCCCCAATGTTTTCCAACATTTCCATGGCAAATTTCAATATATTACCCACATGTCTTCTACATATGCTCTAAATTTTGATGTGCCCAATATTTTATCACCTGGTAAAGATGGTCAACTCTTTACCACACAATCCCGACTTTTAACGACCCTGAGGAAGAAGCCTTTTGAAAACATTGTGGAAAAAGGAGAAAATGCTGATAATCAGCATTTTCTCCTTTTCTCACAATGTTTTCTACCCCATCAAAGAAACACAGCATCATTTGAGGCACATTGAAATTGTCGTCTGCAACTGCTTTCAATTCGGATGGGTCTAAAATTTTGTCATGTGGTAAAGGGTTAATCCTTTACCAGACAATGAAATCAGAGACTTATCCATACTGAAAGTTCTCGCCGATGACAAACTAAATGGCTCAAAACCATATTTATCTGTGAAAGGGAAGAAAACATTGTTTGAAACGGAGAAAATGCTGGTTGCCAGCCTCTTCCAACAATGTTGTAAAAAGCTTTCTGTCAGGGTGGTTAAAACTTTGGATCATATGGTAAGGGTTGACTGTTGATACAAAAAGATTGGAAACAGGTTTGAAGCCACTTTTAGCTTAGCAATACTGAACACTGTATTATCTCTTAAGAGTGCTGAATTTACGGAATGGACCTTTTCAATGAGGAAAAACATTCCGAAATATTGTCATTTCATGCTTGTTTTGGCCAGAAGATGTAATAAAGTAGCCGACAGAGTAGATCAAAGTTCAGACTGCATGTTCTATGCAGTCTGATCTTGATTTATGCTGTCAGCAAAAGCAAATTAAGTTGCTTTAAGCGCTTTACGGATCTCCTCAACTCTTATCCAAACAACAAAAAGTTGAGTTGTCCAAACCGAAAGCAGACTTCGACAACAATTCAAATGTGGTTAAAATGAAGGAACTTGTCTTTGTAAGGGTAGAGAAAACATGGGAAAAGGAAAAAATGCTGGTTACAAGCTTAGGGCTGTTAACTAGGGATTTTGTGGTATACGGTCAAGTTGTCAGTTTGAAAACAAGGTGGGAAAAAGAGCAGCTGTTATAAGCAATCACTCCCTTTCCCACAATACCTTCCAGTATATTTTCTTGCACTTCCCATACTTTTTCTGATGTGTCAGTTCTAAAAATAGCCTTTGACACTTTACCACACAATCCCAAGTTTTAATGACCCCCAAGTAAGAGGACTTTTGAAAATACCATGGGAAAAGGAGAAAATGCTGGTAACCAGCATTTTCTCCTTTTCCCACAATATTTTCTACCCTTCCAAAAACAAATTTTAATTTTTTAGTCACATTTATATTGTTATCTGCAAATGCTTTCAATTTGGACCAGTCTAAAATTTTGTTGGCTGGTTCAAAGCTAAGGTGATGGGTTGTATTTGCATAAAAAGATGCCAAAATAAATTTACCACAGATTGGGTACATTACCATTGGTTGTTTCATGTCAGGGGAATTCCCTAAATAATATGAAACTCCAGGGAAGTGATTCTAGATCAGAAATGGATTTTTTTCCCCATAAAATAAATGGAGCCAGACCAAAAACTCAGAGTATTAACTCTTTCACCTTTTACTAAACAACAAAATTTTAGACAAATCCATATTGAAAATATTTGCAGAAAACAAATCATTATGTTGCTCAAATAATTGGACTGGTCTTTGGAAGGGTTGAAAATATTCTGGGAAAAGGAGAAATCGCTGGTTACCAGCATTTTCTTATTTTCCCTCATGTTTTCAAAAGCCTGCTTTCCTGTCTAGGGTAATTAAAAATCAGAACTGTGTTGTAAAGGATTAACTAACAGCAAAATTCTAGACCTGTCCAAATTTAAAGTGTAATACAGGAAACAAATTAAACATAGGTCAAATGATATGTCTTGGGTAAGAAAGGTTAGAAAACATGGTGGAAAAGGAAAAAATGCTGGTTTCCATCATTTTCTATTCTCACAATGTTTTTTATAGCCTGCCTGCCCAGGGTCATTAAAACTAGGGATGGTAGTAAATAGTCTACAATCAACAAAATTCTAGTTTGCCTAAATTGAAGCTTTTTAACCCTTAAGCTGCTAATCGCGACCCACTGACCTTTTGCGGACAGTGTAGATCAAGATCAGACTGCACAGAATGTGCAGTCTGATCTTCGATCTACACTGTCCAATGCCGTATTTTCTTTCCGGTGAAATCAACTTTGAAACCGCAATGACTGTAGAGATCTGTCTTCAAAAGGGAATAAAAAGCATTGTTGGAAAAGGAGAAAGTGCTTGATACCATCATTTTTGCCTTTATTTATTTTGTTTGCAACAGCCTTTTTTCTCAGGTTTGTTAATCCTTTACTGCACAATGCCACCTTTTGATGACCCTGGAAAAGAAGCATTTGGAAAACATTGTGAGAAAAGGGGAAAATGTTAGTAACCAGCATTTTCCCCTTTTCCTACCATGTTTTCTACCCTATCAAAGAAAATTTGCACCATTTGAGCCACATTGAAATTGTCGTCTGCAAATGCTTTCAATTTGGACAAGGCTACAATTTTGTCGCCTGGTAAAGGCTTAAACTTTGGGAAATAGTTTCCTCTTCACTGAATGACAAAAATTTTATCATCAACCATACTGAAAGCATTTGCAGATGACAATTAAATGTGGCTCAAATGATGACTTCTGTCTTTGATTGGGTAGAAAACATTATGGAAAAAGGAGAAAATACTGGTTACCAGCATTTTTTTTCTTTTTCCGCAATGTTTTCAAAAGCCTTCCTCAGCATCATTAAAGCTCGGGTTTGTGTGGTAAATCATTACAGCAATGTTCAAGGGTTTAACCCTTTACCACACAATCCTGACTTTTCACAACCTTCATGATAAAGGCTTTTAAAAACATTGAAGGAAAAGCAGATGATCGTAACTAGTGTCTTCAGGTTTTCCCAAAATGTTTTCTACTCTTTTAAACACAATTTCGACCATTTAAGTTAAAAATCTGACCGGTCCAAATTGAAAGGAGTTGCTGAAAACAATTTAAGTGTGGCCCAGATAATGAAAAGACTACAAGAAAGGACTGAAAACATTGCGGGATAAGGAGAAAATGCTGGTTACTAGCATTTTCTCCTTTTCCTACAATGTTTTCAAGTCGTGTACCTCAGGGTCATTAAAACATGGGATTATGTGGTAAAAGTTAAAAAAAAAAAATTAAAAGGCTATTTTTGACATGACGGGGGGAAAAAGTAAGGAATGCTCTTATCGAGCAATTTCACCCTTTGACACCATATTTTCATGTTTTACAGCTAGATTTCATTTTGGAAGGACCCTATCTATGGCATCTCCTGCAAACGTAGTAAAATACAGTTTTGGTAGGAAACATGGATCTTCCAAAATTTACTCAACACATTTCTTTTTTTTCCCCCCGAGGCATTGGGATGTCCTTGAGAGACAGCTGTCTGTATTCACCAACCATTCTGAAGTGCATTTTTAAACAACTTCTAGATTTAGATTTGTTTGTTTGTTTGTATTGGAGTTTAATGCCGGTTTAACAGCTTAGGTTATATTACAATGGTCAGAGCACCTATGCATGTATTTCCTGACTTTCTCAGACCAATACTGGCAGAAATTTCTTTCCAAGTCACTTACTACTTTTCTCACATGCATCAGAGGTGAGAGGCAAAATATTGTCATAAAGAAAATATGACTAAACTGAGAATCGAACCTGCAACCACTACCAGTAGGTTACCAGTCAGATATGTTAACCCTTTCCCAAACAAGCCCTGGTTTTCACGTGTCTACAGTACAAGTCTTTTGACAACACTGTGGGAAAAGGAGAAATTGCTCGTAATGAGCAATTACACATTTTCCCACAGTGTTTTCTACCTTTTTTAGAATTTTATGCCATTTTCATCAAATTTAAAATTGTTGTCTGCAAACTCTTTCCATTTGGACCAGTCCAAAATTTGTCGTTTGGGAAAAGGTTAACCACTTAGCTACCAGGCTGGACCTAGATTTAGAATGTGCAGTAACAAAAAGTTTAGCCAGTCAGAAATTGTGTAACTTGAGAAATTCCGGCAAATTAGACTCAGTGCTCCCCTTCCCCCACCTCTCTCCCACGACAAGGGCTTCATGAATCAAACAAATGGTCAATCAAGAGAGACAAATAATTCAAGGTCCTGTATTGAATCATTTATTTTTACAAAACTTTGGAAAGACAGAGAAAAAAAATCTTATTTGATTTTGTGACTTGCACATATTATACTATCAAACTTTTTCTAGTTGCAAACAAAGATTACTTAAAACTTAGATTAATAATTCATCAGTCTCAGGAAAAATCATTTTTTCCTGAGGTTTTAGAAGTTCTACTTCAAAGACAGGCTAACTTTTAACCATACAACAACATTTTACACTCATCCAAATTCAAAGCTGCTGCAGACGACAAATGTGAATTGATGAAACCCGACTCTATTGATGAAAGCAGACTCTAAAAGGGTTAAAACATTTTTGGAAAAGGAGAAAATGCTGCTTACCAGCATTTTCTCCTTTTCATTCAATGTTTTCAAAAAGCTTCTTCTCCAGGATCGTTAAAACTTAGGATTGTGTGGTAAAGGGTTTTTGAGTAATATCAGTTGTCTGCAAATAATTTTAATTTTGACAAGGCTAAAATTTTATCATCTGGTAAAGAGTTCACTTATTACCTCCTAGACCCCAACAGACAATTTTTCTATTTTATCTTTGAGCATACTACAAAACAGATATAAAATGAAGAAACTGGTCAAATTCATAAATAAATCCATACTTTAACAGGATCTTTTCAAAAACTGTCATCCGCATACATTTATATGTTCACGCTGAGCCCTGGTAGCGTACTGGACGGGAGAAAGTGGGGACTGCAATTTCTTTCCAAGGTTTGATGATAGTCACTGCCACAGGGTTTATTCTTCTCTCACCGCTGATCATTGTCTCGATGATGGTTATGTGGAAAATCAGCCAGTGGCTTGGGAAGGACATTTTACCAAGTACTGGTAAAAGAATGTGTAGGTGCACTGGCCACCAAGATATAACTAAAATAATGCTGGAAAAGGTATTTTTCACCATACAATCAATCAATCAAGAAGTATGAATTTTTCATGAATAAAATTTTCAGCCCACTATAAATTACACAATGATGTAAAAATTACGGTTTTGGAAAAATTAAGTGGTGGCATCTTTGAGTAAATATCTTTTTTTTTTTCATAGTTAACCCTTTACCACACAACTCCAAGTTTTTTCCCAGCCAAAAAGGGCCTTTAAAAACATTGTAGGAAAAGGAGAAAATGCTGGTAACCAGTATTTTCTCCTTTTTCCAAAAATGTTTTCTACCCTGTCAAAGAACTTAAATTCAATTGTACCACTTTTTTGATTTGTCATCTGCAGATACTTTCAATTTTGGAAAAATCTAAAATGTGTTGTTTGGGAAAGGGTTAAAGTGCTGCTATGCTGTTTTGATACAAACACATAAGCAGCGTACACCAACTTTCTACAACCGAGATAAAGTTTAGTTCTAATTCTGTGTCCAGATGACAACATTGGTGATGAGGCCATACTAAAAATACTTGCAGACAAATACATATGACCCAAATGATGAAATTTGATTTTGAAAGGGTAGAAAAAGGAAAAATATTCTGACAACACCAGCATTTTCTCCTTTTCCCACAATATTTCTAAAGTCTCCTCCTGTAGGTCAGGTTAAACAATCATGTGATAAAGTGTTGATAGACAACACATATATTCCAATGCCAATATTTTGCTAACATTTTCACATTACAACTTGAAGGCAACTTTCTTTGTCTGGAAGCATGAAGTTTATATTTGAAACACTGTGGCAAAATGGGCACTGTTCTGATGCAATGGCTAAAGAGTATGTTTTAGGCATAATTTGACAACAACATACAATGTTCTTAACATGAGATTTAAATGAAATAGCTGCTCTTGGTATGCAAGTTCGGTCTTGTAAAGGTGAAGATCATCACAAAGCATGCTCCAGGCTACACATTTCTTCTTAACTCTTTACCACATGACAAAATCTTACACTTGTCCAAACTGTGAGCATTTGCAGACAACAATTTAAAAATGCTGTTAACCCTTTTCCCACAATGTTTTCTACCCTTCCCTAATAAAATTTCAATTTTTGAGCAACATGTGAGTTAATCTCTGCAAATGCTTTCAATTTTGACCAGTCCAAAATTTTGTCATTTGGTAAAGAGTTAAACTGATGGAATTTGTCTTGGATAAGATAGAAAACTGGTTATCAGCATTTTCTATGTTTCTCACAATGTTTTCGAAAGGCTTCTTCCTCAGGAGCGTTACAACTCGGGACTGGATGTAAAGGGTTAAAGCAAATCACTTGGGGAAAATTAAAATGTGAGAAGAGAAAAAATTGCACTAATAGAATGATTTAAGTCATGTGCTGAAAATAAATTTATAACATTAAACAACCATATTTATCAAGAGTATTGAATGATCGAGATGCCCCCCCCCCCCCCCCCCCCCCGTGTCCTTATATGTTTCATAAGTGTTGTGTAAGGGAAGGTCACTCCATCTGTTATTTCTGAGACAAATTTGCTGTAGATGACTTTATACATGTTCTTCTTAAGAGCTCCAGGACCTGGCAGTATACACCACAAGAAAGCTATCAACAAAAAGTCACCTTTGACCCTGACCTGGAGCCTGGTGTCTGAAATCTCTGCCCTGCAGGTTTTCTCTTCAAAGTGCAAACATCCTGTGAAATATTTCCCAGATCAGATCAAGGGTTCAAGAGATATGGAGTGGACACAATTTAAAAGCATGTGGCATTTGACCCCCAGCTGTGACCTTGAACTTGGGAGCTTGAAACCTCTGCTTGGCACATGGTCTCATCAAGGTGCACACTTAGACAGACAACCTGGGGCATAACAATGCTTCTCTTTTGAGGTATAAAAGGGGATATTTAGCATGAATTACACTTTTATACACAAACATGTGCAAACGTTATAGTAAATGGAGAAATGGCTCATTATGAGCAATTTCTCCTTTTGCAACAATGTTTACAGAAGTCTGCTACAATCTGAGAGGAGCCATCAGCTGTAGGTCATGTGGTAATCAGATCACCAATCGTCAGGTTCTGCAAACATCTTGTCTTCCATAGGTGAACCATTATCTAAATATGAAAAATAGAAATTGATAAAATTGAATGGGAAGTAATACACGACAGGGTAAATATAATTTACCCTAAACCATATGATCCAGGGGAAGAACAATTTTCAAAACATTGTAGAAAAGGAGAAAACACTTCTGGCATTTACCATTTTTCCAGTAATTTTTACTTCCATTTCACATGTAAGTCACATTTAAATCACCATCTGCAAAACTGTAAATTTGGGCTGGTCCAAAATTTTGTAATCGGGTGAGGTGTTAGGTTCTTTACCAAACAATAAAATTTTGTACTCAACCAAACTGAAAACAGTTGCAGACGACGAATTAAAGGCTTAAATGATCTCTGTCTTTGACTGGGTAGAAAAATTCATACAAAAAGAAGAAAATGTTGATTACTAACATTTTCTCCTTTTCTCACCATGTTTTCAAAAGCCTTCTTCTCCTTGGTCATTAAAACTTCGAAATGTGTGATAAAGGGTTAACTTTTTTCCCAGATAATCTTTTTTTAACAACCCTGAGGAAGAAAGTTTTGGAAAACATTGTGGCAAAAGCTGGAAATGCTGGTTACCAGCACTTTCTCCTTTTCCCTACATTTGTTCATCCCTTTTGCAGACAAATCCAATCTTAGCCCATTTAACTCTTTAACAAATGACAAAATTTCAGACCGGCCCAAATTGAAAGCATTTCGCAGACAACAAATTAAATGCATCAAAAATGCTGGATATGTACCAGTAAGGGTAGAAAACATTTCCAAAGTGTTTACATAAACCTTTTATCATTGCTAAAAGTTGGAAGTGTGTGGAAAAGGGCTAAATATTAACTACATATAGTACATTTTGTTCATAATTCATTCTTTTTGTCGTTTTTGCAGTGTTTATCATACAACTCATTTATTTCACAAACAACAAAATTTTAGACTGGTCCATATTGAAAGTATGCGCAGATGACAAAATAAGTGGGATTCAAAATTAGAATTTGTCCTTGGAAGGATAGATATCATTGCATTTTGAATATATGATGGGAAAAGGAGAAAATGGTGGTTGCCAGCATTTTCTCCTTTTCCCATCATGTATTCAAAAGCCATCTTTTTCTGGGTCTTTAAAATTTTGGATTGTGTAGAAATGAATTGAATGTTGATTATTAAAATACATAATATTGCAATATCAAGACTATTTTTACGAAAAAAAAAAAGTCACACAAATTATCCAACAAATAATACTAGTATTTAAAATCAGCAAGTTTTATGCAGTCTGATCCGTATTTACACTCTTTCTCAGACAACTGAAGTTGTGGACAGCAACCAAATGGTGAAGATACAATGAGCAAAGAGGATGACATACATCTCAAAATAAAAAAACAAGAAAAGATTGATGCATAGAATCAAGATTTCCTAAAAACTCTACAGCCCTCGTGAAAATTGCCTTAACCCTTTCCCAAACAAGCCCTGCTTTTCATGTGTCTGCAGTACAAGTCTTTTGAAAACACTGTGGGAAAAGGAGAAATTGCTCGTAATGAGCAATTTCTCCTTTTCCTACAGTGTTTTCTACCCTTTTGGAGAACTTTCTGTCATTTTCATCAAATTTAAAATTGTCGTCTGCAAACTCTATCAATTTGGGCCAGTCTAAATTTTATCGTTTGGGAAAGGGTTAAATTGTGCACACTGTTATTTCAACAAAGATGGTGAATTGCATATAATTATGGATACACATACTTAAAATTCCTTTTGTTTTTCATTGATAAATTAATGTGAACGCTTGATTTCCCATGCTAAGTGAAACAAGAGCACCGCATCCGGGTGCCAACGCTAAGCTCTAGTTACTTGATTTTCAGTGAAAATTCTAAGTCAAAAAAGGGGCATAACTTTGTCAAAAATACGTTGATGGTTACCTGCACTTGTTGTATAGGTTTCCCTTTTGATAATTAACAATGTGTCCAAATATCTTCAGTAATAACAGAAATATTATAAAATGTCCAATTTTGCATGATTATGCAGATGAGAATGATGCCTGGGCTATGACAATAACTCGACATTCTCTTCGAAAACAGCCGAGTTAAAAAGGAAATCATATGACTTTCTGCTCATATAAGTATGGACTAAATTGTTTACTCGAATTGGATTGACGGATATTACTTTGCAAAGATAACAAAAACTGGATCTTTCATGACTTGTGTGTATACTTTGACCAGATCTTGCGACCTGAAGTTTTGTGATCTTTGGTTTAACCCTTTACCACACGACATCATTTTGGGCTCATCCATACTGAAGCAAGTTATGGACGACAATTCAAATGTTTTTTCAAATGAAGGTATTTGCCCTTGAATAGGTAGAAAACTTTGTGGAAAAGGGTGAAAATGCTGGTTACCAGCATTTTCTCTTTTTCTTACAATTTTTTCAAGAGACTGATTCTTCAGGGTCTTCAAAACTCAGGATTGTGTGGTAAAGGGTTAACCCTTTACTGCACATTGACGCCTTTTGACGCCCCTGGGAAGAAGCATTTTGAAAACATTGTGGAAAAAGGAGAAAATGCTGGTAACCAGCATTTTCTCCTTTTCCCACAATGTTTTCTACCCTATCAAGGAAAAGTTGCACCATTTGAGCCACAATGAAATTGTCGTCTGCAAATGCTTCCAATTTGGACAAGGCTGTAATTTTGTCGTCTAGTAAAGTGTTAAACACTTTCACCCTAACATAAATGTGATAAACAGCTGTCATGCAGAAACACATAGGCATTATTCCCATTCCTTCACATTATGACCTTTGCAGTGACATGTCTTTCTGATTACGGTAATACCTTTATTTGCCACAGTGTTTTCACAAACAACTTTGTCGAATTATTTCAAAATACTTTAGCATAAATTTAAAAGTAAACCCTAATCATGATCAAGGGGCAACTATGTGCTTTTGTTAACAGTGTAGATCAAGAACAGGGGCCCAGTTTACCAACCATACTTAACTTTTTACTACACAATTCAGAGTTTTAACAACCCTGAGAAAGAAGCCTTATTAAAAGATTGTGGGTAATGGAGACAATTCTGATAACCAGCATTTTCTCCCTCCATTTCCCACAGTGTTTTCTACCCTTTTAAAGAATAATTCCACAGTATGAGCCACACTAGAATTGTCCTCTGCGAATAGTTTGGAACTGGACAAGTCCAATTTTTTTGTCGTTTGGTAAAGAGTTAATTCAACTTTTGTTTTATATTTCAAGACCAGTTATCTGATTGGCTGACACATAGCGTCTTTCACAACAACATTTCTGTTAGCAACCAATGTAGATTCAGTTCAGTCTCCAAATAAAAATGCTGGCTTATCTTTGACCTGCACTGTCCGCTTTTCTAAGGGTTTTTGAAGAAGAGGACCATTGGCCCTAAAGTGCTCACCTGCGTAAAGTCATGTAGGGTTGACAAAACTGAAGTGATCCTGGTTGTAATGATGTAAACCAAATGAGTGTTAGTGATTTACTTTTAGCCCAACTTGATCTATCTTTTGAACTTGTCAGAGATATCATCGAGACAATCATTCTAACAGAGCTTCATGAGTATTGGGCTGAAAATATGGCCTCTACAGTGCACACAAAGTTTTATAAAGATTTGGCCGACTTTTTGACCAGCCAAACATTCTGACCAAGTTTCATGAGCAGCAGACTGAGTGCATACAAGGTTTTTCTGAGATTTGGTCTTATGACCTATTTTTGGACCAGGCAGGACCTTATTTCATACCTATCAGAGATATCATCAAAACAAACCATCTGACCAAGTTTATAACGTATCGGACTGTTAATGATGCCTCTAGTGTGCACATACAGTTTTTGTAAGATTTGGCCCAGTGACCTACTTCTTGACCGGACATGATCCAATTTCAAATGTGTGTAAGATATAATCAAGACAAACAATCTGACAATGTTTCATAAGTATCGGGCTGAAGATATCGCCCCTAGAGTTAAGGCAAGTTTTTTCTAAACTTTTTAGCCCAATGACCTATGTTTTGACCCGGCATGACCCAATTCTGTGCCTGTCCAAGATACCACCAAGACCAACATTCTGACCAAGTTTCAAGGATATTGGGCTGAAAATGTGGCCACTAGAGTGCACCGAAGGTTTTTCTAGGATTTGGCCAATTGACCTACTTTATGACCTGACATGATCCAGTTTTGAACTTGTCCAAGATATCATTAAGACAAACATACTGATCAAGTTTCTTGAGTATCGAGCATGGAATGTGGCTACTAGCATGCACACAAGGTTTTTCTAAGATTTGGCCCAGTGACCTACTTTATGACACAATGTGACCCAATTTTAAAAATGTCCACGATTTTATCATGACAAACATTTGGCCAAAGTTTCATGAGTATTGGACTGAAAATGTGGCCTCTAGAGTGCACACAAGATAATTGTTGAATCCTGGACAATGTATAAAGGAGACAGCATGATCACAAAAGCTCAACTTGAGCACTTTGTTCTCGGGTGAGCTGATAAAAGCAGCATTGAAATTGCCATTATTTGGGTATTTTTTTCTAGACTGCCAGGTCTGCTGGGTTTATTGACACCCCAAGGGTCAACTCTTTACCAAAAGACAAAATTTTAGGCTAATTCACTTTGAAAGCATTTGCAGACTACAAAATAAACATGACTGAAAAACTGAAACTTGTTTTGGGAAGAGTAAAAAATATTGTGAGAATTGAACACAATGCTGGTAATCAGGACTTTCTCCTTTTCCCAGCATATATTCAAAAGGCTACTTTCTCAGGATTGTTTAAAGTTGGATTGTGTGGTAAAGGGTTAATACCATTGGATTTCATTGCATTAGTTTCTGTCTTCACGCAAACTGGAAATGTTTATTTCATTCATGCCGGTACCCCAGTTCAAGTTCAAGGACAAACAAATGAACTCCATTATCCTGTTAGTGATACAGATACATTAGAATTTCAATTAACCCTTTCCCAAACGATGAATTTTAGACAGATCCAAATTGAAAGAGTTTGCAGAGGACAATTTTAAATTTGATGAAACTGACAGAAAGTTCTCCAAAAGGGTAGAAAACACCGTGGGAAAGGAGAAATTGCTGGTTACGAGCAATTTCTCCTTTTCCCATAGTGTTTTCAAAAGAGTTGTACTGCAGACACGTGAAAACCAGGGCTTGTCTGGGAGAGGGTTAAAAGAAACCTCTCCCCTTTAACTAGATATCAGTTTGGTGCAATGGTGTGAATCAAGTTTCAAAAATATTTGAGCCATACTCTGGCAAAAGGGGGCTTAATGCATCTCCATGATCCATGATACCAAGCAAGTCATCACAGTACTTTGCATCCATAAAATCAATTTTGTCTACCAACCAACTGAATCCAAGGACACACCGGTCCTTTGACCTGCCGAAAATTTACCAACAGCGAAACATTTCTGCCAGGTCAGCCTGTACAGACAGCGCAGGCTGACCTGGATCAATACTGTTTGCAGATGCATTAAGCCCCCTTTTCACAGAGCATGGCTCATTCAATCTGTGAACATTTGTGAACTCTAAACCTACATAACAATCCTGTGTTTCAATGAATTTCACAAAGAAGGCTTTTGCAAATACTGTGGGAAAAGGAGGAAAATGCTGGTAACCAGCATTTTTTCTTTACCTACAATATTTTCTACTCTTTCAAAAGTAGAAATCATCATTCAGGCTACATTAACTTTGTCATCTGCACAAATTTTTCACTTGGACAGGTCTAGAATTTTACTGTATGGTAAAGAGCTAATCATGCACGGGAAAGTAGGGTGAGCCTCTTTTGGAGATAGTGTAGATCCAGATCAGCAAAAACTGGGTCCAGACTGCAAAGACGTAGCATTTCTATAGAATTAACATATCTGACAGATGTAATTTTTCAAAATTAAGGCAAAATACTTGTAAGCTTTGACCTGCTATATCAACCCGTAAACCGAGGGACAAAATTGTGGACTTTTTCAATCCAAAGCATTTGCAGACGACAAATCAAAATGTGGCTTCACTGCTAGCGTAAAAGACATTGTGGGAAAAGGAACAAAAGCTGGTTAAAAGCTTTTTCTTCTTTTCCTACACTGTTTTAAAAGGCCTTTTTCCTGAAGGTTGTTAAAACCTCAGAATTGTGCAAAGGTGTAGCATCTGTAACACACAGTACAGAGGCGTGTAATACAGAAATAATGGGAACATATAGTAAAACATTCTTTTATCACATTATAAAACTTGTCTTTATCATTAACCCTTAGAGCGCCAAATAAACATATCAGACATTTTAATCTTAGAAATACAAAAATACAACCCAAATAATTGCATCGTCATGGATGCTTTTGTTTACAGCCTTTTAGCAAAGCAGACAGTGTAGGTCAAAGATCAGGCTGCATGTTCTGTGCAGCCTGATCTTGATCTACACTGACCGCAAAAGCAACTGTAACTGTGAAAGGTGCTTTAATGGTTAAGCCAAAAACGGCAGACAAATTTCATGATATGAGCCTAATTTTGTCATCTTGAAATGCATTTAATATGGACAAGTGTAAAATTCTTTTTGTAAACCATTAAAGATACATTGATGCTCATTTTCAGCCAGTTTTTAAGGGACAAATCCCTTGAGTTTCTCTATCCCATACATATTGGTAATTTATCTATGTTTACAGAGCTGACCGGATTCTAAGCCATTCTACACACTTTCAAGTTTAACAACATTTTTTCTCTCTGGCTGTAAGGATGTATCTTTAAAGTGCAGTAGTTAAATAAGAATGTAACATAGTTACTAAAACATTGCAATTTATGACAAAAATACCTATCATGAATACTACATCAAAGGTGGAAAATCCTCCTCAGTGAAACAGAACTCTGGCTCCTTTTTGTCTATATTAGGATATTTCCTTTTTTTATTTCCAACCTTTCTGTTTTTTGTATACAGGTTTCTTTCATTTCTGTTGAACTTTGCCCCTGGTTGTATTACTGTTAGATTTTAAACAATTTGGGATTAGAAGCTTTTCTGTCAAATTTTCTAGGGGTATCATGTAATTCTTAGCAAAATGAAAAAAATTCATTTGTGTGCTGTTTAACACCTTTTCCTAAACATTATTTCAATTCAATTTCAGGATTTTTAACTCCATGCTCAATTTTTTCCATTTATTTTCTCTTCACTTTCATACAAAAGTTCATCAACTGCCTGTAACCCTTTAAAATACAACCCTGAATTATAAAGACCCTCAGGAAGAAGCCTTTTGAAAACATTGTGGGAAAAGAAAAAAACAAGTTTTCTCCATGTTTTCTACCATACTGAAAACAAGTTCCATCACTTGAGCCACATTTAATAATATTATATTATATTTGCATAAGACAAAACTTTTACAGAATGTGACTCCTATCATTGGAATTGTCTAGAAAAGATTGTGGGAAAAAGAGAAAATGTTGGTTACCAGCTTTTTCATCTTTCACAATATTTTGAAAAGACTTCTTCTGTCAGGCTGTTAACTCTTTACCAAACGACAAAATTTTTGACTTCTCCAAAATTTAAAGCATTTGCAGAAAACAATCTAAATGTAACCAAACTGATAGCATTTGTCTTTGAAAGGCTAGAAAACATTGTGGGAAAGGGAGAAAATGCTGGTAACCAGCATTTCCCCTTTTCCCACAATGTTTTCAAAAGCCTTTTTACCAGGGTCGTTAAAACCCAGGATTGATTGGTAAAGGGTTAAGACAAAGAATTGTTTGGCAGGGTTCCAATGACCCCCTGTTTCTTTGAATTTTGACCCCCAAATTTTCTGTGCCTTCTTTTATTCATTCAAAGGGGGGCAAATGACCCCCAAATCAGAAAGTCAAGGGAAAACCCTGGTTTGGTAAAGGCTTAATTTGTAAATATACAGCTGCTTTGAATATGGATGAGTCCAAAATTTTGTTATGTGATAAAGAGTTAATGCCCTCTAAATTGCTACAAGCTAAACATTGCTTCAATTAACTCTTTAACACATGATAATATTCTAGACTTGTCCAAACCCAAAGCATGTGCAGACGACAAAATAAATGTGTGCCAAATTGTGGAAGTTGTATTTCATAGTTTAGAAAACATTGTGCAAAAAGAAGAAAGTGCTTGTTACCAGCAATTTTTCCTTTTCCCCACAATGTTTTCAAGTCTTCTTTTAAAAGGTCATTAAAAGTGGGGATTGTGTAGTATTAAAGGGTCAATTTTTTTTCTCCTGTAGATGACTTTTTTGACTTTCAGGGATCAGATTTTGAAAACAAGAGGGTCATTATGGCCCTGTATTACTCCACTGCTTGATAAATACAATGCATATGTACCAAACATTACAATTTATGGCCAAATGGTTTTGAACAAGAGGATTTTTTAAGTTTTAGCTATATAAGCGCATGTAAAACTTGTGACCTCCAAGGTGGGTGCAATTAGAAGGGTAGTTTTAGAGAAAAAATCTTTGAAATAAAGTTAACACATGGACCCACAATAGACACAGGGCCATTACATAAGATCCCTGGCCTTTGGCCATAGGAGCTAACAATGCATCAAAGGGATAAAATGCTTGTAAGTAGCCATTTAACTTTATTTCAAAGGATGTTTTCAAATTTTTCTGCCTCAGACTTGTCTCAGGAGGTCTTATGTAAAATCTAGCAAAAATCCTGTGTTTGAAAACCTTGAGGAAAAAGAGATTTTGGAAACATTTCAAAATAATGAGAAAATGGTTATTATCATTATTATCTGTATTTTTCACAAGGTTTTCTACCATTTCAAGGACAAAATCCTTTACCTGAGACATCTTTAATTTGTCATCTTCAAAATGCTTTCAATATGGGCAATGTCTAAATTTTCATCTGCTGGGGTGAACTCAATTCAAATCTTTCATAGGCTAGACAAAGTCAGGGCAAGTAAAACACAGCTTTTCTCCCTCAACCTTTTACAAAACATCCACAAATTACAATGACCCTGAGGAGTAACACTTTGTGGGAAAAGGAGAAAACATTGGTAACCAGAAAAAAGTTCTCGATACAGTTAATTTAACTGAAATGAGGTTTCATACAAAAGCAGATAGGTAATTTCGAGTCTACCCAATAATTTTGGGAAGGCACTGACATTGATTTAATGATAAAAAATTAGAGATGTTTGTTACTACAGCCCCCCCCCCCCCCCCCCTGTCAAATTTATTTTATTTGATATTTTATTTTATATAAAATTCACAAAAGTATTTTATTCCTCATTAAATAAATGAATTTTAATCTCCCAACTAAAATTTTTGAAGTATGTCCGTACATCAACTTTTCAAAGTCATTGTTGACACTAAAGACAGTTTGAAGCCTTTGTGATCGGTAGGTGTCAAATTTCTTATCAGTTTTCATGTCTATGTATTTATAGAATCATGTTTTTCCAAGTCGCTTTGTCACAAAATTAAACATGAGGGCCATGATGGCCCTGTATCGCCCCACTGGCTAATATGTATAAACCATACACACCAAACAATGTAAAACATGTTGGCCCCCCCCCCTCCCCCGCAGGGCTATAATTTGAAGAATCTAAGAGGAGGTCTTTTAGATGGAGCTACATGCCAATTTTGGTAGCCCTAGGCCATATGATTTAAAACCAGAAGATTTTTAAAGTTTTCCCTATAAAAGCCCAGGTAAAACTTGTGACTCCCAGGACAGGGCCAGTTTGGCCCCAGGGCTAAGATTTGAAGAATCTAAGTAAATGTCCATGAGATGAAGCTACATGCTAATTTTGGTAGCCCTAGACCATATGGTTTAGAACAAGAAGACTTTTAAAGTTTTCCCAATATAAGTAGCCCATGAAAAACTTGTGACCCCCAGGGCAGGGCCAATTTTGGCCCTGGGGCTATAATTTGAAAAAATTTAAAAGACATCCATTATATGAGGCCACATGCCAAAGTTGGTAGCCCTATGCCTTATGGTTTTGGACAAGAAAATTTTTTTTTTTGGCAACTGGAGTTTTCATTGGAATCAAATTCTTTGAAGGAATTCTGAAGAAGGCCATGGCAGGATTATTTTTGTGAAGTTTCATAAGAAAATTGGATGGGTATTTTCAGAGAAGAAGATGTTTGAAAAAAAAAAAGTTAACACAGGCACGGATGGATGGACAGACAGACAGACAGACAGACAGACGGACACACATCAAACACCGGGCCATGACATAAGCCTGCTGGCCTTCAGCAAGTGGAGCTACAAAAAGTTTGATCACATTTTTTCCATCTTGTTACGGTGACATCCAGTATCAGGTCTCCATGAATATCATTTGTACCTTTACATGTCATAGAAATTTTACTGACTGACACTGACAGGTTCATTTTTCACAGGTGTGTACATTTCATTGTGCATTTTTGTTTCATGGACATTGGTACTGAGAAAAGCACCATACAGCACCCCACCGTAGTTACACAGAATTGATTGTAAATGTTTACATGTATCAATACAAAAATAACTTTTCTGTACATTCCTGAGCTTTATCCATAAGTATGTATGTGTATGAGTTTTTTTAAAACTTTTGTCATCTTTCCCGCTTTCATTCTTTGATTGCTTTAAACACTTTTCTAGTTGCATGTTGCCATATTCAATGATATTTGAAGGAAACATGATGTCTGAGGAACTTGAACCATAGATCTACACATGTAAATTTTCTATTTTATTATTTTTCTGGAATAGTGGTAGCACCATATTAATCTTACCTTCTGCTGTTTTCTGATGTAAATTTGTAAACAAATTAAGTTCAAATACTTTCCTGTGGGGTGATAGTTATTGGGGGGCAGTTGCAAACAGGCAGACTTTTTTAATTTGTAAAAATTACAAAATTAAGTACCGAATTTTTAAAGAACAAAACAAACAAAAAAAAAAAAACCCAGACAGGGCAACTCAGAGCAACTAAATTCCAAGAACTCATAATCAAAAACACATGCATTTACAGAAACTAACTCACTTGGTGTTTTATTCTTTGAATGTTATGAACTTTGATTGCCAGTCTTGATGGAAATGCAAATTTGTTTTCATTGACATTAAGGATAATTCGAGCTCCACAGTAATTCGAAAAATTTTGCTTGTCCCCTTGGGACTTTGAATTATTGAGGTTTTATTGTAATTTTGTGTCAAAGGCAGTTATCTGTGCTCTCCTTGATTGTTTATCTAACCAGCACAACATTATTTCAATATCACTGGCTGCTTTCTCATACAAAAATCAACGAAAAAATGTCATTGGTAAAAAAAAGAATGAATCCTATCACAATGACTATCATCAATCCACATAAATACATTCTGCCAGATGGGAATTGAACCAAGAACCTTGGGTTTTACACCCTATACCAAGCCTACTAACTAAACTACAAGGCTAGGCAAGTGGTCTTTTACCAAATGTACAGTCTTCTGAAAGTGGTAACAAGTTATTTTATTTTATCGAAACAAACTATATGTACTACTCACTTGATTGTCTTGATTCCTCATTTTTGTTGTCATTCCAATCTATTTCTTCCTCTTTTTCTGGAGTGCTTGTTGGGGTTATTCTTGATTCAAAGGCAGGTGCACTGTACAAACAAATATTCAATAAACAATCAAAGTGCCATGGATAAGGTGTTACGTACACCCTCAGAGTTCCAAATTTAAAACAAGAGGGCCACTGGCCCTAAAGCACTCACCCGAGTAAAGTCATCTACAGTACAGCTGAAGAGATCCTGCTTTCAATGAAGTAAAACACATTGAATGTAAGTGACCTACTTTTTGAACCAATGTGACTTAATTCCAAACTTGTCCAAGATATCATTAAAACAAACATTCAGACCAAGTTTCATGAGTATCAGACTGAAAATTTAGCCTCTAAGGAGCACTCACAGTTTTTCTAAGATTTGGTCCAGTGACCTACTTTTTGACCAGATGTGATCCACTTTGGTACTTGTCCAAGATATCATCCAGGCAAACTTTCTGACCAAGTTTCATGAGAATCAGACTGAAAATGGCCTCTAGATTGCACACAAGGTTTATCTAAGATTTGACCATGTGACCTACTTTTTGCCCCTACATGACCCACTTTCAAACTTGTCTGAGATATCGACAAGATAAACATTCCGACCAATCTTTTTCAGTATAAGGCTGAAGATGTGGCCTCTATGTAGCATGCAAAGTTTTCCTAAGATTTGGCCCACTGACCTACTTTTTCAGCCAACATGACCCAATGTCAAACTTGTCTGAGATATCAAGACAGACAATCTGACCTAGTTTCATGAGTATACTACTACAAATGTGGCCTCTAGAGTGTACACAAGGTTTTTAAGGTTTTTCTAAGATTTAGCCCAGTGACCTACTTTTTGACTGAACATGACCCAATTTTGAACATGTCCCAGATATTATCAAGACAAACATGCTACCCAACTTTCATGAGTTTCAGGCTGAAAATGTGGCCTCTAGAATGCATACAAGGTTTTTATAAGATTTAGCCCTATGACCTACTTTTTGACCAGACATGACCTGATTTCAAACTTGTCCGAGATATCATCAAGACAAAAATTCTACCTAACTTTCATTTGTTCCAGGCTGAAAATGTGGCCTCTTCAGTGCAAACAAGGTTTTTCCAAGATTTGGCCCAGTGACCTACTTTTTGACCCGACACAAGCCAATTTCAAACTTGCTCAAGATATTATCAAGACAAATATTCTGACAATGTTTCATAAGTTTCAGACTGAAAATGTGGCCTCTAGAGTGCACACAAGGTTTTTTTAAGATTTGGCCCACTGACCTACTTTCTGACTGTACATGACTCAATTTCTAACTTGTCCAAGATATTATCAAGACAAAGATTCTTACCAAGATTCAAGAGTATCAGGTCAAAAATATGGCCTCTAGAGTGCACACAAGGTTTTTCTCAGATTTAGCCCAGTGACCTACTATTCGACCCGACATGACCCAATTCTGTACTTGTCCAAGGTATTATCAAGACAAACATTCTGACCAAGTTTCATGAGTATATGACTGCATGAGTATATGACTGAAAATGTAGCCTCTAGAGTGCACACAATGTAATTGTTGACTCCTGGACGAAGGATGAAGCATGATCACGTAAGCTCACCTTGAGCACTTTGTGCTCAGGTGAGCTAAACAAGAGGGCCATGATGGCCCTGTATCGCTCCACTGGCTTATAAATATAAACCACGAAGAAAAGTCTTCACTATATAAGCCCTTATAAAACTTTGACCTCATGGCTACAGTCTGACTAAATGGGGAATATTGTATTAGAAGAATAACATGCCAAATGTGGGAGTTCTTGGCCTTATGGCTGGTAACAAGATGGTTTCTGAACTTTTCACTCCATAAACCCATGTAAAACTTGTGATCCCTGGTGCAGGGCCAAACTTGATCCTAGAGCTGTAACTTGGGCCCTCTTTGTAACTGTCCACTAAATAATGCTATAATTATATGCAAAATTTGGTAGCCTAAGCCTTATGGCTATGTACACCAAGATTTAAAAGTTTTCCCTATGTAAGCCTATGTAAATCTTGTGAACCCCCCCCCTCCAAGTATGAGGCCAAATTGACCCCAGGACTATACTTTGGGCACTTTTGGTAGACTCCAACTAGATCAAGCTAAATGCCAAATTTGGTAGCTCTAGGCCTTATGGTTTCAGACAAGAAGATATTTAAAGTTTTCTCTATATAAGCCTATGTATAAAACTTGTGACCCCTGGGGAAGAGCCAATTTTGACCCCAGGGCTATAATTTCAAGAAACATGATAGAGGTCTACTACATAAAGCTACATGCCAAATTTGGTAGCCCTATGCCTTATGGTTTCAGACAAGAAGATTTTTAAAGTTTTCTCTATATAAGCCTATGTAAAACTTGTGACCCCTGGGGAAGAGCCAATTTTGACCCCAGGGCTATAATTTCAAGAAACATGATAGAGGTCTACTACATAAAGCTACATGCCAAATTTGGTAGCCCTATGCCTTATGGTTTCAGACAAGAAGATTTTTAAAGTTTTCTCTATATAAGCCTATGTAAAACTTGTGACCCCTGGGGCAGAGCCAATTTTGACCCCAGGGCTATAATTTGAAGAAACTTGATAGAGGTCTACTACATAAAGCTACATGCCAAATTTGGTAGCCCTATGCCTTATGGTTTCAGACAAGAAGATTTTTAAAGATTTCCAATATTTTTCAGTTTTGTTGCCATGGCAACCAGAGTTTTTGAAGGAATCAAATTCTTTCAAGAAATTCTGAAGAGGACCATGTCAGGATCATTTCTGTGAAGTTTCAGGAAAATCGGATGGGTAGTTTCAGAGAAGAAGATGTTTGAAATAAAAGTTAACGCACGGACGGACGGACGGACGACCGGACGACGGACACCGGGCCATGACATAAGCCCGCTGGCCTTCGGCCAGTGGAGCTAAAAACCGCCAACGTCTATCTTTAAACTTTTTACCACACAATCCTGAGTTTTGGCAAACCTAAGGAAAAAGCTTTTGAAAACTTTGTGGGCAACCAGATTTTCTATTTTTACCACCATGTTTTCCACACTTGTACAAGAACTGCAGCTCATTTATACCAACTTTGAATATGTCATCTGTAGTTGGAAGAGTCAAAAATTTGTTGTTTATGAGGAAAAGACAGAGGCCTGAGCCTATATTAACCAACCATTCTTAACTCTTTGCCACACAATCCCAACCCTGTGAAAGAAGCCTTTTGAAAACCTTGTTGGAAAGGAGAAAATGCTGGCAACCATCATTTTCTCCTTTTCCTCAATGTTTTCTACCCTTCCAAAAACAAATTGTAATTTTTCAATCACATTTATTTTGTCGTCTGCTAATGCTTTCAATTTGGACCAGTCTAAAATTTTGTCATTTGGTAAAGAGTTTAAGGCACAACAGCGGTCAAAAGTACACATGTGTGAGTGTTAAAATGATTGTAAAACATGCCAATTATAATTATGGGAGGTATGCAAGAGATAGAGCCACTTGGCAACTTTTGACCTACTTTTAAAATTCTTTCTCTGCCAGAAACTATCACTTTGACCAACCCTACAGTAAAAGCTTGTCTTCTTCACAATAATTTCCATACATCTGGTAAGTACCAGTACTTAAAACAATACTCCTCCCAAGCCACTGGCTTTTTCCCACAAAACCATCATCCAAACAATCATCAGCGATGAGAGAGGAATGAATGTTGTTTCAATTTCTATCATCAATCCTTGGAAAGAAAATGGCCTAGCTGGGGATTCGGGCCTGTGACCCCCTGTTTTCAAGTCCTGTTCGTCACCGACTGTGCTACCCGGGCTGGGCAGACAACAGAATGTACTTACTCTACATTCAAAGTTTTCAATTTCTTCACTTTTTCTTCCGATGAGGGTGGGGAGAGAGACCGCTTATTTTTCTTGGTCTCAGTAGCAACACTGTGAACTTTGCTCTCTGATAAGGCAACAGGGTGAGTACTATGGTTCTCAATACTACTACTGCTACTACCAGTGACAGATTTCTTCAGCAGTTCCTTGTACGTGTGGAAGGACATTAATTCATATAAAGATCCTTTCTTACACAGAGTCTTCAAAACTACAACAGTAAAAAAATAAGATAAGTTGGCAGGGGACAGTTTGATGGGAATATTATTCATCACATAGCCACCTTTTTTTTTTTTCAGAGCAATACAGCCTTCACAAATTTTCTTACCTTACACATGTTTGAGATATGCAAATAGTGTCAAAGCTCTGTAACCATAATTATGCCAAAGCTCTGTAACCATATGATTTGTTTCAAAAAACAGTGTTGACCCAAGTTTCTCTGTGAAATAAATTGCCAAAATTGGTGATCTTGACAAAGCTGAAAATAGTGTCATCTTTAGATTCAAAACAAAATTGTCACATGTAAGTTTCTTGAAAATTATGGCAAAGTCACAGTGCTCTATGAATTTTCATGGATGAAATATTTGTCCATCTTATATCAAATGAAATGCCTTTACCAAACAAACCGAGTTCTAACAAACCAGAGGAAAAAAGATTTTGAAAACATTGTGAAAAAAGGAGAAAATACTGGTAAACGGCATTTTCTCATTTTCCCACGTCTTCTATCCTTTCAAAGACATTTAACCGGGTTAACTTGTGTAATAGTCAACCAATCACACTTAAAATGGCAAGTGAATAAGTTACCATCGTAGGAGGGCTGTTACTACAATTTCAGCCAACGGAGAAGCCGACATGAAATTTTGTCTACACATGGATATAAGGCTTCATTATACCCTCCAGCCTTACTTTGTTGTGAGGATGATAAAAGTATTTCTTCTCTAAAACCTATGTCATGGGTAAACATTAAAATTGCCTTGCCAAGACACATAGGGTTTTTTTCTTTTTTTTTTTGAAACAAATAACTGTTTGCTAACTGGCTCTATGCTGCAAAGAGAGCATAAAGAAAGACCAATTACTACTACTACTACTGATTTACCTGTTTCAACATCAGACTGGTTCATCAGAACAACAAAAGCTGATACATCATCTATCCAGTCTACATGAAAACTACCTGCAGTACATAAACACAATGCTGTTTTATAATGAAAACAGTGTTTCTGCTAGCTGATAAATTTTGGGAGTCATCTGTGACTCGCTGTTTGCGAATTTAGGGGTCATTGCAGGTGACAAATTAACTGTGGTTCAACAAAAGATTTTATCACTGAAAAGGATGAAAACATTGTATGAAAAGGAGAAAATGCTGGTTGTGGTTCAAAAAAGAAATTTATCATTGAAAGAAAAAAATAAAAATACATTGTGAGGAGAGAAAATGCTGGTTACCAGCATTTTCTCTTTTTTCCCACAATAATGTATTTTCAAAAGTCTTCTTCTTCAGAGCCATTAAAAAATGGAATTGTTTTGTACAAGATTATCCCTTCAAGCGCCTTTCATGACTATAGTTGCTTTTGCGGCCAGTGTAGATCAAAGGTCAGACTGCACAAATCATGCAGTCTAATCTTTGATCTACACTGTCGGTTTAGCTGAGACAATCTGGAAATAGACCATCTTAAAAATGCAGTTATTTTTGGTCTTATTTCTGGACTTAAAGTGCCTTTCGGGTTTCTTTGGGGATTCATTCTGGGCTCTACAGGTTAACTCTTTACCACACAATCCCGACATTTAAAGACCCTGTGAAAGAAGCCTTTTGAAAACATTGTGGGAAAAGGAGAAAATGCTGGTAACCATAATTTTTTCCTTTTCCCACAATGTTTCCTACCCTTCCAGAAACAGATTTAAATTTTTCAATCACATTTATTTTGTTGTCTGCAAATGCTTTCAATTTGGACCAGTCTAAAATTTTGTCATTTGGTAAAGAGTTAATCAATGAATAAAATGCATTGATAACAGCGATGGTCATAAACACACACGGCATATAATGTAGAGGTAGGAAATCAAACTTCTAAATTTCAGAAAGTCTTTATATAATAATCAGAATAAGGACACGGAAAAAAATGATTTAGAAAAAATATCTTCTTACCAAAAACTGAGAACAAATTAGCTATATTTTCATATTTCCAGTCTGAAGGAAACGAAAGATGGAAGACATGGTCTCTTGGTGGATTTACTGAAAAGACAAAAGGTGTATAAATAAATAACCTGTTAAATCATTTTAGCTGGAAATTATATTCCATTCAAAGGATCAACACTTTTAACTTCCATAAAATGGGAGGAGTACATGTAACTCAGCTATGCTCTATGAAAAGGGGGCTTAATGCATCTGCAAAAAGTATCAACCCATGTCATTCTGCAGTGTGTGCAGGCTGACATGGGTCAAAACTTTTTGCTATAGGTCAATTTTCTGCATTTCAAAAGGCCAGTGTACCTCATGATTCAGTCAGTTGTTAGACAAAATTGATTTCATGGATTCATAATCATAATTATGATGACCTGCTCAGTAAAATGCATCATGGAAATACAATAAGCCTCCTTTTGCCAGAGCATGGCTCAGGTGTAGGTACTTGGTTGGTGTTTTAAGCCATTTTCAACACGACATTTAGAGGCCAAAATTGAGTTCTCAAAATCAAAAAGGTGACATGATCTCCGTATCCCTAGGCAACATGATTGTAAAGTTTAACCCCTTCCCAAACGATAAATTTTGGACTGGTCCAAATTGAAAGAGTTTGCAGACTACAATTTTAAATTTGATGAAAATGGCAGGAAGGTCTCAGAAAGGGGAGAAAACATTGTGGGAAAAGGAGAAATTGCTCGTTACGAGCAATTTCTCCTTTTCCCACAGTGTTTTCAAAAGACTTGTACTGCAGACACGTGAAAACTAGGGCTCGTTTAGGAAAGGGTTAAGGACCTTGAGGAAGAAGGCTTTTGAAAATATTGTGGAAAAAGGAGCAAATGCTGGTTATAAGAACTTCTTAACTTTCCCACAATGTTTTCTACCGTCGAATTCTACAGTTTGAGCCACATCAGACTTGTCCTCTGAAAATGTTTTGGATTTTAATAACTATTAAATTTTGTTGTATGGTAAAAAGTTAACAAGTGGTAAGTAAGTAGAATCACACAAGATGACAAATGTTGCTGAAATTGGTTGACTGAGGACGGGTATTGCATGAGAGTTAGGTGTGGCATTAGGTAATGCATGTACCCAAGAGGTAATGATGTAAGGAGATGGTCTGCAACAGTGAACAAAGCAGACATTCCCCTGTTACCCGATTACAACAATGTGTCAAATAATTCAGTGTTAAACACCTTTGGTTTATCTTCATCAATGTCCATGTTTTCGGCTGGATAGTTTGTCCGTGTGACTGAGCATATAACAATGACATGATGATGTAGAGGGTTTTGTTAACCCTTTACAGGTACAGCCCAACAGCACAAATCGTTAGCATACAGGACTTGAGACCAGAGAGTCAATGGTTTGAATCCTCAGATCAGCCAGTTACTTTTTTCCGAGGATTGATTATAGTCATTGCGACAGGATTCATTCTTCTCTCAACATCTGATTGTTCTGAAGATGGTTATGTGGGTAAGCCGCCAGTGGCTTTGAAAGAATATTGTGCGAAGTACTGGTACAAGAAACACTCAAGGAAAGCATAAATAGGTCCACTGGCTGATGTAACAATGAAAACAGCCTTAAACACATACAAACAAATAAAAGTTAACCCTTTACAAAACAACAAAAGTTTAGACTTGTAGATTGAAAGCAGTTGAAGGTAACAAATTGACTATGCTTGAGATAATAGAATTTGGTTATGAAAGGACCTAAAACATGGTAAGAAAAGGAGAAAATGCTGGTTTGTTACTTTTTTTCCTTCATCTGCATTGTTTTCAAATGCTTGCTTCCTCAGGATGGTTAAACATTGGATTGTTTAGAAAACAGTTACAGGATTGTTTTGAGTGTGTTTAAATGAGACAGCAACCAGTGGCTTGGCAGGAGACAAATACCAGAAATGGTTGCTTGAATGATCTTTCAACCACTTTCAACTTTACTTCAGTCACAAAAACAGCTCATGTATCCTTGTGTTTTCTGAGATTTTGAAGCGCTTTGCTGAAGACTGAAGGCTCTCAATTCATTATTGGCTCACTATTCATTACAGCTATACTGAAGTTACCTTTGGCACAATACAAGTGTAGTCATGTGGCTGCAATTGCTTAGCTACAGCTGCTTTTTTCGCCGGACACAAATTACCTTTGGAACAAAACAAAAGTACCTCAGGCAGGTGCTGAGGTTCACTGGTATCGGTCCGTTAAATAGAGCATTTTCATTTGAATAAAATCATAAAATAAAACAGCAAAACAAATACACTCATATAATGTTCTCAATGTCTGATTTAATGCTGCACACACCTATGGGCAATGCTCTGTAAAAAGGGGGCTTAACGCATCTGCGAAAATTGACCCAGGTCGTGTGTAACCTGTATTTTAGATAAAAAGCAAGTAACAACATACATCTCTTGAGTCTACAATAGTTAATACATTGTTTACTAGAATGACTCAAATGCAGGGCCTGAATGCCAGGCTAGTGCTGAGGGTCAGCTATAGTTGCTTTTTCAGTCAAAAAATGGGGCATAACTGTGTCAAAAATATTTGAGGGCCACCCAGCTGATCTGGTATAGGTTTCCATTTTGATAGTTAATCCTTAGAAACCTCAATAAAACCATCAGACATTTTAGATACAGAAATAGATCCAAATAAATGCAATGTCACTGTCGATTTTGTCTAGAATGTCTCAACAACGTGGACAGTGTAGATCAAAGATCAAACTATGTTTTGAACAGTCTGATCTTGATCTACTATGCTTAACTCTTTACCACACAATCCCATCTTTTAACGACCCTGAAATAGAAGGCTTTTGAAAACCTTGTGGGAAAAGGAGAAAATGCTGGTAACCAGCATTTTCTCCTTTTCCCACAATGTTTTCTACCCTTTTCAAAACAAATTTCATTTCTTGAGTAGCATTTAATTTGTCGTCTGCAAATGCTTTCAATTTGGACTGGTCTAAAATTATGTCCTTTGGTAAAGAGTTAAAGGCAACTACAGTTGGGAAAGGCACTTTAAAAGTTAACAGCTAGTCAAATTTTGCAGGAAATTTCTTCAGTTATGACAGAGAAATGGAAAAGTATCAAAAGTTTTTGCACATTGAAACGACGGTGCCAGGGCTATTAACAATACCTTGTGGTTCTTTTTCCGAAACTGCCGAGCTAAGAAGGATAAGCGTTAAAGAAAATGGTCTGTCTATAGAAATAACTTGTAAAGTATTCTATTATCCTTTCAAACAGCTGAACAAGGCATGTAATTACCTAATTAGTGCAATCAACCTGGACTTGTGGGGTGCTGAAATTATCATTAGTACCTTGATGTCAAACCATTATTTTTATGTTTACCCTTAACTCTTTACCAATCAACAACATTTTGGACGTTTCCAAATTGAAAGCATTTGCAGTCAACAAAATAAATGTGACTCAAAAACTAAAATTTGTTTTGGGAAAGGTAGAAAACATTGTGGGAAAAGGAGAAAATGCTGGTTACCAGTGTTTTCACCTTTTCCCACATTGTTTTCAAAAGGCTTCTTCCCCAGGGTCGTTAAAATCCGGATTGTGTAGTACCAGGTTAAACTGTTATTCAACACTTTACCAAATGACACTATTCTTGACTGTACCAAATTGAAAGCATTTTGCAGACAACAAAATTAAATGTTGCTCAAATGATGATTTCTGACTATGATAGAGAAGTAAACATTGCGGGAAAAGGAGAGAATGCTGGTTACCAGCATGTTCTCCATTTCCCACAATGTTTTCAAAAGCCTCTTTCAGTGGTCGCTAAAACTCAGGACTGTGTGCTAGAGATAACTCTTTATTATATGAACAAATTTTAGACCAGTCAAAACTGGAAAAAGTTGCAGACAAAAAATGAAATGTTGCTAAAATGATGAGATTTGCCTTTCACAATGAGGGAAAACAATGTGTGGTGGGATAAAAATGCTGGTTATTGGCATTTTCTATTTTTCATGTGTTGTGTTCAAAAGCCTTCTGTCTACGGGTCATTTAGTCGTAGGATTGTGTGGAAAAGGGTTAATCCTTCAATCAGAGCAATCTCTATGTTTTAATGACACTTTGGTCTTTAGGAGGTTTTTGAAAAACATTGTGGGAAAAGGAGAAAATGCTGGTTATGCTTCCACATGAAAATCCCTATCATTAAAGCAACATTGAATATATTGTCTGCAAAGTGAAATGCTCCCAGTTTGGAAGAATCTAAAATTTTCTTGAAAAGTAGAGAGTTAACTCATCACCTAAGAAGACAAATTTTTCACAAATCCATATTGCATTATTTCTATCTAAAGTTCATGTTTAAAAGTTGTAAAAAGTTATAAAACAATGACAGTAAACTGAAAGGGGAGTTTGAGAAACAACCATAGCTATGTGCAAGAAGTAGACAGAGGGACAGGCAGACAGACACAGAGAGAAAGATGGATGGACAGACAGACAGGCTGGCTGATTCTACTACAAATTAATGTGGGGGTATAATCAGTCATCACAATTTTGATATTGCAAGTTTTTATGTGGGTGGACAGGCCAAAAATAACACTAAATGATACCTAGAATTCCAGAGTTTTTCAAACTTTACTCTTGGAGCGACAAAAAAACCAGAGACATTTTCAGTCCAGTAGTATTGAAATATTGAAATTTTGCAATTTCAGGGCCAGTTTTGTCCAAACTGGTCAATCAAAGCGGACAGTGTAGATAGAGATCAGACTGCAAAGGCAACTATAGTTACGAAAAGTGCTTTGAGGGTTAATTTCATCAGTTTATTAACCCTTAACTCTTTACCACATGACAAAATTTTCGACTGGACCAAATTCAAAGCATTTGTAGATCACAAATTAAATGTTACTAAATTGATGATCTCTGTCTTTGATAGGACAGAAAACATTCTTGTGGGTAAAGGAGAAAATGCTGGTTAACAAGTATAGCTGCTTTTGCAGTAAGTGTTGATCAATATCAGACTGCACAAAATGTGCTTTGCTGAGACAATCTAGACAAAATCAACCTTGACCTTGCTTTTATTCAGGTCTTATTTCTACATTTAAAATGTCTGTTGCATTTATTCAGCGCTTTAAGGCTAACCCAGCATCCTCCTGAAACAAAGTGACAGCTGATAACTTTGAAAATATTCTTGTAAAATGTTTATTCAACATGAATTAACTCTTTACCACACAACAAAATTTTAGACTTGTCTATGTTGTAAGCTTCTGCAAAAGACAAATTCACTGTCAATCAGTTGATGAAGTTTGTCTTTGAAGAGGTAGAAAATATTGTGGGAAAAGGAGAAAATGCTGGTTACCAGTGTTTTCTCTTTATCCCACAATATTTTCAAAAGCCTTCTTTCTTTGGGTTGTCAAAACTTGGGATTGGTTGGTAAAGCGTTAACAGATCATATTACATAAGTACAAAAGAGAATCCCACACAGCACAGATATGAGTACTTAAACCATTCCCTAAGACAAATTTTAGATTCTTCAAAATCAAAAGGAGCTATAGAAAATAAATCCAAAGGTGGTACAAATGAAACTAGTTTTTTTGACAAGGAGTTAAACATTGTTGGAAAAGGGGGGGAAAATGCAGGTTACCACTGTTTTCTACCTTTTCCACAATTTTTGGAAATGCTTTTTCATCTCAGGGGGTCACTATTCCTAACATGTCAAGTCCTATTTATGCAACTTGCACTTATTCTTTATTGGTCTTAACTTAGCTTGCACAGTAGAAGGTCAATTGTCTAGACTATAGAGTAGAAGAGCAGAATCATGTCTGTCTGTGAAATGTTCATGAAGACCCTACATTTGTTGGTTAAAAAAAAAATGTCAAGGTAGGTTGGCTAAATCTGTCAAAATGCTCATTACCAAAAACTGGGCTATTCTAATGACTGGTAAACCAATTACTAGGCTGCTTTAGTCTGACCTACCTAAACTCGGTACAACAGATACTAGCAACTAATCTGCTGAGTTGTGCACAGCATAATTACCTGAATTAACCTCCCTTTAACCCTTTACCGCACAATGCCGCCTTTTAACGACCACAATGGTAACCAGCATTTTCTCCTTTTCCCACAATGTTTTCGACCCCATCAAAGAAAAATTGCACCATTGGAGCCACACTGAAATTGCCGTCTGCAAATGCTTTCAATTTGGACAAGGCTAAAATTTTGTCATCTGGTAAAGGGTTAATGAAATACAAAATTTTTAATGAGCTATGCTAAGTAAAGCATTTGGATGCCTATCTAGGTATATCATCTGAGGCTAAACCCTAAACTGGCTGCCTGTTATCGATCTTCATATCAACAACAGGTAACACCCAATGCTTACAAGTCGAGTTTCTGCCTGGTTGAGATTTCATGAGATAACGCGAGACTTGGAAATTTAAATTGTAATCTTATTTATGCACATTAATAGACATTATCGAAAAAGATTAAATTCTTTACCGATTTTGATAAATTGATAACGGTCAGAAAAATCTTTGTCTATCATTAAAATCATAGCCAAAGATAGAATATTGCTTGGTTATTTTAAAACAAATTAAGGCATTCTGCTACGAGCTGTCTGATTGGTGGATTTGGTACATATGAAAACCAATAGCTGCCGTCGATAAATCGGGTGTTGCCTGTTGTCTATCGGACGGCTACGGGAGATACAACGGGTACCAGTTTAGCTAAACCCTTTACCATATGGCAAAATTTTAGCCTTGTCCAAATCGAAAGCACTTGCCGACGACAATATTAATGTGGCTCAAATGGTGCAAATTTCCTTTAATAAGGTAGAAAAGATTGTGGGAAGAGGAGAAAATCTTGGTTACCAGCATTTTCTCCTTTTTCCACAATCTTTTCAAAGGGCTTCTTTCCTAGGGTCGTTAAAAGGCGGCATTGTGCGTTAAAGGGTTAAACACTTCTATTAAAATGTTGGAGGCCTCAAACAGTTTGCTAGCATAATTTATAATGTAGTAGCTAGACGATTTTCCAATTTTGTACAGAATGTCAGTCTGGTATTAAATCTACACTGTACACTACTGTACCATTTCTCCTGCAAAATGAGGTTTGAAATCTCAATTTCTAGATTTTCTACTTTATTTATTCAGCAGTTCAAGTTTTAATCCTTTATCACACAACAAAATTTTACTCTTGTCTAAATTGAAAGCAATTGCAGACAACAAATTAGATATGATTTATATGGTGAGATTTGTCTATAAAAGGTCAGAAAACATTGTGGGAAAAGGAGGAAATGTTGGTTACCAGCATTTTCTCCTTTTCCCACAATGTTTTTGAAAGGCCTCTTTCTCAGGATCGTTAACACTCGGGATCGTGCGGTAGAGGATTAATGACCCAGAGAAAGAGGGCTGCTGAAAACACGATGAGAAATGGAGGAAAATGCTGGTCCTACAATGTCCGCAAAAGAAACCATATTTGTGCTTCGCATAATTATTTACAATAAAAACTATGACTAATGACCACAATGACACTTACCTAGCTATCAATTACAAAAAAATATTTTAGTGACTATGCTGATTATGCTAATCTACTCTCATTATCTTAACATGACTCTGAGAGGACTAAATTCTCTTTTCTTTTTTGTTCTTTTTGTGGACTGTGGTACTTTTCAACAATAATTAAGAATTAACCCTTTAACAGATGACAAAATTTAAGCCTTGTCCAAATTGAAAGCATTTGCAGACGACAATTTCAATGTGGCTCCAATGGTGCAATTTTTCTTTGATAGGGTAGAAAACATTGTTGGAAAAGGAGAAAATGCTGGTTACCCCTTTTCCCAGAATGTTTTCAAAAGGCTTCTTTCCTAGGGTCAGTAAAAGGCGGCATTGTGCGGTAAAGGGTTAACTCTTTACCCGCTGACAAAACTTAATTATGTCCAAACTGAAAGTATTTGCAGATGACAAATTCATGGTCATTCAGATGATGGGATTAGCTTTCAAAAGGCAATAAAACAATGTTGGAAAAGGAGAAAATGTGGGTTACCAGCAGTGTCTCCTTCTCTGATATCGTTTTCGTAAGCCTTCTTACTTAGAGTCTTTACACTTGGGTTTGTTGGGTGAAAGGTTAATCCGTTGTCTATGTCATTCTTTTATACCTTTACAATACAATACCGCATACTAATGGCCCTGAGAAAGAAGCCTTTTGAAAACATTGTGGGAAAAGGAGAAAATGCTGGTTACCAGCATTTTCTCCTTTTCCCACAAGGTTTTCGACCCTTTTAAAGATAGAAATCGTCTTTTGAATATCATTTTATTTGTTGTATGCAAATGCTTTGAATTTGGACCTGTCTGAAATTTTGTCGTTTGGGAGAGTTAAATGCTTGGTAGTGGTATTCTTATGTGGCGCTGTAGTTCAGGTGTGGAATCTGAATCCAGGATATCTTAGGTTAATCCAAGCTAAAGGCACCAGCCAATTGGCAGTGTCCTTGGGTAAGCATTGTAGAAGAAATATTTTGAGCTGCTTTCACTACCTCAGTTGCTTTTGCAGCCAGTGCAGATCAAGATCAGACTGCACTAAAAGTACAGTCTGCTCTTACACCTACAATGTTGGCTATTTTGCGATGTGCAAAAACTTCCGACAAAATGTGAGTTTTTCATCTTTTTTCCCCTGAAATAGTAGGGTATTTGATTGGTGCTGCAAGGCAAAAACACTTGTCTTTTTTGTGAAAAACTTAACCCTTTATAATCTTATATACACATATAAGACTTACTACTAGATACAAGTTGGGTATAGAGGGTAAGGTTTGCCAAAAAAACCTTAATGAAAATAATTGTGTTGTCAAAAGAAAGAACTGCTTTAAGTGTACAATTCCTCCAAGAAGAGCATAATAAAGAGAGGTAAATACCGACTTGGCCAAATCATCATACCAAAATTTTGGCTGGCAAAATCACTGTTGGCCAAATTATCCAGTGCCCATTTGCCTTGGCCAAATTGCCTAGGCCAAATGGTCTGCTGGCCATGTTTTCCTTACATTGTGAAGATCATATAAGAATATTTTGACTAGCACTCTCACAGAAAACTTTTCTATTCATTATTTCTGCATGCCTGGGAGCACCTTTAATTTCCATCTGATTTTGGTTTTTATGTCTATAACAGCTTTAACAAAATAATGGTTACAGCAAAGAATTAAACAAAAAGAACTTTTCATCCTAGAAATATTACCCAAATAATTGCAATCCCATGGTTGCCTTTGTCCGTAAGTCAGCAAAGCAGACAGTGTAGATCAACGATCAGGCTGCATGTTTTGTGCAGCATGATCTTGACCTACACTGGCTGCAAAGGTAAATATAGTCTTGAAACAGGCCTAAAGGGTTTAAAAAAAATGAAGAAAAAAGGAAAAAAATTGCATTAGTGAGGTACAACTGGTGAAACCTGACATTTTCCCTGTACACATGACAGTGCTCCAATTACATTTTAATGACATTTTCTTCCTATCAGAGAAAAAGAGCATGCCACCCTTCCTGACAACAGAGTTACCGGTACCGGTAACCCTTGAACAAATGACAAAATTTTGGACTGGACCAAATTGAAAGCATTTATTGACAAAAAAATTAGAGGTAGCTCAAATAATAATTTCTGTCTTTGATTGGGTAGCAAACATTGTGAGAAAAGGAGAAAATGCTGGTTACTATCATTTTCTCCTTTTCCCACAATAGTTTCGAAAGTCTATTCCTCAGGGTCGTTAAAACTCAGGATTGTGTTGTTAAGAGTTCATCCTTACTCTTTACCGTGTGACAACATTTTAGACTTGTCCAAATTGAAAACAATTTCAAATGACATATTAAATGTAACTCAAAACATGAAATTTGTATTATATATGGTGTAAAATATTGTGAGAAAAGGAGAAAATGCTGCTTACTTGAGCATTTTCCCCTTTCCCACATTTTCAAATGCTTTTTTTCCACAGGGTTGTTAAAAGTCTGGGTCGTGGGGTAAAGGGACAGTCTTGGAACCGATAAAATTTTAATTTGCGGAAAGTGTAGATACAGATCAGACTGCATGGAACATCTAGTCTGATCTTTGAGCACAGTCTGCTACTTTGCATATCCTGGCCAATAAAAATCTTGAAGTAACTAGCTTGCCTGTTATGGTTATTGCGAGGGCCATTTCATTAACTCTTCACCATAATTTTAGGCTTGTCACGATTAAAAGCATTTGAAGACAACACATCACATGTGACTCCAACGTTGAGACTTGTCTTAAGATGGGTAGAAAACATAGTGGGAAAAGGAGAAAATGCTGGTAACCAGCATTTTCTCCTTTTCCCTCAATGTTTTCAAGAAGCTTCACATGCAGGTTTGTCAAAAACCGGGGTTGTGTAACATGTTTGTAAAGGGTTAATACAGAGGGCTGAAAGAAGGTAGTTTTTCATAATTGGTCCAGATCTCAAGATAACCAAATGTCTGCCTAAAGCCTGAACGTCTATACACTGGTATGAAGGAATGATCCAATGTTGTTATATGGTGCGTCAACAGCTAAGGTCATTCAGTGCGCATGACATTGTAATTATAACGGTTCACACATTACCAAACGACAAATTCTTAGACTGGTCCAAATTGAAGGCATCTGCAGACAACGAAATAAATGTAACTCAAAAATTGAAATTTGTTTTGGGAAGGCTAGAAAACATCTGTGGAAAAAGGAGAAAATGCCGGTTACCTGCATTTTCTCCTTTTTCCACAATTTTTTTCAAAAGGCTTCTTTCTCAGGGTCGATACAAGTTGGGGCTGTGTGGTAAAGACTTAAACAGGTAATTAGCACGAAAGGTTGCGATACTGGAACTGTTTGGGCTTGAACTCCGAACAACAAAATTTGCACTGGTCTGAATTGAAGCAAGCAGCAGACATTATATATGGTTCAAATTATGGAATTTGTGTTTGAAAGGGTAGAAAATTTGTGGAAAAGGGGAAAGTGTTGGTTCCCAGCATTTTCTCCTTCTCTGATAATGTTTTCCAATGCATTCCCTGCCAGGGTCATTTAAACATGGGACTGTGTGGTAAAAAGTTGCAAAATACCGCTGAATTTTTTGTTTTACTTTTGTCTATCATCTTTTCCACTGGTCTGCATATAGTTTTAGATCTATCCAATTCCGTGATAAACCATTTTGAGGTTTTGTGAGATTATAAAAATCTGATCAGCATCCTCTACATGTCAAAACTTTAAAACCTCTCAAATCAAGACCAAAATCCCACTGGCTAAAGTGTAAAGATGATAATTAGTGTCCCATTTAGCACTCTTCTGACCACACATTCCAAAATCCCTCAGTCAGTTTGGGACCTTGGTAACAATATTGTTCATAAAGAGATATAATAACTTTTCGAATGACTGTCATTCAAGTCACTTTCAACTCTTTTTCAAGTTGAGCCCCGTGCATTTGGTAGAATACAGGACTTGAGAACAAGGGTCACTGGTTTGAATCCCCCAGCTTGGCCTATTCCTTTGATGATAGTGATTGTGACAGGCATCATTCCTCTCTCATTTGTAATTATTGTAAACAGCAGCCAGTGGCTTGGAAGGAATATTGTGCAAGGTACTGGGGAAAGAAACCCCAGAAATGCATGGATAGATGCACTGGCCGCCACAGTATACCTGTAACTGAAGTACCAAGCATTTTCTCCTTTTCCCACAATGTTTTCAAAAGATTTCTTTCTACTGGTCATTAAAACTTGAGATTGTGTGGTAAGGACTTCAATCATTTCAAAGTACACTAGCTTACCCACCATTCAAATGGAATGATGGTTAAGCTAGTTAGCAAACAACAAAATTTATGTTTTATCCAAACTGAAAGCATTTGCAGATGACATAATTACAAAATATGGCTGAAGTAATGGTTACCAGCATTTCCTCTTTTTACTACAATGTTTTCAAAAACCTTCTCCTTCAGTACCACTAAACTTCCGGATTATATAGCAAACAATTAATTGTCCCTGCAGTTTGTCTTACTTCCCGCCTTTTTTGCAGGCATTTCACCAACCTTCTTGGAGTGATAACATTTTGCCATCCTATATAATAATCTTTTAACATGCACCCAATGAACTGTACAAAGATGACAAGAGTTTCCGCTATGAGATAACCTTGGATTGGTGACAAGGTACCTCTGGTACTTGGGTATGCTCATAATCAAGGTCAAGGTCTTCACACTTTTTCAGATGGTTTATCTTTCGACTCATTTTGCTGCTTTTACAGTGGATAATAGTGATTAAGGTTTAACCCTTAACCAAACAAACATATTTTAATGATCTTGAAGAAAAAACACTTCTGAAAACCATTTGTGAAAAAAAGAAACTGTTGCTAACCAGCATTTTCTTTTTGTCCAACAATCTTTTGTTCTACCCTTCTACCCTTTTTAAATCAATAATTATTGCAGTCAATTAATTTACAATTTCCGATTTTGTTTAAGCTTTCAAAAGCAAAGGTGTTGACCACATAATCCTTAGCAGCATTTTTTCCTTTACCTGCGATGTTTTCTACTCTATCAACAACAGAAGTTATTTGTGGTCTGCAACAGTTTTCAATGTTGTCGAGTCTAAAATTTTGTTGTGTGATCAAGAGGACTGGTGAATTATTCAAAATAACTGGTACTTTTGAGAAAAGTCTTCAACTCCATTCTTCTTTGATCATCTTATTTCACAAAAATGCCTGTCTATGTAGATCCAAAATCAGAGTTCAGAGGACAGAAATTTTGATTTGACCAAATTGAAAAACAATGGCAGACAGCAAATTCAATTTAGGTCAATAATCTTAATCTTCACCATCAACAGTTACTGTAGTACCTGCAGTGCTTTATAACTGAAATGGACAGTCTGAATCTGTATTAAAGTTGCATATATTGCTTTTTCAAAGCTTTTTTTGTCAAATTATCTGGCAAAGAAGCAGACAGTGTAGATTCCAGATCAGACTGCAGTTCTATACAGTCTGATGTTAACTCTTTACCATACAACAACTTTTTAGACTCGTCTGAATTGAAAGCATTTGCAGACAACAAATAAAATGTGGCCAAAATGATGGGATTTGTCTTTGGTAGCGTAGAAAACAATCGTGGGAAAAAGGAAGACAATGCTGGTTACCAGCATTTTCTCCTTTTCCCACAATCTTTTCAAAAGGCTTCTTCCTCAGGGTCATTAAAACTCAAGATTGTGTGGTAAAGAGTTACTGTATACTGTCTGCATAAGAAACTTAACCTAGGTTTAGCGCTACGAGGGTAAACTCTGTACCAAACAACACAAATATAGCCTTGTTTAAATTGAAAGCATTAGTAGACAACACAATTTTGTTCAAAGCATGAAATTTCTATTTTAAACAGTAGAAAACATTGTGGGAAAAGGAGAAAATGCTGGTTACTGGAATTCTCTCCTTTTTTCCTCCATGTTTTCAAGAGTTTTCTTCTCCAGCATCGCTAAAAGTCTGGATTAATTCGTAGAGTTTAAGTTCCTCAAGGCATTCTAAGCACTGAGAGAATGAGTCAGAAACTGTCAAATCATTCAAAGAGGACAAAAGCAAATATCATACAGGAAATCAAAACTTAACCTTGTACTCATCAAATACAGACTAAAACCTCTTTCATTTTACAGGCCTTATCATTAAGCCTTAACCAGACAATCCCTTGTCTAAATGTCCCTATTGGGGTAAGCTTTCGTAAAAATTGTGGGGAAAAGGAGAAAATGCTGGTAACCAGCATTTTCTTTTTTTCCCCACAATGTTTTCTAACATTTCGAAGACAGAACTCAGCTTTTGACCTAAACTGAATTTGCTGTCTGCCACTGTTTTTCAATTTGGTCGAATCAAAATTTCTGTCCTCTGGTAAAGAATTATAAGCCCTTTCATTTTACAGCCCTTATCAATCAATATCAAATTCATCTGCTATTCACGCTTTTACCTAACAATTGCTTTTGAGACGCTAAAACGAAGAAAGCTTTTAACTCTTTACCACACAATCCCGACTTTTAACGACCCTCAGAGAGAGGCCTTTTAAAAACATTGTTGGAAAAGGAGAAAATGCTGGTTACCAGCATTTTCTCCTTTTCCAACAATGTTTTCTGCCCTTCCCAATACTAATTTCAATATTTTCGTCACATATATAATGTCGTCTGCAAATGCTTTCAATTTGGACTAGTCTAAAATTTTGTTGTTTGGTAAAGAGTTAACTCTAAATAGCAGATGACAAAATATTATAGTGGTCCATTTTGGAAGCATTAGACGTCAAATGTGGCTGATATAGTGGAGTTCATCTTGGAAAGGGTAGAAAAGCATTGTGGGAAAAGCAGAAAGTGCTGGTAACCAGCATTAAATTTTCTACTTTTCCCAGTATGTTTTCAAAAGCATCCTTTCTCAGGGTCTTCAAAACTCGGAATTGTTTGGCAAAGGCTGAAACACACCTTTGGGAAAGCAGAAAAAGACAATCCTTTTCAATCTGTCAAAAGACAAATTTCATCATTTAAGCCATTAAGTATTGCTTTCAATTTGTATGAGTCTGAATTTTTTATGCTCTCAAAAAATGTGTAAAAAATTCTATAAAGAAAGGTTTTCATGTCTTTCCCACCTCCTTCCCTTTTCCTTCTACTCGTCACCAAACGAAAAAATTTCAAACTTGTCCAAATTCAAAGCTGTTGCAGACGACAAACAAGAGCACTGCATGTGCAGCCAAGCTCGGGAACGGTTGCTTGACATTCAGTGAAAATTCTAGGTAAAAAAAGGGGCATAACTGTATTAAAAATACTTTAAAAAAAATGGTTATCTGCTGTTGTAGTATGGGTTCCCATTTTGATAGTTAACAGCTAATCCAAGTTTGAAGTAGATATCATCTGTAATGACAGATATAATATCATAAAATGGCAAAGTTTTTGGAGAAGGACGCCAGGGCTGAAATACTTCAACATTTTCTTTGAAAAAAGTTGAGTAAATAAAATTGCTTACAACAATACTTTGATGTTTTCTTTGAAAATAGCAAAGCTAACAAGAGCACCGCATGCGGGTGCTAACACTTGGCTGTGTATACTTGATTTTCAAAGAAAATTATAAGTCAATAAAGGGGCATAACTGTGTCAAAAATACTTTGATGGTTATCTGCCCTTATTGTATAAGTTCCCCTTTTGATAATTAAAAATTGGTCCAAGTTTGAAGCAAATATCTTAGTTACGACAGAGATATTATAAAAAGTTTTCACACAACGCCAGGACTACAGCAATAAATAGCACAATGTTTTCTTTGAAAAAAGCCGAGCTTATAAAATGTTGCTAAACTGATCAAACTGTCTCTAAAAGGTAGGAAAAAATGTTGGGTAAAGGACAAAATGCTGGTTACCATTGATTTCAAATGCTGTACTCTTCTACTTTTCCAATCATGTTTTCAAATGCTGCACTCCTCAGGGTTGTTAGCCCTTAAGCTGCTGAATATGTTAACCCTTTACCAGACGACAAAATTTTAGCCTTGTCCAAATTGAAAGCATTTGCAGACGACAATTTCAGAGTGGCTCAAATGGTGCAATTTTTCTTTGATAGGGTAGAAAACATTGTGGGAAAAGGAGAAAATGCTGGTTACCAGCATTTTCTCCTTTTCCAACAATGTTTTCCAAAGGCTTCTTTCCCAGGGGCGTCAAAAGGCATTAAATGATACTTTCAAGTTGAAAGTAAAACACCATGATTATGTTGCTACTTAAAAGCTTTTTTTTTTTTTTTTTTTTTTGGGGGGGGGGGGGGGGGGAGTCTCCTTATCAGACAATGTAGATCAAGATCAGACTGATCTACAGTGTCTGCAAAAGGTCCTCAGCTGCCTAAGAGTTAAAATACAGAATTGTTTTGTGTAGGGTAAAGGGGTTCACGAAAGTGCATCGTGACATTACAAAGTGACTCTTATACACTTAAACTCCTTACAAAATAACAAAAATTAAGACTAATCCACATTGGAGACATTTGCAGATGACAAAATAAATGAACAAGAGGGCCATGATGGCCCTGTATCGCTCCACTGGCTTATAAATATAAACCACGAAGAAAAGTCTTCACTATATAAGCCCTTATAAAACTTTGACCTCATGGCTACAGTCTGACTAAATGGGGAATATTGTATTAGAAGAATAACATGCCAAATGTGGGAGTTCTTGGCCTTATGGCTGGTAACAAGATGGTTTCTGAACTTTTCACTCCATAAACCCATGTAAAACTTGTGATCCCTGGTGCAGGGCCAAACATGATCCTAGAGCTGTAACTTGGGCCCTCTTTGTAACTGTCCACTAAATAATGCTATAATTATATGCAAAATTTGGTAGCCTAAGCCTTATGGCTATGTACACCAAGATTTAAAAGTTTTCCCTATGTAAGCCTATGTAAATCTTGTGAACCCCCCCCCTCCAAGTATGAGGCCAAATTGACCCCAGGACTATACTTTGGGCACTTTTGGTAGACTCCAACTAGATCAAGCTAAATGCCAAATTTGGTAGCTCTAGGCCTTATGGTTTCAGACAAGAAGATATTTAAAGTTTTCTCTATATAAGCCTATGTATAAAACTTGTGACCCCTGGGGAAGAGCCAATTTTGACCCCAGGGCTATAATTTCAAGAAACATGATAGAGGTCTACTACATAAAGCTACATGCCAAATTTGGTAGCCCTATGCCTTATGGTTTCAGACAAGAAGATTTTTAAAGTTTTCTCTATATAAGCCTATGTAAAACTTGTGACCCCTGGGGCAGAGCCAATTTTGACCCCAGGGCTATAATTTCAAGAAACATGATAGAGGTCTACTACATAAAGCTACATGCCAAATTTGGTAGCCCTATGCCTTATGGTTTCAGACAAGAAGATTTTTAAAGTTTTCTCTATATAAGCCTATGTAAAACTTGTGACCCCTGGGGAAGAGCCAATTTTGACCCCAGGGCTGTAATTTCAAGAAACTTGATAGAGGTCTACTACATAAAGCTACATGCCAAATTTGGTAGCCCTATGCCTTATGGTTTCAGACAAGAAGATTTTTAAAGTTTTCTCTATATAAGCCTATGTAAAACTTGTGACCCCTGGGGCAGAGCCAATTTTGACCCCAGGGCTATAATTTCAAGAAACTTGATAGAGGTCTACTACATAAAGCTACATGCCAAATTTGGTAGCCCTATGCCTTATGGTTTCAGACAAGAAGATTTTTAAAGATTTCCAATATTTTTCAGTTTTGTTGCCATGGCAACCAGAGTTTTTGAAGGAATCAAATTCTTTCAAGAAATTCTGAAGAGGACCATGTCAGGATCATTTCTGTGAAGTTTCGTGAAAATCGGATGGGTAGTTTCAGAGAAGAAGATGTTTGAAATAAAAGTTAACGCACGGACGGACGGACGACCGGACGGACGGACGACGGACACCGGGCCATGACATAAGCCCGCTGGTCTTCGGCCAGTGGAGCTAAAAACTGAAATCTGTTTTGGCAAGGGTAGAAAACATTGTGGGAAAAGACAGCAATGACTGATGGATTGTATGGTGTAAAAGGCCATTTTCAACATTATTTCAGTTTATATCACAGCTGCCAGTGCACATATCAATGCTTTCCTGGAGGTCCTTTTACCAGTAATAGGCACTAAATTCTTTCCAAGCCACTGGCTGCTTTCCCACATAACCATCATCGGAACAATGGTCAGGGGTGAGAGAGGAATCCTGTCAAAATGACTATCATCAATCCTCAAAACAAAATTGGCCAAGCCAGGGATCAAACCAACAACCTCCTGTTCTCAAGTCCTTTACGCTACCGACTGAGCTACCAGGGCTCGGTAAAAGGACAACAAAGTAGGAAAAGGAGAAAATGCTGCTGGTTACCAGCAATTTCTCCCTTTTCCACAATGTTTTCTGCCCTTTCAAACAACAATCACATCATTTTTGCTACATTTAATCTGTCCATCTGCAAATGCTTTCAATTCTACAGTGTGACCAAGACTTGGACCAAACATACATTAACACAGATTGTCCTCTTCACAATGTCCATAATTTAACCCTTTCCCAAATGACAAATTTTAGACCCTTCCAAACTGAAAGAGTTTGCAGACGACAATTTTAAATTTGATGAAAATGGTGGAAAGTTCTCCAAAAGGGTAGAAAACACTGTGGGAAAAGGAGAAATTGCTCGTTATGAGCAATTTCTCCTTTTCCCACAGTGTTTTCAAAAGACTTGTACTGCAGACACATGAAAACCAGGGCTTGTTTGGGAAAGGGTTAACCCTTTACCGCACAATGACGCCTTTTAACGCCCCTGGGAAGGAAGCCTTTTGAAAACATTGTGGGAAAAGGAGAAAATGCTGGTAACCAGCATTTTCTCCTTTTCCCACAATGTTTTCTCTCCTGTCAAATAAAAAGTGCACCATTTGAGCCACATTGAAATTGTCGTCTGCAAATGCTTTGAATTTGGACAAGGCTAAAATTTTGTCGTCTGGTAAAGGGTTAAGATGGCATGATTCAAATATAAATGCATTGAAACACCCAAACTCTTTACTTTTAGCTGCTATTAGGCTTTTAACTCTTTACCACACAATCCTGAGTTTTAACGACCCTGTGAAAGAAGCCTTTTGAAAACCTTGTTAGAAAGGGAGAAAATGCTGGTAACCAGCATTTTCTCCTTTTCCAACAATGTTTTCTATTCTTCCAAAAACAAATTCTAATTTTTGATTCACATTTATTTTGTCGTCTGCAAAAGCTTTCAATTTGGACAGGTCTAAAATTTTGTTTGGTTAAGAGTTAAGTGTTTCTCAAATGGTAGAATATGTCTTTGAAAGGATAAAAAACTTTGCTGACAAAAGTGAAGATGCTGGTAAAAGGCATTTGCTCCTTTCCCAACAGTGTTTTAAAAACCTCTTTTTTTTCTCAAGGTAACTAAAAGCAGAATCGTTTGGAAAAGGGTTCAAATGTTACGCGTAAGCTGTTTCGGTCTCAACAGTCAAGTTATCACAGCAACTTCAGGTAATATCATTAATTTTGACCTTGTCTCTTTGACCTTTCAGGTCAAATATGCGAATGAGCCAATCCCAAACAGGAAGTTTTAAAAGCTCTTCACCTGAGTGGTTCATAAATATCATGATTCGCTCTACCTGCACTACCCTTTTTGTATTATATTTGACTATTTACCAAACAACAAGTTTTAGACCTGTCCAAATTAAAAGGATTTGCAGACAACATATCAAAAATGGCTCAAACACTGATATTTCTCTTTGGAAGTGTAGAAAACGTGGGAAAAGGCGAAAATACTAGTTAGCAGCATTTTTTTCCTTTTCCCACAATGTTTTCAAAAGGCTCCTCCCTCAGGGTCATTAAAACTCGGGATTTTTTCTTCAAGGGTTAAGGACACCATTTTTAACTTGGCCAGATCATTAAAAGCATTTGCAAGGGCCAAATTCAGTCAGAATTCGATGACGAAAATAGACTGTAGAATGGTAAAAAACGTTACAAAAAAAAAAAGGGAAAATGTTGGTTACCCACATTTTCTCCTTTTCTCACAATGTTTTCAAAGTATTCTTTACTAGTGTCATAAAACAAGGGACTGCGTGGTAACTCTTACCAAAAATTTTTTTCCTGACCCCTAGGACAAACACTTTAGAAAATTGGCTGTTTAATCAATGCTTTCCTGGCTATCACCATAGTTACGCTAGGGTTCTACAGTTCCTTGCCCAAGGACACTCCAACATGACTAGCTCCAAGAATCAAGATTTTTTAAGCAAGAACACTTTAAACCCTTTACCACACAATCTGGAGTTTTAGCAACCCTAGAAAAGAGGGCTTTTGACATGTAATATATCATTGGACAACAAAACAATTTTTGTTTGACACATATTCTAGAAGTCTACAACAATATAAACTGTATTTAAGTTACATCACAATGACAGCTCACTCATTCATATATCCCCTGTGGTTCATCATTGCATAGCTTGGCCTACACAGAGCCTTTACCCGAAGCCAATCTCAGCTTCATGAAATGAATAAACAAGAAATATCTCTTAAAAGGACAGATGCTGTAAATTTGCCTGCAAGTAGGCCAGCAGGGGCCTAGAGAATAAACATGTCCACATTTTTTACCAATTGCAGATTTCTGTTTATTCATTTGAATATAAAAATACCAAAAAGTACTTCAAAAGTCAGCTACACTGAAATATTTCATGATCATAAATCAAACATGGTAACCACTATGCAGTGCAGGACTGACCCATTAGATACTACAGCAAATGAATGTTTTCTAATATTCTCATTTTTAACTTGTTTGTCCAATGATTCTTCGAAACTCAAAGCTGTTACAGATAACAAATGAAATGCAGCTCAACTGATGAGGTGTATCTCTGAAGAAGAAAACATTGTGGGAAAAGGAGAAAGTGCTGGTAACCAGCATTTTACCCTTTTCCCACTATGTTTTCCAAAGCCTCTGTTAGGGTTGTTAAAACTCCGGATTATGTGGTAAATTGTTAATCAACATGAATATGAAGTAACCCATTACATTGGTGTCTACTGTGTTTGACACCATTTTCAAGATGATTACTTTCGTTTTATCATGGCAAAGAGTTCTCATATCAGTGCCTTCCTGGAGTTTTTTCTACCACTACTTTGCACATTCTTTCCAAGCCGCTTTCCCTCATAAAATTGTCTGAAGAAATTTCAGCATTGACAGCTGTATGAATCCTGTCTCAAAGACTACTATATATTGTCAATCCTTGGAAAGAATTTGGCTAAGCTGCATAAATCCACGTTGAAGGGATATGATTGACTGTAAGGTGTTTAACACTTTTTTCACCATTTTTTGTCTTATGGTGGCAGACAGTGCTCCATGCTTTCCTGGAGTTTCTTTTACCAGTGCTCCGCATAGTATTCTTTCCAAGCCACTGGTTGCTTTCCCACAAACCCATCATCAAAACAATAGTCAGCAGTGACTATCATCAATCCTCAGAAAGAAATTGGCAGAGCCAGGGGTTGAAACAGCTACCTCCTGTTTCCAAGTCCTGTATGCTATCGACAGAGCTACCAAGGCTTGGTGAAGGGAAATGAACTTCAATTTTTTTTTTAAACAAAAAAACATCAAACATGGACAAAGTGCTGTAAGCAGAACACGTGTTGCCTAATACATTCAAGATAAACAGACATACAGACGAAAACAGTACACATTTACAAAAGAGATCCACTCCCTTAGAAAACTGCCCTGTCAGCCTTAAAATTATGAACTGTCATTCATTTAGAGATGAGATCATTACAACCCCTTCACCAGCCATGTATTTCAGTGCCACTGTTGAAGAATGTGTTTGAAACATTGCAAGAAAAGGAAAAAAATGCTAAAAACCAGCATTTTCTCCAATTCCCAAAATGTTTTCCGATGCATTTCTCTTCACAGTAGTTATAGCATTTATTGTTTCATAAAGGCTTATCTCTTTACCCTACAGTGACCACTTTTAGCGACCCCGAGAAAGAAGGCTTTAGAAGACATTGCGGGAAAAGGAGAAAATGCTGGTAACCAGCATTTTCTCCTTTTCCCACAATGTTTTCTACCTTATGAAAGACAAATTTTATGTTCTGAGTAACATTTAACTCTACCAAATGACAAAATTTTAGACTGGTCCAAACTGAAAGCATTTGCAGACAACAAATTAAATATGACTCAAATATTGAAATTGCCGTTTGAAAAGGGAAGCAAACATTGTGGGAAAAGAAGGAAATGCTGGTTACCAGCATTTTCTTCTTTTCCCACAGTGTTTTCAAAAAGGTTGTGAAATCCCGAGATTGTTTGGTAAATGGTTAACTTGTGGTCTTCAAATGCTTTCAATTTGGACATGGGTTATATTTTGTTGTCTGTTAAAGGCTTAACCCTTTACCACACAATCCTGAGTTTAAAGTAACCCTGGGAATACAGCTTTTTAAGCACATTGTTGGAAAAAGAAAAATGCTGGTAACCAGCATTTTCTCCTTTTCCCACAATGTTTCCTATCCCTCAAAGACAAATACCATCCTTTTAACAACTTTTAATGATGTCAGCAAATACTTTCAATTAGATCAGGTCAAAAATTTTGTCTTCTAATAAAGTGTTAACCCTTTACCAGACGACAAAATTATAGAGTTGTCCAAACTGACAGCATTTGCAGATGACAATTTTTAGTGGCTAAAAGAGTGCAATTTTTCTTTCATAGGGTAGAAAACATTGCAGGAAAAGGAGAAAATGCTGGTTACCAGCATTTTCTCCTTTTCCCACAATGTTTTCAAAGGCTTCTTTCCCAGTGTCATTAAAAGGCAGCATTGTGCAGTAAAGAGTTAAGGGTTAAACTGTTGAAATAAACTCATTAACCTGCCACTTCATGTAGAAACATTAATGAATTTATCTGATCTCAACTGACTCTTTACCAAGCGACAGACTTTTAGACCTGTCCAAATTGAAAGCACTTCCAGACAACAAATCAAATGCAACCATGGTAGGATTTGTCTATAATAGGTTAGAAAACATTGTTGGGAAAGGAGAAAATGCTACTTACAAGCATTTTCTCCTTTTCAACAATGTTTTCAAAATGCCTCTTACTGCTTGGTGAAAGGCTAATTGTGAGAGAGTCAAAATTACAACTTGATACTTTACCAAATCACAAATTTGAGACTTGTCCAAAACGAAAGCATTCGCAGATGCCAGATTAAATGTTTCTCAAAACATGAAATTTGTCTTTGATAGGGAAGAAAACAACGTGGTAAAAGGTTACCAGCATTTTCTCCTTTTCCAACAACATTTTCAAAAGCCTTCTTTCCCAGGGTTGTGAAAATCTAGGATTGTTTGGTTTGGGGATAATTTCCAGGTTCCTTTTACTCACTGTCTCATGTTCATGTCATTTATTTTGGCCTTTGAATTCTGTACCAGAAAACATAATATTGGGAGCTGAAAGCATTTGCAGATGACAGAAATAAATGTGACTCAAAAATTGTATTTTGTTGTCGTAGGGGTAGAAAATGTGGGAAAAAAAGAAAAATGCTGGTTACCAGCATTTTCTCCTTTTCCCACAGTGTTTTTTCGAATGCCCTCCACCTGACAGTTGTCAAAACTTAAGATTGTGCAGTGAAGACTTTATGATTTACTTAACACTCACCTATTTCAGTGGCCTGAAGGAATGAAGCTTTTGAAACCATGAATGTAACCAGAATTTTCTCCTTTTCCCACACTATTTTCAAGTCTTCAAAGGACAAACCTTTTACACTGTGCCATACAAAATTTGTTGTCTTTCAATTTGGATGAATCTAAAACTTTGACGTCCGGTTAACTCTCTTTACCAGACAATAATATAGAGCATTTTTCAGATGACAATTAAATTGTGCCTCGGATGATAAAATTTGTCTAAGAAAGAGTTAAACACATTGTGGAAAAAGAGAAAATGCTAGTAACTTGCTTTTTCTCTTTTACTCACAGCTTTTTCTCTTTTACTCACAATGTTTTCAAATGGCTTCTACCTTTAGGGTTATGAAAACAGGATATGTGGAATGGATTTACAAATCTAAAAAGCCATTTCTCTACATCTGACAACACTTTTAACATGTCAAATACCTCAATATCACAAAAAAGACTAATTATCATTTTCCTTTTTTTTTTTAATTTTGGTACCAGTTGCCAAAAGATACAAGTCTAACATGAAAATCAAGACAACAGGGTTAGGCAAACAACATGCACTCAATTCAACTGTTTACTTTGTGCTTTTTTTCTCCCTTCACCCTTTAACACACAATCCTGAATTTTGACAACCCTAAAAGAGAAGCCTTTTGACAACATTGTGGGAAAAGGAGAAAATGCTGGTAACCACCATTTTCTCCTTTTCCCACAAATTCAATCATTTGAACCACATTTAACTCTTTACCAAACAACAAAATTTTAGACTTGTCTAAATTGAAAGCATTTGCAGACCACAAAATAAAAGTGATTGAAAAAATTGAAATTTGTTCTGGGAAGGGTAGAAAACATTGTGGGACTTGGAGAAAATGCTGGTTACCAGCATTTTCTCTTTTTCCCACAAGGTTTTCAAAAGGCTTCTTTCACAGGGTCATTACAAGTCAGGATTGTTTGGTAAAGGGTTAAATTTCATTTGCAAATGCTTTGAATTTGGACAAGTCTACAATTTTGTCTAGTTGTAAAGAGCTAACCCTTAACCTCAAAATCCCATGTTTCAATGACTCACAAGGAAAATGCCAACTGAAAACATGGGAAACAAAGAAAATGCTGGTAATTAGCATTTTCTCCAAGTCCCACAATGTTTTTTGACTCTTTCAAAAAAACTAATTTCATCATTTGAGCGACGTTAAATTTATCATCTGCAAATGCTTGCAAATTGTCAAAAATTTTGTCATATGGTAAAAAGGTGTTAGACAATTGCTGTCATGCATGTAAATCAACCCTGTATTTTCCCCTTAGGATGGGCAATGGCAAAGAGACAATAACCAGACAACAAAATGTTTGACTTATCCAAATTCAAAGCATTTGTAAACAACAAATTACTTGTGACTCCAATTAAGGAATTTGTCTTAAGAAATGTAGGAAACATTCTGGGAAAGTGAGAAAATGTGGTATTTCTATTCTCAATTCTTTCCACATGCTGATTTTTTTACATCTTGCTGCAGATCATTTTTGAAAATATTGTGGCAAAAGGAGAAATCACTTGGAGCATGTGATTTCTCCTTTTGCCCTAAGTGTTATTTTCATTTACTAAAACTCAATTCTTATTTAGCAATTGGCTAAGTCTTGACAAAACAAAAAAATTTTGTACTCAATCAAAAGAAAAGCATTTGCAGTCGACAAATATAAGGTTGCTCAAATGATGGTTTCTATCTTTGACAGGGTATAAAACATTGTGAAAAAAGGTAAAAAAGCTGGCCACTGGAATTTTCTCCATTTGCCACAATGTTTTAAAAAGCCTTCTTCTTGCGGTTCTAAGAACTCGGGATTCTGTGGTAGTGGCTTATTTCCTAAGGAATAGAATTGGCATAAAAGAAGTTTGAAAACACTCTTGTAAAGTATAGATGATCAACACAAATGAAGATTCTATACCTGGGTAGATGTGAAAACACTAGAGCAAAAGTAGAAATTTCCTTTTGTGTTAATGATTTTAAGTCTTACTGCACAATCTGAATTTTAACAACCCTGCTGGGGGAAGGCTTTGAAAACATTTTGGGAATAGAGAAAATGCTCGTAACCAGCATTTTCTCCTTTTCCCAAAATATTTTCTACACTTTTACTAATTCCAACTTTTGAGTTAAATTTGATAAAATATTGTCGTCTGCAAATGCTTTCAATTTGGACCTGTCTATGATGATGCTGTTTGGTGATGATTTAACCGTGATCTAGCTGCATTACAAAATAAGTTGTCTGGGAATAAAAAATGTATGAAAAAGGTTTAAAACAAACATTCTGTTCTGTAGAGCTTTGATTTTTTGTTCTAGATATTAAGCTTAGGTCCTAATAAATTTAACGCTTTACCACATAAACCCACGTTTTAACAAAGTAGATAACACTGTGGTAACCAGCATTTTGTCCTTACCCACAATGTTCTCCACCCTTGTAAAGCGAAATCCCATCATCCACATTCACATTTTTTTCTGAAAATGCTTTTTATTTGGACAAGTCTACAGTTTTGTCATCTGGTAAAGATGTATATACGTCTCGTCCAAGTTTGCTCCCCCAAGATTTGGTATATGTAAATGTAGGTTGGTTTATTTAAAATGGATTGCCACAACCAACAACTCTTTACTAAACAATAAATGTTAAGACTTGTCCTAACTGACAACAAATTGAATGAGACTCAAAAATTGAATTTGTTTTTGGTAGCCTGGAAAACACTGTGGGTACAGGGGAAAATGCTGGCTACCAGCATTTTCTCCTTTTTCCCACGGTGATTTAAAAAGCTTCTTTCAACAGGTTTATTAAAACTAGTGACTGTCTGGTAAAGATTTAAACAATATTATAGAAATATTGCAGCAACATCTCAATAACCCTTTACCACACAATCCCGAGTTTTAATGACTCTAAAGAGGAAGGCTTTTGAAAACGTTGTGGGAAAAGACGAAAATGCTTGTAAACAGCATTTTCTCTTTTTCTCACAATGTCTTCTACCCAATCAAAGACAAAAATCATCATCTGAGCTACATTTATTTTGTTGTCTACAAATAATTTCAATTCCGTTGAGTCCAAAATTTTGTCTTTTGGTAAAGAGATAATTCATGTCTTTCCTAGAATCTTCACCTATAATAGGCTGGGGCTCTGTGATCCCTTGCTCAAGGACACTCCCATCTGACCAGTGCCAACAGAGGGGTCTTAATGCTTTACTGAATGAACAAACTAATGAAGGAAATACTTCTTTGCCAGACAACAAAGTTCTAGACCTGTCCAAATTCAGTGTGCTTGAAAACCACAAATCAAAATTTAATATTACTCTAATGGGGAAATTTGTGTTTACAGTGTGGGAAATGGAGAAAATGCTAGAGTGCAAACATTTTCTGCTTTTCCCACAATGCTTTTTAAAGCCTTCTTCCTGATGGTAGCTAAAACACATGGTTGTTTAGTAAGGGGTTAATATGAAACAAAACCATTTTTCCTACAGATATTTTCTTACCTTCCATCAATGAATGAATGGATGAATGAATGGTATTTAACGTCGTTTTCAACATTATTTCAGTAATATCACGGCGGCCAGTGCACCTACCCATGCTTTCCTCGAGTTTCTTGTACCAGTACTCCGCACAATATTCTTTTCAAGCCACTGGCTGCTTTCCCACATAACCATTGTTGAAACAATGGTCAGCGGTGAGAGAGGAATGAATCCTGTCGCAATGACTATCATCAATCCTCGGAAAGAAATTGGCCAAGCCTGGGATCGAACCAGCAACCTCCTGTTCTCAAGTCCTGTACGCTACCAACTGAGCTATGGGGGCTTGGCTATCTTCCATCAAAACAATGCAACAGATAGTAAAGTTAAAGTAATTTTTCTGTTGTTTTCGTTTTCTCCAGCATGTTTTCCCTTAACTCTTTACCACACAGTCCCGACTTTTAACGACCCTGAGACAGAAAGCTTTTGAAAACATTGTGGGAAAAGGAGAAAATGCTGGTAACCAGCATTTTCTCCTTTTCCCACAATGTTTTCTACCCTTCCTAAAGCTAATTTCAATTTGCGAATAACATTTGTTTTGTCATCTGCAAATACTTTCAATTTCGACTGGTCTAAAATTTTGTCGTTTGGTAAAGAGTTAAGCACTTTACAGACAGGCAATCCAGTGTATTAACCCATAGAGGGCTGAACAAACTCAAAAGACTTTGTAAGTCTACAAGTAATACCCAAACAATTAAAATATTATGGTTGTACATGTATTTTTATGTTGGGTTTCAGGAAAGCAGCAGTGATTTCTCCAGAGTGCATTTTTTGCGTCTTTGATGCCTTTTTTACTCACTTGTCCCACAAAAATTATAGAGTCGCATCTTTTGTGACGCGCTCAAATTGAAATCTATTTTCTGAGTATATGAATGAAAAATATAGGTGACAAATCTGAATGACAAATTTCTCTAGTTTCCAAATGCAAACTTCACAATGCTCTGCTTTGTAAGTGGGGGACCAGTTGTATCGGTATCCGATTCAGGACACAAATGCAGTACCAGAGCCAATAAACTGGGAACCAAGTAAGTCTCATTTCAAACATCAAAGAAACCTTAACTATTCCTAGGTATGAAGTGTCGAAAAAGCAAAAGAAAAAGCAATTTTTGATGGTGTTACTAGTTTCAAAAAGCAAACAAGCTGATCTCAGTAGTAAATCTAACAAAATTCGTGTCATGTCAAGATTCCCAAGTACTGATTCTTGACTTTTACATGGCATAAAATGTCTTCCTCATCAATCATTGTATGATTGAACATATTGATATTTGGTGACGTCAGTGAAACACAAACAAAAGAGTATTGAAAACTTGTTTATTTATCATTTATTTGAAAATGACACAAAGAAATTTGAACCCCAGCTTTAACTTTGGACCCGCAAATTTCTGGATAGTGTCAAAATGACCCACCAGATTTTACACCTAGAGAAAACACTGAAGCAGATAGTGTCGATCAAAGATCAGACTGCACATTTTGTGCAGTCTGATCTTGATCTACATTGGCTGCAAAGGCAACTATAATCGTGAAAGGCACTTTAAGGGTTAACATCCTAAGAAAAGACGTTTTTTGAAACCAATGACTTCTTCTTGTGGAAAAAAAGGAGAAAATGACGGTGTTGTAAAGGGTTAAACTCAGACCTATCCCAATTGAAAGCATTTGCACACAGATTAAAATGTGGAGAAAATGCTGGACATCAGCATTTTCTCTTTTTCTCACAATGTCTTGCTGGTGGTCTTTACAACTCAGGATTGTTTGGTATAGAGTTCACATATACTGCCAAAGGTAGAAGAAAATGTTTCTATGCCAGCTAGTGTCTAAATTTGTAATTTTTCAATTAATCTCGATAGAACACTACTATGTGCAGTACAAAGGGAAATAACCCAGGAAATGGAACAGTATATCAACTGAGTAGTCTTTCTTGGTATAAGACTTTTATGACATTGCTCCATCTGACCAAAAGTCAAGTTTAGCAAGTTCTGCATCTGCTACTTAATATGTATCTTCAAAAGTAAGTAAGTAGAAACCTATTATTTCATGCTTTTCCATAGTTTATCGAGAAATAATGGTGGGTTGTGGGTTTGATATTTCATGGTTACAACCAGTGAAAATATCAATTTTATATTTTTTAGCTCCTCAATTGAAGGCGGAAATGGTAGTTCCCATGCACTAGTTACCTAGGTAAATGGCCCGTGCCATTCAACCAGAGGGAAATATGACCTAATTTATGCTATATTTCTTGCGCTTAACGTAATGTTGTAATGTGCTGCTATGTGAGAGGTGTAAGCCATGGGGAATTACCGTAAGAAAATGTACTGGATTTTGATGAAAGTTCTAACAAACAAGGTGTTAGAAGCATGAAATAAATAGAATATTTGTTTCTTTCCGTGAAAGATAAAAATTTATTTCATCTCATGAACATCATAGGTAATTATTTTCACTTGTTGCTGTGCCACTCAAAAACGTAGACTAGTCCAAACTGAAAACATCTGTAAATGACAATTTAAATGTGCCTCAAATTGTGGAAGTTGTCTTTGATAGGGAAGAAAACATTGTGAAATGAAGAAAATGCTGGTAACCAGCATTTTATCATTTTCCCACAATGTTTTCAAAGGCTTCTTTTATAGGGTCATTAAAAGTGGGGATCGTGTAGTAAAAGGTTAATTTCTTTTTTTGTTTTCTGTCATGGTAACACACGAAAAACAGAAACAGTTGTCCTTTTTGCCAACATGTTATTCTGTGGCTAAACCTCACTTTCATGACGTAATCAATATTGTTTATGACATCATTATTGTAGCTGCATATCCAGAACAAAAAGGTTTGACACAATTCTTCATTTTGCCTCATAATAGCAGTGAAAAAGATGTCGATATTTGCAAAATATTTGACCAAAACATTCAATTTAGTCAGAAATGAATTATAAATGAGAAACAGGATAAACAGAGAATCCATGGTGGATGTCTTGGATTGGGAATGTCTATCAGGCAAGGCGTAGGAATTTTATCTGGTAAGTCGAAGGCGAATCTGGATAGAATTCCTACACCTGGCTCAATAAACTTTCCCAACCTGAGACACCCACCATCTATTCTCCATTTACCTCTGGATATATAGATGTCACAACTTCTGTTGGGTGTATACTGTAATATTAAGAGGTATTCAGAAAGTATCAGGCAAAGTGTTACAACTATTTTACTCTCAAATAATACAATAGACACAACTGGTTTAACCCTTACCACACAATCTCGAGTTTTAACGAGGAAGAAGCCTTTTGAAAACATTGTGGAAAAAGGAGAAAATGCTGGTAACCAGCATTTTCTCCTTTTCCCACAATGTTTTCTAATCCAATCAAAGACAAATCGCATCATTTGAGTCATACAGAAATTGTCGTCTGCAAATGCTTTCAATATGGACGGGTCTAAAATTTTGTTGTGTGGTAAAGAGTTAAAAACACAGACAATATTCCCAAGTGGCTAAAGCAACCTCAAGTAGAGTGTTCACACTCATAAAAAGACTTGGGTGTTTGTATAATCTTTTACTCATATTCAGATATCACAGTTTTCCTAAAAACAAGAGCACTGCATGGGAATGCGAACACTTGGCTGCGATTGCCTGATTTTCGTTGTAAAAAAAGGCATAACTATGTCAAAAATACTTTGATGGTTACCTGCCCTTGTCAGTTTGCAGTAAATATCTTCAGTAATAACAGAGATATTATAAGATGTCGAAGTCTTTGAAAATTCAGTCAAAAAAGGGGCATAACTGTGGCAAAAATAGTTTGATGTTTGCCTGTCCTAGTCGTATGGGATCCCCTTTTGACAGTTAACAACTTGATCACGTTTGAAGTAAATATATTCAGTAATTATGGAGATATTATAAAATGTCAAATTTTTTGCACAACGACAACACCAGGGCTTTGATAGTAATTCATTGTTTTCTTCCAAAACAGCCAAGCTAAAATGGTTTGTTTGTATGAACAATGTCTGTTTCTACATTAGCAGTATTTCAGCAATATTACAGAACCAATGCATTATTTATATTTCACCTAGATTTCACCATTTCCAGGCTGTACCTTGGCCTAGCTGAAGGACATTCCCATATGATCTGGTACAAAGCATAGATACACCAATATTTCATAGCATAGCTTACCCTTTAACAAATAATCCTGTGTTTTCATGACCCACAGGAACAGGGCCTTTCAAAACATTGTTAGAAAAGGGGAAAATGCAGGTAACCAGCATTTTTTCCTTTTCCCACAATATTTTCTACTCTTCCAAAGACAAATACTATCATATTAGCAACAGTTAACTTATCCTATGCAAGTGCTTTCAATTTCTACCCTTCCAGAGACTGATCTGAACATTTCGGTAATATTTAACTTGTCGTCTGCAAGAGCTTGCAATTTGGACAAATCTAATTTTGTTGACTGGTAGAGTTAAGCAGAGTTAAGCAAATGTTGTACTCACAATCTTGGCCAGCAATGTTCATGTATGGAATATCTGGAGATCGCATCATGTATATTCTGAAACAAACAGATTGACTAATTGAATGGTATTTTACGCCACTTTCAACACTATCCTAGTCATATAACAGCAACAGCATGAATGTTCAGGTATGTACAATTCCAGAGCTCTGAAGCATCTTACCAAAGGTCACTCTTACTGACAAGAGGATCATTGGCCCTAAAGCGCTCACCTGAGTGCGGCCATCTAGGATTGATGAAGCTGAAAAGATCGTGGTCGTGATGAAGTAAAACACATTAGTGTTAGTGACCTGTTCTTAGACCAAATTGACCCATTTTTTAATTTTGAACCTGGCTGAAAATGTGGCCTCTACAGTGCACATAAGGTTTTTTCTAAGGTTTGGCTCAGTGACCTACTTTTTGACCCAACATGAATCAATATCAGACTTTTCCCAGATATCATCAAGACAAACATTGTGGCAAAGTTTCATGAGTATCAGGTTGAAGATGTGGCCTCTTGAGTGCACAAAAGGTTTTTTCTAAGATTTGGTCCAGTAACCTACTTTCTGACCTGATGTGACCCAATTTCAAGCTTGTCTAAAATTTTATCAAGACAAACATTCTGACCAAGTTTCAGGAGTATCAGGCTTAAAATAAGGCCTCTGGAGTGCATGCAAGGTCTATGCAAGATTTGGCCCAGTGACCTACTTTTTAACCAAACATAACCTGATTTCAAACTTGTCCAAGATTTCATCAGAACGAAAATTCTGACCAAGTTTCAGGAGTATAGGCTGAAAATGTGGCCTCTAGAATGCACCCAAGGTTTTCTAAGATTTGGCCTGGTGAACTACTTTTTGAACTGACATGATCCAACATTACACTTGGCCAGACACAGCATGATCACAAAAGCTCATCTTGCACACTTTGTGCTCAGGTGAGCTAAAAACTCAGTGCTTCCAGAGAAGCTCCAACCTGGGGCCTCTGGGTTATGAGTCCTACACTATATCACTTAGCTACACAGGACATCCTGAAACAAACCGAGGTGTAGACCTTTTAAATCCAAATTTTCAGGTATACTGAGTAAGATCTCTTAGTCCTTAACTCTTTGTCACACAACCAAATCTTACACTTGTCCATGTTGTTGCAGGTGACAATTTAAGTGTGGCTCAAGTGACGGAATTTGTTTCTGATAGGGTATAAAAGACAGTGGAAAAAGGATAAAATGCTGGTTATCCAGCTGGTATCCAGCATCTTCTCCTTTTCCCAAAATGTTTTAAAAGGCTTTGTTCTTAGAGTACTTAAAAGTCGGGATTGTGTGGAAAAGGGTTGAAAAGCCTTTCAGAACTTTAGTTGCCATTGCAACCAAAGTAGATCAAGACCAGACAGCACATAGTGGTGCATTCTGAGCTACTGCATAAGTCGTGCAGTCTGATCTTTGATCTACACTGTCTGCATTGCTGAGAAACCCTTGACAAGAACAAAATTGAAATTGCAATTATACGAGTTGACTTCTAGACTGAAAATGTTTGTTAGGTTTATTTGGCTCTCTAGTGGTTAGTTTAATTAACTCTTTACCAAACGACAAAATTTCAGACTGGTCCAAATTGAAAGCATTTGCAGACGACAAAATAAATGTGATTGAAAAATTGAAATTTGTTTTAGGAAGGGTAGAAAACATTGCGGGAAAAGGAGAAAATGCTGGTTATCAGCATTTTCTCCTTTTCCCATAATGTTTTCAAAAGCTATCTTTCTCAGAGGTCGTTAAAAGTCAGGATTCTTTGGTAATGAGTTAAGACAGTGAGTTTAAGGTACTTTTTGGAAATTGTCTTGTTACCTGCCCTCTGGCGTAGGTTCTACTTTTAATGTTAACAACCAGCTCAAGTTTGAAGATAAAGTCTTTGGTAATGAGAGAGATATCGGAAATTGTCAGTTTTTGCAAGACAAAAATGATCTAAGTCACGCTCTGTGAAAAGGGGGTTTAATGCATGTTAAAAAGCACTGACTCATGTCAGCCTGCGCAGTCTGCACAGGCTGACATGTGTCAAGATTTTTTGCTATTTGTAATTTTCTGCGTGTCCATCGACCATTCTACCTCATGATCCAGCCTGTTGTTAGACAAATTGTATTTTAAGGATCAACAATTATGTGATGACTTGCTTAGTATAATGCATCACAGAGGTGCATTAACTCTTTATCACACATCCGCAACTTTTGACAAGCATTTTCTCCTTTTTTCCCAATGTTTTCAATCTATCAAATGACAGAAATTACTATTGTAGCAACATTTAATTTGATGTCTGTAAATGCTTTCAATTTGATCCAGTCCAAAATTTGTAGTTTGGTAGTGTTAAACCCCCCTTTCCCAGAGTCCAGCTCATCCGTATCCAATGATATGACTATGATAATACCTCCATGTTTTCTTCGTGAAACAGCCAAGCTAACAACATTTATTCAGAACAATATGTAACAATGGGAAAACACCTACTTGTTGACAAAGGGTTCAAACAGTGGAGAACCTGGTGGTACACTCTCCAAGGGAGGTTTGTGACATTGACCTGGTAATACACAAAATCTTGATTTTTCAAACATGCAAGGATTTGATTGATTGGATGTTTATTTACGTCGCTTTTAACACTATTACAGTTGTATCAGAGCAACAGCTCACATTTTTCATGTATTTCCTGGGGTCCACCAGAACTATGCTGAGGGTCTTTACCAGTATCTTACCCATGAAAAATGCAGTACTTCCAGTGAGGTTTGAATGCTTGGACCTCCAGGTTATGAGTCCTACATTTATCACTAACCCATGCAGGACCCTCAAACATGCAAGGATCTGAGTGTTTCATGTAACTCTTCATCCTTTACTAAATGACAAAATCTCCGACTTGACCTAATTGAAAGAATCTGCAGACGACAAATTAAATATGGTTCAAACAATCGGATTAAGCCTGAAAAGGTTAGATTGATTGACAGATTGAATGGTGTTTTATGCCACTTTCAACATTATTTCAGTCATATCACTGCGATAGCTCACATATTCATGTGTTTCTTGGGTTCCACCAGAACTACTGAAAAGGTTAGAAAAGGTTGTGGAAAAGGATGAAAATGCTGGTTACCAGCATTTTCTACTTTTCCCATAATGTTTTCTAAAGCCGTCTTTCTAAGGGTCATTAAAACACCCATACCAAACATAGTTCAGTAAATGGTTAACCATACAATAAATTTTGGACTTATCCATATGGAAAGCATTTTCAAAGCACAATTCAACTTTGGCTAAAATAATGGGACTTGTCTATGAGAGGGTCAGAACACAAAGTTGGGCATGCTGTAGATAGGTTTTTCAAACTGCTAAAGAAAAGGGGTGATGAATTTTTACTACCAGTAACTCATATTTTTTTTCAAACTTAAAAAAAAAACTAGAAATAGATGCGTCAGAGACACGGATGCCCCCGCTAAATGATCTTGACCTTGAACTCATCAGAAGAAAATTCTTGCATGACACTAGTACTCAAAATGGAGAACAAGTTTGCCAACTTATTTTGAAATTCACTGATAAATGTAGAAGTGGTGCTCCGGACAAGGTCAATTTTATCATTTGACCTTCAACTGTGACCTTGACCTTGGGCCTATTGAAACAAATTTTTCGCATGACACTAGTACTTGTTAAGGAGAACAAGTGTGCAAAGTTTTTTTGAAATCCATTGATAAATGTAGAAGTTATGCTCTGGACAAGGTCAATTTAAACATTTGACCTTCAACTGTGACCTTGACCTTGACCTTGGGCATATCGAAACAAACCTTTCGCATGACACTAGTACTTGTTAAGGAGAACAAGTGTGCGAAGTTTTTTTGAAACCCATCGATAAATGTAGAAGTTATGCTCCGGACAAGGTCAATTTAAACATTTGACCTTCAACTGTGACCTTGACCTTGGGCGTATCGAAACAAACTTTTCGCATGACACTAGTACTTGTTAAGGAGAACAAGCGTGCAAAGTTTTTTTGAAATCCATTGATAAATGTAGAAGTTATGCTCTGGACAAGGTCAATTTAAACATTTGACCTTCAACCGTAACCTTGACCTTGGGCGTAACGAAAAACAAACTTTTCGCATGACACTAGTACTTGTTAAGGAGAACAATTGTGCAAAATTATTTTAAAATCCATTGATAAATGTAGAAGTTATGCTCCGGACAAAAATGGGACACACACACTAACGCACGCACGCACACACACACACACCCGCACACCAACACACACACACACAGACGGACACAGGTAACTCTATATGCCCCCCCCCCCCCCCCATTTCATGGCGGGGGGCATAAAAAAATGTTTGTACTACGAGTAATGAGTACTAAGCAAATGAAGTGGACACTGCATTCACAAGACAATTATATTCCATATGTAAATTTTCTTGACTATGCTATTTAAACCTTCAAGACAGATTAAACCAAGATCAGACTGAAAATACAAGCTGATCATGTAATGCACTGTCTGCAAAAGCTGCATTTGCTTCTTTGCCCATAGGCTTTTACACTGCATTTAAGTCTTTACCAAACAACAACATTTTTGACTGGTCCAAATTGAAAGCATTTGCAGACGACAAATTGAAGGTGACCCAAATGACATTTTTTATCCTTGATAAGGTAGAAAAATGCTGGTCACTGGCATTTTCTCCTTTTCCTACCATGTTTTCAAAAGCCTTCTTCCCTAGGGTCATTAAAAGTCAGGATTGTGTGCTAAAGGTGCTAAAGGGATAAAAAAAAAAAAAAGAAAAAATAAGGACAATATTTAAACCTTAACCATTAAGTCCCATGTCTTCACAACCCAGAGGAAGAAGGCTTTTTGACAAAAATACCCGAAAGAGGAAATGCTGGTATCCAGCATATTCTCTTTTTCTCACAATGTTTCTGCCCTGTCAAGGACTCTTTCGATAGTTAACAACTAGATCAAGATTGAAATAAATATCTTCATAAATACCCGAGATGTGAGAAAATTTCAAGTTTTTTGCATGCTACCTTAAAAATGCAGACCATGACAGGGTTATGACAATGCATCTACTTTGTCCTCGAAAAAACAGGCCAGCTTTCAATTGAAAAACGAGGGAAATCAACACATAAAAAGAGAGAGATAATTACCTAGATAATTTGCCAAAGAAATAAAGCATTTCCCTGTGATATAAGCATCAAAGCCTGCTTCATGTAACAGCTCATTCTCCTTGTATCTGTTATCCATGTCTTCTGCTAGCTCTACAAATAAAATACGGTAAATATGTTAATTAATTCTTTACCAGACGACAACATTTTATACCGATATAATTTCAGAGTATTTGCAGGTGACAAGTTAAACAAGAGGGCCATTGGCCCTAAAGCGCTCACCTGAATAAGGTCATCTAGGATTGATAAGGCCGAAACAATCCTGGTCGTGATTATGTTAAACGCACAAGTGTAAGTGATCTACTTTTTTAATGTTTAGCCTATTTTTGAATTTCTAATCTGGTTCAAAATGTGGCCTCTAGAGTCACACAAAGTTTTTCTACGATTTTGCCCCATGACCTACTTTTTGACCTGATGTGACTTGATATCATTCTGTTCCAAGATTTCATCCAGACACACATTCTGACCAAGTTTATGAGTATAAGGCTGCAAATGTGGCCCTTAAAGTGCACAACAAGGTCTGTCTAAGATTTTAGCCCCTTGACCTACTTTTTGACCTGATGTGACCCAATTTCAAACTTGTCCAAGATTTTATCCAGACAAACATTCTGACCAAGTTTCATGAGTATCAGGCTGAAAATGTGGCCTCTAGAGTGCACACAAGGTTATTCTATGATTTGGCAAAGTGACCTACTTTATGACTTGACATTACCCAATTTTCTATGCGTCCAAGATTTTATCAAATCAAACATTCTAACCAAGTTTCCTGAGTATCAGGCTGAAAATGTGGCCTCTAGAGTGTACACAAGGTTTTTCTAAGATTTGGCCCCATGACCTACATTTTGACCCGACATGACCCAATTTTGAACTTGTACAAGGTTTTACCGAGACAAACTTTCTGACCAAGTTTCATGTGTATCAGGCTGAAAATGTGGCCTCTAGAGTGCATACAAGCTTTTTCTAAGATTTGGCCCCGTGATGTACTTTTTGACCCAACATGACCGAATTTTGTACCTGTCCGAGATTTTCTCCAGACAAACATTCTGACTAAGTTTTATGAGTATCAGGCTGAAAATGTGGCCTCTAGAGTGCATACAAGCTTTTTCTAAGATTTGGCCCCGTGACCGAATTTTTGACCCCACCTGACCCAATTTGGAACTTTTCCAAGATATTATCAAGACAAATATTCTGATCAAGTTTCATACGTATCAGGCTGGAAATGTGGCCTCTAGAGTGCACACAAGCTTTTTCTAAGATTTGGCCCTGTGACCTACTTTTTGACCCCATGTGACCCAATTTCAAACTTGTCCGAGATATTATCAAGACAAACATTCCGACCATGTTTCATGAGTATCAGGCTGAAAAATGTGGCCTCTAGAGTGCAAACAAGGTTTTTCTAACATCTGGCCCTGTGACCTACTTTTTGACCCCACGTGACCCAATTTCAAACTTGTCTGAGATTTTATCCAGACAAACATCCTGACCAAGTTTCATGAGGATCTGGCTGAAAATGTGGCCTCTAGAATGCACATACGGTAAATGTTGACGACCGCACGACGGACGCTGGACACAGCATATCACAAAAGCTCACCTTGAGCACTTCGTGCTCAAGGTGAGCTAAAAAGCTAAAATGGCTAGAACTGACCAAACGACAGCTGTCAATCAAAAAAAATCAATCAGCCAATCAGCAATCAGCATTTTTTCCATTCAGAGCGGAAGCCGTCTTACCGTTACAAAACCTAGACATTCTGAATCATTAGGAGTTATAACTGTATAAAAATATATAGTGTATATATGAGAAAAATAGATAAATAACTTTAAACCTTGATATCCATTGTGAATCCTTAGGACCGCAATTTCAAGATGCAGAGTTATACCAGGTAAAATTATTGTTGCAAAAGACAAATTCAGATTGAAAAGGAGAAAAATAAATGAATATTTCTCGTAAATATGCTGTTAGATTGTCATAAGTTTTCCAGAATTTCAATCTTAGCATCAGATACCTGTTTCTTTACTAAAAGAAATGTATAGATAATATTTTAGACAACTAATTAGATTTTATCATGTTCAGTTATTTATTTTCTTTACCTTACTTTTCATTTAAATATATACTCTATAATTCATTTTCTTACCAAATCGAGTTGACTTGTTATTTTGAATGCTGGTTATATCTCTCTTGTAGATTTTTTTTCCCTCGCAAATTATCCTTGAATAAAATTTGAATCGAGAAAATTTGCATAAAAATAGTTAATTTCCTCAAAAATGTTTTTCATATAGTCTTTATGGAAGTCAAACCTAAACAGCCCCCCCCCCCCCCCCCCCAGCTTTTAAAATAAAATGCAATGTAGGATGTAGGCACACTTTAGAAGTTTGTTTAAAAACAAATGCCATCTTCCTCCATCAGTAAACCATTAAAAACGTTGTTCTCATTGGTCTCTATATGTTAACATATTTATGAATGCAAACTTAAAACCTGTTAAATTAAGGACAATATGCCACCCTATATATTACCATCTTCCCTCTCCCTTTACTTTCAGTCTTTTAATCTCCCTCAAACTATTATTTATATATCGAAAACCGAAGAGAAACCAATCAAGCTGTTTTCGTTTGATTTGTTATACATGTTGCCACTTTTTACACAAAACGTGGAGCAAGGGTTTACATAAATGCAGTATTCCTTTGATATTGGTATACCACCCCAAAAAGCATCCGGTGCTGCCCTACTTGTAAAATTACACGCACGTGTCATATCAAAAGTCTGACACTTTGTGACCGTCCAAACCCCTTTCGATGAATATTAGTGATTGAAATTTGGATTATACATGTTCAACATGTAAGTCAATTTATTTTTCTATTACTCTTACAGAATAGTATTTAGCAGCAAATGCTTAGAAATATATATTCATGTTTTATATTCTTTTTATTCTTATCTTTGGGTTTTTCCCTCGAACTTGAAAAAAAATCAATTTCGTGACCTATCATTTGTTTATGTATCTTCTAATTTCGATTCAAACATCTGGTAATCATACTACCCTGTTAAAATCATGTATATTTTGTTTGGTAATGTAAAAGTCTTGCAATTGTGGTGAAATTTTCGAAGCATATATCATGGACTAAGTATTGGAAAAATCTCTGTAAATGAAGTCTGAACTTTGAAAAAGCTTATATTTGTCCAGGTAAAAGATGAATTGTATTAGAAGACCAATGACTTTCAGAAATATTTAGGGAGCACAAGTTACATGTCAACGTATTATACCTACATTATCATATGTAAGTGGTGTAAGAGGTGTAAGTCAACTGACTTCGAAATAAACAGCCTCTATTTCAAATTTCACTTCTTAAACTTCGAAAAACCTTAATTCAAAAGATGTTACTACCTTTTCTTAAATTGTTCCCATGCTTATTTTATCATGAACAATTACCTTGTGTTAAAATATCTTCTGTTAACTTGCATATATCTCATAGCTCAGCCCTCGTGTCTGGGTAATGTTCGTCTAGGTTTTTAGATTCGCGGGTCAGTGGGAGGAGTGATCTATTGTCTGTCATTTGGTTAATTGTGTTCAAGTGGTAGAAAACATTGTAGGAAAGGTTGAAAATGCTGGTTACCAGCATTTTCCCATAATGTCTTCGACAGCCTTCTTTCAAAGAGTTGTTAAAGCTTATGACTGTTTGGTAAGAGTTAACTAACATTCTTCTACCACACTACTTTACCAAACAATGAACTTTTGGACATGTTCAAATTGAAATCATTTGCAGACGACAAATTACGAGTAGCTCAAATGACGAAGCTTAACCTTGATAGGAAAGAAACATTGTGGGATAAACAGAAAATGCTGGTTACCAGCATTTTCTCTTTTTCTACAATGTTTTGAAAGGCCTTTTCCATAGGTCCTCACCACCAGGAATTGTTTGGTAAAGAGTTAAACACAATCTATTTAGGTAATAAACACAAATATATACATACCAACCTGTGGCTTGCTAAAGGGGTGTCTCTGTGTGATTTCTAAAAGCTGACTAAGTGTACTTCCCTCTATACAGTCCTGTGTATAAAACAAACATCCAAATAAATCCTATCTTTCCATGGCTTAGATCAGTTACATAATAAAATTTTCCATGCAGGGATCTTTTAACCTTTCTAACATGTCTGTTACTAGGACAACCAGCCCAGTCTAAAATTATAACTACGGTATGCATACAATTATGCATGTTTTACTAATATTTTGGAAATTTGAGCCATTACCCAGAGAGAGAAATAGTCTGTTTGGGAACTCCTTGGGGCCCATATTTGGCCCTGAATTTAGAGCAGGAAAGTTCTTGCTAAGATTGATGATACTTGTGTATGAAAAAATCAGATCAGATATAAATTTATATCACATAAGAAAACTGCAATAGAAGGGCATTTTTCATTTATAAATTTACCAAGCATACAATTTATTTTCTTTACCAGATGACAAAATTATAGCCAGTAAACCTTGTCCAAATTGAAAGCATTTGCAGATGACAAATTAAATGTTATTCAAAACATGAAATTTGTCTTTCATAGGATAAAAAAAAAAAAAAAAAAAAAAAAAAATCGTGGAAAATGGAGAAAATACTGGTTACCAGCATTTTCTCCTTTTTCCACAATGTTTTTTAAAAGCCCTCAGGTCAATAAAAGTTGGCATTGTGTGGTAAAGGGTTAATCTTAACTTTTTATCATGCAACAAAAGCTGAGACTTATCCATCCAGAAAACAATTGCAGTCCATAACGAAAATGTGGCTCAAATGATGGAATTTGTTAGTGATAGGGTAGTAAAAAATAACCTGCTGGTAACCAGATTTTTACCTTTTCCTACAATGTTTCCTAAATTTTTTTTTTTTTTTCAGAATTGTCAAAAGTGTGACTGTCAAGTAAAGAGTTAAACTGCTAAATTGATAATTCTAAAACATTCTTCAGATAGTAAAAAGTAAAACCCTGCAATTCAAAGTACTTTGAGACACAAAATATCACTACCATATTTTCCGGACAATAAGCCGCTGCACTGTACAGTCCGCGTCCTTTCATTTTGACCATTTTAGAAATAAAAAAAATCGTATAGGCCGCTCCTGCACATAGGCCGAGGCTGAATTGCTTGGTAAATGTAAATTATTATTATTGCTTGTATTATAAATAATACAGGTATATTTTCTCATATACCACACAATAAAGTCAGTGGGGTATACAAACAGGTACATGTATCTTAATCCAATTATCATTGATGATGTGACTTTATTAATTGTCTGAACAACAATAGAGACACCAAATAATCGAGACGTTTTTTCACAGTCTGTCGTTAATCTGTCACACATGGAGGATATGCCACAATTTGCAAAATCTGGTTAACCCTTACCTTCATATAGACAACTTTTGACTAGGGCTCAAAACTTGGAACAGTGTTAATAACATTTTCAGACAAGGTAGAAAACATTCAGGCAAAAGCCTCAGGCAATTTCTTCTTTTGTCACAATGATTTCAAAAGTCGTCTGCTGAAATGCTTTGGAGAAATAAAAATAAATATAAGTATCAGTCATTATATGGTATGTCTCTTTGTCTGTGATTCTTATATTTGTGCCATTCTCACGTTGAACCAAAATGGCACCCAAATTGGAAATTGAAAATCGGTTTTCATTTATATTCAGTTGTACAGACTGCACTTAAAGATCATTTAGAAAAATAAAGTTAACATATAAGCCGCTTCATCTTATAGGAAGCACCCTATAAATTTTCCACTTTTTTAACGGATTGGCCGCGGCCTATTGTCCGGAAAATGCAGTATGCCTGACAGTGTAGATCCACAGAATGTGCAGTCTGACCTTAATCTACACTGTCTGCCTAAAACTGCTCTATGAATAAATTGAAAACTTCCGAAGATGGCAAAAAGTCAAATGATTTCAACATTCTTTTTGAAGAAAAAAAAAAAAAAAATCAGCTTGGCAGACTGTATATCCAAGAAAAGACTGCATGATCTTAACTATACTGCCCGCAAAAGTGCCTTGAGTCATGTTTAGCAGCCTAAGGTTTAACTCTTTACATAATGACAAAATGTAAGACTCGTCCAAAAAAGCGTTTGCAGATGACAAAATAAATGGGACTAGAAATTGAGATCTGACTTGGGAAGGCTAGAAAACATTGTGGGAAAAGGAGAAAATGCTGGTGACCAGCATTTTCTCCTTTTCCCACAGTGTTTTCAAAAGCTGTCTTTCTCAGGGTTGTTAAAAGTCGGGATTGTTTGGTAAAGGGTTAAGACATTACAAACTGCAGGCACTTATTCTTCTGTCTTGTAGCGGACCACTATCAAATACATTACAAAACAAGAGGGCCACTGGCCCTAAAGCACTCACCTGAGTAAGGTCATCTAGGATTGATAAGGCTTAAAAGATCCTGGTCGTGATGATGTAAAATGCATGAGTGTAAGTGATCTACTTTTTGACTGCTTCAGCCTATTTTTGAATTTCTAATCTGGCTCAAAATGTGGCCTCTAGGGTCACACAAGATTTTTCTAAGACTTGGCTCCATGACTAACTTTTTGACCTGACGTGACTTGATATCATTCTTTTCCGAGATTTCATCCAGACAAACATTCTGACCAAGTTTCATGAGTATCGGGCTAAAAAATGTGACCTCTAGAGTGCACACAAGTCTTTTCTAAGATTTGGCCCAGTGACCTACTTTCTGACCCATCATGACCCAATTTCGAACTAGTCCGACATTTTATCCAGACAAACATTCTGACCAAGTTTCACGTGTATTAAGTTGAAAATATGGCCTTTTGAGTGCTCACAAGCTTTTTCTAAGACTTGACCCCGTGACCTACTTTTTGACCCCAATGTGACCCAATTTAGAACCTGTCTAGGATTTTATCCAAACTTTCTGGCCAAGTTTCATGAGTATCAGCCTGAAAATGTAGCCTCTAGAAAGCACACAAGCTTTTTCTAAGATCTGGCCCTTTGACCTACTTTTGGACTCCATATTACCCAATTTCAAACTTGTCCAAGATTTTATCAAGACAAACATTCTGACCAAGTTTCATGAGGATCTGGCTGAAAATGTGGCCTCTAGAGTGCATACAAGGTAAATGTTGACAACTGCACGACAGACGGCGCACCACTGACACAGCACAATCACAAAAGCTCACCTTCAGCACTTTGTGCTCAGGTGAGCTAAAAAGAGATACCGCTCTTACCATGCAATTTCTCTTTTTACAACATTTTATTTCAGATTTAATCTAAATTCATATTTATTATGCAGGAGTGACTTGCCATTCATCCATTAAATTCTATACAGTTTCATCAGTATCGGACTGAAAATGTGGCCACTGGAACACACATGAGGTTTTTCTAGGATTTGACCAACTGACCTCTTTGTTGATCTGAGGGTGACCCATTTTTCAAACGCATCTAAGTTAAGGCAAACATCCTATCAAACTTTCTTGTGTATTTGACTGAAACTGTGGCCTCATGGTAAAAGCTGATGATGGACAACAGACACAGCACAATCACAAAAGCTCACCTTGAGCACTTTGTGCTGAGCCGAGCTAAATAAGAGATCGAGTTACCTTGAAAGGTCGAGTATTCGCCATCAACTTGGTATCAATTATTCTGAAGTAGAGTAAGATCATTCTTTTATATGTGTGTTTAATTCCATTTTCAACTGTCAGTCATGACACAGCTACCAGTGCACCTATCCATGCAATCCATAAGTTTCTTCAAACATTGATATGCATAACATTCTTTACAAGCCAACTACTGCTTTCTCTCAAAAACACAGTTTCAACTGTTAAGCTTTGAAGAGAAGAATGCATAGCTCCAGATCAGGGGGAGTGATGGTATTCTAAATCCATTATTTCTCTTCCAAACCCTATGTTGCGGGTACTCATTAGAATCATCTCGATGAGACAATTCTAATGAGTGCCCATAACATAGGGTTTAGTGGAGAGTAATATATATTTTCAATTTTGAGATCAAAATCAGTCCCTAAATCTGGAGCTCTGAGAATGTCTAATGGTTTTTATAAATCCATGTTTTGATTAAGCCAATATTCACACCTACAACCTCTGGACTGTAAGACCTTTGCATTACAACAGCCACCATGACTTGACATTAATGAAGTAATTCATACTCACGTTCAATCTATATATTTTTCCTTTTGAATATTACCAAATAGTTTGAAGGGAAATCTTACAGTGAATTCAATTTCATCATCACCACAAGGTTTTCAAACCACAGAAATATGTCAAAAATCAACAAACTTATGGTCCAACTAAGTTGCTGAATTTGAAAATCAATAAAATTTTGTACCATTGATGTTACATGTAACCTCAGTAACCAATTTTTTTTTTTTTAACACTCTCTCTCTCTAACTGAAAGTGTCGCTTCATTTTTCAGCAGTCTGCAAGCTTAAATTCATAACAAATAATTAACTCTTTACCAAATGGCAGAATTTTTGCCTAGACCAAACTGAAAGCATTTGCGATGATAAATGTTACCCAAATATTAGGGTTCGTTTTAGATATGGCGGAAAATTTTGTTGGAAAAGGAGAAAATACTAGTAACCAGCATTTTCTCCTTTTCCTACAATGTTTTCAACAGGTTTCTTCCCCAGGGTCGTTAAAACCTGGGATTGTTTGGTAAAGGGGTAAGACAAAGAAAAGAATACCTTGGAAACAAACTTTGACACAACAGCTTGAATTCTTCATATTCCTGCAGAAATATAAAGAAAATACATGCTTATATTCTTACACCATTTTTGGTGAATTGTAGATCTCTCTGAGAACTGTCACCCTAACTCATAATCTGTCAACTCAACTATCAAAATTGATGATCATAGCAAAGCTGTGCTCTGATTAAAGTCCCACTAGTAGCCAAAAGTAAACAATGCGGGTGTTAAAATGTATCTGAATATAAATTATGCCTTTTAAAACTGTGGAAATTAGTGTGAAGATGATGATATGTCATTGTATGATCAGTCGAAGCGTTGGTTGGGGGCAGAAAAATAAATTTCAAAACCAGACAAAAAGTAAACAAAAGGTAGAGTGACCTGGCAACTTTTAAAATTCATTTTTCTGCCAGTGACTAAACTTTGACCAGCCATACAATAACAGATTGTCACCTCCACAATAACTTCCACACTTTCAAATGGTATCATTCAAATTCAAATGGTATTATCACCTGCATTTTTTTAATTTTAGCCACAACTGGGACTTTAAGATTTAAAATCAAGCAGTTCTTTTGTAAACCTATGTGAAAGTATTTTCCATCTGAAACATAAACCATATCATGGACAGTGTTTTCTTCAGCTTTTCAGGAAAGGGGGCCTAAAAGACCCCTTCATATGTAGAAAGGGGGCCTTTCAAGAAATGTGAGGGCCCTGATCATATTGACATCAATTGTTTTTCAGGCAGATTACAGGACTGTTACTGGCATATCCTTACAAGATACAGACCTCAGGCCTCTTTGCAATTAACAATTATTAACCCTTGTCATGGGATCACTAGCTTCAGAAGTAGACTGTCCAGTTTCTTCTCTTGTCCTTTTGACTGGACGCTATATGAAGAACTCCGAGATCTGTTTCATTGTGCGCTGAAGTCATGCAGACGACATTGTTATCAATCAATGTACAAATTTTTTACTAACGAAAGTACATCGGCAGTCAAATTTTTATCTATTTTCTCTTGAAAATCGATATTTTGCACTAAAATTATTTTTTAACTTATCACACGATGTTAAAAAATGAATTTGACCATAAATTCTGCATTTCTGACATTTATATTTCATTTTTGCCAAATTGTGAACGAAAAATCCACAAAATTGATGTTATACACAACCAGACTCCCTATGACCTTGACAATCGGAATACTTGAACCTGATTGGACAGTGTGTTTACTTATGATGCATTGTGCTGTGAACTGAATTGCGTCAATTGAGATTTTGGTGTGCTAAATACCGAAAGGGCACACGCTGGAGAAAACACTGCATGGAAATATCTAAATGCATGCCTGTGTTTTTTTCACATACATATTCTTGAGATAATTATTCAATAAAAAGAATATAACATTCATTGAGATGAGATTCATCAAGATGACATTTCTTTCAACTCATCAGGTAAACTTGCTACAGGCTTGCTTAAGAGCATTTCTATCACAAAAGCCATCAGGCAGATCTTATACTGAGATTTTCAATATAAGTCTTTACCAGACAACAAAATTTTAGACTGGTCCAAATTGAAAGCATCTGCAGATGACAAATGTGACTCAAAAACTGAATTCTTTTTTTTTTTGGAGGGGGGAAAAATTGTAGGAAAAGGAGATGTTGCTGGTTACCAGCATTTTCTCCTATTCCCACAATGATTTCAAAAGCCCTCTTCATAAAGTTAGTTAAAACTCAGGATTGTGTGGTAGAGGGTTAACCCTTTCCCAAACGACAAATTTTGGACTGTTCCAAATTGAAAGAGTTTGCAGACGACAATTTTAAATTTGATGAAAATGGCAGAAGGTTATCAAAAAGGGTAGAAAACACAGTGGGAAAAGGAGAAATTGCTCATTATGAGCAATTTCTCCTTTTCCCACAGTGTTTTCAAAAGACTTGTACTGCAGACAAGTGAAACTAGAGCTATCACTAAACGTGATCATACCCCCCAACAGCTCCTTGTCACAAAACAGATTAATGTCACAGGAATGCAAAATAAGTGACTGGAGAGTCAATTATACCAGAGCTATCACTGAAGGTGATGAATATCCTGCCATGGCTTCTTGCAAAAGAATTACTCTTTGTTACAGACTAAAGACTTGGAGAGAATAAAACTTACTTGAAACATTATTTTTTACCAGCTGGACAAATTGAGATTGGTTTAAATGAAAAGGTTTTGCAGACAACAAATGTCTTTTCATGCAATGTTTTTGACCAGACTCTACATCTTACTTATACAGTACGGAAACTAACGAAAGCAACCTCCGAACCGAATCGGAACCGTAATAGTAACTGAACTGAAACGAAAGTAATAAACTTAAGAAAACATTGTAAATACAGAAGCCATTGCTCACGATGTTTACAATGTTTTCCTTTTTAGTCATATAATACGGAATGCACTGAAACCGCAGCGAAGCGGAAGCGGAACCGCAAAAAATGTTGCTTTCGTTAGTTTCCGTACGGTATTGGTATCTATTTTAACACATCACAAGTTGAAGACTTGGAATAGTTGTGGAGAACGTAGTAAATGCTTGTAATCATCATTTCATTTTTTTCCCAAGTAACTGCAAAGATTAATCTTTCCAATTTTGTGTAGAACGTAGTAAGTGCTGGTAATCAGCATTTTCTCCTTTTCCAAACATATCTGAAAGATTAATCTGTCTTATATTTGAGTAAACTTCCGATGAAAAGATGAAATTGACATGACATGACATAAGTGAAGTGACATGAAAACTTACTAGTGATGGTTAGTGATGGTAAGTCTACTGTTAACTATCTACAGGTGTAGGAATATATGATAAGAGAACGACAAAAAAGGGCTTAGCTCTTGGAAATTTTATTTAATTAACTAAGAACAATTTATGATATGCACATCTTTGCTGAGTGCAAAGTCTATCCATGAAGTTTGAAAGAAATTTGTCCAGAATCATCAAAGGGCCATAACTCCATGAAACCTAAATAAACCATAACCAAAATAGGATATGCACATCTCTGCTTGATACTGAGTCTATTTGTGTAGTTTGAACCAAATCTGTCCAATAGTTGATGAGAAAAAGAGCGGACAAGAAATTTCATGAAAGGGCCATAACTCAGTGAAAAATCAATGAACCATAACCAACATTTCATATGCACATCTCTGCTTGATACTGAGTCTACCTGTGAAGTTTGAATAAGATTCGTCCAATAGTTTATGAGAAATAGAGCGGACAAAAAGCTACAGACCGACCAACGGACAGACAGCTGTGTTAAAAGTATTCTATCGAAAGTATAATTTATTTTCATCAATTCAGCAAGGGCACCGTCATAAAGAGAACGACAAAAAAGGGCTTAGCTCTTGGAAATTTTATTTAATTAACTAAGAACAATTTATGATATGCACATCTTTGCTGAGTGCAAAGTCTATCCATGAAGTTTGAAAGAAATTTGTCCAGAATCATCAAAGGGCCATAACTCCATGAAACCTGAATAAACCATAACCAAAATAGGATATGCACATCTCTGCTTGATACTGAGTCTATTTGTGTAGTTTGAACCAAATCTGTCTAATAGTTGATGAGGAAAAGAGCGGACTAGAAATTTCATGAAAGGGCCATAACTCAGTGAAAAATCAATGAACCATAACCAACATTTCATATGCACATCTCTGCTTGATACTGAGTCTACCTGTGAAGTTTGAATAAAATTCGTCCAGTAGTTTATGAGAAATAGAGCGGACAAAAAGCTACAGACCGACCGACGGTGTCCAGAATCATCAAAGGGCCATAACTCCATGAAACCTAAATAAACCATAACCAAAATAGGATATGCACATCTCTGCTTTATACTGAGTGTACTTGTGTAGTTTGAACCAAATCTGTCCAATAGTTGATGAGAAAAAGAGCGGACAAGAAATTTCATGAAAGGGCCATAACTCAGTGAAAAATCAATGAACCATAACCAACATTTCATATGCACATCTCTGCTTGATACTGAGTCTACCTGTGAAGTTTGAATAAAATTCGTCCAGTAGTTTATGAGAAATAGAGCGGACAAAAAGCTACAGACCGACCGACCGACGGACCGACGGACCGACCGACAAGCTGACTCCTATATACCCCCCAAACAGAGTTTTGGGGGGTATAACCAGGGCTTGCTTGAGAAAGGGTTAAGCAAGGGGATGATAGAAAAGAAAGACTTTACCTGAGGTATGGGATAGAGAAACTGGTGGATGGTGTGGACTATATCTAGATGCATATTATGGCCTACCACAAGCTTACCCTGTAAAATAAATCGTTTTCAATATTATCTTTTTTTTTTCTTTTTTCAAAATTTTAAATACAAAACGGATGTATAGCTTTGGAGAGATAGAAGAAAATCAAGAAAATTTTTCATTTTTGTTTCAAAGTTGTTTAAAGCAACTTTCAATAGTGTTTCATTTACAGCCAAGGACAGTTCACTTATTTGTTTGTTTGTGTTGGTTTCCTTTCTTTGTTTCCTTCCCTTATCCTAGGATACCTTCAAGTGACAATCTGGCCAGCAGTGATCAAAAATATATCACAAATCCAAAGCCTAAACAGGAATTCTCCCTTTAATTTCACAAGCATATTGAAAAAGACATCACCTATGCTCTACGAAAAGGCAGTTTTATGCATCTGTGAAAAGTATTGACCCAGTTTAGCCTGCACAGTCACTCCAAGATTGACCTGAGCTGAAACTTTTTCCAGTTGGCCAATTTTCTATATGTCCGAGGACCATTCTACCTCATGATTAAGTTGGTTGTTCAAAAAAGTGGCAATTACGGATCCATAATTATGTGATGGCGTGATAGGTATCATGCAACACGGAGATGCATTAAACCCCCTTTTGCCAGAGTGTGGCTCATATTATCTTGTCTTTCCTTTAGCTCACTACCTTTTGAAACAAATTTTCAGCTGAAGACTGAGAAAACATCCTTGGAATACAGACATAATCAACCAGGATTGAGCTTCATACATGACTAAATGTAAAACCATTTGTGGTAAATGCATAAATGGTGATTCGTTTGGCAGTGGAATGTAACTTATCCATTCTCTGATCCAGAATCTAAACTCAGTTAATTAAATTGCCTTCAACTCTATGATGGTCTTATTGTTAAACACAGACATAAACTCTTTACCAACCAACAAAATTTTGGACTCAACCAAATTGAAAGCAGTTGCAGACAACAAATTAAATGTAGTTCAAATAATGATTTCTGTCTTTGAAAGGGTAGAAAACATTGTGGGAAAAGAAGAAAATGCTGCTTACCAGCATTTTCTCCTTTTCCAACAATGTTCTCAAAAGACTTCTTTCTCAAGGTCGTTAAAACTTGGGAATGTGTGGTGAAGGGCTAAAAGTTGCCTCTGCTTTAATAGATAAACGTTTCAGCTCCCCTTTTGTTCAAGGACTAAGTTGTAACAGGTTAGTGTTGAATCTGTCACCATTTAGTTGAAATCTGAGAATGGAGCAAGACAGCACAAATTAGTTTTGGGTCAACTACATACTGTAATAACACAGTAACATATAGAATGTGTGTCTGCTTTAACCTGTGAGGACTTTTTTGGTGTTGTTTTCATATGATTGCTTTCTTTAATTCTCATCAAACAAAACTAATCATTACTCAGATCTTAGTTCTTTAATCCAAGTATAAAATATAAACTTACACTTTGTGAGAGATGTTTAATGACTTTTGTAAAACCCACTGCATTATCTATTTCTGCCTGCAATGAAAACATTAAAGGGAAGTTTAAGTATCATTCTCACTGAACAATCATTTTGAGCATTGTTAAATTTAATTCTTATCTCTAGACACATTCTAATTAGAAAATAACTCTGTCTAAGCAAAACATCACTATTCTTTTCTTTTTCTCTCTAATCAAAATATATACTTGGTATGTCAACTTAAAGAGAATTCTCAATAACACCCTAAAGGGAATGTCAAGAAGGGACAATACAGTAATTGGCTGCAAAAAGCTGTTTGCAGGAAGTAATAAGCTAAAATGACTTTTCAATATACATGTATAACCCTTTACCACACAATTCCAAGTTTTAACACCCCTGCGGAGGAAGGCTTTTGAAAGCATTCAGGGAAAAGGAGAAAATGCTGGTTACCAGCATCTTCTCCTGGATTCCCAAACTGATTGCTGGATTTCCTTCATTTTCAAAAGGGTATAATCCCTTAATAATACAAATTATCTGTGCAAGTTTCAAAAGAATTGGATCAGAAATGCTGACTTTATTGTGTAAACAAGAAATGGAAATTTTAACTTTAAATGGCTACTTTTCCTTTACTAATTGTCCATTTTCTTCCTAATCAATAGGGCTCAAGCTATTGATGATATAAGGAAACTGTTCAAGTTTCACAAAAATCCAAACACAATTGCAGATGTAATCATGTAAATAAGGAATGTAAGTTTTCTACTGTGAATGGTTACTTTTCCCGAACTGATTGTGGGACTTTTTTCAAAATCAATATGTTTCAAGCTATTGTTAATATACATTATCTGTGCTAGTTTCACAAAAATCCGATCACATATTGGGACTTTATTGTGTAAAAAAGAAATGCAAATTTTCAACTTTAAATGGCTACTTTTCTCATACTTATTGTTGGATTTCTTTCAAAGTCAATAAGGTTCAAGCTACTGATGATAAAAAGACATTGTGCAAGTTTCACAAAAATCTGACCACAAATGCAAACTTTATTGTGTAAACAAGAGATGCAAATTTTTAAATTTACATGGTTACTTTTCCCATACTGATTGTTGGATTTCTTTCAAAATCGGTAAGGTTCAACCTATTGGTGATATACAGAAATTGTGCAAGTTTCATAAAAATCTGACCACAAATATGGACTTTATCACATAAACAAAACAAGAGGACCATGATGGTCCTAAATCGCTCACCTGAAATACAACTCAGCTGTCATTGTTATGGCCACTTGCCTCTTGTTTTTTGCTCTGCATATAAGCCATCGTTCACAGATATGGCCTTGATATTCAGTCTTAATATTGTGATTATACCTTTTTTATGAGTAGGTCCAAAAATAAATTAGATATACAATGACCTTTTGATAGACAGGCAAATGAAAAGTTGACAACAATTAGACAATAATTGCAGAAAGCAGTTAAAAGACTCAGTGTTTCCCAATAGTGGCACATACCTGGTACGGGTTGACATCTGCGACAGCCCAAAATAGGGTTCCACTTATAATGATACTCAGGGGACCGAAGAAATCATATCGTTTTATCTGAATATTGTTTTAACTGATGTATATTCTTATAAAAAGAGACCCTGTTGGGACCAAGGGATTAACGTCATTATAAGCAATATATCGTATTAAGCAATATAGTAATAAGCAAAGTTTACTGTAATTGTTGCAGAGATGCTCAAGAAATTAATTAATATTTTAGCAGATCAGTATTGAGTTGACTCTTTTCAAGATACAATGGTGATCAACCGCTTTCCCACAACCACTTGCAAGAAGACTCAACACCATAATGCTACATGCCAAATATGAAAGCTCTAGCCCTTACAGTTTGGGAAAAGAAGATTTTTAAAGATTTCCCTCTTTATCTCTATGTGAAATCTGAGACCAACAAAATATGGCTAATTTTCACACCAGGGCCATAATTTTAAGTGTTTTGGTAGAAGGCCACTAGATGATGCTACATGCCAAATATGAAAGCTCTAGCCCTTACGGTTTGGGACAGGAAGATTTTTAAAGATTTCATTCTTTATCTCTATGTGAAATCTGAGACCCCACAAAATAGGGCCAATTTTTAACACCAGGGCCATAATTTGAAGTATTTTGGTACAGGGTCACTAGATGATGCTACATGCCACATATGAAAGCTCTAGCCCTTACGGTTTGGGACAAGAAGATTTTTAAAGATTTCCTTCTTTATCTCTATGTGAAATCCGAGAACCCACAACATAGGGCCAATTTCCACACTAGGGCCATTATTTGAAGTATTTTGGTAGAGGGCCACTAGATGATACTACATGCCATATATGAGAGCTCTAGCCCTTACGGTTTGGGACAAGAAGATTTTTAAAGATTTCCTTCTTTATCTCTATGTGAAATCCGAGAACCCACAACATAGGGCCATTTTCAACACTAGGGCCATAATTTGAAGTATTTTGGTACAGGGCCACTAGATGATGCTACATGCCAAATGTGAAAGCTCTAGCCCTAACGGTTTGGGACAAGAAGATTTTTAAAGATTTCCTTCTTTATCTCTATGTGAAATCTGAGACCCCACAAAATAGGGCCAATTTTTAACACCAGGGCCATAATTTGAAGTATTTTGGTAGAGGGCCACTAGATGATGCTACATGCCACATATGAAAGCTCTAGCCCTTACGGTTTGGGACAAGAAGATTTTTAAAGATTTCCTTCTTTATCTCTATGTGAAATCCAAGAACCCACAACATAGGGCCAATTTCAACACTAGGGCCATAATTTGAAGTATTTTGGTAGAGGGCCACTAGATGATGCTACATGCCATATATGAAAGCTCTAGCCCTTACAGTTTGGGACAAGAAGATTTTTAAAGTTTTTTCTTTCGGTTGCCATGGCAACCAGAGTTCTTCATGGAATTCAATTCTTTGAAGTATTTTGAAAGAGCATGACCTAAGGATCATTTCTGTGAAGTTTGATTGAAATCTGATTGTTAGTTTTGGAGGAGAAGATTTTTTTTGTAATTGTGAACGGATGGACAGACAGATGGACGGACATTGACCGATCACAATAGCTCACCTTGAGCACTTCATGCTCAGGTGAGCTAAGAAAAGGCTAATGGACAGACATGCTGGCAGATTGATGAATGGTGGAAACCCCATCATGACCAGCAGAGCTACAAAAAACAGAAAGAGTATCACAAGTACCATTTCCTCTGTCAATCTTGCTTCCTCCAATTTTCTCATTTCTTCATCACTTTTAACTTTAGTGACTAGGATATATCTCTCTTTATTTTCACCAGTTTTGGGCTGTAGGTATACATCTGAGCTGAATCTAAAGACAATCCAATAAGAGGGGTATAAACAACACTGTCAATCAATGTCGAAATATACAGAGATACAGTTACAGAGTATTGGGGGCTAAACCAGTAATTCTTCTCTAGTTCTTTACTCCACTGAAGTGAACTACATGTACATGTATATACAACTGTTATTAGGTTTTATTATATACCAATAAATTATACAGCTGGAATACATGCATTGCATGTGGATAAAATCTGCCTCCACAGGACAAAAAAATTGTATCCACATTCATTCAAATAGTGTCCCAAATATGGTATGACATAACCTGCATGCAAAATACCTTTAGTCTGATTCTCAATTTGACTGGGCAAAATGTTCAGCTAAAGTATTGATCGCCATTAATAAAGAAGTTATTACCCACTAAACCAGTATTGTTTTTCATTTCCTATCTCTTTTTAATAAACTGTCAAATGCTCAAATTTGCAGGTTCATAATAAAAGGAAAATTATATTCCTGGGGCTTGTACTTGCATCTCATTGATTGGGAAAATGTTCACATGTGGCTTGACCTTGGGTTTTCGCACAATATCAGTTTTCCAAGCTGCTCAAAATAAATTTTCATAATATCCAACTGAACAATATACAATGCATTGTTTAACCCTTTTCCAAACGACAACTGTCCAGACTTGTCCAAATTGAAAACATCTGCAGACGACAAAACAAATGTGACTCATTGAAATTTGTTGTTGGAGGGACAGAAAACAATGTGGGAAAAGGAGAAAATGCTGGTTACCAGCATTTTCTCCTTTTCCCACAATGTTTTCAAAATTCTGAATCCTCAGGATCATTTACAGGTGGGACTGTTTGGCAAAGGGTTAATATTTAACTCTTTAAAAAACGAGAGAAATTTAGACATGCCCAAATTGTAAGCTTCTGGAGACTACAAAATTACAAAATGAAATTGACTCAAGTATAGAAAATCCCCTTTGGAAGGGTAGAAAAAATTGTGAGAAAAAGATAAAATGTTTGTTGCCAGTTTATCTTTGAACTACTGTGAAGATGACAATCTGTTATTGCACTGTCAGTCCAAGTGTTAGTCACTGGCAGAAAAATGAATTTTAAAATCAGGTAAAAAGTAAACAAAAGATAAGAACAACATGGCAGCTTTTTACGTAGTTTCAAAACTCTTTTCTCTTCAAAACTTGAACCAACTGTACAATAACAGATTGTAATCTTCACAAAAATTTACAAACTTTAAATACTATCATTTAAATTTAAATGCATTTAACCCTTTACCACACAATCCCGACATTTAACGACCTTGGGTAAGAAGCCTTTTGAAAACATTATTGGAAAAGGAGAAAATGCTGGTAACCAGCATTTTCTCCTATTCCCACAATGTTTTCCACCCTTCCCAAAACAAATTTCAGTGTTGGAGTCAAATTTATTTTGACGTCCGCAAATGCTTTCAATTTAGACAAGTCTTAAATTTTGTCCTTTGGTAAAGGGTTAAACATGCCCACTGTTTACTTTTGGCCACCACTAGGCTTTTAACCCTTTCCCAAACAAGCCCTGGTTTTCATGTGTCTGCAGTACAAGTCTTTTGAAAACACTGTGGGAAAAGGAGAAATTGCTCATAACGAGCAATTTCTCCTTTTCCCACTGTGTCTTCTACCCATTTTGAGACCTTTCTGCCATTTTCATCAAATTTAAAATTGTCGTCTGCAAACTCTTTCAATTTGGACTAATCCAAAATTTGTCGTTTGGGAAAGGGTTAACATACTTGTGTTCAAGCATCTGATACGTCAATTTTCTCTGAAATGCTGTTGAGGGTGGAAGTGCCATTTCTTCTTCTTCCCCGGATTCAATAAACTTTTCAACTCGCTCACTGTGGAAAGAAAAGGATATTTTTAAGTTTCAGAATTCACCAGCTATCCGTTTCTGTTGTTTAACCTATTTACATACAATCCTGAGTTTTAATAACCCAATGAAGAAAGGCTTTTGAAAACATTGTGTGAAGAGGAGAAAATGCTGGTAACCACCATTTTCTCCTTTTCCCACAATGTTTTCTATACCGCAAAAGAAAAAATTCTGATTTTGAGTCCCACTTACTTTGTCATCTGCAAATGCTTCCAAGGTCTGAAATACTGTCTTGAAGTACAGAGTGAAATTATAAATTCTGATTCTGTGAAATATTCTACCCAGCCAATCAGATGACTAGACTCGAAATATTGAATCAAACTCAGCATGGTTGGTGAATACTATCTACAGTGATGTAAGAATTTGAGCCATACTCTGGCAAAACCCTGAGGAAGAAGATTTTTGAAAACATTGTGGGCAAAGGAGAAAATGCTGGTAACCAGCATTTTCTCCTTTTTCCGCATTGTTTTCTACCCTTCCTAAAGACAAATTTCAATTTTTCAGTCACATTTATTTTGTTGTCAGCAGATGCTTTGAATTTGGACCAGTCTAAAATTTTGTCGTTTGGTAAAGAGTTAATTCACGTGTACTGCATCTTCATGAAGCAATATTCCAAGCAAGTCATTAAATAATTATGAATTCATAACTTCCATTTTGTCTAACAACTCGCTGAATCCCCAGGTGGAATGGTCCTTTCACAAGCAGAACATTTATCAAAAGCAAACAGTTTCCACTCAGGTCGGCCTGCAAAGGCTTAGCCAAGGTCAATACATTCTGTAGATGCATTTATCCCATTATTCACAAAGCATGGCTCACGAATTTTGACTGAATCTTTCCTGGCCATCTTGTAAAGAGGCACTAAATCTCTCATTTAACTCTTTACCAAATGACAAAATTTTAGACTAGCCCAAATTGCAGACAACAAAATTAAATGTCACTGAAAAATTGAAATGTGTTTTGCAAAGGGCAGAAAACATTGTGGGAAAAGGAGAAAATGCTGGTTACCAGTATTTTCTCCTTTTCCCACAATGTTTTCAAAAGCATTCTGTCTCAGGGTTGTTAAAACTCGGGATTGTTTGGTTAAGGGTTAAAACCCTACTTCTATCTTAACTCTTTCTACAACAAACATAAAAACTTTACTTCTTTCAACAATATAAAATCCATGTAAACTCAGATAATTGTAACCTTATAGGCTTGACAAAACATGTGGATAGTGCAGATCTAACATCAAACTACTGGTACACATTCTGTGCAATCTGATCTTGATCTATGCTGTAACAAAAGTCCATGTTTTCACCTACAGCCCTATTGAATGAGGCTTTTAGCCCTTAAGATGTCTGTAAATTTTAATATCAAAGAAGAATATGTTTAACCCTTTACCACACATCACAAGTTCAAGGACCCTGAGAAAGAGTGATTTTGAAACATTGTGGGAAAAGGAGAAAATGCTGGTAACCAGCATTTTCTCCTTTTCCCACAGTGTTTTCTTCCCCTTAAATGGTAAATCCTATCACTTTGTTCAAATTCAATTTGATACCTGGAAATGCTTTTAATTTTGGTAAGTCTAAAATTTTGTCATTTGGTCTATGCTCAGGTGAGTTAAAAACTTACCAAATATTGTCAATAAACTCTTTATGTTCCGAAGGAATAAGAACTGGTCCTTTAACAGCACCTGGTTGTGACCCACCAGAAGGCATAAACTTAGGTGACATAAAAATTTCGCTTTTCTTCTGTACTGCTTCTTTCAGACTAGCTTCGACAGATGGCTGTAGGTAGGGTATGCCTTCCTTGATCCACCTGTTGAAGTCAAACCCTTGTGAGATCAGGAAGTCCAGACTTGAACTCTGTAAAATAAATATTACTATTTTCAAGCATTATAAATAATAATTGTCATTTTTGCAAAGACAAGGTCGAGTGTCATTGTTTACCTTGGTGACGGTGGCGGAGATACATAGTTGCTTTGACTGCTTCATCCAATCAGAATAAGATTGCTGGCTGGTATAAAAGCCTGTGCTCAGTCATCAGTCACACGCTTTTACAATAAAACAGCATGACAGAAAACTGTCTGACAAGCCATATCCCAGTTATCAGCTGTTTATCTAATTCCTGCCGAGTCCAATCTAAAACTTCATTTCTGTGTCGGTAGTGTCTCATGTAGTCGATGCACAAACCCTGTTTATACAGGTAGATAGATTATGGTTGTAGTTAATTGTCTTGTTCTGCCAGGTGTTACAGATCTTACTTTGCTGTTGTGGACATTGGTGTATTGAATACATCCATGAGATAGTTAAAACTCACTGAAAGTATCCACTTCTAAGTTTTTCTAACCTTTTACCACACAATCCCGACTTTTAACAACCCTAAAAAGGAAGCCTTTTGAAAACATTGTGGGAAAAGGAGAAAATGCTGGTAACCACCATTTTCTCCTTTTCCCACAATATTTTTTACCTTTCCCAAAACAAATTTCAGCTTTTGAGTCACATTTACTTTGTGGTCTGCAAATGTTTTCAATTTGGAAAAGGCCAAAATGTTGTCATTTGGTAAAGAGTTAAGGTAAAAAAAAAAAAAAAAAAAATACTCTCATCACAGCCGAGATCAATATTAAGTCTTCATATTGGAGAACCAGGTCGGCTTTTGTTCTTTTTTGAGTGCTCGATACTTTCTTTCCGATGAAATGCAATGTGTGTACTGGGATTTGGCACTCTCCGTTCATGCAATGCATTTTCCACCGATCTGAAAACAAATTCATGATATGTATGTAGTGCTTGGTACATATTTTGGGTATTTGTATTTAGAATGATTTAAGATCTTTGGCATGATTAAAGCAGTGAAGTTTTGAACTGACACTCTGTAGATGATCCCAGGCAGTGTTATTAGTGGTTATCTGAAACAGTGTTTGCTACACTTTTCAAGCGGTACTGTTGGTGACCATCTGAAATAATGTTCGGCAGTGTGGTTAGTGCCTACCAGCGGCAATAGATGTCATATGAAGAAGTGTTGGTTACACTCTTCGGGCACTGTTGTCTGTGACCACCTGAAATAATGTTGGACTACATTTTTCAGGCAGTGCTCACCAGTGGTAGTAAATGCTGTTTGTTCTGTTTGTGTTCTTGTGTTTTCACCTGGGTTTGTGTTCGCAGTCACACATTCGTTCAGGCAGTGTTTTTTTGTTTTCACTTGGGTCAGTGTTAGTCGCACATGTAGGTACTGCTAAGGTGTTGCCTGTTCGATTTGCATGTCATGGTTTACCGTTCGGGTTCAGTCGAAGTCATTTGAGTGAAAGTAAGTGTTGTCAGTGAAAACTTGCTTGGAGAAGTTGTTGTTGTTAAGAGTTTTCTGACGTGTTTTGCTTGGGTAAAGTTTCATGCTTACTTGTACATCTTAAGTGGCAACAGGGCCAGTTACATTCTTTCGATCTAAGTCGCCATCTTTACGCCACCTCTTTGCTTTATTTATGTGTATAGTGGAATGTTTTCTCAAAGAATGTAGTAAAGAGAAATATGTTTTGTTTTTGTCTGTCTTTCGTCATGTCATAAAATAATAATGAATAAAACTAACCCATTACCACACAATCCTGAGTTTTAACGACCCTGGGAGATTTGACCTTTGAAAACATTGTGGGAAAAGGAGAAAATGCTGGTAACCAGCATTTTCTCCTTTTCCCACAATGTTTTCTAACATTTCAAAAACAAATTCAGTCACTTGAGCCATATTTAATTTGTCGTCTGTAATGCTTTGAATTTGGACCAGTTCAAAATTTTGTCGTTTGGTAAAAAGACAAAGAAAACTTCAATGCCCATGAGCCAAGCCATTCCTGTGAATTTTAAGGGTCTATCATACAATGGTGTGACCATTCCCGGGATTGAACTTAAAACCAGTGTTCAATTTAGAGTGTGCCTAGGCCCCTAAAGTCCCAGATGGGGCAATTCTAAACCAACCTCAGGCCCACTCAATCGAAAAAGTACCATTCTGTGAATTAGGGTCCTTTTTAGACTAGTCTAAATTGAAAGAATTTGCAGAAGACAAAATAAATACGACTGAAAAACTGAAATTTGTTTTAGGTTGGGTAGAAAACATCGTGTGAAAAGGAGAAAATGCTGGTCACCAGCATTTTCTTCTTTTCCCAAAATGTTTTCAAAAGGCCTCTTCCTCAGGGTCATTGATATCTGTGACTGTTTGGTTATGGTTTAATATACAATCATTAAACACATTACTGACAGTAAAAACCAAGATTTTGTTATTTCAAGGGTATTTTGCGGGGAAAGAAATCTCCTAATCAGACAGTGTAGATCCAAGATCAGACTGCACATTCTGTGCAGTCTGATCTTGACCTACACTGTCCGCAAGTGGTCCTACAGTCACCTTTAACAGCTTATGGGTTAATCTTTTTTGGTGTGGTCTGCTGAAAGGAGAGAAAGATTGTCTAAGGTTAAAATGATCTAACCCTTTACCACACAACTGCTTCCTCTAAGAACGCTAAGAAAGAGTGCCTTTGAAAACATTGTGAGAAAAGGAGAAAATGCTGGTAATCAGAATTTTTCTCCTTCTTTCACAATGTTTTATATGCCTTCATAGACATATCCCATATTTGAGCTACATTGAATTTGTTGTCTGCAATAGCTTTCAAGTTTGGCAAGTCTGAATTTTTGTTGTTTGGTAAAAATTTTACAGAATAACCTACCTGACATGCAAATCTTACATCTGGCGCTGCTCTAGAATGAGGTTTTGGAAACACATAGAAGTTGAATGGCTTTGCTGTATACCTGCATCATAAAAAAGATGCGTTTGAACCATGCTGTGTGAAAAGGGGACTTAATACATCTGCAGAAAGTACTGACCCATGTCAGAATGTGACATCGGCCAAAACTTTTAGCTACCTATAAATTTTCTGCAAGGCAAAGGACCAGTCTACCTCACGATTCAGTCAGTTGTTAAACAAAATGGATTTAAGGGCTCCATAGTTTTTATGAATGTAATGACTTGCTTGGTATAATGCATAACGGAAATGCATTAAACCCTCTTTTGCCAGAGCATGGCTCATCTATAAACATAACACGTCCATGTTATGTAACAAATACAAGTCATGCTCGTCGAAAAGGTGGTAAGCTATCTGCAACAAGGTGTTGACACAGGTTAGCTTGCCCAGTCCTTGCAAGCTGACTTGGATCAAAACATTAAATTTTTGTCATCAGTAAATTTTCTGTGAGTAAAAAGACCATTCTACTCCACGAATCAGCTGGGTTTTTTTAATGGATCAACATTATTCAACAACTTGCTTGGCATAACGCATTTCAGAGATAAATTAAAACCCCTTTTCACAAAGAGCCGCTCATATCAAATATTAACAATGCAAGTGGAATAACCCTTTAGCACACAATCATGAGTTTAACAAATTTAAAAGAGAAGGTCTATGAAAACATTGTGGGAAAAGAAGAAAATGCTGGAAACCAGGATTTTCTCTTTTACCCATGTTTTCTATTCTTTCACAAACAAATTTCATCATTTTGTCCACATTTTATCTTTCATCTGTGAATGCTTTCAATTTTGGAAAGTATAAAATTTTGTCCCCTGATAAAGAGTTAACAGTTTAATACATGATCCCGACTTTTAAGGACCCTGAGAAATATCGATTTTTGAGTCACATTTATTTTGTCATCAAGTCTAAAATTTTGATATTTGTAAAGAATTAAAGATTAACAAGACTTATGCAAATCACATAGAGGATAACCACTTAATGTGATGGTAAACATTGTACATAAAAGCACAATGGCTTGTAATAAGGCATTGCTCTTTTTCCCAAAACGTTTTTCTAAGATGTTCACTGCAAAAGTCTCTATGCCAATGATGCAAAACTTTTAAAATGGAAAGATTTAATCATTTGTTTGGTGTCAAATCTACCCAAACCATTATAACACTACTTTATGTAATATTTCAGTATCCAGTATTTTACCTCCTTCCCATATTTTAGACTTCAAAATTGGGCAGCATTCACTGACTGACAAACTAAATGTGGTTCGAATGATTGGATGTCTCCATGTAAGGGTAGAAAAATTTTAAACTGGAAGATTTAATCATTTGTTTGGTGTAAAATCTACCCTAACCTTTATTACTCTATCTTATGTGATATTTCAGTATCCAGTATTTTACCTCCTTCCCATATTTTAGACTTCAAAATTGGGCAGCATTCACTGACTGACAAACTAAATGTGGTTCGAATGATTGGATGTCTCCATGTAAGGGTAGAAAACATGTTCAGAAAGGGAGATAATGGTGGTTACCAGCATTTTCTCTATTTCCCACCATGATTTCTATCAAAAACATTCATTTTTTGCCACATCTGAATTGTCGTCTGTAAATGTTTTGAATTTAGACTACTCCACAATTTTGTCATTTGGTAAAGGGTGAACTCTTTATTTTCTCATTACAACCGACACAATTCAAAGTGACAAACATCATAAATCAACAGCAAAGTTTATACTTACTGTTTTGTGTCGCTGTCATAACTAAAGGTACATAAACCAAACTGAATCAGAAGAAAATCACACACACCCTATAGAAGCAGAAAAAAGTACAAACTGATATAAATCATACAGTTTCATTTATATAACCCTTTACCAAACAATCCCAAGTTTTGACAACCCCGGAAGGGAAGGCTAATGAAAAGATGTGAAAATAGGAAAAAATGCCTGTATGCAGCATTTGCACCTTTTCCCATATGTTTTCTACCATTAAAATCACATCATTTCAGCCATATTTAATTCTGTCGTCTGCAAATGCTTTCACTTTGAACAAGTCTGGATTTTGTCGTCTGGTAAAGAGATAATCACCTTCAAAACACGAGCCTGAGTTTCAAAAACCCTGAGAAAGAAAGCTCTTGCAGACATTGTGGGAAAAGAAGAAAATGCCGATTACCAGCGTTTTCTTGTTTTTCCCACAATGTCTTCTAATCTTTCAGAGAATCATTCGAGCCACTTCTAGTTTTACGTCTGCATAGGCTTTAAACGGACTAGTCTAAACGTAGCTCATAGACAGCTATTCTTTTTTTTCTACTTTCAGTGAAAGTGATCTTGACCTGCAATTAACCCTTTTCCAAGCAACAAATTTTCGACTCTTTGAAATTCAAACCATCTGCAAAAGAAATTCAAAATTGGTATAACTGAATTTAAGTTCCATGATATGGTAGAAAACATTGTGGGAAAAAGAGAAAATGCAGGTTACCTGCATTTCCTCCTTTTCCTACAATGCTTTCAAACGCCTTCTCTGAAAGCTTTGTTAAAATTTGGAATTGTGTGGTAAAGGGTTATTCCATGAAATGAAGTTTTGTGTTCACAATATGCACAAGGTCTATCAACTTGTAAAGTTTTATAAACAAACCTCACAGAATGGTGAAGTTATTGCAGACTCTATTTTATCAACCTCTGACCTCTTCCTGAAAGCACTGTAGTTTCTATTTGCCTATTAGAGGTGACATCGATCTTGATGCTGCATTTTGACCATGTGGTGTGTGCATAATCTGCATTAACCCATTACCACACAATCCCAAGGTTCTATGAACCTGGGAAAGAAATGCTTCAGAAAAACATTGTGGGAAAAGGAAAAAAATCCTGGTTACCAGCATGTTTCCCTTTACCCACAGTGTTTTTCAAAAGCCATCTTAAAACTCAGGATTGTTTTGAAGCGAGTTAACTAGAGGGCCAGAGAAATTACATAACCCTTACCTGTCTCTAACTGTAAACTTCACATCTGCTTGTCCATAAATTTACAATACAACAGGTATTTGTATGTACTTGCTGTGAGTCTGAGATAATAATCACGAACAACAAAAACATTTGATTTTGGCACCCCTTGCTGGTATGACTCTTCATTAGACAAAAAAATAAATATGAATTTGTCTAGACTCCAATGCAGGGATTTCATTTTCAAGAAAAGGATAAAAAACAAGAGGGCCATAATGGCCCTGGGTCGCTCACCTTAGTAGAGTGCCTTAAAGGTTTTTCTTTAATTTGACCATGTGACCTAGTTTTTGACCGCAGGTGACCCAATTTCAAACTCATATTTCATGAAGACAAACATTCTGACCAATTTTCAAGTCAACTGAGCAAAAATTGTGGCCTCGAGTGCCCTAAAGATATTTCTTTAATTTGACCTAGTGACCTAGATTATGACTCCAGGTGACCCAAATTTGAACTGGTCTTTGACTATATCAAAAGAAACACTTTAACCAATTTTCAAATCAAATGAATAATAAATGTGGCCTCTAGAGTGCCCACTAGCTATTTCTTTAATTTGACCAAGTGACCTAGTTTATGACCCCAGTTGACCCAAATTCAGACTCATGTGAGATTTTACAAAGACAAACATTCTGACCAATTTTCAAGGCAATTAAGCAAATAATGTGGCCTCTAGAGTGCCCACAAGGTATTTCTTTATTTTGACCTAGTGACCTAGTTTATGGTTCAAGGTGACCCAAATCCAAACTCATCTGGTATTTCATCAAGACAAACATTCTGGCCAAATTTTAGGTCATTTGAGCAATAAATGTGGCCTCCAAAGTGCAAACAAGGTATTTCTTTAATTTGACCAAGTGAACTAGTTTATGACCCAAGTTGACCCAAATTAATCTTATGTGAGACTTTATAAAGACAAACTTTCTAACTAATTTTCAAGGCAATTGAGCAAATAATGAGAGTGCCAACAAGGTATTTCTTTAATTTGACCTAGTGACCTAGTTTATGACCCAAGATGACCCAATTTTGAACTCAATGAACTTGTTGCGCTAAGATGGGCAAACAAACTTAGAAGAGAATCACTACATACCAAATATCAAAGCTCTATGCCTTCCAGTTTTAAAGAAGAATTTTAAAGTTCTCCTTCTTTGTTCCTATGTTCGAACTTGTGACCCCCGGGGCTGGGCCAGTTTTGACCCAGGGGCATCATATGAACAAACTTGGTAGAGGTCCACTAGGAAATGCTACATACCAAATATCAAAGCTCTACACCTTCCCGTTTAAGAGAAAAAGAAATTTAAAGTTTTCCTTCTTTGTTTCTATCTTCGAACTTGTGACTCCCGGGGCGGGGCCAGTTTTGACCCAGGGGCATCATATGAACAAATTTGGTAGAGGTCCACTCTGAGATGCAACATACCAAATATCAAAGCTCCACACCTTTCGGTTTCAGAAAAGAAGAATTTTAAAGTTTTCCTTCTTTGTTCCTATGTTCGAACTTGTGACCCCAGGGGCTGGGCCAGTTTTGACCCAAGCAGCATCCTTGGAACAAACTTGGTAGAAGTCCACTAGGAGATGCTACATACCAAATATCAAAGCTCTATGCCTTCCAATTTAAGAGAAAAAAAAAATTGAAGTTTTCCTTCTTTGTTCCTATGTTAGAACTTGTGACCCCCGTGGCTGGGCCAATTTTGACCCCAAGAGCATCATATGAACAAACTTGGTAGAGATCCACTAGAAGATGCTACATACCAAATATCAAAGCTTCATGCCTTCCTGTTTCAGAGAAGAAGATTTTTAAAGTTTTCCTTCTTTGTTCCTATGTTGGAAATTGTGACCTCCGGGGCGGGGCAAGTTTTGACCCCAGGGGCATCATGTGAACAAACTTGGTAGAGGTCCACTAGGAGATGCTACATACCAAATATCAAAGCTCTATGCCTTCCAATTTAAGAGAAAAAAAAAATTGAAGTTTTCCTTCTTTGTTCCTATGTTAGAACTTGTGACCCCCGTGGCTGGGCCAATTTTGACCCCAAGAGCATCATATGAATAAACTTGGTAGAGATCCACTAGAAGATGCTACATACCAAATATCAAAGCTTCATGCCTTCCTGTTTCAGAGAAGAAGATTTTTAAAGTTTTCCTTCTTTGTTCCTATGTTGGAAATTGTGACCTCCGGGGCGGGGCAAGTTTTGACCCCAGGGGCATCATATGAACAAACTTGGTAGAGGTCCACTAGGAGATGCTACATACCAAATATCAAAGCTCTATGCCTTCCAGTTTCAGAGAAGGTGATTTTTAAAGTTTTACCTCTTTGTTCCTATGTTCGAACTTGTGACCCCCGGGGCAGGGCCAGTTTTGACCCCAAGGGCATCATATAAACAAATTTGGTAGAGATCCACTAGGAGATGCTTCATGCCAAATATCAAAGCTCTATGCCTTCTAGTTTTAGAAAAGAAGATTTTTAAAGTTTTCCTTCTTTGTTACTATGCTCAAACTTGTGACTTCCGGGGCGGGGCCAGTTTTGACCCCAGGGGCATCATATGAACAAACTTGGTAGAGGTCCACTAGGCAATGCTACATACCAAATATCAAAGCTCTACACCTTTCAGTTTCAGAGAAAATGATTTTGAAAGTTGCCCCTCTTTGTTCCTATGTTTGAACTTGTGACCCCTGGGGCAGGGCCAGTTTTGACCCCAAGGGCATCATATGAACAAACTTGGTAGAGGTCCACTAGCAGATGCTTCATGCCAAATATCAAAGCTCTATGCCTTCTAGTTTTAGAGAAGAAGATTTTTAAAGTTTTCCTTTTTTGTTCCTATGTTGGAAATTGTGACCCCCGGGGCAGGGCCAGTTTTGACCCCAGGGGCATCATATGAACAAACTTGGTAGAGGTCCACTAGGAGATGCTACATGCCAAATATCAAAGCTCTACGCCTTCAAGTTTCAGAGAAGAAGATTTTTAAAGTTTTCCTTCTTTGTGACTATGCTCAAACTTGTGACCCCCAGGGTGGGGCCAGTTTTGACCCCAGGGGCATCAAATGAACAAACTTGGTAGAGGTCCACTAGGAGATGCTACATACCAAATATCAAAGCTCTGCGCCTTCTAGTTTCAGAGAAGAAGATTTTCAAAGATTTTGCTTTTTTTTTTTCCTTTTTGTTGCCATGGCAACCAGAGTTGTGGGTAGAATTCAATTCTTTGAACAATTTTGGTAGAGCTTCAGCCAAGAAACATCCCTGCCAAGTTTCATCAAGATTGGCCCAGTGGTTTAGGAGAAGATGTTTAAAGAAATTGTTGACGGACGACGGACGACGGACATAGGGCGATCACAATAGCTCACCTTTAGCACGTTGTGCTAAGGTGAGCTAAAAACTGTAGAAAAAAGGAGAAAATGCTGTAACTAGCATTTTCTCCTATACCCACTTTTATTTTTTCAAATCCTTCAAAAATTAAAATATGGTTTCATAAGGAGAGAACTGATATCAAAATTTACCTGAACAGTTTTGTAATGTCTCTCTTCTGGCGTATCATATACAGCTATAGGTGATAGTCTGGGATGATTCAAACCTGTAAACTCCCCATCAATGGCAATGAAACTTGCTTCATCAATGGCGTCCAGTATGTCTTGTAATTTGTCCTTAAAATCTAGAATAAACAAAGATAGTAATGGATGTTGAAATACAATCAAGTCATTTTAGATTTGTAACTAGTATTATTGATTTTAACCCTTTCCCAAACGACAAAATTTGGACTGGTCCAAATTCACAGAGTTTGCAGACGACAATATTAAGTTCGGTGAAAATGGTAGAAAGTTCTCAATAAGGGTAGAAAACACTGTGGGAAAAGGAGAAATTGCTCATTACGAGCAATTTCTCCTTTTCCCACAGTGTTTTCAAAAGACTTCTGCTGCAGACACGTGAAAACCAGGGCTTGTTTGGGAAAGGGTTAATCCTTGCCCTGAAGAAAATTTTGAATCATGAAAATTATATTCTTTATTTCTTCTCCTTTATCTTATTACCTCACAACAAAGTTTTAGACCTGTCCAACTTAAAAACATTTGCAGACAAAAAATTAAATGTGCCTAAAATGGTGGGATTAGTCTTTGAAAGGGTAGAAAACAATGTCGGAAAAAAAGAAACTGCTGGTTACAAGCATTTTCTCCTATTCTCATACTGTTTAAAAAAAAAAAAACCTCCTTCCTCAGGGTCATTAAAACTAAGGATTGTATGGTAAAGGATTATTTGTTTTCTCTTCCTTGATTACAGTGTCAACCTATTTACTCTCAAAGCCAAGGTCTGGGTTGAAATTCCTACAATCTAAGCCAGGTATAGCTTGAAACAGTACAGACCATGATAAAGGAACTGTACAGTTTGTGGAATTCAACACAAGCGGCAACAACATCCTGGACCTATTTATCACAAATCATCTGTCTGTGATTGAATGCTGCAGACCTCTCACAGGGATAAGTGATCACAACTTTAGTCCTAGCTTTCTTTTCAGCACTATCCACTCAAAGGTCAAGCAAGCAAGTCATGACAAACCTTTTCGTGACCAAAACAACACCCCCAAAGCAGAGTTCGGCAGAGGATTGTTCAGAGATGGGACATTTAGTTCCACAACTTATAATAAGGGACATTTTCAATGTTAGTGAGGCTGACAGACTTAAGATTACTTCTCAAATAATAGTGAAAGGGGCAAACAGCTACCTGTGAGCATTTCAATGAAGCATTTTTCCAACTGAATGGAACAATGTCTCCAAACCCCCATAAAGTAACATACATGTACTTCCATCCAACTGCCATCGCCACTTGAAAACAAGAGGGCCATGATGGCCCTGTATCGCTCCACTGGCTTATAAACCATAAATACTAAACATTTCAATTCTGAGCCAAATGGTTTCAAAATGAAGACTTACAAAAGTTTTCTCTGTAAAAGCCCATGTGAAAGTTGAGACCCGTAAGGCAAAGCCATTTTTGATCCCAGAGCTATAATTACTTGAACCCTGGTAGAGGTCCACAAGATAAAGCCACATGCCAAAATAATACAAGTCTATGCTGTATGGTTATAAATAAGATGATTTTCAAGTTTTGTCCATATGAAGCCTCTGTAAAACATGAGACCCCTAATGCAAGGCTAATTTCAAAACAAAAATCAAAACAGGAAGATTTCTTAAGTTGTCACTATGTAAGCCCATGTAAAACTTGTGACCCCTGCGGCGGGGCCAATTTTGACCCCAGGGCTAAAATTTTGGCCTGCTTGGTAGAGGCCTACTAGATATAGCAACATGCAAAATTTGGTAGCTCTGGGCCTTATGGCTAGGTACAGGAAGATTTTTAAAGTTTTCTCTATATAAGCCTATGTAAAACTTGTGACCCCTGGGGCAGAGCCAATTTTGACCCCAGGGCTATAATTTGAAGAAACTTGATAGAGGTCTACTACATAAAGCTACATGCCAAATTTGGTAGCCCTATGCCTTATGGCTTCAGACAAGAAGATTTTTAAAGATTTCCAATATTTTTCAGTTTTGTTGCCATGGCAACCAGAGTTTTTGAAGGAATCAAATTCTTTCAAGAAATTCTGAAGAGGAACATGCCAGGATCATTTCTGTGAAGTTTCATGAAAATTGGATGGGTAGTTTCAGAGAAGAAGATGTTTGAAATAAAAGTTAACGCACGGACGGACGGACGCACGGACGGACGGACGCACGACGGACACCGGGCCATGACATAAGCCCGCTGGCCTTCAGCCAGTGGAGCTAAAAACTATTGACTGTTCACTGGCCAACACATTCGGCATGAATACCAGGGCCTTAGCTAGCCTCTGAAATTCAGGAGTCATTGACCCCTTGACGGCTAAAATTGAAAGTTGTTCGAGTTCTTTCTTTCTTCTACAGCAATGCATGTATCTGAAAGGTATCTAGTCATTTCGACATCCGGTCATCTCAACACTTTTTGGTCGTTTCGACTCTATTTTGGTCATTTCAACACCCAAGAGAAATTGCTTGCAAAAAGTGGTCGTTTCGACACCTGTTGATTCCTCCCTCCTTGAAAATTAAGAAAGAAAAAAAAAGGTAATTTTTCGCATAGTATGTTGTAAGATGCACTGATTTTGAAACTGTAGTGAATTTTTGCGGTATATGTAGCGAAAGTCGCCTCTCTTCCGATCTTTGTGTTTACTACTACCTAAAGTTATTCTATTGCGGATAGGCAACTGTCTTGATTTATACATCAGTGGAATTCTATATGAGGAGGTTGTTAAAAGCAGAAGACAGATAATGTGCTATTTGTCAGTAATAATCAAATATCTGTATCTACTTTTACATTCCTTCATACTGCTTCCATAAATGGTAATTATGAAACAAACTGTTGGTTAAGTTGGATTAACTGTTATGTTTGATTAAATTGAATGTGTTGATTGTTTTTTTTTACAAATTACACCCCCTCATTCCTGTTTTGCTTTAATTTGAATGTTGTAGTCAATATTTTGTTAACGACGTAATTGATTATTCAAAGACAAAAATTAACTTTGAATTTGTTGACGTTGTTTTGTGTTTGTTTACTTTTGAAGTTTTGTAAATAAAGAGGAGTTTGTACAGGTAGTGGCTCACAGCATGCCCACTGGGTTTTCAATTTGGGGGTGCATGCCCCTTCCAGGTTTTGAATTGGGGGTACAAAGAAAAAATTGGGGGTACACTGTACCCCCAAGGTTTTGAATTGGGGGTACAAAGAAAAATTAGGGGGTAAAGAGTAACTTTGGGCTGTTTCAGTTTTATTTATGAATTTTAACACCCTAGCTCCTTTACCATAATGAATGGGATCTTAATTAAATTATTAAATTGTGCATTTGGTGATTATATGGATGCATCATATGTCTCCAGGGCATGCATATACTTAGATATAATCGCAACAGCTGTCAGGGTTTAAAAGCCCCACACGGCCATGAGTTTTGATAATCAACCATCTGTACTGAAGTTTTTTCACCTTTATTCCTTTCTCAAAGTTGTGAAGTAACATTGCATTAGAACTGCTTTAAAAAGGAAGTGTAGACAGATTGATGCTCGTTGTCCAGGATGATGTTCGTAGAGGAGCAGGCCTATTTGCTCATTGTAAGCTCAAACTCTGTCAAATAAAGGCCATGCCGTGTTAGGGCAAAATAAAACAAAATGTGTAATGGTAGAATCACTTGTGTAAACCTACCTTTCTCAGTCTCAGATCTTCACACTGTAAAATATTTTAACAGCTTGTGTTGTGATGACATTTTTTTCTACAGCAGATGCCGTACACACGAATATTACAGTACAGGTTTGATTTTCGGCTCAATTTTTCAGCTTTCATATGTCAAATAAATGTGTTTTTAACCATAACTGTGCATCATAATATAATTAAATGATTTTAATTTCTCATTGAAAATTAATTACCAGATTTCCCGTGCACATGGTAGATTTTGACATCTTAAAAAAATCGTAACGAAAATTACTCAGACAGAAGAGGGAGCTGCAGAATAAATATAGCGAAAATATTTGGTAACCCGCACTATTTTGAGGACAAAGCATGGTACCCACTTCCAAGGAAAGCTACTTTCGTTTTGTTTGTTAGGCATGCAATACGAAATGGTATCTAATTTGTAGGTGCAGTTTACGTAATTACTTTCCTTTTTGTATGTGCATACTTTTGACAGTGCGTGCATGCACATAAGCACAAATAATTTGTACATACTGCAGTACGTGATTGGGCACCCTGGTTCATTGTTCTATTGTTCTGCAGTGGCAGATAACAGTATTAAGTGTATTTCGGGAGGAGACAACAGGCAAGGCTGGTCAACTTTTTTGGCCTATTATGCAATCGGCCACACCCTTTTTTGTCTTTTATTATTGATTCGCATTAATAATGCTCGACTCATACTGAGATCCAGATGATTTTCTCTTCCTTTTTATACAAAATATCGGTTGTCCGCTAGGTGTCCATCTACATACTATAGACATACTACAGACATCCTAAATATAAAAGATACATCCCAGTTACAAGGGCTTTGTCCGTTTTGAATATTTCATATACGTGATGCATACGGTTACATCCTATTTCCGTGCTACTTACAATGTATAGACGTTCCATGTACCTTATCTTTCCCCCCCTTTCTGTTTTCAGCTGATGTGACTTGCGAGGATGCCCAGAGGATGCAGAGAGGATACAGCGGACGTTTAACGGATGATAACGGAAATAAAACGTTTGTTGCTCGTATACGTCACAGATTCACATTGTACACGGCGGAAAGTTCATCAGTTCTAAACGTTTTGTGCAGCTCAAAACTTTTTACGCGGATGAAATCACAGTGGACGGATGCTCGGTGGAAAGAGCGTATGAAACACGTATGCAATGAGTACATAACAGATGCACAGCGTTTTCCAACGGATGGCAAGATTTTTTTATGTTTTACATCCTCCTTGCATCCGTAAGTTCAGTGGGACCGGGCCTTAAATTTATTATCAAAGATGAAAAGATATTTTGAAGTGCCTCTGATTGGATGATGTCAAACTGACTTCTGTTGTGTCATAAGTTTTCACGTTTTTCTTCAGCGATCTTTTTTTCATGTCAGTTGATTTTTCTGGAAATATTACTGCATGATTTGACATGAACTCGTCAATTTGGATAGCAGGTAACTTTAAAACATGTCATCTTACACTAGATAATTGGATTAACACCTTTATCACGTTTTCAAAAATGAATCGCCACTCACCAGCTTGATTAGCTGTGATAAACAGAGCTGCGTGAGTCTTTCACAAATTTAATAGTACTGATCGTGTTTATTACGATCTCTATATTTCTGCCCGATACATGCTAGCTAATTTATATTACGCTTTATCCGATAATCTCATAGGTCAGATTGACGCTTAGGCAGATATTTTTGAGCGTAAAAAATAGGCCATTTCAGATTTCCAAGCGTCAAAACTCTGGGTTCCTGGTCAAATGAGAACCCGGGTCTAAATATTCTCAAAGTCCTTCTCTGACAATTAATCCTGATACAAATTAACCCTTTCCCAAACAAGCCCTGGTTTTCACGTGTCTGCAGTACAAGTCTTTTGAAAACACTGTGGGAAAAGGGGTAACGAGCAATTTCTCCTTTTTCCAGAGTGTTTTCTACCCTTTTGGAGAACTTTCTGTCATTTTCATCAAATTTAAAATTGTCGTCTGCAAACTCTTTCAATTTGGACCAGTCTAAAATTCATCATTTGGAAAAGGGTTAATTCTCATGAACAAGAGAAAGCTGGCTAGCCAAAGGATGTCGATGCCGATTGCGTACTTTCGATTTCTTCAACAATTACACTACCTGACCTGAGATTGTCAGGACCGATTGACTACTTTCGGATTGTTCATCGGTCTCTAATTTCGATGATTCATTGGATTTTGGCTTAGTTTTGGACCCAAAGAAAGCACCGATTTGTTTAGTATTCTTTGCGTCTGACAGTTTCAGCTTTTTATTGTAGTTATCAGAGCCCCAGATAATCTTTTGAGCCAAGGAGTATTTAAGCATCATTTTTTTAATGGTAGGGGTAAAATGAAATGACCTTGCTTAAGCAGCAAATTTTTAAGCAAGAAAATTCTGATGGTAGCGTAAAAATCGAGTTTTACCCTGAACATAGTATGTTTCAATCCCTACTTTTAACTTTTTTTATTTTCTTTTGTGTCCAGCTAATAAGATAGTTGAAAAATATGGCAATTTTATTTTATTCTTTTTATCTGTTATATGCTGAGCATGGTATAAAAAGAATATGTGTTGCTAAAATATGGATACCTTGATTACAACTGTTTAGTAATTCCAAGCACTTGATCATCAGAAAGATGTAGAATTAAATTTTAACTTGCAGCCCAAGCATGCAATGCGTCATTATGAATAAATGGACACAGACAAGGTTCTAACAGTTTTCCAAACAACATAATTTTAGACTCTTTCGTATTTAGAGCAGTAGCAGACAACAATTCAAATGTGGCTTAAAGGACTGGATTTGTCTTTCATATAGCATACTAGACATAGTGGAAAAGGGAGAAAAGAAAGGTCACCATCATTAAAATGTTCATTCATTCTAGTGTTCTTTCTTTGTATGAGTGACCAATACCTTCTTTAACACATGTTCCATTGCTAACACTGTATGACAAAAAGGCCTAACCTCCGACCTCCCCTGTCTAATTTGTAGGTTGTCATATATTTTCATTTCGTAACGCAACCAATGGTTTTTACTCACTACAAAACATATATTTTGGCTTCCACTTCTTGATTTTTACAGAGATTTGTGTACATTCACTGTTTAGATTCATTATCAAAGACGATAAAACAGATTGAAGTGCCTCTGATCAGACGACATCAAACTGACGTTTCTCATGTCATGGGTTTTCGTGTTTTTTTCCAGCGTCCGATTTTTCATGTCAATTAATTTCTGGAGAAGTATTTCTGCATCATTTGACATTAATTTGTCAGTTAGGGTAGCAGGTAGCACTAAAACCTGTTATTTTACTCTAGATAAAGGGATGAACACTTTTATCACGTTTTCATAAAATGCAAGTTTGATTAGCTGTGATAAACAGAGCCGTGTGCGTATTTGACACTGATTGTGTAACTTATTAAAGTCCACATATCTGCCGGGTACATGCCCGCAAGCTAATTTATATGAAGCTTTAGCCGATGATCTCGTGTGTCAGATGACCCTTAAGCAGATTATTTTTGAGCATAAAAAACCGAGTTATTTCAAATTTCCAAGCGTCAATGAGAACTGATAGACCAAGTTAGAAAATTAATGTACAAACTATTTTTCAACGGGAATGTATTACGAAAGATTCTAAGAGAAAATTGTGACGAGCATTTTCTTTTTCCGGGTGGAGCATTACGATTTAAGAACAGTAAATCGGTGTATTTTTTAGAAGAAATGTACTGTGTAGGTGCATATCAATCTATGTGATACAGCCGTGGAATCTGATCCAAGGACGAACTGAAGTTTGCCGAATGCCAAACCAAGCACACGTATAATCAGCATTCAGCAAACCTTGGGTGATCCGATGATCATGTTAGATGTAGGTACAGAACTGGCCGAGTTGTGACGAGTGGTATAATCAGCTGATCTAAGAAGCTTGCAATTCAATCAGAAAATGATGTGCGAGCGTTTCAGCGACAACACAGCCGATCAAGATGACGATCTCAGTTGTCAACAAAATACGCAATGAAAATCAGTCACATTGTGTATCGTGAGAAACATGTGCATATTTGTTATGCTTTGAAATAAGTTTTGTTGCGTAATTGCTGTGGGGGTGGATGCCAACTATCGGCATCACTTTCATAGTAAGACAAACCCCTGATTCCATCAAGTCTTTGCGAGACTCTGTCCACTGCAAACTATATCTATGAATCATATACTTGGAAAGAATAATGTACAGAGTACTGTTAAAATAAAGCCCTGTTAGAACCACTTTTGTCATAAAATGGCTTTTAACAAAAGTGGTTCTTAACAAAGCCCGGCCAGGTAGCTCTGTGGTTAATGTATCCGACTTGGACCTGGTGGTTGTGATGACCGCTGTGATATGACCTAAGCTGTTAAAATGGTTTAAAAGAAACTCAGGGAAAGCATGGATAGGTGCAGTGGTCTGCGTAAAATATCTGATCAATACAAAAGCAGAACATTGATAAAAATCAGTAATTTTAATTGTCTAGGAAATTAGGTGATAAAAGCAACACTTTGGTCATTTCGACACCTGCTATCAGTACAGAAATTGCCGATTTATTATGCTCATTATTTGAATCTTACAAGAACACAATATTTTGAATGTAATTAAAACAAAATTACAAAGTAACCATTCAGGGTAAATTCATCCTATGAACTCAAATATAAATAATTCTCGGACAAAAATCGGGCGTCGAAATGACCAAATTTTGCACAAAAATTTTACCGGGGGTCGAAACGACCAAAAAGTTTCGAAATGATCAGGGGTCGAAATGACCGGGTGTCGAAATGACTGTCATTCATCTGAAAATCGGGATCCTGAAAATCACAGCTACAAAACATCTCAAATAAATGGAACGGCATATTCATTGGCAGCTGCTTTCACGACTGTCAGCTTGAAATGAACAAAATAAAATTTCTGAAAGAACTTCTTACTTTTCTTAGTAATGTCCATGATTTTCTTTTTTTAATCTTTTGAGTTACGTCCCTTCACTTGGCGCTAACCTCTTATATCAGGAAGATCAAATAAGAAATGAAAAAATATATTTAAAAAAAAAATGGATGAAATTTCATTATTAATCAAATGCATACAAATAAAATGATATTTTGTTATCATACACTTTATCATATTTGGTATTTAGGATGTAAACGATTGCTTTCTTTATTTTCAAGGACTTGGCGACGTGTCACCCAAACGCTTTTAAGCCGATTTCAAGCATTTTATGAAAATATTCTGTCCAAACAAGCAAGATCGCTACCAGTAAGATGTCTGTACAGGTATTTTAAAGGAATCTAGCTTGCCAGGTAAAATTCTACTTCAGCCGTCTATAAACAGTTTATTGCCTTTGTCTGCAAAGTTCCCATAAGGGCATTTTGGGATCCTGCATTTATTTCCGTATCTGTATCGTATGTACCTTCAGTCTGAAGCCTTCAGTGAAGGGTTGCGCCGATGTTATTTTTGTGAGTGTGTCCCCGCACCCCTTCATATCAGCCATTCTTTCAAAGCTTCTGGGAATTTCAAAATCTTACCGGTCATCTTTCAGTCGGCTTAATGTGTCTTTATCTGCTTGTCAGCTATGAAAATGGACATGAATCAATCGATAAATGATTTAACTTTACACTGACACCAAGTGTAATGGGGTCCTACTAAAACACGCCGTACCAGAAAAATACGCCGTACGGATAAAAACACGCCATACCAAAATGTGCAACATATTGCTTGCTTTTTTTTGTATTTTTATATTGAAAACCATATTATCTATCCTACCTAGCGATATTAATGCCCAATTTTTCGTATTTGTCAAGTTATTTGCCAATTTCAGACATTCTTTCACGGGACCGACAGATGCCTGTTACGCCGTACCAATTAACTTAGCGCCGTACGAATTTTGAGGCACAAAACAACCAAATTAATAAGAATGTATGATACAATATGCAATTATCTACTTATTTAGGAGTTTGTTATTCTATATTTCATGTCTTACAGGGGTTGCAGGTACATGTCAAGCATCCAGCAGATATTTACAGAAGGGAAATAACTGTTGTACTCCTGAAGTATATACAGAGTTACGTTTCATTACTTTATGAAACCTTGTAGAAAAATAAGAAATTACTTTTGACCATTTATCTTCTTTTCTGATACTGAAAAATAATGTTATTGAAAATATTTGGAGAAAAGAAGAAAATTATGGTAACCCTCCCATAACAAATTTCATTGTTGTTTGGTTAAGATTAACCCTTTACCAAACGACTAAAATTTAGCATTGTCCAAATTGAAAGCATTTGCATGACAATTTCAGTGCGGCTCAAATGAAGTAAGTTTTCTTTGAAAGAGTAGAAAACATTGTGGGAAAGGAGAAAATGCTGGTTACCAGCATTTTCTTCCTTTCCCACAATGTTTTTAAAAGGCTTCTTTTCTAGGAGCGTCAAAAATCGGGATTGTGTGGTAAAGGGTTAATGGTTGTAGAACTCTTAGCCATAAAAATGTTTCCAGACTCAACGACGTGGACGTGGTTCTACCATGAGTCCTTTTTTTTTTTTTTTTTTTATTTTATTTTACTGTTATTATTTTAAACTAAATTTTATGAATTTGTAATATTAAAACTCATTTATATTTTTTCATTTATTAATCCATTTTTACAGTTCTGGTGTTTTACTATCTATTTATTATCTATTTATTTTTTGCCTCGCATCAAAGCTCATTACCACCCCGTATTAATAGGGCACCAAACAAGGACTCGCGGCGTATGAGCTTATTATGATCATGAAACCTTTTTTTTTAGTTTATTTTACTGTTATTACTTCTATAACTATTTTATGAATTTGTAATTTTGAAACAGATTATCTAATTCACTATTTGAGAATGACGGCAAAGATGACAATTCTGAAAAGTCGATATCCCGGTATTCAGATATATTAAGGTCTATTAGCGGGTCTTCAGACATATTGTGACTTTCTATTCAAGGTCAGATCATCTCTCGTTTCCCACAGAAAAAATAATATTCGGCTCGGACGAAGAGCAAGCGCTTCTGAATGCAATCCGATCTGCATTCTCTGACTCCACTCAGGTTTTATGCACGCGACATTTGGAGGAAAACATGAAAAGGCACTTAAATAAAGCTCAGGTTTCAGAACAAATTCAGAGAATTTTAACAAATCAGTTATTTGGCATTAATGGGATACTCACTCTACCTAGCAGACTTGCTTTTATTGAAAGAAAATAAGAAATCGTAGAGCAATTCGCCAACATTGATAACGGTTATTTGAGTGAAAAATTAATACCCATTCTATTTCAATATGCATTTACACCAAGACTTGAAAATCCAAGTATACCCCTTTTTTGGAAGAACAACAACTGCGAGAGTATGAACCATAAAATTAAAATACTGGGTAACTGGCATAACTCGAAACTCCATGATATGATCGCTCGATTACAAGACATTGAAATGTCTCAGATGTTGGACATTCGCGGGGCCCTACATGGCAGGGGTAATCTGCAATTATCAGCAAATGCTCTTGTACTAAAATCAAGTCATTCTTCCTGGTTAGATATGAATGAAAAAAGTCGACAGAAAATGGTCGAAAGATTCTTTAGATTCGTGCACAAAGACACTGATAAATTAGTGAATTCATCCGATATGATGTTAAGTATTCCCGTAACCTCAAAAATAGCCAAAAAAACCAGGCCAGGTTAAGCGAGTTAGATCTGCTAAAACAACGAGTATTCAAAACAAAAAACATAAAGTTGAATAATGAGTAAAACATTTCTTAGAGCGCAAATATGGGGACTGCTCCGCTTTCTCTTGGTGTAACCACGCTCTAGCAAATCAAAAAATGTTTTACTTGTCTTTTGAAAACACGGTGGGCACAGAAGAAATTGTCCTTTGGAAAAGGGTTAATAACATGTCATGTATGGAAAAAAATAAACTAAAAAAAAAAAAGGTTCATGGTCATCATAAGTTCATACGTCGCGAGTCCTTTGTTTGGTACCCTGTTAACCCTTTACCGAACAATCCCTGGTTTTTACGAGGCTGAGATAGAGGCCTCTTGAAAACATTGTGGGAAAAAGGTGAAAATGCTGGTAACCAGCATGTTTCCCTTTTCCCACAATGTTTTCTACCATGCTGGAAACAATTTCTGGGTTACGTTTATTTTGTCGAATGTAAGTGCTTTCAATTTGGACAAGTCTAAAATTTTGTCGTTTGGTAAAGAGTTTATACAGGGTGGTAATGAGCTTTGATGCCAGGCAAAAAGTAAATACATCTACATAATAAATAGATAGTAAAACACCAGAACTAGTCATGTAAAAATGGATTAATGAATGAAAAAATATAACTGAGTTTTAATATTACAAATTCATAAAATAGTTATAGAAGTAATAACAGTAAAATAAACTAAAAAAAAAGGTTTCATGATCATAATAAGCTCATAAGCCGCGAGTCCTTGTTTGGTGCCCTATTAATACGGGGTGGTAATGAGCTTTGATGCGAGGCAAAAAATAAATAGATAATAAATAGATAGTAAAACACCAGAACTGTAAAAATGGATTAATAAATGAAAAAATATAAATGAGTTTTAATATTACAAATTCATAAAATTTAGTTTAAAATAATAACAGTAAAATAAAATTTAAAAAAAAAAGGACTTATGGTAGAACCACGTCCACGTCGTTGAGTCTGGAAACATTTTTATGGCTAAGAGTTCTACAACCATTAACCCTTTACCACACAATCCCGATTTTTGACGCTCCTAGAAAAGAAGCCTTTTAAAAACATTGTGGGAAAGGAAGAAAATGCTGGTAACCAGCATTTTCTCCTTTCCCACAATGTTTTCTACTCTTTCAAAGAAAACTTACTCCATTTGAGCCGCACTGAAATTGTCATGCAAATGCTTTCAATTTGGACAATGCTAAATTTTAGTCATTTGGTAAAGGGTTAATCTTAACCAAACAACAATGAAATTTGTTACGGGAGGGTTACCATAATTTTCTTCTTTTCTCCAAATATTTTCAATAACATTATTTTTCAGTATCAGAAAAGAAGATAAATGGTCAAAAGTAATTTCTTATTTTTCTACAAGGTTTCATAAAGTAATGAAACGTAACTCTGTATATACTTCAGGAGTACAACAGTTATTTTCCTTCTGTAAATATCTGCTGGATGCTTGACATGTACCTGCAACCCCTGTAAGACATGAAATAGAATAACAAACTCCTAAATAAGTAGATAATTGCATATTGTATCATACATTCTTATTAATTTGGTTGTTTTGTGCCTCAAAATTCGTACGGCGCTAAGTTAATTGGTACGGCGTAATGGGCACCTGTCGGTCCCGTGAAAGAATGTCTGAAATTGGCAAATAACTTGACAAATACGAAAAATTGGGCATTAATATCGCTAGGTAGGATAGATAATATGGTTTTCAATATAAAAATACAAAAAAAAGCAAGCAATATGTTGCACATTTTGGTACGGCGTGTTTTTATCCGTACAGCGTATGGTACGGCGTATTTTTCTGGTACGGCGTGTTTTAGTAGGACCGAGTGTAATGTTAGGTTTTCATCGACCTTATTGTAATTTAACTTTTATTTGACATAAAAATATCTGGTCAATTTGTAAACAAGCACTTGTTATAAATTCGGTTAATAACGTATGCACGGTCATTTTGATTTGAAAAAAATGACTGTATGTGATCAGCGGTTTAACCCTTTACCACACAATCAGGCCTTTTAACGACCCTGAAGAAAAAACCTTTTGAAAACATTGTGAGAAAAGGAGAAAATGCTGGTAACCAGCATTTTCTCCTTTTCCCATATTGTTTTCTGCCCTTCCCAAAACAAATTTTAGTTTTTGAGCCACATTTGTCGTCTGCAGATGCCTTCAGTTTGGGCAAGGCTAAAATTTTGTTGTCTGGTAAAGTGTTAAGTGATAACTATGACTCCTTGTAAATGAAATATCTTTGACCATCCATGATTTGTGCCCATAAGCAAGAACTGGCCAGTCAATCAATGGTGATATCAACAATAATAAAGACTACATCTGGGAAATAAACTTCTTGGATGTGGTTTGTATGTGTGTTGTTGTTTTGTTTCCCATCGCTTCCAATTATTTTAACTGTTTATGTTTAAAACCAACCTTGATCAATTTCTTTTTCTGGAGGTACAGTCCTTGAACTGTGCCCAGGAGGAATGATGTCATATACACTTCTTTTGGAGGCCAAGCTTATTTCAATCATTGTTTATCATCGTTGTGTTAACTAAGGAATGAAATTGTACCAGGTACTTTCAGATTTACACAGAAATATGTCTGGAATTCTTTCCTCAGTTGTCCTAGTTGATAATTGCATTAATACAGATCTGATCTTGTATAAAGACCCCCTTTTTGACAAACACATGATACAATTAATTTGGCCTTACTGTCAAAAAAGTGGGTGGGATTATCTTATGAAAAGAAACACTGTCAAATGCCATGCGGAATTACTGGCATGTTGGAAAAATATTTCAGGTGTTTTATGACAGTAAAATGTATTTGGAAAATCAGAATGAGAAAATTGTGTCATTTTGGGGACGTGTCTTGAATGAAGCCTATATTTGCTCTTTAAAAACACATGTCGATGCAATTTTCGGTAAAGTAGCTTCTAGAAGGAAGTTGAAAGCTGGCGACATACTTAATGACATCAACTTCTAACCCAATTCATCAGTATCACTGAAATGCTTGAGGGCACACACCAAGGATGGGCACGATTCTAGGACATATGACGATACATGCAGTATATTTTAGTTTCCCTTTCAAAGCTCAGGCTGAAACAGAGCTGGATAAATTGTGAAAAAAAGAATTTGACTGTACTGGAAATGACCTCCAGAACATGGGCTGTAAATGTCAAGCCCAGTTTTGATTTCCTTGGAAGTAGGTCAGAAGATATTTACAGTTAAAAAAATGGAGTTACAAGGCAGTAACAGTAACTTTTTAAAAATGGTTTGGTGTTTTTGTTAAGATTTATCATTACTCTATCGGTCAATGTCCTTATTGGTAGCTGATAAAGAAAAGATCAACATATACAGCCATTTGAAAAGATGACAGTATTTCTATTTTTCAATCCAGAATGGGCATTAGAATGGCTGCAGTGGGGGCTAGCAGAGACACAATCACAGAAATAACATGGAGCTAGTCATTGAATCGGGGGTATATCATTTGTAGCGCACTTTCTCGGCCTTTCGTTAAATTTTTCTATCATGTTGTTGCTCTGGATCTAGACAGTGACCTATATAACCAAATTTACGATCCCTGATATGGATGAATTGTTTGTTTGTATGGTGTTCAACTCCGTTTTTCAACAGTATTTCAGTTATACTGCTGCAATTAATGCTCCTATCCAATGCACTCCTGGAATATCTTTTAACAGTACTTCGCACAATATTCTTCTCAAGCTACTGGCTGCTTTCCCACATTACCACAGTTGAAACAGTGGTCAGATGTGAGACAGGAATGAATTCTGTTACAATGATCACCATCAATACATGTACTGTGTATACGTTTTTAAACAGTACACATACCCCATGGTCACATAAAAATTACTACCATTTCCAATTCTAAATAAAAAGTCTTGAATAAAACAAAAAATCTCTTGTTGATCACCATTTCCTTAATTTTTTTCAATTGTACTGGAATCAAAACAGTGCAATCACAATATTTTGGACATTAAGGTCACACTCCATTTGCGATGTCCGGTATGTCCTGTATACTCTGACCAGCTTTCTCGAATAAATCAAACAATCATCAGTCACTAAAGACAGACAAAGCAATTATTTTCATGAATTAGAATTTTTACATTGTTTACCTTCGATTTCATGTCATTAGTATGTAACCGCACAGCTGTTTCGGCGCACTTGATTTTAGAAAGCTCTTCGAAAAGAATAGAGTAGCGAATCAAGTCCAACCTGCTGATTTATATTCGGAGTTATCGCATTTATTTGTAGTACGCAAAATTTGATAGCAGACACCAAAAAATCATGTCTAAGCATCTAATCTGTTGAGTTTGTGGGGGAAAGGAAGGACCACCCTGATGATCAGGATGAAGATCAAAGGTATGGGACCCATAAAATTAGGGCTTGGACCCCTGATTTTTTCAAGGCTGCATCCAGAGTACTCTAGCTTTCAAAATCTCTGTAAAACCCTGCTTCGACTGAAGCCCTATTTGTTACATTTGGATGATTTACGGTACTAGTTTTGGTCACATCTCACCTGCCTGGATGTTCTATTACTCTTTTAATTTTTGTAAAACACAGAAATAATGAAGAAGGGAGTAATTTCCTTGCTATGACTGAAATTTTGTTGAAAGCATTATGTGGGCCCTTTACCGCATAATCTTGTGTTCAAAACCACTTTGAGAAAAAGGCTTTCAAAAACATTGTGGGGGGAAAAAGACAAAAAATACTAGTTACCAATATTTCCTTTTCCCACAATGTTTTCAACACTTTAAATCAGAGGCAAATCCAGTAGTTTGAGTTACCTTTTATTTGTCTGCTGCAAATGCTTTTAATTTGGACATTCCCACAAGTGTAGAATTTTGTTGTTTAGTAAAGAGTTTAAAAATAAAGCTCTTCTCCAACTCGAACAAAATTTGGACTTGTCTATATTCATAGCATTTGCAGATAACAAATTAAATGTGGTTAAAATGTTTTGACTTATCCTTGATAGGGTAGAAAACATTGTGGGAAATGGAGAGAATGCTAGCAATCTCTATTGTCTTTCTTCTCCACAATGTTTTCAAAAGCCTACTTCCTCATAGTCATTTAAACTTGGGATTATTAAATTCTGGTAGAAGGGTTAAACACTCAGTAAACAGTCATTATATTTTATATAACATTTTAAACCTTCACAACACAATCCTGACTTATAATAACCTTGAGACAGAAAGCTTTTGAAAACATGGGGGGAAAAGGAGAAAATGCTGGTAACCAGCATTTTCCCCTTTTCCCACAATGTTTTCTTCCTTTCCCAAAACAGGTTTCCATTTTTGAGTCGCATTACTTTTATTGTCTGCAAATGCTTTTAATTTAGACTGGTGTAAAATTTTGTCATTTGGTAAAGAGTGAAAGGTTTATTGCATGGCCCTATCTTTAATCTTGCAGAGGGAAGATGGCACGACACCCAGATTTTGAGAGATCTGTGTCGACGTCAGAGGATTTTCTATGTGGATGCTGCCACGATTTAATGGTACAACCAACAACACTAACATGCGGCCATAGTTTCTGTAGACTCTGTATTGCTGAATGGTATCTACAGTCCAAAAGGACAGAATGTCTCCTATGTCGTGCGCCATGGGCAGGAAATCCACAAATAAATATTACACTCAAGTAAGGCCAATTAACTCCTTAACTCTTTGCCAAATGGCAAAATTTTAGACTAGTCCAAATTGAAAGCATTTGCAGACAACAAGTTAAAGGTGACCTAAATGACAAACTTTGGCCATGATAGGTTAGAAAACCTTGTGGGAAAAGGAGAACATTCTGGTTACCAGCATTTTCTCCTTTTCCATCAATGTTTTCTAAAGTGTTCTTCCTCAGGGTCATTGAAGGTAAGGATTGTGTGGTAAAAGCTTAATGTGCCTAATAAATGGCAGGAATTTTTTTGATCAGGAAAATGGAGTGAAACATCACAGTTACAAGGATGTTTTGTGCCAGAATATCTCACAAGTTGGGGAACAGTGTAGGTTAAAGATCAGCCTCCATTTTCTGTGTTGTCAGATCTTGATATACATTGTCTACAAAAGCCAGTCTGATCTGAATCAACATTGTTATGAACAACAAAAGTTGTACTTTATGTGCTTTATTTATGTGCTTAATTTTAAATTTGAATAGATGCTGAGCCCCAGTGGTGCAATAGTTAGTGTACAGGCCTGGAGAATAGGGGGTTGCTGGTTTGAATCCCCAGCTCGGCCAGTTTTCTTCGGAGGAATGATGATAGCCATTCGGACAGGATTCTCTCTCATGGCTGATCATTGTTTCAATGAAGGAAAGCAGCCAGTGCCTTGGGAAGAATATTGTGCAAGTACTAGTAACAGAAACTCCAAGAAAGCATGGATAGGTGCACTGGCTGCTGCAATGTAACTGAAATAATGTTGAAAATAGCATTAAACACCATATAGACAGTTCAAAAAGTTGTGTACAAGAGATAATGAGACAACCCTTCACTACACAGGGATTCTTAAAGTATAGAACTGTTGGGTAAAGGGTAAACAAGGGTAAGTTTCTCCACCAGTGAAATGTAAACACTATTTACCCTACATTTACATTACATATGAGCCATGCTCTGGCAAAAGGGGGCTTAATACATCTCTGAGATGCATGTTACGAAGCAAGTCATCATAATTTTATGATCATGTATCCATAAAGTCCATTTTGTCTAACAACCAACTGAATCCTCAGGTAGACTGGTCCTTTGACAAACAAAAGATTGACCAACAGCGAAAAGTTTCGGCCAAGGTCAGCCTGTGCAGACAGTGCAGCCTGACCTGGGTTGATACTTTTTGCAGGTGCATTAAGCCCCCTTTTCACAGGGCAGGGCTCAAATATTTTTGTTGTAAGAATGACTTTTGGTTGAAAGAGTTAAAATTTTTCAATAAATGAAAATTGCTTGATCTTTAAGTCAAGACCCCCCCCCCCTTTCTATTACGGAAATTTCTCTCACATGCATTATAATCTTTAACATCTTGTACTTTTTTCTATTTATCTTAGGTTCATGAATAGTGTCCTTTTCTGTCAAAAACCTTACTTTAGGAATTTCAAGAAGGACAATTACACCAAATTTGATTGACCAACTTCAAGATCAAAGTCTAGGCTTAACAAATGTATGAGCCACACCCTGGCAAAAGTGGGCTTAATGCATCTCCGTAAATGCATTGTACCATTCAAGGCATTACATAACTATGGATCCATAATAGCCAGTTGAAGTGGCAATCTTTAGCTCCACTGGCTGAAGGCCAGCAGGCTTATGTCATGGCCCTGTGTCCGTCATGTGTCTGTCCGTCCTTCCGTCCGTCCATCTATGTTTGTGTTAACTTTTATTTCAAACATCTTCTCTGAAACTGCCCATTGGATTTAACAAAACTTCACAGAAATGATCCTCCCATGGCCCTCCTCAGAAACTCTTCAAAGAATTTTATTCCTGTAAAAACTCTGGTTGCCATGGCAACAAAACTGAAAAATATTGAAAATCTTTAAAAATCTTCTTGTCCAAAACCATAAGGCTTAGGGTTACCGAATTTGGTATGTACCTTCATCTAATAGACCTCTACAAAAACTCCTTAAATTTTAGACCTGGGGTCAAAATTGGCCTGCCCCCAGGGTCACAAGATTTACATAGGTTTCTGTAGTGAAAACTTTAAATATCTTCCTGTCCTAAACTGTATGGCCTAGGGCTTCCAAATGTGGCATGTAGCTTCATCTAAAGGACCTCTACTTAATTTATTCAAATTATAGCCCTGGGACCAATTTTTGGCCCTGACCCGGGGTTCACAAGTTTTACATGGACTTATTTGGGGTAAAAATTTTAAAATTTTCTCCTTCTAAACCATATGGTCTAGGGCTACCAAAATTAGCATGTAATTTCATCTGATGGACCTTTACTTACATTCTTCAAATTATAGCCATGGGGCCAAAATTGGCCCCACCCTGGGGGTCACAAGTTTTACATGGGCTTATACAGGGAAAACTTGGAAAATATTCTGGTTCTAAATCATATGGCCTAGGGCTACCAAAATTGGCATGCAGCTCAATCTAATAGTCCTCTGCTTAGATTCTTCAAATTATAGTCCTTGGGCCAAAATTGATCGTACCGCCTGGGGTCACAAGTTTTACGTGGGTTTATACAGGGAAAGCTTTGAAAATATTCAGGTTCTAAACCATATGGCCTAGGGCTACTAAATTTGGTATGAAGCTTCACCTAATCGACCTCTACTAAGATTCTACAAATTATAGCCCTTGGGTCAAAATTGGCTTTGTCCCAGGGGTCACAAGTTTTACAAGGACTTTTATATTGAAAACTTTAAAAATCTTCTTGTTCTTAGCTGTAAGGCCCACGGCTACCAAATTTGGTATAAAGCTTCATCTAGTGGATCTCTTCTGAATTTGTTAAGAATTTAGCCATTGTTCAAATTGAATTAAACCCACTCATGGTTTATTAAGGAAACTGAAAAACTTGTTTATAACCATACAGCCTAGTCTTATATTACTTGGTATGTGGTTATATCTTGTTGACCTCAACCAAGATTCAATTAATTATAGCTCATAATTATAGCTTGAAATTGTAATCATAGGTAGAAAATGGACTCGACATGGGGTCACAATTTTCATGTGGGCTTTTATATAGAAACTTTATCAGTCTCTTGTTAGGAGCCTTTAGGCCTAGAGTTGTAATGTTTGGTGTGTATGGTTTGTACATATTAGCCAGTGGAGCGATACAGGGCCATCATGGCCCTCTTGTTTTAACAAGAGGCAGACTGGTCCTTGGACATACAGAAAATTGACCAAAAGGGAAAAGTTTTGGCCCAGGTCAGCCTGCACAAACTGCGCAGGCTGACCTGGGTTGATACTTTTTGCAGATGCATTAAGCCCCTTTTCACAGAGCATGGTTCATATGAAATTATCCGAGAATCCTACAATTTTTAATTATTCATTATTTATTGACAGAAATTTACTTGAGAAATTCCATGAGGCAAGGGTTAAAGAAAGAGAGTTAGAGACTTTGACGGAAGAAGGAAAAGAAAAGATCGCCCGTTTTAACTCCATGATAAGTAAAAACATCAACACAACAGCTGGCAATGCTCAAGGACAAGCCCAGGGTATAGGGTTCTGTAAGGGAGTAGGATTTGCATTAATGATCATCACTGTAAGTATATATAAATTAGTCTTAAAGTCTTCTTTCTCAGAAATCTCCATTCTCAAGTTGGGATTGTGTGGTAAATAGTTAAAGATTCATGTACAGACAAAATCATTTGGATAGCATAACTGGAAACATTTTTAAATTGGACATAAAACAAAATTATTTCAGTATTTAGGCCATTGGCCTATGACACAACATATATTAACCCTTTACCAAATGATCCCAAGGTTTAACAGACATGTAAAACAAGACTCTTAAAAAAACATTATGAGAAGAAAAGGAGAAAATGCTGGTAACCAACATTTTCGCATTTTCCCCCACTGTTTTCTACCCTTTCAAAGACAAAATTCATCATACTAGCCTCATTTAATTTTTCTTTTGAAAATGCTTTTGATTTGGTCTTGTCGAAAATTTAGTATTTAAAGAGTTAAGTGGACTAGTAAGTACGAGTAATTTTTTCCAAAATTCTTTTCTTTTTGTCAAAAGCCATATTGTTAGAACAGAAAACTGAGCAATGAGACAATTCCAATGTGTACCCACAACACAGGTTCAAAGGAAGATGTTATGCAATATCATCTCTGTACACCTGATGTACATGTACCTCAATTATCTGTTGCTCTGATTGATGAATTTATCTCCTTCGAATTTCGTTAATTTTGTATGTATCATATATCTTTTCTTGAGTTACATATTTATTATTACCAAGGGGCTGTATTCACCATTGCTTAACTCATTACCAAACAAGAAAAGATTGGACAAGTCCCATTTGGAATGCATTTGCAGGTAACAAGTCAAATGTGGGTCATTTTGTGGGATTTGTCTTTGAAAGTGTGGAAAACATGGTGAGAAAAGGAGAAATTGCTGGTTTCCAGCATTTTGTCCTTTTCCACAGTGTTTTCAAAAGCTTTTTACCTCAGGTTTGTTAAATTGTGTGGTAAGGGGTTTATTTATTGGTCTTATTATGTATTCCAAACTAACCACCTGATTGGCTGAGACATTTGGTTGGCTGAGATGAGATGGCGCAGCCATTCAGGTATCTTTTTCAGGAATTTTAATTGATAAATAAATTTTGATTGTTCGCTAAATATCTCTTTTCTCTTAAAAACTTTAACACACAATCCCGAGTTTTAACGACCCCAACAAAAAAGACTTTTGAAAACATTGTTGGAAAAGGAGAAAATGCAGGTAACCAGCATTTTCTCCCTTACCCACAATGTTTTATACCCTTTCAAAGACAAATGTCATAATTTATGCAACATTGTTGCATTTGATGTCTGTGAACTTAATGCTATCAATTTGGACCAGTCTAGAGTTTTGTTGTTTCGTAAAGAGTTGATGTGGGCAGGCATGTTATGCGGGCCAGTTGTGTAGCATTGGAAATTTATTTCCAGGTAATTTACTTGTCTTGGTACTGGCGAAGTGCAGATAAAGAGTTACTGGTACATAAACCTTTGTTAAAATGGACAGTTGAGGATGTGGACAGCTGGCTGACAAACATGGGACCATGGACAGAATCATACGTCCACATTGTGAGAGAAAAACAAATAGGTAAGTAATCCAACATTAACACTGTCAGTTTTCAGGGTTCAGTCTTTTACCACATGATCCCAACTTTTAGAGACCCTGCAAAAGAAAGCCCTTGAAAACATTGTGTTAAAAGGAGAGAATGCCGGTTCGTAAAATCCACAGTAAGATTTGTTTGATTAATTTTCTGTGCCCAACTAAAATAATGTTAATCTTATTATGTTTACAGGGGGCTATTTAGTTCAAGGATTTAATGAAGAGACCCTTGTTAATACACTGAACATCGCAGATCCTTTGCACAAACAAGTACTCTTATATAATCTGAACCAAGTGAAAGACAATGGGGTGAAGCTGCCATCCAACTTATGGGAATTCAAGGTGGGAATTTGTTTGTTGATACAGTAATGAATGAAATTTTTAAGGTACAAAAATCTTTGTTTTAGTTATTGTTTAAACCTTTACCGGAGGACAAAATTAACCCTTTACTACACAATCCCGACTTTTAACGACCCTGAGTAAGAAGCCTTTTGAAAACATTGTGGAAAAGGAGAATATGCTGGTAACCAGCATTTTCTCCTTTTTCCACAATGTTTTCTAACCTTCCCAAAACAAATTTCAATTTTTGAGTCACTTTTATTTTGTCGTCTGCAAATGCTTTTAATTTGGACAAGTCTAAAATTTTGTCGTTTGGTAAAGGGTTAAAGACTCTTCCATATTTAAAGCATTTACAGAAGACAAATTGAGTAAGGCTTAAGTAATGGGAATTGTCTCAAAAGGATAGAAAACATTTTTGGAATAGATTTTCAACATTGTTTTCAGATGTCGTCCTACCTCAAGGTTGTTGAAACTTGGGGCTGTTTTACAAATGGTTAAACCATTAACAAGATTTTATGTCCATGATGCTGACAGCCTCTTAACCCTTTACAGCACAGTTCCGCCTTTTAACGACCCAGAGAAAGAAAGCTTTAAAGCTTTGGAAAGCATTACAGGAAAAGGAATAATGCTGATAACCAGCATTTTCTCTTATTCCCATGTTTTCTACCCTTCCCAAAACCACTTTCAATTGTTGAGTCGTATTTACCTTGTCATCTGCAAATGCTTTCAATTTGGACTAATCCAAAATTTCATCGTTAAACAAAGAGTTAAACAATAAGGGAAACAATCAATGGCTTGTAAAAATGATCAATCCTTTTTTCCAGAACGTTTTCCATTTTGTTGAAAGAGATTCTTTTCCTTTCCTTGAAATGTTTGCTTGTCAAGTATTTTTTTAAAGATTTTGATCTAGTGTCTTTTTAGCAAATTGAAAACTAACTTTTCAGGTTTTGAAGCTGTTTCAGTGAAAAGATGTTATAGATAGAAGATTTTGAATGTAAACGTTTAACAGGCTCTCAAAATGTTTTCAGTTTTAATGAGAATGGAAAAGACAAATAACAAGCTACATTATTCTGTTTTTCAGGCATTACATCCAGGCTGGGCGTTGTTTCTTCTTTACGGTCTGAAAGACTATCCTCGCAGCAGCTTGATATTTCTGTACATGTTTTATTATGAGTCTATATTCCTCCCATTCTTTCATACAGTGTGTCCTTTAACAGAGGAATTAACTATACATGATTTCACTCATCATGTAAGTATTTTAATCTATTGAGTTACTACTTTTTACCTTCCTAGGGTGGATATATTTCAAAATGTAGTAAAATGAGGCCCAATTTCTTGTAATGGGCAATTTCTCTGTTTGATACACTTTTAAGAGGGCTGTTTTTGAAGAAAATCCAAAGTGTTGTTCTGCCTTGTCATTGAAAGCTTCGAAGTTTTCTCAGTTGTCTGTTATTTGTGATTATATTTACTTCAAATTTGTTGATATCATATCCCAGTGATAAAGAAAATTGTCTGCCCAAGTTGTCACATGTCAAACAATGTCATATCTGGCAGAAACAGTCATAGGATCTTGTTGTTGTGAACTGTAGTTGACATAGTTTTAGCATAGAGGTTTGTAATCAATATCCTTTACCGAACAATCCCATGTTTTTTTGTGGTGTTTTTTTTTTTACCCTGAAAAAGAGTACTTTTGGAAATATTCTAATGAAATGAGAAAATTCTAGTAACCATCATTTACTCCTTTTTTGTCAATGTTTTCTGTGCTTTTAAGGACAAATCCCATCATTTGAGCTACAATGAATATGTTGTCTGCAAATGCTTTTAATAAACACCAATCCAAGCTTTGCCATCTGGTGTTTAGAGTGAACAAAACTGTTTTACTTTATCCACCATTTAACCATGTGATAAAACACAGTCAAATTGCAGATGTATTTGCCAAAACCAAAAATACTTTTGTCATGTAAACCTTTATCACTCAGTTCTGAAGTTAATGAAATGGAGGACAGCTCTTGGCTTTTAAATACATAGTGGGAAAAAGGCAAAAATGCTGGTTACAAGCATGTTCTCCTTTTCCCACTATGTTTTCAAAGCCTTATATCTCGGGATACTTGGGATTGTGTGGTAAATGGTAAAGTTAAAGGTTTTCATGTTAAAGATAAAGCTTACAATATTATGCTACCAGAATTTCCTTCTACTCCTACAATGTTTTCAAAGGCCTGATGTCTCAGGGTGGTTAAAAGTCCGGATTGAGAGGTAAACTGTGAAATGAAAAATTTTCTAGCTAAAGATAAATCTTTTAATATATGTTTCCTTTCAGCCGTCCTTTACAACAACTCTACAGTGGGCCGAGTTTCTCCCCAAGCTTGTTTTATGTCCATATTGGCTGATAGGAGAATTTACCTGGGAATGGTTAGACATACACTATTGGACATCCAGGATTATCCTAATTCAGTGCCTTTCTAAAGTCATTCTAGAACTCTACTATGTCAGTTTATATGTATCTGGAAATAGGAATCTAGGGTAAGTTGCTTTATTTTCTAAACAGTGTTTTCTTTCCTAACTCTTTTTTTACCAAAAAAAAAAAACCTTCCCAAATTTTGGACTCTTTCAAATTGAAGACATCCGCAGATGCAAAATTTTAAATAGGTACAAATGAGCTGAAGTTCTCTGATAGAATAGAAAACATTATGGGAAAAGGAGAAATTGCTTGTTGCAAGCAATTTCTCCTTTTCCCACAATGTTTTCAAAAGCTTTATTCACCAGGATCATTAAGACATGGTATTGTTTGGTAAAGGGTTAAAGAAATGGATATACAATAATGAAATAACTCTTTACCAAACAAAAAAAATTCCGTAGCATTTGCAGATGGCAAATTATATCTGGCTGGAATGGTGGAAATTATCTATGAAAGGTTAGAAAACATCGTGGGAAAAGGAGAAGATGCTTGGTTACCAGCATTTTCTCCTTTTCCCATAATTTTTTCAAAAGGCTTTCTTCTTCAGGGTTGTTAACACTCAGATCTGAGTGGTAAAGTGTTAACATACACAATACTGAATATTGAACTTACAACATAGGCTTTAGGAAACTTAACCCTTGAAGAACTTTGTTTACAAATGAAATAAGCTGTCTGAATTTCAAACTTATTTTTGCTGGACTGTTTCAACAAAATAGCAGACAGTGTAGATCAAACATAGGCAGTCTGATATTGGATCTACACCATCACACAATGGTTTGGATTTCAACCTGCAACTAAACTAGGACCAAAATTTTCTGTAATTGCATTGGAAATTTTCTTTTATAACTGGACAAAGAATAAATTTATTTGAGCCAAGCTCTGTGAAAAGGGGTTTAATGCATCTACAAAAATATCACCCAGGTCAGCCTGTGCAGTTGCACAGGCTGACTTTGGTCAGAATGTTTTTTTGTTGGTCAATTTTCTGCATGTCAAAGGACCAGTCTACCTCATGATTCAGTGGGTAGTTACTCAACATGGAATTTATGTAAAAACTTGCTTGATATAATGCATCACAGAGATGCATTAAATCCCCTTTTCCAAAAGTGCCACTCATTTAGTTTGCATTAAGAGATAAAGATACTCAGGCATGCATTGTAGATAGGTGCACTGATTGCCATGACTGAATTACTGTTGAAAAGGCAGTACACCTTATAGTGCTAAATAAATGAAATTGACACTACCAGCTAATACTAAAGATGCAGGTAATGCAGTAGCAAGACTTTTTTTGTCAGAATATCTAACAAAGTAACAGACAGTTTGGATCCAAGAATAGAATGCTTTTTCTTTGTAGATCTGATCTTTGGCTACTTTTTCTGTGGCAGGAACTAAAGCATTGTTGACTACTTTAACTCCTTACCATATGGCAAAAAAGTAGACTTGTCCAGATTAACAGAATTTGCAGATGACAAACTAAATGTGGCTCAGATGATGGAATTTATGTCTGAAAGAGTAGAAAACTTAGAGAGAAAAGGAGAAAATGCTGTTTACCAACATTTTCTTCTTTTTTCCACAGTGTTGTCAAAAGTGTTATTTTTCAGAGACATTAAAATTAGGCATTCTGTGGTGAAGGATTAACTTTTTACCACACCACAAAATTTAGACTCATCCAACTTGAAATCATTTGCAGACAACAAAATTAATAAGGTTTTAAATGACAGCATATGTCTATGGAACTGATTTTTGAATGGGAAGGTCACTTCCAAGCCCAACCCTAGTACTGGTGAAACCAAGGGCGTACACGAATATGTGATCACTGCTCCAGATAGAGGGAGTGATTTTGATTTCAAACCTGAAAGTATCAATTATTCTCCACAAAACCCTATGTTGTGGGTACTCATTAGAATCATCTCATTTAGACGATTCTTATGAGTACCCACAACATAGGGTTTGGGAGAGAAATAATGGATTTAGAATACCATCACTCCATCGTATCTGGAGCTCTGTGTGATTTGACTGAAATGATGTTGAAAGCAGCGAAAATTGACCATTCTATTCTTTTCCCTCAATATTTTCAAAAGCCAAGTTCTTCAAGATTGTAAAAACTTTGTGATTGTCTGGTGAAGGGCTATCTATGCATACTAAACAAATACTGTGATTTTTCTTTTCAGAAGTATGACAGCTCATATAAAGACACTGTTCAAGAGTTATGCCTCTTTGTTAATATTTGTGGTGATCTGGCCAATTGTTCCAGCTCTGATCTGTGATTGCTTCTTCTACATTGCTTTATACTTCTCACCATTCCAAACCCTTGACCAGCTATTGAAGTTATGGAGAGGCGAGATAGCTTGACATCATTTGCTTAACTATAAGTCACCAAGGAGCAAGGCTTTTGAGAATATTATTATGAAAGACGAAAATGGTGGAAATCAGCATTTTCTCCTTTCCAAACAGTGCTTTCTACCCTTTTAACTCTGCTACTTAAGCTGGAGTTTTAACAACCTTGATGAAGAAGGATTCGGTCAAAATTGTTGGAAAAGAAGAAAAATGCTGGCATTTTTTTCTCTCCCACAATGTTTTCTACCCTTCCAAAGGTAATTTGCAGTTTTGAGCCATGTTTTATTTGTGGCTTGTAAATGCCTTAAATTTGGACCAGTCTTAAAATTTGTTGTTTGGTAAAGACAAATACTATCATTCTAAGCACAATAAATTTGCCATCCTCAATTGCTGTCAGTGTGGAAGGGTTTGAAATTTTGTTGTATGGTAGAGAATTCACTCTGTAAATGCTGGGCACCTTTTCATATGGTTGTGTTGGCTGTGAATGTCATATGAAAATCGGTTCAGCTGTGAACAAGTTTTATATGACACAAGGATGGCAACTTGTGTTTTTGATTTTAAACTTTGATACCAAAAGAGCATTTATTTTTTTCAAATTTTATAAATTTGTTTAACCTTGAAATCAGTATTTTTATTTATTTGCTGATATTTTTTAGAAGATCAATATTTTTTATGTAATTTTTCCTGGCTAAATCTATCTCTCTGTAAACAGGAAGTTACATGGTAGCATGTCTGTTTAACCATTTACACCATTTTAAACAAAAAAATCACAAGTTTTAAGGACCCTTATGAAGACTTTTTGAAAATATTATGAAAAATGGAGAAAATAGTGTTAATGTGAATTTTCTCCTTTTTCCATAATGTTTTTTAACCGTCCAAAAACAAATTCAGGCTGTCAACCAATTCCTATATTCCTATATTTTCCTATATTTTGGTTCAAAATCCTATGTTTTGAAAGACCTCCTATATTTCCTATATTTTCCTATTTTTTGAAAGAATGTCCTATATTTTTTAGGAAATTTGTCACGGTTAAATGTAGAGATTGTAAATATTTCTTTGATACTGCTTTTGGCTTCTCTATGTTACAGGTTAGAGAATTCTTATCATGTCTTTCACTGCATCACCAGCCATCAGAAAGTGCTTCAGTGCATCTCTTCATCACCTGTATGGGCACCTTGCAAGGCAGCACAATAGGATATTGGCCTTATGGTAAATCAAAGTCTTGCTGTATTCAGATTTTCTTTCAGGTACTCCCCAGTGATAAAATACAGGGAAAGTCTCTGGAATGACATCAATATAACTTCCAAAGGCAGTACTAAAGCTGACAGACTGGTACATAAGTACCATGTCTGACTTAAATTATTTATTACCGTTCATTTCAATTTTACCAAAACTCAAAATCTTCATTAAATAAATTCAGTTGCCATCAGAAGACTTTCTTCTGTACTGAGGGGACCATATTATATGCTCTTCCAAACTGGAATTGAAGCACATTAGAAGAATGTTTGTGTTATCAAAAGTAATGTTTTGTTTTTAAAAGCACATTATAGTCTGTTAACAATTTAAGATACACACAGCTTCAACATTTGAGCTTTGCAGCTGTGCCATTGACCAACCATGGTGGAAGGATCTGATGTCTGTAGACATATTTTACAATTTTCAGAATGCTGTGTTTCTGTCATATATCTAGTCAGTTTCTGTATTCATATTGTTACCTTTTCAATTTTTCTAGTAACTGATTTCATTGTGTTAAGAATCATTGCAATCTAAGTCATCTTAACCAACACATGAAAATGTTGCTGAGTTTCTTTGCACTTATTATAAACATGTATAATAAGTTTCATACACAGTAGTTTTCATTGGATTCTTGCTTTATGATTTTGTTCCGGAATCGTCCTATTTCTTTTCAATGCTAATTGATGATAATTAAACAGAAGTAGTATGGTCATTATTAAATAGAAGGGACAGATGCTCTGGACTAAATGGTTGAATAATGCTGCTAGCTCTTACGTTTCAAAGAAGATTTATCTAAAGTAAAGATACCATTGCTTATTTATTTCAATATTGTATTCTTGTGAACATTTTGTTGGTAAGTATTAATCCATTGTTATTATTTGTGTGAATCTCATTTAAAATAAAAAATACATTCCAGGTGCCTATTCAGATGATGATGATAATGATGTGCTATGAAGCAGCTCTCTGCCTGGATTGTGATGCTGTTGAAGTGAATGGTTAAAGGTAGATGAAGTGAATGGTTTAAGGTAGATTTTAATCATTAATTAGTGTAGAAACAGTAAGTGAAGGCAAAGAAGGTAAGAATTGTTAGTATAAATGTCTTAGAATGAAATTATTTTCATTTGGAAAACTCCTATATTTTGCCTCAAAAAATAGCAAAAAACTCCTATATTTGTTGAGAAAATATTCCTATATTCCTCCTATATTTTGAAGAAGACTTGGTTGACAGCCTGCAAATTTCAGTTTTTGAGTCACATTTATTCTTCATCTACAAATGCTTTCAGTTGGGACAAGGCTAAAAGTTTGGACTAGGAAGATGATTTTGATAGCCAGAGAGATTGCTGATCAACTTTTTTGTTTATAGAAATTTTATCATGTTTTAGAATTCGTTAGGTGCCAACATTTGGAGATTGAAGTACACCTAGTATAGGTCAACTTGACTCAAGGGTAACCCTTATTAAACAGATGATTATGCCCATGCAGTCAACGGCTTTTGAAAATAATGTGAGAAAAAGGACTGTAACAAGCATCAGTTCTTTTTCCCACAATATTTTCCAATTTAGTAATTCATTGTCTTCTTCAAGTGATTCTTCTATGTGCTCTAGCTTTTGATTGGTTTAAAACTAGCCTGTGTCATTCAATTCTTGGTTTTTTAACTTGTAACATGTAATATTAAGATCTTTGCATATATTTATTTATTTATTTATTTAATTTCAATATCATGCATTAAGGACATATGCCACAATTTTCCCTGCTCACTGGTCCATGAATGTTTCCTTTTAGTAAATTCTATTATATTCCAATGGGTTAGAATGACAGAGAGATAGTATATTTTTATCTCTCATATGTTGGTTGCCTTTTAAACACTGGAAATTGCAGATGCGGAAGAAAAATGGGAGATTTACAAATGATTGGCATGCCAAATCACGCCAAAATAGAAAGTTATTTTAAAGGGAGGTAATCAGTTATTTCAGTAACTTTTCAAAATGCGCCATATTTCTTGAAAATGCCCTGCTTAATATACTTTTTAGCACACCTGAGCACAAAGTGATGAAGGTGAGCTTTTGTGATTGGGCTGTGTCCCTAGTCAGTGATGTCAGTCGTGCGGTTGTCAACATTTGCCTTGTGTGCACTCTAGGGACCACATTTTCAGCCAGATCCTCATGATACTTGGTCAGAATGTTTGTCTTGATAAAACCTCGGACAAGTTCGAAATTGGGCCACGTCAGGTCAAAAAGTAGGTCACGGGGCCAAATCTTAGAAAAACCTTGTGTGCACTCTAGAGGCCACAATTTCAGCCTGATACTCATTACACTTAGTCAGAATGTTTGTCTGAATGAAATATCGGACAAGTTTGAAATTAGGTCATGTTGGGTCAAAAAGTAGGTCACAGGGCCAAATCTTAGAAAAACCTTGTGTGCACTATAGAGGCCACATTTTCAGCTTGATACTCATGAAACTTGGTCAGACTGTTTGTCTAGATAAAATCTTGAACAAGTTTGGAATTAGGTCACATTGGGCCAAAAAGTAGGTCACAGGGCCAAATCTTAAAAAAACCTTTTGTGCACTCTAGAGGCTACATTATCAGCTTGATATTCTTAAAACTTTGTCAGAATGTTTGTCTGGATAAAAACTCAGACAAGTTCATAATTGGGTCACATCGGGTCAAAAAGTAGGTCACAGGGCCAAAATTTATAAAAACCTTGTTTGCCCTCTAGAGGCCACATTTTCAGCCTGATACTCATGAAACTTAGTCAGAATGTATGTCTGGATGAAATCTCGGACAAGTTTGAAATTTAGTCTTGTCAGATCAAAAAGTAGGTCACAGGGCCAGATCTTAGAAAAACCTTGTGTACACTCTAGAGGCTACATTTTCAGCTTGATTTGGACAAGTTTGAAATTGGGCCATTTTGGGTCAAAAGGTAGGTCATTTACATTCCTTTGTTTTACATTGTTAAATCCAGGATCTCTTCAGCTTTATCAAATGTAGATGACTTAACTCAGGTGAGGGCTTTGGGGCCAATGGCCCCCTTGCTTAAAATTTTTAACAAGATATTAGAAAGCAATATTTCTGTGCAAAATGTAAGAAAAAAATATCTGTCCACTGAATTTCTTATATATATATTGCTGAAAAATGATCAGAAAGTAAGTCTCTGTTGACATGTAAGAACATTTCTAATTGCTACTGTGATCTGTCTAGAGCCTTGATTCTTTCAATTACTCCTTTTTAACTGTGGCATATGTCCTTAATTAGGGCTAAGAAGAGATAACAGCAAACTTTTCATCATCGTTTTAGCTCAGCTGAGCACAAAGTGCTCAAGGTGAGCTTTTGTGATTGTGCTGTGTCCGTTGTCCGTCGTCTGGATCATCAGCATTTACCTTGTGTGCGCTCTAGAGGCCACATTTTCAGTCAGACAGTCATGAAACTTGGTCAGAATATTTTGTCCGGATAAAATTTTAGACAAGTTCAAAATTGGGTCATGTCGGGTCAAAAAGTAGGTCACTGGACCAAATCATAGATAACCCTTGTATGCACTCTAGAGGCCACATTTTCTGCCCGCCGCTCTTGAAACTTGGTCAGAATGTTTGTCTTAGTAGTATCTTGAACAAGTTCGATATTGGGTCATGTTGGATGAAAAAGTAGGTCACTGGGCCCACAAGGAAAACCTTGTGTGCACTCTAGAGCCCACATTTTTAGCCTGATACTCATGAAGCTTGGTCAGATTATTTGTCTTGATGATATCTCAGACAAATTTGAAATAGGGTCATGTCTGGTCAAAAAGTAGGTCACTTGGCAAATCTAAGAAAAACCTTATATGCACAGTAGAGTCTACATTTTCAGCTGGTTTCTTATGAAACTTGGTCAGAATGTTTGTCTTGATGATATCCTGGACAAGTTCGATATTTGGTTACATAGGGTCAAAAAGTAGGTCACTGGGCCGAATCTGTCATAGACCTTGTGTGCACCATAGAGGCAAATTTTCAGCCTGATACTTATGAAACTTGGTCAGAATGTTTGTCGTGATGATATCTTGGACAAGTTCGAAAAATGGCCATGTCAGGTCCAGAAGTAGGTCACTTACACTCATGTGTTTTACATCATTAAAACGAGGATTTCTTCAACTTTATCAACTGTAGATGACTTTACTCAGGTGAGAGCTTTAGGGTCAATAGCCCTCTTGTTTTTTAGCTCACCTGAGCACATAGTGCTCAGGGTGAGCTATTGTGATCGATCGTTGTCCGGCGTCCGTGCGTCCGTACGTCCGTGAACAATTACTTAAAAAATCTTCTCCTCTGAAACCGCCCAACAGATTTCAGTGAAACTTCACAGAAATGATCCTTAGGTGATGCACTTTCAAAATACTTCAAAGATTTGAATTCCATGAAGAACTCTGGTTGCCATGGCAACCGAGAGAAAAAACTTTAAAAATCTTCTTGTCCCAAACCGTAAGGGCTAGAGCTCTCATATTTGGCATGTAGCATCAAATAGTGGCCCTCTACCAAAATACTTCAAATTATGGCCCTAGTGTTGAAAATGGCCCTATGTTGTGGGTTCTCGGATTTCACATAGAAATAAAGAAGGAAATCTTTAAAAATCTTCTTGTCCCAAACCATAAGGGCTAGAGCTCTCATATATGGCATGTAGTATCATCTAGTGGCCCTCTACCAAAGTACTTCAAATAATGGCCCTAGTGTGGAAATTGGCCCTATGTTGTGGGTTCTCGGATTTCACATAGAGATAAAGAAGGAAATCTGTAAAAATCCTCTTGTCCCAAACCATAAGGGCCAGAGCTTTCATATTTGGCATGTAGCATCATCTAGTAGCCCTCTACCAAAATACTTCAAATTACGGCCCTAGTGTTGAAAATGGCCCTATGTTGTGGGTTCTCGGATTTCACATAGAAATAAAGAAGGAAATCTTTAAAAATCTTCTTGTCCCAAACCATAAGGGCTAGAGCTCTCATATATGGCATGTAGTATCATCTAGTGGCCCTCTACCAAAATACTTCAAATTATGGCCGTAGTGTTGAAAATGGCTCCATGTTGTGCGTTCTCGGATTTCACATAGAGATAAAGAAGGAAATCTTTAAAAATCTTCTTGTCCCAAACCTTAAGGGCTAGAGCGTTCATATTTGGCATGTAGCATCATCTAGTGACCCTCTACCAATATACTTCAAATTATGGCCCTAGTCTTGAAAATGGCCCTATGTTGTGGGTTCTCGGATTTCACATAGAGATAAAGAAGGAAATCTTTAAAAATCTTCTTGTCCCAAACCAAAAGGGCTAGAGCTCTCATATATGGCATGTAGTATCATCTAGTGGCTCTCTACTAAAATACTTCAAATTATGGCCCTAGTGTGGAAATTGGCTCTATGTTGTGGGTTCTCGGATTTCACATGGAGATAAAGAAGGAAATCTGTAAAAATCTTCTTGTCCCAAACCGTAAGGGCTAGAGCTTTCACATTTGGCATGTAGCATCATCTAGTGGCCCTCTAACAAAATACTTCAAATTATGGCCCTAGTCTTGAAAATGGCCCTATGTTGTGGGTTCTCTGATTTCACATAGAGATAAAGAAGGAAATCTGTAAAAATCTTCTTGTCCCAAACCTTAAGGGCTAGAGCTTTCATATTTGGCATGTAGCATCATCTAGTGGCCCTCTACCAAAATACTTCAAATTATGGCCCTAGTTTGGAAATGGCCCTATGTTGTGGGTTCTCGGATTTCACATAGAGATAAAGAAGGAAATCTTTAAAAATCTTCTTGTCCCAAACCATAAGGGCTAGAGCTCTCATATATGGCATGTAGTATCATCTAGTGGCCCTCTACCAAAATACTTCAAATAATGGCCTTAGTGTGGAAATTGGCCCTATGTTGTGGGTTCTCGGATTTCACATAGAGATAAAGAAGGAAATCTGTAAAAATCTTCTTGTCCCAAACCGTAAGGGCCAGAGCTTTCATATTTGGCATGTAGCATCATCTAGTAGCCCTCTACCAAAATACTTCAAATTACGGCCCTAGTGTTGAAAATGGCCCTATGTTGTGGGTTCTCGGATTTCACATAGAGATAAAGAAGGAAATCTTTAAAAATCTTCTTGTCCCAAACCATAAGGGCTAGAGCTCTCATATGTGGCATGTAGTATCATCTAGTGGCCCTCTACCAAAATACTTCAAATTATGGCCCTAGTGTTGAAAATGGCCCTATGTTGTGGGTTCTCGGATTTCACATAGAGATAAAGAAGGAAATCTGTAAAATTCTTCTTGTCCCAAACCTTAAGGGCTAGAGCGTTCATATTTGGCATGTAGCATCATCTAGTGACCCTCTACCAAAATACTTCAAATTATGGCCCTAGTCTTGAAAATGGCCGTCGGTTGTGGGTTCTCGGATTTCACATAGAGATAAAGAAGGAAATCTGTAAAAATCTTCTTGTCCCAAACCTTAAGGGCTAGAGCTTTCATATTTGGCATGTAGCATCATCTAGTGGCCCTCTACCAAACTACTTCAAATTATGGCCCTAGTTTGAAAATGCCCTATGTTGTGGGTTCTCGGATTTCACATAGAGATAAAGAAGGAAATCTGTAAAAATCTTCTTGTCCCAAACCTTAAGGGCTAGAGCTTTCATATTTGGCATGTAGCATCATCTAGTGGCCCTCTACCAAAATACTTCAAATTATGGCCCTAGTGTTGAAAATGGCCCTATGTTGTGGGTTCTCGGATTTCACATAGAGATAAAGAAGGAAATCTTTAAAAATCTTCTTGTCCCAAACCATAAGGGCTAGAGCTCTCATATATGGCATGTAGTATCGTCTAGTAGCCCTCTACCAAAATACTTCAAATTATGGCCCTAGTGTTGAAAATGGTCCTATGTTGTGGGTTCTCGGATTTCACATAGAGATAAAGAAGGAAATCTGTAAAAATCTTCTTGTCCCAAACCTTAAGGGCTAGAGCTTTCATATTTGGCATGTAGCATCATCTAGTGGCCCTCTACCAAAATACTTCAAATTATGGCCCTAGTGTTGAAAATGGCCCTATGTTGTGGGTTCTCGGATTTCACATAGAGATAAAGAAGGAAATCTTTAAAAATCTTCTTGTCCCAAACCATAAGGGCTAGAGCTCTCATATATGGCATGTAGTATCGTCTAGTAGCCCTCTACCAAAATACTTCAAATTATGGCCCTAGTGTTGAAAATGGTCCTATGTTGTGGGTTCTCGGATTTCACATAGAGATAAAGAAGGAAATATTTAAAAATCTTCTTGTCCCAAACCACAAGGGCTAGAGCTCTCATATATGGCATGTAGTATCATCTAGTGGCCCTCTACCAAAATACTTCAAATTATGGCCCTAGTGTGGAAATTGGCCGTATGTTGTGGGTTCTCAGATTTCACATAGAGATAAAGAAGGAAATCTGTAAAAATCTTCTTGTCCCAAACCGTAAGGGCCAGATCTTTCATATTTGGCATGTAGCATCATCTAGTGGCCCTCTACCAAAAGACTTCAAATTACAGCCCTAGTGTTGAAAATGGCCCTATGTTGTGGGTTCTTGGATTTCACATAGAGATAAAGAAGGAAATCTGTAAAAATCTTCTTGTCCCAAACCTTAAGGGCTAGAGCGTTCATATTTGGCATGTAGCATCATCTAGTGGCCCTCTACCAAAATACTTCAAATAATGGCCCTAGTGTGGAAATTGGCCCTATGTTGTGGGGTCTTGGATTTCACATAGAGATAAAGAAGGAAATCTTTAAGAATCTTCTTGTCCCAAGTCATAAGGGCTAGAGCTCTCATATATGGCATGTAGTATCATCTAGTGGCCCTCTACCAAAATACTTCAAATCATGGCCCTAGTGTTGAAAATGGCCCTATGTTGTGGGTTCTCGGATTTCACATAGAGATAAAGAAGGAAATCTGTTAAAATCTTCTTGTCCAAAACCTTAAGGGCTAGAGCTTTCATATTTGGCATGTAGCATCATCTAGTGACCCTCTACCAAAATACTTCAAATAATGGCCCTAGTCTTGAAAATGGCCCTATGTTGTGGGTTCTCGGATTGCACATAGAGATAAAGAAGGAAATCTTTTAAAATCTTCTTGTCCCAAACCATAAGGGCTAGAGCTCTCATATATGGCATGTAGTATCATCTAGTGGCCCTCTACCAAAATACTTCAAATAATGGCCCTAGTGTGGAAATTGGCCCTATGTTGTGCGTTCTCGGATTTCACATAGAGATAAAGAAGGAAATCTGTAAAAATCTTCTTGTCCCAAACCGTAAGGGCTAGAGCTTTCATATTTGGCATGTAGCTAAAAGTTGACCCTATGTTGTGGGTTCTCGGATTTCACATAGAGATAAAGAAGGAAATCTTTAAAAATCTTCTTGTCCCAAACCATAAGGGCTAGAGCTTTCATATTTGGCATGTAGCATTATGGTGTTGAGCTGAGTTGCATTTCAGGTGAGCGATTTAGGACCATCATGGTCCTCTTGTTTAATATTTTCATTCTGTCCTGTATATGAAAAAAACACTTGAACTGCTTGTTTGTTTAATTTTATGTCATTTAATTGGTTGAATTTCATTTTATTTAATTTTATGTCATTTTAACTTGTTGAATTTTATTTTCAGGAGTTTGCACCTTGCTTTTTTAAAAATCTTATACTGTTTATGTTTACTTAATTCCTGTTCGCAAAGCATTGATTAATTGATTATTTGTTAACTTCTACCTGTTTTTATACCCCCCAAAACTCTGTTTGGGGGGTATATAGGAGTCAGCTTGTCGGTCCGTCCGTCCGTCCGTCCGTCGGTCGGTCTGTAGCTTTTTGTCTGCTCTATTTCTCATAAACTATTGGACGAATTTTATTCAAACTTCACAGGTAGACTCAGTATCAAGCAGAGATGTGCATATGAAATGTTGGTTATGGTTCATTGATTTTTCACTGAGTTATGGCCCTTTCATGAAATTTCTTGTCCGCTCTTTTTCTCATCAACTATTGGACAGATTTGGTTCAAGCTACACAAATAGACTCAGTATCAAGCAGAGATGTGCATATCCTATTTTGGTTATGGTTTATTTACGTTTCATGGAGTTATGGCCCTTTGATGATTCTGGACAAATTTCTTTCAAACTTCATGGATAGACTTTGCACTCAGCAAAGATGTGCATATCATAAATTGTTCTTAGTTAATTAAATAAAATTTCCAAGAGCTAAGCCCTTTTTTGTCATTCTCTTTATGACGGTGCCCTTGCTGAATTGATGAAAATAAATTATACTTTTGATAGAATACTTTTAACACAGCTGTCCGTCCGTCGGTCGGTCTGTAGCTTTTTGTCCGCTCTATTTCTCATAAACTATTGGACGAATCTTATTCAAACTTCACAGGTAGACTCAGTATCAAGCAGAGATGTGCATATGAAATGTTGGTTATGGTTCATTGATTTTTCACTGAGTTATGGCCCTTTCATGAAATTTCTTGTCCGCTCTTTTTCTCATCAACTATTGGACAGATTTGGTTCAAACTACACAAATAGACTCAGTATCAAGCAGAGATGTGCATATCCTATTTTGGTTATGGTTTATTTACGTTTCATGGAGTTATGGCCCTTTGATGATTCTGGACAAATTTCTTTCAAACTTCATGGATAGACTTTGCGCTCAGCAAAGATGTGCATATCATAAATTGTTCTTAGTTAATTAAATAAAATTTCCAAGAGCGATTCGGTTCGGAGGTTGCTTTCGTTAGTTTCTGTACTGTATAAGTAAGATGTAGAGTCTGGTCAAAAACATTGCATGAAAAGACATTTGTTGTCTGCAAAACCTTTTCATTTAAACCAGTCTCAATTTGTCCAACTGGTAAAAAAAAATGTATCAAGTAAGTTTTATTCTCTCCAAGTCTTCAGTCTGTAACAAAGAGTAATTCTTTGGCAAGAAGCCATTGCAGGATATTCATCACCTTCAGTGATAGCTCTGGTATAATTGACTCTCCAGTCACTTATTTTGCATTCCTGTGACATTAATCTGTTTTGTGACAAGGAGCTGTTGGGGGGTATGATCACGTTTAGTGATAGCTCTAGTTTTTTTTTTTTCATGGGCATCATACCAAGTACATTTCATTTTATAAGTCAGTCTTATCATCACATATTTCACAAATAGTGCATCTGTGATCATTCTGTACAACATCACACACTATCATTTTAATCGACTTTGTACTGGTTGACAGGTTCTTCCTTTCCTAACATGGTCTTTGACCTCATTCCAACCATCTCGGAAGCGTGTATGCCACTCAAAAACTAGGGCCAGTGACATATTTGGTTTCAAACATGCTGCATCCATAATTATTTAATCTGCCTTGCCATCTTCCCAAGCTGAACACAGAACTGTATTATTGTGTGACTTTTTATTAAATCTTTGGACATTGTTTTCACTCTCAGTACTCTTGTATTGACCGTTAGTCTAAGATTCATAACAAGGCAAGCAAACGAAATTCCGCTCAAACAACAACATGACATTATTTTGCTAGTCAACATCTTCCTGGAAGAATCAGTAAATTAAAATTGAAGTTACAAGCATTAGTTTCTTGAAAGCTGATTCTGACTTTTGGTGTGCCCCGGGAACACATTTTAGTGTTGCTACGCTATTGCCTCGGTTTTCGGGTAACTTTAATTTTGAAAATATTGTTTCATAAATCTGTAACCATTTACTTAAGCTCGATTAGGAAAAATTTCATCCAAATTGAACAAGAGATGGCATTTTTAGAGCAAAAGTCTACATATTTCTGGATCAACTCACATGCTGTGTGTTTTATTCTCCTTTGTGCATGAGTTCCTACTGAAAGTTTGAAAAGTCTTGTTCTTTCTGTAATAGTGCCAATTTGGTACTTTTCTTTTGTGATACAATTTTTTAGTTTTCATGCAAAACATTTTGTGTGTTTTCTGAAATGTTGGGTTGAAAACTTTTGCACAATGACAGCACCCATGGTATTTTCTGTTGTCACCAAATTGGCTCTTGGGGAAATACAGAGGAAACTGAACAACCTTGCATATTATTTCTCAGGACTTAGAGCTGTGCCAGTTCTGGTTCTTTCTGATACCCTTTGTGTCGTATAATTCTTAAAAGGAACACAGGACATTCATGAAGTCAATGAATTGTCCATTGCTGTCCAAAATTCAACATGATGATTACAAAGCATGCTTTGGCGAGTAGCATAATTATGTGTCTGTGGTATATAGGTTTTTCTTTTCTAGAGACGATTCATTCCCTAGATTCTGCAAACATCATGATGCATTAAGAACATTTGTTTGCCCTACTCAAGGCCACCAGACCTTGCTATATATTGTAGTTGTGGTGCACTACGAGTAGGATATTTCTATAAAGGAGAATATTATCTAAAGATATAATATTTCCCATAAAGATTTTGCAAACAGCAGTTACCTTGTATGAATGTGTTTGCCCTATTTAATGCTGCCTGACATTGCTATAGTGTTTATGAAATTGTAGAGTTCTCAGGATTTTTTTTTCTCTTGCATGATATGAAAAAAAATAAGCAGCTTTGGTTGAAATTTTGTTAGAAAATTGTGTTCTTAACCCTTAAAGTGCTGAACTAATTACATGTACATGGACCTTTTTAATGAGGAAAAACAGTCCAAAATATTGTCATTTCAAGTTTGTTTCCATTAGAATATTTAACACAGTGGCAGACAGTGTAGATTAAAGATCAGACTGCATGTTCTGTGCAGTCTGATCTCGATCTAAACTGGGTGCAAAAACAACTTCAGTCGATTCCCGGGCTGTAAGGGTTTTACAGAGTTAAGCCACTTTTACGGGTACATTTCAAAACTCACCTTGAATAGGTGAGGCGTTAAAATGAAATAACTGCGATACTTAGGTCTCTGGAATACTGTTACCTCTGTACCAGACAAAAAAATTATACTCCCCCAGATTCAAAGCATTTGTAGAGGAAAAATTAAATGTGGCTGAAATAGAGGCATTTGTCTTTGACAAGGTAGAAAACATTGTGGGAAAAGGAGAGTCCCCTGCATTTTCTCCTTTTCTCACAATTTTTACAAAGCCTCCTCCTCCCATTGTCATTAAAACTGGGGATTGTTTGGTAAAGGGTTAAACGCAACTATTAACACAATTCAGACAAACAGTCAATACATAGGTAAGAGGAACTGTTATTGTATTACTTTGAAAATATTTGCTTCCTTTCTTTTTTAGCTCACCTGAGCACGAAGTGCTCATGGTGAGCTATTGTGATCATGCTGTGTCCGTCGTCCGTCGTGCGGTGTGCGTCGTCCGTCGTCAACTTTTTACCTTGTGTACGCTCTAGAGGCCACATTTTCAGTCCAGTCCTCATGACACTTGGTCAGAATGTTTGTCTTGATAAAATCTCGCACAAGTTCGAAATTGGGTCATGTGAGGTCAAAAACTAGGTCACTAGGTCAAATCTTAGAAAAACCTTGTGTACGCTCTAGAGGCCACATTTTCGGTCAGATACTTGTGAAATTTGGTCAGAATGTTTGTCTTGATAAAATCTCAGACGAGTTCCAAATTGGGTCATGTGGGGTCAAAAACTAGGTCACTAGGTCAAATCTTAGAAAAACCTTGTGTATGCTCTAGAGGCCACATTTTCAGTCCGATCCTCATGAAATGTGGTCAGAATGTTTGTCTTGATAAAATCTCAGACAAGTTCGAAATTGGGTCATGTGGGGTCAAAAACTAGGTCACTAGGTCAAATCTTAGAAAAACCTTGTGTACGCTCTAGAGGCCACATTTTCAGTCAGATACTTGTGAAATTTGGTCAGAATGTTTTTCTTGATAAAATCTTGGACGAGTTCGAAATTGGGTCATGTGGGGTCAAAAACTAGGTCACTAGGTCAAATCTTAGAAAAACCTTGTGTACGCTCTAGAGGCCACATTTTTGGTCCGATTCTCATGAAACTTGGTCAGAATGTTTGTCTTGATAAAATCTCAGACGAGTTTGAAATTGGGTCATGTGGGGTCAAAAACTAGGTCACTAGATCAAATCTTAGTAAAACCTTGTGTATGCTATAGAGGCCACATTTTCGGTTAGATACTTGTGAAACTTCTTCAGAATGTTTGTCTTGATAAAATCTCAGACGAGTTCGAAATTGGGTCATGTGGGGTCATAAACTAGGTCACTAGGTCAAATCTAAGTAAAACCTTGTGTACGCTCTGGAGGCCACATTTTCAGTCAGATACTTGTGAAACTTGGTCAGAATGTTTGTCTTGATAAAATCTCAGATGAGTTCCAAATTGGGTCATGTGGGGTCAAAAACTAGGTCACTAGGTCAAATCTTAGAAAAACCTTGTGTATGCTCTAGAGGCCACATTTTCAGTCCAATCCTCATGAAACTTGGTCAGAATGTTTGTCTTGATAAAATCTCAGACAAGTTTGAAATTGGGTCGTGTGCGGTCAAAAACTAGGTCACTAGGTCAAATCTTAGAAAAACCTTTTGTACACTATAGAGGCCACATTTTCAGTCCAATACTCTTGAAAAATGGTCAGAATGTTTGTCTTGATTATATCTTGAAATAGTACGAAAATGTGCCATGTTTGGTCAAAAACTAGGTCACCAGGTCAAATCTAAGAAAAATAATCACAGTGTGTATGCTCTAGAGGCCATATTTTCTGTCCAGTACTCTTGAAAGTTGGTCAGAATGTTTGCCTTGATAATATCTCTGACTAGTTTGTCGGGTGAAAAACTAGGTCACTAGGTCAAATCTTAGAAAAACCTTGTGTAAGCTCCAGAAGCCACATTTTCTGTCTGATACTCTTGAAAGTTGGTCAGAATGTTTGTCTCGATGATATCTCAGTCGAATTTGAAAATGGGTCATGTTGGGTCAAAAACTAGGTCACCTGGTCAAATCTTAGAAAAACCATGTGTACACTGTTGTGGCCACATTTTTTGTTCAATACTCTTTTAAAGTTGCTCAGAATGTTTGCCTTGGTAATATCTTGGATGAGTTTGAAAATGGGTCATATTGGGTCAAAATCTAGGTCACTAGGTCAGATCTTAGAAAAACCTTGTGTATGCTGTAGAGGCCACATTTTCAGTCCAATACTCTTGAAATTTGGTAAGAATGTTTGTCCTGATGATATCTTGGACCAGTTTGAAAATGTGTCATGTTGGCTCAAAAACTAGGTCACTAGGTCAAATCTTAGAAAAACCTAGTGTACGAATGACTCTCAGAAAGAAGCCTTTTGAAAACACTGTTTGAAAATGAGAAAATGCTAGTATCCAGCATTTTTTCCCTTTTTCAGAATGTTTTCTACCCCTTTGAGAGACCAATTCCACAGCTTGATCAACATATTATTTGTTTTATGCAGAAGGTTCAGACTGATGAGTTTAAAATTCTATTGTTTGGTAATACATATATCTCACAAGATGTTGGAAATTGGTTGTGCTTGGTCAAAAGGCTCAGGTGAGCGACTCCAGGGCCATCATGGCCCTCTTGTTTTATTTTGCATTTCTGTAAGACTTTTTTACTTCTACTGGGTCTGAATATTCATTTACTTTTAATTACCATTAATTCAATTGATAATCTATAGCATGCATTTATTTAATTACTGTTCTAAAGTTGTTTTATGAATACATGTTTTATGTTGGAATTTGTTGTTTTCTCACAATTGGTTTTGTTTTTGTATTTCTGTTTTTACCTCATTTGTGTAGAATTTGACTTTCCTGGGACTGCTACTTTTGGAAACATGGCAAAATTAGCAAACCTTCCACCTTCGGTTAATGGAATTCAGTGCAACTTTGGTTCAGAAGAATTTGGGAGTGAAAACCTGTGAAGAAAAGGTCAATTTTTAGCTCACTTGAGCAAAAGATGTGCATTTGTGATCGTGCTTTATCTGATGTACATCATGCGGCCATCAAAAATTACTTTGTGTACGCCATAGAGGCAACATTTCAGTCTAACACTTATGAAAGTTGGTAAGAACGTTTATCCTTGATGAGTTCAAAATAATCACATTGGATCAAAAAGTAGGTCATGGGACAAATCTTAGAAAAAAGAAACTTTTTATACTCTCGAGAGGCCACATTTTCAGTCTGATACTAATGAAAGGTGGTCAGAATGTCTTGAGAACACTTGGACAAGTTTGAAACTTGGACATGGTGGATCAAAAAGTAGGTCACTGGGACAAATCTTAGAAAAACTTTGTGTGCACTCAAGAGGCCATATGTTCAGTCATATATATATGAACATTGGTCACAATGTTTGTCGTTTTTATATCTCCAACAAGTTTGAAATTGGCTAATGTCAGGTTCTCAACCCTTTCCCAAACAAGCCCTGGTTTTCACGTGTCTGCAGTACAAGTCTTTTGAAAACACTGTGGGAAAAGGAGAAATTGCTCATACCGAGCAACTTTTCCTTTTCCCACAGTGTTTTCTACCCATTTTGATAACTTTCTGCCATTTTCATCAAATTTAAAATTGTCGTCTGCAAACTCTTTCAATTTGGACCAGTCCAAAATTTGTTGTTTGGGAAAAGGTTAAAGCAGTTCAGACGGGCAAATCTTTAAAAATGACTTTTTACATAGGCTCAGAGGCTTTACTTTTTGGTCCTATTCTCATAAAATATGGTCAAAACACTTATGTGTTTCACACCATAACAACTTGCACTTTATCAATTCTAGATGAATATACTTGGGTGAGAGTTTAATCCAATGGCCCTCTTATTTTACATATGACAGACGTGGAAATATTTGAAAAACATAAATATTGTAATATGTGAAATTTTGTCTGTTGTTCTGATTTACTGAAACCTTTTGGTAACTACATAAAACAAGTTTTTTAAGGTGAACATAAAAATTATGGTCTTATTTATTTTTTCCTTTAGTAAAAATTATGCTCCTGCATAATATTAGTTTTGTACCATCTAATTAGAAGAAATAAATTTGATCTGTTTTTAAAGGTGAGATGTTGCAATGAATCTAAATAAAAACTAGAGATTCGTGATATTCTTTTTAGCTCACGAGCACCAAGTGCTCAAGGTGAGGTATTGTGATCATACTGTGTCCGACATCTGCCTTACATCCTCAACTTTTACTTTATGTATATTCTAGAGGCTACATTTACAGGCCCATACTCGTAAAACTTACTCAGAACGTTTGTCTTGCTGATACATGTATCTTAGCTGAGTTTGAAAATGAGTCATGTTGGGTTAAAAAGTAAACATCCTACTTATTCAGGGCTTGTGAATTCTTAATCGGGTTATGCCAAAAATGTTTTTCGAGGATTGGTGAAAGCCTTTCTGACAGGATTAATACCTCTTGTAACCATGATTTTTTTTCCCGACAATTTTCTAGCTCACCTGACGACAAAGTGCAAAAGGTGAGCTTTTGTGCTCATTCTGTGTCAGATGTGTGTTGTGCGTCATGCATTGTTCAGGCATAAGCAGTGACCTTGTGTACACTATAGAGGCCACATTTTCAGTCTGGTGGTCATGAAAATTGGACAAAATGTTTCTCTTGATAACATCTGGGATGAAATTGAAATTGTGTCACATCAGGTCAAAAGGTAGGTCACTTGGTCAAATCTGAGGAAAACCTTGTGAGCACTGTAGAAGCCACATTTTGGGTCCAATACCCATGAAAATTGATCAGAATGTCTATCTTGATGATATCTTAGACGAGTTTGAAATTAGGTCACAACAGGTCATAAAGAGGTCACTGGGACAAATCCTAGAAAAACTTTGTGTGCAGTCTTGAGGCTACGTTTTCGGTGATACTCATAGAAATATGTCAGAATGTTCATCTTGATAATATCTCGGACAAGTTCGAAATTGGGTCACCATGGTCAAAAAGTAGGTCACTTAGTCAAATCTTAGTAAAACATTTGATGCGTTCTAGAGGATACATTTTTTTTGCTCCACTACTCATGAAAGTTTTCATAATGTTTGTATTGATGATATCTCGCATTAGTACCACATTGGGTCATGTCAAATCAAAAAGTAGGTCACTTCGACAAATCTTAGAAAAACCTTGTGTGCACTCTAGAGACCACATTTTCTGTCCGATACTAGTGGAAATTGCTCAAAATGTCTATCTTGATATCTCGGACAAGTATGAAAGTGGGTCACTTGGGTCAACAGGTAGGTCACTGTGACAAATCTTAGACAGATCTTGTGTGCACTCAAGAGGCCACATTTGCAGTCTAATAAACTTGACAGTTGGTCAGAATGTTTGTCTGGATGATATCTTAGAGAAGTTTAGAATTGGGTCACGTGAGTAGATCTACTCCTTTTGTTGGGAAACCAAATACTGTTCGGCGTGAGAGTTAAATTCATTACCCTCAAAAACAATTTTCATGCAGATTTTTGTCACTTGTAAATATCAGCATAAATCAAGGTTTAATTATACATAAAAAAAAAAGAAACGAGCGTCCGTCACGGACAAATTCTCCTTTCGTCACCTTGTGTTTAAAATTAGTCTGCTTGATGACGATAAAAAGCAGATGAGCTATGTTCTGGCAAAGGGGGGTTAATGTATTTCTGTGATGCATAATACCTAGCAAGTAATCACCTAATTATGGGTCCTTAAAATCAATTTAGTCTAACAATCGACTGAATCTGGAGGTAGAATGGTCCTTTGACATACAGAAAATTTACCAAAAGCAACAGGTTTCGACCCATGTTAGCAGCGCGGACTGCGCAGGCTGACATGGGTCGATACTCTTTGCTGATGCATTATACCCCCCCCCCTTTTCTTTTTCTCAGAACATGGCCCAGATCTAGACTAAAATGGATATATCTACTGAGTCAAGTACGATTGACATTTCGGTTGACATTTCGTGAGTTGGTCCTGACTGGTACACCTCTTGATATTTGTGGCTGTGGTATATTGGAGATTCGAACTTGTGGCTGCACAACCTCATATTTAGGAGGAGCCTCATACACAGCTGAATAGGGCGGAGGCATGGCTGAAGAAGACAAATGCAGAAATAATATACCATGCTCTTTAAGTTCACAATAGAGAGAAAATACGGTTGGTGTCTTGGATTGAGAAACTATCATGCAAGGCGTAGAGATTTTATCCAGTGAGCTGAAGGCGAATCAGACGAAATTACGGAGCTTAACGCGATGAACTTTCCAAATCAAATACCAACCGTCTGTTCTTTTTATTCTCTTTCTCAGTTATAATCTATAATATAAGACTAAATTGAACTTTGCACTCAAGAAAAGGCATATCTTTTTCACAACTGTTTCACTGGTAGGAGATTTTAATAGATATGTTACAAAGTCGCTTTTCCTTTTACAAAGCGGCCTTTACTGTATATGCAGCTGCAATTGTGACGTTATAAATGATACTGATTACGTCGTGAACGTGGGAGACGTTGACCCGCGGAAAAACACTGTGTCGAAGGAAGACATATATTTGCCTGTTTTTAGTGCTTTCCGTAATCATATGAAAAGGGGGAAAACTGTTTTACATGTTGAAACTGTTTACTGAAATTAAATATTCAACAAAAAATTTCACAAAAGATACTTTCATTTAATTATTGCATTGATATAATTGCCAAAAAGTAGACCCGGTTGGTAGGTGTGCAATTCTACGGTCACATAACCAAAATGACGGATAAGAAAAGAAACTTGCAGCACCCTGTTCTCGGTTCAAAATTGCAAGTGACAGGATAATTATTATTGTAATCGTCAAATTATTTTGTTAGCAGGACCGTCGTCAGATTTTGAACAGAAGGTGCGGCCATGGAATGTTTTTGCCGTTATCCGAGTTAAAAAGACAGTATGGGAAGAGCACGAAAGAAGAGTACACCTGCTCGCAACAAGGGATCCGGGCACTTCCTTCAAAAAAAATGTTAACTTTTATAAATACGTTTCTAGTAGCGATTCTAATATATTTTAAGGTGACATTCAGTAGAAAGGTGGCAAATGAAAGAGATGAAAAAACTTTTGCATGGTCAACCTTGATACCAAATTCTAGCAAAGTGATTTGTTGGTTCGGCTCTGATCGGACCGCCGCCGACGGCATTTTGTTTTGTGACAGGAGGAGGTTTGGTTTCTCTTGACTGAGAAGAAAACGCATCACAAATTAAACTAAACGGATGCATTATGCACGAATATGATAAAAAATGACAGTGCAATGACAATGTATATATTAGCGGCGCCCTCGGAAAATGGGGTTTAATTCATCTTCAGAAAGTATTAGATGTAAACCAAGCAAGTCGTAGCATAATATGGGGCCTATATTGTCTAAGAATCCGCAAAATCATGAAGTAGAATTGTCTGGTGACACACAGAAAATTTACCCATAGCAAAAGGTTTCGATCTGGGCCAGCATTCGCGGACAGCACAGGCTGACACACTTTAAAACATTTTTTGTAGATACAGTATATTAAACCCCCTTTTCGCAGACCATGACTCAATCATCTTACGTTGTCCAATGGACGCTGTATAAGGCGGTGGATGCACAACGTTGGAAGATAGATGTACCCGTGTTGAAAACCTTGACGTCTCGGGCCTAGTTCTGGAAGACTGTTTCGCTTTTGTACAGTATACACACAGCAGAATGGTGACGCCAACCACAAATATCAAGCCGAAAATTCCCGCCACTACGATACCAATAATTATGTACCAGTTCCAAAACGGTTCGCTGAAATTGAAACGATAATCATGTACATATAATATGTTTAAATAGCGATTTACGCCGCTTTCAACAACAAAGAAGCCATAACACACCTTTCCATGTCCTTGTGTTTGACTAATTCTGGGAATAGGCTCTGAAGTGCCTTGCCCAAGGGAACCTATTTTTGGAACCTCGCTTTTTATTATCTCTGATACTGCTTATCCATGCTCAGTTTTCATGCCATCTGACTTCTGGTTTTGGGAATAAACATATCTTTTTAAAGGTTTTTGCTAACTGAGGCATCCTGAATTCTTACTCGTAATACAAAACACAGCACTTCCAATGCATTCCCAACCCTTTACCGCACAATGCCGACTTTTAACGAACCTAAGAAAGACACCTACTTTTCAGCATTTTCTCCTTTTCCCACGATGTTTCCTACCCTTTCCAAAACAAGTTTCAATTTTTCGCTCGCATTTATTTTGTCGTCTGTCAGTACTTTCAATTTGGACCAGACTAAAATTTTGTCGTTTGATAAAGAGTTAACAAACAAGGCACTGCGGCGCCGCAGTAACCCCAGGAAATACATGTACCTCGCATTTCTTGTTCCGCTATAACAAACAAGAAAGATCGTTTTAAAAAAAATGATAAACGGCGCAAGAGATACCGGATTATGAATTTTAAACTCTACTGTGGTTCAAAATGAAGAGAAATAATGAGAAGTAACCTTGGCAGCAATTGATCCTTTCTCTTTATTGTTTTTGCAAGTCTTTGAAAAGTGAAATTTTTAGTTAGAAATATTTTCCAAAATTAGATGTTCGTCGAACTCATCTTCGGAAAAGGAGCAGTTCCTGCAGGAAATGGTGTTTGGTAATTCAGGTGATTGTAAAGTAATGGCTTAAAGGGTACTAGAAAAGAAATATCAAATTACCAATCAGTACATGAAAAAGATGACTCCTTATCATATGAGCCATGCTCTGAGAAAAGGGAGCTTAAAGCATCTGCAAAAAGTATCGACGCAGGTCAGCCTGCGCAGTCCGCGCAGGCTGACCTGGGCCGAAACTTTTCCCTATTGGTCAGTTTTCTGTATGTCCAAGGACCAGTCTACCTCATGAATCAGTTGGTTGTTACACAAAATGGATTTTGTGGATCGATAATTATGTAATGACATGCTTGGTATGATGTATCACGGCGAAGCATTCAGCCCCCTTTTGCCAGAGCATGGTTCATATCCATTTCCTAAGGTGTGAATTAGCGCCATGGTATATTGATAAACGGTAGCAACCCGTGTTTTTGGTGCCAAAATGGGCCCGCAAATAGGCCCGCAGAATAAACATGTCCAGATTTTTTATCAATCGCTAATTATCATTTCATTCACTCGAGACTAATATCAAGAAGTAGATCAAAATCCAGCTTATAAATACAGCTACACAGAATCTGTCGTAGAAGATAAGTACATCTTGTATCATCTGCGGAATTCTTTCCTGCCATTGCTTTCTCACCAAAGCGGAAGGCGCAAACTGAAAATCAAGAACCTAGATTTCGACTTTTCTATGTCAATTTTTCTCAAGGAAGATTGATTCATAAGGAGCCTATGAGACGGACGTACCTGCAGCAATCGTCATCACAACAACCATGTTCACATGACTTCATCCCACAGCGGTCACAAAACACCGTGATTGTCTTCAGTACACATGCTGATTGAAGAAAATTGTCAAAAATAAAAAGTTAAAGTCGGTCCTGTCGACGAATCGTGTTAATCCTTTCTAGACCAAATACACATGGGTTGCGCTCCGGCAAAAGGGGGGTTAATACATCTCCGTTATATATTATACAACATAAGGCATCGCATAGTTATGGATCCATTAATACATCCATTTTGTCTCACAACCAGCTAAATCACGAGGCAGAATGGTCCTTGGACATGCGGGAAATCTAAAATTAGCAAAACGTTTCGACTCATGTCAGCCTGTGTGGACTGTGCCTGCTGACCTGAAGTGATACTATTTGCATTAACCCTTTCCCAAACAAGCCCTTGTTTTCACGTGTCTGCGGTACAAGTCTTTTGAAAACACTGTGGGAAAAGGAGAAATTGCTCGTAACGAGCAATTTCTCCTTTTCCCACAGTGTTTTCTACCCTTTTGGAGAACTTTCTGTCATTTTCATCAATTTAAAATTGTCGTCGGCAAACTCTTTCAGTTTGGACCAGTCTAAAATTCATCGTTTGGGAAAGGGTTAAATCCCCTTTTTCAAAGAACATGACTCATATATAGCAGTTGATAAGGCATCCTCGGGATACATTAAGAATTCGAATTAAAGTTAAAAATGATTCCTAGAGATTTTCTCACTTGTACTTCGTGACCTTGGCACCATGTTTTCGATTCTTATTTTCTGCATAGATAACCATCACGTCCACATTTCTCATACGCATTTATTAGTTCTGAAGCTCTTACAGTGACATTGACAAACAAACCTGGGCTATTCGACTCGCGGCAATGGTTTTGCCGGGGTAATTTCTAGCAGTAAACGAAACAAACACGCTATGTTACTGTAGAGTTCCGCATTAAATTAGATTACTTGTAGAAAACAATGCTTTCTTTTCTTTTTAATTCTAAATATTAAAAGTATCGATCAAGATTTATTGAATGGTTCTCCATGTCGTAAAAGGATCCATATAATGTGTTGACTTTGACGGGCATTGTGACAGACTTCGCCCTCTGAAACCTATTAAAGTCGAGCCCCGGTAGCGCAGCCAGTAGCGTACTGGACTTGAGAACAGAGGTTCGATGGTTCGAATCCCAAGCCCGGTCAATTTCTTTCAAAGGATTGATGATAGTCACTGCGACAGGATTCGTTCCTTTCTCACCATTGATCATTGTTTCGACGATGATTACGTGGGGAAAGCAGTCAATGGCTCGGGAAGAATATTGTGCGTAGTACTGTTAAAAGAAATACCAGGAAGCATGCATAGGCGTACTGGCCGCCGCGGTGTAGCTGAAATAATGCTGGAATTAACGTTAAATACCAAACAATCAATCAGTCTGAAACCTATTAAACAGGTTACTGAGAGCAACGTTTGTCTTATATAAAGTGCCTTTGTGTTGATGAATCAATGTGAAACAGTTTGATAGAGACCAACATCAGTACCTGTTAAAATATATAAAAATCCTCTTGGAATCATTTTTTCCCGTTCCTGTTTTTTTCTCTTAATTCTTATAACACTTTAACCCTATATCACACAGTTCCGTGTTTTAACGACCCTTGGGTAGTTCTAAACCTTTTGAAATCATTCATGGGAAAGGAGGAAATGCTGGTAATCAACATAGACTCCTGTCTCTACAACGTTTTTTACCCTTTCATAAAACATATCCAAACATTTTAGGAACAAATAACCGGTCATCAAATACTTTCAGTTTTGTCTTTGGGTAAAGAATTAAGTTGTTGACGTCAAACAAAATTGTACCAGTAGAATATAGAAGGTGACGATCCTTGACTGACTTTTAAACTTATTTGAATTGTTCGCATAGAATGGAAACGTGCCCTTCTCAGGTACTGTCCGACTCTTTCCCACACGGCAAAATTGAAGACTTGTCCATAATGAAGGAATTTAAAGATGAGAATTCAAATATTTTTCAAATGAAGAAGTCCTTGAATGAGTAGACAACATTGTGGGAAAGGGAGAAAATGCTGGTTACCAGCATTTTCTCCTTTTGCCATAATGTTTTCAAAAGCCTTCTTCTTCAGGTTCGTTTAAACTTGGAACTGTGTGGTAAAGGGTTAAATAATGTTGAAAGACAAAACAAGGATACTTACATCAGAAAAAATGGGTTATTTAACCTTTTTCCCCACACAATTCTGAGTTTTAACGACCCTAAGGAAAGAGGCTTTTGAAAGCATTGCTGTAAAATGCTGGTTAAAAGAAATATGTTCTACCTTTTCAAAGGCAAATTCCACTGTTTGACCTACATTTTATTTGTCGTCAGCAAAAGCTTTCAATTTGGATGAGTCTAAAATTTTGTCGCCTGGTAAGAAATAAGGGTTTCTTAGTGCGAGTGCTCAAACAATGAAATCTGTAATTCTATTGTCAATCGCAAGAGAACAACTGATCCGGGCGATTGACTTGAATTAAGTTAACAATACTCTCGTATTTTTCAACCCTTTCAGGACCAAATATATGAGCCACGCTCTGGTAAAAGGAGTTTAATGCAATACACCAAGCAAATTAGCACATAATTATGGATCCAAAAAATCATTTTTGTCCATCAACCGTCTGATTCAGGAGGTAGGCTGGTCCGTGGACATTCAGAAAATTTATCCGTAGCAGGCTGACATCGATACTTTTTGCAGATGCATCAAGCCCCCTTTACACAGAGCATGGCTCATATATTTGGTGCTCTTTCCGCGGCTGCAAAATTATTTAATTCTGTACAGTATGATGTTGGTCTACGACTCAGACAGAGATTCTGCGTAATAACATGGTGTTGACAAATTAGTTCCTAAAACATATTAAGAAAAGGGACCTTTGATAAAATCTCTATAAAATAAAATGGCGCGCAACACAAGAAAAGGGGCCTTCAGACATATGCGTAAACCGTATGTCGTCCCAGATCAGCCTGTGCAGTCTGTGACTAATCCGAGACGACACTTCCGGTTTTTGTGCGATTTTCTGTTTCACGAAAGTCCACTGTATGAACAAATCTTATGTAGTCGTAAAGTGCCGTCTCGGATTAGCCTGAGCTGACTGCGCAGGCTAATCCGGACGAAACTTTACGGAAATGTCCGAAGGTCTCATTTCGCATGTTGCGGGCCAAATGGCATAGATGAAAATATACTGACAGAGGGAAATTGCGTTTCCGATATTTCAGCTTATCTCGTCGCGAATTCAATGCGAGAGTTTAGGTTTTCACTAACCTAACCCAAAGGAATGACATTCGGATTTGACATGCATCTAACAAGTTCTTTACTTTTCACCATTGACGATGTGAAGCTTTGCCCGTTTGCTTTAAATCCTCTTGGCCGCCATACCCTGTAGCTCAGTCCGGACAGAACTTGAAACCAGGGGGTCGCTGGTTTGAATGCCCATCTCGGCCAGTTTATTTCCCGCAGGATTGATGATAGTCATTGCGACAGTATTCATTCCTCTCTGATCGCTTTATCATTTTTTTGACGATGGTTATGTTGGAAAGCAGCCAGTGGCTGTAGAAAAATATTGTGCAGTATTGGTAAAAGAATATCTTGGAAAGCATGGACGCCTAACCGAAATAATGTTGAAAACGGCGTAAAATACCATATAGGTCCGCTTGTCCTCACTAGCCTATATTATAAGGCTTATCTTCCCTATGTGTATTTTTCAGCCTGGCGCTGGTCACAGCCAACCACCCCGCAACTAGCTGGTAGCACTCAGTTATGCTAATTTCTATAAATAGTGTTTTACGCTGGTTTAAAAAAAATCAGTCATATCACGGTGACAGCTCACTTGCCAGCGCCCCAGTTAAGCTGCGTATTTGCTTATTTTACGCTATTTGGAACAGGAAATACGCAACAAAACTTAATTTAAAGCGTAACAGATACGCACATGTTTCTCAAGATACGCAATTTGACTGATTTTCATTGCGTATTTTGTTGACAACCGAGATCGCCATCTTGACATCGTCATCTTGACTGGCTGTGTAGTCACTGAAACGCTCGCATATCATTTTCTGAATGAATTGCAAGCTTCTTAGATCTGCTGATTATACCACTTGTCACAAGTCGGCCAACTCCGTACCTACATCTATTTTGATCAACGGATCACCCGAGGTTTGCCGAATGCTCATTTTACGTGTACTTGGTTTGGCATTCGGCAAACTTCGGGTCATCTTTCGATCAAATTTTCTCGGCTGTATCACGTAGATTGATATGCACCTACACAGTACATTTCTTCTTAAAAAAATACACCACTTTACCGTTCTTAAATCGTAATACTCCACTTAGAAAAAGAAAACACTCGTCACAATTTTCTGTTAGAATCTTTCTTAATACATTTCCGTTGAAAAAAAGTTAGTGCATTAATTTTCTAACTCGGTCTATCAGTTCTCCTTGACGCTTGGAAATTTGAAATAACCCGAGTTTTTTATGCTCAAAAATAATCTGCCTAAGGGTCAATCTGACACATGAGATCATCGGCTAAAGCTTCATATAAGTTAGCTTGCGGGCATGTACCCGGCAGTTATATCGGCTTTAATAAGTTACAAGATTAGTGTCAAATGACGGCTCTCTTTATCACAGCTATTCAAACTGGCATTTTATGAAAACGTGATTAAAGTGTTCATCCTTTTATCTAGTGTGAAATGACAGGTTTTAGTGTTACCCGCTACCCTAATTGAAAAATTCATATCAAATGATGCAGAAATACTTCTCCAAAAAATCAAATGACATGAAAAATCGGACGCTGAAAAAAAACGCGAAAACCAATGACACAACAAAGGTCAGTTTGATGTCGTCCGATTAGAGGCACTTTAATCTGTCTCATAGTCTTTAATAATGAATTTAAAGAGCGAATTTACACAAATCTCTGTATAAATCAAACACTGGAAGCTAAAATATCTGTTTTGTAGTGAGTAAACACCACTGGCTGAAATAAAACTATATGTATATGACATCCTACAAATTAGACAGGGTAGGGTGGAAGTTAGGCCCTCTTGTTTTACAGTGTTAGCACTGGAACAAGTGTTTAAGCAGATATTGGTCACTCATACGTAACCTTTCTTTTCTCCCTTTTCCACTATGTTCTAGTATGCTATTTGAAAGACAGATCCAGTCATTCAAGCTACATTTGATTTGTCGTCTGCTACTGCTCTAAATACGAAAGAGTCTAAAATTATGTTGTTTGGAAAACTGTTAAAACCTTGTCTGTGTCCATTTTATTCATAATGACGACTTGCATGCTTGGGCTGCAAATTAAAATTCATCTCTCCATATTTCTGATGATCAAGTGCTTGGAAATACTGAACAGTTGTAACCAAGGTATCCATATTTTAGCAACACATTTTCTTTTCATACTATGCTCAGCATATAACAGATAAAAAGAATAAAATAAAGTTGCCATATTTTTCAATCAATCTTATTAGCTGCACACTATTTAAAATAAAAAAAAAAAAGTTAACTTTATGGGATTGAAACATACTATGTTCAATTATGGGGTAAAACTCGATTTTTACGCTACCATTAGAATTTTCTTGCTTAAAAATTTGCTGCTTAAGCAAAGTCATTTCATTTTACCCTTGCCATTAAAAAAAATGATGCTTAAACACTCCTTGGCTCAAAAAATTATCTGGGGCTCTGCTTGCTCATGTCTTTCCTTGGTTTTACAAGGTAACCTGCATTTTCTCCATTTCCCACAACGTTTTCTATCGTTGCAAAGGCAAACTCCGTATCAGTTAAGCCATGTTTTCAGTGCCGTCTGCAAACGCTAAGTATATGTACCAGTTTAGAACTTGTCTGAAAAGAGTTACCTCTTTACCAAACGACAAAATATAGTCCGGGCCCTCTTGTGAGTAGTATAGGAGGGTAGACCTCGGACAAAATCCGTTTTGTCCGAGGTCTACCCTCCCTGAGTGCCATTTTGTCCGAGGTCTACCCTCCCTGAGTGCCATTTTGTCCGAGGTCTACCCTCCCGGGGAGGCAAAAGACCGGTCAAAATATCAAACCGGAAGTAGATGTCCGCTTTTTCTGCCCCCCCATGCCACGGTCAGAGCCCCTTTTTAACCATCTCTGTGAAAAGGAGTCTTAATGCAGCTGCGCACGCGCGCACACAGGTCGTAACGATATGATTCAGACATGCCGCGGTCAGGTGTTTATGAGTCATGATCTGGTAGAAATGGGGTCGTAATGACACGGCTCAGGCAAAGACCATCGTTGGACTTAGTCTTTTTTCTCCGTCTTTATTCGCCTCAATCTTTCTCTATCACCGTGTTGGACTTAGTCTTTTTTTCCACGACATGGCTCTCAAGAAAAGACCGGTCGAAATGTCAAACCAGAAGTAGATGTCCGCCATCTTTGACGCGGCTGGGGTCCTTTTTATCCATGGTCTGTGAAAAGGGGGTCTTAATGCATCTGCGCGCACGGATCGTAATGATATGGTTCGGCAGAGACTATCGTTGGACTTAGTCTTTTTTTCTTCATCGGAGATAGATGTTCACCATCTTTGACGCGGCAGGGATCCTTTTTTAACCATGGTCTGTGAAAAGGGGACTTAATGCATCTACACGCACGTGCGCACGGGTCGTAATGACATGGTTCAGGCAGACACTATCGTTTGACTTAGGCTTTTCTCTGTCATCGTTGGACTTAGTCTTTTTTCCCGTCTTTGTTCGCCTCAATCTTTCTCTATCACAGTTGGACTTAGGCTTTTTTTCACGATATGGGTTATACTCCCTTCTCATGGTGGTTCAGGCAGAGACCCTCGTTGGACTTAGTCTTTTTTTCTCCGTCTTCGTTCGCCTCAGGCTTTCTCTAGCAGTGTTGAACTTAGTCTTTTTTCCACGATATGGACTATATTCTCTACTTACGCTGGGTCAGGTAGAGAGTATCGTTGGACTTAGTCTTTTTTTCTCCGTCTTCGTTCGCCTCAGGCTTTCTCTAGCAGTGTTGAACTTAGTCTTTTTTCCACGATATGGACTATATTCTCTACTTATGCTGGGTCAGGCAGAGAGTATCGTTGGACTTAGTCTTTTTTCTCCGTCTTTATTCTGTGAGATTGTGCCACCGTCTGTAGGACTTAGCCATTTCTCTGCTTTCGTTCAACTTACCCATTCTCTCTATTAGGATAAAGTTGGACTTAGTCTTTTTCTCCGTCTTTGTTCGTCTTAGACTATCTTTATTAGTGTATTTCCCTTTTTCCTGGGAAGGAATCAAAACATGTGACTTTTTAATCATTTTTTATTCAAGTTCTTAAAACATCATCGTTAAAAGCAAAACATTCTAACACTATAACATTTTTACAAAGACAATGTTTACAAAACAATATTGAAGATACATTATATATATATATATATATATACAAAACATTATTAACAATACAGTTTTTAATCTACAACAATGACAAAACAATTCTTACAATGCAAATTCGCAGATACCTCGATTTTTCCACTTGTCTTCATGTTCCACAATAACTTTGTGTAATTGTTCATTGCCCAAAGACATTGGATATACGCTATCCATTTCACTGTAATGACGTGTTCCACTAGATGGAAAAACATATTTTGAAATATCTTTTGTTGAAAGAGATGAATATACGGTTTCTTCTGTGACATCTCTATCAAATAGAATATAGCCTTCCAGAGTATCCACTGTCTCCTCACTGTCTTGAATTGATCCTCTTTTGTAGCGTAAGTAAAAGTCAAACAGAACTGATTTCATTTTCAGGACGTTCAGAAAACTTTCTTCTGTTCTTCCTATGATAATGAATACCCATCGAGTTGTGGCTTGCATTTGTTTAGTGAAATTTTGCATCTGATTAGCAATAATGAGATCTTTCCACCACCAACCTGCTAAATAAGCTTCGAGGATGGGATCTGAACCTGTATCGTCCACCAACATCATAATAAAACTGTGTATGGCATACAGTTTGCAGGATGTTTCTCCTTTTGTAGCTCCCTTATTCAATCTATCTACCCAAAGTTTCAAACAGTTGAATTTAATATCAGCCTGTACTTGTTCATCGAGCGTGTGCAGATGGATGAAATCTCTATAAACTTTTTCACGTAGTTCTATCGGCAAAGGCAGCATTTCACTTGACATAATTTTTCACTACAAGATTTCTGTCTACAGGTTTTTCAATCGATAGAAATTTTTCTTTGCACTACTCGAGAGAACGAGAGTTGAATGGTTGTAGAGAAATATCGCCAGTGTTTTATAGGTTGGTAGGGGGGTTGAGGTACTTTTGTCTTGGAATTAAGAGTACGAACGTGAGCGAGAGCATGTAGATAGAACATAACGTACTGTAAAAATTCATTCACATAGAATGTTATGATCTATCTACAATTTCCAAGACTGATCTTTTTTGAAGAAATGATTGAATAAAAATGCTTCCATCGTTATTTATGTTGTCATTTTATTATTAATCCTTAAAGAGAAAAGTAAAGAAATCATGGAGGTGGATGTACAAGCTATTTTATTTCAACATCCTTGTAATATTTTCATCACAGGTCCGAGTGGTTGTGGAAAGACAGTCTTTGTTCATAAATTAATTGACTATCGAGAAGCTTTGTTCAATATCGTTCCTGAAAGAGTTGTCTGGTGTTACAAAGAATGGCAGTATGCTTACAATCTTATGCAGGAGAAATTCAATTCGCAGTTTGAATTAATAAAATTCGTGGAAGGAATTCCTGACGATGAAAACGAACTTGTCAGCGATGTATCTATACCGCATTTAATCGTCTTTGATGATATGCTGGGTGAAAAAGATGAGGAAAAAATTAAACTTTGGTTTACAAGAAAAGGACATCACCGTAATGCAACCGTGATTTATATCACACAAAATATGTTTCAACAATCGAAATCGAGTCGAACCATCAGTCTTAATTCAAGATACATGATTTTATTTCGAAATGAGCGAGATAAAAATCAGATTAAAACACTAGCTCACCAAATGCAAGCTCCACATTTACTGTCTGCTTATGAAGATGCTACATCGGCGGATCATGGATATCTTGTCATTGATTTCCATTCACGAACAAATAAAGAATTAAGACTGCGAACAGATATATTTCATCGTTATGAAGAAGACGAAAGAGGTCCAACCGTTTATTCCCCTGCTTAATCGTTACAATGTTTTTTAAAATAAAAATGACTTCATTTTAATTTATATTGTCATTCTATCAATAGGCGACAGTGAGTAAACATGGCTTTACCAACCACGCCAACTTCAATTTTAGCTGCTTTGCGAAATTTAAGTCAACAAACCAATAGATATGAAAGAGAATCTGTGTTGAAAGCAGGATTAAAAGAAATTTTAAAATGGTTTACGTTGGCAGCACAAAACATCATTGAAGATAAAATCAAATTACCAAAACAAACCACCACGTATATGACAAAACATAGAGCAGACATCGAGCAGTTAGCAGATCCGAATATTGATGAGGAAATTAAACGTAGAATTATTTTAAAACCTGGAGGTGGTGGATTTCTAGGTGGTGTTATTATCAGAAGTTTACTGAGATGGGATGGAACTAAAACCGTTAGGAAATTTGGGGATGAAAGACAACCTCGAAAACGTGCTCCTCGAAAGAGGAAATCTCCAAAGAAGAAAAAATCTCCAAGGAATAAAAAGTCTCCAAAGAAGAAAAAATCTCCAAAGAAGAGAAATCCCCCGAAAACGCATGCAAGAACTATCACCTCACCACCTATAATTGATGCAAGAACTACCACCCCACCGCCTATGATTGATGAAAGATTTGTTACTATGCGAAGGCCTGTAGGAAGCAGCATTTCAGAACATCAACGCTATCCGAAATCCAGAAAGGAACTATTAAGTGAAAGAATGCAAAAACTCAGAACAAAGTATTCACAATTTATAGAACCAGGGAAAAAATTGAAGTTTCAATCCATTCCATCCGCCTCATGGTCTCCAAATACATTAGCTAAATATAAAAAAGGTAGAAAGGCAGAAGATCGACTGTTTGGGGATATAATCCAATATAACCTTGACACAGGAAAATATCGTGTTGACTATGACAAGCGTCTGATTCATCTTGGTGGTGGAAGAACCATTCCTCTGCCCGACAGAGGGTCAGATGTAGAAGAAAGCGAGGATGAAGAACTCACTGATTCCGATTCGTAGTTTTCTTTTGTAAAAAAGACAGTATGATAAAACATCAGGTATAAATGATAGTGACATGCAACTTTTATTTTCATTTGATGTGAAATAGTGATAAAGTCAACATGAAGAAAAGACCTCTGATAAAAAAACACGGCTCAATGGTTATGGCCATGATACAGGCTACACCAAAAATACGTAAAAAGCTTGTCAAAGATTCACCCTCAGAAGCGATAAGGTGTATATCGGAATGCTGTCATAATGTTTTAAAAGGCAATGTACATTTATCACCAGATCAGAAGAAGAAGTTGTATTCAAGCCGACAACATCTCAGACGTTCAGCTTCAAAATCAGTCTCTGTAAAAGATAAAAAACAAATTTTAAATCAAAAAGGTGGATTTCTTTCATTGCTTGCACCTGCATTATTACCTTTGTTAGGAAAAGCCGTTATCGGAGGAATAGGAGGAGCTCTAAAAGCCTTGTAGATAAAAAATCTTGTAGATGAAAACATTTTCAATGAAAAAAATCTTATAGATAAAAATCTTGTAGATAAAAAATCTTATAAATAAAAAATCATGTCTGGTAGAAAAATGGTTATCGTACCTTACCAGGTCTTAGAAAACATGAAACGATGGAAAGCCGAACAAGCTCAAAAACCTCGTTTACCACCTAATCCACAAGTTGCAGATGCATCACATCTTCGGCAAGATATGAGTCAAATTTCACAAAGTACCGACCTGTCAGAAACAGAAAAGGTTCAAAGATATGGCGAAACTTTGATTAAGTTACAAAATTCGCTTCAGAAAACAAAACCAACTTCGATCAATTTTCCTCCAAAAACCGATGATGGTGCACAGGAATCAGCATCTGTTGGCCTGCAATCTGTTGCCTTGTATGATCGAATTTTGCAAAGTGTACCAAAAACCATGAAAAGAAAAGCTGAGTTACTTTTGAGTATGATAAAAGACAACGATAATTTAACTTGGGACGGACATGGGGTGGTGTCATATAAAGGTACACGCATCCATGGCTCCAATATTATTGATCTTGTCAATGATGCGATACGTCAAAGAAAAGGCATTGAGCCCAGAGGATGGAAAACATTTTCAAAGGCATTACATGAAAGTAATATACCTCAAGAAGTTATTGGTAATTTGAACAGATGGAAATGGATACAAAAAGTCCATGATAAATCACCGAGTAAATCATTGAGCGAAGATGAAGATTCCCATGCAGAATCCTATGGAGATTCCGATTACTTATTTCACACACCAAAAAGCGTACGAAAAAGTACTAAGTTAACTCCTATAAAAAGAAGTATGAAAAGAATAAAAGAAAAATCTCCATACATGAAACCTGAAGAAAGAGAACGATTGAAGCAATTCTATGTTAAAGAACTGCTAACTCCCCCAAAGTCTATAAAAAAGACTCCGAGCCGTAAAACACTTCAGTCATGGGAGGCATGGTAAAGTCAAAACTTGATTACGTGTTAAGAAAGTTGTTTTATGATCCTAAAAGTACTGTAGCATTTAGTGGAGTAAAGCAATTGTATCACGCTGCGAAATCTATTTTGAAAGGAATAAGATACAAAGATGTTCAAGAATGGTTACAGGGTGAATCCACCTACACCTTACACAAACCGATTCGTCGTCGTTTCAAAAGACGAAAAACTATTGTAGGTGGTATAGATTATCAATGGCAAGCTGATTTGGCTAACATGCAGCATTTAGCAAAACAAAATAATAACAAGAAATATTTACTTTGTGTGATTGATGTGTTTTCGAGATTTTCATGGGTTATCCCTATTCCAGACAAAACGGGTAAAACTTTAATCAAAGCATTTCAATCTATCGTTCAGAAATCAAAACGAAAACCTTTAGCGCTTCAAACAGACAAAGGTTCGGAATTTAAAAACAAATCGTTTCAAGACTACTTGAAAAAGAATCAGATTCATTTTTTCACCACTGAAAACCCAGAGACAAAAGCAAGTATTGTTGAAAGATTTCAACGAACTTTGAAAACGAGAATGTGGAAATACTTTACGTATAAGAAAACAAGGCGTTACATTGACGTATTGAATTCTTTAGTTAAGAATTACAACCATACTTTTCACAGAAGTATAAAAACATCTCCTGTAATGGTAACAAAATCCAATGAGGCAGAGATTTCAAGAAATCTGTATTCTCAATTACCGACAAATGTAATGATGAAAAACCCGAAATTCAAAATCGGAGATCATGTTCGAATCAATAAAACAAAACGTACATTTGATAAGGGCTATTTACCGAATTGGACGCAAGAAATATTTGAAATCAGCCATGTCAACAAAACATTTTCACCTATTACCTATAAAGTAAAAGATCTACTGGGAGAACAGATTTTAGGAACTTATTATGAATATGAACTTCAATTAATAAAAGATGATGATATTTATGAGATTGACTCAGTTCTTGATAGACGTACAAGACGTAAGGGTAAAAAATTAATCAAAGAAATAAAAGTCAATTGGAAAGGCTATCCAAAAAAATTTCAAAGTTGGATACCAGAATCCTATTTGGTGTAATCCTATTTGGTATAATCCTATTTGGTGTAATCCTATTTTAGTGTTTTGAAAACATCTTTTCTTATAAAAAATCTTATAACTTAAGAAAAAAGTTATAAAAAGTCAGTACATTCATAATGAATCCACAGTCAAACATCGAGTGTGGAACAGAAAAGTCTGGAATAGAAGAAAAGTTCGGAATAGAAAACTTCGATAGCAGTAGTAGCAGTAGTATCAGTAAGAACTACAATTGCTGTGGAAATCGTGTCCCAAAGAATCAGTTTACCTATATTTCACAGATTTTAGTCATTTATGCAATTATTGCAACCTCAATAGTACATTTAAGTATTCAAAGTCAAGATCGTGAATTGTGGCTGATCCTGTTAAGCAGCTCACTTGGATATATTCTTCCATCACCAGGATTAAAATTCAGCAGATCAGATCAAAAGCAGTCAGGGTGGCCTGATAGTAAAAAATGAATTCGTTTTATCTCACTCTACCCAGCGATAGTTCCATGGATCTTTATCCGAACAACACCCAATGTTGTTTTAAGGTTCATTTACCAAAGACAGTTCATATTGACAAGGAAACTTGGGAAGTCGCATTAGTTCAACTTATTACTCCCTCTCAGTTCTTAAACATAAGTGAAGAAGAAGCACAGTTCGATCTTATAACAACGGATAAGGACTTAGTCAAATTAATATCACAGATAGACAAAAGAGGAGATAATATGAAAATAAATATATTAAGACAAAATAGTGGAGGTGATATAATAAAATGGGGAATTCGATTTAACTTTCCATCCGGGAATTACACTACACCTGCTCATCTTATAGAGACGATTAATGATGTGATTCAAACCGCTATAGGTCCTGCTCTTCGTAAGAATTCGTCGGGTTTGCACATCACTTATTCACCTTCAACCAAACGTCCGAAAATTACATTTGATAATATTATAAAATCAGGACTCAAATTACATCCATCTCTGTTTTTAAAACTGGGTGGATCACCAGAATTCAAACATGATACAATTTTTCAGGGTAAAAATATTTTCAAATACTTTAAATACAATCCAAACATTGATGCTGGCTACAATCATCTGTATATTTATTCAGATATTGCTGAACACACTATAGTGGGTGATACACTTGCTCCCATACTTCGTGTTCTACCTTTCAAAACATCCGATTTGGTTGAAAATGGTTGTGGTTCTCAACATGTCAATCATGAAATTACAATACCGCATTATATTCCCGTTTCGAAATCCGATTTCGATCATATTCACATTCAAATAACAGGGGATTTAGGTATACCGGTTCATTTCATTACTGGTAAGACAATAGTGAAGTTACATTTCAGACAACGTTCAATTGACAATCATTGAAAATCATTGAAAATCATTTTTAAAAAATGCTACCAGTTTATCGTGGTGTAAAACATCAGTATGGCTATGGGTTAGGTTCGCTATTTAAATCGGCAATTAAAGTAGTGACTCCATTGCTTAAACCGTTGATTAAATCTGGTTTTAATGCCGTGAAAAAAGAAGGAATCAAACAAGGAATAGGGGTAGTAGAAGATATCCTTTTACGTGGCGAAAACCCCAAAAAAGTTGTAATTTCACGGGGAAAACAAGCCATTCATGATCTAGCAGAAAAGCTAATACCAGGGATAAATAAAAGAAAATCACGAAAACCACGTCATTCCCCCTACCGCCTTCACAGTGGTAAGATCATAAGACAAAGAGACAGACGGCCTCTTGATATATTTGATTAATATAATTGATTCATATACTGAATTCATCTACTTGAATTATATAAAAATGATGCAAAGCGGGTCCTGTGAATGCAGTAAGTCAGAACTCGACGTTCTTTCTGTACCACCTACAATGACAACGATGCAAGAAAGTCAATGGATTGAACATTTCCCAATATCGTCTTTGGCAAACAATGCACCAATAGAATTCATCATACCACCTCAAACTGAACATTGGACAGATTTGTCACAATCGTATTTGTATGTCAAATACAAAGTCGTTCAAGCTGACGGTGGCAATTTACTTGCCAATGCAAATGTGGCCCCTGTAAACAACTTCCTGCACAGCTTGTTTAGTAGTGTCGATTTGTATCTAAATAATAAACTAATCACCAGCAATTCAGATACCTATCCATATAGAGCATATATCGAAAATCTTATGTCATATAATTCTGACAGCAAGACTACACATTTGAAAGCTGGTGATCTTTGGATCGAAGACACCTCTGGCCATTTCAATGCACTCAACCATGATGGAGAAAATGCAGGGTTAAAAGAAAGAATGGGTGAAATTGCACAAAGCAGAACTGCCGAACTTTTTGGACGCTTGCATCTTGATCTGTTTCAACAAGAAAAATATTTACCTAATGGTATTGAAATCAGACTTAGATTAAACAGATCTTCGCTAAACTTTTGTCTCACAGGAGGCGGTGGTGCACCAGCTTCAAAAATTGTACTGGAAACAGTCAGTCTTCATGTGCGAAATGTCGAATTGTTACCTGTTGTTGCAAATGATCTAAATCATGTTATTGCTCAGCAAAACATGAAAATCCCTATTCGTAGGGTTGAAGTAAAAACTTTTACCATTTCTACAGGCCTTCAGTCTAAAGTTGAAGATCATTTGTTTCAAGGACAACTTCCAAAACGCATTTTCATTGCAATGGTAGCAAATACTGATTATAATGGGGATTATGGTAGAAATCCATTTTTCTTTCATCATCTTAATCTGTCAAAAATTGATGTATCATGTAATGGTCACAGTATTCATAACAGACCCTTTGAACCTAACTTTGAAGTAGGATTGTATTTGAAATCCTTTTTATCATTGTATCAGGCTAACTCATCTTTAGCACTCAATAAATCATTTAATATTGGTAAAGAAGCCTATGTTGGTGGATACTGTTTGTGGGGATACGATTTGACAGCGGATCAAGGCAGTGAAGAAGGACAACTTCATCCTATAAAAACTGGAAATCTTCGAATTGAACTTCAGTTTGCTCAAGCTCTGGCAGCAGCTATCAACGTTATTGTCTTTGCTGAATTTGACAATCAGATTGAAATCAACAGTTTGAGAGAAGTTATCACAGATTATTAATCCTGGAAAAAATCAACAGAAACTCTCTGATCAAAAGATAGCTTTCACAAAAACAGTCCTTTTCAGGACTTAGGAATATAATATCGAAAACGACAGTTCTTTTCAGAACTATTGAAAAAACAGTCCTTTTCAGGACTATCTACAGGACTAAAGAACTAAAAAACAATGTTGGGACTCAGATTTGCTATAACACTTAGAGAAGAAGCAGAAAAGGTGAAATATTCCGTGTCGAAGGGCATCTCTACTCGGAAAAATGACATTCATAATAGCTTCGAAAAACATATGACTGAAAAATTAAAAAATCTTATTATCAGTGAAGTTACCAACCAGTGTTACGGATGTCAAGTGGATCATCCCAGCCAAACACAGCATGAACTGTGTTTATTCAAGGATAGACAAGAACATACAGATATGTTCATAGAAAAAGCCATGATGGAATTAAATCCATACGAAATCATGGAGAAATGGTATCCCGAACTCATAGAAATGAAACTCGATGAAAGTGACTATGTGGAAGCCTACAGATTATGGCGAAATATAAAACAAAACATTTTATCTGAATTCACGGAGTCGTGGTTACAATACTGGTGTGACAAAGTAAAACAATCCTGGGAAGAAAGTGATTAGAAAAAATGTATACTTCTGAAATTCAATACATATTGGATCACGGAACATGGATAAAAAATCTACAGGCAAAAGTCTGTGCAAAAGATCAGCTACCTCGACAAAAACCCAATCATGTGAAAGCCTACATTGTGAACACAGAGAAATCAACCGGTCCAGGAGAACATTGGGTAGCCGTGATATTCAACAATAATGGTGATGTACTATACTTTGATCCCTACGGACTACCACCACTTGAGCCAGAAATCATTAACTTTTTAGACAATCATTCTTATTCGTGGAGATACAATCGACAAACTCTTCAGAGTCCACAGGGAAAAGTTTGCGGATTTTACTGTATCTTCGTATTGGATGCTGCCGCCAGAGGATACAACATACAGAAATATCTTCAACAGAAATTCCTCTCAACGGAACATCGACGAAACGATCGAGATGTAGTGTTATGGTTCAATCAGCAGTATGGAATTCTATCCAATAAAGCTCAAAGACTTTTTCCCCACAAATAGTATATAAATGTATGATAGTTCTTTTATCTATGTGTTTGTTGTAAATATGTTCATTGCTCAGTTCATTGTTCAGTTCTGTTCAAATAAAAGTTATACTGTTTAAATGGTGTTTTTTTCATTCTTTTTCCCACAAAGATATTTTCTCCACAAAATATCAGTCTTGGAAAAATGTAGATAGATCATATAGTACATTATGTTCTATCTACATGGTCTCGCCCACGTTCGTACTCTTAATTCCAAGACGAAAAGTAGGTCAATCCCTCCACCAAGCTATAAAACCACCAAATTTCTCTATATGCCATTTCATTTCCACGATGGGTTTGTTCAGATTCTGCTGTGGACTATTTGGTAAAAGTCGAAGGAACAAGGAGAAGAGAAAACGTCAAAAGACAAAGACGTCGGCTGAGTTCTCTGCAAGACAAGGGGACAACCCCTATACCCAGAACCCAGCACCTAATTTCTACCCCGATCTTTGGGTTATACCAACTGATGATCCAATCTTTGGGGAGTCTGTGATATCAACCAACCAATGAGTTGATGATGAAGAGGTTTAGAATCCTCTATCTTTCTCTGATTTTTGGAATTAACTTGCTCGGATGATTAATTTAATTCCAATCCAGAGAATGGTAAAAACAGCTCTTTTCAGAGCTAACATTCATTCCAGAAAGTCCTATCTTCGAGACTTGTCAATTTTACGACTGAGTGCCATTCCAAGAGTTACATTCCAAACGATATACTTCAATTCAAATTAACTCAAAAAAGGTTAAGCCCCAACACGATGCTTGTATGGTAAGGATTTATGCTATAAACCATCTCTGACCAACTCGGAAGATAGCGTATAGCATAAAAGTGTCAAATCTTGTCTGTCTAATTCAACCAAATCGATAAATAGTAGTATACATCACCTCAGCTCTCAGATCTTTATTCCTAAAGCTAGTTTTTAAAAAAGACTGAGTTCGTCAGACAAATATCTAAAGATCATACTGCTAGGAGGCAAAGAAAAGACTAAGTCCAACGGTGATAGAGAAAAAATGAGGCGAACAAAGACGGAAAAAAGACTAAGTCCAGCGATGCTCTCTGCCTGAACCAGCATGAGGAGGGGAAAATAACCCATATCGTGGTGAAAAAGACTAAGTCCAACGGTGATAGAGAAAGGTTAAGACGAACAAAGACGGAGAAAAAAGACTAAATCCAATGGTGATAGAGAAAGATTGAGGCGAATAAAGACGGAGAAAAAAGACTAAGTCCAACGGCTATAGAGAAAGGTTAAGACGAACAAAAGACGGAGAAAAAAGCCTAAGTCCAACGATGATCTCTGGCTGAACCAAACTGAGGAGGTGAAATAACCCATATCGTGGTGAAAAAGACTAAGTCCGACGGTAATAGAGAAAGCTTGAGGCGAACAAAAGACGGAAAAAAGGCTAAGTCCAACAGTGATCTCTGCCTGAGCCAGGCTGAGGAGGGGAAAATAACCCATATCGTGGAAAAAAGACCAAGTCCAACGTTGATAGAGAAAGGTTAAGACGAACAAAGACGGAGAAAAAAGACTAAGGCCAATGGTGATAGAGAAAGATTGAGACGGATAAAGACGGAGAAAAAAGACTAAGTCCAACAGTGATAGAGAAAGGCTGAGGCGAACAAAAGACGGGAAAAAAGACTAAGTCCAACGGTGATAGAGAAAGACTGAGGCGAACAAAAGACGGGAAAAAAGACTAAGTCCAACGGTGATAGAGAAAGTTCGAGACGAACAAAAAAAGACGAAAAAAAAGACTAAGTCCAACACGGTTATAGAGAAAAGACCAAACCGAGTGAAGATGGTGGCACACCTTCTTTTTCCCCGATTCAGGCTGTGGTGTCACACGTTTTTCAATTCAAATTTTTGGTTGGAAAACGTCTCGACCAATCAAAACGCAGGATCAACCCGAACAAAACATGGTGACACACCATTCTTTGCTAGGAATTCCACTTCCGGTTTCCTCTTTTGTTTTTACATTTCTGCAGTGGTGTGAGGAGGGGGGGGCAGAAAAAGCGGACATCTACTTCCGGTTTGATATTTTGACCGGTCTTTTGCCTCCCCGGGAGGGTAGACCTCGGACAAAATGGCACTCAGGGAGGGTAGACCTCGGACAAAATGGCACTCAGGGAGGGTAGACCTCGGACAAAACGGATTTTGTCCGAGGTCTACCCTCCTATACTACTCTTGTGACCATATCCACCATATCCACCCTAGTACAGATAACTGTCCTCGAATGCGATTAGTCTATAGGCATCAAGATTGACCTAGATTCAAAACCCCACAGTTGCCAAATACTTCCACACATAAAATACTTCTTTCTGTTAGAAATCTTAATTCTGTTATACATGACAATTTAGACATAAACCACTAAATCTTTACTTCTCCGATTTGGACATGTCTTACAAAGTAAATAAACTGTACAAGATGTCGTTTATAAGGTACAAGATCTTTGCTTATATGTAAATTGAGTGACCTATGCAAAGCAGAGAATCACTTATTCCTACACAACTGTAACATTATGAATGAATCTATTAATAGATACACCTAGGTTAACTTGTAGCAAATCCCAGCTATATCAACCCCCACTGGACAGGGAACCCTTGTCATTCCTTCAGTCATTCATTATTTAGATCATTGTGTACAGTTGAACTATTATGTTAAACTGTTATTCTATTAACCTTTTACCAAACAATCCCAAATTTTAACGATACTGGGGAAGGGTCACTTTGTAAACATTGTGGGAAAAGGAGAAAATGCTGGTAATCATCATTTTCTCCTTTTCCCACATTGTTTTCTGCCCTTCTGGAATCATGTTTCATCAGTTCAGTCACATTTAATTCATGGTCTGCAACAGCGCTGAATTTGGACGGATGTAAAATTTTTCGTTTTGTAAGGAGAGTTAAATAGTTAACTACATCTTCTGCTATTAGATATTGACTAATTGACTGCATGGTGTTTAACGCCGTTTTCAACATTATTTCAGTAATATTGCGGCGGCCAGAGCACCTGTCCATTCTTTCCTCCAGTTTCTGTTTACCAGCACTACCGCGACTCATTGACCTTTTGCAGACAGTGTGTGCAGTCTGATCTTGGATCTACATTGTCCGATAAGACGATAGATTGTGAAATAGCAGTAGCAATATTCAGATGCTTACCATCAGCTTGAAAGTTTCATTCAACATTTTTTAGCAGGTTAACCCTTTCCCAAACAAGCCCTGGTTTTCACGTGTCTGCAGTACAAGTCTTTTGAAAACACTCTGGGAAAAGGAGAAATTGCTCGTAACGAGCAATTTCTCCTTTTCCCACAGTGTTTTCTACCCTTTTGGAGAACTTTCTGTCATTTTCATAAAATTTAAAATTGTCGTCTGCAAACTCTTTCAATTTGGACCAGTCTAAAATTTATCGTTTGGAAAAGGGTTAAGAGTTAAACTTAAACTGGATTATAGTTAACGAATAGCACATATAGCCCCGGCAGTTCAGTCGGTAGCATACAGGACTTGAGAGCAGGAGGTCGCTGGTTTGATCCTCAATAAATTTCTGTCCGAGGATTGATGATAGTCATTGCGACAGGATTCATTTCTCGCTCACGTTTCGACGATGGTTATGTGGGAAAGGAGCCAGTGGCTTGGAAAGAATATTGTGCGGAGTACTGGTAAAAGAAACTCCAGGAAAGCATGGATATGTGCACTGGCCACCGCTACATAACTGAAATAATGTTGAAAACAGGGTTAATAAACACCATGCAGTCAATCAATCAATCAAATTCGCTAGTCTGTTAGTACTTTCAGTACTTTGATTTAGCATCTGTACTAATTTACACCAGTATTTAATAAATCGAACAAAATAGTCCAAACGTAAAGGGATATCTACCACAATCACCCAACACCATAGCATTACAAGTTGTTTTTCCGACGTATGTACTTTTTGAAGTTAAGGAATCGGCAGACTTGTGACAAGCAAGTGTCGAGGGACAATGGATCACCCGAGGTTTGCCGAATGCAATCTGCCTTGACGAAAGGAGCCCCCGAAACACTTCCGGTTTGAGTTTTTCGTCTGCACGTTTTTCTGAATTACAGCTTAAATAGCGTATTAGGTAAGTATGATTGATCTAAAGCATTGTTGTCAGTTAATGTGCCCACAGTAAGCACTTTGTAGCGTTGCCGTTCATGACAAATCGTTTTAACTGGAAAAATAAGTCGAGTGCAAATAGAATGTGACTCAAGACTTGAAGGGAATTTGCAGGTTCGGCTGCTTCAAGGAGAGAAAGACTAAAGAACGTGGGGTGTAACCTGGGTCTGTTTGGATAAAAGATCTATCTAAATCGTAATAGATCTGGCAGTTTCATCTAGCCTAGATGGAAATTGAAAGCGAGACCAAAATTAGCTTCTAATCAAAATAGGCCGATCCAGATAGATCTAGGAAGGTAGACTCGCTTCCGGTATTGTCGTGGGTTCTTTGTTACCGTGGTATTTACAGGTTCTGAAATTGAGGCTGAAATGCGCTACCTGGAGGTTTTCCTCATGTGAGCATTTGTAGGTCAGATACTGTCAACACACTTTGCAACCTTACCTCGACAAATTTTCCAAAAAATGGTAGAGCGGGTTCGTCTTATTCCGAATATCGTATAATGCCGAATACTTTCAACCAATCTCTCCTTGTGTTACAATTGCGCATACTACCGTCAAAACATGCGCATGTGCAGATGGCGCGATCTTTCTCTTCCGGATTTCGAAAGTTTCAAGTCCGCCAAGTTTTGAAAAGTCGAGAAATTTTAATTTGTTTGAAAGGTAAGAATTCTTTTAACACCTCTTACGTAGTTTGTTAAGCCAGAGTGTTTTGAAATTTTTCTCAAGTCAGTTCCCTGTGAACGATATCTATAAGGAAATGAAAGTTTATTGATAATAAAAAGCAAGTCATTCTGTGAAAGGACATTTAAATGACGTCACATACTGTTTACGATATTGATCGGGGTATTCGGAAGATACGACATTAAATTGTAGAGTCGGGTCTTTCGGATATATTGAGATTTTTAATACCAGTTTCTTCACTTTATCAATAACTGCAAGATAACGCTCTACAACTCTGTATTTAATAAATAAAACTTAACCTTACTGATAAATTCTGTTGGCATTTTTCTAGACGAGTTGTTTAATTTTCAGAATGAGTCGCCAGATGCAGTATGATAAATCGTCTCTGGAAAATGCTGTAAAAGCTGTCCGAAACAAATCGATGGGCTATCTGAAAGCTTCAAAGGTATTTAAAGTACCACGGACAACCATATTTGACAAGGTTCATGGCAAGTCGGACATTTACTGCTCAGTTGGTCCGCACACAGTTCTCTCCCAAGAAGAAGAGAAAAGGGTCGCTAAATGGTTGGTGGATATGGCAAAAATAGGGTATGGTAGAACAAAACCCGAGCTTTTAAAAACGGTCTCTGATATTATAAAAGCTGATGGAAGGCCTAATCCATTTAAAGATGATATTCCAGGTAAGGACTGGTTTTACGGATTTATGCGTAGACACCCTAAAATATCCCTTAGGTCTCCAAGGCAACTTGGAAAGGAAAGAGCAGTTATTACTCCAAAGAAAGTGGAAAAATGGTTTGATGATTTCGAACAATTTATTAAAGACACGGTCCAAGATCTAACAATTCTTTTAGATCCTACACGCATGTACAATGCAGATGAATCGGGGTTTGCACTGAGTGCAAAAACTGGGCATGTTCTTGGTCTACGAGGGGCTAAGTCAATTTACAATGTGTCTGCCTCTGACCGGTCACAAATAACTGTGTTATGCGGAATGAGTGCCGCTGCCCACTTCCTTAGACCAATGATTGTTTTTCCAGGCCAGCGATTTACTAGAAATATGTTAGAGGGTTTTGAAGAAGCAGTGCTAGGTAGGAGTGAAACCGGTTGGATGGACAGCGAACTGTTTACCAGTTGGTTAAATACTGTATTCATACCGGACATAGAAGAGCGCCAGGTTAAAAAGCCCATAATACTTTTTGTAGACGGACATAAAACTCACATGACCCTTGAGGCTTCTGATATTTGTAAAGAAAATGGTATCATTTTGTACTGTCTCATCGAACATGGATCACACCTTATGCAACCTTGCGATCTTCGCTTATTTTCGTCTTTGAAAGAGTCCTGGAAAGTTGCGCTTAGGGACTGGCAAATCGAGCATGTTGGGCAGTATGTGACAAAATTTGAATTTGCATCCATATTTAGGCAAGCATGGCTAGCATCATCAAAGGTTGAAAATGCGGTCAATGGCTTTAAAGATGCCGGATTATTTCCATTAGATAGGACAAGGGTACTTCAAACAGACAAATTTCAAACTTGTGTCTTATTTGATAAGTGTGGGAGCGATGAATTAAATGAAAGTCCTTTAACTTCCACTACAAATAAAGTGGAATCAAATGCACCAACAGAAACAAAGAAACAAGCAGAGAAAACATCCGTAAGCCAGGATGAGCCAGAGACAGTTAAAGAAAATGATAATCAGTGGGGTAATCAACGGAACGAAAGTGGTGAAGCGGCACAACCTGCTACAAGAGAAACTGTCGAGGGCACTTCAGAAAATGGTAGCACTGAAATACCCCAAACAGATCGTACAGAGATTGTAAATGAGTCGCCAATGTCTAAATTTCTGAAGCTTCCTGAAATAAAACAATCAGAAAAGAAAAGAGTAAAACGAGAACTACTTCCGAAAGCCGTAACTGGGGAGCAATTCAGAGCCATTCTTTTAGAAAGAAAACGAAAAAGAGAAGAAGAAGAAAATGCTAAGAAACTGAGAAAGCAGGAAAGAGAAAAGAAACGTGAAGAGAAATTAGAAGAGAAACGCAAAAGAGAAGAAGAGCGATTGTTAAAAAAGAAAGAGCGAGAAGCAAAGAAAGTTATGAAAGAAGAAGCCAAGAAGAAATCTAAAGGGAAGAAGCGCAGGCGTAACGATGCAAACTTGAGTAATGATTCAGACAGTGAAGATGATGTGAATTTGAGCAAGTTGGCCGATGATGATGACAGCGACAATTTTGAAGAAGCGTTTGAAACGTGCCCAGCATGTAATAAATTCGACCAACACCCTTCACGCTGGGTAACATGTGAGACTTGTAGCACTCGATGGCATTTTATTTGTGCTAATAGAGCCGAATACGAGTTATTAGACGAAGATGAGCGCAAGAAGGTCGAATTCATATGTCCTCTATGTGAATAAATCACATTTACAAGCCTCCCTATGCTATTCAGTGTGAATGGTGCTGATTTTTATATATTTGAAACTGAACCGTGTATGTTTATTAACTCATTACCGAACGACAATATTTTAGGTTTGTCCAAATTGAAAGCATTTGCAGACGACAAAATAAAAGTGACTAAAAATTTGAAATTTGTATTGTGAAGAGCAGAAAACATTGTGGAAAAAGGAGAAAACGCCGTATAACAGCATTTTCTCCTTTTCCCACAATCCCCGCACAGGATCATCAAAAGTAGGGATTGTGTGGTAATTGGCTAAGTAAGCCTCCGGTTTTCTTTTTTAAAAAATACGAAGGTATTCGGAAGACCCGACAGTATCCGAAATTATCCGCAAGTACGAGGTGGGTGGTACCCGGTGTTTCTTGTTAACTTATCATCGAAAAGAAATATCTACCATACACAATCAACGACGATATGTTGGTACAGGTAAACAACACAACATTTTTCGTGAGTTTCGAATAGTTCTTGAAATTTTCAATTTTTCTCATAAAGTATCCGGAAATTGCCGACACCGCTCTATCAAGTTTTCATCCAAATAGTATCTTAGATATGCCTCTCTCCTATAGAGTTGCGACTGCTTATTGGATTCGTGATGAAAGAAGTATGCCAAAATATCTTCTAAGTTAATCATGCACATGTCGGAATTCAAGTTTTTCACGGAGCAAGCCACTGTCAGATTCCTGCAGGAAAAAATGCTTAAAAAACAGGTAGATCTAAAAACAGAAAATGTATTTATTTTTGGTGAATTTTTACTTACAGTTTTTGAAAATATCCCGACTAAACTACTTAGATACTTACCTTTTTTCCCAAATATTTATTGAAAACATTTTTTATCGATATTGAATCTGCACACTGGATACAGATGACAGTTGATGACGTCATGGACACCTGCTGTGGAAGGTTTTGGGTGCATAGTCAGGGCTTTATCCAGGCGTTTTGGGAAAAGGCCCCTGGTCAAATTGGGAAAAAAATCCTCGACAAAATGTCAAAATTGGGAAAATAATATTGACAAAACATAAAAAGTTTGAAACATATTTAACCATACAATAAACTACTAAATCAATACTGTTTTTTTTTTTCTTCCTCCAAACTTCTTTCTTTTTGGATGTTTCTCTGTAGTCTTTCATACTAGTTCCAGTCTCTAAGCTGTAAGACAACACCCCCAACCCCTGTTAAGTAGGATTTTTTGATTCTCTTATTAAGATATCTGTTTTTCTGGTGAATGAACAGAGGAATTATTTCATGTTTTATTTTCAATGCAAGTCAGCTAATAGAAGTCATTATCAAGGCTAAACAAGACAGATTGAAGAGCCTCTGATCGGTTGAGGTCTTTTTGGCAATGTTTTGTCATGTGTTTTCGTGGTTTTTTTCCATGATGATTAATCTTTGAAAATGATTTTTTGTGTGTTTTGACATATAAAGAAAGACTGATAAATCGTCCTTTTCTGAGGTAGATCTAGTACAGTATTGGAAAAAAAAAAAACTGTTAAAAATTAATTGTGAAAAGGATACTTCACACTAGATTATTGCGTTATATGACTTCGGGTGTGTCGATAGTCCCACAGCCATACTGATACCGGCTCTTTAATTAACATCTTGAATTTATAACCCATAACTGATGACTTTAAAAGTCCCAAAATGAATTAGCTTGTTTTTTATTTGATTATCCATTTCGGCCGACGACAAGCTCTGCTCACAAATTAATCAGACGATCACTTTGCTAAGACAAAGAGGAAGTACAACCGCTCGAAATTTGAGAGGAAAAAACTCGTGGTCTAGATTAGGTTGGATATTTTTCATAACATGTTCCTGTTTCAGGACTATTGTTATAGGAGCTTGTTATTATAGGAGCTGGGTCCTTTGTTTTTGCTTTACAAAACTCCGCTTCGCTGCATATACGTGAGGCGGTTGCTAAGAAGTTAACATGCTATTTTTACGACGTGTAAACCAATAACGGTTTACAGCCAGACAATTGAGTCTATGCATGAATCGATTGAAAATATACGGACGCAGTCTATAGTTCATTCGCCCCCGAATAGTTTCGTACCTACAATGTGACGATTGTCGATTTCCTGCTTGAACTGTGGTCAATGCCTGCAAATTTGTGTGTCAGGGAAAACCCTGGCTGATACATCAGACTTGTTTTCTTTTACTAGCGTCTAATTGGGAATTCTATTTTATGGAATTGGGAAAAAAATACACTTTTTGCGATTGGGAATGGGGCCGAAATTCGGCCCCTTAGTAAAGGAAGAAAATCCCCTGATAGTGGGGTATATTTCTGTGACAGCATGAAAAATACAAATGGCTGTACCCAATCAGCTTTCAGAGCTACTGAATGGAACTGAAATTTTTGTGAAATACCATTTGTGATAATGTGTCTTATTCTGTTCAACATACATTGATAATTGCTATATGGAAAACAGAATATTTTTAAAAGTGCCTTGTAAGAATGCTTTCAACTTCAGTTTATTTCAGTTTATTTTAACCCATTCTGTTTATTTTACCAATATATGTGCTACTTTATTCTTCCAGAAAAGTCCACAAAATTCAAACAAAAAATACCGAAATTAAAGTCCCAATAAAGTCCAAATGTAAACAATGCGGGGTAAAAAATGCAGTTAAATTTTAATCATACCATTTAAAACTATGTAAATTAATATAACGATGACACTCTCTTAATGTGCGATTGGTCAAAGTTCCATTCGCTGGCAAAAGAATTACTTTCAAAACTACAAGAAATACTACCAGGTATCTCTAACTTTTGTTTACATCAATAACGATGACGTAGTTACACCACGTGATACCTTGGAGCTAAGGTAAACGAAAAACAAAATGGAGGACGGTGTGACGGTCGTGAGAATCATATTCGACAGAAAACCAAGTTCGTTTACCGAATTTGCCGAAGAGCGACACAGAAAGAACAAACGGGCGTGTATTTTAGGATTTGTTTCTTTTGTTTTGAACAAGAAGCTCCGTGTAAACATACAGAATGAGCGAACTGTCTGAAAACTGATGCGGATTTCAGTTCGCATTCTCGAATCAGTAAGTCGCCTTACGTTCATCTTATATTTATTGTGTTAAAAACAGATTTATCGCTATATCTGTATTGATTTCCGCATTTACTGTTGGATCAGGATACGTAAGCACTTTCTGATTAATGAATATCGGCTAGTAAGATGAAACACAGGTGAACGGCGAGCGACAGTATGATTCATATATTACACACTAATTTACTATTACTTAGTGTGTAATACATGAATTATACTGTCGCTCGCCGGGCACCTGTGAGATGAAAGTGATCTTTCATTTTTGCGCAGCACCCGATTGACCCATTTTCTTCGCAGAGAATGCAGATAATGATTAAATTTGCATGAATGTAGTCTGAACCTCGGATATACGCAACGCATATTTATTCGGAGATTGGCCATTTACCTAGCAATCTCTAGTTTTTACGATGTTGAAAAAATGCTTTTGAAAACATGGTGGAAATATGAGAAAAAGTTGGTAGCCGACATTTTCTCCTATTTCCACAATATTTTTCTTGTATCACAGACAAATTTCATTATTTGAGAAATATTTGTTTTTCCGCAAATGCCTTAGTGTTGGACAAGGCTAAGTATTGGGGGGGGGGGGGGGGGGGGTTGTATAACACTTTAGAAATGCAGTTGAAACTCAATGTGTTGAATTAAATCTGCACCATTTTTTAAAAAAAAATTGGCTGAATTTCTTGGGTGACCCAAATTTGAACGTAGAACCCAATTATCTTTCCCTAATCTGGTCAGTGCACATATCAATGGAATCTTGGTGTTTTTTTTTTTTAGCAGATGACAAAATTTTGGACTTGTCTAGATTGAAAACATTTGTAGACGACATAGCTTGTATTGGATCTACGTGATTTGTACTTGAAACAGGAGAAACAATTGTTGAATTAAAGGTAAATACTAGTCACCAGCAGCATTTTCTCCTTTTCCTACAATGTTCTGAAAAGGTTTATGCCTCTGGGTCATTACAGCACTGGATTGTATGTTAACCCTTTACTACACAATCTCGAGATTTTACGACCCTGAGAAATAAGCCTTTTGAAAACATTGTAGGAAAAGGAGAAAATGTTGGTAACCAGCATTTTCTCCTTTTCCCACAATATTTTCTCCCCTATCAAAGACATATTCTATCGTTTGGCCCACATTAAATTGTCGTCTGCAAATGCTTTCAATTTTGACAAGTCTAAATTTTTGTCGTTTGGTAAAGAGTAAAAGATGAATTTGCACATTATTAGGTCTGGGGTTCGATCTGCTGATTTTTTCATGGGAGTGTCTTTGGGCAAGACACTTCAGAGCCCTAGCCTAGTACTGGTGAATCCCAGGAAATACATGAATTCGTGTGATGCTGCAATGATATGACTGAAATACTGTTGAAAGCGGAGTAAAACACCATTAAATTTCTAGCACAGAACGTTAAATGATATGTAAATGATATTCCAGAGTATGGAGATAATTACTTTACACATCTCTGGCCAATGTGAATGGATCCTCCTACATGATGATACACATACTGAATTATACTGACTGTGCAGATGCAGATGAGCCTTGGTTTCTAACTCTTTCATGATTGTGATTCCATTCCAGTAGATTCAGAATTTGGCGACCACTTTTCAGGTACACGTGTCTCAATCAGATAAAACAAATTTTATTTTCAATAGCCAAATTCACAAAATTTACATGACTGGTAAAGTAATGAAAATTCAAAACAATGTATTGCAGTTTCAGGGATTCACCTCAACCCACCACATGGGCTATACCTTTAAAGAAGCAGTGTAGATTCAAGATTACTGGTATACTGCAAGAAGTTTTTGCTGTCTCATTTGCTAGATCTTAAATGAAACCCCTATTATAGGCCAGGATGAAAATGGAGCAGAATTCTTGAAAATATGCTGTTGGACAAAATACCGGTAGACCGCTGATTAAGCTACTACTGTGCTTATGCGACTGAATTTTGTTTTGTCACTTAGGGCTTCACAGTTCTCCTCTATTACTTGAGCTGACCCTTGTGATACTAGTAATGCCACAAGTTTTATTCAACTGAACAGATGTAAAGGGCTCAAGGATTATTTCATGTCTCAGTGGTAAATGCATAATATAAGTAATCCATGACTCAGATTCAATTCTCACTGGGTTTTGTTGGGATGTCCATGGGCAAGTTACTTCAGATATTGTTAAAACTCAGGAAACATATGAATTAACGATCTATCAAAATGGTATGACTGATATAATGTTGAAAGCTACATGTATGTATCACTCAGTCAATCAAACCGGGCTTCATTTGCAAAAGTGCTGATTATTGAGTAAAAGATACTGCATTACACTGTTCTAGAATTTACATGTATCATACATGTAAACAGAATGATTGTCAGAAATTGAAAGGCTAAAAACTACATTCATTTGTTTGATGTATAGCCCATACCCATGATTGTATGTGCTACTGTTTAAAGGCCCAGCAGCCACCAAAAGTAAACAAAGTGGGTGTTAAAATGCATTTTGATTTAAGTCATACCTTTTGAAAGTACGAAATTGTTGGGAAGATGATAATCTGTTGTTGTACAGTCGATCCAAGTGTAAGTCAATGGCAAAAAAAAAATTTGAAATCAAGTAAAAAGTTAACAAAAGATAGAGCAGCATAGCAACTGCTGACCTACTTTTTGTGTATTTTTTGCTACTATTCGGGCTTTGAGACATATGCCATACTAGAGTAAAGAACATGTGAAGAAAATTAGTGAAAGGTTGGAAATGCAGCAGCAGTCAATTTTGATCCATATGGAAAAGTAACATTGTGGAAGATGGAACACATGTTTTCTTCCCTACAAATGATAAGTAATTACCAATGCTGTTTCGAAACAGGTTTGTTAAAAGCTGTATTTGTACAGTTATGACTTCATACATGTACAGTTTTCAACATTATTTAAGTTCAACCACATGCTGGACAAATGCTGCAATCAATTCTGTTATCAAATGGAATGAAGTTGGAGTAAACCTACACCTATTACTATACTGCTGTCTTTGTTTTTTTTACAGTTTCAGATTTTGATAAATTAAAAAAGAGAATACGTCTTTTTTTTATTTTTCAGATATACAGCAGAATAGTCAGATTTCCAAAGACATATTCTGTGGTGTTGCTGAAGAATATGCAGCATGTGAATACTTGGCCTTCAGTACTACGATATAAAACTGGCTGGTTCAGATCACAGCTCTTACAAAGACAGATATGTTTTATGCAACAATCAAGGCAATATAATGTAATATTATTTTATTATTTTAAATACATGTACATCACAACAGTCTTACAAGAAGAATTTGTGGACAAAAAATAAAAATATATATTCATACATACAGAGCAATGTTAGAAGCTACTGCTTTCCCTCAACCCTTTACTCTTTACCAAACAACAATATTTTGGACATTTCCAAAATGAAAGCATTTGCAGAAATTTGTTTTGGGAAAGGTAGAAAACATTGTGGGAAAGGGAGAAAATGCTGGTTACCAGCATTTTCTCCTTTTCCCACAATGTTTTCAAAAGGCTTCTTTCCCAGGGTCTTTAAAAGTTGGGATTGTGTGGTAAAGGGTTAACCAAAACATCCAAGTTATTATGTAACGCACTATTTAATCACTTTAACAAAGAAAAATACTTTTGAAACATTATGGAAATAGCAGAATTGCTGGTTACCTGTATTTTTTCCTCCATAATACTATTCTTCTTGAAGCAAATCTTTTCATTTGAGCTAATACGTCCAATTTTTCATCTGCAATTGTTTCCAGTTTGAACAATTGAACTAAAATTTTACCAACTGGTAAAGGGTTGGAAAGTAAGAAAATGGTAGTCGTCTTGCTTTATTGTGACAAAACTTGTTTCATAGTAGCAGACAGTATAGATCTAAAATCAGACTACATATTATGTGCAGTCTGATCTTTATCTACACTATCTGCAAAAAGAACTTTTGTCTGCAAAAGCAACTTAAGTTGGTTCCAGGGCTTTAAGCTGCACCCTGTAGCTCAGTCTGTAGCGTAAGGGACTTGAGAACAGGAGGTCGCTGGTTCAAATCCTGGCTCGGCCAATTTCTTTCCTCTCTCAACGCTGACCATTGTTTTGACAATGGCTATGTGGGAAAAGCAGCCAGTGGCTTGGAAAGAATACTGTGCGAAGCACTGCTAAAAGAAACGCTAGGAAAGCATGGATAGGTGCACTGGCCACCACGATATAACTGAAATAATGTTGAAAATGGCATTAAACACCATAGAATCAATCAGTCCAGGGCTTTAAGGGTTAAGGAATGTCCTTAGGCAAGACATTGCAGAGCCCCAGCTTTGTGCTGGTGAAATACAGAAAAGACAGTAATGAGTTGTCACACTGACATGAATAAAAATCTGAAATAATGTTTAAAGTGGTGCAAAATGCTCCAACAAATAAACACCCAATCTTTACATGAGAAGAACATTTTAGTCTCGTCTAAATTGAAACTATTTGCAGATGAAAAAGTACATATAACTCAACACAATAAATGTCTCTCTGGAAGGGTAGAAAACAGTGTGGGGGAAAAAAGAAAAAAATGCAGGCTACCAATATTTTCTGCTTTTTCTACAGGCTATATTGTACCAAAATTTTCTCTTTATCCCACAATATTTGGAGAGGCTGTCTTACTAAGAGTTGTTAATACTTGGATTGTTTGAAAAAGGTTTAAATTTAATAATGCGCCTTTTACCTCTATTTCATATACTAGTAATTCTCAGCAAATTCTCTAAAATTCACTGGCTGTTTCCCCCATGAGCAAACCCAAATCATGTTCAGGAGTTTGACATGATCAAATCCAGTTGCAATGACACTTAACTCTTTACCACACAGCACTATTTTAGATTGGTCCAAATTAAAAGCATTTACAGACAACAAAATAAATGTGACTCAAAATTTAAATTTGTTTCTGGTAGGGTAGAAAAGACAGTGGGAAAAGAAGAAAATGCTGGTAACGAGCATTTTCTCCTTTTCCCGGAATGTTTTCAGAAGGCATCTTCCATAGGTTCGTTTAAACCCGGAATTGTGTGGTTAAGGGTTAATAAACAAGGATGTGAAGATGCTTGCAAGCCCACCATGGCCTTTTGGTTGATATGATTTGTAAAACATGTGTTCATAATTCAACTGTAGCTGGAGCTTGATAGGTAGTTTCCTACAAAAAGTAACCTCCCCCAGCTTCATTGCCAGTAATATCTCTTTACCAAACAACAAAACAGACTGGTCAAAATTGAAAGCAGTTGCAGACAACAAAATAAATGTGACTGAAAAATTGAAATTTGTTTTGGGAAAGGTAGAAAACACTGTGGGAAAAGGAGAAAATGCTGGTTACCACCATTTCCTCCTTTTCCCACAATGTTTTCAAAAGGCTTCTTTCTCAGAGTCGTTAAAAGTCAGGACTGTGTGGTAAAGGGATATCAGTTATTGACCCAGTGAACATGAGTAAGTGTACAGCTACTGCTATACAGTTGAAATGCTGTTGAAAATAGATTTATTGCATTGTGACATATATCAGTCAAATACATTTACTTGTTTCTGTTTCTCTTCCTACCTTAGGTGCTCTATGATGGAAAGTTTTACGTGAACAGTATTTTTACCCAAGATACAGATAGCCAGTATTAAGTTTATACAACAGTCATGAAGAATATTGAATTAAGATTACCAATATGATTAACTCTTTACCAAACGACAAAATTTTAGACTGGTCCAAATTGAAGGCACTTGCAGACGACAAAATAAATATGATTGAAAAATTGAAATTTGATTTGGGAAGGATAGAAAACATTGTGGGAAAAGGAGAAAATGCTGGTTACCAGCATTTTCTCCTTTTCCCACAATGTTTTCAAAAGCCCTCTTCTTCAGGGGTCATTAAAACCAGGGATTGTGTGGTAAAGAGTTGAGTGTGATATTTTGTGACCATTGTTTTTTATTACTAAAAGGAAAATTATTGAAAGATACTAAACTCTATTTCCAGTTTAAGCCTTTACCACACACTCACGGCTTTTAACAGCCCTGAGAGAGAAGCCCTTTGAAAACATTGTAGGAAAAGGAGAAAATGCAGGTAACCAGCATTTTCACCTTTTCCCACAGTGTTTTCTTCCCTTCCCAAATAGAATCTTAACTTTTGAGTCACACTTATTTTGTCAACTGCAAATGCTTTCAATATGGACTAGCATAAAATTTTGTCATTTGGTAAGGGGTTACAGTTTTAATTTATGTTTATGAATTTTAAAACAAAACCATATCTTACAAAGTTCGAGACCAATAAAAAGTACATTTGAGCAAACTGCAATTGTTTTCACTATCTACATATTTTCAAGCTTTTAAATCAAGTATACAATGGTCCTTTAGCAAACAATCTCGTCTTTTAATGACCCCCAGGGAGATAGCTTTAGAAACTTCGTGGGTGAAGGAGAAAATGTTATTAACCAGCATTTTCTTCTATTCCCTCAATGATTTCTACCATTTCAAAGACAAATCTAATCCTTTACGCCACACTGAATTACAGTAGTTGTCAAAAAACACTTCCAATTTGGACTTGTCCAAAATCTGTCATCTGGTAAACGGTTAACCCATTTCTGCACATAGTTTTTAACTCTTGACAAACAACAAAATTTTAGACTTGAATGTATTTGCAGATGATAAATGGGACCCAAGTATTGAAATTTGTTTTTGAAAGGGTAGAAGATATGGGAAAATGAAAAAAAGTGCTGGTAACCAGAGAATTTCAACAATGTTTTCGAAAGTCTTCATCTCAGGGTCGTGAAAACTCAAGATTGTTTAGTAAAGGGTTAAACCGACAAAAACCCTTTTTAAAGTACCTCACACAATAATCTTTCCAAGCCACTGGCTGCTTTCCCACATGTCACAATGAATATCATCAATTCTAAGAAATTGGAAAAGCCAGGAATCAAACCACTGACCCCCTGTTCTCAAGTCCTTGACTGAGCTCCAAAAGAAACCTCCAAAATCCACAATTTTGATCCAAAATTTCTAATATTACGATGACCAATCACTGCAGAAGTCCATTCCGATGTTACTGGTATACTGTTAAGTTAGTAGATCCACTAATATTGTCCATATTTGTCTATAAACTGAGAGTGATTTTTTCCCTGTCCACACTGTTCAAATGTCACGTCACTCTGTTCAAAATGAGACACTGAAATGACAAGAATATAAATTTCTTTTTAACTCTTTACCACACAATCCCGACTTTTAACAACCCTGAAAGAAAAGGCTTTTGAAAACATTGTGGGAAAAGGAGAAAATGCTGGTAACCAGCATTTTCTCCTTTTCCCACAATGTTTACTACCCTATCAAAAAGAGAAATCATCTATTTAGCAACACTTAATTTGTCGTCTGCAAAATTAATGCTTTCAATTTGGTTCAATCTGAAATTTTGTCGTTTGGTAAAGAGTTAAATAATGCAAAGTATGTATGGGCCACACTCTGGCAAAAGGGGGCTTAATGCATCTCCAGGTGTTTTGAAAACATTATGGGAAAAGGAGAAAATGCAGGTAACCAGCATTTTCTTGATTCCACACTATGTTTTCTACCCTATTAAATACAAATTCCATCATTTGAGCCACAGTTAAATTTTTGGCTGCAAATACTTTGAATTTGGACTAGTCCAAAACTTTGTTGTTTGGTAGAGTTAAATGAAATCCTAAAGAGGCCATTTAACAACTATGTCCTTGTATCTTACACTGCCATTGAGACTGCATTCGCATTTTGAGTCTGAAATACAAATTTATTTAAGGTCTCCCTGGCTCAGTGGTAAAGTGTAGCACTCATAACCTGGAGGTCCGAGCTTTGAGCCTCACTGGAAGCAATGGGTTTTTTATAAGAGTGTTCTTGGGCATGACACTACAGAGCCATATATTAAAACCCAGGGTATACATGAATAAGCAAACTGAGGCAATGAAATGACTGATATAATGTTGAATGCCGCATTAAACACCATTCAATCAATCAAGTAAATTTAGATTGAAAAACACATGTATTTTTAATCTACTAGTCTCAGATTGTATCTCTAGAACTATTTTACAAGATATGCTCATTTCTTTATACAGTAAACCCTGCCCTTGTGGCCACCTTTATACTAATTCTTTTCAAGCTGATAAAATTTCTAACTTGTCCAAATTGAAAGCATTTGTAGACAACAAATTGAACGTGGCTCAAATGACCGAACTTGTTTAAAAAGCTAAAATCACTTTTGGAAATAGAAAATGTTGGTTTTCACCTTTTTTCATTATGTTTCAAAAGCCTTCTTTTTCAAGGTAAAAAAAACCCCACAATTTGAGAGTCTCTTTGGTGCTGGCTTAATACAAAGCAGCTTTTGAGTGTACCTTTTGTGCTTGCTTACTAAAAGTTGGACTTTAATTTGTTTTAGCCCCAAGGCATGCCTTTTTCTCTCTCAAGAGTACATTACTTTTACGAAATACTACTGCAAAGCCCTAGTGGTGCAGCTAGTCGCATACAGGGCTTGAGATTGGGGGATTGCTGCTTCAAATCCCTAGCTCAGCCAATTTCTTTCCCAGGACTGATGATAGTCATTGCAACAGGATACATTCCTCTCTCAATGCTAATCATTGTATTGACAATGATTACGTGGAAAAGCAGCCAGTGGGAAATCATGCAAAGTACTAGAAACAGAAACTCTTGATAAGCATGGACAGGTGAACTGGCTGCCGTGATAAAACTGAAATAATGTTGAAAATGGTGTTAAACAACCGACAACTGGGGAATGTTCACAAAAAAAAAAAAAAAAAATCAACTAAATGGAGGAATGTGAGAAAGGAGCAGTTGCTTGTAGCAAACAATTGCTCCTTTCAAAAATTTATGGCAAGGGTGTAAAAAAGTTGTATTTGATCAATTATCCCTTCAGCAGCTGATCCTTTCTAAGCTTGAAATATAATAGACTTCAAAGTTCTAACATTAATGTGTAATAGATGTAGATCTAAATATCATTCAAATACCTGTTGACATGGACTGTGCTAAAATCTGTGGAAAAAAAATTGTCGTACAGCAGAGATATAACACCAGACTGGGATATCTATTTGGCGGTTAACAAACATCTTGGTCTCTCTGTATCACACCCTAAAAAAATACACTGTTTTTAGATTGGAAAGAAAAGAGATCAGTAAAAAATGACATAAAAAATTATTTTTCTTAATCACAATGTGGTAGATAAATATTACTTGAGTACTAGTAAACTTCTACTTTTGTCTTCAATTGTCTTGCACTCCAACAACTTGAAGTACATGTATTTATCAGCTTTGGAATATGTATCTATAATTTTGAAAAGTATGGTTCATCTGCATGCAATAACTTGATTGATGAAGTAACATCAACTCTGTCTTCAAAAACTAGCAGTAAAAATATCAATAAGCAATGTGTTTTACTAAACTCTTGAAAGTTGAGAAATATCCTTTGTTGACAGCATAGATAGAGATCAGATTGCACCTAGTAAGAAGTGTGACCTTTGATATAAAACGACCACCACCTGATGCTAAACTCAGGTCAAAATTCGCTAGTAATTACAGACCCGAAAAAAAACCCCCACAAAATTCTTAACTTTTTCATTACCTACGAAGATCAAGATCAGATCGCACATAATATAAAGTCTGATCTTCGTTATAAAACGTCCGCATTTTGTTTGACTTATTCCCCATGGCTCATATTACAAACCTTTATACCTTGTGTAGACATTCGATTTTGTATGCGCCGAATTTCTTACAAGTCGAAATTGTAATAGGCCGAAAGTGTTATAGGCCGAGATGTCATTCGATGTTTGGACGACTCTTGACAAGAAGAAATAGGCATATCATGATCGAAATAAATATAACACAACTCCGATTTACCAATCAAATGCATACAAATAAATTAGATACGATGAGTGAAGGTAATTTAACGAAAATTAAAGACTTACCGAAGTTTCGCAACGTTTTCTAAGGAGTGAAAGCACATCGTCTGTGTAATACGTCATCGGTCACATGGTGTCTACAAATAGGACACCAGAATGATTCCGAATAGTGCGTGGTAACGTCAGTTGGGAGAATTGATAAAAAAAAAATAGGATTTTTGTATGGTTCTGTGACATGAACCGATGCTGCTATGAACGCCCCTATCCCCTTGGCGACAAAATAAGAGTAAATCTAACAGATTCATGCCTTTTTTCAAGCATAAAAAAATTCTAATTTTGGACTTTATTGGGACTTTAAGGAAGCCTTGCTGAATGCGTACAAAGCTGTTAAAGAAAATGGAATTCCAGTCCTGAGAGGTGCAATGCAATTCAGTGACCCAAAACAAACTCTACATGACAGAGTTAAGGGTAAAATTGATGCAAATAATTTGAAGCTTGCTGCAGAGAAACTGTTGAGTGAGGAGGAGGAACTGTCTCTAGTGGAACATATTGAAAGCATGGCACAACTTGGATATGGTTTCACCAAACTGCAGTATCTTGCAGGAGAACTTGCAGCAAATCTAAAGCGCCGAATATCTAGTAAGCCTTTCAGCAAGTGTTGGCTGTATGGCTTTTTGAACTGTTGGAATCACCACCTAACATCCTTACAGCCAAGAGGTCTTGAAAGCAGTCGCACAAAAAGTTCAATGCCAGAAATTGTACAAAATTATTTTGAAAGTTTGTCAAAAATCATGCATAAGTACCATTTAACTGATAAGCCTCAGTTTATATTCAACATAGATGAGACAGCCATTCAGCCTGAAGACAGACCACCAAACGTCATTGCACCACTTGGTAGTAAACCCCAGTCAGCTACAACAACTGTCATATAGCATGTGCTAAATGCAGCTGGGCATCACATTCCACCATTTTTTGTGTTTAAAGGAAAGCGGTTTAATCAGGAGTTGATGAAAGGTGCTGGATCCCAAGGAGTGATGTCAGATAGTGGCTGGTCAAATGCTGATATTTCTCAACAATATCTGAAAAATCATTTTCTACCAAAAATAGAAAGAGGAGCTGATGTAAGGCAGCATATTTTAGTTATATTTGATGGTCATGCATTACATGTCTCCAGACAGCTGATTGATTGGGCAATGTCAAATAATCTGTTTCATTTGTACTATCAGCCCATACTTCTCGTATTTTGCAGCCCCTAGATGCCTCTATTCTTTGGCTTTTCAAGTCTTTTTATTACAGGGAATGTGCATCCTTTATGCAGTCATCAATAGGCAAGACCGTCACATGGTATGACATGTGTCATATTGCATACCCAGGTCTATCTAAGGGCAATGACACCAGACAACATAATGTCTGGTTTTAGGAAAACCGGGATATTTTCATTTTCAAAAGAGGCTATGCTTTATGTAATTATTGTATTGAATAAAATATGTTTAAACTATAGGGTCCATCTTTCCTTTTGTGTAAAGCAGTCTGTGGTTAGGAGAAATGATGTTTTTCTCTGCCCACATTGCTTGGTTTAACTATATATACTTGAATATCCTGTAAATATAGTTGAAAATCATACAGTTCAGTTAACTAAAGTTGAGTTTAGTTCAGTGTTACAGAAGTTGAAAGTAAAGGTTATTGGTGAAGTGACATTTATTCTATAGCACTATCATTATGGCAATACACTTAGTATGCAAAACATCATGAAAACTACATTTTTAAACCATATAAACATGTGAAACACAAATACAAGACAGCCAGTAAATATTTATATCAGACAGTAGAATTAAACAGATAAATACCCCTGTGGAGCCCCATAAATTTTAGGACTTCCAGAAATCCACGAATCCAATAAACAACTCCTGGATGTAACAGTTACCCTTGACCTACTTTAAGGAAGATCTTTATGTTTCCAGTTTTATTTACTGGGGTTTTTTGGCCAGTTTTAGTTTAATGGGTGTTTTGTGGTTTCTTAGGTTGGAACATTTATACACTCAATGTTTGCCGGTAAAGCACTTTCGAATTTCAGATTGCGAATCTCTCGGCAAAGAGCATAAGAAAATTGCAAAATCGCACTATCCCCAGATCAAATTCGTGACCTTATCAGTATAACAAAAGCAACATCAGTATAACAGTGTAAGATTTGTTTTCCTGTTACTGAAGTTTATGAAAGAGGTAAGTAAATTTCAGACGACTTTTTAATGATGATGTCACAGCTTTCCAAATATTGGGATGAAAATAAGAGGCCATGATGAAATTTTTGACTTGCTAATTGTAAAAATCTTATTTTCAAGACTACAAATTATCATTATCATTATTTACTTGTGTTTCCTGTTCTAGTGAAATGAGAGAACACTCTAGAAATTATCCACTTTTTATCCACGAAAGAGGCCCAAAATGGGTTATTTGATGCTATTTTAAACACAGATGTATGTCTTTATTTTTCTCAATTTTTACAGGTAAAACTTCGCTTACAAAATGACAGGGAGTATTTATTATCTATTCCTCAAAATTCTTGATAAAATCATCTCAACAATTTGAAAATAACTTAATTTTTATTTGCAAAAGTTTTGAACATAATAGGATGAGCATGTACATCTTGCAGGGCCTCATCTCAATGGCATGATAATTTCAGAAGTAGTCCTATTTGAAAGTTGGTCAGTGCTGTTTGCCAGCTTTGCTTTGATTAAGATTAGTTAACTGACAAACAGAAAGTCTGTTATCTTAGAAATATACATGAGATATCATAGCATGTTTTTTGCAACAGAAAAATATTAGGCAAGACGTTATTTTTTCTGCACACAGTGGAATGTATTAGTACCACTATAATAGCAGATTCAATCCTATGGTAAATCCGTCAGAACTGCAAGAAAGTTTCCAGTGACTCTGTTGGTAGCAAATATACTGCATGAGTGTGACAGTTTGAACAAATTTCTGTGTGATTCTCTTAATTTCAATTTTAGAATTTTAATACTAGTCAGTATCTGGAAGGACAGGGATGAAAAATATCTGAATGTATTGTCAAATCAACTGAAATCGCGGTACATCAAAGTTTGCGACTATTTTGTTTTTCTTATAAGTCACATAATACTTTATCGAAATCAAGGCTGATAAAGACATACCATTTGTTGATTTTGTTATCATCTGCAAAAATTGCAGAAAAGTGATGTTTAGACAGGCAAATCAGCGAATTTGTAAAGCTCACATTCAAAACAGGTAATTTCATTAGCGCAAAGACCCCTTCCCATCAATACTACGAATTATTTCAAAACAGAACCACATTTGAAAATAACTATACTTCCACAAGGTTTTGCTGTTCATGGATGTCTCGTGACAGTGTAAGAGGTGGAGGTTAAAGGTCAGTCTAATTCTAAAACCCTGAGTGACAAGTCTGGTACCTGCGAATATACCTGCATGACAAAATGACTGCCTTGTGTCGGCTGTGTCATGCTCGCTGAATAAATTCTGTGAATATTTGAAACAAATTGGACAAGTCTTGTGTACTTGAAGGAAATTAACACATACAGGCAAGTGGAGTTACATTTTTACCACTGTAACAAAAGTAACAAACACCCAAGCTTAATATCGCGAACGTCAGTTTGCCGAGGGTACTATGACAGGCTGAAGTTCTGTTGGATGTGATCTAGAGCATTCAAACATGTAAACAAATAAAAATTTTACTGTATATGTTATAGGATAATCTTAATCCTTCAACAGCCTTTTGTTGCTTTTGCAGTCAGTCTAGATTATGATCGGATGCATAAAACATGCAGTCTGAGCTCAAAATCCCTACTGTCCACGCTGCTTTGACATTCTGGCCATTAATATTTTTAAAATAACAACTGTAAGTTTTTTTTTTACCTGAGATTTCAATTTTATCTAGAGCAATGCAGCTACTATCGACCCTTTAAGCTTCATTCTATGGGTCTTGAAAACTTACCAACAAATTTTCCATCAAGGGGTATCATTTGAAAGAGTAATTTTCATTTTGTCATTTTGGTGCTTCTATAGAGTATTTTGTGAATTTAAACCATTGGAATTATCTGTATCATTTCAAGGGAAAGTGTAGCATATATTGTCCCTTGCGTCATTTATCAACCCCAGCCAACTTACTGTTTTAGATACATTAAACATGCTTCTCTGTTATTTCATTGCTTAGGTTGCTTATCTCTCCACCTATGTGCAAAGGACCATACAGCATGAGGCACTTTTTTACTCATTTTAGCTGCTCTGGGGTATTTTTGCAAGTTAACCTCGACTTGAAATATGTAAACTTTTTTTTTCATTTTTTCAATATTTAAGTAGGTTTTATTACATATCCAGATGGGTTAGTCAGAATGAAGTGGCTTAGTTTTTATCTAATTATATTACCTAATGGATACTGTTCATTTAAAGTAATTTATAGGCAAAGGGTCAATAAATGATGCAATGTATCAAATGTGTGAAATATTGTCAACCCTACTGTAATTTCTTGTTAAATAAAGATATGTAGATGTTGCAGCAGTATGTTACATCCATATTGCTTTTGCGGAACAATTTTGTGTTGAAACAGCTATAAATACATTTAATTAAGTGCTTGAAAATGTCATGAAAAGTATGCTCACCTTATTTGTTACCATAATTTTTTATTGAACATTTTTCAAAACGATTCTGGTGTTATATCTTGAAGTCTAATTGCATGCAGAGGAGAGGTATGATGATGTCATAAATTGCTTCATTTTTAGTTCTGCAAGTGGTAAAATATGAGAGTTCATGGGTAGAAATTATGGAGGGTCAATAATTGAAGTGGGGCGATAAAAGATGGTGTTGCTCTACATGTATTTATGGTCCTCAGAGGTGTACTATGCCCGACTCGTCCGACTCGGGGAAAATTTGGCTCCGGACAAGTGACTTTTTTCAGTCTAGTTGTCCATGGACAAGTAGAAAATATGAGGAAAATTTTGAAACAAAGATCTGTTGTATACTTATCCAGTGAAATACAAGTATTCTCACTTTATGCAAAACATGGCATTTCGAATGATAAACTGCAGCTTGAGACGATTCCTGATTTCTGGAAGCCCAAAATACACATTTGGTGTACCTCCATATTCACCACATACAACAAGATTGGTATAAGATACAGCTATTTTTGCTTGTCAATTGCTCTGAAAAAGTCTGAACAGCTTCAAGATCATCATTATGGATTAAAATAATTTTATTAGACTAATTAATAGTATAATTTTAGCACTGATTCAAAGATCTTTGACAACAATGTCGCACACATGAAAATTTTTAATCTGATTTTAAACAGCTTCAGTGCGAAATGGGCAATAATTTAGTAATTATCTCCTCTGCTGGAAACTGTCGCTAGATAGTCAAACCAAAACAGTTTTTGATTCAGCGATCAATTAATGTGTAAAATCATGCAGAGAAAATGGGTCAGTTTCTTTAATTAAATCTTCGAAGCAAGCGGAAAGTGAGAGGTCTGAGACTCTGGAACCATTCGGCAGCTCCAAATGTGAATCTTAAACAGACCTTGACAAGAAATATGACCAAAAAATGTTTTTTAACAAGGCGTGGTTGAAAGAATTCTCATGTTTGAATGCGGACAATCGTAACTATGGTTTTTGTAAGGTTTGTCAAGAGTATCCCCATATTGCTGAAATGTCACTTTATTGTATGCCATTTAAAATTGTTTTGTTCTGGACAAGTGAGCTACACTGGTGGACAAGTAGATTTTTGTAATTTACTTGTCCGCGGACAAGTAGGAATTTCTAAGATTTCCACATCCCTGGTCCTCTAAGGATGAAATGATACAGGTGTGTTTTATCTTCATGAAAATATTCAGTTTGTCTGTTTACTTCAAATATGCAGTAAGTGATTGTTTATTTGATCAAAATTACATGTACATAGCTGGCCATAAATATCAGACAAAGTAGCTATATAATAGACACACATCAGAGGGGACAAATTTGAGAAAGATTTGGGTAGATTTGGGAAAGATTGGGGTAGTGTTTGGTAGATTTGGGAAGATTTGGGAATTTGGTGTTGCCTTAACAGAGGTGCAAATCATCACATTTTCTATTTGATATCTCTTTAGATCTAAACCTTTACCACACAATCCCAAGTTTTAACAACCCTGAGAAAAAAGGCTTTTGAAAACATTGTGGAAAAAGGAAAATATGCTGGTAATCGGTGGGTTTTTTTGTGCTTTTTCCACAATGTTTTCTAGCCAACCAAACAGAAATTTCAATTTTCGAGTCTCTTTCATTTTGTCGTCTGCAAAGGCTTTCATTTCAATTTGGCTAAATCTTAAGTTTCGTCATTTGGTAAAGAGTTAAATCTTTATCCTGTAAAAGCGCTTTTTGATGCCACATATTTTGGCACAGTATTGATTTAGCCTGGCGTTCTGTATTAATTTCTAATTTCATTTGTACAAGGTTCAGTTTCTTTTAACGCTTAACCACACAATCCCAAGTTTTAATGACCTTGAGAAAAAAGGCTTTTGAAAACATTGTTGGAAAAGGAGAAATGTTTTCTACCCTTCCCAAAATTGAATTTCAGTTTTTGTGTCTCGCTTATTTTGTTGTCTGCAAATGCTTTCATGTAGGACCAGTCTAATATTTTATTGTTTGGTAAAGAGTTAAACAGAGGCCCTGTAACACATTACCTCCTAAAGATATCTTATTTTATCTTTTAGCTTTTTTTTTGAAAACACTAACAGTTACATAAGCAGAAACTAAAAAAGATAAATTTTAAAACATCTATGGAAGATAGGAAAATGAACATGAATGGAGATTTGCAACATAAATACATCTTGAAACAGAGAAAAAAGGCTTGTTGCAGGTAATTTCTCTTTAAGCAACAATATTTTCAAAACTGGTCATTTGCAATTCATAAAAAGTTGTCTGCAGAAGAACTTCGTTAATTTTTATGCTCTCCCTTGTCTACTTTAAATGTCTCTTTATTGGTTTCAAGTACGGTAAAATTTGAAGATTTCTAATTTATTCCAAGTTTTTACTAGTTGTGTTGTCGTCAGTCTCATCCTTGCAATAACTTTTGTATTTTCACCATGTTCAGTAGTGTTTATGTAACTTCATAATCATGAAATTGTGTGTTTTCTTGTTCCAGATAGTACAAGGCCTGAAAAATATGAGAAACTCATGGTCAGTGTGTCGTTGCATGATATGAGAATGGTAGGTGTCGTCTTATTCTAACATGGAGGTTGGATTACATTTTGATTTTAACCCTTTACCACATAAAACCGAGTTTTAGCAACCCCGCGATACTGACGCCTTTTGAAAGCATTGTGGAAAAAGGATAAAATGCCAGTTACCAGTATTTTCTCTTTTCCCACAATGTTTTCTTCCCATCCCAAGTCAACACCCATCATTTTAGTCATATTTAGTTTGTCAACTGCAAAAGCTTTCAACTTTGACCAGTCTAAATTTTGTTGTGTGGTAACAAGTTAACACGTAGAACACCAAAATCCCAGACATTCTGCATCTGGAAATAAGACCAGTTTGATTGGATTATCTAGCAACCTGTAATCCAGAATATTTCAGCAAAGCCACCGGTGTATGTAAAAAATCAAATGGCACATTTTGTGCAGCCTAATCTTGATTTTTACCGTCTGCAAAGGCAGCTAAAGTTCTGAAGCATGCTTAAAGGGTTAATTACTTCCTTTTAGATAGGGTTGAATTTTTTTAATATGCTACCACAATAGAAGAGAATCACCATAATTTAAAAGCAACCTGATTTGTTGAGTGTTCCTGCAGGCTGAATTGATTAATGATGGCATTATAATACAACAGTATTATTGCCAGCCGTAATGACATAAGGAAAGCATTTTCAGACAGTATTTCTGGGAGATAACTCCATGTGACATACTCAAAATATTGCTTTTTTTGGCAAGTTATCCTTCTTGACTAAAACTAACATACTAGCCTTTTTTTTTTGTTGCAAGTGCAAATTATGATGAGTCCTGAAAATTGTGTGCAGATACTGTATGCTATGAAAGAAACATTCTTTTCAAAAGCAGAAATCTTGACAGCTTGAGATCTTTTCTCTTTCCTGACAGATATTTCCATTTTTTATGTTTGAAAGCATTGCAGACAACAAAGTAAATGTGGCTCAAATAATGGCAGTCGACTTTAAAAGGGTAGAACTCAATGTGGGAGAAAGCGAAAATGTTTAAAACTAGTATTTGCTCCTTTTCCAACAGTGTTTTCAAAACCTTTCTTTCTTGGGCTCATTAAAACTGAGGATTTATGATGAAGTCTGTGCTATGTATGCAAAATACTGTTAATTTCGACAAGGTTTCTCTCTTAATTTTTTCACTTTTTGCATTCAAAATATCATTGAAGATGCTCATGGTTGGCAAAGACATATATGAGCCATTCTGTGGCAGAAGGGGGCTTAATGCATCTCTGTGACGCATGACATAGTATTATAGATCCATAAAATCCATTTTGTCTATCAACCGAGTGAATCACAAGGTAGAATGTCCTTTGACATGCAGAAAATTGACCAATAGCAAAAAGTTCGGCTCAGGTCAGTGATTGTGCAGGCTGACCTGGGTTGATTCTTTATGCAGATGCATTAGACCCCTTTTCACAGAGCATGGCTCAAATCATATTGAGTGATTTAAAGTTCAGCAGGAATTTTGTATAAGAAATTGTAAATTATTTAGATAAGTACAGATTAGTAATGTTCAGCTTGTTTTTGAAGAAAATGTTGCATAATTCTAGCCGTGTTGCCATCTGCATCCCCTTTGTTGTACAAAAACATTGACATTTTCTGATATTTCTGTTATTCCTGAAGATTGTTTACTTCAACTCGGGGCAAATTGCTAACTACCCAATGAGGAACCCATACCAGATGGGCATGTAACCCACAAACTATTTTTTGGCACAGTTATGCCCCTTACTTGATGGAATTTTCACTGAAAAGCAACTGTAGCTGAGCTTTGGCACCCCATGCAGTGCTTTTAGATTTTAAAACATCAATCACATAATTGCTGTTTTTATAACTTGTTATCAAATATCTGTACTAGCTTTTACTCCCCTAGAAAATCATTAATGCTGAAGAGAAGAATCATTCACACAGTAGCTGACTTGGTTTTACAATTTCTAGAATTACACACTTAACCTTTTACTACACTGCAAAATTTGAAACTTCTTTAAATTGAAGGTATTTGCAGACAACAAATTAAAGTCGGGATCAAATGATGGGATTTGTCTGCAAAAGGGTAGAAAACTTTGTGGGGAAAAAAGAGGAAACACTGCTAAGCAGCATTTTCTCCTTTTCCAACCAAGTTTCTAATAACCTCTCAATCAGGGTTGTTAAAACTTTGATTTGTGTGGTAAGGGATTGAAATAAATCTCTTTTACTGCCAAATTATAAAATATACATTTTAACCCTTTACCAACCAATTCTGTGTTTTAACAGTTGTAAGAAAAAGGGCTTTTGAAAACATTGCTGGAAAAGGAGAAAATGCATGAAACCAGCATTTTCTCCTTTTTCCTAATTCTTTCTTAGCCTTTCAAAGATGAATCACATCATTTTAGCCACATTTGTCATGATGGCTGCAAATGCTTTCAATTTGGAAAAGGCTAAAGAATTGCTGTCTGGCAAAGGGCTTAGGATGGGAGACAGAAATATTTTGAACCTTTGAGATTATTGACTAGAATATTATATAGGACACTGGAAAGCAACAATACATATCAGACTGCACATTCCATTAAGAGTTGTATACATGTTCTACTTTGACGATCATTATCATATACTATACAACTCAAGTTGATATACGTCACAGAGAGCTTTTAGTAAAGGGAGATTATTACTTTACTTAATGGATAAAAGTTTTTCAGTAGTCCATTACAAATCAATCTGAAAACATTTTGAAGTGGCATGAAATTGAAAGAAAACACATCAGAATTAAAGTTGCTGAAGCACATGAATTGCACAAAGACATCATTTACTAAAGGTAATATATCTCATCTATATGAAAAAAAAAAGGCCAAACTTTCTTTTAACCCAGACAAGACTGTCTTTTAATCCACTTAATAAAAATTTACTCTTGTCCAAATTGAAAGCATTTGCAGACTTCAAATACATTATGGTCAAACTCTGAGACTTGTCCTCGACTCTTTCAGTGCCAAATATATATGAGCCATGCTCTGTGACCTGGGCCGAAACTGTTCGTTACTGGTCAATTTTCTCTATGGCCCAGGACCATTCTACCTCATGATAAAGTAGGTTGTTACAAAAAGTGGCTATAATGGATCCAAAGTTATGTGATTGCTTGATAGGTATACATGCTTCCCAACTCTCCTGATTTCGTCGGGAGTCTCCCGATTCAAGACAAAATACCCGATCACCCCAACAGACAGTTAAAAAAACCCTGACTTGGAAAAAATCCGACATACGGGTAAAAAGGGTGTGATAAATTTGTACCCAAGGTACGTGTATATTATCCAAAGTTTACAACTAGTTGACATGTGTGTGTATTTCACGGTCAATCAGGTTTGTTGTCTATAAATAGGTATCAACATACTGAAATTTATCGATCGGTGATCGTGAACCAATCAAATTCGAGAATGGGCCAAGGTACTTTTCAGAGTAGACTAGCAGCCTATGTTTGATCCTCTATCGGACGGCTGCGTGAGATACAGCGGGTACCAGTTTATTTTCAAAGTGGAAATCAAACGTCGTTCACCTGACGTTAGAAGGTAAATTATGTTGTAAGAGTATAGATCTATAAACACAAAATACCAGTGCTCATTGCGTCCCCGGGACGGAGATAAAAATGAGTGAAAACATTAAGTTAATAATCATCAGAAACAATGAACAAATACAAAGTTTTAAACTCTTACTGCTCAGTGATCACTGGAATTCCAATTCATGTAAAAATAGATCGACCCGAACATGATCGTAGTTTTATTTAAAACAATGATGTAGCAATATTCGACTGGTTACCAGCGATAGGGTAATATTGTAATGCTCAGGGCACTGATTGGAGGAACCAAGTGTTACCTAGCGTTACTGATGCTGACGTTTGCTTCCAGAATTTTTTCGTGTGAAGATTGCCTCCAGATTTTTCTTTTTGAAAAGTGCATTTTTTTTTAAAATTTTCTTCATGCTTTTGAGATATTTTACTGATGATTTATGCAGACAAAAATGATACTCCAAAGGAACTCAATGGGACTTGACTTTTTTTTCAAACAGTAGATCTATGACAGCTTGTCCTTTTGATAGTTACCAGCAATTTGAGCCGGATTATTTGAGGTTTATTCGATATACCTGTCTGCGATTATTGAGTACCAAAGAGAATGAATAATATAAGGATAAAATGTGGTACTCTGTAGTCTATATTTCAATAAGACATTATGGGTACAATATAAAATGGCAGAATATCTTTACACAATAAGTCAAAATTATATGATATACTTACAAAACAGTGAAAACACAATGGACAAAGTAGCATTTGATAATAAACATTACAGTGCTTCTTTACCATAGTCACTGCTTTCTGTATAATATTCATGACTGTAATGACTGATTTTGTTTTAGCTCTAAATATTCACATGTATACATCTGAAAAACAATAATATTCAATAAAGAATAAAATAAATAAAGTAAATAGATAAATCATAAACCTGACTTTTGTTCAATTGTAAAGTTATTTAGCCTAAAATGGTTTAAAAATGATCTTTAGAAGGACCTTCCGGTACGCCTCAAAAAGTCTCCCCCATGAAACCCCAAATCTCCCCCTTTGAAACTCTCAAAAACCCCCTTTGGTGTTCAAAAAAGTTGGGAAGCATGGGTATAGTGCCTCACGGAGATGCATTAAGCCCTCTTTTGTCAGATCTTGGATCATATACTCAACCTCTTTCAATCACTGAAAATATAATTCACTGAATCCAAGGAAGATTTTTATCTTTGAGGTATGGATCCAAGATCAGACTGCATGTTCTGTGCAGCCTGATCATAATCTATGGCATCTGCAAAAGTCCCTGTTTTTTCCTATGGTGCTGAAAGGGTTAAAAGAGTAGATAGCATAGAGGAAAAGGAGAAACTGCCATTTACCAGAAAGTTTTCAAAAGATCTTTTCTGAAGCACTGTTAACTCTTGATCACATGACAAAAATGTAGACTTGTCTAAATTGAAAGAATTGCAAATGACAATTTAAATGTGGCTCAACTGATGGAATTTCTCTTTCATAGGGTAGAAAACTGTTGGAAAAGGAGAAAATGCTGTTCACCAGCATTTTCTCCTTTTCCCCCAGTTTTCAAAAAGGTTTCTTCCTCAGGGTCATTTTTCCAAGATGCTTACTACCCAGTCAGAGACAAATGCCATTATTTCAGTCACTTTATATTTTTCATTCGCTGCATGATGCTTTCAATTTAGACAAGTCTGCAATTTTGTTGTCTGGTAAAGAGTTAAAATTTTGGGCTTGTCCACATTGAAGAACGTTAATTTTTGTGCCCAAGCTAAAACGAGAGGAATTAGACTGAAAGTTAGAAAATACTGTATGAAAGGATGCGTTTTCTCCTTTTACACAATCTTGTCCAAAGCCCTCTTCTTTATGGTTGAAAATAGAGGAGATCATCGGGTAAAAAAGTTGAAAGTTGATTTATTTCATTACTGGCCAGGGGATTAACACCTCATGTTTTTATAACCTGAAAAGCTAATCAGATGAATATTGGTAAATACTTGTATAAACATAATTTATTGTCGAAATTACATTTATCAGCTTTTCCATTCAGCAGAATGAACATTTGTCCAAATATATGCAGAAATTGTGACTGCTTCAGTAAAGTTTGTTTTTACAGTGGGAACATTACTCTAAATTCTTTAACCCTTCTACCAATCTTCAAAAAATCTAGGCCAAGCCCCCATAGCTCTGTTGGTAGCATACAGGACTTGAGAATGGGGGGTCGCTGGTTCGATCCCCAGTTTGGCCAATTTCTTTCCGAGGATTGCTGATGGTCATCGCGACAGGATTCATTCCTCTCTCACTGCTGATCATTGTTTTGATGATGGTTATGTGGGAAAGCAGCCAGTGGCTCGGAAAGAATTGTGTGGAGTACTGGTAAAAAGAAACTCCAGGAAAGCATGGATAGGTGCACTGGCCGCCGCGATATAACTGAAATAATGTTATGTTGAAAACAGTGTTAACCACCATACAATCAATCAATCAATCAACAAAAAATTTAGACTTGTCCAAATTAAAGGCATTTGTGGACAACAAATGGAGCCTGGCTCAAATGATGAGATTCGTCCACAAAAGGGTAGAAAACATAGTGGAAAAAGGAGAATATTCCATACTTTCTCCTCTTCCCACAATGTTTTCAAAAGATATCTTCTTCAGGTCTGACATGAATTTGTATGGTATGGGGTTAACTCTTTACCAAAAAACAAATTTTTTAACTTGTCAAATCAAAGCAGTTGCAGACAATAATTTCAGAATGGCTCAAATGATGAAATTTCTCTCTTTTGAAAGGGTACATAACATTATTGGAAAAGGAGACAATTCTGATTGCAAGCATTTTCTACATGTGCACGACATTTTGTTGAAAAAGTGTTTTGAAATCCATGTATGTTGTAAAATATCTATAGCTAAATTCCTAGATTTATTGCATGAAAAGCTTTGTCTGGGTGGAAGATTGTGCCACAACTCGTTTGGGCTAAGGTAAGGGCCAGGGCTAGGGATAATTTTCGATGAACATGGTTTTCGACGTAAACATGGCTGATCTATTTTCTCAAATGTTTTCAAAAGGCTGGTGACCAGCAATTTCTCCTTTTCCTGCAATATTTTTCAAAATCTTCATTATAAAAAGAGAGTAATGTTTGTAAAGGTATCAAGTTTGGAAAGGACATAAATGAAATGTTATCCAGTTACTGTGCCTGCAAAATTGTAGGACCTACAATTCAAGATTATAAATTGCATAAAGGAAAATAATATCGAAAGAAAGTGAAATATCTTTTTTCAATACTAACTGTATTGAAAATAGTTTGGGAAAAGGAGCTATTGCTTGTTACTAGGAATTGCTTCTTTACTAGCAGTGTTTTCCAAAGCTGTCAATTGCAGAAGCATACAGGCAGAAATGTGAAGAAAAATGTCATATTTGCACAGTAAGGCTTTAACTCTTTACCATACAACAAAATATAAGACTAGTCCAAATTCAAAGCATTTGCAGAGGACAAAATAGTTATAACTCAAAACTTCAAATTTGTTTTGGGAAGGATAGAAAACATTGTGGGAAATGGAGAAAATACTAGTTACCAGCACTTTCTCCTTTTCCCACAATGTTTTCAAAAGCTTTCTCCATCATGGTCCTTAAAACTTGAGACTACGTGGAAAAGAGCTAAAAGAAAAATAAATGACACTTCAAGCTACAGGGAACAATGTTCCGTGTCAGGAGTGGCTCGCTACTTCTTTCAGAGAGCATTCAGTTATGTTTTCTTGACAGGCTAGGAGAACTAAAGCACAATTTGTTGCCATCTTCACATTCCACTGACAGGCTCTGAGAACTGAAGCGCAATTTGTTGCCGTTGTAGAGTTTAGCAACCAGCTCTTTACTAAACATGTAGGTGTAATTTATATTTCTACAAACGCCGATATCACTTTGTAGGGATAATACCCCGATATCCAAGATCACTCTCAACAACGATTATTTATCATCAAAGGGGATTATCACTGAAAACTAGCCAAGCTGCTTTGTTGTAGTGAGAGGAACACTGGATTAACCCATTTGCCTAAGTTAAGAGGTTGGATTTTGCTCAGTAGATGTTTAGGTACGATTTCTTACACCGACACAATACGTAGTGGAGAGCCTTTAACCCTTTACCCAACAATCATGTATTTTTAAGACCCTATAAGAATGCTTTAGAAAACATTGTGGGAAAAGGAGAAAATGCTGGTAACCAGCATTTTCTCCTGTTCCCACAATGTTTTCTATCCTGTTAATTCCAAACCCTGTCATCTGAACCACATTTAATTTTTAGTCTGAAAATGCTTTCAATTTAGACAAGTCTACAATTTTTTCGTGTGGTAAAGAGTTAAAAAATTTTGTGGGAAAGGGATAATTGTTACAAGCAGTTGCTGCTTTTTCCACAATCAAATGTGTTCCAGATTAGTCAGAATTGAAATGTTCCAAACCCTCAAATATTTCTTCTTTGCACCACTTGTTGACTACATTAACCTTTTACTGAACACCCCCTTGTATTTATGACCCCAAGGAAGTAACCAGCATTTTCTCCTTTTCCCACAATATTTTCTACCATTTCTATGATGGAAATCATCTTTTGAGCTACAAAGAATATGTCACCTGCATATGCTTTCAATCTGGACGAATCTACAATTTTGTTGTAAAGAGTTAAAGTATAAAAGCATGTTTTATAGCAGGTCAATCTAGTGTACATATCAATGCATTTTGAAGAATATGCATTTGAAAATATTATGGAAATCAGTGAAAATTCCCCATAAAAGTATTGTTCACATGACATGATATTTTTTCACTGTCTTTTAATTTGGTATTGTTTAGTTTGTAACATTTGTTTTCCTGCTGATAATTTTTGATATCAATTACAGTTGACTTCTTCAGGATTAGTGGAGTCAGGTATTCTTACATATACTCACTTCCAAAAGAAACGATACATAGGTATGAATACAGATTTTCTTTTGTAAATGCAAGAGGGTGTTAGTCAGTGGCGATTTTAATAAGCAATATGTCAAATTTAACTTGCGTTGGCTGACATTATACCGCTTGAAATTATGTAGGGGTCACAACAGAAAGTCACAGGAATTCTCTTCATTGTTTGTGGCCATTCTTTGGATTTTCACAACTGGAGAATGATGCGGATCCGCATTGAAGTGAGCTTTTGCCCTTTGGCTCCACGAGAGGTTTCCGTCCTCTCAGAGCTCACCTTAGGACAGTTTGTCTAACTGGCATTTCCTTTTAAAATATTTAACTCTTAGCATGTCAAGGAGCAACATTGGAAGCAGTGTACACACAATTTAATGCAGCCTCATCTTAGATCTACACCACAGCCTATATTTAACCTCTGGCACCTCGTTTATTTGGCGTAGCTGAATCTGCTGGCTTTTGGTCTACTTCTTGGTATAATGAAATTGAATGAATAGATGGTAATTTGCGATTGGTCAAAAATGAGCATGTTTATTTGGTGGAACCTGCTGGCCAATTTGCTTGCAGAATTTTCACACTAATATACAAGAATTTGGTACTGCTAATCGATTCCACATGACCTTTATTTACTCCATAGCAAACTTTTACCACTGGGGATGATCCTTTCCTTGCGCTATTTGATAATTCTAATATTTTTCTTAGCATCACCCAGTACTCAGTTATTCAGTTACTCTTACGCCATCTATCTTTTTTAAAGATATTTCTTGTTTTTTGAATATATGAATAAGAGCAAAAAACCTTTCAGATACCTTGCCAGCCACAGGAAAGTAACAAACTGAAAGGGTAAATTAAAGACGGCATCACAGCTGTACTTTTTATCTCCACAGCACTGCCAAAGCGTCATTTTGAAAAATTGGAAGTAATTTTATAATGCACACTCTTTATGTATCTGGTGCTCAATTTGCAAAATAGTTGCATTCTTTAACATGAGGTTGAACCAAAGGTCTGGCACAGACCCAATTAAGACGGAGAATAGCGGTTGAATCCATAGATTTTAACAACCCGACAAGTCCTAATGTTTGTCATTTGGAAAAGAGTTAATATATCAAGTACCCCGTCAAGGATTGTAATTTTATTAGGCTTTATCAGAGGTTTTCATATAAATTTTTTGAGTACAAAAAGGAGAGATTTGAAAGTCAGAAATCTCAAGTATGTATGATCATAGGTGGTAAACCCTTGTTTACCTCAACCCCATGCGATAAAACTACTTATTACAGATTCCTCTTTGAAAAGTTTGGAAAAAAAAAAGATGGTGGATAAAAGCGAGATGGTATTGCTTGTAAAGAAGGTGTTGCTCCTCAGACTAAATTGTTTTGCATATCATTTTAATCCTTTCAGTGCCAATGGCGACTTAACTCTTTACCAAATGACAACATTTAAGACTTGTCCATTGTTTGTATGTTGCATATTATGACACTAAGTGTGCGGCAAACTCAGATAAAGTTTGGCTTCCTGTCCCCTTTGCAAGAGGTTATTTAACGGAAAAAATACCTAGTGATCAGTGTAGATGTAGAAGCTTTTATAAAAATAACCTGATTAGCACCAATGCTTGGTTGCAAGAGTTGTTTGAAACATTTGATGGTCAGGAAACAAAAGAAAATTCACTTGTGAACCCATCTGCACCAATGAGAGGTTGCTTTTTCTGTTTTCAGTTAGACATGATGCTATGTACTCTTTCAATAGGGACAAGTGGGTTAAATTTTCTCCAATTTCATTGCACACCTTGTGTTACTATAAACAATAAAGAGGTGATGGGGCAATCAGCAATGTAACAGTATTTGATGATCGACCAGTTAAAATTTTGGTGTTCTGTGATACAACGAAGGAGCTTCAAAAACCTGTGGTATAATACTTGTGTATATGGGCTTTTTGGCAAGTCCGTGGGCAGTATATTGGTTTTAATTAAAGCCAAAGAAACTCTTACAGTTTGTTGGGTATATTTCCAAAGAGTACAATCTTTCTTTCAAATTAAGCATGATGCTGTTAACTCTTTCAGACCCAAATATATATACTGGACCTCTATGGTTAGCCTCTATGGACAACCTCTATGGACAACCTGATATGACAATTCATTTAACCCTGTACCAAACAATCCTGAGTTTTACCAACCTTGAGGTGGAAGACTTTTGAAAACATTGTGGGAAAAGCGGATAAAGCTGGCAAAACTGGAAAAGAAAATGCTGGTAACCCGCATGCTTTGCTTTTCTTTGATGTTTTCTACCCGTTCAAAGACAATTCCGTTGTTTGAGCCACATTAAACTTGCCGTCTGTAAATGCTTTTAATTTGGATTAATGTAAAATTTAATAGATTGGTAAAGAGTTAAATTGAGAAAGATAAAGTCTTATCTTAAGGCTAGATTAAACAAGTTGATGGTATAAATCCAAGATCAGATTGCACATTCTATGATCTCTGATCTTGATCATAGCTGTCCAGAGATGTCCCTTTTTTTGTCATGGGCTGAAAGAGTTAAAAAGCAGAGCAGAACCTTAATCCTTCCCACACAGGAAGTTTTCAAAACACCTGCTGATGACAAATGTGAAATCAGTACAAATGAGCTGAAGTTCTCTGACAAAGTAAAAAACATGGTGGGAAAAGGAGAAAATGCTGTTTACCAGCATTTTCTCCTTTTCCCACAATGTTTTCAAAGTACTTCTTTCTTAGGGTCATTAAAACTTGGGATTGTTTGGTGAAGGTTGAACTGTTGTGAACAGTGTCGATCAAGATAGCGCAGACCTAGCAGTATGATTTTGTCCATTATGTATTGTTATTTTGTGAGGTATATTAGCTATTTGTGCATTTAGATTTACATTTTCTGAGTCTTTTATTGACTGATTAATATTTCCTTTACAATTAATCCTTTACCAAACAATTCCATGTAATAACCTTCTGGCACACAATTCAGGGTTCCAATGACCCGAAAGGAAGAAGGCTTTTGAAAACATTATGGGAAAAGAAGAAAATGCAGGTGACCAGCAATCTCTAGTTGTCCCACAATGTTTTCTAACCTTCCAAAACAAATTTCAAACTTCTCGTTTATTTTATCATCTGCAAGTGCTTTCAATTTGAACGATTCTAAAATATTATTGTATGGTAAAGGTTAAATGATTGGGAGGAAGAAGGATTTTGAAAACATAGTGGTGACAATGAAAAAATTCTGATGACCAGCATTTTCTCTTTTCCCACAATGTTTTTTTTTTTATATTTCAAAGAAAAACTCTTATCAGTATAGCCTTAACCCTTTCTCAAATGACAAATTTTGGACTGGTCCAAATTGAAAAAGTTTGCAGACGGCAATTTTAAATTTGATGAAAATGGCAGAAAGTTATCAAAAGGAGGAGAAAACACTGTGGGAAAAGGAGAAATTGCTCGTTATGAGCAATTTCTCCTTTTCCCACAGGTTTTCAAAAGACTTGTACTGCAGACACGTGAAAACCAGGGCTTGTTTGGGAAAGGGTTAATTTAGCTGTTCTTTTCAAATGCTTTCAATTTTGAATACTCTAGAAATTAGTTATCTGGTAAAGAGTTAATTGCCTATGGATTTTAACTGATACCAGATCTCAATAAGTAAATTGGATTCCCATGTCTCACTCATGTGCCATCTTCCTCTTGTTTTTATTTTCACAGAAAAAGGAGTTAATCAGTATCTAAACGTGTTTCTGACTGCCTGCATTTAATAAAGTTTTCAATAATTTTTTATCACTTTATGATCAATAAATGTTGAACAAATGGTGAACTTAAATCCTCCTGTAGATGACTTTTTAGCTAACCTTAGCATAAAGTGCTCAAGGTGAGCTTTTGTGATTGTGCTGTGTCTGTCCCCTGTGCTTTGTCCACATATTGTCAACTTTTACTTTGTGTATGCTCTAGAGACCACATTTTCAGTCCAATATTCTTCCTTTAAGGTTTCTTATATGTGAAGTTAGAGGAACAGGTGCACAGTCTCTTACAGTCATACAATGGTAATGCAATGTTGCACGGCCTGACGGCAGTTGTCAAACAATAGTCTCCTGGTTGTATCAACTCTTATGAATGCGGTCTGGGCCCTGAAGCATGTGCGAGTTGCACGATGTCTAATGCATCAAATATGATATCCAAATTGCGCAAACTTGTGCATCTTATGTAAAGGTTTGCAACACTGTGTGACGCCCATACATCTGTCACTGAGTCCAAGTTCAGCTGATTTGATTGCATGCAGTGGCATCAGAATTTTGAACATTTTCAAAGGTCTAATGCAATAGGTTGTGACCCCTTGCGACTCTGCAATTAGTGTGACGGCTTGCAAGACACCAAGTGGTGTGCAACACCGCTAAAAATGTGTTGCAGACGGTTGTAAACTGATTGCAAGGCAATTGTGAAAGGGACTTAACAAGGAGGTCTCAAAGTCATCTGATGTAAATTTGTATCAGAGGGTAATGAGTTATAACCCTTTACTAACCAACAAGCCTGAGGAAAAAGGCTTTTAACCCTTAACAAAACAATCCCAGGTTTTCATGACCTTGGGAAAGAATACTTTAGAAAACATTGTGAGAACAGGAGAAAATGCTGGTAACCAGCTCATTCTCCTTTCCCACAATGTTTTCCACTATATCAGAAGGCTCGAGCTCATTTGAACCAATTTTGAGAGTGTTGCCTGTAGATGTTTTGAACTTGAAAGGGTCTAAATTTTGTTGTTTGTGAAAGGGGCCATTTGAACCAATTTTGAGAGTGTTGCCTGTAGATGTTTTGAACTTGAAAGGGTCTAAATTTTGTTGTTTGTGAAAGGGGCCTTTTTAGTTCTTATTCCTTAAATTAAAATTTTTTGATTTTCACCATTATTTACAATTAGATATCATATTTCTTTGCAATCATATAACCTTTACATTTAGTAAAAAGATGCAATTTTGTGCATTTGGATAACGGGATGGTCGTTTTGCAACCGGTATCATTACATCTTTTCATTCATTACATCAGATATGATGTCATCATACTTATTTGTAGATGAATCCTCACATATGATACATGTGTTGTTGATCATGTTACATTCATGTTACAAAACTCTGGCACAAAATCTAAAATTACCCCAAGAGGCTACATAGTCCATTAAGGAAATACCACTGAAAATATTCTTTCCTTACCTTTGTTTTTCTTCTTTATTGATAATTTGCCAGCTATTGCCTTACTCCATTTCAGTTATTATTATTCAGTAATGTTGTCTCTGTTTGGTGAGATTATAGAAATCTGAATGACTCACTTTAAAGACATTGTGGGAAAAGGAGAAAATGCCGGTGACCATCCTTTTGTACTTTTCCCACACCCTTTCAAATACATCTAGTTATTTCTGAGATACCTTATTAATTTTTGACATCTGCAAAACACTTTAATTTGGACCAGACCAAAACTTCGTTCTTTTGTAAAGAGATTACAGATGTAGATGTGAATGACAAAATCTGAATGGCGCTTACAGAGATCAATTTACTAATAGACATTATGATTCGAATGTAAATGCATGTCATAATTTTCAAATCTTTATGTCGTCAATGATAGGTGACACTAATCACATTATCGATCATCTTTCGATTAACTAAGCATTCATCAAATGCAGTTTTTTTGCCTTTTCTGAAATTAAAAAAAAAATCATCATGATTTCATGCAACCCTGTACAAAATTATTTCAGTCATGCTCTGTGAAAAGGGGATTTAATGCATCTGCAAAAAAGTATTGACACAGATCGGCCAATGTTTTTTGGTAATTTTCTGCATGTCCAAGGACCATTCTACCTCATAATTTAGTTGGTTGTCAGACAAAATGGATTTCATGGATCAATAATTATATAATGTCTTGTTTGATATAATGCATGATGGAGATGCATTAAACCCCCTTTTGCCAGAGGACTACTCATTTATTTTTCTTGTCTATCCAGTGTTATTCACCGTTATAACTGTATGACCTCCTGCAGACAACTATTCAGTTCACCTCAGCAGGACAGTGCATAACCCATTACCAGACAACAAAATGCCAGACTAATCCAAGTTGAAAGCATTTGCAGACAACAAATCAAATGTGGCTCAAATGATAAAACTTTCTGTGAAAGGGTAGAAAAAATTGTGGGAAAAGGAGAAAATGCTGGTAACCAGCATTTTCTCCTTTTCACTCAATGTTTTCAAAGGCTTTCCCTGTCAGGGCCTTTAAAACTTGGGATCTTGTGGTAAAGGGTTAAGGTGATCTATCATGACTTTGCTGTTGGTTGTCAGGATTGTCTGTCATCAACTTTACAATTGTATGCTCTGTAGTGGCCACATTTTCTTTCCAGTACTCATGAAACTTTGTCAGAATATTTCTTTCCATAATTTCCAAGCTGAACTTGAAAATAGGTCACCTGTAGTTAAAAAATAGGCTGTCTGGTCATACTCCAAGACATTGATTGATTGTATGATCTTTGGGCCGTTTCCAACATTGTTTCAATCATATTACTGTAAGAACTTACATATTCATTGTATGTCTTGGGTTTCACCAGTACAAGGCTCAAGATTGGAAATGTCTTGGCTGAGGACACTTTACAAAGGAAAAATCCAGTGCTTTGACTGAACTTTGGGCCTTCAGCTTACAAACCCTACACTTTATCACACTGCAACATAAGACCTTACTCCTAGAGAAATTGTATGGGCTCTAGTGGGGCACATTTTCAGTTAGTGGGCACATTTTCAGTCAGGTACTCAAGGAACTTGCTCAGAATGTTTGTCTTGATGATGTCTCAGATGAACTTGAAAATGGGCCACAAAGAATAAAAAAAAAATAGTGAAATAGGTCAAATCTTGGATGTATTTGAAAATTTACCAGGAAAAATAAAAATTGATACAGAAATTGATCACTGGGTCAAGTCATATAAAAATCTCGTGTACATTCAGTAGGCAGAATATTGTGCCTGACATTCATGAAACTTTATCTGCATATTTGCTTAATCTATAGACAGTTTTAAGAAATAGACCGCATTGGGTCAGTGTAAATGAAGCTTTATTGCAATGTTTGTCTTAAAAGTATTTTGGACAAGTGAAATACTGGTAAAAGACTGTATTTGAATACATGCCCTGGCATCAGTGATACCAAATAGATAATGTCTAAAGAACAACAAACAAATCTTTATATTTCTAAGGCATTTCCATTGGAAGCCACTTTTGAGCACAGGTCCACTTGGTTAATTTTTGATTTTAAACCCTTTAAGGGCCTTTCACAACTATGGGTAAGCACAGATTAAAATCAGACAACACAAAATGTGAAGTCTGATCTATATTCTTCACTACCCGATTAGCCTAGACATTCAAAACAAAAGAAACCTTGAAATTGCAATTATTTGTTACTTATTTCTAAAACCTGAGAATTTCTGTTGGGTTTATTTGGTGCTCTCAGGTTATTAGGTGGTACGGATGACAACTTTACTGAACATGGTGCTTGATAGCGGGACACTACAATGATTTGCAGTGGAAAAGATAGAGATGAATTTTTTAAACAGGTGTATCTTTTCCTTTTTTTTCAAAAGATTCCTGCTTGCAATCTAAACATTCATTGGTAATTTATTGAGAAGGCATTTACAATGTCAGACTCAAACTGTATTCTCTTTCGAATTGATTTTATCATGATATAAACATAAACGTACTATAAATTAAGCAAAGATGGCTTAGATAGTGTCAATCTTTCATGTTTGTTCTCTGTGGAAATACAGTCAATTGAGAGATTATTTGCTTAACATTATTAGTTTGTCAGAATTTTATTTGATCAAGAAATGAACTCCAGAGAAGGTTCATCAACTTAATGAAAATTGTCATTGAATCCTTTTCAAAACCTGTGTTTTAATAATCCTGAAAGCAAAAACTTTTATTCAAATCCTTTGGGAAAAAAAATGCAAAAGGCAGGTAACAAGCGTTTTCTACTGTTGTCGCTCTGTTTCGTACCCTTTCAAAGACCAGTGACAAATCACATTGTTTGAGTAACATGTAATTTGTTGTCTACGTTTTTTTTTCTGCTTTGATATGTCTAAACTTTTGTCATCAGGTAAGTACTAGTTCATAGGTTGAGGTTGGTCAATACCTTTGGAAACTTGTTTTGATGAGAGGAAAACATTATTTACCAACTCTCTTTGCAACAAAACCTATTTAAGACTGCTGTGATAGCTGCTTCTTAGACTGGTGTTACATTTTTGACAGCTACACTTTTTTTGCAAATCAGATGCTTTGATTCAGTTGTATGACAAAATTTGAACTACACCTAAGAAACACAGTAACTTAACTGTTCTCTTTGTAGACATATACTTGAGGCACTGTATGCAAAGGAGCTTTGTTTCTTGAACAGATTCAGTTATGGTAAGGAAAGTGTTAGACATTAAATTCGCTCATGGTTTTTCCACAATAGTTTAATATAGCTTTTCTACTGCATTAGGGGCAGGATTATGTAGAAATCCTTTTTCATTTTGTGAAAGGCATGCATGGTTTTCTGTTCAAATATAGATAGACATCAGTGAAAGCTATTTAACAAATATGTCATTCATATCACAAAAGGGCATGTAATCCTTTGTAGAATCCTTTCAATAGATAGGGCCCTAGGTTGGTAAGTAGAGTAAAATCTCAACTTTCAACCCTTAACTCTTTACCAGACAATCCCGAGTTTTAACGACCCTGAGGAGATAGGCCTTTGTGGACATAAACAGCATTTTCTCCTTTTCCCCCACAATGTTTTCCACATTTTCAATGGCATACTCCTTGATCTGAGTCTGATTTGATTTGTCTTCTGCAAACACTTTCAATTTGGACAAGTCTAAAATTTGCTATTTTGTAAAGAGTTAACTCTTTATCACACATCAATGTCTTAGACTTGTCCAAATTAAAAGCATTTGCAGAATGTGTATTTTAGGTAATGGTATGGTTAATATGATAGGATTTGGCCTTGAAAGACTAGAAAACATGGTGGGAAAAGTAGAAAATGCTTATTACCAGCATTTTCTTCTTTTCCCACAATATTTTCTAAAGCTTTCTTTCTCGGCATTGTTAAAACTCGAAATTATGTGGGAAAGGGGTTAATTTGTATATTACAACTATAGTTTCCTCTGCAGACATAGGATCTGACATGAGTTGGCATTTGAGATAAAATTTTATGAAACGAGTCTAGGAAAAATGTTATCGGAATGTCAGATTCTTTTTATCACGTAACATTATTTCTCAAATTATAGATCAGAAGATGCAAAACCATCTATAGATGGACGCGCGGTAAATATCCCAGAAGAAAACCCATCCACTTCTAACACCAACAGTCTTTGCAGTACTCTATTTGGTTCTTTTTGGCTGTTATGAACATATCCATTCTATTTGTTTTGTGATGAGGGTCAAACCTTTTCCCAAATGCAGAGGCATTTAGCCCCTCAGAAAACATGGTTGTAAATAACGAAGTTGCTCAAAATGAACTGTGTGTGTGTGTCTTTCTGTCTGTCTTATAACCGATTTGCCACTGTTTTTCCTGCAGATGCACTTATGAAAGTGAAGAATCCAAGAATTTCATTAAATGGGTAAGTAACACTTTATAAAATTCATATTTCAGAGAAAAATATGTATTAACCCTTTACCACACTATCCCGACTTTTAACAACACTTTGGGAAAAGCCTTTGGAAAACATTGTAGGACAAGGAGAAAGTGCTAGTAACCAGTATTTTCTCCTTTTCCTGCAATGTTTTCTATCCTTCCCAAACAAATTTCAAATTTTGCTTTGAATTTGGACTTTTGAAAATGTTGTCGTTTGGTAAGGAGTTGATAACAGAAGTCCCAAATATTGCATATCCCATGCCGTATTTGGTAACCAGGATTAGAACTTACCTTTTTTACAGTTTGATCGAGATCTTTATCATGTAAGAGCACTTAACTCTTTACCACACAATCCCAAGTTTTCAGGACCCTGAGAAAGAAACCTTTTGAAAACATTGTCGGAAAAGGAGAAAATGCTGGAAACCAGCATTTTCTCCTTTTTCCCACAATGTTTTCTACCCTTTCCAAAACAAATTTCAATTTTTACATAACATTTATTTTGTCGTCTGCAAATGCTTTGAATTGGGACAAGTCGAAAATTTTGTCATTTGGTAAAGACTTAATATTGCCATATTCATCATGTGTATGAAATTCTCTGTGACTTCAGCACAGTGTCAAAGGAAAACAGTTTACCCTTTAAAAGCTACATGAGTGAGGTGGACAGACATCCTTGAAGTCAGTACAAAGCTGTCTTTTTCAGAATACATGGGAAAGCAGCAGACATTGTAGATTAAAAACAGACTGCAATATCTGTGCAGTCTGATCTTGATCTACACTGCTTGCATAAGCAATTAAATTTGGTTTCAGCATTTATCCCATTATCAAACGACAAAACTTTGGACTTGACAAAATTCAAAGCATTTGCAGACGACAAATTAAAGGTGGTCCAAATGGTGGAATTTGTGAGTGAAAGCGGCAGAAAACTTTGTGGCTACAATACAAGCTTTTTCTCCTTTTCCAACAGTGGATAGTTTGGTAAAGGGTCATGTGCAAGAATTACCTGAAGTAACTTTTGCAAGTGTTTTGTGTACCTATGGCTCTCAGCAGGTCTGTCCAGTATTGATCAGTTGATAAACCAAGTATTGATCAGTTTGTTCATCAGCCTAGGATGGATTACAGTAAGTTGAACAAAGATTTTTGTCTGGATTTGGTCAGCTGTAGAGTTAGTAACAGGTCCTTTAGAGGAATAGGGTATAGGGGATCATTGAAACCTTCACCAAACGACAAAATGTTAGACAGGTCTAAATTAAAAGCATTTGCAGATGACAAAATAATTGTGCCTCAAAAATTGAAATTTGTTTCTGGGAAGAGTAGAAAACGTTGTGGGAAAAGGAGAAAATTTTCTCCTTTTCCCACACTGTTTTCAAAGGCTTTCTTTCTCAGAGTTGTTAAAACTCAGGATTTTTTGGTAAAGGGTTAAACCATAAAGACACCTGAAAATCTGTGAGAAATTGTCAAATCAAGCCTTAGAGTGCCTTTCACAATGATATTTGCTATTGCAGTCAGTGTAGACCAAGATCAGACTGCACAAAATGTTAGATCTACGCTGCCTTCTAGCCTAGGTCATTCCTGTAGAAAAGCAGCTTTGAAATTGCATTTATTTTGGTCTTTTTTCCAGAATGAAAAATGTCCCATTCTGTTCATCTGGCACTTTATAAATTAACTCTTGGCATGCAAAGAGCGACATAACTCATTGTTTTTGTGGGCACTATAGATCAAGAGCATACTGGACAGAATGTACATGTATGGGTTGGTCTCTGATCTACCCCATCTGGTATTTTGTGAGCTATATTTTGGCCAAAGTATAGTGATGCTCAGACAAAAAGGAGGTTTAATGCATCTCTGTGATGTGTTATACCATCCACGTCATGATACAATAATGGATCCATAAAATCCACTTTGTCTAACAACCAACCAAATCCTGAAGTTGAATGTCCTTTGACATGCAGAAATTTACCGATAGCAAAAAGTTTTGACCTATGACAGCCTATGCGGACTGCACAGGTTGACATGGGTCAATAAGTTTTGCAGATGCAATAAATCGCCTTTCCACAGAGAATGGCTCATATATTTCTAGCATGATGGCGTAGAGGAAATGGTGAGTTTTTGTGATTCCTTGCAAAGATGTTTACAAGCAATAGCCGCTTTTCTCCTACTGCAGGGACATCATAGGTAGTCATGCTTAAGCTCCAGAGAGAAAAGGTAAGGGTAAATCAATAACTTTATCAAGAGTAAGAGGGAGGGCAAACAAATAATTTATGACTAATATCAGTGTACCCATTATTCATAAATAAATATTCAATGATTATTGTTGGGCATAAATTTTCATTCATATTTCTGGGCTGTAAATATCAAGCTGTACAGGTCTAATTCACTCTTATGAACTGTAGAAGGGGGAAATTCTTTGATAGATTGACAAGTTATATAAATCCACATGGTACTTTAGCCACAGTAAAGAGACTTTGCTATATTGGCTTTAAAAGCCAATGGAAAGCATTTATAAAATAGGAGCCTGTGTTTCTAGTATGCTTAAAAGCCCAATAGCAGCTAAAAGTAAACAATGAGGGTGTTAAAATGCATTCAGATTAAACCTTACCATTTAAAAGTATGGAAATGATTGTGAAGATGACAATCTGTTATTGTGCCATCAGTCCAAGGGTTAGTTACTGGCAGAAAAATGAATTTTCAAATCAAGTAAAAAGTAAACAAAGAGAGACCTGGCAACTCTTAACCTAGTATTCAAAAAGTTCATTTTTCTACCAGCAACTAACACTTGGAATGACTGCACAGTGATAGATTGTCATCTTCACAATAATTTCCATAATTTTAAATGGTATGATTTAAATCTAAATACATGCTATAGGGCCTATTAAGGCTGGGAAAAGTTGTATCTATACACTATGGTACTTGTCCTTTGTTTGGAAATCTTATTGTGTATTTGTTACTTTGCATTTGACAACAGAGTTAAAAATAGCATCTAAAACTGGTTAATTGCCCATTCACTGTCCCTGAAATGCAACTTGTGTTAAATTAGTCGAAAATTGTCTCTTAAAGTTACCATACATTCTGTCTTTTTACGACAAAAAGCTTTTAAATATATTGTGGGAAAAAGAGAAATTGCTGGTATCCAGCATATTTTCCTTTTGCCACAACATAACTGCTCATTAAAAGATAGATTCCATCATATTAATCTAATTTTTTTAATTCATCTACAAAAGATTTCAGTGTTGTGCTGTAGATCAACTGTCAATAATGCTAAGGTCAAGGCTATGTAAGGTGTTAAACTACAATTCCTTCAATCATAAAATAGGTGTTGAAATGCTGGCCTAGTCAATAAAATACAAATTTTCAAGGATAGTAAATTAGTCTGACCATTGATCCCAATCAATACCCTCCACTTTGTATAGCCCAGATTTTCCTCATTCTTCTACCTTTATCCCGTAGATCAAATTTGCTTTCTACAACTCTCCACCAACCAGTTGTCAATACACTTAACCATGTTGGAGGCATTTGTATATGACTAACTCAATGTAGCAAAAGATTCGTGGAAAAGGAGATGATGCTGGTTACCATCATTTTTTTCTTTTCAAACAATGTTTTCAAAGCCTTCTTATTTGGGGTTGGTAAAACTGCATTATTTGGTACAGGGACAGTCTGAGATATAATGGATTAGGTGTCCAACTCACTTACCAGCCAACATCAGTGTTCATTTCTCAGTATTTCTTGCACTCACAGGCAATTGGAGAAAAAAGCACAATGTGATGCTTTTATCATATCCTGTAAAGTTGAGTAGTACATGTATGACAATATTTCCAATAAATGTGTAGTATTATTGAAAATGAGCCAAATTATACCTCTGGCACATTCTTCATCTATTTTCCGTGAAGATCAATTAGATCTATTGTATTATGTCTTATCAAGGTCAGATAGGAAATTGTAACAATTGAGTAAATTTGTCAGTTCAGAAGACAAGACTTGCCAAAGGGTGTTTTTCGAAATCCATGTACGTTTTAAAATACTGATTGCTAAATTCCTTTTTTTATTTCATGAAAAGCTATGTCTGGGAGGAAGATTTGAGCCACAATTCGTCTGGGTAAGGGTCAGGGCTAGAGACCATTTTCCACAAACGTGGTTTTTGACAAAATGTCTCGGATTCTTTAGGCAGAATACTACACATACTGTAATGTTCCTTATAGACGCACTTCCTTTAATAAATGCTCCCCCAGCCTTTTTCTAACTGAAAATGGGCTTACCAGATTGCCAGTCCATTGATAAAGTTGAAATAAATCAGCTGGAATACACTTACAACATTGATATAATCCTAATTACTTCATAAATAGCTGTCACTAACAGCTGACTGTCCGAACATACATACACTTCCAATAACATTTTAAACTTCTGGAAACACAGTTTCTGAACTAACTTGGAAAAACTTTAAGAAAGCAAAAGTATCAAAGACCGGTGTCACATATTAATTGAGAAGGCAAATTAGATTCCAGATGAATCATGATCGGCGATAAAATTGGTATTCTGCATTAAATACAGCAGGTTTCTCACATGGCGATCAATTCATATTTGGCACTTACTAAAACCCAGATAGTAATATTATTGTTTTGCCCCTATTAATTGCACCCCCCCCCCCTTTTTGGAAAATGTAACACACCAGGGGCATCAAAAAAGAGACAAAATGGTAATATTGGACAATGTCAGTTATTGATCATACTGTATGTGTTACATAGTCTGATCTTGATCTCCACTCACCAAAAAAAACAACTTCAGTAACTTCTGAGATCTTGTGCTTTAACACTTATTGTTCCAAAAGGTGAAAAATGACAGATGTTCTCAGTCGGTACGAAAGACGTCCGTCCGTATTGCAATTACAAGGTTGTTTTTTAGTTCACCTGAGTAGGAAGCGCTCAAGGTGAGCTTTTGTGATCGTGCTGTGTCTGGTGTCCGTCGTGCATCTTCCAGGCATCAACAATTACCTTGTGTGCACTCTAAAGGCTATATTTTCAGTCATACACTCATGAAACTTGGTCAGAATGTTTGTCTTTATAATATCTCGAACAAGATTGAAATTGGGTCATGTCGGGTCAAAAAGTAGGTCACTGGGTTAAATCTAAGAAAAACCTTGTGTGCACTCTAGAGGCCATATTTTCAGCCTGATACTCTTGAATTTTGGTCAGAATGTTTTTCTTGATAATATCTTGGACAAGTTCAAAAATTGGGTTATGCTGGGTAAAAAAAAAGGTCACTGGGCCAAATCTTAGAAAAACCTTGTGTGCACTCTAGAGGCCACATTTTCAGCTTGAAACTTTTGAAACTTGGTCAGAATGTTTGTCCTTATAATATCTCTGACAAGTTAGACATTGGGTCATGTTCAGTCAAAAAGTAGGTCACTGGGCCAAATGTCAGAAAAACCTTGTGTGCACTGTAGAGGCCACATTTTCAGCCTGAAACGCATGAAAGTTGGATAGAATGTTAGTCTTTATGATATCTCGGACAAGATTGAAATTGGGTCATGTAGGGTCAAAAAGTAGGTCATTGGGCTAAATCTTAGAAAATTTCTTTTGTGCAATCTCCAGGCCATATTTTCAGCCTGGAACTCATGAAAGTTGGGTAGAATGTTTGTTTTCATAATATCCGTGACAGGTTTGAAATTGGGTCATGTTGGGTCAAAAAGTAGGACACAGGGCTAAATCTTAGAAAAACCTTGTGTGTACTGTAGAAGCCACATTTGCAGTCGGAGACTCATGAAACTAGGTCAGCTTGTCTTGATATCTCAGACAAGTGTGAAATTGGGTCATGTTGGCTGAAAAAGTAGGTCACTGGGCCAAATCTTGAGAAAACCTTGGGTGCTCTATAGAGGCCACATTTTCAGCCATATACTGATAAAGATTGGTCAGAATGTTTATATTGTTGATATCTCAGAGAAGTTTGAAAAAGGGTCATGTCAGGGCAAAAAGTAGGTCACATGGTCAAATCTTAGACAAAGCTTGTGTGCACTCTAGAGGCCTCATTTTCAGCCTGATTCTTGTGAAACTTGGTCAGAAAGTTTGCCTTGATGATATCTTGGACAAAGATTAAAGTAGGTCACATTAGGTCAAAAACTAGGTCACTGGACCAAATCTTAGAAAAACTTTGTGTGCACTGTGTAGGCCACATTTTCAGTCTGATACTCATTAAGGTAAGACCTGTGTAATGCACTTCCGGTGAACATTGGGCAAAAATTCTAATTGGTAGTTAAATAAGGATAAATAAGGATTTATGCCGAAATAATATTTTTGCACATTTCTAATGCATCAGAAATTCCGTTTATGTCTATCTTGAAACTTTTTTTTGATACTTTTGTTTGTTTTCTAAAAAGGGAGGTAATTATTATCTCTTTTTCAATTGAGAATATAGCGGTTTTAAATTTATAAATGATAATTCAAAAAAGGAAAAAATGGAAAAAATGAAAAGGTGAAAGTAGTTCAATAATACTCATTTTTAATTATAGCTAATTTTGCAGGATGATATTTTAGTGGAAATAGCTGTTTTCCATTACACAGGTCTTACCTTAAACTTGGTCAGAATGTTTGTTTTAATGATATCTTGGACAAGGTTGGAATTTAGTCACATTATTTCAAAAAGTAGGTCACTTACACTCATGTGTTTTACATCATTAAAACCAGGATCTCTTCAGTTTATCAACTGTAGATGACTTTACTCAGGTGAGCACTTTAGGGCCAGTGGCCCTCTTGTATAAAAAGATCTAGCATTGTATTAGATAGTGTAGATCCAAGTTTGATCTTGATCTGCTGGGTCAGCAACCTAAAGGTTAACCTTTTACCACACAATCTGGACTTAAATAGAAAGCCTTTGAAAAGATTGTGGGAAAATGAGAAAATGCTGGTGACCAGTACTTTCTCCTTATCTACCAGTGTTTTCTACCTTATCAAAGACAGAAATCAACATTTGAGATACCTTTCATCTTTCGTCTGCAAATACTTTCAGTTTGGAGAAATCTAAATTTTCCTTGTTTGGTAAAGGGTTAAGTGTTGACAGGTATTGAATCTAATCATTGATGTGTGCTTTGCTAGCCTATCTTGGAAGGCTTTCCATGAATTCAACCTGAGCATGGGTTTTCATGGGTGAAAATGTTTCACTGTGCAGTGTTGCATCCAGGGCGCGCGAATGCGCAAATCCCGCTGTTTTTACTTTAAGTCCCACAATTTTAGATTTTTTCAGGTGGCAACTCCCGCAGACATAGATATAATCCCCTGCTCTGCAATAGTCTGTGCGCAACAAAATTGCATTTTACAAGGAAGACGCTCCATGTACTCGATTCCGGCCAAAAATAATAACCTGCATATCAGTTATGCCGGTAGTGAAATAAGGTCGTAAGGATTACATTCTACAATTTCACTTACATCAGTTTATCGATATCTTTCTGGGGAAATACCCGTATAACATAATCGACTAGAGGGATAGATGGCCTTGTTCAATTCCTCGGATGACGTAATTGGGATATGTGCTATTGAGGAATACCCCGGTAGGTATATTCATGTTAAATAAAGGTAATTTAGATGAGTTTTTATCTGCGGTGCACTCAAATTGTTCACTCCCCCCATTTTTATTATATGATGGGGGATCTCCCCCTCTCTGAGGTCATCCTGGATGCAACACTGCTGTGCATGATCTTGATGAATGAACAGAACAGTATGACAATGGGCGAGAATTTTCTGTAGGAGAATTTTCGATTAATAGGTAAGAAATTACAGAGGTATTTTTTCATGTTGTCAGTTAATTTTCTAAATAAATCTCCAACAAAATTTTAGTTTGCTTGAGAGAATTAAAGTTTCAGTAATTAGGGAAAGGGTAATAGAATTTTAAGACTGAAGATTGTTTTAGGCTTGACCCTTGAATCCCTGAATAAACCCAACGGATATTTTCGGTTCAGAAATAGGACCCAAATAATTGCTGTTCCAAGGTTGCTTTATTGTCGAGGATGTCTCGGCAAAACTAATATTGCATACCAAAAAACAAAACTGGACTTTCTATGCAGTCTTATCTTGATCCACTCTGGTCTCACAGGAAACTGTATTTGTGGTTGGCACTTTCAGGGTTAATATGTCACAAAGTGTCAGATTGTGTAGATGTTGGATCGGCATACTTCCCAACTTTTTCAAACACCAAAAGGGGTTTTTGAGAGTTTCGAAGGGGGAGATTGGGGGTTTCAAGGGGGAGACTCTTTGAGGCGAACTGGAAGGTCCTTCTAAAGATCATTTTTAAACCATTTTAGGCTAAATAACTTTACAATTGGACAAAAGTCAGGTTTATGATTTATCTATTTACTTTATTTATTTTATTCTTTATTGAATATTATTGTTTTTCAGATGTATACATGTGAATATTTAGAGCTAAAACAAAATCAGTCATTACAGTCATGAATATTATATAGAAAGCAGTGACTATGGTAAAGAGGCACTGTAATGTTTATTATCAAATGCTACTTTGTCCATTGTGTTTTCACTGTTTTGTAAGTATATCATATAATTTTGACTTATTGTGTAAAGATATTCTGCCATTTTATATTGTACCCATAATGTCTTATTGAAATATAGACTACAGAGTACCACATTTTATCCTTATATTATTCATTCTCTTTGGTACTTGATGATCGCAAACAGGTATATCGAATAAACCTCAAATAATCCGGCTTGAATTGCTGGTAACTATCAAAAGGACAAGCTGTCATACTGTTTGAAAAAAAAGTCAAGTCCCATTGAGTTCCTTTGGAGTATCATTTTTTGTCTGCATAAATCATCAGTAAAATATCTCAAAAGCATGAAGAAAATTAGGAAAAAAAATGCACTTTTCAAAAAAAAAAATCTGGAGGCAGTCTTCACACTAAAAAATTCTGGAAGCAAACGTCAGCATCAGTAACGCTAGGTAACACTTGGTACCCCCAACCAGTGCCCTGAGCATTACAATATTACCCAATCGCTGGTAACCAGTCGAATATTGTACATCATTGTTTTAAATAAAACTACGATCACGTTCGGGTCGATCTATTTTTGCGTAAATTGGAATTCCAGTGATCACTGAGCAGTAAGAGTTTAAAACTTCGTATTTGTTCATTGTTTCTGATGATTATTAACTTAATGTTTTCACTCATTTTTATCTGCGTCCCAGGGACGCAATGAGCACTGGTATTTTGTGTTTATAGATCTATACTCTTAGAACGTAATTTACCTGCTAACGTCAGGTGAACGACGTTTGATTTCCACTTTGAAAATAAAGTGGTACCCGTTGTATCTCACGCAGCCGTCCGATAGAAGATCGTACACAGGCTTCTAGTTTACTCTGAAAAGTACCTTGGCCCGTTCTCGAATTTGATAGGTTCACGATCATCGATTGATAAATCTCAGTATCTTGATTCCAATTTATAGACAACGAACCTGATTGACCGTGAAATATACACACATGTCAACTAGTTGTAAACTTTGGATAATATACATGTACCTCAGGTACAAATTTATCACACCCTTTTTACCCTTATGTCGGATTTTTTCCAAATCGTGGTTTTTTAACTGTCTGTTGGGGTGATCGGGTATTTTGTCTTGAATCGGGAGACTCCCGACGAAATCGGGAGAGTTGGGAAGCATGGATCAGACCACACATTTGGTGCAGTCTGATCTTGATGCATGCTGTTTTTTAACATAGAGTAAAGAAAAGGTGTCTGAAAATGTAGGAAAAGAAGAAAATGCTGGTAACCAGCATTTACTCCTTTTCCTACAAGGTTTTCTACCCTTTCAAAGACAAATTTCATAACTTCAGCTTCATTTAATATGTCCTTTGCAAGTGTTTTTAGTATGGACAAGTCCGAATTTCGATCTCGTAAGAGTAAAGCAGGTTGCATATTAGATAAAGGAAAAGTTTGCGTGACAATGTGTGTTTTGTTTAGAGAGAATCTATCCTCAGTTCTCTACTTGACATTCAAACGGAAATCATCTTGCAAAAGACTCCTTTGATGATAATTGCTCTGTGAATTCCTGAAACAACCCTTTGTTCACGTGAAATGGATTTATATGTCTTCAAATTAAAAATGAAAATAGTGAAAGTATAAGCTGAATGTGATAAAGTTGACATCCACTTGGATCAATCGATATTCACCAAGGGGTGGTGCTGGTGAAAGATTGGATAATTATTGATTAGCTCTCTACAAATATGAAGTTACCAGCCCTTGAACTTAGGCTGTGTCTTCCATCAGGTATTAGCCTTGAAGTGCCGAGCACAGATTTAATTGCTTATGCACAGAAAGTGCAATCTGATCTCAGATCAACACTGTCGACTTCTTTGCCAGATATTCTGACAAAACTGGCTTTGAAATAGCAATATTTGTCTCTTCAGACTTGAGCCCAGTAGCAAAGCTAGTAAGGTTTCGGTTTTCAAACAAAACCGTCAATGGTTGGAAATCCCACCTCATCCAGTTTCTTTTCAAAAAGTGATGATACTCATTGCAACAAGATTCATTCCTCACTCACTGCTGATCATTGTTGCAATGGTGGTTATGTGGGAAATCAGCCAGTGGCTTGAGGAATATTGTGTGGATTACTTGTTAAAGGAACTCCAGGAAAGCATAGATAGGTGGGATATAACTGTTAAGATGTTGAAAACTGCATTAAACACTATACAAATAATCAAACAGAGTGTCATCCATAATCAACTAAGAATACCACTTTGATTTATTGGTCAGTTTAAGCATTAAGCCTTCACCACATGAAAAAATTTCATACATGTCCATTTTTGAAGCATTTGAATGCAACAAATCAACTGTGATCAAATTTTAGGATTTGTCTTTGAAAGGTTAGAAAATTTTGTTGGAAAAGGAGAAAATGGTGACTACCAGCATTTTCTCCTTTTTCCACAATGTGTTTTAACCCTTTACCACACAATCCCAACTTTAACGACCCTGGGAAAGAACCATTTTGAAAACATGGTGGGAAAAGGAGAAAATGCTGGCTACACTTCCCAAAACAAATTTTAGTTTTTGAGCCACATTTGTTTTGTCGTCTGCAATTGCTTTCAATTTGGACTGGTCTAGAATATTGTCATTTGGTAAAGGGTTAAAAGCATTCTTTCTCAGGGGAATTGAAATTTTGGATTGTTTAGTAAAGGGTTAATATATTTTTTCAGCCAAACCATTTTGTAGGGGTATTGAGTCACCTGTAACAATTTTATCAAGAAGTATTAGTCAAAAGCAGCTGGCAAAAGGTTAATGGGATAGCAAGTTGTTCAGAAAATAAATCTTTTCCCTTACGGTCACATATTTTACATACCAGATACAGATAACTGATGAAAAAAAGGAAAAAATTCCTTAGTTCGAACATAATCTCCATTTGATACATTGTTTTCTTGATGTTTTCAAAAAGATATGTTATCATGGTCCATGATATTTGTTGTGTTAACTTTTTACCAAATGACAAAATTTTAGGTTAGTCCAAATTTAAAGCATGTGCAGAAGACAAATTTCAGATGGCTAAAATGACAAAGTTTGTCCTTGATAGAGCTGAAAAAGAGATTTTCTCCTTTTCCTACAATGTTTTCCAAAGTCTTCGTCATCAGACTCATTAAAATTTGGGATTGTATTGTAAATTATTTATTACTTTAGATGCTCTGCTGTGAAAATTGGAATGATCAAAATGAGAATATAGGTTCATTATAGTTGAAGTAGATGCTAAAATAAGATAATTGTTTGCTTTCATGACTATTTCTGTTGTCCTGTGAATGATTATAGAAAATGGGGTTTACTTTCACCTTTTGTTGATTTCTGAAATGTAAACACAGATTGATCCTTTCATTTGAGTTTTATTGTCCTCTTTATCATATTTCCCTCTGACTTCATCTTAACCCTCAGAGCATAGAATAAACCAAACTGACATTTTCAGTCTAGAAATGAAACACATTTAAAACACCTTTTACAACTATAGTTGCCTTTGTGGTCATAGTAGATCAATTATCAAACTGCACGACACATGCAGTTTTTTATCTGCACTGGCCATAAAGACCACTGTAGTTGTGAAAGTCGTGTTAAGGGTTAACCCATTTTGATGATTTAACCCTTTACCGCACAATGCTGCCTTTTGACACCCCTGGGAAAGAAGCCTTTTGAAAACATTGTGGAACAAGGAGAAAATGCTGGTAATCGGCATTTTCTCCTTTTCCCACAAAGTTTTCCACCTTTTGAGCCACACTGAAATTGTCATCTGCAAATGCTTTCAATTTGGACAAGGCTAAAATTTTGTCGTTTGGTAAAGGGTTAACTCTTTACCAGACAACAAAATTTTAACCTTTTCCAGACTGAAATCATTATTGTAGATGATAGGTTAAATGTTATTCAAAACATGAAATTCCTATTTATAATGTGGGCATTTGTAGATTTGGCTCAAATGATGGAGTTTGTTCATAAGGAAGTAGAAAACATTGTGGGGGAAAAAGGAAAAATGAATTTGCAGCAGCCCACATTAAATGACTTGCAACAAACTTGTATGTATAGGAGAAATGGTTCATCATTTACAAATGTGTCCTTTTGCCAAGGTGTTAAAAAAAGATCTGCTGCCGGAAAGAAAACTTGTACGTACATGTAGGTGGTAAGACCTTCGTTGTCTGCACATGCCAATATTCTTCTAAGATTGGACATGCCTGCCATGATGAATCAGTATCCTGTACTGGATAAATATTAATACGCTGTGTGTAAATCGACGCTGAAACTAGCAAGCTGAAAATAGCTATAAACAATACTTCTGTGGAAAATTCAAGCCAGTTTTTTGCTAAAAATTTCTTTAAAATATAATGATTTCAAATGCAGAAAATAATATAATACCATTGTTTACTACAAATCTCTGTAGACAGTTTCTAAATATAGACATTGGGAAAACCAGGATTTGTGTGCAACAGACTGACAACAAATATAAGGTCACCACTGTGCCGAGCTTAAATCAGGGCAATTTCACAAGCTTATAGGGGCTATATTTATAAATGGCTGGTGCATAGTATATATGCTAGCTATCCATGTCTGGATGAATTGTAGGTTTTAGTGAGTAAACATATATTTCATTTCAAACTTCACTGCATTGATTGCTGCCTTGAAAAGCAGTCCGGTTGACCCGTTCTGCACCCAGAATGATCATATCAGATAGGTACGGCATGTATTTGAAAAATGCCACCTGGCAGAAGATAATAGTCACCGTGATAGGATACCGCAAGCTGTCATTTGTATTTTTGTTGAAAAGATTTAAAAAAAAAATCTGAAGCTGATGCATGATATCTTTAGAGCTCTAACCCTTTTACCAAACAGTTCTTTGTTTTAATCACCCTCAAGAGAAAACCTTTTGAACAAATTGTGAGAAAAGGAGCAAAGCTGATATCCAACATTTTCTCATTTTCATGCATGTCAATCTCCAGTCTCCCTATTTGAGCTACATATAATTTGTCACCTGCAATACTTTCAAAATGGACCAGTCTAAAATGTTGGCACCTGGTATAAAGTGAAAGTTAAGATACATTAACATTATACAGAGTCAGTATAAGCGATTGTTTAGACCCAAAATTATAGGGGGGGGGGGGGTTAGAAAGTTGTTATTTTGAAAGGAAAAATAACAGGTACAATCATATCCGCTACCTTTCATTGGGGAAGAACAAATAAAAATGAGCCATGGTCTGGCAAAAGGGGGCTTAATGCATCTCCCTGATGCATTATAACAAGCAAGTCATCACTTAATTATGGGTCCATAAAATTCATTTTGTCGGACAACAGACTGAATCATTAAGAAGAATGATCCTCTGAAGTGCAGAAAATTGACCAATAGCAAAAAGTTTTGGCTGAGGTCAGCCTGCATGGACTGTGCAGGCTGACCTGAGTCAATACTTTTGCAGATGCATTAAACTCCCTTTTCACAGAGCATGGTTCAAATACTCGACAAAAAATGCCCGAGTTGGGACTGGAGCCACTAAGACCTTTAAAACCAGTCAGCGACTCTACCCACTGAGATATCAGCCCTGTTGATTTTTTTCTGCGTTTAAAGTGTACTTATCCCTTGTTATGCAATTAAGACTATACTTTTAGTAACGGTATAGGTGATTCTACAGTAAAAAATACAAAAAACTCAGTAAATCCTTGTGCTCTGTACATGTATTTCCACAAGATCATCTATGCATGCAAATGAAAATTAGCTGTGTTTTTTAAGATTTTCTTATAAACTTCAGAAACAAAATATGGTGTAACCCTTTACCACACAATCACGATTCTTAACAACCTTGAGAAAAAACTATTACTGGTAACCAGCATTTTCTTCTTTTCCAACAATGTTTTCTATCCTATCAAAAAGTGAAATCCTCATTTTAGCAATATAGAATTTGTCGTCTGCAAATGCTATCAATTTGGTATAGGCCAAAATTTTGTCATCTGGTTAAGAGTTTAAACAGATCTGCTGCAAGACTAAAAAAATTTGTCTGCTTCTGCTGATATGGAAGGTTGTCATCTGCTTTTGGGTTTTTTGGTTGTAATATAAAACAAGAATGTTTAGCATTGTACCTTGTCAGTTATCTTCAGAGAGTTAAGGTAGACTAGGTGTCATAATTGACTTTCATTTTTACCTGTAAGGACACTCTACAGTGGCACTGTGGCATTCCGACTTAAACCAATACTATGTATAAACACCTGTATTAACGGTAAAATTAACTCCCAATCGAAGTAAGCAGGGTCTAGTATTTGTTTTCTTTTGTGTGAATGGATATTAACATATGACACTAAAATTGTAGAATTTGCAAATTGGATATATTTTTTTCAAGTTGGTGATTTTCTCTTTTCATGTTCAGGACTAGAGCTTGTGGATATTACTAAAAGAGTGAGTAAAAATGTGTTTTTTTTTTTTAAATTTGCTTAACCCTTTACCACACACAATGATTTAAGACTTGTCAACATTAAACTGTTTTGCGGACAACAAATTTGGATTAGCTGAAATGATGAAATTTGTCTTTTAAAGTGTAGACAAAAGATTGTGGGGAAAGGAGAACATGCTGGCTACCAGCATGTTCTCCTTTTCCCATGTTTTCAAAAGCTTTCTCCCTTGGGGTCATTAAAAATTGGGATTGTTTGGTAGAGTTAATCTTTTTCCAGCAATACCCTCTTTATACGAGCTTAAGAAAAACGGCATTTGAAAACTTTAGGGAAAAAAAGAGAAAGTGCTGGGTACTAACACTTTCTCCTTTTCTCAAAATGTTTACTCTTTCAAAGATAAAATCCATTATTTGAGCAACAATTGAATTTTCATCTGCAATTTGGACAAGTCTTATATTTTGTCATGTGATAAGGAGTTAACACTTACAATGCTGAATATATAAAGTGAACACAGTAATTAACCCTTTACTTCATGTAGAAAATGTAGACAATTAAAAAACAGTTTTGCCCAAGGAGAAATTGCTCAGTGCGACTTGTTTCTCCTTCTGTAAAAATGTTTTAATGAGTGTTTTGATGCAAGCTGACAAAACTAACACGCAGCATTACATGTATATACCAACCATTCTAAAGAGCATCCTTGAGCCTTGTTCTCAAGAATTTTCTAAATTTGAAAGACTTCACCAATCAGAAGTAGGGTTACTTTCTAAATCTAGAATCAGACTAAGAAAGTTCTTAAGAATGGTTGGTGAATATGGACCGAGAGCTAATCCAGTAGTACTGGAATTTTGTTGATCAGTTAGCTCTTCAAGAAATGTTTAACTCTTTACCTGAATAAAAAATGCTAGGCTTTTCAAAATTGAAAGTATTTGCTGGTGCAGAATTAATTGAAATAAAAATGATGCTCAAATGATAAGATTCATTAACAACAAGGTAAAGTACCAGAATTTTCTAGTTTCCCCTAATTTCAAAAGCCTTTTTCCTTAGGGTTGTAAAAACACACCTTTTTTGATAAAGGGTTGGGTGAACATTTTCAATCATTAACTGCTGATTGTACTGTGTTTAACACCATTTTTAACATTATTTCATTTATGTTACGGTGGCCTGAGCACACCTATCCATTTTTTTCTGGAGTTTCTGTTACATGTACTTTGCACAATATTCTTACAAAGCTATTGGCTGCTTTCCCACATAACCATTGTTGAAACAATGATCAGCTGTGAGTGAGGGAAGAATCCTGTTGCAATGACTATCATTAATCCTTGGAAAAAAAATGGGTGAGCTAAGGATTCAAACCAGCGACCTGTTCTCGAGTGCTGTACACTACGAGTGACGGTGTTACTGGGGCTATGCTTCAGTAACTAAAAAATGACTGGTGTACTGCAATTTCAGGTTGGCCTATATCTGTATTGCAATGCAAGTATAATTTAAACATTGCTGAACCTCGTTTCATTTGCTTTTTTGGACATTGTAGATCAAGATTGGCATGCATAAAATGTGCAACCTAATCTTTGATCAACAATTACTTTGAAAGAAAGTTTGACAGAAATGGCCTTGGAAATTTGCAATAACCTGCATTTTTCTGAGTGTTTGTGAATGTCCATTTCATTTCTGTCAGAGGATATGGCCAAATATTGCTTTGCAAGTGCAACAAGAGTGCTTTTGCAGCATCGATCAACATCAGACAGAACAGAACATGCAATCTGATCCACTTGTCTAAATTGTCCTCTATTTTTAGGGATATAATAGCCTTAGAGCGCCAAATAAACCCAATGGACATACACAGTCTAGAAATAAAACTTTAATAATTGCAGTTTGATGGTTGCTTTTGTCTTTATTGTTAACTCTTTACCATGCAATCCGGACTTTTAATAACCCTGGGAAAGAAGCCTTTTGAAACAATTGTGGGAAAAGGAGAAAATGCTGGTAATCAGCATTTTCTCCTTTTCCCACAATGTTTTCTACCCATCCCAAAACAAATTTCAGTTCTTGAGTTGCATTTAATTTGTCTTCTGCAAATGCTTTCAATTTTGACTGGTGTAAAATTTAGTTGTGTGGTATAGAGTTAAGCAAGGTGGAAATTGTGAATCAAAGATCAGCCTGCATGTAAAGCAACTGTAGTTGTAAAGGTGCTTTAGGGGTTAAACTTTCTACAGGTGGATTGTGCCTACTGACCGAAAAGTAATAATTTACTTAACCAGCGGTCAAAGAGTTAATCTACTTCAAATAATTTGACTATTTCAGAGTTTTGTCCTCAGTGGGACATTCTCTTTAACCAGAGTACTTTCCACACAACCGTGGTCAAAACAATGATCAGTGGTGAGAAATGAATGAATCCTGTCTCAATGACTACCATCAATCCTCGGAAAGAAATTGCTAAGCTGGGAATCCAAACCAGCAAACCTCTAATCTCAAGTCCTGGACTCCACCAGCTGCACTACTGGGCTCGGCGAACAGTATTCCATTTCCAACTATTTGGCTTGATTCTCCTGCAGACAGCTCTTGAAAGCATTATTTAATGACATGGAGATTTTGTTGGTGAAAATTGTTATAACCCTTTACCATACAGTAAAGAAAGCTTTGAAAAACATCATGGAAAAAGGAGTTGTCCATTTGTAATTCCCAGGAAACATTACATGTCCTTTTGAGCTGTCTAACCGATGAAAGTAGCTTTCAGTACTGGTCAAACAACCAAAACTAGTCTGTTTCTGTGTCCTGAGTTGTATTCAGTTTCAATTTTTGTGAATTTTCTTAGTAAACTACTTAACTTCTACCAAAGATTGCTGTTATCGAGACGGAATTCATTCTTTTCTCACTGCTGATAATTGTTTCGACAATGGCAATGTGCAAAAGTAGCTGTCGGGGAAAGAATGTTGTGCAAAGTACCGGTCTAGGAAACTCCATGGAAGCATGGTTGGGTGGGTTGGCTGCTGAGATAAAACTGAAATAATGTTGAAAACAGAATTAAACACCATTAAACAAAGTTAACTTTTTACCTGAGAAAAAAATTGAACCTTCCCAACATGAAAGAATTTTCAGACAACAAATTTTAATTCTGTGTAGCTAAAGTGATGTGTTTTGTCTTTGAAAAGGTAGAAAGCATTATTGGAAAATGAGAAAATGCTGGTTACCAGCATTTTCTCCTTTTCCCACAGTGTTTTCAAAAGTTTTCTTCAGGGTAGTCAAAACACAGAATGTGTGGTAAAGGGTTAAATCATAGATACATCAATAGACCACTTGAACTTCACAGATAGATTTAGTTAAATGTCCGAATTATGTATCGGGTCACTTAATCCCATTTCAAACAAATATCTCAAGAAATCCACCAAGTGTCCCTCCTGTTGAACAGCTCGCACTGTTTACTTGCACCAGTTCACAGTTACGAGAAGTTTAGGAAAACGAATATAGGTATTCTGTCAGTCTGAATCTAGGCATAAAGTTGTGATAATTTGTATGCAAAAACTTACAAATTTTGATCAAAAAGGGTGCCTAGTTGATCTTATTATATTCTGATGGTGGTTGTTAAATGACTGGTTCAGAAATGCCACTCGGTCTCCGTCAAATCTGAATCATTTAACCCTCTACCACACAATCCCAACTTTTCACTACCCTGGTAAAAAAGCCCTTTGAAAACATGGGAACCAGTCTTCTACCCTTCCCAAAACAAATTCATTTTTTGAGCCATTTTTGATTTGTCGTATGCAGAGGCTTTCAATTTGTACCTGTCTACATTATTGGTAAAGAGTTACAGTATTTCACTTGATTAACACTCCCTCCCTAGTAGTAGTGCCCCCACTATAGTTTCTTACTCCAGAGGCATCGGGACAACCCCCCACCAATCCCTGATGTTACCTTAAAATTGCCGACTGGAGTGACAAACTTCCAAACGCAAGATAATTTCACTAAAACTTTTCAAACACAAACTTCCAAAAATCATTAATGATGGATATGTTATAAATAAACTTACTGGAACAGCATCGACATAATCCAAATTACTTCACAAATCAATGTCATTAACACCTGACCATCCGAATACATGTACGCTTCCAAAAACATAGACTTCCAGTAACACAAAATTGTTAACTAACTTGGAAAAACTTTAAGAAAGTGAAGTATTGAATACCAGTTGCCCATACTAATTGTGAATGATGTTAAAATTTTAATATCCAAATAAATCATGATCAGCAGTAAAATCGATATTCTGAATTACTGCATTACAGTGAGTCCTTCAAAATTGTGGTTGTTTTTGCACTCGGTACTAACTAAAACTTAGATCAAAATACAATACTTACTCTAAGTGACGACGCTTAAATTTCAGGAAATTGGCTATGAAATAAGAGCGCCCTGTGGGTGTTTTGCATGGCGCAGGGGTGCGTTAATTAGGTGAAATACGGTAAGTCAAATAAGTTAACCCTTTACCGCACAATGACGCCTCTTAACGCCCTAGGGAAAGATGCCTTTTGAAAACATTGTGGGAAACGGAGAAAATGCTGGTAACCACAATGTTTTCTACCCTATCAAGAGAAAATTGCACCATTTTAGCCACACTGAAATTGTCGTCTGTAAATGCTTTCAATTTGGACAAGGCTGAAATTTTGTCGTCTGGTAAAGGGTTAAATGATTCAGGGACCTAAGATGAAAGTCATGAATGAGCAGTCTGATCTGATATACACTGGTCAAAACAGAGCTTTGGTGTTGCAACTAATTACTTTTTGGTTCAACTGATTACCTTTTGAAACATATTGTAGCAGATGACTGTGTACAACGAAGATTAATAATCAGCATGAATTAACCCTTTACCACACAATCCTGAGTTTCAACAACCCTGAGGAAGAAGCCTTTTGAAAACATTGTGGAAAGAGGAGAAAATGCAGGTGACCAGCATTTTCTCCTTTTCCCACATTTTCTACCCTTTCAAAAGCCACATTTAAAATGCTTTCATGTTGGACAAGTCTATGTTTTTTTCATGTGGTAAAGAGTTAAGTTTTAACTTTTTACTAAACAACAAAATTTTAGATCTGGGCATTTGCAGATGACAGATAAAATGTGACTCAAGAATAGGAATTTGTGTTGGGAAAGGTTTAAAACATTGTGGGAAAAGGACAAATCGCTGTTTACTAGCATTTTCTCCTTTTCTCATGCAGTTTTCAAAAGTCCTCAAATCATTACCCAGGATTGTTAACACTTTACCACACAATATTTTAGACTGGTCCAAAATTGAAGCATTTGCAGACGAAAAATTAAATGTGGCTCAAATGATTATCAGATTTGTTTTTGGAAGGTTAGAAGACATTGTGATAACCAGTGTTTTTTTCCTTTTCCTACAATGCCTTCAAAAGTCCGATTACGCAGGGTTGTTACAACACGGGATTGAGTGGTAAAGGGTAAATACAGGGATAAATATATGTGAAGACATTATGGCAAAAAGTAGATACTGCTCATTACAAGTTATTTCTGTTTTATCCGCAGTGGATTTCAAAAAGTTTTTAGTCTAAAATTGACCACTGTAGGGAGGTGAAAATACATATGAGCCATGCTCTGTGAAAAAGGGGTTTAATGCATCTGCAAAAAGTACCGACCCAGGTCAGCCTGTGCAGTCAAATTTGTGCATGTCAAAGGACCAGTCTACCTTGTGGTTCATTGGGTTAGATAAAATGGATTTTATGGATTCCTAATTATGTGATGTCCTGCTTGTTAAAATGCATTACAGAGATGCATTCAGTCCTTTTTTGCCAGAGCATGGCTCATATTTTTGTGTTACTTAATTGCTTGAAGATATAAGGTAAAACTTATGACTGCAAAAAAAACTTTGGTCATGTTTCACTAGTAACTTTAGTTGGCTTTGCTCTCAATATATAATATCAGGATCAGACAAAGATCAGGATCACACTGTACAAGACATGCCGTCTGATCTTTGATGTACACTGTCACCTTTACAGAGACATGCTTGAAAAAGACTATTTGGGTCTAAATATTTCTTGATCGAACATTTCTGGTTGGTTTATTCAACATTTTTAGGATTAACAAAAAAGTAGCAGCTGCACATCATACAGTGAGAACATCTAAACATGTAGACTGCTAAGCATGACTCGAGGGATTTTTGCAGACAGTGTACATGTAGATTAAGATCCGACTGCAAAGAATGTACAGTTTGGTCTTGGATCTACACTCTCTGATAAGGAGATACTGTATTTTTCCCAAAAAATAGCTTTAAAATAGGAATATTTGGGTTTTTACTATCGACTGGAAAGTTTCATTGTATTGATACAGCAGGTTTAGGCTTAATAGTCAGAACCTCTTAACCCTTTACTGCACAATGACGCCTTTTACCGACCCTGGGAAAGAAGCCTTTTGAAAACATTGTGGGAAAAGGAGAAAATGCTGGTAACCAGCATTTTCTCCTTTTCCCACAATGTTTTCTACCCTATCAAAGAAAAACTGCACCATTTGAGCCACACTGAAATTGTCGTCTGCAAATGCTTTCAATTTGGACAAGGCTAAAATTTTCACGTCTGGTAAAGGGTTAATACAATGCAAATGAGCCATGCTCTAGCAAAAGGAGGTTTAATGCATCTCTGTGATGCATGATGCCAAGCAAGTCATCACATAATTAGGGTTCTATAAAATCAATTACGTCTTACAACAGACTGTATCATAAGGTAGACTGGTCCTTTGACATACAGAAAATAGGCCAATAGCGAAAAGTTTTGGCCAAGATCGGCCTGCGCAGGCTGACCTGGGTCGATACTTTTTGCAGATACATTAAGCCCCACTTTTCACAGAGTATGGGTCAGATACATTTGATGTCCATGCTGTTTACAGCATTTCAAAAAAAAAAAAAGTGGAAAAGCAACAATTGCTTGAAAATTGCAATTACTCCTTTTTCCATTATGTTTCTCTACCATTTAAAAAATTTTTTCTCCTATTTACTCTTTACCACATAACAAAATTGAAGACCAGTCCAAATTGAAAGCATTTGCAGACGACAAATAGAATGGGGCACAAATGACAGTATCTGTCTTTGAAATTGTGAAAACATTGTGGGAAAAGAAGAAAATGCTGGTTACCAGCATTTTCTTCTTTTCCGACAGTATTTTCAAAAGCCTTCTTCTTCAGGGTTGTTAAAACTCGGGATTGTGTGGTAAAGGGTTAAAAAAATCTTTATCCAGTGCGCATGTAATAGTTCTCCCAGGTCTGAAATTAGCCTGGGCATTTAGTTTAAATGATAGCTTGTAAATTTATGGCCTAAACAGTGACAAGAGGTGACTTAGCTAGCTCACACCAGAACATGCAGACTGATCTTGGATCTACAATGCGCACTTTTTTGTTACTGATCAAAGTAGTGTTTTGCCTGTTGCTCCTGTATAGAAAGGGTCTCTTCAAATTCAAGGCTGTATAGGTTGAAGGAAGCCGACATAATGCTTTCTTTATAATGATGAGGGAAATTACAAGTTAGAAATGTTTTTTGTCTTGTCAACTTCTCTTGTTTCTAATTAGCAGGAGACAGGTCTAATGACAAGACTAGAACAAAGTGTTACCTCCACAAACAAATTTTACAGGAAAAGACTTTGAAATTATCTTTCCAAATAGGGATAAGCAACCAGAATCAACCCTTTTCCAAAGAAATTCCTGCTTCAAAGACCCAGAGGAGGAAGGCCTTTTAATACACAAGGGAAATAGGGGAAAATGCTGGTAACCTGAGCATTTTCTTCTTTTTCCACAATTTTTATTACCATGTAAAGACAAATTCCTCCATTTTATCCTCCCAGAATGTATTGTCATCCAAAGCTTCCAACTTGTACACATCTAAAATTTTGTGATCTGGTAAAGAGTTGTGGTTTGATACATGAAAAGGGATGAAAATATTGTGAGAAAAGGAGAAATTTCACAGTACAGCCAACCTTTCTTTTTGTCACACTGTTTTCTAAAAGAAGCATGTTGCAAGACATAATGATGAAGCTGTCTGCAGGAGATGAGAGAAACATTTGATATCCTTAATAATGTGGCTTACAATTGTTTTGCCTTTCATTCAAACTTTTTTTGTCTTTTTTGATGTCTAATGATGTTGCTAGAGAAATAAACAGGTGATGTTTTTTACATTTTGTGAGATTTTGTTAGAGGAATGGAGACTTTAATCTTCAAACTTTGAAATATGGAATATTGCTTTATCTTTTCCAACTCACTGTATAAAATTTTTGCTGTATTTGCATGATTCAAACCTTACAACAAAATTTTGGACTTGTCCAAATTAATAGCATTTGCACTCTACAACATAAATGTGACTTAATCAAATTTTCTTGTCGGAAGGGTAGCAAACGCAGAGAGAAAATGGTGGTTAACAGCATTTTCTCTTTTTCCCACAAAGTTTTCAAAAGCCTTCTCCCTCTGGGTCGTAAAATCTCAGGACTTTGTGATATGTGGTTTATGAAATGGGCCTTTTCAATTTGGAGTAAAAGCCAAAATATTGGAATTCCAATGATGCTTTGGCCAGAAAGTGATGCAAGGTAGATCAGACTGCGATCTAACTCTCAGCAAAATACATCTGTGGTCATAAATAGAAGGACAAGAGTTGTTGCTAAAGGAGAAATTACTTTAACCCTCTACCACACAATCCTGAGTTTCAACGACCCTGAAGAAACAGCCCTTTGAAAACATGGGAGGAAAAGGAGAAAATGCTGGTAAATAGCATTTTCTCCTCCATCCATGTTTTCTACCCTCCCCAAACTAGTTTTAATTTTTGAGTCAGTATATTTGTCATTTGCAAATGTGTTGAATTTGAACCAGTCAAAAATTCTGTCATTCGATAAAGAGTTAAATGGTGTCAGCATTTTCAAAGTCCAGTCTGGGGGGGGGAGTTTAATCCCCTTACAGAATCCTCAAAGCACTCTTGGAAGTACATGCTGTATTATTCTAGCTACAACCTTGGATTCAAGATCAGACTGCACAAAATGAGTAATCTGATCTTGTCTTGAAATAGACTTGCTGGAAGGAAAGTTAATTTGTAATCCAGACACATTAGGAGTTAATGTTGACTTCTGTAATGTTACTCGTGTTGAGAATTCATCAAAAGTACCATAGTTATAAATCAATTACTATGATTTATGTACACTTTATTTATATCTTATCTATTTTGTGACTATTCAAGCATAAATATTCCAAGTTAACAATGTTGTCTGTGTTATCCCTAGGGATGCCAATGATTTGCTAACAATAGAGGTTGAGATCAGACTGCAAAGAAGATACTATATGATCTTTGACCTACACTATCCAGTATCTTTGAATCAGTGTGCCTAAAACAGCCACAGAACTACATCATCTTGTCCTTTTATACTGATTCAGAGACAATACCCATTTCATTTATTTGGCTTCCTCAAGATTAACCCTTTGAGTGCTGAATTAATGAAAAGGTCCTTTTCATTAGGATAAAACGTCTGAAAAATAGTAATTTCAAGGTTGCTTTGGCCAGAATATGTAATGAAGTAACTGTCAGTGTAGATCCAAGATCAGACTGCATCTTCTGCACAGACTGATCTTGATCCACACTGTCTGCAAAAACAGCTTAAATCAGTTCCAGGGCTTTACGTGTTAATTTACAGCCAGTTAAATATTCATGATGAATAGAACATAATGACTATAAACTAATAAATAAATAATTGTTTCTGGTAGTACATGTGTGACAAGGAATTTAACACATTTTTGTGGAGGGGTTGGTTAATGTTCAAATGTTGTTCTAGATTCAATTAAATTAATTTCCAAGGTATATTGACAAGCTCTGTTCTTGGAAAAAATCTATGATCTTTCAATTTTTAGACTAGTGAAGCTAGTCTATAGGCATGAAGATTGACCTAGAGTCAAAGTAAACAAAAAACCCCACAGTTGCGAAATACTGCCTTACAGAAAAATACTTCTTTCTGTTAAAAATCTTAATTTTGTTATTTATGACAATTTTGACAAAAACCACTAAATCTCTACCTCTCCAATTTGAACATTTCGTCTTACAAAGTAAAAAACTGAACAAGATGTCATTTTACAAGGTACAAGATCTTTGGTTGTATGTAAATTAGGTGACCTACTATGCATAGCAGAGAATCATTTTTTCCTACACCACTGTAACATTATGAATGAATCTATTAATAGATACACTTAGGTAACATGTAGCAAATCCCAGTTACATTAACCATCACTGGACAAGGAACCCTTGTCATTCCTTCAGTCATTCATTATTTAGATCATTGTGTACAGTTATACTGTTATGTTAAACTGTTATTCTAGTCTTGAATATTAACCCTTTACCAAACAACCCCCAGTTTTAACGATGCTGGGAAAAATCCCTTTGAAAACATTGCAGGAAAAGGAGAAATGCTGGTAACCATCATTTTCTCCTTTTCCCACCTTATTTTCTACCCTTTTGGAATCGGGTTTCATCATTTTAGCCACTTTTAATTTATGGTCTGCAAGAGCTTTGAATTTGGACTGGCGTAAATTTTTTCGTTTTGTAAAGAGAGTTAAATAGTTAACTACATCATGTGCTATTGGATATTGACTAATTGATTGCATGGTGTTTAACGCCGTTTTCAACATTATTTGGGTGATACTGCGGCGGCCAGATCACCTATCCATGCTTTCCTGGAGTTTCTTTTACCAGCACTACCACGACTCAATGACGTTTTGTGGACAGCGTGGATAAGATCAGACTGCGCAGAACATGCGGTCTGATCTTGGATCTACACTGTCCGATAAGAGGAATAAGAGGATATTATTTTCTCCAAAATGTAACTTTGAAATGGCAATATTCAGGTGTTTACCATCAGCTTGAAAGTTTCGTTTAACATTTTTAGCAGGTTAAGGGTTAAACTTAAACTGGATTACAGTTAACCAATAGCACGCATAGCCCCAGCAGCTCAGTCGGTAGTGTACAGGACTTGGGAAGAGGGGGTCGCTGGTTCGATCCCCGACTCGGCAAATTTCTTTCCAAGGATTGATGATAGTAATTGTGACAGGATTCATTTCTCTCTCATGTTTCGATGATGTTTATAATATAAATGTGGGAAAGCAGCCAGTGGCTTGGAAAGAATATTGTGCGGAGTACTGGTAAAAGAAACTCCAGGAAAGCATGAATATGTGTACTGTCCACAGAAATAATACTGAAAACAGGGTTAAACACCATACAAACAATCAATTAATCAAATTCGCTAGTCTGTCAGTACTTTCAGTACTTTGATTTAGAGAGGCCTCAGGCAGAAAAATAGAGCTGGGACCTATAGAAACAGAGATTGGACCTGCGGAAAAACACAAGGTGAGGGTCCGACAGACCTGTCAAAATAGAGATCGGCTTGTTCAGTCTTCAAAGAAAAGTCTGACACCCGAAAATAAATTCAGAATGACTTCATTTTAGAATTATCATTTCAATGATAATTGAGGTCTGCTTGTTTAGGACAGTCTTCGTGTTAAAGTGAACCACTTAAAAAATTTTTCCGTATGTCAGGCCCGAGGACGCTATCACAAACTTACTTAGGTCATAGTCAACAGTTTTCCCAGGTTCCTAATTTGCCTACATTCAATACGGATACGTGCGGTGAAGCCAGTTAAAACGTACGAGTGATTTGCTTTTTCACTAAAAGTTTATGAAAAAGAGTTCATTCAAATTTTGGTTTTCATCAACTATTAAAAGCAAACTGCCGGAGGAAAATAAAACAGAGCTTTCAAAAGCAGAGAGAGACAGAAAATTATGAGAACAAAAAGCGGGTTGGGCCCTTCCAACAACATTGAGATGGAAGTTGGTTGCGGGTTCCGTTTCATGATGCAACTGTTCAGCTAACTTGCTCCGTAAGAAGACTAGCGCAATAAAAAATATTTCAAATTTCCTGTTGGTGTACATAATAATGCTAATTGCTTTTGTCTATTGAAGCTACCAGAGTGAAAGCAAATTTAAATAGTAAGGTTATTTTGGTCATCTCCTGAGATACCTCACTTCTCTGTATAGTGACTGAAAAAAAGTATGGACCTGCCCAATTGTACTTTGGACCCTCCTGTTTTAAGGGCCAAAAGGTCCTGGACCCAGCTTCTTTTATCACTATTTTTCAGCCCTGCAGCCTGTAACTCAACAGGGGAAAAACAGGGATAGCAAGTGTTGCAAGAATTGTTCGACCTGAGTACATATTCACAAACCATTCTTACACTTCTCTGTATGGTGACTGAAAAAAGTATGGACCTGCCCAAATGTACTTTGGACTCTCCTGTTATAAGGGACCCAGCTTCTTTTATCACTATTTTTCAGCCCTGCAGCCTGTAACTCAACAGGGAAAAACAGGGGTAGCAAGTGTTGCTAGAATTGTGTGACCTGAGTACGTATTCACAAACCTTTGTTAAGAACATTCTTAGTCTTGTTTTCTAAGATTTTCTAAATTTGAAGGTAACACATCTTCTGATTGGCTAAACCAAGTTTCAGTCTCATTAGGGCAAAGCTCATGTATGTTTCCTGGGTTTCAAAGGTAATTGGCTGGGGCCATGGAGTGCCTTGCCCAAGAACAATCCTGCAAAAAACAGACTTTAACTCATTACCATATGACAAAATTTTAGAATGGTCCAAATTCAAAGCAGTGGCAGATGAAAAGTAGAATGATACTCAAATGATGGGATTTGCACCACAGAGGATGGAAAACAGTGTTGGGAAAGGAGAAATGCTAATAACCAGCATTTTCTCCTTTTCGCACAATATTTTCAAAAGGCCCAAGTCTCACGGTTGTAAACACTCAGGATTGTGTGGTAAAGTGTTAAAGGATTGAATCTAGAGCCTCCAGGTTGTGAACCCAATTCTTTTAATCATGCATGTTTGTCACACCCATGTAGCACCCTAGCAGTTTTATATGGGTACAAGCTTATGGCTGCCAACAACCAGTCTGTAGTCTCATACAGTTTCATTCGGCATACCTCGGGTGATCTGGTGATCAAATCCCTCAGCTGTATCATGTAGCTTGATATGCACCTACACGGTACATTTCGCACATCTCCGGAAGCATGCCCCTATACCGTTATTGAAATTGTAAGGCTCCTCTTAAAAAAGAAAACATGAGTAAATTTTCTGTCGTTATCTTTCTAAGAATATTTCAGTCGGCAAACAGTTTGTACATTCAATTTTTAGCGTGGTTTATCAATTCCGTTGGGAGCTTTCATCGACAGATCGATAGAAGTGAATAACTTCACTGTGGTTGTTCATGTCGTTGCTAAGCAATCTACAGGGGCGCCGCCATGTTTAAGATCATGTGATTGGTAGTTCAAAATGGAAGCCTCCTTTATACAGATGAGGTTAGATGTAGGTATGGAATCGGCCGAGTTGTGACGAGTGATACAGTTTGTAACCTTAGTGCCCTGTCTCAACATAACAAAGAACCGTTTTGTTTAACCCTTTACCACACATTGCCGACTTTTAATGACCCCAAGAAAAAAGGCCTTTGAAAACATTGCAGGAAAAGAAGAAAATGCTGGTGACCAGCATTTTCTTCTTTTCCCACAATGTTTTCTATCCTTCCCAAAACAAACTTTAATTTTTATGCAAGATTTTATTGTCGTCTGCAAATGCCTCCAATTTGGACCAGACAAAAATATTGTCATTGGGTAAAGGGTTAACTCTTTACCAGTGGACAGAATTTTAGACTAGATATAGACCAAAGTGGAAGCATTTGCAGATGACAAAATAAATGAGACTCAAAAATTTGTTTTGGTTACCTGCATTTTCTCCTTGTCCCGCATTGTTTTTAAAAGTCATCTTTCTTCAGGGTCATTAAAACTTAGGATCGTGTGGTAAAGGGTTAAATAATTTCCTCCTGCACACCAATCGTTGCATCATATGGTATACCACCTATATAAAACACTGTTGCTAAAGTGAAAATTGCTTGTCATGAACGAATTTTCTTGTTGCCACATTGTTTTTATTATGTGTTTAACCTTCATTTTTGCTCAAAATCTGCATTTTATGTTGTTGTTCTCATCTGCTACATATTTTTTTTTCAGGAGTTAAACTGGTTGTAGTAAGCACCCAGTTGGGTGACTCGTTACACTTTTGATTTTCAAACAAAGAGTTGAATTTAAGCTTTTTGTCTGTAACTTAAGGTTCATTAAGATGGCAAAAAGATGATTTTGAATAGAGTAAATTTTCAGCTCACTGGTTTTCCATGCCTTGTGTTTAAAAGATTGTTTTACAGTATTGAAAAATTCACTGATGTCACATTTTACCTGTTTCCTCATGTGTTGATATTGTACTTTTAAAAGTTTAGTCCAAGTGGCACAGAGATGAAAGATTTGATCAGAAATACTTCTTGAACGGTATGGGAAACTGTAGTCCAAATATTTAGACGTATACATGCTTATTTACCTTTCAACATTTATCATTGGACATTTCACATTTTATTTTTCTTATTGCATGTAATGTCTAAACGGGTCCCGTTCAGTTCTATGTAGCAAATCCGATCTCTCTAAAACCAGTATTATAACGAAAGAGAACTTCATTTACCTGTAGGAAGAACTTTTTTTGAAAATATTCAGCTGCTGTCTTGATTAATAATGGGCAGATTCATTCAGAATTCAATAAAATCACTCGCAAGTGGGATTGCCAACAGAGTCGCCGCCATGTTTTTCAGTCATGCAGACGGTTGCATAACAAATAAGAATTGACGTTAAGTTTATGAACGAAATCTGTTACAATAATCAAACAAGACCGAAGCGAACAAAATTTCGTTTTAAAAAAAGACATTCATTCGGAACAGTCATATCTCTTCCACGGCAATTCATAACAAAACAGAGTGGTGTTGAATCGGAATGGATTTAGCTCATAAATAGGCAAGTTTTGGACAAATATCCTTTTTCAATCGAGAAATTATTCATTTATCTTACTTCTGATGTAAATTTTATTGAACAAGTTCACTTGAAAGTATCCAAATTTGCTGTTCAAACAGCGACAAAATTCGATGTCGGAGTTTGCTAAAGGAAACTATGAAGGAGCCGATAAGACCCTACGTACATGATGAATGTCAGAATGAAAAATAACGTACGTAGGGGCTTATAAATAGGACTAGGGAAACTGAAGAGAGGAACTGCTTGTTACAAGCAATTTCTCCTTTGTCCTCAATATTTTCAAAAGTGTTTTACTTCCTTGATAAATATTCTCTATGCAGTCTGATCCTGGTTTACATAAGCATCTAATGATGTGAGCTTTCTATAGCCTTTAAATTCCCGGACTCACCTTGCACAGGTGTTAATATGGTACAGCTAGGTCTGCAGGTACTCTAAATTCTTGTAAATCATCATAAATTTTGTCTCCAACCTGCAGCCTTGTTAAATGTAAAATCTTTGATTTTCTTTGCTGACATTCATTTTGAACCAAACAGGAAGTGACATCATGTTTTGATGACATCGTCATGATGTCATCATTCCATTTGGTGCCAAAAATGATAGTGATATCTTGTGCTTTGTCATGCTTATGTGTCATAAAAATACCAGAAGAGGTTTATAATTTACAGGACTGTCTTCATTATTTACTGAACATCCCTCGTACCATCAGATTGCAAATTTTTCACCCTTTCCTGAACCAGTTAGCTTCACTGGCTGAAGGCCAGCAAGCTTAATGTCATGACCCTGTGTCTGTCGTGTGTGTGTGCGTCTGTCTCTCTGTGCGTCAACTTTAATTTCAAACATCTACTTCTTTGAACTACCCATCCAATTTTGACCAAACTTCACAGAAATGATCCTGCCATGGTTCTCTTCAGAATTTCTTGAAAGAACTTGATTCCTTTAAAAACTCTGGTCACCATGTCAACAAAACAGAAAAATTTTGAAACTGTTTAAAAATCTGTAAAAACCATAATGCATAGGGCTACCAAATTTGGCAAATAGCTTAATCTATAATGGGCCTCTACCAAGTTTCCTCAAATTATAGCCCTTGGGTCAAAATTAGCCCAGCCCCAGGGGTCACAAGTTTTACATAGGCTCATATAGTGAAAACTTTAAAAATCTTTTTATCCAAAACCATAAGGCCTAGGGCTTCCAAATGTAGCATGTAGCTTTATCTAATGGGCCTCCCCCAAGTTTCTTAGGATTATAGCCCTGGGATCAAAATTGGCCCCGCCAATTTTGCATGTATATTTATCTAATGGACCTCTACCAAGATTGTCCAAATTATAACACTGGGGCCTAAATCCCCCCCCCCCTCCAAGTGTTATATAGGCTTATATAGTGAAAACTTTCAAGTTTTTCTAGTTCCTTGAGATACAGCTGTAATATTTTGTGAGTACAGTATATCATCTAGCAGGCCTCTTTCAAAATTGTACAAATTAAAACCCACCGAGGGTTAAAATTGGCCCCACCCCATGGGTCAAAAATTCAACATCTGACCTAGAGATCTAATGTTGGTATGTATGGTTTATACTTATTAGCCTGTGGAGCCTGTGGAGCAATACAAGGCCATCATGGATCTCTTGTTTTTTTTTTTACACTTAATGATAAATGTAAATCATGCAAAAGATTTTGTCTTTTGCGACCATGTTTTCACAGTGTATTTAGGTATTGAACTTCAGTTCTTCTTGATAATGTTATTTATACTTTCATGGCTATTTTTAAGATTTCTGAAACAAATTTCTTCTAGGAGGTAATAGTTTCATTATGTAAGCCCAGGTTCCTGTTACATTGACTCTTTACCAAACTACAAAATTTAGGACTTTCCTGATTGAAAGCTTTTGCACACAACAAAATAAATGTGGCTCAAAAACTGAAATTTATATTGGAAAGGTTAAAAAATATTATGGTAAAAGGAAGAAATGCTGGTTTGCATTTCCTCCTTTTCCCCCTTTTCTCTGTTTTCAAAAAGCTTCTTTCACAGGCTATGACTGAAATAATGTTAACCCTTAAAGCGCCGAATAAACCTGTCTGACATTTTCATCCTAGAAATACAACCCAAATTATTTCAATTTTGTCTATAGTGATTCAGCAAAGTGGACAGTGTAGATCAAAGATCAGGCTGCACGCTTTGTGCGGCCTGATCTTGATCTACACTGGCTGCAAACTCAACTATAGTCGTGAAAGGCGCTTTAAGGGTTAAAAGTGGCGTTAAACACCCATTCAATCAATCAGTTAATCAATCTTACCCAGGGTGGTTTATAGTAGGGATTGTTTGGTAAAGAGTTAAATCATGTACTATGCATATCTTAAAATGAGGCATTGTGAGAGAAAAATATACATCTGAGCCATGCTCTTGTGAAAAGAGGGCTTAATGCATCTGCAAAAGGTATCAGTTAAGGTCAGCCTGCACAATCCCCGGAGGTTGACATGGATTGAAAATGTTTGCTGTTTGTTAATTTTCTGCATGTCAAAGGACTCTTCTTACCTCCCAATTCAGTTCATTGTTAGACAAAATGGATTGTATGGATCTATAATTATGTGATGACTTGCTTGGTATAATGCATCATGAAGACCCCCTTTTTGCAGAGCATGGCTCATGCATAGGGAACTGAGTACAATAAATCATCAAAATTTATGGAGGGTGTTGTTAATCATGTCATGGTAAACTAACATGATGAATTTATTGAGCAATAAGACTTAAATGCATGAAATGTGAAATTTTTCACCTGGTTAAAAAAAAAACAAACTTGGTTTGATTTACCAGAGTCAATGGATAAAAGTCATCACATGGTCTGAGGAGCCCAGACCAGACTGCACGTTACAATGCAGTTGTTACAATGCAGACCTATAAAATCCTTCTTCATCTGTCACACTGAACTTTCAAATAATTTTGAGAACCATTTCTTTACATGAGCCATGTTCTGTGAAAAGGGGGTTAATCATAAATGCATCTGCAAAAAGTACAGACCCAAGTCAGCCTGCACAGTATGCTCATGTTGACGTGGGCCAAAACTTTTTGCTAGTGGTAAATTTTCTGCATGTCAAAGGACCAGTCATGACTCAATAGACAAAATGGATTTATGGATCTATAATCATATGGTAACTTGCTTGGTATAATGCATCACAGAGATACATAAAACCCCCTTTTGCCAGAGTATGGCTTATATATTATTGATGTCAAACAAACAACTGTCTTGTAAAAGATTGCATTTCGTCACCATTAGAGTCCTACAAAAATTGTCTGCACTTGTCTTGTACACTTCTGAGCTGATTTTGGTGAAACTCTGAAGTTGTGGCTCTTTTCATACTTGTGAAGTGTATCTGTTCCTGACTTCAGGTACCTCTCATTTGGTATCCCTTTACCAAACAATGGACTAGTTTACTATCAGAAGGGGAACCCGTGTCACAAGGGCAGGTAACCCTCAAAATATTTTTTACAGAGTTACGCCCATTTTAGCTTACCCAAGCATGAAGTGCTCAAAGTGAGCTTATTTGATCGTGCTGTGCTCGGCATCCGTGCTGCATTGTCTGTTGTGCGTCATCTGTCATGAGGTCGTCAACATTTACCATGTGTGCACTTTAGAGGCCATATTTCAGTCAGATACTCATGGAACTTGGTCAGAATGTTAGTCTAGATTTGAGACTTGTCCATATTTGAAGAAGAATTTGCAGAGGACAAATTAATATATCTCAAATGATGGAACTTGTTTTTGGTAGAGAAGAAATCCTTGTGGGGAAAAGGAGAAAATGTTGCTTACCAGCATTTTCTCCTTTTCCCACAATGTCTTCAAAAGCTTTCTAACTCAAAGTCATTAAAAACTGGGGTTTGTGTGGAAAAGGGTTAAGAGTTATTAACCCGAGAGGTATCTGCCTTAATAAGTTCTTTCATTAGATGGTACCAAATGACTACAGTGACTTGTGACCTAACTGTACTTTGTTGTGCTAATTGTTTTGTGATTGTGGAGACCACAGGGTCTGGTTGTCAGTATTTATTTGACTTTTACTACAATGTCATACCATATTACCACTTCTCCTTGTAGTAATGACCAGATACTATGACCAGGTACAAACTATAGTGGTCTGGAAAATCAAGCTACCATGCTCCACAGAAAGAAATGAACATTTTTCCCCAACCATAACCACTAAGCAGCTGCTGTGATAGGAAGAGCATGTAAAGTCTTTCAATTTATTAACTTATAAACGGGCTGATTGCAACACTTTAGGCTTTTGTAGAAATGGGATCTGGGTAGCTCAGTGGTTTAGGTGATGGATTAGCAAGTTAATTGTCTTGGTTCAGTCCACAATAGAAATAACAGATTTTTTTTCCGGAAGTGTCCTTGAGCAAGGCACATCATCAGAGCCACACCATAGTACTGGTGAAACCAAAGAAACAAATGAAAATGTGAGCTGTAGCACTAATATGACTAAAGTGATGTTAAAAGTAGTGGCAAAAAACACCATTCAATCTAACTATGCTTTTGTGGACAGTGCAGAACAAAATGTAGGTTGATTAATTCTTTACCAAATGACAATATTTTAGCCCTGTCCAAATTGAAAGCATTTGCAGACAACAAACACAATGGTACTCAAATGATGGGATTTGGGAATTAAAGGACAGAAAACATTGAGGGAAAAGGAGAAAATGCTGGTTACTGGCATTTTCTCTTTTTCCCTCACTTTTTCCAAAGCCTTCTTTCTTGGTCGTCAAAACTTGGGATTGTGTGGTAAAGGATTAATCTACAGCATTGAGGTCTTTCAAAACTTATTTCAGATGGAAGAAGTGGTGTTGAAACCAATTTGGAGCAGAAAACTTTGAAAACATACCTGAAACACTTGCAGTTAACACAAAATTAGTTTAACCCTTTACCACACTATCCCGACTTTTAACCACCCTGAAAAAGAAACATTGTGGGAAAAGGAGAAAATGCTGGTAACCAGCATTTTCTCCTTTTCCTACAATGTTTTCTACCCAATCATAGAAAAACTGCACCATTTTCGCCACATTGAAATTGTTGTCTGCAAATGCTTACAATTTGGACAAGGCTGAAAATTTGTTGTCTGGTAAAGGGTTAATACACCAGGGCATGTGACAACAGTGTGGGAAAAGAACACTTAGATTTAATGAGTAATTTCTCTGTTTGCCACAATGTTTTCTAAAAAGGTCTGCAGCCAAGTTATAGATGTAACTGCTAGGTGCAGATTTAATATTTAAATATCCTGTTCAGAAATTTCTAATATTTTAATGACAAGTAAGGAAACAGACCGCTCAAATCAGATGAGATTTAATGTTTTTGTCAACAACAAATTTTAGACTCCTTCGAACTTAAAGTATCCACGGGCGACCAATCAAAAGGTTGTACAAATAAACTGAAGTTCTTTGATAGGGTAGAAAAGATTGTGGGTAGTGGTTTCCAGCATTGGCTCGTTTTCCAACAATGTTTACAATGTTTTTTCAGTATTGTGTGGTAAACAGTTAACCCTTTACAAGATGACAAAATCTTGGCCTTCTCGGAATTGAAAACATTAATTTTGCTGGTGACATACTGAATGTGGCTCAGATTCTAAAATTTGTCTTTGAAACCACAGAAAACATTGTGAGAAAATGCTGGTTACCAGCATTTTCTACTTTTCCCCCAATGTTTTTAAGATTGTTCTCCATCACGGTCGTTAAAACTCATGGATTAGGTGGTAAAGACTTGGATGACAATTTTAGATGACACAGCTAGGCCAGAATGTAAACTGTAATAATTTTGTCATGTTTATTACAAGTTTTGTTGATAGTGTGAGACAATGATGAATTAGCCATTAACTGTTAATCCTCAGCACAAAATATATGATAAATAGATATTTTAAGTTACGAGAACATAGATTGACCCTTAGGCTGCTAAGGTTGATTCTAGGCACTTTTTGTGGCTAGTGTAGATTAAGATCAGACTGCACCCAAAATTGATTTAGAAATTGCAATATTTTGGTTTTTTACTACTGGCTCAAAGCTTACATTTAACTTATTTAGTAGTTTAAGGGCTGATATAGTAATTTTTAGTCAGTTTTGTCCAGATTACCTCATTTACCAAAAAAAAATCTGTTGCTCCGTAGGATAAAGCTTTTTTTGAAATACCGTGGGAAAGATGCTGGTCAGAGCATTTCCAACTTTTCTTACATTGTTTTCTACTTTTTTCACAACTGAGTCACATTTCACTGGATGTATGCAAAAACTTTAAATTTAGACAGACTTGAATTGTATTTTCTGGTGGAGAGTTGAAGAACTAGACAATGTATCGGTAGATCAAAGATCAGATTAAAAATTCTTTACAACCTGATCTGTGTCTATATAGTCCAAAAAGGGAATTAAACTTTAGGATTGGTTTTGGTAGGAGTCTGTTTTTTGAAAAATCTTTTGTAAGATTGGAGATGAAAAACTTACACAGCTTTGTAACCCTTTACCACACAATCTCAAGGTTTAAAAACCTTGAGGAAGAAGCCTTTGTGCAGCCTGCAAACCATTGCCTGGTGATCAACATTTTAACCTTTTTCCACATTGTATCCCAGCTTTTCAAGGACAAATCTACCGTTTAGGTATATTTAATGTTCTCTGCAACCTTGCACAACATTTCGTTGAAAGACACTTTCATTGAAAATCCACCTTGCTGAAGCGACATTTCGCCGAAATGACCAGTATTTGATTCTAAGTACGACATTCGGCCAAAAAATATTTATGTCAATCAACTTTTTGATTTTTTTCCCCTTGACCATTAAAGAATTTTATGTTTACCATAATTATAATTCTGCGTTGGACTATTGAAGGGCGATTGCTCGTAACATTTGCTGCTATGCAGAAGTAAAAATCTGTAATTGTTTTTCTTTCGCTGAAATTTGTCATAATTCTATGAAGTTCGGCAAAGTGTCACTTCGACATAATGTCGTATTTGGTGAAACGTTAGTTCGGCAAGATGGGTCTTTGATGAAAATGCCTTTTGACGAAATGGTTTTCGCTGAAATGTCATGGATCCGTCTTCAATGCTGTAGATTTCAAGAAATCTAAAAAATTTGTGTGGGAAGGAGTTGAGAAGTTTTTCTGTTCTCGTACTGAAAACAAATTTGCAGCAGGTGAGCTAGTTACCATCATTTTCTCCTGTCAAAGAACTGTTTTCTAAAGTTTTCTAATTCAGAAATGTTAAAACAGGCAATTGTTTGGTGAAAGGTAAAGCTTTCAGGTTAAACCATCAGCACACATAATGAATTAGTGAGTTGAACCCATGATTATCACTTAAATATTGTTGAAAGTGTCTTAAGCACTATATGATTATTCCTTTCAACAAGTTATATTCAAAACTTAAAATTAATTATCTGAGATGATTACTTGCTGAATTATGGTTCAATACTCATATTTACTGTTGAAATCGCAGCGAAAAAAGAAAGTTTTTGTCTGATCTTTAATTTACTGTCTTGTAACTAGATGCTTAACCCTTGTAGTGCTGGATCTGGCTTAAGTAGGCTGAGATCAGACTGCAAAATACATACAGTCTGCTCTTGGATCTACACTGTCTGCTACTTTATTGAATGACAGCATTTTGTCATTTTTGCCCATAATGTTTTCAAATGCATTATTCTAAAGGTATGTGAAAACAAAAGGTTGTTTGGTAAAGGGTTAATTAAAAAAAGGTGAAGTGATTTACTTGGTGGATGAAGGTGTGGGAAACCCATTTATTAATACATGTACATAAATTTTGTTGAGAAATGAACTTATTTATGTAAAGGGTTTGTTTTGGAATGTAGTAGGCTAGACTGATTTTTTTGTAAAAGTTTATTTGATGTAAAACAAACTTTCAATTCATTGTACTGAAATGGCCCAATTAAGTGTAATTTTGCCATTTTCAAAGTTAAAATTGCCTTTTTTTTTAACATTGTTTTTCGATATAATGGTGTTATTTTTTAGTTTTCCTCCTTTTCAATGTTTTCCCCTTTTCCATAGTATGTTGGTAATTCCTGTAGATGATGTAATTGTGTTGTGCAGCAGAACGCTTTAGGAAACGTTGGTATGTAAAATTGCTCATTGTGAGCATTTAGTGCTTTTTCTGCTATGTTTTGAATTCATCTTCATTATTCCAAATTTACAAGGGCTGTTGAGCATGTACAAAGTTGTCAGTTATAAGTCTGATTCAGAAGGGAATTAACTCTTTACCTCATAATCCTGCAATTTAACAACCCTGATGGAGAAGGCCTTTGAAAACATTTTGGGAAAAGGAGAAAATGCTGGTATTTACTAATCTTTCATAGACAAACCCCAGTATTAGAGCCACATTTAATTGGTCACCTGCAGAAAGCTTTGGATTTGGACAAGTCCAAAATCTGGTCATACTGGTAAAGAGTCAACCCATGGATGACTTCTTTCTGTAGAAGTTGAATTGTTTGTATGGGAACTGGGCTGTCTTGATTATTTTTGTTTGAGGAAAAAGTACCTCTGAAAGGTTACAAATAAGGAGAACTCGGATTTTTGTGTAAGCTCTTTTTTTGCTTTTCCTTTTGGCTGTTATCTTTGTAACTCGTAACCATACAACAAAATTTCACTCTTTTTCTAATTGCAGACAATGAGTTAAATGTTGCTCAAATGATAAAATTGTCTTTCAAGCAATAGAAAACATTGTTGGAAATGGAGAAAATATGGGTTAACCATAATTTTTGCTTTTTCCAGCGATGTTTTCATAGGGTGCTTTACAAGATAAGCCCGGGTTTTTATGGTTTCGGGGAAAAAAGGGTTTTGAAATCATTGTGGAAAAAGTCAAAAAAATTGTACCCAGCATTTTCTCCAACGATGTTGTTAACTCTTCAAGCGACAAATCCATTATTTTAGCCATCTGTATTCTCTGATATATAAATGATAGTGATCTAGTCAAAATTACAGAAACACATGTAAAGGCTTTTCTTGTTGATCCACCCACAGCAGATCGTATGTCTGGACGTTGTCGTGTATAAATAACATGCACGAGTGTGTTGTTTCGTGGACAACAGCGGTGCCCTTTACAAAATCTACCCATCGTTTAGTCCTATCACGAGGATAGCTACACATGGTTAACTCTTTACTAAACAACAAAATTTTAGACCACCCTAAATTCAAAGCTGCTGCAGACAACAAAATAAATATGACTCAAAAATTGAAATTTGTTTTGGGATGAGTAGAAAACATTGTGGGATATCATAAGGAGAAAATGCTGTTTACCATCATTGTAATCACTTTCCCACAATGCTTTTTAACTGATCAAAGACAAATCGTATTATTTGAGCCATACAATTGATAATTTTTTTTTAATCTACAAATGCTTCAATTTTGGTCAACTCTAAAATGTTCTTGTCTGTTTAAGAGTTAAGATTGCTTGAGCGATTGAATGGTGTAATGCAGTTTTCAACATTATTTCAGTTATATCGTGGCAACCGTATATATTGTGAAGCGTAAATAAAGGTGAAACACAGAAAAACTGCTTTGAAATCATATAGTTGAATTACTTCTGTATTTTGATAATTGAAACAGTACATGTGTTGTTAAATAACTTTGATATGTTTATAAATCAATTACATTTGCCCCCTAGAGTGCAGTCTTTTCCCTATTGTGATTTATGAAAATGATCCACAGTTTACAATGCTATGAAATTCAATTGCAGAGATGAAGTTGAGGGCATTTAACTCTTTAGCAAACGACAAAATTTAAGACTACTCCACAATGAAAGCGGTTGCAGATGACAAAATAAATGTGACTGAAAAATTGAAATTTGTCGTAGGAAGGGTAGAAAACATTGTGGAAAAAGGAGAAAATGCTGGTTACCAGCATTTTCTCCTTTTTCCACAATGTTTTTAAAAGACTTCTTTCTTGGGGGTCGTTAAAAGTCGGGATTGTGTGGTAAAGAGTTAAGGATATAATGTCTTCTTTGTAAAACTGAACAAAAAATGAAAGCTATAATCAAGTAATGAATGAAAAGCGTACATCTCACCACTTTTTTTAGCTCACCTGAGCACTACGTGCTCAAGGGGAGCTATTGTGATCGGTCATCGTCCGGCGTCCGTCGGTCCGTCCGTCCGTCCGTCCGTCCATCTGTCCGTCCGTCCGTTAACAATTTCTTTAAAAATCTTCTCCTCCTAAACCAGATGGCCAATCTTGATAAAACTTGGCAGGAATGTTCCTTGGGTGAAGGTCTACAAAAATTGTTAAAAGAATTTAATTCCATCAAAAACTCTGGTTGCCATGGCAACAAAATGGCTGAAAATTGAAAAAATCTTTAAAAATCTTCTTGTGACAAACCATAAGGCCGAGAGCATTCATATTTTGTATGAAGCATCATTTGGTGACCCTTTACCAAAAGTGTTAAAATTATTCCCCTGGGGTCGTATTTGGGCTTTGCTCGGGCGCACCATATTTTACATAGAAACAAAGAAGGAAATCTTTAAAAAATCTTCTGATGACAAACCATAATGGCTAGAGCATCCATATTTGGTATGTAGCATTATCTGATGATCCTCTACCAAAATTGTTAAAATTATCCCTCTGCGGTCATATTTGGGCTCTGCCCAGGCGCACCGTAAATTAAAATCTTTAAAAATCTTCTTCTGACAAAACATAAGGCTGAGAGCATTCATATTTTGTTTGAAACATCATTGGGTGACCCCTTACCAAAATTGTAAAAATTATTCTCCTGGGGTCATATTTGGGCTTTGCCTGGGCGCACCCTATTTTACATAGAAACAAAAAAGGAAATCTTTAAAAAATCTTCTGATGAAAAGCCATAATGGCTAGAGCATTCATATTTGGTGTGTAGCATTATCTGATGATCCTCTACCGAAATTGTTAAAATTATCCCTCTGGGGTCATATTTTGGGCTCTTCCCGGGCGCACCCTAAATTAAAATCTTTAAAAATCTTCTTCTGACAAAACATAAGGCTGAGAGCATTCATATTTTGTTTGAAACATCATTGGGTGACCCCTTACCAAAATTGTTAAAATCATTCCTGTAGGGTCATATTTGGGCTTTGCCCGGGCGCACTCTATTTTACATAGAAACAAAGAAGGAAATCTTTAAAACTTCTTCTGATGACAAACTATAATGGCTAGAACATTCCTTTTAAGTATGTAGCATTATCTGATGATCTTCTACCAAAATTGTTAAAATTATTCTTCTGCGGTGATATTTGGGCTCTGCCCGGGCGCATCCTATTTTAAAATCTTTAAAAATCTTCTTGTGACAAACCATAAGGCGGAGAGCATTCATATTTTGTTTGAAGCATCATTGGGTGAGCCTTTACCAAAATTGTTGAAATTATTCCCCTTAGGTCATATTTGGGCTTTGCCCGGGCACACCCTATTTTACATAGAACCAAGAAGGAAATCTTTAAAAAATCTTCTTCTGACAAATCATAATGGCTAGAGCATTTATATTTGGTATGTAGCATTATCTGATAATCCTCTACCAAAATTGTTAAAATTATCCCTCTGCAGTCATATTTGGGCTCTGCCCAGATGCACCCTATTTTAAAATCTTTAAAAATCTTCTTGTGACAAACCATAACGGCTAGAGCATTCATATTTTGTTTGAAGCATCATTGCTTGACCCCTTACCAAAATTGTTGAAATTATTCCCTTACGGTCATATTTGGGCTTTGCCCGGGCACACCCTATTTTACACAAAAACAAAGAAGGAAATCTTTAAAAAATCTTCTTCTGACAAATCATTAATGGCTAGAGCATTTACATTTGGTATGTAGCATTATCTGATAATCCTCTACCAAAATTGTTAAAATTATTCCTCTGCGGTCATATTTGGGCTCTGCCCAGATGCACCCTATTTTTAAATCTTTAAAAATCTTCTTGTGACAAACCATAACGGCTAGAGCATTCATATATTGTTTGAAGCATCATTGCTTGACCCCTTACCAAAATTGTTGAAATTATTCCCTTACGGTCATATTTGGGCTTTGCCCAGGCGCACTCTATTTTACACAGAAACAAAGAAGGAAATCTTTAAAAAATCTTCTGATGACAAACAATAATGGTTAGAGCATTCATATTTGGTATGTAGCATTATCTGATGATCCTCTACAGAAATTCTTAAGATTATTCCTCTGCTGTCATATTTGGGCTCTGCCCGGGTGCACCCTAATTTAAAATCTTTAAAAATCTTCTTCTGACAAAACATAAGGCTGAGAGCATTCATATTTTGTTTGAAACATCATTGGGTGACCCCTTACCAAAATTGTTAAAATCATTCCTGTAGGGTCATATTTGGGCTTTGCCTGGGCGCACTCTATTTTACATAGAAACAAAGAAGGAAATCTTTAAAACTTCTTCTGATGACAAAATATAATGGCTAGAACATTCCTATTAAGTATGTAGCATTATCTGATGATCTTCTACCAAAATTATTAAAATTATTCCTGTGCAGTCATACTTGGGCTCTGTCCGGGTGCATCCAATTTTAAAATCTTTAAAAATCTTCTTGTGACAAACCATAAGGCGGAGAGCATTCATATTTTGTTTGAAGCATCATTTGGTGACCCCTTACCGAAATTGTAAAAATTATTCCCCTTGGGTCATATTTGGGCTTTGCCCGGGCGCACCCTATTTTACATAAAAACAAAAAAGGAAATCTTTAAAAAAACTTCTGATGAAAAGCCATAATGGCTAGAGCATTCATATTTGGTGTGTAGCATTATCTGATGATCCTCTACCAAAATTGTTAAAATTATCCCTCTGCAGTCATATTTGGGCTCTGCCATGGCGCACCCTATTTGAATCTTTTAAAATCTTCTTGTGACAAAACATAAGGCCGAAAACTTTCATATTTTGTTTGAAGCATCATTAGGTGACCCCATACCAAAATTGTTAAAATTCTTCCCTTTGGATCATATTTGGGCGTATATCCGCCCTGCAGTGAAAAGAATAGCCTGCCCTTAATAGACCATATAGGTTACAAATATACTCAGGTGAGCGATATAGGACCATCATGGTCCTCTTGTTTAGAAAAATAATATAATTACGGTAGGCTGTATCACCACATACAGGAGACCAATGTGAAATACCAGTTACTATCGGCAAGTTGAAACACAGAGCAAAATGAGACAAACTGAATATGGTGAAGGCGTCTAGCTGGGGCACTATATGTAGACAAATGGACTGCTTAACCCTTAGAGCGCCGAATAAACCAAACAGAAGTTTTTATCCTAAAAATAGGACCCAAATAATCGCAATTTCATAGTTACTTTTGTCTGCAGTGTATTAGCAAAGTGGACAGTGTAGATCAAAGATCAGGCTGCATGTTTTGTGCATCCTGATCTTGATCTACATTGGCCACAGGGGCAACTCTGGAAGTGATAGGCACTTTAAGGCTTATGGTATCTGACATTTCAACAATAAAGCTTCAGCTTCAGTTGTTATACCTAAACAAGCATGCCCTAACACTTTGTCTAAAGCCTGCCATTTTCATTCAATAAGGGGAGATAATTATGCCAGCCTTCCATAATACTGTCCCTTTTGGAAAAATCAGCATTTTGTTGACGCATAGGCTTTTTTTTGGCATTGTGTTAAGAAGTTGTTCATTTGACAGCATGAAACTATTTTGGGATGAAGTACTTGTAACAAGTTTTTTTCAGGCACTAATGAGTCCATCCCAGGTAAGCCCTTAACTGTATAGAGGCAAACCAGATGTGTAGGCTATTGCAAAAGCTGGCAGAGCCGCTGAATACATACACTTTAAAGGATTCTTCATTTCATTTTAAAGAAGTGCTTCAGACTTAATATACCTACACCTAATAATGCCTAGCCCATCTCATAAATATTGGCATTCTTTGAATGGGGTCATAATTATACAGGCTGTAACAATTCTTACGAAAAATAGATAAATACTAAAGATCATCAATGGCCTTTGTTAACTTTGTGTAATGAAACCAATGTCTTTTTGACAATTGAATTATTTTAGAGTTCAAACATCCCTCATCAGCCAGACCCCTGTAGTGTGTGATAAGTCTGGATACAAGAATTTTAAACTCTTTAAAACGCGGCAAAACTGTGAACTTGTCCCTTTTGAAGGAATTTACATAGGACAATTCAAATATTTTTCAACTGGTAACATTTGTCCTTGAATAGGTAAAATATTTTTCACATGGTAATATTTATCTTTGAATAGGTAAAAAACATTGTAGGAAAAGGAGAAAATGCTGGTCACTAGCATCTTGTCCTTTTCCCACAATGTGTTCTAAAGGCTGTTTATTTGGATTTGTTAAAACTCAGGATTGCATGGTAAAGGGTTAAGGTAACCACAAACTGTGTACATTAAGTCTGGCACTAATTTGTGTTTATCGCATGTTGATGGTAAAAAGCTACTTTGGACTGTTCTTCAAAAGAAAAATAGATGGAAAAAACTGTCACTTATCTCAGTTCAGTATGGATTGTCAATTGTTTCTGTTTATTCATGGTAAAGTCTTTAACAAACAACAAAACATTTGCAGATGACAAATTACACATATGCTCAATAATTTTTTTCGTTCATGAAAGGGTATGAAACAATTACCAGCATTTTTATCCTTTTCCCATAATGTTGTTTTCAAAAGCTGTCCCCTCCACGGTTGTTAAAACATGGGATGGTCTGGTAAAGAGTTAAGATTCATTGATTGATTGTATGATGTTTAATGCCATTTTCAACATTCTGTCAGTTATAATGCAGTGACCAGTGCACCTATCCATGCTTTCCTGGAGTTTCTGTTACTAGTACTTCATACAATATTCTCCCAAAGCCACTGGCTGCTTTCCCACATACATAACCGTAATTGAAATAATGATCTTGTTGTGATGACTATTATCAATCCTCAAAAAGAAATTGGCCGAGCAGGGGATTTGAACCAGCGATCTCCTGTTCTCAAGTCCTGTACGCTACCAGCTGCGTTAACAGAGGTTGCGGGTAAAGGGATAAAAATAATGTTGAGTTTGGCATGGACACTCCTCAAACAATGCCTTTTGTATTTCAATGTTAAAAATAAAAAAGTAAAAAATTATATTGACAAGCAGTTGAGAAATATATATTGACAGACATATTCTACCTTTTTAATTACTAGTTGTCAGTACAAATCATCATCAACTGGAGACACTTTCCTTTAGTGAGATTTTTATGAGCCCTGTTATTGCAAACTAAGTCTGTTTACCATACTTGTTTGTAATTATCCTAATCCAATAAAACTTTGTAATGGGAAGATTGATAGAAAAAATGAATTGGATTTATCTTGGAATAGTTTCTCTTTTCTCTACATTTAAAAAAACTATACTCAGTCTGTGAAATAATTAATGTAAGAAATAGAAAATTTTTAATTGTGTCAGAATTTTGATGACAATGGTTACCAAAATTGCATGGCTCAAGATACCAGCTTGCAAAGTATGGCGACTTGGTAGCACTGAATGCAGACAAAATGGAATTATCCTGATACTGTAATAGAAAATGCTCAAACCCCAGCTTTATACACACAAAAATACACACCATCACTGAGACTAGTCACTCAGTCAGTAATGTACAGGGTTTGAAACCTATTGCTTCAGCTCCTAGATAAAAAGCTGTCCAAGGATTGATGATAGTCATTGTCACAGGGTCACAGGGTTCATTGTTCTCTCACCACTGTACAGTGTGGGAAAGTAGCCAGTGACTTAAAAGAAACACAAGAAAAGCATGGAAAGATGAATTGGCTCTGAAATAATGTTGAAAACTGCAAACGCCAAACAAACATGCAAAACAAAGAAACCAAATAAACCGTCAACTCATTTGTATATAAAAACGCAGTTAGACGGACCTGTGGCCTTAAAGTATGGATTGTTGCGTCAAAATGAAAAGAGACATAGAAAGGACTCCAAGAACGACCTGGGGTGTAGCCAGACTGTTACTATTTAAAGCTTGAACCAACTGTTTGCCAGTGTTTAATGTTTAAAGAAGGGTCCTGTGTGGCTTGGTGGTAAAGTGTAGGACTTGGATGAGAGCCTTACTGGATCCACTGGGTTTTTTGTGAGAGTGTTATTGGGCAAGACACTTCAGAACTCTAGCGTAGCACTGGTGAAACCCAGGAAATACATGAGTATGTGAGCTGTTGCCATGATATCACTGAAATAATGTAAAAAGCAGTGTAAAACACTATTCAAATTCAAATTCATGCTTAACCCTTTAATACACAATCCCGACTTTTAATGACCCTCTAGAAAAAGCCTTTTGAAAACATTGTGGGAAAAGGAGAAAATGATGATAACCAGCATTTTCCTCTTTTCCCACAATGTTTTCTACCCTTCCCAAAACAAATTTCAATTTTTGTGTCGCATTTATTTTGTTGTCTGCAGTTTGGACTAATCTAAAATTTTGTCGTTTGATAAAGAGTTAAAGATTTTACACTTGCTCTTTTCAAAATTGTCACCATTTTTGGTTGTTTATTTGAATGGTGTTTACCATTGCTTTCCATATCATTTCAGTCATAACATGGTGACAGCTCACATATTCATGTATATTTTGGGTTTAACTGGTACTAGGCTAGGGCTCTGAAAATTTGATGTCTTGCCCCAAGGACAATTCCAAGAGAAACCTGATACTTCCAGAGAGGCTGGAATCCAGGGTCTCCGGGTTTTTATTGGTTGGTATTGGAGTTTAACACCATTTTAACAGCTTGGGTCATATCACGGCAGTCAGTGATGCACCCATATGTTTCCTGGCATTCTCGCACCAGTACTGACACAACTTTCTTTCCAAAGCCACTGACTACTTTTCTTACATGTATCAGAGGTGAGAGGCTAAAAATTGCAGGAAAGAGAGTTTGCCTCAATCGGGTATCGAACTTGCAACCACCGGGTCACGAATCGGATATGCTAACCACTGAGCTACCTGGGCCTCAGGGTCTCCAGGTCAAAAGCCCTACTCTTTACCACTAAGTCTCACAGGAACCCCCCCCTTTTTTTTTTCATTAACTCCAAAGTCCTATGTAGGTAACACCGTATAATTCAGGCTGTAGTTTGGACGGAAATATCAGCAACACTGGGATTGTTGTGTCAGAAGAGGGACTGGGAAACACTGATGACCAAAAAAAAAGCGGTGAATTAGTTAAACATAACGAAAACCTGTATTATTTACATCCATTGAAATTTCTGTAATTACATAGACATTTCTCAAAAAATGAGCAAAGGAATTGAAACCAAAACAATAATTTGTCTGAGTTACGCGTAGAAAGGTATTTTTTTTGTGGCAAAAATATTTTTCGATTTCTTCATGAAAGTAAATATTGGACTGATATTGATCAGTGACAATTTGAGAGCACTTTACTTATTCCTTGACTCTTTACCAAACAATCTCATGCTTAAATTTTAAGACCACTGAGCTACCTGGGCAGGCCTCAAGGTCTCCAGGTCAAAAGTGCTACTCTTTACCACTAAGTCTCACAGGAACCCCTTCCCCTCACCCCCCTTTTTTTTTCATTAACTCCAAAGTAACGTCATTGCAACAGGATTCATTGGTCTTTCACCGCTAATTATTGTTTAGACAATGTTTATGTGGGAAAGCAGCCAGAGGCTCGGGAAGATTATTGTGTAAAGTACTGTATTGAAACCCCAGGAAAGCATGGTAGGTGCATTGGCCACCCTGATATTGAAATGATATTGTAAAGGGTGCCAAACATTATACAATCAGTCAATCAATCAATAGAGTCAAGTGTAGCTCAAAGGATGGGATCTGTCTATGATAAGGTAGAAAACATTGTGGGAAAAGGAGAAATTTATGGTTACCAGTATTTCCTCCTTTTCCCTCAATGTTTTCAAAAGCCTTCTACCTAGGTACATTTAAACTCGAGATAGTGTGCTAAAGGGTAAATAAAATTGTGCTTGATAAACTAAGACTTAATCATTTAGCACACAACAAAATTTTAGTGTTGTTCATATTGAAAACATTTGCAGGGAACAAAATCAGACGTGGCTCACATGGTGGGGCTTTCCTTTAACCCTTTACCACACAGTCCCGGGTTTTAACGACCCTGAGAAAGGAGCCTTTTGAAAACATTGTGGCAAAAGGAGAAAATGCTGGTAACCAGCATTTTCTCCTTTTCCCACAATGTTTTCTACCCTTTCCAAAACAAATTTTAATTTTAAAGTCACTTTTATTTTGTTGTCAATTTCAGCCAGTCCAAAATTTTGTTGTTTGGTAAAGAGTTAAAAGGATGAAAAAACATTGTGGAAAAAAAGGAAAAAAAGATTCAGTTTGAGCTTTTATTGACACCTTGATATTTTGATGGTCATTCTGGTCCAAGTGATTTGACCTCTTCAGTAGACTGAAGATATTTATTCTAATTACAATGGTTTTGCATTGACTCTACTAAGTAAACTACCAAAGATTGGACATTTTTCATGTTGGAAGAAATTCCAGGTGCCAAAGTTGATGTTGCTCAAATGATGGAGTTTGTCTTTCAAAGGGTAGGAAACATTGTGCGAAAAGAAGAAAATGCTGGTGTTGATTATTTTGTCCTGTTTCTTCGATGTTTTCAAAAACCTTGCTCTTTAAGGTTGTTACGTAAACACTGTGATTGTTTGGTCGGCGGTCGACCCTTAAATACGAAATGTCAAAAATGTAGACTTGTCCAAATTGAAAGCATTGCAGATGGCAAATAAAATGTGACTCAAATGATGGAAATTGCCTTTTATAGGGTAGAAAACATTCTGACAAAAGGAGAAAATGCTGGTTACCAGCATTTTCTCCTTTTCCCACAACTGTTTTCAAAGGCCTTCCTTCTCAGGGTTGTTAAAACTTGGGATTGTGTGGTAAAGGGTTAGAGCTGATCGAAGGTTCAATATGTTTTTTATGTGGGATTATTTTCAAATCTGATTAACTCTTTACCAAACGATAAAAGTTTAGACTTGTCCAAATTGAAAGCATTTGCAGATGACAATCTAAGTGTGGCTCAAATGATGAAATTTGGCTTGGATAGCGTAGAAAACATTGCGGGAAAAGGAGAAAATGCTGGTTAAGCATTTTCTCCTTTTCCCACAATGTTTTCAAAAGGCTTCTTCCTCACAGTTGTTAAAACTTGGGATTGTGTGGCAAAGGGTTAACTCAGTTTAGTTACAATGGCTGTTATTATAACCCCTAAATAGTTCAGATGTAATATATGAAACCCTTCTCATACAGGGAACAAACTCTTTGCTAGGGTTGATTGATTTCAACTCTGTACCAAACAATAAAATTTTGGACTTAAACCAAATTGAAAACATTTCCAGACAACAAATCCAATGCAGTTCAGATGATAATTTCTATCTCGATAAGGTAGAAAACATTGTGGTAAAAGGAGAGAATGCTGGTTACCAGTTTCTTAATTCAGATTTCGCCACATGGAAAGAGTACTCATAGTGAGTTATTATTTTGTCTAAGGCCATAAAATTCAGGTGGCTATTAAATTTTGTTCACTCATCCTTTCTTTCGTAATTCTTCTATTTTTCATTCCTGATTAATAGAGTCCAGACATAATCACATGAAGGAACTGCTGTAACTTTCTTATGCATTCAATCCTGTTGATTAGGTTTTTAAGCTTTATGATAAATAAATAATTTTTCATCCTCTCACATCAGAGATTTTGGATGCAAGTCACATGATAAACAGGACCAATCCTTGGAACGGCCGGCATTCTAGGAAAATTTGATCACTCTCCAGACCTGTTCATAAACGTTTCGTACATGATAGTGTCTGCATATTAACCCTAACCCTTACCACAAGACAAAATCTAAAACTTGTCCAAAATGAAAGTATTTGCAGACGACAAAATTAGTATGACTCAAAAATTGAAATCTGTTTTTGGAAGGGAAGAAAACATTTTAGGAAAAGGAGAAAATGCTGGTTACCACAATGTTTTCAGAAGCTTCGTTCTCAGGGTCGTTATAAATAGGGAATGTGTGGTAAAGGGTTTAATAAAAACAGGAAGTGATAGGTCAGAAACATACAACCATGAGCTAAATGCATGACCAGACAATCCCAAATTCTAACAACCTGGAGGAAGAAGGTTTTTAAAAGATTAATGGAAAAAGACAAATGCTGGCAATCAGCAGACAATTTCCACAAATTGAGCCACAATTAAATTCCTCTGCCATTGCTTAAGATGTAGACAAATCCATTTTTTCGGCTCCACTGGCCCAGTGTCAAATCTGAGTCCTTGTGTCTGTGTATTAAATTTTATTTCAAATATCATCTCAGAAACTGGTCAAAAGTTTTAACCAAACTTCACAGAAATCATCCTGCTGTGGTCCTTTTCATAATTTCTTCAAAGAATTTGATTCCAGGCAAATCAGCTGAAAAATATTGAGAATCTTTAAAGATCTTTTCTTAAATCATATGGCCAAGGATTACCAAAGTTTGCATGTGACCTCATCCAATAGACTTCTAATAAGATTGTTGAAATGATAGTCCTGGGGTCAAAATTGGCTTCACCCAGAGGGCCATAAGTTTAGCATATGCTTGTATAATAAAAAGTTTGAAAATCCTCTTGTTAAAACTCCTAAGCAAAAATCTTTGGCCTACCAAATTTGATATGTAGCTAGTGGACCGCTAATTATATCCCTTGGGTAAAAAAAAAAGGCCTTCCCTGGGAGTCACACTCTCATAATGGCCTTTATATAAAAAACTTTAAAATCTTCCTGATCTGAACCATTTGTCATTGATTTATAATGTTTGCTATGTAGCATGATATTGGGGACCTCTACCAAGTTCGTCCAAATTATTGGCCTCTGTTCTGAAATTGGTACCAACTGTTGAGGGAGATATGACAAATTGTTCTCTGGTGAGCTATTAAGGGCCTTTCTGGCTCTCTTGTCTGAAATCTTCGCATGTGAAAAATATATGAATGGGAGTGGGGATAGACTTTTCTATCTGGAATTATACTGCAGTACAGATTTCTGAGAGTTTAATGTCTATCAATGCCCCTTACATGTATATAACATTTAAAATATTAGGCAGTTGAGCAATACAGGGCTGTCATTGCCCTCTTGTATTATCAGGATATCTATCAAGAGTCAAGCACAAGTTAAGCTGACTTACTAAATAGTGCAGTCTGACAATGGATCTGTATTGTGATTTTTTTAGCCTGGCTGTTTTTGAAGTAAAATGTTGAGGTATTGTCAGTGGTCCTATCATTGTTGTCATCTGCATTGTGGTGTAAAAACCTTTGACTTCTTATAATATGACTTTTTTTTATAATATCTCTGTCATTACTGAAGATATTTACTCAGATTTATAGTTGTTAACTACCAAAAGGGGAACGATACTACAGGGGCACTACAGGGGCACTCAACTATCAACAATTTTTTCACACAGTAACTGTTATGCCTAATTTTTCAACTTGTTTGAGTAGTAGCTTTTAATACTCTTAAGAAAAATGTGCATATGAATTGTCATCATCAAATACTGAAAAAATATTGATGTTCAAATGTTTGACATAATCATCATTTTAATTCCAAATTTCATGACAAGAAATCTGACTAAGATTGAATGTCTCAGCCAGTCAAATGGCTTATCTTGGAAGTCAGTATTGGACATGAATAGAGGACCAGGGTCCAGTTTCACGAAAAAACCTAAGTCTCTTATCCCTATACCACACTTTTACCCGACTTTTAACGACCCTGGGAAAGAATGCTTTTGAAAACATTGTGGGAAAAGGAGAAAATGCTGGTAACCAGCATTTTCTCCTTTTCCCACAATGTTTTCAGTTTTTGAGTAGCATTTATTGTGTCGTCTGCAACTGCTTTCAATTTGGACCTGTCTAAAATTTTGTCGTTTGGTAACCCCTTGTTCACACATAGATGCCGCCTCTACTACGATCAAAACGTGGCCAAAAACGTGGCCGATCGTGACAAATCGCAGAAGAAATGTAGTGGAGTCTTCATAAGCACAGTATGATCAGAGTAGGTTCTTCATGATCGGGAAGCTCTACGCTCTCGCCACGCTTGTTTTGAGCATGTTCAAGCGGGATCATTGCCAACAAGAATTGGGGTAAAGTTGTAAAAAGAGCGCGGTAGAAATGCCGTAATCGCACAAGAAGCGTGGAAGCATCGTGGAGAGATCTTCATGATCATAATAAAAGCGCAGTGACAGCGCAGTACAGTCGGGAACAAACTTGGGTCATTTCGAGTACGCTTCTACCACGCTCCCACTATGTTCTTACTACGTTCCCACTACGATCTCTGTATGTTCATGACGATCCTACAACGACCTACCATGACCTTACTCCGATCATACCACGACCTATCAAGCAGCAGTTTGTTTTTGACCATGCAGCATCTGCCAACTATTTAATATATTTTAGCTTGACAATCATTTGCAATTGAGACTTCATACTAAGCAGATCTGTAAAAAAAATAACTGTTTTCGAAAAATTAAAAATGCCGTATAAACTCTGTAGTAAAGGCCGAGAAAAATCTGCGGTAGCAAACTCCGAGACTCAAGACCTTGAAAATCTGCAGCTGGAAATTCCGGGTTTGGGAAAAAAGCATGATGAGCCTTTGTCCGTTGAAGCTTATGCCAGTGCTCCAGCTAGGTTTGGAAAAGGGCAGGGTGCTAGTGCCCTCAAAGGGCACTTCAAGTCGCAAAGCAACGAGTCGGGGGAGGGTGTGTCCCCCTCCCATTGGGGGGGGGTTTGGGGGGTCTCCCCCAAGAAAATTTTGCAAATATAGTGCTTAAAGATGGCCTGTGGTGGGTTTTTGAGAGATAATTTGAGTTTTATTTTTTAAAAAAAAAAAGACTGTTTCAACCCCTCAATGGGTCTCATCAGGCAGGTGGCAGTAGGAGTCTTTCGAAAACAAACACTGGAGATAATCCCCTACTACAGTCTTTTTTTTTTTAACTTTGATTGAGACATGCCCAAGCAAAAGTGCACAAATTAAATAAGTCTGAAAATTCAGACTAGGAAGTTCATACTGGCAGACCATTCATGTCAACATTTTTTTTTCCCAAATTCTGCAAGGTTGATCCGAGTCTTTTTATGATAATTTTTGCTTACGCATGGCTCAATAAAGTTTTTTTCTTTTTTTTTTTTATAATATACATTTATATACATTTAATTCTTTAATTTATTTATAACATCCATTTTCTTTTCTGTTTTATTTTGAAGTATGTAGCTTTTAAATTACAACATAAAAAATTAAAGCGTACCAAAATAAAAGCATTTGCAGAATAAATGGTGGCTCAACATATATAGAAAAAATATTGTGCAAAATGGAGAAAATTCTGATTGTTCAGGATTGTCTTCTCTTCACACAATATTTAAAAAGAAAAAAAAAAATTAACATGAAATTTGATAATTTAGATTAGAAAATTGCTTTCATGACAAACCGAGAATTAAATAGGGATAATGTAAAAATTACCTTGTATTGTTTCCACTTCTCGGTACGTGTGTTGAAAGAGGCTGTTTTTTATTAAACATAACATAACATAACATTCACTTTATTTCACCCAGTAATGTTAAACATTATACAGGGGGTCAAGAAAATACACAAATTAATCAGTCTGATAAAAAAAAAATAGAAGAGATAAATATAGTAGAGGAAAGAAGAATATTGTTTTTGGTTAAGAGGTAGGAGGAGGATAAGGTGAAGGAAAAAAAGAGAGAAGAAGAAGGGGGGGATTTCAGAGAGCAATAGAGTCCAATGAAATGTGTCTGCCCATTCGTGCTACTTGCGGGATCACGTGAATTGCGACATTAATTAACAGATCTAAATATTTGTAAGTTGCAATACGATCGGGAAACAAAGCGCCTGCAAAACTACAAAGCGAGTCTATTTCTAGTTGATGGTTTCCACGCATTTAGTTTTCGTGAATAATTAATATTTCAAACCGAAATTCGCTAATCACAGCTGCTGCAAATTGTAATTTAAATAAAAAATATAATGTTGGTCGAAAGGGCACGAGGACAAAAATAATTAGTCGGGAAGGGTACAATGGACACTCATTTTCTGACTTTATACTTCTGCCGAGCACTATTACGCCATATCAATAATCAAGGTTTTCTGCTAGAAGGGTATCAATTTCGAACATCACCCCCGCAGTCTTGTCATAGCTGTCTGAATCCTTTAATTGGTGTTTCTATACAAGTGTCAAAAACGATAAATGGGCATGTGCCATTTGTCATTCATAGATTATCGGGAACTGCTCGATCGATAACGAACTGTGCATTCTGATTGGTTGTACTTCTCGATATTAGCCATGCCTTCCTCTTCCAGTGCCCGACTTTAATTATCACCCGTGTATTGGATTTACGCATTGGTGATCACGTCGAAGTCAAGTGATTTATCAAACAAAGGCTGTAATCAAAAGGTAATTGCCGATTTGGGATGCGTGTTATGAAATTCATGATTGTTTTTAGGGCAGGGCATTGTAGAAAAGGGCAGGGCGCTGGTTTTTGAGGGCAGGGCGCGGTGCCCTTCCAAAAGGGCCTAGCTGGAGCACTGTTATGCCCTTCCTTCCATGGAAACTCCTCAGCCTGAAGACCCCGCTATCGATTCTCAATCCGATGCAGAAGAAGTTCCAAATGTATCTTTCTTCTGAATCCTAGGGCCAACTCTCTGGAGCAGCTCATCGAACATCGCTGGTTCCATCCTCAAAAAGTTGAAGGGGGAAGTGGTGTCTTCCATTTGGAGCTCTCTCAACAGTGTATCATACTGTCCAACCTGGAATCTCCTGTCTGCAGATACCCACGGCCGTACCCAGTATCTTCTTGGCCTCCTTCTCCACCTCTGCCTGTTAAGGATCTGCGCAGTTTCAATTTCAACCAATATTTGTTGTTGCTGAAGTAAAGTCAGATGAATCAGATCAGCATTAATACGTCTGTTCATGTTTGAAGCTTGGAAATAAATGAAAAAAAATGTTTGAAACCCAAGATATATATACTCATCATCGCGAAAATCGTACTAGAAGCCTACTACAAGCGTGATATGAGGGATATCGTCGCACGGTCTTCTAGGTCTGTGTAGCATCGTAGTATGATCTTGAATGTCGTAGTGGCAGCGCAGTATAAACGCAGTAAACGTGGCGTAACATCGTAGTAGAAGCATGTCAGCAGCGCGTTGGACGTAGGGGCATCGTAGTACGGTCATAATGAAGCTCATAATTTGCCAAATTGCTCGATTACAACGCCGATCGGCCCCGTTCCGCCCTGATCCAATACTTTTTCAGATCATGGCTTGATCGGCATGATCTTCCTAAGGTCGCAGCTCTGTGTGAACAGGGAGTAAAGGGTTATTTTACTCAAATCTGCAAACAGACTTATTTTCCAACTTAACTCTTTACCAAATGACAAAATTTTAGACTTGTCCAAACTGAAAGCATTTGCAGACAACAAAATGTATGTGACTAAAAAATTGGAACTTGATTTTGGAAGGGTAGAAAACACTGTGGGAAAAGGAGAAAACGCTGGTAAACCAGCATTTTCTCTTTTTCCCACAATGTTTTCAAAAGGCTCCTTCCTCAGGGTCGTTAAAACCCGGGATTGTGCGGTAAAGGGTTAATTTGAGTTTGTTATTCCAGATGGATTTCACGTACATTAATAGACTTATGTAACATTCTCAAATCCTGTGTTGACACGTTTCAGACTCAACTCAGCAAAATAATGGACTTCAGTCCATTTTTTTTGCTTAGTTGAGTCTGAAACATTGTGTCAACTCAGGATTTGAGAACATTACTACAGTCTGTTAATGTTGCTGAAATGTGTCTCAAATAACAAACTCAACTTACGTCAGAACCTGGGACAGTTAGTAGATTAGAGTAAAAAATGTGACTTAAGTTCTTTTCCTAGAACTGGTGAATGCAGACTCATTCACCTCATAATTCAAGAATCTCCTACAATCCTGAGATTTTACCCTTTCCCAAACCACAAATAGTTGACTCTTCCTAGTCTAAAGTAAGCCTAGACTTTTAATATGAAATTGCTAATAATGAACTGTAGTTCTCTGATAGTGTAGAAAACATTGTGGGAAGAGGAGGAAATGCTGCTTACCAGCATTTTCTCTTTTGCCCACAATGTTTTCAAAAGCCTTTCTTAGGGTAGTTAAAACACAGGATTGTTTGGGAGAGGGTTAATCCATGAAATATTGTAGTAATTTTGATTTTCTTATTTGAACTTGATTTCAGTAAGTACATGCAAGCCAATAAATCTTTCATGAAGTATCATTGAACTGTACAGGTATGCCACTTTTAGTTTTATTTTACAATACCTTTTTTTATAGCTCCAAACCAGGTTTTTCTATAACCCTTTAAAACACAATCCCATGTTTTCACAACCCAAAAGAAGTAGGCTTTTGAAAACATTGTGGGATAAGGAAAAAAAATGCTTGGAAAACTTCACGGTAAAAGGAACAAAATAATGTTTGTAGCATGTGAATGGAAAAGGGAACTCTTCTTTGCGATAAATTTTTGGTCGATTAAATTGAAACAGATTCTTTACTAAGGTAACAAAATTTAGTGCTTTGTTGAATTGAAAGCATTTGTGAAAAATAGATCAAATGTGACTCATGGGATTTGTCTGTGAAAAGGAGAGAGCATTGAGTGAAAAGGAGAAAATATTGTTTACCAGCATTTTTCCTTTTTTTTTTTTAAGCACATTCTTCTTAACCCTTTCCCAAACAACAAATTTTGGACTGGTCCAAATTGAAAGAGTTTGCAGACGACAATTTTAAATTTGATGAAAATGGCAGAAAGGTCTCAAAAAGGGTAGAAAACACTGTGGGAAAAGGAGAAATTGCTCGTTACGAGCAATTTCTCCTTTTCCCACAGTGTTTTCAAAAGACTTGTATTGCAGACACGTGAAAACCAGGGCTTGTTTGGGAAAGGGTTAAAAACACATTATTGCTTGGTACATGATTATATCTTAGGGTATTGTGAAATGTTTCAAGTGGGAAAAGGAGGATCTTCTTTATTCAATTCTTAATTTTTTTACCACACCATAAAATTTTAGACTGGTCCAAATTGAAAGCATTAGCAGATGTACAAATAAAATGTGGCCCAAATAACAAAATTCGTCATTGACAGGGTAGAAAACTTTGTGGGAAAAGGAGAAAATTCTGGTAACCGGCATTTTCTCCTTTTCCCACAGTATTTCAAAAGCCTCTATCTTCAGGGTCATTAATAGTCGGGATTGTGTGGTAAAGGGTTAAGGACTGCTTTTGCAAGATCATCTCCTAAAAGTAAGTCTCTGATCAGACTGGCCATTCTTTGCAGTCTGATCTTGATCTACAGTCTGCAAATCAAAGCATCAAAAATTTTGCTCAGAGCTGAAGGTTTATTCTACGCATGCAAAAAAAAAACTGAAAGGACATTTTCAAGTCACAGATGAGAGCCTAAAGATTGCATTTTCAAGATTTTGCAAAGAAGAATATTTCTAAAATTATTGATGTTCATCTGCAGTCTGATCATAGTCTTTATTGTCAGCTACAGCATTTTATTTTTCTGGTAGTATGCAGAGTTAATGGTTTACCAAAAAAGTCCCAGTTCTAACAGTCATGATGTCAAAGACCTTTGAAAACATTGTAGGAAATGCAGAAAATGCTAGTTACCAGCATTTTCTCCTTTTTTCACAATGTTTTCTGCACTTTAAAAGGAAACTTCCATCTTTTAAGCCACATACAATTTGTCATCTGCAAATACTGTACCTTCAAGATGGAAGAGTCTAAAATTTTGTTGTTTGGTTAAGAGTTAAATCTTAAATGTAAGAGTAGGTACGATCCATAATAACTTCACCTCTTTTGAAAGTAACAGCTCTTTGATGCTATTTAATCATTTATAAAATGAAAATGACATTGCATGTGGGTGTTTTCATGCGAGGTATTAATATATGTAAAGCAATTTGTTGATTGAGTGTGAGGTTTTTTTTTTTTTAATTTCTGTGTTTTGGATTATTTTTAGAAGATTTTAATACTTACAACAGTTTCAAAGGTATCTTGAGCTTAATTAACTCTTTACCCCACAATCCCAAGTTTGAACAACCCTGAGAAAGAGACCTTTTGAAAACATTGTGGGAAAAGGAGAAAATGCTGGTTACCATTGTCCCACAATGTTTCCTGTCCTTTTACAGACAAATCTCATTGTATGAGCCATATCAAATTCATCGCCTGCAGTTGCTTTCAATTGGGACTAGTGTAAAATTTTGTTGTTTGGTAAAGAGTTAACTCTTTACCACACAACAAAAATGTAGACTCGTCCAAATTGAAAGCAATTGCATATGACAATTTGAATGTCATTCAAATGATGGAATTTGTCTTTGAAAGGGTAGAAAATATTGTGGGAAAGAGAGAAAATGCTGGTTACCAGCATTTTGTCCTTTTCCCACAATGTTTTGAAAAGGCTTTTTCACTAGGGTCCTTTAAAACCTGGGATTGTCTGGTCAAGGATTAACTGTTTTTTCAAGATGACATCAAGTTTGGCATATCGACCGAAAGTTTTTGCCAGTGACAAATGTGGTTCAAATAATTTTGTCTTTGAAAAAGTAGAAAACATTTTAGGAAAAAGAGAAAAGTACTGATAAGTAGCATTTTCCCCTTTTCCTACAAGGTTTTCAAACATCCTTTTTGTCATGGTAGCTAACACTTGAGATTGTGTGGTAAGGGGTTAACTCTTTTTTAGACAACATTCAATTAAACCTGTCAAAATGGATAGTTTTTGCTGGTGAAAAATCAAGTGTGGCTCAAACCTTGAGCTTTGTCTTTGAAAGAGTGGTACACATTATGGGAAAAGGAGAAATGCTAGTTACCAATGGCTTGAAGAGCATTCTTCCTCCAGGGTCGTAAAAACACAGGATCTTTCGGTCATAGGTTAACCCTTTACCACACAGTTTCGACTTTTAACTGACCTGAAGAGGAAAGCTTCTAGTAACCAGCATTTTCTCCTTATCTCACAATGTGTTTTAACTTCTGATGGTCAATCTCTTGTTTTTTAGTCACAATTATTTCATTGTCTTCAAAAGGTTTGAATTTGGAGAGGTCTAAAATTTTCTCATTTGGTAAAGCATTAAGTAATTGCCTTCTGCATACAACCTTTGAAAGCATTGTAGTAAAAAGATAAATTGCTTGTAACAAGCACTTTCTTCTGATATTGGTAAAATTTTATTAATGTGAGTTATGCTCTGTGAAAAAGGGCTTTATGCATCTGCAAAAGCATAGACCCGTACCAGATAGTGCAGACTGCACAGGCTGACGTTGGTAGTAACCTTTTGCTTTTGGTCAATTTTCTGCATGTCTAAGGACCATTCTACCTTATGATTCAGTTAGTTGTTAGACAAAATGGATTTTATGGATCCATAATTATGTGATGACTTGCTTGGTATAGTGGATCACAGAGATTCATTAAACCCCCATTTACCACTCATTCACCTGCTCATTTTTATAGAGAATGATGCTTACATTTAACTCTTCTCTAGACAACAAAAATTAAGACAGGTCCATATTGAAAGCATTTACAGACCATAAATAAAAGGTGGTTCAAATGACAAAATTTGTACTTGACATTGGGGTAGAAAACATTGTGGGAAAACAAGAAAATGCAGATTACAAGTATTTTCTCCTTGGGATTGTTTGGTCATAGTTTTTTCTTTCCCAAACAAGAACAGTTTAATGCACTTAAATTGAAAGCATGTGCAGACAATAAAATAAAATGTAGATCAAGTGATGACTTCTGTCTTGGATAGGGCAGAAAATATTGTGGGAGAAGGAGAAAATGCTGGGTACCAGCATTTTCTCCTTTTCCCACAATGTTTTCCATAGAATTCTTCATCAGGGTTCTTGTTTTCTAAAGACTTTTTCATCAAGGTTGTTACAAGTTGAGATTCTGTGGTAAGGGCTTAAGTGAGTTGTGAGTTTGGAGTGTTTATCGGTTTACCTGGTGAGCCTGTGGTTTTTCAACCTTGGAGAAGAAAACTTAAAAAAAAAACATGTTGGGTAAAGGAGAAAATGCTGATCACCTGCTTTTTTCCCTTTTCCCACTGTTTTCTATCCTTTCAAAGACAAACACTTAAGAAACATCATTGTGATTTGTGGTCTGTGATTGCTTTCAATGTGTGTCTAAAATCAACTCTAAAACTTTGTCTTTAGTAAACACTTGAACAATCACCTTGGTAAGATTTAAGAACGTGATAAGGCTGACTTTAAGGTCTTTCCAAAGTTACCTATATGAAGAGATTTTAACACAAGTTTCTATACATCATAGGGGTCCTGCATGGCTCAGTGGTAAAGTGTTTGATTTACATTCAAGATGTCCAAGGTTTGATTCTCACTTGGAGCACTGGCTCTTTCAAAGGAGTGTCCTTTAGCAAGACATTTCAGAGCCCACAAGTTGTACTAATAAAACCCAGGGAACACATTTGCTTTGAAATGCCTAAAATAATGTTGAAAGTGACGTAACAAAATAATCAATCACCAGCCATCCATCAAAGCTACCAACATCCCAACCAGCCAACCAACCAACCATCCGCCAACCAACCTGACCCAACCCAGCCCAACCCGACCGAACCAACCAATAAATTCTTTACATCATACCCATAATGGTAGGACACTTCGCACAAATTTCTTTGTAGACTGATCAAGACCAGGACAAGACAAATTTTTGATGCATAGCATCAAAGAAGCCGGCAATTTTTTTGTTACCATCAATGAGGAAGGTGCTTTAGAAGCATTTGCAGACGACAAAATAGATGTGACTCAAAAATAGAAATATGTTTTGGAAAGGATAGAAAACATTGTGGGAAAAGTAGAAAATGCTGGTTACCAGCATTTTCTCCTTTTCCCACAATGTTTTCATAATGACTCTTTCTCAGGGTCGTTAAAACACGGAATTGTCAGGTAAAGAGTTAAACACTAATATAAACTTCACTTTTTTTCCTGCATGCAATCGAAAAGAGAACAGTTACATTCAGTAAACAGGAATGATGCAATTTTGCTCTTCAGATAAAAGCATGGTCATTTTGGATTAGGTATTTTCTCTATTTTGACAAGATCAAAATACTGTTATCATTCTTACATGATTATGATCCTACATACTGCAGTCAGACCTCCAGGTAAGAGGGAGTGATAGTATTCTAAATCCATTATTTCCCTTCCAAACCCTATGTTGTGGGTACTCATTAGAATCGTCTCGATGAGACAATTCTAGTGAGTACCCATAACATGGGGTTTAGTGGAGATTGATTAATATTTTCAATTTTGAAATCAAAATCACTCCCTCTATCTGGAGCTCTGCTGTAGCTGATGCATATTATTGCATGATCACTTGACATTCCAACAAGCCTTCACAAAATTTTAGCCAAAAGCTAAAAAAAAAACTTTACCAAACAATTACATGTTCTAATTAATGACCCTGAAGAAAAAGGCTTCTGAAACCATTGCGAGAAAAGTATAAAATGCTTGTCACAAGCATTTTCTCCTTTTCCACAATGCTTTCTATCATTTCAGAGCCAAATCTCATCATTATAACCAAATCTAATTTGTCGTCTGCAACTGCTTTGAATTTGGACAATACTGTCCAAAATTTTAGCCCAGTCCAAGTTGAAAGCATTTGCAGACGACAGTTTCAATGTGGCTAAAATGATTGCAATTGTTCTGAAAGGTTAGAAAACATTGTGGGAAATGGAGAAAATGCTGGTTACCAGCATTTTCTCCTTTTCCAACAATGTTTTCAAAAGGCTTCTTTCTCAGGGTCATTAAAAGTCAGGATTATGTGGTAAAGATTTAATCCTTCACTAAACAATTATATGTTTTAGTGACCCTGAAGAAAAAAGCTTCTGCAGCCATTGCAATAAAAGTATAAAATGCTTATCACAAGCATTTCTTTCTTTTCCTACAATGCTTTCTACAATTTTAGAGACAAATCTCATCATTATAACCGAATTGGATTTGTCGTCTGCAACTGCTTTGAATTTGGACAAGTTCTAAATTCTGTTTTAGGGTACAGAGTTAAGAGGCTAACTAGTCCATTGAAGAAGTACCATCAATTTGTTTTTCCTTTGCTTCTTGCTTTATTTCTTGATTCTTAGTCAGCTATTGCCTTACTAAATTGAGCAATAAAAATATTTTCAAGTTTGGTTTGACTATGAAAATCTGAATAGCCCCCTTACAATGTAATAGTTGAACATGTAAATGAGCCATGCTCTGGCAAAAGGGGGTTTAATGCATCTCTGTGATCCATGATACCAAGCAAGCCATCACATAATTAAGGATCAACAATACATGTAGCCTCTTTTTTAATACAATCAACTTAATCATCAGGTAGACTGGTCCTTAAATATACAGAAAATTTACCAATAGCGAAAAGTTTCAGCCCAGGTCAGCCTGCACAGTCCAAGCGGGCCGACTTGGGTTGATACTTTTCCCATATTCATTAAGACCCTTTTTCACAGAGCATGGCTCAAGTGCAATGATGTATAACATCAGTCAAAAGCTGTCGAGGGTCATTTATAACTAGGTGCAAAACCCAAGTTTGGCTGGAGCCCTAAAGCCACAAAAATAAGTGCAATACCCTTAAACGCTACATCAAAAGTTCCATTACATTACCTTTCCAGCCTTACTTTAGACCTTTGAAAGGGTAGAAAACATTGTATGAAAAGGAGAAAATGATGGTAACCAGCATTTTGTCCTCCTGCAACTACGTTTCAATAGTCTTCTTCTTCAGGGTTATTAAAACATATGAGACATGCTCTGGCAAAAGGGGACTTAATGTATCTCTGTCATCCATAATTCAAGCAAGTCATCACATATTTATGGATCCATAAAATCCAATTTGTCTAGCAACCAACTGAAACATGAGGTACACTGGTTTTTGACATGCAGAAAAATTACCAAAGCAAAAAGTGTCGGTCCAAGTTAGCCTGAGCAGACTGCGCAGGCTAACCTGGGACAATACTTTCTGCAAATGCATCAAGCCCCTTTTCACAGAGCATGGCTCATAAATAAATGCCCAAGGATTTAGTTGTGCTCTGAGTATGCAAGGCTTGTCACAACAAAGGTACATTCTTACAAAAAAGTCATTACAAAAAGTTTCCAATAGTAAACAGATTAATTACACACCTACAAACTTTCCTGCTAAAATACAATATATTGCACACAGATAAAAATAGACACAGTGGAACAAAAAATCTGAGACATGCTCTGTGAAAGGGGGTTTAATGCATCTGTAAAAAAGTATCAACTCGTGTCAGTCTGTGCAGTCCCCACTGTCAGCCTGTGCAGTCCCCACTGGCTGACGTGGGTCAATACTTAGCTATTTGTACATTTTCTGCATGGCACAGGACCATTTTACCGATTAAAATCTTATTGAGCGTTTTTAGAAATAAGAGTTCAAATACAAAATCTGTAGTTTTCATGCTCGCAATTTATGTGAACAGCACAAGGAAAAAAAAATCTTCTAGTTTTAAACTGGTCCCTTGTTGTATTGTGTATTACATGTATAGTAGTATCAGGGGAGGTAACCAGTCTATACTAGTTTAAGAAGAGTTACGCTGCCTGTGGGGTCAATCATTAATCAGTTATTAAATGAATATCTATAAATATGAAATCTTTACTTTTCATGCTCGAAATTCATCTCAACAGTACATACAAAAAAATGCATAATTTTGAGCTTAATAGTAACATACTATTAAAAGTATTTGAGTGAATATGTCGGAAAAGTTGTGCAATGATGTATCCCAAAATTCCCCATATGCATAAAACAAAAGCATTCCTACTGGAAGCCGGCTTCAAGAGCCGGCTTCCAATAAGACTGCAGACAGCATGGGGTGGGGGTCAGATCTTGAATCTTTTCTGATGTTTCTTGATAGATGAAAAAGTATTTATAGTTTATGATATTTCTTAACCCTTCACCACACAATCCCAAGTTTCAAGGATCCAGAGGTAAAACCCTTTTAAAAACTTTGTGGGCAAAGGAGAAAATTGGCAGCTAGCATTTTCTCCGTTTCTAAAAATGTTTTCTTCCCCTTCGGATTCAAATTAATCATTTGAGTGACACTTACTTTTTTGTCTGCAAACACTTTCAATTTGGACAAGTCTAAATTTATGTCATTATGTAAAGGGTTAATTAAGTCTTCAGGAGATTACCAAAGTTTAGAAACATCCATATTGAAATCGTCTGCAGGCAACATATTTCGCCAAAATCATAAGATTTGACATTGAAAGGGTAGAAAAAACTGTTGGAAAAGGAGAAAAAGCTGGATAATCTTTTTCAAAAGCATTCTTTTTCAGGGTAGTTATAACTCCAGATTGTTTCTTAATGGTTAAGTTTTCTGTTGTAGACAGAGCAAGACCAAGATCAGACTGCAGGGCATGGACAGTTTGATATTAATAATCTGTTGTGTTGTGATAGATGGAGAAGTATGTCATAGAAAGTTCTCTGGCTTAAGTGTCCAAGTGTGATGCCCATTTTCTTCCTACAATTATTTGCCGTTATCGTTTAATGAACCTGAAGAAAAAAATAAGCAGCATTTTCACCTTTTCCCAAAATGTTTTCCACCTTCCTGAATTCCAAAATTTGAATCACATTTAATTTGTGGTCTGCACATGCTTTGAATTTGGACAAGTGTGTTGTGAAAGGTCATTGAATTTGGACAAGTGTGTTGTGAAAGGTCATTCAGGAAGAGAAGTCTTGTTACCTGATAATCTTTTTAGTGAAAGTTGAGTTCTCTCCCTTCTATGAAAGAAAAGTATAGGTGAGCCATGCCCTGATAAAAGGGGGGCTTACTGGATGCATTATACCATGCAAGACATTACAGAATTATGGATCCCATAAAATCCATTTTGTATAAGGACTGACTGAATCATGAAGTATTCTGGTCCATTGACATGCAGAAAATTGACCAATAACAAAAAGTATTGACCAAGGTCAGTTTGTGCGGACTGCACAGGCTGACCTGGGTCAATACGTTTTGGCAGATGCATTAAACCCCCTTTTCACAGAGCATGACAAATCATTTGCCTTGAGAGTGGTGAATGAATGAATAGCCTAATAAGAAAACTGCTGAAATATTGCCATGTCATGGTTGTTTTGGCCAGAATATGTAACAGTGTAGTAGACAGTGTAGATGTAAGATCAGCATGCATGTTTCTGCGGTCTCATCTTGATCTGCACTGTCCACAAAAACAAATGAAGTGGGTACCAGTGCTTTAAGTGTTTGAATTTTAAGAAGTTACCAGAAAAATATAGCATTAATCTTCAGTATTCATAAGTTTGATGTTACTTTTTAGCTCACCTGAGCACAACGTGCTCAAGGGGAGCTTTTAGGGTCACCCAGTGTCCGTCGTCCGTCGGTCGTCGGTCGTCGTGCGTCGTCAACAATTCTTTAAACATCAACTCCTCCTAAACCGCTGGGCCAATTTGGACCAAACTTGGCTGGAATGTTCCTTGGGAGGTCCTCTTTAAAAAATGTTCACAGAATTTGATTCCGTCAAAAACTCTGGTTGCCATGGCAACAAAATGGAATTTTTTAGGAAATTCTTTAAAAATCTTCTTCTCTGAAACCGCTGGCCAGATTTTAAAATAATTTCACAGAGATGTTCCTTGGGTGACCCTTTTCAAAATCTGTTCGCGAAATTTTGATCCGTCAAGAAACATGGCTCTGGTGAATGGGGGCTTCTTGCACTATACAGAAATGAAGGAATTCTTAAAAATTCTTCTTCTCTGAAACCGCTGGCCAGATTTTAAAATAATTTCACAGAGATGTTCCTTGGGTAACCCTTTTTAAAAATTGTTCGCGAAATTTTGATCTGTCAAGAAACATGGCTCTGGTGAATGGGGGCTTCTTGCACTATACAGAAATGAAGAAATTCTTAAAAATTCTTCTTCTCTGAAACCGCTGGCCAGATTTTAGAATAATTTCACAGAGATGTTCCTTGGGTGACCCTTTTCAAAAATTGTTTGCGAAATTTTGATCCGTCAAGAAACATGGCTCTGGTGAATGGGGGCTACTTGCACTATACAGAAATGAAGAAATTCTTAAAAATTCTTCTTCTCTGAAACCGCTGGTCAGATTTTGAAATAATTTCACAGGGATGTTCGTTGGTTGACCCTTTTCAAAAATTGTTCGTGATATTTTGATCCGTCAAGAAACATGGCTCTGGTGATCAAAAGGAAAAAGTAAAACTTATTCAGGTGAGCGCTTCAGGGCCATTTTGGCCCTCTTGTTCTTTCCAACTCATTTCTCAATTTCCCACAATGTTGGTTTTTTTTTTTATACTTACAAAGACAAGATCCCATCATTATTATAATTCTGTTATCTGCAAATGCTTTCAGTTTGAACAAGTCAATATCTCTATCAAACGACAAAATTTTAGACTGTTCCAAATCATCAGTATTTACATACGACAAATGTGGCTAAAATGATGAGTTTTGTCTTTGAAAGAGAAGAAACCACGATCAAAAGAAGAGATTGCCTTTCACCACAATATTTTCAAAAGCTTCTTTACTTGAGGTTGTTAACCCTTAGGCTGCAAAGCGCGACTCAGGACCATTTGTGGACCGTGTAGATCAATATCAGACTGCAAACAATGTGCAATCTGATCTTGGATCTACACTGTCTGATAAGGACATTTTCCCCCCAAAAATATCTTCGAAATAGCAAAATTATGGGGTTTACGATCAGCTTGAAAGTTTCATTTCACTTATTTAACCCTTAACCACACAATCCCGACTTTTAACGACCCTGAGGAAGATACCTTTTGAAAACATTGTGGGAAAAGGAGAAAATGCTGGTAATCAGCATTTTCTTCTTTTCCCACAATGTTTTCTATCCCATCAAAGACAAATTCCATCATTTACGTCGCATTTAACTTTCCATCTGCAAATGCTTTCAATTTGGGCAAGTCTAAATTTTTCTCATCTGGTAAAGAGTTAATAGGTTAAGGGTTAAATGTAGGATTGTTTTATACAGGGATAACAAAAGCATTCTGAAATCATTGTCTCAGTGCCATTGTCTGCCTGTCATTGTAGCTTTTCTCTGTGAAGTCCACTTCTTTAGAAAGTCAGGATCTATTTGGGAAAAATTATTTACAAAATTGATCAGAAGCTTTGGTTCTAGTTACTAATGAGCAGATAAAACCCTTGTTACCATAGGTGCTGTCTAGTGTTAACCCTTATAGCTAGGAATATACCAGATACATGCTTTCAATCTAGAGAGGAGAACCAAATAGCTGTAATTTCAAGGTAGCTGTTGTCCAGGATGTCTCTGCCAAGTGGAGAGTGCAGATCAAAGATCAGACCGTATGTTTTGTGCAGTCTGGGTGGATCTACATTGGCCACAAAGGCAACTAAGGGTGTTAAAGGTTCTAAGTGGCTAATGAATATTTGTCCATCATTGATTTTCACTTCAGGTCATTTTATCCTTTTACTAAGTTACCTTGTGTGTAAAGATAAAGATTTTTGAAAATGTTGTGGGAAACGGAGAAAATAATGGTAACCAGCATTTTCACTTGTTTTGTTGTCTGCATAATGCTTTCAGTTTGGATAAGTCTAGAGATATGCTGTAGTCTGACAAGAGTTAACTCTTTACCATACAACAAAATTTTGGACTCAACCATTGAAGGCATTTGCAGACAACAAATTAAATGTGATTCAAATGACAATTTTTGTCCTTGAAAGGGTAGAAAACATTACAGGGAAAGGAGAAAAAGCTGGTTACCAGCTTTTTCTCCTTTTCCCGCAATGTTTTGAAGGATTGTTACATGTCGGGATTGTGTGGAAAAGGGTTAAAAGAATGGAGTTGAATTGAATGACAGGCAAGTGGCCTGTATCCATGGAACAAATACATTATAGAGTGCACTTTTACTCTTTACTGAACCACACCATTTTAGACTAGTCCACATTGGAAGCATTTGGCACATGACAAGTTAAATTAGGCTGAAATGGTTCGATTTGTCTTTTGTAGGGTAGAAATCATCATGAAAATCAAGAAAATGCTGATTAGCAGCATTTCCTCCGATTCCCACAGTGTTTTTCAAAGGCTTATTCTTCAAGATAGCAAAAAACCAGGGTTGTTTGGTAAAGCAGTAACAAAGTTTTTGGGGTATACTGGAATCAGGTGAAAATTCTAATGGAGGCCTTCAAACCTTCAACCTGTAGTTTTTGTTGATCGGTTGCTTATTACAGGAGTTATAGCCCTTTAAATATTCTCTGATCCAGTGACAAGGCAACTTGTGTGGGAGGGGATGTTTGTCGACCTGCAACAGTTCTTGCAAATGATTTAGAAAAATTTTAGACTTGACCAATTTGAAAGTATTTGCAGACAACAATTTAAATGTAGCTCAAAAAGGATGATTTCAGATTTTGAAAAGGTAGAAGACATTGTGCTAGTTACCAACATTTTCTCCTTTGCCCACATTGTTTTCAAAATTTCAAAAACCTTCCTCCTTGGGGTTATTACAACCTGGAAATGTGTGGTAAAGGATTAATTTATGGACACATGTAAAAAATCACTTGTTTAGCTAAGGGTGAAATTGATGGTAAGATATTAGGTAAAAATCTGAAAGTTCTTCTTTTTTTTAAAAAGCATTTTCTCCTATTGCTACAATGTTTTCAAGAAGTCCTCTGCTAAATGATTCATAAGTTGAAGCGGAGCAAGTGATTTAAACAGCAACGCTTTCATTTTAAGTGAATTTGCAGACAATCTTGACCAAGATCCAACAAGACCTTGCTGTCTGATCTTGGGCCCAGTATTTTGCTACTACAGTTCTGGTAAGCCAGCCAAACCACCTTGAAATTGTAAAACTGATACTTTTTTCCCCAACACAGACAGTAGAATGACTTTTTGTCCTCCCTTCAAAATTATTTATGCTATACCAGACAATGATATTTTAGACTTGTCAAAATTGAAACCACTTGGAGAAGACAAAATGTGTCTCAAATGACGAGATTTGTCTCTGAAAGGATAAAAGATAACATTGATAGGGTGAGCCAAATTAAACTTGCCTGGAAATACTTTCCGCTGGTATGGATGGGTCTACACTATTGTTGTTAGGTAACTTGACCCATATTAAACCTGCCTGGAAATATTTTCAGCTGTTATGGATGAGTCTAAACTATTGTTAGCTCCACTGGCCGAAGGCCAGCAGACTTATGTCATGGCCCAGTGCCCGTCGTGCATCCGTCAGTCCGTGCGTGCGTGCGTGCATCCATGCGTTATCTTTTATTTCAAACATCTTCTTCTCTGAAACTACCCATCCAATTTTCATGAAACTTTACAGAAATTATCCTGCCATGGTCCTCTTCAGAATTTCTTGAAAGAATTTGATTCCTTCAAAAACTCTTGTTGCCATGGCAACAAAACTGAAAAATATTGGAAATCTTTAAAAATCTTCTTGTCTGAAACCATAAGGCATAGGGCTACCAAATTTGGCATGTAGCTTTATGTAGTAGACCTCTATCAAGTTTCTTCAAATTTTAGCCCTGGGGTCAAAATTGGCTCTGCCCCAGGGGTCACAAGTTTTACATAGGCTTATATAGAGAAAACTTTAAAAATCTTCCTGTACCTAGCCATAAGGCCTAGAGCTACCAAATTTTACATGTTGCTATATCGAGTGGGCCTGTACCAAGCAGGCCAAAATTTTAGCCCTGGGGTCAAAATTGGCCCTGCCGCAGGGGTCACAAGTTTTACATGGGCTTACATAGTGACAACTTAAGAAATCTTCCTGTGATTTTTTTTTTTGAAATTAGCCTTGCATCAGGGGTCTTATGTTTTACAGAGGCTTCATATGGACAAAACTTGAAAATCACCTTATTTATAACCATACAGCATAGACTTGTATTATTTTGGCTTGTGGCTTTATCTTGTGGACCTCTACCAGGGTTCAAGTAATTATAGCTCTGGGATCAAAAATGGCTTTGCCTTGCGGGTCTCAACTTTCACATGGGCTTTTACAGAGAAAACTTTGTAAGTCTTCATTTTGAAACCATTTTGCTCAGAATTGAAATGTTTAGTATTTATGGTTTATATTTATAAGCCAGTGGAGTGATACAGGGCCATCATGGCCCTCTTGCTTTTTGGTAAGGGGTTAACCAGAGAGGCACAGAGGACCCTTTTTAGCTGACCTGTGCACGAAGTGCTAAGGTGAGGTATTGTGATCAGTTGTTGTCCGGCGTCCATCTGTCCACAATTCCTTTAAACATCTGCTAAACCGCTGGGCCAATTTTGATGAAACTTGGCAGGGATGTTCCTTGGGTGAAGCTCTACCAAAGTTGTTCAAGAGATTGAATTCCACCCGTAACTCTGGTTGCCATGGCAACAGAAAGGGAAAAAAATAGCAAAATCTTTGAAAATCTTCTTCTCTGATTCTAGAAGGCGTAGAGCTTTGATATTTGGTATGTAGCATCTCCTAGTAGACCTCTACCAAGTTTTTTATATGATGCCCCTGGGGTCAAAACTGGCCCCACCCAGGGGGGGTCACAAGTTCAAACATAGGAACAAAGAAAGAAAATTTTAAAATTCTTCTTCTCTGAAATTGGAAGGCGTGTAGCTTTGATATTTGGCATCTAGCATCTCCTAGTGGACCTCTACCAAGTTTGTTCATATGATGCCCCTGGGGTCAAAACTAGCCCTGCCCTGGGGGTCACAAGTTTCGAACATAGGAACAAAGAAGGAAAACTTTAAAATTCTTCTTCTCTGAAACTGGAAGGCGTAGAGCTTTGATATTTGGTATGTAGCATCTCCTAGCGGACCTTTACCAAGTTTTTTCATACGATGTCCCTGGGGTCTCTCTGGGGTCAAAACTGGCCCCGCCCGGGGGATCACAAGTTTTGAACATAGGAACAAAGAAGGAAAACTTTAAAATTCTTCTTCTCTGAAACTGGAAGGTGTAGAGCTTTGACATTTGGCATCTAGCATCTCCTAGTGGACTTCCAACAAATTTTTTCATATGATCCCCCTGAGGTCAAAACTGGCCCTGCCCCGGGGGTCGCAAGTTCGAACATAGAAACAAAGAAGGAAACCTTTAAAATTCTTCTTCTCTGAAACTGGAAGGCGTAGAGCTTTGATATATGGTATGTAGCATCTCCTAGTGGACCTCTACCAACTTTGTTCATATGATGCCCCTGGGGTCAAAACTGGCCCCGTCCCGGAGGTCACAAGTTTCGAACATAGGAACAGAGAAGGAAAACTTTAAAATTCTTCTTCTCTAAAACTGGAAGGCGTAGAGCTTTGATATGTGGCATCTCATCTCCTAGTAGACCTCTACCAAATTTGTTCATATGATCCCGCTGGGGTCAAAACTGGCCCTACCCTGGGGGTCACAAGTTTGAACACAGGAACAAAGAAGAAAAACTTTAAAATTCTTCTTCTCTGAAACTGGAAGGCGTAGAGCTTTGATATTTGGTATGTAGCATTCCCTAGCAAACCTCTACCAAGTTTGTTCATACGATGTCCCTAGGGTCAAAACTGGCCCTGCTCCGGGGGTCACAAGTTCTAACATAGGAACAAAGGAGGAAAACTTAAAAATTCTTCTTTTCTAAACCTTGAAGGCATAGAGCTTTGATATTTGGTATGTAGTGAACCTGTTCTAAGTTTGTTAGCCCACCTGAGCACAACATGTTCAGTCAGTTCGAAATTGGGTCACCTGGGGTCATAAACTAGGTCACTAGGTCAAATTAAAGAAATACATTGTGGGCACTGTAGAGGCCACATTTATTGCTCAGATGACCTGAAATTTGGTCAGAATGTTTGTCTTGATAAAATCTCAGATGAGTGTGGGTTTGGGTCACCTTGGATCATAAACTAGGTCACCAGTTCAAATTAAAGTAATACCTTGTGGGCACTTTAGAGGCCACATTTTTGGCTCAAATGACTTGAAAATTGGTCAGAATGTTTGTCTTGATAAAATCTCACACGAGTCTGACTTTAGGTCATGTGGGGTCTTAAATTAGGTCATTAGGTCAAATTAAAGAAATACCTTGTGTGCATTCTAGAGGCCACATTAATTTTATTGTTCAATTGATTTGAAAATTGGTTAAAATGTTTCTCTTGATAAAATCAGTAATGACTTCAAAAGTGGGTCATCTGGGGTCATAATCTAGGTCACTAGGTCAAATTAAAGAAATACCATGAGGAGAGGCCACATTTTTAGCTCCACTGGCCGAAGGCCAGCAGGCTTATGTCATGGCCCCGTGTCCGCTGTGCGTCCGTCAGTCCGTGCGTGCGTGCGTCTGTCCGTGGTCCTCTTCAGAATTTCTTGAAAGAATTTGATTCTTTCAAAAACTCTGGTTGCCATGGCAACAAAACTGAAAAATATTGGAAATCTTTAAAAATCTTCTTGTCTGAAACCATAAGGCTTAGGGCTACCAAATTTGGCATGTAGCTTTATGTGATAGACCTCTATCAAGTTTCTTCAAATTAAAGCCCTGGGGTCAAAATTGGCTCTGCCCCAGGGGTCACAAGTTTTACATAGGCTTATATAGAGAAAACTTTAAAAATCTTCCTGTACCTAGCTATAAGGCCTAGAGCTACCAAATTTTGCATGTAGCTATACCTAGTGGGCCTGTACCAAGCATGCTAAAATTTTAGCCTTGGGGTCAAAATTGGCTCTGCCGCAGGGGTCACAAGTTTTACATGGGCTTAGATAGAGAAAACTTATGAAATCTTCCTGTACCTAGCCATAGGGCCTAGAGCTACCAAATTTTGCATTTAGCTTGATCTAGTGGGGGTCTACCAAAAGTGTCCAAATTACAGTCCTGGGGTCAATTTGTCTTTGTAAGTATGAAAAAAAAAACCCCAACATTGTGGGAAATTGAGAAATGAGTTGGAAAGAAAAAGTAACATCAAACTTATGAATACTGAAGATTAATGCTACATTTTTCTGGTAACTTCTTAAAATTCAAACACTTAAAGCACTGGAACCCACTTCATTTGTTTTTGTGGACAGTGCAGATCAAGATGAGACCGCAGAAACATGCATGCTGATCTTACATCTACACTGTCTACTACACTGTTACATATTCTGGCCAAAACAACCATTACATGGCAATATTTCAGCAGTTTTCTTATTAGACTATTCATTCATTCACCACTCTCAAGGCAAATGATTTGTGTCATGCTCTGTGAAAAGGGGGTTTAATGCATCTGCCAAAACGTATATGCTGGGGTGGGGGGGAGGTTCATAAGATTTACATAGGCTTATGTAGGGAAAACTTTTAAATCTTGGTGTACATAGCCATAAGGCTTTGGGCTACCAAATTTTGCATAACTATAGTATTATCTAGTGGACAACTACAAAGAGGGCCCAAGTTACAGCCCTAGGCTCAAGTTTGGCCCTGCACCAGGGTCACAAGTTATACATGGGTTTATGGAGTGAAAACTTCAGAAACCATCTTGTTACTAGCCAAAAGGCCAAGAACTCCCAAATTTGGCATGTTATTCTTCTAATACACATATTCTCCATTTAGTCCGACTGTAGCCCTGGGGTCAAAGTTTTATAAGGGCTTATAATAGTGAAGACTTCTCGACAGTCTTCTTGTTTCTAACCATAAAGCATAGGACTAACAAATTTGGTATGTTTTGAACCTTGGGATCAAAACTTGTCCCACTCCAGGGTCCACAAATTTTTGATAGGCTTACATAGTGAAAACTTAAGATATCTTCTTTTATCCTTATTGTAAGGCCTAGGGCTATAAAAATTTGGCATACCGATTCATATTGTAGACTTCTACCAAGATTGTTCCATCTTTTTCATTGAAACCACTCTTCCAGTTTTGACCAAACTTTACAGATATCATCTTGCCATGATGTTCTTCAGAATGTCTTCAAAGAATTAAGTTCTGTTAAAAGCTATGGTTGCTATGGCTACAAAACTGAAAAGTATTGAAAAACCTTTAAAAATCTTTTCCAAAAGCTTGTATTTACTAACGTCGTTGTAGCTCATGAAAAAGATACTGCTTTTTAGCTCCACAGGCCTAAGGCCATCAAGCTTATCGTCTCAGAAACTGCTTCACCCAATAAGTCACAAGCTTTACATAGGCTAATATAGTGAGAACTTAAAAGGTCTTCTTGTTCCTTACCTTGAGTTACAGCTGTAATATTGTATGAGTGTAATATAAATAACCTCTTCCAAAGTTATTCAAGTTATGTCAGAATTAGTCCTATCTCATGGGTCATAAACATGTGCTTATAGTGTGAAAATTCAAAAAATCTTTTTGCTCCTAACCTCAAACCCAAGGGCTACCAAATCTGGATCACTTTTGATTTTTTTTTTTTTTTTTAAATTAGCCTTGCATCAGGGGTCTTATGTTTTACAGAGGCTTCATATGGACAAAACTTGAAAATCACCTTATTTATAACCATACAGCATAGACTTGTATTATTTTGGCATGTGGCTTTATCTTGTGGACCTCTACCAGGGTTCAAGTAATTATAGCTCTGGGATCAAAAATGGCTTTGCCCTGCGGGTCTCAACTTTCACATAGGCTTTTACAGAGGAAACTTTGTAAGTCTTCATTTTGAAACCATTTGGCTCAGAATTGAAATGTTTAGTATTGATGGTTTATAGTTATAAGCCAGTGGAGTGATACAGGGCCATCATGGCGCTCTTGTTTGCTCAATTGACTTGAAAATTGTTCAGAATGCTTGTCTTGATAAAATCTCTTGAAAAAATCTAGGATGAGTTTAAAATTGGGTCACCTGGGTCATAATCTAGGTCACTAGGTCAAATTAAAGAAATACCATGTGGTCACTCTTGAGGCCACATATCTGGCTCAACTGACTTGAAAATTGGTCAGAATGTTTGTCTTGATGAAATATCAGATGAGTTTGAAATTGGGTCACCTGGGGTCATAAACTAGGTCACTTGGTCAAAATAAAGAAATACCTTTAGGGCACTCTAGAGGCCACATTTATTTCTCAATTGACTTGAAAATCGGTCAGAATATTTTTCTTGATTAAACTCTACATGAGTCTGAATTTGGGTCATATGGGGTCTTAAATTAGGTCACTAGGTCAAATTAAAGAAATACTTTGTGGGCACTTTAGAGGCCACATTTATCGTTCAATTGATTCGAAAATTGCTCAAAATGTTTCTCTTGATGAAATCTAGGATGAGTTCAAAATTGGGTCACCTGGGGTCATAATCTAGGTCACTAGATCAAGTTAAAAAAATACCTTTAGGGCACTCTAGAGGTCACATTTCTTGCTCTATTGACTTAAAAATTGGTCAGAATGTTTGTCTTGATGAAATATTGGTTGAGTTTGAAATTGGGTCAGCTGGGGTCATAAACTAGGTCACCTGGTCAAATTAAAGAAATACCTTTAGGACACTCTAGAGGCCTCATTTATTGCTCAAATGACTTGAGAATTATTCAGAATTTTTGTCTTGATAAACTTTCAGATAAGTTCTAAATTGGGTCAACTGGGGTCATAATCTAGGTCACTAGGTCAAATTAAAGAAATACCTTTAAGGCACTCTAGAGGCCACATTTTTTGCTCAATTGACTTGAAAATTGGTCAGAATGTTTGTCTTGATGAAATCTCATATAAGTCTGAATTTTGGTCAACTGGGATCATAAACTAGGTCACTAGGTGAAATTAAAGAAATACCTTTTGGGCACACTAGAAGCCACATTTTGTGCTCAAATGACTTGAAAATTGTTCAGAATGTTTGTTTTGATAAATTTTCAGATGAGTTAAAACTGTTTTAAATTGGGTCATGTGGAGCCATAAACTAGGTCACTAGGTCAAATTAAAGAAATACCTTGTGGGCACTCTAGAGGCCACATTTATTGTTCAATTGATTTGAAAATTGGTTAAAATGTTTGTCTTGATGAAATCTACGATGAGTTCAAAATTGGGTCACCTGGGCTCATAATCTAGGTCACTAGGTCTAATTAAATAAATACCTTTAGGGCACTCTAGAGGTCACATTTCTTGCTCATTTGACTTGAAAGTTGGTCAGAATGTTTGTCTTGATGAAATATTGCGTGAGTTTGAAATTGGGTCAGCTGGGGTCATAAACTAGGTTACTGGGTCAAATTTAAGAAACACTTTGTGGACACTCTAGAGGCCACATTTATTGCTCAATTAACTTGAAAACTGTTCAGAATGTTTGTCTTGATAAATTTTTTGATGAGTTCTAAATTGGGTCACATGGGGTGATAAATTAGGTCACTAGGTCAACTTACAGAAATTCCTTGTGGACGCTCTAGAGGCCACATTTTAAGCTCAACTGACCTGACAATTAGTCAGAAATTGAATTATGCACGTTGAGTGAATTTTGCCTATTGACTCAGGTGAGCGATCCAGGGCCATCGTGGCCCTCTTGTTCTTCTTGTGCTGAGGCCTTACCAAGTTTGCACAAAATTATCTGAATGCACATTTTAGGGCTGAGGCCTTACCAAGTTTGCACAAAATTATCTTGATGCACATTTTGGGGCTAAGGCCTTTCCGAATTTGCACAAAATGATCTTGATGCACATTTTAGGGCAGAGGCCTTACCAAGTTTGCACAAATTTATCCTGATAGACATTTTGGGGCTTAGACCTGACCAAATTTGCACAAAATGGGGCTTGGACCTGACCAAATTTGCACAAAATTAACTTGATGCACATTTTGGGGCTGAGACCGTACCAAGTTTGCACAAAATTCACTTGATGCACATGGATTGTGTTTATGGGAATATGCATGTTATGTAGTTGAGTGAGCTGTAAATTACATGTTAAATTATTAGTGCAGCATTCAAAAAGATTTAAGGGGGGTGTCAGAATTATGTTACATTTTAGCTTCAGTGATTTTAATAGCTCAACCAACCTTAACTCTTTAATGGAAGACAAAATTGAAAGCATTTGCTGGAGACAAAATGAACATGGCCAAAAGGGGTAGAAAACATTCTAGGAAAAGGCGAAAATGCTGGTTACCTGCATTTTCTTTTTTCACATTGTTTACAAAGCTAAGTTCTCGCTCAGGCTGTATAAAGTCAGGCTTGTGTGGTAAAGGGTTACTTAAACTCTTTTGATAAATGTTTCATAATGACGTACAGGACCTGAGGACAAGGGGTTGCTGGTTCGATCCCCAGCTTGGCCAATTTCTTTTTGAGGATTCTGATTGTCATTGTGAGAGGATTAATTCCTAATGACCATTTTTTGACGAAGGCTATGTGGGAAAGCAGCCAGTGGTGTGGAACGAATAACGTGCATAATATTGGTAAAAGAAATTCCAGGTAATCATGGATAGGTGCACTGGCCAGGCGATATATCTGAAATAATGTTGAAAATAATGTTAAACACTATATAATCAATCAATCAGTCAATCATTTACAAGAGGGTACACAATTTTTCCAGTGCAGACCATAGAATTTATGGGTGTACGACAAAAGCCCTATAGGACAAAAGCCCCACAGACAAAAGCCCCCCTGCACAAATGCCCTCTGTTATTTAACTCTTTGCCAAACGATATACATATGTCAATGACGTGACAGAGTGATAGAGTGATAGTCGTAGTGAATTTCATTTTTTTTTTTGTCCTCCGTCCCTAACTTTTCGCGAGGAAAATCAGTAAAACAAAAAATTAAAAAACATCTGGTCTAACTAAATCATATGGCTCGCCTTACTTTGATATAATCCATTTTAGTCAGTAATAAATATTGTTAAACCCTTTACCAAACAATCTAAAGTTTTAACAACCCAGAGGAAGAAGACCTTGAAAACATTATGGCAGAAGGAGAAAAGCTGGGAACCAGCATTTTCTCCTTTCCCAACACTGTTTTTTACCATTTCAGAGACAAATCTCAGTGCTTAAGGCACATTTAAGTTGTTGTCTGCAACAACATTGAATTTGCATGGGTTTAAAATGTTGTTGTTTGGTAAAGAGTTATGGGTTGATGGATTGTATGGTGTGTAAGAACCCTGAAGAAGAAGACTTTGAAAAACATTGTCAGGGTCCAAAGATTTCCAGAAAAGGCACTCGTCCTCCAGGACGAGTGCCTTCCAAAAAGTACTCATCCTGCTTTGATTTTCACTCATCAGATCATAAATACCAGATAAAAGTACTTGGTATCCATTTTCCGATCAATACAAACTGAAAGAGTCTCAAAACAGAAACTTTTCCCGCTGGTTTTGGTAGAGTATTAGAGTTAATGCAATTTGTTTAAATATAGTCCAGATTCGCTTTATTTTTTAATCGAAAATATACGATTTCTTATTTTTAGCTCACCTTAGCACAACGTGCTAAAGGTGAGCTATTGTGATCGCCCTATGTCCGGCGTCCGGCGTCTGTCGTCCATCAACAATTTCTTTAAACATCTTCTTCTCCTAAACCACTGGGCCAATCTTGATGAAACTTGGCAGGGATGTTCCTTGGGTGAAGCTCTACCAAAATTGTTCAAAGAATTAAATTCCACCCACAACTCTGGTTGCCATGGCAACAAAAAGGAAAAAAAAAAGCAAAATCTTTGAAAATCTTCTTCTCTGAAACTAGAAGGCGCAGAGCTTTGATGTTTGGTATGTAGCATCTCCTAGTGGACCTCTACCAAGTTTGTTCATTTGATGCCCCTGGGGTCAAAACTGGCCCTGCCCCAGGGGTCCCAAGTTTGAGCATAGTAACAAAGAAGGAAAACTTCAAAAATCTTCTTCTCTGAAACTTGAAGGCATAGAGCTTTGATATTTGGCATGTAGCATCTCCTAGTGGACCTCTACCAAGTTTGTTCATATGATGCCCCTGGGGTCATAACTGGCCCCGCCCCGGGGGTCACAATTTCCAACATAGGAACAAAGAAGGAAAACTTTAAAAATCTTCTTCTGTAAAACTAGAAGGCATAGAGCTTTGATATTTGGCATGAAGCATCTCCTAGTGGACCTCTACCAAGTTTGTTCATATGATGCCCTTGGGGTCAAAACTGGCCCCGCCCCGGGGGTCACAAGTTCGAACATAGGAACAAAAAGGGGAAACTTTTAAAAATCATCTTCTCGGAAACTGAAAGGCGTAGAGCTTTGATATTAGGTATGTAGCATTGCCTAGTGGACCTCTACCAAATTTGTTCATATGATGCCCCTGGGGTCAAAACTGGCCCCACCCCGGGGGTCACAAGTTTGAGCATAGTGACAAAGAAGGAAAACTTTAAAAATCTTCTTCTCTGAAACTTGAAGGCGTAGAGCTTTGATATTTGGCATGTAGCATCACCTAGTGGACCTCTACCAAGTTTGTTCATATGATGTCCCTGGGGTCAAAACTGGCCCCGCCCCGGGGGTCACAATTTCCAACATAGGAACAAAGAAGGAAAACTTTAAAAATCTTCTTCTGTAAAACTAGAAGGCATAGAGCTTTGATATTTGGTATGTAGCATCGCCTAGTAGACCTCTACTATTTGTTCATATGATGCCCTTGGGGTCAAAATTGGCCCTGCCTCGTGGGTCTCAAGTTCAAACATAGGAACAAAGAAGGAAAACTTTAATTTTTTTTTCTCTTAAATGGGAAGGCATAGAGCTTTGATATTTGGTATGTAGCATCTCCTAGTGGACTTCTACCAAGTTTGTTCCAAGGATGCTGCTTGGGTCAAAACTGGCCCAGCCCCTGGGGTCACAAGTTCGAAAATAGGAACAAAGAAGGAAAACTTTAAAATTCTTCTTTTCTGAAACCGAAAGGTGTGGCGCTTTGATATTTGGTATGTTGCATCTCAGAGTGGACCTCTACCAAGTTTGTTCATATGAATTCCCTGGGTCAAAACTGGCGCAGCCCCGGGGGTCACAAGTTCGAAGATAGGAACAAAAAAGGAAAACTTTAAATTTCTTTTTTTCTTAAACGGGAAGGTGTAGAGCTTTGATTTTTGGTATATTTGGTATGTAGCATTTCCTAGTGGACCTCTACCAAGTTTGTTCATATGATGCCCCTGGGTCAAAACTGGCCCAGCCCCGGGGGTCACAAGTTCGAACATAGGAACAAAGAAGGAAAACTTTAAAATTCTTCTTTAAGACTGGAAGGCGTAGAGCTTTGATATTTGGTATGTAGTGATTCTCTTCTAAGTTTGTTTGCCCATCTAAGCGCAACAAGTTCATTGAGTTCAAAATTGGGTCATCTTTGTTCATAAACTAGGTCACTAGGTCAAATTAAAGAAATACCTTGTTGGCACTCTCGAGGCCACATTATTTGCTCAATTGCCTTGAAAATTAGGTAGAAAGTTTGTCTTTATAAAGTCTCACATAAGATTAATTTGGGTCAACTTTGGTCATAAACTAGTTCACTGGGTCAAATTAAAGAAATACCTTGTTTGCACTCTGGAGGCCACATTTATTGCTCAAATGACCTGAAATTTGGCCAGAATGTTTGTCGTGATGAAATACCAGATGAGTTTGGATTTGGGTCACCTGGAACCATAAACTAGGTCACTAGGTCAAAATAGAAATACCTTGTGGGTACTCTAGAGGCCACATTCTTTGCTTAATTGCCTTGAAAATTGGTCAGAATGTTTGTCTTTGTAAAATCTCACATGAGTCTGAATTTGGGTCAACTGGGGTCATAAACTAGGTCACTTGGTCAAATTAAAGAAATAGGTAGTGGGCACTCTAGAGGCCACATTTATTATTCATATGATTTGAAAATTGGTTAAAATGTTTCTTTTGATATAGTCAAAGACCAGTTCAAATTTGGGTCACCTTGGGTCATAATCTAGGTCACTAGGTCAAATTAAAGAAATATCTTTAGGGCACTCGAGGCCACATTTTTTGCTCAATTGACTTGAAAATTGGTCAGAATGTTTGTCTTCATGAAATATGAGTTTGAAATTGGGTCACCTGCGGTCAAAAACTAGGTCACATGGTCAAATTAAAGAAAAACCTTAAAGGCACTCTACTAAGGTGAGCGACCCAGGGCCATCATGGCCCTCTTGTTTAATTTTGATGGAAGATACATTATATCATTCACCTGACTTGAAACCAGTCTATGTTATGAATGGAGACCAGTGCATACTAAATCCGGTTTTGATACTGACTTTTCATTCGCATATTTAGAATCCAATCTTGACCGTTTTTCTTCAGCTGAAATTTTATTTGCTTAGTACCAACAATTTATCACTCGCCCTGCCAGATGACCATGTCTGAAAAAATCACTCGTCCTCGCCCATTTCGTACTCATAAATACGAGCGGACGAGTGGATTCTTTGGACCCTGATTGTTAGAAAAGGGAAAAAATGCAGGTGACCAGCATTTTTTCCCTTTTCCACTGTTTTATCTTCCATTTTAGAAACCAGTCTCATCATATTTGCCACATTATAAGTTGTTGCTTGCAACAGCTTTGAACTTTGATGCGACTGAAATGTTGTTGGTTGCTAAAGAGTGAATGGGTTTGATTGTATGGTGTTTAAGGCCGTTTGTTTTCAGCATTATGTCAGTTATGCCGCGGCAACCATCGCACCTATCCATGCCTTCCTGGAGCTTCTCTACCATTACTTTGCACAGTATTCTTCCCAAGCCACTGAGTGCTTTGCCACACAACCATCGTTGAAAAAATGATTAGCAGTGAGAGAGGATTGAATCCTGTCATAACAACTACCATCAATCCTGGGAAAGAAATTCACCTAGCTGGGGATTCAAACCAGCAACCCCCTGTTCTCGAGTCCCGTGTCCTACTGAAGAGAAAAAACCCAGTGTTGCATCTTTCAGGCTGTTTTAGAGAGAAGTTATCTTGAACACCTCACACTGTAGATCCCAAACCAAACTGAACATTCTTTGCAATCTTATCTTGATCGTCTATTTAACTCTCTCCCAGACAATGAAATTTTAGACATGGCCAAGTTGCAAGTGTTTGTGGATGACAAACTAAATGTAGCTCAAATGACATTGTGGGAACCAGCATCTTCCCCTTTTCCCATAATGTTTTCAAAAGCTCTCTTCCTTCATGTTGTTAGACATGGACTTGTTTGGTAAGGGGTTAAAGTTTTTTCTTGGCACCACAAGTGTTAACTCTTTACCAAATGACAAAATTTTATGACTTTCTAAATTGAAAGCATTTGCACACGACAGAATAATTGTGATTCAAAAATTAAAAGTTTCTATAGGTTGGGTAGAAAACGTTGTAGGAAAAGGAGAAAATGCTGGTTACCAGCATTTTCTCCTTTGCCCACAATGTTTTCAAAAGCTTTCTTTTTAGGAGTCATTAAAACTTGGGATTGTGTGGTAAAGGGTTAAATAGTTAAATTTATGAGACTGACAGTAATTTTACCTTACTTACTCATTTAAATTGAACTTTTTTGGGGACACTTCTTTATCTATGATTTTATTGGAAGCCCCAGTTTACCTTCTTACCTTTTAGTTTGGTTTATATAATCCTTTTACCTAAACAATCCATGGTTTATCGAGCCTGAAAAAGAAGCTATTTGAAAACATTGTGAGAATAAAAGAATATGAGAAATTGCTGGTGACCAGCTAATTTTTTTCAGATGCCGCATAAATTGAGACCCAATGTGTGACTGTCCCACGTAAAAATCAATCAATGAAAAGGTCCCAAAACAAAGAATTTCCTCTTGCCTCGCAGAAAACAGTGCTGTTTGGAATTCTAAGGCATCATTGCCAAGGCTGTCTTTGCAGCATATTATGACCATTAAAGTAGCCTAACCTTTGTTAACAGGGACTGGGGTCAAAAAGAGCCCAATTCCAAAACAGTCAGGTCCAGAACAGTGCACTTTACCAAATGGCCCATTTTTCTGGTTACTGTTTGAAAATTGTTCCTGGTCCCCCCCCCCCCTTTTTTTTTTAATCCTATTTTTTATGCTAGATGGATAGTGTAGTTCAAGATCAGACTGCATGGAAAGTGCAGTCTTATCTTGGAGCTACACTGCCCACTCCTTTGTGAAATATTCTAGCTTAACTCTAGGGGTCCTGTTTGGCTCAGTGGTAAAGTGTAGGACGTGTTACCTGGAGGCCCTGGGTTTGAGCCTCATTGGATCCACTGGGTTTTTCATGGGCATGTCCTTGGACAAGACACTTCAGAGCCCTAGCCTAGTACTGGTGGAACCCAGGAAATACATGAATATATGAGCTATCGCCATGACATGACTGAAATAATGTTAAAAGCGGCATAAAACACCATTCAGTCAATCAGTCTAGCTTAACTCTTTACCACATGAGAAAGTCTTATACTTGTCCAAACTGAAAGTATTTTCAGACAACAATTTAGACGTTGTTCATTTGATTGAATTTGTCTTTGATAGGGTAGAAAACATGTAAAAAAGGGAAGGATTGTGTGGTAAAGGGTCAAAGTGTGGTAAAGGGTTAAACACTGCTAAATGCTCATGAAAGTTCAGTGTTTTGGCATTCTGTTACAAACTGAAGAAAATTCTGTTTGACGTATTTAGCACTGTACGGTCATGTTATAATATTGCCTATTGTTTTACTTTCAGGGCTAGCATCCCGTTGTCTCTGGATGGAGAAGGATGAGCAAGCAGCAGCTGGGTCGGAAAGGTGTCGACATGTTTCTGACGGAGTACCCCATCTCTCAGGAGCAACTCACCAGTGAACTCTTCCAAGTGTTTGAAATCAACATTGATGACTTTCCAGTTAAGGAAAAAAGGTTAGTGGCTATAGATGGTGAGAGAAAGACCTAGAAATTGCAGGTTCAAAGCTGTTTTTGGAAGAATTTGATTAGTGTATAGTGGGGAAAGGAGAATATTATACTGGTTACTGGCATTTTCTCCTTTTCCCACATTTTTTTTCTAAAGCTCAATCCCCCCAAGATTGTTAAAATTTAGGTTTGTTTGTTTATGGGTGAAGCAAATCATTCTTATCCAACAGAGATTTAACCCTTAACCCATCAGTAATAAGTTTTGAAGACCCTTGTGAAAAAAAGGCTTTTGAAAACAATGTGGGGAGAAAAAGAGAAAATGCTGGTAACCAGTAGTTTTTTTTCTTTCTCACAGTGTTTTGTATATGTTAAAACACAAATATCACAAATTGAGCTACAGCCAATTTCGGTATGCAAACAGTTTTGATTTGGACCATTGTGTGATACTGTCATTTGGTACAGAGTAAGGACAACAAATCTGTTCAGGGAAACAACTTTTGATATGTGGTCTATTTTCACTATGAGAGGGTAGTTCCCCTTCTATTTTGTAAAACTAATGCTACAGCCAACTGTGATAATAATATCTATTACAATCACCAAAGTTCTCACGAAATGTGTCTTGCACATTTCATGTACTTTCTATGCACTTAACCTTCTACCAGAAGAAAAGATTTAACACTTGTCCACATTCCATGCATTTGCAGACAACAGATTCATTGTGCCTCAAAGTTGAATTTTTCTTTGATACTGTAGAAAGCATTGTGGGAAAAAGAGTTTCTCCTTCTCTCATGTTTTCAAAAGCCTTCATCCTCAAGGTCATTAAAACTCAGGATTGTGTGGTAAAGGGTTAAAGAGTGACTTCTCTTTTTTTCATTTTTCATTATAATATTTTGGCCATCTTTGTTAATCAAGATAGTAATTTTAATCCTTTCAGAATGGTATCCGAGGGCTTCCTGTATTGTTTATGAATCTTTACCACACAATCCCGTGTTTTAACGACCATGGGGATGGTACCTTCAGAAAACATTGTGGGAAAAGAAGAAAATGCTGGTAGCCAGCATTTTCTTCTTTTCTCACAATGTTTTCTACCCTTTGAAAGACAAATTGTATGTTATGGGTAAAATGTTGTCTGCAAATGCTTTCAATTTGGACAAGTCTAAAATTTTGTCGTTTGGTAAAGAGTTAACTATTTCACTACTGACACAGGAAAACCAACTTTTTTTATGGTCTAAAAGTAGATATACAGTGCTGTTCAAGTTGGCTTTGGCCATTGGCTAGCATCAGATAGCGGATGGTGTAGATCAAAGTATGTGCAGTCTGATCTTGATCTATGCCATCTGCAAAAGCTACTTAAGTTGTCATTGGTACCGAAAGAATTAAAGTGTTGAATTCAAACAACAAATCACTTTTTATGTCCATTTAGCAGACATCTATTGAAAGCAATGATAGGAAAGGAAAAGTCGCTTGTTGCAAGCAAAACCTCCTTGTCTGAAAGAGGCTCATTGTCAGGTATCACAAGATAGGGCATTGCTTTCCAGCAGATATTTCTTCTTTGTGTGACTCCCATCACTTTAACCCTTTACCAACAATCTCGACATTTAATGACACTTAGAAATAAAGCTCTTAAAACCATTTAGGAAAAAGGAGAAAATGCTGGTAGCCAGCACTGTCTCCTTTTCCACAATGTTTTCTACTTTTCCCAAAACAAATTTCAAATTTTGAGTCACAATTACTTTGTTGTCTGCAAATGCTTTTAGTCTGGACAGGGTTAAAATTTATCATTTGGCAAAGGGTGGAAGAAATGTCAAAAAACATAGTGTAGAAATGTCAGTGGTACAGTTCTCTAGGTTTTTTTTTTTTGTAGTAAATTTATTCTGTCATTTGCAAATGCTTTCAATTTGGACAAGTTTAAGATCTGTCGTTTGGTAAAGGGTGGAAGAAATGTCAAAAAACATCAGAGTGGATATGTCAGTCATACAATTCTCAAGGTTGACTCTTTTACAGTAGTGGCATTTTGCATTTAATCAAGATCAGGCTACACTCAAGATCAGACTGTGCAGATTGGGCAGTTCTGCTCCGTTCATTAGTTCATTCTAAACTATAGCAGAACAATTATTGGATTTTAACAAGTGCCTTGTTGTTGCTTTTGAGGACAATATGGATCAAGGTCAGACAGAACAAAAATGTGGCTTGATCTTTGTCTCTTCCCAATATTCTGGCCAGAGTAAGCCTGGCTGATTGCTTATTTTGTCTTTGCAGTCCAGAGAACTTGGAGCAAAACTCAGCCATAGAAGTTCCTGAACTGTATAGTTTTGAGGACTATACCCCTCTTAGTCCAACACCATCTACTGTCAGCAGTATTGTGTCTAAAGATTCTACCTTTAGTCAGGATAGCTTCTACAGTCCTAGTCAAGAGAAAGAAAATATATTTTTTAAGCACAACAATGCCAGGTAAGACCAAAGGTGTTACATCTCCATAAGTGATTTTAACCTTTTACCAAGCTATCACGAGTTTAGAGAAAGAATCTTCTGAAAACCCTAAGAGAAAATGTTGGAAATCGGCATTTCTCATTTTTCAACAATGTTATCTTAATATTTTAAGACAAGTTGGACAATTTTAGACACTGTTGATTTGTTGTCTTCAAATGCCTTCCAATTTAAACAACCCAAGGATTTTTAGCTCACCTAAGCATGAAGTACTCAAGGTGAGCCTTTGTGATTGTCGTCAACTGTCTGTCATCAACTTTTACCCTGTGTTTTCAACTAACATGAAATAAAATTTTGGTCTGTTTGGACTTAATGTCAGAAAATATCACAGACTTGGATCAGAGAGCATGTATATTATTTAAAGCAGATTCATCAAAAAAGGATGCCTGAGTTTTGATGACTCAGAGGAAGAAGGCTTTTAAAAACATTGTGAGAAAAGGAGAAAATGCTGGTAACAACAGTGTTTTCTAACCTTCCACAGACAAAGCCAATTATTTCATTGATGCACAGTTTTTGGCCTGCAACTGCTTCCAGTTTAGAAAAATCTGAAGTTCTACCATGAGTTGAGAGTTGAGTCTTTACCACACTAGAAATATTTAGATATGTCCAATTCATAGCATTTGCAGACAAGAAATTAATCTGGTTGAAATGAAGGGCAATTCCCTTTGAGAGCATGGAAAACTTTGTGGGAAAAGGAGGAAATGCTGTTAACCAGTATTTTCTCCTTTTCCCACAATCGTTTCAAAAGTGTCATTCAGGGTTGTTAAAATTTGTTATTTTTGGTAAAGAGTTAAGTGTCAAACCACATATTCACACTATCTGTTTATTTTTTGAGGTGCAGCACTGATTTGCATTCTGCTGGGAAAAAATCATTTGTAAATAATGAATAAGAAATCACAAGCAATCATTTCTGACTTGTGTTTGATGAATGGATTTCTCTGCCCATAGTTTCCCAGCCCCGAGTGATTTGGCACAACAATGAATGAATTATCCTTTATTACGTTTTCATTTGTGCAGCGTATCCTGTTGCCGATTGTGATTTATGGTTAGATATTTCTCTCCCGATAGATCCTAGGACAGGCAGTATTGAAATTCATTGATGAAACTTTCCTTTTTAGGAAAGACAATTATACGGGCCCGTAACGGTTCTGGAATACTTGATACCCTGGAAATGTTTCCTGCTGATTTGTCTTGTACTTCGAGAACCTGTTGGATTATTTTGTCAGACAAATATCTGTCACACTGTTGGGATACCTTGCCAGGGAAATGCCTGCTAACCCTTTATCATACTATGCTGGATTTTAAGGACCTTGACAGAGAAGGCTTTTGAAATCATTGTGGGAAAAGGAGAAAATGCTGGTATCCAGCATTTTCTACTTTTCCCAAATTGTTTTGTACCCCATCAAAGACAGAAATCGTCATGAAATTTCAGCAGCGTTTGTCGTCTACAAATGCTTTCAATTTGATTGAGTTTAATTTTTTTTGTTGTTTGGTAAAGTGTTATATCATTGTTAGCAGAGGGTTGTATTGAGCAGCCATCTGCTTTTGAAATCTTTCTGCTGGTTTTTCTTCTGCTGCAAGATGTGCTTGCTTATCTTGCATTCACTGAAAAGAAATGAAATTAAAAAATGTTATTTTGGTGGAGTATGAATCACTGATAAGCCTTGACCCTTTGCCAATCGCTCTATGTTAAGAGGCTTTTGAAGACAATGTTTTCTATATTTCAAAGACAAATCCCATAGTTTGGAGCTAAATGAATCTTTTGTCTTCCAATTCTGTCAGTTTTGGTCAAGCCAACAATTTTGTTGTTTATATTAGAGTAAACCTACAAAATTATTAAATGAAATTTTTTAGCCATTGGAAAAAATCCAAGTCCTGTGATTTCAAGGTGCTTTCAATGTAAAAAGTATCATTAGAATAGTGTAGTTTCAAGATCAAACTTTTTCCACAATGTTTTCTACTTTTTTCAAAGGCAAAACCCATCATTTGAGTCACATTTATTTTGTCATCTGGAGTTGGTTTCAGTATGGAAACACCCAAAATTTTGTTATCTGGTAAAGATTTAAAGGTTAACTCTTTACCAAACAACAAAATTGTAGGCTTATTCACATTGAAAGCATTCAGGGTCCGTATTCACCAACCATTCTTAAGAATGTTCTTTGTCTTGTTCTTCAGAATTTTCTACATTTGAAAGTAACACAACTTCTGATTGGCTAAACCATTTGGTTTAGCCAATCAGGAGTTGTGTTACTTTCAAATGTACAAAAATCTTGGAGAATAAGACTAAGAATATTCTTAAGAATGGTTGGTGAATACGGACCCTGATGACAAAATAAATATGGCTCCAAAATGGAAATTTGTTTAGGGAAGAGTGGAAAATATTGTGGAAAAAGGAGAAATTTCTCCTTTTCCCAACAATGTTTTCAAAAGCGTTCTTTCTCAGGGCTGTAAAAAGCCAGGTAAAGGGTTAAAAGAGTCTATCTCTGTGATGGGTCAAATCAATAAATATTCCATAAGGTAAGTAATTAGGTGCTCATTAGAAAACAGAGTTTTTAATGCCTTCCTTCTTAATTCTTGGACTTTGTAACAAAAGGAAAAAGAAAAGGACAAACTGGCATGTCTTGCAACAGAAATTTTGGACTGTAACCCACTACTGTACAGACTATTTGAGCGAAAGTGTGTTTTAACCCTTTACCACACAATCGCGAGTTTTAACGACCCTGATGAAGCAGGATTTTGAAACATTGTGGGAAAAAGAGAAAATCCCAGTAACCATAATTTTCTCCTTTTCCCCACAATGTTTTCTGCCCTAACTGGAGAGGTCATCAGACCTCTCCAACAGTGGTGAGTTTAAAAGGCAGACTGCCACAGAAATCAATGTCTAAATCCATTTGTTTTTGCGAAATTGTTCTGATACACAGTCTATTTCGTCATGGTTTTATAAAGAAACCGAAATCAAAAAACTGAAATGGGAAATAAACATTTTTTTTTTATTGACGGATTTCCAAAAAGATTTATTATACTATATTGATTGTAAATGATCTCTCCAATAATTGCAATTGTTCATTAAACAAATGAATCTAAGCAAAGAGAAAAAAGAATTGTTAAAAGAAAGAGAAAGAACACCGCGGGAAAAGATAATGTGACTTGACACTATCTGGAGAATTCGTACTCTGGAGAACTCGTACCCTAATCTCGAGAGCACGAGTTCTCTGGAGAACTCGTACCCCACAAATAGATATAAATAGGTTGATCAGTGTGTTTCCAAGTTCTGTTTTTCAAAACTGACTAGACTCTAGCATTTTTCTCAGTTTTATACAAAAATTCTATGGATTTATAATGATAATTATAGATTTGATGAAATAACACACAGAGTTGCTTCTATTATGCGGGATTGCGAGAATCCCGCAAAAATGAACTTATGAGCGGAAAAAAAAAGTCGTGCTTCTTCGCCCTACGTACCGCACACCTCAAAAGAGTCTGTGGTCCTTTGGTTTTGGGCGGATTGCGCAGGCTGACATGGGTCAATACTTTTTGCAGATGCATTAAGTGCCCTTTTCTCACAGCATGGATCATTTATCTACTTTCTTAAATTTTTAACATTTAGACAAACAACCTCTTCGTTTAACATGTCCGCAGCAGACAACTTTTCAAAATATTGTTGGAAGAGGAGAAGCTGCTAGTCACTGCAGTTTCTCCTTTTGTCACAGTGGTTTCCATCACATCAGAGCACCATCTTCCACATTAATTATCAAAGTTTGAATTGTTGTCTGCATGCCTTTTCTGTTTGGGACAGTCCAAAAATTGCTGTTTGTTAAAAGATTAAAAAATGTTACATTTATTTTTAACATGTCTGGTACTGGTATTATGTATAGGCCACCTTTATTTATTGTCATCAGGTAAGATTCTTGCCTATTCAGTGGAATTAGCATATTGTATCAAATTTTAATTGAACAATTTCTCCTTTCCAAAAATATTTTGGCTTATCTGAGCAGACATTACAAACATTCATTTGAGGTTTGTTCCTTTTGAAAATGAGCCAAATTGGATCATCATCTTCAGTTTTGTGTCCTTGAATTTTGAAAAAAAAATATGCATTTCTGAGCATGTTAATAGCATATGGCCTACAGTTCCTAGAATATTATAAGAATGTGGAACATGTACTGTTTTGAAATGAAAACTGAAAAAAAAATGTTTTTTCTCATTGATTACTGCCTAACTTGTTTGTTTACATCTACCAAAATATTTTGAAATTAAAAGCCAATAAACTATACATAGTAAAATTAGTGTTGCACCCCCTGTGTTTTTTAACATGTTTAATTTTCTGGCGTGAATGATATGAAATGGGTTGGAAATTAGAATCTGGCTGCGGTATACAAGAACAGACAAGTCTGTTGTCTCTGAAATGAAATGAACTGAGGTATCCCTTAACCTCATGGCAGCAGCTACTGATCGAACTGTTTCAACCTCTTGTGAGAGGTGTGAGACAAAGACTGCATGCTGTTTTGCATGCCTCAGGCGGAAGTACGCAATATTGCCTGATTTTGTGTGTCCATTCTCTGCAGGTCACTTTCAACCTGTCGTAAGTTTTGTTTCGACATTAAATCCCTTGTTTTAACCAAATTTAAACGCTTCTCGTTTTTCTTAAATTTGAAAGCAACATTTAGGCAAAAGATTCCCACTTACCATGAGGTCAAGGGATACCTCACACCAGTTCATTTTATGGGCAAAAGACGAGTTTGTTAGTGTATGCAGCAGCCGAATTCTAATTTCAACCCAATTTTATCTCATTCACGTCAGAAAATCAAACCTGGTAAAAAACACAGGGGTGCAACACTAATTTGACTATGTATATTTGAAAACATTGATGCCGACCTCTCCTGGCTTCTTTTTTAAAGAAGCCAACTTGTTTACACAATATTCACAATTTGATACACTTTTCATGTGTCTTCTGCATATACTTTCTTTTTCGAAGAGCCTCAAATTTTGGCATTTGGTACAGAGTTAATGCATGATGCATTGCACCAGACAATCATAATTATGAAATTATTATAACTACAGTAAAACCTAAATATTTCCAGTCTCGAACATTCGAGAACCCCACATTATTCGAGGAATTTCCATAGTACCGGCAAAAACTCCTCTATATTGCACCAAAAGCAGATCAGTAATTTCAAGTCTTGATAATTTGAAAATTCGAACATGTATGTTGGTCCCTGTCATCATTTTGGTTCTTTAAATTGATTGTTAATTTGAACACAATACTTTCTCACCTCTGGAGTAATTGTCTTTACACCTTTTCTGTGCAAAGGATTTGGCAAGTCGGCCCGTGTACGGTGTGGTGTAAGTTTTACAATCTGTGACAATTACTACAGGGGATTCACACTAGCAAATAATTTGGGAAGAAATTAACATTGATTTGATGATGAGAGGTTAATGATGAGAAGTTGTGACAACCTCCCCATTTCATTTATGGTGTCTGATATTTCATTTTATAAAATTCACAAAAGCATTTCATTCCTGATTAAACAAGTGATTTTATCTCCCGACTGCAATTTTGTGTAGTATGTCCATACATCAAATGCTCAAAGTCATTGATGATGCCAAAAAGACAGTTTGAAGCGTTTGTGATCGGACATTGTCTAATTTCTTATCAGTTTTCGTGTCTATCTGTTAATAGCATTAGGGTTTTCCCAAGTCGCTTTGTCACAAAAGAAAAGTCTGATCACATTTTTTTCCCAGTCTTGTTATGGTTACGTCGTGTTTCAAGTTTTCGAGAATACCATTGATTTATTTACATCTCACAGAAATTTGCCTGACTTTGACATTGACAGTTTAATGCTATTTTTCACGGGTTTGTAGATATCATGGTGTGTTCTTCTTTCATGGACATTGAAAAGCGCCATAGAACATGGAACTGCTTGTAAACGTGTACATAATTATATCAACACATAAAAAACTTTTCTGTACATCCCTGAGTTTTAGCGAGAAGTAAATCGCTCTCTCTCTCCCTCTCTCTCTCTTTTTAAACTTTTGACATCTTGCCCGCTTTCATTCTTCAATCGTTTTCAACTCATTTCTAGTTGCATGTCGCCGTATTCAAGTATATTTCAGGGAAACACCAGTGTCAGAGGAAGTTATAAGTGTAAATTTTCGAATTCTTATTTTTTTCTGGAATAGTGCAAGCACCATATTATTACCTTCAGCTGTTTTCTCAGTAAACAAATAAAAATTCGGATACAGTACTTTCCTGTGGGGTGACAGTTTTTGGGGGCAAATGCAAAAGGCGAGATGTTACGATTTTGAAAAAACTACAGTACTGACCTTCCTGGAAAAAAGGTGACTTAGAGTGATTAATTTCCAACATGTGAATTTACAAAAAATAACCCACTTGATGTGATATTCTTTGAATGTTATGAAAAAAGGAACAAAAAAAACAATTGCTCGGGGAAGTATATTTTGATTGCCGATCTTAAATGGAATGCAACTTTGTTTTCACTGATGTTTTGGATAATTCGAGAACTGCAATAATTCAAGCATTTTGCTCGTCCCCTTGGGACTTCGAATTATCGAGGTTTTACTGTATATGAATCCATAAAATCCATTTTGTCTAACAACCAACTAAATCATGAGGAAGACTGGTCCTTTACCATGCAGAAAATTGACTACCAGGGAAAAGTTTTGACCAGGTCAGCCTGCGCAGTCTGGCTGACGTAGGTCTGTTTTTTGCAGATGCATTAATTTCCCATTTCACAGAGAATGGCTTAGTTTTAAAGATACCACCACCCAGAACAAGTGATGCAAAGAAGAAATATTTGAAGGAAAATCAAGTGTTCTTTGTTTAACCCTTTACTGTTGTTACGGGAGATCACTCCTTCCTTACAGCTTAGCTTCTTCCTGTATAAAATCAATACCTGACAACTGTGTTAGGGAGAATTCTCTATAGCACAGGGGTAAGTGTATTGGTCTTGCAATCCTCAATAAACGAGGATATTTGCTGCAGGAGTTTGAATCCCAGCTGGTGGGGTTTTTATTTGAGCTATGCATTTTATAAGATGGGGCTCGTCTGGGATTGGCCATTGAGCCATTTTTTGTCTATAAAATTGCCCTTGATTGGCCATTGAGCCATTTGCTGTTTAAATAATAGACTTCCTGCCAAATCAAATGATGACTTCTCTTAAGAGGGGGTGTGTTACGGGAGATCATTCCTTCCTTACAGCATAGCTTCTTCCCGTATAAAATCAATACCCGACAACTGCATTAGGGAGAATTCTCTATAGCTCAGGGGTTAGTGTATTGGTCTTGCAATCCTCTGTAAACGAGGATATTTGTGGCATGGGTTCGAATCCCAGCCGGGGCGGTTTGTATTTGAGCTATGCATTTGTTACGAACTTTCAGGTTTGTGGAACTATACCATCCTTCCCTACGAAGGAAAGCTTTTGATGAAATGTGGTAAAAGGATAAAATGCTAGTCACCTGCATTTACTCAGTTTCCAAGAATGTCTTCTCTTCTGTCAAGAGAAGCTGTATCACTTGATGCACATTTGATTTGTCGTCTGCAAGTGTTTTCAATTTGGATAGGTCTAAAATTTTGCTGTCAGGTAAAGTTTATGTGATACAGATAATATTCTTTGAAAAAGGCAACACTGCTTTTAGTGTGACAATTATTGCTTCTTTGTCTACAAATTTTTTAGCCCTTAACCACATAAGAAATTGTTTGACTGTTCCAAACTCAAAGCATTTGCAATGGACAAATTAAGTATGATTTATAAATGATGGGTTTCGTGTCTGAAACAGCAGAAAACATTGTGGGAAAGGGAGAAAATGCCAGTTGGAAAGGGAGAAAATGCTGGTAACCAGCATTTTCTCCCTTTCCCTCTGTTTTCAAAAGGCCTCTTTCTTTGGGTCATTCAAACTCGTGATTGTGTGGTTAACCCTTTACCAAACATTCCCAGGTTTTCATGACTCTGAGAAAGAAGCCTTTTGAAATCATTGTGGGAAAAGAATAATATGCTGGTAACCAGCATTTTCTCCTTTTCCCACACTGTTTTCTACCCTTCCCAAAATGAATTTCACATTTTGTGGTCTGCAAATGCTTTCAATTTGGATGAGTCTAAAATTTTGTCGTTTAATAAAGAGTTAGAGGGTTTAAAGCTTTTACCTCTTGGGGAGACATCCAATGTCTCATATGTTAATGGAATAAGCAGTTTTTCTTTCTGCCACAATATTTTTCAACTATTCTACTGCTGGCGCATCTTTGTAAAAAGGACAGACAGGGTGAAGAATTGCGTGACAGCACAATCCTTAAAAATCCTCTCTTTCTTATTGACCCTTACTGGGATAAAGAAATCAATGGGGATATTTTTAGCCACTTGGTAAGACTCAAATATACAAGCTCTGCCCTTTTTTCTGTCAGAATATTTCATGAAATACCAGGCAGTAGAGATATGAGATGAGACATCACAACATTTGTTGTAAGGTATAAATCTATTCTATGTGAAAAAGCAAGAGAACGTGTGCTAGGAAACTTGAAGGGTTAAAACTGATAGACCATATAAAATAGGGACCCATAATCCATGACATGCAAGCTTCTTACAGACTCTCTCGCATGGAAGTTCCTCATTAATTCTCAAGAAACTGCCATACATCATTTCATGCCAAGACAGCCAGTACTTTTGTATACTGTATTAACCCTTTACCACACAATCACAACTTTTAACGACCCTGGGAAAGAAGCCTTTTGAAAATATTGTGGAAAAAGGAGAAAATGCTGGTATCAAATTTCAATTTTTCAATACAAACAAACAATTGTACTGATAGGTGTAGATATAAGATCAGACTGCAAATTCTGTGCAGTCTGATCTTGATCCACACTATCTGCAAAAGTTCCTTAAATGGTCTTTGGTAGTGAAAGATTGTATGCATGATGGTGATACATGTATGAGCATTCTTGAATAGAGTTTCAATATTCAGTACTGCTGTATAACTGAAAACTATAATTTTGACAAATCAGTAGAGTGCTGGAATTGTTTTGGACATGTCTATAACTGCCATGGACCTTCTTGCACTATCAATCAGGAGACTTCTAGATCTATCAAAACTCCCCCTGCAACATGTCTATTATCCACAGGTATTCATCCAATGGGACTATTGAAATGGTGGCTAGAATATAAGACCATTATATTATGAAAGAATCTAATAGCTAGCTTCCTATGAATGAAATAGATATTTTCTGCCAAGTAAAGAAATAAGAGGATATTTGGGGTTTTTTTTTTCGGTGAAAGATCGAAATTTATTTCATCAAGTGAACATCATCGGTAATATTTTCATGAGTGGCCACTTGTGAAAGTATTACAGATGATGTTCATTTGATGAAATAAATTTTGATATGTTACCACTTGTGAAAATATTACCAATGATGTTCATTCAATGAAATAAATGTTGATCTTTCAGAAAAAAATAATCTATTTATTTCATGTTTCTAACCCCTTTTTTGTTGGGACTTTCATCAAAATCCAGTACAGTTTTTTTCGGTAATTCCCTGTGGCATACCCTCCTCACAGAATAATGCATTACAATATTATGTAAAGCGCGAGAAATATAGAGTAAATTACGTTGTATTTCCCTCTATTTGAATTGCATGCACTGTTTAACTAGGTAACTAGTGTGCGGGAACTAATGTTTCCGCCTTCAATTGAAGAGTTAGACAATATGAAATCGGTATTTTTCACTGGTCGTAACCATGAAATATCAAACCATAATTCACAATTATTTTTCGATAAACTACTGAAAAGCATGAAGTAAACAGAGATATTATAACAAAGAGTATTTTTGGGGTAAAATATCTCACAGAGTATGTATCATATAGGATGGATACTCTTTATGTAGTTTGCTCTTGTACTTGAATGTATCCTGTTCTTGAAAACAACATTAGTTGGCACTCATAACTCTTTACCAAACAACTTAACAACAGACTTGACCAAATTGAAAGCATTTGCAGACAGAAAATTCAATCTAGACTAGGTAAAAAAAAAATGATTTTTTTGAGATCATGAAATAGTAGAAAACATTGGAAAAGGAGAAAATACTGGTTACCAGTCCTCCTTCTTCAGAGATGTTAACCCTTTCCCAAACGACAAATTTTGGACTGGTCCAACTTGAAGGAGTTTGCAGACGAAAATTTTAAATTTGATGAAAATGGCAGAAAGTTATCAAAAAGGGTAGAAAACACTGTGGGAAAAGGAGAAATTGCTCGTTATGAGCAATTTCTCCTTTTCCCACAGTGTTTTCAAAAGACTTGTACTGCAGACACGTGAAAACCAGGGCTTGTTTGGGAAAGGTTAAATCATGGGATTGTTTTGTAATGGGATAAGGTCATGTATTACAAGACATATATTGAGTTAAAAATTTTCATCTTCAAAATGCATTTATTCATTGATGTACTCTTACTTCAGTGAGCAGGGGAGGTAAAGCTATTAGTTGAGGACATGAGAGAGAAAAATTTCATGGACGGGGACGAATTACATTTCAGACAGAATTGACAAGCCACAGAATTCTGAAAACATGTGTTTTTCCAGCCTGTTTATTCTCCATCCATTAAAATTTGCAGTTTCGGTATGAAAGCTTGCACCTAAATGTTTTAAGACACTATGCTTTTTCTTTAGCCTGCTTTTGGGGAGCAAGACAATTAGTTTCTACAACTTAAGCTCGGTATTTATGCATGCTTTAGTGCATGCTTACCTCTGGATTTGTCCGAGTCAGCACTTAGGAACTTCTAGTTCATAAATGGGGAATACTCTCTTTTCTGATTTGAAAAGAAAGGTATTTGGAATGAGAAAGAAAATTTTGTGGTCAGGTAGAGGAATAAGGTGGTAATACTCTTTGGTGTCCTTGGCAGTAATGAGGACTGGTGTCCTCATCAATAATGAGGACATCTCGGGTAGATTTTTACTTACCTGGAGAAAGTGGTTCAAGGTATGCTGCTGATTAGACTGGGGATATTTGAAAACATAATGAGATTACAGTCAATGTCAGACCTTATCCTAACATAGATCTTGATTAATGAGAGGATTGTCTCCACGTAGATCTTTAACACTTTACCACACAATACTGAGTTTTAGAGGTATAGGTATAGGTGAAGATCAGACTGCACAGAATGTTAAGTCTGATTTTCCATTTACACTGTATGCTACCTTATGCCAAATTATGACCAAAATCATATTCAATTATGGTAGAAAATCTTCTGATAGAGCTTGGTAAAAATTGAATGTAGTGGATGGCGGGAAAAAAGATAACCCTTTCATTGCCATAGGCAGAAAGCAAAGGCTTTTGTGGGAGCCTTAGATCAAGATCAGACTGCACAGAAAATGCTGTCTGATTTTGGATTTATGGTGTCCACATGTTTAGTCAAGCCTGCAAGATAAAGATCTGTTTGGGTTCCAAGGGATTTTATTTCATCAGCCTCCATATACATGTAGTTTGAATTTACATACTTGGCGATAACAGAATTGAAGAGTTGATAAACTCTTTACCATAGAACAATATCTTGGGCCAAATTTTAGGTCAATTGCGGCTTTGAAACTGAAATTTGTATTTGAAAGTGTAGAAAACATTGAGGGAAAAGTAAAAAATGCTGGTTGCCAGCATTTTCTCCTTTTCCCACAATGTTTTCAATAGGCTTTTTTTACAAGGGTCATTAAAAGTTTGGATTGTCTGGTAAAGGGTTAAAAAAGTGATTTTTGTTGCCTGGATAATGAACCTTGATTACAGTTGAAAGTGAAAAATCTGAGACTCTTAGCATTGATCAAGGTAGAGTTGAGATAAAATATATGACTAAAGATCAAGATCAGACTACACAGAATGTATAGTCTTTGTCATACGATCTGTATTGTTTCATATTTTGTGAGAAATTCAGGCCAAACAATCTAGAGATTGGGATCTTCCATTACATTTCTAACAAACAGAGATACCATTAAAATGGTTGTGTAAGGGTGAGCACCTAACCTAAACCAGCCAACAAAATTTAGACATGTCCAAATTAAAAGTTTTTGCAGATGATAACTGTAAGTGAAATGGTAGTATTTAGCTTTGAATGGGTAGAAAACATTAGGGGACAAAGGGAAAATACTTTTTCCACAATGTTTTCAAACACCTTAATGCTTGGGTTGTTATAAATTCGGACCGTTTGATACAGGGATAATTAATATTTATGTGCCTAATTCTATTTTGACCCTTACAGTACTAGGCATGAAATCAGTTGCTCTTAACCCTTTACCACATGATCCCAAGTTTTAATGACCCTGGAAGAGAAGACTTTGAAAAACATTGTGGGAAAAGGAGAAAATGCTGGTAACCAGCATTTTCTCCTTTTCCTGCAATGTTTTCTATCCTATCAAAGACCAAAATCATCATTTGATCTATATTTGATTTTTCGTCTGCAAATGCTTTCAATTTGGACCAGTACAAAATTTTGTTGTTTGGTAATGGGTTAAGAGTTGCTGTTGGTGGCCTTTGCAGGCAATATATTTGAAACTCAGGCTGCCCAAAAAATGTAGTCTGATCATTGATCTACACTGTTGACTTTACTGAGACATGCTGACCAAAAGCAATCATAATATTGCAATCATTTGAACCTTAATTCCAGAGTAATAATTGCCACATGGTTTATTTTGCACTCTAAGTGTTAAGAAGATGTGATGTATGGCTTATTAAGGATACAAAAAATTCCACAATAGTGTTGGTAATTTTTCATTTATAGTCAATAAAAGTACATTCCCTGTGGTGATTATCTTGATGGTATTTCTCTGCCAGCCAACAAAATTTGTTGTCTGTAATGGAAGTATTGGGATACTGTGATAAATGTGACTCAGTTGATAGAATTTGTCTCTAAAGGGGCATATTTAGAATTTTTGATGTACATTATAATTTCTTGTAAATGTCTGATAAACAAATTTTAATATATTTTTGTTTACAAGCCCAAAGTAACTCGACCTTCACATTCAGTTTAAAAAAAAAAAAGAGTCAAATTTGGAGTTAAATGCGTTTTGCAATCTAGAGCTCCTTTTGTTGTGAGATCAGGTCTTATGCCATCATGTCATTGGAAAATGATTGCACATAATGGACCTGTTTGACTGATTATGTGATATTCCCACATGCACAGTTTAATTCTGGCACAAAGTCTAGAATTTCAGTTTAGGGAAATAGCATTAACAATAATTTTGCCTCGGTTGTATTGGAAGAAAACCTGAGGTGTTGTCACAGCTTTATAAGGTGAGCAATATAAAACCATCATGGTCCTCTTGTTTTCAGACATTGCTCAGGTTTCTTCTTGTAGGAAAAAAGAGCAATAAAGCTGTCAGAGTACTTGCCTTTAGGGATATGTAGGAAGGAGTAGGATGTGACAAGGACCTCTGAAAAATTCATTAACCCTTTGCCAAACAGTCATGTTTTATTAACCCTAAGGAAGGAGACTTTTGAAAAAATTGTGGGAAAAGGAGAAAATGCTAGTAATGTTTTCTTTCCTTTCAGAGACAAATTCCATAATTTGTTTCACATTTTGTCATCTGCAAATTAACCCTTCAATTTGGACAATTTAAACAAAAAATTTGGTGCAGGAACTTAACCAATAACACTTAGCATGCTGTGGTTCATTGTGCTTGCTTATTCAAAGAGGTTGTAAATCTAAGATCAGGGTGCACAGAAACTGTTAGGTGATCTTCAGTCTAGGATGGCCAATATTTTTGTAACATGATTCTTGCTGAAGCAGCTTCGAAAATGCAATGTTTTTGTATGATATTTGTTCCCTTCTTGAAAAATACAAATGAGCCATGCACTGTGGAAAGAGGGCTTTATGCATCTTCAAAAAGTTTTGACTCAGGTCAGTCCGCACAGGCTGATCTTGGTCGAAACTTTATGCTATTGGCCAATTTTCTGCATGTCGAGGACCAGTCTACCTCGTAATTCAGTTGGTTCTTAGACAAACTTGATTTTATGGATCCATTATGACATGATGACTTCCTTGATATAATAAGCATGACAAAGATGCATTAAGCCCCCTTTTGCCAGAGCACTGCTCAAATTTGATATATATATCTTTTTTAACCAAGATCACGGGTTAGACCTTGGGCAGACTGATTTTCTTTACCCGTTACTAAAAAAGAAGAAAATAATACTGTTCAATTTTGAGAATTCAGTTGTAATCTTACTTCAGTGACATTTAATATCCGCAGTGTTCAAAAGCAATGAAATATTCATTGGTTAATGAAAAAGAACCAGATTTTTGCAATATCAATATCAACCCTCACAGCATGAAGAGAAACTCAAGTTGTTTTTGAAGAGGTTGATATCAAGGTCAGACTGGACACATGCATTCTGATTAGGATCTACACAGTTTGTGACATTCTAACATTGTCTGGCCCAGAAATATTTGAAATTGCAGTCTGTTAATATTTTTTTGCTCACCTGAGCACAAAGTGCTCAAGGTTAGCTTTTGTGATTGTGCTGTGTCGGGTGTCTGGCGTGTGTCGTCTGTCATGCATGATGCCCGTCATGCGTCGTATGTCGTCAAGGGGTCAACAGTTACCCTGTGCAGACTGTAGAAGCCACATTTTCTATCAAATTCTCATGAAACTTATTCAGAATGTTTGTCTTGATAATATCTTGGACAAGTTCGAAACTGGGTCGTGTCGGGTCAAAAAGTAGGTCACCAGGTCAAAAGTTAGCAAAACCTTGTGTGCACTCTAGAGGCCACATTTTTAGTCCAATATTCATGAAACTTGGTCAGAATGTTTGGCTTGATAAAAAAGTAGGTCACCAGATCAAATTTGAGTAAAAACCATGTGTGCATTCTAGAGGCCACATTTTTAATCTAATACTTGTGAAACTTGGTCAGAATACTTGTCTTCATGACATTTCGGACAAGTCTGAAACTGGGTCATGTTGGGTCAAAAAGTAGGTCACTTGGACAGTTGGTAAAAAATAACAAAAAAAAACGTGTGCACTCTAAAGAGTGCATTTTCCGCCAGAAACTCATGTCATGAAACTTTGCCAGAATGTTTGTCTGTATGATATCTCTGACAACTTCGAAATGGGTCATGTCAGGTCAAAAAGTAGGTCACCAGATCAAATTTTAGAAAAACTTTGTGTGTCTCTAGAGGCCACATTTTAGTCTAATACTTATAAAACTTGGTCAGAGTACTTGTCTTGATGATGTTTTGGACAAGTGTGAAACTGGGTCATCTCAGGCCAAAAAGTAGGTCACTAGGACAAATCTTTAAAAAGCCTTGTGTGCACTCTAGAGTGCACATTTTCAGCCAGAAACTAATAAAGCTGCCAGAATGTTTGTTTTAATGATATGTCGGACAACTTTGAAATTGGGTCATGTCGGGTTAAAAAGTAGGTCACTCTGCCAAATTTTAGAAAAACCTTGAGTGCACCCTAGAGCCAAGATTTTCATCATGATACCATTGAAACTTGTTCAGAATGTTTGTCTTGATGAAATCTAGCACAATTTCAACATCGGTCAGGTCTAACAGTAGGCCATTGGACAAAATCTTAGAAAAAATTTGTGAGCATTCTAGAGGCCACATTTTCAGAACAGTTCTGATGAAAATTGCTCAGAATGTTTGTCTTGATGATATATCAGACAAGTTCAAAATAGGTTCATGTTTGGTCAATAAGAAAGTCACTGGGACAAACCTTTTAAAAAATCTTTTGTGCAATCTGGGGGCCACAGTTTCTGTTTGAGACTCAAGTGTGTCTCTATGATATCTCTTACAAGTTCAAAAATAGGTCAAGTAGGTCACAAAGTCTCGCATGTTTTACATCATTACAACCAGTATCTCTTCAGCTTTATCAATCCTAGATGACTTTACTCAGGTGAGCGCTTAAGGGCCAATGGCTCCCTTGTTTTCTAATGGAAAAGGCCCAATTTAGAAATACAGAACTCCCAAAATCTTTAACAAATGAAAAACTTGAACATGTTGAATGCATTTGCAGGCAACAATGTGATTTTTCTGAAGTCATGGAATTTGTAGAAAAATGGAAAACGTTGATTATCGCAGGGTTGTAAGGCACAGGATCGTTTGATGAAGCGCTAAGATTTATGGCTTTTTTAGTCAGGCAATCATACAAATTATACCATGCATGTTCTAATTTTAATCTACATAGCCCACAGTAGGAACTCAAGTTGTCATTAATGTTATAGGAAATAATGTCATTTATAACATCTCATAACTTAAAAGACATCTGATATCATTATAAAAAATACTGATATTTTTTAGGACAAATTAATCACTAATCGAAGGCAAGGAAATAAGGCATTCATGTGTGTGGGAGATCATTGCAGCGAAGGAAATTTGCCCCAGGTTGCAGCTGTTTTTTCGTCGGAATAATTAGTCTTTAGATCAGCTTCCGTTTTCCTTCCTGATACTGTGGTGTCATGTATACTCATTGGCTTAAGATTGTGATGGTTTTCTCAATTTGACAATATTGTTTGGAAGTGAATTTAGTTGAATGACAATTTCCTAGCTGCCAAAAAATCACTCCTGTCATTTTTCAGGGCAGCAAAAAGGACACACATTTTTTCTGGAAAACAAAAAAATGCATGAAGCCCTTTCAAAATTCCTTTATGAAGTACCTGTAGATTGCTTGTTGACATTAGACATGTAGCACCCAGAGTTGGTAAATAGTTTGCCTTGGTTTCAAATAACCTTTTCTCATGCACTTGGATAAGCCATATAGCACCATGGTGTTCTTGTTTGAAAATTCTTGTTCAAGTTACAGTTGAACATTTTTATATCAAAATCAAGTAAAATGCTGAAGCTATTAAAATGCAGGTTTGATGTGGCTGCCAAGAGTTCAGGGGATTGACTATTTTAGATATCTGTTCAGCTTTGCTGAACAGCTGACAAGCAAAAGAACCTTACCTATCATTCAAGAGCTCCAGCATAGAGATGTATACCTTGCATGGTAGAGGGTGACAGTTTTTCACACATATACAGTGTTGATGAAGTTTAACTCCTTTACCACACATCCCGAGTTTTAACGACCCTAAAGAAGAAGCTCTTGAAAACATTCTGGGAAAAGGAGAAAATGCTGGTAACCAGCATTTGCTCCTTTTTTGTGGGAAAAGGAGAAAATGCTGGTAATCAGCATTTGCTCCTTTTCCAACAATGTTTTCTACCCAATCAAAGACAACTTCCATCATTAGAGTCACATTTGAATTGTTGTCTGCAAATGCTTTCAATTTGGACAAGTCTACTTTTTTGTCATGTGGTAAAGAGTTAACACCAATCACAGTCTGTGATTTGCACTACCTACAATTTCATATGCTCCTGATTGATTTCAAAACTGCTTTTTAAAGCAGGTCTATCTCTGAGTTGATTTTTGGTCATGTCCAAAATATGAAATGTGCTACTGAACCACATTGTTTTTGTGACTTTGCTGGACGGAATATTTCATCACTTCTTTTGGGGTCAAAGGTCAAAGTAACAGTGAAATTTGTTTAAAAATCGTTTCCATGCTTAGTAAAACTAAATAGGTGTTTGACCAAGGACCCGTAAACTGTATATTAGTGTTGCTTATCATTTATGGTTGTCCGAGATTTGATTAAGGAAAACATTCTGACCAATTTTCAAGTCAATTGAGCAAAAAATGTTGCCTCTTGAGTGCCCACAAGGTATTGCATTAATTTGACCTAGTCACCTAGTTTAAGACCCTAGGTGACCCAAATTCAAACACATTCAAGATTTCAATCAAGACAAGCATTCTGACCCATTTTCAGGTCAATTGAGTAAGAAATGTGGCCTCTAGAGTGTCAACAAGGTATTTCTTTAATTTGACCTAGTGACCTAGTTTATGACCGCATGTGACCCAAATTCAAACTCATATGAGATTTTATCAAGACAAACATTCTGACCAATTTTCAGGTCAATTGAAATAGAAATGTGGCTTTTAGAGCGTCCACAAGGTATTTCTTTAATTTGACCTAGTGACATAGTTTATGACCCCAAGTGACCCAATTTCAAACTCATCCGAGATTTAATTAAGATAAACATTGTGACCAATTTTCAAGTCAGTTGAGCAAAAAATGTGGCCTCTAGAGTGCCTACAAGGTATTTCTTTAATTTGACCTAGTGACCTAGTTTATGACCCTAGGTGACCCAAATTCAAACTCATATGAGATTTCATCACGACAAACATTCTGACCAGTTTTCATGTGGCCTCTAGAGTGTCCACAAGGTATTTCTTTAATTTGACCTAGTGACCTAGTTTATGACCCCAAGTGACCCAATTTCAAAATCGTGCGAGACTTAATTAGGACAAACACTCTGACCAATTTTCAAGTCAATTGAGCAAAAAATGTGGCTTCTAGAGTGCCCAAAAGGTATTTCTTTAATTTGACCAAGTGACCTAGTTTATGACCCTAGGTGACCCAAATTCAAATCCATTGGAGATTTCATCAAGACAAACATTCTTACCAATTTTCAGGTCAGTTGAGTTAGAAATGTGGCGTCTAGAGTGTCCACAAGGTATTTCTTTAATTTGACCTAGTGACCTACTTTTTGACCCCAGGTGACCCAAATTTGAACTCATTCAAGATTTCATCAAGACAAACTTTCTGACTAATTTTTAGGTCAATTGAGTGAGAAATGTGGCCTCTAGAGTGTCCACAATGTAAATGTTGATGACGCACAACGGACATTGGATGACCACAAAAGCTCTTCTTGAGGACATTGTGCTCAGGTGAGCTGAAAAATAGGCGTATGCATTGATGTTGTCATAGGCGACAAGCAGTTCAGGGTAGGTGGTTGCATTAACAAGTAGTCAAAAATACAGCTTAGGTGTTTGGTAATAGGTACACCCGCTCTACTACAGTTGTGCAAAAAAAAGAAACATGCACAGTTTCTATTGTGTTTGAATATATTTCATATATTATATGTGAAAACTGTGACATCAAAAGTAATGTAAAAGTGATTTCAAGGGGCAACAGATAGGGAAACAGCTGTATATTTTTGGCCCCGAATGTGCCACTGTCCTTGATGGTGGTTCCTGATTACAGCAGTACAGCATTCTCAAATAATCTTGAAGAGTTATCCAATCAATGCAAAATATTGACTTATCCTTGATTGCTGAAAATACGATCCACTGAAACTGAACTCAGGAAGATTAGACTTAGTAAACAAGCGGATGATACAGAATCCAAGATCAGACTGCCAATTCCTTTGTTTAATCAACTTATTAGGCACTTAAAAAAGGGTTAAAACTTTTATGAGGGTTGGTCTTTTGATAGAGGGAAAGGGTCGAGTTAAACAATGAATGGGGGAGAGTTGTCATAGTTTCTGTGTCAGCCACAATTATTTCAGAGCCTATGACAGTGTTCATATTAGGATATATGCTGAACTAAAAAAGAAACTTTCGATTTCTACTCATTTTTTTTGATGTAATGAAACGAAATCAACATGTCCAGTGCCCTACATATGTTCGGTCAAACAATTATGTGTCATATAAAACCAATTATAAGTAAATTGTACAAATTACACAAACGAGAAAACGTTAAACTGGATTTTGTCGTTTATGTATGGACCAGTTTAATCCGTGTTTATAACAACAAACCTTTCAGTCTGATTTTATAGACTTTGATGTCAATAAAAAAAAGATGTTGAAAGAAAAAAAATTATAAAGTTTTATTTGGTTTTGATATGCCTAGAATTCCACCAAATTTACATGAACATGCCATTGGAATGCTTAATGCTGGTATGGCGACGAATGAGGTTGCTAAGGTTGTTGGTAGTTCTAGTCATTCTATTCGATACCTTGGGAAACACTTCCAAGTAACAGGGCATATGGAAGATTTATCACGCAGTGGATGTCCATGCATCACAACGCCTGGTCAAGACTAGTATATCATGAAGACACACCTACGCATTCATTTTCAAACTGCCACTGCTACTGCTGCTAACACCCCTGGTACACATAACAACCAAATATCTGCCCAAACTGTATGCAGTCATCTGCACGAAGGTGGTCTACGTGGACATTGTCCTTATGTTGGCTGTGTATTGATGCGACGTCACTATGTAAATCATGTTATTTGGGCACGTACACACCATCGCTGGATAAGGCAACAATGGAACAGCATTCTTTTCTCCGACGAGTCAAGATATTGCATTCATCGAAGTGATGGCAGGGTTCTTGTATACTGTAGAAGAAATGAATATTATGCCGACTGTTGTGTACTTGAACGAGATTGTTTTGGGGCGCAGGTTCCGTCTTGGTCTGGGCAGGTATTGCGCATGGTTATCGCACACCTCTTGTCATGATTGATGGGAATTTGAATGCCCATCGATACCGAGATGAGATTCTTGCGTGGCACATCATCCCACTGTTTCAAAATAATGCCAATATCATGTTGTTTCAACATGGTAATGCCACAAGCCATACAGCTAGAGATACTGTGAATTTCCTCAGGACGAGTAATGTTGCATTCATTAATGATTGGCTTGCCAAAAGTCCAGATCTGAATTCCATCAAACACCTGTGGAATAACTTGGACCAGCGTGTTAGACATCACCTTATTCCACCGTCGAACATAAATAAACTAATACAAGCCTTAATTCAGGAGTGGAATAACATTCCAAGGGCAGAAATCAACACACTTTTCAGTTCTATGCACCAATGATGCCAGGCATTACTTGATGCTCAAGGTGGCCATACCCAGTATTAATGTTTTTGATCTACGACCCCTACAACATTTAATCAACCATTTCATCAGTTTTCTGTGAATATAGAGCGATAAAATTTTAAACACGAATTCACATTGAAATACTCTTGGAATACAAGTAAAGATAATTTACCCCTTCTTTCCATATTTACGTATATCTGCACTTAAACACAGCGGAAGTTACTTATTTTGTTCAGTATGATATTATGTTATACAAGAAAAAGAAATGGCAAAAAGCTTTAAAGCTCATGCAGAACAACCCTAACTCTTTACCACACAATCCCGAGTTTTAACAACCCAGAAAGAGAAGGCTTTTAAAAACATTGTGGGACAAGGAGGTAAAGCTGGTAACCCGAGCATTTTCTCCTTTTCCCACGTTTTCTACCCTATCAAAGGCAGAAATCGTCATTTGAGCTTCATTTGTCATCTGTAAATGCTTGCTATTTGGTCAAGTCCAACATTTTTTTGTTTGGTAAAGGGTCATATGATTTCCTTGTCCTTTGGTTGACCTCTGGGCCACCTTATGAATGAATCTGAGAAAATACAAATTAACACTTAGCACCTATTGGTAATTTGCCCATAGAGACAGTGAATGTAGTTAAAGATCAGGCTGTGACTCATTTGCATACCTGTCTCGGATCATACCTATCTGATAGTTTGTGTACTATCCTGTCTTTTTAAACAACATTTGCAACATTTTAGATCATAATTATCTACTGACTGAAAGTGTCTGGATTCCGTTCTGTTATATACAGCAGTGTAAAGGTTAATCTTGATTCACATTGACACTTCATGGTTTCCAGCTTTAATGGTTGACTCGCTATCTCCTAAAACAAAACAGTAGAACACAGACTTAGAAAATATTTTTTCAAAATGTATTATGACCAACACAATTTTCAGCACATGACTGAAAACCTTGTGCCACAAGGACAAGTTGCTCATAACAACCAAATTCTCCTTTGTAATAGGGCTTTCGAACATTGATTTGGTGCAAGTTGCAAAATGTGGTCTACAGGAGACATTTTAAAACTTAACTCTTTACCAGATAACAAAATTTCAGTCTTGTCCAAATTGAAAGCATTTGCAGACAACAACATAAATGTGATAAGAAAATTAGAATTTGTCTTGGAAGGGCAGAAAACATTGTAGGAAAAGGGAAAATGCTGGTTACCAACATTGTCTCCTTTTCTTATAATGTTTTCAAAAGCTTTCCTTCACAGGGTTGTTAAAACTAGGGATTATGTGATAAAGGGTTAACTGAAAATACTCGACCATAGGTGTGGACTGTGTAGATCAGACTCTGCAGTCTCACCACGTCTTGGAGATACACAACCAGAAATTTTGGAAATCATTCTTACCAAAACAAACAAGATTTTACAAATTGAGTTAACAGAATGTTTACAACCTTTTATCACTCTAGAAGTTAAGTTTTATCACAGGGGATGCTCTATGGCTCAGTGGTACAGAGATTGGAGTTGTTAAAACCCCCCTCCCATTCCACAGAGCGGTAATTCCCCTACACTTTGAAATTTTAGTCAAAATTTCTTATCAAGGCCAATACAAGCACCGGGAATTGGCCATCATGAAGCTTCCAATACGCTTCTACTACAATCAAGGCATTTCTACTGCAGTCTTGCCATTGTTGCCACGATTCTGGGAAGTAAAAGCATAGCAAGAAATTAATGAATGCAGTAGTGCTGCATCCGCAGCACGAGTAACATAGAGCAAGCGTAGTCACATTGTAACAAAGGCGTCGAGATATTTTCCAACTTCAGCCTGGTTCAAGTCCTTTCCTAATGCTGGTGTCATTCTTCTTGATTCTAGGATCAACTATCTGCAAGATCTCATGAAGCATGATTGTGAGCCTCCATTTTCATGTAATTGAGTCATGCTCTGCCACAGGAGGGCTGAATGCATCTCTGTGATGCACTTCACCAAGCAAGTCACTACAGTATTACACCTCCCTGAAATCTGTTTTATATAACAACCTACTGAATCAGTAGGTACACTGGACCTTTGAAATGTAGAAAATTTACCAAAAGCAAAAGTTTCCGGCCAACTCAGCCTATGTGAACTGTGCAGGCTGACTTCTGTCAATACCTTTAGCAATGCATAAGGCATCCTTTTCACAGAACATGGCTCATTGAAAAATGAAGTGCTGTCTTCCATCCCGAGTTCTTTCATAAGTTGGTCATGATGACCAAATTCATCACTTTGTAGATAACCAAGGATGGGCCCTGGGAACCTTATGGCCATCTGATGCCATCTGGCATTTTCCTCAACACCCAACTATATCAGTCTGTTGTTGATAATCACAAGCTGGAGTACAGCTAGTGGAATAATTCAATCATTTTCATTGAAGGCTAATGGTCAACTGCCGGCAAAGTTTATATTATATAGAAACATTTCAAAAGCGCAGCATATTCGCACAGCTTCTGGACTTAGATGTAGCAAGGTTACTACTGCGACACAGTTAGCATAGTCTGAGCGTAGCTTGAAGTCTTATGCTGTAGTGGAAGCGTAGCAGAAGCATATTGTTGACACCACATCAACATTTTTACCCATGTAAGGCCCTCCCAGATCATGTTTGATTGTACTGGAGTTTTGATAGCTTCTAAGGTCTTATCATGGTGGTCAGTATTGTAACCTACACATGAGTTCCCTAGCTTTCTGACACAAGTGCTGACACAACTTTCTTTCAAAGCCACCGACTACTTTTCTCACATGTATGAGAGGTGAGAAGCAAAAAACAGCTGGAAAGAAAGTTTGCCTCAGCCGGTTGTCGAACTACAAACCACTGAGCTACCCAGTCAGGCTCTTCAGATCATAAAGGAGACAACAACATTGGTGCTAAATTAAAAAAATAGTTGTACCAAATTGTACTATTTATGTATGGAGGGGAATATCCGCCAAAACTCTATGTGTCTGGATGACATTCTTTTTTATGAACATTAGATGTCTATTTGTCCTCTTTCTTACATCTTACATGCATATAACATTTCATGTTTCATTATTACTAGTGCATGTTGCTTGATGCTAATTCCATTTTTCTTCTTCCACTTGTATGCCATAAAATTGTTATTTAGTAGCGTGTGCTTCTGTTCCTTATGCCCCTTTTGACATTATGATTTCATCCATCTTACTTCCTTATCCTGATTTTTTCCCCATTTCCCATGTCTGTATAGCTTATCATTAAAGTGCTACATTCTTGTTTATGCATATTCTGGCAGAAACTATGGGCTTTTGTTATATTAACCCTTTATCACACAATCCCGACTTTTAACGATCCTGGGAAAGAAGCCTTTTGAAAACATTGTGGGAAAGGAGAAAATGCTGGTCACCAGCATTTTCTCCTTTTCCTACAATGTTTTCTACCCTATCAAAGACAACTTCCACAATTTGAGCAACGTTTAAATTGTCGTCTGCAAATGCTTTCAATTTGGACCAGTCTAAATTGTTTTCGTTTGGTAAAGAGTTAATTTGACGCTATGATAGGTAGCTGAATTAAGACGAGCGAAGTATGCACTAACAAGAATGGCATTTACACGAATACGACAAGTCATATTATGATACCAGATGGCGCTTTCATATACATTATTCGGTAACAGACAAGTTCGGTAAATTGGACTTATATATAAATCAATTGGATGTTCTGTAACAAGGCAGTGCCCTGATGTTTCTCACACCCAATACATAGCTTTCTGTGCAAACCTTTTTTTTTTTTTTAATTTGCAATTGCCGCTCGTTTTCTGACATAATAATATTTGTTATGTTGTACCATTCATGCTGCTTATAAATGCCTGAAATTGATAAATTCTGATCACCATCTTATTTTCGGTTTTCACCCTTTCAACCTTAGTTGATTTAATCAGTAATACACAATCCTAAACCTGTACCCATTGTAATCGTCCTACAGATAACAGACTCCCAGCTTAAGCCAATTTTAAGTTTTATAAATATGTTTTATCAAAAAGGCACTGTCTTTGTTAACATTTCCTTTGTGAAAATATTTTCTTTTGGGAACAAAATGGCCGGCTTGCAAACCAGCCATTTACCCTTAGAGCACCTTTCACCCTTGCAGCGAATCAGATCAAGATCAGACTACACAAAACATGGAGACTGATCGTAGAATTACTCCGTCTATTTTTCTAATACATTATGGATAAGGACGGACAACCTTGAAATTATTAATAGTAGATGTTCTTTTTGTGAAATGAAAATGGCTGTTTGGTTTATTCGATGCTCTAAGGGTTGAAATTATGCTTAATCAGTGCGAATTAATAAAGATATTACAGGCGAAACATTGTAGCAAATGAAGAGAGAGAGAGAGAGAGAGGCCTTGACAATGCTTTGTTGCATACTTCTTGTAATTTTGACTGTGCTTGTCTAGAAAAAATGTTCTGTTTTGTTCCTCTCCTGCCTCCACAATGTTTTTAAATGAATCTGGTCTGGTGCACACAAGTCGTCGTCCGCATGTTTTAAAGTGTGTTCATCAATACAACACGGACATCACTGCATAAAAAAATCATATAAGGTCCCTGACACCTGTACGAACTTTGCGAGAGCAAAGGGAGTCCTGTATACTATATACATGTATAGACATGTGTCTTTAACAGCCTGTATAGCTCATGTGGTAGAGCGTAGGACTAGTAAACGTCATGTGTCGGGACACTTGAGGGTGTGGGTTCGATTCTCTCGGCTAACCATCTAAAATTACTAACAGTTTTCCAGATGAGACGTTAAACCGAGGTCTCGTGTGACGGTGCTATACACCGAGCACGTTAAAGAACCAGGCGTAACTTGTGATAAGTTTCGTCCTGTATCTTGCACTATCCCTGTAACATAACTAATAGCCTTCAGGGGCCGTCGCCCATATGGGAAACCGGTGGCGCCGATAAATAAATGCGAATTCTTTAACGGCCTGTTTTCATACCTCCCATTACCAACAAGATAAAGAAGATCCCCATAGATCTTAGAGATTAACCTGGGTTTAAAGGTGGCTATTTAGAATTTGTATAAAAAATTAAAAACAAAAACCCTAAAACTCATTCTTATGTCCCTGAAACATTAATAGACGAGGAGAAATTCGCAGATCAGACTGCACACATAAAAGTTAAGGGGATAGGGCATGTTCAGATTACACACTGCTCATGCTGTTTGAAAAAAGTATTTGTCAAAAGAGTATATGTCACTATCTATCTATCTGTCTCACCTCCTCTCTTCATTTGCCACAATATTTTTTTCTGTATTAGCCATCTTTCTGGAAACAATTGAATTATCCATAAGTTTAACTCTAAGAGCTTCGAATAAACCTGCCATTTTCATTGTAGAAATAAAACCTTAATTTTAGCGATTTCAAGGTTTTTTCTATTCAGAATTTTTGGAAAAGCAGCATGTGAAGATCAAAGTTCAGACTCGGTGTTTGGCGTATTGTGATCTTGATCTGCACTGGCCGCAAAGGCAACTGAAGTAGTGACAGGCGCTCTTAGGGTTAATGGCTGGTTTGGAAGTTTGGAAAAAAATATTTTCGCAATGAAATATTCATAAAAACATTTTAAAGGAAGATACATCGGGTACTAGGTTAGGACTGCGTATTATTCATTACCTCAACTATATGGTTGGAATATCGAAAGTAAGATGTGATAGTGATTTCAGGTATATTATTTTACATACAGCATGGCAGGAGCAACATAACCAAATTATTATGTCTGAAAGCGTGTGGAAAAAAGAACCCTTGAACAAATGAGAGCCAAGACTTTACTTGGTGTGAAAAACATCACGGTGCATTAAACACTTGTTACCGAAACATCTGATAGATGTACTATTATAAGTCCAATTTACAGAACTTGTCTGTTACCGAAATATTTGCCACCCATTATACTTCTCGTCTGCAATTAGGAAAATTTCAATACTGGAGAAGGAAGTATAACAAATATAACATGTATTTAGAAGAAAGTAAAATGCTACTAGAAACATGCAGCAAGCACTTGGAAAAAAGACAAATGCAATGACGCAGTAGGAAGTAATCAGGAAGAATTAATCATTCATAATCAACAAAAACACAATAGTAAATATGATCAAGTTATAATAATGATGCAGGCAATTAGCACCAAACAGTATGCACTAGTAATAATGACACATGAGATGCAATATGCATGTAAGATGTAAGAAAGAAGACGAATAGACATCTAATGTTCACAAATAAGAATGTCATCTAGACACATAGAATTTTGGCGGATATTCCCCTCCATATTTATGGACAGAGAATGGATTTTTTTTCTAAAGCCAACCTGAATCATTGGCAGCCTTGTCAACGTGGTGCAAAAACTTTGACATTTCATAATACTTCTGTCATTGCAGCCAACCTGAATCATTGGCAGCCTTGTCAACGTGGTGCAAAAACTTTGACATTTCATAATACTTCTGTCATTGCAGAAGATATTTACTTCAAACTCAGACAGAATGATAACTATCAAAAGGGGAACACATACAACAGGTGCAGGTTACCATCAAAATATTTATGACACATTAATGCCCCTTTATTCAACTTAGAATTTTTAATAAAAGCAACAGTGTGTTTGCACCTGCATGCAGTGCTCTTGTTCCGACATTATGGTAAAACTGACACTGGTTCTAGGCATGAAGGGAAAGATACTGTGTAAATCAATAGATATGGTCTTATGAATGGATTGAGGCTGGGTGAGTAAACTCATCGAGTCAAATTGGCAAGCCTGTAGGGATTTATTGGACATGAGTAGAATTCATTCAGAAATCCCTTCCAATATTATTTGCTTATCTTGATTGAATGAAGGCCTTCCCCCATTGACTCCATATTAGCCCACAGTATTTAGGCGTGTCAACTTTGAAAGTACTAAGTCTTGCGGATGGAAAATTAAGTGAGGCTCAGGTCATCAGATTTGTCGTAGAAAGGGCAGAAAACATCGTGGTAGAAGGATAAAATGCTGGTTAACAGCATTTTCTCCTCTTTCTATTATGTTTTCATAAGCTGTCTTTCAAAGGCTCATAAAGAACATAAAATCACAAGGCTTAGCTTGCAAAGAGTGCTATTCTCAGAGGCCTATCCCTGACTAGTTTTCTGATTTCACTAATTACCATATAATCTTAAGATCTTGCAGCAAACAATCTTTGATAAAAAAGTGCTGGAGAAAGAGCATTTGCTTTCTACACACAATTTATTTTTAGCATGTACTCTTTCTTTTTCAAACGAAAAAGGTTATTGTTTATTTTGCCTGCCCTTGAAATAGTCCTCCTCTGTATTGTTTGGACTATCCCTTAGCATTTAATACTATAGTGATTTTTAGTTTTGGTAATTTGTGTCTAACACTACTTTCAACACCATGTTAGTCCTATCAGCAAGTACACCTGTTCCTTTAACCCTGTAGTTTCCTGAATTAGTACTTTGGAAAGAAAAGGCTGTTTTAAAGCAGCCATTGACTGCTTTCCCAAATGAACATTGTTGTAATGATGTGCAGTAGTGAAAGACAAAATTTGATCCTGCCTTAGTGACTACCATCAAGCTTTTTGAAAACATAGTGGGAAAGGAAAAAAAAAAAAGGTGGTAAACAGCATTTACTCCCTTTCCCTCAATATTTTTATTAACACTTTCCAAAACAAATTCTACATTTTCAGGCTTGTTTTAATTTGTAGTCTGCAAATGCCTTCAGTTTTGACAAATCTAAAATGTCTTCCTGCGGTAAAAAGTTAGAGGGATTGATGTACTGGATAAAATAAACCAACACATGCATCTCAAAATCAAATTAATGAATTGTTTATTGATTCCAGATAAATCCGCTCTTTACCTGCAGGCAAACTTTTAGGCTCATCCATGTTGGAAGCATTTGCAGACAACAAATATGGCTCACGGACAGGGAGCTTAGCCTTTGATAGGGTAAAAATCATTGTGGTGAAATGAGAAAATACCAGTTGCTGCAATGTTTTCAACAGTTTTTTTTTCCCTCAGGGTCTAAACCCTTATCCTGCTAAATAAATTAAATAAAACGTTTGATACGATAGTAAACACCTGAACAGTGTTATTTTAAACTTATTTGTTGGGAGAGAAATATTTCCTTATCAAAAAGTGTAGATCCAAGATCAGACTGCATGTCCTGTGCAGTCTGATCTTGACTCCTCTGCAAAAGGTCAGTGAGTGCTTAGCATCTTAAGGGTTAAAAAACCCATTCGATTTTCTGATAAAGGAAAAATCCACCCGCCTATCAAAGATTTGCAGTATAGCTTCGCTTTCAATCATTGTTGCTTCCTGTTATAATCATTTCCTTTTTTCTGATGCATGCAGCTTTGAAAACTTTAAAAATTCTGTGGTTTATTACTTTTGCAGAAGGAAATAATGGGCTTGTCCTGGATTCATATGTCAATAATTCTACCTGTTTATTATGTCCATTCCCAAAATCTATACCCTGTGGTGCTTCAAACACTAAAAGAGCTGTCAGTACTTCATCACTCGTTGACCATATGGAAATTCTGCAGGTTTCTTCTGTTTGAATCTTAGAATTCAATGTCACAATTGCTTAACTCTTTACCACACCCATATTTTAGACCCGTCCAAATTCAAAGCATTTGCAGACAACAATTTCAATGAGGCTCATTTGATGCGAGCTTTCTTCGATAAAGTAGAAAACATTGTGGAAAAAGGAGAAAATGCTGACCAGCATTTTCTCCTTTTCCCACAGTGTTTTCAAAAGCCTTATTCCTCAGGGTTGTTAAAAGTCGGGATTGTGTGATAAAGGGTTAATCCTTTACCATACAGTCCCTAATGTTTAATAACCATGTCTCTAAACCCAACAAAAGAAATTTCAATTTTTAATTTAAATTTACTTCATCATTTGCAAATGCTTGCAATTTGGCCATGTCTAAAATCTTGTTGTGCAGTAAAAATTTGAAAATAAAAAAAAAAATCATTCTGCAATAACTTCAGTATATGAGCTAGGTTTGTGAATGTTTGCATATTCTTTACAAAGTGATGAAATTTTATACTTGTCCAAATTGAAAGCTTTTGCAGAAAAAATAAATGTGACTCAAAGATTTAAATTTATATTTGAGAGGTTATAAAACATTATGGGAAGAGGAGAAAATGCTGATTACCAGCATTTTCTCCTTTTCCCACAATGTTTTCAAAAGTTTTCTTCCTCGGGGTTGTCATAAGTTGGGATTGTGGTGTAAAGGTTAATTCCTTATCTTTAGTTCAGCCATTTCAAAGAACACTTCAGGTATTGTCATAGCTCTGTGATGTCTGTGTCATTGTTACTGTGCAAAAACTGACATTTTCTTGTATTGCTGACATAACTGTAGATAACTCCTTCATTCTTTGGCTACTAAGTTGTTATCTACCAAAAGGAGAACCAGTACAGCAAGGGCGGGTAAGCCTGGAACATTTTTATGCCCCCCTTCGAAGAAGCGGGGGTATATTGCTTTGCACTTGTCGGTCCGTCGGTCCGTAGACCACATTTTTGTCCGGAGCATAACTCAAAAAGTATTTCAGGTATCATCTTGAAACTACATAGGTGGATAGATCTCATTAAGGAGAAGTGCAGTGCACAAGAATCATAACTCTGCCCATCATATTTATGGAGTTATTGCCCTTTGTTGATTTTCATACTTAATTTTTGTCCGGAGCATAACTCTAAAAGTATTTCAGGTATCATCTTGAAACCTCATAGGTAGATAGATGTCATTAAGGAGAAGTGCAGTGCACAAGTACCATAACTCTGCCCATCATATTTTTGGAGTTATTGCCCTTTGTTGATTTTCATACTTAATTTTTGTCTGGAGCATAACTCAAAAAGTATTTCAGATATCACCTTGAAACCTCATAGGTGGATTAATCTTATTAAGGAGAAGTGCAGTGCACAGGAACCATAACTCTGCCCATCATATTTTTGGAGTTATTGCCCTTTGTTGATTTTCATACTTAATTTTTGTCCGGAGCATAACTCAAAAGGTTTTTCAGATATCATCTTGAAACTTTACATGTGGATAGATCTTATTCAGGAGAAGTGCATTGCACAAGAACCATAACTCTGCCCATTATATTTTTGCAGTTATTGCCCTTTGTTGATTTTCGTACTTAATTTTTTTCCGGAACATAACTCAAAAAGTATGTGAGGTAAAATCATGAAACTTTAAAAGTTGATAGTTCACATAAATGGGAAGTGCAGTGTCCAAGAATTGTTAATTTATCATAAATAATTTTTGAGTAATTACCCTTTGTTCGTTTTTACACTTTGAACTTAACAGTTTATAATCACATGTTATATTTAGAATTGGATGCCATTAGGGGGGCATACATGTTTTACAAACATCTCTTTTTTCCTTGGATTGGATACAAGGTGGCCAGCTGGAGACCATTTTGAAATTACAATAATCAGGGTCATCTGATCCCAACAACAGGTTTAAGGTCACAGTTTCTGGAAATAGGGCTTTCGGGGGGGCATTGCTCTCATTCCGACAGCTCTTGTAATATTTAAAGGTTGTTTCAACCATGAAATGTAACATGGTATCGGACTGTGTAGATCTGACAGCACCTTCTGTGCAGTCTGATCTTGATCTGCACTGTCTGCAAAAGCAACTTAACTTGGGTCCAGCACTGTAAGGGTTAAAGAGTGAGTTGTAAAGAACTTTTCTGAATGATTTCTGTAGGATACTAATACTAAAAGCAATTGCCTCACCTTGCATAGGATATAGATTTCTGTCAATCAGCGGTGATTAACCTTATATCGTACACTTCCATGTTTAACACTTAAGCTGCTGAATAAATGAAACGCAAATTCCTATTCAATACTAAAAGCCCAAACATTGCAATTTCAAAGAAAGTTGATTTCACCGGAAAGAAAAAAACGTATCGGACAGTGTAGATCAAAGATCAGACTGCACGTTCTGTGCAGTCTGATTTTGATCTACACTGTCCGCAAAAGGTCAGTGGGTCGCGATTAGCAGCATAAGGGTTAAGCAACCCTGAGGGAGACAGATTTTGAAAATGCTGCATAGGATATAGACTTCTGTCAATAATTATGCCCCCCTTCGAAGAAGCGGGGGTATATTGCTTTGCACTTGTCGGTCGGTCCGTCGGTCGGTCCGTAGACCACATTTTTGTCCGGAGCATAACTCAAAAAGTATTTCAGGTATCATCTTGAAACTACATGGGTGGATAGATCTCATTAAGGAGAAGTGCAGTGCACAAGTACCATAACTCTGCCCATCATATTTTTGGAGTTATTGCCCTTTGTTGATTTTCATACTTAATTTTTGTCCGGAGCATAACTCAAACAGTATTTCAGATATCACCTTGAAACCTCATAGGTGGATTAATCTTATTAAGGAGAAGTGCAGTGCACAAGAACCATAACTCTGCCCATCATATTTTTGGAGTTATTGCCCTTTGTTGATTTTCATACTTAATTTTTGTCCGGAGCATAATTCAAAAGGTTTTTCAGATATCATCTTGAAACTTTACATGTGGATAGATCTTATTCAGGAGAAGTGCATTGCACAAGAACCATAACTCTGCCCATTATATTTTTGCAGTTATTGCCCTTTGTTGATTTTCGTACTTAATTTTTTTCCGGAGCGTAACTCAAAAAGTATGTGAGGTAAAATCATGAAACCTTATAAGCTGATAGTTCACATAAATGGGAAGTGCAGTGTCCAAGAATTGTTAATTTATCATAAATAATTTTTGAGTAATTACCCTTTGTTCGTTTTTACACTTTGAACTTAACAGTTTATAATCACATGTTATATTTAGAATTGGATGCCATTAGGGGGGCATACATGTTTTACAAACATCTCTTGTTTAAACAACAGTGCCCCTTTTTAGACAGATTTTTTTCTGAAAAAGCTATAGAAACCTAGCATTTGTGCTGGCATGTGGTGATCTTGTACTCGTTAAGGTCAGCCACAGTTACTATTACAGTAGAGTTAAATAAGTATGATTCAAGACTTCCCTGAATTATTTCAGTACAGTAAAAAAAAAGTTTGATGGAAGACTTCCCTAAACTATTACAGTATAGTAAAAAAAAAAAATCAAAGGACTCAGAGCCCTGAAAAGCGGATTTATGGAGCAGTATTAAGTTATTATAATTATGGTGTAATGAAAAGTAAAATTTCTGTTACGTGTAATGCATGCACATGTAAACATTATATGTAACTAGTTAGTGGAGTTAGCAAGGGCAAGGAAAATCGAAGTTGTTCTGCCAAGTGGACTTGCAGTAACTGTTATTTTATCACATAAACTTATTGAGGAGTAGCAATTTGATCCATCTGTCTGATCTGGTTTTTGGCTGTTATAAAATTTAGGACTGTGTATGGTAGTGGCAAAAACAACATTGGCAGTGTACTATCTAAAACTGAAAATTGAATGAGTAGAGTGCAATTGTTTATGACAGTATTTGGTTTAGGTCAAACATGCATGCGTCGTTATGCATGATGTATTTGGTTCCGACCAGTCAGTCACAGTAAGCGGATTTGCTATACAAATCCACTTAGAAGCATGATTCAAGACTTCCCTCAACTAGTTTAGTTAAAGGTATGCTTCAAGACTTCCTTCCCTGAACTATTACAATGTTGGGGAGGTGTATGATTCAAGACTTTCTTAAAATATTACAATATAGTAAAAAAAAAGTATGATTCAAGGCTTCCCTGAACTACAACTGTATAGTTTAAAAAAATGATATATAATGAACAATTACAGTATAGTAAAAAGAAGTATGATACAAGGCTTCCCTGAACTATTATAGAATAGTTAACCCTTTACCACATGACAAAATTTTAGACCCGTCCAGATTGAAAGCATTTGCTGACGACAATTTCAATGTGGCTCAAATGATGTGAATTTTCTTTGATAGGGAAGAAAACATTGTGGGAAAAGGAGAAAATGCTGGTTACCAGCATTTTCTCCTTTTCCCACAATGTTTTCCAAAGGCTTCTTCCTCAGGGTCGGTAAAAGTCAGCATTGTGTGGTAAAGGGTTAAAAGGAAGTATGATTCAAGACTTTCCTGAGCTTTGCAAAAATCCAGCTCTTTTTATGCTCTCCTTTTGGAATAGAGTAGGTAAGGGTCAGATTGCAAGGACCATGCTGTGTGAGCTTGAATCTGCACTGTCTGATAATTTTGGGTTAGATATTTTTACCTAAAGTGTCTTGAATTTTGTCTAACGGGGCCTTTTATCTGACAAAAATAGCCCGCCCGGGTAGCTCAGTGGTTAGCGTGTCGGACTCGTGACCTGGTGGTTGCGAGTTCGACACCTGGTTGAGGCAAACTTTCTTTCCGGCGATTTTTCACCTTTCACCTCTGATGCATGTGAGAAAAGTAGTCAGTGGCTTTGGAAAGAAAGTTGTGTCAGTACTGGTGTGAGAAAGCCAGGAAACACAGGTGCGTCGCTGTCCGCCATGATCTGACCTAAGCTGTTAAAATGACGTTAAACACCAATACAAACCAAACCTGACAAAAACAAATTGAGAGGAATATACACATACAACTCTTTATTAAAAGCTATTGCCTGCATTGGTGTAGAAGTACTATGTATCTTGCTATTTTTCAAGCAATATTGCATGTAATGTGTTTGATAAGCTATGCCTTAAGTATTGCACAATTTGAAAAAAGAGTAATTCTATAATAGTGGCAGACAGCAATTTGTTGGTTTTCAGATAACAAATATAAAAGCAATTGTTGTCAAGGTAGAAATTCCATTTGAAAAGTTATTTTGTCATTAAATTTTATTCTGGAGTTACTTTAACCCTTAGGCTACTAGATCAAATGATATTTTGTCAAAAGGTATTTTTGTTGGAGACCCATTTTGCCAAAGTGACATTCCACCAAATACGACGTCAAAACAACACTTTGCCAACTTCGTCAAATTGTGTTGAATTTCAATGAAAAGACCGTCCAAAAGTATAGATAAGAAGTTCTGCATAAAATTTCACCATAAATCCATCATAACATTTTAACTCAACCAAACTGTCTAGAATTAGTTAGGTTTTTTTTTTCATTTATAGGAGTGATAAAAAGAAAAGGAGTACTTTGTCAAGCAAGAGGATGAAGCTACATGTACAAATACATGTATATTCAGCTAAGTTTGTTAAAAAATTGAATAATCTAGCTCTGTTTGATTCTTCATCTGTTCTATATGAAATATTGCAGGTTTTTTTCTTCAACCTAGTAAGGAATGTTATGAGCAATCAATAATCCCCCTTTGATAGTCAATTGCAGATCGAGGATATGTAAACAATTGCGTACAATCAATTACGGTAAACACACTGAACAGTCTCGAAGTCTAATGGTTAAAGGAAAAGACAAAAGGTTGATTGACACAAATATTTTTGACCAAATGCTGTACTTTGGATAAAATTTTGGTCATTTTTGGCAAAATGTCGCATTTGGCGAAACGTTGCTTCAGCAAGATGGATATTCAATGAAGGCATTTTTCAACAAAGTGGTTTACAACAAAATGTCATGCAGTGCAGGTACTTGGCTTGATTCAAGGACCTTTTGCGGACAATGTAGATCAAAATCAGATTTCACAGAATGATATTTTTTTCCTCAAAATATACCTTTGAAATAATATTTTGTTTTTTACTATCAGCTAGAAAGTTTCAGTTCATTTATTTAGCAGGTTAACCTTGGTTGTTCACTTGGGATTGTTTAAAGTTTCATTGATGAAAGAGGTATACTTGTATCAAAGCACAATTACTGCACACTCACCCTTGGAGGATGATCACTCAAATTGAACACAATAAAAGTGTACTTGGCCTGATGGACTATAATGAACATGTCTGCCATAATTGGAAGTCAATCCTCTTTTATATCAGCCTCATATTGACCTGAAGTTCTTACGACTGCTATTTATGTCTGTCAAATTAGGCTAGACAGAAATAAGTAAGCTTTTTTCCTGATAGGAACATCAGTATCTCATATTTTTAGATTTTTTGTGTGATTATCTGTTTTTTTTTGTGCAGTAGATGTCAAATGGTAATGCGCTAGATGATGTATTAAGATTTAATGGTAAGGCTTTATGAAAATTGAACTTAATTGCAGTCACCAGTCCCCAACTGGCTGATAATCTACTTATGCACAGTCTTGTTCTTTCCATGGTGAAGTACAAGTTGGCTCTTGTTCTTCCTTGTGATAGAGCTAGTTTTCAAGGAACAACAAGAGGACAATAAGGTGGCCATGCAGACAGACTGCAGTGACCGGCACACACCTTGGTGCACTACATTTCATTGTAGATTCGCCAAGTTTGAAACGGTTATGCTAAAGGGGCATGCCCTTGATAAATTTGAAAAACTTTCATTGGCATTTAAAACAGACTTACAGGGATGTCATGACCCAAATTCATGAAAAAACAAATGTTTTGACATTTCATAGATACAAGGTAACAGAATGAAATCTTTGTTGTGCTATTAATGACTGAAATGGATTTTTTTCAGTCAGATATATAAATGCAAGTATTGTAGAGTCAAGGCTGGCTTTGTCAGATTATCTGTCAAAGAAGTGGATTTTGTAGATTCAACTTTTAGACTATGCTCTCTGTCACTATATACGTAAGATCAGACTGTACTTTCTGTCACCATCCGCTTAAGCAATTTGGTCCGAGTTCTCTGCTGTAAGGGGTAAACATTACAGTGCCAAATAAAATTGAGACATTTTCATTCTAGAAATAAGGTCCAGATAAGAGCAATTTCAAAATTGCCCTTGTCTGGATTTTCTGAGCAAAGCAGACAGCATAGATCAAAGATCAGACTGCATGTTTTGTGCAGTCTGATCTTGTCTGCACTGGCTGCAAAGGCAACTTAAGTAGTGAAAGGCACTTTAAGGGTTAATATTTGGCACAGTAGTGTCTACTTGTGATTGAAATTTTCTTTCCAAATATAGCTTGTCTGAATGTCTAGACAGACTAAAATAATTCTGATTGTTCTTAACTCTTTATCAGACAAGGAAACGTTAGACTTTTCCAAATTAGAAGCATTTGCTGACAACTAATTTATTGCATTAGGTTCACATTTTATTATTTGATTGTCAGAAGTTAGAAAACATTTTGGGAAAAAGAAAATCCTGTTTACTGGCATTTTCTCCTTTTTCCACAATACTTTCAAAAGTTTTATTTCTCTGTGGGTTGTTAAAACATAGGGTTGTATAGCAAAGAGTTAAACATTTCCTTCTAGCACTCTAGTTTACCTCCAAACTGTGTCTCTTGTTGTTTAACTCTTTATCAAATGACAAAATTTTAGACTGGTCCAAATTGAAATAATTTGCAGACGACAAAATAAATGTGACTTTGAAGTTGAAATTTGTTTTGGGATGGGTAGAAAACATTTTGGGAAAAGGAGAAAATGCTGGTTTCCAGCATTTTCTCCTTTTCCCACAATGTTTTCAAAAGGCTTCTTTGTTTAGGTCGTTAAAAGTTGGGATTGTGTGGTAAAGGGTTAAAAGGGATATATAACTATAGGGTTTGATGCATGTCTCTGCCTTAAAGTCAAAGGGGATGTGGGATGGTTAGTGCTTGGATGTGCAAGCTGATATACAATACACTAAGTAGAGTATATATGAGCCATGCTCTGGCAAAAGGGGGCTTAATGCATCTCTGTGATCCATGATACCAAGCAAGTCGTCATATAATTGTGGATCTATAAAATCCATTTGTCTAACAACCGACTGAATCATGAGGTACAGCGGTCCTTTGACATACAAAATGAACATACTGACAGACTAGCGAATTTGATTGTTTGATTGATTGATTGATTGTATGGTGTTTATTAACCCTGTTTTCAACATTATTTCAGTTATGTAGCGGTGGCCAGCGCACATATCCATGCTTTCCTGGAGTTTCTTTTGCCAGTACTCCGCACAACATTCTTTCCAAGCCACTGGCTCCTTTCCCACAAAACCATCGTCGAAATTTGAGCGAGAAATGAATCCTGTTGCAATGACCATCATCAATCCTGGGAAAGATATTTGTTGAGGATCAAACCAGTGACCTCCTGTTCTCAAGTCCTGTATGCTACCGACTGAACTGCCAGGGCTATATGTGCTATTGGTTAAATATAATCCAGTTTAAGTTTAACCCTTAACCTGCTAAAAATGTTAAATGAAACTTTCAAGCCGATGGTAAACACCTGAATATTGCCATTTCACAGTTACACTTTGGACAAAATGTATCCTCTTATTGGACAGTGTAGATCCAAGATCAGACTGCACACACTGTCTGCAAAAGGTCATTGAGTCGCAGTAGTGCTGGTAAAAGAAACTCAAGGAAAGCATGGACAGGTGCTCTGGCCGCCGCAATATCACTGAAATAATGTTGAAAACGGCGTTAAACACCATGCAGTCAATTAGTCAATATCTAATAGCACAAGATGTAGTTAATATCTAATAGCACAAGATGTAGTTAACTATCTAACTCTCCTTACAAAACGAATCAAAGCGTTGAAAACGCTGGTGTGGCATTTGTCAAGGGAGCCATTGTGTGGAATTAATAATTTGAAAAACAAACAACGGAAACAGTTTCAAAATATTCGCTTGAAAGTCAATCTACTATATAGTCATTCAAAATCCGATAGAGAAGGGTGCAACCTTGTGGGACGAACAAGTCAGGGCGAACAATCCTGGGACGAATAAGCCCAGGAACGAACTGGTTTTGGGACGAACAAGCACGGTATGTGTGTGTCATTACGCCACTCTAGAAGGCCATAGCGGATCAAGCTATTTTCGATAAAAAGGACGTATTTCCACGATCGATGGCCTAATCCAATTTATTGTAATACGCCATTTTCAATTTCATATCTGAGTGCAAACGATATATTTATTTTTCTCTGAAAAATTGATTTTAATTGGGTTTACTTCCTTCGGTTTTGCACAAAATACGATACATGATTTTCAAAATGTCGTATTGAACTCATAGTGGCATTGTCTTTGACAAATGCCACAAAAATGTTACATCCTTCCAAATTCAAAGCTGTTGCAGACCATGAATTAAATGTGGCTGAACTGATGAAACATGATTCCAGAAGGGCAGAAAACAATGCTGGAGAAGGAGAAAATGATGGTTACCAGCATTTTCTCCTTTTCCCACAATGTTTATAAAGGGATCCTTCCCCAGTATCATTAAAACTTGGGATTGTTTGGTAAAAGGTTAATAGAATAACAGTTTAACATAACAGCTCAACTGTACACAATGATTTAAATGAATGACTGAAAGGGGTTGATATAGCTGGGACTTGCTACAAGTTAACCTATGTGTATCTATTAATAGATTCATTAATAATGTTACAGTTGTGTAGGTATAAGTGATTCTGCTTTGCATGGGTCACTCAATTTACATATAAGCAAAGATCTTGCACCTTATAAATGACATCTTGTTCAGTTTATTACTTTGTAAGACAACATGTCCAAATCTGAGAGGTAGAGATTTAATGGTTTTTGTCTAAATTGTCATGTATAACAGAATTAAGATTTCTAACAGAAAGAAGTATTTTCTGTGTGGCAGAATTTGGCAACTGGGGTGTTTTGAATCTGGGTCAATCTTGATGCCTATAGACTAGCTTCACTAGTCAAATACTGACCAGCCTGCGCAGACTGTGTAGGAAGACCTGGGTCGATACTTTTCACAGATTGATTAAGCCCCATTTTCACAGAGCATGACTCTTATGTCAGCAACTGATCCTTTTTCGATTATGATTTGTATAAACATCTAACCTTGTCCAAAGTGAATCTAATTGAAAATTTAACTTTTTAAAAGCATACAGAACAATGAGGGAAAAAAAGGCACTTGCTGGCAAAGTTACTTTTTGTTACTTTTTATTCATAATGAACCACACAAGGATTTCGGTAATTGTATGTACAGGGTATACTCAAGTCACCATGTCTGTTGGTCCATCTGTCTGTGAATCCGTGCATATGCTGAAATCTTCTCAAGGCATGATGGCCAAAGTATGAAAGCCATCAACTTAAAACTTCAAATACAGATAGATAACGTTGAGGACATGCGCAGTGGACAAGATTAGTCCTCAGTATTTTTGAAGTTATTTCCCCTTGTTTTTTTTACATTTTGGGTTTTTGTCTGGAGCATAACTTCCAAAGTATAAAAGAAGCCACTGACTTCATAGTAAAGATACAGATAGAGCACATTAGGGACAAGTGAGTTGCACAAGACCCCTACGTCTATCTTCATTATTTTTGGAGTTATTGCCCTAAATTTTTAGCTCTGCTGGCTGTAAGCTAAGCCAGCAGATCTTATGTCATGGCGTGGTTTCATTGTCTGTCCGTCTGTTAGTCTTTTTCTTGTTTATGCGATAAAGTCTACATTTGTGGTTGGATTTTCGTGAAACTTGCACAGTTTGTTTATCTCATCAATAGCTTAAATCCTATTGATTTTGAAAAAAATCTGACTGTCAGTGTAGGAAAAGCAGCCATTTAAAGTTCAAAATTTCAATTTCTTTTTTTTGCGCGATAAAGTCTGCACTTGTGGTCGGATTTTTGTGAAACTTGCACAGTTTGTTTATCTCATCAGTAGCTTGAACCCCATTGATTTTGAAAAAAAAAAATCTGACAATCAGTGTAGGAAAAGCAGCCATTAAAAGTTCAAAATTTCAATTTCTTGTTTATGTGATAAAGTCTGCAGTTGTGGTCTGATTTTTGTGAAACTTGCACAGTTTCTTTATCTCATCAAAAGCTTGAACCCTATCGATTTTGAAAAAAAAATCTGACAACCAGTGTAGGAAAAGCAGCCATTTAAAATTCAACATTTAAATTTCTTGTTTATACAATTAAGTCTGCAGTTGTGGTCAGATTTTACCTGAAACTTGCACAAATCGTTTATCTCATCAATAGCTTAAACCCTATCGATTTTGAAAAAAAAAAAAAACTGACAGTGTAGGAAATGTAGCCATTTAAAGTTCAACATTTAAATTTCTTGTTTATACGATAATGTCTGCAGTTGTGGTCAGAATTTTGTGAAATTTGCACAGATTGTTTATCTCATCGAAAGCTTGAACCTTTGTGATTTTGAAAAAAATCTGACAATCAGTGTAGTAGGAAAAGTAGCCATTTAAAGTTTATGTGTTTTAGTCTACATTTGCAGTCAGATTTTCGTGAAACTTGCACAGTTTGTTTATCTCATTAATAGCTTGAAACCTATTGATTTTGAAAAAAATCTGACAATCAGTATGGGAAAAGTAGCCATTTAAAGTTCAAAATGTTCACTTCTTGTTTACACAATAAATTGCAATTGGATTTCAATGAAACTTGCACAGTTGCTTTGTATCATCAAAAGCTTGAACTGTATTGATTTTGACAAAAATTTGACAGTCAGTATGGGAAAAGTAGCCATTTAAATTAAAAAATTTACATTTCTTGTTTATGCTACAACTCGGCATTTGTGGTCGAATTTTCAGTAAACTTGCACAGTTACTTTATATTGTCAATAGCTTGAACTCTATCGATTTTGAAAAAACATTTGACAATCAGAATGGGATAAGGAGCCATTTAAAGTTGAAAATTTGCATTTCTTTTTTACGCAATTAAGTCCACATTTTAGATCCAATTCTTTTGAAACTTGCAAAGATTATTTGTGTCATCAAGGGGTTTAACTCTAATAAAGATGAAGAAAATCTAGCAATCAGTTAAGGAAAAGCAGCCATTTGAAGACTCAGTATTGTTTACTCCACACAGTCCACATTATTAGTCCATTTCTTTGAAATTTGCGGGATTGTTTAATACAATGAGTACTGAAACCCTATCAAATTTGGCTGGATTCCAAACAGTTGGTTTTGAGAAATTGTACTTCAGTTTTCTTTTCGCTATTTTTCAATTCAACATGCCTACTTGTGCTTTCTTAGTGGGTTCAGGCCCAGTTGCAACAATACCTCCGTTTTTTTTTGTGTGTGTTGGGGGGAGGGGGATGTTTGTCTTTCATCTTTTTGCATCATGAATTCAAAATGTATGCTAGAAAAAAAGCAAACTCACTGCTAGTAGAGCGATTTCAGGCCCTCAAGGGCCTCTAGTTTTGTCATTCAGTAGAAGAGCAAAAATGTTAACCCTTGTAGTGCTGCATAAACAGACATTCACAGTCAGTTCTCAGGATACAGATATTGCAATTTTAAAGCTGTGTTTGACAAATGAAGATTATTACAATTTGAACACTGTTTTTGTCAGAATATCTGGCAAAAAAGTTGACAATGTAGATCTAAGATTAGAGTTTAAGGTTTGTGCAGTCTGATCTTGATCTACACTGTCCACATATGCAAATTAAATTGGGATTAGGGGTTAACACATAACAGACAGATCAGTAATTTGAATTGGCTTCCACTTCAGGAGAGAGTAGGGAAGTGATTGGTGCCCTGTCAGTTTGTGTTATCATTGGGCTGTAAAGTGGAGACAAATACTTGGCATTGACCTATCCCACAATACACCCATATAACTTTTTAGCAAAGGATTAGAATTTTAGACTTGTCCAGATTGAAAGCATTTGCAGACGATGGAATAAATGTGACTAATTAATTGAAATTTAATCCTTGGAAGGTTAGAAAAATATTGTGGGAAAAGGAGAAAATGCTTTAACCAGCATTTTCTCCTTTTCCCACAATGTTTTCAAAGGATTTCTTTCTCAGGGTCGTTAAAATTTGGGATTGTGTGGTAAAGGGTTATTGTGCACTTAGATTTTGTCATTGGTACTAGGGAAGAACTTTGGAATTGCAACAGCAATCCTTTCATATCCTCCTTTAACCCTTTACCACACAATCCCAACTTTTAACAACCCTAAGGAAGAAGCCTTTTGAAAACATTGTGGGAAAGGAGAAAATGTTGGTAGCCAGCATTTTTTCCTTTTTCCACAGTGTTTTCTGCCCTATCAAAGAAAAATCACTTCGTTTGGGCCACATTGATATTGGTGTCTGCAAATACCTTCAATTTGGACAGGTCTAAAATTTTGTCATTTGGTAAAGTATTGTTGTGGACTCTGCTCAAAAAGGACAGTATTGAAATTGATATTAATTGAGCTTATTCGTCATAGTCAACAGGTGCTCCTGTTCCCTCAGTGGCTTCAAAATTATTTGATGATGTACATGGCAAATGGTGAATTTTCACTCTTTCTCTTGTAGGGCCTTGAAATATATCCAGTGAGAAAAATTACAATATAATAAGTTGAGAAATAAAGATGTATAATTGCTTCACATCCCATATTTACGTATTTATGTTCTCTTCCAACAATTTGGGTAATTTCTTCTTTTTTCTGAATGTTTTCTAAAACAAAAACTGCTGTTTCAGAGGTAACCAGAAGACTTGTGTCTGGGAAAGGATAGGAAATGTCACCATCGTTTATCTCTATCTGTAAATGGTTAATGAAAAAGTCCATTAGCATTTTAGAGCCAGACCTTTATGACACCATTAGCTATGATGATTTTTTTTACAAATGAAAGGAGAAAGTGAACATTGATTGAACTAAAGAATGCTTGTAGAAACTTAGGCACGAAAAAGTCAGTTTGATCTTTGGAGTGCATTATCCAAAATGGTTAGATAGTAAGAACTAATTAATTTAAGCTTTTGACCAAACAATCTTTAGTTATAATGTCCATAACAAAGAAAGCTTTTGAAAACATTTTGGTATGGGAATTGGAGAAAATGCTGCTAACCAGACTTTTCTCCTTTTCCCACAATTTCCCAATTTGAAGTCATATGCATGCAACTTGATTTATTTAAATCTGGAAAACGTTGATAAGTTTGTACTTAAAAGGGGAGAAACATTGTTTGGGAATGAGAAAATGCCAGTTACCAGCATTTTCTCTATTTCCCAAAATGTTTTTAAAGCTTTTCACATAATTGTTAAAAATTTTGATCCTTTGAAAAGGGATTATTCAACAGTCTGTTAGGCTACAGTTAGTAAGATCAGCTGTGCACAAATATTTTAATTAGTTCCCACACGGTTCGTATTACAAACGTTGCTTCTGTAACCGTTGCTTCTGTAACCGTTCTGTTTTTGTAGACAGTGGATGTCCAAATCAGACTGCAGAGAAGTACTGTAATGTAAATTTGGTTTTTAGCTCACCTGAGCACTAAGTGCCCAGGGTGGGCTTTTGTGATTGTGCTTCATCTGTGGTGCGTTGTCCTTTGTCCAGGCGTCAACAATTACCTTGTGTACACTCTAGAGGCCACATTTTAAGTCAGATACCCATGAAACTTGCTTGTCTTGTTAATATCTCGGACAAGTTCGTGATTGGGTCAAAAAGTAGGTCATTGGGCCAAATTTTAAAATAACCTTGAGTGTACTCTAGAAGCCGCATTTTAAGTCCAGTATTCATGAAACATGGTCAGAATGTTTGTCTTGATGATATCTTGGACAACTTTGAAATTGGGTCATGCTGGGTCAAAAAGTAGGCCTCCATGTCAAATTTTAGAAAAAAACTTGTGTGCACTGTAGAGGCAACATTGTCAGCTTGATACTCATGAAACTTGGTCAGAATGTTTGCATGAAATCTTATACAAGTAAGAAATTGGATCACTTCAGGTCAAAAAGTAGGTCATTGTGTACACCCTAGAGGCCACGTTTTCTGTAAAATAATCATGAAACATGGTAAGAATGTTTGTCTTGATAATATATCGGACAAGTTTGTAACTGGGTCAGGTCAGGTCAAAAAGTAGGCCATTGGGCCAAATCTTAGAAAACCTTGTGTGCACTCTAGGTACCATATTTTAAGCTTGATACTCATGACTTGTTCAAAATGTTTTTCTGGATCAAATCTCACACAAGTTCCAAACTAGGTCAGGTCAGAGCAAAAAGTAGGTCACTGGGCCAAATCAAGGAAAAATCTTGTGTGCACTCTAGATGCTACATTTTCAGCCAGATACTAATGAAACTTGGTCAGAATCTTTGCCTCAATAAAATCTTGGACAACTTGAAAATTTGGTCACATCTGGCCAAAAAGTAGGTCACTGGGCCAGACCTTAGGAAAACCTACTGTGCACCATAGAGGCTACATTTTCAGCCTGATACTCATGAAAACTTGGTCAAAATGTTTGTCTGGATGAAATCTGACAACTTAAAAATTGGTGCAGGTTGGGTGCAAAAATAGGTCGATGGGCCAAATCTTGGATAAACCTTACGTGCACAGTGGACCCTATTTTTAGCCCAATACTTAAGAAAGCAGGTCAGAATATTTTGAAACTGGGTCAATTGTCATATCAAAAAGTAGGTCACTGGATTAAAATTTACAAAAACCTTGTGTGCACCATAGAGACTACATTTTCAGCCCAGTACTCATGAAAATTGACCAGAATGTTTGTATGGATAATAAGTCTTTGAAATTGGTTCACATTGGGTCAAAAGATAGGTCACTGGGCCAAAAATTGGTTCACATTGGGTCAAAAGGTAGGTCACTGGGCCATTAGTAGAAAAACCTTGTGTGCGCTCTAAAGGCTACATTTTCAGCCAAATACTCATAAAACTTTGTCAGAATAATTGTCTTGATAATACCTCTGACAATATTGAAATTCGGTCATGTGGGATCAAAAAGTAGGTCACAGGATCACATCCTAGAAAAACCTTGTGTGCAGTCTCATGGCTGCATTTTCAGTCTGATACTCATGAAAAATTGTCAGAATGTTTGTCTTGTTAGTATCACTGACAAATTAAAAAAATAGGTCAAGTGGGTCCAAATGCAGGTCACTTACACTTCTGTGTTTTACTTCGTCACAACCAGGATCTTTTCGGCTTTATCAATCCTAGATGAGCGTACACAGGTGAGCCTGTTATAGCCAGTGGCCCTCTTGTTTTCGTATTTTTTTCTGGTAGTATATTGAGTTTGGTTGAACTTCAAAAATGTTTGCCCACTAGATAGAAATCCAGACTGTTAACTTGATGTAACAATCTCTGTAAGTACTACCTTGAGACCAATTTAACCCTTTACCAGTCAATACCCCAGTTATAATGACCCTGAAGAAGATACCGTTTTAAAACATTGTAGGTAAAGGAGAAAATGCTGGGAACATACATTTTCTCCTTTTCCCACCAGGTTTTTTGACCTTTTCAAAGACAGGTCCAATCACTTGAGCAATGGTTAATTTTTGGTCCACGAAATGCTTTCAGTTGAGCCAACTGTAAATTTTATCACGTGGTGAAGAGTTAACATTTACAGTAGAAGATCACTGGTACAGACATTTTGTTTAAAAAAAAATGGACTAACATGCTGGAATGTTGGAATGTTTGCACAGTTCTCAAGGAAAATCTGAAAAGACATGTGACAAAGCAAGTCCAGGATCAGACTTTTTTTATGTGTAGTCTGATCCTGATCTTTACTGTCTGCAAAAATAGCCTCAATTTTGATAGGCATTGGAAAGGACAAATATGTATAGAAATTGCTGAAGACTGCTGAAATTTCAGATGGAATTACTTGTTCCACCATACAGGTCCCACTGGTCCCATTAGTGTTAAGTAAAATGTTGTTTGTAAACCCACTATCTGGGATTGATTGTTTGTATTATGGTTAAATTTAATGCTCACATGATGTCTTTGAAAGGTGGAAAACATTGGAGAAAAAGAGAAACTAATTGTTACCAGCATTTTCTTCTATTCCCACAATGTTTTTAAAAGCCTTCTTTTTCAGGGTTGTTACTGCTTGGAATTTTGTGGTAAAGGGTTAAAGTGTCTTTGGACAGGTTGCAATTTATCTTGAACCATAAAGCTTTTTGCTGCAATATTTGTGGCTCATTCTTATCCAGTTTGCAGTCTGTCTGTATTAAGTTCAAGTTGGGTAAAATTGTTTTGTTTTCCTCTTGGTACGACGTTTGAAACCAGTCTAAACCTGTCTGTAGTAAGTTTCAAACCAGATAACTGAAAGAGAGTCAGATAAAGATGAAGACATAGGTCAAAATCAGAAGCCATAGATGAAAACTCCCAAGACAAACACTTACTTACATCTTCACCATGGATCAATCTGAAAGTAAACTGGCTGGTATCTGTACCATACTTTGAACGTTCTTCCAACAGGGTGAAAAGTGCATAAAAGTCAACACATTCAGCACGATGAGACCATGCACAGAACCCATAGCAAACTTTAAAAACTGTGTGAAAGTGCATTGCAAACTAGCCCGTTGGGCTAATATATTAGGAATTTTTACAAGCCCGAGAGAAATAAAATAGTTTTATGCTGATGGGCTAGCACTAATTTTGACCACAGGTATGACATGGCACATCCCTGTCACGATCCTAGAAAGACAAGTATTGTATTCATTCTGTCCCTTAAGAAGTGTGTTTTTGTTACGCTTTGCAGATTGTAGAACAGGATGGACACCAGAAAATCTTTTGCAGACTCAAAGTTTTAAAATGCCCTCTCTGATCAGTCTCGTCCTAGCCCATCCATAAATTTCATGATTGTATGGTGTTTAACGCCGTTTCCAACATTATTTCAGTTACATCGCCGCGGCCAGTGCACTTGTCCATTCTTTCTGGAGTTTCTTTTACCAGTACTCCGCACAATATTCTTTCCAAGCCACCGGCTGCTTTCCCACATAACCATCATTGAAACAATGGTCAGCGGTAAGAGAGGAATGAATCCTGTCACAATGACTATCATCAGCCCTCGGAAAGAAATTGGCTAAGCCGGGGATTGAAGCAGCGACCTCCTGTTCTCAAGTTCTGTACGCTACCGACTGAGCTATGGGGCTTGGCATAAATTTCATAAATAGATGGTCAAATGTTGCTACTACAACCACTCTGTATGCACACGGATTGAGCCGGTTTGGCTAGATTTTTTCAGACACTGTTAAAATGAGTTTGATATAACAAGATATATTATACCTCGTTTAGATGATACCCCTGTTTTCATTGTGATGTCATCTGCTTCATATAATGTTATAGTGACCGGACATATGTATTTCTTTTACAGTAAGTGAATTTCATGCATGTAAAAGAAGTGTTATCAAATTACGCCATAGAAATGTTGGAGTCTCAGTAAGAAAACATAATTACATGTTTTTAGCTCTACTGGCTGAAAGCCAGCAGAGCTTGTGTCATGGCGTGGTTTCCATCGTCCGTCTGTCTGTCTGTTAGTCTTTTTTCTTGTTTACACGATAAAGTCTGCATTTGTGGTTGGATTTTCATGAAACTTGCTTAGTTTGTTTATCTCATCAATAGTTTGAACCCTATTGATTTTGAAAAAAAATCTAAGCAGCCATTTAAAGTTCAAAATTGCATTTGTAATCACATTTTTCGCAAAACTTTCACAGTTTGTTTATCTCATCAATAGCTTGAACCCCATTGACTTTGAAAAAAAAATATCTGAAAATCAGTCTGGGAAAAGTAGCCATTTGAAGTTCAAAATTTCCTTTTCTTGGTTACGCGATAATGTCAGCATTTGTAATCATATTTTCGTAAAACTTGCACAGTTGTTTTGCATTATCAGCAGCTTGAAACCTCTTGATTTTGAAAAAAAGTTGATAAATCAGTATGGGAAAGGTAGCCATTTAAATTTGAAAATTTACAATTCTTATTCATGCAATAAGGTTGGCAGTTGTGGTTGAATTTTCATGAAACTTGCACAGTTGCTCTGTATTATCAATAGCTTGAACCCAATTGATTTTGGAAAAAAACAAAAAAACATTTGACATTCAGTATGGGAAAAGGAGCCATTTAAAGTTGAAAATTTACATTTCTTGTTTATGCAATTCAGTCTGCATTTTTGATCCAATTTTTTAGAAACCTGCAAAGATTATTTGTATCATCAAGGGATTGAACTATATTTAAAATGAAGAAAATCTAGCCATTGGTTTAGGAAAAGCAGCCATTTGATGACTTAGTATTGTTTACTCAACACAGTCCACATTATTAGTCACATTTCTTTGAAACTTACAGTGATTGTTTAAAACAATAAGTACTGAAACTCTATCAAATTTGGCTTGATTCCAAACAATTGGTAGCGAGAAATTGTACTTCACTTTTTTATCACTACATTCATTCAATTCACCATGACTTCTTGTGCTGTCTTAGTTGGTTCAAGCCCAGTTGCAACAACACCCCCTCCATTTTTTTGCTTGTTTGCTTTTTTTCCCTTTTTGCATCATGAATTCATAACGTATGCTAGAAAAAAAGCGAAATCACTGCCAGGAGAGCAATTTAGGCCCTCAAGGGCCTCTTGTTTTGTTTGCTCGCTTTTTTTCCTTCCTGTAGCATGAATTCATAGCGTATGCATAAAAAAACCCCAAAAATCACCAGTAGAGCGACTGAGGCCCTCTGCGATTCTGACAAAAAAATAACCAGAGGCCCCTGAGGAGCCTCTGGTTATTTTTTGTCAGAATCTCTTACACACTCCAATGTTGTCTTATTCTAAAAGGAATAGTCTTTGCACAATGATTCTTCAGAAAAGTTGCAACAACTTTCAAGAAAAGTCGCATTACAGTACAGAAACTTCAGAAAGCAACCAATTTGCAACTGCGCTTTAGTCCATAAAACATCTATGGTCCGAGAGACCAGTCGGTAAACTTCTATATTGCTCTCAAGGTCATGTATTATTTGTTAAAGTAACAATAGCTACCAAAAGTAAACAAAGCTGGTGTTAAAATGCATTTAAGTTTAACCCTTAACCACACAATTCCAAGTTTTAATGACCCTTAGGAAGACGCCTTTTGAAAACATTGTGGGAAAAGGAGAAAATGCTGGTAACTATTATTTTCTCCTTTTTCCACAAAGTTTTCTACCTTTATCAAAGAGAAATGCCATCATTTGAGCCACAGTTAAATTTTCATCTGTTAGCGCTTTTAATTTGGACAAGTCTACATTTTTGACATGTAGTAAAGGGTAAAATCGTGCCATTCAAAAGCATGGAATTTATTGTAAAGATGACAATCTGTTATTGTATGGTCAGTCCAAGTGTGGCTGGCAGAGAGATTAATTCAAAACCTTGGTTAAAAGTTGCTAGTTCATTCTATCTTTTGTTTACTTTTTGTGTTATCTTTGAAAAAGTTAGATTTGAATATGCAAATCATCTGGGGTAATTAATACTTTATCACTGAACAAACATCCAAGTATGCATTTGTCATATATTTGTCTTGCACTTAGAGCTTGATTGGAATGCATTATGATCTCTCAACAGGCAATCAAAATAGCCCTTGCTGGCCCAATGATGTAATAGGCAAGCCTTTGAGTATCTAAGAAATAACATGGGAACTTTCGGGCTTTAGAATCAAAGGACTGAAAGTCCTGAAAGGCAGATTTGTGGAACAGTGTTTAAGAATGCTATGTAGTGAATGTAACATAAGATTTCTTTTTATTATGTTTAGAGATTACTTGGTGGAATAGGGAGAGGCAATGAAAAGTAGAGTTAGTCCTGCAGATTAACTGGAATTTTAAAGCTTATGAGTAGTTGACTCATCCAGTAGTGTAATGAGACCATGCAGTAACCTGATCCATTTTCGTGCTAGTATTAGATGTAGGATTGTTTACACATGTATATGTACTGAAACTGCTTTGGCTAAAATTGAGACGCAAATAAATAGTTTCCAAGTTACTCTTTTCCAGAATGTCTCAGCAAAGATGACTGCAAATTGAAGGTCATAGAGCATACAGCTACCGTGTTGTCTGTCTATGTGTCTGTCCTTGGTTAGGCAATTTCATTTCTGGGAACAAGTCTTGAACACCGGCATATGGTAGCATCAGTTACTTTTTTCATTTTCCTGCTATAGACGAATGTTGCAATCAGCTGTATTTTATCTCTTTTTATTCTTTATATAATACTCAAACATGCCAGTTAAATAAACATACAGCATTAACTAAACCACTTACTTGGCAGATTTGTCAGTTTTGGTCAGAGTCTGTAATGTGGATTCCTGAGACAATCACGTATAAGCAGCCACACACAAATTACAGAATCCAGCATATAACTTTTTACCTGGTTAGAAAACTTTTATGCTTACCCAAATTTAAAGTGGCTCAAATGATGGAGATTGTCTTTATAAGGATAGAAAACTGTTGGAAAAGGAGAAAATTTGGTTGCGATGCATTCAGCTGTCTCCATGTGTTGCTGAAACTTGATTGTTTGGTAAAGCTTTAAGTGTATTTGCAGCAGCCAGCCACACTGCTATATTTTTAGGCCAATTAAATGTAGTTTCAAGAAGTAGCCATCTGATAAGCATAGTCAGAACATCTTGGCCAATCATATTGCATGTCATAGATTATTAGAATTAGCACTTTATTTTAGAAATGTTGATTTCGTAAATTTTCTGTTAATGTGGAAAACCATAAAATTGCTCTTTCTCAGACAAATTTTTATAGATGAAAGCAGAAATTTGATCTATGTTCTAAAAGGTTGCATGGGTCTTAGAAAAGCCATAATTTCTATTGTATAACTTATTTTAACACATTACTCCCTGCAGACTTCCTTTTTTCTTGCAATTGACTGACTTCAAACAACAAAGAAGTTGCTCACAGGTAGCATTTCTCTGTTTGTCACAATGTTTTTGCATGTATTCACATAGTAAACAGTAATACATATTTATAATTCAACAAGGCCAGTTTCAAAGATGTCTGTTACAAAATATACCTGATACTTCCCACAAGATTTTGTTGATGAAAGCAGAAATTGGATTGATGTTCTAAATGGGCACTTGGGTCTTAGAAATGCAATAATTCTTGCTGGATAACAGGTTTTAACACATTGTACTCCCTGCAGCATTTTAGAAAATCGTGAAGCTGAAGAAGAATATGCTGAGAACAAACAGTTTGTGGCTCTGCTACAATGCTTTCACCTGTTTCAAGTGAATAAAACCTTTAACATTTTACCACACAATCCCAAGTTTTAACAACCCTGAGGAAGAAGCCTTTTGATAACATTGAGAGAAATGGAGAAAATGCTGGTAACCAGCATTTTCTCCTTTTCCCACAATGTTTTCTACCCCATCAAATTCAACCTCCATCACATTTGAGTCGCATTTAAACTGTTGTCTACAAATGCTTTCAATTTCGACAATTCTAAGATTTTGTCGTTTGGTGAAGAGTTAATTGTTTACCAACAATAAAATTTTGGATTTGTCTATATTAAAATGACTTGCTGAGGACAAACAAAATATGGCTCAAGTGAATAAATTTTTTTTTGAAAGAGTAAAAACGTTGCAGGTAAAAGGGGAAAATGCTGGTCACCAGCATTTCTTCTTTTTCCAGAATATTTTTAAATTCTTTCATCTTCTGAGTGGTTTAAACATGGGATTATTTGGTTTATAGGTTGTATTCATGTCGATTGTCCCTATTTGACAAGAATCATTTTTGAAGATGTCTGCTGCAAAGTTTTCTGATACTTCCCACAAAGTTTTATTGATGAAAGCAGGAATTTGATCGATGTTCTTAAAGGCCACAGGGGTCTTAGAAATGGAATAATTTCTGCTGTATAAGTTGTTTTAATTGAACAATTCGGATCTCTCCAAATTCCCCCGACATTGATGTATGGTTCTTGGGATATATATGATTTGACTATATTATCCCGTACTGCAACAGAAGGCTTATTTAGACTTGTTACCTCTGATAAATTGATTGAATAGTGTTTTACGCTGTTTTCAACATTATTTCAGTCATATCACCACAACAGCTTGCTTATCCATTTATGTCCTTGGCTAGGGCTCTGAAATGTCAAACCCAAGGACAAACCCCCCCCCCCCCACCAAAAAAAAAACCAAAAAACAACAAAAAAAAAAACAACAAAAAAAAAAAAAACAGTGCTTCAGGGGCCCTTGGTTTCGATTTTAGTCGTAGTCTAGATTAAGAAAGCAACACAACTTCTGTTTAGCCTATCAGAAGTTGTATTACTTTTAAATTTAGAAAAATCTTGAGAATAAGAATTATAATGTCTGGTGAATATGTAGCAGGTTACTAGTCCTATACACTCTACCCCTGAACCATGCTGGACCACTAGCTCAGTGGATAGCTTATCTGACTCATTACCTGATGATTTGCAGGTTGGATACCCGGTTGAGGAAAACTTTTTTTGTGGTGATTTTTTGCCTCTCACCACCGATGCATGTGAGAAAAGTAGTCAGTGGCTTGGAAAGAAAGTCATGTCAGTACTGGTGTGAGAAAGCCAGGAAACATTTGCATAAGAGCACTGAATGCCATAATATGACCTAATCTGTTAAAACTGTGTTAAACTCCAATACAAACAAACAAGCCATGCTGGAACCCATTTGTTACCTTTGAAAAAGAACTTGCAGCAGATGACTTTGAAAATTCATCCTAGTAAGGAAGACTTAAAGCTAATGCACAGGATTTTGTTTTAATATACAAGCAGTGCTCTGGCAAAACTAGCTTTAATGCATCTCTGTGATGCATTATACCAAGGAAGTTATCAAATAATCATGGATTCATAAATAATCATGGATTCATAAAATCAGTTTGTCTGTCATCTAACTAAATCATGATGTAGATTGGTCCTTTGACCTGCAGAAAACTGAACAACAGCAAAAAGTTTTGACCCAGGTCAGTCTATGCAGACTGCAATGTTTCCAAAAGTGGTGCAAGACAAAAAAAGAAAAATATCATTTTAAGGGGGCAATATGTAAATTTAAATGGCTTCTGTGAAAGGTCAGCTGAAAATCTGTTTTTTACTTCATGCAAAAAGAAAATGTAAAATGATGTCCAGAACAGAAAGACTGGCTTTCTTGGATGGCTTCTCAGAGCAGATGTGACTAAAATACCATATACGTTAAAGTTCCTTAACTCATTACCACTCAGAGAGGTAGAGATAATACAGCAGTGTACTGAAATCTGATAGGGAAAAATCAATAATCTATACCAGTTACAGGGAATGCCCTTTTATGGCCTTGTTTGAACAGGGAATATTGGATTTTATCAATTTGTATTGAAAATTTTACACCTGTCCTAAAAAAGTGATAAAAAAGCACTGAAATAATAATTTGACACATTTTTGGTATATATAAAGTTTTAAGAGAATTGAAAGCTCTTTCTTATGGTATAATTATTTTGCAGAAATTAATAATTGAGAAAAAAATGGGTGTAAAAGTAAGTCTTTTTATTCTTCATGTTCACAAATACTCTTTTCTTGTAACAATTTCCATTTTTCCTGCTTTATTTTCAATTTTTAGTAAACAGCAAGATTCAAACGTCACAAAATTGGAATATCCAAAAGAAAAGGAAAAAAAATAAATGGTTCAAAATGTGTGATTTGTCTTTGAAAGGTACGGAACAAAGTGGGAAAAGGAGGAAGTGCTTACGATCAGCAATTTCTGTTATTCCTGATTGTTTCGAAGGTTTTCTTCAACTTTTATTTTGTTTGGTTAGAGGTCATCAAAATTTAAATCAAAAATGATATTTTTCAATAATTAACTCTTACAAGATGTCAAAATTATAGACTGGTCAAAATTGAAAGAGGTTGCAGACAACAATACAAAGTTAATATAAATTCTAATACAAGTATCTTGTAGGGTAGAAAACATTTCAAAACATTGTGGGAAAAGAAGACATTGCTTGTAACAAATACTTTCTTCTTTTCCAGCATTGTTTTCCTAAAATAATATCTTAGGATCATGAAAACCAGGCATTGTTTGAAAAAGACCCCTCTTTTTTGGAGTATTCGACGTTGTGAAGAAAATCGTTGTTTTCCCTTCAGTTTTTTTCACGGAGATTTATTCCGACTTAAAATTTATCTTTATTGTTTTAGCGAGTGTTATAGATGTAACAAAACAGCACGTATACTGTTGATCATTTGGGTAGAAAACATTTCTGGAAGAGGAAAAATCGATCGTCAATGACAACATAAAGATTCGGCGTATTCAGATCGTTTGCTTTGCAAATTGTTGTCCAAGAAAATGCGATTTTTTTCAAAAGTAACATTCGCCCAAATATATTTTGAGTTTACATGATATCGCGCACGTTGTTTTCGATCCTTGTGTTTTCCTATAAGAAATTATATCCAATCCCATAATAGAAAATCATTTATGAAAAATGATGATTTTTATTATTTTAAAATGCGTTGTTTGCTTCAAAAAATACAGTGAAAAAATATTTTTTGATGGGCTTCCAAAACATCGTAACTACGCCATGAATAATCAAAGTTAACGATGTTCTGGTAGCCCAGCCATTATTTTTAGTTTTTCCCAAACTGAATTTGAGTAAATATGCGAAATTAGAAAATTAAAACACACCATCAGTGGTGTAAGCTCATCCTGCCATTGAAGATCGGGAGCATCCTCGACCTCGGAGTCGGAAGAATCGGAGTCAGACGCAGAAAATCCCGAAAATTCTGATATGTCTGTGTCGAAATCGAACTCGAACACAGAGTTATCAGAATCAGAGTCAGACATTTCATAATTAAGCTTTTGCAATTAGATAGAGGTAAATGCTTCGAAGCGAGTGTTCTCAAACGAACTGAAAAAAAAAATTAAATTACGGGATTAGCATTAAGTTGTTGTTTTCTTTGATTGGTCAAATAATTTTTGTCAATTGAACAATTTCATTTTAATTGGACTATAAATTGACCAATCGCGTGCGTTATGGCACGTGTTCTTTGCAAACACCACACTGTCGGCCGATATGCCTATATATAATGATCTATAATTACGTAATCACACCAGGGAGCCTTGTCATTTAAATTTCGGAAACAAAGGGATCACACGCTTCTGAAAATCATCAAACAACAAGGGCAATAAAATCTTACCAAAACAACGACATAATAATTGGACTACGTTCATGCAGAATCCCTTTACTTTTTTTATGTAGGGTGTGCGTCGTATATTACCATGCGCTATGGCACGTGTTCTTTGCAGCACCATTTGTCGGCCGATATGCCTTTAATTATAATCTATAATTACGTAATCACACCAGGGAGCTTGGATTTAAATTTGGGAGAAAAGGGATCGCAAGCTTCTGAAAATCATCAAACAATGAGGGCAATAAAATAAAATCTTATCAAAACAACAACATATTGATTGGACTTCGTTCATGCAGAATCCCTTTATTTTTGTATCAAAAAGAAGAAAATTACGCAGCGTCCAACAATATAATCACGGCAAAGTCCGCTTGCTCTCTGTTTCCTTGGCCTTGAATTGCTTACAAACTCATTACTACAAAATTTTAGACTGATCCAAATCGAAAGACCTTACAGGTGACATTTCAAACTGAGCGTTAATTGAAAAATAATTATCTCAAACGGTAGAATACATTATGGAAAAACGAGAAATTGCTTGTAACAAGCAAGTTCCCTCTTTCCCACGATGTTTTCATTTTCGTCGCAAAAACAAGTGATTGTGTGGGAAAGGGTAAAATTAGTTCTGATTTAAAAAGGTCGTGAGAGCAAGAGATGTTCTAAGCGAAATACGCAGTCTGATCACGGTCGATTAATTTCTCTCGGTTGGCTAAAAGACTTCGGTTATGTAGTAGTCAAAGTACTTTGATTCGTGTTTTTGCTGCCATGATGGCTGCTGACACAATTTTATTCGACTGCATTCTGCTAGCATATCGAGTCGAAGATGGATTAAATTACTAACAGTTAATGAGGAATATTACTGGTGAAAAACAAAGGAAGGATTTCGTTTGAAAGCAATGCTTGATTTTTGAAAAAATCTTGTGGATTCAGGTGAAAATCTTAACCAAGCGTCCACGGTAAGCGTGTGTTTACAATTTCAACCCCTGCTCACTTCTTTCGTAAATTACTATTTTTTTTCAAGAATAAAGTGTATTTTTTTTTAAATTCCTTTTAAAGATAATAAATTAAACTTACTGTTCATGACTTCGATGAAATTCTTGCCTTTCAAACAACTGAGTATTTTGCTATTGAACACCGGAGGTGTCAAAAGGCGGTCTTGTTCAGATACGATAAGGGCGTCAAAAAGCGTTATTGTTCAGATAAGGTAGGGGCGTCAAAAGGCGGCATTGTTCAAATGAGATAGGGGCGTCAAAAGGCGTTATTGAACGGGAATGGGTTAACCATTCATTTAAAGCCAAATATAACCCATTTCATCAATATTTTATCAAACTATGGTTATTCTTGAAGCTTCATGACAAAATATTACACCAGGTGGTTACGAGATTGCACAGATTACGTTGGACAGAAAATGCAATTTTGGGCTTGGCAGCTATCCACTTGTTCAGTCGAGGATATGGCATGACGCAAAAATGTCACTTGACTGTGCACTGCTTTCGCCTTGCATATTCATGTGGCTGGAAAGTGGAGTCGAGATACTCTACACAGGTTTACTGTCACAAAAATATATGTCACAAGAATCCAACAGCAATTTACTCAAGGATGTTGGAGTTTTATATCAAATGATAAGCACTGATGAACAATTTATTAACTTTTATGAACAACTTGCATATGTTTACCAACAGTTTGTCAGTTCATTTTCTAACTGGGACAACTTTTCGTATTATAAGTGAAGGTACTGAGCACTAGTACAAAGTCATTAATGCCAATGTCTTTTCCAACAATGTTTTTCTCTGCATTCAAAAATAGGCAATGCTTACCAGTCTATGAAACATTTATCCTGTTTGTCACTTATGTTCTTGTAAGCAGCATTAAAAACCAAACCAAACTATCAGTTAATAAATCAATCAATTGGAGGACCATTTTACTTCATGATTAAACAGGTTTTTAGTCAGAATGGGTCCACATCATAGGATGACTTGCTTGCTATAATACATTACAAAAATGCATTAATTCTTTTCCACGCAACAGTATTTTAGACTAGTCCAGATTGAAAGCATTTGCAGACAATAAATTAAATGTGGCTCAAATGATTAGATTTGTTTCAGTAAGGTTAGAAAACTTTGCGGGAAAAGGAGAAAATGCTGGTTACCAGCATTTTCTCCTTTTCCCACCATGCTTTCAAAAGTCTTATTTCCTAGGGTCATTAAAACTCAGGATTGTGTGTTTTAGGGTTAAATACCTTTTCCCTAGAGTGCTGGTTAAGTGTTTTTCATGAAACTTGCGCAATTTGTTTATTTCATCAGTAGCCTGAACCCTATTGATTTTGATAAAAATCTGACAATCATTGCGGGAAAAGTAGCCATTTAAAGTTCAAAATTTCATTTCCTTGTTTATGCAATAAAGTCTGCATTTGTGGTTGGATTTTCGTGAAACTTGCACAGTTTGTTTCGCTCATCAATAGATTGAACCCTATTGATTTTGAAAAAAATCTGACAATCAGCATGGGAAAAGTGGTTATTTGAAGTTCAGAATTTCCCTTTCTTGTTTACGCGATAAAGTCGACATTTGTTATCGGATTTTCATGAAACTTGTACAGTTGCTTTGTATCATCAACAGTTTGAACTCTCTTAATTTTGAAAAAAATTCAACAGTCAGTTTCGAAAAAGTAGCCATTTAAATTTGAAAATTTACATTTGTTGTTTAAGCAATTAAGTCTGCATTTTTGATCCAACTCTTTTTTCAAACTTGCAAAGATTATTTTGATCATCAAGGGATTGAACTCTATCAAAAATGGAGAAAATCTAGCCATGGGTAAGGAGAAGTAGTTATTTGATGCCTTAGTATTGTTTACTGAACACAGGCCACATTAATGGTCACATTTCATTGAAACTTACAGGTATTGTTTAATACAATGAGTACTGAAACACTATCAATTTTGGCTGGATTACAAACAGTAAGTTTTTAGAAATAGTACTTCAGTTTTTTTTTCACTTTTTGTTCAATTCACCATGCCTGCTTGTGCTGTCTTAATGGGTTCAAGCCCAGTTGCAACCTCCCTCCTCCCCCCCCCCCTTTTTGTGTGTGTGTGTGGGGGGGGGGGTGTTTGTCTTTTTCCCATTTGCATCATGAATGCATAATGTTAAATAGAAAAAAAAGCAAAATTTCTGCCAGTAGAGCGATTCAGGCCCTCAGGGATCTCTAGTTAGGCACTGTTAGGGTTAAAATGTTGCTGTTAAAAGTGTTAAAAGTGCAGAATGAATATGGCTCAAATGATGATATGTATCATAGGAAAGGAAAGAAACATAATGGAAAAGGAACCACCAGCATACTGTTTGTATAGCATGAGTGGGTCATTTGGTGAAGGATGATCTTAACATTGTCTTGAGAAAACTGTTTGGTTTGGAATGTCTTCCAACTCTGTGATTACTGGCATTGTTTCTGGTTGAAGAATTTTGGAAAGAAATACAATTTTTATGGCTACTTTCTTTCCAATTTGGCAGTGTTTTCCCATGATCTAACTGTGGAATGACAGTGAAGAATAAGGGATGAAAGATAGTGTTGTTAACTCTCTGCCTCCTGTAACATTAATTTCGCAGCAAAGGACTTTGAAAATGTCCTTGTAAAATATGCATAATTGACTTGAAATGAGCCCTTACATAATTATACATGTGACAGTAGGACAAGTTATTCATAACATGGCATAGCATTTTCAGAAGTGTCGCCATTCTGCTGTCAGATGAGGAAAAAAGGCATCTGCATGTCTGGTCATGTCTAGGTGGTAAGATGGCAGAACTTGCACTAAAGGCATGTTCCAATGACTTAGTTCCTAGTTTATGTGGTTGTGAGCCAAAAAGAACTGTTGCCACAAGTCATTCTAGATGTTAGGGGTCTCTGTGTGTGGCTCTTGCATGAACTCTGTACCAAACAACAACACATTGAACTGGACCAAATTGAAAGCATATGCAGACAAAAAATTAATTGTTGCTAAAATGATGATGTCTGTCGTGGATAGGGTAGAAAACATTGTGGGAAAAGGAGAAAATGCTGGTTACCAGCATTCTCTCCTTTTCCCATGTTTTCAAAAGCCTTCTTTCTTGGCGTTGTGAAAACTTCAGGATTTTGTGGTAGAGGGTTAACTGTATACAAGACAACAAAATTTAGACATTCAGCATTTGCAGGGGTGAATATCAAATTTTGCTTAAGACAACAAAATTTAGACATTCAGCATTTGCAGGGGTGAATATCAAATTTTGCTCAAATTGTAGGATAATTTACCTTGAAAGGGAAGAAAATATTTTGGGAAAAGGAGAAAATGATGGATACCAGCACTTCCTCCTTTTCCAAGATGTTTTTAGAAGCCTCTTTTTTTTAGGTCTTTTAACTCTTTACCAAATTTTAGACTTGTCCAAGTTGAAAGGAGTAAAATTTTGCAGAAGGCAAAATAAATGTGACTCAAAAATTGAAATTTGTTTTTGGAAGGGTAGAATACATTGTGGAAAATTGAGAAGATGCTAGTTACCAGCATTTTCTTGTTTTCCCACAAAGTTTTCAGAAAGTTTCCTACTTTAGGTTAGTTACAACACAGGATTGTGTGGTAAAGGGTTTATATACATGGGATTGTTTTTTAAAGGGTTAAGAGTTAACCCTTTACCACACAATCTAGTTTTAACAACCCTGAGGAAGACTCCTTTTGAAAACATTGCAAGAAAAGGAGAAAATGCTGGTAACCTGCATTTTCTCCTTTTCCCACAATGTTTTCTACCATTTCAAAGAAAGAAATAATCTTTAGAACTACAATCAATTTGTCATCTGCAAATGTTTTCAATTAGGACCAGTATAAATATTTGTTGTATGGTAAAGAGTTAAAGCATTGAATCTATAGTGCAAAACAGATTTCATTCATGCTGGAAAAACGACCTTGTAGGAATGTCCTTAGGCAATGACCTGCAGAGCCTATTTAATGAGTTACTGGTAATCAGTTGGGTAGAAACACTTGATTGTTAAGTGTTAAGTGTTGCTCCAACTTTTCAGTCACATCATTATGAGTAGTTCCTAACATTTCAGTCAATTGTCATGATAGCTAGTGGCCTTATCCTTGCATTCCTGGGATAGTCTTTACCAACCCAATATTGTATTCTTAATCTTATTCCAGATGTTGATAGTCCAACTTTTCAGTCACATCATTATGAGTAGTTCCTAACATTTCAGTCAATTGTCATGATAGCTAGTGGCCTTATCCTTGCATTCCTGGGATAGTCTTTACCAACCCAATATTGTATTCTTAATCTTATTCCAGATGTTGATAGTAACACAATTTCTTATTGGCTAAACCATTTGTTACTTTCAAATAAAGAAAATTCTTGAGAATTAGACTTAGAATGGTGTAAAGAATGGGATATCAATGCTGGAGGAGTCTCAGTAAGGCTAAGCTGGGATTCAATCTTTTGACCCTTGTATAACTACTAAGCCTCTTGGCTGACCGCAGCAACATTTTAGATTATGTCTATGTTGAATGCATGTGCAGTTTAGATTTAATTTAACCCTCTTACCAGATACCAAAATTTAGTCTTCTCCAAATTGAAAGCATTTGCAGACGACAATTTCAGTGTGACTCAAATGGTGCAATTTCTCTTTGATAGGGTAGAAAACATTGCCGGAAAAGGAGAAAATGCTGGTTACCATCATTTTCTCCTTTTCCCACAATGTTTTAAAGGGGCTTCTTTCTCATGTCGTTAAAAGGTGGAATTGTGCAGTACAGGGTTAAAATGGATGAATTTATCTTTGAAATGGTGGACAACATTGGTGGTTACTAGAATTTTCACCTGTTTCCAAAAGCCTTTGTGCTTCAGGTTCACCATAACACAGAACTGTTTCCTGTATGGATGCCGAGCCCCGTAGCTCAGTCGGTAGCGAACAAGACTTGAGAACAGGAGGTCGCTGATTCAATCCCCAGCTTGGCCAATTTCTTTCCGAGAACTGATGATAGTCATTGCGACAGGATTCATTCCTCTCTCACCGCTGACCATTGTTTCGACGATGGTTATGTGGGAAAGCAGCCATTGGCTTGGAAAGAATATTGTTTGGAGTACTGGTAACAGAGACTGCAGAAAAGCATGCATAGGTGCACCGGCTGCCGCGATATAACTGAAATAATGTTGAAAACGGCGATAAACAACATTCAATCATAACAATTCCTGTATTGATACCATGACCAACCCTTTCCTCATTTCCATATAATCATACACATCTCCAGGAGCCGACATTTGAAAACAATATGATAAAGTTCATAAATTTCTGGTGAGCATTGTCTGCATTGCTAAAATGTTCTCTTGTCTTCAATTCAAGTGTAACTTTTTTAACCCTTGTAGCACACAATCCCGAATTTTAACGACCCTGAGAAAGAAGGCTTTTGAAAACATTGTGAGAAAAGGAGAAAATGCTGGTATCCAGCATTTTCTCCTTTTCCCACAACGTTTTAATCATTCAAAAAAATATAACATTTGAGTCGCATTCAAGTTGTCGGCTGCAAACGCTTTAAATTTGGTCTGGTTTTTATATTTGTCGTTTGGTAAAGAGTTATCATTTCTCATATCCTTTGGAACAATTCCTAAATATCGGAGCATGTAACTATTGGAATCAGTTAAAAAAAAAAGGGTTAGATGAGAGAAACCAATTTACTTTGTGGATCCCACACAACAGTAAAACAGTAAAACAAATGAACATTGATTGACTGTAGTTTACAAAGTAGCTTTTCTGTCGGCAAGAATTAGTAATGCTGTACATCTTTCGTTAGGTTATTTTAAGGAGATTTTACCACTAATTTCATTACGTCTGACAATGCTTGTGGTATGTAGCCTCTGACGTAGATGAGAGAAGATTTGCTTTAACACTGCTATTGGATGATGAGTTACATCTTTACCAGACAACAAAATTTTATACTTGCTCAAATTCAAAGCATGTGCAGATGACAAATAGAATGTGGTTTAACTTTTTTCCAAACAACAAAAATTTGGACTCAACCAAGTTAAAAACATTTGCAGACGACTAAACAATGTAGTTCAAATGATGATTTCTGTCTGTGATAGGGAAGAAAACATTGTGCGAAAAGGAGAAAATGCTGGTTACCAGCCTTTTCTCCTTTTCCCACTTTGTTTTCATAATCCTTCTTTTTGAAGGCCGTTAAAACTCGGGATTGTGTGGTAAAGAGTTAAAAGATGGGATTTGCCTATGAAAGGATGGAAAACATTCAGGGAAAAGGGGAAAGGAGAAAAGACTGGCTCCAACCCTTTTCTCCTTTTCCCAAATGTTTTCCAAGGCCTTCTGCCTCAGGGCTGTTAAAATAGGGAAGCATTTTGGTAAAGGGTTAACACAGCAAAATGGTTTGTACTCAACAGTTTTTGAAATAAACTATGCTCTGGTAAAAGGGGGGGTTTATACATCTCCATGATGGATGAAACTAAGGAAGTCATCACGTAATTATGGATCCATTAAATCCAGTTTTTGTAACATCTGAATGAATCATGAGGTACACTGGTCATTTGACGTGCAGAAAATTGATAGCAAAGTTTTGAACCAGGTCAGTCTGCGCAGGCTCAGACCTGGGTCAATTACTTTTAGCAGATGCATGAAGCCCCTTTCTTGAAGAGCATAGCTTAATGTTTCTGAAGGCCCATTTGTCATCAATTCTGAGGGCAATCAAGTTTTTCTTAGCAGAAAGTGTCAACTCTATTTTAGGCTGCACAGCGTGGATCAGCTATACCTCTGATTTATTAAGTAATTCCTGTTCTTGTAACCATGCTTAGGCATTCGAGTGCCAGATGAACCTAACAGACATTAATTTTCATATCTGGAAACAAGACCAAAATAACTGCAATAACAAGATTTATTTTGTCTAGAATGTCTCAGCAAAGCAGATATTGTAGATCCAAGATCAGAATGTACATTTTGTGCAGTCTTATCTTGATCTACACTGGTCGCAAAAGCAACTGTTTTTATGAAAGGCGCTTTAAGTGTTAAAGCGTAAACTTTTGGCAAGAGTTGTTTTTCTATCTCTAGAAAGAAATAAAAAAGATATTTTCAGTCTTGAAACTAGTCGTGTAAACATTGCACTTTAAAGGCTAGAAAAGGATGGACAGCACAGATCTGAGATTAGACTGTATATTTTATGCCATCTGATCTTATACTTCAAAAACTTTAAAAGCAACTTAAGCTTAGCTTTGTCAGGTAATGTCTGATTTTTAAAGGGAGCTTTTCAGATTTTTATAGCTCACCAAACTTGAAAAATGATTTGTCACTGAATTAAGCAAGGTGATAGCTGGCACATCCTCTGTAAGGCCCCATTCTTACTGTCACGGTGCTGGTCTCGGTACACCCTGGTGGCAAGATGCTGGTATACCGTGATGATCTGGGACTGTTTTTCATAAAAAAAAAATTGCACTCTCATATTGCTGGTGTTACCCCGATTATCTTTCAGTTGGACCCCGGGGTAGCTACATTTTTTCCCGGATTCCCACAGAGTGGTTACGGTGCAGGCCGCTTTCTTTCCCAGTTCGTCCTGGTAAAGTCCATTGTGACCCCGGTTGTGTCCGAATTACTGCCAGCGTGCCACGGTTTTACCCCGGTGACGCGCCGGTCTTGCCCGATGTTACCCAGATATGATATTGTTCAAGGCAAAACGTCAAACAAGATAGTTCTCTTGTCAGGCCGAGAAAGACACAAGCGAAAAAGTGTGTACCACGGTGCAGGCAGTTTGCTGGCAGGCCAACTGAAGCTGAATATTCATAATCTGAAGTCTGTTTCAATTGCTATTCATGAGGTAATTCATTGTAGTGTTCTTCTTGTAACCACTACTGATTTCAGTTGGAATTTGCATATAAATGTGTGCATAACAGAGCACTAAACTGTGTGTCCCGTACCTACACTGTCTTTAATGGGTGGTCCAGCATGAACCCTGTTCCATAGGGCCAGTCCCTTATAAAATGGGACTCTGCTGGCCCTAACTGTAGGTAAAACGTCATTTTCCAGGTACAAACGGGACGTAACGCGGGCCAACGAAATGGCTATGTAGCCTCTCAACTCTTTACCACACAAACCTGAGTTTTAATGACCCTAACAAGGAAGGCTTTTGAAAACATAGTGGGAAAAGGAGAAAATGCTGGAAACCAGCATGTTCTTCTTTTCCCACAATGTTTTTTACCCTTTCAAAAACAAATTCCATCATTTTAGCCACATTTAAATTGTCCTCTGCAAATGCTTTGAATTTGGACCAGCCCAAAATTTTGTCATTTGATAATGTGTCAAGGTATTTTTAGATTTTGTGCCAGCATTTCTCAAAGACTTGTAGGACTTGGATTGTCACGTCATCAGTCACTCACACTGATGACGAGGATTTGTATTCAAATCAGTATCACGATGTCATATCTGATGTAATAAAAATGGAGGTACCGGCTGCTAAACGACCATCCTGTTATTTAAATGCCCAAAATTGGCCTTTGATAGGTTACAATAAAAATGTAGGAAAAGTAGAAAATGCAGGTTACCAGCGCTTTCTCCTTTCCTCATGGTGATTTCAACAGCCTTCTAGCTAAGGGTTAAAATTCAAAATTTTTAGGTATAGGGTTAAAGATTAACTCTGCATGAGATTTTAGACCCATCCATTATTGACAGGTTTCCAACATCCATGATTTTTATTGACATTGTTTGTAAAATACAAATTAGCAGGATCTTTGATAGAAAAAACATAAACACTACAGGAAAAGGAGAAAATGTTGGTTACCATCCTTGTTTAGGATATTTCAAAGAAATTGTTTTCTTTATCCCTTTACCAAACAATCACATGTTTTCTTGACCCTGAAGAAAAAAGCTTTGGAAAACATAGTTGGGAAAAGGAGAAAAAGCCAGTATCCAGCATTTTCTCCTTTTCCCACAATGTTTTCTCTCTTTTCAGAGACCGACCCAATCATTTGATTCTCATTAACTTTGTGGTCTGGAATTTCCTTCAATTTGGACAAGTCTAAAATTTTGTTGTGTGGTAAGAGTTTAAGTCATCATTGACATCAGTTGATTGTTTGGTAAAGAGTGCTCTTCAAAGCAATCCCATATTTTAATGAACTTGACTGAGATGGCTCTTGAAAACATTGTGGGAAAAGGAGAAAACTCTGGTAAGCAGTATTTTCTCCTTGTCTCACAATGCTTTCCACCCCTATCAAAGAAAAACCTGACAATTTGAGCTGAAGTTAATTTGTCATCTGCAAAATGCTGTCAATATGGAATAGTTACAAATTTTGGTGTGAGGTGAATTTTAGACCTCTCGAAATTGATAGCACTTGCAGATGTAAAATTTAGTTTGGTTCACATGATTTGATTCTCTTTTGAAAAGAGAGCAAACACTGTGGAAAACTGAGAAAATGCTAGCTAAACAGCATTTTCTCATTTTCCCACATTGTTTTAAAGCTTTCTCTCTTAAGGTCATTTTACCCTTTACCACACAATCCCAATTTTTAACAACCCTGAGGTAGAAGTTTTTTAAAAACATTGTGGGAAAAGGAGAAAATGCTGGTAACCAGCATTTTCTCCTTTTCACACAATGTTTTCTACCCTATAAAAGACAAATGCCATCATTGGAGCCAAATTTGAATTGTTTTCTGCAAATGCTTTCAGTTTGGGCAAGGCTATATTTTTGTTAAATGGTAAAAAGTTGATGTCGTTAACTTGGTGTGGTAAAGGGTAAAAGAGACAACCTGAAGTACTGAGTAAAGTCTGCTACAATTATTATTGAAGCACTAAGCTATTTCTGGGAGGGTGAAAAATAGAGGAAAAGCTTTCCAGTCAATGGTTATGAGGCAACTAGGACAAGAAGGCAAGTGAATCTGTTTGAACAGTATGGATGATAATTGGACTTTTACATCATCGGCGGAGATTGAAACTTGCTTGATTGCTGGTGAATATTGTAATACTCGGGTGCTTCTCCCTCCATCGGGGAGTTAATTGATCTTTGATAGTTCTCGATTATAATTATCAGTTTTTGGAATAAACAGGAGCTGGACTATACTACTGGTTGCAAAAATACGATAAATTGTGGAAATAGATGGAAATTGGAAGTTTTGTGGTGTAGATGGAACCCAATTAGAGGGAAATTAACCTTTCGTTAAACAGACCCTGTGCTTGGAAGACTCTGAATTGAAGGCTATTGTAGACATTGTTGGAAAAGGATAAAATGCTGGTTACTCAACCATTTTAAAGACTAATCCCTGCATTAGAACCTTATTTTATGTTGTCTGATAATACTTTCAATTTGGACGAGTCTAAAATTTTGTGGTTTGGTGAAATATATCTGAGCCATGCTGTGTGAAAGGGTGTTTGATGCATCTGGGAAAAAGTATTGACCCAGGAAAGCCTGCTCGGGCTGATCTGAGTCAAAAGTCTTTGCTATTGATAAATTTTCTGCATGTCCAATGACAGTCTACCTCCAGATTCAATGGGTTTGGATAAAATGGACTTTATGGATCCATAATTATGTGATGACTTACTTGGTATAATGCATCATGGAGATGCATTTAATGCCCTTTTCAAGAAGCGCTGCTCATTTGTTTTTGGCATGCTACTAGAAGTTAAGGTGTGTCAATTTTGAATACAGGGTATAAAGTGTGCTGTGCTTGGAAAAAATCTGAAGTTTTCCTCACCATCAGAAGGGTTAGTACCTGCGTTGCAGTTGTCACTTTTGGTGTTTTTAATTTACTACCTTGCTATCCAAAGTTGCAGGAACGGATTTTCAGATCAGGAAAAATCAGTAGGAAACATTATTTAAATCTTTACCAAAAGACATAACTTTAGACCTTTATTAGATTGAAAGCATTCGCAGAGGAAAAATTAAATGTGGTACAGATAATGGGAATTGTCTCTAAAAGGGTAAGAAAACAGTGTTGGAAAAAAGGAGAGAATCCTGGTTATCAGTATTTTTTAATTTCCTATTTTAATGTCCTTCTATTAAAAAAAAGATCAGCTGCTAGTTGTGATAGTAAGTTAGCATTTCTGGCATCTTGATATTTAAGTTTCCATTTCATGAATGAATAAGAGTGTGAGGATCTTTTTAATTGCTCTTAACCTTTTATTATATAAATGATTAGCTTGCTGGGAAGTTACTGACTTGTCAATCCGGATTTTTCTCCATTTGTCTTGACATTGAACACAAAAAGTTGAGTGACCTTTGAGACTTGTTGTTTGGCCAAGCACTTAATATATGAAACTTTCGTGGCAAAATGAGTCTTTTGTGGCAAAAGTTGTATAAAAAATGGCGAGACTTAAAGGGCCGTGCAGAGAGAAAGAAAAAACTTAGTTTTGCTGATGCTGCGCTGATTCTGATCCAGACTAATAAAAGGAAGAAAACAGGGTAAGCCATTCTTGTTGTGTTAATGTGTGTTTTGAATAACAAATAGTGGCTTTCCACAGTATTAGGATCCAATTCTAATTCTTTTGGATTTGCAACAGCTGTCTTTAAATGGTTCTGAATACTGGAGATAGCATTTTAGATAACATTAGCTGTAAAGTGTTTTACATGTCATTTGAAGCCAATAGGATATTTTGATAGAGAATTACGTGACTTTGTTTCCAGAATTTACTTTGGTTTCATAGGCCAAATGGCAGAAAAATCAGGGTCCTATAAACTTAGAAACGAAACGCAACGAAATGGAAGGAAACGGAACGAAACATAATGAAATGGGAACGAAACGAAACGGAATGGGAAAGAAACGGGAACGAAACGAAATGAAGGGCAATGTAGCAGAGTATTTTTTTTTTTATTATCTTTTTTCTCAATTTATTATTTCTTTGTACCATTTCTAATTGTATGATCGTATGTTTTATGTGGAGCATACAAAAATCACTGCTGTTATTTTGCAATCATCTCATGCGTGGTTTTGGGGTTTGAAAATATAGTCAGAATCAAAAGTAATTGCTTGTTAGACATTTTAGATCGTAGAAAAGGCTTTTTATTTCACACGAGATGCATGTTTATTACATAATTACCCTTGTTTTCAGTGTAATACAGCCATTACGGATTTTCATATTATACATACGTTTGAGAAAAGCAAATAGTGCCCTATTTGGTCAACAGTCTCTTATCATATGCCTCATTTCTAGAAAAATATTGCTGACCCAGATTGGTTTCAGAAAGTAACTGTCCAAATTGGTGATCGTGACAAAGCTTTGAATTATGTCATCTTTAGCTTCAAAACAAAATCATTATATATGCGAGTTTCTTTTGAAAAATTTTTCACTCATACCTGTAAAAGAAGCCACTTTAAATTTCAATACACATGTACATGTAGGCCTTTACTTTAACCTATCGTGAACTATAATTATTTACATACAGTGATATGATTTAAAAGAAAAGAAAAAAAAGACAGAAGTTTGCCTTTGTTAAGTTTTTGTTAAAGTCGTCTATAAAATGTTATTTAGCTTGCAAAAGGCTGGTTTACCAACATTTTTCATAGACTAGTTATTAAAATTTTATCTCAGATGACAACTCATTTCAGATCCTATATATCTGATATAATAAGTAAGGTACATGTACGGTATTCTGTATTACGAAATGACTCGATGGCTTGCTGTAAGTATCATGGTTTTATAGCTCACCTGAGCACAAAGTGCTCAGGATGAGCTTTTGTGATCTTACTTTGACTATAGGGCTTTGTCCATCGGACTTTGTCTATTGTGTGGTATTCAGCAGTTGCCTTGTGTGTACTCTTAGAGGCAATTTTTTCAGCCGGATACTCGTGAAACTTGGTCAGAAATTTTGTCTTGTGATGTCTCGAAGATCTTCAAAATTGGGTCATGTCAGGAGAAAGTAGGTCACTGAGCCTTTTCTAAAAAAAATGGTGTGCACTTTAGAGGCCAAATTTTCAGTTCAGTATTCATGAAACTTGGTCAGAATGTTTGCTTTTTGATAATATCTAGGATATGATTGAAGCTGGGTCGCATTTAGTAAAATAGTAGGTCACCGGGTATATCATAGAACTACTTTGTGTGCACTCCAGAGCCAGACTTTCAGTCTGATACTCATGAAAGTACTTCAGAATGTTTGTCTAGATAATTATCTCGGGCAGATTTAAAATTGGGTCACGTCAAGTGAAAAAGTAGGTCATATGGTCAAATCTTAGAAAAACTTAATTAAATGTTGCTAAAATGGTGATTTCTGCCTTAGTTAGGGTAGAAAACATTGTGGGAAAAGGATTACCAGCATTTTTTCCTTTTCCCACAATGTTGTCAAAAGGCTTCTTTCTCAGGGTCATTAAAAGTCAGGATTGTGTGCTAAAGGGTTAATTGATGACATTTCAGCAAATTTTGAAATTAGGTCACCACAGGTCAAAAAGTAGGGCACTGGTTTAGATCTTAGAGAGAGGTCCTGCGTGGCTCATTGGTAAAGTGTAGGACTAATGACCTGGAGGCCCCAGGTGCGAGCCTCACTGGATCCACTTTGTTTTTCGTGGGAATGTCCTTGGGCAAGACACTTCAGAGCCCTAGCCTTGTACTGGTGAAACCCAGGAAATTCATGAATATGTGAACTGTGGCTGTGATACAACTGAAATAATGTTCAAAGCGACGTAAAACTCCATTCCATCATTAAATCTCAGAAAGCCCTTGCATGCATTCAAGACGCTACATTTTCTGTCTGATACTTATGAGAATTGGTCAGATTGTCTTGATGATATCTCAGACACATTTGAAATCGGGTTTGGTAGAGTCAGAAAGTAGTTCACTTGGAAAGTCTTAGAATAATATTGTGTACATTCTAGACGCCACATTTTCAGTCTGTTACTTAGAAAATTTTTCTTGATGAAAACTTGTACTGGTTCAAAATTGGGTCACGTCGGGTAAAAGAGTAGATCATCGGGACAAATCTCAGAAAAACCCTGAGTGCACTTATGAAACTTGGTTGGAGCTATTTGTCTTAAAGATATTTTAGAAAAATTATGAAATCGATCACATCCGGTCAAAAAGTAGGTTCCTATGACAAATCTCCAGGAAAAAAAAAACTTACATGCACTCTAGAGGCCACAGTTTTAGTCATATCTCATGAAAATTGGTCTGATTCTTTATCCTTATGATATCTGGGACATATTGATGAAGTCTGGGACAAGTTCAAAATAGGGTCATGTCGAGTTAGAAAATCTTCGAAAACATTTGTGCAATCTAGAAGCCATATTTTCAGTCTGGGACTCATGAAATTTGATCAGAATGTTTGTCCTGATAACATTTTGAGCAAGATAAAACTGGGTCACTTTGGATAAAAAGGTTGGTCACTAAGTAACAATCATGTGTTTACATCATCACAGCCAGGATGGCTTCAACTTAATCAATCCTAGACGGCTTTACTCAGGTTAGTGCTTTAGGGCCAATGGCCCTCTTATATTATCTTTTTTATTCTGATTTTTATTCCCATACATGGCAAGTTACATGTATCGAACTCATTTTTTTTTTTTTTCTTTTTTTGTTGTTTTGTTTTGTTTTAGTTGTCGGTACGATATTTTGCAAAATGAATAGTAAACATTTGTTACTAATGTTTGTCTTGCTCAGTATTCTGTGTTCCTCCAAGTCTTTAGACATTAAAGTGTAAAAGAATTCGGAGGTGAATCAATCCTGAGTCACAATGATGTTAGCTGCTCTAAATCCAAAGGCTTTATGATAGTCTAGTAGATAGTCAGGGTCTGTCTTCGTCAGTATGTTTTAATGAATTTCTCCCCTGAAGCTGTTTTACTGATTTCAGCCAAATTTCATATGCTGCTTACATGAACAAGTGAAAGGAAAGGACAGTTTATTAACCCTTAGGCTGCTCAGCGCAACTCGCTGCACTTTTGCGCACAGTGTACTTAAATATCAGGCTGCACAAAACGTACAGTCTTGATCTGTGGTCTACACTGTCCAATACGGTATTTTCCTTCCGGCGAAATCAACTCTGAAATCGCAGTATTGGGTCTAATCTATTGAGTTTAAAATTTAGCTTCATTCATTTTAGCAGTTTCATGGTTAAATCAATTGTGATTCCCATTACGAGATGACCGTCTGGTCCTCAAAGGTCCAAATCAAGGTCATTAGTGTCCTCAAGAAAATGTGAAAGACCCAGGGAGATCCACAGTCCTGGAAAGCAAGCTAATACATGTACAGTTTGCAAAGAATTTAGACAAGATGCAAGTCGGGTTAGCTGTGTTGTTATAGAAAACAGCTCTAGCTGATGCCCTCTTTACTTCTTCCTGTGTTTTGGGACTGAAAACGCACATTTTCATAACTGTTCACCTGCAATATGCCAGTTTAAGGAGCGTCAAAGATGGGATGTGTTACGTATGTAGGCATCAAATGAGTAAAGCATATTACATTTGCAGAGGTAATAAAGAAATAACAACTGTTTTTGTTCAGAGAAATATCATTTTTATAGCCATAACACATGCTAGCCAAATATAAACAATGCTTGGGTTTAATCAATGCATTTTAATCATGCTATTTAAAAGTATTGAAATTATTGTGAAGATGATAATTTGTTATTGTACGGTCGGCCCAAGTGTTCGTTGTTGCCTGAAAAATTAATTTTACAATTATGTAGCTAAATTTCTTCTGTACTTTTTACCTGATTTTAAAATACATTTTTCTGCCAGCGAATAAAGCTTGGATCGCAGCACAGTAACAGATTGTGGTCTTCACAATATTTTACATACTTTATAAAGCTATGATTTCAATATAAATGCATTTTAACACCTGCATTGTTTATTTTTGGCTGATATTGGGCCTTTAACCTAACAGAAGTGTTTCAGCACAGAAATTACTTCTATCCAGCATTCAGTGCACTGGAATTTAAACTGCACTACCCGCCCTGGACTCAAGCACTCGGATATATCAATATTAGAAATGACCTCCTTAGACCCCTTTAGATTTGGGGTCAAGGAAAAATATTTCCATTGCTGATTTTATATTTCGGTGACCCCGGCTTCCAAGATTTTTAGATGTATTGTAAATAATCATGGCAAGTCTTATAGGGTCTTCAAGTGATTTATAGACAGACGATGCATGAAGAAAGTGGGTATCAGTATAGATGTACCAAATCAGAATAAAGACCTTTTACACTTCATGCAAGAACACTGAAAAAATCTGACCAAAAAATGTTGTCAAATTAATCAATCAGTCATATATATAAATAATAATCTGATCATTGCAGTGTAAAAAAGCACCCTTTTTTTTCAACAAAGTGAAAAATGGAATTCATACAAACGCAATAAGATGACATGTCTTCATTTTAACATCCCAGATCCACAATAATGGCACGATCGACGTGCGTTGAGGCACCATCAAATTTTAATATTTACTGTGTTTCATTTGCTGCAAGCAAGAGAAGGAAATTCAAAAGAAGAAGAAAAAATGTTAGGTCTCAATTCTCTTTGATTTTTGTACCATTTCATTTCGTTCCCATTTCGTTTTGTTCCGTTTCATTCCTATTCCGTTTCGTTGCATTTCGTTGCGTTTCGTTTCGGTTCCATTTCTAAGTTTATAGGGACCCGAAAAAACAGAGAATTTTCCATGCAGGATATAAAATTTGAAACTTTCTCTTCTCTTAACCCTTTACCGAAAAATCCCTTGATTTCATAACACTGAGGAAGAAGCCTTTTCAAACATTGTGGGAAAAGGTGAAAAAGCAGGTAACCAGCTTTTTCTCATTTTCCCATATTGTTTTCTACCCCGTCAAAGAACTTAGTTCTTTGTATCACTTTCAGATTTGTTGTCTGCAGATGCTGTCGGTTTTAAAGAGTCTAAAATTTGTTGCTTGGGAAAGTGTTTAACCATGGTATGATAATGGCAAGAAAAGCAGCTATGTGAAGGTCAACCATTAGTCAGTATTATCCAGTGAAAAAAATCTTATACAAATTAGATATTAATTTTGTACTCATGTATTATCAACCTGAAGCTGACATGGCAGGTAATTCCAACTACACCTGATTGCATTTTTCTGCATTCTCCTGGCATGCCCTGTGTTTCTTGTTGTGACACATGAAACGAAAATATGTTTTTGGCACAAAAGTGCTGTCTGAAATGAACGCTGGCAATGGTTTTGTATCCATTCCCCCTATGAAGCAGTGATTCCCAATATCTTTATCTTGTTTCTAATACATTGAATTATAATTGTTACATGCTTGTTTGTATTTTTGGTTTCCAAGTTTGTTAAAATAAGTTACTCTAAGTGCTTCCCCTCACTGTATGGAATTTTATTCCAGGTGAGCAAATTAGAACCATCCTGGTACTCTTGTTATACCAGCAGGGCCTGTTTTGATAGAGAAATAAGCAAAGATTATTATAGAGCCAGGTCAGCCCGCTTGGAGCTGACTGAGCCAGGTTGAAACATTGCTGTTGGTCAATTTTCTGCAGGTCAAAGGACCAGTCTCTCATGATTCAGTGGTTTGTCAGACAAAAAGGAATTCCATAGATCCGTAATTGTATAATGACTTGCTTGGTATACTATACCACGGAGATGCATTAAACCTCCTTTTGCCAGAGCAAGACTTGCTTGCTTTCAGGTGCTTTCTTCTCATCTAGCCATGTTTAACATGCAGTATGAGTAGAGGATATAAAGACTGACTTCAAAAGTCATATTTCTGTATTCAACCTATCCAAGGCCTAGAGAGCTAGAAAATGGAAAATTAAATGTTCGTTTTTTGCATCATAGCCTGGTGATTCTTCATGTGCTTGCACTGTTTCAGAGCCTTTCATTGTTGAAAAATTTCTACTTTAACCCTTTACCACAAAGCAAAGTTACAGACAACTCCAAAATTTGAAGGTGACAATTTAGATGTGTCTCAAATGCTGCAATTTCACTTAGGTTAGAAAACGTTGTGGGAAATTGAGAAAAACTCACAGAATTGCTTGGTAAAAGGTTAGGTCACTTGCCTGTGACACCATCTTTCCTGCTATTGACAGCAAACTTGCAGGGTTTGCATATTTATATGGGCCATGCTCTGTAACAAGGTGGCTTAATGCATCCACAAAAAGTATCAACCCAGACCATGGTTTATTTGTCTGTAGATAATGGGAAAATAAAAAAAAGAAAATGTGGTTTTGTAGCTCAATCCAGAGTCCCCCCCAGATCCAACTAATTTGTGGAAATTGAAAGACAAAACCTCTTCTGACTAATTAGCGTCTTATGGTTGGCAAGAAATTGTTTTAAACTGAAAATGTAGTTGCAGTGTTCAATTGTTAAGCCAATTAAGTTTATCAGAAGTCAATAACTAAATGCCAGAGAGAAATTAAAATTTCTCCTTAGCTTTTTCCCTTCATAGAGGTACATTCCCAGGCATGTGCAGCGGAAAATGTTCAAAGAACTTGAATTAAGTAATTCAATGGCATGTGATCCAAAACACCCACCCATCCCCCTCCCAGAGGGTTTTCTGTCCTCTTTAAGACAAATCCCATCAATTAGTCACAATTAATTTTCTAGTCTACAAATGTTTTTAATTTCCTAAGGTCTAGCATTTTGTTTTCTGGTAAGGTTAAGCCTTTACTCTGAAACAAGTCAAAGTAATTTAATTAACTCTCCACCCAACAACAAAATTATAAACTAGATTGAAAGCACTTGCAGAAGACAAATAGACTGTGCTCAAATGTTGGGTATATATTTCTGAAAGGTAGAAAACGTGGGAAAAGGAGACAATGCTGGTTACCAGCATTTTCTTCTTTTTCCATGTTTCAGTAGCCTTTTCCCTCATGGTTTTAAAACTTGGGATTCTTTGGTGAAGGGTTAATGGGCATAGGAAGCAAAGGAGTGATGAGGAAACTTTTTATATGTTTGATAGCACCCTATGTGGCGAAAAAATGTTCATAATGAAGCCTTTGACCTGTAAGTGAATCAGTTTTATTTAGTCATATAAACCCAATAAATTAAACTTAGAAGATGCTAGAAACCTCAAATAAATACAGCAGTGTGTAAAACTTAGATCAGACTCCTATTTCTGTGCAGTTTGATTTTGATCATGATTAGCAAATGAGCTGAAAGTTGTCCTGAGTATCTTACTTAAAGGTGAAAACACTCAAACTGATAAGGTCAGTGTCAATTAAGAAGATAATATGCCACCTGGGTTAGCAGGACATTTTTTCTTCCAGGAAATGACAATGGTATGTTTAAGTCTTTAACAAACAACAAATTACAAATTTTGGACTGGACCAAACTGAAAGCATTTTGCAGACAACAAATTAATGTAGCTTAGATGGCTATTTATGTATTTCCTAGGGCATTTTCTCCTTTTCCCACAATGTTTTCAAAAGCCTTCTCTTTCAGGGTCCTTAAAACTCGGGATTGTGTGGTAAAGGGTGAACTCTTTTCCAATCGACATAATTTGAGAATGGTCCAAATTGAAAGCATTTGCAGATGACAAATTAAACATGGCTCACATTTTAAGTTTGCCTCGAGAAGGGTAGAAAACATTGTGGAAAAAGGAGAAAATGCTGGTTACCAGCATTTTCTCCTTTTCCCACAATGTTTTCCATAGGTTTCTTAGTAAAAGTCGTTAAAACTCGGGATTGTGTGGTAAAAAGTTAAACCCTGTACAACATGACACAATTTATGACTTATCTAAATTCAAAGCATTCTCAGACTACAAATTAAATGTGAATCAAATGATAGCTTTTTTCCTAGGGTAGAAAACATTGTTGAAAAAGGAGAAAATGCTGGTCACTAAAATGCAAAGTGTTCTCAAAATGCAGCTCTAACTTGTAAATCATGGCCTAGTATGGGTGTCACCTTTCGGACTGTTCAGTGGCCCACTTATTCTATGCGAGAACTGATGGAGTTTCCAGGATGAAGAATCGAGATTAGTATTAGTGGAAAGAACTTGTTTCTCAATCACTGCAAAATAAATAATATTGTTTACAGTGTTAAAGTGTAGGACTCGTGACCCAGAGGTCCCAGGTTTGAGTTTCACTGGAAGCATGTGGTATTTTGGAGGGAGTGTCCTTGGGCAAGACACTTCAGAGCCCCAGCCTTGTACTGGTGAAACCAAGGACATACATGAATACAGTAAAACCCCGATAATTTGAAGTCCCACGGGGACAAGCAAAATGCTCGAATTATCGGTAAATGGTAAAATTTCGCCTTTTGCATTCGCCCCCAATAACTGTCACCCTACAGGAAGGCATGCAAACTTTTATTAGTTTACTGAGAAAACGGCAGAAGGTAATATTAATATGGTGCTTGCACTGTTCCAGAAAAATATAAAAAAATCGAAAATTTACACTTACAGCTTCCTCCGACACTGGTGTTTCCCTGAAATATACTTGGATATGACGACATGCAACTAGAGATGAGTTGAAAACAATTGAAGAATGAAAGCAGGCAAGATGTCTAAAGTTTAAAGAAAAAAAAGAGAATATGCCATTTACTTCTTGCTAAAACTCAGGAATGTGCGGAAAAGTTGTTTTGGTGTTGATACATGTAAACGTTTACAAGCAGTTCTGTGTTCTATGGTGCTTTTCATGTCCATGAAAGAAGATTAACGCACCATGATACCTACACACCCATGAAAAATAACATTAACCTGTCAGTGTCAAAGTCAAGAAAATTTCTGTGACAAGTAAATAAACCAATGGTATTCTCGCAAACTTGAAACACGACATCACCGTAACAAGATGGGGAAAAATGCGATCAGGCTTTTTTTTCTTTATTTTGTGACAAAGCGACTTGGGAAAACCCTGATGCTATAAATAGATAGACACGAAAATGGATAAGAAATTAAACATCATCCAATCACAAACGCTTCAAACTGTCTTTTTAGCATCAACAATGACTTTGAGCTGTTGATGTACAAACATACTACAGGAAATTGCAGACGGGAGATAAAATCACTTGTTTAATCAAGAATAATATTCTTTCGTGAATTTTATAAGATGAAACATCAGACAACATAAATGAGATGGGAAGGTCATCACAACTTCTCATCATTAACGTCTCATCATCAAATCAATGTCATTTTCTTCCCAAATTATTGGGTAGTGTGAATTCCCAGTAGTAATTGTCATGGATTGTAAAACTTACACCACACCCTATACGGCCGACTCGCCAAATCCTTTGCACAGAAAAGGTGTGAAAACAATTACGCCAGAGGTGAGAAAGTATTGTGTTCAAATTAACAATCAATTTAAAGAGCAAAATGATGACAGGGACCAAACATGTTCAAATCTTCAGATTATCGAGACTTGAAATTACCGATCTGCTTTTGGTGCAATATAGTGGAGTTTTTGCCATGACTATGGAAATTCCTCGAATAATGCAGGGTTCTCGAATGTTCGAAACTGGAAATATCGAGGTTTTACTGTATTTGAGTTGTTGTCGTGATATGACTGAAATAATGTTGAAAGCGGAGTAAAACAACATTACATTAATCGATCTATTTCTTTAACACTTTACCACAGAATCACCAGTTTTAATGACTCTTGAAGAAAGGCTTCTAAAAACATTGTCGGAAAAGGAGAAAATGTACTATTCTCTTAATTTTTTCTACCCTATCAAAGATAGAAATGATCATTTGAGCTACACTGATTTTGTCATCTACAAATGCTTTCTGTTTGGCTGAGTCCAAAATTTTGTTGTTTGGTAAACGGTATTACGGTGTCTTAGATACGGAATGGCTACGGCTTAAATGACTGTGTAATAGATTAAAAAAGAACAGAAGAATTCGGCTAAACTATGTTTTAAAATTTACTCATTCAAAACACAGTAATTTACAATACAAATGATAAATTCCTACTTACACTTCACAGAGTCTAAGCAATTTAAACTGTCCTAAACTATCACAATTGCGTTGATCCAAAAAATGAGTAAGTAAGGAAGAACAAATAAAATTCCTGGTCTCAATAGATCTCCAAAAGCTGAGAATCCAACTATGATAATGACAGCGTATGTTTCAACAGTGATGCCAAGTATTTAATCCTTTTCAAACTTCAGTCACAATCCCCAATCTCGCCCACTTTTCTGACTACCTTGGAGGCCAAAGTGTTAACTAACTCAGAAAAACTTTAAGAAAGTGAAAGTATTGGAGACCAGTGCCACAAATTAATTGTGAACGCAGTTTCAGTTCCAAATGAATCATGATCAGCAGTAAAATCAATATTCTGCATTAAAGGCAGCGGGTTTCTCAAATGGCGATCTCTTCCTCATCGGCACTGACTAAAACCCAGACACTAGTGTTATCATCGTTCTTGGAAAATTCTGTGTCATTTTACCTCTTACTAATTGCCCCCCTTTTTTGGAAAATGTAAAGCCCATGAGGACTTTAAAAAGAGACAATACAGTATTTCTTAGTTGGTACTAAAGATGAAGAAACTTCAATTTCAAAGCTGTTTTTGTCAGCATACTTTGCAAAGAAACGGGTATTATAGATCTAAGTTAAGACTCCATATTGTCCTTATAAGCAATTAACTCTTCACCAAATAGTCCCAACTTCTAACGACTCTTGAAAAAATGCTTTTGAAAACATTGCTGGTAACCAGCATTTTCTCCTTTTCCCACACTATTTTCAGTTCTGTCAGATACATTTATCCATTCGATCAAGATTTAATCTGACATTTGCTAATGCTGTCAAATTGGACCAGTCTAAAATTTTGTCATCTAGTAAAAAGTTTACTCTGGTTCAGCACTGCTAGGGTTAGTGATGTTAAAACTCCTTTGAATCAAAGCGTTGAAAGCACTGCGGTGTGGCATTTGTCAAGGGAGTCATTTTGGAATTAATAATTTGAAAAATAAACAAGCAAGTAGGACGAACAAGTCAGGGCGAACAAGCCAAGGGGTGAACAAGCCCAGGAACGAACTAGTTTTGGAACGATCATGGTCAGGACACAAAGGTTGTGTGTATCATTGCAACAATAGAAGGCCATGTAGCAGGTATAAATATTTTCAATGAAAAAAGAAGTATTCCCATGATCGATGGCCTAATCTAGTTTATTTTAATACGCCGTAGTTGATTATATATCTGGGTGCTATTGAAACACTTATTTGTCTTAGAAAAATTGAGTTTGATTGGGTTTACTTCCTTCAGTTTTGCACAAACTACGATACATGATTTTCAAAATACCGCATTGAACTCATAGTGACATTGTCTTTGACAAATGCCACAAAAATAGCTGTGTTAGTGTGATAACCATTCTGTTTACTCTTTCATGGCCACTGTCGCCTTAAGTAGCTTTTGCGGACAAGATCATGCAGTCCAATCTTGGATTGACAATGCCTGCTTTCTGATGCTTAACTTTCAAAAAATCATCTATAGTTTCAATGAGAAGATACTTTTAGACCTCCGACAGGAGCCGAACCCATTTAGTTGGCAGGGAAACGTTTAACTCTACACAATCCTAAGTTTTAACGACCCGTGAGAGCAACCTTTTTAAAACATTGAGAAGCATGTTTTACTTTTTCCACATTGTTTTCTCTTTTTTCAGTCGCAAGTTCAAGCCTTTTAGTGGCATGTAATTTGTCATCTGCAAATGCTTTAAATTTGGACAGCTCTGAATTTTTGTTGGCTGGTAAAGAGTTAACTCTACCAGATGACAAATTTGAGACAAGCATTTATAGACAACAAATGAAATGAAACTCAAATGATGACATGTTTTCCTGAGGGTAGAAGACATCGTGAGAAAAGGAGAAACTTGTTTTTCCACAATGATTTCAAGTGTTCTTCTCCAAGATGGTAAAAACACCGGATTGTTTGGTAAAGGGTTAACCCTAAAAGTGCCTTTCATAACTATAATTGCTTTTCCTGCCTATGTAGATCAAGATCAGACTGCACAAAACTCAAAACGTGCAGTCTTATGTTTGATCTACAATGTCCACTAAACACTCCAGACCAAAAAAAAACCACCATGGTAATGTAATTATTTGGATCCTATTGACAAACTCAAAACGTCTGTTGGGTTTATTTGGAGCTCTAAGAGTTAACCCCTAAAGCAACTTTCACGACTATAGTTGCACTTGCGGCCAGCGTAGATCAAGATCAAGCTGCACAAAATGTGCAGCCAGATCTTAGATCTACACTGTCCGCTATGTTGAAACACTACAGGCAAAAGGTAGCCATGACTTTGCAATTATCTTGGTGTTATTTTAGAATGAAAATATCTTTTGGGTTTATTGGGGGCTGTAGGGGTTAATACTGAATTTCACATCAGTTGCATTGAGTTGCACCCATAGAGTGATATTTCTTGTCGTAAATGTGATGCTTAGAGTGACAGATTTTCCTATACAAAATTGTGCAAGAGATTGTGTTCAATGAACAATAATGATGGTAGGATCATCTGTATTAGCTGGATAGCAAACAATTTTGACGTAAACCCTTTACCAAACAATCCCATAATTTTTTATCAAACCCTTAGGAAGAGGGTATTTGGAAACATTGTGCAAAAAAAGAAAAAATGCTGGTAAACAATATTTTTTTCCTTTTCTCACATACTACTCTACTCTTTTGAAGACCTATCATGTCATTTGAACAAAATTTGATAAGCCTTAGATGTTGCTGTCTTGTAAAGAGTTGAAACCCATTATCATCCAAATGAAACTTTTTATTTCCCTGCAGTAGATGATGGCCTCAGAAAATATTGTGGGAACTGGAGCAGTGGCCTGTTACCTGCAACTTCTCCTTTTCTTACAATGTTTTCAAAAGCCGTTGTCCTCTGGGTAGTTTAAACCAGAACTTGTCTGGTACAGGGGTAATACAAAACAATTTTCATGATGTCTTTGAATTCTAATACCAGTCATTGGAAAAAAGCATTCTTGAAGGCATGATATAAGTAGGTGTTGTCTTTCTATCAAATGAACCAAAGCTTTTCTTCTTTCCTTTCAAACAAGAACAAAAACAGCCAATTATCGAAGCTACTTATTAGCCAGGCCTGTAACAGTCAATTTTGGTGTTGTTTTTTTGAAGTCGCGACCGATTTGGTGCAGACGTCATCCAGGATAACTCCCATGTTTTGGGCAATCAGTCCTGAAGAGACATATCAGAGAGAGGGGCTGTGATTATAAGAGGGATATACCAGAAGGAGGCAAACCATTTGGTAGTACAAGTGACCTATAGAAAGAATAATACTACTTGCAGGGAAGGAACAAATTTTGTCTATTTTTAGATGAATGAGAAATGTTGTGGGAAAAGGAGCAGTTGCTTGTAACAAGTAATTGCTCCTTCTCCCACAATTGTTTTTCAAAGCTGTCTATAATGGGTCCTTAAAGCTCTCCTAAAGGACAAAATTTCTACACAGGAAAGCCGATAGCATTCTGCAGATGGGAAGTTTAAAATGAATACAACTGAGCTGAAATTTAGTAGAAAACATTGTGGGAATAGGAGATAATACTGGTTACCTACATTTTCTCATAAGTGATCTTTCTCAGTGTCAATTAAACTGGGGATTGATTAAGATCTGTTAGGGTTAAAAAGTTGTTATTGTATGGTAAAGCGTTAGTGAGGTTTGGTTCAATTTGTCCAATAAAATCTGTGCTGTTATCCTCATCTACCATCTGGTTTGCGCTGAGCCAAGGTATAATCTAATATTGTAAACAAAATTAATAAAATCTGAAAGTGAGCTCAAGAAAATTAGCCCATTTAGTTACTTAAATCTATGAATAAATTTTAATCTTTATACACAAATTGAAAGATAAACAACACAGACATGATACATGCATTATTTTGATTGGCGTTCATGCTCTGAAATTGAAAATTCTGTGATTCCATTCTTTTAACTGTCACAGTTTGTTTCATGGGCAGCTGGCAAAATATTTAACCATTAAAGGGGCCTTTTTCATTTTTTTGCTGCGGATTAAATATTTATTAACACTGACTTATAAATACTAAAAATATACCATTCTCTGCAAACTTAATGAAACTGGATGGTTGGTTACATGAAGTATAAAAAATGCAAATTTAGTATTAAATAATTGGTCACTTTGCAATCAGCAACACCATCTAATTTATAAGATCAGTTATGACATCAATTGATTTAAATACGATCCCACTTTAATAATCAACACAAGTTGTTGATGTGATATTCCTAGAACCTTTTTCAACTTCTGATGTAAAATCTAAAAATACCTCAATAAGCAGGGCAGGGCTACAAAGCACATTAAGTAAATATCACAGAAAAGTAATTTTTGCCTTACATTCCGTCTTTTTTCCTTGCTGATGTGTTTGCCAGCTACTACCTTACTTAATTCAGTGACAAACCGTTTCTAAGTTTTGTCAGAAAATAAAAATCTGATCAGCCCCCTTCAAAAGTCCATTTATAACTTAACTCTTTACAAGATGACAAAATTTTAGAGTGGTCCAAATTAAAAGCATTTGCAGACTACAAAATAAATGTGACTCAAAAGTTGAAATTGGATAGGTAGAAAAGCATTTTCTCCTTCTCCCACAATGTTTTCAAAAGGCTTCCTTTTTAAGGGTCGTAAAAAGTCGAGATTGTGTGGTAAAGGGTTGAGTTGCCTTTGAAGCCAGCATGGGTCAACAACTGGCAGTCTGCTTTGCTCAGACATTCTGAGTGAAAGCAGCCTTGAAATTGTATAAACATTTTGGCCTCACTTCTTGGCTGAAAATTTGATTGAGTTTTGTTCTGTTTATTGGGCTTTCTTAGCCCTTTACCACACAATCCCGACTTTTAACGACCCTGAAAAAGAAGCCTTTTGAAAAATGTGGGAAAAGGAGAAAATGCAGATACTGTCATTTTCTCCTTTTCCCACAATGTTTTCTACCCTTCCCAAAACAAATTTCAATTTTTGAGTCATTTATATTTTGTCGTCTGCAAATGCTTTCAATTTAGACTAGTCTAAAATTTTGTTGTCTGGTAGAGACTTAAAGTTATCAATGGTCTGAAAGCACTTGAGGTCACTAACAAGTTCACTAACAAGCAAATTTTGATCATTTGTTTTTGGTAACATCAGAAACAGCATTGGTAATTGCTCCATTTTCTACTGTATTTTTTTAGCATTGCCTTACAGATTTGCTTTGTAAGTACATCTTCAGGTAGGTATCAAAACTTAAGATCAAGATCAGACCACATATAATCCCAGCCTGATCTTGGTATCTTGCAGGGGTGTAGCCAGTTTATAGGTATATTGCACATGCCAAAGGCATGCACCAGCACCAGAATCCATAGTGACGTCATTGCATTCACAAAAAGACACAAATGGACCATCCATGACGTAATCAGTTGTAGCGCTGTATTTACCAGAAATTACAAATCTGACCAGGTTTGCATTTCAGTAGAATAAAAACAGAAAATGGCATTTGAAAAATACAACTTAAGGAAACTTGGACATTTTTGCAAGATTTTGCAGTATGCACATGCATAGTGGGCACTACGCCCTTGTCTTGTTAGACATTATTGCAAAATAATTACAAAAAACCTTCACATCTAAAACAAATTGCTGTGCAGTTGTTGACATCACAAACTTCCAGACTAATCAATACAAAGCTTGATGAATTATGATTGTATAGTCAGCAGGGGAATGGCTTTATTTGTATTAATTTATTTTTTACAAATCGGTGAGACTTTGATGGGGCTTGAATGAGGATAGTGAACACATTTGATCTGTCAACTTTTTCAGACTTTTGTGGTTTGCAACTTCAAAATGCTGTGGCATGGATTTCACATGACAAATGTATTGTTCCTTAGTCTAGAATTTTTGTCTAATTTGATTTACCCTTTACCACACAATCCCGACTTTTAACGACCCTTAGAAAGGAGCCTTTTGAAAACATTGTTGGAAAAGAGGAAAACGCTGGCAACCAGCATTTTCTCCTTTTCCAATATGTTCTCTACCCTTCTCAACACAAATTTCAATTTTTCAGTCACATATATCATGTCATCTGCAAATGCTTTTAATTAGGACTAGTCTAAAATTTTGTTGTTTGGTAAAGAGTTAAATCTATTCACTCTTTACCAGATGATAAATTTGTTGTACTCGTCCAAAGTGAAAGCATTTGCAGATGACAAAACAATTGTGGCTTCATATTGGGAGTATCTGTTTTAGAAGAAATATGTGTTAAAATGACAGAATACATGTTTCTAGCAATTTCCCCTTTCCCCACAAAGTTTTCAAAGGCCTTCTTCCCTAGGATCCTCAGTACAAGGGACTGTTTGGAAGACGGTTTAACCCTTTACCAGACACTGCCAACTTTTAATGACCCTGAGGAAGAAGCCTTTGGAAAACATTGTGAGAAAAGGAGAAAATACTGGTAACCAGTATTTTCTCATTTCCCCCCAATGTTTTGTACTCTTATCAAAGAAAAATTGCATCAGTTGAGCCACATTGAAATTGTCGTCTGCTAATGCTTTCACATTGGATGGGTATAAAATTTTGTAATGTGGTAAAGGATTAATGTATCAGAACCTGCTTACATGAATTTTACAGCTATTGTCAGTTGTTTGATTCTTTTTACCTGACTAAAAAATTTGTCTTTATTGAAAGCAATATTTGCAGAAGGCAGATTAAATATGACTCAATTAATTGAATTTTTTTCTTCAAATGGTTGAAAATATTGTGGCAAAAGAAGATAAGGTGTGTTACCAGCAATTTCTCATTTGTCGATATTGTTTTTCAAAAGCAGGCTTTCTCAGGGTCATGAAAACTTAACAGTTAACTCTTAAAGCCCCTAGCCCCTATGTTGCATTTGCAGCCAGTGTAGATCAAGATCAGACCACACAAAACATGCAGTTTGGTCATTGTTCTACATTGTCTGCTTTCCTGAAACACCAGAGACAAAAGCAACCCTAATACTGCAATTATTTGGGGTTTATTTGTAGACTTAGATCGTCAGTTGAGTTTATTTAATGCTCTGAAGGTTAATATCATGTAATGAAACAGTAATAAATGTGAGTTGAGTGACTTTCTTTTGTAGATTTCAAACATGATTTCAGAAATGTCGGGCTGTAAAATTGAATTATGGCAGATAATGAAAAACTCTCCTGAGGTCATCTTGGTATTCTAGCATAAATGGAAAAGTATGAATGACCATTGAAAATAACCTGTCTTGTATATGTGTTTTAAAAGTGCAGAAAGTTGAAGGCTTTTTTTGCTGGTAAGTGTTCTTAACTGTCCTAACATCAAAGTTAGGTTAGTCCTTGATATTTTCCTGAAAATGAGAAAATTACTCATGGCCACGGAATGCACTTTGGTATTTACGAAGTGCAGGAAGTTGAAGACTTCTTTGCCCATGTAACATTCTCAACTCCGAACCAGACGACAAAATATCAGAATTTATTTCATGCTTTTCGGCAGTTTATTGAGAAATAATGGTGGATTATATGGTTTTATATTTCATGGTTATGGCCAGTGAAAATACCGATTTCATATTTTCTAAATCTTCATTTGAAGGCGGAAACAGTAGTTCCCGCGCACTACTTAACAAGGTAAATGGGACGTTCCATTTAACCAATGCATTTTCTCCTTTTCCACAATGTTTTCTACCCTTCCCAAAACAAATTTCTATTCTTGAGTCACACTTAATTTGTCGTCTGCAAATGTTTTCAATTTGGACTAGTCTTAAATTATGGCTTTTGGTGCAGAGTTGAAGAAAGAACTACAAATAGTCTTGACAAGGAATATCGGCAACTCTGATGTTCAGAAAGTCAACTTTTTACAAAACAATTCCATGACCTTGAGGAAAAAAGGCTTGAAAAAAATAATGGAAATGGGAGAAAATACTGGTGATCAGCACTTTACCAGCATTTTCTCCTTTTGACATAAGCCTGCTGGCCTTTGGCCAGTGGAGCTAAAAATGCTGGGCTTATGTCATGGCCCGGTGTCCGTCGTGCGTCAGTGCGTCCGTCCGTCCATCTGTCCGTCCGTCCGTTAACTTTTATTTCAAACATCTTCTTCTCTGAAACTACCAATCCAATTTTCATGAAACTTCACAGAAATGATCCTGCCATGGTCCTCTTCAGAATTTCTTGAAAGAATTTGATTCCTTCAAAAACTCTGGTTGCCATGGCAACAAAACTGAACAATATTGGAAATCTTTAAAAATCTTCTTGTCTGAAACCATAAGGCATAGGGCTACCAAATTTGGCATGTAGCTTTATGCAGTAGACCTCTATCAAGTTTCTTCAAATTATAGCCCTGGGGTCAAAATTGACTCTGCCCCAGGAGTCACAAGTTTTACATAGGCTTATATAGAGAAAACTTTGAAAATCTTCCTGTACCTAGTAGTGGTGTAACGATAATCGGCAAGTATCGATTAGCGGCATGTTGGAAGCTCCCGATGTCGATTATCGATTGAACTTTGTCATAATCGATGATCGGCAGGAAGTCTGCACCGTCGGTCGGATACCCGATTTTATATACCGGTGTCTGTTACAGCGTTTTTTTTTTTTTCCTTCTATGAACGGGTCCGTTTTACTATGCCAAAAAATGACCTTTTTTTCCCAAAATCCAGTTTAAGAAATTCCCAAAACAAAAGACCCCAAGTCGTCGGCTATTTTTTGGATTTCCCATAGCTATATATATATTCCAATTATCAGCGATGTCATTGGTCAAAAAAAGGTGAATTTCCCAAACACATGTACTTCCTTTTTTTTTAGATCAACTGGTCCCGGAGTGTGCTCTCTATTATTAACCCTTTCCCAAACAAGCCCTGGTTTTCACGTGTCTGCAGTACAAGTCTTTTGAAAACACTGGGGGAAAAGGAGAAATTGCCCGTAACGAGCAATTTCTCCTTTTCCCCCAGTGTTTTCTACCCTTTTTGAGAACTTTCTGCCATTTTCATTAAATTTAGAAATGTCGTCTGCAAACTCTTTGAATTCGGACCAGTCCAAAATTTGTTGTTTGGGAAAGGGTTAATATAAGCCGGGTCCAGTGTATTTAGTTCAGAGAACTTGGTAGTGAACGGCGCTTCATTTCTGTGGCGCCAAAAACTTGCGATTTTTCACGCCCAGTCTGACATGTGATTTCGCGGAGAGACGAGAACAGTAAATTAACGTGAAAATGAGCCACAACAGCAAATATTACCAAAAAAAGTTAAAACCAACGGGGTGTAAAAGGTTAACAGACTTTATCTGTAAGAGGCCAAGTCATAATTCTAGCCAAGATGAGGTTGACGAGCCTGAGGAAAGTGAAAGTAAGCGCTCGTCTGCAATCGTAGATCGAGATCAAAACACTTTAAGTACAAGATGTAACCAAGTTATCCCGTTCACAGCAGGCTCGAGTTTTGAGGGTGAGCAAGCTATGTCTGCCATTCAGTGTGAATCTACCTGCCACCCTGATCCAACTGTCAGTAATGAAACTCTGTTTTCTTCTAAAATAGACCATCTACCAGAACCCAGTCCCTCTACCATATTCCCTCTTACTAAAAAACAAATGACACTTGACTCTAAATTGGTATTTTCAGTAACATGAGAAGCAGGGACATTGCCCTTTGAAAAGACCAATTTATTTACAGTACATGTATTTCATGTCATACTGAACAATAAAAGTAAAACATCATGGTAGTATTTTTGAGTTCAGTTTTAGTTTCAATGACTTAAGAGGGAAAATAACCTCTATTTGAGGGTCTAGTGCAAAACTATTGTAAGTGCATATATTTATATAGGCACTTACAATAGTTTTGTGCTAACCCCTCATATTATGGTAGTAAATGATATGCAAGGACTGTGTCTAAAATCATCAAGAAAATAATTCCCAATTTTATAGAAAACGACGCATTTTCCCCAATTTGCCTGGTTTCGGACCCGTTCCCAAAACTATGAGAAAAAACTCTGTGTTAACTGGGTTTTATCACTCCCACGATAACAACAACTCCCTCGATAACAACAACAATTAGCCGAAATACTTCTGTGTTACAAAGCCAAATAGCACAAAGCAGAGGTGGTTAAAAACCAAAAGGTGTATAGAAAGCAGGTGCAAAGGTAAAACTACAAAAAGTCTATCTGCAACACAAACAACAGCATAATACATAAATGATACAAGGGTTTACAATGAAACATGCAAATTTATGAGGAACCGATTATAATCGGAAGAATCGCATTGGTAGCAGCAACCGATTCCAACCGATGATCGATTATGATTTCTAACCGATGTCCCATCACTAGTACCTAGCCATAAGGCCTAGAGCTACCAAATTTTGCATGTTGCTATATCTAGTGGGTCTCTACCAAGCGGGCCAAAATCTTAGCCCTGGGGTCAAAATTGGCCCCACCGCAGGGGTCACAAGTTTTAAATGGGCTTACATAGTGACAACTTAAGAAATCTTCCTGTTTTGATTTTTTTTTTTTTTGCAATTAGCCTTGCATCAGGGGTCTTATGTTTTACAGAGGCTTCATATGGACAAAACTTGAAAATCACCTTATTTATAACCATACAGCATAGACTTGTATTATTTTGGCATGTGGCTTTATCTTGTGGACCTCTACCAGGGTTCAAGTAATTATAGCTCTGGGATCAAAAATGGCTTTGCCTTGTGGGTCTGAACTTTCACATGGGCTTTTACAGAGAAAACTTTGTAAGTCTTCATTTTGAAACCATTTGGCTCAGAATTGAAATGTTTAGTATTTATGGTTTATATTTATAAGCCAGTGGAGTGATACAGGGCCATCATAGCCCTCTTGTTCTCCTTTTTCTACATTGATTTCTAAACTTTTTTTTCTTGGGGACATTAAAAGTAAGGATTGTGTGGTTAAAGGTTAAAATAGCTGTAATTTTGTATGAGTTATTTTTTTTTACATTTGATGATCAAAAGTTTCTGCTTGAGAACCAATATTCTGTTAAGCTACCAAATAAGGCACAGAAATTGAACAGGTTCAAAGTGTTCAAGTATACAGATAACAAGTTGGCTTCTTTAAAAAAGAAGCCAGGAGAGGTCAGGGTCAATGTTTTCAAATAGTTTATTGGCTTTAAATTTCAGTATATTTTACATGTAAACAAACAAGTAAGGCATTATATGATTGCCGCTGCATAGAAACCTCTTATGCATTACATGACAGACATGTGACTTTCAAGTCGTGTGATCTTTTTCTGCGGTGTTCTTTCTCTTTTATAACGAAATTCTTTTTATTTTTTCCGCTTAGGTTTATTTGTTTTAATGAACAATAACAACTATTGGAGAGGTCATTTTGTTCTGAAGATAATTACTGTCATTGAAACTAACCTTTGAAATTGAAGCTATCCTTTGAGTATAAGCAAGAATTAGCTCCCTTAGTTTAAGTTTCTGGCTTACAAAAAGATGAAAGACGGAACGGAAAATAAAAGAAGGAAAATAGCGAAAATAATCTTGGTTTTTGTATAGAACATCGAAACACATTTGCAATAAAATCATTACAAAAATCTTTTTTTGAAATCTGTCGCATAATTTAACAAAACATGTCAGTTTCCTATTTCAGTTTTTTGATTTCGGTTTCTTTATAAAACCATGACAAAACAGACTCTGTATCAGCACAATTTTGCAACAAAAGTGGATTTAGATTGCAATTTTTGAGGCAGTCTGCCTTTTAAACTCACCACTGTTGGAGAGGTCTGATGACCTCTCCAATAATTTAACCCTTAAAGATAAATCTTTAAAAATAATTTAACCCTTAAAGATAAACCTTTACTTGTTTTCAGCCAGTATTTATCCCATTTTATCTTTATCTTATGAAACTATAATCATTCTTGTATCTTCATGCCAAACGTTGCCCCTAATGGTTGCACAGATTATGACTGACAGAAAATGCATTTCATTTTCTGGAGGCTTTCAAAGCTACAATGTTCTGAAAGTGAACTGCTGTAGGAAAAAAGAATATCCTGTATGCAGTAAGTAATGTGCTTACAAAGTAAGTAATGTGCTTACAAAGAGTCTGTGAAAAATAAATTTACAACTTCAGATTCAAGAGTAAAAACTTGTTAGCTTTCTAGATCTAGTGATATAAACATTTGACAGTAACCATAATACCTTCTGCAACATCAATGCCATCAACAGAGTGTTGATTAAATGTTGTTTGTTGAGTTTGTTTGAATCAACAATAACAGAAGTGCATTATCTCAATGGGTCATCAAATTAATTACGCAGCTACCTAATAAATGAAATGGTGTTTTGTTTCATTGTTTCAGTGAGAAATAGTGCTCTAGGATTGTTAACGACAATGAAAGCCATTAGTAAATGCCAACAAAATTATTACTATTTGGTATACTGAAGTTAACCCTTATACCACACACAGGGATTTAATTACTAATGTGGACAGTGTAGGTCAAGATCAGACCACACATAACTTGTGATCTGATCTTGGATCTTAACTGTAGCAGACACTCTGACAAAAACAGCCCTTAAATTGCATTATCTACATCGTTAGTTCTGACAGAGAATGTTTCATTTATTTAGTACTAACAGGCTTAAAATTCTACCTGTTATTGTACAAGCTTTGTTAGACATGCCAAACCTGTTCATGAAGTTAAGGATAAAGCATATTTAAAAAAAGTGTTGGATTTTTTTCAGAGGTAAACATTTTTTTCACCCATTAGATCCACCACATGACTTACTTTGGGGCCCTGTGTGGCTCAGCAATGAAGGTGTAGCATTCTGGCTTGGGGCCTCAGGTTTCGTCCTCTCTGAAGGTGCTTGGTTTTTCACGAGAGACTCCATTGGCAAGAGAGTTAAAACACACCCTGGCTTAGTATGTGTGAAACCCAGGACACATGAATAAGTAAGCTGCTGCTTTGATATGACAGATTATGTTGTTGGAAGTGTAAAACACACTTCAATCAATCAATCAATCAATCGATCGAGCAATCATTCAATCAGTCAACCAACCAACCAACCAACCAATGAATCAATTATCTGGTAACCATAAAGTTCCCCACCAATTGTGGCTAATGTCAGCCACATTTATCTTTTTCTTTTAGTTTGGACAAGCCTACAATTTCGATGTTTGGTAAAGGGTTCGCCATGTACCACACAAGTTTTAATAACTCTAGGAAAGACAGCTTTTTAAAACATTGTGGGATAAGGAGAAAATGCTAGAAATCAGCATTTTCTTCATTTCCCACATTGTTTTCTAACTTTTCAAAAAAAAAAAAATTGTGTTTTGAGCCACATTTAATTTTTGTGGTCTGGTAAAGGAGTAAAGTGAAAATTGGGGATCAGAACTTCTGACAAACCTATGTTGTCTCAGACTCAAGATGACGTGAACTTGACTTTTCACCCATCAACAAAATTCAAAACTTGTCCGTAGTTAAAGTTTGTGCAGAGAACAAATCAAATATTGCTTGAATGGTGGGTTTTTTTAATAAAAAAAAAGAAACAGAGATAATTTTGAGAGAGAAATGAAAATGCTGGAGACCAGCATTTTCTTCTTTTACCCCAGCATTATATTCTAAAGCCTTTTTCTCCAGGGTCGTAAAAACGTGGGATTGCTGGGAAAAGGATTTTAACAGGAAATTAATATTACATTTCCTCGGTCCCCCATTTCACAATCTGACGTCATAAGTCACACACGTCAATGATTCTATGACAGTTCTTTGGCCACAACAAACTTCTGTCGAAAATGGAAAACAACGAAAACCTCTATTTAATTTCAGTTGATTTAATGAGGGTGACATATTGCAGTTTACTCTCTATAAAGGTTTTATAGCTTTGTATAAAAGCTTCATTAATCAAATGTGGCTAGACTTGAATGGAATAACAATATTTTAAAACAGACAGTGACTTTGTATGTGTGGTTCTGTTTTTAGCTGGCCTTTAAGGTGACCTCAAAGGGCTTTTAGTGACAGTGAAGATCGAGATCAGACTGCATGTACTAACTGTGCAGTCTGATCTTTGATCTACACTATATGATACTGCGAGATATTTTTGGCAAGAAGACCTTCAAAATCTTTGAAATTAAGGTTGTTACCATGGGCTGGAAATTTTTGTGTGATTTATTTAGGGTTAAGTTTGATCAGTTTTATAAATCAAAGTTCGCTTTAATCAGTGTATGAATACTGTGCAATGCAAAAAATTGCCTCTTCAAATGTTTGAATTTTTTTATCACCTAGGATTCTGTCATTCCCGTAACAGACATAGATTTCAAGTGGCAGTTTAGATCAAGATCAGACTACAATGTCTGATCTTCAATATAGACAGTGCTTTATAGCTCACCTGAGCATGAAGTGCTCGAGGTGAGCTATTGTGATCGGTCAATGTCCGTCGTCCGTCCGTTCCCAATTACAAAAAAATGTTCTCCTCCTAACTAACAATCAGATTTCAATCAAACTTCACAGAAATGATCACTTTCAGAATACTTCAAAGATTTGAATTCCATGAAGAACTCTGGTTGCCATGGCAACCGAAAGAAAAAACTTTAAAAATCTTCTTGTCCCAAACTTTAAGGGCTAGAGCTTTCATATATGGCATGTAGCATCATCTAGTGGCCCTCTGCCAAAATACTTCAAATTATGGCCCTAGTGTGGAAATTGGCCCTATGTTGTGGGTTCTCGGATTTCACATAGAGATAAAGAAGGAAATCTTTAAAAATCTTCTTGTCCCAAACCGTAAGGGCTAGAGCTTTCATATTTGGCATGTAGCATGATCTAGTGGCCCTCTACCAAAACACTTCAAATTATGGCCCTGGTGTGAAAATTAGCCATATTTTGTTGGTCTCGGATTTCACATAGAGATAAAGAGGGAAATCTTTAAAAATCTTCTTGTCCCAAACCGTAAGGGCTAGAGCTTTCATATTTGGCATGTAGCATTATGGTGTTGAGTCTTCTTGCAAGTGGTTGTGGGAAAGAGGTTGATCACCATTATATCTTGAAAAGAGTCAACTCAGTACTGATCTGCTAAAATATTAATTAATTTCTTGAGCATCTCTGCAACAATTACAGTAAACTTTGCTTATTACTATATTGCTTAATACGATATATTGCTTATAATGACGTTAATCCCTTGGTCCCAACAGGGTCTCTTTTTATAAGAATATACATCAGTTAAAACGATATTCAGATAAAACGATACGATTTCTTCAGTCCCCTGAGTATCATTATAAGTGGAACCCTATTTTGGGCTCTCGCAGATGTCAACCCGTACCAGGTATGTACCACTATTGGGAAACACCGAGTCTTTTAACTGCTTTCTGCAATGTTGTCTAATTGTTGTCAACTTTTCATTTGTCTGTCTATCAAAAGGTCATTGCATATCTAATTTATTTTTGGACCTACTCATAAAAAAGATATAATCACAATATTAAGACTGAATGTAAAGGCTTTAATCCATGGGGCATTCAATTCCAGCTAGTCTTTTTATATTTCAACAGAGACATTGGAATTCCTATCGCTTAATAAAAGTGTTGGCTTAATAAACGTAGTCGCTTAGCTTAGCAAGATCAACTGTATTGCCCTTTGACAAATTGAAATTCATGAACAACTCTGGTTTCCATGTCAACTGCTGAAAAAAAAAATCAACCCAAACACAAAGCCTACAACTTAATTGGCAACAGTAGCACTGTACCAAAGTACATCGAATTGTGACCTTAGGAAAAAAAATAAGTGCTTTGTTGTTGGATCCCAGTTTCCACATCCAAATAAAAGATCTTTTAAAATCTTCTTTCATCCAAATATTAACCCTAGAACTTTAATACCGTATAAGTACTTTTTTCTGCGGGGTCCAAATTCTATGGATTTTCAAAAAACAGGTGGTTTAAAAATCTGCGTACCTTTTTTCTGCGCCAGTGAGTCTGATCAAAAAAATGGATTTTATTATTGCGCTTTATTTTGATGACGTACCGGTAACAGTAAACTGGTACCCGTTATATCTCCAATAACCGTCCGATAGACGTTGATACGAAGATCGATAACAGGCTGCCAGTTTACGGTAACAGCTTCCGTTTTGGACAGGTATACTCTATACATGTATTTCGGTTGTTATCGTCTTCAATTAAAAGGATGATATTCATGTAGTTAAAAAAAAAAAAAAACCACACACACACACACACACACATTTTTTGAATGTAAACTAATAACTATTTTATTCATTGCAATGCCATATTTATTTCTGTATCAAACCCAGAAGATCCCTGCCGATCTGAATCCATTAGTTATTAACTCACTTTGATTCGAAACTTCTTGGTGCATTTTGACCAGCCATTTTGAGACAAGCTCTTTCAAAACAGTTATGGATAAGTTTACTGGCTCAATTGGTACCTCATCGGACCCATTTTTCTTAATCTGGGCCACAATCTGTTCCGAATACCAATTTTCAAAGGAAGATTTCAGCTTGGAAATAATATTAGGGGGAAAGGGTTTAAATGGTTTGACATGTGAAATTAACAAGAGTATAACCTTTGTTTTCTACCCTTAGGCGATGTCATAACGGCATGCAAATATCGTAAAGCACAAATAATAGGTCGCACCTACCAAACTGTAAATTAACTGTACAGTTAACATTAAAACTCGTTTTAAAATGTATGCAGGAGAGCTCTAGTATTTTGAAAACATTGTGGGAAGGGAGAAAATTTGTCCAGCAGTATTTCTTTTGAAAAATTCACTCAACGTGCACAATTCAATTTCTGACCAATCGTCAGGTCAATTGAGCTTAAAATGTGGCAATCTATGAGAGAATCTATAACTCTGAAAGCTATTAGGTATAGAGAGTAGGTAACGGTAAAAAGACGATAAATAATATGCCAGGTTTGATAATACACATGTAATTTACACATGACCCCCAAAACAACAATAACAACAAGTAAAAGAACAACAACAACGACGACGATAGAAAAATTCTTTTTATTTGGACTAAATTTTCGCGTCTTTTAAATCTGCGCTCCTGCATGTCCCCGCAGATAAAGCAGAAATAAAGTCACTGCAGAAAAAAGTGCTTATACGGTATTCAGCATGGACTGATGGATAGTTACGCTCCCGTAAGGGCGAGCATATAGTCGCCACTTCATCTGTCTGTCTGTCCATCCGAAGCGATTTCTCAACAACCACTTGACGGCTCTTGTTTGCTAATAGCATTTACCAAATTTCTTCCTTGGAATCACAAAAAGTCCTTCGTAGTCACAATGTGGGATCAAATATGTAAAGAGTGTATTCTTGGAATCCTCCTGTTCCATATTGTATGGCCCACAGCATACATTTGGCATGTGATTCTGTCTGAAAACCCATTATCAGCTCACCTGAGCATAACATACTCATGGTTAGCTTTTATGTATCCTTGAATATGCATCGCCAAAATTCCACTGTTTATTATGTAAGTATCATAATTCGAGCATAATCTTGATCCATCGCCCAGAATGTTTGTAAGGTCGTGAACATGAACATGAACACACTCGGCAACCACAATTCTGGCTCAGTCATACTCAAAATTTTCCTGGATTTTCATAATGACCGAAGGACAAATCTGATCAAAATGGGGACAAGCTAAAAGCATCAAAATAGGGGACCTTGATGACAATTCCATTGTTTACACTCTAGGGCCTATAATTTCGACTATCATTTTCTTACCTGCTCTGATTGTTGGTATTGTCATATGGATGAATCATTTTCAAAACTAAAACATTCCAGCAAAAAACAAGAGGCAAGTGGCCATAACAATGACAGCTGAGTTGCATTTCAGGTGAGCGATTTAGGACCATCATGGTCTCCTTGTTTAGGGTAAAATATTCCAACCAAAACAATTATTTTGTTTTAACCCTTTACTACACAGTCCTGTCTTAAGAACTCTGAGAAAGAAGGCCATTCATAACAGGAAAAAAATTATCATTGAAAAGGTAGAAAACATTAAGGGAAAAGGAGAAAATGCTGGTAACCAGCATTTTCTCCTTTTCCCTCAATGTTTTCTACCCTTTCAATGACAATTTCTACCATTGAGCCATACTTAATTAGTCAAGTGCAAATGCTTTCATAATTTTGTCGTTCGGTAAAGAGTTGAACAGATAACTTGAGCAACTGTAATTGTTTTTGCTTATTTTTTGGTTGTAGCATTTTGGTTTGTTGAAAACATTTTCTGTAGCCATTAATTTTGGTCTTTAAGCTTTAATTTTGATTTTTAGCTTGGCTTTTTTCAAAGAAAACGTCAGTGTATCGTTGTAGCTCTGGCCTGGCACTGTCTCTGTCATCATTGTCGGCTGTGTTGTTGTGCAAAAACTTTGACATTTTATAATATCTCTGTTATTACTGAAGACATTTACTTCAAACTTGGACAAGTTGTTAATTATCAGAAGAGGAATCTACACAACAAGGGCAGGCAAGCATCAAAGTGTTTTTGGTAGAGTTATGGCCCTTTTTCGACTGAGAATTACCACTGAAATTCAAGTATCCACAGGTGAGCTTTGGCACCCGCATTTGGTACTCTTGTTAACTGTACTATTTTTCAAGGAAATACAGAGGTATTGTCATTGCCATGTTGTCATCATGCGCAAAATTTGACATTCTCTCATCTCTCTGTCATGGCAAAGATGTTTACTTTAAACTGGCTTTAGTCATTAACTATCAAAAAGAGAACCCACATAAGAAGGGCAGGTTACCTCCCAAAATATTTTAGTGGTAATTTCTGGCATCCATCCCCCTCCCCTTCTCCTTCATATACTAGGAAGAAAATTACAGAAAAACTGTAAATGTATATTCAAACGCGACATTTTTTTTTTTTTGATTGACTTGTACTTTTAAGCAGCTGCATTCTTCTGTTTTGATGATTTGTAGTGGACTTAATTGTGCAATGTGCTAAAAATAAGTAAATAAAATAGCAATCTAGTTTTCCTGTAATTTACCAAAAGAAGTAAATAAAATGGGCAATTCAGGTTTCTTGTTAGTGCTTTCATTGAGATACTTGTTCATAACCAAATGCTAATTCAACCCTCTCAGCACCATATGCAAAAACAGAGCCTTACAGAATGTTAAAGATCTAGATCAGACTGCACAGAAACAGCAGTCTGATCTTGAATCTCTTCCATCCTATTTTTTAGTCAAGCTTATAATACAAAAACCTTTCTCAGTTTCAGTGGATTGTGTTTTTTAGCGGTTGAAAGAGGTAAAGTTTATATATTTTGGACTGAAAGAGTGAACCCTTAAAGCATCTTTCACAGCTATTGTTGCCTTCGTGGCCAGTGTAGATCAAGATCAGGCTGCACAAAACGTGCAGCCTGATCTTTGATCTACACTGTCCGCTTTGATCAAACACTATAGACAAAAGCATCCATGAAATTGCAATTAGTTGGATCATGCTTTTAAGATGAAAATGTCTGGTAGGTTTATTTGGCGCTCTAAGGGTTAAACCTCCTTGAAACAACAAGTGTGATCTAACAGCATTGGAAAATTGGATTATTGAGTCCTGTGATTTCTGGTGGTGCTATAGAATAAAGTCCAATTGTTCCTCATATATGGACAGACTTGCACTGAGGTGTATGTATTGTTTGTTATACAGAACTGCCAATGTGATTTATATCATTTATAATCTCTTTGTAAAATTTTACAGTGAATCTTTTAGAATGTTTACATGTTGAAGAATACACTTTATACAACCAATGGTGTTGGTGCATTAATTTTTCACCACAGGAGTTCATGTTTCCTAGAAAATTGATTGTTTCACCTTTTCTGTTAGATTAATATTTGATATAATGAAACAAAGTAATTGAAATTTTTACTTTGTGTTAGTACTGTACTTTGAAGTGAAAAAGAGCTGCATGTTTTATGCCAGGGCTACTTACCAGGTAAAATTATAGACTCACTCTACAGATAAGACACCTTTGTGGACAATGCATGTGAGATCAGACGGTATACTACATCAGGTTTACACTGAATCTGAATTTACGATGTCCACTATTCTTTTAGATATTTTGACATTTATAGGCTAAATACTGTAGTATTTCAGTCTTCTCTATGGACTGAAAACATCTTTGTTATATAGTATTATAAGAATTAATTTATTTTGAAATGCCTTTGATTTTGAAACTTTTTTTGTTGTAAGTACGTAAAAAAGCTGTTGTTATTTTAGTTGGGTGGGCAGGGCTTTTTTTAAATTTGTAAGGTAATCAGGAAAATACTGCTTAAATCTTTTAGAATAAAACTGAATAATTTTACAAATTACAAACTGGATGATAGTAGGTCAGCACAAAGTTGAAATAAAGACAAAAAAGTCATACAGAAAAGTAAAGATAAAAAAGGAAACATGGCAGTTTAGGGAAGTGACAAAATTTATCAAACACTCAAAAGAACATACAAACAGGCATTCTAGATTTTTAAGTCTAGAAACTAACATAGTCCACAGGAGTCTTGTGTAAGGTGAAGAAAAATTGTGATTGGTGCTGTTTGTATCTTCATATTCATATAAATGAACCCAACCACAATGCGTTTTCGGACAGCTTGTCGTGTGATATCTTACATCCTTGGTATCTTCAAAAAACAACGAAATCGTCGGAAAACAATTCCAAAGTTTAAAAGGTAAGTTTTCACGCTTTTTACAGAGGGTGATCAAAGGATAGATAATCAAATGTATTGCTTTTTAACTTTTTTTGCACAGCATACCAAGAACAACAACATAGAGATTTCAAAGCTAGAGAAAAGTTTCACTTCAGCCTTTACAAAACAAGCCAGCGTCTTTACAAACCTTGTTATAGAAGCTTTTGAAAACATTGTGAGAAAAGGAGGAAATGCTGGTAACCAGCATTTCTCCCAATGTTTTCAACCATTGCTAAAACAGATTCAATCATTGAGTCCTTTTTGATTTGTCAAGTGCAAAATTAATGCTTTGAACTTTGACATGTCTAAAATTTTGTCATCTGGTAAAGGGTTACAGAAAAAAGTTGTGAAAATTAGCTTGGATGATAAATGATCAAAAAAGGGGAAAAGAAAATCCTTCTCAAATTAGAATGACAAAAAAAAAAAAGAATCACAACCATTGCAGCAGTTTTAAGTCACAAAAACAAATTGATTCTGTATTATGCTGACAATTATAAACGATAAGGCTTGTCCAAATTGAGAGCATCTGCAGACGACAAAGTAAATGTGACTTAAAAAAATGGATATTTGTGTTTGGAAGGGTTACCGGCATTTTCTCCTTTTCCCCACAATGTTTTCAAAAGCCTTCTCTTTCAGTGTTGTTAAAAGTCAGGATTGTGTGATAAATGCTTAACTCTTTACCACACGACAAAAATGTGGACTTGTCCAAATTCAAAGCATTTGCAGACGACAAATTAAACGTGTCTCAAATGATGGAATTTGTCTTTGAAAGGGTAGAAAACATTGTGGGAAAAGGAGAAAATGCTGCTTACCAGCATTTTCTCCTTTTCCCATAATGTTTTCAAAAGGCTTCTTCCTCAGGGTCGTAAAAAATCAGGATTGTGAGGTAAAGAGTTAAACTGACAGTCATTATGTATAAAATCATATTATTATATGTAATTTATTAATCTAGATTAATGAAAATAAACAGTCAAAGCGCACAGCAACCTTTCAATAACTTCTGTTGTCTTGCAGAGAGAACTTGCACATTTTGCCAGAATGTTATTTACTAAGGTTGATGCATGTTGCTTATCCATTTGTTACAAGTACATGATTTTATACAGCGAGAGTTGTCTGCTTGCAAATTTTTACAGCAGATAATGAGGCACAAGTTGAAGCCTGGGATTAGCTGACTCAGGATTTTGTTAAGTAACTTGTGCAATAAAGCTGCCCACCATATCCTGTATAAACACTTAAGCTGGAAACATTTCTTCAAGAAAATGTTCAGTCAGAGTGTTTAAAACTGGAAATATTTCTTCAAAAAAATGTTCAGTGAAAGTGTTTAACCCTTTACATCACAATCGCGAGTTTTATCCACCCTGAGAAGAAGCCTTACGAAAACAACATGGAAAAAGGAGCAAATACTGGTGACCAACATTTTCCCCTTTTCCCACAATGTTTTCTACCCTTCCCAAAACAAATTTCAATTTTTGTGTCGGATTTATTTTGTCTTATACAGATGCTTTCAATTTGGAATAAATAAATATCTATATATAAATAAATAATAAATATCTAGACACAAATGACAAGATTTTAGACTTATCAGTATTGAACACGTTGGCAGACAAAAAATTAATTGTGGCACGAATGAAAGTATTTGTCTATGAAAGGGTAGAAAAGATTGTGGGAAAAGGAGTAAGTAATGGTTACTAGCATTTTCTTCTTTTCCTCAATGTTTTCAAAAGCCTTCTCTTTCGGGGTTGCTTAACTCTATGTTGTGTGGTAAAGGGTTGATTTTTCTTTGCAAGTACTTCAGTATCAAATATTCTAGAATGTTTTCCTGTGGAACAGAGTTCAACTCTGTGCTAAATGAGAAAACTTCAGTCTTGTCCAAATCAAAGGCATTTGCAAACAACAACAATTGAAATTTGTTTTCTGAAGGGTAGAAAACATGGGAAAGGAGAAAATGCTGGTTACCAGCATTTTCTCCTTTTCCGACAGTTTTTTCAAACACCTTCCCGTTCAGGGTCGTTAAAACTCAGGATTGTTTGGCGAGTTAAAACTCATTATTGAATCATATAACCTGTCTCTTACGTATTTGTTGCAATTGCGCAGTTATGCATTTTCATTAGACACTAATGCATTAGATATTAGACGTTAGATATCTTGTGTAATGTTGTTTACTGTTTACCACACAATTCAGAGCTTTTAACAGCCCCAAGGAAAAGGGCTTTTGGAACCATTTTTGGAAAAGGAATAAATACTGGTAACGACCTTTTCATGTGTGTGTCCCCCCCCCCCCCCCCCTTCCAACAACGTTTTCCTACCTTTTGGAAGAGAATTACAGCATTTGAGGCACCGTTATCTTCTGCAAATGCTTTCAATATTGATATACCCAAAATTCTGTAATCTGATAAAAGAGTGAACTCTTCTACTGCTGTTTGTGACTATGGGTATCTTTTGTGGAGAGTGTAAAGCAAGATCGGTGTGCATATATATGCAATCTGATCTTGCTCTACACTTTCTGCTGCTTTATCAATACTTTGTCATGTTAATCCAATCCAATTCAAATACACTATACAATATCAATCAAAAATGGCAAAGGGAGATAAGCAGTCATTCAAATGTTTCAGTGCTTTCTTTGGGTTATTGGACTTCAGTCTGTAAGTAGCGTTGTTTCTTTTGTAAACTCTTAATCACATACCAGAAAACAAAATTTACAACTTCCATAATGAAAGCAATTACAGGTGACAAATATTATCTCATCTTATGGGATTTCCTCTTGAAAGTGCAGAAAACATAGTGGGAAAAGGAGAAATTGCTGGTTACCAGCTTTTTCTTGTTTTCCCACAATGTTTTTCATCAGCCTTGTTCTTCAAGGTCATTTGAATGTTTGGTAGAGGGTTTAAGAGGTCCCTTTTAGTTCTTTATTTACTTTTTTGGCCAGTTTAGATTAAAATCAGGCTGCAGAGAATATGCGATCCAAGTTCAACCCTTAAAGCGTCTTTCACAAATAAAGTTGCTTTTGTGGCCAGTGTAGATAAAGATCAGATTTCACAAACTGTACAGTTTGATCTTTGATCTACTCTATCTGCTTTACTGAAACATTATAGACTGCAGTCATGATAATATTGCAATTATTCTGATCATAACTCTAAACTAAAAATATTGGTTGGGTTTATTCGGCGCTTTAATAGTTAAAGCCTTGCAGAGACATTCTGCCCAAAAAACAACCTTGAGACCGCAGTTATTAACAAGTGTGTTCTTTACCAACGATTTCTACTTTGATTATTTGGTCCTTCAAGGGTTAAGTCTTTATCAAAGGACAGACTATGAGACTAGTCCAAATTGAAAGCGTTTGCAGATGACAAAATGATTGTGACTGAAAAAATGAATTTTGTGCTAGGCAAGGTGAAAAACATTGTGGGGAAAGGAGAAAATGCTGGTTACCAGCATTTTCACCTTTTCCCACAATGTTTTCAAAAGCTCTCTTTGTCAGGGTCATTAAAACTCGGGTTATTTGTTTCAGAGTAATCTCCCTTAGTGTGGGTGGTTTGAAGTCATTTGAATGGTCATTTAATTGAATATCACAGTAAAATGGAATAATAGAATGGGTTTTTTTTGTTGATTCCTTGCACCATTTCCAACACCTCGGTATTGAGCAGACTAAGAGTGAAGTAAAAGGTCAGGGGGATAGAGAAATACTAATTTCACCAGATTTATTGATCTAAATGACCTGATTGACCATTGTAAACTGTTAGATATTCGACTTTATTGAGGTCCAATTTTGTGAAGTTTTACAGTTTACTGTATTGACTTTCAGTACATGCCTCTCTTTGCACTCATTACCAGTCTCCTGTCTCTCTTATTGATCATTTATTAGCAGCACTTCACCCTTTACCACACAATCCAGACTTTCAACAACCCTGAAGAAGAAGGCTTTTGGAAACATTGTGGGGAAAAGGAGAAAATGCTGGTGAACAACATTTTAATCCTAATCCCACAATGTTTTCTTCCTTTTGAAATAGAAATTTCTTGGTTTAACTCTTTACCGCATGGCAAAACTTTGGATCCGTCCACATTGAAGAAATTTAAGGGCAACAGTTGAAATGTTTTTTCAAATGATAGCATTTGTCCTTGAATAGGTAGAAAACATTGTGGGAAAATGAGAAAATGCTGGTTACCAGCAGTCTCTTCTTTCCCCACAATGTTTTGAAAGCGCTTTTTTTTTTTTCGGGGTCATTAAAACTCGGGAAAGTTCGGTAAAGGGTTAAATAACAATTAATTTGTCGTCTGCAAATGCTTTTCAATTTAGACAAAGCTATGATTTTGTAGTTCGGTAAAGGGTTAACAGTTACTGTTATGGCACAGAGCAAAAAGACAGTCATTCAGACCATGGCTTGATTAAAATCAAGGGATTTGCCAATGATGAAGGTAGCTTAAATAATGGAATTTGTCATGGAAGGGGTAGAAACATAGTGGGGAAAGGAAAAATGCTACCTACCAGCATTTTCTTCTTTTACCACACTGTTTTTGATAGTGTTTTACCTTAGGGTCCTTAACCCTTTACCACATGAGAAAAATTTAGACTGGTCCAAATTGAAAGTATTTGCAGATGACAAAATAAAATTTGACTCAAATAATGGAAGTTGTCTTGGATAGGGTAGAAAACATTGTGGGAAAAGGAGAAAATGCTGGTTACCAGCATTTTCTCCTTTTCCCACAATGTTGTCAAAAGGCTGCTTCCTCAGTGTCGTTAAAAGTCGGGATTGTGTGGTAAAGGGTTAAAACACAGGATTGTTTTTGTAGGGAGTTAATGATTATAGTAAAGTAGATCATAACAGTTATCATCTATTCAGGTGCCAAATATATCAAATGAATAGTTTCAGTCCATAAAGAAGACCAATACATATTGTGTGATATGACGATTAACCCTTTACCAAACAACAAAATTTTAGACTGGTCCATATTCAAAGCATTTGCAGACGACAAATAAAAGGTGGCCCTAATGACAAAATTTGTCCATGATAGGGTAGACAGCATTGTGGGAAAAGGAGAAAATGCTGGTTACCAGCATTTTCTCCATTTCCCACAATGTTTTCAAAAGGCATTTTGTTTGGGGTCGTTAAAACCTATGATTGTGTGGTAAAGAGTTAACAGATCCTATCTAGGAAATTGAGCCATGCAAGTATCTACCCAGGTTTAGCCTGTGCAGGTTGACCTGGATCAATAATTTCTGCTTTTGGTAAGGTTTCTACATGCCAAAGACCAGTGTACCTTCTGACTCAGTTGTTATACAAAGTGCATTTCATGGTTCTGTACAAATGCTGATGACTCACTTTGTATCATGCATAACAATGGTGTATTAAACCCCATTTTGCCAAAGGATGGTTCATTTATTCTTGAACAGTGTATATCCAAGAACAGACTGGATGTGCTATGCTTCTGAACTTAACCCTTTACCACACAATCCTGACTTTATAGGACCCAGAGGATGAAGGCTTTTAAAATCATTGTGGGAAAAAAAGGAAAAAATGCTGGTAGCCAGCATTTTCTCCTTTGCCCACAATATTTTCCACCCCATCAAGGACAAATTTCATCATTTGGGCCGCTTTTTAATTTGTCCTCAAATGCTTTCAATTTGGACCAGTCTAAAATATTGTTGTTCTGTACAAGGTTAAATAATATCATGTCTACCAAAGCAGCTGCAGTTGTGACAAGTTTTCAGATTTTGATGTAGTATGACACTTTTGTTACATTAATTAATCCACTGTTAATCCTTAAAAGCACCTTTCATGACTGCGGTTTCTTTTTGCGGCCAGTGTAGATCAAGATGAGAGTGCACAAAATGTACAGTCTGATCTTTGATCTACACTGCCCGCTTAAAAAAAAAATTCGCCACTATAGCAGATTGAAATTCTCCATAAATTACATCAAAAAAAGAAAAGGCTGTTGTGGGCTTAGCTTAATTTCCCTTCATGACAAGCAGTGGTAAAAGTTTGAAATGATCAAAGGGAAGTAACTTGTTCTAGCAGATATCTGTTTCCATTAATCTCTCGTATCATCATATTACACACAAGTTTTGTTCCTTATATATATTTAGCTTTCCTGGACAGAAAATAAGCTTTAAACCATAATGATTTGTTTTGATGGTTATGGTCATATAAGTTGAAGATCTTTCCATTAAACCAGGTTTGCATCATTTTATTTTTTGTTCCAAAACCTGTCGTGCTAAAGAAAAGCAAAATGCTTTTCTGCTACAAAATTGTTGGAAATCTTCTTGTCAAAATACCATTTGACTGAATTAATTAACTTTTTGCCACATGTTATAATTTTAGAGTGGTACAATTTGACAGTTTACAGATGACATTCAGTGTGGCTAAGATAATGGAATCTTCCTTTGAAAGGGTAAAAAACATTGTGGGAAAAGAAGAAAATGCTGGCTCCTGTTCCCACAATGTTTTCAAAAGCCTATCTCTCCTTGGTTGTTAATAGTGTGGTACAGGGTTGATTGTGTGGTACAGGGTTGATCCCTATGCTTGGTTTATATGGTCCAAAGTAAAACTCCTTTATTTTAAATGACCTTTTGTCAGCACATGAAATTACATGGCCTTTCTTTGGGTTTGGCTTATTTTCTCTACCAATAGTTATTGCAATACAGGCTCAATACAGACTTGCATTTCTGTTTTGTTCCAATCATGGCTCCTGGGGAGTGCTAGAGGGCCAGCATTGGCCTCTTGTTGAAATTATATTGTACCTCATGATCAGATATGGTCCTTGTGTCAGTCATACAAAAATCAACATCTTATTGTGTGAATATCACTTTTCCTGCTTTAACCCTTTACCAGATGATAAAATTTTAGCATCAATCAGATTGAAAACATTAAAATTTTGCAGACCACAAATTTAAAGTGTCCTAAAGGAAGACTTGTATTTTTCGAAATGGTTGAAAACACTTTTGGATAAGCAGAAAAGGCTTTTTCTTCTGGTTCAATAAAACACCGGATTGTTTGGTAATTTAGTGCTAACATATCAACTACAGTTCACTCCCTAAATTGAAATCAAAGCATTGAAAGCACTGGTGTGGCATTTTTCAAGGAAGTCATTGTGTGGAATTAATAACTTCAAAAATAAACATTAGAAATATTCCCTTGAAAGTCAGCCTACAGTATAGTCATACACAATCCGATAGAGTAGCGTGCAATTTTGTGGGACGAAGAAGTCTGGGTGAACAAGCCCAGGGACAAATAAGTCCAGGAACAAACTGCTTTTGGGACGAACAAGCACGATATGTGTGTATCATTACTCCAAAAGGAGGCCATAGCAGATCAAGCTATTTTCGATAAAAAAGAAATATTTCCACGATCGATGGCCCAATCCAATTTATTGTAATATGCCATTTTCAATTTCATATCTGAGTGCAGTCGAAACACTTATTTGTCTCGGGGGAAAACTGAGTTTAATTGGGTTTACTTCCTTCGGTTTTGCACAAACTATGATATATGATTTTCAAAATGCAGAATTTAACTCATAGTGGCATTGTCTTCGACAAATGCCACAAAAATATAACATGTAACTTTGCCTCTATCTCAAACGAGTTGTATAATACTGATGAAAAAAGGGTAAGAAATTAATATATGTAAAAAGAAAAAATATAACATGTAGTTTTGCTTCTCTCTCAGAAGACTTGTATAATACTGATGAAAAAAGGGTAAGAAATGAATATATGTATGAACTTGGCTGTACTGTCCAGATGATGCCACCCATCTGACCTACAGTATCTGATCTGTCTGGATTCTTTGGGGTAATCAAAACAATTAACATTTGAAATGATGGTGGATGCCAATTTTTGGGCTATTTTTGATGGTCTCGGTGCACCAAAGGTCTGTCTGACCTGATGAGATGCTGGACTACTTTCTCTGAAGTTTTAGCTGAAGATCTGGTTCAATTATTGTATGCCTGGCCAGGTAGCTCAGTGGTTAGGGTATCTGACTTTTGATGTGGTCGTTGTTGGCTCGATACTTGGTTGTGGCAAACTTTCTTTTAGGCAATTTATCGCCTCTCACCTTGGCATGTGAGAAAAGTACTCAGTGGCTTTGAAAGAAAGTGTGCTGGTATGAGAAAGCCAGGAAACATGTGCATAGGTGCAATGGCTGCCGTGCTATGACCTAAGCTGTTAAAACATCGTTAAATCATTAATACAAACAAAATTGCTGTATCATATTACAACAGAAAAACATATTGAAATAGAATGATTGATCATTGAATAGTGTCTTGTTCTGCTTTCAACAACAGTTTACTGATGCATGGTTGTTCTGATCTTCACTAGTAGTAAGCCAAGCCAGGACCCTGAAATATCTTGCAAAGGACACTCTATAAAGACCTCTAAGGAGGTCTGAACCCAGGGCCTCAAGGTTGCAAACCCTACATCTTCACTGCTGAGCTACTCAGGACCCCTACATAGAATGGAGCAGTTACTTTTAACTCTTTACCACACAACAAAAATGTAGACTTGTCTAAATTCAAAGCATTTGCAGACGACAATTTAAATATGGCTCAAATCATGGAATTTGTCTTTGATTTGGTAGAAAACATTGTGGGAAAAGGAGAAAATGCTGGTTACCAGCATTTTCTCCTTTTCCTACAATGTTTTCAAAAGCCTTTTCTTTCAGGATCATTAAAAGTCAGGATTGTGTGGTAAAGGGTTAATAGACAAAATTGAGTGCACCTATAAATGTTTTGAAAAGCAACTGAATACTGCAGAATCATAAATTGATGTTTATTGTTTGAACTGGCTGACAGTATTCCATATCATGTGACATAAAAGTGACATGGATGTACCACTGCATAATACTTCTTTGTCTTTTCATCACTTGTGAGCAGTTACTTAAGAAAACTCTTTTAAAATTGATGCCATGATTGAAGAACGGATAAAGTATTTAAAAAAAAAATAAAACATTGTGGTCAGGGGAAGAAAACATTATTGTGGTAAATGGAGATATTGCTCAATTTATCTCGTTTTCTTAATTTTTTATCAAAGTATAATCTTCTGATACAGTTTGTCAAGTTCTAAAACCTTTAGAAAAAAAAAATGACACCACTAGAATATCATTTTGTTATATTTGTTCTTTGATGTGTGAAATTTATGCACCCACATGATAAAAATGACATCTGCCCTCATTCTCTGACTTTGTACATGAACCTATGTCTCCAGGTTCACAATCTTCTATATCCAGGGTTTTGGTTTATCATTTACTTTTGCGGGCCCCAGGGACCTGGCTGTCATGGTTTTGAGGGTCCTGACTTACAATCTGGGAGTCCTGTAGCAGACAATTTTGACTTAAAAGCTGAGAATACCTGTTCTACACTGACTGATAATTTGGGACATACACCTGCTAATATACATGTAATGAAGGTGTATGCTAATTTAGCAGCATTCTTAAGCCCCATTTTCACTGTCCCGACTTGGCAACCCTTGTAAGTTCCTGTTGGTGATCTGGGAGAAACTCTTATGATATAGGAGAACAACCCTGCCAGCACGGTGATAAGCTGTGATGATCCTGTTGAACCCACAACAGCCCTGGATGTTTTGAAATGTTTACTACAGCCAGGGATCACTGGGAAAGATAACAACAACTGGCGCAATCCTTGGATTTCCAGTTACCTGTGTTTTCTCCTGTTCCCACAACGTTTTCAAAAGCTATCTTTCTCAGGGTCTTTCAAAGTTGGGATTGTGCAGTAAACAGTTAAGATAGTATGCCAGATTAGACCAAAGGCCTTTTAGATCAAATTCTTTTTCGTTACTAATGTACATGTTGAAGTTGGTCCCATCTGACACAAGTAATTTTCAAGGTCTTGTTTCCTAATTTCTGTGTATGAGAAATAGGAAATGTTTGTCTGTTAAAACCATGTAGTTTCCTTAGCTTTTGTAGCAGTGAACCAGTGGATTTACCTGCTTTTGTTGACAGTAGACCAAGATCAGACTGGACAGAATATGCAATCTGATTTTGATCTGCAATTTCAGCTCTTTTGCCAGATACTCTGGCAAAAGAGGGTTTGGAATTGCAATATCTGCAACTTTAGTTCTCACTGTGAATATATAGTTAGCTTTATAATAAGTGATAAAGCAATTTGGTAAGCCACATGTAGTTTTCAAAAAGAATATTGAATCATAATGTATGTAAATACAGGTACATACATTTACTTCCTATATGTATGTTGCAGAATTATATGAAATTGGGGAGGAAAAGATGAAAAAAAGAAGACAGGAGTGGTAATGAACTGATTACTTCCTACACAATTTGTTATTATCTTGCATCAGATTGCTACAGAAAACATTGTGGCAAAATGAGAAATTGCTTGCAACAAGCAATTTTTCCTTTTGCCACATTTTTTTCAGATATATTTGTATATCAGAACATAATTATGTTCATTATCCCCAGTTTACAAGGATGTCAGGAAAGGTCTTTGACAGGTCTTGATCAACTGTGCCCTGTCAGTTCACATTATATGGTTTGTCAGTTTACTTCATGGTCAAGATAAATTAGTCTACTGCAGAGGGCAAGAGACAATGGGGGTGGGGGACATTAGTTTGTTTTGTAAAAAACAAATTGGTCTGTCAGGACATGGTACATTATATACATAGGAGCTATGCTCTGTTAAAAGGGAGCTTAATGTATGTGCAAAAAGTAACGGCCCATGTCAGCCTGCACAGTCCATGCAAGCTGACATGGGTCAAAACTTTTTGCTATAGGTAAATTTTCTGTGTGTCCAAGGACCATTTTCGCCTCATGATCTGGTGGATTGTTTGTCTAAATGGATTTTATGGATCCATAGTTATATGATGTCTTGCTTGGTATTATGCAGCACAGAGATGCAGTATGCCCCTTTTTGCCAGAGCATGGCTCAATTATAAATATATGAAAATTCTTTTGTTGTATTGTATTTTTTTGTGATAAACTACCTTGGTCAGACATAAAAGTAGAGGCAACCCCTCTCCTTGAAGGTTAAGTTGATCCCAATATTGGTACTAATATGCCCAATAACGTCCTGGCAGATGGAGAAACTAGCAATTTCAGAAGTTTCTGGGCAAATGCTATTAAGTATAGGGCTTTAAAATTACACACATTTGAAGTAGTTCAGGAAAAAAAAATTGCATTATGGTTCAATGGAAAATATTCATGATTTATAGCCTGGCATGTCTGATGAATACTAGTATATTTTCAAACAAAATGTCATAATGTATGGGTTAACTCTTTGCCACACAACAAAATTTTAGAGCGGTCTAAATTCAAAGCAAAATTTTGCAGATGATGAAGTTCAACATTACACAAATTATGAAATTTGTCCTTGAATGTGTAGAAAACTTTGTGGGAAGAGAAAATGCTGGTTACCACAAGTACATGTATTTTTCCATGAGTGTTATAAATACGATTGTGTGGTTAAGGGTAAAAACGCTTCCTTTTTTTTGTTATTACCAAATACTTATATGTGCTTTTAACTGTAGTTATTACAATAATTACAGTTCTTCATGATGTAACGTTCTAAAATAGTTAATGTTGACAAATAATGCCTTTTAACTTTTTACCAGAAGACAAATAAAATGTAGCTGAAATGATGGAGGGAGTTTGTCTATGAAAGAGTAGAAAACATTGTAAAATAGCAGGAAGTGTTTTCAATAGCCTTCATTCCAACCTGTAGTCATTAAAACCCGGGATTGTCTGGTAAAGGGTTTCTCTGAAGGGATGAAGAGTATCTCTATATTACAGAGGGTGTATTTTTAAAATCAGATTATTATATTCTGTACAGTCTGACCTTGCTCTGTACCATCAACTAATTTTCAAAACCTGCGGTAGTCAATAGAACTCAAGATTGTGTGTTTAAGGGATACCTACCACAGAGACATAATTTGAATTTACTATTGGGAAGTGTTTTGACCACCTGCAGATCTTTGGTTTTGTTTTGCAGGTGACCATTGTTGAAAATATTATGATAAAGGGATAAATTGGTCAGAGTGAGCACAATGTTTTCACATGCATTTACGTATAAAAGCCAGCATTTTGCAGCCCATCTGCATTTGACAAAGATTTTTCAAAATGAGTGTGTGCTAGCAAAATTGTTTCAGGGTGGTAATGAGACTTAATTCTTAACCAAATGAAAAAATTTTAGACTCATCCAAATTGAAAGCATTTTCAGACAACAAAATTGATGTGACTCAAGTTGAAATTTGTTTTGGGAAGGACAGAAGACATTGTGGGAAAAGGAGAAAATGCTAGTAACCAGCATTTTCTCCTTTTCCCACAATCTTTTTAAAAGGCTTCTTCCTAAAGGCCAGTAAAAGTTGGGATTGTGTGGCAAAGGGTTAACCCTTAAAACACCATTCGGACTGTAGTTGCATTTGCTGCCAGTGTAGATTAAGATCAGACTCAAAAAATGAATAAAATATCTAGATCATTAGCTATGCTGAGACATTCTGGACAAAAACCAGCTTTAAAATGGCATTTATTTTGTTTTTTTCTAGAAAATAAAGTCTGTTGGGTTCATTCTGTGCTCACAGGGTTACATACAGAAATATTTGAGCTATGCTGTGGCAAAAGGGGGTTTAATGCATCTCTGTGGTTCAATATACCAAGCAAATCCTCACATAATTATAGATCCATAAAATCCATTTTGTTTGACGACCAAGTGAATTCTGAGGTAAAATGGTCCTTGGACATGTAGAAAATTGAACAATAGCAGGCTGACACGAGCTGATACTTTTTGCAGATGCATGAAGCCCCCTTTTGACAGAGCATGGCTCATTTGTAGTTCAGCATCCTGTACCATATGGATTGTACCATGTTAGACTGATTAGATCAGTATCATGAGGGATTTAGCCTGTTTCTTCATAATGATATAAATCCTTAACACATATCCTCATTCATTTACAACCATCAGATGAAGAGAGCTTTTTAAAACGTTGTGGAAAGAGGAGAAAATGCTGGTAATGCTTTTTTCCCAGAATGCTCTCTACCTTTTCATTAAGACAAATCTCATCATATGAGTCATGTTTTATCATATTGTTTGCCATTGCTTTAATTTGGACGGGTCTTAAAAAATTTGTTACCTGCTTAACTCCATACTTAAACAACTTTTAGACCAGTCCATATTAAAAGCATTTGCAGATGACAACATAATTGTCACTCAAATATTGAAATGCTGGTTGCTAGCATTTTCTCCTTTTCCCACAATGTTTTCCAAACTTCAAGAAACAAAAACAATCATTTAGAAGACAATCGTGATTCAGATGAGAGAACTTGTTGTAAATTTGGTGGCGTCTAAAATTTTGTCAAATCATTAAGTGTTAAAGATCCCCCATGTGTTTGATCCTTAACGAGACAACAAAATTTTAGGATCGTCTGTATTGACAGCAGTATTGAAGATGACAAAATATGGCTTGAAATACTGGATTTGTGTCTGAAAGGATAGAACACATGGTGGGACAAGGAGGAAATGCTGTTTACCAGCATTTTCTCCTTTTCCTGAAATGTTTTTGAAAGCCTTCTCTATCAGGATAATTAAACTCGGGGTTGTGTGGTAAAGGGTTAACTGAGCCAAGGGTTCAACTGTTATATTGCTAATTATCCATTATATCTATTGAAGGTAGTGGGAAATTTTACAATCTAATGACAAAAGTGTGCCAGGCATTGCCGCACTGAAGTAACAAAAGGTCATTGATTGCTTTAAAATGGTGCTCGCTTACCAGCATTGTGTTTCCTGTTTGTCCTTCAATATTTTGTTTAATTTGATCCAGTTGTTGTTCATTATACATTTAAATCAGGTGGTTCTTTTTTACTGTGATATATACGTCAAAGGATTATTAATATGAAATGTGTTCGAGGGCAGTTCAAGGACTTAAAAGTTGATATAGTGATTACGTTGTCCAGATAAAATTGTGGAATATTTACTGGGATCAAGCTAAGCATTTAGTCAATGTGTCATGATTAGTTTTAATTAAAAATCATTAATTATGAATTTTTCATTGTTCTCATTTAAAAGTAAGAGAGTATACCCTACCAACAATAGCATAGGTGAAAAGTTCAGATTTTGTAAAAGTAATCATGCAAGATAAAAGTGAGTGCTGTGACTTTATAATAAAGTGTAAATAGGTGTCATCAACATGAGAAAGAAATTCTGTAGAGTTTTTCTTAGATCACTTTTTGATCAGTTTGTTTGACACTTTATCTCTTTACCACACAATCCCATGTTTTAACAACCCTAAAAAATAACCCTTTTGAAAACATTGTGGGAAAAGGAGAAAATGCTGGTAACCAGCATTTTCTCCTTTTCCCACAATGTTTTCTACCCTATCAAATACAAATGCCAGCATTTGAGCCACATTTAAATTTTCGTCTGCAAATGCTTTCAATCTGGACAAGTTTAAAATTTTATTGTTTGGTAAAGAGTTCTTTTTTTTATGGGTGAAAAACTGTAATTTGGAGCCGCCATGCTTTTTCAGGCTTAGTGGAGGGAGTCTGGAAAGCCCTAGTAACTGCAAGATCCTCAGCGTCCATATTTATGGTGGATGTATTTTCCAAACCGTATGATGAATTTAGTTCATATTTGGTATGATGATGGATATCAGTCCAAAGTTTCTTTCAGCAATACCCATGCCCATGCCTATGAGCTTGAGGTCAAGGTCATTGACTTTGATATTTTACATCAAATACATCTAGAGCTTCTATTTTCCAAATCCAATGGTTGATTTGGTCATGATTATAATTAGTTCAATGATGGATATAGGTCCACAGTTGCCTTCAGCTATACCCCTGGCCATGCCTTTGGCCCAAAGGTCAAGGTCATTTTCCTGGATAAAGTCCAGAAAGGGCTATTACAAAACCCTCAAGTTAGAATTAATGTTTGGCCTTCTGTCCTAGGGTGGGACCCTGTTACTGTTTCAAGGCACTGCCTCTCCCTGCCCAAAACTTCACTTTTCCAGGTGAGCTGTGCTGTCTGATGATAGTTCTTGGTTTACATCACCTTGATTAAAATTAGGATGAGCATAATGAAAATGAAAAATCACCACCTACAAACAACATTGTTTTTTATCTTACAAATGGCCATTCAGGAAAACATTCTTGAAAAAATGTGGAAAGGAAAAGCTTGTAGCGAGCAGTTTTACTGATACACATTTAGTAACTCTTTACCAAACGACAAAATTTTAGACTGTTCCAAATTGAAAGCAGTAGCAGATGACAAAATAAATGTGACTGAAAAATTAATATTTGTTTTGGGAAGGGTAGAAAACATTGTGGGATTGCTGGTTACCAGCATTTTCTCCTTTTCCCACAATGTTTTCAAAAGGCTTCTTTCCCAGGGTCGTTAAAAGGCAGCATTGTGCAGTAAAGGGTTAAGCTTAAAATACATGGTGATTAGCCCTATTTTATCAGGATATACATATTTTACCCTGTCCAACATGAAAAGGATTTTATGAAGAAGTTTCTGCAGCTGAGGACTTTTGAAAGCAGCTGTGATTAAAAGGCAGCATTGTGCGGTAAAGGGTTAAGCTTAAAATACATGGTGATTAGCCCTATTTTATCAAGATATACATATTTTACCCTGTCCAACATGAAAAGGACTTTATGAAGAAGTTTCTGCAGCTGAGGACTGTTGAAAGCATTGTGATTAACATGCATATCTTCCAAAAGAAGAGCATTATGGCAGAGCTAAATATTTTCTTGCAGTGACTCCAGTTCATCCTGAAGAATAAGACCTTTAATATGCTAGATACCTAATGTAACATTAGCACTGAGAATGAGATAACTCAAATAAGTATTTTCAGTTTTCATTACAAACTGAGATACCCCACTGAACATTTTAAGTTTTTAGTGACAGGCATTGCCACCCTTTTTTCCTATAGACAGATTTCTTTTTCGCTCAGATGATATATGATGTATGACGAGTAAAAGAAATGAGAAGAAAATCATATGTTGCGTTGCAAAACATATAGAGTTCTTAAAAGAAGATAACTCTTGTCAAAATTACTGAAAATAGGTAAATTTCAAATCTGAAAAAAGGTTTTTAAAGTAAGAAATACTGCTCAAATAAACAATTATTCTTAGAAATGTGATGTTTACCAATAATACAAAAGGGTTAATTGAAAGAGGCACTAGAAATATAACAGTAGTAATTAGAAATGTTCTAACGTGTCAGTAAAAACTTATTTTCTGCAATAAAAAGTTTTCAGAGGACAGACTTTTTTTAAATTTGGCATTTATGAGATACAGTGTATTTTTATACCAGTTATTGACAAAATGAATAAACTTCTTTTGACAGTATACACCTATTTTGGCGTGATTTGGCATCCTGATAATTTATAAATCTCCCATTTTTGAGTCGCCTGGTTGCGTAGCAACCAGGCTCTCATTGTTATCATCCTGATCTATGGGGTGACGTAGGCATACCTCCGGCCTTGTACTGCTTCCTGGCCGAGTTCCGGTTTACGAGATAAAACATAGTTTTCTAATTACTCGGTAAACAACCCAGTTTCTGTCGTACATAAATTACAATTGGGCCTTTGTGATAATGAATATGTCTACAAAGACTTAGCTTTTTAGCGGTTTAAACCTTTGAAACAATCTTTTCGTCCACATGGGTACACGATATCCTATCGCTTACACAGACGTCATCTCTAAATATAGCGCATTATGTATATATCTAAAAATAGCCGTCGTGACCTAAACAAGTTTGCGGACACGCTGAAAAATACTCTCCGACGACAAGCGTCTTTCTTACGACACGCTTTTATTTGTGGACAGTTCTCAGTGAAAATAGTTCGATAATTACCCATTAGAAGTACATTCTAAATATCACAATCTGTCCTTAACTGTTAAACGTCTCATTACAATTCAACACTCAACTTAATGGTCGGAAAGAGAAAGGCGATACCGAGTTGACATCGAAGATTTCAATGGAGATTTTTCCCAACAGTTAGCTATTTTTTTAAAACAAATTTATAACGACTTGGAATGGTTGCATTGCCTTCTTAAACATTCTTACACGTTGCTTCTTCAGAGCTTTTTATTCAAGACTTTAAATACTTTGCACACCAATATTCTAGGTGCACAGAGATCGTACATAGCGTATGTAATGCACACGGTTCTAGGCTGTACCAAGTCATCGCTTAGCAGGTGCTTTCTGGAATGTAACTGTGCGACAAATATAGATCTTATAATCACGTGACGTGTAACGTCATTTGCACCACGGAATTCTTTATAAATTTACATATTTATGAATCAGTCGCTGTTCAAAGCGGGCCTTATTTTCAGCGTACACCGACCTAACGCTTTACCGATCCATGCAGAGAGAGTGTTTAAAGTATACTTTTTTTGATTAATTGTTTTTCGTTTTTAAAGAGGTGAATTTGTAAAAGTCTGCTGTTTTTTTTTTAATGTGCGATTAACCTAGATCTAGTATTTATGAAACAACAATTTAATAGTGCGGGTGTCAGAATGCAAGGTGCTTTCGTAACTGCCAAAATCTGAATTCACACGGGAATTCGACTTGAAACTACGCAGTTCTAACAACCAGCAATCTGAGAACTTGACTTTTTACTCCACTATATTTCAAATATAATAGAACATATTAACGTTAACCCACTCGAACAAGTTCTTTATTGGCGTGTTTGTAATCTTGTAAAGGGTTGTTGTAAAGGGTAATTTAGAGTGAACCGCAAACATTTAGTTTAATCCAAAGCAGTATACATGTAGATCTCTAAAATTTTCAATTGGTGTGGAAGCAGTACTAATTCCTGGGACGTCATAAAACAGACAAAGTTAAAAGGCTGACGATCATGCCATTGGGTTATATTGTTTTTCTTGAGCTGTAGCAGCCACATTCTTAGAGTCCAATGTGGACAAAAATTGAACCCAGATAGCAACAAATACAAATTATTTCCAAAGGACAAGTAGATTACTGAGTCAAATATTTGTGTGTGCTCCAGAGACATTTCAGTCCAATGATCACGAAATTGCCAGGCTGTTTGTCTTAATAATAATTTTTGACAAAACTGAAAGTAGGTCACCAGGGGTTAAAAGAAAAAGGTTGTCACTGGGTCAAATCAGACAGAACCGTAATAGATCTAGTACTGTAGAATCCATTTATTTTCAGTCCAGTACTCACGGAACTTGTCAGGATTAGATTAGATATGGGTGAGTTGCAAAAGAGTATTTTTGGTCTAAAAGTTTGTCACTAGATCCAATACCAGATGACAAAGTTCAATTGAGTTCCATACTAATGTTGCCTAAATGGTCCTCTTGTAGAATTGTTCAAGTGGTTCAGCTCTGTTTCTATAAACTTCACAGAAGCTTCAGAACTAGTAACATTTCAAAATAACAGCCTCTGAAACTGTATAAGCAATTATACCCAAATTTCATATCTAGCATCCTGTATTTGGAAAGTACAATTATTGAAATTAAACGATATATGTATAACCATGTTGTCCAATTTTAGAAAATTTGTGTCATATAAAAACAACTTGCTCTAAATCTGGGGAGTAAATGTATTCCCTAGTCTACTGAAATTATTTAGAATGCTTGTTTTAGCAAAATGTGTAAGAATGAAGATATACATGTAAGTTAAGTCACCCAGATTCTGCGCTAGAAAAACATTTTTATCAAACTAGAACCATAAATTTTTGTCCACATTCTTTACAGGCATTATCAAGCTAGGGAGGAACTGTAAATATTGATTTAACTTAGACAGTTATTACGCCCCGTTGAATTTCGGGGTGGGGGGGGGAATATAGTTTTCATGTTGTCTGTCCATTCGTCCATCCGATCTTCCGTCCATTCAGACAGATATGTTCTAAAATCATTGACGAAAGTTAATGAAACTTCATACATGTGGTCCTCATGATAGTCCGCCGATACACTTTTTTTTTTTTTAAATGTAATGCCTTGTCATGGAAAAAGGGCGCTTGGTGTCTTTCGGTTGTATTTTGTTTTTGTTATTAAAGCGGTGTCATAGCAAAAGGGGGTTTGATGTATATTTCCATTCTGGACCAATCTCTTTAACTACTGGACAAAATTTTATAAAAATTCATATTTATATTGTTTATCATAAGCCACAGACAATCAGTATTTGTTTTTATTTAATGAAATTCCCTATCATGGAAAAAGGGGGCTTAATGTATATTTTCACCAATAACAAAAAAAGGTCATTTACATGCAAAACAAAATACCTCTTATAATTATGTTTCTATAAAAAAAAAATTTTTTTTTCGGAGGTGGATATCATTTCAACGAAATGACTTGTTTTGTATTGATTGTACCTTTTGAAAACCATTTTTTAAATGAAGTCGCCTGGGGTAAGAGACTTTGAACTTTTTAAACCTGTTCCTTGTGCCTAAATTTTAATTCTCACCACATATATTTGTTTTAATGTAAATTTTAATATGTTTGTAATTTTAGGATGACAACTTAGAAATATGCTTGCATATAATACTGTCTTATAGTTTAGTTATTTTGTATCTCGAATGCGTTTAATAGATTTGAACAAAAAAGGGTGAAAACTTCTAACCCATTACCATCCAGGCGACTCTCAGGACTATCAGTCCTTTGATTTTTTTTGCGTCAGTGATTTACATATTTCTTAAAGGCAAAAGATAAAAATACAGTATCTCACTTTCATAGTAACCCAATAGAATATAAAAATTAACAAGAAGAAGACAAGTGCAAAGAAATACGCAGAAAAAAACGGAGGCAGATGCAACCAAAGATGATTTCTGTCTAAACATCTTATAAAAGCCTAGACAGCTTGGATCATGAAGCTTTCGGGCTGCAGTCTGATATTGACCTACACTGTTCAAAAAGCATGCAATCCGATTTTTAACTATTCTTTTCACAACAGCATTAGTTTCATTAAAGGCAATCTAAGGGTCAAGAAGAGTAACAATTACTTATTGCATGTTACTGAAGGTATTACAAAAAAGAATTGTTCACTTTTTGCCAGAGGTATACCATTATTTATCATTCCATACAATTGTTTTCAGATTTGTCCCACCAATTATCTCATTACCTTGGGAAACAACTGTGTTACTGAAAAATTTGAAAACATCCTTGTAAATTATGCATATAAGTAATCAACATGATTTCATGATAAAATTGTTGTGACAAAATAAGATATTATCTTTATTAAACTAAATTCTCCTTTTACCGAAGTATGTTTTCAAAAGTGGCCTGGTATTTAACCCTTTACCACACAATACCGAGTTTTTACGACCTTGACAAAGAAGGCTTTTTGAAAACATAGTGGAAAAAGGAGAAGATGCTAGTAACCAGCATTTTCTCCTTTTTCCCACTATGTTTTCTATCCCATCAAAAACAAATTCTATCTTTTGAACCACATTAAAATTGTGATCTGCAAATACTTTGAATTTGGACCAGTCTAAAATTTTGTCATTTGGTAAAGGATTAAGAGAGAGAAAGTCAGTTGCTTGAGGTGATCACTTAATTAACCACACAATCCCAAGTTTTAGCGACTTTTGGGGGAAAAAAAAACATTGTTGGAGAAGAAGAAAAGGCTGGTTACCAGCATTTTCTCCTTTTTCAACAATGTTTTCTGGCCATTCAAAGATAGTTTCCACCATTTGAGTTACATCTGATTTGTTGTCTGCAAATGCTTTGATTTGGGTAAGTCCAAAATTTTGTTGTTTGGTAATGACTTAAGTGTTTAAAAATTAAGATCTCTCTGGAGGGAAAGGAACTTTTTTTTGTAGATGGTCAGGCTTTCATGATTTGCTTTTTAACACTGTAAAATGAAGTTTAATGTGGCAAGTTAAAAATGAGATAAGCAATGTAGCTATTGTACAAAACAGTGATGCACATTCAATGCTTTTTGGTAGGATTGAGAAAATGCATTGTTTGATGTGTTCTAAGAATGGATGAAAGACTAAAAGTTATATAATAATTGTGGTAATGCAAAAACTAAAGCATAGCCTCCTGATTGGATTTGGGTTTAAACGGTTAGAGGACGGTGAAGATGATGACAACAGCAGGTTGGTGACTATATTTGATTAGTTTAGGGCAAATAGTGATGAGAACAGTGATAATGCATTAAGTATTATCAAGCCTGTTTACCTTCAGAGTGCCAAATAAACCCAACAGTTATTTTCAGTCTAGAAATAAAAATAGAAATAATTGCAATTTCAGAATCTCTCAGCAAAGTGGACAGTGTAGATCAAAGATCACACTGAACTTTCTGTGCAGTCTGATCTTGAACTAAACTTGCTGCAAAGGCAGCTATAGTTGTGAAAGGTGCTGTAAGGGCTAAGACCAAATGATCTGCAGAAGGCATTATTGTCTTTAAATAGGCTACTTTTGAAAACATTGCTATAGTATGGACAACAAATGAGTGTAAATTACCAATTTACATGGGAAATTTTCTATATTTTCTATCGGCTTATATTGACCAAATGCGAAAAGGTTGACTTTTACTTAAATTGTCTTTCCTTGTTATTATCATACCACATTTTCTTTAAAATATTAAAGATAAAGTCTCAAGAAAAGACTGACTGCTTCTTTATAGGGGCCTATTTAGTTTTTATTTTGTAACTAACGGTCTTGTAAAACACCATTGAACACAACTAGATTTTTCTTTGCAGCTGAATGTACACTTACATTCAAAAAAAGGAGCAGCGTTGGATGTTAACTCGGTCTCTTTCTGTTACATCCGATTACGATGCCATTATACTGATTTAACTCTTTACCAAATGACAAAATTTTAGACCTGTCCAAATTGAAAGTGTTTGCGGATGACAAATTAAATGTGACTCAAAAATTGAAATTTGTTTTCTGAAGGGTAGAAAACATTGTGGGAAAAGGAGAAAATGCTGGTTACCAGCATTTCCTCCTTTTCCCATCATGTTTTCAAAAGACTTCTTTCACAGGGTCGTTAAAAGTCTGGATTGTGTGGTAAAGGGTTAAATACAAATTCTTGAAATTGATGCATGTTACTGATCATGTGAAATTCCCACAAGTCGTTGTGATACCCTGACATAAAATCTAAACACGCTTCAAGAGGCTAATTATTGTAGCCCATCAAGGAAATATTGCTTAAACATTTTTTTTTCTTACTTGTGTGTTTTTTCTTTAATGATGATTTGCCAGCTCTTGTGCTACTTAATTTAGTGATAAATATTTTTCAACTTGGGCAAGATTATACAAATCAGTAGTAACTGTTCAACTGATGATGGCCATCGCAGTTTTTGTAAACAATAGGAGGGGCATTTGAACAGTATTAATGGTATGGCACTGTAGATGGAAGGGGAAAATTTCAGTGTAAATGGTTAATCTAACCTTTAAAGTATTCCCCCTTTACTTGTATGCACTTTTCAAGACACCGCATCTACTCGGAAAATGCATTGCGGAAGACTTCTATGGGTATAGTGTTGAGGCACCTGAAAAGCATGCTGCCATGAAATTTAAGGTGGTGCATGGAGCACAATCAGGGCTGTATGGAGGATGTGGTAAAAATACAATACTATCGTCACTAAGATAAGAAAGAACTACGACTGATTTGTGGGCAGGTGCGTTGTCATGAAGGAGCTTGATTCAGTGCACACCAGTACATGGACGTTTTGTAGCATAGTACTTAACAACTGCCTAAAGAACAGAATCTTGGCAAAAGACTCCAGTAACAGTCCTGCCTTCTGACACAAGAACTCTAGCTACAATCTCTTTGCAATAAAAAAATATTGCTTACATGATGCCTTTCGTGATTCTAGCTCAAAGCACACACCAGAACATGGATGGGCTTTAGCATTATTATGTGCTCAACAACTGCTGAAAGAACAGAATCTTGGCAAAAGACTACAGTGACATGTTTCATCACCATGTTTCATCACCAGTAACAATTTAAATCATGCGTCTTTGGTCAGCATTCGTGTAGATATAGAACAGATGTGACGCAATTGGCATGCACTCCCTCCCTCTTGGTCTTCATAGAGGAGGAGTGGTATCCACTGGGTGCAAACCCGTAGTAGCTTTAAAACGCCAGTCAGCATATGAAAAACTGATGACGAGTTAGTGCTAAATAGATGACTAATATGCTCCACTGTATATTGGGCATCTTCCTCTACAGCTGCTTTTACTGCAGCAACATCACTTATGGATGTTCTGTTGTAATGCCTAAACTTTCCAGTGTGACGCTCTTTGCTCTTCCTGAAACTTGTTCTCCTTCTCTGCCACTTTGAATCGCAGTGTACATAACCTTAGTTGGTTCTAGTGAAAGTTTAATTCACCATGTAAGCTTATCCCAAGTTCCTCGTGCATATACATGTAGAGGAGAGTCTAACCTTTCTATACATGTATAACACTTGCCTGATTGGTGCTGAATAAAGATAAAATTACTGATTTATACTTTACAAAATGACCCTCAGGCATACTTGTAATCTGCTGTTCAAATATCTGATACAGATGACATTTCAAACTCAAGACAGTCTCTTGTGTAAAAAAAGTACGGAACAAGCAGCTTTCTACCGTTGTATCAATTTCCATGTCCCAGATTTGTTTGACTAGCATCTTATTGTGCATTTAACTTGAATTAAGGCATTACTTTCAACACTTGTCTTGAGAATCTCATTCATCCATTGGTGTGTAGAACAGTAAAATAGCTATATTGACAAGCTATATCTACAAGTTGGTTCACACACACACACACACGCACGCACGCATGCACGCATGTGCACCATGCTCTGGCAAAAGGGGGCTTAATGCATCTCTGTGATGCATCATACCAAGCAAGCCATTACATAATTATGGATCCGTAACAGCTACTCTTTTTAACAATGGACTTATGATGTAGACTGGTCCTTGGACATACAGAACATTGACCAATAGCAAATGGTTTCGGCCCAGGTCAGCCTGCACAGACTGTGCAGGCTGACCTGGGTCGATACTTTTCACAGATATCCATAAGCGCCCTTTTCACAGGGCATAGCTCATATAATTTACAGAGGACACAAAGGGTCCACCATACACAAAAAATTAGCAGGAACTCTGTCAGTCTGCTGCCAGTCAGGAGGAAGTACCAGTAGTCATGTAAGTACTAATATGTGAAAGGCCATGACAGACTTGGGAGTCAAGTCTGCCAGTATCAAATTATAAACGAGATTTAATGGCAACTTAAGAGGAGAAACTATTTATTTGTTTTTTATATGTTGATAAAGATATTTTATACCTGGGTCAGTTTTAAATATTTTGATCTTTTATCGTATTTGCTCTGAGTCAATTGAAGTTGGAGATTTATTTGTATATGGAATGGGTGCCTGTATGCACACCAAAATACAGTCTATAAATTTCTCTGTGGGTAGTTCCTAGCTTTATTGCTATATAATGCAATTTAAGTCTGTATCTCAAAAGGATGTAGCTTGTTAAGTCTATATCTCAAAAGGATATAGCTGGTTGAGACATTCTGCTTGGCTTTTAGAATGGCAGTGTTCAATCTAGACCCTGCCATTGGGCCCTGGGCCCCCTAAAGTCCCAGACGGCACAATTTTAAACCAACTTCGGGCCCGTCTGGCGCACTCGATCGTAAAAGAACCATTCCCCGAATTACTTTCATTTCCTTCTGTTTCTGCTTTTTCTGCTCAATAAACATAATACTGAGCTTGCCATTGAGAATTTATCAATAACCCGACGTATGTTATGGTTAACATTTAACTGGTAGCCTGTTATTGATCTTCATATCGGTACTGGTACGGGAGATACAACTGGTACCAGAAGTTACAATTCCTTGAACTTTCGCTGATCATTCAAGATGGCAATGAAGCGATTTTCTGATTATTTTGGTAGTATCAGTGGCGCGAAAAAGTATTACTTCGGAAAGCACAATTAGGCCAGTCCTTACCTCTAGTTCAAGGGATGAAAATAAAATCCCACAGTAACGCAAGTTTCAAATAAAATGGCACCCAGATGATCGGATTAAAGATGGTTAGTTTATGACAAGAAAATAAACTGTAGTTGAGTGATCGACGGGAAAGTCAAATCCCTTTGTGATTGGATGTCAAAGTTTCCAAAGTCTACCACTGACAGACTATTATTTCGTCACTTTATAGGTTTAAGTTAATGGCAGAAATAAGGTTCTGTCAATTAACAGTGATAAATTCTGCAGTGTTGCAGTTTTAGTAGCATAGTATTCATAGATACACAAAGGAGAATACACTTGTTAAATGAAAAGGCAACACTTGCTAAATAAAATGGTAAACATCAGTAATAAAAAATTTTTATGTGTGGCGCCCAGTTTTCCAAATTGGCCCCCTATTTCAATGCCTGTGGGCCCAATGGGCCCCCTTACAAGCAAACCTAGATTGAACACTGAAAACAGTACAAGTAGCAAACACATTTTGTTTGGTTGATCAAATAATCTAACTGCCTAAGACATTCAGCTTTGCTAATCAAGTAGTCTTACTGGCCAACACATTCTGCTTGGTAAATAGAGAGTCTAACTGGATGAGTCTAACTGGTTTGCCTATCATAAACTGTAACTTGTTGAGCTGCATAGCTAATAACAATTGTCTAACTGCCTGAGACATCAGTTTTAATCTTGCTTTAATCTTGACACAACATGAATGAATGAATGAATGAATGACTTTATTGACTTACACAGACTGTACATAGTCAATTACAATCCAAAAAATTATCAATATGTGCCATGTTATACAACTCACACACACACGCACACTCTCTTTCTCTCTGTCATTACATAAATGGCATAATCATTCAGAATGCAGCTTACGTTCTCTTCTGTACCTTAAGCACATAATATTTAACTTATGCACACTTAATCTTAGTTTGTTAAGACATGCAGTTGAGACATTCTGCTTGGCTTATCATTATAGTCTAACTTTCTGGGACATTCGACTTAGCTACTCAAGTAGTCTGGCAGATACTTTCTGCTTGATTATTATAAGGGGTCCAGGGTGGGTCAGTGGTTACAGTGTTACTAGGACTGATGACTTGGAGGCCCCAGGGTTGAGCCCCACTGGATCCACTGGGTTTTTTGCAGGAGTGTCCTTGGGCAAGACATGTCAGAGCCCTTGCCTAGTACTGATGAAACCCAGGAAATACATAAATATGTGAGCTGTTGCAGTGATATAACTGAAATAATGTTGAAAGCAGCTAAAACACCATTTAATCAATTAATTGATTATTATATAATGTAACTGCTTCATACATTCTGCTTGACTAATATATAGTCTAACTGGTTGAGACTGCTGTGATAATTAAAAGGTTTAATGGGCCAGTATATTTTGTGGGCAAATCACATGCAGTCTTACTGGTTGAGACATTCTGCTTGACTAATCAAATAGTCTAACTCCCAGAGACATTTTGTCTTGCCTTATCAGAAGGATTTGCCAAGGCAGAAGATGTTGGATTACTGTCTGAGGAATTCAGTCTTGGCAATTTGGATTGGCTTTACTGGTTTAGAAATTGTGTATTGGCTAAGTGGCTGAAGAATTCTGTCTTGGTGCTTAGACAATTTTTTGGCTTACTTGTTGAGCCTTTCTGGCTTGGCTAATCAAATAGTCAGACTGGTTGGAATGCTCGTCTGGTGAAGCATTCATAGGGACAGTGAAATTCAGTGTTACTTGTCTATGCATTAAACAGTCAGAATCTATGGAAAATTATAAGTCTTCTTGTCCATCTACTCACTGTTGGAGTGTCCTTGGGCTAGACACTTCAGAGTCTTAGCTTAGTACTGGTGACATCAAGGACGGATATGACTGAAATGATATTGAAAGCAGCATAACACCAACCAATCAACCAACGAATCAATCAACCATTTACTAGCCATTCATCAGAATGTCTTGAAATTTGCTTGTCCTTACCTGCTGTTGCACTGTAAAGGTGACATTGGAATTTTTCAGCACCTGCTGAAATTATTCCAAGGGGTTTAAATCTTTACCAGATGACATCTTAGCCTGGTCCAAATTCAAAGCATTTGCAGACGACAAATGTTACTCAAAACATAAAATTCGTCTTTCAAAGAGAAGGAAGCATTGTGGAAATAGAAGACGATGCTGGTTACCAGCATTTTCTTCATTTCCCACAATGTTTTCAAAAGCCCTCTTCCTTATATTCTTTAAAAGTTGTGATTGTGTGGTACAGGGTTAACTTCCAGTGGGTAAAATTTTATTTTTGTTTGCATATTGAATCTCTTAAAATGTTTTTAGACCAGATCCAAAACACCCTTGGTTCAAAGAAATTCATTTTGGGGTGGGCAAAATAATATAAAAGTAAATTCCAAATTTCTTAACTTTTTGCCTGTATAACTCGGTATTTGTTACAATTAATGAAATCTACCTATAATTAAAATTGAAATCAATAGATGCTAAGAGAGTGAATTGATAGGGGAAATAATTAATAATTATAAAAGGGCATTGCTTGAAACATTGTGTAGATATTGGACCAAGTTTTATTTCCCTCCCTGATGATCCCATAAATGTATTGAATATGGTTTGCTTGTGACTTCAAGGTTGTACTGTTTAGAGTGCCTTTCACTAATATTGATAGTTGATTGTAGCCATTGTAGATCAAGATCAGACTGCACATAATGTGCAGTCTGATCTGTGATGTACGCTGTCAGCTTTTTGAAAGATTCTGGCCAATGTAGCCTCGAAGTTGTAATGAATTGTTCCCTTTTTCCAGGTTGAAAATGACCATTTTGGTTTATTTTGGTGGTAAAAAGGTTTAACTTGTTGGGAAAGTTGTGTTGCTGCAACTGTTTACCAAACAAAAGAATTCTTGACTTTGTTTATATTGGTAGTATTTGTAGATGGCAAATGTGGCTTGGAATTTGTCTGTGAAAGAGTTGAAAATATTGTGGAAAAAGGAGAAATTGCTGGTTACCAGCATTTTCCTTTCTCCCACAGTATTTTAAGAAGCCTTCTTTCTTGGAGTCCTTTAAAATCAGGATTGCTTTGGAAAGGGTTAGAAAATAACCGTATTGTTCTAGGAGACTTGAGGAAACCAGATTTTGAATCTAAAAAGTGAAGTTGAATCATTATAAACACACGGATTTGGGGGGGCATAAATGGACTTAAATAGTTTTCTGGATAGTCTTATGTGATCTCAAATGGCTGTACTTGTTTCTAAATGACATAGGGTTTCTGTTGAAATGAGTTTGTAACTGTGAAAAATAACTAGAAATAAATAGAATTGTAACTATATTTTACTGTTCCAATTAGAAAGCATTCGCAGACAATACATTACATGTGGCTAAAGTGATGATTTTCATTGTGATGGGGTAGAAAACATTGCAGGAAAAGGAGAAAATGCTGGTTACGAGCATTTTTCTCTTTTTCCCACAATATTTTCAAAAGGCTTCTTGCTCAGGGTTGTTAAAACTCAGGATGTGTGGGGTTAAAGCACTGAATATTTGAATTGCATTTTTACAATTGGGGAAAAACAGAAAGGCTGCTTTCATCAGATTTATATGTAACAAAATAGTTGAAAATATAGATCTAAGATTAGAATACATGTTTTGTGAAGTCTGATCTTGGTATATGCTGTCCGCAAAAGCAGCTTAAGTTGGTTCCAGCACTCTAAGGGTTAAAGGAAAATCACTGAAATATTATTAACATTGACTTCGTGCTATAAACTACTGATCATTGTCTTAACAACAATGTTGAAGTATCATTTCTGCACTTCAAGGCCTAATTTCTAGTTGCTTTTGTAGACATTGAAGATTTAGATCAGACTGCACAGAAGATTTACTTTGTTTCTTTAACCCTTTATTACACAATTCCCAGTTTTAATGACCTTGAGGAATTAGACTTTTGAAAACATTGTTGGAAAAGGAGAAAATGGTTTTCTACCCTTCCAGAGACAAATTCCAGAACCAGATTTGATATATAAAATTTAGTATGTATTAATACTTTGGATTTGGACAAGTCCAGATTTGTGTCTTGTGGTAAAGAGTTAATTTGCATTGTCAGATATTCAATGAGATTCAACCCTAAAGGCTGTGGGAACAAGTATAATTATTATTGGTCTATTTTTTCTACTGACTTTGTTATGTAACAATTAATTGCTACTCATTTGAAGACTTGAAATTCAATTTTATGTCATTGGAATTTTGTTAAGTCTTACACAAATCCCTTCTTTTGAAACTAGAATTAAAGTGAGTTAGCTGTTTTAAATCTAGGAAAGTTGCCTGCATTTTGACTCTCATAATTTTTACTTTTGGCCTTTAGTGGGCCTTTTATCGCACAATACCGATTTTTAATGACCTTTAGGAAAAAGCCCTTGGAAAACATTGTGGGAAAAGGGGAAAATGCTTTCCCACATTGCTTTCTTGCCTTCCTAGGACAAATTTCAGGTTTTGAGTCAAGTTTAATTTGTTGTCTGCAAATTCTTTCAATTTGGACCAGTTTAGAATTTTGCCATTTGGTGAAGAGTTAATACCTTGAAATTAAAAAATGGCTGAATCTTTGTCTCTGACTAAATATTTTCATTCTCTTCATTTGGTACTCTAGCTGTTAGAAGAAGAAAATAATGATCCTGTATAAAATAAGTTTATTTATAACCAGACAGAAAAATTGTAGATTTCTCCATTTTAAAAGCATTTGAAGACAACAAATGTAAATATGGCTCAAATTAGAATTTTTATCTCTGAAAGGGTGGATTGAAAATTGTGGAATAAAGGACAAAATGCAGGTTACCAGCATTTTCTCTTTTTCTCATTATGTTTTCAAAAGCTTCCTTTTTCAAGGTCATAAAAACGGTCATCATTCTGCTAACTTAGGTTAGCATGCTTTGGACTTAAATGTCAGCAAGGGTATTTTATGATATCTGTTATTTGAACCTGGAACTCAACTTCATTGACAACAATCTGGTAGTTAGGGAGGGATTTGGATTTCATATTCCAGAGTGTAGCTTTACAAAATGTCGTGGTTGTTTGCATGGAAACATTCTTCTGGAAAATATTATGTTAACAGGTAAATTGACAGACTTTCATTGTCTTGTTCAAGGTTAATGGTAGCTGTTTGAATCATTTACCAAGAAATACAATCCTGCTTGTATTAAGCAAGCAGCTTGGAAGCTCAAAATATGGTGCCTATAGACCGGCATTTGTTGAGTACAGGAATTTTTTCACATGTTTATGTTCTCTAGGTCCTAATTTATGGTCGCAGAATACAGGCTGGTTGCGTGATAATAGAAGGGTTAGGTAAAGCTTGTTTCCAACCAGCCCTACAACAGCCAGTATGGCTCTTTGCAATCAATTTTTTTTTCCAGAAATCAACAGATTTTGTGCAGCCACAATTTCAGAAGGTTGCAAGTTTTTAGAACATCACAGACTAAATTCTAAACAAGCTCATTTTTTTCTCTGATTCGTTTGATAATTTTTGGATGATGGATTTTAAAAGGGTACATTCTTTCCCCAAATTCTTTTGCTACATGTTGAAATTGTCTGTAAGACCTAAAACAGAGGACTTGTTTGAGAACCAATAAGGCTCAGTGAGGTAATATTAATTAAGATCCTGAGAAAAAGGCTTTAGAAAACTAGCAATGCATGGTAATCAACATGGTAGTTTCTTATTCCAGATTGTTTTCAAAGGCCATCTGCCTCAGGATTGCAAAAATTAGATATCATTTGCTAAAGGGTTGATAATTGTATGAGTTAAAACTTCAGACTGATATATATGAGCTGTGCTCTGTGAATAGAGGGCTTTGTGCATCTGCAAAAAGCTTCGGCCCAGGGTCCGTATTCACCAACCATTCTTAAGAACATTCTTGGTCTTGTTCTTCAAAATTTTCCAAATTTGAAAGTAACACACCTTCTGATTGGCTAAACCGTATGGTTTAGCCAATCAGAAGTTGTGTTACTTTCAAACTTGGAAAATCTTGAAGAATAAGTCTAAGAACGTTCTTAAGAATGGTTGGTGAATACGGACCCAGGTCTTTGCTATTGGTCAATTTTCTGTATGTCCAAGGACCGGTATCCCTCTTGATTAAGTCGGTTGTTAAAAAATGTAGCTATCATGGATCTTTAACCCTTTCCCAAACGACAAATTTTGGACTGGTCCAAATTCAAAGAGTTTGCAGACGACAATTTTAAATTTGATGGAAATGGCAGAAAGGTCTCGAAAAGGGTAGAAAACACTGTGGGAAAAGGAGAAATTGCTCGTTACGAGCAATTTCTCCTTTTTCCACAGTGTTTTCAAAAGACTTGTACTGCAGACACGTGAAAACCAGGGCTTGTTTGGGAAAGGGTTAATTATGTGATGGCATGGCTCATATAATAGTTGTATTTGATTTATTTGCAGTGCCAAAAAGGAACTCCACAGATCCAAAACTCTGCCAATCATCAGAACTACTAAAGTTGCCACAACCGAAACCAGCCCAATTTTGCCAACAGGGTCTGGTCCCCAATATGTGGGAAGAAAACAGTCTGTTCCTACGATCAACATCCTAAAAAGGGGCAAAAGAAGTCCAGGTAAGCGATCCTCATCATATTCCTCATCATTTTAATTTATTGCAAATCACCATATCCTGCCAAATTAATATTGATTAACCCTGTACCAAAAATGTGGAGTTTCAATGACCCAGATAGAGAGGGCTTGTCCCTATTGATTTACTTAATATGATAGGAGACAGGGCCTCTTTATTAGGTGTTTGCAGCTCTTGATATCTACTTTTCACAGTCTGAACTTTTTCATTTAAAAATTTTTAGTAGGCAGGGACTGCTCAGCCACACAATAGTGTCTTTTACGCATATCAAGGTAACACATAATCCTTCCTTATTTAACACTCTACCCAACAGCAAAAAGTTAAAACCCGTTCTAATTGACTGCAATTTTTGCAACCGATGAATAGAATATGGTAAAACAACTTAATTTTCTTTGACATGATAGGACATTGTGGGAAAAGGATCGGTGCTGGTCACATGATAGGACATTGTGGGAAAAGGATCGGTGCTGGTCACCAGCATTTTAGTTTATTCTCAGAATGTTTTCAAAAGCCTATTACCTCAGAATCATTAAAACACGGGATTGTTTGGTAAATAGTTAAACACTTTTTACTATCAATCCATATTTCCGAGCTAAAACAATTCCATCTTTTAATATAGACCAAAGCTGTTGATGCACCATAAAGCAACATTCATATACTGATTAACTCTTTACCAAACAACAAACTTCTGCACTGGACCAAATTGAAAGTATTTGCAGATAACAAATTTAAAGTTGCTATACTGATGATTTCTCTTTTTGATAAGACTGAAAACATTGTGGGAAAAAGAGAAAATGCTGGTTACCATTATTTTCTCCTTTCCCCACAAAGTTTTCAAAAGGCATCTTTCTCAGGGTCGTTAAAACTCGGTATTGTGTGGTAAAGGGTTAACTCTTTACCAGACATCAACATTTCAGGTTACTTACTGAAAGCATTTGAAGACAATAAATTTAACAAGTCTGGAATAATGGTATGTGTCTTTGAAAGAGTAGGAAACTTGGAGGGGGAGAAAATGCATATTGATCATCATTTTCTCTTTTTCCAACAATATTTTCTTCAAAAGTCATCTTCCTCTATCTTGTAGAACACAAGAATTATGGCTGGTGAAAGGTTCATTAGCATTTAATTTCATGCTATGTCACCTGATTAACCGTTTACCATGCAATCCCAACTTTTAACGACCTTCAGAAAAATGGCTTTTGAAAAGATGGTGGGAAAAGGAGAAAATGCCTTTAACCAGCATTTTCTCCTTTTCCTACCCTTCCCAACACAAATTCAGTTTTTGAGTTGCATTAATTTTATTGTCTGCAAATGTTTTCAATTCAGACTAGTCTAAAATTTTGTCATTTGGTAAAGTCTTAATCATAAAATGAAGGGAAATGATCCAACTTCGCACAGTTTTCTTTGATCACCTGATACACTGTTATTTTGATGCACATTATTATCATGCTTTATGACTTCTGTATGACATTGTAATGACATTGAAGAGAGAAATTTTACCTTTTGTTTGCTTTTCAAAGGAAATAATAGTGTGTTTATCAGACCATTAGTATTTTTTTTTTTTTAATTTCTTTTTTCTTTTTTTTTTGGAAGGGGGGGGGGGGGGATGAAGAATTACAGCTCTAATTTTCTATTCAAATTGTATCCCCTTGAAATAGTAATAAGAAATGAACCATGCTCTGGCAAAAAGGGGGCATAAGGCATCTCCATGATGCATGATACCAAGCAAGTCATCACATAATTATGGATCCAGGGTCCGTATTCACCAACCATTCTTAAGAACATTCTTGGTCTTGTTCTTCAAAATTTTCCAAGTTTGAAAGTAACACACTTTCTGATTGGCTAAACCGTACGGTTTAGCCAATCAGAAGGTGTGTTACTTTCAAAATTGGAAAATCTTGAAGAATAAGTCTAAGAACGTTCTTAAGAATGGTTGGTGAATACGGACCCAGAAGACCTATTTTGTCTAACAACTGACTGAATTATGAGGTAGACTGGTCCTTTGGCAGACAAAAAATTGACCAATGGTGAAAAGTTTCAGCCCAGGTCAGCCTGAGCAGACTGCCCCCTTTGCACAGAGCATGGCTGAAATATCTTTAAAAAAGATGGGCAGCATAATTTTACCTGTAAATAGGCCTGCAGGGTCCTTCATTTTTTTAGCAGTCTCGAATTTCTATTTCAGATGTGGATAGGTGGGTGTTATGCAGAGTGCATAGTTAAAGAAATGCAGCTCTAATTCACTTCAAATTTCCCTTCCTTTTAACTCTTTACACACAATCCTGACTTTTAACGACCCTGAGGAAGTAGCCTTTTGAAAGCATTGTGGGAAAAGGAGAAAATGTTGGTAACCAGCATTTTCTCCTTTTCCCACAATGTTTTCTACTCTTCCAAAGACAAATTTCAGTTTTTGATTCACCTTTATTTTGTCATCTGCAAATGCTTTCAATTTGGACTGGTCTAAAATTTTGGCGTTTGGTGAAGAGTTAAGCGTGAAAGAATGACTGTCTGATCTGTAACTCCACTAGTGTAGTAGACTGTCAAAACATACTTCACAGCTGAGTAGGGAGAATGTAAATGGCTAACCACGCATTTAGGGCAATGACTTTGTTATTGTGATGTCCATTCCGAGTTTTGTGCATTTTCACTGTCATTTAGTGCAGTCAAGTTTGATTAGCCCTTTACCAAATGAACAAAATCGTAAACCTTTCCAAACTGAAAGAATTAGCAGATGACAAATTAAATGTTACTCAGACCATGAAATTTGTCTTTCACAGGATAGAAAACATTGTGGGAAAAGGAGAAAAAGATGGTGACCAGCATTTTCTCTTTTGCCACAATGTTTTCAAAAGGCATCATCCTCGGTTGACAGATTGATTGTATGGTGTTTAATGCCGATCTCAACATTGTTTCAGTTATATCGCGGCGGCCAGTGCACCTGTCCATGCTTTCCTGGAGTTTCTTTTACCAGTACTACATACATTATTCTTCCCAAGCCACTGGCTGCTTTCCCACATAACCATCGTCAAAATGATGGTCAGCAGTGAGACAGGAATGAATCCTGTTGCCAATGACTATCATCAATTCTCAGAAAGAAACTGGCCAAGCCAGGGATCGAACCAGCAACCTTCTGTTCTCGAGCCCTGTACACTACCAACTGAGCTACCAGGGCTATACAAAGAATAAACATTTGAAAGAAAAGATTTTGTAACTTTTATACTGGTACAGAATAGGCTTAAATTTCTACCATCAGTCATCAATATGTCGAAAGTGTCAAAACTGTTCCAAGTATTGTATAATGAGTAACCCACTGCAAAATATATTTAGATTTGTTTGTTGTTAAAACTCAGAATTGCGTGGTAAAAGATTAAGGCAGGTGCTTGTTTACTACAGTAAGATCATTTTAACATATTTGCCCTATCTTGGAACTGGAAAAATACAGAATGTTATTTTGTAGTAACTTTCCTGGTGCTTGTATTTGATTCAAGCAGTGTGAGAAAATTTGATATGTGAGACCTATGGTCAAGTGAGATGTCAAAATTTTCTTATGCAGGGAGAAGTAAAAGGAAGCATCAGGAAAGTTACTACAACATAATGTTGCTTTTATTATATACCTAAAGCTTTCAACAACAAAATTTTGCTGTTCTTGACATTTTATTTGTAAATATTAAACAAAGTAAAACAAACAGTAGTGTAGTAGCTAGTGACGTCATTTTTACGAATGGTGGATAGTTATCATAGCGTAAATTTTGACAAATCAGATCGCAAATCAAGAGTTATGTCTTCAGCGTTTGAGTTACGTCATCACTACCATATTTTGAACCTGAGAACAAAGTGCTCAAGGTGACCCCTGCGAGGAATTCAAGAAACAGTTCTAGAACAGTTCTTGAACCTAGTTCTTGAATAGTTCATGAACATTAAATGGCCATAATTCTAGAACTTATGTTCAAGAACTAATTCAAGAACTTCCTTTAGAAAGTTCTGGAACAGTTCTTGAACCTAGTTCTTGAATAGTTCATGAACATTAAATGGCCATAATTCTAGAACTGATGTTCAAGAACTAATTAAAGAACTTCCTGTGAGGAATTCGAGAAACAGTTCCAGAACAATTCTTTACTCTAGTTCTTGAAAAGTTCATGAACATTAATTGGCCGTTCTAGAACACTGATGTTCAAGAACTTAATCAAGAACTTAAAAAAAGGGTTCTTGAACACATTCTTAAACAAATTCTTGAACCTGTAATTCTAGAAGTATAATTTAAGGTTCATGAACAATTCTAGAGCTGGGTTACAGAACTTATCTAGAACAGCAATTTTATGATCAAAACTAAAACTTTGGTATCCTCCTACTTACCTGGAGCTATGGACTCTGCATTTCAAGATTCAAGCTGCTATGGTCTTTTTCTGGTCAGTGAGTCGCTACAAAAAAAGGACAATCAAGACAACAAACAATACACAAACAATTTACAATTGATGTTTTTGATTGTCATCTCTTTACCAAATGACAATAATCTTATCCTCATCCATACTAAAAAAACTTCAAGACATCAAATTAAACGCCACTCAAACAAAAGGATTTGCTATTGAACGAAGAGCAAATATGTAAAAACAAGAATGCCAGCAACATTTTCTCTTTTTTTAGTCAAAACATGTCAGTGAGAAGTGACATATCTGTCAATGTGGTAGTATCCCATAATTGTATCTTATATTTTGATCTTTAAACAGACTTCAAAAAAAAATGTAGATCGACACCTAATGAAATTAAAATCTAATTCAAATGATTGCATAAATGTTCTAGGTACAAACAAGACATTTTGAAATTTTCGGTAAAATCGCCAATCTGGAATCACAAACACAAAAAACTCCGGGATGAACTGGTTTGGGGACAAGGGAGCAACGGCCGAGCAACATAAAACAACGGTGGAAGAAATTTTGGAAAGCATCACGAGATTAGACCTACTAAGAGATATTCTCAATAAATTGATGTTCTTCAGTCTTCTGTTCTGTTGCGGGGTTCCGCAGAAGACACACACAGAAAACACAAAAATTGAAACATTTCTTACCTGACATTCAAGCATCGTCCATATTTCTTCCCTATGAAGTCATCATCCGGGTCTGATTGCGCTTTACAGAACTAACCAATGAAAACGAACAAGAAGAAATCGACATCCAACCGCATTTTAAGTGGAGAAGAGCTCGGCCGATATTTTATGCATCTAACGGATTTAAATTTGACAACCGTTGATTGCGCACGTCGTATGAAAAATGCCACCTAGCGGAAGGTAATGTTGAATAATGGATTACCCGAGATTTTCCGGGTACATGAAAAAAACCAAATTCCACAGGATTTCAACACTTGATGACCAAATTTCACCGAAAAATGACAATTTTTATTGCCGTAGTGATAACTTTTGACCTGAAATGAAATATATTTATGTATAGTATAATTTTATGCTAATTTTCTGGAAAATGTCTTTTTTCTAACGATAATTTGTCAGGGTTTCTTCTAATTCCATTTGAAAAGATTTTTTTGGGCATGTTAGTGATAATTACATAATAAATTAGCTAAATGAGTATAGCCATGGCGAAGAATTTACTATTTGATGTATAATACAGTCACAAGAGGTGAAATATGGTTATCAAGCAGTTCGAAGTGAAATCCAGTGTTTCCATGCACCCTTCCGAATGAAAGTAAACATGAACAAGTTCCTCCATATATTCTCTACGCTTCTTTTTCAGAAAACCGCAAGTTTACGATTTTGTTAACCAGCATGACAATTAAATAAGGGTTAGTAAACTAGTACATCGTAGATCTCTATCTGTTAATATTTATGACGAGATTAATACGAATGAAAATGATAGGCGTAAATAATTTAGGTAGCTGTATCTACTTTCGGTTACGTTCTCCGAACTTGTCCTCAAGTGCGAGTTCCCCTGCAAAGTCATACAATTTCTGCTTTTCATTGCAATTTTTTTTTATCAGTGATACTTACATGATAATATCCAGAAAAAAAAGGTTTGCAATAATATCGTCGAGTGACGATGAAACACAAAAATCCAGGCCAGTGAACATTAAAACTTTACATGTTTTTGGATGGTACTAGAAATAAATAAGTCTTATCATTATTTCAGCAAAGTTTAACAAAGGACTTCTGAGTGAAAATGATTGTCCATAATTTTCTTATCGATTGCTTAGGTGAATAAGGTTTTAACCCTAGCCACCTTGAACATAATCACTATTGTTCACTCCACATCTATATTGCAATATTAATAATATGTCCAACAACAAAAAAAAGTTACTATAAACTCTTATAGTTTCCGTTTTTAACTCGTGATTTTTTTTGTTTGACTCTTGAAAAATTAGATCTGACCCCTGAAACTTTTGGGTCAATGGGTCATCTACTCCTGAATTTCCGAGGCTAGCTAAAGTCCTGCTTATTCGCCAACTGGACTTACTCAGTTTTGGGCTTGACTCCACCATTACAAAAGAGACTGCAGCAATGCAGAGATTGTTTGTAACTTAATTTTAGTAGCAAGATAAAAGTCGATAAAGAGCCATTGTGTAAATCATCAGTAGCATATTATGCAATCCCACATAGATCAAGTGGAAAATGGAAGTCGCAATTTTCAAAACATTGTGATGGAAAAAAAAATCAACTTATCTGATTGACTTCAAAAATGTAAATGAGTCTGCAACAGTTATATTACTGCCATTTCACATAAATCAGGGATAATATATGTACACATGTATGATCCCTGCATAAATACACTAGACCTCATGGCTTCTAATGTTTCTGAAAGTTAGCACATGTATGCATCTGAAATGTAAACAAGCATCTGAAACCACTTGTATGCAAATTGAAGGAAAGACAACTTGCTAATTTTTGCCATTACACAAATTTGCAGCAAAACATACAAGTTTACCAAATTCTAGATTTCCAACCGTTCAAGATCTGGTACAGTTCTAGAACCAGGGTTTGTAGAATTTGGTCAATGTATGAAAAGCAATGTTGTGGAACCATTTGTATTCTAGGTCAACTGTTCAAGAACTTTCAGATCAGTTCAAGAACTGGCAGTGTTCTAGAATTAATGTTCTTTCACTTTGTGCGTTTAGAACCAATGTTCAAGAACCATTTGGGTACTAGAACCTCAGTTCAAGAACTGTTTTAAAGGTTCAAGAACAAGTCTAAAGGTTCAAGAAAGATTCTTGAAAGTTAATGAACTTTCAGATCAGTTCAAGAACTGATGGTGTTCTAGAATTAATTTTCTTGCTTTTAGAACCAGTATTCAAGAACCATTTGGGTTCTAGAACCTCAGTTCTTGAACTGTTTTATTGGTTCAAGAACAGTTCTTAAGGTTCAAGAAAGGTTCTTGAATGTTCATGAACTCACCACAAGTTCTTGAACATTTTTCGCAGGGGGAGCTTTTGTGATCGTGCTGGGTTTGTCGTCAGTCATCCTGGCCAGCAACATTTACCTTGTGTGCAGTCAGAGGCCACATTTTCAGCCTCATGCTCTTAAAACTTGGTCAGAATCTTTATCTTAATAATATCTCGGACATGTTTGAAATTGTGTCATATTAGGTCAAAAAGTAGGTCACTGTGCCAAATCTTAGAAAAAGCTTGTGTGCACTCTAGAGGCCACATTTTCAGCCTGATGCTCATGAAACTAGGTCAGGTTATTTGTCTAGATGACATCTCAGACAAGTTTGAATTTGGTCATGTAGAGTCAAAAAGTAGGTCACTGGCCCAAATCTTAGAAAAGTCTTGTGTGGACTATATAGGCCACATTTTTAGCCTGATACTCATGAAAGTAGGTCATATTATTTGTCTTAATGATATCTCAGACAAGTTTGAAATTGTGTTGTGTCAGATCAAAATGTAGGTCACTGGGCTAAATCTTGGAAAAAAAAAACCTTGTGTGCCCTTTAGAGGCCACATTTTCAGCCAGTTACTTATGAAACTTAGTCAGAATCTTTGTTTTGATGATATCTTGGACATGATTGAAATTGTGTCATGTTGGGTCAAAAAGTAGTTCACTGAGCCAAATCTAAGAAAAACTTGTGTACACTTTAGAGGCTATAATTTCAGCCTGATATTCATGAAACTTGGTCAGAATGTTAGTCTTGATGATATCTTGGGCATGATTGAAATTAGGTCATGTTGGGTCAAAAAGTAGGTCACTAAGCCAAACCTAAGAAAAACCTTTTGCACACTCTAGAGGCCACAATTTCAGCCTGATACTTATGAAACTTGGTCAGAATGTTTGTCTTCATGATAGGTTGGACAAGTTTGAAGTCGGGTAACGTTGGGTCAAAAAGTAGGTCACTGGGCCAAATCTTAGAAAAACCATATGTGGACTGTAGAGGTCATATTTTCAGCCTGATACTCTTTAAACTTGGTCAGAGTATTTGTCTTGATGCTATGTTGGACCAGTTCGAAATTTGGTACCATCGGGTCAAAATGTAGGTAACTGGGCTAAATCTTAGATAAACCTCGTGTGCACCGTAGAGGCCACATTTTCAGCCTGATATTCATGAAACTTGATCAGAATGTTTGTCTTGGTGATATCTTGGACAAGTTTGAAATTTGGCCATGTCAGGTCCAAAAGTAGGTCAGTCACACTCGTGTTTAACATCATTAAAACCAGGATCTCTTCAGATTTATCAACTGTAGATGACTTTACTCAGGTGAGCACTTTGGTGTTTTTTTTTTTTTTTTGTCGTGTGTTATTTATCTGTGTGCGACGCATGTATAATAGCCGGAAAATTTTCAGGTTTATCATGAAACTCTTTACCACACAATCCCGAGTTTTAATGACCCTGAAGAAAGAAGGCTTTTGAAAAATATGTGAGAAAATGCTGGTAACTTTATCCCACAATGTTTTCCACCCTATCAAAGACAGAAATTGTCAATTTAGCATTATTTAATGTGTTGTCAGCAAATGCTTTCAATTTGTTCCAGTCCTAAAATTTGTTGTTTGATAAAGAGTTAATGTGGGTTGCTCACTTAATAGGGGTTTTCCTGTGTTAGAGCAGTCCCTGTAATATAACTGAAATTGACATAAAACACTATTCAGTGAACCGAAGTACCTAAATACTCCATAGTTTGACCTCTTTCAGATGCCACAGAGCTTTACCATAGATCAAACCTGTACGATGTAACTGATATTGAATAGGTATCATAACTTATCATTGGCCCTCTGTATATTGATAATGAACAGTGATAGCTTTGCATTATTGTATTTCTATAGAGTGTGGTCTATTGTAACAGATACTAATGGGAACTGATGACCCTGAACTCAGTACCCCTGTAGACAAATTTTTATTGTTTTCAGTTGACTACTTTTAAAAAACATATCGGCAAATGGAAAAATTACTTGTTACAAGGAAGTTTTCCTTTTTTCACAATGTTTTCTCCCTTCTAGTGGTCTGTTGCAAGATCAAAAAGATGTCTGAAGGTGCTAATGTGACAATATAACTCTGGTTTGTGCCTCACAAGACGGCCCAAATAATCCCAGACAGACCTTTTTAACCTTACTTGGACTCAAATCCATTATTATAAGACTAGTTTTGTTGGAATGGGGTCTGTTTGCCATTTTCGCAGTATTTTAGCAAAAGCCATGTCTTGTCAAGACAATTCTAGGAATACCCATAATATGTTAGGTACAGTGTATTAACTGGAGAAATTATATGATTGGAAAATGATAACCCATACCTTTCTGGACTTCTGGTATGTAATGAAATGATGCTGTATAAGTTTCATGCAGTTTTTTAGCTCCACTGGCCGAAGGCCAGCGGGCTTATGTCATGGCCCGGTGTCCGTCGTGCGTCTGTCTGTCCGTCCGTCCGTCCGTGTGTTAACTTTTATTTCAAACATCTTCTTGTCTGAAACTACCCATCCAATTTTCATGAAACTTCACAGAAATGATCCTGCCATGGTCCTCTTCAGAATTTCTTGAAAGAATTTGATTCCTTCAAAAACTCTGGTTGCCATGGCAACAAAACTGAAAAATATTGGAAATCTTTAAAAATCTTCTTGTCTGAAACCATAAGGCATAGGGCTACCAAATTTGGCATGTAGCTTTATATAGTAGACCTCTATCATGTTTCTTGAAATTATAGCCCTGGGGTCAAAATTGGCTCTGCCCCAGGGGTCACAAGTTTTACATAGGCTTATATAGAGAAAACTTTAAAAATCTTCTTATCTGAAACCATAAGGCATAGGGCTACCAAATTTGGCATGTAGCTTTATGTAGTAAACCTCTATCATGTTTCTTGAAATTATAGCCCTGGGGTCAAAATTGGCTCTGCCCCAGGGGTCACAAGTTTTACATAGGCTTATATAGAGAAAACTTTAAAAATCTTCCTGTACATAGCCATAAGGCCTAGAGCTACCAAATTTTGCATTTAGCTTGATCTAGTTGGGGTCTACCAAAAGTGCCCAAATTATAGTCCTGGGGTCAATTTGGCCTCATGCTGGGGGGGGGGGGGGGGGTTTCACAAGATTTACATAGGCTTACATAGGGAAAACTTTTAAATCTTGGTGTACATAGCCATAAGGCTTAGGCTACCAAATTTTGCATAATTATAGCATTATCTAGTGGACAACTACAAAGAGGGCCCAAGTTACAGCCCTAAGATCAAGTTTGGCCCTGCACCAGGGGTCACAACTTTTACATGGGTTTATGGAGTGAAAAGTTCAGAAACCGTCTTGTTACTAGCCATAAGGCCAAAAACTCCCAAATTTGGCATGTTATTCTTCTAATACACATATTCCCCATTTAGTTTGACTGTAGCCCTGGGGTCAAAGTTTTATAAGGGCTTATATAGTGAAGACTTCTCTTCATGGTTTATATTTATAAGCCAGTGGAGCGAAACAGGACCATCATGGCCCTCTTGTTCAAGTTAATCTACAGACTGCTAAACCTGGAAAGCGGAGTTGTGGAGTGGCATAAAGCTGTAATATATTGTAACAAAAAAATTACATCACATGCAATGCATGTGCAATCATTTTAAAATGGAGTTATCAAGGGCAGGGAAAGTCAAAATTGTTCCGCTGAGCAGGCCGCGCAGGAACTGTTATTCTGTTACTGTTTAAGGAGTGGTAATTTGATCTGTCAATCTTAAGCAGTTCTTTGCTTGTATTGGATTTCAGACTATGTGTATACGTGTGCAGGACAGTATATATGGTAGTGACAAAAGCAAGGTTGAGGTGTATTCACTAAAACTGAAAGTAGAATGGGCGCAAGCGTGAATGGGTCTATTTGATTCCGGTCAAACTGATATCATAGTATAGTGTGAGCGTGCATGCGTCGTGATTTGCTATACAAATCCGCTAAAAAGTGTTTCTTTCCCTTGAATAAAAAAAAAAGAACCTCAAATGTAGCGCTGTCAAGGCTATAGGTTTTTTTGCTAGAATGCTTTTACTTTAAACTCTGAGCCGAGTAACTCACTCACTGACCTGGGTAGCTCAGTTAGTAACTAACAGGGCTTGAAACCAGGGGCTAGCTGGTTCAAATCCCCAGCTCAGCCAGTCTCTTTCTGATGATAGTTGCTGGGACAAAGTTCATTCCTCTCTCATGGCAGGTCATTGCTTAGTCTATGGTTATGTGGGAAAGCAGCCAGTGGCTTTGAATGAATATTGTGGGAAGAACTGGTAAAAGAAACTCGAGAAAAGTATGCATAGGTTCACTGGCCCTTGCAATATAACTGAAATAATGTTGAAAATGGCATCATATGCCTGATGATACAAACAAACAAATTTACATCAAACAGCTGTAGCTCAGTCAGTAACAAACAGGACATAAAACCGAGGGGCGCCTGGTTTGATTTCCAGCTTTGGCAAAATCCTTTACAAGGATTGATGATAGTCGGTTTGAAAGGATTCATTCCTGTCTCAGGTCTGAAAATTGTTGTGGCTTGAAAAGCAGCCAACGGCTTTGAAAGAATATTGTTCAAAGCACACTGGTTTTCTTTGTTCTGAGAAACTCCAGGAAAGTATGGATAGATGCACTGGCTGCCACATCCACTTGAAATATTGTTGAAAACGCAATGTTAAAGAACAGGCAAACAGGAAACATAATTAACAGACTGCTTAGATCTAAGATCAGACTGTTGTGCATGCTGAATGTTCTTTGTCATCTGATCTTTGATGTAATTATTGTTTTGCCAAAAGGAGTTTATTTATGTGTAAGCTTTTAAATAGATGATCCAATCAAAACAAGGGTGCTGACGGGAGCTGAAACACCTGTTGTATAGAAAAGGGCATGTGCAGGAAATTTAGGGAAGTGACATTCCATGATGTTTTATAGCTAGGTTTAAACCTTACCACACAATCCCAAGTTTCATTGACCTTGAGGAAGAATGCTTTTGAAAACATGGTGGAAAAAGGAGAAAATACTGGTCACCAGCATTTTCTCCTTTTTCCACAATGCTTTCTGAACTTTGGTTCATTTATATCACTTTTGAATTTGTCGTCTGCAGGAGATTTCAATTTGAAAGAGTCTAGAACTTGTTGTTTGGTAAAGAGTCAAGGAAATATTGGTTCTTTCATGATGAAATGATGTCTAGTGTGCCTAAAGATAGTAAAATATAATAGAGTTGAACTCGTATGCATCAAGAGTTCCTTCTGCAGACAGTGTAGATTAAGATCAAAGTGCACAGAATGTGCAGTCTGATCTTAGATCCACATTGTCTTTAGCCAACGTTGTGGCAAAATTAACTTTAATATTACAATTTACTAGGATCGTTCATGCTGAAAGGAAAATGTTTATTCCATATATTTAGCACACTGAAGAGTTTACTGGTGGTCAGTGGCTCAGTACTATTAACCCAGTTTTCAGATTTATTGCATCTTTATGTCATAGAAATGAGTCTCTGTAGACATAAAAGCCATATATAACCCGTTTGTAATTGCTTTATTTTCTGTGTACTTTATGTTTTGGGACTCACTGGAACTAAACACTTCATTTATACTCTTTCCTTTGTGATACTGTATGTCCTGGGGCAAAGGCAGTCCTCTGTTGACAAGGCATTGGAAGTGTGTTTTTCAAGCATAATTACCTCCCTATAATGAATGCAGATGGGAAAGGCAAGTGTTTAGGTCCTTGTGTTGGTATATCATCGGAGGTTGAAACATTACTATTGAAAGGTTTGATGCTTCTGTCCCATATGACTGCAGTAAATGTCCTAGCCAGGTGCTCTTGCCCAACGTATCTGGCTAGTTTCGTTATGCTTTTTGGGACTCAAATTTGGGACTCATCTGAGATGGACTTTTCTATGGCAAATAATGAATTGATGGGTCGATTTAATCCTAACTCTTTACAAATGGATGTCATTAATACTTGACTTGACTATCTGGATACAAATACACTTGCAAGAACATTATCAACTTCCGGGAACACAAAATTTGTCAACTAACTTTGGAAAAACTTTAAGAAAGTGAAGTATTGAATACCAGTGTCCTACAATAATCATGAATGATATTTCATGTCCAAATAAATCATGATCGGCGGTAAAATCAATATTGTGCATTACTGCTTATTTCGAGTCTTTCAAAATGGCGTTTGCTTTGCACTTGGCGCTAACTGAAACCTGGATCAAAGTACAATACTTACTCTGAGTGACGGCACTTAAACTTTTGGAAATTGGCTCTGAAATAAGAGCGCTCTTGTCAGTGTTTTGCATGGCACCTGGCGCGTTAATTAGGTAAAATACGGTATTCAGATCTTTAGAATCTCATCAGACTTCAAAAATGATTTATCACTGATGTACTAGCAGTCAAAGCATCAGTAAAAAAGAAAGACCAAAAAAATTTTTTTTTCAATGATGTCCCCTTAATGGGCTATTTAGCCTCTACATGTATTTTCAGATTTTATGCCAGAGTTTCGCAAAGACTTGCAGGAATGACACATGATCAATACAAGGCATTGATTGTTAGAATTTGTGTCCAAATCAGTATGATGATGTCATGTCTGATGTAGTAAATATGTAAGGGAGTTAACAATTGCAAAATGCCGATTGTAAACCCCCCAAATTTCGCCTTTCCATTGAAAGGCTGACATGAGTCGAAAATCTTTGCTATTTTAAATTTTCTGTGTGTCTAATGACCTCTCTGTCTCTCATGGTCCAGTCAGTTGTTATATAAAATGGATTTTATAGATATGTGACGAGTTGCTTGGTATCAGAGATGCATTAAACCCCCCTTTTGCCAAAGTGTGGCTCATTTATATGTCTCATCCACTTGTTTTTGATACAACAACTAGAAATGCCACTGGCTTAACTTTACATTAAGTCAATAAATCTCACAGCTATAAAAATTGGTGGAGATACTGACTGCAAAACAACCATACCTTTATTTAAACACAAAAAAATAGCATCTTTTTACAGGATATAGCCACACAGTTTCTAAATGGTTGCAAAGAAAAACATTATTTAGTTCTGTTTATCAGTGTTTTACAAGAAATTTTGATTTACAGCATAAAAACTAAACGGACCCCTTTAAGTCAAGCAGTGTATATGTTATACAAAAAACACCATAATTCTAAATAGGTTTTAGGAAATCTCTTGTTAAAAAGTCCTCAAAGGCCTATAGTTTTCATATTTAGTTCACACAATAACCACAAGGATCGTTACTGAGACAGTTCAAATTATAGCTATGATGTCCATTTTGTGGAAATTTCAGGTGAGCTATTGCATGGCAGTCATGGCCCCCTTGTTTCTTTATTTCCAAGCAACTTACTTTGGAATATTTATTGAAGAGAATAAATGAGTATTGGGAATTTAGGCATTAAACTGCATCCTCTCAGTCTATTATACTTTTGGCAAGTCATTGCAAACTATGGATCCTTTTTGTCTAAAACTCACCAAATCATGAGACAGAATGGTCCTTTGACATGCAGAAAATTTACTAAGAGCAAAAGATTTTGACCCAAGTCTGCCTGCAGGGAAGCAGCACAGTCTGACCTAAGTCAAAAGTTAATGCAGATGGTTTTAAACCAAGCACCTTTTCATGACTCATGATTCTTTACATGTATGTGTCCAGTGATATATGGATATCAGCCCAGCTGTTACTTACCTCTAAGTGGGATTATTATGTCCCTAATAGCCTCCTTTCATAATCTGGACAAAAGACACAGAGTAAGTTGGCTTTCAATGAGACTTGGGAGAGAGCATTCCTCAGTCATCAAATCATTTTTGTAATTCTCCATGTAAGGGCTATCTCTGACTGAAAATTGTACTGACTTTGTTTCTTTCTTCACCAAACGACGAAGATAGACACATCCAAATTCAAGGCATGTGCAGACGACAAAAGTGAACCAAAAATTAAAATTCACTTTGTGAAGGATAGAAAAGATTGTGGGAAAAGGAGAAATTGCTGGTTTCTAGCATTTCCCCTTTTTCCACAATGTTTTCAAAAGCTTTCTTTCTCAGGGTCTTTAAAAGTAGGGATTGTGTGGAAAAGGGTTTAGGCTTTATTAAGTAGTTTGGAAAGAGTCTTTCTGAAAAGTCCAAGCCGCATACCTCATTACTTGTAGAGTTAATGTTTCAGAGAACTGATGAAAGCTAGTGTCACAGGATTCATTAGTTTCTCACAGCTGAATTGTTTCAACAATGTTTATGTGGAAAGGCAGCCATTGACCTAGGAAGAATCATCTTTGTGAGGTACTGTTGAAAGAAACTCCAGGAAAGTATCAGTAGGTGCACTGGCTTCTGTGATATATCTGAAATAATGTTGAATGTTAAACACCTTACAAACAAACTTTTTGAAAAGAGTCAGGAATGCTACTTACAGACTTACTGACCACTATAATGCAATTGAAATATTGTTGAAAACAAACAAGACAGAGAAATGCTTTAAAAGTTTAGAGAGGCCTAAAGAAAGGTAATATAAGAGAGACATCAGTGCACCAATACTTTAATCCTATAGTAATGAAATGAGCATCTTTCAGACAATTGAAACAATCCTATATTTTGTTTTCAAAACTGTTTTGGTCTGTATAAATAAACCACTAGATAAACAACATTTTGTATTCAAGGTCAAGCTGCACATTCTGTGCCACCTGATCATGGCTGTAAAATGTCTGCAGTTGCTAGTTAACCCTTTACCTTACACTCCCGAGTTTTAACGACCCTTGGGAGGACAGTTTCTGAAAACATTGTGGGCAAAGGAAAAAATACTGGTAACCAGCATTTTCTCCTTTACCCACAATGCTTCCTGCTCGATCAAAGACAAATTTTATCATTTAAATTATTACAGTCTCAAAGGCTGTAGAAATGGAGAAGTCAACATTCAAGATGAATTGGATATCAAGTCACAATGATCATGACTGTCGTTACATTTACTGTGATGATGCAGACAAACATCTTGCTATAATTTCTTTTGGGGCTATATTTTCCCCGTCAATAAATCAATCATCTTACAGTCATCATGTGTGGACTTTGCCATCCATATAATGTAATATCTTATACATTACATGATATGGATGGCGAAGTTTGTAATGAAGGGAACGCCTGTGACAGAAATAGAGTTTGTGTTTTTGTTTCTATATACGAGGGACACTTTTTAAGTTCATAGAGTAGGGCGGTCTTTTTAAAACCGCTTGAAATATCAAAATTTCATTTATCTAAGACCTTCAAAATATGCCCCGTCTGCCTCCACACACATTTTACACCGATCTACCCATTTCCGGAACGCCGCCCGGTAGTCCTCTTTAGGTATATGTTGCAGACACTGGTAGACCGCACTGCCTATACCACAACGGGATTCAAAATGGTGCCCTGCCAGCATTTCCTTTAGTCTTGGGAACAACCAAAAGTCACAGGGGGACAGGTCAGGGCTGTATGGGGGATGATCTAAGACATCGAGCCCAGATTCTTTCAGATATTCCTGTACCGTAGCGGATTTATGGGCCAGTGCGTTATCATGGAGTAATTTGATGCTGCGGACACCGGTGCGCGGTCTGCGTTTCTGATAGAAATCAACAAGTTGAGTAAGAACACTTTCTCTGTAAAACTTTCCAGTGACAGAACTACCTTTCGGGACTGGAATTTGAAGGACTGGACCTTTCGAATCAAAGAATATCGCATACAACATGCGATTTGATGTTTTGCAATGGCGCGCAATGACAGGTCTGTCGCCCTCAGATGAAACCCAAACCTTATTTTTAGCCTTAGAATCGGGTTGAAAATGATAGATCCAGGTTTCATCACCTGTAACTATCTCTTCCAAACGACGTGGGTCACATTTATCATATTTTTCTATAACTTGCGATGCAAGTCTAACCCGACTTTGTTTCTGCACGTCAGTGAGCAAATGGGGCACCCAGCGCGCGCAGATCTTACGTAGCCCAAGTCGTTCACGTAAGATCTTCAAAACACTTGACGAATGAATGCCACTTAATTCTTCTATCTCTTGCACGGTATAACGTGCGTCTTCATCAATTAACGTTTTCACAGTAGCAACGTTCTTTTCCGTCAAAACGGAAACCGGCCTACCCACCCGAGGGTCATTTTCAATTGACTCCCAACCATCATTAAAACGACGTACCCACTTGCAAACTGTAGCATATTTTAAAGCACCATTCCCATAAACTTTTTGCAAATCAGCATGAATTTCTGTTGGCGGAAACCCGAGCTGCGCTCGAATCTTACAATATACCCTCTGTTCAGAGATTTTTCCATCCATATTGAACGCTATATTTTACTATAGTGTATAAAACCACGTGTTGAAAATACCCAGCGCAGTGCGCACGTGGACCTTGTGCGCCGCATACCGTGACACCGTTCGAGAGAGGAATGATTACGCAAGTTCTGTGTAAAAAATCGTGCAACTTCATAACCGCGTTAAAAAGTTATAGGCTTACTCTACGAACTTAAAAAGTGTCCCTCGTAGCTCAGTGTGATTTTTGTCTGTTCTGAAAAATAGCCTGACTTGGAAGAATTATCAAAACTTAAATGAACAAAACTGAAATGCTGACAAAGTTTGTAATTATTTACTTTAGATGAAGTTTAAATGGTTGGAAAATTAAAATAAATGAGTTACAGTATTTTGTGCATTGTAACCCTTTACCGTACAATGATGCCTTTTAATGCCCCTGGGAAAGAAACCTTTTGAAAACATTGTGGGAAAAGGAGAAAGTGCTGGTAACCAGGAAAGGAGAAAATGCTGGCATTTTCTCCTTTTCCCACAATGATTTCTATCCTATCAAAGAAAAATTGCACCATTTTCGCCACACTGAAATTGTCATCAGCAAATGCTTTCAATTTGGACAAGGCTAAAATTCTGTCGTCTGGTAAAGGGTTAAATAATACTCTGTCGTTTCCTCAATGGCAAATCAAGAAGGAATTTCATATTCAGCCTGATGAAACTTTCCATCCCATAGTGGCAAGAGAGAAGAATTTTCCTTCTTAAAATTTCAGACCTCTATAACTCTCTGAATACTTACCTATTTCTATCATCCTAAGTACAAGTTGATAGAAAAAAATCATCACAGAACATGATTAGAACATTGACATTTTCATTCCGGTGGCAGAAAACGTGAAAGTTACTGATAAATGACGACTTGGTGATGTTTGGTATGAAATAGTGTTGGACACCTTGTTTTATAATTCATTACATACATGATGAAATTCATCACAAAATGAAGGCCTATAAGTTTAACCCATAGAGCTCCAAATAAACCATTTCAGACATTTCAAATCTAGAAATAAGACCCAAATAAATGCAGTATCAAGGGTAATTTTCTCTAGAATGTCCCAGCAAAGCAGGTGTAGATCAAATATCAGACTGCATGTTTTGTGCTGTCTTATCTTGATCTATACTGGTCACAAAAGCAACTACAGTTGTGAAAGGCGTTTTATGCATTAAGATTTTATATATTTTAGATCATCAATTACAACAAAATAAATAACGTTTTTTTAGCTCACACCTTTCAGTAGGCAACAGTGGTGATTGGGCTACACTAGTGTAGGGATCTCACATTAAAGGATCCTTAGGTCTGAACCTGGTCGACCTTTGGATCTACCCACATGGCAGCCCTGGTACTGGTTAAGCTTTCCAAGGAGCCATCATCAAGAATGATTAATGTTGTGAGAATTGTTTTACAGTCAATGTAAATAAGTTTGTATAAAGTAAGGTAGACTTTTAAGTCTTTTCTTGTACCTACATTGTCTTATACTTTGTGAAATGAAAATACTTGTCTTGTGAGTCAAAAACCTCTTTAACCCTCTACCGCATAACAAAATTATAGACTTGTCCAAAATGAAAGCATTTGAAGATGACAAATTGCATGTGGCTCAAACGATAATTGCTGTAGTTGAAAAGAGAGAAAACATTGTGGGGAAAAGGAGAAAATGCCGGTTACCAGCATTTTCTTCTTTTCCCACATTGTTTTCAAAACAACATCTTCCTCAGGGTTGTTAAAACAAAACTCAGGATTGTGTGGTAAAGGGTTCACTGACTGATTATGTCCATTTTAGTGATTAATACACTGTAAAACTTATGGCTTACCTTACAAATTGGTCTATATTTGGACCACCAAATCATACAAAACTCGTATAAAGGAACATTAGATATCGAATGATTGTTATGGTCTTGGGTTATGCTTTACCGGACTAGAGAATTTTAGACTCGTCCGCCACGAAAGCATTTGCAGACATCAAATCAAATGTACCGGACTCATAAAGAATGTGTTTTATCGTTGAAAGGTAGAAAACATTGCAGGAAAATGAGAAAATGCAGGTAAAATTTTGTAGTCCAGTTTTCAATAACCTTCGTCCACAGGGTCGAAAAACCTTCTTCAACAGGGACGTAAACACCATGAATCTTTTGATAAAGGGGGATAATTTGTTTCCTTGGGTAACAAATTTGAACCATACAAGTTGATAAAATATCGCTATATTGTGTGAATAATAAACATGGATTAAGTTTAGTAAATGAACACATCTGAAAACCAATTAATAGAAGGAGAAACTGTTTTTTGTAAGCAACTGCTCCTTTTACCATTATGTCATTAAAAAATGGCCTGCTGTAAGATGTAAGATGTTGCCCACAGGTAGGAATATGCTGTTAGAGAGTTTTTGTGGAGAGCATTGTGGAAAATGTCCAAGTAAAAAATTTGTAGTAGATGCATTAACTCTTTACCACACAATCACAAGTTTTAATGACCCTGAAGTTAAGGCTTTCAAAAACGTTGTGGGAAAAGGAGAAAATGCCTTTAACCAGCATTTTCTCCTTTCCCCACAATGTTTTTAATCCTTCCCAAAACAAATTTCAATTTTTGAGTCACATTCATGTTGTTGTCTGCAAATGCCTTAATTTGGACAAGTCTATAATGTTGTTTGGTAAAGAGTTAACTCTTTACCAAATGACAAAATTTTAGCCTGGTCCAAATTGGAAGCATTTACAGACAAAAAAATAAATGTGACTGAAAATTTGACATTTGTTTTGGGAAGGGTAGAAAACACTGTGGGAAAAGGAGAAAATGCTGGTTACCAGCATTTTCTCCTTTTCCCAAAATTTTTTCAAAATGCTTTTTGCAGAGGGTCGTTAAAAGTCGGGATTGTGTGGTAAAGGGTTAAAGAATGTCTATTATGGAGTCTAGATTTAGTTTTGTAATGAATTGATAACAAATTACCAGGCAGTGGTAGAAACACAAATATTGCAATTTCAAGCTAGACGCCAGATGGAAATATTTTACAGTATCATACAGCCAAAATCTAAGTCAGACTGCACATTCTTGTCTTATTCCTATGGCCCCATGTACATTCTAGATGCTTAAGTCTGTACCTAACGACAAGTTCTGGAAAGCATCTGCAGACGTCAAAGTTGTAAATGGTACAAATGAACCAAACTTCTTTCACAGGGCAGAAAACATTGTGGGAAAAGGAGAAAATGCTGGTTTACCAGCATTTTCCCCTTTTCCACAATGTTTTCAAAATCCTTCTCCTTCAGGGTTGTTAAAACTTGGAATTGTGTCTTGAATGGTTAAAAATTCAATTTCAAGCTATTTTTGCTGGAAATATTTTGCAGTATTGTATAGCCACCTAGATCCATAATCTAACTGCACATTCTCATCTTATTCCTGTGGCCTTATGTCCGCTCTATGATGTAGGAGGAAAGGGTGGGGATTTGATGGATCAAGTGTCAATGTGTATTAATTGATGGCTTTTTTACAATCCACTATTTGTGATCTGTGAATAGCATGCAAAAAATAGATCTATATCTATTAGATCTAGAGTCTTGTGTTTAAATCTTAAAGTGCTGGAATGGACTTTAGTTCCTTTTGCAGTCTGTGTAGGTCAATATCAGACTACATTAGAACTTGCAGCTTGATCTTGGATCTACACTGCCAGCTTCTTTTGATCCATACTGACTGCTTTTTTGCAATATCTGCACCTTTAGTACTGACTGAGGATGGCCATTTCATTAACTCTTTACCAAATAACAAAATTTTAGACTTACGGTATCCAAATTGAAAGCATTAATTTTGCCGACAAAAAAATAAATATGATTCAGAAATTGAAATTTATTTTTGGAATGATAGAAAACATTGTGAGAAAAGGAGAAAATGCTGGTTGCCAGCATTTTGTCCTTTCCCTGCAATGTTTTCAAAAGCCTTTTTTTTTTTACTAGGTTGCTAAAAGTCTGGATTGTGTGATAAAGGGTTAATTTCAGCAGTACAAGGGTGACACTGTCTTCAGTACTGTGATTGATACCTCAAGCTTATTCTGGGGTGAATTTTTGTGCTTTCCTGTTGGAATTAGCATCTCATTTGGATGGAAAAATGATATACATCTGCAGGATTCAGCCTTAGATCAATGAAATGGACATAGGAATGCAGTGCAGAAGTTGCTTTAAAATAGTCCTGCCTTATTCTAACGTATGGCAAAGTGCCAGACAGTCTGATCTTGATCTACACTGTCTGCAAAAGCAACTTAAGTGGGAATCAGCACTTTCAGGGTGAGCTAAAAAAAAAAACACAATTCAGAATAGATACTGATGATTGAAAGTATAATGGAAACTGTCTGATTAATGTAACCATATAGGAATGAGTATTTCTGGTTGTTTTTTGGACAGTGTAGATCAAGATCAGTCTGCACAAAACATGCATTGTGATCATGCATCAATAATTGATTAGTTATGAGAGATATTCTGGCAAAAACGACCTTGAGTTTGGCAAATTTTGGCCTTGGGATGTTATGGCAAAGTGTTAAAAGAATTCTTTGAATACAATTTAAGTATCTTGGAAGACCAGTGAAAAATTTTGATGGTGGAGATGTAATATCATATTTAAATGTGGAGGTATCATTTATTTAAATTGGAATAACTGAAATTTACTGAATACACCGAAATGCGACGTTCTCGTGTGGATGTTGCCCCATGTTTACGATACAGAAAATTCTCTTCTACAGAACAGAAAAGGAGCAGTTCAGTGTTGAACCAGTATTTACGAAGTAAGAGCTGTGAACGGCGCAGAAGTACGGGATTCATTCAAAGGTTGTCTCCGTCAAGTGCAAAAGGTTGGTTCTTTGTTTACTGTATTCATTCTACTGTCTTTAACTCTTAGCCCATTACCAAACCATCCCATGTTTTCATGACTCTGGGGAAGAGGCCTTTTGAAAACATTGTGGGAAAAGGAGAAAATGCTGGTGACTAGCATTTTGTTTTTTTCCTACGATGTTTTCTACTTTGTCAAAGAACTTCAGTTCATTTGTACCACTTTCAGATTTGTCACATGCAGATGCTCTCAATTTGGAAGAGTCAATAATTTTTTGTGTAAGAAAGGGTCATCCAGATGGCAAAATTTTTTACCTGTCCAAATTTAAAGCATTTGCTGATGACACAAGTATGTGTCTAAATTGGTCAGACTTAGTCTCTGAAAAAGGAGGAAAACATAGTGTGATACCTAGCAATTTCTCCTTTTCCCACAACGTTTTCCAAAGCTTTTCTTTTCCAGGGTCATTAAAAGTTGGGATTGTGTGGTAAAGGAATGCTAGAAGGTATGCTGCATGGATTCCCTTAGTTAAGACAGAGATTTTTCCCTGAATCGTAGGAAGACAGCTTTTTAAAACATTGTGGGACAAAGAGAAATGATGGTAACCAGCATTTTCTCCTTTTCGCATTTCAGTAACGCTGTAAGGGTTCCAGCAGCCAATCAAATCTGTTGAAATAGGAGCCAGTATTTATTTTGGTAGCATTATATAAGCATCATGTAACACTGCCAGGAATCTGACAATATTGACCTAAGCTCAGTGACAGTTTTCCTTTTACTTACCTCAGAATTGCATTGGCAACATTATAATGTGTCATACCCTTAACAGCAGAACTGAAAGTTTGTCCCATTTTTTATCAAATTTAGGTAGATTGAACCCTTTACCAAACGACAGTGTTGTAGCCTTGTCCAAATTGAAATCATTTGAAGACAACAATTTCAGTCTGGCTAAAATGGTGCAGTTTTTCTTTGATATGGTAGAAAACATTGTGAGAAAAGGAGAAAATGCTGGTTACCAGCATTTTCTCCTTTTCCCATAGTGTTTTTAAAAGGCTTTTTTCCCAGGGTCATTAAAGGGGCATTGTGTGGTAAAGGGTTGAAACAGAAAAAGACTGAGAAAAGTTTCCATTATTTGAGGTGAATAACTCATTTTCAATCATCTGATAGTTGCTTCAGAATTATTTTCCCGAAATATACCTATTTACAGGAATTTCTAAGGAGTATAGATAGCTCTGAAGATAAGCAGTATAGTTTACTCCTTTACAATGTTTTCAAAAGCCCCTCCCAGAGCATTGTTACCTCTTAACCCTTAAAGCGCCTTTCACAACTATAGTTGCCTTTGTGGCAAGTGTAGATCAAGATCAGGCTGCACGACATGTGCTGCCTGATCTTTGATCTATCCTGTCAGCTTTGCTGAATCACTGTAGACAAAAGCAACCATGAAATTGAAATTATTTGGGTTGTGTTTCTAGGATGAAAATCTCTGGGAGGTTTATTTGGCACTCTAAGGGTTAACTTGCTACATAACTAAAATGAAACTTTCATATTGATAATACAAACCTTTGCTATTTCAAAGTTATTTCGGGAGTAAAATATCTCCTTATTGGACAGTGTAGATCCAAGATCAGACTGCACGTTCTGTGCAAAAGGTCCTTGAGTCGCGCCTAGCAGCCCAAGGTTTAGAACTTGGAAATATTTTGATAAGGGGTAAACATGACACCCTCATGTTTTCCCTAAAATAACTCTCCCCCCCCCCCCCTCCAAAAAGAAAAAAGTGATAACATTACAGTTTGTCCCAAATATAACTCCTTTCTGAACAGAAATTGACGTCTGTATTAGGAACCTTGGCAGTCCCAATTCTGTCATGAATACTATCTGACTTATCCCTTTTGGAACTTTCCTGAACACAATTAACCCAGGCTAGAAAACATTGTTGGAAAAGGAGAAAATGCTGGCAACCAGAATTTTGTCCTTTTCCCACAATGTTTTCGAAAGACTTTTTCCTCAGGATTGATTTGTAAAGTGTTTTAACCCTTAGGTAGCTAAGCATGGCTCAAAGACCTTTTTGCAGACAGTAGAGATCCAGATCAGACTGCGCAGAATGTGATCATTGTTGTATAAGTGAAAAGATAAATTTATGAAGTATCAGCTTCTTTGCATTGATCTACATTGGATATTTGATGTGTACAGAATGAATCGGTAAAAAATTGCAATTTTTTTTTTTTACGGGTTTTTGCAATATTGTGGTGAGGAGTTGCCAGTATCATGCCAAAATATCTTTGAAATAGCAAAATTTGGGTTTTTTCTTACTATCAGCTTAACTCTTTACCACACAGTCCCGACTTTTAATGACCTTGAGATCGAAAGCTTTTGAAAACATTGTGGGAAAAGGAGAAAATGCTGGTAACCAGCATTTTCTCCTTTTCCCACAATGTTTTCTACCCTTCCCAAAACAAATTTTAATTTTTGATTCACATTTGATATGTCGTCTGCAAATGCTTTCAATTTGGATAAGCCTAAAATTTTGTCGTTTGGTAAAGAGTTAAAGGTCTCATTCCACTTATATAGCGGGTTAAGGGTTAATTGATGAAATCATTACCTCTTTTAACGAATTTTCTAATGGGGACCATTGAGAGCATTCATGTAAAATGTGGATTGTTGACATGAATTAAGGTTTAAAAAAGGGAAAACATGGTGGCAAAAGGTAGAACTGGTCTTTGTGGGCTTTTTCTTCTTTAGCCATGAAGTTTTCTCAAGAGTGGTCTGCAAGGTGCAAAACTTGTCTAGGAGAGAGTGGGATCTGGGCAACCTCTTTAATTCTTTACCGGACAGTAAAATTTTTAGACTGGCCCAAATTGAAAGCATTTGCAGACGACAAGTCAAAGGCGACCCAAATGACGAAATTTGTCCTTGATAGGGTAGAAAACATTATGGGAAAAGGAGAAAATGCTGGCTACCAGTATTTTCTTTTCCCACTATGTTTTACGAAGTCCTTTTCTTTGAGGTCATTGAAACTTAGGATTATGTTGCAAAGGATTATTTTTTTCCACCAACAGAATAGGACATTTAGTACAGAAGATAAAAAAAGAGACATGAACAGGGGAAAGGGGAGGGGGAAAACCCTTGACCCAAATTATCGTGGAGCAGGAGGTAGAGACCAGCCCCTGCTGCAAGACCTATGATTACCCAAACCATAGTCAGACATTGCAAATAGTTATGACAAGGGAAGTAGCTCTTTCAGGGAGAAACAATAATTTAAAGTAATTGTCTCCCTTTATAAGTAAATCAAACCTTAAATTTTTTGCAGGGGGGGGGGGGGAGAATAGTTTAGTGACAGTCAATTCAGAAAAATAACAGCTTCTCTGCCAAATTTTGTCTTATCCTTGACTCAGCAAGAGTAATTATCATTCGTCATTATATATTTTTTCTTTATCTTTTAACGATTGACCCCAAATTTTTTCCATGGTTAGTGTCTAACTTGCCACGTCCAGCTGAGAACATTTACAGACTGTGTAGATCAACCTTTTCAGTACCATAAGCTAATGGCACAGGTCAAGATCAGACTGCACAGAATATGCAGTGTGATCTCCAGTCTATACTATTTCCTTGTCAAAATTATAGGATGAAAAATGTTTTTGAGCTTCAGTGGAATGTATTTCCATTCTTCACAGGAGGTAAGGTTTACCTGCTTGGTGCTGAAAGACAGTACTAAAACTATAGCTTAACCTTTTACCAAACATTCTAGTGTTGTAACATCCCTAAGGGAAAAATCCTTTTGAAAACACAGTGGGAAAAGAAGAAAATGCTGGTAACCAGCATTTTCTCCTGTTTCCACAATGTTTTCTGCTCTGTTGGAGAAGAATTCCATAATCAAAACTGCATTCGATTTGTCTCCTGCAAAAAGTATCAAGAGACTGCACAGGCTGACCCGAGTTGAAACTTCTGATGAATTTTCTACATGCCCATGGACCATTCTACCACAGGATTCAGCCTGTTGTTTGACAAAATGGATTTTATGGATCCATAACTAAATGATGAATAGCTTGGTATATTGTATCTAAGAGATGCATTGAACCTCCTTTTGGCAGACCATGGCTCATATCCATTTCATTTTGCACACCAACTTTTGAACATAGCTGTACTTGCAGACAGCTGCAGACAACTTATGAAAGTATACTGTACACTCATAATGAGTAATTAATCATTTTGCTACAATGTTCTCACTTGTATTTATGTTTGAATCTTACTACTGATGTATCGAATCTGACTTTTTACTTTGTTACCTTTTGTGATTTTTTTAGTGTGTAAACCCCTGATATTCATAAACTGTGCAAGAGTATGTCTGAAAATTACCACTTTGATACTTAGTTCTGTTTGTAGATAAATCTTGCATATGCACCTCAGTTAGTTTTTGCTTCTTTTAAAAAAATGTGGTTGTGCGCAGTGCAATAGAGGTTTTTTGACAATTAATCTGTATTTAAACAGCTTTAAAATCTCTTCTTAGCACACTGCCAAAAGAGGATATTTATGGCATTTTGCATTTTTTTGCTCAAGTACTGTGTCAAATAATGATTATTGTCAGCAATCCAACAGTTTAGACATTACACTATTTGAATCAACTTATGTAGCTTTCCAGACAATGTAGACCAAGATCAGACTATTTGGTCTGATCTTGGATCTAAATTGTATGCTACCTAATTTACATATTCTAGATAAAATAGCCTTGCAATAATTGGCTATAGATGAAAAAGATCCATTTCATCTATTCAGCACTTAGGCCTGAGCCAGTTGCCCAACAGATTCATTCATTCTGAAACACTGGAGATAAACTTTTATCAGAATTGGAATTTCTTTCTTCTATACCCCATTATGGGAATAGAAATGTTTTGCTATTACACAATAAAACCTCAGAGTGGGAAACAATGAGCCAAGGGAATTGCAGAATTCAATATTCTCTTCATAACTGTGAATAAGTTTCTATTTAGAAACTGTCTAGCTTGCATCTATATCTCAAATTTCTGAAACCGCTTTAACAAACAATTTATTACAATTTATCAGCCATTAGCCTTCTTAATTACCAAACAACAAAATTATAAACTGGTCCAAACTGAAAGCATTTGCAGACAACACATTAAAGGTGGCCAAATGACAACATCTGTCCTTGATAGGTTAGAAAACATTGTGGGAAAAAGAGAGCCAGCAATTTCTCCTTTTCCCACAATGTTTTCTATCCTTTTGGACACAAATTCTTTTATTTGAGCCACATGTGTTGTCTGCAAATGCTTTCAATGGGGACCAGTTTGAAATTTTGTTGCTTGGTAAAGAGTTAAACCTTTACCACACAATCCCGACTTTTAACAACTCTGAAACAGAAGCATTTTGAAAACATTGTGCGAAAAGGAGAAAATGCTGGTAACTAGCATTTTCTCCTTTTCCCACAATGTTTTCTACCCCTCCCAGAACAAATTTCAATGTTTTAGTCACATTTATTTTGTCGTCTGCAAATGCTCTCAATATGGGTCAGTCTAAAATTTTGTCATTTGGTAAAGACTTAAGCAGCATTTAATTTGTTGTTTGGAAATGCTTTCAGTTTGGTCCAGTTCAAAATTTTAAAAGTCATTTGGTAAAGAATAAAAAAAAAAAAAATGCCTTAGACAAGAATATAAAAAGGAATATGTGAAAAGAAATAAGGTGAACAAATATTTTGTATCTATGGGCAATGAATTACGCTTTTAGTACTGTTCATTCCCTTTGAAAGTACCCCATTATACAGAAACATGCTGTGAATCTGTTTTCATATTTCTAGTTGATCCAAACCTGAATGCAATTGCTTATGCAGATAGTGCAGATCAAGATCAGAATACACATGCTGAGCAGTGTGGTCTTGGGTCTTCACCATCCACGTCTTTGATAGATACTCTGACAAAAACAGCCTTGAAATTGCTTAATCTGCATCTGCAGTACTGACTGAGGCTGTCCATTTCATTGAACTCGCTCTGCAAGGATTACTATATCCTGTGTTCACATAATTATTGTGTTATGTGCACTGTCACAAAGTAGTCTATCTGTCCATTTATCTGTCCATTTATGAATAATGGATTCCATTTAGTTAGTTGTTGGTAATATAGCTACACTGATAAAATGTGTGGACTGTCAAGGTTTGACTTTTGGTGTTGTTAGTTTGACTTAAAAGGCGCTATTGTCAACAGTGGAGGTCTGTACCATACGTGATGGAAATTACAGGGAGGCATTTTTCAGTTCAATAATCATTATGATATTATGAAGTATTGAACAAATATGTATGAAACATGCTCTGTGAAAAGTAGCGACCCAGGTCAGCCTGCGCAGTCCACACTGGCTGACCTGGACCGAAACTTTTTGTTATTGGTCATTTTTAGCTCCACTGGCCGAAGGCCACCGGGCTTATGTCATGGCCCGGTGTCCGTCATGCGTCCGTCCGTCCGGCCGTCCGTTAACTTTTATTTCAAACATCTTCTTCTCTGAAACTACCCGTCCGATTTTCACGAAACTTCACAGAAATGATCCTGACATGGTCCTCTTCAGAATTTCTTGAAAGAATTTGATTCCTTCAAAAACTCTGGTTGCCATGGCAACAAAAATGAAAAATATTGGAAATTTTTAAGAATCTTCTTGTCTGAAACCATAAGGCATAGGGCTACCAAATTTGGCATGTAGCTTTATGTAGTAGACCTCTATCAAGTTTCTTCAAATTATAGCCCTGGGGTCAAAATTGGCTCTGCGCCAGGGGTCACAAGTTTTACATAGGCGTATATAGAGAAAACTTTAAAAATCTTCTTGTCTGAAACCATAAGGCATAGGGCTACCAAATTTGGCATGTAGCTTTATGTAGTAGACCTCTATCATGTTTCTTGAAATTATAGCCCTGGGGTCAAAATTGGCTCTTCCCCAGGGGTCACAAGTTTTACATAGGCTTATATAGAGAAAACTTTAAAAATCTTCTTGTCTGAAACCATAAGGCATAGGGCTACCAAATTTGGCATGTAGCTTTATGTAGTAGACCTCTATCATGTTTCTTGAAATTATAGCCCTGGGGTCAAAATTGGCTCTTCCCCAGGGGTCACAAGTTTTATACATAGGCTTATATAGAGAAAATTTTAAATATCTTCTTGTCTGAAACCATAAGGCCTAGAGCTACCAAATTTGGCATTTAGCTTGATCTAGTTGGAGTCTACCAAAAGTGTCCAAAGTATAGTCCTGGGGTCAATTTGGCCTCATACTTGGAGGGGGGGGGGGTTCACAAGATTTACATAGGCTTACATAGGGAAAACTTTTAAATCTTGGTGTACATAGCCATAAGGCTTAGGCTACCAAATTTTGCATATAATTATAGCATTATTTAGTGGACAGTTACAAAGAGGGCCCAAGTTACAGCTCTAGGATCAAGTTTGGCCCTGCACCAGGGATCACAAGTTTTACATGGGTTTATGGAGTGAAAAGTTCAGAAACCATCTTGTTACCAGCCATAAGGCCAAGAACTCCCACATTTGGCATGTTATTCTTCTAATACAATATTCCCCATTTAGTCAGACTGTAGCCATGAGGTCAAAGTTTTATAAGGGCTTATATAGTGAAGACTTTTCTTCGTGGTTTATATTTATAAGCCAGTGGAGCGATACAGGGCCATCATGGCTCTCTTGTTCTGCATGTCAGTGAACAAGTGTATCTCATGATTCAGTCAGTTGTTATACGAGGGTCAGTCAAAAATAACTGAGCCCTACCTCATAACTTATAAGTTTAACAGACGACTCACTTGTTTATTATCCCTCAAAATAATCTCCCTTGGACAGAATGACTAAATTCCATATCCTCAGCAATGCCTGGATACCTGTTGCTAGGCAACTGAAGTTGATTCGTTGGACCTCCCTGTTCACGGCACACTTTACCTGATCTAAACTATCAAAACGGATTCATTGAAGGGGTTATTTCAACTTTATGAACAAATCAAAGTCAGGGGGAGAAAGATCTGGAGAATAAGGCGGGTGATAAGCACTACCCAGCCATATCCCTCCGACAGCTTATTGACAACATTACTTTTGTGGGGCAACGTGTCATCTTGCAAAATAAGCGGCATGCAGTCACTGAGGTCTGAGCACTTTCGGTGAAATGCTGGACAAAGTATTGTCCTAAGATACATCTTGTAGTAGTCTTTATTTACTGTTTCACCTGTCAGTTCCCCGTGTGAGGTCAGTACTCCACGGTAATCATACGCAAATATCAGCATCTTGGGACAGTTTTGACTTAGGCAGAATTTTACCGGTCTCCGCGAATCTTTGGTGTACTATTTGCTACTCTGTCGCTTAAATTCAGATTCAAATGAATGCATTCAAGTTTCATCAGTGGCAATGATTCTTTGCAGCATTTCATCGCCTTCTGCATCATATCTTTGTTGGAGTGATTGAGCAATATTCACACGTTGGTGTGTTTCCGTTTCTGAAAGCATATGGGGTACCCACCTAGTGGCGATCTTCCTAATTTGCAAACGTTTAGTCAGAATAATGACCTGTGACTTATGTCCAACTCATATGCTATCTCATCACACTTATATCTTCTATCAACCTCAAGTAGTTTTGCTACATTTTCAACATTTTCATCATTTGTCGCTGACAGAGTCCTGCCGCATAGGTGCTTGTTGCTAACAACAGTTCATCCATTATTAAATTCTCGCAGCCATCGCTTGATAGTACTGTATCCGAGTATAGACTCTGAATCAACTTCCTCAAGAGCTTTTGGAATTTCAGATGCAATTTTTCCCGTTTAGCTTCAATCTTAATGTACGCAATCTGTCCTTCACGCGTCAGTGTGAATGCACCCTCTGCCATGATGTTACAATAAATGACGTCGCATGTCAAGTAATGTTAATTTTTCTCGCGCAAAGAAAGCAATATTGGTCAACAATTGTGCCAAATATAATTACCGTGTGTCAAATAATGATAAAGTTATGAGGTAAGGCTCAGTTATTTTTGACTGACCCTCATACGAAAAGGATTTAACCCTTTACCAAACGACAAAATTTTGGACTGAACCAAATTGAAAGGATTTTGCAGACAACAAATTAAATATTGCTAAAATGATAATTTCTGTCATTGATGGGGTAGACAACATTGTGGGAAAAGGAGAAAATGCTGGTTACCAGCATTTTCTCCTTTTCCCACAATGTTTTCAAAAGGCTTCACTATCAAGGTCATTAAAAGTCGGGATTGTGTGGTAAAGGGTTAATGGATCAATAATAAGGTGATGGCATGCATGGTATCGCTATTATGCATTATGGAGATCCATCAAGACCCTTTGTCAGAGCATGGCTCATGTATATATATATACCTTAAGTGTGAAGGAATTTTGTTTACCATTCCATTCTAAGGTTTATTGCCCATATTCATCAAAATTAACATCACAGTTGCAGAGTTTTTGCAGAACAACCCTGAAAAAAATGGCATTTGGAAACATCATGGATAATGGAGAAATGCTGGTTACCAGCATTTTCTCCTTTTCCCACAATGTTTTCTGCCCTTTTCAAAGACAATTTCCATCATTATACCCCCTACTCACGAAGTAAAGTGGGGGTATACTACACTGGTTTCACCATGTCTCTTTGTCTGTCCATCCATCAATCAATCTGTCTGTAGACTTCTTTGTTTCCATGCTCTAACTCAAAACAGCTTGACCTAGGACCCTGAAATTTTCTACAAGTGTTGCTCATGACCCAAGGAGGTGCCCCATTGTTTTTGGGTCACATGGCTCAAAGGTCAAGGTCACAGGTGAACTTTGTTTAAAAATTGTTTCCATGCTATAACTCAATAGCTGTTTGACCTAGGACCCTGAAACTTTATACAAGAGCTGCTCATGACCCAACTTCCTGGAGATGCCCTGTTGTCTTGGGGGTCACTATGATGGATAAAAGTTCAAGGTCACTTGTGATCTTTCTTTTGAAAATCATTTCCATTATCTAATTGTGCTGCTTCATTGACAAGGTGCTTGTGAGGGGTATTTGCCTGCTCTGTGACAGTTCTAGTTTTAGTTAACATTTAATTTTTTTGCCTGGAAATGCTCTCAAGTTAGACTAGTTCAATATACTGTCATCTGGTAGAGTTAGTCAATGAGATCGTGCCTGTGTTATTGACCGAAGAGTTGTAGAAATCTTTGGGAAAAATCACCTCTTTCCTAGATCTTTTCCTAGATTACAACGATTAACTCTTTACCACACAATCCCGACTTTTAATGACCCCGAAGAAAAACCCTTTTGAAAACATAGTGGGAAAAGGAGAAAATGCTGGTAGCCAGCATTTTCTTCTTTTCCCACAATGTTTTCTACCCTTCACAGAACAAATTTTAATTTTTGATCCGCATTTGATTTGTCATCTGCAAATGCTTTCAATTTGGACGAGTCTAAAATTTTGTCGTTTGGTAAAGAGTTAAGCTTTGGCATATGCATGTAACTGAGGTGACCAAAATGATGGGGTTTGTCTTCCAAAGAGTAGCAAACATGGAGAGGAGTAGGAGAAAAATGGCTTCCAGCATTTGCTTCTTTTGCTACAATGTTTCGTACAAGAAACCCATTGACTCATATTACTATTTAATTTTTTTCTTCTGCAATGCTTTGAATTTGGACAAGTCTAAGATTTTGTTGTTTGGTTCAGAGTTAACTCTATCACAAAATTTTAGATTGTTTCCAAATTTGAAGCATTTGCTGACAACAAAATTTATGTGACTAATCAAGTTTGTTTTCCAAACAGTAGAAAACATTGTTGGAAAAAATGCTGGTTACTAGCATTTCTTCTTTTCCCACAATGTTTTCAAAAGCCTCTTTTCTTAGTGTCATTAAAACTTGGAATCATTTGGTAAAGAGTTACACTTAATTCTGTTTTTTAATTTGATTGATTCTGTTTAATACTTGAACAAACATCATCAGTTTTGGCTTCAGGAAATTTAGCCTGTGTGCAATCAGAAATGGTAATGGTTTACTTCATATAAAGATATTGGCATTAGTTTTAGACCTTGTTTGCAAGTAATTTCTTCTTTTGCTACAATTTCTTCACACATATTTGTGCATAAAAACCAGAGATTTCTGCTGACTTAGCCATTTATATATTACAAGGATGACTTAACCCTTTATCAAATGAGAAATTTGGGACTGGACCAAATTGAAAGCATTTGCAGACAACAAATAAAAAGTTGCTAAAATGATTTCTCTCTCTGGTAGGGTAGAAAGAATTGTGAGGAAAAGGAGAAAAATCCTGGTTACCAGCATTTTCTCCGTTTCTTACAATGTTTTCAAAAGGCCTCTTCCTCAGGGTTGTTTAACTCCGAATTTTGTGGTAAAGGATTAAAAAGAAGTTTACTGCAAATTTGCCTGACTCTTTAGTCCCAGCAAGATTTAAGATATTATCTTAATATGTCAACATTAAAAACATTCTTCAGAGTATGAATGTGACTCATAACCTGAAATTTCTGTCTGGAAGAATTTCTCTCTAAGTCAAATGTTGAGGGTAAAGGAGAAAATGCTGCTTATCAGCATTTTTCATCTTTTTCCACAATGTTTTCAAAGGTCTTCTTCAAAATCATTAAAACACAGGATTGTCTTGTGAATGTTTAAGAAGGTAATGATTGAAAAGTTTCAGTTTAAATTGCTTAAAAATGTTGTTGCTGGAAAGGACCAACAATTTTGAACATGCTGTGTGGTTATTAGCCTACTAGACATTGTTTATATATTCTTGCAAAAATTCTGCTTTTGTCTATAGTATGCATTGTGAAAAGGAAGTTGAAATGCTAGGAAAGCAAATATCAGCCCTGTATTGTATGGAGTTTTGGCACTGTGAGACGTGGGATTATTCACTCTTTACCAAACAACAATTTTCTAGACTTGTCCAAATTGAAAGCATTGCAGACAAAAAATTAAAGGTGGCACAATCCTGATAGGATAGAAAACATTGTGGGAAAAGGAGAAAATGCTGGTTACCAGCATAATGTTTCCAAAAGGCCTTCTTCAGGGTTGTTAAAACTCGGGATTGTATGGTTAAGGGTTAACTCTTTATCAGAGAACAAAATTTTAGATCTTTCTAAAGTGAAAACATTTGCAGACCCCGGGGGAGAAGTCTTTTGAAAACATGGGAAAAAGGGAAAATGCTGGTTACCAGCATTTTTTTCCTTTTCCCAAAATGTTTTCTATCCTGTCCGAGACAAATCTAATCATTTGAAAACAATTTATTTGTTGTCTGCAAATGCTTTCAATTTGGTCTAGTCTAAATATTTGTCGTTTGGTAAAGAGTTGAGGCTGCATTCGACACAGGACATGAGTTCTGGATTTCTGTGAGGTTGACATGATGTTTCTTAATTAATTGATTTTTCCATCTTGTTTCATCCCTGTTTCTCCCAGAAATAGTCGCAATCAAATTATCACATATAATGAAGCCGTCACAATGGTGTCTCTAGTTTCATATTAGAGGCCACGGGACTTCAGGGCTCGAGCTGGAAAAATTGTAGTAGCATCACAATTAGAAATGAGCCATGCTCTGGCAAAAGGAGGCTTAATATGTCTTCTTGATCCATGAGACCAAATAGGTTGTCACATTATTGAGGATCCATAAAATCCTTTTTTGTCATACAACTGATTCATGAGGTACACTGGTCCTTTTACATGCAAAAAATTTACTAAAAGCAAAAATTTTCAGCCCAGGGCAGCCTGTGTGGACTGTGCAGGCAGACATGGGTCGGTACTTTTTGCAGATGTATTGAGCCCCCCTTTTCACAGAGCATGGCCCAAATATTTGATACCAGACAACAAATTTAGAAGGGTCAATACGGACAGCATTTGCAGACAACATATTAACTCTTTACCACACAGTCCCGACTCTTAACAACCCTGAGGAAGAAGCCTTTTGAAAACATTGTGGGAAAAGGAGAAGATGCTGGTAACCAGCATTTTCTCCTTTTTTTTTCACCCACAATGCTTTCTACCCTATTCAGTACATAAATCACTTAATTTGTAATCTGCCAATGCTTTCAATTTGATCCAGTCTAACATTTTGTCATTTGGTAAAAGGTTAGATGTTGTGAAGGATAGTAGATGACAGGAGCAGACAGTCCTTGGTTGGTTTGACAGGAGTGTTTGTATGCTATCCAACTCTCTATCAATGATAAAACATTTGAGGACAACATGCGACTCAGATGACAAGGTTGTCTTTCAGAGAGAAGAAAATGTTGTGAGAAAAGGGAAAAATGCTGTTGGCCAGCATTCTCGCCTTTTCCCACACTGTTTTAAGGATCCCTTTGGCTTGGGGTCAAGAAAATATGGGATGGTTTTGTCTAGGGTTAACTCCTTACCAAATGACAAAATTTTAGACTAGTCCAAATTGAAAGCATGTGACCCTAAAATTGAAATTTGTTTTGGAAAGGATAGAAAACATTGTGGGAAAAGGAGAAAATGCTGGTTACCAGCATTTTCTCCTTTTCCCATAATGTTTTCAAAGGCTTTCTATTTCAGGGTCGTTAAATGTAGGGATAGTGTGGCAATGGGTTAAAGAATGAGATCCAAATAATTACAATTTTCAAGGGTGCTTGTGTCAATAATGTCTCAGCAAAGCAAATGATACAGATCACAGATAAATCAAAGATGAGACTGCACATTTTATAGAGTCTGATCTTGATCTACACTACCCTCAAAGCCAACTACAGTTGTGAAAGATGCTTTAACCCTTTCCCAAACAAGCCCTGGTTTTCACGTGTCTGCAGTACAAGTCTTTTGAAAACACTGTGGGAAAAGGAGAAATTGCTTGTAACAAGCAATTTCTCCTTTTCCCACGGTGTTTTCAACCCTTTTGGAGAACTCTATGTCATTTTCATCAAATTTAAAATTGTCGTCTGCAAACTCTTTCAATTTGGACCAGTCTAAAATTTATCGTTTGGGAAAGGGTTAAGAGTCAAGTTATATTAACCTTTTACAAGGCAACAAAATTACAGATTAATCCATATTGAAGGCTCTTGCAGAAGACAAAATTTATGAGTGTACCCTAAATTATGAGATATGTCTGTGACAGGATAGAAAACATTGTGGGCAAAGCATAGTCTTCTCTGTTACATTCATCACAACTTGGGATTGTGTGGTATTAAAGAGTCCATGTTGTGTTGTGATAGAAATGGAGAACAAGTTGCAAGGCTTGGTATGTTACTATAAATTTATTTTGCCTGGAAACAAAAACATGATCTGGAGTTAAAAATCATGGACCAGTTACAGACTTGCCTATTATAACTCTTTACCACACAATCCCGACTTTTAACGGCCCCGAGAAAGAAGGCTTTTGAAAGCATTGTTCGAAAAGGAGAAAATGCTGGTAACCAGCATTTTCTCCTTTTCCCGCAATGTTTTCTACCTTTCCCAAAACAAATTTCAATATTTTAGTCACATTTAATATGTCTTCTGCAATTGCTTTCAATTTGGACTAGTCTAAAATTTTGTTGTTTGGTAGAGTTAAATTGGATTGGTTCCAGAGTCTACATAATACCATATTTTTGCCTATCCCTCACTACACAAGTCAGAGTTTTAACGACACTAAGGGAGTATGGTTTTGAAACATTGAAGGGAAGGAGAGAATGCTGGTTTACCAGTGTTTTCTGAAATTTTCTCCTTTTCCTACAATGTTTTCTCCCCTTTCAAAAGACAAATCCCATCATTTGAGGCATTTATAGTTTGTCCTCTACAAAATTAATATTGTTATCATAGACAGGCTTAAAGATTTTGTTGTCTGGTAAAGGGTTGGTTTACCCTTATAATGCTGGATCTGACTAAATTTTCTAAACATTGCAGACGCGTAAAGGATCAGACTGTACAGAAAGTGCAGTCTGATCTTGGGTCTATGTAGTGTAATATTTTGTTATGTGCTCTGGGGGGGAAAACGCCCTTGAAAATTGCATATTTCAACTGTGTTTTGTAATTAAGAAGGTTCGAGTTATTATTTCAGCATTTTAACCTTAATAGGCCACAAAATGCAACTAACTGACCATTTGCGGAGAGTGTAGATTAAGATCAGACTGTACAGAACATGCAGTCTGATCTTGGATATACATTGTCCAATAGGGAGATATTTTTCTCCAAAACAGTAAGTTGAAATGACATTATTCGGGTTTTAACTATCGGCTTGAAAGTGTCATTTAACTTACTTAGTAGGATTAGGGTTAAGGGGAAATGAAAAAATAGTTTATTTCCTTTGATTGGGAAAGGGATATCCTCTCCTTTTGAGAGCACTGATATGGAAGACATTTTCATAAATGGAATGCATTAGCTACCAATCTTGATTGGTTTTTCTGTGAGGACCATTTAAATATGATTATACATGTATAGTTTTTGAGTCTTTCAAGGTAAAATTAAGGAAGATTTTGGCAAAAAATATGGATGAATATAATTTCTGCCTTTCAAAGAAATATTTTTGAAAAATGTCAAGATTGCTTGTATGAAGCCATTTGTCCATTTCTCACAATGTTTTCAGTATCTGATATAGTATAGATATCCTTGAAAGGGTTACACATGAAGGAATGGGGTGAAGAAGCCATTGTTTGATAATTTCTCAATTCAACTCTATGTCAGTCACAACAAGAACATTTTAGACGTTCATACTGGAAGTATTTACAAAAACTAATTAAAGGTCTAGATCAAATTTTGGATCCGTCTTCGAAAAGTATAGAAAATATTGTTGGAAAAGGTGAAAATGCTGGAACCAGCATTTTCTCCTTTTGCAACAATGTTTTCAAACCTTTTTTCTGTAGTTTAATGAGAACAGCGGATTGTTTTGTAAAAGGTTCAAGTCTGAGTGTTATGGCTATTTGCTTTGTAGGGTTACGGTTACAGTGATGCAAATACAGGACGGTCACAAAGTGCATTTGTGAGGGAGTGATCCCAGACTGTCATTAGGAGAAACTGTCTCCTAATTCAGTTGTTGGGTTTATGATAGAATTATTGTTGTGTGGGTGGGACAGATGACAGCAAGAAATGCCAGGAAAAGTTTAATTGTCCCTAGTCACGAGCAGCATTTTGACTTGACAACTTTATTTTCATGGCCAAGATATTGATTACAAATTGAAATCTTGATTTCTTTTTTCTAGCGATGACCTTTTTGGGTCATGCAGGAGACTAATTTTGAAATTGCTGCTACAAAAGTTGGAATTGTATGAAATCAGCAATATCTCCTTCTGTTACAATATTTTCTCTTGTATTTATCAGTTGAATCTAAAGTGATGTTGATTATTATACTTGACAAGGATGTTTCCAAAGTTGTCTGCTGCGAACTCTTGTATGGGAAATGATGTGTTGATGATAATGATGATAAATTTAGATGCTTTTGCCCAGTTATTGTACAAAACCCAGAATGCCTAGAACATGCAGTCTTATCATGGATCTACATAGTCTTGTATCTACGCAAGTTACTCCAATCAAAGAAGTCTTCCAGACACCTGAACTAAAACCATCATCTTTTTACCTTGGCTGTTTTTGAAGAGAACATTGAGGCATTGCCATAGCCCTGTTGTCATTATGGCCATCTATAAAATCTGAGTTCCTCATATCTCTGATATTACAGAACAGGGCTGCAGAAATCTGAAAAATTGTCGGATTACACCGATTCACATCACAGAAAACTGAAATATTTTCTAAAACTTACGTGAAAATTGGTCTTGTCATGCATGGTTGCCTCATATGAGATTAATTCTTTCTCACAATCTTGAGTAATTAACCCATGTCCTGCTAAGAGCAGAACACTGTCTCACATATAGGTGGTTAACACGACTTCCGTCCGCACCAGGGGCTTGCCTAAGAAATTTGCCTCGTTTTCACTTTTACTATTGATATTACTCATTTATAAAGTGTGTAGACATGAACTAATATAGAAACTAAGTGATTTTACATCATTCTTTCCAAAGAATCATCCAATCGGCTGAAATTTTAGCAGACAAAGATGCATGTTTACTTTGGTCAGGATATTGTCGAAAACAAATGTGAAATGGCAAACTGAAGACTGACACTTGAGGACGCTTTCCAGCAAATTTTGGATGAAAGCAAAAGTGACGGGCAGGAATCATTTGAGGAAAATGAAGAAGAAAATATTCTTGAAGAAATTTTAATGGATGCCATTATGGTTTATCAGTTTTAGATGAGACAATCCCAGACCGATCGCAAGTTGGATTGTGACAAAGAAAGTATGGGGGGTAAATGTAGACTCACTGCTGTCAATCTGCTGGACCAACTGAGATTACAAAATTTCTGTAGCCCTGTTACACAAGTTATTTAATGAACCCTTTACTACAGGACAAATCTTAGACTTTTCCAAATTGAAACCATCTGCAGGCGACAAATTTGAAATTCTCCTCTAAGGGAGAAAACATGGTGGGAAAGGAGAAAATGCTGGTTACCAGGGTCCGTATTCACCAACCATTCTTAAGAGCATTCTTGGTCTTGTTCTTCAAATTTTCCCAAATTTGAAAGTAACACAACTTCTGATTGGCTAAACCATATGGTTTAGCCAATCAGAAGTTGTGTTACTTTCAAACTTGGAAAATCTTGAAGAATAAGTCTAAGAACATTCTTAAGAATGGTTGGTGAATACGGACCCAGGATTTTTTCCTCTTCCTGTAATGTTTTCCAAAGACTTCTCATTCAGGGTTGTTAAAAGTCGGGATTGTAAGGCAGTGGCTTAAACTCTTTACAAGATCACAAAATTTAAGGCTGACCCATAATGGAAGCCTCAGTCCATTAGACATACGTCGAGATTTATTTCTGAAACAGCAGGAAACATGTGAAAAGTTGTGAAAGGGTAGTTGACATTGTAAGAAGGAAAGAATATGCAGCTACTAGCGTTTTCTCTTTTTCCTACCATGGTTTTGGAAAGTATCATCCTCTAGGCCATGAAAACCTGTGATTGTTTGGAGAAGGGTTAAGGGTAAAATTTTGCCACAATATTTTCAAAAGTGGTCTCACAGGGGTAGCTGACAGAAATTGTGTCAGATCAGTGTCTCTCTCACTTGGAGAGGCTGAGTTTATGGATTCTTTTATTTGAAAAGGAAGATATAAATTTCCAGCTTTTTTCACAGTAATTCTCATTTGCTGGGATTTCCTTTAACCTGATTTCTTTTTTATTCAGATCTATAAAAAATATTGAGTCCTTCAGCCCTCTGCCACACAATCCTGTGTTTTAACTCTTTACCACACAATCCCGACTTTAACGACCCTGAGAAAGAAGCCTTTTGAAAACATTGTGAGAAAAGGAGAAAATGCTGGAAACCAGCATTTTCTCCTTTTCCCACAATGTTTTTTTTACCTTTCCCAAAACAAATTTCATTTTTTGGGTCACATTTGTCGTCTGCAATTGCTTTCAATTTGGACCAGTCTAAAATTTTGTCGTTTGGTAAAGAGTTAACCAACCTGAGGTAAAAGCCTTTGAAAACATTGTGGGCAAAGAAGAAGATGCTGGTAACCAACATACGCCATTTTGACTTGTTGTTGGCCATTGCTTTTGTTATGAACAAGTCAGGATTTTTTTTTTTGTCTGACTAAGTGTTAACCCATAGGCTGCTAGGCACTGCTCAGTGCACAATTAGCTGACTGTCAGTCAAGATCAGACTGCTCAGAACATGTCTGTGGTTAGATTTTTTGGACACAGAGTAACTTGAAATTGTTATTTTTTTGGTCTCTAATCTCTACTGGTATTTGTTCTTTTTATTTGTGGGGTCCTGCGTGCCTCAGTGGTAAAGTGTAGGACTCGTAACCTGGAGGACCCGGGTTCGAGCCTCACTGGATCCACTGGGTCTTTCATGGGAGTGTCCTTGGGCAAGACACTTCAGAGCCCAAGCCTAGTACTGGTGGAATCCAGGAAATACATGAATATGTGAGCTGTCGCCGTGATATGATATGAGCTGTCGCCATGATATGACTTGAAATAATGTTGAAAGCGGCATAAAACACCATTCAATCAATCAATTCAATACATGGATCCGTGGAAATCGATATTTGACCAATCAGGTCATCGCATTTATTTGGCCCGATGTGCAGCCTTGCTGTCTGCTATTTCGGCTCACAAACAAGCGACTGTTAATGATGGAGAAGTGCGATATTATGTGTGTTTACAACGCTTGAATTTTAGGAAAAAGTGTAAAAGATGTGGTTTGCAATCGTGTACTGCTTACGTGAGATATACGAAGAGATAAGTGTGGATTATGATTATGATTGACAATGGGACATGAGCAAAGAGTTTGATCAACGCTATATTGCGCACTGGATTAATTAATGTTAGTTTTTTTCCCCCTGAAACTCTCCGAAAAAAACTTAAACTGTTTTACAGTGGAAAACAAAGGTAAAATGTATGAAATACTAATAAAGAGAAAGTATGTTCACTAAAATAGTTAATCTTGTTTTATAACATCTGCACATCCAAAAAGGGGCATGTGTCATCAATGTTTAAATTTGACGTTAACATTAACCCTTGGTGCATGAAGAATGCTGAATGTGTAGATACAGATCAGAGTGCAAAAAAATGCAGTTTATTCTTGGATTTAAACCATCTGCTACTTAAATTAAGTACATTTACGTGTATTCTTACTGAAGGTACATGTAGATTTCAACTGTGAAACAGAGTAAGTTCTGTTTTGGAAGGTTAGCTCAAAAGGCAACTTACGTTAATTAAATCAGCTTTTGCCCTAGCCATATTTAGGTGGATTAGCACATCTGCCATTTCAAAGGGTATGTCGGTAAACTGTTAACTGATAAGATGTTTGTTTGATTGCCACTGTAATCCACTCGACCACCCGTTGTCTTCAGTATATCATAAGATAAAACAAACTACAGCCAATGATATTAACAAGTTTGTTAATTGACAGCACACTTTACACTTTTATAAAATCGTCAGGCAACCATTTTCCCTTAACTTGAAATTTAAACATTTCTCAGACTTCCACCTCTCTGTTGAATGAGTCTATAAATATTTCAAAATGCTTGTAATATAGTGTAATTTATTAACAAATATGATGTTGAGACAACCTAACAAGCCTTACAAAAATATTAATCATCTTTAATTCTATAATTTTTAAGCAAAACTGCAGAGGATTATGAGTTGTTTCATTTTTTCTCATAGAAGTTCAAAACTTTGCTGGCACATGTATTACATTGTCCGTAGCCCCTGAAATTCATATTTTTTGTACAAATCCTTGTGTAAATAAGTTCAAGTATCCATATATTTCTTGCAGAGAATCCATCATCGGCAGAAACATATGAAAAAGATTATTTTTCCGGAATTTAATCGTAGGAAACAGACATAACAGCACGATTTAAGTAGCCTTTCTGCTATACTGTATATGTATTTACTGCCTTTGTTTGTGAGCCCTTAACGATGGTAAACAAGGAAATCGGTTTATCTTATCGCCACGGATCCATGTATCCTTTTATTTACTTAGCAGGTCAAGAAATGGTGTTTTTGCCAAGATAAGGGCTTGTATGATAGAGTTTTTGGTATCTATTTATTAGATACAGCAGAAAAATAACTTTTATTGCAACATTTTGTACTATATCTACATTTTTAGGAAATGTTTTTCCTGGTTACTTTTTTGTTTTGGCTCCCAGTTGTTACAAATAACAAATAACAACATTATATAACTCTTTAACACACAACACAATTTTTAGACTTCTCAAGCAGAATTTTGGACTGGACCAAATTGAAAGAATTTGCAGACAACAAATTACATGCTGCTGCAATGATGATTTCTGTCTTTGACATGGTAGAAAACATTTTTGGAAAAGGAGAAAATGCTGGTAACCAGCATTTTCTCCTTTTCCAAAAATGCTTTCCAAAGCCCTCTTTTTCAGGGTCATTAAAACTTGGGCTTGTGTGGCTAAAGAGTTAAGGGTTCAAAATAATGTTGAATTTGTAACCCACCTTTGATTTGGTTTGATCCCCACCTTTGGAGCTGTCAAAATTTTACAAAACTGCAAGTTTTGCAACATTCGGTTCAGATCATCTCAATCGGCCAAGGATCAAGGGTCTATCTTAGCATTGGAGGAGATTTAAATCAAGGTCAAACAGAAAAAAATATAATATTTGCATTTGTTGAGAGTGAAAAAAATCAATATCTAAGAAAATGGAAAAAGAGGTCCAATATTTGCATTTATAGAAAATGAGCATTCTAATCAGTCGATTTGTTCTAGCAAAATACAAAACCCTGAATTCTAAATAACTCTTTGTCAAATGACAAGGTTGTTGACTGATCCAAATTGAAAGCAGTTGTAGACGACAAACTATGTGATGCACAAATTAGCAAATTTTTCTATGTAAGAGAGGAGTTTTAGTAAGGAAGGAGCCTGTTGAAACATTACTGGAAAAGGAGAAAATGGTGGTAACCAGCATATTCTCTTGTTTCCTACAATGTTTGCAAAGGCAGTATACATCAAAGTTGTTAAAACTAGATTTGTGAGGTAATGGGTTAATTACATGCTGCCAGGTAGATAGAACATTCTTTTAACTCCTAACCCAGCAACAAAAATGTTGACTCTTCCAAGTTGAAAGCATTTTGCAGATGACATTTTAAATTTTGGCTCAAATGATGAAATTCATCTTTGATAGGGTAGAAAACATGTTAAGAAAAGGAAGAAATGCTGGTTACCAGCATTTTCTCATTTTTCTGCAATGTTTTCAGTAGCCAGTGTTAAAACTCCGGATTGTGTGGTAAAGGCTTATACAACAAGATCTCTAATATCTTTCAATAGGGTACAAGATTCAATATTTACCTAGACATTTTATCAATTGCCAGTGTTTACCATTATTTGGCCGCCTGCCTGTCTGAAAATACATATCAAAGAGGCCCTCTTTTTGTCACCTCTTTAACTCTTTACCAAACAACCAAATTGTGGACTGGTCCAAATTGAAAACATTTGCAGAAGACAATTTCAATGTGGCTCAAATGATAGACTTTGTTTTAGATGGGGTCGAAAACATACTGGGAAAAGGAGAAAATGCTGGAAACCAGCATTTTCTCCTTTTCTCACTATGTTTTCGAAAGCCTTCTGTGTTAGGGTTGTTTAAACTCGGGATTGTTTGGTAACGGGTTAAGTCACACTTGAAGAAGAAATGTAGTCCTCACTCATTGAGCAATGCCACTCTCATTAAACTAACCTTTTCCTACCCAGCAAGATTAGATTCTTCCAAATTCAAAACATCTGCAGACGACAAATTTGAAGCTGAAGTTCTCTGACACTGTGGAAAACATTGTTGGAAAAGGAGAAAATGCTGGTAACCAGCATTTTCTCCTTTTCCCACAATGTTTTCAAAACGCTTCTTTCTTAGGGTCATTAAAACTCGGGATTGTGTGGTAAAGGGATAAATTAACCCTCTTTAAGAGTGTGGAATATACTTGTTGGAGATTTTAAGTTTATTAAAAAAGACCCAAATGGCTGCAATTTCAACGTTTCATTTGAGCAGAATGTGGACAGTGATGATCAGCGATCACACTGCACATCTTCTGCCTATTTCGTCTTGATCTTCTCTGGCTACAAAGGCATCTTTAGCTCTTAAAGGCAGTGTAAAGGGTAATTCATTACCAGACAACAGACTTTTGGATTTATCCATGTTGACAGCATTTTGCAGACCACAAACTATTTTGGCACAAATGATAATTTATCTGAAAGGATATGTCTAAAATTTTGTCGTCTGGTATCGGGTTAAGTAAGGCACTTCAACCTCCCAACATGGCACTAGTGAAACCACAGAAAAGGTGAACAGTGGAGCTGTTGCCTTGATAGGACTGAAATATTGAGATAGTCTGTTAGGTAAGGCACTTCCCAGTCCAAACCAAGGTAAAGGTAATACCCTAGGAAGACATGAACAAACACACTGTTGCTACAATAGGACAGAAATCCTGTTGAAAATGGTGTAAAAACCCAATGTAACCAACCAAACAAGGAAGTTCATTCAAAAAGAATTTCATTGACTTTGGATGGAAGCAATCAATGTAATTTCCTCAGGGGGAAATAAAATCAAGGACTTTCCAATAAATGCCTGTAAGTTGAAGGCTTTTGACATTTCAATTTGAAGATATATTTGATCAAGTTTATTTTTACATTGAAAACATATATCTGAAAAATTGTTTACTTGTCCAAATTGGAAGCATTTGCAGACAATTAATCTGTTGTGACTCATATGATGGAATTTATCTGTGAGTTGCTAGAAAACATTGGGGGAAAAGGAGAAAATGCTGTTGATCATTATTCATTATAATTGTCTAACAACCAACTAAATCATGAGGTAAGCTGGTCCTTTTAACCCTTTCCCAAACAACAAATTTTGGACTGGTCCAAATTGAAAGAGTTTGCAGACGACAATTTTAAATTTGATGAAAATGGCAGAAAAGTCTCAAAAATGGTAGAAAACACTGTGGGAAAAGGAGAAATTGCTCGTTACGAGCAATTTCTCCTTTTCCCACAGTGTTTTCAAAAGACTTGTACTGCAGACATGTGAAAACCAAGGCTTGTTTGGGAAAGGGTTAAATGCAGAAAATTAATCGCTGATTGTGCAGGCTAATGTGGGTTGACACTTTTTTGGCCATGCATTAAACCCCCTTTTCACAGAACATGGCTATTTGTTTTGGTAACAAACATTTTAGTAATGCTCTGTAAAAAGGGGATTTAATGCATCTGCAAAAAGAATCGACCCAGGTCAGCCTGTGCAGTCCACACAGGGTGACTTGGATCGAAACTTTTAAGCTTTGGTAAATTTTCAGCATGCCAAAGGACCACTGTATCCTTTGACTTATTCTGTTCTGAGACAAAATGGATGACTTGCTTGGTATAATGTATCACAGAGACACATTAAACCCCTCTTTGCCAGAGCATGGCTCAAATATTTTGACAAGTCGGTGTAACAGGTTATTTTTATCCCCCAGTGGAAAGGTTAAATAATACTGATTTGATGTTGTCCATCCATCTGTCTGTGTGTCTGTCTGTCTGTTCATTCCTCTAGTCATATTTGGCAGGGGTTTGCAATACGAGTTGAAAGTCAGTGACATGTTTTACTTTGGTTCTAGCCAAACCAGGTAGTCGGCAACATTCAAGGCTTGAAACCAATGGGAGATGGTTGAATCCCCCAGCTTGGCAAATTTCTTACTTAAAATTGATTGTTCATCGCAGGGGGGTTTGAGAGATTATTTCAATAATATTATTCAAAAACTGTTTTTTGCTACTACTCTTTTTTTATGCAGAGGAATATTACATTATATTGAAAATGTGCAGGGACCATAGACTGACATATATATATATGTACTTATTTCACAAATAGATACTTTTATATGACAGAAAAATAAGTGATGGGTCTGGTTCATTTACCTAATCAATCTCAGGTCTGTTTTTTTTTCCTGAAACCTTACTAAGTATATCTGATTTGAATTATTTATATTGTTGCACTTTCTGTCCTCTAGATGATTCCCCTATGGTACTTAACCTTTAACCCTTTACCATATGACAAAATTTTAGACCTGCCCAAATAGCATATTCAGACACCAAATTAAATGTGGCTAAAAGTGTGAAAGTTGTCTTTGATAGGGTAGAAAACATGGTGGGAAAAGGAGAAATTGCTGGTAACTAGCATTTTCTCCTTTTCCCACCGTGTTTTCAAAATCCTTCCTTGTAAGGGTCAACTATGTTTGCAAAAGTCTTCTGTCTTAAGGTCGTTAAAAGTCAGCATTGTGTAGTAAAGGATTAACTTCAACTTCGCACTGGAATAGTTACTCCAACAACATTTGCTGAAAAAGACAACTGCACAACATATGGAAACGGTTGATTTCATTTGTGTATCAAGAGCTACAATACATTGAATCGATTGAATGATGTTCCGTGATCATGTTCAAGATTTCATTTGTGTATCAAGAGCTTCAATACATTGAATCGATCTAATGATGTTCCATGATATGTTCAGATTTCATTTGTGTATCAAGAGCTTCAATACATTGAATCAATCTAATGATGTTCCGTGATCATGTTCAAGATTTCATTTGTGTATCAAGAGCTACAATACATTGAATCCATGTAATGATGTTCCATGATCATGTTCAAGATTTCATTTGTGTATCAAGAGCTACAATACATTGAATCGATTGAATGATGTTCCATGATCATGTTCAAGATTTCATTTGTGTATCAGGAGCTGCAATACATTGAATCGACTGAATGATGTTCCATGATCATGTTCAAGATTTCATTTGTGTATCAAGAGCTACAATACATTGAATCGATTGAATGATGTTCTGTGATCATATTCAAGATTTCATTTGTGTATCAAGAGCTACAATACATTGAATCGATCATGAACATGATCATGTTCATGATCATTTCAGTCATATCATGGCCACAGCGCACATGTTCATGTATGTCCTGGGTTTCATCAGTTCTACACTAGGGCTCTCATGTGTCTTGCCCAAACATGGACATTCCCAAGAAGAACTCAATGCCTGCATTGAGGCTCAAACCCGGGGTCTCCTGGTTACAAGTCCCAGACTGAGCCACCTGGCTGCACCCACATACAGTTGAAGTGGCATATATCGGTTTTTCAGAAGCATTTTGTGGTAAGTCTGACAGTACTCCAGATACAATCTCTATCTGGGTAATTTACAGTAGATTTTTCTGTGGTATTTCCAAATAAAATCTGTACCGGATATGTGACTTTCATGCTGGTATGTAAAATATGTGGCACATATCTCAAAAAGGGAAGTGGCTTACGCTTACATGCATTGTAAACATTTAGGCATTTTCAAGACCTTGCTGATATGAAATTGCACCCAGGAATCTCCGCTTAATGATAGTTTACAGAAATCATCTGATCCAAGGAGAGAAACTGGTGAAGCCAAGGATTCAAACCAGTGACCCTTGGTTTCAACTCCTACATGTTGCGGACTTGGCTACTAGGCTGACTCTACAGTGACTGATATGCTGAACATCTGTTTCTATTTCTCTCTTCCTCTCTTTCTTCTACAGTGACTGATATTCTGAACATCTGTTTCTATTTTTCTCTTCCTCTCTTTCTTCTACAGTGACTGATATTCTGAACATCTGTTTCTGTTTCTCTCTTTCTTTCCCCCCCCCCCCCCCCCCCCCCCCCCCCCCCCCCCCCCCCGTACAGTCTGGGCCCTTTGCCGTACAATCTGAAGTTTAAACTACCTTGATGAAGCCTGTGTGTTCACAGCCCCAGCCCTAAGGAAGAAGACTTAAAAAAAAAAGTGGTAACCAGCATTTTCTCCCCCCCCCCCCCCCCCCCCCCCCCCCCCCGGACAGTCTGGGCCCTTTGCCATACAATCTGAAGTTTAAACTACCTTGATGAAGCCTGTGTGTTCACAGCCATAAGGAAGAAGACTTAAAAAAAAAAGTGGTAACCTTTTCCCACAATTTTTCTTATCCTTTCAAAGAGAAATTCCAAAATTTGAGCCATATTTAATATTTTGTCTGCAAATGCTTTCAATATGGGTAAGCCTTTTCTTGATTAAAGTAAAGAGTCTTGCAATGATTGTGTTGGTAAGAAATTAAGTTCAGAAGTTGATCATTAATCCATTGAGAGCAGAAACTCAACAGACATTTTCTGTCTAGAAAGAAGACCCATGTTATTGTAAATTCAAGGTTGCTTTGTCTAGAATGTCTAAGCAAAACCAACATTGTAGGTCAGAGATCAGACTGCGTGTTTTGTGCAGTTTGATCTTGAACTAAACTGGCTGTAAAGGAAATAAAAGTTATGAAAGGCGCTCTAAGGGTTTACAAATGGGATTTTCTGACCCAAATCTTGTCCTTGGAAGATTGATGATGATCTAGGTTTCATCTACCATAAGGAGGGAGATATATGATACATAAACCTGCAGGGAACCCAGATAATGGCTTTTTTTAAGCCTTTTGCAAACCTCCCCTGTAACAGAAATTCTTTGCTATATAAAGAAATCTATGGCCTAGTATTAAATTTTGGGGTTTTCCTTAATGCTACTCAGTTCATTGTAATGTTATGTAATTTTATGGTATTTACCGGTACCCCACACCAAACAATCATTTGCTTCGTACAACCATGTGGAAAAAGGCTTTTCAAAACATTGTAGGAAAAGGGAAAAAAATGCTAGGAACCAGCAATCCCACCCACAATGTTTTATATCCTTCCAAGGACCAATTCTATCTTTCATGCCATATATGAGTTGTTGTCTGCAATCACTTTCACAAACAGGACTAAGATCTAGTGAAGGATTAAGAGGGACTAATTTTGGTTAATTAATTCTTTTATAATTAAAACAAGGGCTTTCTATAAATGTATGCCTTCTGAAGCTTACTGTCCAAAAATTTTAAGAAAGGGAAGGGAATAGCATGCTTTCATATTGATTATCATATTGCATAAAATTGATGCTAGGAAACTGCAAAATTTTAATGTAATTCAACCGTTTACCACACAGTCCCGAGTTTTAATGACCCTGAACAGGAAATGCTTTTAAAACTTTGTGAGAAATGGAGAAAATAATGGTAACCCACTCTTTCTCCTTTTTTCACAATCTTTTCTAACCTTTCATGAAAAAACCAGTTCATTTTTTGAGCAACATCTTATTTGTCATCCACATAATGCTTTCAGTTTGGACATTTCTAAAATTTCGTACTTTGGTACAAAGTTAACATACCTCACTTGGTGAAGAAAACCTTTTTTAGCTCACCTGAGCACAAAGTGCTCGTGGTGAGCTATTGTGATCGTGCTGTGTCAGTCGTGAGTTGTCTGTTGTCAACTTGTTACCTTGTGTACGCTCTAGTGGCCACATTTTCAGTCCGATCCTCATAAAACTTGGTCAGAATGTTTGTCTTGATAAAATCTTGGACAAGTTCGAAATTGGGTCATGTGGGGTCAAAAACTAGGTCACCAGGTCAAATCTAAGAAAAACCTTGTGTGTGCTCTAGAGGCCACATTTTGAGTCAGATACTTGTGAAACTTGGTCAGACTGTTTGTCTTGATAAAATCTCGGACCAGTTTGAAATTGGGTCATGTGGGGTCAAAAACTAGGTCACTAGGTCAAATTTTAGAAAAACCTTGTGTGCGCTGTAGAGGCCACAGTTTTAGTCAGATACTTGTGAAACATGGTCAGAATGTTTGTCTTGATAAAATCTAGGACGAGCTTGAAATTGGGTCATGTGGGGTCAAAAACTAGGTCACTGGGTCAAATCTTAGAAAAAACCTTGTGTGCACTCCAGAGGCCACATTTTCAGTCCCATACGAATGAAACTTGGTCAGAACCTTTGTCTTGATGATATCTTGAAAGAGTTTGAAACTGGTTCACCTCAGTTCAAAAAACTAGGTCACCAGGTCAAATCTTCGAAAAACCTTGTGTGCACTCTAAAGGACACATTTTCAGTCTGATACTCATGAAACTTGGTCAGAATGTTTGTCTTGATAAAATCTCGGAAGAGTTTGAAATTGGGTCATGTGGGGTCAAAAACTAAAGAAATACCATGTGGGAACTCTAGAGGCCACATTTTTCGCTTAATTGACTTGAAAATTCTTCAGAATGTTTGTCTTGATCAAATCTCGGATGAGTTCGAATATGGGTCACCTGGGGTCATAAACTAGGTCACTAGGTCAACTTACAGAAATTCCTTGTGGGCGCTCTAGAAGCCACAATGCTTACTCAATTGACCTGAAAATTGATCGGCATGTTTGTCTTGATAAAATCTTTGATGAGTTCAAAATTGGGTCACATAAGAGAATACCTTGTGGGTACTCTAGAGGCCACAATTCTTGCTAAATTGACCTGAAAATTGGTCTACATATTTGACTTGATGATATCTTGAATCAATTAGAAATTGGGTCACTAGGTCAAATTAAAGAAATGTATTGTGGGCACTGTAGAGGTCACAATTTTTGCTCAACTGACCTGAAAATGTGTCAGCATGTTTGACTTGATGATATCTTGAATGGATTTGAAATTGGGTCACATAGGGTCATAATCTAGGTCACTAGGTCAAATTACAGAAATACCTTGTGGGCACTCTAGAGGCGGCAATTCTTGCCCAATACACCTGAACCTTGGTCATCAAGTTTGTTTAAATGGATGAGTTTGAAATATGGTCACATAGGGTCATAAACTAGGTCATTTGGTCAAATTGAAGAAATACATTTTGGACACTCCAGAGGCCACATTTTCAGCTCAATTGACCTGACAACTGGTCAGAATGTTTGTCTTAATAATATCTCAGATGAGTTTTAAATTGGGTCATTATGACCCTGGAGTGAAATTTTGCCTATCGACACAGGTGAGCGATCCAGGGCCATCATGGCCCTCTTGTTTCAAGTTGCAATGCACTATTTTTGGAAACAATGTGGCAGAAAGAGAAATTGAATGATGTTTATGGAGCTCACATTACAGTTCAGACATGGAAACAGTGACAGCTTATTCATATTGTTAGCCTATCGTGACAAAAAAAATGGAAATTATTATGACAGTTGAGAAATTTTAAATTTCTTGACCTGAATGAAAAATTATTTGCAAGTGCAAAACAGTTAATTGAAGAGTCAGAAATGTTTAACTTTCACCAAACAACAAAATTTTGCATATTGAAAGAATTGAAATTTTGCAGACAATATTTTATTTACTTGAATAATCAGATCTGTCTTTTAATGAATAGTAAACTGTAATCAAAGCGCTGACGCACTGAAGGCAGCGGGTTTGTGCCAGCTACAGATCTTATTACTTTCTTTGCACAGGTTTCCTTTGTACTTGACTTGAAGTAAAAAGGTGCCTTAATCGATCTGCAAACAGTATAGACTTAGGTCAGCCTGTGCAGGCAGTCAGTCTGTGCAGTCTTCACAGGCTGACCTGGGCTGAAACTTTTCGCCATTGGTCCATTTTCTGTACATCGAAGGGTCGGTCTATGGATCAATAATTATTTATGTCTTGCTTGGTATAATCCATCACGAGGATGCAAGAAGCCCCCTTTTGCCAAAGCACAGCTCATTTTTGTTTGTGGCTAAAATAAAGATAAAATCTAGTACATGAGCACAGGCAGAAAACAAGACTTGAATAAATGATATTAATCCTTTCCAAAACAATCCCAAGTTTTTATGACCCTGTGGAAGAGGCCTTTAAAGACATTTGTGGAAATGGAGAAAGTGCTTCTAACCAATGTTTTCTATTATATCAATCCGTAACATTTATGAAATTCTTGAAAGGTATCTTAAAGTACTGAAAACCAGTCTTAGTATAATTTTGAGGTTTTACACCTCAAAATCCTTGTAGGCCAAATAATGTGCTTTATAAAAGTTTTGCCGATCCCTTTTAAGGAGTTTGTAGCTCAAAGACTTGAAGTTGGTACCGCTGGTTTAAATTTCCAGCATGGTCTTCTTTCTGATCCACTTATCATTTATGCCATGTTGTTATTCAGTGCATGACCTTAAGGAAATAGCCAAGAAACGCATGCATAGGTACACTGGCAGCTGTTATGACCCAAGCTGTTTAAATTTCATTAACTGCTAATAAATTATACTGAAAGAAGCCATTTGCAGACAAAAATTGAAACATGGCTCAAAAACAGTGTACATCTTTGATAGGGTAGAAAACATTGTTGGAAAAGGAGAAAATGCTGCTTACCAGCATTTTCTCCCATTCCTACAATGTTTGTAAAAAGTTATGTTCTAAGGGTCGTTAAAACTTGAGATTGTGTTGTACAAGTAAATGCATAATATAATTTGCAGTTATAACTACTTTTAACTCTTTACCACTCAATGCCGACTTCTAACAACCTTGAGAAAAAAGCCTTGTGAAAACAGTCTGGGAAAGGAGAAAATGCTGGGAACCAGCATTTTCTCTATTATCCACAATGTTTTCTATCCTATAAAATAAAACTTGTACCATTTGAGCCACAATGAAATTGTCGTCTGCAAATGCTTTCAGTTTGAACACAGCTGAAATTTTGCCGTCTGCCAAAGGCTTAATGGGTGACTTTTCGTGTAACATCGCCTGTCATAGCCGAATCCGTACGACTTTGGCGATAAAAGGCGATGTTACACGAATCCCATTACGATGCCCTATGCTCAAAATTCATCATGCAAACAAACACCGACAAGAAAAAGTCGATGCAAAGAATCAAAGTCGCCGCAAATTTTTTTATTCAATGCTTCAAGAAAGCCAGGGCAAATAAGTAAATGTCAGTTTTCATCAGCAGATTTTTTAACACATTATGAAATTGATGTGACTGTGAATCTATATCAAAAGTTGTCTTCTGTTACAGTATCTAATACCCTCGCATAGCGCTCTCTGAACTCTTTTCCAAACGAAAAATATCAGACTCTTCCAAATTCAAAGAGTTGACAGACGACAATTTAAAAAGCTGCAAAAATGGTAGAAAATTCACTAGTAGTGGGGGGAAAAGTATTTGTTAAAGGAGAAATTGCTTATAACGAGTAATTTCTCCTTATCCAACATGTTTTTCCAAAAGAATTTGACAGCGCACGTGATAACCCGCGTTTGTTTGGGAAAGTGTTGAAAACAGGGCCAAGTTACTAAAATGTTGCTGTCCTAGGATAGTATGATTCAAGAGAACGTAAGTTTGCAAGGCATGCTTTCAATTTAAACAAGTCTAAAACTATACTGTTTGGTGAACGCTGTTAATAAAGAATATTGGTTTTGCATTGCGATTTATGAACAACACAGCGAAAAACTGGTCTCTCTCCAGATTTTTTCCAACAAAGTACATGTAAATTTATCTAGAACTTGGTGAGAAATAAACAAAAGGGTTCTAAACAATCTTTGTTTTAAAAACTAAACTTAGAAAGAAGTAACCAATAATGGTTAGATACAGTCATAACCATCATACTCGTTCTTTGGCGGAATTTAACACAATTTCAGCAATGTACAATTTTAGCGGTGGTCATTCAACAAAAAACACAAATAGTAGGAAAAACTAGGTACTAAATAATCAAAATGATAATTAAACCTGTGTACGAAATGACGAAAGTGGATACGAAATGACCAACTGGATACGAAATGACCAAAATAGAAAGTATAGGTAGGTACGAAATGACCAAAATCGTATCTATGAAATGACCTAGGTACGAAATTAACTAGGTACGAAATTACTGGAAACCTGTACAGCCTTGACCAATGGAAACAAGGCATTTATTTGGATGAGTCCATTTCTCGCGAACAGTGAAAATAAAAGTAATACTTGGGCGGATTTTTTGATGTTGTAAGTATTAACAGAGCAGAAATAGTATCGTATTGTATATACTTCGTAGTTTAAGAATGAATTAAAAAGCCAGTTTAAGGCGAAGTAGAAAGATTCCTTGTTAACCTTAACACCCCTATAAAAAAGAAATTCCCATTGTCCATGTCCTAACTCGAAAAACTATTAAAAATATAGTCGCGCGCTTCTGCGCGGCGACTAATAAAAACTTTTGCTCTGAAAATATTTTCTTTTGCACTTTTTCGGTCTATGTAGATACCGACGCCCTCTTTCCGTTTCTATTCTACAGTAACATTACGGATGAACTCGTAAGGTGTAAGGCAGTTTTGAAAGGGTGTCGTCTGCGTGAGTAGCGCGTATTTATACATGATCGTTTGTGTATTCATGGAGGAACTATTTAGTCAAGTGTAGGAATCAAGTTTTGTTTACCTCGCGTATCCAGGAAAAAGCTGCCGGATGCAAGAATTCTCGACCTAGATAAATATCGTAAGCGTTGAAAATCAGTAACTCATACCTGGGGACTATGACAGCGGGTTTGACCCGCTGCCAAAAACGAGACAATAATGGATACAAGCTTTTTCTCAATTTCCCACAATGCCTTCAACATCAGTGAGAGAAGAATGAATCCTGGTTCAACAACCAGCATCAATCTTTGGACAGAAATTGGACAAGCTCAGTGGTCTCCTGGTCTAAAGCCCTATTGTAACCTTACCAACTGAGGAAACAGACTGTCTATCATCATGGGAAGGGTGATGACAAAAGGATCAAAGCAGACAGACAGACCTATCGATCTGTTTATAATTGAATTATGTAACAATTCCATAACATGGAAAGTGCTTGTGAACAGACCTGATAGAAACAAATAGCAGAAATAATTACCTCACCTGTGGTGCTTTTCTGTAATGTCCCAATTAGACAGAAAATGTAGTTTCTTGGTAAACTGGTAGCCAGCATTTTCTCCTTTTCTCACAATGTTTTCTACCCTTTCAAAGACAAATCCAATCATTTTAGCCATGTTTAATTTGTCGTATACAAAATACTGTCAAGTTAAAGGAGATATTTTGTCATCTGGAGAAGTGTTTTTGATCAATCTCAGATTGGACAGAACTTGCAGTCTGATCATTACTCTCCTCTGTCTGATACTGTAGAGATATTTTTTTATCAAAACAGCCTATAATTTGCTATGGGTGAGTTTTGTCTACCTACCTCTGCTGAAAGAATGGATGATATGAGTGGGACATCTATTGTTCATCAAAACGATGGATGCCGCATCGTGCCATCCACTTTGCTATCTTTATTACTGTATAAACGAGTGTTAGGTTGGACTATTTACTTCCATATTGAAAGCATACACAGACGACTGTTCAAAATTTGTTTCCAATGAATTGTTGTTCTCTGCTGAGTTAGAGAGCATTGTGGGAGAAGGAGAAATTGCTCATTATGAGCTGTTTCTTCTTTTCCCCACAATGTTTTCGGAAGACTTCTACTTGGTTGTTAAAGGTTTGAATAAATGTAATATGTTCAATTACGCAGAAAGCAGGCATTGCTACATTCAGCGAGTCGTAACAGAATTTACATTTCTTGTTATAACCTTAGTATTATTTTTGAAAAATTATAAAATACAGAGTGGAGAGGTTTTAGCCTCTTTTATTTCGTTTCGACAAGAAGCTATCATCACTTCACCTGTACTTTTCTCTTCTAAATGGTCCCTTACCCTCTTCTGCACCAGGTGTCACGTGAGACCAATGCAGACAGTCTGGTCTGGTTCCGGACACTGTCCGATCCTGACCTCCACTGCTTGCACTGGTCGATTTTAGTTATTTCATTCATGCGCCACATAAGTTGAAATGGCAGGAACGGGATGGGGATTATAAAAACTTGTTATATATAAAGGTAGTTAAATCTGTATACAGGTATATTTCTCATGAAAATAATTTATTACTTTATTTATTACTACTAGAGAACGATACACACCGCTACAAATATGACTTTTTGTAAAAAGATGTTACATGTTGTATTGGGCCTCTGGCCTTTCAGCAATAAACTATTTGTATTGTATTGTCTAACAACTGAAAATTGATCTCAAAATTTTCAGTGGTATAAGAGTTGCCATATGACAACATTTTAGACATTTCCAACAGCGAAACATTTTCAGAAAACAAATAACTCAAATGAAAGGATCTATCTTTTGGAAGCTCGGAAAGCATTGTGTGAAAAGAAGGAAATGCTCAGGTTACCAGAATTTTCTTTTTTTCCAACGTTTTCAAAAGCCTACTTTTGCAGCCATCATTAAAGCACAGGATTGTTTGGTAAAGGTTTAACCCTTTACTACACAGTCCCGAATTTTAACGACCCTGACTGAGATTAGGCTCTTGAAAACATTATGGGAAAGGAGAAAATGCTGGTAGCCAGCATTTTCTCTTTTTTCCCCACAATGTTTTCTACCCTTTCTGATAGAAGTACCATACTCTGTGCTACATTTAAAATGTCATTTGCAAATGCATTCAATTTGGACCAGTCTAAAACTTTGTTGTTTGGTAAAGAGTTAAGAGTTTTGCTAGAAGCACCTTTTGAAAACTTGTTGAGTAGGACTGCCAGTAGGTTAATTGGAGAAAGTTAAGTGGATTGGCTTGAACATAGTTGAAAGGATACCACCTGAGTTGAATCTGATGCCGAAAATAATTTCTTTTTCTTTGTAATGTAAATAAAACGGATTTTGAGACGGCTTCTGAATCCACAGAAAAATTGCTTCCGTAATCAAGTCTAACTTGGAGAGAATTTTGTCTGCTGAGCTTACACACTTTCCCTCCTGATGCAGATGGCTTTTGACACCTCTGTAAAAAGTAGAATTATGGAAACATTGTATGAAATGAAAAAAAAAAAGAGTTTATGTGCAGTTTTTACTGTTATCATGATGTTTTCTGAACTTTAATGGCTTACAAGTATTTCTGTATATTGAGGGTCTTTTTCTTCGAATTGTCTTTCAGATTGGAATCATCTGTGAAATAAATAGGAGGTGAAAGGTTTCAAAAGGTCCTAATTGCAAGACTTATAAGCCTGGATTATAATGTTTCTTAGCCAAGGTTTTCTGGGAATAATCTAGTCTCAAAGAAGTTGGATTCACTTCACTGTGTTTTGAAGATCTCTGTAACTCCTTACCACACAACAAAGTTTTAGACTTGTCCAAATTGAAAGCATTTGCAGGCAGCACTATTTCTGCTGCAGAGGTTGGGATTTGTCTTTGAAAGGATAGATGATATTGTGGGAAAAGGTTACCAGTATAATTATTACGCATATTACAAAGACAATCACAAACATCTTTTCAAAGTCATCTGCTGCAATTTTGGAGGTTTTACTGTAGGCTAAATGAGGTACTGTGGTATTTGCAAACCTAACTCTTTACCAGATGTTAAAATGTTAGACTAGTTCAAAATGAAAGCCTATGCAGACAACAACTAAGATGTGGCTCAAATGATTGGCATTGTATTTTAAAGGGTAGAAAAAACATTTTGCCAAGGCAAGAAAATGCTGGCTAAAGAAAACATTTTTTCACACAAATGTTTTCAAAATCTTTCCTTCAAAATGTTGTTAAAATTGGGGCATTGTATAACCATTCACCACACAATCCAGAGTTTTAACGACCCTAAGGGAGAAGCCTTTTGAAAACATTGTGAGAAAAGGAGAAAATGCTGGTACCCAGCATTTCTCCTTTACCCACTATTTTTTCTACCCTTTCCTAAGCAAATTTCAATTTTTGAGTCTCATTTATTTTGTCATCTACTAATGCTTTCAGTTTGGACTTGTCTACATTTTTTTCCTTTTGGTAACGAGTTGATTAATGGTGAAGAATGTTAATGCTAGATGATAGTCATATTTTCACAGTTTGATTTTTTCTTTTTCATTTTTCAACATGATTTCAGTCATATCACAGTGACACTCACTTATTCAAGTGTTTCCCTAGTTTCACCAGTACTAAGTTTGGGCTTTGAAGTGTCATGCCGAAAGAAACTGCCATGGAAAAAAAAAATGTACTGCCTCTAGTGAGAATCAAACCTAGGACCTCTGGATTGGTAGTCCAGCAGCTTTACCACTTGAGCAACTCTAGGCTCAGTGGTCTTACATAACTGACAGTTTGGATTCATGATCAGACGAGATCTAAATTACTGATCTGGAATTTATGTATGAGCCATACTCTGGCAAAAGGGGGTTTAATACATCTCCATGATGCATCATTCCAAGCATTTCATCATTATAATTAAGGATCCATAAAATTCTGTTTGTCTATTAGCTGACTGAATGCGGAGGTAGAATAGTCTGTGGACATGCAGAAAATTTTATAAATAGCAAATCGATGGGTGAGTGCAACACTATCCTAAGTGCCTATACAAAGTATAGGCACTTAGGATAGTGTTGCACTCACCCATCGAAATGGTTTTGACCCATGTCAGCCTGCGACAAATTTAATGTGGCTGGAATTATGCTTTTTGGTATTTAAAGGGTAAAAAGCACTGTAGGATAAGGAGAAAATGTGTGTTAAAAATCCTGAAGCCTTTGAACCTGTACACAGTTGGTTGAGTGGCATCCCTTAGAAACATTTTTAGTTCAAAAGGAATCTTGGCAGCATCAGAAAATGTAGTCAAATAGTTTTGTCAGGAGTTTGTATACACCAACAGTCCTAGATACTGTTCTAATTCATAGTTTCGGGAATAGTCATCCCATTGGCTTGGATGTCCAAAATAAATGATATTTAACTCTTTACCAAACAACAAAATTTTAGACTTGTTGATGACATAACCCTTAAAGCGCTTTTCACAACCATGGTTGCATTTGGGGCCAGTGTAGAGCAAGATCAGGCTGCACAAAACGTGCAGCCTGATCTTTGATCTATACTGTCCGCTTTGCTGAACCACTGCAGACAAAAGCAAACATGAAATTGCAGTTATTTGGGTCGTATGTCTGGGATTAAAATGTCTGACAGGTTTATTCGGCGCTCTAAGGGTTAAAGTGACTGAAACATGGAAATTTGTTTTTGGAAGGGTAGAAAACATTGTGTGGAAAGGAGAAAATGTTGGTTACCAGCATTTTCTCCTTTTCCCACAATGTTTTTAAAGGTGCTTTCATTAAGGTTGTTGGAAGTTTGGATTGCTTGGTAAAGGGTTAAAGATATGGAAACATTGACAACTACTGTTTTAACAAAGGGACTATTATTGCAGGGTATGCAGATGACCATCTGCTGACCAATGTTCAGAAACGTTATGACATGTAGATCTGCTTGTAACATAAAAATACTTGTCCTTGGGCCACAATATCTTCACAGGTATTCATGTTTAAAAATATTAACTCTTGTAGTGCTAAACCAGGATTTATCTGTCTATGCAGACAGTGTAGATCAATATCAGACTGCACAGAATGTAAAGTCTCATCTTGGATCTATACTATCTGCTTCTTTTCCAGGTTTTATTACAAAAACAGGTTAGAAGTTACAATACCTACTTCTTTTGTACTGACTGTGAACATCCATTGTATATGCTTGGCAGTTTAATTTAGGAAAATGTCAATTTATTCTCGTGATCCTGGTGTCATCATCAGCATCTTTGTTGTAGTGCAAAAACTTTGACATAATTTTTTCATTAGATCTATACTATCTCTGTCATCACTGGAGATATTTACTTCCAACTTGGACTAGTAGTTAACTACCAAATGGGGAACCAATACAACAGGGGCAGATAACCATCAAAATAGTTTTTTTACAGTTATGCCCCTTTTCGACGTAAATTTTTCAGTAAAAGGAACTGTGGCCAAGCGATGGCACCCACATATGATGCTTTTGTTTATCATACTGTACTAGGGTCATTTGATTGAGTAATGGGTGTTGGTAATTGTTTAGTTGCAGAACTTTATATTACTGAACTGTGGGTTTGGTCTTGATGGCAAAGCCTGGCAGCTCATTTGGAAACATACAGGGCTTGAAACCCTGGGGTTGCTGGTTCAATTCCCCAGCTTGGTTTAACTCTTTACCAAACGACAAAATTTTAGACTAGTCAAAATCAAAAGCATTTGCAGACAAATGTGGTTTAAAATGATGAAATTTTTCATTGATAGGGTAGAAAATATTGTGGGAAAAGGAGAAAATGCTGGTTATCAGCATTTTCTCCTTTTCCCACAGTATTTTTAAAAGCTTTCTACCTCAGGGTCAATAAAAGTTGGGATTGTGTGGTAGAGGTTTAAATCTTTCTCAGGATTGATGATAGTCATTCTGACAGGACTTACTCCTCCTTCACAGCTGAACATTGTTTTGAAGATGTGTATGTCAGAAAACAGCCAGTGCTTGGAAGGAATTTCTGTGGTAAAAGAAACTCTAAGAAAGTATTGATGGGTGCCCTGGCCACAGCAGTATATCTGAAATGATACTGAAAACCATGTTGAAAATACTACACAAAACAAATAGTTAGGTCTTGATGGGTAGTTTTGGAAAGACCATCTTGAAGGTTGCATATAGGGCCTACAGAATTTTCTCCTTGAAACATTTTTTTGTTTAAAAAGTTGTAAGATTAAAAAGTTGTTCAAGTAGCAAGAAGGAGTGAGAAAGAGCAGGTAAATGTCAAATCTGTTTACACCTATGTATAAATCATAATGGCCTCTAATTTACATAGATTATTAGATTATTCTGCACTAGGATTATTGCACTTAGTTTTGAATTCCCTGGCTTTACCTAATCCAATACTAAGCATGCAATACATGAACTCAACTACAGGACTGGTTACAGTGGTACAGTTAACCCTTAGAGTGTCACATAAACCAGACTGACATTTCCATTCTAGGAAAAAGATCCTAATAAGAGCAATGTCAAGGTTGCTGACGTCCATAATGTCTCGGCAAAGCAGACAGTGTAGATCAAAGATCAGACTGCACATCTTGTGCAGTCTGGCCTTGATCTACATTGTCTGCATAGGGAACTACAGTTGTGACAGGCACTTTAAGGTCTTCTTTAGCCCAATGGTTAGCCCTTGAGCACACAACAAAATTTCACCCGTCAACTGTAAAACCGCCATCCTCATTTAATCTTAAAGCTCTATGCCTGCTTAGATGAAAAAATTGGGCATAGGAGATTAAAGTTAACTGTTATTCTGGTAAATAGTACTTTCTGAAAAGACTCCAGAAATTTGTTTACTTCACTGTAGCTTTAACCCTTACCAAACAATCCCGACTTTTAATGACTCTGAGAAAGAAGCCTTTTGAAAACATTGTGGGAAAAAGAGAAAATGCTGGTAACCAGCATTTTCTCCTTTTCCCACAATGTTTTCTACCCAAACTAAGGCAGAAATCACCATTTTAGCAACATTAAATTTGTCGTCTGCAAATGCTTTCAATTTGAACATGTGTAAAATTTTGTCGTTTGGTACAGAGTTAATTGATAGGATAATAAGGGAAAATCCCCTACATGCATGTTTCGAGACAATACCCAAATATGGCAAAGAGGTGTGAGGTGATTTCTTACTGTAGGCATGTCTTAAAAGAAATTGTACTCTCAACTTATATTTGCTCAGAAATATATCCATTGCTTGAGTTGATGCTGCTTGTGAACTCTATATCTGGTACTGATGCTTTGTTCACTTCCTACCATGGGCCCGCCTCTCTGTGCCTCCTCTTCTATTTTTGGCATGAGCTATTTTACAACGGAATCTCCAAAAGTGTGCCTTAAAGCACTGAATAAATCCAATAGACATTTTTATTCTAGAATGACACGGAGATCAATGCAATTTCATGGCTTCCTTTTGTATGTAGCGTTTTAGCAAAGCAGACAGTGTAGATCAAAGATCAGGCTGCATGTTTTGTGCAGTCTTTTCTTGATCTACACTGGCAACAGAGGCAACTATTTTCGTAAAAGGTGCTTTAAGGGTTAATCCTGGTGTTTTTTGTTTTTAGCTCACCGTGAGCACAAAGTGCTCAAGGTGAGCTATTGTGATCGCCCTATGTCCAGCATCCGTCCTCCATCAACAATTTCTTTAAACATCTTCTTCTCCTAAACCACTGGGCCAATCTTGATGAAACTTGGCAGGGATGTTCCTTTGGTGAAGCTCTACCAAAGTTGTTCAAAGAATTGAATTCCACCCATAACTCTGGTTGCCATGGCAACAAAAAGGAAAAAAATACAAAATCTTTGAAAATCTTCTTCTCTAAAACTAGAAGGCGCAGAGCTTTGATATTTGGTATGTAGCATCTCCTAGTGGACCTCTACCAAGTTTGTTCATATGATGTCCCTGGGGTCAAAACGGCCCCGGCCTGGGGGTCACAAGCTTGAGCATAGTAACAAAGCAGGAAAACTTTAAAAATCTTCTTCTCTAAAGCTAGAAGGCATAGAGCTTTGATATTTGGCATGTAGAATCTCCTAGTGGACCTCTACCAAGTTTGTTCTTATGATGCCTTTGGGATCAAAACTGGCCCCGCCCCAGGGGTCACAAGTTTGAACATAGGAACAAAGAGGGAAAATTTTAAAAATCATCTTCTCTGAAACTGGAAGGCATAGAGCTTTGATATTTGGCATGTAGCATCTCCTAGTAGACCTCTACCAAGTTTGTTCATATGATGCTCTTGGGGTCAAAACTGGCCCCGGCCCCAGGGGTCACAAGTTTGAACATAGGAACAAAGAGGGAAAACTTTAAAAATCATCTTCTCTGAAACTGGAAGGCATAGAGCTTTGATATTTGACATGTAGCATCTCCTAGTAGACCTCAACCAAGTTTGTTCATATGATGCCCCTGGGGTCAAAACTGGCCCGGCCCCGGGGGTCAAAAGTTCGAACAAAGGAACAAAGAGGGAAAAGTTCAAAAATCATCTTCTCTGAAACTGGATGGCGTACAGCTTTGATATTTGGTATGTAGCATTTCCTAGTAGACCTCTACCAAGTTTGTACATATGATGCCCCTGGGGTCAAAACTAGCCCTGCCCCGTGGGGTCACAAGTTCGAACATAGGAACAAAGAAGGAAAACTTTAAAAATCTTCTTCTCTGAAACTGGAAGGCATAGAGCTATGATATTTGGTATGTAGCATCTTCTAGTGGACCTCTACCAAGTTTATTCATATGATGCCCCTGGGGTCAAAACTGGCCCTGCCCCAGGGGTCACAAGTTCAAACATAGAAACAAAGAAGGAAAACTTTAAAAATCTGCCTCTCTGAAACAGGAAGGCGTAGAGCTTTGATATTTAGTATGCTGCATTTCCTAGTAGACCTCTAATAAGTTTGTTCATATGATGCCCCTGGGGTCAAAACTGGTCCAGCCCCGGGGGTCACAAGTTCGAACATAGGAACAAAAAAGGAAAACTCTAAAAATCTGCCTCTCTGAAACAGGAAGGTTTGGAGCTTTGATATTTGGCATGTAGCATCTTCTAGTGGACCTCTACCAAGTTTGTTCATATGATGCCCTTGGGGTCAAAACTGGCCCTGCCCCGGGGGTCACAAGTTCAAACATAGGAACAAAGAAGGAAAACTTTAAAAATCTTCCTCTCTGAATCAGGAAGGCGTGGAGCTTTGATATTTGGTATGTAGCATCTTCTAGTGGATCTCTACCAAGTTTGTTCATATGATGTCCTTGGGGTCAAAACTGGCCCTGCCCCGGGGGTCACAAGTTCGAACATAGGAACAAAGAATGAAAAATTTAAAAATCTTCCTCTCTGAATCAGGAAGGCGTGGAGCTTTGATATTTGGTATGTTGCATCTCAGAGTGGACCTCTACCAAGTTTGTTCATATGATGCCTCTGGGGTCAAAACTGGCCCCGCCCAAGGGGTCACAAGTTCGAACATAGGAACAAGGAAGGAAAATTTTAAATTTCTTTTTCTCTTAAACAGGAAGGTGTAGAGCTTTGATATGTGGTATGTAGCATCTCCTAGTGGACCTCTACCAAGTTTGTTCCAAGGATGCTGCTTGGGTCAAAACTGGCCCAGCCCGGGAGGTCACAAGTTCGAACATAGGAACAAAGAAGGAAAACTTTAAAATTCTTCTTTGAAACTGGAAGGCGTAGAGCTTTGATACTTGGTATGTAGTGATTCTCTTCTAAGGTTGTTTGCCCATCTAAGCACAACAAGTTCATTGAGTTCAAAATTGGTTCATCTTGGGTCATAAACTAGGTCACTAGGTCAAATTAAAGAAATACCTTGTCGGCACTCTCGAGGCCACATTATTTGCTCAATTGCCTTGAAAATTGGTCAGAAAGTTTGCCTTTATAAAATCTCACATAAGTCAGAATTTGAGTCAAATGGGGTCATAAACTAGGTCACTGGGTCAAATTAAAGAAATACCTTGTTTGCACTCTGGAGGCCACATTTATTGCTCAAATGACCTGAAATTTGGCCAGAATGTTTGTCTTGGAGAAATATCAGACGCGTTTGGGTCACCTGGAACCATAAACTAGGTCACTAGGTCAAATTAAAGAAATACCTTGTGGGCACTCTAGAGGCCACATTATTTGCTCAATTGCCTTGAAAATTGGTCAGAATGTTTGTCTTTATAAAATCTCACATGAGTCTAAATTCGGGTCAACTGGGGTCATAAACTAGGTCACTTGGTCAAATTAAAGAAATACCTAGTGGGCACTCTAAAGGCCACATTTATTTTTTAGTTGATTTGAAAATTGGTTAAAATGTTTCTTTTGATAAAGTCCAAGACCAGTTCAAATTTGGGTCACCTGGGGTCATAATCTAGGTCACTAGGTCAAATTAAAGAAATACTTTTAGGGCACTCAAGAGGCTACATATTTTGCTCAGTTGACTTGAAAATTGGTCAGAATGTTTGTCTTTGTGAAATGAGTTTGAAATTGGGTCACCTGAGGTCATAAACTGGGTCACTTGGTCAAATTAAAGAAATACCTTTAAGGCACTCTACACAGGGGAGCGATCCAGGGCCATCATGGCCCTCTTGTTTTACCTTCTTTTGGAAAACGGAAAGGGGGGTTAGAGAAAAAATGAAGAGGGCTTTAACAGAAATTGCCCCATCTTGCTGAATGTATTCATTCTGTTTCTTTACACTTGCAAAGAAAGAACAGTAAGGATATATTGCCACAAGTTTTTTTTCCTATGGACAGATTTTTTTTCATTTTTGGTCAGATGAAAATATAATGTATGCATAGTAATAAAATTGAAAGAAAATCATATGTTGCAGAGCAAATCACAAGATACAGTTCTTCTAAGGGGACAAGTCTTGTCAAAATTGTAGAATATCAGGCTTTAATTTCAAACCAGAAAAGGTCCTTAATGTAAAAATATTGCTCAAATAAATGATTACTCTTAAAAATGTGATGTTTGCCAATAGTAAAAAGGATTAATCAAAAGAATGAAGGCACTAGACAGATCACAGTAGCAATTAGAAATAATCTTACATGTCAACAGACTTATTTTCTGATCAGTTTTCTGCAATAAAGAAAAAAAAAAATTTCAGTGGACAGATTTTTTAAGGATTTTGCATAGAAATAGTGCTTACTAATATCTTGTAAAAGAAAAAAAATTAAAAAGTATATCAAGTGGGGCATTTGTAGAAGACAGGTTGCATTTTTAAAAGTTACTGACAATTAATTACCTCCCTGTATAATAAATGTCTATTTCGGCATGATTTGAATTATTTATAAATCTCCCATTTTTCTTCAGCCTTTTGTGATTTTCAGGTATTTAAACCGCAACCAACATACTACAGATAGAAATATACTATTTCTCTGTTATACTAACCCAGTGTAATCTAATAGAGTTTATTAAAAGGAAACATGTGGTATTCAGTGAGCAGCTGCTTGCCACAGGACATAATGCTGCATGGCGAGGGTAAAGAAGAAAATGATGATGGTGGTTGGTGAGCAGGAATAACTGTGGCGTATGTCCTTAAGTAGTATCTGGCAGCATTGTACATGAAACTTTGATACACTGCAAAATATCTGAATATGCTCCTTTAACAGTTTTCGTGTGTAAATGACAAGAGGGGAGTTCAATTCCTTACAGCTGATTAAAGGTGAAAATGATTGTATAGCAGTATATAGGTCTGGCCTTGGCTAGTATAATCAAAATGGATTTGAATATTGAACAGATATATTTACACATTAAAGAGGTGGATTTTGTGAGTGGGGAAATATTTCAGAAGTGTGCTAGATTGATTAGAATGTTTTATGTTTAGTTAAAGTGATAAGGTACAAAAGCTGGATTTTGTCAAAGTTGGCATTTACTCAGTTTGATATGGTGATATACTGGTGCTAATGATAATGTACTTGAGTCTTCACACTTTACCAAAAGACAAAAATTTTAGACTTCTTGAAATTATAGCATTTGCAGATGACAATTTGCTTGTGCCTAGGATTATAAGATTGGGCTGTGAAAGAGTAGAAAACATTGTAGTAAAAGGAGAAAATGCTGGTTGTGTGCATTTTCTCCTTTTCCCACTTTGTTTTCTACCCTATCAAAGATAAATGTCTTGATTTGACCCACACATACGACATGATCAGAATGATAATCTATTCAAATACTGTCAGTTTGGACCAAGTCATCTGGTAGAGGGTTAACCCAGTACTCTTCATTGTCAGTTTTAGGCTTTTAGCTTAGCTGTTTTCGAAGAAAACATTGAAGTATCTGACATCATCTGCATCGTTGTGCAAAAACTTTGACATTCTGTAATATCTGTCATTACTCAAGATATTTACTTCAAACTTAGAATAGTTCTTAATCATTAAAAGGGAACCTGTACAAACAGGGCAGGTAACCATCAAACTATTTTTGATACAGTTATGCACCTTTTTCGACTTACAATTTTCACTAAAAGCAACTGTAGCCAAACTTTGGTACCAATATGAGGTGCTCTTGTTGAGCTATGTATTAAAATGCGGAATTTCTTTTGGGACAGTCTCGGAACCTCTCTCTTTGCAGAAATCTAGATTAACTTGTGGCAGTCAGATGACTTTCTGTTCAGCAGAAATGACCCATTGTAACACACTCAGGTGCGATTTTGGCCCTTTAAGTTTCATTTGATGGGTAGTGTGGAGTACATAATGTCTGACTTATTATGAAAATGTCCTCGATTTCTGTAAGTTTAACCCCTTTACCACACAAATCCGACTGTTAATGACCTTGAAGAAGAAAGGTTTGAAAACATTGTGAGAAAAGAAGAATATGCTGTTAACCAGCATTTTCTCCTTTTCCCACAATGTTGTCTACCCTTTCAAAGACAAAGCCTATCATTTCATCTTCATTTCTTTTGTTGTCTGCAAACGCTTTCAATTTTGACTTGTCTAAAGTTTTTCATGTGGTAAAATGTTAAGAGTACACTTACTGTCCCCGCTCCTTGAAAGAACACTTGCAATCTGATGTTTGCAAGAACAGACAGTTTGGAATATCTCCATTTCAAGGTCCAGATTTGGTCTGAAAATGAAACTTAAGAAAAATATTTGCGCCATGCCTTGTGAAAAGGGGCCATACTTCATTTGCAAAAAGTATCGACTCAGGTCAGTCGTTGCGCAGTGAGCACAGGCTCACCACTAGGTTGAAAACTTTTTGCTGTCAGTAAATGTCCTGCATGTCCAAGAGCCATTCTACCTCTGAATTCAGCAGGTTGTTTGACAAAATGGTTTTTAACCCTTTCCCAAACAAGCCCTGGTTTTCACGTGTCTGCAGTACAAGTCTTTTGAAAACACTGGGAAAAGGAGAAATTGCTCGTAAGGAGCAGTTTCTCCTTTTCCCACAGTGTTTTCTACCCTTTTTGAGAACTTTCTGCCATTTTCATCAAATTTAAAATTGTCGTCTGCAAACGCTTTCAATTTGGACCAGTCCAAAATTTGTCGTTTGGGAAAGGGTTTAATTATCCATAATAATGTGATGGCTTGCATGGTATAATGTACCAAGGAGATGTATTAAATCCCCTTTTGCCAGAGCATGTCTCATTTTCATTATATAGATCCAAGATAAGTCTGAACTTGATCTGTCACAACTAAAAGTATCTAAACAATAGGGTTGAGGACAGAATGTAATTTTAGGAGAGAATATTTGACTCACATTCTTTCAAGTTATCTCCTGTGTTATGTTAATGAAAGCAATAAGCTGCTTAGGATGCCTTTTAACTCTTTACCAAACGACAAAATTTTAGACTGGTTGAAATTGAAAGCACTTGCAGATGACAAAATAAGTGCGACTTTAAAATTGAAATTTGTTTTGTGAAGGGTAGAAAACATTGTGGAAAAAGGAGAAAATGCTGGTTACCAGCATTTTCTCCTGTTCCCACAATGTTTTCAAAGGCTCCTTTCTCAGGGTCGTTAATAGTCAGGATTGTGTGGTAAAGGTTTAACGCTTTACCACACAACCCTGTATTGAAGCAGGCCTGAAGAAGGCTTTTGAAAACATTGTGGAATAGAACAGGAATAGAAGAAATTGATGGAAACCTGCATTGTTCTCCTCATACCACCATGTTTTCTACCCAAAAATAAATCCCTATGTCTCAGCTATCATGGTGGATCCTAGACTTTTTGTCATCAGTGGAAAGTAACTGTTGTAAATATAAATTTATATTAACCATTTAAGTGCTGAATAACCACAATGGACATTTTCATCCAGGAAAAAGACCTAGATAATTGCAGTTTTGTGGCTGCCTTTTGTGTGTAGTGTTTCAGCAAAGTGGACAGTGTAGATCAAAGATCAAACTGCATTTTTTGTGTGGTCTGGTCTTGATCTAAACCGGCCACAAAGGCAACTATATAAGTGAAAGCCACTTTGAGGTTTAATTCTTTACCACATAATACCGACTTTTAACGACCCTGAGAAAGAAGCCGTTTTGAAAACATTGTGGGAAAAGGAGAAAATGCTGGTAACCTTTTCCCACATTGTTTTCCACCCTTCCCAAAACAAGTTTCATTTTTTCAGGCACATTTATTTTATCGTCTGCAACTGCTTTCAATTTGGACCAGTCTAGAATTTTGTCATTTGGTAAAGAGTTAACCCAATAGATGGCTATCAAGCCCAATCCTCATCCTGTGATGAGTGGAATCAACCTGTACAATTACCCTCATCACTTGTTGCAAGTACTAGTTCTCTGTCACACTGATTTATGCTATTGACTAAGGCAAGGAAATCACCCTTGGAAGTCACAGGGTTTCTAATTCAATTTTGGGCCTCTTTGGGCCCCACCCCTCTTACAAAAAAAAAAATGTAAAAAAAAATTTACAAGCAGAGTTGAAGCACCACCCACAGAAACCAGAACCCAGCTGTTACATTATATGGTCACTCCTGTATACAACTAGTTTTACAGGTGACCTCCAGTGATGTATGTGACATTTAAAAGTGAATGAATCTATTTAAATTGATTTTACCCTTTCTATAGCAAAAATTTGCTACTAATGACTTAGGAAAACAAAATAGAGGACAATGCTGATCACAGATTAGAGTGAAGAGTTTGCAGTCTGATCTGAATCTTTAGGGTATATAAACACACTCAAAGTGGTCCTTAACTCAATACCAAATGACTTTTCCAACTTGTAAGCTCCTTTATATTCATCTTGTCATCTAAACAATAATTTCCATACTTTAAAGGGTATGATTTAAATATAAATGCATTTAAACACCTGCTCTGTTTAAATTTGGTCTCTACTGTGCCTTTAAATTGCCAATTCAATATGAGTAAAAAGGAGTACTTTTCTGAAAGTAATTAAGAAGTAGGGGTGACTATTGAAGCCAAGAAAGCCATCATAATAGTATTGCGATAGTAAAATCCCTGTTGTGATATCCCAATAGTCCTGAAACTTACTTATAATCGCAATATGGCAATATCTCCCAATGTTATATAATATTAAAAGGATATGCACACATTTTAAACTTAACACTCTGTTTCTGTTACCAGTACACCACACAATATTCTTTCAAAGCCACTGACTGCTTTCCCACATAACCATCATCAAAACAATGGTCAGCGGTGAGGGAGGAATGAATCCTGTCGCGATGACTATCATCAATGCTCAAAGCCGGGGATTGAACCAGCAACCTCCTGTCCTCCAGATCTGTATGCTACCGACTTTTACTTTGAAAGCTGACCATAAGAGTAGAAATGCCAAGTTCTATAGTACAGAAATAAGGATGACCTGACACTGAATTGACAATATGTGATTTTGTAAAGTCGAAGCTTTAGTAAGAAATACAGTAATTAAAAGCTAATTTTGGATAGCACAGCCTTAAAAACAATGTATTAAAGAGAAAACTTGCTCATTACAAGCATTTTTTCCATTTCCAACAATGTCTTTCAGGAAAAAAAGTTATACCTGTATAAAGTGAAGGGTGTGAAATGAATATAATGGATTAGTTTACTCCTTACTTCATGATACTGATGACCCTGAAGGCCAAGGCTTTTGAAAACATTGTGGGAAAAGGAGAAAATGCTGGTAACCAGCATTTTCTCCTTTTTCCACAATGTTTTCACCCCAAATAGAGAACTTACAGCCACTTGAATCAGTATCAAATTTATCATCTGTAGATGTTTTTAATTTGGATGTCTAAATTTTTTCATGTGGTAAAGGGGTTAAAGGCAGAGTGGTTAACATTGATCATGACTGTGTATGAATGAAAAGGATTTAAAAACTAAATGGATTGAGAGAGGTTACATTGGGAATTCCACCATGTACAGTATTGACACATGGGAATGGCAAGTTTTGTCGGAGATTTCAATTAAAGTGAAGCTGGTAGGACTTGCAGATGGAATGGAAAATTCTGGCAAAAATCTTACAGAAGATTTTGATCTTACAGCAGATGACTTGCAAGGACTGTTGTTAGCTCTTTACCAAACGACGACATCTTGAGCTCAACCAAATTGAAAGAACTTGCAGACAACAAAATAAATGTACTTTAGTTCAAATGATGAGTTCTGTGCTTGATAAGGTAGAAAGCATTGTGGGGAAAAGGAGATAAAGCTGGTTACCAGCATTTTCTCCTTTTCCCACAATGTTTTCAAAAGCTTTCTATTCACAGTCGTTAAGAATTGTGCAGTTAAGGGTTAAAGGTGAAATTGACTTGTTACGAGCAATTTCTCCTTTTCTTCACAATTTTTGAGGACTTATGTTGATTATGGTATCTATCATTTTACAAAGATGGTTTCAAAGTCAGCTGCTGTAAATTGTACTGGTTTAGTGGCTGTAGACTTCGTCTAAAATTTTGGGAATGTTGTGAATTTTTGAAATTCCTATTTGACAGAAATATTAAAGAAAAAAATACTTTTTGAAATTCTCTAATATTTATTTAGAGAAAGAAAAAAAGTGTTGATAATAAATGAAATATTGATATGTCAGAGACTTGAATTAGTTAAAGGTATTGAATTTGAGCGAAATATTGAGCATGAGTAAACATACCAGCTTTTCGGGGGGGCTTTTACTGAGAGATATTAACCCTGTGAGCTTCAAACAGGCTAAAGGTGCATTTTAAGGAAGTATAGATTAAGATCAGTCTGCACAAAAAGTGTAGCCTTATCTTTGATCTACCCTGTCTGCTGTGTTTGGATTATTTGAACCAAAATAAGTCTTCTATCTGGAGGTTATTGGGCTTTTTACGGAACTTGAAATGTTCATTGTGTTTATTTGGTGCTGAAGAGATGAATCTTATAGTGCCTTTCCAAACTTTGGTTGCCTTTGTATACAGTGTAGATCAAGATCAGATTACACATAACATGCAGTCAGATCTTTGATCTATTCTGTCAGCTTTGCCAAGACATTCTTGACAGCATCAGCCTTGAAATTACATTTATTTTGATGTTATTTCTATAGTGAAAATATTTAAGTTGTCTATTGTGTTTATCCGTTGCTCTAAGGGTTAATGTCATTTATATTTGTTATCAGATGAGATTGGAATTCTGATGGAAATAATAAGGCAATGGATATAATATGGATGTGAGTTATGACAATGTTTTTTACCAGTTTAGAGGTACGAGATTATATATCACAAGAATGATAGTGCTACCGTTTCGAAATGATACACTATAACCCTAAGGCTGACAAGCACGACTGAAGGACTTTTTGCAGACAGTATAGACCAAGATCAGACAGAATGTGTAGTCTTATTTTGGATCTACACTATCTGATAAGGAGATATCTTTCCAAAAAAATATCTTTGAAATACCATAATTTGGGTTTTCAATATCGGCTTGAAAATTTCATTTCACTTATTTAGCAGGATAAGGATTAAGAAGTTTTTCAAAAATACTGCACTATATAGATGACAATGTTGAAACAAACAAGAGAAAGTGACAGGTTTTAAGTAAGCATATTGTGTTCTGAGATTCAGCCTTATCAGTAGACAAAATGGGTTAGATAATGAAAGAACAGAGTAACTGAAGGACACAGTCTTGTGAAAATTGGATTTATTTCTTATCTCACATATATATTCGAATTGAATATTTTGCCATCAAAAGAGAATCTTAGAAGAAATGCTGTCACGTAAAACAAGAACAAAGATGCAAGATTTAAGGAGGGTTTCTTCTTGGAAGCCAAAAAAGGAGAAAAAATCTGTCCTGGCTCGTAGCAAGAGTGAAGGGGAGCAAGCCCTACCCCAGGAATTACGGCTAGCAGAACCCCCAATGGTTCCAAGTAAGTGTTGCAATAGAAACATTTGATTGGTTACACGTTTTTACCTCTGTTTAAAACCCGTCATTGATAACTAAGTGTCAATAGTTTTGCTTATCGTACCATCATGATATACAGATTATAACCCCAGTTTGACCTTTGGCAGGCTGCACATCAATTTATCTTCCAGTCTTTCAGTCCGTCGGTCCTCCTAAACTTGTATTCTTCCAAGATGCAAAAACTGTTTGCTCCAAATGTGCATGTATGACTTTTATCTTCAATCTAGTACATTCAATAGAACAAATGAATTAGTTTAACTCTGTACCGTACAAAAAATTTTGGACTTGTCCAAATTGGAAGCATTCATAGATGACAAATGTGGCTAAATCGGATGAAATTTGGCCTTGATAGGGTAGAAAACATTGGGGGAAAGGAGAGAAAGGAGAGCATGCTGGTTACCAGCATTTTTCTCCTTTTCCCACAATGTTTTCAAAAGCTTTCTTCTGTCAGGGTTGTTGAAACTCAATTGTGTGGTAAAGGATTAAGGGAGTACTTTTGGTCAAAACTTTGGAAGCAGACAAGTTTCTTTCTTCCCTTGGTGAGATGGAAATTTTAATGTAAATGTATAGAACGAATCTGATTGGTCTATGAAATAACTGTGAAATAAAGTTGCTAAAAAAGCTAATATTCAAATTTCATTGACTAATCAGATTAGTTGAATATATTCAATGCAGAATTAAAATTTCCATCTCAGAGTGGTAAGGAAAAAGCTTGTCCACCTCCAAAGTTTCAACCTTTTAACTCATGGAATATTTATCCATTTGTTACGTTGCATGTACTAGATTGAAGATAAATTGCCATTTAATAGTATGAATTAACAGACTTCTCCAACCCAGTTTAGATAATGTGTGAAAAATACTGACAAAGGGAGTCATGTTATGCAGTCATGTTATACAATATGAGACCTTGTCTTATCCCTAAGAGGGGTCCTGCGTGGTTCAGTGGTAAAGTGTGGGACTCGTAACCTGGAGGCCCCGGGTTGGAGCCCCACCTGATCAATTGGGTTTTTCGTGGGTGTGTCCTTGGGCAAGACACTTCAGAGCCCTTGCCTAGCATTGGTAAAACCCAGAAAATACATGTGAGCTGTTGCCATGAAATAATGTTGAAAGCGGCGTGAAACACCATTCAATCAATCAGTCTTATCTGTTAGAATGCTAAATTAATAAAATAGACCTTTTTGATTTGGACAAACATCTGAAAGATTGTCATTTCAAGGTTGTTTTAGCAAGAATATGTGATAAAGTAGCAGACAGTGTAGATTCAAGATCAGACTGCATGTTTTATGCAGTCTGATCTTGACTACATTGTCAGCAAAACAACTTAAGCTGGTTTCAGCACTTTATGGGTTAAATTGGGTTATAGAAGGTGAAGGTTGTCAAAATCTGAGTGCCTGTTGACTACCATCATGAAACTTTCCCAGATAATAATATGTAGTTCTAGGTACAAGTCACCAGAATTCGCCAAATTTTAAAAGAACTTAATTTCTGACAAGTGAAACCATTTGATTTACTAAATGGTTATGCCAATCAGGAACTGTCTTACTTTTCTGTATTTGGAATGGGAATGCCTGGTAGAATAATTTGTGAATATTGCCCTGTATAATTACCTTTACCACACAATCCCGACTTTTAATGGGTGTACGACATTTCATCCAAAGACAATTGGTGGAAAGGTATTTTAGTCGACATTACATATGGTGGACACGGACAAACACTTAGACTAATCATTATTTAATCAGATTTTTTACGAAAATTTTCAGCGAAGATAAGTACAAGTCTAATCAGATGAACGTAGATGTGGACTAAAGCGGAAGTTGAATTTTTCATTACCTGTAGTTAAGGAATGAAAATAAAGCTAACTTTTTAGGGGTTGCTAAAAATGTGTGCAATTTATATCATTTATCACCCAACCTTTACAATTCCAATTTCCATATCTCAAATAGACTTGATCACCTCATTTTCTATCCAATATCTATTGATATCTCAGAGATATCAATAGATATTGGATAGAAAATGAGGTGATCAAGTCTTTTTTCGTCTGGTACTAAACTAAAACTCCATTTTGTTAGAACGAACTAGATTTAATAAAATCTTAGATCTAGGCCTATCGCAGACAAGATGTAAAACATCTCAGAACTCTAAGGACATGAAAGCAACTCGGGTTAGTGATGATTATTTATTTCAGTTTAACTGAGTTATGACAATTTGCACTCAACAAAACGGTTAAAACTGTATCTGATTATAGAAAACAAAGCTCACTTCTTTAATGACCCTTTTCGCGTGCAAACGGCTTATGTTGCTTGACTCAGAGTTGTCACTGTCTGGCAAGATTGTAATTAGTGAGAACAACTTTCCACCATTTGTCACACCTGTGAAAAAATGTCAACAAACTGGTTATTCGATGAAATAGCAATTCAACCAAAGTCTATTGACCAAAACATCTTTCGACCAACTATCTTTTAACCAACTGTCTTTGACGAAAAGTCATGCACCGCTTTTAGTGACCCAAATGGGGAAGGCTTTTGAATTGAAAAATGGTGGAAAAGGAGAAAATAGTGATGACCAGCATTTTCTCCTCTTCTGACAACGGAATGGCAACCTTGGAATGGCAACCTTGGAATGGCAAATGTTCTCTTTTAAGTAACATTCAATTTGTTGCATGCCAATGCTTTCAGTTTAGATAAGGCTAAAATGTCATTTGTCTGGTAAAGGGTTAAGTCTTAGTCTCTGTCAAAATAGAGAAAGTAGAATCTGAAATACTGGTAATATTTTCTCTAACTTCAGAGTCCTGCAGTCTGTTACTGATGAAAGCCTGAGGACACACATTAAAGTTTGGCATGATTTTACTAAAATAATGTTGAATTTTGCATAAGACACCATTCATTCAATCTTTTAACGATATCTAAGCTGAAAGTTTTTTTGTCATCTAAAATTCCAGTAATCGGTCAATACACTGAGTGATCCATGACAGTATAACAAACTGGATAGGAGAGAGGAAGGTGTGAAAGTTTAAACTGGGGATAAATTTACCAATTATCTGTTCAATACACACTCAGATTTTGTGTTCACTTTCTTTATCGTTCTAATTTTGCATGGGAGATTGATAGTATAAATATTTTTGAAAATCAATAAATAACTCTCTACTTCATTTTGATTCAGCTAAAATGATGATTCTATAGCTAAAAGGTTACTGTAGAACATGATGATAGAGAAGTTGCTTGTATGAAGAATTTTTATTTTCATTTGCCACAATGTTTTCTGAACTTGCTTTTTTTTAAAAAAACCATTACCGTAATTTTCTCCCACTTGTTTTCCTCTCTGTAAATGTCTTTAATGGTGAATAATGTGCTGTTCAAAGACAAAAGTTCTACTTGTCCATATTGAAAGCATTGTTAGATAACAAACTGATTGTAGCTCAAGTGTTGGATTTGTCCTTAAAATGATAGAAAACATTGATGAAAAAGGAGAATATGTTGGTTTCCAGCATTTTTAGGGTCTTAAATAATTTAATCATTTGGTAAAGGTATAAGCTTCAGATGTGAAACTTTAATTCAATAAGCAAATATTTTGCATTAGGATTCAAGTCAATGCCCGCTCTAGTGTATAGCGTTTAACATTGACGCAAGTATTTGATTTGGCTAATCCATCAAAATTCTTGTTCAAAAGAAATAAAAACAGATCAAGCTTTGATAGAATACGCAAACAAGTGGAATTAGATATTTTACTCTTAAGCAATTTTTTTTTTAAATGATAGATACGAAACCAAGTGTGAAAAGGCATTATCCTAGAGAAACAAGTATATGGCAATGACTTTTAAAACATCCTTAAAAGTGAGAACAATCAGCTTGAATATGGCAGAAAGAGATTTGCTTGTTAATGAGCAATTTCTCCTTTTTGCTACCACAATACTTTTAGATATTTTCTTTATGATGAAGAATTTGTTTGAGAATAATGAGTTTAAGAGGAGATTTAGTAAGCAGTATCAGCCAGAGAGAAAATGTGGAGAATACTATCAACCAAAGAGAAGACTGTGTTAGCAGTATCAGTCAAAGAGAAGATGTATCAGACAGAGATTTTGTAAGCAGTATCAGTCAAAGAGATTGTGTGGGCAATATCTGTAAAAGGGAAGATTTTGTGAGCAGTATCATATGGAAGATTTTGTGAGCAGTATCAGAGAAAGAGAAAAATTTTGAAAGCAGCATCAGAAGATTTTGTGAAGAGTTTCAGAGATAAGGTTTCGTGGGCAGTTTGTGATTATCAGTCAAATAGAAGATTTTCTGAGCATAATCAGACAAAAGAGAAGATCTTTTGAGTGGTATCAGTCAAAGAGAAAATTTTGTGAGCTGCACAAAAAATGAATAAACCAATAACTTTTAAATATGTAATCATATGGATGTAAATCTATCCCATTTTAGAAAAAAACTTATCTAAAATGTGGCATCTCACAGACTGTTAAAATTATAACAATGTTTACGTTTTCATGCTTTCATGTTTTTTACGTTTACGTTTTCATGCTTTCAGATCTGATGACAGTCAATTTTGCAAGGATGTTTTCAAAATAGTCTGTTGTATTTTGTTCTCAGATGGTTTTAAAGCTGAAGATGCTAAGCTTAACTTAAGTGCAGATCAAGATCAGACTACATAGAACAAAGGGTACTCTGTCCTCAAGAATTCATGATAATGGTATATTTCATTGTAAGATATTATTATGATAGAGGAATTTGAGAGGAATTTGATAGCTTAATTTGCAATAATTTCTGAAATTGTCAAAAATTGAAGAATACTTGAATGAGAGACACCTGAAAATTTGTTAAATTTGACAGGTCTATTAATTCTTTCCCAAAACATCATATACTTTGAAGAACCAGAGCGAGAGGGATTTGAAAATGTGAAAAACAGAGAAAATGCCCTGTGTCCACGATAACTCTCATCTGTTGAGCCACAATGAATTTCTAATCTGCAAAATGCTTTCAGTCTGAATGATACTAAATTTTTTTTCTAATTAAGAGTTAGTATTACAGATCATTATTTTACGGAACAATTTTAATTGCTATTTACAGAATAAATAGGTCTGATTGATATAACTATGAGCAGCACCCTGACAAAAGGGGATTTAATGCATCTTTGTGACATATTGTACAAAGCATGTCTTCACATAATTGTTGATCTGTAAGATCCATTTTTTTGTTACAAACAACTGAATGTGGAGATCGAATGGTCCTTTGGACATGCAGAAAAAAGTTTTGACTCAAGACTGCTTTGGCCGACATGAGTTGATACTGTTGCAGATGCATTGAACCCCCTTTTCACAGAGCATGGCTCAGTTGTATATTTCATATACAAAGTTCATGATTTTAAACTGACCCATAGTTATATTAGATGAAACAAGTCTTGAAAAGAGCACTAAGTATTGGGATTTTATGGCAACTTGATTGCAAGAGCTGGCAAAATATTAGAACATGTTTTGGTCTGTGTTATCCACACCAAGCAACCAAAATGTTCCGAGCATGATGACAAAATTGTACACTTACCAAAATTGAAAGGATTTATAGACAATACATGAAATGTAGCTCAAATTTTCTTTGAATTGCGTTAGATAGGATAGCAGACATTGTGGGAAAGGAGAAAATAATGGTCATAAACATCCTAAAAATGATAATGCCTGGGTCTTTTCTGCTGGCTAAAAATGCTCCATTATGCTTTCTTTATGTGGTGTTTAAAGCCTGTTTCGGGCACGTCTCAACCATATGGCAACAGCTAAATCTTGAATACTCTTGCCCTTCCTGGGTTTCATCAACATTAGGCTGGAGCTCTGGAGTGCCTTGCCCTGTGATGCTTTACTACGACCATTGCGTCTAAAGGGGAATATTCAGTAATGCACTCCAAAGGTTCATCTTGCATTGAGGGGGAAAAGGTTGACTTAATTATATACCAAACAATCCAGAGCTTTAACAACCGTTTGGAAAAAGTTTTTTTCTCTTTTTCCAACCATAATTTCTATCCTTTTAACCTCAAATTCATCATTCGAGCCACATCCAAATAGTCTCCTGAAAATGATTCAAATTTTGTCAAGCAAAAACTTGAACAAAAAAACCACACTAAATTTTAAAGTTGCTGGAAGTCAGTTTGATGATCTCATTTATCTTCGAAGTACCTTCATAACTTTCAGTACGTTTGCAGCCTGTGCAGGTAAGAACCAGGCAGCACAAAACATGCAGTCTGATTCTTGATGTACACTGTTTGCGTTGCTGAGACATTCCAAATGAGAGCAACTTTGAAAGTGCAAGTATTACAGTCTTACTTCTAGACGAAAAAAAAAAAACAGGTTTATTCCTCTCTTCAACTCTGTACAACACAAGCCTTACTTTTAACGATCCTGAGAAAAAAAAGCTTCTGAAAACATTGTGGAGAAAAAGAGAAAATGCTGGTAACCATGCTTGTAAAATCTTTAATTTTGTCATGTGGTAAAGAGGTTACTCTTTACCAAACAACAAAATCTTAGACTCATCCAAGTTGAAAGCATTTGCAGATGACAAATGTTGATAAAACGACTCGATTTTTCTTTGAAAGGTTAGAAAACATTTTGGGAAAGGAGAAAATGTTGGTTACCAGCATTTTCTCGTTTTCCCACAGTGTTTTCAAGACTTCTCTTCCAGGCTTGTTAAAACTCAGGATTGTGTGGTTAAGGGTTAAGAGTTAACATAGAAACTGTTTTCTCATCAAGGAAAAGCTGAAGATAATAGCAAATAATTTCCTGCTTTGACAGGCTGCCATTGTTTATTCCGGCCTGATATAAATATGTCCTGGGGAAAAAAAAGCCGATTTATGAATGTGGTATTCCCTGGGAATAATGTCCCAGTTCTTTAACTCGTTACGTCCAGACTGGTTTTGTTGTCTTTAAGCAGACCAGTTTTAAAAATACTCTGGCAAAAGTAGAAGTTGCTGATGTTGAGTTATTTAATGTTTTGTCCTAATGTTGGTTTAAGCATTCAGGTATGAGACAGTCACTCATGTTGATTTTTCCTATTTTCACAAGTTCAAAGTTGTCTGCAGCAGATTCATCTAAAAGGTATTTAAATGCTTAACCCTTTACCAGACGTCACAATTTTAGACTGGTCCAAATCGAAAGCATTGGCAGATGACAAATGTGGCTCAAATATTCATCTCTCAAAGGTAAACATTTTCTCCTTTTCCCACAATGTTTTCAAAAGTCCTTTCTGTTAGGTTTCTTACAATGTGGTAAAGGGTTAGCCCTTTACCAAACAATCCTGTGATTTAATGACCCTGAGAAGGAAGACTTTTCAAGAACAATGTGGGAAAAGGAGAAAAGGCAGGTAACCAGGCCATGTTTTTTTCCCCTTTTCCCACAATGTTTTATAGCATTACCAAGATAAATCCTATCATTTGACTCAACCCTTTAACAGACAATCCAGTGTTTTAACGACCCTTAGAACGAAGCCTTTTGAAAACATTGTGGCAGGGTTCGAAATTAGCAGTAGCAAGTAGCAAGTTCTAACACTGTTGTGGAAAAAGGAGAAAATGCTGGTAACCAGCATTTTCGCACTATTTTTTCTACCCTACCAACGAAAAACTGCACCATTTGAGCCACATTGAAATTGTCGTCTGCAAATGCCTTCAATTTGGACAAGGCTAAAATTTTGACATCTGGTAAAGGATAATTGTCACTTGCTAAATGCGACAAGCTTTTGCCATCTGGAGAAGTTGCAGATACCCAGAATTTTCACCTTTTCCCAAAATGTTTTCTACCCTTCCCAATACAAATTTCTATATTTGAGCAACATTATATGTTGTTTGCAAATGCTTTCAGTTTGGACTAGTCTAACATTTTGTTGTATGGTAGAGTTATCAGGCAATTTTTAGAACTCTCTCGTTACACATTCAATCATTCTGTTGCAGATATTGTACTGTCAAAACACTATTACCAATCGTCTAATGTACACTATCTATTGTTTGTCTTCGAATCAATAACAAGATGAATGCAACACGGGTGGTTTTATGGATTTTTGAGATTTTATGGTCAGCTGAAGAGATGATGTCATTGTAAGTAAATCATTAAATCTGGGCATGACACATTGACCTTACAGAAGTCAACATTTTTCTTATTTTACCATATTGTGGTTTACAAGATTTAACTGTTTAACAAACAGTGCCAGCTTTTAATGACCCTAGCTGAGAAAGAAGGCTTTTTGTAAAGGAAAAGGGAAAAAATTCTAGCAAACGGCATTTCCAATGATAGCAGGAGTTTTTAGGAATTTTTTTGAGGGATTATTTATATACCATAGATTACACTGAGCGTGAAGGTTTCAGATGCCAGGCACCAAAAGTCACATACTTTTAAATTATGTTTGCTACATTATCTTTTGAGCCCCTGGTCTGATTTTAGAAATATTTTGAAAATGTTCATACCTGTATGCACCTTGATTGAATGGCAAGCAGAGCAGAGATTTCAGACACCATGCTCCAAGATTAAGATCACAGAAATAAAATGGTTCTGATGGCATCCTTTGTGGGTATATTGGTCCACTTTCACAGAGCAGCTTGTGTAACACTTAAGGACAATTTATTTTTTTATTTCCACTTTAAATGACATGATGATGTTTACCCTTGTAACGCTTAGTCGAGTTTCACTTTGCTTATGTAGACAGTATAGAGGAAGAGCTGATCAGACTGCAGAGAACAATTCCAACCCAATCTTAGATCCACTCTGTCCACATCTTTATCAGATTTTGACTGTAACTGCCTTGAAATTGCAATATCTGCATTTACAATGCTGACTGAGACCATTTCATTTGAGCCATGCCCTGGCAAAAGGGGGTTTAATGGATCTCCGTGATGCATGATACATAGCAAGTCATCACATAATTATGGATCCATCATAGCCACTTTTTGTTACAACTGACTGAATCATGAGAGAGACTGGTCCGTGGGCATACAAAAAATTGACCAATAGCAAAAAGTTTAAGCCCAGGTCAGCCTGCACAGACATGCCTGACATGGGTCACTACTGTTTGCAAATGCATTAAGCCCCCTTTTCACAGAGCATGGTTCTTTTACGTTACAAGAGTTAATTTTTATTTCCACTTTGAATGGCATATCTATTTCACATGTAAAGACAGCTCTTTCCTTTTTAAAGACTCACAGGGGCATCTTTAAGCTTATCGTTCAATTAGACAGAGGTTATAAAATTAGGCACATGACACCATTCCTTGTCCTTCAGCCCTTTACCAGACTGTTCAAAGTTTAGACAGCTCTGAGGAAGAAGACTTGAAAACATTGTGGAAAAGGAGATGCCGATAACCAGCATTTTCTCCCTTTTTTTTATACGTCCGAAGGGTCATATTATGTTATACCCCCCGGTCGTCCGTCCGTCCATTAGCAATTTCTTGTGTGGGCAACTCCTCCTACAGTTTCCATCGGAATTATTTGAAACTTGCCACACTGAATCTCCATGATGTCTAGTTGTGCACCTGACTCTTAGAATTTGGATCGCTGTTTGTGTTTTAAAATTATCTGCCCTTGATTTCTGAAATAACCAACTTTTCATTTTGAATTTTTGTTCAGGCCATAACTTCCATACCATGAAAGGTATCAACTTGAAACTACATACACTGATAGAACACATTATGGAGAAAAGCAGTGCACAAGAACAATAACTCTGCTGCTCTTGTTTTTTGAGTTATTGCCCTTTGTTGATTTTCAGTTTGAATTTTTGTCCAGGCCATAACTTCCAAACTATAAAAGTTATTAACTTAGAATTTCATACACTGATAGAACACATTATGGAGAAGTGCACTGCACATGAACCATAACTCTGCCACCTTTATTTTTTGAGTTATTGTCCTTTGTTAATTTTCAGTTCGAATTTTTGTCCAGGCCATAACTTCCAAACTTTAAAATCCATCATCTTGAAACTTCAAAGACAAATAGAACACATTATGAAGAAGTGTATTGCACAAGAACCATAACTCTGCCATCCTTCTTTTTGAGTTATTGCCCTTTGTTAGTTTTCACTTTGAATTTTCGTCTGGGCCATAATTTCTAAATTATAAAAGCTATGATCTTGAACCTTCAAAGACTGATAGAACACCTTGTGGAGAAGAGCAATTCACAAAAATTGTAACTGTGCCACCCTTATTTTTTTAGTTATTGCCCTTTAATATTTTTCACATTAGATTTTTGTTTGGGCCAGATCTTCCAAACTATAAAAGCTATCAACTTGAAACAATATACACTGATAGAACAGATTGTGGAGAAGTGCAGTAAACAAGAACCATAACTCTGTCACCCTAAGTTTTTGAGTAGTTGCCCTTTAATAACTTCATTTTGAATTTTTGTCCTGGCTACATCTTCCAAACTAGAAAAGCTATCAACTTGAAACTTCATACACTGACAGAACACATTATGGAGAAGTGTCATGCACAAGAACCATAACTCTGATACCCTTATTTTTTGAGTTAATGCCCTTTATTTATTTCTAAATTTTTACTTTGAATTTTTGTCTGGGCCATAACTTCCAAACTATAAAAGCTCTCAACTTGAAACTTCAGCACACATCGTGGAGAAGTGCAGTGTGCAAGAACCATAACTCTGCCACTCTTCTTTCCCGATTTATTGCCATTATTTTCTGAGTAATTTCCCTTCGATATTATTTACAGTTAGGGTTTTTCTTTCATATGTGGAGCATTTCCCTTTTTATACGCTCGAAGGGTCATATTATGTTATACCCCCGGTTGTCTGTCTGTTAGCAGTTTCATCTGTGCGCAACTCCTCCTACAGTTTCCATCAGAATTACTTGAAACTTGCCATATTGCCAACTTGCTGTATGATGTCTAGTTGTGCATGTGACTGTGCATGTGACTGTTAGAATTTGGATAGGTGTTTGCATTCTAAAATTATCTGCCCTTGATTTCTGAAATAGTCAACTTTTCACTTTGAAATTTTGTTCAGGCCATCACTTCAATACTATAGAAGCTATCGACTCGAACCTTCATACACTGATAGAACTCATTATGAAGAAGTGCAGTTTACAAGAACCATAACTGTGCCATTCTTATTTTTTGAGTTATTGCCTTTTGTTAATTTTAAGTTTGGTCTGGGCCATAAACTATTACAGACAATCAAGACTTACTTTCTTTATCATGGAGAATAACTACTCTTCATTCACGGCCCATCCTTCATTTCAACTCATTTCACTGATGAGCCCCATCAGGCATATATGCGCCGCTCTGCGAAGCTCTTGTTCCAGAATGTGTTCTACCCTTTCTTGAATTAATTACATGATTTGAGCCATATTTGTCTATTTTCGTCAAGTCTACAATTTTTATCATCTAGTAAAGGGTTAATTATGTCTTGTTACACAAAGGTTGGACTTCTCCAATTTGAAAAAGAAATGTTGTAAGTATGGGGAAAACTGAGAATATAGATGTTGACCAATGAAAACCCACGATCAGTTGCATTCTTTCATAAGTGATTCGTCGCAAATTGGTTGAAATGCTTTTAATTGGAAAAAACTCAAAGTGAAGTGAATAAACATGCAACTTTTTTTAGATACTTTTCCAGTCAAAGGGCAATAACTCTTGCAATAATTAGCAAATGACATAATTTTAGATTCTTCACTAATGAAAGCAAAAGTGAAAGTAAAAAACAGATTTTTTCCGTGGAAGGAAAGAAAAAAATGTGGGCGAAGGAAAAATGTTAGTTACCAAAGTAAAAAACAGATTTTTTCCGTGGAAGGAAAGAAAAAAATGTGGGCGAAGGAAAAATGTTAGTTACCAGTATTTTCACCTTTTTAGCTCAAGGTGAGCTATTGTGATCATGCTGTGTCCGTCGTCTGTCATCCGTTGTGCGGCGTCAACATTTTACCTTATGTGCACTCTAGAGGCCACATTTTCAGTCAGATATGTTTGAAACTTCATCAGAATGTTTGTCTTGATAAAATCTCAGACACGTTTGAAATTGGGTCATGTTGGGTCAAAAAGTACATCACTGGGCTAAATCTAAGAAAAACTTTGTGTGCATCCCAGGGGCCATATTTTCAGCCTGATACTCTTGAAACTTGGTCAGAATGTTTGTCTTGATAATATCTTGAATAAGATCAAAATTGGGTCATGTTGGGTCAAAAAGTAGGTCACTGGGCTTAATCTTTGAAAAACCTTGTGTGCAAGTTTGAAATTGGGTAGTGTTGGGTCATAAGGTAGGTCACTGGGCCAAATCTTAGAAAAACCTTGTGTGTGCTCTAGAGGCCACATTTTCAGTTAGTTTTGCATGAAACTTGGTCAAAATTTTTGTCTTGATGATATCTGGGACAAGTCTGAAATTGGGTCATGTTAGGTCAAAAAGTAGGTCACTGGGCTTAACATCTAAGAAAAACATTGTGTGCACTCTAGAGGGCATATTTTCAGCCTGATTCTCTTGAAACTTGGTCAGAACGTTTGTCTTAATCATATCTTGGACAAGTTTGAAATTGGGTCATGTTGGTCAAACAGTAGGTCACTGGGACAAATCTTAGAAAAACCTTGTGTCCATTCTAGAGGCCCCATTTTCAGCCTGGTAGAAAGTCATGAAAGTTGGTTAAAATGTTTGTCTTGATGATATCTCAGACAAGTTTTAAATTGGGTAATGTTGGGTCAAAAAGTAGGTCACTGGGCTGAATTTTAGAAAAAACCATGTGTGGACTCTAGAGGCCACATTTTCAGTCAGCTATGCGTGAAAGTTGGTCAGAATGTTTGTCTTGACAATATCTTGGACTTTGAAATTGGGTCATGTTGGATCAAAACATAGGTCACTGGGCCAAATCTTAGAAAACCCTTGTGTGCACTCTAGGGGCCACATTTTCAGCCAGAAACTCATGAAACTTGGGTACAATGTCTGTCTTGATGATATCTGGGACAAGTTCGAAATTGGGTCATGTCTGGTCAAAAAGTAGGTCTCTGGCCTAAAACTTAGAAAAACCTTGTGTACACTGTTGAGGCCACAATTTTAGTCAGATACTCACGAAATTAGATCATATTGTCTGTCTTGATTATATCTTAGACAAGTTGGAAATTGGGTCATGTCGGATCAAAAAGTAGGTCACTGGGCTAAATCTTAGAAAAACCTTGTGTGCATTCTAGAGGCCATATTTTCAGCCTGATACTCATGAAACTTGGTCAGAAAGTTTGTCTTGATGATATCTTGGACAAGTTTGAAATTAGGTCATGTCTCATCAAAATGAAGGTCACTGGGCAAAATTTTAGAAAAACCTCGAAAGTTTGTCTTGGACAACTTCCAAAGTGGGTCACATCAGGTCAAAAAGTAGGTCTCTGGACCAAATTATAGAAAAACCTTGTGTGCATCATAGAGGCCACACATAGTAGGTCACTTACACTCATTTGTTTTACATCATTAAAACCAGGCTGTCTTCAGCTTTATCACCTGTAGATGACTTTACTCAAGTGAGCGCTTTAGGCCCAATGGCCCTCTTGTCCGAATGTGTTTTTCAGGGTCCTTAAAACTTGGGATTGTTTGGTAAAGAGTAAAATTTTAATGCTTATCTGATTTGCCCGAATTTGTATTCCTGTTTTAACACTTAAAGATCAGATGGCACTAAACATATAGTCTGATCTTTGATCTACACTGTCTGCTATGCTGAAATACTATATACTAAAGCCATCATAATACAGCTATTTTGTTTGGGTTTGTATTTCTAAACTGAAAATGTCTGGTTTATTTGGCAAGGGCTAATTGAAATTCTGTAAAAGTTTGTCCTTCTTTAAGAGTGTGAAATACCCAATATCTTACAGTATTTAATTTTATCCATAACATGCTGTGCATGACTCGGATAGCTTTTGCAGAATGTTTAAGTGTAGTATTAGGATTGCACAGAATGTGCAGTCTGGTCTCGAACATGCACTTTCCAGTATTCTAAGTTACTATATACCAATATATTTTCTAGCTCCAATGTGTGGCACAAGGATTAAATCTAATACAGTGGAGCCCCGTTATAATGAAGTCCGCGGGGTCCATGGATTCGACCCGCGTTATATCCGGGGTGAAGGATATAACGCTGTTTCACCCGAGTCCCGAATTCCCGTCTCTCTACTTATGCTGGCCTGTGTTTCTCCTTTCTTGATCCTGTCGATGATATGTAGTTTTTCTGCGATCGTGTATGCTTTCCTCTTCTGAGACATTGTAAAACAAGGTTAGGTAAAAGTATAGAGAGAAAGAACAGTTAGTATGCACAAAACTTGTTGCGTGAAAGTACAAAAACGATAGTGCAACTAATTAAAGGGTGTGAATTATTGCAAAGTTAGCTTTTAAGAATAAATTTGTTAGTCAAAGGATAAGAGAACAAAGTGCTTTGCTTTGGATTAAAAAGAGTCGATAAATGAGTGAGAAATCGCTGTATGAATCGCTGTATGATCGATTGCTATCGCTATCTAGAATACAACGTAGTGTATCCGTTCGAACCAAGTAACCCAGTTTTTATACAGAAAATGGCTTGTGTAAGCTTGTGTTTGACCATTCTTTATTCACTCAAGTGTCACACAGTTTGACTGAAGACTGAAGTCCTATCGTAATCAACTGAGCGTGTATTTGTCAAACAATGTCAAACAACCAATTAACGATTGCCAGCGGTCATACAGGTAACAACCAAAAAAGGTGTGAAAGACTGATTATGTGCACGCGTATCGATTTTGAGCAATTGATTAGTAGGTTGTTTTTTTTTACATTGAGCATTCAGATCAGCGTATCCTAGATCCTGATCAGACGCAAAATGCTCAACCCCCCCAAATTTTGGGAGCCATAGGACACCCGCGTTCTAATGGAATCAGCAAGTTAACGAAGTTCGTTATAACGGGGCTCCACTGTACAACAAAAAAATTGTAAAAGATTTTGAAAAACAGTAATATATCTGAGCCTCAGTAGGGCAGTCTGTAGCTTACAGGACTTGAGAACAGCAGATAATTTGTTTGAATCCCAAATTCGGCCAGTTTCTTTCTGGGGATTGATGATAGTCTTTGCAACAGGATTCATTCCTGTCTCACCACTGATTACCGTTTCTACAATGGTTATGTGGGTAAGCAGCCAGTTGCTTTGGAAGAATATGTGCAAATAACTGGTACAAAAAAAACTGCAGGAAAGCATGAATAGCCATAGTGGCCTCTGTGATATAACTGAAATAATCTTGAGAATGGTTTTAAACACATTACAGTCAATAAATCAATCAAACAGTGATGCTGTATCACTATGTAATTGTCTTCTGTCAGCACATGGTGAACTTTACAGCTAGAAATATTTGATAGTCTGTCAGTTTACCAGAGATGAACATTTCCCCAGGAGAGGAACAAGTAAATGTGTTTGTGCCATTATTTATTCCTGTACCATTACCATCATTTATGTCTTCAAGGGCTCACATTTACAGGAAGTTCTAAATAATTAATAGTCTTCTTTCACCCTTTACCAAACAGTCCCACATTGTGAAGACCCTGAGAAAGCAAGGTTTTGAAAACATGGTGGAAAAAGGAGAAAATACTGATAACCAGCATTTTCTCCTTGTGCCACCATGTTTTCTACACTTTCCATAGACAAGTCCTGTTTTAGCTGTATTGTATTTGATGTCTGTCACTTTTTAGCTCACCTGAGCGCGATTTTAGTGCTCAAGGTGAACTATTGTGATCATGCCGTGTCTGTAGTCCATTGTCAACAGTTGCCTTTTGTGCAATCTAGAGGCCATATTTTCAGTCAGGTACCCATGAAACTTGGTCAGAATGTATGTCTTGATAAAATCTCAAACAACTTAGAAATTGGGTCATGTCGTGTCAAAAAGTAGGTCACTGTACATAATCATAGAAAAATCTTGTGTGTACTCTAGAGGCCACATTTTCAGCCATATACTCATGAAACTTAGTCAGAATGTTTGTCTTGATGTTATCTCAGACATGTTGGAAAATGGATCACGTCAGGTCAAAATATAGGTCATTTTCAGCCTGATACTGATGAAAATTGGCCAGAATGTTTGTCTTGATGATATTTCGGACATGTTTGAAATTGTGTTACGCAGGCTGAAAATGTAGGTCACTGGACCAAATCTTAGAAAAACCTTATGTGCACTCCAGAGGCTACATTTTTCAGACTGATACTCATGAAACTTGGTCAGAATGTTTGTCTTGATGTTATCTTTGGCATGTTCGAAATTGGGTTATGTAGGGTCAAAAAGTAGGTCACTAGGTCAAATCTTACAAAAACCTTGTATGCACTCTGGAGGCCATATTTCCATCCTGATACTCATGAAACTTGGTCAGAATGTTAGTCTTGATGTAATCTAGAATAAGTTTAAAATTGGTTCATGTCAGATCAAAAAGTAGATCCTTGAGACAAATCTTAGAAAAACATGAAACATTGTCAGAATGGTTGTCTTTATGATACCACTTTCAAGTTCAAAAATAGATCAAGTCTGTCAGAAAGTAGGTTTACTAGCACTCATGTTTTTTTTTTTTAATGATTACAACTAGGATCTGTATAGCTTTATCAATCCTAAATGCAGTGTTTCTACAAGCTGATAAATTTTTGGGGTCATCTGTGACTCGCTGTTTTGAATTTTGGGGGTCATTCAGAATTTTTACGTATCATGATCTTTAACTTTTCTTTCATGTGTTGTTTGCCTTTGCCCCTTTGTAGATGTCGCATAATGCTATAAGTTTTATATGATAGTGTGGTATTAAAGTTAAAAGTTGAAAACAATGACCTTGTAGAAACTGTCGTCTGTCATCCCAATTACTCCAGCAAGCCGGTGACCATGACAGAGCAGGGTGTAAAACGCAAACAAAAAGTTAAGTCCTGATTCCATCCAAAAATACAAGTGAGACAGTGATGTCATACAGATTAATGTTGCGTTTTAGACTGATTCAGTGTACACCATAAACTGGCAGCCTGTTATCGATCGTCATATCAACGTCTATCGGACGGTTACAGGAGATACAATGGGTACCAGTTTTTGTACACCGGAAATAATTCATTCAGTGTTAGAAAGCAGGTTCGATATGATTCTGCAGTTATAAACTTGACAATTTTGTAAGATATATTAACTGAATCAATCTTCTATATTACTTTGTAGTTCTGATTTATGTTGTGTCAAGGGAGATGCAACATTATTAATTTTGTTGTGTCAGGCTTTCATTTTGCATGTCTAAAACGCAAAAACATGGACTTTCTAAATGCTGCCTAAATGTCTTTACTCAGGTGAGCACTTCAGGGCCAATGGCCCTCTTGTTTTTTATTTGGATATGTCTAAAATTTTGCTTTTTGGTAAAGTCTTGACTCATTCAGCACCTGCCTCTTTTGATGGCTAAAAATAAAATCAACTGAAACTCTGCAAGATTTTTGTTGTACAGGCTTGACTAAAAAAAAAGATGGTATAGATCAAAGATCAGAGTGCAGTTTCTGTTGTCTGATCTCCATGGATGCCAACTGCAAAAGCCCCTAGTTTCAGCCATGATGCTGATAGGGTTAAATCCATAGCTTTACAAGCTTGTTGTTGGCCTTCCAAATATCATTGACATTTACATGAAAGAGGGGTCCTGTGTGGCTCAGTGGTACAGTGAAGGACTCATAACAAGGAGGCCCCGGGTTCGAGCCTGACTGGATCCATTGGGTTTTTCATTGGAGTGTCCTTGGGGAAGACACTTCAGAGCCCAAGCCTAGTACTGGTGAAACCCAGAAAATACATTAATTGTGAACTGTTGCCGAGATATGAGTTAAATAATGTTGAAAGCAGCGTAAAACACCATTCAAATATATGAGAGAGAACTCTACCAAACAACAAAAATGTAGACTGATCCAAATTGCATACAAGGAAATAAATGTGACTTGAATAATGAAATTCATTTTTGAAAAGGTAGAAAACATTGCTGGAAAAGGAGAAAATGCTGGTAACCAGCATTTTCTCTTTTTCCCACTTGCTTTTCAAAAGCCTCCATTGTCAGGGTCATTAAATACGTTATTAACCCTTTACCGCACAATGACGCCTTTTGATGCCCCTGGGAAAGAAGCCTTTTAAAAACATTGTGGGATTAGGAAAAAATGCTGGTAAACAGCATTTTCTTCTTTTACCACTATGTTTTCTACCTGATCAAAGAAAAATTGCACCTTTTGAGCCAAATTTAAATTGTCGTCTGCAAATGCTTTCAATTCGGACAAGGCTAAAATTTTGTCGTCTGGTAAAGGGTTAAATAAGTTATCAGAAAATGAATTTTGAATAAGGTAAAATGTAAGTAAAAGACAGAGCAACCTGGCAACTTTTAACCTAGGTTTAAAATTCATTTTACTGGCAGGGACTAACACTTGGACCAACCACACAATGACAGATTTTCATCTTCACAATTATTTCCATATTTTTAAATGGTATTGTTTAATTTTAAATGCATTTTAACACTGGCATTGTTAACATTTGGCTCATACTGGGACTTTAATAGAAGTGGCTAATAAGAGGGCATTACTGTGCTTCATTTGAGCCAGATTAACCCTGTACCACACAATCTTGACTTTTAACGACCTTGAGGAAAAAGCCTTTTGAAAACATTGTGGGAAAAGGAGAAAATGCTGGTAACCAGCATTTTCTCCTTTTCCCAACAATGTTTTCTACTCTTCCCAAAACAAATTTCAGTTTTTGAGTAACATTTATTTTGTCGTCTGCTAAAGCTTTCAGTTTGGACTGGTCTTATATATGTTGTTTGGTAAAGAGTTAAGAAAGAATAGGGAACCATGTTCACCATGTATACATCTTCCAGATGGTTGTAGATAATAAGCTCAGTTAGAACTTTCCAGTTGATTTCATGGTTGTCAGAACAAAAGATATCCTTACAGCTTGTTTCCAGGTCATTTGGCAACCTTCTGTATCTGGGCAGCCTGTTTTAGCAGGAGTAGAAACATGCCATCAAATTTCCCAATCAATTAGTGAACTCTCCATACTTTCATCTTGAGTCACTCAGTTGGTTTTTCTTGGCACCTGTTTTATAGATAAACTGCAAGCACCTGTTTGTATCTTCTGTATTGTAAACCCTTAACTGTTAACCCTTATCCTGCTAAATAAGTCAAATGAAGTTTTCAAGCTGATAGTACAATTCCAAATTTTTCCATTTTAAGGGTATTATGGGGGGGGGGGGGGGATATCTCCCTATCGAACACTGTAGATCAAAGATCAGACTGCACATTCTGTGTTGTCTGACCTTGATCTACACTGTCCGCAAAAGGTCAGGGAGTTGCACTTAGCAGCCTATAGGTTACAGTGCCCCCCTTTCAAAACTGAAATTACCTTTGGAGGCCAGTGTAGAATAAGATTAGACTGCATAAAATGTGCAGTCTGATCTTTGATCTACATTGTCTGCCTGTAATCTCAAAATTGAAATCATTTGGGTCTTACTTCAAGACTTGGTTAATTTGAGGCTCTGTGGATTTACATTCACTACCTGCAGACATCTGCTGCAGCAGATAGCTTTTGAGAACATTGTGGCAAAAGGAAAAATTGCCTGTAACTAGCAATTTCTTGATTTGCCACAATGTTCTAAATATGGTTATCTTGTATAAAACATTTTGATGATAATCCATATTTAACAAGGTGCTGCAAATTTGTCTCAGAAGATGAAAGAGTACATCTTGGTACATAACTGTTTCTGTCTGTGAGAAAGATCTAAATATCGCAATTTCAGTGCAGTGATGAAAAGATTCTCTCATAGAATTTTGAGGTGAGTAGATTTCAAGTTCGGATTACCTTTTTTGTGGAGTCTGATCTTGATCTTGTTAATATACATACTTGTTGATCTTAATCATGATTCTGCCATCGGATTGCTTGACCTAGTTAGTCTACAAATACGCTGATCTTGGCATTGTTTTTACTATCGGATTGCCTTTTTGTACAGTCTGATGTTGATCTCGTTAGTCTACAAATACACTGATTCTTGTTACAGATTTTAGCATCAGATTGCCTTTTTGTGCAGTCTGATCTTGATCTAATTAGTCTAAAAATACACTTATCCTGAAACTGATTTTACCCTTGGATTACCATTTTTTACAGTCTAATCTTGACACATTATCTTGTCACTGACTTTGCTATCAGCATCAGCATGCCCTAGGATGGATGGAATCTGAAATCATTTGGAATGGACAGAACAAATCTTCAAAGGCTGCAAACCTGGCTGATGTTCTGAACCACTCCATTTCTTTTGTTGGTTTCACAGCTGTCTTCAAATAAATTTGCGGATAAAATTAACTCTCTGATATCTAAACCCTGTACTAGAGGATGAAATACTAGACTTGTCTGATTTGAAAGCATTTGCCGCGGACAGATTAAATTTTGTGGAAATAATGGAATTGGTCTGAGAAAAATTAGAAAACATTGTGGGGAAAAAGGAGAAAAGTTAGGTTTCCAACGGGTGGTTGTGCAGCATCCATTGTCTCTCTTGTATTGTCCAGGTGTCAACAATTACCTTGTGTGCACTCTGGAGGCTACAGTTTCATCTAGTTCTTGTGAGAGTTGATCAGAATGGTTATAATGATCAGAGTTCCAGATAGAGGGAGTGATTTTGATTTCAAAATTGAAAATATTAGTTATTCTCCACTAAACCCTATGTTATGGGTACTCAGAGTCGTCTCATCGAGACAATTCTAATGAGTACACACAACATAGGGTTTGGAAGAGAAATAATGGATTTAGAATACCATCGCTCCCTCTTATCTGGAGTTCTGATGATATTGTCTTGGACCAGTTTGAAAATGGGTCACATTGGGTCAAAAAGTAGGTCAACAGGTCAAATGTTTGAAAAACCCTGTTTATAATCTACAGGCAACATTTTCAATCCAGTGCTCATACAAGTTAATCAGAATGTTTGTTTTGCTTATGTATCTCCAAGTTCTAAAATGGGTTGGGTCAAATTGCCTATTGTTGGTACCAAAATAGCAGAAACATGCCAAGCCATACATATCACAAAACATGAAAATGATTGACTGAGGTTGTTTGTTTTGTATGGTGGTTGATGCCATTTTCAATTTTGGTTATATTTCCGTGGCCAGTGCAAATATCCATGCTGCCCTGCCGTCTCTCTGAACAGTATGTTGCACAATGTTCTTCCCAAGCCTTCTGCTGCTTTCCCCCATAATTACTGTTGAAAAAATGATTAGGTTTGAGAGAGGACTGAATCTTGTGACTTTGACCTTTAATTCATCAACCCTTGGAAAGAAATTGGCCAAGCTTGGGATTCAAACTAGCACCCCCCTGGTTTCAAGTTCAGTAAGTGCTTAGGGGCTCAGCTCAACTGAGGTAGTAAGTACATGGTGAAAGAAAGAAATTTAAATATGCATATTTCCTAACACAGGCAGCCCTCTTCTTGTCTTTTTGAGGTACTGGTAGGTCTGTTGAAAGGTTTTATTGCTCTGAGCGAAACAGAAATAAGAGCTAAATGGATTTTAGGGTAAAGATGAGTACAGTAATTGTCAAGAGTTTATATTATTACCCTTCTGATGCCGAGTTTAACCCTTTATCACACAATCCGGAGTTGTAATGACCCTTAGAAAGTGGCCTTTTGAAAACAAAGTGGCCTTTTGAAAACAAAGTGGGAAAAGGAGAAAATGCTGGTAACAAGCATTTTCTCCTTTTACCACAATGTTTTTTGTCCTTTTACAGACAAATCTCACCATAAGAGCCATATCTAGTTTGTCATCTGCAACTGCTTTCAGTTTGGACAAGTGTAAAATTTTGTTGTATAGTAACGGGTTACCCCTGTACCGGACAACAAATAACTTAGATTTGTGCAGTTTAAAAGCATTTGCAGATTAAATTTGGCTTGAGTGTTGGATTTGTCTTTAAAAAAAAGGTAGAAAAAAAACATTGTGGGAAAAAGAGAAAATGCTAGTTACCTGCATTTTTTAAAAGCGTCCTTCTTTAGATATACCGTAAATATGGACTTTTATGGTAAAGGGTCTACTCTTGAACTTTCTTACTGGCAGTGTAGGTCAAAATTGGGCGGTACATCAGATGCAGTCTTGTCTTGAACATTCAGTAAAACTTCTCCTCATGTCCACCCTGGCAATACAAGCAACCTGCTCTTGTGAATGATTTTTGTCAGAACGGAATTTTTCTTTCTTAATGATCAATGATCAGGAAATACGTGCATCCCACTGTTCCAAAATCACGATCACCATTTTCATTACTGATGAGAAATTATCTATAGATTTTAAACATGTGAAATGACCACTATTTTTTGCAACTTCTTTACGACCAGCTAATTTTCATGCATCCATAATCGCAAACTCTAGGCAGTGCTTCATGTACAAATATCCTTGGAATCGACAGTCAGTTATCAGTCTTTTGTTTATCTATCGACTATTTAACATGATCGTGTGTAGTGATCAGAGTGTTATGTTACATAATCAAATGACCAATGAATTGATAGGAATTAATTTGGCATTTATGCAGTAATCAGGCATTTATCACACATTGCTGACCCAAGTGAAAAACACGTTGACATCTGGGTAATTACGATTTGTTTTTTACATCCTGCTTTGTAATTTGAGATGAATGAGTTAATATGTAGTGATTGAAATGGGATAATTGTTTTGTTTTTGTTACATGTTTAAGCCATACTTATATCATAGAGAACATGCGATTTCTAAACAAGTGAACACAACTGTTTGATCAACGATTAGTTAGGACTGTTCGAACATTTAAGTCGAATCAAAATGGAAAAAACATAAAGAAAAAAATAAACTGTAAACGTTAGGCTGTTCAGTGATTAAGGCTTATTGATAATTCTTTGTTAAAAATTAAAATAAATATGCGGAATATGAGTTCTTGGGACTGCACAAAACAAAAAAGCTGATGAAAGCAGGGACAAGTCTGACAAGTTTAATCACTGACATTAAATTATGTACCGATGGTCTATACAGAGTTCAGTTTCTTATTTTATGTACATGTATATCTGACTAAGAGTGTAAATCGGCAATTATGAATGGACATGCATTTACATGTGAATTTATTCATAAAATTTCCGAAATATATCAACTTTTCCATGAACATGAAAATTATTTTCATGTATGGGCAGAGGCCTCCCTGACTAAAATACATGTACATTACTTTGTACATAATTAATCTACATAAGTTTACACAGAGTCTGGGTTTGATTCAAAATCTAGATGGGTGAAACCCGGAAATCGGACATCCCCGCCAATAAGACCAATTTTCAAAAGTACCATGGATGGTCTTAGTAATCAATCAATCAGTCAATCAATCAATCGGGATTTGAGAACACTACTTATGTCTGTGAATAATAGTGAAATGTGCCTCAAGTAACAAACTTGGCTTAAGACTCTACCACATGATCCAGAGTTTTAATGACCCAGAGAATGACGCCTTTTGAAAACATTGTTGGAAAAGGAGAAAATACTGATAACCAGCATTTTCTCTTTTTCCCATAATGATTTCTGACCTCTTACACAGCGGTGTACCGATAATCGGCAAGTATCGATTAGCGGCGTGTTGGAAGCTCCCGATGTCGATTATCGATTGAACTTTGTCATAATCGATGATCGGCAGGAAGTCTGCACCGTCGGTCGGGTACCCGATTTTATATACCGGTGTCTGTTACAGTGTTTTTTTTTCCTTCTATGAAAGGGTCCGTAAAACGGACCAGTTCCCTATGCCAAAAAATGACCTTTTTTCCCAAAATCCAGTTTAAGAAATTCCCAAAACGAAAGACCCCAAGTTGTCGGCTATTTTTTGGATTTCCCATAGCTATATATATATATTCCAATTATCAGCGATGTCATTGGTCAAAAAAAGGTGAATTTCCCAAACACATGCACTTCCTTTTTTTTTTTGGATCAACTGGTCCCGGAGTGTGCTAGCTATTATTAATATAAGCCGGGGTCCAGTGTATTTAGTTCGGAGAACTCGGTAGTGAACGGCTTCGTTTCTGTGGCGCCAAAAACTTGCGATTTTTCCCACTCGGTCTGACATGTGATTTCGCGGAGAGACGAGAACGGTAAATTAACGTGAAAATGAGCCACAACAGCAAATATTACCGAAAAAAGTTAAAACCAACGGGGTGTAAAAGGTTAACAGACTTTATCTGTAAGAGGCCAAGTCATAATTCTAGCCAAGATGAGGTTGACGAGCCTGAGGAAAGTGAAAGTAAGCGCTCGTCTGCAATCGTAGATCGAGATCAAAACACTTCAAGTACAAGATGTAACCAAGTTACCCGTTCACAGCAGGCTCGAGTTTTGAGGGTGAGCAAGCTATGTCTGCCATTCAGTGTGAATCTACCTGCCACCCTGATCCCACTGTCAGTAATGAAACTCTGTTTGCCTCTAAAATAGACCATCTACCAGAACCCAGTCCCTCTACCATATTCCCTCTTACTAAAAAACAAATGACACTTGACTCTAAATTGGTATTTTCAGTAACATGAGAAGCAGGGACATTGCCCTTTGAAAAGACCAATTTATTTACAGTACATGTATTTCATGTCATACTGAACAATAAAAGTAAAACGTCGTGGTAGTATTTTTGAGTTCAGTTTTAGTTTCAATGACTTAAGAGGGAAAATAACCTCTATTTGAGGGTCTAGTGCAAAACTATTGTAAGTGCATATATTTATATAGGCACTTACAATAGTTTTGTGCTAACCCCTCGTATTATGGTAGTAAATGATATGCAAGGATTGTGTCTAAAATCATCAAGAAAATAATTCCCAATTTTTATAGGAAACAACGCATTTTTCCCAATTTGCCTGGTTTCCGACCTGTTCTCAAAACTATGAGAAAAAACACTGTGTTAACTGGGTTTTATCACTCCCACAATAACAACAACTCCCTCGATAACAACAACAATCAGCCGAAATACTTCTATGTTACAAAGCCAAATAGCACAAAGCAGAGATGTTTAAAAACCAAAAGGTGTATAGAAAGCAGGTGCAAAGGTAAAACTACAAAAAGTCTATCTGCAACACAAACAACAGCATAATACATAAATGATACAAGGGTTTACAATGAAACATGCAAATTTATGAGGAACCGATTATAATCGGAAGAATCGCATCGGTAGCAGCAACCGATTCCAACCGATGATCGATTATGATTTCTAACCGATGTCCCATCACTACTCTTACAGACAGATCTTATTGAGCCATATCTAATATGTCATCTGCAATTGCTGTAAAGTTGGACAAGTGTAAAATTCTGTCGTGTGGTAAAGGGTAAAAACAGGAACTTGGTCCGTTTGTGGATTTGAGCAAAACAAGAGACTTAACTTTTTTCGTGAAACTTGGCCCAAGGCTTTACCTGGTCTCTAAATTTGACCGCTGTAGTATATAGTAATTTAGACCTCCAAAAAATTTTCATCTATTCAGTGGTGAAAGATTCAATTTACATACAGGTGGTTATCAGTTTGATCTTAAGTTAAATATGGCAGCTATTATTATTTATGATACCAACATATTTTTGTAGGTTATAGAGAGGTGATCAGATAGTTTGTGAATAATTATATTTTATTTAGATCATTACCTCATCAAACATGTTAAGTGCTGGTAACATTTAAAGCATCTTTGTAAAGTTTATATATTTATTCTGAGTGATTTCATTCCTGAGATATTTTCCCTTGGTCATGATGTGTTAAAAAATGATCAGCTGTAAGGGTGGTCCATCGATGAAGGTGAAGGATAGATAATCTGTTAGCCCACAGCGTGGTCTTAATTCAAACCACTTAACTTTTGTCAAGCCTGCTTTGGGAAGGCAAGACATAGTAGCCACAACCTTAGTTTGATCTCTTGAAACTTTGTCAGAATATATGTCTTGATCATATCTTGGACAAGTTTGAAATTGGGTCATGTCAGGTCAAAAAGTAGGTCACTGGGCCATATCTTAGAAAAAAACCTTGTGTGCACTCCAAAGGCCACATTTCCAGTCAGATATGCATGAAACTTGGTCAATGTTTGTCTTGAAAAAATCTCGGACAATTTTGAAATTGGGTCATGTTGGGTCAAAAAGAAGGTCACTGGGCTAAATTTTTCGAGAAACCTTGTCTGCTTTCTAGAGGCCATATTTTCAGACTAATACTCATGAAACTTGTTCAGAATGTTGTCTTGATGATATCTTGGACAAGTTCGAAATGAGTCATGTCTAGTCAAAAAGTAGGTCACAGGGCTAAATCTTAGAAAAACTTTGTATGCACTGTAGAGGCCACATTTTCAGCCTAATACTAAGGAAACTTGGTCAGAATTTTTGTCTTGATGATATCTCAGACAAGTTTGAAATTGAGTCATGTTTGCTCAAAAAGTAGGTGACTTGGAAAAAATCTTAGAAAAACCTTATATGCACTCTAGAGGCCACATTTTCAGCCAGATACTCCTGAAACTTGGTCAGAAAGTGTGTCTTGTGATGTCTTTGACAAGCTCAAAATTGGGTCACATCTGCTCACAAAGTAGGTCACTGGACTATATCATAGAAAAACCTTGTGTGCACTGTAGAGGCCACATTTTAGCCAGATACTCATGAAACTTGGTCAGAATGTTTTTCTCAATGATATCTTAGTAAAGTTTGAAATTGGGTCACAGTGGTTCAAAAAGTAGGTCACTTACACTCATGTTTTACATCATTAAAACCAGGCTTTCTTCTGCTTTATCAGCTGCAGATGACTTTACTCAGGTGAGCGCTTTAGGGCCAGTGGCCCTCCTTTTCATCATTAAAACCTGGCTCTCTTCAGCTTTTTCAACTGTAGATGGCTTTACTCGAGTGATTGCTTATGGGCCAATGGCCCTCATGTTTAATTTGGTTGAACCAAAATTTTATCTTTTTGTTAGAGAATTAGTTCATGATTTACCATAATCATATAAATCACTTCTCCCTGCCCTAGCCAGTGTATGTGGGGAGAATGTGTGTGTTTTATTGCAGAGTAGATTTTTCATCAGATTCTGTTGACACAACTTTGTGCACTGTTCTATATCACTGTTCAACATACTTGACTAAAATTTTTGTAATGTCCTTTCACCAGGGAAAATGTAATTTTCATTATGATTGGATTATTCCAGGAGTTGTGGTTGCTTGATTTTTTTTCCCCTGGATTTATGTTATATGAGTTGATGAATGTGCACTTGGTTCATATTTGTAAGACTTAGTTATAAAACTGTTTGAACAAATGAGACTAATGTCAGTAGAAACAAGCAAGCAAACGATGTAAACATGATTGATAATCACCTCTGTTGAAAAGTTCTGAAAAAGTTTGCACTATAATGGGGTGTTAAAAGATCCCGACATGGTGGAAGGGTTTTATAGCAGTCAGTCATTGCTCTTTCAGGTGTCAAACATAATAATCATGCTTTTGGTAACATTAGCTGTTTTTTAGTATGTTGTACATCAAAGGTCGGACTGCATCGTTTAAGCAGCCTGATCAAAGATAGGTCTGCACTGTGACGGATTTCTTTAGATACTGGTATTATTGCCAATGCAATTTTAGAGCATGGAATATTTGGAAAGGTCTTGCAGTCTAGAACAGGAGCAGTAGATAAATGAATTCAATAGATGATCAATGCTCTGTGAAAATGGGGTTTAACACATCTCCATGATGCATAATATGAGGCAAGTCGTCATCACATAATTGTTGATACATAAAACCTATTTTGTCTGAAAAATAACTGATTTATGAGGTTGAACGGTCTTTGTACATGCAGAGAATTTACAGAAAGCAAACAGTTTCGACCCATGTCAGCATCTGCATACAAAATAATGAAATGTGGCTCAAATGATGGGATTCACTTTTTGAAGGGTAGAAAACAGTTTTATAAAAGAAAAAAATGCTGGTTACTCGAATTTTCACCCTTTCAAGTAATGTCTTCAAAAGTGCTTTATCTGGTAATGGTTCATTCAGTTTATGGTTGAAATATCTACAGTCGCATATTGTTTCTCTTTTCAGGATCAGCATGGAACTTCGAGGACGACTCCGATTCCACGGCATCGTCAGAAACCATGACTACGTGTTCCGACGATGTATCCTTAATGCAAAAGAGCCCAACACAACTGTACTACACCACCCCACCTAAAGCGGTGAGTACAGTTACAGGATTGTTTAACTCTTTACCACACTTTCCTGACTTTTAACGACCCTGAGAATGATACCTTTTGAAAACATTATGGGAAAAGGAGAAAATGCTGGTAACCCACATTTTGTCCTTTTCCCATAATGTTTTCTACCCTTTCCAAAATGAATTTCAATTTTTTAGTTACATTTTGGGTAGAAAACATCGTGGGTAAAGGAGAAAATGCTGGTTACCAGCATTTTCTCCTTTTCCCACAATGTTTTCAAAAGGCTTCTTTCCCATGGTCGTTAAAAGTCGGGATTGTGTGGTAAAGAGTTAACCCTTTACCACACAATCCCAACTCTTAACGACCCTGAAAGACCGGCTTTTGAAAACAATGTGGGAAAGGGAGAAAATGCTTGTAACCAGCATTTTCTCCTTTCCCCAGAATGATTTCTGCCATATCAAAGAGGGAAATTGTCATTTTAGCAACAGTTAATTTGTTGTCAGCAAAAGCTTTCAATTTGGTAAAGTTCAAAACTTTGTCGTTGGAGTTTTGAGAAATGTCTCCTCTTTTAAAACAATGTTTTCACTGGGGGTCTGATACAAGAGAAATGAAGATGTTTGCTGGAATAAACATTGTTGCTATTTCGTCGAGGGAGTCAGTTTAGAAAGATACAGAAAAGGAAGGGGAAGACAGATTTTGAATACAAGCTAGTGAATAAATAGATTGTAAGTTGGTTGTTTATGGTATGAATTGGACAAAAAGTTTCTTGTTTTGTAAATTTTAGAATTATATGGTACAGTAATCCTTATATAATTGCACAAGTACAATTTTGAGTTTTCAAGGTAAAAATTTGTTATGCCCAGCTATTTGAAATCTTATACTTAAGATTATATTTTAAGCACACAATCCTGACTTTTAACAATCCTAGCAAAAAGGATTTTTCTTCTTTTCCCACAATGTTTTCTATCCTGTGAAAGACAAATTTCATGTTTTGAGTAACACTGAATTTGTTGTGTGCTTGTAAATGCTTTTGATTTGGACAGGTCTAAAATTCTGACGTGTGGTAAAGAATTAACCCTTTACCGCATAATGCCGCCTTTTGACGCCCCTGGGAAAGAAGCCGTTTGAAAACATTGTGGGAATAGGAGAAAATGCTGGTAACCAGCATTTTCTCCTTTTTCCACAGTGTTTTCTACCCTATCAAAGAAAATTTGCACCGTTTGAGCCACATTGAAATTGTCGTCTGCAAATGGACAGGTCTAAAATTCTGACGTGTGGTAAAGAATTAAGAAATTACTTTGCAAATAACCCTTTTTATTCTTCAGCAGACAACTTGAAAACATTGTGGATCAATAATTATGTGATAACTTGCTCAGTACGATGCATCACAGAAACACATTAAACTGCCTTTTGACAGAACAGGACTCATTCCCCTTTTAACTCATTGCCAAACACTGATTGTTAATGACCTTAAAGAATTACACTTTTAAAAACATTGTTAGAGGGGGAGAAAATGCTTGTTACCAGCATTTTCTTCTTTCCCTACTAATTATTTTCAACCCTATCAATTCTGCCGTTTCAGCCACATTTAGTTCATTGTTTGTTGGTAAAGACCAAAATATTTGGTGTTATTTAGGGAACAGTTTCCTCGAAGAAATTGGGTTTCAGTTTCTGTCTGGAGAGAAACCAAATTACTTCTGCATTTTCCCTGTTATGAGTTAGACAAACACCAGAAACACCTTGGGGAGAAATGTGTATTACAAATGTGTCCCAAATGTATTTCATCTATCTGTCGATCTCTTGCGCAACCATGCAACCATTTACTAAGCAATCCTGTGTTTTTCCCACCTTGAGGAATAAGGCTTTTAAAAAAAAGTGGGGGGAAAAGGAGAAAATGCTGGTTACCAGCATTTTCTCTTTTTCCCATAATGTTTTCTATCCTGTCACAGACTAATCTGATCATTTAAGCCCATTCACTTTGTCGTCTGCAAATGCTTTGAATTTGGACAAGTGTAAAAGCTTTGTCATCTAGGTAGATCATTTGTAGACACTTTTTGATGCATCAGCAGAAATATTCTAGAAAGTGGCTTGAAAATATTTGTGACTGATTTTGCGATAATGCTAGATTACTTATAGGACAAAATGAAAACTAGAGACTAGACAGTAGGCAGAAACTAACTTTGATCCATAATTCATCCTTAGTAATATACAAGGGAGTTAACTTGGGTTCATGGACTATTATACTATATTGAATTATCTCCCCTGTTTCTATTCTACGGTCTGGTTTCCTGCAACAAGTTTTGTTTTCTGAAAAGCTGTCTCTCCTGCTGAATGATGTAATTATATGGAACATGCATTGCAGGAAACATGCTTATTTATTGTAAAAATGTTAATTGGAGACTTGCACAAACCCTAAAACCAGCTTCAGCTTTCCTTTCGTGGGCAAAGCTTTTATAAATGAATTAAAGATCGAGTTATTGTATGCTGTTTAACGCATGCTTTCCAACTCTCCCAATTTCATCGGGAGTCTCCCGATTCAAGACAAAAAACCTGATCACCCCGACAGACAGTTAAAAAACCCCAATTTGGAAAAAATCCGACATAAGGGTAAAAAGGGTGTGATAAATTTGTACCCGAGGTAGGTGTATGTTATCCAAAGTTTACAACCAGTTGACGTGTGTGTATTTCACGGTCAATCAGGTTCATTGTCTATAAATAGGAATCAAGATACTGAGATTTATTGATCAATGATCGTGAACCAATCAAATTCGAGAACAGGCCAAGGTACTTTTCAGAGTGAACTAGCAGCCTGTGTTCGATCTTCTATCGGATGGCTGCGTGAGATACAACGGGTACCACTTTATTTTCAAAGTGGAAATCAAACGTCGTTCACCTGACGTTAGCAGGTAAATTACGTTCTAAGAGTATAGATCTATAAACACAAAATACCAGTGCTCATTGCGTCCCTGGGACGCAGATAAAAATGAGTGAAAACATTAAGTTAATAATCATCAGAAACAATGAACAAATATGAAGTTTAAAACTCTTACTGCTCAGTGATCACTGGAATTCCAATTCACATAAAAATAGATCGACCCGAACGTGATCGTAGTTTTATTTAAAACAATGATGTAGCAATATTCGACTGGTTACTGGTGATAGGGTAATATTGTAATGCTCAGGGCACTGATTGGAGGAACCGAGTGTTACCTAGCGTTACCGATGCTGACGTTTGCTTCCAGAATTTTTTCATGTGAAGATTTCCTCCAGACCTTTTTTTTAGAAAAGTGTATTTTTTTTTTTAAATTTTCTTCATGCTTTTGAGATATTTTACTGATGATTTATGCAGACAAAAATGATACTCCAAAGGAACTCAATGGGACTTGACTTTTTTTTCAAACAGTAGATCTATGACAGCTTGTCCTTTTCATACTTACCAGCAATTCAAGCCGGATTATTTGAGGTTTATTCGATATACCTGTTTGCGATTATTGAGTACCAAAGAGAATGAATAATATAAGGATAAAATGTGGTACTCTGTAGTCTATATTTCAAGCTAAGACACTATGGGTACAATATAAAATGGCAGAATATCTTTACACAATAAGTCAAAATGATATGATATACTTACAAAACAGTGAAAACACAATGGACAAAGTAGCATTTGATAATAAACATTACAGTGCTTCTTTACCATAGGCACTGCTTTCAATATAATATTCATGACTATAATGACTGATTTTGTTTTAGCTCAAAATATTCACATGTATACATCTGAAAAACAATAATATTCAATAAAGAATGAATAAAATAAATAAAGTAAATAGATACATGTAAATCATAAACCTGACTTTTGTTCAATTGTAAAGTTATTTAGCCTAAAATGGTTTAAAAATGATCTTTAGAAGGACCTTCCGGTACGCCTCAAAAAGTCTCCCCCTTGAAACCCCCAATCTCCCCCTTTGAAACTCTCAAAAACCCCCTTTGGTGTTCGAAAAAGTTGGGAAGCATGTTAACGCCATTTTCAGAATTATTTCAGTTATATTGCCATGGTTGGCATAGGTCTTGAAAAACCCTTAAATTTGAATTCAGCCTTGAAAAACCCTTGAAAATGACAAGAAGCCTAAAACAAGCCTTAAAAAGTTTGAAAGTCCTTGAAAAACCCTTAAATCTAATAAATTGTAAGGCACAATGCACCGAAAATCCAGGTGATATGATCGAACACAGTTTGCAAAGAAACCCGTATTCCTTTACATTTTCTTACAATCTTACAAGTGAGTATATACTGTAACAAGGAAGAGCACTGTCTACGCATATTTTGATGACATAATTTGATATTGCGTCGTATGGCACTTGGGTTTTAGACTGGTGGCTGACCTTCTACTTTGAACAATCTTAGAAAGTCGAGTACCATTACCAGTTTACTCTCACCTTTTCGCTAGGAGCGTCTCTTCACAACAATCGTTATCATACGCGTCAGCCATTTGTAAAATGGTCGTCTGTATTGAGTTGGAGAAATGGGGAAATGTATGTTTAACAGCAGTTGGTTAGCGGATCCCATGTACAAACACTGGGTACAAGAATTTAAAGGGGATAAACACAGTTTTGACAGGTGCTTTTACTTTTTCCAAATAATAAAGCATTTGTTACTTATCCTATGCATCAGTCAATCATAGATTCTTTATACAACATAAAGTTAAACATAATCAAGGTAAAATATGGATTGTTATTGTATATAGCCATGTCCATAAAAAGACCTTAATTTCTATTTCAAAAGCCTTAAAAAGTCCTTGAAAAACCCTTAAATTTTCCCTGTGAAACTTTGTTTGAACCCTGATAGTGGCAACCAGTGCACCTACCCATGCTTTCCTGGAATTTCTTTTACCAGTACTACACAATATTCTTTCCAAGCCACTGGCTGCTTTCTGCTTTTCCACATAGCCATCATCAAAACAATGGTAAGCGGTGAGAGAGGAATGAATCCTGTAGTAATGACTCGTCAATCCTCAGAAAGAAATTGGCCAAGCCAGGGATCAGACTTGAGACCTCCTGTTCTCAAGTCCTGTACACTATTGACCAAGTTACTTGGGCTCGACAAATGAATTAAAATGTGAATGCTGATATATTTGTGAAGTCATGCATAGGAAAGAAAGGAAAAGACCACTACTACTAGGTTTACAAAAGTTAAAGTTCAGTTTTCATGCTTGAATATGTCGGTAAACAATCCTGTGCTTTCAAAACTCTGGGGAAAAAGGCCTTTGAAAATATTGTGGGCTCAGGAAAAAATATGCTAGTAATTTCTACTTTTCCAACAATAATTTCATTTCTTTCAAAGACAGATCACACCAGTTGAGCCACATTTGATCTGCCATCTGCAAATACTTTGGATTTGGACCAAACAAAAATTTTGTCCAAGGAAAAGATTAATCCTTATAGCACCTTTCACAACTATGGTTGCCTTTGAGGCCAGTGGAGATCAAGATCAGACTGCACAAAATGTGCAGTCTGATCTTTAATCTACACTGTCCACTTTGATGAAACACTACAGAAAAAAAACACAAAATTGCAATTGTTAGGGTCTTATCCCAGACTTAAAATGTCTGTTATGTTTATTCTGCCCTTTAACCCTTTACCGCACAATGACGCCTTTTAACGCCTCTGGAAATGAAGCCTTTTGAAAACATTGTGGGAAAAGGAGAAAATGCTGGTAACCAGCATTTTCTCCTTTTCCCACAATGTTTTCTGTCCTATCAAAGGAAAATTGCACTTTTTGAGCCACAGTGAAATTGTTGTCTGCAAATGCTTTCAATTTGGACAAGGCTAAAATTTTGTCGTCTGGTAAAGGGTTAAGCCTTTTCCACACAATTCTTAGATTTGACGACCCTGAGACAGAAGCCTTTCGAAAATATTGTTGGGAAAAAAAAGAAAATGCTGGTAACCAGCATTTTCTCCTTTTCCCACAATGTTTTCTTTTGTGCAAGTCTAAAATATTTCTGTGTTGTAAGGGTTAAACACATAGCCAAATTTTTGTTGTATCATTACCTAGGACAAGTTACACAATTATGAAATATTTGAAGGAAAGAAAAATTGATATGTTTGCATGTTACAATCGCCGAAAACATTTTTGGAAAAGAAGAAGCTGCATGTAGGAAACAACAGTTACTGCTTCTATGCTTGGGTTTTCAAACCCTTTATACTAACATGGTGTATGGATGCCCAAATGAGCTATACGGGGAAACCTCTCTCCTTTGATCTCATAGATAGATATAAATTACATTATTCAAATTTCTGTCTAAAATGTTGATGTATGGTGATGTTATGTTCATAGAATTGGATGGGAAATGTGGCAGCCATTTTGCTCAGGTATTCGGAAAAATTGATATAATGATTTTTTCCCTTTTTCGAATTAGAAAATGTTGAACTTGTGTGACCTTGGCAAAACTGAAATTTAATAATCACACTGTTTACTTTATGGACATGAAGTATTTCCATGCTGCCTTATGATACCAAATAATTTTGCATGTTGTGGAAAGTTTTGGCATGTGTTGTGTCACCATTTTTTGCAATTGTTAAACAGCTTCTTGAAACAAGCATCTTAATCCTTAAAGTGCCCCTCACAAGTTCAATTGCCTTTGTGGCCAGTGTCGATCAAGATCAGAGAGCACGAAGACTCACAGTCTGTCTTTGACCTACAGTAGACTGCCAAGACAAACTGGACAAGAGCAACTGTTTAGGTTGTATATCTAGACTGAAAATGTTGTTTAGATTTATTTGGTGCTGTAAGCATTTGTTACAATTTTTGATAAGTGCTCTTGCAAAAGGGGGGGCTTAATGCATCTCGGTGATACATTATACCAACCAAGTAGTCATACGATTATGGATTCTTAAAGTCAATTTTGTCAAACTATTGACTGAATCATGAGGTAGACAGGTCCGTTGACATGCAGAAAATTGACTAATAGCACAATTTTCGACCCAGGTCAGCCTGCATGGGCTGAGAAGGCTTAACTGGGTCGATACTTTTTGCCAATGCATTAAGCCACCTTTTCACTGAGTATGACTCATTTTGAAATAAGGCACTAGACTGACGATCATTGCTTATCAAGTCAAGGATTGATCCTTTACAAATTGATCCCATATTTTCATGACACCTTTTGAAATGGTGCGGGAAAAGTAGAAAAGGCTTGTTTATTTTTTCACTAGTGCATCTTTATTTTTCAGAACATGGTACGAAGTGGTCCAGATGACAAGAAGTGAGTAATTTTTTTGCAGCTGTCATAAGATTGATTTAACTTACATGGGGCTTAAAAGTAGGATAATGTTATCCTACCAGACAAAAAAAAATATCAGTTTTGAAAAGATTTGCAAACAAATCAAAAGAGATTTAAATGAGGAACTTGGTCTCAGAAAGCGTAGAAACATTGTTGGAAAAGGAGAAAAATCTGGTAACCAGCATTTCTCATTTCCCAAGAGTGTTTTCAAAATCATTGTATTGCTAGTATTTTTTTAAACGGATTGTTTGATAAGGGTTGATTTTCAAGATGTATAAAAAATCTTATCGTTTGCATGCCTAGGGTAACATAAACCTTTGCAGAGGATGTTAGTTAAGATTAGGCTGCACAGAGCTTGCCATCTGATTTTGGATTTATACTACCCACTATTTTGAAAGATATTCTGGCCTGCGAATTAAAAATAGCCCTATTCCAAGGTCAGCATTCACAAACCATTCTAAAATTGCTGTCAGTATTACTAATCCTTCAAAATTTTCTAAATAATATATAGTATCTGAATAGCTATTGCAAGTAGTAAAGCCAGTCAGAGATGTTGTACCCTTTTAGCCCGCTACCAGATGATAGAATTTTAGACTCAACCAAATTTAAAGCAGTTGGAGATGACAGTTGCGGCTAAATTGATGAGATTTGTCTCTAAAAGGACAGAATACATTGTTGGGAAAGGAGAAAATCATAATGATGTCTGGCAGCATCTTCTGCTTTTCCAGCATGGTTTTCAAAAGCCTTTCTGTCAGGGTAAAACTCAGGATAGTATGGTAAAGGGTTAAATTTAGAAGCAGAATGCAGTTTGGAATGTTTCATGATTACAACCAGCATTTTCTCCTTTTCGCACACAAAGTTTTAGACCCCTTCAAATACAAATCCCATTCTTTGAGGCACATTTTATTTGTCACCTGCATAATTATGCTTGAAATTCTGACAGGTTTAAAATTTTCTCATCTGTTATTACTCTTTACCATACTTCTTTAACGACCCTGAGGAAACAGCCTTTTGAAAACCTTGTGGGAAAAGGAGAAAATGATGGTAACACTATCACAGACAATTACCACTATTTCAGCCATGTTTAATTTGTCGTCTGCAAGTGCTTTCAATTTAGGCCAGTATAAAAGTTTGTTTGGTAGAGAGTTAAAGAAAGTGCAAATTACTAGGTGTTCTTGTGTAAACTGTAGATCAATATCGGACTGTACAAAACATAAACATTAATTATGATACCTGGTTGAAAAAAAATTCAATTCTTGGGATTGTTTTTCACTGACATGAAATTTCAATTTTTGGTTCTGTTTTTCACCGACATGAAATTTCAGTTTCTTTGGTCTGTTTTTCACTGACATAAAATTTTTAATTTGTGGTTCTGTTTTTCACTGAGATGAAACTTAACATTTTATTTTATTATTTTGCAAACAATCCCAAGTTTTAACGATCCTGAAAATGAAAGGTTTAGAAAACATTGTGGAAAAGGGAGAAAATGCTGGTAATCAGCATTTTCTACTTTTCCCACAATGTTTTCTACTCAGTTAAAGACATGTTTTATCATTTGAGCCACCTTTGATTTGTCATCTACAATGCTTTGAATTTGGACAAGTCTAAAATTTTGCCATGTGGTAAAGAGTTAACTATGTCTTTTGAGAAAAAGACATAGTACATAAATATTTATGATATCATGTAAGTGTATAAATTATAATAGTTCTATGTTTCAGATCAAAGTATATTTTGTATGTTTTTGCTTTCATCCATGTTGTTTCTATGCAGTAGGTATAATCTAAATGAGACATGATAATTATTCAGTAAAAAAACATATCCACTCCTTTGTATAGTATTTGTTTGGAAACTGTTCAATTTATAAGTATTATTCATTCCCATTTTCGTGTATTTACCCTTAACCAAACAATCTGTTTTTGCAGTCCTTAAAGAAAAGCTTAAATCTGAAAACATTGTAGGAAAAGGAGAGAATGCTTGTAACCAGAATTTTCTCCTTGTCCCACAACTTTTTTTTGATCTTTTGATAGAAAAAATGCATCATTTGAGTGACATTGGGCTGCATGTTGCAAAAATCATTATAGATGTGTCTGAAATTTTTTTTTTATGTAGTAAAGAGGTAATGATCAGGTATTTATGCAATGTTGTAATTGAGATTGTTTGATCCTTGAGGAGTTATCAGTGTAATTAGTTGTAAAAATATGTTTGGGAGAAAATCTAGGTATGGACTTTTCTAACACATTCAATGATTATTATAATCTAATAGGTTTAGATATAGAAATTGTTGCAGTCTAACTCTTTACCTAATGACAAAATTTGAGGCATGTCCAAATTGAAAGTATTTGCAGAAGACTAGATAAATGTGACTCAGAAATTTAAATTTGTTTCGGGAGGGGTAGAAAACGTCAAAAATGGAGAAAAGCTGGTTACCAGCATTTCCTCCTTTTTCCACAAAGTTTTCAAAAGCCATCTATGTCAGGGTCATTAAAATGGGATTGTGTGGTATACAGTTGAACTTTTACCAGACTTTCCTGTATTGTTATAACCACGAGGGAGACTTTTGAAAGCATTGTGGGATAAGCAGAATATGCTGCCTGTGACCAGCATTTTCTTCTTTTACCAGAACATTATTGGTTCTTTCCTATCAAATGAAAAATCCAACATTTGAGATACATTGAAGTTGTCATCTGCAAATGCTTTCATTACTGACAAATCCAAGTCCAGATTTTCAAAATAATACAGAAAAAATGGATAATAATAGCTTGTAGATTAATAAAAATCTTTCTTTTTAAGGGTCAAGATTGAAGCCTTGTTATGTTCTTGATAAAATCTGCTGTAAAAATAAATCAACAGTTTTCCCAAGGACATAAAGTAGAAAATTGTTGATTTTTTTTTTTGCGATTAACCCTTTTCAGCGCCGTAAGTTAAAACAGGGGCTTTTGTGGATGCTCAAGATCAAACCATAAGGAATGTACAGTCTGATCTAGGATTTATTCTGTCCGCTTGTGCAGTCAAGCCTCCAAGATAAAAACTGTTTTAGATTTTCTGTGGATTGTATTTTCAACCATCAAAAGAGGTCGAGTTTAACACTTATAGAGCCTTTCACAACTAAAGTTGACTTTGCAGCCAGTGTAGATTAAAGAACCAAAATATTGCAATTATTTGAATCTTATTTCAGACTTAAGAAGTCTGTTTGGTTTATTCGGCGCTCGAAGGGTCAGTAATTATGAGCCAAGCTCTGGCAAAAGAGCACTTAATGATTCTCCAAGTCACAGGATACCAAGCAATTTATCTCATTACCTATATAATAGATCAATGAAATCCAGGTTGTCTAACAACCAAATGAATCATGAGGTACACTGGTCCCTTGACCATCAGAAAATTGACCTATGCAAAAAGTTTGGACACACGTCAGCCTGCACAGGCTGACCTGAGTCGATACTTTTTGCAGATGCTTAAAACCCCCTTTTCACAGAGCATGGCTCAATTATGTTTGGTACTGAAAGAGTTAAGCACATTGGTATGCATTGAGGTTAACTTACATTATTTAGGAGATTTATCCTGTAAGGGCATTAAAGTCGGTCCTTTCTCTTCTATGAATACTTCTTTCCATGTTTTTTAAATCAATAGGAAATTTTTACTTACTTGGATCTGTTCTGTTTATTATAATGTTGTGTGTACATGTAAGTAATTATCATAAGGTAAACCAAGCAAAGTGATTCAGCAGTCATTTTTTCTAAAAATTGGTTGTTTGTCTATCTGTAGACAATGACATGGCATCTTTTTATTAAGCAAGGAAGATTGATAAGTGTTAAAAAGAAAAAATTATTGGCTTAAGCTACCTTTATCCCCAAAGATTTTATTGTTCTAGTCAAGGGAGAGGCAGAAAACACTTTCTTTTATGGAAGAGCTCAAATTAATTTATGCTGCTTGTGCAAGATCAGAGTGCAGTCTGGCCCTGAGTTTAGTCTGCCCACTACATTCATACATTCTGGCCAAAGTAATCTTGAAAATGCAATATAGTGGTGGTTTTCCTTGTGTGAAACAGTCTAGGTCATTAATTCAGCTGAAAGGTTAACCCTTTACCACACTATCCTGACTTTTAACAACCCTGAAGAGGTAGACTCTTGAAAACATTGTGGGAAAGGGAGAAAGTGCTGGTAACCAGCATTTTCTTGTATTGCCACAGTGTTTTCTACCCTTTCATAGACAGAAATCATTATTCAAGCTACATTTATGCTGTCATCTGCAAGTGCTTTGAGTTTGGTCTAGTCCACAATTTGTCGTCTGGTAAAGAGTTAATTCATAAGATAATTCTTTCTTGTAACAGTTTTATGAATGAGCATATTAATGGTAGCCAGTTGTAACAAACATGAGAGAAGCTAGTACAAACTGTTGCAAGCCTATTACCATACTGTGGCATTAAATATTGCATTTCACAAAGGAGAAATATATGAACAAACTTTAGTTTTAAAATTATATTGAAAAGGAGTACCATAATTACCTCCAGCTAGCAGTCCTTTCCCTACAATGTTTTTACTAAAGTTGCTAAATGCAAGGAGATAATAAGTCATGAATTATGATAATGGATGTAAATTAACTCTTTACAACACGACAAAATTTTAGACTGGTCCAAATTCAAAGCATTTGCAGTCAACAAAATAAATTTGAATGAAAAATTAAAACTTGTTTTGGGAAGGGCAGAAAACATTGTGGGAAAAGGAGAAAATGCTGGTTACCAGCATTTTCTCCTTTTCCCACATTGTTTTCAAAAGGCTTCTTTCGCAGGGTTGTTGTAATGTGGGATTTTGTGGTAAAGAGTTAATTACTTCCTTACTTTGCAGAATGTGGCTGAGTTAGTCTATATGAATGAAGGAAAAATGTGCCTTTTAACCCTTTGCCCATCAACCAAATCTTAAATTTTACCAAATGCTAAGTATTTGCAGACAAAAAATAAATGTAGCACAGTTGATAACATTTATCCATGAAAGAGTAGAATACATTGTGGTGACAGAAGAAAATGCTGGTTACCAGCACTTTCTCCTTATCCAACAAAGTTTTCCAAAGCCATCTTCCTCAAGGTTGTAAAAACAGGGTATTGATGGGTAAAGGGTTAACCCTAAACCCACAGTCCCAACTTCTAATGACCCTGAGGAAGAAGCCTCTTGAAAACCTTGTGGGAAAAGGAGAAAATGCTGGAAAACAACATTTTCTCCTTTTCCCACAATGCTTTCTAAACTATCCAATACATAAATCGCCATTTAACCCTTTACCACACAATCCCAAGTTTTAGCAACCCAGGAAGAGAAGCCTTTTGAAAACACTGTGGAAAAAGGAGAAAATGCTGGTAACCAGCATTTTCTCCTTTTTCCACAATGTTTTCAACCCAATCAAGGACAAACTTAGTCATTTCAGCCACCTTTGATTTGTCGTCTGCAAATGCGTTCAATTTGGACCAGTCTAAGATTTTGTCGTGTGGAAAAGGGTTAACTCTTTACCAAACGACAAAATGTTAGACTGGTCCAAATTGAAAGTATTAGCAGACAATTTAAACGTGGATCAAATAATGGAATTTGTCCTGGATACGGTAGAAAACATTGTCGGAAAAGGAGAAAATGCTGGCTACCAGCATTTTTTCCTTTTCCCACAATGTTTTCAAAAGGCTTTTTTCTCAAGGTTGTTAAGTCTGGATTCGGTAGTAAAGGGTTAAGCTACACTTAGTTTGTCATCTGCAAATGCTTTCAATTTTGTCCAGTCTAAAATTCTCCCATTTGGTAAAAGGTTGAGTGAGCAGGGTAGATATTTTGTTGAATGTCATTGTATTGCAAATACCTCCCAAAATAAATCACACTGCAAATGGCATTTGTGTTCCTGATAGAAAAGCTATTGAATTTTGGAACTTAATACAGAAAAGAAGGTATGAATACTTGAACATTTATTGTATGGTTTGAAAAAAAATATGTATCTGTGAAGGTAGAGGAGAAACTTAATTTTTAGTAGAACTGTAGGAGTTAACTCTCTCCTGACCATGAAGATGACACAAGAAGCTCTTGTGGACAGTGTAGATCAAGATCAGACTGCACAAAATGTGCAGTCTGATCAGTTATCTACACTGTCCACTTTTTTATTCTAGTTTTGGACCAAACTGTTTCTTCATCTTGCAGATGAGGTGTATTTGTAGCCATTCAAAAAGTGTCTTTTAATTTTGGTAATGTAAGAGTTAAATATTTACCAATCGACAAATTTTAGACTTGTCCATATTGAAAGCATTTACAGACAACAAAATGAAAGTGACTCAAAATTTTGAAATTTATTTCTAGAATAGTGGGAGATATTGTGGGAAAAGGAGAAAATGCTGATTACCAGCATTTCTCCGTTTTCCACAATGGTTTACAAAAGACCTTTTCCTTGGAGTTGTTAATACTCGAGATTGTGCGGTAAAGGGTTAAGCGTAAAAATGCTGATGCTGACCTTGAATTTTCAGATGGCTTTCGCGAAATAAGACTTCATAGTATTGACAGGGCCCTCTTTGTGTGTAGAGTCATTATGGTCATGCAAAAACTTAACATTTTCTGTCATCTGTTATAACTAAAGATATTTACTCAACCCTTAACTGCACATTGCCAGCTTTTAATGACCCTGGGAAAGAAACCTTTCGAAAACAATGTGGGAAAAGGAGAAAATGCTTTTCCCACAATGTTTTCTACCCTATCAAGGAAAAATTGCACCATTTGAGCCACATTGAAATTTTTGTCTGCAAATGCGTTCAGTTTGGACAAGGCTAAAATTTTGTGGTCTGGTAAAGGGATTAAAGCTTGGGCTAGTCAGTAACCAGCAAAAGGGGAACATAAACCAGAAGGGCAGGTAACCCTGAAACAAAATGACAATTGTTTTTTTAGCTCACCTGAGCACAAAGTGCTCAAGGTGAGCTTTTGTGATCATGCTGTGTCTGGCATGCATTGTCCAGGCGTCAACAATTACCTTGTGTGCACTCAAGAGGCTACATTTTCAGTCATATACTCATGAAACTTGCTCAGAATGTTTGTCTTTATAATATCTTAAACAAGTTCAAAATTGGGTCATGTCGGGTCAAAAAGTAGGTCACTGGGCCAAATCTTAGAAAAACCTTGTGTGCACTCTAGAGGCCACATTTTCAGCCTAAAACTTATAAAACTTGGTCAGAATGTTTGTCTTGATAATATCTTGGACAAGTTTGAAATTACCGGTAGATCATGTTGGGTCAAAAAGTAGGTCACTGAGCCAAATCTTAGAAAAACCTTGTGTGCACCATAGAGGCCACATTTTTAGTCTGATACTCATGAATGGTCAGAATGTTTTTGTAATGATATCTTGGACAAGTTTGGAATTTAGTCATATTGGTTCAAAAAGTAGTTCACTTACACTCATGTGTTTTACATCATTAAAACCAGGATCTCTTCAGCTTTATTAACTGTAGATGACTTTACTCAGGTGAGCACTTGTTTGAACAATCGACTGAATCATGAGGTAGACTGGTCCTTGGACATACAGGAAATTGGCCGATGGTGAAAAGGTTAGGCCCAAGTCAGCCTGGGCGGACTGCACAGGCTGACCTGGGTTGATAGTTTTTGCAGATGCATTACGCTGCCTTTTCCCAGAGGATTGCTCATATGTTTGAGATTATGCAAAGTGTTGGGGTGTATGTGTCAGTAGACCAGCTGAAGCAAATTCCATTAAAATGTTGGTTGCCCACGTCTGTTTTCAGCATTTAGGGTTGAAACTAGCAGCTTAATGCATAGTACAATGTATTTGTGTTTCTTTCATTTGCTTCTTGTTGTAACAGCTGGGGTTCACATCAGGGATGGGCCAATTATGTCTAGTAAGGGCTTGTTTGTTCTTCATGTTAAATGGTTTCCTAGAGTCAAAAGAATGATTTTTTAATGCTTTACAACAACTAACCGTTGACTTCTTCAAGGTGGTGAAGTATTATGGCTAGCATGATTGTCTTTCTTTAATGGATGCAAATCGGATAGGCTAGGCCACATGGGCCACATGTAGGTATATCAGCTTAGTTTGAACCATTAGTATTGAAATGTTGCATCTCCTCAGTCTACTTGTCTGCAATAGGTGTTCAGATAGGCACTTTTGTCATTCTCTTGTGGTTTATATCAATTGCTCATTGTTGCAACTTGCTGGTGGTAACAACACATATGAAGAAGTATGGTGTCCATAAATGTGAGGGAGAGTGTTGGCTGCGCAACCTAGGGTCCTGAGTTCAATTCCGGGGAGCAGGTGTCAGCTTTGAAACTGTCCATTTGTCCACATTTGGTACTGGTGTAGTTTCCAGTAAGCAGAATCAGATTAGTGTAAGTTGTAAGAACTTGTTTTTCAGTCAAACAATTAGAGAACTGATTCCAAAGTCACAGCTAGTTGATTTGAGTCCTCATTGTGACTCGGACCTTGAGGAACACCCAAACTATGAGAACATAGACTGAACTTTTCACCAAATAATCCATGTTTTAAGGATCTTGAAGAAGAAAGCATTGAAAACATCATGGAAAACAAAGAAAATTCTAGTGGCACGATTTTCTCTTCCTTTTCATAGACACATCCCATCATTTGATCCATACTAAATTTGTTGTCTGTAAGAGCTTTTAATTAAGACGAGCATAAAAAATTTGTTATCAACTAAAAGTTTAAATGGTGTGCTTGTACAAACTGATTTTCATGATGCCTTAGCAAAATAAGCATTTTAATGGTAACCATGATCGTCTCCTAGCATTTTTCTCTGCCCTTTCACAACCAAATCCCATCCTTGGAAGTCACCATTTTAATTTGTTGCCTGCAAAAGCTTCCAGTTTGGACAAGTCAATAATTTTGTCATCTGGTAAAAAATTGAATATTGTGTTTGTACAAATTTGATTTTCAAGGTGCCATGAGCAAGATTAACCCTTAACCCTTTACCACACAATCCCGACTTTTAACAATCCTGAGGAAGAAGCCTTTTGAAAACATTGTGGGAAAAGGAGAAAATGCTGGTAACCAGCATTTTCTCCTTTTCCCACAATGTTTTCTACTCTACCCAAAACAAATTTTAATTTATGAGCAACATTTGATTTGTCATTTGCAAATGCTTTCAACTTGGACCAGTCTGAAGTTTTGTCGTTTGATAAAGAGTTAAGCTGCTAAGCGCGAGTGACTGACCTTTTTTGGACAGTGTAGATCAAGAATGTGCAGTCTGATCTTTGATCTATACTGTCCGATAAGGAGATATTTATCTCCAAAAAGTAAGTTTGAAATAGCATTATCCAGGTTTTTACCATCGGTTTAAAAGTTTCATTTCAGTTATTGAGCAGGATAGGGGTTAACAGCACAGAAAAAACAGTCAAGTGACTTCACTAAACTAATCTCTCAAAGTGATATTATTTTCTTATTTGAAACATGGACTAATAAAGATAGTGATATACGCTTGTCAGGCTATACATCACACAATTTTTATAGAAAATTCCAACATCGTAAAGCAAGAAGAAATAGTGGAGGAACAGTAATTTACTACAGGGACCATCTTAAACCCGGAATCACTGTAGTGCGAAATCATTATGATACCGTTATTTGGTTACGGTTAAGTCACGATTTTTTTGGATTCGAGAGAGACGTATATATCTGTGGCATGTATATATGGGGTGAAGACTCCCCGGCTTATAATTTCGTAAATGTTGACTTTTTCGATTTATTGCAAACTGATATTGATGATTATGAAAATTGTGGTTATGTTTATTTGGTTGGTGACTGGAACAGTCGTGTTGGTCGAAAAAGCGATTTCATAGCATATGACCAATATAATAATCTAACGGATGATGAAGATTATGCCCCCGATTGTTACATGCCGCGGTCCACAATGGACAGTGCTTGTAATAACTTTGGGGTTAAATTACTTGATCTTTGTAAATCATCGGGAGTCCGAATAGTAAATGGACGATTATATAACGATATTCAGGGGTCATTCACTTTTGTTAACTCTCAATGTTCTTCCGTGATAGATTATCTTGTGACAAAACCCGAGTGTTTTAATTGTTTAAGCGATTTTTCGGTAGGGCCTTTTAATGAATATAGCGATCACGCTGAGTTATCTTTTTCTCTGAAGTGTAGCATTGTACCTGAGTCCGACGATCCAGATCGCGGAACCAGATACAGATGGGACGATTCTCGCAAGAGAGAGTTTAGATCGGGCCTTATCGGAAAGTTGCCGATATTTAACAATCTTGTTTGTAGTTTAGACACAAGCAGTAGGGAATGTATTAACTCGGTTTTAAACGATTTCACTCGCGCTATTATAGATGTGGCGGATCCGTTGTTTTGTCAGAATGTATCGAAGTCCAAAACTAACTGCTTTGAAGAACGCCAATTAATGAATGAATCAGAGTGGTTTGATTTCGACTGTCACAATGCGCGTGAAATTTACTTGACTGCTTTGAATGAGTATAATAGATGCCCATCTACGAATAATAGGGAACATTTCAGTTGTTTAAAACGTACATATAAAAGTTTATGTAAGAAAAAGAAAAGACAATATGAAAAAATTAAAATAGACAAATTGTGTTCTTTGAAGAAAGAAAGGCCAAAACAATTTTGGAATTTTTTCAAAAGTAAAAGTAAACAAAACAATAATATACCTTTGAATGATTTTAAAATCTTTTTTGTTTCACTTTGTGATAGTGTTTCCTGCTCTTCTAATCAAGAGGCAGATAGTTTTTGTAGTACCCATGACTTTGATGACAATGACAGCACATTTGAAGAATTAAATTCGCCATTTACTATTCCCGAATTAATGAAAGCAGTTGCATCATTAAAGCGGGGAAAGGCACTTGGCTCTGATAATATCTTGAACGAGTTTTTGATTGAAGGTATTGATATTTTGTCCTCACATATATGTGACCTTTTCAATGCAGTATTGGAATCTGGCTACTTTCCGGATAAATGGACTGAGGGTATAATTGTTCCTGTCCATAAAAAGGGATCAAGGGAGGATGTTAACAATTATAGAGGTGTCACACTACTTAGTTGTTTTTCAAAATTATTTATGACTTTATTGAATAATCGTATTACAAAATTTTGTGATGAAAACAACATAATATCAGACGCTCAATTCGGATTCAAAAAAGGGGTTTCAACAACAGACGCAATATTTGTCTTGATGAATATTATAACTAAATATTTGAGTGAAAACAAACGTCTTTATTGTATTTTTGTGGATCTGAAGAAATGCTTTGATTCTATAAATAGAAATGCCATGTGGTATAAAATGCATAAATTGGGAATCAAGGGGAAGTTATTACGAATCGCCAGGGATATGTATAACAAAGTTAAGTCATGTGTTAGAAACAGAAACGAACTCTCAGACTTTTTCGAATACGGGGTGGGGCTAAGGCAAGGGGAGATAATTTCTCCGATTTTGGCATCATTGTTCCTTGAAGATCTTGAACTTCACCTTCAGGAAAATCCTGAATCTGGCTTAAGTTTTGATCAGATCACACTCATCATTTTGTTATTTGCAGATGACATGGTCATTTTTGGCAAGAGTCCAGATGAACTTCAAAAGAATATAAATTTGCTGTACGATTATTGTAGTAAATGGGGCTTAGAGGTAAACGTAGAGAAAACAAAAACAATGGTATTTCGAAAACGAGGTAAATTGAAAGAAAATGAATCGTGGACATATAATGGTAGAAAAATTGAATCAGTTGATAATTTTAATTATCTCGGTACAGTATTCCATTACACAGGTAACTTTGCAGAGAATCAAGAATATATTGTAGGAAAATCAATGAAAGCTTTAAATGCACTACTGATTAACTGCTTTAAATTTAAATTGCCCACCAGTACGCTTTGTCAACTTTTCGACGCATTTGTTGGATCAATTCTCAGTTATGCCTGTGAAATATGGGGCTACAGTAAATCTAAAGCAATTGAGCGAATTCATCTAAAATTTTGCAAGCGTATACTGCAGGTTAAGTCTAGTACTAGCTCTATGGCTGTTTACGGAGAGCTTGGTCGTTATCCCCTTTATATATCTAGGTACATGAAAATAATTAAGTATTGGTATAAGCTCTTAGATACTAAAAACATCATTTTAAAAACCATTTATGCACAGGCTCTTCAAGATTGTATAAAGGGAAAACGAAATTGGGTTTATAATGTTAAAAAGATATTTGACGATTATGGTATGTCCGAAATATTCAATAACCCTGTCACTCATCATTCTAATCAAATTTTGAAAGTTTTGAAACAAAGAATGATCGATTGTTTTCAACAAGAGTGGTTCTCAAAAATAGATTATAGTTCAGTTTTAACTGTCTATAGAGGTATTAAAACCTCCTTTGCAAAAGAAGAATATCTAGATGCTTTACCGTTGAACGTTCGGGGATATATTTGTAAATTCAGAATATCAGCTCACTCACTAAATGTCCAAACCGGTAGATTTGCTAAAAATAGGATACCTAGGAACGAACGATTATGTAAACTATGCAACATGGAAGAAGTAGAAGATGAATATCATTTTGTCCTTATTTGTCCAAAGTATATGCCATTGCGTGAAAAGCTTATTAGTGATTTTTTCTATACCAAACCTAGCATGTATAAATTGGTTACTTTAATGCGAAGCAATAACAATGATACTTTAATTAAACTTGCCTCTTTTATAAGATCCGCATTAACTATTAGATTTGATAGTTTATATTCCAATGAGTAATAACATTTTATAACAGTTTGCTGTATTACCATTATATTTTTATATTGAAACATGGTTATTCCATGTTATTCCCAGTTGAAATTTAGTACTTGACGTATCTGTGTGGGGGTGTGTGTATGTGTGTGTGTGTGTGTGTGAGAGAGAGAGAGAGAGAGAGAGACAGGGGAGAGAGAGAGAGAGAGACCTTGTTTATTATATACAATTTATGTAAACAAGACTATGTACGAAGTACTTGTCTAATAAAATATATGTTCTGTTCTGTTCTGTTCTGTTAACAGGGCACTGAAGGATGAAAACCTTTAACAGCTTTTGAAAAGGCTCTGCGAACCAGTTAATTTAATTTCTTTGTGATAAAGTAAAGTGAATCCACAAAGTAAAAGATGAATAAGATGATATAAAATGGGATAAGATGAATTAAATAGGCTGTTGTTGAGATTGGAGATCAGGTATTGGAAGCTTTTTGGAAAATTGAAACAGTAAATTAGTGTTTGTGGGAAAATTTGTCATTTTTTAGCCTCCACTGTTTTCATAGAAATTGTTGAGTTATAAAGTGCCCAGAACCTGTTGTATGTACAGTCTGTATTGCTTGTTGTGCAGGAACTGAGACAATTTGAATGTCTAATATTGCTGTCGGCACTGAAGATAGTTAATATCCCTACTATCAAAAGGGGATCTCTTACCATGAGTTCAGGTAATCCTTGTAATATTTTTGACACAGTTCTGCCCCCTTCTTCATTCTCAAATTTTCACTGAAAAGCACTAATGCAGCCAAGCATTTTTTTCACCAACCAGCTTGACCCTCTTTATGTCACAGTTTTACTTTCCCCTAAAACTTGAAAATCAATTATGTAACGCTGTACAAGGTGACAAAATTTAACACTTTGCTGTGGCTTTAATTTGGCTGAAATTATGGGACTTTTTCTTGACGGGGTAGAAAATATTGCAGGAAAGGGGAAAACTTTGGTCATGGGAAAAAAAATTAAGGGTGACGGGCATAAGCAGAAAGTAAAGGAAATTAGGGATTGAATTTCAGAAACAATACCAAGTAACCCTTAGATTGCCAAATAAACCCAACAGACAGTTTCAGAACAGAAATAAGTCACCAATATAATTGCAATTTCAATGCAGTTGTTGTCAAGAACTTGGAAGCAAAGTGGACAGTGAAGTTCATAGATCAGACTGCAGATTTTATGCAGTCTGATCTTGTTCTTGACTGATTCCAAAGGCAACTGCAGCCGTGAAAGGGGCTTCAGGGCTATGCATACTATAAATTAAATATTTTGTGAGAGAGACCCAAATAGCGTGATATTTCAGTTCATTTCATTTCTACAACTTCAAGGTGATTTTGGCCAAAATGTCTTACAGAAAATGCAGGACGGTGTAGATCCAAGGTCAGTCTGCATTGTTATGTCTGCATGTTATATTAGATACGCAACTTCTGAAGTTGTGCTTTGTTTTCTGGGGGTGAACTCTGTTACAGATACTAAATTTTAGACTTGACCAAATTAAAAGTGTTTGCAGACCTCTAATTAGACGTAGCTCAAAAGATTATTTCTATCTTTGAGAATTAGAATACGTTGTGAGAAAAGGAGAAAAATGCTGGTTACTACCATTTTCTCCTTTTCCCACACTTTTTTTAAAAAGACTTTTTCCTTTGGATCATTATAAAACAAATATTTTATATACGGTTCACAGATGACAATGTTTTAGACTTTCCAAATTGAAAGTATTTGCAGACGACAAAATAAATGTGTCTCAAAAGATTGGATTTGTCTCACAGTTAGAAACATTGAGGGTAACCACCATTTTCTCCTTTCCCTTAGAATGTTTTCTGAAGCTCAGTCTTCCAAAGAGTCATAAAATCTCATGATTGTTTGGTAAAGAGTTCAATCTTTGAACCAAAGATATGATAAGAGATAAGAATGCCAGAGTATCTAAAAGTTCCCTTTTTCAAACTTAGGCTACATATAATGTGTTGTCTGATCAATGATTTACTCATATGTCTTTGCCATTATAATTGTATGACATTCTAGCTAAATATTGAAAGTCAGACAGGCTTATTGTACTGCCAGAAAAGATCCATTGCAGTGATTGGAATGTCCAATGGTAGCATGAATTTTCTATCAATTTCTATAGCAGAATAGGAACATGGAAGAAACCAATATACAGACAAAGAATTTGCTAGCTTTAAGCCTTGATTATTTTTAGCAAAACAAAAACCGAAAAAAGATCCCAGAAAATAGACTGGATCTCAAGGATGGCCATCATGATTGATTATGTGCACAAAGCCACAATATAACCAATAATTTTGACAACTTCATTAAAAACCATACAAACAGACAAACAAACAAGATGAGTTTTTCTGGGAGAAGTGGACAGGAGTTGTTTCCCTTGTAAAATAAAAACCTGTTTTTATCAAACAAATTTGATTAGTGCAAGAGTTGGAAATTCTTCTTGTGCTTTTCTCACACCCGTCCTATTCCTTTAGTATTTAACTGTTAAAGTGCCTGTCACAACTAATAGTTGTCTTTGCTGTCAGTGAAGATCAAGATCAGATGGCACAAAACATGCTATCTGATCTTTGATCTACACTATCTGCTTTTCTGACACATTGCAGACAAAATTAATTATAATATTGCAATTATTTCGGTCTTACTTGTAGACTTAAAAAGTCTGTTGGGTTTCTTTGACGCTTCAGTCTTTAAGTCTGGTCAAGGTGAAATTTGAATTAATTCTACTACATTACAATTTCTTACAACTTGTCCAAATTGAAAAGCATTTGCTGACGAAAAAATGAATTTGGCTGATATAAAAGGAACTGTCTTTTAACTCTTTACAACACAATCACGAGTTTCAACGTCCCTGAGAAAGAAGCCCTTCTAAAACATTGTAGGAAAAGGAGAAAATGCTGATAACAAGCCTTTACTCCTTTCTACAATGTTTTCTATTGTATCAGAGACCAATTCCATTTGAGCCACATTTAAATTGTAATCTGCTAATGCTTTCAATCTTGAGTAGTTTCACATTTTTGTCATGTTGTAAAGAGTTTAAGATTAGAAAACATTGTGGGAATCAGAGAAAATGTTAGTACCAGCATTTTCTCCTTTTCCCACAATGTTTTCAGAGCCTTGAAGCATTGAACTGTTTGGTAAAGGATAGTGAATCAAGAAGACTATGGGGAAATAGTCATAATTATTGCGATGGACACAGTTTTGGACACAGTTTTGGCTTTATTTTCTTGATGTTTTCTTTGGTGTAACTCAAGGGAACTAATTACGACGGAGAAAAGGTTTAGTGTGACATACATGAGTGTGAATGGAAGGGAAGGGTTAAACCTCCTAATCCATCCAATAATCAATCACATTAGATCAATACTTACCTGAGGTAACCCTTTCTTTAATTCCTGTATTAGTCACAAAACATTTGATCAGTATGGAACATTTTCAATAACAATGTTACAAATGAAGCCATTCTGTCATGATGGCTGATTTTTCCACATGCCGTATGGGATTTATTTTATACCATAGAAATTTGTCAAATTCCGTTTTATTAGACTTGTATATTTTCTGTTTTGTGAAGCGTTGTCAATTTGTATTGTCTCTGAACTCTTTACCACACAATCCTGACTTTTAAGGACCTTGAAAAAGAAGCCTTTTGAAAACATTGTGGGAAAAGGAAAAAATGCTGGTAATCAGCATTTTTTAAGTCACATTTATTTTGTCGTCTGCAAATGCTTTCAATTTGAACTGGTCTAAAATGTTATTTACAACAGATGACATCCTCTTAACTCCTTACCAAATGACAAAATTTGAGACTGATCCAAATTGAAAGCATTTGCAGACGACATAATAAATGTGACTGAAAAATTAAAATGTGTTTTGAGAAGGGTAGAAAACATTGTGGGAAAAGGAGAAAATGCTGGTTACCAGCATTTTCTCCTTTTCCTACAATGTTTTCAAAAGGCTTCTTTCTCAGGGTCGTTGAAAGTCAGGATTGTGTGGTAAAGAGTTAAAGTATAGAGATTTAGTAGATGTATGCATGTGAAAACTTTGTGGCAAAAGGAGATACTGCTGATTTTAGGCAGTTTCTCCTTTTTCAACACTGTTTTTAAGGAAAAAAAGGTCTACAAAATGAAAAAAGCTAATCTGCAGGTGGTAATGTGTAAGATGAGATAATGGATTAAGAATGCCAATACTTGTTAAGGAGGGATTATCAGAGATTATTGTGTTTATCAAAGTTATTGTAAATGCATCAGTGTGTGTATTGTTGAAATAAGGGGGGAGGGACAAGTTTTGGCTTGCAAAGTGGTCTTGAATAACGGTGGATTTGAGCCAAACAACAATTCAATTTACTTATTTTATAATAACACACATTATTTTTGAGTCTGTGTAAGGTTACTAACTTTTTAAATTCTGTGTAATAAATCAGAAAGATAAAAGTATATTGTGCACTGAAGTGAAATTCTCATACTTGTGAGGTTTGGAATTATGCTATAACTGTCAATAACTTCATCTTCTTGCGTAATTGTGTTTGGATTTTCTTTTTTCAAAATGAAATAATGTCTAACAGTGCTCAGGTCATTACGATTATAACAAAAACCTTTGAAGCACAAGAATATGGCTTCAAGGTGAAATTTGGTTCTTAGGAACTAATATTTTATTCTTCTGTGACATGATCAGGTGTCAAGGTATACTAGCATTTACATTTCTATCAATTAAAATCACTAAACAGAAGTGATCAGTCAGTAATAAAATATTAACTCATGCCCAGATGACAAAATATTAGAACTGTCAGTACTGAAAGCATGAATTTTGCAGATGATATACAGGATCTGGTTAAAGTAATGGAATGGAATAGACTTGTTACCAACATTTTCTTTTTCCCTCATTTTTGTCAGAGGCTTTCTTCCTCGGGGTGATACAAGTGCGGTGTCGTTAGGTAAAGCTGTTATTGCTAGCAAAATTACTTCTCCTTAATGAAAACATGTACCAGTGGGATAAACTGGACAAAGTGTTCGGATGGTAATGTTGGTATCTCAGCTGAGGTAGAAATATCTCTACAATTCACATGTCTCTGTTTGCCTGCATTTAAGTGCCCCAGCTGGTCCCTTTCTCAGTATCTGTCTGGTTTGCTCTATGTTGCAACCATGTTGGTTGTACCAATTGGGAGATCATGTCTGTCATGGACTCATTTATGTCTGCAGAAAACTTGTTTGGACTTCAAGCCAAAATGGCCTTATGTTGCCAACAGAATAAATTTTTGATAAAATGCTGAAAAAAATTTTATATCATATTTTCACTGGACTGTAGCATGTGCTGCTTGTTTCGACTGGGCTCGTTTAATTATTAAGTGCTAAGAAGCTGAGGACGGCTTGACCCTTTACCAAACAATGCCGAGTTGTAACAACCCTGAGGAAGAGGTCTTTTGAAAGTAAAAAAGGAGGAAAAGTAAAAGGAAAAAATTCTATAATCAGCACTTTATTAGCAATCAGCGGTTTCATCGAAATTGAAAGCTTTTGCAGACTACAAATTAATCACGTTTAATTTGTACCCTGCAAATGCTTCAATTTCAATGACTCTAAAATGTTCTTGTTTGGTTAAGTATAAAAAATGTTTTGTTGGACAGAACAGATTTAAGATTGGACTGAGAAAATCTGCAATCTTATAAATAAAAGTGAAATTTTCTATCTGTTGATAACAAACCAAAAAATCTTTTCACTTCTAGAATGAATGTATCGGCTACTGAACTTTTGGGTGTCCATTTATACCTACAGGGAAACAAGGCTAGAATGCTAACTATATTGAGCAACCTTTAATTTAAAAGCAATCATCCTTTTGTGCCAACAACAAAGCCTTTCTAACAAATATTGTTCACTGATAGGTCACATAGACCTTTCCTTTAGGGCCTTTGACTGCTGTATAAAATGGGTTAACTCTACCAAACAACAAAGTTTTACACTAGTCCAAATTGAAAGCGTTTGCAGACGACAAAATAAATGTGACTGAAAAATTGAAATTTGTTTTGGGAAGGGTAGAAAACATTGTGGGAAAAGGAGAAAATGCTGGTTACCAGCATTTTCTCCTTTTCCCACAATGTTTTCAAAAGGCTTCTTTTTCAGGGTTGTTAAAAGTCGGGATTGTGTGGTAAAGGGTAAAAAAGTCAAGTTACTGCAAGGATGTTCTAGCCAGAAAAACATGAGATATTCAGGTAGAGGAAGATCAGACCAGACTGCACATGTGTTTAGTCTAATCTTGGATCTACACTTTTGGCTAAACTTCCATACATTCTTCAGATCAGTTGAATGATTCACAGAGAAATGGTGAAATAGGTATGAGCCATGTTCTGGCAAAAGGGGGTTTAACTCTTTACCACACAATCCAGACTTTTAACGACCCTAAAAAAGAAGCCTTTTGAAAACATTGTGGGAAAAGGAGAAAATGCTGGTGACCAGCATTTTCTCCTTTTCCCACAATGTTTTCTATGCTTTCCAAAACAAATTTCAATTTTTCGGTCACATTTATTTTGTCGTCTGCAAATGCTTTCAATTTGGACCAGGCTAAAATTTTGTCGTTTGGTAAAGAGTTTATACATCTTGTTGATAGATTGTACAAAGCAAGTCATCACATAATTATGGATCAATAAAGTCTATTTAGTCTAAGAATCGACTTGATCTGAAAGTAAAATGATCCCTTGACTTGCAGAAAATTTACAAAAGCAAAGATTTTCGACCCATGTTAGCATGCATGGACTGCACAAGCTAACATGGTTCGATAGTTTTTGCAGATGCATTAAGCCCCCTTTTCACAGACCGGTCATTGTCATCTGATTAGCTAAGTTTGTGAATAGGATTATAGGTCAACAAACAACTAAAACAAATATATTTAGAAAAACAAAACTGCTGGAGACAAATATAAATATACTGATATTTCAATTGATGAAATAATGCTATTTTAAACAACTGCTTAAAGTTTCAAAACTGTGATTATAGTGTAACTTTTTATCAGTGTTTCATTATTTTCAATGCCTAACCAAACAACAAAATTTTAGACTTTTCCAATTTAAAAGCATTTGCAGATGACATTAAATGTGGTTCCAACTATGGGAGTGGTTTATGAAAGGGTAGAAAACTTTTGCTGAAAAAGGAGAAAAAGCAGGTTACCATCACTTTTTCCATTTTTAACATGTTTTCAAAGGCCTTTTTTCTCTAGGTTTTTAAACATGGGACTGTTTGGTAAAAGGGTGCGACCAAGTAGAATTGTCATAAGAGAGACTTTTTGTAATTGCTATGTGTAATTTGACTGATAACTTACAATTCTGTATGAGGATCTATCAGGAGAAGTGAGACATAATTGTAACCTTTGTAAATGCTGTGGACTATATGTATGTGGTAATTTGACTGATAGCCAACAGTTCTATATGAGGATCTATCAGGATAATTGAGACAATGGGTGCTGCGGGCAGTGCAGCCATTGTTGTGTCTACATTTCCTGCCACACCTTTGTTGAAACGGTAAATTATTCCATTGTTTTCTTAGTCCAGTATAGAAAGAGCAGCTCTACAATCTATCTGTTGGATTAAATTCTGTTATTGCTTTTTGCCACCTATTCAAATGAAACAGAGTATTTTTCGGCATAGATGAATCTGGCTTTTGACTTAGTTTTTTGTACTAAAAACAAATTGAATGAATAGAAATTTGTGATTAGTCAAAAATGTTGTAAGGGGCCTCGCCTATTTGCTGCTAAATTTACGCCATCTATCTTTGTTAAAGACATTTCTCTGCTGTGAGGTAATAATTCATAGCCCTGTGGCCACGACTCTCAGTCAAAAACTTGGAACATTTTCTGATATATTTGTCATGACTGAAGACATTAGCTCTTTCACTACCACATGAATATCTTGTACTTGTTCAATGACTACGAATACAGTTCCACCACAAGACGAAGAGACAGTTACAGTTAGATTGTAATATAGAATAAAAGAGTGGACATTGTAGATTACAATCAGACTGCACGGAATATGCAGCTGATCTTAATCTACACTGTCCACCAAGGCTTCTTGTGTTGTCACTGGTAAGGAAAGAGTTAACTTCAAACTTCGGGTAGATGATTACTATCAGAAAGGGATTCCTATACCTGAAGGACAGGCAATCCTCAAATTATTTTTAGCTCACCTGAGCACAACGTGCTCAAGGGGAGCTTTTAGGATCACCCTGTGTCCGTCGTTCGTCGTGCTTCATGCGTCGGTGCGTCGTTCATCGTCAACAATTCTTTAAACATCATCTCCTCCTAAATCACTGGGCCAATTCGGACCAAACTTGGCAGGAATGTTCCTTGGGAGGTCGTCTTTTAAAATTTTTCACAAAATTTGATTCCATCAAAAACTCTGGTTGCCATGGCAACGAAATGGAATTTTCTAAGAAATTCTTTAAAAATCTTCTCCTGTGAAACCCCTGGTCAGATTTTGAAATATTTTCACAGGAATGTTCCTTGGGTGACCCTTTTCAAAACTGGTTAGCGAAATTTTGATCCGTCAAGAAACATGGCTGTGGTGAACGGGGGCTACTTGCACTATACGGAAATTCTTAAAAATTCTTCTTCTCTGAAACCGCTGGTCAGATTTTGGAATAATTTCACAGAGATGTTCCTTGGGTGACCCTTTTCAAAAAGTGTTCGCGAAATTTTGATCCATCGAGAAACATGGCTCTGGTGACTGGGGGCTACTTGCGCTATACGGCCATGAAGAAATCCTTAAAAATTCTTCTTCTCTGGAACCGCTGGTCAGATTTTGTAATAATTTCACAGGAATGTTCCTTTGGTGACCCTTTTAAAAAACTGTTCGTGAAATTTTGATCCATCAAGAAACATGGCTCTGGTGACTGGGGGCTACTTGCACTATACGGATATGAAGAAATTCTTAAAAATTCTTCTTCTCTGAAACGACTGCTCAGATTTTGAAATAATTTCACAGAGATGTTCCTTGGGTGACTCTTTTCAAAAATTTTTCGCGAAATTTTGATCTATCAAGAAACATGGCTCTGGTGACTGGGGCTACTTGCACTATACGGAAATGAAGAAATTCTTAAAAATTCTTCTTCTCTGAAACTGCTGGTCAGATTTTAAAATAATTTCACAGAGATGTTCCTTTTGTGACCCTTTTCAAAAATTGTTTGCGAAATTTTGATCCGTCAAGAAACATGGCTCTGGTGACTGGGGTCAAATTAAAGCAATACCTTGTGGGCATTCTAGAGGCCACATTTTTTGTTCAATTGACTTGAAAATTTATCAGAATGTTTGCCTTAATTAAATCTTTGATGACTTTGAAATTGGGTTATCTGGGGTCATAAAGTAGGTCACTAGATCAAATTAAAGAAATACCTTGTGGGCACTCTAGAGGCCACATTTTTTGTCTTGATGATATCTCAGAGGAATTCAAAATTGGGTCACATAGGTCATAAACAATGTCACTGGTTCACATTGAAGAAATACCTTGTGGGCACTCTAGAGACCACAATTCTAGCTGAATTGACCTGAAAATTGGTCTACATATTTTACTTGATTATATCTCGGATCAATCAGAAATTGGGTCTCATAGGGTCATAAACTAGGTCACTGGGTCAAATTAAAGAAATGTATTGTGGGCACAGTAGAGGCCACAGTTTTTGCTCAACTCACCTGAAAATTTGTCAGCATCTTTGACTTGATGATATCTTAAATGGATTTGAAATTGGGTCACATAGGGTCATAATCTAGGTTGATAGGTCAAATTACAGAAATACCTTGTGGGCACTCTAGAGGTGACAGTTCTTGCCCAATTCACCTGAACCTTGGTCAACAAGTTTGTTTTGATGTCTCGGATGAGTTTGAAATATGGTCACATAGGGTCATAAACAAGGTCACTAGGTCAAATTGAAGAAAGACATTTTCAGCTCAATTGACCTGACAATTGGTCAGAATGTTTGTCTTAATAATATCTCAGATGAGTTCTAAATTGGGTCATTATGACCCTGGAGTGGAATTTGGCCTAATGACTCAGGTGAGCGATCCAGTGCCATCATGGCCCTCTTGTTGACACAGTTTTGTCCCTTTTTTTTACTGGAAAGGTTTTGCTGAAAAAGCAACTGCAAGTGAGTATTTGCATCTGCATGCAGGGCTCTTGTTTAATCTTTGAATTAATTTAGAAATATGTAATATTTCAATACATTTGCTACAAATGGTTTATAGAAATAGTTTGAAAAGCCTTGTAACATATTCTTGCAAAAACACCCTTTAAACGGCAAACAAAGAGAGAGACCATAGCCATTGTGATCTCAGGACATTTCCAATCTGCCCATTCCAAATACAAGAACAGCTATCTTGTATCCTCAATAAATTTATGGAATAATCTGAGTCGCGATACTTGAAATATGGCTTCTCTTCCTGATTTTAAAAATTTAGTTCAGAACAGGTCTCAGCCAATTCTAGTGCCTTCTTTTTATGTTATAGGTTACAGTTTTTTATTAGTAAATCACACTAATATTAGTAGTAAATGCAGCAGTCTCATTAATTCTCCTCCACCTTAACCCCACATGCTCATTTGTGATAGAACCCAAGGATGCCCATTTTAGCTCCACTGGCCAAAGGCCAGCGGGCTAATGTCATGGCCCAGTGTCCGTCATGCATCAGTCCGTCCTTGCGTCCGTCCATCTGTCCGTGCGTTAACTTTTATTTCAAACATCTTCTCACTGAAACTACCCATCCAATATTCATGAAACTTCACAGAAATGATCCTGCCATGGTCCTCTTCAGAATTTCTTGAAAGAATTTGATTCCTTCAAAAACTCTGGTTGCTATGGCAACAAAACTGAAAAATATTGGAAATCTTTAAAAATCTTCTTGTCTGAAACCATGAGGCATAGGGCTACCAAATTTGGCATGTAGCTTTATGTAGTAGACCTCTATCAAGTTTCTTCAAATTAAAGCCCTGGGGTCAAAATTGGCTCTGACCCAGGGGTCACAAGTTTTACATAGGCTTATATAGAGAAAAATCTTCCTGTACCTAGCCATAAGGCCTAGAGCTACCAAATTTTGCATGTTGCTATATCTAGTGGGCCTCTACCAAGTGGGCCAAAATTTTAGCCCTGGGGTCAAAATTGGCCCCGCCGCAGGGGTCACAAGTTTTACATGGGTTTACATAGTGACAACTTAAGAAATCTTCCTGTTTTGATTTTTTTTTTTTTTTTTTTTTTTTTTTTTAAATTAGCCTTGCATCAGGGGTCTTATATTTTAAAGAGGCTTCATATGGACAAAACTCGAAAATCACCTTATTTATAACCATACAGCATAGACTTGTATTATTTTGGCATGTGGCTTTATCTTGTGGACCTCTACCAGGGTTCAAGTAATTATAGCTCTGGGATCAGAAATGGCATTGCCTTGCGGGTCTCAACTTTCACATGGGCTTTTACAGAGAAAACTTTGTAAGTCTTCATTTTGAAACCATTTGGCTCAGAATTGAAATATTTAGTATTTATGGTTTATATTTATAAGCCAGTGGAGCGATACAGGGCCATCATGGCTCTCTTGTTTTATCATATGTAAACTTTATGAACATCAGGGAAAATTTTTAAGCTTTTTAATTCATTCAGACGGTTTCTTCCTATTTATGTAAACAATTGGCTGTATGGTCAGCCATTAGTAACAGAAAATTTGGAAAGTTTTAGTGCAGAAATAATAAGTTGAACATGCTGCTTCTTGCCTCTCTCTCTCTCTCTCTCTCTCTCTCTCTCTCTCTCTCTCTCTCTCTCTCTCTCATCCCCCCCATGTCTAGAATTTATTCTTTACTTGTTCATAACCATTGTTTAAACTTAGTTATATTCTTTGTATAGAAAGGGCTGTTTTCCATTGTTGTTGTAATTTGTGGCCTAAGCCCTTTCCATGCTATTTTAGGAGAATAAAAATGTTTTATCTGTTACCTTGAAATAGTGCTTAATTTGCCTGGTTTAGATAAAAAGATCCATTCCATCAATTCAGCACTGTATCGGTAACAAAACCACATAAGGTCGTTTGTTAACAGTTAGAATTAGGATACAACTGCATAGAATGCAGTGGCATATTTCACAACTAATTTGTTTTGTTGTTTATTGCAGAAATGGTCGGCGATCAGGCCACTTCAGTTCTGATCCATCACAGCTGAATTCTCGACAGCGATCAATCAGTTTGGACTGGTAAGACAGTTCCCATTTAATGATATTCAAATTCAGTCCCCAAAATAATCTGTTTAAGTACACTGTAATTATACTATCAATGAAACTTTCACCCTTTATTTTCATGAAATACACAAGTCATAGAGTTTTATGCTGTTTTCAACATGTAGAGCTCAGTATCTCATTAAGTCTTTTCGGCTTTCTGAATCAAACCTTGAAAATGAAAGTAAAAAGTCTGATCCCAGATCTAGTCAAGGCCCCTAACAGTCAGAATTATTCTGCAGGGGTCTGCAGGGCTTTCAGCCCTTTGATTTAGAGAAGTTGGATTGATGTTTTATACAGTCATAACCATCACTGGAAAAATACTTGATCAAAAACATTAAATTAACTACCACTTTTGAAAATATTTTTGGAAGAGAAGCATCTGCTTGTTACATTTTTGAATGTAAGCCCATTTCAAATTACAATATAACTTGACATGAAGTGGCATTTGTAAACTGAATTATTTACTGGTAGAGATAACTAGACAATTATCAACCATTTTTATGTAAAGAGGGTTTTAGTTTGCTAAAGGATTGAATAATTTATCACTTGTTCAAGTTTCATCATGACTGTTTGGAATTTTGTAAATATTTGCTTTCTGCTGTCCTTACCAAAACTCTTATCCCTGAGGGGTTAACTTGCAGCCTTGAATCCTTTGAGCTCTTTGAACCAACTTTTAGCCAATCAATGAATGGGATAATTTTACCTTTCCAGTGCCATATATTAAATCATGGACTTTTGGGATGGCATAGATTAAGATCAGACTGCACAGAACATGCAGTCAGATCTTAGAACTAGATGTATGTCATCCTCTTGTTTAGTAAAGCCTACAAGATAAGAATCTTTGTGAGTTTCAGTGGGTTGTAGTTTCAGCTGTCAAAAGAGGCCAATTTTGTATATATGGTGCTTAAAGGATAATGATGCTTTTGTGGCCTTAGATCAGACTTCAGAAAGAATTTATAGACCTGCTTGTGTTGTTAGGACATTAAACACAACCATTTTAGTAATACCCAGTATTTCTCTGTTTTCTTTTTATTGTTGCTGAATTACAATACCAATAGAGTGAAGGGTGGAAAATCATTGATTTCTGTAAGAGTTTCTCCAAAATGATGACACTTTTGTCCCTTATTAAAAAAAAAAAGAATTAGAAGATTTTATTGTATTATTGCAAATTATTTTTAGGTTTTATTTTAGACTTAAGTAAAGTTTGTAAACACCAGTTTTTGACTTAGCTGGATGATATCAGAATGTAATTCAGTTCATGAATATGGCACATAAACAAATCTGTCAAAGTTATTGATTTGCTGTTCAAGTATGTCTTCATTTTGTGGCACAACCATTTCAAAAGTGACACTTACATATTCTAAGTAAACATATGCAAAACATGGATATACATAGGGCTGTGTATTGCTTGTTACCCCCCCACCAAAAATTGTTGATAAATTATTGCCGCCCCTTGTTTAAGAAAATATTTGAAAATCCATGTGAGATTTTAGCATGTAGTTTTCACTGGTATTGTCAGTGTTCGATAGATTTTATCTAAGAGAAAGAAGGAATTAGGTTCATGTATCAAATATTTTTTGCCAATCAATTTATGTGTAAACGTGCTGGTGTCAAAATGAAATGTTCAAGCAAAGCTGGGATTCCTATTGGCAGCAGTGCATCATGGTAAATATTTAATACTCATCATAATGATAAAATGATTAATTGACTATAAATTAACACCTGTTTAATTGTTTTTAATCTGTGTGTGACAATCGGTGTGATTTGAGAAGCTTTTGACAAATCAATGCTATACAAGATGACAAAATTTTAGACTTGTCATAATTCAATGGTAAGAGCAGAGGACATGTCAAATGAGGCTCAATTCAAGGGGCCCGTCTTTGATGGGGTAGAAGACATTGTGGCTAAAGGAGAAAATGATGGATACCAGCATTGTCTCCTTTTCCCACAGTATTTCCAAAAATCTCGTTCAGGATAGTTAAACTCTGTTGTACAGGTTTATCTTATTCATACATAGGAGAAATTTTAAGTAGACAATAGGATAAAGATCTTTGTGAAATACTGATTATCAACAAAAAGTCAAACTTCAATGCAAGGATGTACTTGAAAATATTATAGCTACAGGAGCAATTGCCCAGAATAAATAACTTCTTTTGCCAGAAGTATTATCAAGATCTGTTGCAAGATTTGAGAAAAATGTTTGCAGGAGGAAATGGTGTAATGGTGTCAACAAAATGTAAGACTAGTCCAACTGGAGAGCAGTCTGATCTTTGATCTACACTGTTTGCTCAGCTGAAATACTATAGACAAAAGCAAGCGTCAAATTGCATTTAGTTATGTCTTATTTCTGGACCAAGTATATCAGCTGTGTTTGATTCTTGCTCTAAGGATTAAACATGGCTGAAATGGGTGAAAACATTATGGGAAAAGGATAAAATGTTGGTTACTAACATTTTCTTCTTTTCTCACAGTGTTTTCAAAAGTCCTTTCTTCCAGGGTTGTTAAAACTTAAGAATCTGTGGTAAAGAGTTAATGAGCATTGTCTCCTTTTGCCATTATTTTCTAAAGCATGATAAAGCTGTAATATTTACCCCTGTACCACACAATCCCAAATATTAATGATCCTGAAGAAGATCGGTTTAGAAAAATTGGGAAAAGGAGAAAATGGTAGTAACCAGCATTTTCTCCATTTGCACAGTTTTTTTTTTTTTTTTTACCCTTTCAAAGACAATTTCTATCATCATTAAGCCACTGCAAATGCTTTTTTTTTTAATTTTTATTCTTAAAGTTTGAAATTTAGCCCAGGGTTAAATTTTTTTTCTTAAAGTTTGACATTTGGCACAGGGTTAAACAAAAAACTGTCTGCAGGAGGTAACAAGTTAAACAAACAGCAATATGTAATAAATATTAGAGCCATGCTCTGTGAAAAGGGGACTTAAGGCATCTGCAGAAAGTATTGACCCAGGTCAGCCTGTGAAGTCCTTGCGGGCTGACCCGAGCCAAAACTTCTTGCTTTTGGTAAATTTTCTGCATGTCAAAGAACAAGTGTACCTTATGATTCAGTCGGTTGTCAGACAAAATGGATTTTATGGATCCATAATTATGTGATGACTTGCTTATAATGGTTCACGGAGATGTATTAAGCCCTCTTTTGACAGTATAATTTTATCAGATCTACTGGAGTAATATTTTTACAATTATCTATCGTTCCTGACATACTCTTCAAAATAGACCACAACAGATCAGTTCATCAAAAGGATAGAATGGAAAAAGAATGAGCCAAGCCCTGGTAGCTCAGTCTGTAGCATACATGACTTGAGAATAGGAGGTCGCTAGTTTGATCCCGGGCTCAACCAATTTCTTTCTAAGAATTGATGATAGTCATTGTCACAGGATTCATTCCTTACTCCATTTTTTCAGCAACAATTATGTGGGAAAGCAGCCAGTGGTTTGGATGTGTGAAGTACTAGGAAAAGAAACTCCAGGAAAGCATGGATAGGTGCACTGGCCGCAAGGATATAACTGAAATAATATTAAAAAACAGCGTTAAACACCAAGCAATCAATTCAAAAAGAATGAAATGCTCATAATGAACAATGAATTTTTGAAAAACATTATTTCAAATAGACTGAATATTATTTTAATATTTGCAAATACTGTTTTTCCTATGAGGGGATGGAAGGGAATGCTTTTCATGGGTTGTGTGAAAATATTTTTTTAGGAAACAGGAAAGGCATGGGATTAATGTTGTACTCAGTGTGAGCAATGACCTGTCATGTTTTCTGTCAGTTTTACCATCTAAATGTTAAACTGAATCCAAATTATTATCATCAATTTTTCTGTAGTACTTTCTACTTAGATATTTGCAACAAATCCCTCCTGCATTGAAACCTTCTCCATATTCTTTCTGCCTTTCATATCGACTCTCTCACTCACTGGAAACCAAGCAGTTTTTTTGGCTTGTAGCATACCATATCAAGACATTAGGTCTCTGGAAGACAAACTTTTTTATCATGCAGTAGAGGACTTTTGAAAATAGTGTGGCAGAGGAGCAGCTGCTTGGAACAAGCAGTTTCTCAATTTTGTTTCCATGCTTTTATATAATATTTTAAAACAAAAAAAATTATACACTCTACACTATGTTGATTTTTGTGGCATTAGTCTAAGACAATGCCACTATGAGTTCAGTACGGCATTTTGAAAATCATGTATCGTAGTTTGTACAAAACCGAAGAAAGTTAACCCAATTAACCTCAATTTTTCTGAGACAAATAAGTGTTTCGATTGCACTCAGATATGAAACTGAAAATGGCGTATTACAATAAACTGGATTGGGCCATCGATCGTGGAAATGCTTCCTTTTTATTGAAAATAACTTGATCCGCTGTGGCATTCTATAGCTGCCAGTTTAATGCTATAGCGCCGTAATGATACACACATACCAAGCTTGTTCACCCCAAAACCAGTTTGTTCCTGGACTTATTCATCCCTGAGGGCTTGTTTGCCCAGACTTGTTCGTCCCATAAGATTGCACCCATCTCTGTCGGATTTGGCATGACTATATAGTAGGTTGACTTTCAAGCAAATATTTTGAAACTATTTCTGTTGTTTATTTTTCAAATTATTAATTCCACACAATGGCTCCCTTGACAATGCCACACCAGTGTTTTCAATGCTTTGTTTCCACATTTAATTTTCACCAAAGGCAACTGCAGCTGAGAGTTGGCACCAGCATGTGGTGCTCTTGTTTCTTTTTCCAACAGTGTTTTCTTCCTTCAAAAAACAGATTTCACCGCATGAGCTATTTTTATATTGTCATCTACAAATTCTTTCAATAAGGTCAAATTTAAAATTTTGTTGTCTGGTAAAGATGAAGAGGTATTTAGCTGAAAAATTTAATGATCTGTTCTTGATAGTTTCTTAATCTACTTCTTCTTCCAGTGGTGACGGTCGTGTAATGAAAATGTTTACCTCCGAGTCTGACAATCTTCAAAACATACAGCGAAACAAGCACACTATCAAATCGTCTCCAAGTGACCCTGGGACACTTCTACGAAATGGTTACCCGTCACCTGGCAGACCTCCAAAAACACCTATAGGTAGGTTGCTTACTGTGGTTAACTATTTATATATTTTGATGAAATCATTGCTAAAGGCTTTTGTAAATATTGTTGCAAATGTGAAGTTGCTCAGATGATTTTACAGTCTGATCAACTTTTTTGTGTCAACTCTTTACCAGATGGGAAAGAAATTTAAAGCCATATTGAAGCATTGGAAGAAGACAAGTCCATTACGGCTCAGATGATGGAAAACGACTGATGGGGTAAAAAACATTGTGCAAAAAGAAGAAAATGCTTGTTACCCCCATTTTCTCCTTTCCCCACTATGTTTTCACAGCAAATTTACTTAGTAATTCTTTGCATAAGAATCCAGATGCCTAAAATTTTGTCATCTGATAGAGTTGAAAGATGACTGTATACAAGAGGAGAAAAGGGACGACCATTTATTTACTTATTGTTTTATTTGTACAGTAAAAGTTAGCCTTAAAATATACATTGCATTATGTACATGTAGCTACATCTTGACTTGAATTGGCAAAAATCCAGTAGGTTTAGGGTTTCAGTATTACTGAAATTTATGTAGTTTCAGCTGAAATTGAGAACATTCTAGCTCCGCCTCAGGCATGTATTATGTGACTCTAAATTCCTTACATGGATGCTTTGATTTCTTTCAAAGATTAACTAAACCCTTAAAGTGCCGAATAATCTTGTCTGACATTTTCATCCTAGAAATATGACCCAAATAATTTCAATTTCATGGTTGCTTTTGTCTATAGTGATTCAGCAAAGCAGACAGTGTAGATCAGAGATCAGGCTGCACGTTTTGTGCAGCCTGATCTTGATCTACACTGGCTGCAAATCCAACTATAGTCGTGAAAGGCACTTTAAGGGTTAATATATTTGCACAGAATGACTGTATTGAGACATTGTAGAATTTGCATCACTTTGTCATTACTCGCAACATCAACTTTTAGGGTTTATCTCTTTCCTTATTTTTTTTTCCCCATTTTGTGAAAAAGGTTGATAAAATTAATTTATTTATAAGTAATGTGCTTTGTGGAATTTAGAAAAATGGTGTGGTTATGTTTGCCCTAAGACTTTCATTGAATGAATGAAAATGGTATTTTACTTTCAAAAAAAGGTCAAATATCACTATTTCATTGCTGTTTATCGCCAAATAATCATACAGCATGGATCAAAGACCAGATTGTAGTCTTGATGCAGATTGATCTTGATCTACACCATCCAGTATACTTTGCATTGGGCATTCTAAGAGATGCCTAGTGACATTAGAATTAAAGCTGTAGCTTTATGGACATATTGAATGTAACCTATATTCTGTTGCCTGATATTTTTATCCTTTAAACTTTGACCTTTATTCTGAGTCTTTCACAGCTAAATTGAAAAAATTAAGACTTTTTTGGAGGTTTGAAATGCATGTCTACAGCAAATGAAACAACTTTTTGGTCACTATTTAGCATGAAGAAGTAAACAGTGTGGTTTCAGGATTAGACTGCATAGTCTGTAGACACAGGATTAGATTGCACAATCTTTAGTCTGATCTTAATTGAAGGAGTATACCATTGAAGCCCTTTGTGTTGCCCATGGTGCAGAAAAGGTTCATGTAAAGGACCTTTTGGATTTAAAATTAAAATGAAGACATAAAAAGTTTAGACTAATAAACACTTTAATGAGGTATTAACCCCTTTACCACACAATGCCAAGTTTTAACGACCTTATAGGCTTTGAAAACATTGTGAGAAAAGGAGAAAATGCTGGTAACCAGCATTTTCTCCTTTTCCGACAATTTTTCTACCCTTCCACCATGGAACGTCAATTTTTTAGTCTTGTTTATGTTGTGTGCAATTCTTTAAAATTGGACAAGACTAAAATTTTGTCATATCATAAAGAGTTAAAGATTTTGTGATACTACTTCTTTCTAACTTTATAACCCTCTAAGATCTAAGCAGAAGTTGCTTTGCTTTTATGGACAGCTTGAGTTAAGGTCAGATGGCACAGCATATAACCGTCAGTCTGATCTTGAATTTATTCTAAATGAATCTTGCAAAAAGGGTTGTGAATTTACAAATTCTGATTTGATGATTTGTTGTTCATTTATGTAGCACTCTCAAAATTAATGCATCATAATTATACAAAAGCCAGTGGAAATCCCTGAAGGGCTCAGTCTTTTATGGCTGTTTTTCGTATAAAAGAACCCAAATGTTCAAAATTTTCACTTGCCAAGATGTAGGAGGACTTTGATAATATTATGAGTTTAATAATTTGTTCAGGAAATTTATTTGGATTTGTGATAGATTTTTATCATATAACCTCCCTTGTTTATAATGTAATATAGACGTTACAAATTTTCTTGTCTTACACACGTTTGAGATAAGATTTTGTGACGTCAAATTGGAGCGTTGCGTAATATCTTTTTCTATAACATTGTATTCTTGCCTGTTATTTCCATAACCAGTGTCCAAGATCAGGCTTTTTATTTTGTGCCATCTGATTTTGATCTACCCCATCTGCATATGGAATTAAATCCAATTTTAGGGCTGCAACGGTTAATATTGTATATCTGTTGGTTTTTTATCCGCAGCAGCGCAGAAAAAGCGAGCCTCCATAAGCAGTACAGATACAGACAGTTCCTCTCCCGGAAAGTTTGATAGAAAAAGGATGAGTAAGGAATGTAGGAGTTACGACATCTTGGGTAATTATACTTGAGTGATATTCTGTGAAAAGGGAGCTTAATGCATCTGCAAAAAGTATCGGCCAAGGTCAGCCTGCACAGTCTGCAAAGGCTGACTGGTAGAAAATTTCTGCTATTGGTTAAATTTTCCGCATGTCAAAGGACCACTTAATCTCATGATTCAGCCACTTGTTAGACGAAATGGATTTTATTGATGCTTAATTTTGTGATGACTCACTTGGTATAATAAATTCCCAAGGTGATACTACACCCCTTTTTCATGGAGCACCACTCACTTATACACACTGTCATCTTTTACAGATTTAAACACATCCATTATGAAAGCATTTGCAGACTACAAAATAAATGTGGCTCAAATGATTAGATTTGTGTTTCAAAGAGTAGAAAACATGGTGGGGAAAGGAGAAAATGCTGGTTACCAGCATTTTCTCCTTTTCCAACAATGTTTTCAAATGGACAGGGTTGAAAACATGGGATTATGTGGATGTTTTTAAAGTTATCTGTTACAAATTTGTCTTGCGGGGTTCATGATTTAGAATAGATGAAAAACCACACTACATGAAAGGAAAACTTAAAGAAAGTAAAAATGTATTATGTTTCAATACCCCCACCACAATACATTACGATGGCCAAGATAAAAATTCAATCTGTGTCTGATCGTTATCAGGTTTTTTTCAATCTAAAAATCAATAATTTATATTGAGGGCCTTGGGGGGACACAAAACTACAGTTTATCTTTGAACTCATACCTTCATAATGTGGAACATAGGGCTCCTATGACATGAGTATTAACCCTTTACCACACTATCCCGACTTTAAATGACCCTGAGAAAGAAGCGTTTTGAAAACATTATGGTAACCAGCATTTTCTCCTTTTCCTACAATGTTTTCTAGTCTTTCCAAGACAAATTTCAATTTTTGAGTTACATTTTTTTTGTCGTCTACAAATGCTTTCAATTTGGACTAGTCTAAAAATTTGTCGTTTGGTAAAGAGTTAAAGCATGTTTAGACCATTTAGATAGCAAATTTAGAAACTGAAAATATTGTATCAAATGGAAAAAATCATTTTGAGCAATTTATCTATTTATAATGACGATTTCAAAAAAAAAAAATCTGCAGGTTTTTGCAGAGTGCTTGTGTGATGGCAATGAATGGAGACATTTTACCATGTCCAGTCAGAGAAATTGTTAAGTTGGTGAAGACATTACACCAAAATCTTAGTCTATGAGTTTTGTTGACCTAAAATCTTACCTAGCTTTTATTTCAATTTATGCATTTTACAGAACATTCCATAAGAAGGAAGGTTTTGAAATCATTGTAGAAAAATGAATAAAAACCTATATTTTCTCCTTTGCACGTAAATGTGTTCTACCCTTTCAAAGACAAACTCTTTAGCGAGAACCATTCATAATTACGGTCTAATGGGTTGAATCTGGCAACAAATTTTTGAAAACAAATCGAAAACATTTCTAGATGACAAATCGGTGTAGCTCAAATAATGAGATTTGTCTTGGAAGTGGCAGAAAACATTGTAGGAAAAGGAGAAAGCATTTACTTCTTTTCCCACAATGTTTTCAAAAGCCTTCTTCCCCTGTGTTCTTAAAACTCAGGATTTTATGGTAAAGGGTATGATCTAATTACCTCATCATGAAGATGTACCTGACCTTACCATGTGACAATCCATCAAAAGTGGTCAATTTGGGCAGGTTTGTCCCAAAGTCAAGGTATAAACCTTATTCTGCTTAACTCTTTACCACACAACAAAATTTTAAACCGGTGCAAATTGAAAGCATTTGCAGACGACAAATTAAATTCAACTCAAGAAATAAAGTTTGTTTTGGAAATGGCAGCAAACATTGTGGGAAAAGGAGAAAATGCTGGTTACCAGCATTTTCTTCTTTTCCCACAATGTTTTCAAAAGGCTTCTTTCATGGGGTCGGGATTGTGTGGTATAGGGTTAACCCTTACCTCACAGTCACAAGTTTTAAGGACTCGGAGGAGGAGAGCTTTTGAAATCATTGTGAAAACCAGCATTCTCTCCCTTTCCCTCACGTTTTTTCTACTCCATCAGTGGAATTCCATCATTTGAGCTACATTTGATTTTGTCTGCAAATGCTTTGAATAGCAACAAATTAAAAATTTTGTAGTATGGTGTAGAGTTAATGATAAATGCTGTAAAAATATGCAAATGACAGCTTGAAGCCCATTACCTCTTGACACAAATTTTCAGCAACTGAATTTGAAAATATTCTTATAAATTAGATACTATAAAATCTTGCACAGCTAAATAAAAAAAATGTGACTTTTTTTGAGGTTTGAAATGCATGTCTACAGCAAATGAAACAATTTTTGGTCACTGTTTAGCTTGAAGAAGTAAACAGTGGCTTCAGGATTAGATTCCACGGTCTGTAGACACAGGATCAGATTGCACAATTGTTACATTCTAATCTTAATTGAAGGAGTATACCATTGAAGCCCTTTGTGTTGCCCATGGTGCAGAAAAAGTTCATGTAAAGGACCTTTTGGATTTAAAATTAAAATGAAGACATAAAAAGTTTGGACTAATAAACACTTTAATGAGGTATTAACCACTTTACAACACAATGCCAAGTTTTTAGGCTTTGAAAACATCGTGAGAAAAGGAGAAAATGCTGGTAACCAGCATTTTCTCCTTTTCCGACAATTTTTCTACCCTTCCACCATGGAACGTCTATAGTCTTCCTACGGTCATATGATGGAGAGAGTATAGAAATGAAGAAAAAGAATAACGTATGAAAAATCTTCATCGGTAGACTGTTTACCCTCTTCCTCCTTAGATCTCTGCTTGCTCCGTAGTTTGTTTATCCTCTTCTGTCTTGCTCTGTAGTTTGTATTAATTTAATACCACTTTATCAAACAATTCTGTGTTTTATAAAAGGTTCATCTTCAATTATTTAAAAAAAAAACATTGTGTTAGAAGGATTGATAGTTACCAGCATTTGTTCCTTTTCAAAAAATTTGTACTGCCGTTTTAGAGACGAATCTCATCATTTGAGCCACATGTAAGTTGTTGTATGCAAATGCTTTCAACAATATTTCGACATTCCATTTTATCTTCAGGTGGTTGACTGGTTTGTTGAATGAATTTGTTTCAGGTAGTGAATAAAACTTCCATTATTACAATGGCTAAAATATAATTGTGAGGCATGCTCTGTGCGAGGGGGCTTAACACTTAAGCTGCTTATCGTGACCCACTGACCTTTTGCGGACAGTGTAGATCAAGATCAGACTGCACAGAATGTGCAGTCTGATCTTTGATCTACACTGTCCGATACGGTATTGTATTTCCGGTGAAATCAACTTTGAAACCGCAATGTTTGGCCTTTTAGTATTGAGTAGAAATTTGCATTTCATTTATTCAGCAGCTTAAGTGTTAATGCATCTGCGAAAAGTATTGACCCAGGTAAGCCTGGGTAGTCTGTGCAGGCTGATCTTGGCCAAAACTTTTTGCTATTGGTCAATTTTCTGTCTGTCAAAGGACCATTCTACCTTGATATAGAGTCGGTTGTTAAAAATAATGGATTTTATGGATCCCTAATTATGTGATGCCTTGCTTGTTATAATGCATCACAAAGATGCATTAAGCCCTTTTTTGCCAGAGCATGGCTCATATGTTCCACAATTTTTGTCCTTAGGATCTCCAGTACAATTATTGATGATGTAGATTCGGCTTAAGGGATCTTGATGTTGTATTGTCCAATATTTTGGTTCGTTTTTATTGAAAAGATATTTAACTCAAATTATATTTGACTCAAATGATGAGATCTGGGTTTTTTTTTTTAAAGGTAAAGGAAATTGTGGGAAAAGGAGAAAATGCTGGTAACCAGCATTGTCTTCTTGTCCCACAATGTTTTCAAGGCATTCTTCTTCAGGGTCGTTAAAACGAGGGATCGTGAGGAAAAGAGTTACAACAGTAAAGGTTATGATACCTTGTCAGGTGTAACATGGGAAATGGGGCTGTCTAGATATCATGTCCCCTATTTAGCTTGAGTGCAGCCCTTGTTTGTGTTTGGGTAATGACTCACCATGGTTTGTCTAGCATTCTTTCAAATCTGTTAGGTTTGCACGGGCTATCAGACAGATAAAACCTTCAAATAAAGCAGTGATTAATTTGATTTTTTTAAGACAAGTTTGACTGATGTGATACATAGGAGGTTGTGTTTAATTTGTGGTTAATCGGTAGAATGGATTCTTTTTGTGAAAATCACACCTTATTTTGTAAAAACATTCATAAAATCTTCTTTTATTGTGCTATCAGATTGCAGTTGATCTCAAGTGTTTGAAGAAAAGATAGGAGCTATTTGTGTGAAAATGTTTGTTAGTTTTAGAAAAAAGTTGTATTTGTTAAACATGTCTTCCAAAAAATAAATGGATTTATCGAAAACAGACATTATCTAAATGTTGCCAATCACAAGACTGCGTAGAGGTAAGGCAGTGCTAAGGGAGTGGGGGGGAAAAAAGGGACTTTATGATTTGGTGGGGCTTTTTGCGTGGCTTTGTGGTAAATCTGTGACCACACTGGCTATTGTTAGACCTACCAAAAAAGGATCAGTATCAGGAATGGAAAAACATTGATGGGAAAGAAAAATGCTTGAAATCATTTTTGGGAAGCAGAACAATCATTGTTTGTATCAAGATTTTGTTCCTTTTCCTACAGTGTTTTCAACAGCAGTCAAGTGAAGACTTTGTAAAATGTTTTATTAGCATGGTAATTAGTAAACAGTTTGCCAAAGAATCACAAGTTTTAAGGACCTTGAGAAAGAAGGCCTTTGAAAACAATGGGGGGAAAATGGTGAAAATGCTGTTAACTGGCCTTTTTGGCCCTTTCCTATATTTTTTTTAACCTTTTCAAAGACAATTTTCACCACTTCAGCCACATTTGGTGACCAGCGTTTTTTCTGTTTCCTTCATTATTTTACACCAGTTCACAGATAAATCATGTTTGAGCCACTCTTGACTTTTCATTTGCAAACGCTTTCAGTATGGACAAGTCTATGATTTTGTCATTCAGTAAAGTTTGATTTTGTCATTCAGTAAAGTTTGATTTTGTCATTTAGTAAAGAGTTACTGATAGAATCTCAACCAAAGGTTGTCAAGTACACCCAAAAATGCATGAATTGTAGATTTACATCAGGTTGCATACATGTGCAGCTTTATGCACTTTATGTAACCTCAGGCATTTTACATTTTTACACAATACTTTTCTTGGCTTGTATGGCCCTGTGGTTCCCTGTATCCTCCTTGTTGTTTTGACATACACTTTCTCTTCATTTCTCTATTGCATATCAATTCTTGTCCTTTTTCCACTATCTTTTCAAAAGCCTATTCTGTAAGAGTCACCAAAACATGTTACTGTTTACTTAACCCGTTACTAAACAAGCCCATGTTTTAACGACTCCGATGAAGAGCGATTTTGAAAACATAGTGGGAAAAGAAGAAACTGCTGGTAATTACAATTTCTATTACACAGCAAAGCATACAATTGTTGGCTATTACTTTGTTTGTCACACTGGCTGAATTAGATAAACCGTATTCTTACGAAACTGAAATTAATTTCTTACCCACTTCTGTATTTCAGCATTATTTGATGCTGTAGAACATCAAGACCTAGATGTTGTTAAAGAGATTCTTGAAACAAATGGTCTGGATATCAACAGGTAGGGTATATTTTTTGTGCATATGTCATGGAGAGTGGTTAGATAAAAATGTATTTATAAGCACTTCAAACCTTTCTTGCTGCTGAGCTAGCTTTTACAGCAATGCGATTTGGTGTATTTTTCTCCATGGACTTCAAGTAGCCTGTTCTAGGGTTAGTGCTTTGATTGGTGACTAGGCCGTTGCACATTACATTTTGGTGGCCGAGGTGGGATTATGACAACTGCCAGACTGAAGTTGCTTTACCCGCTTTCATTCCTCTGAATTATTTGTTTATGTCAGTAGAAAGTAATGCCAAAGAAAGCGATTCATTCTATAAGCACTTAAAACCTGCCTTGCTGTTGAGCCAGCTTTTACAGTGATGTGCTATGGTGTATTACTTTCCGTACATGCTAGGCAGCGTGCATTATGGTTAGTCCCTGGGTGGGTGACTTGACTGTTGCATGTGACACTATTTTCTACACAAGATTGCTATCTGTAAACTTTGTAGTGCTGAACACACAGATTGAACATCCTCAGTCAGTACTAAAGATCCAGATATTGTAAATTTAAAGCCAATTTTGTCAGAATGGCTAGCAAAGGAGCAGACAGTATAGATCCAAGATCAGAATGCATGTTCTGTACAGTCTGATCTTGATATACACTATTTGCTGAAACAATACAAGATGCAACATTGTGTATACTGCTTATATTTTTGTTGCATACATACCTACCCCCCCCCTGCACCCTGGTAGAGCAGTCATTAGTGATTTGAGAAGAGGAGGTGGTTGGCATGAATCCCCAGCTCGGCAAATTTCTTTCCGAGGATTGATAATAGTGATAGGAACAGGGTTAACTCCTCCCTCACTGATGATCATTGTTTTGATGATGGTTATATTAGAAAGCAGGCATTACTGGCTTGGAAAAAATATTGTTCAAAGCACTGGTAAAAGAAACTCCATGAAAGCATGGATAGGTGCACTGGCTCCCAAGAAATAACTAAAAAAATGTTAAAAATTTTTCAAATCAATCAATCAATCAATCAATCAGTCTATGCCTACTTAGATGGCCAGTTTGATAAAACTAGAGCACTGTTGAAAGTGGCATAAAAGGTTGTTACACTTATTGAATAAACAAACTTTTTATGGTAAACACATTGTAATAATCCATTGTAATAATTTTATGTTATAACATTATGAATAATGCCTAATCCTAATATTATAATGTTACTGTGACAATGTTTCCCTTTTCATCACTTTCAAGCATTTTCTGTCCACATTTCTTTATAAGGATTTGATATTTAACAGCTCAAAGCAAGAAATATGTGTGTATCTTTTAAGTAACAATGTTTGTGATGACTGTTTTATTGAATAATTGTTTCTAATCTGATAAAGAACTTCTCAGTAACAGATAAAACAGGTATTTAACTCTTTTCCAAACAATCCTGAGTTTTAACGACCCTGCGAAAGGAACCTTTGAAAACATTGTTGAAAAAGGAGAAAATGCTTGAACCAGCATTTTCTCCTTTTTCCGCAATGTTTATCTCCTTTTCACAAACAAGTTTCCTCAATTCAGACACATTAATTATACCCCCACCCACAAAGTAAAGCAGGGTATACTGGTTTTGCCATGTCTGTCTGTCTGTCTGTCTGTCTGTCCATCCATCCATCCATCCATCTTTCAATCTGTCCAGGTTTTTGTTTCATGCTCTAACTCAGAAGCCATTTGACCTAGGTCCCTTATACAAGTGTTGCTCATGACCCAAGGAGGTGACCTATTGTTTTGGGGTCACATGGGTCAAAGGTCAAGGTCACAGGTGAACTTTGCATTGAAAATCATTTCCGTTCTCTGATAGTGCTGCTTCAGTGACAAAATGCTGGTAGGGGTTATTTGTCCGCTTTGCCCCAGGTCTAGTTTGAATTTGTCATAATGTTAATGTTATCAACTTGGAAGAGTATAAATTTTCTTTGGTAAGGAATTAACTCTGCCAGATGGGAGAACTTTATATTTTTCCATGTCATAAAAGGCTTTACAGACAGACAAAAATAGTATATGTGGCTCAAATTTTGGAGGTTTTCTGCGGAAGGGTAGAAAACATTGTGGGAAAAGAAGAACTGCTTGTTACCGATATTTTCTTCTTTTTCTATTATGTTTTCAAAAACCTTTTTTCTCAGGGTTGTATAAATGTAAGACTGTTTGGTAAAGGGTTAAGTGATAAAGAATTCATAAAGCTGTTATAATCTTAGATGAAACAATGTTTTAAATGTTTAAATGTTTTATCACATCTCACCAAGGTTTTTGTATGTCTTGAAGCCAGTCATCTATTTATACCCCCTGTAACACAGGGTCAGTTTAGACTTTCCAAGGGCTGTTAGAAAATGCATAAACTGGACATATTGTAGGTGCAAGAAATTATATTTTCTTGGAATTGGATAGAACACAAATTTAAAACTTACGGGGGAAAAAGGAGCAATTTATTTTGTCTTGGACAAATTAAAGGTGGCTCAAATGATGGAATTTGTCTTTGATAGGGTAAAAACCACTGCATGTTTGTTGGAAAAGGAGAAAATACTGGTTGCCAACACTTTCTCTGTTTCCAACAGTGTTTCCAAAAGCTCTCTTTCTCAAGGTCATAAAAACAAGGGATTGTTGGTTAAAGGTTTAATACATGCACACAATCAAAAACACTGTGATGCAAGGAGAAATTGGTCAGTAGAAGGAACTTGCTTTATTTTGCAAAATTTTCTCAAAAGTGGTGTGCTTAAGTTAAAAATAGTCACTTGAATCATTCAATTATGTAACTTTACAAAGTCAGACAGGTTTCATTATGAAATCTTATAATTTTTTTTCTTTCAGTGTAAACAGTGAGTTCCTGACTCCCCTAGACGTTGCTATCATGACAAATAACATACCAATGGCAAAGATGCTTCTAGCCCATGGAGCCCGAGAGAGCCCACTGTGTAAGTGTATCAACTGATGTAACACTTTACCAGATCACAAAGTTCAAGATCCGTCCATATTGAATGTAATTGGAGTCGACTAATTAAACATGGCTCAAATGAATTGATATGCTAGTGAAAGAATAGAAAACATTGTTGGAAAAGGAGAAAATGCTCGTAACTCTTTACCACACAACAAAGATTTAGATTTGTCCATATTGAAAGCATTGTAGATGAAAACTCATTGATATGGCCCAGATGATGGGATGTGTCTTTGATAGGGTAAAAAACATTGTGCGGGGGAAAAGAAGAAAGTACTGGTTTCCAGCATTTTCTTCGTTTCTTATATTGTTTTCAAAAGGCTTCTTTCTCAAGGTTGTTGAAACTCGGGATTGTGTAGTAAAGGGTTAACCGATAAGAACAGCTAAGAAAAATTGGTTACAGGTGTTTTCTCCTTTTCCCACTATTTTTTCCAAAGCATCATTCCTTAGTGTTGTTAAAGAACAGGATTATTTGGTAAGAAATTAACCCTTTACCACACAATCTCAACTTTTAACGACCCTGAGGAAGAAGCCTTTTGAAAACATTGTGGGAAAAGGAGAAAATGCTAGTGACCAGCATTTTCTCCTTTTCCCACAATGTTTTCTACTCTATCAAGGACAAATTTCGTCATTTGAGCCACTTTCAATATGTCGTCTGCATATGCTTTGAATTTGGACCAGTCTAAATTATTGTCATTTGGTAAAGAGTTAACTCTTTACCACACAATCCCGACTTTGAACGACCCTGAAGGAGAAAGCTTTTGAAAACGTTGTGGGAAAAGGAGAAAATGCTGGTTATGCTAGTAACCAGCATTTTCTCCTTTTCCCACAATGTTTTCTGCCCTTCCAAAAACAAATTTCATTTTTTGAGTAACATTTATTTTGTTGTCTGCAAATGCATTCAATTTCAACTAGTCTAAAAGTTTGTCGTTTGGTAGAGAGTTAACCCTTTCCCAAACAAGCCCTGGTTTTCACGTGTCTGCAGTACAAGTCTTTTGAAAACACTGTGGGAAAAGGAGAAATTGCTCGTAACGAGCAATTTCTCCTTTTCCCACAGTGTTTTCTACCCTTTTTGAGAACTTTCTGCTATTTTCATCAAATTTAAAATTGTCGTCTGCAAACTCTTTCAATTTGGACCAGTCTAAAATTTATCGTTTGGGAAAGGGTTAAACCCTTAGCTTCATTCATACTGGTGCTTCACATTATGTTTGTCACAGTTATTTTCTGAGGGACTTATGCCCACTGGATACATTGCTGAAAACATTTTACAGAAAAAGTACTATGAGTGGAAATATTTGCTCAAAACAATTTCTCCATCTGTTGCTATGTTTTTATAGCTGTCTGTTCATGCAAGTTCTCATATAACTGGTAATGCAGTATCATATTCTTTAAATCTGCATCAGCGGCCAGTATTTTCTTCTTTCCTCACGGTGTTTTCCAAAACTTTACATCCTCGTGGTTGTAAAAATATGAGATTGTTTAGTAAAGGGTTAAAGTCAAATTGTTTAACACTTTACCAAATGATAAAACTTTGGACTTGACCAAATTGAAAGCATTTGCAGATGACTAATTAAATGTTGCTTAAATGGTGACTTCTGTATTTAATAGGGTAGAAGACATTGTGGGAAAAAAGGAAAAAAATGCTGGTTACCAGCATTTTCTCCTTTTCCCACAATGTTTTCATAAGATAAGGCTTTATCCTCAGGGTCGTTAAAACTGGCCTTGTGTAGTAATTGTTTAAATATTCTGTTAAATTGTGTACAGTCAGCTGATTGCATTTCAGTGCAGCTCATTTTAACCCCTGTATGCCACTCATAACAGCTATGCCCTGGGAAAAATGAGGCTTAACCCTTTCCCAAACGACAAATTTTGGACTGGTCCAAATTGAAAGAGTTTGCAGACGACAATTTTAAATTTGATGAAAATGGCAGAAAGTGATCAAAAAGGGTAGAAAACACTGTGGGAAAAGGAGAAATTGCTCGTTACGAGCAATTTCTCCTTTTCCCACAGTGTTTTCAAAAGACTTGTACTGCAGAGACGTGAAAACCAGGGCTTGTTTGGGAAAGGGTTAACTCTTTACCACACAATCCCAACTTTTAACAACCCTAAAAAGGAAGCCTTTTTGAAAACATTGAGGGAAAAGGAGAAAATGCTGGTAACCAGCATTTTCTCCTTTTCCCACAATGTTTTGTACCCATCCCATAGCAAATTTCAATTCTTAAGTCACATTTAATTTGTCGTCTGCAAATGCTCTCAATTTGGACTAGTCTAAAATTTTATCATTTGGTAAAGAGTAAACACATCTCTGTGATGCATTATACCAAGCAAGTCATCACGTACATGTTGTTATGGATCCATAAAATCCATTTTGTCTAAGAACCAACTAAATCATGAGGTTGACTGGTCCTTGGACATGCAGGAAATTGACAAAGAGCAAAAAGTTTCAACTCGGGTCAGCCTGCCCAGGCTGACCTGGTATGATACTTTTTTTAAAAAAAAAAAAACAGATGCACTAAACCCCCTTTTCACAGAACATGGCTCATTTATTTGTGCACTGAATAGATCAAGACTAGATTGTACAGAAGGTGCAGTCTGATCTTAAATCCATACCCGTACTATCCAGCATTTTGTGAGGTAACCTGAAGAAATTTATTCTAGACAATGCAATGTCTTGGTCTATGTTGCCAACTGAAACATTTACTTGATTTATTCAGCATCATTTGGACGAGTTAACCCTTTACCACACAGTCCAAACTTTAAACAACCCCTGAGAAAGAAAGCTGAAAACATTAGGGGAAAGGAGAAAATGCTGGTAACCAGCATTTTCTCCTTTTCCACAATGTTTTAAGAACTTCCCCCCAAAAATTCAATTTTTCAACCATGCTTATTTTGTTGTCTGCAAATGCTTACAGTTTGGACTAGTCTAAAATTGTGTTGAAAAGTTCGTTTGGTAAAAAGTTAACTAGTGTTTTTTTGTGTGTCTGTTTTACAGTTCAAAAAGGAGACCGATCAGCCCGACTTGATAACCTTGTGTCAGAGGCTGAGAGACGAGTAGTTGACCTAACTGCAGCAGTTCTGAATGGTAACTCTGGCAACAGTGTCATACCATCCTCTCAACAAAGAGAAAACGAGCGGCAGTTAAGTCATTGGGAATTTCGACATAAACTTCTAAAACGAATGAAAGCTGGATATGATCATGCCAGTAAGTCTGTGTTGGCTTTATAACCGTTTACCAAACAATCCTGTGTTGTAAGGACCCTAAGGAAGAAGCCTTTTGAAAACATTGTAGGAAAAGGAGAAAATGCTGGTAACCAGTATTTTTTCCTTTTCTCAGAGAGTTTTCTGATCTTTCATTCACAAATTTCATCAATTGAGCAACTTCAAATTTGTCATCTGCAACAGCTTTGAATTTGGATGATTTGAAAATTTTGTCTTTTGGTAGAGAGTTCATGCTTTGCACACCTTTGGTTGCTTTTTGGATATAGCGTAGATACGAAGCTTGTAGTCTTATCATGTATCTAGGGACATTTCCTGCCTAAAACAGCTATAAATTTACTCAGACAATCCTGTCTTAACCCTTTACTAAATGATCCCAAGTTTTAACAACCTTGAAAACGGGGGGGGGGGGGGGAATGCTAAAAAGCAGGATTTTGTCCTTTCTGAACAAGTTTTTCAACTTTTTCAGAGACAACTTCCACCATTTGGACCACATGTTGTTTGTCTCTTGCAACTGCTTTTGATATGCATAGATCTGAAATTTTGTCATGTAAAAGGATAAACAGGACCCCCCCCCCCCCTTGCTTGTTACAGGTAGCTGATGATCACAAGTGTTGGCTAACACAAGTGTTGCAATCAGGTTTTGCATCCAATGAAAGTGTTCCTTTTTGTATACCTATCACCCCAAAGATTTGAAATTTTGGAAAAATACACTGACTTTTTTTTGTATCCAACATTTTGATAAAAGCTATATTGGAGAAGAGAAATACTGAGAAGTCAGTATGAAGCTATCTAATTACTTGAAGGAAGCTAAGATAGGCTGCCAAGATACAGCAAAGAATCACGAGGTATTTCACCACAGTGGCTAGAGCCCTTGCATTGATAGCAAGAGGGTATGGCCAGTTCATATGGAAGCCAAAGAAAACATTACCACCTTTAACTCTTTACCAATCGACAAAATTTTAGACCAGTCGAAATGAAGGCTTTTGCAGATGACAAAATAAATGTGAATCAAAAATTGAAATTTGTTTTTGGAAGGGTAGAAAACATTGTTGGAAAAGGAGAAAATGCTGGTTACCAGCATTTTCTCCTTTTCCCACAGTGTTTTCAAAAGGCCCCTTTCTCAGCATCGTTAAAAGTCGGGATTGTGTGGTAAAGGGTTAAGCGTCTATTTTGGCCTGCTAGGTTTGCACTTTTGAAACATTATGTGAAACATTAAACATTATGTCAAACAAACCCCTAAGGAAAAAGACTCTTGAAAACATCGTGGAAAAAGGAGAAAATGCTGGTAACCAGCATTTTCTTTTTTCCCACAATGTTTTCTAACCTTTCAAACACAAATGAAATTTGTGCAACATTTTTCACCTGCAAATACTTTTAGTTTGGACCAGTCTAAAAGTTTGTTGTTTGGTAAAGAGTTGATGGCCATTTTGTTTAAAACTGGTTTTGTTATACTCAGCTACTGTAAGTTTCAGAGTCTTTATTTGTGCTTTTATAGGGTGTCCAGATCCTCCCACCAACGTTACTCTGAGTGTTTCCAGTAGTTCCTCACTTCATGTCAAATTTGGGGAACCATTAAACAGGAATGGGGCAGTGGTCACCAAATATAAAGGTAAATATTTATTTCTCTTTTACATTGCAAGATACCAAAAACTTTGGAAGAAAAAGATGAAAAAAACTGTTAGTATATCATTTGGATTAGGTTTTTTGTAGATTGTTGCTGAAAACAAGTGCATTGTATTTAAGGAATTTTATTTATCGGGTAGATCTAGTTACTTAAAAATTTGGGGGGGGGGGGGAGCTGTCACTTTGTTCAGGGCTCTATGATACACTTACTGATTCAAATGTAAATTAATCGGTAAAAAGTTTGCAGTCATACCAAAGGTAGGCTAAGTTTTGACAGCAAAGCAAAAGATTTGACAGTTGCATTTGCCTTCAGGGCTTGCAGTGTATTTGTCCTCAATTAATTTATAGATCTTTGTGAAAGAAATATTAACCCTTTACGAGGCAACAAAATTGTAGCCTTGTCCAAATTGAAAGCATAAATTATACGCAACGAATAAAGTGTAACACAAAACATGAAATTTGCCTTTGATTATTCAAAAACTATGGGAAAAGTCATAGGAGATGTCTCAACTGAATTTTGATTATCACTGTATTTCAGTACAGTTATTCCTCTGTACCAACATATGCTGAGATAGATATTTTCAAAATGTGTAATTTCTGTACTCTCAGCTAGTCATCCATTCAATATGTGATCCACTAATATGTCAAAATGGAATGTTGTTTACTTGGTCTTCTTGTACAGTATATCGGAGAAGTTGACATGTTTATGCATTTTAGTGTACAGTATCCTTTATGAAAAAAATTAGAGTTAGCCCTTTGCCAAACATTTCCAGGTTTCAAACAACCCTGAGAAAGTACCTTCGAAAACACCTGGGAGAAAATGCTGGAAACCAACATTTTCTCGTTTTCCCACAATGTTTTCTATCCCTGTGAAGGCAATTCCAATTATTTGACCCATATTTAGTTTGTTGTCTGCAAATAAGCTTAAATTAGACAAGTGTAAAATGTTGGTGTATTGGAATAAGTTAAGAAAGTAAGTAACAAAACACTTTATCCAAAATTGTGTTTCCTGTCCAAAAGGATATTTTCCATTCCCACTATGTTTTCTTTTTTGTGGTACAAATTATTGGTATGTCTCTACACATAGCTGTAAAGGGTTATGGATTTTTTTTCTTCTTACAGTTGAATGGAGTAAAGCAGAGAACTTTTCACGAATAGAAGGAGAGCTGTTACTGGACGATGTTAGAAATTTGGAGGTAGAAGTGAAACATCTGACCAAGGGCACGCCATATTATATACGGGTAGCAGCCATGAACATGAAGGGATTTAGTTCCTTTGCTACATCTAGTCCACTGTATGGTGTCCCTTCAAGTGAGTTATTACAGACACTTTTCATTATGTGTCTAGCACAGTATTTTGACATTTTGTTAATGGTTCAATCTTAACCCTTTACCAGATGACAAAATTTTAGCCTTGTCCAAATTGAAAGCATTTTCAAACGACAATTTCAATGTAGCTCAGATGGTGAAATTTTTCTTTGATAGGCTAGAAAACATTGTGGGAAAAGGAGAAAATGCTGGTTACCAGCATTTTCTTCTTTTCCCACAATGTTTTCAAAAGGCCTCTTTCCCAGGGTCGTTAAAAGGTGGCATTGTGCAGTAAAGGGCTAAGAAATTCACAACTGTTTGTAATTCATAAAACTGACCTTTGTGGAAAAAGGAATCATGTTAAATGCAAAAATATAAAACAGCAGAAATTTCAACATATACACTGCTGTTGATTCTTTGTGTTTTTTCGAAGCTCAGTTTGAAATCCACATTGACTGTATCCAGTTTGACCACTAGCTTGGATGAAATGCTCTCCTTGATTTGAAGATAGCCTCTGCCACTGGAATCATTCCTCACCACTGAATCTGAATGTGATAAAGACACACCAGAAATGCACAGATAGGTGAACTGGCTGCAAACTGCAAACTGTTACTATTAAAGATGATAAACACAAAGCAGATAACTAACCTAATCTTATATTCTTGTGATAGCTAACAAAACATGATTACATTCACCATATAGAAAAAAAAATCTGTTTTTTGCCTTTGCTGTGTCATGGTTTGCATTTTTGTGCATATCTGTTACCACTGATGATGTTTTCCTCAAGCTTGTGCTAGGTGTGCTAGTTGTTTTGCTGTCAAAAGGGGAATCCATACCAGAAAGGCAGGTAACCCTCAAAATTGACAAAGTTTTGCCTCACTTTACAAGTTTCCTAAAACGCGATTGCAGCCTAGCATTTGCACCAGATCCTGTGGTGCACAATTGTGCAAAATATCGAAGAGAAAACTTTCCTGAGAAAAAGAGAGGAAAAATCAATCTTGTATTTGTAGGTTGGAGAGACTTAGATCAGACAATGCCACGGTCACAGGGGAAGTTAAAGATTCTGGAGGAATTATTTAAGCAAGTCAAATCTATGAGAAGAGCAGATGCTCCATCCATTAAAGGTGAGTGGTCCTTGATCTGTTAAATGTTTTGGAGAAATTAACAAATTTTGGGCTGTATGCTTTTAGTTTGAAAAACATCAATATCTTATTTATGTTGTGCACTTGGATCCTAACAGTTCAAAGCTTGCCTTTCATGACAGTATAAGATAATCACATATCATACAATTATAGAGTTTTAGACCTTCAACAATGAAAGCATTAAATTTTGTTGACAACAAACCAGTATTGGCTTATATGATGAAACTTGTCTTCTTCAGGGTAGAAAACATTATGGGAAAAGGAGAAAATACTGGTTACCAGCATTTTCTCCTTTTCCCACAATGTTGTCAGAAACCTTTCTCATAGATGTTGTTAAAAAATAGGATTTGTTGTTAATGGGACAAAGTTTAAAGTTCAGTTGGTGTGGGCAAATTGTCTAATAACCATATTAACACAATATTTTATGCCCTTGGGTTTATATTTACTATGTTGTCCAATCAATCTTTAGATATTGTGGCCAAAGTAACCACATAATTGTTTTATAAATGTCTTTTTTTTCCTACCTGAAAATGTCCCAGTTCATTTTTTCTAGCAGCCTAAGAGTTAATTGTGGGTTTATGTCTTATATCAAAAGCACTGAGCCCAGTAGCTCAGTTGGTAAAGTACTGGGCTTGAAACATGGCAGTGGCTGGTTTGAATCCACAGCTCTGCCAATTTCCTTCAGAGGATTGATGATAATCATTTTGACAAGATTGATTCCTCACCCACTGCTGATCATCATTTTGACCATGTTCATTGTGACAGGATTTATTCCTCTCTCACTCATGAACATTATTTCCACCATGGTTATATTGGAAAGCAGCCAGTGGCTTGGGAAGAATATTGTGCAAAGTGCTGGTAAAGCAAACTCCAGGGGAGCATGGATAGGTGCATTGGCAGCTGCAGTATAAGTGAAACAATGTTGAAAACAGCTTTCAACAAACAAAGTACAGGTAGATCAATACATGTATTGTTATTGTACAATGTCTGTGTAATTAAGACATGTTATCTGTTTTTGATAGATTCACCATCCACATCATCCCCAGTACGCAGAAAGAAAGGCTTCAAAAACCTGTTCTCATCAGCACCAAAATTCCACAAGACATTAAAAAGGTAGGTCAAGATTTTTTATTTTTTGAGTACCTTCATCTGTCATGCTCTATAGATAGAAAAGTTATTATTGATCTTGGAATTTTTTTATTTTACATCACAGTACGATAGGTGAACTGCATTTATAGGTGATCATTAAGGTTAAGACTTTCTTAATAAACCATAGATGACTGGTTATTCAACATTTTCTTTATTATTATATTACAATGCCAAATAGCCCAACAGACACAATTAGTCTGACCAGGAATAAGACCCAATCAACTGCAATTTGATGGTCGCTTTTGTCTATAGAGTTAAAGCTTAACAGACAGTATAGATCAAAGATCAGACTGCATGTTTTGTGCAATCTGATCTTGATCGATGCTGGTGGCAAAAACAAGTGTAGTTGTGAAAGGTGCCCCAAGGATTGGAAAAAAAAAATTGATTGTATACAAGATTCTTTCTTTTTTCAGAGGGGTATACCTTGCCTGTTACTTCCGGTGTGAGGACAAAGTACTAGTCACATCTGAGGAACAACTGCCAATAGTGGAGGTGGACGAGAACTTTGCCAGTCCTTCTCTGCATATGGACCTCTACTGGTTAATGAAAGTATGTGATTTCTTTTATATCAGTTTACAGTCCGTTCATGAATTTCTATAACCCAACAGATATCTGTAAATATTTGAGGAAGACAAGAAATTTGCAATCTCTGCCCTACATGTTGATCTAGATACTTGTTAATGACAGTAAATATGTAGAGAATGAAGTTTGGAAATGCCTGATTGAGTAGTCCACATTTGGTTGTTTACTATATACCAAAATTTTAGACTTGCCCAAATTGATAGTTTTTGCAGATGAGAAATGAAATGTGACTCCACTGATTAGACTTGCTTTTGAAAACATAGAAAACATTGTGGGAGAAGAAGAAAATGCTGGTACACAGCATTTTCTCCTTTTCCTAAAATGTTTTCAAAAGCCTTCTTCCTAGGGGGTTGTTAAAACTCGGGACTGTGTGGTAGAGCATTAAACTTACAAAGCAATTGGCAGAAATGAGAACTTTCTGTTAGAGCTGTTACCTACCGTAATTCATCTATATGTTCGGACACAATAGAATAATTATTTGATTTTGTGTCCAAACTCATAGATAATTGCCACTGTCAGTGTCGGAAAACATAGAAAATAAAAAAAAATCCTGTTGATTACGAAGTGAAAAAACAGTAACTTGGCCTACAAAAATCGATATCGCCCAATCAGCGAGCGAGGCGTTTGTGTATATGGTAAGAAAACAAAATGCATTGATAAGTTAGGTAAATTTGCCCGATATCGAATGGAACATGTGGAATCAGGTGCTAAGGTAAGATAAGCGACCCTTTAGGCGAAAATACTTACAAAAAATATGGCCAGAAAGAGAAACAATCGACAGAAGAGAAGTTAATTGTGCACAGACCTGTGCATATTTCAATAACACAACAATTTTCGGAAAACAATTCGACCTCATAATTTTTGGAATTCAAGCTTTATCTAAATTTAGACCGTTTACATCATCGAAGCACTCGGTCATTATTCTTACACTTTTTTGCCCAGAAATTGTGATTAGTAATTTTCAGACTGTGTCTCGTTTCTTTTAAGAAAATACACATAACACACCTTTCTTGTTTGAGAACCTTGTCCTTGATACCGTAAGACTTTTTCATCTGATGGACTAAGAATGGCTTGGATATGATGTAACATGGATATATTTTAATTTCGTGTAGACCAAAATAAATCTGCATGAATATGCAAGCTGATCTTTTACAACACTGCCCGCGTAAATGGATTGTCAAAAATAGCGGGACCTGGGATAATTAAAAATCCGAACATAGTCGATTTGATCCTTTTAATGAGTGTTCTGATGCTGGGGGGAAAAGGTTTTTACCAGTCTATTCCATTTACCGGATAAACACACTCTAATTAACGACCCTTAACACTTACTGGACATTGTTTGGACTCGCCCTTCGTTTGGGACAATACTTCTATCGATAGTTAAACTAGCTTGATGAAAAAAGATACTGTCCAGACTTTTCAGTCACAAATTTGGTGTCCGAATTAATGGAAAAAATGCTAGCATCAGCTGTCCGAAATTAGAGACGTAAAATAAATTATTTCAAGAATTAATTAATGGTGTCCGAATTCATAGAGTGTCCGAATATATAGATGAATTACGGTATATGAAATTCAATGTCTGATAACAAGATATTTCAGGTGGCCTGTACACGGGATGATGTTTGCTTTAGAATTGTCACCAATAAGAAATTCAATGTCTGATCACTAAATACTTCAGGTTGCCTGTACATGGGATGATGTACGGTCACTGAGACAGGACATGGAGAGAAGCACTGCAGAGGGGAAGGTTCATTTTAGGGGGAAACTTTTACAAGCCATATCTGTGCTACAGGTAAGTTTCTTTGCTTAATCCTTTACCTCACAATCCCCAGTTTAAACAAACTTATGGTGGAAGCCTTTTAAAAACAATGTGGGAAAAGAAGAAAATGCTGGCAACAGCATTTTCTTCTTTTCCAACAATGTTTTCCACCCTGTCAAAGACAGACATTCCCAGCTAAGCTACATTTAAATTTTTGTCTGCAACTGCTTTTAATTCGGTCTAGTCCAAAATTTAGTTGTATGGTAACCAGCATTTTCTCCTTTTCCCATAATGTTTTCTTTCTTATCAAAGACAGACATCCCCATTAAAGCCGCATTTAATTTATTGTCTACAAATGCCTTCAATTTGGTCTTGTCCAAAATTTGTTCATTTGGTAAAGGTTTAAGCTTTACAAGAAGACTGCTTTTTTTTTTACTTGTTTTAACTGAAAGCAGTTGAAGACAGCAAATTAATGGAGGCTCAAATGATGGGAGTTTTTTTTGTGAAAGGTCAGAAAATATTTTGAGAAATCAAAAAATGCTGATAACCATTATTTTCTCCTTTTCCCACAATGTTTTCAAAAGATATCTTCACCATGGTTGTTGAAACTTGGGATTGATTCATAAAGGAGTAAATCTATACTAGGCAACACAGCTTTTTTCTTGTTGAAATTGAAATCATTTGCAGACAGTAAATTTAATATAGCTCATATGATGAGATTTGTCAATGAAAGGGAAGAAAACATTGTGGGGAAAGGCAAAAATGTTGGTTATAAGCATAAGACACCTTCAAAATAGTTCTTACCATGTTTTATAAAGCCTTCTATTTCAGGGTCATTAAATCTCAAAAATGGTGAGGTAAAGCATTGAAAGGAAGGAATTATAATAGCCATAACAAAATCCATGGTCAATCTGTACCATTTTCTGAAGTCTTGTTTTGAAAAAAGGATGAGTCGTACTCTGACGAAGGGGCTTAACGCATCTGCAAAAAGTATCAATCCATGTTGAAACTTCTTGTTATTCATAAAATTTTGGCATATCCAAGGACCATTCCTCCTACATATCCTGTCAAATGTCCAACTTAATGGATTTCATGAATCCCATATAGTATTATGTCTTGCTTGGTATAATGCATCACAGAGATGCATTAAACCCCCTTTTGCCAGAGCACTGCTCAGATGTTTGTGACTTGAGGGGTTGGACCATTTCGTAAATTACTTCTGTTATTGATAGGTTGATATGAAATTTGTAGAAAAGTTTGTTGGTAAATCTTATACCCCCAATATCTGTTTGTGTTGCAGCATGCTCTAGGAACACATGACCTAGGTAAATTTTACCATAAACCAATACGAGATTCAAATGGAAGTATTGTTCTGTCAACTGTCAATTTCATCCAAGATCCCAAAGTGGTCACGTTCGGATCAGGGAAATGGATTCCATTGTCTAGACTTCATCGACGACAATCAGCGCCAATCGGAGAACTCTTGGACATGCAAGACTGTCTGGTGTCTTCCATGAGTGTAAGCTTGATAAACAATACAGCTTTTTACTATATGGCAAAGGGTTACTGTCCATATGGAAAGCTAGGGTTACTGTCCATATGGAAAACAACTCGCAGACATCAGTTCAAGTGTGGCTCAAAGATCCTAATTATGATTTTTGTTTGAATGGGTAGAAGTCACAGTCATAAAATGTGAATATGTGAATTATGAGCATTTCCCGTAACATTTTCAAAAGCCATCTTGCCAAAAATACTCAATCGTTTGTGAAGGATTGAAGATTTTAAATATCTGATAAATAAATGAACCAGCTTGTATGTTAAACCATGTGAATTAAAGTACCACTTTGTCGTTGTTGAGACTAGTTTTTCATGATGCTGAAATAATCCCGTAATTGCATATGATGGAGTCGTACATAATTAATTGTTGTACAGAATGATGCATTTTTGAAAAAAGAAATCCCCCCATTTTTTCATTAGGTAATTTTTCTCACCTTTTTTTTTTATTATTTACTTCCTTTTTGAGGGTTTTGCTGTTTTCTACAACAGGAAATGACGGTATTTCACCAGACCAGCTCACTTTCCCTGGCACCTGGACTGTACCTGGGCTACCTAAAACTTCATGCATCTGTAGATCTCATACGAGTACTTGTCTCTCAGATAGCCCCAAATGTTTTACCCAATGTGAAAGTACGAGATTGTTCAAATGTCTCACTGTAAGTAACTTCACTTTTTGTCACATCATTATTGTATCAACACTTTACCAGATGACAAAATTTTAAACTGGTCCATATTGAGAGCATTTCCAGACGATAAATTGAAAAATGGCTCAAATGATGGGATTTGTCTGTGAAAGAATAGAAAACATTGTGGGAAAATGCTTGTTACCAGCATTTTCTCCTTATCTCATAAAATTTTAAAACACCCTTTTCTTCAGGGTCTTTGATACATGGGTTGCTTGGTAAAGGTCTTAAGGTTTACTACACAACTTTGACTGTAAATGTGTTGAGGTTTGATTGATACAATCTTATTTCCAACTGATTCACCTTATGCAGTTTTCATTTTAGTAATGGATTAACCTTTTACCTTTTAATGACCAGAAGAAAAAAACTTTGGAAAACATTGTGGCAAAAGGAAAAAATGCTGGTAACCGGCATTTTCTCCTTTTACCACCATGCTTTCTTTCTGAAATATGTCATTACTTGACCAACAAATATGACACAGTGTGCAAGTTACATTCCTTTTCTTTCTACGTCATCACATATGTTGGCTAATGCTGTCAGGTATTCTGTACATGTGACAAAATAATGATAATAATGATTATTTGATGATGCCTCCATATTGTAGCCTATGTTCTCACTTATAAATGGTATTTTTGTATGTCAAGTAGTGCAGAAACACACATGTGAACTTTAGGCAAAGTTTAGTAAAATACAGCACTTGGACAAATGCCAAAACTTGCCAAATTTTAGATTTACATTCACTTAACTCTTTACCACACAATCCCGACTTTTAACAACCCTGAAAAAGAAAGCTTTTGAAAACATTGTGGGAAAAGGAGAAAATGCTGGTAACCAGCATTTTCTCCTTTTCCCACAATGTTTTATACCCTTCCCAAAACAAATTTCAATTTTTAGGTTGCATTACTTTTGTCGTCGGCAAATGCTTTCAATTTTGACTAGTCTAAATTTTTGTCGTTTGGTAAAGAGTTGAGTACTTTAGTAAAATAGTCTCGTACTAAACAGTTACTTTTAACGTGGTGTTTTTACAGTGACGAGTGGATGTATATAAAGGCCTTGCTCGGCAACAATAAGAGCCCACAAAGTATCACCATTCAGACCAACTTCCATAGTAGCTTAGTAAAAGCAGCAGAGAAACTCTTTCAAAAGTTAGGTAGGTAGATTCCGCTTCTTTGGTTACAGTAGGTAGATTCCGCTTCTTTGGTTACTGTAGGTGGATTCCGCTTCTTTGGTTACAGTGGGTAGATTCCACTTCTTCGGTTACACCCATTACTCTACAGATATGAAATTTTAGTAGGGCTGTTTTGTTAGAAAACTTTGTGGTATTGTTATCGTTTTGATATTTCATATCTCTGTTATGACTGAAGATTTTTACTTCTAACTTGGGCCAGTTGTTTACTCTCAAAAGGGAAACCCATATTAGAAGGGCAGGTGACTCACAAGACTTTGTGACTCATAGCCCAGTTATGCCCAGTTTTGGAACTCGCATGCCCGCCTCTTGTTATGTGTCTACAGTTGTCAAGTTTGGAAAAGAATACAGGTATTGGAAAAGGAATAGCTGCTTGTAACAAAAAGTTTCTCTTTTACCCTCATTGTTTGTACAATACTGTTTTAGATTATGCAAGGCTGTTTTCCTTCCCTTAGAATGTTTCTCATTTGTACAATCTGTAATAGTTTCCAGCAGGTCTGAAACTAGTCTGTGCTGTAATTGGTAAACTCTTGCATATGCCAAGGTCAACATGAGTGTTTTTGTTGAGCAACACAGACTGTGCATGCAGACTGGATTTACGCTGTCCTATCATTATGAGAGTTGCCTTGATTTTCATATTTGTGATTGAATTTGTCTATTATAGGAATCCCAGAGGAAGTGTCTTTTTCACATCGATTGTATGACATTGAGGTAATAGAATTAAGCCCCCAAGTATCCTTTATCCTGATGCTGCCCCCAGCCGAGGATCTGTGTATTGTACCTGGACAGAATGATGAAATAGCAGAGCGGGAGGACTTTATGTTGTTACCTGTACAAGTATTTGAAATGAGTGAGTGTTCTTTACCTTCTAATGATTTCTTATCTTATCAATCAATCTGAAGAAAAAGGCTTTGGAAAACATTGTGGGAAAAGAAGAAAATGTTGGTAGCCAACATTTTGTCCTTTTCCCACAACGTTTTCTACCCTTTCAGAGACAAATCTCGTCATTTGAGCCGCTTTTGATATTTTATCTGCGAATATGTTCAAAGTGGACCATCCTAAAATTTCATGGTTTGATGACGAGCTAGTCAGTGTATGTATTATACAGCATGGTGTTATAAAAGTATTATAAACTCTTTCAGCGCCAAATGTGCAATCTGATCTTGATCTATGCTATATGCCAGAGTCTTTGGGCTGAATGTGGAAAGATTCAGATAGTTGTGGATGTCCTTTCTCAGAGAGAATTTTTTGTAACACTGAAACCTATGTTGCAGGTACTCAGGGTGTTAGCTTTTGTAAAGGACCTCAGACATACATGTATGGCAACTTAACCCTTTACCACACAGTCCCGACTTTTAACGACCCTGAGAAAGAAGCCTTATGAAAACATTGTGGGAAAAGGAGAAAATGCTGGTAACCAGCATTTTCTCCTTTTCCAAATATGTTTTCTACCCTTCCCAAAACAGATTTCAATTTTTTAGTCACATTTATTTTGTCATCTGCAAATGCTTTCAATTTGGACTAGTCTGAAATTTTGTCATTTGGTAGAGTTAAACCCCCAAAATGCCCATTATATGTAACTAAATAGTATACCATAGGTAATCTGACCTAGAACTAAAAACTTCAAAATTTCCTTTTCTTTACTTGATTGTTGTTTAAAACCATTTTCAGCTGGTTCATACAGTATTTTGATTTTATCATGGTGGCCAGTGCACCTATGTATGCATTCCTAGAATTTTTTTACAAGTCCTTTGCATAATTATGGATCCATTAAATCCATTTTGTCTGAACAACTGACTGAATCTGGAGGTAAAATTGTCCTTGGATATGCAGGCAATTTACAAAGAGCAAAAGGTGTTGACTCATGTCAGCCTGCATGGACTGCACAGGCTGACCTGGGTTGCTACTTTTTGCAGATGCATTAACCCACCTTTTCACAGATCATGGCTCATATGTATCACTAAAATTATTCGTGTCATTATATTTTGCAGTTCACATGAGCACATACCAGCCCAAATTTATCAGCAGATATTCTCGTCTTTCATCTCTCTTGGAAATGGATACTATCTTGGCTCAGCAACTTCAAAGAGAGGTAACTTTGCTTTATTTATAATTTCAGGAACCGTTCAACTCTTTACCACACAATCCAGAGTTTTAACGACCCTAAGAAAGAAGCCTTTTGAAAACATTGTGGGAAAAGGAGAAAATGCTGGTTACCAGCATTTTCTCCTTTTCACACAATGTTTTCTACCCTTCCCAAAACAAGTTTTAATTTTTCATTCGAATTTATTTTGTCATCTGCATACGCTTTCAGTTTGGACCAGTCCAAAATTTTATCGTGTGGTAAAGAGTTAAACCTTTACCAAAAGTCACGAGCTTTAACAGTCCTGAAGAAAGCTTGTAAAACATTATGGAAAAAGGAGTTAATGCTGGTGACCAGCATTTGCTCCTTTTCCTTCAATGTTTTCCAGAAACCCTCCAAAGACATATTTCATCATTAGAACTACATTTAATTTTTCATGTACAGATGCTTTAAATCCGTGCTAAAATTTTGTCTTTTGGTCACCTCAAAGAGTTAGCTCTTTACCAGAGGAAACAATTTTAGACTTGTCAAAATTAAAAACATTGCAGCTGACCAATTAACCCTTTCCCAAACGACAAATTTTGGACTAGTCCAAATTGAAAGAGTTTGCAGACGACAATTTTAAATTTGATGAAAATGGCAGAAAGGTCTCAAAACGGGTAGAAAACACTGTGGGAAAAGGAGAAATTGCTCGTTACGAGCAATTTCTCCTTTTCCCACAGTATTTTCAAAAGACTTGTACTGCAGACATGTAAAAACCAGGGCTTGTTTGGGAAAGGGTTAACTCAAAATATCTGTCTATCACAGGATAGAAAATATTGTGGGAAATGGAGAAAATGCTTCTTGACCTCAGGGTCGTTAAAGTTGTAAGTCTGTGGTAAAGGATTAACTCGGGATGTAGAGGACAGCTAATGTTTTAATTAGTGTAGATCAAGATCATATTGCCCAGAATGTGGGGGTCCGATTTGGAATCTATCCTGTTTAAGATACTTTGGCCAAAAATAGCCTTAGACTTGTTGCAAAACTTTGTATGATTCTTTGACTTAAAGTATCTGTTTCATTTACTTTACACTCTTAGGCTTAGTTTTAACCAAATAAATGATTAAGTTTACAAAAAAAAAAAGATAACTTTTGATAACTGAAACTATATTTGAGTGGCTCCCCGGAAAGGGGGATGCATTATACCAAGCAAGCTATCCTATATTTATGGATCCATAAAATCCATTTTGTCTAACAACCTCCAAAATCATAAGGTAGAATGGTCCTTTGACAGCAAAAGGTTTCAACCCATGTCGGTGTGTGTGATCTGTGCAGGCTGATTTGGGTTGATATTATTTACAGATGCATTAAACCCCCTTTTTTATAAAGCATGGATCATGTATTATCACAATATGAAAGACTTGTTACTAAATAAGATACATGTATATACACTGAAACTATTATGTGTAGTTGAAGGAAAGATATGATGTTTAGCCGTTTACCACAATATTCCATGTTTTAACCCTTTCCCAAACAAGCCCTGGTTTTCACGTGTCCGCAGTACAAGTCTTTTGAAAACACTGTGGGAAAAGGAGAAATTGCTCATAACGAGCAATTTCTCCTTTTCCCACATTGTTTTCTACCCTTTTTGATAACTTTCTGCCATTTTCATCAAATTTAAAATTGTCATCTGCAAACTCTTTCAATTTGGACCAGTCTAAAATTTATCGTTTGGGAAAGGGTTTACAATAAGAAGGCTTTTGAAAACATTATGGAAAATGGAGAACTATTTCCACAATGTTTTCTATCCTTTCAATTACCATCACATAACTTAAGGCACATCTAATTTGTCATCTACAAATCTTCAATTTAGACAGGTCTGACATTTTGTTGTCTGTTAACCCTTTCCCAAACAAGCCCTGGTTTTCACGTGTCTGCAGTACAAGTCTTTTGAAAACACTGTGGGAAAAGGAGAAATTGCTCGTAACGAGCAATTTCTCCTTTTCCCACAGTGTTTTCTACCCTTTTTCAGACCTTTCTGCCATTGTCATCAAATTTAAAATTGTCGTCTGCAAGCTCTTGAATCTGGACCAGTCTAAATTTCATTGTTTGGGAAAGGGTTAAAGAGTCACTTTATTACCCCTTGACCCTTTTACCATACAAAACACTCTCAAACACTGTGAAAAAGTAGGCTTATGATAACATCCTGGGAATAGGAGAAAATGCTGGTAACAAGCATTTTCTCCCTTTCCCAAAATGTTTTTTTTTTTATCTATTCAAAAACTAATACTATCATTTGAAACACATTTGAAATGTTGTCTGTAAATGCCTTCAGTGTGGGCAGGTCTAAAACTTCTGAGGATGGTAAAGGATTAACACTGTTTTGATCGTGATTACTGTCACAAAAACCATGTAAAGTTTTCCCTGTCTTCTCCAACAACAGGCTTTTTCTAAAGAAGAACTGAATGTGGCCAAAGATCGTGTTCATCGGTGTATCAAACTTCAAAATGACCTTGACAAAGCCTGGAAGGGCATGCGATGGATCATGGATATCATTACTTATGCAAGGTCAAGGACATTCCAAGGAGGCATTCCAATCAGCTCATTGTTCATGTCTAACGATGAGAATTCCTTGTCGTCGGACTTTGAGAGCAAGAGCAAAATTTTGGACAACAACAACTCGCAAAATTGTGATTCTAGTGTGTGTGATTCCAATGAGATTAGTGTTGGTAAAGACAACAGAAAAATTGCCAAGTTTTATGACCCCACGGAGGATATGTCTCAAGATGACAGTGGTCATCTGACCTCAAAAAATAGTGAAACAGAGGAACCTAGTCAAGCTGAAAATCATTCAGGGATCTTACGTGTTTACGCAGCATATGAAACAGGACTTGCAAAGGGAACAAGTGTAAAGTTACATGTGACACCGAAAACTACTGCAAGGGAGGTAATTAACCTGGTGGTACAGAACTTGAATCAAGCAGTGATAAATAAAGGTAAAACAGGGCCAGTGTATGACATGGAACATTTCTCAGAATTCTGTCTTGTTGCTGTGATTGGAGCAAGGGAGAGAATCATGCGAGATGATTATCACCCTTTACAATTACAGAATCCATGGACGAAAGGAAGGTTGTATGTCCGAATGAGGAACAATTTACTAGCAGCTATACAGCAGGGACAAGCCACAGCTGTTTAACTCTGTATGAAACAATCCCCAGTTTTAACAGCTCTGTAGAAGAAAGCTTTTGAACACATTTTTGGAAAAGAAGAAAAGGCTTGTAACCAGCATTTTCTTTACTTTTACCACTATGTTTTCTACTCTGTCAAAGACAAAGGCCATCATTTGTGTTACTGTTGTCACCTGCAAATGCTTAAAACTTACACATGCCTAACATTTTGTCATCTGGAAAAGGGCAAGGAGTAAATTCATATCTCTAGTGTAACTCTTTACTAAAATACAAGGATTTAGACTTGGTCCAAATTGAAAGCATTTGCAGAAAACAATTTAAATGTGACTGAAATGATTGGATTTCTATTTGAAAGGGTAGAAACATTGTGGGGAAAAGGAGAAAATGTTTGTTTTTGGTTTCCAGCATTTTCTCTTTGTCCCACAATGTTGTCAAAAGCCTTTTGAACAATGGTAATTAATAAATCGAGTTGTATTCTAAACATTTAAAACCTGAATAATCCAATATTTGATGACTTTGAGGGCAAGAGCTTGTGAAAACACTGTGGGAGAAGTAGAAAATGCCGATAACTGGCATTTCTTACCTTTTCAGATCGTATTTCTAATCCATGGTTTTAACGACTCCTGCAAAGAAAGTGTTTGAAAACATAGTGGAAAAGGGAGAAAATGATTTAAATCATCATTTTCTCCTTTTCTCACCATGTTTTCTACGGTATCATAAAGAAATTCCATCAGTTGAGCCACATTTCAACTCGTCTACAAATGCATTGAATTTGGACCAGTCCAAGATTTTGTTTTTCGGTAAAGAGTTATGGCGCATTTAATATAGTGTATGCAAATGCTTTCAATAAAGACAACACAAGCACTTTGTAGGTTGAAGTTAAGTTTATTTATTATAAACCTAAACTTTTTCTTGCTGAAATACAAGTGTTGCACTAGGACAAAGTAACACATGGCAGAAAAAATTTCCATATCTACACACTGAAATACAGTTCCAAATATGGAATTGATGACGTACCTCTGAATTGATTTGCGATTTGATTGGTCAAACTTTACACTATGATATTTATCTGCCTTTCATAAAAATGACCATTGCTTGTTTAATTTTGTTACCAATTTAAGAAAAAAATGTCAAGAACTGCAAAATTTTGTCGTTGAAAGTTGTAGGTACATGTATAAAATAAAAAGAAAATCATGTTGTACTAATTTCCTGATGCTTGTATTCTCACTGCGTAAGAAAATTTTGACATCTTGCTCGACCTTGAGTCTTACGGAATATCAAATCTGCTCACGCTGTTCAAATTAAATACAAGTTTCAGGAAAGTTACTACAACATAGTATTCTGTATATATGTTTTCCTGTGACCATGATAGAGAACTCAGGAACTAAGTATCTTTATTTTAGAGAACCATGGTGTTTAGAGAAAAAAACTTGAAATAACTGTAGATATGGGCAAAAATTGCATAAAGAGATATTCTATTGACCTAGAGTTCCAGTTCAAAAGCCTCTATATTTGACAGAATACCTTCAGTGAATCAGGTCCTTACATAAATGTATAAATGATCTGTTTAACCTTTTACCAAATACTCCCTTTGGTAGACATTGTCGGAAAAGGAGAAAATGCTGGTAGTTAGCATTTTCTCCTTTTTCCATAGTTTTTTCTACCCTTTTGAAGATAAATCCCAACATGAAGGGGGATTGAATTTGTCTCATGCAAATGCCTTCATTGTTGAGGATTAGGAAACGTCAAATGTTAACCCTTTCCCAAACAAGCCCTGGTTTTCACGTGTCTGCAGTACAAGTCTTTTGAAAACACTGTGGGAAAAGGAGAAATTGCTCGTAACGTACCCTTTTGGAGAACTTTCTGTCATGTTCATCAAATTTAAAATTGTCGTCTGCAAACTCTTTCAAGTTGGACCAGTCTAAAATTTATCGTTTGGGAAAGGGTTAAAACCCTTAAAGCGCCTGTCACAACTATAGTTGCCTTTGCGGCCAGTGTAGATCAATGTCAGGCTGCACAAAATGTCTTTGATATACACTGTCGGCTTTGCTGAAACACTGTAGACACGAGCAACCATGAAATTGCAATTATTTGGGTGATATTTCTAGGATGAAAATATCTGATAGGTTTATTCAGTGCTTTGAGGTTAAAGAGTGAGACCATTACAGACTTGAAATTTTCAGACATGATCACTGTTACAGGTAACATAACTGCAAAACATATGAAGGGAAGGAATGATAATTCTATTTTGAGAATGTTATGAAAAAAAACTAGATAATGGCGAGTTGATAGACCTATTGTTTGTACCAACCTGTAGCCTGTTGCCCCAGGGAATGGACCAAGCAAATGCTCCTTTTCCTACAATGTTTTCTAAAGAGCTGTCTATTGCAGGGTGGAGGTAGGAGGTAAACAACTTGTATTTGCATGGCAAAGGTTGAACATATTTTATTTGTAACTATAGATTTTTAGACTGTTACTTGTTATTGATCTGTAAATAGAGAACTAGACTAATTTATTATTGTGTTCATGATTAGTAGTGCAATTTAACATTTCACCATTAATGTTTGTCTACCTGTCTGTCGGTTCATCTGATTGTATGTCTACCTGTCTTTCTTCATTTCCTGTCTGTATGTATGATCTTTTGCATTATAGAATAGTTTAGAACTTTCTAAATGATCCCATGTTAAGGAATAAGGCAGTTAAAAACAATATGGGAAAAGGAGAAAATGCTTGTAACCAGCATTTTCTCCTGTTGCCCCACAGTGTTGTCTACCCATTTCTTCTTTTCTTTTTTCCCAGACGATGTTTTATACCTGTTTTGTTGAGCCGTATGTTATTGAATATTGTCACCAGATAAAGGGTTATGGCCAGACTGCAAACAACCAGCTCTGTCTGAAACTGTGCTAGATATTTTGGCCAAAATGACATGGATTTGAAAAATGCATTCGAGTCATGCTCTGGCAAAATGCATCTCTGTAATGCATAATAGCAATCTAGCCGTCACATGATTATGGATCCAGAAAAGCCACTTTTTTTAATAATCAACTTAACTCTTTACCACACAACAAAATTTTAGACTGGTCCAAATTGAAAGACTTTGCAGACGACAAAATAAATGCAAATGAAAAATTAAAACTTGTTTTGGGAAGGGGTTGAAAACATTGTGGGAATAGGAGAAAATGCTGGTTACCAGCATTTTCTCCTTTTCCCACAATGTTTTCAAAAGGCCTCTTTCTCAGGGTCATTAAAACTCGGGACATGGGGTAAAGAGTTAATCATGAGGTAAACTGGTCCTTGGACATACAGAAAATTGACCAATAGGGAAACATTTCGGCCAAGGTCAGCCTGCGTGGACTGCATAGCTGACCTGGGTCTATACTTTTCGCAGATGCATTATGCTCCCTTTTCACAGAGCATGGCTCATTTGTTTTTTAACAGCCTGATAAAAAAAAAAAACCACTAACCTTTTCATTAACTTGTATAATTATGCCTCCCTAGATTTTAACAACTGTTTTTCTAAGAACATTCCTGAATTCTGATGGAAATCAAATTTCACAGTTTGAAAAATCTCATTGTTATTGAAATTATGTTTTATTCCAGAGAAAACAACCATGTTTTTGTTTGAACCCTTACATATCTTGAAGGTTGAAAGTGTCCGCTAGTTAGAAACCATGTTATCTGATGTGTTAGTATTTGAGCCATAGTCTGTGAAAAGGGGGTTTAACTCTTTACTAAACGACAAAATTTTAGACTGGTCCAAATTGAAAGCATTTGCATATGACGAAATAAATGTGACTGAAAAATTGGAATTTGTTTTTGAAAGGGTAGAAAACATTGTGGAAAAAGGAGAAAATGCTGGTTACCAGCATTTTCTCCTTTTCCCACAATGTTTTCAAAAGGCCTTTTTCTCAGGGTCATTGAAAGTCGGGATTGTGTGGTAAAGGGTTAATGTATCTGCAAAAAATATCAACCCATGTCGGCTTGCACAGTCTGCACAGGCTTACCTGTGCTGAAACTTCTTGCATTTGGTAAATTTTCTGCATGTCTAAGGACCATTCTATCGTACGATTCAGTCTGTTGTTAGACAAAGTGGATTTTGTTGATCCATAGTAATGTGCCGACTTGCTTGTATAATGGATCACAGAGATGCAGTAAACCCCCTTTTGCCAGAGCATGGCTCATTTATATGTAATTTTTTTTTTTTCCCCTATTGATAATAATCTGTGATTCATTTGTGACCTATTAAACTTTGTTCTACATTATGGAAAAGTTAACAAATAATGCAATGAAATGACCAGAAAAAATAATCAAGAAAGGCAAGACAGACCTATGAAAAAATTCTGCAAATGAAACAAACTAAACTAAATAGTTTGAAATTATCAGTTCTTCTGTAATGTGAATGTTCTGGTTACATGCAAGTGGATATTCATTTAACTCTTTACCAGAAACGAAATTTTAGACATGTCCAACTTGAAATCAGCTGCAGATGACAACTTGAATGTGGCACAAATTATGGGATTTGTTGTAAAAAAAATGTAGAAAACATTGTGGCAAAAAAAAGAAAATACTGCTAACCAGCCTTTTCTCCCTTTCCCAAAATCTTTCTGCCCTTTCAAAGAAAACTAATCTTTTCAGCTACATTGAGTTTGTTATTGGCAGAATGCTTTCAATTCTGGTGTGCCTACAATTTTATCAGCTGGTGAAGAGGTTATAATATAGGGGATATTGTTTTTGTTGGTGAAAGATCGAAATTTATTTCATCTCGTGAACATGATTGGTAATATTTTCATGAGTTGCACAGCCACTCGTGAAAATCTTCCTGTTTGATGTTCATGAGATGAAATAAATTTCAATCTTTCACTGAAAAAAAAAAATGTTCTGTTTATTTCATGCTTTTACCCCCTTTTTTGTTCCGACTTGAAAAGTACAGGCGGACTCTCGGTACTTCCGTACCAGTGAGGTTATTGATTAGTAAATTCACAGGTCAAACGGTGAAATATTAAATGATAATCCACCATTATTTCACGATAAACTTCTGAAAAGCATGAAATAAAGTCAATATTGTCTCCATGCAAGACAACTGTATATTGTGTATGGAATTATCAGATATCCTTCAATTTGCTCTTAATTGTGATCTGTGTTGTTATATTTTACTAAACAAGCAACAACAGCTTTGGCTTTTTTTAAAAACTCTTTACCACACAACAAAATTTAAAAGCAGCCAAATTGAAAGCATTTGCAGAAGACAATTTAAATGTAGCTAAAAGGATAGAAATTGTTTCTGAAAGTTTATCAGCGTTTTCTCCTTTTCCCTCAATGTTTTCAAAAGTAATTCCCCAGGGTCATTTAACCCTTTTCCAAATGATAAATTTTGGACTGGTCCAAATTGAAAGAGTTTGCAGACGACAATTTTGAATTTGATGAAAATGGTAGAAAGTTCTCAAAAAGGGTAGAAAACACTGTGGGAAAAGGAGAAATTGCTCGTTATGAGCAATTTCTCCTTTTCCCACAGTGTTTTCTAAAGACATGTACTGCAGACACGTGAAAACCAGGGCTTGTTTGGGAAAGGGTTAAACTGGGAATTGTATGGTAATGAGTTGACAAAAACAATTGAAAATAAATCCTTTGAGAACAGAATTCATGAAAAGAAATGAAGCAGCTGAAAATGTAGATTCAAGATCAGACTGCTTTCTTTGTTGCATGATCTTAAGTTGTTTGCTGCAAATTTGTTCCAATAGTTTATTAGTAAAAAGCTATGCTAGATCTACATGTACTTCAGACTATTTGAAACCATTCTAATGAGTGCCTACTACATAGGTTTTATTTGGAGAAATTATATTTCATAATTTGATTAATCTCACATACATGGATTTGTCCCATATTATAAGATGAGCAGGCTCTTCACCTTGCAGCAGGCAGTTCTGTATTTTATGGATACTGATGAACAAGACATTTTGTAGAAAAAGGAGAAAATGTAGGTAACCAGTAGTTTCTCCTTTTGCCGCAAAATATTGACCACCCTTTCTGCAAGTGCTTTCAATTTGGACAATTCAAAAATTTTATTGTCCTGTTAAAGTTAATTTGTTGTTTATGTCCCACCGTTTTTTCATGCATTACAATTAAAATCGGTGTAGATCATCAGTGAAATAAACCATATTATGGTATTAAGTTCTGTTGTTTTTCTGTTACATATCCATTACAATTGAGCCATGCTCTGTGAAAAGACAGTTTAATGCATCTACAAAAAGTATCATATCGTGTCAGCATGCACTGGCCAAACCAAGATACTTAAAAAAAATGCTAAATGCCAAACAAGCACATGTCTCTTCTTTCAGGCAAAAGTACATGTACTTGTTTGCACCAGGGATCTAATGGAATGCATATGATGGGATTTGTATTTGAAAAAAGGAGAAAATAGTGCACCAATGGTCACAGTGTTTTCCAAGGGTTTGCCCTTTAGGACTGAAGAAACATGGCGCTGTTTAGTAAGGTTAATTCATGTTCTATCAGTTATTATCTGCTGGTGGTTAAGTGTCCAGAAAATGCAGTGAAAAATGTGCTTTTAAAACAACACAAATAGTGCCCCCCCACCCCCCCACCCACAGAAAAAAAAAAAGAAATCCCTTTTTTTCTATGTAAAATAAATTCTATCTTTATTTTTAGTGACTTTTAAATTTTCTCTTTTATATTTTACCCTATACTGTATAAATAAGTAATTTAAACGAATCGAAATGTTCGTTTCCAGTAATGGGTTTAAAATTCGTAAGTACAATGGTCTCCAAAACCTAGGAGCGCCTAATAAGTATATATTTTCAGTTCAGAAATTCGACGCAAATAATGGAAATTCAAGGCTGCTATTATTCAGAACGTCTCGGCAAAGCGGTTGGCGTAATACAAAAATTAGAGTACACATTTAGTGCAGTCTGATCCTGATTCAAATGGGCAGCAAAGGCAACTACAGTTTTTAGAGCGCTTTATGAGTACAGGGAGGGCTACCAAAAGAGAATTAAAATGCGGTGAAATATTGATTGCCTCCCTTGTACTAAACTGAAGGCTGCAACAGGAAAACGCCTCTTTTCTTCTTATAATGTTCTTAGCCTCATTCACAAGAATTTCCTGAATTTTAAAGTAACACAATTTCTGAGTGGCTGAACCGTTTAGTCAGTCAGAAACTTACTTCTAAATCTAGAATTTGAATGCAATTTAGATTTTTTGGTGAATATGGGCCAAAACTGCACGGAAGGTACAATCTTATCTTACGACGCTGTCTCACTATTGCGTATCGGCTTGCGTATATACGGCGTATCGCGATAAGAAAGGAACGCCGCAGTAACATCAACTCAGTAGCTAATACTCTTTGGTACGTAGCAGGATCTTGTACACTTACGTCACACATACGCCGTAAAAGCGAAAACAACGCAGCAGTGACGCCGTGGGAACGTAGTTCGAACATTTATTACGTCGTCCGTCAACAATTTCTTTAAACATCTTCTCCTAAACCACTGGGCCAATCTTGATGAAACTTGGCAGGGATGTTCCTTAGGTGAAGCTCTACCAAAGTTGTTCAAAAAATTGAATTCCACGCTTAACTCTGGTTGCCATGGCAACAAAAAGGAAAAAATGCAAAATCTTTGAAAATCTTCTCTGAAACTAGAAGGCGCAGAGCTTGATATTTGGTATGTAGCATCTCCTAGTGGACCTTTACCAAGTTTGTTCATATGATGCCCCTGGGGTCAAAACTGGCCCCGCCCCGGGGGTCATAAACTCGAGCATAGTAACAAAGAAGGAAAACTTTAAAAATCTTCTTCTCTGAAACTTGAAGGCGTAGAGCTTTGACATTTGGTATGTAGCATCTCCTAGTGGACCTCTACCAAGTTTGTTCATATGATGCCCTGGGGTCAAAACTGGCCCTGCCCCGGGGGTCACAAGTTCGAACATAGGAACAAAGAGGGAAAACTTTAAAAATCAATTTCTCTGAAACTGGAAGGCATAGAGCTTTGATATTTGGTATGTAGCATCTCCTAGTAGACCTCTACCAAATTTGTTCATATGATGTCCCTGGGGTCAAAACTGGCCCCGCCCCGGGGGTCACAAGTTCGAACATAGGAACAAAGAAGGAAAACTTTAAAATTCTTCTTCTCTGAAACAGGAAGGCGTGGAGCTTTGATATTTGGTATGAAGCATCTTCTAGTGGACCTCTACCAAGTTTGTTCATATGATGCCCTTGAGGTCAAAACTGGCCATGCCCCGGGGGTCACAAGTTCGAACATAGGAACAAAGAAGGAAAACTTTAAAATTCTTCTTTTCTGAAACCGAAAGGCGTGGAGCTTTGATATTTGGTATGTTGCACCTCAGAGTGGACCTCTACCAAGTTTCTTCATATGATGTCCCTGGGGTCAAAACTAGCCCCGCCCCAGGGGTCACAAGTTCAAACATAGAAACAAAGAAGGAAAACTTTTAAATTTCTTTTTCTCTTAAACGGGAAGGTGTAGAGCTTTGATATTAATTTTGGTATGTAGTATCTCCTAGTGGACGTCTACCTAGTTTGTTCCAAGGATGCTGCTTGGGTCAAAACTGGCCCAGGTCCGGGGGTTACAAGTTTGAACATAGGAACAAAGAAGGAAAACTTTAAAATTCTTCTTTGAAACTGGAAGGCGTAGAGCTTTGATATTTGGTATGCAGTGATTCTCTTCTAAGTTTGTTTGCCTATCTAAGCACAACGAGTTCATTGAGTTCAAAATTTGGTCATCTTGGGTCATAAACTAGGTCACTAGGTCAAATTAAAGAAATACCTTGTTGGCACTCTCGAGGCCACATTATTTGCTCAATTGCCTTGAAATTTGGTCAGAAAGTTTGTCTTTATAAACTCTCACATCAGTTTGAATTTGGGTCAACTGGGGTCATAAACTAGGTCACTGGGTCAAATTAAAGAAATACCTTGTTTGCACTCTGGAGGCCACATTTATTGCTCAAATGACCTGAAATATGACCAGAATGTTTGTCTTGATGAAATATCAGATGAGTTTGGATTTGGGTCACCTGGAACCGTAAACTAGGTCACTAGGTCAAATTAAAGAAATACCTTGTGGGCACTCTAGAGGCCACATTATTTGCTCAATTGCCTTGAAAATTGGTCAGAATGTTTGTCTTTATAAGATCTCACAAGAGTCTAAATTCGGGTCAACTGGGGTCATAAACTAGGTCACTTGGTCAAATTAAAGAAATACCTAGTGGGCACTCTAGAGGCCACATTTATTATTCAGTTGATATGAAAGTTGGTTAAAATGTTTCTTTTGATAATCAAAAGTCCAAGACCATTTCAAATTTGAGTCACCTGGGGGTCATAATCTAGGTCACTAGGTCAAATTAAAGAAATACCTTTAGGGCACTCTACAGGCCACATTTTTTGCTCAACTGACTTGAACATTGGTCAGAATGTTTGTCTTCGTGAAATATGAGTTTGAAATTGGGCCACCTGGGGTCATAAACTAGGTCATAAACTAGGTCACTTGGTCGAATTAAAGAAATATCTACTCAGGCACTCTACTCAGGTGAGTGATCCAGGGCCATCATGGCCCTCTTGGTTTTTAGACAAACTTTGCCCTCGACAGACTGATCATGTCGGGTTATAGAGGACAACGGATTTGATTTTTTTTTTTTTTCGTTTATTTATCGTCGTCATCAGTCGCCCATATGGGCGACGCCCCCAGAAGGCTATTAGTTATGTTACGTGGGATAGTGCAAGGTACAGTACGAAACCCATCCTTAGTTACATCTGGTTCTTTAACTTGCTCAGTGTATATCAACGTCACACGGAACCTAGGTTTAATGTGTCGTCCGAAAGAAAACTAAATTGCAATTTTAGTGGGCTGGCCGTGGGGATCGAACCCAGATCCTCGAGAGGCCCGGAGTTTGATATTTACAAGTCTCGTGCTGTACCACCTTACTATTATGGCTGGTCAAAGGGCAACAGGGTGGAATCTTACCCCGATAACCCCCCCCCCACACACACACACACACACACGCGCGCGCCTTCAATATACTTATGAATTAGATTATTCATTCTCAAGGTTCAAGCTAATTTTCAAACCTTTCCCGACATGTATTCAAATTATCAAGGTTATAAATCTACGGACGATAAAATTTAGACTTGTCTAAATTCAAAGCAACTGGCAGACGACAAGTGAAACGTAGCTAAAAAGAGGAAATTTACCTTTAAAAAGGGTAGAAAACGTGTGAGAAAATGCTGATAACCAGAATTTTCTCCTTATCCCACAATGTTTTCAAGCGTCTTTTTCCTTATGTTCGATATAACGTTGACTTGCCTGGCACAGCTCTAATGACGTATTTGATTCTTCAAGGTCAGAATGTTTACCACAGTGATGTTGTTCAACCCTTAATCTTCTTACCAGTGGATCTGTCGATGAAGCACACGGCTTGAAACATCAGGGGTCACTGGTTCGATCTGTTCTTATCTCGGCCGAATTCGTTCCAGAGATTTATAATTGATAATATTCGTTTCGGCAGGATTCACTCTTCTCTCATCGCTGAACGTGGTTTCGAACGTGGGAAATTAGCCAGTTCCTTGGAGAGGATGTTATGCAAAAGACTGGAAAAAGAAACGCCAGAGATGCATGCTAGATAGGTACGCTTACCGCTGCTATAAATCTGAATTAACGTTGAAAACGGCGTTAAGCAACAAACAATGCAAAAGATCCGGTAACTCTTTACAACCTATTCATTGGATAGTCCGTCCAGCTATATGGCGTGCAACACACGAAAAGGGGCCTTCGGACTTTTGCGTAAAGTGTTGTCCCGGATTAGCCTGCCTAATCCGAGACAGCACTTTACGTCTACATAAGATTTTTTCATGCAGTAGACTTTCGTGAAACAGAAAATCGCACAAAAACGGGAAGTTCTGTGTCGGATTAGTCACAGACTGCATAGGCTGATCCGGGACGTACGCATATGTCCGAGGGCCCCTTTTCGTGTGTTGCACGCCATATATGAACGATGCTCTGTGAGAAGGGCTTAACACATCTGCAAAAAGTATCGACCCATGTCAGCCTCTGGAGTCCAAGCAGGCGGACATGGATCGAAACCTTTTGCTAATGCTCAATTTTCTGCATGTCCAAGGACCAGTCTACCTTACGATTCAGTCGGTTGTTAAACAAAATCGATTACAGTGTATGGATCCATAATTATATGATGACTTGCTTGGTATAATGCTTTACGGAGACGCTTTCACCCTTTACCGCACAATGCCTCCTTGTAAAGACTTTTGGAAAGAAGTCATTTGAAAACATTGTAGGAAAAAGGAGAAAATACTGGTAACCAGCATTTTCTCCTTTTCCCACAACGTTTCCTACCCCATCAAAGAAAAATTGCACCATTTGAGCCACATTGAACTTATTAAACAGTAAAAGAATAACACTTACTGCGCGTCCCGCTCAGCAGAACAATTTTGACTTTCCCTGCCTTTGCCAACTGCATTTTAGATTGATTGCACATGTGTTGCATGTGATTGTACATCACTTTGATGGATTTCAATAAATGCAAAAACAATAGATAATTTTTTTTCCAGTGTTTATTATGATAAACATGTACAGTATTTATAGATGGGTGGGAAAAAAAAAGAAAAGTAAACTTTATTGTATCAGATTTCCCACGGGCTATTACCCCCGTTTCGGAAGCTTGCTCTGATGATTTTTACATGTGTCTTCGCTAGGTGAGTGGAGTAACAATCATAAAAAATAACATCGGATCAAGCCTTCAGGTTGAGGGAACGGGAGATATACATGTATGGTCGGAACCAGTGCAGAGTACTGCAAGATATGCTGCGTAAATCTGATTGTCTATTTCCGTATATGTACGGCACCGAAAATACCCGAACACAGCCACACTTTTTCATTCGTACTATGTTTAGTTCGAATAAATACTCCGGTCCCTTGCAGTACGAGCTACTGAGGTCATACTGTATATTTTTATTACAACATATTACAGCTTTATGCTACTTCACAAATCCGCTTTCCAGGACTCTTAGCCCTTTGATTCCATCTTTGAGAGGAATTTTGTATCATGAATTGCTGAGGTTAAGCCCCTTTCACAATCGGAGCGCGACTAATTGCGAGGGCGACCATTAAATTTTGTCAGACGATCGACTTTAAAACAGCTACCCCCGCAATGGAAAGGTTTCACATAAAAATCCCATCACCTGCAGAGCAGAATTTGTCTCCTGCAAATGCTTTCAATAGCTATGAATCAAATATTTTGTTTAAAACATAAGTACATGTATTTTACGTCGATTGTGTTCTTACTATTTATGTAAGGAAAACTCGATAATGGCTTCTGGTAGTCTTGGCCGTACTCGCGTCGAGAATAGTAATTCCAAAGGTTGATCAGACCCGTCACAGTATTCTAACCCGGAATCATAGAAGTGAGAGACTAACGCACTACCCCAACACAACAGTCTCCCATTCAAATACTAGTAGATCTATTTTGCATTTCGGTAACGATAGAAAAGGGAATACAGAAACACTAGTGATACCACAAACTCTTGTGTCTTGACAAAACGCTCTCTTTAGACTTCAGTATAAGACTAAAGAAGGCAAATTTTGCCATGGCGAAGTATCTGTGCTTGTCTAATATAATTAGGCCATGCTCTATGAAAAAGGGCTTTAATGCATCTGCAAAAGTATCGATTCATGTCACCCTGCGCAGTCCGCATAGGCTGACAAGGGCCGAAACATTTTGCATCACTTTTCTGTATGTCAAAGGACCATGATACCGCAAGATTCAGTCGGTTGTTAGATAAAGTGGATTTTGTGGATCCATAATTATGTGATGACTTGCTTGATACTAGTGCAATGCATCAGGGAGACGCAATAAACCCCTTTTTGCCTGAGCATGGCACAGTTTGTTTTCGTCCAGCTTTTCTTTTTCTTCAGGTTTTGAAACTAAAGGTAGGTGGAACCAAATCTGATGAGACAGTGCAAAAGTGAGCTATCTGTATTTCTCCAGATTTGTTATTATTGTAACCTACCCTGTTTAACTCTTTTCCAATATTTGAACTCGACCAAACCCAAAGCATTTACCAACATCAAATTGAATATGGCTCGAACTGTGGGATTTGTTTCCGAAATGATAAAAGCCATTGTGGGAAAAGGAGAAAATGCTGCTTACCAGCATTTTCTCCTTTTTCCCACGATATTTTCTTCTTGTTCAGAAACAAATTACACCATTTTAGCCACATTTAATTTGTCGTCTGCAAATGTTTTTTTCAGGCTGGAGAAGTCTAAAGTTTTGTCGTCTGGTAAAGAGTTGATAGGTCTATGGAGCAGCAGGATGCTGGTCCTGGTGAGAAAATATGCCTTTTATCAAGTCGTTTTTCTTGTTTGTTTATGGCTAACATTCTTCAAGTTGGGAGCTGTTATGACTGTCTATCTCGTGGCCTTTGACACGTGGATTGTAAATTTTACCACTTGCTGGTGTCTATTATTGCGACTTGCAGCTTCAAAGATGCGTGTTTTTGAAAAACTTGTGGCCTGATAACCTTTGAAGATGTCGCCCATGCATGTTTTGCCACACCTATATGAAATCACAGCATCCATACATTTTAAGTTTTTCTAACCCTTAAACAAACAATCTCCGGGTTTTATCGACCCTACCAAAAATATTTTTTGAAAACATTGTGTGAAAAAAAGAAAATGCTGAGAACCAGCAGTTTCTCCTTTTACCACAATATTTTATAGCCTTTAAAGGGAAATTCCCCTTTGTTTGAGCCACACCGAATTTGTCGCCTACAAATGCTTACAATCTGGGTGGGTCCATATCTTCGTCGCTTGGTAAAGAGTCTAAATATATGAACCATGCTGTGGCAAAAGGGGGCTTGATACATCTCCGTGATGTATTTTACCAAGCAAGTCATCACATCGCTATGGATGCATAAATCTAGATTTAGATGACAACAAATGGACCGACCGTACAATAACAGATCTTCGCCATTATTTACATACTTTTAACACTTAAGCTGCTGAATAAATGAAACGTAAAATTTCTACTCAATACCAGATGACCAAGCATTGCGGTTTTAAAGTTGATTTCACCGGAAAGAAAATACCGTATCGGACAGTGTAGATCAAAGATCAGACTGTACGTTCTGTGCAGTCTGATCTTGATCTACACTGTCCTCAAAAGGTCAGTGGGTGGCGATCAGCAGCTTAAGGGTTAAATGGTATGATTTAAATGATTTTAGCATCTGCATTGTTTACTTTGAGCAGCTATTAGGGTCTACAAGGGATACTTCTTGACCAAATTCTTTCCGGAGGTTCGTGATAGTCATTGCGCTGAGAAAAAAGTCACCGCCTGATCAACATGTAGGGTGGGATTGTAAATTACATCAAGAAAAGATTTAAATTTTATGCGTAGATTCAAAATAGCTTCGAATCGTAAGGCCGAAAAAACTTCACAGCCTTGTTAAAGGAGCATTTTATGCCGTATTTCAAACTTTCTTGTAAAAGAGAATGGATAAATCCAGATATGAGCCGCGCTCTGTGAAAAGGGAGCTTAATGCATCTGTGAAAAGTATAGACCCAGGTCAGCCTGCGCAGCTCCCGCAGGCTGACCTGGGCCGGCGCTTTTCGCTATTTGTCAATTTTCTATATGTCAAGGGACCAGTGTACCTCGTGTATCAGTGGATTGACATACGAAATGGATTTCAGTGATCCATGAAATGTGATAACTTGCTTGGTATAATGGATCACGGACATGCATGAAGCCCGCTTTTGCCAAAGCACGGCTCATATATTTTTCCATGCAATCGTATAAACTGTGCGGTTACATTCAATAAAAGTGCAAGTTTTGGCTATTAAATAACGGATATGTTGTTTTGTAATCGGTAATTCCTTCTATTTCATTACATCAGATATGACGTCATCATACTGATTTGAGTCCTCGTATTTGACTCGTTTATTGATTATATGATATTCCCAAAAGTCTATGAAAAACTCTGGCTCGCGATCTAAAAATGCCTAAAGAAGATACGTAGCCCATTATGGAAATACCATTGAAAACAAAATTTCTATCTTCTTTACTGATGGTTTGCCAGTTATCGCATTACTTTATACAGCGATAAACCAACCATTTTTACCTCCACTGGCCGAACGCAGGAAAATTATGTCATGGCCCTGTATCCGTCGTTCGTCCGTCCGTCCGTACGTTAACTTTTATTTGAAACATCCTCTTCTCTGAAACTACCCATCAAATTTTGATGAAACTTTACAGAAATCATCCTGCCATAGATCTAGTCCTCTTCGGAATTTCTCTTTAGAATTCGATTCTAATGAAAATTCTGGTTGTAACGGCAACAAAACTGAAAAACAGTGACAGTCTTTAAAAGTCTTCATGTCCGAAAGCAATAGGCCTACGACTACCAAATTTGGTATGTAACTTCATTTAGTGGACTTGTACCTGATTTCTTCAAATTATAGCCTTGGGGTCAAAATCGGCCCCGCCCCGGGGATCACAAGTTTTGAACCGGCTTACCTAGTATAGTGAAACATTTAAAAATATTCCTGTTGCTATCCATAAAGCATAGGGCTACCACATTTGGCATGTAGGTTTATCTAGTGGACCCCAACTAACGTTGTTCAAATTATAGTCCTGCGGTCAATATTGGACCCACTCAAGGGGTCACAAAAATAGTCAAAGTGTTTTATAATTCCTGAACGATCCTTCTTTAGTTATCCTTGTAAAGAAATATACTTGAATAAAATGAGCCATGCTGTGTGAAAAGGGGGCATAATTCAAAAGTATCAACACAGGTCAGCCTGCGCAGTCCGGGTGGGCTGACCTGGACCGAAACTTTTTGCTTTTGGTAAACTTTCTGCATGTCAAAGGACCAGTCTACCCTCATGATTCAGTCGGTTGTTAGACAACATGGACCGTTTATGGATCCATAATTATGTGATGACTTGCTTGGTATCATACATGGCGGAGGTGCATTTAGCCCCCTTTTGCTTGAGCAAGGCTCAAATTCTATTGCTCCGGGAACACGACTTACAGATCTGGATCTAGTTGTCAATACGATCCTCGGTGTAGATTTCTTTGTTGTCTGCGAAAGCTTTCAATATGGACAAGTCTTATAAAATTTTCTCATTTTATGTTAAAGAGTCAAAGGGCTTAATATGCATTAGTTTGATCCCCGTTGAAAGCTCCGAGTCGTTGAAAGCTGTAGAAAGACATGAAATTATTTCAAATAGATCTTTCTCTATGATCCCTAGTTTTAACGACTCTGGCAAACGATTCTTTATTAAAGATTGTGAGGAAAAATGATGATAGGCTACGCAGCATTTTTTTTTTCCCTCGATGTTTTCAACCCATTCAAAGGCAAACTTCAATATTCAGTATGGACCAACGTACAGTGTCGCAAATCGGAAGCTGCTGCTACTGTACGCCCCAAATCAGTTAGCTGCAGTAAACAAATTTAACAAAACAGGCTGGCACGCATAATCTAGCAGACAGAAATTGATCGGGTGTTTTGCATTTGAAAGGGAAGAAGCTTTTCTACAGATACATACTGCGATTGGGTTTATAAACCGACCGAGTTTTGTATAGGAAAGCTGCATCACCAAATTTTGTCGTTGGGGGCTGCTATGAACTTTAAACTTTTGCTTTCTACTCCTTCGGGAAGATCGGAAACCATTTTCTGATACTGCAGACAGATAAAGAAATCATTCAGCTTCGCGTATACATGTCTATCGTTGTATTCAGTGCCATATCCATTGAAATAATTCACTTTTTATCAAGGTACCATCACAACGTTCACTGTACGGCTAGCTGCATCTGTACGCAACGATTAGCTGCATTTCACAATAAAAAAATTGTACGCCTAGCTGCATTTATGCATCATAGTACAGAACAAAAGGTTCAGCCTTATGGTAAAACACGATTTTTTAGCTCGATATATGTCGTATGCCGGATCGGAATCTAGGCAGATCCGGAATCTACCTAGACCAAATTAGAATAATACTTTAGTGTAGACCAAAATACATCTAGATTCTTTTCCAAATTTTTAATCATATTAATTCTCATGTGTTTACAGTTGAGACGTATTTTTAATTGAAGCAATTTATTTGTTTTCCCCACAATTGCTCCGTTTTTCACGTTGCATTTTTTCCTCGAAAGTGCTAAACATTCAAAATTTAATCTTACTCAGAATTTCTAATTAAACTTCTTTTATGTTGGAGTTTAAGTTGAATAAGATGGTTAATATGTAGTCGCATTATATAAAACGAGAAAATATTCCGATTTGGTATAGGCAGATTGTGGAACTGCCTAGCCAAACTGTTAAACTATTTTGGTAGAGGAAAATTCCAGTTTGGTCTAGATTCCGGATCTGCCTAGATTCCAGTTTGGACGGCGACATATACAAATATATAAATTCAAACAATAGCAGGTAAGATTTTCTTGTTTCTTCCAGGCATTTCATGAATTACACAAATCCGGCCCCAGTGATAAATCCTTTTAAACATCGCGGATATTATTTCATGATTTAGGTCTAGTTCCTGTACAACAGATAGGTACATAGTTTGCCATTTTTTGCAACCCCTAATCATTGATTTTAATTCACTGATGAACATCAATGAATTATATAGAAATTTTTATTTTTGGTAGCTTTTCAACGAAATAAAGAATTCAGCTCGCGCTAAACGTAAAGGTTTTCTTTCTTAACCTAAATTCACGATACTATCTCTCACATCCATCCTCAAGTCTTAAGTCTTTACCAAAGCATTTGCAGACGTTCATTTGGTAGCATTTTCCTTTGAAAGGTATCACTAGCTTAAACGCAGCCGATTCTTTTATTACATCTAAACCTCTTTAACGGCTATGTCGACGGATCATCCGAGTTTTTCAGACAATTGTTATTGACTGCCATTCCTGCTTCTCGCTTTTAACACGTGTTTGTACTGGGTTTCAACAGTAAATGTCAAAGGACAGACACACCACTGACTATTGGTCGTTTATAGACGATGGTAGAGCTATTCACGACCCATTGATTAACCCAGTCTTTACAGGGTGGAAATGGAATCCGGAAAGTTCGAATACGAACTTCATACATTCACCACTGCCAACCTCACATCTTCAGAGCGAGATCTATATGTCATTTCTTGCAACACACCTTAACCTAGCATGATGGTGATCTTCTTTTCTCAATCAATATATGATAAAAACTATATCCAAGATGTACACAATTCTCATTATAAGCTTAAGCCTGTTTCACATCAGCCTTACGACAGCCGTACGGGAACATTTTTTGACAAATCGCAGGACTTCGCGCGGACTCCGCAAGTCTGCCTTTTACGAATTTGCAACGCCGTAGACGTCGCAATTAAGCTGGTTTTTTTTCAACATGCCCATTTTCTTTTCGATTTCTTTGCGTTTTTTTGAGTTTGCACGGCAACTGTACGGTTGCCACACGGCAGCCGTACGGCTACCCTGAGACCATCGCACATCAATCATACGATTTTATAACTTAGGGTTTGTTCTGGGAAGGCTGCAAGACGATCGCACGAACATCTTGCGGCTACCTTGCGAATGCCTTGCGCTTGGTGAAAGTCAGTCTGAAGACTACTGCGGAACGTACGAACAACGTGGAGATTCGCACGGCTGCCCCGCAAGTTAGCGTCATCCCTTCTCTTTTAAAAAGTTTGTATGTCTTGTTCGTCATCAGTCGCTATCGAGATTTCAGGACGAGAAGGTCAGGTAGAAGCAAAGATCTCAGAATGGAAAGGGATAGGTTCCGATTGCTGAACCCCCATTGAACCCGAGACATTCAAGGTACCACCAACCAAGGATTTAGATGAAGAAGACACGTGCTTGTACAAGAGTGACAAATATGCCCTTAGCATAAAACATCGTCGTACCGGTCTTTATCCCCGAGTATCCTGTCCATTGTTGCAATATGAAACCTATGTGCCGGGGTAGCATTGTGAATATATATATCTCCAATCTGGACAAGAGGAGATAATTCCTCCTCCTTATGGCGATCGCACGAACACCGTACAGCTGTCTTGCAAAATCGTGCTTGCCGTGCGGTGGTCGTAAGAAACTTTGAAAATTCTTACGACAGTCTTGCGGGTGCGTTGAGAATTTGTGCGGCAGCCTTAAGATAACTGCAAGACAGCCGTGCAAACACGTCGCTTTGGTTTTTTTTCGTACGTTCAACCTGCGGACACCGTACAGTTCGTGAGTCAACCGTACGAACAACGTACGGAGATCGCTTTGCAAATTTGCAATATGTGCGACGGGTACGAATAGATAGCGATCGTGTTTGCGGCGGAAATCGTACGACGAAAAAATCGCAAGGCTGATGTGAAAGAGGCTTTACCAAGAAAATCGCAGCTAACCGAGCGGTACAAAAATCCGGGTTGGCAGCTAGCCGTACAGTGAACGTTTTGATGGTACCTTGATAAAAAGAGAAATATTTCAATGGATATGGCACTGAATACTACGATAGACATGTATACGCAAAGCTGAATGATTTCTTTATCTGTCTGCAGTATCAGAAAATGGTTTCCGATCTTCCCGAAGGAGTAGAAAGCAAAAGTTTAGCGTTCATGGCAGCCGCCAACGACAAAATTTGGTGATGCAGCTTTCCTATACAAAACTCGGTCGGTTTATGAATATTTCAAACCCCAATATACTATGCTACAACCAGAAGTAAATTTATAATGCCGAGTATCAAAATGCATTTAAATTAAACCATAGATCTATCTAGTCTACCTTTTCATCAGGGATCGTATATATACGATCCCTGTTTTAATAGATCTGTATTAGATCTATGGAAATCATTTTCAAGATGACCGTTTTTCTATGACCAGCCGGTGCAAGTATTAGATCTAGATCTAGTCGCCTGCAAAAAAAAGGTAGGACCTACAAAGTTAACAAACATTAAGTCAACCTGGCATCTTTTGACCTACAGTACATCTACTGTTTACTATTCGTTTTTCTGCCGGCGAATAGATCTAGATCTATCTTTGTTGAACCGGCCGTATGATAACAGATTTTGACCTTCACAATAGTTTCGATTTTTGAAATGACATTAATTAAATTTAAATGCATTTTAAAACCCGCGTTGTTTACTTTTGGCTGCTGGGGGGGGGGGGGGGGGGGGGGACTTTGTCGTCTGCAAATTGATGTCTGGTGAAGTTAAATCGGCGCTTAAATTTTATCACCACTTGGAACAGGGATCGTACATAATTGACGATCCCTGCTTGAAATTAAGAATTCTGCTGCCAATCTTTCAAAACTCACACTCCATTGTAGAACCATTCAACACAGTTTTTGCATACATATCTAGATCTAGGTCTGGTAAAATTATCTAATAGACTATTCCAACTTTGAACTTGATCTCGATCACCGACCTATGGTCAGGGACATTTGATTAGTGCTATATTTAGACAATAACTGGTTTTATCCAGTCATATCCGACTTGACTCGTTACTGTATAGTTTCTGTTGTTTACCTTTGGTTCATTTTTGCTTCGACTGACAGAGGATACGCAAGTGAACGAATAAACCAAATAAATGACATAGAAGGCCAGCTCTGGCTGAGCCATTGTGAGGGGCGATTGTTTGGCGGTCGGAAGTACAAAGGCTGCTGTGTCACTGTGGAGAACGCGACATAGTGCGGGAAACTTGATCATGTTGTAAACACGCGTCCGGGGGTTGGAGCCCCTCTCCGTTTTTTTGTGCGGATTGAAAGTAATCAACAGTTTATAAGTGTTAAGATCAAACTTCGTATTGCCAGCAGAAAGAAATAAAGAAGTCGTCAACAATGGAGTCAGCTCTGACGGTAAGTGTTTGTATCTGATGCAATGTATTGCGACGTGAAGTAACATTCGGCATACCTCGGGTGATCCGGTTAGATGTAGGTACGGAGTCGGCCGAGTTGTGACGAGTGGTGAAAAAACACAAAATGAGTTAACTCCCCTGCATACCAAAACATTACCAGTTGACATGTGTTGAAATCATGAACAGCGGGTGATATTCAGTAGGCCCCATGAATCTAAGAATTAAATGGATACATTTAGTATCGATCAGTTGAAAATCCACGCTGATGTAAGTAATTCTATAAGAGAAGATTAGATACTGGTGTTTTATACAATATTTAATGTCAATGTGTTTTGTTAACCATACATTTATGAAGGTCTGTACTATTGTTGCTGTGTGTAGTAAATTATGTAACCAGTGTTTAGTTACATGACGACTAGGTGTAACTCCTTACTAGGTGACAAATTTTTAGACTTGTACAACATGAATGTGTTTGAAAACGATTATTTATATTCAGCACACATGATGGTATTGCTATTGGTAATTGTAGGAAATGTTGTCGGAGAAGAAAATGCTGCTTACTAGCATTTACTTATTTTCCAACAGAATATTCTAAACGAAGATGATGGTTGCCTGATTAAAGAAATTGAAACTTTTGTTTCTAAATATAGAAAGGTATACACCTCCAAACAACATACTACCTGGGTTCAGTCAATTTACATGACAAAACTGCCACAAAATGTATAAAAATCCTATAACTATGCCCTCAATCAATGATACATATATTTTTCTTTAAAACCCACATGCAGCCAGGTCACTGAGATCTGACCGACATAATGTTACAAAATTCACCACAAAGTACATTGACAATGCACCAAATCACATGCTAATCTTTTGAAATATGCATGCAATCAGTAGAAACAGCTTTACTTGTAACAAACAGATAGTTTCTCATTGGAAAAATTTTTAAGTTGAGATGTAATTAACGATTTATCCTAAACTGTGATTCGTCCTCGGCTATATCAAAATGGACGACCTGGAAATAAGCTGATGATAGCTAGTGGAGTGAAAAAATGGTTTAGTATCAGCATGCCCACTGGGTTTTCAATTTGGGGGTACATGCACCCTCCAGGTTTTGAATTGGGGGTACAAAGAAAAAATTGGGGGTACACTGTACCCCCTAGATTTTGAATTGGGGGTACAAAGAAAAAATTGGGGGTACACTGTACCCCCTAGGTTTTGAATTGGGGGTACAAAGAAAAATTAGGGGGTACAGAGTAACTTTGGGCTGTTTCAGTTTTATAAATGAATTTCAACACCCTTGCTCCTCTACCATAATGAATGAGATCTTTATTAAATTGTGCATTTGGTGATTATATGGATGCATGATGCATCATATGTCTCCAGGGCATGCACATACTTGGATATAAGCGCAACAGTGGTCAGGGTATAAAGCCAAACACAGCCATGAGTTTTGATAATCGACCGCCTTTACGGAAGATTTTTCACCCTTTTTCCTTTCTCAAAGCTGCAAAGTACATTAGAACTGCTTTAAAAAGGAAGTATAGACAGATTGATGCTTGTTGTCCAGGATGATGTTTGTAGATTTGGCTATTTCAAAATCATAGAGGAGCAGGCCGATTGGCTCATTGTGAGCTCAAACTCTGTCAAATAAAGGCCATGCCGTGTTAGTGCAAAATAAAACAAAATGTATAATGGTAGAATCACTTGTGTAAACTTACCTTTCTCAGATCTTCACACTGTAAAATATTTTAACAGCTTTTGTTATGATGACATTTTTTTCTGCAGCAGACGCCATACATGTATGTGCTTACTTTTGACAGTGCGTGCATGCACTTACACCAAAAATTTGTATGCCCGGAGTAGAATTTATACATGAATTACGTACTGCAGTACGTGATTGGGCACCCTGAGTATGCCTCAGTTTGAAGATTTTTTGACAGAGGAATTATCTGTCTATTACAGGTAAGCCTGTTTCTATTGATTGCATGCATTTCAAAAGATTGGCATGTGATTTGGTGCATTTTCAGTGTTATTTGTTGGTGAATTGTGTCCATGTATGTCAATCAGATCTTGGTGACCTGACCGTTCTTAAAGTTTTAGGATTTATTTAACCCTTTCCCAGACGGAGAGGTAGCCAAAACTGTTACCTCTATTGAACAGTGACCTGGAAAAATCAATAACCTATACCACATATGGAGATAAGACATTTTATGGTCCTATCTGAACAGGGAATATTGGATTTTGTTCATTTCTTGACAATTTTTCACACATGTCCTAAAAGATGTTAAAATTGAGCTATTATTTCTTATTTCACACTATTTTGGTATATAAGAAGTTTTTAGAGAAAAGGCAGCTCTTTTTCATGGTATGATTTTTTTGAAAGTTTTAATGCAAATTATGCAGCAAAATGAGAATAAAGTTAGTGGGTTTTTTTTTTCTCATTTCTTTAACAGTTTTTTTCCTTTATTTACATGCAATAGGGTCATGAAAATGGGGATTTATAATTTTGTTAAATAATTGAACAAATCTTACTGTAGGAAGGTCTTTGGAAAATTTGATTATCTTTCACATTGTATACTCTTTTTATGCAGCCAAAATGCAAATTTCACTTTGTAATGAGTTTAAAAGTCTAAAGAGATTGTTTTAATGTTTCAGTAATCATGTTTCCTGTAGGTTACCAATACAAAAATCTATGAAATCTTTTTTTTTTTTTTTTTAATAAAGAGAACATAGTAATAAATGTGAACAAGTGAGTGACTCCGTTAATAAATAAATCCATGACAGATGTCAGCTTTTCTAAGAAGCCTTTTGTGGGAAACAAGATTTTTTTTCCTTCCCGCAATGTTTTCTACCCAATTGGAGAGCTGACATTCAGAAGGAACAAGTTTTGATTTGCTGTCTGCAGGCTCTTTAAATATGGAAAATGTAAAAACTGTTGTTTCATAAGGGGTTAGCCCTTAAACAAAGAAATCAGAGATTTTACAACCCAAAGAAAGAGGGCTTCTGTTTCAACCTGCAACAGAAAAACATGTCGCTAGTAGATCGACATAAGATTTCATTGAAGCAGATCGACAGGAAAAAACGCTGTGTTTGACATTATCGGTAACATGGACAAGGTTAAGAAGATGTAATTTTCGATTAAACATCATGCAAATGTTGATAAACATGAAAATTGCCATTTTTTTGGCCTAAAAGATCATAATTCAAGCTTAAAATGTAGTTGCTGTTTTTCAGTCACCCTTGACAACGTAATGTTTGGAATACTCCGTCTTATTCAAAAGTCCATACTCCGAGATATTGCGGCTTTTAAGGATAAGATTCGTAGCGATATTTTTCGTTATTACTCATGTACGCATTCGTCTAAAAAGAAAAGAACGCCTAACGATATTAATTTTCTGTTTGGAAATATAAATACCAAATCATGTGTATCTTAAACTTTGTGTACAAACTGAACGATGGCATAATGTAATTTTCAAGTAGATGCTTTCAACTATATGAAAAACCCCAGAATAAGTAATTAAAACACACTGTCGGAGGTGCAAACTGCCATTCGAGATCGGCCTCCAGTGCCCCATCTATCTCATCAACATGGGATCAGAAGATTCCTCAGCCGATAACCCAGAGAAATCCAAAATATCAGTGTCAAAATTAAATTCAGACCCTGAATTCTGAACCATAGTGTACGATTTCAAATGCTACCGTTATTTTCGAAAATCTAAGGAGGAAATTTTGTTGCTTATTAGCTCATATTCTCAAACCAACTGCGAGAAAATAGATAGCTTGGGGATTGAATCGCTCAAATTTCATTGGCTAATTGAATTGATTAATTTGAATGTGAAATTTGATTGGCTTACCTGTTCATTTTTTTTCACCAACCTTGTGATCGCATGGTAGATCTATACCGCCCATTCATAATCCGTAGATGACCGCTGTGTCATTACGTAATATTATGTAACGGTGCAGCTGGCCACGAGACAGAAACAGTAAAAATCGATAATTAAAGGCATAAAGTGTATATCACAACGCTTCCGAAAAAAAACTTCAATCGGGAGGGTAATAAAATCTAATCAACTTTTGTTGAATTTAGGGCTGTACAGTGCACAGGTTCTGGTCTCTTGTTCTTCCCTCATTATTTGTTTATCTGATAAAGGAAATATATGTCAGAAAAAGAAATTTCCATTTTCCTAATATTTCGTAAGTCACAATTTAATCGTGTTGTGACAGTTATTTCATTGTGGCTCATTTTATTCATTCACGTCTGAGTAAAGTAAACAGAAAATCAGACCTACTGAATATTCTGTGATTTTTCTCGGGTCAATTTACGCGTAAATAAGAGATGGATTAACACCTCCGACTGGTAAGAAATATGTGATTTAAACTTTTGTTCAAATGTGATTAGTATATGCAACATTGTTGAAGGTGTAATTTTGACTACGTGACGACGTCGCGGTTATTTTTCCAGTACTTTCCATCGAAACAGATGATGCTGTTTGTCACGTACGCCATTTACACATGTACACGGTTATATTTCTGGACCCCAGTCCTGTTTGACTTCAAATAACTCTTTTTTTTGAAGAACAACCATACCAGTTTTTTTCTATCAAAATAACGACGATATCTTATACTTACTGTTTCATACATCGTAGATAGTTTTGGTAATGTAAATTGCCGATTTTTTTTACATTGAATAGGACACACGTGAAAACCCGGGTTTGTTCAGATACGGTAGACATGTTAAAACCCGGGTCTGTACGGATAAGATAGACACGTGAAAACCCGGGTTTGTCCAGATAAGGTAGACACGTGAAAACCCGGGCTTGTCTGGGAAAGGGTTAAGTCATCTTAGCATAATTGTTCTCATGCATGTATGTGGGTTTTAACGAAAAAAATATGTATCATTGATAAAAGGCATAGTTATAGGATTTTTATATGTTTTGTTGTAGTTTTGTGGTGTAAACTGACTGAATCCAGGTAGTTAGTTGTTTGAAGTTGTATACCTTTCTATATTTAGAAAGACACATTTCAGTTTCTTTGATCATGCAACCGTCACCTTTGATTCAAAAGCCTTTTTTCACAGGATTATTAACACATGGTTTTGGTGAATAGGTTACACAGTGTTTCTGCCAGCTCATTGTTTTTGGGGATCATATATGACTCCCTGTTTGGAATTTTGGAGATCATTCAGAAATTTTAAGGGTCATGGTCTTTTTACCTTTCAGTTTTTTTCCACATGTTGTTCCCTTTCTAGATGTTTCATAAAGCTATGAATTATATTTGACAGTGTGGTATTAAAGGTGAAAGTTAAAAAAACTGACCTTGTAGAAATTTTGTCGTCTGTTGTGATCTGGGTTACTCCAGGGAGTCGGTGACTATGACTGAGCAGGGTCTAGAAAGTGGACAAAAAGTCTAAGTATGGATACCATACAGTAATATGGACGAAACGACAGCGATGTCGCACAGAATAATGTCACGTTTAAGACCCGTGACCGTTACATTGTAAACAGGAAACAAACAATGATCTGTGAGAAAGTGGATTAGTGATCGTGCTATCGTTGTGCGTCGTCCACATGTCAACAATTACCTTGTGTGCACTCTAGAGGCTACATTTTCAATCATATACTCATGAAACTTGGTCAGAATGTTTGTCTTGAAAATATGTCAGACAAGTTAGAAATTGGTCATGTCGGGTTAAAAAGTAGGCCACAGGGTTAAATCTAAGAAAAAGCTTGTGGGCACTCTAAAGACCATGTTTTCAGCCTGATACTCTTGAATCATGGTCAGAATGTTTGTCTTGATAATATCTTGGACAAGTTTGAAATTGGCTCATGTCGGATAAAAAAGTAGGTCACTTGGCCAAATCTCAGAAAAACCTTGTGTGCACTCTAGAGGACACATTTTTAGCCTGAAACTTATGAAACTTGAATGTTTGTCTGGATGATATCTTGGACAAGTTCAAAATTAGGTCATGTTTGGTCAAAAAAGAGGTCACTGGGCTAAATCTTAGAAAAACCTTGTGTGCACCGTACAGGCCACATTTTCAGCCTAAAACTCATGAAAGTTTGGTAGAATCTTTGTCTTGATTATATCTTGGACAAGTTCGAAATTGGGTCATCACTCATGTTGGGTCAAAATGTAGGTCACTGGGCTAAATCTTAGAAAAACCTTGTGTGTACTCTAGAGGTCACATTTTCAGCCTTATACTGATACAGATTGGTCAGAATGTTTATCTTGTTGACATCTTAGACAAGTTTGAAAGTGGGTCATGTTGGGGCAAAAAGTAGGTCACATGATCAAATCTTAGATAAACCTTGTGTGCACCGAAGAGGCCACATTTTCAGCTTGATTCTCCTGAAACTTGGTCAGAAAGTTTGCCTTTATGCTATCTTGGATAAGTTTCAAAGTGGGTCACAACTGGTCAAAAAGTAGGTCACTGGACCAAATCTTAGAAAAAAATTGTGTGCCCTGTAGAGGCCACATTTTCAGTCTGACACTCATGAAACTTGGTGAGAATGTTTGCTTTAATGATATCTTGGACAAGTTTGGAATTTAGTCACATTGGTTCAAAAAGTAGGTCACTTACACTCATGTGTTTTACATCATTGATAGCATGATCTCCTCAGCTTTATCAGCTGTAGATGACTTTACTTAGGTGAGCGCTTTATGGCCCTCTTGTTTTCATTGAAAACACAGACTTTCCGAAACGCTGGTTACAGGATGAAGTATATTGTTATTTCATAAAACTTACCAATAAAACATCCCAATTTTTTTGTTGAAAAATCCATTTCTTTCCACTTGAAATGGTTAGAATACCTGGCTTGCATGTCCCGAAATGATTTCTCATTTAAAACAGAATGTATTTCTTTATTTCAATTCAGACATCTTTACCCTCTTAGGAAAAATGCTGTTTCTTGACTCTGATGAATTATATGTGAAAATACCGACAGATGAGTATTTACATTATTGATTTTAGGTAGGTATTTACCACGATTTAGTTAGAACCTTTCAGTTATAGACCTTGTTTTTTATAGGTCGAAGAAGGCAGGTTGCCAAAGGAAAACAAGTGCCTGTGGTTGCAGAGTCTGTGAAGAATTTATTTACATATTATAAACAATAAAATTGCGTAACTTTGTACTACTCTGACCATGTGATAAGTAATTGTAATGCGTTTCAAATTTCAGTCACCTGTGGTTAAGTCCTTCCTAGCTGGCTCTTTAAGTGGAACATGTTCTACCCTCTTATTCCAACCACTGGACCTTGTTAAAACCAGAGTACAGTCATCAATTTCAATAAATGGGTGAGTTTAAACTATTTACCAAATCAATAAAATTTTAGACTTGCCTAAATCGAAGGCTTTTGCCGGCAACAGAAAAATTGTGACCAAAAAAAATAGCATCACATTTGGAAGGGTAATAAAACTATGTGGGAAGAGAAGGAAATGCTGGTCACCAGTTCAGTGAATCACCAAAATACCCCTATTTTTATTATTGAATTGAGATAACTGATAAGTATGCAGGATTTTTGTTTCTTTTTTTTTGTGTCAACAAAAAACATGCTTAGTCAAAGAACTTAGCATTCTTGAGAAGAATGATGTTGTTAATATACATTGATCATTGATTTACATGGAGAACAATCACTGTAACACTCCAGTGTCTGGTCTGTTACACACGAAAATACTCCATCTTGATTACGCCAGTGGAGACTAAAGAATTATCAGTATCAATTTATCACTTACATTTTTTATAAATGAGAACACTGATGCCTTTGATTTATGAAAAATGTAGACCCACATCAGATGTAGGTCTCTGATCTATCCAAATGCACAAGTAGCTTGGCGCGTTCTGTTCTGTCCTGTTAAAGTGAAGCAATCATAAATGAAGGTGTTTGGTGGATGTAATCTAATTTATTTGATGTGTAAGTTGTCATTTTTAAAGTGATATGATTATTATTCATAATCCCTTTGGTGGAATTACGATTGTCTTATCAATTTATGCCTCGTAACGTGTTGGCCATAGATTCAAAAGAGAAAGAGTCATGTCGGGTCAAAAAGTAGGTCACTGGGCCACATCTTAGAAAAACCTGTGTGCACTCTAGAGGCCACCTTTTCAGCCTAATACTCTTGAAACTTGGTCAGAATGTTTGTCTTGATGATATCTTGGAAATGTTCGAAATTGGCTGATGTCTTGTCAAAAAGAAGGTCACTGGGAAAAATCTTAGAAAAACCTTGTATGCACTCTAGAGGCCACATTTTGAGCCAGATACTCATGAAACTTGGTCGGAAAGTTTGTCTTTGTGATATCTTGGACATCTTCCAAAGTGGGTCACGTCTGGTCAAAAAGTAGGTCACTGGACCAAATCATAGAAAACCTTGTGTGCACCGTAGAGGCCACATTTCAGTCTGATACTCATGAAACTTGGTCAGAATGTTTGTCTCAATGATATCTTGGACAAGTTTGAAATTAGGTCACATTGGTTCAAAAAGTATGTCACTGACATTTGTTTTTCATCATTAAAACCAGGCTCTCTTCAGCCATATGTAGGTGACTTTACTCAGGTGAGCACTTTAGGGCCAATGGCCCTCTTGTTTAATTTCATATGCCCTATAAAAATGAAAACTATTTTTTTATCATACTTATGGGTAAAGATCACACACATCAACCGTATATAAAAACTACTGTAGTGAGATTGCGCAGGTAAAATCCCTAATCCGACAAATTTTACTAGATCTACCTCGAGGGCGTATCTCGGTGGACATTACAGTACAGGTAGGCTATTCTGGAGCACATTCTTCATGTCAGGCCTCAATGGCATGTTGATATTTTGTCATTAGTTTTAAACTAACCCTCCTACATTATTATGATTACAAGTTATGTCAAAAACCACAACTTCAGTTATCTGAACGCAATAATTTAAAAAAAAAAAATACAGTGTATTGGTGGTATTTCGGAGATGTATTGGACCCCTGATTACCAGCATTTTTTTATTTTTCACGTTTTTAAAAAGCCTTTTCCGTAGGGCCATCGAAACTCGGGATTGTGTGGTGTAGGGTTCCATCATAAGCTATTGCATTTGAGTCATTGTGATAGTTACAAGTTTGCAGCTGGGAACCAAGAAAACATCAACTAGTATGCGATGGCATTGCTGCAAATGAGAAATTGCTTCTTACAAGAATTTTTAAAGTGAAAAAAGTGTGAAAAATATCTACTCTTATATTATTGCTATATTTCAGTTGTATTTATTTTCAGGGCACGTCCAGTTGGCATGGTAGCTGTGGTTGCCAATGTTGTCCAACAGGAGAAAGTTGTGGGACTGTGGAGAGGGCTCTTGCCAGTAAGTAGTTGTTAAACTCTTTACCAAACAGTCACAAAGTGTGCCTTTGAAAACATCTGGTCACATGCATTTTCTCCTTTCCCACGATGTTTTCTGCTCTTTCTGATACAAATTCCATCATTTCTGCCACAGTTCACATGGATGTGATTCTTCCCTCTTCCATTTCAGTAGATTTCCTCCCATTGCAGCTAAAATTGAAGATTCAAAGTTGTTCCAGCTCATTAGGATCTGTTCTAGACAAGAACTACATAGTTACTGAAGTATGTAAGGGACAGGGGCGTCAGGGCATCTTCCTCTCGTTTCATATGACCAAAAGGGGACTTAATGCATCTGCAAAATGTATCAATCCAGGTCAGCCTGTGCAGGCTGACCTGGGCTGAAACTTTATGCTTTTTGTCAATTTTCTTTGTATCGAAGGACATTTTATCACAGGATTTAGTCGGTTGGTACACAAAATGGATTATTTGGATCTGCAGTAAAATGAATATTGTGACGACTTGCTTTCTTGGTATAATGCATTTCGGAGATGCATTAAGCCCCCTTTATCTATAAATATATATTCATTCATCATTCTCATCCTAAATTTAATCTGTCATGCAGGGTTTTCGATGGCGCACAAATCCTGCGTCAAGATGATGCAATTTTATTTCAAATGACCCCCAAAATAAATTACAGTGCATCATCAATGACGCAACTTCCCTAAATCTAATTCATCTAGGAAATTGAACAAATTGGCTTTAATCCAAGTCTGTTTAGCTCCATGCTGTTTCAATATCAGACGAACACCATTCCCATCCCCCCCCTCCTCCCCCCCCTACAGGGTTTATTTTAGATAAAGAGGTTTTCCAGTAATTTATATATAGAATAACAATGGTTCAGTCAGTGTTAGAGTAAAGCATTGAACAGTCAAATTCATAGTCCAGTTCTCTGTATTTTACATCACATTTAATGCGGCTGCGGGTAGATAAAAGTACATGTACACATTACCAGTTTATTCTGTTTGCGGAAAAAAATGTCATGTCGGAGTAAACTGCAGCATTTTTAGCATCTGCTTTGAGCAGCACTGCTGATCATGCCACATCAAGCCATGATTCGGATGAGAATGTACCATCTGCCATAAAACAAAGTCAAGCTTTCCATTAGAAATGGCTTAAAGACTTCACTTGGTAACAGTTTAAAGAAGATGAAATTTATTGAAGACGAAGAAACTGAACCTCGTTTCAAGTGGTTATACAACCCTTTGCTTGTCTTATGTAGAATGTTATGAAAAAATAGGAGCAATATAGAAGCAAACAACAGTAAATATGGTATTTTCCTTTTATTTACAAAACATGGTTCATACAAACTCATTTATTATGACCCCCAAAGTTAAGGAAATGACCCTTAACTTAGAAGACAAGGGGTCGCAATGACCCCCCAATTTTTAATGCTGAGGGAAAACCCTGGTCATGTACAAATCTCATAATTTGTGACAGAAAGTAACGCTTTAACGTATACTAAACATCCTTAGTTTTCATGACCCTTGGGAGGAAGGCCTTTGAAAACAGAGTGGGACAAGATGAAAATGCTGGTCACTAGCATTTTTAATTATTTCCTTCATTGTATTTTACTCTTGGAAATTTTAGACCAAAACTGAATACATTATTTCTTCACCGCACCTTATATTTTGGATTTTGTCATTGCTACAAGGAAAAAACTAAGACAATAAATCTGTTTGAATCTGAAAACATACCTGCACCTTTAACCCTTTACCACTCAATCTAGATTTTAGACAATCCTCAGAAAGAAGCCTTTTGAAAACACTGTAGGAAAAGGATAAAATGCTGGTAACCAGCCAGTATTTTCTCCTTTTCACACAACTTTTTCTACAATAACAAAGAAAAACTCCATCATTTTAGTCCAATTTAAACTGCGGCTCACAAATACCTTCAATTTTGACAAGTATCTTTGGCGGTAAGAGTTAGTAATGGCTTGCTCCTGGTATTCATAACGGCTTAACTATTTCTAGATTATCCATGCATTTGCTCAACTCTTTACCAAATGGCAAAATTCTTGTCAAAATTGAAACCATTTGCATCCAACAAAATAAATGTGGCCCAAATGATGATTTCAATCTTTAAAAGAGTAGGAAACATTTTGGGAAAAGAAGAAAATGCTGGTTTCCAGCATTTACTCCTTTTCCCCACAATGTTTCCAAATGGCTTCTTCCCCAGGTTCATTAAAACTCGGAATTATGTGTTAAAGAGTTAATTTTTTTTTTCCTTACAATTGTTTCAGTCAATGTCCCGATGTGTTCCTGGTATAGGGATATACTTTTCTACCATACATTATCTAAAGGGAAAAATCCAACCTAAATCTTCAGTAGAGACCATGGTTGTTGGAGGAACTGCTAGATCTGTTGCTGTAGTCACTATGCTGCCATTTACAGTGTTAAAGACAAGATATGAGGTAAGGGACCCACAAAAGGTTCTATAACTCTCCTTGCTGATTGTGTACTTCTGTTGATTGACTTTATACTGTTAATGAGAAATCGGTCATAATCGCTTTGAATTTCACTTTCTGTCTTATCACTTTATCAAACGACATGTTTGGGACGAGTCCAAATCCAAAGCACGTGCAGACGACAACTTAATTGTGGCTGAAATGTGGAAATTATTTTTGAAACGATAGAACATATAGTGGGAAAGGGAGAAAATGATGGTTACCAGCATTTTCTCCTTTTCCTACATTATTTTCAAAAGCCCTCCTCCTCATAGTTGTTATAATTTGGAATTGTGTGGTAAAGGGTTAACAGTCCGAAGAAACAATCCAGTAATTTAACAAGATTTATTGAGACAGGTAGCTTTTTGAAATATGGAAGAGCGAGGCAAACTTTCCATCCTCCTTTGGACAATTTCGAACAAGCCACATTTGGTTTGTCATTTGCAAATGCTTTCAAAATGGACAAATTTGCTGTTCTTTCGTCTGATCCAATGGACCCTACCCAGTGGCTGCCTACTGGTAAACTTTTTAGCTCACCTTAGCACAACGTGCTAAAGGTGAGCTATTGTGATCGCCCTATGTCCGGCGTCCGTCGTCTGTCGTCCGTCAACAATTTCTTTAAACATCTTCTTCTCCTTAACCACTGGGCCAATCTTGATGAAACTTGGCAGGGATGTTCCTTGGGTGAAGCTCTACCAAAATTGTTCAAAGAATTGAATTCCACCCACAACTCTGGTTGCCATGGCAACAAAAAGGAAAAAAAGGCAAAATCTTTGAAAATCTTCTTCTCTGAAACTAGAAGGCGTAGAGCTTTGATATTTGTTATGTAGCATCTCCTAGTGGACCTCTACCAAGTTTGTTCATATGATGCCACTGGGGTCAAAACTGGCCCTGCCCCAGGGGTCACAAGTTTGAGCATAGTCACAAAGAAGGAAAACTTTAAAAATCTTCTCCTCTAAAACTTGAAGGCGTAGAGCTTTGATATTTGGCATGTAGCATCTCATAGTGGACCTCTACCAAGTTTGTTCATATGATGTCCCTGGGGTCAAAAATGGCCCCGCCCCGGGGGTCACAATTTCCAACATAGGAACAAAGAAGGAAAAATTTAAAAATCTTCTTCTGTAGAACTAGAAGGCATAGAGCTTTGATATTTGGCATGAAGCATCTCCTAGTGGACCTCTACCAAGTTTGTTCATATGATGCCCTTGGGGTCAAAATTGGCCCTGCCCCGGGGGTCACAAGTTCGAACATAGGAACAAAGAGGGGAAACTTTAAAAATCATCTTCTCTGAAACTTGAAGGCGTAGAGCTTTGATATTTAGTATGTAGCATTGCCTAGTGAACCTCTACCAAGTTTGTTCATATGATGTCCCTGGGGTCAAAACTGGCCCCACCCCGGGGGTCACAATTTTGAGCATAGTAACAAAGAATGAAAACTTTAAAAATCTTCTTCTCTGAAACTTGAAGGCATAGAGCTTTGATATTTGGCATGTAGCATCTCCTAGTGGACCTCTACCAAGTGTGTTCATATGATGTCCCTGGGGTCAAAACTGGCCCCGCCCTGGGGGTCACAATTTCCAACATAGGAACAAAGAAGGAAAACTTTAAAAATCTTCTTCTGTAAAACTAGAAGGCATAGAGCTTTGATATTTGGCATGAAGCGTCTCCCAGTGGACCTCAACCAAGTTTGTTCATATGATGCCCTTGGGGTCAAAACTGGCCCTGCCCCGGGGGTCACAAGTTTGAGCATAGTAAAAAAGAATGAAAACTTTAAAAATCTTCTTCTCTGAAACTGGAAGGCGTAGAGCTTTGATATTTGGTATGTAGCATCGCCTAGTGGACCTCTACCAAATTTGTTCATATGATGTCCCTGGGGTCAAAACTGGCCCCGCCCCGGGGGTCACAAGTTCGAACATAGGAACAAAGAGGGGAAACTTTAAAAATCATCTTCTCTGAAACTGGAAGGTGTAGAGCTTTGATATTTGGCATGTAGCATTGCCTAGTGGACCTCTACCAAGTGTGTTCATATGATGTCCCTGGGGTCAAAACTGGCCCCGCCCCAGAGGTCACAAGTTTGAGCATAGTAACAAAGAAGGAGTACTTTAAAAATTTTCTTCTCTGAACCTGAAGGTGTAGAGCTTTGATATTTGGTATGTAGCATCGCCTAGTGGACCTCTACCAAGTTTGTTCATATGATGCCCCTGGGGTCAAAACTGGCCCCGCCCTGGGGGTCACAATTTCCAACATAGGAACAAAGAAGGAAAACTTTAAAAATCTTCTTCTCTGAAACAGGAAGGCATGGAGCTTTGATATTTGGTATGTAGCATCGCCTAGTAGACCTCTACTAAGTTTGTGTATATGATGCCCTTGGGGTCAAAATTGGCCCTGCCCCGGGGGTCACAACTTCAAACATAGGAACAAAGAAGGAAAACTTTATTTTTTTTTTTTCTCTCTTAAATGGGAAGGCATAGAGCTTTGATATTTGGTATGTAGCATCTCCTAGTGGACTTCTACCAAGTTTGTTCCAAGGATGCTGCTTGGGTCAAAACTGGCCCAGCCCCGGGGGTCACAAGTTTGAACATAGGAACAAAGAAGGAAAACTTTAAAATTCTTCTTTAAAACTGGAAGGCGTAGAGCTTTGATATTTGGTATGTAGTGATTCTCTTCTAAGTTTGTTTGCCCATCTAAGCGCAACAAGTTCATTGAGTTCAAAATTGGGTCATCTTGGGTCATAAACTAGGTCACTTGGTCAAATTAAAGAAATACCTTGTTGGCACTCTTGAGGTCACATTATTTGCTCAATTGCCTTGAAAATTAGTTAGAAAGTTTGTCTGTATAAAGTCTCACATTAGATTAATTTGGGTCAACTTGGGTCAAAAACTAGTTCACTGGGTCAAATTAAAGAAATACCTTGTTTGCACTCTGGAGGCCACATTTATTGCTCAAATGACCTGAAATTTGGCCAGAATGTTTGTCTTGATGAAATACCAGATGAGTTTGGATTTGGGTCACCTGGAACCATAAACTAGGTCACTAGGTCAAAATAAAGAAATACCTTGTGGGTACTCTAGAGGCCACATTCTTTGCTTAATTGCCTTGGAAATTGGTCAGAATGTTTGTCTTTGTAAAATCTCACATGAGTCTGAATTTGGGTCAACTGGGGTTGTAAACTAGGTCACTTGGTCAAATTAAAGAAATAGCTAGTGGGCACTCTAGAGGCCACATTTATTATTCATTTGATTTGAAAATTGGTTAAAATGTTTCTTTTGATATAGTCAATGACCAGTTCAAATTTGGGTCACCTGGGGTCATAATCTACGTCACTAGGTCAAATTAAAGAAATATCTTTAGGGCACTCGAGGCCACATTTTTTACTCAGTTGACTTGAAAATTAGTCAGAATGTTTGTCTTCATGAAATATGAGTTTGAAATTGGGGTCACCTGTGGTCAAAAACTAGGTCACATGGTCAAATTAAAGAAAAACCTTTAAGGCACTCTACTAAGGTGAGCGACCCAGGGCCATCATGGCCCTCTTGTTTTTTTTTTTTAAGCCAACATCTTGCCATGTGCTTCGTCCTGAGCCGTTTTATTCTATTGTGGTAAATGGTGTGACCACCACCAATGTCTCTCAGACAGTAGGCCTAAAGTAGCATTGGAAAATTTTGGCTCAACTGTCAATTTCAGACCATGACAACTTCCATTTCATCAAACGATTTCCCCTTTTTCCATTTTGTAAAAAAAATTTCCAGTGGGTCTTTTAGGCCTACCCTGTTTCAGATACTTGAAATCAGCATCTGCATGATTGTCGACTCGTACAAAGTGGTGACGGCCATTCTCTCAGTCAGTGTGAAAAAACGTTCCCATTTTGGGGGCATTTACAGGCTTGGAACCTATTCCAATACTTTGCCCATTCACAGTATTTGCTTGCAGTACTAGTCACCAGTCTCACCACCATGGAAGTGTACTGCAGTCAAAATAACGGGAGAAGAGAAAGAGGGCAAATTAAAAATATTTGGACGTCACATGGAATTTGTAAACGAATCATCTAATCTTTCTTTTGATCCAGCAGGAGTGACTCTAAACTTCATGGTTGTTTTGCAGTTGTTATACATGATGTATTTATAACAGATAAGAAAATAGCTGGAATTTTTTGATATTATATTGATTTGAGAAAAAAAAAGTTTTTCAGGCCTGCTGGCCATAATTTTTTTTTCAGGGTCACCTTATACACAGGTTTTTAGCTCCACTGGCCAAAGACCAGTGGGCTTGAGTGAAAACATCTTCTCTGGAACTACCCATTGGATTTTAACAAAACTTCACAGAAATGATCCTGGCATGGCCCTCTTCAGAAACTCTTTGAATTTGATTTCTATCAAAACTGTGGTTGCCATGGCAACAAAACTGAAAAATATTGAAAATCTTCAAAAATCTTCTTGTCCAAAACCATAAGGCCAAGGGGTTACCAAATTTGACATGTACCTTCATCTAATGGACCTCTACAAAAACTGTTCAAATTATAGCCCCAGGGTCAAAATTGGTCCTGCCCCGGGGGTCACAAGTTTTACATAGGTTTATACAGTGAAATTTTAAATATCTTCTTGTTCTAAACCATATGGCCCAGAGCTACCAAATTTAGCATGTAGCTTCATCCACAGGCCTTTAAAGCTTCATTGAGCTGTTACGGAACACTAACATTTTTCTTGGTTGATCATCGAATACTTGTGAATTGGTGCATCGCCTGTATATCAGGGAATACTCATTTTCATTTTCATTTACATCATTACTATAAATAGCACATTGGCAACTGCCTCTATGTTGTATATAATAAGACAAGGTGTGCAATGAAATCGAAGAAAATTTTTACCCCAATCCTTTTTCAAAGATAATATTTAACCAAAAACGGAAAAATAAACCTAGTTACCATTTTTTGCCCGTATGAGGCTTAATAAATAAACTATGAGGGCAATAGCCTGAGTGGTTCATACATTGCGCCTCATAACTCACAACCATGGTTTTTTAAACGATAAACCACAATAGAAAGAAAATTACTTCGATTCTAACATGACCAACTCTTAATCAAAGGAAAACAAGTTCATACTTAGTATACAAAAGCTGATGCTAATTAATTCCCTTGTACAAACCATGGCTATTCCAGTTACTTACCAAAATAAAACTGCCCAGCTGGTGAATGCAACAAAAATCAAAATTTCAATGAAACCTTAGGCATCAAACATAACAATTTCAATAAAACCTTAGGCATCAAACAGAACGCTACTAGTATTTTATTTTCACCCTTTCAAATGACAAGGAAGAATGAGGTCAAGCATTAGGTTTGCAGTAGCTTCAGATGCTCAGAAGATTATCCCAATCCCATTTCCAATGCAATGCCAGCCAATTTTATGTTAATCTTCAACATGAAAAGACACTTGATATACATATATTTACTGATAACATTTCAAATAGTTCCATCATTGTCAATTTTTGTCATAAACAGAAAGTATAAAGGATATCATTGGCTTTTTCCTACCTCCTTGGTCCAGTTGAGGAAAATGGCCATTTGTTTATGTCAAGTGACTTTCATTCATAAAATATCCGAGGGCGGAGACACGGAACATCCATGAGGATCTTGCTTCATGATGTTGGTTTTACCGCACTTCCGTTGGGCTGTGGTTATAGAGCCAAAGTCACCTGTCATGTTAGAATTGCCATCAAATTTTAATTTATGCTCTTTAACCACTATTATAGTCTTAATGATTAGTTCAAAGTAATCTGACACAAATATATTATAGATTGGAATATGTTATAATGAACTTATTAGCTCCACTGGCCGAAGGCCAGCGAGCTATTGTCATGGCGTTGTGTCCGTCGTGCGTCCGTCCGTTCGTCCGTGCATGCGTCCGTAAACTTTTTCTTTAAAAAACTTCTCCTCAGAAACTATTGACTGGATTTTTACCAAATTTCACAGGAATGTTCCTTTGGTGGTCCTCTTTCAAATTCCTTCAAATAATTGTGTTCCATGAAGAATTCTGGTTGCCATGGCAACCAAAGTAAAAAACCTTAAAAAATCTTCTCCTCCCAAACCGCTATTTGGATAGCATTATTATTTTGCAGGAATGTTCCTTAGATACAGGTTTACAGAATTCCTTTAAAAAAAAATGATCTGTCAAAAAACATGGCTTTTATGGGAGACTCATTTTCCTTTTATGGTATAAAGTAAAATCTTTGAAAAATTTCTTCTCTAAAACTATTCATTGGATTTCATTGTTGTTTTGCAGGTAAGTTCCTATGGTGGTTGTCTGCCAAATTGTTTCTATGGTGGTTGTATACCAAATTCCTTTTAAAAAAATGATACACCTAAAAACACATTTTTTTATAGACAAGGCTTATATTTCAAAAAAATGTTCTTCTCCAAAACTATTTATTGTGTTAGTTTTATCGACTAACAAAGAAAAAGGAAGAAAATTGGATTGACTTGACCTAGTCAGGGCTGTCCTATTTAAGCCCACACATTTTCCTTGGTATTAAGATCACAATTTACTCCAATGATATGCTATTAGTTAGTACTAGTAATGAAATATCACTGGCCATAAATAAGATAAAAGCTTGAGCACCTTTCACAACTTGAGCTTTTCAATTTTGCCTTATTACTAAGCCTGAGTAACCATGCCAAGATAAAAAAGAAAAAGTATTTTAATAACAAAACCCCCATGTTGTAGGTACTTTATAGTCCTTTTGATATAGAACAAGAGAACCTCTGCACTTTTATTAGTTCTGGTAAAGGTTTGTTGACCTACTAATGAGTAAATGCAGAGTGGACAGAGAAGGGGTGTAAATCCTGGTGACATGGTACACAGTGGGACAGGGCTTTACATTTGTGATAAGGCATTAATGTTACCCAGTCAAACTGATCCCACAACTTCAGTACACCAGAATTAATCTGTGCCCTGGAGCAGGATATTTGATTTATGTAAATGCATTTGTAGACCATTTTGTGTTGTTTGCCACAGAAGACATTCTAACTGTGAAAAGTTGATTATTAGGGATTAGGTGTTCATTGTATGCCAGCATATTTCATTCTATCTGGTGTATTGATGTAAGTTGATCTATATTGCTATAACATTCATTCATTTGCCCTCCTAGCTGTTCTTTTAGATTACCCCTTTACCACACAATCACAACTTTTAACGACCCTGAGAAAGACATATTTTCTCTATTTTGATGTTTCCCCACCCAAAATGGTTTGTGAAAGGACCTGTTGCAGACAACATATCTTCAAATTAGTAAGACATATATAAAAAAGGATAGAAATTATTGTGGGAAACTAAGAAAATGCTGGTTACCATTTTTTTCTTCTTTTCTCACAAGTTTTTTCCATACCTTTTTTCTTTAGTGAGCTAAAATGCAGGATTGAATGGTAATTGTTAAAAACTTCTTTTCGCCATTATAGAAATATCAGGCCTGTGGAGCGATACAGGCGCTCAAGCGCCTCTAGTTTTTCCAATATTATGGCTCTATTTTTCATTGATGATTATCAGTTATGTATTCAAATTTTCAGAGTGGAGAATTTGTATACAGAAGTATGATGAGAAGTTTGGCATCAATCTACCGTTCTGAGGGTATGAAAGGTATGTTCACATGTACATAGTCAATCCACAAAACGACCAGTTGTTAACTATTTACCCCAAAACAAAATTCAAAGTGTCCAAATTTGAAGTTTTTGCTGATGAAAATCCAGACATGGCTCAACTAAATGGATCTGTGTTTGAAAGAATACAAAGTATTTAGGAAAAGGAGAAAATGTAGGTTACCATCATTTTCTCATTTTCAAAGACCTTCTTTGTAAGGGTTGTTAAACATGGGATTGTTTGGTAAAGGGATAACTTTTTGCAGGCTCATTTCAAGATGTAATACTTACCACTGTTAATTAATCAATACATAGTCTACATGTATGTATTAATTTACACTACTGGTAGTAAGTATTCTCATGATACATATTTGAAGGGTTGTGCATTTTATTAATGATTTTTGAATCATGGGAAAGGGCTGAATTGATTTATTACAAACACTTGTTCTACTGTCAAATGAATTGTTCAATCTACTAGAGCACGCCTAGGCCCCCTAAAGTTCCAGATGGTGCAATTTTAAATCAACCTTAGGCTTGTTTGGTGTACTCGATCGTAAAAGAACTATTCTGCAAATTACGGTCCTTTTTGGCCGTTTCTGCCTTTTCTGTTCAATAAACACAATACTGAGCTTGCCAGTGAGAATTTAACGATAACCGTATGGGTGTTATGGTTTACATTAAACTGGTAGCTTGTTATCAATCTTCGTATCGGACAGTTAATGAAGATACAACAGGTACCAATAGTTACATTCCTTGAGCTTCCGCTGATCGTTCAAGATAGCAATGAAGCAATTTTCTGAGTATTTTGGAAGTATCGGTGGTGCGAAAAAGGCAAAACCTGTTGAAAGTATTACTTCGGAAAGCACAGTCGGGCCGGTCCGTACCCCTAGTTCAAGCGACAAAAATAAAACCCTATAGTTATGCGAGTTTCAACCAGAATGGCTCCCGGACGATCAGATCAAAGATGGTTAGTTTATGACAAGAAAATAAACTGTAGTTTGAGTGATCAGCAGGAAAGTTTCATGCCTTTGTGATGTGATGTCTGAATTTCGACTGACAGACATATTTCGTCACTTTTTAGATTGAAATTAATGGTGGAAATAAGGTTGCGTCAATTAACAATGATGATTTCTGCAGTGTTGCAGTTTTATTAGCATGTATGAGAATACACTTGCTAATAAAAAGGCAACACTTGTTAAATAAAAAGGTTTGCATATCAGTAGTAAAATATGTTTTGTGTGTGGCCCCCTGTTTTCCAACATGGCCACCTATTTCAATGTCTATGGGCCTGATGGGCCCCCTTACAAGCAAAGCTAGATTGAACACTTTAATGATAACAGAATTTACATAATTATGAAGTAATGTTGATGTGATACAAAATTATTGAAACCAAAAGCTTTTGACAGGGGGGTTGTTGGTCCTTATGCACTGTAATTTCAAGGCCATTTTTGCAAGAGCATTTCACGAAATGTTTAACAGTCTGAATCACAGATTGTGCTGCTAATTCTGTGCAGTCTAATCTTGATCTGTGTTGTCTGCAAAAGGAAAAAAATATTTTTACTTGAAGTATACTGATGTGGTTTTTGATCCCAAGAAAATATATTACCAAAACACTGATTGCTACTTTATTGCAGGTTTGTTTAGTGGCATTACAGCAACATTACTGCGAGATGTGCCATTTTCTGGACTTTACTTCATGTTTTATTCCAAGTTGAAGGAGTGTAAATTTGGTAGGTGTTGACCTTCAGTCATTATTTTATTTTGTGTTTTGTTCCTAATAGGAAACATGAATGTTATTCAAGATGCACTTGAAATACAAATGATAGCTTATTATGCTTTTTCCCTTGATTCTTTCCAGTCTGCTCAGCTTTCCTCTTATTATATTTCCAACCAAGTTAGAGGGGCGTACTAGAATTAGGTTGTCTGTTCATAGACACAGTTTTGTATCCTGTTCTCCTTCAGTTTTCAACCAATTTGGCTGAAAGTGAAACTGAAGCCTTCCTGCAATAGGAAATTGCACATTTATGCAATTTTCATGATGATTGATGGACTGTTACAGGAGACATGGCCCTTTGAATTTTTCTGGGTCCAGTGACAAGGCAGCTGGTGGGGGGTATTAGTGGGACTGCAAAAGTTCAGTTTGTAACAGTTTTGTGTAGGGATTGAATTATGTGAACAGTGAGAGAGAGAAAAGTAACTTTGCCTAGTATTCAAGTCATTCATTTTCTTTAGTCTATAAATTGCATTTCTGCATTTGTCTTATATTATAGAAAGTAAAAACAGCATGGAACTCTGTTCCTCTAGTCAGAAACCAAAGCAGTATAATGTTAGGCATTAAGATAGTCTATTATGTCCTGTTGTTTCTTCAGATAACATGGCTGTACCTCGTGTGAAAACCCAATTTTTAGCTCCACTGGCCGAAGGCCAGCGGGCTTATGTCATGGCCAGGTGTCCGTCGTGCGTGCGTGCGTCCGTCCGGTCGTCCGTCCGTCCGTCCGTCCGTGCGTGCGTTAACTTTTATTTCAAACATCTTCTTCTCTGAAACTACCCATCCAATTTTCACGAAACTTCACAGAAATGATCCTGACATGGTCCTCTTCAGAATTTCTTGAAAGAATTTGATTCCTTCAAAAACTCTGGTTGCCATGGCAACAAAACTGAAAAATATTGGAAATCTTTAAAAATCTTCTTGTCTGAAACCATAAGGCATAGGGCTACCAAATTTGGCATGTAGCTTTATGTAGTAGACCTCTATCAAGTTTCTTCAAATTATAGCCCTGGGGTCAAAATTGGCACTGCCCCAGGGGTCACAAGTTTTACATAGGCTTATATAGAGAAAACTTTAAAAATCTTCTTGTCTGAAACCATAAGGCATAGGGCTACCAAATTTGGCATGTAGCTTTATGTAGTAGACCTCTATCATGTTTCATGAAATTATAGCCCTGGGGTCAAAATTGGCTCTTCCCCAGGGGTCACAAGTTTTACATAGGCTTATATAGAGAAAACTTTAAAAATCTTCTTGTCTGAAACCATAAGGCATAGGGCTACCAAATTTGGCATGTAGCTTTATGTAGTAGACCTCTATCATGTTTCTTGAAATTATAGCCCTGGGGTCAAAATTGGCTCTTCCCCAGGGGTCACAAGTTTTATACATAGGCTTATATAGAGAAAACTTTAAATATCTTCTTGTCTGAAACCGTAAGGCCTAGAGCTACCAAATTTGGCATTTAGCTTGATCTAGTTGGAGTCTACCAAAAGTGTCCAAAGTATAGTCCTGGGGTCAATTTGGCCTCATACTTGGAGGGGGGGGTTCACAAGATTTACATAGGCTTACATAGGGAAAACTTTTAAATCTTGGTGTACATAGCCATAAGGCTTAGGCTACCAAATTTTGCATATAATTATAGCATTATTTAGTGGACAGTTACAAAGAGGGCCCAAGTTACAGCTCTAGGATCAAGTTTGGCCCTGCACCAGGGATCACAAGTTTTACATGGGTTTATGGAGTGAAAAGTTCAGAAACCATCTTGTTACCAGCCATAAGGCCAAGAACTCCCACATTTGGCATGTTATTCTTCTAATACAATATTCCCCATTTAGTCAGACTGTAGCCATGAGGTCAAAGTTTTATAAGGGCTTATATAGTGAAGACTTTTCTTCGTGGTTTATATTTATAAGCCAGTGGAGCGATACAGGGCCATCATGGCCCTCTTGTTTCATTTTGTATGATGTTGAAAGCAACATTAAACTTCATTCAATCTATCATTTTTATTATGTATGTTTTTTTTTTATTGGTTGATTATTCCGTCTTTGAATAAAAGGTCATTTGGAAAAAGGTCATATTAGGTTTATTCATACACTTGGAGAGAGGGAGATGGGGGGGGGAGAGAGAGAGACAGAGAGAGAGATTGTATTACAAACTCCTGTGCTATTTTTTTTTTTTTTGACACAATTCATAGTATATTATGCAGAGTATAATTAATGTCTAACTTCTCAAGCTGATTTCTTAATGCACGGAATAGTAATGATGAAGTGGGGAATTCTTGTTTAGAAATATTTTATTCCCTGCACTCTGGAATCATTGTTGAAAATACTTATTGGAATTGTATTGATGAGTCATTAAAAATGAGAACCCTCGATGAAGATTCTATGGGCAGAAGTATCACATGTTTTCATTTGTTGACAAGGATATTCCCTTCATCACATACATGTAACTATAATACTTTGATAATATTTTCTACTGCATGAAATTGCACAAAAGTATATGAAGTCTTATTATGAACTTTGAGACCCGCTAGATCCCCAGCTTTGACTGGTGGTGGGGCACTAATAGTGGTTATTTTTTTTTCTGTATAAACTTATAGATGCTTCCTTCCTGCAGCTTGCCTGGTTGTCAACTTAATGTAATAAAGAGGTAATTATTAAACAGTGTAAGTTGGCCTTGCAGACCACAGATACAAAATCACATAAAAGATATAGAAACTTTTGTACATGTACACTGTGTTTCTTTCATGTCAGAAAAGTTTTATATGTGTATTTTCTGTTAAAAATTACAAGGCAAACACAATTATATATGTACACCATTTTCAATATTAATCCTTCAAACTTAATGAGCAAAATGTCACCAAGTTAGTTGCCCTGGCTTAAATGAACGACGCTTTCATGCTCATATAATTATTATGATAAGTGGTCAACAGAAGATGTTTTTATTTTCATCTGTTGTACTTGATTGGTTAATTCAAAAAGTTTGTTAAGGGATTGTGTATAGTGTATATTTGATCTGATCATTAATGTTTTATTCGTCTTCTCCCCCCCACCAAAAAAAAAAAAAAAAAAAAAAAAAAAAAAAAACTAACAGTAGACTGAAAGAGAGACATCCGTGTATTCAAAAGATAAGAACTTTTACTGCTGAAGTGATGAGTTGGTTGGTCATAGTTCATTGAAAATGAATCATTATGTACCAAAAAAAAACAAATAGAGATAAGATATGGTTGGCAAGAGTGCTTGGAGTACACAAATCTTTCTGACATGGAGAATATTCAGTGTACAGTGTTCAGATGATATTGTGGAGACTGTGTTAGGATCTTTTATTGTTTTATTAGCAGTTTACTGTGTACATTTATCTATTTCATCTATAGTAGAGTGGATTACTTGTATCGCATTTTATTGCAGAGATATAAAATGTTATAAATGAGAGCATTATAAGGATTTCAAAGAACTGGGCCTGCCTAGATTGAAGCTGTGTGTTAAATTCGTTGACTTCTAGTTACGCGCTTGAAATTATATACCTGGTTTTGAAATATGAAATTTGTACCTGAAAGTGCTGATAGAAAAAGAATATGAATGAGTTCTGTTTTCTGTATCTTTTATATGATCCATTTTAATACCTACATTTCCTTTTCCTTAGGTCAAAGCTAACAGATGATGGATTTTCTTTCAGAATCCCATGAAGTAGTTGCAAACAATTCATTAATTTAGCCTTTAGAAGATGTGCAAAATTAAAAAAATAAAACAGATATTGAGAAGACCGTTATATTTCTGAAGAAGGAATAAAATAGGAAGACAAATTAATTGATGAAAATTTCTTTATATGTTTCCAAGAGTTAAAGCTATTCATTTCATATAGATAAATTTACAAATTCTATCCTGGTTTCGTATTCTTTAAGTTACTATTAGAATGTTGCAGTTTATTTCCAACAAGTCTTGTGCCAAATAAAAAATAATTAAATATGTTTTTTTTTTTTGCAATAAATTTAATTTGTATTGTAGCTGAGAAAGGGATCTAATTGGAGTTACTTTGCATGTACAACTTTGGGGAAAAAAAGAGTAAAAGCAATAATATTGAACTTAAATTTTGTAAGAATGATCATTTGAAAAGAGTATATGACTGAATATTTTTAAATACACATAGAATAGCGAGTTTGACTGAAAATTTTCTCTTTGTGTTGTCATGTTTTTATTTGTAATTTTTCAGATATCCCAGATTCCAGTCTGCCTTTGTTTCACTTCACATGTGGTGTTACAGCTGGTATGATGGCATCCATGGTTACCCAGCCAGCAGATGTGGTTAAAACTCACATGCAGCTGTATCCAAAAAAATACAGAAAGATCAGGAATGCTGTTATATATGTGTATCAGGTAGGATTTTAATAGCATATTGCAAGACTTTCCTACTCGTGTGGACAATTTGGATAGTGATACAAATTATCTGAAAGTCTTTGACAGGGTAGAAAACATTGTGTGAAAAGGAGAAAATGCTGGTAACCAGCATTTCTCCTATTCCCGCATTGTTTTCAAAAGCCTTCTCCGACAGGGACGTTTAATATTCGGGATTGTGTGGAAATGGGTAAAGATATTCTTAGTCTAATCTTAACCTTTTCTCTGTTTCAAAGTTATACAATTTCTGACATGATTTTTAGCTACACTAGCCAAAGGCCAGTGAGCTTATGTCAGGGACCTGTGTCCATCGTGCGTGCTTATGTGCGTTAACTTTTATTTCAAGCATCTCTGAAACTACCCATCCAATTTGACCAAACTTTATAGAAGTGATCTTGCCATGGTCCTGTTCAGAATTGATTAAAAAAATTTGATTTGTTTTAAATGAAACTACCAAACTTCGTACGTAGCTCTATCTAATGGGCATCTACCAAAATAGCCCAAGTTTTAGCCCTGGGGTCAAAATTTGCCCTGCCCTGGTAGTCACAAATTGTACATGGTCCTATACAGCGAAAACTTTAAAATCAGTCTCATTCCAAACCAGAAGAACTCAGGGGCTACCAAATTTTGTATGTATATATATATCTAATGGAGCTCTACCAAGAGCATTCAAATTATAGCCCTGGGGTCAAAACTGGCCTCGCCCCAGAAGTCACAGCTTTTACATAGGTTTATATTGTGAAGATCTTCTTGGCCCTGACTTTGAGATAGAGCCGTAATATTACGTAACATGCCTCTCCCAAAGTTGTTCAAATTAAAGCCCTGATGTCAAAATTGGTCCCACCTTATGGGTATGAATTTAACATGTCCTTTTAGTGTAAAAACTCGGAAAAATTTCTTGCTCCTTACCACAAAGTCTAGGGCTACCAAATTTGGGTCTCTTCTTAAAAACTTAGCACTTGGATTAAAATTAGCCTCACCTCCATGGTCTTATGTTTTACAAGGGCTGTATAATGAGGAAACTTCAAAAATCTGCTTGTTTATAATCATACAGCCTCGACCATTATTATTTGGCATGTGGCTTTATTTTGTTGACCTCTAGCAGGATTCAAGTAATTATAGCTCTATGGTCAAAAATAGCTTTGCTGGTGGGTAATAACTTCTTCTTGTTTTTTTTGTAAGTCTTCTTGGTAGAAACCATTTGGCCTAGAATTGTAATGTTTGGTATGTATGGTTTGTAATTATTAGCCAGTGGAGCGATACAGGGTCAACATGGATCTGTTCTTATGATTTAGCCTAGCCTACTTGCATTACTTTAAAAATCTGGGAAAAGACTTGGGATATGCTTCAACATAATCAGCAAATTCAGGCCCCGATCTTTCTCATACAATGTCTTGTATTTTGAGAGGTATTGCCATCAAACCAGCCTCAAGTTTCAATTTGGTCCTTTTGACCCCTGTTAGTAATGAATGTCTATTTTATTCAGTCAGATCTCCGAGGATTAGTCATTTAGAATACTGATAAATTCTTCCTGAGCACAAAAATATATATATCGAAATTATTCCTGTAAGTTTTGAAGAGTTGGATCTTGACCCCTGTTGTCTGCTGATGTTTTTGTTTGTTTCTTTAAGAATACCCAAACTGATTTGTTTCCTGGAAAGCATTGCAGAAACATTAATCTTGATTTCTGTTGCAGGCTTGTTTCGTGGCATTTACCTATCAGCCTTTGTCATAATCTTGTCTGCTTTCTCTTATTAGCTCACCTGAGCACAAAGTGCTCAAGGTGAGCTTTTGTGATCGCCCTATGTCCGTCGTCCGTCGTCCACAATTTCTTTAAACATCTTCTCCTCCTAAACCACTGGGCCAATCTTGATGAAACTTGGCAGGGATGTTCCTCAGGTGAAGCTCTACCAAAGTTGTTCAAGAGATTGAATTCCACCCATAACTCTGGTTGCCATGGCAACCTAAAGGAAAAAAATAGCAAAATCTTTAAAAATCTTCTTCTCTGAAACTAGAAGGCGTAGAGCTTTGATATTTGGTATGTAGCATCTTCTAGTGGACCTCTACCAAGTTTGTTCATATGATGTCCCTGGGGTCAAAACTGGCCCCGCCCCAGGGGTCACAAGTTTCAAACATAGGAACAAAGAAGGAAAACTTTAAAATTCTTCTTCTCTGAAAATGGAAAGTGTGGAGCTTTGATATTTGGCATGTAGCATCTCCTAGTGGACCTCTACCAAATTTGTTCATATGATGTCCCTGGGGTCAAAACTGGCCCCGCCCCGGTGGTCACAAGTTTCGAACATAGGAACAAAGAAGGAAAACTTCAAAATTCTTCTTCTCTGAAAGTGGAAGGCGTGGAGCTTTGATATTTGGCATGTAGCATCTCCTAGTGGACCTCTACCAAATTTGTTCATATGATGTCCCTGGGGTCAATACTGGCCCCGCCCTGGTGGTCACAAGTTTCGAACATAGGAACAAAGAAGGAAAACTTTAAAATTCTTCTTCTCTGAAACTGGAAGGCGTGGAGCTTTGATATTTGGCATGTAGCATCTCCTAGTGGACTTCTACCAAGTTTGTTCATATGACGCCCCTGGGGTCAAAATTGGCCCCGCCCCGGGGGTCACAATTTTGAGCATAGGAACAAAGAATGAAAACTTTAAAAATCTTCTTCTCTGAAACTGGAAGGCGTGGAGCTTTGATATTTGGCATGTAGCATCTCCTAGTGGACTTCTACCAAGTTTGTTCATATGACGCCCCTGGGGTCAAAATTGGCCCCGCCCCGGGGGTCACAAGTTTCGAACATAGGAACAAAGAAGGAAAACTTTAAAATTCTTCTTCTCTGAAACTGGAAAGCGTGGAGCTTTGATATTTGGCATGTAGCATCTCCTAGTGGACCTCTACCAAGTTTGTTCATATGATGTCCCTGGGGTCAAAACCGGCCCTACCCCGGGGGTCACAAGTTTCAAACATAGGAACAAAGAATGAAAACTTTAAAATTCTTCTTCTCTGAAACTGGAAGGCGTGGAGCTTTGATATTTGGCATGTAGCATCTCCTAGTGGACCTCTACCAAGTTTGTTCATATGATGTCCCTGGGGTCAAAACTAGCCCGCCCCGGCGGTCACAAGTTTTGAACATAGGAACAAAGAATGAAAACTTTAAAATTCTTCTTCTCTGAAAATGGAATGCGTGGAGCTTTGATATTTGGCATGTAGCATCTCCTAGTGGACCTCTACCAAGTTTGTTCATATGATGTCCCTGGGGTCAAATCTGGCCCCGCCCCGGGGGTCACAAGTTTCAAACATAGGAACAAAGAAGGAAAACTTTAAAATTCTTCTTCTCTGAAACTGGAAGGCGTAGAACTTTGATATTTGGTATGTAGCATCTCCTAGTGGACCTCTAACAAATCTGTTCATATAACGCCCCTGGGGTCAAAACTTGCCCAGCCCCGGGGGTCACAAGTTCAAACATAGGAACAAAGAAGGAAAACTTTAAAGTTCTTCTTCTCTGAAACTGGAAGGCGTGGAGCTTTGATGTTTGGCATGTAGCATCTCCTAGTGGACCTCTACCAAGTTTGTTCACATGATGTCCCTGGGATCAAAGCTGGCCCCGCCCCAGGGGTCACAAGTTTCGAACATAGGAACAAAGAAGGAAAACTTTAAAATTCTTCTTCTCTGAAACTGGAAGGCGTAGAGCTTTGATATTTGGCATTTAGCATCTCCTAGTGGACCTCTACCAAGTTTTTTCATACAATGCTCCTTGGGTCAAAACTGGCCCTGCCCCGGGGGTCACAAGTTCTAACAGGAACAAAGAAGGAAAACTTTAAAATTCTTCTTTTCTAAACCTTGAAGGCATAGAGCTTTGTTATTTGGTATGTAGTGAACTTGTTCTAAGTTTGTTAGCCCACCTGAGCACAACATGTTCAGTCAGTTTGAAATTGGGTCACCAGGGGTCATAAACTAGGTCACTAGGTCAAATTAAATAGATACCTTTTGGGCACTCTAGAGGCCACATTTATTGCTCAAATGACCTGAAATTTGGTCAGAATGTTTTCTTCATAAAATCTCGGATGAGTTTGGATTTAGGTCACCTGGGATCATAAACTAGGTCACTAGTTCAAATTAAAGTTCAAATTCCTTGTGGGCACTCTAGAGGCCACATTTTTGGCTCAAATGACTTGAAAATTGGTCAGAATGTTTGTCTTGATAAAATCTCACATGAGTCCAAATTTGGGTCATGTGGGGTCTTAAATTAGGTCACTAGGTAAAATTAAAGAAATACCTTGTGTGCACTCTAGAGGCCACATTTATTGTTCAATTGATTTGAAAATTGGTTAAAATGTTTCTCTTGAGGAAATCTATGATGAGTTCAAAAGTGCGTCACCTGGGGTCATAATCTAGGTCACTAGGTCAAATTAAAGAAGATGAGTTAGAAATTGGTTCACCTGGGGTCATAAACTAGGTCACTTGGTCAAAATAAAGAAATACCTTGTGAGCACTCTAGAGGCCACATTTATTTCTCATTTGATTTAAAAATTGGTCCAAATGTTTGTCTTGATAAACCATACATGAGTCTGAATTTGGGTCATGTGGCGTCTTAAATTAGGTCACTAGGTCAAATTAAAGAAATACCTTGTGGGCACTTTAGAGGCCACATTTATCGTTCAATTGATTTGAAAATTGCTTAAAATGTTTGTCTTGATGAAATCTAGGATGAGTTCAAAATTGGGTCACCTGGGCTCATAACCTAGGTCACTAGGTCAAATTAAAGAAATACCTTTAGGGCACTCTAGAGGTCACATTTCATGCACAATTGACTTGAAAGTTGGTCAGAATATTTGTCTTGATGAAATATTGGGTGAGTTTGAAATTGGGTCAGCTGGGGTCATAAACTAGGTTACTGGGTCAAATTTAAGAAACACTTTGTGGGCACTCTAGAGGCCACATTTATTGCTCAATAAACTTGAAAACTGTTCAGAATGTTTGTCTTGATAAATTTTTTGATTAGGTCACTAGGTCAACTTACGGAAATTCCTTGTGGATGCTCTAGAGGCCACATTTTAAGCTCAATTGACCTGACAGTTGGTCAGAAATTGGATTATGCATGTTGAGTGAATTTCGCCTATTGACTCAGGTGAGCGACCCAGGGCCATCATGGCCCTCTTGTCTAATATCAGTTCAGTGTGATGAGGAATAATCAGTAGAATTCTGAATAAAGGAATGGGCACTTTCTCGGGAAATACCCAAACATTGCAAATTCAAGGCTTTTTTTCCCCCCTTTTTTTGGCTGGATTACTTCTGAAAACATTTGACTAAAGATCATCAGTCAGTTTGGGTAGAACCTAACATCTGATTTTGATCTGCTCTGTCAAATTTAGTGTGATGAAGTTACTGCTTTATGGATAAATAACTGATCTGGAAAATTGAAATAAGTTTAAAAATTATATACAGCATGGGTGGTAGAAAAAATTACAGAAATATTTGCTTTATTTCTTGCATGCACATCAATGAATGGTAGAAATTTCTAAAGAAACGTTACTAATTAACTGAATGATGAAATAATCATAAATCAAAGTATTTGCACCCAAGATTTTACATATTTTCACTGTTCAATTTCCAGTGTTTGGTTTGAAATATAAAAAAGTTACTGTTATTATGCCCCCCTTCAACGAAGTGGGGGTATATTGCTTTGCACATGTCGGTCCGTCGGTCGGTTGGTTGGTAGTCCTTACCTTGTCCGGATAATAACTAGACACAGAATTGACCTAGGTTTGTCAAATTTAGCACAGACATGCGTCTCAGTGTGTAGATGATCCCTATTGATTTTGAGGTCAATTGGTCAAATGTCAAGGTCACAGTGACCGTCAACATGTTGATATATAGACCAAACCTTGTCCGGATGATAACTAGACACAGAATTGACCTAGGTTCGTCAAATTTGGCACAGACATTTGTCTCGGAGTGTAGATGATCCCTATTGATTTTGAGATTAATCCATCAAAGGTCAAAGACCAGTGGCCTTCAACTTAATGATATATAGACCAAACCTTGTCCAGATGATAACTAGACACAGAATTGAAATAGGTTCTTCAAATTCTGTACAGATATATTCATCTTGGAGTGTACATGATCCCTATCAATTTTGAGATTAATCCATCAAAGATCAAGGTCACAGTGACCTTCAACTTAATGATATATAGACGAAACCTTGTCCAGATGATAACTACACACAGAATTGACCTAGGTCCTTCAAATTCTGTACAGATATTCATCTTGGAGTGTAAATGATCCCTATTGATTTTAAGGTTAATCCGTGAAAGGTCAAGGTCACATTGACCACTAGATGATTCAGGGCCCGCACTGCCATTCGCCACTTGAGCCATTGGCTCAAAAAGAAATTAAAGTGTCTCAAAAATTATCATATGTGGCTCAACTTGTGGCTCCAACATTTTATTCACGTATTATCAGGGACGTAGTAAGCATCGAAGTCAACTGGGAAAAAAGCGGAAGTCGAACGTGCGTGCCAAGAAGAAAATCGATAACCCAGTCTGTGTATCGGCGACTGTTTACAATCTTGTATGTATACACATGGCGGTGTGTATAATTATGCGAACTGTTGACAGATTATCATGTTTAACAATTGAAGTGGGCTATAAATCAGACAATTAAAGGATGTTGATTACTTGATTAGTGATTATTGCCGATGCATGTCATTACTTTGACCCATCTCCAATTAAAGGTGGACTTGTCAACAAATTATCGACAATTAAAGGATCGAATTATGTGGATGTTTTTTGGCGATTGATATCAGTTTATGAACTTTGCCACTTCCTGTATCAATGTGGCAGTAGGGGGGCATGACTGTTTTACAAACAGACATCTTGTTGTTAATAGGCTTATTAACTCTTTTTGCTTGAAAGTACATTATGATATTATTTGTCATGATGTAAGACTAGATTTTCCATATCTCACCAACATCTTTAAGTGTTTTGCTATGTAAATCTAATATGTGAATAAAACATCCGACAGTTAATCTTTTACCACACAGCAAAATTTTAAATTTGTCCAAATTGAAAGCATTTTGTAGACAACAAATAAAATTTGACTCAAATTGTATGATTTGTCCTTTACAGGGTACAAAAAAATGGAGGAAAAGGAGAAAATGCTGGTTACCAGCATTTTCACCTTTTCCAAAAGTCGTTTTCCTGAAGGTTGTTAAAATTTGGGATTGTGTTGTAAAGAGTTAGGTGAAATTCATTGTTGAATGATCTATCATTCCTGGCTTGTATTTCCTTCATCTGTAATACTGTTAAAGGAAAAGATACAGACAAATACATGCAATTGATCAGTCTCTTTCATGTTCGAGTAAAATCTTGAGTCAGGGCTACTAAATTTGGCACATAGCTTCGTCTAGTTGATCTCTTCTGAATTTGTTTAAAATTTAGCCGTTGAATTGAAATAAGCCCAGCCTTTCTCATGTTTTATTGAGAAAATTTTGAAAGCCTTCTTGTTTATAACCATATGGTGTAGACCCATATTATTTGGTATTTGGCTGTATCTTGTTGATCTCTACTAGGATTCAAGTAATTATAGCTCATAATTAAAGTTCGAATCATAATTTAAGGTAAAAAATGACTCACCCTGGATCACAATTTTACCATGGGCTTTTATAGAGGTAACTTTGTAAGTCCTCTTGTGCAAAAACATTTGGCCCAGATTTGTAATGTTTGGTGTGTACATATTAGCCAGTGGAGCAACACAGGGCCATCATGGCCTGCATGTTTAAGTTTTGCGAGATAATAAAAACCTAAAATGCCCTCTTTAAGACTTTCTTTTCTTCTTCTTCAAACAGAGAGATGGTATTGAAGGATTTTGGCGTGGTATTGTACCAAGAACAATTCGACGCACATTAATGGCAGCACTTGCTTGGACAGTGTATGAAGAGGTGAGAATTTCATCTCTAAAGTAACTTCTGTAGAAGGGGTAGGAAAGTACAAAATTTGATGATGTAAGGAACACTTCATTTGACTTGTGAATCAGTTTCATATAACTCTTTACCAAGCGACAAAATTTAAGAGTCATCCGAATTGAAAGCATTTGCAGACGACAAATTCACTGTAACTCAAAAATTGAAATGTTAGTTGGGAAGGGTAGGAAACATTGTGGGAAAAGGAGAAAATGCTGGTTACCAGCATTTTCTCCTTTTCCCACAATGTTTTCAAAAGGCTTCTTTCTCAGGGTCGTTAAAAGTCGGGATTGTTTGGTAAAGAGTTAAATTATAATTAAAAAATATGGTTCCAAGAATCAAACCTTTTTTGTTCATCTGCAAAATGGCTTATAATTTCATGATTGTATGATTGTAGAATTGGGGAAGCAGTTCAATTTTCCCGTTTCAGGGTGACTTGAATTATGTTTAATTGACATATATCTCAATGAAAAAGATAAAAAAAATCATATATGATTATATTCCATGTTTAAGCAACATTTTGGTTATTAGTCATTCAGTATTCGAAGAAGACCTTAAAAGTGTAACACTGTAGCCCTTTAAGTTGGAAATAGGTGAAATGAACAATTTAACTCTTTACCAAACGACAAAGTTTTAGACTGGTTCAAATTGAAAGCATTTGCAGACGACAAAATAAATGTGACGTAAAATTTGAATTTTGTTTTGGGGACGGTGGAAAACATTGTGGGAAAAGGAGAAAATGCTGGTTATCAACATTTTCTTGTTTTACCACAATGTTTTCATAAGCATTCTTCCTCAGGGTCATTAAAACTTGGGATTGTGTGGCAAAGGGTTAAATAAGTTAATTCAGACAGTGTGGATTGAAGATTTAACTTTCTCCATGATCAGATCTTGATCGAATCTGTATGCTGAAGCAGCTATGTTGTCATTTTCATTTTAAGAATTATTCTAACCTGCTGAATTAATATTAACAAAACTGTCTGTGGTTTAGGATCTTCTAGTTAGGGGGTAAAATTCAGCTCAAACAAATGAGTCATGCTCTGGAAAAAGGGGTTTAATGCATCTCGGTGATGTATGATACACAAGTCATCACACAACTATGGAGCCATAAAATCTTTGTCTTGCAGCCAACAGAATTAGTTACACTGGTCCTTTGACATGCAGAAAGTTGACCTCTAGCGAAGGCTGACCTGGGTTGACACTTTTCCGCAGATGCATTAAGCCCCCTTTTCACAGAGCAAGGCTCAAATACATGTAATTAGTCATATTATAAAAATGATTACTCTGTAACAATTTAGTTAATTTGTCACAATGATTTCTTTAACATCTCTAAGACCAGGTTAAATGTATTATTTTACTGTCAATTTTTCTTTTCATTGCAAGCCTTCTATTGAGATTTATCAATACATTTAGTATGGATTAATACATATAGATAAAATTCTTTATAAAATCAAATTGCTGTTGAATTTATATGTTTCAGGTCTCAAAATCCTGTGGGTTGAAGTGACCTAAAGCAGTTCTTGCCATTTCATGATCAATCCCGTGGAAATTAAATTATTTAAAAAACAACTAACTAATGTGACAATACCTCAAGGAAAGCCTGTTGTTGTGTGAACAGCTTTTCAACTAATGAAACCAAGAGGATTTTTGTAGCAACTTGTAATGATCTGTGATTGCTGGGGGACAGGAGAATTGTGTTAAATATGAAATTATTTTCCATGTCCTCAACCCTGAAGATCATTGAGACAGTGCACAAAGTGTGATCTTCATTTGCTTCAATGAAGTGAAAGACAAAACCAAGTACTGCTGAATTTGTTATGTGATTTCATCTTTGATGATCCATTCAGAACATTTTGTCTGTCATTTGTTGTTTTTTTCCCGACAAAAAGAATTTTCATTGATCCTGTGCAAGAAATTTAAACTTGAATGTGAAAACAAACAGTGGTTGCCATTTGCAACAACAACGAGGAGCTCATTGTTGTAATTTTTGTAGTATGATAAAGAAAATGATCTGAATAAACTCTCATATTTTCCATTAAGAGGGAGACACATTTCACCTATGCATGAAGTAAAGTGGAGATTGCATGAAAATTGTGGGGTTTTGTTTCATGAATCTGTTAATTGCTGAATAAATGAAATGGACATTTTTATCCATACAGAACGCTATCAAAGTACAATGTCATGGCTCATTTGGGTACAATATGTCACAACACCCTGTTCTGTGTAGTCATAGGTCAGAATGGGCATTGTGTGCTGCCTGATCTTGATCTACACGATGCACATAGTACCACCATTATGGTAAAGTTAAAGGACTTTTTCAACCAGTGAATAAAACAATGTTTTTATTGGTTTGATTGCCAAGATAATGATTCTTTTAGTGAAAGGGTACAATTATGAAGAAATTATTTAGAAGGTGTTTTCTTTCCTTGCAATTATGTAACAGTTTCATGATGATAAGTAAACAACGAACAGATGTCATTTAAACATTTAGCCTTTTCAACAATAAATAGTTTCATCCCTTTATGATTTATGTTAATTATTTCAAAATATTTGACGTTATCCAGTTTTTATACACTTTAATTTTCCAATTAATAATTACTTTGCAATTATGACATAAATTTTCATTTGATGCATTTGTCATCCTTTTACCACAACACCCATTGCTTTCACTGCCTTTAGGAAGAAGGTGTTTGAAAACATAGTGGAAAAAAGGAATGATGCTTGTACCAGGATTGTCCTTTTTCCACAATGTTTTCTATTATTTCACAGAAACGTCCTACAATTTGAGAAATACTTAATTTGTAATCTCGAAAAGCTTTCAGTTTGAATAAATCCTAAATTTTGTTGTCTGGAAGAGTAAGTGAATGTTTCTATCATTTAGCATATTAACATAAATTTTTTGATTAATTCAATTCTCCTAAAGATTAATTATTAATCAATTTACATTGCATTTTGTGTCTATATATTTAGCATGATACATTCTTTGTATGTGATCATGTTTATGTCAGCAGTGTGGGGAAACTGAAATGGCACCTGAATGTACCTGTGAAACTGTGAATGCAACATTAAAATGAGGCATGCTCTAGCAAAAGGGCATTTAATGCATGTGATACATGATGCAAGCAAGGCAACTGAATCATGAAGTAGACTTGTCCTTTGACATGCAGAAAATTGACAAATAGCAAAAAGCTTTGGTCCAGGTCAGTCTGCATGGACTGTGCAGCCTGACCTGGGTGGATATCTTTAGCAGATGCATTAAACCCCCTTTTCACAGAGTATGGCTCAAATGAAGTCTATAGTTCTGTTTGTCACATGAAAAAAAGTCTGGCGAACGTTCATTGAAAACAGAAGTTTATGTATCAAATATATGTACCCTTAACCCTTAGAGCTCTGTAATAATGAAATGGACACTGTCAGTTAGGATAAACAGCTACAAAATTAATATTTCAAGGTCGTTTTGGCTGAATGTGTACCAAAGTAGCATACAGTTTAGATCTAAGATCAGACTGCACATTTAATGCAGTCTGATTTTGGTCTACACTGCCTGCAAGGTTGGTTCCAGTGCTTTATGGGTTACAGCAGCACTTGATAAATACTTTAAGGAAAGGTGTCTTTTTATATAGTATGAAACTATTGTGCAAAAAGGGACAATTGTCTTGAAAGGAGTTACTTTTGTTTTTCTGCCAGTCAATAACTTGAAAACATTGTGGGTGGGTAGGTAGGCACTTTACATGCTTGTATCAAGCAACTGGTCCTTTTCCCTCATTGTTTTACATCAGTTTAAGACATTTTTCCCCTATCTTTCAATTCTTTCTCCTTGATCTTGTATATGTTCTTGCTTTTTGATAGTCTAATACTTGCATTTCTCATAGTGAGATCAAAGAAAATAATACTAATCTATAGGCAAAACAGATGAAGAACTGAATATGTAGTTCAAGGAAGGCGAATTTTCATACTGACTCAAGAATAAACGAGGTCCATTCAGTTTTTCTTTGTTTGTGGCTTTCACATGTACATGGAATCGAATGGACTTTGGGGGAGGGGTGTAATACTACAAAAGAAGATGAGGATTACAACAAAAGTTTTCAATTAGAAGGACCTGTGTATGATCAGATTAGTTGTAAACTGTCGATTTGGGAAGATAATGGAAATAACACTATTATCCAAAAATCTGATAAACTCAGCCGTTACTATGAACCTGTCACATGATTTCCTCATGAACATAACCAAGTTTTACCACATTTAATTTCAAATTCATTTTCACATATATACTTGTATATTTAACATACTGTAGTTTGAAGAAATGCGGATGTGGCATAGATACCAGTCATACATAGTTTTTGTAAGCTTGGTATTGCTTACTTTGATCATGGCATTAAAACATATATTTCATTGTCACAAAATGGGCATGCGGTTGAAAAGAGGTATCTATTCTCTTGACAAAGATTTGCTTAGGCAATGAATTAATTGTAAAATGATGCAATTTGTATGAATCCTGAAAATCGTTTGTTTCAGTATGCTATAAAATTGAAATTTGTTAATAAATGACTTTTGCATAATCTGCCTGTCTTTTAACTCCTATTTAACTCCTAAAGTGACCGAGAAAACTAGTAACGGACTTATTAGAGAAGATTCATCTCTAATTGTCTTTTTCGAGTTTTTGCACCTATCTCCCCCATACAGGAACGTAGAAAAGGGAAAATTTATTTTAGCCATGGCCTGCGAAAATGGGGTTTAATGCAATTGTAAAAAGTATCGACTTGGGTCAAATTTTTTTTGCTATTGGCTGTGTTTCTGCATATCAAAGGACAAGTTTACAAATTTGCTGGACAGGAGTTAGAAAACGCTACTGCTAAACGTTGATATTAAATTAATATCATTAAGGTTTATACACGCACGTGAAGACATTTGAAAACGTTGGAACAAAAGGTTAGTACGACTAGTTGGAATCTCTGTAGAATGTCGAAAACAGATTTCGTGACGTCTTGCTTAACCCTTTACCACACAGTCCCGACTTTTAATGCCTCTGAAGAAGAATGATTTTGAAAACATTGTGGGAAAAGGAGAAAATGCTGGTAACCAGCATTTTCTCCTTTTCCCGCAATGTTTTCTACCTTACCAAAGACAAATTTTGTCATTTGGGCCAGCTTAAATTTGTGGTCTGCAAATGCTGTCAATTGGAACCAGGCCAATGGTCGTTACCCCACTGTAAACATTACGGTATTTCAGCCATATCTCGTCCACAGATCACTAATTTGTGCGTATCCTGGATTTCAACAGAACTAGCCAGGGTCTTGTCAGAGAGTCCGAGAACACCCACACAAATAAGTATGCGCTTCGAATAAGGTTTGAACCTCAGGTCTCGGGATGGCGAATCTTTAGACTTTACCACTGAGCCACGCAGGACCCACCTGGTGTCTTTAACCGATTGCTTTATTCTACCGGAGTACAAGATTATTGACTTGGCAAGTTTCATGATAGCACTTGCAGGCGACAAAATAAATGCGGTGCAAATGATAGAATTTGTCTTCAAAAGGTTTGAAAAAAATTATGAATAAAGGAGAAAATGCTGGTTACCAGCATTATCATTTTACCTTCACTGTTTTTAAAAGGCTTCGTTCTCGGGTTCTTTGAAACAAGGGATGGTATAGTAAAGGGTAAAAGTTGTTGAGGAAGGAAAGCTTTACAAAGTTGACAGTGTTAGATCTGCTAGATGCTTGGCTTTGTGACATACAAATCTCGTACTGACTTTACCTGGTTCGAAGTGTCGAAGCACTTAAACCCTTTATCACACCATGCCGACTTTTGGAGACCTTCAGAAAGGAGACTTTACAAAACATTTTCTGAAAAGGAGAAAATGCTGGTAACCAGCAATGTTACTTTTCCCACAATATTTTCTATCCTATCAAAGACAATTCCCACAATTTTAACCAAATTTATTTTGCGTCTGCCTATGCTTTGGGTTTTCCAAAAGTTTGTGGTTAGGGTTAAAGTCAGAAATACAGCTCGGGTTCAAGAATGTTTATCTAAATGTCAGAATTCATTGTCTGTTTTGAGCAGTCAGGGTTGTCGGCAATCACCGATGATGTAGTAGTATTCGACTGGATGGTTTGACTATCGTTCGGAAGGCAGTGGCATCCCTAAATCGAAGGGTCCCGTTATTGTTGGGTAGCTTTGCCTTCAAATTGTTTTTCTTCGACAAGTTTCCCCGCCCCCTTTTTAGCTCACCTGAGCACGAAGTGCTCAAGGTGAGCTTTTGTGATCGTGCTGTGTCCGGCGTCCGACTTGCGGTCGTCAACATTTATCTTGCGTGCACTCTAGAGGCCAAAGTTTTAGGCAGATACTCATGATACTTGGTCAGAATGTTTGTCGTGATAAAATCTCTGGCAAGTTCGAAATTGGGTCATGTCGGATCAAAAAGTAGGTCACTGGACCAAATCTTAGGAAAAAACTTGTGTGCGCTGTAGAGGCCACATCTTCAAATTGATACGCATGAAACTTGGTCAGAAAGTTTGTCTTAATTGAAATTGGGTCATGTTGGGTCAAAAAGTAGGTCACTGGACCAAATCTTTGAAAAACCTTGTGTACACTCTAAAGGCTACATTTTTAGCTTGTGTGTAAAATAGGATCGTGTCAGGTCAAAAGGTAGATCAGTGGGCCAAATTTTAGAAAAAACCTTGTGTGCACTCTAGAGAGGCTACATTTTCAGCCTGATACTCATGAAACTAGATCAGAATGTTTGTCTTGATGAAATCTCGGACAAATTGAAACTGGGTCATGTTGGATATAGTGTAGGTCACTGGGCCAAATCTTAGACAAACCTTATGTGCACATTTTCAGTCAGATAATAATGAAATTTTGTCAGAAAGTTTTACTTGACGCTATTTTGCATAGGATCCAAATTTGGTCACGTTGGGTCAAACAGTAGGTCACTGGGCCAAATCGTATACATATTTTGTGCGCAGTCTCGAAGTCACATTTTCAGCCTGATACTCTTGAAACTTGGTCAGAATCTTTGTCTTGATTATATCTCTGACAAGTTCAAAACTGGGTCATGGGGTAAAAAAAAGGTCACTTGTCCAAATCTTAGAAAAACCTTGTGTACACTCTAGAGATTACATTTTCAACCCTATACTCATGAAACTAGGTCAGAAAGTTTGTTTTGGTAACATCTTTGACTGTTTTGAAACTGTGTCACATTGGGTCAAAGAGTAGGTCACTGGGTAAAAAAAAAAAAAAAAAAAAAACTTGTGTACACTCTAAAGGTCTCATTTTCAGCCTGATACGCATGAAACTTGGTCAGAATGTTTGTCTTGATGATATGTTGGAGAAATTGGAAATCAGGTCATGTCAGGTCAAAAAGTAAGTCACACATACTCGTCTGTTTTACATGATGTAAATCATGATCGCTTCAGCTTTATCAACCGATGACTTTACTCAGGTGAGCGCTTTAGGGCCGATGGCCCTCTTGTTTACGTAAAGTTTATAAATGCTAGACTGACTGACAACGATAAAGCGCACTTGATATCCTACGGGTTCATTTCTATTCTGATCACGTCCTTCAGTTGCACGAAAACAAGAGTAGCAGTCGCAGTCTTCACTGGATCTTGTCTCTTGTTTTGTATTTAAATCTGATAACAAATTAATTGACCCTGACCTCATTAACATTCAAACGTAAACGGTTGTCACACGTGTGTTTCCTTGTAAACTATAGCTTTTATGTTTTCACAACACAAAGTATACAAACATGCACTCGTATAATTAATGGTGCTGCAACGCCAGTGGTCCCCCGTCCAAAGGTCGCTGGTTCGATCCCCGGCTTGGCCAATTTCTTTCCGAGGATTGATTATAGTCATTGCGACAGGATTCATTCCTCTCTCACCACTGTCCATTGTTTCGACGATGGTTATGTGGGAAAGCAGCCAGTGGCTTGGAAAGAATATTGTGCAGAGTACTGGTACAAAGAAACTCCAGGAAAGCATGAATAGGTGCACTAGCCGCCGCGATATAGCTGAAATGATGTTGAAAACGGCGTTAAACACCATACAATCAATCAATCAACCTCCGTCCAAACACAGTGGTAAATGTTACACTTAATCAGTAAGACAAAACATCAGAATTTGTCGTTGAAAATGATAGAAACTCACTGTTACCCCCTCCCCCTCCTCTAACTTTTGAAAACATTGTATTAAAGGAGGAAACGGCTTCCATCAGCCACAGGGCTGGATAAACCGGCGGTAACGATTTTTACTCACGATCAAAGTGCTTTATTGTACTAGTATTGTTGCAAGACCGTCGTTACTTTTCATACTCCTTTTAATGCTAAGGGAAATTTGGCAAGGTCTTAACTGTTCCGGCATCACAGGCAAAAAAGGGGCCCTCGCAGACGGCTTAGATCAATATCAGACGGCACTGAAAGTGCAGCCTGTTCTTGAGTATATACCTACCGCTTGTTTAGTTAGCAACTCTGTGTTTCTGTTGATTGCATTTCTCCGCATCGAAAGAGGCCGAGTTTATATATTCAAAATACGAAAAAAAGGTCAAAAGGTTTGACATCTTATTTTCCATCCAGGGAAATATCAGAGGCAACATCAAAGAGGGAAACTTCAACCGATATCTTCAGCTGCAAATTTGCAGCAGGCGATTTTGAAAACATCCTGTAATTGATATTTTCTTGTATACTCGTATTTCTGATAATCAACATGCAATGAAGTTCGATACCTGATACAAACTAAAGCAGAAAACAGATCATTGCGTATTGCAAACATTTTTTCCTTCTTTTCAACGTTTTGCCAGAAGGTTTAAAAAGTTGTGCACGAGAAGTACCCTGTTATCAAAAAAAAAAAGAGAAAGCTCTGTGTTAAAAAAAAGTAAGAAGACTTATTATCTCAACGCCGTATGTCAAATGTCATATTCTATTGACACAATAACACCAAACGTACTATTTTATTTCATATTTTGCACTTTACCAGTTCGACTTTCCCACATGCCTGTCACATTCGCCTATCATGAGGCATACTGCACCATTCCCATGGCCTTGACAGGCCATTCTGAAATATACAGGACTTTTTCGCCTATTTTTGTGGGAGGGCCAGTTTCATCCGCAGGGTGTGCAATTGCGTTGTCTTTACTCTGCATCCACTGCAGATTCTAGACATGAAATAATTATTACGTGATGATAGTTGAAAAAAAAAAAAGAATTGGCTATTTGGATGCAGATACAGTTACTTTTTTACCAGATGATAAAATGCAACACCAAATTGACAGTATACGCAGACGACAAATTAAATGCGATTTATATAATGAAAGATGTCTTCGAGAAGGCAGAAAATATTGTGGATAAAAGAGAAAATGCTACTTAACAGTATTTGCTCCTTTTCCAGCAATGTTTTCAAAAGCATTACACTCCAGGATCGTTAAAACACGAGATTGTTCAATAGTGCTGAGGAAGGATACGGAGAGTTTCAATAAAATCGCCAAAACCTGCCGAGGCATTCCGATTTTTCGAATTTCCTTAACGAAAATCTTTCGAAGGTTTAGTGACCTGCAAATTTAGTGCACGGACACCTATCTTGGAGGACTTGCGTTGTATGGCTTCACCTCCAACCTGGCTTCTACCTCAAATGCGGTTTATAGGGGAAAAAAAAGAAGAAAGAAATCCAGGTTTCGGCACGAGCCTTTTACTTAGACGAGGCTCTGAATAATTGCTATCTTACACAATGTGCAACCGATTGTCGTATATGTTTATTTGCGACATACTAAAGACTTGTCCAGTGTCCGTATATGCGGTATAAGTTCACAATGTTTCATTGGCAAATTGGGTTAAGATGAACGAATTTTAGGTTAAACCACCTCACGTGGCCACACATTGCTTTTGTAACTCCTATGTAATTTCGGAGACAGATTACTAAAGGCTTCATTGATAAGAATCTGATAGACCACAGTTATTCAAGGAAGAACTTACTGATATAATGTAGGGGATACAAACAATTTTACGGGCAGTCAGATTTATTCCTCCCCCACAATGTTTCAAAACTTGTCTTCTTCTACGGCGTGTCAAGTCATATCAATGCGGTGAGGGGTAAACCCTTTACCACACAATCCCGAGTTTTAACGAACCTTAGTAAGAATCCTTTTGAAAACATTGTGATAAAAGGAGAACAGGCTGGTAACCAGCATTTTCTCCATTTCCCACAATGTTCTCTATCCTATCAAAGATAAATTCCGTCACTGTAGACACATATAAATTGTCGTCTGCAATGCTTTCAATTAGGACAAGTCTAATATTTTGTTCTTTGTTAAACAGTTGACTGTAACTATATCACAATGTACTAATGGACATGCTTTAACGATCCTGAGAAAGCACTGGTTTGAAAACATTGTGGGAGGAGGAGAAAATTCAGGAAACCAGCATCTTATCCTTTTTTACCCTTCCAAATACAATGTATCATTATTTCAGCTGTATTTCATATTTCTTCAGCAATTTCTTTGAAGCTGGTACAGTCTGAACTTTTGTCGTCTTTACCATTATATCACGAGTGTTAATGACCTGGGAAAAAAAAGCTTTTAGGAATATTTGTGGGAAAAGGAGAAAATGCTGGTAACCTTATTTTCTCCTTTTCCCCACAAATATTCCTAAAGCTGGTAACCAGCATTTTCTCCTTTTCTCACAATGTTCTCTACTGTTCCCAAAATGATTTTCAAATTTTTGAGTCACATTTATTTTGTCGTCTGCAAATGCTTTGGATTTTGGCCCAGTCTCAAACTTTGTCGTCTGATAAAGACTGAAACCATAAATTGCAAAATGAATTAAACGGAAATTTCCTGCCAAAAGTAAGAGGAAAGAACTTTGAGATTTCAATGTACTTTTTGCCGGAAATAAACACCACTGTATCAGGCAGTGTTTTCCAAGATCAGACTGCACGTTCTGTGCAGTTTTATCTTAATCTGCATTGTCAGTTAAAGCACATAGTTGCCCTTAGCAACCTAAGGATTAACTTTTCGCCACTGAATTTATCAATTCGCCTTTTTTTAATACAACAAAAAAATAAACGCAAATAATGATGTGACTATAAGATCTTTTTTTTTTCTTTTGGTAAAGAATTAAGTCACATATGTATCAATGCGGTAATGGGTTAGGTTGACTGTGACTTTATCACAGTGGACTAATGGCGAATGTCCGACTGGACGCGTCTTATCTCATATCCCGTGACACAAAGTTTAACGATCCTGAGGCAACAAGGGTTTAAAAAACATTGTGGATGAAGGAATGAATACATGCTGGGGACCAGCATTTTCTCCTTTTCCCACAATGTTTTCTAGCCTTCCTAAAATAATTGTCAAATTTCGAATCACATTTATTTTGTCGTCTACAAATGCTTTGAAATTAGACTAGTCTGAAATTCTCGTCTGATAAAGAGTTAAACCTTAAACTGCAAAATGAATTAAACGGAAATTTCCGGCCCATAGTAAGAAACAAGATTTCAGTGTGCTTTTAGCCAGGAAAACCCTACTGTATCGGACAGTGTCGGGCGTTCTGTGCAGTCTGATCTTGATCTACACTGTCTGCAGAAGAGAATAGTCGCTTTTATCAGCCTTAAAAAACTAATTGATACATTCAGTGGCGAAAGGTTAACTTTTCGCCACTGAATTTAGCAATTCGTTTTTTCTCAAGACCGATATGATCTCAAGATCAAGATTTAGAATTAGACAGTGGGAAATATAGATCTAAGATCACACTACACGTTCTGTTGTGCCTGATCTTGATCTGTCATGTCAGATTCCATATCGTCTATGGTCATTTTAAAAGGTCTTGAAGGGTCAGTTACTTCTTTAAGGAAACGCTGGGCATGACTGTGACCTTTCGCCGGTCAACACTCTGACCAACTTTATATTTGCTTAACACATTGCCTTCTTCAACAATTTTGTTGCAGGCGATTAAAAACAAGACATATCTTTAAAACAAGAAATATCTTTTAAAAAAGATGGACGGCGTAAGAGATACTGGAATATGAATCTTGAAACTGTTCTGTGGCTCAATATGAAGAAAAAATATGAAAAGTAACGCCATGAGCAATTGCCTCTTTTTCCGCACTGTTTTTCATTTTATTGAAAAGTAGTATTAGGTTATAAGGCAACGCTTATAAAAATATTAAATTTCCAAACACCACAAAAAGAAAAGAATCATTCTCTACTACATTATTTTGCTATGGTATGAATCAAGGCCCCGGGGTATCGATTAACAGTAGCAACGCATAGTGGTTTCATATATGTGTGAGCAAATATGCCAGCAGGGGCCCACCGAATAAACATGTGCACATTTTTGACCAATCGCAAATTACCTCCTATTTATTCTTCATCAGTACCAAGAAGTAGGTCAAAAGCCGGCGCATTCAGCCTCGCTGAAAAAGCTAGACGGTGTAAATTTGCCTGCAAATAAGCTTGCAGAGGCCCACAGAATAGACGTGTCTACATTCTTTACCTGACGCAATTTTCTATTTATTCATGCACATACATCGGTACCAAGAAGTAGGTCAAAAGCCACACAACATTCAGCGACAACAAAAAGAAATCCCTGTTTAGTTTTAACCCACAGGCTGCCAAGCGCGACTCACTGACCTTTTTCGGACAGTAAAGATCAAGATCTGACTGCACAGAAAGTGCAGTCTGATCTTGGATATACACTGTCCGATAATGAGATACCTTTTCTCCCAAAATACTTTTGAAATGGCAAACTATGGGTTTTTACTATCGGCTTGATAATTTGATTTCATTTATTTAGCAGGATAAGGGTTAACAATCTGTGAGTAAGTAATGCTTGTGGAATGTTAAACGCCGTTTTCAACCTTATTTTCAGTTACGTGGCGACATCCAATGTACCCATTCATGCTTTCCTGGATTTTCCTTTACCAGTACTTCGCATAATACTCTTTCTTAGCCACTGCCTGTTTTCCTACATAACTATCGTCGAGACGATGATCAGCGATGAGATAGGAATGAATCCTGCAGCAATGACTATCATCAATCCTCTGACAGAAATTGGCCAAATTGGAGTTTGAACAAGCAACCCCTCTGGTTTCAAGCCCTGCACTTTACCGACTGAGGCATCCGGTTAGACCAATATTAATTAAAGTTTCATACAAAATACTCGTGAAAACATTGTTGCAAAAGAAGTTGCTCGTTGTTACAAGGTTTTCTGAAGTTGTCAGCCGCAACACGCAGAAATTTGGCCACAGGAGGTAATAACTTAGCTCGCTACTTTGGACTTTTTCTCCCTTGACTGCTTACGGATAAAGGAATATCATATTAAACCTAAAAGCACTTTTCACAACCATAGTTGCCTTTCTGGCTAGTGTAGATCAAGATCAGGCTGCACAAAACATGCAGCCTGATCATGATCTACACGGTCAGCTTTGCTGAAACACTGTAGACCAGGCAACCATGAAATTTCAATTATTTGGGTCATATTTCTAGGACCAAAACGTGTAGTAGTTTACTGGACGCTCTGAAGGCTAAAACACATACAATTCTAGCCTTGAGATTTAAAAACAGAATAAGATCATGACAAATCGCGAATATGCTGATTTTGATAAGGTAAATTAACCCTTCACCACACAATCTCGAGTTTAACCCACCCCGATGAAGAAAACCTTTGAAAACATTGCGGGAAAGGAGAAAATGCTGGTAACTAGCATTTCCCCCTTTCTCCATAACGCTTTCTAGCTTTCAAGGACGAATCCCATTAATTTGTCGTCTGCAAAATGCTTTCAATTTTGGATGATTCTATTTTCGTCTGGTAACGAGTTAAGAACGCTGTGCACATTAAGTAATAGAATCGGTCATAATACAGTGTCGCATCTGCCGTTCTGAAAAGTGACCAGCACGTACGAACTATTTACTGAATGATTGTCATTACACGTTGTAATTTTCCACACCATTAGTCTGTCTGACCTATCCTTGCTCATGGTCATGCCATTAAACATTATTTTTACGATGTAATCATGCCACATTGGTTATTTTCTTACGGGTATCATCATGCAATTCCTGGGCGTTGCCAGTAATGCTGTAAAAATGAAGCCCAGTCATAAGGACTTGACAGAGTGATCACGTTTTCGGCCTTTTCCTCGCCCTTTTTTTCTTTGAAAGGCGTACTTGTAAAGTGGATGTTGAAGCCCGGGCTTGATAGGCTTCCGCCTGTCTACGCGCCTACCGTTATCCTGATTTTCCCGCTAATGTACGAGTTCATGTCAAAAGTCTTCCGTTCTTACGAATGCGCTCATACCATTAGCAAAATGTTTTCACAAGTGTTCTCGTGCCATTAGCCAAATGTTTTAAACGGTGTCCTCTTGCTATAAGCCAAATTTTCTAACCAGTGTCCTCGTGTCATTAGAAAATATTTGAACCAATGTCCTCGTGCCATTTGCCAAATGTTTTAATCAGTGTCCTCTTGTCATTAGCTAAATGTTTTAAACGGTGTCCTCGTGCCATTAGCCAAATTCTCCAACTAATGTCCTCGTGCCATGAGCCAAATTCTCTAACCAATGCTCTCGTGCCATTAGCCAAATGTTTTAACCAGCGTCCTCATGCCGTCAGCCAAATGTTTTAACCAGAGTCCTAATCTTAGCCAAATGTTTTAACCAGTGTCCTAGTGCCATTAGCCAAATTTTCTAACCAGTGTTCTCATGCCACTGGCCAAATGTTTTAACCAGCGTCCTCATGGCATTAAGCAAATGTTTTAACCTGCGTCCTCATGGCATTAAACAAATGTTTTAACTGGTCCCCTCACGCCGTTAGCCAAATGTTTTAACCAGTGTCCTAATGTCATTTGTCTCATACAATTATCCAGTTTAGTATAAATCTTTTATGACTGATTTCCTGACAGATGTCCTCATGCCACTCGTCTGTTTTATTTTTCACAAATGTCTTCAAACTGTAAGCCTGTTATTCCCTCGAAGGTTCTCATGATATTGGCCTAATTATCTTACGGATGTCATTAAACTATTATTTTGATTCCTTGTATTTGATTCCTTGTATTTTTTTGCATGTCATGAGTTTAGTTTTACTGGTGTACCTCTCTACCTTACGACGGAATTTCTGATGTTTTTTTTAAATATTCTGTATATTCCAATTTTCGAACGGATGTCGTCACACCTCTTTTACAAAAATATACTACATGCAGTTGAATTTTCTTTTTATAACATCCTCATGCCAAGGATGAAGTAAGCCTGATAGTCTCTCGAATGTTTTCATGCCACAGCCTGAATATTCATGACCGTCTAGTTGCCCGTTTTTCTTACTCTATGAGCCATGTTCTGCAAAAAATATCGACCCATGCGCAGACAAAAGTCGAAATTTTTGGCTATTTGTAAATTTTCTGCATATCCAAGGACCATTCTACTTCACAATCCAGTCGATTTTTCAGACAAAATGGACCTTATTCGTCCATAGTTGTATGATGACTTGTTTGATATAATGAATTACGGAGATGCATTAAACTCCCTTTTCCCAGAGCATGGCTCCAATAGAGCGCATATTGTAAAATGAGTGAAGATGAGTATTTGCTTGTAACTAACACTGGTCCTTTTCCCATCGCTAGTCTTTTTTCCACATCATTTTGAAAGTACATTTTTCTTTCCTTCACTTATTCTCCTTCAGTCACTTGTCAAAATCTTCGGTATCATTACAATACATGATTAAAAATTACATAATTTTTTGACATAATTGTTCAAAACAAAACTCGGGTTTGAAAGTATACCATCATGTAAGAGTGCTGTATAAACTCACTGACATATCTATCTGTTGATATTGTGCCGAAGGCTAACATAAAGGGCATTTACGAGGAGTGTTCAAAGCAGCTAAAATTTGATTCTGCAAAGGTTTCACTGAAATTTTTATTTTGTTCCTTCAAAGATATACAAGATATCACCAAAAGATATACAAAGTTTCAGGCTCCGGATCCAATCTTTGATGGCATCATTTTAGACCTTTTTAGGTATACTATGAAGACACTGCAATATTGTAGAACCGAGGTGTTTGCGCTGAAAAAAAAATCGACCTGAAAGGTATTTTTTTAGATTTGGAAACAAAAAGAAGTCGCAAGGGGCAAGGTCAGGTGAATATGGAGGCTAGGGGATCACAACGACTTTTTCCTGCTTCAGAATGTCTTGCACATCGTACAAAAGACAATGACTGAAACTGATGGTTTACACATGTTGAAATAGAGTTGACAGGAAATGAATTCCAGTGTCTTCTCAGTATACCTGAAAAAGACTATGACAATGCCTTCAAAGATTGGATCCGGAGACTGAAGCTTTGTGTATCTGTTGGAGGTGAATACTTTGAGGGAACAGAGTAAGAATTTCAGTGAAACCTATGAGGAATCAAATTTTAGGTGCTTAGATGAATTCATATTTGAACACTCCTCGTATTAAATACCTCCAGGTACAAATTTTGCAATTAATATTTTAACTCTATACCAGACGACAAATTCTTAGACTTTGATCAGAGTGAACCCATTTGCAGAGGACAAATGTGGTTCATGGTGACTCCACCCTATTCCTTTGTTTGTTGAGTTTCAAAGTTTCAACAGTTCCAGGCTTAAACTCTGTATTACCTTACCGAATGTCATCCCAGCGTCTGACAAGGTTCGATCTGTTGTGTAAAACAACTTTCGACGTTATGTAAAACTCCCATTAATGTAGAAACCGTCAAAAACACAAATAGAAGGTATTACGAAACTGAAAAACAGTTATGACCTAGAGATCAATCTAGTCTTACTACATTATCAGTTCACCACATGACAAAATTTTAGACTGCTCCTTATTGAAAGCATAATGCAGACGTCAAATAATCGGTGGCTCAAATGATGGATTACGTTTTTTGATAGAGTGGAAAACATTGTGGGAAATGGAGAAAATGCAGGTTACCAGCATTTTCTCCTTTTCCCACAATGTTTTTCAAAATCACTCTTTTTCAGCGTCGTTAAAACACTTGGATTGTGATAAAGGGCTCACGATTAAGTAAGCCCATGATCACGCTGTAATGGAGGTGCCATTTTTATGTCATCGTTGTGTTTCTTTCTAAAATTTCTATGGATGCCAAGTGGCTCAGAGGTTTGTAATCAGGAAAATCCCGGTTCGATCCAGGCTGATGACGAAAGTCTAGTGGGAGTGGTTTTTGACAAGAAACTGCAGATACTCGGTATAGGACTGGCAAAGGCAAGTGAAGACGTGGGTGTCGCCATGATATCACTGAAATATTGCGAGCCTGGTATCGCAGTCTGTAGCGTAAAGGACCTGAAACCAGGAGACTCGCTGGTTTGAATCCCCGGCTCGGCGAATTTCCTTCTGAGGATTGATGATAGTCATTGCGACAGGTTTCATTCCTCTCTCACCAATGATCATTGTTTCGACGATAGTTATGAGGGAAAGCAGCCAGTGGCTTGAAAAGAAAATTGTGTGAAGTCCTGGTAAATAGATAAGTGCAAAGGTCGCCGCCATATAACTGAAATAATGTTGAAAACGACTTAAACACCAAACAAACAAGTAAAAAACTGAAATATTATTGAAAGCGTTGCAAAACATCAATCAAGCAAAAAAATTAATGTTAATAATAAACTATGTAAGAACCTCATAATCAACTAACAAATCTTTTTTGAGGGAGTCGAGTACTAGTATCATTTTATAATAGACGTTAGCTGTGCTCTGGCAAAAGGGGGTTTAATGCATCTCCGTTACGCATTAAACCAAGCAATCACATATTTAATTAGGGATCCATAAACTCCATTTTGCCTTACAACCGACTGAATCCTGGGGAAGCATAGTCCTTGGACATGCAGAGCATTTACCAATAGCAAAAACTTTCAACTCAGGACAGCCTGCGCGGACTGCGCAGGCTGTCCTGAGTCGATAGTTTTTAACAGATGCATGAATCCCCTTTTCATAGAGCATGGCACAGCTTAATGTGTCGTGTCTATCTGATCGTTATTGCTCCTGGTAATGTCCTCCAAAAACAATGGCGGACGATGTTGTAAGAGATCCAGTGTCAACCCCTCCCCCCCCACGCCCCCCGCACATCAGAGGTTTTGGGTTCGAATCCTTTGATGTGAAAGTCCAACTTTCAGAACTACCCACATCTTGGCGCGAGGATTGGTTATGTTTGTACAAAGCAGTCCTCGAGAATGATTGACGCAAGTTAACCCTTTAACCACCATGGGCGAAACAAGGGCGGCATAGATCCAAGATCAGACTGTGCACAGAATGTGTGGTCTGATCTTGGGTCTATACCGTCTTCTTGGTTGTTCAAGCCTACAGGATAAAATCTAAGTTTCAGTGCATTGTAAAATTTTCAGCCGTCGAAAGAGGTCCAGTTGATGTATTTGACACCGGGAGAGTTAATCAAAGTACTGAAAGTACTAATAGAAGGTGATCGTGGAAATTTGTTGGCCAATAGGTTTTGACATTTCATTAAAAGTTAATTCATCTGACGGTTGACAACATTTTTTTCTAAGATTGATAGCATTATTTCATTCCTATTTTCTATAAAATCGTGTATCTAAGCGTTTTGCATGCAGTTTTAGGTGTTAGCAAAGTGGTTTGAGGTGTAATGACAGTGGTTCGGGGTGTTTTACGAGTGGTTTTGGGTGTTTTGGGGTGCTTCCCTTACCTACTCGTATCCGATGTAGACCTTCTAAAGTAGGCCATGTTAAAGCTGCGAAACGAGGCCAATTTAAAATTTAGAGCTGATTCTAAGACATTTGACTTTGAAGTTCATTGTTTGTGTATTTGGCTTTCACGGGACTTCAGTCTGACGGTTGCCAGAAGAAGGTGAGACCTGAAAGGTCATCAGCTTCTAAAAAGTATATAAGACCGAATAATCAACTGCTATTAAACCCGTTTGTTTTATTTTTCAACTGGCTAACAACCCACATTCTTGACATGTTTTTCGGGAGTAGATGAATGCGCTGGCTTTTGACCCTGACTTGTGCTCCGGTGAGTAACTACATGTACATGTAACTACGGTGTTGCGGTACTAAAGCGTGTCCGTACAATTTTGTTCCTTTTGCAGTGATGATTTGGATTAACTTGTAATCTTGAAATATATTTCTAATTGAAAATTCCACTTTTCAACAAATGAAAAACAATGAGGAAAAAAAGGGAATCGTTGTCGAGGTTATTTTTTTTTAGATTATTTCCTCGTATTGTGCCACAAAGAAAAAAAAAAGTTTTAATATTCATTTTCCAGTTCCTCTTACGTCATTTTTCTTTAGACATTTGTTAATATTGCACGAATAAAGATGATTTACTAACTGTGCTGCTAGTCATAGTATCTTCCTGTAAAAACAAATTTTAAAGAAGACATGGGCGTTAATACATTGACTTTTGACCGAATTTTGTTGATAGTAATTTTGCACTAGTAAGAATATACTATAATAGGCACATGATTTTTGACAAGCTCCAACCCCTTTATCTAATGGCTGCCAAGCCCCGTAGCTCAGTCGGTAGCGTACAGGACTTGAGAACAGGAGGTCGCTGGTTCGATCCCCGGCTTGGCCAATTTTTTTCCGAGGATTGATGATAGTCATTGCGACAGGATTCATTCCTCTCTCACCGCTGACCATTGTTTCGACGATGGTTATGTGGGAAAGCAGCCAGTGGCTTGGAAAGAACATTGTGCTGAGTACTGGTAAAAGAAACTCCAGTAAAGTATGGATAGATGCACTGGCCGCCGTGATATAACTGAAATAATGTTGAAAACGGCGTTAAACACCATACAATAAATCAATCATTACCTAATGACTGTTTATCAAGTCCGCCCTCTAGGATGTTTGAGAAAGTCCTTCCTCTAGATCTAATGATCGCCCTCTATAACCAAATAATTAAGTCATGCTCTGTGAAAAGGGTGCTTAATGTATCTGCAAAAATTATCGACTCAGGTCAGCCTGCGCAGTATGTGAAGGCTGACCTGAGTGTATACTTTTACTAACAGTCAATTTTGTGCATGTCCAAGGACCAGTTTACCGCATGATTCAGCCAGTTGTTAGACAAAATGGACTTTATGGATTCATAATCTTGTGATAAATTGCTTGCACCACGAAGATGCATTAAACCCCCTTTTACCAACTGTATCACCTGCCGAACACGACCCCCCTCTCCCCCCAGTCATTTGTCAGTGTGTTTCACTTATTTCTAAATCGAAACTTCAGGAAAGGAAAAATATTTCTCTTCCCACCTTAGAATGGATATTTTCAAAACCACGGTGAGTAATGTTACTCGAATCTAATTGGTTAATGAAAGTTAGTCATCGGCTTTTGATACAACAAGCTGCGAAAAATAGTACTGACTAACCAGCTTCGTTCAATGTATTCTACTAAGATTTGAAAATGGATAAAATCAGGTGCCTGTCCATACTGGTTTAAAATTAGATATTATGTTAAAATAGAACTGGTTTATTGTATGGAGTTTAACACATTTTCACAATATTTCAGTTATTTTGTGGCGTCCAGTGAACCTACGCATGCTTTCTTGGTGTTTCTTGTGTAAGGAATGCGAAAAACACTCTTCCAAAACCAAAAGCCACTGGCTGCTTTCGCACATAATTATCGTCGAAACAAAGTACAGCGGGACATTGAACTGATAGGAAAAAGTACAAACTAATATAGGAAATGAAGCTTCGGAAAAGTGCGTTCGATCTTTGGTAAGATAAACTATATAACAATGAACCTTCAGAAAAGTATGCTTGCGTTTGATAAATATCAGCCCTTTCTGCGTCGTAGGCAAAGAGGGAAGCTTTTGCGGACGGCATAGATCAAGATCAGACTGCACAGAACGTGGAGTCTGATCTTGGATCTGTACTTCCCGCTTCATTAGTCAAGCCTGTTAAGGTAATTTTTTTTATTTATTTTCAATGAATTGTATCTTATACACAATTATAGTTATTCTTTGGGGAAAAACAAAAGAAGTAACGACATTGGTAACTTAAATAAAAGGGAAACATTATACGTTTTTAGTGTGTCGATTCTTTCTTTGTTGTTTGCGACATAATTTCGGTAATGTTGCGGTGGCCAATGCTTTCCTGGATTTTGTCGTCGACCTTGGACCCAGGTTCAGCTTTGTCGATACAGAGAGAGAGAGAGAGAGAGAGAGAGAGAGAGCTTTTATGTTGCAGTTGAAAGTAACTCCGACCGATTTTTTTCTCAAAATAACAGTCTGTGTGTATCAGGCTGCAGAGTTTCCTTATTCCCAATCCATTACTCTACAATCGAGCGCAACAGGGACCTCTCTCTCGCTCTCCTCCCGCCTCACCTTTACAGATTACATAAATGCCATTTGTTGTAAGGCCTTTCCGTCCAGAAAGTGGTGTCGAGGTTTTTTTTTTTTTAATTTTCAACTCAAGGGAAGCAATTACCTCGTATCTAGGTATTTGAATGAACGGTGTAATGTCCCTTGCCTTACGGTTTATTTGGTGTCACGCTGGTTTTAGAGTTTTAGATTGAATAATTTGTTTCACGCCGCTTTCAAAATTATTTCAATCGTATCTAGCAACAGCTTACCTATTTACATGTATATATGTTCTGGGTTTCTGCAGTACCAGGCTAGGGCTCTAAATCGTTTTGACCAAGGACGTGCTAGCGAAGAGTTGAACACAACGCAATGTGGGATGTGCGGATTGCAAATGATCGAGCGTTTGTATACTTCCGTGTAACAGTACAGCAACAAAGCTCGAGTTATCCTCAGCGAGTTTATAAATTCACGTGACTTATTGCTTCCTGAAACAGTGACCGCCGTTGATTTTTCATTTATCTCTGTAGATTACACGAATTCAAGTTTAATACATAGTATATGTGAGCCAGGCTCTGTGAAAAGGGGATTTAATGCATCTGCAAAAAAGTATCGACCCAGGTCTGCAGCCTAAGTCTGCAGCCTTAGGCTGCTAAGAACGACCCGGGGCGCTTTTGCAGACAGTGTGTAGTCTGATCTGTGATCTACACTGTCCAATATGGTATTTCTTTCTGGAGAAGTCAACTTTGAAATTGCAATATTTGTTGTTTTTTTTTTTGTTTACTCCTGAGTGGAAATTTTCGTTTAATTTATTTGAGCTATGCTCTGAGAAAAGGGGACTTAATGAATCTCCGTGCATACAGAGCAAGTCATCACATGATTATGGATCGATAAAGACCATTTTGTCCAACAAGTGACTAGATCATGAGGTAGACTGGTCCTTTGACATGCAGAAAACTGACAAAGAGCAAAAAGATTCGGCCCAGGTCAGCCTGCGCGGACTGCGCAGGCTGACCTTGGTCGATACTTTTTGCAGATGCATTAAGCACCCTTTTCACAGACCATGGCTCATTCAGCATATTCGGGGATTAAGATTGGTCATCCATTATTGAAGTGGAACCGGTGGTTCCCCCGACATGATAATCATACTTTAACACTTAAGCTGCTGAATAAATGAAACGCAAATTTCTACTCAATACTATAAGCCCAAACATTATGATTTCAAAGTCGATTTCACCGGAAAGAAAATACCGTATCGGACAGTGTAGATCAAAGATCAGACTGCACGTTCTGTGCAGTCTGATCTTGATCTACACTGTCCGCAAAAGGTCAGTGGGTCGCGATCAGCAGCTTAAGGGTTAAGTATATTGTTTACCAGACGACAAAAAATGTTTAAAATGAAACCGTTTGCAGACCACAAATTAAATGACTGGAGTTGCTTTTGAAGCGAGACACAACATTGCGCAAAGAGGAGAAATTTCTCTTTTTAACCCTTTCCCAAACGACAAATTTTGGACTGGTCCAAATTGAAAGAGTTTGCAGACGACAATTTTAAATTTGATGAAAATGGCAGAAAGGTCTCAAAAAGGGTAGAAAACACTGTGGGAAAAGGAGAAATTGCTCGTTACGAGCAATTTCTCCTTTTCCCACAGTGTTTTCAAAAGACTTGTACTGCAGACACGTGAAAACCAGGGCTTGTTTGGGAAAGGGTTAACACAATGTCTTTGAGAGCCTTTTTTTTTTGTCCGAGCCCGACTTTCGAAGGATAGCCTTTGCTAAAAAAGGAGATTGTATATTTTTTGCATCTGACCTGGGTCGAAACCTTTTGTATTTGTTACTTTTTGCCTAAGGACCATTTTATCTCAGGATTCAGTCGGATGTGAGACAAAATGGATTTTATGGATTCATAATTATGTAATATCTTCCTGTGTATAATGCAATACGGACATGCCTTAAACCCCTTTTGGCAGAGCATGGCTCGTACATGTAATTTACAGATATTTAAAAGGATAATTTCAAATTCCTCAATTCCGCGCCCCCACAATACTTTTGTTTTCAAGTGCTGTTGACTCAACAGATTGATTATCGGTTTTATCTTAAAATTCAAGTCTGAATCAATGACTCAAGTACATGTTTTTCAGGGCATGTACCAGTATTTAATGGTATTTCAGGAAAAAAAAAAAAGGAAATGCTCGTTCATAAAACCGCTCCTGTTCGTCCAATCTTTTCTATATACGTGTTGTTCACTCTTTCTGCACCATATGCGAAAAAAAGGGACTTTTGCAGGTGGTATCAATAAAGATCAGACTACATAGAACATGCAGTATGATCTTGAACCCGTATTGTCGGCTTGTTCAGGGATTGGCAGGGATTGTTAAGTAGGATTGTTGAACTCTTCATCAAACGACAAAATTTTACACTTGTCCAAATTGAAAGCATTTGCAGACGACAACTAAAATGTGGCTCAAATGATGAGATTTGTCTTGGAAGTGGTAGAAAATATCATGGGCAAAGGAGAAAGTGCAAGTTACCAACATTTTTCACTTTACACAGAAAGGGACGCAGTAAATCGAGATCAGAATTCATATAGCACAACATAGCACGATGTTGATCTTGTTCAATTTTCTCTACAACATCAATGTTCACGTGTGGCAGGATAATGGGTCAATTGGGTTGATTGTTTTATATATAATCTTAGAGAGTAGGCCATGATTAGACTGCAGTTTTTATGGAAAATTGATCTATCTGTAAAATACATGAGTCATGCTCAAAGGAGTTTTAATCCTTTACCACACGAGAAAAATGAAGACCAGTCCAAATTGAAAGCATTTGCAGACGACATTTTAAATGTTACTCAAATGAGGAATGTTGCCTTTGATATGGTAGAAAACATTGTGGGAAAAGGAGAAAATGCTGGTTACCAGCATTTTCTCCTTTTCCCACAATGTTTTCAAAAGGTCTCTTCCTCAGGGTCGTTAAAAGTCGGGATTTTGCGGTAAAGGGTTAATGCATTCCCGTGATGTATTATACCAAGCAAATTATCACATAATTATGAATACATAAAAACCGTTTATGGATCTGGAGGTAGAATGGTCCTTTCACAGGCAGAAAATTGACCGATGGTAAAAACCGTCTCGACCCATGTCAGCCTGTGCGGATTGCGCAGGCTGACAGAAGTCGACACGTTTTTGCAGATGCATTAAACCCCCTTTTCGCAGAGCCTATGGTTCACATAAATTATCGTGTATGACAGATTGAATGGTTTACGGGGTCTGTTTGATACAAAAGCGGAGCGTGTAGATCATGGTCGGAATGCACATTTGAGCACGTTGATCTTTGTCTACGCTCTCTGCAAAATACATGCACGGTCGCGTTTGGTAAAGTCAATGCTTTGCTTCATAGATTCATCATTTGTGTTACAGAAGATATACTAAATTTCCAGAATTAAAAGAAACAGCTTTAAGCTTGTAACAAGCAATGATTTCGTTCCCCTTTCTTCCCTTAAAAGCCATCTTTCGGAAGTCGGACATGTTTTTTCTTTATACCAGTGGGTTTAAAAAAAAACACTTGGCCTGGCCCTTGTTCCTTCCATTTCTTTGCGTTTCAGTACTTTGAAACCGATCATTTGTCCTTCTTAACGGAACAGGAATTATATCATTTTTTTAGGCCTAAGCGTATATATTATCTAAATATAAATGAGCCATGCTCTGGCAAAAGGGAGCTTAATGCATCCGTGTCATCCATGATACCAAGCAAATCATCACATAATCATGGATCTATAAAATCCATTTTGTCTAACAACCAACTATATCATGAGGTACACTGGTCCTTGGACTTACAGAAAATTGACAAATAGCGCCACCGTTTTCACAGAGCATGGTTCAAATCTAAATATTGCGATTTCAAGTAGCAAATATATACTCAAACGAAACAGAAACGCAGATTAAAACTTATGGTGGCCAGTCAAGTGGTTGAATGTTATGGCTGACCAGAAAACTGTCGACAAACTCTCGTTGCACAGGGTCAGGCATTGTCTTGCTGAAAAATGAGGTTACGGTGTTGCACAAGCTGAACAACAGCCGGACGCAGGATTTCATCCCTATATCTGTCGGCGATTGAATTACCACCTACTACAGCCAACGGCTACTTAACGCTGTGCGATACTAGTATCCCAACCCAGATATAACTGAGCCACCACCAAACCTATACACCTCACTAACGCAGGCATACCTATTACTATAGGTATAACTACCTATAACTATTCGCTGGCGTCGGCGAAACGTCTCTTACGACGTCGGTATAAACGAAGTCGACTATCCGGACGAAAACGAGGGAACCGGGGTCCGTATTCACCAACCATTCTTGAAACATTCTTAGTCTTCTTCTCCAACATTTTCTGGATTTGAAAGTAACACAACTTCTGATTGGCTAAACCATTTGGTTTAGCCAATCAGAAGTTGTGTTACTTTCAAATTTGGACAATCTTGGAGAATAAGACCAAGAATACGGGCCCGGGACTCATCTGAGTAAAAGACCCATCTCGATCGCCTAATTGGAAATCTTCTAGGGGGCATGTGCCACTAACCACGCCCAACGACGTGAGGGACGTGGACGAGTGAGAGACAACTTAAGGACGTCTACATCGCAGGCCCATCTCATGCAGTCGATTCCTTACAGTTTGAGGGTGAAGGCGACGATTGTGATTGCCTATCCTAATGTTAGCAGTTTCAGTGGTAGAAAGGTACCGATGACGTAGGTGGGCAAGACGTATAATCCTGTCCTGACGCTGCGTCATTACGCGTGGACGCCTCAAACCTTGTCGGTCCGCAAGCCTTCCCTCTAGGACAACGGTAAAGACGTTCTAAGGTACAAACATGCATAGCAAACTGCGTAGCAACCTGCTGTTGTCTTTGACCTTGCATTAGCAACGCAATAGCCTGATCCCTCTGAACTTTCACCAGCCGTACCATGATCGTAGTGGATGCAAACAAAGTGGGGTTTTGTGGTTACAGTCTAATCTGAATTCGTTAACTATGCCATTACACACATTTAAAGAGAAAAGGCGGTGTTTACTTATATCATTCAGAGTAGAAACATTGATCGAAATAAGATTAATGTATTTGAGCCATGTTCTGTGAAAAGGGGTTTAATGCATCTGTAAAAGTATCGATGCATTAAGCCCTATTTTCACAGGGCATGACTCAATTAAATTTGCTTGCAATTTGAACACTGACTTGTTAACATTTGGCCGGCAGTGGGCCTTTAATCACTTGGCTGTTGAGCGCGACGCAATGTGCTTTTGCGGACAGTGTAGATCAAGATCAGACTGCACAGAATGTGTAATCTGATCTTTGACTTATACAGAATGATACGACGAGGATTTTCTGGAGCAGTGAAATTGCATATAACCAAATGGGGCATATAACGAACTGTGGAATTTTCATTTAAATATTTTGCTGTTAAATCTTTTACCTAACAATCCTGTGTTTTCACGATTGCCCCCTCCCACAAGAAGAAAGCTTTTGAAATGTGGGAAATGAAGTAACAAGCATTTTCTTCTTTTCCCACAATGTTTTCTGCCTTTAAAAAGGCGGATACGGTCATTTGTGGCCACATTTTGTTTGTCGTCTGCAAACGCCTTCAGTTTAGACCGGTCCAAAATTTTGTCGTTTAGTAAAGAGTCAACGCTTCTGGCGTCGAAGCGAAAACTGAACGTGTAGTCTGATCTTGGATCTACACGGTTCGCTACGGCGTGATTTTCCGGAGGCAAAGAACTTAAGAATAGAAATATTTCAATATTTCTGTATTTAGTATCAACTGGAAATCTCAATTTAAAGATTAATTCATCTAACCCTTACCTACCCAAGCCCGAGCGTAAACGACCCTAACGAAAATGGCTTCAGAAAACATTGTGGGAAAAGGAGAAAATGCTGGTAACCAGCATTTTCTCCCTTTTCCACAGGGGTTCTACCATACAAAGACAGAAAATTAGCATTTGAGGTACATTTTTCTTCGTCTGCAAATGTATTCTATTTTGCCGAATCCATTTTTTTTTTGGTCGTTTGGTACAGCATTAACCCTTTACCGCACAATGCCGCCTTTTAACGCCCCTGAGAAGGAAGCCTTTTGAAAACATTGTGGGAAAAGGAGAAAATGCTGGTAACCAGCATTTTCTCCTTTTCCAACAATATTTTCTACCCTATCAAAGAAAAATTGCACCATTTGATCCACATTGAAATTGTCGCCTGCAAATGCTTTCAATTTGGACAAGGCTAAAATTTTGTCGTCTGGTAAAGGCTTAACCCGTTTAGCGCCGTAGGCGAACACAGAACATGCACTTTGATTTTTGGATCTATACCGTCCCGCTTGTTTGATCAAGCTTGTAAAATTCTGTAAAAAATCTTTCGGAGTTACAATGGATTATATTTTCACGCGTTGAAACAGATCGATATTATATATGTGTGGAGTAGAAAGGGCTAAGGTTTAGCCTAGCTAAGCTTGATCCATGGAAATGCGCTAGGCTATCAATCCAGGGGTTGTGCGTTCAAATTCTGGCCGAGCTTAAACAAACCTTCTTTCCGAGGACTTTTGAAGACCCTTGGGTCGAAATTCATTTCTCTCTGACCGTTATCCCTAACCCACAAAATCCCTAGTTTTAACGACCCCTAGACAAAAAGCTTTTGAAAAAATTGTTGGAAAAGGAGAAAATGCTGGTACAAGCATTTTCTCCTGTCCCACAATGATTTTCGGTTCAATCAAAGATAAGAGCCATCACTTGAGCCACCTTTGACTTGTCCACTGCAAATGCTTTGAATCCGGACTAGAACATGTATAAAATGTTGTCTTTTGGTAGAGAGTTGAACAGAGTTCCGACTTTGTAAATGAGGGAAGGCAGTCAGTGGCACTGAATGAGAGATATGCTGAACTTTTTTCACACTGTAACAAGCAACCCTGTGTTATAACGACCTCAAACAAGAATGGTTCTAAAATAATTTTGGCAAAAGAAGAAAACGCTGATAAAGAACACTTTCCTCTTTAACTATGTACAATGTACAACGTTTTCAGCATCATCAGATAAAAATCCTATTATGAGCCACATTTAAGTTGTCGTCTGCATATGCTTTCAATCTGGACGAGTCCAGTATTTGACATGTGGTTATGGCTGAAAGAAACTTCAGAAGCACATGGATAGTTGTACGGACCGCCGAGATAAAAGCTTTGAAAAGAAGAGCACCGCATGCGGATCTCCAAATTCTCAGTAGCAGTTGCCAACATTTTTCAGTGACAATTCAAGGTCGAAAAAAAGGGCAAAATTATATCAGACATATTTCAGGGTTATCTGCACTTGTTTTGATTCCACTCTTCATAGTTAACAGCTAGTCGAAGTTTAAAGAAAGCATCTGCGCTACGTTCTGTTAAAAGGGGGCTTAATGCATCTACAAAAAGTATCGACTCAGGTCAGCCTGCGCAGCCTGACCTGGGTCGATACTTTTCTGCTATTGTAAATTTTCTGCATGTCGAAGGACCAGTCTATCTCATGATTCAGTCGGTTGTTATACAAAATGGACTTTATGGATCCATAATTATGTGATGACTTACACGGTATCATACATCAGGGAGATGCATTAAACCCCTTTTTGCCAGCGCATGGCTCATACGTTTTACTAAAGACAGGGATATAAGAAAATGTGCAAGTTCACGCATAACGAGGACGCCTCCAAGGGCGATGGCGGTTACGACGCAGACAGGGCTGTAGAAACACCTCAACATTTTCTCCAAAAACAACCAAACTACAAACAAGAAATATCTTTAAAAAAGATAGACGCGTAAATTTGCAAGCAAATATGCATAGCTTAACGCTTAGAATAAACATGTCTGCATTTTTTACCACATGGACCCTTAGAATAAACATGTCTAGATTTTTGACCAATCACAAATTTCTATGTATTCCTTTTTTTTAATCAGTATCAAAAGGTAGGTGAAAAGCCTGCACATTCAGCTACAGCAAAAAAAAAAGGACAAAGATTCTTAAGTATGTCCTTTCGAGAAAACTGGCAGAGATCCAACAAAGATAGTTATGAATGTATAAAAACAATAAGGAAGAAAAGGACAATATACCATAGTTCGGATGCAAAAAAAGAAACTTTATTGTATACTGTGACCTTCACAATCAAGTACATGCACTCTGGAATATACTTAACCCTTAGGCTGCTAAGCGCGACTTAAGGACCTTTTGCTGTAGATCAAGATCAGACAGCAGAGAACATGCAGGTTGATCTTGGATCTAAACTGTCCGAGAAGGAGATATTTTCTCCAAAAAACACCTTTGAAATAGCTAAATTTCGGCTTATACTATAGGCTTGAAAGTTTTATTTAACTTATTTAGCAGCATAGGGATTTACACACTATGTCACATCCTTTTTCGTATCACATTCTGCAGGCGACCTATTTACCCCTTACTGCGGCAAACTTTTGAAAACATGGTGGCAAGAGAAGAAATTGCTCGTAACAAGCAATTTCTTCCTCTTTTCATTTCCCCAGATTTTTTTTTCAAAAGCATTCTTTCCTAGGGTCATTAAATCACGGAAATGTGTGGGAAAGGGTTATCCCACACAATCACATAATGAATGAATGTGTCGTCCTAGAAATTTTTTCTTCGCCCACAAAGTTTTCAAAAGCCCTTTTTCCGCAGGCCCATAAGACCCGGAATGATGTTAACAGGTTGAAATAAATCATTGTATATGAGAAAGTTGTAAAAAAACTTTGCCAAATAATTTCCTCGGCTATAGCTTATCATATCAATCGTGTACGGTCAACAATTTATGTGTCCGACAGATAAACAAAAAAGACAACAAAGAAAGTAGTCACAGATCAGCATTTATAAAGATCTAACACGTGGTCCACTTTGTTTATCTCTCCCTACTGACGATTTTTCTCTGGCAACAGGCTACTTTTGACAACATTGTGACAAAAGGAGAAGTTTTATATATGAGCCGTGCTCTGTAAAAAGGGGACTTTATGCATCTGCAAAAAGTCTCGACCCGGGTCAGCCTGCGCAGTCCTCGCAGGCTGACCTGGGCCGAAACTTTTCGCTATATGTCAAATTTCTGTATGTTAAAGGACCAGTCTACCTCATGATTTAGACAGCTGTTCGACAAAATGGATTTTATTGATTCATAAAAACATGGTGACTTGTTTGGTCACGGAGGTGCATTCGCCCCCTTTTTGCCAGAGCGCGACTCATATACATAATACTAATGCAACGAACTTAATTTCAAAATCACCGGCTGCAAACTTCTTTAAAGAAGTGATAAGTTTTGTCTCTTATTCAGAAACGTAAAATGTCCGAGATCGTGGAGTGAACCCATTTCCGGATGTATTTTTAGCTTAGCACAGATTGATGCAAATATCAAAGTGCACGGCAATATTTTTGCTCTTGTTAAAGATATATCTATACTCGTTTTCAGCCAGTTTTTAACCTATTTCATCTTTATTTCATGCAGCTATAATCATTCTTGTATCTTCATGCCAAATGTTGCCCCTGACGGCTACAGGGCTGCACAGATTACTAATTCCTTACATCCGAGGTTAAAAGACGCAACTCTATGTACTTTTGTAGACAGAGTAAACCCAAGATCAGACTGCACAGAACGTGCAGCCTGATCTTGTATCTACACTGTGCGCCTCTATAGATAAATATTTTAATAATCTTGAAATTGCAAAATTTGCTTCTGTTATAACCGCTGAGAATGTCTGTTGCATTTTTATTGGTATGAGAAGTGTTGACTGAGTAAAAGAAATACTAGTAGCCATGCATGAGGCATTTCTTTATACATAGCGGGTTTTCATGGAAAAACAAATGGGATGTATCCACTGAGTTCACAATCAGAGATCCGGATTTGTGGCATTATTAAAGCTTAACCAAACGACAAATTCTTGGACTGGTTCAAATTGAAAGCATTCGCAAGCGACAAATTGAATGTGGCGCAAATGATGGGATTTGTCAGTGAAAGGACAGAAAAGATTGTGGGACAAGGAAAAGATGTTGGTTACCAGCATTTTCTCCATTTCCAACATTCATTTCAGGAGCATTCTTTCTCAGGGTCGTTTAAACTTAGGATTGTGTGTTAAAGGGTTAATTCTTTTCCAGAAAAGTTTAGATCTGTCCTGTCCAAAAGCATTTGTTGACCAAAAAATATAAAATGTGGATCAACTGTTGGGCTTGTCTGTGGAAGAGTTGGAAAGGTTCTGGAAAAAAGGAGAAGATACTGGTTACCAACATTTTCTCCTTTTCCAAAAAGATTTTGAAAAACCCTATGCCCCAGTGTCGTTAAAATGTTGTTTTGAAAAGGGTGTATTCATCACCAAACGATCACGTGTTCTAATGAGGAAAACAGGCGTTTAAAAACATTGTATGAAAAAGAGAAAATGCTGGTAAGCAGCATTTACCCCCTTTTCCCAATGTTTTCTACCCTTTTACAGACAAAATAAATGTGTGCAAAAATGCTTTCAATCTCAAATTTTGTCGTCCAAGCGTAAAGGGTAAATACCTGTATCCTGAAATCTAGCATGTATTTACACTTCAATAGTTTCACCTTTTCCAACACGTGACATAATCTTAACAAATACTGTTTCATCAAAATAGTGGCCGAAATTTGCTGAGAGCAAAAACTGCCATTTTAGAAGAGGATTTTCCAATGTCGTCTGCTGCAGATTTCATGTTTATCTTTTACTCCAAATTTCTTAACCATCAGACCACTCCTTAAAGAAGCCTTTTTCTGTAGGACTCTCTAGAAAGGTAATTGTAACGAGATTGTGCGTGACTTCAGTGACCAGAATTACGTCATCATTCTTCTTCGTGATGGCGTCAGTTTCGACTTCCGTCCGAATCGAATCGACTTCCGTTAGTTTCGAATCAACTTCCGCCATTTTTGAATCACAGTTCACAGTTTCTTCTAAATCCGTAAAATTCACTTCCGTTGGGCACGATTCAATGTCCGATAATTCAGCTTCACCAGGCTCCATTTTTAAACATTTCGCCGGCGTTTCTAGATCATCAACGGCTGGGATTGTTGTTTCGCTGTTTACACTCTCTTCGTCAAAACTGTTGGTCCATCGACGTTTAAGTGGAAAATATCGAGAGCTGGATAAAACGATTTCATTCTCTTTCTCTTTGACTATGTCATTTTTCTCACTTTTTGTTCCTTTACCTTTCAGGCTCTCATTGTCTGAGCTACTCCACTCATAACCCCAGTCATAATTTTCTAAATCACCGGTACGAAACATAAACTTTGCGCGCATTTTAGGATGACAACTTTTCCCGCCATTTTTCAGATATTGGTCTTCCCCGTGACTTGTTACCACGTGACCTCTTGGATTGTTGATTTCATTTCTCTGTATGCTCGTGTTTGACAAGGGGTTGGTGACGTACAGTTTCTTGATATCTGAACTTCCTGGCGTTTTCCACAGTCGACTGTACTGTGTTGATGGTATTGACGGGTCGGTAAATGGAGTCTTCAGCTTGTCGTTCGGGTCGTCTCGGTCGTTTCCGCTATCTGAATCGGGGTCTTCGATCCCACAAAGGAATCTATGCGATATGGGGCGAGCTTCGCTGATCTGAAATAAAGAAAACCACTCAATAAGAGCTTTCATGCTCTAAAACCAATTAACCAGTAAATCAGGGTACTTAACTTCTTTACGAGAGGACAAAAGTTCAGACTTGTCCATAATGAAAGCATTTCCATTAAATGTGCAAATTAAATGTGTCTCAAATGTTGAAATTTGTCTTGAATACAGTAGAAAACATTGTAGTAAAAGAAGCAGCTGCTGGAAACCAAAACCATCATTTTCTCCTTCCCCCCCCCCCCCCCCCCCCAGAATGTTAACAAAAGCCTTCTTTTTTATGGTCGTTGAAGATGGAATTGTATGGTAAAGAGTTAAGGATCTTAATCCATAGGCTGCTGAGTGCGACTCAAGGACCTTTTGTGGACAGTGTAGGTCAAGATCAGACTGCAGAGACAGTGCAGTCTAATCTTGGATCTACACGGTCCAGTAAGAAATATTTTCCCACAAAAGATAACTTTGCAATGGCAACATTGGTTGTTTGCAATCGACTTGAAAGTTTCATTTGAGTAATTTAGCAGGTTAAGGGTTAAACCATTACTTTATATGCTTAACTCACTAATTCCTGCAGGCGACACTTTTCTTCTCACGTCAGACGACTCGGATTTAAATCATTTTTTGAAAAATAAAATTAATTCATCGTCACCACATATTTTTTTCCTATTGCCAAAACGTTCTCACCTATATTCGGCAAAATTTAAATACAACAGACTATTTATGTCGTATTACGATGTTTTCAGTACCACTTGTCAAACTATAAGTAAAGACGAAATTGAGCAGTCCCATATTTGTAAACAAGAGGGCCATGATGGCCCTGTATCGCTCCACTGGCTTATAAATATAAACCATGAATACTAAACATTTCAATTCTGAGCCAAATGGTTTCAAAATGAAGACTTACAAAGTTTTCTCTGTAAAAGCCCATGTGAAAGTTGAGACCCGCAGGGCAAAGCCATTTTTGATCCCAGAGCTATAATTACTTGAACCCTGGTAGTGGTCCACAAGACAAAGCCACAAGCCAAAATAATACAAGTCTATGCTGTATGGTGATTTTCAAGTTTTGTCCATATGAAGCCTCTGTAAAACATAAGACCCCTGATGCAAGGCTAATGTAAAAAAAAAAAATCAAAACAGGAAGATTTCTTAAGTTGTCACTATGTAAGCCCATGTAAAACTTGTGACCCTGCGGCAGGGCCAATTTTGACCCCAGGGCTAAAATTTTGGCCCACTTGGTAGAGGCCCACTAGAAATAGCTACATGCAAAATTTGGTAGCTCTAGGTCTTATGGCTAGGTACAGGAAGATTTCTAAAGTTTTCTCTACATAAGCCTATGTAAAACTTGTGACCCCTAGGGCAGAGCCAATTTTGACCCCAGGGCTATAATTTCAAGAAACTTGATAGAGGTCTACTACATAAAGCCAAATTTGGTAGCTCTATGCCTTATGGTTTCAGACAAGAAGATTTTTAAAGATTTCCAATATTTTTCAGTTTTGTTGCCATGGCAACCAGAGTTTTTGAAGGAATCAAATTCTTTCAAGAAATTCTGAAGAGGACCATGACAGGATCATTTCTGTGAAGTTTCATGAAAATTGGATGGGTAGTTTCAGAGAAGAAGATGTTTGAAATAAAAGTTAACGCACGGACGGACGGACGGACGGACGCACGACGGACACCGGGCCATGACATAAGCCCGCTGGCCTTCGGCCAGTGGAGCTAAAAACTTATAGGAGACATGCTCTGGCAAAACAGGACTTAATGCATATCCGTGACGCGTTATACCAAGCAAGTCATAACATCATTATAGATCTATACAAAAAACATTTGCCCAACAACCAGCTAAATCCTGGGGTCCGTATTCACCAACCATTCTTAAGAACGTTCTTTGTCCTGTTCTCCAGAATTTTCTACATTTGAAAGTAACACAACTCCTGATTGGCTAAACCGTTTGGTTTAGCCAATCAGGAGTTGTGTTACTTTCAAATGTAGAAAATCTTTTAGAATAAGACTAAGAATATTCTTAAGAATGGTTGGTGAATACAGACCCTGATGTAGACTGGTCCTTTGACATGCACAAAATTTACAAAAAGCAAAAAGTTTCGGGCCAGGTCAGCCTGCGCGAACTTCACAAGCTGACTTGGATCGAACCTTTTTGCAGATGTGTTAAACCTCCTTTTTTAAAGAGCATAGCTCATATTTGATCTATTAAGAAAGCCTTTTTCCCTTTAAAGTCTGCTTTATCATGTTTCTTTTGCTTTTCTTCATGTGTCATCTTTGATACGGTAAAAAAGACGATTTTCAAATTTCAGACAACGATTCAGTAAGAAAGAAAAAAAAAAAAAACCCGACTCTTTATTACTTTTGAAAACTTTCTGCCCCAAACATCAGGATGCTGTAACAGTCATGCAGATTATACCATGTTGTATTGCCTGAACTTTTTATCATAATGAGATGCGATTAATGTAGTTGTATATTTATGATTTCTAATAAATCACGTGTAATGCAATATGTTTAAATGAATGTCAAAATTCGTTTACACAATAAGAGAAGGATTGAGAGGTTTCTATGCTCATGTATATTTCGATGGCGTAACATTAGATCAAAACCACATCCGGTATGGCATCCGGGAATGTACTGCGAACCGTGGGCCGACTACGGTGTCTTTTGTGGACCATAAAACAAGTACAGGGTGTTTCATAATATCTGCCACCATTACAAAGTTTTATATCTTTTTAGTTAATTAGGATAAAACAATGATATGTACACCCTTTGAAAGCTTATATATTAAAATTTTATTTGACTAATAAAGTATGGGAAAACATCAATGTCATAACGTCATTTATGACGTCATTTCCTGTGGTCAGTTTACCAAGATGGCGCCAACTAAGGATCACTGTAGTCGACGGCTTGAACATGTCCTCCCATGATATGGATTGTAAATATGAAATATTGATTAACTCTTTATGAGACGGCAAAACACCAGATATATCCATTTTGGAAGCATTTGTCGACGACAACTTTCACCGTTTACCACACTATCCTGAGGTTTAACGACCCCGAAGGAGCAGGCCTTTAAAACTTTGTGTGAAGAGGAGCAATTGCGGGTAACCAACAATTTGATGTCGGTAAATGATGTCAACATGGAAGGGTCTAGAATTTTGTCGTCAGGTAGAGGGCTAAATTTGGTTCATATGATTGAGTCTGTCTTCGATGGGAAGAAAACTTTGTTGGGGAAAAAGAAAATACTAGGTTACCAGCATTTTCGCTTTTTTTCCCCCACAACGTTTTCAAAAGCCCAATTCATCAAGGTTGTAAAGATCTGGGTTGTATGATAAAGGATGAATACAGGAACACTTATGAAAACATTGTGGCAAACGGAGAAAGTGCTCCTTACGATGTTTTCCACTGCGCGGCCAAAAAGTTCTTTGTAGGATGTAATTCTTTAATTGATTGATTGATTGTATGGTGTTTAAAGCCGTTGTCAACATTTTTCCTGTTAAATCATGGCGGCAATTTCATCTATCCATCCTTTCCTGGGATTTCTTATTACCTACGCACAATATTCTTCCAAAGCCAGTGGCTGCTTTCCCACATAACCATCGTTGAAATAATGATCAGCGGTGCGAGAGGAATGAATCCTGTCACAATGACTATCACTAGTATGATGTCATGCATGAAAACTTTTGGGCGGAATTAAGCGGATCACTCGAACGTTGGACAAAACATTAACTATAATTAAAATACAGAAAATCAACATCTGTTTCAAAGAACTTGAACCCCGTTTGAAAGTGGCTTACTTCTTTCCTGATGAAAAACCGAACTGTTTGTTTGAATCGTGTTTCACGCAGCTTTCAACAGTTGCCGAGTCATACCGCGGCGAAATTTAACTGAACTGAGACACATATGTACCTAACGCGCGCTTCTAACGCACACACATACATTATGTGGAAAGGTTATCTAATTAATAACGCGTACTTCCAACTGACACAAAAAAGTAGCAAGTTACACAAGACAGCATTAATAGAAGAGACATCCATTTCCGTGAGTGATGAATGATCAAAGAAAAAAGTCCTGTATGCATTCCTTATGCGTATGATAAACTATGTCCCTAGATCTTTGTTTTAAGTGTACTTTATGCTGCTTTCAAGAGTACTTCAGTGTCATCACGGCGTCAACATTGTTATTCGCAGAAGTCATTGGTTTCACAGAGACGCGCTGGGAATCTGCAGAGTCTTGGAAATGCAAAGGGTACTCCCATGAAAGTATGCCCTATCCTAGGGCATTGAACCTAAAAGTTCTGGATTGCAATGCTACCACAATACTCACTGGGCCATACATGAGCCCCTTCTTTTTCGAAATTTATAAGGGAAGCAAATTTTTGAAACAAGAGCACCACATGCGGGTACCAGCGTTCGGTTAGTTTTAAGTATATGACTGTGATATGTATGGGTTCCCCTGTAATAGTTAAAAACTAGTCCAAGTATGAAGGAATTATCTTCAGTAATGACAAACATTATAAAATGTCTAAGTTTTTGAAAATTTTTAGTAGAATAGGGGGCATAAATGTGTCAAAATAATTTATAGAAAAGGGGGCATAAATGTGTCAAAATAATTTAATAGTTACCTGCTCCTCTTTTATGGAGCCCCTCTTTTAGTAGTTAACAACTATTTCGAGTTTGAAGTAAATATTTTCAGAAATGATAGAGATATTATAAAATGTTACAGTTTTTGCACGACGACGGAGCCGACGACGACGCCAGGGTTTTGACAAGACCTCAAAGTTTTCTCCGAAAACAGTCGAGCTAAAAGTACTACGTGTTTTTCTAGAAAAAGTTAAACACTTATAACCGGATGATTGGCTCCGGGTTTTATGCTCTCTGTATTTTTTTTTATGGTATATTTATTCGTGGTTATAATTATCGCTGAATTTTACAATAACGACACAGTTGTTTCACCATTTCGATGTCAGGACTAAATGAGCCATGCTCTATAAAAAGGCTGGGGGTATACATCTGCAAAAAAGTATCGACCTAAGTCAGTCAACACAGTCCGCGCAGGCTGACCTGTGTCGGAACTTTTCTGCATGTCCAAGGACCAGTGTAACTACTAAATGAATTTTATGAATTGTTATGTGATGACTGGTGTCATGCATCACGGAAATGCATTGAACCCCTTTTGCCAGAGTGTGGCCAAAATGAGTTCGAAATTATTCGAGGTCTAAAAATAAACTTGCCATTGTAACTGAAGATGATTTTGGTCATGGTCAAAGTTCTGCATCAGTTAACGGATGGTTTTAGATCCAAGATCTGACTGATCGTGATTTACACTGTCTGCAAAAGCTATTTAAGTCGCCGCAGTAAAGGACTTAAACTTATGGCATTTATGACACTTATGACACTTGCAAGCCACCGTATAATTTTGCATATAACTTTTTTGTTACACGATATCAATTGCTATCATGAAGTACTTATTTCGCATTATGTGCGACTATATGTGCATAAAATGCGGTTAAACAATAATCATACAAAAACTGCACGGTTAAACAATACAAAGGCTAAGGAAACGCTTTTTTGACAACAAGATTATAACAAAGCCTAAAAGTGCAGAGTGCGACATTGAATGTCACAGTTTAAAGCCCCTTTCAAAGCTGCCTTGCGGCAAGTTTACCACCGCCTGCAATACTTTTTAGCAGTGTTGCACGGCTACTCGCAAGGTGTCTTGGAAGCAGTCGCAGTCATTGCAAGTCATTGCAAGGCATTGCATCGCAAGCGGTCGCAAACGATCGTATTAGACTTTAAAATAAGTTCAAAATTCTGACGCGACTGCATGCAAAGTATTCGCTCTTGGTCGCAAGAACAGTCGAATGAGTGTTCCACAACATTGCAAACCGTTGCATGACAAGACACACGAGCTTGCGTGACTTAGATCTTGTATTTGATCGTTTAGAGTATCTTGTTTAAGTCGATCGTGCGACCAAATTGTCGAAATTAGTCGTACTCCAATTGTGAAACGAACAATATAGATTCAGATTATATTGCACAGCAGGTTTCACGCATTTCGAGATAACTTTGTCAAAAACTTGAGCTTGAATCTACACTTGCCGATGTGTTTGAGGCATAATATACCAGACAGCATGCCAAGCCCCGTAGCGTAGGACTGGAGGACAAGGAAGTCGTTGGTTCAAATCCCTAGCACGGCCATTTTTTTCTGAGGATTCATGATAGTCTTTGCGACAAGACTCATTCTTCTGCCACCGCTGATCATTGATTTGAAGATGGTGATGTGGGAAAGCAGCCAGTGGCTTGGGAAGAATATTGTGCGAAGTAGTAGTACAAGAAACTCCAGGGAGAATGGAAATGTGCACTTGCCACTGCGATGTGACTGAAATAATGTTGAAAACGGCGTTAAATACCGAACAAAAAATCTAACATCAAAAGAGCTAGTGTCGAGAAAAATGCCTTTTCGAATCACAGTCCGACCACGACCTCCTCTAGCATGGATCGAACCCTGTTTCATCCGGAAATAAAGCCCGCTTTAACTAAGCCAGAGGGCCATTGGCCCTAGAGCGCTCACCTGGGTAAAGTGATCCAGGGTACATAAAGCTGAGGGGATCCTGGTTTGAATGATGTAAACACATGAGTGTAAGTGACCTTCTATTTGACCGACTTGACTAATTTTCATACTTTTCACAGATATCATCAAGACAATCATTCTGATAATGTTTCATAAGTATCTGACTGAAAATGTGTCCTACAGACTGCATACAAGGTTTTTATAAGATTTGGCCTATTGACCTACTTTTTGACCCAATATGACCCAATTTAAACTTGTCTGAAGTATAATCAAGGCAAACATTCTGACCACGTTTCAAGAGTATCAGGCTGAAAATGTGGCATGTACAGTGCACACTAGGTTTTTCTAAGGTTTTTGATCCGACATGACCCAATTCAAACTTGTCTGAAATATCATCAACGCAAACATTGTGACGACGTTTCAAGAGTATTAGGCTCAAAATGTGGCATCTACAGTGCACAAAAGGTTTTTCCTAAGATTTGGCCCCGTGACCTATTTTTGACTCAACCTGGCCCATCTTCAAAAGCGCTCTAGATATTATCAAGACAACTATTCTGGCCAAGTCTCAAGAGTATCAGGCTGAAAATGTGGTCTCTAGAGTGCTCACAAGGTCTTTCTAGGATTTGGCCCAGTGACCTACTTTTTGACCCGACGTGGCCCAATTTCAAATATGTCCGACATATCATCAAGACAAACTTTCAAACCTAGTTTCATGACTATCAGTCTAAAAATGTGGCGCCTACGGAGCACACAAGGTTTATCTAAGATTTGGCCAAAATGACCTACTTTTTGACATGACATGACCCTTTTTCGAAAATGTCCCTGATATTATCAAGACCGCTATTCTGACCAGGTTTCAAGAGTATCAGGCTGAAAAAAGTGGCCTCTAGAGTGCACACAAGGATTTTCTAAGATTTGGCCAAGTGACCTACTTTTTGACAGAATCTGAGAACGGTACTACAGTCTGCTCATGTTGCTGAAACGTGTCTCAAATTACAAAGTCAACCTAGGTCAGCACATGAGTACTTAAGTTTTTTAGTGGAACAAGGCCCAGATTATAACTTATTGTATTAGAATGACCAATTTGTGAACTGTGAAATGTAATTACCTCACTTCTTCGTCGTTTCTTTGTCCTGACTCTCCGAACACGCCGCGGGTCATATCCCCTGAAAAAAGAAAATAAATAAGTTGACAAAAGCTGCTAAGATAAGTTATTTGGCTTACTTCGCTAAAGAATATAGTTCCACATACCACACACTACGAGTTTCCGAGTTTTAACGACCATAATGAAAAGGCCTTTTGAAAACATTGTGGGAAAAGGAGAAAATAATGGTAACCAGAAAAAAAAAAAAAAAAAAATGATTTTTTGAATTATACAGAGAAAACAAGAGCACCGAACGTGGATACCAATGCTCGGTTGCTTTTTCTTTTCAGGAAAAATGCTACGTCGAAAAGGGGGCATAACTGTGTAAAAATATTCAAGGTTCTCTTAGTTTGGTTCACCTATTGAAAGTTAACAACTAGTCCAATTTCGAGGCAAATACACTCAGTTATAACAAAGACATGAGAAAATTTCAAAGGTTTTTGCTCAACGATGACGAAATGTCTTTAACAATGCCATGGTTTTTCTTGGAAAAAAAAAAACAGCCAAAGTAATCACCAAGAAAGAAATCCACCTAAAATATCGGTTTTCTTTTCGTAACATTTTATTTCTGTTTGATATTATGTGTCAAAAACAAATTCTTATACCTTCAAAGCTTCAAATAACAATAGCTGCCCAAAAGTAAACAAAAAGGATGTTAAAATGCATTTGAATTTAAATCATACCATTTAAAAGTATGGAAATTATTGTGAAGATGACAATCTGTTATTGTACGGTCGGGTCAGGAGTTAGTTGCTGGTAGAGAAATTAATTTCGAACCTAGGTTTAATGCTGCCAGGTCACTTTTATGTACTTTTTGCCTGATTTTGAAATTCATTTCTCTGACAGCGACTTACTCTTGGACTGACCACACATAATGTTTTAATGTTTTAAATGACATGATTTAAATTTAAATGCATTTTAACACCTGCATTGTGTTTTGGCCGCAATTTGGCCTTTCAGGTAGTCATGTACCATGAATCATGAATTTATTTTTATTATTTATGAAGACGGAAAACAAGTCTTTGAATAGTATGCGACTGTAGTCCTCGAAAGCTAATGACTGTTTTCCTCTACACATTATCAAAGTATAGCGTAACTATACACCCTTTTATGCATTGGCTGTTTCATTAAAGGGTTGACTCTAAGCATTTGCAATTTTCATCACTTTCATCAACTATCACTTTGAGAAACTTTGAAATGATTAGAAAATGTGACCGATTCACCGATATGACCATATCGAAGACGAGGGCAGTCAAGAAGGCATATTAAATCTTGGATCTACTTTTCGTAACATGGCAGTTACTCGTATGTGCCCTGCACGATTTCCGGTTAAAATTCTTTCATACAGTTCAGAAATACATTAAGCAAACCAGTGCTTTACAAGCCATCACAACGATTGAAGGATACGCCGATGTGAACATACAGCGTTTCCTCACACTGCTTCTTTCCCTTCAAAAAAAGGTTTCATGATTTGAGCCAGACTTAATCAGTCGTCTGCAAATGTTATAAATATAGACACGAATAAATTTTTGTTGTCTGGAAGAGAATTGAGAAAACCGGTTCGTTTAAAGTAAATGCCATTCGTGTTTTGTCAGTCAAATTAATGCCTAAATTACATTTGGCATGCGATGAGCGTACCGGGCCCTTACGATGCTCGTACCCCTCTTTCCGTTCGGCCTCCGAACGGCGGCCATAAGTACGACTATCGTACGGATCCATGGGCGCCGCAGCCAGTACCTTTTTGCTTAACTCCACACAATGGCAAATTCTAATCGCAAGTCCGTAGCCCGTCGACACGCTGCAGATAGTATCGCACGATCCCCACACGCGCACTGTAAAGAGGCCTTGCGATGATCGAGCGGACAACTCACGATTTTAGATAGCCATTTGGATCCATAAAATCGTGGGATAATCGTAAAGCCCTAGCTCGGCCATCGCAAACACGGTGGGTAATCTACATAATGGAGCCGCTGGCTCCGCACTTAAAATGTTGTGTTGGTCTTCCGGGACAGCTCTGGAAATTGTAGCTCGTAAACAACCCGTCTGTCAGGTAGGTGCTCAGTATTTTCATTTATTTCTCTTCTTTGAATGGTATTAACAAGAAAAAATGGAATGCTATTCGACCGCTAATGTATTTTCAGTTGAAATACGCAAAGGATACCGAGCAAAGCCCTCGGGATTGTCTGTGAAACGCTTTCTTTCGGGAGGAGGCTTGATTTTTAGCTCCACTGGCCGAAGGCCGGCGGGCTTATGTCATGGCCCTGTGTCCGTAGTGCGTCCGTCCGTCCGGTTTTTGCATGGTTTCCTTGCGATTTTTTTTTTTTCGGAAACTGCACGATGACTGCATGATTTCCGTACGATATACGTACCGCTTTGTCCCTATCCACAGCCGAAAGATAGCAAAAGAAATATATGTATCGAACTGCCTGGAAATCGCACTAGTATCAACTAATATCGCACGGCGCCCGTGGCGAATGCAATCTAGGTATCACTGATTGACAAATCAGCCGAACGCTGTTATGTAAACACCTGCCATTTTTTTGGACAATCCGACGCTCTCGGAATTACGAGGGGTGTTAAAAAAGTATCAGAAAAAGTGTCATTACTGTTTCTTTTTTAATCATATGACTTTTTAAATTCTAAAGTAACACTTTTCCCCATACTTCTCGAACATCCCTCATACATTAAATGCGTGCTAGGCGATAAATTTGACTTGTATCTATCAACATATATTTTCATTCCTGTCATGATAAATTCTGGTCTAATAAGGTGTTAAAAAATAAATAACCGAAATTGACAGGCAATCACGCATCATGAATCAGGCATCCAGTCTGTTAATTTATGACAGGGGAAACTGTCTTTGCTCGTAAATTGTACATGATCCTATAGGATGGGAAAAGGGCTGTAGCTGTAGATATTAACACAGATATGAGCAATGCTTTGTGAAAAGGGGGCTTAATACATCTGCAAAAAGTATCGATCTATGTCAGCCTGCGCAGTCCGCGCAGGCTGATATGGGCCGAAACCTTTTGCTATCTTTGAATTTGCTGCTTGCTAAAGGATCAGTCTACCTCATGATTCAGTTGGTTGTTAGACAAAATGGATTTTATTGATCCATAATCATGTGATGACATAAGTGGTAAGTGGTAAGTCATAAGTAACATAAGTGGTATAATAAGTGATATAATACATCATCGAGATGCATTAGGTCCCCTTTTGCCGGAGTATGGCTCATATTTAAATCCTACATGAATAATAAAATGCAGGTTACAAGCTCTTACTTCTATTTCCAAGGTATATTTTACACTTTTTTCGATGCAAAATTTATCAAATCTCGTCTGCATTTTTTTTTTTCAATTTGGAAGTGTTTAGGTATCTGGTAAAGAGTGTAAAGAGTTAATGAAATGACTTGAATATTATACATGATTGTATTCCCTATATCCATAAATTGCCCTATATTTATGATGAAAAGTAACCAGTGGCTTGGACAGGATGCTTTGCGAACTACATGTACTAGTTAAACAAAAAACTGTAGGGTAGCGTGGATAGGTGCACTGGCCGCCCCGGTATGACTGAAGTAATGTTGAAAACACCGTTGAACACCAAACAAATAAAGAATTCATCTTGTCATACAGTAACAGATTTTTCTTTCGTTATAAATGCTCAATACTCAGGCAAAAGGGGGCTTAATGCATCTCCGTGATACACGATACCGAGCAAGTCATCACATGATGATGAATACATACAGTCCATTTTGTGCAACAACCGACTGAGTCATGAGGAAGATTTGTCCTTTGACATGCAGAAAAATGACCAATAGCGAAAAGTGTCGGCCCAGGTCAGCCTGCGCAGACTGACCTGGATCGATACTTGTCGCAGATGACCTGGATCGATACTTGTCGCAGATGCATAAAGCCCCCTTTTTACAGAACATGGCTCAAATCTTATCACGCAATATCTGTCCTATTTCACAAAACTATAAAGAGGTTGTTTCTTTAATTGATTTACGGCGTGTAGAATTTTCATGAAAGCTAAGCTTGAATGCAAATTGCACATTGTGACGTCACAAGGAAAGTGACAAGTTTTTAACAAAAATGTGACACAGTTGTCATTCAAATCATTTATGTAGGTTACCACTTTATCCGTGACATAAACCCCAGTCCTGCTTTACCTGAAATGCTCAGAATACATGAAACCAGGCTATGTTTTATTTGTTTATTCCTCGAGGCTTTAAACATTGTAACAGTCACATCTCGGGCAGCCAGTGCACCTATCTACTCATAACCATACGACACAATTTTAGACTTGTGGTGCTCTTGTAAAGATGGCCGATTGATTGGGTCTGACAAAGTGTTTGCAGTGGAGCAGCAAATGTCTAGAAGCTGGGTTGTCCAGCGTAACACTGATGGAGAATTCCAGGAGAGCGCGGATACATGCACTTGGCGCCGAAAACACATTGCAACGTCATTCAAACAAACAGGAATAAAAAAAAATAAACTTTTCATTGTTGTAAATATATTTTGTTTCTTTATTTCTTTATGTGTAACAATAATTTTTCTTTATGTGTAACAATAATTTTTCTGTATCGCGTTTTCACCCTTGCAGCACCGTAGATGAAAAGATAGGCATTTAGCAGACGGCACAGATAAAGATCAGACTGCACAGAATGTACAGTTGATCTCGGATCTATGCCGTTGTTTGTTTTATCAAACCTATAAGACAAAAAATAAACTTTCTGGGTTTCAAAAGATTGTATTCTAGGCCGTCGAAAAAGGTATATGGCACCAACAGATATGAGCCATGATCTGCGAAAAGGGGGCTTAATGCATCTGCGAAAAGTATCGACCAGGTCAGCCTGCGCAGTCCGCGCAGGCTGACCTGAGCCGACACTTTTCGCTGTTGGTCAATTTGCTGCATCTCCAAGGACCAGTCTACCTCATAATTAAGTCGATGGGATGGCTTGGTTGGTATCATGGATCACGGAGATGCATTAAGCCCCCTTTTGCCAGAGCATGGCTCATTTATAATAATAAACCTAAGAGGTCTTACCGTCGTAACTGATTGAAATGTACACTGTTTTATGAATAATACGCGGTAAACCATATCGAATAACAAAATGCTGCGTTACCATGTTAACTAACGATTATTGTGTTTCTATGCTAATCCATCTCCAAGTAAGCTAACTTTAGACAAAACACTAACTGGGTAGAAGATTAAAAAAATTAGAGGCACGTTGGGGAAATATTGGGCGGAAAAGGAAAATAAATTTAACAAGAAAAAGAAAGCATTGTGGGAAAAGGAGCATCTGCCTTTTTCCACGCAGTTCTACTTTCCCTACAATAATTTCAAAAGCTGATCATAAAACCTTGTATCTTTCTGTCATGGGTTTCTACGTAAATATAGAACAGCAGACGACATACAATTCGCACCAATACATCTAAATCCACATAAATATTGACAGCATTAAACTTGGTCGTCAAGATGACAGATTATTCCTGTATATTTCTTGAATGCGTTTTCAACCATAAGGCTGCTAAAAAATCAGATTCACAAAACATGCAGTCTGATCTTGGGTTTACAATGTTTGCTACGTTGAGGTTTTTTGCGGCTTGAAGTACTTTAAAATCTCAACATTTACTTTGCTCAAGGTTAAAAATTTTCATTGATTTTAAGCGAAAGTTTTAAGGTTAAGGTGTGTCTATTTCCCTCATTACTGTACAAACAGGATTTTTTTACGCCCGTGTAGCTGAAACAGTCATTTGCCGCGTGAAAATACCGTGGAAACAGAAGTAATTGCTTGAAACAAGCGTTTGCTTCTTTTTTCACAACGTTTCAAAAGAAGTCTAGCGTGTGGGCGGCAGAAATAGTACAAGTATGTGTATATCATGGCTATAAAATGAAAACGAATCTCATCAAACAACGGCAGACGACATTCCGATATCTGCTATAAATATTGACAGCAGCAGACGCGGTCGTCAAGGTGAGATACAATTCCCCTGTACTCCTTGTAAACTAAGAAACGCTCCTTTTCGTACATTGTTTACAAACGCTGTGTTGTGGTAGACAGTAATGAAGGGATAAAGCGTCGGCCTTAAAAATGAAAGTTTCGGGCTCGAATTCCGCGATGAGGGGTGCAACCTTTGGAAATACCCGCAATACAGCGCGAGGTCTGGATCCGTATTCACCAACTATTCTTAAGATCTTTCTTAGGCTCGTTTATTAGAATTTTTTAACTTTAAAAGTAACACAAAGTCTGATTGGCTAAACCAAATGGTTTAGCCAATCAGAAGTTGTGTCACTTTCAAATTTAGAAAATCATAGAGAATAAGACTAAGAAAGTTCTTAAGAATGGTTGGTGAATACGGACCCTGGTTTAAAGGTGGTTGGTTACTAACCCTTCACAGTCGATGTCAAATAAATAGGTTTAATCCATACCAAACCACGTCTGTTGCAAAGGGAAGAGAGGGTGAGATTTGTTTGTTCTTTAACTCTTTACAAAACGACACAATTTTAGACCTGTCAAATTCAAAGCATTAGCAGACTACAAAAATATAATGTAACTCAAAAATTAAAATTTGATACTGGAAGGATAAAAAATAATTGTGTTACCAGCATTTTCTCCTTTTCCTACACTGTTTTCAGGTCTTCTTTTTCAGGGTTGTTAAAACACCAGGTTGTGTGGCTAAGGGTTAACGCTGTTTTCAATGTTATTTCAGAATTATCGCAGCGGCCAGTGCACCTGTTCATGCTTTCTTGGAGTTTCTTTGTCAGGTCTTCGCACAACATTCTTTCGAAGCCACTGGCTGGTATCCAACATACAGACATCGAAATGATGTTCGGGATGAGAGAGGAATGAATCCTGTCGCAATGACTATCATCAATGATCGGATGAAATTCGACCGCGCTGAGAATCGAAGCAGCCATCCCTGGGGTTTCACGCCATGTGCATTAGTATAGTCTGATATTGATCTACACTCTCCGCAAAAGGTCAGTGAGTCGCGCTTAGCAGCCTAAGGGTTACCGGTGGAATAGCAGACGACAGATAATTTTTCACTGTAAATATTGACAGCAGCAGGCACGGTCGTCAAGGTGAGACATTGTTTCTGTATATTTCTTGTGAACTTCCTGTTTATTTCAAACAGTAGTGTCCAAGTGGGTTGGTAGCTTAATCCTCTCCCAAACAAGCCCTGGTTTTCACGTGTCTGCAGTACAAGTCTTTAGAAAACACTGTGGGAAAAGGAGAAATTGCTCGTAACGAGCAATTTCTCCTTTTCCCACAGTGTTTTCTACCCTTTTTGAGACCTTTCTGCCATTTTCGTCAAATTTAAAATTGTCGTCTGCAAACTCTTTCAATTTGGACCAGTCCAAAATCTGTCGTTTGGGAAAGGGTTAATCCTCTCCTCTTTATTGACCCTTTACCACAGAATCCCGAGTTTTAACGACCCTGACAAGAAAACGTTTTGTAAACATTGTGGGAAAATGAGAAAATGTTGGTAACCATCATTTTCTCTTATTCCCGCAGTGTTTTCTACTCTTTTATATAGACAGTAAAAAAAGTGTTGCACCACCTGTGTTTTTACAAGTTTTGATTTTCTGACGTGAATAATATGAAATGGGAAATCCGGCTGCTGCTTACACCAACAAACCAGTCTTTTGCCTTCGAAATGAACTGAACTGAAGTATCTATCCCTTGATCTCATGGTAAGTAGGAATATTTTGCTTAGACATTGCACTCAAAATCAAGAAATACGACATGGTTTTAAGTTTGGTGAACACTGTGAATTAAATGTCGACACAGAACTTAACACGGGTTGAAAGTGACCTGCAGGGAATGGGCACACACAATCAGTCAATATTGCATACTTCCGTCCAATGCTTTTGATAACAGCTTGCAGTCTTCGTCTCATACCTCTCACAAGAAGTTCAAAGCTGGATGGATAGCTGCTGCCATAAGGTCAGTTCATTTCAGAGGTAAAATACTGTAGGTCTGTGCAGCAGCTGGATTCTACTTTCTACCCCATTTCATATCATTCACGCAAGAAAATCAGACCAAGTATAAACGCTGCGCCACTCATGAAAATATTACCGATGATGTTCACTCGATGAAATAAATTTCGATCTTTCACCGAAAAAAAAAACAAATATTCTATATATTTCATGCTTCTAACGCCTTTTTTTGTCGAGACTTCCATAAAAATCAGTACAAACTCCCCGAGGTCGGTATTCTCACTGGTCGTACCCGTGTAATATCGAAAAATATTTTCACCGCTATTTCTCGATATCCTACCGGAAAGCATGAAATAATATTGTATTTCACCCCAAATGATTTTTTTTTTCACCCATTGAATGAATGAATGAATGTATGTTGTTTTTATGGCGCATCGACAGCTTTGGTCATTTAGCGCGCATATCTGTGTTAAAAGATAATAAAAGTGGAATTGTTCAAACTGAAAAAGTTTGAATACATTAATAATGATACAAGAGTTGAATTAAGAAGTATTATGTGTGACTTTAAATGATGAAAGGTTATGTGTAACTTTTAATTTGTATAAAATATAATATTTATATAATATTGAGTGGCTGGGCATTCCCTGCCTACTCAAATTTTTAAATGAAAAGGTTAAGACTGTAAATAGTAACTTAAAGGAAATGAGAGCTTAACATTGAGAAAAGTGTGTAAAGAATGTAAGAACATGGGTAAGAAACTCAAAAAGCAAATATCACAGTTTATTGTAAATGCCAATCTCCTTTATGAAAGCGATAATAGATTCAACGCTGACAGAATCGAAAAGATTTTTTAAACTATCGACGTTGAAATATTTTGTACGAACTGGTTGAAAGTCAATGCAATCTAGTAGAATGTGTTTTATAGAGAAGGGTGCATTGCATGGAATACATTCAGGGGCATCATCTCTGGTCAAGAGCCAGGAATGTGTAATGCGTGAATGGCCATTTTCACCCATTCATGAGCAAGCTTATGATGTCATCTCGAACCATCAGACGACTATGTTACTCATTGTCACATGAATAACGGAACAGCAGACGAAAAAAATTTGATATCGAACGACCAGACGACAATATTAGTCTGACGATTTGAAAAGTATTGAATGGGCAGACGAGAAGTCCGACCAGCAGACGGGAAACTCGATCTAGAAAATTCCGGAATCGATTGACAGAAATAATCGGTCAAGTACGTGCGTAATATGGCCTAAGCATTCTTTTTTTTCCTCTCCCACTAACATATGCAAAACAAGAATATACGAACGCAGTTACAGCCGTTGGGGTAAAAGGATAAATTACAAGTAACTTGCAATTTCTTCTTCTATTGCAACATTTTCAAAAGTCTGTGTTGTGTTTTATGCCGTAACGTGTAATTTCTTCTATAGCCAAAGTTAAAAAGTTACAAAGATTTGCCGGTTTCAACATCAAGTCAGTTATACCACGGCAGCCAGTGTCTGGAGTGTTTCTTTTCTTCGCACAACATTCGTTCTAAGCCACTGGCTGCTTTTCAACATAAAAACCACCGCAAAAATCTTCAGTTGTAAGAGAGGAATGAATCCTGTCGCAATGACTATCGTCAAACCTCGGAAAGAAATGGACCGAGCTTGGAATCGAACCAGTGATCCCCACTTTTTTCAAGCCCTATACCCAACCGACTAAGCGACAAGGCTGGGCGAAAATGTCCTTACACTGTACATGTAATCCATAGGTTTAAATCAGAAAAACGTGAGGAAACATTCTAGCCAAAGGTGACATTTTGTTCATTACGAGCAACTTCTCCTTTAGACACAATGTTTTCAAAAGTGATTCATAGGCGAGACAAATAAATCGTCAGATGGAATCATATGCGTCATGCTCTGGCAAAAGGGGGTTTAATGCATCTACGTAATGCATGATACCAAGAAATTCCTTACATAATCATGGATCCATAAAATCTATTTAACCCATTTATACCAGACGACAAAATCTTTAGACTAGTCCAAATTGAAAACATTTGCAGACGACAATTTCTGTGTGGCTCAAATGGTGCAACTTTTCTTTGATAGGGCAGAAAACATTGTGGGAAAAGGAGAAAATGCTGGTTACCAGCATTTTCTCCTTTTCCCACAATGTTTTCAAAAGGCTTCTTTCCCAGGGGCGTCAAAAGGCGGCATTGTGCGGTAAAGGGTTAACCCATTTATACCGAACGACAAAATTTTAGACTAGTCCAAAATGAAAGCATTTGCAGACAACAAATTAAATGTGACTTAAATATTGAAATTTGTTATGGAATTGGTAGAAAACATTGTGGGAAAAGTAGAAAATGCCGGTTACCAGCATTTTCTCCTTTTCCCCACAATGTTTTCAATAGGCTTCCTTTTTAGGGTCGTTAAAAGTCGGGATTGTGTGGTAAAGAGTTAATCTAACAATCGACTAGATCTGGAGGTAAAATGGTTTTGACACGCAGAAAATTTACTAGAAGCAATAAATTTCGATCCAGATCAGCATGCGCTAACTGCCCAGGCTGACCATGCATTAAGCCCCTATTTCACCGAGCACAGCTCATCTGTAAGTTACAGAAGCCAAACAGGGCGCTCAATAAGGACGCTAGGGTCACGAGTTACTTATATCGGGAGAATTCTGTTCTGGTTTACGCCTGACACGAATATCTTTTATAGGTTCTCTTTCACGCCGTATTGATCAGAATCTTTTTCAGTTATATAAGTCCGACTCCTTAACCTTCATCGAATCCCGAGTCTTAACGATCCTGAGAATGAAGGCCTTTAAAAAAAAAAAAAAAAACATTGAGGAAAAGGAGGAAATGCAGGCAGCCAGCATTTCTCATTTTCCCAACAAAGTCTTCTACTCTTTCCAGATCAAATCTCACCATTCGATCCATTTTTGATTAGTCGTCTGCAAAGGCTTTGGATTTGGATCAGTCTTAAATTTTGTCGTCTGATAAAGTGGAAAGCAAGCAATTTCTGCATATTCAGTAAAAGCTTGATTAACCAGGTCCCAGACGACAAAAATTTTGACTCGTCCACACCTAACTCTTTACCAAAATTCTAGACTTGTCTAAATTCAAAGGGTTTGCAGACTTAGTATTATTATCCAAGTGATCATTTCTATCTTTGAAAGGGTAGAAAACATTGTGGAAAAGGGAGAAAATGCTGGTTACCAGCATTTTCTCCCTTTCCCACAATGCTTTCAATTAAAACTCGGGATTGTGTAGTAAAGAGTTTAAGCATTTGCAGGCGACAAATCATATTGATGAGATTTGTCTTGGAACAGGTCGAAGACATGGTGTGAAAAGAAGAATAATGGCTGTACTGACATGTTCTTCTTTAACCGCAATGTTTTCCTAAGCTTTCTTCTCCACGGTCGTTAAAACTCGGTAAAGGCTTGATACATTAAGACTATAAATAGAAAGTCTCAGTCACCAGAATGGTTGAACAGCCCGAATAGCTCAAGTGGTACAGGTAGGACTCCCTAAAGTCAAGACTCGGGCCACTTTAGAGTGTGGGTTTGAGCCCCAGGGCAGGCCGTCTAAAATTACTAACACACTTTACGAGGTCCCGTGTGACGGTGCTTTGAAGCACCAGGCGTAACTAAGATGAGTTTCGTCTTGTATCTTGCACTATCCCCCCGTAACATAACTAACAGCGTTCAGGGGCGTCGCCCATATGGGCAACCGGTGGCGACGATCAATAAACGGAAAATCAAACCAGAATGCAAGTTTACATATTTAAATTCAGAAAGCTATTTAGAATGACTGCGAGATCGAGAGATGATGGCATATTCGGCCAGGAGAGCTAAACTCCGCCAGTCTACATTCGTTATTACTAATACAATATCATGATTCATGCATGAAAACTTGAGCCTACTATAACAAGGAATCACCTACTTTTGCTATGAGTAAACAGTTCGTTTTTACCCTTAAAGCACTTTTCAAAACAAACCCTGGTTTTCACGTGTCTGTAGTACAAGTCTTTAGAAGACACTGTGGGAAAAGGAGAAATTGCTCGTAACGAGCAATTTCTCCTTTTCCCACAGTGTTTTCTACCCATTTGGAGAACTTTCTGTCATTTTCATCAAATTTAAAATTGTCGTCTGCAAACTCTTTCAATTTGGACCAGTCTAAAATTTATCGTTTGGGAAAGGGTTAAAGCGCTTTTCACAACTTTGTGTTGCCTCTACGGCCAATGTAGATCAAGATCAGACTGCACATAACGTGCAATCTGATCCATGATTTACATTTTCGGCTTAATTAGAATATAATAAACAAAGCAACCTTAAAATTGCATTTATCAGTTTTAACTTAAATTCTCTATGTCCGTCCGGTTTATTCGTTTGTTAAAATGATTAAGCATTATCCATACTTGATCTGAGTGACGATGCTACATTCTGTTTCTCACAAAATTTCCTATCATTCTAAATAATTACAGTGTTTACGGTTTAGTAGCTTTTCGTTGTTATTAGAAGCAGAAATGTTCGTGTACAGCGAATTCGAATAAACTGCTTATACCTGGAATAAGTGTGCTAAATACACGTATATGAAATTTACATTTTTCTTAGATGACGTTATCGGCAATAAAACAAATTTGAATGTTTTTTTCTTTGCAAACATTTCTCATTACACCGAACAGTGTAGATTCAAGATAAGACTACATGTTCTATGCAGTCTGATCTTGGATCTAAAATGTCAGTAAAAAGGATCAGAGATTAACCCTGCTTTTCAAAGAGTTTAAAGGAAAATCGATCCTCGGATGAAACAATTATGAAAAATTCAGCCACATTTTTTTGTTTTTGTTATCTTATCTGAAACCGTAGATCCATCTTATCTGAAAGCGTATATTCAAGATCAGGCTACCTGGTTTGTGCAGATTTGATCTAGATCTAAACTGGGGACAATAGCGTCAGAAATTAACCCTGCCCCTCAAAGAGTTAATGGAAAATTCGGCCAACTTGATTACACCTGATGAGAAATAAGTCATTTTAGTATAATTTCTAGGCCTATTCCGATAGCGTACAATGAAGATTAGAATGCACGTTTTAAGCAGTCTAATCTACACTGGCTGCAGAAGCAACAGGCGTTTCCCCAGGTCATTAACTCTTTGCCAAGCAATCTCTAGTTTTAACGACCTTGGGGAAATAGACTTTTGAAAACATTGTGGGAAAAGGAGAAAATGCTGTTAACCAGCATTTTCTCCTTTTCCCGAAATGTTTTCTAATCTTTTCAGAAACAAATCGAGTCATTTGAAGCATATATAAGTTGTCGTCTTCAAATGTTTTCAATTTGGACAGGCCTAAAATTTTGTCGTGAGGTAAAGAGTTAAAGAGCTTCCAGGAAAATCTATCTCCTGATGATACATAAAGAAAAAACAGTCACTTTGATTCTCTACATATCAGATAATGTGGATCAAAGAGCAAACTGCATGCTTTTGCAGTCTGATCTTAATCTACATTGGCCGCAAAGGCAACAGGCTTTGCCCTAAGTATTTGAAGAGTTAGACAAATCGACATGCTGATGACACATAAGGAGAGATCAGTCATTTTAGTATAATGTCTTAGCATATCGTGCGGTGTAGATCCAAGATCAGACTGCATGTTTTGTGCAGTCTGATATGTTATCTAAACTGGCCGCAAAAGGGTAAGAACTTTCCTCTCCGTAACAGAAGAGTTATTCAGGAAAATCGAGCCTGTGATGACACATAATGAGAAATCAGCCGACAGCTTTCTGACTAAGGGTTGGAAATTTTAGACGCAGAAATTATTTCGCAGTTCTGATGACTGATGATCCTTGGAAGTCGAGACAAGTGACCCTTTATCATACATATATGACTTTTTACGTCTCTCCTGCATGTTGACGGCTTTTTTTAAAAAACATTGTGGAAGAAGGAGAGTAAAAAGAGCTCTTGTAACAAGCTACGGCAGTCGTGGAATGTGACCCGTTTCCATACACAGGCGACTTTTCACATCACGGTTTTTTGACACCCTTTTGAAATCATTGTGGAAAAAGTTGCATCTTTGTAGAGATCTAGAAACGATCCGTAAAGGCAGTCGTAGCACGTGACCCTTTATCATGCAAATACGATTGACTCGCCTCTGCTGTTGAAGACTGTTTAAAATCATTGTAGTAGAAGGAGTAATTACTTAAATTTCTAAAAACGATCTACGTTAGGCATGGCACGTAATCCTTTCTCACTGAAAAATAACTTTTTACCTCTAAAATTGACGGCTTCTAGTAAGAAAGAAACCTTCACAAAGAAGCAATTGTTGCTTATGACAGCCGATTGCTCCTTTTCCACCATGGTTTTAACCAAACTGTTGAAAGTCTATATTGCCTTTTTAGTCAAATGTTTTGTCTTTTATGTCATTTTAAATAGCTCTTGCATGTCTATAAATAGCCTGTAGGGCTTTGGTGTTCTCCCAGATATACAGAGCGAATTATAGTCCATAAAAATGAGTCATGCTCTGCGAAAAGGGGGCTTCATGCATCTGCGAAAAGCATCGACCCAGGTCAGCCTGTGCAGTCCGCGCAGGTTGACCTGGGCCGAAAGTTTTAGCTATTGTATGTCCAGGGACCAGTCTATCTCATGGTTCAGTCAGCTGTTAAAAAGTGGCTATCATGGATCCATAATCGTGTGATGACTTGCTTGCTATCATGCATCTGGAGATGCATTGAGCCCCATTTTGCCAGAGCGTGGCTCATTAATCTATTGGCGCAATGGAAAATAGATCAACATGTTTACATGCCTTCTATACTATCCTCGCTGATAAAAGGCAACTAAAGATTAATGATTAATATTCTCTTTATCAGGTGACAAGTGTTTACACTCCTTAAATTTGAATGCAGTAACAGACAATAGATTAAATATAGCTCAAATTATTGGATTTGTCTTTGAAAAAATAGAAAATATTAGGTGGAAAGGAGAAATGCTGGTAGCAAGCATTTTCTGTTTTTCCCACGATACTTTCAACAGCTTTAATTCACAAGATCGTTACACACGTGATTGTTTGGTAAGAAACACGAGATAGTTTGGTATGTAAATAAATAGTTATAATTAAATAGTCCCCCTTTTTTTTATTTCTAGTAACTTCCGCCTCTGCGGCGAAAGAAAGGCCTACTTTTGTTAAAGCATTCACCCAAATTTGCAAGGCAAATCAACGTCAGCAAAATTTATTGCCTTAAAGTAAAGTAGTTCAGCAATTTTATATGCATAATACAATGTTTTCTCCGATCGAAGTTCAAAGAAAATTTATCTTTTAAATTGACATTTGTTTATTGTGAGAAACTCACTCTCGCGTCAAACAAATTCGGAGAAGACGACGAGAAAATTAATTTTCAATGGAAGTAAAAAGTACACAAAATATAGAGCGAATTGGCAACTTTTTACAAAATTTTTAAATCCATTTTTTTCTGCCAGGGACTGACACTTGGACCGACCATACAATAACAGCTTGTCTTCTTCACAATACTTTCCATACTTTGAAATGGTATCAGTAGTATATATTATACCATTTTGAGGAAATTTTGCTATGAGACGGTATAAACGGTTTTGTCCTCTAAAAAAGGTTCCTCTCTTAACTAAAATATCCTCAAACCGAAACACGCGGACCAAATCACTTACATCAGTCAATCACTTAACCTCCCCATCAACCAACGCATCATGCAATGACTAGCCGGTTTATCATTCACTGAGTCACTCAACGAACTAACGACCTTATGAACTAACGAACCAACGAACTAACGAACCAATGAACTAACGAACCAATGAACTAACGAACCAACGAACTAACGACCTTATGAACTAACGAACTGATGAACTAGTAGGTGGCTTAAGATTTCGAAAAAAAAAAAAAAAAAATTTAATTTTAAAAAATTTCATCATCATGCGTCATTGCTTTAGTTACTGAGTTACTAAGTTACTGAGTTGCTCAAGACAATCACTTACATCAGTCAATCACTTAACCTCCCCATCAACCAACGCATCATGCAATGGCTAACCGGTTTATGAGTTAGTGGGCGGCTTAAGATTTTGATAAAAAAAAAAAAAAAAAAAAAAAAAAAAAAATTTTAATTTTAAAAAATTTCATCATCATCATCATCATCATCATCATCCCACAATCAAGATATCAAGTTACTGAGTTACTGAGTTACTGAGTTACTGAGTTACTCTGAGTTACTAAGTTACTAAGTTACTGAGTTACTAAGTTGCTCAAGACAATCACTTACATCTGTAACCCCCATCAACCCCCCATCAACCAACGCATCATGCAATGGCTAGCCAGTTTATGAGTTACTGAGTGGCTTAAGATTTTGATAAAAAAAAAAAAAAAAAAAAAAAAAAAAAAAAAAAAAAAAAAAATTTAATTTAAAAAAATTTTTATCTTGATGTTTATAAAATTTGAGTTTAAGTATTTAAATTAGTATATGGTTTGTGTTGGAGAAAATGAATCACAACAGAGGAAAATCAATTGGAGCAGTTGGAGACAAAAGAAATGGGCTAACCCAATTAACATTTACAAGAGATAATTCTTTGATAAAAGATTTAAAGCCGGAAGACTATGAAGACTTATTTAAGTGCCTTGGAGAAAATATTACAGAGGTAATAACAAATGAACCACATAACAAACCATTGGAACAAGCACTTTCATTTTTAAATCTTAAAAAAGTAAAAGATGAAGATAGAAATTTAAAAATGAAAATAATTATTCAAGCACACGTCAACGAGGAAATTCAAACAGCTCAAGAGATGATTAAAATATACTTAAGAAAAAAATCTAAAGGTCATCGAAAAGGAATGGCATTTCTTAGAAGAGACATATTTTTTATCTTTGATAAACTAAGAGTTGTTCAAGACATCATAGAAAGAAAAAAACTTTGCCCTAATCATTAAAAAATTAAAAGTTAAATAAAAAAAATAATAAAAAAATATGACGAGTGAAACGCCAAAAGTTGATATTATAGGAGATGAGTTTTTAAAGGAGATCTTCAAGGAAAAGGAGGAGCTGATGCAAAGAGCGGTAATTGTTCGAGCCGTAGAAGCTTTAAAAAAGAAAGTATACGAACAGTTCAACAAAGATATTTTTAATCTTGTAGAACATGGAAGCACCCAGTATAGGTTAAACCTAGAAAGAAAAAATATTTATGAAATGCCAGAGGATGAAGTCAGAGCATTGTTTAATACTTGTTTGATTCATAGTATAGCAAGCTTTGGGACTAATCTTTTAATAGGCGGGCAGCCCGTAGTTTTAAATTAATGTATATATATGATAATATATATACATTTTAATAATATTTTAGTTCATCAAATGTAAAATTTTTAAAAGAAATGGGTGGATCAAATTGTTCAAGTTCATCATCATCATCATCATTCAGTTCTTCATATTCAGGATTGTGCCTTCTATATGATTTTTCATCATAATCTTTAAAAGTTATTAACACCTTTTTGTTTGGTTTGTCTATATGCAATACGACCGTTCCATCGTCTAAATCAAAATCTGGACAATATTTTTTTTCTTCTTCTTTGTTGTATAATATATAGGGTTGAGCGTGTGGACCATTCATAAAATATTCATATATAATTTTCATAACTTTTTCAACATAATATCTTTCATTGTAACTTCTTTCTAATTGTTCTTTTTTTTCTTTTCTTAATGTAACCCATGATGCGGGTGTGTATTTACGAAAAACACAACTAAACGGTTTAAATATTTTCTTTTCATATCTTACTATAAATTCACGAAATCTATTCTTTTCTTTGTCATAACAATTAAAATTTTGTTTGTCTTCTTTCTCCTGTTCAATTAATTTTTTTAAATCTTTTTCGCTGAAAAAATCTACATATTCTTCTATATCTGGCATATCAATATATGGTGTATTATTTTCTTCACTCGTTAATCTCTCTGTTCTACCGTTTGATATTTCCATTTTTAAATTAATACAAGAAAAAAAATTAAAATTCAAAAATTTTTTGTATTGGAACAGTTGCATGTAAAAAAAAAAAAAAAAAAAAAAAAAAATTAATTTTTTATTCCTTTCATAGAAATAAAAAATTGATTTTTACTTAAAAAGTCTCAACAACATAATAGGTTAAAGAACCAGAGATATATAAAATATGGAAAAAATAAAGGAAGAAATAGAGGCAAGTAAAACTGTAAAAAACAAACAGGTAATAGACAGATTCCAATTAAGAGCATATAATGATATTGATCATAAATATGAGTTATTTAAAGAAATAACAAACAGAGCATGTGTAGCATTTTCCGTAGAGGAAGAAGAATACAAACATGTGGAAAATCTGGAAAAAGAATTTAGAGAACTAGAAGAGTTTTATAAAAAAATAAGTAAATATACTTACTACTTAACTAATAGTATATACGGTGGTGTAATGCAAGAATGGTTTGATAAAAATTGTGAATTTGCAGACAATTGTTTTTATCTAGATCATCTAATATCTGAAAGAGAAGAACTAGAAAACAGCTTTTCAACAGATGCTCGCATATATGAAATGAAAGATCAGTTTTGCAATGCTTTTGATGATTTTAAAAGAGAAACCCTAGCTGGTATAAGAACATATTTAGAAAAGAAAGGGGAAGAAATTTATAAAAAACTAGAAAATCTTTTGTTGAAAGAGAAAGAGGGTATCACGGTAGAAGAACAACAGTTGAAAGCTGTGGTAGAAGAAGAAAATGAGAAAATTAAAGAAGACATCATGGATGAAATAGCTAAAATAGAATATTAAACAAAAATTTTCATAAAAATAAAATGCTAGAACTAGAGCCAGTTTTCAAACAAAAGCTAAATAACATACTTAGGGATAAATTAAATATTTATCCTATAAACACGAACAAAATCATTTACACAAATGGAACCGGTCTAATGCCCTATAAAAATCCAAGATGGTTTAGTGATATATACTACTACTGCAGTAAAATGCTTTATGAACAACCTAACGAGGGTAACCTAAACATAACATTTTATGCTGGTGGAAATACCATACACGTTAATCATTGTTTTTACATTAAAGATTTAACCAATTTGCTATCTCTCTTTAAAAAAAGATTTATAGATCGTCCAAATGAACATCGACAATACCTAGAAAGCCGACTTAACGATATTGAAGAATATAGCATAAACTTTAAGTTTCTATAAATATCTAACCCTTATACTGGGTTAAATATTTAACTATTTTACAAGTCCAATTCTATCAGTATTGTCAAATATGCATTTTTAGCGTTTGGATTGTTTCTCTTTGTTATAAAGTTAATAACATCACATTGCTCCACCTCTAAAGGTACAGGAAAAACTGTACAACTACAACCTTCTCCTTTCTTTTTTATTATGGAGTAGTTAGGTTGTTCAACTCCATTTACGACAATATTAACTTTTGACTCTTCTCTTAGAGCACCAGTTCCTTTAACAACCATTAAAGTTCCTCTTAAAATTCTACCAGGAGCAGACATACAATAACCACCTAACCCATGAGTTTCTCCGCTACCTCCATTACCAAAAGCAAACTCATAACTACCAATTTTTAATTCTCCTTGTTCCTCAGCATGCACGCTTATAATAGGTTTAGAACCTATGAGAGAAGGAAGTGATACTTTTCCATCCACGTAAGATTTTGTTGCTAAGTCTCTTTCTTCTGTAGGCTCCGCAGCATTTTTTATAGTAAAACCTTGAAAATCTACATCAGATATTGCCGTAAAACTTCCATCAGGATTTTTTACAATGGCTCCTCCATTATCAACATAATTTTTATTAGCGGCAGCATCACGATCTGTAGGATTCGGCAATCCAGTAAGTGGGTGAGTGTTCATATCTATTTTACCAGTTGCTAAGAAAGTTCCATATCGGTTTTTTGTTAAGGCATTATTACCTGCAGTTATTGCTTCAATAGCGGTATCAACATAAAACTTATTTGCAACTTGCTGAGTTTCTATAGGTGAACCAACATTGCTAATCCTAAATCCATCCATAGAAATATCTCCTCTTGCTGTACCATCTGCTCCCAAAACATAAGCACTTTCAACAGCATCTACATATTTTTTATTAGCAGCTTCACTCCGTTCCTCTGGGTCCGCTATATTTTTTATTTTATTAAAACCCATATTTAAATATCCTGTCATATGATATCCTCCATTTTCATCTAACAGCCCAGCGTTTGCATCAACATAACTCTTAGTAGCAACATCCTGTGGATTTACTGGATTACTAACTCTAGTTAGTGTGTTACCATTCATATTTATAGAAGCAGCAACAGGTGTTGTTCCATCTTTACGTAAAAAGTTGTTAGTAATGTAAGCAAGTGAAACACTATCACCGCTTGTTATAACATCATCCATTTTTCCAAATTTATCAACAGGCATTTTTAATATTGTTAAAAAAGTTTATTTAAAATATCTTGAAATTTATTACCCAAGCACATTTCTTTAAGAATGTATAAACATAAATGTCCACAAAATACTTCACCTGCTTGTTGTAATTGATCAGTATTGTAATGTAATGGACTTTTTAAATAATCTATAATTTCAAGAGGTGGTTGAATACCATAACTATCAAAATAAATTTTTTTCTTTCCATCTTTAAACCAAGCAACCCAATGAGTACCAGGTCCGCCTGCGTCATCAAGATTAAATATACCACATTCTTTATTTCTTACTTTTTTAGGTAGGGTATCTCTTAAAAATATTCCTCTAAAATTTTTTATTTTTAATTTTTTTGCTGCATCCTCAAGCTCAAAATTACTTAAAGGTTTATTTGGTAAAGTTATATTATCAATTAAAATATTCTTCATTTTTATATAGTTAAATATTTACAATAGCACTATTATCAACCCATGAATTAAACTCATCAGAATAACCTTTCCACTTTACAAGAGATTTCTTTTTACCTTTTTTAATAACCTTTTCTATCCTATACACCTCTTGACTCGTTTTTTGTAGCTCTGGTTCATAAAAAGAACCTTTTATTTCTTCACCATTTAAATCTTCAATCTTATACGTTATAGGCGTTGTTTGTTTTACTTTGGTAACCGTAAAAACCTCTTCAGTCCATCTCGTAGTATAACCTTTTTCAAAAGTCTTTTTCTTTTTACTTATCCTTACTTTGTCTCCAACAGAAAACTTTGGTTTAATATCCTCCCTTACTTGATCATAATCAGGATACAATGTTGTCCAAACTTTATTTTTATTCTTCTTCTTACTTGCTTCAATTGGTGTCATCTTAATAGAAGAATGCCTCGTGTTGTTGTATTCTTTAACAAGATTTTGTAATACATCAATATATACATTTGTTGAGTGAGCAGAAAAATACTTCCACATTTTTTCTTTCATTGTTCTAATCCATCTCTCAACAACGCTTGATTTTTCTTCATTTTCAGTAGAATACAATTCAACCAAATCTTTAACATCTTTGTTATAAAACTCTTTACCTTTATCTACCCACATTTTCTCAGGCTTTCTTTCCTTAAAAATACTCTTCAGTGCAGCAGAAACAGATTTCCCTGTTTTATCCTTTAATGGTATAAGCCATCCATATTTTGAAAAGATGTCAATGACAGCAAGAAGAAATTTTACTCCACGATTAAGTTTAGAAAATGCTTGCATATCTACTAAATCTGCTGCCCATATCCTATCGATACCATTTACTCTAACTCTCCTTTTCTTAAATTTTCTTTTTACAGGTTTATGTAATTCTTCTTCTAGCGAATTTTTTTTTTACCGACACCCATACCAAATCTTTTCTTGGTTCCTATCAATGTGGAAACCAATCCTCTTTCCATTCTTTCCTTAATAGTTGGATTATAGATACCTTTTAACTCTTTAAGCATATTAGCATCACACACATCATTACGTGTTTTAGTATCATCATGTTTAAGATAACAAATATCATGATGATATGCTGCTTTATCAACACGATTTACAGGCTTTGACCATTCTTTAGGTGTTAAATTAGGCTTTAATCGTTTATTTAACTTAGTACCAGGACCAGTAAAATTATGTCCAGGTAAATGCATTTCAAAAGGTAAGTTATTAATTGCCTTGTTTAACAATGAACCACCTTCTTTTTGTTTAACAAATTGTGTTTTAGTTGTTCCACATTCAACACATTTACCCCTTTTCATATTTCTACCATTTTTACTTACACCATAACTTAAATCATTTGTTTCTGTTTGTTTTTTACACTTAACACAATACATTTTTTATATTAAAATAAATTTTTTAATATAAAATGGATATTGCTAATTTATCATGGAATGAAGCTTTAGCAAAAAGATTTAACCATCCCCTTTTACCAAGAAGTATTAGAGGTTTAATAGTAGGTAAATCAGGATGTGGTAAAACTACACTTTTACTTAACCTTTTGTTAAGACCTGATTGGTTAGATTATAATAACTTAAACGTTTTTGGTAAAAGCTTGTTTCAACCAGAATATCGCATATTAAAAAAAGCTTTTGAAGAAGAAATACCAAAAGAATATATATTAAGGCTGTTTTCATTTAAGGATGAAGTACAAAAAAATGATATTTCTCCTTTAGCATTGGTTGAAGAATGGGCTAAAACAATTAAGGAAAAATCTGATATTAGCTGTGAATTTTTTGAAAATGCTTGTGATGTACCCGACCCAAGAGATTTAAACGGGCAAAACAAAAACTTAATGATTTTTGATGATTTACTCTTGGAAAGGCAAAACAAATGTGAAAACTATTATGTTCGTGGAAGACATAGTAACGCTGACTGTTTTTATCTATCGCAAAATTATTTTAGATTACCTCGTCAAACTATTAGAGAGAATGCAAATTTTATTTGCTTGTTTAGACAAGACTTAAAAAATCTTAATCATATTTATAGTGATCATGTAGGGGATGATATGACAAAAACTGAGTTTGTTAATTTTTGTAAAAAATGTTGGGAAAAACCTCATGGTTTTGTTGTAATTGACTTAACCAACAACAAAAACAATGGAAAGTATAGAAGTGGTTTTGATAACTTCTATATTCCACAAAATTACAGCGACTATTATTAAATTTTAAAAATATATTTTTTTAAAATATATTTTTAGTAAATATAAAATGGAAGAAGAATTACTAAAACAAATAGTAAAAAACACTGATCATAAAACATCATTTCAAATTATAGTAAGTGACAACAAAACAAATTTTAGAACAAGATTTACTCCACCACTTCAATTAGAACGAGATAAAAAATATGAAATAGCTTTAGTCAATCTTGAAACATATTATTCATTTCCAAATATTGATAAAGGAAATAACACTTTTGTTTATTCACCAGACGATGGTAATACATGGGTTAAGTTAAAAATACCTGAAGGTAGCTATGATTTAGTTGATATTAATGATTATATACAATTAGAAATGAGGAAAAAGGGTCATTATGATTTAGTTAATGAAGAATATTATTTAAACATATCCGCTAACACTAATACATTAAAATCTGTTCTTAATGTTGAAAATAATTATCAGGTTGATTTTAACCAACCTAATTCTATTGGTAAAGTATTAGGGTTCTATCGTGCTAAATATGAACAAGGATTTCACGAATCAGAAAAAGTAGTAAATATCTTAAGTATTAATAGCATACTTGTTAATACTGACTTAATTTCAGGTAGTTATGTTAATGGTTCTCAAAGAAACACAATTTATAGCTTTTTTCCAAATGTGGCGCCGGGTTATAAAATAATAGAGTCTCCAGTTAATCTGGTATACCTGCCTTTAACATTAGATGAAATACATGATTTAAACATAATGCTAACTGATCAAGATGGAAACGTATTAAATCTAAGGGGTGAAACATTAACGATTAGATTTCACATAAGAGAATCGCGCTAAATATAAAATGACAAATTACATTACAGTTAAAGTAAATATTACAGAAGGGCAAAAGAAAAAGATACAGCATGCTGTTAAATCTAGTTGTCCCGTAAGTATTAGATTAAATCATGATGACCTAACAGGTGAAGATTTAATGGCGGTAACCGAGACACAACTAAACAAATTAAATAAAGCATTAGAGAGGGGTAAAGGGGTAACCATTAGAATGAATATTAAACAACTTAAGCATAATATGAAAGTAGAAGGTGGATTTCTTGGAATGTTGGCAGGATTAGCTTCATCAGTTCTACCTACATTAGCAAGGACCGTTTTACCTGCTTTGGGAGTTGGTGCACTATCTGGGTTGGCATCAACTGGTGTTCAAAAAGCAATGGGCAATGGATTATATCTTAAGAAAGGCGGTTGCGTCTGTCGAGTAGAAACTGATGGTAAAGGGTTATTTCTTGGTCCAGCCAAAGGTAAAGGATTCTATTCCGTTGGTAATGGACTGTATTTAAAACAAGGCGGTAAAATTTATGATGGAAAAGGTCTTCTTTTAGGGCCTAATAGTCCATTTGCTAATATTCCTATATTAGGCGCAATATTGTAAATTAAAAAATATGAATATACATAAATTTGGAAATGGAAAACATAAAATAGTTCAACCAAAAACTATTTTTTGGAAACCTGTAGAAGTTAAGTATTCAGCTAAAAAAGTTAATCCTGTTACATGGGATATTTTTACTCAACAACCGCTAGTAATAGAAGGAGGACAAACGAAGACGATAGCCTTAGGCATGGGCTTCAATATGAGTAAAGGTTTTGTTTTAGCTTCTCTATCTTATAATCTTAAACTTAATCAATTATCTATTACAAATGAAGTTACGTTAGAAGAAGTGGATGACATGGTTGCAACAATTACAAACAACTCTGGTAAAATAAAAAAAATACAAGAAAACACCTTTTTGTGTCGTCTTTACTATTCTATTTAAAAAATAAGTTGCTGTTAATAAAATGGAACTAAAAGAAAAGATTTATCCAGAGCTACCAGAAGCACGAAATATACCAAATGCACCATCATTAGAGCCAGTAATAACATCAAGAGACAATGGTCAATCATTCAGGTTACAAAAGATATCAGAAATTCAGACTTTTCTAGAAAATGAAGTTAGGGAAAGAGAGCAACTAAGTAAAAAATACATGAAGATTAGTAAGAATGTGGACAATGTAGAAGCTGGACTAACCGTTATAGCACTAGGTGCAGGAGCAGGGGGAATCGCTTTACTATCAACCGTAGTAGCGATACCTGCAACTATGGTTCTAGAAGGCTGTGCCTTAGTTGTTGGGTTGGCCGCTTTAGTAGGTAAGTTTGTGGTTAGAAGAAGCAGAACAAAATCTGAAAAACATCTTCAGATTAAAATGTTGGCTGATTCAAAGCTAAACACACTACTTACACATATATCAAAAGCAATAACAGACAATGAAATTGATCATTCAGAATTTACTTTAATTATGGAAGAATTGGAAAAATACAAACAAATGAAGGAAGAAATTAGAAGTAAGTCAAAGAAAAAAAGCAAGCTAGAGGAATCGGAGAGTTTAATAGAGAAGGGACGAATAGAAGCACGGGAGGAATTCAGGAGGCTTGTAGAAAGGCATTCAAATTAAAAATACCAACGCCAAAATTTAAATGTTCTTGTGCATGTGAGATAGGTAATAGTGATTAAATTAATTAAAATAAAATTTTTTTTACTTAAAAAATGCCTTTTATAAATGTTGATTATAAAACAAGAGATAAGATGGTAAAAGATTATCTTGTAAGAAAAAAACAGGTTCGTGATAGGTTACTTGCAGAAAGAGTAGGTGATATTGAATTGCAACAAGACTTAACTAAGTTTTTTAAACCCTTAACTAAATCACAAAAGGAGATACAAGAAGAAGCAACTAAAAATATTGGTGCATATCAACTAGAAGCAGCTAGAAGAATTACTGAGGGATTGACACCTATTAGGGAGGGGATTGAACAATTACCAGGAAAAATTACAGAGGGATTAGAACCTATTAGGGAGGGGGTTATTCAATTACCAATTCAACTTTCTAAAGAAATGAAGACTAGTCAATTACAAATGAGGACACCGCCTCCTTCTTATCGCGAAATTACAGCGGAAGAAAATGAAGAAGAAATTAGAAATTTTGTTAAAGATTATAATTTAAAATTAGAAAAATATGGTAATAATTTTGACAATATTTATAAAATACTTTATGATGTTGATTTAGAAAAATTTAAATTTGGTGATAAGGTAATTTCATATAATTCTAATAATAAAACTTTTTCTACTGAAAATAGTCAATACCAAGCTACTGATGGGTTATGGGAATTGATTTTATCTAATAACCCAAACCCAAAAAATTATACCAAAAAAGATTTAAATGCTTATCAATATTTAGTTTATTCAAGTAATATTTTATTTAAGGATAATAATAAAAAAAATGAATTAAAAATGTATAATAGATTTAGTGAAAAATGGAAAAACATAATTGAACCTGTTTATGATTACATTCTTAAAGAAAAAGAAAAAACTGGTAAAGGATTAACCACGGTAATACCATCTGACCCCAACGCATTATTAGAAAGGTTTGACCTTTTAATGTCTAGTAAAGTTGCTGGTCATACAGGTGTAAAAAATGAGATGATAAGTATTTGTGATGAATTAAAAAGACAAAAAGTATTAAATGCAAAGAGCTATAAAAAGTTAATGTCTATAATATAAAATGATTACATCACAAAAGAGAGGAGTTAAAAGAACTTATGCTTATGGTGGAGCAGGTATATTTGATACCTTAGCTAATTTTTTAAGTAGGTTATTTACAAGCGGTGCAGTTAAGCAAATAGCAAGTTCCGCAGTTGATGTTGGTAAAAGTGTGGCTAAAGAAGGAGCAAAGAAAGCTTTAGAGGCAGGTAAGGCAGCTGCAGTTGATGCTGGAACAAGATTAGTTAAAAAGGCTTTAACACCTAAATCTAAAAAGATTATTGAAAAATATAGTCAAGTTCCAACCATACCAACAATACAACCTGTTGAACAAAATGTAAGTTCATTGATTGATGGTGGTGCCGTTAATATACAAACAATGGTTAAGAAGTTAAACAAAAAAAGAGGTAAAGGGATAAAAACAATATAATTTTAATTTAGCTTAAGTAATTATTGTATTAAATAAAAAAGAAATGACTAATCTAAAATTTAATTTAACACATTATGAAAAATACAATACAAAAAAGGTTAGTATCCTTTATGCAAATTTAAAACTTGATGAAGATTGTGAAGTATTAGATTGCAGTGATACAAATTATGATTATAAAAAGGTTGTTTTAAAATTGTCACCTGAAAAAGCTGATATCATTAAGGAATTTGAAGAAGATGTAAATAAATATCTAAAAGAAAATAATATACCTAAGGTAACCATTCTTTATGGAAATAGAATTTATCTAAAAATGAAAAAAAACCTTACAGTAGAAAAAATTAAAAATATTAAACTAAAGGGTGTGTATGTAAATGATGAAAACAGGTCATCCCCTCAACTATGGGCAAATTAATATAACAATTATAATTTAACTTAAAAAATTATAAATGTATATAAAAAAATGGACATTTTAAATGTTAAAGCGCCAATTCTAAAAGATGATAGTATTGATGAATATGAATACTTTGAGTATGAACCTACCATAGGAACCAATTTAAACAACTCAGGGGGTAATATTAGGATTGATATAGGAAACAAGGATGTTTTTCTTCATCCTTCTGAATCATACTTAAGTTTTGAGGGTGACTTGTTAAGAGATAATAATGCTCGTTATGATAATAATATTGCACAAGTTAATAATAATTTGGTAGCGCTAACAAATAATGCAATAATGTACTTGTTTAAAAGTATCAGATATCAACTTGAAGAGCAAGATGTTGAGTATATTAATTATCCTGGTTATGTTAGCACGATGTTGGGGCTGTTAAAATATCCTGATGATTTTTCTAAATCACAAGGTTTAAATCAACTTTGGTATAAGGATACCGGACTTAGAGCAAGTCGTGATACTAATAGCGGATTTAGAGTAAGAAGAGATTGGATTTTTAGTTCAGATCCGGTTGGTTCATTTAATGTTTGCATTCCGTTAAAACACATATTTGGCTTTTGTGAAGATTACAACAAAGTAGTATATGGTATGAAGCATAGTTTAACCTTAACAAGAACAGGTGATGATAACGCAATTTTTAAAGCTGCTTCAGACTTAGATGGTGGTGGAAATCCAACTAATAATTTTAGAGGAAAAGTTGTTTTAAGTAAAATAACTTGGTTTATGCCACACGTAACACCCGAACTTGGTAATAGATCAGAACTTTTAAAATTTATTGAGAAGAAAGAAAGATTTCCTGTTGGGTATAGGATGATACAATCAGATACAATAGCGGTACCAAACAATACTAACTTTGCTTGGAGACTAGCAACTAAATCATCACCTGAGGTACCACGTTTTATCATTGTTGGTTTTCAATCAAATAAGCGTGATAATCAGGAAGCAAACCCGGCTATATTTGACCACTTAAATGTAAGAAATATTAAAGCTGTGTTATCCACAAAACAATATCCACATAATGAACATAATATAAACTTTGATACTAACCTAATTGGAAGAATATATGAGGAAGCCGCTTCGTTTAGAAAAAAGTTTTACAACATGGATGAACTAGTATCAAATCCAAATATTAATCCTGATGATTATAAAAAGCTTTTTCCCTTGTTTGTATTTGATGTATCAAAGCAAAGTGAAAAAATTAAGTATTCTGTAACTGATATTCATATTAGAGCTAGCTTTACAGCTAATCCGGGAGCAAATGTTGAAGCATATGCTGTTTTGCTTAGCGATAGGTTAATTAACTTTCAGAGTGATGGGAATAAGATGAGTGTAGTATATTAAGTAAATTTTTACTTAAATAAATGAAAAAGGTTGCTGATTTTAAGAAAATATTAACAGATAACAATATTAAGTGGTATTCCTATTGGAACAAGAAAAAGTATATTGATGTTTTAAAAGAGCATGGTTTGTATCCTGAAGAGGAAGAAAAAAAATTTTTAAAAAAAATTCCTAATTATGAAAGATTAAAGTATATTGCTAAAAACCCAAAGAGGGTTACCTTTAAGGATGTTGAAACTGAAGAGGTGAAAGAGTTTCCATCAATTTATAATGCTAGTAAGTATATTGATAGATGTCCACAAACGATTGAAAATTGGAATGGTAGAGTATGGAAAGGTAAATATAGAATTGATATTCTTTAGTGTATTGGTCACTGTGAGTAATTTTATTATTTATGAAAAAAATAATAAAATTTGACTTAAGTTAATTTTATCTATTTTAAAAATTATAGTGATGAATTCTTTTTCACGAAGATTTATCAATAGACTAACAGATGCTAGTCAAACGATTGCATCTAATTTATATAGTGGTGCTCAAAGGGTTGCCTCTACAGTAATTCCTCAGAGTGTTAGAAGAAGAGTGTCTAATTTTACTAATTGGATGACTGGTAATGTTCCAGAAGAGCAAATTCCACAAGTTATAAACCGGGTTTTAGAAAATGTAGAAGAGGACTTGCCAAGAAGAGAAATGCCAAACTTTGTATTAAGACAAGAAGCGTCTGCATTAAGAGAATTTGCAACACAGCATGTTATAGATGGAGTAAGAAGATGGGGAGCAAATGATTTTTTAGAAGTATGTAGGGAAAGCATAACTAATTTTTTAAGAAACAATAGAAATACAAAGGTAAAGCTAGAACTAGTATGTTTATTTTCAAGGACAAAATCTGATGGTGATATCGAATATAAACAAGCTAAACTTTCTTCAAGTCATGAAACTATAACAAGGGAAAGTAATGTAGATGATGTTTATGATGATATGGTAGAACGAATTATGGAAAATTTTGTGTCTTTTGTACAATCAGGAAGTGGATGGAAATTTGAGAGGGTTATAAGCTTAACATTACATGTTGTAGAAAATATCCCGTTATGGGAGGGGCTTGCAGGTTCATGGATGCCTTTACCAGCAGGATTAAAAAGAGCAAATAACAGAAATGGACTTGTTAATATTAAAAACAAAGAAGATCATAACTGTTTTTTATACTGTTGTATGAGGGTGGTTTATCCGAAAAAAGACCATCCAGAAATACCTGATAAAAAATTAAAAGAACAAATCAAAGAATTAAATATGAAAGGGATAGAATGTCCCGTTAAATTGTGTGATATTAATAAATTTGAAAATCAAAATCCAGATTTTTCTATTGTTGTTATAGGTTATGATGAAAAAGATGGGTTATATCCTCTTAGAAGGCAAAGAAAAGAAACTTTTGGTAGAAAACATTTAGTGATTCTTTTGTTAATAAAAGATAAAGATGAAAATAGCCACTATGTTTGGGTAAAAAATCCAAGTGCACTATTAGCATCAAAAATATCCAAAGATAAACATAAACTTTCTTTTTGTTGGAGTTGTTTAGGACATTTTACGAGTGAAAGAGTTTTAGAAGATCATAGAGTGTTTTGCTATGAAGAAGATGCTGTAAGAATTAAAATGCCATCAAAAAACCAGTGTACCGTAATGTTTAAAAACTGGGTTAAAACACAATGGCATCCTTTTGCTGTTTATGGTGATTTTGAAACGATGCAAATACTAATACAACATACAAAACCAGACCCAAGTAAAAGTTCAACAACAAAAACTCATATGCATGTACCAACAGGTTATGCTTTCTTTTTAAAAAGTTTTGATGAAAATGTTTTTAAGTCTAGATTGTTACTATATCGAGGAGAAAAAGCGGAGGAAAAGTTTGTTGAAGAAATAGAAAGTCTGACTAAAGAGATTTTTAAATTGCCAAAAAAAGATATGATACTTACCGCAGAGGATGTAAAGAAATTTAATAAGGCAAATACCTGTTATCTTTGTAATAAGAAGTTTGGGAAGGAAGAAGAAAGTGATGAAGAAGAGGAAAGCGATGAAGAAGATGGTGTGGAAGAAGAGGAAGAAAAAGAAAAAGAAAATAAAAAAGATGAAGATAGATGGAAAAAAGTAAGAGACCACTGTCATTTTAGTGGCAGATATAGAGGAGCCGCACATAATAAATGTAATCTTAAATTTCATAAACCAAACTTTCTTCCTGTTTTCTTTCATAATTTGTCTGGATATGATACTCATTTGTTTGTTAAAAATCTTGGTGTTAGTGAGGGGGAAATTAATGTAATTCCAAATAATGAAGAAAAATATATAAGCTTTACAAAAAAGACTTTAGTAGGTCAATATAAAAGTAAAGATATTTATAAGGATATTAGGTTTTTAGATAGTTTTAAATTTATGGATAGCAGTTTAGCAAAACTAGCAGAAAATTTAAAAGATTATCAATTCAAAAACTTAAAAAGCGAATTTCCAAAAGAAGAAGAGTTTAACCTTCTTCGTAGAAAGGGCGTTTATCCATATGAATATATTGATTCATTAGAAAGACTTAATGAAACACAATTACCACCTATAGAAGCATTTTATTCAAAACTTGCTGGGGAAGGAATTACAGAAGAAGATTATAACCATGCAAAAAAGGTATGGAAAACATTTAAAATTAAAACTCTTGGTGAATATCATGATTTATATTTAAAAACAGATGTTCTTCTTTTAGCTGATGTGTTTGAAAGTTTTAGAAAAGTTTGTTTTAACGTTTATAAATTAGACCCTGCTTGGTATTTTACTGCACCTGGTTTAGCTTGGGATGCTGCATTAAAGTTAACTGGTGTTAAGTTAAAACTGACCAGAGATAAAAATAAAATCCAATTTATTGAAAGGGGGACCCGAGGTGGAATTTCAATGATTATTAAAAGACATATAAAAGCTAATAATAAATATTTAGCTAAAAAGTACAATCCGAATATGCCTTCAGTATTTTGTAAATATTTAGATGCGAATAACTTGTATGGTTGGGCAATGAGTCAGAAGCTTCCAACTGGTGGATTTAAATGGATGACGGAAAAGGAATTAAACAACTGGAAACATCATTCTTGTTTTTTAGAAGTTGATTTAGATGTTCCTAAAGAACTGCATGATTATTTTAATGAGCTTCCTCTTGCTGCGGAGAGAAAAAAAGTAAATAAAGTTGAAAAGCTGGTACCAAATTTACATGATAAAAAGAAATATATTATACATTATAAAACTTTAAAACAGTGTTTAAGTCTTGGTTTAAAATTGAAGAAGATACATAGAGGGATTAAGTTTAAAGAGAGTGATTGGTTAAAACCATACATTGATTTAAACACACAACTGAGAGCAAAAGCAGAAAATGATTTTGAAAAAAATTTTTATAAGTTAATGAACAATTCAGTGTTTGGTAAAACCATGGAAAATATAAGAAAAAGGGTAAATGTTAGGCTTGTCAGAAGTAGAAAAACAGCAAGACGATTTGTAAACAAACCAAACTTTAAGCATTTAGAAATATTTAATGAAAATTTGATAAGCATTCATATGGGAAAAACACAAATAACATTTAACAAGCCAATATATTTAGGGTTTTCCATTCTTGAGTTAAGTAAAACATTGATGTATGATTTTCACTATAACTATATTAAAGCGAAATATGGAGATAGAGCAACTTTAGGACTTACTGATACAGATAGTTTATTGTATGAAATTAAAACAGAAGATTTTTATAAAGATATTTCGGATGATGTTAAAGAAAAGTTTGATACAAGTGATTATCCAAAAGAGGGGCATCCTTCAGGTATTCCAGTTGGTGTAAATAAAAAGGTGATTGGTATGTTTAAGGATGAAACAAGTGGAAGGGAAATAGAAGAAACTATTGGATTAAAACCAAAAATGTACAGTATTAAAATGGATGATGGGGTGGAAAATAGAAAATGTAAGGGGATTAAAAAAATATAATTAAGAAAACTATAACGCATCAGGATTATCTAAATTGTTTAGAAAAAAATAATATACAGCATAGAACAATGACAAATTTAAGAAGTTATAAGCATCAAATTTATACGGAAGAAATTAATAAAATAGCATTAAGTGCAAATGATGATAAAAGGTTTATTTTACCTGATGGAATTCATACACTTGCTTGGGGACATCATAGGATAGAGGAGTACAAAAAATAAATTTTTATTTGTGTTAAGAACAAATAAAAATTTTAAATTTTTTTAATTTTACCACATGTTATACATTCTAAAACATAGTTTTCATCAATATTTCTTCCTGTAATATAATTCATTATATCATTAAATGATATGTTTTCTTTTAGTTTTCTTTCAAATCTACCTAAACAATTATTTTCATGATGAAGATTGTTATAACATTCTTTAAAAAGACCATATTTTTTATTTTCAAAAATTGCATATTCTCTCCAATTTGTTAATTCCTGCATTTTCTTACATAGTCCACTTCTTTTTTCATTATAATCTGATATTAAGTTATTAATGATGACTACTTCTTCATTTATCTTTTCAATTGTCTCTAAATCTTCTTTTGTTAAAGTATCTCTATATTTTTCTTTTGTGTTAAGTAAAAGAACATGATTCTTTAATTTTTGTAAAAGTTTAATATAAGTTTCTTTTCCATATTGTATTTTTTTCCCCGTATTATAGTTTATTCCGTTTTTTAATTTTTCATATTTTTCTTTTAAAGTAATAGCTTTTTCTAAATCATAATATAAATTAAAATCATCAACACTATATTCTACGCGTCTTAATGAATATGGTATAAAATTTCTTGGATAAAATGAAACTGGATATTTTATTGGGGGTAGATACCTTTTTATTTTATCTTGTAAGTCTGTCATCTTACCTACTTTTACCCAGGATTTTTAAATCTTAAATTCAATTTTTTATTTCACCCATGATGTAATGATGATGATGAAATTTTTTTTTTTTTTTTTTTTTTTTTTTATTAAAATCTTAAGCCGCCCACTAACTGATAAACTGGCTAGCCATTGCGTGATGCGTTGGTTGATGGGGGGTTGATGGGGGTTACAGATGTAAGTGATTGTCTTGAGCAACTTAGTAACTCAGTAACTTAGTAACTTAGTAACTCAGAGTAACTCAGTAACTCAGTAACTCAGTAACTCAGTAACTTGATATCTTGATTGTGGGATGATGATGATGATGATGATGATGATGAAATTTTTTAAAATTAAAATTTTTTTTTTTTTTTTTTTTTTTTTTTTTTTTATCAAAATCTTAAGCCGCCCACTAACTCATAAACCGGTTAGCCATTGCATGATGCGTTGGTTGATGGGGAGGTTAAGTGATTGACTGATGTAAGTGATTGTCTTGAGCAACTCAGTAACTTAGTAACTCAGTAACTGAAGCAATGACGCATGATGATGAAATTTTTTAAAATTAAATTTTTTTTTTTTTTTTTTTTTCGAAATCTTAAGCCACCTACTAGTTCATCAGTTCGTTAGTTCATAAGGTCGTTAGTTCGTTGGTTCGTTAGTTCATTGGTTCGTTAGTTCATTGGTTCGTTAGTTCGTTGGTTCGTTAGTTCATAAGGTCGTTAGTTCGTTGAGTGACTCAGTGAATGATAAACCGGCTAGTCATTGCATGATGCGTTGGTTGATGGGGAGGTTAAGTGATTGACTGATGTAAGTGATTTGGTCCGCGTGTTTCGGTTTGAGGATATTTTAGTTAAGAGAGGAACCTTTTTTAGAGGACAAAACCGTTTATACCGTCTCATAGCAAAATTTCCTCAAAATGGTATAATATATACTACTGGTATCATTTAACCCTTTCCCAAACAAGCCCTGATTTTCACGTGTCTGCAGTACAAGTCTTTTAAAAACACTGTGGGAAAAGGAGAAATTGCTCGTAACGAGCAATTTCTCCTTTTCCCACAGCGTTTTCTACCCTTTTTGATAACCTTCTGCCATTTTCATCAAATTTAAAATTGTCGTCTGCAAACTCTTTCAATTTGGACCGGTCCAAAATTTGTCGTTTGGGAAAGGGTTAAGCTCAGATGCATTTTTTCAGCCGCGCTTTTTATTTCTTTTGGCCGCCACTGGACTTAAATATGAATACATATTTGACACATACAGGTCAAATAGTAAAAAGAGACATTGCACGCTGCGAGGATTTTTTCGACTTTAGACGTCCGTTTGGTCATGTTCTTTTGTAAAACGTTACCCTGGAGGTTTCGCTTCGTTTCTCACTTTAAAGCTGGGTTTTTGTGAGAGTGTCCTTTTGCAACGAACTTCAGCTAAAACTTGTGAACCTAGGAAAGATGTAAATAAGCGAGGTATTGCCTTGACATGACTGAAATAGTGTTGAAAATGGCGTAAAACTTAAGTTTAAACAAACAAAGCTCTGGTTCTAGGTACTGTCGGTACTTTGATTTTTTACCCCGTTTTCAACAGTATTTCACTTATTAGTATATCGTTGCAATTTATCAGTATTTCCTCAACACAGTTTTCTAAATGCTGACTACTTTCTCACATAAACAAGTCGAAACAGTCTTCAGCGGTGAGAGGGGAATAACTCCAGTCGCTATGATTATCACAAAGCCACGACTCGTACTCACATCCATGTTTCAGTAGCCTCTGCACTCATCAGGTTTGGAACTTTGATAAATTACATTATTATATATGAAATTAAAACATGATTATTTAGTTTTACTCACTCCTCCTCGAATTGCTGTATAAGGGAAAAGTCAAGGATATTTTCTTCCGGTTCCCACGTGCAGTGTCTGAAATAAACAAGAAATAAATGAGCCATGCTTTGTGAAAAGGGGGCTTAATGCATCTGCAAAAAATATCGACCCGGGTCAGCCTCCGTGGTCTGCGCAGGCTAACCTGAACCGAAACGCTTTGTTATCGGTCAATTTTCTGCATGTAAAAGAACCAGTGTTACGTCATGATTCATTCGGTTGTTTGACAAACTTGATTTTATGGATCCATATACTGTGATGACTTGCTTGGTACCATGCGTCACGGAGATCCATTAAACCTCCTTTTGCCAGAGCATGGCTCTCAAATATAGATCATCATCATGAAAGCCCCTTCAGGTGTCAATCATTTAATATCACCTCCTTCATACACACATTTCGAAAGCATCTACAGCAGGCAGATTAATGTTTGTTTAACCCTTTCCTAAACGACAAATTTTGGACTGGTCCAAATTGAAAGAGTTTGCAGACGACAATTTTAAATTTGATGAAAATGGCAGAAAGTTATCAAAAAGGGTAGAAAACACTGTGGGAAAAGGAGAAATTGCTCTTTACGAGCAATTTCTCCTTTTCGCACAGTGTTTTCAAAAGACTTGTACTGCAGACACGTGAAAACCAGGGCTTGTTTGGAAAAGGGTTAAACACTTACAAACCTATCCCGTGTCTTAACGATCCTCAGAAAGCATTTAAAAAAATTGTTGGAAAAGGAGAAAATGAATGGTAACCAGTTTTTTCCACATTTTCCCACGTTTTATACCCTTTCAAAGACAATGCCCGTCACCCATTGACACGAGTATAAATTAACAAATTGCGCAAGATTCAAAAGTACAATTGGATAAAAAGACTGCATTGACTGTTTAATTTTTTCATGTCTGTCCGCAGTCTAACTTGTCTTTGTCTGTGCTTCTACAGTGCCCTGCACAAGGACAGTCCTTTGAGACACGTCCCGCCAGCGTGGATTGAACCCGAACTTCTAGATTACAAATCCAACGCCTTGACAACTAATAAATTGGTAAGGCAAACCAACATCAGCAGTCTGATGTCAAGTTTTTTTCGCCGAAGACATTCATGGTCACGGCAGGTCGCGAGACGGTATGGGTTATACCTGACAAGTTGGAATGTAGAGTTTACTTTTGTACTGCTGAACAAAAAAATACCCAAAGCATAATATCAAACGGGCATTTACAATCTGAAAATAAGGCACAAATAATTTAGCCATGCTCTGTTGAAAGGAGGTTTAATGCATCTGCAAAGAGTATCGAAACAGGTCAGCCTGCGCAGTCCGCGCAGACTAACCTGTCTCTAAACCGTTGTTCAGTCCGTTGTTAGATAATATGGAATTTATGGATCCATTATTATGCGATGACTTGTTTGGTGTAATGCATCAAACTGCCTTTTGTCAAAGCATGACTCTATTACAATTTTAAGGTTGCTTTTGTCCCGAAAGTCTCACCATAAAGCCCGAAATGTTCCCAACAGCAGTAGAGCGTAAAGCCCGAAATATTTACCTAACAGCATACAGTAAATCCCGAATTATTTGCCCCAACAGTCCACCGTAAAGCCCGAAATATTTACCTAAACAGCATACAGTAAAGCCCGAAATATTTACCCCAATAGTACACCCTAAAGCCCCAAATATTTGCCCCAACAGTACACCGTAAAGCCCTATATATTTGCCTAAACAGTATACAGTAAATCCCGAAATATTGACCCCAAGAGTACGCCTTAAAGCCCGAAGTATTCACCCCAACAGTACGCCGTAAAACCCAAAGTATTTATCCCAACAGTACACCGTAAAATCCTAATATTTACCATAACAGTACACCGTAATGCCCTAAATATTTACCTGAACAGTATACAGTACAGCCCGAAATATTTACCCCAACAGTACGCCTTAAAGCCCGAAGTATTCACCCCAACAGTACGCCGTAAAACCCAAAGTATTTATCCCAACAGTACACCGTAAAGCCCTAATATTTGCCCCAACAGTACACCGTAATGCCTTACACATTTACCTAAACATTATACAGTAAATCCCGAAATATTTACCCCAACAGTACGCCGTAAAGCCCGAAGTATTCACCCCAACAGTACGCCGTAAAACCCAAAGTATTTATCCCAACAGTGCACCGTAAAGCCTTAATATTTACCAAAACAGTACACCGTAATGCCCTAAATATTTACCTAAACAGTATACAGTACAGGCCGAAATATTGACCCCAACAGTACGCCGTAAAGCCCGATGTATTCACCCCAACAGTGCGCCGTAAAACCCAAAGTATTTATCCCAACAGTACACCGTAAAGCCCTAATATTTACCAAACAGTACACCGTAATGCCCTAAATATTTACCTATACAGTATACAGTACAGCCCGAAATATTGACCCCAAGAGTACGCCTTAAAGCCCGAAGTATTCACCCCAACAGTACGCCGTAAAACCCAAAGTATTTATCCCAACAGTACATCGTAAAGCCCTAATATTTACCCAAACGGTACACCGTAATGCCCTTAATATTTACCTAAACAGTATACAGTAAAGCACGAAATATTTATCCCAACAGTACGCCGTAAAGCCCGAGGTATTCACCCCCAACAGTACGCCGTAAAACCCAAAGTATTTATCCCAACAGTACATCGTAAAGCCTTAATATTTACCCAAACAGTACACCGTAATGCCCTGAATATTTACCTAAACAGTATACAGTATAGCCCGAAATATTTACCCAAACTGTACACCGTAAAGCCCGAAAATTTACCCCAACAGTACACCGTAAAGCCTGAAATATTTGCCCCAACAGTACACCGTAAAGCCCGAAACATTTATCCCAACCGTACGCCGTAGAGCCCGAAGTATAGTATTTACCCAAGAGTATACCGTAAAGCCCGAAGTATTTGCCCCAACAGTACGTCGTAGAGGCCGAAATATTTACCCCAACAGTACGCTGTAAAGCCCGAAATATTTATACCAACAGTACAAAGCTTAAAGAGGAGTTTGTGCACATAAACGTTACGGGCATCACTACATTTTCCTTATTGGTGATGTTAAACAATTCTCAAAGCAATCAACTGCTTTCTAAGATAAGGGATCAAGGTATGCCCTGGTATTCTCTTCTGAGTCGAGCCCAGCAGCTCAGTCGGTAACCGGTAGGATCTGAAACCAAGAGTTCGCTGGTTCGACTCCCCTGCTTGACCAATGTGTTTCAGTGGATTGAAGATAGGCATTGCGATAAGATTAATTCCTATGTAACCTCTGATCGTTATCTAGGAAAGTAGCCAGTGCGTTGGGACGAATATGAAAAAAAATACCTCGACAAAAGCATGGATTGGTGAAATGGCCGGCACGATGAAACTGAAATAATCTTGAAATGGCGTTAAACACCATACAAACGGACAAAAACAAACAGTGACCTCCCGAAGTCCATAGCTTGCTTATAAAAACCACCGTCTTTATTAATGTTTTATAATAACCTATCGTTCACCAAGAGTAACTCTCTGTACATATACACTAAATTGAGAGGTATCGTTGATAATCAACAATTTGTGAAGACCTGTGCTTGTTTCTGAGGTTTACTACTGAAAACATTGCGGCCAATAAAGAGAAATTCCTCGTGACGAGCAATTTCTCTTTTTGGCACAATGCTTTTTTTACTGACGGTCTTCAAGACGAAAGAAACCGTCTTTGTGTGGCAATATAGTGATAACCTGATAATCACTACAATGCATTTGCTGACTCCACTGCTGTGGATCACGTCACGTTGTTTGGCATCACAATTATAGCGGTCCAATTATACTAATATCGACATATGCCTGAGCTATGCTCTGTGAAATGGGGGCTTAACGCATCAGCAACGGGTATCGACCCATGTCAGCCTGCGCAGTCCGCGCAGGCTGACATGGGTCGATACTCGTTGCTATTGGTCAATTTTCTGCATGTCAAAGGACCAGTCTATGTCAGGCTTCAACCAGTTTTTAGACAAAATGGATTTTATGGATCTATTATTATGTAATGACTTGCTTGGTTCAATGAATTATGGAGATTCATGAAACCCCATTTTGCCAGGGCAGTGAAAGAGGCGTAAAACATAATGCACCTAGTAAATCATTTCGACGATTAAAGAAATCAGGAGGCAATAATAATAATAATAATAGTAATAATAATAATAATAATAAATAATAATAATAAATGCTCCACACAAATACTTTAAGGAGCAATCACCTTTTTGAATCTCAGTTTAGACTTTGCGACCTCGCTGCTGAAATCCAACTCCTGTGATAATTATCTCCTACAGTTCGAGGTGGTTCAGTACAGAATAAGTACAATTTTAAATGCGACTATAATGTGAATCTTTTCGTTCGAAGCAATAAAATGAATTACAACAAAATGTCGATTATTCCAACATGCAATATTTTAGTGGGAAATGGGGGGGGGGGGGCCCTCAAAATTTTGGTGCTAACCGATTTAAGGCATACTCTGTGAAAAGGGGGCTTAATGCATCTGCAAAACGTATCATTTCATTATCACGGTGACATGCTTGGTATAATGCATTGCAGAGATGCATTAGATCCCCTTTTGTCAAAACACGGTTCATATGTATGTGGAACATTATGTACCTGCTCACGCAACTGCTGTTGTAATATTTTCCAAGAAAAAAAAAGGATGGAAAATGTTTCTTTCACCCTCTTAAAGGCAATTTTAGCATTTAGGCAATATTTAGACTTTTGTAGATGCCTTCAATATGGACGAATATAAAATGTTAACGTCTGGTAATTTGAGTTACACAAGTTTACTTCAGACTTCCTTTACGGCGTCGTTTATTATCCCACGAAAAAGTCGAGGGGATATAGTTTTTACTTAGTCCGTCCGTCCGTCCGTCCGGACAGATGTCTTCTAAAATCCTTGACAAAAATTGATGAAACTTCATACATGTGTTCCTTATGATAGTCCGCCGATATACTGTTTCGTTTTTTTCTTTTTCTGTTCAATGCCGCGTCATGGAAAAAGTAGGGCTTGATGCATATTTCCATTATGGACTAATATCTCTTTAAGTACTGGACAAAATGAAACTTCATCTTTATATTATTTATCATAAGCCACAGACAATTATTACTTGTTTTTATTTAATGAAAGGTCATGCCATGGTTTTCCATGTATAATTTCATGATGGACCAGTAACAAACTGGCCAGGTGTACAGGCAAAACACAATACCTTTTATATGTTTCTATCAAAAAAGGTTTTTTTCGGCGGGGATATCATTTCAACGACAGAACTTGTTTTTTCCTTTTGACGAACCTAAAACTTTGACGTCTGCGATCAGAGTTATACAAACGAGCTATGCTCTGGCAAAATGGGGTTTAATGCGTCTCCGTAATCCATGATACCGTGCAAGTCATTACATAATTATTGATCCACAAACTCCAATTAGTCTAAGAATTGACCAGATTTGGTGGTATAAGGGTCGTCTGACAGGCAGAAAATTTGCAAATAGCAAACAGTTTCGATCCATTCAGCTACGCGGAGTGCGCAGGCTGAAATAGATAGGTACTTTTTGCAAATACGTTAAGGCCCCTTTTCACAGAGCATGGCTAAAACTGACTCACAACTGTCGTAAGAGCGTTTGTTTATTTTTTCATGCACCACTTGAATTACCGACGTTTTACTGCACTCGTATTATACAAGTTTTTACGTGGAAATTTCATAAGAGCGTTTATTTTTTCTCCTAGTTTTCGTTCAAATTACCAACGCTCTACTGTATTACAGAAGTTCACAAGAGAATATTTCAACCCCTAGCCTGCTAAGTGCGACTCGGAGCACTTTTGCGGACAGCATAGATCAAGGCCAGACTGCATAAACCGTGCAGTCTGATCTTGGATCTACACTGTCCAATATGGTATTTTTTTCCCGGTAAGATGAGTTTTGAAATCGCAATATTTAGGTTTTTACTATTGCATGGAAATTTTCGTTTCATTTAAGGGTAAAAAGCGTCAACCTTTTTTTATGATCATTATAAGTTTTTACGAGAGAATTTCATACGCGTCTATTTTTTTTTTTCAATATTTATCACACGATTTATCGACGCTTTACAGTGCATGCATTACATACGTTCACTTGAGATTTTTGTAAAAGGGTCTTTTTTTAAATGAGGTATGTTATCTACATATAACAGATCGATTATCGTTTTATGTTTTATAAGAGGTAAGTTTTAAGGCAGGCTATCTAACCCTTTACCAAACAATCATGAGTTTAACTTCCTAACGCAAAGAAAATGTCCAGTTCGAATAATCTGGGAAACATTGTGGGCGAAAGGGACAACTGAATGTAACCAGCGATTGCTTAATTTCTCACTTTGATACAGGAAAAAAATCACTGCTAGTGCGAAAAACACTGCTACATACAAACGATACACACTATTCCGAACAGAAGCTATTGCATGTTTCGAGCGATAGCTCACAAGCGATTACTTATTTTCTCACAATGATTCAAAAAAGTTGTTCTCTATACGGGCGAAAGAATTGTCGCATTTACAGGTCAAATAGACAATTATTGTAAATGAGCTATGCTCTATGAAAATGCGGTTTAATGCATCCGTGAAAAGTATCGACAAGGTCAGCCTGACTTGCTTGGTGTCATGGACCACGGAGATGCATTAAACCCCATTTTGCCGGAGCATGGCACAAATATTTGAGCAATGCTCTGGCAAAAGGGGGCTTAATGCATCTCCGTGATGAGTGATACGAAGCAAGTCGTCATGTTATTCTGGATCCAAAAAATCCTCTATGTCGAACAACTGTTTAAATCACTGGTAGACCGGTCCTTTGACATACAGAATTTTAACAAATATCGAAAAGTTTCGGCCCAGGTCAGCCTGCGCGGACTGCGCAGGCTGACCTGGATCGATACTTTTCGCAGATGCATTAAGCCCCCTTTTCACAGAGCATGGCTCATTTATGTAAACCGACATAAACTGGAAACTCGATAGGGTTTCAGGGTTTCACTGAGCCACATCGTCGGAAATGCATATTTTCTATGAAGTCAGCGTATTCTTATGCAAGCCTTCTCATCAATTTTACGTAAGTAATGGGCTGTGATAAGCCTCGTAAGACTATTTTCGTGGACTTCCATGTCATTTGTGGGTGTGTGAAGTTGGCAGTAAGTTCAACAATCGGAGTTGGATATTCAACGTAGAAATGAATATGTTGTTAAGTTAAATTTCATGCAGCAGTAGATTCGGTATTTTTGTCAAACTCAAGGGACAGTTACGAGTAACAAGGAATAACGATTTGAATATCGAAATGAATTTCATGCCAGCAGTAAATTCGAGTACTTTTTTGGGGGGTATGCAGATGATGTCGAATATAGATATGAATATCGAAATGAATTTCAGGCTAGCAGCAGACTCGCCAAGATTTCCATATGGGCCTGTAGATATGTATAAAATCGAATGTTGATTTGACTGTCGAACTGAATTTCATGCTAGCAGCCGATTCGCAATTATTTCTATATAGGCATGTAGATATTGTATGAAATCCAATTTAGATTTGAATATCGAACTGAATTTCATGCTAGCAGCAGATTCGCTAGAATTTCTATATGAGCATGAAGATAGTGTATGATATCGACTGTAGATTTGAATTTCGAACTGAATTTCATGCAAGCAGCAGATTCGCTGAAATTTCTGTATGGGCATGTAGATGATATACAAAATCCAATAAAGATTTGAATATCGATCTGAATTCCATGCTAGCAGCAGATTCGCAAAGATTTCTATATTGTAGATATTGTATGAAACCCAATGTAGATTTGAATGTCGAAATGAATATCATGCTTACAGCAGATTCGCTAGGGTTTCCTTTATGGGCTTGTAGATGGTGTATAATATTGAATGTAGATCTGAATATCGAACTGAATTTCACGCTAGCAGCAGATTCACCAAAGTTGCTGTATGGGCATTTAGATAGCGTGTGATATCGAATATAGATTTGAGTATTGAACTGAATCTCATGCTAGCAGAAGATTCAAAGGGAATTTCTTTATGTGCTTGAGATGGTGTATAATATTGAATGTAGGTCTGAATATCGAACTGAATTTCATGCTAGCAGCAGATTCGAAAAAAATGCTAAATGGGCATGTAGATGCTGTATGATATCAAATGTAGATTTGAATATTGAACTGAATTTCATGTTAGCAGCAGATTCGCTAGAATTTCCATATGGGCCTGTGGATGGTGTATAATATCGAATGTAGATTCGATTATCGAACTCAATACCATGCTAGCAGCAGATTCGCTACAGTTACTCGTAGATGGTGTATAACATTGAATGTAGATCTGAATATCGAACTGAATTTTATGCTAGCACCAAATTCATTAAAATTGCTGTATGGGCATGTAGATGAACTATAACATTGAATATGGATTTGAATATCGAATGGAATTTCATGCTGGCAAAAGATTCGTTATAATTTCTTTATGGGCTTGTAGATTGTGTATAATATCGAATGTAGATCTGAATATCGAACTGAATTTCATGCTAGCAGCAGATTCGACAAAATTGCTAAATGGGCATGCAGATGGTGTATAATATCGAATGTAGATTTGAATATCGAACTGAATTTCATGCTAGCAGAAGATTCGCTAGAATTTCTCTATGGGCTTGTAGATGGTGTATAATATCGAATGCAGATCTGAATATCGAACTGAATATCATGCTTGCAGGAGATTCACCAAAATGGCTGTATGGGCTTGTATATGGTGTATGATATCGAATATAGATTTGAATATAGAACTAAATTCACGCTAGCAGCAGATTCCCTAGAATTTCTTTATGAGCTTGTAAATGGTGTACAATATCGAATGTAGATCTGAATATCGAACTGAATTTCATGCTAGCGGCAGATTCCCTAGAATTTCTTTATGAGCTTGTAAATGGTGTACAATATCGAATGTAGATCTGAATATCGAACTGAATTTCATGCTAGCGGCAGATTCACCAAAATTGCTGTATGGACATGTAGATGGTGTATGATATCGAAAATAGATTTGAATATCGAACTAAATTTCATGCTAGCAGCAGATTCGCTGGAATTTCTTTATGGGCTTATAGATGGTGTATAAGATCGAATGTAGATCTGATCGAACTGAATAGCACGCTAGCAGCAGATTCGAAAAAAAAAAAAAATGCTGGATGGGCATGTAGATGGTGTACGATAACGAATGTAGATTTGAATATCGAATATCGATAGCGTGCTATTCAGTTCGATCAGATCTACATTCGATCTTATACACCACCTACGAACCTATAAAGAAATTCCAGCGAATCTGCTGCTAGCATGAAATTTAGTTCGATATTCAAATCTATATTCGATATCATACTCCATTTACATGCCCATTTAGCATTTTTTTTTCCGAATCTGCTGCTAGCATGAAATTCAGTTCGATATTCAAATCTATATTCGATATCCCTCTACCTGCCCGTATAGAGATTTTGACGAATCTGCTGCTAGCAAAACTTCAGTTCGATATTCAGATCTACATTCAATATTATAAACCATCTACAAGCCCATAAAGGAAATTCTAGCGAATCTGCTGTTAGCATGAAATTCATTTCGATATTCAAATCTACATTCGATTTCATATATTATCTACCTGACCATAAAGACATTTTCGCGATTCTGCTGCTAGCATGAAATTCAGTTCGATATTCATTTCTACATTCGATATCATACACCATCTACATGCCCATATAGCAATTTTGTCGAATCTGCTGCTAGCAGGAAATTCAGTTCGACATTCAAATCTACATTGGATTTCATACAATATCTACATGTCAATAAAGAAATCTTTGCGAATCTGCTGCTAGCATGAAATTCAGTTCGATATTCAAAATTACATGTACATTCGATATCATACACCATCTACATGCCCATATAGAAATTCTAGCGAATCTGCTGCTAGCATGAAATTCATTTCGATATTCAAATCTAAATTGGATTTCATACAACATCTACATGCCTGTATAGAAATAATTGCGAATCTGCTGCTAGCATGAAATTTAGTTCGACATTGAAATCGATATTCGATTTCATATATATCTACATGCTTACATGGAAATCTTGGCGAGTCTGCTGCTAGTCTGAAATTCATTTCTATATTCAAATCTATATTCGACATCATCTGCATGGCCTCCAAAAACCACGCGAATTTACTGCTGGCGTGAAATTCATTTCGATATTCAAATCGTTATTCCTTGTTACTCGTAACTGTCCCTTGAGTCTGACAAAATACCGAATCTACTGCTGCATGAAATTCAACGTAACAGCATATTCATTTCTACATTGAATATCGAACTCCGATTGTCGAACTTACTGCCAACTTCACACACCCGTCATTTGTAACCATTTCCAAACAACCCCGAGTTTACATTACCTTGGTGACTGGTGGAAACGTAGGATGAGGAGCAAACGATGATATCCAATGTTTTCTGCCCTATCAAAAGACAAAATCCTATCATTTGAGCGGCATGAAATTTGTCCTCTGTAAATTCTTTCAAAATGGACGAATCCAAAATGCGTTAGTCTAATACAGGTTGGCCATATATCAGCTTTGAAATGGCGACGGAACAATGATACATACTTCCTTATCAACATACTGCTGGTACTTGTAGGGAAAGTCACTTGCTGAAGGAAATTTTCATCATACCCAGCCCCAGCACGCGATTTAGGAACACGGTGGGTCACAAATCATACACCTTAATCACCCGGCAACGCAGGAACTTTTATCAAATATTGTGACAAATGCAGCAATTCATGTTTTGGGCTGGTACCACCTTACAAACCTTACAAACAACAGGACCATTGGCTCTAAAGCGCTCACCCGAGTAAAGTTATCTGCAGTTGATAAAGCTGAAGAGATCCTGGTTTTAATGATGTAAAACACATGGGTAAAAATGACCTACTTTTTGATCCGACATGGCCCAATTTTCGAAGTTGTTCAAGATGTCATCAAGACAAACATTCTGACCAAGTTTCATAAGTATCAGGCAGAAAATGTGGTCTGTAAAATCCACACAAGGTTTTTCTAAGATTTGCCCCAGTGACCTACTGTTTAACCCCATGTGATCCAATTTCCAATTTGTCCAAGATTTCATTAAGACAAACATTCTGACCAAGTTTCATCAGTATCGGACTGAAAATGAGACGTCTACGGTGCACACCTGTGCCGATGTGACCCAATTTCGAACTTGTCCAAGTTATCATCCAGGCAAATTTTCTGACCAAGTTTCATGAGTTATCGGGCTGAAAATGTGGCCTCTAGAGTGTATACGAGGTTTTTCTAAGATCTGGCCCAGTGACCTACTTTTTGAAGCGACATGACCCAATTTCATTCCAGTCCAGGATATCATCAAAACAAACATTCTGACTAAGTCTCAAGGGTATCAGGCTGAAAATGTGGCCTCTAAAGTGCACACGAGATTTTTCTAAGATTTGGCCTTGTGACCTACTTTTTGACCCCACATGACTCAATTTAAAAGTTAACTGAAATATCATCAAGACAAACTTTCTGACAAATCTTCATAAATATAAGGCTGAAAATGTGGTCTCTATGGTGCACACAAGGTTTTCCTAAGATTTAGCTAAGCAACCTACTTTTTGACCCGACAAGACCCGATTTCACCTTATCTGAGATATCATCAAGACAAAAGATATGACCTAGTTTCGCAGGCTAAAAATGTGGCCTCTAGAGTGTACACAAGATTTTTATTCTAAGACTTGGCCCAGTAACCTACTTTTTGACCTGACTTGACCCAGTTACCAACTTGTCCGAAATATCATTAAGACAAACATTCTTACCAACTTTCATGACTTTCAGGCTGAAAATATGGCTTTTAGAGTGCATACACGGTTTTCTCTAAGATTTTGCCTGTGACCTACTTTTCCACCCAACATGACCTGATTTCGAACTTATCCAAGATATCATAGAGACAAAGATTCTGACCAACTTTCATGAGTTTCAAAGTGAAAATGCGGCCTCTAGAGTGCACATAGGGTTTTCTAAGATTCAGCCCAGTGACCTACTTTTAAACCTAGGTGATTCAATTTCAAGCTTGCCCACGATTTCATCAAGACAAACATTCTGACCATGTTTCATGAGTATCTGACTTAAAATTTGGCATCTAGAGTGTACACGAGGTAAATGGACGAAGGAAGACGGACACAGCGCGATCACAAAAGCTCACCTGGAGCACTTTGTGCTCAGGTGAGCTAAAAATTATCGACTGAATCATGAATTACAGTGATTCTTTGGCATACAGAGAAAATGGGTTATAGAAAAAAGTTTCAACCCAGGTCAGACTGCGCAGATGCATTAAACCCCCACCCTTTCGTAGAGCATGACACATATAAAATGTGTTGTCTATGAAATTTTTCAGTTTGTTGGACGAGTCTAACATTTTGTCGTTTGGTCGAGATTCACTTTACTATTTCCGGTACATAACGACTCAAGGTCACGAACTTCAGAATGACATTGACTTTTATATCACCCGCACAGAGACTCCTAAATAAATAGAAACGATACATTCATTGGCCCTTAACTCTTCACCAAACAATAAAGTTTTAGACGTGTCCGAATTGAAAGCATTTGCAGACAACAAAATAAATGTGACTAAAGAATTAAAATTTGTCTTTGGATGGGAAGAAAACATTGTGGGAAAAGGAGAAAATGCTGGTTACCAGCATTTTCTCCCTTTCCCTCAATGTTTTCCAAAATATTCTTCCTCAGGGTCTATAAAAAATCAGGTTTATGTGGTAAAGGGTTAAAGCACCGAATAAACTAAAGATACGTTTTCAGTCTTGAAGACCCTAGTAACTGCAATTTCATGAGTGCTCTTGTCCCGTATGTCTTTGCAAAGCGGACAGTGTACATTAAAAATCAGACTGTACGTTTTGTGCTGACTGATCTTGATCTACACTGACCGCAACGGCAACTGTACGCGTGAAAAGCGCTTTGAGGGTTGAAAAAGTCAGGCACGTGCAAAATGTGATAATCCAAGGTTGAACTAGCGGCCAGAATTTTTCACAAAACAAAATCTGACATAGTAGATTAAGATCAGATTGCGCAGACTGTGCAGTCTAACCTTGATCTACAGTGTCAGTTAACGCACATAAAATTTTATTGATGCCCTCTGCATCTAAAGCAAAAGCCTTTTTTTCAACTGGTTCGAAATTAATGAATAGAGCATGACATTTCGAGCTTTTGTTTTTCTTTATTGTATAAATTCCTTCACTAGACTGGAGCACCACTTCTCAGTGTTGATTTGATGATCTCATTTTGAGATATTTCTGTACAGGGTTAGTTAATTACTTAACATTTAACTTTCAAACTGTGATGTTACATATATACACGTAGTTGCTATGATATATACACAGATATCTGACAGGCTCAGATTGAGTTAGGGAGAAAGAGTCGGATACAAGGAAATCCGGGTACAAGACCCTAGCTCTTCTTCGAATAGATCTCCTTGGTTCTTTTACATGCTCAGTGATACATGCGAGGCTACCTCTGGGTTTCTAACCAGTTCACCTCTTGCTGGGTGGGAAACACAAGGTGTCTCTGGAAAAACATCCTACCAGACCCTGGATCGAACCCCGGACCTTCTGACTGGTAGTCCAACGTATTAACCATTAGGTCACCTCTCCACCCAAAATTTTTGTTTAACTCTGTCATGTATATTAGCGATATGAAATATACATAAATACTACATTTAAAAAATCTGACACCATAAGCCTTACTGCCCATATGACAGACGAAATAAACTAACATGCAATGAACATTTCCCTCCGACAAAAAACACATAATGTTATGTGTAGGCGGAACCATTATTTATCCATTTACATATACATGTATATCAGTACTTATCAAACAGCTGTTTGAAATCCGATCTATTCGTTTCGTGCCTCTTGGATAACCCTTTACCAAGCAATCCTGTGTCTAAAAAACACAAGGGACAAGGCTTTTGAAAACACTGCAGGAAAAAGAGAGAATGGTGGGTAGCCTGCATTTTCTAATTTTCCCTGCAATGTGTTCTACCATTAAAAACACAGATCTGATCATTCAAGGCATATTTGTCATCTGCAAATGCTTTCCATCTGAATGAGCCTAAAATTTTGTACTCTAGTAAAAAGTTTTAAATCTTTATCCCAACTGCCGATATAAAACGTAACCCTTAGGCTTCTAAGCGCGACTAAGGGCGCTTTTATGGACAGAGTAGATCAAGATCAGACTGCACAGAACGTGCAGTCTGATCTTGGATCTACACTGTCCGCTACGGTATTTTTTTTCCGTTAAAATCACCCGTAAATATCGCAATATTCGGGTTTTTACTACTGAGTGTGGAAATTTCGTTTCATTTCTTTAGCAGTTGATAAAGCCAAATTCTCCACTATAGCTGCCTCTGTGGACAGCTCAGGTTAAGATCAGACAGCACGACATGTTCAGTCAAATCTTTAACCCTGTCAGATACTTTATGAAATAATCTGTCCGAAACATGTTTTACCCACCAGTTAAGACCTATCGAAATTTTGAAGCCATTTTTGCATGAAAAACTCGAAAGATGTCGATGAGCGTAAAAGGAAAATCCGACTACACATCCTGTACAGTTTGGTCTTGATGTACATGTGATTGGACCGCAAAATGCATGAATACATCCTTATAGCCAGGGAGCGCCTTAAGAAAATAAAATGCATTTTCTGTCGGTCGTAATCTGTGCAACCTTGCAACCGTCATCGGCAACATTTGGCATGAAGATACAAGAATGATTATACTTTGATAATATTAGGATGAAATGGGTTAAAAACGGGCTGAAAACGAGTATAGGTGTATCTTTTAAGATTATATTCTCTCCACGCAATATCTCAAGATATACCATTCTTCAAGATTTACAAGTACAAGTTAGTAACAAAGAAAGGTCAGCTGATGGCCTTGACAGATTAAGAGTACCATTGCTTCTCACTTTTTTTTTCGCCGTCAAATACTCATACAGCAAACACGACTATTTTCGACCGCCGAATTCTACTCTGAATTCTACTTAACACAATTTTCTTTCCAAGCCACTGGCTGCTTTCCCAAGTATGACCACCGTGAAAACAATGATCAGGGGTGAAGGAGTCTTGCCGCAATGCCTATCACGAGTCCTCGGAAAGAAACTGGTCGAGCTGGGGATTCGAACCAGCGAACCCTGGTTTCAAGCCCTCTACGTAACCGACTGAGCTACCGGACTCGGCACCGTTATCAAAAGCTGCTAGAGAGGTTCACCAGCAAACATGTTGAACAAATGAATCATCTAACACGCAAATTAGAAAACAATTCAATAAATACAACAAGCATGGCCCACCTCCCAATACAACAGGTTTTCATTTACTAAACTCTTTACCAAACGACAAAATTCTAGATCTGTCTAAATTGAAAGCATTTGCAGACGACAAATAAAATGTGACTCAAAAGATGGAACTTTTCGCTGAAAAGTTAGAAACATTGTGGGAAAGGATAAAATGCTGACTACCAGCATTTTTTCCTTTTCCTACAATGTTTTCAAAAACCTCCAAGGATTGTGTAATACAGGGTTAACCGGAACCCCTGTACAGCAAACTAAAGGATTGTTTCTAACCGGGAAAATAAAGCCAACGCTTTGCAATTTCAAGGTTGTTTTTGACATACAGTCTCCATAAAACGTACTGCTGATCAGGAAGAGCCATGATCAGACCGTGCGTTCTGTGCACACTCATCCCGATCCACACTCCTTGTATTCGCATCTGAAATGTGCTAAGAATGGATTAAATGAGTTGTATGGGTTGTATGGTGTTTACCACCGTTTTCAACATTATTTTAGTTAGATCGCTGCGGCCGGTGCACCTATCCATGCCCCCGTAGCTCAGTTGGTAGCGTACAGGACTTGAGAACAGAAGGTCGCTGGTTCGATCCCCGGCTTGGCCAATTTCTTTCCGAGGATTGATGATAGTCATCGCGACAGGATTCATTCCTCTCGCACCGCTGACCATTGTTTCGACGATGGTTATGTGGGAAAGCAGCCAGTGGCTTGGAAAGAATATTGTGCGGAGTACTGGTAAAAGAAACTCCAGGAAAGCATGGATAGGTGCACTGGCCGCCGTGATATAACTGAAATAATGTTGAAAACGGCGTTAAACACCATGCAATCAATCAACAAGTACTTCGCTCAATATTTTTTCCGAGCCACTGGCTGCTTTCCCACATAACCATCGCCAAAACAATGGTCCGCGGTGAAAGAGAAATGAATCCTGTCACAATGATCGCATCAATCCCCGGAAAGAAATTGGCCGAGCCGGGGATCGAACCAGCGACCTCCTGTTCTCAAGTCCTGTACTTTACCGACTGAGGTACCGGGGCTCGGCACTACAAACTAAATGATAGTTTCTGACCAGAAAAAAATAAAGCCAAACACTTGCAATTTCAAGCTTATTTTTGACAGAGAGTCTCCATAAAACGTACTGCGGATCATGAAGATCCATGATCAGACCGTGCGTTCCCATGCAGTCTGATCCTGGCCCTTATTCCTTGTAAATGCATCTGAAATTGGTAAAAATGGATTACATGGGCTGTATGGTGTTTAACACCGTTTTTAACATTATTTTAGTTATCACTTTACCAAACGACAAAATTTAGACTGAAAGCAGTTGCAGACGACAAAATGTGACAGAAAATTGTTCTGGAAAGGGTAGAAAACATTGTGGGAAAAGGAGAAAATGCTGGTTACCAGCGTTTTCTCTTTTTCCCACAATGTTTTCAAAAGGCGTTTCCTTTCGGGGTCGTTAAAACTCGGGATTGTTTGGTAAAGGCTTAAATAGCAGCGGCCGGTGCACCTATCCATGCTTGCCTGAAGTTTTGTTCCGAGTACTTCGCACAATATTCTTTCCGAGCCACTGCTTTCCCACAAAGCTATCGTCAAAACGATGATTAGCGCTGATAGAAGAATGAATCCTGTCTAAATGACTATCATCAAACCTGGGAAAGGAAATTGTCGAGATGGGGATCGAACCAGCGACTCTCTGTTCGCAAGTCTTATGCACTACCGACTATACTACCGGGGCTCGGCAAGAATGGATTAGAACCAAACGATTGGGTCCGCATTCACCAACCGTTCAAAAGAGTATTCGGTTTAGTCCTTTCCTAATCTGGAAAGTAACGCAAACTTTAATTGCGTTACTTTGAAAATAATCTTGAGAATGAATCGGATAAAAATGCAATTTAGATACCTGGGTCTGTATTCACCAACCATTCTTAAGAATATTCTTAGTCTTATTCTTCAAGAATTTCTACATTTGAAAGTAACACAACTCCTGATTGGCTAAACCATTTGGTTTAGCCAATCAGGAGTTGTGTTACTTTCAAACATAGAAAATTCTGGAGAACAAGACAAAGAACGTTCTTAAGAATGGTTGGTGAATACGGACCCTAGTTTTTTTCTCTCCATAATATGCCGCTATGTTTTCACAAAACTTGTTCTTGAACGCTTAAGAGGGAAAAGAAGACCAAGGTCATGCAATAATAAGTTGACAAATACATAACCAAAAATACGTTGTCACAACAGGAGAAATTTCTCGTCTTTATTGTTTATTTATTACAATGTTTTCCAATCATTCTTTGATGATTAACTCTTTGCCAAATGACAAAAATTTAGACTGGTCCAATTTGAAAGCATTTGCAGACGACAAATTAAATGTGACCGAAAAACTGACATTCAATCTGGAAAGCGTTGAAAACATTGTGGGAAAAGGAGAAAATGCTGGTTACCAGCATTTTCTCCTTTTCCCATAATGTTTTCAAAAGGCTTTTTTATCAGGGTCGTTAAAAGTCGTAATGGTTTGGTAAAGGGTTGGCCCTTATCCTGCTAAATAAAATAAATAAAACTTTCAAGCCGATAGTATAAAACCCGAATAATGTTATTTCGAACTTATTTTTTGGAGAACAAATATCTCCTTATCGGACAGCGTAAATCCAAGTTCAGACTGCACCTTCTGTGCAGTCTGATCCTGATCTACACCGTCCGCAAGAGGCCAGTGAGTCGAGCTTAAGGGTAAAAACCAAGGGCATCAAATGCATTCGTGGAAGAAGCAAAGCGTGAACGGTACACATCAAAATAATTATCAGCAGTTAACATTCCGAGCATCATGAATCGTGTTTAAAGCGGGGGTGTTCGTATAGACGCAATTGTTACCCTTTCGTTCTTTACGAGACGACAGAATTCTCGACTCGTCCGTTTACAAAAACAGAAATTGAAGAACACAAAACATATTGGGTCAAATGATGCGAATTCCGTTTGAAAGGTTAAAAGTTATTGTGGGAAGTGCAGAAAATGCTGATTACCAAGATATTCTCCAATTCCCTCAATGTTTTCAAAAGCCGCCTGCTTCCAGATCGTTAAAATGCGGAAATGTATTGAAAAAGGGTAAAATCATTATCTCCTGGAATTATAGTTATGCTGCAGACGACATGGAAAAAAAATGAGACATGCTCTGGCAAAAAGGGGTTTTAATGCATTTCGGTGATGCATTGTACCAAGCAAGTTGTCACATAATCACGGACCCTAAAAATCGATTTTGTATAATAACAGCCGTCTGTTCAAACCATGATGTAGACTGGTCAATGGTCATACAGAAAATTTACTACTAGCAAAAAGTATCGACCCATGTCAGCCTGCGCAGTCCGCGCAGGCTGACATGGGTCGATACTTTTTGCAGATACATAAAACCCCCTTTTTACAGATCGTGGCTCATGTTTGTACCTCAAGGATAATCAAGGTCAATAATATAGAGGCCCAATACGTAAACACGCGAGAAAACATTGTGGTAAAATGAGAAATCGCTAGTTTCGAGCAATTTCTGATTTTTCAACGATGTTTTCAACAGTGGTCATAGCAAGATAAAAATAAAATTGTCTTGAAGAGGTTATCTGAGTTACAGCGCGAAATGAATGGTGAAAAAGGGGCTTAGTGCCTATTGCAGAATGCCTCAAGCAGTAAAATGCATCGAGATCCTGTCTTGATTCAAAACGACAACATCTGCAAACGATTGTTTTCGTCTTACAATTAACCACTTTGAAAACATCGTGGTAAAAGGGGAAACTGCACGGACAATTTCTCGTTTAGTCACGAAGTTTTAATATTTTTATCTGATGCACCTTATCTTATATCAAGAACCCATATTTTACGGCGGGGATGCTTTCAAAGTCGTCAGCTGCAAATCTGTCCCGAGAGGAAATGAGTCAACCGGAAGTGCGAGTCTAATTACCTCGATCAAAATATAAATCCCAAGGGAGAATTAATTAGTCAGCGCATGTCGTAGACAAAAAAAAATCCAAATTCCATGTGTTAAACAGACAGAAAAAAATGTTGTCTGAAATTTTGCGACACGTTGCATAGCTTATTCCGTTAATGGTGCCCTGCAAAAAAAAAAAAAACGTCTGTATCATTTTTTATGATAATTCCATGGCTTTTTAGACGAAATTCCTCCTTTAACAGCAGGCCATTCGTATCGAACAAGTTATCCTTTCAATCGTTTCAGTATACTACACCTGAATTCATACTACAACCCTATAATACAAAGGGATCCTTTAAAAATAAGCTGCCGTAAATTTGTCCCAGTGGGAAATGAGTGAACCGGAAATGCAAGCTAATTTACCCCCTCCAAAATATAATTCCGCGGGGAAAGTAAATCAGAAACGCAAATCGTAGACAGCTATAATTCTAAACTTTATGTGAAAAACAGAAAGAAATGTTGTCTTAAATTTTAAATTTTTCAGCTTTAAAATTTTTGCGACATTTGCCATGGGTGAGTTTCCGATTCTGCTGTCTGGTAAAAATTGTAGCAATTTTAGCGCTGCGTTATTTTTTTTAATATAGATTTGTCACAGGACCACGCCTTCACCAGTTAAGTGCATCGAAAGATACATGTAGACTCTTACGACAGCATGTCACTATCTGAAGACGTCCGTCCTGGTCTTGCAGCGGATTTCTTTGGAAAACATCGTGGCAACAGGTGTAATTGTCCTTTAGCAATAAAGCTAGTGACAAAAGACGAAATTGGTTGGCACATTACGAGCGATTTGTTTCCTGTCACAATGTTTTCACACGGAAATTCATGTATTTAATAACATCAATGAGTGCAGATTATCCATGAACTACAGGGCTATTTTTCAAATTCAGCAACTACACATCTGACTCAGGAAGAACTGAGTTCACTCCTTACCAAAACGGCAAATTCCTAGACCTGTCCAGGGACGTAGCTAGCCATCAATAAATGTACTCAAAAGTGATACCGACGCTATTGACCCCTTACCATATAACCCCTATTTTAATGGCCCCCCAAAGACACGGACTTTAGAAAAAAAAATGTGTGAAAAGGAGAAATGCTGGTTACCAGCATTTCGTCCTTTTCCCACAATGTTTTTAACCATTTCGAAGAAAAAATTCCTAATTTCTGACACATAATAGTTTGTCGTCTGCAAATTCTTTCAATTTAGACCAGTGTAAAATTTAGTTTTGTGGTGAAGAGTTAAGCAAGAGGCGAAGTGTTGAGAGAGGGGACGGGGATTTTCCATGAGGGTCTGAAGGGTCTCTCCCAAAGAAAATGTTCGAATTGTAGAAGCTATGTTGTAGCCTCTGGTGACGGTTTTTGGCAAATTTGTCTTTTTTTTTTTTCAAAATGTACACATCTGCGTTTTTGCGTACAGGCAGCCATGCCCTTGCTGTCCATATTGAAAGCATTTGCACACGAAAGATTAAATGTATCTAAGAATTTTTAAGAGTTTGTCCTGTTGAAAATGTAGTAAACATTGTGGAAAAAGCAGAAAATATTGGCTATGGGTATGTTCTCTATTCCCATAACGTTTCTTCATAAGGGTCATTAAATCTGAAAAGCTGAGCACCAATAGCTCCATTAAGGTTGTAAATTCGAATCGCCTCTATGGTGACAGCTTTTTCGGAGAAATGATAGCAATCTCTAGGGCAGAATTAAACCCGTTTATTCCTCTGCCCACCATTGCTTCGACTGTTTATTTGAGAAAGCGGCCAGTAGTTTAAAACGAATATTGCGCGAGGTACTAGTAGTGAACTTTCGGGAGCGCATAGGTAGCACTCTCTTGCACTCCGGATCATTACATTCACCTCTGTAGTGGGCTCAGAAAGTAGTCCGTCATTACGTCATATTTTTGTCACATGACCATAACTCAAAATGGCTACACAAACGCCGGTGAAAGAAAGTCCAATATCGATTGTTTCGTGTGCTGTTCAAACAGCATGGGACCAATCAGACTTAGTGATAGGAAATGAACAAAAGAAGAATTTTCAGAAAAGCCTATATATCTTTAAAGGACGATAACTTGATTTTTAATCGTACAAACTTAGATCCAGCGGTGTGTCAAATCAGCTGTCATCATTCATGGGCGCCGCCATTTTTGTTAAAATCGGCGTAAGATTCTGAAAAGTGGAGAGGCTCGAAAAAAATAGTTCCATTTTATACAGGTAAATTCATCAGTTTGAACGCTCCTATAATGTATCCAGAATCATATTTCCTTTGTCTAACTTACAATTTTACATATGAAACAGTTAAACAGTAACAAAACATCATTTCCTCGGTTTGACAAGATTCTTGTCATTTAGCCCATCGCAGAGATGTATGTGAGGTAACGAACGAGAACTCTGCTCGGAGATTGCATAGGTAGGTGGACTTGGTCGCCATGACATAAATAAAATACTGTTTGACAGGTCGTTAAATCTTTACCAAACGACAAAATTTTAGACTAGTCCAAATTGAAAGCTTTTGCAGACGACAAAATAAATTGACTGAAAAATAGAAATTTGCTTTGGGAAGAGAAAGAAAAAAATGTGGGAAAAGGAGAAAATGCTGGTTACCAGCATTTTCTCCTTTTCCAACGATGTTCTCAAAAGGCTGCTTCCTCAGGGTCGTTACAAGTCGGGACTGTGTGGTAAAGGGTTAGATCGGCCCTGTTCACTTTTTTGCTATGAATCGAACTTTTCTTGTAAAACACCGAAAAAATAAAACTACTACAAAAGATATTTTTTCAGCAAGCGTAACGTGCACAACTACAGTCAGTACAAAGGTGCAACTTTGATGGGTAAATAACGCGATGGTTGTTTTTTTTTCATCGGTAACTCCATTTTCACGATTTTAAATCTGACGTCATCGTACAACTTTGATACTATCTCAAATGATGGACGTGTGTTATTAATCAAGCGATACTTTCATAAGCCTATCCATGACATTTTTCAAGTTTGCTATGATTAAAAAAAATCTGAAGATTCCCCTTTCACACTTTATTACATCTTCAAAAAGTATCGAACCATATAGCCTGCAGAGTCAGCGCCCGCTGACCTGATTCAGACCTTTTTGCTCTGGGTAAATTTTCTGCCAGTTTTCAGACAAAATGGATCCATGTAACGAGACGGCTGGCCTTGTGTACTACACTACGAAGATGGATTAAACCCCCTTCTGCCAGATCACCGCCAAATATTCTGAAGCCATACTCCGGACGAAGAAGTTCTATCAATAGACTTGCGTAAGCTTGACGTAGGCTATAACTCCCATTATAATCTTTTGCACGTTAACTCTTCCAGCGCGGGATACACAGACTTAATTCTTTCGACGTATTAAAATACGATCCACTGAAAACTCAGAAAAAATCTTATCTTATAGGTTTGATTAAACAAGCGGAAGGTACAGATTCAAGATCAGACTGCACGTTCTGTGCAGTCTGATCTTGATCAATGGCGTCCGCAAAAAAACCCCATCTTTTCGCCTATGGCGCTGAAGTGGTTAAGCGTACACGACTCAAGGAATCAACAGAAAGAAAAACAATCTATTTATATAACAATATCCGATATTGCAGACCACGTCTTCCCCGATATAAACATGTTTACCGGCCTTGATTCATGGCGGTGCCCGAGGTTCAGAGGTTAGGTAAAGTTCAGACATACTTGTTTATTTAAATGTTTTCAATTTTCTAGGAGAATAAGACGAGTTACCGAAATGTTTACAAAACAGCCCAACTTGTATTTAGCAAGCATCTAAGGAATATTCAAAACGTGCTTGCTTATACAGGTGCTTTGTTAGAATCACTTTTGTAATCAAAAGTAGTTCTAACAGTGCTTGCCTAATACAGGTACATTTTAACATCTTCTCCTTTAGGAACACAACACATGCCGGTCTAATAATGGTTGCTTGCTGAATAGAGGTGGCTGCTAAGAAGGGTTTCTTTATTTACTCCTAACAGTACTGCGTGAATATAATTATTTAATGCAATACATCCTCTAACAAAATCTGAGGCAAGAAGACTTCGAAAATATTAGTGGAACAAGAGCACGGTGCCAAAAACCTCTTTTTTTCGGCGTAGCTGAATGCGCTTGCTTTTGACCTACTTCTTGGTATAATGAAATCGAATGAATAGATGGTAAATTGCGATTGCAGAGAATTGACTGATTTACCCCCTACACTCTAAAAACACTCTAAGTTTCATGAGTTTACGGCTGAAAATGTGGCCTCTAGACTGAACACAAGGTTTTTCTAAGATGTGTCCCAGTGACCTCTTTTTGACCTGACATAACCCAGTTTCAAACTTGTCCAAGATATCACGAAGAAAAACAATTTCACCAAGTTTCATAAGTATTAGACTGAAAATGTGGCCTCAAAAGCGCACGAAAGGTTTTGCGAAAATTCGACCTGGTGACCTACTTTTTGACCTGACATGACCCAATTTTAAATATGTCCGATAAATTATCAAGACAAACATTCTGAGCAAGTTTCATGAGTATCTGACTAAAAATCTGGCCTTTAGAAAGCACACAAGGTTTTTCTAAAATTTGACAGAGTGATCTACTTTTTGACCCCACATGACCCAATTTCAACTTGTCATAGATATCATCAAGACAAACATTTTGACTAAGTTTTATGAGTGTTTTGCTGAAAATGTGGCCTCTAGATTGCTCACAAGGCTTTTCCAAGATATGTCCCAGTGACCTACATTTTGACCCAACACGACTCAGTTTCAAACTTGTCCGAGATATCATCAGGAAAATATTCTGACCAAGTTTCAAAGGTATAAGACTAAAAAATGTGGCCACTACTTTTTGACCCGATATGACCCAATTTCGAACTTGTCCGAGATATTACCAAGACAAACATTCTGACCAAGTGTGTAGAAAACATCGTGGGAAAAGGAGGAAATGCTGGTTACCAGCATTTTCTCTTTTTTCCACAATATTATCAAAAGACCTCTTTCTCAGGGTCGTTAAAACTCGCAATCATTTAGTAAAGGGTTAACCTTACGCTGCTACGCGCGACTCAGTACACCTTTGCAGACAGTGTAGATCAAGGTCTGAGTTCTCTTTGATCTACGCTGTCCGATACGGTGAGATCTTTCAGCGAAAACTTAAAATAAGAATTTAAAAAAAAAAAGAGAGACGGCGTAACAGACACTGGAATATGAATATTGAAACTCTTTTGTGGCTCAGCATGAAGCAAATTGATTTAAAGTAACCTCACAGGCAAATGCCTCCTTTTCTTCACCGTTTTCAAATTTTGTTGAAAAGTAGTTATTGGGTATTGTGCTATTGGGTAACGCTTATGAAAATATCAAATTTCAAAACAGCACAAGAAAAGAACCATTCTCTACTACATAAGTTTGCTATGGTATGAATCAAGGCTCCGGAATATCGATTAGCCATAGCAACGCTTGTTAATAGTGGTTTCATAAAAGTGCGAGCAAATATGCCAGCATGGGGCCGCCGAATAAACATGTGCACATTTTTGACCAATCGCAAATTACCATCTATTCATTCTTTATCAGTACCAAGAAGTAGGTCAAAGCCAGCGCATTCAGCTACGCCGAAAAACTCGCATTTTTTGTATTTCATTGTATTGGATGCAAATTTTCATTTGTTTAGCATCTTAAGTGTTAACCCTTTACTGCACAATCCCGACTTTTAACGATCCTGAAAAAACAAGATATTTAAAAACATTATGGGAAAAGGAGAAAATGCAGGTAACCAGCATTTTCTCCTTTTCCCGTAATGTTTTCTACCCTTCCAAAATCAAATTTCATTTTTTAGTAATATTTAACATGTTATCCGCAAATGCTTTCCATCTGGACAAGTCTAAACTTTTCCTGTCTGATAAAGAGTCAAGGTACGTCGTATGTACTGTAAACGTAACTGTTTCAACTGTCGTAACCGAGTTTCCAAGACATGAATTTTAAGATGTTTGAACAATCAAAATTCGCATTTTATCCTTGAAATTCAAAAAAGCATTTATTTTATGAGTATTTCAACATTAGCACTTAGAATGAAATGCCAGTTATCACGCAGATACATTAGTATACGGTTTTGGAAAATATAGCTGGAAAAGGAGCTTCGGGTTTTTCAAAGATTTCTCTGTTTTTCCCACAATATTTTTCTTTCCATCCAAAAGAATGCTTTCCTCCCCATTCGTTTGACTTGAATCAGTTTTTCGCTGATCTAAAAATAGCAATTTTGGAATTCGGCAAGAGTTGGAAATGGCTAAAAAGATTATTACTGATCATCGTCTGTTTACACAAATAACAAAGTTTTTATTTTTAGCACGTTATTTCCCGGAATTTACGGATATATCGTTACTAAGAACTGTTAAATTAATTGGTAAAAAATAGCATAGTACTGATAAATATCGACATGCGTCTTTTTCACCACTAATGAGTCTTTCACATTTTGGGGTACCTTTGCAGCCTGTGTAGATCAAGACTAGACTTCAAATGATGTGCATTTTGATTATTTTACCTATACTATTCGCTTTGCTGATACATTACGGACAAAAGTAACCTTGACACTACAATTATTTGGGTCTTATGTCTAGGCGTGAAACATCTGTCGGGTTTATTCGGCACTCTAAGGATTAAACCTGTAACAAACAATCTCGTGTTTTAATGACTCTTATGAAGAAGCCTTAAGAAAACATTGTAGAAAATGGAGAAAATGCTGGCAACCAGCGTTTTCTCCGTCTTCACAATGTTTTCCTCTGTTAAAGACAGATCACATCATTTGAGTCACGTTTAATTTGTCGTCTGCAGATGCTTTTAATTTGGACGAGTCTAAATTTTGTGGTCTTGCAGAGCATTGACTGATTTACCTCCTACAGATGACATTTTGTCTCTTACATCATACATGACAAGAAAGTTCTCTTTCCACAATGCTATGTACTTATGTATCGATTGTGCGAAAATAAATAGCATGTTCTACGTATCTAGGTCTTTTTCTCCAGTACTTTCAAAAGCTGCACACTATTGGGGTACAAACGGAAATGGTTTAGATCTTTCAGCGCCAAATATTTGTGCCACGCTCTGGCAAAAGGGGGCTTAATGCATCTCCGTGATCCATGATACCAAGCAAGTCATCATATACTGTAATTATGGATCCATTAAATCCACTATGTCTTACAACCGACTGAATCAGGAGGTAGAATGGTCCTTTGGCATGCTGAAAATTGACCAATAGCACAAAGTTTCGGCCCAGGTCAGCCTGCGCGGACTGCGCAGGCTGACCTGCGTCGATACTTTTTTTTGCAGATACATTAAGCTCCTTTTTTAGGTTTTCTTACATTGAAGGGACCTTTTAATTTTTTTTTTTTCGTAAATCAAAAATTTTTGTTGAACGCTGATAATTTCAATATAGATATGTAATACTAGTACTATTTGTATGCAACCATTTGCACGGTTTCAATCAGTTAAAATGTTCAGTTTCGGGCGTTGAATTACTAGACGGTTGCTCAGCAATCGGTAACTCGGTCTATTTTCATGAGATCACGGCCCAGTTACACGAACAAACTTAACCATTAATAGATTAATAGATGGAATGAAGATTTCCAACCAATAGTATATATCGACACATTGTGATTACCCCAATAGTATATACCGACACATTGCGGTTACACCAATAGTATATACCGACACATTGCGGTTACACCAATAGTATATACCGACACATTGCGATTACACCGATAGTATATACCGACACATTGCGGTTACACCGATACTATATACCGACACATTGCGGTTACACCAATAGTATATACCGACACATTGCGATTACACCGATACTATATACCGACACATTGCGATTACACCAATAGTATATATAGACACATTGCGATTACACCAATAGTATATACCGACACATTGCGATTACACCAATAGTATATACCGACACATTGCGTTTACACCGATAGTATATACCGACACATTGCGGTTACACCAATAGTATATACCGACACATTGCGATTACACCAATAGTATATACCGACACATTACGATTTCAAAGTGCTTGTTGCTGGGAAAAAAGCTCACCGTATCGGACAGTGTAGATCCAAGATCAGACTGCATGTCTTGTGCAGTCTGATCCCTGAGTCGCGCTTAGCAGCCTAAGGATTAAGTCTCTTATTTTGTTCAAATTCACCAACGGACTCAGTTTCTGACTTTAGCTGAGTTAGTTATTTGCTACGCATTTCATTGGCATTAACATGCTATAGTAACGTTCTCAAAGTCTTAATTGACACAACGTTTCACACTCAGATCAGCATAATAATGGACTTAAGTCTGTTAACTGAGTTAAGACCGTTTACTTTCCTGAGTTATTGCGCATATATGAACACAAATCCTCGTAATCAGATGTGTTGTTGATCATGTGACATTCCCACAAATCTTTGCAAAACTCTGGCGCGAAATCTAAAATAACTTATAAGGCTACGTAGCCCAAGGAAATGCCATTGAAAAATTTGTTTTTCTTAGTCTTATCTCTCTTCTTTACTTTTGGTTTGCCAGCTCTTAGCTGACATAAATCAGTAATGAATCTTTGAGAACTTTGTTGAGTTTATAAATATCTGAATAACCCGCTTTCATATAAGCTTGTTCAAACCAGGGAGTGGTATAGACACAATGTCAGACTGCATGCTTTCAGCAGTCTGATCTATGCCTGCGGGTAATGCATCAGTTTTCACTTGTGGCTGAAACAGTGATAACAGGGTTAATTTTGTCTATGTATTCTTCCATATCTAGCCAAACCAGCACATACGTCAAGTAGTCAACAATAAAAATGAAGTGTTTTGCCAAATGTTACTTCATTGTTAAAATAACCCCCTGCCTTCACAACTCCGAGGATGAAAGCATTTGGAAACACTGTGGGAAAAGGACAAAAGGCTGGTAGCTAGCATTTTCTCCTTTACTTTACGCATGATGTTTTCTGCCCATTCAATGAAAAATTCCATCATTTTGAGTCACAACAAATTTGTCGTCTGTAATCGATTTTGACTTGACTTGGACAAGTCTACCATTCTGTTGTCTGCAAAGATTGAATTCATCTCCTCTTGCTGACCGCTTTGGTATTTTTGAAAATTGTATCTGAACGCAAAATTGCTCGTAAAGAGCAAGACTTGGTTTTGTCACAATGATTTCATTCGTATTAAATTGTATAAAATAGGTAAAAAAGCAAAGGCTGGAGGTTAAGGTAGCGCATATATGTCATAATTGTATTCAAATGACACCGGACATTGGGGTTACATTATAAACTGGTATCCGTTGTATCTCCCGTAACCACCCGATTGATACTAAGCGAAGATCTATAACAAGATGCCAGATTTGACACAATGGAATCTGTCATTTCAAGTGTCAAAAACTGAGATCCGATCAATATAAATGTGCAGACTGATCTTAAGCTACCCTCTCAACAAAGTACATTGATCAGCAGCCGAATCCGGTAACGCACAGGGGTGGAAACCAAGGGATCGCTGGTTCGATGCCTAAATCGGCTCGGCCAAATTCTAAATCAATAGTTGCCTATAGCGGGAAAGGGGTTATTATATTCTATAGAGTTCAACCGATGGAGGTTAAATTTTGCCGTCAAAATCATGTTTGTCTTTAAACGACACCGGATATCCGGTTATGCCACGGATTGTTTTGTCGAAAAGGGGATCGGCGTATGACGTCATCAAAGAAGGAATCCTGTTCTACAGTTTACTGCCTTTGAGCTATTAATTTAACTCTTTACCAGACGACAACAGTTTAGACTTGTTCATACTGAAAGTATTTGCAGACGACAAACCTCGTGCGTGTTAACTGATGGGATTTTTCTTTGAGGGGGGAGAAAACATTTTGGGAAAATAGAACATGCTGGTAAACAGCACGCTCTCACTATCCACCACAATATTTTCAAAATTCCTTTTTCTTTATAGATGTTAAATGATGGTTACTTTGGTAAAACGGGTAAACGGTTATAGCATATAAGTTGATCCTGAGGAAGCCTAGGGTTATTAACCCTTACGCTGCTAAGTGCGACTCACTGACTTTTTGCGGACAGTGTAGATCCAAGATCAGACTGCACATTCTGTGGACAAATCTTTCCCTCAAAAATACCTTTGAAGTAGGAAAATTTGGGTTTATGCTATCTGTTTGAAAGTTTTATTTCTTTTATTTAGCAGCATACGGGTTAAAGACATCGTGGGAAAAAACAGAAAATGTGGTGACCAATATCCTCGAATTTTTCCACAAAATTTCTTTTGCCTTTCGAGCTTGCTCAAACATCAGGATTTCAGTCGAGTACACTCTCGTTGTCTGGTTATGCTTTCACTATGGACAAGTCTAAATGTTTATCGTCTGGTGTTTCTAGTACGATCCTGAGGAAAAAGGATTTTGTAAAAATTGAGGGAAAATTAGCGAATGTAACCAGTACTTTCTAAATTTACAGAGGTGTGTATCCTTCCATTTTCAAATGTCAGAATGTCAAAAAAACATATAAGTCATGCTCTGAGAAAAGGGGGCTTAATGCATCTGCAAAAAATATCGACTCAGGCCAGCCCGCGCAATGCGTACAGGAAGACCTGGGTCAAAACTTTTTGATTGGTTGATTGTATGGTGTTTAGCGCCCTTTCCAACATTATTTCAGTTATATCACGGCGGCCAGTGCAGCTATCCATGCTTTCCTGGAGTTTCTTTTTACCAGTACTCCGCACAATATTCTTTCCAAGCCACTGGCTGCTTTCCTACATAACCATCGTCGAAACAATTGTAAGCGGTGAGAGAGGAATGAATCCTGTCGCGATGACTATCATCACTCCGCGGAAAGAAATTGGCCAAGCCAGGGATCGAACCAGCGACCTCCCGTTCTCACGTTCTGTACGCTACGGACGGAGCTACGGGGGCTTTGCCAAAACTTTTTGACTTTGGTAAATTTACTGTATGTCCAAGGACCATTCTCTCTCGGGATTCAGTCGGTTGTTTAATTAACCCTTTCCCAAACAAGCCCTGGTTTTCACATGTCTACAGTACAAGTCTTTTGAAAACACTGTGGGAAAAGGAGAAATTGCTCGTAACGAGCAATTTCTTCTTTTCCCACAATGTTTTCTACCCTTTTTGAGAACTTTCTGCCATTTTCATCAAATTTAAAATTGTCGTCTGCAAACTCTTTCAATTTGGACCAGTCCAAAATTTGTCGTCTGGGAAAGGGTTAAATGGATTTTATGAATCCGTCATTATGACACGACTTGCTTGGTACAAAGCATCACGGAGATTAATTCAAGTCCATTGTACCACTGTGTGGCTCATATTGTATATTTTGGCGTCCGGCATTAAAGCTTTCAATATCGACGAGTCTAGATTCCCTTTCTTCCGGTTACGAGTAAATTCCCTGAAGGAAACCTCTAACCTACCTTGTGCAGAGGGATGTCTAAAAATAACCTTTGTGGCGAGGGACGAATAGCTACACCCTGTTGAATGTCTCCGTTTTGTTAAAATATTTAATTTACCAATATGACACCCACACTTAATTTTCCATTATCTGATTGAATTGTTTACTTCATAGCCTTTTCAATTTACGTCCAATAAACACTTATAGAAAAATTGGACTAATCTTCAGGCAGTTACGCGCGACTCAGTGCCCTTAAAATAATATGGCGTGCAACACACGAAAAGGGGCCTTCGGACATTTGCGTAAAAGGGTGTCGTCCCAGATCAGCCTGTGCAGTCTGTGACTTATCCGAGACGGCACTTCCCATTTTTGTGCGGTTTTCTGTATCACGAAAGTCTACGGTATGAAAATATCTTTTGTAGTCGTAAAGTGCCGTCTCGGATTAGCCTGCGCGGACCGCGCAGGCTAATCCGGGACGACACTTTGCGCAAATGTCCGAAGGCCCCTTTTCGTGTGTTGCACGCCATATACGAGTATTTTCTGATGAAAAATGAACTGTAACTCTTAATCAAAATTTTACACTGGTCGAAATCGAAAGCATTTGCAGACGACAAATGACCCTAATGACGAATTTGTCTTAAATAGGGTAGAAAACATTGTGTGAAAAAGGAGCAGCATTGGTTACCAGCATTTTCTCCTTTTCCAACAATGTTTCTAAAAGGCCTTCTTCATCAAAAGTCGGGATCGCGTAATAAAGGGTAAACTCGTAATGTTTTTTATTCTACTGCTGGGTGAAAATTTACCTTTATCTAGCAGGTTAACTCTACTCCAAGTCAAAATTCAAGTTTTGTCGCTTTTGAAAGCATTCGCAGATCACAAATTAAGTTTGGCTCATACGATTGGACTTTTCTTTAAAAGATTGGAAAAGATTGCAGGAAAAGGAATAAAATATTGGATAGTGGCATTTTTTCCTTTCCCCCACAAAATTTTCCTTCTTCTTGTCTTCTTCCTCGGGGTTCTTAAAACTCGGGATTATTTGTTGAAAGGTAAATATGCACTTATTTAACGACATTTCTCGGAAACAAGAAATTTGCTGTAGGCAAAAGTTAACTTCCCGCGTTCAAAAAAAGTCTCTCTACGATTCAAATAGTAACGTTCGCTTTCTATTTCGTGTTTCCTTACTGTAAGTGGGACAGAATGTTAACGGTTTTACGACCCTGAGCATTTTGAGTCCTGTTTATAAAAACAGTGTGGGAAAATGAGAAATTGGCGGTAACCAGAACTTTCTTCATTTCATTTCCCGCAATGCTTTCTATCGTTTCGAAACTATATATTTTCATTTGGTCTTATGTTAATATGCAGAGTTCCAGTCTTCGATCACAGTATGAAAAAGTGATACGATCGATCAATCAGTCAATCAATAGATCGATCAATCGATCGACAGACGACCAATCCAACCAGCAACCACCCACAAACCCATACACTAGCTCATCCATACACTAGCCCATCCATACACTAGCCAATCCATACACCCACCCCTACCTCCAGCCAGCCAGCCAGCCAGCCAGCCAACCAACCAACCAACCAACTAACCAACCAACGAGCAATTCAACCAACGAACTCACGAACAAAAGAAGGAACGAACGACCCATCAACCAGCCTCTACTTTCGAACTTACCATTTCTTTTCTCTGAAAGAAGCATGTTTCAGGTTCTTGTAAAAACTATAAGGAAACTATAAATTTTAATGTTCTGTCCCTATTTTAAGTCTTAAAAAATCATCAACGGTTAGTTTACAACCCTGCACCCAGGAGATAGAAATTGAGGCAATCCTAGTTACTGTTATATTTTTAGAACGTTACCTCAGTGGGCATTATATAAATAACTGTTGGCTTTTCGTAAACTTCAAATTAAAGGTTATTCTAATCCTAATTTGGCTCGTTAACCATGCAGTCAACATTGTCTGCTTTGAAATGCAAAGGGGCGAAATGACAATCCGCGATGCCTTTAGTGATACTTCGGAATGATTACGAGAAAGGCACCAAACCTTTACTATGCCTAGATGTATTTTCGAAGTGTATAGACCAATAAAAAAAATATTAGATTACACCGACTTTCTGGCTAACTAACTGATTAACTAGATTGGATGGGTGGTTGGACAAACAGACGATTAGGTAAATGAATGAACGAATGAATGAATGAATGAATGAATATTGGAATTTGGAATCAGAAATAAACTTAGAATTATGGTTGCAGAAGAAAGCCGCTGGTTCAGGCAATGAATTAATGAATCCGGTTTTATGAATGCCTGCCGGCGAAGGTCATATTGCGTGCATTAAACAATCGTAAGCGATACTATGAAATGCTCAAACAAAAATATATAGAACATTGTATTAACAGTAACGTATCTACAGTCTGATCTTATACACACTTTCCGACTCTCTCTTAAATCTTATACCAAACAACCCCGTGTTCAAACATCCCTGAGGAGGAAGACTTTTGAAAAAAAAAAAAAAGTGTGGGAAAGGGAGAACACAATCATGAAGATGAAGGTTTTTGAAACATTGTGGGAAAAGAAGAAAATGCTGGTAACCAGACAACATTTGCTACCCTATCAGAGACATATCTTATCACTTGGGACACAATTATTTAGTCGTGTGCAACTGCTTTTAACCCTTATCCTGTTAAATAAGTTAACTCTTTACCAAACGAAAAAAATTTAGACTGGTCCAAATTGCAAGCATTTGCAGACGACAAAAGAAAGGTGACTCAAAAATTAAAATTTGATTTGGGAAGGGTAGCAAACATTGTGGGAAAACGAGAAAATGCTGGTTACCAGCATTTTCTCCTTTTCCCACACTGTTTTCAAAAGGCTTCTTCCATAGGGTCGTTAAAAGTCGGGGTTGTGTGGTAAATGGTTAAACGCCATTTTCAAGACGACACTGAAAACCCGAATTATTTGATTTCAAAATGATTTTTTGGAGAGCAATATCTCCTTATCGGACAGTGTAAATCCAAGATCAGACTGCCCGTTCTGTGCAGTCTGATCTTGCTTTACACTGTCTGCAAAAGGTCAGTGAGTCGCGCTTCGCAGCTTAAGGGTTAATTTGGACGTAACTCAAATTTTGTCATAATATTATGGTAGAGGGATGATTGTTTCAATCATATAAGTCACAATAAAAGCAAATAAACGGCACAAAATTCAGTCTTGAAATGGTATTAATTCGAATATGAACTCTTAAAACTATTGAATAAATTAAAAGAACATCCCCCGTTTGAAAAAAAAAACATATCGCGATTTCTCAAAATTTTATAGAGAGAGAAACCTCACTGTATCGGACTTGCGTAGATCCAAAATCGGACTGCAAACTCTGTGCAGTCTGATCTTGATCTACACTATCCACAAAAACGCGTTGAGTCACCAAAAAGGTTCGAAATATCATATAAACAAAGCGTCAGCTAAAATAATTATTATGTAAACTATCTAGTGTTATATTGCAGCTACGCGGTCATGCTCTGACAGCTTCAAAAGATTTACAAGCCATAATCGACTGTTTGCTGTATATTTTTATGGCACCATTTCGGTCGTTTGTTGCACGTCAATGCACCTTTTGGACTCCTTCTCGTCCTTTTAATGTGCTTCTAACTTGACTTTTGCCGTGCGTATAAATATATCATTGTCTAGTTAACATTTTACCACACAATCCCTTGTTTTAACGACCATTGGTGTGAGGGCCTTTGAAAACATTGTAGGGAAAGGAGACAATGCTAGTAACCAGCAATTTAACCTTTCCTAGCAATGTTTTCTATTCCTTTCAAACACAGATTAATCTGTCGTCTACCAGTGCTTTGGATTTGGACAAGTTTAAAATTTCGTTATTTGGTAAAGAGTTGAGTCATATTAGGAAATAACTGCAATGGTAAAAATGAGAAATACAAATTGTTTTTTTATGTGGGAAAAATAAGTGAGCCATGCTCTGAGAAAGGCGGGTTTAATGCATCTCCGTGATGCATGATACCAAGCAAGTCATTATACGTATAATTATAGATTTATAAAATACAATAATTGACAAAACCTAGAATGGTCCTTGGACATGCAGAAAATTTAAAGAAAGCAGAAAGTTTCGGCTCATGTCACCCTGCGCACTGCGCAGGCTGACAAGAGTCGATACAATTTGCAGATGCATTAAGCCCCCTTTACACAGAACACGGCCCAAGTGGATGCTTTATTTCTTAAATTATTTTAACTACAGATAGGTCCGTATTCACCAACTGTTCTTAAGATAATGCTTAGCCTAATCCTAGTTTTAGAAAGTAACACAGCTTCTGATTGGCTAAACCATTAGGTTTAGCCAATCAGGAGCTGTGTTACTTTCAACTTTAGGAAATTCTTTAAAGTAAGACTCAGAATGTTCTTAAGAATGATTGGTAAATACGGCTCCTAGAGCTATTTGATTGCAGCAGGGCCACATTTGAAAACAATGTGATAAAATAAACAGTCCATATATACTTTAGGTAAATGAATCAACTCAATAACGCCGACTGACTTGCTGTCAGGCCACTTCTGCAAACACTTAGGCCAAAGGAAAACTCTAGTAAAGACAAACTCATACAAAATAAAGTGAGTGATTTATTTGAGCCCTGCTCTGGAAAAACATTTAATGAATCAATGTATATGTGACCCATGCTCTGGCAAAATGGGACTGATACACTGTCTGTAATGCACTATACCAAGCAAGTCATCACATAATTATGGATACATGAAATCCTTTTTGTATTCTGTTATCGCTCATTTTCTGGAGTACGTGTATTTTGAAACGTCGTTTGCAGCACAATTGATTTCAAAAGGTTAGGAGTTAATTCTTGACCAAACGACAAAATTTTAGACTCGCCCAAATTGAAAGCATTTGCAGCCGACAAGGTAAATGTGACTCAAATGATGAGTTTTGTCTTTTTTATGAGTACAAAGCATTGTCGAAAAAAGGGGAAATCCTGGTTACCAGCATGTCCTCCTTTTTTCCCCACAATGTTTTTAAAAGCCTTTTTCCGTCAGGGGACTGTTTGGTAAAGGGTAAAAGTGACATGTATACGAAACTCACACAAAACAAATAAAAAACGAACAACTTGACAAATGAACACCTGCCCCCCCCCCCCCCCCCCCCCCCCCATGAGACAATAAGTCACTGAAAGCCTAAATCAAGGATTTTTATATTCAAACCGTCATATGGTGAACAACGGTGGCACAGACCTGCCACCACTTTCCAGATAATCCTGGCGAAGTTTTGCGAAAACTGTGTTGGATTTCGTTTTGTTTAAAAACTATCAATTGATAGATTGAATGATGTTTTTTTGCCGCTTTCAACATTATTTCAGCCATATCACGGCAACAGCTCACATATTCATGTATGTCCTGGGTTTCAACAGTATTAGGCTGTGGCTCTAATTGTCTTGCCCAATGAAACTCTCACGAAAAGTTGAAAAATATCAGATTGGTTTAGTTTGTATTGGAGTTTAATGCCATTTTAACTGCTCAGGTCATATCATGGCGGTCAGTGACGCATCCATGTGTTTCCTGGATTTCTCACACCAGTACTAACACAACTTTCTTTCCAAAGCCACTGACTACTTTTCTCACATGCATCAGAGGTGAGAGGCGATAAATCGCCGGAAAGAAAGTTTGCCCCAACCGGGTATCGAACTCGCAATCACCATAAACAATATCAGAGTAATTCTTACTTTAGGATGGGTTGGCAAGGGTATAACTATAACTAAACAAAACTTTTCCCTGTTAATACTCCAGTAGCTGCAATCACCGAACAACAAAAAAATCTAACAGATTCTATACCGTGTCAATTTGAAGTTTAAGGCGAAAAAAAAACCAAACGTTTGTGATACCACATGACCTAACAAGAGCACCGTTACGAGTGCCAACGCTCGGATACAGTTGTTTATTCAGTGAAAATTCCAAGCCGCAAAGAAAAAACAAAACTGTGTCAAAATCATTTTGAATGTTACCTCCCGTTCTGGTAAAGGTTGTCCTTTTGAAAGTTATAAGTAAATATCGTCTGTAATGGCAATGATAGCAGAAAAAGTGAACGTTTTAGAGCGACGACGCAGACTTAGACAACGTCAGGGCTATGACAATACTGTAACGTGTGTTTCGAAAACAACAGGATAGAAATAGACTAAATGTTTGGGTCCACCCTTCTTTTGTTGACTGATTGACTGAATGGTGTCCTACGCCGTTTTCAACAATGTCTCGGTCATATCACGGCGACACCTCACTTATTTGATAATGACCTGGGTTTCACCAATATTAGGCTAGGGCACTGAAATGTCTTTCACAAGGAAACTCCCACCAAAAACCAAGTGCTTTAAATGAAGTTCGAACACGTGGCCTCGAGGTAACTAGTCTTACACTTTACCTCTGAGCCACGCAGAACCCCGCCTTCTTCTGTAAACACGCAGAATGAACATATTGGCCATGCTCAGTGAAAAGGGGGCTTAATGCATTTGCAAAAAGTATCCTGAGCAGTCCGCGCAGGTTGACCTGAGCCGAAACTTTTTGGTTTTGGTCAATTTTCTGCATGTCAAGGGACCAGAGTACCACATGATTCAATAGTCTGCTATGAAAAACGGATTTCAGGAATGTGCAATATGTAATGCCTTGCTTGGTACGGTACAGCACGGAGATGCATCAGGCCCCCTTCTGCAAGAGTATGGCTGATATTAAAGGATACGTACAAAAGGACTTAAGGGTATGTCACAATGATTTTTTTTTTCTCATTTCTTGTATCACATCATCATAAAAACGTGAGGTTGCTGTTTAGACCAGAAACAATATAAAAACCATGGTGCACGGCCTATCTGGTAACATAATATAAAGAAAACTTTCATTATAATGATAACAAATTATCTAAAGTGACGCGAGATCCGCCATTATATTTGCGACAATATCCACAATTATCTGGTAAATGGTGGCAGTTCTAACCCATCGTACATGTTTGATTTGTCGTTTAGTGCATAAGGATTTCACATATTGATTGATTTCTAATAATGTTTAACGCCGTCTTCAACATTGTTAGTCATACTGTGACGGCGAATTCTCAATTATCCATCAGTGTCCTTGGTTTCATTGGAACTATGCCAAGGATGGGGGGGGGGGGAAAGAAAGGGGGGGGGGGGGACTCTAGAATCCGTCCATTCGTAGAGAAAATAATACTTGAGCTATGCTCTTAATGCATCTGCGAAATGTATCGACCAAGGTCAGCCTGCGCAGTTCGCGCAGGCTGACCTGGGCCGAAACTTTTCACTACTGGTCAACTTTCTGTATGTCAAAGGACCAGTCTACCTCATCATTCAGTCGGTTGTCATACAAAAGGGACTTTATGGATCAGTGATTAAGTGATGACTTGCTTGGTATCATGCATCACGGAGATACATTAAGTCCCCTTTTGACAGAGCATGGCTCAATCTTGTATTACGGAAAGCCTGGAGAATCTGGAAATTATCCGAACATATCACTCTTGTGCACTATATGTAATTATCGCTACACCAGACGACAAAATTATAAACGCGGCCAGATTGAAATTATTTGTTAACGACAGAGTATTGCAAGTATGTCTAAAATAAAAAGAATTTATATTTTGATCGGGCAAAAAAGCTTTGTGGAGAAAAAAAAAAAGAGAAAGTGTTGCGTAACAAGCATTTTTTCCTTTTGCAAAAATGTTTTCAAGAGCCTTCTTTCTCAGGTAATTAAAAATCGGGATTGTTTGATAAAGGGTTAACCCTTACCCAGCTAGATAAATGAAATGAAACTTTCAAGCCGATAGTAAAAAATTCAAATGAACTTTTTGGGAAAAGATGTCTCCTTATCGGAAAGTGTAGATTCAAGATCAAACTGCACGGTGTGTGCACTCTGATCTTGATCTACACTGTCCGGAAAAGGTCAGTGAATCGCGCTTAGCAGCTAAAGGGTTAACAAATAACATGCCAAAATAAGTTTGCAGCAAAGCGGAATCAAAACAAGTTCTTGTCAAAAATGGACAATCAATTCGAGTCAAGATGAAACATCCTAACCCACATTTGACAGCATTGTAACAAATGGGAAAAAAATGCTCGTGACGAAGCAATTTCTCCTTTTATCACAATACTTTGAAAGATTCTTCTGATGTAGGACAAAAACAAATCGTCACAGAAGGAGGAAATATGAAAATAATGACTGTAATTAATTCTTTTTTTGGTCACGATGAACATGCAGGGAAATAATGTACTGAGCATATAATACTACTGAGTCGAGAATAAGGTTGTTAATATTACAAAAAACAGAAAAATGTGCATTTATGGCAGCCTTTGATATAAGGCATTTTGACGTATTATCTGTCAAACCTCTGAACTCTTTACCAACCGTCAAAATTTTAAACGTGTCTAAATTTAGAGCATTTGCAGTCGATAAGTAAAATTTGGCTAGAGTAACTGTTTTTTTTTTTAAAGACAGGTTAGAAAACAATGTTGTAAAAAGGAGAAAATCTTGGTTACCAGCATGTTTTCCGTTTCCAAGAATGTATTTAAAAGTTTTCTTTTCATGGTCGTTAAAACTCGCGATTATGTGGTGAACGGTCAACTCTTCAGTGCAATTTATATATATGAGACATGCTCTGTGAAAAAGGGGGCTGCCGATACAAATCCAAAAATCAGACTGTGTAGTCTGATCTTGACAAAAGCCCTTGTTTTCGCTTATGCTTTCTTGCTCGGGGTCGTTCAAATACTGGATGGGTTGGCAAGGGTATAACCCTTGCAGCGTTGAACCCGGATTTAATCTCTTTTGCTGACAATGTAAATCAAGATCACATTGCAAAGAACGTGCAGTTTGATATCGGATCCACGCTGTCTGTTTTTTTGCGAGATAATCTAACAAAAAGAAAAGCTTTGGTCTTAAAATATCTGCGTCTTTAGTATTGACTGATAATGCTTGTTCAATTTATCTAGCAAAACAAGGTTTAAAATACGGAAGTGAAATAGCGAAACTGTGAACTGACATGTTTTGTAAATGTAAATATCCCATACCATCCACTATAAATATTCGATACCATAAATAACTTTTTCTGAATAACAAAATCTTCCGCAATAACATTGTATTTCGACCTTGTTGATTTATGCCAAGCTGTAGACTTTTAATGCTACTCCCTTGCTCTTAAACTGTTTAAGTGCAAGAGTGCATAATCATGATCACGGCTGCTTTAGCGGAAAATGTAGATCAAGATCAGACTGCACAAAGCGTGATCTTGGATCTACTTTGTCCGCTACCATTCAACAAAGTAGCTGTGACATTGAAGTTATATTGTAGGATTAGTCATGATCCATCGCTTCTTTGAATTTGGACATCAAAATGCTATAACTGTATCCCCAAATTTAAACGTTTACATTTTTTATTCATTTAAAGAGGGTCAAATGACCCTCATATAAGAAAGTCCAGGAAAAATCCATAATATTGTGCCTTTTTTCGGGACCAAATGTAGTGTTCAGATCGATTCTGGTCGCTTAAAGATACATCTATACTCATTTTCACCAAGTTTTTTTTAAAAGGTATGTCGTCTTTATTTTATCAAACTATAATCATTCTTGTATCTTCATGCCAAATCTTACCTATTTCGATTGCAAGGTTGCAGAGATTACGATCGATAGAAAATGAATTTCATTTTATGGATGCCATCAAACAAATCACTGTTGTGACGTTTCCGGTTTTAAATTAAAGATTTCCGATACATCTACTTATTCCTTTCACCATTTGTATTGGTAATTTATCTATGTTTACACAGCTGACTAAATTCTGAACCATTCTACGATCTATCAAATTTTAACAGCGTTCTTTTCTCTCTGGCTGTGAGGATGTATCTTCAATGAAATAGAAAAAAAGAAACAAAATCGGAAATTTTCACCTCTTTACGCCCCGCCCGTTACCTCTTAAAAATGCACAAGAGCCAGTCTCGGCACTCCAGATATAAAAGAAGGTACAAATTCAGAGCTGTTTCCAATCAATTGTTCAAATAAGTTAGACCTACGAAATTTTAACGCTATATAATCTTTGTCTAAATAAATGATACTTCCCGCTGGTACGTTAAAAAAGTCGCTCTAAGTTGGGCCCCCAATATTTTGAATATCGCAATGAGAAAAAGCTGAACCACATGAGCTCTAGAGAAATAGTCAGTCATGTATTCACCCTTATCCTGCTGACTAAATTAAATGAAATTTTCGAGTCGATAGTAAAAACACAAATTTTGCTAATTCAAAGTTATTTTGGGGGGACAAATATCTCCATTATCGGACAGTGTAGATACAAGATCAGACTGCACGTTCTGTGCAGGCTGATCATGATCGACACTGTCCGCAAAAGGTCCTTGAGTCGCGCTTAGCAGCCTAAGGGTTAAGTAAGGTACACTGACTATGTGCTTGCTAAGGACATGACCTTGTTGAATAGTTACATTTCAATATAATTGTGCAGTACTCTTTGAAAAGGGGGCTTACTGTATCTGCAAAAAGAATCGACCCAGGTCTGCCTGCGCATACTGGTCGAAACTTTTTTTTGCTATTTGTCAAGTTTCTGCATGTCATAGGACCAGCCTACCTCATGATCCAACCGGCCGTTTAGGAAAATGGATTTTATGGATCCATAATCATATGATGGCTTGCCAGGTATTATGTATCCCGGAGATGCATTAAGCCCTTTTTTGCTCGAGCATGACTCAATTATCATTTGTCTTCTGTGGGAACTCAATATAACTATGTTCCCTCAATACGTCTGGTAGTTTACTGTACTTCGTTTGAACGATAAATACACCAACCTTGTTTTAACTCTTTACCAAACGACAAAATTTTAGACAGGTCCAAATTGAAAGGATTTGCAGACGACAGTTTAAATTTGGCTCAAATGATAGAATTTGTTTTTGATTGGGTAGAAAACATAGTTGGAAAAGGAGAAAATGCTGGTTACCAGCATTTTCTCCTTTTCCCACTATGTTTTCAAAAGCCTGCTTTGTTAGGGTCGCTAAATCTCGGGATTGTGTGGTGAAGAGTTAAGCCATTACAACATGTCAAAATTTTAGACTTGTTCAAACCAAAAGCATAAGCAGACCCCCCAAAAAAATGTGGCTAAAATTTTGGAAGTTGTCTGTAACAGGGTAGAAAACATTGTAGGAAAAGGAGAAAATGCTGGTTACCAGCATTTTCTCCTTCTCCCACAATGTTTTCAGAAGTTCCCCTTCTCACGGTCTTTAGAAGTCAGCAATATGTGGTAAAGGGTTAACGTTTTCAAACGATATCTGGGCGAAGCTTCTGAAGCATTCAGAAAAACAATGAACCTTTTACAAAACAAACGCTTATTTTCACGAACCTGAGGAAAAAAGTTATAAGGAAAATGAGAATAGGGGGATATTCTAGTAACCAGCATTTTTTTCCTTTCCCCACCATGTTTTCTACCCTTTTAAAGACAATACTAAAATTTATGCCGTGCTCAATTCGTCGTCAGTAAATACTTTCAGACTAGTCAAGTTTAAAATTCCGTTGTTTGGTTAATTGGTTAATGGCGTCATTTTAACTGTTTATGAACATGCGTTATCAGAATGTCGTTTATAAAATTACCTCAACTCTTTACCAGACGTAAAAAAAAGATTAGTCGAAACTGAAAGTGTTTGCACACGAATGATCAGATTTGGCTTAAATGCTTGGATTGCCTTTAAAGCGTTAGAAAACGTTGTAGAAAAAGGCAAAATTGCTGGTCACCATCATTTTCTCCTTTCCCACAATGTTTTCAAAGGCCGGTTTCTTCAACGTCATTAAAATTCGGGATTGTTTTGTATAGATTTAAAGCAAAACTTGTTTCCCCAAATTGCTCAAAGGCCTTTCACTAATGCGACCGTTTGAAGAAGACACGTGTGGTTACATAAATAATCTTGACGTTGTTACATAGCGCGAATTATAACTATTTCGTCTTTCAAATAAAACTCATTTCTTCAACAGCATTGTTTTTTTTTTAAATGGGAGCAAAAATATTGCATCGGAACCTAGAATAGGGAGGGGGGAAGAGAAAAATCAATATATTTGAAAAACAATGGTCTTTCAAAGCAGAACACATTTCCCGCCAAAATACCCCAAACAATATTGGTACAGCGGCTGAGCAGACGCCGGGTATCAGCTGTCACCGTTACCCTGTATAGACTGACAGCTTAATTTAGTTCTTTATCACACAATTTTAAATAGGACAATATTGGAGACACGTGCAGACGACATATAAAATGAGAATCAAAATGATGGGATCTGTCTGTGAAAGGCTAGAAAATATCGTTGGATAAGCATCTCAAACAATGGTCGCAAAAGCGTTCTTCTTCAGTGTCGTAGGAAGCATCTTTCGGACAAGTCTGTTAACCCTTTCCCAAACAAGCCCTGGTTTTCACGTGTCTGCAGTACAAGTCTTTTGAAAACACTGTGGGAAAAGGAGAAATTGCTCGTAACGAGCAATTTCTCCTTTTACCACAGTGTTTTCTACCCTTTCTGAGACCTTTCTGCCATTTTATCAAATTTAAAATTGTCGTCTGCAAACTCTTTCAATTTGGACCAATCTAAAATTTGTCCTTTGGGAAAGGGTTAAAGAGTAAAATTCGAAACACTGAAATTTAGGTAAAAATCTAAATAGAGATAGACTACAGCTTACAATTTAATATGATAGAAGTCCTTTGGTTAAGTGGTTACAGAAGCGAGACTGAAACTTACACAAAAATCTAAATGAGCCACGCTCTGGCTTAATGGGGTTTAATGCATCTCCGTACAGAATTGTGCCGAGCAAAACATCACATAATTATGGATCTATAAAATCCTTTTTGTCTAACAACCGACTGGTCCCTTGACATGCAGAAAATTGGCCAAAAGCGAAAAGTTTCTGCCCAGATCAGCCTGCGCGGACAGTGCTGGCTGACCTGGGTCGATATCTCTCGCAGCTGCATTAAGTCCCCTTTTCACAGAGCATGGCTCAAATATAGAACAATCACACCTTACCAACATGTACCTATAAAGTGAGGTTATAGTATTTACGAATAAATCAGAAATATTAGGCTTTCAATGATAGATAATGGTTACCAATAAATATCGGAATGTATGTCATCACGGTTGAAAGACGCACGCACTGTTACTTTAGCTCTTTACCAGACCAGATAAAGTTTGAGACGGGTCCAAATTCAAAATATTTATAGTCGACATATTTAATAGGGCTAAAACGATGGCACTTGCATTCAATGTGGTAGAAACACTGTGGGAAAAGGAGAACATGCTACTTGCATTTTTTCCTATTCCCCCGATGTTTTCTAAAGCCTTTTTTTCCACTGGGTCGTTTATATACTGACCTGATGGTAAATGAATAAACAGGGTCCGTATTCACCAACCATTCTTAAGAATACTATTAGTCTCGTTCTCCAGAATTTTCTACATTTGAAGGTAACACAATTTCTGATTGGCTAAACCAAATGGTTTAGCCAATCAGAAGTTGTGTTACCTTCAAATGTAGAAAATTTTGGAGAATAAGACAAAGAACATCCTTAAGAACGGCTGGTGAATACGGACCCAGGTTAACGCTGCGCACTAAATATTAATTCGGTAAAGTTGATATATTCAGTTTGGGAAAAAAGATGACAAAGACATTCCAGGTTTAAAGGCCATTGTACAAGACCCACCACCCATAAAAAACAACAACAACAACAAAAAAACTGCACAGTGCAGATTCACGATCAAACTGCACGCTTTATACAGTCTGAAGTCTGATCTTGGATCTACACTGTCCATGAGAGAAACTTGGATCTTTTCTTTGTGCAGAAAGGTTTATTATCAATAAAAGCATCCACATATGGCAGATTTCGGACGAAATAATAATTAAGGAATTCTAATCAGCCCTGCATGAAAATTTGTTTTTTAACAAAGCAATACCCGTGTTATACAAACCCATTTCCAAAAGCATTCGAAATTTTATGTGATCCCTGCAGCTGTCAGCTTTTAAAAAACATTAAGTGGACAGGGGAAATTATTGCTTTGTCTATAAGGAACTGGTCTTTTTATCCAGAATGTTTTGTATATAGTTCACAACCATTTCTTTTTACAAGCTTTAAATGTCTTCTTTGAGGCACTTATATAGCAAAGAACTTGTTTACCCGGTACAAAACAATCCAATCTTTTAACGTCGCGGACAAAGAAGCCTTTTGAAGGCGATGTGGAAAACAAAGAAAATTCTGGTAACCAGTATCTACTCCTTTTCCATCGATGTTTTCTTCCCTTTAAGCCTTTACCAAACAGTCCCGACTTCTAACGTTGGAGTGTCCTTGGGCAAGAACTTCAGAGCCCTAGCCTAGTACTGGTGAAACCCAGGAAATACATGAATTTGTGAGCTGTCGCCGTGATATGACTGAAATAATGTTGAAAGCGGCGTAAAAGACCATTCGATCAATCAATCAATCAACCCGACTTCTAACGAGCCTGGCAAAAAAAAAAAAAAAAAAGGCTTTTGAAAACATTGTGGGAAAAGGAGAAAATGCTGTTAACCAACATTTTTTTCCTTTCCTAACAATGTTTTCCACCCTATCAGAGACAAATCTAACCATTTGTGCCAGAGTTAATTTGTCGTCTGCAGATGCTTTTAACTTGGACCAGTGTGAAAGTTTGTCGTTTCGTTAAGAGTCAAAAGATAAATTTCATCATCTGAGCCACGTCTGCTTTGTCGTCTGCAAATACTTTCAAAATGAGTAAGTCTAAAATGTTGTCGTCTGGTAGTCAAAGTCATTGACCCTGCTTGACGACAAAAATGTCTATAGAAGGTCGGGTGTGTAAGTATTCAAGAAAACATTGTGGTACTTTGAGAAAATTCTCTATTCACAACGTCTCAGTGCGTAGCAAATAATTCCACTTGTAAGACGGATCAAAACACCATGGAACAAAACAGTGACACACTCTCCCTGTCATCCACGTTTCGGCCCTTAGCCTGCGGTTATTCAAAGCGCTTTTGCGAACGGTAAAAATCAAGATTACATTGCACAAAACGTGCAGACTGATCTTCACTCTACGTCGTCCTATATGATGGCATTTCTTTTTTTTTTTTTGGGGGGGGGGGGCAAGAATAAGAAATTTGAAATTGTAATAATTTAGAATCTACTATTCGCAGGAAACGTTAGTTTACTTGCAGTTCAAGGGTTATAACTCTCTATCTCCCAAAACAAAGTTGCAGCTGAAAACATGAAAACATTTTAAACACCCTGTTAAATATTAAACTAAATGATCGACCTGAATTAATGTTTAACCCTTTCCCAAACGACAAATTTTGGACTGGTCCAGATTCAAAGAGTTTGCAGACGACAATTTTAAATTTGATGAAAATGGCAGAAAGGTCTCAAAAAGGGTAAAAACACTGTGGGAAAAGGAGAAATTGCTCGTTACGAGCAATTTCTCCTTTTCCCACAGTGTTTTCAAAAGTCTTGTACTGCAGACACGTGAAAACCAGGGCTTGTTTGGGAAAGGGTTAACCCTTTACCAATAGACACAATTCTAGACTTGCCCAAATTTAAAGCATTTGCGGACAACAATTCAATGTGGTTCAGATGATGAATTTTGTCATCATGGACGCCAACATGTGGGTTTGTCTGGTAGAGGGTTAATACATGAGTACCTGAGGAAACAAGGAAACAATGTTGAAATTTACTTAATTGCAAAATTCTCCTTTCTCAACAATGCTTTCAGAAATGATTTTCTGCAAGGCGAAAAATGGTCTTTGTGTGGCAATGTCTTAATATAGGGCCTATTTCTAATTTAATCTCTTATATGGTATGAGCAGGGGGGAAAGGGGTCAAATAGGGGCGGAAAAAAGGGTCAATTACTTTTTCATCCGAGACAGATGTTTTCAGGCATTCCGGCACGTGTCATTCAATGAACAGTAAAAGTAACCCTTTTTTTTTTAAATTTCCCCTCTCCCCCTTTTAGCTTCCCTTTCTTAACCCTTTGTCCAACAATTCCAAGTATTAACGACCCTACAAGAGCCTGATTCGGAAAACATTGCGGAAAATGGAAAGTAACGCTTGTAACCAGCGTCTTCTTCTTTTTCCCCCAACTATGTTTTCTTCCCTATCAAAAGCCAGGTATAAGAAACCGTTGTGAAAAAAACAAAAGGAGAAAATGTTGGCTACCAGCATTTTCTCCTTTTCCAAAAAAAAAAAAAAAAAGAAACTGAACCATGCTCTGTGAAAAAGGGGCTTAATGCATGTGCGAAAAGTATCGACCCAGGTCAGCCTGCGCAGTCCGCGCAGGCTGACCTGGGCCGAAACTTTTCGCTATTGGTCAATTTTCTGTATGCCAAAGGACTATTCTACCTCATGATTCAGTTGGTTGTTAGACAACAGGTCAGTCTGCGCGGACCCCGAGTCGTTACTTTTTGCAGATGCATGCAGTCATGGTCCATATATTTCCACAGAATCATTTTATCCAATAGATGCATACATAAAGCACATACAGCCTGATGCTGATGACAACCCTATAACCTTTACGATCTTGCCTCCTTAGTTACACAAGTTAGTACCTTATATTTACCCCTTTCATTATTGACCTAGATGTTGTATCTAGTTATCAGCCTCAGCTATTTTTTCAACATCAATAAGCAGAGAACTCTTTGATTTCTATTACGTTTTCTTTTATCTATCGTACATCAATGACGACAAGAGCCTAAACGGCAACACCGTTGTATTCTGTTGTATGAGAGAGAGAGAGCTCAGTAGACTACATGTTAGAGCACTAGCCACAAGATCGCAAGGTCGTAGAACCGAGCCGGCGCTGGGCCTTGATAACAAAGATCATCGGACACGATGTCCTCCCAACATGACGCTCTGGATTTATTCCTTAACCGACATTCTTAGACCCGTCCATATTGAAAATTTGTTCAGATGCCAATCAAATGTGAAATGTGGCTTCTATGACAAAACTTGCCGAAACATAAACTTACAGAAAACTTGGTTAACAGTATTTTCTCATATATCCACAATGTTTTCAAACGCTTTTTTTCCACTTCAGGATCGTTAAAACAGGAACAGGTTTGGTACAAAAAAAAAACCCCGAAATATTGAGATTTCAACGTTCTATTCACCGGAAAAATCTCACCGGATCGGACAGAGTAGATCAAAGATCAGACTGCACATACTGTGTAGTCTGATCTTGATCTACGCTGTCCGCAAAGGCGCACTGATTCGCACTGAACGCCCTAATGGTTACAAGAGGAAAAGGGTACAGGCCACGCGCTCCGTATTCATGAGTGTAAAGTTCCACAAAGGCAGTACGGTCGAATAACTTTTAATTTCAACCCGTTTATTATCTCAAACTCCCGCTCTCTTCATAAATTACCGTTTGACGGTGCAGTTCCACTGTCAAAAAGGGGTCATCGCGAAGAAAAACGTGGAAGTTTGGCATTGTTCAAAATACATAAGCAAACCGTCGAGAGACGAGTTCATTCGAAAATCAGTTCGGGAAAAAAAAAAAAGAGAAATTACTAAAAATGTGCATTTTTTTCCAATTTCCACATTGTCTTCCGACCATTTCTACATCTGCGCTGCTTTTCGTGTACTGTCTCTAGATTTTAGCCGTAAAATATTGACGCTATTGACAGCTATTTGACTGATATTCAGAGGGGGTTGTTCGAAAACATTGTGGTAAATCGAATTAAAGGCCCTTGAGGGCCTGAATCGCTCCACTGGCATGATTTTGCTTTTTTTCCCTAGCATACGTTATGAATGCATGATACAAAGAAAAAAAGGAAACACGCAAAAAATGGATGAAAGGGTTGTTGCAACTTAGGCTTGAACCAACTGAGACAGCACAAGTAGGCATGGTGAATTGAACAAAAAGAAACTGAAGTACAATTTCTCAAAACCAATTGTTTGGAATCCAGCCAAATTTGGTAGAGTTTCAGTACTCACTGTTTTAAACAATCCTTGCAAGTTTCAAAGACATGTGACCTATAATGTGGACAGTGTTGAGTAAACAATACTAAGTCATCAAATGGCTATTGATAATATAAAGCAACTGTGCAAGTTTCATCAAAATTCAACCACAAATGCTATCGCGTTGTCGCGTAAACTAGAATTGTAAATTTTCAAATTTAAAAATGGCTACTTTTCCCATACTGATTGTCGATTTTTTTTCAAAACCAATAGGGTTCAAGCTGTTGATGATACAAAGCAGCTGTGCAAGTTTCATGAAAATCTGACCACAAACTGCAGACCTTATTGTGTAAACAAGAAAAGGAAAATTTAATCTTTAAATAGCTACTTTTCCCATACTGATTGTCAGATTTTTTTGCAAAATCAATAGGATTCAGGCCATTGATGAGATAAACAAACTGCAAGTTTCACAAAAATCAGACCAAAAATGCAGACTTTTTTGCGTAAACAAGAAATTGAAATTTTGAACTTTAAATGGCTACTTTTCCCATACTGATAGTCATTTTTTATTCCAAAATCGATAGGAATCAAGCTATTGATGAGATAAACAAAGTGTGCAGGTTTTACGAAAATCTGACCACAAATGCAGATTTTATGACATAAACAAGAAATTGAAATTTTGAACTTTAAATGGCTTCCTTTCCCATACTGATCGTCAGATTTTTTTTCTTTTTTTTTTTCAAAATCAATAGGATTCAAGCTATTGATGAGATAAACAAACTGTGCAAGTTTCACGAAAATCCGACCACAAATGCAGACTTTATCGCGTAAACATTAAAAACGGACGGACGGACAGACGGACGGACAGATGGACGAACGACGGAAACCATGCCATGACTTAAGCTCTGCTGGCTTACAGCCAGTAGAGCTAAAAATTGTACAAACTTTTGTGAAAAACGTTTATCAACCTTTTTTTCAACCTTATAGGTCCCTTACTATTCAGTCCTTTCTGTAATGCACGAATAAATGAGCCATGCTCTGTGAAAAGGGGGGCTTAATGCATCTCCGTGACGTATATCAGAAAATTTACCAAAAGCAAATAGTTTCGGCCCAGGTCAGCCTGCGCGAACTGCGCAGGCTGACCTGAGTCGATACTTTTTGCAGATGCATTAAGCCTCCTTTTCACAGAGCATGGCTCATTAATGAAGTTGGTATTCTAGGTTGCGATTCAAACTCATTTCGAGGACTGATTCTAGCCATTCCCACAAGATTCGTTTCTGCCAAGCCAAGTCGGTAGCGTAGTCGGTACCGTACAGGACTTGAGAATAGGAGGTCGCTGGTTCGATTCCCGGCTTGGCCAATTTCTTTCCGAGGATTGATGATAGTCATTGCGACAGGATTCATTCATCTCTCACCGCTGACCATTATTTCGACGATGGTTATGTGGGAAAGCAGCCAGTGGCTTGGAAAGAATATTGTGCAGAGTACTGGTAAAAAGAAACTCCAGGAAAGCATGGATGGGTGCACTGGCCGCCGCGATATATTTGAAAAAATGTTGAAAACGGCGTTAAACACCATACAATCAATCAATCGTTTCTCTTTCAACATTGACTATTGTTTCAGCTTTGTTTGTTTGTTTGTATGTATTGGAGTTTAAAGCCAGTTTAACAGCTTAGATCATATCACGACGGTCACTGCACCTACGCATATGTTTCCTGACTTTCTCACACCAGTACTGACACAACTTTCTTTCCACGCCACTGACTACTTTTCTCACAAGCACCAGAGGTGACAAGCGAAAGATGGCCGGAAAGACAGCTGTCTCAACCGGGTATCAAACCCGCAGCCTCCAGTTCACTAGTCTGATGCTAATCACTGAGCTACCCGGCCGGGCTATTTCAGCTCCGTCTATGTCAAAAAACAGCTTGAGTCTTTGAAAGAATGACCAGAAACACATCGACAGATGCATTTGCCGCTTTGTTGAAGTACATGTATGGTAGATTGACTGACTGAATGGTGTTTTACACTGAATTATTAATCCTTAAGCTGTTAAATAAGTGAAATGTAACTTTCAAGTCGATAGTAAAAACCCAAATTTTGGTAATTTTAAGGGTATTTTTGTGGAAAAATATCTCCTTATCGGACAGTTTAGATCCAAGATCAAACTGCATGTTCAGTGCAGTCTGATCTTGATCTATATTGTCTGCATAAGTTATTTGAGTCGCACTTAACAGCCTAAGGGGTTAATAAAACAAAACGAACTATAGCCCGACGTGTACATATTCGCTATACGGTAAGTATCTACAGGTAAATATCACTGACATATGTTAACAAGAAATCCAATCGATAAAGTTGTTAATTTCACCTGTATATGTCAAAATGATACAGCGTATTACGAAACTCCCCTGTATCAAGGTAAATTTCAGTACACTGATCATAGACTTATATTTAATTATTTACCAACAAATTTTAGACGACAAATAAAATATGACTCAAATGGTGCGATGTTTCCTTCGAAAAGGTAGAAAACATCGCTGTAAAAGGAGATAATGCTTGTAACCAGCATTCTATTCTTTTCCCACATGTTTACTATTCCCTCAGAGATAAAAAGAAAATTCATCATTTGAGCCACGTGCGATCCGTCGTCTGCAAATGCATTCAATATAGACTATTTTATAATTGATTTATTTGGCACAGAGTCTATTACTACTGTTCTCGTTATCACATTTCAAATAGAAATTTTATTTCCTTTTGGCCAATCATTTCTCCTTTGCATCGTTTCTTTTATTACGTTGTGTGTCTATAAATAACCTGTGCAAAAAAATAGGATAACGCACACAAATTTCCGATTTCTCTATGTCTATTCTAGATCAAACAGGCAATGTCAGGTCTCGTTCCATCACGTATCGTTAAGTTATGACACACGGCTTTTAGTTCTCAAACAATGATAGCCACGTTTGCAAGAAGGCACTCGTTTTGAATATTTTGATATGATTAGGATTCAACCTTAAGCCCTTTCGCGAACAATCCTGTTTTCAACGACGCCAGAGAATAGGGCTTTTGAAAACATTATGGAAAAAAGGAGGAAGTGCTGGTAACCAGTATTTTCTCCTTTCTCCACAAGCTTTTCTAGCCTTTCAAAGGCAAATATCCTCGTTTTGAGATAGTGTCTGCCCATGTATTTATATGGATGAATGTCTAAAACACGGTCTTTTGTTACACAGTTAATAACCCTTTACCACAAAATTCCGACTTTTTACAACTCTGAGAAAAAAAGCTTTTGAAAACATCGTGGAAAAAAGAGAAAATGCTGGTAACCAGCATTTTCTCCTTTTACTACAATGTTTTCTACCCTACGGAAGACAAACTAGTTTCAAGCTTAGGGTAACCTTTAATTCATCGTCTGCAAAGGCTTTGAATTTTGACAAGTCTAAAATTTTGCCGTTTGGTACATAGTTAAGAAATAAGAAAACCTATGTATATATAGAAGATACAAGATAAACTAAAAATCAACTTACTTTGTAGAGTAGCCTTTCCATTTCACCAAGAATTCATAACGTCCCTGAAAAAAATATGGAAAGTTGTGTTACAGTGACAACAAATTAACTCTTTACCAAACAACATTTTAGACAAGTCCAAATTGAAAGCTTTTGCAGACGACAAAATAAATGCGAATCAAAAATGGAAATTTGTTTTTGGAAGAGTAGAAAACATTGTGGGAAAAGCAGAAAATGCCCCTTTCTCCTTTTCCCACAATGTTTTCGAAAGCTTTTTTTTCTTAGGGTCGTTAAAAGTCGGGATTGTGTGGTAAAGGGTTAAACCAACTGCAAATGAGTAAGTCTAAAAATAGAAGTATAGTCCGAAGACACAAAATCGTTAACCCTTAAGCTGCATAGCGAGACTCAATGACCTTTTGCGGACAGTATAAATAAAGATCAGCCTGCACAGAACTTGCAGTCTGATCTTGGATTTACACTGTCAAAAAAGAAGAGATTTTTCTCCAAAACAATAAGTTTGAAATAGCAATATTCGGGTTTCGAAAATAAGAGTACAGTAAGAAGCCACTGATATTTACGGACACACAGGTAAACCTAGAAAACCGAAGTATAGTTCGAAGCCATTGAACTTAAAGTGGCGAACGCGTAAATCTGAAAATGAAAGTACAGTAAGAAACTATTGAATTTTTGACGGAACATGAGTAAATTTGCACATAAGAGAATGGTCAGAAACCATTTACTCTGTAACTATTCACCAAACAAACCGTTCGCACACGACAAATCAAAAGTATCTTGTCTTTCATAGGCTAGAAAACATTGTGGGAAACGGAGAAAATGCTGATTACCACCATCTTCTCCATTTCCCACATTGTTTTCAAAAGCCCTCTCTCTCGGGTAAATGGTGCCGTGAACGGTTAATAGCAAGTGAGTGAAAAAAAATAAAATTTAATGAGTAGTAGATGCAAGAAAGGACCAGAACTTAACCCTTAGGCTGCTAATCGCGACCCACGGACCTTTTGCGGACAATGTAGATCAAGATCAGACAGCACAGAACGTGCAGTCTGATCTTGGATCTACACTGTCCGATGAGGAGATATTTCCCAAACATCCCTAACCTTGAAATACCAACATGATGGTTTTTACCATCAGCTTGAAAGTTTCACCCAAGTTATTCGACAGGATAAGGGTTAATGGAAGAGGAGCAAATTCCAGAATAAGAGAAGTCTGTAATTGTTGATCTATGTATCGCATAATCTTCCGAAATATGGATTTCGTTGGGGGAAAAATGTTCTCAATCACAAGACGCAAGCGACACTATTCTATCGAACGAACACCTTGATCATTGATCTGTATGCAAAACCCATATCATAGTGCTCTTTCCCCGAATACAAATACGTGACTAACAGTATGATGAATTAAGAAAGAAGACGGCACATAGCATTTGCATCAAAGAAACGTCATGTTTTACAGTTTTCGTAATCAATAAAACTTTATCAACAAGTACAACAATCCTACTTGTGTACAATGTAATAGTGCTTAAGTACTAGTACTTGTACTAGTAGCGTAACAGCACTCTTGAGTCATCAAAACTTGGCTTGGAAACACTAAAGGTGAGGTCCAGAGTCTGTTTTGTCGTGCAAAACTAACATAATGAGTCATGTTCTGGCAAAAGGGGGGGGGGGGCTTAAGGCATCTCCGTGATCAATGATACCAAGCAAGTCATCACATAATAATGGATCCATAAAATCCATTTTCTCTATGAACCGACTGAATTCTGTGATACGCTGGTCCTTTGGCATGCAGAAATCTGACCAAAAAACACAAATTATCGGCCAAGGTCAGCCTGCGCGGATTACGCAGGCTGACATGGGTGCATACATTTTTGCAGATGCATTAAACCCCCTTTTCACAGAGCATGCCTCATATTAAAGAAACCATGAGTCATAAAGCAAAAGTTTTCGATGAATGAAAGATAACTTTGGTAAGGGAATTTTTAGGGATTGTTCTCCCGATCGAAAGCTAATTTTGTTCCTGCTAAAATGTTTGATAAACGTGTATTTGCACTTTGCCATCCTTCACCAAAGTGTCACGTGTTACCCCAGCTAGACCAACGTGTTTGGCACGCGATACCGCTTGCAAGCTTTGCTGGTGGCATAGCAAGCTTTGTAGAATGCTGTGGGTTCGCTCTTTGCTCGGTTTCTCCGTGGCCTAATGATTGAGGCTAGACATTTGTTGCCCGGATATCCCCAGTTGGTTCCCGTTGAAGCCAGTGAAAGAAGACATGTATTTGGGCAAAGCATTTCTCCTGGCCTGAACACTGGCACATGCCTGGGCCACTCGTCACAACTCGGCCGATTCCGTGACTATGTATCTATCCTCGTCCGTTTCAACGACGTTTCCATTTTGATTTCATGTCACATGATCGTAAATATGGCGGTGCCCAAGAAAATCAAAGAGCAACGTCATCAACAACTATTGTAAAGTTATTCACATCTATCGATGAAAACAGCCTACAAAATAGGTAAACCACGTTAAAATCAAAGCGTTGAAAGCACTGTTGTGGCATCTGTCAAGGGAGCCATTGTGTGGAATTAATGGTTTGAAAAAAAAACCGAAATATTATCCAAATATTCGCTTGAAAGTCAATTATTTCAATATGCATATATCTATACACAATGCAATTTAAAATAGCGTGCAATCATTTAAGACGAACAAGCCCAGGGACGAATAAGCTCCGGCGAACAAGCCCAGGAGACAAAGACTGTGTGTATCATTGCGCCAATAGAGGGCGATGAGCGGGTCAAGTTATTTTCAATAAAAAAGAAATATTTCCACCATCTGTGGCCTAATCCAGTTTATTTTAATACACAATTTTCAATTTTATATCTGAGTGCTCTCGAGACATTTATTTGTCTGAGAAAATTTTAGTTTAATTGGGTTTACTTCCTTCGGTTTTGCACAAACTACAATGCATGATTTTCGAAATGCCCTTTTGAACTCATAGTGGCATTGTCTTCGACAAATGCCACAAAAATGACTTTACCAACTATTATCAACTACTATCAACGGAAATGTATTTAGAAAGAATTCGATAAAAAATTTGGCGCGTGTTTCTTTTTATACTCAGGAGTCTAATAATTTAAAGTTGTTAGACTCCCGATTATAAAAAGAAACACGAGAGAACGGTAAAGCGGTCTAATCCCGGCGAAGAAATGCACTATGTAGGTGCATACCATCCACTGTAAAACAGCGGAGGGATTTGGTCAACGGATCATCCGAGGTGATGCATGGGCAAAGCTGGAAGCGAGTGTCGTACCTCGATATGACGGCAGTATATTTGAAGACGCCTTGAATAACTTTTTACCTGGCGGAGAAATTTTAGAATTGTCCAAATTGAAAGCGTTGGCAGTCGACGAATTCAATTTGACTTAAATGTTGAGATTTGTCTTGGAAACGGTACAATCAAACATCGTGGGAAAAGAAGAAAATGTTACTGGCATTTTCTCCTTTTCTCACAATGTTTTCAAACGGCTTTTTTTTTCAGGGTCTTTTAAACACGGGATTGTGTTAAAAAGTTAATACTTTATATAGTCCAAACTATCCATGGTTCGTTTATACATGCACCAAGGATAAGAAGTACAGTAATACTAGTTTCACTCACACACAGAAACAATTTAAAATTTACAGTTTATTACTCTTATGGTGCCAATCAGAGAAATGTGAATTTCTCTGTCAAGAAAATCAGACCCAATTTATTCCACTATAACGGCTGTTCTTTAGTGGAAATATTTCAACATAGCTGTCAATGTAGATCCAAGATCAGACTGCACCTTTGTGTGGTCTAATCGTGATCTACTCTGTCCGCAAAAAGCTGTTCAAGTTCTAGACTTAACCTAAGCTAATTGGCACAGACCCACGGTTCTAGTTACAAGGTAAACTTTGTGAGACGGTCATTCAGACAGAAACAAACTCCATATTCAATGAAATTGTCCCGATACAACCGGGAAGTTTAAAGCGGACAGTGTAGATTAAAGATCAGACTGCACACTACATGTATATGCAGTCTGATCTTGATCCACACTGTCCGCAAAAGTTGTTCAAGTTCCAGATGCAACTTAAGCTAATTACAACAGACACACTTTCTAGTTACAAAGAAAACTTTGTGATAGCGAGTCCTTCAGACAGAAACAAGCCCAGTATTCAATATTGACCATAAATGGTCTCGAGGAAACGCGAAGTTTCCGTTAACAACCGCAAGAGTATATTATTCATATTAGAATTGCGGTTTGAAAATTATCGCAACACTTATAACAGAGATATGAAACTTTTGCAGTTTGGTATGATTACGTTTATAAAATCTGAATAGCTATCTTCTTTAAGTAAAAGATAGCCCCTTTTAGTAATGCTTGGGTGAAATAAAGAGATGTTATGCTATGATTATTAAACTTGCCGTATGTTTCTTTTTGATCAGTATGTCAAAATTATCTGCAGCATCAAGAAGATTCATACCATGTGCGTTTATTGACTTTAAGAAGGCATTAACCCTTTCCCAAACAAGCCCTGGTTTTCACGTGTCTGCAGTACAAGTCTTTTGAAAACACTGTTGGAAAAGGAGAAATTGCTCGTGACGAGCAATTTCTCCTTTTCCTACAGTGTTTTCTACCCTTTTTGAGACCTTTCTGCATGCAGCGCTTTGGGCAACCGTAAAGTTCTAGATCATCAACGACAATCTGATAAGTGCAATAGAGAACTTGCAGCAGAACTTGAAGTAGCCGTTGGAAAATAGTTTCAAACTACAGTCAGTGTTCGCAAAGGCTGTATTCTCCCGTACTATGTAACATCTTAGAAAGAATAATGGATGGCGCCCTACTTTATAAAGGAACAGTCAACATCGGCGAAAGGACAATCACGGTTTTGCAGACGATATTGATGTCGTTGGGAACATGGACAAGAACTAGCCAGTTAGCTGCAACATCTTGACAACTCCTCCATGTGTTATAGTATGCAAATCAGTGCTGAAGAACAAAAGTGATGACTAACAATAGAAATGGCATCAATATGAACATCATTGTTAGTAACGATAAACTTGAAACTGTTTACAGATTTAAATACCCAGGAGCCCTGGTCACTGATGAAGGATCAAAACCTGAAATGCAAGAATAGCCCAGACCACAATAGCCTGGCCCCTGACCAAACCCAGAATCATATGGAACGACAAGAAAATCGCCGTCAAATAAAACTTACATATTTTTGCATGCATGTGAAACGTGGACATTAACAGCCGAAACAGAGCGGAAAATCAAAGCTATGGAGATGAGTTGTTTCGGAAATAAATGGATATCGCCGACATAGACCACACCACAAGTGATGAAGTAAAAGCCCGAATAAGAGCTACCACTGGACCTTACGAAGACCAACTGGCTACTGTAAAACGAAGAAAACTCAAATGGTTTGGCCATGTAACTCGATCTACAGGACTGGCAAGACCTTTCTACAAGGCATCGTGTACGGTTTAACCCTTTCTCAAACGACAAATTTTGGACTGGTCCAAATTCAAAGAGTTCGCAGACGACAATTTTAAATTTGATGAAAATGGCAGAAAGGTCTCAAAAAAGGTAGAAAACACTGTGGGAAAAGGAGAAATTGCTCGTTACGAGCAATTTCTCCTTTTCCCACAGTGTTTTCAAAAGACTTGTATTGCAGACGCGTGAAAACCAGGGCTTGTTTGGGAAAGGGTTAAGAAGAAGGGACAGACAAAAGAAACTCTGGGTGAATAACACCAAGGAGTGGACCAACCTTGATATGAATGAAGCAAATCGTGATGACTGGAGAAAACTGTGTCACCTCTTCTTTAGAGCCCCAAGATTCTAGCGACTAGGGGAGAGGCATGGGTATATATTCGAAGCCCAGTTGTCACTGACCCACTTTCTAGTTACAAAGAAAATACTGTTATTCAAAGTCTTTAAAAAAAAAAAAAAAAAAAATGCAAGCTCAGTATTTACCATAAATGGTGAGGAAACCACGAAGTTTCCGCTGGTAACCGAAATTGTACATCTTCCCCAATATCGTGGTTTTCCGGAGCCACTTACAGAAACTACGGGGACTTTCCAGTTATAAGTAACTAGAGTCTTTCACAGCTAAATGCCGAGCAAAAAAAAAAAACTTTTTGAGAACGAGCTAGATCAAGATAAGGCTGCACAGAACGTGTAGTCTGATCTCCAGCTACCCTGTCGGATACGATGAGAATTTTCGGGCGAAAAGAACTTCGAAAACGTACTAACTAGATGTTTACTATCTGCTGAAAATGTTCATTCTTTGGCAGTGTAAGGGTAAACATTTACGGATTAATACTCTCTGTAATCCTTAAACTGCTAAATAAATGAAACGAACATTTCCGCTCAAGACAAAAACCCGAACATTGCGATTTCAAAATTGATTTCACCGGAAAGAAAATACCATATCGGAGAGTGAAGATCAAAGATCAGACTGCACGCTCTGTGCGGTCTGATAATGATCTACACTGTCAGCAAAGGGACAGTGAGCCGCGCTTAGCTTGCTAAATAACTTGCATGAAACTTTCAAGCTGACAGTAAAATCCCAAATATTGCTATTTCAAAGTTTATTTTTTGGGGGGACAATGTCTCCCTTTCGGAAAGTGTAGATCTAAGATCAGACTGTACGTTCTGTGCAGTCTGATCTTGATCTACATTGTCCGCAATAGGTCAGTAAGTCGCGCTTAGCAGCCTAAGGGTTAACCCTGAAACTGCTTAATAAATGAAACGAAAATTTCCACTCAATAGAAAAAACTCAAATATTGCAATTTCAAAGCTGATTTCACCGGAAAGAAAATACTATATTTACTTTAGCTGTCACTGTAGATCGAGATCAGACTGCACAAAAACATGGAGTCTGATCTCGGATCTACACTGTCCGCTTTACTAAAACATTCCGGCAAATAGCTTAGCCGCCTTAAAACGATATTTTTGGTGTTTTTTTTTCGGGTTATTTTTCTTATTTCGATTCTGTTTATTTGGTGCTCCCAGGATTAGATTAGAGCACTGGTGTACCTGTCTTGTGCGGACAGTGTAGATCAAGCCAGACTACAGAGGACGTGTTGTCTGATCATAGCTGTCGTATATCCTGGCGAAAAGTACTTTTGAAACTGTAATGGTTCTGGTCTGCTTTTTTTGATTGAGAAAATCTGTCTCATTCAACTAGTGCTGTGTGGCTTATAAGTAAGCTGCGACCATCTACTCAAAACGAACTATGCTCTGGCAAAAGGGGCTTTAAATGCATCTCCGTAACTATTCATTATACCAAGCAAGTCATCACATCATTACGGATCAGTAAAAACTATTTTTTCTAAAAAAACTACAGATGAGGTAGACTGGTCCCTAGACATGCCAAAAATTGACCAACAGCAAATTTAGACCTCAGTCGATACTTGTTAAAGATGTATTAAGCCCCTTTTTCACAGAGCATGGCTCCACTACTATAGAGAGCGGCGTTAAGCAACTTTCTAACCACCAATCAATTTCTTGCTCTCGTGTGAACCGAACTTAAGTCTTCGGGGGCAGGTAACCACACAGGGAGCTTAAAATTAGAAAATGAGCTATGCTCTGGCAAAAGGGGGCTTAATGCATCTCCGTGTTGCATGTTAGTAATCAAGTCATCAAATTGCCACAGAAAATTGACCAAAAGCAAAAATCGGCCCAGGTAAGCCTGCGCGGACTGCGTAGGCTGACCTGGGTCGATACCTTTTGCAAATGCATTAAGTCCCCTTTTCACAGGGCATGACTTAAATACTTTTACGAAGCTGCACACGTGACTGTCCATGTGAATAACTACCTACTGCATGTGACCTGTATCTATTCAGCTATGGGATACTAAGCGCCACTTAAACGCAATTTAATTTGCAGATAGTGTTGATCCAGATTCAGGTTGCACAGAACGTGCAGTCTGATCTTAGAACTACAAGGTCCGACATGGTAAAATCTTTATTTTTTATGACGATAAGAACTTTTGGAATATTTAGTTTTTGATATTTTACTATCGCCTGGAAAGGTGTACTTTATGTGTTAATAAGGTTAACCATTATGCTGCTAGACGCAACCCACTGACCTTCTGCGGATAGTGTAGATCAAGATCAGACTGCACAGAAGGTGCAGTCTGATCTTGGACCTACACTGTCCGATAAGGAGATATATCTCCTTCACAAATACCTTTGAAATTGGAAATTTTGGGTTTTACTATCGGCTTGAAAACTTCATTTCTTTTATCAGCAGTATATGGGTTAAGTGTTAAAAGAGGACCCCTTGTAGATAGCTCACATGTTTCGCGGCGGACCACTACCTTTTTCTTTTTTCTTTTTATGGTGTTTAACGTTTTCAACATTATTTCAGTTATATCACGGCGGCCAGTGCACCTATCCATGCTTTCCTGGAGTTTCTTCTACCAGTACTCCGCACAATATTCTTTCCATGCCACTGGCTGCTTTCCCACATAACCATCGTCGAAACAATGGTCAGCGGTGAGAGAGGAATGAAACCTGTCGCGATGACTATCATCAATCCTCGGAAAGAAATTGGCCACAATGTTTTCAAATGGCTTCTTTCCCAGCGTCGTTAAAAGTCGGCATTGTGCAGTAAAGAATTAAACGTGTTTTTCGGACCACTACCAAAAGCACGTTTAATTCTTTACTGCACAATGCCGACTTTTAACGACGCTGGGAAAGAAGCCTTTTGAAAATATTGTAGAAAAAGGATAAAATGCTGGTAACCAGCATTTTCTCCTTTTCCCACAATGTTTTCTACCATTTGAACTACAATGAAATTGTCGACTGCAAATGCTTTCAATTTGGGCTAGGCTAAAATTTTGTCGTCTGGTAAAGGGTTAATCCTTTACCACGCTACAAAATTTTAGGCTTGGACAGACTAAAAGCTTTTACAGACGGTGAAATAAATGTGGCTCAAATGATGGGATAAATTTTGTTTTTAAAAACAGTGTGAGAAAAAGGTAGAAAAAAGGTGTAGAACAGTGTCACAAAAGGAGCAAATGCTGTTACAAGCATTTCCTCCTTTTCCCAAATTGTGTTCATATCTTACAACTGAATACCAAGCGCGGTAGTTAACCCTCTCCAAAACGACAAATTGTAGACTCTTCCGAATCGAAACATCTGCAGACGACAAATTCAAAGTCGGTACAAATGAGCATTTGGTAACCAGCATTTTCTCCTTTTCCCTCAATGTTTTCATAAATCTCCCTGTACCTTCTGTGCTGTCTGATCTTCATCTACACTGCCCACAAAAGCTTTCTGTGTCGTCTACAGTAAGGAAACAGTTAACCAACTATTCTGATTTCAAATTCTAATAATATATTTCAAAACTAACAAATTGGTTGGCTGAGACAGATTGTAGCCACCAACCAGAGGCTAGTCTTTGAATTTACAACAACAACAACACTGTTTCAAATAGACTAGAAAGCAACACAATATTGAATTAGGTAAAACAGATGGGTTATGCTCTGTCAAAAAGGGATTTAATGCATCTGCAAACAGTATCGAACCAGGTCAGCCTGTGCAGTCCGCGCAGACTGTCCTGTGCCAAAACTGTTTGCTACAGGTAAACTTTCTGCAAAAGACCAGTCTACCTCATGATTCAGTTGTTAGACAAAATGGATTTTATGGATCCATACTTATGTGATGACTTGCTTTACGAAGATGCATGAAATCCCCTTTTGCGAGAGCATGGCTCCAATGTTTCAACCAATCAGAAAGCGGGTTACTTTCAAATCTGGTAAACTCTTGAGAAGTGGAGAAAGAATGGTATTACGAGTGTTTAGTAAGTATGGGACCAGATCAAGCCACGTGACGAAGCGATGCGGTTTTTTTTCCGGGTTTTCCCAAACCGCGCTTACACGTACCGGTATCTATTCCAAGAAAAATTCATTTAACTCTTTACTAAACGACAAAATTTTAGACAAGTCCAAATTGAAAGCATTTGCAGAAGACACAATAAATGTGACCCAAAAATTGAAATTTGTTTTTGGAAGGATAGAAAACCTTGTGGGAAAAGGAGAAAATGCTGGTTACCAGCATTTTCTCCTCTTCCCACAAAGTTTTCAAAAGGCCTCTTTCTCAGGGTCGTTAAAACTCGGGATTGTGTGGTAAAGGGTTAAGCACTTTAGTGTACTTTATGCGCTATCTTGATCAACTATCGAACAGGACTAAAACCCAGTCTTGTTGCGGTCTTCCACCGAAATTTGCAAAACCGCATAATATATGCAGTAAGAATTTTAAGAATTTATAAGCCTACGTGAACAGTAATTTTTAGGTGGAGTTTTTTTTTCCTGTCTTTTCCAGATCATCCTTTCAATGTCCCGTGTTAATTGTACTTTAGATAACGTTTTTTTTTTCTTTACAAAACTCATAGAGTGGTACATGTAATTATGCCATTTAACTTTTTTTTTTCTGATCCAAATTTACGCTTTGTTCACCAAATACTGAAATTTTACTTATTAGCTAAACCCTTTGTTGTGGGTCTTATTTAGAACTGTCTCACTGAGACAATTTTCATGAGTACCCACAACGTATAATACTATCATGTACAAGTGAAATAAAAATATCTATCTATAATAACGGATAGGTTTCGCCTTGTATATTGCACGATCCCGCGTAACACATAGGCATCCGATGGCGACGATAAATATACGAAAGTCAACCAACCACCAACCAACCAACCAACCAACCAACCCCGCGTCGATACATAACAATAGCGATATTTTTAGCTACTAGTACATGTGTTTTCGGCGAGACTTCAACGGAAACTAGAGTACCCACAGCATAGATTTTGCTGGAGAATGCAAAATCTTACGTTTTTTTTTTCAATTTTTAACCTTGCAAATTTCATCAGAAGCAATCACCGTTTACTACTTCACTACTTAACCCTTTCCCACACGACAAACTTTGGACTCGTCTAAATTCATACATCAGCAGACGATGCTACTAGAATTCAAAATGGGTACAGACATACCTAATTTCTCTGACTGGGTATAAAACATTGTTGTTACCGGCATTTTCTCCTTTTCCCACAATGTTTTCAAAAGCTTTCTCTGACAGGGTCGACAAAACTCAGGATTGTTTAGTAAAGGGTTAAAAGATGTTAGAGGTGTATATCACAGGCTAACCCTTTCATTGCCAATGGCGATTTAAAAAGTTTTCTTGGACAGCGTAGTTCAAGATCAGACTGCACAGAACGTGCAGTCTGATCTTTGATATACACCTCCCGATAATGCACCATGACTGAAATCATCTTCAACTGCAGAGAAAATCTATTTTTTTTTCTGCAAAAAATGTCGGAACTGAAAAATAAAAACAGTTGGCAGTAACAGACTTTAACAGATGAATGTGAATCGAACAATGTAGACCAAGATCAGACAGCACGGACGTACTCGTCGATTTTGATCTACATTGTTCGGAAAGGAGACCAGATATGGGTAAAAAGGCGTGGCCCTCTCTTCACTCCATCTCTGTCCAGACAAAGGTGAGATATATCAACTGAATCAGTAAAGGCCATTCGATACGTAGTGTTTTAAGCGACAGCTGCCATTCGACCACGAAACAGTAATAACAATATTGTACATGTGCGCTAAAATTAGACGTACGAAATTACTTGCCAACACGGAATGTCGTCAGGAAATCAGAAGGGTCCTGCGTGGCTCAGTAGTGAAGTGTAGAATTCGTAACCTAAAGGCTCCAGGTTCGATCCTCACTCAGAACTGCAGCCTTGTACTAGTGTAACCCAGGCTATACGTGAATATGTGAGCTGTCGCCGCGATATGATTGGAACAATTTTTGAAGGAGGCGTAAAATAAGGACGGACGGACGGACAAAAGGAAGGAAGGAAGGAAGGAAGGAAGGAAGAATGAATGAATGAATAAATGAATATTGAAATTTGGGATCAGAATTAAATTTAGAATCATGGTCGCTGAAGACGGTCGCTGGTTCAGGCATGCGCCAGTCTCCGATGCGATTAAACTAGTCTTGCTAGACATTACGCTCGTTTGTATTATGTTTAAAGCCGTTCTTAATAATACATTATTTTAGTGCATCTATCCATGCTTTCCCGGAAGTTTGCTTTACTAGCGCTTTGCGCAATATTCTTCTCAAGCCACTGGCTGCTTTCCGACATAACCATTGTCGGAACAATGATCAGCGGTGAGGGAGGCGTTCAGATTAAATTATGCGTAGCCTACAAAATCAAAGTACTTTAAGTATTAAGATTCTGATATTTTTCAAATGTATCAGACCGAATGGAGTTTTACGCCGCTTTCACCATCATTTCAGTCATATCACAAGGTTAGCTTGTTTAACCATGATTTCTGAAAAGAGGCTTAATGAATCTGCAAAAAATATCGCGCAGACTGACGTAAGTCGATATTTTTTGCTGTTTATAAATTTTCTGCATTCTCAAGGACCACTCTACCTCCAGATTCAGTCAATCATAACACTAAAAGGATTTCATGGATAAATAATTATGTGATGACTTGCTTGGTATAATAAAAAATGCATCATGGAGATGCATTACGCCCCCTTTTCCCATAGTATGGCTCATTTATATGTGTCCTGGGTTTCATCAGCGCTAGACTGATGCTCTGAAGTGTTTTGATCAAGGACACTCCCAATGTACATATAAACCTAGGGCCTCGAGAGCTTTAGAGCGCTCATCCGTGACAATTTCTGTTGGTTTAGCAGCCTTACAGATCAAGATCAGACTATCCTGACTTGCATGCCGATCTTGAATCTCTGCTGCGTTAAGATATCCTGGACAAAAAGTCAGAAATTACAATCTCTTGCTCCGTATCGACAGGCCCTTTTGCGAACCAGACTGCATGTCGCGTGCAGTCTGATCCTGGATCAACACTGTCCGATTTAACCAGTCACTGCACAATGCCGCCTTTTGACGCCCCTACGAAAGAAGACTTTTGAAAACATTGTGGAAAAAGGAGAAAATGCTGGTAACCAGCATTTTCTCCTTTTCCCACAATGTTTTCTACTATATCAAAGAAAAATTGCACCATTTGAGCCAAATTAAAATTGTCGTCTGCAAATGCTTTAAATTTGGGCGAGGCTAAAATTTTGTCGTCTTGTAAAAGGTTAATTTTAATGTTCAGACAGCTTTTGAATCAAAACGCAGTACAAAACGTTTTTCTTTTGGACCTGAAGTGTTCATTTAATCATGGTAGCTTAAATAATAGAGCAGTTTGGCTAAAATCTGTACGGATTTTGCGTGGGATTAATAATGGTTCAAAATAGAAAAAACAACTCATCCCAGTAGACTCTGAAAACGGCGTAGATTTTCTGACAAACAATTCAGCCAAGCTCTGCGAAAAACAGGATTTAGAACATCTGCAAACAGTATCGGTCAATGTTGGCCTACGTAGTCCGCATAGGCTGACATGGGTCGACACTTTTTGCTATTGTAAATTTTCTGCATGTTCAAGGACCGATTCTACTCCATGATTTAGTCGGTTGTTAGACAAAATGGATTTTATCGGTCCATAACCATAAATTATGATGACTTGACTGGTGTAATGCCACCACGGAGATAAAATCCCTTTTTTCCAGAGCACCCTTTAAATATTATCCATTACTCTTTACCAGACGACAACTCTTATCCAAACGACAAAGTTATCTGCCTACATCGATAGTGTTTGCAGACGACACATCAAATGTTGCTCAAGTGACGGAATCTGTCTTTCGAAGGGTCATTGGTAGATCTCGGGTGGTCCGTTGATCAAACCCACACGCCGGAAATACACCGCTTTACCGTTCTTAAAATCATAACATTCCATTTAGAAAAAAGAAAACACTAGTCACAGTTTTCTGTGGGAATCCATCTAAATATATTTCCGATGACAAACAGTGTGTACATTTATATTCTAACTAGATCTATCTATTCCGTTGGCATTTTTCAGCGACAGGTTGCTCGTCACCGTAGCTCTTGGTGCCGTTGCTAATCGATTTACATAGGCGCCGCCATGTTTAAGATCAGTTGACTGGTAGTATTTCAAAAATGGAACCCCCCCCCCCTTGATAAGGACGAGGCTAGATGTAGTTACGGAATCGGCCGAGTTGTGACGAGTGTCGAAGGGTAGGAAACATTGCTGGAAAAGAAGGAAATGCTGGTTACCAGCATTTTCTCCTTTTCCCATGATGTTTTCAAGGGCCTTCTCCATCAATGTCGTGGAAACTAAGAATTGTTTGGTAAATTCACGGTTTTTTTTTTAGAGTCCCGTAAATATAGCAATGGCTATTTATAGCCGCGGTACCTCATTATATATGTTGGTTAGTTTCAGATCTCAAAGAGCTAGACTAAATTACATGTGCATGGATAGCAAACATATTTATGAAGCTACATGGAAAACATTGTGGCGAAAGGACCAATTCCTTAGTTGTTAGCAATTGGTTCTTTTGCCACTTTTTCTTCTCTTTATTTCAAAAATAAATTCGTCAGTTTAGTTACACATATCTATTTTACAATGATTATGAATCAATTTCTTTAAAGTTAAATCAATCACTTTCGATGATTACTTCCTGGAAACCTTAATCGGTACTCGTGCCATGAGGCTGGCTGTTCTCACAGTAAAACCCGATTTTCACTGAAGTCGATCCCGGAACCTTCAATGTGAGTGGCCGACGTTTTACCCCAACACCAATGACAATACAATATACTTAAAGAAGTAGTTTATTTATTATATTCTATATAATTTGTATTGTATTTACCATACAATAAGAGCTCCAGATAAAACGGAGTGATGGTATTCTAAATCCATTATTTCTCTTCCAAACCCCATGTTGTGGGTACTCATTAGAATCGTCTCGATGACACGATTCTAATGAGTACCCATAACATAGGGTTTAGTGCAGAATAATTAATATTTTCAATTTTGAAATCAAAATCACTTCCTCTGTCTGGAGCTCTGATACAAGATTCTATTTGCGGGGGAAGGGGGGTGGAGGGGGTGGAGGGGAAAGAGTTCTACAAAGTCATATTCGTCAAGTAGTGGGCTTACCCTTTACCTCATAATACCGTGATTTAACGACATTCAGGAGGAAGGCTATTGAAAACATAAGGGGAAAAGAAGGAAATGTTGTTAACCAATCACATTTCAAAGACCGTATCCCATCATTTGAGTCACGTTTCATTTGTCAGTTTTCTCAGTTTTAGACTAGTCTACAAGACTTTTGTCGCCTGGTAAAAATCAAAGATCAACGATCACCTGTTCCAGTAAAACACGTAAACTATCCGTTTGAAATGTACAACTGTATCAACTGTATAAAGATTAATGAGCCGTGCTCTGGCAAAAGGGGGCTCAATGCATCTCCGTGATGCATGATACCGAGCAAGTCATCACATGATTAAGGACCCATAAAATCCATATTATCGAACAACCGACTCAGTCATGAGGTAGACTGGTCCCTCGACATACAGAAAATTGACCAATAGCAAAAAGATTCGGTCCAAGTCAGCCTGCGCGGACTGCGCAGGCTGACCTGAATCGATACTAGTCGCAGATGCACGAAGCCCCATTTTCACCGAGCATGTCTCATTACCTCATGAAATAAGTTTATGGCTATATTGCCGTCAAAATCATTCTTGTGGATCACGGATAATCAGCATTAATTAAAGTATAACGAATATGAATACATGTTAAAATATTGTGACAAAAGAAGAAATAGTAAAGTATGAGCACCTTCTCCTTTTGCCATGATGTTTTTAGAAAGTGTAAAAGTAGTCTGTTGCTTGACGAAAAAGGTCGTCTGCATGGAGAGATTCGTTCCATTCTTTCACTTTCATGAGCGATAAACACCTTTTGCAGATACATTAAACCCTCTTTTCAAAAATCATGGCTCACTTATTTTATTTCAAGTTGGGGTGTTTTTCGAAAATAAAACAATACCGAATTATTGTCAGGCACAGTAGCTAGTGTCGTCGTAAAGCAAAAACGCTAATATTTTCTCATATCCTGCGATTACTGTCAAACAAAATTGATTTTACAGATCCATAATTATGTGATGACTTGCTTGGAATAATGTACAAAGGGTGTGCATTAACCCCCTTTTGCCAGGGCGCAGCTCAAATTTATTTACTTGGGGACTAACGAGTTTAACTTTTTCCGCGGAGTGTTTTGTAATTCAAGTATCATAACAAACACGTGATGATTGAACTTTTCACCAAACGACGAAATTTTGGAATGGATCAAATTCAAAGCAGTTGCAGACGACAAAGTAAATGTTACTAAAATGCCGATATCTGTCTGTGGGAGGAGAGAAAACATTGTGGGACAAGGAGAAAATGCTGGTCACCAGCATTTTCTCCTTTTCCAACAATGTTTTCAAAAGTCCCCCACCCCAGGGTTGTGAAAACTCGTGACTGGTAAAGAGTTAAACATAATTTTATGAACGTGTCAAATAAAACTGATTAAGGCGAGTACTCATACAACGGACATGTACCAAACTGTAAGTTAACCCTTTATCAAACAGTCAAGTATCATAAACGATACTGATGAGGAAACCTTTCAAAAACATTGTGGGAAAAGGCGAAAATGCTGGTAACCAGCATTTTCTGTATTTGTCGTAATGTTTTCTACTCTTTCCAGAGCAAATCTCATAATTTTAACAACGATTCCGTTTGTCGTCTTCTTATGCTTTGAATTTGGATAAGTCTAATATTTTTGTCATAGGTTTAAGAGCTAAACCATTAACAGCTAATTTACAAATAAAGCTCGTAAAAAATAACGATTCATATCACCGAAGGCAATAATGTGTATCGTTACATACGCTTATCGCTTAGGTTCAAACTTTTATCCTTGAGAAAACAGAGTGGCAAATCGACTTTCCTGGTTTAATCCTTTCCTAAACAAGCATTTTCTCCTTTTTCCACGAGGTATTCAAAAAGCCTTCTCTGTTAGGCCGTTAAAACGCGGGATTGTGTGGTTAACCCTTTCCAAAACAAGCCCTGGTTTTCACGTGTCTGCAGTACAAGTCTTTTGAAAACAATGTGGGAAAAGGAGAAATTGCTCGTAACGAGCAATTTCTCCTTTTCCCACAGTGTTTTCTACCCTTTTTGAGAACTTTCTGCCATTTTCATCAAATTTAAAATTATCGTCTGCAAACTCTTTCAGTTTGGAAGGGTCTAAAATTTGTCGTTTGGGAAAGGGTTAAAGGTTGAGGACTAAACCTCGAAAAGACGTGTTGCCTTGTCTGGGGTTTGAACACCAGAATATATTACTGCTAACTGGTTTAGTAACAATCGCACGCAAGATGCAAGCTCAGACTGCACGTTCTGTGTAGTACAATCTCGGCTAATTTCCGCCGTTTGAACCGTGCTCTGGGAAAAGGGGGCTTACTGCATCTCCGTGAGGCATGATACCATGCAAGTCACCATATAATTTTGGATCCATTACATCCAGTTTTTTTTTTGTATAACAGCTTACTGAATCATATACACTGTACGCTGGTCCTTTGACATGCAGAAAACTGACCAATACCAAACAGTATCGGCCAAGGTCAGCCTGCGCGGACTGCGCAGACTGATCTGGGTCAATACTTTTTGCAGATGCATGAAACCCCCTTTTCACAGAGTATGGCTCATGTAAGTCGTGGCGGGGTTCTAACTCGCGTCATTTGCGTCGACTGTCCTAGCTACACCATGCCTATACTCTTCTAATATCTAACGTGAATCGAGGTGTGCCTATAAGGTTCGACCATCACTTCTTCTTAAAAAATAGTTAGTACCGTTTTCAACAAAACTGATCAATGATTCAAGACACTGGCTTGTGCGTCTTTCCGTTTCTCTTTTTTTTTGCAAATGTTGTAACGTACGGCAATATTCCTAAGTCGCTGGCGGCTTTTTTACCAGAGTAAACAAAGTCGACAGTGATAAGCGGCGAGAGACTAATAAAACTACTGGCGATTACTCTCACCAGTTCTCGCCGTCTCGGAGAGAATTTTGGCCGGGCCGTGGTTCGAACTTACAACCCCTCGATTAAAAGCCCTGTGCTCTGTCACCGAGGTACCGGGACGCGATATGAATGAAAACAGCACAATTAACGCATTATATATAATTACTCCTAAAAAGGTCAGACTAACAGACTTCAAAATCGCGATATTTTTGCTGCGTAGTAACGTTTTATCGATACTGAAAAACATGTAAACATGCCCGGAGTAAACTGCTGTAAGGGACCTTCACCTTAGGGAAATAAAGTGCGTGTTGTTAAATATATTATCATAATGTACTTAAAACATACTCCGACAAAAACCGATTTTGTGCAAAAAGTATGAAATGTCATGAGATAAAAATTCACAGGTGGATCAAATGAAATCTTATGTATCGAATGAAGTTTATCTTACCTTTCTACGACGTTTCTTCTTAATATAATCCGCGATAAAAACTCGGTCCGCCATCAAGCCGCTTCGATATGATTATCGACCAGCCGATATCGCAAACCCGAATGATATTGTAAACATTCAGTGCGCAGGTGCAAGCGTGACCGCGTGACGTAAGCGTTTTATTGCTCAATTTAGAACACAGAGGGTAACCTAGGAATTAATTAAAATCATTCATATGGGAGTAATGTACAGTATGATATCAGCGAAAGAAAGCATAAGAGATATGTTGAAATAGAACGAAAGTTTTAAAATTAACTCAGACTCATGGGATAAGATAGCCGTTTACTTTCGAAATCGATATAGAAACTCCGCGTGCTATTTTTAGAAATTATACCTCGCAGTGAAATGTGGAAATTACGCGTCATGTTCTATTTTAAGTACTGCTTTACTCAATCAGACGACACATTCTAGAAAGAATGGACACCTTATAGATTCATTATTGGATAAATTGTACTTTTATGCCATCAAATAGGCTTCTAGGACTGTAGAATTATTCCGTGACTAATCATTTGTTTATTTGTTTGTTTGATTTTTATCTCCTTTAGCAACGTCATTTCTGTAATATCGCGGCGACGAGCGCCCGTATGTATGGATCATGCTTTGACTTCGCACAACATTCTTTCCAAGGCACTGTCTGCTATCGCGCTATCGCCCTTAACTCTTTACTAAAGGACAAAGTTTTAGACTTTACCAAATTGAAAGCATTCAGTGCAGACGACAAATTTAATTTTTTTCTAGAAAGATGATTTCTGTCTTTGAAATGGTAGAACAGATTGCGGGAAAAGGAGAAAATGTTGGCTAGCAGCATTTTCTCCTTTTCCCACTATGTTTTTCCGAAAAGCCTTCTTCTTCAGGGTCGTTATTTGGGAAAGGGTTAAACAACACCGAAACACCGTTCACCGATGAGAAACGAATGAATCCTATCGCAATGACTGTCACCAAAGTCTCAGGAGGAATTTAGCTGGGCCAGGGAATCGAACCAGCGACCCCTTTGTTTCAAGACCAGTCCCTTACCGATTTAACTACCGAGCTTGGCTATAAAATAATTACCATCGACAGACGACCTTGAGGTAGACCTCGTTTAATAACACTGTGGGAAAGGAAGAAATTGCTCTTTTAGAACAATTTTATCTTTCTGTGAGTGTGTACGTTCTCGTGTATTTGAAGGAGGGTCGAATCATGTAGCATGATCGTCAGCAATTTTCTGAGAAAATTTGGCCGTGGCCGTGAATCGAACCAGTAACCCCTGAGTTTCAAGCCCAATGTACTTTACCGATTGAGCTACCATGCGCTATCGCAGTTCATTCCCTTGTGGGTCTTGCAGTAGACCACCATCAAAAACACAGTGGCATAGGAAGAAATTGCTCGTAAATGCCAATTTACCTTTTTGCCACAATGTTTTTACGTGTATTCATGAATTCAACTCCCATATTGCCAAGGATGTTGTCAGCTACACTTTACCAGACAATTCGAGTTTCAACGACCCTGAGAAATAGGGCTTTTGAAAACATTGTGCGAAAAGGAGAAAATGCTGGTAACTAGTATTTCTCCTTTTCCCACAATGTTTTCTACCCTTCCATAGACAAATCCCATCATTTTAGCAAAATTCAGTCTGTCGTCTGCAAGAGCTTTCAATTTGGAGAAGTCTACGATTTTATCATTTGTTAAAGAGTTCAGTAAAATTGCACAACGTGATTCTCTTTGACTGCTCGGCGCGACTCCAAGCGCTTTGACGGACAGTGTAGATTAAGATGAGACTGCACCAAATTTGGTATTTTTTCCGGCAAAAATAACTTTGAAATTGCATCATGTTTGTATTTTACCATTGGAAACAAATTTTCATCAAGATCTAGGCCTACTGGCGATTCATTTGACAGTTTAGCCCTTTACCACACAATCCCGAGTTTTAACGACCCAAAGGAAAAAAGACCTTTGAAAACATTGTGGGAAAAGGAGAAAATGCTGGTAACCAGCAATTTCTCCTTTTTCCACAATGTTTTATACCCTTTCGAAGAAAAAAATTCTAATTTGTGTAACATTTAATATGTGGTCTGCAAATGCATTCAGTTTAGACCAGTCCAGAATTTTGTCCTTTGGTAAAGAGTGAAGGGTTAATGTAAATCATACTCATCACCTGTTTCAAATCCACGCAAGTCATCACAATCAATATTACCAGGAATGTATTTTTTGTCATAATCTTCGCAAGTCCACTTTTTTTCAGCGCACTTTAATGTCTTACTCGATTATGTATATGTGAATCGGGATCAGACTGCCTGTAGTCTGATTTTTATCCGGCATAAAACTTCAAATTACGAAAATTCGAGTCTTTACTATTGCCCGGAAATCTATTGCGATTTTAATCTTTGTCTCGTGTTTTATTGGCCATGGATAAAAAAAAAGGTCTTGAAAACATCGTGGAAAGAAAAAAAAAAAACCAAAAAATGCTGGTAATTAGCATTTTGTCCTTTTCCCACAGTGTTTCCTAGCTTTTCAAAGATTCAAATTTGTCGTCTGCAAATGCTTTTAATGTGAACAAGTCTAAATGTTTAACGTTTGGTGAAGAGTTAAGGATTAAATGACAGCATCAATGGCAAAGGCATCGTGATTTGGTTTATCATTATCTGGACAAATATTGTGGCAGTTGTAGATTTAAAAGCGAGCAGTAAGTTTACAAGGTTCACCAACCATTCTACGTAACGTTCTTAAACCAGTGCTAAATATAGAAAGTAACTCTATATCTGATTGGCTAAACAAAATGGTTCAGCCATTCAGACATCGCATTACTTTGAAACTAAGAAAATTCCTTTAAAATAAGGCTAAGAATGCCTGAAGACTGGGTGGGTGAATACAGACCCTGGAACCGTATTCACCATCCGCTAGATATTAGTTGTGGCCACGAGATACTTACATGCAAGTCGTGACCACCAAATATTTTTACTTTTCTCGCGTGTCCCCGCCATCTTGCCATAGTTGTTTCAAATTTTCCAGGGAAATCAGGATTTTCTCACTTTCCTATTTCATGCGTCTCCGATCAAATTCCATTGTTTAACACATTATTGCATCACGTTTTGCGGCGATTGTAAACCAAAATCCGACAGCATGTGCTGTCTGATCTTTGATTCATTCTGCCTGCTAAATTAAGACATTTGTGGCTAACATCTACTTTACAAGTAATTGTTTGGTCTCATTTTTTCAGACTGATATGTACACTTTGCTTACTTGCTGCTGCAAAAGCTAAGTCTTTACCAGGTCACAAAAATGTTAACCCTTATCCTGCTAAATAAGTGAAATGAAACTTTCATGCCGATAGTAAAATATAGTAAAAACCCAAATTTTGCTATTTCAAAAATATTTTTGGGGAAAGATATCTCCTTATCGGACAGTGTAGATCCTAGATCAGACTGCACGTTCCGTGCAGTCTGATCTAGATCTACACTGTCCGCTAAAGGCCTTCGAATCGCGCTGAGCAGCCTAAGAATTAAGACTCACCCAAATTAAATGGTGTTGCACACAATAGATAAAATGTAATTTAGGTGATGGACTTTGGTATATAAGAACAAACAGCATACCACAGAAGGATGAAAATGCTAGTTACCAACATTTTCGCCTTTCACCACAATGTTTTCAAGTGCCTTTCTCATCAAGTTCGTTAAAACATGGTGTTGTTTGTAAAGGATTGACAGGTATTTTCAACAGCCATAAAACAGACTCGTTATAGAAAATATTGCAGACATAGAAAAAAATCTTATTAAATCTGAAAATGCTTAGCACGACACAGACACTAGTTGCTTCGGCAACTGGTTGATTGATTGAATGGTGTTTTACGCCGCTTTCAACATTATTTCAGTCATATCACGGCATCAGCTCACATATCTATGTATTTCCTGGGTTCAACCAGTACCAGGCTAGGGCTCTGAAGTGTCTTGCCCAAAGACGAAAAACCTAGTGGATCCAGAGAGGCTCGAAACAGGGCCCCCAGATCACGAGTCCTACACTTTACCACTGAGCCACGCAGGTTACAACTGGTATAGATCTAGATTATACCTTACAGACCGGGGGATCTAATCGTAGATCGTTTGAGAAATGTTTAAGTTCAGAACAGACTTTAAACGTTAACAAAAGGTGGTTTGGCCAATTTCTTTCCTCTCCCACCGCTGATCATTGTTTCACTGATGGTTATGAGGGAAAGCAGCCAGTGGCTTGGAAAGAATATTGTGCGGAGTACTGGTAAAAGAAACTCCAGGAAAGCATGGATAGGTGCACTGGCCGCCGCGATATAACTGAAATAATGTTGAAAACGGCGTTAAACGCCATCAATCAATCAATCAATCAATCAATCAGTAACAAAAGCTATGTAACGATCCTCCGACACAGACTCGCGTGTCTCTATTCGAGTCTTGGCTAAGGCTATCAAGTGCCTGGTTCGAATTCGCTATTTTAAACATTTTAATTTTGAATATGAGCCATGCTCCGTAAGATAGGGGTTAAATGTATTCGCAACAAGTATCGACCATGTCGGCCTTTGCAGTCCGCGCAGGTTGACCTGGGCTGAAACCATTTACTATTTTGAAATTTTCTGCATGTCAAAGAACCTCATGATTGAGACGGTTTAAAGACAAAATGGGGTTTTTAGGTTCACAATTATGTTTTGATTTGCCTCGTATAATACATGTATTTGCCAGAACATGACTCTTTTCAAAACATTGGGAAAAGTGGCTATCATAAGTTACTATGCGGTAATTTCTACAGGTTTATGCCAGACTCACATAGAACCGTCATAATCTTCTGTAGATAAACTATGTTTAATATTTTCATGTGTGGTTAATTTACTTGCATTCTGAAATTGGATATACCGTGTTTGTTGATAGACAACGATAATATGTTGTTTGATGATAAGGAATTGACTGCCTGATATTTCTTGAGTTGGCCACACATCGGTCATTCCGATACGATTAAGAAAGTTATTATGTGATTATGCAAAATTAGGGACTATAGGTAATATTGTCGCATGTACCTGTTTACCCTTTACCATACAATCCCTTTTTAACGAACCTGAAGATGAAAGCTTTTGAAAACAATGTGGGAAAAGGAGAAAATGCTGGTATCTTCCTGCTGGTAACCAGCATTTTCTCCTTTTCCAAAGATGTTTTTTACCCTTTCTGACACAAATTCCAACATTTGAGCAGCATTTAATTGTCATCTACAAATGCTTTTAAACTGGACAAGTCTAAAGATCTGTTGTCTGGTAGAGAGTTAAGTCTTGTATAGTCTTGTATATTTAGATTTTTTTTAAAAACAAATATTATTTGACGGCTTTCCATTATTTCAGCTTTATAATATTTTGACAGATTTTCATTTGGTTTCTTCCTGTTGCTGTGTATAGAGTTTCTTGATTAGTGGGTCGTTTTGCTACTAAAAGTGAAAAAAAAAAAAAAATACAGTGTATTTTATTTCTATGGATTTACCCTCAAAATATCCCCCCAAAAGGTGCACTACAATTAAAACAGTTGATACCAGTTCATTACAGAACACCGAATTCAATCCTCTACTAGCAAGCGTCTTCCGTGCATGATGTAGGAATGGGATCGTTAATTGATTGATTGATTGAACGGTGTTTTAAGCCGCTTTCAACATTATTTCAGTTATATCACGGCGACGGCTCACTTATTCATGTATGTCCAAGGTTTAACTAGTACTATACCGAGGCTCAGAATTGTCTTTCCCAATGACATTCCCTCGAAATACCCAGTGCTTCAAGTGAGGCTCGAACCCGGGGCCTCAAGAATACGAGTTCTACACTTTTCCACTGAGCCACGCAAGACAGCGAGACTCGCACCCGAGGCCTTCAGATTATGAGTCCAACACTTTTCCAATGAGCCACGCAGGGCCCCGGAACGGTTAAGATAGGACAGATAATATGCAAAAGTGTGGTTCATAGTCCGAAAAATAGCAAAAAAAGAAGGAAAACTCTGTCATGAACTGGTGGCATCCTAACTTAGAATTAAGCTTTGTGTAAGAATACAAGAAAGAAACACAGTAATATACAGGTGGACAGCACCAAGAACAAAAAGTACATCAACTCTGTACCAGAGGACAAAATTTCACAATGAATGTATTTGCAAACAACCTAGTAAATGTGGCACTAATAGGATTTTTCTGTGCAAGAATAGAAATAATTGTGGAAAAAGGAGAAAATGCATTTCTCCTTTTTCCTCAATGTTTTCAAAAGCATTTCTGTGCCCTCGTAGGAAAAAAAAATGATATTTTGGTAAAGGATTAACCATGTAGATGATAAAGCAGTGAAATATACTTTGAATGGCTTTTCATGTACTGAGAGAAAATGAACCAGGAAGAAATGGACAGATCGTTGACCACTGGGTGGACATTGAACAGCTGCATGTTCACCGAATCTTAAGCCCAGCAATCTGTACTAACTAACCATTCTAAAAAGCATTCTTAGTCTTATGTTAAATAATTTTCAAGAATATTCTAAATGTCAAAGTAATGAAGTTGCTGATTTGGTTAAATAAAAAGGTTAAGACAGTCAGAAATTGTAATAAGTACTTTCTTACTAGAGAATTAGACTACGAATGTTAGTTAACTTAACTATGTCATGGCCGGACTAAATTATCGCGTAGTCACGACTTCATATCACGTGGGAGCAACTTAACTATCTCATAGTCACAATTATCTCGTGGCCACGAATTACGAATTAACTATCTCGTTGCAAAGACTTAATTATCTCTTTACCAAAACTTGATTTTCTCGTGGCCACAACTAATATTTAGAGGCCTTAAATTAATGTGTGACCACATACCTAGAGGCCATAGATTAATTTATGCGTGGCAACAACTAATATCTAGAGGCCATAAATCAATTATTTCGTGGCTACTATTAATATCTCGTTGCCACTACGGAGCTATCTGGTAGCTTCAGTTCAATATCTCACAGCAAGAAAATAATTATCAAAAGGGAACAAATTTGTGTGCGATAATTGCATTGGATAGTTACTTCTTGGCCACGAGATATTTCGTGACCACGAGATAGTTAAGTCGTGGCCACGGGACAATTCAGTCGTGAACACGACGTATTCGTTTCTCGCGTGTACCCTCTATGCAGCCCTAAATGATTCATATGTATTAAGGATTTTAGACCTACCGAAATTGCACAGGTGAGTCAAATGACAAACTATTGAATGGAAATATCTTTTTTTAATCAACAAAATCTTACAAACAATTGCATTTGTTCAGTGTGATGTTTTCTAAGACTCTGAATGCAGGGACATAAGTAGTGGTGTTTGTTCAGTAATGCATTAACTTTTCCCGGCGAAACCAATTTTTTGTTTGGAATAGTGTTTTAACTCTTTACCAAACGACAAAATTTTAGACTGGTCCAAATTCAAAGCATTTGCAGACGACAATTTAAATCTGGCTCAAAATTTGAAATTTGTTTTGGGTAGAGTTGAAAACATTGTTGGAAAAGGAGAAAATGCTGATTACCAGTACTTCTCCTTTTCCCATAATGTTTTCAAAAGGCTTCTTTCCCAGAGTCGTTAAAGTCGGGATTGTGTGGTAAAGGTTAACCATGATCTCTCCCAATACCAAATATATCAACCCTTATCCTGATAAATAAGTTAAATGAAACTTTCAAGCCGATTGTAAAAAACAGAATAATGCTTATACTAACTTTTTCTTTTGAGAAAATACCTCGTTATCGGATAGTGAAGGTCCAAGATCAGACTGCACGTTCTGTGCAGTCTGATCTTGATCTACACTGTCCGCAAAAGGTCAGTGAGTGGCACTTATCAGCCTAAGGGTTAACTCGACTTCTCTCGTCGGCTGGAAATAAAATCCACTAAAACTTAGAAAGATTCTTCACCTTGCAGGTTTTTCTAAACAGGCAGACGGTATAGATCCAATAGCAGACTGCACATAACATGCAGTCTGATCTTAATCTATACGGCCTGCAAAACCCCCTCTAATCTGATATTTTTCCCAGAAGAAAGAACATAGAAATCGACAATTTTGGGCTTTCCTACCGCCGGAAAATTTCCATTTCGGATTTTCAAAATCATACTTGAAAATATTTCATCACTGGATTTATTGTGCCAGTAGTTCGCAAATCAACCAATGAATATAAGAAGTACGTGTGAAAACAAAATATTCAGTGGCATTTCCATAAAGTGGTAAATAGCCCCGAAATACTATTTATAGAGTTAGCACTAGAATTTCCCCAAAATTTAGTTATTTGGAACGTCCCATGATCAATGACATGCGTAGATTTTGTGGGATCGTATTCAAGTAGAAACAATGACGTCAGATCTTGTCTCATGAGAAATGGCGGAATTGCGAAAGCAAAACGTCAGACGCCAATACCGCACCTTTTGTCCTGAATGTAACTTTTTAGGTTTCTGTACGCTTGAAAAAAAATAAGTCAAGTACTTTTTATCAGTGATTTACGAGAAGTTTTTGAGTCAGGTCAAAATTCTAGATATACCTCTTTATGGGCTAACTCTAGTTTACAACCATGCAGCTCCATTAGAACGGTTTATCCTTTACCAAACGATAAAAATTTAGACTCGTCCAATTTGAAAGCATTTGCAGACGACAAATTAAATGTGTCTCAAAAATTAAAATTTCTTTTAGGAAGAGCAGAAAACATTGTGGGAAAAGGAGAAAATGCTGGTTACCAGCATTTTCTCCTTTTCCCACAATGTTTTCAAAAGGCTTCATCCTCAGGGTCGTTAAAGGTCGGGATTGTGTGGTAAATGGTTAACTGTGTGTTGCACATGTTCAACACCATTTCAACATTTTTTTTTTCAGTCTTATTAAGGCGGCCATCGCACCACTCCACACATTTCCAGAGTTCCTTATTCTAGTCTTTGGCACAACACCCTTTTCAAGTCCCCGGCTGCTATCCCTATACACAACATAGTGACACTGCTCGGTCAGTGAGGAAAGAATCCGAGATTCATCGTAACGAGTTTGGCCCAGCATCGTTTCCGATCTTATGGACCCCGCAATACCAAACCTGTACCTTATACCATTCATTCATTTATTCGGCAAATCAGCACAAGTAATGCTTTTGGCCTTAACAATACATAATAAAAATATGGCAAGAACATATAAATTTAATGAAATACAGAAATATTATTCAAAGGACCTAGAAAAGAAAGCGCTTAACGCATCATAATATTTAAAACAGTGATGAAATATTCATTTCATAGTATGCAATGAAAAGGAAAATGCAAGTAACATTCAATACCGATCCGGCCTTTTGAGAAGGAGAAAAAAAATTTTTTTTGGAATACGACAGGAATAGCAGGTAGTTTATCAGGCTACTATACTGGCTATGCAAATGGTGAAACATGATCTGGTCGTGGTGGTCGAAAGTCCCATGTAAAAATTTGATATCAAGCCCCTCTGCTACCAGAAAAGATGAAAGAACAGGTCTAATATATGTCATGCTGATTTGTTTATGTCTTGAGAAGTGGTTTTATTTTTTCTCTTTCTTCGGGAATCACTTAGCAACTGTGACCACGCAGAAACATGGTGTATACAACCACTCAGGGCTCCTTTGACACTTTATCAAACGGTCCCGAGTTTTAACGATACTGGGAAAGTAGCGTTTGGAAAACATTGTGGGAAAAGAAAAATGCTGATAACCAGCATTTTCTTCTTTTCTCACAATGTTTTCTACTCTTTGAAAGACAAATTATGTGTTTCGACTGACATCTGATATGTCGTCTGCATTTCAGTTTGGACCAGTCTGAAATTTTGTCGTATTAGTTGGGCATGTCTGCCTTACTGATTTAGAATTAATGCAAATGTCTTATAACACATCTTTATCAACGCAAAAATAACGTGAATTTAAGTTTAATATAAAGATACGAATGAAAAAAAAAAAAAATGAGGAAAGGGAGAAATTAAATCCTTATGTGCCAATTCTTTACTCGCCACAATGTTTTTAAAAAGGTAATCTGTTGAAAACGACATTCGTTTGCATGCGGTAATTTTAGCGAAAATGACGTAAAAAAAAAACCACTTCAGTTTTTTTTACACTTCACCTTGATTCCTACAAGCAACAATGCAGATCATAAACTCAATAAATCGTAAGATTTACTCATACGATTGTCTTACACATACTGCGGTCGAGCCCGATAGCTTCGTCGGTAACGAACAAGGTCCGTATTCACCAACCATTCTAAAGAACATTCTCAGTCTTATTTGAAAAAAAAAAAATTGAAATTCGAAAGGAAGGCACCTTTTGACTTGCCAAACCAAATGGTTTAGCCAATCAAAAGTTACGTTACTTTCTTAGAATAAGACTAAGAATGAAACTTGAAACCAGGGGTAGCCGGCCCGAATCCCTGGCTCAGCCATTTTTTTCTGAGGGTGATGATAGTCATCGGGGCAGGATTCATTCCTCTCTCGCCGCTGATCATTGTTTTGACGATGTTTTGGTGGAAAAGCAGCCAACGGCTTGAGAAGAATACTGTGCTGATAAAAGAAACACCAGGAAAACATGAATAGGTGTACTAGCCGCCGCGATATAACTGAAAGAATGTTGAAAACAGTATTTAAACACCATGTAAATAAACACATACTATATGCCACACCCTATGACAAAAAGCAGACCGCATGTTCTATGCAGCCCGATCTTCATCTATATTGTCCACAAAAGCGCTTTTAATCCTTCTAAATATTTAGAGAAAATGCATATATGAGCCATGCTCTAGCAAAGAGGAGTTTAATACATCCCCCTGGTGTATTATAACATTATTATGGGTCCATAAAATCCATTTGGCGTGCAACACACGAAAAAGGACCTTCGGACATATGCGTAAAACTGTGTCGTCCAAGAACAGCCTGTGCAGTCTGTGACTAATCCAAGACGACACTTCCCGTTTTTGTGCGATTTTCTGTTTCACGAAAGTCTACTGTATGAAAAAATCTTGTGTAGTCGTAAAGTGTTGTCTCGGATTAGCCTGCGCGGACCGCGCAGGCTAATCCGAGACAACATTTTACGCAAATGTCCGAAGGCCCCTTTTCGTGTGTTGCACGCCATTTTAGTCTAACAATCGACTGGATCTGGAGGTACAATGGTCCTTTGAGATTCAGAAAATTGAATCAGGTACACCGGTCCTTTGCCATGCAGAAAATTTACCAAAGGCAAAATGTTTCGGCTCAGGTTAACCCGCGCGGACTGTGCAGGCTGACCTAGGTCGATGCGATTTGTAGATGCATTAAACTCCTTTTCACAGGGCATGGATAATATATATGCACATAAACATGGAAAGTTCCTGGTTTGTCTTATTAAAAGCTTCGATCTCACTCTATATTGGTGTACCAAATGCAATTTTCCCCTTGAAAACACTTTGTAAACGACGAATCAAATGTGGTTCAAATAGCTTAGTATGTCTCTAAAGGCGAGTTAAAAGCAATATGGTAAATGTACAAATGTTTTCTTTTTTCCTCTATCTTTTAAAAAACCTTCTACCCAGAGTCGAAAAAAAAAAAAGACGTGATAGTTTGTTAACCCTTAGGCTGCTAAGCGCGACTTACTGACCTTTTTGCGGACTGTGTAGATCAAGATCAGACTGCACAGGACGTGCAGTCTGACCTTGGATCTACATTGTCCGATAAGGAGATTTTGTCCCAACACGTAAGTTTGAAATAGCATTATTCAGTTTTATACTATGGGCTTGAAAGTCTTATTTAAGTTATTTAGTAGGATGAGGGTTAACCCTATACCACACAATCCCGAGTTTTAACGACCCTAAAGAAAAGGCCTTTTGAAAACATTGAGGGAAAAGGAGAAAATGCTGGTAACCAGCATTTCCTCCTTTTCCCACAATGTTTTCTACCCTTCCCAAAATGAATTTCAATTTTTAAGTCACATTATTATTATTATAGTATTCTGCAAATACTTTGAATTTGAACGAGTCTAAATTTTTGTTGTTTGGTAAAGAGTTAAAGGACTAAACCCATTGCATGCCGAAAACAGATATAGCTGACGACTTATAGGAATAATCAATATAAACTGAGGTTAAATGCAATAGTCTGTATCTGAAATCATTGTGGCAAAAGAAGAAAGTAAACCGAAATCATTGTGACAAAAGGAGAAATTGCTCTTTACTAGCAATTTCTCCTTTTGTCATAATGTTTCTAAAAGGAGTCTGCTGCTACACACAAAAGCCTTAAAGAGGTTAACCCTTAAGCTGCTATGTAAATGACACGTAACTTTCAAGTTGATCGGAAAAAAAAAACCAAGTTTTGTTATTTCATAGGTACATGTACTTTTTGGGGAAAATATCTCCATATCGGAGAGTGTAGAACAAGATCAGACTGCACGTTCAGTGCAGTCTGGTCTTAATCTACACTGTCCGCCAGAGTCGCGCTTAGCAGCTTATGGGTTAACCCTTTCCCAAACAAGCCCTGGTTTTCACGTGTCTGCAGTACAAGTCTTTTGAAAACACTGTGGGAAAAGGAGAAATTGCTCGTAACGAGCAATTTCTCCTTTTCCCACAGTGTTTTCTACCCTGCTTGAGACCTTTCTGCCATTTTTATCAAATTTAAAATTGTCGTCTGCAAACTCTTTCAATTTGGACCAGACCAAAATTTGTCGTTTGGGAAAAGATTAAAAGGATGCGTTCTTGGTTGTTGATTGGATATTGATGATTATCGAATCACATTTTCCTTCCGGGTCTGAAAAACCGTGAATACTAACCGCAAATTTTCATGTATATACATGTATGTGCTGTCATTCTTCATCTTTTCTAGTAGTTGTAGTATGAGTCGTACTGGCGGTAGTAGTAGTATGAAAAGACGAAAAGGAGGAAGAAGAAGAAGAAAATGTAGAAGTAGTGATAGTTGTAGCAGAAGTTGATTCATTGATTGATTGAATTGAGTTTTATGTCGCTTTTAACATTATTTCAGTCGCATCACGGGGATAGCTCTGATGTACATGTATGTCCTGGGTTTCCCCACTATTAGGACATGGGTTCTGAGATGTCTTCCCCAAGGACAATCCCTCGAAAATCCAAGTGCTTCTAGTGAGGCTCAAACCTAGTACCTCCATGTTGCGAGTCCTACACTTTATCACTGAGCCTCGCAGGACCCGAATAGCCGAAGTAGCTGAGTCGTTTTTTCACTCTTGCCATGTCGCATTGTGCCAAGTGGCGAGCAATGTTACTCTAAGCTATTAAACCACCTTTAACAAACAACATGTTTTAGTGTCTATATTTAGACGTCAAATTCACGTGACCAATAAAAAGTTATATCAGCACCCCCATCCCCGCTTATAAGCTTATAACGGTGTGTGTTTTTTTTTCAATCATTTTATTTGGTCTCATCTTTTTGTATCAAACTTACTGCCAACTTCACACACCCTCTTACATTGCGGTCTGATTTATGATCTGTACTGTCTGCTATTTTATGCTATATTAACCCTTTACCACACAGTCCCGAGTTTTAACGACCCGAACCAGAGAGAGCCTTTGAAAACACTTTGGGAAAAGGAGAAAATGCTGGTAACCAACATTTTCATCTTTTTCCACAATGTTTTCTACCATTTCAAAGACCGAAATCATCTTTTAAGCTGAATCAAATTTGTCGTCTGTACATACTTTCATTTTGAATGAGTCTAATGTTTTTTTTGTGTGTGTGTGTAGGAAAGAAGCCAAAGGCTCTCGAAATTACACTGATTTTGTCTGTTTTCCCAACTGAGGGAACCTATGTGACTTATTTAGCGCTTTAACTCTTTACCAAACGACAAAATTTAGACTTGTTCAAATTGAAAAGCAATGCAGACAACAAAGAAACTGTGACTCAATGCTTAAAATTGGTTTTGGAAGGATAGAAAACATTGTGGGAAAGGTAGAAAATGCTGATTTATCAGCATTTTCTTCTTGTTCAACGTGGTTTTCAAAAGCCATCTTTCTCAGGGTCGTTTAAACTCGGGATTGTATGGTTAAGGGTTAAGCGTGAAATTTCAGTGTTCAGAATACGCGCAAGCGGGCTACGGGCGCCGGAGGTTGCTTGCTCAAAAGAGGTGGCCGCCAAGCTAGGTTTTATTGTACTTTTATTAGATTCAGTTCGATCGGGTAACCAACTTTAATATCGGAAAGGTCTAATAGCAAACCGAGTAGACCTGTTTCCAGCCTATGACTTCTATTTTAGGCCAGAAATGCTCGTTGTGCCAACAGACGTCTCCCCACGTGTGTATCGATCATGATAGGCCTATTTGATTTTGACGAGGAACTTATAGCCCATACCCATGAATGGTTACTTTTGTTTACGAGACAGTCATAAATCCTATACGATGAAACGAGAAGTCCTTCCTTGCTTTTGAAAGATAGCAACTTGTGGTCGAACCCAAGATAGCTTAGTAAATAAAACCCCTTTTAACCTTTTTCGATTCACTTCATGCAGAGTTTTGCAAACGGCCTAGATTCAGATCAGACTGTACAAAACGTGCAGTCTGATCTTCAGTTTATACCGTCCGCTACCCGATACTAAACTATGACCAAAGAAGAACTTCATTTATAGTGGAATTATTCATTGAGACCTCGACCTTTTTTTTTTCCAAATACGGCAGTGAAGGAAACTATTTCTTTGAAAAAAGTGTTTTTTTTTTGTAAAACATCTGACTGTTTGTAAGGAAAAATCATAAAGAAGTGACTGTATATATTTAGTAACGGGAAAACCACAAAAATACCCCAAAACATTTGAAGTGACCTTCGAATCCAAAGCCCGGCGAGTCTACCAACTGAGCTATCCACGCAAATTGCAGAGTAGCGAGTTTAAAGCCTACCCACACAACCCCGAGTTTTAAGGACCATGAGAAGAAAAGACTTTTGAAAATACTGTGGGAAAAGGGGAAAATGCTGGTAACCAGCATTTTTTCCTTCTCCCACTATGTTTTCTGCAACTTCAAATACAGAAGAAATCTTTTGAGCGACATTGACTTTGTCGTCTGCAAACGCTATCAATTTGGAAAAGTCCATAATTTTGTCGTTTGGTAAAGAGTTAAAATGTTTCTTATCTCTTGTTACGCAGTACCAGCTACCCCGTGACTAACGGAATGGGATTATCTACAGAGAAAAAAAAAGTGAAAATGGGACTTTCCTGATATTTTCCTATATGTATTTCTGTCTATATCTTAATCTTTGTGAATAAAAATCAATAGTTTTTGTTCACACTTTCAGCGCAAAAATATATGAGCCGTGCTCTGTGAAAATGGGGCTTAATGCATCTCCGTGATGCATGATACAAAGCAAGACATCACCTAATTATGGATCCATAAAATCCATTTTGTCTAACCACCGACTGAATTATGAGGTCGAATCATCCCTTGACATGCAAAAAAATCAAAGATAGCGAAAAGTTTCGACCCATGTCAGCCTGCGCGGTCCGCACAGGCTGACATGGGTCGATACTTTTCGCAGATGCATTAAGCCCCTTTTCACAGAGCATGGCTCATATAAACTTGACCTCTGTCGACAGTTGAAAATACCATCCACTGAAACTAAGAAAGATTTTGATGTTACAGGTTTGAAAAAAACGGATAAGTGGACCGTATAGATCCAAGATCAGACTGCACGTTCAGTGCAGTCTACTCTTGATCTATGCCGTCCGCAAAAGCCCCTTTTTTCGCCTCTGGGTTAAGAATTTCTCAAAAACCGTATGATACACAATTTGGTTGCATGTCAGAAAACTACCTCATTATTACAATGTCAGTACTATTTTGGTTTCATTAAAATATAGGGCAGTACTTCTCCAAGATTAGATGAAAGGTTTTGTTAACCCTTTACTGCACAATGGCGCCTTTTAACGAAAGAAGCCTTTTAAAAAACATTGTTGGTGAAAGGGTAAAATGCTGGTAACCAGCATTTTCTCCTTTTCGCACAATATTTTCTACCCTATCAAAGAAAAATTACACCATTTGAGCCACATTGAAATTGTCGTCGGCAAATGCTTTCAATTTGGACAATGCTAAAATTTTGTCGTCTGGTAAAAGGTTATGTGTGATGCTTGGTCGACACTGATGCGACCGAGACACCTGAATTGGCCGGACTTATCATAAATTAATGACAATATTTATCCATCACCAGAACGCACCGTCCAATCTTTGACTTTCCGTAAAACACCTGTTTGTCGCATTTCAGATTATTATTTTTTTTGCGTGTGTATGTGTGAAACGTTATTATGAAACGCTTCACAGCTAGTCATGCTCTGTGAAAAGGGGGTTTAATGCATCCGCAAACAGTACAGATTCACGTCAGTCTGCACACTTCACCATTCTACCTGAGGATTCAGTCGGTTTTTAGACAAAATGGATCCATAATTATGTGATGATTTGATTTGATTGGTACAATAGAATACGGAGATGCATTAAATCCCCGTTTGCCAGAGCTTGGCTCATTTTATGTTTGTTTGTTGGTGTGTGATGGCGTTTTCAACGTTATTATGTCGCATAACATTCTTTCCAAGCTACAGGCTCCTTTCCTACAATAACACTGTGAAAAATATCCCCGATGAAAGAGGAATGAAGCCTGTCGAAGTGACTATCATCAATCCCCGGCAATTAATTAATGCTCATGTGTACATAAAGTTTCTGCTTTTTCCTCCCTTTTTTTTTTCTTTGAATTAATTCTTGATTTGTAAAACCAAACAGTATTTATCCATTTCAGCCTCAACAGCGAAAACAGGGACTTTCGCAGAAGGCATAGATCAATATTAGATTGCACAGAGCGTGCAATCTAACCTTGAGTTCATGCCGTCCGCTTGTTTGGTCAAGCCTATAAGAAATGAGCCACACTCTGGCAAAAAGGGCTTAATGCATCTTCGTAATGCATTATACCACGCAAGGCATTACATTCTTATTTCTTGTTACGCAGTACCAGCTACCCCGTGACTAACGGAATGGGATTATCTGCAGAGAAAACAAAAGTGAAAATAGGACTTTCCTGATATTTTCTTATATGTATTTCTGTCTATATCTTAATCTTTGTGAATAAAAATCCATAAAAAAAAAAAAACCCTTTTTTTTTAAATAATCGACTTAATCACGAGGTAAACTGGTCCTTGGACATAAAGGAAAGTTACCATTAGCGAAAAAGTTTCGGCCATGTCAGCTTGCGCAGAATGCGCAGGCTGACCTGAATCGATACGTTTCGCAGATGCATGGAGCCCTCTTTTGACAGAGCATGGATCAAATCTTTCTGCGTGTTACTTGATAGTATTTTCAGCCGTCAACAGATGTAGGGTCTATGTATTTTTAGTTAGAGGGAAAAACAAAATTGGTTTTTGTCCCCCAAAATATTTCAATTTCTTTTTTTTTTTTCCTACTTTTTGTTTAGTCCCTGACCTATGAAAAAAAAAATGCTTAACGGTCTTCAACTATTTCAGCACAAAAGGCAAAATCACCGTCAAAACATGGCATAGATCAAGATCTGACTGCACCTTCGATCTTGGATCTACACTGTGCATTTATTTACTTAGGCCTATTTACAAATAAGAAATACACGTATCTTTAAAAAGATAGACGATGTAAGAGATACTGGTATATGAATATTGAAACTCTTTTGTGGTTCAATATGAAGTAACATAATGAAAAGTAACCTTACGAGCCTCTTTTTCCTCACTGTTTTTCATTTTGTTACTGGATTATTGGGTAATGCTAGTGAAAATATTAAACTTCCAAATAGCACAAAGAAAGAATCATTCTCTACTACATTATTTAGCTATAGTATGAATCAAGGCCCCGGGGTACCGATTAGGAATGGCTTGTTAATAGTGGTTTCATAAAAGTGTGAGCAAATATGCCAGCAGGGGCCCGCCGAATAAACTTGTGCACAATTCTGACCAATGGCAGATTACCATCTATTCATTCTTTATCGGTATCAAGAAGTAGGTCAAAAGCCAGCGTATTCAGCTACGCCGAAAAAATTTCAGTGGTTTTCATTTTCAGCCTACGAAAAAATTGGAGTTTGCATATTTTGCGCTGAATAGTAAAAGGTAGACCTAGAAAGTTCAGCTCTTTTGTATCAAATTATAAATTTCCTGTTATTTGAAAGTTTTGTTAGGCTCAGATCTGTATAGACCTCAATTTAAATTTAGAACTTAAATGCGATTAAAATTGCTAATCAGTGTTTAAAGTCAGTATGTATTTACATATATTGTATGTATTAATTTCAAATTTTCATATGAAAAAAATCTTCACAAGACGGCAAAATTTTAGTCGTGTCCAAACTGAAAGTTGTTGCAGATGACAAATTAAATGCGGCTGAAATGCCGGAATTTGTGATCGAAACATTGTGGGAAAAGAAAAAAAATGCTGGTTACCAGCATTTTCTCCTTTCCCCCTATGTTTTCAGAAACCTGTTTTTTTTTTGTCACACACAATTGTGTGGTCAAGGGCCAAACCAGGGTCCGTATTAACCAACCATTCTTAAGAATACTCTTGGTCTTGTTCTTCAAAATTTTCCAAATTTGAAAGGAACACATCTTCTGATTGGCTGAACCGTACGGTTTAGCCAATCAGAAGGCGTGTTACTTTCAAAATTGGAAAATCTTGAAGAATAAGTCTAAGAACGTTCTTAAGAATGGTTGGTGAATACGGACCCAGAAGTGACGTTGGCTATCCACAAGTTACAAGGATATTTACAAAATGGTACGTTGTTTCAGGAAGCTTCGAGTTAAGTTAGCAGTTTGATGTATCGCAATCATTCATTAAATGGAGTTTTACACCGCTTTTAACATTGTTTCAGTGATATCACAACAACAGCTTTGTTATTCGTGTGTGTCTTGGGTTTTACCGGTAGGCCGGAATCCTGAAGTGTCTTGCCCTAGGTGGTATTTCGCATCGTTGATGGCTTTTGTAAGTTCATGAAGGTTTTTTTTTTTTCTATTTTTGAACAAAAGAATAAATTTCGAGTATAATAAGAAAGATCATGTACTAAGTTTCACTCGCTGACCTGAGATTAAACTACCAACACCAATTAAAAAATGCGACAGTTACAGTACTCGATTGATTGACTGATGGATTGATTTGTTGGTTGGATTGTGTTTTAGGCCGACTTAAACATTATTAAGTCATATCACGACGACCGCTCGCATGCTCATGTGTGTCCTGGGTTTTACCAGTGCTAAGCTAGGGCTCTCAAGTGTTTTGCCCAAGGACATGCCCAAGAAAAGGCCCCCAAGATATGAGCCCTGCACTTTACTACTGAGCCACGCAGGACCCCTTTAGTACTCGGTAAATTTTCACTTAAAAGAGTGGCTAAATCACACTCGAGATATTGCCTAAAATTACCCATGTAATCATTTTATAAGTGCTATTTTATTACTACGATTTTCTATTTTTGTGCATTGTAGTACATATTTAAGGTAATGTTATGTAAATAGCATATTATCCATAACATTTTTGACATTTGTTCCGTGTCTGTCAAAGGTAAATTACTGTAGATGACAATAAAGGTAACAAGCACGGAATCTTATTTTGGCCATCGAATTTATGACGGAAACTTGGAAATAAGTTCTCGAGATCAATTGCTCTAAATGTGAACTTTTCAATAAAAATGGGGTAATTACTGATGTCAGTGAAAAGCAAATGTCAGAATTTTAACAGAATTTTACAATTTATCGCAAAATCAGTCAAATCGGCACTTTTAGAGTAGGATTATATAGAGGATGTTTTTTTTTTTCGGTGAAAGATGAACATTTATTTCATTGAGTGGCGCAGCCACGAGTAAAAAAATATATACGGAATATTATGTTGTAGTGTGTTTCCTGGGGCTTGTATTTACTTCGAGCTGCGTGGGAAAATTTGATATCAAAATTTTCCCACGCAGCAAGAAGTAAATACAAGCCCCAGGAAACACACTACAACATAATATTCTATTTATTATATATCTAAACTACCAAAAACCAAAATATATGCATTTAGTGACAATTTTATTCGAAAACGAAGCATAGTTATAAGAAAAATTGGTTTAATAGGCGTTAACATCTTTTTTTTCATGAATGGCGGATGAATTTTATTTAGTATTGTTTCCACCACGCCCATTGTGTTAACATATAAAACAATAATATTCAATCTAGCAGCCGACAGTTGATTTCACGATAATCTCGTTTAATATTGTGTTGCAATTGTACTTTTTTCAATAAAGGGCAAATAGTTGTTTAATATTATTCGTATGTTTTGTTTTAGACTTGGAATAATGCTTTAAATTTATTTTGGGGCAGATCTTCACACACAGAAAAATAAGATTTGGCGTTACTAAAAATAGATTGAACACGTCTTGAGATCATGCTTGATTTTACTACGTTGCGTAAAATCAAATCGAGAATGACGTCATCATACCATATTTGGAACCGTATTCCACTGAGTGGAATACGGATTTTTTTTCCGTCGTGTGTGATTTTAGCCGCGTGAGACGCATGTACTTAACCCGGAAAACTTACAGGTATATAATAATTTAAATAAAACCGTATATTACGTATATTACCGTATCATGTTACCGTAAGATGTTCACGAGACGAAATAAATTTTGATCCTTTCACCGAGAAAAAAATATCTGTCTATTTCATGCTTCTAACCCCATTTTTGTTGGGACTGTAATCGAAATACAACATAAGCTGTTTTTCCCCGTGGTTTAACACCTTCCCCCCTGCACACCCCCCCCCCCCCACACACACACACACACGAGACTGCATTATATTGAGAATATTTATTTACCAGTTCACAAAGAAAACAGTTCGTTGGTATAGACCAGATTTATGAAAGTATTGTGATTTAATTCATTTGAGAGAATATCACGTTTAGTGATTTATTTACCACCTCCTTATCCATTTTCAAATTAACTTTTTATTTAAATATTTAATCTTCCCACTGCCAAAAATATCTTTCCGCTTAGGTTAAGTAGTGTCCGCCATTTATTTACATCCGAAATGACACAACAAGTCAACAACAGAATTTTACAGGATTAATAAACATTTTGAAAAGGTGGATTTTTGTAGGTTGCTTGATTTCGCCAATGTCTGACATGATGCGTTTGAAGGAGCAAAGTTATAAACATGGTGCAAGAATCCAAGTACATTGTACTTCCATACCATTGAGTTATCAAATCGGTTAAGGAGGGGTGTCCATAAGGTTGTTTTCACGGCCACCACCGATTTTCTTTAAACTTTGCATACTGAAACCTATACATGTTGGCTGTAACATCATTCAATATTGAATCAATTGGTAAAGGTTTGTTGGGTTTATGCTTGTTCAAAAAGGGTGGGGTAATTCTGACTTAACGAGGCGTTTGTTAGGAAATTGGGGATATTTTTATTGTTGCTCAGAACTGGGAGTTAACAATTTCATACATTCTTAAACAATACCAAATGTAGCAGTTTATGGTAAAACTTTTGTAAAATTCTTACATGGATTTTTTTTAACTCAATTGTATGATATGCCTAAATTTCAGCCTTTTTCAGTTCTCCAACAACATCGTTTTATACGTGAAGGGATTCCAATGATATTTAGCAGCTGTATAGTACATCAAATGGTTATAGTAAAATTATGCCGATAAGTTCCTACAGTGAACAGTTTTTGAGTTATCTACCCTTTATTTTGCTCCTTTTCTTACATCATTATATCAGAGTTTTTATTTCATACTGTATATTTCCACATTTTTCCTTCAAAACAAAGTTTTCAATGTATTTTGAGTCATCATGACACTAAAACTCAAAGTTAAATTTTGTGCTTCCTAAGTCATTTAGTGCTTTTGAAGCCATGGTTTTCACAGCAAAATATTTAAAATTTCAAACAGCTCGACTTCGAAAATGAATCTGATGTTATTTATATCTTACTTTACTCTATATCGTCTTTATCATTTCATGCCTTTGTTTTTCGGTTGTTTTTCTCCCGAAATATGTCTTGTATTTAAAGGCAGATATGTCTCTGACTTGTACCTTTTGTGTTTCGTTTCGACTGCTATGAATTCAATACAAGTACCTCATTTCAGACATTTTTATGAAATTAATTTCGTGTTTTTAAGTTCATCTTCTTTAGGTGTTTTCCTTTTCAAAAAAGAAGAAGGAAACAACGGTTCGTTTATTGGGGTATGAATGATTTTGCTTCTAAGGCTGAAAGCCCCAATAACGGTTAGAAGTAAACAATGCGGATGTTAAGGTGCAGTTGAATTTAGATAATACCTTTAAAAGTATAGACATTATTGTAAAGATGACAATCTGTTGTTGTACAGTCGGTCCAAGTGTTTGTCGCTGGCAAAAAGTGAATCTTAAAACCTGGTAAAAAGCAAACAAAAGATAAAGGGACCTGGCAATTTTGACCTACTTTTCAAATTCATTTTTCTGCCAGCGACAAACACTTGGACTGACCGTATACAATAACAGATTGTCATCTTCACAATAATTTCTATTCTTTTAAATGTATAATTTAATGCATTTTAAAATCCGCATTGTTTACTTTTCGCCACTATTGGACTTTAAGCCTTTTGTCAGATGTCTTCGATTTAGCTCTCTCAATTCAATAAATTCTATCGCCTATCTAAACTAAATCAGCGGGCCTTATCTTTGTGAGTAACTCAGACGCAAAATGCACAGCATCTTTCAAAAGACAGCATTATGTATAATGACTATAAAAGTTATCGCGTGCTATTTAGCTTTGACAATGTCAGACAAAGCATGTTTGTTCCGCACTACTCCTTTACAGGGTTTCACATTTACAACATGGGCACTTTCAAAATGAATGACGCAAAAATCAAGAATGGGACTATATCACTTCAATCGAGCTCGGTCTGAAATAGACAAGCCCTTTGATGAAAATACACTATACGAAATCATGGCTCGTGACAAAGAAGTTGTCATTTTTAGATAAAACATTCATCCCCCACACTTCCAGTAAAGCATACAGTTTATTGGTTGAACAAAACCAAGGCATAAATCCAATCACCAAGTGTGACGAAATAATTACGCTTATAAATCAGTGAAGGATTGATTGATTGATTGACTGATTGATTGTTTAATGCTGTTCTCAACATTATTTCACTTATATCGCGGCGGCCAATACATATATCCATGCTTTCCTGGAGTTTCTTTTACCAGTACTCCGCACACAATATTCTTTCCATGCCACTGGCTACTTCGAAACAAGACCATCGTCGAAACAATGGTCAGCGGTGAGAGAGGAATGAATCCTATCGCCATGACTATCATCAATTCTCGGAAAGAAACTGGTCGAGCCTGGGATCGAACCAGCGATTCTTGTTCTCAAGTCCTGTACGCTACCGACTGAGCAACGGGACTTGGCATCAGTAAAGGAATGTTGACACTCAATCATTCGGTAGTCAGCACTTTTTCAGAAGTTCTGCATGTTTATTCATCTATTACCATTTAATTTTATTGGCTACTAGGCAACATTTTTTTTCCTTGAGATAGCGTTTGCAGACGATCAATCAAACGTGGCTTAAATGACATGTGTAGTTGGTGGAGCGGAAAACATTGCAGGAAAACGAGAACAATATTTTTTTCAAAGCCTACTTTGGAAGCTTATTGGTAGTGAGTTCGTGAAATGATTTCATTTCTAAATTTCTGTTCTTTCGTCATAAAAAAAAAGGAAACAGAAATGTGATTTTATCATTTTGAAAACAGTTCAATCTATAGACCCGGCAGTTATCTCTAGGTCTAATCCTAGAAATAAAAAGGAAACTTTCGAGAATGCCGGGGTTCTGCGTAGCTCAGTGGTAAAGTATAGGACTCATAACCTGGAGGCTTCGGGTTCGAGCCTCAATGAAAGTACTGGGTGTTTCATTGGAGTTTCCTTGGGTAAGACACTTCAGAGCCCCAACCTAGTATCTGTGAAACCCAGGACATTCATGAATGAGCGAGCTGTAACCGTGATATGACTGAAATAATGTTAAAAGCGGCGTAAACCCCATTCAGTCAATCAGTCGAGAATGCTGGTCGTACACCAAAATAAAGGGTGCATCCAAGAAAAGCAAAAATAAAGATCAAGCTTTCGTCGAAAGGTAGATTCGCGCGAAGCGATTCTGTGGGGAAAATGAGCGAAATATATTTGAGACATGCTCTGAAAAAAGGGACATTAATGCATCTGCGTGATCCATTATTGCAAGCAAATTACTACGTAAGTTATATCCATAAAATCCATTTAGTCTAGCAATCGACTGGATCTGGGGGTACAATGTTCCCTTGACATGCAGAAAATTTACAGATAGCAAAGTTTCCATACATGTCAGCCTGCGCGGACTGACATGGGTGGGTACTTTTTGCAGATATATTAACTACCCTTTTCACAGGGCATAATTCCTTTGTATTTGTAGAGGAATTTTGTCTTCTTGGGTGTAAATTTAGATAGAGTTCACTCGATGAAATCGGCAGTTTTTCCAGAGTCCAATCTTGTAAATGCAAGGAAAACTATTAAGAAAACTGATTGTGCAACAGCATAAAGGGAACAGTGCAAAACAAATGTCCTTCGACATGCAGAAAATTGACCGATAGCAAAAAGTTTCGGCCCAGGACTGCGCAGGCTGACCTGAATCGATACTTTTTGCGAATGCATTAAGCCCCCTTTTCACAGAGCATGTTTCAAATGTTTTTGTCGAAAGATAAGTGGCCTTAACTGGCTTTCGTAGACCAAGTAATTGAAAAGGTATTTGTGGTTGTACAGGAATCATGTGTCCTTCGGTGTAGTTTCTGTAATTTATATCTTTCAATTTATTTTCGCAAATGGCTTTAAGTTATGAAAGTTGTTTGTCATAACAGTTATTGTAAGGTGGGGCAAATACGTCAAATAAATATATCAAGCTGTTTGTGTAGTTTTGCATTTCATACTCTTCCACAGTATAGGTATTTAATTACTTAACTTAACCTTTTACCAAATACAATGCAGTCCTGTGATTTCACGACCCTGCAGAAGAATGCTTCTGAAAACATTGTCAGAAAAAGAGAACTGGAAGAAGAAGAAGAAGAAAAAAAAAATTTCTCCTTTTACAACATTGTTTTCTAGTCATTTCTAAAAATAAAACCCATAATCTGGAGGTACGTTTGATTTGTTACCTGCACACGCTTTAGATGACGATGAGTGTAAACGTAAAAAAATAAGGCGCTAAATCAATGACTCATGCTTTGGCAAAGCGGGATTTAATGCATTTTCTAGAAAAGAACCAAGCAAGACATCACATTAATTAATTAGGGATCCATAAAATCCATAGAGTCTGACAACTGACTGACTGTGGAGGTAGAATGGTCCTTGAACCTGCATGAAATTAACAAATAGCAAACAGCAAACAGTTTTGAACCATGTCAGCCTGTGCGGACTGCGCTGGCTGACATGGGTGGATACTTTTTGCAAATGCATTTTGCCTCCCTTGCACAGACCATGGCTCAAATGAATTGGACTTTCGCAGTCAGGGAAACAGACCAAAGCATTGTTGACAATTTCAACGCATTTCTTTTTTGCCAGTATCATTCACAAAATTTCGGATGGGGTAGATAAAAGATCAGACTTCACGGTCCGTGCAATCTAATCTTGATCTACAATGTCCGCTAAAGAACTTTATCTTTACTGTCTGCTAAAGAAAGTCGGATCTTGATCTGTAGCGTTCTACAAAAACACCCAAACTTGTGCTCAGCGCTCCAGCTGATCAAAGAAAGCAAAGATCTAGTTATTGTTGATCTCAGTCTGAACGCTACGTTTGTGAATAAACAGTTACAGAAATTGGAGAACTTCTTTGATAAAAGGTTACACTTTTTTCCTCGAGAAAACTTTGTGACAGAAGGTGGCATTGCCGGTCTTAGGCAATTTTTGTGGATGCTACAACGTTTTAAAGGATAACTCCGTGTTATAATGGGTTCATCAAAAAGCATGTCAAAGCGCAATTAAAAGCGGCATGTATTTTGATGCTCAAAAATAAACATCAAACATTTTGGGAACTAGGCATGAATAAAAGGCATCGCACCTTCACAAGGACCGTTTAAAGGTTTGCTTCACTGGCATTTTACGCTGCTTTGAGCTGTGTTTCATCCTGCCTTAATGACTGATTAACGCAGGACACTGCACTCCACAGGACTGACTCGTACCATTCAGCTGTTAACCATTCACCATTTCAATCCGCCCGTGTAATATTTGTCGGGATCGCTGAATGGTCTGAAATGTCTATGACCAATTTCAGTTACTTTGCCGCGGCCAAGAAAATTTCAGATTGGCTTCGGTCGAAGAGTGGCGTATTTTGATAATTTTGGAGACGAAATACCTGCGTCTGTAATATGGCCATAGGATTTTGACGCAAGCTGGCGGTCCAAGGTTCCTTTGGCGATTTTTATTACTTTTTTTTTTTAATCTAGAGAAAACCAAAGAAGCTGCCCGGCGGTTGAAACACGGTCACCGATGACGTTGTTTTTTGACGTCATTACTATTGTCGTACTTAGACCGCATTTGGAGAACATACTAAGAAAACGTCGAAACTCGAAACCTTTAATGCTTAAAATTTTAGCTTCAAAATTGATTCAGATATGATACATGATAAATTCGTTGCTTTGCATCGGCAATGACTGAATACAAATCTATTGTGAAAACAAAAGAATTATAGGATCAATTTAACATACGTGTATGCTGTAATGTATCCTGCTCTTTGACTTACTGCTTTTGTTTTTGTATACTTTATTTGTTTCATGTAAACTTGCGCTACCATGTATATATAATCTTCAATGTAATTGAGGAAAATAAACGTGACATACATAAGATCTTCACAAATTATTCTATACAGATTATGATTGTTATGATTGTTTCATTCACGCCAACCGCCGAGGCAACGGTAGCCGATGGCGTGATTCTGCGCCGTAATTCAATGGCGTCCCTTGCGACTAGCCTGGGTCACGGCGGCAATAATTGCTTAACCCTTTCGGTGCCATGGGTGAAAACATGGGCTTTGTGGACGGCATAGATCTAAGATCAGACTGCATACAACGTGCAGTCTGATCTTCGATCTATACCATCCGTTCGTCTTGTCAAGCCCATAAGATAAAAATCGTTCTGTGTCCTTGAAAATTATATTTTTAGCCGTCGAAAGAGGTCAAGTGTCGGTATATATGAGCCATGCTCTGTGAAAAGGGAGCCTAATGTATCTGCGAAACGTATCGACCCAGGTCAGCCTACGCAGTCCGCGAAGGCTGACCTTTGCCGAAACCTTTCGCTATTGGTCAATTTCTGTATGTCCAAGTACCAATATACCTCATTATCATAAACTGATCGTTAAAAAAAGTGCCTTTTATGGATCCATAATTATGTGATGGCTTGCTTGGTATCATGCATCACGGAGATGCATTAAGCTCCTTTTTGCCAGAGCATGGTTCACACACACACACACACACACACACACACACACACACACACACACACACATATTTATATATAGCGCTGACAGATTTAATGACTTTTATAGCACTCTCCTATATATAGCGATGCGACATGGAAGGGTACTTAAGTGAAGAAAAAAAAACCGCTCAAATAAATCATACATTCTTGCATTTAAACAAGACCGAGTTTCACGAGGGAACGCGCCAAGTTTTCTACGTTCGCCCTTGGTTAGTTCGCTCTATTTCTCGCTCGCCTTTCTTTACATTCTGATCCTGATCTACACTACTGTCCTTTGGTTCTTAGGAGAAAAGAACAAGAATGTTGACAGTTGAATACTATCGAACTTGAAAGGACTTGTAAATATCGACATGTGTTTATGTTAATCAGACTGTACATTTCTATACAGTCTGATCTTCATCCACAACACAGAACTTACGTTGTGAGAGAAATGGACAGGTGTTTGAAGATGAATGAATTATATATTTTCTGGTTATAAGAAAAGTATAGTTTCACCACTGAAAGCACTCATAAGTAACTGCGTCAATCAAGATCAGGCTGAAAGTTATGTACGTTCTGATCTTGATCCACTCAATTTTGCAAGCGTCATCTTTAAAGGGACTTGTAAATATCAGATTGTTTTGTTTATTTTGTGCACTCGGATCTTGATCTACGTTATATCTTTATGTTGTTTGGGAGATGACAAAAAGTAGTAGGCGATGAATGACAAGTAATTATGATCAACCCATGCTCTGGCAAAATAGGGTTTAATGCATTTCTGTGATGCATGTAGATTCATAAAATCCATTTTGTCTGATAACAGACTGAATCCTGACGTAGAATGGTCCTTGAACTTTCAGAAAATTTACCAGAAGCAAAAGGTTTCGGTCCAAGTCAGCCTGCGGACTGCAAAGGCTGACCTGGATCGATACTTTTTTGCAGATGCATTAAACCCCTACATCACAGAGCTTGACTCATTTTCGTTCCATGACGCAAAAGTGATACCAAGGCCCTATCTAGTGAAGGTATGTATTTAATTGTAACATGTGTTTCGAAAACTGTTGCAAAAAAAAAAAGGAGAAATCGCTCACATTTATCAATTTCTCTTTTTGTAACACGGATTTCTACGCTTTCTCTACACGAAGGTATTGTTTGCCTCCCGTCGATAAATTATTTTCATAAAATGCACCCTATTCATAAAAAGTCAATAAAGTTTGTGAAGAGGTTTAATTGATACATTGTAAGACGTGGAGTGTAAAAGTATAAGAGTTTTAAAATCAATCATTATTGGTGACGTCTTTATTCTTCTCCTGACGAAATTGTAAACCACCGCCCTTCGGTATTACGCCATGTAGAGTTATATATTAACCCTTATTCTGCAAGTGAAATGAAATTTTCAAATCGATAGTAAAAATCCGAACAATGTTATTTCAAACTTATTTTATTGAAGAAAACATCTCCTTATCCGACAATGTAGATCCAAGATCAGACTGCTCGTTCTGTGCAGTCTAATCTTGATCTGCAGTGTCCGCAAAAGGTCAGTGAGTCGTGCATAGCAGCCTAATGGATAAAAAGGACACTGATTGTTTATTTCAAGATTGACGTAAATACGCACGAGGTAAAAAAAAAAAGCAAGACGGGTCAATTAGACCGAAGCTGCGTGACGTCATTCAATTAGATCGAGGCCGTTTGAGGCAAGCTAAAATGGGTCGAACTATTTTACAATTCATGTTTTCTGTTTGTTTAGGACCATCCTACCGCATGATTCAGTCGGTTATTAGACAAAATGGATGTTTTGGATCCATAATTATGTGATGACTTGCTTGTTATTTATAATTCCTTAATTTGCTGCGATGCATTAAACCCCCTTTTTGTCAGAGTGCTGCTCCTTTGTATCCAACAATTTCATTGACTTGCCAGCTTTAAGCCAAGACCAGACTGCTCTGAAAGTGCAAACTGATCTTGGTTCTAAAAACTTAAAATTCTATGTATGACTTGGCGATTTCGCAGACTTTTTAGAACCAAGACCAGCCTGCACTTTAAGTGCAGACTGATCTTGGTTCTAAAAGGTCCGCAAAATCCTAAAGTCGTGCATAGGATTTTAACACTTAACCTGTTGAAAATTATTTCAACATTTCCAGCAAGTATTAAAACACCTTTTTTGCAATTTTAAAGCTCGTTTTAGCTCTAAATACCTCTGCGTATCGGACAGTGTAGATTAAAGATCGGACTGCAGGGTTGGCACAGTCTGATCTAAACTGTCAGTAAGAAGACATTGGGTCACATTGAACCATTTACCAAACGACAATGTGTTTACAATTCTTTAAAGATTTCTAGCATTCTGAAGCTGCAACATTCAAATTTTAGTACAAATCAGCCAAAAATCTCTAACAAGGTAAAAAAAACATTGTGGTAAAAAGAGAATATGCTGGTAAACATCACTTTCTCCTTTTCCGACAAAAGTTTTCAAACATTTTCTCCTTAACCCTTTACCACACAATCCCGAGTTTTAACAACCCTGAGAAAGAGGCCTTTTGAAAACATTGTGGGAAAGGAGAAAATGCTGGTAACCAGCACTTTCTCCTCTTCCCACAATTTTTTCTGTCCTTTTACAGACAAATCTCAGTATATGAGTCATATCTAATTTGTCGTCTGCAAATTCTTTCAACTTGAACGACAAGGGTAAAATTTTGTCGTGTGGTAAAGGATCGTCAAAAGCATGGGATTGCTTGACAAAGGTTTGATTCTTTATCAGACGACAAAAATTTCAGACTTGTCCAAATTCAAAGAGTTTACAGACAAGCAAATAAATGTGACTCAAAAATCGAAATTTGTTTTCGGAAGGGTAGAAAAACATTGTCAGGAAAGGAGAAAATGCTGGTTACCAGCATTTTCTCCTTATTCCCACAGCGTTTTCAAAAGCTTTTCCCACAGTGTTTTCAAAAGCTTTACACTCTTAGGATCGGTCCTAAGGATTTATTTCATATATTTACATCAGACTTAATGAACTTGTATCCTATTAAAGATAGATAGGAAAAGTGTGACATTTCTTAAGTTCACTTAGAAAAACATAAAAGGAACCATGCGTCTTATAAGTGCAAAAAGTTTATTTCCGTAACGTTAAAAGCAAGTTTTCTGACGTTGTCAGATTTTTACCCTTTTATAGAGCTATGAAAGATTATCAGGAGCTATGTAATTATGTCTCCCTCTCAGGTCTTCTCTCTTTTCTGACGTGATATTTTTTTCAACGTGCATATTTAGCCCGTAATTCACAAGAATACAGAAAATCTCATAGTTGCGATTTTTGATAGTAAAAATAGAATTACCTGGGTCAATTCTAGACATGATTTCCCCACGTTGAATAGTAACAAAAAATGCTCTGAATGAAGTGCCGAGCCCCGGTTGCGCATCGGTAGCGTGCAGGACTTGAGACCAGTTCGATCCCCATTCAAAGCACTTGGTTTTTCGAGCGAGTTTCCATCAGCAAGACACTCCAGGTCTCGATCTTACAAAAAATATTAAGTCTCTTATTTTGCAATAGATCTATTAACGGTCCCAGGTTCTGACTTAAGTTGAGTTTGTTATTTGAGACACATTTCAGCAACATTAATAGACTGTAGTAATGTTCGCAAATCCTGAGTTGACAATATGTTTCATACTCAACTAAGCAAAATAAACGGACTTTAGTCAATTAACAAACTGTAAAAAGTCCATCGTTTTGCGAAGTTGAGTCCGAAATGGTACATGTCAACTCAGGACTTGAGAATATTACCCAAGTCTGATAACAAACACAACTTCAATAACAAACTTAAGTCGGAAAATAAGGCTGTTTGCAAACCCAAGTAAAATAACAGACGTAAGTTTTTCGTGAAACAGGGCCCAGAACGCTACCCTGCTACTGCACTGATGAAAATCCGGCTGTTCATGAATAAGCAGAGATATGACTGAAATGACGTTGAAAGCGGCGTTGAACACTAAGAAATCAATCACTCAATCTTTGATAAACAAACTTACGAGGGTCTCGGACATTGACAATACTGATACACGTGTAAGAAAACAAGTCGTCGCTTAGTTCAGTTGAGCGCCTACCCGCCCATAATTATATTAGAATTACTCATATGTTTTTGAAAAGTATGTACACGTAGACATTAACTTATAAACAATTAGGTCTATAGATACCCTACATAGGCCTAAATTTTGCAATCCATTGCCCGAAGATAATTCAACATGATCGTGGTTGGGTGGGACCTATGACAAATACTAAGCATGACAGGACTGAAATGAACCGTATTTTTTTTTATCAGTTGACGTTTTAGGAGGCCCCCGTGAACTTGTCAAAGTTGATGCTATTTTTAGAACAATGACGTAGTTGTATTTTTATCATTAAGATAAACAATCTCGGTTTGGGATACGTCACGACAGACAACCCCAGGCGGTTAATAGATTTCCAATAACTCTTTTTCGCGATCGCCTTTCACGATTTATAAACATCTATGGCAATGAACTGATAATTGGTTCCTTAATTACTAAACGAGAAAATTTAAGACCGATCCAAAATAAAAGGATTTGCAGACGACAAAATGAATTTTGCTCAAAGTAGGGATTTTTTCTGTTTTCTGGTCACCAGCATTTTCTCCTTAGCCCAGAGTGTTTTCAAAAGTCATTTTCCTGTGAAATGATCGGACTGGAACCCAGGCTAATGTCACGACCACCTGGTTTCAAAAGCATGTCGTTGACATGTATTATTATTCTTAGAGCCTTTGTTTCGAAGACGAGGTAGATGAAATCAGATTTCTCTACGCGTACAATGTAGATCAAGATTAGACTGAGCTGAGTAAAGTGTCTTTTAATCTTTGATCCACACTGTTCGTTATTTTTGTGAAATATTCTGTGAAACGTTTTCAACTATTTAAGCAGACACTGTGAATCAAGATCATTATGGACAGTGTAGATCAAGATCAGACTGCATACACTGTTCAATGACAGTTACGTAGCTAGGGGGGAGCCAGCGGCTTCAACATTAACCCTCAAAGAATCAAATAAACGAAATGCGCTTTCACAATATCAGGAAAAAAAGACCAAGTCTTCTCAATTTCAAAATTGCTTTCGTCAGAAGATAAAAACAAAATGGCAGACAATGTAGATCAAAGATCAGAAGATAAAAACTAAATGGCAGACAATGTAGATCAAAGATCAGGCTACACGTTCTGTGCAGTCTGATCTTGATCTACAATGTCCGCAAAATGCAGTTTGAAGAATAAATCGGGCTTCATCTTTACTACATTCCTGGCCGAATCTTGACTTTAATCTTTATCGTCCACTATCTTGTGCCCATCTTCGCAAGCCAATGTGACGATCACTACGTTCGATATCCGGTTGAGGAAAACTTTATTACCGGCGATTTTCAGTCTCTCACCTCTGATGTATGTGAGAAACGTAATCAATGACTTGGATCCGTATTCAACAACCATTCTTAAGAACATTCTTAGTCTTATTCTCCAAGATTTTCTAAATTTGAAAGTAACACAATGTTCGGTTGGCTAAACCATTTGGTTTAGCCAATCAAAAATTGTGTTACTTTCAAATTTAGAAAATTCTCGAAAGTAAGACTGAAAACGTTCTTAAGAATAGTTGATGAATAAGGGGCTTGGAAAGAAAGTTGTGTCAGTGCTGCTGTAAGATAGCCAGGAAACACATGCAAAGGTGCACTGACCGCCGTGATATGACCTTAGAAGCTCTTAAAACGACATTAAACTCCAATACAAACAAACAAACAAGCAAACAAACAAAATGCTATCTTGTGCAATATTCTTTCAAATACAAGCTTGAAACTGAAGGCTGCTTCGTTGGTTGGTTTCCCTGATTATGCAAGTCCGACTCAGGTTGTCTGTATTTTGTTAACAGTCTTTACCAAAACGACAAAATTTTTTAATTGACCAGATTGAAAGCATTCTCCTTTTTCCGCGCTTTTTTCCAAAGTCTCGTTCTTCAGCGTCATTAAAACTCAGGATTGTTTGGTAAAGGGTCAACACAAGAGAAATATCTGCATGGACCTTTCTGGAACAGTATTGAAAACAATGACAACATAGACCCATTCGTTATAACAGACAATCGCTCCTTTTGCGTCTACAATTTCAATAGCTGTCTATAATACGGACATGCAAAGGCGTGCAAATACGGCTTTATGAAGTCAATTTAATTTAAAACAATGTCTTTTTGCTGCATATATTAAGCACATACATCGATATATAAGCATTTGGTATGGAAAAAATATCAGGGATGTAAAAACACCAGCGATAAAAATCTAATTGCAATATTCATATTTAAAGCAGAAGTGGGACAAAATCATGGAGTATTGTTCCATTTTTTTTGTTTCAATTCCTCTAATCACTGTATCTTAACCCTTTACCGCACAATCCCGAGTTTTAACGACCCTGACAAAGAAAGCATTTGAAAACATTGAGGAAAAAGGAGAAAGTGCTGGTAACCAGCATTATTTTCCTTTTTCCACAATGTTCTCTACATTTTCACAGGAAGTTCCATTATTTGACCCACATTGAATTTGTCGTCTTCAAATGCTTTCAATTTGGACCAGTCTAAAAATTTTCCGTGTGGCAAGGGTTAAAGATATAGAAATGATTACTTCGACAATCCAGACAGATGTAGGCTCAGCCTGACGGGACCAGGGTCTGTACTCACCAATTATTCTTAAGAACATTCTTAGTCTTATTCTCCAGAATTTTTCTTTGAACGCAACGCAACTCTGATTGGCTAAACCATTGGGTTTAGCCAATCAGAAGTTGTGTTAAATTCAAATTTCGAAAATCAGTGAGAATAAGACTAAGAATGTTCTTAAGAATGGTTGGTGATTACGGACCCAGGACTCAATTCGACAAGTTCAGAGTTTTCACGCTTGATAGCCATCTTTTCCAAATTGGCGCTGCCTCAATCGTGCTTCGATTGCCTATAACAATAAGACCTCGCTTACTTCGAGTTAACAGTACGTTAATTCTGTTGGCATCACCTGAAAATCCAACACTCCTCCGATCGTTACATCTCACTGTACTGACGATAATGACGTCTCTTTCCTGACCTTGAAATCCATCTACTGACTTCACCGTAATGCTCCTAGAAACACGTTGTCGTAGAGCTTTCTCTTGACCTTGGTACAATGTCAAAACTCCAATTTCTTCAACACTGATAGGCCGATCATCTTTTGTCCTAGGATTATAACTACAATTTAACAGTCGTTTGATCACCGTCTGGACCATTTCAATTTCTTTCTCATTTATATACGAACTTCCTTGTCTTTTTTCCTCGCCTTCAACGTTGATAAAACAAACGGGAACGTGTTTTCCGGCTGGCCAGTCGAATTCAACTGGGTCTCGTTTCATGGTGGATTCCGCAGCTTTAAGTCTTCTCTCGTAAAATTCTGCCGATGGGAATTCCATAAGTTTCGGGTGCATCCTGTACTGGGTTTCTAAAACACACACGGGCAGGATGCTCAAAAATCGATGGAACAAAGATTTGGATAGTTCTCGTATACTGGGTAAGCCATTCAGATCTGGTATACTTGGTTCGTCGGGGACCAATGGACCGAGCTGTTTGTGATCGCCAATCATAACAAGATGTTTCGCTCCGTGTGTAAGACTACACAATAGAGTGGTTTCCATTACTTTTGTGGCTTCATCTACCAGTACAAATTCGAAAGTCTGCTCAACCAATGATAGTTCACCAGCACCCACACAAGTAGCCAGCACTGCATCAGCGGAGGCAACTATACGTTTAACAAGTTTTGGGTTCCTATGGGCTTCTCCGAACTCATCCCGATAATCTGTTTTTCTAGCTTCTTTTGCTGCAATATTCCTCAAATTCCCCTCTAGCGTGATATCGTATAAATCGTCTGCCGTTGTGCAGCCTAATCGCACGATCAGTAAGTCATTTCGAAGTCGTCTGGCCAAGTTGTCGACTGCCGCATTCGTCTCTGCAACTACTAGTACACCTTTGTATGCATTTTCAACAACAATGCGCTTTACAATGGTACATGCGACACTGGTTTTACCGGTTCCCGGTGGTCCTTGAATCAGGCATATCTTCGTTTTTAAAGCAGTAACTATTGCAATATTTTGTTCTTGATTAAGATTTTCAGGTACTGCACTCCCTGAGTAAATTTCGACGCATGAGTCAAGCTGTTCACTTTTACGATAAAGTGCCTCAGACTGATTACATTCACCGCGGCTGCTCAGGAAACGAACTATGGTAGATTCTCTCTTATTCATCCACAAAGACTTCATAGCAGCAGCACATCTTTTGTAGGACACAATATTTCCAACGATGTCAATGCGCCAGTATTTCACGCCGGTGTTCTTAAACGCAGATTGGAAAATGCTGGGAATCTTGTGGTCGACTTTTATGGTGATAGATAATGGTGCTTTTATCAACTTATGAATGACGCCGGAGGCGCATACAGACCTAACAGAAGGTCTCTCCTGGACTAGTTTTTGCAGGGATATGGTAACAAACTGCCCAATCAAAAAACTGTCAGACACGGAAACTGCAGATGTTTTATAAAAGGTTAAAAGGGTTTCATTCTCCCGACTTGTTTTGTCAAGTTTTAGATCTGTCAGCGACTCTGTGGCGCTTCCTACAAAAGACTGTGTATGCATGTCGTGAACTAGATGAAGCCCGAGCAAGAAAGCGTATTTCCTTAGGTACAGTTCGAGATTCCTTCTGTATGACCCATCGGAGATGGATGCATTAAATTCATCATCCTTGATACTAACCGTTTCATCATTTACAGGTTGGTACAACAACCTCAAAATATCCTGCTTCATTTTTATGTCCAAAGCCCAGAACAATGGCAAAATTTCTAATGATTCCAGGAATGAGTCTGTGCTTGAAGAAAGCTTGTCTCCCAATCTTGCAATGAACTGTTGGGCTGTATCAGGCATGTACAGTCTGCATAGGTAATATGTTAGCCTTATGATTTCGCAATGACTTATGACACCGTTTGTACTCGTTTCAAGCGCTGCTGTGATATTTAGAGTGGTTTTCTTAATTGTGGCACAAACATTTTCTGGTAGCTGAGACGGTTTTACCTTGACCAAGATATTTTCGAGCAGGACAATAAAATGATCAAGTAATTTGTCTGGTTTTAATGGATATTTCTCAAATAAAGACAGAAATAGGAAAGGGTTACGTGTTTCACTTACATTCCCATAAACCCGTTGCAGTTCCTCCTCGCTTGAGCCGTCTTCAATGTTTTCGTCAAAAGAAATCACTGGAAAGAGGTCCTCTTTGTTCATCAAAGTGGTGACATCTTGTTCATCATCGGTTTCTGTTTGTATCTCCTCTGGTACATCGTCAATTAGACTAGCATCGTATATGTCCCAGTAAGCCGTTTCACTGCCAGCTTTCTGTGCGTACAGTTCTATACCTCCAAAAGGAATTTTGTTTATCAGTGGGTGTCTTCCTTTGCTATTTACAGACGGGAATCTCTGTATGTCCATACTTACAGAATTGACGACTTCGTCCGCCAAAGCTTTATTGTATCTCCCTTTGCTGACTTTTCTATCAGTTGCTTTTAACCAAATCAGTGTTCTGTCAACTTTCTTATCGCGGTACAACTGCAAAGTGTCCTCTGTAAGATCGATGTAGAAAGATGGACCAACGATATATTTGTTTCGATAGCCAAAATGTTTTGAAATGAAAATTGCTGTAACAGTGCCCGGTTCAACGACAATCTCTTTGCCAACAGTTTGTCTTTCGTGGAACTGTAATTGGATTATGACCCCATCCGGCATCTCAAAGACGAGTAAAATTTTGTCGTATGTTGTCAAAGCTTTCAAAAGATGCCTCCAGTCAAACTCATCTTGGTATTTTGATATCAAGTGGTTCCATCTACACTGTTGATTATCCATAAAGAAATACTGAAGGTCTGTTACGGACAAAATAGTAGATTTCATCAAAGCATTTAGTAACAAGCCTCTAGGAAATCCTGCGAGAACAGCCTCTTGCTTCTCCAGAATAGAGAATTTTCCAAAATCAATGAACTGGTAATACTTGTCTATGAACAGTTCAATGCAAGCTGCCATATCGGGATTTGGTGTTTTCTGCAGATATGAAAGAGCAAACTTGAACTTTTCGAACTCAGTAATGTTTGAGCACTCATTGCTAATTATTTCCAATGCAAACTCCTCGGAGATATCAGTTGTAATTTCTTTGATAAGACCTTCAGCAAACATTTGTTTGTATTTGGTAGCTTCTCTGGTCATTATCTGCCAGACCTGTTTCATTTCGAGCTCATTAGAATCTGTTGTTGGTGGTATAAGACCAAGAGGTATATCGAGGGCATCGCCAGTTTTCACAGCGTCTACAGCTCGTGAAAATAGTTGCCCAAGTCTCTCACATTCGTCACAGCTTACTCCTTTCTCTTCAGCCCAGCGAATGAAATAGTTGTTTATCCTACCCATTAGTTTACCCGTTTCGTTTTGTCTCGAAAAATATTCAATGATTTTTTCTATTGTTACTGCACCATCCCTCTTGGCACTAACTGTCGGGTAGTCATATGGTGGTCTAACGACAGTGGGTATCAATGCCTTATCCCAAGAAACAAAATATTTATCTCCATCTAGATCTGAACCTGCTATTTCTGTAGGATGAGGTCGTTTACCTTTGCATGGGAACACAATGCAATCTAATAAGTGATGAATTTTCTTGAGTTCTGGTTTGTCAGCCTCAGTCACAGCTTTTAGAACTCGAACATCTCCAGTGAGGTAACACGGGTTCTTACAGACCACAACATTTCCCCTGATACTCCTGGGCTTGCCAGATATTGTCAGCCTTAGGAAACACTCACCATAGTTAAGTTTGCTCATGGGGTCACATATTCCGAACAGATTTCTCGACTCTGGAATTAAGATACTCAATTTTTCAAGCTTACCCTCTAAATGTTGTTGTAGGTGTTTGAGCTCACTTTGAACATACTTTTTCTGGGGTTCTTGAATCGCATCTATACTGCCAGCCCTAATAATTAGCTGTGCAAGTTGAAAATTGTCTTGCCACTGCAGCATCATTATAGCACACTCCGGGTTGCAAGTCATAGATTCAAGCAACTCAAGGTACTCTTTTTGTTTTTTCAGAAAGACTTCATTTTTTATTCCAAGTCCAGATAGAAGCATGATGTATTGTTTGTTTAGACTTCCAAATGTATTTGGCATTGAAAAGTCACATACGCCAAAGTTTGGGAGTTGGTCAGTACTGAACTTCTCCATTGATGGTCTGACACATATCTTGTCCTTATTTGTGGTATTTGCATCCAGTGCTAGAACACCCTTATATCCGTGAAGTCGCATCTGATAAACTGCTGGTAAATAGCTATCAATAGTATCGGGTTTGATTTCAGACCAAATACCTTCAGCTAAATTTCTCCCAATCAAACCACACCCATCTGTGAATGTGTGTCCATTAATCACGACATCTTCTATCTTATAAATTTCCTTTTGGTATATTTGTATGCTTGTCAATTGAACCTTTGTGAAAAGCAAAGAGATTCTTGCTAACCTTTTTGAAACAGTTTTTATGGCGCTGAAATCCCCTAGTTCTTGAATCAACCTCTGACCATGCTCTTCTTTGCCTTTCCACATGAAACATTTTCGTTTTTTCATGCCGCCAGAACTGCACCCTAAAAAGGTATATAGCTCACCGTTAATTCTTATTCCATTTAATAATGTCTTCTGAACGCGAGTTGATCGTATTGAAGGTTGAAATTCAATGCTTGCCAAATTTTCTTGACCATGCACAGAAATAAATCTGTTTGTTTTCCTAGCGGAAAAACTGGTCCAAATCTGCTCATAAGATTGCTCTTTCACTTTAATAGTTGGTATTTGTATCGTTTGCTGTTTGTGCGAACTTTTCCTGAAAAAGGAAAACGTTTTTTGTACTTTAACACTATCTGCACCTTGTTTGCCTTGGTCAACCTTCTTTTGTGATTCGTAATTTTCAAGGGTAGCGGTGAACAGGGGTATGTCGCCTAATATTGCCCTATTGAGGACTTTCATTTGTACATCTAAGTCTGAGCTTCCTATTTCCACAAAGGGTATGGCATATTTATCTAAAATTTCCTTGTACGCTGTTTTTATTACAGCAGTGTTATTCATGTCTGCTCTGCACTGCAGTCCCAAGGATTGCTGTTCGTTCACCGAGTTGTAGCATAGTAAGATTACAATATTTGACTGGTATCTTTTCAATATCTCTTTTACTTTTGGTGTCGAGCCCAGCCTTTCTAGTGCGGTTTCATCCGCCAAGCAGAGATGAACATGTACCAAAGATCCCACAATGCAGTTGTCCGTTATATACTCAGATTGACATTGTAATTCTGCATCGCACTGTGTCGTAATGATTGCTCTTTGGACGGCCTCATATTTGCTGTCGTCGCGGTGGAAATCCTTACCACAGCGTATACCAGAACGGTCAATAACACGGCTTACGATGTTTTGTATAACGACATGTCTTTGTACAGCTTGGCATCTTCTCTTAAGTTCTGCAATTAGCCTGTGTTTCCGAGTACCAGCTGTTCCGCAAAGAATTACATTGACCATATCTGGAACCTGAAATGTATGTGAAGACTTGAAATTCGAAGCACACAATATTATGGAGATATATGAAAAACGCATTAGAAATTTTACATCAAAGGTTCGACAGAACTACATTCATTAAATGTTGAACAGTGCTTGCAAACTGCTCTACAACACGAAAATTCAACGATTCATGCCTCATCTTTAAGAAATTGAACAAGAGGACCATGGTAACCCTGAAGCTGCTCACCTGAGCCTTTTCGACCCAACATGACCTATTTCCATTCTCTTCCGAGATGATGTACATGTATCAAAAGACGAACAATACTTTTATGAGTTTTGGATCGAAAACCTGGCCTCGTGAGTGTACACAAGGTTTTCCTACGATCTATCCCAGAGACCTGCTTTTTGACCTGGGTCTGTATTCACCAACCATTCTTAAGAATGTTCTTTGTCTTGTTCTTCAGAATTTTCTACATTTGAAAGTAACACAACTTCTGATTGGCTAAACCATTTGGTTTAGCCAGTCAGAAGTTGTGTCACTTTCAAATGTAGAAAATCTTGGACAATAAGACTAAGAATATTCTAAAGAATGGTTGGTGAATACGGACCCTGATGTGACCCGTTTTCAAACCAGTTCAAGATATCATGAAGACAAACATTGTTACCACTTCTTATCAGAACTGGACTGAAAATGAGGCCTTTTGAGTGTAAACAAGCTTGTTCTAAGCTTTGTTCTAGTGTTCTGCTTTTTGACCCAACATGACCCATTTTCAAACACATCCTAAATATCTACACAAACATTCTGGGCCAACTTTTATGACCATCAGACTGAAAATGTGGCCTCTAGTGTGTACAAAAGTTTCTTTTTTCTTCCCCAAGATTTGACCGGAACCCCTACCTTTTATCCTGAATTGACCCATTTTCTAACTCCTTTGAGATATCATTAAGACAAAAATTCTCACCAACTTCCATGTTTTTTGGTCTGAAAATGTTTCCTCGAGAGTTTACAAAAGGTTTTCAAAGATTTGACCTAGTGACCTAGTTTTTAAGCTGATGTAATGCACTTTGCATCTAATCCGAAATGATATCAGGACAAACATTCTGACCGACTTTTGTGAGTGTTGGACAGAAAATGTGGCCTCTAGAGTGCACACAAGTTTTTCCTAAGGTTTGAACTGGTGACATACCTTTTGAGCCCATGCGACTAATTTTCAAACTCGTCAAATTTATTATCAGGACAATCGTTCCGACTTACATTCATGAGTATTGAACTCTGTTATTGTGGCCTCAAGAGCATACATAAAGTTTTCTAAGATTTGACCTGGTGACCTAGTTTTTGACTCGACATAGCCATTTTAAATCTCGTCAGAGATATCATCAAAAGGCGTATTCTGATCAGCTTCTATGGGTATAGGACAGAAAATGTAGCCTGTAGAGTGAACATTGGGTTTTCTACGATTTGACGTGTTTACTTAGTTTTTGACCCTCATGAACCATTTTCTAAATTCTCCAAGCCATCATCAAGACAAACATTCTGATAAACTTTTATGAGTATTGGAATTTAAATATCGTCTCTAGAGTAGGGACAAGGTTTTTCAAATATCTGGCCTGGCGACCTTGTTTTCGAGGCGACGTGACCCATTTTAGATTTGTCAATATATAATCAAGACAAATATTCTAACACATTTTCGTGATTATTTAACCGGAGATGTGGCCTCTAGAGTGTACACAAGGTTTTTCCTATGATTGGACCTGGTGACCTACTTTTTGACCTGACGTGACCCAGTTCAAACTTTTTGCAGATATTATCGAGACAACCAATCCGACCAGCTTTCAAGAGTAATGGACTAGTTATTTTGGCCTCTAAAGCGTACACAAAGTTTCATAAAGATTTGCTATAGTGACGTAGTATTTGACCCTACGCAACCTATTTTCAAACTCGTCCGAGATATCATCAAGACAAACATTCTGATAATCTTTCATAAGTATTGGACTGAAAATGTGGTCTCTAGGGCATACATTAGGTTTTTCAAAGATATGACCTGGTGACCTAGTTTTTGATCCGACTTGACCCGTTTTCGAAATCTTCTGAGATATTATCAAGAAAAAACATTCCAACATAAGTTTCAGGGTGTCTTAAAGAAAATGTAGCCTCCAGAACGTACACTATGTAAAAGTTGACGATGCACGACGAGCACAGCACGATCACAAAAGCCCACCTTGAGCGCTAAGTACTTAAGTGTGCTAAAATCACCTTAATGAAACATGGACACTTTATCTTGTAGGATTAGTTCATGTTATGCTTAATATCTTGACCTCTCCTGACCTTTTCTTTTGTATGGGGTTTTGGTGCGGCGGCAAGAACACCTATCCTTGCTTTCCTTGAGTTTCTTTTACAGTATTTCGCACAACACTCCTCCAAAGCCACTGACCGCATTCTCATGTAAATATCTTCTAAAAACAATGTTCAGCAGCGAGAGAGGAATGAATCATGTCCTGGCAATCACTATCATCAATTCTTGGAAAGAAACTGGCCAAGCTTGGGAATCGAACCAGCAACCCCCTGACTTCAAGCCTTGTGCATCACCAAATGAGGTAACAGGATTGGCACCTTTGCAAAGAAAGAGCTTATGCCTTGCAGACTGATCACGGACCGATTAACCCTTTCCCAAACGATTCTTTAACTCTTTACCTGCTAAATTTATTACCACAATGAAACTAAATTTTGCTATTCCAAAGGTATATTTTGGGGGGAAAAAATCTCCTTATCGGACACTGTGGATCCAAGATCAGACTGTATGTTCTATGCAGTCTGATATTGGTTTACACTGTCTTCAAAAGGTCACTGAGTTGCGCTTAGCACCCTAAGGGTTTATAAGCCTTAAGGAAGAAGGCTTTTGAAAACATTGAGCGAGATAGAGAAAATACTTTTTCCAAACATGATTTCTACCTGTATAAACTCAAATCCCTTTATTTGATACACTTTTGATTCGTAGTGAACATTAGATAAATGATACTGAAATTTCAAGCCAAATGTAAAAATCCAACTATTGCAATTTCAGGGTGTCTTATATTTTGTCGGGAAATTAACAGTGTATGCGACAGTGAAGACCAAAGACCAGCCTTCACGTGATGTGCAGTCTGATCTTGATCTGCTTTGTCCTCATTAACGCGTTTAGTTGCACTCGGCACTGAATGGTTATAGATGTAAGGTCATACAATAAAATTATTCGGTTAGCAGGCCTTTTTACTCATGAGTTTCGACCAAAACTACTGCTTCTGTTTTTTCAGTGACCTGGGAACGAATTCAGCAACTATTCTTAATTCAAATTTTATCTCTATTAAATGTTGCACAGTTCAGAGAGTGATTGAAAGATCAAGAGAGAGAGAGAGAGTGAGAGAGAGAGAGGGAGAGAACAAGAAGAGGAAGTAGAAGAAGAAGACAGATATTTAGATCTTCCTAAAAATAAATAAACTCACTTTTTAATATGAAGCATTCCTTTTCTTCAATCCACATCTGATTACCATATCATAAGACAATCTCACTGTTTCCAGAAAACCTACTTTCAGTTTCATTTTCGATACAGACTAAGGGAAGTAACTATAGATAAATCTTTGCATACCGAATTTTCTACTACATTCTTTTTTTCTGCTTTGCTGTTTATTTCATAAATAGGAAACGGAAAAATCACAGCAATATTTCGATCAAAATGAATTTAAGAAGACAGGTTAACATAAACAGACCGAATTTTAAACGAGCAAAAAGTCTAAATATCGTCACCATCGTGACTCGGCCAATTCCGTAACTAACTCTAACTGATCAACGGTGATCAACCGAGATTTGCCGAATGTACTGTCACAACACGTGAATAACAAAGATGGCGGAAATGGAGCAACGATCGTCCGAAGAAAGCGATTCCGATGAGTTGATCGAAGACACGGATGATTCTGAGGTAACATTTCGGTCACTGGGGGTAGAAGAAGTTTTATGTGAAGCTTGTGACAATCTGAAATGGAAGATGCCTACTAAGATTCAACGAGAAGCGCTGCCAGTAGCCCTTTCGGGGAAGGACGTGATTGGGTTAGCCGAGACAGGGTCTGGGAAGACTGGGGCCTTCGCAATTCCCATACTTCAAAAACTCCTAGAGACACCTCAGCGTCTCTTTGCTCTGATAATGACACCTACAAGGGAGTTAGCTTTTCAGATATCAGAGCAATTTGAAGCACTGGGTGCTACGATCGGGGTGAAATGTTGCGTGATTGTTGGCGGAATAGACATGATGACACAGGCCATGATGCTGGCAAAGAAACCTCATGTTATCATAGCTACACCTGGCAGGCTGGTTGATCATCTAGAGAATACGAAGGGGTTTAACTTGAGGTCACTTAAGTTCTTGGTGATGGACGAGGCAGATCGAATCCTAAACATGGATTTTGAAAAAGAACTTGACAAAATTTTGCAGGTGAGGACAGTTACTGATGATAAACCTTATTATAGAAACATGCAGCAGAAATGTCTGAAAATATCCCTGTAGAGTAGATGTCAAAAGTACAGAAGTGAATTCATGAATATTCTTAGGGAAAAAAAGTCAAAAAAGAAGAAAACTGCTCATTATTGGTAACTAAATCTTAGTACAATAGTTTGTATTACAGTGGGGAAACGTGATCTCCTAGGGGAAAATTGACTTCTTGGGGGAATACTACATTTTTTGGGGAAAATTTGCTGAGGGGAAGACGCGTCACTTTCTTAGTTAAAAAAAAAAAAAAAAAGGCCTGGATGCTGAAAAAATGTTAAGATGATTCAGTCATGTCTGGCTTTAGTATATATTATTTCAGACATTGTGGTGCAGAAGTAAATGTATATTATCTGTTTGCCAAATGACAAAAATTTGGAGCCATCCAAACTGAAAGCATTTACAAACAACAATTGAAATGTGGCTAGAATAATGAGATTCGGCTTTGAAAGATTAGAAAACATATTGGGAGTAGAAGAAAATGCTGGTTACCAACTTTTTCTCCTTTTCCCATAATGTTTTCTAAAGCTGTCTTTCTCAGGGTCGTAAGAACTCGGAATTGTGTTGTAAAGGGTTATACAATTAGGATCAAAGAACAACAGTAATTTATTTCTTAGAAATAATGAAAGATGGTAGTTTTCAAACAACAAAATCAGTGTTTTTGCATACATTTAGTAAAATCTAATGATTCTTTTATATCAATCAAAGCACTGAAAGTACTGACAGACTAGCAAATTTGATTGGTTGATTGATTGATTGATTGTATGGTGTTTATCCCTGTTTTCAACATTATTTCAGTTATGTAGCGGTGGCTAGTGCACATATCCATGCTTTCCTGGTGTTTCTTTTACCAGTACTTCGCACAATATTCTTTCCAAGCCACTGGCTACTTTCCCACAGAACAATCGACGAAACATGAGAGAGAAATTAATCCTGTCACAATGACCATCATCAGTCGTCAGAAAGAAATTTTCCGAGTCGGGGATCGAACCACTGACCTCCTGTTCTCAAGTCCTCAACGCTACCGATAGCTTCCAGGGCTATGTGTGCTATTGGTTAACTATAATCCAGTTTAAGTTTAACCCTTAACCTGCTACAAAATGTTGAATGAAACTTTCAAGTCAATGGTAAACACCTGAATATTGCTATTTCGGAGTTACATTTTGGAGAAAATACATTCTCTTGTCTGAAAGTGTAGATCCAAGATCAGACTGCACGCTCTGTGCTGTCTGATCCACACTGTCTGCAAAAGGTCATTGAATTGTGGTAGTGCTTGTAAAAGAAATTTCTGGAAAGCATGGATGGATAAAACAATGTGGGAAAAGGAGAAAATGATGGTTACCAGCAGTCTCTCCTTTTCATGCAATGTTTTCATAGGGATTCGTTAAAACATAGTGTCGTTAAAACTTGCGAGTGTTTGGTAAAGGGTTAAGACATTGAATAGCAGTTTAGCATAACAGTTTAACGGTACACAATGATCTAAATAATGAATGAATGAAGGAATGACAAGGGTTCCCTTGTCATTCCTTCATTCATTCATTATTTCAGGGCTCCCACTGTCGATCGCCAGTGGCGCCAAATGTGACAATCTAGAAAAAAAGTCTGCAAAAATAAAACACTGGCGAATCCAGTGGTGACAAGTAATGCCTATACATTATTCCCAAAAGATCTAAATCCCTGACATAAACAATAAGTATCAAGTGTGAAGGATGCTCATGCCACTGTTTTTGCAGCTAATCAAGCTGGCGTGTTATTTATGAATATGTGATAGGTGTGATAATGATATTAATCTGGTTATCTAGGGTAACATGGCTGATTTTGAAGTTACCTGCTACTCTAATTGACAATTCTATGTCAAATCATGTGGAAATTTTTTATCCTAAAACTAATCCGTATGAAAAATACATCACTGCAAAAAAAACGCGAGAACCCAAGACACTACAAAATGTCAATTTCACATCGTCCGATCAGAGACATTTCAGACAGTCTTTTCAGCTTTGAAAATAGCTTAAAGCAATAAATTTACATGGATATATGTATAAAACAATAAGTGGATGCTAAAATCTCTGTCTAATGATGAGGAAATAACTTTGATGATTTTATGTTTGGATGGGTGGGGGGGTGGTTAGACCGTCTTTTCTTACAGACCTTTTCTTACTAAGACAGCACTGGAAGAAATGTTACAGTAAAGGTATATGACATTCATAAGATGAAAGAAGGCCAAAAATAAAAGGGCCCTTTAATGGACATGCCCTTTTTTGACTTTCCAAAGACAAAAATAAATGATGCATTAACCCTTTACCGCACCGTATTGACTTTCAATGACCCAGTGGAAGAAGGCTTTTGAAATCATGGTGGAGAAAGAAGAAAATCCTGGTAATCAACATTTCCTTCATTTCCAACAATGTTATGACATATGATTGATCAATCAAATAATTACAGCCATATTTGAAAAGTTGTCTGCAAATGCTTTCAATATGAAAGAGTCTACAATTTTATTGTTTGGTAAACAGTTAACAAGTTGTTTAGTATGAATGTTCATTTATTCATTATAATAAATTGCATTCTAAGACTGCAATTTAAAATTTATAGACTCTCTAACCACTTCATTCCAACATGACTGTACACAAGACAAGGCATCTTCTTCTTTAATTTTGGCCAAATCTCTCACCAGACTGGTAAACCCTTAGTGGTGTTAATAAGTACATAAAGAATTGTCAGATTGTGACAGTGGCAGTGAGCAGTCATAAGTTTAGTGAGAATGTGAAAATGTTGAAGCCAAAATACCCATTCTTATGGACCACTGATAAAATTTGCGGCATTGGCGGGCGGGGGGGAGGGGCTACATAAATATTCAAAACTTCTTTAATTTTCATCAAAACTCCAGAAAGTCTGACATGTCGTTACAGTACTGTACAAATGTGACTTCTATGTCCCTGCAGCTCACAACCTAGAAAAATCCAAGGGAAAAGGAACGTTTCCATTTGAGTGCTTTATGTATGGTGTAAGTTGCATGTACAGCATTAATAAGGAATGGATTTAGTAACTATAATATGAGCCAATAAAACTGAAATGTCTAATGTGCTGTGTGGCACCCTCAGTTGGCTCCTACTGGCCCCAATTTTTATGAGTTGATGAATTTCATAGCGCACTAATAAAAATTTCTGGGGGGGGGGGGGGGGCTTGATTATTTATAATAATGAATGAATGAAGGAATGACAAGGGTTCCCTGTCCAGTGAGGGTTAATATAGCTGGGATTTGCTACAAGTTACCAAGGTGTATCTATTAATAGATTCATTCATAATGTTATAGTGGTGTAGGGATAAGTGATTCTCTGCTTTGCATAGGTCACTTAATTTACATATAAGCAAAGATCTTGTACCTTATAAATGATATCCTGTTCAGTTTATTACTTTGTAAGACAACATGTTCAAATTGAAGTGTTAGAGATTTAGTAGTTTTTGTCAAAATTGTCATATTTAACAGAATTAAAGATTTCTAACAGAAAGAAGTATTTGCTGTGAGGCAGTATTTGGCAACTGTGGGGTTTTTTGTTTACTTTGACTCTAGGTCAGTCTTGATGCCTATAGACTAGCTTTGCCAGTCTAAAAATTGGTTTGTAGGTTGCTACCTTTTGACTGTGTTTAGTCATTTTAATTTCGTCTGCACATCTGTAAAAAAATGTTCGACATACAGAGCTTTGTTGGAGTAAATAAAAGGGAAGGACGAGGCAAAGGAGACACTGAAAATGTTCTCGAAAACTTTGTGTTCTTTCTTACAAATCATGGTTTTTCAAAGCTTCCATATTCTTCTGACTGTTTAAATTAAGGAAATCACTGTAAGTTAAGAAAAAATTGTAGCCTTTTTTTGCTGTAGGACATGTGAAACCAATTAAAGGATGAGAATGTTTTTCAACTCACTTTTCCTAAAGCCTGGCTTTACTAAAGGGCAAGTTAGTCTTGAAAAAATTTTCAAGCACTGACTAGTTGTCAACTGTTATGCAGCAGAGCCTTACCATAAGGGAAGGTAACCCTCAAAATATCTTTGACACAAATATGCATGTATTTCAAAGTAAAGTTGTAAAATTTTTACTGAACAAGCAACAGTTAGTGCAGCCGACAAATGCCTCCCACACAAGGTGCTCTCGTTATCGAAAGTGGTCTGTTGCAACACCAAAACTTTGTCTATGCTCTGCTGGATTCAAAATTAGCAGTAGTAAGTAGCAAATTTGCTACCTGAAAAACAAATTTAGCTGCCTGGGCACAAAAGCAGTAGCAAAAGGTTGCTACCTGGTAATCCTGTCTGTTTGAAGTGTTCTGCCAATTTTCAATGAAATAATCTTCTACTTGTTAATTTAGAAAATCTATTGGAATGATCTTTGCAATTGTCTAGTGACAAAAGCATGCAAGCATCACAAAGTCACACAATTGAACACTTCTGTGTTTGATGATGACTTTATATTTAACATCAATATTTACAGCTGCCTTCATGAATCTTTGCTAGTGTCCATTTGAAAACTGTCTGCATTATAACAGATGGGCAAAAACATACAAGTATACACTCATTCTCAATAAATAGGTGCATTTGATGTCGCCGGGGCTTATCTCAACATACTGGATAAATTTGGTAACACCAGTTGTGTCCAACAATCAGTACCCGTGTATCCTATATAAAAAGCAAAGTAATTGGAGCGGGGCGCAAGTACCGGTATAAAAGAAAATATTTCAGGTCAATTTGACGTGTTTGTTACTGTAGCCAAGCAAAGGCCGGAAAAGTAAATAACAATAAAAATATACAAACACCTATTAGACTCTTTCCAAAAAACCTTCAAAGGTTTAAAACTAATAAAAAATTAATGTGCATATTTGCTTGACATTTTTCCATTCCGAAAATTATTTTTAACGTCACTTGAATCTGTGAAAATTGGTGTTGCCAGAATCTGTGAAATGTTTGTCAATGCTTTTGTTTGTCAGCATATATGCAACTTAGAATTCAATTTTGCTCTTTTTATATTGTCTAAAATATGCGTAATACTTGAAACAAAAATATTGGATCAAAATTTTTATAAGTGTTGCACTAGTGTACTTTAAAGGGGCAGTCTAGTGATTTTTCATTTCAAAGTGACAAGTCCGTTACATCCTGTTTTAATATTGAGTTTTTCAAATTGTATCATAAACTCCTTACTACGAAAAACCAGTGCTTTCATTTCAAAACCGTTTGTGTTCTACTAAACAATCAAACCAACCCATTTAATTCCAATTTGACATGTTCTTGATAGACATTTTTGTTAAATGGAAACTCAAACATACAAAATTTCTTGTCACTTCCTTTTCATTTAACTCTTTACCACACAATCCTGACTTTTAACGACCCTGCAAAACAAAGCCTTTTGAAAACATTGTTGGAAAAGGAGAAAATGCTGGCAACCAGCATTTTCTCCTTTTCCTACAATGTTTTCTATGCTATCAAAGAAGAACTGCACCATTTGAGCCACAATGAAATTGTCGTCTGCAAATGCTTTCAATTTGGACCAGTCTAAAATTTTGTCATTTGGTACAGAGTTAACCAGTAAATACATGTAAGCCAACATTTTTATTCTGTTCATTTTTTGATGTTTAAAACACTGTTTGTTCCTTCTTGGTGTAATTGTATATGTTGAGGTTAATTTTTTCACGACAATATGCCAATTTGGCAAAGAAAGTGAATAATTCTGGTGAAACCTCATTTGCACTAGGTATTTCTAAATCATGAACCAAACATTAACTTGATAATTGTTATAGACAATTTTTTAGAAATTGCTGCATTTGAGAAAGGGTCTTGTTTTGTGCTAAATCTTAGTAAATGTAATGTCTGACAGTTGTATGACCACTTGAAGTTTAGCAGAAATATTCCTTACTTTTTACCATACTATCAAAACTTGTCGAGTATAAGCTAAAACATTGCGGCCAAGGTTTAATAATAACATTTTGTATGTTTGGATAGTTTTTTTCTGGTGGATAAAGTCTCCTTTGTACCAAAATTCTTAAAACTACCTTAATGAACATCTTGCATTAAAATGTATTATTTTCTGATTGAAAACATAGAACAGTGTTAAGTGAAACTGGTCAGTTTGTGACAGAGACTTTGTGAAGTTGTTCACATGATATGCATACGGTTTAACAGTAATTTTGAAATCTAACATACTTTATCTAAATGAGATACTGATTTTTTTAAGGATTTCACGTGTTTCTATTGGTGTGCAAGCTTCTATAATTAACAGAAAAAGTGCTTCCAGTTTGTTTATTTAGAAGTCAAAATTGGAATCGATCCTATTGTTTCTTAATGACAATCATGTTTTTTTTTCTCAATGACAGAACTTTAGAAAGTTAAAGTTTGAAAATTTCAGTACATTAAAGCAATGATGTGAAGTTGATTTTTCAACTTTTTATACCCATCTGTGTGCACTCTTATTGAGAATGGGTGGTATGTGAGCCACCTGTAACAGAATTGCCAGACAGCATAGTGTCTATGCCTATGTCTTTGTAGATGTGCTGTTTTAACTTCTGCCCAGCAATTAATGGGCAAACGAAGTAATTCAAGCATCATTTTATTGCTGGTAGGAAGGACCATTATTTGTCTGTCACTATTTGCTACCAGGAATGTTCCTTTTGCTACCTTATTTTAAGCCAGGTAGCAAGTACCTGGTACTTGCTACCTGCAAAATATGTTAATATCTGCGTTAATTTCTAACACTGGTCTGTAATGTTCTAAAACTATCCATGGTGTTTGAATCCTGTATTGAACAGATAAATTAAGACTTTACTCCTTTGATTCTTACCATGAGCATAGCTGATCTTACCATTTTACTTTTTTAGCTCACCAGAGCACAAAGTGCTCAAGGTGAGCTGTGAACACTCTGTGTCCATTGTTCATTGTCCCTTATCTGTCGTCAACTTTTACCTTGTGTAGGGTCTAGAGGCAACATTTTCAGTCCAATACTCATGAAACTTGGTGAGAGTGTTTGTCTTGATAATATTTCAGATGAGATCCAAACTGGGTAATTTCGGGAGAGAAACTAGGTCACAAGGTCAAATTTTAGAAAAACTGTGTGTATACTTGACAGGCCACATTTTTCAGAATGTTTGTCTGGATGATATCTCAAACAAGTTCGTAAATGGTTATGTCGAATTGAAAACTGGGTCACATCTTTGAAAAAGCTTCTATACACTCCAGAGGCCACATTTTCAGTCCAGTACTGATGTAAATTTTTCAGAATGTTTGTTTTGATATCTTGACGATATTGGAAATGGGTCATGTCAGGTCAAAAAGTAGGTCACGACATCAAATCTTTGATGAACCTTGTATATGTTGTAGAGGTCACATTTTCACTCCAATAATATTGGGAGTTGGTGAGAATGTCTTGACGATATGTTGGCCCTGTTCCAAAATCGGTCATGTTGGGTAAAAAGTAGGTCACCAGGTCAAATTGTTGAAAAAGCCTATGTTCGCCCTAGAGACTACATTTTCAATCCTATACAAATGGAATATTGTCAGAATGTTTGTCTTGATGATATCTCAAGTTTTGAAATGGGTCATGTTTGGTTAAAAAGTAGATCACTGGGTTTATTCTTTGAAAAACCTTATGAACACTAGAGACCACATTTGCATTATGATACTGATGAAACTTGGTTAGAATGTTTGTCTTGTTAATATCTCATACAAGTTTGAAAATAGGTCATATTGGGTCAAAAACTTGGTCACCAGGTCAGATCTTAGCAAAACCTTGTGTTCACCATAGAAGCCACATTTTCAGTCAAGAAAGTTGATGTGAATGTTTGTGTTGATGTTGCCTTAGACAGACTTGAGAATGGGTTATGACTGTTCCAAAAAATAGGTGATGAGGTCAGATCTTGGAAAAACCTTGTGTACACTCTAGAGGCCACATTTTCCGCTACATACCTAGGGGTACTGCATGGCTCAGTGGTAAAGTGTGGGACTTGTAACCTGGAGGTCCAGGGTTTGAGCCAACACCTTATCCGCTGGGTTTTTCATGCAAGTGTCCTTGGGGAAGACACTTTGGGGCCCTAGCCTAGTACTTGTGAAACCCAGGAAATACATGAATATGTGAGCTGTCGCCGTGATATGACTGAAATAATGTTGAAAGCGGCATAAAACACCATTCAATCAATCAGTCAATCAGCTAAATACTCATGAGAGTTTGTCAGAATATTTTTCTTGATAATATCTTGGATAAATTAAAAAATGGGTCATGTCAGGTCAAAAAGTAGGTCACGACATCAAATCTTTGATGAACCTTGTATATGTTGTAGAGGTCACATTTTCACTCCAATAATATTGGGAGTTGGTGAGAATGTCTTGACGATATGTTGGCCCTGTTCCAAAATCGGTCATGTTGGGTAAAAAGTAGGTCACCAGGTCAAATTGTTGAAAAAGCCTATGTTCGCCCTAGAGACTACATTTTCAATCCTATACAAATGGAATATTGTCAGAATGTTTGTCTTGATGATATCTCAAGTTTTGAAATAGGTCATGTTTGGTTAAAAAGTAGATCACTGGGTTTATTCTTTGAAAAACCTTATGAACACTAGAGACCACATTTGCATTATGATACTGATGAAACTTGGTTAGAATGTTTGTCTTGTTAATATCTCATACAAGTTTGAAAATAGGTCATTTTGGGTCAAAAACTTGGTCACCAGGTCAGATCTTAGCAAAACCTTGTGTTCACCATAGAAGCCACATTTTCAGTCAAGAAAGTTGATGTGAATGTTTGTGTTGATGTTGCCTTAGACAGACTTGAGAATGGGTTATGACTGTTCCAAAAAATAGGTGATGAGGTCAGATCTTGGAAAAACCTTGTGTACACTCTAGAGGCCACATTTTCTGCTACATACCCAGGGGTACTGCATGGCTCAGTGGTAAAGTGTGGGACTTGTAACCTGGAGGTCCAGGGTTTGAGCCAACACCTTATCCGCTGGGTTTTTCATGCAAGTGTCCTTGGGGAAGACACTTTGGGGCCCTAGCCTAGTACTTGTGAAACCCAGGAAATACATGAATATGTGAGCTGTCGCCGTGATATGACTGAAATAATGTTGAAAGCGGCATAAAACACCATTCAATCAATCAGTCAATCAGCTAAATACTCATGAGAGTTTGTCAGAATATTTTTCTTGATAATATCTTGGATAAATTAAAAAATGGGTCATGTCTGGGAAAAAAGTAGGTCACTGGGTCAAATGTTTCCAAGACCTTGTGTATACTCAAGAGCACATTTCGGTCAAACACTGATGAAAATATGGTCAGAATGTTTGTCTTGATGATTATTTTGGACAAGTTTAAAGATTGGTCAGGTCCGATCAAAAAGTAGGTGATTAGAATGAATCTTAAAAACATTGTCTTCACTCTTGAGTTTTCATTTTTTGTCCAATATCCATGAAAGTTGGTCAGAATGTTTGTTGATTATATTTTGGATGAGTTTGAAAATGGGTCACATCAGGTAAAAAATTAGGTCACTTTGACACAATCTTACAAAAAGTTTGTTTACACTGTTAAAGCCATACTTGTGAAAGTTAATCAGAATGTTTTTAGCTAACTTGAGCACCAAGTGCTAAAGGTGAGCTTTTGTGATCATACTGTGCCCATCTGGCGTTGTCAACTCTTACCTTATGTATGCTCTACAGGCTACATTTTCAGTCTGAATGTGATATCTCGGCAGAGTTTCAAATTGGGTCCAGTCGGGTCAAAAACTAGGTCGCTACGTCAAATCTTAGAAATACATTGTGTACGCTATAGGGGCCACATTTTCAGTTTGATATTCATGAAATTTGGTCATAATATTTGTCTTGATGATATCTTGGGTGAGTTCGAAAATGGGTCATGTCGGGTCAAAAACTAGGCACTAGGTCAAATCTTTGAAAAACCTTGTGTACGCTCTAGAGGCCACACTTTAAGTCCAGTTCTCTTGAAAGTTTATCAGAATGTTTGTCTTGATGATTCTGTACAAGATTGAAAATGGTGTCAGGTCAAAAACTAGGTCACCAGGTAAAATCTTAGAAAAACCTTATGCATACTCAAGGGGCCACATTTTCAGTCCAATACTAATAGAAGTTTGTCAGAATATTTGCCTTGAGAATATCTCAGATGAGTTTGAAAATTCATCAGGTTGGGTCATGAGCCAGGTCACCAGGTCCTATCTTTGAAAAACATTGTTTGGCCCTCTGTACGCTCTAGAGGCCACATTTTCCGTCCAATACATCATATTGCAAGTGGGTCAGAATGTTTGTCTTGATATCTCAGATGAGTTTGAAAATGGGTCATCTCGGGTCAGAAACTAGGTCACCAGGTCAAATGTTAGAAAAACCTTGTGTACTCTCTAGAGGCCACATTTTCAGTCTACAGTAATACTCATGAAACTTTGTCAGAATGTTTGTCATGATATTATCTCCAATGAGGTTGAAAATTGGTCATATTTGGTCAAAAACTAGGTTACTAGGTCAAATCTTTAAAAAAGCTTGTGTACGCTCTGGAGGCCTCATTTTCAGTCCAATACTCTTGAAAGTTGGCCAGAATGTTAGTCTTGATGATAACTGGAATGAGAGTGAAAGTTGGTTTTGTCTGTTCAAAAACTAGGGCACTAGGTCAAATCTTAGAAAAACTTTGTGCACACTCCAGAGGCCACATTTTCAGTCCGATACTCATGAAACTTTATTCAGAGTGTTTGTCTTGATAATAGTCCTCATGAGTTTGAAAATTGTTCACTCCAGGTCAAGATCTAGATGACCAGATCCTATCTCTGAAAAACTTTCTGAATGCTCCATAGACCAAATTTTTGGTCCAATATTCCTGAAAGTTCTTCCGAATGTTTGTCTTGATGACATCTGGCATGACTCTGAAAATTGGTCATACAGGATCAAAAACTTTGTCACCAGGTCAAAACTTCGGAAAACCTTGTGTTTGCTCTAGAGGCCAAACTTTCATTGAAATACCCATGGAAAGTGGTTAGAATGTTTGTCTTGATGATTTCTTTGATGTGGTTGAAAATGGGCCATATCGGGTCAAAGATTAGGTCACTGGATCAAATCTTGGAAAAACCTTCTGTACCCTGTAGAGGCCACATTTTCAGTTTGATACTCATGAAAGTTGGTCAGAATATTTGTTTTGATGATATCTCAGATGAGTGTGAAAATGGGTCATGTCTGATAAAACATTAGGTCACCAGGTATACTGGTAATCTTAAAAAAAATCTTGTGTACACTACAGATGCCTCATTTTTATTCCAATACTCATGAAAGTTGGTCAGAATGTTTGTCTGATGATATTCAGGTTGAGTTTGAAAATGGGTCATGTCAGGTCAAAAAGTGGGTCGCTGGGCTTAATCTTTAAAAAACCTTGTGTTCACTGTAGAGGCCACATTTCCAGTCCAATGCTCATGAAAATTAGTCAGAATGATTGTCTTGATGATTTTGTTGATGAGTTTGAAAATGGCTCACATTGGGTCAAAAACTAGGTCATGGAGATAACTCTTTGAAAATCCTTGTGTACCCTCTCAGTCTAGAGGCCACATTTTCAGTCCTCATCAAAGTTTGTTAGAAAGCTTGTCATGTTATCTAGGAAAAGATAGGAAGTTGGTCATGTTTGGTCAAAAAGCTCAGGTGATGACTACAGGGCCATCATGGCCCTCTTGTTATTGCTATACTGTTAATCTCAGTCAAGTTTGAAACTGTGTCACATTTAGTCAAAAAGTAGGTCACTGGGACTAATCTTAGACATACCTTGTGTGCAAAAGAGGAAAGATTTTCCATCCAGTGCTCATGAAAGTTGGTTAGAATGTTTGTCTTGATGATATTTTGAGCATGTTCAAAAGTGGGTATTGTATACTTAAATCAAAGTACTGAAAGTACTGACAGACTCGCGAATTTGATTGATTGATTGATTGTATGGTGTTTGACCCTGTTTTCAACATTATTTCAGTCATGTAGCAGTGGATATGGCATATATCCATGCTTTCCTTGAGTTTCTTCTACCGATATTCCTCACTGTATTCTTTCCAAGCCACTGGCTGCTTTCCACATAACCATTGTCAAGATGTGAGAGAGAAATGAATCCTGTTGCAGTGTCTATCATGAATCCTCAGAAAGAAATTTGCAGAGTTGGGGATCGAACCAGCATTCTCCTGGTCTCAAGTCCTGTATGCTACCGACTGAGCTGCCAGGGCTATGCATGCTATTGTTTAACTATAATCCAGTATAAGTTTAACCATTAGCCTGCTAAAAATGTTAAATGAAACTTTCAAGCCGATGGTAAACACCTGAATATTGCTATTTCAAAGTTACATTTTGGACAAAAATATCCTCTTATCAGAAAGTGTAGATCTAAGATCAGACTGCACCTCTGTGCTGTCTGATCTTAATCCACACTGTCCGCAAAAGGTCATTGAGTTGCGGTAGTGCTAGTAAAAGAAACTCCAGGAAAGCATAGATAGGTGCTCTGGCCACAGCAATAGCAGTAGTAATGGGAGCACTGTAGCGTCATAGTCATAGTCCTTCTAATAAGTACTTCGAGTGGTATTAAATCTCTTAGAGATGTTTGCAAACATTTGAAGTCTGATACAAGAGTGGTTCGTGTGTGTCAAATACTTCAGAAGGCAGACAATGTTTACATACTTTAATAACTCAAGTGATACAAGATTATAATCTCTGATATATGGTAAAAAACATTGAGGGAAAAAGAGAGTTGAGGCATGAAACCCTATGACCCTCCATCTGCCAGACTGCATTTGTCAGTGTTACCATGGACTTCTTTTCAAGAAATGTTACTATCATCAGGATTCAACATTTATAAAGTTTGTCATTAAGCCCCTTTTTTCTATAACACAGCCTAGTATAATAGGAAAGAATGAAATGATGGTCTGGGGCTTTTGATCAGCAACATATATCTTGAATAGTCTTATAGAAACTGGAAAATGTTTAATTTTAGAGTCCAGAAAAATGTAAAGTTCTAAGACATTAAGCACCTTTTTTCCGTAACATAGTTTTGCATGGATAAAAAACAAATGCATACGGTGAAACTTTTAATAAACAAAATAACTACGAAGTTTCAAGACAGGCAGACGGACGGACAGACGAAGCAGCGACTGTATGCTCGCCTTTCGGCCAGGGGTTACGGAGAAATGGCTTCGGACGGATGGACGGACAGACAGACGGGCGGACAGATGAAGCAGCGACTATTTGCTCATCTTTAGAGGAACATAAAAATGAACTCTGCAACATTTTGGGCAATATTGCGACATTGTTTTAATACAATAAGAAACATTGTAGGAAAAAGAGAAATGCAACGAGTCATGACGTAATAGAGTAAAAGGGGAAAACTGTTTTACATGGTAGAGCAATATGTTCAAACTCATTCACACGTGTCCGGACGAGTCTCTTGGTTATTGCACTGTATAAATTTTACCGCGATGTCTTTAAACAATTACAGTATAACTTTCCGTCATGAAAATTAATTTTAAACTGTCTACCCACATGGTTGACAAACATTTAAATGCAAGTAATTCGCAGGCTTCTGTGTTTTTTGATACAGGTACCATGTACGAATCAGTCGAAAGATGTTTGGAAAACCCCGACGTCTGTACAAAAATCGGAAAACGTTTCGAAGCTACAAAGACATTTATGAACAACATCGGTTTATTGGGGTACATGAAACAACCGAGTCATACGGTTAAAGTAGTTTATTCCAAGACCAAATACAGAATATTCATAGTAACAGCCTACCCTGTGACAAAGGGTATAATGGATGTGTCCAAACAAGAAATGGTGACGTTAATGTTTAATAATAACTACCAATAAACGCTGAAAGGACTATATATGAGAACAGTGTATAGCTTTACTATTATTATCCGATGTACAAAAAATGGATAAAAACATGACAAGTTTCGACCTTATTGAGTACTCATGTATGATCAACAGAGAGTGGGAAATACTTGCGGTTTATCTGGGCTACGAGTTATATCAGATCAAAATGTTGAAATCCATTTATGCGAGAAAAATCGAAACACTGTTGTGTGTTATGTTAGAGGAATGGTATGGTGTTGTGAAAGACTGTCATGAAGAAGTTCCTAGACAGTTACTAGCTTCTGCTTTTCATGGTGTACGAGACAATGTAACAGCCAGCCAAATTTTAGGGGGTTGCAAATTTCTAGAGGAAGTGAAAAAGTTGAGACCCAAACCATCAACATTGGCAAAGATTTGTAAAATAGACTTTAGCTAATGATGATGTGTGTTTCTAAACATAACAACCGATGACGTGTGTTTCTAACTATAACAACAGATGACTTTTGTTTCTAAATATAACAACCAATCAGGAATCGAATAATTCTCTAAAATAATCAAATTGACAGAATTTAAAGACATTTTGGATGTCTCATTCAAACCAACACGATGTACAGAGTAAAATTTAGTCTCAGAAATGATCGTAACGTACAGGTGAATTTATGGCAGGATGAGCTAAGAGTCGATATTAGAGAGTGGAAAGATAATTACCCAACCAAAAAAGGCATAAGTTTAAGCTTAATGCAATGGAAAAATTTTGTAGATCAATTAGAGTATGCAGACAAATCCCTTCAAGAAAAAACAGCGTTTACATGCCAGATCAAGCTAAATGCAAAATTTGGTAGCTCTAGGCCTTATGGCTAGGTACAGGAAGATTTTTAAAGTTTTCTCTATATAAGCCTATGCAAAACTTGTGACCCCTGGGGCAGAGCCAATTTTGACCCCAGGGCTATAATTTGAAGAAACCTGATAGAGGTCTACTACATAAAGCTACATGCCAAGTTTGGTAGCCCTATGCCTTATGGTTTCAGACAAGAAGATTTTTAAAGATTTCCAATATTTTTCAGTTTTGTTGCCATGGCAACCAGAGTTTTTGAAGGAATCAAATTCTTTCAAGAAATTCTGAAGAGGACCATGGCAGGATCATTTCTGTGAAGTTTCATGAAAATTGGATGGGTAGTTTCAGAGAAGAAGATGTTTGAAATAAAAGTTAACGCACGGACGGACGGACGGACTGACTGACGGACGGACGGACGCACGCACAACGGACGCACGACGGACACCGGGCCATGACATAAGCCCACTGGCCTTTGGCCAGTGGAGCTAAAAATTGGAGGAAACTGTTTAGCGTTTGCCAATGGAATAATTAACTGCAATGGGAAAGCTTCCAGCATAAAGGAGGGACACCGACAATTACGACAATACGCCCGACAACTTCAGAAATGCGGATATCTCGTAAAGTTAACGAGCGTAAAATTGTTAACAGTGTCCATGACTCATACACTCAGTTCAAACTTAAATTTGAAGAGTTTGTCTCTGGATAGGAATGTCATATACGAACCAGAGATTTCTCCTTCTTTAAACTTCAAACAGGACAGAGTGCACTTTTGTTGTTTTCATACAGGCAAAGTAGTTATAACGGGGGTAAAATCTTCAAAACAAGAAGACGAGATTGTTTGTCCCACAGTAATTGAACTTGAACTCTATACATTTAAGAAGGATTGATTAAATCATGAAACACTTTACATTATAAACACTGGCTAAAATGCTTCCAATAATAACCCATAATACAAGTTTTCTTTTACTTATAAGACACTATTTTACTATAATTCCCATCGTGTCGATATTTGTCTTTAAATAGACTGACTACTATTCACAGGAAACCACGCCATAAATAATTTTATATGCCTGCATGCATCTACTATTTGCAGGAAACTATACTATCAATAATTTTATACGCCTACACAGTTACCGAAGAAGATCAGTACTCTTTTATGCCTAATCATTACCGAAGTAGGTCAACATGCAGCGCCGCGTGGGTGACTAAGTGGTGAGCGTGTCTGACTCATGATCTGGTGGTTGTGAGTTCGATACCCGGTTGAGGCGAACTTTTTTTTCAGCGTATTTTTGCCTCAATCGTAAGAAGTCCTTACTTTGAATATTTCATTCGTTCGTATACCAATTTCATTACAAACTGTGTATCACATTCATAACATACTGGATGAATTGAGAAAAAAAAAAAATAACGAGAGAAGAATGACAGATTTTTACCTATATTTAAGTAGCGCGGAGTATATTTAAGTAGCGCGGAGTCTATTAATACACGTAAGAATGATTTATTATTTCAATTTTCTAAATACTTTATGTTAGAAGGAAGTTGGTTGTCTGGTGTTGTAGAATCGTCATTGACTTGTGACTTTACACCACGAAGTAAATGATTGTATCTGAATTGTGATATTGTTGAGGAAACTTTGGTCAAAAACAGGCTACAACCAGTTCTTACCAATATTGAAATTGAAGGTCGGTACAAAAGATTAAAAGTTAGTGAGTCTTTACACCCGCAATATAGACCTGTGAGTGTTAAAAAGTTTAACTCTGTCAGACTGACGTTAAAAGGCGAAGATTTAAATACTATTGATTTAAATTCAAACGATTTTCATTGTGTCCTTCACTACAAGAAATCATGGGGTCCATAAACGTCTTTGATTCCAAACTACAGAAATGGGTTCCTTACAAAGAAAATGTAGACTATTGGATTAACTATTTCAAATCGAAAGAACATGTTCCAGAACAAGTAAGAACTTTGGAGAAAAAACTTGAAGAAAAGAATAAGGTATTGCAAGAAATGGAAGTAAAACTGAAAAAAGTTCAAACACCAAATGTTAAAATGGTGACCCCCACTAGCCGAGGCAGTAAACAGGGCGCAGTCCCAGATTAAACGCAAGAACGGGAATCACCAAGTTTGTAAGAATATTAAACGTAAGAAGACTCTTACAGCCTACAGTACAAAAAATCCCGGGTGGTTGTTTCAAAAAGACGTATAACCGCGACTAGTAAAATGCAACACAATGAAGAGTTATCGTTACTTACCCCGATTCCGAAAGATTCAACTTTATTATCGAAAGATTGGATTGAATATTGACCCATTAATCCGTAACCGATTCTTCGTCCAGCTTGGAATTTAATATACCGCCACAGGCCAGTGCTTATATTAACTTAAATGGATGTAAATTAAGACTTGAATTAAGACTTACTAACGAGAACGGTACTCCTGTGTCAGAAAATGATACGCTTGGACTTATTAATTTACCCTTACACACGGTGTTTAGACAGTTAGACGTTCATTTACAACAAAAACCACTGCCAAATAGTGGAAATACATATGGGTATAAAGCCTACATAAGACACCATACTTAATACCAACCAGTCTATGCAGGAAGGTATCAATTATTTTACAAGGATATCACGGATTTGGACGATAATGATCCCAAAACTGGACGGAATTCTGGACTGTTTTTTCAATACGGTAAGACCAAAGGTGGTGTTACTATAGATCTAGAAGGTAATATTCCCGGAGATTTGTTTCAACAACCCAAGTTGCTTATAAACGGAGTGCAAATGGGTCTTAAATTTTGGCAGGCATCCGATGCCTTTTGAATTGTTACGGATGCCTTAAATTCTAGTTATAAAGTGCAAATTGTTAACGCTCATTTTAAATGTTGCAGAATTCATTTTTATGTTCCTCTAAAGACGAGCAAATAGTCGCCACTTCGTCTGTCCGCCTGTCTGTCTGTCCGGCCGTCCGTCAGAAGCCATTTCTCCGTAACCCCTGGCTGAAGGGCGAGCATACAGTCGCTACTTCGTCTGTCCATCCGTCTGCCCGTCCATCTGTCCATCCGTCTGTCTATTCTTTCGTCCGTCCGTCTGTCCGTCCAAAGCCATTTCTCTGTAACCCATGGCCAAAGGGCGAGCATACAGTCGCTGCTTTGTCTGTCCGTCCGTCTGCCTGTCTTGAAACTTCGTAGTTATTTTGTTTATTAAAAGTTTCACCGTATGCACTTGTTTTTTATCCATGCAAAACTATGTTATGGAAAAAAGGTGCTTAATGTCTTGGAACTTTACGTTTTTCTGGACTCTAAAATTAAACATTTTCCAGTTTCTATAAGACTATTCAAGATATATGTTGCTGATCAAAAGCCCCAGACCATCATTTCATTCTTTCCTATTATACTAGGCTGTGTTATAGAAAAAAGGGGCTTAATGACAAACTTTATAAATGTTGAATCCTTCTGATAGTAACATTTCTTGAAAAGAAGTCCATGGTAACATTGACAAATGCAGTCTGGCAGATGGAGAATCGTAGGGTTTCATGGCTCAACTCTCTTTTTCCCTCAATGTTTTTTACCATATATCAGAGATTATAATCTCGTAGCACTTGAGTTATTAAAGTATGTAAACATTGTCTGCCTTCTGAAGTATTTGACACACACGAACCACTCTTGTATCAGACTTCAGATGTTTGCAAACATCTCTAAGCAGATTAAATACCACTCGAAGGTACTTATTTGAAGGACTATGATGCTATAGTGCTCCCATTACTACTAATAGCACTGAAATACTGTTGAAAACGGCGTTAAACACCATACAGTCAATTAATCAATATCCAGTAGCACAAGATGTAGTTAACTATTTAACTCTCTTTACAAAACCAAAAATTTTACAGTTGTCCAAATTCAAAGCTGTTGCAGACCATAAATTAGATGTGGCTGAACTGATGAAACAGGATTCAAAAAGGGCAGAAAAAAATGTGAGAAAATGATGGTTATCGGCATTTTCTCCTTTTCCCACAATATTTTCAAAGGGATTCTTCCCCAGTGTCATTAAAACTTGGTAAAGGGTTAACCCTTTCCCAAACAAGCCCTGGTTTTCATGTGTCTGCAGTACAAGTCTTTTGAAAACACTGTGGGAAAAGGAGAAATTGCTCGTAACGAGCAATTTCTCCTTTTCCCACAGTGTTTTCTACCCTTTTTGACAACTTTCTGCCATTTTCATCAAATTTAAAATTGTCGTCTGCAAACTCTTTGAATTTGGACCAGTCCAAAATCTGTCGTTTGGGAAAGGGTTAATATTCAAGAGGTAGAATAACAGTTCAGCATAACAGGTTAACTGTACACAATGATCTAAATAATGAATGACAAGGGTTCTCTGTCCAGTGAGGGTTGATATAGCCTGGGGTTTGCAACAAGTTAATACCTAGGTGTATCCATTAATAGATTCATTCATAATGTTACAGTTGTGTAGGAATAAGTGATTCTCTGCTTTGCATAGGTCACTTAATTTACATATAAGCAAAGATCTTTTACCGTATAAATGACATCTTGTTCACTTAATTACTTTGTACAACAACATGTTCAACTTAGAGTGGTAGAGATTTAGTGGTTTTTGTCAAAATTGTCATATATAACAGAATTAAGATTTCTAACAGAAAGAAGTATTTTCTGTGAGGCAGTATTTGGCAGTTGTGGGGTTATTTGTTTACTTTGAATCTAGGTCAGTCTTGATGCCTATAGACTAGCTTTGCTAGTCCAAAATAAGTCACATGGGCAAATTTGGGAAAAACTTGTTGAGACTGTCTCTCTAGCATCCATATTTTCAGAGAATAAGTTTCTTAAAGGTACATAGGCTCAGGTGAGTGATTCAGGGCCTTGATGGCCCTCTTGTTTTAATTTCATTTCTGAGGTCATTCAACTTCTAACTGTTTACCAATCAGCAAAAACTTAGACATTTTTAAAACCCATAGCATTTGCAGACAACAAAGCAAACATGGCTCAAATTGTCGAAAGTGCTTTTGGTATGTAGAAAAAATTGTGGGTAAAGGAGAAAAAGCTGGTTATTGGCATTTTCTCCTTTTCCCACAAATGTTTTCAAATGTCTTCTTTCTCAAGGTCGTTAAAAGTTGGGATTGTGTGGTAAAGGGTTAAGTCTTAGCCACTATAGCCACGGCAGAGGATATCTACTGGTTATAACATTTTTTTCAGTTATCCTACTTGGTAAATAATTTGTATAAAAACTGAAAGAAAATACTCATTAGATGGTAAAGTTATATCTTTAATGCCTCATAATCATATTACCCTTTTCAGTTAACCCTTTACCACACAATCCCGACTTTAAACGACCCTGTGAAAAAAAGCTTTAGAAAACATTGTGGGAAAAGGAGAAAATGCTGGTAACCGGCATTTTCTCCTTTGCCCACAATGTTTTTTACCCTTCCGAAAACAAAATCACGTTTTGAGTCCCATTTATTTTGTCTTCTGCAAATGCTTTCAATTTGGACTTGTCTAAAATTTAATGGTTTGGTAAAGGGTTAATTCACTGTGCATAGATAAAGGCATATGCCAATAAATAGGGAAAGAGTTATTTCAAACAAGATGCTGTGTTGTTTATTCAGGGCATGGAAATATTTTCAAGACCAACTTGTCCAGTAGGACAACTGATTTGAAAAACTTAATGCGTCCTTCCTTTGGGTTCACTCATCCTACATAGAAAAAATGAAGTGAAAGTTTTTTTGCATGTCATAGAATTTCATTTAGACTATTAGAAGCAGAATGAAGATTTGGAAAACCACACATTTATAAGAACTCTTCAAGTTTTGGAAAAGATTTGCTCCTTAAAAAAGAAAAATTTGTATGTCCAACATTGTTTTAACTCTTTACCAAACGACAAAATTTTTGAGTTGTACAAATTGAAAGAATTTGCTGACAACAAGATAAATGTGACTCAAAATTTGAAATTTAACTGGAAAAGGGTAGAAAATATTGTGGGAAAAGGAGAAAATGCTGGTTACCAGCATTTTCTCCTTTTCCCACATTGTTTTCAAAAGGCTTCTTTCTAAGGGTCCGGATTTTGTGGTAAAGAGTTAAGGAAGTGTGGACAATATGGACTTGACTAAAACACAGACAAAGGTGACAACCAAAAGATCAATTTTTGATGCTGAAAAATTACTAGACTTTACTAAATGCATGGAAAAGGCTTATTTTATTGATTGAAAATTGCCATCTTTCAACTGGAACGAATTACTGTTATGTTCTTTTATTTCAATAATAGTTAATCCTGAGGTAGAATGGTCCTTGGACATATAAAAAATTTACTAAAAGCAGAAAGTTTTGACCCAGTTTAGCCTGCATGGACTGCTTACCAGCATTTTCTCCTTTTTCAACAAGGTTTTCAAAGGCTTTCTTCTTGGGATCGTTAAACCTCAGGATTGTGTGGAAAAGGATTAAGCACACTTAGGCCTAGTACAGGTTGAAAATAGAAAAGACCTAAATAAATGATCTTTTTGAAAGAAACGGGCTTAATGCATCTCTGTGATGCACGATGCAAAGCGATTCATCAAATAATTATGGATCCATGAAGTCAATTATGTCCCATAACTGACTGAATCATGAGGTAAACATGGACATGCAGGAAATTGATCGATAGCAAAAAGTTTTGGCACAGGTCAGCCTGCGTGGACTGTGCAGGAAGACAAAGGTCGATACTTTTTGAAGATGCATTAAGCCCCCTTTTCACACAGCATGGCTCAAATGATTTGTCGCTGAGATATAACTCTATACCAGACAATAATGTTTTAGACTTGATCAAATTGAAACCATTTTGCAGATGACATATAAAATAAGGCTCACATCAAGTAATTTTTAGCTCCACTGGCCGAAGGCCAGCGGGCTTATGTCATGGCCCGGTGTCCGTCGTGCGTCCGTCCGTGCGTCCGTCCGTCCGGTCGTCCGTCCGTCCGTCCGTGCGTGCGTTAACTTTTATTTCAAACATCTTCTTCTCTGAAACTACCCATCCGATTTTCACGAAACTTCACAGAAATGATCCTGACATGGTCCTCTTCAGAATTTCTTGAAAGAATTTGATTCCTTCAAAAACTCTGGTTGCCATGGCAACAAAACTGAAAAATATTGGAAATCTTTAAAAATCTTCTTGTCTGAAACCATAAGGCATAGGGCTACCAAATTTGGCATGTAGCTTTATGTAGTAGACCTCTATCAAGTTTCTTCAAATTATAGCCCTAGGGTCAAAATTGGCTCTGCCCCAGGGGTCACAAGTTTTACATAGGCTTATATAGAGAAAACTTTAAAAATCTTCTTGTCTGAAACCATAAGGCATAGGGCTACCAAATTTGGCATGTAGCTTTATGTAGTAGACCTCTATCATGTTTCTTGAAATTATAGCCCTGGGGTCAAAATTGGCTCTTCACCAGGGGTCACAAGTTTTACATAGGCTTATATAGAGAAAACTTTAAAAATCTTCTTGTCTGAAACCATAAGGCATAGGGCTACCAAATTTGGCATGTAGCTTTATGTAGTAGACCTCTATCATGTTTCTTGAAATTATAGCCCTGGGGTCAAAATTGGCTCTTCCCCAGGGGTCACAAGTTTTATACATAGGCTTATATAGAGAAAACTTTAAATATCTTCTTGTCTGAAACCATAAGGCCTAGAGCTACCAAATTTGGCATTTAGCTTGATCTAGTTGGAGTCTACCAAAAGTGCCCAAAGTATAGTCCTGGGGTCAATTTGGCCTCATACTTGGAGGGGGGGGGGTTCACAAGATTTACATAGGCTTACATAGGGAAAACTTTTAAATCTTGGTGTACATAGCCATAAGGCTTAGGCTACCAAATTTTGCATATAATTGTAGCATTATTTAGTGGACAGTTACAAAGAGGGCCCAAGTTACAGCTCTAGGATCAAGTTTGGCCCTGCACCAGGGATCACAAGTTTTACATGGTTTTATGGAGTGAAAAGTTCAGAAACCATCTTGTTACCAGCCATAAGGCCAAGAACTCCCACATTTGGCATGTTATTCTTCTAATACAATATTCCCCATTTAGTCAGACTGTAGCCATGAGGTCAAAGTTTTATAAGGGCTTATATAGTGAAGACTTTTCTTCGTGGTTTATATTTATAAGCCAGTGGAGCGATACAGGGCCATCATGGCCCTCTTGTTCATTAGTAGGGTAGAAGTTATAGTGGGGAAATGAAAAAATACTAATTACCAGCATTAACTTTATCATTTTTCTACAATGTTTTCAAAAGCCATCTCCTTCAGGGTTGTTATATTTTGGGATGGTGTAGTAATAGGTTAACTGGGAGACAGTTCAATCCCCTATAAAACAATCCTGAGTTTTAACGATCTGGAAAAAAGGCCTTTGAAAACATTGTTGGGTAACCAGCATTTCCTCCTTTTCCAACAATGTTTTCTATCCTTTCTGAAACATATTCCATCATTTTAGCCACATTTGTCATCTGTAAATGCTTTCAATTTGGACAAATCTACAATTTTGTCATTTGGTCAAGAATTAATGCCGTTTAAATCACCAACAAACAAACGAAAAAATCAAATTAATCTTGCATTTCAGGTGATTCCTAAAGAGAGAAGTACATACTTATTCTCAGCCACAATGACAAAGAAAGTGGCCAAACTACAAAGAGCATCACTAAAAGATCCTGTAAAAGTAGAAGTGTCGTCCAAGTATCAGACTGTGGATAAACTGCAACAGTTTTACATCTTTATACCTGTTAAATTCAAGGACTGCTACCTTGTGTATATTTTGAATGAATTAGCTGGTAATTCTTTCATGGTATTTTGTGCTACATGTGCAAACACCCAGAGGGTTGCTCTGATGTTGAGAAATCTTGGCCTTATGGCTATCCCACTGCACGGACAAATGAGTCAGGTTAAAAGACTTGGGGCTCTCGGAAAATTTAAAAGTAAGTCTCGCTCGATTTTGATTGCCACAGATGTTGCCAGTAGAGGTCTAGACATACCACACGTTGACGTTGTAATCAACTTTGATATTCCAACTCACTCCAAAGATTACATTCATAGAGTTGGCAGAACAGCCCGAGCTGGACGATCTGGGAAGTCAATAACATTTGTCACGCAGTATGACGTTGAACTGTATCAGCGTATAGAACATTTGATAGGTAAACAGCTTCCATTGTATAAGACGGAGGAGGACGAGGTCATGGTGTTGATGGAGAGAGTGGCCGAGGCACAGCGACATGCGAAAGTAGAAATGGGTGAAAGAGAAAAGGATAAAGGGAGGCGTAAGAAAAGGAAAGGTGAAGATGATGATCATGATGACACTGAGGAATCAACGGGCTTTAGAAAAAGGAAAAAGAAAAGCTTTGTGAAAAAAAAATACTGATTGACTCTCAACTCTTTACCACATGACAAAATTTAACCGAATAAACCCAATGGACAGTTTCATTCTACAATAAGACCAAGGTATTTGCATTTTCGTGGCTGCCCTTTATCTGTACTGAATCAGCAAAGCGGACAGTGTAGATCAAAGGTCAGACCGCATGTTTTGTGCAGTCTGATCTTGATCTACACTGGCCACAAAGGTAACTATTCAAAGGTAGCTAAAATAGTAGTGAAAGACGCTTTAAGGTTTAAACTAAACGTCGATCAAAAGAGGAATTTGTCTAAAAAGGGCAGAAAACATTATTGGAAAAGAAGAAAATACTAATTACCAGCATTTTCTTCTTTTCCCACAATGTTTTCAAAAGCCTTTTTTCACAGGGTTGTTAAAACTCAGGGTCATTTGGTAAAGGGTTATCTCTAAACTCTTTATGACATGACAAAATTTAACCCTTAAAGCGCCGAATAAACCTATCAGACATTTTTATTCTAGAAATATGACCCAGTTAATTGCAATTTCATGGTTGCTTTTGTCTACAGTGTTTCCATAAAGTGGACAGTGTAGATCAAAGATCAGGCTGCACATTTTGTGCAGCCTGATCTTGATCTACACTGGCCACAAAGGCAACTATAGTCGTGAAAGGTGCTTTAAGGGTTAACATTCATTCAAATTGAAAGCCTTTGCAAATGACGAGTTTCGTGTTGCTCAAATGATGGCATTTGCATTTTAAATAATAGAAAACATTGTTGGGAAAGGAGAAAATGCTGGTTACATGCATTTTCTCCATTTCCCACAATGTTTTCAAAAGCCTTCTTCCTCGGGATCGTTTAAACTTAGGCTTGTTTGGTATCTGGCTAAGCTGTAAGGATTACTTATGTTGCTGTAGCAGATAGGGTGGCTCAAGATCCAACTGCACAGAATGTGCAGTCTAATCTTAACCTTCACTGTCTGCTACTTTGTAGCATATTCTGGGCAAACACGTTGAAATTGCTTTATTTCTGACAGTATATCCTGCATACAACTTGTTTTGTCATGCAACCGATGATCATAATTAAAAATGTTGTTGCAAAAGGAAAAGTTAAGCTCATTATGGTCAATGTCACCAGTCACCATTCTTTTTACACCAGTTATGTGGATCTTGTATTAAACTTAAGTTTATGTTGAATGTTTTACAAGGATTTCTCTTTAACCCTTTACCACACAGTCCTGAGGTTTAAACACCTTAAGGAAGGTTTTCTACCCTTTCAGAGACAGCATTTTCTCCTTTTTCCACAATGTTTTCTACCCTTTCAGAGACAAATTCCACCATTTGAGCAACATTAAATTTGTTGTCTGCAGAACATGCTGGTAACCAGCATTTCTTCTTTTCCCACAATGTTTTCTACCCTTTCAGAGACAGCATTTCTCCTTTTTCCACAATGTTTTCTACCCTCTCAGAGACTAATTCCACCATTTGAGCCACTTTAAATTTGTTGTCTGCAAAACCTTTCAGTTTCGACAAGTCTTCAATTTTGTCACTTAATTAATACTTCTTTCAAAGATATTGTGTTTACTCTTAACCTGATGGGGGGTCCTGTGTGGTTCAGTGGTATAGTGCAGGATTTGTAATCTGGAGGCCACAGGTTAGATACTCTTGTATCCCTTTACCAAACAAACAGCTCTGTGTGTATAAGAACCGTTAACAAAGGGCTTTTGAAACATCATGGGATAGGGAAAAATGCTGGGTAACCAAATACGTTTCTTACCCTTCCAAGGACGAATCTGATCATGTAGGCCACATCGATTTGTCATCTGCAGATTCTTTCACAATGCAACGAAGAGACAAAAAATTATTTAACATCTTCTTTATCTTATGTTTTATGTCTGAAGCCCTTTACCATACAGTCCTGACTTTTGTTGACCCTGAGGAAGAAGGCTATTGAAAACATTGTGAAAAAAAGAAAATGCTGGTGACCAGCATTTTCACCTTCTTTACACAATATTTTTATACCTTTCAAAAATTAAGTTTCAATTTTTGATTCACATTTATTTTGTCGTCTGCAAATGATTTCAGTTTGGATAAGTTTAGGATTTTGTCGTTTGATAAAGAGTTAACATTTGTAGAAAGTGAGATTAAAATACAATCATGGAAACAAAATTGTTTATCGTTTCCTGTGCCTCCCCAATTTATTAGAAGTAAACTGCCATGCTGGGTAGCTCAGTCAGTAAGTAATCCTAGAAGATGTCACTGGTTCCATTGCCAGCTTTGCTTTTTTTTTTTTGTGGAAGTGTCCTCGGGCAAGACACTTCAGCCCTAGCCCAGTACTCGTTAAGATGAAACCCTGGACGTGCAAGACTAAGCGAGCTGTTGTCGTGATATGACTGAAATAATTTTGAAAGTGGCGTAAAACACCGTTCAATCGAACAGTCAACCAGCTTCGTTTAATTCTTTCAAAGGATTGACGATAGTCATTGCCACAGGAATCATTTCTCTCCCGTCACTGAACATTGTTTCGGGTATTTATTTAGGGAAACAACCAGTGGCTTGGAGGTAATGTCGTGTGATGTACTTATAAGAGAATCACTTGGAAAGCATGGTTAGGTGCACTTGCACCTGTGATGCATCTGAAGTGATGTTGAAAATGGCGTTGAACTCAAAGGAAAAAATCGAACAATAAATAAACTTGACCATGTAGCAAAGTGGTTCAGGAGTTAGATTTGTTATAGATTTGTATTCACCAATCACTCTTAAGAACATTCTTAGTCTTATTCTTAGAATTTTCTAGATTTGACACTAACACAACTTCTGATTGGCTAAACTAGATAGTTTAGCCAATCGCAAGTTGTGTTACTTTCAAAATCTAGAATGATACCAAGAGTGTGTTACTTTCAAAGTCTAGAATGACACCAAAGAGTGTTTTTAACAATGCTTGATGAATACGGACCCAGGAAATCCAGATTCAATCCAGGATAGCTGTGCAAGTAATCTAACTCTTTATCAAATGATAAAATTGTGGAATCGTCCAATTGAAAGCATTGCACACGACTTAAAATATGCTTTACATAACAGGATATAGCTTTGCATTTATTATTTTTTTCATCGATAGTGAAACAAGGTCTTAACTCTTTACCAAACGACAAAATTTTAGACTAATGTGAAAGCATTTGCAGATGACAAAATAAATGTGACTGAAAAAATTGAAATTTGTTTTGGGAAGGGTAGAAAACATTGTGGGAAAAGGAGAAAATGCTGGTTACCAGGCGTTCTGTCTACGTGATACGAATAAAGTACCATTGAAGGCACTATAAAAACATTATCCAAACCGATCCAGTGATTGGCCAATTTCTTTCCGAGGACTGACGTTGTCTGCGCATGTCATATTCTTCGAAGATTCGACCTCACTCGTCATAACTCGGCCGATTCCGTACCTACATCTAACCTCGTCTGTATTAGGGAGGCTTCCATTTTGAACTACCAATCACATGATCTTAAACATGGCGGCGCCCCTGTAGATCACTTAGCAACGATATGAACAACCACTGTGAAGTTACTCACTTCTATCGATCTGTCGATGAAAGCTCCCAACGGAATTGATAAACCGCGCTAAAAATTGAATGTACAAACTGTTTGCCGACTGAAATACTTTTAGAAAGATAACGATAGAAAATTTACTCATGTGTTCTTTTTAAAGAGGAACCTTACATTTTCAATAACGGTAAAGCGGTGTGCTTCCGGAGATGTGCGAAATGTACCGTGTAGGTGCATATCAAGCTACGTGATACAGCCGAGGGATTTGATCACCGGATCACCCGAGGTATGCCGAATGGATTCGACCTGTCTTATATGACGCATCACCCATCCCCCGTATACCGGGGAAAAGTAGGGCTTATATTGAAGCTATTAGCCTATTACCAAAGCATGTAGGGGCTGTTTTAATAAATGGTCGGTGCATAGGTTACAAGTTAGCCGATCATAGCTGAATGAATCGCACCAGGTAGCGTTTTATTGAGTAAACGTTTATTTTATTTGAAATTCAAAGTCACGGTTGTTGTTTTGAAAAATTACTCCGCTTCTGTACCCAGGATGCCCAAATTAGATAGATATGTATTTGTAGAATGCCATCTAGCGGGAGATAATGGAGGATTGAAGATAGTCATCGCGATGGGATTCATTCCTCACTGACCGCTGACCATTGTTTCGACGATGGTCATGTGGGAAAGCAGCCAGTGGCTTGGAAAGAATATTGTGCGGAGTACTGGTAAAAGAAACTCCAGGAAGGCATGTATAGGTGCACTGGCCGCCGTGATATAACTGAAATAATGTTGGAAAATGGCGCTAAACACCATACAATCAATCAACGATAGATACATGCACATCAGTAACAGATGCGTGCGTTCTAACCAATACCAAGTCTAGAATAAGTTTAACACTTATCCTGCTAGATAATTTAACCCTTTCCCAAACGACAAATTTTGGACTGGTCCAAATTGAAAGAGTTTGCAGACGACAGTTTTAAATTTGAAGAAAATGGCAGAAAGTTCTCAAAAAGGGTAGAAAACACTGTGGGAAAAGGAGAAATTGCTCGTTACGAGCAATTTCTCTCTTTCCCACAGTGTTTTCAAAAGACTTGTACTGCAGACACGTGAAGACCAGGGCTTGTTTGGGAAAGGGTTAAATAAAACTTTCAAGCCGATGGTAAAAACCAACATGTTGGTATTCCAAAGTTACGGGGGTTGGGGAAATATCTCCTTATCGGAAAGTGTCGACCTAAGATCAGACTGTACGTTCTGTGCAATCTGATCTTGATCAACATTGTCCGCAAAGGGTCATTGAGTCGCGCTATGCAGCCTAAGGGTTAATTTAGTTCGGCGCTTCAACGCTTTACAAACTGATAAAACTCTAGACATATCCGAATTGAGAGGTATTTCAGATGACATTATGGCGTAAGGCTACAATGATGGGATTCGTCTTTGGAAGAACGAGAAGGCACTGCTTGAATTGGAAAAAACGCCAGTTAACTACATTTTCTATCTTTCCAACATTGTTTTAACTCTTTACCAAACGACAATATTTCGGACTGGTCCAAATTGAAAGCATTTGCAGACGAAAACATTGTGGGAAAAGGAGAAAATGCAGGTTACCAGTATTTTCTCCTTTTCCCGCAATATTTTCCAAAGGCTTCTTTCTCAGGGTCGTTAAAAGTCGGGATTGTAAAGGGTTAAAGGGTCTAGTGCCTCGTGGTTATGAAGGCACTGAATTGTTTGGTAAAGGGGTATCGGAAAATTACGAGTCCGAAGGTTTATGTAACACGTAAAACTATTGTACAAAGATTAAAATAAAGGAATGTTTAAAAAAAAAAATTAAAAAAGAAGTCTAGAATATGTATCAAGATTGTCAGAACTCCACTAAAATTTCAATCAACCCTTTATTATACAGTCCTATGTTTTAACAACTCCAAGAGAGGCGGCTTTTGTAAACATTGTTGTAAAAAGAGAACATTCTGGTAACCAACATTTTCTTCCTTTCCACCATTCTAAAAGCAAATTCTATCGTTAGAGGCACGCTTAATTTGTCATGTGCTTGCAGGTGACTTTTTCTTTTATATAGCAGAAAGATACTTTTTGATACGTTGTGACAGGAGAAATGGTTCCTTTTTGATCGTGTTTTTATCACTGTTATAACCCTTTTTTTATCTATTTGCCCGATGATTGAGCAATGAACATTTCGGTGTTTCGTGACAGAATATGGGGAAAATTGAAAGAATGTTCAGTGGAGCGAGAGGAATGAATCCTATTGCAATGTATCCTCTGAACTTCTCCAAAACATTGACTTTTCGAAAAGATTTCGGCCTATCTGGGATTCAATCCACCACCCATAGATTACCAACCCAGTATGTAACCCACTCAGCTTACTAGGCTTGGTGGATTTTATATATGAGCCATGTTCTAACAAAAGGAAGCTTAATGCATCTCCGCGATGCATGATTCCAAGCAAGCCATCACATAATCTTGGATTCATAATAGCCACTTTTCTTAGCAACCACCTGATTTATGAGGTAGAACAGTCCTTTTGACACGTAGAAAAATCGACCAATAGCGAAAAGATTAGGCCCAAGTACTCCTGCGCGGACTGCGCAGGCTGACCTGGGTCGATACTTTTCGCAGATGCATTAAGCCTCCTCTTCACAGATAATGGATCATATGAAAATTAAAAAAAAACAAGGAATGACAGTCAAAAAAGGGATATGGTTCAGAACAACAATAAAATCATTTCTGACTTTTATTTACTATGACTTTAACCCTTTACCAGACAACAAAATCTTTGCCTTGTCCAAATTGAAAGTATTCGCAGATGACAATTTCAATGTGGCTCAAATGGTGCAATTTTTCTTTGATAGGTAGAAAACATCGTAGGTAAAGGAGAAAATTCTGGTAACCAGCATTTTCTCCTTTTCCCACAATTTTTTCAGAAGACTTCTTTCCGGGATCGTTAGAAGGCGGCTTTGTGCGGTAAAAGAGACTTCTACATCGTATCACAGCTAGTTGCTTTGATAATGGTGAATACTGAATAAAACAAAGCAGAAAATCTTAGACATAATGATAATTATACAAATGATATAACGACTTTTTCTTTATCCAAGCAACAAATGATATGGAGACATATTTAAGCCATGCTCTGTGAAAAGGAGGCTTAATGCATCTTTTAAAAAAAAGAAAAAAAAAAAAAAGGAAAAAGTCAGCCTGCGTAGCCCGTGCAGGCTGATCTGGTCGAAACAAAATATACATAGTAGAATTAGTGTTGCACCCCCTGTGTTTTTTACCGGTTTGATTTTCTGACGTGAATGAGATAAAATTGGGTCGAAATTAGAATTCGGCTGCTGCATACACCAACAGACTCGTCTTTTGCTCATAAAATGAACTGAACTGAGGTATCCCTTGACCTCATGGTAAGTGGGAATCTTTTGCCTAGATGTTGCTTTCAAATTTAAGAAAAACGAGAAGCGTTTAAGTTTGCTTAAAACAGGGAATTTAATGTCGAAACAAAACTTACGACAGGTTGAAAGTGACCTGCAGAGAATGGACACACAAAATCAGGCAATATTGCGTACTTCCGCCCGGGGCATGCAAAACAGCTTGCAGTCTTTGTCTCACACCTCTCACGAGAGGTTGAAACAGCTCGATCAGTAGCTGCTGCCATGAGGTTAAGGGATACCTCAGTTCATTCCATTTCAGAGACAACAGACTTGTTTGTTCTTGTATACAGCAGCCAGATTCTAATTTCAACCCATTTCATATCATTCACGCCAGAAAATTAAACACGTTAAAAACACAGGGGGCAACACTAATTTTACTATGTATATAAAATTACAAAAAAATGTCATTCGATATATTTATATGTGCCAAGCGACTTAACTCTAAATTAAGTTCATTTCTTCTAATTTTTTGGTTTTATTTACGTAGTAGGTATATTTGGCGTGCGCATTTACATGTAATTTTGATGTAAATAAATCTAGTTGCATTTCAATTATAAGTCTTTGCTGAAAAGTAAAGCAAATAACTTTATATTGTAAAGTTGGTATAGTATTCATATCTAAAGAGGCTAGTTAGTTCTAAGGTCAAGAACACAAGTCTTTGAAGTGATCAATACTTCAGGTCAGGGGAGAAAAAAATACAATGAAGTGAGGGTGAAAAAAAACACGTAGGCCTACAACGGATAGGTGAAAAGGAATTTATACTACAGAGGAATCTTCAGGCTCTTTCTCTCTCTCCTCCTCTCTCTCTCTATCTCTCTCTTTTTCTCTCTCTCAAACTATCCGTGTCCATAAACAATCATTCAGAATGTATCGACAAAGGCCAAATTCAAATTATCATACGACGCACATACTTGTAAGTCTGACTGAAGCAAGGGAATCTAAAATCAGCTATGCATTAAAAAAATAAGAAAAAAAAAATTCTAAAACACATTGTTAGCAACCAATATTTCTGCATCTGCTACCCCGTAATATAGGCCTATCGGTTTTTTTTTTACCCTTTCAGCGCCATAGGCGAAAACAGGGACTTTTGCGGATGGCATAGATCAAGATCAGACTGCACAGAACGTGCAATCTGATCTTTGATCTGTGCCCTCCGCTTGTTTGGTCATGCCTATATAGTAAAAGTCTTCCGGAGACTCAGTGGATTGTATTTACAACCATCAAAAGAGGCAAAGTTTGTTTATTTGGCGCCGAAAGAGTTAAAATGCGGACTAAAGTTTTAAACTGCTTAACGGTCTCTCATGAAAAGCTCTTAGTTTGCTTATCGAGTCTTCACCTACTTGTAAAAAAAAAAAAAAAAAGAGCCATGCCGTGTGAAAGGGGACTTAATGCATCTGCAAAAAGTATTGACCCAGGTCAGCCTGCGCAGTCTGCACGAGTTGATCTGAATCGAAACTTTTTGCCTTTGGTAAATTTTCTGCATGTCGAGGACCGGTGTACCTGATTCAGTCAGTATCATACCTCCAAAGAATTGGCCAGAATATCTCACAGTATGTTTGACACTGTAGATATCAGCTCAAGTTACGTATTAACATTTTGTCTATACTGTCTGCAAAAGTACAAGATGCGAAAACATATAGCTGTAGCTACCATATAGTTCTCTGAGTGAAATTTAAGAAACCCTGCACATGGCCATAGGGTTGAACATGGGACAGTTTTAAATACAATATGTTAAAACTCAGCCCAGTTTGTTTGGTGTCATTTTCATCTACGCTGTCTACAAAAGCACAATATGAGCCATATGAAAAGGGGGTTTAATGCATCTGCAAAAAATATCGACTCAGGTCAGCTTGCACAGTCTCCGCAGGGTCAAAACATTTTACTATTGGTATATTTTCTGCATGTCTAAGAACATTCTACCTCAAGATTCAGTCGGTTGTAAGGCAAAACGGATTTTATGGACCCATAATTATGTGATGACAAGCATGGTATAACCCTTTCCCAAACAAACCCTGGTTTTCACGTGTCTGCAGTACAAGTCTTTTGAAAACACTGTGGGAAAAGGAGAAATTGCTCGTAACGAGCAATTTCTCCTTTTCTCACAGTGTTTTCTACCCTTTTTCAGAACTTTCTGCCATTTTTATCAAATTTAAAATTGTCGTGTGCAAACTCTTTCAATTTGGACCAGTCCAAAATTTGTCGTTTGGGAAAGGGATAATGCATCATAGAGATGCATTAAATACCCTTTTAGCCAGAGCATGGCCCATGTATAAAGCTTACAATGGAAAGGCCTATCATTTTACGCTTTGCCAAACGGTTCAGTAGGCCTAAGTTCACAATAAGTTCACATAGGAAGAAGGCCTTTGAAAATAATGTGGGGGATGAAGAATATCATGAAACTAGCGCTTTCTCCATTTTCCTCATTATTTTCTACCCTTTCGAAGACAAGGTTAATAACTTGAGCAACATTTTGTTTGTCGTCTGCAAGCGTTTTCAAGTCTGTAATTTTGTCTTCTTGTAAAACCAAATTTTAGAAACCTTGGATATGGCCGTATGTCTGGAAAGAAGACATTAACACATAAAATATCCAAACAAAGACCAGAAAAACTCCAGATGCAATTTTAGGGCCCTTTGGTCCACCCAGCTCTCCACCAAAGAACCCTATAAAACGGCGTAACATCAACAATGTTATGGTCACAAGGGCACAAACTGTAAATATCGTGACACTGAATCCCAAATCACCAGCGGGGACCTCGAATGTTTTACCCTGAAAGATATAGAATGGTGTTTGAACAAAGAATCTATGATCAGTATTATCAGGCCTGGTATTCTAATATCGACAATTTATTACGTTTATCTTACTATAGAATTTTTGACCACAACTTTGTCCAAGAAAACTATATAGAGTGTATACATGATAAGAAATTAAGAATAACACTTTCTCAGTTTGGAATATCTGCCCACGATTTAGAGATAGAAAAGGGAAGACACCGAAACAATCCCAGATTCGAAATAACACGGAAAGTGTGTAACCTAAGTGTAGTAGAAATTGAATATCATTTTTATTAGTTTATCCTTTTTACAGGAATATTCGCAAAAAATCTTAAACAGTATTACTACACATGGCCAACGTTAAATAAATTTGAGTCGCACTGTGGCAAAAGGGGGCTTAATGCATCTCCATGCTGTACGATACTAAGCAAGCCATCACATAATTACGGGTTCATAAAGACATTTTGTCCAACAAGTGACTAGATCATGAAGTAGACTGGTCCTTTGACATGCAGAAAACTGACCAATAGCAAAAAATTTCGACCCAGGTCAGCCTGCGCGGACTAGACATTAAGCTCCCTTTTCACAGAGCATGGCTCATTTGAAAGTTTAATGATAACAGAAAACAAAAGAACCATTTTGAATATATCTACGCAAGTATACCCTTATAATGCTAGTTCAAAAAAAGAAAAAAAAAAAAAAAAAAATTAAACAGTTAATTTATCAAATGGCCCGCAACATGCGAAATGAGACCTTCGGACATTTGCGTAAAGTGTCGTCCCGGATTAGCTTGCGCAGTCCGCGCAGGCTAATCCGAGACGGCACTTTACGACTACATAAGATTTTTTCATACGGTAGACTTTCGTGAAACAGAAAATCGCACAAAAACGGGAAGTGTCGTCTCGGATTAGTCACAGACTGCATAGGCTGATCTGGGACGACACACTTTTACGCATATGTCCGAAGGCCCCTTTTCGTGTGTTGCACGCCAAATTATTATACCCAGAGAGCTTCTTGACACTGTACATACTCTTTTCACAATGCGTTTTGTTTAACTCTTTACCAAACGACAATATTTCGGACTGGTCCAAATTGAAAGCATTTGCAGACGACAAACTAAGTGTGGCTAAAATGATTGCATTTGTTTCTGAAAGGTAAGAAAACGTCGTTCTTGCATGAGATTGGAAACAAATTTGTTTCAAAAAGCTGTTTCTTCATTTCAGTACATTAGCCAAGTTAAAAGTGGCACAAAAGCGCTTACCTTTGCAGACCAGTATAGGGACGCAACTGTCCAAGATACTCCAAGACCCAAAAATACATTAACACCGTTACTACCAGTAACATTGCCTATAGAGTTGTCAGCAGTTCTTTCTTGTAAAGCAGCAGTTCTACTGGCAAAAGTATCGGGTAAACTTGTCCCTGGAAATAAAATTTACCCTATACATGTAAAAAGTATAATAATTTACTGCTACAGTATACTTTTTGAAAGTTTCATTTGCCACGTGACGGGAAAATATTGATGCATTGCATCAAGGTCGCCGTGAATGTTGTGAGGTCAAAAAACTTCACAACCTAAGTGAAAGTTGCCTAATACTGCCCTTACCAGGTTATGCTAGGTTCCCACTGTCGCGAGATTCGTTATGCTAGGTTCCCACTGTCGCAAGATTCATTATGCCAGGTTCCCACTGTCGCGAGATTCTTTACGGGAGCCACGATTCGCAATTCGCAGCTAATCGTGAAACTTTTAGAAATATTTGGGTTTGGATACGAGATGATACGAGTTGATATGTTAGGAAACGATGAGTTGCGGTTGGATGCGATATAATTGCGATTGTTGAATTTCAGGAATTTCAGCTCACACGGCCTATTACGATCTGGTCTTACGTTCGAATACGGTCGATTACGTTCCGATAAGATTGTCCCGTTCAAGTCTACGATTGAATCCCGATTTGAAACGTTTATTACGAGCGGAGGTGCCGATTTATGCCGATTTAATACATGCAGATCTATACGAGTGGATAAGTCCAGATACGTTAACTACGGACCGAAGCGCTCTGATTCGCTTAGATACGATTGTGGTTGCGAGTGGTTTCAGATCTGAGGGCGGGCTACGATTGGACCCCGACGAGTCTATATGAAGCACAACTGTCCATAGACTTCATTTGTTTTTTTTTTTAGGACTAATTTATTGGGAACACTACAACTTACAACTTAGTTTTAATGATGACAGCTTTAGGGGAGAATGATAACGTGACACTAGCAGTATTAATGTATGCATACATTATCGCCATAGAGGTAGAGGACGAGCAGCTACCAAGCCTGTGACAACTACAACCTGCAAGGGTCGGGAGAGCGGTATCAGACAGTTTTGGGTGCGACCGTGGGTCCATGTATAATTTGGTCAATTTTCTAGCCTCCTAGACAGATCATAGAAAAAGACTGCAGTTACCTCCACGATTAGGATATCAAATAGGACTACAGTTGATATTTAGTTGAGCTAAAGATATGTACAACACCACAGTTTTTGTTTTATTTAAACTAAATTTATGTTTTCAGAATGAAAATTAATCTACTGTACTTTTCCTGTACTTAATAGAAACGTTCCATTCCGTAGTAAAAATAAGTGTATTCAATCATTTTTGTTGCATAAATTTAGGCTAAATTAAACGAAATTTTGAAAAACAACATGTGTTTCATACATTCCCTGAGGAATTCATAGTGTCATTGTGTTATAAACGAAATAAGTATTTGTTTGGGCGGGGAGGAGGCTTACTAACTCAGTTCTCGGGAATTTTCTACTTTGTTCTCCCCTTTCGGCCCGACTGATCTAGGCTTGCAGGTGTCCTGGCGATGTTTCCAGAGTTGTACAAGTAGAGGCCGAATGTTCGATGTATGGGAGTATGTTCTGTTACTGCAAAGGATGCCACATTTCTTGCTTCGAGTGTCTCGATGCGAGGGATCAAAAAATGGGAACCCATCCAACACCTACTTCTCTGAGATGTTGATGTCCGTAATAACATTTCCTCCCGACAGGACCCCATTGTTCATTAGAAACTCAATGATTTCCTCCTTCTGCTGCTCAGAAAAGGAAGTTACAGTTGTTTTCTTCCTTTCGGCTTTCTCGATGAAAGGGAATCCCATCCGCCTCCTCTGCTTCTGTTAGTACTGGTTCAAGGTCAGAAAATGGTCAAGCTTTACCCTTCCTGTCTATTTTACCTTTCGGTGGCATTTCCATAACGATGCATTCATTCTCTTTGACAGTGGATCACAAAATGAAGAAAAGTCAGTTTATTCTGATAGACCCAGAAACTCGTAACAAACCGTGAGCGTCACAGTATAATCGTATAAAATCGCAATTACTCGTACCATTTTGTATCAACTCGTATCTGCTGGCAAGACATTCGTCTCAGAGCGTCAGGTAAGGATCTAGCACAGATCGTATGAGATCGCAAAAAATCGCAGCAGAGCGTGGCCTTTGCCTTGTCCAAGATTGGTCCCGATCAACACGATTAAGAAGTACGGTTTAATGCCATCTGCTGCGTCTAGTTACGATTCAATCTGATTATATGCGATTACTACGATCGAAAACCAATCGTGTTGATCGCAGAAAATTTTTTGACAGCCAAAAGATTCTGTACGATTAACACGATTGCCACGAGTAACATCAAGTTCTGATGTGACCTAATAGGATCACCACGACTTGCTCACGATTAAGATCACGATCTTAATCGTGGTGCGAATCGTGATAGTGGGAACCTAGCATTATCAGCGAAGATGGTAAATTGCATATATTTTTAGATATTTACAATTTCCTTGTTTTTCATTGATGAACTAAATCATGTTAATCATTAATGAATTAAGTCATGTTATTGCTCAATTTCCCGCCCAAAGTTAAAAAAGGGAAATGACATGACTTGAGACAGATTCTTCTGGAACACTGCATACCTTGACTAGATCTAGCATTTTTTACCTGACATTGGGTGAACTTTTATAATATACGAGGGACACTTTTTAAGTTCGTAGAGTAAGCCTAAGACTTTTTAACGCAATTATGAAATTGCACGATTTTTTACACAGAACTTGCGTAATCATTCCTCTCTCGAACGGTGCCACGGTATGCGGTGTACGAGGTCCACGTGCGCGCTGGGCTGGGTATTTTCAACACGTGGTTTTATACACTATAGTAAAATATAGCGTTCAATATGGATGTAAAAATCTGTGAACAGAGGGCATATTGTAAGATTCGAGCACAGTTCGGGTTTCCGCCAACAGAAATTCATGCTGATTTGCAAAAAGTTTATGGGAATGGTGCTTTAAAATATGCTACAGTTTGCAAGTGGGTACGTCGTTTTAATGATGGTCGGGAGTCAATTGAAAATGACCCTTGGGTGGGTAGGCCGGTTTCCGTTTTGACGGAAAAGAACGTTGCTACTGTGAAAACGTTAATTGAGGAAGGCGCACGTTATACTGTGCAAGAGATAGAAGAATTAAGTGGCATTCATTCGTCAAGTGTTTTGAAGATCTTACGTGAACGACTTGGGCTACGTAAGATCTGTGCGCGTTGGGTGCCCCATTTGCTCACTGACGAGCAGAAACAAAGTCGGGTTAGACTTGCATCGCAAGTTATAGAAAATATGATAAATGTGACCCACGTCGTTTGGAAAAGATAGTTACAGGTGATGAAACCTGGATCTATCATTTTCAACCCGATTTTAAGGCTAAAAATAAGGTTTGGGTTTCATCTGAGGGCGACAGACCTGTCATTGCGGGCCGTTGCAAAACATCAAATCGCATGTTGTATGCGATATTCTTTGATTCGAAAGGTCCAGTCCTTCACATTCCAGTCCCGAAAGGTAGTTCTGTCACTGGAAAGTTTTACAGAGAAAGTGTTCTTACTCAACTTGTTAATTTCTATCAGAAACGCAGACCGCGCACCGGTGTCTGCAGCATCAAATTACTCCATGATAACGCACCGGCCCATAAATCCGCTACGGTACAGGAATATCTGAAAGAATCTGGGCTCGATGTCTTAGATCATCCCCCATACAGCCCTGACCTGTCCCCCTGTGACTTTTGGTTGTTCCCAAGACTAAAGGAAATGCTGGCAGGGCACCGTTTTGAATCCCGTTGTGGTATAGGCAGTGCGGTCTACCAGTGTCTGCAACATATACCTAAAGAGGACTACCGGGCGGCGTTCCGGAAATGGGTAGATCGCATACCGTAACACAATTCGAGAGAGGAATGATTACGCAAGCTCTGTGTAAAAAATTGTGCAACTTCATAATCGCGTTAAAAAGTTATAGGCTTACTCTACGAACTTAAAAAGTGTCCCTCGTATTAACACTAAAACAAAAAGAAAAACAACTATCACGCAGAAACACATTGGCATAATTCCCAAGCGAACTAAATGAGAGTGTCGCCGCTCCTGCCGCAACACAAGAACATGATTAGCTATATGAGGGTAGGGTTTGTGGCCACCGCCCATTACACCTTGCAAAATGTGCCGTTAATAACACAAACATTTTAGTAAAATATAGTAAACAAAAAAAGGTTTAAAAAGTATAAATTCTAATAAAAAGAAAACAGCAAAAAATGTCAAAGGAACGTAAACACTTTCGTCTCAGACAACATCACTGTTTGTCATTTGTTTTGTAATGTCGTTACAATATACTTTTAAATATCAAATAATAACCCGTGTGCATCAAACGAAATTCATGGCTGATTGATGTTTTTCACCACATGAAATTGAAAATTAACGAAAGTAGCCTAACAAATCCCATTATGAAAAATACACGCTTTACGCTACATTTTTGTTGATAGTTTTAAGCTATCATCTTTCGTAAATTGATCGCATTTTGTTTAATGCCGTTTTCAACATTATTTCAGTAATAACACGGCGGCCAGTGCACCTATCCATGCTTTCCTTGGATTTCTTTTACCAGTATTACGCACGATATTCTTTCCAAGCCACTGGCTGCTTCCCCACGTAATCATCGTCGAAACGTTGGTCAGCAGTGAAAGAGGAATGAATCCTGCCGCAATGACGATCATCAATCCTCGGAAAGAAATTGGCCGAGCCAGGACTCGAACCAGCGACCCCCCCTGGTCTCAAGTCTTGTACGCTACCGACTGAGCTACCGGGGCTAGGCATATCTTTCGTAAAACAAAGCATAATATCAAACTAGGACAGATAAAAAGCACATTTTATACCTTTTTGTCTTCAATTTGATGTACATGTATATACTACAGAATTTAAGTCATAGTCATTCCCTCCGCCCCCGTTGAAAGCATTTGCAGACGGCAAATTAAATGTGCTAAATTGACGTAATTTGCCTTTCATTGGGTTGAAAACGTTGTGGGAAAAGCAGAATTTTCTCCATTTCCCACAAATGTTTCTAAGAGCCCCTTTCATTTAGGTCGGTGTAACTCGGGATTGTACGGTGAAGGATTAAATTTTTTACTTAAACAAGAGGGCCATGATGGCCCTGGAGTCGCTCACCTGAGCCTTTTGACCAAGCACGACCAATTTCCAACATCTTGTGAGATATATGTATTACTAAACAATAAAATTTTAGACTCATCAAAGTTTGAACCTTTTGCATAAAGCAAATAATATGTGGATCAGGCTGTGGGATTGGTCTCTCAAAGGGGTAGAAAACATTGTGAAAAAGGGAAAAAATGCTGGTTACCAGCAGTGTTCCAAAAGGTTTCTTTCTGAGAGTCATTCGTACACTAGGTTTTTCTAAGATTTGACCTAGTGAACTAGTTTTTCACCCAATATGATGCATTTTCAAACTGGTCCAAGATATCATCAGGACAAACATTCTGACCAAATTTCAAGAGTATTGGACTGAAAATGTGGCCTCTACAGCGTACACAAGGTTTTTCTAAGATCTGACCTAGTGACCCAGTTTTTGACCCAACATGACCCATTTTCAAGCTCATCCAAGATATTACCAAGGCAAACATTCTGAGCAACTTTAAAAGAGTAATGGACAAAAAATGTGGCCACAACAGTGTACACATGGTTTTTCTAAGATTTGACCTAGTGACCTAGTTTTTGACCCGACATGACCTATTTTCAGATTCTTCTGAGATATCATCGAGACAAACATTCTGGCCAACTTTCAAGAGTATTAGACCTAAAATGTGGCTTCTGGAGCTTACACAAGGTTTTTCTAAGATTTGACCTAGTGACCTAGTTTTTCACCCGACATGACCCATTTTCAAACTAGTCAGAGATATCATCAAGGCAAACATTCTGACCAACCTTCAAGAGTACTGGACAGAAAATATGGCCTCTAGAGCATACACAACGTTTTTCTTAGATTTGACCTGGTGACCTAGTTTTTGATCCAACATGGCACATTTTCGTACTATTTCAAGATATAATGAAGGCAAACATTCTGACCATTTTTCAAGAGTATTAGTTTCACAAGTATCTGACTGAAAATGTGGCCTCTAGAGCACACACAAGGTTTTTCTAAGATTTGACCTAGTGACCTAGTTTTTGACCCCACATGACCCAAATTTGAACTCGTCAGATATTTTATCTAGAAAAACATTCTGACCAATTTCACAAGTATCTGACTGAAAATGTGGCCTCTAGAGTGCACACAAGGTTTTTCTAAGATTTGACCTAGTGACCTAGTTTTTGACCCCACATGACCCAATTTCCAACTCGTCAGAGATTTTATCAAGACAAACATTCTGACCAAGTTTCACAAGTATCTGACTGAAAATGTGGCCTCTAGAGCGTACACAAGGTCTTTCTAAGATTTGACCTATTGACCTAGTTTTTGACCCCACATGACCCAATTTTGAACTCGTCAGAGATTTTATCAAGACAAATATTCTGACCAAGTTTCATGAGGATCGCACTGAAAATGTGGCCTCTAGAGCGTACACAAGGTTTTACTAAGATTTGACCTAGTGACCTAGTTTTTGACCGCACATGACCCAATTTCGAACTCGTCCGAGATTTTATCAAGGCAAACATTCTGACCCAGTTTCATGAGAATCGGACAGAAAATATGGCCTCTAGAGCGTACACAAGGTTTTACTAAGATTTGACCTAGTGACCTAGTTTTTGACCCCACATGACCCAATTTCGAACTCGTCCGAGATTTTATCAAGACAAACATTCTGACCAAGTTTCATGAGGATCGGACTGAAAATGTGGCCTCTAGAGCGTACACAAGGTAAAAAGTTGACGACGCACGACGGACGACGCACACCGCACGACGGCCGACGGACGCCGGACACAGCACGATCACAATAGCTCACCATGAGCGCTTTGTGCTCAGGTGAGCTAAAACTTGTCGTCCTTATTGGCTGAGACAGAATATCTCAGCCAATCAGATTGGTAGTTTGGACTTAAGTATGAAAAGTTTGACTCCGTAACAGATGAAGCAGAAACATAAATAAAAGCTCCATACCAAGAGCCACGAAGGTGATCGCCGTGACAGCAGGTTTAAGATCAATAAGGCAGCCAAAAATGGAGGCAAGGTCACCAATGATAGCCGTCAATACACCAATCATTGATATCGCTATCACAAAACACAACCAGCCGTTAAATATCGTAGGAGGTGGTATCAGGGCAAAAATTAGCTGAAACAGAAGAAACATTTATAGAATGGTTTTGTTTAACCTTGTCCAGCTATTCAAGTGTTATGTCTCTTTTTTTCCCATATGGTATTGAGTTGAACGACATCTTTGTAACTTTCTTTTTCATTCAGTAATAAGTATTCAAGAAAAATATTTCAAGTTCAATGAATCCATGACTGTTTATGAATGAATGAAAAAAAAAATGCTTTCTTCTTTTCTATTGTCTTATTTTTATGGAATCATAACTTTTTAATAAAATCTTTCATCAAATTTGTTCACTTGAGTGAAAAAAGCTTTTACCTTTGACAATATGGAACATGGTTTTTATCAACATTCGGGTTTGTTTGTGCTGAATAACTCAAAAGTCCTTTATTATAGGCTCAATGATCTGCTTTTAGCAGATACAGTTAGTGGCCATAAATATTTCATCAAATTAAAAACTCCTATTATTTTTCACTGAGCTAGAAAATTAATTACTCTGCTTCTTATCATGCGATCATAAGAAAAACTATTCTGGTACGAAGCGAGGTTACTGTAGCTATTTATACTAGTATGCTATTAGTGTGCGCCTCCAGATATCAGTGTTGCAGCTCTCTAAATCCCAGTGGTGTTCTTTTTCCGCTAAATTTTGGCGTCGTCGCCACTGACATCTATTTAAAAAAAACGTTTTTCGAAAATTTTGATGGCTACATTTATATCGTATTACATTGTATCCAGTCTGAAAATATAATATTCAAATACAAAGTTAATTTTACTTTATTTTCATATACATTTCATAGCTATAGCTTCATTTTTAACGTACGATGAATTAAAAAGTAAAGTCGAAAAATTTATACATGTAAGTCAATGTAGATTCGGACTTAATGAAACATTTATGGCCAACCAATGTGTGTACATGTACCGCCCGTTAATACCAGATTACAGTCTGACCGTAGAACTACATTATGTCATTATTTGTAGAGATATTCTGGCCTTGAACATTGGAGAATAAAAACAAACAAAAAAAAAAACGGATCTTGTATTCTAGCTAGATGAATTCTTGTAATAAGGCACTCTATCTTTTAAATGTTTCACTTCAGTCAGGATGAATCCTGCGTTATGCTACCTGTTGTTTCTTTTGTAAGGGTGTAAGCTACGACCAGACTGTACAAATTTGAAGTTAGATCTTAGTGTACACTCTTTAATACCCACCTCATCGTAAACAGTTATTTAAAATCTGTTGAAAGATTCTTAACAATGGAGTATTTCTCTGATTATTTTGATTCAGCACAAGGAATGCCAAAACCACTTCTGAAGGTAATCATTTCCTTCTAGCATTTACATCTCGAATCATAAGTGACCACGAGGCTTTACTTATGCGTAGGCAGGTGCTTAGCCAGGAATGTAGTATAGATGAAGCTCAATCTATTTTAAATTTTCTTCTCTCTTTTTTCTTTCTATTTATCGTCGTTTTTTCCTCTAGCAAATTAGATGTTAGCACCTTAAAAAGTCAAACACAACTTTGTCCATTTTTTTAGACAATGTAAGTCAAGATCAGACTGCAAAGAACGTGAAGCCCGATCTTTGATCTGCATTGTTCACTATTTAGTATTTATTTTCTGGCAAAAGCGATTTTGAAATGATTTAGTCTCTTTCCTGCTTGAGAAACTACATTACGTTTATTTGATGCTTTGATTGTTAATGTTAAAGCCCGGGCCTCCGGGCTTCCACCTGGCTATGCGCCTGTGCATTAAATATCCAATACCTTCCAACCAAAAGTCAAGAAGTGCATCACATAGTCAAAGGCTGTGGCACTTTCAAGGTCTCCACCGTTCACATTCAGTGCCTGTTCAAACTGTTTGGCCCAGGTATTGCGTTGTGTCCGCAATGCATCGAGGTTGGCATTTGTCAAATTTGTTATCCTGCTGACAAATCCGTTGAACTCTGGATGCAATGTAAGAAATTCTCAATAAATGTAATATTCTGAATAACTGAGAACTAAAATCTTTAATGCAGGAAGGTGACAGCAATGAGTTTTGCGGATGCTCTAGATCAGGACGTGCAGTCTGATTTTGAATCTACTTTGTCCGTTGTATACTTCTGATTAAAGGTTAAGTCTCTGTTCATATACACTGGAATTGAATTTTTAGACATTTTGGAAAAGGAAACATTTAGTCATCTATGGTTGAAGAGTTAATAAATCCCAGAACCCTCTGACCTTTAAACATCTAAATCACATTAAAATTCTTACAGTGACAATAGTATTCATTTCAGTCAATTATAAGCTAATTTACAAACAGGTTTATTTGTGTTTAAATCAATAAATTAGTTTAGTGTAAACAGAGCATATATATAATTATGTCTGTTTTATTGTTTGACTTACCGTCATCATTTACAATAGTCACCACTGTAGATTGAAGTCTACCCAGTTTAGCGCCTGCACTCACTGATTCCAATATTAACTCAAAGTTTTCATCCTTTTCAAACTCCTGGAAACAAAAAAGTATGTAATCAGACATGAACTGGACTTCAACTTTGCACGCCTGTATCTATTCATTTTTTTATTTAGTAATTTGGACATCCGTCCGATGTAGGGAGGGGAAGGGCTTTGTCTTCGATCACTGATAGGCAGAAAAATGGCAGCGACAAAAGTCAGTACTGGAAATACTTTCCAACACAGGTCCTAAACAGAAACAAGTGCTGTACCATTTACATGAACGAACCTGTAATAAGAATAATGATTTTGAAGGGCTGTTTAGTGATGCAATATACCAACATTGTCATAACTTTGACGCTTTGTTGTTCCAGAAGATCTTTTTAATCCTTGTTGAATATGTCAAGTCCTGCTTCTTGACCATTTGTATGACAAGAACATTAGGTTGAAACCCAAAAGCTTTGGTAAAGGACTACTGAATACCGTCTATACAGGTATATAAAGCTGTGGGCATTCAGGTTCCAAATGGGAGATATTTCAAGTTTTCTAAGTATAACTCCTAGGATTACAGAAACCACACGTTTGGCCCATCAGTCGCTATATTAAGACCAGAGGTCATTTGAAGAAACTTTGTAGAAATACTGATATTGATCAAGCATGCTAAATCGCATTTCCATCTGATTACCATTTTTTAGGAAGAATGGAGGTCATCTTCATTCTGTGCGACATCTGCCTTGATTTCATAATTATGACAAAACTTGCTTTCCCTATATTCGAAGAAACCTTTAAACGAAATTTGATTTCATTTAGCCTCGTAGATTCTGAGGTGGAGGAAATAAAATTAATTATTGATGGAAAAAACGACATGAGACGGAGACAACGAACGGGAGAACAATGTACGATTACAAAGCTAACCTCAGCAACTTTTCTTGTGTATTTCAGTGTCAAGCAATTAGCATAGTAACTTGGGTTGGACTACAAACGCCAAGCACACATAGTGCTAAAAGTACCTACCATATCGTCATTAACGGTAATTTCAATATGTTTCTCGACTTCCCCATGTTTGAACTCTATTTCTCCTGCAGACTCGTCATAATCCCGACCGGCTATTGCAGATATATCTTTGGTTTTCCATTTTGCCTTCAACACACCGTCAGCACCATTGACACGTTGTACGGGGATCCTTGCAACCCCACAGCTCTCCTTGAACAGGTAGCTTGGTTTGTCAAACTGTATTGTCCCGGGTTCTGTGAAAATTTTATATAATATGATGTGATTTTAGTTTTTGCCGTACAAAATTAATATGAGATTTGACTCCCAAACATTTAACAGATATTGTTTAAAGTAACTGCTCCTTTTTCAGCAACGTTTTCATAGTTTTAAAAAGTATGATTCTTATTCAGTTTTTTTTTTCTCTTTTTGAGTTAAAAAAAGGTCGGGATTATGTTTTAAGCAGTATATATAGCACTTGTGGATAACCAAGGAAAAAAGGCTGCAGTTCACTGCCCCACTCCGGCCTAGAAATAAGTATGATACATTGTCGAAAACAGCACAAACAGGCCATCCGTGGATCTTAGACGTGGATCCGCCGATCAAATGTGGTGTTGGGCTTGCCTCTTTTGTTATACAGCAAATACACATAAACTCATTTTTCACATGAAGAAAAAATGTCTTTAATTTATATTACATACATACACATATGAAAATTGCTTCATGTGACATCTTGGTTTTTAAGAAATATATACCGAGACTCCTTACGAGTGGCAGGGGGAGCATCCTTTCTCCTACAAACACCCATCCCGTTCCTTTGTTTCCTCTTGCGGTGAACTTCAAATTTTAGTGTACGAGTACATAAGGAAAGAAGTGCAAATGTACGTGTGTATGTTTACCGTCATCATTCAGAATGACCACTTGACAGATGCCTCGTTTACCAATCACGCATTTTTGGTCCGGTTCCACGCTGATCCTAACGAAGAATACCTCGTCCGGTTCCCAGATATTGTCATCAACAATTTCTATCTCCAGATCTTGAGTTGTCTGCTGGGGTTCGAACACCATCGACTTCTTGACAGGTATATAGTCCGAGCCCGATTCAGCTGTACCATCTACAGTCTCTACACTGGAAGATTGATAGGATACATAAGCGGTGCTTTGGGAAACGGTTTTTACCGCATCCTCGTTATTTATTATCTCTTTAGCAAACGAAAACAATGTGCACTCAACCGAAGGAAAGCATTTGCAGACGACAAATTAAAGGCAGATCAAATGATGATTTCTGTCTTTGATAGGGTAGAAAACATTGTGGGAAAAGGAGAAAATGCTGATTACCAGCATTTTCTCCTTTTCCTACAATGTTTTCAAAAGCCTTCTTCCCTTGGGTCGTTAAAACTCGGAAATGTGTGGTAAAGGGTTTACGCATCTTCGTAATTCATTATACAAAGCAAGTCATCACATGTATGCTCGCGCGGATGGGGGGCGGCGGGGGTCCGTATCCCCTCCGTCCGAATGGGCTACTGGGACCGGATTCATATTGCATGCGGTCGCTGTTAAATGCCGCTAGATGTGGCATATGAAATTAAGAGCAACATTTAGTTTAACCCTTAACACGTTGAACAGCCCTTTGTGCCACAATGAGAAGGAGAGTGCAAGTTAGTAAATAAAATGCCTTTGTAAACATCGCTAAGTGTATTATCTAATATCATATTTGTGGAGAATCGATGCTCATATGACTCGTAGAGAACTGTCAACATGAGATCTACATGTAAGCAACAATACGCACTTGTGAAATAATCTCACGCTTGTCAATGCTGCCGTTTTGTCCTTTTAGAAAAAATACAGTTTTCAGTTTTATTCTAAAAACATAAATCAATTTATTATCTGATCAGATTAATAATCTTCTTATGTCTTGAAATCGTTACAAAAAATATAGATATACAAAATTAGGTCACTGTATTTGAGTTTTCCGCTGCTAGTGCAGTGACGTCACCATCGGCTGCCTTATGTGTGCCATTAGTATGGAAAGGTTACAGCACACTTTCAAACTGCGTCCGTAGACAAAGCATGAATCTATATTTCTTTGACAAACAATAGAATTTTATTAATTCTAGCTATTTCTTTTTTATGCAAGTCAGTCAAGGGCGGATCCAGGGCAGGGCCTCGGGCATTTGGATTCCCCCTAGAAAATTCTAAAAATGGTAAGGTATTCTTTACTTCAACAAAAAGACTTGTTTGTACGAACACAGACGAAGTACTGGTGCTTATCGTTTTTCTGGGCATGTCATATCCTTCCAAGATGGACCTGTCTTCTATGACGCATCACTATCCTGTACAGGATAAATAGCGGTGAGTAAGTTGCCGCTAAAAATAGCAAGAGGTAAATGGCTATAAACAACATGTCTGTGGAAAAAAAAACAAGCCAGTTTTTCGCTACAAACTTTGTAAAAATATAGTTTTAAACGTGAAAAATAATTTTATGAAATACCATTGTTTACTGTAAATCTTTGTAAACAGTTTCTAAGTATAGACATGGGGAAAACTGGGATTTGTGCAACAGACTGACAACAAAATGTTCCCGAAATGCTGGGCTTATACCGGGGCTATTTCTCCAGCTTATAGAGGCTGTGTTTATAAATGGCTGGGGCACAGGTTATACACTAGCTAACCATGGCTGGTTGAATCGCACCAGGTAGGCTTTAGTGAGTGAACGTATATTTTATTTGAAATTCGCTGCATCGATTGCTGCCTTAAAAAGTAGTCCGGTTCAGTACCCAGAATGCCCAAATCAGAGAGGTATATATTTATATGTCAGATTGGCCAGGAATCGAACTCTCGACCTAAGCATTACAAGCCAATGCATTACTGACTGACTTACCGGGGATCGACTCATTAAGATAGGTATGTTTTTCATAATAGGGGTTTGTTCGGATCATCCCTGAGAAAAATGGTTGGATCCGCACATGATATGGATCTATTCTGTGTAAAAACCGGCTGAATCATGGGGTAGAATGGTTCTTTGACATGCAGACAATTTATCATGAGCATAAAAGGTTTCGACCCAGGTCAACCTGCACAGGCGGTGTCGATACTGTTTTCATATGCATTAAACCACCTTTTCACAAAGCATGATGCACATAGCCTTGACAGCTGTCAGGTTATCGTACAACTTTTTGCTGTGGAGTTTTCATGCCTTCCAGCATACCTGTTTAAAAAACGTTGCCCGTGTTTTGCGCGAAGTAGTTTCAGGGAGGTTAGTGTTAAGTCGGTAGAACAGGTATTACTTAAATAACCTACGCAAGAATCAAACTAACCTTTACTTAGTTTAATATTTCGGTCAGACATTCGTATGAGACTTAACATTGTGCTTGTTATTTAGATTAAAACAAACCATGCATTTTGTGACCGTATGCTTTTCGAACCTTCACTATGGACGAGTCGATTGTTTAACGTATATGGGCCATGCTCTGTGAAAAGGGGATTTAATGTATCTGGGGAAAAAAAAAAAAGTATCGACCCAGGTAAACCTGTGCTGTCCGCACAGGCTGAAATGGGTCGAAAGTGTTTGCTGTTTTAAATTTTCTGAATGTCCAAAGCTCAGTCTACCTCATGATTCAGTCGGTTGTTTCTGAAAGGGTAGAAAACGTTGTGGGAAAATGAGAAAATGCTGGTTTACAGCATTTTCTTCTTTTCCGACAATGTTTTCAAAAACCTTATTCCTCACGTTCGTATTAACTCGGGACTGTGTTCTAAAGAGGAGAAATTAACCTTTATCCTGCTAAATAAGCGAAATAAAACTTTCAAGACGATTGTAAAAACCCGAATAATGTTATTTCAAACTTAGTTTTTGAAGAACAATATCTCCTTATCGGTCAGTGTAGATCCAAGATCAGACTGCACGTTCTGTGCAGTCTGATCTTGATCTACACTGTCCGCAATGGGTCAGTGAGTCGCGCTTAGCAGCTTAAGGTTTAAAGCTTTTTCTTTTAAGTAGAAATACCCCAAATTATCTCTACCCAAAAACTTACTGAAACACTATTCTCTTGTCCAATTTCCCGTGCCTCATAATGGTAAGTTTGACCTGGCCGTCCCTCTCCAGCACAGCGGCGCTTGGAGCAGCGAATTCTATGATGGACTTGTTCACATATTCTTGTTTAGAAAAGAACGATTCTTGAGACCCAGCCACGTCTTCCGTCAGTAATAGAGTGTCCAGTAACTAGAACGGAATTTTAGCATTAACTTTTTCGCTGCCAACTGAATAAAGTCGACACTTCTCAAAGGTCTAAATGTATTTTTTCATTGAAACTGAGGACAACTTTGGTCTACGCTTAGCATCAGTTAGCGGACGGTGTAGATCCAAGATCAGAGTGCAAGTTTTGTGCAGTCTGATCTTGATCTACGCCGTCCCTAAAAGCTGTCAAAATCGACATAAGCAGTGAAAGAGTTAAGTAACTCTCTACCAGTAGACAAAATTTTACACTTGTAGGAAACTGAGTGCATTTGCACACTACAAATTATATTTGACTATGATTGATTTTGATACAAATTTGCTTTGGATAAGGCAGAAATTTAGTAATCAATCCGTATGTATGAGTGGTACTATGCAGACAACTACCAAATTATATGATTAAAGGGTTAAAACCATGATTTGGTAAAAAGTCAAAATATAATTCATTTTATAGGTGAGAGATCGCCTTATCTCTTTACCGGTCGACAAAAATTATGACATTCCTATATTGACGGCATCTGCAGACAACAAATAACTTGTGGCTTAAACGCTAGAATTTGTCTCTAAAGGGAAAGAAATCACTGTGGCAAAAGGAGAAAATACTGGTTTCCAGCATTTTCTCCATTTTCCACAATGTTTTCGATTGCTTTATTGCCCAGAGTCGCTAAGACACGGCATTGTTTAGTAAACAATTAAAAGCCATACTGGAGTAATCTAAATGAAGTTATATCTGTTTTACTTTGGAATCTTAAAAGGGTTCCAATTTAATAGTACCACTTATGTCTCGGATTGCTTGAAAAGCCCCACTAGACATGCACGAATGAAGATTTACCCGTTTTTGTATTGGGATTTAGTTACGGTTCAAGCTTTAATGGTACCACTGATGTCTCAGATTGCCTGAAACTGAAAGGCTATACTAGACATACATAAGTAAGCTTTCACCTGTTTTGTATTGGGATCCAATGACGGTTCCAGTTTAGTGGTGCCACTGATGTCCCGGATCGCTTTACGTCTATACCAGCCCCGGCTGTGTGATTTGTCCTTCTCCATGACGTAGGATGCCAGCTGTGCTAGCTCCTTTTCTGAATATCCTTTCTCGTGCTTTAATTTCTGGATCAAGATATAAAACATTTAATGAAAGGACAGACCGGAAGATGGATAGGGTCCTTATCGTGCTTTCATGTCTGGTTTAGGTACATTTTATTCATCATAGTTAATAAATGCGTAATTTCGACAATAAATAAAATGGTCCATTTTCTTGCTTCAGTTTATGGTCTATGAAATAAAATACACCAGAAACAGACAGGCGGGCATGCCAGTTTTTGTGCTAGATTTCTCCATTATTGGTTTGTGGAATAAAACAAATAAACAAAGCAGGATGACAGAAAACGAAGACCGCTAAGGCTCTAGGCACAAATTTAATCAATGCAAGCAACACTAAAGATCAAAAGAATAATGAATTCGATTTTAGGTCAGAAACTATGACAAAGAAAAAAAAAAAAAAATGATAATTGGAATGTCTAGTCTATAATTATTATCTATTGCATTTTCATGTATAACTCCAATGGTAAATATCGAATGGTTTCTGTTAAGAGTTTTAAAGCGTCTGTATTTTCGTTTCATGCAGGCTATTTCAGCATGATGATTTTAGGCTGTTTGGTCGCTTTCGGGAATTTTTAGCCCACTAGTATACAAAAAGGGCTCTTCACTTCTTCACCAGACGAAAAATTCTTAGACTTTGAATGTTGCAAGCATTTGCAGACAACAAATGTCAAAAGACAGAATTTGAGCCATGCTCTAAGAAAAAAGGGGCTTGATGCATCTGCAAAAAGGTTCGATCTTAGTTAGCCTGGGTCCAGACTGTTGGTAAATTTTGTGTATGTCGAAGGATCAGTGTACTTATAATTCAGTCGGCTGCTTTACGAAATGGACTGTATGGATCCATCATATTGTCTTGCTTGGTATCATGCATCACGCGGAGATGCATTAAAGCCCCTTTTGCCACAGCATGACTCATTGCTCGTTGTAACGGTAGAAAACACTGTAAACAGAAAACCGACAGGTTTTCATCACGATTTTCTCTTTTTTTTCCATTATGGTTTCAATGGTCTTTTTCCTTAGGGTTATAAAAATAGAGGGCTGTTTGGTATAGGATTATCCTGATCCAGTAGAAAGCTTAGAAATAATAATAACAATCCTCAATGTTATTGAAGAGATTCGAAAATGGGAATCCTTTTTTTCTGCCTTTTATGTCTTCTACCAGTCAGTAATATGTCAAAATGTAATGTTTTTCAAAATAAATATGGAAGGAATCCTGTTGGAACCCTAAAGCCTAGTGGTTGCGGGTTAGAACCCGTGCTCGGCCGGAAAATCTTTCAGACCTTTTATGACGGTCATCAGGACAAGATCCATTCCGTGGGAAAGCAGCCAGGGGCCTAAAGAGTTTTATGCGCAGTGATAGCAACACACACACACACACACACACACACAAAATACATGAACAGGTAATTTGCAGCCTCTATATAGGTGAACACAAATTAAACTTTTTACCAGATGATAAAACGTTAGACTTGTCCGTATTGAACGCATTAACAGATCAAAATGTGGATCAAATATTGGGAAATGCCTTTGAAATGATTGAAAACATTATGGGAAAAAGGAGAAAATGCTGGTTACCAGCATTTTCTCCTTTTCCCAAAATGTTTTCAAAAGCCTTCTTTTTCAGGGTCGTTAAAACTTGGGACTGTGTGGTGTAAAAGGTAAAGTGATATAAATTACGAAGAAAAAAATCTACCCGTAAGAATTCCAGAATCAAACGTTTATCAGCTTTAATGTCTCCTTCAGGCAAGTCTTCAGCCTTCACCAGCGCCTCTGAAAGAGTGGGAGGTAATGAATGATCATTCACTATAACTGTATGAAAAATATTTTTGATAGTAACCTGCTCTGGTTTTATGGGTTCCCGTTTTGGTAGTTAACAACTTTTCCAAGTATGAAGTAAATATCTTCAGTAATGACAGAAATATCATAAACTGTCAAAGTTTTTGCACGATGACACCGACGACGCCTCAGGCGACGACGAAGCATAATGACGCCGACGCAGACGACGGCAAGGCTATGACAGCCGAGCTAATAATATAAGCGAAGTGAAGCTCATTATTATATTTCAAAAACCGCTGGTTCTTTTTTCGATGCCAGATATGACGTCACCATACTTATCTGAATACGATCGCACATAATAGACTCGTGTTGTTGACCATGTGACATGCACATAAGCCATTGGGAAATCCTGGCGCGAAATCTAATTACATTTTAATAGGTTTCGTATCCGATTAAGGAAATAACATTAAACACTACCTTTTCTTACATATTTCTTTCAAATTCATTTATTGGTTGCCAGCTATTACTTTACTGAATTTACTACTAAAACATTTTTAAAGTTTGGTTTGATTATTTAACAATAAATAAAAACTCATTGAATCTACATTACCGGTACACGTTGTAATCAAAATGTGACTCGGCTTTGAACATATTGCACCTTGCTACTGCTACTGCTAACCTTCTGCTTCTTTTTTAGAACCCTGTGAGGTGACAATCGAGTGTGTTGTTCAAAGTGAGCTATTCAGATTTTTAATATCTTAGTAAACTTTGAAAATAATTCATCACCGAAACACGAGAGGCGATAGCTGGTAAATCATCAGTAAAGAAAAAAGACAAAAGAAACAAAACTATTTTTTCGATGGTATATTCTTGATGGGCGACGTAGCCTCTTAAGGTATTTTCAGATTTCGTGCCAGAGTTTCGCAAAGATTTCTGGGAATGTCGAATGATCAAGAGCACGCTTGGCTTACGAAGATTCGTATTCAAAGCTGCGCCATGACGTCATATCTGTGAGCCTGCTTATAAAAGTTGAGTTTAGAGTGAGCTGAGTTTGTGCTCGGCTTTAAATTTCATCAATGCTTCAGACAGTGAAAGAATCGAGAAGGAAAATAAGGCAGGAGCTGCTCTAAAAGTTATGAAATTCCTCCATTAGTTGTATCAAACTATATTTACTTAACTTTGAAGTTCCATGCTCAGTTGAGCTGAGGACGAACAAAGTTTTATTGGCAATGAGCCTAATCAATAAGAATTGACGGACTTACCTACATTGCGAAAAGCTTTCCTATCCTTTTACTGAATGCCACGGTGCTTTTTCTTTACATTTGCGTAAGAAAATATATCTAGCTGTATCGGCGTTTAACATTTTTTTTTTTATTCACGGTATGAAAAATAAACAGGCCTTTTTAAAATGTATGATCAACTTGTGATGGGGCACAGCTACCCCGGTAAGAAATTGTTAAGGAAAAAGAACAAAACTTATGATCGCTGCTCTGTGAAAAGGGGGTTTAATGCATCTGCAAACAGTATCAACTCATGTTAGGCTGCGCAGTCCGTGCAGGCTGACCGGGGTGGATACTTTTTGCTATTTGTCAATTTTCTGCATATCAAAGGACCAGTCTACCCCATGATTTGGTCAGTTTTTACACGAAATGCATTTTATGGATCCATAATTATATGATGACTTGCTTGGTATAATGCATCACGGAAATGCTTTAAGTCCGCTTTTGCCAGAGCGCGGCTCATATCCATTCCGCTAGCCGGGTGCCTCATTTGATTCTGGTAGCCAGCCGTACAGCCGGCGAGACAGCGTACCGGCTATCTCAGTCTGCAAGCCAGCCAGATATCTGGCAATGCCAGCGAACCATTCTTCGGCCACCAAGCTATCTAGCCACTAAGCCAAGAATCCGTTAAGCTTTCAAGCTTGTAAATGTTATTGTCATTTCCCATCTTTAAGCCAGATAGGGTCATTGGCGAAAATCACAAACTGACAACACTTTTAAGAAGATAGTGACATTAGAACTCAGAGTGACATTAGATATTCATTCACCTGAGCAAGGTATATAATTATTCATTTTGTAATCTACACATCTAACAGCATGTCTTTACACAGATGTTTTTAAATCCTATGTGGTTATATATAAATATTTACAATATTTACAACATGTTTAATGTGTATGATTGGGTTAATATGTCGTTATATGGCGTAAGTGTATACATATACTCGCACTTATCTTACGTATGAGCCATGCTTTGTGAAAAGGGAGTTTAATGCACCTCCGTGATGCGTAATACTAAACATTCATTGCATAGTTATGGATCCATAAAATCCAATTTGTCCAACATGTGACTGAAATCATGGGGTAGCATGGTCTTCGGACAAGCAGAAAATTTACTAAAAGCAAACAGTTTCCCTTAATGTCGGCCTGCGCAGGGCTAAAGTATTCTGTGAACGATACGACTGTACTTACCTAAATCTAGGTGCGAATCGGCGACCTGTGATGATTGCTTGCTAAAGTAGTCCTTATCGGCAATGTAGGCAATGATCACCATGGCAGGAAAGAAGAGAAGCGTACAGATGGCTTCCCAGAGATCGATATAATCAGGAGAGATCACAACGAGAATAATGATCAACCAAATGTAAGCGAACGTGGAGAAAACAGCAGTCACTGCAAACACTTTAATATGTCTCAGTTTGCGTACGTCGGGGCTTGGCACTGACATAATACATATACCGGTAATACACATGAGATTGAAAGCTGCAGAACCAACAATAGTGCTTGGACCAAGATCTCCAGCTTTGAAATTATTCCCCACTATTTCAATAATTGCCAGTAAGATTTCAGGGGCGCTAGAGCCCAGTGCCATCAATGTCAGATTGGCAACCGTTCCATTCCAGACAACAACCTCTACTTCAGTGTATCCGTCTTCGGCCGAAGAGTCCGCTATCTTTACCTTCTTTTTGCGACTTGTAATCGTTTCAATCGCTTCCATAAATATATCGGCGACGATGGCTACGCCCAGGAAACTCCACAGAAGGCCAACAAGATATATGAATGTCCGGGCACCTTTGCTCCACGTATATTCGTTAATCAGTGGCAATATGATGCCCTCGTTACAGTCGTAATTGTCGACGTCACACATCTTGGCACGTTAGTGTCGGGGAAAATTTCAAGCCTACAAGACCTGTAAGTAAAAATAGGGATACATCTTAACGTTGCTGGTAAATACAGGAAAATGTCACCTTTTCGAAATCGGAATGATTCGACTATATCGTGTGTTTCGAAGAACGGACATGTATTGTAGAAAACAGCGCTTGTCTGAATAACTATTTACTCCGCGCTGAACCCGGTAGCGCAGTTGGTAGCGTACAGGACTTGAGAACAGGGGGTCGCTAGTTCGAATCCCAAGCTCGGCCAATTTCTTTGTAAGGACCGAAGATAGTCATTGCAACAGGATTCATTCTCTCGCCGCTGAATCTTCTTTCGACGATGGTTATGTGGGAAAACAGCCAATGGCTTGGGAAGGATATTGTGCGAAGTACTGGTAAAAGAAAACTGCAGGAAATCATAGATAGACGCACTGGCAACCGCGATATAGCTGAAATAATGTTGAAACGGCGTTAAACACGAACACGGAACAAACAATTATGTACGCAGTATTAAATAAGTATTTGAGTTATATCACAGCGACAGCTCACACCCGTATCGTTTCGGTTTCACTAGTACCAAACAATTCCTAGCGCCTTGATGTGTAAAGCTTGTTGTTGGGCGTCTCCAATACTGGTATAATTACACACTTCAGAATCAAGCTCTGTGGAAAAGGGGTTTAATGCTCCTGCAAAATGTATCGACCCATGTCAGCCTGCGCAGTCCGCGCAAGCTGACCTGGGTCAAAACATTTTGCTATTTGACGAATTTTCTGCGTATGAAAGAACCATGATCCGTGATTCAGTCGGCTTTAGGACAAAGTTGGTCCATACTATGCGACGGCTTGCCAGGTATAATTCGTTACGAGGATGCATTAAACCCCTTTTTCCCAGAGCGACGCGCATCTATAACCTCACAGATCCTATGTCGCAAGAAAAAAAAAAGTGATTAAAAAAACCCGAGTCTGCCCTGCGTTTGAAACGGATCGACCCTTTTTAAGTATATTTTGAGGCTGGCCTTGATCTGGTCCTTAATCCTTTACCAGACGACAAAATTTTCGCCTTGTCCAAATTGAAAGCATTTGCAGACGACAATTACAATGTGGCTCAAATGGTGCAATTTTTCTTTGATAGGGTAGAAAACATTGTGGGAAAAGGAGAAAATGCTGGTTACCAGCATTTTCTCCTTTTCCCACAATGTTTTCAAAAGGCTTCTTTCCCTGGGGCGTCAAAAGGCGTCATTGTGCGGTAAAGGGTTAACTCTTTACCAAAGGATAAACTTTAGACTCTTTCACATTGAAAGCTTCTGGAAATGACACAATCTAAAGTGATACAGATGAACCGAAGTTCTTTGACAAAACAGAAAACATTGTGGGAAAATGAGAAAATGCTGGTTACCAGCATTTTCTTTTTTCCTGACGATTTTTTCAAGGGCCTTTTCCTTCAAGATCCATAAAACTCGGGATTGTATGGCAAAGGATTAAAACATTGCCTATTAATCCCGTGTTTCATGACCCTAGAGAAAAAAAAACGGGTTCCAGAATATATTGTGGGAAAAGAGAAAATGATGGTAACAAGCGTTTTCTCATTTTCCTACAGTGTTTTCAACCTTATTAAAGACGACTTCAATGGAAAACAGCTGAAAACGGCGTGTAACCCTGGTAAAGCAAGCAAGCAAGCAATCAAGCAAGCAGACAGACAGACAGACAGACAGACCCCACAGCGTCGATACAATAGCTTGAACGGTATTACTGTATTGATTTACAGATGTATGATACCCGAGGGGCTGGTAATACTCATTTCAACCCACATAGCGCCTTTCACACCAATATCTTGTTTTGCATACAACGTAGATAAAAGGCCAGGCAACACAAAACCTGCACTCTCCTTATTGTGGCGATATCCTAAGCCCAAACCAGCCCAGACAATGCAACGCTTCGGACTTTATATCCAGACTGAAATATCCAATTCATTACTTGGCGCTCTGTGGGTTAATTCCTCGGAGTCCTATACAAACCGGGAAAACAGCCATGTGGATGCAGAATCATCAGTCCCTTGAGCTTCCACCATTTTTAGGTAGCAGTATAGAACATGATTTCCTGAAAGCCTGCCTCAAATACAATGTGGGCTGCATTCAGCTGTATTAACACTTAAGCTGCTGAATAAATGAAACCCAAATTTCTACTCAATACTGAAAACAAAACCATTGCAGTTTCGAAGTTGATTTCACCGGAAAGAAAATACTGTATCGGACTGTGTAGATCAAAGATCAGACTGCACCTTCTGTGCAGCTTAAGGGTTAAACAGAATGATTTATCGAACCTATCGAGGCACTTTACGTTTAGTTTTGGTTTTGTCACGTTTATGATTGCTGTCAATAGGTCCTTGTCCTTCCTTGTACCTTTTTTTTTAACCTCCAATCTTCAAATATCTGTTTATCATGTTTAAATTGCAAACACTATCGGTGTTCAACTGCACTATTCTCAGAGATGTTTATGTTAAATGTACTATGCATTATCTTCGGATAAGGAGGCATTAAAGAATTGTATTGCATTGTATTTAACTTATAATCAGAGATACCCTAGGACACTCGTCATAACTCGGCCGATTCCGTAACTACCATACTTCTAACCTCGTCCGTATCGAGCAGTTCAAATACATACCTCTCAGATCTGGGCATTCTGGGTACAGAATCGGACTTAACACCCTTTTCACAAAGCATGACTCTCAAAATTTTTATTGATTAACCATATTTTACAAAGCTAATTTTCAAAGCTAAATGCTGCACGGTTGCTTCTGGGATGGTGGGGGGAGGGGTTAATGAACTAAAAGGTTTGTATGGAGTAAAGTGTGTGTGTGTGTGGGGGGGGGGGGTAAATTTCTTTGTATAATTCTATACAGCATGACATCATATGATTATGGATCCATAAAGTCCATTTTGTCTAACAAACGACTGAATCTTGAGGTAGAATGGTCCTTTGACATGGAGGAAATTAACCAATAGCAAAATGTTTCGGCCCAGGTCAGCCTGCGCGGACTGCGCAGGCTGACTTGGGTTGATACTTTTTGCAGATTTATTAAAACCCTTTTCACAGAGCATGGCTCAAATCTATTTTCTTCTCATCGTCTGTCTGTCTGTCTCTGTCTGTCTGTCTGTCTGTCTCGATAAATTTACAACCTACCTCTCGTAGTTGGAGAAAAATAGACCTCCTCAAGATATTTCGTTTACAGTATGTAGCTTGAGCCTCTAATAAGTTTGCAACGTGCCCCTTATAGACAGGGCGCAAAAAAAGAGACCTTCATTAAATATGAGCTGTGCTCTGTGAAAAGGGGGTTTAATTCATCTGCAAAAAGTGTTGATCCATGTTAGCCTGGTGTTGATCCAGGTCAGCCTACAGTCCGCACAGGATCGTGTTGTAAAGGGTAAAGTTTAACGTAATCGCGTTATTGATGGTCTTCTCGTTTATTTCACTTACTGTATTGATGATTTGAATTAATCACTCATCTCATCTTTGTGGATATTTGAATGTGAACTGAATGGTGCTCTTTTACTAATCGTCAGGACACAGGCACTCTTTTTTCTCTTAATAAATACCACCCGCTATACCTAATATAAGTACGGATATTAGGATGGAGAGGGAGAAATGTGTACAAAAAAAAAAAATAACAAGTGCCTCTGGAATAGCACCCCCTTCACACAGCACAAGAATAAAGTCGTTTTTCTCTGGTGAAGCAGTTTTTCCAGCTATACCATAATTCTTAGGGGGAGTATTCATTTTTTTTTTTATAAACTTATATTTTTTATAAACTTACTTCAAAAATGAATCATCACTGAATAATGTAAGCTTATGAAGCACCAGTACAAAACAAAGACCAATGTAAGAAAAAAATATTTGAACCGTGCTCTGGAAAAAGGGGGCTTAATGCATCTCCATGATGTATGATACCATGCAAGCCATCACATAATTATGGATCCATAATAGCCACTTATTTTTAACAACCGACTTAATCATGAGGTAGACTGCTCCTTGGACATATAGAAAATTGACTAATAGCGAAAAGTTTCGGCCCAGGTCAGCCTGCGCGGACTGCGCAGGCTTACCTGGGTCGATACTTTTCGCCGATGCATTAAGCTCCCTTTTCACAGAGCATGGCCATTTTAAGTGGCATTTCCTTAATGTGCTACGTAGCATCTAATATACTTTTAGATCTCGCACCAGAGTTTAGCAAGGGCTTGTCGGAATGGCACGAACAGAAACTGGGCGAATTTGGCGTTCAAACGGCGGGTTAGTCGCTTTGCAGTCGGTTAACTCCGTCTTTCTTCTTTAGATCAAATATTACGTCATCGTACTGCTGGTACTTTGAATACGACCTAACATAGTCAACAACACACGTCAATCACGTGGGGGTCATATTAAAAGTAGTACAGACAGACAGACAGACGGACGGATGGACGGATACAGAGAAAGCGAGAGAAAGAGAGAAACAGAGTCAGAGAGGCCTGATCATTGATCCAAAAGGTAAATTGATTAAACCCAATATTTACCTTCACATTATAATCCATATTCAAATGCAATAACGATATAAAAGTATTTACTCCTATTTACTTTGTTGTCAGGTTTATGTTACGTCAGCGTTCAACTCATTAAGAAACGACAAACTTAAAGGTTCGTCCATGTTGAAACCATACGCAAGCGGAAAAATAGATATGATTCAATTGATGAGATATCTCTCTAAGAGGTATAAAACATTACGGAAAAAGGAGAAAATGCTGGTTACCAGCATTTTATCCTTTTTGCATGATGTTTTCAATAGTCTTCTTTCTAGGAGTCGTAAAAAGGTGGGATCGTTCTGTAAAAGGTTAATATATTTTTCTGTAAACCAGGTCAGTAATAAAATATGGTATGTAGATCGATGTCCATTCATTAACGGAATTTTGACCAACAATACCTCTACCCTTGAAGCGTAATTCGTATCCTTTCGAGTTCTCTCCACCAGTTAATGAATGTACAACCAGGCACAACGCCTATTTAAAGGCAAGCATAGCTGCTTTCCCACATAACGAAGAAGGAACCGTTGAATTTTCAGCAAGTGTCCTTTTCGCACAATGTTTTCAAAGGTCTGCTTTCTCGGGATCGATAACAGTCAGGATTGTTTGGTAAAAAGCTAATATGGAGTATTTACACCAAAGTCGTGTGTGGCTTACACTTTAGCTGACGATATTTAGTACATGTATGTTATACTTACAATATTATAATATACCTATATATCGTGAATTCTTTGGAAATAGAATATTGTGTGATCCTTTACAGAATAATCCCACGTAAAAATCCCAGGTCAGATTTTTTTTTTTTTTAACATTGTTGAAAATTGATAAAAAGTTTTTGGTAACCAGCATTTTCCCCTTTCCCTATAATGTTTTCTACCTTTTAAAGATAAATCTAGAAATTTGAGCCAAATTTTATTTGTCGTCGACAATTGCTGTCAATTTGGATAAATCTGTATATGTATACATGTACACATATACTGAGCTTAATATATCTAGCAATTCCTCTAGACACACAGTTTTTTTTTCTCTCTTCAAACCTAGGTTGTAAACCTAATAAAGTATGTCAGTCCTGATACCAAACTCATTATTTCTGTACTTTCTTCCAAGTTTTTTTTTTTTCTGACTGACAAGGGTTCTTAGCGTTACTCCACTCTACTCATGCCACGTACATGCTCCTACGTTCACGTGCAGTCAATGTCATCGATTCTCTCTTTATTTAGTGGTACACACCCATAAACAAATCGCCCCCTTAAAGCAAAAGGTACCGAGTAACATTTTCAAAGTTTTGAGAAAATCAAATTACAGATTCAGGTAGTAATATGAAATTGAGCTTTTTGTTTGCAACTTTTGAACAACCACCAATAAATTGTAAAATTTTTAAGACGCCACAATTTTCAAGATCGCCACATTACGCTTGTCTAACGTCAATTCAGGACGTCGTCCTGAATTGACGTTAGACAAGCGTAATGTGGCAGTCGGCATGTATACTGGAGGCGTGAGGATTTAAGAAGTCGGTCAACATTTTCGTGTGAATAAGTATTTGAAGACTCAAACTGAAATACTGTCAAACAAGCACCATCAAAGACAGACCACGTTCTGGAGGACTGTGCTAAACAACGCAGCTCAAGGATAATCACATTGTGACATCATCACAACGTAATCGGTTACTAAGTAGCAAAAGAATCATTGCTTTTGTTAGAAATACGACAGAAAGACAGATTTGTGCTGGCAACTGTACTCAACAGACTACAAGTTGCGCGCTTACGTGTACATTGTCTCTGCGTTGTTTTTCCGTTGTTGTTCCGTTAACACATGACCACAGGCGGCCTAGATTAGATAGGGCAAGGGCACATCGTCTATGGATAAGACGACGTCGAAATTAAGTTGGGCTTACGGACGAACCCCGTTTCACTTTCAAATCTGCAGGTGGTACTAGTTTGGAAGCCTGACTTATTTCCCTCGATATATTTTTCGTTTGGTAAAAAAAAAAAATTAAACTTGAAACTTCCAAAGTACATACCAAAGTTCGGAGCATATACCATACCACAGAGTATGATCTGCCCGTGGTGCGGACACTTGTCAACTTTTCCAAAGTCTTGCTGACGCTCTGGTCATTTTTGTGAGTACATTTTCAACTTTGCATAAACGCTCTGTTTTAAGATTGCTGAAAAATGCTGCATATAAAAAGTGATATAGACCTCTAAGTTTTAGAAACAAACAGCATTTTTATAATGAAATTGTCCTGAACATATTGGTTGTTGAGAGTCTTCCAAAGTTGAATTAATATCTTCTCTTGAAAAAATAAATCTAACTGAAAATGTCAATTAACAGCTATATGAAAAACAAAGAGGAAAAATATGCAATTGCGTCGAGGTTACTATGCATCATTTCTGTTCATATTGAGCCACAAAAGAGTTTCAGTCGTCATATTTCAGTACCCTTTACGTCGTCCATCTTTTCTTAAGATATTTCTTGTTCATTGCTGCTCTCACGAATTAGCGTACATATGTATACATGTACATGTAGCTCTATTAGCTACCATTCTATGGGTCGTTTGTGGCTCAGTACGAAAGATCTTAGATTTCTCATCATGAAATTTTGGTTGGGTGCTGGTCACACGGGATTTGCCTTGAGCAAGGCACCACCGAACCCAAGTCTTGAACTAAAGTCAGGAAATAATCAAATCAGTAAGCTGTCACTGTGATATGATGAAAACATTTTGAACTCGGCCTTGAAATAGCTGAGAAAATAGCACTATCTTCCTGCTTGTGGCCCTGGGCAAGGCAACGGCAAGACCCCAGCCCGTTTCTGTTCAACCAAGAAATGTTTTCTAAGAGAGTTATATCAGAAATATACTTTACAGAAAAACCCGACATACCGGTGCTTATACCAGGAAACGTATGAATACATGAGCTGTCGCCGTGATATAACAAAGTATTGTTGATATACGAGGGACACTTTTTAAGTTCGTAGGGTAAGCCTATAACTTTTTAACGCGATTATGAAGTTGCACGATTTTTTACACAGAACTTGCGTAATCATTCCTCTCTCGAACGGTGTCACGGTATGTGGCGCACGAGGTCCACGTGCGCGCTGCGCTGGGTATTTTCAACACGTGGTTTTATACACTATAGTAAAATATAGCGTTCAATATGGATGGAAAAATCTCTGAACAGAGGGTATATTGTAAGATTCGAGCACAGCTCGGGTTTCCGCCAACAGAAATTCATGCTGATTTGCAAAAAGTTTATGGGAATGGTGCTTTAAAATATGCTACAGTTTGCAAGTGGGTACGTCGTTTTAATGATGGTCGGGAGTCAATTGAAAATGACCCTCGGGTGGGTAGGCCGGTTTCCGTTTTGACGGAAAAGAACGTTGCTACTGTGAAAACGTTAATTGAGGAAGACGCACGTTATGCCGTGCAAGAGATAGAAGAGTTAAGTGGCATTCATTCGTCAAGTGTTTTGAAGATCTTGCGTGAACGACTTGGGCTACGTAAGATCTGCGCGCGCTGGGTGCCCCATTTGCTCACTGACGAGCAGAAACAAAGTCGGGTTAGACTTGCATCGCAAGTTATAGAAAAATATGATAAATGTGACCCACGTCGTTTGGAAGAGATAGTTACAGGTGATGAAACCTGGATCTATCATTTTCAACCCGATTTTAATGCTAAAAATAAGGTTTGGGTTTCATCTGAGGGCGACAGACCTGTCATTGCGCGCCGTTGCAAAACATCAAATCGCATGTTGTATGCGATATTCTTTGATTCGAAAGGTCCAGTCCTTCAAATTCCAGTCCCGAAAGGTAGTTCTGTCACTGGAAAGTTTTACAGAGAAAGTGTTCTTACTCAACTTGTTGATTTCTATCAGAAACGCAGACCGCGCACCGGTGTCCGCGGCATCAAATTACTCCATGATAACGCACCGGCCCATAAATCCGCTACGGTACAGGAATATCTGAAAGAATCTGTGATCGATGTCTTAGATCATCCCCCATACAGCCCTGACCTGTCCCCCTGTGACTTTTGGTTGTTCCCAAGACTAAAGGAAAGGCTGGCAGGGCACCGTTTTGAATCCCGTTGTGGTATAGGCAGTGCGGTCTACCAGTGTCTGCAACATATACCTAAAGAGGACTACCGGGCGGCGTTCCGGAAATGGGTAGATCGGTGTAAAATGTGTGTGGAGGCAGACGGGGCATATTTCGAAGGTCTTAGATAAATAAAATTTTGATATTTCAAGCGGTTTTTAAAAGACCGCCCTACTCTACGAACTTAAAAAGTGTCCCTCGTAAGTACATGTATAACATTTAAAAATACCTTTATACTGTAGCATCATGCTGGACTCATAAGTAAGCCTTGTTAACTATGTATTTGAGCCATGCTGTATCAAAAGGGGGCTTAATGCATCTGCAAAACAGTATCGATCTACGTCAGCCTGTGCAGTCCCTGTAGGCTGACGTTTTTCGATACTTTTTTGCTATTAGACAATTTCCTGCATGTCAAATGCAGTCTACCTAAGAATTTTATATGGTGTCTTGTTTGGTATATGTGCATCCTGGGGATGCATTAAACCCCCTTTTGCTAGAGCACGGCTCATTTTGAAATGGATTAGATGATATTCGAATATGTCGTTTCTAGACAGCAGTCAAACCCTACATATCGTTTAAAATTTTCATAAAAATTCTTTATTTATTGTAATGTTTCATTTCTTGCTTTTTCTAATATTTCATAAAGCTAAGTGCTTTAGTTAACTAGCCCAGCATTGTTAAATAAACGGAATCGGCACTATTTTAGTCAGTTAATCCTTTCCACACAGTTCCGAGTTTTAACGAACCTGAAGAGGAAGGCTTTTGAAACCATTGTGTGAAAAGGAAAAAGTGATGGTAATAAGCATCTTCTCCTTTCCACACAATGTTTGCTACCATATCAAAGACAGAAGCCGTCTTTTTAGCTTCAATTATTATGTCGTCTGTAAAGGATTTCAGTTTGGTCTACTCCAAATTTTTGTTGTTTGGTAAAGAGTTAAATACCCACAGATTTTTAATTCAATGCCGTTTTTTTTCACAAAATATCAAACAAAAAAGCGGACAGTCTGAATCAAAGATCAGACTGTACGTTCTGTGAGGTCTGATCTCGATCCCCAAGAGTACCGTAAGTTGTTTTTGGCAGTCTAATGGCTAAAACTGGGTGTACAAGAACGTATATCTCTGCCGGGTTTAGTCCAGATTCGGATCATTAGCCAATAACAATGGCAGTTCTATAGTCAACCCTTTCTTCGCCAATGGCGAAAACCAGGGTCCGTATTCACCAACCATTCTTAAGAACATTCTTGGTCTTGTTCTTCAAAATTTTCCAAATTTGAAAGTAACACACCTTCTGATAGGCTAAACCGCGGTTTAGCCAATCAGAAGGTGTGTTACTTTCAAAACTGGAAAATCTTGAAGAATAAGTCTAAGAACGTTCTTAAGAATGGTTGGTGAATACGGACCCAGGGCTTTTGCGGATGGCATAGATAAAGATTAAACTGCACAGAACGTGCAGTCTGACCTGGTCATCTACATCGTCGGCTCGTTTTATCAAGCCAATGAAATAAAAACCTTCCCGAGTTTCAATGGGTTGTATGTTAACCCTTAACTCTTTCCCAAACGACAAAGTTTGGACTGGTCCAAATTGAAAGAGTTTGCAGACGACAATTTTAAATTTAATGAAAATGGCAGAAGGTTCTCAAAGAGGGTAGAAAACACTATGGAAAAAGGAGAAATTGCTCGTTACGAGCAATTTCTCCTTTTCCCACAGTGTTTTCTAAAGACTTGTACTGCAGACACGTGAAAACCAGGGCTTGTTTGGGAAAGGGTTAAGCTGCTAAGTGCGACACACTGACCTTTTTGCGGACAGTGTAGACAAGATCAGACTGCACAGAACGTGCAGTCTGATCTTGGATCTACACTGTACGATAAGGAGATATTTTTTCTCCAAAAAATAAGTTTGAAAGAACATTATTGGGTTTTTCACGATCCGCTTGAAAGTTTTATTTAATTTATTTAGCAGGATAAGGATTAAGCCGTCGAAAGAGGTTAAGACTTCAGAAATATTCGGCACTGGAAGAGTGACGTCAACACCTGAAATCTACATGTCATGTCAGTTTAACAAGTAAGTATTTATGACTATTTAATATAACACATGGATACCCCCGGCCGAATATTTTCCTTGTCTCGCAGCAGATCACTTCGGAAAACATTGTTGCACAAGGAGAACTTGCTGACAAAGAGTGGTTTCTTCTATTGCCATCGTGAATGTTTTCACTTATACTCATAAACTAAATACTCTACTGTGAAATCATTTTAACGTTAGGCTAAGGTATCAGAGGCTGTATACATTTGGGCCATGCTTTGTGAAAAGGGAGTTTAATGCATCTGGGAAAAAGTATCGACCCAGGTCAGCCTGCGCAGTCCGCGCAGGCTGACCTGGATCGAAACTTTTTGTTATAGATCAATTTCCTACATGTCAAGGGGCCAGTTTACCTCATAATTTAGTTGGTTGTCAGACAAAATGGATTTTATGGATCAAGAATGAAGTGATGACTTGATTGTGTTAATGCGGCACGGAGGTGAATTAAACCCCCTTTCTTAGAGAGGCATTTCGTGTGTTTGTTCAAACAGGGCTATAGTCCGCTTTCAACAGTACTTCACTCCCATATTACGTTTTGTAGTAGTAATAAGCTGGGTCTCTGAAGTGCCTTACCCAGGGCATCCTCGTGCTGCCAAGTTCGAGCAGATCAGGATACCTGGCTATAAATTTCAAGTCGAGAAGGATTCCCTCTCCCTCGGTGAGGACCTTCTAATTCGAAAGTTTATGCATTTGTCTATGTTGTAGAAATCTACTTAATCATTTTCAAATATATGTAGTCCGAAAAATAAGGGAACCCTGTTTCTTGCTTCCTCTGACATGATATGACAGGGTGACGTTACCTCTCAATATTTCAGCAGATTCCAAAAGTAACGACACGCCGTATCATCTCCAGTATGCCCGCCAGGTGTCGTGCAGGTGTTGCTGCACATGGAGGTCATACTCGATATTGACTTGAATTTCACATCTGTTATATGTTTTAGGTAAACTAAAGATTTACCTCAAGATGAAATACAAGGGTTCCCTTATTTTTGATTCAACGTATATATAGCAGATATTGTATGTTAGATCTCTCTCTCTCCCTCTTTCTCTCAAACAAACAAACAAACAAACAAATATTTAATTTGTTTCACTCGAATACTGTATTTGGAATGAAATATTCCATATCGTAGTTGAAATAAACTCATTCTCTTATACTAATAATGTGTGTATTAATTAATACTTGTCAATTACCCATGATATTTTTGTACAGCCGCACCATTTTCACCGCCCCGTCCAGGGCGGTATAACAAGCTTTTGAGGACGGCGTAAATCAAAATCAGACTGCACAGAGCGTGCATTTTAACAATCTACCAAACGACAAAATTTTAGACTGGTCCAAATTCAAAGCATTTGCAGACGACAAATAAAATGACACTCAAATGATGGGATTTGTAGCAGAAAGGGTAGAAAACATTTTGGGGGAAAGGAGAAAGTGCTGGTTACCAGCATTTTCTCCTTTTCCCACAATGTTTTTAAGTGCCTCCTATACACCCCAGGGTCGTTTAAACTCGGGATTGTGTGGTAAAGGGTTAATTTATTACGGAGATGCATTAAATTCCTTTTTCACAAAGCATGGCTCAGGTATAAATAACGTCTAAAAGTGTAAATTTAACCCTTTACCGCACAATGCCGCCTTTTGACGCCCCTGGGAAAGAAGCCTTTTGAAAACATTGTGGGAAAAGGAGAAAATGTCGGTAACCAGCATTTTCTCCTTTTCCCACAATGTTTTCTACCCTATCAAAGAAAAATTGCACCATTTGAGCCACACTGAAATTGTCATCTGCAAATGCTTTCAGATTGGACAAGGCTAAAATTTTATCGTCTGGTAAGGGGCTAATGGGTGAAAAACGGTCTCTGTTATAGTAACAAGTTCAAGATGTAGAACTTAAGCAAGTACTTTTCCTAAGCTGCTTGTTTAATCTTTAGGCTGCTAAGCGCGACTCAGATAGCTTTTGCAGACAGCGTAGATCAAGATCAGACTGCACAGAACATGCAGTCTGATCCTGGATCTACACTGTCCGATAAGGAATTATTTTTCCCCCCAAAAAATAACTTTGAAATAGCAATATTTTGGTTTTTACTATCGATTTGAAAGTTTCATTTTAGTTATATAGCACTTAAAACTTTCCCACACGACGAAATTTTAGACTCATCAAAACTGATAGCATTTACAGACAAAAAGTTTAAAATACAGGTAGCTCAAAAGATGATTTCTGTCTTTGAGTGGTAGAAAACATTGTGGTAAAAGGAGAAAATACTGGTTATCAGCATTTTCTCCTTGTCCCACAATGTTTTCAAAAGCCTCTTGCCCAAGGGTCGATAAAGCTCGAGATTGTGTGGTTTGGGGTTAATACCGGCTTTTGTTTGAGGTAGAGAGCAAAAAATTAAGACTTGTCCAAGTCAAACGCATGATTTATTTTGTAGAAGACGAATTAAACGTGGCTTAAATGGCGGTATTTATCTCTAAAGAGACAGAAAATGCTTGAAATCAGCATTTTCTCCTTTTCTCACAATATTATCTGAAGCTTTACTGTCCAGGATCGTTAAAACACGGGATTATCTGGTAAAGTGGTTTTACCGTTAGACTGCTAGGCCCGACTCAGGGACCTTTTGCGGACAATGTAGATCAAGATCAGACTGCATAGAACGTCTGATCATGAATCTACACTGTCGGATAAGGAAAGAAAAATTAAAAAACTTTGAATTCTGAGTTTTTTACTATCGACTTGAATTTATCGTTTCATTTATTCAACAGAATAAGGGTTAAGAGTAAATCAACCATCTTACCTGTATTTGTTGATTAATAATTCATCGGCACAAACACCCTGTGATCGATAATCGGTAAAAAGTCAGCTCACAGCATTCCATCCAGTAGCCCTGTATCCTTCAAACATTCATCAAATAAACAGTCATTTTCACAAACCCATTGGCTGCTAAGCAAGTCTAAATGCGCTTATGCGGACAGTATAGATCCAAGATCAGACTGCACAGAACGTGCAGTCTGATCTTGGATCTAACTGTCCGATGCGGCAATTTTCTTTTTCTTGACAGGAATTTTGAAATCTCAGTATTAGGAAATTCACGTAATATTAGCTCGAAATTTCAATTCAATTTATTTAGCAGTTTTAGGGTTAATAAGGGACATATTCCAAAGCTGTTTTCTTTTGATTAATATTCACGTTGCAGATCAGATTACAGAACGGTACAGAGCTGATGTGATCAGATTACGCCGCACTAATTAATGTTACATGTCTGTACTTAACTGTTTACTAACCGGTATGATTTTAAACTCACCCATTTTGAAAGCATTTTGCAGACGAAACATACGGCGCAAGTTATGCGATTTAACTTTGAAATAATAAAAAACATTGTAGGAAAATGGAGAAAATGCTGGTCACCAGAATTTTCTCCTTTTCAGATTACGTTATCATTAGTATTTATCCATAGTGTAATGAAAATATGAGAACGTTTGGTGAATGGTTGGAAAAAAAAAACATATTCCAAAAATATATTTCTGTTGATTAATAAAAGTATTCACGTTATATAGATTTAAACTACACCGTATGTATCGTACGTTTATACCACAAGTTTACAAATACCACACGTCGGGATTATGTTTTGTCCGGTTGCTAAAGCAGTTCGATTCACAGTGCGACAAAGGGAGCAGGTTCAATAGTTAGTATATATAGCTCTCGAATCGATCTACAGGCATAGGATTACATGTTTAACCCTTTACCAGAAACTCCAGAGTTTTAACGACCTAAGAAGAGAAGACTTCTAAAAACATTGTGGAAGAAGGAGAAAATGATGGTTACCAACATTTTCTCCTCCTTTTTCAACAATGTTTTCCATCCGGCCATTGACACATTACAAGATTTAAGCCACGTATATTTTGCTTTCAATTTGGATTATTAGTATAAAATTTTGTCGTCTGGTATAGAGTTAAGTTTATTTGGCCTAACACTGCCCGAATGTACTTAACCTCAAGTTTGACCTATGAATAAAACCGCCATTGTTGTATGGAAATATGAGTAGAACCCTAGAAGCATAGTTTTTTTCTTTTCTTTAAATTCTAATTGTTTTGTTCAGAAATATAGGCCATCGGCCCATAATACAAACATTTTTGCATGACATTCCCTTACAAGAATTCACAAGGTTATAGACGAGAAAATTCATAGTGCTCGTTCTAATCCCACCGGTTCTTCGGTACTTTTAGCTTTGCTTTTTTTTTTAATTTGATTGATTTTCGTTGATTTATCTTCGCCACCAGTTTTCCATATGAACGATGCCCCGGAAAGCTCTTGTTTAATATGTTACGGGGGAAAAATGTGAGATACAGGACGAAGCCCATTTTCGTTACGCCTAACTCTACCAAACGATAAAATTTTAGGTTGGTCCAAATTGAAAGCATTTGCAGACGACAAATTAAATGTTACTTAAAGATCGAAAATTGTTATGGGACGGGTAGGAAACATTGTGGGAAAAGGAGAAAATGCTGGTTACCAGCATTTTCTCCTTTCCCCACAATGTTTTCAAAAGGCTTCCTTTTTAGGCCCATTAAAAGTCGGGATTGTGTGGTAAAGAGTTAACGTGATCGATGTATAGAACTAGGTTGATCTGACCTAGTTTGAACATCTCATCAGAAAGAATATAGTATCTTTGTTTTTCCAGCCATGGGGATCGAACCCACAGCCTCAAGTGGTCCTAAATTTGTCGTTTACAAGTACATGTATCATGTATCTTTTGAGCTATTCTTGCCGACACCTTTTTTGAAGAAAACGTCGAGGTATTGTCATAGCCCTATCGTCGTCTGCATCATCGTCCGTGTCATCCTCGTCGTGCAAAAAACTTGGACATTTTTTTGATATCTCTATAAATACTGTAGATATTCATTTCAGTTTCGAACATAGTTGCTAAATGTCAGAGGGGGAAGCTGCACCAGAAAGGCCGGTAACCCTCTACTTGAGCCATGCTCTGTGAAAAGGGGAATTAATGCATCCTTGTAATAAAGTATACCAAGCAATTCTTCACATAATTAAGGATTCATAAAATCCATTTTATCTAACAATTGGCTAAATGATGAAGTAGAACCGCCCCTTGACATGCAGAAAATTTACAAGTAGCATAAAGTTTCGACTGCGGACAGCGCGGCTGACATGGCATGGGGTGATACTTTTTGCAGATGCATTAAGGTCCCTTTTCACAAAGCACGATTCAAACATATTTTGACATAGTGCTTATGCCCCATTTTCCACCTAGAACTTTCACGGAAAATGCGCTATCAGTTGAGCGTTGTGACCCTCATGCTGTGCTCTTGTATGTGTAGGCCTAATATCAGTCAGCATTCGCTAGTCTGTCAGTACTTCCAGTCCTTTGATTTTATCATCAGCAGCGCAACGATTTCATCTCTTCATTTACCCTTTACCAAACAACCTTATGTTTAAATGACCCAAAGCGGAAAAGCTTTTGAAAACATTCTGGGGAAAGAGGAAAGTGTTGGTGACCAGCATTGTCTCCTGTCCCTGCAATGTTCCTACCCCTTCAAAGAGAAATCCCGTCATTTAACCCTTTACCACACAATCCCGACTTTTAACGACCCTGAAATAGAAGCCTTTTGAAAACATTGTAGCGAAGGGAGAAAATGCTGGTAACCAGCATTTTCTCTTTTTTCCCACAATGTTTTCTAACCTATCACAGACAGAAATCATCATTTTAGCATCATTTAAATTGTCGTCTGCAAATGCTTTCAATTTGGTGCATTCCAAAATTATGTCGTTTGGTAAAGAGTTAAGCTAACTGTATTTTGTCGTGTGCAATTGCTTTCAATTTGGAATTTAAGCCGTTTCGGAGACAGTAATGCCACCAGCTGGTTTCAACATGTTTAGTGCTAAGCAAAAGATGAATCTGGCCCCAGATAAAAAAAAAATGGTGGCGCAATGATTTGAACTTAAAAAAGATTGCGAGTTTTAGTCCTTTTTGCTTAACCCTGTACCACACAATCCCACCTTTTAACGACCATGAGAAAGAAAGCCTTTGAAAAAGTGTGGGGAAAAGGAAAAATGCTGGTAACTAGCATTTTCTCATTTTCCCAAAATGTTTTCTACCCATCCCAAAACAAAATTCGATTTTTCGAGTCGCATTTGTTTTCTCGTCTGCAAATGCTTTCAGTTTGGATTGGTCTACATTTGGTCGTTTGATAAAGACTTAAAACACTTCACTGATATAAAATCGATCAGTGTAAATCAAGATCGGATTGTGAACCTACATGTAACGTGAAGTCTAATCTTGATCTACATTGTCTGCAAAAGGAACGAAATTTGCAGCGCTGAACAAAGACATATTAAATGACTTGACAAATTAGTCTTTTTTTTTTGTTCATTTCAATAATTAACCCTTTACGGCACAATGCCGCCTTTTAACGACCCTGGGAAAGGAGCCTTTTGAAAACATTGTGGGAAAAGGAGAAAATGCTGGTAACCAGCATTTTCTCCTTTTCCCACAATGTTTTTTTCCCTATCGAAGAAAAATTGTCGCCTGCAAATGCTTTCGATTTGGACAAGGCTAAAATTCTGTCGTCTGGTAAAGGGTTAATGGGGCATTTTTTTTAATTATTAACGTAATTCGTTTTTCAAGATCAGATTGCACAGAACGTGCAGTCTGATCCTAGACATACACAGTCTGAGATTTTATAGAATGAAAAGAGCTCTGAAATCGTAATATACTGGGATTTTACTGACAGCTGTAGTAATTTGTAATCCTTTCAGCGCCATGCGCGAAACAGGGGCTTTTGCGGACGGCATAAATCAAGATCAAACTGCACAGAACGTGCAGCCTGATCTTGAATCTCTACCGTCCTTTTTTTTTTTTTTCAAACCTATAACGTCAAAATCTTTCGGAATTTTAGAGGATGGTATTTTCAGCTGACGACAGAGGCCGAGTTACAATTGAGCCATACTCTGGTAAAAGGGGGTTTAATGCATGCCCATGATGCATTATACCCAGCAATAAGTATAAGTCATCACATACGAGGGTATAATTATGGATCTATAAAATCCATTTTGTTTAACAACCGACTTGATCCTGAGGTAGAATGCAGCTAACGGACATTTTTTCCGTTTTTCATTCCGTTGTTTTCTATCCATTGAAAGACAAATGCTACTAACTGGGTGCTATTAGATTTGTCGCCTGCAAATGCTCTTACCTGATTTAAGCGAGTCTTTAGTTTTTTGTCTTATAACGCGTTTAAGTAAAAGCCGCGTCCCCGAAAAAGTTCCTTTAGTCATTCAAAATACAAGGTAGAAAAGTAGCCAGTGGCTGGAAAAATATTGTGCGGAGTAATGGTTAAAAAATCTCAAGGAAAGCCATGAAATGTGCACTGGCCGCCACGATATAACTGAAATAATGTTGAAAACGACTTTAAAAACTATAGAGACAAACAAGTTTACACTCGTGTGAAACTCACAGTTTTAAGCCTTCACTTGACAATAATATTTTAAGCTTGTTCAAATCAAAAGCATTTGCAGACGAAAAATTACATGTAACAGTTGCTCAACTGATGGGTTCGACCCTCAGGGGTAGAAACTTTGTAAGAAGAGGAGAAAAGAGACTGGTTACCAGCAGGTTTTTCTCCTTCCAACAATGTTTGTAAGTGCTTTTATTTTTCCTTAGGGTCATCAAAACACTGTTGTTGTTTTTTTTGTAAGGGGTTAAACCATTCCTCAGTAAGATCTTTAGGGGGACTCTCCCTATTCTGATCCCATGAAATTCAAGTTTGTACGAAATGTCAAAATGTCTAAAACTGCCCTTGCGAATACGTTAATACTCACTGTCGATACTTTGATCCATAATTTAAGCCACACCCACTTTTCTAAAAACATGGCTGCTAAGAGAGACGGAGACGCTATCACTACAGGCGAAAACAAGAAAAAGAAAGAAACTAGAGTATGGATGGATGGCTGGTGAATGGCTTTTAGAATGTTTTTAACTACAATTATTGTAACAAATGCTCTTGATCGACCACGGGGCGTAATTTACGCTCGATTGCTGTAGTAAAATCTTTTTCCTTGTTTGTTTGACATTTGATCATCAAATGTCAAAAAAACAAGGAAAAAAATTTTACTACAATAATCGAGCGTAAATTACGCCATTGATGTGCACGTTTTCGACAGGTACCCTGGTCACACCGATAATCGTGATATTAAGCCTCGGTGTTTGTTAGCTTAAAATACAAGGGGAAAAATGAAATTCCAGTTACCTAATTTTGTTAGTCGATCAATATCTTTCCAGAATACAAGACATGTATTTTTTTTTCAAATATTCACAAAAAAATATTTCAGTCAGCATGACACATCCGACACAGAGCAGCTATTTTTGTCGTGCAGGAATATGTGGGGAGTGAGAATATTCCAGCACTGTCCAAAACTCTTTACCATATGACAAAATTTTAAAATAGACCAAATTCAAAGCATTTACAGTTGACAAAGTAAATGTGACTCGTAAATTGAAATTCGTTTGGGAAGGGTAAAAACCCTGTGAGGAAAACGAGTAAACTGGTACCCATTTTATCTCCCATAGCCTTCTGATGGACAACAGGCAACACCTGATTTATTGAGGGCAGCTATTGCTTTTCGTATGTACCAAATCCACTATTCAGACAGCCCATAGCTGAATGTTTCCATTTGTTTCAAATTAACCCAATAATATTTTATTGATGGCTAAAATTTTCATGACGGACAAAGATATTTTCTGGCGGCGGTCAATTTATCAAACTCGCTAAAGAATTAATCTTTATCGATAAGGCCTATCCCTGTGCATTAATAATATCACAATTTAAAATTCCAAGTCTCATGTAATCTCATGAAATCTCGAACAGGGCAGAAACCCGACTTGTAAGCATTGGGTGTTACCTGTTGTTGATACAAAGGTCGATAACAGGCTGCCAGTTTTGGAGAAGAGAAAATGCTGGTTACAAGCATTTTGTCCTTTTTTCTACAATGTTTTCCAAAGGCTTTTTCTTCAATAGTGTAAAAACTGGTGATTGTGTGGTAAAACCTTTCTCACTGGCATGGTCATGTTACAGCCATAAATAGCAAAACCTGGTGTAATTCTCATATTTTTCAAATGTGGTTTTGTCATGAAATATATTTGTTGTTTCTGTGGGAAAGGACTTTTGCATTAGTAAATCATACATTTCCAATTTGTGCTTTTAAAATTTGCTGATTCACCTGTTCAATTGTCATGTTTTAAGTGATTTTTGCAGATGATAATGTCAACAAATGGTATGATATTATTTCCTCGATTTTGATAAAGTATCACATGACTTATTAGAAAAACAAAATGGCTGTGAAAATTGATTTATCACAACTTTCGATGATTTGAAGAGATATTTTTAAACCCAAAAAGTAATCTGAATTTTCTTGTGCACAAAATTCAGGCTACTATCAGTTTAAGAAATGTGGCAAACAAAAACATAATGCACATTCTTATTTAATCAAAAGATTTCTTTTGTGAACTTTTTTCACAATTCAGAAAAATCAATACAATCAATACAACAAAAATAGTGCAACAATCTTTTTTTTAAAAGAGCTTTTCATAAGAATCAACAAAAGAGAAAAACAAGACATGTTTCATGTGTAATCTATCTCTTTACTTATTGAAATCTAATTCTCACAGAAAAGATTAGAAAAAACATGATTCACCCTTACCAGACAATCCCAGGTTTTCACGACCCTGGGAAAGAAGGTTTTTGAAAACATTGTGGGAAGAGGAGAAAAAATTAATGCTGATAACCAGCATTTTCTCCTTTTCGCACAATTTTTTCTACCTCATCAGAGAGCTAAAGCTAAAACTGTCTGACAAGGTAGAATTTGTCATCAGCAGGTGTTTTAAATTTGAAAAGAGTCTTAAATCTGTTGTTTGGGAAAGGGTGAACTAAATGAAATATGATTTATATAAGGAACGAAGAGAATTTTTTTGTTTTCATGGAGTTATGAAAAACACCTAATCACACTGTATGAAACTGCAAAGTAGAGTTTCATACAAAAGTGTGACTAGTTTTTTTTTTTTTTCATACCTCCATGAAAACAAAAAAGTTCTCTTCATTCCGCATAATTCAGTATCACAGACAACAAATATGCACATAAATGATACTAACTGCATTTTTTTGTGTGTAAATCCGATATTGCCTTTTCTACCTTCTGATGTCCATTTCATTGGTATTTCATAATGCAGGACAACGGCTTGTTCATGATGTAAAAATGTGTAATTCATGACGTCATCATAGTATTGAACATTGCAGAGTTAGTAGATCTATTGTTAGAGGTTTAACTCTTTACCAAAAGACAAAATTTTAGACTTGTCCAAATTGAAAGCATTTGCAGACGATAAATTGAATATGGCTCAAATGATGAAATTTGTCTTTGATAGGGTAGAAAACATTGTGGGAAAAGGAGAAAATGCTGGTTACCAGCATTTTCTCCTTTTCCCACAATGTTTTCAAAAGGCTTTTTGCTCAGGGTCGTTAAAAGTTGGATTGTGTGGCAAAGGGTTAATACTCTGGAAGCAAGATGAAAATTCAGTAACTTGTACCCAGTACACTGGCAATCAGTTATTAGTTTTCTCTTAGACTTTATGAATTTGTTGGATATCTTTTTCAATTTATGATATTCAGAGAAAATAAATTTAGATAGCATTTAAACATTGGACTTAGTATAATAAGTAGAACGAAAAACATTATGAAATTTCGTCTGTATACATGTTTGTTTACATTTATTTGACAGCAAAAGTAGTTCCAGCACAGCATGATTTTTTTTTTCCTGGATCTATGAAAAAATATTTTCAGCCAGTCAGATCTTGCCAGTATTCATGAAAACAACTACATTAATTAAGTCCCTTTTTCAAAGAGCATGGATCATTTGTTTTGTCAGTCTGTTGCTAAGTCAATGTTTTTTTTTTTCATTTCAGTTTTGATATTGTCCACTTTGGCCATGCCAACGCTCTTAGACAGGTATGTTAACTTTGTATCAGTTTGTAGAATCGGATAATTTGTTGATTGTATAAAATGTAACTTGATTGACCTACCACTTAACTCTTTGCCATATGATAGAATTGTAGACTTGTCCAAATTCAAAGCATTTACAGATGACAAGTGTAATGTTTCACAGTTGTTGGTATTTTAACCCTTAACCACACAATCATGAGTTTTAACGGCCCTGAAGATCAAGCCTTTTGAAAACATAGTGGGAAAAGGAGAAAATGCTGGTAACCAGCATTTTCTCCTTTTTCCACAATGTTTTCTACACTTCCCAAAACAAATTTCAGTTTTTGAGCCACATTTATTTTGTCGTCTGCAAAAGCTTTTAATTTGGACTAGTCTAGAATATTGTCGTTTGGTAAAGAGTTAATTAGGAAGAGTAGAAAACATTGTGTGAAAAGCAGAAAAGCTGGTAATCAGTATTTTCTCATTTGCTCATATTATTTTCAAAGGGCTTCTTCCTCAGGTTTGTTAATGGGTTAAATGTTGGCATGCATTAGATAAAAAACCATGGTATCATTGATTTACCAATAATTATCATCCAGTAGTTTCCAATTGGAAATGATGTCTGAATTTTTTTTTTGCATTCTATGCAATAAATGATGTCACTGATTGGTGTGAACAATTACACAGCAGTGGTTCAGATTGGTTTCGGCAGTCAGCTTGGGCTGATAAAAAGTCTTTGATAGGATAGAAAACAATATGTGAAAAGGAGAAAACTCTGGATACCAGCATTCTCTCCTTTTACCACAATGTTTTCAAAAGGCTTCTCTTGCAGGGTCTTTGCAGGTATTGTGTGGTAAACAGTTGATAAGTTTTTCCTATCATTTTGTAGGGAAAAAGAATGGGGGACAAACTTCTTGTTGGTGTTCACTCTGATGGTATGTACCTATCCTAGTTTTTTTTAGCATGTGTGCGTAAAATGATAAAGCCTGTATGAAACAATTCCATGTTTTAGCAACCCTGGAAAAAAAATGTTTGAAAAACATTGTTGGAAAAGGAGAAAATGGTGGTGACCTGAAGTTTCTCTACTTACCACATCTTTACTACTCATGGGTGACAATCATTACATTGTTCTATTCACCTTTGGCTGATCTAGTTGAAATTTGTAATCCCAATGATAATTATGCTGCCTACTGGATTTTGATAGTTACATGTATCATCCCTAGAATTACATTATTGAAAACCAATCAACGGTCAATTAACATAACCCTTTTGGCAAAATAGACATGTATATTTTGACAACCCATCATCTGGGTTTGAAATGTACCCTAAAATTTCATTTAACTGCTATGTTATGGTGAATGCTGTAGTAAACATTGCTTGTCATTGTTTTTTTTGGTAATGATTCTGGGCATATCTGACCGTCCTCTCCTGAAGTTGCTTTTTTTGTAAGTTTACATTTTACTGATGATGGATAGTAAATGTAACATGCTATTTGATTATTGCTTTTAAAAAAATACTGCAACCAATGATTAAGCATATCTCGGGGAGTACAAATGTAGACTCAATCAGCCAAGGGTTAATATGGCAATGTATTGATTGACACCTTTGGCTACTGAAGATGCATTTTCCAATATGTTTTTTTTTTTATCATTTCAAAGACAGACTCCTTATTTAATTCAACTTTACCAGCTTTGGTCTAATTTTTTCTCACGGCTCAAAGACAAATTCCATTTTTTGAGTCACATTTTCTCATAATTTGTTTACTGTAAATGTTCTCCTTACAGACAAGTCTAAAACTGAGTTATCTGGTAGAGTTAAAAAGGCCTTATTTCTACAAAATGTGAAAACAATACATTCTGAAGATAGCTTTGTATACTTTGTAGCACAATAGTTTTGAAAACATAATTCCAAAATTGCTTTGGCAAATAAAATAGTTTTTGAATGAATTTATTTTATTCCAAGTACAGCAGAACGTGTTGTCATGCAATTTTAGAGCTTTTTTTCTTTTTTTTTCAGTGGAAATAGCTAAACATAAGGGACCCCCAGTGTTTAACGAGCAGGAGAGATACAAGATGGTGAGAGCAATAAAATGGGTTGATGAGGTATATACTTCCAACTTTTTATTTATGTAGGATAACGTAAAGAATTTGTGTTACTTTTGTAGACAGATGGATGAAGATAAGTCTTTACTGCATGAGAAAGTTATAGACCTATCCAGTTTAAAAATATTTGCGGACAAAGAATCAAATGTTACTCAGAATATTAAATTTATCTTGAACTATCTGCAAAAGGTCCTTGAGTCACGCTTAGCAGTCTTAAGTTGACAACTGTGAGCCATTGAAAACATTGTGAAAACCAGTATTTCTTCTTCACAAAAGGTTTACTACCAGAAATAAAAAACAGTTTATTTGAGTCAAATGCAATAAATATATTGTCTGCAAATGCTTTTGCCATGGATAAGTTTAAAATTTTCTCATCTGGTAAAGAGTTAACCCAGTTTTTTATGGTTTGTGAAGGATGTGCTAAATAGTGACAAGTATATGTAATTTTTTTTCTTTCAAATGATATCTAATCTATAAATTTTACAGGTTGTGGAAAATGCTCCATATGTAACAACCATTGAAACATTAGATGAACACAACATAGACTTTTGTGTTCATGGAGGTCAGTATTTTTTTTTTTTACTGAGAGACCTTTTCACTGCATTTTTGAAATCGTAAGTGCTAATTTGTAGCTGTTCACATCTGTTGCTTAAATTTTTTTTTTATGTGTGGCAATGATGGTATTAAGTCTTTACCACACAATTCTGATTTTTAATGAACATGACAGAGAAACTTTTTAAAATACTATAGGAAAGGTGAACAAGCATTTTCTCCTTTATGCACAATGTTTTCTACCCTGTTGGAGATAAGTGTCAGTATTTGAGTAACATTTAATTTGTCATTTGCAAATGCTTTCAATTTGGATTGGTCTAAAAGTTTGCTGTCTGGTAAACAGTTAATGAGGTCACTCATGTTAAGATCATCCTTCTCTCCAACTATTCATATCTTACTCTTTTTTTGATAAATTAGAAGAAAATGCTCGTTTTGAGCAATTTTTACTCTCAATACTGTGTTTTTTTTTTCAAATTGTTTGGTTGTGTCAGAGTTTTTTTTTCAGTTTGCCTGATTTTTTATGCAAGAAGTTCCTAATGGCCTATCTGGAGATGTCAAACATTAATTGAAATCTTCATCATTCTTTTGATTTTAATAATCCAAAAATCAAAAGTAAATGCAGAAACTTTCATGCCTTGGGAAAAGAGGCAGCAACAAAATTGAATGCCAATGCAGTTTCTTGTAGAAAAACTTATAAGGTCATAATCCCAAGTTTAAATGATCCTGAGAAAGGAGTTCTTGAAAACAAGGCAAAGGAGAATATGCTGGTTACCAGCATTTTATCCGTTTCCCACAATGTTTTCTCACCTTTCAGATCCAGTTTAGCTGTGGTCTGGCAAAATGGAGTTTAATACATCTCCGTGATGCATGACACCAAGCAAGTCATCACATAATTACGGATCCATAAAACCCATTTTGTCTTGCAGCCGGCTGAATCATGAGGTAGAATGGTCCTTTGACATGCAGAAAGTTTACTAATAGGAAAAAGTGTGGGGACTGTGTAGGCTGACATGGCTCAATACTGTGGGCAATTAAACCCTCTTTTCACTAAGCTTGGCCTAAATTTAGCAATTTGAATCATGTTAGTCATCAGCAAATGCTTTCGATTTGGACAAATTTTGTCGTCTGGTAAGGAGTTGATAAGATTGCTATGTAATATTAATTTCAGATGATATTACGACAACTGCAGATGGTCAAGACACGTATTATATAGTCAAGTCTGCAGGAAGATACAAGTAAGTCCTTTCTTAACCCTTTCCTACATGACAGATTCTGGACTCGTCCAAATTCAAAACATCTGCCAACAACATATTCAAAATTGGTACAAACATTCTTAAGTTCGCTGATAGGATAGAAAGCATTGTGAGAGAAGGAGAAATTACTCTTAACCCAACATTTTGCTCTTTTCCTACAATATTTTCAAAAGCTTTCTCCAACAGGGTCGTTAAAACTTGCGATGGTTTGGTAGAGGGTCGAAAGAAAGCTGTTGCAAACTTCGTTGGAAAGAAGAAAATGCTGGTAATCGTCATTTTCTTCCTTTTTCCAGTGCTTTCTTCCCTTTCAAAGACAATTCCTGTTGTTTTTCAAAGCATACAATTTGTCCTATTTGAATGGTTTAAATCACTGACCAGTCCAAAGTTTTCTTGTCTGGTAAAGAGTTAAATGAAACAAGAAAACAATGAATGATAAAACTTTTTAATACCTCTAAATGAATTTTTTTTTTCTGTGTGTGTTTTGAACAGTCACTAAACTATCCATTGTTTAACAACCCTGAAAAGAAAGCAGCATTTTTCTCGGTTTCTCACATTTGTACCTAACCCTTTCAAACAAAGAACCGATTGGTTAAGTCACATTTAATTTGTTGTTTGCAAAAGCTCCCAGATTTGGCAAGACAGATATGTTGTTTTTGGTAAAGAGTTAAAATGACCACGGGTTGATATGCATCATAGTTTTTAAACATTGTTCTGTTTCTAAATTCCTCAACAAGACTATGCCTTTGGTTCATTGAAAAATTTGTCCAAAAATTTATAATCAGAGTCAAATTTACAGTATGAATAAATGGCTTGGTATTAGCCGAGGCTTTATGTCTTAGCCTATCAGATGGTTTGTCCTGGAATTGAGAACTGAGATAACAATTTTTGGTAAAAACCAGCCCCTTCTGTTTTCAGTTTTCTGTAACCCTTTACGAGACAAAAATGAAAAATTAGGCTTTTCGTATTGACAGCACTAGCAGAGACAAATGTTATAATGCAGGATTTGTTTGTGAAAGGATAAAAACATTGTGGAAAAGTGAGAAAATGCTGGTTACCTGCATTTTCTCTTATTTTACCCACAATGTTTTTAAAAGCTTAATATTCTACAGGTTTATTACAACTTGGCATTGTTTGGTAAATAGTTAATGCTTTTTTTTCAAGAACCATGGGTGTTCAACCTCTGTCTCTGGTCTCAGTGTTAAATCTTACTATCAGATCTCTGAACAGTCTTTGGTTTTATGTAAAAATGTGGTTTTTCCCACTTCATTATTTTAGAGAGTGTAAAAGAACTCAAGGTGTCTCAACATCAGACATAGTTGGAAGGTAGGTAATTCCTTTGACTTTTATTTGTATTTTTCATTTTATAAGCTCATCTGTTTTGGGTGAAAATGTCAAGGTATTATCACAGCCCTGTTGTCACCTGTTGCCGTCATGCAAAAACTTTATTTTCTAGTATCTTTATCGTTACTTAAGCTACCTACTTCTCAACTCAGGCTAGCAGTTAACTATCAAATGGGTGACCCGTACCTAAAGGGCACATAACTTTCAAAATATTTTTGACAGTTATGCCCTGTTTTCAATGCAAGTGGTACTGTTGCTTGGAATCCAGTGTGTCCTATATATTTCTTGATCAAATCTAAAGACATATTGGTTATTTAAGGACCACTTCAAGTATTGGTTAGCTTTTACATGGAATACTGTATTAATCAAAGAAAGGAAAAAAATGGAATTTTAATTCTGTGCCAGAAGACATAATTTCAAAGTTGTCTGAAGTATATATGAAAGGTATTTGCCGACAACAAAATAGCTCAAGTAATGGAATTTGTTTTTCAAAGAGAGAAAAACTTTGTGGTTAAAGGAGAAAATACTGGTCACTAGGATTTGTTCTTTTTTTAAAGCTTTCCTCCACAGCATTGCAAGTAAACAGTGCAGTCTGGTAACAGGTCAGATGGCGAATGCTTTCTCCTTTGATTATAAAGATTCAATGTTGTGGGTTTCTGTTGTTGTAGAATGTTGTTAGTTACAAAATGTCACCATCAAAGGGAAGGGGAACAGCTAGATAAATCTCAGGCAGGCCAGATAGGGCAGGTATGATATAAAATTATAATTTTTTAATTCTTACAGGTACAACATGAATGGATTTTGTATTCTCTGTTCAAAGAAAAATGTTATTTTAATTGCAAGGGTTTTATTTCCTAGATATTTCACAAAATATTAGACAATTTGGGTCTGAGATCAGGCTGGCTGTTGTTATGATGTCGGCAAAAAGAAGTTTGAAGGATTTCAAATCCAGAATTTTTCCACATGAAGTATTGCAATTCAAATTTTGGAATAAAAAACTAAATACAAGAAAAAAAAGATCCTTTCCATAGTGTCAATCTCACTTTTTTTCATCCAAGGGGAGAGGGGCATTCCTGTAAATCAGATTATCTCCCTTTCTAGATAAATACTAAAGCTAACCAAATAACAGATTGGTCCTTTACCTGTCTTCCTTTTTTTTTTTTATCCCTGATTCCCTTGGGGATGTTGCGATAAATATAATTTGATTTATGATATATACATGTACATGTATGTAAGGACCCCATGTAATTTCAAACCAAATTTGTTTCCAGTCATCAGAGATAATTATATAATTGATTTGTAATAAAATTTGACTGGATTTAGTTTAGATATTATCTCAAAAACATATCTGTGTAGTACAAGAAAATCAAGGATAAAACCCAAGTAACCCCTTAATCAGGACAAATGTAGTACTGGAGAGGAATCAAGGGAAGTAACTGAAGAATGGTCCTCATTGATTCAGTGACCCAGTGGTTATTGGTATACTTTTTGCTTAAAAAACTGACACATGTCTTGGAGCATCCTTGGATACTAATGAATCTTGTCTTTTTTTATTCAGAAAACATTAATAATACATGTAGATGGAATTGAAGGTATGGTATATCATATTTATTTATACCTTTGTATGTATGTCTCATCTTAGGGGCATGACACACATAGTCCATGGACAGGGGTATCACAGTTTCTTCAAACAACCAACAAAATTATCCAGTTTGCTGAGGGAAAGGAACCAAATCCTGGTGACAAGATTGTTTATGTGGCTGGTGCCTTTGATTTGTTTCGTATCCTTTGCCAGCTATTGATAGCAAATAAACAATAATTATTATTGTGTGAATGTGTTGAGTTATAACCTCAGATACTGTATAATATTAGGCTCCACACATTTGCAAACATTAGGAGAATTGGTTATGAAAGTCAAACAATTTTGATAGCATGATACAAATTTTAGACTGCTTTCATTAATTACTTCTCTGTGAAACAACAAAGTTTTAGACTTACTCAAATAATGTGATTTGTTATTGAAAGGGAAACACAGTAGATAAAAGGAGAAAATACTGAATACTATTGCTTGATACAAACTATGGCTCCATCTTGCACAATGTTTGTATTAGCTGCCCACTTGAGGCAGGAATAAGATCAGAGTTATGTGGTGATGTTTCATTCCTTTTACGAAAAAAAATGTATATTTTTTGAAACTGCTCAAGTAGAGCTTCACGTAACTGAAATATGATAATTTTTCACAGTTATATGGCTACAATAGGGACTCTAAATAGAGGGACAGGCAATGAGAATTTGTTCTTGCAGGAATAAATGTTTGCAAGATCTTCTCGAAAGCATTGTAGATTTAATGGCTGTTAAGTGAGGTAGAAGTCAGAACTGTGTTGATTTGAAACCAATGCACAGGTTACTTATTCTTTAACTCTTTACCACACAATCCCGAGTTTTAACGACATTGAGAAAGAAACCTTTTGAAAACATTGTGGGAAAAGGAGAAAATGTTGGTAACCAGCATTTTCTCCTTTTCCCAAAATGTTTTCTACCCTTCCCGAAACAAGTTTTAATTTTTCATTTCTTTTGTCATCTGCAAACGCTTTCAATTTGGACCAGTCTAAAATTTTGTTGTGTGGTAAAGAGTTAAACTGAAGTTATAAAGCATTTTTTATAAATGGGAGGACTCTGTTAGTCGTAAAATGTTTTTCTTTTTTGATGTAATACACAATTTTCTTGATTACAGTGTTTGTAGATGACCACAATCTGGGGTCAAATTGGAGTCAAATTCAAATCATTCTTTCCTTTTGGCCTCTGGTGGGCTTTTAACAAGTGGCAGATCCCAGGGGTTGGTCAACTCTGTAGGCTAATTGAAAATTAAAACTTGACCTATGAAGAAAAAAATATTAATTGGTATGCAGTTGAGCCCCTCTTTTTTTTGTAATTTTGAGATTTTTATCATTTGAATGTCAGTGCAATGGTGAACATGTGTAGAATACTGATTTTTGCACAGACACTGCATGGACCTAAAAAATCCATGCTCTCTGTGTACTTATGGATTGTTGCATATCCTTACACAAAGGTATATAGACTCCCTGGTTAAAAACATTAATCTCATTTCCCTTGACAGTATCGAAGATGTTGGTCATTTAGATTTTCTAGAAAAGGCAGCTGGATTGGGTGATTATCTAATCGTAGGTCTACACAATGATTCGGTAAGTTAGTGCCAAAGTATAAAGCTTTATTAATCCATTAATCCTCAAATCTGAGACTTCCTGGATCAGCTTTACATTCTTGAGCTTTGACTAGCTTTAACCCTTTACCAGACAATCCTGAGTTTTAACGACCCCAAGGAAAGAGACTTTTGAAAACATCATGGGAAAAGGAGAAACATTTTATTTGTCATCTGCAAATAGTTTCAATTTCGACTTGTCAAAAATTTTGTCATGTGGTAAAGAGTTAGAAAAGGAAAACACACTATTATGTGTGAACCTACTGTAACAAATTTGTAACATGTCCAGGAGTACTTACTGGTACTAAACTATGGGTCATCAACATTTGATAAGGTTTAGTACATGTGCATAGATAATGTGGAAACAAAGTGGCAAAAGGAGTAAATTGTACATCATGTGTGATCATGTGTGATTTCCCCCCTTTTTTTTTATATCAAATGATTTTTTCAGATGTGATCTGTTGGGAGACCAAATTAGGGAAAAAAACATTATGGAAAAAAGGAGAAAATGCTGGTTACCAGCATTTTCTCCTTTTTCCCACAATGTTTTCAAAACGCCTATTCATCAGAGTCATTAAAACTCAGGATTGTGTGGTAAATGGCTAATGACCGTGAGGAATGAGACTTTCGAAAACATTGTAGCAAAAAAAGAAAATGATGATTACCAGCCTTTTCTCCTTTTACTAGAATGTTTTCTATTCTTTCAAAGGCAGATCCATCATATTGATCAATCATTTCAGCTACACATGATTTGTTGTCTGTGAAATGCTTTCAATTTGGGAAGAATATTAATTTAAAATTATATAAAGATAAGTATGGAATAAGTATGAAAATGGACATGTATAAAAATTTGTGGTATGGTAAAGACTTAAACCATAACCCCTTACCAAGTGACAAATTTTGGACTGGTCCAAATTGAAAGAGTTTGTAGACGACAATTTTAAATTTCATGAAAATGGCAGAAAGGTCTCCAAAAGGGTAGAAAACACTGTGGGAAAAGGAGAAATTGCTCGTTACGAGCAATTTCTCCTTTTCCCACAGTGTTTTTAAAAGACTTGTACTGCAGACACGTGAAAACCAGGGCTTGTTTGGGAAAGGGTTAATGGACCCTGAAAGAGAGGGCTTTTGAAAACATTGTGGAAACAGAGGAAAGTGCTTGGTACCAACAATTTCTTCATTTCCAACAATGTCTTCTACCTTACCAAAGACAGAGATGATCATTTTAGCAACATTTAACCCTATACCAGACAACAAAATTGTTGCCTTGTCCAAATTGAAAGCATTTGCAGACGACAATTTCAATGTGACTCAAATGGTGCAATTTTTCTTTGATAGTGCAGAAAACATTCTTTTTCCCACAATGTTTTCAAAAGCTTTCTTTCTCAGGGTCATTAAAAATCGGTATTGTGTGGTAAAGGGTTAATTTGTCATCTGCAAATCCTTTCAATTTGGGCCAGTCCAGAAGTTTGTCATTTGGTAAAGAGTTGAAGCCCTTGTAGCAGTTTAACCTGCCTCTGTGAACATTCTATATGATTCATGCTCTGGCAAAAGGGGGCTTAATGCATCTTTGTGATGCATGATACTGAGCAAGTCATCAATTAATTATGGATCCATAAAATACATTTGTCTAACAACAGACTGTCTCATGAGGTAGACTTGTCCTTTGACATACAGAAAACTGACCAGTAGCGAAAAGTCTCGGTCCTGTGCAGACTCTACATGGTGACCTGGGTCAATACTTTTCGCAGATGCATTATGCCCCCTTTTTACAGAGCATGGCTCATATGCAAATTAGCCTGGTAGTTTAACCCTTTCCCAAACAATGAATTATAGACTGGTCCAAATTGAAAGAGTTTGCAGACGACAATTTTAAATTTGATGAAAATGACAGAAAGTTCTCCAAAAGGGTAGAAAACACTGTGGGAAAAGGAGAAATTGCTCGTTATGAGCAATTTCCCCTTTTCCCACAGTGTTTTCAAAAGACTTGAACTACAGACACATGAAAACCAGGGCTTGTTTGGGAAAGGGTTAAGAGAAATTCTGACAAAAATGGTGGGTACATCATATTTACTCTTTACCATTCAAGAAAAATACAGACTTTCCCAAACTGCAAGTGATTGCAGACTACAATTTGAATTTGACTCAAAGGATAGAATTCTTTATTTTTGATAGGAAAGAAAACATTGTGGGAAAAGGAGAAAATGCTGGTCTGAAGGAAATGCTGGTTACCGGAGGAAATGCTGGTTACCAGCATTTTCTCTTTTTCCCACAGTGTTTTCAAAAAGAATCCTTCCCAAGGTCGTTAAAAGGTGAAGTAAAATAATTGGTGTTCTCTTATGACCTGGAAATTTTGAGCCTAACTCTCTACCTAGCAAGGAAGTTCTTTTTTTTTTTACAGATACTGAAAGCATTTGCAGACAACAAATTAATTGTAGCTCAAACAATGGAATCTGTATTTGAATGGGTGGAAAACGTTTTGTAAAGGATAAAAACAGAAAATGCTGGTCACCAGAAATTTTCTTCTTTGTCCACAATGGTTTCAAGAGCTTCTTCCTCAGGGTGTAAAATCTTGAAGTCCTTTGTAAAGAAGTAAATGCAGATAGCACATGGTTCTTGCAGGCATGTTCAAATGTCAAAGAACATGTGTTAGTTGCTTACTGTCTCTGTTAAACTTTTACCAAACAGGCACATGTTTAAACCCTGTGCCACACAATCCCGAGTTTTAACAACCCTAGCTTAGGAAGCTTTGGAAAAGATCATTGGAAAAGGAGAAAATGCTGGTTACCAGCATGTCTTCCTTTTTCCACATTTTTTTCCAAAGCCTCTAAATGCCAAATCCCATCGTTTGAGCCACATTAAATTTTGTCATCTGCAAATGCTTCCAATTTGGACCAGTCTAAAATTTTTATATTTCATGGAGTGTTAATGGGTGCTAGGAAAATGGACAGTGAAAATATTGTAGGGAAAGAAAAAATGCTGGTCTCCTTTCTCACAATGTTTTCTACCCTTTGACAGGCAAACTGTATGTGTTAAGTACATTTCATTTGTTGTTTTCAGATACATTCACTTTGAACAAGGCAAGAATGTTGTTGACTGGTCAAGAGTTAAACCTGTCCTGCAATGCAGCTTTGTTTCCCAGTTGAGCATGAGAGTGTCTTCATAACTGTCTTACTTTCTATATTTTAGGTTGTAAATAGATATAAAGGTGCCAACTATCCCATCATGAATTTACATGAAAGAACATTAAGTATTTTAGCATGTAGGGTAAGTATGTTTTAAAACACTCATCCAAGTTTTAGCTGGGCTGTTTTCGAAGATGACATCAAGATATTCTCATGGCCCTGGTGTTGTTGTCTGTGACAACATCAAGATATTTTCATTGCCCTGGTGATGTTGTCTGCATCTTGCAAAAAGTTTGACATTGTAAAATATCTTGTTTCATTACTGAAGATATTTACTTCATATTCAGACTTGTCAGCTATTGAGAGGGGAGCCCAAAAAACAGGCAGGTAACTATCAAAACACTTCTGACATGGTTATGCCCCTTTTTTTAACTTGGAATTTTCAATAAAAGCCACTGCATCAGCTTTTGCACCTGCATGCATTGCTCTTGTTAGCTCATCCAAGCAGAAAATGCTAAAGCAGAGTCATTGTGATTGCCCACTGTCTCCCATCACTGTGTCTGTCCACATTGTACATAAACCAATTTCTCCCGAGACACTACTGCAGCCCAGGTGTTGTCTGCATTGTAGTGCAAACTTTGACATCTTATAATCGCTGTTATTATTGAAGACATTTGCGTCAAACTTGGACAAGTTGTTAACTATCAAAATGGGAACCTATACAACAAGGACAGGTAAGTATCAAAGTTCTTTTTGTACAAAGTTATGCCCTTTTTTTTTTCCACATAGAATTTTCACTGAAAATCAAGCAGCCGTATGGAGAAAAATGGATGTCATATCTCATTCTGGATCTGATAAATGCGGCTCACCTGGGTCCGTATTCACCTACCATTCTTAAGAACGTTCTTAGTCTTATTCTCCAGAATTTTCTAAATTTGAAAGTAACACAACTTTTGATTGGCTAAACCATTCGGTTCAGCCAATCAGAAGTTGTGTTACTTTCAAATATAGAAAATCTTGTAAAATAAAACTAAGAACTGTCTTAGGAATGGTTGGTGAATATGGATCCTGTATGTCATCCTCTCTTTGTAGCAAAGCTGTCGACTGTAACTCTGTGTGATAATTTATTTCAGTATGTATCGGAAGTGGTTATTGATGCTCCATATGCAGTTACTAAAGATTTAATGGACCATTTTAAAGTTGACATTGTGTGCCATGGAACAACACCAGTTATGGACGATGTGGATGGGAGTGATCCATACAAGGTCAGTGTTTAACACTTAATCAAGCAATCACATGTTTTAACGATCCTGAAAATGAAGGCCTTTGAAGACATTGTGGAAAAAGGCAGAAAATGCTGGTAACCAGCATTTTCACCTTTTCCCACATTGTTCTAATGTACCAATTTCGAAGACAGTAGTAATCTTTTTAGCTTTATTGAATTTGATGACAGCAAATGTTTTCAGTTGCCGAGTCTTAGGTTTTGTCCATTGGTAAAGGGTTACACAGAGTATCAGATTTACTCTTTACTAGGCAACAGAATTTCAGATCTCTCCAAATTAAAAGTAGTTGCAAATGACATAAAACATTGCTCAAATAATAGGAATCAGTCTTTGGAAGGGTAGAAAACGTTGGTAACCAGCATTGTCTCCTTTTCCTACAATGATTTTACAACCTTACTTCCTAGGGGTCACTTAAAATGAGTGATTGTGTTGTAGTGACTTATGAGTTTGTTATCAGAATATTTGATGGCAATGGTAGGAGTGTCCTTGGGCAAGGTGCTGCAGCAGAGCCCCAGACAGGTACTGATGCAACCAAGAAAAAACATCAATAAGTGAGCCGTTTTCATGCGACTGAATCCCTGTTGAAAGTGGCTGTAACTCTTTACCAAACAACAAGAATTGAGACTTGAAAACATTTCAGACAACAATTTGAATGTGACTAAAATGATGGAATTTTGCCTTTGTTAGGGTAGAAAACAGTGTGGGAAAGGAGGAAATGCTGGTTACCAGCATTTTCTCCTTTTCACACATTTTGGAAAAGCTTCTGCCTCAGGGTCATTAAAACTCAGGATTGTATGGTATAGGGTTAAACCCCATTCAAATAAACTACAGAGGAACATCGCAGTTAAAATATTTAGTGGGCCAGTCACACATGTGGAATACTAGGGGTAATTTGTATACCGCAAAAGGACCAGAACAACTTCATGTAAAGACTGCATGCCACAGACAACTTTCTTAGCATATCTTTGAAGAGAGTCACCATTCCTTGATTGTTTTGACTCATCTATTTTGTAAGATTCATACTTTAAAGAAAACCATTCCATGCTATTTTTGATTGTACATATTTGTGTCACTCATCACAGCGTGGCTGACATTATCACTACATCTGACCTTGTCCCTCGGAAGGAAGTTGCCATTGAATCGTTTCTTCAATCACATGATCTAAAACACTGTGGCACCCTTTCAATTCTTATCAGTGACAACAACAACTGTAGTAAAGTTATTTGAACTTATCAATCTTTTAGCTAAACTTTCATCAAATCTGATAAAAAACTTTTAACAAATGAATGACTTGCAATTTGGGTCTCAAATAAAAACTCTACTCAGTGTATTATCAAGCTTCCTTTTGTCCAGAATGCCAGAAGAAAGTGGTCATTGTAGATCAAAGATAAGAATGCACATTTTGTGCAGTCTGATCTTGATCTACAATGGTTGCAAAGGCAAGAGAGTAGTAAAAGGCATCTTAAGGGTTAATTAAGGTCAGGAAAAACATCTTTATTTTCAGTATCCCAGATCAGTGGGCAAGTTTGAAGAAATTGACAGTGGCAATGAAATGACTACAGATATGATCATAGAAAGGATAATTGCTCATAGGTAAAGTTCAAATGTTTTAAACCCTTTACCTCACAGTCTTTGGTTTTATTTACCTTGAAAAAGACAGCGTTTGACAGCATTCTGGAAGAAGGAGACCCTTTGAAATAATCTGATCATTTTAACTATATTTGATATGTTGTTTCCAGTTTCCTTCAATATGGAGAAGTCTACAAGTTTGCCTTTAAGTAAAGAGTTGGTAAAATGTTATATGATCTCTCAGATTGATATATATTATAGGGTCTGACATGAGTTGGCGTTCAAGATGAAATTTTATTGAACGAGTCCAGGAAAGATGTTATTAAGTGAGCCTTTGGCGAGCTTAATAACATTTTTTCTTGATGAGTCTAATACAGTTTTATCTCAAAAGCCAACTCATGTCAGATTCTCTTTTATCACATAAAGATATTTCACAAATTATAGATGCAAAACCATCTATAGATGCATGCGTGATAATATACATAGAAAACCCATTCACTACTATGAAATATATACAAAAAGACATTTCCCAATTGTGAAATCAAATGTGTATGAGATAAGAAAATTTGTGATGGGTACACTGAAAACAGGGGGGTTATGTGATGAATATAGAATATTACAACAGTCAACATTTCTGTGTGCTAGGATCAGGTTGAGGTGCCTTATGTTCCTTGTATTTTATACCTTCCCTTTATAACTACTGTATAACAAACATAACAAAATACATAAAAAATAACAAAAAATCAGAGAGCTCTACAAACGTTTTCGGGACAGCACGGGCTGAACCTGTATAGGAGTACCCTGTTTTAGTAACTTTCCTGGTGTTTGTATTTGACAGGGGCAGCACAAGAAAATTTGATATAGCACATGACCAAACTTTGAGCGAGATGCCAAAATTTTCTTACACAGCGAGAAGCAAATACAATCACCTGGAAAGTTACCACAACCTAATATTGCTTTATTATATACCCACAATTTTATGGCAACATTAAAGGTCAAAGTCACTGTTACTTAAGATAGAAAGAAATAGGAAATACAGTCATTTTAACAGTTATAGCTTGGTCTATGAAATTTTTTATTACCATGGTTCTTGAAATGCATATTTACACATGGTTGAAGGTCAAGATCAATTACTATGAAAAGAAAAAGGTTGAAGCTCTAAACTGGTAGAGAACTTGTCTTTGCCACACAAAACCCAGGTCTTGTTAGCACGGAGTAACATACAAAGAACCATCATGGCCCTCTTCTTTGTGAACTCTTTGTCGGTAGTCAAAATTCTAGACTCCTCCAAATGGAAAAGCTTTGTAGAGGAAAAACTAAATGATGCAAATTTGTCAATGGAGGGGAAAACAACATTATGGGAAAAGGAGAAAATGGCAGATACCAGAATTTTCTTCTTTCCAACATACTGTTGTTTTTAAAAAGAATTATTTTTTTCAAGACCATCAGCCTCAGGTTCTTTAAAATGTAAGTTTGTTTGGAAAAGGGATAACAAAAACTGACACTGCAGAAAGGTTTGTGCATGGTAGTGAACGACTATTCAAAACAATTCATTTTACAGACTAGAGTATGAGGCTAGAAACAAGAAGAAGGCACAGAAAGAGCTCAAAATCTTAGAGCAATTGGAGAAACAAAAATACACCATTTAGAACAAAACAGAGGTACATGTATTGAGAGTACGTACATAGTGTTGTCATGTATCAAAAATATCTACAGACGTTGGGAGAATTAGTAATTGTTGAGATGAGTTCAATATTTTTGATATACGACAATACTATGTAAGTATCATATTTAACAACTGATTTTTATTCGTCATGGAGAAGATGTGAAAAATATTTGCATTATTTCAAGTGAAATAGATTTATTCAGTTTAGTTCATATCGATTAGCTGAAATAATGATGTCATGATTGATGTTGACATCTTAAAATGTGATGTTTACCCCCTGAAAATTAATTCATGGTTTGGTTTGAATTGGAGTTAAATGCCATTTTAACAGCTCAGGTCATATCATGGCTGTCAGTGACGCACCTGTGTGTTTCCTGGCTTTCTCACACAAGTACTGACAGAACTTTCTTTCCACAGCCACTGACTACGTATTAATTCATGGATTAGGGTATTGAGACAAAATGTCAACAAGAGGTCATATTTTAGGTTGAAAGTAGTTCCTGCTCCACATGCTGTTCTATTAATATCCTTGATATCAAAAATAAATACCGAATGGGTGTTATTGCATACAGTTTTGGGTAACTGGCAGTTGAAACATAAAATTAGTTACAGCATGGCTGTTTTCTAAGAATAGGTATTGTCAAAGCCATGTCATTGTCTGTCTTCCTGTGCAAATACTTATGACATTTTCATGTATCTGTCATTTACTGTTAAAAGGTATTTGCTTCAAACTTGAGCCAGTTGTAAACTATCTTAAGCTGAACCCATACCAGAACGGAAGGTAACCCTTCACACAGTTATCAGGATTCCCTTTTCCACTTGGTACTTTCTCTGGAAAATCAACTTCTGTCAAGCATAAGCAAATACAATGTCTTAGTGTATTTTTTTTTACAGAACTGTTAATAGCTAGTATTGTTTCCTTGTTGGAAACAAATACATGTACATGTTTGATACATATGTTTATGTAGAGATGGTAAATTTTTTAGAGATGATAAACTGACAATGCATGTTGTTAATACTGATTGATCTTCCTGCGCTAAATAATTATGTGTCTTAACAACGCTGAGGGAAAAGAACAATAAAAACTTTGTGGGAAGAGGAGAAATCCTGAACATTTCCTATCCTTTCAAAGACAACTCACTGCTGGATCTTGGCTACATTTAATTTGTGGTCTGCAAAAGCTTTATTTCTTTACTAAATGACAAAATTTTTGGCTCATTCAAATTGAAATTGTTTGCCGACGAAAAATTAAAAATTGTGCTATGGATGTGATTTTTTATTTTTTTGAAAGGGTAGAAAACATTGTGGGAAAAGGAGAAAATTCAGGTTAACAGCATTTTCTCCTTTTCCCACAGTGTTATCAAAGGGCTTCTTCCTCAGGTGGTAAGCGGTTAACTCTTTACCACACAATGCAGACTTTCAAAGGAGGAAGAAGCTTTTTGAAAACATTGTGGGAGAAGGAGAAAATGCTTGTAACCAGCATTTTCTCCTTTTCTACTGTATTTTCTATTTTATCAAAGGAAAATCACATCATTTGAGCCACATTGAAATTGTTGTCTGCAAATGCTTTCACTTTGGGTGGGTATATAATTTTGTAATTTAGTGAAAGGTTAAAGAGGGATGGTTCTAAATTTTGGTGAGAGAAAGGCTTAAAACTTGCATTTATCATGTTTTTTTTTTTTTGCAGTATTTGATGAACAAACAAGTTCCTTTACCAGGTCCAAATACAGTTGGCATTCCTTAGCTGAAGGCTGACTAGTCAAAGGCAAAATGTTCTGGAGTTGTCTTGATGTACACTTCTATTTCTTTTACCCCTAATTTATTTGAGCTGTGCTCTGGCATAGAAGGGTTTTAATATATCTCAGTGATGAGTTATACCAAGCAGGTCATCATATAATTATGAATCCATGAAACCAATTTTGTCTAACAAAGGACAGAATCATGAGGTAGACTGGTACCTTAACATGCAGAAAATTGACAATTGCAAAGTTTTGACCTGGGTCAGCCTTTGTAGATTGGGCAGACTGACCTAGGTCGATACTTTTTGCAGATACATTAAACCTGCTTTTCAGAAAGGGTGGCTTATTCATTTTTCATTCATTCTATTTGAGGGATTATAGAAATATCCCAGAAATATAGCTTGATAATTTATTTTATAATTCTTTTCTGAAGGGGGGGGGGGGTTTACCTATTCGATTTAAAAAGTTACTTTTGCTCTTTTGCTCCTGGTTTAGAAATAATTATGATCTCACATACTATGACCTTATGGTACTGAAAAAAAAAATAAAACCAAATCTGTACCAAACAATCCCAAGTTAATCTGAATGATAAAAACCTTTCCCCCTGGTTTATAGAATGTCAGAAAATAGATTATTATTTGTCTTGTTGTAAGATTGACATTTTTTATCCATTAATACCAAAGTTCAATATTTCTGTTAATGGCTTTGAGACTTTTGAAATATCTGTTTTGATGTTCCTTTGATGACTTTGTGTTCTGATCTTACACAGATACAATTAGTTTTGTTTACGACATCTAACATTCACTTCGTAGTTTATATAGACAACGGGAAGTTTTTATCAATACATATACACTTTAACCCGGAATTCCCATGTATTCAGACTTTATCCCATAATCACAAGCAACTACTAATCTTCTGCATGAAGACTATTCCATAAACCCATTACCTCCTGGTATAGATTTACATATTTGAAAACATCCCTCTGTATCAGAGAATTGACATTGATGAAATTCAAATACATTATTACAAGTGAAAACATTGTGGCCAAGGGATAAGATACTTGTTCTCTTTGCCACAATATTTCAGTTAATAATTGTCTGCAGCAGGTTGCAAAACATGGTCTGTGGAAGTAGTGGGATAAATTTTTGGTATTCTTACTTTTTTTAGCTACATTTTTTTTTCCACATAGCTATATTTGCTCACTAGTATAGGTCATCTTTTTGTATTGTTTGTAAATACACCTCAGGGTCAATTTTTCATTGGCATTTTATGGAGTTACAAAGTTCACTGCTTGTATGGTTTTGTATGTGTTGTCAAAAATAAGTTGAATCAAATTGAAGTTTTGGTTTTCATTATGCCTGGTCTCTTGATGCATGGGGGCCTGTCTGTAGCTGTTGTGATATAAAAACATTTCTGGGCTAGTTATAGGTAGATCTACCCTGGTGACAAAAAGTAGACAGATGAAGGATTGGACTAGGGAAATATGGAGAAAAACGGATAAGTTGGCTTATAGATAAAAATGCTCCTTTCCCTGCAATGCTTTCAAAAGGTATGCTTTTGGCAGGGTTGAAAAGTAATTTGAAGAGTAATGGATGGATAATATATTCTTAGTTTCTTACTGAACATATTTTTTTTCTTCTACCAAAATTCTAGAATTAGAAACAGTTACATTCTCTTGGAAACATTTCTTCAAGTTTTGGGGGGGTCCAAATAACTAAGTAAGTGTAGGCATGGATAGAAATCGTTATCGTATGTTATTGTTTCTTGTATGGCTGTTAAATATGTTAAATATATGTTCAATTTTTAAACTTGACATTTTTATCAGGTCATAAATTCCTTCATTTACCTTAATAACTGTGTTATATTATATTCAATTTTCAATGAAAAAGAAAGTATATGTGCTACTTTATGTTGAAAGAGAATACTTGAAATCATGTGGTAGTTTTTTTTTTATTTTAAAAACCAGTTATACATCTTCAATTGATTCTTCCCTTCATCTAATTACATCTCCAATTGATTCTTGGCCTTTTTGAACTGCCTAAAAGTGAAAATAACCAGATTTAGTACAATGGAGTGAACTATCTCATATCAGTTTTTAGGCCTATAAACAGAAAATGTGTGGATAAAAAAAATTGAATCCTCGTTGTGCCAAGTAAATATGACAGATATTTTCTGCCTAAAATCTTAGAAAAATTGCAGTACTAGATGAGAATGGACATTGCATGCAGTATGATCTTGATCTACTGAGCAATTATGCGGGTACTTGTCCTCAACATTTTAAGGGTTGCTTCTTTACCATACAATCCCTATCCTTGGAAAGAAAGCTTTTGAAAACATTGTGGGAAAAGGGAATGATGGTCCACCATGTTTTCTATCTGTTCTGATCCAAATTCTATCAGTTGTACAACATTTAATTTGTAATCTGCAAATGCATTCAAGTTGGACAAATCTAAAACTTTATTGTGTGTTACAGGATTAATAAAACACAATCCACCCAAAGTACGATAGATTTTTATCTTCCTGGCCTGACTAAGCAAGCAGACAGTAAAGATAAAAGATCAGACTGTGCAATCAGACCTTTTTCTATGCTGTCTGCAAACTTTCCTGTTTTTGTCTTTCGCACTTAATCCTGTACCAAACAATCCCGAGTTTTTATGACCCTGAGGTTGTTGGCTTTCAAAATGAGGTAAAAAGACAAACTGCTGTAAACCAGTTCTTTTCCCACAGGAGATTTGACCATTTCAAAAGATTTCTTCATAATTGCCACTTTGATTGTTGTCTTTGAATGCTCTAAAACTTGGAGCCATCTAAAGTTAAGTTGATTGTGTATAATGTTAACTCTTTACCTCATGAAAAAAATGTAGACTTGTCAAAATTGAAAGCATTTGCTGACAATATAAATGTGGTTCAAATATTGGAAATGGTCTTTGAAAGGTTAAAGAAAAAAGGAGAAACTGCAATTGTGAAAATTAGAAATTGAGTGGTTAAGGAACAAATGACTTCTGACAAAGAATTTCCGACATCATATAACATTACAGGCCATATATGGTAATTTTAGAAAATAAGCCACATAGCTGATGAAGCAGATAAAGATGCCATTATCCTGCTAAAAATAAAGGAAGAGTGATTCTTTTATCTGGACAATATAATTTTTCCCAGAATCTATCTAAAAGGCAGAAAGTATAGACTGAGATGTGTAGGCTGAAAGATCATTTCTCTAAAATAATGAGAGCATTTAATGGCTCTTGAAAAAATACTGAGATTTTTTTTCTCCCTTGTAGCCCTGAACCTGGGTTTACTTGCTCATGTGGACAGTGTAGATTAAGATCAGACGGCATAGAACTTGAAGTCTTATCTGGTAGCTACACAGTCCACTTGTTTGCCAGATGTTCTGACAAAAACAGTGTTGAAATGGCAATATCTACATCTTTAGATCTAGATGAGAATGTCCACTTTGTTCATTTGCCACAACAGGAATTAACCCTTTACCAAACAGAACTGTGTCATCAAAACCCTAAAAAAGAAGGTTTTGAAAACATTGTGAAAAAAAGGAAATGCTGGTCACTCTGAGGAAGAAGGGTTTAAAAACGGTTTGAGAAAAAGGAGAAAATGCTAGAAACCAGCATTTTCTCCTCTTTCCACTGTGTTTTCCTATTCTTAGCTTGGCTGTTTTCGAAGAAAACATCGGGCTATTGTTGTAGCCCTGGCGTCGTTTATATTTGCTTCAAATCTGGACAAGTTGTTCACTTACAAAAGGGGAACCCTAATAACAAGGACAGTTATCCATAGAGGATTTTCGACTTATTATGCCCCTTTTGACTAAGAATTTTCTCTGAAAATCGAGCAACCGCAGCCCAGTATTAGCACCCTGATACGGTGCTTTCATTTCATAGAAAAATTCCATCATTAGAGACGCATTTAGTTTGTTGTCTGCAAATGCTTTCAATTTGGAGAATTCTTAAATTTAAGGTTTGGTAAAGAATAAACATACCATATAGCTAAGATAAACAAAAAACATTGCCATCATCTTTTTTTGACAAACTTATCAAGAATTACTGCAGGGCAATCAAAAGATACCTGCATTAGAGGAAAGGTTGCAATTTTACTAAATACATGTAAATAGTACTTTGTGCACCCATGTTGAAGTCAGCTTTTGAAAACATAGTATAGTTTGTTGAATAGTGATTTATACCACATTTTATTTCAATTCTATCATAGCGACAGCTTGCTTCTTAATTTGTTACCAATGAACCATGTAGGACCCTGAAAGCATTGTCAATATTTAGACTTGAGCCTGTTGGGCATTAGGGAGAGAAAGGGAATTAAGTGTTTAACCCTTTACCATACAATCCCGAGTTTTTACGACCCTGGCAGAGAAGCTTTAGAAAACATTGTGGGAAAAGGAGAAAATGCTGGTAACCAGCATTTTCTCCTTTTCCCACAATGTTTTCTACCCTATCAAGGACAAACTTAGTCACTTGGGCCACATTTGATTTGTCGTCTGCAAATGCTTTCAATTTGGACCAGTCTAAATTTTTGTCGTGTGGTAAAGAGTTAAAAGAGCCTTGAAAGAGAGGAAAGATACAGAATCTAACCCTTTGTACACAATCCTAAGTGTTTACAACCTTCAGGAAGACGACTTTTGAAAACATTGTGGGAACCAGCATTTTTTCCTTTTCCCACATTGTTTTCTACCCTGCTAGAAACATATCTCATCATCTGAGCCACACCTCTTCTGTCATCTGCAAATGCTTTAGATTTGGAAAAGTCTATAATTTTGTGGTTTGGTAAAGAGTTAAAAGGAAGACTGAACAAAAGTTTCATGAAACATTTAATATTTAATCTTACAACAGTTAAAAGCCACTTCTGTTAATGTAACGTAACATGACGGGTGTCATGTGCCTATCTAAAGGCAAGAGTCTTGGAAAGGTGAGAGTGATTGTTTCAACCATTTGCTCATTTTTACCCAACCAGTTCCGTATCCATCTAAAATATCATCTACATTATATTCTGCTGCAAACTTTCCTCCATTAAACTTGTACAAAACAAGAAATAATTTGATTCGTCCAAATTGAAATCATTTGTAGACAACAAATCAATTGTGGCCTAAATGTTTGAATTTGCCTTGGAAAGGCTAGAAAACTTTGTGGGAAAAGGAGAAAATGCTGGTTACCAGCATTTTCTCCTTTTCCCATAAGGTTTTCAAAGGCTTCCTTCCTGGGACTGTTTGATAAAGGGTTAATACCCTTGTACTAGACAAGCAGTTCCATACCTGCAAGGTAATGGTTTTCAAAACAGTTCACTCTTGTATCAGAGGACAATGTTTTATATCCTCCATAGCTATAACATTCACAGACCATAGAATAAATGTGGCTAAGATGATTGTGTTTATCTTTGTACGTTGGGAAAACACTGCGGGAAAAAGAAGAGAAAATGCTGGTTACTGCTTGCTGCTTGCTAGCAATGTAATTATCATGATTATGTTCAAACCATTACACGTTAACTCATTTCTGCAGTAGCTGTCTTTGAAAGTAACCTTTCTATAGCATTATCAAGGCCAATATGGAAAAGCAATACACTGCTTCAGAAACATTTTCCCTTTCCCACTTAGGTTTCAAAGTAGTGTATTGCAATACAATTAAAGTCAATTGAAGGAGGTATTTAGCTAAAAAACTTCTGCAGGGCCTTGTCCAAGGGCACTCCCACGTGACTAGTTAAATGAGGATCAAACCAGAGAGTTCAATAACTATTTCAGTGCTTTCTGTAAATTGTTCAAATCTTCCTCATCCGTCCTAGAAACTAGGCTGCCAAATACAACAGTTACTCCAATAAAAAGTTCTAGATTTTCTCAGACACCCAGATTGCTCCTTTACAACCAATCTTTATCACCTCTGTTAGTGCTGAGTAGAAAGGGGCCTGTAAATACAAAGCAAGGCAGTCATTGAAGCCAGAGTGTATTACATTATTTACTAGGGATTTTTTTTTTTTCTGTGTGTGTGAAAGATTGAAACCTATTTCATCAAATGAACATCGTACGGTAATATTTTCACTCGTGGCTGAGTGCCACTTGATGAAATAAATTTCGATCTTTCACCATAAAAAATAAATATTCTATTTACTTCATGCTTCTTTTCCCTTTTTGTTGAGACTTTCATCAAAATCCAGTACAGTTGTTTTCTGTAATTCCCTGCGGCGTACCCCCCTACATAAGACTGAATTACAGTAAGAATGTATTTACCAGTTGTTTGTTGGTATAGACCAAAAATTACATGTATGACAGTAATGATTGTTTTTTAACCAATTTGAGAGAATATCACATTCAGTTCATGTTTCAAAAAGACAATGCGGCACAAAAAATCAACAGACTCATACCTGAATTTAACAGGATTAATAAACATTTTGAAAATGTGAATTTTTTTTTAGATTGCTCAATACAGTTACTGTTCAGAATTGATCTGATGCATTTAAAAGGGTGAATTTATAATCATGGTGCAAGAATCTAAGTAGTTCCGTACTAGTAGCTATCAAATCAGTAAATTTCAGTGGTCGTAACTGTGAACTATCAAACCATAATCCACCATTATTTACTAATAAATTACTTAAAAGCATGAGATAATTCATCTCCAATTGTGCAGTCTGTGCCACACATTTACAGAGCAAAGCAGATCTACACAGTGGAGATGAGGTCTCGAAATTTCTTTCTAAACTATGTTTATCTCATGATCTCACTTGAAATCATAACTCTATACCAAACGGAAAAATCTTAGACTTGTCCAAGTTGAAAGCATTTGCAGACGACTATTCAAATGTGGCTCAAATGGTGGAATTTGTCTTGAACATGTAGAAAACACTGTGGGAAAAGGAGAAAGTGCTGGTTACCAGCATTTTCTCCTTTTACCATGTTTTTAAGAGGCTTTTTTCCCAGGTCGTTAAAACTGGGAATCATGTGGTAATGGGTTATATCTTAACCAGACAATAGAGTTTTAGGGTCCTCTATAGTGAAAGCATTTGGAGACAACAAAAATTAATCTGGCAGGTTTGATGGTCTTTAGTGTTTTACGACACCGTCTGATACAAACTGACTATCCATGTTTGATAAGACTGGTTTTTAAACTTGCCTACAGCAATTTGTTTCCAAAGGTAGGAATACCTCAAATATAAGATATAAACTCTATACCAAACAACAAAATCTTAACCCTTAACCCTTTACCGCACAATGACGCCTTTTGACGCCCCTGGAAAAGAAGCCTTTTGAAAACATTGTGGGAAAAGGAGAAAATGCTGGTAACCAGCATTTTCTCCTTTTCCCACAATGTTTTCTACCCTATCAAAGATAAACTGCACCATTTTAGTCAAATTGAAATTGTCGTCTGCAAATGCTTTCAATTTGGAGAAGGCTGAAATTTTGTCCTCTGGTAAAGGGTTAAAGCACCGAATGAACCCAATGGTCATTTTCATTCGAGAATAAAACCAATATAATTGCAAGTTCATGGCTACATTTTTGCCTGTAGTGTTTTAACATAGTGGACAGTGTTGATCAAAGATCAGGCTGCACGTTTTGTGCAGCCTGATCTTGATCTACACTGGCCACAAAGGCAACTATAATAGTGAAAGGCGCTTTAAGGGTTAAGCTTGTCTAAATTTAATTGATAGGATTTATATTTTAAACCATAGAAAATACAGTGAGGAAAGGAAAAAAAATGGTTACCAGCATTATCTCCTTTTCCTACAATGTTGGCTCTTGAAAACATTGAGGGGAAAAAAATGCTAGTTACCCGTTAATTTTTTCAAGAGTCCTGTTCATTGGGTCATTAAAGCATGGAATCTGGTACAGGTTAAACCAGCAAAATACATCCCAAGATGCATAACAATCTGTATAAAGTAATCGAGTCATACTCAGTGAAAAGAGGGCTTAATGCATCTGCAAAAAGTATTGACCCAGGTCAGCCTGCGTAATCGTCGCTTGCTGACCTGGGCTGAAGGCTTTCCCTATTGGTCAATTTTCAGTATGTCCAAGGACCAGTTTGCTCCATGATTCAGTAGGTTGTAAGAGAAATTGGACTTTATGGACCCATGATTATGTGATAACTTGCTTGGTGTCATGCATCATGCATTTAACCCCCTTTTTCTAGAGCACAGCTCAATTATTGCCTACTTTTTCAGCATCATGTTCCAAACCAATGTCGTGGTGGTGCAGTTCATCATCTCGAAACTCTTTCAAAGTCTGAAATAAAATGAAAGCTAATGGCTGTATGGCTAAGTCTAAATTGCCTGCTTCTTGGTAATATATTCCAGTTGATTGATTGAATGGTATTTTATGCGGCTTTCAACATTACTTCAGTCATATCACTGACACTTGCTTTTTTATGTATGTCCTGGGTTTCACAAGTTCCAGGCTAGGACTCTGAAGTGTCTTGCCCAAGGACACTCCCACAACAATCCCAGTACTTCCAGTTACTATCCCAGGGCCTCCAGATTTTAAGTTCTACACTTTACCACTAAACCATGCAGGACCATTACACATCTAGCCCAGACAAGATCTTCATATCAATAAAAATTTAATGGTTGATGCACAGCTTGGGACTGTATTCACTGATCATTTTAAAAATAGTTCTTTTCCTAAATTCCAAGACTAACAACCTGGTTGATTTAACCCTTTACCACACAAACCTGACTTTAAACAACCCTTTATAATAAAGCCTTAAGAAATCAGTCTGGGAGAAGAAGAAAATGCTGATAATCAATATTTCCTCTTATCTTAGTGTTTTCTACCCGTCCCAAACAATTTATTCAGTCACATTCATTTCGTTATCTGCAAATGCTTTCAATTTGGACCTGTCTAAAACATTGTCTTGTGGTTCAGAGTTAAGGAAAGCATTTAAGCCAATAAACCAGCTATTCCTGAACTGAAAATTGTTGTCTAACCAAGTATCATCAAACCAAATAACTGGACTTTGAATTCGGGCTTAGAAGTGAATTTAGGCTGGCTGGTGGACATGTCCATGATATCAAGGAAATTGTCTTCAGTAATCTAATAATCAGTTTACCTCAGATGTTGACATACAAGAGTTGAAACTAGAGGGTAGCTGGTTTAAATCACCAGCTTGGCTAATTTCTTTCCAAAGATTGATGGTAGTCATCACGGCAGTATCCATTCCTTTCTCAACACTACTAGTCTAGTTGTTTCTATGATGTGGAAAAGCAGCTTGGAAAGAAAACTGTGTGAAGTACTTGTGAAAAGAAACAACAGGAAAGCATGGATAGATGCACTAGCTGCCATGATATAACTGAAATAATTTGAAACCAGCAATAAACAGTATACAATAACAGTTCAGCTTACCTTAAGCAGTGTTTGGTGTAGTTCTGGGTCATCTTCCATTAATTCTCTAATCTGACTAGAAAAAATTAAAAAACAGAATGGAAATGCACTTTGAACTTTGTTCCTTCTTCATTCCTTCTTTAAAACAAGATAATAAAAATATCTATGATCAAACACTGAGCATTATTGTACCGGTATCTACTGACTACTTAGTCTATAAAATAAAACCCTTTTTGAGTATCATACATGGATCCGTTTCATACATGAAATCGATATTTGACCAATCACGTCATCACATTTATTTGGCTCGATGTGCAGCCTTGCTGTCTGCTATTTCTGCTCCCAAACAAGCAACTGTTAATGTTGGAGAAGTGTGATATTATGTGTGTTTACAATGCTTGAATTTTAGGAAAAGGTTTAAAAGATGTGCTTTGCGATCGTGTACGGCTTACATGAGATATATGCAGAGGCTACAAGTTTGCATCATGATAATGATTGAAAATGGGACATGAGCAAAGAGTTTCGATCAACGCTACATTACGCAATCGACTAATTAATGTGTTTTTTTTCCCCCTCTGAAACTCTCTGAAACAGACATAAAATGTTTTACTGTGGAAAACAATGGCAGAATGTATGAAATACTAATAAATAGAAAGTATGTTCACTAAAATATCTAACCTTGTTTAATAACCTTTGCACATCTAAAAAGAGGCACTTGTCATCAATGTTTCAGTTTGAAGTTACTTTAACATTAACCCTTGGTGCATGAAGAAAGCTGAATGTGTAGATACAGATCAGAGGGCAAAAAAATTGCAGTTTATTCTTGGTTTCAAACCATCTGCTACTTAAATAAAGCACATTTACATGTATTCTTTACTGACAGTACATGCAGATTTCAATTTTGAAACAGACTAAGATCTGTTCTGTAAAGTTTTGGAAGTTCAGCTCAAAAGGCAACTTATGTTAATTAAATCAACTTTTGACTTAGCCATATTTAAGTGCATTAGCACATCTGCTATTTCAAAGGGTATGTCGGTAAACTGTTTACTGATAGGATGTGTATTTGATTGCCCCTGTAATCCGCAAGACCACCTGTTGTCTTCAGTACATCATAAGATAAAATAAACTACCGTCAATGATATTAACAAGTTTGTTGATTGACAGCACACTTTACACATTTTAAAATCATCAGGCAATCTTTTTCCCTTAACTTGAAATTGAAACATTTCTTAGACTTACAGCTCTCTGTTGAATGAGACAATCTATAAATATTTCAAAATGCTTGTAATTTAGAGTAATTTATTATCGAATATGATGTGGAGACAACCTAACAAGCCTTACAAAAATATTAAGCAAGTTTAATTCTGTTATTCTTAGGCAAAACTGAGGTTTATGAGGTGTTTCATTCTTTCTCAATGAAGTTCAAAACTTTGCTGGCACAGGTATTACACTGTCCGTAGCCCCTGAAATTCCCACTTTTTGCACATATTAGTTCAAGTGTTCATAAATTTCTTACTGAGAATCCATCATCAGCAGAAACATTCGAAAAGGAATATTTTTCCAGATTTTTGTCGACAGAAACAGTCATGACAGCACAATGTAAGTAGCCTTTCTGCTATACTGTATCTGTATTTACTGCATTTGTTTGGGAGCCCTTAGCGACGGTAACCAAGGATTTATCTCATCGCCGCGGATCTATGTATTGGATTGAATTTTCAGCCATCAAAAGAGGTAGAGTTTATATAGTTGATGAGAAAAGAGTTAGGTTGTTGAAGCTGTACAGTTTCTAACTTGATAAACCTTCATTTTCATAAAGTCTAACATTCTCTGAAAGTGCAACCAAAAATCTAACTAATTCCTTGCAATGATATTCTAAATCAGAACCACTATATTATCTCTTAGGGTAGATCTAAAGCTGAGAGACATTACTGTTTGCATCATCAGGAAAAAAACTTGGGTAAAAAGAAAGTTGGGTTGCGGTTTTATGTCTATACAGTAGAAAGCTTATCAAAGAAATTGAGGGAAATGGAGTACTTGCTTGAAACAAGTAATATCTCTGTAAGGCCTTTGTTGACACTCTTTGCCTTATACTGCAGATTATCTAAAGTGTTTTCCTTCCTTCAGATATTTTTTTTTCTCTGTACATCATTTACACATATATCTATATGTAAAAACAGCCAGTAGGGTTATTGGTTAATCAATAAGGTTGGAAAACAGTGACCTACTCATTATAATGTTGACCAATAACTGTCTCTACTGCCACTGTACATGCCATGGCTCCTTCTTTACCCAATAAGGCCGTTCCGGCACCTGTGAACATGAGATCAAATACAAAGTGTGAACGACAATAAATTACATAAAAGTTAACAAGCAAAGAAAGAAATACACCAAACCACATTGCTGTAAAAGCTAGATCAACAGCAAGGCTCGTTTTATACTCTTATATACCAAACTGCTCTGTGACATTACTTTGCCTTTAGAAAAGTCTACAACCAGAGTTTTATATACAAATACAAAAGGGAAGATAAGAAGATAAGGCATCTCAAGTCCAGCAGTTATCATAATTCCGGCCCCCACCAACAAATGTAACATGCAATGGCATGGTCACTCATCCAAGCACTAACCATAGCGCACACAGCTAGACTATCATGGAAACACACCAAGTCACATAACTGTGAAAGCTAGCTCAACAGCACGGCTGGTTTCAAGTACTTATACTAGTATATCTCTATGACACTAACAAGGACTGCCTCAGGAAGGCGGACAGTGAAGATCAGCAGAGGCCATAATAGTCCTGAGAGACACGCCGATTTTCAACATCATACCTAAAGCAAATCCAGCAATATTCCACAGTGGCAGTAAAACTGTAGGTCTGACTCTCTTTTCACTCATTAGTCTTTCGAATTCAGCTAGGTGCTTCTCTTCTTCCTTCTGCATTTCCTGGTTTAGAATGGAAAGAAGTTAATGGAAAAATCTCTGTAATAAAAGAGCATGAAGGAAAAAAACTATTTTTAAAAAATTACTACAAAACAGTCTTTCTTAAGATAAAATCATGGTCTTTCTGGAGGCAGACGCACAAACTGACATCTACTGGTATAAGCAATTTGATTGGGTAAAAAAAGCTCAGTGCAGTACACTATTGAAAGCTATGACAGAAGCACACATACATGCAGTAAACTTAGCAGGATTAATGTTCTAAACATAAATTTGAAAGAGTAAAAACATTATTGGAAAAGGGGAAAATGCCTCGAAAGAAAAATATAATTCAACAAGAGGGCCACTGGCCCTAAAGCGCTCACCTGAATAAAGTCATCTACAGTTGATAAAGCTGAAGACAGCCTAGATTTAATGATGTAAAACAAATGAGTGTAAGTGACCTACTGTGTGTGGCCTCTACGGTGCACACAAGGTTTTTCTATGATTTGGTCCAGTGACCTACTTTTTGACCTGATGTGACCCACTTTGGAGGCTGTCCAAGATATCACAAAGACAAACTTTCTGACCAAGTTTAATGAGAATCGGGCTGAAAATGTGGCCTCTTCGGTGCACACAAGGTTTTTCCAAGATTTTGCCCAATGACCTACTTTTTGACCGGACATGACCCAATTTTGAACTTGTCCAAGATATCATCAAGAAAAACTTTCTGACCAACTTTCATGAGTATCACGCTGAAAATGTGGCCTCTAGAATGCACACAAGGTTTTTTTTTTTTTTTTTTTTAAAGATTTCGCCCAGTGACCTACTTTTTGACCCGACATGACCCAATTTCGAACTTGTCTGAGATACATTCAAGACAGACAATCTGACCTATTTTTATGAGTATCTGGCTAAAATTGTGGCCTCTAGAGTCCACGCAAGGTCTTTCTAAGATTTAGCTCAATGACCTACTTTTCGACACGATATGACCCAATTTCAAATTTGTTTGAGATATCAACAAGACAAACATTCTACCAAACTTTCATGAGTTTCAGGCTGAAAATGTGGCCCCTAGAGTGCACACAAGGTTTTTCTAAGATTTGGCCCAGCGACCTACTTTTTGACCCGACATGACCCAATTTCAAACTTGTCCAAGATATCAATAAGATAAACATTCTGACCAAGTTTCAAGAGTATCAGGCTGAAAATGTTGCCTCTAGAGAGCACACAAGATTTAACTAAGATTTAGCCCAGTCACCTACTTTTTGACCCGATATTACCCAATTTCGAATTTGTCCAAGATATAAACAAGACAAACATTCTAACCAACTTTCATGTGTCTCAGGCTGAAAATGTGGCCTCTAGAGAGCACACAAGATTCAGCCCAGTGACCTTCTTTTTGACCTGACATGACCAAATTTCTAACTTATCCATGATATGATCAAGAAAAACATTCTGACCAAGTTTCAAGAGAATCAGGCTGAAAATATGGCCTCTAAAGTGCACACAAGGTTTTTCTTAGATTTAGCACAGTGACCTATTTTTTGACCCCACATGACCCAATTTTAAACTTGTCCGAGATACCATCAAGACAAAGGTTCTGACCAAGTTTCATGCATAACTGATTGAAAATGTGGCCTCTAGAGTGCACACAAGGTTTTTCTAAGATTTGCCCAGTGACCTACTTTTTGATTCAACATGACCCAATTTCAAACTTGCTTAAGATATTATCAAGACAAACATTCTGACCAAGTTTCAAGGTATCAGGCTGAAAATGTGGCCTCTAGAGTGCACTCAAGGTTTTTCTTGGATTTGGCCTAGTGACCTACTTTTTAACCCGACATGACCCTATTTCCAACTTGTCCCAGATATCGTCAAGACAATGGTTGGTTGGTTGGTTGTATTAGGGTTTAACGCCACTTTAACAGCTAAGGTCATATCATGGCGGTCGGTATCGCACATGTGTTTCCTGGCTTTCTCACACCAGTACTAACACAACTTTCTTTCCAAAGCCACCGACTACTTTTCTCACATGCTTCAGCAGAGGTGAGAGGCGAAAATACGCCAGAAAGAAAGTTCGCCTCAACTGGGTATCGAACTCACAACCACCAGGTCATGAGTCCGACACGCTCACCACTGAGCCACCCAGGCGGGCTCGTCAAGACAAAGATTCTAAAACCAACCTTCATGGTTTCATGCTGAAATGTGGCCCCTAAAATGCACACAAGGTTTTTCTAAGATTTGGCCTAAAGACCTACTATTTGACCCTACATGACCCAATTTCAAACTTGTCCAAGATATTATCGAGCCAAACATTCTGACCAAGTTTCAAGAGTATCAGGCTAAAAATGTGGCCTCTAGAGTGCACACAAGGTTTTTAGTGGATTTAGCCCAGTGACCTACTTTTTGACCAGACATGACCAAATTTTGAATTTGTCAGTGAAAGACAAACATTCGGACCAAGTTTCAGGAGTATCAGGCCGAAAATATGGCCTCTAGAGAGCACACAAGGTTTTTCTTGGATTTAGTCCAGTGACCTACTTTTTGCCCAGACATCACCCAATTTCGAACTTGTCCAAGATATTATCAAGCCAAACATTCTGACCAAGTTTCATGCATATCTGACTGAAAATGTGGCTTCTAGAGTGCACAAAAGGTAAAGTGTTGAAACCACACGCTAGACACAGCACGATCACAATTGCTCAGGTGAGCTAAAAAAGAGCCATGCTCTGTGAAAAGGGGGCTTAATGCATCTGCATCATGCAAAAAGTATCAATCCAGGTCAGCCTGCACAGTCTGCACACTCATCAGTATTTTACAAAATATTTGATTAAAAAAATATCTTTAAATAGGCCCCTTTAACTCTTTACCAAGCGACAATATTTCGGACTGGTCCAAATTGAAAGCATTTGCAGATGACAAATTAAATGTAGCTAAAATGGTTGCATTTCTTTCTGAAAGTTTAGAAAACATTGTGGGAAAAGGAGAAAATGCTGGTTACCAGCATTTTCTCCTTTTCCCACAATGTTCTCAAAAGGCTTCTTTCTCAGGGTCCTTAAAAGTCGGGATTGTGTGGTAACGGGTTAATAAGACTGCTGGTGCAAAGGAAAAAGTGATGAAATCTGATTGGTCAAAACTATTTTTAATGCATTACTATACAACAAAATTTTACACTGGTCCAAACTGATACCATTTGCAGACGACAAATTAAACATGGATAAAAAGAGAGAATTTGTCTGTATTAAGATAGAAAACATTGTGGGAAAAGGTGAAAATGCTGGTTTTTTTCTTGAGATCGTTAAAACTCTGGATTGTTTGGTAAAAAGTTAATTGAAAAATACTGCCAACTGACTCTGGTGGTGTTCAGTAGATTATACAGTTGGAAATCTCGTCTTATATATCATGTTTTTGAGGTTGAAGCTTGTCAAAAACCAAGATCCTGTGGTTGCAACAGAAAAAAGGCTGGTTAACAACAATTCCTTCTCTTCCACTATGTTTTCAACAGCCACCTTCCCACAGGTTGTAGCCCAGTGTCATAGCTCAGTTGGTAATTTACAGGGCTTGCTATTAAAGGGTCACTAATTTGACTCCTTGCTTGGCCATTTTTTTTCTGAAGATTGATGATTGTCATTGCTAAAGATCCATTCCCCTCTTGCATCTGATTTTTTAACTAAACTTTGTATCTGTTGGAAAGCAGCTGATGACTTGAGAAGAACACTGTGCAAATTAGTGGTAACAGAAACTCTGATAAAGCATGTAAAAGTACATTGCCCACCAAAATATACGTGAAATAATGTTGAAAACAGCATTAAACACCAAACCAATAATTCCAAGGCTAAAACTTGTAAAAATATGAGATCGTAATTATGGTAATAGGTGGAAAAGCTACCTTAATAAGAGGACCCTCAGGTGTGTCTTTAAGCACTGCTATTTGTCCCTGATAAATTCTCTTTGCACCGAATTCACCAGCATGATCGATTCTGATTATCTTGTCGAGCAGTTCTTTCCTTCTTGCATCTTTGGCTGACTTGCTTAAAAACCGTGTAATTCTAGTGTAGCTATTTGGTCCAAGTGATCGTTTGGCAACTAGTGATACAAGCATGGTGTTGCAGTCTGTCATAAACAAAGGAAAGGGTAATTAGCAAGGACCTACTAGATTTGACCTAATTCACTATTTCAGCCGATAACAAATGGCGATGACTGAACACGCTAATAATCATTATACTCCCTCACCCAGTTACTGGTGTACCTACCTTTTCATAGAAAAAAAAAAAAGATGTTCTGGAATTGTCGTGATAGTATTAACATGGCTTGATTTAGTGGGTTATCAGGTGAAATAGAGTGAATTAAATAAAGTATCGGACCTACCAGGTAAATGTCTTTTGGCATGTACATCTGGGCAAAGTTCACATAATAAGCAATGAGATCAGAAATCAATTCACCCCTAGTTACCAGTGCATACACAAAAAATGTCTAAACTGTGAATTTTGCATAAGATGCATCAAAATCTTCGAAACTTACTTTCACATAGATAATGAATTGAATAGCAAAAGGAGAATATGAATATTAATTATTATAGAAATTCTTGATATTTTTAGTTGGATAAAATTTTGCCACTGATTAACAGAATTTCTAACATTAGTCATGTGACCTTATTTCTGCCAGTCGCTTATTTTTTGTCTTAGGTGCCAAAAATTTAAACAGATTTATGCTATTTCCACATCATTGTGAAAATACATCCTAATGAAGTGTTTTCAGTCATACTTGGACAAGTAATGCTTTTGTTTTCATTATGTTATATGTATGTAGCGAGCATCGCTGTCACATGCAGTTTTGCCACCCAGTGACTACACCGAACATCTTATTGCCCAACCCTAATCAGCATGCCCACTAGGTTTTCAATTTGGGGGTAGATGCACCCTCCAGGTTTTGAATTGGGGGTACAAAGAAAAAATTGGGGGTACACTGTACCCCCTAGTTTTGAATTGGGGGTACAAAGAAAAATCAGGGGGTACAGAGTTAACTTTGGACTGTTTCAGTTTTATTAATGAATTTTAACACCCTAGCTCCACATAATGATTGGGATCTTAATTGAATTATTAAATTGCGCATTTGGTGATTACATGGATGCATCATAAATTATGTCTCCAGGGCAAGCACATATTTAGATATAATCTCAACAGCGGTCAATGTTTAAAAGCCGAACACGGCCATGACTTTTGTTAATCGACCACCTTTACGGAAGATTTTTCACATTAATTCCTTTCTCAAAGTTGCAAAGTACATTAGAACTGCTTTAAAAAGGAAGCGTAGACAGATTGATGCCTGTTGTCCAAGATGATGTTCTGGCTATTTTAAAATCACAGAGGAGCTGGCCGATTGGCTCATTGTAAGCTCAAACTCTGTCAAATAAAAGCCATACTGTTTTAGGGAAAAATAAAACAAAATGTGTAATGGAAGAATCACTTGTGTAAACCTACCATTCTCAGATCTTCAGGCTGTAAAATATTTTAGCAGCTTTTGTTGTGATGACAGCAGACGCCATACATATGAAAGTTATATGTTTGATTTGCGGCTCGATTTTTCAGCTTTCATATGTCAGAAAATGCGTTTTTAACAATAACTGTGCACGATAATATAATTAAATGATTTTAATTTCTCATTGAAAATTAATTACCAGATTTCCTGTACACATGGTAGATTTTGGCACCTTAAAAAATTGTGGTGAAAACTATTCAGACAGACGAAGCCACAAAATATATATAGTGAAAATATTTGGTAACCCGCTCTATGTTGAAGACAAAGCGTGGTATCAACTTACGTGGAAAACTACTTGCGTTCTGCTTGTTTGGCATGCAATACGAAATGGTATCTAATTCATACATGCAGTTTACGTAATTACTTTCCTTTTTGTATGTGCATACTTTTGACAGTGCGTGCATGCACGTATGCACAAAATATCTGTATGCGAGGAGTAGAATTTTTACGTGAATTACGTACTGCAGTACATGATTGGGCACCCTGCCTAGTAAAGGGTGAATTAAAATGAATTTTTGTTTCAAGTTAAGGGTTTATCCTACAAAAAACATAATTACAACATTTTTTGTGTTCAATATTTTTGTTGATGTTGTAAATTTTCATTTTCTGCGAGGAACAGTTGCGGTTGGTTTTAGATTTCTACGGTACAAACCTCACTCCCTTTACATCTATTTCTCCATATTCTGCTGGTTTCTTTTTCCTGTAAATTAAAGTTATTTTCCAAGGGATTCTGATTGAAAACTTATTTACAAACATACTAAATCTGTCCATAATTATATTTAAAAAAGTCATTTTTGACAGACATGTGTTCTATCTAAACAGTTATGGCGTTGTTTTGACAAAATGGCACTTTAAAAAAGGGAAGCTGTTTCAAATCTTAAGATAGAGTAGTTTAGCCCTGAACAATTTTTTTTTCACAATCACATAGTAAAGGATGATCTGTGCCCACATCGAGCCTCACAAGGACAAATGAGAAAAGTTGGGGAGATAACTACACTCAAAGTCAATGCCATGACTCCTTAGTCAAGAGACAAATAAAGTAAAATGCAGTGAAATAACTCACTTGTTGCAACTCTTTGAAAGATGTATTTTTTTTATGAATCTGACAACAACCAGAACTTTTACTGATTTGTAGCTGACAAATTCGGTATGCAAATTGAGTTACGTGACGAGATTTTCGGAATTCACTGTAAACACCTGTAAACCAAATACAGTAAAACCTCGATATTTCCAGTCTCGAAAATTCGAGAACCCCGCATTATTCGAGGAATTTCCATAGTCCCGGCAAAAACTCCACTATATTGCACCAAAAGCAGATTGGTAATTTTGAGTCTCGATAATCTGAAAATTCGAACACGTGTGTTGGTCCCTGTCATCATTTTGCTTCTTTAAATTGATTGTTAATTCGAACACAATACTTTCTCACCTCTCGAGTAATTGTTTTCACACCTTTTCTGCTCAAAGGATTTGGCGAGTCGGCCCCTGTACGGTGTGGTGTAAGTTTTACAATCCATGACAATTACTACAGGGGATTCACATTACCCAATAATTTGGGAAGAAATTGACATTGATTTGATGATGAGAGATTAATGAAAAAAGTGATTCTATCTCCCGACTACAATTTTCTGTAGTATGTTCGTACATCAACGGTTCAAAGTCATTGTTGACGCTAAAAAGACAGTTTGAAGCGTTTGTGATCGGACGATGTTTAATTTCTTATCTGTTTTCGTGTCTATCTATTTATAGCATCATGGTTTTCCCAAGTTGCTTCGTCACAAAATAAAAAAAAAAAAAGTCTGATCACATTTTTCCCCATCTTGTTACGATGACGTCGTGTTTCAAGTTTGCGTGAATACCATTGGTTTATTTACATGTCACAGAAATTTTCCTGACTTTGACACTGACAGGTTAATGTTATTTTTCACGGGTGTGTAGATATCATGGTGCGTTCTTCTTTCATGGACATTGAAAAGCACCGTGGAACACAGAACCGCTTGTAAACGTTTACATATATCGACACCAAAATAACTTTTCCTTACATTCTTGAGTTTTAGTGAGAAGTAAATTGCACATTCTCTTTTTTTTTAAATTTTTTGACATCTTGCCCGCTTTCATTCTTCGATCGTTTTCAACTCATTTCTAGTTGCATGTCGCCGTATTCAAATATATTTCAGGGAAACACCAGTGTTGGAGGAAGATATAAGTGTAAATTTTCAAATTTTTATTTTCTAGGATAGTGCAAGCACCATATCAATATTACCTTCTGACGTTTTCTCAGTAAACAAATTAAAGTTTGCATACTTTCCTGTGGGGTGACAGTTATTGGGGGCGAATGCAACAGGCGAAATTTTATGATTTCATAAAAACTACAGTACCAACCTTCCGGGAAAAAAGGTGACTTAGAGTGATTAATTTCCAAGAACTCATACAATCAAAACACATGTATTTACAAAAATAATCACTCGATGTGATATTCTTTGAATATTATGAAAAAAAAAAAAAAATTTGGTTGTATTACTCGGGGAAGTATACTTTGATTGCTGATCTTAAATGGAATGCAACTTTGTTTTCACTGATATTTTGGATAATTCGAGAACTGCGATAATTCGAGCATTTTGCTTGTCCCCGTGGGACTTCGAATTATCGAGGTTTTACTGTATAGCGTAACAGGTATAGACGCTTTATGTTCTGGCTGCAGTACTACTATGTTCTAAACGTCGGGCCGAATGTTCACGAAAATCTTTGGTCAGCGTATGGCCGAATCTTCTTGGGTCCGAATCTTCTGACATCCCGGTAATTCCTGCCTCCAGAGGACGATTTCTCTTTTATTTTCATCCGGGTGATTCACAGTTACAGAGTAAATGTGTTCGTCTTTACTGCTGAAATAGGATATTAAACGATCAATTAGCTTATACTTTACCAAATGGCTTCTTCGTTTATTAATGTTTAGATGCCCGTCCTTTCGATTTTGTAACGAAACGAGAGGCCTTAACTCGCAACAGGTCCGCAGTTAAAGTGCCCCCCCCCCCAGTAGGGAACATGTACAAAATATGCTAAATTCCTTAATAAAGTATGTATATTTTCATCATGTTACTTCTAAATTCATGTCTATATTAAAAAAAATTAAATGACATGAACGCAAAAAGGTTCAAAATATATTTCAGCCAATCCAACGTATCCCTGAGCGCAACCACTTACCCCACATTATCGTAATTTGACAGTTGGTGGGAAGCTGAATGAAGATTTACCCCATTGATGCGGTTCTTGTGGAATTAACAGATGAACTTTTGTAGTACCGATTGGGTTTGTTTAGAGAAGCTTTAAGGTTGATTGAAATATAATCACGGAAGATTACGGCTATCCTGTATGTGTTGAACGGCATAAACACAGGTGATAAATTCTTAATTGGTTAGCCTATTGTTCTTCGAAATGACTAGAATATATATGGGACCAAGTGGACTTGATTTATTAACGATACAAATATGCAATATTTCATTTGTCACTTTGTTCGAATTGTACTATTGAAAACCTCTGGTTTCTTTGGAATTGATTTTAAGTTAAACATTAACCATTTCATGTACAGTTTATTGTGAAATGTGGTAAGGGCAAAATCTGTTACATGACATTGATGAAATTTTCATCGATGTTGGATTTTGGGTTTTCACCACTTTGTCATTGAATGAAAGTATTTGGACTTAAAATTCCTTTCATTTTATAGGGAATTTTGTTGTATCTAATGTGTAAAAATTACTATATCGACAAATTTGTAGTTTCATTTCCAATAAAGTAACCTTGACAAGTAAAGGTAATGTTATTTGAGGCTATATCGCTGTGTACTGTTTAATCATGCCATTATTTTATTGTTTCTACACTTTTGCTATGGCATGTGTGGGCCAGTTTTTAATTTCAAAAATCTGATTTCATTGTGACTCGGGCTAACCAAACAAAACTTGGTATAGTGGTAAGTATCCCCGCCTGTCATTTGGGAGATCAGGGTTCGATCCCCTGTCTGGGAGTCATTTTGTGCTGGGGCCAACCAAGCAAAACTTGGTTGTTGTCATTTAAGTAGTTTTGTTCCATAGATAAAAGGGAATATTACAAACAAACAGCATAGGTGGAAAGAAGAGTTCTATTAATTTTGTGAAAGATTACAGATAGATTCTACGCTGCATGCAGTATTATGTGACTGTCCCTGAAGGAAGACCATGCTGGAATGCTGCAGAAAGAAAAGAATATACTGGTAGGCATGCATACAGTGCTCACAAAATGCACAAGCAGATTTAAACACCGGCAACTGTCAGTCATTTCTGCAACAGTCTTCCTATAAGGAAATATGGATCGCGGCATACAAAAAAGTAAACCTGCTTTATATCAAAATGAGGAGGGAAATATGATGCATACAAGATGTGTCAACTCTTTATCAAATGACAAAATTTTGGACTTTTCCAAATTGAAAGCATATGCAGATGCCAAAATAAATATGACTCAAAAACTGAAATTTCTTTTTGGCAAGGGTAGAGTTGGAAAAGGAGAAAATGTTAGTTACCAGCATTTTCTCCATTTCCCACAGTGTTTCCAAAGGGTCGTTAAAAGTCAGGATTGTGTGGTAAGGAGTTAAGGGAATATTGGAAGAAAACTATCAGTTTTTAGCTACACTGGCCAAAGGCCAGCAAGCTTATGTCATATCCATGTGTCTGTTGTGCATTGCTCCATGTGTCTGTCTGTCCGTGCATGTGTGTTTGCATGTTTATTTTTTATTTCAAACATCTTCTTCTCAAAAACTACTCATCCAATTTTGACCAAACTTCACAGATGATCCTGTCATGGTCCTCTTCAGAATGTGTAAGAATAATTTGATTCCATGTAACCCTTTCCCAAACGACAAATTTTGGACTGGTCCAAATTGAAAGAGTTTACAGACAACAATTTTAAATTTGATGAAAATGGCAGAAAGTTCTCAAAAAGGGTAGAAAACACTGTGGGAAAAGGAGAAATTGCTCGTTATGAGCAATTTCTGCTTTTCCCACAGTGTTTTCGAAAGACTTGTACTGCAGACACATGAAAACCAGGGCTTGTTTGGGAAAGGGTTAAAACTGTGGTTGCTATTGGAATGAAAATGAAAAATACTGAAAATCTTTGAAAATCTTCTCGTCCAAAACCATAAGGCCTAGGGCTACCAAATTTGGCACGTAACTTAAGCTAATAGATCTCTACCAAGTTTCTTGAAATTATAGCCCTGGGGTCAAAATTGACTACGCCCCAGGGGGGCACAAGTTTTACATGGGCTTATATAATTAAAACTTTTAAAAGTCTTCTGGTTTTAAACCATAAGGGTAGGGCTATCAAATTTAGCATCAGCTTCATCAAGTGGACCTCTTCTAAGATACTACAAATTATAGCCCTGGGGTGAAAATTGGCCCTGTCACAGGGGATTACAAGTTTTACTTTGGCTTATATAGTGACAGCTTTAAAAGTCTCCTAGTTCCTAACCATATGGCCTAGGGCTTACCAAATTTTGCATGTAGCTTTATCTATCAGGTCTCTACCAAGGTAGCCCAAATTATAGTTCTGGGGTCAAAATTGGACTGGCCCTGACAGTCACAAGTTTCACATGGTCCTATATACTGAAAACTTCTAAATTCTTCTTGTTCCTAACCAGAACTTGAGAAGACCTAGGGCTACCAAATTTTGTATGTATGTTTATGTAATGGACCTCTACCAAGACTGTTCAACTTATAGCCCTTGGGTCAAAAATTGGCCCCACCCCGGAGGTCACAACTTTTACATAGGCTTATATAGTGAAAACCTAAAGATCTTCTTGGTCTTGACTTACAGCTGTAATATTTTGTGATTGTTATCATGTAGCAGGCCTCTTCCAAAATTTTTCAAATCAAAGCCATGGGTACGGATTCACCAACCATTCTTAAGAACGTCCGTAGTCTTATTCTCCAGAATTTTCAAAATTTGAAAGTAACACGACTTCTGATTGGCTAAACCAAATGGTTTAGCCAAACAGGAGTTGTGTTACTTTCAAAATCAGAAAATTCTGGAGAATAAGAACATTCTTAAGAGTGGTTGGTGAATACAGACCCTGGTCTCAAAATTAGTCCCACTAGCAAGATTCAAGTAATTATAGCTCTGTGGTCAAAAATGGTTTCGTCCTGGGGTCACAACTTCCACATTGGCTTTTGTAAGTCATCTTGGTTGAAACCATTTGGCCTAGAATTGTAATTTTTGGTATTTATCATTTGTACTTATCAGCCAGTGGAGCAATACAGGGCAGTCTTGGCCCTCTAGTTTTATATACGATAATGGGCCTTGATTTTTGGTGGTCATGATGAAAGTACTTTAGATTTACCCATATCTTTCCATTACTTTAGTTTCTTTTTTTATATGATAAATGAATGGGGTTAAATCTTTTCGGTATGAAAAATAATTCGATGAAATTGATTGCAGTGCTTGTGTCTAGCTACAAAAGTCTTATCGCATTACCATATAACAAAATGTTAGACAAGCCCAAATTGAAAGCACTTGAATCTGACATATGGAATGTGGCTGAAATAATGAATTTTGCCTGTAAAAGGATAGAAAACATTGTGGGAAAAGGATGTTTTCAAAAGGGTCGTTTAAATTTGGAGTGTTAATTTCTATTATTAGAAAATGTTTTGCAATCAACTTTATGTTTGCAGCAACAACAACTGAGTACCGAACTTGTGTTAATAACAGCCTTAACAGTAAATTTCAGTGTGAGAAGACATCCACAAAACACCTGTCTTTACTCTCTAACTCACAATTCTGAGTTTTAACAACCCTAGAGAAGAAAGCTTTTGTAAGCATTGTAGGAAAAGGAGAAAATGCTGGTAAGCAACAGTTTCTCCTTTTCCCACAATGTTTTTATCCTATCAGGGACAGAAATCATCGCTTGAGTTACATTTATTTTGTCATCTACAAATGCTGTCAATTTGGTTGAGTCCAAAATTTTGTCATTTTGTAAAAAGTTAATCCTTTACCAAATGACAAAATTTTAGACTTAGTCGAAATTGAAAGCCCTTGCACAGGACATAATAAATGTTACTCAGAGATTGAAATTTGTTTTGGGAAGGGCAGCAAACTTCGTGGGAAAAGGAGGAAATGCTGGTTACCAGCATTACCAAAGCTTTTCTTCACAGGGTTGTTAAGAGATATGATTTTGCGGTAAAGGGTTAACTCTTTCTCTATGAACTTTGGAAATTCCACTTTTTTTTTCTGAGTTCTAAAAGCAGATTTCCACTGCTATTGAAAATGACTTTCCTCATAGTTTAAAAACAGGGTAGCGGATGATGTTGATCCAAGATCAGACTGCTCATTCTGTGCAGTCTGATCTCGATCTATGCTGTCCGCAAAAGCTACTCAAGTCGTAATTAGTAGTGAAAGAGTTAGGGACTTACTGTATTTTTTCCCTGTCCTTTGGTAACTGTTTAACTCTTTACCTAACTGTTTAACTCTTTACCCAGAAGGCCCACGTTGAACCAACACTCCAGTGACGGAATCATTTTGAAAACATTGTAGGGATAATGTTTTTTACCTTTTCAGCTACAAATCATATCTTTTGAAATTTATTCAATTTGTCATTATTTCATATGCAGATGTTTTCAACTTGGACAAGTTATTGTTAGGTAAAGAAGGTTTCATTCACAAAAATAATCAGGTAATTTTATATTCCATTAAAACTTTTCTTTTCAACTTTTTGTCTAATTTAGGATGGACGGAAGAAGAGATGCACAAGCATTGGACAATTCAACCATCACAAGATCCGTCTTCTTATAGTGAATAGTGGGGCTCTATTATAGCATGGGCGCAGAGGAAAGTAAAGGTTGCTCCCCATCCTACGGGTATGGGCTCATGTGCCCATCATCAGTGGTCAGTAATATGAACAGACAGGCACAAATGGCCAGACCATGGGCGTTGCTGCACCAGTGTTCCCTGGAGCAGTGGAAACTTGGTCATGGAGGTAAGAACTTGATTGAAAGAGGAGCTGTTCTTGTTTTGTACACATACACTGCTGACTCATTTCTGGACATGTTATTTTGACAGACCTTTAACTCTTTACCACATGACAATATTTTAGACTAGTCCAATTTCAAAACATTTGCAGACACCAAATTCAACTTTGGAACAAATGGGCTTAAGCTCTCTGATAGAGCAGAAAACATTGTGGGAAAAGGAGAAAATGCTGGTTACCAGCATTTTCTTATTTTCCCACAATGTTTTCAAAAGCCTTCTTTCCTAGGGTCATGAAAACCCAGGATTGTTTGGTAAAGGGTTAACCCTGTACCACACAACCCTGACTTTTAACAACTTTGAAATAGAAGACAGCTGAAAAGATTGTGGGAAAAGGAGAACAGGTAACCAGCATTTTCTCCTTCTCCCATAATGTTTATTACCCTTTCAAAAGCTAATTTCAACTCTGGAGTCACATTTATTTTGTCGTCTGCAAATGCTTTCAATTTGGACAAGCCTAAAATTTGGCAGTGTGGTAAATAGTTAAGGGAATACAACAACCTAAAAGACAAATATTTACAGAGAGGATTATATAGGTTTTCAAGAGTAAAATAAACACTGATAGGAAAATGTGTTTTTGCTTGTCACAAACAATTGCTTAATTTTCTGCTGTGTTTTCAAAAGCAGTCAGCCACACTCATGTTAACTCATTACCAAACGACAAAATTTTGGACTGAGTCAAATTGAAAGTGTTTGCAGACAACAAATTAATTGTTGCTAAAATGATGATTTTTCTGTTTGACAGGGAATAAAACAGTGTGGGAAAAGAAGAGAATGCTGCTTACCATCATTTTCTCCTTTTCCCACGAGTGGTTACCAGCATTTTCTCCTTTTCCCACAATGTTTTCAAAAGCCTTCATCCCTAAGGTCATTAAAAGTCGGGATTGTGTGGTAAAGGATTATACATGTAGGTATATACATTTCAAAAAAATCTTTCAGAAAAAAGGTAATTCTTTAATAAACAATTCTGTGTTTTAACAACCCTGGAGAAAGGGGCTTTTGAAAAAAGTGCAGGAAAAGGAGAAAATGCTGCCTTCCATCTTATTTTCATTTTTACAGAGTATTTTCTAACCTTTTAAAGACAAGTCTTATCTCTTGAACCATACTTGACGTGTTGTGAAAGTGCTTTCAATTAACTCTTTACCAAACAACAAAATTTTAGAATGGACCAAATTGAAAGCATTTGCAGATGACAAACTAAACTAGAATGATGATTTCTGTTTTAATCATAGAGTAGAAAACATTTTGGGAAAAGGAAAAAATGCTGGTTACCAGGATTTCCCCTCTTCCCACAATGTTTTTTTCCAGGGTTGTTAAAAGTCGGGTTTGTTTGGTAAAGGGTTAAGGCAAGTATAAAATTTTGCTGTTTGGTAAAGAGATAATACTCTGTTAGAGAAAATTAATGGAAAGTGATTATACCTTTTGTTTAGGGTAAAAACCCTTAAAAAAAAAACTATTTGTCATAGCTCATAATCAAACTTTCGACCTTCCAAAACCTTAGTCCATTACTAAAACTGAAATGTCTCTGAGAAGCTTACAATTTTGCATGTTCACAATGTAGTCATCCCTGTTTTCACATGAAAGGCAATCCAACAACAGATTGGATAGAAAAAGTATTTAAAAAAAGATTGGACATCATTCATCATTATTTTCTACATGTTTTTCTGACTGTTTCTTAGTTTTAAACAAAAGGTATCAGTTTTTGCCAATACTTTACAAAAACATGCTAAATAAAAGTTATTTTCATGCCCCTTTCACCCCCTAAATATTTTGCAGCAAATGACTATAAAAAGATAAAAATGACAACCAGCATTTTCTCCTTTTCCCACAATGATTTCTACTCTTGTGAATGCAAATTTCATCATATGAGTCAAAGTGTATTTGTCATCTCCAGATCCTTTCAATTTGGAGTAGGCTCAAATTCTGTCATATGTTAAAAGAGTTAACTCTTTAACACACAATCCCATGTTTTAATGACCTTGATGGAGAAGCCTTTTATAAACATTGTAGGAGAAGATGAAAATACTGGTAACCTGCATTTTCACCGTTTCCCAAGATGTTTTCTACCCTTTCAAAAACAATTTCCACCATTTAAGTCATATTCATTGTGTTGTCTTTAATTGGTTTAAATTTAGAAAAGTCCAAAATACTGTTGTTTGGTATAGGGTTAAACAGTAAAATCATTAGGTTATAAAGTCATAGTTTCTTGGTATCTGTTTAACCCTTTACCACACGTCAAAAATTTATACCAGTCCAAATTGAAAGCATTTGCAGATGACAATTTCAACATGGTTCAAGTAATGTGATTTTTGTTTGATAGTGTACAAAACATTGTGGGAAAAGGAGTTACCAGCATTTTCTCTTTTTCCCACAATGTTTTCAAAAGGCTTCTTTTTCAAGGGTGTTAAAAGTCGGGATTGTGTGGTAAAGAGTTAAACAGAGTATTTTGGTATGTTTCAATATTGATGCTAAGTATGGTATCCATCATAACACTATTGATGTCATGTGTGTAACAAATTGTATATTTGTTATCATGAAAGTGATGTGACCGGTATCATGTGGAAAAACATTGAGTCAAATGATACAGATGTTAATTTTGACAGGTTTTAGCATAGAAGCACTTCTTTGTGATTCAGACATATTTTATTTGTGAAATTTCAGAAGCAGCTGGTTTCAGTGAAACAGTGATGTGGTGCAGTAATACCGTGTTTAAAGATTGTAGCCCAGCATTTTGCTCCAGCAGGCAAACAATCATCAATATACCAAAACCATCAAGGATCTTCCGATTCAGAAGGCGTAGAAAATTTACAAAAATGGCGGAACATTTTGAGTACAAGGTTGTGCCAGCCCAGATGTCTTGTATTCAGAATTTTCAAGTTAAAAGTGTTCTATGCTATCAAAAGAACACATTAATTTTACACCTGATCAGAAACATGACCACACAGTTTGGTATTGTAGATCTATCACAGGATAAGTTTGTTGGTGTTTTTGGTGTTCAGTATGCCAGCTTTGAAAATGAGCTTCTTAGAGGGAAGATAAGCCCTGATTGTTCGGTATGCCTTATAAAGATTCCCAAGCTTCAAGCAGGTGCCAGTGAGGTGTTTGTACTACAACTTTATGATCTCAAATCAAAGGATCTTCTAACAGAATACACACTTCCATATACAGATACAGCTTTTGCCTTTGATCCTAGATTCAATTGGACCAGACTTGCAACGACGAGCTTCCAGCAGGGAAGTGATAATAGTCTTAGTATTGTCCGGGTTAAAACCTGGGATGTTATTGCCTTGAACCCAAGGCTTGACGACATGCGCCCTAGTCAAAACAATGACCTTAAGGACATTCTTTACTCCAAAGATGGATTTCTGATCTTTGCTGTCATGGTGACAGGAGGTTGCCATTGCAGAGAGAGAAAATCAAGGAGAACCAACCCAGTTGATGTAAGCATCTATGTCTTCAGCGCTGACACGGCTCAGACCATACACTGTGTGCAGTATCATCGTTTCACATGTGGTATTCATCTCTGTCCAATCAACTACATGCCAATGTTTTCACACTGTGGCAGTAGGATGGCCATTGTATTAAATGACATGGAAAGCAATATGGACCACATACAGATATACAAGTTGCCAAATTCTCTGAGCTTGCAAAGCAGGTGCAGGGTTCGAATCCTGCAACAGTTTCCTCAAGAGATGCTGTCTAGTCTCCCACTTCCAAATAGATTGATTCAGTTTCTGAAGTTTGACCCAGAGTATGAATGAATGAAAGATTCTATGATGAAATGAGCCATGCTGTGGCAAAAGCAGGCTGAATGGATCTCAGTGATGCATTGTACCAATCAAACCATCACATAATTATGGATCCATAATAACTTTTTTTTTAACAATGGACTTGACCATGAGGTAGTCTGGTCCTTGGACATAGAGAAATTGACCAATAGTGAAAAGTTTCGGCCCAGGTCAGCCTGCGTGGACTGCGCAGGCTGACCCGAGTCAATACTTTTTGCAGATGCTGTAAGCCCCCTTTTCACAGAGCATGGCTCAAATGAATGGATGAGATTATTGGCCTCAGATTGCCATTAAAGAGGCTGTTTAACCCTGAAGACTTAACTCTTCACTAAACAATTCTGTGTTCTTATTTCCCAAAGGTAAACACTGGAAAACAATGTGGACAAAGGAGAGCACTCGTAACACTGTCTTTCAGCTACTTAGTAAACAATCCTGAATTTGACCGACTTTATAGAAAAAAGGCTTTTGAAAGCATTGGTGGAAAAGGAAAAATTCTGGTATTCAACATTTTCTCCCTTTTACACAATGTGTTTTACCCTTTAACTCTTTACCACTCAGTCCTGACTTTTAACGTCCCTACAGAAAAAGCCTTTAGAAAACATTGTGGGAAAAGGAGGAAATGCTGGTAACCAGCATTTTCTCCTTTTCCCACAATGTTTTCTACCCTTTCCAACACAAATTTCAATTTTTGAGTCACATTTATATTGTCGTCTGCAAATGCTTTGAATTTGGACAAGTCTAAAATTGTGTCGTTTGGTTAAGAGTTAACCCTTAACCATACAATCAAGAGTTTTAATGACCCTGCGTAATTGGTAGTTTCAAAACATTGTGGGAAAAGGAGAAAATGCTGTTAACCAGCATTTTCTCCTACTCCCACAATGTTTTCTTACCGTTCTGGAACAAATCAAACCATTTGAGTCATATTTTAATTGCTGTATGCAAATTCTTTCAGTTTGGACCAGTTTCAGACTTGTTGAAACCCAAATCATATGGAGATGCTAAATTAAATGTAGCTAAAATTGTGAAAGTTGTCTTTGGTAAGGTAGAAAACATTGTAGGAAAAGGAGAAAATGCTGGTGACTAGCATTTTCTCCTTTTTCCACAAATTTTTCGAAAGTCATCTTTCTCAAGGTTGTGTGTGGTAAAGGGTTAATTCTTTTCAAGACAACAAAATCTGAGACTTGTCTAAGTTATAGGTATGTACAGATGACAATATGGATATGTCTTAGATGTTGATATTTATCTGTGGGAGGGTATAAAACATTTTTGGAAAAGAGGAAAATGCTGGTTAGTAACATTTTCTCCTTTTTCAACAGTGTTTTTAAAAGAGGTCTTCTACAGGATTGTTAAAATACAGCATTGCTTGGTAAGTAGTTGAAAGACAGTATTATGGGTGTTCATAATTATGTTGTTTCTGGTATAGGAAATATGGGTATCCACAACATTGGCTTCAATGGAGAACTAAATTAAAGGAAAGGGACTATTCATAAATGAAACACTACTCTTAACTCTTTACCAAACAGTCCTGTGTTTTAATAACCTGGAAGAATAAAGTTTTTAAACCTCACTGGAAAAAGCAGAAAATGCTGGTAATCAGCATTTTTTTCCTTTTCCCTCACATTGTTTTCTACCTTTTCAAAAGTTGAATCCCATTATTCCAGCAAGATTTGATGGTTGTCTGAAGTTGCTTTTTACATGGATGATTGTTAAAATTTTGTTGTCCAGTAAGGAGTTATGGGTGTTTGTTAGAAAAGCAGCGTAGGTTTTATAGGAACATTTTTATAGGAACATTTTTATAGGAACATTTTTGTCATCTTTGTGCAATGAAACTATGAAAATTGATTTTTTTAATGCAGAGATGTGGCTTTCATAAAAATCATGTATCATTATTGAAAGCTGCACTGCCTTGGTTGCTTTGAATGATTGAATTTATGTATAGTGTTTTATGGCACTTCAACATCTAGGGTCATTTAGTTGGTTGTTTTTGCAAACAAAGTGGATTATAATCAAATTTCACAGAAGGTGCAGTTATGTTGTTAAATTTGAAACAATCTGCTCATGTTTTAGACCACCATAGTGCTAAGTTGTCAAGGTGAGCCTATGTGATTGTGCTTTGCCTGTCATGTTTTGTCTGATGTCAACAATCAAGTTGTTTGCACTGTAGAGGTCATGGGTCATGACAGATCAAAATGTAGGTCACAGGAACAAATTTTAGAAGAACTTAGTCTGCACTTTAGAAGCCACATTTTCAGTGCAATACTCATTAAAGTTGGTCAGCGTATTTGTTTTGATATCTCTGACAAGTAAGAAACTTTGTCACAACTTGGGTCATTTGGACAAGTCTTAGAAAAATTTTGACCTGCATTTTGACCCAATGAGACAAAATTTCATACATGTCCGAGATATTATCAAAACACAAAGATACATTGAAGAAAAACCTTGTGTGTACTTTCGAGACCACATGTTCAGTTCAATATTCATGAAAGTTGGTCAGAATGTTTGTCTAAATATCACCTTGGACAAGTTCGAATAAGGGTCTATTTGGTACAAAAAGTAGGTCACTAGTACAAATATGTCAAAATTCTCATGTGCACTCTTGACATTTTCAGTTCAATACCCATGAAAGTTGGTCAGAGTATTCGTCTTGATGATATCTGGAACAGATTTGAAAATGGGTCAGAATTAGGTCACATTGGGTCAAAATGAGAGTCACCGAGACAAATCCTAGTAAAATCTTTTGTACACTCTAGATGTCACATTTTCTATCAAGTACTCATGAAATGTGGTCAAGATGTTTTTCTTGATGATATCTTGAATGAGTTTGAAAATGGATAACTTCAGATCAAAAAGCAAGTCACTAGGACAAAAATTTGAAAAATCCTGTGTGAACTCTAGAGGCCACACTTTTTGTCTAGTTCCCATAACAATTGTTCAGAATGTTTGTCTTGATATCTTGAATACATGTGTAAATGGGTTACATTGAATCAAAAAGAGGGCCACTGGGAAAAATCTTAATCAAACCTTTTTGCAATCTAGAGGCCACAATTCTCAGTCCACAATGTTATCAACCCCAGATCACTTAACTCAGGTGACTGCCTTTATGGTCATTGGCCCTCTTGTTAGGTATTTTGACTTTGATAAGCAGCCTTGATAATACAAAATCATCATCCTTGATAATGATGTTATTTAACATGCCTGGGTACAATACTTAATTCTTGTGGATGAGCTCAGTGTAGAAAAAAACATTGTGGGAAACTGAGAAAATGCAGGTTATCAGCTTTCCTTCTTGTAACACTGTGTTTCTAGCCTTTCAAAGTAAAATCCCATCATTTGACACTTATTATTTGGTATCTGCACATACTTTCACTATGAATGAGTCTGAAATTTTGTTGTCTGGTAAAGGGTTGAAGTGATATTATTGGTCATTACAATATAGGTGGGAATGAATGCCCCATATTTTCTATGCTGACGGAAACTTCCAGCATTCTTAAGTTAAGCTTAAGAAAGTATAAAAGTGAACATGATCACTTTTATTTTGTTCTTATCTGTATATCGTCAGTAAATTACTTCTCTTTAATCCTTAAAGCCCCAATCACAACAACAAATGCCAATGTGGCCAGTTTAGATCAAGGTCAGACTGCACAAAAAATACAGTCTGATGTTTGACCTACACTGTACACTTTGATGAAACAGGATAGAAAAGAACAAAAAATAAAAAACAAAAAACTTCTCTTACATTTGTGGCTTATTAACCCTTTACCACACAATCCCAAGTTTTAACGACCCTGAGAAAGAAGGCTTTTGAAAATATTGTGGGGAAAAGAGAAAATGCTAGTAACCAGCATTCTCTCCTTTTCCCAAAATATTTTCTAACCTTTCATAGGAAAATGCTTTCATTTGAGCCACATTCAAATGATTGTCTGGAACTGCTTTGAATTTGAACCAGTCTAAGATTGTGTTGTCTAGCGAAGAGTTAAAATCGTAGGTGATTATCAAGGAAACTTTCGGATGGTGAAAATTGTTATATTTTGTGGACATTTTTGATTGTGTATATTATGCCTCTTATCACATAAATACAGCTCTTTGCATCCCTGCAGTCAACTACAGTTAAATACTTGAAAGTAAAAAGAGGAATTATTGCTCATGACAAACAAAATTTAATGATATTTGTCCCCAGGGCTTTGTATGTTGTAGAAAATGACACTTTTTCTTCCCAAGAAAATGTGGGAAATAAAAGAAGATGGTGGTTACAGTCTTTTTCTCAGGTTTTTAAAGGCCTTCTTACTCAGGGTCATTAAACTATGGAATTGTTCTGGTAAAGGATCAAGCATACCACTTTGGTTGAATGACATTTTATACTGGCTTTCAGTAGTCTTTCTTAGCTGTTTCTTTATAACAGTCCTTACTAGTTGCTTTAATTGGTCTTTCAATTACTTTATAATAACAGTTCCTATTAACCCTTTCCCAAACAAGCCCTGGTTTTCACGTGTCTGCAGTACAAGTCTTTTGAAAACACTGTGGGAAAAGGAGAAATTGCTCATAACGAGCAATTTCTCTTTTCCCACAGTGTTTTCTACCCTTTTTGAGACCTTTCTGCCATTTTCATCAAATTTAAAATTGTGGTCTGCAAACTCTTTCAATTTGGACCAGTCCAAAATTTGTCGTTTGGGAAAGGGTTAAGCATGCTTCAAAAAGTTTTTAGTCTGTGTAGATGTTTAGATTTTTCATTGTTTTCACTAAGCAATTTCATTTGCTATTGTAAATGTAATTTGTCTGGTATTTCCACTGGGCATAGATTATTCAGAGTTGTCATTGAGTAGAGATATCACTAAGTATAAATTGTGTCTTCTCTTTACTGTGTATAGATTGGTACATATCACTGAGCATAGAATATACCATTTCTTCCACCAAGCATTTTCGTTGAGTACATGTATAGATTTTTATAGATCAGTGGGCATAGTTTCATCTATCAGGTTATTGCTTATAGATGAATTCATCTTGTCATTGAGGATTAATTATTTCATCTTTTCACTGAGCATATTTTTTTTTTTTTTTTCTATTTTCTGGGTGAGAATAGGTTGTTCGATTATTTTACTTAAAAAGATTGTTGCATCATTTACTCAGCAAAGAGTATACCATCTTTTCACTGAGCAAAGATTTTTAAGTGAGTTTACAGAGCATAGTTTCATGTTTCACCAAGCATAGGTTGTGCCATCTTTTTACTGAGGATTTATAGTTGCATCTTTCACTGAAGGAAGATTGTTCCATCTTGTCAATGAGTATTGATTTTTAAGGAAATTTGCTGAGCATGGCTTAGCAAGGATTGTTTCACCTTTTCGTTAAGCAAAGATTTGGAGATACATGTATGTATTTTCATTTTAGCATAGATTAGTAATCATTTACTGAGAATTTTCACAGAAAATCAATTGTTTCATTATTTCAAGGTGTTGGTATTTTCACAGATTACACTGTCTATTCACTGAGCATAGACTGGTCCATCTTTTCAGAGAGAATAGATTGATTCTTTATTAAATTTAGATTGAATTGTACCATACTAGGTTTTATGCAGCATATCAAGCTAAGTTAAACTTTTTCTAATCAAACCTGTGTTTTGAAAATCCTGGGTAAATAGGCCCTTTGAAAACATTGTGGGAAAAATAGAGAATGTTGGTAACCTTTACACATGAACACATATTTGAGCCATGCTCTGGCAAAAGAGGGCTTAATGCATATCTGTAATGCATGATACCAAGCAAGTCAATACAGTATTATGGATAAAAAAAATTATTTTGTATAACAACTGCCTGAATCATGAGGTATAGTGGTCTTTGGAACTACAGAAAAATGACAGATAGCAACAAGATAACATTCAGGTCAGCCTGTGTGGACTGCGTAGGCTGACCTGAGTCGATACTTTTTTTGGCAGATGCATTAAGCCCCTTTTTCACAGAGAACTTAGAAAACATCTTTGTGGGAAACAGTAGTGTGAAGGTAAAGAAAACGTCAACATCTGGAGAAAGTAGAAAATGCTGACTGAAAAGCTTTCTTCTTTCCCATTGTAAAAGCAGTGTATTGTTTGGTACTGGGTTAACATTTATTTAATCTTTACTTTAATCTTTAACTCTTTACCACACAATCCCGACTTTTAACGACCCTGAGAAGAAAGCCTTTTGAAAATATTGTGGGAAAAGGAGAAAATGCTTGTAACCAGCATTTTCTCCTTTTCCCACAATGTTGTCTACCATATAAAAGGCAAAATTCCTCATTTGAGTCACATTGAAATTGTCGTCTGCATATGCTTTCAATTTGGATAGGTCTACATTTTCCACATGTGGGAAAGAGTTAATCAAACAGTGTGGTGTTTTACAGACCCTCAAAAAAGATGGCTACTGAAAACAATGTCAGAAAATGAGAAATTGCTAGTAACCAGCATTTTCTCTGTTTCCAACCATGTTTCCTATGCTTTCGAAGACAAATTCCATCATTTGAGCCCATTCTAATTTGTCCTCTGCAAATATTTTGAATATAGGTGAGTTACATCTTTACCACACAATGCCCTCTTTTAATGACCTTGAAAAGATTAAGGGGAAAGGAGAAAATGCTGGTAACCAGCATTTTTTCCTTTCCCCACAATGTTTTCTACCCATTAAAAAAAAAAAATAAGAAGCATCATGTGAGCCAGATTGAAGTTGTTGTCTGCAGATGCTTTAAATTTGGAAGGGTCTTAAATTTGTTGTGTGGTACAGGATTAACCCATTACAACTCAATCCCGAGTTCTAGCGACCCTAAGGAAGATGGCTTTTAAAATCAGGCTGGACAAAGGAGAAAATGCTCGTAACCAGCATTTTCTCCTTTTTCCACAATGTTACTACCCCCCTAAAAACGAATTTCTATTTTTCAGCCACATTTTTTGGTCGTCTGCTAATTCTTTCAGTTTGGACTGGTCTTGAATTTTGTCATTTGGTAAAGAGTTAACTCTTTACCAAAATACAAAATTTTAGACCAGTCCAAATTGAAAGGAACTGCAGACGACAAAATAAATGCAACTGAAAAATTAAAAATAATTTTGGGGAAGGGTAGAAAACATTGTGGGAAAAGTAGAAAATGCTGGTTACCAGCATTATCTCCTTTTCCCACAATGTTTTCAAAAGACTTCTTTCTCAGGGTCGTTAAAAGTCGGAATTGTGTGGTAAAGGGTTAAGCAATGTGTCATCTGTTATAGATTTTAAACACTGTTCAAATGTGTAATATAGTCATTGCATCATAGCCTCTTCATAATAGCTACTCAGGACATGTATGTCCATGCTAGGAACTTAGAAATGTACTCAGAAACTTGTAGGCCTTACTCGGATATTTGTAGGCCTTATTTATACATGTATTATTGTTTTGCTCTGGTTTTGAAAATGGATTAGAATTTGTATTCCTTTTCACTGCTGTTGCATTGAAATTCTGCGAGATAATGTTGAACAGGAGAAATGGCTGTTTTGCATAATATATTGGTCAAGAATACAATTTTTGCCATAAATGCCTCTGCCATGAAGAATTTGTGGAGGAACTTCTTTATTTACTACAAAAGTGCACAATTATAAGGTAAAATATGTGTCTTGAATAATCCACTCTTTACCACACAACAAAATTTAAGCCCGGTCCAGACTGAAAGCATTTGCAGATGACAAACTAGGTGTTATTCAAAACATAAAATTTGTCTTTCAAAGGATAGAAAACATTGTGGGAAAAGGAGAAAATGCTGGTTACCAGCATTTTCTCCTTTTCCTACAATGTTTTCAGAATGCCTTCTTTCTCAGGGTCATTAAAAGTTGGGATCATGTGGTAAAGGGTTAAATTCATGTATTTTTCAATTCTGAGGGTTTACTCTTTAGCAAACAACCAAGTGTTAGACTTTTCCAAATTACAAGCATTTCCAGACAAGATATTAGATGTTGCTCAAGTAATGGAATTCGTGACTTGAAGGGTAGAAAACATTGTGGAGGAAAAGGAGAAAAATGCTGATTGACAACATTTTTTCCTTTTCCCTCTATGCTTGCAAAAGCCTTCTTCTCGGTTGTTAAACCACAGGACTGTTTGCTAATTGGTTGATGTATTTTATTGTAGCATTTACTTGAAATGAGCAAAGTCCCTCACCTTACAGCTAAAGGGAATACTCTCTTTTAAGCATTACCAGCATTTTCTCCTTTTCCCACAATGTTTTCTGCCTATCAAGAGAAAATTGCACCATTTGAGCCACTTTGAACATGTCATCTGCAAAGCTTTCAATTTTGACAAGGCCAAAATTTCGTTTTCTGGTAAAGGGTAAAGTCTTTAGTTAGCAGTCCTGTGTTTGGACATTTCTGAGGGAGAAATTATCCCATCATTAGAGTCATACTCTTCTTCTGCAAATGTTTGTAGCCTTGATGATTTTTAGATATTTTTATCATGATGTAAGTAAATCAAAATTAGTGAATGAAAGAGTAGCATGTCAGAGTCTTCAATAAACTTGTAAATACTGCAGGGAAAGGAGCATTTGCTTTGTTTGAAAGATTGCCCCTTATCTGACAAAGAAATTTTTGGCTTTCCATAATTTCCCTTTCCTTTTCTGTCAGCTTTCTTCATTAAAATGTCATTTTTGACTTTCTGGTGTAGATGTTACTATAGAACATTATGGTAGTTGGTAAATATTAGCTTTTTGTCAGCCTTTTGTCCCCGTTATTTTGTATATCCAGTTGGATTATTGAAAGTCTGTAAAAATGTTCAATCAAAAACTTTTGAGCCAAAATAGCTTTGTAAGAAAGAGCAGTTGCCTCTTACAAGTAATTCTTATTCTTATGTTAGTGCTTTGATACCATCAAAAATAATATTTCCATTTCTTTCTCTAGTATGCACTTTGTAAGATTTGTTATGTCAAACTTTTTTTAAATAAGTCTGAACAGTTTTGGACCAACATTTCAAATAGGAGATACACATTTCTCAAAAAATATCAGGCATCGTGTATCAACGATTTTTCAGCAAATTCTGAAATCATTCATGGAAATATTACTAGAAATAAGCAGTTCTTTTAGCACACCTGAGCATGAAGTGCAACAGGTTAGCCTTTGTGATTGTGCTGTGTCCGTTGTGCGTCATCTGTCTTGCAGTAATTAACAATTACCCTGTGTGCACAATAGAGGCCACATTTTCAGTTGGATGCTCCTGAAACTTGGTCAGAATGTTTGTCTTGAAAATATCTTGGATAAGATCCAAATTGGGTCATGGCGGGTAAAAAAGTAGGTTCAGTCTTAAAAAACCCTTGTCAGAATGATTGTCTCGATGATATTTAGTGCAGGTTTAAAATTGGATCATGTCCGGTCAAAAAGTAGGTCACCCAGACAAATCGATAAACACTGTGTGCACTCTAGAAGCCATATTTTTCTCTCTGATACTCCTGAAACATGGTCAGAATGTTTGTCTCGATGATATTTTGGCTAAGTTTAAAATTGGGTCACATGTCGGGTCAAAAAGTAGATAAATAGAAAACCTATTTGTGCACTTAAGAGGCCACATTTTCAGTCTGTTACTCATGAAATTTAGTCAGAATGTTAGTCATGATGATATCTTGGACAAGTTCAAAATTGGGCCATGTCAGGTCAAAAAGTAGGTCACTGGGACAAATTTCTTAGAAAAATCCTAAGCATTCTAGGGGCCAGTCAGTCTGTGACTCATAAAATTTGCTCAGAATGCTTGTCTTGATAATATTTTGAACAAGTTTGAAACTGGGTCTTATTGGATAAAAACATATATCATGTAGACTCGTTTGTTTACATCATCACACCAAGGTTGTCTTCAACTTTTTCAAACCTAAATGACTTTACTCAGGTGAGAGCTTTAGGGCCAATGGCCCTCTTGTTTCTTTTATCATGACTGTTTGCCCTTCTCTCAGCACTTCTATGGAAAGATTGAATATTTAACTTACCACCTGCCGAAATGGATTTGCAGGAGATAATTTGGAAACAATGTTGAAAAAATGGATAACGAAAAAAAGTGAATAGTTTAACCAAACAATCTTATGTTTTAGAAGAAGGTTTCAAAAAATTGTGGGAAAAGGAGAAAGTGTTGTTAACTAGAAGAAGATGTTTTTTTAAAGACAGTGTGAAAATAGGGGAAAATGATTTTTACCAGCGTTTTTCCTTTTCCCACAATGTTTTCAGCAGTCTCAAAGACAGAAATCACCTGTTGAGCTGCGCTGAATTTGTCATCTGCAAATGTTTTTGAACTTGTTTGAGGCTAAAATTTTGTCACTTGGTAAAAAGATAAGATTTATTACATATGAGCACTCTTTTTTTGTCCTAATTTTTCGATCACAGTTTAGTGTCTTTTTTATGCCAATTATTTGTATGGCACATTTATTCATAAGGAAGTGTAGCAATAAGGTGCCATCATGCCCCTCTTGTTTCAATGATGGGTCTGCTGCTTGGTATTTCTTGTAAAAGAACAGAGAGAAATAAGGCCAAGTAAGTAAGTAAGAAAGTATTGCAAGATGACAGAAATTGTTTGCAGTTTGTTGTATATTGAATGCTGTTATGACAACGTATATAATCATGTATGTTATTGAATGAGAATTATTTTGTCAATGGATAGAAATTTCATGTATGCTAAATGTGCTAAAATGTAATCAGTGAAGGGGAACTAGCAATGTTTTGAATCAGTGCTTAAAGTTTTATGTATTATGAACTATAATCATATGTGTTCATTTCCAATTTCATATTTTGTGTCACTTTATAATTGCTTTAGAGAAGTTCATGTTTTCATTTTCACTATACATATTTAGCACAGGCACTTGCTTTTTGAAAAACTTTGGTCTCTTTAAACTAATGTATACGAGTCTTATATACTAGATTAAAGATGGTTAAGTTTGTCGGGAAAAAAGAAAAAAACGAGTGACTGTGTTATACAGTCAAGTGATAAATGAACAATTTTTTTGAATTGTTCCAAATGAATATATTGAAAAGTAAAGGAGAAAAGAATCAGTAAGGATCAACAAATGAAATGTTTGAATTAAGACTCATAAGAAATCAATTTGGTGGATGGATCAGACTTATGAGCAGTAAGAATTGTGATGAGTTACGTCATCGATCATAACAATACTTTCACAAGAAATGCGTGTTATAGGAGGAATACTATAGATTTAACATTTGTAGATATAATCACGTGTTCATTTTCAAAGTCATGTGTTGTGCCAGGTTAAAAAGAGAGATTTATTTGGTGAATGACATTTAGAATATGCGGATTGTCAAACAATATGATTTTGACTTTCAAACAGAAGATTGTTGTGGTTAGCGTGTATACTTTCTCTTAAAAATGAATGACACTTTAAGGATAATGTTTTGGTACTTGTGTCAGCTGAGGCTGAAGCATTAAAAATAAGCCATGCTCTGTAAAAAGGTGGTTTAATACATGTGCGAAATGTATTAACTCATGTCAGCCTGCCTTGGCCTCGCAGGTTGACCTGGATCAAAACTTTGTGCTTTTGGTAAATTTTCTTTGTGTCCAAGGACCATGGTACATATACCTCAGGGGTCAACCGGTTGTGGGACAAAATGGATTTTATGGCTACATAATCATGTGATGACTTACATAGTATCATGCATGACGGAGATACATTAACTCTTTACCAAACAACAAAATTGTAGACTAGTCCAAATTCAAAGCTTTTGCAGTTGACATAATAAATGTGACTGAAAAATTGAAATTTGTTTTAGGAAGGGTAGAAAACATTGTGGAAAAAGGAGAAAATGCTGGTCACCAGCATTTTCTCCTTTTCCCACAATGTTTTCAAAAGGCTTCTTTCTTTAGGGTCATTAAAAGTTGGGATTGTGTGGTAAAGTGTTAAACCTCCCTATGCAAAAACATTCAGTTCTATTGAAATGACATATGACATAGTCCAATTGGCTGCATTCGATACCCCCAGCTGGGCGCCTTTGCCGTGATTGTCTGGTGTGTCTCGTTGTTGTGACTATGCTGATAGTAACAAGACAATTGAAGAAGAAATAAATATGATTATAATTGAACCATGCTCTGTGAAAAGAGGATTTAATGCATCTCCGTGATGCATTATTCCAAGCAAGTCATCATGTAACTATGGATTAATTAAATCCATTTTGTCTAAAAACCGGCTGAATCCTGAAGTAGAATCGTCATTGGACATGCAGAAAATTGATCAACAGCAAAAAGTTTCGACCCAGGTCAGCCTGGGTGGATTGTGCAGGTTGACCTGTGTCGATACTTTTTGCAGATTCATTTACCCCCTATTCACAGAGCATGGCTCAATTAATTAGATATGCCATTGAAAATGGAAGGTGTAGACTGTTGGCCCTTTACCAAACAGTTTCCTGTTTTAATGATCCTATGGAGGGTGGTTTCTGAAAACAATGTGGGAAAAACATTTTCTCCTTTTCCCACAACGTTTTATACCATCTCATCCAGCATTTGATCAATATTTATTTCTGTCATCTGCAAACGTGTACAATTTGGGGAAGTTCAAAATTTTGTTTTGTGGGATAGAGCTAGATCAATGCTTCCTTAAACAAACGTGGATCAAACGATGGAGTTGAGTTGCAAAGGTTTAAAAACATTGTGGGACAAAGGGAAAATGCTGGTTCCCAGCATTTTCTCCTTTTCCCACATGGTTTTCAAAGCCTTTATCGTCAAGGTCGTTATTTTAAAACGGGGGATTGTTTATTAAAGGGTTAAATAAAATCATATCTAGGTCGTGTAATGTCTATATAAGTATAGTGTAGACCCCGTTACGCTTTCATGCCGTGTTGTGACAATCAATGCTGTTATAATCATTAAATCACGGAAACGGAAATTGTTCTTTTTTTTTCTTCTTTTTAACCCGTGAACAGCGAAATAAGTTAAAATAAACTTACCAGCCAGTAGATTTAAAAAAAAAAATGCACATTTTTATGTAAAATTTCTGGCGTATTTCGGGGGAAAAATATACCTCTATCGGATTGTGTAGATCCAAGATCAGACTGCACGTTCTGTGTAGTCAGATTTTTTATCTACCGCGGCCGCAAAAGTGCCTCGAGTCGCGCTAAGTCGCCTAAGGGTTAAGGTCAGATCTTGTGTCTTTCTCTGCTTTAGAAGACTATTCTGTGCCTTTGCGACCTGCTGAGTCCCATGGCTTACCGGTTGCATACCGGATTTGACACCCACGGGTCTCTGGTTCGATCCTTTTTGAAGATGGAAGATAGTCATTACGACAGGATTCATTCCTCACCAACGTTAAACATTGTCTCGATGATGTCAAGCGGTAGGAGAGTAGCCATTGGCTTGGAAAGAGCATTGTGTTAAGTTGCTTAAATAAAAATAAGGAATGCATGGGTAAGTACATTGATCGCCGCGATATTACTGAAATAATGCTGAAAACGGCGTTGAATAATAACAAAGAAAACATGCTTTGGCGACCCGAAAGAACTAGTTTTGTGGTGTGGAAAGGTGATAATGCTGGTAACCAGCATTTTCTCCGTTTACCACTATTTTTGCTATGGTTCAGAAGACAAATTCCATTTGAGCTACATTCAATTAGTCTTACGTATTTGCTTTCAATGTGCACTCGTCGAAAATATTCAATGTTTATGAAATTGATAACTAATTCTCCGCCAACAAGGTTGTGGGTATTTTTTGCATGATGCATTAAACCCCCCTTTCACAGGGCATGGCTCATATCTATTGAATCAGACCTAATGAAGAGTTGATTCAATGATGTTTTACGCTGCTTTCAACATTATTTCAGTCATATCACAGTGAGATGTCACTTACTTGCCCAAGGACACTCCAACGAAAAACTCGGCACCCCCGAAAGAGAATCGAACCACGGGCCTTCAGATTTGGAATCCTATACGTTCACCATTGAGCCAAGCAGGACTTCCAAGGGAAGAACCTACGGATTTTATGCCGCCTGGCCAAGATTGATACGGTGGAAGTCCACTTGCATTTCTCATAGACATATAAGATAAACTTATGAATTCGAAACATGACTTTACTTGCAGTCATAGCGAGAGATATCTGGGATGCCTTCAATAAACTGCGTACGTGCGAAATTTGCGTACGCAGTTTAGGTAAGCATGCATCAATTCTGAAAACCAGTTTCTCTAAACTGCCTTACTTTACGGTTTAAGTAAATATTTGCATATATATTTATATATCATCTTTATTTCCTCCAATTACATTAAACAATAAAATGGATTTAAACAAAAACTGCCGCTTTTATCTCTAATGTTGAGGTTAATTTAGAAGCAACAGATGAAAATGCCTTGTATGGTTCCATAATAGAAAAAGCCTTGGAATCGATGGCAACATTCCAGGTGTTAGGAAGTAGACAGACATTTCACTCCGTGATTTTGTTCGAAATACACATTATGATTTGGCGTGCAACACACGAAAAGGGGCCTTCGGACATATGCGTAAAAGTGTGTCGTCCCAGATCAGCCTGTGCAGTCTGTGGCTAATCCGAGACGACACTTCCCGCTTTTGTGCGATTTTCTGTTTCACGAAAGTCTGCCGTAAGAAAAAATCTTATGCAGTCGTAAAGTGCCGTCTCGGATTAGCCTGCGCGGACTGCGCAGGCTAATCCGAGACGACACTTTACGCAAATGTCCGAAGGTCTCATTTCGCATGTTGCGGGCCATTTATGAACCACTGAGAGGTAGTTCTTATTTTCCTCTTCCGTGAAGACTTGCCGCTAAAGGGGCTGTTGTCAACATGAAGAACGAGGATAATAAGTGCCTTTTGTGGTCCGTGCTTCGTGCACTAAATCCTAAAGACAATCATCCAGAACGTCTTGATAAAGAGTTAAAAAGTAAGGAGGGCGAATTAAACATAAAAGGGGTTTCATATCCTGTCAGTATCGGTGACATAGAAATGGTTGAAAAACAAAATCCCGGAATCGCTGTATACGTCTCCGACTATGAGAATCGAAAAAATTATCCTCGGGGGGTTTCTAGATATGATGATGATGATGGATACACGTTTGTGGACCTCTTGTTTCTTACAAAAGGAGACCAAAGTCATTGCTCTTGGGTAAAGAATCTATCTAGATTATTATCTTCTAAAATTTATAATCATCAGCATAGAATATATTTTTAGTGTTTAAATAACTTTCACTTACAAGAGTCTTTGAAGAAGCATATAGATTATTGTAATAAACATGTGACCCTAAAATTAGAAATGCCAAAAGAAGAAGCATAAAGATTATTCTAATAAACAAGAGACCGTAAAAATAGAAATGCCAAAAGAAGGTTCGACTCTTTCGTTAAAAAAACACGTTAGACCGATGAAAGTACTTTTATCGTATACGCCGATTTTGAGTCATATTTGGAAACTTTGGTTACAAAGCAATACCAAAAACACACACCATCGAGCTTTTGCTATTATATTTAATGCTCTCACGATGAGTTGTATCAACCTATACGTAAAGAGTACACCGCAAAAACGAAGGGTGAGAATATTTCACAACTATTTTGCAGTGATGAGTTCACGATACATGATGACAAAGTTAGAGACCACTGTCATCTCACTGGAAAATTTAGACAGGCGGCGCACAACAAGCGCAACCTACAGTATCAAAAACCAAAGTTTATAGCACTGGTCTACCACAGTCTCGTTGGATACGATAGCCATCATTTTATTAAGAATCTTGGGGTCACTGAGGGTGATATCGCGTGCATTCCTAACAACGAAGAAAGGTATATCAGTTTTACAAAAATGTTGTCGTTGGGTCTTATATAGACAAAGAATGGAAACATAAAACCAATACATCAGCAGCTTAGGTTCATTGACAGCTTTAAGTTTATGGCTTGGAGTTTGGATACATTAGTTGGCAATTTAAACGAGAATTGTTTCCAAAACATTTCCAAGTTCTACAATTGAAGACAGCTAGAGTTACCAAAGAGAAAAGGTGTCTATCCATACGAATACATTCAGTTAAAAGACTGGATGAAACAAGACTACCACCCAAGGAAGTCATGATTCTGTTCTATACTCAACGGTGAGGAAATCACAGACGAAGACTATACACATGCTCAAAAGATATGGAAAGAATTTGGATGTTAAACTATTCGAGATTACTATGATTTGTACAACCAAACTGACGTTTTACTCTTAGCAGTCGTGTTTGAGATCTTTAGAAATATTTGTCTCAAGAACCATGTTTTAGACACTGCTTGGTATTATACAGCCCCTGGTTTAGCCTGGGACGCGATGTTGAAATTACTGAGGTAAAATTAGAGCTGCTATCGGACGTAGACATGTTACTTATGATCGAAGAAGGTATCAGGGGAGGAGTTTCAATGATATCCAAACGTTATGCAAAAGCCAACGATCCCTACATGGGGGTGAGTACAATAAGAATGAACCGAGTACGTATATTTATTCAGATGCTAACAATCTCTATGGGTGGGCTACGTCGAAACCTCTTCCAACGCATAGTTTTAAGTGGATGAAAGAAAATGAGCTAAAATTACCAACAGAGCAAGGTTTTATTTTAGAGGCTGATCTGGATTATTCGCAACAACTTCACGATCTACACAACGACTAAAAGAAAAGAAATGTAAAGGTGTGAAAAAAGCTGTTGTCAAGAAAAGCATCTAATTTCGAGATTACAAGGATTGCTTATTCACGGGTGATGAACAATTGAGAAAGATGAAAATAATGAGAAATCGCAGCCATGAGTTACATACCGAAGAGGTGAAGAAGGTGGCACTCTCAGCATCTGACGACAAAAGGGTGATTTTAGATAATAAAATAGATACCCGAGCGCTATGGCAATATAAGTTTAATATAAAATGATGATCTCAGTTGGAAAAGTTATTTTCCCAAATAAACCACTATCCAACGTTGAACTAACAAAAACAGCTCTTGAGTACTTTAGAGGAGTATTTCTTCGTGACACTTTATACCTAAAAAACCTAGAAAAAAAAAAAAAAAAAAGAATGTGGAATACTAACCCTAGATGATTCACTCGATGGTTGAACGCATTGGGTCGCATAGCACAAAAATGGAAAGCAAAAAACACCACTTTGGCAGTTATGGGCTGCAACCTCCTAATGAACTGAATGTATATATTAAAGGAGAAATTTTATATAATACAGAACAATTAAAGCGAGAAAACCAAGTGTTTTGCTTTCATCTATACTTATATAATTCAAAAGAAATGAGTGAGGTAAAAGATCTTGAAAACATTATAAATAATTTACTTCAATTATATGAAAAATGCCTGTTAATAACTTTGGACGTATGTCAATGCATATGCCCGTCAATAAGTTTGGATTTAGATGAAAATCACTATCATCGTAAGATAAAGGTATATCCTTGTCATATATTCATAATAATTTTTTAAGAAGAGACAGAACAAATACTGTTACTGGATCTATAAACATGGCTGGAAACACATCAATTAACGTGACGCGGCAACAATCAGATAAATATATACATGTATATGTCGTAGTTCAAACTGGAATCAAGGCAGATCTGGAATCTGCCTAGACCAAATTGGAATTCTATTTTGGTCTAGACCAAAGTAGAATTCTACTTTGGTCTACACAAATTTCAAATCTGTCTAGACCAAATTAGAACTCCAGTTTGGCTAGGCAGATCCAGAATCTGCCTAGACCAAATTGGAATATTTTCTTGTTAAATACAGTGCAGGGATCATACATGTGTGTATATAAGATCCCTGATACAGTGTGACTAAATATAAACCATCTGATTTAATTTAAACCCCAACATAAAAGTGGTTTCACAGAAATTCAGAGTAAGAATAAATTTTGAATGTTTTGCGCTTTAGCGGAGTAAATAAATATGTAGGAAATGGAGCAACTGTGGAACCCCCCCCCCCCCCCAAAAAAAAAAAAAAAGTTTCTTAAAAAAAAAAAAAAAAAAAAAATCTCGGCTGTAAACATATGTGGATTAAAATGATTTTAAAAGATCAAGAAAAATAATCAAATAATTAAGTAGTAAGCATTGTAGGAAAAGGAGAAAATGTTTTCGTTTCCTAAGAATTCTACCTCAGAGTTGTAAAACTTTTTTTTTTAGGATTGATATGATTACAACAATGAGAAAAACTGTTCATAAATGAAGTAGAAAGTATTATGGGAAGAGGAACATTGTTAATACTGTATAATCTCTAATTTGCTTTGAAATAAACAATAATTAATAAATTAATAATTAATATGTGAAGGGTCATACTGGCTTTGTGCAGTATGACCCTTCACATATTAATCATATGATGTGGGAAGAGACAATGAAAGTTGCTAATTGCCAACATATTGTTATCTGCCAAATTTGTTTTCCATAAAGGTGTGAAGTTGCTTTCAATTTGGACTAGTCGAAAATGTTATCATTTGGCATTTTTTTTTTTTTTTTATATAAATCAGTGTCTAACCCATTAGCGGGTAATGCTGAGCTTTAATACCCATGCGAAAGACATCTTTGAAAAACAGTGTTGGAAAAGAAGAAAGTGCTGTTTTCCATACTTTTCTCTTTTTCTCACAATATTTTTAAAAAATCCTGGTAAAGATCGCAAAAAATAAGCCATATTTCATGTGTTGTCCACAGTTTTTTTTTTTTTTTTTCATTTTTAAGTTTAAAGTATGTCTTAAATGTACTTTTCAATAAGTTAATCTGACCTATAAACACTTAATCCTGAGTTTAAACAACCGTTCGAAAAAAAGCTACGAAAAACAATGTTGGAAGAAATAGAAAGTAAATGAAGTAAATGAAGGTATCCAACATGTTCTCCTGTTCCCACAATGTTTTCCAAAGGTTTCCATTAATCTTTGTCTACACTTCCTGCAAAATATGATTTAAGTTGGGAACTGCAAAAAAAAAAAAAAAAAAAAAAAAATATGGATAATAAACAACATTTTTTTCTTTCATATAAATGTGTTTATTTAATGTTAATAAGCAAAAAGTTTAAATATTAAAATTCAAATAATATAGTCTGCTTTTTTGTTAGTGTTAAAGGTGAAAAGACTCTAAAAAAGAATAGATTCCAATTTGGTCTAGGCAGATCCTGTATCTGCCTAGCCAAACTGGAATTCTAATTCATTTCTTCTATCTGTCGTCAACTACATTCATTTCTTAACCTGAATGATTTAGAACCGTCTTTTACCGACAAAGAGTAGGTTATACGGGACTGGTTTATCAATTTCAAGTAATTCTTAAAACTAGAAATAGACTCTAAATTTCTAATATCTTGTGAAAATGAATTCCATTCATCAACGACAGATGGAAGAAATGAATTTTTGTACAAATTTGTCCTGCATGTAATGCTATAAAGGTTATTAGAATTACAAAGATTATAATTACTGATGTTACTGTTTAGTTGGGGAACAAGATTACTTAAATATGTTGTTGTAAAGCCTTATTAACCCTAACAGGATTTCTAACAACCAATGACAAACTTGTGTCGTCAGCAAAGAGATTAATACCTGATTCGATATTTTCGGCAACATCGTTGATATTAACAAGAAATAAAAGGGGACCAAGTATCGAGCCCTGAGGGACACCGGCATTAAAGTGTTTAGTATTTGACTGACAGCCAGGCAATACAACTCTTTGGCATCTATCAGGGAGATAATCAGAGAACCATGCTAAAAGTTTTCCATTTTCCATTTATTTCTGCTCGTTTTGATTTAAAAATAAGGCCTTTATACGATACTTTATCAAAGGCTTTACTTACATTAAAAAGATATTAATATATTTTACCAAACCAGCCTTCATCCAAAGCTTTACATATTTTGTTATAAAGAAATATTAATTGATTAATGGTAGAGTCGCCGGGTTAAAAACCTGACTGGCATGGCGTGGAGAAACGTATTTCGATCAAGAAGTTAAAAACATGCTTTAAAAATAATTTTTCGAAATCCTTTTCCATAGTGTTAAGAAGAGACAGCGGTCTATAGTTGGATGGAAGTGATGGATCGCCACTCTTAAAAAACTTAAAAAGCCGCAAACCAAGCTTGAAGCAACGGATACGTGCAAAAGTTTGGTGGCCTCATATTGACAAAGCATAGAAACTCACTGCAAGTCATGTTTTGATTGTCAGCTTGTAGGACAACAGTCAACCAGAACCTATGACTTGTACTGAGTGACCAACAATGTCATGGCAGCATTTAGCGGCAGACTTATTGGACCCATTGCCTTCTGGGGAATTACTTCTAATTTTTGTGGATTACTATAGTAGTTGGTTTGAAATCGCTGTGTTAAAAGTTACAAATGCTGAAAAGATAACTGAATCTTTAAGGAAAGTGTTTAATACTCATGGTCTTCCAATATCTATGCAGACAGATAATGGTCCTCAATTTACAAGTTAGCAATTCAGGAATTTTATGCAGGATCATGCTGTTGAACATAGGTATACTACTCCATTTTGGCCCCAAGCAAACAGGGAAGTGGAACGACAAAATAGGACTGTTCTCAAACGCATTAGGATTGATCATAGTCAAAATAGAAATTGGAAATCTGAGTTGGATGAGTTCTTGGTCATGTACAGAAGTACGCCCCATAATGTTATAGAGGAGAGACCATCAAAGTTTTGCTTGGTAGAGAAATAAGAACAAAATTGCCTGGTTTAGAAACATAACATATAATTCACAACTATCCGACATTGTCGTTAGAGACTCAGAAAGGAAGGACAAGGTAAACTGTATTCAAATCAACGTAGGAATGCAAAACAGTCTGATATCAAGGATGGGGAAAGAGTGTTGTTAAAGCAAGACAAAAAGGATAAGTTTAGTACCATTTCCCCCCTAAACCATACACATTGCCGGATAGATTGGGAAATGAGGTTGTTGTTAAGTCAGATCAAGGGATTAAATATAAACGGAACATTTCTCATGTTAAAGAGTCGCTTGAAAACAGTAATATGATGAATAATGATACCAAAGGAACGACAGATAGTACACTAAAAGAAGCATCGGGCTCAGAATTGTATGCAGATGATGCACAGTATGAGCAAGATGATCATTTTACAAAGGCAAGACCAGTTAGGTCAAAAACTTTCCCTGCCAGATACAAAGATTATGCTATGGGGAATTAAGGTAAGTAACTGTGGAAATGATTAAACACCAATTCAGTTGTTTTGTGCTTTCTTGGAAATGCTAGATTTAAGATTAAACCAAGTTCATGTAGAAATGGCATCAGAGTTTTAATTGTGGCTGAGTGAGGCATGTTATCAATTCGAGATTGATTACATAGTGGTTACTTTCTTTTAAAAGACAAAATGAAGTGTAGACCTTAACGTAAATGTATACATGTGTACATGAACGATCATTTCACTCACAGATTGATCAATACAGAGAGATGAACGTACATCAATATTTGTTTCGTACCAAAAGGGTTGATTGATTGTCTGTGAAAGAAATATCCGTGTCTAAGCTTACTGTTGTGTTCTGTAGTTTTGACTCTTGCAAAGCTTAGTGTCAGTACATACATCTATTCTAATTAGTGCCGATACCGGTAAAGAAAAAGTACGGGCAGTAATCAAGGCAATATGCAGAAAAGGGAAAGGAAGCTGCTTTCTTCTTTAAATTATACTGAAGAAAGAAAAAGAACACACGCGCTGGGATCGTATACAGTACATATATCAAAAGCGTTGACAGAGCGTAGATGGCATAGGCACTATGTCTAAAATTGATGTTGAAGGCTACATGTATATGCCAGGTGTCAGGAGGTGGTTGATAAGATATTACTTATTTGTGATTTCAAATACCAACACAATTATGAGTGATGTAATTGCCACTCGTGGCATTTCTTCATTTTGCTGATAAAAGCTGCAAAGATGGCTTTAAAATTAAAACGCAGATGGAAACATTATGTTACAAATGCAAGGAATAACTGAGTTTTTTGTATTTTTACTGTATATTACAGTAAAATTTCCTCTTCCGCTAGTTAAGTATAGCTGTTTTTGCGCAACTACTGCATAACAAGAGAAAATACATTTTAAACAGAAAATAGCATCATTTAGTACAATGGCTCAGTTGGTAGTGTAGCTAATTATGGTTGAAGGTCACCGGAGGCATTTTATTTTTGCAATTTGTTTCGTCATTAAGGGTAAACAGTCACGTCCTTCTGATGTTTTATTTACAAAATATCAACTTCCTCCTCCCCTACACCCCAAAAAAGGGGGTCAATATCTGGGTCCTTAAACTTTCAAACAACTAAGCAACAAGCGACTCTCAGGACTATCAGTCCTTTTGATAAGTAGCTGTACCGGTGCCTATACACTTGCTGTTTCAGGGAGGTAACCAATCTACTTGTCTACGAGCGAGTCTCTGGTAGAATGACTTTAATATGTATACACATATACGGCACAGGTTCCCCGTGCACAAACGAAATTTATGTATTTCGAGCAAGTATCGATATGACTTTCTATTTTTTACATTTTGCTTCGTACCGCGAGAAAACACCATTCAAGACAAAAATACATTATGCAAAGCATGAAGGTCGCCGCCAATTGAAAAGCCGGAAAACTTCACAGCCCGATGAAGATTGCTGTAATCTGCCGTAATTTACTGTATTATCAACGAACATGGTGAATCGCCGATTTGTACAAATGTGTATACCTACAATCCTTGTGATTTTCTATTGATGAATTAAGATATGTGATCATTATTTTACCACTCTGAGTTAAAACAAGAAACACATGGCTTGATGCATGTACATGGATTGTTATGCTCCATCAGACTGACTGGACGTTGTTCACAGAGACTGACTAATATTATTTTGCAAAGACAGCTAAAATGGAATTGGCCAGGAGTACTACACACTTTCATTAGGTGTTAGATATTTATTTACCTGAAGTTGTGTGAACTTTTGTTTAATTTGACCTTGAAACAAAACTTACAAACAACTGTCACACACACACACACACAAAAAACACATACAGGCTTAATTCCCAAGCAATTAAAAATGAGCGCGCACTGTGTGAAAAGGGGGCTTAATGCATCTGCGAAAAGTATCTGACCTGGGCCGAAACTTTTCGCTATTTGTCAGTTTTCTTCAGGTCAAAGGTGGGTCTATTTTACCTCATGATTAAGTTGGTTGTTTAAAAAATGTGGCTATTATGGTTCCATAATTATGTGATGGCTTGATAGGTATCACGCATTACGGAGATGTATTAAGCACCCTTTTGTCAGAGTATGGCTCATTAATACAGTGCCTTCTGCTACACCACAAACCACTTGACCGCTTAGCATACCTTATGTAGCTTTAGCAGATCAAGATCATACTGCACAAATCGTTGTATAACTCTACGCAATATCGCGACCTTGTTGCGAAAAGCGTATACTAAGCTCAGCCTGATCTTGGTCAGCAATTTTCGATACTCAATGCGCTCCGTAACTCTACCAAAGACGAAATTTTAGACCTGTCCAGATTAAAAGCATCGTTTTCTTTTGTAGATGACAAAACGATTGTGACTCAAAAGTTTAAAAAGAAATTATTTGAAAGCGTTAAAAACAACGTGGGAAAATGAGAATATGCTGATGACCAATGTGTTTTGAAAGTTTACTTCTTTTAGGTCATCAAAACTCTGGATTGTTTGGTAAAGGTTTAAGCTGTAGCCTATCTATTTAGGCTAGTATACTAGTAAAAATAGTTTTGCACCCCCCCTCCATGTTTTTACCGGGTTTGATTTTCTGGCGTGAATGATAAGACATGGGTGGGAATTTAGAATCTGTCTGCTACATACACCAACAAACCAGTCTGTTGCCTATGAAATGGACTGAACTGAGGTATCCCTTGACCTGATGGCAGCGGCTACTGATCTAGCTGTTCAGCCGCTTGTGAGAGGTATGAGGCAAAAACTGCAAGTTGTTCTGCAAGCCCTGGGCGGAATATTGCAATATGGACTTATTTTGTGTGCCCATTCTCGTGTTTCTTAAATTTGAAAGCACTGTATAAGAAAAAAAAAAAAAAAACCTACTTACAATGAGGTCAAGGGATACCTCAGTTCATTTCATTCCATATGCAAAAGACCGGTCTGTTGGTGTATGCAGCAGCCGGATTCTAATTCCTACCCTATTTTATATCATTCACGTCGGATCATCAAAGTCGGTAAAAAAACACAGGGGTTACAAGACTTTTTATACTGCGTATACAAATGGTCACCTTTGGATGACTCGGAATAATGAATGGTAAATATTGCAAATAAAAACAGACAAACTAACCAACATTATCCGTTATTTATTGTGATATGGGGAAAAAGGTAACAAAAAGACAGATCTAGATCTTAGAAAATTACAATGAAGAAAGCAAATACAAATCCTAAATACAAAATAATTTCTTACTTCATAACATACGAAACAGCCACTTGTGATGAACAATAACCTGCGTCGTGATATGTAAGGCCAACCTTCGGAGCTACATGCACCCACATTACAGCCCGAGTACTGGGTCCATATGTACCGTTCACGTTCTTAGTATTATTCTCAAGAAATTTCAAAATGTTAAAGTGATACAATTGGTTTAGCCAATCAGAAACTGCGTTACTTTCTAAATCTAGAAGAGTAATAAGACGGACATTAAGGATGATTAGACATTATGGAACCAGTTCCCAGGGAGCAATCGTCGAGAAACTGTTTAAGCTACTTATTCCAAACGACAATCGATTCGGAATTGTCCAAATTGAAAGCATTTGCAAATGACATCTTTAATGTTACTCATATCTTTCAATTTGTCATTAAATTCGTAGAAAACACTGTGGTAAAAGGTGGAAATGCTGGTTACCAAGATTTATTCTTTGCTCACATTTTTCTTTCAATAGCATTTTTTCCTCGTGGTCGTTTGGCCTAAAACATGGAATTGTTTGACAAAGAAGTAAATAATAACAATTTTTAAGTTTGAAATCTTTATTTCGAAAATCAGCCGACCCCGGAAGCTCTGTCGGTAGGATACAGGACTTGGGAAAAGGAGGTCGCTGGTTCGATCCACGGCTCGATCAATTTCTTTCCGAGGATTGATGATAGTGACGACAGGATTCATTCCTCTCTCGCCGCTGAGCATTGTTTCGACGATGGTTATATGGGAAAGCAGCCGATGGCTTGGAAAAAAATTGTGCGGAGTACTGGTAAAAGAAACTCCATTAAAGCATGTTTAGGTGCTCTGGCCGCCGCGATATAACTGAAATAATGTTGAAACGGCGTTAAACACCATAAAATCAATCAGTTCGAAAATCAGTTCGCACTGGTCAGGCAGCAATCTGTAATAAAGATAAGGTCTGGTTTTGGTGTCTGTTTAATACGGCTGTATGTTACAACACGGACAAATCAGTCCCGGAATGTGATTTCAAGCGGACATCCGAGGTCACGCCATTTTTAAAAGACAGTTTATGATGTAACGGAATATTGGCCTGTGACGTCACACCAGAATGAGACAGGAAAGGTTTGTGAAAGAAAATGTTTGGAGAATCACAGCGAACTGGTTTATGTGGGGTTGTTTCCCCTTCTCGAATTAAATCCATAATGTTTGGTTCGGGAAAGTTCGAATTGCTGTCACTATCCACGTTTAACTGCTGCAAACTTTTCAAATGATTCGGGGATCCTTTGATAATATCACAAGTCGCTAAGTTCTGGGATGACCTTGAGGTGCATGATGGAATTGAATATGGCGTGAGCTGGTTGTTGAAAGGCTGTTTAATTCTCAGTTGTCGAACTGATTCGTCTTCGCTGACTAACCAGTAAGTAAATAACTCACCTTTACCCTGTAAAACATGAAACAAGAGCACCGCATGAGTGTGCCAACGCTCCGCCACTGTTGCTTTTTCAGTGCAAGTTCTAATTTGTAAAGAGACACACCTGACCCTGTTGCATGGGTTCCCCTTTTGATTATTAAGAATAAAACGTGGTTTGTAGTAAATCTATTGAGAAATATTAGATATATGACAAAATGTCAACGTTTTTGCACGACGATGCAGACAGCGAGCTGAACAAAATCACGAGCGGGGCACTGGCCAATAGCAATAAGTTTCGAAACGTTCGACCCAGGTCAGCCTCTAACGACTGCAAAGGCTGACATGGATCGATACTTTTTGTAGATGGATTAAACTCCCTTTTCACAAAGCATGACGCAAAAATACACACAAACTCACGTGATACTATCTAGAGGTCATGTATGATCGATTCTGATATGTAGAACTTGTTAACTCTTTACCAAATAACACAAATTTAGACTCTTCCATATTCAAAGCATTTGAAGACAACAAACTAACTGTTGCTTGTAGGATAGGATTTGTCTTTGATTGTTTGGTAGATGGTTGAATAAGCTGATATCCAGATTTTGACTAAAAGGAAATATTTAAATTGATAGAAATCTGAATAGTGCAATTAACCCCTTATCCTGCTCAATTAATAAAACCTTCAAGCCGATAGAAAAAACTCGAATGATATTATTTTGTCAATTTTGGAAAAAAAATATCTCCTCATCGGACAGTGTAGATCCAAGATCAGACTGCACGTTCTGTGCAGTCTGATCTTAATCTACACTGTCCGCAGAAGGTCAGTGAGTCGCGCTTAGCAGCTTAAAGGTTAAGACGTCACTTTTGGGGGGAAAATGACCCATACCACGTCAAAAGACAATCCGCGTCAGGAACTCAAATCTGGGATCTGAATACTATGAATTAGAGCCTGAACCTACTGAGCCATTGCGTGATAACTGACCTCGTTTACATTTGACTTTTGAGCGATAGCAAGAAAGCCTTCGATTGTTTATTTGCATGGTGTTTAACGCCGTTTTCAGCATTATTTCAATTTATATATTGCATCTATCCATACTTTCCTGGAGTTTCTATTACCAGTACTTCGCATAATATGATTCCCGAGCCATTGGCTGCTTTCCCACATTTCCCATATTCCCATCGTCGTTACAATAATAAGCAGTGAGACGGGAATGAATTCTATCACAATGGCTATCGTCAATCCCCGAAAAAATGGCATAGCTGGGGATTCGAAACATCGATCTATGTTACTGACTGCATCGTAATAATCTGTTGTTGCAAATTGGCCTAAGTAAATTTCTCCATTTATACCCCTTGCTTGCTAATGGGCTTTAACTTTCTCGATCGTATCCTTTTTTAAGAGCGTTGGTTTGAATCATTAGCCTAGAATAATTTTCATAATCGTCATCAGTATAAATTTTATCATCTAGATTCTTAGCTGTGATAAGCTCCCATAGTCCGGGTGTTCATTTGTATTCTTCACCATCTACAACTATATTATCATCTCTAATGGCAACAGGCTTATTACCTATATAAAATTTTCGTTCTTGTCATATAACCCGTTAGTTTTGCCTCGGAATTAGTAGTAAATTTTTCAAGGAAATTTTTCACATCTTTTCTTTCATAGTTCTGTTCCATCTCTCAACCACACAAGATTTTTCCTCATTCTTAGTGGAATAAAACTCAACCAAACCCTCAACTTCTTTACTATAAAACTCTTTTCCCTTGTCAACCCACATCTTAATTGGTTTTCGACCGCTGCTTTGAAATATTTTTTCCGAATGCGGTAGCAACTTTTTTTTCCGTCTCGTCTTTTAAAGGTCAAATAAAGATTAACCGTATTTGGAGAAAGTATCGATAATAGCGAGGAGATACTTTACACCGCGATTAAATTTAGAGAATGTGCGCATGTCCACTAAATCCTAGGTCCAGATCTTATCTACGCCGTTTACTCGAACCCTTCTCCTCTCTAATTTTTTTTTTGACGGGTTTATGTAATTCCGCTGATAAATTTTGCATTAGCTCAGCATTTTTTTTCAAGTCCCATCCCAAATCTTACTTTTGTACCAATTATTTTATTCACAATAGACCTATCAAGCTTTTCCCGGAGAGTCGGATTAGTTTAAACATATTTTATTCAGTATATTTCCATATGTTACATTGAGTACTACAAAGTATTACGACAAGGATTAGAACGGAAGCATAAAAGCTTATATAGTTCCTCTCCCTAAAAACAGTCATGTGATACAACAATTACAGTAAGTCAAATAAAATAAATAAACACCAAAAGTTTAAACTGATAGTGAAGATTTCAGAGAGCGATGGTTAAAAAAAGAAGTATAAAGAAAGGAATAATCTTAGGAGACTGAGCAGAATGAAGGGAAAATTGAAAAATCAAATTGTATATGTGTATCTATGTCCGCGGCAGTACAATGTGAAAAGAGAGGCACCATCTGTATATTCAATATAAATTGAAACTCAAGCGAATCTACCATTACTGTCAATGAAAACATGAACTACATTAACTATTTTTTTCATTTTCCGCAAGGGTGAGATTGTTGTCACCAAATAGGACGGTATTAATATTATATAAATAGATATTTCACTGATACATTGTCTGAATGTTACCCTGATATTACGATATAATCTGCAACCGAAAAGGAAGTGTTTATTAGATTCTACTTCGCTGCAACTACAAAGAGGGGTTTCTACAATATTTTTCCAGAAGAGGTGTTGTTTTAATTCACTACATTTATTTCTAAGACGAGTATGTAAAACCTACAGTCTTCTTTCCCCATAAAAAAAAAAATAGTTTATGGGGAACTGGTTTATCTATATCCAACATGCGTGTAAAGGATGAGAGAGAGAGAGGATGAGAGCAAACAGTTCCACGCATCTACTGCTGAAGGTAGAAGCGATTTTATATAAACGTTAGTTTTGCAGACGATATCTGCCAGATCGTTCGAATTACAGAGATTGTATTTCGTACTACTGCCAAGAACATAAGTAGTTTGGAACAAGACCATGTACCATTTCGAAAAAAAAAAAAAATAAGAATAAGTTTGTGTTTCTTCCTACGCTCTCTCAACCCGATTCTTTACTAAGCTCTGCAATAGACACGAGCTTAGTACTCCCTGTTACAATCCTGACTGTCTCGTTTTGAATCTTGCCAAGTTCTTTCTTTTGGTACTCATGCATGTTATCATAAATGGTGTCTCCATATTAGAGAATTGGTCTAATAAATAAGAAATATATGGTTTGAAGTGAGAGGCGATCAAGCTGGAATTTCCATGCCTTTTCAGCAACAGTCTGCATTTGTTGATCCCAGGTTCCATCACAAGATAGATCAATATCAAGGTGTTTATAAAACTGAACTGACGGAATCCGGTTCTCTCTATGTCAAATGTTGACGGGATATTAACAAAGACTTAGATTTAGAGGGACTGAATTTCACCAGCCATTTGTCTGCTCATTTACTAACCTTTTCTATGTCTGATTGTAAAATTGCTACGGAAACAACTGGGGTATCAACTACTATAGAAAGAGTGGTGTCCTTTCCAAGTGGTAGGAAGGACACACTTATCGAGGCATAGATTAAATAATCGACAAAGAGGAAATGAAATCCGAAATGCTGATTCTGCCAAGATATTGTTATTGATACCGTCTGGACCAGATGCTTTTTCGGTACTAAGAGTTTGTAATACATCGGAAACCTGTTCAGGCCTGATGACTATACGATTTATCTTTTCACCTACATGTTGCTGATAGTCACGTGGAAGAGAATTTGAAGAATCGTTTATAATAGACTGACTAGAGAAAAAAAGAATTCAAGACACTTGCTTTTTCATAATCATCTACTGCAAATCTCTCACAAGTAGAGTCAACAATAGGCGGAAGTGTTGACGCTGAAGTTGAAGTATAAACGACTTGAGATTTAAACATATAAACGACTTGAGATTTAAATTACCAGATTTAACTTTAAGTGCCATTAGATCAAAGTAATCTTTTTTCGCATGTCAAATAATATAGAGTCGGATTATAGATACCATCCAGCTCGGCTAACATATTTTTATCACATACTTTGTTACGAGTTTAAATATCTTTATTTTTTGAATAACACAAATCGTGGTGATATGCTGCCTCGTCAGCCAAGCCCCCGTAGCTCAGTCGGTAGCGTACAGGACTTGAGAATAGGAGGTCGCTGGTTCGATCCCCGGCTCGGCCAATTTCTTTCCGAGGATTGATGATAGTCATCGCGACAGGATTCATTCCTCTCTCACCGCTGACCATTGTTTCGACGATGGTTATGTGGGAAAGCAGCCTTTGGCTTGGAAAGAATATTGTGCGGAGTACTGGTAAATGAAACTCCAGGAAAGCATTGATAGGTGCACTGGCCGCCGTGATATAACTGAAATAATGTTGAAAACGGCGTTAAACACCATACAATCAATCAATGCTGCCTAATCAATCCTATTTATCGGCTTGCTCCAATCTTGTGGGGTTAAATCTGGATTTCAACTATTTTTAAGCTTAGTACCAGGTCCTGTAAAGTTATGGCCGGGCAAGTGCATCTCAACGGGTAGGTTATTTATTACTTTATTTAGTACAAAATCACCAAAGCGGCTGGTACCCGGAACAAATTGGGTCTTAGTTATACCACACACAACACATGTTCCTCGTTTCATATTCCTTCCATTTTATAGAGGTTGTAAATTGCACATTGCTTGTATTAGTAACCTTTTACATTTAACGCAATACATTTTGATAAAATATAAATGTTTTCAATATAAAAATGGAGGTAAAAATCTCTCATGGAACGAAGTAATTTCAAAACAGTTTATCCACTTGCTCTTACCAAAAAGTATTAGAGGTGTTATTATAGGTAAATCGGGTTATGGAGAAACAACATTACTACTTAATCTTTTACTTAGACCAGGTTGGTTTGACTATAACAAATTATGTGTGTTTGGTAAGAGTCTTTCCAACCAGAGTATTGTATCCTTAAAAAAGCTTTCGAGGAATAATTACCAAAAGTGGTAACCGTACGATTATTAGAATAACGCGACAAGATAATCAGTTCGGTTTTTTTCGCCATCTGCTCTTGTTGAAGAATAGGCAAAAGAGATTAAGGATAAATCAAATATAGACAGTAGTTTTAAAGAAACCGCTGAAGATGTACCTGACCCACGTGACTTAAACCTAGAAAACAAAAACTTAATGATCTTTGATGACTCTTGGAAAAACAAAACAAATGTGAGACTTATTACATTCGAGGTAGACACAGTAATGTGGACTGTTTTTACCTTTCACAAAATTACTTCAAACTACCGCGTCAAACGATAAGAGAAAATGCAAGTTTTGTATGTCTTTTTCCGCAAGTCGCTAAGAATATTAACCATATTTACAATGACCATGTGGCACAAGACATGTCTAAGGATGAATTCATGATGTTATGTAAAACAACGTGGGGGAAAAAAAATTAACTTCGTTATCATTGATCTAACAAGCAATAAAAACTATGGAGAGCATAGGAGTGGGTTTGACACTTTTTACATTCCGCAATAAAAAAATATTTAACCGTGAAAAGGTTAAATATTTAACCGAGAAGATGGAGGGTTTATCCTCAAATGGCCTACTTTTGTTTGGTCCCAGATGACCTAGTGAGTCACCTGTATTATTATGCAACGTCTTGTTGTGAAAAAATCCGTTAGAACTCTTACTTTTTGCGGTAAAATCTGTATCAATTCTTTTTTTACACCTACGAAGCAGCCCAAGTGGACCACAGTGCGACCACGCAAGTGTATCATTGGTGACGAATTTGTCTTGGACCATAACGAAAAAGGGATCCTCGACATTTAGTCGAAAACCACGTTCGTCGAAAACGATCCCTAGCCCTGACCCTTATCCTAACTCAGACGAATTATTGCTCAAATCTTCCTTCCAAACAGAACTTTTCATGAAATAAGTCTAGGAATTCAGCAATCGGTATCTAAAAACTTATATGGATTTCGACGACACACCTTTTCGACGAAATGTCTAACAACCGACTCTATCATAAGGTAGACCGGCCCTTTTACATACGGAAAATTGACTAATAGCGAAACGTTTCGGCCCAGGTCAATCTGCGCGAACTCTGCAGGCTGACCTGGGTCGATACTTTTCGTAGATGCATTAAGCTCCCTTTTCACAGAGCATGACTCAAATAGGTTTAAACTAATCATCTGATTGGCTGAGATGTTCTGTTTCAACCAGTAGAGCGGCTGCTACTGGAATTTTGAATTATGATAATACTTAATCCTTAACCAAACAATCCCAACCACTCTGAGTTTTATGACCCTAAAGAAGAATCACATTGAAAACACTGAAGGAATGGGAGAAAATCCTAGACACAAGCATTTTTTTCCTTTTTGCACCAGATGTTTTCTGTCCATTCACAGAAAAATGTTTTCATTTCGGCCATAATGATTTTGCGTCTGCAAATGCTTTTGATTGAAAAGTCTAACAATTTGTCGTCTAATACAGCGTAAAAGGGGTTGTTGAATGTTGCTAATATTATTGTTTACAATGAATTTTCATTTTCTGTCTGGCAGAAACAAAAAAATCAGAAAGGAGAAAGACGAAAATAACTGAACCATGCTCTGGCAAAAGGGCGTTTAATGCATCTCTGTAATCCACTATACCAAGGAAGTCATCACATAATTATGGATCCATAAAATCCCTTTTGACTGTCAACATAATCAATAGGTAGAATAGTCCGTTGACAAGGAAATAAATATACAAATCGCAAAAAGTTTCGACCCATGTCAGCCTGCGCAGTCCGCGCAGGCTGACATGGGTTGATACTTTTAGCAGATGCAAAAAGATGCATTAAACCCACTTTTCACGGAGCATGGCTCAAGTATACTACCTTCATCGGTACGTTTCCACGGGGTAGTAACGTGTAGCCACCAAGTTTATCCAGCAGTTCCTTGCTATCCTGACTGCAATGGATCTTCATAGCTAGAGTAGGAAAATAGAGAATACATAGACCCTGAAATATAACTAAGCAACAAGTGTACAGAAACTGCCTCGAAGTGTATTTAGTTTTTCTAGTCGTCCATGTTTCTGTAATTCACCTCTTCATGTACTGAATTTTTCATTGCACATTTCATTAATTCATGCGGGTGATAAGCCAGAAGATGGCCTCAGTGTAAGTTGCTTTCGGATTTTATTGTAATAGAGGATCTTATATGAGTGTTTATGTATTATCATTTTTATCAAACGAGTTGACTAAAATTATATGACGCGAGCCTTTGCGAGCGTCATATACATTTTAGTCAACGAGTTTGATAAAAATGATAATACATGAACACGAAAGAGAGATTCTATTTATCGCATAAAACGGATGACAGTCAAATAAGTATCCTGCATCATCACCTTCAGCATTATACCATTCACGGGCCATGTTTACAGCTGTAGTTCGGTTTCAAATGTGTACATACACCAAGTAGATAGCTCTTTGACATTTGCCCCGAAAATAGAATGAAACAGTTTCTAGAGGGGATAATTCCACCTATTTCCACAATTTTGTTGATTTTAAAGAACTTCAGCTGCATTTTTGGTTTTTATTACGCATGAAAAATAAAAAAAAAAAAAAACTTTTCACGCGTATACGCCTTAGCAACAATGAAGTCGTTTTTCCGCGAAACGGCGTAGTAGTATAAATTCCGGCACGTGTTGTGGCTGGTTTCTTCAGCTTCACGCGTTCATGACTAAAAACTGATCAGAACCGGGACCCAAAAAACGATAATACACTAGTGTATTATCGAAAATAAGTCATGGGTTCAATACAATGCTGGATGAGGTTTTATGTGATAAAAAGATACAGGCCATGCTGGGGGTTAAGTGCATCTCCGTGATGTATTTTACCAAGCAAGACATCATATAATCATGGATCTGTAAAATCCATCTGGTCTCACAGCCAACTGAATCATGAGGTACACTGGTCCTTTGACATGCAGAAAATTGACTAGTAGCAAAAGGTATCGACCCTCTTAGCGCAGGCTGACATGTGTCGATACAGTTTGCAGAAGCATTAAATCCCCTTTTGCCAGAGCACGGCTCATTTTTTGTACATAGTTTCATTTTTGATGGATAGATTTCGAAAGATCTTAGGATGATTGTGCCATTTTATACCTCTTTCAACAAGAATTTCAGCTGTATCACGTCGACGGCTCAAGCATTCAGTGTTTCGTAAGTTTCACTAATAATAAACCGGGGCTCTGTAGCACCTTGCCAAAGGACGCTCCTACACTAGAAGGGGGATCAAATCGAGATTCACATTATATATCAAACGCCTAGCCCTCTGGATACAGTGGAAAATTTCAGTCAGTTGGAGAGAGACCAAACTTTATTGATAATATGACGCAGTTATGTAACCCTTATCCTGCTAAATACGTTAAATGAAACTTTCAAGCCGATGGTAAAAACCAGAACGTTGCTATTTCAAAGTTATGAGGGTTGGGGAAATATCTTTTTATCGGACAGTATAGATCCAAGATCAGACTACACGTTCTGTGCAGTCTAATCTTGATCTACACTGTCCGTGAGTCGCGGTTAGCAGCCTAAGGGTTGAAAGAAACGAAATGAAATTGAATTACAAGACTTTAAAAAAAAACGACTGTCCGTTCACAGTAAAGAAGTTCTATTTTTTTTCCATTTCGATATTTACAACATTTTTGAGTCGCCTGGTTGCGTAGCAACCAGGCTCTCATTGTTATCATCTTGATCTATGGGGTGACGTAAGCATACCTCCGGCCTTGTACTGCTTCCTGTCCCAAGTTCCGGTTTACGAGATAAAACATAGTTTTCTAATTATTCGGTAAACAACCCAATTTTTCTGTAGTAATTCACTTACAGTTGTGCCTTTGTGATAATGAACGTGTCTATAAAGACTGAGCTCTTTAACGGTTTAAGCCTTTGAAAAATCACTTCGTCGACAAGGTACACGATAGCCTATCTCTTACACAGACATCATCTCTTAAAATAGCGCATTATGTATGTATCTAAAAATAGCCGTTGTGAACTGAGTAAGTTCGCGAACACACTGCAAAATACTCTTCGACGACAAACGTCTTCACTGCGGCACGCTTCTATTTGTGGACAGTTCTCAGTGAAAAAAGGTTTGATAATTACCCATTAGAAGCACAATCTAAATCTTACAATCTGTCCGTAATTGCAAGTCTTATTTCAATCCAACATTCAACCTATGATCGGAAAGAGAAAGGCGATACCGAGTTAACGTGGTGCAAGCTTTCAATGGATATTTTTCCCAAAAGTAGGCTAATTTTTTTAACCAAATTTATAACGACTTGGAATGGTTGCGTGCCTTCTTAGACATTCTTAAACGTTGCTTCTTCAGAGCTTTTTATTCTAGACATCAACTACTTTGCACACCCATATTCTAGGTGCACAAGCAGAGATCGTACAATAGCGTATGTAATGCACACGGTTCAAGACTGCACTAAGTCATCGCTTAGCAGGTGCTTTCTGGAATGTAGCTGTGTGACAAATATAGATCTTATAATCACGTGACGTATAACGTCATGTGCACCACGGAATTCCTATAAATTTACATATTAATTTTACGAATGAATCAGTCGCTGATGCGGCCTTTATTTTCAGAGTACACTGACCTAGCGCCTCACCGATCCATGCAGAGAGAGTGTTTTAAAGTTTACTGTGTTCAATTAATTGTTTTTCGTTTTTAAAGAGGTGAATTTGTTTTTCTTTTTTCAATGTGCGATTAACCTAGATCTAGTATTTATGAAACAATTTATTAGTGCCGGTGTCAGAACGAAAGGTGCTATCGTAACTGCCAAAATATGAAGTCACACGGGAATTCGACTTGAAACTACGCAGTTCTAACATCCAGCAATCTGAGAACTTGACTTTTACTTCACTATATTTCAAATATAATAGAACAGGTCAATGTTAACCCACTCGAACAACAAGGTCTTTATTGGAGTGTTTGTAATCTTGTAAAGGGTTGTTGTGCAAGGTACTAGAGCTAATCGCAAACATATGAAGTTTACACCAAAGCAATACACATGTAGATCTCTACAATTTTCAATTGGTGTGGAAGCAGTACTAATTCCTGGGCCGTTATAACACGCAGACAAAGTTAAAAGGCTGATGATCATGCTTTTGGGTTATATTGTTTTTCTTGAGCTGTAGCAGCCACATTTCTAGAGTCCACTGTGGACAAAACTTGAACCCGGACAACAACAAAAACAAATTATTTCCAAAGGACCGTAGATTTCTGAATCAAATATTTGTGTGTGCTCCAGAGGCTACATTTCAGTCCAATGATCATGAAATTGCCCAGCTGTTTGTCTCAATAATAATTTTTGACAGAACTGAAAGTAGGTCACCGGGGTTTAAAAGAAAAAGGTTGTCACTAGGTCAAATCAGACGAAACCGTAATAGATCTAGTGCTGTAGAATCCATTTATGTTCAGTCCAATACTCACGAAACTTTGTCAGACTGCTTAGATTAGATATGGGTGAGTTTCAAAAGGGCAATTTTGGTCTAAAAGTATGTCACTAGATCCTGTACCAAAAGACAAACTTCAGTTGAGTTCCATACTAATGTTGCCTAAATGGCCTCTCGTAAAATTGTTCAAGTGGTTCTGCTCTGTTTCTATAAACTTTACAGAAGCTTCAGAATTGAGTAGTAACATTTCAAAATCACGGCCTCTGAAACTGTATAAGCAATTACACCCAAATTTCATATCTAGCATCCTGTGTTTGGAAAGGACAATTATTCAATTTAACAGATATATGTAGAACCACATGGTCCAATTTTAGAAAAATTGTGTCATACAAAAACAACTTGTTCTAAATCTGGAGAGAAAATGTATGCCCTGTTCTACTGAAATTATTTAGAATGTTTGTTTTAGCAATATGTGTAAGAATTAAGATATACATGTAAGTTAAATCACCCAGTTTCTGCGCTAGAAAAAACATTTTTATCAACCTAGAAGCCTGATTTACAGGCATTGTTACGCTGGGAAGGAACTGTAAATATTGATGGAACTCCGACAGTTATTATGCCCCGCTGAATTTCGGGGTGGGAGGGATATAGTTTTCATGTTGTCTGTCCGTCTGTCTGTTCATCGGTCCGATCTTCCGTCCATCCAGACAGATATATTCTAAATTCGTTGACGAAGTTAATGAAACTTCAAACATGTGTTCCTCATGATAGTCCGCCGATATACTTTTTTTTTTTTAATGTAATGCCTTTTCATAGAAAGAGGAGGCTTGATGTCCTCCGGTCTGCTTGTTTTGTTTTATTTTGTTTTTGTTTTTAATGCAGTGTCATGGAAAAAGGGGGCTTGATGTATATTTCCATGATGGATCAATATCTCTTTAACTACTGGACAAAATTTTATGAAACTTCATATTTATATTGTTTATCATAAGCCACAGACAATCAGTATTTGTTTTTATTTACCGTGTCATGGAAAAAGGGGGCTTAATGCATATTTTCACCAATGACAAAAAGGCCATTTACATGCAAAACACGATACCTCTTATAATTATGTTTCTATCTAAAAAAATGTTGTTGTTTTTTTTCGGCGGTGGATATCATTTTAACGAATGACTTGTTTTGTAATGATTTTACCTTTTGAAAATCATTTGTTAAATGAAGTCACCCGGGGTAAGAGACTTTGAACTTTTTAAACCTGTTCCTGGTGCCTAAATGTTTGCAACTTTAGGATGACAACTAAGAAATATGCTTGCATATAATACTGTCTTATGGTTAAGTTATTTTGTATCTTGAATGCTTTTAATAGATTTGAACAGAAAAGGGTGAAAAGTTCTAACCCATTGCCCTCCAGGCGACTCTCAGGACTATCAGTCCTTTGATTTAACTATCCAGAAAAGCACTTGACACGCATTACAATTACCCCACCCAGTCTGACCCAATTATCTAACGCTTTACCAAACCACAAGTTTTAGACTGGTTCAAACTGAAAGCACTTGCATGCGACAAATTGAATGTTGCACAAAGTAGGAAGCAGGAAGTTTCTCTATGATAGGGTAGAAAACATTCTGGGAAAAGGAGAAAACGCTGGTTACCAGCGTTTTCTCCTTTTTCCATAATGTTTTCAAAAGTCCTTTTCCTGGGAGTGGGGTGTTAAAACTGGATATTGTGTGGTGAATGGTTCACTCTTTACCACACGACAAAATTTTAGACTTGTCCAAATTGCAGACGCAACAAATGGGCTTAAGCTCCCTGATAGAGCAGAAAACATTGTGGGAAAAGGAGAAAATGCTGGTTATCAGCATTTTCTCCTTTTCCCACAATGTTTTCAAAACCCTTCTCTCCCAAGGTCGTGAAAACCCGGGATTAGTTTAAGCAAGTCTTACTCTTACAAATCCCAGCTGAATACTAGATTTTCGGGGTTTTTTTTCCCAAACGGTCCATTTAAATCTCTGTTAATAAAGAGAACCTCTTATTGAGATTTTACAGACTATTTGGATGTGGCTCTGAGAATGCCGCCTGAATGAAATAGACGTATCAGCAGATAAAAATAAGCCGAGATAGTACGGGTTTGGGAACTTTCAGGTGCTGATCCTAGAATAGACAGCACAGTCTATACTTTCTGGTGTTGATTATTGCCGAAAAAGCGAGTAAATTGTGCTTGGTTGGCTACTCATATTGTAAACATGACAATATTTCTGAAAAGTTATTATGATGGTATAACTGCATTTTCTGCCCACAAATTGGCCCGCAAACCAAGTCAGGTCAATAATTCCTATCAAAGAACTTGAGACCACATAAACCATGAAATGGCGATAAACTTCACGAAATCTTTTGTTGCGATGGTCATGAATCGATACTTTTTTGCAAGTGCATTAATCCTTTTTTTCACGGAGAATAGCTCACATGTAAGTTTTTTCATTACGTTCTCGCTAAGTTTCAATCCTTGACCCTGTGCTAACACTGTCCCAAAACGATATATATCTAGGCATGGTGTATATGAAGCCTGAACAACACCAGGGTCCGTATTCGCCAACTATTCTTGAGAACTTTTTTAGTCTTATTCTCCAAGATTTCTAAATTTGAAAGTAACACAAACTTTTGTTGGCTAAAGCAAATGGTTTAGCCAATTAGAAATTGTGGTACTTTCAAATATCAAAAGTTCAGCAGAGTCCATATCCACCGACCATTCTTAAGAATATTCTTAGTCTTATTCTCTAAGATTTTCTAAATTTGAAAGTAACACAACTTCTGATTGGCTAAACCAAAAGGTTTAGCCAATCATGAGTTGTGTTACATTAAAATTTAGAAAATTCTGGAGAATAAGACTGAGAACGTTCTTAAGAATGGTTGGTGAATAAGACTAAGAATGTTCTTAAGAATGGTTGGTGAATACGGGCGCAGATTTTAATATGCAGGTATGGTAGTAAAGATTAGAGGACACTAATTACATTTCTACTAATATTCCCCTTTTGTTTCTATTCCAGGTGTTGTTTTGACATTGTACCGAAAGAATGTTGAAGTATGGAGAGTCCGTTAACTAAAGAGTTTAGATAGTTTAAAATATAAAAGAAAAAAAGTGAACGGAAACACTCTTTTTTACGCCCCTTTTGCTTGCCGACTTAGTAAAAATTGTCCCAAAACAACGCGTATAAATCTAGATAAAATAACTCCAACAGCAGCAGATTTCAAGTAATAAGGGCACAAAAATAAAGATTATAGCAGTTCTACATACATTTTCCATCAGTTTCCATCCTTGATGCTGTGTTTACACTATTTCCGAACAGTGTATATCTTGGCATGGTGAGACCAACAACACCAAAATTCAGGTGGGAAAGTACCAGAGTGAAAAAAAAGAGGTAAGAAGTATTTTTACTTACGTTCTCCATTAGTTTCCATCCGTGACGCTGTGTTTACACTGTCTCCAAACAATGTATATCTAGGCATAGTGAGTCCAACAACACCGGCAACACAGGGACCTTATCAAACAGAGTAATAACTCGAGTCTATCATTTAAATTAGATCGCGGTATGTGAAGATGCAGTTTGTTCTAGTTCATCTATGATTTTTCTCCTGGTAGGAACTATATGTTCAGAACTATTACAATCCCAGTTAATCTAAGTATCATTAAAAGCCCAGTATTGGCCAAAAGCAAAGAATGGGTGTGGTAAAATGCATCTAAATTCAAATGATACCAGTTAAAAGTATTGAAATTATTGTGAAGATGACATTCTGTTTTGTATGGTCGGTCCAAGTGTTTGTCGCCGGCAGACAAATGAATTTTAAAACTAGGTCGAGGGATGCCAGGTAGCTCTATCTTTTGTTTACTTTCGATTTGGCAACTTTTAACCTAGTTTTGAAATTAATTTCTCTACTAGCGACTAACACTTGGACCGACGGTACAATAAAAGATTGTCGTCTTCACAATATAATGTCCATACTTTTAAATGGTATGAATTAAATCTAGTTGCAATGTAATACCCATTTGTTTACTTTTGACCGCTATTGTTACTTTAAATCAGACCCTAATAATTGCAACAATTCTTCTAGATATTTTGCTAACATTTGAAGCCCCTTCAGATAAAAGGAAAGGCAAACAGTTTAATTGTTTTTCTTTTAAATGGCAGAAAACACTGTGGGAAACACACAATGCTGGTTACCATTATTTTCGCCTTTGCCCACATTCTTTTCATTGAGCAAAATCTGGTGACCCTGAGTTTTATGGTTAGTAACAAACATTTTTACAGTTTTCACCATCAAAGCCTATGTAAAACTTGCGACTCCTGGGGGTGACCAATTTGGCCCCAGGGCAATAATTTGAAAAATCTAGTTAGAAGTCTCTACGATGAAGCTACATGCCAAATTTGGTAGACCTATGCATTATGATTTCGGACAACAAGATTTTTAAAGATTTTCAACATTTTTCAGTTTCGTTGCCATGGCAACCGGAACTTTCATGGGAATTAAATTCTTTGAAAGAATTATAAAGAGGACTCATTTCAGTGAAGTTTGGTCTAAAGTGGATAGGTAGTTTCAGAGAAGATGTTTGAAAAAAAGTTAACGTGCGCACGGACGGAAGCACGTCGGCCACAGGACAATGGCATAAGCTCGCTGGCCTTTAGCCAGTGGAGCTGAAAAATCAAAACCTACAAACTATTACTCACCTGAGTGCATACCAATTCGAAGAGACATCACATAATTCTGTCTGTGTCGGACACGAAATTGTTTGATCTGATTGAGCAGTTTAAGTGACATGGAGGCGATTTCTCCCGCATGATTGTCCCCATTTCTGATTGGTAGACCGCTGCACACCATGTATGCGTCGCCTGAAAGAGGGTCATTACACAACTCGACAAAAGGATAAAATTAATTTTATAACCCGATATTTTACTGGCTAATATGAGTAAAGGATCGAAATTTAATTTCATAGTTATTTTTTTTACCTATATTTTTACATCCGGCGACCAAATAAACTTTATTCAGAAACTCGTGAGGAAACGCAAAGCTGATAAAAATCAGCCATGGTTTGGCAAAATAAAGGTTAATGCATCTCCGTGATGCATGATATCAACCAAATAATCACAGAAATATGTATTCATAAAATCCGTTTTATATAACAACGGACTGTTTTTAGATCTGCTGTTTTTAAAAAAAGCTTCGAGGTATTGTCGAAGTCCTGGGTCCGTATTCACCAACCATTCTCAAGAATGTTCTTTGTCTTGTTCTTCAGAATTTTCTACATTTGAAAGTAACACAACTCCTGATTGGCTAAACCAAATAGTTTAGCCAATCAGGAGTTGTGTTACTTTCAAACGTAGAAAATCTTGGAGAATAAGACTAAGAATATTCTTAAGAATGGTTGGTGAATACGGACCCTGGTGTCGTCGGCATCGACTGCGTCGCACATTTTCAAAAACTTTGACATTTTATAATATCTCTGTCATTACTGAAGATATTTTCTTCAAACTTGGACAAGTTGTTCAATATCAAAAGAGAAACTTATACAACAGAGGTAGGGTAACCATCAAATTATTCTTGACAAAGTTATGCCCCTTTTTCACAGAAAATCAAGCCACTGCAACCAAGCGTAGGCACCGGCATGCGTTGCTCTTGCAATATCAGACGATTAAGGCAAGAGTAAGCAGAAGCTGATTTTGTGAGGGGACGTTATAATGAAACAAATCATCTAAAAGGCTTTTTTGTTTTGTTTTGTTTTTTTCCAATTGGATGCATTAAAGTTCCACTTCCTTGATTTTTAAACTCGGATAAATAAAGAGGGTATGAAATATTGTGGGAAGTTATTGTCAAAATCGTCTTTATTAGGTTGAAACCTAGAATAAATCAGCCGTTTTTGTTATTTCAAAGCCAGATCCTTATAAAAATAACTGAAGCTACTATCGTGGAACCGGATCTTTACATATGAGCCTTGCTCAACAAAAGGGGGTAAACGTATCCACAAACAATATCGACCCAGGTCAGCCTGAACAGGCACTTCTTGCTTTGGTTAATTTTTTGCGTGTCCAAGGACCGTTCTACTTCATAATTCAGCCGGTTGCTATACAGAGTGGATTTTATGGATCAATTGTAATGTGATGACTTGCTTGTTACCATGCATCACAGAAATGTAATAAACCCCTTTTTGCCAGAGCATGGCTCAGATCTTTGTGATTGTGCCATTTATCTTATTCGAATTGACTTTTTTCCACACAAAGCTGAGCTTCAAAGACCCTAACAGAGAAAGCGGTTGAAAACATTGTGGGAAAAGGAGTGGCCAGCATGGCTCAGATCTTTGTGATTGTGCCATTTATCTTATTCGAATTGACTTTTTTCCACACAAAGCTGAGCTTCAAAGACCCTAACAGAGAAAGCGGTTGAAAACATTGTGGGAAAAGGAGTGGCCAGCATTTTCTCCTTTTTTTTTTTTTTCTGTTTTCTATCCTTTCACGACAAACCGCATAATTTGAGCCAAATTCAATTTGTTGTCTGCAATATTCTCTCAACATTGATGCGTTTCGAAATTTTTAGTATGGTCACGAGTTAACCCTTTACAACACAGTCCCGACTTTTAACGACACTTGGAAAAAAGCCTTTTGAAAACATTGTGGGAAAAGGAGAAAATGTTGGTAACCAGCATTTTCTCCTTTTCCCACAATGTTTTCTATCCTTCCAAAAACAATTTCCGTTTTCTGAATCATATTTATTTTGTCATCTGCAAATGCTTTCAATCTGGAAGTGTCTAAAATATTGCCATGTGGTAAAGGGTTAAAGATAATTGCAATAATTTCAAAAACAAAACTCTAAAAAAGTTTGCTCACCGATCGTTTCTATTTTGTACACATCGAAATGACGGATAGTTTCATCGAACAGTGTATACAAATCATTTAACATATCAACAATCTGAAAGTCCAAGAACATTATAAAATGTTAGAAACAAAGCACACAGACGTAAAATGAAAGTTCCAGACAATAGTTTGATCAATGTATTATGAAATATTCTTAACTACAAAAGCCTAGAAATTCAAACATGTTCGTTTCTTTCACTCGCTAACAATATCGATTCCACAAAGATTGTTGAATTACATTGAATTGTGTTTTACGCCGCTTTCAGCATATCAAGGCGACAGCTCATACAATCATTAATGTCCTAGGTTTCATCTGTACTAGGCTAGGGATCTGACGTGTTCTGCCCGAAGACACTCCCACGCGAAAACCCCAGTGCCTCCAGTGAGGCTCGAACTCAGGGCCTCCAGGCTACGAGTTCTAGACTTCAGCACTGAGCCTCGTAACCCCAATCCCATAAAGAGCAGTAAAAGAGTTGAAGAATGATAAAATCAAATACGCTTATGAGGATTCACTTATTATTCGCAAAAGATTGAAAGTTATGCATTAGATTTGTTAAATAATATAGCAAATGTTGTTGTCAACTTTACCTCCAGCGGGGTGCTTTCGGCAGAGAGTTGGGTAAACCCACAAATATCACTAAAATATATCGTTACACTGCTGTAGGACTCCGGAATAACAGCATAGCCAAGCTTCAACTGGTCCGCGACACATCTGTAAATAATGAGTAATGAACAAGTTATCTTGTTTCTGTACAGAAAGTGTTGTCAAAATAAATGAGCCATGCTCTGGGAAAAAAGGGCTTAAGTCATCAGCAAAATATCGAACGATGCAATTTTCTGCATGTAGTAGGACCAGCCTATATCATGATTTAGTCGGCTGTAAGACAATAACGATTTTATGGATCACTTGCTTAGTGTAATGCATCACGGAGATGCATTAAACCCCCTTTTTGCCAGAGCATAACAAACAAGGCTATAACAGTTAGTCATTTAGTGAGAAAACTGGGTCCGTATTCACCAACCATTCTTAAGAACATTCTTAGTCTTATTCTTCAGATTTTTCCAAATTGGAAAGTAACACACATTCTGATTGGCTAAACCATATGGTTTAGCCAATCAGAAGTTGTGTTACTTTCAAACTTGGAAAATCTTGGAGACTAAGACAAAGAACGTTCTTAAGAATGATTGGTGAATACGGACCCTGATGTTCAAAGACACCATTGCTGGCGCACTGACTTTTCATTGATGCTGTTTAGTGCTGTACATGTATGTTCCTGAGCGGATGCTAAGCAACGCCATCAGAGTGCTATTTAACCTTCAGTCTACACGGTTTGATAGTTTGTATGAATAAATGATGAATAGTCCATGAAATGGAAATATCTGAATCTTTTTAACTGTTTACAAATATTTATCTCGTATTGTACGCGTAAGTTTTTTAATTCGTTACCAGCTTTTTCTCATTTTCCCACAATGTTTTCCAAAGCCTTTAGATTCAGGGTCGTTAAAACTCAGGACTATGTGGTAACGACTGTTGGTAAAGCGTTAATGTACCGTGGAAGCATACGAAGAAGGAGGGCTTCAGTTTTCTTCTTCTCGTCAACCAGTAACGTTGTTCTCTCGTCTACGAGATCTTCTAGGTTTTTCTGGTATTTTTCCATCATCGCCATCATGTTGTCAAATATACCTCTCTTCCTGAAAAAAAAAATCCCTGAATAAATAAATAAATAAATAAATAAATAAATCTTTCAGCATCTGCTGTCATGAGCATCATGACATCACATGATATCAGATGTCCTTTTTCCTAAACAATTGAGCCATGCTCTGGCAAAAGGGGGTCTAATGCATCTCCGTGATGCATTATAAAATTCAAGTCATCACATAAGTATGGATTTATAAAATCTTTTTTTTTTTGTCTAACAACCAATTGAGTGATGCAGTTGACTGGTTCCTTGAGCTGAAGAAAATCGGAAAATAGTTAATAAAAGTTTCGATCCAGGCGGACTGCGTAGGCTGACCTGGATCGACACTTTTTGCAGATGTATTAAACCCCCTTTTTAGAGAACATGATTCAAATAGTTTTGATATTGACAAAAACAAAGAAAAGGATATAAAAGAAAAATGAAGTTCTTATGTCTGTCATACAGTCACCATATACTCGTATATGTTTGGATGCGAAATGTGTGATTCGTAATCAATCTGCTATTGAAATACTAACGTGAGTCTTCATTTTCTTTTTTTTTTTTGTTTTTAACTCAATTTTTGCGTTTTGCGTCACGAATACGTTTACCGCAGTTTTTTTTCACATTTATTCATGCATTATTCAGCTTATTGAATGCTGTCCTATTCTTTTAAAAGGGTTGTGCAAACTTGTGGAAGTGTTGTCTGGGGTTAACTTGGCTACTTCAAAGCATCCCAAAGTGCCATCAGTACCAGATTAGGTGATAGTGCTGCTCAGTCAAAAGCATTGACGAGCGGGTTTTTAAGTGGGTTCATTCCTGCACACGACTGCGAGATGTCAATGCAAAGTAGTGCGGCTCATGGAAAGGCAAAGACAAGATATACCACTGACCAGAAGAAACTACCGTTTCGATAGGATTCAGCTGAAATTTGTTCTGGTTTTTAATTAATGTAGGATTCGACAATCTAAACCTGAGGGTCGTAGTAGGGTAGCATCATCGAACATGTTTGTTTGATTTTACGGTGTTTAACGCCATTCTTAACATAATTTCAGTTATATCACAGGGCCGGTGCAGCTATTTATGCTTTTCTCGAGATTTTTCTTTACTAGTACTTAGCTCTATATTCTTCCAAAGCTACTGGATGCTTTCCCACATAACCACCGTCCAAATAATGATCAGTGGTGAGAGAAGAACTGATTGATTGATTGATTGATTGATTGATTGATTGATTGATTGATTAACGCCGAGTTCAACATAATTTAGGTTACATCATGGCGGCGATCAGCAGTGAGAGAAGAATGAATCCTATCCCGTTGACAATCATCAATCGTGGGGAAAAAATTGGGCGAGCTGAGCGATTCGAACCGGAAACCCCTTTTTGACCAATAAGATGGTTCATTAGCTCATTTTTAGGCAAGCATATCTCAATTCGTGAAAACACGGCTCGTATTTGTTTAACGGAAATTAATTCAAAAGCCGACATCAAAGAAGTCTTGCGTCTTGTTCCGCCGTTTTTAGGTCAAAATTTAAGACAAGCTTGCAATAGATCACAGCATGATGGTGCTCCCGCACATGCAGCCGTTTTGTATGGTGGCATATTTCTGCCGCGAGATATGAGATAGCTATTGCGACAATTTAAAAGAATTATCGTGATAAAACAAAGTTTCCTGGAAATATTATCTAGATAAAAAAAAAAATTCACGATAAAAATATCGCGATAATTCTAACTGTTATCATGATTATTTTTGCTTTCGTGCCCATAACTGACATTCACGGTATCTATAATTAGATACTGTTTCGGAACACCTTCGTCTTCAACCTCATGAATTCTGCTTGTCCCTAAATGGTTTTAAAGTTGTTCGTAGGAGGCATTTCGAGTCGTCTTTGTGATTTTACAGACTCCTGTTCATTTCCAGTCTGGTCAAAATTTACCAATTAAGGTATAATTGTTAATGATTCGAATTTTTACTTACTGCAATCTTGTGAAGTCAAAAACTACCGAGTTCATCCAAATGATAAAATTTGCTATTTATAGATATCGAGAAACAGAAAGAACTATCACGATAATTTTATCTCGAATGTCAGCTCCGTGCACAATTGAAAAATTTTGTGATAAAATATTAAGTTTATCGTGATATTTTTTTCAGGAAACTTTTCACTATCTCGAAAAAGTTTCCAGGAAACTTTTATTTATCGTGATAGTTTTCTAAAATTATCATGATAGCTATCTCGTATCTCGTGGCAGAAATATGCCACCATAGTTTTGAGTGTTTTTTTTTTTTATCAGCACAAAGTTAAATTGTATGACTGGGCGCATTATCACCCGATATTGCATTAATTGAGCTTATCTCAGATGCTTTGACCAGATGTGTACGTACCATAGTTGAAGCCCGACAACACTACCACAACTTTTAACAGCCCTTCTGGAAGTAGCGGACAACATCCCACAGCATTTAATAAGCTCATAATTCTTGTCAGTGAGACGAAGCTAGCAAGTGTTGCTAAATGCAGGGAGTGGCTATACTCGATACTGATCAATTGACTTTTTTATTTGCTGCAGGAAACTTTTGGTATCGTTCTCTGAAAATCTTAAATTATTTTAGCGAAATTTTGTGCATCATTCAATGGAGTAACAACTAATAACATTAAAAGTAAATAACATCAAAACTTCCGGCTGATTCTCAAACTAGAAATAGTGTTACGTCTTTAAATGTACTGAGTGTACATACTAATTGTTTTCGAGGTCTCTTGCTGCCTTTTGTCTAAGGCGTCCGGAGACGTAACGTCCCTAACGCACAACACGCAAGTGCGTAATGTATAAAAAAGAACAGAAACGGGCGAAAGATTCTTAAAATTATCTTTTTTATAAAACAACTCCATTTTCAAAATAGAGCCATAGACTGCTTGGAAATGAAAATTCCCAACTGATCGGAAAAAGCCAAATATTGCGATTTCATTTCGATAGAAATTCTCACTGCACGGCACGTTTTGTGCAGTCTGATCTTGTTTACATTGTCCGAAACAAAGCAATGCGCCACGCTTATCAGCCCAAGGGTGAAACAGCACTCTCGATTCGGATTTCATAATGATTCTGAACCCCTGGTTGCGCCCCTGGTGTTAATGAGTTAATCCTACGTTTCTATTTACCAGGCGAGTGCTGTAACTTCACACCTTCCAAAGTGGTTTTTGTCTTGCTGTGGTATTGTTATAAACACTTACATTCCTTGCCTCAAGGGTTGTAGAGCCTTGCTTATTGCCCGGAAATCTGGTCGTCGCTCAGGACTCTCGTGCCAACATGCTTCCATACAGTCAATGATGTAACATTCACACGCCAAGGCTCTTGTATCTGGACGGAATGGTGGAAATGACCTCAGCTCTCTGATACGATCTATGATATCTGAAATATACAGAACTTATAAACGACTATTTCTTGTCGAGATTAAAAAAAAAAAAAAACACAACGTGACAAAAGTAGAAATTGCACAAAGTTTTCTTTCAGCCACAATATTTACTTATTAGATATTGATTCTTTTTTAGTTTTCCATAACGCTAGAATGTCATTTCAAAGATTTATCCAAGTGTCTAAATATATCATCATTTGACCAGGGGACTGACCTTGTTTAAGCGTTTGACCTTCAGTTATGACCTTGACCTTAAGCCTTTCTGAACATTTGTTTCAAAAGACACTTCTACTTGTCATGGAGAAAAATTGTGGCGAATAATTTCGAGGCCCGCCCTGGTAGCTCAGTGCTTAGCGTATCTGAGTCGTGACCTGGTGGTTGCGAGTTCGATACCCGGTTAAGGCAAACTTTCTTTTCGGCGATTTTTTTCCTCTCATCTCTGATGCATGTGGGAAAAGTAGCCAGTGACTTGGAAAGAAAGTTGTGTCAGTACTGGTGTGAGAAAGCCAGGAAACACATGCTGGGTACACTGACCGCCGTGATATGACCTAAGCTGTTAAAACGGCGTTAAACTCCAATACATACAAACGAATACTTTTGAAATCCGTTTGTAAATAAGGAACTAATGGTTATGAATAATCCCAACTGACACATGCATGTATGAACCCCTCCCCCCCTCCCCTTTGAACAAACTGTTGTGATTGACACCAAATAGTTTTTAGTGCAGGTGAAAAATACTTTCAATATTTAGATCTTGTACTCATGCAAATGCTTCCTGGCAAGCGTCCAAGAGAACAAAACAAAACAGGCGGTTGCTAAGCGCAGGAACTTTTCAACACGTTTGCATTCTTAATATACATGTATGATACATTGCTAAGTAGCTCTAGGTGCATACGAAAGCAAGTTCTTTTGAATATGAATACCAATAAGTTCTAAGAGAGAGCCATTCTTGAACTTTTTACTTTGTATTAGGACGAAAATAATGAAAAGATTCGTCAAAATATCTCGACAAACAAAAGTCTGTGTATTTGAAAAAAGAAAATCTTCTAAACAGCAAAGTATTTTTATCAATGGAAAAGCTGTTGAATTTGTTGACAATTTTACGTACTGAGTTCTCGTTTTTAATTATACAAGTTCTTTTAATTTAGCTGTAAAAACTTTGAATGATAAACCTTTAAGAGCATACAATAATCTTATGAGGATCATTAATAAAAATCCCCTTGATATTAAGACAAAAATTTCATTGTTTGATTCGATAGCACAACCAATTTTACTTTATGGTGCAGAGGTGTGGGATGTGTACAATTTTAAAAGCATAGACAATTTACATTTGAGTTAAAAAATAAACTCCAATTTTTGCTATCTTTGGGGAATTCGATAGGCTACCTTTACCTGTCATATGTAAAGCAACGTACACTAAAGTTTTGGTGTAAAGTTATGTCAGAAAGTCATTCAAATCTATATGATGCTTATATCGATCAATGTAATTATGTTTCTAATGTTTGTTGGGCCAAAAGGGTCAATTCAACGATTAACCATCTTGGTTATACTAACGTTAGACTAAATTTTGATACGAAAGTCATTAACGCTGCAATTTTTAAAACCAGATTATATGAACAATATGTGCAGAGCTGGAATACGTCAATTAATAATTCCAGTAAGCTTACTTACTATTGTAAATTTAAAAATGATTTTATATATGAAAACTCTCTTGCCAATATAACAAACAACAAATGGTTAAAATTATTTGCAAGTTTTAGGGTAGTTCCCATGAACTAGAAATTGAAACCGGGTGATTTCATGGTACACATAGAGATAATAGACACTGTAAAATTTGTTCTTCACGTGTTGTTAAAAATGAATATCAATGTTTGCTTTGCTTTCCAAAGTAAGAGCATTTAAGACGAAATCACATTGGATATATATCATGGCCGAATATTAATCATTTCGTTAATTATGTCATCGTCAAAAAAGAAAACTTTGTTTTCTATTTGCAGATATCTTTCAGAAAGTTATTCTATTCACGATGAAGTCATACAAACCATTCCTGTTCCTTAAATCAATTTCTATAGCAGTCTTTAATAACTTTGTATCTTTTGTATGTGTTCACTATGTTGCCTATGCATTCATACATGTTTGTCTTTGCCATATTCTGTCACTTTGTAAATGGCAATAGACAATTTTTGTCGATGTCTGCCAATAAAGAATTGAAATTGAAACTGGTATTCGCACCATACACTATCTATAAAAGAACCAAACTATTTGGTGATAAAGGCCTTAAGGTCACATTGGCTTTAACAATGTCCATTGTCCCATGGACATGTAGCTACTTTGTCTTAACGTATGTTTCACCATAGACAGCACACGGCTTGTGTTTTGCTTGATTGACATTTATAGTCTCATGGTCTCAGCGTTTTGTCCCGTCTTACAATTAATTAATTTTGCTTTTAGTATCGTACCACTAAACGCATGAAAATTGAATAACGACTAGCCTTTATAAAGGTGTCAGACGGGCACATGGCTTTAATTGCTCCAGTAATGGCATATTGCACTATATAACCTACTTCGCAGGGACGACATTTATGGGAGAAACTTTATTTTCTCTCCACCAGACGAGAATTGGAAGCATTTGCAGACGACAAATAAAATGTAGGAAATATGAGGGTATTCGTCTTTTAAACAACAACAACAACAACAACAGAAAAAAAAAAAAAAAAAACACACACACAACATTTTCTCCTTTTCACACTATGTTTCAAAAAAACTTCTTCCCCTGGGTCGTTATAATGCACCATCATGTGGTTAATGCCGACTTGACAAATGCCGTTTATTTTATGGAAAAGAAAAATCATTTTCTCCTTTTCAAAGGGCTTCTTCCTTACAGTTGTTTTAATACGGCATCGTGTTGTAAATGCCTACTTAACAAATGCCGTTTATCTTGTGAATTAATTATGTATTTGTTTCCCAAATGTATGAGCGGCAGTAAGATTGGCCCAAATTCAAAGCATTTGCAGACGACAAATTAAATGTTGCTCAAATAATTGGATTTGTTTGTGAAAGGTTAGAAAACATCTTGGAGAGAAAGAGAAAATACTGATTACCAGCATTTTCTCCTTTTCCCACGATGTTTTCAATAGTCTAATTTCCCAGAGGCGTTGAAACTCGTCATCGTGTGGTAAAGAGTTAACCCTTTACCGCACAATGCCGCCTTTTGACACCCCTGGGAAAGAAGCCTTTTGAAAACATTGTGGGAAAAGGAGAAAATGCTGGTAACCAGCATTTTCTCCTTCTCCCACAATGTTTTCTACCCTATCAAAAAAACGTTGCACCATTTGAGCCACATTGAAATTGTCGCCTGTAGATGCTTTCAATTTGGACAAGGCTGAAATTTTGTCGTCTGGTAAACAATGCAAGTCGTCGTATAATCTACAATTCCTTTTTCTTAAACCGGATGAATCATGAGGTTGTCAGGTCCTTTGAAATGTACTAAATTTACCAGAAGCAAAATATTCCGACAACAGGACTGTGCGGGCTAATATGAGTCGATACTCTCTGTAGACGCATTGCAACACCTTTTCACATAGCATGACTCAAATTAAGTACAGAGAGCGGATAGTTCAATCACATATTTTAGATTAAAACCGGTAACATCATTCGGCAAACCTCGGATGATGAGTTGGATGTAGGCACGGAATCGGCCGAGTTGTGACGAGTCCCGGTAACATATGTTTGCATGGTAGAATTGTTGTCCGTTTGTTTGGAGTCTGACGCCGTTTTTCAACAGTATTTCACGTATCATGGCACCCACTGAATCTTTCCGGGCGTTCTTCGTACTTGGTTTTTTAACATAACTACATACTCTTACATGATCGAGCTTGTACGACTTATCTCTTTCTTTCTAGATAAGTGATCCTTCGTGCCTGTGTCGTTAAAACGTTGGAATTGAAATCAGTAAATCCTGGTTTGATCCCAGCTTGCCACGCTGATCAATAAGAAGTGTCCTCTGTTGGCAAACCACTACAAACCCAATCCCTATTCTACTAATATGAAACACAGAAAAAGCATGAATTGTAAGGTATCCCCGTGAAATTAGTAAAATAATGTTCAAAGCGGTGTCTAACCGTATATGAGCTGCGCTCTGACAAAATAGAGTATGATTCACTGCCTCTGTCCATTATATCAAGCGTATGTATGTATGTATGTAGAAAATTTGGTTATGTATTATACAAGCCAACTCAAATGTATATGTATGCCTGTGTGTATACATGTACATGTATGTATACATGTGTATGTACATGTATAAATGTGTTTGAATATTTGCAGACAACACGGTAAATGTGGCTCAAAGGATAGAATGTGTCCTTTTAGGGACAGAAAATATTGTGGGAAAAGGAGAAAATACTGATTACCAGCATTTTCTCCTTTTCCTACATTTCTTTTTTTCCAAACCCCTTCTGCATCAGGGTCGTTAAGTTTGGTTTGTATTGGAATTTAACGCCATTTTAACAGCTCAGGTCATATCATGGCGGTCAGTGACGCACCCATGTGTTTCCTTGCTTTCTCACAACAGTACTGACACAACTTCCTTTCCAAAGGCACTGACTACTTTTATCACAAGGATCAGAGGTGAGAGGCGAAAATTCGGCGGAAAGAAAGTTTGCTTCAACCGAGTGTTGAACTCGCAAACAACAGATCACGAGTCAGATACGCTAACCACTGAGCTACCCGGGCGGGGTCCATTATACCAAGCAAGTCATCACATAATTATGGATCCATAAAATCCATTTTGTCTAACCACAGAAGTATGATAGAATGGTCCTTGGTCATGCATGAATTTGACCGAAAGCAAAGTTTCGACACAGGTCAGCTGCACGGACGGCGCATGCTGACCTGGCTCGATAATCTTTTGCAGATGCAATAAACCCCCTTTTCAAACAACATGAATCATATAATTATCTGTGTTACCTACCTCTAGGCGCCATTCTTGAGAAGCCAAAAGGACCAGCACGACCGAATATTTCATGTAGAATGATTCCGAACGAATACACGTCTCCTTTAGCGGACCATGAAGGCATGGAACTACGTAGAAGTTCTGGTGCTCTCCAGAATAAATCTGAACAAAAAACAGCATGAATCATCTTAAACCCTTTACTGCACAATGGACGCCTTTTGACGCCCCTGGGAAAGAAGCCTTTTGAAAACATCGTGGGAAAAGGAGAAAATGCTGGTAACCAGCATTTTCTCCTTTTCCCACGATGTTTTCTTACCTGATCAAAGAAAAACTGCACCATCTGAGCCACATTGAAAATGTCGTCTGCAAATGCTTTCAATTTGGGCAAGGCTATAATTTTGTCGTCTGGTAAAGGGTTAATCGTAAAGCTGACATATATGAAAATGAGCCTTGCTCTGTGAAAAGGGGGTTTAATGCATCTGTTAAAAAGTACTGACCTCTGTCATCCTGCGCAGTGCGCGGAGGCTGACCTGGGTCGAAACGTTTTGCTTTTTTTTTAAAAAAACTTTTTTGAATGTCAAGGAACTACTTAAACTTATGATTAAGTCAGTTGTTAAGCTAAATGGATCCATGTGATACTACGAATTGCGTGGTTAATGCATTGAGAAGATACAGTTACCCACTTCTAACCGACCGCTGAAATCTACATGAACCATGCTGTGTGAAAAAGGGGTTTAACGCGTCTGCACAAAAAAAAAAAAAAAAAACTATCGACACAGGTCAGCCTGTACAGTCCGCGCAGACTGACCTTAGTCAACACTTTTTGATTTTCGTCAACAATTTTCTGCATGTTAAAGGACCAGTCTATCTCGTAATTTAGTCTTTTGTTCGACAAAATAGATTTTATGGACCCACAATACTGTGATGACTGGCTGTGTACCATGCATCACGGAGATGCATTAAACACCCTTTTGCTAGAGCATGGCTCACATGTATTACCGACAGATAATTAACCCGTTACCAAACAATCCCGGGTTTTTACGACCCGGGAAAAGACGGTTTTTGAAAACATTGTGGGAAAAGGAGAAAATGCTGGTAACCAGCATTTTCTCCTTTTCCCACAATGTTTTCTACCCTATCAGAGACCTTAAGCTCATTTGTACCAATTTTTAATTTGTTGCCCGTAGATGTTTTGAATTTGAAAGGGTCTAAATTTGTCGTTTGGGAAAGGGTTAAGTAAATAAACTCTATCACAATATTCTAACCATAACAGTGAGTGGAAACCAATTTTCTCCGGCACACGACAGAAGTAATTTCTCCTTTAGCCATAATGTTTTATTCTTGCTAATTCATGCTGATTATTGTGATTTCATTGCCGTCTGCTACAAGGTTGTTTCAGGAGGAAATATGTTAAATCTTTCCTTAACTCTTTCTCAAACGAACAATTTTAGACTCATCCAAATTGAAATCACGTGCAGACGACAAATTAAAGGTTGCCCAAATGACGAAATTTGTCCTTGATAGGTTAGAAAACATTGTGGGAAATGGAGAAAATGCTGATTACCAGCATTTTCTCCTTTTCGCACAATGCTTTCAAAAGGCTTTCTTCCTCAAGGTCGATTTAAATCGGGATTGTGTGGTAAAATGTTAAATGAATGTGAAATGGATATTTTCAGCAAGAAAAGTAAAAAAGTCAGATGTTGCAACAATAATGTATCTTGACAGGAATAACCGACTTTTTCCACTACATGTGCATTAACTTGAGAGAAAAAGATCGAGATTAAAGGGGATGTTGCCTATCCAAATCAAAGGACTGATAGTCCTGAGAGTCGCCTGGATGGTAATGGGTTAGAAGTTTTCACCCTTTTTTGTTCAAATCTATTAAACGCATTCGAGATACAAAATAACTTAACTATAAGACAGTATTATATGCAAGCATATTTCTAAGTTGTCATCCTAAAATTACAGACATATTAAAATTTACATTAAAACAAATATATGTGGTGAGAATTAAAATTTAGGCACAAGGAACAGGTTTAAAAAGTTCAAAGTCTCTTACCCCAGGCGACTTCATTTAAAAAAATGGTTTTCAAAAGGTACAATCAATACAAAACAAGTCATTTCGTTGAAATGATATCCACCTCCGAAAAAAAACTTTTTTTTTATAGAAACATAATTATAAGAGGTATTTTGTTTTGCATGTAAATGACCTTTTTTGTTATTGGTGAAAATATACATTAAGCCCCCTTTTTCCATGATAGGGAATTTCATTAAATAAAAACAAATACTGATTGTCTGTGGCTTATGATAAACAATATAAATATGAATTTTCATAAAATTTTGTCCAGTAGTTAAAGAGATTGGTCCAGAATGGAAATATACATCAAACCCCCTTTTGCTATGACACCGCTTTAAAAACAAAAACAAAATACAACCGAAAGACATCAAGCGCCCTTTTTCCATGACAAGGCATTACATTTTAAAAAAAAAAGTGTATCGGAGGACTATCATGAGGACCACATGTATGAAGTTTCATTAACTTTCGTCAATGATTTTAGAACATTTCTGTCTGAATGGACGGAAGATCGGACAGACGAACAGACAGACGGACAGACAACATGAAAACCATATCTCCCTCCCCACCCCGAAATTCAATGGGGCGTAATAACAGTCTAAGTTAAATCAATATTTACAGTTCCTCCCTAGCTTGATAATGCCTGTAAAGAATGTGGACAAAAATTATGGTTCTAGTTTGATAAAAATGTTTTTCTAGTGCAGAATCTGGGTGACTTAACTTACATGTATATCTTCATTCTTACACATTTTGCTAAAACAAGCATTCTAAATAATTTCAGTAGAATAGGGAATACATTTTCTCCCCAGATTTAGAGCAAGTTGTTTTATATGACACAAATTTTCTAAAATTGGACAACATGGTTATACATATATCGTTTAATTTCAATAATTGTCCTTTCCAAATACAGGATGCTAGATATGAAATTTGGGTATAATTGTTTATATAGTTTCAGAGGCTGTTATTTTGAAATGTTACTACTCAGTTCTGAAGCTTCTGTGAAGTTTATAGAAACAGAGCTGAACCACTTGAACAATTTTACAAGAGGACCATTTAGGCAACATCAGTATGGAACTCAATTTAACTTTGTCTTCTGGTATTGGATCTAGTGACAAACTTTTAGGCCAGAAATACTCTTTTGCAACTCACCCATATCTAATCTAAGCCTGACAAGTTCCGTGAGTACTGGACTGAAAATAAATGGATTCTACAGTACTAGATCTATTACGGTTCTGTCTGATATGACCTAGTGACAACCTTTTTCTTTTAACCCCTGGTGACCTACTTTCAGTTTTGTCAAAAAATATTATTAAGACAAACAGCCTGGCAATTTCATGATCATAGGACTGAAATGTCTCTGGAGCACACACCAATATTTGACTCAGTAATCTACTTGTCCTTTGGAAATAATTTGTATTTGTTGCTATCTGGGTTCAATTTTTGTCCACAGTGGACTCTAAGAATGTGGCTGCTACAGCTCAAGAAAAACAATATAACCCAATGGCATGATCGTCAGCCTTTTAACTTTGTCTCTGTTTTATAACGTCCCAGGAATTAGTACTGCTTCCACACCAATTGAAAATTTTAGAGATCTACATGTATACTGCTTTGGCTTAAACTAAATGTTTGCGGTTCGCTCTAAATTACCCTTTACAACAACCCTAGACAAGATTACAAACACGCCAATAAAGAACTTGTTCGAGTGGGTTAACATTAGTATGTTCTATTATATTTGAAATGTAGTGGAGTAAAAAGTCAAGTTCTCAGATTGCTGGTTGTTAGAACTGCGTAGTTTCAAGTCGAATTCTCGTCTGAATTCAGATTTTGGCAGTTACGAAAGCACCTTGCATACTGACACCCGCACTAATAAATTGTTGTTTCATAAATACTAGATCTAGGTTAATCGCACATTAAAAAAAAAAACAGCAGAGTTTTACAAATTCACCTCTTTAAAAACGAAAAACAATTAATAAAAAAAAGTATACTTTAAACACTCTCTCTGCATGGATCGTTAAAGCTTTAGGTCGGTGTACGTTGAAAATAAGGGCCGCTTTGAACAGCGACTGATTCATAAATATGTAAATTTATAAAGAATTCCGTGGTGCAAATGACGTTACACGTCACGTGATTATAAGATCTATATTTGTCGCACAGTTACATTCCAGAAAGCACCTGCTAAGCGATGACTTGGTACAGCCTAGAACCGTGCGCATTACATACGCTATGTACGATCTCTGTGCACCTAGAATATTGGTGTGCAAAGTATTTAAAGTCTAGAATAAAAAGCTCTGAAGAAGCAACGTGTAAGAATGTTTAAGAAGGCAATGCAATCATTCCAAGTCGTTATAAATTTGTTTTAAAAAAATAGCCAACTGTTGAGAAAAATCTCCATTGAAATCTTCAATGTCAACTCGGTATCGCCTCTCTCTTTCCGACCGTAAGTTGAGTGTTGAATTGTAATGAGACTTTTAACAATTAAGGACAGATTGTGAGATTCAGAATGTACTTCTAATGGGTAATTATCGAACCATTTTCACTGAGAACTGTCCACAAATAAAAGCGTGTCGTAGTAAAGACGCTTGTCGTCGTAGAGTATTTTTCAGCGTGTCCGCAAACTTTAGGTCACGACGTCTATTTTTAGATATATACATAATGCGCTATATTTAAAGATGACGTCTGTGTAAGCGATAGGATATCGTGTACCCATGTGGACGAAAAGATTGTTTCAAAGGTTTAAACCGTTAAAAAGCTAAGTCTTTGTAGACATATTCATTATCACAAAGGCACAATTGTAAGTTATTTACGACAGAAACTGGGTTGTTTACCGAATAATTAGAAAACTATGTTTTATCTCGTAAACCGGAACTCGGCCAGGAAGCAGTACAAGGCCGGAGGTATGCCTACGTCACCCCATAGATCAGGATGATAACAATGAGAGCCTGGTTGCTACGCAACCAGGCGACTCAAAAACCATTCCTTTTTCGCTAATACTCCTCATGACACAAATTCATAGGAATTCTTACTAGGTCCGTATTCACCATCATTGTTAAGGACTGTCTTAGTCTGACTCTCTGCGATTTTCTACATTTGAATGTGACGCAACTTCTGACTGGCTACTCGAGATAGTTTAGCCAATCAGAAGTTGTGTTACGTTCAAATGTAGAAAATTCTGGAGAATAAGACTAAGAAAGTTCTAAAGAATGGTTGGTAAATACGGACCCTGGTTTTGGTGGGACGTAAAGGTATAAAATGTCGCCTTTTTGAAATGAACATGATACTCCGGGGCCCGTATTCACCAATTATTCTTATAGGAACATTGTTACTCACATTCACTTTGAAAGTAAAACACTTTCTGAATGGCTATTTCCCATATGGCTTAACCATTCAGAAGTTGTGTTACTTTTAAGTCTAGAATAAGGATGGTTGGTGGGTATGGACCCAAGTTACCGTGAGCTCTGGCTCAAGGCGCTACGTGAACAGGTGATCATTTTGTGATAAACTTCGCCGTTGATACTTACAAAAAATACAAAAGTGTCCAACTCTATTTCCTACAGAACACCACAAGTCGTCATCAGTTGGTATACCTTTTTTTTTACATTTTCGGTTACTTGATTAAAAAATGCGCAGTTTTTTATCTTATTCTGCGATAATTTACCAGTCAACTGGTGAAGAATGACAGGTTTTAAGAGGCCATAAAACAAAGCTCAAAATTTCCGAAACTGAACAGCTAGACTCTTCCCACCACGAAATGGAAACTTTAATCCGACAGAATATAAATATCGTTCTTGGTAGGCCATTAAGGAATTGATTGATTGATTGTTTAATTGATTAAAGGTTTTTTAACGCCGCTTTCATCGTTCTTTTAGTAACATCACGGTGGCAGCTCGCTTATAAATGAGCCAAGCTCTGTGAAAAGGGGGCTTAATGCATCTGCGAAAAGTATCGACTCAGGTCAGCCTGCGCAGTCCGCGCAGGCTGACCTGGGCCGAAACTTTTCGCTATGAGTCAATTTTCCATATGCTCTACCTCATGATTCAGTTGGCTTGTTAAAAAAGTGGGTATTATGGATCCATAATTATGTGATGACCTGCTTGGTACAATGCATGATGGAGAAGCATTAAGTCCCCTTTTGCCAGAGCATGTGTGGTAATTGAGGAAATGACGATGAATAGATCTACTATTTAGAATACATAATTTTCGGTGGCTCATTTATTTCATGTTTCACATCTTTTTACTCCATCTTTCGAAAAATCGTTGCAGTTCACATTTTTTTTTAGTTTTACATGTATGTGTTAACCTTAGGTTATTTGTCTAAATGAGGCCTATTTTAGAACAAGAAACGCCCATGTTTTGAGTAGTTCTATATGTCATGAGGGCTAAAACTACAACCCATTTGGAACAAGGTGGCTGTTGAAGTTTAAAAAAACAAAGAAACTACAGCGATGTGATGCAATGTGGTCTCGGCTGTGTTTCTGTTATCGTTTTTAAAATAACGATTACTGATTCTAGGCATTAGTTTCATCCAGATTACTGATTAGATACATACAGTGAGATTTTAGAAGGAAAAACGAGTGTCATACGATCCATCTTTCAAGATATGTAAAGTCTGTAATTTAATGAGAAATGGAAACTAACGCCTCTTGCATACTGAATCGTTTACAAAGCGTCCTTACTTATATTTGAAATTCAACCATGTTCGTATTACAGTGCTCACATTAATATTATTGATATCGCTTTGTCGAGATCAATCAATCAATCGATCGATCGATCGATCGATCCATCCATCCATCCATTCATCCATCAGGGGCCATTTGTCATACTGCCTTACTTCTATAAAAGGCATGTTCATCTTCTATCTTGTAGGTAGCTGCACGCACTTCGAGTAGACCAAAATCCGTTATCTGTAGTGACCAGCGGCTGTTTACGACACAGTTGGAACTTTTCAGGTTGCCATGGTATCCAAGCTCGCTGTCGTGCAGGAAAATCATGCCCTAATAAGGAAAACAGTGACATAAAAAGGAAAGAACATTAAGAACAACATTAATGTAGTTCGTCGTGTATTTGCTCTACTGATTTGAGCTTTTTACCCTCCTTCAGAAGACGGCTTTTGAAAACATGTTGGAAAACCTGCATGTAACAAGAAATACTGCCTTTTCCGTGAGTGTATCAGATATGATTAAAACGGTAATTTCCTGGTTCTTCTTCGAATGCTCACATCCCAGTCAGATGTACCACTCTTCATTTCATTTTTAAAATTCTATACAGGGGTTGTTTTACACTTGAACATCAACAACGTAGGGAATTTTTCTACATATCGTGAGAGGTCGTGTTGGACCCAAGGAACTGATTTTAAACTGAGCCAACAGTGCAATCAATGTTTAACGTCTCTGCAATCGTCTTAAATATTAAAAAAAAATATATATATATATAAAAGAATCGATGTTATAAAATCATTCTTCACATGTCAGATACCTCAAGGCAGTGTCATGTCCATTTATCAACGTAATTGAAAACTGCTCTGTGAAGTAAGAGGGGACATAATGCATCTGCAAAGAGTACCGACCCAGGTCAGCCTGCCCACTACGCGACACTTTTTGCTATTAATCAATTTTCTGCAGACCAAAGGACTAGTGTACCTCATCATTAAGTCAGTTGTTATAAAAATGGATTCCATGGATCCATAATTATGTGATAACTTGCTTAGTATCACACATCACGGAGATGCATTAAACCCCCTAAAGCATGACTTACAGGTAAATAGTGTATGGCCTAGACAGACTTTACGCAATTGATAGAATTATAACTCATGACCCAAATGAGCTAAGACGTGGTTATATTCTCGACTCGAAGCAATTTCTATAACAATTCTTCCTGAAAACTTGTCATCGAGACTTGAATTTTAAAATGACCTGAGTAATAACGCTGAAAGCAATGAGCAGGATTGATAGTTATTTTAGATCAAATGGCCCCTAGATCTCTCATTTAAAAGTTTGTTCAGTAAGTCTAAAAATTGTACTGCATTATATGCGAAGAGCACTTTTTTTTTCAACAGGAAGCATCTAATTGAATCTGTCTCATATTGTAAGGGACAAATTTTAGATTTTTCTTCTAAAGTCTGAAAAAGGTATTCAACTTATTTATTTCAGTGACTTCTGGACTCAAAGAGAATGAAGTTACACATACTGTAACTGGGGAACACGTCTCTTTTTGTATCGAAACCTGTGTTCTGAGTGTGGCTAGCAATAGCTTAGAAAACGCAAATCACTAAGGGTATCGTAAACAGTTGTAATTCGTCTATTTCGGAAAGTTAGCGGTCAATAAATGTCATTGCAGAAAATCATTGGATGCATTCTTTGTATCATGTGTTTGCCAATCGAGTAAGAAATTAAAAAAAAATCTAAGATTATGTAATTCTTCGAATGCGTGCATACTGCAATATATCTTTTTCATACTAAGACCTCGATAAAATACAATACTCCTTTCAGCGCTATAGGCGAAAACAGGGGCTCATGTAGACGTAATAGATCAAGATCAGACTGCACAGAGCGTGTAGTCTATCTTTGGGTCTATATCGGCCTCTCGTCAACTTATGCCTATTTGAAGAGAGTCATTCTCAGTTTCAATGGATCATACTTTCAGTGGTAAAAACAGGCTTAAATTATATGAGCCATGCTCTGTGAAAAGGAGGCTTAATGTATCTGCGAAAACTATCGCAGGTTGACCTGGGCCGATACTTTTCGCTATCGGTCAATTTTCTGCATGTCAAAGGACCAGTCTACCTCATGATTCAGTCGGTTGTTGGACAAAATAGACTTTATGGATCCATGATCATATGATGACTTGCTTGGTATCATGAATAACGCAGATGCATTAAGCTCCCTTTTCACGGAGCATGGTTTATGTATACATGTATATATTTAACGTTGAAAGAGTTAAATGGCTTTTGAAAAATATGTACACGTTATATGCAGTCTGATATTGCCCAAAGCTGTCCGCAAAAGCGACCGAAGTTTTTGCTTGGAAGCTTACGCACTATGGAATATAATATTAGAAAAAAAAAAGCATTTGCACTGGCATTCTAGTGACCAGCATGTCGCAACAAAGTGTAAGACAAACCAAACAAATACGGCTAAGGTTCCTAACAGGAGCGCTCAAAACAGACAAATAGGCAGAGCCATCCAACATCCCAATATAGTGCTGCAGACTCACTTGGCATAGGTAGGCACGCACCCAAACATCTTACCCAGTGTATCTAATTTGTATTCATTAAAGGTGGGGGGTGTTAATTCTGACAGTTAATACACAACAAACCTGTATGATGTCTTTCACTAAGGAAGCAATAAACATGTTGTCTAATTTCACATCTTCATTTTCTAAAATATCCTGAAAAATAAAATCCGCCAAAAGAATTTTGAAACTAGTCATTCACGTCATACCGTGCTATCTAATATCAATCTATAACTATTATTTATTAAATACATTTTTGGTTTTTATTGTTTGCTTGATATGAATGATATTTCACATAACATAATCTTTATTTGGCATTAAAAACTCGCACAAAACATATTTATCCCATTCCCAAACGACAAATTTTGGACTGGTCCAAATTGAAAGAGTTTGCAGACGACAATTTTAAATTTGATGAAAATGGCAGAAAGGTTTCAAGAAGGGTAGAAAACACTGTGGGAAAAGGAGAAATTACTCGTTACGAGAAATTTCTCCTTTTCCCACAGTGTTTTCAAAAGACTTGTACTGCAGGCACGTGAAAACCTGGGCTTGTTTGGGAATGGGTTATAGCCACATTACGACACATTGTGCATAGCTTCGTCCTTATATGGCAATATCACACTCATTTAGCAATCTATTTATTTTAACAAACAATTCATTTTGTCACCCCATTTTGAACCACGCTCTGTGAAAAGGTGGTTTAATGCATCTGAAGAAGAAAAAAAAAAAAAAAAAATTATCGACCCTTGTCAACTTGCGCCGTAGAAACTTTTTGCTATAAATTTTGTAAATTTTCTAAATTGCAAAGGACCAGTGAATCTCATAATTTAGTCGATCTTATGAATCCGTAAATATTTGATGATTTGGCTGATATACTGCATCACAGAGATGCATCAAATTCCCTTTTCAAAGGGCATGGCTCAGATTAATTTAATTCTTGAAACGTCATATGTGAAAACAGGAGCTTTTGCAAACGGCATAGACCAATACCAGACTGCAGGCAATATGCATACTGGAGTGATACTGGATCGTACCATCCTTTTCTTTAGCCATGCTTATAGGATAAAAACAAACCTTTCTGAGTTTCAATGGATTATATCTATACCCGAAGAAAGAGGCCCTATTTAACGCTCTCTCTAACTGTTTAACTCTTTACCAAACGACAAATTTTAGATCCGTACAAGTTGAATGCATTCGCAAACGAGAAATTAAATTTGACAGAAATGCTTGGATTTTTTTTTTTTTCTAGAAAGAAGAAGAAAAAAAAAAAGGTTATAAAAAAGAGTGGAAAAAATGGAGAAAATGCCGGCTGCCAACATGTTTTCTTTTTTTTTCCACAGTACTTTTAAAAAAAGTCTTCTCTATGCATCTGAATCGTTAAAACTCAGGAATGTTTGTTAAAGGTTTTAATGCTTGAAATACTTACCAATAAGCTCCCTTTTGAACAATATTCTGTGACAATGATTAGTGAGGGTGGATCTATACATGCCCCGAGAAACGTATTGATGTTTGTATGTCGAAGGTCCCGCATCTGTAAGCAAGAAAGTCGGTGAAATATTTTTATCCAGTTTTCATTATTTACATAGACCTAATCAACGTAGCTCTATCCGGCAGTTGTGCATTCCTACGCGCTATATGGTGGCAGAATCTAATATAATATACCGGTAATAAACAACAGTTAAGGTTCTTCAAAAGGACATATTTACAAATAAGAATATTGATATTCCGCTAGAAATTTGTGAAAAAGGAATCATTTTTGATGATATATGTGTATTCTAGTCGGATATGATAGGAACTATTGCTTTCCTCGGATCACTAGAATAAGTGCGCACTTAGCCTCTTGAACACCGGGGACGTACTGGTACCTTTTGTAAACAAACAATTAAAAAAAAAAAAGGGGGGGGGGGGGAGTAAAAATGTGCCTTTTCTTTTGAAAACGGGATAAATCGAATATATGGTTGGTGCCGAGATGGAAAAAGTTTATCCGGCTCGGCCCGAAAACTAAAGAGGGCTCGCTAAAGCTCGCTCTCTCGGTTTCCTAAGCCACACCGGATAATCTTTATCCATATCGGCACCAACCATCTGTTCTCTGTACCCGACGACAAAATTCAAAAATCGTCTGTACTGAAAGCATTTGCAGGCGACACATTAAATGTGACTGGAATGATAGGAGTTGTCTTTGAAAGGGTAGAAAAACCAGCATTTTCTCCTTTTCCCAAAAAGTCTTCAGTAGGCCCCCCTACCAGTGTCGTGAAAAAACAATATATACGAGATTTGTGTGTTAGGGAGTTCAATCATTAGATAATTCAGCATACCGAAAAAAGCAATCGATATGAACCATGCTCTGTGAAAAGATGGTTAAAAGCATCTGCAAAAAAGTACCGACTCATGTCAGCCTACACAGTCCGCGCAGGCTCACATGGGTCGATAATTTTTGCTCTTGGTCAATTTTTTGCGGCTCAAAGGACCAGTTAATGATTCAATCGGTTGTTAAACAAAATTGATTTTATTGATTCATAATATGTAATGACTTGCTTGGTTTAATGCATCACGGAGATGCATTAAACCCCCTTTGCCAGAGCGTGGCCCATATACTAACACTGTGAGACCCATGGGTCCTATACGTCAACGAACAATCTTCAATGCTGCTAGTGATTTACGACTAGTTTTGGACAGGAAAGGCAGTTTTTCACAAAGACATATCACTTTGAAATGATATTCCAGTCTTAGAGGAAAAGAAAATGAAACCTGGTCCCCTAATGTTTTTACCTATGAGGAACTGATGTTCTTACCCTGTTGAGATCGCATTTTTTTATGGCAGGCCCTTTGCACTTTGCCAAAACAGAGACTTTTGCGGACGACATAGATCACGATCACGGAACGTACAGTCTGATCTTTGGTCTATACCGTCCGCTCGTTTGGTCAATCCTGTAAGATAAACTTCCTTCTAAGTTTCAGTGGATTGTATTGTCACCTTTCGAAAGATGTCAGGTTAATTTTTTTTGTGTGCTGAAAGAATTAAATAAGTTATAAAAAAAAAGGGATGCCGTGACTTTCATACATAAAACATATAAATTGTACTGCATGGATCTTTGCATTAATGCTTCTTATCAATTAACCTTTATCAAACATTCAGTGAGCCATGCTTTTGCAAAAAAAAAAAAAAAAAGGGGGGGGGGGTTAATGCATCTCCGTGATCAATCATACAATGCAAGTCATCACATAATTGTGGATCCACAAAATTCATTTTGTCTAACCTCCTACTGAATCTTGAGGAACACTGGTCCTTTGGTCAAAAGCCAAAAGTTTCGGCCTTGGTCAGCCTGCGCAGTCCGCGCAGGCTGACCTAGGCCGAAACTTTTGGCTTTTTCTGCTGGTTCGATACAGATGCATTAAGCCCCCTTTTCACAGAGCATGGCTCATTTGTATTTATTCCATTCACACCAGAAGACCAGATTGGTTGTGAAAACACATCTTTTATAAGCTGTTGGTATTTTTTTTATCCGTTTGACGTCTAAGACAGCGAAATAGAATTATTCTGTCCGTAAAAAATTACCCCACATATTCAAATGTCAGTGATGTTTGGATTTTTATATCTTACAACAGATCCGTTAGTGTAGGTTCAAGATCAAATTACAAGTTTCAAACTGTCTTATCTCGATCTTCAATGATCTCAAAAACTGTCCTAAATATAAAAAACAAAAAAACGAAAAATACTAAAGCCTTAAAAATTGGCGTGCCGCAAAGATTCAATCAATTTTATGCAATTATTAAAACATTTACTGTTAATTTTATTGTCAGGACGACTATATATGATATTAATCGTGACACTATGGAATATGAAACTATTAATTCAAAAGATTGTATTTCTGTACATTTTTTTTTTCTGAGCATCGAATTCCCGTTTTCTATTCATGATATAAAAATGGCAGCAACAAATTAATTCAGTTTCCACCTAATATATAGAAGATAAATTTCTAAAGACCTTCCCCTCTTTGCTTGGTATATAACGTTCAAAAGTACTTTAGCTATACAATTTTTCAGAGTTTCAAATTCATTATCAGCTCTGCGGCAGAAGTTCTTTTTAAAAAATTCCTGACTGCTTTCCGAGCGAATAAACTTGTCAGTAAGTTATAAGCTGACAATGAGGAATGTCAACCCTTATCCTGCGAAATAAGTTCAATGAAACTTTCAAACCGATAGTGAAAAACCAGAATAATGTTATTTCAAACTTACTTTTATTGAGATAAAAATCTCCTTGTCGGACAGTGTAGATTCAAGATCAGACTGCACGTTCTGTGCAGTCTGATCTTGATCTACGCTGTCTGTAAAAGGTCAGTGAGTCGCGCTTAGTAACACAAGGGTTAATGCGACTTTTATCAACTGTTCAAAAACGTTTTGATCCACCCAGGTTCGAGCTTTTAATCTCTTCGGTTAATGACGGTACTCCATGGAATGCCGAGGACTAATTCTGTCGTCTTTAATGACAAAGTAGATAAATGTCAACTGCGTGCATTGTACAGTCCAATTTTCTACTTATAGTTCCATTATATTCCTACAAACATTCTGGCTAAAGAATAGCTTCAGAATTTTACTGTTTGAGTCGTACTCCGACTGAGCTAGTTTTGGCTCTATGGTAAATAACCTTGAGCAGTGCTCTGGCAAAAGGGGTTTAATGCATCTCCGTGATGCAATATAATCAAGGAAGACACAAGATAATTATGGATCCATAAAATCCACTTTGTCTGAAATCCGGCTGAATCATGAGGTACACTGGTCCTTTGACATGCAGAAAATGGACCAATAGCAGAAAGTTTCGACTCATATCAGCCTGCGTGGACTGCACAGGCTGACATGGGTCGATACTTTTTTTGCAAATGCCTTAAACAATCTTCTCACAGAGCATGATTCATTTAGAAATGAGACATGCTCTACGAAAAGGGGACTTAATGCACCTGCAAGAAGTATCGACCCAGGTCAGCCTGCGCAGTCCGCGCAGGCTGACCTGGGCCAAAACTTTTCGCTATTGGTCAATTTTTCTGTATGTCAAAGGACCAGTCTACCTCAATATTCAGTCGGTTATTAGGCAAAATAGGCTTTATGGATCCATGATCATGTGATGACTTGCTTGGTATCATGCATCAAGGAGATGCATTAAGCCCCTTTTGCCAGAGCATGGCTCAAATACTGTTTGAATTAGGCCTTGCCCAGAAGCTCAGTTGGTAATGTCCCGTTACATTAAAACCTGAAGTCGCTTGTTCGATTCAGCACAAATGATCTAGTCAGTGCAATGACAATTCATACCTCTCTCACGGCTAAACATTGTCTCGGCGAAGTTTATGTGGGAAAGCAGTCAGTCGCTTGAGAAGAATGTTGTGAGAAGCACTGGTAAAAGAAATTCCAACGTGACCCGCATAGCCAGCTGTGTTCTTGATTACAAATTGACTACAGACCAAAAACAGTCTGTGACAAAATAAGCATTGCCTCCCGCTACTTTCTAATTTCGTCGGCGATTGGTATCAGTCGTTATTTCATGCTTTTCGGTAGTTTATCGAGAAATAATGGTGGATTATGGTTTGATAATTTCACCGTTTCGACCAGTGAATTTACCGATTGATAATCTCACTGGTACGGAAAAACCGAAAGCTCCCCTGTACTTTGCAAGCCCCAACGAAAAAGGGGTTTAAACCATAAAATGATTTGATGTTATTTGGCTATTATGTCCTCTGTGTTAAATTTTTGGCAGTTGGGGGTGGTGGTTGGGGGAGGGCAAAGAAAAGAAAACATTTTTTATGCTTTTCAGTATCAGTAGTTGTGTTATGAATAATATTGGCAATTACTGTAACATTTTGCTGTTGAAACTTGCAGATAAATGTTAAAAAGGAATATTATATTGTTGTTACTTTCCTGGTTCTTTTACTTGCCTCTTGCTGTGTATGTAAATTTTGAAATCTCGCTTGACTTTAAGTCTTGCGGGATATCAAGTTTTTTTCCATGCAGCTCGAAGCAAATATGGAATATCATGTTGTAGTAACTCTCCTTGCGCTTGTATTTGATTCGAGCAGCGTGATAAAATTTGATATCGCCTGAGATCGAAGTTCGGGCGAGACGTCGAAATTTTCCTTCGCAGCGACAAGCAAATACAAACGCCAGGAGAGTTAGTACAACATAATATTCTTTGTACGTATAGGCCGAATAGCGGGCAAAAAATCAGTGCAGGTGTTAAAATCGACCGTACAGTAATAGATTGCGATGTTCACAATAATTTCCATACTTTTAAATGCATGATATAAATGGGCCGTGCTCTGTGAAAAGGGGGCTTAATGACATTGAAAGTGACGTCATTATTTTTCGTTGTTTACCTGCGGTTTCATGAGAGTGCTTCATTTAAAAATACTATCACCTGTTTTTACGAGACTCAGGATCCATTTTACAATACAAGCAAAGGAACTATCATACTGTGTGTTTTAATCCTCGATATTCAATTGGGGATGGACAGTGAAACTGATTTTAATAGATTTGTTGGTACATGTATATTCTCAATCTGTTGTATATCCGCCGTTTAGAAATATCGAGAGGTTTAGCGCAATTTTTGTAGTTATTGATCCCCCTCAGATTTTGGATGTAAAAACAGTGTCAGATGTTTGCTAAAGTGAGCTACACTTAAATCTTTCATTGGTCATGGCGAGATCAAAAAGTTAAGTTGCAAACTGTTTATTCCCCTCACCCCCAAGAGCCCGTACTAAAATACAATCATTATAAATTCCCCGTCCTCATCGAGTGTCATGTGGTGTATTGGTCAACGGCGTTGGCTACTGATCCATTTCTTTTACTTGGCCTGAGATAGAGTCCCCACGATTACTTTTATATTTTCCCCCCATCAATCACGAAGATGGTCGGTTATTCCAAGGCTTATATGAAGGTCTAGATCTCTTTACAGTTTTAGTTTCAGCTGGTCGGCATAGACTATACGTGCATTTAAACAACTTATTTTCTTTTCTTACAGTAGATCTAATTCATATGCCAGCTTTCGTTTGTATGATGTCTAACGTCATTTTCAACATTATTTCAGGTACGCGGTAGCCAGAGTACCTTTCCATGCTTTCATGGTGGTTTTTTTTTATACATGCTTTCCTGGAGCTATTTTTAGTGCTTCGCACAATAAACTTAGTTTAGTTTAGACATAGTCGATTCAATATAAATTTACACGCATTATATAAAGTACAACATAGCAATGTGAATTGGACTGGAACGAAAGCATAAAACTTGGATCTATATAGTTCCTCTCCCTCAAACAGTCACGTGGTATTTCGACTACATTAAGTGAAAATCAAATGAATAAACTTTAAATTTTAAACTGATGATAAAAACGTCAAGTGAACCTCCCACTACTATCAATGTAAACATGAACTGCATTAAAGATACTTTCATGTTCTGCAAGGGAGAGGCTGTTGTCACCAAAGAGGACAGTTCCAATATTAAAAGCAGATATTTCGCTAATACATTGTCTGAATGCTGTCCTGATATTACTATACTATCTGCAATCAAAAAGGTAGTCTCTGTTAGATTCTATTTCCCAGCTAAAAGGAGTTTCCACAATATTTTCAAAAAGAGGTGTTGTTTTAAATCACTACATTTATTTCTAAGATAAATATCAGCAACAGATTACATGAACAGAAAGACCTTTATTAAAGCCTCAAAAGTTGAAACGCAGCCGGATAAGCTCAGTTGGTAGCTTATCTAACACATGAGCTGGAGGTCACGAGTTCGATACCCAGTCTGGGCGAACTTCTTCCTGGCGATTCTAATAGGCTTCCCACCTTTGATGTATGTGAGGCAACAGTCTGAATTTAGATCTACACTGTTCTATATGGTGAGAATTTATCGGCAAAAAGAACTATGAAATCGCTATATTTAGGTGGTAAAAGTGGTGGGAAAATTCCATTTATTATTCATTTAGTAGTTTAAGTGCTAATATTACGGCAAAGTAAGAGCATTTTTATGCATCTTCTTTAACAATTTTGCATGAAATCTTTAATGCAAAAACTACATCTGAAATTCTATGTTGTACAGCGTAAATATTACCCACTGATCTGGGTAAAAAGTAACGTACGTGAAACGACGTCATCAACGTCTGGTAAAAATTGACATTCTCTCTATTGGGTATGCTTACAATTCTGTCGATATCTCCACTTTTTAATAAGTTTGCGATATTTTGTTTTCAGATTCTGAGAAAGAAATGAGTGCACTTAAAGAAAATCTGAAAAAGTGAAATTCGAATTTTATGTCACTAAGCCCCCTTTTCACCGAGCATGGCCCTAATATAAACGCATTTTGATACCGCTTTGTTTACTTTTGGCAGCTATTGTTACTTTGATATATACCTACAATCTTCAACGACAAAATATTGCAGATTATTAGCATTTTATTCGAAAACGGTAAACAGAATGAAACAAATAATAGTTTTGTGTGTAGTAACCGTTCATATGAATATTACAACCTTATATTTTGACCAATCAAAACGCAAATCAATATGTACATATTCTACGTGCAAGAGACGTCATCATATCATATTTGGAACCGTATTTGACACTGTGTAGATACGGATTTTTTCTGTCGAATGTGTTATTTTATCCCTGTGCGACGCACGTATTTTTTAGCTAAAGAAACTTCAGGTATACAATAAAAGGAAAGTTACTACACCAAAATATTCCTTATGTATTATTAGACAAAAAAATCTCACCACTTTCATTTCTTTCTTCATCTTCCAGCTGATACAAAGCGGTTTCTGTTCATAGACTTTGAGGGCAACTATTTGACCTTTGTAGACACCCGTTTTGGCATACACTTGGGTGAAGGACATTCGTGAGTCGACGGATAGCTGTGACAATGTCATCTACAAACAGTGAATATTTACATGTGACAATTTTATTCGCATGCCTTTTAATATCTTACCGGTCAATATGATTTAACCCTTAGGCTGTTAAGCGCTACTCAAGGACCTTTTGCGGACAGTGTAGATCGAGACAAGACTGCACAGAACGTGCAGTCTCATCTGGGATCTGTCTGATAAGGAGATATTTTTGCCTCCAAGATACCTTCAGGATAGCAAAATTTGGGTTTTGCAAAATCTGGGTCTTAACTATCGGCTTGAAAGTTTCATTTCACTTATTTGCAAGTCATCCGTGGGGTTGGGAGGGGGAGAGCAGCGGCTATCGTTTTAACCATTTGCCAAACAATCCCGTATTTCAACGACCCTAGGGAAAAAGGCTTTTGAAAACATTGAAGGAAAAAGAGAAGACATTGGAAACCAGAATTAACTCATTTTTCCTAAATGTTTTCTACTCTTTAAAATATACATCTCATCATTTGAATCCAGCTGATTTTATTATTTACAATTACTTTCAATTTGGAAACGTCTATAATTTTGTCCTGTAGTAAAGAGCGACCGGTGTTCATGAGACCATAATTAACATGTATGTGTATGAACTGTGCGAATGGAATCAAGACTTCACTTGTTACACATACTCTGTTATCGGTATCGGCGAAACAAACAACAGAGCACCATATTTAGCAACTAATCTCAATAACATTCCTGGTCTAAATCTCAAGGATTTTTCTAAATTTCAATGTAACAAAGTTTCTGGTTGGCTACACCAATTTTCAATTTTTAGCCAATCAACTTGTCATGCCAACCAAATTGTATGTTTCTTTCTACATTTAGAATTAGACAAAGATTGCAATTAAGAATTTTTGATGAATTCAGACTCACGGGTTGTGAGATTGACCATTCTAAATTCTGGTCTTATCAAATATAAAGACTACCCATCTGATTAGGTAAGAAAAGAGTTCATCCAATAATACTGCTAGTCTTAGAATTTAGAATAAGGTCCCATACAAAATCATCAACATTAAATAGCATGACCAATCGAAATTCTGCATTCAAATTTTTGTGAGTGAAATAAGACCTATAGATTTTAGTTGCGGATCCATATTTTTTAGTATATCATAGCGTTGTAAAATTTTATTTCTATGAATATAATTGAGCCACATTCTTTGAAAAGGATTTTAATCCATCGGCAAAAAGTTTCGGTCCATGCCAGCCTGCGCAGTTCGCGCAGGCTGACATGGATCGAAACTTTTTGCTGGTTTTAAATTTTCTGTATGTCCAATGACAATTATACCTCGGGATGCAGTCGGTTGTTCGACGAAATGAATTTTATAGATTCATAATTACGCGAGACTCGATGGCAAAATGCGTCACGGAGGTGCATCAAACCCTCTTTTTCACAACTACAGGGTGTCCAAAAAGAAAGTTAACAATTTTAATGTCCATTTAGTATATCTTTACGTTCTGCTAGATAAACGAAAACTTTCACATGTACAGACAATAGATATAAGTTTTTATCCTGTATCAGCTTTAAAATTTACACTCATATACTTTTTTGAAAAATGTCAGTCTACCAAAATTACTATATTTTGTCCATGGCGTCGAATCTGTGGTTAATGACGTTTCAAGATGTTTGCCCTTTTGAAGCTTGCCAAACCACTGCCAACGGACACATCTATGCTCCTCAGAAACATCAGGAGAGAAGTAAGGAATATCAGTGTGGACACTTGTTGCAATTTAACCAACAGTTTTGGAGAGCATATGATTAGGCAAGCTTCATGGAGAAAATATAGTAATATCAGTAAAATGACATTTTTTTTTGAAAGTATATGAGTGTAAATATTAGAACTGACACAGGATTAAACTTAAATCTATTGTCTATACATGGGCAAGTTTCCGTTGATCCAGTAGAACGTATTTATGATAAACAAATGAATGTAGACAATAAAACTGTTAATTTTCTTTTTGGACACCCTGTAGTTATGGCTGCACCACTTACCCGGCTGCTGAAACTGGCCCTCCGTTCGGAACTGGAAAAAGCATCAGACAACTTGAGAGTTTCTGGTGAGATCCGCCATAATAACCCAGCTATCTCTTGCTCGTAACGCCATATTCTACAGAGAACAAAGAAGGCTACTTGTCATACAATTTTATGCAAGGTCATATTAATGTTATGGAACCTATCATTGTTTAAATATGTTAACTGGAAAGGAGAGTCTGTCCTTGGCCTAATGATAATTTCAGCGCTCATGATAATTGAGCCATGTTCTGTGAAAATGGGTTTAATGCATCCGCAAAAAGCATCGCACCAGGTCAGCCTGCACAGTCCGTGCAGACTGACCTGGGTCGAAACCTTTTGCTAATGGTCAATTTTCTGCAAGTCCAAGGACCAGTTTACCTCATGATTCAGCAGGTTGTTAGACAAAATGGACTTTACGGATCCACAGTCATGTAATGACTTGCTTGGTACCATGCATCACGGAGATGCATTGAGCCCCCTTTTGTCAGAGCATGACTTTTATAAACTCGACCTCTGTCGACGGTTGAAAATATAGTCCATTGAAATTCATCAGATTCTTATCTTATAAGCATGACTAAACAAGCGAATGGTACAGAACTGCACCTTTCTATAGTCCGATCTTGATCTAATATCTACTAGAGTAACTAAAGCCGGGTTTCGCCCTTTAAGGACAGAACAAGACGGTCATGATGGCCCTGTATCGCTCCACCGTCTAATAAATACAACCCATACTTGTCAAACATTACTGTTCAAGGCCAACTGGTTTAGCATAAGAAGATTTTCAAACTTTTCTCTATGGAAGCCTGTGTAAAAGTTGTGACTCTCTCTAGGGCGAGGCCATTTTTTACCACACAGCTGTAATTTCGTACTTGAATCCTGGTAGAGATCCACAAGATAAAGCGACATACTAAATAATATAGATCTAGACTATAATTTATGGTTATAAACAAAACGATTTTCAAAGTTTTCTAGATATAAAGCCACTGTAAAACATGAGACCCCCGAGGCAGGGCTAATTTCGATACCAAGGCTAAAGTTTGAACAAATTAGGATGTGATTTACTAAATGAAGCTATGTGCCATATTTGGCTGCTCAAGGATTTATGGTTAAGAGCAAGACATGAAATTTTCACTCTATAGGTAAATGTTAAATTCATGACCCATTTGGTTGAACAAATTTTGACACCGGAGCTTTAATTTGAACCACTTTGAAAGACGTCTGCCGGACTGTGACATATAAAATATTACAGCTGTAGCATATGGTTAGGAACAAGAAGATTTTAAAATCATTCTGTATAGACCCTTATGTAAAACTTGTGACTTGTCGGGCGGGGTCAATTTTGACCCCAAGGCCATAATTCGCACATTCGTAGAGGTCCGCTAGATCATTATACAAGCAAAATTTGGTAGCCATAGGTTTTATGATAAGGAACGAGAAGATTTTCTTTTAAATTTTCATTATGTAAGGCTTTGGAAACTTGTGACTGCCGGGCGGGGCCATATTTGATCCAAGGGTTTTAATTTGAACAAACCTGGTAGAGGTTGACTAGGAATCAGCAGATTTATAAAGTTTTCACTATATAAGCCTTTGTCAAATTTGTGATCCCCGGGGGTGGGGGGCAATCTTTAAGCCTAGGGTCATAATTTTGAGAATCTTTGTAGGGGTTTATGAGATGCCCCTACATACCAAATTTGGGAGCCCTTTCCTAATGGGTTAGGAACGAAGACTTCTGCTAAAGTTTTCACTTAATTAGCCCATGTAAAACTTGTGACCCCAGGAGCGGGATCTCTGTTTTGACCCCAGGGCAATAATTTGAAGAATCTTGGTAGAGGTCAAAGAGATGAAGCTACTTGCCAAATTTTGTAGCCCTAAGCCTTATGGTTTTGGACAAGAATATTTTAAAAGATTTTCAATATTTTTCAGTTGTGTGGCCATGGCAACCAGAGTGTTTACAGAAATCAAATTCTTTTATAAGAAGCTCTTAAGAAAAACATGGCAGGATCAGTTATGCAAAGTTTGGTCAAATTTGGATCAGTGGTTTCAGAGAAGATGTTTGGCCAGTGGAGGCAAGTATGGGTAAAAGAAAACTAGCACAGTATGGTGCAATACAGTCAGAGCAGAGCATCGGCAGACCTATTCTGACAAACTTCGCTCTCTGTAACTTATTATATATATATACGAGCCATGCTCCAGCAAAAGGGGTCTCAATGCATCTCCGTGGTGCATGATACCAAGCAAGTCATCACATAATTATGGATCCATAAAGTCTATTTTGTCTAACAACTGACTGAATCATGAGGTACACAGGCTGACCTGGGTCGATACCTTTTTGTAGATGCATTTAGCCCCCTTCTCACAAAGCATGGCCCATATGTTATATATATTATTTTGTAGAGGACAACTTTTATTGACAAACAGAGCCCTGCAATATTTATGTTATAGTGGACAAAGCTTGTCAAGAACAAGTGCCTGTGGAGAGAAGTACTTACGATTTAGTTCTCAGAATTATAACTGGATTGGGAGGGCAAAAGAGTTGTCCTAGATGCACCCATAAAATATCTAGGAACAAATTAATTTGCCTTAGAGGCTTAATCAGCTATCATAATACCCTGTTCATTTGAGATTCATTGAGGTGGTCATTACCTCCTGACAAAAACTTGCAGCAGATGACTTTTAAAAACCCAGTAGTGGCAAAAAATAAAAACTGCGGATGTTAACATGTATCTAGATTTAAATCGTACCATTTAAAAGTACGGAGATTACTGTGAAAATTACAATTGTTATTGTACCTTCGGTCCAAGTGTAAGTCGCCGGGCAGAAAAATCAAATTCAAAACTACACTGTAGGTAAAAAGTAAAAAAAAAAAAAAAAAGAGCGACCTGGCAACTTTTTACCTAGTTTTAAAAATTCATTTTTTCCATTGACTAACGCTTGGGCCGACCGTACAATAACAGATGTTATCTCACAATGATTTTAATTTCGAAATCGTTTGAAAAATCAAACTGCTGCAACTCTTATGCTATCTTTACCAGAAAATATCGACACATTTATAAATAAGTTCAGAGATCAGACAGCATGTCCTACTTTAAGGAAAATCTTAGAAACGTACCCATTCTTTGAAAATCGGGCTTTATGCATCTGCAAAACTGTATCTACCCAGGTCAGCCTGCGCAGTTCGCGCACCTCAAGTACCTCATGTACTCAGTAGGTTTTTAGACCAAAGGGATTTATCGATCCAAAAATTATGTGCTTCGTAATAAGCATCACAGAGATGCATTAAGCCCCCTTTTGCCAGAGCATGGCTATTTATTTATGATATATATAATGAGCGGTGCTCTGAAAAAAGGGGTATAATTCTTCTCTGTGAAGCGTTATACCAAGTCAAGTCATGACATAATTATGGATTCATAAAATTCATTTGTCTAACATCGGACTTAATCATGAAGTAGAATGATCCTTTTGATGTGCAGAAAATTAAGAAAAATAGCAAAAGACTTCGATCCAGGTCAGCCTGCGCGGATTGCGCAGTCTGACCTGGTCGATGCATTTTGAGAACGCTTTAAACCCTCTTTAGTCAGAGCATGACTAAACTATCTTTATGCAGTCTCAAAATCACATATTTCTGTATGTGATTAGAATATATGACATAAGATTTGACAAAGATGAGTGTTCGTATTCATCACTATTCTTCGGTCATAGAATCTCAATATATCTGATACAAAAGATCAAAGATAAGGACACAAACTCACTGCATTCTAACCCCTGTCCACAATTTCCGTAATGGTGTGTTAAGAATGTATTAAAACGTTCCCCTCCCCCCCCCCCCCCCCCCCCCCCCCCCCCCCCCCCCCCCCCCCCCCCCCCACACACACACAACATGGGTTCCAGTCCGATACTTTTTTAGCGGATTTGTATAGCAAATCCGCTTACTGTGATAGTTCTGATCGGAACCAAATACATCATGCGTAACAACGCATGCGCGCTCACACCGTACTATGATATCGGTTTGATGTGAACCAAATATACTGTCATTTTACGCTTGCGCTCTACCCAGTCTACTTTCAGTTTTAGCTACTACACCTTAACCTCGCTCTTGTCACTACCGCATATAATGTCCTACACGTGTATACATATTTATTCCGAAATTTAATACCAGCAAAAAGCGGCTTAAGATTGACGGATCGACTTACCACTCCTTAAACAGTAATAGCATAACAGTTACTGCAAGGCCCGCTCGGCAAAACAATTTTGAGTTTCCATGCCCTTGCTAACTCTATTATAAAATGATTGCACATGTGTTGATTGTGATGTTATTTTTTTATCACAACATATTACAGCTTTATGCTACTCAACAAATCCGCTTTCCAGGACTCTGAGTCCTTTGATTTCCTATTATACTCGTATATTCGTATTTGGACGTTACCTTGTCAAAACTAACTGTAATAATCAAAGAACCGATTATCAGTTCATTGCCATTGATATGTATAAATCGGGAAAGGAGACAGCGATATGGACTGTATAGGAATTCATTTCCGCTTGGACCCAAGCTACCCTCCCTTTTCTTATTTCATTTATAACTTTGGTTGGTAGGCTCGGTCGTTAAATTCTTTACTGAGAATGAAAACGAGAGGGGAAGGAAAGGACACAAAGGTCCGAGGTTCTTTCCTGTAATGTAACTGTAACAAATTTGTCTTTCTAAAACGACGTTAAAAATCGATACCAAGATGGAAAAAAAAAAATCTGGCTAACGAATGTGCGGAAATGGTGTACGTTAGATTATCGCTAGAGCTGTGGTATTGACTCTTTACCAGACGACAAAATCTTAGACTTGTCCAAATTGAAAGCATTTGCAGACGACAGATTGATAGTGACCTAAGTGATGATTTCAACATTTGAAAGATTTGGAAACATTAGCAGCATTTTCTCCTTTTCCCACAAAGTTTTCAAAAGGCTTTTTTCTAGGGGTCGCTAAAACTCGGCAGTGTGTGGGAAGGCTTAATTCTTTACCAGACGACAAAGTCTTAGGATTGTCCATTTTCAAAGCATTTGCGAACGATAAAATTAAATGTAGCTAAAGTAATGGAATTTGTCTTGAAACGGGTAACAATAAAAAAAATTTCGCTCGAGCATTTTCTTTTCCCCTCTTTCCCACTCTGTTTCAAAGGTCTTTTTCTCCAGCATCACTTGGTAAAGTGTTGACCGTCCTATTTCCGCTCGTTAACAAGCTACAATATTTTACAGGAAGCCAGTAAGTTAAAAACTAGGCGGCTTGTAAAACTGGTCGCTATACTGCAACATTTTTTTTAAATCTAGAAACTCTTTCGCCATTAATGGCTTTTGCATACGGCATAGATCATAATCAGGCTGCACAAAACATGCAGCCTGATCTTGTATCTAAACCGACCACGACCTGATCCTAATGCGTGACCATACTCTTCGTCAATTGCAGGACAACCTTAGCTTAATCAAGTTTAAACCTGTTCAAATTATATCGATTTTGAAACAAGTTCTTACAGCTAATGCCAATCACTCTCGATGTTTGCTACCTGGATATCTTAACAAGTACTGATACCTTGAAATGGGTAGTTCCACAGGTTGATCTGGCTCATTACGAGATTCGGACCCGAAAATTTACTTTAAGTCTTCGATATAAAGTTAACTTTATCAAGGTGGTAGTGAAAGACTTAAGACTCGTACAACCACACCCGTGTAAATATCTATCAGAGTTCTGCAACCATCTGTGTTAAGTACCAATACTTAAATTTCCAAAAATTAAAGTTTTCAATACAACAACTTCCGCGTTTAACGGTCACTGATCTTCTAGCATCCGATTGTATAAATGTTGGTTAAACCAACCCTTGGGTAACCTCTGACCATGGGTTAACTACTAACCACTATTAACCAGCTGACTACTAACCAGTTTGGTTAACTAACAAACCAGTTAAACACTAGTGTAAAGAGATAACCAAATCGATTACTAAACAGAATGGTTATATTGACCACATTAACCTAACCTTTTCATACATTGGGAGTGACCAAGGGTTTCTAACCCTTTGATTGGAAAGGAAGAGAGACAGTAGAAGATGAAACGAGCCATGCTCTGTGAAAAGGGGGCTTAATGCATCTGCGAAAGTATCAACCCAGGTCAGCCTGCGCGGACTGCGCAGGCTGACCTTGGCCGAAACTTTTCGCTATGGGTTAATTTATTGTATATCCAAAGGACCAATCCACCTCTTGATTCTGTCGGTTGTTAGAAAAAATGGACTTTATAGATCCATAATCACGTGATAACTTACTTGGTATCATGCATCACGGAGATGCATTAAGCTCCCTTTTGCAAGAACATGGCTCAAATATAAAAGGAATATAGTCTTTCCTTTGGGGCACTTTCTTTAAACTCAAACATATTTCATGCTCAGCAATTTGTCAACTCTCTCCCAGACAACAGAATTTTAGACATAACCAAATTGAATGCATTTGCAGAAATCAAATCAAAAGTGGTAAAAAAGACAGAATTTGGCTTTGAAATTATGGAAAACATTGTAGATAGAGGACAAAATGCTGGCAACCAGCACTTTTTTTCTTGTCCGAAAATGTTTTTATAGCACTTATCCTCAAGGTCGCGAAAAAATGGGTTTGTAAACGGTTAAATATTCTTGTAATAAACAATTGTGAAAGCTTGGTAGCAAGATGTGTTTTACAATGTTACAGGATCCACCAACTATAGATAGTACTGAAGTCACATTGTGCGTCCATATGGAAAGAAGGGTCTTATAAAAGTATTGGGTCCGTATTCACCAACCATTCTTAAAAACAATGCTAGTAGTTTTCTCCAAGATTTTCTAAATTTGAGTGTAACACCAAATGGTTTAGCCAATCAGAAGTTGTGTTACTTTCAAATTTAGAAAGTTCTGGAGAATAAGCCTAAGTATGTTCACAAGAATAGTTGGTGAATACGGACCCTGATTAGCTCATAACCTTCTGAAACATATTTTCCTGCACACCACATAGAACACGCCATTATAAAATATATGCCCCATGCCTTGTGATAAGGAGGTTCAGTGCATCTGTATCGACCCATGTTTTTGCTACTGATCAATTTGTTGCATGTCAAACAACCAGTGTACCTCATGATTCATTTGCTTGTTGGATCCATAATACTGTGATGACTTGCTTGGTATCATGCATCACCGAGATGCAGTAAGCTTCCTTTTGCCAGAGCATGGCTTATATTCAGTGGGTGCTCTGTAATGCGCTAACTGTCCTGTTTATTATGTTGATGCTATTTTCGATTTTTTTTAATGCTTTATTTCATGTTTGAGGTTTGTTTATTTACTTTTAAACTCTCTCTGTCACTATTGTGTTTATATAAATGTCCAAAGACATGTTCTCTTCTTTTGGTAATAAAACAAACTTATGTATGTATCACAATTTACAAGACATGTGCCAACTTGCTACCAGGTTATGCGTTCAAATTTACCTGTACAAGATAGCTCCAACAACCATCACCATCACCAATATACCACCCAACACTCCGGTCACTATTTCCAGTGTGTAGGTCTTCGGAGGAATGCATCTCTCGGCCTTGTATCCACAAGGCGGCTCGTCCACTGGCGGCTTTCCGGATACCCAGTGTATGTCTTTACCCTCAAATAATTGAAATATCTGAAGTTAAATGTGAGTTAATGTTATGAATGCAACACCATGACTAACACTATATGAGCCATGCTCTTTGACAAGGGGGCTTAATGCATCTGCGAAAAGTATCGACCCAGGTCGGCCTGCGCAGTCCGCGCACACTGATCTGAGCTGAAACTTTTCGCTAACGGTAAATTTTCCGCATGTCAAAGGATCATTCTACCTCATGGCTAAGTCAATTGTTGGAAAAAGTGGCTATTATGGATCGATAATTATGTTACGGCTTGATTGGTACAATGCATCACGGTGATACATTAAGCCCCCTTTTGCTAGAGCATGGCCCATATTGATTGTACTATATAAAACGACGTTTACAGCATTTTCCAGCTGTCTCGCGGCGGCCAGGGCGGTGGGAGAGGAATGAATCCTGTTGCAATGACTATCATCAATCCTCGAAAAGAAATTTGCCGAGCTGGGGATTCGAACTAGCGAACCCTGGTGACTTAATTAAGAAATGCCATAGACCGATGAATATCCCGAAGATTACCACCCCTGCCTACCGGGTTCCTTGCCGTTGTATCATTTCCGAAAAAAGCCAAAGGTGTATAACTCCTGAAATTGTGGAAGAATCATTAAGAAAACTGAAGATGTGCAAGTTTCGTAATTAAAAATAAAAATCCCTTACGACGCTGTCTCACTATTGCGTAACGGCTTGCGTATGTAAGGCGTATCCCGATAAGAAAGGAACGCCGCGACAAAGCCGCAGTAACAGCAACTTACGTGTCTAATACTCTTTTGTACGCGTGGGACGTTTTCTTTTTTAAGTCCGCACTTAAAAATATGTGGCACGTACGTAGCAGCCCCGATACGTCATGCTTACGTCACATATACGACGTAAAAGCGAAAACAACGCAGCAGTTACGCCGCAGGAACGTAGCTTGAACACTTATTACGTCATGCGAACAAATTGGTTAACATGATACGTTACCGTGGCGTAAGTGTGCGTAACTTCGGCCTATATGTGGCGTCAAAGACGTTGTCACTGCGTACCCTCGACCTTTTTGCATCCGTTGCGTATTAGTTGCGTACGAATAACTTATTCCGCGTATATACGGCGTACTTTCCACCTACATTTCGCTGCTGAGTCGTTGCCACCGCTTAGGTGTTGCGCTGTCGAAGTATTTGTGACGTTCCAAGAGTACATACGACGTTTTGAGTTTGAATAATACCTTTTCACATGTAATATTCTTTGCTTTTTCTCATTATTTCCAAAGCCATGGACCAGGAAGAACCTGACTTTCAAGTGGCTGTTGTTGGTCTTACTTGAACATTTTTATGCCTTAAAAGATGCAAATAAATCTCAAACAGCTAGGCTAAGGAACGCCAGCCCTGATGCACAAGGACTGATTGTAAGAAATTGATTTCGGTGGCATCTGCCTTTGAGTTCTTTTGAACGAATGACGGCAACGAAGTGAGCACAGCCGTTTTCCATCGGTGACCGTCGTATTTACGCAACAGCAAGGCCGCACATAAGAAAGAAACGTCGTGCTAACGAAGCGGTTAGGCCACGGCAACGCGTCATAAGCCACGTTTACGCCTCAGTACGCCGTGCTTTACGTCCCTTGAACTCCATACGAACACAGATACGCCACAGAAACGTCATACATACACCGTGTCTTTAAGTTTGAACAAAATACGCCTCAGTTCCCGGTGATTGACCCTCGTAAAAAAATTTTGTTGCATTTGCGGCTGATACGCAAGAGTGAGAGAGTAGCGTTATGATTTCCCTGTTGAATGATTTCGTGTGCACGGCGGGCATACAACCATAATGCATCGTGTAGCTATGCTGCATATACTGATATCCTGAAACGTAATGAAACATAACAAACTGTATAATATATGACCCATGCTCTGGCAAAAGGGGGTTTAATTCATCTCGGTGATGCACAAGACCAAGCCAGTGTTCATATACATGTAATTATGGATCTATAAAATCCATTTTGTAAAACAACGGACTGAATCATGAGGTACATTGGTCCGTTTACATGCAGAAAACTGAGCAATAGCAATAAAATTTCCACCCATGTTTGCCCACGCATTCCGCGCAGGCTGATATCGGTCGAAACTTTTTGCTATTAGTAAATTTCCAACTGACGATTCGGTCTGTTCTTAGACAAAATGGATTCATATCATACGACAACTTGCTTGGTATATCGCATTAAGAAGACACATTTAAACCCCTTATGTTAGAGCGCCGCTCAAATTTCTAAATGTATCTTGCAGTAGGTGGTATGGTGACATTTTTCTGCCACGAGATACGACATAACTATTGCGATAATTTAAAAAAACTGTAGTGATAAAACAAACCTTCAGGGAAATATTATCTCGATAATAAAACGTTTCACGATAAAAAATATCGCGATAATTCTCACTCTTTTCACGATGTATTTGCGTTCGTACCCACAACTGACATTCACGGTATCTATAAATAGATACAGTCTCGGAACATCTTCGCCATCTTGTACAGTCGAAAGCTACCGAGTTCATCCAAATAGTTAATTTTCTGTTAAATTTAAATGCATTTATATTATAGATATTGAGAAACGTGTAGAACTATCCTGATGATTTTATCCCGAATGTCAGCTTCGTGTACGAATGAGAAATTTGCGTTAAAATACTTAATGATCAATGCAATGTTTTCTAGATAACATAGTTTATCGTGATATTTTTTTTTAGAAAACTTTTCGCTATCTAGATAAAATTTCCAGGAAACTTTCCCGATAGTTATCTCATATCTCGTAGCAGAAATATGCCACCACAAGGTGGTATACAGTTTTTAGAAGGTCAAAAGTTGTGGTGGCAAGTAGTCTTAACCCTTTCAGCACAACATATATATGCTCAATCTCTTCGACGGCTGAAACTATAGCTTCTGAAACTCAGACTTTCATCTTAAAGGCTTGGCATGAGAAGCGAATGGTATAGATCGAAGATCACACTGCACTTTCTGTGCAGTCTTTACTTGATCTATGCCGTCTGCAAAAGTTCCTGTTTTCGCCTCTAGCCCGGTGAAGGTTAAAGAACTACAAATATGTGTTTCATTTACTTTATATGTTATAAAGTGGAAAAAGATGAAAAATTTAATAGTGTACCAAACGGCACGTTTTAAACCTTTACCACACAATTCCGACTTTTAAAGACATTGAAGAAGTTTCTGAAAACATTTTGTGGGAACCAGCATTTTCTCCTTTGCCCACAGTGTTTTCTACCGTAACTCATCATCTCAGCTACATTTAATTTGTCGTCTGCAATTTCTTTCCATTTGGGCGAGTCCTAAATTTTGTCGTTTGGTAAAGAGTTAAAACAGTCGAGATTCAGATAGAGCAGTTTTAAAACGGCACTTAAATAAATCTTACAAATGATGTATACATTCCAAAATAGTTACTGTTATATACAAAATAGTCTAAATCCTTTAAGACCCGTTTTTTGTTTTTTATGTTGAGCCTTTGTTTATATACAAATGCTACATCCTTGCCGTTTTAGTATACTATAAGTACATTTATATAAAGCCAGTACATACAAATAATCAAGTTGTGGAAAGTGTGTCTGACTTGCGTTGATGAGTATTTGTTTCTAGACGCAGGAGAATAAATTGCCTGTCGAGAAACCCGTACAGTGAGATGAAAAACCAGCGGTAATAAGTTTATTTTCTATCTCAATTTCTAATTTGATGTAAGCGACGCTCCTACCGAATACCAAGAAAAATATATAGGTTCTCCCTTTTTTTTCCTTTTGTCTAGAGATGGCATTTTTGCAACAAAATTTTATCCGTTTAGATCTCTGGAGAGATGGACCTTTGTCTATTTCTAATTTTATGATTAAACCGCATGACGTGTCATTTATTTCATTGATGTGTCAAACGTTTGTCAAATGGTATCAACATGACGGACAGAGTTTCAACCTTTTTTTCTAGGGTAGAAGCATCTTGTTACAATGTGGAAGCATTTTAGGAAATGGAGTATTTGCCTGTCACAATATAACAAAGAATTAAACTTTATTTTTCGCAGGTTTACTAAAGTGAATACAGCAAAATTTGATGGTGTAGTGATACAAGAGAAAAAAGATCTTGCATTCACTCATACATGTATGCACGCAAACAGTCCTGCAGTACAGACAGAAAACTTTATAAATTAATTATCTCTGCTAACAAGATAGATTACTTTTATCTTTTAAAATCACAAGCAGTTGCTGATTTTCCTTTTTAAAAAGGCACACTTGGAGGGACAGAAAAAATGCGTACTTGTACAACATTCTGTTAAAGAAGTGCAAAGATGAAATGAATGACAAGTCTTTTTTTTGTTATCATGCCTTTTCAAAACAAGTGGGCCATGTTTTTCCTAGATAGCTCACCCGAGCCTCTATATGTTTGAGAGAGCAAGAAGACAACAACAATTCAGATAGGTTACACGACTATTGTGCAAAAAAGAATACACTGTTCCCCAAAGGTTTCCTCATATTTGACCATGTGAACTTCTGTTTGATCCAAGCTGACCAATACTTGTCAGAAATATTATCACTACAGATCGTTCAATCGCATTCCATGAAAGTTTGACCTTTTACACAGAGTGCTTTTCAAAATTGACTCGGTGACCTACTTTTGTTTAACCTAAGATAGGTTTAAAATATGGCCTCTAATGTATATGAGTCATGCTCTGTGAAAAGAGGGGCTTACTGCATCTGCAAAAAGTACATGTATCCACCCAGGTTAGCCTGCTTAGTCCCACAGGCTGACCTGGGTCGAAACAATTTTTGCATTCGGTCAATTTGCATAAGATTTGACAAAGAAAAATGTTTGTATTCATCACTATTCTTCGGTCATAGAATCTCAATATATCTGATACAATAGATCAAAGATAAGAACACAAACTCACTGTATTCTAATCCCCTGTCCACAGTTTCCGTAATGGTGTGTTAAGACTGTATTAAAACGTTCCCCTTACCCCCCCCCCCCCCCCCCCCCCCAGCATGGGCTCCAGTCAGATACTTTCTTTTTTCTATTATACTCGTATATTCGTATTTGGACGTTACCTTGTCAAAACTAACTGTAATAATCAAAGAACCGATTATCATTTCATTGCCATTGATATGTATAAATCGGGAAAGGAGACAGCGATAAGGACTGTATAGGAATTCATTTCCGCTTGGACCCAAGCTACCCTTCCCTTTCTTATTTCGTTTATAAGTTTGGTTGGTAGGCTCGGTCGTTAAATTCTTTACTAAAAAAGAAAACGAGAGGGGCAGGAAAGGACAGAAAGGTCTGAGGTTCTCTCCTGTAATGTAATTGTAACAATTTGTCTTTCTAAAACGACGTTAAAAATCGATACCAATGTAGGAAAAAAATCAAGGACTATTCTACATCAGCATTCAGCCAGTTGTGAGACAAACTGGATTTTATAGATCCACAGTTATGTGATGTCTTGCTTGATAAAACAACACGGAGATACATTAAGCCCCTTTTGCCAAAACATGGCTCATATATGGTGTTTTCACTTGGATATGACGACCAAGTGAACTCTATTTTGACGCAAAGTGACCTAAATTCAACCTTTCAGAGATATTATGAGGACAAACGTTATGACCAAGTTGCATTTGCATTCTTAAAAAAAAAAAAAAAAAAGACCCCTAGAGTGCACCAATGATTTTGTTCTTTAAAAAAAAAAAAAAATTCGACCCGGTGACCCCTAGAGTGAACACAGTTTAATTGTCTACAATTTGTAACCTACATGTACATTTTGACATAAGGTGACACAATTTCACACATATCGGAGATACATGCATTATCAAGACAAACGTTATGACCAAGTTTCATGAGTACTGGACTACAATTTGAGCTGTAGAGTTCACAAAGGGAAAATTTCTTACTCACGATGCATAACCGACGCCGGATACAGCACTGTTGGATCATATTTGTAACAAATCATATATGTAACACATTTGTTACGTACATGATCACATTCGTAACAGATAAAGTGTGTTACAAATGTGTTTGTCCGAAATGGGGGTTGACATGAGAAGCATATATGTAACAGGTTTAGTTGTCTATTTGTATTCAAACAATTAACAGCAATAGCAACATCATTATATTCTTTACACTATTGATTTTATTCTCGATTGCAAAACAATAGTTAGCACATTAAGCTAATCGCTCTCGAGACTCACTCCAACTTGAATCAACCTCAGAGAGAGAGAGAGAGAGAGAGAGAGAGAGGACGTGTGGAATAATGATTTTTTGCCCAAGGTACCAGTGCATCTCGAGCGCGCACGTGAGTGTATCCAGCAACATCCAAACAGCAAGAAAATTGATCTGCAGATTGGAACTCAAGGCAAAACACACATCATACAGTTTAACTTCCAACAATCTGCGCCTCGTACTGACTGTCGATCAATTGTTGAATAAAAGATAACAAGACAGATTTCTTATCTCAGTCGGCGTTCAACATCATTTGATGACAGGAAATCCCGGGTCTTGGTGCCATATATATTCCGTAACTGTGGTGTGATTCCGTTCACTATGCGCCACATGTTGTTCAGGGTGTAACAGTCTTAAACAGCAGTCACACTGTAGCGTATAACCCAAACGCGCGCCGGGCGTATGGAAACTCTCAATTGTGACTGAAAGTAAGCATTTACGGGACTAGCACTTTTGCTAAACTAGCACCTCCACTGTATACATTTTTCCCACGCGAAGATGGTGACGTCATCGAAAGAGACAATGAAAAGGGTCATTTTCGGCTTGTTTGATGTCGGTTCTTTTCAAGTCAGTTGTTCTTCATAAGCTTCACATATGATTCACAGTTGGAACCAAACGCTCCTCGTGTGCGGAAAGCTCGATTAAAAAGTAAGTTCCAGTTTTATTAATTTCATTCTGTGCTATTGATTGTCTTTAAATGAGATGAAATAGTAATTGGCAGAGATGCATAGTTTTAACAAAGATATCATACAATTCTGTACATTCCAAAAATAATTCCACGATACCGGACATTATATTCATGAATATCCTTTAAAGAGTTGAGGAAATATGGAGCGGACGCGAAAGAGTGACGTCGACGTCACCGCCGATGACGACGATGGACAAAGTGACACAACAAATCAGTATCAAGATATTGGCCCATCTGGTGAATAAAAACCTGCTACAAATGTGTTTCAGATGTAAATATGCATTCTTTTGTACTGTTTTTAAATCAAAATTGACCTGTGACATATGTGATTTCATGTCACATCAAAAACCGGCATCGATCATATTCGTCACAAAATATGTTACATTTATGCTTGATTTCCGAGTCACATATGTAACACATGTTACATATGTGATCATATATGTAACAGGTGTTACATATATGATTTGTTACAAATATGATCCAACACAGCACGATCAGATTTTGAGCGCTTTAAGCATAGGTGCGCTAAAAATGGACTTCAAAAGATACGTGAGAATGTGTCGTTATTAAAGAAGGTTTTAAATCAATAAATTACATTTCTGTCGCTTTTTCTCGGAAGCATTATGTCAAAGATGTTCTATTTTAAACCACAGGGCATTGTACGGAATGCTATTCACACATTTAACCCTGTACTAAACAATCTCCTCAGACCCTTAGGATGAAGGCTTCAATTACATTGTGGGAAAAGAAAAAAAAAAAAAAAAATGCCTAGGGGAAGCATTTTTCACTTTTTTCTTACAATGTTTCGTACCCTTTGAAATGCAAAACTTCATCATCTGAGCTACATTTAACTCTTAAAATTTTAGACTCGACCACAATGAAAGCATCGGCAGACGATAAGATAAATGTAGCTCAAGCAAGGATATCTGTCTTTCATAGGGTAGAAACATTGTGAGAAAAGGAGAAAATGCTGGTTACCAGCATTTTCTCCTTTTCCCACAATGTTTTCAAAGGCCCTCTTTCTTCAAGGTCGTCAAATCTAGTGATTGTGTGGTAAATGGTTAATCTGTTGTCAGCGAATGCTTTTCATCTGGTCAAATGTAAAATCATATCATTTGGTAAAACAATGAGTGGATATCTTTACTTCCGTCTAAAGATAAATGCATCAATTCCTAAAACCCTATTAACCCTTTACCACACAATCCCGACTGTTAACGACCCTGGGGAAGAAGCCTTTTGAAAACATTGTGGGAAAAGCAGAAAATGCTGGTAACCAGCATTTTCTCCTTTTCCCACAATGTTTTCTACCCTTGCCAGAGCAAATTTCAGTTTTTGAGTCACATTTATTTTGTCGTCTGCAAATGCTCTCAATTTGGACAATTTCAAAATTATGTCGTTTGGTAAAGGGTTAAGTTATTAGCGTCTATATAACTGGACCCTGTATATTCTGTGTGGACTATACAGGTAAATTGAACAGAAATTGGTTTTGACATAGCCATGAAATTTGGTTATTTAACCCATAAGCTGCTAATCGCGACCCACTGACCTTTTGCGGACAGTGTAGATCAAGATCAGACTGCACAGAACGTGCAGTCTGATCTTTGATCTGCACTCTCCGATGCGGTATTTTCTTCCCGGTGAAATCAACTTTGAAATCGCAATGTTTGGGCCTTTGGTATTGAGTAGAAATTTGCATTTCATTTATTCAGCAGCTTAGGTGTTAAGAGAAACGCAAGACCACGTAGCTCATTGTTTTAGCAAGATTAAAGATGGTGAGGAATTCACGACAGTATTCTGAAGACATTTCAAACTGTAAATCTCAAAGGTAGCCAACCAATTTGTTTAGACGGAACGTGACAGCCCATAAGATAGCTGGCAATTAAATAACGAATTGAAATGACATTCAGAATAATTGGTGAACACGGCCCAGGTCGCATTCATAAAAGTCATCACAAATTACCTCACAATGCAACCCCAAACAAGTTGGCTTCTTTAAAAAAGAAGCCTGGAGAGGTCAGCATCAATGTTTTCAAATAGTTTATTGCTTTTAATTTCAATATATTTTGGTACATGCAAACAAATACGTAAGGCATTATATGATTGCCGCTGTGTTGAAAAGAGAAACCTCTTATGCATTACATGACAGACACGTGACCTTCCCACGTTTTAAAGTCGTGTGGTCTTTTCCCGCGGTGTTCTCTTTTTTAACGAAATTCTTTTGTGTGTGTGTGTAGCTTTATTTGTTTAATGAAAAATTACAACAACTGGAAACGTCATTTGCAATCAAATCAATATAACAAATCCCTCTTGAAATCCGACATAAAAAAAAACATGTCTACTTCCTATTTCAGTTTTTTGATTTCGGATTATTTATAAAACCATGACGAAACAGACTGTGCATCAGAACAACTTCGCAAAAAAACATGGAGTTAGGCAACAATTTCTGAGGCAGTCTGCATTTTAAACTCACCACTGTTGGAGAGGTCTGATGACCTCTCCAATAAGTAACACTGGTAATGTTGTGATTGTAAATTGCACTACTACACGTAAATTTGGCTCATAATTCTGTTGTCTCTCGGTAAAATTAGATAGGTTAGTCGGGAATTAATCCTTAAAGCGCTTGGATTGGCTTAAGTTCCTTTTTCCGACAGTGTACATCAAGATCAGACTGCACAAAACGTGCAATCTGATCTTGCATCCAATCCTACATTTTCCGCTAAAATGTTACATATTCTGGCTAGAACAACCGTAGAGTTGCCATAAGTCGACTTTTTTTTTCCTTGCCGAGAAACAGTCTTCTTTTTGGTATCTGTTACATGGCACAGCAAAGAGAACTTTTTGAAATATATTTTTTAGAAAGCACTTTCTTGAGCCTAGGAAACAAAATAAAGTTACGGGGACTAGTTAAGCTGGTTGTTTATAATTATCCCTTTTTTAGAAGCACGAAAAGACTTGATAACACCTCCCTCGTGAGAGGAGACGGTGTCGTGTTCAAGATGGACCCCTGACAATCCTATGCTTGGATATTGGCCAATATATTATTGGGCGGTGCTCTGGCAAAAGGGAGTTAAATGCATCTCCGTGATGAACTATACCAAACAAGTCATTATATAATTATGCATCCATAAAATCCATTTTGTCTAACGACCGACTGAATCAGGAGGTACACAAGCCCTTGCACATGCAGAAAATTACACGGTAACAAAAAGGTTCGACATAGGTCAGCCTGCGCAGTCCGCGCAGGCTGACCTGAGTGGATACCTTTTGCAGATGCATTTAGCCCCCTTTGCACAAAGCATGGCTCAGTTATGACTGCATTTATATCAATTCTTAAAACACTCTTGCACGCCCCGCCTACATGATAAATAAATACTTACAGGCAAGCCTTTGTAGTAACTGTCTGCTCGAAAAAAACCGGTGTCAAGTCGAAAGTGACCGACTGGCCGCATTGAATAATTAGACAGGCTGGACTTGAAGGCCTGGCGGGCAAGTAAAGTATAGTTTCCTTCTGCGTCACCGTTATCATCTATTTGTGACAGAAAACCTTGGATACCTAAAAAACGGAAAAAAATAATGCTGGAAAAGTTACCCGACGAATGCGTTGAGATGGAAAATGTATAAAATCAATCCATTCGGCGCCGTAGGCAAAAACAGGAGATTCTGCGGAAGGCATGGAGAAAGATTAGACTGGACAGAAAGTGCAGTCTGATCTTGGATCTATACCGTCAGCTGTTTTCAGTCAATCCGCGGATAAATGATATGCTCATAATGCTCATAAATCCCATTATTGATCAACACCGTTTGAACAAAATTAGTTCCTTTGATTTTGCGGTTAGTATTTCCCTTCAAGATGCTTCTTTTGTATGGAGTAACATAAATGACATGACTTCCAGGCAAAAGTTCACATGGACAATAATGTTCCATGCTCGGGAACAGCCCAGTCGCGATCGTCTGTAGGTGGTACTTGGTCTAAGTCTTCAGCAGGCTCTTGGCTACTGGAACTGTTCTTTGTTCAACACAACTAATCTTTATACCAGAGTCATATAGTATGACTTATTATATGTCATACTCACTTCTTCAGTCCTGTGTTTTATCGACTATGCATAGAAGGCTTTTGAACACATTGTTTTGAACACATCGGGAGCAAATGCTGGTTATCAGCCTTTTCACCTTTTCCCACGATGTTTTCTACCCATTCAAAGACAAACCTTATCACTAGAGAACACACGTAAATTGTATCTACAGTGTCATCTGTAAATGCTTTCAAATGCCATCACCATAAACCTTTGTTGTATGATAGAGTTAGCTCTATCGACGCCATGTATGGAAACTAACGAAGGTTGAAAATACAATCCACTGTAAATTAGGTAGGATTTTCTCTTGTAGATAACAAGCCGACTGTATAGATCAAAGCTCAGACTGCACGTTCTTTGCAGTCTGATCTTGATCTATGCCGTTCGAAAAAGCTCCTATTTCCTGCTATGACTCAGGAAGGGTTAAAGTTCCGAGTTTAAAATTTTTCTCACTATATCAGATGTGTATGACTGAAGGTACCGTTCGAAGTTCGTGTAAACAGGTCGGGATGTGAACGTTTTCTCTTGTTCTAAATATGGTCTTTTAGTTTCACGACTTACATTTATTTCTGCATATTATAAATGCCAGAAAGTTCCGCAGCTGCCATGTTTTCAAGCCATGGAAATTCGTTCACCGGTTTCAAATTACACCGGTTCCCTAATCGTCGCAAAACGAACATAGCCAAAACGGGTACCACGGTAATGTAAACGCACCGTTTACTATATTTACTTAAAAGTAAATACTTAATAATTAGGTATGAATGACAAATAGCTGTTTGTGATTGAGTTTATTCAAAAGTCCGACATTATCGTGGTATTGGCTATGATCGTCATGTGACGATTCGGAACCCGTTGTAAATCGCTCTTTGTCGAACCGGGAACCGCTGTAATTTGAGACCAGTGAACTATTTTCCGTTGCTTAAAAACATGGCCGCTCATTCGGCATACCTCGGGTGATCCGGTGATCAAATCCCTCGGCTGTATCACGTAGCTTGATATGCACCTACACGGTACATTTCGCACATCTCCGGAAGGACACCGCTTCACCGTTATTGAAATTGTAAGGCTCCTCTTTAGAAAGAACACATGAGTAAATTTTCTATCGTTATCTTTCTAAGAGTATTTCAGTCGGCAAACAGCTTGTACACTCAATTTTTAGCGTGGTTTATCAGTTCCGTTAGGAGCTTTCATCGACAGATCGATAGAAGTGAATAACTTCACAGTGGTTGTTCATGTCGTTGCTAAGCGATCTACAGGGGCGCCGCCATGTTTAAGATCATGTGATTGGTTGTTCAAAATGGAAGCCTCCTTTATACAGACGAGGTTAGATGTAGGTACGGAATCGGCCGAGTTGTGACGAGTGATGGCCGCTGCGAAACCTTCTCGTATTTATAATATACAGAAATAAATGTAAGTTGTGAAACTAAAGCCGCGGCGATATAACTGAAGTAATGTTGAAAACGGCGTTAAACACCATACAATCAATCAATCAATGTGAAACTAAAAGTCATGGAAACCCAGTGCCTATAGACTCACTGAGTCTGGTACAAATGTACTGCTCGTCTTGGTCTTGGAAAGACAAGAAGATACCACTTAAAAGGTCTAAAAAATGTCGAAATTCCGGTCAATTATGTCATCATTTCATCATTATGACCCTTTCAGCGCCATAGGCGAAAACTGGGGCTTTTGCGGACGGCATAGAATAAGATTAGACTGCACAGAACATACAGTCTGATCTTTAATCTATACCATCCGCCTATAATAAAAAAAAATCTTGCTTGATTTCAGTGGATTGTATTTTTAATTTTTATCCGTCTGAAGTAAAGTAGGCGTTGAAAGAGTACAGAACCGCTAACCCTTAAAAATGTCTGTGCGGACAGTTTAAGACTAAGATCAGACTGCATTGGAAGTGTATAAACTGGTATTTGATCTTCACTTTCTAATATTTAATGATATACATTACCAAATTCATTTTTGAAAATGCAATATCTAGCTCGTGTACAAACTTTGAAATAGTCTGATAGCCCCTTGACAGGCTATTTCGATTTTCAACCACCCTGAGAAGGTAGGTTTTATAAAAACATTGTGTAAAAAGCATTTTCTCCTTTTTACACGAGAAGGTTTTTGTTTGTTTGTTTGTTTGTTTTTTTCAATGACCCTGAGAAAGAAGGTTTTATATAAACATTGTGGGAAAAAGGGGAAATGCTGGTAACCAGCATTTTCTTCTATTTCCCAACCACGTTTTCTTCTCTGTCTTTGAAAAAAAAATCCATCATTTGAGTCACATTTCATTTGTCGGCTGCAAATGCTTTCAAATATGGATTAGCACCATATTCTGTCGTCTAGTAAAGGGCTTCTGTATCAACCCTTTCCTCGACAATCGCGTGTTTAAAGACCCTGGGGAATAAGTCTTTGGAAAACAATTTGGGTAAAGGAGAGAATGCTGGAAACCAGCATTTTCTCCTTTTCCCAAATGTTTTCTACCCTTTTAGAGACAAATTTAATCAACTGAGCAACGTTTAATTTGTCGTCTGTAACAGCTTTGAATCCGGATGAGTCTAATGATTTTGTTGTTGGAAAAGGGTTAAGCGCTCGCTCGGAGGATAAATTTTGATGGTTGTCTTATGTTTTACGATCTTGATATTATAGTAATAACTACCACTTATCGTTTCATTTGGATCCCCGGGCAGGATCTCGATAATCTCAACTCTATACCCAAGTACAAATTTTGGACATGTCCACATTAAAATCTTTTGCAAGACAACACATTTGGTATGACGAAATTTGTCTTTGAAAGGGTAAAGAACATTGTGGGAAAAGGAGAAAATGCTGGTAACCAGCATTTTCTTCTTTACCCAACAATGTTTTCGAAAGCCATCTTCCTAACGGTTGTTAGAAATAGAGACTGTTATGTAAAATATCAAGTTCTGTTCTTGATTAAAAAAAAAAAGAAAGAAAGAAATCAAAGGACTGATAGTCCTGAGAGTCTCCCGGTGGGTAATGGGTTAGAAGTTTTCACCCTTTTTCAGTTTCAAATCTATTAAAAGCAAACAAGATACAAAATAACCAAACCATAAGACAGTATTATATGCAAGCATATTTTTGAGTTGTCATCTTAAAATTACAAACATAAACATTGAAATTAACATGAAAAAAAAATATGTGGCGAGAATTAAAATGTATGCACCAGGAACACCTTTAAAAGGTTCAAAGTCTCTTACCCCATTTAAAAAAAAGATGGTTACACAATCAATATAAGAGAAGTTATTTCTTTGAAATGATATTCCCCCGCTGAAAAAGACCTTTTTTAATAGAAACATGTAAGAGGTTTTGCATGTAAACGTGGCCTTTTCTTTATTGGTCCATGATGAAATCATACACTAAGCCCCATTTTTCCATTACATGGCATTTCATTAAATAAAAACAAATACTGATTGTCTGTGGCTTATGATAAACAATATCAATATGAAGTTTCATAAAAGTTTGCCCAGTAGTTAAAGAGATATTGGTCTATAATGGAAATATCAAGCCCCCCCCCCCTTTTCCATGACAAGGCATTAAATTAAAATATAAGTTTTTCGGCAGACTATCATAAGGAACACATGTATGAAGTTTTATCAGCTTTTGTCAACGATTTTAGGAGATATCTGTCCGGATGGACGGACGGACGGACAAACGGACGGACAGGCAACGTGAAAACGATATCCTCCCCCCCCCCCCCCCCCCACGAAATTCGGCAGGGGATAATAATTGTCAAAGTTCCATCAATATTTGCAGTTTCTCCCTAGCTTAATATATTAATATTATTAAGCTAATGCTTCTAAAGAATGTGGACACAAATTAAAAAAAAAATTTTTCTAGTGTAGAATCCGGGTGACTTAACTTACATGTATATCTTAATTCTTACACTTATTGCTATAACAAAGATTCTGAATAAATTTAGTAAAAAAAATTAGTAGAATAGGGCAAAACATTTTCTCTCCAGATTTAGAACAAGTTGTTTTTGTATCACACAAACTTTCTAAAATTGGACCCTATAAACTTGAATAATTGTCCTTTCCAAATACAGGATGCTGGATATGAATTTGGGTATAATACTTTATACAGTTTCTGAGGCGGTAATTTGGAAATGTTATTACTCAGTTTTGAAACTTCTGTGAAGTTTATAGAAAGAGGATAGAACCACATAAACAATTTTGCAAGAGGACCATTTTGCAACATTAGTATGGAACTCAATTGGATTTTGTCGTCTGGTATAGGTTCTAGTAACATACTTTTAGACCAAAATGTCCCTTTGAAACTCACCCATATCCAATTTAAGCAGTCTGACAAAGTTTCATGAGTGTTGGACTGAACATTTACAGTATATAAATGGATTCTACAGCATTACGGTTTCGTCTGATATGACCTAGTGACAACCATTTTCTTTTAACCCCAGGTGACCTAGATTAAGTTTTGTCAAAAATATTATTGAGACAAATAGCCGGGCAATTTCATGATTATTGGACTGAAATGTAGCCGCTGGAGCACACACACATGTTTGATTCAGTAATCTACATGTCCTTTGGAAGTAATTTGTTTTTGTTTTTGTCCGAGTTCAAGTTTTGTCGTCAATGGACTCTAAGAATGTGGTTGTTACAGCTCAAGAAAAATAATATAACCCATTAGCAAGATCATCAGCCTTTAAACTTTTTATTTATGTCTTGTTTAATGAGCAACATTTTTACTGAAGGCATTCTATTTCAAACATGTGCAGTATTTCATCAAAATAAACATGTCCACAAAGTTCAGCGTGCGTTGGACTGAAGATACTTCCATGGAGTATCCATAACTCTTTCTTTTTTTAAGAAAAATATGACAATGTGACAAACTTTTCAACCAGAGGTGACTTTTTATTTTGTCTCACATACGAGGGACACTTTTTAAGTTCGTAGAGTAAGCCTATAACTTTTTAACGCGATTATGAAGTTGCACGATTTTTTACACAGAACTTGCGTAATCATTCCTCTCTCGAGCGGTGTCACGGTATGCGGCGCACGAGGTCCACGTGCGCGCTGCGCTGGGTATTTTCAACACGTGGTTTTATACACTATAGTAAAATATAGCGTTCAATATGGATGGAAAAATCTCTGAACAGAGGGTATATTGTAAGATTCGAGCACAGTTCGGGTTTCCGCCAACAAAAATTTATGCTGATTTGCAAAAAGTTTATGGGAATGGTGCTTTAAAATATGCTACAGTTTGCAAGTGGGTACGTCGTTTTAATGATGGTCGGGAGTCAATTGAAAATGACCCTCGGGTGGGTAGGCCGGTTTCCGTTTTGACGGAAAAGAACGTTGCTACTGTGAAAACGTTAATTGAGGAAGACGCACGTTATACCATGCAAGAGATAGAAGAATTAAGTGGCATTCATTCGTCAAGTGTTTTGAAGATCTTACGTGAACGACTTGGGCTACGTAAGATCTGCGCGCGCTGGGTGCCCCATTTGCTCACTGACGAGCAGAAACAAAGTCGGGTTAGACTTGCATCGCAAGTTATAGAAAAATATGATAAATGTGACCCACGTCGTTTGGAAGAGATAGTTACAGGTGATGAAACCTGGATCTATCATTTCCAACCCGATTCTAAGGCTAAAAATAAGGTTTGGGTTTCATCTGAGGGCGACAGACCTGTCATTGCGCGCCGTTGCAAAACATCAAATCGCATGTTGTATGCGATATTCTTTGATTCGAAAGGTCCAGTCCTTCAAATTCCAGTCCCGAAAGGTAGTTCTGTCACTGGAAAGTTTTACAGAGAAAGTGTTCTTACTCAACTTGTTGATTTCTATCAGAAACGCAGACCGCGCACAGGTGTCCGCGGCATCAAATTACTCCATGATAACGCACCGGCCCATAAATCCGCTACGGTACAGGAATATCTGAAAGAATCTGGGCTCGATGTCTTAGATCATCCCCCATACAGCCCTGACCTGTCCCCCTGTGACTTTTGGTTGTTCCCAAGACTAAAGGAAATGCTGGCAGGGCACCGCTTTGAATCCCGTTGTGGTATAGGCAGTGCGGTCTACCAGTGTCTGCAACATATACCTAAAGAGGACTACCGGGCGACGTTCCGGAAATGGGTAGATCGGTGTAAAATGTGTGTGGAGGCAGACGGGACATATTTCGAAGGTCTTAGATAAATAAAATTTTGATATTTCAAGCGGTTTTAAAAAGACCGCCCTATTCTACGAACTTAAAAAGTGTCCCTCGTATTATCGAGACAAAAATTGTGGAATTCTGAAGAAGTTTAATGAGAACTGGAGTGAAGATATGACCTTTGGAGTACGTACAGGGTCTTTCTTTAAATTGAGAAGAGAAATGCGAAGCTTAGTGGTGAAGGTGTGGATTTGAATTTTAAAACTTTGACAACCTGGTTTCGATTCACAGTCTTTAAATTGTCTGGGGTTTATTCCCTTTTTCCAATACCCTTCTTCGTACATATTGTCTGCATAGCTCTATGTTCTATATTGTCTGCATTTTTTTAATGTCCAAGGAATGAGTATTGCTCCCACACCAATTGAAAATTGTAGAGATCTACATGCATATAGCTGTGGTGTAAACTAAATATTCACGATTCTCAAAGCTCTATTACCCTTTACAACACGAACAAACACTCCAGTAAAGAACTTGTTTGTGTGGGTTAACTTAATATTGATCTATGTAATGGTATTTGAATTATAATGGACTAAAAAAGTCAAGTTCACATATTGCTGGTTGTTGGAACTGCGTAGTTTCAAGTCAAATTCCCGAGTGAATTCAGATCTTGATAGTTACGAAAGCACCTCGCCTTCTGACACCTGCACTAATAAATTGTTGTTTTGTAAATACTAGATCTAGGTTGAAAAAAGAAACAGACTTTGACAAATTCACTTCTTTAGGAACGACAAACAATTAATTTAACACAGTTTATAACACTCTCTGCATGGATCGGTGAAGCGTTAGGGTTAGGTCGGCGTAAGCTGAAAATATAGGCCGGTTCAGCACTGATTCATAAATATGTAAATTTACAAAGAATTCCATGGTGCAAATGACGTTATACGTCACGGGATCTCAGGATCTACATTTGTCGCACAGCTACATTCCAGGAAAGTACATGCTAAGCGATGACTTGGTACAGCCAAGAACCGTTCACATTACATACGCTATGTACGAACTCTGGTGCACCTAAAACGTCGGTGTGCAAAGTATTTAAAGTCCAGAATAAAAGGCTGTGAAGAAGCAACGCATAAGAATGTCGAAGAAGTCAACGCAAACACTCCAAGTCGTCGTAAATTTGTTCGAAAAAAATTTGCCTACTATTGTGAAAAATTTCCCTTTCAAAGCTTCCATGTTACTCGGTATCGCCTTTCTTTTTTCCTATCATACGTTGAGTGTTTAATCGAAATAAGGCTTACAGTTAAGGACAGATTGTGAGATTTAGAATGTACTTCTCATGGTAATTATCAAACATTTTTCATTGAGAATTCCCCACAAATAGAAGCGTGCCGTAGAAAAGACGCTTGTAGTCGAAGCGTATTTTTTATGTTTAGATACGCATATGCCCTAGGTTTCGATATGATGTATGTTGTAAGCGATTGATTATTGTATACCCTTATGGACGAAATAATTCTTTCAAAAATTTGAACCGTTTAATAGCTCCGTCTTTATAAACATATTCACTATCACAAAGGCAGAATTTTAAGTTATTTACAACAGAAAAAAACTGGTTTGTTTACCGAATAATTACAAAACTATGTTTGATCTCGTAAACCGGAACTTGGACGGGAAGCAGTACAAGGCTGGAGGTATACTAACGTCACCCCATAGATCAGTATGATAACAATGAGAGCCTGGTTAATCCGCAACCAGGCGACTTAAAAACTACGTTAGGCATGAGTATAGTTCTGGGTGGCTTAGAGAGAAAGTCTCGACCGAATTAAGGTCTACTTTATTTGAATGTTGTTGTGTAACGACGTATTTAACATAATTTCAATTATATCGCGACGACCAGTGCACCTAATCATGCTTTCCTGGAGTTTCATTTACAAGTTCGTCGCACAATACTTATATTCTTCCTAAATCACTAGCTGCTTTCCAGCATAGCCATCGTCGAAACATTGATCAGCGGTGAGAGAGGAAAGAATCTTGACGCATTGACTTTCATCAATCCTAGGAAAGAAATTGGCCGAGCCTGGGATTCGAACAATCGACCCCATGGTTTTAAGCCCTGTGTATTACCGAGTGCCTACCTTGGTTCAGCAAAATTTAGAATGGTCGGTGAACAAGGCCCAACGCTATATACAGTCATTCCTGTTATTATTCAACCCGTATTAAACAATCCACTGCAACAAAAGACAAGTATTTGAATTCTATATCTCTTTTTCAATTAACTCTCTCGCTGCTAACTACTAGTAAATAAGCCACAATGCATTATACAAAGGATGCCATCACATAATTATAGATCTATATCAAAGCGTTGAAAGCACTGGTTAGGCATCTGTCAAGGGAGCCATTGTGTGGAATTAATAATTTGAAAAATAAACAATTGAAGTAGTTTCAAAATATTCACTTGAACGTCAACCTACAATGTAGTCATGCACAATCCAATAGAGTAGCGTGCAATCTTGTGGGACGAACAAGTCCTGGCGAACAAGTCCAGGAACGAATAAGCCCAGGAGCGAACTGGTTTGGGACGGTATCGGGCGGTCATATTGTGCATATCATTACGCCAATAGAACCCCAGAGCGGATTAAGCTATTTTCGATAAAAAGTATTTCCATGATCGATGGCCTAATCCAATTTATCTTAATACGCCATTTTCATCTTTCATATGTGAGTGCTATCGAAACACTTATTTGTCTTAGAAAAAATGAGTTTAATTGGGTTTACTTCCTTCGGTTTAGCACAAAAAACGGTACATGATTTTCAAAATGCCGCATTTAACTCATAGTGGCATTGTCTTCGACAATTGCCACAAAAATAGATTTTGTCTAACAACCAACAGAATCATGTGGTAGACTGGTCCTTCGATATGCAGAAAAATAACCAATAACAAAAAGTTTCGACTCCTGTCAGCCTGAGGACTGGGCAGGCTGACATGGATCGATACTTTTTGGAAGATGCACTAAACTCTCTCTTCATACAGCATGACTTAAATAAATTAGACTTTTTTTTCCGAGATCTAAAATTAAATTTTTATCTAAAATTGAAGACGATTGAGGTGATAAGTTAACTCTTTATCACACGACAGCGTTTTAGGTTGGTCCAAATTGAAAGCGTTTGCAGACGACAAAATAAATGCGAATGAAAAAGTAAACTTGTTTCGGGAAGGGTAGAAAACATTGTGGGAAAAGGAGAAAATGCTGTTACCAGCATTTTCTCCTTTTCCCACAATGTTTTCAAAAGGCTTCCTTCTCAGGGTCGTTAAAACTCGGGATTGTGCGGTAAAGAGTTAACGTGAGCGGACCATACAAAGGTCAAGATCAAACTGCACGTTCTGTGCATTACAGCATCACTTTCGACCACAGCGTTTTGTAAAATACATGTATTTGAAAACATAAATTCAAGATCAGCTTGCATATTCTGTGCAACCTGATCTAGGTCTACGCTGTCCACACACATTTTGACTCTTAATCAAACAATGCCGTGTTAAAACGACACTGTGACAGACAGCTTTTGAAAACATTGTGAGAAAGGGAGAAAATCAGATTACCCGCATTTTCTCCTTTTCCCACACTGTTTTCTTTACTTTTAAAGACAAATTCCAATAAATGATCCAACACTTATTTTGTTGCCTGCCAAAGGTTTCAATGGAGACGAGTCTACAATTCTGTCATGTGGTAAAGATTTAAATGTTACAAGAATTTACCCGTATAGTTGCTTCCTAGCAATTTCTCTATGATGGCTGTTCCGTTAGTAAAGTCTCCACCCTCTTGAATGATTTCGTGTGCAGCTCGGGCATACAACCATACCGCATCGTACAGATATGCTGCATATACTGATATCTGAAACGCAGTGAAACATAATAATTAATAAACTCATCTTCGCTTGCTAAAGATGTCGATTACTACGTTGCTTTATTCACCCGAGGCTGATGGGTCGGAATTTTGAAAACCCGCGACAGGCCGCCTACTAGATATTGATAGTTGTCACCCTAGAGTTACATCATCGAAAACCATTCAAACGCTGCGTAACAACGCCCTTTAGGCAAAATCCTTACACGTATTTCATCTGATATTGGAATGTACTGTAAAAAATCATTTAGCTGATTTGTTTTCGTAAATGTTGACCTAAACATTGTTTGGTATACATTTTGGGTAATGCTTCCCAGCATATGCGACATTTCTCTTCTTCGGTCGCTATTTTTATTTACGCTTTGCTGATGATGGATAGCAAAATGGAACGTGCTATTTGATTGGTGTTTTCATAACTGACGGCAACTTATCTGGGGGATTACAAACTCTGACTCGATCAGGCAAGGGTAAATAGAGCAACGAAAGTAGTCATCAGCCTTGGCTTAGCGAAGATGTAATAAACTGTACAGTTTGTACACAGGAAATCATATTTTTATAAACCAAGTCTGTGAATAAAATACATGTCGTGTACATTGTCGATTACTTATGACAGTTTAATTACGGTACATTTCATATTTGGAGCTTTTGACCAATGAAAAGACACATCACTAGAGGATTTCCTGGTCTAGATTTAGGAACTAAAAACCATAATTTTGGTAACAACATCCGTCGTCCATCTTGATTCCATGTTCAGAGTTTTTCAACTGAATCACTAGATTTGATTGTTTAAGCATTTTTCTACTTTGGTTCATGCTATGAGTAATGCTCTGTGAAACTGAGGGGGCGGAATGGGGTTGGGGGGAGAGGAAGGATTTATTGCATCTCCGTGATGTATTATACGAAGGAAATCATCACATACTTATGGATCCTTAAATCTATTTTGTCAAGCAAAACGACTGAATCATGAGGTAGACTGGTCCTTAGACATGCAGACAATTGACTGATAGCGAAAGTTTCACTTTTTGCAGATACGTTAAACCCCCTTCTCACAGAGTATGGCTCATATTGACTGAATCGAGTTTTCGACAGTCAAATTTAGCATGGCTAGTGATTGAGTATAAACGTAGACCAATTTACGTGAATGCCGACAACAAGAACTTGGAGCTAAAACCTGGAATAACGGCAACGACTAACACAAACGCGTCCGTATGCTCATTATCCACACACGTTTTAGGCTTTTAAGAAAATACCATCCGACAAGTTCTCTAAATAGGTATAAATGAACAACATTTTAGCTCGGCTGTTCTCGATGAAAACGTCAAGGTAATGCCATAAACCTGGCGTTGTCGTTTGTGTTGTCATTGTCGTCGTGAAAAAAAACTTAAAAAACTTTATATCTGTTTTATGATAATTCTAAGATATTTACTTCAAACTCGGACTTGTTGTTAACTATCAAAAAGGGAACCCAAACAACAGGGGCAGGTAAACATCAAAATTAACCATGCTCTGTAAAAAGGGGCTAAATGCATCTGCGAAAAGTATCGACCCAAGTCAGCCTGCGCAGTCCGCGCAGGCTGACCTGGGCCGAAACTTTTCGCCTTTGATCAATTTTCTGCATGTCAAAGGACCAGTGTACCTCATGAATCAGTCGGTTGTTATACAAAATGGATTTTATGGATCCACAATTATATGATGACTTGCTTGGTATCATGGATCATGGAGATGTATTAAGCCCCTTTTGCCGGAGCATAGCTCAAATATTTTTGACACAGTGATGCTTCTTTTTGGACTTAGAAAGCAACTGAAGCTTAACATTGTCCGCGGTATGCTCTGTGCTCTTGTTTCCTAGAAAAAATAACTGTAAGGATATGTGGTATTCTTCATTACATTAGTCATTATAATGTATCATGCTCTTTGGCTAAGCATATGTACACGAATGCAGCTATCTTCCTTTGCTGTTCTGTGTTATTCAGCATGTACGTTGCCTTTATGTTAATCAAAACATTTCTTCTCCTCCTATTTTCCTTATTTCATTCATTTAAAATAATAATTATAGCAACAATGATGATGATGATGATGATCAACATCATCATTGTTTTTTACTGTCATTTCAAATTCAATGCAAATACCTTGTATTGATAAGTAAAGAATGCATTGCTGTGAACACGTTACATTGCAACATGAGTTCTGTTTCAGATCTTTGAAGTATCGATTTGTTAAACAATCCAGTAAGATTTTCCCAAAGTTACAATTTCTATGTAAAGCCATACAACTTTGACGTATTGAATTTTGCAGCTCTAAAACTATTTTTCGTTTCGATTTGAAGATTATATCAATATATCGTGCGGTAGGAATACCAATCATCTAAAAGCGGTGAATCGGAATAAATGTAATTATTACCATCATTGTTCTTTTGGCATAATCCTGGGAGGCCCCACCGTTTGGTTAGCAATTCTTCGGGGGATAACGCAGGAAATGTGCGGAATGAATGTTGACATGGTGAGTAAACAAGCCCCGCGTAATCTCCATTTCAAAGGTCATTCCGTACATTTCGCGTTATCCCCCCAAAAATTGCAACGCAAAACCAACGGTGGGGAGTTCCCGAAATTACGTCTCGTTTTGCGGCACTAGTCTTCTCTATAAGGCGAGCAGCAATTTGTTCTTTACTAAGTATAATGGACATAGTGCTTTCTAACAGACAGGACCTTCGGACGAAAAAGACCCTTTCACGACCGTGTTTCAAAAATCAGACAAGAACTGTACACATGTACAAGTATCGCGTTTTCAAAAATTCTTCTATCACACTGAAATGAATATTTATTAACTGTTCTCCTTTAAAAAACAGCCCGTCTTCAATCGACAGATATACTTGCCAAGGCATGATGTTGAATCTTCCCGTAAAGTTTTGATGATAACAGTCTGTCTACAATGGACAAGTCAACAACGTCATCAAACGCCCATGCCGCGCAACCAGGACGCTACTAGGAAGAAGCAAGAAAACAAGCCTCTTTTCTTTTCAGGAGAATTTGCGGCAGGATGCCTCACAGGCTAACTCTCTGGGTATGCAAGTGTTGCTTTGATGACGACAGATAAATGCGACGGGCCGTCATCATGGTGGTTTTGGACTTTTCAATTGTGGGCTATCGTTCGTTCTGTATTGCTCAAGCTGGGTTATACTTGATAACTTATACTCTTAATCAAGTTATCAAGTTATCTTGCAAAATAATTTTAGTACCCTTCTTCGTGGTCTGTAGATGGCTAATGTGATACAGAATAAAGGAGAAGGTTTAACTTTATCTGAGAGAACACCGTAGTCCTATAGACCTTTGTCACCGTCGCGTACTACGAACTACGAACCGCAGACTGCGGACTTTTCTAAGGGGTTTTCTCGAACGAAGTAATGCAATAATGAGCTGAAATTAAAGGGGAACTATAACGAATAATAAGTCAGTAAGTTTAATTTGCTATTTCAGTCGTCTACCCAATTTCTTTACGTCGACAGACAAGACCTCCACACATCTTGACTGTTCTGTCTAGAAGTTGCCTAGAGTGTCTCCAAACTGCGCCAGTTATCTTGTATGACCTACACTAGCTAATGTTTGTTCGACTGTCACACTGTATGCTTTTAAGTGTCGATTAAACGTTCGACATTTCCGCAGTCCCTTGTTTTTGTAGTCGGGCTGTTGTGAAAGTTGTAAATATTGAATAACGATTAGGATTACATTTCATCCGCAAGTAAATGCAGTCAGCAGGGAAGTCAAGTACTTCCCAAGGGCCAATCTCTGCAAAGAAGGCGAGGTGTTGTGCGTTTGTGCGAAATCTGCTTTCAATATACAGTTATTTCCGTTACTGTCTGTCACTATCTTTGAATGCGTAACATGGCAGCTCTGATGATCTGAATAGTACTGTTTCTGTGGTTCTGTCGCAGACAGGTTTATTCGTTGCGACGTCCCATCAACTGGCTCCGACCAACTGCTGAGGGGATTTTGTGTAATTTACCCAATAGATCTAGCCACTAATTTCTAGACAGCCAGCGTATGAAAAAAGCAATATAAAAGTTGAAACATGGAGTAAATGTTTCTTTAACTGAGGAAAAACTAACGTTTAGTATGCTGGAAAGGAAACACAAGCTAGGATGTTGTCGCAACTGCACTAGAAATAAAAGAACTCTGAACATTAAGAACTGACATTTTATATGCATGTCTGTTTGTTTTGAATATCACGACCGTCAAAAATGTTAATTAATTGAATGAATGTCTCAGATGTCTCCCCTATTTGATAATAGAATTATCGACGACCCTCTGAAAACAAGGTAAATACGTCTTTTACACGTTGTTGTTCCTGTCGTCAACACTAAGTCTTATATAGTATATGGCAGGAGTTGTGAAAGCAGATGAACAAATTAAGCAATTGAAAGAAAATCATACATGTTTCGTTGTGCTTGATACAGTACTGGCATTATGGAAAGCAAAGGTCTTTTTTCTTGTTGGGCGCATATTTTGTTTAATAAACAACGACTAATGATTAGGTCAAATTTTCTCTCTAGGATTAAAATCTAACAAATCATACAAAACCTGAAACTATCTTTAAAACACAGCGAAGCGATTTTGGTATTGTTGTAAGTAAAGTTGTACGCACTTTTCAATAACTTTTCAGTTATATGCTGCCACAATTTACCTATTTGTGTGTTTTCCTGGACTATTTAAACAGGATTTGCCTAGTCCATTACCCTGACACTGGAAAGCCAGACCTAGTGATGTCTCCGTAACCCTGACGGCCAAGGCGGGGGGGGGGGGGGGGGGGAAAGGGGGAAAGTCATTACTTCTATTTGCAAACTATGTTTTCGGTATGACCAGACAGGATTCGAACGCACGTCGTTCCCCTCACGATGCCGGTTCTCTAACCGCTTAGTCAATGCTGCAGTTGTTGTTGTCGTTGTGTGTGGTGGGTGGGGTGGAAAAAAGGGGAGTTAACTATGAGTTTTAGGGTGTTGGTGTGCCGGGTGACACGGCCACGGAAATGGCAGTTTGAAGAAAATGGAGTAATTACTCAAACCAAGTAACTTCCCCATTTCTCACAGTTTTAAAAAAAATGGATAGATTTAATCACAAAATCACGTTTAATTCAATATAGTTCCCCTTTAGCGAAAGCTGTGATTTAAGACAGATAATTTCGTGCAAATTGAGGTACGATACTACATGTACGGTACTCTTCTCACGACATATTGATATCCAGTTTATGAACTCTGGCGGATATTATCAGATGCAATCAGGAATTCATGAAAAGAAAGGCCCAAAAACTTTACGTGAACTCAGAATAAGCTCAGACAATGCGGAAGAAAATGCATAATTTGTTACATGAAAATAGATGTTTGAGAGACGTTATTTCCCTCTTTTTTGTTCATTTTATACTTTGAAAAAAACCCCTCTTAAAAGTCCGCGGTCAGGTGTCCGCGGTCCGTAGTCAGCGTAGGTGACAAAGGTCTAATATTATGATTCTGCGAACACCGTAATCCTTTAATGAGCTGTCTGCCTTAATGAACGTTACTCGACCGTGCCATAAGAGGTTTTTTAGGGGACACCGAAGACGAAAACAGCCTGCGGCCTACAGGCTTTTCGGGGGGGGGGGGGGTCAAAGATCACAAAGCGATAATTGTTGTTTTTTTTTTATTTCCTCCATTATTGAAGAGTTTACAATACAACATACAGGAACAAAATACTGTACAAGCAAAACAATCATAATGCGAAATTCGGCGAAAATCGTGATTTAGAACATGTGTTTGCGTGCGTGTGTGCGTGGGTGTGTGCGTGCGTGAGAGAAAGACAGAGGGACAGAGAGGGAGAGAGAGAAAGAGAGAGAAACAAAACGGTTACAAACGTACAATACAACTAATACAATACAGGATGACAAGAATATAACAAATAAATTTGTATGCGTTATATTAATGTAGCAGATACAAGATGTTCCCAGCAACCATACTAAAATACCTTCCCGAAACGAAACAGAAAGAATTAAACAGATGCTTGGAAACGTGAAATGCTAAAACTTAATAATATTTAAATTCTTTCTTTAGATGAAGACAGAAAGACTTTAATCATTATCAAGGAAAAAAAAACTACAAACAAATACCTCCTCGAAGGGAAAAAAAATTAAATTTCAATGGGTGAGTAACTGAATACTACATGTGCATCAGTACTAAAAAAAAATAGAATTAGAATGGTTGCTTGTAGCGACCCCAGATACGATCAAAGAAACGCAATACAGACAGATAAAAAATATCCGTACAGTAGCTAGTGGTTAGACTATCATTGAAAACTTGATTCAGACCAAACAATGCTCTGACATACTGCATGTCATTCAGAGAACTTAAAAAATCTGCTAATGTCTGGCTACAAATATTAGAAATTTCTGAGTGAAATATATGTGTGCATTCATAGACCAAAGGACATCTAGTTAGAATGTGTTGGGTCAAGCTAACACGAATATCACTTTGACCACATCGTCTGCAGTTGCAATCAAAATAAGATAGATAAGCAACCAGTTGCGCGGTAGCAAAGCAAGCACGTAACATTAACGGATTGCGTTTTGCAAAGTGCCAAATGGGACAAAAACTGAATTCAGTCTGTATTTCCCTGTAAATTGAAAACTGATAAGACGAGGTTCTGGCATCCCACTCGTGGACAAAGTAGTTTGAAACTTTCAAAGCCGTTAACCGCTTCCAGGCGCACTTACTAGGAAAAAGACCTGTATTTAGATAGCTCTGCAAAACGTAGTACAGATTGTATTTATGTAGTAGGCTTACAACATCAGGAAAAAAGCCATTAAAAGAGAAACCGTTTACAAAAGCGCAAAGACGCAATACAAATAGTTGCTTTACAGCACAATTTCCGTTCAAACGGCAAAGTTGTCCCAGAAATAACAATTTTCTTTTATCAATTTCAGCTTCAATAGGGAAAGCACTTAACATACCCAGCACAATATCTGTCCTGGATCGTAATTGTAAACCTTGTACGTGTTTTAGACAAAGCCGATGGGTCCGTTCCAACAGTAGCTGGTCGTTTTGTGACAGCGGGTTTAGCATTTCTGAGCCAAAGAGGGCGCGTGGAAGTACAACAGAAATATATATACGGTAACTGGTTAATGGATTTAGACCATTCCTATGAATACCGTCTTTAACAAGGCCAAAAAAAGTGGCCCGTAGTTTTCTATCGAGGCATTTAACCTCATAAGAACTTTTGTTGTATTTATTGCAGACGATTCCTAAATGATTGTACTCCTCCTTTTCCATTATTTTCATATGACCCATATACCAGTTTTGAGGGCGTTTTTTAAAGGAGTGTTTTGACTCATTAAATGTCACAATGACAGATTTCTTGGCATTATACTGATACCTCCACTGACATGCATAACGATGACAAATGTTTATCATGGACTGAAGCGATTTGCTGGACAGAGCAAGAAGAGTCATGTCGTCTGCAAAAGACGGAGCACAAAAATCTCTGTCTTGTATTCGCAGACCCAATTCGCTATTTTTTAACTGTACAATTAGAGAGTTAATGTACAAAAGATACAAAAAAGGTGACCAGACACCTCCCTGTTTTGTACCTTGCAAAACCGGAAACCAGTCTGACTGCAGACCAGAGTATAATACACAACTATACATGTTTGAATGCATAGCGATAACAGTTTTTAATAACTTCAATGAAACACCAAGTTCATGGAGCTTGAAAAATAATCCATCATGCCATACACGATCAAAGGCTTGTCTGGCATCTAAAAAGCAAGCAAACAACTTTGTATTTGCTTCATTACAAAAATGAATACTTTCCCTCAAAATAAAACTAGTCATAGCACTACTCATGTTTGGTTGAAATCCACCCTGCAGTTCATGTACAGGTGTATTGACAGTAGATTGCAGACGAGCAAGTAACACCCTTTCATACAATTTTAAAACTGAAGAGGATAATGTAATAGCTCTATAGCTATTCGGGTCGTTTTTTGGTTTCCGCCCTCCTTTGTGTAAGGTAATTATTGTGCCAAGTTTAAGAGCAACTGGAACATAAGCATAGCAAAACATCAAATCAAATAACAGAGTTAAAAAATGTTTTAAAACCAACCCTCCATGGACTAAGTGCTCGTTACAAATACGACCCATCCCACACGCTTTGCCTAATTTTATCGAAACAAGCGCATTTACGACTTCATCAAGCGAAATATGGTCATTGTCAATTACCAAAGGCTGTTCTTTGATTGTTTTAATACACAGAGAAACTGTGTCAAAATGACAGGAATCATACTCATCGTGTTCTGTGTCTGAGTACAAAAATGAGAAATGGTCACCCCATGCTTTACATATACTCTCTGGATCACGGTAAATAGTGTTATTGAATTTGAGCTCACTGGTAGTGCACTGCAGATTCGACTTCCTTCTCTTGTTAAAAAGTTTCCAAAACAATGGACTATCTACTTCCGAGGCACTATCTATATCGCTATTAAGTTTCTGTAAGTAGCAGAATGCATGCTTTCTGTGTATTTTGCGAAACAAACGCTTTGCATCTTTATACTCTTTATAAGAAACATGTTCTGGGTCTCTAGTTCTGCCGGTCTCAATCCACACCCCACGTTTATAACGCATAAACGCATGATGCTGCTTGAGACCGGCAGACCAATATGGTTTTAAGTACGATCGATAAGATGAATATGGAAAATTCTTTTTAGATGACAAAGATATGTCTGTGACAATACATTCATATAGCTTATCAATAAAATAGTAGATATCATGAACTGGTATTCGATCAACACTATTCTGCAAACAAGTACCCAAAAAACTAGCATAGTTATACAATTGCTCATCGGACACTCTGCGCCACTGTACACTACTACTGTCGGTATTGACAAAACAATTCGAAAAATCTAGCTCTAAATTGACAAGAATTGGTCGATGTGAAGAAACATTCAAACAATTGTCATCTACAATGCAGCATTGTACAACTGAGTTAGCTAAATCATCAGATACAAAAATATGATCGATTAGTGTATGATATTTTCCGTCATGGGAGACGTAACTACTTGTTATGCCGCTACAAATAGGCAGCGTAGTTAAAATACTGAGGCAAAATTGTGTTGACAAGTCGTGTAAAGCATGACCTCTAGCATCAATATTTTTGAAAAAAGTTCTTCCATTCAAATGCGCATTAAAATCGCCCATAATAACAATTTTACCAAGCTGTGAGTACATACTAATCAAGTCATACAGAACCTCTATATAATCTCGATATACAGAAATACCGTGATTAGCACTGGGCAGGTACACTTGAATTATGTATATATAACAATCACGTGATTGTCGAAACTGAATACCAATTATTCTGTCATTATCAATACATAATGGCGTAATAACGGAATTGTACTTTTTATTCCATAAGAATGCGACGCCACCTTTACCCACTCTTCTTCCCCTGTATATATTCAATTCTGAATCGCATACGCCCAGCCCATTATAGGCTGAGTGAATGCTATTCAGAAAATGTAACTCGCTTTGATAGAGCCAGTGTTCTGATATGCCGCATATATCAATTGCTTCAGAGTCCAATAAGTTGCTAAGATAGTAGGCACTTGACATAAGCCCAGTAACGTTCCATGTACAAAGTTTCAGTGTAATCATTGTAAGCTCTAAATTGAAATAACAGCAAGAGAATAGAGAGTACAAACAATATGCAGTGACCCACAACATAGGGAAATATAACAACTGATGCAATAGGTCCGAATACCTACTAATCACCGTAGCGCGGCTGATATTCATGGTCACGATAGTCGTGATCACCATAACAGTCGTCGGGATAACTGAAATTATGACCGCTATAGCGATTTTGGGTTGAGCATGAATACATATGATCATCCCTGCTACCGCTTAGCTTATAGCTGTAACGAGGATGATCAAAGTAATTTTGTTTTTGTTTGTCAAAGCGAACATGTCTAGACTGCTGATAGTTGTTATTCTTCCTGTGACTGTTATGCGACACTACATGGTCACTCAGATCATCACTATTGTGTGCACGATTTTTTTCTGCAGATGAATGAAATTTTTTCATATAACTTTTTTTTGTCATCCATGGACGACATGTAACACCCTTTGGCCAGAACTCTTCTTCTGTAAGTTTGTAAGAATCTGGAGATTCAACGTTCAAACGTATTATGACTGATCTGCTATAGCGCTGACGGAAGATGCGCATCATTGTAACTTTGACACCTCTATTGGTAACATAACTAGTGAGTTTGGGAACAGTTATGGATGAATTAAACCCACCTACAAAAAAGCGCTTAGTTTTTTTAACAACTTATTCACTGAAGTCGAATTCCTCCTCGCAGTCAGACGTTGCATCAGCTACGGCACTTTGATCTGTGTTAAAATCTTTTGATGATCGTGATTCTTCACAGTGATTATTACCTCGAGAGATACGAACTTGTATCTGGTTCTGAAACCCAGGGTTACCGTGGTCAATCACATCTTCATTTCCAGACTCTGCGTGTGACCTATAGTTGTTCTGGCCCCGATTATCATTTTTACGAGTGCCACGATCTTCTAACTGTAAACCACCCTGGGACATGGAATGATTACTATTTTTGTCATTGTCCACGTGATAAAACGGTACATCGTTGACCACTGTGGAGAGATCAACGTTCTGCCTCGTGGACTGTGACCCACACAAGGTATTACTATTGACCGAGCCACCTGTAAGTGCATCTCTATATGAAACAGTATTCGAGTTCGAATTTTCGGCAGGCGACTTAAAATTAACTCCCTGACATGCATTTACTGGGACCTGTGCTCTCGTTGAGCAGTTGTTCTTTATGTAGTTGTTTAGCTCAGATAGTTTTGTCTCTATTTTTCCGCACTGCCTATCTAATTTCCTGTTTGTATTCAAAATTTTGTCACGCAATTAGCTTAACCCATTTTCTGATGCATCTTTACAAAGATTGATTTCATTGTTGACTAACTTCATCGAATTTTTCAAACTCGTAACACCAGACGATTTTTCGTCATTTATCCGTTGTATGTCGGTGACAATAGAGTGCAACTGATCACCTGTTTCTTTATTCATCTTCAGTATATCTGATCTAACGCTTTTCATTTCATCGTCAAAAACTCTCTTCAATGTAATTTTATCTTGTTTTAACACAATAATATCAGATTGGCATTTGACTAATTGGTCTTGAAGAAGCTTGATGTCATGGCGTAAAGTGTTAATTTGATCTAAAGAAGATGTGTTAAGATCAGACTTAGAATAAGACCGGGGCAGACTAAGTATGTCTCTCATGTCATCGTAACAACGATTATCCATAACAGACACGATCGTGTAAATATCATTCGCTAGTTTCTGCGACACACTTTCGCCATTTCTGGTCTTTTTACGACGTTTCAAGTCGGATTCGATCGGAAAGGGATAACCATCTAGAATTTTACAGGCATCAAAGACCGTACTACGTATCCTTTCTAATTCGTCATCATTTGATTTCGTGTCTGATATAATTCTGGATATGAATACTGTTTTCGTGTGTGCTCTGAACCATTCATGCATTTTGTCAATAAGAGGCCAGTTCGAGTCTCTTGGTGGAGATTCATATCTACATATGTCTTCAAACAGTTGACTAACGTTCTCAGGCGTAACGTTCACTCTTTCATGGGTTGACACATAAAGTGTCTTAACACACGTCTGGGACTCATCTAATTCACAATTTTCATCATTTCTGTATACTGGACGCTGCGCTGGCGTCAGCTGTGTGGGAGAATCTACATACCCGTTTCCACTGGACATTTTATCAACGATGTTTATGATTGCAACTTATGAAATGTTATTGTTTACAGTTCAGTGACTTACAGCTATCGTACTCCGCCATTTTTCCTCCTGAGAAGTACTCACCAGACACAGAGTAAAAACAAATTCAGGAAAAAGTAATAAAATATCACTTTGTCACAATAAATAATGTCACAACACGATAGTCCATCAAACTACCAAATAACTTGTGTGAAAAAAAACTGCTGATCACGAATAATATTTCGTAAAAAACTCAATATTCTGTCCGAGAAAACAACACCTATTCACTTCTCGACCAGTCACAAAAACACCTTGAATGTATCTAAATCAGTCTTACAAACTTGTATTCTAGCGAGTTCCATTTGTGACCTTTAAAGTTTAAATATCAATTGAGATCTTTGCCTAAAAGGACTCACGCGTCTAAATGGTTTAGCCTATCAGAAGTTGTGTTACTTTCAAAATTAGAAAATTCCGGAGAATAAGACTAAGAATATTCTTAAGGATGGTTAGTGAATACGGACCCAGATCATATAGTCAACGAAAAGAGGGATATGGGCATCGTACAGGCGCCGTAAGCCCATCACAGGCCAAATGTGACATAGGCATAAAGTCTTGCATTAATGTCATACTGAATGATGTGGTTTCTTAACGGTACTGTTTTACCATGTACTGATATTGCAATGTTTGTTAACCCAGAGTAAAGTTTTTGTTAGATTAGATTAATTTCCCTAAAAAGACTTTTCGAACAACCCGCGTATTACACAAAAATCTGTAGAGCGTTACATATCTCGAATGATTATGACCCTTTAAATGATTTAATTGTATTTCATATTGAATAGTATATCAGCAGTAGTTTCCATAATTACAAGCACAAATAATATGGAAAGGAGTTTAGAATGAATAGCATTAAATTTTATTTTTTACCTTTCGTTGTTGTTGAAATGGATTCGGAAAATTGAAGGGTTTCTTCTCCCCGTATTCGCTGACCGTTTTCTTGAAGTTAACATAGTACGGATTAGAGGGCGGGCTACCGGTTATAACCAACAATGATTGTACGGCTGCCTCGTTTGTCTTGGTGAGAGGCGGATCGCTGGTCCCTGTGTAATTAAACAAAACCATACATTAGTGTTCAATATAGCAAGGATTAGAGGGCGGGCTACCAGTTATCCAACAGGGACTGTATGGCTGCCTTGTTTGTCTTGAGAGGCGGGTCGCCGGATCCTGTTGAATTTAAAGCAAAACAAAACATACATTAGTGTTCAATATAGCAAGGATTAGAGGGCCGGCTACCCTTTATCCAATATGGACTGTATGTCTGCTTCAGTTGTCTTGTTTAGAAGCGGATCGCTGGTTCCCGCTGATTAGAACACAATATCTTTTGTTTCACAGTTTCACACTGTAATGCTTAGAACGCAGAACACTAGCCATCAACACAAATGACTGGCCCTTGGCGTATCTTTGTTCAAGGTGGGTCGTTGGTTCCTGTTAAATAAAACAAAACCATAATAATAGTGTTTTGTACCGTAGGAATATGTCCGTGGGATGACATTAAACAACAATAGTGTCTGTACGGATGCTTTGTTGGTCTTGATGATAAACGTGGATCTCTGGTTCCTGTTGAATCAAACAAAATTACTCTTTTTGTCTCATATGGTAAAGTTAAAGTTTAACTCTTTACCAAACAATATAATTTCAGATCTGTCCAAACTGAAAGAAGTGTGACCCAAAAACTGAAGTTTCTCTTTGGAAGTGTAGAAAACATTGTGGGAAAAGGAGAAAATGCTGGTTACCAGCATTTTCTTCTTTTCCATCAATGTATTCAAATGCCTTTTTCCACTCGGTCGATAAAACTCGGGATTGTGTGGTAAAGGGTTAAACATATTTTTATTGCATCGATTGTGACAGAAAGTTCTTGCAAATCATATTAATCACTTTCGATGACATCCTAACCAATCATCGCGCCGTGACGTGGGTAGTTCAAATGGTAATGTTATGAAGGCGGGCGAGCAGTGATAACCAAGAATAACACTTGGGCAGTTTCGTTTGTCTTCGTAAGAGGCGGATGTCTAGTTCCTGTTGAATCTCAAGAATGGATATTTTATTGTTTTCCATAAAATGTTTAAAAGGCAGTCTAGCAATTGTCACTTAGAAGGACTGGATGTCTGCCCTGTTTGTCTTGGGGAGGGTTGTTGGTTCCTGTTGAATAAAATGCACAGGTTGACTGAAACCGAGCCCCCCTCCCCCCTCCCCCAACACAGACAGACAGACACACAAAACATGCAGACACAAATGATCTCAAGGAGAAAAGATATAAATATTCACATTGCATCAGTTGGCTAATAAATGTATTTCGCCCAGAGTCCACACCCTTTAATGGATCTAAATGACATTTGGATTGGCACTTTCATTAATAAAAATGACGATAATATACATGTGTGGGTTTTACGACATGTGGTTTACGGCAATCACCAATCACAACTACCACAAACTGTTCTGTTTGTTGATTTGACTGATTGGACTTGATTGGCAATTAATGACCACCAGTTTGTTGATTAAAGACTTTCATTCAAACAAATTCTGTCTTTCGGCTGCACTGTTTTCACACAGTTTGAAATAGGGAAAACACAGGTGGATGTTTTTTTTTTCCCCTCGTGATAGTTTAAAATGTGAAACTATTGTGAAACGAAAAGAAAAGAATTTATTGACGGAGATTTTTTTGTTCTGAAAAACCTGTTTCCCAGCTAAAATCTTTCTTCTTGTTGACCATTGCATTCGTTTGTGTTTAGAAAATCCTTTGAATAACATTGTCAAAAACAAGAAGCGTTTTATTAAACCTTTCCCAGCTAGAGAAGACTTCATGCCTCTGAAGTGAAAGGCTTATGAAAACAATATGGGAAAAGAAGAAATTGCTTAGACAGATTTTTCATGCCTCTGAATGGGTTTTGAAAACATTATGAGAAAATAAGAAAATGCTTGGAACGACTATTCATGACGCTGAGATTTCAGGATTTTAAAAACATTGTGGGAACAGAAGACGTTGCTCAGAAGAAATGGGTTAATTAAGCATTTCCCTTGTACAGGCTACATTTTATGACTCTGAAGTCAAAGGCTTTTGAAAAAATTATGGGAAAAGAAGAAACTTTTGGGAACGACTTATCATGCTTTTGATGTCAGAGGCTTTTGAAAGCATTATGAGAAAAAATAAGAATTGTTTGGAGCGACTTTTCATGCCCCTGAAATAAAAAGATTTTGAAAACATTGTGGGAAAAGAAGACTTTGCCAAAAACGAAGGGATTAATTAAGCCATTTCAAGATACAGAAGACTTTTTACATTGCATGGCAGTCAAGATCCAGTATTAAGACCACCCCGCTATTAAGACCACTTTGTCAAAGAACCAAAGTGGTCTTAATAGTGGGGTTTTACTGTAATTTCAAAACTGTTTTCTCAAGAAATATTGCACCATAAGTATGAAACAGTTTATATCAGAGAAAACATAGTACACGATCTGTGCAGTCAGATCTTGATTTTTAAAGTCCACAAAAACACATAATTTTGCTTTGCATTAACGAAGGACGTAGCCGGAAAGGGAGAGAAAATCTTATGAGACCGAAATAAAGACTAGCTGTGAATATGTCTGGCAGATTTCCCGTACAGTAATAGAATAAATGAACATGTTTTTCGTTCTATTGCCCTGGATTAGCCTGTATCTATTGTACCATAAAAATGCCAGGGCGACTCATTCTATTATTTACCCTTTAGCACACAACTCCGCTTTTTAACGACCCAGAGTTAGACGGTTTTTCCAAAAATGGTGGAAAAAGAAGACAATACTGGTAACTAGGAAAGAAAAAAAGAAAGTTCTGGCTACCAGTTCAAAAGCCTCCTCCTTTCTCCGAGCAGTAAAACCACGGGATTGTTTGATTTTGGACAAGAATATTAAAATGAGGCAGGAAAATGTAGATACATAACTGTATGTGCAGGTTTATCTTGGTCAACACTCACCACAAAAGGCATCGTATACCACGATTAGCAGGATACGTGCTACCCAAGTAACTCAATAACAGACAACAGACAGAAGGATACTTACTACCGATGTAGCTCCATACCAGATAACAGACAGCAGGGTGCTTCCCATGTACTTCCATACCAAACAACGGACAGCAAGATGCGTGCTCTCTGTGTACCTCCATACCAGAAAACAGACAGCAGAATACGTGCTGCCCATGTAACTAAACCAGAGAGCAGACAGCAGGATACGTGCTACCAGTGTAATAAACCGGACAACAGACAGCAGGATACGTGCTACCAGTGTAATAAACCAGACAGCAGACAGCAGGATACGTGCTACCAGTGTAACTAAACCAGACAGCAGACAGCAGGATACGTGCTACCAGTGTAATAAACCGGACAACAGACAGCAGGATACGTGCTGCCCATGTAACTAAACCAGACAGCAGGATACGTGCTACCAGTGTAATAAACCGGACAACAGACAGCAGGATACGTGCTACCAGTGTAATAAACCAGACAACAGACAGCAGGATACGTGCTACCAGTGTAACTAAACCAGACAGCAGACAGCAGGATACGTGCTACCAGTGTGATAAACCGGACAACAGACAGCAGGATACGTTCTACCAATGTAACTAAACCAGACAACAGACAGAGGAATACGCGCTATCCATGTAACTAAACCAGACAGCAGGATACGTTCTACCCATGTAACTAGACCAAACAGCAGGGTACGTGCTACTTATGTAGCTCAACTAGACAATAGATAGCAGGATACCTGTTTCCCATGTAGCTAAACCAGACAACAGACAGCAGGATACGTGCTACCCATGTAAGTAAACAAGACAATAGATAGCAGGATACCTGTTTCCCATGCAGCTAAACCAGACAACAGACAGCAGTATACGTGTTACCCATGTAAGTAAACAAGACAGTAGATAGCAGGATACCTGTTTCCCATGTAGCTAAACCAGACAGTAGACAGCAGGATACTGCTAACCAAATTGCTTCATATCAGACAACGGGCATAAGGATACGTGTTACTCATGTACCTCCATATCATACAAAAGACGGCAGGATACGAGCTTCTCATGTAATACCATACCAGACAACAGAGAGCAGAAAACGTGCTACCCATGTACTTACATACAATACAATAGACAGCAGGATATGTGCTGCTCATATAACTTCATACCAGAGAACAAACAGCAGGATAAATGCTATCCAAGTTACACCATACGAGACAACAGACAGCAGACAATGCTATCCATGTAACCATACCAGACAACAAACAGCAGGATACGTGCTTCCTAACTATATCAGACAACGGGCAACAGGATACGTGTTGCTCATGTACCTCCATACCAGACAAAAGACAGATGCTTCCCATGTAACTATACCAGACAACAGCCAGCAGAATACGTGCTACCCGTGTATATCTATACCAGACAATTTATAGCAGGATACGTGCTACCCATGAACCTTCATACCAGACAACAGACAGCAGGACAGGTGCTACCCATGTAACCATACCAGACAACAGACAGAAGGATACGTGCTACCCAAGTACCTATACCCGACAACAGAAAGCAGGATATGTGTGATGACTTGCTTGGAATAATGCATCACAGAGATTCATTACATCCGTTTTGCCAGAGCATTAATCCTATTGCGGTCTTGACACGAATATCAGACAGATATCGTAATTAAACAGACATTCACATTCTCTGCAGTCTGATCTAAATTTTATTGACGAATATACCGATATTCTAGGTACCGCAATATTCTAGGCACCATGATGAGTGTTCAGTATTTAATGTTCTACAAGGCCGATCAGGTAATTTATCAATGAAAGCCTCATATCCTTTTCAGTCCAATATGCCTAGACAATAGCGTAGGTTCGCAATTTGGTAAATAATACAAAACATGTAGTTTAAAAAAGCATATATATGAAATACCATTTATTTCTTTTTAAATTGTAATGAACAAGACACATGAAATAAACCCCGGTGATAAATATGGAATATTACAACAGTCTGCATTTTGGCGTGGTCGGATCATGTCGAGTTGCGTGCCTATAGAGGTTCGAATCGGATTAGAGCGAAGGATGTAATGTTCCTTACATTATAACTGTAAAGAAACATCACAATATGAATAAACAAAAACATTAGTGTACATATATCTACAATATTTATGAACGGAGGATAAATATACCGGTACGTATATAACGTTAACTCTGTATAGATTAGTCTATGCATAAAAAAGGTGGTTGCTTGTCCTCGAGTCAATACAAATAATGCAAGAACTATGGCTTAGAACCTATTTCTGAAACGCTGAAAAGGTAGTTAATTACTGTTGCTGTCAAGAATCGTAAGAGTTCTTTTTTGTGTTAACGAAGGAGGTGAGCCAAGCTTGTGATTATTAATTGTGATGCTGAAGTTCACGAGTGTAGCATTTGGAAATACCCATTCGAAATCACACACGTTTATGTAATGAGCATTGATATCGGACAAAATAAAGTTCTGCATAAAAACGATTGTTGAAAAAAGTAGACGAAAAGTAACTGACGAAGTATCTGCAAATACACTGAATTGGGGTTTTATTGTTTCGTCGTGCTCGCTGAACGTTTTAGGGATTTGGCTGAAAGACGCGAACGTTAATACACAAATGTAGTCCATATTCACGATTATGTTCTACACACGACCGGTACCATTCGGCATACCTCGGGTGATCCGGTGATCAAATCCCTCGACTGTATCATGTAGCTTGATATGCACCTACACGGTACATTTCGCACATCTCCGGAAGCACACCGCTTTACCGTTATTGAAATTGTAAGGCTCCTCTTTAGAAAGAACGCATGAGTAAATTTTCTATCGTTATCTTTCTAAGAGTATTTCAGTCGGCAAACAGTTTGTACATTAAATTTTTAGCGAGGTTTATCAATTCCGTTAGGAGCTTTCATTGACAGATCGATAGAAGTGAATAACTTCACAGTGGTTGTTCATGTCGTTGCTAAGCGATCTACAGGGGCGCCGCCATGTTTAAGATCATGTGATTGGTAGTTCAAAATGGAAGCCTCCCTTATACAGACGAGGTTAGATGTAGGTACGGAATCGGCCGAGTTGTGACGAGTGGACCGGTACATGACTGATGAGGAGAAAAATTCTGGCCGGTTCTATTTGTGAGATAGATAACGCCCCTATTTTACTCAGATCATTGATAGGTATACAATAAGTGTACATGTTTCTGTGTAAGACCTATAATAATGAAGTAGGAGGTATTTTGCGAACGAGCATGCTCATAGTCATATTCTGTGCATTCTACGCACAGGAGATGCTGCCTAATTAGATAATACATTTCCATCGCCAATGTCAAAACACTTTGGGCTTTCCTCACAATGTGCTTCAACGATTCAAAGTGTCTAAGCTATGTAGTTATCGCTTAGCCAAAACTAGAAATTACTGCCTGCTCGTTTCATGCCCATACCAATGGAATATCGAGAATATAGCTGGTTACATGACACAATTATAATGGAGAAACCTTCTTGGAAAAGGCGATTGAATGCATCTCCGTGAAGCTTTATGCCAAGCAAGTCATTACATAATGATGGACCTACAAAATACGTTTTGTCTAACAGCAGACTAAATCATCAAGTAGAATGGTAGAACTGCATGCAGAAAATTTACAAGTAAGATAAAGATTCGATCCGTCCTGTGCGGACTGTGCAGATGCATTAAACCCTGTTTCTAAAGAGCTTGACTTAGTTATATTGGGTTGCATAAAAAACAACAACAAGATAGAAACCCTACCATTGAGTCTCCGCCAATCGCCAACCGTTAATCAGCCTTGTGTTATTTTCACGGCGAAATCTCGTCGAAGATTCTTTTCTTTTCCATCAAAGAAAGTGTGGCTTATCAAATATCTAACACGAATTTATAACATATATTTTTCATATTGTCGCGTCAATATTTCGTCTTCTTTTGGAAAGAAAAAGGGGAATGATCCCTTTAGGTCTACGTAGTCTGTAATATCATACTGTTGTTAGTGCGTCAAGGGATAAGAAAGACTGCACAGTTTCTGTTGTAACATTCTTGACATTGTGATGAATGTCCAATATTTGATCTTCTACATGGCTGAGAAAGCAGTATATCACTGTTTTCCTCTCTCATCAATTGAAGCATTGGAGCTTAACTCTTTATCAGATGACAAAACTTTGGACTTGTCCGACTTGAAAATAATTTGCAGACGACAAAATGAATGCGGCTTAACTGAAAAGAAGTCTCTTGAAATAATAGAAAAGACGATGTCGGAAACGAAGAAATGCTCATAACCATTATTTTCTCCTTTCATAAAGTTCAATGTTTTCAAAAGTCTTTCTTCTTCAGGGTCGTTAAGACACGGGATTTTTTGACAAAGGGTTCATCCTCATGGCGGCTTTTACACCAAATTTTGCATTTGCGGCCAGTGTAGGTCGAGATCAGACTGCACTGATCTTTGATTAACGGCGTCCGTCATGATGAGGCTTTCTGGACAAAAGCAACCATGGAATTGTAATTATTTGAAAAAAAAAAAAAAAAAAGTCTGTTGTTTTTATTCGGCGCATTAAGTATAAACCATAAACTAAAGCTAATACTAAATTCTACTTTCACAATTTCAAGTTGCCATTTCACATCAGTGTAGACCAGGGCCAGACTGCATAAAACAAAACGCGTAATTTAGGAGGGTCTTATTTCTAGAATGAAAATCTTTGTTGGGGTTTATTTGGCACGCTCAGGGTTAGTTTCTCTCTTGCAATCGCGAAGTTCCACTCTGTATTAACGCATTAACTGTCGCAGATGAAAGTGTGGGTCTTGCAGTGGACTATTTTTGTTTAATTTAGAGCATTCGGGTAAATGGACAAATTTCAGGTAACATTCATTTTTTCATTGCCACAATTTTGTCAGAAGTATTCACCTTTTTAACCGAAATTCATGTTCACTGTCCATATCTCAGCCCCATGCATTCTTTGATTTAAAACAAGAAACGAAAATTGGCATTGAAATGAAAGCAATCCACTAAATAGGAAGACAAAAAAGTTGTTTAATTCACAATTGATAGGGCAATTTACGGAAAGCCCCCTTTATGCTTATGTAGAAGTTAAGACCCGAAATATGGTAATAAAGCTTGAGGTGATTTGCATACTGCATGGATATCTTAAGATACACAAGAAATAGCTTTAAAAAATAAAGATAGACGGGAAAGAGGTACTGGAATATATATATTGAAACTCTTTTGTGGTTCAATATGAAGAGAAATGATGAATCGAAATCTCTCCGGCCTCTTTGCCTTCATTTCTTTGCTTGGTGTTGAAAAGTGAAATGATCAATTAGATAAAATATTACATTTTACAAATCCAAATCGTCGTTGTAAAAGGGGAAGTTGCTACTTAAGATAAATCAAAAGTTTTGAGGTAACAGTTAAAAATATCTACCAATCAGTACAAGAAAAGGGTTATCCTCTATTATATTCTTTTGCAATGGTGCGAATAAGCTTCCGGAGCTTCGATTAGTGTTAGTAATTCTAGTAGATTGGTGTCATACATGGGCGTGCAAATAGGCTTGCATGGGCCCGCCAAATAAACATGTCCACATTCTGGCAATCAATGAGATACTACTTATTAATTTGAATATCTCAATACCTAGAAGTCGGTCAAAAACCCATACAATCAGCTACGCCGAAAAATTAACTGCACTTAGAATGTACTTTCATTCTCTATTAGATGCTGCTTGCTATCACCATTTTTTGATAACGACACTTTGTCTACTTCCTATTATGCGCATGCGTCTCTCCGCCTTCTCTCTTGTATTTTTGGCGTGAGTTATGTTTACGACGGAAAACCCCGTATACAAAAAAAAAAAAGTGCTCCTAATCAGTTTCCTACTACCTATTTCATTGATTTCTCCCCCTCCCCCCCCCCCCTTTAACCTTGAAGATATTTTTCAAGAAAAGGGGGAAATAACGCGTGTGCCAAAAAATATCGAGCCAGATCAGCCTGTGCAATCCGTGCAGGCTGACCTAGGCCGAAACTTTTAGCTTTTGGTAAATTTTCTGGATATCAAAGGATCAGTGTACCTCATAATTCAGTTGGTTGTTAGACAAAATGATAACTTGCTTGGTGTCATGGATCACGGGTATGCATTAAAACCCCTTTTGCCAAAGCATGGCTCATATAGTTTTACTTTACAGATAAGCTTTTTAACTATACTTGGGTGTGGGACAAGTATAATAGTATTAGCTTCAAATAAAGAATCTTCAAAGCATAACTTTATTTCGTGTAATTTATTTACATTTTACATTCTTTTTTTAACGCGTATCGCTATTTCAACTCTTAACCTGACAACAAAATTGTAGACTTGTTCATATTTAAAGCAATTATAGGCAACACTTTAAACTTTAAAAATGACAGAATTTATCTTTGAAAGGGTAAAAAACAATGTAGCGAATGGAGAAAATGCCGATTAACAGTATTTTCTCCTTTTGCTTCAATGTTTTAACATACCTTGTTGCTAGCGGTCCTCAAAACTTTGGGTTGAATCTGCAGATGACCATTCAAACCATGGTAATGAAGAGTTTCTGTTCATTGACAGGATATAAACTACTCCCGAAAAAAGCAGAAGTTGTTCATTAAAAGCAATTTCTCCTTTTAAAATATTATTTGCTGACCCATTGACCAAGGTGTGATTTATTAAAGGCTAAGGAATTACGTCGTGCAAATCTCATCATTTAACCCTTTCCCAAACAAGCTCTGGTTTTCACGTGTCTGCAGTATAAGTCTTTTGAAAACACTGTGGGAAAAGGAGAAATTGCTCGTAACGAGCAATTTCTCCTTTTCCCACAGTGTTTTCTACCCGTTTGGAGAACTTTCTGCCATTTTCATCCAATTAAAAATTGTCGTCTGCAAACTCTTTGAATTTGGACCAGTCCAAAATTTGTCGTTTGGGAAAGGGTTAAGCCCCACTCTTTTTAAGTCGTCTTCAAATGCTCCCAGTTCGGAGGATTCTCAAATTTTATCGTCTGGTAAACGATTAGATAGGAGCTTGTAAAGAAAACACTGCAGTTTCAGAGGATGAGAGTAATTCTTCTTCTGTTGATAAGGATATTCTTTGGTTATTAATGTTTAATATGCAAATACATGCACATCTGAAACATCGTGCTAAAATGAGATATTACAAAATTCGAAAATTTAATCCAGTTTGCACCACTTTTGACTCCTCATTAAGTTTTTTTTTTTTTTTTATGAATATGGAGGTCAGAAAATATTTAAGCCTTTACCAAGCGAGAAAATTTTAGTCTTTCCAAATCGAAGTATTCAAAGATAACAAATTAATTCTTTACCAGATGACAAAATTTTAGACTTGTCCAAATTTAAAATGTTTGGAAATAACAAACTGAATGTGAACCAAATCATGGAATTCGATAGGATGGAAACATTGTGGGAAAAGGAGATAATGCTGGTTACCAACATTTTCTCCTTTTCCAACAAGGTTTTCGAAACCCTTCTGTTTCAGGGTTGTTAAAGCTCAGAATTGTGTGATAAAGATTTAACTTTAGGTCCAAAGAATGGAATTTCCTTCTGAAAGGATAGAAAACATTGTGGGAGAAGGATTAAATGTTGGTTAATAGCATGTAGTTCCTTTCCTACAATGAAGTTTTTTTCCCCAGGACCGTTAAAACTCTGCATTGTATGTTTAATGGTTGGTTAAGTTAAAAGTTAAAACCTTAGGCTGGGGAAAGCTAATGTTCCAAACACATAAACTAAATTAATTGTCATTTGACAGTTTCAACCTCATGTCACTTGGTAATTTGAGTAAGTGCCCAAATTACTGTGGGTATTTAATTAAATCCTCTGTAATTCTCTGAGGGAAATGCATTCCTGACAGATGTCACTGCACATGAAGGTATATTTTTTCCTCACTGCTTTCCAAAAGCAGTCCATGTACGTATCTCACAATTCTTCTGAAGGCCAGGTGTCTGAAATATAAAATAATGTCCGATTATATAGCTATTACATAGCGGGGAAAACTGTCACTGACAGAATAGCCAATCTTTCACCTGTATTTAACATGTATGGGTCCCTGTTCAATTCTGGCAAAAAGAATTTTACAAAACAGTGTTCAGACTTGAATCACTTTATTTATGGTTTTAGTTCTATTACAATGCACCAGTATCTGATATTTGAATTTCTCAACTATGCATTCATCTAAATACTGTAAAAGTACTGTCTTTCATGCACTAGTCAAGGAACAAACAATAACCCACCAGGTCTACCTTAGGATTGAACCCGCGGCGGATAAAGCACAAAGCAAGCACTCGTTTGCGTTGCTGAAAATACTAGGTAAGTAGCAAGGTACCGGTAACCTTTACACTATATTCTGGCTTCATTCACAGAAACAGTAGAGGTTGTTCAAAGTGAATGAATATGGCATGATGAATAAATAAATTCAGACTTGCAAATTTACTTACTCCTGAATTGTTTGGGGGTCATCAGATGGACCTGACTGAGGTACAAGATCATTTTAGGCAACTTCCAACACATGGACATTCAGACAATTCGCCCTGAATCCTTCATGTTATGTAATACAGACTAAACCTTCAGCCTTGATATTCCCATCAACGACTACACAGTTGTTACGCTGGCACCTGTAAAAATACAGGTATGATTTTGAGAATGAGGTCAAAAGTTTCAGTGTATTAATTGAAATTATTCTAGCAAACATACAAAGCCTACTTTACTTTTTTGAATCCATTAATACCAGTAAATAATCAACACGTTATCCTCCTTTGCAGGCACTTGATGTTTTGTTTGACATTGCCGTTTTAAACAAAATTATTACATGACAGATTATTAATATTTGGCTAAATTCCTTCTCTCCTACTTACTAGCGATACACATGTAATAGTAAAGAAATCGTCATATACATGTATGTATCTACTTATACTTAGGTGAAACAGTTGTTCCAAACATGAAAACAGAAATTAACAATCCACAAAATGTGAAAGTGTAACAATTTTTCACTTTTTTAAATTCTGCCCATCGACCGACAGAAACTGCTTCAAATGAAATTTTTCGCAACATAAATAATTCTACAATGTAGAATCAGTTCTTCGATAAGCATTTATTCGCATCGTCGTATTTTCCGACGCGCGATACTCACCATGTTAAAATATCGTCAATTTCATTGTCATCAACTGATGAAGAATTACTGTCATCCACTCTCTCATCCTCCAAAACTGCATTATTTTCTTTACAAACTGGCTCGAACTTGTACGGTCTTACTGGACCAGAATCGTCTATTTCTTCGTCTTCAATATCGCTCAAGTCGCTATCGTAACCAACGTCTATATTGAAACAACAACGCCTATGACGTCATAAATCAAGGGACGCAACAAATAAGTAAGGGAAATAAGCGATGTCGTAAAATTAAAAAGCGGAAATATAAATTGGAATAAAGTACTTTTACTGTCTTGTTTTTTTCTAATTACAACATTACCAGCGTACCAACTGATAAAAGTTTTGAAAATATGTTGATTTGCCCTTTGAGAAAATGTGGGGAGGGGTTGGGGTTAAAGAGGGAATGGAACTTTCACAGGATGTTTTCTTTGTTATCTGCTGAAAACTAATGTTTAGGAGGTAATAAGTTTTACTCTAGATATCAAGAGCACAAAACTTTAGACTTGCCTAAATTGAAAGCATTTACAGACGAAGAATCAAATGTTAATCAAATCATGGAATATATTTGAGAAAGGGTTAGAATACAATGTGGAAAATAATAACCAGCATTTTCCACTTTTCCCCACAATGTTTTCGAAAGCCTTCTTTCTCTGGGTCGCCATCGAGATTGCCTGGTAAAGGTTTAAACGGATAATGTCGATGTCGTCTACTAAAAAGGATTTCAGGGCGATCTGAGTGAAGGCAATCATCTAAGGGTTGTTTTTGTATGATAATTGGATTGCCCATGACCTTTACAGATTGAATTGCAGACTCTTTAAATCCAGCCCAAATCCACAGACACCTAATGTTTGTAGTGGAAAGGAGTTTGAGGGAGGGGGTTATTTTGTTGATGGACTAAATTCGAACAGCATGAGACCTGGGCCGGTATTCACGAACAATTCTTAGTTTCATTTTAAATTTAGAAAGTAATACATGTACAACTTTTGATTGGCTCGACCAAATCGTTAATCAATCGGAAGTTGTGTTACTTTCAACTTTAGAAAATTCTTGAGAACAAGACTAAAGCTGTTCTTAAGAATGGTTGGTAAACACAGACCTGGATGTGGAGGCTATCCAGGTATAACTATGAGAAAATGTGTAGAGTGCTCACCTAGAGCACTTTCTTTATCATCCACTATTGCCTTATTTCATTCGGTGATAAATCATTTTTGAGGTTCTGTGAGATTTTTTAAAAGATTTCTCCCTTTCGGTCATGCTAACACAAACATCAATAAGCTATAGAATTTTGGCTAACCAAGGCTGACGATCGCTACTTTAATCTGTTCACCCTTTGGCTAATTGAGTCAACATTTGTTATAACCGAGATACGCGTAATCATTAGTTGCAATCTGTTCTACAAGCACCAGTCAAATAGCCAGTCAAATAGCGCGTTTTATTTGCCATCCATCAAAAAAAAAAAACGTAAATAAAAATAACAACCACAGGAGATAATTGTCGGATATGTTGGGAAGCCTTACCAAAAAAAAAATACAGACTAACAATAGTTCAACATTCATTGTAACAAATTAGGTAAATGAAGATTAGGGATACATTCCAATATCAAATGATAGACTGTCAAAAGACCTGTGTGGATGTTGTCGAAAGGGATATGTTACGCGACGTTTGATTTGTTTTCCATGATGGGGTGATAACTATCAAAATCCAGGAAGCCGCATATCGCGGCGATTACGAATTTTGACTCGATCAGCCAACGGTGAATAGAGCCACGTAGTGGTCGTCACCCTGTCTTGGCTAGTGAAGATATCGATCACTTGGTTAGTTATTGATGCTTTGTCTTGGTTAGTGGAGATGAGCGATCGGTGAACTGCTTGATTTGGTAAATCCATATAACTCGTTATGAAACGACGAAATATGGGAATTGTCTAAATTCAAAGTTGCAAACTACAAATTATATTTGGTTAAAATTGAGGATTTTGTCTTTAAAAGGATAGAAATCATTGTTGGGTGCTAGCATTTTCTCATTTTCCCACAATGTTTTCAAAAGACTTTATCCTGAAGGTCGTGAAGACTGGAGATGTATGGTGAATGTTGAATATAAATAATTATTTGAGATTAACCTGAAAGCCTGTACAAGTGATTCAAGAGCATGGCAGTTACAGTTAATGAAATTTTCCAAGCTCTGAGAATAGGGAATTTAATGCAACTACCAAAACGTATCGATTCAGGTCCGCCTGCGCAAGCTCACTTGTGTCACAACTTTTTGTACGTCCAAGGACCAATCTGCCTCGCGATAAAGCCGGTTGTCAGACAAAAAGGGTTTTATAGATCCATAATTATGTCAAAGCTTGCTTGGTACCATGTATCAAGGAGATGCAATAAACCCTCTTTTGCCAGAACATGGTTCAAATGTATAACATCTAAAAATTATATGGAAAGCATTTTCGGAATTAGACGGTATTTTTTTCTTTGTTACAAACAATTACCCCTTTTCCATTTTTTTTAAAATGAACTATAAAGACCAAAAATCTCTTATTTACACAACAAGGTGTCAAGGTCGTTAACTTACACCAACGATTCCATTACCGTTTTCCAATTTATACTGTATTCCCAAGAGCAAACTACCGCAATTCTTTAAGACGTAATCAAGTACATTACGTCACAAACAATTAGAGAATGACATTTTTTCAATTATATGTTTTTACCGTCTAAGACAGCTAGGTCACGACAGGAGTAATTTTTTCGCCTCATTTTGGTGAGTAAAATTCACTTTATAATTTGACTAGTAGAAAGACTGCATGGCGCACTATCATACCGGAAGTTTCAAACAACGATTCAAGTCTAATAACTATATACTAACTGTTTCCGCGCCAAATGTATAAACTCGGCCTCTTTCGACGGCTGAAAATAAAATTCACTAAACTCAAATTTCTTTTTAATCTTTCAAGCTTGTCTAAACAAGCAGAAGGTATAAAACCAAGATTAAACTTCACGTTTTGTCTTTCGTCTTTCGTGATAGTTAGACTCCCTACTTGAGAGTTCAATTAAGCACGAGTTTTGATTATTTGAACAATGAATCATCGTTTGGGCAAAATATAATTCCGAAACTATAGATATATGTGTCGAGACTGGTTGTTCAGTAGGCAATGTACAGGTTTTGAGATGATCGATGATAGTCATTGCTACAGGATTCATATCTCTTACTCAGCTTAGCATTGTTTCGATGATGTTTACATGGGAAAGCAGTCAGTTTCTTTGAGAAAAAAAATGTTTTGCGAAGTATTGTTATGAGAAACTGAAGGAACGCATAATTAGGTGCACAGAACGCCGCGATTAAAAACTTGACATGATGTAAACCGCTGTAAATAGCAAACAAACACATAGATAATTCAACTTAAATGTGATTCAAGCATGAAAGAACGTAGGAGAATTCCCGCGGGCCTAGCGTCTAGAATTGGAAAACTGTTAAGTTAACTAGACGTGTAACTCCGGTACATTAATAACATCATGTTGTTCACTAACTCTTATCCTGCTAGATAAGTTAAATAAAACTTTAAACCCGGTAGGAGAAACTCGAATAATGTTATTTCAAACTTATTTTTAGAGGAAGATATCTCCTTATCGGACAGTGTAGACCCAAGATCAGACTGCATGTTCTGTGCAGTCTGATCTTGATCAACACTGTCTGCAAAAGGTCAGCGAGTCGCGCTTACCAGCTTAAGGGTTTAATGTTACCGTCAGCTGACATGTTCATGTATAGGCCTACTGTAACGTTGGGCAAGTTCCCACAATTTTACAGTTGAACGAAACCGATATTGGTAAAAATCGTTTCGAAAGAACGGTGTACAGTATTTCATAGATAGACATGAGATACGTGAGATATACCTTGTACAATATGTATGTTTTTTTTTTCATTCACATTCATGCACACAGAGAAATCTAGTTTATTTTTGTATAGAAAAAAGATCAATCTTCCCGAAGAATTTCTATATCTGAGAATTTTTTTTTTGGGGGGGGGAGGGGGGGAGGGGGAAGGGACGAGGGGCGAGGGGAACACAGGACAGTTTAACACCACTTATTGAAGCATTTTAAACTATATATGTAAAATGTGTCATGTACAATGATTAAATAATGGCAAGATGAATAAATGGGCTGAAACAATTTGACAAAAGCTGATGTTTTATGACGTGAAAAATTTCAATCACATTTAAAAAAGGCTCGTGATTGTTGAGAGGTGCTTCTGTGGGAGAGGAACTGACTCGTATTTTTTCGAAGAAAACGTCGGGGTAATGTCAAAGCCCTGTTGTCGTCTGCGTCGTGCAAAAACTTTGACATTTCATAATATCTCTGTCATTACTAATTGTTAACTATCATACAGGGAAACCATACAATAGAGGCAGGTAATCATCAAAATAATCTTAACACAGCTTTGCCCCTTTTTTGATTAAGAATTTTCATTGAAAATCAATCTAAGAGCGACTGCAGTCAAGCATTGCACCCGCATGCATTGCACTTGTTTTGTAAGTAATATATTTTATCTTTTCCCACAAAAACTAGTACGGTCTAGCCTTTATGTAATTACATTATCAAGTATCGAATTTCTTTAAAAAAAGTTATTCCTGTAAAAATTGTGTTTTTGTAAGTATCTTTAAATTATGACCACATTAACAACTTCGTAGCGGAAACATGCATAGTAAAACATTCTCGTTCAAAGGTTTTCCAATGATGATCTACTGGCAAATGCAAAAAAAAAGTCGTCTATATCGCATTTTAAAACAAGATGGAAGATATATATATTTTTTTTGTGTGTGTGAAAGATCGACACTGATTTCGAGTAAACGCCATTGTTAATATTTTCACGAGTGGCTGCGCCACTCGTGAAAATATTACCGTATGATGTTCACGAGATGAAATAAATTTTGTCTTTCACCGGGAAAAAAAATCTATTTATTTCATGCTTCTAATCCCTTTTTGTTGGGACTTGCCAAGTACAGGGAAGCTCTCGGTATTTCCGCTCCAGTGAATTTATCGATCAGTAAATTCACTGGTCGAAACGGTGAAAAATTGTTAAACCATAATCCGCCATTATTTCCCGATAAATACCGAAAAGCATAAAAATAAACGTCACTGTTTATTCTTAGGACGTTCTTTGCGGAAAGATCAGTCCCTGATGATCCCGGTATACATAAAAATGTCAAACCCCTTATCACACAGTCGGGAGTATTTACGAACCTGAGAAAGAAAGCTTTTGAAAAAAAAGTGGGAAAAGGAGAAAATACTGGTCACCAGCATTTTCTCCTTTTCCCACAATGTTCTCTAAAAGACAGTAATCATCATTTGAGCAACATTTATTTTGTCGTCTGCAAATTCATTCAATTTGGTCTGGTCCAAAATTTTGTCGTTAGGTAAAAAGTTAAAGAGTTATGATGGGCCCCTATTAGTCCAGTCACCCTAGGGTTTTAGCTTAAACTAATTGCAACAGAAATGATATTTCGATATTTATGTAGCTGATTATAATATAAACACCATATCAAAAATCTAATAAAATCTAACTGTGCAAAATAACAAAAAATACCTTTAAAATGTTAAAAAATCGCATTTTAAGAACTGGCACTAATGTGCCTCCATACACATTTGATCAAGCGTCCAGAAGAGAAGCGCTTTATGTAGATGACTTCCGTCGGCTGCTTGTTGTCAACAATGAATTAAAATCCTGAAATTCGACGCATTTCCGAGGTAAGTCCTTCAAAGTAAGCATTTTATTTATAACGAACCGATTACTACCTTAGCTAGAAAAGAATAAAATGATCAAACATCCAGTATCAACCCGAAAATCTTATTCTTCACCTTACGGATAATCGACGCCCTGGGCTAAGAAAAAAACGGGTTTTGCTTTGTTTTGAAAGGCATTGCATATGTTTGTTAATATTTTTTCCCATTTAAAGTGTATATGTTTTCACGAAAAATAGTCCTCGTTGTTAGAAAATAGGAAAAAATGCACTTTAGTGTACAGGGGATTTCGCCGACTTTTTAACTACGGAAGCACATTCGTGCCTTCAATATTAAGCTAGTAAGACGTTCTGAAAGTCAGATTTTATGCATTACTGCTTGTTTGTTATCTTAAAGAGATGAATTAAATAGATTAACATTACATTCAAGCAAAATCGTCATATAGAAATACTGATATACATGTAGATAAAATTTAGGACTTACATGTTTTTTATCTTTTTTTTTCCAGGAATATGTTGATGGCTGAGAACTAATCAAATGGTGTTCCTGTTTAGTGTGTTCGTGCTAGTTCTTTCAAATACGATGCTAGCTACCAAATTTAGTCCGTAAGTAAATACATAAACAAATATGCTATTACTTTGTTATTTTGACATAGAAGGGTTTATTCAATCAACAACAAAAACTACTGTTTACTTTAGAAAACAAACCATGGGTTTAGTGCAAGACTATTGTAAGTGCATGTAAAGTGTATATGCACTTAAAATGGTCTTGCACTAAGCCCTTTTAATTACACCCATAAGGTTGCAAATGTTCTTAGACAGTCTGATTTTACGACAATGCAAGTAAGAATATATTGCAAATGTACATGTAGTTCATTTTGATACGAACAGAATTTTGGTACAAATACACCAAGATACGCATTTTTATAAATCTATTAAAATGTGAAAATATTTCTTCAAAGGTTTTTTCTTTAATTTCAAATGATAAAATAACGTTAGTTTGTTAAAGAAAACAGAATATGAATGTTTTAACATATTTTTCAATGCGTATGGACTGGTCTGAAAATACGTTTAATCATCCCGTGTAATTTTTGGTGTAGATATTATATTTTCCTTTTAAAAAGTATCCCAGAATTCCTGTCAAATTTTAATTAATCATAATTTCACCGACCATGACAAAGAAAGAGATGCAGGAAAAATCCACGTTATTTCTCCTTATGTAACTTTTTTTTCTAGCCCTTTTCGGCCCTTTTAAAACCAATTCAATGTTGTTGAAAAATGCTTTAAGTTTGGACTATCCGTAAGATCTTTTGCTCGGTAAATTTTAATAGTTTTTCCTTTCTCTCTTGTCGTTTCAAGTACAAGATGCCCAATATGTTGCGAAGACCTTGAAGATGACAGTACAACAGCTCAATTACGTAAGAAAGGAAGTGATGGAATAAATGAAGCCAGCAAGTTGAGGAAAGACACGATTGTGACACATCCTGGGCAAAAAGTACATGTAGAGTGTAGAAGACTATATTGTAATCCGTTTGAAATAAGAAATAAGCTGAGACAAAGAAACAGTTAAGATACGGTCTCCATCACTAAGATCTTCCACCAACTCATTTAGTTTTTGAACATATTGTCTTTTCTGTGCTAATCCGGCAAAATGACTCGGTAGAAAAAGAGGACAAGAAGTATTTCAGGTTAGAACGTTGTCATTTAAAGATAACATCAGTACTGTTTGTAAACAGAGACAAGATGAATGGGCACGTGAAGCAGAGGGTAGATTACAAAATGTAAATGACCTTCCTGCTGCAGATGCAATTTATCATCAATCATGTAGTGTGAACTTTAGAACTGGTAAACAAATGCCAAATCGAATTGAAGCCTGTGATGAAAAGAAGTACAGAAAATGCGGCAGACCAGTAAATATTGTTCAGGAGAGTTCATTTAGAGAAATAATAGAATTTTAGGTCCCTTTTTTGGGTGACGGTACAAATGTGTTCAAAAAGTAATTACCAAAAGAACTGTTTAACTAAAGTTGAGTTTATTCATATATTTCTACACGAAAGTAATGCAACATCCATGTATTTCACAATTTCAGTATAACATATATTACACAGCAAGTGTGGTGGGTAGGGTAATTTAATTAATTCCAAACAATATTTGGAAGGAGTTGAAATCGTAGCAATATGGCTCAGTCTAATATTCCTTTTTAACATAATCTTGTCACCGAATTAGGTAAATGAATAATGTCAATATACTTAATTATTGATTGATCGAATGGTGTTTATCGCCGTTTTCAACAGTATTTCAGTTATATCGCGGCGGCCAGTGCACCTATCCATGCTTTCATGGAGTTCTTTTAAACCAGCACTCTGCACAGTATTCTTTCCAAGCCGCTGGCTGCTTTCCCACATAACCATTGTCGAAACAATGCACAGCGGTGAGAGAGGAATGAATCCTGTCGCAGTGACTATCATCAGTCCTCGGAAAGAATATTGGCCGAGCCGGAGATCGAACCAGCGACCTCCTGTTTTCAAGTCTTGTACGCTACCGACTGAGCTATGGGGCTCGGCTCTTAATTACTGAGATGAGAATAATTATTATGAGTCTCTAGCACAAAGGCTAGCATTCACAGATAATCTCAACGTCTGTTTATGTCCTGTTTAACTTACAAATGAGCCGTGCTCTGTGAAAACGGTGCTCAATGCATTTGCGAAAAGTATCGACCCATGTCAGCCTGCGCAGTCCGCACAGGCTGACATGGGCCGATACTTCCTGTTATCTTTCAATGTTCTGCATTTCAAAGGACCACTCTCAATCCATCTTCGCGAGCTAAGGTGATGATCACAACGTGTTTAGAGTAGCGAAGTGGATCGTCACCCTTGGCTTGCGAAGATACTCTCAATCATGATTTAGTTGGTTAGTTGACAAAATGAATTTTATGGATCTATAATAAGGTAATTTCTTTCTTGGTATATTGCATCACGGATATGCATTAAGCCCCCTTTTGCTGGAGCATGGCTCAAATTATCGTCAATGTGCGTTTCTACTTTCATGCTAAAGGTGATAACAATTGTAAATGACAAAAACAAACGAAGTTTATTTGAGAAAACATAACTGACTTATAGTGTGAAAAAGTTGAAAATACAATTTTAATTTTATACCAAGTGGGTGGGGTAATTGTATCTCCGTAGATCATTTTTTCTGCAGAATTTTTCCGAATTCCATGCTTATATGAATACTGAAATAAGAGATATGAATAATTGTCATGTAGAATTCACTTTTCACGTTTAATATGTTGTAAAATATGTTCAATAAAATCAACCTTCTACAAAACATGTTGGGTTTTTTTTTTTTGTTTTTACTGGGCCCCACGGTAGGTAGATATAAATAAGCTTTTAACATATTTTGCATTGGATCTGTAAATTAGATTTTTAATATGTCGTCTACAACATACTGAAGATTATGAAACAGCAAAAATAATTTCTGTTGCAATTAGTTGAAGCTAAGGCCCTTTTTTTTTCACAAGGTGACTGGACTATATGAACATTTTTTTATAAGTCATAAATCTATTTTGTAGACGCCTGAATTAACTCCGTACCAAACGACAGAATTTTGGCTAGTCCATGTTAAAAACATTTGCAGTCGACTAACCAAATTTAGCTCATATAATAAGATCTGTCTTTTAAAAATAGAGTAGAAAACATTATGGGAAAAGGACAAAATGCTGGTTACCAGCATTTTCTCCTTTTCCCACTATCTTTTCAGGAGCCTTCTTTCTCAGGATCGTTAAACCACAGGATGACTGTAAAAGGCTTAAGATGGTGAGAAATAATTTTCTGAGACGTTTCCATGTGATTAAAAAATTACTAAATTACTGTAGATGCTATTTTAGACCAACTATTTAGAAATGTAAATGACACTAAGGGACAGAATCAGAAAGAGAAAGTTTATTTTTTTGACAATATTTAAAACATCTTGGGAAAAGGGGTAATTACTAATTGATTATTAAAAAAAAAACGTTCCATTTTCTCTAATGTTTTCAAAACATATCAACACCAGGAGCATGAAGGGTCATACCTGAACGGTGAAGGGATGCAATGTGGATAATCGTAGGAGTTTGCCTTTGGGAACATTGTGTAAATTGGAAAACTATAAGGGTATTGCTTGCGTAATGCCGGTTCGTTTAGCAATACTTATGCAGTTCGCTGAATCTTGCTAACGGTTCTGCGTTTAATACGATTTCTCCAGACGTTACTAGTTCAACGTCCATTAGTAACACGGTGCTTCTGAGAGCTGAATTACCACAGATGGCCCTGTTTAGTGGGGTATCGGCTGTAAGAATTAACCTGGCAGGGCGGAGCTATGTTACAGTTCACTGCATTTTTGATTGAGGTAAACTAGGTATCTCGGAAATCGACATACCTCGGGTGATCCGGTGATCAAATCCCTCGGCTGTATAGATTTGTTACCTCCCTAATACAGCGAGTGTATAGGGATGGGTACAAGCCATTCGACATACCTCGGGTGATCTGGTGATCAAATCCCTCGGCTGTATCACGTAGCTTGATATGCACCTACACGGTACATTTCGCACATCTCCGGAAGCACACCGCTTTACCGTTATTAAAATTGTAAGGCTCCTCTTTAAAAAGAAAACATGAGTAAATTTTCTATCGTTATCTTTCTAAGAATATTTCAGTCGGCAAACAGTTTGTACATTCATTTTTTAGCGTAGTTTATGAATTCCGTTTGGAGCTTTCATCGACAGATCGATAGAAGTGAATAACTTCATCGTGGTTGTTCATGTCGTTGCTAAGCGATCTACAGGGGTGCCGCCATGTTTAAGATCATGTGATTGGTAGTTCAAAATGGAAGCCTCCTTTATACGGACGAGGTTAGATGTAGGTACGGAATGGGGTACAGGCTACTAATCAAAGTACTGAAAATACTGATAGACTAGCGAATTTGATTGATTGATTGTTTGTATGGCGTTTAACCCTGTTTTCAACATTATTGCAGTCATGTAGCGGTGGCCAGTGCACATACCCATGCTTTCCTGGAGTTTCCTTTACCAGTACTCCACACACTATTCTTTCCAAGCCACTGGCTGCTTTCCCACATAACCATCGTCGAACTTGTGACGTGTGAGAGAAATATATCTGCTGCAATGACTATCATCAATCCTTGGAAAGAAATTTGCCAAGTCGAGGATCGAACCAGGGACCTCCTGTTCTTAAGTCCTGTTCGCTGCCGACCGAGCTGCCGGGGCTATGCGTGCTATTGGTTAACTATAATCCAGTTTAACCCTTAACCTGCTAAAAATGTTAAATGAAACTTGCAAGCGAATTGTAAACACCTGAATATTGCCATTTCTAAGTTACATTTTGGGGGAAATATGTCCCCTTATCAGACAGTGTAGATCCAAGATCAGACTGCACGCTGTGTACAGTCCAATCTTAATCCACACTGTCCGGAAAAAGGTCATTCAATCGCGGTAGTGCTGGTAAAAGAAACTCAAGGAAAGTATGGATAGGTGCTCTGGCCACCGAAATATCACTGAAATAATGTTGAAAACGGCGTTAAACACCATGCAGTCAATTAGTCAATATCCAATAGCACAAGATGTAGCAACATGTAACTATTTAACTCTCTTTAAAAAACAAAACAAAACAAAAAAAAAATAAAAATTACTCTCGTCCAAATTCAAAGCTGTTGCAGACCATAAATTAGATGTAGCTGAACTGATGAAACCTGATTTCAAAAGGGAAGTAAACAATGTGGGAAAAGGAGAAAATGATGGTTACCTGCATTTTCTCCTTTTCCTTTAATGTTTTCTAAGGGATTCTATCCCAGTGTAATTAAAACTTGGGATTGCTTGGTAAAGGGTCAATATTCAAGACGTAGGATAGCAGTTTTAGCATAACAGTTTAACTGTACACAACGATCTAAATAATGAATGACTGAAGGAATGACAAGGGCTCCCTGTTCAGTGAGGGTTGATATAGCTGGGATTTGCTACAAGTTACCTAGATGTATAGATCTATTAATAGATTCATTCATAATGTTACAGTGGTGTAGGAATAAGTGATTCTCTGCTCTGCATAATAGGTCACCTAATTTACATATAAGCAAAGATCTTGTACCTTATTAATGACATCTTATTCAATTTATTACTTTGTAAGACGACATATTCAAATTGGAGTGGTAGAGATTTAGTGTTTTTTTGTCAAAATTGTCGTATATAACAGAATTAAGATTTCTAACAAAAAGAAGTATTTCCTGTGAGGCAGTATTTGGCAACTGTGGGGTTTTTAGGTTACATTGACTATAGGTCAATCATGATGCCTATAGACTAGCTTCGCTAGTCAAAAAACGGGCGGAATTCTGCCTGTCTAGTTGTAGAACAGCCATGACGCGAGACTTACAGAGATTCAGGGGAGTTCACTCTCACTTCCAGCGCAGCAGATTTTTCCGATATTTTCGACCTCACGAATAAGTGAATTGTATTTCTGGTATCACCTTTTATGTGTTTGTCTGCTAATATTTTGTTTAGTTTCGATTACCAATCTAAAATGGTGCAAAAAAATCCCAATGTACCTCTACAGGCAAACTGGAAATGTGTATGCTGGTCTGATTGGTTATTTTGTGAGATACATGTAGCCCAATGAAAAGCAACGACACAACAGCTTGTGCCAGTTGTAATATGTATATCTACAAGGGGGACCAGTTCATCGGCTGTTTCACGTAGCTTGATATGCACCTACACTGTACATTTCGCACGCGTCCGGAAGCACACCGTTTTACCGTTATTGAAATAGTAAGGCTTCTCTTATAAAAGAGAACATGAGTAAATTTTCTATCGTTATCTTTCTAAGAATATTTTAGTCGGCAAACAGTTTGTACATTCAATTTTTAGCGTGGTTTATCAATTCCGTTTGGAGCTTTCATCGACAGATCGATAGAAGTGAATAACTTCATCGTGGTTGTTCATGTCGTTGCTAAGCGATTTACAGGGGCGCCGCCATGTTTAAGATCATGTGATGGGTAGTTCAAAATGGAAGCCGCCTTATACGGATGAGGTTAGATGTAGGTATGGAATCGGCCGAGTTGTGACGAGTTGAAATCAGCTTGAGTAGCTGCGTATTTGGCCATTAATCGATAAATATGGTATTTTCTACGTGACTCAATATTGTTAAAATGTAACCATTTTAAGAAAGAAATATTTACATAGACCACCCATCTTACGACTCCTCCGGTCGCATGAATTTGAAATGCAAAATAAAGATAAAGAACATGAGAATTGTACAACATGGATAAGAAGCACCTTTTTATCACGATGTTTTCAGACGGTAAAAGAGTATGCACTTCATGTGTCTATATAGGGATCGATCAGTACCGTTATGATACATGTGCTTACGTAGATTTACGACGAACAATCCCGAACTGGCTCAAGACCACTAAATTGAAAATATGTTAAAGGTTAGCCCTGCCGGGCCATTTTTTACAGCCAATGTAGAAACTAAAATATTTACGTTTTCAGCGTCATGTTTTAAGCCGTGTAGTCTGATATTGATCTGCACTGCCCGCAAAAGCAAAGTCCTATCGTTTACTACCCGCCCTGCTTTACTGTCAGCCCCGCTCATTTGTACCTCCATTTACGCCCTTTTCTTGACCTTGGGAGATATGAATGGTGAAGTCACGTTTGCACCAAGTGTTATGAGTTATACTATGATGAGGATACTGATCGTTAAAACTTAAAAAAAAAAAACGTGTTTCAAATGAAAGCTCTTCCGCTTTGAATTTTCTGAGCTCAGTAAGTCAGTCGGTAACGTACAGGGGTTTCAATCCCTGAATCTCTGGTTCGATCCTCCGCTCTACCTAGTTCTGCTCGACATGATTTATTTCTCTCTCACAGCTGAATATTGTTTCGACAACGTGTATCTTAGAAACCAGCCAGTGGTCTTAAAGGAGTATTTTGCCAGGTACTGGTAAAGGAAGCTCCAGGAAAGCATGGAAAGATGCACTGGCAACCGCGATGTTTTTAATTGAAATGATGTTGAAAATTGCATCGGCGTTAAACACCAAATAAATTAAAATGTATCTATCGATGATGGCAAATTGGTTAACCTTTAGGCTGCAAGCGCGACTCACTGACTTTTGCGTTCAGCGTAGATCAAGATTAGACTGCACAGAACGTGCAGCTTGATCTTGGATCTACACTGTCCAATACGGAGAAATCTTTCCCCCAAGAATACCTTTGAAATAGGACATTTTGGGTTTATACTATCGGTTTGAAAGTTTCATTTCTTTTATTTAGCAGGACAAGGGTTAATTGTGAGTTTGTAGCTGAGGTGATGTTTGGAAGATCCTTTCTTAACCCTTTCCCAAACAAGCCCTGGCTTTCACGTGTCTGCAATACAAGTCTTTTGAACACTGTGGAAAAAGGAGAAATTGCTCGTAACAAGCAATTTCTCCTTTTCCCACAGTGTTTTCTACCCTTTTTGAGACCTTTCTGCCAATTTCATCAAATTTAAGATTGTCGTCTGCAAACTCTTTCAATTTGGTCCAGTCCAAAATTTGTCGTTTGGGAAAGGGTTAAGAGTAATTTCTTTTGCAACAAGTCATTGTAGAACCAATGAAATGCTTCGTAAATATAGTTTTGAGATGGATACTTTTTTAGCCAAATATCTTACGCTACATCAGTAAAGTGTAACATATGTTGAAATATCTTGGATAGCTGACGGTTTATTACATGCAAACTATATGTGCCTTCGCCTATAGATTGTTTCATGACTAAGTTACCCGGAATAGTGGTCTACACATTCGTTTTTATGGATTATAATTTAATGTCCGTATAAAATCAATCATTTGAAACAAGTAATTGGCCCTTAGTGAGCAAAATAAATGGAGATTTTAGTTCATAACTTAGCTTTTTCACCGCCAGTACAAACTTGACAGTCTTTTGACGGCTGGAAATATAGTCCCCTGAAACTCAGAAGGACCAAGAACTTCCATTTTTCAACCTATTACTTCGCCAAAACAACGAACTGTAGAAATCCATGATGAAGATGCACAATCAAGTCAATCTGTTTGAATATATAACTAAGCTCGCTCTGGCAAAATGGGGTTAATGCATTTCCACGATGTATAATACCAAGGAAATAATCACAATCAGGGTCCGTATTCATCAATAGTCTTATTCTCCAGAATTCTCTAATTTGAAAGCTACACGACCGCTGATTGGCTACACCAATTGCTTTAGCCAATGGGAGGTCGTGTTACTTTCAAATTTGGAAAATCTTAGAGAATAAGACTGATAATATTCTTAAGAATGGTTGGTGAATACGGACCCTGCACTCAGTATTGGATCTGTATAAATTTATCGCACATACAACGCTTTGTCATTCCACGTGCCCTAAGAGGGAGAGACAAAAGCTCTCTTTTGGGGTTGTCTATCTTGGCTGCCTTTCACTAAACTGCGTTTGCACGAAATTTGCGTACGCAGTTTAGGTAAGCATGCAAAGCTGAAACCAAGTTTAACTAAAATGCATAGCTTTTGGATTTGAGAAAAATATTTGCAGAGCTTTACGCCAGTTCACACATTTTGGTAATACAGGGGATCATATGCGTGTGTATGCAATCCCAAGTAATTTGTGTAAATCTACGCAGTTAAGTGAAAGGCAACCTTTGTATACAGACATTCGCAAACGCTCGTGTCTAAAACACATAGACGACCCCACCCTTGTCCACCCTATACTTAAATATTTGGACTACCCATCAGTCAGTAACCCTCTGTGTTTTCATCACCCTGGTAAAGAAGCCATTTTAAAACTTTGTGGCAAAGTGAGAAAATTCTGGTTTCTATAGTCTTCTACCTTTTTGTAGGCGATTCTTATCATCTGAACATTATTGAATTTATGCGTCTGCAAATTCTTTCACTTTGGACCAGTATGAAACTTTGGCTTCAAGTTAAGAGCTTACCACGAATAAGTATCATAACTATAACGATAAATTATTGTATATGTATACTTACTGCTGTAGTATTTGAGCGGGTCTATGGTGTCAGCTGTCTCGTGCTCGTAATAAATGATAACGTATTCCCCCGTGTCCAGCAGCCCGCGGTCATACAGATTGGTCATCATGTCCACAATCCCATTATACGTCCCCAGGAACACATAAACTGTAGGGTAAGAACATTTATAACAAAATGTAATAGATGCCTTATCGGCTCCAATAAACGTTAAATTTCCATAAAATCGTCTCCTTTTTCCAATCAATAATCAAAGCCATGCTCTGTGAAAGGGGACTAAATGCATCTGCAAAAAAGAATTGGTCGAAGTTTTTGTTATTTGTAATTTTTCGGCATTTCAAAGCAGTATTTTACCTCATGATGTAGTCAGTTGTTAGACAAAATGGATTGAAAGAATCCAATATTACGTGATGACTAGCGTGGTATAATGCATCATCGAGATGCATTAAAACCCTTTTTGCCAAAGCATGGCTAGTATATTAACTCATACTCATACTCTTCATTCAAGCTTTAAACACAGCATTTCTAGCCATAACAATACAATACAGACATGTAGATCCAGACACCTTTAACATAGGTATGATGCTAGGCATACTACATCTAATTTACATACATGTAACTTCAACAGGGAAGGAATGAAGTGTTATATAGACTATTTATGGTATTTTTGGACCAACCCAGATTTCTACAGACTAGATCTACACAATGGTAAAGACCAGCATTTCAAGAAAAGGACAACGTTTCGTTTTTCAAAATTATGGTAGCATTGTGAGAAAAGGAGAACATCCTTGCCACAAGGACTGGCTTTTTTTGCCCTTATGTCCTCGAAAACTGTTAACTACAAGGTCGCAGCATGTAGAACTCGTAACTGATTTTAACAGCCATCTGAATCATGAGGTACACTGGTCTTTTGATATACAGAAAATTGGCCAATAGCGAAGAGTTTCGGCCCAGATAAGCCTGCGCTACTTTCTGATGCATTAAGCCCTCTTTTCATAGAGCATGGCTCATTTCACTTTCAACGGTACACCAACGAGTTGAACAGTTTTTTGGTTCTTTCGGTAATTTCATTTCGGCAGGAATAAGGTTACCCACTGAGACACGGAGGAGTTTGGACCCGCCGTGGCATCATGGAAGTAGTGGTGAAATTGCGATAATAATAGAATACAATGTGTGACATTTAACCTGTAGAACGTAAAATCCAAAGTTTTCGGACTTATTACAAAATGACCACCTCGACGAAACTACAAATACAAATTATATAAAGTTTTCGGACTTTTTACAAAATGACCACCTCGAAGAAACTACAAATACAAATTATGTAAATGAAATGCAATGACAGCCAAACAAACGTTATTTAAATTTGAGAAGTCGAGAAGATTCTTTTTTTGATAAAACTCGCCTTACGTCACACTGATTATTTTCACCTACATGTACGTAACGAAGTATGTCTGATGGGTAAATTGGATGGATAAATTGTATACTCAGGATAATTTACTCGTATATCGGAAGCTAGCTCTGTTAGAACCACTTTTGCAATAAAACGGATATTTAATAATGAGGGAATATAGTGAGATTGAATGTTATTACAACTACCCGTTTTATTACAAAAGTGGTTCTAACATAGCTCTCTCATGTTTCTGTATCTCTATTTTTGGTAATTCATAACATTATAGTCAAGGTCAGACATTGTATAATTGTGCATGTAGTAAATGATGTATTCGCCCTTGTGTTAGAGAGAAAGAGCGAGATAGCGAGGGTGGATAGGAGGATTTTTTTTTTAATTGGAGTTTAACGCCGTTTTAACAGCTCAGGTCATATTACGGCAGTCAGTGCACCTACGCATGTATTTCCTGGCTTTCTCACACCAGTACTGACAGAACTTTCTTTCACGTCACAGACTACTTTTCCCACATGAACCAGAGGTGAGAGGCGAAATATCGCCGGAAAGAAAGTTTGCCTCAACCGGGTATCGAACTCGCTACCACCAGGTCACGAGTCAGATACGCTAACCACTGAGCTACCCTGGCGGGCAGTGGGTAGGAGGAGCAAAAGAACAGACTCGTTCATCGCTATTAAGAAAGGCTGTCTACCAACTTAAAACACCGAGGTCAGTTAACCATAATAAGTTACACAGTAATGTACAGTACTGTAGTTTAAGTTTTACGACGAAATCTAATTATGTTACGTTTTTATGATTTCAGGATCTATTTCTTATTTTGATGATGTACATGTGTGCTGTATACTACTAAACAATGTCAACGTACCTCTCGTTTCGGCGAATGTGCCTTCAACGATTCCAGGAAACGGATTTCCGGTTATCATAGGAATGTGCGGTTCTGAGAAACTGAATTCCTTATTTATAGTCATATTGTAGATATCGGACATTTCTCGTATCTTGTCTGCCACGACCTTGAACTTGTGTAAAGTCCCAACTATCAAGGTAAATTTAAGCCAGTTGTAGTGGAGAAGTAGAGATATGATTGGTTTAGCGACCTGGGTGGCCGGTGGAAAGGTTCTGGCAAAGGTAGGGAACTCCTTCTTATTAGATACCTCGTAATCAGCACATTTCTGAAAATATGCAAAAAATGTCATATTAGAATGTGACAAAAAGACAAAAGAACAAAACAAAAGGACAGTTAGATATACATATGAGTCATGCTCTGTGAAAAGGGAGCTTAGTGCATCTGCAAAAAGCATCGACCCATGTCAGCCTGCGCAGTCCGCGCAGGCTGACATGAGCCGAAACTTTTTGCTGCCTTTGAATTTTCTTCTTGTCAAAGGACCAGTCTGTCTGATGATTTCAGACAAAAGGGATTTTATGGACCTATAATTATGTGATGACCTGCTTGATAAAATGCATCTCGAAGATACTTTAAGCCCCCGTTTGTCAGATTTGTTGGTCTGTATTGGAGTTTAACGCCATTTTAACAGCTTGGGTCATATCACGGCGGTCAATGGACCTACGCATGTATTTCCTTGCTTTCTCACACCAGTACTGACACGACTTTCTTTCCAAGTCACTGGCTACTTTTCCCACATGCATCAGAGGTGAGAGGCGAAAAAATCGCCGGAAAGAAAGTTGCCTCAAAAGGTTATCGAACCCGCAAACACCAGGTCATGAGCCAGATACGCTAACCACTGAGCTACCCGGGCGGGCCCCTTTTGCCAGAGTATGACTCGTATATAAAAGGTATAAAAGGACAGCTATACATACTAAAATGAAGCTTAACCCCTAGAGCGCCGAATAAACCAGCAGACATTTTCTGTCTAAAAATAACACCTAAAAAGACTTAAACAAAGCTCCAGATGGAGAGAGTGATTTTCATTTCAAAATTGAAAATACTAATCACTATCCACTAAACCGTGTGTTATGGGTACTCATTAGAATCGTCTCATCGAGACAATTCTAATAAGTACCAATAACATAGGGTTTGGAAGAGAAATAATGGATTTAGAATACTATCACTCCCTGATATCTGGAGGCTTGAAAGTGCAATTTTAAGCTTGCATTTGTCCAGGATATCTGAGTGTTATGGTTAGCATAGCTGCATCCCTCTGATTTATTGAAGTTGGATGATTAGTATATGGAGTGTTGGAGTGTTGTGTGTGGGTGTATAGGCTTGGTCTGAGATGTTTCAGTTGAGGTGTCCGATGTCTCAGTCTGCATCAGGTGCCCCAGCTGGTTGCTTTGGCCGTGTACGTCTGGTTTGCTCCTTGGTGCGACCTGCTGGTCGTAGCTCAGAGCAAAACAAGTAAGTGCAGATCAAAGACCAGACCTCCAAAGTCGTATGGTCTGATACTGGTCTACCATGGTCGCAAAGGCAATATTAGCTGTGACAGATGTTTTAAAAGGCAAAAAGAAATGCGCTGACGCTCGAAAGCAGCGTTTGTAGATCTATATAGCAATACTAAAGACATTTCTACTTTTCTAGACATAGAATTTCACAACACGTTATAACTTACTTTGACCACATTAACAACTTCGTAGCGGAAATATGCATAGTACAAAATTCTCGTTCAAAAGTTTTCCAATGTTGATATACTGGCAAACGCAAAAAAAGTTGTCTATATGACATTTTAAAGTAAGATGGAGGATCTTTTTTGTGAAAGATCGAAATTTATTTCGAGTGAACACCATTGGTAATATTTTCACGGGTGGCGCAGCCACGATTGAAAATATTACCGTATGATATTCATGAGATGAAATAAATTTTGTCTTTAACCGGAAAAAAAATCTATTTATTTTATGCTTCTAATCCCTCTCTGTTGGGACAAGCCAAGTACAGGGGAGCTCTCGGTATTTCCGCTCCAGTAAATTTATCAGTCAGTAAATTCACTGGTCGGAACGGCGAAATTAATTAACCACAATCCACCATTATTTCCCGATAAATACCGAAAAGCATGAAATAAATGAAATTAATTAACCATAATCCACCATTATTTCACGATAAATACCGAAATACCGAAAAGCATGAAATAAATGACACTATTTATTCCTGGGACGTTCTTTGGGGGAAAGATCAGCCCCTGATGATCCCTGTATACGTAAAAATGTCAAACCCCTTAGCACACAATCACGAGTATTAATGAACCTGAGAAAGAAAGCTTAAAAAAAAAAAAAAAAAAGAGGGAAAAGGAGAAAATACTGGTCACCAGCATTTTCTCCTTTCCCACAATGTTCTCTAAAAGACAATAATCATCATTTGAGAAACATTTATTTTGTGGTCTGCAAATGCATTCAATTTGCTCTGGTCCAAAATTTTGTCGTTTGGTAAAAAGTTAAAGAGCCATGATGGGCCCTCATGAACAATTTTTCCATATGTCACAAACCTATTTTGATACAGAGATAATAGACCAATCAAACAACAATTAACCCTTAAGCTGCTAATCGCGACCCACTGACCTTTTGCGGACAGTGTAGATCAAGATCAGACTGCACAGAACGTGCAGTCTGATCTTTGATCTACGCTGTCCGATACGGTATTTTCTTTCCGGTGAAATCAACTTTGAAACCGCAATGTTTGGGCTTTTAGTATTGAGTAGAAATTTGGGTTTCATTTATTCAGCAGCTTAAGTGTTAACAATTTTACCATAATGAGTGAAAAGTCTGATTCAAATTTTGATTGGTCCACTACTTCACGTAAAAGTGATGTCTTTATTTCGATATGAGATCTTCCTTAACTCTTTCCCAAACGACAAATTTTAGACACTTCCAAATTCAAAGCATCTGCAGACAATAATTCTGACAGTGGTACAAAAGAGCTGAAGATCTTTGACAGAGTAGAAAACATTTTGGAAAAAGTAGAAAATGCTGGTTACCAGCATTTTCTACTTTTCCCACAATGTTTTCAAAAGAATCTACCTCAGGGTCGTTAAAACTCGGGATTGTGTGGTGAAGGGTTGGGAAAAAATATTCTGGGAAAGAAAAAAAAAAAATCTGTAATCAGCATTTTATCCTTTTATCATAATATTTGCTACATTTAACCCGATCTGTCTTCTGCAAATACTTTGAACAGTGTGGAGAACAAAACGTTCGATAAGGTTTAGATAAGGCATGTTGGATGGGGAACAGCTAGGTCTGTTACAATACATTCTCAAGAATTTGATACAAGAAAAAAATTGACAAAATTACATAATAGACAGTCGAGCCCTGGTGGTTCAGTCGGTAGCGTACAGGGCTTGAGACCAGGAGGTCGCTGGTTTGACCCCCGGCTCGGCCAATTTCTATCCGAGGATTAATGATAGTCATTGCAACAGGATTCATTCCTCTCTCACCGCTGACCATTGTTTCGACATTGGTTAAGTGGGAAAGCAGCCAGTGACTTGGAAAGAATATTGTGTGGAGTACTGGTAGCAGAAACTCCAGGAAAGCATGGATAGGTGCACTGGGCGCCGCGATATAACTGAAATAATGTTGTAAACGGCGTTAAACACCATACAATCAATCAATCAACATAACAGATTTAAACTGAGCCACATTTATGATTTAGGGTATATCCGTTTTGCTTTTCTTCAAATTATTGTTTCTCATGTAAGGACTTACCTCCCTTTGTTTGAAATTTACAACACATTAGAATGAATTATATTTATTTACGAGCGATACTCTCACTCGTCAAAACTCGGCCGATTCCTTACCCACATCTAACCTCGTCCGTATTAAGGCGGCTTCCATTTTGAACTACCCATCACATGATCTTAAACATGGCGGCGCCCCTGTAAATCGCTTAGCAACGACATGAATAACCACGACGGAGTTATTCACATCTATCGATCTGTCGATGAAAGCTCCCAACGGAAATTGATAAACCAAGCTAAGAATTGAATGTACAAACTGTTTGCCGACTGAAATATTGTTAGAAAGATAACGATGGAAAATTTACTCATGTTTTCTTTTTAAGAGGAGCCTTACAATTTCAATAACGGTAAACGGTGTGCTTCCGGAAACGTGCGAAATGTACCGTGTAGGTGCATATCAAGCTACGTGATACATCCGAGGGATTTGATCTCCGGATCACCCGAGGTATGCCGAATGCGATACTCTGTGAAAAGGGGTTAATCCAGCTGTCAAAAGTATCGACTGAGGTCAGCCCACGCAGACGGACCTCTGTCGAAACCTATTGCTATTGGTCAATTTTCCTGCAGGTTAAAGGACTAGTATACCTCATAATTCAGTCAAGTTGCTAGACAAAATGAATTTAACCCTTTCCCAAACAAGCCCTGGTTTTCACGTGTCTGCACTACAAGTCTTTTAAAAACACTGTGGGAAAATGAGAAATTGCTCGTAACGAGCAATTTCTCCTTTTCCACAGTGTTTTCTACCCTTTTTGATAACTTTCTGCCATTTTCATCAAATTTACAATTGTCGTCTGCAAACTCTTTCAATTTGGACTAGTCTAAAATTTATCGTTTGGGAAAGGGTTAATGGATCCATAATGACGTGATAACTTGCTTTGTATAATGCTTTACGGTGAAGCATTTTCAAACGCGCCGCTCATGTATAAAAAAAAAATCAGTGGTTAAAATGAGCATAAATTCAATTGCTCTATTTTTTTACATACATATAATTATATTAAATCATATGAGCCATGCTCTGGCAAAAGGAGGCTTAAAACATCTCCGGTATGCATCATACCAAGCAAGACATCATATGATCATGGATCCATAAAGTCCATCCTGTCTAAAACCTACGGAATCATGGGGTAAATTGGTCCGTGGACACGCAGAAAATTGACATATAGTGAAAAGTTTCGGCCCAGATCAGCCTGTGCGGACTGGGTCGATACTCTTTGCAGATGCATTAATCCCCCTTTTCACAGAGCACCGCTCATTTGTATTTGTTGCATTACTTTGCCAGTAGCATTACCGGCATCTTAGCCTGATTATTCATGCCAAAAGTAGCCTTGAAATCGGCAATATCTGAATTATTCATCACTTGTAGGAAATCTCAATTTCATTCCTTTTGTAATTGAAAGCTTACAAGAGATTCATGCACTGCATTATTGTCTTGCTTCTACCAATCCGTTTCTGATAACTGTACCTTTACCATTCGATTGCTAAATAGATGAAATGGACACTATTTTGTTAGTGGAAAAATAGGCGAAAATAGGTGATTTTGCAAACGGTATACAGACGGATCAGACTTCACAGTCTTCGATCTATAAGTCTATTTCTTTTGTCAAGCCAATAGGGTGGCATATCTTTAGTTTCAGTGGATTGTGTTTTTAGCCGTCGAGAGAGGACGAGTTTATTTTCTAGGCACTGAAAGATTTTTAAACTGGTACCGGTATGAATATCTCGCAAAATATGTTGAGCCATGCCCTGGCAAAAAGGGGTTGAATGCATCTCCGTAATGCATTGTACCAAGCAAGACATCACATAATTATGGATCCATACAATCCATTTCGTCTAACAACCAACTGAATCATGAGGTAGCCTGGTCCTTTGACATGCTGAAAAGTTTCAACCCAGGTCAGCCTGCGCTGATTGTACAGTTGCATTAAACTCCCCGTTCACAGAGCATGGCATATTTTTTTATCCAAGATTAAATGGAGCATTCGTGAAACCCGATTTTGATAAACACTTTCTGCTAAAGTACACTTAGTCATGCAATGCACTTATAGGCAACTTGCGACTTTGAAAACGCCCTAGTAAAATATTGAAAGTCAACATGAAGATGAGGCACGTCTACATTTGGAAAAAAATGTACGAAAGGAGGAAATGCTCGTGACAAGTAATTCTTCCCTCAGTTTAAACGTTTTCAAGAGTGCCCTGCTGCAGACATTCAGCAAACGTCGGGTAATCCGTTGATCAAATCCCTCGGCTGTATTATAATTGGTGATATACACCTACATGGTACAAATCTACGCCGCAAATAAATCGCTTTACCGTTCTTCAAATCGCAAGACTCCACTTAAAACAAAAAGCACCTATTACAATGTTGTATCAAAACTTTCTGAACACGTTTCCGTTGACACACAGATTTTAATTTCCTAACATGGTTTATTCATTTCGTTGGCAGTTTTCACCTGACTGATAGATGTGAATAACTTTATCATAAATGTTGTTGTTGTTGTCATTGTTAAAAATCTAATACGGAAGAGGTTAGATGTAGTTACGGAATCGGCCGAGGCGGGCTGCTGTAAGATGTCGTTTACGAGAAGGTATAGTTTAAAGTAAACTCTGCGTGCTTCTCAGGATCCATCTAAATATCTCTTGTGTAACGATCCTGTGAAAGAAGGCCTTTTGGAAACGTTGTCGGTAAAGCAGAAAATACTGGTAACGAGAATTTTCTCCTTACCAGCATTTTTCCCTCTAGCAACAATTTCCTTTCATAATTTAGGCCACATTTAAATTGTCGTCTGCAAAGGCTTTCAATTGGGACAAGTCTAAAAAGAATTATTGTCTACTTAAGAGTTAAAGGGGGAAAAGACGTCTGTTTTGTCTTTTTTCAACTCCAATCGGCAACCGGACAACAGCTGACTGACAGAAGTACGAGTCATGTCAGGCAAAAATGAAACGTACGAAGCTTTATATTTCAACTCAGCCCTTAGGCTGCTAAGCGCGACTCACTGACCCTCGCGGACAATGTAGATCAAGATCAGACTGCACAGAACGTGCAGTCTGATCTTGGATCTACGTTGTCCGATAAGGAGATATTTTTCTCCTAAAATTAGATTTGAAGTAGCAACTTTCGTTTTTTTTTTTTACTATCGGCCTGAAACTTTCATTTTAGCTTATTTAGCCCCCTTGGGGTAAACGTGCTTATCACGGCCTGTCATCCTGGCACAGAGTGACCTGTCGTAAATCAATCCCTCTTCCCACCACCACTAGACATAAGGAGAAAAGAACATGGTTTCCACTCAACCAGGACAATAACTGTATTATCTTAATTCACTGAAAACAGACTCAAGTCATTATTTGTGCTCTAAAAGATATGAGCCATGGTCTGGCAAAAGGGGGCTTAATGCATCTCCGTGATGCATGATACCAAACCAAGCCATCGTATGATTATTGATCCATCAGCCCCTTTTTCTTTTCATAACCGACTTAATCATGAGGTTGATTGGTCCTTGGGCGTACAGAAGGTAGACCAATAGCGAAAAGTTTCGGCCCAGGTCAGCCTGCGCGGATTGCGCAGGCAGACCTGGGTCGATACTTTTCGCAGATGCATTAAGCCCCCTTTTCACAGCATGGCTCAATTATAAATTCTGTCTGCTTTCCTAGAAATTCGACATCTCTTTTGTCCTCTCTCTACTCACTTGTAGAAGCAGACGACATTTGATCGACAGAGAGTATAACACGGGTTTATGTACGACAGACATGAAACATTATATTCCAATTTCAACTTCGCTCAAGGCATATTTTGCTTTAATCTAAAACTAGTCTTGTCTTTGCAGGAAAACTATTAGCAACCTGATTCTCACATCAATAGCTTTCGTTATTATCTAATACACGACTTGCCAATGGAACTTTCAGTAAACAAGTACGAAATGAGCCATGCTCTGTGAAAATCGGGTTTAATGTGTCTGCGAAAAGTATCGACCAGGTCAGCCTGCGCAATCCGCGCAGGCTGACCTTGGCCGAAACTTTTCGCTATCGGTCAATTTTCTGTATGTCAAAGGACCAGTCTACCTTGTGATACTGTCGGTTGTTAGACAAAATGAATTTTATGGATCCCTGACTATGGAATGAAACATATAACGGACAAGGCCTGAAAGGGAAGACAAGAATCTGTCTGCAATAAGACGAATTAATATTCTAATAGGTTATGTCATTTCAGAGGTACACTGCTATCTGTTTTCACAGACACACAACGATCTCTTTTTACGTTGACCAGTATTCAGAGCAATGCGATCACTAATTTTCAGATGAAGGCCTGTTTTCGGTAAATACGCGTCAAACCTGTTTTCAGGGGTTCTGAAGACTTTTCACAAATACACGGACGACCTGTTTTCAGAAATACACGCCCAACGATTTTTAGAGATAGAAAACCGCAACAACCCCTTTCGTATGAAATGTGTCAACCCTGTTTTCGGACTGTTCACGCCGACCTGTTTTCAGATGATACCTATACGTCGACCTATTTTGTAATGATATTATATTCGTCGTACTGTTTTCAGATGATGTGCGAGACTTTTCGCTGAACTTCGAAGACTTTTCCCATAACTCTACTATTTGTGGATAGTTTAATATCAAAATTTGACGGCATACTGTTGGATGTATCATTGATACATGCTATAGATTTCATCAAATTGCAATGCTCGAGTATAAAGTTACAAAGGGTTAAAAAATACTTATTGCCATCCGGCGCAAATTAGAAGGTCACTTTGAGGTCGGGTTGAAAAGTCACCTTCAGCATTTTCCACTTAGTAAAATATTAGTGATTTCCGTTGTTTGCTCAATATTTCTTTTGTTTATGAACAATAAATGTATTACCGCTGTCTATGCATATAAAAACTAAAGTGTTCATTATTACTATGATCATGCACCGAATCCACACTTTCCAAAGAAGACAAGAGAGGCCATGTCTGTCGGGAAACACATGTGTGTGTTTTTTATGAAACGCCGATGCATGTAGCTAATGCACAGAGTACCAGAAGGACGGATAGTTAATTCGAGATACTATGTACTCGTATATATGAGATAGATAAATAAAATGCACTTCTATCTACGTCTGAGACCGCTACCCTAGCCAGTGTTTGTTACTTGTTTCAGCTGCTGTTCATTTCCGCGTGTTTTCGAAGATTATGTCGAATCTGACGGGGCAGGAGATTTGATGGCGCAAACTCTGCGGATTGTGTCTTCTTCCGATAAACAATTTTACATTGGCACGTTCAACAGATGGATTGTCCGTCATGGGAAATGTATGCTTACTGGTGGTGATTGCGTGGAAAAAAGTTTGAGTTGTCTTTTCAACGAGACGTCAGAGTTACCCTATGCCGTGCGCCAAGGCGGTAAGTGATGTTTTTTTAATCCTTTGTAACGTTTCATTCAATTGTATCTTGGTGAAATTTGTAGCATATATCAATATTAAATTGACCTTTCTGCAAAACCGAGCTAGGCACGCCCACCTTAGTAACGTGGTATTTTGGTCGCTATGCCTGACAAACAAACCAGAAAATGGCGTCGACTACATAGAAAAAGAGCGTTTATTTCAGTTTTATTCTAGCTTATGCCTCGCTCGAATTGAAACACCCAAAGTTTTTTTTTTTTTTCTTTTTTTCCCAATTTTCTTACAAATTCGAACTAAATCGGCAACGTAACAAGAAGAAAAACTTTGAATAATGTCATATCTATAAGAAATCGAGAAGTAAAAAATAGTGCAACTATGGTCGTAATTTCGTGTTAGGTCTCAGCATTTAATATAAAAATACACTCACCTTAGTAACGTGGTATTTTGGTCGCTATGCTTGACAAACAAACCAGAAAATGGCGTTGACTACATAGAGAAAGAGCGTTTATTTCAGTTTTATTCTAGCTTATGCCTCGCTCGAATTGAAACACCCCAAGTTTTTTTGTTTTTTTTTCCCCCAATTTTCTTACAAATTCGAACGAAATCGGCAACGTAACAAGAAAAAAAACTTTGAATAATGTCATATCTATAAGAAATCGAGAAGTAAAAAATAGTGCAACTATGGTCGTAATTTCGTGTTAGGTCTCAGCATTTAATATAAAAATACACTCACCTTAGTAACGTGGTATTTTGGTCGCTATGCCTGACAAACAAACCAGAAAATGGCGTTGACTACATAGAGAAAGAGCGTTTATTTCAGTTTTATTCTAGCTTATGCTTCGCTCGAATTGAAACACCCAAAGTTTTTTTCCCCCAATTTTCTTACAAATTCGAACTAAATCGGCAACGTAACAAGAAGAAAAACTTTGAATAATGTCATATCTATAAGAAATCGAGAAGTAAAAAATAGTGCAACTATGGTCGTAATTTCGTGTTAGGTCTCAGCATTTAATATAAAAATACACTGCGAGTAGATTGCTTTCGATATAATTAGTAATAGGGGAAAGGGGCATAAGTTTTTAAGACATTTTGTCAGTATATAACAGTTTGACAGTAAACAATATAAGAAAAGGACTTACAGTTTAGCCTACCACACAATCCGGTGCTTTAAGACCTTGAAGGAGGAGACTTATCAAAACTTTTCTCTTTTCCCCTAGATGTTTTCTACCCTTTTTAAGACAAATCTCATTATTGGAGCAACGTTTAATTTGTCATCAGTAAATGAATAAACCCTTTCCCAAACAAGCCCTGGTTTTCACGTGTCTGCAGTACAAGTCTTTTGAAAACACTGTGGGAAAAGGAGAAATTGCTCGTAACGAACAATTTCTCCTTTTTCCACAGTGTTTTCTACCCTTTTTGATAACTTTCTGCCATTTTCTGCCATTTTCATCAAATCTTAAATTGTCGTCTGCAAACTCTTTCAATTTGGACCAGTCCAAAATTTGTCGTTTGGAAAAGGGTTAAAACAGACGAATCAAGTGTTTTGTCGTCTGATAAAGATTTACTTAACACCTCTGATACATGTTTGAGTGAAAATCAGTAAGTGTTATTGTAAGTGACGAATTAAGAAAATGGTTTGTCGTAATTTTAACAGATGTATGTTCTAAAAACTTTTAAATTTGGGGGTTGTTTTGGTCACTTGAGGTGATTATGAGAATTATACAGATTTGGAATGGACGTGCATTTATCACTTATGCGACGATTGGGGGAAAACAAACAATCGGTCAAACCAGGCCAAAGTGCCAATAGCTGTCCCATTAATCCTTTTAATGAAACAGAAAAAAATATGAATGTTCCCTAAGATATTTCTACAAGAATCAAAGACGTTCGCATTTTCAACTTATTTATGAAACAAGATGATGAGTGGCTGTCAATAAAATATACTTCCTCCTGCTGCTCATTTCGGACGATTACGACTGTCTACAAATAAATGCTTGAAATTTGAAAGATGTTCGTTCAGTTAGATTTCAATAGGTAGTTTAACAACAAACTTTGGCATAATCGTTCTTTCTGTTCCGAAAGATTAAAAAATAATACCTTTCTGTAGTTTGGTAGACAGACTGGCCTTTCGGAACCCTGGTTAAATTTACCGCTGACATTTATGTTGCTATGGGTTTTTGGAATAGATAAATTTAGTTTTCCTTTCAGGGTATATTATGTAACAATTACCTTACCATATGATTCTTATCTGCAACTTTAGTCCATTTTGAAATAATTATTCTATAGTCCAATCTTCTTTGGTTTAAAGGAAAAGAAGAAAATAACATTGTCTTTCAGTAAAAGCGGCTGTAACTTCGTCTGACCCTTTTACTGAAAGACAATGTTGTTTTCTTCTTTACATGATGATGTGAGCTAAAGTTAGACTGGGTTTCAGGGAAACATCTATGGTTGGGCGAGGAAAAGAAAACACAGTGTAAACAAGTGCGTGCAAGGCTCCGATATTGATTTAATAAAATAAAACCCAAATAAAAAACGAGATAAGGGCCTCAAAAGTGCAAGGTTTTGCTGTTCAAACAATAGACGACCACAGTTACTGTACTTGCTTGAGAATTGTTTTCATAAACAAGTAAACCCTTTACTCGGAATAGCCTTCAACCCTCTCTTCGATTTTAAGTTATTTTGTTCATACATTTTAACATTGCATTGAATGCGAAAAAGTCGAACTAAGTTATCAAAAATTCTGTAAATCACACCCAGACTTGGTAAAGTATTGTTATTGATTATTGAAATTTTCAGTACAATAGCTACAGCACTTTTTAAGATATTTTAAAATTCAGGGGGTCCCTATGAACCTCAAACTACTGTTACTTTTTTTTCAGATGATGAGCAAAACTCTTTCAGGAGATTCCACCTTATTTTCAGAGGTATACAGCGACACTGTCATTACAGGTGCGCGTTTTTTTTTTTCAGAGACAAACGTTTGTCCTTTTTCTGTTTACGGTTTCGGTTAATTCTTTACCAATAGACAAAATTTTAGACTTGTCCAAATTGAAAGCATTTGCAAGCGACAATTAAAAGTTGACAAAAGTGAATGGACTTGACTCTGAACGGGTAGAAAACATTGTGGGAAAAGAAGAAAATACTGGTTACCAACATTTTCTTCTTTTCTGACAATGTTTTCAAAAGCATTCTTTTTCAGCGTTAATTACAAACTCGAGTTTGTATAGTAAAGAGTTAAACATAATCCCATCAAATGCAATCGACTGAACGAATCTCTTTTATTGACAGCTAAATAAACTCGGCAACATAACAGTTTAACAGTTCTTGAAGAAATGCCTTCGTGTTGTGTCAAAGTTCATACAAAAAGTCTAAGACACTTTTGAGTTCAACAGTCTATGCTGACCGTATTGTTTTTCCGTCTTCTATAGGAAAATACAAAACGAAAATAGGTCAACACAAGTTCGCTGTCTCTCGGTAAATGTTAGTTGGTGAAAATTTGAAGTGATACATCTCCCGGTATCTTTCCCCTTTAAAAACATTTCCTTACGCGGACAGCTGTTTTCATGTTGAAGAAAAATACCGTTGAAAACACTGAGGCAGAAGAAGGAATTTCTCGGTATGAGCAATCATCCCTTTGCCTCGTTGTGTTCAATTTTTTAATTGTTCATGTCCATCTTTTTAATATTTAAATAGAATGGTTTCAAAGTCATCACCTTCGGTTTTTTTCCCTCAGGGTATACTGAGATAAATGTGTTAATCCTTTACCAAACGACCCCGTATTTTGACGATCCGAAGGAAAAATTCTTTTGAAAACATTGTGGGAAAAGTTTTTTTTGACACGATGTTTTCAGCCCTTTCAAAGGCAAATGCTATCATCGAGCAATATCTAGTTTTTCGTTTGCAAATTCTTTCAATTAGGACATGTCTAATATTGTGTCGTTTGGTATAGAGGTAAACGGGAAAATTACCGAATCCTTAGAAATGGGGAAACATAGTTTCAAATCTATTTTTCATACTTTTAGACTTAATTGATTTTTTTTTTTGGAGACTGTAAAATAAATGGAAGTAATACATGCAGTCAATCATTAGAAAATAACGACGTACATGTGTTTTCAAGGTCGTTTTGGTGGGAAAACCTGTCAAAAGTATGTCACAAAGTGATGGATAAAGATCAGACTGCATCTTGATTGCAGCCTGATCCTGACTTATACGGTCAGTGAAATGACCTTGGATTGGTCTCAATATTTGGAGGGTGAATGTCCGAGATAATTATATTTATTTATATATAGTTAGAATCGGTTTAATCCCATTTGTGCCACATTCTGATTTTCAGGCCAAAATATAAATGTGGGACCAATGGGAACTGGTACAGGTAAGGGTACATATAATCCCAGCATGGGGCTATTTTACAACTATAGTCTGTATTAATACTAGTATAGTTATAGGCAAATTATTTATGAAAAAATCCAAATTTTAATTTCATTTCTTTATTCATTTATAAATTTTGTTTATTGTCTTTAGCTATAAGAAACAATTCTACATTAACCCTTATCCTCCGGAAGAAGGTGAATGAAACTTTCAAGTCGATAGTAAATATCCACACTTTGCTGTTTCAAAGTTATTTTGGGGGAGAAATATCTCCTAATCGGACAGTGTAGATTCAAGATCAGACTGCACCGTCTGCGCCGTCTGATTTTGATCTACACTGTCCGCAAAAGGTCATTAATTCACGCTTGGTAGCCTAAGGGTTAAAAAAGAGAAAAGAGCAGAAATACATAATTATTCTTTTCAAAATGTTATATGATATTCCTACAGGTCCGTATGAAAATATTAGAAGTGAAATACAAATAAAAATAAAATGTTCTGGCCCGACATTAAGCTGAATCAGATATTTTATGGGTTTTATAAAATACGTGTACAGGCATGCATGCAATCAGGAAAGTAAACATCTAAGATATTTAAATCAGTAAGTGTTGAAAAATGCAATTTGTAAATCCCCTGATTTACAAATACATGTATATTACAAAACTAATGTTCTTCAAATATCTGTTTGCTTCTGTTCAATTCTCTCTTGCATACAATGCAGCATGACATGCGAATTATTTGGTATAATATTTGAATTTCAACATGACTTGGACTAAACGCACCCTACCTCCGCAGTGATACCAGCGCTTTTATTTTTTCATACTTTGCTTAAATTATGCACTTTTCTGCTATAAAGCTCTCTAAGAATTATAAAGGCAATCTGGCGGCATATTCAATGTATCTTAAATGTGATCTTTAATGCATGTAAGTTTTATCTTTTTTTTTTTTTATATAGCCTCTTTTACTTTTTTGTAAACCATGTCTTCTAGAGGTGTTGAAATCTGAAGAGAGTGCTACAAAACGTATCTGGCGTCAACTGTATATACACCATTCTACACAGCATTTGAATAGTTCGTAGCTGATAGGCCAACCTTCATATTAGTTAAGATTTCAATGAGCACCATTTATTATAAAATCGACAATAAATTGTATGTTACGTTTTCAGATCTTATCAGATAAATTTTTATGTGACAAAAAATCTTTCCATTTATTGATCGAAGTCCATTCTATTCTTGAAGAAAGCGCGGCTCTACCTCGCGATATGTCACGTGACCGAGCTCCTAGCTGCTGATGCGCCATAAAAGAACACTCACTCAGGTGAAGGAACTAGTCACAAGTCTGTCAATACCGTAACTGCATTTAACCTCGTCCGTATCAAGGATACATTTTAAAATACTGTAGGTCACGTAATCTTAAACAGGGCAGCACCCATGTTAATCGATTAGCAACGACATCAATAACCAGGGGGAAGTTATTCACATCTATCAACCTTTCGGTGAAATCTGCTAGTAAAATTGATACACCACGTTAAAAATTCAATTTACAGACTGTTTGTCAACGGAAATATAATTAGAAAGATTTCGATAGAAAATTATGACTTGTGTTGTCTTTTTTAAGCGGAGCCTTACAATTCTAAAAACTTATAGCTCCATTTTTTCCGGTGAAGAAATATACCGTGTAGGTGCATATCAGCCACCGTAATACAGCCGAGGTTTGCCAAATGGTAAGACCCCGCGGATACCGTCGACTCTTCGTCAAATAATGCCGAGATTTAACAATCCTGACGGAGAAGGCTTTTGAAAACTTTAAGACAAAAGAAAATATGAACCTTGCTCTGTGAAAAGGGAGCTTGATGCATTTGCGAGAAGTATCGACCCAGAAACTTTTCGCCATTGGTCAATTTTCTACAGGTCTAACGACCAGTCTACTTCATAATTTAGTCGATTGTTAAAATAAGTGTCTATTATGGATCCATAATCATGTGATTGTGTAATTGGTACAATGCATCACGGAGATACATTAATTCCCCTTTTGCAAGAGCGTGGCTCATATGCTTATAGCCCCCGATGTTTTCTACCCTTCGATAGACAAATCCCATCATGGGCCCCATATACTCTGTCGTCTGCAAGTGTTTCAATATGGATGAGTCTGTGCTTTTGCCGTTCTCTAAAGATTTGACTCTTTACTGCACAATCCTGAATTTTAACGTCTCTGGGGAAGAAGGCTTTTGAACATCATTTGGAAAGGAGAAAATGCCGGGTAACAGCATTTTCTCCTTTTCCAACAATGTTTTCTACCCTATCAAGAACAAAATTTATAAATTGTGTGATCTTTAATCTGTCACGTGCAAATTCTTTCAGAATGAGTCTCAAATCTTGTCGTTTTGTAAAGACTTGAATGAGAAAGACCGCCTGATACCAATGACTTTTCATTGAAAAGCTATAATTATTACTGCGCCGGAATACTGATAGATTCCTTCGATCCGCCATGATTAGCTAATAGCGCGGTCTTAGCTATTATTTGTCTCTGTATGATAAATACCTTCTTATTTTCGAACCTAATGCAAGAGAATCTTTACCATTTGAAGCATGCTCTGTGAAAATGAGGCTTAATGCGTTTCCGAGATGCATTATACTTATACAGCCATCAGATAATTATGTACCCATGACAGCCACTTTTTAACAACCAACTTGATCATGAGGAAGACTTGTCCTTTGAAATACAGAAAATTGACCAATAGCGAAAATTTTCGGCTCAGGGTCAATCCGCGCAGGCTGACCTGGGTAGATACTTTTAGCAGATGCATTAAGCCCCATTTTCACAGAGTGTGGACCATTTATATCCACCATTTTAACTCTTCACTAAACGTTCCTGTGTTTTAACGACCAAGAGGAAGTGGCCTCTGAAAGTCTTGTGGAAAAAGGGGTAAATGCCGATAACCAGCATTTTCTCATTTTTTCACATTGTTTTCTATCTTTTAAAGGCAAAACAGCCGATCATTCGAACCACATTAAATTTGTCGCTGCAAACGCTCTCAGTTTGGACGAGTCACAAATCTTGTTGTTTGGTTAGAAGTTAGACTATAACCTCCTTTACACAGAACAACTACTTGGTCCAAACATTTCAATATAAAAGAAAAATGTCTTCTTCTAAATGATATACTGGATAAAACGTGTTAAATCAATCATTTCAAATCATTACGTCCTTCACACCGAACCGATTCTTGCGATTGCTTTTTCGATTTATATATGGGTATCCTCTACATGATAAATTGGACCGAAAATACTCGGGAACAAAAATTACACTTAGTGGTTTCGAGCAGATCGTTAAATGGCTGACTGATTGATTGTATGGTGTTTAGAGCCGTTTTCAACATTTTTTATTTCAGTTATATCCCGGCGGCCAGGGCACCGATCCATGCTTCCTTGGAGTTCCTTTTACCAAAAATTGCACAATATTCTTCCCAACCCACTGGCTGCTTTCCCACGTAACACTTGTCTAAACACGATCAGTGATAAGAGAGGAATGAATCCTATCGTACTATCATCAATCCTCGGAAAGAAATTGGCCGAGCATGGGATTTGAGCCAGCAACCCCCAGATCTGAAGTCCTTCACACACCGTTAAGATTTATCTAAGTTAAAATCCTTTCAGTCTTCAAAGGTCATTCAGTTCTCTTAATTTCTGTATTAAAATGCTTTTCATATTGCTAGCAGAACGGTCAAGATTAGGCAAAAAGGCAGACTGCCGTCAAAATTTAAAACTTAATGTTAAACTACATAATCACAATACCGAAAGTACTTGGGCGCTATCCACTTTACACGAGTGGGCATTCAAGAATGATTAAATTCTGGATTAAGGTTTTGATTTTAAAAAAAAGGGGCAGATATGGACCTAATAAAATTGAAATAAGTCAACGCCATTGTGATATATGTAAAGAAAATGATATTGAAGATAATACCATTTCATTCTTATATAAAAAAAACAAACAAACAAACAAACATACAATCATCTGAGACCAATCTATCTAAAGAAATATTTCTACTTAAAACCTAGTATGCAAAACTTTATTTACCTTCTCCTATCAGAAAATGAAATAACTCTGCTTAATTTTGGAAAAATACATAAAATCTGCACTCGAAGTCATAAATAACACAATTAATTCTATGAGCAACGATTCATGTGTAATTTGTTTGTTCTTGAATTTAACTTTATTTCTATTTTTTCTTATAATTATAGTGATGCTGTCGTAATTATAAGTCATTAACCCTTTACCAAACAATTCCGATCTTCAATGACCCCAAGAAGGAAAGCTCGGGAAGTCATTGTAGAAAAGAAGAAAAAATATATATATTTTCTTCCTTTCTACAATGACTTTGCACAAAAGTAGGTTTAGTCTTCTTTGATAGTAACTTAAATTGTAAGCGACACGCTGTTTCTACATTCATTACCTTCACTTTATTGGCCATCACCTAATAAGCAGAACAGAACAGATCATTTTATTAACTTAACCTATACAGGTCATCGTCTCAACATTAATTATCTAACATCAAACGACAACGTGAATCATGCAGGAGGTAATAAAATCCTATGTAACAAAACATACGTACATATGGAAACTGAAATTAATTTACATATAAGAATTTAAGTTTTCATACTTCTGAGGCTTACTGGTTATATGCGAAGTTATCACCCTAGATAGCTGTTGCACAAATGTGCATTCTGATCTTAAATCTAAATCGTCCGCTGTCTGAAGCCAATCCACACAATTACAAAATCATAAGCGATGGCCATTTACCATGTTTAGTACCTGGAGTAGACTTGAATTTATAAAGCAAAATGTTTACCGTTTCAGGCGCAGATTGTAGTCATGCCGTTGTCTGCGCATGTCATATTCTTCGAAGATTGACATGTCTGCTATGACTCTGCACTATTCTGTACAGGGAAGATATTAATACGCGGTTTGCATAACTCAAAGACTCTGCCGCAAAAAAGTAGCAAGGGGAAAATAGCTGTAATACGTCTAGAGAAATAAGCCTGGTTTTCGTCCCAAATTTCCTCAAAATATAGTAATTTCAAACGGAATAAGTAAGTTTAAAAGTACATTTTTTACTGCAAAATTCTACACACAGTTTCCAAATAGATTTCAGGAAAACCGGGATTTGTGCAGGGGTTTTCACAGACAATAAAACCAAAAATATCCCACCGTGCTGTGCTTATACCAATGATATTTTGCCAGGCCTCTAGGACTATGTTTACAAATGACTAGTACATAAGTTATATGCTAGCTAACCATGGCTGGACGAATCGCACCAGTAAGCGTTGTTTTCAATAAACATGAAATTTATTTTGAAATTTGCTACATATATTGCCATCTTGAAAAGTAGTCCAGTTTTGTACCCAGATTAGGCTTGTATTTAAAAAATGCCACCTAACAGAAGATAATGATAGTCATGCATATGTGAAAAACGCGTAAGCGTTATTTCTGTATTTTTATTTGTCATGCCACGTTTGTCTTAACATGAACTTTCTGGTATGTTACAAACGAGCTTCTGGCATCCCTAGACAGTATAACTGTCATCTATCGAGTATACTTCCTCTTAGAGTTTGTAACCATGCTACTAGGACAATAAAGGATAGACGCTGGTCTTGTCAACCAGTAATTTCGACATGATGTCAAGAAGCCAACATACGTCGATTGCATTTAAGACATCCATTCCTCCCCACTACTGTCAGCACTAGGAGAACAATTAGATACCGAGGGTAAATTGTTAAATATCTTTTAGAGAGATATTTCACTGACAGGGCTTTAGCTCACCTCAAAATGGCAGAAAAATTTTCAAATTGTTTCTTTCTTGGCATCCGATCCATGCGCTAACAGTCCAACGTACATTTAGAAAAGTACGGTTCCGTTGCCACAGACCTAAAGAAAGGGTACATTCTGACTCGCAGACATAAGGTAAGGAGGTTCAACTGGGATCGGACATATTTATGATAGAATCCCAGGGAGTGGGGATCAGTTTTCTTTACTGGTTAATCTAAATTGAATGTGCAAAACTGCGACGGTCGTACGCGACTCTAACGTGAAGGCGGCTAGCGATTTTCAGAGTTTTTTTTTTTTTTCAAAAACATAACCGTGATGGCGCGAGCATTGTGCTCGTCTGGGCTTACTTCACCAAATTAAGATCATTTTACGTATGTAGACTGGTTGTTGATATACAGGGTGTCTCACAATATATGTACCAGATCTGAACTCATGTCTGGCGAATGAGGGGGGCAATTAAAAGCAGAAGAGTCGTGGAATCTTTCGATGTCGCATTAAACCTTTGAAGACCAAAAGGGGTAGTAATTCTGCAGATGTGATTTAAACATATCTCGTGAAAGAAAACATGAACTATTTCAATAATAAAATGTTTAGACGTAACTCAGTATGGATATTCATCGTGTTTCATGCTCTAAGTATTTATTCCGATTTTTACATGTTTTGGATTTTGGACATGTTTTCCGGGACACCCTGTATATCTAGCACATGATGCTCTTTAACTCTTTACCAAACGACCAAATTTTAGACTGGTCCAAATTGTAAGCGTTTACAGACTACAAAATAAATGCGAATGAAAAATTTTAAACTTGTTTTGGGAAGGATAGAAAACATTGCGGGAAAAGGAGAAAATGCTGGTTACCAGCATTTTCTCCTTTTCCCACAATGTTTTCAAACGGCTTCTTTCTCAGGGTCGTTAAAAGTCGGAATTGTGTGGTAAAGGGTTAATAGGCTTTTGAAACAAAGCGTTCATGACTACACAGTCTTGACTTTGTCCATCCTCTACTATACCCAATAATTGATTCAACCATTTAAAATGCTAAATAGATTTCGAGCAAATGAAAAAAAAAACAACACGGAAATAGTGCAAAGTCTTATTGCTGGACAAATCTCATTGTATTAGACAGAGCAAATGGTTGTCATGGTTGTATAAAATGTCCGAGATTTTCTTTTTTGTTTTCGAGCTAAGTACAAAATGACACAGGCGACCTGTAAGTGACATTTTACATCTCGGGGTTATATAAAGCTTTATGTGTCTACAGAGTTTCTAAATGGATTGAAGAAAAAGAACTGAGAAAAATGCCTATTATCTTCAGTATTGTCTAACGTTTCTTTCCCGTTTTAACTCTTTGTCATACGACAAAAAAATAGACTTGCCCACATTGAGGGGATTTGCTGGCAACAACGAAAAAAATAATGGGGGTTTAAATGCTTGGATTTGTTTTTTGAAAGGTAAATCATTTTTCAAATAGGAAAAAAAAAAAAAAAAAAATAGATTGTAATTATCGTTTACTTTACAAACGATGTATTCAAAATGCCGCCTTCCTCAGGAAGAAGTCGTCAACTACAACTCTTATAAAGTATTAATATAGACATTTTTGAAAGAAATACTCTAATATCTTACTATTGTTTGTTTTAAACAGGAATGTTCTGTCTCTGAGCAGTATACAGTTTTTTATGCGTTTTTTTTTTTAATGTTCATTACGATGAACATTGTAGTCACAAAAGAGCCAAAAATTAAAACTTTACAGTGGTTTTATTCACGGTATCGCGCGGACTGTGGCAAATATACATGTATTTTCTTACAGACATGCAATTTGACCATTGGTCTCCGTTTCAGGCACGCCTAAACTACAAAGACAGATCGAAGAGAAACCTCAGGTTATCTCATATTAAAGTCTTGTGAGCCGAGCCACCATTCGGCATACCTCAGGTGATCCGGTGATCAAATCCCTCGGCTGTATCACGTAGCTTGATATGCACTTACATGGTACATTTCGCACATCTCCGGAAGCACACCGCTTTACCGTTAGTGTAATTGTAAGGCTCCTCTTTAGAAAGAACGCATGAGTAAATTTTCTATCGTTATCTTTCTAAGAGTATTTCAGTCGGCAAACAGTTTGCACATTCAATTTTTAGCGTGGTTTATCAATTCCGTTAGGAGCTTTCATCGACAGATCGATAGAAGGGAATAAATTCACATTGGTTGTTCATGTCGTTGCTAAGCGATCTACAGGGGCGCCGCCATGTTTAAGATCATGTGATTGGTAGTTCAAAATGGAAGCCTCCCTTATACAGACGAGGTTAGATGTAGGTACGGAATCGGCCGAGTTGTGACGAGTGCCGAGCCACAAGCCTCCATTATACTTCCCTTTCCGGCGCTCCATTGTGTTGTCAAAAACGCAGCAATGCAACCCACTATCATCGAAAAGAATCATGAGACTTGTCATGCTAAACCTCGGGTTTTGCTATCCTACGTCTTCAGGTCCGACTTTATCTGGGTCATTTGCGTGTGCTTGTGCGCTTCAAGCCCCAGCTTAGATAGTCAACAACCCGTTCATCAGTAATCGTCTTATTTAGTAATCATCAGCCCGATGGTCTACCAAAAAATCGTTTTGATGCTTTAACCGGCAGTAAATATCAATGTAAGACTTCACAAAGCCACATAGCCTGATTATTTTTTAATTTCGACTATCCGATATGTTATGAAATATTCTTGCAGAAACCAGTTTCCAAATGGCCAGCGTTTAATGTCGTCAAAGATACAGTTAAGTTTATTTAATTAGCTGTTAGGATTTGAGATCGATACTGTAACGAACAATGCTGCAGTGCTGAAGCCTCAAAAAAGAACCTACCTTATGCTACGTTTGCTTTTTTGCTTTTGACGTTTCAATACTGTACATTGAACCAATATCAAAGTAACACTTTATCAACACAATCACTTTCACACTCACGCAACTCTCACAGAATTTGTTTTTTTTTTTACACAATTATATATAAAAATAAGCTTTTTCGTCCACATATTTAAAAAAAAAAAACTGTAACAAGTAAGAAAAGTAAACCTGTCATTAGTCATTATTGTTAAAATCTACATATTTTAGTAGCCATATCAATGTAGTAGTACAATAGTAGCTGTAAAAAAATCTGGAATCTGTAATTACGACTTTTGTTTGTATTTTAAAGTTCAGTTACTAACAAAGAATACTAACAACAATCTGTAAGGTGCATTGAGGGATGGCCACGACCCTCAAGTACCATAAAGACGTGGACAATTAAGTTAAAAAAAAAAAAGACTATCCGATATGTTATGAAATATTCTTGCAGAAACTAGTTTCCAAATGGCAAGCGTTTAATGTCGTCAAAGATACAGTTAAGTTTATTTAATTAGCTATAAGGATTTGAGATCGATACTGTAACGATATAATGAGTAGGAGAAGGGAAAAACGTAGGGCGAAGAGAAAATATATATGTAATTATACATTGACTTTACCGGGAAAATTGTTTTTATCCCGCGGAGAGAGACAAACTTGTAACAGATAAACTGAAAACTGCCAATTAGTAGCGGATTTGATGCCTTAACTAGATTGATCCGTGATACTTTTTAACAGATCAATAACAGGTCGTAACCCTTGAGGTGCTGAAGGCGAACTGAGCTGCTTCTGTGGAAAATTTAATACTTTCAGGGCCAATGGGGCTTTTGCGGACGACATCTAAAGATAAGGATAAGGCCGCACAGAACGTTTAACCCTTAACCACACAATCCTAGGTTTTAACGACCCTGAGGAAGAAGCCTTTTGAAAACATCGTGGGAAAAGGAGAAAATGCTGGTAACCAGCATTTTCTCCTTTGGCCACAATGTTTTCTTCCCTATCAAAGACAAGTTCCACAATTTGAGTCACATATAAATTGTCGTCTGCAAATGCTTTCAATTTGGAAAAGTCAACATTTCTGTCGTTTGGTAAAGAGTTAAATACCGTCCGCTTGTTTACTCACCCCAATAGGATAAATATCTTTCCAGACTTCAGCGGATTGCATTTTCAGTCGTCGATAGAGTTCGAGTTTATATATCTGACGCTAAAAGAGTTCCACATTAGACTAAGCCCAGTTTTTACCTACCATTCTAATTAACATTCTCAGTCTAGTTCCAAAATTCAGAAGGCAGAACAATAATGAGACATGCTCTGACAAAAGGGGCTTAATACATCTCCTTGATACATTATACCAAGCAATGGATCTGGAGGTAGAACGGTTCTCAGATACGCAGAAAATTTACAAATAGTAAAAAGTTCGACCCATGTAAGCCAGCGCAGGCTGACATGGGTTCATATCTTTTGCAGATGCATTTAGCCACCTTTTCGCAGAGCATAGCTCATTGTTAAGTTTCTGATTAACGAAATCACTCGGTCAAATCTATCATAAATTTGGTTTCTTTGCCAGTAAGAAATTTTCTAAGAATTAGACTGAGTGCAGTTTAGAATGGCTGATGAATACGGTCCCAGAACGTGCAATAGGATCTTGGATTTCAATGTAAATTGGTTTTATGAGATATTTCGTCTAAAACGAACTGATTTGGTATAAGTACTTTGATTACATTAGCTAGCTCTTTAGCTAGCTATATTGATCTAAATGACTGAAAATACTCTCTTCATTCAGTATAAAGTTTCACATAGCGCTATCCAGTAGCCAGTTTTTGTTTTAAATGTTCATATTATGTAATATCTGAACAGATTTAGATTTCGTGGCTTATACATGAGCCAATCTCTGGCAAAAGGGGCTAAAAGATCCATGATCCGTGATCCATGATACCAATCAAGCCATTGTATAACTATGGATTCATAACGGCCACTTTTTTTAACAGTCGACTTAATCATGAGATAGACTGGTCCTTGGATATACAAACAATTGACCAATAGCGAAGAGTTTCGGCCCAGGTCAGCCTGCGCGGACTGCGCAGGCTGACCTGGGTCGATACAGTTCGCAGATGCATTAAGCCACCTTTTCACAGAGCATGGCTTACATGTATCTCTCTCTCTGTTTGAACCAGTACATTCAAAAACTTTTGTCTTCAAGTTGAGTTTCATGAACCTGTCGGAATTTAACACAAACATTAAATGAGCCACGTTCAGTGAAAAGGGGGCTTAATTCATCTGCAAAAAGTATCTACCAGGGCAGCCTGCGCACTCTAGGAGGGCTAACCTGGGCCGAAACTTTTTGCTTTTGGTAGTTTTCTGCATGTCAAAGGACCAAGTGTACCTCATGATTCATTCGGTTGTTAGACAAAATTGATATTTTGAATCCATAATTATGATGAATCCATAATTATAATGATGGCTTGCTTAGTATAATGCATGAAGGAGATGCATTAAATCCCCTTTTGCCAAAGCGCGACTCGCGTGTGATCAGGTCAATAACAATTTTGGACTTTGCTGTTAACTGCAAAACCTTATAGGAACGAATATAAATGAGCCATGCTCTGTGAAAAGGCGGCTCAATGCATCTTCGAAAAGTATCGACCCAGGTCAGCCTGCGCAGACCGCGCAGGCTGACCTGGGCCGAAACTCTTCACTATTGGTCAATTTTCTGTATGTCAAAAGGCAAGTCTACCTTATGATACAGTCGGTTGTTAGACAAAACGGATTTTTATGGATCCATAAGTATGTGATGACTTGCTTGGTAGATGCATTAAGCCCACTTTTACCAGAGCATGGCTCAAATACTTTTTTCCTATATGCTGCAGACCCAACCTTAATGTCGTCTGCTGCTGAGTTATTTAAGGAGAATGACCATTTCAAAGATGAAGAAATATTTCATTGAACTAAATAATTATAGTTTATCGTGCCCATCATATTTCAGTATTGTAGTTTATTTTGTACATTTATCATATTTTTACACAAAATTCTTCGTTATTTTTTATAGTATTTAGATCGGCAAATGATTATCCATGTGACATAGGGAGAATCGACGTGAAAAGTTAGCTGCTGATAGTTTCTTTCAGCCGGTTTAGCATTTCAAAGATGACTCATATTTATATGTTCCTTTTCAGAGCAATACCGACGAGGGAATTTAAAGTATGGTGCAGATTTACATTTCCGTGCTCAGGTATGTGTTTAACATTTTTTGAAATAAAAACTCTAAGGACAATATTTACAGCAGTGGGGTCAGCAAATGGTGCTGTTCCTTTGTCAAAGTATTATTTAGATGAACATGAATGTAGATTTGGGAGTTTAAAAGTATTGAGGTGCATTTACACCTTGGTATGATTTAAATTCAAATGTGTTTTACGTTTTCATTTACTTTTGGCCTCTATTGGGGCTTTACGATTCAATTCATGTAAACAAGTGACGCCTCCAAAAGTCGTCTGCAGGAATTAATGAGCTGACAAAAAAAAAAACTTGTCGTCGATATATTCAACAAAACCTATTTTTAGCACGTTTCAAGGAAACCAAGGTGTGTACATCCTCTGACGTCAAGTCATTTAACAATGTAGAAATTAACATCCGATGTCAAAGATTGTCAGACAGAGCTTCATGTCACATTTGCGCTCTAGGTATTATAGAGAATTATAGAAGAAAACTAAACGTCGTAAGAGGATGAACTGCGGTTACGAATAAGTTTTTATCTTTCCTTTGTCCCTTTTTCTGAATTGATGAATCGAAATGAAAGTCTGAACTTCTATTGTTTTCGAGGTTTTTTTTACCCCTTCTACCACACAATTCCAAGTTTTAAGACCCTAAAGAAGCAGGCATTTGAAAACATTGTAACCAGCGTTTTCTCCGTTTCCCACAATGTTTTCTACCATTTCAAAAATAAATTTTATTTTTGAGTCACATTCATATTGTCGTGTGTAAACGCTTTCAATTCGGACAAGTCTAAGATTTTGTCGTTTAGTATAGAGTGAAGTATGATTGGGGCTAGTACAGCTTATCGAATTACTTAGCACTTTCCTAAACAATCCCGTGTTTTATCGACCACGAGGAAGAAGCCTGCAGCAATCATTGTAGGAAAAGGAGACATGCTGGTAACTACAGTGTTTCCTATCCTTTTAAATGTGTCACTGAAATGGATGGGTATAACATTTTCTTAACTGGGAAAGAAATAAGCGTTGAAGAATAAAGACAGATTGGACATGTAGTCTGATCGTAGTCTATGCTCGCACACTCTCTGAATGGGCATTGGTCGGAGGTAGCGTTCGGCAAACTATTGAAAAAAGTGTTACCACACGAAACAAATTTGCAGTAGTAGAGTTTTGATAATATGGCAGCAAAATGCGATTATTCAACTTGAATTTAAGTTTATACATGAATTTCCCTTAAAACGTTATGTGCAATCTAATATTAATCTACACTGTCCGGTAAAACGTAATGAACAGCGCTTATAAGCTAAAGGGTAAACTTCAAGTGAGTTTTTAACCCTTTCCACAAACTATGGCTAACAACTTTTGAACGCAAGAAAGATGTTACCTTTATTGTAGCAGTACATTCCGTTAGCCACGGTAGCGCAGTCGGCAGCGTACGGGACTTGAGAGAAGGGGGTTGCTGGTTCGAATCCTCAGCTCGGCGATGTTTTTCCCGAGGTTTGATGATAATCATTGCCACAGGATTAATTCCTCTCTCACCGAAAGCCATTGTTTTGACGACGGTCATATGTGAAGGCAGCCAGTAGGGAAGTATATTGTGATAAGTACTGGTAAAAGTGGATAGGTGCACTGGACGCCGCAATATAACTGAACTAATGTTGAAAACGGCGTTTAACACCATATAATCGATCAATCAATCAAAAATCTGTTCACGTTCTGAATGTGCCCTGAATTTCCGGTTGAACATCTTCTGCTGAACGTTTCCGGTCGAATACTGTAACACTAGCAGACATAATGTCGGTAAATGAGGGAAGGCAAATCTAATACTCCGATTGCCATTCTTCTCAGGCCTTACCAAATAATAAGCCCATTCCCGCAGAAATTAATAACTGTGATTATAGTAGAATTCTAGATCTTTTTGATAATAAAATATTTATGTTCGTATTTATATTCATGTTACTATCTTATTATTTCATTATCATTACTATCCATGAGACAAATTCCAATTTGAGTCACGTTTAACTTGTCGTCGTCAAATACTTCCAAACTGGACAAGTTTTACATCTTTTCATCTGATAAAGCGTTAACACTACAATGTCGAAAAGAAATTGAATAATTATTGAATAAATTAAACAATGAAAGAATAAGATAGTTACATGAATAGATTATATAAAGGTAGACGGTAAAAGTGAACATCTTCTGAATTTTTTCCCATTGAACTGAAATATCCCTTACTTTTGATATCTTATCACAAATTGTGCTAGCCATAGAAAAGAAAACGTACAATTGCTTGATAAATTGACATTTTACTGGTATCATCTTGTTAGCGACTTCCATTGTACCGAATTTTGATTTATTCATAATTTGTTCATGTGCTAGGTTTGGCAGTATGCTATATTGGTGCTTAATAAAGTAGTTCTGTAAATAACCTTTTAACCCTTCAAAAAGCAACCCCAAGTTTTAACGACCCTAAGGAAAAAGTTCTTTTGAAATATGTTGGGAAAAGGAAAAAAAATGCTAGTTACCCGCAGTTATGTCTTTTCCAAGCCATGTTTTCCACACCTTCCAAAGACAAATGAAATTATTTGAGACCAGCCTAATTTACCGTCAAATCTTTTCAATTCAGATAAGTTCAATTTTTGTTTTCGTTCGGTAAAGGCTGAACAATAAGTTCCCCTCTAGAAAACACCGAATAGAAATTTGCACAACATATAGACGAAGGTAGATTGGTCTTGATTACGTCGAGGCTGCGCTAATAACATCACCTGCACATAGAAAATACGAGAAATCTGAGAAGAGTTAAGGTATGGACTTACATAAGAAATCATGGGTAAATTCCAGGCGGCAGCCACTTTGGCTTCAACAGTACACCGATCTTCAAGCCCTATAAAGACCTTAGCCCCTGCACGCCACTGGTCCGTCAGGATGCGGGTAGCTACCAGTGTATCGGCCATAGTGTCGCCCCACATAAGTTGGAGCTTGTGGTTCGGCAGCAGTTTGTTGTCTTGGTTGATCTGTTCGATTGCATATGTAATGGCCCCAGATATGACCCGTCCTTGTTTACCCAGAGTTAGACTCTCTGTCTGATCGACTGTAAGGTATCCAATTGTGATATTCGTTTTCTCGTTAAATCCACGATGATGGCTGCATTTCACATTTAGCACATTTATATTACATATATGTGTGAGGAACAAGAATAGAAAAACACGCATGGGTCGGTCCACTGATTGCTGCAATCTCATTTTAGATGTTTATTATTTAAATTCTGCATTAAGGCTGTGAGCAGAGTCGTAAGAATTTTAATAAAGAAAATGGAATATATTTTGTAACAGATGTTTTGCCTCTTAAATTCATGAAAAAATGATAAAACTCACTTAATTTTCTGTTTTTCTCACATTTTCTTCCTTTCAAACTTGCTTTCAAAAGACCGACGGCGGAGAACGCACAATGATCTTAATACTTCTTAATACTTTCTATAACGTGTTGGCATTGATTTAATCAGCAAATTGTATCACCATAGATCCAAAAGAGCGCAATTCGACAACGTCCCCACCGGTTTAGCGCCGTTACTACTAAATCCCAAAACACAATTTTATTAACAATCCAATTCATTAAACACGTCGTATTGGCAAATGTCAGTCAGAAGCGCTGGTTCGTTTTTTGCCCCTGTAAGATGACTGCCGTTCCTTTAGACTACTCTTACAGTCTCTCTTGTAACAACAAAAAAATCGATAGTCTATTCTAAAATCTGGGTCCGTATTCACCAACCATTCTTAAGAATAGTCTTAGTCATGTTCTCCAAGATTTTCTGCATTTGAAAGTAACACAACTTCTGATTGGCTAAACCATTTTCACCACCTACTCTTAGTCTTATTCTAGATTTAGAAAATAACGTCATTTCTGAAAGGCTATACCATTTGGTTTAACCAATATGAGCCATGCTTTGTGAAAAGAGGGCTTAATGCATCTGCAAAAAGTATCGATCAGACCAACCTGCGCAATCCGCGCAGGCTGACCTGGGCCGAAATTTTTTGTTATCGGTCGATTTTTGGCATGTCAAAGTACCAGTGTACCTCATGATTCATTTGATTTTTAGACAAACTGGATAAATATGAATACATAATAACGTGATGGCTTGCTTGGTATCATGCATCACGGGGATGCACTAAACCCCCTTTTGCCAGAGCATGACACACTTAGAATTTTGCGTTACTTTGAAATTTAGAAAACCCATGAGTATTACTCTGAGAATGTTATTTCAGGATGGTTGGTGACTAAAGACTCAGGAATAGGTATTTTGAAAGCTTAAAACAAGGTTACGTGAATTATCGAACTATCAAGATCAAGTTAAGCCCGAGTAGAACGGGACAGTCTGCTCTTGGATCTGCAATGGCCAATAGCTTCTGGGATATTCTTGCCAAAACGACACTGACATTGGTACATTCTTTTCTACGGACCTTTCATATACTTTTCACTTTGTCAACAGTTACTGGCTAGGGACTGAAGCGTATATGCAAAGCCAGTAAAAGTCTACTAGTATAATAAATATATCTTCACTCAGATGCAAATTGCATTTACGAGGTAACTGAAAAAATTACGACTCTCTAGAGTTTTGGTAAACGACGGCCGTAAATAATAGTTTTTATGCTTTAAAGTTCTTCCCATCTGTCGGTTTATCTCAGTCGAATCATGAATAAATGAGTCATGCTCTGTGAAAAGGAGCAAGACATGGCTAAAAGGTTATAAGTAGCGGCCAAAAATACAGTGCAGGAAAATGCTGTGAAGACGACAATCTGTTATTGTTTGGTCAGTCCAAGCGTAATTCGCTGGCAGAAAAATGAATTTCAAAATCAGGCAAAAAGTAAACAAAAGATAGAGTGACCTGGCAGCATTTAACCGAGTTTTGAAATTAATTTCACTTCCAGCAACTAACACTTGGACCGACCGTACAATAACAGGTTGTCATCTTCACAACACTTTCCATATTTTTAAATGTCCTTCTTTGACTCACTTTCCAAAACATTGTTTCAAAATGCCTAATGGATTATTTCAGATATAACTCAGATTCATTTATTCTTGTTTCCATTGCTGTTTCTTGTATGATCCATGTGAAACAGTGTATTTGTTATATCACTTTGTAAACCTGACAATGTATCTTGTGTACAAGTCATAAAAAAAAAACAAAAAAAAAAAAACTTCTGTTCTGTTCTTCTGTTCATTTAGGTGGCTTGTATAGAAAATTTAAAGTGAAATAGGGAGTTTTGAATGAATCGGATGAAATTAGTGCGATATTATTTATTGGTCTGTAATACATAGTATAAAAATTTCTTTCGCCTTCTATCAAACCTCATGTCGCAATGACTTCCATTTGAAATAGTAGTATTCCGCAGGCATGGCATATTGAAACTACACGAATCTTGCACATACAGCAAACAAAATAAAGAAGCTGTAAATTATTTGAATTATCTTAGCGTCGTTTTGAATACAGAAATTTCTCCTTTCATGTCAAATAAATTTGCGTTAAAGCCACTTCTTACTATATAATGTAATGTGTTTAACTTTTAACCGAGTTGTTTGATACAACTCTCTAATGCATTTATCGGTTCAGTTCTATCATATGATGACGAAATTTGGGGATTCAACAAAACCAGTTTGTTTAAACTTTTGTGAGAGATTGTCAAGTGTAAGAAAATATAAAAGGTCATCCGCAGCTTACGGAGAGATTGGTAGATGATATCCTTTGCCGTATCTGAACTAAGATATCAGTATGATCAAATATTTCTTTTAAATGATTAATTCAAACAACATTATTCTTAGAGAAGGTTTTGCATAACAACGTAAATTGTATTTTACTTTCATAGATTACGAGAAAGCATTCGATTTGGTGAACCGACATATCTTATGGGAAAAATTCATTAAATTTTGAGAAAGTTGTAAAAATGGTGAATATGCTTAGATCTATGTATAGTAACGTCAAATCATGTATACGCTTATCAAACGAAAACAAGTATTCTGAAGTTCTAGATTTTACGATTGGTTAGAAGCAAATTGATCCACAATACTATTTTCATTTTTCGCACATGACATTTGCAGTAACTTATAATTTGAAAACTTAAATATTCAACTTATTGAAAACTTAAAACTTCTCATTTGAAACGCGGTCATACATGGTGAACTCGGGCGGTACCTGGTAACACATATAGCTAAAGAAAAATCCATAAATGATTAGTAAAAAATCATGTCACATCAAAATTCAATAATATACAATGCATAAGCTGTACAATTAGGTTTTTCAGATAATAAAGTTTTGGCCAGATGAGTTGCTAGACTATTGGAGTGTTTAAGTCATGGTAAACTTTTACTTAATTCTTATAAAGAAAAACATTATAAACCTTTTTTATTAGACCTTTGTCACCGTCGCGTACTACGGACCGCAGACTGCGGACTTTTCAAAGGGGATGTCTCAAACGAAATAATGCAATAATGAGCTGAATTTAAAGGAGAACAATGACGTATAATAAGTCAGTAAGTTTAACTTGCTATTTCCATGGTTCAACCCAATTTCTTTACTTCGACAGACAAGACCTCCACAAATCTTGACTGCTTTGTCTAGAAGTTGCCTAGAGTGTCTCCAAACTGCGCCATTTGCCCTGTATGACCTTAGACTTGCTAATGTTTGTTCGACTGTCACACTGTATGCTGTTTAAGTGCTGTTCGGCATTTCCGCAGTCCCATTTCTTGTCTTTTTTTTGTAGTCGGGCTGCTGTGAAAGCTGTTAGTATACAATATCAATTACGATTACATTTCATCCGCAAGTTATGGCAGTCAGCAGGGAAGTCAAATACTTCCCAAGGGCTGTTGTGCGTTTGTGCGAAATCTGCTTTCAAAAATAGTTATTTCCGTTAGTGTCTGTCACTATCTTTGAGTGCATAACATGGCAGCTCTGATGATCTGAATAGTACTGTTTCTGTGGTTCTGTCGCAGACAGGTTTATTCGTTGCGACATCCCATCAACTGGCTCCGACTGCTGAGGGGATTTTGTGTAATTTCCCCAATAGATCTGGCCACTGATTTCTAGAGAGCCAACGTATAAAAAAAAAAAAAAAAAAAAGAAGCAATATAAAAGTTGAAACATGGAGTAAATGTTCCTTTAACTGAGGAAACACTAACGTTAAGTATATTGGAAAGGAAACACAAGCTCAGATGTTGTCGCAACCGCACCAGAAATAAAAGAACTCTAACATTAAGAGCTGACAGTTTATATACATGTCTGTTGTTTTGAATATCACGACCGTCAAGAATGTTGATTAACTGAATGAATGCCTCAGTTGTCTCCCCTGTTTGATAATAGAATCATCGACGATCCTCTGAAAACAAGGAAAATACGTCTTTTACACGTTGTTGTTCCTGTCGTCAACACTAAGTCTTACAAAGTATATGGTAGGTGTTGTGAAAGCAGATGAAAAAATTAAGCAATTGAAAAAAAAAAAAAAAAAAATCATACATGCTTAGTTGTGCTTGATAGGCCTACAGCACTGGCATTATTGAAAGCAGAGGTCTTTTTCTTGTTAGGCTCATATTCTGTGGAATGAACAACGAATATTGGTAAAGTCCAAATCTTCTATTCAGGATTAAAATCTAACAAGTCATACAAACTATGAAACTATCTGTGAAACATAGGGAAGCGATTTTTGGTATTGTTGTTATTAGAGTTGTGCGCACTTTTCAATAACTTCTCAGTTATGTACGGCTACAATTTACCTATCCATGTGTTTTCCTGGACTTTTTAAACATGATTTGCCCAGTCCATTATCCTGACACTGGAAAGGCAGACGTTGTGCTGTCTCCGTAATCCTGACGGCCAAGGCCGGAGGAGGGGGAAAGTCATTACTTCTATTTGCAAACTATCTTTTTGGTATGACCAGGCAGGATTCGAACACACGTCGTTCCCTTCACGAGGCCGGTTCTCTAACCGCTTGGTCAATGCTGCAGTTGTTGTTGTTGTCGTTGTTGGGGGAGGGGGGAGGGGGGAAAGTGGGAATAAGTTTGATGGTGTTGGTGTGCCGGGTGACACGGCCACGGAAATGGCGGTATGAAGAAAAAGGAGTGATCACTCAAAACAAGTTACTTCTCTATTTCTCACAGTGCTAAGAAAAAGTAGATATAATCACAAAACTTTTATTTCAATATAGTTCCCCTTTAACAAAAGGAGAGATTTATGGCCGATAGTTTCGTGCAAATTGAGGTACCATACTACATGTACGGTACTCTTGTAACGACTTATTGATATTCAGTTTGTGGTCTCTGGCGGATATTATCAGATCCAATCAGGAATTCATGACAAGAAAGGTCCAAAAATTTTACGTGAAATCGGAATAAACTCAGGCAATGCGGAAGAAAATGCATTATTTGTTTCACGAAAATAACAGTGTTTGAGAAGCGTTATTTCCCTTTTCTTTTTCAATTTTACTACTTTGAGACAACCCCTCTTAAAAGTCCGCGGTCAGGTGTCCGCGATCAGTAGTCAGCGTAGTTGACAAAGGTCTATTACAAAGAATTCGAGACCAGTATATTCAGACACCGAACGCAAAACTACAAATACTAACAAATTATATCAAATTATCGGATTTTATATTCCTTCTAACGATGGGTCTTGGGACTTTCACATTGGTAAATCTATCGAAAAGGCATGGAAAAGAATCGGAAACATGCGATTGCTAAAAACCCGTCGTGATCGTATTTCACTCCAAATCATGTATTTCTTTTAACAGACCTATAATTACACCGAGAAATGCAGCGTAAGTTATTTAACCCTCATCCTGCTAAATAACTTAAATGAAACCTTCGAGCTTTTGAAAACAAACTTGTTGTTATTTCAAAGTTATGGGGGTTGGGGAAACATCTTATCGGAAAGTGTAGATCCAAGATCTGCAGTCTGATCTTGATCTACACTGTTCGCAATAGGTCTCCGAGTCACGCTCAGCAGTGTAAGTTTTAAAGTAAAGGAACTGAGGAAATATTTCGATTTATTCCCTCTAAAAACTGTTTAATTCTGCTTTCGGTGTAAATTTCACTGAACAATCTTCTTGTGTATGTACACATTTCAAACCGAACTACATCTGTAAATATGGACTCGTGAACAGTATAAAGGCTGAAGGTGAGGATGCAGGATACTTATTTGACTGTCATTCGTTTTATGTGATAGATAGAATCTCACATTCGTGTTTATGTATTATCATTTTTATCGAACTCGTTGATAAAATGTAAATGACGCTTGCCAAGGCTCGCGTCATATAATTTTAGTCAACTCTTTTGATAAAAATGATAATACATAAACACCCATGTAAGATCCTCTATTTCTTACAAATAAAAAAAAAACTTACCTTATTGAATTTAATCTACGAAGTTCTTTTCTTAGATGTTAAATATAATCAAAGGGAATACAATTTTGTCAACGTTAAAATGTAAAGGTTTCATCTTCTAGTTCTTTTTCGTCGTCCTCCCCCCCATTCCCCCTTTTCTTCTTCTTCTTCTTCTCTCTTCTTCTTTTCTTCTTCTTCTTCTTCTTAAGTATATCCGTTAACAGAAACACCAAAGAAATGGACATGAAGCGTTACTATTCAATAATCATCATTAATATTTTTTGTGACTACAGCTATTTTTTTAAAAGGTTAAGCGCTTCACATTCGTGAAAAACCTGTACATGTAGTATTAAAAAACAAGTAAAAGAAGCATCAGAATGTCCTACATTTTATCTTGTTACGACCTTTTTACAATATTTTAGTCATTTATAACCTTCATTAACCCTTATCCTGCTAAATAAGTGAAACTGAACTTTCAAGGCGATAGTAAAAAAAAAAAACACGATTTTTGCTATTTCAAAGGTATCCCTTGGGGGAAAGATATCTCCTGGTCGGACAGTGTAGATCCAAGACCAGACTGCACGTTCTGTGCAGTCTGATTTTGATCTACACTGCCCGCAAACTATCCTTGAGTCGCACTTAGCAGCCTTAAGGTTTAATAGTTTTGTTAAAGCTGATTATTTCCCTTCATAGACTCTATATTTTGCTTTTCAAGCCGTCACAAACTTTCTCGAAAAGGGAGCAAATTGCTTGAAACAGCCATTCACTTCTTTTCCAGCAATGTCTTTACATATTATCAAACACATCGTTTTCCCTCCCTTTCAAATTATATTTGAGACATGCTTTGTGAGAAAGGGGCTTAATGCATCCTCGTGATGCATTGTACCAAGCAAGACATCACATAATAGGTGATCCATAAAATCCGCTTTGTCTAACAACCGACTGAATTATGAGGTAGATTTGATCCTTGGACCACAGGCCTTTAAAGCTCCACTGGTCTTTTACGGAACATTAACACTTTTCTTGGTTGATCATCGAATACTTGCGAATTGGTGCATCGCCTGTATATCAGGGAATACTCAAATTTTCATTCACATCGTTACTATAAATAGCACATTGGCGACTGCCTCTATGTTGTATATAATAAGACTTATATAACGGTGTCCAATAAGGAAAATTTCGTTGTCCGGTAATAGACCAATGAAGTTTCAGTGGCCTATGCTTGGACATACAGGAAATTGACCAATAGCGAAAAGTATCGGCCAAGGTCAGCCTGCGCGATCTGCGCAGGCTGACCTGGGTCGTTACTTTTCGCAGATGCATTAAGCCCCCTTTTCACAGAGCATGGCTCATTTACTTTCCATCCTCAGTACTAGATTGTGACTGGTCGAAAAAGAAGTCTGTAACAGTGATTATAGCTCAACCCTTTACCCTTTTCCACACAATCCCGACTTTTAAACACTCTGAGGGAAGAAAACCTTTTGAAAACATTATCGGAAAAAGAGAAAATGCTGGTAACCAGCATTTTCTTCTTTTCCCACAATGTTTCCACTCTTAGACTAACAAATATAATGTTTTGAGTAAAATTTGAAATTGCTATATAAATTACAAGTAGTTTATCGGATTGTTTAAGAAATAATCTTCTTTCAATCGTGGTTTATCGTTAAATAAACCACGTTTGTGAGTTATGGGGTACAATAGATAATCCATGAGGGCGATAACCCGAGTGGTTCATTCATTGTGCCTCATAGCTCACAACCGTGGTTTCTTGAACGATAAACCACGATAGAAAGAAAATTATTTCGATTCTAACATGACCAACTCTTGGAAAACAAGTTCATACTTAGTATACATAAGCGGATGCGGATTAAATCTTACTTTACCATAGAACATAGAGTGACGTCGATATTACTACGCTTCCGTTGCACTGTGTTCATAGAGCCGAATTCGCATGTCATGTTAGAATGTAAAATTCCCGTATGTTTCAATTTCAAAAATTAACTTCGCTGGAAAAAATCTTCCCTTATCGGGCAGTGTAGCTCCAAGATCTCGATCTTGATCTACTCTGTCCGCAAAAAAAAAAAAAACGCATTGAGTTGGGCTTATCAGTCTAAGGGGTAACCATGAAATATTCCTACTCTCCCTAAATAGGTCCGATCATAGCTTAGCTATAGGAAAGGGCAAGACACCCTTCGTCATGATTTTTATCAAACCTCGGTAAGAGGTTCATTCGAGCAGATCATCGCTTTATTTGGTTTCCACCCTGACAACTCGGATAACCTTTTTCTTATTTACAAATGTCTGAGTTACAAATACTGAACTACACTGAGACTTCTACGCCGATAAACTTTCTGTTCAATAAGGAAAATAACCCTGTATTCTCATTAATTGAGAAGAAAATCGTAAAATGCTAGACCAGCTAAGATAAATCCAGGTGTACTGGATTTTGATGAAAGTCCCACCAAAAAAGGGGTTAGGAGCATGAAATGAATATGTTTTTTTTTTTCATTGAAATATCGAAATTTATTTCATCTCGTGAACATCATCGGTAAAATTTTCACTCGTGGCTGCACCACTCGTGAAACTATTACCGATGAGGTTCACTCGATGAAATAAATTTCGATATTTCAGTGAAAAAAAAAACAACAAAAAAAAAACCAGATGTCCTCTATTTATACTAATCATAGAAAAAATAGAGATAATGAGTTCAGTTTCAACTCCTTTCAACTCCTTTACAGAAATACAATATCATGTATTTAGGGCTAGCTGAGTTTATTTGCAGTTCCAAGACTGGGCATCTGTTTGGTTGAGACAGACTGCCTCAATCAGTCATAAGACTAAGCTTCTAAGCTTAAAGCTTATTTTTTTTATACTCTGTAATTTTTATTTCAATCTTCGCACACTAGTTTTACATGTTACATCAAGCTAAGGGCTCCGTTTCTTTACAATGCAATATACAACAATAACAAGTCTGGCTACAGAGTAGCTCTTAACTCCTTACCAAAAAGTTACGTTTTTCCTGACCCTTGGCAATTTAAGCTACGCCCTTGGAAAAGCAGAAAATACTGTTACAATACTTTTTCCGATTCCAACAATGTCCTCTCTTTCATTCCAGATACAAAACCCAACAGTCTAGCCACAAACCATAATGTCATATAAAAATCCACCAAATGTGGACAATTCTAAAAGTTTGCCGTTTGGATAAAGGGTTACAGCGCTGAATTAGATAGACTTTTGAACAACAACCGAAACATTTCCGGTTTAATCCATTTTAGCTAGAGTATGAGCAAGCGGCAAACAGCTTAGCTCAAGCTAGAACCAGAGTTGAGCTCGGGTCTTGGATAAATAAGTAAAACTGTATCAAGCAATCAAACGACTTAGCTCTGAATTCATCATTATAGCTGAATTTAGAACTGTCTATGAGCCCTTGTTCTGATAAGGAGACTGTTTTTTACAGATCAAAAGTAGATTGGACTTAAAACTAGAGCCTAATGGATTTCACATTATTGACTTCCTATTTACTCATTAAACCACGCCAGACAATGTTATTTCGAGTTTAGAATTGTTTCTATTCCCTTATCGTATCATACACGACCGAGGGTGTATTCAGAGGACACGGTTTAGATCAAGATCAGACTGCACCTATGTGCAGTCTGATTTTGATCTACACTCTCCGCTTCTATACTAATGGCTTTTGATATATAATCCTGTCATCCTGATGTCAATAAACTGATCGAAAAATTCACGTTAGTGATACTTAACAGTATAAGTTCCGCAGGATAACTCTTTATCCTTACCAAACGACAAACTTTGGCATTCGCTATGATTGAAGCACTTGCAGACGACAAATTAAGGTGGCTAAAAGGGTGGCATTTTTTTTAAAGGATAATCAAATATTGTGGGAAAGTAAATAAGAACTTTTTTTTTTTCATTTTCCAAAAGTGTTCTCAAATGTCTTCCTCACTATGGTCGTTACAGAACGATATCGTTTTGGTAAAACGTTCAACATCCAGCTGCTAAATGGATAAACTTGTCTTTTATTTTCAATTGTAATCCTTTTTGGCATCACATGCGAAAACAGAGGCGTTTGCGGATAATAAGGATCAAGATCGTAATGCGCAGAATGTACAGTCTGATCTTGAATCTATACTGTCTACTTGTAAACTCAAGCCTGTAAGATTTTTTTTTTTTTTCTAAGTTACATTGAATTTGATTGGCAGCCGTAGAAAGCTTTAAGAGGTCGAATTTATGTATCCCGGCTTCTTCTGTTTTCGCCGATGCAACAGAATTTCCCCCCATTCGTCGTCTAGAGAAAACATATCAAATCGAACCACATCCCGTAATATAGTAACAGATATTGGTCACAAAAAACAACCAAAATTTTAATCCTTACCGATACGACAAACTGTTAACTTCTTTTTGACAATGGAGGTCACTCAACATTGTAATGGCGGATGACGTCATCAGTTTTCGCCGATTATACTGTTCAATAAAGTTTTGGCACTAGGAGAAATACATATGCACTGAAACAAGTCTTAACTTTTGCGAACTGGAAAAAAACAAGTCAAACGTAACATATTTACAGTCTGGTAAGTTTTTGTTTAATATTATTGTGTTTCTTGTTCTTGCTTCTCTGTACACTCACGACAGAAGAAGCTGTCACCCAACCTAAGAACCTTAATGGGGGAGAAGTATTGAAGATGAACCCATCTTTGGCAGGAATCACAACATCCCCATTTTGTAAATACTAGTGAAACAGCATTACGAATTTCAGATGGAGTAAATTTTTTACAAACACAGCACTTTTCACTTTCTGGGACCGATTCATCACTGCTGGAATAATCTTATTCTCTGTAGTAACAGTAACAGTAGGATGTCGTGTTCCTGAAGGGCACCGAGTAGGCTTCTGTGACTTACCTTTCTCCTTTGAAACAGAAATAGCTGATTTATTATGAGATACTATACTTTTGACAGCTTTCTTCTTATTTACATGCTTTAAATTGGCAGACTCTAGGCCAGAAGCTGGTTTTTCATGAATAGACAAGGCAGTTTTGACATTCTTTCTTTTACTTAAAGGCTTTGATTTTGATGAATTCATGTGAGATTTTATTTGATCAGTAATATTTTCTTCGGTAATAGCTTTTCCACTGACAACTTTACTTAATGTCTTCCTAACTTTTGCAACCTTGATATTTTTCAATAATTCTCCACCTCTCTTTTCCAGGAATGATTTTGCCAGTTGGTCACTTTTGTTTTCATCTGACTGGGGTACTACAATAGCAGAAGCTCCTGAAGAAAATCGAGCCACTTTGGGTTCCTGTGATGGGAAAGCTAATGATGGCGTAATGACAGTATCATTGATGACAGATGGATTATAGGGATAGACTCCACAACGCTTGAAGGCACTTTGAATATTTGTTGGTGACAGAGCAGCAGCATACACTTTACAAGCAAGTTTACAAACTTCATATCTTGTCACTACATTACCACCAGATTCCCTTAAGTAATTATGACAGGCTGAATTCCATGCTATTTCAAAGGGACCATAGCAGCTGACATCAAGTGGCTGGAGCAAGTGGCTACAGTGAGGAGGAAGTACAAAAAGAATTGTTCTGTTTAGCCCATTCAATAAGAGAAAGAGACACATGGCTTCTGTGCCCATCATAGAGTACCAACACATGTGAATCTTTATTGCGTGCAGGCAAATATTTAATCAGATGTTCCTGCATGTAATGGCTGAAAATTTCAGTGCTGGACCAGCCTGATTCAGACATGGTTCCGGAGGCACCAGCAGAAGCTCCTTCAAGCAGACCGTCTTGCATCCTTTTGCCAGGAAAAACAAAATAGGGTGGCACCTGCTGTTCAACTGCATTTCCTCCACCAATCACAGTTGTTGTCTGTGATTTACCACCTGTTATTGCTTGAGCTTTATATTGCGATCCAGTTACAATTTTGGGGGGCTTATGGTTAGTAGAAAGTCCATTTTCATCAATGTTATAAATGCAGTGAGGCTTTTCCATAAGATTGTACTTGTTAAGAATCTTTCCTAGTTCCAAAAAATAAGCATCAATAACAGGTCTTGTAGCACTTTTAGCACGGGCAATATCAAGGCTTCTTGGTTTTTTTACTTTTAATTCAGGCCAACGGTTAAGAAAATTATATAGCCACTGAAGGCTTAAACTGTGAGATTTGTCACATAATCCAAGATGGTGTGCAAACTCAGATGCTACATTTATAGTCTCCTGCCTAGAATAGCCATAACCTATTTCAGCCATCGTGCTTAAATGCCTACACAAAAGGGCCTCTTGTTCTTGTGAAAATAAAGGAGATGGACCAGATTTGACAGTATCAACATGTACTTTTCCCCTAACTCTGTCTTTTAAAGTGTTAATTGGTACTCCAAAACGTTTAGCGGCTCTTTCAATTGGAATTTTTTCTTCAAATACAGCATTGTATGCATCTAAAAAGTCTTCTTGTGTGTATGAACTTCTATAGCTGCCCCTCTCAGATGCACTGACCTGAAAGAAAATGGGAACAAACTAAAACTTGTATCAGGTTAAACAAAATATGTTGGTAGGGTGTATGGGTGATAGGTCATGACAGTATGTGTGTGTTGATAGTCGAGATGCAAAGGATGATTCATAATATCATTGTCATGTGATAAAAGCTTTGTGAAAGAAATTGAAATAAAATACCAATTGAAGGCCTTTTTTTTTTTCAGTTTATATTTTATTTGTAAAAGAAACTGATGTATGATATGTGAAATAAAATATCAAATAAAGACCATTTTTTCAGTTTATATTTTTGTTAACCTGATCCACAATATTATCAATCTAATGTAGGCAACCTTTTGATTCTTAACAATCTCTGATGAGATATTCTTATGCAGTAGACAGCTTAAGCCTTTCTTGCTGTATTATCAAATTACTAGTAAAACTAACAGTAGCCCTAAGGACCCCACGAAGGTTTTGCTTTAATTTTCTTGAACAGTATACATAGGAAAAGCAAGGTCATGTGACTGTCACGTGCCGAATAGTCTTGCAGACCCTACATTGTGGTCACTACTCAAAAAAAAAAACGTTTATTTACATTGTAAAACAATTTTGGAGAGGACAAAAATTTGGGAATAGCAATATAGGGTGAAAATAAGGCGGGAAATTTTTTTATTGTGTTTTTTTACCTTTCGTATCTCCATCTTCGGCAAAAAAAATCCCGGCGAGGGGCGTTGTCTTTGTTTACATTTTCCTTGGTGACGGCTTCGAGAATCTCGCGAGATTTAACGAGAAATAAACAAATATCACGCACCGGCGAAAACACAAGAACGGCGAAAACAGAAGACGGCTGGATACTGTACTGTATTTGGCTCTTAAAGAGTAACAGATACAATTATACTAAATCTGTAGAGAGTCTATGATCCTAGCTTACAATCGGGCAAGCTGACGGAGTAGATTCCAGATCAGACTGTAAGCTCTGTGTAGTCTAATCTTGATCTACGACATTCGCACAGCCACTTCGTCGCCAAAGGAGTATGGAAGGGGCAATTCTGATACCCTAGTTAGCATTTCATGAAATTCGGAGGAAATCCCCAGGGATTTTTTTTTTCTATCCAAATATTCTGATTCCTATCGTAATATCCTTTACCAAACCATGGTCGGTATTTACCAGCCATTCTTAAGAGCATACTTACTGTCATTCTCGTGAATTTTCTGAATTCGAAAGTAACACAACTTCTCATTGCCTAAACCAAACCAGATGGTTTAGTCAATCAGAACTTGTGATACTTTCAAACACAGAAGATTCTTGAGAACAAGATTAAGAGTGTTCGCAATAGAACTTTATCGGTGAATACGAACCCTGGCCTTTTTTCTTTTAACGACATTGAGGAATTGCGACACCGAGAAAGAAAAGCTTATGTAAACATGGAGGGGAACGGGTACAATAATGATAATCAGCATTGTCTTCTTTTCCTCACAATGTTTTGTACCCTTTCGAAGACAAATTCCATCACTGAATAGATCTGCATTATTTAACGAGTCTTCTATCAAATGCTAAAAAAAAGATTGGAAAAGTTTTGTCGTCTGGTAAAGTGTTAAATATTCTCGTATTCTGCCTCATTTGTATTCCGAGTGCGGCCATGAAGTCTTGAAGTTAGCGGACTTTCTCCTTTCCGCACTGTATTTTCATAAGCCATTCTTCCTTATACCCCTGTCACACCGAACTCGTTCTTACTATATTCCGAAAATTATTGTCAAACGGACTCAAACTGTTCGAACGGAGTGAACGTAGTAGCAACGTTTTACAATCTGTTTGCGAACTTCATGGCCGGGCTAGGACGGGAAGGGTGATCTAGAACTGTGAACCTGCTCAAAATTTTTTGCCATCCATCCCGTCTTGTATTAGACGGAGTGATAACGTAACCCTAATCGCGACCCACTGACCTTTTGCGGACAGTGTAGATCAAGATCAGACTGCACAGAACGTGCAGTCTGATCTTTGATCTACACTGTCCGATACGGTATTTTCTTTCTGGTGAAATAAACTTTGAAACCGCAGTGTTTGGACTTTTAGTATTGAGTAGAAATTTGCGTTTCATTTATTCAGCAGCTTAAGTGTTAAAACGAGATGAATGTACTACAAACGGACCTGCGACACTTCGATCCCATCTAGGACGTGTAATGATGTGGTGCTATGGGCATTCAATTGGCAGCACGCTTCCAGACTGAATGAAATTACACATTCTACCCCGACAGCAACAAGTTTAACGATTTTTTTTAGGACAGGGCAAGACGTTCTAAGAACTAGTTTGGTGTAAAGGGCGCTCTAGGCATAATTAGGCCGAAAGTACACGTCCTACCCCGACTACAACCCCGTTTTACGATTTTGTTAGGACGCTCTCAGAACTAGTTGGGTGTGACGTAGACTTTGCTGTCGTAACTTTCCAGAGATTTTACTTTTACTTTTGACAAAGCTTAAAGTTTCCGCTAGTCATAAAACGTCAAAGTTCGTCCCCTCTTTTCTATGTCACGACATTTTATACTGGAAATCATCAAAACCCTTTACTGCACTGTTCCAACGAAACTTAGTAAGAAATACTATTAAAACATTGTAGGAAAGAAAAAATGCTAGTAACCAGCAATTTCACCTTTTCCCGCAGTGTTTTCTACTTATTCAAAGACAAATATTACTGTTTGAGCCACATGCAATTATTCCTAAGCAAATGCTTTTAATTCGGATAAGTCTAAAATGATATTAGTTGGAAAAAGAGTCAAACATACGATTTCCTCACTATATAAATGAGCCCTGCTCTGTAAAAAGGGAATTTAATGCATATGCAAAAAGTTTGCACATATGTCAGCACTGATGAATTAGCACGTCGTCATGTGATCATGGATCCGTAAAATCCGTTTTGTCTAACTAGAAGAATGGGGTAGAATGGTCCTTGGATATGCAGGAAATTTTACAAATAGCAAAAAGTGTCGAACCATGTCAGCCTGCTCGGGCTGACATGGGTCGATACTTTTTGCAGATGCATTAAACCTCCTTTTACAAAGCATGGCTCATTTCTATGCAAAGCCAGAAAGGAATGCAGATATCGCAGAATTCAGATGGTCAGAATATGATACTTAACTCTGTACCAGACGACAAAACTGAATGATGCATCCATATACTCGTTTTCAGGCAGTTTTAACCTATGCCATCTTTATTTCATCTAACTATATTCATTCTTGTATCTTCATGCCAAATGTTGCCCCTGACGGTTGCAAGGTTGCATAGATTACGACGGACAGAAATGCATTCTATTTTCTGGGTGCCATCAAAGAAATCACTGTTATGACGTTTCCGGTTTACGTCAAAGATTTCCATTCCAATACATGTATTTATCCCTAACACCGTATATATCTTGGTAATTTATCGTTGTTTACACAGCTGACTAATTCTGAACCATCCTACAGTCTATCAAATTTTAACAGCGATTTTTCTCTCTTGCTGTAAGGATGTATCTTTAAGATTCTTCCACACTGAAAGCATTTGTTAGCGGCCAAATGAATGTGACTCAATTGGTGAGATTTTTTTACGAAAGGATAGAAGATATTGTTGGAAAAACAGAAAATGCTTGTAACCAGCATTTTCTTCTTTTTCTTCTTTCCCACAATGTTTCCAAAACTCTTCTTTCTCAAGGTCGTTAGACCTCCAGAATTGGTACTGTTAACGGTAAAACTCACTTTATAATGAAGCAGGCAATTAACGGTAAAACTCACTTTATAAAAAAACAGGCAAGACGATCTAAGCAGTTCGATTTTTACCTACCATTTCCACTGGAATACAATTACTTACGACTGACATAACATATACGACGCAATAGGAAAAAGGACTTAACGATAGGAGAAAGGACCGCGCAACAATTCTTTGGCAGCTTTATTTTATCTCAGGGAATCGAATTAGGCCCCTCTGAGGAATATCAAACCATTTCCACCAATGATAGGCAATCGTGATATTAGCTAAACAAGTTGTGTAACAACTGTCATTGATTCTTACTCTCAGGATAGTGAGAATACTAATGATCCCAGCAGATCAGACTGCACAGTACAAGTAATCTGATTTGGGTGTACAATGTTCGATATTTTATTAAATATTCCGGTTAACTATTTTGAAATTAAAACTACTGATATTTTTTCAAAGCATGAAAATATATAACGTTTCCTTCCTTTAGCAGTCCACGATTTCGAGGTCTAATCTAATTGAGCCACGCTCAGGTAAAAGGGGACTTTATGCATCTCCGTGATGCATCGTACCAATAAAGCCATCACATAATTATGGATCCATAATAGCCATTTTTTTTTTTTTTTTTTTTTTTTTTTAACAACCGACTGAATCATTAGGTAGACTGGTCCTTGGGTATACAGAAAATTGGCCGATAGCAAAAAGTTTCGGTCCAGGTCAGTCTGCGCGGACTGCGCAGGCTGACCTGGGTCGATACTTTTCGCTAATGCATTGAGCCCCATTTTCACAGTGCATGGCTCAACTTTTTATCAATCAATCCTCTATTTCAACTACCTTGTGGAATAAGGGAACTGAAAACATTGTATGAAATGGGAGAAATTCTAAACCCGTCGTTTTTACCTTTACCTTTTGTTTTCTACCCTTTTACAGACATAACCTGTTATTTGAGCTTCATAAAATTTGTCAATTGTATATCCTTTCAAGTTGGAAAATCTGAAATTTCGTCGTTTGGTAAAGCCAAAGCTAACGTTTTATTCCTGTCCAACATCACTACACAAAACTCTTTCCCCTCCCAACTTTTAAAAGGAGAAGCTCATTCTTTATCATATTCCGTAAAATAATGTCAGAGATATAATGGAAGATGCATGTAAACCAGGAGATTTATGTCACGTTAAGGATATTTGGAGGCAAGTATGTCACGCAAGTGATTCTGTAACAGTTCCTTTCATTTCTCATTTAACTCCTAAGCTTATATGCGTGGCCCAAGGACCTTTTGAGGAAAGGACAGATCAAGATCAGACTGCACAAAATGTGCATTCTGATCTTGTGTCTACACTGTCCGATAAGGAGATTTTTTCTTTCCGAAAAAATATTTTGAAGTAGCAACATTTTTTTTTTTTTTCGGCCTGAAAGTTTCATCTTACTTATTTAACAGTTTAACCCTTAGTCCCGACTTTAAACGACCCTGAAGAAGAATTTTGAAAACATTGATGGGAAAAGGAGAAAATGCTGGTAATCTTTTCACTAACAATTTCAATTTTTGGGTCATTTATTTTGTCGTCTGCAAATGCTTTCCATTTGGAAAAGTCTAAAACTTTGTTGTATGGTAAGAGTTAAAAGTTAACTACCAACCCCCTACAGACGCCTTAGTCGTCGATACAATTCTGTTTCCAGCATTTTCTCCTTTTCCAGCAATGATCACAACGGTTTACCCCGAATCACTTATCGTGACTAACCAGGATTGCAAAACCGGGACAAAGAGAATCTGGCTTTAGCAGGCTTAGTGACATGTATATGAGCCACTCTCTGTGAAAAGCGGGTTAAATGCATTTGCACAAAGTATCGACCCGTGTCAGCCAGGGCGGACTGCGCAGGCTGACATGGGCCGATACTTTTCGCTAGATCTATTAGTCAATTTTCTGCATGTCCAAGGATAAATCTACTCCATAATTCAGTCGGTTGTTCAACAAAATGGATTTGAGCCTTGCTCTGTGAAAAGGGGACTTAATGCATCTGCGAAAAGTATCGATGCAGGTCAGCCTGCGCATTCCAGGTAGGCTGACCTGGGCCGAATGCTTTTGCTATGGTCAATATTCTGCAAGTCCAAGGACCAGTTTACCTCATGAATTAGTCGGTTGTCAGACAAAACGGATTTTATGGATCTGTGATCATGTCATGATTTGGTTGTGTAACGGATCACGGAGACGCACTAAGCCCCCTTTTGCCAGAGCATGCCTCTTTTTAAGGATCCATAATTACGAGATACCTTGTTTGGCACAATGCATCACGGAGATGCATGAAACCCCTTTTTGTCAGAGCGCGGCTCATGATATAGGATAGATATCGCGATCCACATCGATCGAACAAAAGCGTCCATAACTCTTTCAGCACCAAATATACAAGCTCAACATCTTTCGACAACTGAAAATACAATCAACTAAAGTTCAGAAGGATTTTCATGTTACAGGCTTTACTAAACAATCGGACGGCATAGATGAAAGATCAGACTGCATGTTCTGTGCAGTCTGATCTCGATCTATGCCGTCCGCAAAAGCCCATGTTTTCGCCTGTGGCGCCGAATAGGTAAAGTATATACATGCTAGATACATGTAAGAAATAGTTCTCCTTTTGTCAAGTATTCCCACTATGTAGGAACAATTTCAAAATGGTAATTGATCGATTGATTGTATGGTGTTTAACGCCGTTTTCAACATTATTTCAGTTATATTGCGGCGGCCAGTACACCTATCCATGCTTTCCTGGAATTTCTTTTACCAGTACTACGCAAAATATTCTTTCCAAGCCACTGGCTGCTTTCCCCGGTAACCATCGCCGAAACAATGGCCAGCGGTGAGAGAGGAATGAATCCTGTCGCAATGACTATCAGCAATCCCCGGAAAGAAATTGGCCGTGCCGGGGATCGAACCTCCTGTTCTCAAGTCCTGTACTCAAAATAGTAATGCGCAGTCTTGGAATTACTACATTGCGCAACAAAGTAGGAATTCTTACTTTGCACACGACAGTTCTTGGACATATCTGTAAATATACTGATGATGCATATAGATGTCTTGGTGTAACACGTGCTCGATTAGTCGAGGCTTGACTCGTTACCAGAGACAAATTTTAGACTCGTCCATATTGAGAGCATTTGCAAATACAACGTACAACGTACAACGTTACAACGTAATGCTACGTATTTGACACAAATAGAGATTCAGATCATCGATAGTGTTTATTGTGGTAAAGGGAGAAATTGCTCGTCATCGCTCGTTATAAGCAATTTCTCATATAGCCATTAATGATTTTCAGAAGTCGTCTGGTCCATAAGGAAAACGTTAACTCTTTACCAAACGACAAAATTTTACACTGGTCCAAATTGAAAGCATTTGCAGACGACAAAATAAATGTGACTGAAAAGTTGAAATGTGTTTTGGGACATTTTTTTCCGTTTCCCGCAATGTTTGCAAAAACCTCTTGCCTCAGAGTCGTAATATGTGTGGTAGAGGTTTAATTCTTTACCAAACGACAAAATTTTAGGCTAGTCCAAATTGAAAGCATTTGCAGACGACTGATTAAGTGTGACTTAAAAATTGAAATTTGTTTTGGGAAGGGTAGAAAACATTGTGGGAAAAGGAGAAAATGCTGGTTACCAGCATTTTCTCCTTTTTCCACAATGTTTTCAAAAGGCTTTTTTCTCAGGGTCGTTAAAAGTCGGGATTGTGTGGTAAAGGGTTAAATAAGAAGTGACAAAAACAGCTACGTACAGGACCAGTTTCTTGACACATTTCTCCTATAACATCTTTAACATGACATAAATCCACTGGTTAACACACGTTGTCCATTAAATCGCTGCTACTGTCTTTCGACATTTGATGAAATTAGACTAAGGTTTCCTCTGAAAATCGAGAAATCGTATATAAAACAAAAAAAAAAAGGGGGGAGGGGGGACATAGACAGGTATAGAAATAGTTTTGTGACATACTTTTCTCCTAATGTCCTCAATACATGTATGTTACAAGTGTATTAGTTCAGATGCATCTGCTATTCATTCCTTGTCAGTAATTCCCGACATTTGAAGTTTGACTATGCTCTGTAACGGGGGTTTTACAGCATCTGCAAAAATATCGACCTTTGTCAGCCCGCGCAGGCTTACCTGGGTCATAACTTAAATTAAGCTTGTCCTATGAAAGTCGGTAGTTGGCACAGAAACATGCGTTGGTCATTGGCTCCAAGTCAAGGATTGATTGACTGTATGGTATTTAACGCAGTGCACCTATCAATGCTTTCCTCGTAGAAAACAATGGTCAGCGGTGAGAGAGGAATGAATCCTTTCGCAATGACTATCATTCGGAGAGAAATTGGCCTAGCCGGGGATCGAACCAGCAATCCTCTGTTCTCTAATCTTGTTCGCTACCGACTGAGCTACTGGGGCTTGGCTTCCAGTAAAGGGAAGGGTTGGAGGAGGAGAACAAGGCAATGTTGCCGAACCCTCTTGAACTATGTGGCATCGTTACCTTTGTCTGACAATCGGATTTTAACCTTTAAGCGCTAAGCGCGACTCACTGACCTCTTGCGGACAGTGTAGATCAAGATCAGACTGCACAGAACGTGCAGTCTGATCTTGTTCTATACTGTCCGATAAGGAGATATTTTTCTCCAAAAAAGAAGTTTGAAATAATATTATTCGGGTAATTACTATCAGCTTGAAAGTTTTTTATTTAACTTATTTAGCAGGATTAGAGTTAACCCAGTCTACTTAGCTTATCGGCTTTCTGAAACAAATTTCATACAGAAGATTTTGATAACATCCTCCGAAAATCTGGATAGAAGTAAGTCATCGATACGAATCCTGGTTTGATGCACAGTTAGTGATGCATTCCGCATTGTTTTCAAAGAGCTCTGTTGGATGATAATAAAAGCCGTCTAAAACTTGTAGACGGTTTTGAAACAATCGAAAGATCGAAAGTACGAGTATATTCAAGCCATTGCCAATGTCGACTTCAATGGCTTTTCCGGGAGGCGTAGATCAAGATCGGTTTCCACAGAAACTGCAGTCTGCTCTTGGATGAACACTGCTCGATTTTTTATGTCGAAAGAATGACCGAAACATCTTTCACTGTGGTGGATATCTATTATTACGTGTAATTTTGTTATCATAATACATTATCTAAAAAGTCGAGTATATTTACATGGTATCGAAAACAAAAACAACAACAATAATAATAATAATAATAATATCATTATCATCATCATCATCAAAAATTGAATTAACATTACATTGCATCGAAAAGGTTAAGTTCTAAAATAAGTCAGGTTGTTGTAAGTTCACGATTGATATGGTCAGGCAATTATAATTTGGTAGACTCAAGATCAGACAGCACGTTCTTTGTTGTCTGGTCTTGGTTCTGCATTGTCCTTAAATGCATCTTGGTCATTCCTGGGGGTCTTTATTTGGTTAGCAATAATGTCTCCCGATACACAATTTTTTCCGTTTCCCGCAATGTTTTCAAAAACCTCTTGCCTCAGGGTCGTAATATGCGTGGTAGAGGTTAAACTCTTTACCAAACGACAAAATTTTAGGCTAGTCCAAATTGAAAGCATTTGCAGACGACAGATTAAGTGTGACTTAAAAGTTGAAATTTGTTATGGGATGGGTAGAAAACATTGTGGGAAAAGGAGAAAATGCTGGTTACCAGCATTTTCTCCTTTTCCCACAATGTTTTCAATAGGCTTCCTTTTTAGGGTCATTAAAAGTCGGGATTATGTGGTAAAGAGTTAACCCGCATCCTATTTGTTGTTCGTTGTTGCAATTCATTTGATATTCCCGAGAGAGCTTTATTAGGTTGGCAGACATGAAAATAAAAATGTGACCGCACTGCTGCAGTTAACTCTATCCCAGACGAAAAAAGATTAAGAGCTGTCTAAGCTGAAAGAATTTGTAGACGACAAATTGTATGCATTTTATAATCAAGGGATGGCTTCAAGTGAAAGGGTAGAAAATATGGGAAAATGAGAACATCCAGGTTACCGTCTATGTCCAACAGGTAGAAATCACTTTGAGGAAGAATGCTGTAACCAGCATTTTCTCTCTCTGAGGCATATTTAAAACACTTTCTCCCTCAGAGTCGTAAAACACAGATTTGTTCTTGAGGTTATAGGTAGTTTGGTTTTTTTTTTTCTAATCCCCTAGATCAATTTTACATCGTCGATAGTTTTTGACCAACGACGGCTTAGCGGTACCATGCGGTTCTCGGACATACAACTTTAACCGGCCCAAGCTCCCAAAGATTGCGACAATACAATACAATACAGTACAATACAGTACAGTACAATACAATTCAATACAATACAATACAATACAATACAATACAATACTTTATTTTCTCTAAGATACAGTTAGAGTACAATATGAGATTTGGGTGGTCAGAAAGCATTCTGGTTTACATAATTATAAGCATGATTGAAATTCTAGGGATACTAAAGGTTGATTGATTGATTGCATGGTGTTTAACGCCGTTTTCAACATTATTTTAGTTATATAGCGGCGGCCAGTACACCTATCCATGCTTTCCTGGAGTTTCTTTTACCAGTACTCCGCACAATATTCTTTCCAAGCCACTGGCTGCTTTCCCAGATAACCATCGTCGAAACAATGGTCAGCGGTGAGAAAGGAATGAATCCTGTCGCAATGACTATCATCAATCCTCGGAAACATATTGGCCAAGCCGGGGATCGAACCAGCGACCTCCTGTTCTCAAGTCCTGTACACTACCGACTGAGCTACGAGGGCTTGGCGGTACTAAAGGAAGTAAAGCAATAAAGAAATAATTTATTACTTTGATATCGATTACAAATAGAAAAAAATCCTACTCTATAAAATGCAGTTTTGTAAGTTAATAGTAGACGTGTGTACATGATAGTCTTATATCAACGTGTTCAGTAAAAGTACATGATTGTACTGGATTTAACCGGAAGTGATTTTCTCATTGCTGCCAGCAAGATATATTACCGCAAAAAATTGTAAAAAAATCTACAATATTTGTTGCTAAAGCCTAATAAAAACTTTCACAGACTTAAATCGAAACTGACTGCGAACAAAGTATATTGCAGCGACGAAAAAGTAGAACTCTTACGCAGTTTGTTGTCACATACTTCAACTGGAAGTGAGGACCTCTGTGTTGCAAAGAAAATATATTTCTGCGATAGAAGGCTAATAATCTCTAGAACCAGATGTGGCTAAACTCTAACCGAAATTGTTAATCCTTTACCGCACAATTCCGAGTTAAACGACCCTTGAAAAGAGGCCTTTTGAAAACACTGTTGGAAAAAGAGAAAATGCTGGCAACCAGCATTTTCACCTTTTCCAACAATGTTTTCTCTATTTTCGAAAGCAAATTCAATGAGTGTAGTAGCATTTAATATGTCGTCTGCAAATGTTTTCTGTTTGGATGAGTCTGAAATTTTGACGTCTGGTAAACTTTTAAAGACTTCAACTTGAAGTAAGGACCTCAATGCTGCAAACATTATATTGCCGCGATAAAAAAGTAAATCTCTAATACCCTTTGTAAACTCTTTCGCTGCCAACTTGATGGATTCGACTTTTTCGGAGGTCTACAAGTATATTTTCGTACTATTTGGCGCTATTTTTTGTCATATATTAGCATCAGGTGGCGGACGGTATAGATCCAAGATCAGACTGCACGTTTTGTGCAGTCTGATCTTGATCTACGCCGTCCGAAAAAGCTATACAGGGCGTCATTGGCAATGCCAGAGTTAAATGTGAATTTCTGTCATTGTTCTGTAGTATGGTATATCTAGCGACTGGTTACTTCCCTTTTTGTATTATTGTATTGTATTCATTGTATTGTATTGAATTGTATTGTCACGATTATGATTGAAATTTGGGTACTTCCATTGCTCTTGTAATCTAATAATGTTGAATAATGTCTGCTTTCTCTCCACAGTAATTTCAGGTGTATAAAACGGAAAATTATCGCATTATTTCCTATTCACGTAAGCCTATCAGTAAACCCTCTTTGACACCATGGGCAACAAAGAGGGCTTTTGACTACTGCATAGAACAAGATCAAACTGCACAAAACGTGCAGTCTGATCTTGAATCCATACCCTTTTGTTTGTTTGGTCCAGCCTTTTGGATAAGAAGCTGCTTTTAGAAGTTTTAGTGGATTACGATTTCAGCCGCTGAAAAAGGTCGTTTTTTTCTTTATAGTTGGCGCTGAAAGACTACCTAACAATCCCAAATTTAACGACCTTGAGAAAGAATTCTTTTGAAAACGTTGTGGAAAAAGGAGAAAATGCTGGTAACCAGCGTTTTCCACTGTTCCCACAATGATTTTTGTTTTATCAAAGACCATTCTCGCCATTTGAGCAATATTTAATTGTCTGCAAATGCTTTGGATTTGAACAGGGTCTGAAATTTTGTCGTTTGGTGAAGAACTAAACCACGCAGAGGTTTTCCCCGCTTAATACAAAACTGATGATGCTTTTAAGTATGTTGGGATGATTTATGGTAACGACGGCTCAGATATGCAATTATGGTAATATTATAAGATGGACAAATCTGTAACAGATACATGTATCTGTTATTTCTTTAACAGATAGGCTAGATAGGCTAGAAAACATTGTGGGAAAAGGAGCAAATGCTAGTTACCAGCATTTTTTTTCCTGTCCCAACAATGTTTTCAAGACCTTCCCTTTCAGGGTCGTTTTAAGTCGGGATTGTGTGGTAAAAGGGTTTAAAGGACGTTATCGATCGATTGATCGATCAAATACCCCTTTTCTCCGTTTTCAACAATATTTCAGACTTGTTACGGCAACATTTCAGCGATTCGTGTGCTTTCTTGGTTTCAATATTAGAGTTTTTTGGCGGACGCCGAAGACAAGAGCGGACAGCGGACTACAGACTTTTATGCGGGGTTGTCTAAAAAAATCACAAAGCGATAATTCCTGTATCTAAAGGGAAACTGTTTGAAATTTATTGTCAGAGCATATACTGTGATTCATTAGCAGTTCAACCCATCGTCATTCCTCATGTAGATTAGGTCATTATTCATGTATACTGCTTTGACACATAAACACTTTTGATGCATCCAAATCGAAAGTACAGATTTGTTTTTTCTGTGAGATCAATAGTTTTTTTTTTAATAGTTTAAATACCTATTGAGATATTTGCACGGCAAGGCAACGAGAATTTGTTCTAGCAGGCACACAGGCTACGACCCATTCGGCAAACTTCGGTTGATCTGTTGATCAGATCTCTCGGCTGTATTATGATGGGTGATATTCACACACATCTTACATGCCTTCGCCTTAAACAGACCGATTTACTGCTTTTATAACGATAAGACTTCTCTAAAAAAAAAAAAAATGTCACAAAACATACCATGAACAAGAGCTCTTAATTTGGTAAAATTTTAGACATTTGAGCATACTGATGAGCACCATTTAAGTGCAGTAAAATGCCGCTACACTTCCTTTTCCCCTAAATGGAGCTAAAAGTCACATGCACTTTTTACTACCTGCATGGAGATGTCGGAAATTGTAAGTACATTTGAATCGGGTTTTATAAGCTCACATTAGAGGAATATGCTTGAGATGAGTTACTGTGATTGCTTGCTGTTCGTCGTTCGATCGTACGTCCGTCCGTCTACAGTTACATAACGTATTTCTCTTCGGACAACGTTTGATAAATTAAAATCAAATACATGTATCTCAAATGGACTCGTGTTGGATGTTACTAATACATAATTGTTTAAATGGTCTTTGTCACGTGACCAAAGTGGTCGCTGTTAATGTACTTATCAGAAACCTTTAAAATGATGTCCACTCGCACAGCGAGTCAGATGCCGAAAATGCAAATGTGGTTTTTCATCGGCAGCATTGGGCATCGTGACAGATGCTCTAAAACAGACAAAAAGAAAACAAATGAAAAAGCTATGAAAAATCATGCACTGTCTCCAAATAACCCCTTTAACCCTTAAAGCGCCTTTCACGACTATAGTTGCGTTTGCGGCCAGTGTAGATTGAGATCAGGCTGCACGAAACGTGCAGTCTGATCTTTGATCTACACTGTCCGCTTTGCTGAATCATTGTAGACAAAAGCAACCATGAAATTGCAATTATTTGGGCCTTATTTCTTGGATGAAAATGTCTGACAGGTTTATTCGGCGCTCTAAGGGTTAAGATGTATTTTGTGCCATATCTTTGGCTTCAGTAGCATTAATTCTTTGCCCATCCTTGTCTTTTGACTTCTCACACGGCATTAATTCACGTGACTGTTTAGTATGTTTTACAAAGAAAGAACAATGCTTCCCTTTAACTCTTTACCATACAACCCCGAGTTTTAACTACCTTGAAGAAGAAAGCTTTAGAAAACATGGTGGAAAAGGGAGAAAATACTGGTAACCAGCATTTTCTCCACTTTCCATCGTGTTTTCTACCCTTTGAAAGACAATTCTCATCAATTCAGCTACTTTTAGATTGTCGTGTGCAAATTGCTTTCAATTCGGACAAGTCTAAAATTTTGCCGTGTGATATCTAAAGAGTTAAAAACACAAAACCCCGTGTTTTAACAACCTTCATGAAGATGGATTTTGAAAACAGTGTGGGAAAAGGAGAAAATGCAAACATTTTGTCGTTTGGTAAAGAAAGAAAACAAAAACAGAAACATTGTCGTTTTATTTCCCAACCCTCGTTTTTTAAACTCTAGCACATGACAAAAATTTTGTTAAAGGATTGTGTGCATATTTTTGTGTTGCCATCGAGAAATAACTGCCTTATTGCATGGCTATTTGCTATCTAATAAAGCAGTTGCATTTTATTTCTCGATGGCAGCACAAAAATATGCAACATACCCATTGCACTCGATATCCACGTGAATCTATTATGAAAAATGATATAGAGAAAAAACATTGGACAAATGCGATAGTATACACGTATTATTTTTTCTTGGTGGATACTCTTGGTAGAGGCGTGCGCCTCAATGCAAAATCTATTTTTAGCCTTACAGCATATTTTTTAATCAGAGACGGCCATAATGCTGCTTCGAAATCAACCGTGTCAATGATTTTTGTATCAAAATAGAAATTTCCGACACTCTAGATGGCAAGTCTTGTCAACTATCTAAACTTGCGGCTGAGCAGACGACACGTTCATTCGGCTGGCATTTTTATAGCTATTCTGAAAAGAATGCCGTCGACCGACCTGTTCTCGAGGGGTATCCGTTTTCGAACCCGACATGATATCAGTTTTCTTGCAAACTATTGTCACAGGATGAGTTAAATGTAATGTGTCGTCATGTCGTTGTGTTTGTATTTGTCATATATCACATTAATTTCATTTTTGTTTCATCCCATTTCGCCTTCCAGGGCCTCATTCCAGCACTATGTAAATAAGGGCCTCATTTTTTTTTTCATGCACGAGTTCCCCATGCCTGTTTTGTAGACGTTCCCGCTCTGCTGACGTACTACCGCGCAGTCGTTACTGAACCTTTAGTTCGTCAGGTTGTTAAACTCCTGCGCTTGAAATACAACATTAGAATAGTTTGCTAAATGGGCCGGGTCGTCTGCATTTCAGGTATGTGTAACTTTCATTTCACATTCCTAATCATAACTCATTTCACATTACTTTCATTCATTCAACATTTAAGGTACGTCTGTCTGTTGGCCAGGCTGTCTGTCTTAGCCTGTCCTAGCCATTGTAAATTGTCAGAGTTTTGTCGAATTACTGAGTCTGTCCGTTAGTCCGTCTGTCTATCATAAATTACTGTTTTTGTACATGTCACTATTTGTTTAAATGTTACATTTATGTTAATAAATGGCAGTCGTTATTGAACCTTTAGTTCGTCAGGTTGTTAAACTCCTGCGCTTGAAATACAACATTAGAATAGTTTGCTAAATGGGCCGGGTCGTCTGCATTTCAGCCCTGAACGAGAACCCAGAGCAATATTGACTCGTAACATTGGTGGCCAGTGCAACGTTCTCGGGCCGGTGAGAGACTTGGCGGCAGTTGGCCAATTACCAAAGACGGACATCCCTCCCACTGGTGGTGACCTTTCTCAACCTTACTATCGCCAACACTCGGGACTCCACGGGGAAAAGTGACTCCACTTCGTCACTCGTCACAACTCGGCCGATTCCGTACCTACATCTAACCTCGTCTGTATAAGGGAGGCTTCCATTTTGAACTACCAATCACATGATCTTAAACATGGCGGCGCCCCTGTGGATCGCTTAGCAACGACATGAACAACCACTGTGAAGTTATTCACTTCTATCGATCTGTCGATGAAAGCTCCTAACGGAATTGATAAACCACGCTAAAAATTGAATGTACAAACTGTTTGCCGACTGAAATACTCTTGGAAAGATAACGATAGAAAATTTACTCATGCGTTCTTTCTAAAGAGGAGCCTTACAATTTCAATAACGGTAAAGCGGTGTGCTTCCGGAGATGTGCGAAATGTACCGTGTAGGTGCATATCAAGCTACATGATACAGCCGAGGGATTTGATCACCGGATCACCCGAGGTATGCCGAATTGGACATTACTTTCATTCATTCAACATTTAAGGTACGTCTGTCTGTTGGCCAGGCTGTCTGTCTTAGCCTGTCCTAGCCATTGTAAATTGTCAGAGTTTTGTCGAATTACTGAGTCTGTTCGTGTGCTAAAACCTCACTACAACATTTCCTGTTAGTTATTCAAGTCTGCCCTTGAACTGTATTTGGGCATTTCCTGTCACTTTAAACTAAAAAAAAAAAGTGAACAATTCTGTGACTTCAACTCTTTGTTTACGCTAGACTAAACATGCGTGTTTGTGCACACAGACTGAGATAACTTACAGAACCCGTTAGCCTCTGATTAGTTACTGTGTAGACTCGGCAAAGAAAAATGCCCCGTGATGTTAGTGGTCATATTCAGTTATAGTCGTCTGCTAGGTATTGACAGAATTCATTAGAAGCTACATTTATGAAAAAAAAAAAGTGTTTGAATTTGTCAAATGTAGTACTTGAGGTGAGTTCTATTGAAACAACGTGACAAAAGCAATGCTCATGTTCGTGCTCGAGAGTAGTATATATTATACCATTTTGCAAACATTTTTTATAAAACGGTATAAAACGGTATAAAACGGTATAAAACGGTTTTGTTCTCTAAAAAAGGTTCCTAAATAACTAAATGTGTTCTCAAACCGAAACACGCGGACCAAATCACATGCTCATGAAATTATGAACTAACGAACCAATGAACTAACGAACCAATGAACTAACGAACCGATGAACTCATGCAATGGCTAACCAGCTAACCACATCATGCAAATGACTAGCCTGTTTATAACCTTTGGGTGGCTTAAGATTTTTAATAAAAAAAAAAAAAAAAAAAAAAAAAAAATTTAATTTTAAAAAAATTTCATCATCACGCGTCATTGCTTCAGATACTGGGATACCGAGTTACTAGGATACCGAGTCAATGAGTTACTGAGTTGCTCAAGGCAAACCCTTACATCTGTAACCCACTCAAACCCCCCCCCCATCAACCAACGCATCACGCAATGGCTAGCGGGTTTATAACCTTTGGGGTGGGCTTTGGATATTAATAAAAAAAAAATTTGAATTTAAGGTAAAAGATCGCGCAGAGACAGTAGGTAAGATGACAGACTTACAAGATAAAATAAAAAGGTATCTACCTCCAATAAAATATCCAGTTATATTTTATCCAAGAAATTTTATACCATATTCATTATCACACATAAAAAGTAGTGTTGATGATTTTAATTTATATTATGATTTAGAAAAAGCTATTACTTTAAAAGAAAAATATGAAAAATTAAAAAACGGAATAAACTATAATACAAAGAAAAAAATACAATATGGAAAAGAAACTTATATTAAACTTTTACAAAAATTAAAGAATCATGTTCTTTTACTTAACACAAAAGAAAAATATAGAGATACTTTAACAAAAGAAGATTTAGAGACAATTGAAAAGATAAATGAAGAAGTAGTCATCATTAATAACTTAATATCAGATTATGATGAAAAAAGAAGAGAGCTATGTAAAAAAATGCAGGAATTAACAAATTGGAGAGAATATACAATTTTTGAAAATAAAAAATATGGTCTTTTTAAAGAATGTTATAACAATCTTCATCATGAAAATAATTGTTTAGGCAGATTTGAAAAAAAACTAAAAGAAAACATATCATTTAATGATATAATGAATTATATTACAGGAAGAAATATTGATGAAAACTATGTTTTAGAATGTATAACATGTGGTAAAATTAAAAATTTATAATTTTTATTTGTTCTTAACACAAATAAAAATTTATTTTTTGTATTCCTCTATCCTATGATGTCCCCAAGCAAGTGTATGAATTCCATCAGGTAAAATAAACCTTTTATCATCATTTGCACTTAATGCTATTTTATTAATTTCTTCCGTATAAATTTGATGCTTATAACTTCTTAAATTTGTCATTGTTCTATGCTGTATATTATTTTTTTCTAAACAATTTAGATAATCCTGATGCGTTATAGTTTTCTTAATTATATTTTTCTTAATCCCTTTACATTTTCTATTTTCCACCCCATCATCCATTTTAATACTGTACATTTTTGGTTTTAATCCAATAGTTTCTTCTATTTCCCGTCCACTTGTTTCATCCTTAAACATACCAATCACCTTTTTATTTACACCAACTGGAATACCTGAAGGATGCCCCTCTTTTGGATAGTCACTTGTATCAAACTTTTCTTTAACATCATCTGAAATATCTTTATAAAAATCTTCTGTTTTAATTTCATACAATAAACTATCTGTATCTGTCAGTCCTAAAGTTGCTCTATCTCCATATTTTGCTTTAATATAGTTATAGTGAAAATCATACATCAATGTTTTACTTAACTCAAGAATGGAAAACCCTAAATATATTGGTTTGTTAAATGTTATTTGTGTTTTTCCCATATGAATGCTTATTAAATTTTCATTAAATATTTCTAAATGCTTAAAGTTTGGTTTGTTTACAAATTTTCTTGCTGTTTTTCTACTTCTAACAAGTCTAATATTTACCCTTTTTCTTATATTTTCTATAGTTTTTCCAAACACTGAATTGTTCATTGACTTATAAAAATCTTTTTCAAAATCATTTTCTGCTTTTGCTCTCAGTTGTGTGTTTAAATCAATATATGGTTTTAACCAATCACTCTCTTTAAACTTAATCCCTCTATGTATCTTCCTCAATTTTAAACCAAGACTTAAACACTGTTTTAAACTTTTATAATGTATAATATATTTCTTTTTATCATGTAAATTTGGCACCAGCTTTTCAACTTTATTTACTTTTTTTCTCTCCGCAGCAAGAGGAAGCTCATTAAAATAATCATGCAGTTCTTTAGGAACATCTAAATCAACTTCTAAAAAACAAGAATGACGTTTCCAGTTGTTTAATTCCTTTTCCGTCATCCATTTAAATCCGCCAATTGGAAGCTTCTGACTCATTGCCCAACCATACAAGTTATTCGCATCTAAATATTTACAAAATACTGAAGGCATATTCGAATTGTACTTTTTAGCTAAATATTTATTATTAGCTTTTATATACCTTTTAATAATCATTGAAATTCCACCTCGGACCCCCCTTTCAATAAATTGGATTTTATTTTTATCTCTAAACAGTTTTAACTTAACACCAGTTAACTTTAATGCAGCATCCCAAGCTAAACCAGGTGCAGTAAAATACCAAGCAGGGTCTAATTTATAAACGTTAAAACAAACTTTTCTAAAACTTTCAAACACATCAGCTAAAAGAAGAACATCCGTTTTTAAATATAAATCATGATATTCACCAAGAGTTTTAATTTTAAATGTTTTCCATACCTTTTTTGCATGGTTATAATCTTCTTCTGTAATTCCTTCACCAGCAAGTTTTGAATAAAATGCTTCTATAGGTGGTAATTGTGTTTCATTAAGTCTTTCTAATGAATCAATATATTCATATGGATAAACACCCTTTCTACGAAGAAGTTTAAACTCTTCTTCTTTTGGAAATTCGCTTTTTAAGTTTTTGAATTGATAATCTTTTAAATTTTCTGCTAGTTTTGCTAAACTGCTATCCATAAATTTAAAACTATCTAAAAACCTAATATCCTTATAAATATCTTTACTTTTATATTGACCTACTAAAGTCTTTTTTGTAAAGCTTATATATTTTTCTTCATTATTTGGAATTACATTAATTTCCCCCTCACTAACACCAAGATTTTTAACAAACAAATGAGTATCATATCCAGACAAATTATGAAAGAAAACAGGAAGAAAGTTTGGTTTATGAAATTTAAGATTACATTTATTATGTGCGGCTCCTCTATATCTACCACTAAAATGACAGTGGTCTCTTACTTTTTTCCATCTATCTTCATCTTTTTTATTTTCTTTTTCTTCCTCTTCTTCCACTCCATCTTCTTCATCGCTTTCCTCTTCTTCATCACTTTCTTCTTCCTTCCCAAACTTCTTATTACAAAGATAACAGGTATCCGCAGTATTAAATTTTTTTGCATCCTCTGCGGTAAGTATCATATCTTTTTTTGGTAATTTAAAAATCTCTTTAGTCAGACTTTCTATTTCTTCCACAAACTTTTCCTCTGCTTTTTCTCCTCGATATAGTAACAATCTAGACTTAAAAACATTTTCATCAAAACTTTTTAAAAAGAAAGCATAACCTGTTGGGACATGCATATGAGTTTTTGTTGTTGTACTTTTACTTGGGTCTGGTTTTGCATGTTGTATTGGTATTTGCATCGTTTCAAAATCACCATAAACAACAAAAGGATGCCATTGTGTTTTAACCCAGTTTTTAAACATTATGGTACACTGGTTTTTTGATGGCATTTTAATTCTTACAGCATCTTCTTCATAGCAAAACACTCTATGATCTTCTAAAACTCTTTCACTCGTAAAATGTCCTAAACAACTCCAACAAAAAGAAAGTTTATGTTTATCTTTAGATATTTTTGATGCTAATAGCGCGCTTGGATTTTTCACCCAAACATAATGACTATTTTCATCTTTATCTTTTATTAACAAAAGAATCACTAAATGTTTTCTACCAAAAGTTTCTTTTCTTTGCCTTCTAAGAGGATATAACCCATCTTTTTCATCATAACCTATAACAACAATAGAAAAATCTGGATTTTGATTTTCAAATTTATTAATATCGCACAACTTAACGGGGCAATAGATCCCTTTCATATTTAATTCTTTGATTTGCTCTTTTAATTTTTTATCAACTATTTGTGGATTTTCTTTTTTCGGATAAACCACCCTCATACAACAGTATAAAAAACAATTATGATCTTTTTCGTTTTTAATATTAACAAGTCCATTTCTGTTATTTGCTCTTTTTAATCCTGCTGGTAAAGGCATCCATGAACCGGCACGCCCCTCCCATGCTTGTATATTTTCTACAGAATGTAATGTTAAGCTTATAACCCCCTCAAAATTCCAACCAGTTCCTTGTATTAAAAAAGTTTCGAAATTTCTCATAACTCGTTCTACCATGTCATCATAAGCATCATCTACATTACTTTCCCTTGTTATAGTTTCATGACTTGAAGAAAGTTTAACGTTTTTATATTCAATATCACCATCATTTTTTTCCCTTGAAAATAAACATACTAGTTCTAGCTTTACCTTTGTATTTCTATTGTTTCTTAAAAAATTAGTTATGCTTTCTCTACATACTTCTAAAAAATCATTTGCTCCCCATCCCCCTACTCCATTTATAACATACTGTGTTGCAAATTCTCTTAATGCAGACGCTTCTTGTCTTAATACGGTGTTTGGCATTTCTCTTCTCAGCAAGTCCTCTTCTACATTTTCTAAAACCCGGTTTATAACTTGTGGAATTTGCTCTTCTGGAACATTACCAGTCATCCAATTAGTAAAATTAGACACTCTTCTTCTAACACTCTGAGGAATTACTGTTGAGGCAACCCTTTGAGCACCACTATATAAAATAGATGCAATCGTTTGACTAGCATCTACCAATCTATTGATAAATCTTCGTGAAAAAGAATTCATCGCTATAATTTTTAAAATAAATAAAATTTACTTAAGTCAAATTTTATTATTTTTTTCATAAATAATAAAATTACTCACAGTGACTTGTACACTAAAGAATATCAATTCTATATTTACCATTCCATACTCTACCATTCCAGTTTTCAATCGTTTGTGGACATTTACCAATATACTTACTAGCCTTGTAAATCGATGGAAACTCTTTCACCTCTTCAGTTTCAACATCCTTTAAGGTAACCCTCTTTGGGTTTTTAGCAATATCCTTTAATCTTTCATAATTAGGAATTTTTTTTAAAAATTTTTTTTCTTCCTCTTCAGGATACAAACCATGCTCTTTTAAAACATCAATATACTTTTTCTTGTCCCAATAGGAATACCACTTAATATTGTTATCTGTCAATATTTTCTTAAAATCAGCAACCTTTTTCATTTATTTTAAGTAAAAATTTACTTAATATACTACACTCATCTTATTCCCATCACTCTGGAAGTTAATTAGTCTATCACTAATTAAAACTGCATAAGCTATAGTATTTGCTGGAGCAGGATTACCGAATGTTGCTTTAACGTGAATATCAGTAACAGAAAACTTAAGCCTTTCACTTTGTTTTGATAAATCAAACACAAACAAAGGAAACATATATTTAAATTCAATAGGGGTAAAACAATTGTTTGATACCAATTCATCCATGTTAAAAAATTTTTTTCTAAAAGAGGAAGCTTCACCATATATTCTTCCATATCTATTAGTTGTAAAATTTATATCATGATCATAGTTTGGATATTTATTTGGACCCAACATTACATAAATATTTCTAACATCTATATTATCAAATAAAGCTGGGTTTGCTAATTGATTATTACTTTTTCCTGTTTGAAAACCTACAATTAAGAAACGTGGCACCTCTGGGGATGATTTAGATGATAACCTCCAAGTAAAACCTATTGCTTGTGGAACCGCAATAGAGTCGCTTTGTATCATTCTATAACCAACTGGAAATTTTTCTTTCTTCTCAATAAATTTAAAAAGTTCCAACTTGTTTCCATCTTCAGGTATTACATGAGGCATAAACCATGATACTTTTGTTAATTCAACCTTACCAGGTTCATGTCTTTGGTTTCCACCTATTGCTGCTTCGACAAGTCTATAAATTGCATCATTATCATTATTTCTTGTTAATGTTAAAGTTTGTTTCATACCATATATAATTTTGTTGTAATCTTCACAAAAACCAAATATATGCTTTAAGGGTACCTTTAAACTAAATGTTCCAGTAGGTAATGAATCGAAAATAAAAGACCTTCTTGTTTTAAAACCAGTATTATTATCATTTATTGCACCAGCTGTATCCTTTTGCCAAAGCTGATTTAATCCTTGGGAATTAGAAAAATCATCAGGGTATTTTAACAGCCCAAGCATTGTTGTAGTTTGACCAGGATAATTAATGCTTTCTATCTCTTGCCCACTAAGTTGATATCTTATATTTTTAAACAGATACATCAATCCATTGTTTACTAGGGTGACCTGATCATCATCATGACGAACAACGCCATCCATATTATAACCACGATTAATAACAAGAATAGATTCTTTTAGCAATCTTCCTTCAATTAGTAGGTATGATTCTGAAGGATGATAAAAAATATCTTGTGTTTCAATATCAATCCTAATATTTCCTCCAGAGTTGTTATAATTGGTTCCTGTAATAGGCAGATATTCATAATATTCATATTCATCAATACTATCATCTTTAAAAATCGGTGCTTTAATATTTAAAATATCCATTTTTATTATATGCAATTATAATTTTAAGTCAAATTATAATTGTTTAAATTAATTTGCCCATAGTTGAGGGAATGACTTGTTTTCATCATTTACATACACACCCTTTAGTTTAATATTTTTAATTTTTTCTACTGAAAGGTTTTTTTTCATTTTTAGATAAATTCTATTTCCGTAAAGTATGGTTACCTTAGACATATTATTTTTTTTTAGATATTGATTTATATCTTCTTCAAATTCCTTAATGATATCAGCTTTTTCAGGTGACAATTTTAAAACAATCTTTTTATAATCATAATTTGTATCACTGCTATCTAATACTTCACAATCTTCATCAAGTTTTAAATTAGCATAAAGGATACTAACCTTTTTTGTATTGTATTTTTCATAATGCGTTAAATTAAATTTTAGATTAGTCATTCTTTTTATTTAATGTAATAATTTACTTAACTTAAATTTATAATACTTTAACTCCACCACCCTTACTATTTAATTTCTTAACTAAATCTTGTATAGCAATGGCACCACCATCTTGCAAATAAGGGTTATAATATGATGTAGTAGGCTTTTGAGTATATTTTTCTATAATCTTTTTAGATTTTGGTGTTAAAGCCTTTTGAACTAACTTTTTACCTGCATCAACTGCTGCACTCTTTCCAACCTCTAACGCTTTCTTTGCTCCTTCCTTAGCTACACTCTTACCAACATCAACTGCTGAAGATGCAAATTGTTTAGCTGCGCTGCTTGTAAAGAGTTTTGTAAGAAAATTAACAAAGCTATCAAATATCCCCGCCCCTCCATAAGCATAATTTCTTTTAAATCCTCTCTTTTGTGATGTAATCATTTTTATAGTATAGACATTAATTTTTTATAAGTTTTTGCATCTAATATACGCTGTCTTTTTAATTCATCACAAATACTTACCAACTCATTTCTTACACCAGTATGACCAGCTCCTTTACTTGCCATTAAGAGGTCAAATCTTTCTAATAGTGAGTTAGGGTCAGATGGAATAATGGTAATTCCTTTTCCGATGGGTCTATCAAGCCAAAAATTTTTAAGAATTTTTTTCCATTTGAATGCTTTACTGCTTTTTGGTAAATGACTTTCTTTCGTATTATTTTTATGAAGGGTGCCAGATTTATATATTATCTCCTTATAATTTTTAAAATCTTCACTTTCTTTACCCCCATATATACTTTCATTCGGTTTTCTAGCTATAATTAACTCCCACAGACCAGGTGTGCCTTCATAGATTTTATTTTTAATTAAAAGATCATCTCCTAAAATTTCAACTTCCTCATTGCCAATATAAAATTTACCTTTTTTGTCATATAACCCATAAGTTGTATCAGCTTCATCCTTATTGGTAAATCTTCTTAACTGCTGAGCCGCTAGTGGTCCAATAAACATTAATGGCTCACTTTCTTCTTCCATTTGATCCCTATACCATTTTATTTCTTCTAATTCTTCATCAGTAAGGTGATCACTTTTTTTAGCTTCTATAGAAGGAAAGGCAGGAAATGTAATAGCCTGTGGCAACTGTTCAATCCCCTCTTTAATAGGTTTAAGTCCTTCTGTAATCTCCTTTGTTGAAGCTTTTTGTGTTTCTGTAATAGGTCTAAAAAACTTATAAAGATCTGTTTGTAATTCGATATCCCCGGTTCTCTCTGCAAGTTGATTATCATAAATTCTTTTCTTCAGTGCAATGAATTCTTTTACTGTTTCTTCCCTTTTTAAAGGGTCTCGGATCTTCAAAAATGACATTTTTTTAAAAAGTAAAATATTTTTTTAATTTGTATTGTCTATCTCACATGCACAAGAACACTTAAACTTAGGCGGTTTTATTTTTAATTTGAATGCCTTTCTACAAGCCTCCTGAATTCCTCCCGTGCTTCTATTCGCCCCTTCTCTATTAAACTCTCCGATTCCTCTAGCTTGCTTTTTTTCTTAGACTTACTTCTAATTTCTTCCTTCATTTGTTTGTATTTTTCCAATTCTTCCATAATTAAAGTAAATTCTGAATGATCTATTTTGTTGTCTGTTATTGCTTTTGATATATGTGTAAGTAGTGTGTTTAGCTTTGAATCAGCCAACATTTTAATCTGAAGATGTTTTTCTGATTTTGTTCTGGTTCTTCTAACCACAAACTTACCCACCAATGCGGCTAACCCAACAACTAAAGCACAGCCTTCTAGAACCATAGTTGCAGGTATCGCTACTACGGTTGATAGTAAAGCGATTCCCCCTGCTCCGGCGCCTAGTGCTATAACGGTTAGTCCAGCTTCTACATTGTCCACATTCTTACTAATCTTTAAATACTTTTTACTTAGTTGCTCTCTTTCCTTAACTTCATTTTCTAGAAAAGTCTGAATTTCTGATATCTTTTGTAACCTGAATGATTGACCGTTATCTCTTGCAGATACTCCTAACGTCGTAGATGTTATTACTGGCTCTATTGATGGCGCATTTGGTATATTTCGTGCTTCTGGTAACTCTGGATAAATCTTTTCTTTTAGTTCCATTTTATTAACAACAACTTATTTTTAAATAGAATAGTAAAGACGACACAAAAAGGTGTTTTCTTGTATTTTTTTTATTTTACCAGAGTTGTTTGTAATTGTTGCAACCATGTCATCCACTTCTTCTAACGTAACTTCATTTGTAATAGATAATTGATTAAGTTTAAGATTATAAGATAGAGAAGCTAAAACAAAACCTTTACTCATATTGAAGCCCATACCTAAGGCTAACGTCATCGTAAATCCTCCTTCTATTACTAACGGTTGTTGAGTAAAAATATCCCATGTAACAGGATTAACTTTTTTAGCTGGATACTTAACTTCTACAGGTTTCCAAAAAATAGTTTTTGGTTGAACTATTTTATGTTTTCCATTTCCAAATTTATGTACATTCATATTTTTAAATTTACAATATTGCACCTAATATAGGAATATTAGCAAATGGGCTATTAGGTCCTAAAAGAAGACCTTTTCCATCATAAATTTTACCACCTTGTTTTAAATACAATCCATCACCAACGGAATAGAATCCTTTACCTTTGTATGGTTTAAGATATAAACCTTCACCATCAGTTTCTACTTGACAGATTTGTTCCCCTTTCTTAAGATATAATCCGTTACCCATTGCTTTTTGAACTCCTGAAGAAGCAAGGCCAGATAGTGCACCAACTCCTATTGCAGGTAAAACGGTTCTTGCTAATGTAGGTAGAACTGATGAAGCTAATCCCGCTAATAGAGGTAAAAATCCACCTTCTACTTTCATATTATGCTTAAGTTGTTTAGTTGACATTCTAAACGTTGACCCCTTACCAGCTTTATAAGCTTTTGTAAGTTTATTTACTTGAGATTTGGTTAATGCTACTACATCATTACCATGAATATCTTCATGCTTTAAACGAATACTTGCTGGAGCTTTGTTTCTAAAAGAATGTAAAATTTTTTCCTTTTGTCCGTCTGATATATTTATTTTAGCGTTAATATAGTTTGTCATTTTTTATATCTATCTTGCTTCTCTTATATGAAATCTAATTGTTAAATTTTCCCCTCTAAGATTGAGTAATGTTCCATCTTGGTCTGTAATTGATACACTTAAATTATGTATTTCATTTAATGTTAATGGAAGGTAAACAAGGTTTACCGGATTTTCTATAATTTTATATCCTGGTGATACATTTGGAAAAAAACTATAAATTGTATTTTTTTGTGAACCGTTAACATAACTACCTGAAATTAAATCTATATTAACTAGTAAGCTATTAATACTAAGAATATTTACTACATTTTCTGATTCATGAAATCCTTGTGTATATTTAGAACGAGTGAACCCTAATATTTTAGCAATAGAATGTTGTTGGTTAAAATCAACCTGATATCCATTTTCTAAAACAAGAATAGACTTTAAAGTATTAGTATTTGCTGAGATGCTAATATAATATTCTTCATTAACAGCATCATAATGACCCTTTTTTCTCATTTCTTGTTGAATTACATCATTAATATCAACTAGATCATAACTTCCTTCAGGTATTCTTATTTTTACCCATGTTGCACCATTATCTGGTGTATAAACAAAAATGTTATTGCTTGCATCAATATTAGGAAATGAATAATAAGTTTCAAGATTAACCAATGCTATTTCATATTCTTTATCTTTTTCTAATTTAAGTGGAGGAGTAAATCTTGTTGTAAACTCTGTTTTGTTATCGCTTACGATAATTTGAAATGATGTTTTATGGTTAGTGTTTTTTACTATCTTTTCAAGTAATTCTACTTCCATTTTATAAATTTGTAAAATATATTTTAATGAAAAAATATATTTTTTAATTATAATCTTTGTAATTTCGTGGTATGTAAAAGTTATCAAAACCACATCTATATTTTCCATCATTAGGGTTCTTAGTTAAATCTAACACTACAAAACCATGAGGTATTTCCCAACACTTTTTACAAAAATTAATAAACTCTGTTTTAGTCATATCATCTCCTACATGATCACTATAAATATGATTAAGATTTTTTAAGTCTTGTCTAAACAAGCATATTAAGTTTGCATTTTCTCTAATAGTTTGACGGGGTAGTCTAAAATAATTTTGTGCTAGATAAAAACAATCAGCATTACTATGTCTTCCTCTTACATAATAGTTTTCACACTTGTTTTGTCTTTCTAAAAGTAAGTCATCAAATATCATTAAGTTTTTATTTGATGCATTTAAATCTCTTGGGTCAGGTACATCACTAGCATATTCAAAAAATTCACAATCGATATCAGATTTTTCCTTAATTGTTTTTGCCCATTCTTCAACTAATGCAGTAGGTGAAATATCTCGGTTTTGAACTTCATCTTTAAGTGAGAACAACCTTAATATGTATTCTTTTGGTATTTTTTCTTCAAAAGCTTTTTTAAGTATGCGATATTCTGGTTGAAACAAACTTTTACCAAAAACGTATAAGTTACCATAATCTAACCAATCAGGTCTTAACAAAAGGTTAAGTAAAAGTGTAGTTTTACCACATCCTGATTTGCCTACTATTAAACCCCTGATACTCCTAGGTAAAAGGGGATGGTTAAATCTTTTTGCTAATGTTTCATTCCAAGATAAATTAACAATATCCATATTTTAATTAAAAAAAATTATTTTAATATATAAAAAATGTATTGTGTTAAATGTAAAAAGAAAACTGATACTACAGATTTAAATTGTACGGTAAGTAAAAATGGTAAAAATATGGTGCGAGGAAAATGCGCTATTTGTGGTACCGTGAAAACACAATTTGTTAAACAAAAAGAAGGTGGTTCATTGTTAAACAAAGCAATCAATAACTTACCTGTTGAAATGCACTTACCTGGGCATAACTTTACTGGCCCTGGTACCAAGTTAAAGAAAAGATTAAATCCTGACTTAACACCTAAAGAATGGTCAAAGCCTGTTAATTGTGTTGATAAAGCAGCATATCATCATGATATCTGTTATCTTAAGCATAATGATACTAAAACACGGAATGATGTGTGTGATGCTAATATGCTTAAAGAGTTAAAAGGTATCTATAATCCAACTATTAAGGAAAGAATGGAAAGAGGATTGGTTTCCTCATTGATAGGAACCAAGAAAAGATTTGGTATGGGTGTCGGTAAAAAAAAAATTTAGAAAATATAATGCTAGCAGAAGAATTACATAAACCTGTAAAAAGAAAATTTAAGAAAAGGAGAGTTAGAGTAAATGGTATCGATAGGATATGGGCAGCAGATTTAGTAGATATGCAAGCATTTTCTAAACTAAATCGTGGAGTAAAATTTCTTCTTGCTGTCATTGACATCTTTTCAAAATATGGTTGGCTGGTACCCTTAAAGGATAAAACAGGAAAATCTGTTTCTGTTGCACTAAAGAGTATTTTTAAGGAAAGAAAGCCTGAGAAAATGTGGGTGGATCGGGGGAAAGAGTTTTATAACAAAGATGTTAAAGATTTGGTTGAATTGTATTCTACTGAAAATGAGGAAAAATCAAGCGTTGTTGAGAGATGGATTAGAACAATGAAAGAAAAAATGTGGAAGTATTTCTCTGCTCACTCAACAAATGTATATATTGATGTATTACAAAATCTTGTTAAGGAATACAACAACACGAGGCATTCTTCTATTAAGATGTCGCCAATTGAAGCAAGTAAGAAGAAAAATGAAAATAAAGTTTGGATAACATTGTATCCTGATTATGACCAAGTAAGGGAGGATATCAAACCAAAGTTTTCTGTTGGAGACAAAGTAAGGATAAGTAAAAAGAAAAAGACTTTTGAAAAAGGTTATACTACGAGATGGACTGAAGAGGTTTTTACGGTTATCGGAGTAAAACAAACGACGCCTATAACGTATAAGATTGAAGATTTAAATGGTGAAGAAATAAAAGGTTCTTTTTATGAACCGGAACTACAAAAAACGAGTCAAGAGGTGTATAGGATAGAAAAGATTATTAAAAAAGGTAAAAAGAAATCTCTTGTAAAGTGGAAAGGTTATTCTGATGAGTTTAATTCATGGGTTGATAACGATGCTATTGTAAATATTTAACTATATAAAAAATGGAAAATATTTTAATTGATAATATAACTTTACCAAATAAACCTTTAAGCAATTTTGAGCTTGAGGATGCCGTAAAAAAATTAAAAATAAAAAATTTTAGAGGAACATTTTTAAGAGATGCCCTACCTAAAAAAGTAAGAAATAAAGAATGTGGTATATTAAATCTTGATGCTACTGGCGGACCCGGTACACATTGGGTTGCTTGGTTTAAAGATGGAAAGAAAAAAATTTATTTTGATAGTTATGGTATTCAACCACCTCTTGAAATTATAGATTATTTAAAAAGTCCATTACAATACAATACAGATCAATTACAACAAGCAGGTGAAGTATTTTGTGGACATTTATGTTTATACATTCTTAAAGAGTTGTGCTTGGGTAATAAATTTCAAGATATTTTAAATAAACTTTTTTAGCAATATTAAAAAAAATGCCTGTTGATAAATTTGGAAGAATGGATGAAGTTAAAACAAGCGGTGATGGGGTATCACTTGCTTACATTACTAACAACTTTTTACGTAAAGATGGAACAACCACTGTTACCGGTTCCATAAATATGGATGGTAACACATTAACAAGGGTTAGTAATCCAGTAAATCCTCAGGATGTTGCTACTAAGAGTTATGTTGATGGTAGCAGCTCAGGGTTGTTAGATGAAAACGGGGGGTATCATATAGAGGGGTATCTAAACATGGGTTTTAATAAAATAAAAAACTTAGATGAACCTGAGGGGCCCAGTGAAGCTGCTACAAAAAGATATGTAGATGGTATTAATGCAATACGAAAACAACAAGATGGTACCTGGTCTGCTGTTGCAGATATAAGCATGAAGGGGTATCATTTAATGGATCTTATAGATCCTGCATCCCCGATGGATGCTGCTACAAAAAGATATGTAGATTATGCTAATCGCGCATTTATTCATGATGGTGATACATATACATCAAGTAGTGACATTTCTATGGGTGGATGGAGGATTAATGATGTTGCTTCACCTATAAATAATCGACAAGTTGCAAATAAGTTTTATGTAGATAGCGTTGTTAAGACGGCCACCGCAGGAAAAAGAGCTTTAACACAAAACCAAGCTGGGGTTTTCTTAGCAGCTGGTAAAATAGATATGAACACTCACCCACTTACCGGCTTACCAAATCCAATAGACCGTGATTCTGCTGTCAATAAAAATTATGTTGATAATGGGGGTGCCATTGTAAAAAATCTTGATGGAAGCTTTACAGCTTCTGCGGATATCTATATGCAAGGCTTTACTATAAAAAATGCGGTAACCCCAGTAGAAGAAAGAGATATAGCAACAAAATCCTACGTAGATGAAAAAATAGGCATTAAACCAAAACCTATAATTACCGTGTGGGCTGAGGAAAAGGGAGAACTTAAGAAAAACAACTTTCAGTTTTCATTTGGTAATGGTTTATCAGGTCCATCTCATGCATTGGGGGGTTATTGTTTATCCACGTCAGGAAGAATATTACGCGGCACATTAGTTTCTTTACCAAAAGATGATGATGATAGTATACTTGAAATAACCATATCATCTGCTGAAACTGGAAAAAATATTATTAAAAAACGTGATGAGTTATGTACTTGTACAGAGTTTAATCCTCCTATTGAGGTCAACCAATGTGATGTTATAAATTTTAAAACTGTGTCAAAAAATCCAAAGGTAACTAATTCTTATGTAGCTATATTGATAGAATTGGATATGTAAAATATATAACCCAGAAAAAGGGTTAAATATTTATAAACTTAAAGTTTATACTATATTCTTCAATGTCATTAATACAACTTTCAAGAAAACTGTGTTCATATGGACAATCTATAAATCTTTGTTTAAAGAGAGATAGCAAATTGGTTAAATCTTTACTGTAAAAATGATGTTTAACGCGTGTGTTGTTACCACCAGCATAAAATGTTATGTTTAAAGTATCTTCTTTAGGTTGTTCATAAAACATTTTACTGCAGTAATAGTAGATATCACTAAACCATCTTGAGTCTTTATAGGGCATTAGTCCGGTTCCATTTGTGTAAATGATTTTGTTTGTGTTTATAGGATGAATATTTGTTTTATCCTTAAGTAGGTCATTTAACTTCTGCTTGAAATCTGGTTCTAGTTCTAGCATTTTATTTTATGAAAATTTTTTTTAAATTTTTTTTTTTTTTATTCATCAATTAATTCTATCAATGTTTATTAAACCGTTTTCTAGTTCTTCTCTTTCAGATATTAAATAATCTAGATAGTAACATTCGTCTGCAAATTCACAATTTTTATCAAACCATTCTTGCATTACTCCACCATATATACTATTAGTTAAGTAGTAAGTATATTTACTTATTTTTTTATAAAACTCTTCTAGTTCTCTAAATTCTTTTTTCAGATTTTCCACATATTTGTATTCTTCTTCCTCTACGGAAAATGTTACACATGCTCTTTTTGTTATTTCTTTAAATAACTCATATTTATCACTAATTTCATTATATGCTCTTAATTGAAATTCGTCTATTACCTGTTTGTCTTTTACAGTTTTACTTGCTTCTATTTCTTCCTGTAATTTTTCCATATTTCTCTTTTAATATGGGTTATATATCATCTTAAGATGAAATATATACCATGGATTATTATTTAAGTCCTATTTTAACATGTTTTTTTCTTAGTCTTTTTTGACAAACACTTCAGCTACTTTCTCTATTATTTGTTTTTTAAAAACATCACAATCCTTGTCTAAAGATGAATGTTTATCATTTAAAGCATGTATAACTTCATCTTCTATATCCTCAAACACATTGTCTAAAGTTTCCTCCATCCGTTCTCTTATCTTATCAACATCTGTATCTAAAGCTATGTCGTTTTTTAAATCATCTAACCTAAACTGAAGATCCTCCTCTTTCACAGCGTCAAAGTAGCGGGTAAGATTTCTTATTGCTTTTGCTATTATATCCTCTGCTCTACTTTCAAACGAACCGTTGATGATGCTTGCCTCTTCATAAAACAAGTCATCAAACTCTTCTTGTGATCGTATGACAACACCATTGTTATCATTATTATCACTTATGATTTCATTATTATTTTCAGTAAAACTTGCCATTTTACCTACTATTTTTGTGCGATTTTTTACCTTAAATTCAATTTTTATTTACATGTTAACAAAATAAAAAAAATTTAAATTTTTTAATTATTATTCACTTCTTTGTTGTTTATAATATCTTCAATAATACGTAAATTATCTATGATATTCTTTATCTCCCTTCTTAACAATATTATTCCTTGTCTTTTCTTACTTTGCTGTAAATCTGTATATCTCCTTACTTTGTTTTTTACTAGTTCATGAATGTTATCAATTTCTAAAAGTATTATTTGTTTCATTCTTTCATTTCTATCTTCAGTTTTAACTTTTTCTTTTTTTAAATAATTTAATGCTCTCTCTAAACATTTATTGCTTACATTTTCTTTTAATTTAGTAACAATATTATCATTTATTTTACTGCTTAACATAGGTAAATCCACTGTATTTATTTGTCTATACAATGAATCATCTCTAATATAAGTCATATGCCCTCTACTTGTATGTCCTAAAGTTTTTCTTTTGTTATTCATCTTACCTACTGTCTCTGCGCGATCTTTTACCTTAAATTCAATTTTTTATTTCTATCAAAAGGAATAAAAAATATTTTTTTTTTTTTTTTTTTTTTTTATTAAAAATCTTAAGCCATCCAAAGGTTATAAACCCGCTAGCCATTGCGTGATGCGTTGGTTGATGGGGGGGGGTTTGAGTGGGTTACAGATGTAAGGGTTTGCCTTGAGCAACTCAGTAACTCATTGACTCGGTATCCTAGTAACTCGGTATCCCAGTATCTGAAGCAATGACGCGTGATGATGAAATTTTTTTAAAATTAAATTTTTTTTTTTTTTTTTTTTTATTAAAAATCTTAAGCCACCCAAAGGTTATAAACAGGCTAGTCATTTGCATGATGTGGTTAGCTGGTTAGCCATTGCATGAGTTCATCGGTTCGTTAGTTCATTGGTTCGTTAGTTCATTGGTTCGTTAGTTCATAATTTCATGAGCATGTGATTTGGTCCGCGTGTTTCGGTTTGAGAACACATTTAGTTATTTAGGAACCTTTTTTAGAGAACAAAACCGTTTTATACCGTTTTATACCGTTTTATAAAAAATGTTTGCAAAATGGTATAATATATACTACTCTCGAGCTTCATTTCTATTGGATTTGAAACATTGATTTACAGTAACTTACTGACACAACTATATTAATACTTGTGTTTGTGGTTTAGATTTCTCTTTTGAATTCGATTTGATTCATATTTGAAATCATTGTGGAAAAAGAAGCCTTCTGCAAACTTCTTTTTTTCTCGTTTTTTTTTCCTGATAGATGTACGTGTTTGTGAATAGTTTTTTTCTGTTTTAGACAAATGTGTAGTTTTTTTCTCCAACTGTAATTCAAATGATGCTTTGAAGAACACTAATTTTTGCATCGGGTAATGTTTGCCTGTACTTGAACTGAAACATTGTAGCAAAAGGGACCTGTTTGCGCATCATTGTTTTTGGATTATTTTACTGCAGCACTTTGTGTTAAAATGGTCTGCTTACGTTGATGCACTATCAATACAGGATTAATTTGAAGCATTTTGATTTGTATAGGAAATTTTGTTCTTTTCTTGCTCTCTTTTCTTACATTTCATTCTTTTTTTCAGATCATTTGTACTTCATTCCATGTTGTTGATGGATCTACCTTACAATACTGACTGAGCACTGACCTCATTGATCATCTTGGCACTGTCTAGTTTGCACAAACCTGTTGGTGAGCTAACACTTTCTCTTACTTAACCCTTCACACTTGTCGTATTTTCTGGCGTTGCTAATATGTGTTCGTGTCTTGTGATTTGATGCGATTGTACTCTACGCCGATTTGTATCCTAGGACTCGATATAGAAACTTATAGTCATTGTCTCACTTTCCTGGATAAAAGAAGTTTACACGACGCTTTCAGTTCCGGTTGAGACTCGACGGTAAGACAGCGTGATACATGCATTTGTTGTAAAAGTGAGTGATATTACAAGAATGAAATTCTTTTGATATTTTAGAATTCCCTATATTTGAGCAGTCCGTAATTGAAGTACTTTTGACAACTGAAAGTTGATGTCGGCACTGGTGTTGTTGTTGTTGTTGTGTTTGTCACAATTCCATTCCATTTACACCATTACCTTAGCTGAGAGCTACACCTCTTCCAGTATTTATTGCATGCGCTTGTTGAGAATGGCTGAGAAGGACATATCCCATATTTCAGAAGAGAATGAACTAGAATATTGCCTCAGACAGGTAATCCAGTCAGGGTACAGTATTGAATATACCCCTAGATCGTTAAGACAAGAGTTAAAACATGACCATGTTCAGTTTGGCACTCCAACACCTGTACGTTCAGCCTTGCGTGATTCTTCGCCCCCTCCTACTCTAACGCCTGAGGGTCAGCTTGGTGACATGGCTGCGAAAAGAGGGGATACGCGGACGACCCGCTTAGATTTGGCTGCAGGAAAGAGGACTACAGATCAGTCTGCTGCAGACACACGTCCTCGGGACCAGACCGATGTAGACACCCATGCACCCCTTCCCCCTCTTAATTATGTTCCAAGTCAGCAATTCTTTGACCATCCCTACCGTCGATCTTCAGCATCTGGCCATAATTACCCTTTACACTCTCCTGACCAGTCCCCTATTTTAGATCAGCCGCCTTACACAACACGACAGTCTCACCCGCCTAGTCCTTATCAACGAACCCCTGCTTACGCTTTTCCCTTTGGAACCCAAAGGATTCCAAGGATTTCACAATTTTCAGGCGAGCAGAGGAAAGAGGACATTGATTTCGAAGTATGGAACTACGAGATAAACTGTTTACTGAGATCTGGGTTGTATTCAGAGTTTGTTTTACTTGAGTCAATAAGATCAAGTCTGCGTGGAAAGGCTCGTTCAGTTCTTTTGTTTCTTGGAGAAAAGGCTACGGTGAGTTCTATAATGAGTGAAATGCAGGCTATCTACGGTAATGCTGCCAGCTCTGAGAAATTAAAGGAGCAATTTTATTCTGCATCGCAGAATGATGCGGAATCTATTGTTGACTACAGTTTGAGACTTGAGCGCCTGCTTAGCTCTCAAATTAATATTTCTCAAGAAGAGAAAAACGAGATGCTTTGCAACAAACTTTGGTCTGGGCTCTGCAACAAGGATTTAAAAAATGCAACTCGGTACAAGTTTGAAGGCACTAAGGAATATTCATCCTTACGCAGAGAGCTAAGACAAGTGGAGCTGGAGATGGGTAGTACTAAATCAAAGAAGCAGATGTCTGTTTCTTTAGAAAACGATTCACTTAAGGGTAAGGTTGATAAACTAGTTGAACTTGTCACATCATTAACTAGTAGAATTTCCTCCCTGGAAAAGAACGTGGAAGCCTTGAAAAATTCTAGGTCTAAGTGGAAAGGTTCTAAGGACAAATCCAACGCATCAGGTTCTGCAGGTCGTCTGCTCCCCAGAAGTCTGTGCAGCCAAACAAGCCACTTCCTACTGCCCAATCACCATCTTCAACCCCTTTAAACTCCTAGGCTCCTCCAGTTCAGGGTCGGATGGAGGTCAGCCGAAAGGAAACGACCCTTGTTCAATCGATCTTGCTGGTTGTTCAAATGAAACTTTTGTTAGCATCAATGGGAATAAGGTGAATGCGTTAATTGATTCTGGTTCCATGGTAACCACTTTGTCGGAATCATTTTTCACAAAGCTAAGTCCAACTCCAGAACTTTGCAGTTTGACTGATTTCAGTGTAAAAGGTGCTAATGATGCTTCTATTCCGTATTGTGGCTATGCCGTTCTTTCACTTTCTGTCCCAAACTTTTCATCAGAGACTGTGTCCGTTCCAGTTTTGATTGTGAAGCATACAGATTATTCAGCTTCGGTTCCTCTCATTATTGGTACAAACGTCATTTCATACTTTAAGCAAAATGGTGGCTGGGAAGTCCCGCAGGTTTCTCCCTGGTATCAAGCATTTTCCTCCCTAATAGACAATCAACCTTTTCCAGTTAAGTTGCATGGCAAGAGACCCCTCAAATTGAAACCTTCGGAAAGCCGAACCATCACTGGGTTTGTTAGAATAACTGGGGATATTACAGATGGCGTTGTTGAGGACAGCGGTAGGTCGTTTATTACCTGCCCCCGTCTTGTATCAGTAGACGCACGAAAGTCTTTTTGCAGGATACCTGTTCGGGTTTGCAATCTGTCAGTATCACCGCTTACAATAAGTCCCCGTACGGTCATAGGCAATTTACACCAAGTGAATGTTATCAGAGGCGTTGATTCCTTTGAAGAGACGAGTGTAGATTCAGGTTGCAACTCTGAAAAGAGTTTAGAAGATTTAGGTATTTCTATTCCCCATGATTCAGATATCCTAGCGGATAGACGTACAGAGGCAGTTGATCTCTTAGACAGATGGAAAGGAATTTTTTCATCAGGTTTCACAGACTTAGGCTGTACTTCGCTAGATGAACATGAGATCAAACTTACCGATCCTAATCCTTTCAAGGATCCTTACAGACGCATTCCTCCGGGGATGTTCGAAGAAGTTCGTGAGCATCTTAAAGATATGCTTGCAGCAGGTGCAATACGGGAATCAAAGAGCCCATTTTCCAGTAATGTCGTTCTGGTCAGAAAAAAGGACAATTCTTTACGTTTTTGTATAGACTATAGAAAATTGAATAGTCGTACTATTCCAGACGCATACTCGTTACCAAGAATTGACGAAACCATTGATTTTTAATCTGGCTCTCGTATCTTTTCTAAATTAGACCTTCGTTCAGGTTATTGGCAAGTGAGCATGAAGGAAGAGGATAAACCTAAGACTGCTTTCTCTGTTGGCCCTCTAGGTTTTTATGAATGTAACCGAATGGCTTTTGGGCTCACTAATGCCCCGGCAACCTTCCAAAGACTAATGGAACGTTGCATGGGCGAATTGCATCTTCGAGACTGCTTAATCTACCTGGATATCATTATCTTTTCCAAAGACCTTGATGAGCATTTCCGGAGACTTGAAGCCGTTTTTAAACGCCTGAAGGAAGCTGGATTGAAATTAAAGGGTTCCATGTGTGAATTCTTTCTTCCTCTAGTCAAATACCTCGGTCATGTAGTTAGTGGTCAGGGAGTAGAAACTGATCCAGAGAAGGTTTCCGTCTTGAAAGAGACTTCTGTCCCGAAATCTTTGAAAGAGCTTCGTAGCTTCCTTGGCTTTGTTGGGTATTACAGGCGTTTTGTGCCAAGGTTTGCAAATATTGCAAAACCGTTGAATGAACTGCTTATTGGTCATTCCACAGGCAAAAAGGTATCGAAGAAAAGTGCTAGTCCATGGATATGGGGTCCAGAGCAACAAAATGCTTTTGATACCCTCATTGAAAAGTTGACCTCACCCCCTGTTCTCGCTTTTGCAGATTTCAGGAAGCCCTTCATATTGAATGTTGATGCCAGTTCCACTGGTCTCGGAGCGGTGCTATATCAAGAGCAGGATGACGGCCAAGAGAGAGTTATCGCTTATGCCAGTCGTGGTCTTCGTTCCAGTGAACACAATTATCCCGCCCATAAACTAGAATTCCTAGCTGTGAAGTGGGCTGTAGTAGACAAATTCAGTGATTACCTTTATGGCAACTCTTTCATTGTTCGCACTGATAATAACCCACTCACCTATGTTCTTTCATCAGCAAAGCTTGATGCTGCATCTCATCGTTGGCTTGCTGCCCTTTCAACTTTCAATTTTGGTCTTAAGTATCGTTCAGGTAAGACCAATATTGATGCCGATTTCCTGTCAAGGAATCTGCCTGAGGAGCATGTTGTGTTTAATGATTGTGTTCAGGCGCTTTTTCACTCTGTCCTTTCTTCTCCGGAAGAAACACCAGCTTTTGAATGTGTCTCCTTGTCTCAATTTGCTATTCCCCAGGAATCGTACCCATTTTCAGACGTTAACTGGAAGGTTGAGCAGCGTAAAGACAGTACTATTTCCAGAGTTATTGAGCTTGTTACAAGAGGTCATAAGCCCACTAAGAGGCTTATCTGCCTAGAGAGAGAGGAAGTTAGAAAATATCTTCGGGAGTGGCAAAATCTTTACCTTGAAGGTGATATACTGTACAGAAAAGGGAAGGTCGGTGGCTGTACGGTTGATCAATTAGCTTTGCCAGAGTCCTTCTTTGGTCTTGTTTTAGCAGGTCTTCATGATAGCGTTGGACACCAGGGTTTTAGAGATTTTCAGCTTTTACGGTTCACGTTGGACGGAGACGGTCAGTGGCTATTTCAAGGGGCTATCTCAACATATTTGTACAAGAAAATTTAAGGCCAGACCAATTACTTTCTTGTTTTATTGTCATGAACCATTGTAATTATTCAGATTCGGAGGAAGTACCGACACCGAGCTGACGGAGCAGTCTTGGAACTTTGTTTTTAATAAAGTCATTGTACAAAAGTTGGTTTTCACGGATTATGTCCGCAAGTGGCCTTTTTCTTCCTCTTCGTCGGTGTTCCTGTTCGGGAGTAGTGTCTTCTCCTGATGAAGAAGAAAGGTCATCAGCCATTCTGTCTCTAAAATCTGCTCTGCCTGCCTGTTCTCCTTCTGGCTGGTCCTGTTGCTGGTCTGCCCTGTTGTCCTGGGCAGGCTGGAGGCGACGCTCCATAGCAGCAATCTGGGTTGCTACTCCTCTACAAGAAAAAGAGGACGAATGTCTCTATAGTGAACAATAAACCCTTTAACTCTTCAGCAATTATGTTTACTTGCAACAGGGAAAAATATCTGAAGAAAATGTTTACCAAAGGTTTAATTCATCAGAACTATAAATCTTTTTGCAACAATGTATACAAATGCATTTTAATTAATAATTCTCCTAATATGCATATCGAAAGTGCTCTAGCTTCGCATATCTCGCCTCTGTATTCTTTTCCTATATACACGGAAAGACGTAAAGTTTTGACACGGAATCGATACAGGACAAACAAGTATAAGGATAAGATACAAGAAAGGTTCAAAAGGGACCGAGAACGAAAAGCTATATACTCAAAGAATTATCTTTACCGTAAAGAAACCCTGTGCACAGGTTAAAACTAACCTACATTCAGACATCAAATATGATGCTCGGAAAGGTTCGGAAATTTTGGAAACGGTAATGTCGGGTTTCACCCGTTCAGTGGATGGCATAGATCAAGATCAGACCGCACAAAAAGTAAAGTCTGATCTTGGATCAATGTCACCCGTAAGGCATCACTAATTTGTATCCACGAGATCTAATCAAGCGTGTCATTTTTACCATGACAATTTGCTTCAGTAAAACAAAAGTGTATACCTGATGTCTAAATCTTCGATTTCTTCTAGTCTCAGTCGTGTTATTTTTGAGAGTTTTCCTGACATTCTATCTCGGAGTTGTTTCAGGCTGGCAGTCCGATACAGAGCCCTAGCATCTTCTGGCAGATGTTCGAGATTCTGTTTAATTTCATCTAGGACATCTGTCCAGTTGGTCGGGTGAGCCAGGTAAGCCCTTAAAATCAAAAGCGTTTCCTCCTTGCTGATTTTTATTTGCTTTCTTCGTCTATGAAGCAGAGTACCTACAAACAGAAACCAATGAGAAAAAAAAAATTTACTTTTTTTAAACGATATAAGCTAAAGCAACAAGTGATAAAAAGAAGCCATAATATTTCATCGATAAAACACACAATATCCTTACATACATGTATGGCCTAAAAGGTAGTGAAAGCGCACGCTTTGTCTGCCGGTCAGCGATTTATTTTAACATCCTTATCCCCTATAATGTGATATTGTGATTTATTATCAATAACAAAAGTCTATCTTGGAAAGTCCTTGAAAATTTCTACAGACTGATATTCTGGAAAAAACAACTCGTTCTCAGAGGGGGTCATCCTACTTTGATAAACATGTAAACTTAATTCAAGAATTACAGATAAAAACATTCAGTATTGCCTATGCTGAGTCCAGGGCTCTAAAATCTGCGGTCGCGAGTTCGAACCCTGGCTCGGCAAACATCCTTTCCGACATTTGTCAAATGTCATTGTGATAAGCGTACTTTGATTGATTGATTGATTGATGGAATGGTGTTAAACGGCACTTTCAAAATATTCATATATTTCTTGGATTTCACCAGTACTAGGCTAGGGCTCTGAAGTGTCTTGCCCAAGGACACTCCCATAAAAACATAGTGGATCTAGTGAGGCTCGAACCCGGGACCTACAGGTCACGAGTCCTACACTTCGCCACTGCGCCTCGCAGGACCCCCTCCTTTGCTTCTAACCAATGGGCGAATGAAAAGGAGTTTGTCTACGTGGGAAGAACAGCTAGTGGCTCTGATCGGATGTCGTGTTGTACTGGTTTGAGAAATGACCGAAATACATCGTTAGGTGTGAATCACCTAGGTGCACCAGCCGCAATTTGACTGAAAAAAAAAATGTTGAAGTCGGCGTTAAACCCATACAACCAAGCAATATTGCCCATCATTTTCGTGGTAAAATTGGTATTTTATACTCCACTCGTACTTCCCATGAAGCAAATGAATATATTATGATCTGCCATGATATAATAGAAAAGGTGTTGAAAGCTGCAAAAGCACCATTCAGTCAGTCAATCTCCACTCGTTCTGGTGTTTCTATACGTGTGCAACAAAGGGCTGCCTCGGGTCAATTGCAAGAAAACATTCCAGGCTGCAAACAAACAAAAAATAATACCGTGTACTTACCTACATTATTTCCACCTTCCATGTTTTATTGTACTCAATGTGTAGCTATTGTAAAACAATGTATTGTACACGTTTTTTCCGAACGCCCATGCTCTTTACGATGATCATGCCAATAATACGGAATCCTGTTTCCGCCATCCACTTTTCGACCTACGAGGAACTCGAAAAGTAGAAATTAGGCACACTAACTTCCACATTTCTAGCAAAAAAGTTACCTCGAAAAGTCGAAAAGTTGAAGTTTTTGACCTGACAATTGTCAAAACTTTCGACTTTTCGACCTCACGTTTGTCTAGAAAAGTAGAAATTAGGAAGTACTAACTTCAACTTTTCGCGTTAAACTGCTAGGTCGAAAAGTAGAAAAGTGGAAGTTTTTCACATGACAACTGTCAATAAAACTTCCACTTTTCGACCTAGATTACGCAGATTATTGTTGACTGTCATGGCACCATAAGATTCATACGTAGTGGATTTCTGGGTCACCAAAATGATGCCCAGCAATATCGCATGTTACCTGAGATAGGTGCTGATTTGCCATTTCCTGATCAGTGCATCTTGCTTGCCGATAAGATATATTCAAATTATTTCCCAATTATGACACCGTACACGAACGCCCAAATTCACCGTAAACAAGGACGCCATCGGAGAAAGAGTTTAAAACTAAACAGGTTAATAGTGAAATACCGCGTGTGTGTTGAACATGCCATAGCCGAGATTAAACGCTACAGGGCTATTTCAAGTGTCTGGAGACACAAACGAGGGTTTCTGCCTAGAGTTGTGCATACTTGTGTCTTTCTTACTTCTCGTAAGAAGGTTATAGGTCTTACTATTTAAAAACAAACCGATAAAAAGTTTGAGATGACCCCCGATTTTGGTGCCAGTCCGTCTCCGTCAACCGCGAACCGTAAAAGCTAAAAATCTCTATTGAGAGAACTTTGTCCCTGGTAAAGAGTCGTTTCTTTTGGCCTGACATAGATTTAACTGTTCAGGCCTATGTCAGGAAATGTCCCCGTTGCATTAGACGAAAGACTCCGTCGTCTGTGAGTGCCGGTTTAGTCCCTATCCATTCGACCTACCCCCTAGAGTTGGTGTGTATCGATTTTTTGAGTTTGGAAATGTCGAAAGGTGGTTATGAGAATATATTGGTTATAACCGACCATTATACTCATTTCGCCCAAGCCTTTGCTACCAGAAACCAGACTGCTAGGACCACGGCTAAGGTTCTTTTTGATAATTTTATCTGTCACTATGGTTTTCCCAGTCGTCTTCACAGCGACCAGGGTCGCAACTTTGAAAGCTCTGTGATCCAGGAGCTATGTAAGCTTGGCGGAATTTCAAAGAGTAGAACAACTCCGTATCATCCTCAGGGAAATGGAATGGCTGAGCGTTTTAATTCTACTCTATTAAATATGCTCGGAACGCTCGAGGACAAGTCGAAAGAAAACTGGAAAGCCTTTATCCCTGCCATGGTTCATGCATATAACTCAACCAAGCATGAAACCACTGGTCTTACGCCTCATTTTTTGATGTTCGGGAGGCATCCTCGGCTAGCCCTGGATTCATTTCTTGGTCTCGACCCGGAGGGGTTCAATGGCACAAAAACGGAATACGCCCGTGACCTAAGGTCCAGGCTGAACTTTGCTTGTAAGGTCGCAAGTCGGGAGGCCAGAAAACAAGCCAAACGCCACAAAAAGCGTTATGATCTCCGGGTGAGACCTTCAAAACTTGAACCTGGTGACCGTGTTTTGGTGCGAAACGTTGGTCTAAAAGGTAAATGTAAATTGGCTGACCGGTGGAGTCAGGAAGTCTATACAGTGGTAGCGCAGCCAAATCCGGAAATTCCTGTGTTTGAGGTTAAACCGGAAGCCAGAAATGCATCCTTAAAATTCTTGCACCGGAACCTTCTTTTACCTTTATTGAGTCTTCCCGTGGAAGAACCCAATCCACCAGGTGATCAGTCCAATTCTCAGCAAGATTCGTTACCTGTGTCGGATAAGTATGTTATCCCAGCAAGAAGAAAAGGTTCGAATTTAAGACCAGAGGCCCCATCTTTTGTCCCAAGGCGCACCACTCGGCCTTCTAAACCGCCTACTTGGATGGATGACCGTTGGAAACTTCTGTGATTCACATGTTTAAGGCCATTGCAATACTTTCTTTGTTGTAGCTTACTTTTGCACTGAAGGTTCAGTGTTTCTTTGACTGCCGTACTTTTCTACGTTATGTGGTGGGTACATTTATTTTTTGGGCCTTTTCTGTCATCTTGAACGTTCACGGCATTTAAGGCAAGGGTTCCTGAAAGAAAACATAACCATTTTCTGGAACACATTAAATTCACAATTTTAAGGTTAGATCAGTTAACGCTAACTGCCTGATTGACTTTGTCTTTTAACTAAGCACTGTTTCTTAAATTCAACCAAGTTCTAAGGATACCAGTAAATTGTTTATCCATTGTTCCTTCATGTAGAACGAGAGGCGTTGGTCGTAATTGGCGTTAGCCTAAGGCTCCCAATTCCATGTATACTCACTAGCCTCGTAAGAGACTTGAAATGTCGGGACGCCATTTTCCCGAGAGAGGAAGCATGTCACAGGATGAATTAAATGTAATGTGTCGTCATGTCGTTGTGTTTGTATTTGTCATATATCACATTAATTTCATTTTTGTTTCATCCCATTTCGCCTTCCAGGGCCTCATTCCAGCACTATGTAAATAAGGGCCTCATTTTTTTTTTTCATGCACGAGTTCCCCATGCCTGTTTTGTAGACGTTCCCGCTCTGCTGACGTACTACCGCGCAGTCGTTACTGAACCTTTAGTTCGTCAGGTTGTTAAACTCCTGCGCTTGAAATACAACATTAGAATAGTTTGCTAAATGGGCCGGGTCGTCTGCATTTCAGGTATGTGTAACTTTCATTTCACATTCCTAATCATAACTCATTTCACATTACTTTCATTCATTCAACATTTAAGGTACGTCTGTCTGTTGGCCAGGCTGTCTGTCTTAGCCTGTCCTAGCCATTGTAAATTGTCAGAGTTTTGTCGAATTACTGAGTCTGTCCGTTAGTCCGTCTGTCTATCATAAATTACTGTTTTTGTACATGTCACTATTTGTTTAAATGTTACATTTATGTTAATAAATGGCAGTCGTTATTGAACCTTTAGTTCGTCAGGTTATTAAACTCCTGCGCTTGAAATACAACATTAGAATAGTTTGCTAAATGGGCCGGGTCGTCTGCATTTCAGCCCTGAACGAGAACCCAGAGCAATATTGACTCGTAACACTATGAAGTGAATTTCTTATTTGAATATAAACAACGGTGTCTCAGCTGTTAAAAACTGCAATAAAAACAAGAAAATGTGCATGTTTCTAAAGGAAAGATTGTTTTACTGACAAATTTCTTGTTACCTTTTTTCAATCCGATACATGCCCGATTTAAATTCTTCTTCTAACATTTAATTTTAATCCTAAAAGGTTCCCGACTTGTGACACAGTCAGTACTAATTCCAATAAATCATGTGACTAGACTTGAATAATGTGACAAGATTCCGATCTTAAATTACATCAGGGAATTTCGTGACATTTAGTATATGTTTGGTTACTTATGACTAAACAATTGTTCCAGAACATTCGCCGCTACTGGCAGTAAAGGTTTCCAGCCCTTTTGTTGAGAAATTCTGTATTTCCCTATGTTTTATGATAAAGTGGTGTCCAAAATGATTTCTAATCTAATAGGTGCATATAAATTGAAAGAAATGATCAAGATACTTTAAATTTTGTTGTTCTGGAATTCTCTAGTGCTGCTGTCAAGAGGGAGCCATTTAAGTCATTTAATTTAGTCGCCATGACGCTCATCCATACATTTTCTATTTTTAGGGTGCAAATAAAGATAATAAACATTTTTGTTCAGGTTTGTTAGTTTATTTCAAGTTTTCTAAGCAAAAGAAAATCAATTTATCCACAATGGACTGATTCAGAGGCGGACATCTAAATATAGCACGTAAGCAGCTTGCATGAAATCTAACATTAGACAACACACTACAACTTAAAATCAAAGTTCTGAAAGTACTGACAGACTAACGAATTTGATTAATTGTTTGTATGGTTTTTAACCCTGTTTTCAACGTTATTTCAGTTATGTAGCGATGGCCAGTGCACATATCCATGCTTTCCTGGAGTTTCTTTTACCAGTACCTCGCACAATATTCTTTCCAAAGCACTGGCTGTTTTCCCACATAACCATCCTCGAAATGTGAGAGAGAAATGAATCCTAAAAAATGGCTATCATCAGTCCTCGGAAAGAAATTGCTGAGTCGGGGATCAAACCAGCGACCTCCTGTTCTCAAGTCCTGTAGGCTACCGACTTAGCTGCCGGGGCTATGCGTGCTATTGGTTAACTATAATCCAGTTTAAGTTTAACCCTTAACCTGCTAAAAATGTTAAATGAAACTCTCAAGCCAAAGGTAAACACCTGAATATTGCTATTTCAAAGTTACGTTTTAGAGAAAATAATATCCACTAATCTGACATTGTAGATACAAGATCAGACTGCACGCTCTGAGCAGTCTGATCTTATCCCCACACTGTCCGCAAAAGTTCATTGAGTTGCGAAAGTGCTGGTAAAAGAAACTTTAGGAAAGCATGGATAGGTGCTCTGGCCGCCGCAATATCACTGAAATAATGTTGAAAATGGCTTTAGACACCATGCAATCGTTTAGTCAATATCCAATAGCACAAGATGTAGTTAACTATTTGAATCTCTTTATCAAACCAAAAATTTTACACTCGTCCAAATTCAATGCTGTTGCAGACCATAAATTAAATGAGGCTGAACTGATAAAACCTGATTCCAAAAGGGCAGAAAACAATGTAGGAAACGGAGAAGATTATGGTTATCAGCATTTTCTTCTTTCCTGCAATGTTTTGCAAGGGATTCTTCCCCAGTGACGTTAAAACTTGGGATTGTTTGGTAAAGGGTTAATTTTCAAGATGTAGAATAACTGTTTAGCATAACAGTTAAACTGTACAAAATGATCTAAATAATGAATGACTGAAGGAATGATAAGGGTTCCCTGTCCAGTGAGGATTAATATAGCTGGGATTTGCTACAAAACCTAGGTGTATCTATTAATAGATTCATTTATAATTTTATTGTGTTGTAGGAATAAGTGATTCTCGGTTTTACACAGGTCACTTAATTTACATATAAGTAAAGATCTTGTACCTTATAAATGACATCTTGTTCGTTTATTGCTTTGTAAGATGACATGTTTAAATTGGAGTGGTAGAGATTTAGTGTTTTATTGTCAAAATTGTCATATATAACAGAATTAAGATTACTAACAGAAAGAAGTATTTTCTGTGAGGCAGTATTTGGCAACTGTGGGTTTTTTTGTTTAATTCGACTCTAGGTTAGTTTTGATGCCTATAGACTAGCTTCGCTAGTCAAAAACCGAAAATAGTCTCGTTGCGTTCTTTGAAACCTGGCATGACGTTCTTTTTTCGTCAAGTGACCCAATTTCGACCAATCAAAAAACGAGTTATATCATGAGTGCAATTATGCTTGTTCAAAGCTAAAGCATTTGCACACACCAAATTGAATGTGGTTCAAATAGTGATATTACTTTTGAAGATGGAGAAAACATTACGCTAAAAGGAGAAAAAGCTAGCAACCAGCATTTTTTCTTTTTCTCACAATGTTTTGAAAAGGCCTCTAGCTCAGGTTCGATAAACTTCGGGGTTGTGTGCTTTAGAGTAAATAGCACGAAATAAATGAAACTTACAAGATCAGTCTGCTGTTGGCTGTTGGTAAAAACGACAGAGAAAGTGCAATGTCAACGCTTTATATAGAAGCAATTCACATTTTTGATTAAAGATCAGACTGTACAACCTGTTCTGGCAAAAAATTACCCCCAAAAAAGAAAGACCTACTGTTCGTATCTTATAAGGCTGCCATGACTTTTCCTGCGAGAAGACTGTTTTTTTTTTTCCAGTTGCAGAAATGCTTTAACCCTTTACCAAAGAACAATAATTCAAACTTGTTCTAATTAAAAGCCTTTCCAGACCACAAAATAAAGGTGGCTCAAATAACGGGATTTGTTTCTAAAAGGATAGAAAACATAGTGGGAAAAGGAGGAAATGCTAGTTTCTCCAGCCTTTTATCCTTTTCCTACAATTGTTTCAAAATCCTTCTCTGTCAGGGTCGTTTAACCCTTCACCAGACAGTCACGACTTTTAATGACCCTATTAATGAAGGCTTTTGAAAACATTGTGGGAAAAGGAGAGAATGCTGGTAACCAGCATTTTCTCCTTTTTCCACAATATTTTCTATCCAATTAACTATAGAAATCATCATTTGAGCTACAGTTATTTTGTCGCCTTCAAATGCTTTCAATTTGGTTGAGTCCAAAATTTTGTCGTTTGGCAAAGGGTTAAACTAGGGATTGTATTGTAAGGGTTAATCAGAGCATCTCGATAAGTAGAGACGGTAATAGATTGTGCAGCCTTATCTTGATCTGTATTATTTTACAAATGCAGACCATTTTGTGCTTGGTAAATATTTGACGATTAATACGCACATCGGTAACAACACTTAACCTTATCCTGCTTATTAAATAAAACGAAACTTTCAAATCGATAGTAAAAACCAAAATGTTGCTATTTCAAAGTTATTTCGGGGGTAAACATATCTCCTTATCGGACAGTGTAGGTCCTAGATCAGACTGCACGTTCTGTGCAGTCTGATCTAGATCTACACTGCCCGCTAAAGGTCCGTGAGTCTCGCCTAGCAGCTTAAGGGTTGATAAGACATTTGGGGGAAAAAGAGAATGACCATTCTATTCGAACTTTCTTGCCACTCTTCAATTTGTAGCACCACCATCTCTTAAGGGTAACCCTTTCATTGCGGATGACAACTCTTGAAAGTAGCTTTTGCAGATGGAGTAGATTAGGGTCAGACTGCACAGAACATTCAATTTGTAGTCAATCTGCACCGTTCCCTTACCTGACACTCAACCATGACAAAAGTCATCTTCAATAATATTGGAAAATGTACTCTTTGTTCTCGGAAAAAAATAGGTTGAATATCTGTAGTTCGTTGTAAAAAGAAAATAAAAATCGAACTCGTAAATAAGACTTGGAAATATTTTTTTCCACCCGCAAAGGTCCCAAGGCGAAAAAATATAGGCATATGTGACAATATTCATCTTCTGTTTATCCTGATCCCAATCCAGGCTTTTAACCCTTAGGCTGCTAGGCGCGACTCACTGACACTTTGCAGACAGTGTAGATCAAGATCAGACAGCACAGGACGATATGTCCGATATGGCATTTTCTTTCCGGTGAAATCAACTTTGAAATCGCTATATTTGTTTTTTTTTTTTTTTTTTTCTATTGAGTGGAAATTTGCGTTTCATTTGTTCAGCAGCTTAAGGGTAAAGACAGCGTCATCGTAAATCTTAACTATCGGGTTCAAGAAATTTAGGGCCCATAAGGAATTATTCCCACATTGTTTCTAAAGGAAATCGTGACACTTTTCTACTGAGAATACGGCTTTTGTATAAATCAAGGGATGTATCGTAAACAGTAACTTTATGTATTAGCCTTCAGATTTTTATTTAAGCAGTATACAAAAAAAAAAAACGCCGGTATTTTAGGGAAGAATCTTTAACGTGACAGTTCCCCCGTAACAAATGGGGTAGCACTAAAAGAAAAACGCCTAAAACCGGGGTGATTCCTCGTGTTTTATTCACATATGAGCTATGCTCTGTGAAAAGGGGGTGTAATGCATCTGCAAAAAAAGTACCGAGCCATGTCAGCCTGTACAGTCCGCGCAGGCTGACATGGGTAGAAAAACCCCAGTAATAATGACAGAGATATTTGTATCAACAGCAAGCCCAATAGGATCTTCAATAATTGAGCTGTAAGCTGAGTGAGAGTTTGGTTGTCTATAATATATACCGCGCAAAATATTCCTGTTATTACTTGTCTTGATTTGAATCCAAATGCACTCAACACTGTTGGTCTCGAGATCTCTCCTTCGGGTGTAGGACAAATTGTTTTTGACGTATAAAATAACTCCCCATATCTATCTTCAATTCTATCTTTTCGTTCATGTGGATGGAAAGAAGGAAAAACTTGATCCATTTAAAATTTATTAGTGTTTAATAACAAATTTTAGTTCGCAGCAAAATATCTAAATAGGTGCATTTAAGCGCTTTCTGCAAATCAAATATTGTCTCATCTTCTTGCTTATAGTTTTAAAAGTGTGTTTTTCTTCCGTTGTTCCAATCCCAGCTCTTTACAATACAACCGTAAAAACAATTCAAATGAACCATACTGAAAACACTTGCAGACGACACATTAAATGCGACTCAAATAACCTGATACTAGTTCACAGCATTTTCTCCTTTTACCGTAATGTTTTAAAAGCCTCTCTCCTGAAGGAAACATTGAACACCAGATTTCATCGACATTTAATTCTCTTTTTTTTTTTCAGTTACGTGTACTGTTGTATATCTAAAGCCTTTGTAACTCACAATGCTACTTTTTCAAGATGCACAGTCTAGACTTTCCAGAATTGGGTTCTTTGCAGTTAGTTCGGAAAGTCCATGCCGTCAGATCACAACAATGACGTCATGAACGTGACATCATCGCGTGCAACGCGTGCAAAGACACACCTTGAAATGAAATCATTTCCCCATCATACTTTAGAGGAGTAAAATAACCTTTTTAAAAATCAGAAATATTCGACGCCAAATAGCGATGCTTAACGTTTCAATCCACACAGCAGGTAATTACGTGGTTCAGGCTTGATACTAGCCCAAGCGAATAAAAAATAAAGGAAAATGTTAATGGATTTCCGCTTATAAAATTTGCATTTTTACTGAAAGGCAAGCAAGTCCGTTATTTTGAAATATATCTTCGTTTCCTAGCGTATAAAGACCACGAAACTTCAGACTTGTCTGTACTGAAAGCATTTGCAGACGACAAATTAAGTTTGATTCAAATGATGGAATTTATCATTGAATGGGTGAAAAACATTTGTGGAAAAAGGAATATGGTTTTCCCGCAATGTTTTCAAAAACTGTCTTCCTCAGGGTCGGTTTGAAACGGATATCGTTTTCTAACGGATTAACACACAAATTAACCAAGTTCTTTCAACGTTCTTCATATGAATGGTCTCTCCAAGCTAGATGGCGAACTGGTAACGAGGCTTCAACCTACAGCTGCCACTACTGGGACTGCCATATGATTGAGTTCAGGGTCCACCAACCATTCTTAAGAATATTCTTGGTCTATTTTTAGATTTAGAAAGTATCACGACTTCTGATTGGCTAAATCATTTGGTTCCGCAAATCAGAAGTTGTGTAACTTTCAAATTCAGAAAATTCTTAAGAATAGGACTTGTTCTGATTGTTCTTAAAAAGGGTTGGTGAAAACAGGTCCTGTGCTTAGCGTGCTCAACCTTGGGTGTACCGTATCGCTAGTGCTGCACTTGCGTTTTTGCGCATATACAGGCTTGATGACCTACCCAAATATACTGTAGAAATAAATATTTGAGTAATTCTAAAGAAGTAAACAACATGGCAGACTTTAACATATCATTAGGTAGAAAGGTCCTTTGACATGCGGAAAATTGACAAATATCAAAAAGTTTCAACCTGTGTTAGCCCGCGCGGAATGCGCAGGCTGACATGGGTTGATACTTTTTGCAAACGCATTAAGTCCTCTCTTTACAGAGCGTTGCTCACATATAAGAGCCATGCTCTGTGAAAAGGGGGCTCAATGCATCTGCAAAAAAGTAACGATTGCGCAGGCTGACCTGGGCCGAAACTTTTCGCTACTGGTCAATTTTCTGCATGTCAAAGGACCGATCTTCCTCATGATTCAGTAGGTTGTTACGCAAAACGGATTTGAGCAATGTGTAATATTGTGATGACTTGCTTGCTATCATGCATCACAGAGATGCATTAAGCCCCCTTTCACAGAGCATGGCTCAAGTGTCGTTTCAAACTCGTTTCAGTTCCTTGTGTTTACCCATGATGAATAAAGCCGTCAGGATTTTGTGCGTACATGTGCGTATTTGAACTTTGTCGTGTTCATTCAGAGCACGTTCCATCGATTCGGTATGGTGTAAAGGGGTATTACTGTACATTTTCTTTTCAAGAAATGATTTTGATATCTAGACGTGTATACTTAAGCTAAACGAGAAGTAACTGAAGAAAATGAAAATATCCTCTGAATAATTTGAAAAATCAACGTGGGAAAAAAAAACAATTGCGTGTAGAGAGGAACTGCTTCTTTCCCTATGCTGTTTTCAAAACGAAGTTTAAGGACAACGCAAACAGTTGCATTTGTAAAAAAAAATCTGCTTTTGCTGACTGATAACTAGCATTTTCACCTTTTCCCACAATGGTTCTTATTGCTTCAGAGATACATTCCATCAAATATGCTATGTCTGATGTTTCACCTGTATAACTTATAATCTGAAATAGTCTAAAATTATGTTGTCTAGTAAAGAAACATTAGGCTGACGACTCTCAAAAAATGAATTACAAACAAATGAATCATGCTCTGTGAAAAGGGCTTTAATGCATCTGCAAAAAATATCGACACATATTAGGCTGCGCAGTCCGCGCAGCCTAATATATGTCGATACTTTTTGCTATTGGTCAGTTTATATTGCATGTCAAAGGACAAGTTTACGTCATGAATCAGTTGGTTGTTAGACAAAACTAACTCTATGGTTCCATTATTATGTGATGCCTTTCTTGGTACGATACATTAAACCCTCTATTGCCAGAGCATGGCTCAAATGATTTTTAGGAACTATGAAAGCGCGTGTGTCTGTCGTTTCTAATTATTCGGTTGATAGTTTTTTCACACAAATTTATAAATTTCGCGTCCTTGAGTAGAATTAAGAAAGTGTATTAATCTAAGTAAATAGAATACCTCGTGCATCTATTTTACAGTTGAGTTTTTTAATGCATGAAAGAAACATACAAGTAGACCCTAAAACGGTTTACGAGAACATTCCCCCCACCCACCCATAAAAAAAAGAAAAAGAAACAAAAAAAAAAAACGAATAAAGGCAAATATCAGTTAATGGTATCTGTTAAGTCTTCGTGTGGTGGGCTCATCCTTAAAGGAGATGTTTAGTTTTTATACCGTAAATCAATTTTTTTTCCTAAAATATCGAACAGTACAACTAGATAATAATTTTCCTTGCAACCTTTTTTGCAATCGGTAACTCCATTTTTATCACATCAGGCATCGTGCTTATAAAACTTTCTTGAGCACAATCTCATGCTCAAGGAGCGGTTTCTTGCTCAACCCTGAGTCCGACTCAGAATTTTGTGCTTATAAAGAATCCTGAGCTTTGAGATCGTACTCACCTGAGCATGAAACTCAAACTCTGCTGAGTATGGTCTGAACCAGACTCAAGATAGTTTTCCCTGTCTTGTATTCCGTGATAATGTATGCCGCCGGATACATTCGCCTCTGTAGAAGACAAGATTCGGTGTGAAAGGAGGCAAAAACCGCACTGTTTCGAAGATCGAAGTTACCCCTTTGGTATTTCGTACTCGTGACGGTACAGAATTTGAACGATATCGGTCTAGAATAGGGACGGCATAGTTTTATCATTGGCTTGCTCAAAACTGGCGCACCTGCGATTTATAAAGAAAAATATGTCCCTCCTAACATGTATCAACCCTTCGAGTTGGATTGCTCAGGGGAATTTAGCGAGCGGTGCAATTCATGTTTCGTGTCGAGGACAGTTTGAGTAGGCCTATAGGTAGAACGACGGCAGAACAGTCTACACGAAGAAAAGAGGTGTTGGTTTAAATGTTTTGCCAACAGATTTATCGTTTTCCCCATCGAAATCGGAGCTGGAAACACAAAACAGGAGTTCTTCCAGTTAGGCCAATGCTGGTAATTTAGTTGGAATTTTCAAAACAAAAACACGACAGAATTCTATTTTTAAACGGAAGTTGATTGGTTGTCATGTAATCAATACTATTTAAGGCTGGTGGCTACTTCTATTATCAATACATTTTAAGGAGGGTGGCTTCTTATCTTAGAAAGTACCACCGAAGTAAGTGTATGCAGTGAGTTAATTAAAACTGCTAAAATCTTCCATAATTTTTTCCCCAAAATCACTTTTTAGCACAGGGCTGGAATAGTTTTTTTTTTTCCTTGCAGGATCCGGCAAACTAGCTGGATCGGCATAAGCATCGGCTGTCAACACCATCCGATAAGAATATTCTATTTTTGCGTGCAGGACGATTCGACCCAATGCAAACAGTGGAGAAGATTTCGAGATACTGTCTTACTTTTGCCGATTTACGTACCTTTCCTTGTTTGTTTTTTTTATAATTTGGATATTTTCCTATTTCCATTCAGATATTATGATACTACACGTAGGGGAAACCGGGTAAATTCGGACAAAGGTATAAATTCGGACGGTTGTTTAAAATCCACGTTTTTTTTTTTTTTACGAAAAACAGAACTATATCCTTAAACTATCACCTCTTTCAAATGGGCTTTCTGTCCTTTTTAAGGAATTCCATAAAGTAGTTACGTCACGAAGATGGTGACTTAGTTTGAGTTTCTTAAAGTCATACACCCACGCGTTCGTTTTGATAGTTGGGTGACTTCAAAACAAGGCGGATTCATGCAGGTCCCGTTCTCGAACCAATAAAAGGTATAGTATGAATGAAAAGAATCATAGAACTGATGTTTGTTGACAGACGAATTAATAAGCAACACGATTATAACCATTTTACCTACTTTTAGACAGAAAAAAATTAGAAAATAAGGAGATTTTAAGTTGTCCGAGTTTCCCCCACTATTTTTCAGATGTGGTATGAATTCGGACTGGCAGCAATCAACGTATAAACTGGTGTAAACCGATAGCTAATGCTAGGGTTTATTCCGATCGGTCCTTCTAAAAGACCATATTGCTGTAAATATAACAAAACCCATTATCTGGAAAAGGGTTGATAGAGGTTCATTGTAGTTTTGTTAAGTTGTTAAAGAAAATCCTCGGAATAACAAACAAGTGGATTTAGTAACAATCATCCTTATCAATACATTCTATGTCAGTGGTCAACTGATTAGCAAAGAATATTACTCAGATTGATGAATCTCATCTCCGAAAATCTATAATTGATGATTTAGATTTTTAAACAAAAGTTCAAGCTGTCCAAATTTTACCCTGCGATAACTAACTTGTCCGGGTTTCCCCTCTTTTCTGTCCGTATTTTTCCTATCGCGTCCGAATTTACCCGTTTTGCAGTAGGTTGCAGAAAAAAAACGCTTTTTGTCAACATCGTGCCTCTTATTTCACTAGACATTTTGCGAATAAAATGCAAGTAAAATGATAGCCCGAATGAGTAACGGTGGACTTGCGTCCGGGTTTCACGACTATACCGCATAATTGAACCTCCGCAAAGGTGCTGCAAAAACCGTCCGAATTTACCCGGCTTTCCCCTACATGTACGTGCATGTAATTATTTAGGCCTGTCTGGATTGACTGTTTATAAAACGATTATGTTTGAAATATAAACTAAAGGTATAATTTATATTATGTACCTATGCGTGTTTTTGTTCATATTTGATCTTTGACAATGTCCAACTTTTGTTGTTTTTGAATGTGACGTCATTATCCTGATTTGAATACAAGTCCTAGTAATCAATGCATGTCAATGATCAGGTGATACTCCCACAAGTCTTCGCGAAACTCTGGCTCGAAATGTAGAAATACATAATGAGACTACGTAGCCCATTAAGGAAATACCACTGAAAAACGTTTTTTCTTCCTTTTGTACCAGTAATTTGCCAGCTATCGACTGACTAAATTCAGTCATAAATCATTTTTGAAGTTTGGTGAGATTGTAAATATCCAGATTGCTCCATTTAATAAAAATAGAAAAATACTGTCACATGGTCTCAAAGCCACGACTTGGAAATTATGAGGTACCACCTTTAACGACTGTACCATTAAAATTCCGTGCAACGTTAGCAACGGAAGTTCCAAAAGCAAGCCGAACAAGCGCCTGGGTTCTCTGCTGTTTGTTAGTCGTGGAATCGTTATCAGAGATATGTTTTGGAATTTTTGGTGATTTTTAATCGGTCGGTAGACCGATTAGAGAGATGGCAAACTTTGGAAATCCGTCCGCCCAGGGCAAACTGATGTAACTGCAGCTCGTAACAGCTTTTACTTACAGCGTTTTAACGCTTATACCTATTGTGATGACCGTACTACAAAAACTACTTTTGACCCAGATAAGCGCACTTTTGACCCAGATAAGCGCAGGATTAGTAATTAGCGGTAAACAGACGTTAAGTAATGTCAAGTAATCCAATATTAACTTTTAAATTATGTAATAAACGGCGGTTACAATTTGTTTAGTTCTGAAGTATCTCATAATTACAGTATTATCAAAATTTCTGGCCAGCAATAACTGGAGCAGTTTACTTTCAACGTGTTTATAAGAAATAGGGTCAGTGATTAGCAGCAACTTCAGGAATGAAACGAGTGCGAATTAAATGTATCGGGTGATGTGAACACATCTTGTAGTCGTCTGCTGTCCATATCATTCGGCAAATTTCGAGTGATCCGTTGATAGTTATACTCGGCCGAGTTGTGACGAGTGCTCTCCGTATATGTAGCAGGTGTTGAAAAGATGATAGGTCATTTTGGTCTTGAGAGGAATAAAATCGCAACAGAAAGGAGTTTGTGAGGAAACATTGCTTTAAAAGAATTTAAAAATATAGATTGCTCTGCCTAAGAGAAAACTGATGTAAATGCAACTCGTAACAGCCGTAAGTTTAAAATAGTAAACAGCTGTTGGTCGTTTAATGCAGGGATCGTATATGTGAGGCGAAATAATATAGTATAGGAGAAATTCGCCAGCAGACGTTTGAACTGGACGATTTTGTCCCCTAAAAATAGGTAGGACAGTTTGTCAAGATGAATACGATGTCTTGTTAAAAATGGAAAAATGAAAGGCCCACAAGCAACCAAAAGTAAACAATTCCAAAGTTATAATGCAGGCATATTTTATACGACTTTTATATGTTACAATACATATATATAATAATATAATAATAGTTACCAAAGTTGCCAAAGTTACAGAAAAGAATATATGTATTTTTTTAACTCTTTTAAAGGGTTGGTAGGTACTGCTGTTCATGATGAGTGATATCTAAAACTTGATAATGGGTATTGCTGATCAGAATTGTCACATATTTTTTTATGTTCTATTGCTGTCGGCGGGCAAACATAGCCTATATTTTAACCAATCGTTAAAAACCTAATTTGTAAAAGACAGTTTAAAAGAGTGGAATCCTACGTGGCTCATTTGTAACGGTGTAGGATTTTTTTTTTTTTTTGTCCCATACATAGTTCAAACACCTACCATTTGACTTGTGATTTCAAACCACTGTATTTATTCAATGTCGACCGATTACAGTGCTTACAGCACTTTGATTTTCTTTGCTACAACGGCTATTGTAATACGACATGAAATTTGCAAAATAAAAACAACAGAGCCATAATTGGCACGAGCAAAAAATAGCAAAACACGTTTCGTCAATTTTTAGGACGATAGATAAGTGAAATTAATACATTCAAACGAAACAGAAAGCATGGATTTTTTATCGTACAGGATTGACTGAACGGATGATGTAGACCCAGTATCAGACTGTACGTTCTATACAGTCTAATTTCGACCTCTGCCGTTCGTACAAGCCCCTGGTTTTTGCGCCTAGGGTTAAACTATTTCCAGGGAATTTAGAAATCGTTCAACATTTGCAAATAGATCATTATTATCTTGGCTGATCAATGAGTTATTTAAATTGAAAAAGACAACATGAAACGCCCTCATATTTTAAACTACTTTCTCCTTTTAGATCGAAACCATAAAACTAAAGGATGAAACCTCTAATTGCTCCTGTGGAATTATTCCTCAACGTTATGCACTCATTTTTTTTTTTTTTTTTTTTTGTAAATTGAAATATTTAATAGAACAAACTCTTCTTGATAGTTAATCCAATAGATAATAGCATTGATCTGTAACCGTTTTCTAAATAATCTCCTTTTATAGCAATGTTTTCAGTCTAAATTTATTCCATTGCAACTAAACTAATTATCGGACCAAACTCTCGTCAATAGTTAATTCAGTTGATAACAGCGTTGATTTTTAATACCTTATCAAAGAACCCGTGTTTTTGCGACCTTGGTGTAAACGGCTTTTGAATACATTGCGGAAAGAGAAAACACTTGTAACTTTTCCCAAACCATCATTTTCTCTTTTTAGATAATGTTTTACCCATGAAAAGACGATCCCATCATTCGATTCATGTTAAAATTGTCGTCTGCACACATGTTCAGTATGGACAAAATCTTAAATTTGTTGTCAAGTAAAGAGATAAAGGGGACAGTTTAGAATTTTATAATTATATACAATTTAAACTTCAAAAAAAGTTTATCACTGAATTAAGAAGGGCAATAGATTGCAAACCATCAATTATCAGCTACACTCTATGAAAAGTGGGTTTAATGCATTTGCAAAAAGTATCGACCCAGGTCAGTCTGCACCAAAACCATAATATCGAAACTCTTTATTCCATTTACTTTTACTTTTCCATCTCCTAATTCATTTCTTAAAGATACACTTTCTGTGTACTAGGGTACGTAATACTAGTATACAGTAAACAAAACTTCTAACAGCCACTCTTAAGCTGGAATTCCCTGCACACCAATATGGCATCCTCTGTCCAGGAAAGAGAATGTTCATTTAGTTTGAATTTTTGAAGAATAATTGACCAGTGTAAAAGCATACCTCAGCCCAGCCAAAGCCTGTTTTTTTTTTTTTGTTTTTTTACTTGCACCTTTGAAAAGAACTTATTCAACATTCATTCACTGGACATTTCAAATTGAAAAATCATTTTTTTGAAAAATTCATGGTCCTTCTCTCGGTTTACATTATTTTCTGAAAATCATTTAGATGTTTTTTTTTTTATCGCTGACAAAATTTAAGTAATTTATGATTCTCTTTTCAACCAGTTTTGGCTGATAGAAACCACGCATGTACACAACACGTGTTTTCCTTCTTTTTTTTTTAAAGGAAGATCTCTTCTGTTGGTAAAATGGAGAATCTTTTCAATACCATACCATGGCTAACGTCCAGATATATGTTTCAATTTATTTTTATTTACCTGTTTATTACTTGGTCAAATTTCAGGATTAAAAAGAAGCGGCCGGTTAGAAGTTTTTTAATATCGGTTGCACTGGTTTGATGCCTGTACTCATCGCTCAGTAGAGACGATTGATTGTAGGACAGTTGACTTTGATAAAACTGGATCATTTTCTTAATTTACATACCAACTTAAAAAGTTGCGTGGACTTCATATCTCACTCCGAAATATTGTTCAAGTACAATCAAATCTGCATTAAGAACATCTTGCTTCAAATACTTCCCCGTCTTCGAACACTTTAACAGTGTCTTTAGGCAACACATTTATTCTTTAAGTGTACGTACAGCGGAAGACAACATGCCCCCAAAGACCACTTTTTTTTCGAAAAGAGGCTTAAAATACGTTTTTATCTTTATTTTATACCCTCAGCGCAAAGCCGAGTACAGGTAGCTTCAGTACTGTTAACAAGGAGTTGTGAGGTCAAATAGCGGCTCGGCATTAAAAAAAATCCAAAGACTGATGGACGAAAGTTGGATCAATTTCTTTAACCGCTTGAAATAACTACAACTTTCCTCAAGGAAAACCAGCTAGTGGTTTGGGAAAAAAAATGTATGCATAAAACTGGGTCAAGAGTGCATTGTAAAGGGGTGCACTTGCTGTGGTATTACTCGTAAAATCATTCAGTGCAAAAGTACCTGTTTCGTAATTATGATTTTATCCCTTAAATATAAAAGAGATCCTCCTTGGTTTAACAAAAATGAGCCATGCTCTGGCAAAAGGGGTCTTAATGCATCTCTTTGTTGCATGATACCAATCAAGTCATCACATGATCATGGATCTATCAAAGCCCCTTTTTTAATAACCGACTTCATCATGATGTAGACTGGTCCTTGGACATACAGAAAATTGAGCAGTAGCGAAAAGTTTCGGCCTAGGTCAGCCCGCGCGGACTGCGCAGGCTGACCCGGGCCGATACTTTTCGCAGATGCATTAAGTTCCCTTTTCACAGAGCATGACTCATATCTTTCACACTGCGAGGTACATGTCTTTGTAGGATGACGAGATGTATAGCTAACCTGGTTTTGTAAACTGCTCAGGATATCTCCAAAAACAAGTCAGTTGTAAAAGTCACAATGGATGATTAAAAAAAATCTGATGAACGTTCAATTTGAATAATAATAGGAAATAAAGTATGACATTTTTACCGTCCCAGGAGTATCTCGCATGGAGCTTGTCTGTTTATGGTTTCAGGCAAAAGAACAATAAAAAGTGACAGTTTGAGCGTCACTTATGTGCGAAGGTTTGAGTAACGGCAATGATAAGCATGATATCACAGGCTCTATCCCAAGGATCTACAAAGGAATGACAGTTAATGACAATGACTATATTTACAAAGTATTCTAAATAATTCTCTAGTTGTGTTATGATTCTAAATTTCAAGACTAGCTATCTGTTTAGCTAAGTCAGATCGTCTCAGTCAATCAGAGAGCTGGGTTTAGAATTTAGAATCGGGGTTGAATTTAGCATTGGGATGGGGTGGATATGGATACTGAGTCACAAATGATAACACGTGGACCGGCCCGCAACCTTTATATATGAGCCGTGCTCTGTTAAAATGGAACTTAATGCATCTTCAGAAAGTATCGACTCAGGTCAGCCTGCGCAGTCCGCGCAGGCTGACCTGAGCCGAACCTTTTTGCTTTTTGTAAATTTTCTGCATGTCCAAGGACTATGCTACCTCATGGTTCAATCGGTTGTTAGACAAATTGGATTTTAAAGAACCGTATCTATGTGATGACTTGCTTGGTATCATGCATCGGAGAACTGCATTAAACCCCCTTTTGACTGTGAATTGCTCATATATATATAGCGACACAAAATGATTAAGATTGGCCAAATATTCGCTTAAGTGAAAATAAGAACACTGCGATTTATAAACATTGTCGTCAGGGAGTAACAAAACAGATTTTGAAGCATAAAATACGATTAAAATCTTGTTTCTATGGCAACTGCTCTCCTTAGGCTTATAATAAAATACAACGACGTCATTTTAATTGGCCTCTAAGAGATCTTATCCTTTCTCATAACATTCTTATAATGATTTGTCGATCCTCTAAGGAATACAAAAACACAATGGCGATACATATCAAAGGTTAGACAGTTGCTTACATATTCATACGCTCGGTATTCTTGGTGCAAAACGATGTCATTCAAGGACTGATTTAGGGCATGATCACATGTGCAATCCGATTCTTGACTTGGAAGTTGTTTCCTCTTTTTCAGTGAGAGTTATGCATGCACCGAAAGTCTAAAAAATCCACAATGTTGATCTTTATCTTGATACTGGAAACGTTCGTTCTAGTTGAAGGTCAAGGTCTTTGGGTCAAGGTTAACGATCCTGAGTGGATGGTATACATTAGTACTCAGTGTCCTTTTAGTCTTCAAACCCTCCAAACCGCTGAATTTACATACAAAAACGTATTATGGATAGAGATGTGAATATTTATATAAATTATAGTGATTTGTATGTACATGTACTTTTAACTGATATATTTCATGGGATCCATGGTCGAGTTCTGTGGCATCATTAAATACGACTGTTAAGTTTGGCTAGCAATCTGATAAAACGATTCCTACGATACTGTAGTTGTAGCCATTTGTCTGTACCTCCCGAAACAAATCTTCCGTAGACCACTTTGTAACCGCCCTTGTAAACTACCAATTTTCATCATGAAACAAGGTTTATAAAACTGACATAAGCCATGCTCTGTGTCCATTATACCAAGCAAGGCATCACATGATTATGGATCCATAAAATCCATTTTGTCTAACAACCAATTGAATCATGAGGTAGGCTGGTCCATGGACATGTAGAAAACTGGCTAATAGCAAAAGGTTTCGACCCAGGTCAGCCTGTGCGGACTGCGAAGGCTGATGTGAGTCGATACTTTTTGAAGATGCATTAAAGCCCTTTTTCACAGAGCATGGCTAATTATATGTACATATTTTATGGAAAACGTAAAAGTTGATCTGTCCGATTTCTCCTTTTACCACAATTTTGTAATATAAAGGTCTGCCGGAATACGAAAATGTCTTTTACAGTTAACTAATACTCTTAGTGACTGATGGGACATCAGCTACCTGATAGTGCATTTATATGTACAACGAATTTTTGAAAAAAAAAAAAGCATGTAATCCTATGTAGTTGCAGAAAAGAATCTGGATATTTTCACTTTCAATAAACCTTTGGCAGGAATTTCTATTTTTTTTTTTTTTGAAAGTATCAAACAATGTAGATCTACGATCACACTGTATGTTTTATGCAATCTGACGGTGTTCTACCCTGTAAACAAATCAAGAACAATTGCCGTTTGGCGGAGAGGATCTGAAATAATACAATGCACAATTATAATTGGCCACGCTCTGCCAAAAGGAGGTTTAATACATCTCCGTGATGCATTATACAAAGCTAGTCATCATATAGTCATAAATCCATAAACCCATTGTAACAACCGACTAAATCATGAGGTACAATGGTCCCAGGGCATGCAGTAAATTTTCCATTAGCAAAAAGTTTCGACCCATGTCAGCCTGCGCAGGCTGACATCAGTCGATACTTTTTAGGATGCATAAAGCCCCCTTTTCACAGAGCATGACTTATATTTACTGATCTTCTGTGTAAGCTTCTTCCACTTGTTGACGGTATTCCGTCATTGAGCATGTTCTATTTTCCCTGTATAACATTTCCAGAACATTGGCTTCATATTTACCATACATCCACTCAGCTGACCAAACTTTGTCATGTATACTATAATGTCCATTCTGATCAAACTTTCTGGGAGACGGACACTTATAGTGGTCAAGAAAACTAGGTTGTTTAGCTTTTCGTATTGTTGTACCTTTACTTTCTATGGTATCCGTAATGGCGTTACATAGAAAGCACTCAAATGCGTAAAATATTGACTCGTACTTTCGTTTTAACTGGGACTTTTTGGACTGTGGCCCAGCTTTAGACTCTTGATTGATTCCTTCTCTGGAACACAACTCTGGTTCCCAGCCGCGTTCCTTCAGTTGTTTCAGTAGATTTTCATTTTTGATTGGTTCCCTCTTGAAGTCCAAATATTCCAGATAAAGTCGATCATTGCTGTCAAGAAGGTGTATATAACTGGCAAGGTCTGCGACATCTTCGAAATCTTCTATCAGTATTGCTGATTTGTTAGATGGAAGGTAGTCCTAAAAATGGTTTTACACAGGTTAGCGTCAATAAATGTAACTATTTAAATTCGGTTTTACGTCGCTTTCAACAATATTTCAGTAATGTACGGGTACAAAGTACACCCAATTCATGTCTTGTCTGGGTTTCAATGGTGCCAGAATGGTGCTCTGCAATGCCTTGATGAAGGCATCTCAGGTAACTAGCACCGCCGGGGGGGGGGGGGCAAATCAAGTATTTCTAAAGCATTATCCACTAAGCCATGTGGACCTCATTGTTAATAAAGCATCAGAAAAGCTGTGCTCTTGCAAAAGGGGGTTAAATGTCCGTCAAGCAAGTGGTCATAATTATGGAACCGACTGAATCATGAGGTAGACTGGTCCTTTGACACGCTGAAAGTTTACCAAAGCAAACAGATTCGACCCAGGTCAACCTGCGCAGATTGCCTGAGTCGGTGCTTTTTGCAGACGCATTAAACCCCATTTTCACAGAGCATTACTTGTATACGAGTAGGCACAAGACCGAATTTTCAATCATATGAATTATGGAAGAAATATTCGAAAGTTCAGTAATTACAAGAACATTGATGTTCATGAACACGTGACTTCTGTATTTGTTCCTGGGAATAATAGAGCAAAGCAGGTTACGAGGGCATGCATAAGCAATCAGTGGCTAATATGTGATCTAGTTCTAAATTCTAAGACTAGCTATTCATTGGCTAAAATGCTCTGCCTCGGCCCCTCAGATGACTCGTTTTTATTACATGGATATAAGCCCCAATCTGGCAATAGGGGATTTATTGCATCTCCGTGATGCATTAAACCAAGCAAGTTATCTAATAAGATCCATTTTGGATCCATAAAATCCATTTTGTCTAGCAATTGACTGAGTCTGGAGCTAGACCTGTCCTTTTAAAAGTAGAAAATTGACCAACAGCAAAAAGCTTCGAACCAGGTCAGCCTGCGCGGACTGCGCAGGCTGACCTGGGTCGATACTTTTTGCAGATGCATCAAATCCCCCTTTTCACAGAGCATAGCTCACGTAGAAAAATAATGCTATTAAGGATGGTCGATGAATTCGGGCTCAGACCTCTTTTTATACATTTTCTTAGAACCTGTCCACATTTATGAGAATATTTCGAAATAACCGATTCATATTAAAATCGTGCAAGGTACATATAGGAAAGGACAAATTTCATTCAAATCTTATTTCATGTCACACTGTTTGTACCACTATTATACCACTATTTATTAATCCGCTGTGACTGAGTATAAAGTTACATGTAGGCTCTATGTAGTCTTATTTTTTCGGACACCAAATTGTAATAAAAACACAGCTCGGCATATTTAGTTGGGGTAGAAAATTTTGTTATGCTTAGAAATACGATAAGTATAGCCTTGTGAACATTCTTTTCGGTACTTTGTAAAAACCCATCATTCATTGTCAGAATGGAGCCATTTATAGTCTGGATAACTCAGTTGTCTCAAGTGCTTTATTTACTGAGAAAACATTTTGGAATTTCCATAAATAGCCAATGTAGACCTGAAATAATTCATCCCTTAGGCTGCTAAGCGCAACTCAAAGCACTTTTGATTTGGATCAGACTGCACAGAAAATTTAGTCCGGATTTTATCCTACACTTTTCGATACGGTAAGCATTTTCCGGCTAAGAAAAGTTGAAATATCAACCTTTTGGTTTTTGCGATTGGCTCGAAATTTTCTTTCAGTTCTACATAATTTAGCATTTTATGGGCCAAAAAATCTGGTGTTAGTAATATATAAGGATTATGTGAAAATAGTCGGAAAATTTCATTTTGCAGGACATGGGCAAGATGGTGTCAGAAAAGAAGCAAGCCACTGATTCGAAATTCATTGCTGCTTCTTGCTCATTTTCTTAAAATAGATAAATAAATAAATAAATTAGCCATGCTCTATAAAAAGGAAGTTTAATGTATCTCCAAAAAGTATCGACTTAGGTCAACCTGCACTGTCCCCGCAGGCTGACCTGGGTCGAAACTTTTTGCTATATAGGTCAATTGTCAGCATGTCGAAGGACCATTCTACCTCACGATTTAGTCGGTTATCAAACAAAATAGATTTTATGGAGGCATAATTATGCGAGTAATTGCTTGGTACAATGCGTCATGGAGATACATGTATATTACGCCCTCATTTCACAGAACATGGGTCATTTAAAAAAAAAAAAAAGGGGGGGGGGAATGGACAGTGTAGATCCTAGATCAGACTGTACATTCTGAGCCGTCTGATCTTGGATGCATATTGGCTGCAAAATAAACCAAACGTGTGCTTTGCTCTCTAAAGGCTATGTCAAAAGGTACGAAAATTATAGTACCCGTATGTTTGGTGCCCCGAACACAATCGGGATGGATCCAACCCGGAGTGGTCGCCAGACTTTTTCGGTAATGTAATCTTCGCAAATGTAGTTCTCAAAGGCTAAAGTAAACTTATATCGAGACACAAACTGGTGGAACTCTTTGTCCTCTAAAGGAATCATATTTTCTCGAAAATATAGTCTGCAAAAAAAGTAATACTTTCGTTTAAGAATTTTCCCCGCAATAATCCCTCGTAAAACAATTAACAACAAGAGCACCGCATGCGGTTTAGATATATAACATTATATAGGTTATGACATATCGCATGACATACATGTAAGTTTAGATATATAACATGACATAGTTTAGACATATGCTTAGGCCACCGGCCCATAATACAAAGAAAAAATATACAAAAAGTTGAAAAAGAGTGACTGCGAAATTTCTAGGAAAAACTTAACTAGATTGTTAAGTGACTATCATGCATTGAGTTCGTGCTCGCGATGCATTGCATATAAAATAACGAAGTAGATCGACCCGTAAATACTTAAAATAATTTTAGTCGAAAACCATGGACAATAAAAAACGTTTAAATATGAGTTCAAAGGCTGAGGTATGCTTTTGTACTTGTCAAATATACTTCAACAAATCAAACCAAACGAACTGTCTCTTTTCTGGACAGCGGATGCCAAAACAGGTCTACGGAGCATTCCAGCTTAAAGTTTTGCTGAGTGCATAAATATAACCGAATGCTATTTCAAATCAAATATCTAAACTTGTCGTGTTATTTGTATGACCTATGTCTTGTAATAATTATATCTAAATTTTTGTAAACTAAAACTAAATCTATCCCAAGTTGTTTATTGAAGATTTTCTCATGTAATTAATCTAAACTTATGTCATATCATAATCTAAACTTATGACAACATATTCACCTAAAATTATGCAATTTAATATATCTGAACCTGTTTCATCGTCTGTATGTCGACAACTTATGTCATGTTATAAAATCTAAACACATGTCATGTTATTTACATGTATTTAAAACTTATGCAAAGTTATATCTAAGTTTGAAGGTGCAAAGTCTATTGTAGATTCTTAGTTTAAACAAATTTCATTGCCATTTTTACAATATTTACATACAAATAGTTAAATTGATACAAAACAGCATGAGGCAAAAGGGTCTGGTCGGAAGTTCTCCAACTTTGATTTGGCTATCCCCTTAAATACATCTACAAATTTTAAACTCTTGTACATTACCTACGGCATAAATTTACATCTTTTAAGAGCTTTTTCTTCTTTAAAACGAGACGAGACAATATTGTCCCAGTTATGAAGTAGTTTGCAATGGCTATATTTTCAAAAATCAGTTTCAAAATTAAAGTGGATAGAAACGAGTTGAAGAAAAGATGAAAAGGAGAGTAGTAGATTCTTGATCATACAAATTGGGAAATTTCTAACCTTTTTGGCATGTCTTTATTATGTTTACAAGCGCCGTAGGAATCTACCTCAATATATTGCTGGAGCAGTTCAACATAACTATCTCTGTCTGACGGCACGCCACAATCACTTTGGATATACAAGACCGGGGCTAGACCTGCGTGGCGGAGTCTATTTTTATCAACCAATGGAAGAACGAATTTTGTCTCCTGTAACCAATCGGCGCATCGTAGCCACTGTGTTGTAATTGGATAGTTTGACTTCCGGTTATAGGTTGATGTGAAATCGAATATATCAAGGCCACTTCCGTGTGAAAGTATGTAGGCATTTCGGGGTGATTCTTCGTGAATAAGGGCCCATATGTGATCTTGTTTTCTCGGAAATGGCAGATTGTAGGGTTTAAAATGCGACCCGTAGAACAAAAATCCCTGTAAATAATAGCAGTCTAAGGGTTAATATTCCTAGTTTACGTATCCGCTTGATTTTAAGTTCGACTCAAGGACCTTTTGCGGACAGTGTAGATTAAGATCAGACTGCACAGAACGTGCAGTCTGAACTTGGAACTACACTGTCCGAAAAGGAATGTTTCCCCTCAAAATAGCTTTGAAATAGCAAAATATGGGTTTTACTACCGGCTTTAAAGTTTCTTTCGCTTATTTAGCAGGTTAAGGGTTAATGGAGGAAAAAAAAAAAAAAATGTGATAAGTGAAAAGTCCAAGAAAAAGTTCTGAATGTACTAGAAGGGAAAATGTTAATATTTTTGCATCTGTTTGTTTAAAGACGATGTTAAGATTCATTCAGCATCGTCTTACTAAAGCACAGATGAACTTAACTAGTCAGTTTTGTAACCAAACTCTCATGAAGTGTTTTTCTCTTTTTTGAAAACCATTTACATGACCTCAAATCCACACAGAAAATGGCAACGATTATAATTAACAAAATTCAGGGTACACTGACATGGAACTGTTTTGTAATTTCGGTGAGAAAGGGGGCTTTTAAACCAATTTTAAATCTTTACCAAACAATCTCGTGTTCTTACGAGCCAGAGGAAGTAGACTTGAAAACATTGCACAAAAAAGGAGAAAATGCTGATAACCAGAATTTTCTATTTTACCAACAAGAATGTTTTCTACCATTCGAAAGACAAAATTCATCTTTTCCGCTACATTTTATTTGTCTTCTGCAAATACTTTCAATTTGGACGTCTAAAATTTTGTGGTTTAGTAAAGAGATAAACCGGGCTCACAAACAAAACTGGCATCATAATTATACGGAATGAGTCAATTTTCTTAGAAGAGAGACTCTCTTTTAGCAAGCAACTTAACTTTTCTCACGACAAAATCAGTGTCCCGTTCATATTAAAGGCAACTGAAGACAAACAAATTAAACTGAAACCGTCTTTGAAAGAGCAGGAAACATTGTTGGTGAAGGAGAATTTTTTCTCATGTTCCCACATAAGTTTCACAAAACCTCCTCGCCGGTGTCGCTAAAACTCGGATTTGTTTGGTGAAGGGGTAAATAGAGTCTGCAGGTCTCTCCCTTAACCTAATTATTTAACCACTAGCTTGCCGAATGAAATAATGGATATTGTTTAGGATCCTAGCCTCTCCCTCCCTGACCTCCGTCCCTCTCCCCCTTCCTTGGCTCATCGGTTAATGCGCTGGCACGGCAAAACCTAGTGCAGCGAAACCCAAGACAAAGATAAAAAAACAGTTATAAACCTTTATCAAACGATAGAATTTTAGACTTGTCCAAATAAATTGACTGAAGAACTGAAATTTGTCTTAGACAGGGTACTTTGGAGAACATTGTGGGAAAAGGAGAAAATGCTCGTTTCTCATTTTCCTGTAATATTTTCAAACGCCATGCTTTTTCTCAAGACCGTTGAACGTCGGGATTTTGTCGTTAAGGGTAAAACATAGAATCATTCCATGAACGTAATATGATTTGAGTATTTTTCGAAACACTTTCTACTTGGCTTGGATAGAATATAACAAGTATTGCCGTTTTAATGATATTACATGACAAAATTACCTCTTTAGATAATTTTGCAGAAGATGGCCTTGAAATTATCCTTGAAAATTTGGATAATCCATAAAAAGATAATAACCCCCCCCCCAAAAAAAAAATAAATAAATAAATAAATAAATAAATAAATAAATAAATAAACCCTTTCTTACAATTTCCTCGGAAAAGAACACTTTCGAAAACACTGTTAGAAAAAGAGAATGATGGTAACCAACATTTTCTCCCTTTCCTACAATGATTTTACCCTCAAAGAAAAGTTGCTTTATTCGAACAACAATTAATTAGTCGATAACAAATGCTTCCTATTTGGACGGGTCTAAAATATTATCGTCTTGTATAGAAATGAATGCGTTTCAAAAGCTGTCTGCTGCTAGACAAAGAGAAGTCGTCTGCAGAGGGAAATGGGTTAACCCTTTGGAACACAATTGCGACTTTTAACGACCCTAAAGAAGAAGACTTTTGAAAACAATGTGGGAAAAGGAGAAAATGCTGGTAACCAGCATTTTCTTCTTTTCTCACAATGTTTCCTATCCTATCAAAGACAAAAATCATCATTTGAGCTTCATTCATTTTGTCGTCTGCAAACGTTTTCAATTCGGTCGGGTCCAAAATTTTATCGTTTGGTAAAGAGATAATAAACAGAGAAATGCAGATATATAGATCCTGGAATGAGTTGGTGTTTGAGATTAAATTTTATGAAACGAGTCTACAAAAACGGTATTAAGAGAGCCTTTGGCGAGCTTAATAAGATTTTTTGTGGACGAGTTTAATAATCTTTTATCTCAAAAAAACAACTCATGTCAGATTCTTTTTATCACATAACTGTATAACAAGAATTATAGTCCGCGATGTGTTAAAACATAGGCATACATGTACAATGTGTAATGAAATTTACATGAAGCCTATTCCCATCTTAGACATATAAACGAAAAATAGTTCCAAAGAAACTTGCATATATTGATTTTGTTTTGAATCTAAAAGTGATTAAAACTTTTTCATGATTATCAGTTTTGACTGTTTATTTCATCTAGGTCAGCAATGTTTTAGAAATGAGGTGTATGATTTCAGAGTGTTGACCAAATACGAAATTTTTTAATTCTTTTTTTTTTCAGTCCTATTGGTAGAATTGTCAATTGCCATTACCATGTCAGTTAGTGACTGGAAAAAATTTTTCGTCCTAAATACAAAAAAAAAAAATGAAGAGTGTTAGAAAGTCAAAAGTCAAACTCGATGACTTTAAAATTGTATCTTCTTAACGGGAATGACCGAATCTAAGTTGCGATAACTTGTGGTCAAACCCATTTGCCCTTACATTAGATTATATATATTGACAGCAATTTAAAACGTAATATTACGTTGTAGTAACTTTCCTAGTGATCGTATTTAAAAGTAGCTGCGTGAGAAAATTTGAAATCGCGCGCGGTGACAAAATCTTCTTACGCAGGGAGAAGCAATTACAATCACCAAAAAACTAAATATTGACAATTTTATTCGAAAACGATACAAAAAATAAAACAAATACTGCTTTTAAAATAGGTTACTATATCGTTTTATGAATGGCGGATTAATATTATAGCGTAACACTTTGACCAATCAAATCGCAAAGTAATCCACAAGCATGCTACACGTGGGGTTGCGTCATCTTTCTATATCTGGAACCGTATTTAACACTGAAGAAACGGACTTTTTTTTCCCATCGTGTCTGATTTTATCCCTGTGCGATGCATGTATCTCGTATTAGAGCCGACAATTTTATAGGTACATGTACATGATAAATTTTATTACTAACTAAATAATAATTTAAAAAAAGAGATTAAAAGAAACGGCACAGAAAACATACAAAATATTACTTTGTAGAAAATTTCCTCCTGTCCGGGGTTTGTATTTCCTGAGAGCTGTTTAAGAAAATTTTCGTAATTCGAACGATTTGGCAAATATCGTCTGCAAAACTAACTTTTATATGAAATCGTTTCTACCATCAGCAGTAGATGCGTGGAACTGTTTGCCACAATCTATAAGAGAAACAGACTCTCTCTCATCTTTTAAACGCATGTTGGATAGAGATAAACCGGTTCCCTACAAACTGTTTTTCTATGGGGAAAGAAGACTGCAGGTTATACATACTCGTCTTAGAAATAAATGTAGTGAATTAAAACAACACCTCTTCTGGAAAAATATTGTAGAAACCCTCTTTGTAATTGTGGGGAAATAGAATCTAATAAACACTACTTTTTCGATTGCAGATTATATCGTAATATCAGGGTAGCATTCAGACAATGTATCAGTGAAATATCTTATTATAATATTGATACCGTCCTATTTGGTGATAACAATCTCTCCCTTGCAGAAAATGAAAAAATATTTAATGCAGTTCATGTTTTCATTGAGAGTAGTGGTAGATTCGCTTGAGTTTCAATTTATATTGAATATACCGACGATGCCTCTTTTTTCACATTGTACTGCCGCGGACATAGATACACATATACAATTTAATTTTTCAATTTTTCCCTTCATTCTGCTCAATCTCCTAAGATCATTCCTTTCTTCATACTTCTTTTCTTACAATCACTCTCTGAAATCTTCACTATCAGTTTAAATTTTTGGTGTTTATTCATTTTATTTGACTTACTGCACTTGTTATATCACATGACTGTTTTTAGGGAGAAGAACTATATAAGCTTTTATGCTTCCGTTCTAATCCTTTTCGTAATGCTTTGTTGTACATATGGAAATATACTGAATAAAATATGTTTAAATTAAATTAAATTAAGAAAATTTTATATCTTGCGAGGCCGAAGGTCAAATTTTTCTCACGCAACGAGAAGTAACTACACGCAATGGGAAAGATAAGTGCGACATGATATTCGTTACGTTATTTAAATTGAAGTTTGAGTGATAAAATGTGAAATCACAGACAATTTTATTTGGAAACGGGTAAAACATCAAAACAAATAATTCACGCCTTTATATAAATTACGAATGTAATGAAGTAACATTTTGATCAACCAAATCCGAAACTAAACGGAAAGTAGTCCGTAGGTGGGACAGGTCACTATTTCATATATGGGGCCACATCTGACATTGTCAAAATACAGATTTTTTTCCCCTGTCTTGTCTGATTTTATCGTGCAGTGCATGGATTTGGGCCAGAAAAATTTATAGGTACGGTTATATAATAAATGTATTAATTCTACCTTCGTATCGGGATGATTCTTCAAACTACGATTATTAGATATGCGACAAGAACGTGGGCCACAGTTTTTAACTTCGTCTACACTGTCATAAACCGAGTCCCACCACATTAAAATTGGAATGTCTGGTACAGTCGGCTTCTCCTTTCTGGTTGACTGGATCTTCGTTGTTGTTATAGATTTCAAGATATTGGTGCGAAATTCTCCATGTTGTCTGTGTCTCCTTTGGTAAACTACAATGCAAGGAAGTTTTGTTGCATGAATGTATTAGCTTAAGGACATATGCCACAGTCTTTTTGCCACGTACATTTTTTTTTTTTTTTTTTCGCTCAGATGATAATATAATGTATTCGAAGTAAAAAAAATGAAAAGAAAATCATATGTGGCGGAGCAATATACAAAGATACAGTTCTTCTAACGGAATAACTCTTGTCAAAATTACAGAAAATAGGCTACAATTTGAAACCTAGGAAAAAAGTTTTTAAAGTAAAAATACTGCTCAAATAAATGACTATTCTTAGAAATGTGATGTTTGGCAACAGTAAAAAGGATTAATCGAAAGAATTAAGGTACTAGACAGATCGCAGTAGAAATTAGAAATGTTCTTACGTGTCAACAAAAACTTATTTTCTGATCAATTTTCTCCAATAAAAATTTCAGTGGACAGATGTTTTTTGTTCTTATTTTCCACAGATATAGTGCTTTCTAATATCTTGTAAAAAAGATTAAAAAGTATATCAAGCGTGGCATTTTTAAGAGACACAGTACATTTTTAAAAGTTATTGACATAATGAATTACACCCCATTATAATCAACGTTTATTTTGGCGTGATTTGGCATCCTGGTAATTTATAAATCTCTCATTTTTCTTCCGTGTCTACCGATATATTACAGATCAAAATATACTATCTCTATATCAAACTTGAATATAATAGAGGTTACAAAAGAGAAGCATGCGCAAGCTGGTGAGCATGGAAAACTGTAGCATGTGTCCTTAAGCTTCAGATTTCCGGGGGGGGGGGGGGCTTTAAAAAGTCCGAATAATGGGTTTTATCTTTCAAATGTGAACAAAAACATTGTGGGAAAAGGAGAAAATGCTCATTATGAACATTTTCTCCTTTTTCTCGCAATGTTTTTAAAAGGTTTTTCTCTCCTGGAAATTACGGTTTAAAATACGGGATTATCTGGTAAAAGATTAAACCTTGTTGTGTTTCATCTTTATTAAAATTTCGAAACAAATTCTTCTTAATATTAATTTCTGTCGATGATTACTTCCCTGAAACCTACCACATTTGCGCCAAGATGTGAGTATTCAGCTCAGTTGATAATTCCGCCCATCACTGGACTCGAACCAAGAACCCCTTATATGAGAGGCTGATGTTCTAATACTTCACAATCCTTGGCAAAACTTGTGTTTTTGAGCAATTAATACAAAGACTTCTAAGAATCTTAGAGAGAGAAGACATCATTTTTCTACTCTTATGTTACTACATTATTATGAAAATTTACCATAGATCCAGAATAACTGCCCAGCCAGCAGACCGCAAAATATCACCAGAAAAATCCGCTTTCCTATTCCAAAAACTCTTCTATCGATCCTGAAAGTAAACAAAAGTTGTTTGCTCTTTACAGTATCATGACTACATTACGGCGATTGTTAACTTATTTATGCGTTTCTTGTTTGGCTATTTCACTAGATAAATGAGCCATGCTCAGACGAATGGGTATTTAATGTATCTCTCTGATGCGTTATACTGAGCAAGTCATCATATATACATAGTAAAATTAGTGTTGCACCCCCTGTGTTTTTGACGTGTTTAATTTTCTGGCGTGAATGATATGAAATGGGTTGGAAATTAGAATCTGGCTGCTGTATACAAGAACGAACAAGTCTGTTGTCTCTGAAATGGAATTAACTGAGATATCCCTTAACCTCATGGCAGCAGCTACTGATCGAGCTGTTTCAACCTCTCGTGAGAGGTGTGAGACAAAGACTGCAAGCTGTTTTGCATGCCCCGGTCGGATGTACGTAATATTGCTTGATTTTGTGTGTCCATTCTCTGCAGGTCACTTTCAGCCTGTCGTAAGTTTTAGTTTCGACATTAAATTCCCTGTTTTAACCAAAATTAAACGCTTCTCGTTTTTCTTAAATTTGAAAGCAACATCTTGGCAAAAGATTCCCACTTACCATGAGGTCAAGGGATACCACAGTTAAGTTCGTTTTATGGGCAAAAGACGAGTCTGTTGGTGTATGCAGCAGCCGAATTCTAATTTCGACCCAATTTTGTCTCATTCATGTCAGAAAATCAAACCCGGTAAAAAACACAGGGGGTGCAACACTAATTTTACTATGTATATAAAAGTCCATTTCGTCAACAACCGACTGAATCAATAGCTAGACTGGTCCTTTGGCATGCAGAAAATTTACGAATAGTAAATAGTTTCGACCCATATAAGCCTAAGCGGACTGCGCAGGCTGACATGAATCGATACTTTTTGAAGATGCATTAACTCTTTACCAAATGACAAAATTTTAGACTCGTCCAAATTCAAAGCATTTGCAGACGACAAAATAAATGTGACTAAAAAAAAAATGAAATGTGAGTAGTAAAGGAGGGGGGGCACCGGGACTCGGTCCCGGTGCCCCCCTTCCTGGAGCAAATTTGTCCCCCTACAACCCGCCGTGGCGGGTGATGGGGGACAAAATGGCCGAACTACCGGTGACTTGGCGGTAATTCGGCTTCCGCGCGTAGGAATACGATTATAAATAGTTCGTTACTTGATTAAAAGTAGTTCCGGCTAATGTAAACAAACGTTTTGATTGGTCGAGACGATTTCCCGCCAAAATTCGAAATGGAGGCATATCACATCACAACCTGGCTCAGGCAGAGACCATCGTTGGACTTAGTCTTTTTTGGAGAGTTGTTCTTTCTCTCTATCACCGTCGGACTTAGTCTTTTTTTTCCACAATTTGATTAAAAGTAGTTCCGGCTAATGTAAACAAGCGTTTTGATTGGTCGAGACGTTTTCCCGCGAAAATTCGAATTGGAGGTGAAACACACCACAGGATGGTTCAGGCAAAGACTCTGTAGGACTTAGTCTTTTTTTCCACGATATGGGTATATTCCCTCCTCAGCTTGACTCAGCCAGAGATCATCGTTGGACTTAGTCTTTTTTCCACGAAATGGAACTATATAACGTATATGTCTCCCTAGACAAAAGACCCCTCTATTGGTCTTAGCAATATTGACAATTGTTGAAGATAGATTTTCTAGGTGATGGTTAGTCCTGAAAAGGACTGTTTTTGGAGATTGTACTGTGTCTTTTTTTTTTTTTGTCTTTTTATCTTTTCTGTGTCTTTTTTTGTCTTTTTTTTTTGCTGTGTGTTTTTTTTTTTTTTTTTTTCCTCCTCTAATGACAACTTTTCTTTGTTTCTTTTGGTGTCTTTTTGAGTTTGAGTTTTGGAATCTTCGGAATCTTGAAGTCCTTGAAGTTATCGATGTTTTTTCCATGTTTTCCCAGACCTATTTTTGACGGTGTTACATAGCTGTGATCGTATCGTTGTTTTTTGTGAAGTTGGGGATCATCGTCTTTCTCTATTTCTCGTTTTTTTATTTTGATCTTCTCTTCCTTTTGATATTGGCCTTTTTTCTGACTGTTTTTCCTTTGATTGACGATCTTTCTCTGGCTGTGTTTCCTTTGAGTGTTGATTTTCTCCTGGTTGATTTTTCTTTGGTTGTTCATCTTTTTTTGTTTGCTTTTCCTTCGGCTGTTTTTCCTTCGACTGATTTCCCTTTGACTGCTGATCTTTTTTTACAACTGTTACGATGGAATCTGTTAGTCTTCGAAGACTGGTTTTATCAAAGTCGAACTCCACCGGAATCTTCACAATAACAGGTGTACTTGACTGTCTTTGCTGACATAATGTCTCGATGTTTCTGTTCAATGTTTTCAACTCTTCTAAAATCTGAGTTATTGTCGCATCTTGTTTTGATATCATTTGTCGCATCTCTTCCTCGAATTTCGAATTCATGGTTGACGATAGAATATCTCCATTGTTTCCAGTCTGTGGTAAGGAGTTGTCTAAGATGTAATCGGTTAAGTTGTAATCGGCTAAGTTGAGATCCATTTTTCCGTTAACAGTATGTTTTACTCGCACTACTCGAGGATCGAGAGCCGAATGGTTGTAGAGAAATATCGTCAGCGTTTTATAGACTGGTAGGGGGATTGACCTACTTTGATACAGAATTAAGAGCGCGGACCCGGTCGGAAGCACCCACGAATGATTATAACACTTAGAGAGAGAAATGATAGAAATCTGGGGTACTAGCTAACCGACTGATCTGATCTCTATTGCGAATGTAACATGTCCTATGATTGAACGAAACAACTGAATTCTAGTCAAGCAGGGATTGTATTGTCTTTCGATTTTTTTTTTTTTTTTTTTTTACATAGTTATATTGGTTACTTGCAAAAGGATGAACTACACTATATTAGGGAATATTATTTGGGATGAAATTTTCTTAGAGTTATGTAGAATTTGTTTGACAAATTTGAAAAGATAGAACTTTCTTGACGGTTGGTAGTCCTGAAAAGGACTGTTTTTTCGAAGATTTGCATTTTTTCAACCTCTTCCTCTATCTCTCGCAGCCTCTAGCTCATCAAGTAACATGATAAGTAGTGCTAGCTCATGACGCAACTGCTGTCGACGTAGCCATTCTTCAAGCCAGTTCCCTATTGAAAGATATGCCACTGCTCCAAACATGAACATGCAAGACATTTTTATCCTCGAGTATTGAGAGAAAAGTGATTAAATGAAAACTTCGCTGACTTTCTTTATACGTATTACAGACGGATTGGCCTACTTTGACTCAGAATTAACGTTATCCAATCGTTAGTTTCGTTATGTTTCTTAAATCAGAATTGACTTGGTCTGACAATTTGAAGAAAAGATAGAACTTTCTTGGTGTATGTTAGCCCTGAAAAGGGCTTTTTTTTTCACCATTCTCTGTAATGAAATTAATTTAACTATCGGTTAACTTAATTTCAAAACTAGAGAAAAGATAGAGGACTCTAAACCTCCTCATCTGAATCTTCGGGGAACAGTTCACGCCGAAGTTCGTTGATCTCTTCAACTTTGGCATGGACATACTCATTATACATAATGAGTACTCCTTTAATTGCACAAAGTTTTATTTTCAGGTTATATTGCACTGCTCTGCTATTGCACTTATCGTAGCGTTTTTCCACTCCCCTCAGACGAATTTTAAGTAATTCAATCTGTTTGCACCCTCTTCTAAGCCGACGCTCTGCTTCAATCAATCTGAATCGCTTGTCGAGGGTTTTCATTTTTGAGCATTGAGAGGCAAAAACTGATTAAAAAAGAAAATATCCCCGTCTTTTATAGGCTTACAGTATGATTGACCTACTTTGATACAGAATTAAGAGCGCGAACGAGATCGAAAACATTCTTTGGATTGGTAATTTGAAAGATAGAACTTTCTTGTTGAATGATAGCCCTGAAAAGGACTGGTTTTCTTTTTTTTTTTTTTTATGAAGATTCATCCTTCACTGGTTGCGATCGAGTTGTTCTTCTTCTTCTTCTTCAGACTGCACCACAATGAAAGCTTGACAGCAATGATTACACCAAATCACTACACCATAATCTTCATCATCGTCATAGAATCCCTCATCTGGCTCTGGACAATTGTGCTTTTCTCCAAGATAGTGTAGGATACGAAAGCATTTCCCACACTCTATCGCACATAGGTTATCGCACTGAGGGCAATAAGGAAAAAATATAATCATTTTTCTCGTCTTGGTATACTTTACGATTTCTTATTCGTGCTGCTCGAGAGAAAACGAGAGTCGAATGGGTATAGGAGAAGCTCACAGAATTTTTTATAACTTGATGGAGGGGATTGACCTACTTTGGACTCAGAATTAACGTAGACCAATCGCTAGACTCGTTATATTTTCTTTTGTAGAAAAGGAATGTCGGAGAAAAATGGCGGGCGTGGGAAAAACGGTTGGTCTTGGCGGGAGTGGGAAAAAACGACGACTCTTCTGATAGGACTTAGTCTTTTTTTGAGTCTGATGCAACCGATGTTTTTTTCGATCTGAGGAATACATTTGTGAAATTGACAGTTTGAAGAAGCAGTCTTCCTGGGTATTGGTTTGCTCTGAAAAGAGCCCTCAATCCTAAAAGAAGGAGAGAGTGATTCTAAAAAAGAACCATTGTATTTATCCATTATACAGGATATGCCGTGATGACAGAAAGATCTTTATACCTAACTACATCCGGCAACTCAAATCCATCATAGCAGGCGACGACTTTACAAACATACGCCTCTTTACCGTCTGCATCTTTTCCGATTTCAACAGGAAATTTCATTTCAAAAATTATCTTGTTGAAACCTTGCAGTTTAATACTATCACTATGTTCTACAGTAGATTTTACCATTTCATAAATTTCTGAAACGGAAAATCTTCTAGAGAACAAGCTAGGTTGAGATTCATCCAAGTATCGTTCTGCATCGAAATAATGTTTTCTAATGAAATGCTCATAATTGAAGAACTTCTTATAGCGTAAATATTTCCTGCTATAATAAGATTGAGGCGGAGTACCAAAACCCTGTCTCACGGACATATCGCTAGAATATAGAAATGGATAAAAGAAGATAAGATAGAGAAAGAATAAAAGATAGGAAAAATTTCGCCAGCATTTTATAGCTTGGTAGGGGGATTGACCTACTTTCGCAATGGAATTAAGAGCACGAACGGGGGCGAGAGCATGTAGATAGAACATAACGTACTGTATGATCCAGCTACAATTTTCCAAGTCTGAACTTTTTGGGGAAGAAATCAAAACATACGACTTTTTTTAATCATTTCTTTATTCATTCAAAGTTTTTAACAATATCATTAAAAACAGTAACGTTTAAAAAAGCAAACGTTCTAACACTATAACATTTTTTACAAGACAATTTCTTACAAAGACATTTTTACAAAGCACTGAAGATACATTTATATACAAAGCAATGAAGATACAGTTTTTATCTACAACAATTTTTACAATGCAAATTCACAGATACCTCGATTTTTCCACTTGTCTTCATGTTCCGCAACAACTTTGTGCAATTGTTCATTACCCAAAAACAAACGATATACACTGTCCAAACCACTATATTCACACGTTCCTCTAATTTGAAAGACGTTTTTGAATACGCCTTTTGCTGAAAGAGTTGAAAGTACGATTTTTTCTGTTACATCTCTATCAAATAGAAAATAGCCTTCCATGATATCCACTCCTTCTACATTATCTCTTGATTTTGTATACCGTAAGTAAAAGTTAAACAGACCTGATTTCATTTTCAGCAGGTTCAGATAACTTTCTTCTGCTCTTCCTATGATAATGAATCGCCATCGACTTGTGGCTTGCAATTGTTTAGCGAAATAGTCACTTTTCCACAAACAAGCTGTTAAATAGCTTTTGATAGTGGTATCGAAATCTGAGTCAGTCACCAGCATTGCAATAAAGTCGTGTATGCTATACAGCTTACAGGATGTCTCTCCTTTTGCAACGCCCTCATGCAATTTATCTATCCAAAGTTTCACACAGTTGAATTTAAGGGTGTATTGTGTTCGTTCATCGAGCGTGTGCAGATGGATGAAATCTCTATAAACTTTTTCACGTAGTTCTATCGGTAAAGGCAGCATTTCACTTGACATGATTTTCACTTTTGATAGATCCGTCTTACTTTGACCGTTCACTTCAAGTCAGTGTAACACGGTGTTGTTTCTTACAGTTATTTATACCCTCAAATCTTATAGGTCATAGGGTGCAGTATCGTTACAATGCAAATTCACAGATACCTCGATTTTTCCACTTGTCTTCATGTTCCACAATAACTTTGTGCAGTTGGTCATTACCCAAAAACAATGGGAATTTGCTGTCCATTTCACTATATTCACGTACTCCACTAAATGGAAAAACGTGTTTTGAAATATCTTTTGTCGAAAGAGTTGAATATACGATTTCTTCTGTTACATCTCTATCAAATAGAATATAGCCTTCCAGGGTATCCACTGTTTCCTCATCGTCTTGAATAGATCCTCTTTTGTAGCGTAAGTAAAAGTTAAACAGAACTGATTTCATTTTCAGGACGTTCAGAAAACTTTCTTCTGTTCTTCCTACGATGATGATTTGCCATCGACTTGTGGAATGCATTTGTTTAGCAATATAGTTGTCTTTCAACAGACAAATTGCTAAATAAGCTTTGAGAGGAAGATCGAAATCTGTGTCGTCCCCCATCATCACAATAAAGCTGTGTATACCATACAATTTGCAGGATTTTTCTCCTTTTACAACTCCCTTATGCAGTTTATCTATCCAAAGTTTCACACATCTGAATTTAATATCAAGCTGTACTTGTTCATCGAGTGTGTGCAGGTCGATGAAATCTCTATAAACTTTTTCACGTAGTTCTATCGGTAAAGGCAGCATTTCACTTGACATGATTTTCACTTTTGATAGATCCGTCTTACTTTGATCGTTCACTTCAAAACAGTGTAACACGATGTTGTTTCTTACAGTTATTTATACCCTCAAACTTTTATAGCCATAGGGGACAGTATCAGTATCGTTTACAATCACTCTTTTGGTGTATACAGAGCGAAAGGTTTTTGTCTGTGCTTCGCTGGTCACTGTTCTATCTCTATGCCTTTTGATTCTGCAATCATACTGAACTTTGATTTCTATTGTGCGATCCAAAGCACATTTTGAATAGGTGTCGAAATTCACCAGCTGATTTGTATTGTGATCCAAAGTAATTCCCTTGACTTTGCATTTGCTTTTTTCTTTTCCATCTTTTGTTCTCATTTTGTAAGCGTAATTCTTGGGTCCTAACCCTCTGAAATGAGTAATTCTGCAATCAGGTTCTTCATCGGTCCATTTTCCTAGCCTGCTGTTAATAATGGGAGGGTTCCACAATGGAGGGTCATGAATGTACATACAACTGTCTGTATCGAAATACAGAACTCTATCCCCCAATCTTTCAAGAACACTGTACAGTTCCAACCTTGCATAAGCTGTTACGTAAGACGCTACAATAACACTGGCTGTAGCATGCGTTTCGACAAAATCCATCTTTTCTTCATAGTTGACCAAAATGAATGGGCACTCGTTGTCAAAGATTTCCACATACTTTACCGTGTATTTCGGGTCGGTAATCAAGTCGAAATATTTAGATGGTTCTCTGATGTATTTCGTCTTGCTCATGTTTTCACGCTGTGCTAATTTTCCCCAAAGACAGTTCAGCATAATCTTAGCATATGATCTTTTGCCAGGGTTTTTTTGAATACATTTAGGATCGAGACGAATCCCTTCGGCTTCCTCATACTCGCGAATGAACTGTTCCTTTTCCGAGTCTGTCTGACACCAACCGGGGTATCCACTGGTTTCTTGCTTGATTTTCAAGAAATTGTCCACATAACCTTTAAAGAATTGGTCTGAAACAGAGTTGAAATGCCAGATTTCATACGCTTGTATTAGCTGATAACCACAGTCGAGAGCTTTGAACAGTTCAAATGTAACCCAAGTTCCAACCAGCGCTCTCTCTTCTTTTTCATGGTTACAAACGTTTGAGCTTTCTTGTGCACATTTCATACAAAGTGGAAACATCATCTTGTTGTTACAGTGAACTGGAAGAACGAGGTGAAACAATCCAGTTGGGGGTAGAACTTTGCATTTAATTAGACCTTCGTACTGACGAATATTCTTCATGTCAATACTCTCAGGAGTCAAGATTGTTGGATGACCTACAGGGTAGAATTTATGCTTGCAAACGTAAGGATACAGTGAGCAAATGTCGTTGTATTTGATTTCCTTTTCATTGCTTACCTCAACATCATAGGCAATTTTTATTGCATTGCATCTGCCTCCAGCCAGACCCTCTCTTGGTTCGATAGGGTCGCAGTTCGGATATAGACTTTCAATGGTTTTTTTGTACTCTTTGTCCTTCTTCATCTTGGCGTCGAATTCATGCTCCCATATGGTCACGACGTTGTATCCCATTCTTTTGATGGTTTCTAATCGTTCAATAGTACTGCTGTACAATTCATTCATTGTTTTTCCATTGATGGGACTGATATATTTTCGATCCTTAAAACATTTCTGACACCCATGAAATAAATCCCCGAGGATTCATAGACAGTGTTTGAATTGTGGTGAAAACCGTCTATAGTGTATTTTCCTATTCGAGATTCACCCCCATTTTTGGCATGTTGAATATGAATCCCTTTTTCCATAGCGATGGTTTGAATCCAGCGTATTGCCTTCATAGAAAACCGACGCCTGACTGGATCTTTGCTTGAAATGATGGCTATCTGATCTTTTGGTAAATAATCTTTTCGCCAAATCTTGTTACAGGCGCCGGCGATGGTAAACGACTCTGAAAATGGACAAATCCCACTCTGTTCGATGAACAGCTTTCTGAATTCACCACATCTTCGTCTTAGGATATCAACATCCGATCGACAGTACAACTCCATCTCTTTTTGAAAATTGAATTCCTCACCGTTTTGAACCTTGTCATTATACCAGACTATGAATTTCGATCGAGCCTCTTCATACATTGAATCGGGTTTGTAATAAGACATGTCCAGGTACGGTCCGACGTAATCCCAGAATTCGTCTGTATTTGCCCAGTGAGGAAAGTAACCTTTTTTTCATTTCTTGAAGACCAAACGTAGTCGGAAATTTTGCCAACCCAAAGTTCATGTAACTGAAGGAATCGATCAAACACACGCCATTCAGTTCTAACTTCAAAATATTATTCCCATTCATGGTCAGTTCTGGTTCTTTCATCCCAACGTTGATAATGTGGTTGAGAATAAATTGATCATCATACCCTTTGAGATTATGGGCAATAGCTATGATTCCTGTATGATGCTTTGTAAAGAGCCAGTTGCAGAATTGACTCAAAGTTTCTTTTCCTTGAAAAATAACTTCTCTTCCTTCTTCGAATTCACTGCATGTGGAACAATGAAAATCAAGTGGCTTATCGATACATTCAGCACAGGCTCGGTGTGCAATGCAGTAATTCGGAATGTGTACCCCCGTGTCTTGCTGGCATTCGAAATCAAAGAAGATGAACAAAGGCTTTTTGGCTATGGTAGAACTCGTCTCATCGTCGCTGTCGTGTTTCATCTTACTCTGGTAAGGTTGAATAAAACAGCGGTGAGAGAAGTCAACTATTTTCTTGCAGATATGACACTTTTTCTTTCCCTTACAGACATGATTTTTCTTTCTGACAAAAACCTGGGTTCCACATTTTGAACAAAGTTTCACTAATTCACAAATGGTTTTCTTCTCTTTACCTTGAAGCGTTTTGTGTTTTTTCAAGCATTCTGCACTGAAAAAACATCTATGACAATTGGAGCAAACATACTCTTTTGATTCCGATGGACATTTTCCAGCACGAAAACAGCCTTTACAGATCTTTGAGCAAGTATGGTCTTCCCGATTCCTGTAACGCATGTCACAGAACTCACAATAATAAGCACAATCAAGAAATGCTGTGATGGATTTGATGTAGTCATAGTGGTTTTGATGAAAGTACAAATGTATGATTTTACTATTGTCTTTCACTTCTGGATGTTCAAATACTTTTTCCAATCTTGAATGCTGTTGATGGAGTTTAATAACATAGTCTTTTTCATACAAGAAATCTTTAATTTTTTTGTATTCTTCAAGACCTACAGGGTGTGTCGACGAAACTCCAACTTCATTCATCAATTTCTCGGCTTCAGTCTTTTGAAGCGATTTGTTTGATCTTTTGATGTTATCCCATCTTCGGTTCCATTCTTGGGTGTTTTCACGCTCATGGTGATAAATCCCCACAACAACAGCTCTTGCAAAACATAGATGGTCTTGATTGTTCATTTCAATAACCGAATGTTTCTTCTTTGCAAAAACTTTTGAATCCAATACTTCTGTGCCCCTAACTTTTCTTCCACTTCCACTTGGGGGTACCGTATGTGTGATATCGAATGTCATTCGACCATCGTTCAAGACGAATTCCTCATTCGACTGTAGAACTTTTTCAATCTCGTCCAACATAGTATGACTCTCTAACTCTTCTACATATAGAAAGGGGATATGAATTCCCATGTCTAATGAAGGGTGATTGGTGCTAATTCTAATCATATCCCTCGATTCAGCTTTTAACTTTGTCGGATAACATCGTCAAATAAGACGGTCAATTGCTGTGGTTGTAGCTCATCGAATTTCTTAAAAGACGCCTCCAGTATATGGGATTCTGTATTGAATTTTCTTGACTTCTTTTTTCCCACTTCTGTTAAGGCGTATAGACTTTTCAAATCCAAAAAGTCTGCTTCTTCCTTGGGTGAAAATGGCCCAGCATAACTTTTTTCTTTCAAAGATTTTTTATCTTCTTCTTTCAAAGATTTCCTGTCTTCTTCTTTCAAGGATTTTTTCTTTGTTGAGACTTTCAAAGATTTTTTGTCTTCACCATCACTTTCTTCTTTCAATGGTAAACTTTTTCTCTTTTTGGTTGACGGTGAAAATTTCTCATCATCGCCTTCATCATTGCTGCTACTGTCTGGATAGACTAGGATTCTTTTTCTCTTTTTTTGGCGGTAGTAATTTTTTTCTCTTTTTCGGCATTGACTGAATTGTCTCATTACCACTTGTACTGTCTGAATAGGGTACTAGCCTTTTAGACATTGTTTTATGGCTGATTATAAGTCAGACAATGACCCAGAACTCAAAAAGTCCTAGCTTTTTTATATCTTTTTTCAGGCCAAACGTGTATAAAAAGAGGCGTTACGATTGAAATCTTCATCATTCTTCGGAAAGATTTCAAACAGGACAACTGGTAGAAAAAATGAGTGGGTTCAAGCTACAAAACACAACACCAAAGAGAATGTATCTGTATGTTAACCCATACACCCACGATTATGAGATCACCAATATACCGTCAAGATATCAAGTCTACCATACTGGAAACTACGTGGGATCATTTCTATCCCACCAACATTTTGCAGAAAAAGACGTCTATCGTATCACCAGAGTCCTGGATCAAGCGACATTCGACAAACGCCATGGGGTGAGTGATATGACAACGAATATTTGTTTTACATGCAACAGATCAGGACATTGGGCCAGATAATGTCCAGAAAAAGAAAATCAGATATGGAAATTCGTCTCTGTCTTCGTGGACCCCTACAGCCACGATGTCAAAATCTCGTCAACAATGGAAACTGGTGGTGAATTCCAACATATGAAATACGTTGGAGCTCAATTATCCTATAAAGTAGACGAGAATAAATGGAAGACAAGATCGTCACAGACTGCAACTTCATCGACTGAAAATCAGATCGAAAATCAGATCGAAAAGCAGATCGAAAATATGGAGCATGATAACACAGAAATCAGCGATACAGAAATCTGTAGAATTCAGGTAGAGATACATAATAAGCCGCAACGAAGTTCGCAAAAAAATAAACTTTCTTCAGAGGATACTCTTATACTCGATCAAAACAATGAACCCTCTTCACTGCCTGGAGAGCAGCAAAACAACCAACTTTCTTCAGGATCTGAAGAAAAGAAAATCAACGAGAAAATCAACGAGAAAAGAGAAAAAAAAAAAAAAAAAGAAGAAGAACTGTTTCTTCTGCAAAACAAAAAAACATGGTGCAAAAATCTGTCCAGATATTGTGTTGAAAAATAACAATGACGAAAACAATGATGAAAACAATGAAAAAAAGAGGAAACGCAAGAGTGAATGTGAGCCTGACATCCCGAAGAAAAAAAGAAAAACACAGTGAGTTGTAAAAAATGTGGTAACATTTTTCAAAGAACTGTTTCAAAAAACGATTCATTTGCTTTTTTCATACTCGAAAGGATTCATTTATTTCTGCAGTTCAATGTTTCATTGTATATATTTTTACAGTTCAATGTTTCATTGTACAAAAGTTTTTAAATAAAATATAAAAACATATGTATAGGTCTTGACTTTTTTTGTTTTTGACAATTTGAAGAAAGTAAAAACTTTCTTGGTATTGGTTAGCCCTGAAAAGGGCTGTTTTTAAAAATCAAAGAGAACGTATTCTTCACCATTTCAATGAAGGATACATTCTCATTAACTTAGTTTGCCAGCCGCGATGTTCTGTTGGCGGTATCAGCTCCGTCAAGTCGGGGTAAATATTACCCATCTTAACTATTGGGGTACGAGTATAAAACTCATACCCCCGTCTCTCAAAAAACTCCCGGAGAGCTTTATGTTTTAGTCTCTTCCTTTCTTCTATTTCATCTTGCTTCTTCTCCATAGCTTCTTTTTCCCATTTCTCTTTCACCTCCTTCTCAATCTTCTTTCCACCAAATAACCCACAACAGAATTCGGACAACTTCATCGTGAAATGAGTTAATATAAGAATAAAAACGTTGTCTCTTTTATAGCTTGGCAGGGGGATTGACCGACTTTGCGTTAAAATTAAGAGCGCGAACGTGGGCGAGAGCATGTAGATAGAAGATAACGCACCATATGATCTATCTACAATGTCTAAGAGCATCAGCTCAAAAAAAAAAAAAAAATGTAACGAAACTAACGATTGGCTAACGTTAATTCCGAGTCAAAGTAGGTCAATCCCTCCACCAAGTTATAAAATCAGCGAACTTCTTCTATAGTCATTCGACTCTCGTTCTCTCGAGCAGCTTGAATAAATCATAAAGTATACCAAAGCGAAAAAAAGAATTCAAAAATATGGAACAGATAAACCATCAAATAACTGACGCTCTCCTAGACTATTTAAATGCTGGTGAAGACTTATTGCTATTAATAACACAACTCATAGAAGTTCAAAGACACCTAGAGCAGATATCACAGCCATACAGAGAACTCGGTGAAAAATTGCTTGAGCTGTTTATTAAGACAACAACTCCACATCTCATATTAGTTGACGTTGAATTCGGGAGAAAGATCACTACGAATGATGGAACAATGACAATTACGAAAAGAACTGGAAGTTGTCCCATCTGTCATGCGAATTTCGGTTGCTGTCATAAGGCGAGGAAAAAAACCACAGCTAAAAAAACACAAAAAAAGACACAGAAAAGATAAAAAAAAGACAAAAAAAAAAAAAAAAAAAGACAGTACAACCTCCAAAAACAGTCCTTTTCAGGACTAACCAAACCCTAGAAAATCTATCTTTAACAATTGTCAATTTCGCAGATGTGTTGTACTTTTGCAGAGAGAAAAACTTTTAACAATAGAAAAACTTTTTAGTGGTAGAAAATTTTTTCGTTTAAAAAAAAAAAAAATCTTGCAGAGAAAAATTTTTAGCAATAGAAAAACATAAAGACAAAAAAATCTTACAGACAAAATTTTATTGATAGAAAAAAATTTCGGATAAAAAAATCGGATAAAAAAATTCGGATAAAAAATTTTTTACAATTAAAAAAAGTCTTGCAGATAAAAAACTAGGGACGAATAAAACTAGGGACGAATAAGTCTAAGGTCGGGTAAGTCTAGACGAGCTGATTTCCGGGAGATGCCGGAAAAAACCCACACTCAGATCATATGGTCAGGCAATGTCTAAAGATCATACTGCTAGGAGTCAAAAAAAAGACTAAGTCCGACGGTGATAGAGAAAGATTGAGACGAACAAAGACGGAAAAAAGACTAAGTCCAACACGGTGATAGAGAAAGCCTAAGGCAAACGAAGTCGAAGAAAAAAGACTAAATCCAACGATGATCTCTGCCTGAGCCAAGCTGAGGAGGGAATATACCCATATCGTGGAAAAAAAGACTAAGTCCTACAGAGTCTTTGCCTGAACCATCCTGTGGTGTGATTCACCTTCAATTCGAATTTTGGCGGGAAAACGTCTCCACCAATCAAAACGCTTGTTTACATTAGCCGGAACTACTTTTAATCAAATTGTGGAAAAAAAGACTAAGTCCGACGGTGATAGAGAGAAAGAACAACTCTCCAAAAAAGACTAAGTCCAACGATGGTCTCTGCCTGAGCCAGGTTGTGATGTGATACGCCTCCATTTCGAATTTTGGAGGGAAATCGTCTCGACCAATCAAAACGTTTGTTTACATTAGCCGGAACTACTTTTAATCAAGTAACGAACTATTTATAATCGTATTCCTACGCGTGGAAGCCGAATTACCGCCAAATCACCGGTAGTTCGGCCATTTTGTCCCCCTATCACCCGCCACGGCGGGTTGTAGGGGGACAAATTTGCTCCAGGGAGGGGGGGCACCGGGACCGAGTCCCGGTGCCCCCCTCCTTTACTACTAATGTGTTTTGGGAAAGGTAGAAAAAATTGTGGGAAAAGGAGAAAATGCTGGTTACCAGCATTTTCTCCTTTTCCCACAATGTTTTCAAAAAGCTTCTTTCTTAGGTTCATTAAAAGTCGGGATTGTGTGGTAAAGGATTAAACCCCTTCTCATAGAGCATGGTTCATGTGCTGAAACTGTTCGTGGCCTCACTTACAAACATGTTAACGAAACCAACGATGACAGCGATGATTGAACTGCGGACAACAACAAAAGTAGATAGCATTGAAAGAATGTGTATCACAGATCCATATAGGTACAAATAAACTACATATATTACAGAAAAGGAGGAAATTTTATTTGGGAAGTGGCTTATTTTTTAAAGACTTTTTAGTGACAGATTCTTTGATAAAATACTTACTCTAGAAAAATCTCATACATGTTGAGACTGAGCAACAAAGAGCGTGGCCGAAAATTTACACGCAGCTTCCTCTTTAGTCTGTTTAATTTCGTACAAAAAGGAAAGAGAGAAAAGCAGGATAATTAATTAACACCTTAAAATGGAGCTTCAGGATCTGAATCAGTGTCAATTTAGAAAATAGAAGGGACCATAACTCCTTTAAAACTTGACCAGGTAGGCCTATGATCAAACTTGCAGGAGCATGATCTCACTTCCATTGCAAAATTAGCCAAATCGCTTGAAAACTTTGGACGTGTCTAAAATTTTGTTGAGTGGTAAAGAGTTCAACCTCTGTCTTCATTACATACTGTTAAGTTTGAGTTTGAGTATACCTTTGCAGAAGAGGAGTCAAGAGTTATTTGGCTAACTAAAGTTGTACATAATTATGTTCTAAACACTTTTCATAAGAATCTTATTTCGGGGTTGATTAACATTTGTTATTTTTCTAAATGTTTGATAGAATGGTGAACCAGAACGTCAGTTTTTTTTTTCTCATATTTCATTTTAAGAGATCCGATGATGTCGGTGTCCGAGTATTTCAGTGGATGCCACCATGTTGTGAAGTACTCGATCGAAAGAGATCGTCGTTTTCCTGAAACAATAGGTGTGCATCTACATGTAAATTACCATCAGAAACGAGCTCTAGAATTGGCCCGAGAGTAAAAGCTGGACTTGGTCCGAGTCTGGGTTTTTTTTTTGCACACGACTCTGACCAATCATAGGTGCCCGCTATCTGGCGAACGTCTTGAAAGAGAGGTCAGTATCTAAAATGTATTCTGGAAGTTGTAGGGCATTGAACAAGAAAACAATACCCTTACTGTCAACTTTACTTGAACCATTGTTACCATATCCTATCTGATCCTGGAAACACGATATGAACCATGCTCTCTGAAAAGGGATATTGATGCATCAGCAAAAAGTATCGACTCGTGTCTGCCTGCGCAGTCCGCGAGTCAAAACTTTTTGCAAGTTGTAAATTTTCTGCATGTCCAAGGACCATTCTGCTTCATGGTTCAATTGGTTGCTAGAAAAAATGTTTTTTACGGATCCATAATTATGTTCTGATTTGCTTGGTATAATGCATCACGGAGATGCATTAAACCCCTTTTGCCAGAGCAAGGCTCATATAAACAGGTCTTCACGGGAACGCTCGGAGAGTGTGCCGAAGTACAATAACTGTTAGTCTGATAATACATCACTATTTAATACTTTACAACACAATCCCGACTTTTAACGACCCTGAAAAAAGAAGGCTTTTGAAAACATTGTGTGAAAAGGAGAAAACGCTGGTAACCAGCATTTTCTCCTTTTCCCACAATGTCTTCTACCCTATCAAAGACGGAAACCAACACTTCAGCTATTTTCATGTTGTCGTCTGCAAATGCCTTCAATTTGACAGCGTCCAAAATTTTGTCGTTTGGTAAAGAGTTAAAGCAAATTCACTGTCAACATTTTGCCTAAAGTTAATGTTATTTTGAAACCCTTTTCTTTTAGTAGTAAGCCAATCTCCGATGAAAAAAAAAATTGAATACTCCGACTCTCTCTCACACAACAGTTGGACAATGATAAAGTCCATTTTGTACTTTTAACTTCTGAAGAACAACGGTTATTTGCCAGACAGTGTAATAAAACTGACCGGCATCACTCTTTACCGGACGACAAAATTTAACGCTCGTCCAAATTGCAATCAACTGCAGACAACAAATTAAATTCGGCTTAAAGGATTATCTATCTTTGATACAGAAGAAAATGATGTGGAAAATGGAAAAGATGCTTGTAACCAACATATTTCCCCATGCCCACAATGTTTCAAAAGCATTTATTCACAAGACTGCGAAAGCACGAGATTACATGCTCAAAGGGTTGAACAACCTAGAAAATATATTCACACAAGAGATTCAGAGATCAACAAATCTAATTTGCTTTATCAAATTATGCAGGAAAACACGATATGTAGTTGTATGCTATACCAAGGTTCAAGACGAAAGCTGTACAAGTTTTGACTGCGTTTTAGAGTTCTGTGTGGTCTTTTATCGTGAACCAATACCGTATGAGTTTGTTTTCGACTTACTAAACTTAGTCACACACGGGAAAGAAACGAACGAAAAGATAAAAAAGCAGCCTTTCTATGTTGTTAGTGCGGAAAATATTGGGGATGAGGGAAAGAATTGCTTGTTTCTATCAATTTTATCTCCCCGCTATAATTCTGAAACTTGTTTACAGGAAGTGAACCTAAATTCCAAAAAGCTGACGGTGATTTGTTTGACAATTGGATAATGCACACAGACACACAGACAGACAGACAGACAGATAAATATGTGGCTCGGTATCAATCTTTTAAATGTTTCATAAAAAAAAAACTTTCTATTAGGCTTGAGACTGACTCAGAACGAAATTAATGTAGGTTTAGTTTTTGCTATATATATTTTATTTACCACTTTTTAAAGTTTTGACTAAAGGTGGAAAAAAGGCTAGCCATCCTCAAAGCATAAATGTTTATGAGCTTTCAAGCATTTCCTAAATTACTGAAGGTGGGTGCTAAGCCTCCCTCCCCCCTATTACGGGAGTGAGTGACGTTATTCGTCCTCCGACGCGTTCGATACGACGGCGTTAAAGAAGTGTGATTCAGTCTTGGCGTGGCCACTTTATTTTGGGTTTTGAGTATATTAACTAAGATGTCCGACAATTTTCACCACTTCACTTACGTGTTGCTCGTCATTTTTGAATTAGGAATTATTTGAACAAATTAGTTAATCCCTTGCCAAACAATTCCATGTTTGATTCATCTATCATTTATTCATTATACTGGGCCATAATTTTGTTAGTTGTTAATTTTGTTGGCTCTACGCAATAAGAAGTCAGTTTTCTTATTTGTGCTGTGCTTGTTTGAATTAATACAATTTGCTTACAGTTTCTTAGTCTGATCCTTTGAGAAGCTGCCAAGACTGAAATACAAAAGCTGTAAAAGATAAAGTAGGAGAATGAAATAATGGAAGAAAAAAAGCCTTTCTGCTGAGGAAACACTGTCCTTCCAGCACTATCAGCCTTTTTGATTTCATCACATACTACAGAAGTATATTCATTTTGACGCTTTCATCGTAAAATGAATTAAATGAACATTTTTGCTCAGCAGGAAAGAACAAAATGTTGTAAAATCAAAATCGTTTTGGCATAATGTCTGGCAAAATATCGTACTGTTTAGACCCAGAGTCATTTTGGGCTGCATCGTCACTCTAGGGGTGAAATTTTGCCCTCAAGAATGCTACAGTTACCTTTTATAATAACAAGTTTATTGCTGGTGCCGAAAGTAACTTTCCGGACGCTGACTTAGCAAGATTAACTCTTTTAGCGCAAATTAGGTAAGCTCGACCTCTTTCGACGGCTGAAAATATAATTCATTGAAACACAGAAAGCTCTTTATCTTATAGGTTTGACTAAACAAGCAGACGATATTGATCCAAGATCATATGGCAGCGTCTGTGCAATCCGGTCTTGATCAGTGCCGTCCTAAAAAAATGTTTTTTCCTATGGCTCTGACAGCGTTAGATGCAGTATGGATACATTTCCTAATACGTTTGCGAACGAAGAAAAGCGGTCGGCGTGTTGCAATCTTAATAATTGTAGTAATGGTATCGAATTGAATTACCACCCTTTATTACATTAATGTAATTTTCTGGTCGACAAATCAAGCCAAGAAAAGTCAAAGATAAAAGAAACAAGAACTTTCTTTTTAAAAATAGATACACAGCGTAAGAATTACTGGAATATAAATATTGAAACTCTTTTGTGGTTCAATATGAAGAGACATAACGAAAAGTAAACTCGCCAGCAATCGCTTCTTTTTCCTCATTATTTTGCATATTGTTTATAAGAGCAATAAGCGAAACTTTCAATAAGGTATAGGCCTATTTTTCAAGATCAGATGTAAACGTAAACCATCGTTAGAAGGAGTAGTTGCTGCTAAAATTAAATGATATGGCTGAAAATACATGTAGACATACAGCACGGTAATTGGTTATGGTATCACTGAAAAATATTTTAAACACTTATTCGTTCAAGAGAAAGATTATTCCCCTATCATATTTATTTGCTATTGTGGTGAGAATTATCGCCCCGGTGAATTGATAAGTGGTAGCTACTTTCGTATAGTATTTTCATAAGTTTGCCTGCAAACAGGCCTAAAGGGGCCCGCAGAATAAACATGTCCACATTTTTACCAGTTGCAAATAACTATTTATTCATTCGAGTATATCAGTAACAAGAAGTAGGTCAAACTCCCGTGTATTCAGCGACGTCGAAAAAGTGCATCATAATTTTGAAAAAATGTAAATACGAATGTGAAACAATATAAGGCACATTTTCTTTTGCGACATCCTTTACGCCCTGTAGAAGACCACGCTTGAAAAACTGTGACAAATTTATTTGTGTGTGTGTGTGTGTGTGTGTGTGGTGTTTAACGCCGGTTTTAGTATCATTTTGCTGTGGCTAGTGCACCTACCCATGCTCTCCTGTAGTTCCTGCTACCAGTACTTCGCACAAAATTCTCCCCAAGCCACTGGCTGCTATCCCACATAATCAATGTCGAAATAATGATTAGCGGTGAGATAGGAATGAATCCTGTCGCAATGCCTGTCATGAATTCTCGGAAAGAAATTGGCCGAAATCGGAATCATAGGTAAATAAGATCCTTGACATTTTGAGATTCAAAGTAAACAAAAGATGGAGTGTCTTGGCAACTTTTAACATAGTTTTGACATTAATTTCTCTGCCAGCAACTTACACTTGGACCGACCGCACAATAACAGATTGTCATCTATACAATGATTTCCATAGTTTTAAATGATATGATTTAAATTTAAATACATTTTAACACCCGCTTTGTTTGTTTGTTTATTTTTTTATTTATTTATATATTATTTTTTCTTTCTGTTTTTTTTTTTGGGGGGGGGGGTGCAAAACTTAGATACGTGAATAGATATAAACATTACGGCAAAAGAAGAAATCGAAATAGTTCGTCATGAGCCATTTCTCCTTTGGCCTCAATGTTTTGAAAAGTGCTTTATTGCTAGACAAAAAAAAAAAACTTGGCTGCCGTTGGTGATGAGTAGATGCATTTTTTGGCAAGTATCCTCGCATTTCTACAACACCGCCATAGCATCTGTATTTTGTAACGATTCCGAAAAGTTATAGGAAGAAATGAGTTTAAAATTATCTCAGAATATCAAGCATCTTTATCACCTACATGTCTACAATTCCCATTTTTCGCCAATTTCTTTCCGATGATCGATGATAGCCTTTCGGACAAGATTCTTTCTCCTCTCAGTGCATCTATCTATGCTTCCCTGGAGTTTGATTTACCAGTAGTTCGCACAATATTCTTCCTAGGCCATTGGCTGCTTTCCCACATAACCATCTTTGAAACAATGATCAGTGCTATGAGAGGAATTCAAAGGGCTAGGTATTAGACTCATTAGATTGTACATCAAAATATAAGATGCTTGTTTTTGTCTTGAAAACATAGCATTATTTGTATTTAGATGTCAAACCTGTTGGCTAAATGTAAATTATATCTAAGCAAATATGTTCTAGTGGAATTTCTCTGGTAAACAATGTTCTCGTAATGTTTGTTTGATGGGAAAATGAGTAAAAATCATATTCATCTTCTTGTTTATTAGAGAAAATACGCTTTCTTCACGTTAATGACATACCTAAATGTCCTCGTCGACAATCATCGTCTTATTATCACATAACATTGCATTGCTGAGAACTACATTAGAATATGGTTGCTATAATCAACAAAAATTAAAACTTTATATTGCACTGGTCCATGTGTCATTCTCCAGTGTTATAGCATATAGACTATAAAGCATACCATATAATATGAATGGCCTGATACTGTACATGAAATGTATGGTATTTTCCCAACGTTACACCCCTCATTTGCCGCACGACGCTGAATAACCCCTTTGCATATGGGCAAGTACTGCGACCCATCTCAAGCCTCTGTACTTAAGTTATAACACTTAATTATGAAAGAAAAATTCTTTTGTGATGAATTTTTTGAAAGAAATGCTACAATGTCATAATAACATATGCGTGTGTATGCAATCCCAAGCAATTTGCGTAAATCTACGCAGTTTAGTGAAAGGCAACCTTGAATACCATCCGAGACCCGGCATTCGACGCGTAAAGACATCACGTGATGACAGGGTCAAATGTTACCTTACTCACCTTCGCAATCGATTTTTTTTTTTTCCTACAACAGTCACTGCCCGCCAGCTGGGAGTCACTGCTTAGACCACCAGAAACTGTCTCCGCCGACGAAACGTCCCTGTTGGAGCCCAAGGGTCGTATTTCGGACAGATTCTGAGAGACCATGGTGAGGCTGTTCTGCTAGGAATGAGCGTTTTGCAGATTGCTGCATTCGAGAAAGGGATATGACTGGCGGCGGTGGAGTTATGGTATGTAGGACAATGGCGGCTTAAAGACTGATACGGTGATTGTGCACGGACGTCTCGATGGACAGTGCTACATCAACATTCTGAATAATTACTTGCTGCCCTTCATTCAGCACTATCGGCCTGACATTACTTTCCTAGAGGACAATGCCACACCACAAATTGTCCGTCAATACCAACAGTTTCTTCTTCCAAAACAGCGTCTTGCCCTGACCGCTGTTAATCCGATTGCACGCATTATGGACATACTTGGGCAAAGAGTACGGGCGAACCTCCAGATCAACGACAACGATCTGATACAGGTACTTCGTGTAAAATAATGGACTCTCGCTAATTAGAGAGGTCATCAGACCTCTCCAACAGTGGTGAGTTTAAAAGGCAGACTGCCTCAGAAATTGCTGTCTAAATCCAGTCTTTTTGCGAAATTGTTCTAAAACACAGTCTGTTTCGTCATGGTTTTATAAATAAACCGAAATCAAGAAACTGAAATAGGAAATAGACGTTGTTTGTTTTCGTATGACGGATTAAAAAACTTGAATGTCATATTGGTTTGATTGCAAATTACCTCTCCAATAATTGTAATTTTCAAATAAATGTAAGCAAAGAGAAGGAAAAAAAAAAATCATTAAAAAAAAGAGAGAAAGAACACCGCGGGAAAAGATCACACAACTTGAAAACGCGGGAAGAAGGTCACGTGACTGTCATGTAATGCATAAGTGGCATTAACACAGCGGTAGTTATCAGACCTCTCCAACAGTGGTGAGTTTAAAAGGCAGACTGCCTCAGAAATTGTTGCCTAACTCCATGCTTTCTGCGAAATTGTTCTGATATACAGTCTGTTTCGTCATGGTTTTATAAATAAACCGAAATCAAAAAACTGAAATTGGAAATAGACGTGTTGTTTTTATACGACGCATTTCAAAAAGGATTTGTTATATTGATTTGATTGCAAATGACCTTTCCAGTGGTTGTAATTTTTCATTAAACAAATAAAGCTACACACACAAAAAAGAATTTCGTTAAAAAAGAGAACACCGCGGGAAAAGATCACGCGACTTGAAAACGTGGGAAAAAGGTCACGTGTCTGTCATGTAATGAATAAGAGGTTTCTCCTTTTTACACAGCGGCAGTCATATAATGCCTTACTTATTTTATATGTACCAAAATATATTGAAATTAAAAGCAGTAAGCTATTTGAAAACAATGATGCTGACCTCTCCTGGCTTCTTTTTTAAAGAAGCCAACTTGTTTAATGTATTACTTGTTTGTCACATGCACCAAAATATATTGAAATTAAAGGCCAGTAATCTATCTGAAAACATTGATGCTGACCTCTCCTGGCTTCTTGTTTAAAGAAGCCAACTTGTATCTTTATCAGTGCCTACACTAACTCCATAAGAGATAGCATTCTTGGATGCATTAAAAGAATGGCGACCACATACGCTACTAGAGTTTGAAGTGAGCTTTCAGTGATCAAATATTGTTTGAACCCCCCCCCCCCCAAAAAAAAAAAATCCATCATTTTTTTTTTTCTCCCTTTAATTCTCTCTTCAGTTCTCCATATTTCTTATTTTGACCCCTACATAATTCTTCCTACAATTGACAACGTTCTTTCGTTGAAGATCTAAACCAAATTTTTTATAGTAAATGGAGGATCCTTCAATCGCGTGGGGGTCGTGAGCAGGAAAAACCATTAAAAAAAAACTTGTCAAGCCTCGAACCCGTGAAAGAGTGTTACTTCGCGACTGGTGAATTATCACCATGATGTATAATATTATGAAATACTGTTGAAAACAGGATAAAACATCACACAAACTAACAGAATGTTAATTAAGACCGTTACTTGTCAGAAAATGTTCTTAAAAACTTTGAGAAATGGAGCCAGGTCTGGTCTCAAGACCTTTTGTAGATAGTTTATGAAATGTAGTTTTGAAATCTTAATATTTAACTATTTACCACACGACAAAAATGTAGACTTGTCCAAACTGAAAGCATTTGCTGACAACAATTAAAATGTGGTTCAAATGATGGAAGTTGTCTTTGACAGGGTAGAAAACATTGTGGGAAAAGGAGAAAATGCTGGTTACCAGCATTTTCTCCTTTTACCATAATGTTTTCAAAAGGCTTCTTTCTCAGGATCGTTAAAACTCGGGAATGTGTGTTAAAGGGATAAAATTATAAATCGAAAATCGATGGAATTTTCTAGCCAATATTATAAAATCATAGATCTGCCCAAATATTTACCCATTACTGTTCAACTTTTACCTCCTTGCAGATGACAGTATTTGAAAACACCGCGGGAAAAGGCTCAATTGCTTATACAAGTAACTGGTCATTTCCTCTCCATGGTTTTCACATCAATGGAATAAAGATATTGACCATTCTATCTATTGTTTCTCCTTTGTATTACCAGTAACAGTCTTTAATAGGTCAAACAACTGCCTTAATATTAATGGATTAATAAGTTAAAATATATATCACTCTCTGTGAAAAAGGGTGCTTGATGCATCTGCAAAAAAATTATCGACCCAGGTAAGCCTGTGCTGTTCGTGCAGGCTGACCTGGGCCGAAACTTTTCGCTACTGGTCAATTTTCTGTATGCCAAAGGACCAGTCTACCTCATGATTCAGTCGGTTGTAAATAAAAGTGGCTATTATGGATCCATAATTATGTGATGGCTTGATCATGCATTATGCATTAAGCCCCTTTTTTGCCAGAGCGTGACTCGTTCATTATTTTTTTAGTTAGGCACTCACCTTTTTCGCAAGTCAATCTGCATAATAGATTGCCTGTATTTTTATCCAAGATTACAGACACGCAGATTGGATGTATTTTATCCACTCATCTATACACAACACAACGTATAGAACTTAAATACCATCATCTACATCACTATCACTTATTTACGACTCTCAAATGATCTAAAGGGAAGAAAAATGAAATTCTATCACTGATAATTACTTTTCCAGAGACACCTTTCATCCCTCTACATTTTCACAAGACAGAGCAGATTTTCGGGGGCGGGGCAGTAAAATCTGGTTCCGATTTACTTTCAGAAGCAAAACAAAAAAAACTTCGCCGTATATTTTGCCAGACGCTCGTGCCACAAACCAGCCAACCAGCCAAAAAATGCAGCCATTTATTTTGATGTTATCAGTGGATGATGATTGCCTATCTCTCCCCCAGTTCCAAACCTTATCCTGCTGAATTTACCCATTTCTGTACAAGCTGTACTGGGACCTACACAAAAAGTATAGCAAACTAAACAAAGTGCGCATTCGACGGAAAAGGAAAACATCTATTTTCCAGCAGTATGAAAAACAAGGCGGCAAAAGCCAGTTTCAAGTTTTTCCCACAGGGTTTTCCACAGTAGGTAACTCTGAAGGCTCAAAAAGTTGTGTTAGCAAAGTAATGGGTTTAACGCTTAACATCACAGACTATTTTAGACCTGTCTTTACTTATCTTAATTTCACAAGGGACATCATTTGAGGGAAGATGAAAACTGTTTTTTTTTTCATTTGTATGAAAAACATTCTGGAAAAAAAGAAGTAATCTGTTGTTATAAGCAATTGCTCTTTTTTCTACAGTGTTTTCAAAACCGGTCAATTGCAGAGGTTTAAAAAGTTATATTTATACTGCAATGGGTTCAAAATAATCAACTGAAAACCCTATTGTAAAGGAAATATTCATTAATTCTAGTTGCATAAGACCAAGCCGAAACAATTATTTCGGTGTTAAAAAAGGCAGAGCAAGATCAGGCTGCACGTACATCCGTGCTGTCTGATCTTGACTTTAACTTTTTTAACAAGAGGCGGTAATAAGCGAGGTATGGATGAAAAGAAAATCCCCTCCAACAAAAATAAAACCAGAGGTAAAGTGATTGATATGTACCAGACGGTTTCCTGCCGACAAGAATGACCTTCTGTTCTGGCAGAGTGTTTTACCCATTTCTTAAAAAGTTATTGTTAGACATACATCAGAAATGTATAAAAAAGAAAAATAAGTGCAACGGTGAAATATGTGAGGGAACGAAAAAAAAAAAGAATTAAATGACCCGAGAAAAATATTGCTGGAAGTATTCATTGCTTTATACAAGTAGAAGGCTTCTTTTCAAACAAAAGCTGTCCATTAAAAGGAGTCTATAAAGTGATAGATTAACCCTTAACCACACAATCCCAAATTTTAGTCTGTAGAAAATATTCCGGAAAAAGGAGAAAATGATGGTAACCAGCATTTTCTCCTTTTTTCCACAACGTTTTCTATTCAATTAAAGACAGGTTTCATTTTTTGAGACACCTTTGATTTGTCGTCTGCAAATGCTTTCAATTTGGACAAGTCTAAAACTGTCATCTATTAACTCTTTACCAAACAATCCCGAGTTTTAACGACCCTGAGGAAGAGGCCTTTTGAAAACACCGTAGAAAAAAGAGAAAATGCTGGTAACCAGCATTTTCTCTTTTTCCCACAATGTTTTCTACCATTCCTAAAACAAATTTCAATTTTTCAGTCACGCTTATTTTGTCGTCTACAACTGCTTTCAATTTGGACCAGTCTAACATTTTGTCGCCCGGTAAAGAGTTAAGAGTTAACGAGATACATTCTTTACAAGACGAAAATATTTCCTACTGTTCTATACTATACATTAATTTGCAGACGTCAAATGTATTTCAAATGATATGGGGACGTGTTAACTCTTTACCAAACGACAAAATTTTTGACCGGTCCAAATTGAAAGCATTTGCAGACGACAAAATAAATGTGACTCAAAAATTGAAATTTGTTTTGGGAAGATTAGAAAACTTTGTGGGAAAAGGAGAAAATGCTGGTTACCAGCATTTTCTCCGTTTCCCACAATGTTTTCAAAAGGCTTCTTCTTCAGAAGATTTTCTGCTTGTTAAAGGACTGGTGTACCTCGTGATTCAGTTGGCTGTTATACAAATAGATTTCGTGGGTCCATAATAATGTAATGACTTGTTTGGTATGATGCATCGTAGAGATTCATTAAGCCACCTTTTCACAGAGCATGGTCTCATTTTAAAAAATGACTTTCGTTAAAAATACCTTTTATTGTTTACTTAGATCTGGAGAGTAGCTATTTGGCAAATCTTTATTTAGTATGTGGCCATATTTCCTTCCCATTCATAACCAAATTCTGATATTTTCAGTTTTCCAATTTTAAAGCTCCAATAGGGGTCAAAAGTAAATAACAAGGGTGTTAAAATTTATTTAGATGTAGTCTTACCATTTAAGAATATGGAAATCGTTGTGAAGATAACAATCTGTTACCTTAATGTCGATCCAAGTGCTAGCTGCTGGAGGAAAAATGAATTTTAAAAGTAGGTCAAAAGTAACAAGGTCGGTCTATCTTTTTTTTTTACTTTTTACCTGGCTTTGTAATTCATGTGTATGAGCAGGTCTCGCCAGATATAGTTTCTAAGAGACAAGGGCTATGAGCAAAGGGGGTTCAGTGCATCGACTAAGGTCAGCCTGCACAGTCCGCACAGGCTGACCCATGTCGAAACCTTTTGCTTTTGGTAAATTTTCTGCTTGTCAAAGGACCATTCTACCTCATTATTCAGATGGTTCTTAGACAAAATGGGTTTTACAGATCAATAACTATGTGATGACTTGCTTGGTATAATTTATTACAAAGATGCGCTAAACCCCCTTTTGCCAGAGCATGGCCTAGTACTTTTGCAAAGATCTAAAAGTCTTAAACCATGTTTGTTACTTGTGCTGTCTTGAGGTATTCGAGGTAATACCAGATTAGCAGGTAAGTACTTTTAGTCAATTCTATCACTTTCTCCATCACATGATACATACATGTAATCGAATACGAATACGAATAAGAACTTTATTTCAAGTAAATAAATGCCTACGGTCCAAAATACAAAATATGAATAGTTTGGAGATGTGTTTTACATTATCATGTATAATTGAATCATGCTCTGTGAAAAAGGGGGCTTAATGCATCACTTCAGCCAATTTCTTTCCGAGGATTGATGATAGTCATTGAGACAGGATTCCTCCCTCTCTCAACGCAGATCACTGTTTCGACGGCGGTTATGTGGGAAAGCAGCCGGTGGATTGGAAAGAATATTGTGCCATACACTGGTAAAAAGAAACCCCAGGAAAGCATGGATAGGTGCACTTGCCGCCGCAATAACTGAAATAATGTTGAGCACGGCGTTTAACACCAACCAATGTATATGTGAACATTTTTTTGAATTCACACTGTCAATGTGTACAGTAATCATGTACCTTTAACCTTTAGTTAAGAGCTAAAACAAGCGCTCAGCCAATTAACCCTTTACCACAAAATCCCGACTTTTAACGATCCTCAGAGAGAAGCCTTTTGAAAACATTATGGGAAAAGGAGAAAATGCTGGTGACCAGTATTTTCTCCTTTTCCCACAATGTTTTTTAACCTTTCAGAAACAAATGCAATCATTTTAGCCACATATAATTTGTTGTCTGCAAATGTTTTCAATTTGGACCAGTCCAAAATATTGTCGTTTGGTAAAGAATTAACGATGCTACATAATTGAGCCATGCTCTTGCAAAAGGGGGCATCTCCGTGATGCATTATACCAAACAAGTCATCACATGATCATTGATCCATAAAATCCAGTTTGTCTGACAACCGAATGAAGTATGAGGTACCCTGCTCCTTCGACATGTATAAAACCGACCAATAGCAAAATGTATAGATCTGTCCGCAGGTCAGCCAGTGGACTGTGCAGGCTGACCTGGTTCGACATTTTTTTTTTTTGCAATTGCGCTAAGCTTCCGTTTTACAAAACATGGCTCATCTGTTTTTTAGAATGCAATGATACGATCACATGCAAACGTTTATATAAGGGGTATCATTGGAACACTGTCGTTTTTCCAATAATTTGATTGCAAATACTGAAATGATTTACTAATACACTGTGTCAGGTGGCTGAATCTTCGTTAAAAAAAATAAAAAAGAAAGGATCGACCTATGTAAATCTTTGAGTTAGTTGTAAAAATAAATGATTGACAGAGAATGTTTTACAACGAAAAGCAAATATAAACAAGATTTTAGTTCATGACGAATCGAAATTTTACGAACACAGGGTAGCAGTTGCAGACTGTAAATCATTTTATAGGAAGACGATAAACAAGAAAATCTTCGGAGGCAATAGAAAATATAAAGAAACACAAAATGTTCCAATTAGGCGATACTAAACTCCAAAATATCTGGAAGCAGTATAAAACAGAGCGCTGGAATCAAACGTTCTTCCGAATTAGTGATGCTGTTTCTTGTGATGGATGCGAACGTTCGCATCATCGTTCGTGTGGAACAGACAAGTGGATTTTCTACAATTAAATTACAAGTTTACTTAATTAGCAGATTGAAAGATGCAACGATCTTATCAAAAATATAGAATGAGCAGACAATAAGGTTGAAAAAGAGTAAGACTTTCGTTGGCCGTCGGCAACCAAATTAGCTTAAAAAATTCCGATCAGCACAGATCAAGACCAGACTCCATAAAGTATGCAGTCAGATTTTGAATCCACACAGTCGGGTCTTTTGTTTCTTATATGTTTAAAAATTTCCTGCATAGTATGGAATCGTGAGTATGAAATTAACGAGAAAACTAGCTCAGTGGGGCAATGTCTTCTGGAATTCAATTGTGTCATACACACACACACGCACACACACAAACGATGTAGCCTATTTCCTGGTTCAAAAAGAAAACAAAAAAACCATAAGACCATTTGGAGCCTAAAACACAGGGTAAGTTGTCTTTAAACGTCGGAGCGAGTTGTCCTAGACTTGAGATGAGTTGCCTTTCAGATTTAGGACGTATTGTCTTTGGGGCGAGTGGTCGTGACTTCTTTCAAGGGAGGTAACTCTCAATGTACTCAAAAAATTGTTGAGCTGTAGCCTATAAATATGGCAGCTCGTCAAATGATGGCCATAAACTCAATCTAAATTCAGCTGTACATCTGAAGTTTCTAAGAGACTGACGATTTGCTGACTCAGAGATTTTGATGGCTGAGTCCCTGTCGGCTTTACGAATCGTTTGAAGGGTAAATCGCTATTAAAATATCAATAATTGTATTGAAAGTAACGATATATATTCTGCCATTAACTTAAAAAAAAAAGGTTTCCAAAATAACAGTCACTGACAAGCTTTCAAGACAAAACATGCAATTGCATGTGCCTGTCAATCACTAAGACTCGGATCCATAGGAATGGTCAGGGGTACGGATCAGGCGATTGATTTGTTGCTGCATTGATTTCGGCCTTCTGGTAAAGTTTTAACTCCAACCTTCCTACCTTGATTGATAATTTCCGGGGGCCCATGGCGACTGGAGGGAGAGTTGTTGACCCCCAAGAAATCAGGAGGGGGAGGAGTGTTGTGATCAGCGCTGGGTAGACTCACAACCAGTTGCCCAGCTAGCTCAGTTGGTAGAGCTGCGGTACTAGTGTTCCTGGGGTCGTGGGTGTGAGTCCCATGTCGGGCACACTTTTCTCTTCTGATTTACTTCATACCTTCTTTTTCCATCGATCCCTGTCAAAATTCATGTGTGTATTGGTATTTAACTTCCAAAACTTAAAATTGATTGATAAAGATTAACTGCATGTCCAGAAGCAACTGCCATTTTTTTGGGGGTGGGGCCTAACTCCGCGGCCAGAGTGACGTAACAAAATTCTCTTGAGTCTAAATGAATTAAGGCAAACTTTTTAATGTTATGTTTTTTCAGAAACTATAACTTCAACATTGATCTATTTTAAAATAAATAACTACAATAGTTTGTCATTGTTTTCATGTGATCATCTGTCTCCACCGTTGTCAATAAAGGTGGTTTACCAATGGTTACAGTATCAGGATGCATCTTTCCTGATTACCTGTCTCTGAGAGTGCTGCGAGGTACATTAAATAATTTAGCAGTGCTCTTTACTGGCATGTTCTCCCCAACAATTTCTTTGTATGCATTAACAAGTACATCATGGGAATATTGACTATTCCTTCTTCTGATCTTTCATGAGTTGGGCTAAAATTAAAATAGAGAAAGCAACTATCAGTTAAAGACCATTGGACCAAAACCTATCTATAAAATATGCTTGGCCGTAAAGTAGATTTTTTTGGTCACCCAGTTAGGGTATCCAACGATATATTTCTGTCTCTGGATTCATGCACTATCCTCAGAGGACAAGTATGTAATGCATAGTACACAACTTGCAGTGGATAATGAGAAAAAACTGAATATCTCTGTTATGTTCTGTCACAGATGTCATAGATGTGTCATATTTCCCAGTGAGTTTAACCCTTTACCAGACAACAAAATTTTAGCCTTGTCCAAATTGAAAGCATTTGCAGATGACAATTTCAATGTGGCTCCAATGGTGCAATTTTTCTTTGATAGGGTAGAAAACATTGTGGGAAAAGGAGAAAATGCTGGTTACCAGCATTTTCTCCTTTTCCCACAATGTTTTTAAAGGGCTTCTTTTCCAAGGGCGTCAAAAGACAGCATTGTGTGGTAAAGGGTTAAAAGTTGAGCATACATGATTTCAATCACCTTATATCATCTTTACCACAATCGGTAAGAAATGAACATTATTCAAACGGATCCAAGAGGCTGACACCTAATTAGATCTCACAAACAGTGTAAACAGATGATTTTTTTAATGGTCCAACAAGTACAAATGTTCTACTCGGATACCAGTCTGACAAGTGCTTGCATGCAGTTACCCGAGTACTACTCTCAATTCAAAGACTTGCTCTAGTGTTTTTTTTTTTATTATGTCTCAGCAAGCCCCTGTGTCAGCTATTCTTCAAGTGCTTTTGGAATGGATTAGATCATACCAGCATATCTTCTAATGCCTCTATGGGGCATTATTTTTGTTGATATGGACCTAGACTGTTAGATAAATTATTAATCTGTACAAAAATGTCAAAATAGTTAAAAAATGTAACTGTTACGTCCTCATAATTTCATGTTACTGAAATGTAAACATCCATTGACCTACTTCCATGGAAACCAAAACTAGGCTTGACATTTATTGTGAGTGTTCCGAAAGGTTTTTCAGATACAGTAAAGTTTCTTTTCCACAATTTCTTTTTTGTCAGCTTGGGCATGGAAAATAAAATGTACAGGATACATTACATTTACAAGGAGTCGGGGTTTCCCTGGACTGTCTGTTGTAGGGGTCATTTGACCCCATTCAGATGAATAAAAGAAGGCACACTAATAAATTTTGGGGGTCATTTTGAAAATTTGGGGTCCAAATTCAAAGAAACTCAGGGTTGCCAATCATATGGTGTTACTTTTTCCAGATGAAATTGAGCACACATGCTCATTTAACTGAATTTATAATGATTGTTTGTTTACAAATTGTACAGAATTGTTTATGTCAAAATAAAGGTAAAATGCAAAAAGTTCAATGAAAACAGTGTACTAAATTTGATGTCAACATGAAGTTAAATGATTTATCTAATGATCTGTGTCCATATTATTAGCAGTCAACAAGAATTTTGCCATATAATGCCATTTGAAGAGACCAACTTTGAATGACCAGCTTTCATTCCAGAAGTTTTCTGTGAATAGCTGACATGAAGGGGAATGGAGAATCAATCGCAAAATAACATTGGAGCAACCCGTCAGACTGAAGGTACTTGGGGACCTGCTTGAACATAGATTGGGCTGCTTTTACATAATTTAGTTGTCCCCCCTTGTTTTTAAAACATTGAAGCTGAGACTAAAAGGGAAAGGTCTCGTGACATATTCATGTGCAATAGCCTTGAGCTAAAAGGAGCAGATATTATCAATGAAGAAACATATGATGTTCAAGCATCCATATAAAATTTTAACCCCAAAGTGAGGAGAGGAAAGTACAAAGACTATAGCTTCAAGCACTTGATGGTTTGTTGAACATTTGTCACAGGCTTTTATTAGTGGAACTCTTAACTCTTTACCAAACAACAAAATTTTAGACTGGTCCAAATTGAAAGCGTTTGCAGACAACAAAATAAATGTGATTGAAAAATTGAAATTTGTTTTGGGAAGGGTAGAAAACATTGTGGGAAAAGGAGAAAATGCTGGTTACCAGCATTTTCTCCTTTTCCCACAATGTCTTCAAGAGGCTTCTTTTTTAGGGTCGTAAAAAGTCGGGATTGTGTGGTAAAGAGTTAAGTAAAAGATGTGCTCAGACCTAATACCAGGACCGCATGTAGACAAAAATCAATGGCAGGTATTGGCAACGTATACAAAATACAATTAAATGCAATCATCTACTTTGCATTGGAGTGTCTGACAAGTATATGTAGGCTTTTACATGTATTTCTCATTTGTTGATTCTTGTTATGGGTTAGTTAAGAACTATGTATTTGAGGTCATACTGAGAGAAAAGGTTCTAGCATTTAATTAGTAGTATGGTATATGCATATTTATTCATCCAGACTCAACTTTTTAGTTCTCATAAAGCTTTTCTCAATCAGCAGAAAGTTTTGAAATATTAAGCCTAGCATTGTAGGTTTTTAGTGGAAAAACAATATGAGCAATGTTTTATGAAAAGGGGTTAAATGTATCTGAAAAAGTATCAAACCAGGCCAGCCTGCCCAGTCCGTGCAAGTTGACCTCATTCAAAATGTTTTGCTGTGGTCAATTTTCTGCATGTCAAAGGACCATTCTACCATATGATTCAGCCATTTGTTAGACAAAATGGATTTTATGAATCCATAATTATGTGATGACTTGCTCGAGTTATAATGCATTAAATCCCCCTATGCTGTAGCATGGCTCACATTCTTTAATATTCAAAGACCTCCATTTATCTGGACCTATGTTTCTTTTCAGACTTTTGGATACATAATAAGGATAGATATATGAGCTAGAGTACTCAATCATGTCCTTGTATGACATTGAGAAGTTTGATCCTCCACCAGACCCGGATCTGGTCTGCTGTATATGCCAGTGTGTTCTGCACAAGGCTGTTGAGAGCCCCTGTCGTCACGTGTTCTGTCAAGCGTGCATAGAAAGATGGCTGTCCAAGAGACATAGCTGCCCAACTTGTCGAGAGAGAACAACAAAATCTGATCTCAAACCTGTTCTACCTTTGGTTCAAAATATGTTGAATAGGTAAATAGTATTTTGATTTGATTTGTAGCTTAAAGCTGCTTTCAACAGTAATTCAGTTATATGATTGCAAAGACTTACTTACTTACGTCTGTCCTGGATTCCACCAGTGCTATCCTGAAGTTGTTTGTAAGGCTCTTCAGTTCTGTACCCAGTACAGCTTTCATATGTCATATCCCTTACCTTACCAGAGTATAAAAATTAGACTGCTGTACTTTAAAACCATTGGAAGACCTCAAAAAATGCGATACAATTTGTCTCTGAAAGGGCAGAAAACATGGTGGAAGAACGAGAAAATGACAGTAACTAGCATGTCCTCATTTTCCCGTCAGTGTTTTCCAAAGCTGTCATCTTCCAGTTGTTCAAAACTTTGGATTGTTTGGTAAAAGATTAACGATGGGGAAAAGGAAAGAAAGGAAAAGGTGAATCAAAGGACATCAGGTTTATGAAAACAGTTTGATGAGCATCCCCCTGTTTCTTTTTTAAATTCACAATATTGCAACGAATTTGCAACAGACAACTTCACTTAATTCAGAGACTTGATGATTCATGCAGTGTGGAAGTCTCAAATACAAGCATGCTCTCAAAGAACATGCCCCTTACTTCAGAGATTTTCATACCATTGTTCACTAAAGGCTTTGAACCCTTAAAATTGTGAAAGATGGACACATACAATTAATCTGTGGAATTAGAAAATTTGTGTGATCATAAAAAAGTATTCTCCAGAAATAGTCTGTACCTATTGTAACTGAATAAATAGTGTTTATAATTGCAGACCAGGTTTTAGTAACTAATATGAAATGTTCTAAAAGAGGCAGAAATACTTGTATGGAAAATGCTTTATTACAACTTAACATATCCAACCTTGAATTTGCTGTGCTTTCAACAATATTTCATTCTTATCGTGGAGAATGGTTACTAAATCAGGGTCCGTATTCATCAACCATTCTTCAGAATGTTCTTTGTCTTTTTCTCGAAGAACTTCTAAATTTGAAAGTAACACAACTTCTGATTGGCTAAACCATTTCTGATAGGCTAAACCAAATGGTTTAGCCAATCAGAATTTGTGTTACTTTCAAGTTTAGAAAATTCTGGAGAATAAGACTAAGGCTGTTCTGAAGAATGGTTGGTAAATACGGGCCTTGGTCTTTCTTAGGTTTGATTGGTAATAACTCCGCCTATTGTTATAGATTGATAGCTGATAAATTATGTACTATCCAATCAAAATCAGTTACCAGCGCACACCTTTCTACATGCTTAAATCTGGGCATTTCCTTAGACAAATCCTGAAGTTTACCCTTTGGAATATGTACATGTATATCGAAAACCTTTTCCTATTTGTGAGATAAAGATGCATCTAAAATGATTAAATGATGTCAATGAGGTTTCTGAAACAGTGACAGTGAATACTTAATAACAGGAATACTCTGAATTGCGAAAGAGAAATCCAATAAAAACAAAGAAAATGAAGACTGGAGATAACTCCTGAAAGAAAACAGAAAACAAGAATCACATCATGTCAAATTTTCAGTTCTGGAACATATTTACTGAAATAAAATCATATTCAAGCAATGCTTCTGTGAATTACTCTGCATTAAGATTATGATTGTTCTCTGGTAAATAATTTCATTTGCAGTTTCAATTTCTCGCCATTTCCCACTTGGCACAGTTCACACGCACACAGATACAACTGTGATTTTTTTTTTTTTAAAATAAGGGCACATACAGTATTTGTTTAGGGTTATAAATACTTGATGTTGCATAATACTTTCATACTTTGCAGTTTGCACCCTATGGGTCCATCTAATGTTGAAACCTACGGGTGAGGGTAAAGGAGACAAAGGATCATAAGGATTTTACAAATGGAAGTGATAAAAAAAGGAAAACTCTAAATAGACATGATCTGTTTATCAGCGGCTAGCATTTGGACAAATCATAAACAACAAAGAGAACTGCTTGTAACATTGTAATAACCCTTACAGGGCTACAAAAAAACTAAAAATGATAGATATTTGCATCTGGGACAATATCTTATAAGTTGAAATTATGAGGCCATTTTTTTCTAAAGTCTATAGGTGCAAGTCTAATCTTGATCTGAGCTGTCTGCAAAAGTGCCTAAATATATGAGCCATGGTCTGAAAAGAGGGATTAATGCATCTGCGAAAAGTATTGACCCAGGTCAGCCTGCGTAGTCCACGCAGGCTGACCTGGGCTGAAACTTTTCGCTATTGGTTAATTTTCTGTATGTCCAAGGACCATTCTACCTCATGATTCAGTCGGTTGCTAAAAAAAGACAGCTATAATGGATCCATAATTATATGATGACTTGATTAGTACAATGCATCAAGGAGGTGCATTAAGCACCCTTTTGCCAGAGCATGGTTCATATGCATTGTCCTCTATTGGTTGAAAATAGCACAGTAAAACCTGCAATTTAAACATCTGATACTGCTTACTTGTCAATCTGTCAATTTACAACCACTTCTGGCATTTAAATAGTAATAAAATACATTTGAAAAGTATTTGTATTCAAACATATTCATGAATATATTTTTTTTTCTAATTCTGAGTTTGTTGTCGATATGTCGGTTTATAAGGCAGAAAGTGTTCATCTATTGGTGAGTTGTCCTGGGCTGTAAAGTGCCTCTTTAGAGGATACTCCTATGTGATACATGTAATTGCAGGCATTGGGGATCAAACCAGGATTCTTAGTTTCTGTGTGCTTCAAAATTCAGCTCGCATGTTCCCATTCTGACTCGCATTTTGTAAGTAAATAGGTGAGACTTCGGAACCCCGACAGAATTTTTATTTTTTCAAGGTTACAGATGAAATGTGACTTTTACAACAATGGCTGCCTGAAGAAGATCATGCTGGAGCATTATGAAGGGCATGTAAAGGAGTGTGGATATGAAATGAAGACTTGCCGATTTATGAAATGCGGCAAGAAGATATTGAAGATGGATTTGGATCGGCATGAGAATGAGCTGTGTGAACATCGAGAAAGTATTTGTGAAGGGGAGTGTGGGCTGATGATTGCTCTTAGTGACAAACAAGGGCACAACTGTGTTACAGCCTTGAAAGCTCACATTGATGGTAGGTTTGATTGGAATACACTTAATCCTTTATCAAACAACAAACTTTTAGACTTGTCCAAATTGAAAGCATTTGCAGACGACAAAATAAATGTGACCCAAAAGTTGTAATTTGTTTTGGGATGGGCAGAAAACATTGTGGGAAAAGCTTTTTCCACAATGTTTTCAAAAGGCTTCCTTTTTTAGGGTCGTTAAAAGTCGGGATTGTGTGGTAGAGGGTTAACCCTTTATCACACAGTCCTGGCTTATAACAACTTGAAGAAGAATCCTTTTGAAAACATTATGGGAAAAGGAGAAAATGCTGGTAACCAGCATTTTCTCCTTTTCTCACAATGTTTTCTACCATCTTATATGGTAACCAGCATTTTCTCCTTTTCTCACAATGTTTTCTACCATCTTATATGGTAAATACCTGAGCTCAGTAGCTCTGTTGGTTAGACATTAGGCTTGAAATCTGGGTTGCTGGTTTAGTTCCCTGGCTTGGCCAATTTCTTGTTTAGGATTGATGATTGTTATTGTAAAAGTGTTCAGTCTGCTCTCACTACTTCTTTTTCTGCAGTGTTTTCTGAAACCTTCTTTCTCATGGTTGTCAAAGCTTGAAATGTGTGGTAAAGGATTAAGATATGTACAGCTGAGCTGCATTTATCTGGGCTCCACAATTCCGGAAATTTTGCGATCAGGACAAAAACATCAGGAAACAAATTTTTTCTGTACAAATTTTACTTTACAGCAGGGAATGAATATTTTTTGTACAAATTTTGCTTACAGCATGTGCTGAAATTCGTATGACTACGCCATTTTGCAGAAAAATGACCTCATTGTTGCCTAGATATATAAGCTTGGAAAGTTTTTAATTTTCATTTTTAATAAAAACCAAGAAATGCAGGGAAAGCCTTTTTTAAGTGGACAAACTAGCGGAAATAGGTAGACTTACCCCCTGTAGAAACTGTTTCAGTCTACTTTCGGCGTAAATGTCAAAGAACTACCTACTTGTCTATGTACACATTTGAAACTGAACTGCAACTGTAAACTTGGACCTGTGAATGGTGTATAGGCTAAAGGTGATGATGCAGGATATTTTTTGCCTGTCTTTCCTTTTATGTGATAAATAGAATCTCACATTCATGTTTATGTATTATAATTTTTATCACACTTGTCGACTAAAATATATCTGATGCTCGCCTCATACATTTTTGATCAGCTTGCTTGATAAAAATGATAATACATAAACGTTCATGTAAGATCCTCTATTTATTTGAACTAGGTAATTCTACTATAGATACTCTAGATATCTTCAGAGTAGCACAGTTCAAAGTTGCATTTTGGTCGACCCTTTACCAAACAATCCCAACTTTTAACGACACAGTGTGGGGGGGGAGGACATTTGAAAATATTGTGGAAAAAGGAGAAACTGCTTGTAATCAGCATTGTCTTTTGCCCTCAATGTTTTCTACACTTCCAGAGACATATTTCATTATTTAAGGGACATTGAAGTTGTCTTCTGCAAATGCCTTCACTTTGGAGATGTCCAAGATTTAGTTTTCTGGTAAGGAGTTGTTGGGTTAAGTGTAGTTTGTCCATGTTTAAAGCATTTGCAGATAACAAATTCATTCTGATTCAAAAGATGGCACTTGTTGTCGATTGCAGAGAAAACGTGAAATATGAAGAAAATGCTTTTTGCCATAATGTTTTCAAAATCCTTCGTTTTTATGGTTATGAAAAAGGGGGATCATCCGGTAAAGGCTTAACTCTTTACCAGATGACAAAATTTTAGACTGGTCCTAATTGAAGGTACTGTATTTGCAGACAAGAAATTATATGTGACTCGAAAAATGAAATTTTGGCTTTGGAAGGGAAGAAAACATTGTGGGGAAAGGAGAAAATGCTAGTTAGCAGCATTTTCCTCTTTTCCCACAATGTTTTCAAAGGCCTTTTTCCGAACGGTGGTTGTGTGGTAAAGGGTGAAGGAGTTATCATTATTAGATTAGAAAAGTTATTTTAGGACTGAGCACCTAATCACCTGAAGTGATGTTGAAATATGGATAAAACTGATATTTATCTAACTCTGTTTCAGATGACATACCATATTTATTAACTATTTACCAACAACAAAATTTTAGACTGGTCCAAATTGAAAGCAGTTGCAGACGACAAATCAAATTGGACTCGAAAATTGAAGTTTGTTTTGCGAAGGGTAGTAAACATTGTGGAAAAAGGAAGAAAATGCTGGTTACCAGCATTTTCTCCTTTTCCCACTATGTTTTCAAAAGGGTTTTTCTTCAGGGTAGTTAAAAGTTGGGATTGTGTTGTAAAGGGTTAACTCGCTTTTAGATGACATAGTGTAAGACTAGTCTAGATTGAAGGCATCTGCAGACAACATAGTACATCTGGCAGAAATAGACTAGTCAGAGGTTAGAAAAGATTGAGGGAAAAGAGAAGTTGCTGGTAGCCAACATTTTCATTTGTATCCACAATGATTTCCAAAGCCCTCTTCGTCAAGGTTGTAACAAACTTAGAGTTGTTTGGTAATTGGTTTACTGTACAATTTCAGGAAAGAATGGAATGATTGAGACCCTGAAAGCAAAGTTACAGGAGTTAAACAATTTGTCTCAAACCCTGAATGGTCAGCTGGAACAACTTCGACAGCAGTTTGATGAACACAGGCCGGTATCTTTCAGTCCTTTTTTATCATCCAGCAGTGATAGTGTGGTATCAGACATGTCTGATGATCTGAGGGAGGTTTCTATGGATATGGATTCTAGTGTGTCTAACGACACCTTAGGAAACAGTATAGATGGTGATTCAATCAATAATGATAGAGATAATGGGAATGAAGCAGGTGATGTGGTACAACAAGTAGAGAGGACTGTGGTGTCAAGTCTGTTTGACTTGTCTTCACATCTGGAAAGAATAAGAAACCAGATGAGGTCTGTTTTAGATGGAGGTGTGATGGAAGAGGGTAACAATCTAAATGATGTTGTGCAAATCCCATCAGATGCATTAAATGCCATCGTTAATAACAACCAAAGTTTTGCATCTGTTGCAGGACCAAGTAATAACAATTCTTCGATTGCTGGAGAGTCTATTGACATCAATGGTAGTGCTGCCATAAACTCTGTCACAAATAATGATATTGATGAAATCAATGATACAGAAGAAAGAGCAGATACCCATAGGGAGATCAATGATTCAGGACTGCCTATGGCATCAGAGTACAGCCCAGCATCTTTTCATACTAATTCTGAAGTGAGTGAGAGAGAACAACCTTCTTACCTTGATGATACTTTTCCAGTGTTTAGTAATCAAAACAGTGATGCTCCTGGCAGAAACTTAACAGAGAGAGCTAGAAATACCCAGAGCTGGGTAGAAAGTTTAAATCAATCTCCTGTGCATATAATTGAATCCCAGCCACCTAGGTCACCCTCTGATTCAGAGTCATCTTTTTCTAGTATACCATCCATGTCTTCAACACAGAGTATCACATCTTGTAGAAACACTGATGTGGGTCAGGCTACTTCAACACCAAATGTCAACAGGGATGGTTTCGAAAATGAAGCAGAATCACCCCACAATACTGATTCTAGAAGCAGTTTTTGTTCATCAGTAAGCTATAAAAGCTCACAAAGCTATAAAAGTTCACAAAGCCATAAAAGTTCACATGCAGAAAGGTCGGCTGATGAATTATCAGAGAAAAATGATAGCTGTAATGTTAGTCAGGAAATATCTGGACCCGTAGAAATGGCTTCAACATTGGGCAGTAGTTCGCCTCATGAATCATCCATATATGGACAATCAGATCATGAAAGTAATAGCTCTCACTCATCAAAAAGTGCCCATAGATACTCCAAAAGTAGTGAATCTAGTGAAGAGCATCATCTGTCTTTGAATTTTGCTAATACTGCTAAAGATAACAGTTTTTCTGAAAAGCACCAACCATCCACCAATGAAAGCTATGTCAGATATTCACCCTATGGTTATGATGATAATGCAATTGCAACATCTCCATCAAAAGTAAATAGTTTAACAACACAAGGATCTAATCATTTTGCCTATGATTCAGATGATTCTCACACTACTTCAGCCGCCTCCCAAAACACTAATGCTCAGTTAGTACCATCAGACATTGATGAATCAGACGATTCAAATCATAACTTACCACATTCTCCTGTAGATCAGTCCACAGACAGGACTGTTACAAATCCGTTTTTAGATCCAGATATTGCTGTGTTTTCAGATACAGATAATGTTGTGGACGTGAGAAACATTCAGGAAAGAAGTAATACTGTAAAGTACAAAACTGAACATGATTCCAATGCTAAACTAAGTGAGTCAAGGATTGATACTGCTGTATATGATACCAGCAGCAGTTCTGTTGTGTTAAGTGATGGTAGTGATCCTAGTGATCAAGAAAATAGTAGAAGGACTTGGAAATATGAAACCAATCAACCTGCACACAGATACAATACAACAGTAAATAGGTTTGCAACAACAGTGCCTGCTGAACGTGAACTTGATAGAGCAGTGGAATCAAATAGAGACAGCAGGGAAACAGTGATTCAGAATGATGTGCTTAAGAAGTTACTGGGCTCATCCAGTGGGCAAAACCAAAACTATCCAAATAACAAGTTAAGCACAGGAGGAAATAAAGTGTCTAGTACAATAAACTATGAAGGCAAAAAGGAAAATAGTAGACAATCAGCAGAAACTAGAAAACGAAAACATGATAAAGTACATGAGGCCAATGAAGGTGTTAAAAGAAGTAGGCATGGGAAAACAACATATGGTAGCCATTCTCCCAGCTACAGCAATCAACAAGTTAGACAAAGTTCACCTAGAGCTGATTCCAGTCAGTTATCTAGGAGACCTCGACCATCCAGTACTGTCGATTCAGGTACATCTAAGCATGACAATACTGCTCAGAGTCTCAATGTCAAAATAGACCTATCCTTAATTAACTATTCAGGGAATATTTTAGCAAAACCTGTGTCAAAGTCCATACCAACATCAGGGTCTACTGTTATTCATAGCACAGCAAGTGTTTCACCCAAACACCACACTGTGGCAGCAACAGCACGACAGCCTCGCACCTCCTCTCAGAGAACGAGCAATGTATCTCAATCAACTACCAATAGACAATACAGCAACAACAGTCAACGAAGGGTTAGAGAAGCTAGGTCCACCAAAGGGTCTGGGCAAAAAAATGAGACTCATCATTCTGATTCCCACAGAGAGTTTCCATTCTTGTGGTACGATGATTCAGATAGTGAGTCGGATGAAACCTGGGAACCGGAAGGTGAGGACCATGATACAGATGTTACAGTGAGTGAAGAAGGGGAGTCAGAAAGTGATACAGATTATGAAGTAAAGATACCCAAATCAACAGCTGACTTGTTACAAGAATATGCTTCTGATGAGACAGATGAGAGCTGGACCTATGGGATGGAATCACTAGACTAACTAGGCTTTAAGCATTCACTCTTACAAACATGCAGGAATAGGTTTGCTTAGAAAGATGTGTGAAGTAACCATGACAAATAACAGTTTTTTGTTTACCCACTCTACTTAATACCACTTAACTCTTTACTACACAATGATGAGTTTTAATGCCTCTGGGAAATTAGATTTTCGAAAACATTGTGGGAAAAGGAGAAAATGCTGGTAACCAGCATTTTCTCCTTTTCCTACAATGTTTTCTAACCTTTCAGAAACAAATCCTATCATTTGAACCACATTTAATTTGTTGTCTACAAATGGTTCGAATTTGGGCCGGTCTAAAATTTTTTCATCAGGTAAAGAGTTGTTTAACAGACAGAAAGGATAGGAAGGTGAGGAAACTTTTTTTTTTTTTATTCTACATGACATGGAAAATAGGGGAATATCATGCCTTATAATCTGCAAATTTTCTAAAGCTATTTACTCCTTGGAAAAATAAAAGCTGTAATTTTGTCTGATGATACCAACTGTTATGTAATATATTATTCCAGTGTCTGCATGTCGAAACTCAAGTCGTTTGGCAAAACATTTAAAATCTTTCTTTTTATTATCAGTAAAACTAGGTAGAGGAGGGTCAAAACTTATTACTAGAGGACAAAATTTTAGACTTATCCAAACTGAAAGCATCTGCACACTTACGCACATAAACTGTGGCTCAGTTGATGAGATCTGTATATGAAAGACTAGAAAACAGAGAGGGGAAAGGAGAAGATACTGGTTACCATTATTTTCTCCTTTTCCACAATGTTTTCAAAAACCTCCCTCCACAGAGTCATTAAAAATTTGAATTGTCTGATAAAAGGTTCTCTTTAACAGATGACAAAATTTTACATTCACCCCCTTTGAAAGCTTTTAGCTTCTTTATAAATGACAAGTTAATGTATAGATGGTTGGTGTCTTAGATTGGGAAACTTTTTTTAGCAAGGGATAGTAATTTCTGGAGCAGAGCCAGATAAACTAGCTTTCCCCATCTAGGACACCAACCATATATTCTATACACAGTGAAAAAAGTCCTGCACCCCCTGTGTTTTTTACTGACTTCGATTTTCTAGCATGAATAATATAAAATGGGGTAGGAATTAGAATCCAGCATCCATATACAGTCTTTTGCCCATGAAACAAGGTATCCTTTGACTTTATGGTAAGTAGGAAATTTTGGCTTAGATACTGCTTTCAAATTTAAGAAAAACAAGAAGCCTCTAAGTTTAGTTAAAACTAGGAATTGAATGTCAAAATAAAACTTACGACAGGTTGACCTGCAGAGAATGGGCACACACAATCAGTCAATATTGCATTCTTCCACCTAGGGCTTGCAGAACAGCTTGCAGTCTTCGTCTCATATATGTACCTCTTACAAGAGGGTGAAACAGCTTGATCAGTAGCTGCTGCCATGAGGTCAAGGGATAGATCAGCTCAGTCCATTTCAGAGGCAATAGACTGGTTTGTTGGTGTATGCAGCTGCCAGATTCTAATTTCCAACCCATTTCATATCATTCACGCTAGAAAATCAAACCTGGTAAAAACACAGGGGGTGCAACACTATTTTTAGCTCACCTGAGCATGAAGTGCTCATGGTGAGCTATTGTGATCGTGCTGTGTCCGTCGTCCGTCGTGCGACGTGCGTCGTGCGTCGTCAACTTTTTACCTTGTGTATGCTCTAGAGGCCACATTTTCAGTCCGATCTTCATGAAACTTAGTCAGAATGTTTGTCTTGATAAAATCTCGGACGAGCTCGAAATTGGGTCACGTGGGGTCAAAAACTAGGTCACTAGGTCAAATCTTAGAAAAACCTTGTGTACGCTCTAGAGGCCACATTTTCAGCCAGATAATTGTGAAATTTGGTCAGAATGTTTGTCTTGATAAAATCTCGGATAAGTTCGAAATTGGGTCATGTGGGATCAAAAACTAGGTCACTAGGTCAAATCTTAGAAAAACCTTGTGTATGCTCTAGAGGCCACATTGTCAGTCCGATCTTCATGAAACTTGGTTAGAATGTTTGTCTTGATAAAATCTCGAACGAGTTTGAAATTGGGTCATGTAGGGTCAAAAACTAGGTCACTAGGTCAAATCTTAGAAAAACCTTGTGTATGCTCTAGAGGCCACATTCTCAGCCAGATACTTGTGAAATTTGGTCAGAATGTTTGTCTTGATAAAATCTCGAACGAGATTGAAATTGGGTCATGTGGGGTCAAAAGCTAGGTCACTAGGTCAAATCTTAGAAAAACATTTAGTACGCTGTAGAGGCCACATTTTCAGTCCTATCCTCATGAATCTTGTTCAGAATGTTTGTCTTGATAAAATCTCGGACAAGTTTGAAAATGGGTCATGTGGGGTCAAAAACTAGGTCACTAGGTCAAATCTTAGAAAAACCTTGTGTGTGCTCTAGAGGCCACATTTTCAGTCAGATACTTGTGAAACTTGGTCAGAATGTTTGTCTGGATAAAATTCGGACAAGTTTGAAATTGGATCATGTGGGGTCAAAAACTAGGTCACTAGGTCAAATTAAAGAAATGCCTTGTGGGTACTCTAGAGGCCACATTTTTCGCTCAATTGAGTTGAAAATTGGTCAGGATGTTTTTCTTAATTAAATCTCAGAAAACTTGAAATTGGGTCACCCAGAGTCATAAAGTAGGTCACTAGGTCAAATTAACGAAATACCTTGTGGACACTCTAGATGCCACATTTTTCGCTCAATTGACTTGAAAATTGGTCAAAACATTTGTCTTAATTAAATCTTAGATGAGTTTGAAATTTGGTCACCTGGAGTCATTTTGCCTCTTGGCTCAGGTGAGCGATCCAGGGCCATCATGGCCCTCTTGTTACTATGTACATTTATCCTGTTTCTGGCTTATAATTCAAATCTGACTGAAAGAATATTTAGCTCGAAATCTGTGAGTATACATGATAGCATTCATATACTTTCTAATGCAGCTGCAAGACTGACATCATCAATGATACTGATTACGTCTTCAACATAAATGATAATTATTACATCATCTGCGCAGAAAAACATTGTGTGGAAAGAAGACATAATATCTCTGTCTTTTAAAATGTAAGAAAATGCAGAGGGTGTAGATCTACATTTTGAAATTTTTACAGATATTTAGCATTAAGCTACAATTTTCGAAATAAATCACTGAGCTGCTTATTTAAGCCATTATCAAATGATCCTGTGTTTTCAAGACCCTGAGGAAGACACCTTTTGAAAACATTGTGAGAGAAGGAGAAAATGCTGGTAGCCTGCATTTTCTCCTCTTCCCACACTGTTTTCTACTGTTATAAATAATCTCTTTAGGTACACTGAATAAGTTGTCTTCAAGTGCTTTGAATTTGGACAAGTCTGAAATTTTGTCATTTGGTACAGCGTTAATAGTGGTCTCACTTGGCAGGTGCACAGTTCTGTGGTCACATGACCAACTCAGGGATAACAAAAAAGTATATATAAAAACCTGTTAGCGGGTGGCAGTTGATGGGGTAAATGTGGCTCTAATTGTCGGTATGGTCTTTGATTACCATCATTTTTTTCTTTGCACAAGATTTTTAGAAGCATTTAAATCAGATGTAGGGAAATGAAGCTAGAAGATTGTATTGTTTGTGAAAAATACAGTACATGTAGCTTGGCTGTTGTATGTGGTTTAAGACTTAGTATTAGGTCTGTAAACTTACAAAATCATTAGCACATTTTAGAAATGCTATTCTTTCATAAAACCATAATATCTCGTAAATTTTGAATAAGTTGTAGACTTAACTTCTTACAAAGTAATGCTCTGCTCTTCACTTGTGCTTGAGTTTTTACAGATGGAAAAAAATTGAGATTTTTCTATGCTGAAAGCTTTCACAGATGACAATTTAAATTGGGCTTGTCTTTGAGAGGGTTTGTCTTTGAAAGGGTAGAAAACACTTAAGAAAGAATAAGAGGAAAGGGGCTTACCAGCATTTTCTCCTTTTTCTAGAGAGGTTTTCCTGTTTGGCATATACAGACAACCATTTAACCCTTTACCACACAATCCTGGGTTATGAACTACCCTGACATTTTCTCCTTTTCCCACAATGTTTTCTGCTCTTTTAAAAAGAACTCCCAAATAGCAAGATATGATTTGTCGCATGGAAAGGCATTTCAATTTGTACAAGTCCAAAATAATGTTGCTTGACGTAAAGTTACGTGTATTTCAAACAGTGTGCTTTGCGTTTGAAAGGGTAGAAAAATGTAGGAAAAGGCTTTTTAAAAGACAAAAAGCTGGTTACAAGCATTTTCTCTTTCTCTGACTGTTCTCTTTCTCCCACAATGTTGTCAAAAGCCGTTTTTCTCAGAGTCATTAGACCAGAGGTTTTGGAGAGAGACCTTGGGCATTTAGTTGGCCTGAGGACTTGTAAATGGCATGGGAAGCATAGCAGCATGCAATTTACTAAAATTCTTACATACTTTACCTCTTTATCTAACAGTCCTGATTTGTAATGACCTGGAAGAAGAAGGCTTTTGAAAACAGAGGCATAGTGGAAAAAGTAGAATATGCTGGTATCCAACTTGTTTCTCTTTTTCCCATTGTGTTTTCTACCCTTGCAAAGACAGATCACGTCATTAACCCTATACCAGCAATCCTGAGTTTTAATGACCCTGAAGAAAACGGCCTTTGAAAAAATTTGAAAAAAGGATAAAATGCAGGTAACCAGCATTTTCTCCATTTCCAGCAATGTTTTTTACCCTTCCACAATCAAATTTCAGATTTTAATAACACTTATTTTGGCATCTGCAAATGCTTTGAATTGCAGTATTGAATTTTGTCATCTGGTAAAGAGTTAACCCTTTACCACACAACAAAATTTTAGACCTGTCCAAATTGAAAGCATTAATTTTGCAGACGACAATCGTAATGTGGCTCAAATGATGTTGTTTTTCTTTGATAGGGTAGAAAACATTGTGGGAAAAGGAGAAAATGCTGTTTACCAGCATTTTCTTCTTTTCCCACAATGTTTTCAAAAGCCTTCTTCCTCAGGGTTGTTATAAGTCGTCATGTCATTGTTTGGTGAAGAGTTAAAGCAACATTTTTCCCCAGTTTTTTAACTATTCATAGACAAATTTCAAATTTATTTTTTCAGTCATGTTTGTCATCTGCAAATGCTTTCAATTTGGATAGATGTAAGATTTTGTAAAGATTTCATTAGTAATGGAAAGTGCTTAAATCACACAATTATGATTAAATTAAACTGAAATGGTGTTAAAATGTATTTATTTAAGATTTTTGTATGTTTATATATACTGTAGCTTTGCAAGTTGTATTAAATGACCATAGATGATAAAACACATGTGTTGTCATGTGATAGGAAATTTGTGTCATAACTCTCCAGCTTTATCGTAGCAAAGTTAACATAAGTGAATATGCAGAGGTCGGATTTATCTTGGAGTAAGTGGCTTGTAATAATTTTATAGTGAAAGGAGAAATTTCTCATAACAGTTTCTCCTTATGCCACAATGTTTCTACACTTGTACTTGCATTAACCCTTTACTTCACAATCCTGGGTTTTAATGACCTTAAAGAAGAATGTGTTTGAAAATATTGTGGTTTTAACGACCCAACAGACGAATGTGTTTAAAAACATTCTGGGAAAAGGAGAAAATGCTGGTTGAAAATTTACATTTCTTGTAAAACTTGTGCAATTAAGCCTGCATTTTTGATCCAGTTCTTTTGAAACTTGCAAAGATTATTTATATCAGCAAGGGATTGAACTCTATTAAAAATGAAGAAAATCTAGTAATCACTGTAGGGAAATCAGCTATTTGATGACTTAGTATTGTTTAATCAACACAGTCCACGATATAAATCACATTTCTTAGAAATTTGCAGGGATTGTTCAATACATTGGTACTGAAACCCAATCAAATTTGGCTGGATTCCAAACAGTTGGTTTTGAGAAATTGTACTTGATTTTTTTTTCACTGTTTGTTTAGTTCCCCATGCCTACTTATGCTGTCTTACAGGGTTCAAGCCCAGTTGCAACAACATCCCCTCACCCCATTTTTTTTTTTTTTTTTGTGTGTGTGTGTGTGTTTTTTTTTTTTCCTTTTGCATCATGAATTCATAATGTATGCCAGGAAAAAAAATCACTGCCAGTAGAGCGATTCAGGCCCTCAAGGGCCTCTAGTTATTTATCATTGGTTTTCTTTCAATTGCCTTACTACTAAATTCATTTATAAACTGAAAATAAAGTTTGCTGAGATTATGAAAATCTGAACAGCCCCCTTTAAGTATTGATAATAATCACAAGTCGGACACGCTCACCACTGAGCTACCCTGGCGGGCTTAAACTGTAAATAGATAATTAACTCTGCCAGCCCCAATTATATAAAGCCGATCTCTTTCGATAGGTGAAAATACTTGAACTACTGAAAGTCAGTATTACCTTTATCTGGCTTGGCTAAACAAGTGAACGATACAGATGCAAGATCAGACTGCAGTTTCATCATACTGTGCACTGTCCCCAAATATTAGTCTAGTAAGTCACTCAAATGACTAAGGTGGTTTTAAATGGGTAGAAAACATTGTCAGAAAAGAAGAAAATAAGGGTTTACAGCATTTTCTCCTTTTCCAGCAATGTTTTCATAGCCCTTATACCTCAGGTAGACGCGGGGTCGTTTTGTAAGGCACGCAAATAAACCGATTCCGTGATGAAGGAAGCATATTATCCAATCAAAAACTGCGATAAATATATGAAGTAGGCTATTGGACAATAGCGATATGAACATATACCGGTAATTCCCCTGACACATCCTGAAATAGGAGAACACAAAAGAAATGCATCTGTCATATCTAATTGTCATTCTGGCATTCGAAACCATAATTACGTTATTTTTTATAGATAGATTTTTTTTTCAAATTTACGGGTTTTTTTTTAACACACAAACTAATGAGGTCATCGAATCCGATTTTGATCAGTTTACCTCTACTTGTTGCTTACTTGTAGCTTTTTTTTTAAATTGTTATTGGATATAAATGTACTTTAAGCTATGGAGGTACTGTTTTACCTGATCATGAGAATATTCATTGTCTCAACGCTTTACCACACATCGCTGACCATTTGTTCGACAATTTGGGAATGCAGCCCGGGGCTTGGAAAGAACACTGTACAAAGTATTAGTCAAACTCAAAGACAGCATGGACAGGTGCACTGGTCCTAATACAGGTATAACTGAAATGGTGTTGAAAACGGCTTTAAACACCATACCAACAAGCAATCTTCCTCACAGAAAAATTCAGACGTGTTCAAACTAAATATGCCTTTGCAGACAACAGTTTAAATGTGGCCAAATTGACATGGTTTGACTTTGGATGGGTAGAAAGTGTGCGAAATAGAGAAAAACGCTGGTAACTGGTATTTTTCTGATTTTCCTACAATACTTTTAAAAGCTTTCCTCGTCACGTTTTCAGTTGCTCGCCATGTAAAAGAAAATCCAAGTGTGGAAGATTCATATTTCGACCAATGCAAATCAAAGATTAGCATGGTGATCCAAATGACAGAAATGGCCACTGACAGGCCGGGAAACGACCTGATATGTGACTGCTACTTGTTTAACCCGTTCCCAAACGAAAAATTTCAACCCCTTCCAAATTCAAAACATCTGCGGACGACAAATTTGAAAGTGGTACAAATGAACTTAAGTTTTTTTGACAGAGTAGAAAACGTTGTGAGAAAAGGAGAAAATGCTGGTTACCAGCATTTTCTCCTTTTCCCACAATGTTTTCAAAAGGCCTCTTCCTCAGGCACGTGAAATAAGGGATTGTTTGGTAAAGGGTTAACCCCTTTTCCACACAGTTCTGATTTTAATTACCATGAAGATGAATGCTTATGAAAACATGGTGGTAGACGGAGAAAACGCTGGTAACCAGTTCTTAACATTATTTCTGTTATATCGCGGCTAGTGCACGTATCCACGCCTTCTGGACTTTCTTTTACCGGTATTTGGCACAATATTCTTCCCAAAACGCTGGCTGTTTTCATATGCAACTATCATTTAAACAATGATCAAGGTTGAGAGAGGAATGAATCTTGTGCAGTGACTATCATCAGTCCTCGAAAAGAAATTGGCCGAGCTTGGGATTCGAAACAGCGACTCCCTGGTCTCATGTCCTGTATGCTACCGACTGCGCTACTAGTCTCGGTAAACGGCCCATCTTTGATATTTGATCATCAGAATTAATATGCTGTGAAATTCAAGGATGTCCGATTGGCATTTAGTGAATAATTATGCGTTAGAAAGGAAATACGTTGTTGTGTGCTCTAGTTCGTAAGTTGAAGAAATTGGGCACGGAGTTATTTTGAGCCAGTATGGCATTTTCAGGCTTCATCCGGAAGAAAAGTACGAGGTAGACTGGTCAACTCTTCGCCAGACGACAAAATTTTAGACTCATCCGAATTGAACGCGTTGGTACACGACAAATTAAATGATGGAATTTGTTCTAGAAACTATAGAAAACAATGTGAGAAATGGAGAAAATGCCGTAAAACATCATTGTAAGTGATTTTATTTTCATTAAATGATTAATGAAGGTTTAAATATCAGTCTTGATTCGGGGTGCGTAAATGGTTCTTAACCCTTAAGCTGCTAATCGCGACCCACTGACCTTTTGCGGACAGTGTAGATCAAGATCAGACTGCACAGATCGTGCAGTCTGATCTTTGATCTACACTGTCCGATACGGTATTTTCTTTCCGGTGAAATCAACTTTGAAACCGCAATGTTTGGGCTTTTAGTATTGAGTAGAAATTTGCGTTTCATTTATTCAGCAGCTTGAGGGTTAAAACCAAGGAACGCCTCTCTGCTTATTTGAATGGTGCTTGCACTGCTTTCAACAGTATTTCAGGGCGACAGCTCACTCAACCATGAGTTTCCTTGATTCACGAGTAAAAGGCTGGGGCACTGAAATACCTTGCTCAACACCGAATACCTTGCCTCCCATAAAGATTACTGAGTACTGACCGCCGTGATATGACCTAAAGCTGTTATAACGGCGTTTAACTCCAGTACAAAGTTATAGTAAACCTAAGTGACCACCTCTATTAAGCAAGCAACCTCTATTCAGCCAGTATATATTGAGTTTGTACAGAAGGCAGATTTGTTGAAATGTCTTTAACAAGCATATTTTGGGTGACTCTAGACTAAATTTTATGCAGGTTGTACTGTATACATACTGTCAAATTAATGCCTACTGTCACGATCATTTTCATCTGTAATAGGTGTAATCGGGAAGCGGTCTGTCTGCCTCCGTCCGCCACCCCCCCCCCCCCCCCCCGCGTCTCTCGCTCTCTCTCTCTCTCTCTCATTCTCTTTCTCTGAAGTTAGTCTCTCTCTCTTTCGCTGTGTCTGCCTCTCTCTCTCTCTCTCCCTCTCTCTCTCTCTCTTTGCCTCGTGACTCATTTAAACACAGTTTCTTTCTTATTCGATAAAAAATATAACTTCACCAAACTAGGGTACATTTAATTTTGTAATGCTTGGGTTGATAGATTTTAGTCATGAAAAAAGTTAATCTATTCTTATGTACATAGAAGTTTAGATGATCTCTGAAAATATCTGAGACAGTAGGTCTAAGATCAGACTGGACATTCTATGCAGTTTGATTTTAATCTACAAAGTCTGCCGGGAAAGCAAGTAAGAATACCACAAACGCCGCAAGGTTTAAAAGATAAGCATTTTTTTATCGCGATATCAATAAGTCACATAGTCTTTCGTTCTTATTGAACAGATTAAATTACTCATTGCCTGCTGTAGAAGCACAGGCGCTTGTTTTTTTTTTAACAAACTTCGCTTTCTCTACCGTCTTTATATCAGAATGTAGAAGGCGAACGTTCTTCCCCCCGCCCCCCCCCCCCCCCATAAAGGTTAGTCATGCTCTGGCAGTAAGGGGTTTAACCCTTTACCACACAATCCCGAGTTTTAACGACCTGGAGGAAAGGGAGGCTATTTGAAAACATTGTAGGAAAAGGAGAAAATGCTGGTAACCAGCATTTTCTGCTTTTCCCACAATGTTTTCTAAACTTCCAAAGACAAATCCGATCGTTTTAGCCAAGTTTAAGTTGTCGTCTGCAGATGCTTTCAATTTGGACAAGTGTAAAATTTTGTCGTTTGGTAAAGGGTTAATGCATCTCCGTGTTATATCATACCAAGCAAGTCATCTATCATGGACCCATAAAATCCATTTTGTCTAAAATGCGACAGAATCATGAGGTAAACTATTAGTAGTCCTTTGACTGCAGGAAAGTGACCAATAGCAAAAAGTTTCGAGCCAGGTCAGCCTGCGCGGATTGCGCAAGCTGACCTGAGTTGATACTTTTTGCAAATGTATTAAGCCCCCTTTTCAAAGGGCATGGTTCAGGTGCCATTATGTAGAAGATACAACCAGCAGCCGCTAAATATTTAGATGAAACTTTCCAGCCGATACTATCCAAATTGTTGCGATTTATTGTTTCGATTTAAAAAATCTGACCGTATAAAAGATTTTATTGTTCGTCCGTGCAGTCTCGAACATTAAATATTGTCGTCCAGAAATTCTCTAAATATGGACGAATCTAAAATTTTGTTTTCTGGTAAATCGTTGCACCATAATCACAATCAGGCGACTTTATTTCTGTCATCTTGCTGAAATTTGTTTCAGGTGCGATAAGGTACTGAAATTTATTTCGTGATTTTTTGGTAGTTTATCGGGAAATAATGGTGGATTATGGTTTGATAATTTCACCATATCGACCAGTGAAATTTACCAATTTGATAACTCACTGGTTCGGAACTGCTTTGGTTCTTGCACTATGTTTATAACTTTGCCCTTTCCAACGCATCAGATCTATTTTAGACAGTGATTAAATCGAGTTATCTTAAAAAAGAAATCTCACATTTTCAAAACGTTTATTAATTCTGTTAAATTCAGGTTTTTGAGTTTTGTTGATTTGTTGCGTCACTTCGAATGTAAATAACTGGCAGACACTAATGAACTAAGCCGGAAGGATATATTTGGCAATCGGAAGATTGAAGATTAAGAAAAAATGTTTATCTAAAAATGTATTTCTTTTCTTTTTTAAATGATTAACTGAAAGTGATATTCTCAAATTTATTAAAACAGAACAGTATCATAATTCTGGTCTATGTCAACGAACTATTTTCTTTGTGAACTGGCAATACATTCTAATTGTAAAAAGATCTTAGAAGAGTTTTTTAGTGGACGCGGAAGACGAGAGAGGACAGCGGACCGCGGAGTTTTATGCGGGGTTGTCTCAAAAAATCACAAAACGATAATTGCTGTATTTACAGGGAAACTGTTTCGATTTTTATTGTCAAAGCATGTACTGTAAGTTATTAGCAGTTTAACTCATCGTCATTCCTCCTTAGACTAGATTATTAAGCATGCATACGGCTCTGACACATAAACACCTTTGATGTATCAAAATCGAAATTACATATTTTTTTTCTATGAGATCAGTAGTGTCTCTATAAAAGTTTGAATACCGTTTGAGATCTTTGCATGAATATTTATACACGGCGAGGCAACGAAAATTTGTTCTAGCAGGCACACACTCTATCATCCATTCGGCAAACCTCGGTTGATCTGTTGATATCTCTCGGCTGTACATATTACGATGGGTGATATTCACAAACGCCTTTCATATCTTCGCCTTAAACAGACCGCTTTACTGCTTTTAAAACAATAAGACTCCACTAAACAAGAAAAAAAATTGTCGCAAGACACACCATGTACAAGAGCTCCTGATTTGATCCAATTTTAGACATACGAGCATACTGATGAGCACCATTTATGTGCAATAAAATGCCGTTGCACTTCCCTTGTAAATGGAGCATGGATTAACCTTAAAAAACACGTGCAATTTTACTACCTGCATGGAGATATCGAAGTCATAACTACATTAAAGTTTAAATCCAGTTTCATTATCACACACGAAAAGAATATGCTTTAGATGATTTACTGTAATCGCTTGCTGTCCGTCGTTCGTCTACAATTACTAAAGTATTTCTCTTCAGACAATGTTTGATAAATTCAAATCAACTAGTTTTATAGACTTGTGTTGGATGTAACCAGAACATGACTGTTTAAGTGGTCTTGGTCACTTGACCAAGATGGCCGCTGTTACTATATTTATTATAAACCTTAAAAAAGGATCTTCACTTGAACAGCGAGTCAGATGCCGTTCAGTCTTAGTATTGATCATAACTATATGAGGAGTACTACAAAGTCTACTTAAATGAGTAACTAAGGATGACCTTCGACCATCCTCGTTGACGCAGTTCCGATGTATTCCGTAAACTACATTCATCGCCCCTGGGTTATCTCGCTTATGTTTTATCGTTCTCATGAATTATTCATGAGGCATTTTGATTGGTGATCTCAGTTTTTCAGAGAGAAAATTTAATCTATTTTTATCAACCATACGCCATCATTTCTATTTTTACCTCGTCTACAACCAATCAAATCGATAAATGTAGTTTACGGAATACATCGGAACTGGGTCAACGAGGATGACGTCACCCCTACTACATACCCTATGGACTGCAACAGCACGCTGTATTTCTAAATATTTGCCTTTGTATACAAGGATTTGTAATGTCTGCCCTGGATTGTCGTAAGGCAAATTCCACAAAAGGAAGGCCCACCGGCGGCCGCCATATTCGTTGATAATGATGTGGGTTTTTTACCCGGTTTATTCATAACAACGGAAGAAATGTGATTATCCTCCACTAAAAGAGAGTATCATTATGTCATCGACAATTCGATTGGCTATCGGGCGTAATTCGCAATCTTATGAATATTCATAGAAACGACGGTTTCGCAATTGAATGTCCCAGGGGTGATGAATGGTAATACTTCACACCTGGGTTAACGAGGGTGACCTTCGACCTACTTTTGGAAGGTAAACTTGGGCAACTACAGTTTATTGATTTATATAACGAAAACATCATAAATCTTTCCTAAAACAGCAAGGTCTAGAACGGATACATTCTGTATGTACCACCACTTAGAGAAATCCTTGATCAAACGTGATTGTTGTTCAAATATGTTCAATAATACCCGTAAGGTCAAACATAGCACTATCTTAGAGGTTTTACATGGAGTAGTTTGATGGAGAATTAAAAGGCAAAAATATCTAAAATTACAAGGCTTACATCCTACGTATCATCTTGTGGTCACCTGTCAGTGTCCCAAATACGTTCTCAGCTAAGAACAACCCTGTTCTAAAGGTCACACGTTTTCAGAGTTTTATGGAGAATTTAAAAAATCTACTAATCTAAAGCTGCAAGACCTAGACTGGAAATATGTGGTAAGTGGCATTATCTTTTGGTCTAACAAGAAAGTTGTTCAAATTGTGGTATTTGAGACAGAGATGTCCCTTGTCTGAAGTGGTAACATGTTGTACATAGATTTATAGAAATCCATAATCATCTCAATTATAGTGAAGACATGTGAATGAAACTTTGCATTGTCATAGACCTGTATATACAAATTATGCTTTAGCTGTTACGATAGTTTTAGGCAGAAACGAAGGTCAAGGTCACTGGACACATTACTTACAACTTAAAAAGAAATAGAACCTGCAATAGGTTCAAGTTTTTAGGTGAGATTTATGACACTTGAAATTAGCCCGAAGCATACAGATATTGTAAAATCCGCGTTAAAAAAAATGGAGTGTTCGTTAGTTGTGGTTCTTGTTGAAATTCTACTGGCCGGTAAGTCTAAGAAATCTGTAGCAATGACTCTAAGAGCCATCGTTGAATTAGGTTACAGAATTTTATCATTTACTTTTAGTTAGACAAACCATTTCAGAGAAAGGAGTTGTTTTTTAAATAGGCAGGGTTGCAATCCTCCTCCTCCTCAGAGCACACAAGTCGCACCTAACAGCTAGTTTGACTTAATGGTGTCATATTTTAGTCCTAGTTTTGTCTGATTAAACGCTTATAGAAGACGAAAAAATGAGATATTGCGAAAAAAAAGTCGGGTGATATTTAAAAGCATTTCATTGATTGAAAACTTATGTAGTATGATTAAATAAAGTGAACGGATAATTTGTAAACCTCGTAGCCAATAGAAAGTAAATATTTCTTTTGAGACAACCCGCATAAAAGTCCGCAGTCCGCTGTCCGCTCTCGTCTTCGGCGTCCGCTAAAAAACTCTATATGGGGGGTTACGGCAGGGAATTACTAGGAAGCAACTGTACTGGATTTTGCTTTAAGTCCCAACAAAAACTGAGCTAGAAGTATGAAATAAATAGAATATTTGTTTTTCGGTGAAAGATCGAAATTTATTTCATCTCGTAGACACCATACGGTAATATTTTCACTCGTAGCTGCTCCGCTCGAGAAGATATTACCGATGATGTTCACTTAATGAACTTAATTTCGACCTTTCACCGAAAAAATAATCCTTTATAAACGTATGATTCCGCGAATTCCATCCAGTGTATTAATTTCGCAACTTAGTCGACTTGCGCATACATGTACTTAATCTTTATATAAGCCCGCACCTCTTAATTTCATAGATCAATAAGGGTATTCTAGAATGAATCATTCATAAGTACTTATTTTATTATAGAATGTACAAACATGAACTCAAACGTGAAAAAAAAAAAAGATCTAGAACACAGATTGAAATACAGTCTAGCACGATTTATACTTCTCTGCACAACCTTTAAAATGAACCGGGAAGATCGAATACGCTGGAAAGAATATGTAAATCACGCACATGTAATTTAAGGACATATGCCATAGTTTTTTCCTATGGACATGCTCTTTTTTTCATTTTCGATCAGATGATATTATGATGTATGCGGAGTAAAAAAATGAAAAGAAAATTACAAGTTGCGGAGCAAAATACAAAGATACAGGTCTGCAAAGGAGATACATGTAACTCGTGTCAAAATTACAAAAAATATGCTTTAATTTCCAAACCTCAGAAAAAGGTTCTTGAAATAACAATTACTGCTCAAATAAATGATTATTCCTAGAAATGTGGTGTTTGCTAAAAGTAAAAGGGTTAATTGAAAGAATTAGGGACTATACAGATCATAAGTAGTATAGGTAAGTAGCCTAGGGACTGGTCCCCAGGCTACTTACCCTGAGTCCCCAGATCACTTACCCCGGGTAAGTGATCTGGGGACTAATCCGGTCAATTTGGAAAATTTTGGGTCGATTTGGGGCAAAAGACCGGTCAAAAATGTCAAACCGGAAGTAGATGTCCGCCATCTTTGACGCGGCTCGGGGTCCCTTTTAACCATGGTCTGTGAAAAGGGGTCTTAATGCATCTGCGCGCACGCGCTCACAGGTCGTACGGTAGTTGGTTCAGGAGGATTTCTGGCCCGGAGTACCTACCCGGGCTCGGACAAAAGTGTCCCCAGGCTACTTACCCTGAGTCCCCAGATCACTTACCCCGGGTAAGTGATCTGGGGACTATTCCGGTCAATTTGGAAAATTTTGGGGTCGATTTGGGTAAAAAATGGCACTTTCTGGCATTTTTGCTTCCCCCCCTCCGGCCCTAGTCTGCTTACCCTGAGTCCCCAGTTCACTTACCCCCGGGTAAGTGATCTGGGGACTAATCCGGTTATTTGGAAAATTTTCGGGTGACAATTTGAAAGATAGATCTTTCATGGTAGATGGTTAGCCCTGAAAAGGGCTGTTTTAAAATTAAAGAGAATGTATCCTTCCTAGTCTAGCTATCTTGAGGGAGATTTGTCCCCAGAGTACCTACCCTCAGGGTAGGTACTCTGGGGACTGGTTAGCCCTGAAAAGCGCTGTTTTAAAATTAAAGAGATTCCGGTCCCCAGAGTACCCCCAGAGTGCTTACCCGGGGTAAGCACTCTGGGGACAATTCCGGTCAATTTGAAAAATTTTTGGGTCGATTTGGGTAAAAACGGCATTTTTGCTTCCCCCCCTCCGGAAGGCACTCTGGGGACTACGGGTAGGCACTCTGGGGACAATTCCGATCAATTTCAATGGATCAGAAGACATCGACAATTTTGAAAGATAGATCATTCATGGTAGATGGTTTAGCCCTGAAAAGGGTTGTTTTAAAATTAAAGAGAATGTATCCTTCCTAGTCTAGCTATCTTGAGGGAGATTTGTCCCCAGAGTACCTACCCTCAGGGTAGGTACTCTGGGGACTGGTTAGCCCTGAAAAGCGCTGTTTTAAAATTAAAGAGATTCCGGTCCCCAGAGTACCTACCCTGAGGTTAGGTACTCTGGGGACAATTTCGGTTGATTTCAATGGATCAGAAGACATTGACAATTTGAAAGATAGATCATTCATGGTAGATGGTTAGCCCTGAAAAGGGCTGTTTTGTTTGGAGACTGTGTTTTTTCTCTCTACTGACAGCTTTTCTCCGTTTTTCTTGGGATTTTTTGGGTTTTCTCTGTCATCGTTGGACTTAGTCTTTCTCCATGATATGGGTTATTTTTCCGTCTTTGTTCGGCTTAGACTTTCTCTGCTTTCGTTGGACTTAGTCTTTTTTCCCACGATATGGATTATATTCCTTCTCAGCTTGGTTCAGCCAAAGACTGGCTCAAAGTTTGATTTTACTTGAAAGAGTAGTCTTAAAACCTTCTGTGTAGATGAAGGAGAGAATAAGGTTGTAACATGACTTGTAGCTGACGATCTTGTATAAAGTACTTAAAAAGTAGTCTTACATTCATGTAGTTAGTGGTGGGACGATGTTTTTTAAGCGATCTATTTGGAGCAGGCTCCGGCGTTATCAAAATTGTCTTCCTTTGTTTTTTCAACCCGTCCTTATTATTTAAAATCATAGAATGATAAAAGAATAAGCAGCGTGTGGCGAGAGTGACACGCATCGTTATATACATAGCTTTTTTTCGTCTGCATGTTTTAGCCCGAGATTAAATAATACTACCAGAGCGTTTTTATCTCACCGAGACTGGAGTGTATTTTCCAATATGAACAGCAGAGCGATAGTAAAATACGTCTACTCTCTTTGAAGGTTTAAACCGAAGTGATTAGGTGTAGAAATGTTTATCTTGCAGGCGAGTCCATGTGTGACGGGTGAACAGGTAGTATTTGTCTGTATAGTGCAATGAAATCAAATGAGATATTGTACAACAGTTTAACCGATGGTTACAATAGACTCGTCGAGTGTGTATATATAGAGTACGATTTTCTAATAATATTATCGCTACTGCAGTATTTCGCGTTACTATCGGTACCATGATTGAAATTTTATATCGACGTTTAAAATTGTAGTGGGAGTACATTTTATTATCGGGTTTGGTGGGATGTAAATCCATAGTGTTAAATGTACAACTATAACGGGTTGAAGCTTTGGTATCGCACATTTGTTACCGAATTGAGTACGGGGAGTCTGCGCTATCCACTGAGCTATGAGGTGATGATGAGGAGGTTTAGAACCCTCTACGGGGAAAAGAAGGTACAGTCTTTTTCAGACCTAGCCAAGACCCAAGAAAGAACTTTTTTCGAATTGTCAAAAAAACAAACAAAGTCAAGTCCTATATGTTTATTTAAAACTTTTTATTTTATAACTTTTTATTTTAGAACATTTTGTACAATATTCATTACAATGAAACTTTGAACTGTAAAACAAAATGAATGAAAAAACTTTTTTCTTCGGAATGTCATAGAACTTTGAACTGTAAAAAGACAGAATGAATGAAAAAACTTTTTTTCACTTAGGCTGTTTTTCTTTTTTTCTTTGGAATGTCAGATTCACATTTACTCTTACGTTTTTCTCCCCTTTCATTGTTTTTTAATACCATATCTGGACACATTTCATTCCCATGTTTTATCGATTTGCAAAAGAAACAGTTGTTTTTGTTGCTTTGTCGTTTTTTCTTCTTTTCGTTATTTTGACGTTTTTCCTCTGGTCTTTTTTCTATCAACACTAAATCTTTTGATTCTTCCTTCCCGTTTGAACAATTCGACTCTGCAGAAAATTCGTTTTTTGTGGAATCTATGAGATTTTGTTTGTCCAGATTTTTCCGTAAAGTCTCTAATTTATCTGCTATTTTGCAGATCTCTGAATCCTTAATACCCGTGTTGTCAGTCTGCATGTCTATGCTCTGAGTTTCAACGGATGATGTATCCTGTGGTGAGCTTTTTTTCCATGTATTTTCATTGCTGAATGATTTGCAAAATGAATTTACTACCCCAACGTATTTCATATGTTGGAGCTTGACAGCTGTTGGTGAAATTTTGATGTCATGGTTGAGCGGATCCACATAGACAAAAACATTTTCTCCTGTCTGCTTTTCTTTTTCTGGACATTGTTTGGCCCAATGCCCTGTTTTGTTGCACGTAAAACAAATATTTGTTCTCACACCATTCATCCCATATCGTTTGTCGATCGTTGTTTGATCCAAAACTCTGTAGCTGGTCATACGGTAAACATCTTTTTCTGCAGAATGTTGGTGGGATAAAAATGATCCCACGTAGACGCCATTATGTTTAACTTGATATTGTGGTGGTATATTGCTGATCTCATAATCGTGGGTGTATGGATTAACATACAACGCCATCCTCTTTCTAAGTGGTGATGTATTTTTCGGCTTGAACTCGCTCATTTTCTTTTATCAACTGTCCTGTTTGAAATCTTTCTGAAGAATGATGAGATTTTCACAGTCGATGTCTCTATTTATACACTATTGCAAGGAAAGAGTCTATAAATTGTTAGATTTTTCTTGCTTGCTTCATTTTGTCTTCTCAACCAGAGCTGAAACGATGGGTAAAAGAAAAAGAATAGTAGTTTATTCAGACAGTGAAAGTGACGATGAGTCATTTCCACCAAAAAAGAAAAAATCTTTACCGTTGAAAGAAGAAAGTGACAGTGACGACGAGTCATTTCCACCAAAAAAGAAAAAAACTGTACCGTTGAAAGAAGAAAGTGACAGTGACGACGAGTCATTTCCACCAAAAAAGAAAAAAACTGTACCATTGAAAGAAGAAAGTGACAGTGAAAGCGATGAAAAATCTTTGAAAGAAGAAAACAGCAGCTCTACTTTGGATATGAAAAGTCTGTATGACTTAATAGAAAGAGGAAAAAAGAAGTCGAGAAAATTTAGAACAGAATCACATGTATTGTCAGTGAGTTTTAAGAAATTTGAAGAATTATCACCCCAGAGACTGCTTGGATTATTTGACGATGTTACCCATGAAATCATTCGAAAGTTAGATGCAAACCCGACAGATATGATTAGAATTAGCATCGATCATCCTTCATTGGAGATGGGGATTCATATTCCCTTTTTAGCTACAGAACAGCTGCAAGGTGAAACTATATTGAATGAAATTGAACGAGTTTTACAGTCAAATACAGATTTTGTCTTGAACGACGGCTCCATGACATTTGACATTACACATACAATACCTCCATGTGGTAACGGAAAAAATCTTAGAACCACAGAACTATTGGATTCGAAAGTTTTTGCCAAGAAGAAACAATCGGTTATTCAAATTAACAACCATGATCAATTATGTTTTGCAAGAGCCGTTGTTGTGGGAATTTGCTACCATGAACGTGAAAACAACGAAGCGTGGAATCGGAGATGGGATTACATCAAAAGATCAAACAAACCCCTTCAAAAGATTGAAGCCGAGAAATTGATGAATGAAGCTGGAGTTTTACCAACACAACCTGTAGGCCTTGAAGAATTCAAAAAAATTCAATTGTTTTTGTATGAAAAAGACTATATCATTAAAGTTCACGACCAGCATTCCAAAACGAGGAAAATATTTGAACATCCAGAAGTGAAAGACGATAGTAAGATCATACATTTATACTTTCATCAAAACCATTATGACTACATCAAATCCATCACAGGTTTTTTTTGTTGTGCTTGTTATTGTGAGTTCTGTGATGTGGGTTATAACGCTCGGGAAAATCATGCTTGCTCAAAAATCTGCTGGAAAATGTCCATCAGAATCCAAAGAGTATGTCTGCTCCAAGTGTCATAGGCGATTTTTTAGTGTTTTATGCTTTGAAAATCACAGAAATGTTCAAGGCAAAGAAAAGAAATCCATTTGTGAATTAGTGAAACTCTGTTCAAAATGTGGTGCACAGTATCTTGTCAGAAAGGGAAATCATATCTGTAAGGGAAAGAAAAAGTGTCATCTCTGTAAGAAGATAGTTGGCTTTTCTCATCGCTGTTTTATTCAACCTTACCAGAGTAAGATGAAACACGACAGCGATGATGAGACGAGTTCTTCTCTAGTCAAAAAACCACAGTTCATTTTCTTTGATTTTGAATGCAAACAAGATACAGGGCTGCACATCCCAAATTATTGTATAGCACATAGAGCCTGTGATGATTGTATCGATAAACCACTTAATTTTCATTGTTCTACATGCAGTGAATTTGAAGAGGGTAGGGAAGTTATTTTTCAAGGAGAAGAAACTTTGAGTCAATTTTGCAAGTGGCTCTTTTCAAAACATCACAAAGGAGTCACAGCTATGGCTCATAATCTCAAAGGGTATGACGGCCAGTTCATTCTTAACTATATTGTCAAAGTTGGGTTAAAAGTTCCAAAATTGATCATGAATGGAAACAATATTATGAAGTTAGAATTGAATGGTGTGCGTCTGATCGACTCCTTCAATTTCATGAACTTTGGGCTGGCGAAATTTCCAGCCACATTTGGTCTTCAAGAAATGAAAAAAGGTTACTTTCCTCACTGGGCAAATACAGATGAATTTTGGAGTTATATTGGACCATACTTGGATATGTCTTATTACAAGCCCGACTCAATGTCTGAAGAGGGTAGGTCGAAATTCATAGTCTGGTATAATGACAAAGTTCAAAAGGGTGAGGAATTCAATTTTCAAAAAGAGATGGAATCGTACTGTAGGTCAGATGTCGATATCCTAAGACGGGGATGTGCTGAATTCAGAAAGCTGTTTATCGAACAGGGTGGTATTTGTCCATTTTTAGAGGCAATTACCATCGCTGATGCCTGTAACAAAGTCTGGCGAAGCAAATATTTGCCAGAAAATCAAATTGCTATCATTTCAAGTAAAGATTCGTCCAGACGTCGTTTTTCTATGAAAGCGATACGTTGGATTCAAAGCGTAGCTCAGGAAAAAGGTATTCATATTCGCCATGCAAAAAATGGTGGGGAAGTTCAAATCGGAAGATATACTGTAGATGGTTTTCACCGTCAATCAAACACTGTCTATGAGTTCCTTGGGGATTTGTATCATGGTTGTCCTGTATGTTATACAGATCGAAATCAGATCAACCCTATCAATGGGAGACCTATGGGTGAATTGTACGAACATACTTTTAAACGTATAGGAGATATCATAGAAATGGGGTATAATGTCGTGACCATTTGGGAGCACGAATTCGATGCTAAGATGAAGGATAAAGAGTACAAAAAACTCATTGAAAAGTTATATCCACATTTGGATCCCATCGATCCGAGGGAGGGGTTGTCTGGGGGAAGATGTAATGCCATAAAAATTAGCTACGATGTTGATGAAAAAAGCAAGAAGGAAATCAAGTACATTGATATTTGCTCTCTGTACCCTTATGTCTGTAAACATAAATCCTATCCTGTGGGTCAGCCAGAAATTTTGACTATTGAGAATATTGAGATGAAGAATATTCGTCAGTATGAGGGGTTAATCAAATGCAAAGTTTTACCCCCAATGGATCTGTTTCACCCCATTCTTCCAGTTCACTGTAACGGCAAAATGATGTTTCCACTCTGTATGAAATGTGCAGAAGAAAGTTCAAACATATGTAATCATGACAGAGAAGAGAGGGCTTTGGTCGGAACTTGGGTTAGCTTTGAATTATTCAAAGCTCTTGACTGTGGCTATCGGCTAATGCAAGTGTATGAAATCTGGCATTTCAATTCTGTTTCGGACCAATTCTTTAAAGGCTATGTGGATAATTTCTTGAAAATTAAGCAAGAAGCCAGTGGTTACCCAAATTGGTGTCAATCAGACTCGGAAAAAGATCAATTCGTTTGTGAATATGAGAAGGCAGAAGGGGTTCGTCTTGATCCAAGTTGTATTCAAAAAAACCCTGGGAGAAGATCGTTTGCTAAGATTATGTTGAACTGTCTTTGGGGGAAATTAGCCCAGCGTGAAAAATTGACTCAGACGGAATACATCAGTGATCCGTCTAAATATTTCGAATTAGTCACCAATCCCAATTTCATTGTAAAGCATGTAGAAATCTTTGACGAGGACTGTCCATTCATCTTGGTTAACTATGAATCAAAATTGGAACATATTGATACCCACGCTACAGCCAACGTGGTAGTAGGGTCTTACGTAACAGCTTATGCAAGGTTGGAATTGTACGCCGTTCTTGAAAAGTTAAAAGATAGAGTTCTGTATTTCGATACAGATAGTTGTATGTACATTCATGATCCTGAATTATGGAACCCGCCCATTATTAACAGTAGGTTAGGAAAATGGACTGATGAAGAGCCTGACTGTAAAATTACCCAATTCAGAGGGCTTGGACCTAAAAATTATGCTTATAAGATGAAAACAAAAGATGGAGAAGAGATAAGTAAATGTAAAGTGAAGGGAATTACTTTGGATTACAATACCAAGCAGGTGGTGAATTTTGATACCTATTCAAAATGTGCTTTGGATCGTACGATAGAAATCAAAATTCAGTATGATTGTAAAATTAAAAGACATAGAGATAGAACGGTGACCAGCGAAGCGCAGTCAAAAACGTTTCGCTCTGTTTACACCAAAAGAGTCATTGTAAACGATACTGACACTGTGCCCTATGGTTATAAAAGTCTGAGAAAATAAATTTCTATAGCGCATTGTTTTGTGGTAAACAGATAAAGTAAGACGTTTTTAAAAACAGTGAAAAATGGCAAGTGAAATGCTGCCTTTACCCATAGAGCTACGTGAAAAAGTTTATGGAGAATTTGTTCGACAACACACGCTCGATGAAGGAACACAGTTTAACCTTAAATTCAGATGTGTGCAATTTTGGATAGATAAATTGCACAAGGGAGTTGCAAAAGGAGAGGTATCCTGTAAAATGTATAGCATGCACGACTTTATTACAATGCTGATAACTGCGTCAGATTTCGATACCCCTATCAAAGGGTATTTAACAGCTTGTTTGTGGAAAAGTGACTATTTCACTAAGCAGTTGCAAGCCACAAGTCGATGGCGATTCATTATCATAGGAAGACCAGAAGAAAGTTATCTGAATCTACTGAAAATGAAATCAGTCCTGTTTAACTTTTACTTACGGTATACAAAATCAAGAGATAATGTAGAAGGAGTGGATATCATGGAAGGGTATCTCCTATTTGGTAGAGATGTCACAGAAAAAATCGTACTTTCAACTCTTTCGTCAAAAGCAGTATTCAAAAAACGTCTTCGAAATTAGAGGAACGTGTGAATATAGTGGTTTGGGCAGTGTATATCCATTGTCTTTGGGTCATGAACAATTGCACAAAACTGTTGTGGAACATGAAGACAAATGGAAAAATCGAGATATTTGTGAATTCGCCTTGTAAAGAATTATTTGTAAAAACTGTATTGTTAAAAAACTTTGAATGAATTGTTGTAGATTAAAAAACTTTGTATATAAAAATGTTCCCAAAAAGTTCAGACTTGGGAAAAGTTTGAATAAAGAATATATCTTGCAGAGAATGTTTTAACAAATGTTAAAAAATGTTATAGTGCTTTTTTAACGATTGTTAAAACTGCCTTGTAAGAAATTGTCTTGTAAAAATGTTAGAATGTTTTAACGATTGTTAAAAAATGTTATAGTGTTTTTAACGATTGTAAAAACTTTAACAATAATATTGTTAAAACTATATTGTAAAAAACATTGTCATTGTTGTAGATTAAAAAACTTTGTATATAAAAATGTTCCCAAAAAGTTCAGACTTGGAAAGGGAAAGAGTTTGAATAAACAAACGATTTTAAAAGATCGTTTGTTTTTTGATTCCTTCCAAAAAGAAAAAGCTCAGCTTTGAGCAAAGTTTGAATAAAGAAAATGTCTTGTTAAAACTGACTTGTAAGAAATTGTCTTGTAAAAATGTTAGAATGATTTAACAAGTGTTAAAAAATGTTATAGCGTTTTTAACAGCTGTTAAAACTTTCTAACATTGTCTTTGTAAATAGGTTAGAATGATTGAAACGTTCCTGTTTTTTCATGATAATGTTATCATGTTTTAAGAAGTTGAATAAAGTTTAATTATAGTGTAAGAATGTTTACTTTTAAAAAACGTTTGAATAAAGAAATAAATTAAAAAGGTCGTCTGTTTTGATTTCTTCCCAAAAGACTTGGCCGAAGAGAAAAACTTGGAATAAACAAATGATTTTAAAAGGTCGCCTGTTTTTGATTCCTTCCCAAAAGACTTGGGAAACAAAAGAACGTCTGTTTTTGATTCCTTCCCAAAAACTTGAATAAAGAAAAGCACAGCTTTGGACGAAGTTAAAAAACTTGGAATAAACAAACGATTTTAAAAAGTCGTCTGTTTTTGATTCCTTCCCAAAAACTTGAATAAAGAAAAGCACAGCTTTGGACGAAGTTAAAAAACTTTGAATAAAGAAATGATTTTAAAAAGGTCGTCTGTTTTTTGATTCCTTCCCAAAAAACTTGGAAAAGAACAGAGATGGGAAAAAATGTAGATAGAACATTACATTCTCCCAACCTTTGCCCCAATAGAGAGAGAAAGAACACCTCTCCAAAAAACTAAATCCTACAGAGATGAACGATGATCGTTCAAACCGAACAAAGACGGTTGAGAAAAGACTAAGTCAAACAGTGGCCTTCGGCTGAACCAAGCTGAGAAGGAATATAATCCATATCATGGGAAAAAAGACTAAGTTCAACGATGATGTTTGTATGGTAAGGTTATGCTATAACCAAGTTGAGAAGAGGAAAATAACCCATATCATGGAAAAAGACTAAGTCCAACAGTGGAATCGTTAAGGGTTAAGGGTTTTAGAAGAAATTTGTCCATTAGAAGAAAGTATAAGGGTTTTAGAACAAAACAAAAGGACTTTAGAAGGGTTAAGGGAAAGTTAAGGGTAAATGACGATTTTTCGACCCAATTTGCCCGAATCTCCCTACCCCTAGCCTTTTAGACGTTGTTTTATGCTTGTAACTTTTAAACATGACTGGATGTAAGTCATAGACTGACCCGAATAATGATTATTGTACATAAATAAAAGATATGAAAAGCATATAGGACTTGACTTTGTTTGTTTTTGACAATTTGAAGAAGCAGACTTTCTAGGTCTTGGTTAGGTCTGAAAAGACTATAGCTTCCTTCGAGGTTCCTTCACTTCCTTCCTGACCTTCCATCAGATAACCCACAACAACTTGGTATTAGCGGTATTTGGTATTACTAAATACTTCCAAAGAAACTCAACATGGGAGAAAAAAAGACTAAGTCGAACAAGGTGATTGCCTAAACCGGCGTAAGGTGGTAAAATAAACCATATCGTGGAGTTAAGGGTTGTATCAAAAAACGTTAAGGGTTACAACCAGTCGTTACAGTTTTAACAATCGTTAAAAAAGCACTATAACATTTTTTAACATTTGTTAAAACATTCTCTGCAAGATATATTCTTTATTCAAACTTTTCCCAAGTCTGAACTTTTTGGGAACATTTTTATATACAAAGTTTTTTAATCTACAACAATTCATTCATTGTTTCTGACAGTTCAAAGTTTCATTGTAATGAATAAAAAGTTTGAGGATATATAAATAACTGTAAGAAAACAATATCGTGTTACATTGAAGTGAACGATCAAAGTAAGACGTTCTTTTAAAATCAGATTTAAAATCAGATTTTAAAAAACAGTTTTTAAAAACAGCTCTAAAAGAGTGAAAAAATCAAAAGTTATAAAATAAAAAGTGAAAAAAATCATGTCAGGTGAAATGTTATCTTTAGAACTAGGTGAAAAAGATGATAGAGAATTCAGCCATCAGCATACGCTCGATGAACGACTACAGTTTGATATTAAATTCACCTGTGTGAAACTTTGGATAAACAAATTGCATAAGGGAGTTGTAAAAGGAGAAACATCCTGCAAACTGTATAGAATGCACAGCTTTATTGTAATGATGGGGGATGATACAAATTTCGATCTTCCTCTCCAAGCTTATTTAGCAATTTGTCTGTTGAAAGACAACTATATTGCTAAACAAATGCGAACCACAAGTCGATGGGTATTCATCATCGTAGGAAGAACAGAAGAAAGTTTTCTGAACATCCTGAAAATGAAAGCCGTTCTGTTTGACTTTTACTTACGCTACAAAAAAGGATCTATTCAAGACGGTGAGGAAACAATGGAAACCATGGAAGGCTATATTCTATTTGATAGAGATGTCACAGAAGAAACCGTATATTCAGCTCTCTCGACAAAAGATATTTCAAAACATGTTTTAAAACATGTTTTTCCATTTAGTGGAGTACGTGAATATAGTGAAATGGATAGCAAATTTCCATTGTTTTTAGGTCATGAACAATTGCATAAAGTTATTGTGGAACATGAAAACAAGTGGAAAAATCGAGGCATCTGCGAATTCACATTGTAAAAATGTTAGAATGCTTTAACGATTGTTAAAAAATGTTATAGTGCTTTTTTAACGATTGTAAAAACTTTAACAATAATATTGTTAAAAACTATATTGTAAAAAAAACATTGTCATTGTTGTAGATTAAAAAACTTTGTATATAAAAATGTTCCCAAAAAGTTCAGACTTGGGAAAAGTTTGAATAAAGAATATATCTTGCAGAGAATGTTTTAACAAATGTTAAAAAATGTTATAGTGCTTTTTTAACGATTGTTAAAACTGTCTTGTTAAAAACATTGTCAATGCTTTGTATATAAAAAATGTATCCAAAAAGTTCAGACTTGGGAAAAGTTTGAATAAAGAATATATCTTGCAGAGAATGCTTTAACGATTGTTAAAAAATGTTATAGTGCTTTTTAACGATTGTTAAAACTGTCTTGTTAAAAACATTGTCAATGCTTTGTATATAAAAATGTATCCAAAAAGTTTGAATAAAGAATATATCTTGCAGAGAATGTTTTAACAAATGTTAAAAAATGTTATAGTGTTTTTTTAAACGATTGTTAAAACTGCCTTGTAAGAAATTGTCTTGTAAAAATGTTAGAATGTTTTAACAAATGTTTAAAAATGTTATAGTGTTTTTTTAACGATTGTTAAAACTGTCTTGTTAAAAAACAATTGTAAGTTGAATAAAGTTAATAAACTGCATTGTCAATGCTTTGTATATAAAATGTTCCCAAAAAGTTCAGACTTGGAAAGGAAAAGAGTTTGAATAAACAAACGATTTTAAAAGATCGTTTGTTTTTGATTCCTTCCAAAAAGAAAAAGCTCAGCTTTGAGCAAAGTTTGAATAAAGAAAATGTCTTGTTAAAACTGACTTGTAAGAAATTGTCTTGTAAAAATGTTAGAATGATTTAACAAGTGTTAAAAAATGTTATAGCGTTTTTAACGGTTGTTAAAACTTTCTAACATTGTCTTTGTAAATAGGTTAGAATGGTTTAAACGTTCCTGTTTTTTCATGATAATGTTATCATGTTTTAAGAAGCTGAATAAAGTTTAATTATAGTGTTAGAATGTTTACTTTTAAAAACGTTTGAATAAAGAAATAAATTAAAAAGGTCGTCTGTTTTGATTTCTTCCCAGAAAAACTTGGCCGAAGAGAAAAAACTTGGAAAAAACAAATGATTTTAAAAGATCGTTTGTTTTTGATTCCTTCCCAAAAAACTTGGGTAAAGAGAAAAAACTTGGAATAAACAAACGATTTTAAAAGATCGTTTGTTTTTGATTCCTTCCCAAAAGACTTGGGAAACAAAAGAACGTCTGTTTTTGATTCCTTCCCAAAAACTTGAATAAAGAAAAGCACAGCTTTGGACGAAGTTAAAAAAACTTGGAATAAACAAACGATTTTAAAAAGTCGTCTGTTTTTTGATTCCTTCCCAAAAACTTGGAAAAGAAAAGCACAGCTTTGGACGAAGTTAAAAAACTTGGAATAAAGAAATGATTTTAAAAAGGTCGTCTGTTTTTGATTTCTTCCCAAAAACTTGGAAAAGAACAGAGATGGAAAAAATGTACTATATGACCTCACATTCTATGTGAGGTCACATAGTACATTATGTTCTATCTACAATACCTACAGAAAAAGTCTATATCCCAAGACAAGTCCCTTCGACCAAAAAACTATAAATTGCTGGCGAACTTTCTCACTAGAATCATTCGACTTTCGATTCTCGAATAGTACGAATAAAAATTTTGAATAAAACTGTTAACTAGAAAAAAGTTTTTGTTAACTAGTGTGAATAAAACAAACTGTTAACAGAAAATGGACTCCAACTTAGACCAAACGGATCATGGAAGAATGGTCTCCAAATTAGACCAGACAAATCACGGAAGAATGGATCCTATGGAATCCAACTTAGACGACGTCTCCTTACCACAAGAAAATCCCGACCTAGACATTTTCTCACCACAACCCGAAAACAGCAGAGATATTCTATCGATAGCTATGAATTCAACATTCATCGACTCGATGATACCACCAGCTAACAAATCGAAGAAGAAATAACTCAGATGATTTCAACCCAAAATTCTGTAATAACTCAGATTTTAGATGAAGTGAAGATGTTGAATAAAAACATTGAGATATTATGCCTACAAAATCGACAGAACTACCAGAGTCAACAAGATTCGTCTTTAAGACAAGATTCAGCTATAACGATTTCAACCCAGGTTAACTTTGATAAAACCAGTTTTCAAAAGCTAACAGTTTCTACCGTCACGCCTGTAGAACATCAGACAACTCACCAGTCAACTCAGCAGGCAACTTATCAGCCAACTCATCAGTCAACTCAGACAGAAGAACCCAAGCCAAAAAGAAGAGGAAGAAAACGAAAATCAGAGACAGTAGAGAAAGATGATAACCAACTTCACAAAAAACAACGATTCGATCCCTACTCTGTAATACCACCACGAGTAGAAACAAAAACGGGCTTGGGAAAATATGGAAAAAACATTGATAACTTCAAGGAGTTCAACTTTCCGATGATCTCGAAAGAACAAGGAGAAAAGCTATCGTCAGAAGAAAAGCTATAGTCAGAAGAAAGTTCTCGATAGAGGAAAGATCTCAATAGAGGAAGACTCTCAATAGAGAAGAAAAAGCCACAGAAATCGAAACAGGCCTTTTCAGGACTAATCAAAACCCTAGAAAATATATCTTCAACATTTGTGAATAAGTAAGACAACCCGACTCCAAAACGTATAAAAGACGAGGCTATTTCCAGGACATTAATTATTCGGCTCCCGAATAGATGACAGCTAAAAGAAATGGTGATGGACTATCGTATACAATTTCTACTTCTCTCGATGACAAAATGGTATCTAACAACCTTTCTACTGGCCATGATGCATGACTCCACTTTGCCTATACATAAAATAAACAAAATAAGAAAGCTGATAGCAGATCGGAGAAGATCTGTGGAGTGTCCTATCTGTCAGACAAATTTTGGATCCTATCATTAGACGAGGAGAAGAAAGACCACAGCAAGAAAGAATCAAAGGAAAGCTGTCGATAGAGGAAGGCTCTCAATAGAGGAGAAAAAACAAACTCAAAAAAACAAAACAGTCCTTTTCAGGACTAACCATTCCCAAAGAAAATCTATCTTTTGAGAATTGTCAATTTCGCAGATGTCTTCTAAGAGTTGTACTCTTACAGAGAGAGAAAAACTTTTTAGTGATAGAAAAATCTTGCAGAGAGAGAAAAAACTTTTCGATTAAAACTAGGGATGAATAAGTCTAAGATCGGATAAGACTAAGATCGGATAAGTCTAGATGATCCAATTCCTGGGAAATGGTGGGAAAAACCCAGTAAACATGATTCCGTTACATACCGTTACATTTTCGGAAAATGACGTCATGTTTGATTTCCGGGAAAGTCACGTAGTGCACAAAGGGAGGTAAATCTTGTCTGACTAATGCAATCATAATACGGTATATAACTCATATAACCCATATCGTGGAGAAAAGACTAAGTCCGACAGGGTGCTTTGGTTGAACCAGCGTGAGGAGGGGAATATAACCCCTATCGTGGGGAAAAGACTAAGTATAACGATGACAGAGAAAGAACAGATCTCAATCGAGAAGAAAAGCGGGTGGAATGGGGGACAAACTTGTCAATATAGCAAGAAAGGTGACTCCTCCTCACTCCTCCTCACCTCCTCTTCACTCCTCTTTCGACATATAGCGGCATATCGTGGAGAAAAAGACTAAGTCCAACAGCGGACCATTTTGCCCTATACGTTGTCCCTAGGCTCCCTACCCCAGGTAGGGAGACCAATTTGCCCGAAATAGACTACCCTGGGGCAGTCTATTTCGGGCAAAGGAGCCTAAGGACAACCTATATCGTGGGAAAAGACTAAGTCCAACCGCCAACCTTTACCCCAATAGAGAGAAAGAACACCTCTCCAAAAAAACTAAGTCCTACAGAGATGAACGATGATCGTTCAAGCCGAACAAAGACGGATGAGAAAAGACTAAGTCAAACAGTGGCCTTCGACTGAACCAAGCTGAGAAGGAATATAATCCATATCGTGGAGAAAAGACTAAGTCCAACGAAAGCAGAGAAAGCCTAAGCCAAACAAAGACGGAAAATAACCCATATCATGGAAAAAAGACTAAGTCCAAACAAAACAGCCCTTTTCAGGGCTAACCATCTACCATGAAAGATCTATCTTTCAAATTGTCACCCGAAAATTTTCCAAATAACCGGATTTGTCCCCAGAGTGCTTCCCCGGGGAAGCACTCTGGGCCAGAAATCTCCCTCAGGGTAACTAGACTAGGGACACTTTTGTCCGAGCCCGGGTAGGTACTCCGGGCCAGAAATCCTCCTGAACCAACTACCGTACGACCTGTGAGCGCGTGCGCGCAGATGCATTAAGACCCCTTTTCACAGACCATGGTTAAAAGGGACCCCGAGCCGCGTCAAAGATGGCGGACATCTACTTCCGGTTTGACATTTTTGACCGGTCTTTTGCCCCAAATCGACCCAAAATTTTCCAAATTGACCGGATTAGTCCCCAGATCACTTACCCGGGGTAAGTGATCTGGGGACTCAGGGTAAGTAGCCTGGGGACCAGTCCCTAGGCTACTTACCTATACTACTATCATAGCAGCAATTCATTTGGATTACCTGCCCCTAACACTACGTTATCGAATCGGCGAAATCATGTCGGCCTCAAGCGTGTTTTTCCCAATTTCATATGATCCAGTTAGATTAGTGAATAAATTGAGATCAATTTTGTACAAAATACACATTATCGAATCGAAAATGTGCTATTGGGGTATGGTTTAAGTATAAATTGGACTATGAATCATTTTTAAAAGTAGCCCTTATATAGGTCCATTGACATTTCGGATATTTAAAATATTTCTGATACATGTAGGTAGTTTTTATTGCTAAATAAGATCGACAATTAAAAGAAAAAGTCACTGCCAATACCTTATTGCAGCCGATCTGTTTATGATTCAGCCCAAGGTCCGATTTGATCAAGTGAAATAACAATATCGCGTTACCTCTGCATCTTACCAATGGGGGCCGCTGTAATGCAGAGAAATGACCCTCCCCTACAAAATGACCCATGGGTCATTTCGCTACGTAGAGGAATGACCCGGGTCATTATTCTACGTAGAGAAATGACTTCAGACGAGGGTCTTTTCTCTGCATTACACCGCCATTATTGCGCTTTGCCTGACGTACTCTTGAAGTACGGCGGGTACCAGACTAAGCAGCAATCAGAATGGTTCTAGCGTGTCAATAAAGACTTTTTACCTGATCATTTTTCTGCAATAAAAAATTTTCAGTGGACAGAGGTTTTTTTCTTATTAGCTGTGATTTTGCACAGAAATAGAACTTTCCAACATCTTGTAACAAAAAAAAAAAAAAAAAAAGTGAGACATTTTAAAGAGCTACGGTGCATTTTTAAGTTATTGACAAACTGAATTACCTCCCTTTATGATAAACGTCTATTTTGGCGTGAATTTGCATCCCTATCAGTTATTAATCTCCTTTTTTCTTCCGTATCTGTGATTTCCAGATAGTTCAAAGGCAACCGACATATTACAGACAAAAGTATACTATCTCTCTGTCATAGTAACCCTTTTGGAATAGTGTTACAAAAAGGAAACAAGTGCAGATTTGTTAGCACAGAAAACTATGGTATTTGTCCTTAAGTCAAATTGTAATCGAAAACTGTTCTTGCTTTTTAATTTTTTTCTTCAATTTTACAGAGATATACGAGAAAAACGTTATTATCAAACATGGCCAAACCTTACAAAGTTCGAAAACCTAATGATTTGTAAAAGTAAGCAAACTTAAATCTATCTGGTTGCTTTTTTCTTTTTCTTTTTTTAATCAAGAGGCAATTTCTTACGTTATCAGTGATCCTTTTTTTTTTTTACTTTATGTTAATCATCACTTATCGTATCAAAAAATTAAAAAAAAAATGTTACAACCATAGCTAGCGGCCATCGACATCAGACTTCACAAAACGTGCAATCTCATTTTGAGTCTACACTACCCGTTATACGCCTACTGAGACATTCATACCACAGCAGACTTCAAAAGACATTTATATGTGTGACTGATCTTAATTTAGCTTTTGATTTTGACTATCCAGCACTAAATTACTACATTTGCAATTAAAGTTTTCGACAGATGTGGGTAGAGATCGACTCTCATCCTCGACCCCACCCCGGCATCACTCTGTCACTCTTCTCGTGTGACGGAAATAGCAAAATCATAGCCCAGTATTTTCGAAACCTACGAGACACCGTTGTGATATGTATGGCATACTGCTGAAAGCGGTGTAACACATCAGTTAGGTGTGAGCTATGCTCTGGCAAAAGGGGGCTTAATGAATCTTCTTTGTGCATTATACCAAGCAAGTCATCACATAACCATAGATCCATGTCAATCATTTTAGTCTAACAATCGACTGGATCTAGGTCCGTATTCACCAACCATTCTTAACAACATTGATTTTCTAAATTCGAAAGGAACACAACTTCTGATTGGCAAAACCAAATGCTATAGCCAATCAGAAATTGTATTACACTGAAATTGAGAAAATTCTGCGGGCATTTAGGTTGTCTTCAATGACAACTACATGTATTAGGTTGACACCGATGGTAACTAGTGGTGTATCCGTATCCAATGCTCGCCAAAATCATCATAGAACCTTCACCCCAAAACGATCCCTCTGCAGTATATAGCAAAGTGTGTAACGCTCATTCCTTCGCCGTCATATACACACGCAGCCATCATCTTTGGACAGTGTAAAGCTGGACTCATCTGTGACGAGGATCGTCCGTCAGTTCTGCCGTGTCCAGTTACTGTGTCCACTGAACCCTATTTTGGCTATGATGCCTGTTAGAACGGGTCCAACCTAAGGCGACGCGGGTAAAAAAAAAATCTGCAAAACGATTTCGAACGGTTAGCGCGGAAATCCAGGCGTTGTGGGTACCGTGCGTGACAGAAGCTGTCTCTGGCAATCGATGATCGATTTCCTAAGTTCTGATTCAGGACATAACGGTTCTAGGTTCGGTTTGTCACTACCATATGGCACCAGGTCGCCGGTAGTTCCGGTCCGCGGATATCGACGTCTAAGACTGCGAACTACCCGTTCAGATGCATCAACTTGTGCTGCAACATCTGCAGTAGAAGCGCCAGTCTCCAACATCAAACAGCCCTCTCACGCAAATTTTGCGGTATCCTTTGCAGTGTAATTACGCTGACAAACCCTCGATTTTAAACGATTCTGGTATTTTTATTGAAACAAACTTCAAATACAACAAAATGCATTGATTTATAAGCTTTTGTACCAGTTCAATGCGATCACTTGTTAAAAAAATAATTAGGTGAATCAATCGACTGAACCAAAGTGTTATAAACTTGTTTATTTCGGTATCCATGACAGTGTAAGTACGCTGGCAAACCCTCGATTTTAAACGATTTTTGGTATTTTTATTAAAACAAACTTCAAAAGCAATGTATTATAAGCCTTTGTACTCGTACAATGCGTGCACTTGCTAAAAAAGAAAAAATAGCTGAATCAGTCGACTGAACCAACTGAACAAACGTGCTATAAACTTGTCTATTTACCAAAAGCTTGAACGTCTGCTTATAGAGTAAGGGGGAGGGTTGAGGTTACTCGTATTGTGGGCTGAAGTAGTTATAGCACGCTCGGTCCCTTGGGCCGGTGACCTCCCTAACTTACAGATTTACACTGGGATTATTCTCTTTTTAGTTTTCAGTTACCAGTTTCAAACAATCCCGTATTTTACCATAGTATGGAGGTGTTTGAAAACATTGTGGGGAGAGGAGAAAATGCTAGTAACCTGCATTTTCTTTATTTCCACACCCATAAGGAATGAATTAGATTTCAGAGAATTTGTCTTCCAGTAGAGAGTTTTAGTGCTAATGTCAAGTCAGACTTCAATGGCGTGTCAGTTGATTCAGATTTGTACTTCCTTTATTTTACTGATAAAGCGTTCAACCAATCAATTCAAAGGCGGATTACATTACGGGAAATCCCAATAATCCCGCGTTTATTTATACTCCTTTTATGTCGTCTGCGTTTGGTTCGCCGCTGTTAAAATCGATGCGTCTAGTGTTCAAATCAAAGTATGCTACATTGGAATAGGAGTTTAGGATAAATGTATATCAATTACGGCAGGTTGCTCTTATATAGAGATATGATTTAGTGAATGAACAGGAAAAAAGGTACGTTTATGGACAAAGAGACAAAATAATAAAATTCGTGTTATAGACATGGTTTTGTAAGTTTGTTACTTAATTCAAAATACTTTATTGTGAAGAAATTTACGAATAATTGATTAAACTGTTTAAAGAATAAATTCTGGAGTGTAAAATAAATAAAAGAAAATCGTTTATTGGTGTAATAGAGCTCCTGGGACATAAATCAGTATGGAAGGAAGTATACCTACATTAATTGTGCTGCTACTGGTGGTATTCTCTCAGACATTAGACGTGCAAAGTCAGCACTGCCATAACCAAACATCGTATACAATGACATTTACATCCAGCATGGATATTGACATCTCTACATTCAAAAACTGCACTGGGGCAACTTCTGTCAATGTTTCACACAACTTTATATCAAGTTTAGATAATGATACCTTCTATCTCTTGTGGAACATTGAAATCCTGGATTTAAGTTACAACAATCTGTCAGTTATACAGCCCGGCACCTTTAAAAACCTTCGTCAGCTGGTTTACCTGTATATAAGCAACAACTACTTGGCAACGATTCCAATGGATTTTTTTGTCAATAAGTTGAGGCTAATCCGAGTCGACCTGTCATACAACAACATAAGAGATTTGCCATTACCGGTTTTTAAACACAGTTTACCTGCAATTAGAGACGTCATACTCCATCATAACAACTTGACTACGTTCGAACCATGGGCAATCGCTTATGAAGAGGAATATCAAGTAATTCGCTATCTTGATCTCCAGTACAACCGTATCTCCGAATTCACCAACAAATACAACTGGACATACTCGTCAAGGACTGTGTATGCTGGGGTAAGGGTTTGACTTTCTTCCAGCTAGATTGTTAACTCTTTCGCCACTATGGCCGAGCACCGGTAGCTCAGTCAGTGGCGTTCAGGGCTTGAGAACAGGAGGTCGCTGGTTCGATCCCCGGCTCAGCAAATTTCTTACCGAGGATTGATGATAATCATTTCGACAAATTCATTTCTCTATCACCGCTGACCATTGTTTCGACGATGGTTACGTGGGAAAGCAGCCAGTGGCTTGGAAAGAATATTGTGCGGAGTACTGGTAAAAGAAACCCCAGGAAAGCATGGACAGGTGCACTGGCCGCCGCGATATAACTGAAATAATGCCGAAATTGGCATTAAACGCCATTCAATCAATTAATCTTTCAGCGCCATAGACGAAAGCGGGATCCTTAGCTGACGGCATAGATCAAGATCAGACTGCACAGAACGTGCAGTCTGATCTTAGATCTATACCGTCCGCCTGTTTAGTCCATCTATTCAGATCAAAATCATTCCGATTTTGAGTGGATTGTATTTTCAGCCGTCGAAAGAGGTCGACTTTATTGTATGTTTCTGTGAAAAGAGGGCTAAATGCATCCGCAAAAAATATCGACCCAAGGTCAGCCTGAGCATGTCCATGCAGACTGACCTAGATCGAAACTTTCTGCTGTTGGTAAATTACTTGCATATCCAAAGACCATTCTACCTCGAGATTCAGTCGGTTTTTTTTTTTTTTTGACAAAATGGACTTTGTGGATCCAAAATTATATTGTGACTTCCTTGGTATGATGCATCACAAAGGTGCAGTAAGCCCCCCTTTGCCAGAGCGTGAGTCACATCATATCTGGCACAGAAAGATGTGAATCCAGAAACAAATTGGCGGCAGAAGACTTTGAAAACATCCTCGAAGAGTATGGACAGTCAACATAGAATTTAAGATGTTCTACGTAAATACAAATAAAAAGAGTCGTGGCAAGATGGGGTATTGCTCGTCACCTTCAATTTCCCCTTATGTCACGGTATTTAAAACCAAAGGGTCTGATGCAGGGCTCAGCAGGACCTCCGCAGGAGATCATAAGTAAATTCTTTCCGCTCCAAACTCGAACCTCTTCCATTTTTTTTTTTTTTTTTTTCTTACAGCCGACTGAATTCCGATGTAGAATGGTCCTTTGACATGAAAAAAAAAAAAATCGACCCAGGTCAGCCTGCGCGGACTGCGCAGGCTGACCTGGGTAGATGATTTTTGCAAGTGCATTAAACTCCCTTTTCACTCAACATGACTCATGCCTTTCACTCTAATGTGCTTTTCGCAGATGCATTAAACCCCGCTTTTGCCGGAGCATGGTTCATTTTCAATAAATAAAGCAGCTATTTATCTTGCCTATCGTATCCCTTCCAGGCACAGACAGACCTTCGATTCAACAACCTCACACATTTGATGGCTTACTTCTATCTACAGTATAAAGCTCCAAATCGTACAACAGAGGTATCAACAATGATGGCTGAGTTAATGACAGACATAAGGAACAACAGCCTCATCTGTGACTGTTCTATGTATCCAATCGCAAAAAGTGCACGGCAGTCCTACTTCCTATATGCGGAGAGCGATCTTCTGCAGATATATTGTCATAGCCCACCACAGCTACACGGCAAACGTATTCTTTATGATGTCCGTCTGAAGGACTTTGTTTGCAATGTCACAGACAAATGTCCCTTAGGATGTTTGTGTCAAGAACGGCCCGACTTTGGAGTCATTCATATAGACTGCCACAATGCAAACTTGAAAAGTATTCCCGAAGAATTACCACAGAACACAGATTACTCGGCATACGAATTAATTCTAAGTAATAACAAACTTACTCGTATAGATGACGTTGGCTATGCGAACCAATTGTCTTTACTGCGAGCTGAAAATAATTTGATATCTGAAATTAGCGCAGAGTTTCTTGACAAGATGGCTGATAAAAACCCAGTGCTGAATTTAAAGAATAATAAACTCACACGTGTCCCGAAAACAATGGAAAACATTAAATATCAAAACGTGACCCTTGAAGGCAACAATTTTGTATGTGATTGTGACATGCTCTGGATGAAGGAATGGATCAGTCTTGCCCCGAAGTATGTTGATAAGAACCTGGAATGTACGTTTGAAGGTAAGGCATACAGGATAATAGATCTAGACGAGGACATGTTGGAGTGTCGGACCGTCGGCAACATCATTCTAATTGTATTCCTGTCGGTTGGATTGGTGATCGTCATATCCTTAATCATCACGGCCAAGAGATGTCCTTACGCTTCTAAAGTTCTCATCTTCAAGATCTTCAGAATTCACCCAGCTGATCGATATGTTGTTGACACAGTTCCTGATAAACAGTATGATGCTTACGTAGCATATGACGAAGATGATATTTATGTTAGGCAATGGGTAAAGCAAGTTTTAAGCAAACAACTGGAGGAGAAGAAGCCACGGTACAAATTATTCATTGGTGCTCGAGATATGAAACCTGGAGTGGAAGCGGAAAATCGGATCGATGAAATGGAAAACAGTAGACGATTGATAATCATACTTTCTCAGAACTTTCACAAGAAAGACTGGTGCACGTACGAGGCTTTCCAGGCGGAAACACTGGACCATAATGAAGGAAGGGTGATCTTCATTCTTTATGACAAAGACGGCGAGGAGCTGGCACAAACCGAACCGTGGTTGTCCAAAACAAAAGATAGAAAGGTCTTTCATATAAAAGAAAAAATGTTTTGGTCGAAAATGAGGTATGAAATGCCGAGAACGCCCGTCAAACGTCCAAACGCGAGGAAAGTACACCGAGAGCCAGCAAAGGATACCGAAATTACAGACATTGCTGTTCTGAGTTGAAGATCTATCTTTAGCCTTTCACCAGGAAACCTAATTTTAGATTTGCCAAAACTGAAAGCATTTACAGATTACAAATAAAATGTGACTGAAGTGATGGATTTGTTTTCGGAAAGGAAATCAAACATTGTTGGACAAGTAGAAAATGCATTTTACCAGCATTTTCTCCTTTCCCCGGTGTTTTCATAAGCCATCTTTCACAGGGTCGTTAAACCACAGGTTTGTTTATTAAATGTCTAAATGATTTCCTGTACACCTCAAAACTAAATAGAAACAGAGATAAAGTACACAGAATGTTGTGGCTTTGAACATGTTAAGTGCACATAACGTTCGCTTTATTAGACATTGTAGATCCTTAGCAAACTGCACACACTGTACATGTCTACTTCGACCTATGTTTAGTGAGAAATTTGACCCGATTGAACGGCATTGAAGTAGAAATCCATCTTCGATTAACTACGGTACTTCGGTCACGTTGTATTAAACCTTCCAGCGCCATAGGCGAAAACAGGGACTTTCGCGGACAGCATAGATGTAGATCAGACTGCGCAGAACGTGCAGTCTGATCTTAGATCTGTACCGTCTGATTGTTTAGGAAAGCCTATAAGATTGAAGTCTTTCCGAGTTTCCATGGATTATATTTTCAGCCGTCGAAAGGGATCGAGTTTATAGATTTGGCACTGAAAGGGTTAAACCCATGCACCTGTTTATAATTTGACCGGCACAACTTAATAAGTGGTTCAGCGCCAAATCAATGAGATATTTTGATGGCTGATATTATAGCCTACTAAAACTCATCAGGTTTTTATTTTTAGCTCACCTTAGCACAACGTGCTAAAGGTGAGCTATTGTGATCGCCCTATGTCCGTCGTCCGTCAACAATTTCTTTAAACATCTTCTTCTCCTAAACCACTGGGCCAATCTTGATGAAACTTGGCAGGGATGTTCCTTGGGTAAAGCTCTACCAAAATTGTTCAAAGAATTGAATTCCACCCACAACTCTGGTTGCCATGGCAACAAAAAGGAAAAAAAGGCAAAATCTTTGAAAATCTTCTTCTCTGAAACTAGAAGGCGCAGAGCTTTGATATTTGGTATGTAACATCTCCTAGTGGACTTCTACCAAGTTTGTTCATTTGATGCCCCTGGGGTCAAAACTGGCCCCGCCCCAGGGGTCACAAGTTTGAGCATAGTCACAAAGAAGGAAAACTTTAAAAATCTTCTTCTCTAAAACTTGAAGGCGTAGAGCTTTGATATTTGGCATGTAGCATCTCCTAGTAGACCTCTACCAAGTTTGTTCATATGATGCCCCTGGGGTCAAAACTGGCCCCACCCCAGGGTTCACAATTTCCAACATAGGAACAAAGAAGGAAAACTTTAAAAATCTTCTTCTGTAAAACTAGGAGGCATAGAGCTTTGATATTTGGTATGAAGCATCTCCTAGTGGACCTCTATCAAGTTTGTTCATATGATGCCCTTGGGGTCAAAACTGGCCCTGCCCCGTGGGTCACAAGTTCGAACAAAGGAACAAAGAGGGGAAACTTTAAAAATCATCTTCTCTGAAACTGGAAGGCGTAGAGCTTTGATATTTGGTATGTAGCATTGCATAGTGAACCTCTACTTAGTTTGTTCATATGATGCCCCTGGGGTCAAAACTGGCCCGGCCTCAGGGGTCACAATTTTGAGCATAGTAACAAAGAAGGAAAACTTTAAAAATCTTCTTCTCTGAAACTTGAAGGCATAGAGCTTTGATATTTGGTATGTAGCATCGCCTAGTGGACCTCTACCAAGTTTGTTCATATGATGCCCTGGGGTCAAAACTGGCCCCGCCCCGGGGGGGTCACAATTTCCAACATAGGAACAAGAAGGAAAACTTTGAAAATCTTCTTCTCTGAAACAGGAAGGCATGGAGCTTTGATATTTGGTATGTAGCATCTTCTAGTGGATCTCTACCAAGTTTGTGCATATGATGCCCTTGGGGCAAAAGTTGGCCCTGCCCCGGGGGTCACAAGTTCGAACATAGGAACAGAGAAGGAAAACTTTAAGAATCATCTTCTCTGAAACTGGAAGGCTTAGAGCTTTGATATTTGGTATGTAGCATCGCCTAGTAGACCTCTACTAAGTTTGTTTATATGATGCCCTTGGGGTCAAAATTGGTCCTGGCCCGGGGGGTCACAAGTTCAAACATAGGAACAAAGAAGGAAAACTTTAATTTTTTTTTTTTCTCTTAAATGGGAAGGCATAGAGCTTTGATATTTGGTATGTAGCATCTCCTAGAGGACTTCTACCAAGTTTGTTCCAAGGATGCTGCTTGGGTCAAAACTGGCCCAGCCCCTGGGATCACAAGTTCGAACATAGGAACAAAGAAGGAAAACTTTAAAATTCTTCTTTTCTGGAACCGAAAGGTGTGGAGCTTTGATATTTGGTATGTTGCATCTCCTAGTGGACCTCTACCAAGTTTGTTCATATGATGCCCCTGGGTCAAAACTGGCTCCGCCGCGGGGGTCACAAGTTCGAAGATAGGAACAAAGAAGGAAAACTTTAAATTTCTTTTTCTCTTAAACGGGAAGGTGTAGAGCTTTGATATTTGGTATGTAGCATTTCCTAGTTGACCTCTACCAAGTTTGTTCATATGATGCCCCTGGGTCAAAACTGGCCCAGCCCCGGGGGTCGGAAGTTCGAACATAGGAACGAAGAAGGAAAACTTTAAAATTCTTCCTTAAAACTGGAAGGCGTAGAGCTTTGATATTTGGTATGTAGTGATTCTCTTCTAAGTTTGTTTGCCCATCTAAGCGCAACAAGTTCATTGAGTTCAAAATTGGGTCATCTTGGGTCATAAACTAGGTCGCTAGGTCAAATTAAAGATATACCTTGTTGGCACTCTCGAGGCCACATTATTTGCTCAATTGCCTTGAAAATTAGTTAGAACGTTTGTCTTTATAAAGTCTCACATAAGATTAATTTGGGTCAACTTGGGTCATAAACTAGTTCACTGGGTCAAATAAAGAAATACCTTGTTTGCACTCTGGAGGCCACATTTATTGCTCAAATGACCTGAAATTTGGCCAGAATGTTTGTCTTGATGAAATACCAGATGAGTTTGGATTTGGGTCACCTGGAACCATAAACTAGGTCACTAGGTCAAAATAAAGAAATACCTTGTGGGCACTCTAGAGGCCACATTCTTTGCTTAATTGCCTTGAAAATTGGTCAGAATGTTTGTCTTTGTAAAATCTCACATGAGTCTGAATTTGGGTCAACTGGGGTCATAAACTAGGTCACTTGGTCAAATTAAAGAAATAGCTAGTGGGCACTCTAGAGGCCACATTTATTATTCATTTGATTTGAAAATTGGTTTAAATGTTTCTTTTGATATAGTCAATGACCAGTTCAAATTTGGGTAACCTGGGGTCATAATCTAGGTCACTAGGTCAAATTAAAGAAATATCTTTAGGGCACTCGAGGCCACATTTTTTGCTCAATTGACTTGAAAATTGGTCAGAATGTTTGTCTTCATGAAATATGAGTTTGAAATTGGGTCACCTGCGGTCAAAAACTAGGTCACATGGTCAAATTAAAGAAAAACCTTTAAGGCACTCTACTAAGGTGAGCGACCAGGGCCATCATGGCCCTCTTGTTTTATCTTACAGACTCAACTAAACAAGCGGATGACTGGATCCATGACTTCACGTTCTGTGCAGTCTGATCTTGATCTGTGCCGTCTGCAATAGCCCTTGTTTCCGCTTATGGCACCAAAAGGGTAATGTTTTTAATTGGTTCCGTAATGATGCTACACTGGGACTTTCGACCAATCAAGTGTCACATAACAAATCACGTGCACGAAAGATTTTTACTGATCTAATTTAGTCAGTAATTCCCTGTTTGACATGACTAGGTTAATGATAAAGAGTGTTTTTAAAGGGCCTATTTAGAATTTTTGCCATGCATCATGTTTTTTTATTTTTTTTTTTTTTCGAAAAACATTGCCAAATACAAAGAAATATACTTGTATATTAGAAACAAGCGTAAAGTTATCTTGGGCACACCGTAACCGTGTTTTAAGTGCATTATAGGCATTACAAAGGTTCTTATCTTATTCTCGTTTGAGATAAGGAAATGCCACTGTCTTTAGTCAAAGCCATGTAATCATACGTCTTATGTCTGAAATATAAAACTGACCTAGATAGAATTTCTTGTCATTTTACTGATTCGTGAAAAATGATGTTTGTGACATAGTAATGATTTACCTTTTCTTATCTGAAATATTGAACTCGTGATGTATGTATACTTTTTGTGGAACTGCATTTGTCGTTCTGACTACACACCTATCATAGAAGTGAAAAGGTCTCATGTAAATTTCAATTCAAATGTATATTGTACATTTACGTGTACGCCAATGTTTTGGCATATTACGAACTATAATCCCTAATAACAGTTATCTGATTTAAAAAAGCAAAATCTGAGCTCCGTTTGCTTTTGCGGTAAAATGTTATCAAAGTCACCGAGAAGAAATTGCCAAAGGTTCGCTTAAGAACTTTTTAGACACATTCAGTTAAATTTGTTCTCAAGTGCCTACTAATGCCAAATCATACACCGGTCATGCTCTATGAAAAGCGGGTTTAATGCATCTGCAAAAAGGATCGAAACAGGTAAGCATCGGCAGTCCGGGCAGGCAGACCTGGGTCAAAACTTATTGCTATTTGTAAAATTTCGGCATGTCAAAGGAACAATCTACCTCATGATACAATCTGTTGTTAGACGAAATGGTTCCTAATGGATTCATGATTTATGTGATGACTTGCTAGGTAACATGCATCACGGAGATGCATTAAGCCCCCTTTGCCAGAGCATGACTCAATTATATGATGACTTGCTTGGTATAAAACCCCCTTTTTTTCGTAGCGCCAGTCATATATTTGAGCCTAGCTCTATCAAAAAGGGGCTTAATGCATTTCCGTAATGCATTATACCAAGCAAAACATCACCGAATTATAGATTCATAAAATCCATTTTTACAAACAACCGACTAATGCATGAGGTAGGATTATCCTTTGACATGCAGAAAATTTAAAGTAAGCGAAAAGTTTCGGCCCATGTCAGCCTGCGCGGACTGCGCAGGCTGACACGAATCGATACTTTTTGCACATGCATTAAGACCCCTTTCAACAAAGCATGGCTCCCTATATTATGGAATCTGCATCAACTTGAAGCTATATATGGGAAGAATATTCTGAATAATTCCAACAAATTCTCATACATTTGAATGGTGATTTGCGTCGCTTTTAACAGAATCTCGAGTATATTAATACAACTGACTTAAACATGCCTTTCAAGGATGTCACAAGGTACCAGGCAGGGGCTCTGTTCTGCCTTGCCAGGGGATACGCTTGACTTATGCTGTCATAGGAAGTCGAACCAGGTTTCTTTTCTCATAAATGCATTGTCCTTATTGCTATGCCGCGGGTGATCCTGTTGGTTGAGAAAGCAATAATTTGAGTACTGGCTGACTTCATACTGTGCTTTAGCCACGCAATTTTAAGTGTGATTTTTTTTAATTATCCTTGCATCAATCATTAATAAATAACTTGAACAACAGTTTGAGATAAAGAGTTATAAGTTGGGGAACGAATTTGGGGGGTATGGTACATTCATCAGCCCTGTGTTTGTTTAGAAAGACATAAAGAAGGCCTTTGAAAACGTGGTAACCAATATTTTCCCAAGATCGTTTCTACGCTTTCATAAATAAATGCCTTCATTTGGACCAAATTTTCATGTCGGTAACAAATGCTATCAATGAGGAAGAGTCATAAATCTTGTCGTTTGGTGCAGAAGTAAAGCACGTTGGTTTGTTTGTATGCTATTGAACGCCAATTTCAACATCATTTCAGTTAAATCGCAGCGGACAGTCCACCTTTCTGTGCTTTCCAGGAGGTTCTGTAGTCGGTACTGCGCAGACTCTTCTTCTTTTCTCTCCCACATAATCAACGACGAAATAATGATCAGCAGTGGAAGAGAAAGGAATCTTTTCCAAGGACAATCATCAAACCTCGGAAAGAAATTGGCCGCGCTTGGAAAGCATATTAAACTGGTCCCGCTATGCTGGTAATTCGAAATAACCCTGTCTGTCTGTCTGTCTGTCTGTCTGTCTGTCTGTTATCATTTAGTTTATTCTGTCTTGCCTGATACATTTTTTGAACAGTTTCGGCTGGAACAGTTGGTTTACAACTGATCGATATTTCATTGCCAGGCAAATAAATTTACAATCCAGTACGGCGTTTCTGATAAATAACAGGGGTAAGGATATTTATTGATCAAAATGTCACTTCCTTATAGAAATTTTATTTACTCTCTCAGAGTTAAATATCATTAACTCGATCTCTTTTGACGACTTAACTCTTAGGCTGCTAATCGCGACTTACAGAGCTTTTGCGGACAGTGTAGATCAAGATCAGACTGCACAGAAGGTGCAGTTTGATCTTTGATCTGCACTGTCCGATGCGGTACTTTTCCCCGGTCATTTTAATTCTGAAAGTGCAATATTTGGGTTTTTACTAGCGAGTAGAGATTTTCGTTTCATGTATTTAGCAGTTTAAGGGTTAAACTACAATCCATGAAAACTCCCGAAAGATTCCTGTACAGTCTAATCTTGATGTAATACGGTCGCAAAAGCACCTATTTTCGCCTATGCAATTTTAAATGGCCCAACGAGTATTCTCAAAGCTTAATACCATATTAGCCAAGCTCTGTGAGAAGGGGGCTAAATGCAGAAAATTTACCAAAGGCATAAAGCATCGACCCAGGTCTGCCTGCGCAGTCTGCAAAACATTTTTGCTTTTGGTAAATCCTGCATGTCCATGGTCCATTCTCCCTCATGATTCAGCTGCCTGTTAGACAAAAGAGATTATACGGATCCATAATTATGTGATGGCTGGCTTGGTACAATGAATCACGGAGATGTAGGTTTTACCTCTGATTGATTTTTTTTCTATTTTGTTTCGTTTTATTTCGTTTCGTTGGGTTTGATTTCTTTTTGTTCCGTTTCGGTGCGTTCCGTTTCGTTGCGTTTCGTTTGTTTCTAAGTTTATAGGGACCCATGTTGACAGGGGCGTAATAAACCCTTCAAAGCGAATACAATCAGTTACAGTAAGTTGATATCTATCACAAATCACGATATCGTAAATCTACCTAATCGAATAATCTATACTGATTTGTGATCGAGATCTTGGGAAAAAAAAAGACGTCCTTTAACTCTTTACCAGACGACAATTTTTTTTAAAATATGTCAACATTGAACATGCATTAACCGACGAAAAATTTATTTGTGGCTCAAATGATTGGATTCCTGACAAAAACAAGGTATAAAACTCTGTGGAAAAGGGAGAAAATGAGGGTTACCAGCATTATCTCCTTTTATCACGATCTGCCACGATCTTTTTCCCAATAGCAGTTAAATCATGGGATGGTTTGGCAAATGGCCGACATTTTAACTAACAGTGCGGTGTTTTTACAACCCCCGAAGAAGAAGATGGAGGAATATGACTTTTGGCATAATGTAGAAAAACAAGAAAATGCTGGTAAACAGGATCTTGAAAATGCTGGTAAACAAGATCTTCTCTTTTTCCCGCAACGTTTTCTACCCATGCTTTTAAATACAAATCCCAACATATAAGCCACATCTTAATGCTTTAAATTATGGCTTCTTTTTTATCTTGGTGAACTATGATATTGTCACCTTGGCCTGCATTCACCAACCATTTTTGTGAACATTCAAGAATCTTCTAGATTTGAAAATAACACAATTTCTGATTGACCAAACCAAATGATCTTGATCTACACTGGCCGCAAAGGCAACCACAGTAGTGAACGGCGCTTTAAGGGTTAAAGCAAACCTCTCTTGCAGATATTGTGACAAACTGCTCTCATTGCGCTATTTCAGGCTCTGCCATGTTTCACATGTATTCATGTATCAACTCTTTACCAAACAACACAATTTTAGACTCATTCATATTGAAAACATTTACAGATGACAATTTAAACGTGGCTCAAATGATATAATTTGCTTTAGATAGGGTAGAAAACATTTTGGGAAAAGGAAAAAATGTTGGTTGCCAGCATTTTCTCCTTTTCCCACAATGCTTTCAAATGCCTTCTACCTCAGGGTCGTTAAACTCGGTAATGTATGGTAATGGTTTAAACCTTAACCATGTAAATTATCTCCCTTTTTTCGAAGACTGTTTTCAAAGTCGTCTGCAGCATATTAGTTTCAGGAAGACACCGATTATTTTAGCATCCACAGTATTAAGGGTGCTATTCGGATTGCTGTAATCTTACAAAACTTCAAAAATGATTTGTCACTGAATTAAGTAAGGCGACAGTGGCAGGCAGAAATCATCAGTAAAGAAGAAAGAGAAAAAAGATAGAGAAAAAAAAAAGCAACTGCGTTTTCCACGCCGCCTCTCAATTTACATTTAGATTTTGCTCCAGAGTTCCGCAAAGACTTGTGGGAATCGCACATGATCAATAACATGGGTCGATTGCGAGGATGTGTATGATGACGTCATTTCTGATAAAATATAACAGACGGGGTTATAGCCTGCTTCATTTAACCTGATCCTGACCTTTATGCTGAATATATAAGTAGGCATATAAATAGAACTCCGACCACTAATCGGGAAGTTTAGTTCGCTGAAGTTACGGAAGACTTAAGCTAGTTCTATGTTAGGTAGTTGTATACACAGGTAAGCAATTTAATACCTTACGAAATATTTCCGTGACTATTCGTGACATATGACGAAGGCAGCCCCGTGCGCTGCCGAGGGTAAAAAAAGAATTTTAATTTATGTAAATAATGTTGACCTGGGTCAGGTTAAGTTAAGTGGACTATACCTATTGCAAAGCGACCATCTTATTATTTAAATGCCCCCCCCCCCCCCCACTTTCCAAAGTACATCTTTTTACTGAATGTAACTGTCCAGTTTATAGGATTGCGAAGAAAAATATATCTTGTATTTGTCGGTGTTTTCACAGAAATTTTGATATAGAGCATCAAAACCAAATAGGCCCCTTTAAAGGTGAAAAAGCAAATCCACAAAATTGACGACATCCCCCACCGAAAGGGTTTACATGTTCCCAGCAGCTGCATGTTGAAAAGGGTACGATTTGATATGGCGTGCAACACACGAAAAGGGGCCTTCGGACATATGCGTAAAAGTGTGTCGTCCCAGATCAGCCTGTGCAGTCTATTACTAATCCGAGACGACACTTCCCGTTTTTGTGCGATTTTCTGTTTCACGAAAGTCTACTGTATGAAAAACTCTTATGTACTCGTAAAGCGCCGTCTCGGATTAGCCTACGCGAACTGCACAGGCTAATCCGGACGACACTTTACGCAAATGTCCGATGGTTTCATTTCGCATGTTACGGGCCAGATCGTGTCAGTAGAGTCACTTTCAAGACCTGTGAGAAAGAAAACAGAAAATAATTTTTAAAATTATAAATAATTCAAAACAAAACGAAAAGAAAAGTAAACGAGAAGGCCAAAATGGTCCTATATCGCTCATCTGATCGAGCTTGCACTAACGGTGTGTTGCTTTTTTCGCTTTTCAGCTGATCAGTATGAACACGTTCGTAATGAACCATCTAGGTGGTATAGTCGTTTGAAGGTGTTTCAGTGTAATAGCTCTGGAAACCATCTTGTTCAGCAGAGCAAAAATATATAATCTATGCTCTGCGAAAAGGGTGCTTAATGCATCTGCAAATTGTATCGATCCATTTCAGTCTGGTTAGATAGATGGTCTCTCTTCACGACGAATAGGTAGATTCATTCGGCCGATTCCGAAATCTAAAACTCGTGTTAACATGCAGCACTGTCCTGTTGGCGTTACGTTTAGAAAAACATTGAATTCCCACTTAGTACAAAATAGGATTATCTCCTGTCATATTTGTTTGCTATGATCCCAGGGTATCGATTTGCGGTACCAACGCTTGTATATTGGTTGATTGATTGATTGAATGGTGTTTTACACCGCTTTCAACATTATTTCAGCCATATCACGGCGACAGCTCACATATCCATGTATTCACCAATACCAGGCAAGGGCTCTGAAGTGACTAGCCCAAGGACACTCCCACGAAAAACACGATGTATCGAGTGAGGCCCGAACCCGGGGCCTCCAGGTCACGAGTCATACACTTTGCCACTGAGCCACAAAAGACCCCTACTTGTATATTGGTGTCATAAATGTGCGAGCAAAAAAAACAGCAGGGTCTCGCCGAAAAAACATGTGCATTTTAACCCGATCTATTCATCCGATTTCATTACACCATGATGTGTTTTAAAAGCCAGCGCATTCATCTACGCATTCATCATATCACAGGAACACTACTATCTATGAAATCACTCTTCATGCCATCAATTTTTTAGATGAGACAAAGGTCGACATCAAACGACCAAGGCACATGTAAACAGATCGGCTGGCTTTTGTTGGTGAAAATCAGAAATAATGGAGATAGGCAGGTTTAAAACTCAATTTTGATGTAAAGCGGGGTTGTTAGACCCATTAACGTTGTAAGATTGTTGAAAAGAAGCATGTAGTTTATTTATGATTTTGAGGTCATGATCTTTTTTTTCTTCTTTTCTAGCTTTGGACCCCAAAAAAAATACGAAACTGGGAGTTTGGGGAGTAAGGCATTGTTTTGGGGTCGGAAAAGAAGAGAAAAAGTTTCGAAAAGACGGTGTAGTAGGCGTAATGTTCCTTCATACAACCCAAAACATAATCCCGTAAATAAATCCCTCACCAAACGACAAACTTTTAGATTTGTCCGTATCGAAAACATTTGTCGACGGCAGATTCCGACAAGAATGATCGTGGTTCTCTTTGAAAGAGCTGAAACTAGTGCTGGAGAAGAAGAAAATTTCTCCTTTACCAACAGTGTTTTCATCCTCTTCTCCCTCCGTGGCCATAAAACATAGGTTTACTATGTATAGGTTTAAGTCTTTAACCCTTTGCCAGACGACAAAATTTTAGTCTTTTTCAAATTGAAAGCATTTGCAGACGACAATTTCAATGTGGCTCAAATAGTGCAATTTTTCTATGATAGGGTAGAAAACATTGTGGGAAAAAGAGAAAATGCTGGTTACCAGCATTTTCTCCTTTTCCCACAATGTTTTCAAAAGGCTTCTTCCTTAGGGGCGTCAAATTTAAAGGCGGCATTGTGCGGTGAAGGGTTAATGAAGTTTGTCAAGGGCCACACACCTGTATTTGACACACAGTCTGTATTTGAAAAAGCATCGTACTGATTAGGTTAGATCGCTGGAGTCAAAATGTTGGAGTACAGTGGTGTTGAAATACATTCGGATTTGTAGCAAATATTTGAGCAGTGCTCTGAGAAAAGGCGGTTTAATACATCTTCGAAAGATATCGACTCAGGTCAGCCTGCGCAGTCCGCACAGGCTGACCTTGGTCGAAACGTTTTGCCTTAGGTAAGTTTTCTGTATGCCAAAGAACCATTCTACCTCAGAATAAAGTTGATAGTAGGACAAAATGGATTTTATGGGTCTACGACCCATACAATTATGTTACGTATGTTATGTGACTCGTATAATTATATACATCACCGCCTTTTGCCAGAGCATGGCCCACTTTGATATGTAGCAAATATTTTATGTCCGATGTCTCCGGTTTCCGTCTGCTATACTTAACCCTTAAGCTGCTGAATAAATGAAACCAAACTTTAAAGCAGGTTATAAAAGAACAAGTTTTTGCCATTTTATTAGTGTTTTTTTTTTGGGGGGGGGGGGAATGTTTTCTTATCGGACAGTGTAGATCCAAGATCAGACTGCACGTTCTGTGCAGTCTGATCTTGATCTACACTGTCCGCAAAAGGTCAGTGAGTCGCGATTAGCAGCCTAAGGCTTAACAACCATCTATATTACCACTATGGATGCTACTGCGGACGGTGTAGATCAAGATCAGACGATACAGTGCGATGTTACACTTCCTGCTACATAAAATAATCAGCCCTTAACGGCGAAGATCTAAGATCGAGAACAGACAGTACAGAAAAGAAAGTTTGATCTTCGATTTACGTTGAGTGCGAGAAAATAATGTCAATATAAGGTGAAAATCTAAGATACGACATTGCAGAAGGGGTAGTTTGATCTTGAGTTTACGACGTATGCGAAAAGAAATCAATGCTCTAAGCTAAGAAATAACATGAGATATAAAATCTCTCTCTCTCTTTCTCTCTCTCTCTCTCTCTCTCTGTTTGTCAGATCATTTTTTTTTTTTTCTAATTGTTAATTAAGAATATACGTGTATCAGGTTAGAACATTTTATTCAGACATACGCATAAATCCTCGTCGATATCAAATCTACAATGCAAAAATGTAATCGCAAAACAATTTACAACATATAATTTCACTTTAAACAATTCTACCGTCCCTCACATTATTGTGTTCTTGTGTCAACAGGGTTAATATTGAAATCAGGTACCGATGGTGGCTTGGTTGTTGGTTTTATTGGGTTAATTGGAATCACTGGTTCTGTAGGAACAACACTGTCGATGGGACGTACTGGTGTCGGGGGGTAGATGGGACGCTGTGGGTACCGTGGGTTGACCGGATATGTCGGTTCCACTGGTCGATAGGGCGTACGTGGTCCGTAGTAAGTAGGATAGAAGTAATGTCGGACTCGCCAGCAAATAGGTTCCTGTTGATAAGAAGGTACAACAGACTTCATTCCGTAATAATATGATTATAATTATCATACAGGTAAAAGTACTTTTCGCAACAAATGGCGATTTTATTTCTTTCGCGGTCAGCACCAATTAAAATTAGATTGAGCAGAACTTGGAGCCTGATCTTAGATCAAAACTGTCCCGTATTTTGTAACATTTTCTAACTCCATAAATCTTGAAAGTTGCAGTATTTTAATCGCTCTTCTTTTCGATGACCCCCTTAACCTATTCTGCGCTGTGGGTGAAAACATGGGCACCGAACGTGTAGTCTGACCTTTGATCTATAACATGCACTTGTTTAGTCTAGCTTGTATGATAAAGATATTTCTGATGTTCCAGCATTTTCACTTTTTTCCCTACAATGACACATATCGCTTTTAATTTGTTGTTTGCAAATACAGTATTATCAATTTCGACAAGTCTAAGTTTTTAGTTGTACAGAGGGACGGATTACACTGTATTAGATCCCCAAACCGTTAAGTACTGAGAAAATGGTAATTCAGCTGTTTTTCCCTGACAAGTCGAGACATTCCTTATTTTTTCTATGTTGACAAGGTATGCTAGAATACATACCAAAACTTGTCAGGAAAAAAACAACTCGTTGCAAAATTTCAAGACTATTTAACACTTTCCCAAACGACACATTTTAGATTCTGTCAAATTCAAAACATCTGCGGACAACAAATTCAGCGCAAGTACAAATGAACTTTAACTCTCTGATAGGTCAGAAAACATTGTGGGAAAAGGAGAAAATGCTGGTTACAAATATTTTCTCCTTTTCCCTCAATGTTTTCAAAAGCTTTCTTTCCCAGGTTCTTGAAAAGCCAGATTTGGTTGGGTAAAGAGTTAACCCTTAGGCTTCTAAGCGCGACTTACTGACCTTTTGCAGATAGTGTAGATTAAGATCAGACTGCACAAAACGTACAGTTTGATCTTTAATCTGCACTGTCCGATGCGGTATTTTTCCGCAGTGAAATAAACTTTGAAAGCGCAATATTTGGGTTTTTACCATTGAGTGGAAATTTTCGTTTCATTATTTAGCAGTTTAAGGGTTAAGAGGGAATGTCTGACAAACAGTCGGATAACGTAGGTCCAGGACAATCTGTTCATTCGGAGTTTTATTTCCCAAACACACTTATTTCACCCCCACACAAATGTTACCCTTTACTAAACAGTCCCAAGTTATAAGGACCCTGAGAAAGAAGGCTTTTGGAAAGATAGTGGGGAAAGGAGAAAATGCTGGCAGACAGCATCTTCTTCTTTTTCCACAATAATTTCCACCCTTTCCAAGACAATTCAATTATTTAAGTCATATTTGATTTGTCACCTACAATTGCTTTTCAGTTTGGGACACATCTAAAACTTTTCATCTGGGTCAAAAGTTAAAAGTCGTTTTACTCAGATCAAAATCACGAATCTACTTTTCTAGCAATGTCTGTAACTTTTGCATACGTACTAGCCTGGGTTCCAGTCCGATCATTTTTCCCTCTTATATAGGAACCATGTTCCGGCAAAAAGGGGTTTAATGCATCTCCGTGATGCATTGTACCAAGCCAGTCATCATACAATTGTATACATAAAATCAATTTTGTCTCCAAAACCGACTGAATCATGAAGTAGACTTGTCCACTGACATGCAGAAAATTTATCAGTAGCAAATGTTTCGACCCAGGTCTGCGCAGACTGACCTAGTTCGATACTCATTGCAGATCCATTAAGCTCTCTTTTCACAGAGCATGGCTCATAGTTAGACGTTGCTTTGTCATAAATGACGATGGTACTAATTGAGGAACCGATTATCAGTTCATTGCTATAGATAGTATAGATTGTGAAAGGATACCGCGATAAGGAGTGATTAATAAATGATTACAACCTGACACAGGCTTCATACGTACATACGTACTGATTACAACCTGGCACAGGCTTCATACGTACATACGTACCCACGAAACCTGGTTGAAATGATAACAGTAGGACGTTTTGTTTGTAAGTATGGCGTGCAGCGCCGTTGTCAACATTTTAACAGTCATATTGCAGCGGCGAGTGCGCCTCTTATTCTTTCCTTGAGTTACATTCACGAGTACTTCGAACAATATTCTTTCCAAGCCATTGGCTGCTTTCTTACTTAACCATCGTCAAAAGCTATATAAAGTAAGATGAAACAGTACGATATAATACTTATCTTAAGAGCAAAAATAATTTAAATAAAATCATGTACCTACCAGAGGACCTCTACATAAACATTCATACGGACCCACGTGGTAGGACTCTCCCGGATATATGATTTGGTAGTACTCGTCTCGGCACCCTGGGATTGTAAGATATAACTTAGGCATAGCAAAAGGGGGTTTCATGCATGTCCGTGATGCATTGTACCAAGCAAGTCATTACATGATGATGGATCTATAACATCCATTTTGTCAACAATCGACTTAATTATGAGGTAGACTGGTCCATTAACATGCAAAAAGCAAATAGCAAATAGTTTTGACCTACGTCAGCCTGCGAGGACTGCGACAATTTTTGCGGATGCAAGACATTACATAATTATGGATCCATAATAGCAATTTTCCTTTAACAACCAACTGAATAGTGAGGTAGAATGGTCCTTTGACACGTAGAAAATTGACCGATAGCGAAAAGTAACGGCCAAGGGTCAGCCTGCGCGGACTACACAGGCAAACCTAGGTCGATACTTTTCACAGATGAATTTAGCCCCCTTCTGACAGAGCATGGCTCAAATGTAATTTGAAATAAGCAAGAGAAATACTGCTAACATAGTTTTGAAAAAAAAGTGTTTGATTGAGTCAACCCTTTCCCAAGCAACAAATTTTAGACCCTTCCAAATTCAAAGCATCTGAAGACGACAAATTTAAAAGTGGTGCAAATGAACTTAAGTTTTTTTGACAGGGTAGAAAAGATTATGGGAAAAGAAGAAAATGCTGGTTACCAGCATTTTCTCCTTTTCCCACAATCTTTTCAAGAGGCTTCTTCCTCAGGGTCATGAAAACAAGGGATTGTTTGGTAATGGGTTAATGAACAGAAATAGCAAATTGATGTACTTGCTTATTTTCCAGTGATGAATATTGGCTTGAATTTATTTGGTTTTCTCTTGTTATTAAATCACGTATTTCGTGTATTTTCTCTAAAGGGAGGTAATTACTGACTACTTTGTGAAGAAAGATGTAGTGATTATTTACCTCAAAACCGCAATTACAGGGAAGCCAAACCCAAATAACATGAGTCGGTTAAAGCTCCAATAGTGGCCAAAAGTAAACAATGCGGGTGCAAAAATGGATTTTAATCTGTTATTGTACGGTCGGTGCAAGTGTCGCTGGCAGAAAAATGAATTCTAAAACTAGGTCAAAAGTTGCCAGGTCGCTCTGTCTTTTGTTAACTTTTTACCTGGTTCTAAAAATTCATTTCTTTGTCAGGGTTTAGCACTTGGTCTGACCGTAGAATAACAGATTGTCATCTTCACAATAAGTGTCATCCTTTTAAAAGGTATGATTTAAATTCAAATGCATTTTAACACCCACATTGTTTACTTTGGGCCGCAATTGAGCCTTTAAACTGACGTACAGGTACTTTTTTTTTAAAAAACTGAACACTTTCGAATTCTGAAGTATACCAATGTAATAGGCAGAGCTAAATAGTTTAAAAGCGCTTTTTGAGCATTTTCTAGATGGGGGCGGGAGCGAATAATTTTTAACTAACTTTGTAGTTCTTGTGGAAGTTATTAACTTTAAATGATAATTACAGGGAGGTCAGACTCGAAAATGTGACTCGTATAAATTGATAAAGTGATTTCAAATTTTGATAACATCAAATTATGAAGGATGCAATTAAGAAGCTCTCTGGAAAAGGAGGTTTGATGCATCTACAAAAAGTATCGACCCAGGTCAGCCTCCAAAGTCCGTGCAGGCTGACCTGTGTCGAAACTTTTTGCTATTGGTAAATTTTCTGGATGTTTAAGGCCTATTCTACCTGACAATTCAGTCGATTGTTAGACAAAATGGGTCTTATGGATCCGATATTATTCGATGTTTTGCTTGGTATGGTGTATCATTGATATGCATTAAAACCCCTTTTGCCAGAGCGGAACTCAATTATAACAGGTTTTTGCAGTTTTCCGTTACCCATGTGTTACCGCATCTCATCACATCCAAAAAGCCTGTCCTAAATAAATTACTTGTTTTGCTAGGGTAGATCAAAATCAGACTGTACACAACGTGAAGTTTGATTTTGTTGACCGCTGTTAGCTATGTTGAGTTTTCTGGTTCAAAAAATATCAATAAATACTTATGGGACTTTTCAACCTGCTTAACATGTTCATTTTGTATATTTGGTGCTCTAGGGTTAAAGCCTTCGATCATTAAATAGGTCAAATGGAGAGATAAACATGGGCCTTGCTTTTTTAAAAGGGGGTTTAATGCATCTGCAAAACAGTATCGACCCAGGTCAGGCTAGAAAGTCCACGCAGTCTAACCCATTTTCTGTATGTCAAAGGACCAGTCTACCTAATGATTCAGTCGGTTGTAGGACAAAATGGATATTGTGATTGCATGGTTATGTGATGACTTGCTTGGTATAATCCATCACGTAGATGCATTTAAACCCCTTTTGCCAGAGCATGGTTCATACATACACACATATTCATCCGGGGAAAAAAAAAAACCCCACAGGGGTATTCGAATTCTCTCTAGTTTTTTTTTTTTGTCTACCTCAAAAACTTTCGGACAGTGCCTATATAAGATCAGACAGCACGTTATATGTAATTCTAATCTTGATCTATAGCCTGCGAACCTCGGCGGGACAAACGTGATATGTGGCCTGAATCGTGTTGATTAACAGTTGCACACCAAAGGCAGCACTTAGGCTTTATTCAGAAGGCGTGGACTATGATCCGACTTTAGGGCCTGTATTCACCAGCCATTCTTAACCCCTAACCTGCTAAGGAAGTGACATGAAACTTTCAAGAAAAACTCACATTTTACTATTTTTAAGCGTATTTTCCGGGAAAACTATCTCCTTAACGGACAGTGTCGATGAAAGGTCAGACTGCACGTTCTGTGCAGTCTGATCTTGATCTACACTGTCCGCAAAAGGTCTTTGAGTCGCCCTGAGCAGTCTTAGGAATAATACACTCTTTCGCTAATTCTTTTTTTTTTTTCAAATCTTCCATTTTTTGTAATTTCTGATTGGCCTAGCTAAATGCGTCTGCGAAAAGGGGAAAATGCATTTGCAAAATGTATCGACCAAGGTCAGCCTGCGCAGTCAGCGCAGGCTGACCTGGGTCGAATCTTTTTGCTTTTGTTCAATTTTCTACAGAGCAAAGGACCAGTTTACCTTGTGATTCTGAAGGCTGGTTGGACAAAGTGTATTTTATGGATCCATAATTATATGATGGCTTCCTTGGTATAATGCATCACGGAGATGGATCAAATCTCCTTACGCTAGAGCATGATTTAAATTCCAACAAAAAGAATGTGTTATTTTTTTAATAAGACTGAGAATTAAGCGTAGAATGGTTGTTGTATACTGGTCCAGAGAACAGGCAGGGTTTCTTTTACTTGAGCTATGTTCCTGCAAAAGGGGGTTTAGTGTATCTCCTTGATGCATTATACCCAGCTAGCCATCACATGATTATGGATCCGTTTTGTCCAACAACTGGATGAATCCTGAGGTAGAATGGTCCTTGGACATGCAGAAAATTGACCAAAAGCAAACAGTTTCATAATGATAAAAACTGACTCTCTGTTTGGTTGGTAAATATGACCAAGGGGTATATTATAGTCACAGACACCAATTTATAGTTCCCTAGTTTTCCCAGAACCAGCCTTGGACTCTGTAATGACTTCCCTAGGGACACTCCAACATGACCAGCAACACCTGGGGCTATAGAACTAGCATAATTTCTGCAGCACGTATAGGACCCTTGGTGCGGCTTCACTAAGTCTGATTTTTCTCAAATCGGCTAACAAACTCGTTTTCCAGCCTAATTTTGGATTCGTTAATTGCGATACATTTCACTAACATTAACAGACTTAAGTTTGGTTCTCAAATCTTGAGTTAACACAACTTTCCAAACTCAACTCAGCAAAGTAATGAAGTCTGTTGACTGAGTTAGGTCCGATTTTTTGCTGAGTTGAGTCTGAAACGTTATGTCAGCCCAGGATTTGAGAACGTTACTTAAGTGTGTTAATGTTGGAGAACTGCATCTCAAATAACGAACTCAACCTAATTCAAAGACTGAGTAATTTGAGCAAAATAAAAGACTTACCTTGGGCATGCTGTCGACCATTTTTGTATAGCGCTAAATGTTCGGATAACTCTTAAACATTTGACTCTATTGATCATTTTGAGTTAAAATCAAGATAAAAACTAAAACGTATGGTTTCGGTTACGTACATGTAGCGGAGGCAGTGGCCATCAGAGATAACAGGATTGCTCCAACATATTTTATATATTCCATATCTGGTAAACACTTCCACTTTCTTACTGAGATTTTTTCGTCCAGTATATACTAACATAATAATTACAACGGGGACATGACTATTTAAGGGAACGCAGGTGAATAACGTGGGTCATAAAACTACTATAAAACATGACTGATTTGTATAAGTATTTTACGTTAACGCTTTGGGATTGGCGTTTGTTGTGTTGGTTTAAAGTCACATGTTTGTTGGGGAAAATAACAATTCAACATTCGGCTATATTGGTTTCACGCATTACCCAATGTAAGACGATTGCAGCGTTCAAACCTTTGTGGTATTAGTCAGTTTTCTGCATGTCAAAGAATTAGTCTAGTTCGTGATTCAGTTGCTCTAAAAAAGAAAAAGATTTAATAGATCAAGAATATGTGATGACTTCCTTGGTAAAATGGAACACGGAGACGCATAAACCATGCCAGAGCGCCGCTTAATGCATCTGCGAAAAGTGTCGACCCAGATCAGCCTGCGCAGTCTGGGCAGGCTGACCTGGGCCGAAACTTTTCGCTATCGGTCAATTTTCTGTATGTCGAAGGACCAGTTTACCTCATGATTAAGTCGGTTGTTACAAAAAAGTTGCTATCATGGATCAGCCTGATTAGTATCATGGCTCACGGATATGCGTTAAGCCCCCTTTTGCCAGAGCGTGGCTCATATATATTTAGTCAAAGTCATTGGTTGGTAGTGAAAGGTACCTGACGTCATCTATGTTTCAGTAATTGTTTTTATATGACACATATACGATGAAAGTTTACTGTGGATTTTATCCATACTGGCCCAAACACCAGGAGAGCTGTCTCCAGCGTCCGTCAGTCTGTCCGTCCGTTAGAATTTTTGCTAGTGCACACGCTGAAGTCCGAATTTGTAGTCTATCTCTACAACAGCTAGTAACATACTCAGAAAAGGAAAATATTTGACATTTGATGTTCATGGTAGATGTTTGACAATTAACAACTGCCGAAATTTTGGAGCAAAACCAAACTTTTTTTCGATTTGTCTTGAATTTAAGAGACAGGGAAACTTTCGCTGTGTCTTTTCAACACATGTTCTATATTGTACTTTCACGTTTACAAATGACATCCTAAAATGTGTCATGAGAGGTGGTGGTTTGAAATAATTCTACATGGATTAGAGCGAGAGCCACATGGAAAAAAAAAACACTTGATATGAAACCATATGAGCCATGCTTTATGAAAAGGGGGCTCAATGCATTTGGAAAAGTATGGACCTAGGTCAGCCTGCGCAGTCTGCGCAGGCTGACCTGGGTCGAAAGTTTTCGCTGTTGGTCAATTTTCTGCATATACGAGGACCAGTCTACCTCATGATTAAGTCGGTTGTTAAAAAAAGTGGCCATTATGAATGCATAATTATGTGATGGCTTGATTGTTATCATGGATCACGGAGAAGCATTAAGCCCTCTTTTACTAGAGCATGGCTCATATCTAAATTTTAACGATATTCCGTATGGTTGTGCTCCTTCACATTAAAATACAAAGGGCAATAACCACCAGTAACCTGTTTCATGTCAGCAAGGGCCTCTTGCTCTTTAAATACGCCCAGCCTAGAGTGTAACGTTTATCCCTGTCAGCGACCTAGGCGGAAACATGGGCTTTTGCGGACGGCATAGATCAAGATTTGACTGCACAGAACGTGCACTCTGATCTTGGATCTATATCATCCACTTGTTACGTCAAGCTTCTACGATTCAAAATCTTTCTGAGTTCCTGTAGATTGTATTTTCTGCCATTGAAAGACATCTAGTTTACATATTGGCCACTGAAAGAGTTAAATCGAATCTTTTGACAGAGTGAGTTAATTCTTTCGAAATAGAGTTCAACAGCAATTGTGATCATTCATAGAAAATATCACCTTTCTCCGAGGTCACGTGCTTTACATAGCTTTGTCTACAGGGAATACTTATAAATGAGCCATGCTCTGGCAAAAGGGGGTTTAATGCATCTCCGTGATCCACGATACCTAGCAAGTCATTGCATAGTTGTGGGCCCAGAAAATCCACTTTGTATAACATGTAATTCATGAGGTATACTGGTCCTTTGACATGCAGAAAATTGACCAATAACGAAAAGTTTCGGCCCAGGTCAGCCTGGGTCGATACTTTTTGCAGATGCATTAAGCCCCCTTTTCAAAGAGCGCGGCTCAAATAAAGTGTCTTCGGCTGAAGCCAAAAGACCTAAGAGTATTGATAGTTTGTATGCAGCATCATCTACTAGCCATTTAATAAACATATTCACAGTCTCTGAACTAGACCTCTTTCGACAGCATAAAACCAGCATTTTCTCCTTTTCTCACAATGTTTTCATCATTGCAAATGACGCTCACAATTAATTCGTCCCTCTGTAAATGCTTTCAATATGACAAGTCTAAATCTGTGTGGTTGACACTTAGCATCTCAGCGGCAACAATATGTTGCAAATGACGCACATACGTGTAATTAATTCGTCCCTCCGTAAATGCTTTCAATATGACAAGTCTAAATCTGTGTGGATGACACTTAGCATCTCAGCGGCAACAATATGTGCTTTTGCGAACGTTTTAGATCAAGATCAACCTGGACAGCACGCCAAGTCTAAACGTGGATCTGCAAGGTCTTATATTTTTTGAGACAGTCTAACTAAAAAACTTGAGTTTTCTCTGCTGACTGAAAGATATTCAGTTTATTTATCTGGGAGTTCAAAGTTAAAATGACAGTTTCTTTAGACACAAGAATGGATCATGAAATACAGAAATGTAGAAATGCACGATAAAAGAATGATAATCAGGTACATCATATACCTTAGCTATGCTCTGGGAAAAATGGATTAGTGCATCTCCGCGCTTCCTCGTTGACCCAGTTCCGATGTATTCCGTAAACTACATTCATCGCCCCTGGGTTATCTCGCATATGTTTTCTCGTTCTCATGAATTATTCATGAGGCATTTTGATTGGTAATCTCAGTTTTTCAGTGAGAAAATTTAATCTATTTTTATCAACCATATGCCATCATTTCTATTTTTACCTCGTCTTCAACGAATCAAATCAATGAATGTAGTTTACGGAATACATCGGAACTGGGTCAACGAGGATGACGTCACCCCTGCTACATACCCCTAAGGACTGCAACAGCACGATGTGTCTCTGAATATTTGCCTTTGTATACAAGGATTTGTAATGTCTGCCCTGGATTGTCGTAAGGCAAATGCCACAGAAGTAAGGCCCACCGGCGGCCGCCATATTCTTTGATAATGATGTGGGTTTTACCCGGTTTAGTCATAACAACGGAAGAAATGTGATTATCCTCCACTACAAGAGCGTATCATTATGTTATCGACCATTCGATTGGCTATTGGGTGTAATTCGAAATGTTATGAATATTCATAGAAACGACGGTTTCGCAATTGAATGTGCCAGGGGTGATGAATGGTAATACTTCACACCTGGGTTAACGAGGGTGATCTCCGTGATGCATTACACAAAGCAAGTCATTAAATAGTTATGGATCCATAAAATCCATTTTGTCGTACAACCGGCTAAAACCTAATGGAGAATGGTCTTTGGGTATGCAGAAAATTTACCAAAAGCAAAACGTTTCAACCCAAGTCAGCTTGCACGGACTGCGGATCAAGAATTCTGGGTTGGGGGTCGTAAATGGAATCTTACTTCAGCCAAACCTGTATTAAGCAAGCGTCTCCTTGATGCATTAACTCCTTACCAAACGACAAAATCTTAGACCAGTCCAAATTGAAAGCTTTTGCAGAAGATAAAATAAATGTGACTCAAAAATTAAAATTTGTTTTGGGAAGAGTAGAAAGCATTGTGGGAAAAGGCGAAAATGCTGGTTACCAGCATTTTCTCCTTTTCCCACAATGTTTTCAAAAGGCTTCTTCCTAAGGGTCGTTAAAAGTCGGGATTGTGTGGTAATGGGTTAAGCTAGTCATCACATAGTTATGAATCCATAAAATCCATTTTGTCCAACTACCAACTGAATTCTGAGGTAGAATGATTCTTTGACATGCAGAAAATTTACCAAAAGCAAAAGGTTTCGACGCAGGTCAGACTGCTTAGACTGTTGCAGGCTAACCTGAATCGATACTTTTTGCAGATACATAAATTCCCCTTTTCACAGAGCATGGCTCAGCTTGAAATGATCTGACTAATTTACGGACGTTATCAGGTGTGGATCAGGGATTTGGGGTTTGGAGCTGTACATCCAAACCTGTATTAAGCAAACATCGAAGCAAAATGTACTTGCTGAAGACAGATGCTCTCTTAATACGGGTACTTTTCAAGGTATTTTTCTTCACTGAGAACTCAATAGATGCTTGCTGAATAGAGGTGATCACTGTGGCAGGTTTTACAGTAATTCAACATCATCCACTTTGAAACGTTGAGTTTTGAGCCCTAAGAGGTTTTCGAGATCTTCGAAAAAGAAAAGGAAAAATGTTGATTTGAAAACATAAAACACTCATATGTTTAGTAGATCTATTTCCTTAAAATGAAAAAAATGACATCATGGTTAGAGCCTTTGACACTCTGTACAGACAGTATGTGACCTACCACAACACTGCCGAGAGACACCGACCAAGGGCTGTCTATTTCATCGATTACGGTTACATGTACATAGATGTACATGTAGATAGATGCAGTGTGCGGATGTACTTTACATAGTAAAAATAGTGTTACACCCCCTGTGTTTTTATCGGGTTTGATTTTCTAGCGTGAATGATTTGAAATGGGGTAGAAATTAGAATCTAGCTGGTGCATACACTAACAAACCACTCTGTTGCCTCTGAAATAAAGTGAACCGAGGTATCTCTTGACCTCATGGCAGCGAATACTGATCGAGCTGTCTCGGCCATTTGTGAGAGGTATGGGACGAAGACTGCAAGCTGTTCTGCGAGCCCTGGGCGGAAGTACGCAGTATTGACTTATTTTGTGTGCCCATTCTCGACAGGTCACTTTCAACCTGTCCTAAGTTTTATTTCGACATGAAATTCCCAGCTTTTAACCAAACTTGAAAGCTTCTCGTTTTTCCTAAATTTGAAAACAATATCCAAGTAAAAATTACTACTTACCATGAAGTCAAGGGATACCTCACTTCAGTTCATTTTATTAGCAAAAGACTGGTCTATTGGTGTATGCAGCAGCCGGATTCTAATTTCAACCCAATTTTATATTATTTTTCACAAGTTTGTTTCTAGTCGATGTATTTGAAAGACATAATTATACAGTAAGATGTACTTTATTCAATGCTTTAGTACGCATTTCCTTCTTCGTGCTTGGTCTACTGACTTATAATATCGTCGATTATTTGTCAATGACCGTAATATTTTGCTTTTGAAAGCTGTAGATACAAGATAAAAGGAATGTTATTTTGTAGAAAATTTCCTGGTGCTTGTGTTTGCTTCTCGCTTCGTAAGAAAATTTTGTCATTAAAAATCGCTCGAACTTCAGTCTCACGTGACAATCAAAATATTCTCACGCAGTTCGACACAGGTACAAGCACCAGGAAAGTTACTAATTTATTGACTCTTATCCTGCTAAATAAAAGAAATGAAACTTTCTAACCGATAGTAAAAACCTAGAATTTGCTATATCAAAGGTATTTTTTTGAGGAAAGATATCTCTTCATCGGACAGTGTAGATGGAAGATCAGACTTGACGTTCTGTGCAGTCTGATCTTGATCTATGTAGTCCGCTAATGGTCAGTGGGTCGCACTTAGCAGCCTAAGGGTTAAATTCCGTCTTTTTTGTGTAAATTACCAAAGCAACTCTTTTTATCACCAGCATATACATTGGCATGTACCGTATTTGTGTCAGCAAAGGAAATATACCCAAATAATTTGGATTTACGTAATTCTAGTCGGTAATTTGGATTTAAATTATGAGCGTAATTATAGTTCGCCGTTTAAAATTTACAGTCTTAAATATGGAGTTTGAGCGAGCAAACTTTTGCTGTGTTCTTTAATAAAAGAACTCTCATGGTTTTATATTACATCTAAAGTGTCCGGTATTTTGTGAAATAGTTTTTTTTTTTTTTAAACTGCTGAATAAATTAAACCTTCACCAGACAATCCCGACTTTTAACGACCCTGAATGAGAGGGTTTTTGAAATCCTTGAGGAAAAAGAAGAAAATCCCAGTTACCAGCATTTTCTCCTTTTCCCACTGTGTTTTCTATCCTGTCAGAGAACTTCGGTTCCTTTGGATACTTTTGATTATGCCGTCCACAGCTTTCAATTTGGAAGAGTAAAAAAATTGTCGTTTTGTAAATGGTAAACAAAACATTTCAAGTCAGTAGAACATGACAAATATTGTAGTTATAAAGCTATTTACAAAGGAAAATTTCCACCGTATCGGGCTGTAGGGATCCAAGATCAGGCTGCACCTTCTGTGCAGTCTTTTCTGGATCCACACTGTCCGCAAGATCAATTATTTTTACTGATACTGGTTGTTTTTTTTTACAGACAGTTGCAGCTCACTTATTCATGTGTTTCCCGCTATTCCCTCGTACACTCTCGCGCCATCGCGAAAGGAAATCAAACCTGGACTACCGACTGTTGAACACCTTCACTACTGACCAGTAAATGTAGGGACCACCTCTCTCTCTCTCTCTCTCTCTCAAATACAGAATAGCTATATGTAAATGAGTGACATTTATGACATTTATAGCGAGAGGAAAATTAATTCGTTTATTGCTAATAAATTACAACCCAAACCCTGACCATAAACCGTCATTTGTCATCATTAGTATCCGCGGTTTGTAACCGGTAAACCTTTTGATTGATTGTCGGTGCCTCGCTGGGTAAGGCGTTGGCTTTGGAGATCAGGAGAATTTGGTTCGATTCTCGTTTACTGCGCTTATCACGCGCTACTAAAGTTATGAATCCGTGAGCTGTAGCATATATATATATATATATATGTATATGTGTGTGTGTGTGTGTGTGTGTGTGTGTGTGTGTGTGTGTGTGTGTTAAAAGCGATGTAAACAAATTCAAGCAAATAGAGCCATCGGTTCCAGTGCCTAAGCAGGTTGCGGAAATGTTTCTCAACACTTTCAGCCAAATATATAAACTAGACCTCTTTCGACGACTGAACATACAATCCACTGAAACTCATGAAGATTTGAGCCGTGCTCTGTGAAAAGGGGGTTTAATGCATCTGGCAAAAGTTTTGGCCCTGGTCAGCCTGCGCAGTCCGCGCAGGCTGACCAGGGCCGAACCTTTTTGCTATTGGTCAATTTTCTGCATGCGCAAGGACCAGTCTACCTCGTGAGTCAGTCGATTGTAAGATAAAATGGGCTCGATGGATCCATGATCATGTGATGACGTGCCTGGTATCATGCATCACTGAGATGCATTAAACCCCCTTTTGCCAGATCATGGCTCATTTTTATTTTGTAGGCTTGACTATACACGCGGATGTATAGATCCAAGAAAAGACTGCACGTTATGTGCAGTCTGATATTTTATCAAAAGCCCCCCGTTTTCGCCTTTGACGTTGAAAAGTTAAAGGATTTCGATTTTAAATCTGGATTTGGTCAATTTTGCTGGAAATTTACCGGTAACGTTTGACCTAACTGCTGAAAAATACATCCTGTACGTTTCTGTAGTTGACAGCTTTCAAAAGCCTTAAGAGAGAAGAATCAAATGCATGTACCGGTAACAAGCAATCGGTCCATTCCAAGCAATGTTTTCAAAGATGATTTCTATTCAATGAAATGTTTGTCATTTGTGATATTTTTTGGTATGTCTAAATATATATTTAGTCGCTTCCGGTATTATTGTGGGTTCTTAGTTATCGTGGTATTTACAATTTCTAAAATTAAGGCTGAAATGCGCCACCTGGAGGACGTCCTCGCGTGAGGATTTGTGGGTCAGATACCGTCAACACACTTTGCAGCCTTACCTCGACAGATTCTCTGAAAAATGGTATGTTAAATCAAGTTTTCATCCAAATAGTAAGAAAACTTGCCAATTTGCAAAATCACACTATCCCCGAGATCAAATTATCAGCGTAACAAAAGCAACACCAGTATAACAGTTCTGTAAGATTTGTTTTCCTGTCACTGAAGTTTATGAAAGAGATAAGTAAATTTCAGACGAACTTTTGATGATGATGTCACGGCTTTCCAAATATGGGAATGAAAATAAGATGAAACAGAAAATCAGTTATCGTAGAAATATACACGAGATATCATTGCATGTTTTTGCAACAGAAAAATATCAAGCAAGATAGTAATTTTCTACACACAGTGGAATGTTTTAGTACCACCATAATAGGAGATTAAATCCTAGTATGTACAGAAACTGTAAGTGGTTACGTCGTAATAGAAATGTATCATATTTGAGCGCTATGGCTTATGTGGAAAAGCAGGCAGTGCCCATTTTCAGCAGCCTGTACCGATCCCTATACACTTTGCTGTATCAGGGAAGGTGACCAATCTAATCTAGGCTAATATTCGAAATCGAGGAACTAAAATAACTACGTCTTACGGCTCAAATACAGTTTTTCCGAAATTCGCGCGAAGGTCACAGCTTTTACAAAACATTTCAATTCTTTAACCGCCCTAGATAAGAAGGCTTTTGAAAACGATGTGGGGGAAAAAGGAGAAAAAGCTGTTAACCAGCATTTTCTCTATTTTCTACAAGGTTGTCAGTCTTTAAAAAGACAAATCATTTGAGTTACGTTAGATTAATTCGCCGTCTGCAAATGCTTGCAATTTTGAGGAGTCTAAAATGTTGTCGTCTGCAAAAGATTTTCAGGTAAACGATGTTTATGACAGTTCAATTCAGTTCAATAGTTTTAATTCTCTGACTTGAACTACAAGGTTCCTCGTCGGTTACATGTACAATAATCACAACCGTGTTGGAGTTATGTCGAGACACAATTACGCCTATTGTCCTCGCAGCCGTCATTTTTCCTCAATTTGCTGGGTTCTTTTACGTTTAAGCTGAGTCAAGACAACATTAAGTATTTGCCACAGAACTTAGTTCACCTACGAGAATGACATTTAACCCTTATTCTGCTAAAAAAGTGAAATGAAACTTTCAAGCCGATATTAAAAAACCCAAATTTTTCTATTTCAAACTTAATTTTTGGAGAAAAATATCTCCTTATCGGACAGTGTAGATCAAAAATCAGACTGCACTTTCCGTGCAGTCTGATTTTGCTCTACAATATCCGCAAAAGGTCAGTGAGTCGTGCTTAGCAAATAACTGGTTAACATTTGTTTGCATAATTCACATTTAGCACTTAATATGTCTTCATAATCGAAATTGCACCATCCTTTTCGTCAAACATGATACAACAGCGATTCGTCAGGATACTAAATATTTGCGTCGATCTCCATATGAGCCGTACTCTGTGAAAAGGAGGTTTAATGCATCTGTAAGCAATATCGACCCAGGTCAGTCTGCGCTGATTGCGCAGGCTGACGTGGGTCGAAACATTTTGCTTTAAATAGTGACTGTTCTGTATGTCCAAGCACCCTTTTAAATCAGCCAATTGTTGGACAAAATGGATTTTATGGATCAGTAATTTGCTTAGTACCATGCATCACGGAGATGCATTAAACCCCGTTTTGCCAGAACATGGCTCATATGTATTTGAACACAGCCCTGTGTATCCATCAGATCTGATAGGAGCTGATCTAGATCTAGATGACATTTTCTAGTTGTTAAAATAACTAAAAGATCGAATTAGAGACACATCGGAAAGGTTAGAGACACGATCGATCGCACGTTACAGTCTGATCTCGATATTCACTGTTCACAAAAGGTTGGCCCAGATTGCTAAAATAAGTGTCCTAGGTGATAAGTTGCTGAGATCGATTTTCATTGAAATTCAAAGACACCAATGATCTCTGTACACCTGTCACATTGTTGCTAAGAACGGAAGGTTTTCTTGGTGTGCACTCAGTATCATCCTCGTTGTAACTCAAAGCTTTATCAATTACAGCGGATAATTTGGATAGTTTTCTAATGAGTGATGGTATATAGCACAAACAACCACCGTATACCTCGATTTCCGAGGACGAAAGTAATATTGTATTGCCTTTATCTTTAGATAAATCTGTCAGAAGGGTCTGTACACTGAAACCTGTCTGAAAACTCCCCATCTCATTTATAATCTGTTGAAAATCGAAATCTGGCTCTAGCGTTCTATCAATAGCGTTCAGGTGAGTCTGGAAGAGTTCATTTCTAACGTCATTCATTACGTCATCAAACGCTATAACGATCTCGTATTGATGAATATCGACTACTTTCAACCGAATCTGGTTTACAATTGCCAGGTACTCCTCAATTACGTCACTATGTACTCCTTCGTGTAAATGTTTGGCACTTTTAATGTGATGTAGACACTCAATAATGTCTTCCAGGCAATGCACGGCTTTCTTCTCCACTGGTTTTAAAATCCTTATGGTCAGTAAAAAATTGTTAACAGCCAATAAGAACTGTCTGAGACGACCGTTTATTGCCTCGATGTCTTTTTTCAGTTGACCATGCCAGACTTCAATTTCAAACGAACTGATCATGTCTGAAAATGAAAGTTAACGAATCTTTGTGTCTTAAAAAAAACTCACAGCAAAACATGCTGTTTTAGGATCTGTTGGATTACCTCGAAAGATATTACTTCGTTTCAAACCATATAAATTTTCTTTCAGAATCTTTTTTTCAAAGGCTAGATCTAATGTTCGAAGATTTTTCACAATTCATTACTTTTGAAAGCAATACCTCAGACAAAAAAGAACATATATTAACAAATTAACTGTGAATATGTCTAAGATTTTGCTTCACAGATTAGCAGTTTGTGACAAACTTTGGCTGGAAAAGCTGGAGCAGCGTTTTACATAGCTAGTATCAATAGAACTGTGCTCGTAGCGAAAAGTCACTTATTCATGTTTTCCGACGGTTTTCCGGGCACTGCACTGCTTTGTTTGTATAGATGAACGACCCAATGTGACCAGGGCCGCCTGCAAAGATTGTATCAGAATTATTCTGATTACAAATCATTTACCACTGAACCACGGATGAATTGTCGAAAGATAATGAGGAAAAAGGTTAATCTCTTACCAGATTTTACTTCGAACCTTTCATCTCGCGTTTCATCATCGTCCAGTAAATATTTACACATACTGATCCTGTCTATAGGGTGTTCTTCAAGTTCATATGTTGAACTATGGGCTGCGATGACTTCTCTGTTTTTATTGATCAACCCTTCGTCAATGCTGACAGACAGTTCTAGGTCTGCCACACCAAGTGTTTTCAGATACTGATGCGTAACGAGACAGGATTGCACGATTAACTTCAACCTCTTTGATTCGTAGGACTTTAACAAGGTCTCTAGTGCTCCCAAATTAAAACAAACAATGTGCAAATGAATGTTGAACCCAACTTTGTCGAGACCTATCACAGCAATGCCTTGAAAGCCGAGCCTGTGTTTCAGTTGAATAAAATGTGTTTGTTTATTAGCCATAACCAGACGTAGAAATGTATAACAAACGTGTTTGAAGTCATCCTTGGTGGAAGAGAAGTCATCCTTTGTTGATTCGACCTCTTGCATACCTTTACGTTGTACTCCTTGTATGTTGATTCTCACTTTAAATTCACCTGCATTAATAAACATTATGGTTTACAATTTAACTATTTAACTACCGTGGACAGAACAAACAGCTATTGTGGACGCCGTAGATCAAGATCAGATTTCATAGAACGTGCAGTCTGATCTTGCATCTACAACGTCCGCTTCTTGATTGTAAACTATGAATAATGAAAATCTTTATTTGATTGCAACTGTATTTCTAGATGTCGGAGAAAAAGAAATGGTGTGTTTGGTTGTGTTTATGAGTATTTCAAAATCAACGTACGCCGAAAAAAGTATGATCGTTTCAGTTGAGTTGCTACCTAGCAAGTCTTGTGGTGAGTATTAGAATCATAGAAAATGTGAGGATCCTTTACCATTATTACTCGTGTCACGTGATTTCTAGAGGTGCATATGTCAAAGAGCTATAAGCTGAACAAACTTATACTTACAAAGGGCTGTTTGTTTTGTTGGGGCTGAGAGTAACAAGAGTGGGTTGACACTGTCAGCAATAAAGCTGGGACGTCGTTTAGCTTGCTGTGTCTGGGTTGATGTTGGAGTTGGCTCACTTTTTTCTGAGTGTCGCGATTTGGGTCTGGACAGCCGGTCTGCGGCAGCTGTAATTTAGAGGACGTAGTAGGTCTTATTCGATTGAACCGTGTTTCATACCAATTTTAACATAATTTGCTTGTTTATTTGTTTGTGGGGCATCAAAATCCTTTTCCAGCATTATACCAGTTACACTGCAGCGACCAGTGCACCTATCCATGCTTTCTTAAAGCGCCTTAAAGCACCTTTCAAGCAACTGGCTGGTTTCCGTTTCCCACAATAAAAATCGTCAAACAGCGTCCATGTACATGTAAGGCAGATCACAGACCCAACCTAGTACTAATACGTTGTCCAATGCGGAAAATAAAAACAGATGTAAACAAATGAACTCCTGTCACAGACGACATATGACTGATACACTGACGAGAAGCGGCGTAAAACAGTATTTGATCATTAGAAATCTAAATGAAGGCGTTTAGGTCGGAAATCTTTCACAAAGGTTCGTTCAGAGTTGATCCAGGATCCGCGTGCATATTCTATGCACCCTGGGTACGTATTGACCAACCATTCTTAAGAACATGCTTAGTCTTTATATCTGAGATTTTCTACATTTGAAAGTAACGCAACTTATGATATGCTAAACCATTTGGTTTAGCCAATCAGAAGTTGTGTTGCTTCCATATGTAGAAAATGTTGCAGAATAAAACTAAAAACGTTCTCAAGAATGGTTGGCGAATACGGACCCTGGTGTTTTGCAAAGCTAAAAGGTATGCAAGATATACATTAGTTTATCATTATAGCGCCTTCAGGATGTACATCTAAATGACAAATTATAGTGTGATTTTATAATGACATATAGAAGCGTTTTTTGTCTACATTTGGCAAAATTCATATGATCCATTGATCACCCCCCCCCCCCCCCCCCTCGGCTTTGTTACGATAGGTGATATGCACACTTTACATCTCTTCGCTGGAAATAAGACAGAATTACCGTTCTTAAAATCTTAAGACTCTACTTGAAACAAGGAAACACGTGTCACAATTTTCTATCGAAATCTTTCTAGATACGCTTTCGTAGCCAAACACTCTGTAAATTCGTTTTTAATGCGGTTTATCAACTTTGTTGGCAGTTTTTACAGATGGAATAAAAGATGTAAATAAATTCATTGTGGTTGTTGTGGTTGTTACTGATCGATTTTAATCGGCGCCGCCATGTGACTGACAGTAGTTCAACTCCTTGATATGGACGAGGTTACATGTAGTTACGAAATCGGCCGAGTCGTGACGAGTGGTTTATCCCGTTATCGTAACGGTTTCCTTCCTTCAATTTAACTTACTTTCCGAAACAAATCATCGGCAGTCATGACTTTGAAAACACTGCCTTTTTACATATCTGAAATCATCATGCATGAATGTTTCATCATGCGAAAACATAATGACAAGAGAACAAATTGCACGTTACGAGCAACCTCTCCTTTTTCTACAGTGTTTTCGAAAGAAGTAAGGTAATGTATAAATCTGTGTTACCTCTCTGTTTGGCATGTTTGTTAAAGGGTTGGTCTCTACCCTGCGAGTCCACCGTAGAAGGTTTAGCAAAGCACGGCAGTTGTTTGCAGTCTTGGGTAGACTTGACCTCGTCTGTAATTTAACAATTAATAAACTTAAAAGGAAATAAAAAATGAAATAAAAAAGATATTAAATTCAGCCATGCTCTTGCAAAAGGGGTTTAATGCATCTTCATGATGCATTATATCGAGCATGTCAATACATAATTATGGATCGATGAAAACCATTTTGTCTCACAACCAACTGGATCATGATTTAGTATGGTCCTTGGACATGCATGAACATGACTAATAGCAAAAAGTTTTGACCCATGTCGGCCTGCGCGGACAGAGGATGCGTTAAGCCCCGTTTTCATAGAGCATGATTCATTTTTATTTCACACCTACATTATAACTCCCATTGAAAACGCTTAAATACTACCACGTGAGTACAGAATATCTGAATCCATATTGTACTCCGCAGAGTCCTGAATATGAAATTTTTAGAGCGAGGGTAGAGCCCATGAATATGGCTTTTTCAGAACGAAGGTACCGTCCCGAATACGGATATTTACTCCGTAGTGTAGTGTTCTAAATCCGTTATCATAAATTATCATCATTCGCTACAACCCTCTTTTGATTTGTTTCATTTTTTTTTAAATATCTCATATACTCGTTCATGTTGTATATCTTAAAGTCAATACGTTAGTGTGAAATAAAGAGGTAATATAACATACTTGGATACAATACTGAATTCGTTTAGTTTCGTACACTTCAGAACTAGCCCACTGTTTGGAATCAGCTGTCGCCTCGTCCAAAATAGAGACTGGTGTTGAAGTGCATTTATACGACAGAATTCAGTACTGTAGCCAAATATTAACATATTAATAATAACCTCAATATCATAAAGTGTTTTTTTTTCTTTTGATTCGAAAGATCTGTTTATGATTATTTTTCAAAGTAATGTGTCGTTTATAGATTTATTTACGCGTCGCTTTAAACCTGTTTTATGTAAAGTCCACATGGTTTACATTTAGCCAGGTGAAATACTATTACCGTTAAACTATACAGCATTTAGTATCGCTGTCAAAACAATATTAACTTGGATAAGAGGCAGATATAATTAATATAGAAAGGCACCAAACCTTCAGCCCTTTGAAGTCCATAACTTCGTACTGCTCGCAACAATCTGTCTGTGGTAGCAAATCGTCCGGCCATTTCTAACCACAACGACAAACCCTGAAAAGCCAACTCAGATCTTTTCGCTGCGCCATAATCTTCAAACAGCCTGTCCAGCTTTTTCTCTGCCACGCCTAGCTCCTCACAGACCTCCCGCCATTGATGGGTTATGTACGGCGCCACCTTACGGCATATAGAACGGATATCTAAAATGGAAATTATAAAATACAAGAGACTAGCATTTATTTTCAAACAGACGTTAATGCTGTATTTCCATAACTTGAAGAAGCGTTTAGCCAGATTTTGATCCTGTATTTTTAGGCTGAGAAAGTTGAAATTTTGTAAGGAAAAAACGATAAGGACGTTACAGTTTACACTTACCTAGGTAGAACAAAATTAAAAAGAAAAAATAGTGTTAAAATAGATAAGCCTCGGAGGGACTCGAGCCACAACCTTCAAATTCGTAGTCAGCGAACCTATCAACTGAGCTTTGAAAGGAACCAATATGTTGGTGCGTTAAACAAGTAGATATATCTTGTTACGCAAAAACAGATATTATAGCGTTACTAACGCAACACAAAATTTTCTAGTAATGTATTTTTACACGTATTTCTATCTAGATATGGTTTAATTTAAATGCCGTCTTTACACATGTATGAAAATTACGAGTCTTTATTGGAATTTTCTACAATAAAAACAATTGTGAAATGAAATCTTGTTTAATGTCCCTTTAATGTTGTGTTTCTTACTTTTTTTTTTTTTTTTTTACACGTTTAATCCTTGTTTGTAAAGAACGATAGACAGACGGACGTATGGATTTTAATACATATAGAGATATAGTTCGAGAAACAAGGGTCGGACGAGAGGAGACATTGCGAAACAGAATACAGAAAAAAGTGCAGAACAGGAAAAAGGAGCCTAATGAAATCCAAGTAGACTAAGGCAATTAAAGACTGATATTTTGACACTAATGGAAATTTTATTCCGTTGAACAGACAGACCCAATCAAATTAGCGTTAATTCTTTCATTTTCAGTCGCAACTGCGGTGGATTTTGCGGAGGACGTAGATCAAGTGTAACTGCACAAATAATCAGCCCAATCTTGAATCTACACTATTAGTCTGGTACCCCGCCGTACTACAAGAGTACGTCAGGCAAAGCGCAATAATGGCGGCCCCCGTTGGTAATATGCAGAGGAGACGGGATACTGTTATTTCACATGATCAGTTTGGATCATAGGCTGAATTCAAAACAGAGCGCTTGCAATAAAGTCATGGCAGTGAGTTTTTCCACACGTCTTTCTTATTTAGCGAGAAAAACTACATATCAGAAATGCTTTAAGTATCCGAAATGTCAATGGACATATATAACGTCCGAAAATAGGGTTACTTTGAAAATGATTCATAGTCGAATTTATATTTAAACCATACCCCAACAGCATGTTTTAGATTCGGTAATGTATTTTTTATGCAAAATTGATCTCATTTTATGAACTGATCAAATTGGATCACATGAAATTGGGGAAAACGGAGAAGCATGTAGGGGTACACATGAGGACACCTAGGAGGCCGCCATTATTTCGCTTTGCCTGACCCGATAACGTAGTGGTAGGGGCAGGTAATCCAGACTACTACACTATCCGCTTTAAACTATTACCGAAATCATCTCCAGTTTGGTCAGATTTCTACCTTTTTTTCAGAGGATTGGTGATAGTCATTGCGACAGGACCCATTCCTCTTTCACACCTGACTATTGTTTCGATAATATTTTTGTGGGAAAGCAGCCAGGTGCTTAGGAAGAATACTGTTCGGTTAACTGGTACGAGAAACTCAAGGAAAGCATGGATATGTGCACTGACCACCACGACATATCTGAAATTATGTTGAAAACGGCTTTAAACACCATGGAACAAACAGTAAAAGCCCTGTGTATTGTGACTAAGCTTTGAAGCGGTTCAGACAGACACATTAAACAATACAAGTGAGTAGAAACATCGTTCATACCATTTCCGTCCTTTCCCTTTGGTTCTTGTTTTTGTTCGTTAGCTTGAAGCAGGATATGCCCTAGTGACTTGGAGCGTTCACGGTTTTTCTTCATCCCTGTTTGTTGACCGTCATCATAGGATGCCAAGCGGTTCTGAGCATCTACAAATAAGATACAGAAGAATTTCGTTAGTTCGCACGTCGCTGGTTCGAAGCTATGTGTTGGTTCGTACGCTATCTCCGGTCCCGATGATTATTCTTCTTTATCATTGTTAAATTTCTCCGAATACCTCGAAATTCAATGCTCCTGTAATTACAGAGGTTTCGAATATTTTTTTCATTATTCAAATATTTGTTGAAAATTAGTTTTTGAGCCTGCTCGTATATGAGCCATGCTCTGTGAAAAGGGGATTTAATACATTTGCAAAAACACCGACCCAGGTCTGCCTGTGCAATCTGCGCAGGCTGAACTGGGTCGAACCTTTTTAGTTTGGTCAACTTTCAGTATGTCATAGGACCAGTCATCCTCATGATTCAGTCAAGTGTTGGACAAAATGGATTTCATGGTTCCATAATTACATGTACTTAGAAAGTGTATACCCTTTTTCGTGCCAAACATAATGATCGTTTTCGTAAGGCACGCAATCACTGTAAACAGTTACAAACATTACACGCAGAACGTTAGACTCATTTTGTGGTAGAGCCAAAAGCCACATACAGTTTCAGTCAAAGGATACTATTTTATTGCCGACAACTTGCAAAAAATACACACAGTAAATTTATTGTCGTAATTAAAACAAATCACCACACTATTTCTCAATTTCTCGTATGTTCTCTTCTTTACATATGTATTTCAGCTGGGTCTCAATATCTAGCGATTTGACAACACTAAGGGCCAGTTATCCAAAGGCTGTGGTTTCAAAATTCTGGCTATTAATGCTACTCAAGGGAGAGGTTTGTTGAGTTCCGGTTCGATCAAAACTTCGTTCGTTCGTTGGTTAGCTGGGTCAGTCGGTCGGACAGACAATCGGTCAGGCAATCGGTCATTCAGTCATTGAGTCGTTTTTTCTTAAGCCTTGTATATTGTTCCGACCTGATAATGGAAAGCACTTAAGTGTTTTGGAAAGAGTGGCGGCGGCAGAGTTATGCTCCGTGAGAGGGAGGTTGAATGCAATGCGAAAACTATCGATTTATATCAGCCAGTGTGTTCTGAGCAGGCTGACATGGGTCGAAATCTTTTGCCATTGGTGAATTTTCTGGATGTCAAAGGATCCTCCTAGATCATGCTTCAGTCGTTCTTTTGACAAAATGAATGCATATGATGCAACGATTTACCTCCTATAATGCATTGCAAAGACGCTTTTCCCAGAGCGCCGTTCATTACTCATTGTGAACACATACAAACAAGATATACTGTACTCGTCCACTCATATTTTCTACAACAGTGGCAAACACTTTATACCTAGGTTATACGCCGCAAAATGAGGGATCTGATCTTGGTCCACAAAAGAACTAAACTTGATGGCAGTAAAAAAAGGGTGATCTGCCTATGGATAGAATGTAAATTCAAACGATTTGATGCACACCTCATCATTCTGTCTGAAAAGTTTAAACATATTTTATAGCCATAATTTACATAGAATACATAGACTTACGCAATTCATAATTACAAATAGGAAAAGGGGCAGAATAATTTCGGACAAAAGTTGAAAAACTTAATTACAGCCCTCGCCATATGCTGATTGAAATTGATTTTGTGTAACGAAATGCCAAGCTCGCACGATGATACAGCCAATATGTACCGGCTTACAAGTACAACAACTCCTGTGCATAACACAATAACTTTACCGGAATGGGGGTATTAGTGACATTTGTTTTTTGACATTTGATTAATCATTAACAACACGTCAATTTGTTAGTTAAGTAGCGTTACCACTATAGCCCTTCCGAAAACAAACTTCAGTTCCTCAGTCATATTTATTTTGTCGTCTGCAAACACTTTCGATTCAGACCAGTCTGAAATGTTAGTAAAGAGTTTAAGCCTCTCTTACATCCCGTCGTGCGTGGTACTACGAGTGTTCTGCGTGCCAAAAATGGGCCAAGTAGTGAGATGCACGCAAGTGGAAAGTACTTTTTTGGTGGTCGCAAACACGACGCATAGCACGCAGCCTGAAAACTGGCCGGCCAGTTTTTCGCTGCGACCTGGCAGCAACAATTAGCACGCCTGGAGCACGCTCGGAGTACGCAAGACAAAAGTACTGAGTAAGTTCGATAGGCGTGCGTGTAACGCAGGCAAATCATGCAGCAATTCCGGGGTATTCTCCCACGAAGGCGTACTTACCACGCAAGATGCTCCTACTTTCCACTTGCTTTCAATGTACGTGTTTACAAAAGGGGGGTGAGCGCACTTCCTCCGTGGGTGTTACCTACTTCCAAAGTGCGTGGTGAGTACTACTACCGTACTTGTAAAGTACGTCACACTCAGACGACGCACGTGACCATCACGATAAAAGTGCGTCAGAAGTACGTGTTGAGACATGCTCAGGTGCATCTTGCGCCTATATAAAAGCTTCCTCTTGCAACAACAGCTGTAGAAGACGATGGCGCATCCTTCTTGGTAGTGCCATATTGGATGCTGGACAAGTGAATGATGAAGAGACTCAGCGCACCCTTGTATATTATTGTGATTATCCGTGCGTTCTTCCAATTTGACGCAGGATTGTCTTGCTTAACACTTCCGTGCTCCTTACGTTTCTCTTACTTCGTAAGTACGATTTCTTAAAACGTACGCTTCACTTGCAATTCATGTACGATTATCCCACTCATTGTGTGCGACAGAAGTACAGATTTTACGTGCTCCTTACTTCTTCCTACTTCCACAAAGGCGTACAGACCACTTGCAGGCCTCACGTTTAGAGCAAGACACACCCACTCATTAAGTACTTACTACGTACTTCCCCTCCGATTTAATTTTCATACTGCGACAACGCCACGCCTGACAGGAACTCCGAGTCCGCACGATCTCTAACCACGCACGACGGGATGTAAGAGAGCCTTTAACTATTTCAAATGCGACGTTGATCTTTTAGCATATTGAACAATATCCTTTTATTGCCAACCAAACGACTGTTGTACATGTTGTATTTTCCTGAGCACATCTTTGTTTATATTATCCTCATGTTTTCCTGTACCGGAACTGAGAGAATAAATGGGGCAGGGGTCGTGAATTGCACGTAGCCAAGTCCTTAAATTATCGCAGGCTTTCATTATGTTTTTATGGTTCCCTCTTGTATTTTCGCCTGCGTCTTAATTATGACCAACGAAGTGCGTCTGAGCTGATAATGTAATCGCGAATCAGTATGTCTGATCACGTGAAAAACTACCTGCAGACTCAGAGGCAGGTAAACATTCTGGAAAAAAACTATAACGTTGCATTCAAGATTAAAAGAACAGAATAGAATAGATAAACACAGAGACGTAGTAACTAATAATAAAAGCTACTGATTAACCCATGAGTGTGAGGTTCTGTCTTTGTATACTTTTGCGGATTAAAACTTTTGAAACCTGTCACAGCACGACTTATTTTACTTTTGAAAATCAGAACCTTTTTGAAAACGTTGCGGCAGACGACCAAACGGTTAATTATACGATAACTTTTACCATTTTTATTTTATAAATCCTTTACTGCAGTAATACAGCCGAGGGATGTGATCAACGGATCAACCCTGGTTTGCCGAATGGTTCATGGTCCCCGTCATAGCTTGCAAGATCACACGTTGATTACAATAATCACGTGAGTAATGTTGCACGTTTTGTATACATTTATCCTTAATGTCTGTTGACGCATTGCTGCTCGAACCGAATGACTTTGCAGCGGACTTTTTTTGAAAATATTCTTACAAATAGGAACAATCTACACAAATTCATCTTTAGTTAATACTTTTTCATAAATGCTATGCGTTACGTAAAAGAAAAATCGCTGTGTAACAAAAATGTTGGTCATTTTCCACAATGTTTCCAAGCCAAGTCTGTTGTAAGACGAAAAGAAAAGGTCGTCTGCAAAAGGTAATAAGTAAATAATAAACCGACAAAGTATCTCCTCCTCGAATCTCCTCCTTTTATTACAACTTTCTGTATATACTTAACCGACGAATGAACTTTCAGAACTACTTCACCCAGATAACTACTAGGATTTCTTAACCTTGAAGGCGCCTTTCACTACTATAGCGGCCTTTGCAGCCAGTTTAATTCAAGAATAGACTGCACTGCACAAAACGTGCAGTCTGATCTTTGACCTACACTGTCCGCCTTGCTGAAAACACTGTAGACGAAAGATAGCCCACTAAATTGCAATTATTTGGGTATTATTCTAGAATGAAAATGTCCATTGGGTAATTTGGCACTTTAACCCTTTACCCCACAATTCTGAGTTTTAACGACCCTGTGAAATAAGGCTTTTGCAAACATTTAGATCATGATCTACCATGCAGTGAAAAGCACTTATATTTGGTATTAACCGGTTAACTGGTGCTTGTAACTAGATTTAGAGGATAACTGTCTGTTTCGGTGTATGATGGAAATTTATTCAAACATATTTTATTCGATATATTTAAATGTATTATATAATGTACAACATAGCAATGTGAAAAGGCTTGGAACGAAAGCATAAACGCTTATATGGTTCCTCTCCCTAAAACACTCACGTCATATATCAACTACATTAAGTTAGATCAAAATCAAACAAATAAAGTTCAAAATTTTAAAGAAAAATTCAGAGATGGACAATAAAATCACAGAGTGAAAAAAAAAAAAAAATAATAATAAGGTTTTGTATATGTATTCATGTCTGCGGCAGTGCAATGTCAGAAGAGCGGAACAAAGGATCTAACAGTATACAAATTGGAGCTGAAGTGAGTCTCCCACTTTTATCAATGTAAACATGGACTGCACGAAAGATCTTTTCATTTTCTTTAAGGGAGAGGTTATTATCACCAAAAAGGACAATTCCAATATTAAAGTCAGATATTTTGCTAACACATTGCCTGAATGGTATCCTGATATTACGATAAAATCTGCAATCAAAGAAATAGTGTTGGTTAGATTCTATTTCCCTGCATCGACAAGGAGGAGTTTCTACAACATTTTTCCAGAAGAGGTGTTGCTTTAGACCACTGCACTTATTTCTAAGGCGAGTATTTATAACCTGCAGTTTTCTTTCCCCATTAAAAAATAAATAGTTTGTAGGGAATTGGTTTATCTATATTTAACAGATGTTTAAAAGATGAGAGAGAGTCTGTTTCCTTTGTATCTTGTGGCATTTATAGCTGAAGGTAAAAAGAGTTAATGTAAAAATTTGTTCTACAAACAATATTTGCCAAGTCATTCGAATTACGAAGATTATATGTTGTATTACTTCCAACAGTGGTCGGTACTAGAGAGTGTAAGTAGTTTGGGACAAGACCATTAACTATTTTGAAGAAAAGAATGAGTTTATGTTTGTCTCTCAGTGTCTCCCACCCCGATTCTCTAGTAAGGTCTGCAATTGACACGAGTTTAGTAGATCCTATTACAATCCTGGCTGCCTGGCTTTGAGTCTTGTCAAGTTCTTCCTTTTGATATTAATACGGGTTATCCCAAATGGTATCTCCATATTCAAGAATGGGCCTAATGAAAGAAAAATATATGGTCTGGAGTGAGAGGCGATCAAGCTGGAATTTCAAACGACGGAAAACACCTATTCGTTTCCGTGCCTTTTCTATGACAATTTGAATTTGGTGGTCCCAGATTCCATCAAAAGATAGACAGATACCAAGGTGTTTGTGAAACTGGACTGACAGAATAATAACGTTTGACATATTTAGAACTGGATGAGCAGGTTTTATACGTTTACGATATATTAACAAGGATTTGTATTGTCAGCAAACAAATTAATGTATGATTCAATATCGTTTACAATATTGATATACACCCAAAACATCAACGGTCCCAATACTGAACCCTGCGGGACTCCAGCTTGTACGAATGATAAATCAGAAGAGCCACCGGGAAGAATAACTTTCCGAGTTCTGTTAGACAGATAACCCTGTAGGAAAGATAAAACCCTGCCATCAATACCAGCAGCCTGTAATTTGAGATTCCTATGCCACACCTTGTAAAATGCTTTGCTAATGTCGAAAAAATCATCCTTGTTTCATAGCCGTGCAAATTTTATGGTTTCAAATATGTCTACTGGTCGACCGTCAAGTCACCAGGAAGAAATCCAGACTGACGTGCCGTTAAGAAATTGATCTCTTTCAAGTGATTAACAATATACTCGTAAATGATTCTTTCTAGGACCTTCTCCATCGTGTTTGATACTGGTCTGTAATTAGATGGAATTCGAAGATCACCGCTTTTAAAAACAGGACAAACTAGGGATGTTTTCCAAGCGGTAGGAAGGACACACTTATCGAGACAAAGGTTGAATAGTCGACGAAGAGGTGATAAGATCTGTAGCACTGATTCTACCAAGATTTTGTAATTGGTGCAGTCTGGACCAGATGCGTTTCCAACACGAAGAGTTTGTAATACATCGAAAACCTCCTCCGGCCTTATGACGATATTATTTAACGATTCACAGAAAAATTGCGAGTAATCTTGCGGAATAGTGTTTAAAGAATCGTCTATCATAGACTGACTACAGGGAAAAGAATTCAAGACATTTGCTTTTTCATAATCATTCACTGCAAATCTGTCACTAGTAGACTCAAAAATAGGCGGAAGTGGTGTTAACGCCGACCTGAGAATTTTCCACCAACCACGTGGATTTAAATGACCAGATTTTACTTTAAGTGCCATTTGATCGAAATAATCCCTTTTCGCATGTCGAATACTAGAAATCACTTTGTTTCTTTACCGTCTAAACTTCTGCCAATGCTGAGCAGTCCTCTTTGCTTTTTGATAATATCTTTTTCTCCTACGGATGTTTCTTTTTTATTTCTGACGTTATCCAAGGCGGATCATGCGGATTAATAGTGATAGTTCTGTTTGGACCTGACTGGGAAGCCTTTTCAATTAAGATGTCCGAAATATTTTGCGTATATATGTCATGATCGTTATTGTATACAGTATTCCAATCAACCTCGGATAAACTTTAACATACAGAATCACATCACCATAACTATCCCCAATTCTATCTTTACGTTCTGGTGGGTGAAAAGTAAGGAAAAGAAGATCAATAGTTGCGTAGTTACTATGTAACCATGTTTCTGTGAAGGACAGCACATCGAAGAAAGAGAATTCTTAAATCAAAATATCCACCTTATTTGCAAGACTTTGTACATTATAATGAACTAAAGACAGATGATTCGGGAGACTTAGGAAATTATACAAGTCATTGGAGCAAAATGATGTTGATGAAGTATCTGAGAGAGGACCAGGGTTAGGATGAAAGTCAGCGGACAATAGCATCAAAGATATTAACACAGTTAAAATATATGCAATATCGAAAAATACAAAACTCCTTAGAAAGAAACAATATGACATTTTGAGTATGTTCTGGTTGAGAAGTACTCTCCTTTTATCATGATAATCAATTAATCGAAACATGGTGGATGAATGGCTTTAGAAAATTCCAGAGTACAGAAAAAAAATGCAGGGGAGACAAATGTACTGCATAAAATAGTACCAAAGTTATGCTAAGACAAAAAGGAAAGTTCGGACGGTACGTCGGCTTAGCAATATCTATACAATGCTTATTCAAGTTACCCCAAAAAGCAAATAAAGAAACCTATGAAAGCACGACATACGTCCAAAACATTCCAAAATGTTGATCAAGTATACAATGATTACGATACATAGACACACATATCTGACACTCTGCACAAACACAAATGGAAAAGGTAACAATAAAGCAAAAAGTAAGTAATGAGAGCCATTCTTCAGTTATTTCCCTTGATTCCTCTCCATTACTACATTGGTAGTATCAGTATCAGGGGATTACTTGGAATTTATCCTTGATTTTCTTGCACTACACAAATATATCCTTGAGATAATATCGGGCTAGATTGTTTTAAAAGTCGAGATTATGCATTTCTCTAATAATTGAGAACATCATTTGCTTTGAAATTACATGAGGACCTTACATAATGTCGTAAATCAAATTATTTTTATCGCAACATCCCCATAAGAATCAAGGATAAAAACAAAGGAATACAGGTAAAAGGACCAATCTGTTATTTGGTTACCTTTAGTCTTTATCTGGCAAGGGAGATAATTTTATCTACAAGAATGGCCTCATTGAAAATGTGAAATACACTGCATATAAACAAATAAAACAATTATAGCGTCATTGAACTGTTGTACGTATTTAGAAAATTCGAATGAGATTTTTAATCACTTGAAACAATAAAACGCAATAAACAAATAATACAAATTCAGCTTCTTCAGTAAATGTAGTAATTCGTTATGATGCTGAGAAATGTTAGTTGTAAGCAAAAATTGATAGAAAAAATTCGAAATTGATAATTTGCATTACTACTTAAGATTAGAGAGAGAGAGAGGGAGATAGAGAGAGAGAGAGAGAGAGAATTATGCGTAGCTTTTATATGAAGCGATACTTCATAGCAATCAAGTGTATATGATGATCACATGAAAAATTAAATTCCTTGAGACAGCAAAAAAGAAAAACAAAATACTATGCATGCTAATATCTCATAAGTAACAACAAAATAAAGTGAAAAATGGAATAGATGAGACAGACGGACAGACAGACAGACAGACATGACAGAGAAATTTATTTCATGCTTTTCGGTAGTTTACCGAGAAATAATGGTGGATTATGGTTTGATATTTCATGGTTACGATCATACCGATTCCATATTTTCTAACTTTTCAGTTGAAGGCAGAAACAGTTGTTCCCGCGTTCTAGTTCGTGAAAATATAACTGATGATGTTCACTCGATGAAATAAATTTCGATCTTTCACAGAAAAAAAAAAATTCCTCTATTTATTTCATGCTTTTCGGTAGTTTATCGAGAAACAGTGGTGTATTATGGTTTAGTTACCTAGGTAAACAGCGCATGCCATTCAACCAGAGGGAAATGTGACGTAATTTACGAGCATTTACCCTATATTTCTCGCGCTTTACGTAATATTGTAATGCATTGCTATGGGGGGGGGGGGGGGGGGGGGGCGGCGGGGTACGCCACGGGAAATCACCGAAAACAGTTGCACTGGATGTAAATGTAAGTCCCAACAAAAAAAGGGGGGTTAGAAGCATGAAATAGATCTAAATAGAATGTTTGGGGTTTTTTTTTTTGTGAAAGATCGAAATTTATTTCATCTCGTGAATATCATCGGTAATAATTTTACTTGTGGCTGCGCCGTGAAAATATCACCGGTGATGTTCACTCGTTGAAATAAATTTCGATCTTTCACCGAAAAAAAAAACCAGATATCCTCTATTTCTTTCATCGAGTGAAGAACGAAGGCTATATTTTCACGAGTGGCGGAGTCACGTGTGAAAATATGGCCTATGCTTTTCACGAAATGAAAGAAATTTCGACCATATACTGAAACAAACAATTATCATAATTCTTTCAGGCATGCTCTTCTTTTCACATCTAACCATTCTTTTCATATCTATTTTTTGCTCATCGTGAAAAATATATGCGTTTTACAAGTGAAAAAGATCTATTCAGTCTAGAAGGATATGGACTAGCTGGTCAAAAATAAAAGTTGTAACATTCACCGGTGTTTTATAAGGAAATAATTCATTGTTAGATTTCTATAAACTACGGAAAAGCATAAAAGAAACATGTATAATATAAGCTGGAAGTAGGACAAACTAATGATCGGCCGCAAATGCGTTGGTTGATGAGTCTGTAAAAGGAAGGCTTGGACTAACTGATTACACAACTCGAACAAATTTGACCCCTAAGCTGCTATATACATGAAACAGAACTTTCAAGTCGATTGTAAAAAAAAAACAACAATTTTTGCTATATCATTTTTTTTTGCGCGCACGGGGAAAATATCTCCATGTCGGACAATGTAGATCCAAGATCAGACTGCACGTTCTGTCCGCAAAAGGCCAGTGAGTAGCGCCTGGCAGCTTAAGGGTTGAGATAAACGACTAAGTGAAATCCGTATGGCTATTTAGAATATTGTTGCAAAACGAAAGTTTGTTTGTTATGAGCAGTTTCCCCTTTCCTCACTATATTTTCAAAAGTGGTGGGCCGTAAGACGCACAAATGCAGCATTTGCATGAAGGATACCTTGTAGTCAGATATCATCCTTCTCAAGGTCAAGTTTTTCTTATTTGGCCCCTATTTTATGACCTACATGTTAAGGTCATAGCAGGACCTGGGCACGTATTCATCAACCATTCTTAAGAACGTTCTTAGTCTTATTCTCCAGAATTTTCAAATTTGAAAGTAACACAACATCTGATTGGCCAAATCTAAATGGTTTAACCAATCAGATATTGTGTTACTTTCAAATTTGGAAAATCTTGGAGAATTAGACTAAGAATGTGCTTAAAAATGGTTGGTGAATACGGACACTGCATTTGGGGCCGGACTCATGGATAAACAGACGGACTGACGCGCAGCCCGCAGACCGTCGGGCGGGGATAGGATAAACCCACAGTCTTCTCTGGGAAATCTGGTAGTAGACGAACCACATGTAGCTTAATTTAGTTGAAAATGCAGTCTAGCCATGGCATTGCCATACTTTACCTAAAAAGGTGGGTCCTTACTTTCAGTTTGAATACAGGTGCGCACAAAGGCGCACGCCCAAATTGCCCGGGCTTACCTAAGGGAGAATGAAATAACAAAAAGAACGAATGAAACCAAAAATCAATAAATATTCTTCCAAGGAAAGGTACGTTCTGCTTGTTAAAAGACTGATTTCCTTGTAAAGAGGCTTAGCCCCGACTTTGCCCTTGTGGGTCTATGACTCCCTTATTTTGTACTTCAAGAGGAACCCGTCTCCCACCGCCAACTGATATACATATAAGGTGTATTTATATTTTGAACTGAGGAAAGCTCATAAAAAAAAAATCTATCGTAAAAAGGAGAAAAATGCTTGGAAGTGCTCGGATGGAATTAGAGTCAATTAAAGTAAATATTTATAGAACTTACAGGGTTTTAATGTTCTCTATATACCTGCGATCTATCCTCAAACAAACGTTATCTTCTCAAGTACCATCTCCACGAAACTATCAAGAGCTTATGATGAACCTTCACATTCCGTTTTGTGATCGAACTTTAAAGGCCCAATAGCGGCCAAAATAACAATACGGGTATCAAAATGCAGTCAAATTTACATCGTACCATTTAAAAGCATGGAAAATACTGTAGAGATGACAATCTGTTATTGTGTGATCGGTCCAAGTGCTAGACACTGGCAGAAAAAATGAATGTTAAAATCAAGCGAAAAGTTAACAGAAGATAGAGTGACATGACAACTTCTAACCTGGTTTTGAAATTTATTTCTCTGTCAGCGACTAACACTTGTACCGACCGTGCAATAACAGATTGTCATCTTTACAATAATTTCCATACTTTAAAATAGTATGATTTAGATTTAAATGCGTTGTAAAACCTGTTTTGTCTACTTTTGGCAGCTACAGTTATTTTAATCTTTGAGAAAGTATTCCTTACAGTGCTTAAGGCAACTTTAAGTTTCATATAAACATAATAAGCCACGCTCTGTGAAAATGGGGTTAAATGCATCTGCAAAAAGTATCGACCAAAATCAGCCTCTGCAGTCCGCGCAGGCGGACTGGAATCGAAACTTTTTGCTTTTGGTAAATTTTCCGCATGTCAAGGGACATTCTACTTCAGGATTCAGCCGGTTTTCTCGATCCATGACTATACGATAACATTATTTCAGTTATATCGCGGCGACAAGTGTATCTATCAATGCTTTCCTGTCGTTTCTTTCGCCAGTATTTACACAATATGCTTCCCAAGCTACTGGCTGCTTTCCCCACAATAAACATTATCGAATCAATGTTCAGCTGTGAGAGAAGAATGAATCCTTTCGCAATGACTATTATCAGTCATCGGAAAAAAATTGGTAGAGCTGGGCAATCGTACCATCAACCCGCTGACTTCAAGCCCAGCATGTTACTGACTAAGCCACTGGACCCCACTGCGGTGACAAGGATGAAAGCTGATCACTGTATTTGTTAGATTTGCCTATATATTCATCTAATTAACACTCAGGCTGTTAAGCGCGACTCGGGGCGCTTTTGCGGATATTGTAGATCAAGATCAGACTGCACAAAACGTGCATCCACACTGTCCGCAAAAGCGCCCCGAGTTGCGCCTAGCAGCCTAAGTGTTAAATGTGGTTCAGCCCTTTACCAAACATTTCATATCCCTAGGGAGGACACCTGAAAAACGTGGGTGAAGAGAAAAATGCTAGCTTCTCCTTTTCCTACAATATTTTTCTGACTTTTCGAAAATAAATAGCATCAATTTAGCCATACTAAATTGTTCATCTTTAAATTTAGACGAGTCTTGAGTTTTCATTTATTATTATCATTATTATTATTATTATTGTTTGATTTTAAAATATTTATTTTACATCGATTGAGAAACAAGTTCTTACAACTTACGCTCTCTCGATTCTGCTTCCTGGGAACTACACCAGTACTCGCGCCGAATGTGTAGGCCAATGAATGATCCCAAAGTTGACACCCGCTCCCGGTTATCGTACTTAGGACCTTATGATTATGATGTGGACGCTCTACCTCACAGCCACGGACACCACATTTGAGTTGTCGTCTGCAAATGCCTTCAATATAGACGAGTCTTTAACAGTAATGTTAAGAGTTTAACAACAAATTTCTATCCTAGGATTATATCCCCTCGTCACAACTCGACCGATTTCGTACCTACATCTAACCTCGTCCGTATAAAGGAGGCTTCCATTTTGAACTACCAATCACATGATCTTAAACATGGCGGCGCCCCTGTAGATCGCTTAGCAACGACATAAACAACCACATTGAAGTTATTCACTTCTATCGATCTGTCGATGAAAGCTCCTAACGGAATTGATAAACCACGCTAAAAATTGAATTTACAAATTGTTTGCCGACTGAAATATTCTTAGAAAGATAACGATCGAAAATTTACTCATGTTTTCTTTTTTAACAGGAGCCTTACATTTTCAATAACGGTAAAGCGGTGTGCTTCCGGAGATGTGCGAAATGTACCGTGTAGGTGCATATCAAGCTACGTGATACAGCCGAGGGACTTGATCACTGGATCACCCGAGGTATGCCGAATGGGATTATATCCTTTCACTTGACATGTTTGTCATTAACACTTCAGCTGCTAAATAAATGAAACGCAAATTTCTACTCAATACTAATAGCCCAAACATTGCCATTATAAAGTTGATCTCACCGGAAAGAAAATACCATATCGGACAGTGTAGATCAAAGATCAGACTGCACGTTCTGTGCAGTCTGATCTTGGTCTACACTGTCCGCAAAAGGTCAGTGGGTCGCGATTATTAGCTTAAGGGTTAAAATTTTGTTTAATGTTTTATGAACATGTACATTTTTATTGAGGTATTCCTTGTTTCCACATTCATTCATTTCAGGACAGCCATTAACTATTAATGTGTATTCATATATGTATTATCATCAGTGTGCTCGACAGTGAACCTTTTAGTCGGGTTTTCATGAATAAAGTTTCTGTTCTTTTCTCTTCAGAGTAAATGAATAAAGTTTGTAGAAAATCAGTTAAGATCCATTTGCTTATAGCTTTAATTGGCGAATAAACTTAAAAATTCATGAAAGGTCATTGGTCTACTTTGCACTACGAATACTTTTGTATATGATGCGTACTACATTTCCGTTCGAACATCTAATATCTGGCTGAGATTTCTATAACACTTGAAAACGACGTAAAATCAAAACAAAACCAGATGTTGAAATAAACATAAAAAAATGGGACGATAAAAGAGAAAAAAATATCAGAATGCCATATCGAATACGTGTAGTTGGGTGCGTGCATGTTATATTGATCACATAAGCTTATAACAGGCACTTTTTTCCCAAGAGTACCTGTTATAAGATAAGTATAATAATTATTAGCTTGCAAAGGGCAACCTTACGTGTTCCTGCCCACAGCGTAAACCCAAAACTAAATATCTGAACATTTTGACCTTCAGGTGCATGCTAGCTGCATTTAACAAGTAAGAAAGAAAGAAAGAAAGAAAGAAAGAGAAAGAAAGAAAGAAAGACAGAAAGAAAGAAAGTGTCACCAAGTTCTTATTCATCAGTTGAATTGATTCATGCACAATTTGTGCATTTTCCGAACCGAAAATATGTAAACTTACGATCAGATAAAATTCATGTATTGAAAAAAAAAAAAAGATGGGAAAAGGAAAAAGTGCTAGTAATCGACATTGTCTCCTTTTCCCACAAGGGTTTCTTCACTTTCACAGACAATTATTATCATCTAAGCTAAATTTAATACGTCGTCTGTACAAGATTACAATTTGGACAACTCTGCAATTTGTCGTTTGGTAAAGAGGTTGACTGTTTACCAAACGTCAAAATTTTGGACTAGACCAGATTCAAAGCATTTGCAGAAGACAAATTAAATGTTGCTAAAATGTTAATTTCTGTCTCTGATAGAGTAGAAAACATTGTAGGAATAAGAGAAAATGCTGAGACCAGCATTTTCTCTTTTTCCCACAATATTTTCAAATGCCTTCTCTTTTGGGGGTCGTTAAAGGTCGGGACTGTGTGGTAAAGAGTTTAAAATAAAAGTGACAACACGCGAAGGATGCACAAAATGGTAAGAAGGTAAATGCACTTACTTTTCACTCGACTTAATCCGTGTACATGTCAACTTGTTTTAGTCTGTGTATTCCCTTTTATTTAAAATCGATTAAAAAAAGCTCAACATTAAACCCATTCATAAATAAAGATTTTACGCCGATTTCATATGAAAATTACCTAGTGCCTCCTTTTCAGTAAAGGTCGTTTGGTACCTGATTTTATAATAATATGCGATTAAAATTATTTCTGCAGAATGCGAAGAGCACCTTTGGTGAATATTCATCAAACGATCTCGATTTTAACGACCCTGAGATAAAAATAAACTTTTCAAAACGTTGCGGGAAAAATAAGAAAATGCTGGTAACCAACATTCTCTCCTTTTCACAACAATCTTTCTATTTTTTCACAGACAAGTACCCCTTATTTGGGCCCCATTTGGTTTTGTAGTCTGCAAAATTTAATGCTTTAAAATATTTCGAAGGTGACTTTAAAAAGAATAGATTGAACCTGTAAATATCGTGTGTTTTCCACCGATCGAAAGGGCACATTCTAATAACTGACGTGGGTTGTCAACAGTTTTCCGCAAATAATCGAAAAATACATAATATTTCCTTATTCCCTTCACCGAGCCCCCAGTGGTGCAAACGGTAGGTACAGGACTTGAGACCAGGGAGTCGCTGGTTTCATTCCTTAATATTGGCATATTTCGATTTTTGCCGTGGATCTGAATTTCTCGTTAAACACTGATAAACACAAACAACTAACTGTATCAACTTTTCTCTCACGTAAACAAAACAATGTATCTTTTCTAATACAAATGTCAAATAAAACAAAAAAACACGTGTGTTTCAAAGGTAAATCTCTGTTGTGTTTTTTATTTTCAAAAGAGAAAGGAACACGTGAAAGGACGGTATATATACACAGGCATTTCAGCAGACAACCTTAATTCGTGTCCCGAGTCGGACATGGTTAACCTTTAAACTGTTAAATAAATGAAACGAAAATTTCCACGTAATAGTAAAGGCCCAAATATTGCGATTTCAAAGTTGATTTTACTGGAAAGAAAATACCGTATCGGAGAGTGTAGATCGAAGATCAGACTGCACCATTTGTGCAGTCTGATCTTGATCTACACTGTCAACAAAAACGCCTCGAGTCGCGCTAAGCAGCCAAGGAGGTTAAACTCTTTCACCTCTTAACGAACAATACCAGGTCTTAGAATACAGTTCCTCTGCAAAAAGCTCCGTTTTGTTTTAAATTATATTCCACTGCATGATAACTTTTTTTTTTTAAATAATAGTTTGAAACAGAAAGAAGACCATGTTGATCTAAGATCAGATTGGACGATCTGTGCTTTCTGATCTTAATTTACACTGTCCTCGAAAGAAATTCATGCCGGCAAAGGCAGTGAAAGGGCTAACCCATAAAATACTTGAGCCATGCACCGGCAAAAGGGGGCTTGATGCATCCCTGTGATCCATGATGCCAAAAAGGTCATCACGTGATTATAGATCTATAAAATCACTTTTGTCTAACAGCAGACTGAATCATGAGGCTAAATGGTCTGTGGACAAACAGAAAACGAAACGTTTCGGGACAGGTCAGCATGCGCGGACTGCGCAGGCTGACCTGAATCGATACTTTTCGCAGATGCATTAAACACCCTCTTCACAGAGCATTGTTTGAAATGGATATCTGGGTCCGTATTCACCAATCATTCTCAAGAACATTCTTAGTCTTTTTCTTCAAGATTTTCTGAATATGAAAGTAACACAACTTCTGATTGGCTAAACCAAATGGTTTAGCCAATCAGAAGTTGTGTTACTTTCAAATTTCAAAATATTTGGAGTAAAAGACTAAGAATATTGGTGAATACGGGCCCTGGACCCTTTACCAGAGCGCAAATTTTAGACTCACCTATATTAACCCCTTACCACACAATCCCGAGTTTTGACGCCCCTGGAGAAAGAAGGTTTTTCAAAATATCGTAAGAAAAGAAGAAAATGCTGATAACCAGCATTTTCTCCTTTTCCCACAATTTTTTCTACCCTATCACGGACAGATATTATCATTTGAGCTACATTTAATTTGTCGTCTGCAAATGCTTTCAATCTGGGCGCGTACATAATTTTGTCTTTTGGTAAAGTGTTAAAATCATTCTGAGACGACAAAATACTTGTGGCTCAAATCATAGGATTTCCCTCTCCTACAGGGTAGAAAAGGTAAATGCTGATTAACAGCCTTTTTCACCTTATCCCACAATGTTTTCCAAAGTCTTCTTCTACAGGGCCGTGAAAACATAGAAAGGTTTGGTAAAGGGTCTGTCAGTTAATAAGACGCAAAAACAAATCGTGCTGCTTTTTCAAGACTGTTTAAATTTCTTTTATAATATCTCACGAATGACGTAGACCCATGATCAGACAAGTTTTGTATAGTCTGATCCAGATCTGAACTCCCCGGAAAAAGGCAAACATGGCTGAGCTAGATGTTAATCTATTACCAAACAATCTCGAGTTTTAACGACACCGAGGAAGATTTATTTTTTTAAAAACATTGTGAGAAAAGGAGAAAATGCTGGTAACCAGCATTTTCTCCGTTTCCCACGATGTTTTCCAGCCTTTCCTAGATAAGTCCCATCATTTAACCCCTACTGAATTTGTCGTCTGCAAATACCTTAAATTTGGACAAGTAAAAAATTTTGTCGTTTGGTAAAGAGTTAATTGCAAGGGTGAACAAGTCGAGTGGATTTCAAGCCGATTAACACCCTTTTCCAAACAATCCTGTGTTTGAACAACCTTTGGTAGAAGGCTTATGAAAACATCGTGGGACAAGGAGAAAATGCTGGTAACCAACATTTTCTCCTGTTCCCACAATGTCTTCAATTTCTTCAAAGACAAGTCTCGTCATTTGATCCACTTTTGTCTTGTCGTCTGCAAATGCTACCAAATTTGGACCAGTCTACAATTTTGTCGTTTGGTAAAGAGTTATACTTGGGAAACGTAACTGGATCGGCAACCAAATAAAGAAAAAAAATCGATAATCAGTCACCTGTGATTTTCGTCTAGTAAAAGGATAAAAATCTGTTTTCACTTTTTTAAATGGGAGAGCAATGATCCGAACGACTTAGTAAAAGTTTATAGATAAACTAGAGATTAAATCAAATGAGCCATGCTCTGTGAAAAGGGGGCTTGGCGCATTTGCAAAAAGTATCGACCCATGTCAGCCTGCGCGGTCCGCGCAGGCTGACCTGGGCCGAAACTTTTTGATATTGGTAATTTTTCTACATGTCAAAGGACCAGAGCACCACATGAATCAGTCAGTTGTTAGACAAAATGGATTTTATGGATCCATAATTATGTGATGACTTGCTTGGTATAATGGATCACGGAGATGCATTATGTTTCCTTTTGCCAGAGCGTGGTTCAAATTATTTTAACAGTTTTTGTTCCATTCTTTTAACGAGTTTGTGTTTTATCAAAATAAGGGTAATGTTCCCTTTTTCCTCACAAAGCCACCGGCTGCTTCCCCACGTAAACAAATAAGAAATAGCATGTAGTGGTTAAGTGTTTACCATAGGGAAACGTTTAGACTTTTTCCATATTGACAATATTTGCAGACGAAAAATATGATATGGCTTAAATGATTGAATTTGTCGATGGAAAGTTAGAAACATTTTTTTGGGAAAGGAGAAAATGCTCGTTACCTGCATTTTCATGTTTTGTCCCCGCAGTATTTTAAAAAGCCTTCTTGTTCATGAGCATTAAGAACGGGACTGTTTGGTAAGAGTTTCAGAGGAATGAATCCTGACGCACTACTTTTCGTCAACCTTCGAAAAAAATTTCGTTCAGCCGGGGATTCGAACAGAAAGCAGCTGGAGAAATAGAAATGCGCGTTAGTACTGAGCTATGCTCTATGACAATGGGAGTTAATGCGTCTGCAAAACGCATCGACCAGCTCAGCCCGCACTTACCAGGGTCGAAACCTTTTACTACTGGTCAATTTTCTGCATGCCCATGGACCATTCTACCTCACAATTCAGTCGGTTGTTAGACAAAATGGACTTTAGGGACCCATAATTATGTGATGACTTGCTTGGTATAATCCATCACGGAGGTGCATTAAACCCCTTTTGCCCGAGCATGACTCATCTGGGATACGTAGGATCTAGTTGTGTTAACCTTCTTATTATGAGTTAAAATGGTCGACAGAATCAATCAAGCCCGGTAAGCCCACTTGATAACGTACACGTATAGTAACCCAAGGTCCGTATTCACCAGTAATTCTTAAGAACATTCCGAGTCTTATTCCAAAAGTATTTTCTAAATTTGAAAGTAACACAACTTCTGATTGGCAAAACCAAATGATTAAGCCAGTAAGGAGTTGCGATACTTTCTAAAACCAGAATAAGACAAAGAATGAAATTAAGAATGGTTGGTGAATACGGACCCAGGAGTTGTATCAAATCCCGCTCAGCCATGCTCTTTTTGAGAATTGACGACAGTCTTTGCTACGGGGTTCGATTCTCTCTCACAGTTGCTGGCAGAAATATGAACCTTAAAACGAAGTAAAAAGTTGCCAAGTCGCTGTATCTTTTGTTTACTGTTTACTAATTTTTTTCCGCCATCGGCTAAGTCTTAGATCAATTATACAATTAGAGACTGTCATTTTCACAATAATTTCCATACTTTTAAATGGTATGATTTAGATCTAAATGCATTTTAACATCCCATTGTTTATTTTTGGCCGCTATTGTGACTTTGAACGTGCCTCAAATGATTGCTTTTTAGTTCTGAAACAGTTGAAAATATCACGGGGAAGAAGGAGAAAGTTTTGGTTACTGGCATTTTCTTCTTTCCCACAATCTCTTCTGCCCTTCTTTTTCACGACCAACAGGAAAGGACTTTTGAAAACATGGTGGAAAAAAGGAGCATTTTCTCAGTGTACGAAAATGTTCACTTCCCTTTCAAAGACATACGCTTTTGTTTGAGCAATATCAACAATATACGATTTGTCGTGTGGAGGTACATTCCATTTGGACCAGTATAAAATGTTGTTGTCCGGTAAAGAGTAGATATTTTCTTTTATGAGAGATCTTACCGCTTTACCAAACGACAAAATTTTAGACTTGTCCAAATTGAAAGCATTTGCAGACGACAAAATAAATGTGACTCAAAAATTGAAATTTGTTTTAGGAAGGTTAGAAAACATTGTGGGAAAAGGAGAAAATGCTGGTTACCAGCATTTTCTCCTTTTCCCACAATGTTTTCAAAAGGCTTCTTCTTCAGGGTCGTTAAAAGTCGGGATTGTGTGGTAAAGGGTATCAAATGTTGTCGTTCGGTAAAGAGTAGATATTTTCTTTTATGAGAGATCTTAACCCTTTACCAAACGACAAAAATTTAGACCGCTCCAAATTGTAATGACAAATTTAAATGTTGCTAAAATGATGATTTCTGTCGTTGATAAATTAAGAAAAAAAAATAGTTGAAAAAAGGAGAAAATGCTAGTAACCAGCATTTCCTCCTTAATCCAAAATGTTTTCAAAAGCCTTCATTTTCAGTGTCTTTAAAAGTCGGAATTGTGTGGTACAGCGTTAATCAGCCTAAATTCTGTGTAAACGCTACAGCGCGTTGGTCTGGATAAACAGAAAACAACTAAATACTTTATATAAAAATTGATTAAATATTTAATTTAGTATAAAAATCTAATAACATAATATGAAAACATTTAAAATTTAATCCTTCACAAGATATTTTATAACTATGGCATAACGTCTATCATTATATGTAATATCTGCTAAGCTTTAACCTTAAAATATAACTGAATCATCATCAAGATATTTACTAACTATGGCATGAAAATTAGCATTCCTCTTTCTGATAAAATCTGTTAAGCTTTAACTCTTTACCACACAATCCCGACTTTTAACGACCCTGTGAAGGAAAACTTTTGAAAACATTGTGGGAAAAGGAGAAAATGCTGGTAACCAGCATTTTCTCCTTTTCCCACAGTGTTTTCTACCCTTCCCAAAACAAATTTCAATTTTTCAATCACATTTATTTTGTCATCTGCAAATGCTTTCAACTTGGACCAGTCTAAAATTTTGTCGTGTAGTAAAGAGTTAACCTTAAAATATTACTAAATCATCACCAAATTATTTAACAACTATGGCATAAACATCAATCAGGGTGTTTTTTGTAATATCTGCTAAGCTTTTACCTTAGATACTACTGAATGATCAACAAGGTATTTTACTTACTATGCCATGTTACCGTTTAATATCTACTGACCGTTAGCCTCCAAATAATACAATAACTTCTATTATATAGCACACATGAATGTTATTCTGTACAGTAATGATATGGGAAAGATAATTACCTCCCTTTATTGAATATATAAATAAAATTGGGTTAGCTAGAGTGTTGGGTTTTTGTGTAACTGGTTTTTGTGTAACTGACGCACTATCTTAAAAATGCCGAATACTTTAGTCGGTTTGTCTAACCTATGTTCTTCCACTAATTTCTTTGCCATATTTTTCTGTTCATTCTCATTAGGTGACTGTTGTGAGCAATTTGAGGGAGAAGTACACCTTACCCTCTGGTACTTCCCTTTCCCACTTTTACATTTCAAAATAGAGTGAAATGCTCTCACATCCATAACCAACTACTACCTGATTCAACAGTCATTGAAATCCCATGCTTGTTTTCAAAAGAATAGAAACATTAGCAAGATTTGTTGGATTTCTTCAATTATTTCTTCATTTATTTTATTTTGTCCATGAAATAATCTGTAAAATTTATAAATCTAATATTACTTTTGTATTGTATTGTCAACGAGCTTATATGGTTGATGTCAAAAATAAAATGTTGTGTTATGTTATGTTGTGACTACGTATGTCGTGACAAAGGTTTACTTGAACAAATATTAGATAGTCTTGCACTTCCCGTATCGATCTAACGAAGAAATAAAGATATTCAAAAAGCGCCACAGTATTTAAAAACGAGCCATACTCTGTGAAAAGGGGGCTAAAAGCATCTGCAAAAAGTATCGACTCAGGTAAGCCTGAGCAGTTCCCACTGGCTGACCTGTGTCGAATCTTTTTTACTTCTGGACAATTTTATGCATGTCCTTAGCCAATCAGAAGTGGTGTTACTTTCAAAATCCAAGACCAGACCGAGAATGATCCCAAGAATGGTTGGTGAATATGGACCCTGGTTGGAAGCCACTTTAAGTTCTTGCTTTGGTCTTTCGATGGAAAATCTAAAAAGTATGATACATTTGTACAAGTAATTCAAGCAGCATCTCCTGGCTAAAATACAGCTTTATATACATAGTAAAATTAGTGTTGCACCCCCCTGTGTTTTCAACGTGTTAACTTTTCTGGCGTGAATGATATGAAATGGGTTGGAAATTAGAATCTGGCTGCTGTATACAAGAACAAACAAGTCTGTTGTCTCTGAAATGGAATGAACTGAGGTATCCCTTAACCTCATGGCAGCAGCTACTGCCAACCTCTGTTTCAACCTCTCGTGAGAGGTGTGAGACAAAGACTGCAAGCTGTTTTGCATGCCCCGGGCGGAAGTACGCAATATTGCCTGATTTTGTGTGTCCATTCTCTGAAGGTCACTTTCAACCTGTCGAAAGTTTTGATTCGACATTAAATTCCCTGTTTTAACCAAACTTAAATGCTTCTCGTTTTTCTTAAATTTGAAAGCAACATCTAGGCAAAAGATTCCCACTTACTATGAGGTCAAGGGATACCTCAGTTCAGTTAATTTTATAGGCAAAAGACGAGTCTGTTGGTGTATGCAGCAGCCGAATTCTACATAATTTTACTATGTATAGATAAAACAAGCAAATACATGCAAGTATGCTCTACCCTTTGCCAAACAACCCCATATTTAACGACCCTTAGAGACAGGTTTTTAATTGTTGGAAGAGGAGAAAAATGCTGCACCCAGCATTTTGTCTGCCTTTTTCCCAAAAGAGTCCATACTATTTCAAAAGTCCTTTCATTTAAGCTATCTTCACTCTGTCGTCTGCAAATGCTTTCAATATAGACCAGGCTAAACTTCTGTCGTCTGGTTAAAAGTTAACCCTAACAAAACAATCCCGTGTTTTGACGACCCTGGGGAGGAGGGTTTTTGAAAAAATTGCGGGAAAAGGAGAAAATGCTGGGAACCAGCATTTTCTCCTTTTCCCCACAATGTTTTCTCTCCTTAAACTACTTTCATTAAATTGGTCATATTTAATTTGTCGTCTTCAACGGCTTTAAATTTGGGCCAGTCTAAAATTTTGTCGTCTTGTGAAAAGTTAAACCCGTCAACGAGAAATTTACAAAAAAAAAAAAAACGTTTGATGTAGATACAGTCAAACCTCTTAGACATGTAATCCTATCTTGGATCCACACCGTTCCTTATTGTACTCTAAACTATTACAAAATGGGCCCGTATACACCAACCATTCTTAAAAACACTCTTTAACTAATCATGGATTTTTAATGTAACGTAACTTCTGATTGGCTAAACCATTTGGTTTTGCCAATCAGAGGGTGTGTTACTTCCAAATTCAGAAAATTCTTGAGAATAAGACTGAGATTATTGAATACGGACCAAGGTATATCCTTAGCACTGAGATTGTATTTTATCCTGTCTAAGCAAAAATAACTAGTGAGTTTTGCGCACAAATAAGTAACATCGATTAGGAAAGCGAACTACTAGTAAAATTGTTAGAAACATTTATAAATATATTGTATGCGATTCATTTGAAGTTATCTTGGGGGAAAAATCAGAGAACTTCTCTATGTTACTTACATATACGGTCATTTTTTGTTCTTAAAAGAAAGCGGAGATTAGCTTCGAAAAAAAAAAGAGATAGAAAAAAAAAAAAAATCACGAACTCTTTACCACACGACAAAATCTTGGACTTGTCAAAATCAAAGCATTTGCAGAGGACATATCCGGCAAAAGTGGTTCAAATTGCTGAGTCTGTCTCTGAAAGGATGGAAGAAAACATTTTTTGGAAAATGAGAAAATACTAGGTACCAGCATTTTCTAATTTTCCAAAAATGTTTTCAAAAACCTTCTTCCTCAATGTCGTTCAAACTCGGGATTGTGTGGTAAAGGGTTGAAGGGGTGTATTAATTGATTTTTGTGGCATTTGTCGAAGACAATGCCACTATGAGTTCAATACGGTATTTTGAAAATCATGTGTCGTAGTTTGTGCAAAACCGAAGGAAGTAAACTCAGTTAAAATCAGTTTTTCTGAGACAAACACGTGTTTCGATTGCACTCAGTTGTGAAATTGAAAGTGGCGTATTACATGAAATTGGATTAGGCCATCGATCGTGGAAATACTTCCTTTTTATCGAAAATAGTTTGATCCTCTATGGTGGCGTAATGATACACATACCGTGCTTGTTCGTCCCAAAACCAGTTCGTTCCTGGGCTTATTCGTCCCAGGGCTTGTTCGTCCCACAAGATTGCACCCTTCTCTATTGGATTTTGCATGAATATATAGTAGGTTGATTTTTAAGCGAATATTTTGAAACTGTTTCTGCTATTTATTTTTCAATGATTAATTCCACACAAGGCTCCCTTGACAAATGCCACACCAGTGTTTTCAACGCTTTGATTTTTTATCTGTATTTATTTTTCTCTTAGACCAAGATATTTTTTATCCGGTTTATGTGTCTGCGTGTGTTGAAGGCAATTTTCAACGCTATTTATGTTACTGCAGTCAGTAGATTATCTTTTCATACGTGCCAGGAATGCCTTGTATCATTATCACCGTTATTACTCACAGCACTTTTAAAGCCATTGGCTGCAATTCCATTTCAACTTAATCAACCCTTAGACGCCTTCTACAACTATAGTTGCTTTTGCAGCCAGTGCAGATCAAGATCAGACTGCACAATACGTGCAGTCTGATCTTTGATCTACACTGTCCGCTTGTCTTAACCCTTTACCACACAATCCCGACTTTTAACAACGCTAAATGGGGGGTGAAATCATTGTGGTAAAAGGAGAAAATTCTGTTAACCAGCATTTTCTCCTTTTCGCACGGTGTTTTCTATCCTTTCAATCTCATCATTTGAAGCATGTTTAGTTTCTCCCCTGCAAATGTTTTACTACGGATAAGTCAAAAATTTTATTGTATGGTAAATGGTTAAACACTGTAGACAAAAGCAGCTGTCAAATTGCGATTGGTTGGGTCTTATTTCTAGACCGACTATGTCCGTTGGGTTTAATCGGCGCTCTAGGGGTTCAGACAATGTACAGCAGCTGCAGTAGTAAGAGAGGCGTAAATCATCCCACTGTGAGAGGACTAAATCCTCTTTCGATAACTTTCATCAGTCCCCAGAAAGCCTCTAGGCCGAGCTGGGGTTCGACCTCTCAACCCGTTTCCATTGATCTAGCCACGTTTGGCTTAGACCAAGGTTAATCTGCCTAGATGTGAGTTATTTAGTTTGTGCCGTGTACTTTATCGACAGGGACGAAGTTGTGTCCAAGCATGTTACAAAGTACGGACATTTGTAATGTCTGTTTTCCATTTCTTTACCCGTTACCACACAATCTGGAGTGTTGACGACCCTGGGAAATAAGACCCGTGAAAACATTGTGGGAAAAGGAAAAATGCTGGTAGGTAGCATTTTCTCCTTATCCCACAAAGTCTTCTAGCCTTTTAGAAACAAATCCATTCATTGAGCCACATTTAATAAGTTGTCTGCAAATGCTTTCAATTTGGTACAGTGTAAAATTTTGTTGTCTGGTAAAGGATTAAACTGTAGACAAGAGTTGTTATAAAACCTAAAATGAGAAGAAAATATTAAGCCTCTTATTTTTATAAAGAAAATAAAACCGGGCTCGTATTCGCCAACCATTCTAGATTGCATTCTTAGTCTTATTCTAGATTTAGAAAGTAACACAATTTCTGATTGGCTAAACCTTTTGGCAAAACATTTTGGTTTAGCCGCTCAGAAATTACAGTACTTTCAAACTCAGGGGAAAAATCTCAAGAATCAGAAGGACAGTGTCATTAACACTTTAACAAAGGAAAAACCTTTGGACGCGACCAAATTGAAAGCATTTACAGACGACAAATTAAATGTAGCTCAAATGATCATTTCTGTCTTTGATAGGCTAGATAACTTTTCAGTAAAGGAGAATATGCTGATTACTGGCATTTTCTCCACGATCTTTTCATAAGCCTCTTTCTCCTGGGTCATAAAAAACTCAAAATTGTTTGATAAAGGGTTTAGAATTGTTGATGAATACGGCCGTCCATTCATCAACACTTTTGCACATAAAGCAGTACGACAATATTTTCAAAAGCATATCATGTAAGAATAAGCATACACGATTTCAAATGAGCGCACCTGTAACAGCATGGTTTGACCACATTAGAGTAAATGAAGAAAAAAGATATATAACCTATTGCCTTATGAAACAAACTTGCAGCAGACGACTTTGGAAACATCCTTGTGAAATATTGATAATCACCGGATAATAAAAATTAATTGCATAAATTCATGCGAAATCATTGTAGTCAAAGGAGAAATTGGTCGTCACGAGGAATTTACTCTTTTTCTTAAATGAGCCATGGTTTGTGAAAAGGGGGTTTAATGCATCCGCAAAACGTTTCGAGCGATGTCAGCCTGCGCAGTCCGCGCAGGCTGACATTGCTCGAAACGTTTAACTATTTATATATTTTCTGCATGGCTAAGCAAACGTCTACCTTCAGATTCAGTCGATTGCTAGACTAAATGGATGTTTCGAATCCATAATTACGTGATGACTTGCTTGGCATAATGCATCTCGGAGATGCATTAATCCCCTTTTGTCAGAGCATGGCTCTTTAAGAATACTTGTTCCAAAGTGTTTTGCTGCAAGCCACAACAAGTACTGTGGACGAGGTTCAAGATTTAAAACAAAACGTTTTGTTCCCCCTGAGCCTGTATATTTGGAATTATGCCTGCTTCTTCTTCCGAGTCGTGGAACGTCATGACGGCTGCCTGCCGCGGATCTTCATTCACGACCGCTTCTGGACCGTCGTTCCCGATACCGGAAGGTCCCGGGGTCTCGTCAGAAACTTGAAATGTAGGCGTGGTTTCGGTTATTGTTGTCGTTGGAATGGGAGGGGCTATGAAAAGATCGTTAGATACCGGCGGTTCGTCCAGATGGGACAGTTTCACGTGGTATGTTGCTGGCATGGTGTGCTTCAGCTGTTGCCTAGACTCGTAGTTAGATTTAGGAGCACTGTAAGCAACATAGTGCGTATTCTCGTCATGTCTGTAATCTGGACCAGGGTCGTAATCGACCTTCCGTGTTGGGGCAGGGTCGTGGTTCGTCAAGACCGTTGGTCTGGTTCTAGTGTCATCTTCTGGAAGTAGGTCAGCGATAATAATTGCTTCCTCTTCCGGTTCTAGTGTAATTGTCTGTACCTATAATGTAGAAGTTACAGTTAAACTACTTTACTTTATCTAGTTCAGGGGCCGTCTATTTACCAGCTATTCCTAATCAGACCTTCTGTCTCGACACATCCAAATGGTAGTGTTTGAAGTTGGTCTTTCAAAATTATTTATAATGGTTGAGAAATACTACCAAAGATTTGAATGGAAAGCTTGTAATAATTTGTTTGCTTGAATGATGTTTTGCGGCTTTAAACAGTATATTGGCCCTACCATGGTGATGTCACATTGGTAAATGTCTGTTTTGTGTTTCCTGATACTAGGCAGCCCCTCTTTCACGCCTTACTTGAGGATACTCTCTCTTAACAAGTGTCGCAAAGAGGGATCGAACCAGGATTTCCTGATTATAAATCCAACTCTTTATTTATGGAGCCACGCGATCAACAAAGCATATAGATTATGAGGAATTTATACTCTTTCCACTATGTTTCCAAAGGTGTTTAGCTACAACTTCGGACAAAGTAAATCTACCGTTTAAGTTCAGTGGAGTTCAGGGTATTGTGTTAATTGATTGATTGTATGATGTTTAACGCGGAAATACCGCGGGCGCCAGCGCATCTATCCTTGCTTCCTGGAGTTTCTGTTACTAGAATCTAGCACAATGTTCTACCAAAGCCACTGGCTGCTTTCCCACAGAACCATCATCGAAACAATGATCAGCGGTGAGAGAGGAATGAATTCTGTCGCAATGATTATCATCAATCGTCGGAAATCACAAAAATGGCGTCATGCAGTGAAGTCGCATGAATTTCGGCTCTCGGTTTTGGGGTTCGGAATAGTGCTATGAGTGTTTAATTAAAGATTAACTTTATCTTATGGGAGAAGGAATATGTGGTATTTGAGGTAAAGATTCCAAGAATGTTTGGTCATTGAAATAAGGAGCAATTGTTGTTTGAATTTGTGGCATTATATTCATTAGAGAGTGGTTCGATACGGTAAGCACGTGCACGTGTAGATACCTATTATACCCATATCCTATTATACTCATACTATCAGCCTAACAATAGACGAGTTAACACAAACACTTTACATGTATTCAATATGGCGGAAAAAGATGGCGTCCAGCTTGACGGAAATATCCCGGATACTGAAGTAGTGGACATTGCTAGTGAGGATAGTAGTGCTTGTGCTCTCGATTCGGTTACTTTTGATAATAGCCAGCCTACAAGATACTCCAAACGCAAGGCGTCCCCGCTCTACAAAACAGTCGCTAAGAGAACAACGCCGAGTCGTAGTTCGACTTTCGCAAACATGAGTAAGTCAACCCAAAGCCCCTCGCAACTGTTATTAGATGCCTTTAAGGATTCTAAATTCCTTAGTTCTATTACACCTTTCATTCATTCAATGATTACGCCTACGATTGAGAAAGCTATTGAAACAGCCGTTTCTAAAGCCGTTGAAAAAATCCAATTAAATGTGCTGGATCCCCTTATGGAGTCAAACAATAAGTTGAAAGAAACAATTGAAAGTCAACGATCCATTATAGCAGATCAACAAGCTAAGATGTCTGATCTAGGGCGTTTATTAGAGGAGAAATCTAAGTCTATACTTAATTTTGAGCACAAAGTACAGAATCTCGAGTCAGAAGTTAAGTTCGTTAAGATGGCATCAAATGATTTAGAACAGTACGGAAGACGCAATTCAATCAGAATTTCGAATTTTAAGGTAGCCAACAAACTTCCCGAGTCGGAGCTGAAAACTCAGGTCACAGCCTTCTTGAACAACAATATGCTGAAAAATCTCACACAGCTCACAGTATCTGACATCGATCGTTGCCATCCAGTTGGTCGACCCAATTCAGATGGAGTCCAGCAAATCTTGGTAAAATTTACGAACTATGGCTCCAAGCATTTAGTATTTTCAACAAAGAAAAGCCTTAGAAATAATCCAGACAGGATCTACATCAATGAGGACTTAACTCGCCAAAACTACACCATCCTGAGAGCCCTTCGATCGTTACAAAAAACTGGACGAATTCATTCATCGTGGTCGGTGAACCGAAAGGTCTTTGCAAAAGTCTTCGAAACAAGTAGCCCAGTTAGACTTGCGCATATGGACGATATTGAGTCGCGTTTGAACATCACTCGTTAGGTTGTATACCGTTGTTTTGACCATTCTCCTCATTTCTGATGTGAACCATCAGTGGCTATCACTGCGGATCGGGATCATATGTTGCTTATTCGGTGTCTGATCTGGCTACGTGCTTTTTGTTGTAGTATCTGTTGTTTGCCCTCAGCGTGGTCAGTGTGTGCTGATGGTAAATAAAAAGCTTAAACAGCATATGTATAGACTGTTGAAATATAGTTAACATTCCCAGATCTTCAAAGTATAATACCGTGGGAAAATAGTAACTTAGCCCTTAACCTGCTAAATAAGTGAAGTGAAACTCTTAAGCCGACAGTAAAAACTCAATTTTTACTATTTTAAAGGAACTTTTTAATGGGAAAATATGTCCTTATCGGACACTGTAGATGAAGGATCAGACTGCAAGCTCTGTGTGCTCTGATCTTGATCTGCAGTGTCCGTGGGGGGACCAGTGAGTCGTTATTGGCGGCCAGAGGGTTGAGCCAGACATTAAGAAAACTGTGTAGTAAAATTGATCAATCAAGTGTAGCAAAGGTAGGTCACATGACCAAAACGTTGTCATTGTGGCGGTTTTGAAAAGTGCCTATGGAGGCAGCCATATTGAACTGGTTCCATGCTTTGTTTTAACATCCACCTATATCTACTGTACTTTGATTACCAGATCGGGGTCCATAATAACTTTTTTATTTATTTGTGGGGATTTTTTTTTTTTTTTTGTATATTGCACTTTCATTGTTAGATGGATAAAAACACGGATCGTAGACATATCAACATTTTCCTTTCGAAAAATAAAAAATGCATTTCGAATAATAACTCACGTGATCAAAAATTATCTGTCACAAATTTTCGAAGCCACCATTTTAAATATCTTACGCTGGAAAAAGTTAAGAGGCATTTTCAAGCTCTTTGACCCTACAGCACCCTATGTGGTATTTGTGACCCCACTTATATTTTTGTTCTAGTATTGTATGGATTGTAGAAATATTGTTTTCCTTTCGCGATCGTGTTTTTAAGACCAGCTAACTGTAACTAGGTCAATGTTGGGGGTGACAGATGTTTCGGGAACAGACGAGTTCGGTAAATTGGACTTATAGAGTAAATCGATCGGATGTTTCGGTAACAAGGTAATTATATAGTGGTAATGCACCGTGACGTTTTTCACACCAAATAAAGTCTTGGTTCTGATTCGTTCAATGTTTCTCTTTTTTCTTCCACACACTTTAAGACATAATATTTTTGTTATGTTTCTACTGTCATGCTGTACGTAAAATGATACCCGAATCAAAGTTGAGGTAACGAATAACAACACCCAATCCTAAACTTGAAACACATTGTATCTCCTTTTAAATCAATGATTTATGATCCTTTCAATGTGAAAATATTTTCTTACTGAAAGACTTCCAAACCAGCCATTAACCCTTAGAGCGTCTGTCATCACTGCTGTTGCCATTGCGGCCGGTGCAGATCGAGATCAGAGTACACCAAACACGGAGTTTGATCTTTTATCTTCATTTGTCAATTTTGCAAGACATTCTGAACAAGAAAACCTTGACACTGCTAAAAATAGGTTTTATATCTAGAATGAAAATGACCCTTGGGTTTATTCGACGCTCTTAGATTTAAAATTATGGATAGTTAAATTTAGTTCAGAAACACAGGTAATACAGGTAAAAATATTGTGGCAAAAGAAGAGAGTGAGCGCGAGAGATAGATAGTAGCAAATACTTTTTTTGACAAATACTTTTTTTCAAACTGCACGAGCAGTGTGTGATCTAAACATGCCCAATCCCCATAACTTTTACATGCAGTCTGATCTGCAAGTTTCTTCTTGTCCATTGGTGTTTCAGGTTTTCATAAACCGGGGTTAATCTTTAAGATCTACGGGAAACTTCTTTATCTTGTTGGCAATGGGAGGTGTGAAGACAGGCTGTAAACGCGTCTATATACAATATACAGTACTCCCTTCGCTCTCAAATAGTACGCATATGATTTTTTTATGCAGTGTTGTATTGATGAACGCACTTTAAAACCAGCAGACGCCGATTTTTGTGCACCAGACCAGATTTGAAATCTGTGTGGAAAATGGAGAGGAACAATACAGAACAGATATCTTTTAGATGGGCACAAATGTTCATGGTCAAAATCACAAGAAGTATGCACGAAAGCATTATTGTCAAGGCCTCTCTCTCTATCTGTCACTCCCTCTCTTCATTTGCCACAATGTTTCAAATGTATTATCTTTATTTCTGAATTCACGTTAATTATCCATAATTTTAACCTTTAGAGCATCGAAAAAAGTAAAGGCTATTTTTATTTTAGAAACAGACCAATATATATATTACAATATACGATCCCTGGTCTAATATTAGCTATTTCAAAGCAAAGTTGTCCTTCCTCATAATGTCTTAGAAAAGCTGGCAGCGTAAACCAACGATCAGACTCTGTTTTTTTTTTTTTTTTTTTCTTTGCAGTTTGATCTTTGTCTGAATCGGCCGCAAGGGCAACAAGAGTGAAAGGTATTCTGAGGGTAAATGGCTGGTTTGGAAGTTGACCAATTTGTTTCCGGAAGAAATTATTTTTCACACAGAAAACGTTGACAAGAATAGCGTCATTTTTAATAAAACATTTTTAAAAAACTTGAGGATTGGCTTAAAGTTGGAGTCTGTTATCTGTAGGACGATTAAGTAATACGGGTACAAGCTTAGGGCTGGGTTTTATCAGGGATCGTATATTATTCATTACATGAATCAGCTATGGGTGAAAAACGAAAATAAGATATGGTGATCAAAATTTACTAATTTCAGGTATTTATTTATACAGCATGGAAAGAACAACAAATATATTTACGTCAGAAAACGAGTGAGAATTGCAAATTAAAAGAAAAAACGTTTGCACAAACAGAAGCCATGGGTGTGAAAAACGTCACGGCACTATATTACTGCCTTGTTACCGAAACATTCAATCAATTTACTCTATAAGTCCAATTTACCGAACTCTTCTGTTACCGAAACATCCATAAATCAATGTTGGAGCGCCTAACATGACTGGTATCATACAACCCGTCTAGTCTATATAGATATAAGGACTTCATTCAAGTCTTTATTATATCTATAATAAAGACGGGTTGTATGATACCAGACATATGTGTTGGAGTGTCAGATTTAGCACAATCCGATAACAGACTTTTCTTTCGTTAATGTAAAATCGTCCTGTTCAAAATCAGACGGTCGAGAGTTTTGATATTTCATGTGTAGTATCGCTACAATGACCTCTACCAAGTACTAGATCTAGTATGTTCAAATGGTGGCCTTCGGGTCAAAAGTTGCCATATGCTCCCCTCCACCCAGATGTCACAAATTTGCGCATAGCCATATTTGTTGCACACTTTTCAAAATCTTCTATCAAATATCAGAAAGGCAACAGCTCTAACATTTCTATCTACCAATTGTGTCCAAATGATGTCCTGTGGATAAAGAAATGGCCCAGTCCATGGATAAGAAGTTTGCAAATAGCCTTCAATGATATGAAATTTAAAAATCTTGTCAAAAACCAGATGGCCCAGAGTTTAAATACAGTATCACCACTTGGACCTCTACGAAGATTGTGCAAGAGATGCGTATTAGGAAATAACCCAATGCATTGTGCCCTGTTACAGAAACAACTAGTTTGCGGCGCCATTGATGTTCAGCATCAATATTTTCTTGTTGTTTATTTTTACAGTATCGAGATGTGTGTGCCGGTATGTTATAGTAATGAATAATGAGTGATTGCTCGGTACGAGTACTTATCTCTTTGTTCATTTGTATTGATAAATTGCTTATACTGGGCCTAATTATATTTTTATTTAGGTTTTTAAGTAGTTGGCCTCGGGGAGGAATGAATATTGGCTTCTATGAAGTAATTCGTGTCTGTATTTAGTCTATCTGCATTTATCTCAAGACCCATATGTTTGCAAACAACAATTTGAAGTTGTTTCAGATAGTTAACTTGGTTGGAGAGTATTGTTGGATGGGGAGAGAGTGCTAGTTGCCGGCATTTTCTTCTTTCCCTCCAATGTTTCCATACAGGCAGAGTGCTTATAATTTGCATTTTTCCTAGTTTAGAAATTGCTTGCATAATTATTATATTATTTTGTTGTGACTTAGATTGTATATAGTCTCGTCTGATTTTTTTCCCCCCTTTTTAATCCCTTACCATACGAAAAAAATGTAGACTTGTCTTGTTTATATGCATTTGCGGTCGACAATATGAATGTATCTCTATAGCGGAAGTGCTGATTGCTGGCATTTTCTCTTTGTCTCGAAATGTTTTCATAAAGACTTCTCCCTCGATTTGTTAAAACTATGTGTAGAGTGTAGAGGACTGAAAACGGACGGTTATTTTGTTGTATCAATATTTGAAGTTTTTTTTTTTAAACAAAAATGTTATGCTGTACGCTTATCCCTTGCTTGTTATTCTGTTGTGCTTTAGGTTGTCTAGTATTTTCGTATTTTTTCTGTTTAACGCTGAACTACATCATAAAAATGTAGCTTAAATGTGGCTGAGATGGCGGAAATTAATTTTGACCATATAAGGGTACTGTTGGGCGGGGGGAGAGTGCTGGCTAACGGTATTTTCTCCTTTTTCCAACACAGTGTTCAAAATTTTCTTTCCAGCTGTCGTTAAAACAAGGAATAGTATTAGAAGGGCTTAATCCATATATTGCTACTTTTCTCTTACCCAAAGAAATGCTTGTACAGCATCTGTTATATATTGTATGTTATTTTGTTGTGTCTTAGATTATTAGTATTTTCCATTTAACCCCTTTACCCTAGGACAAAATATACAGGACTGCATTAAGTGAGAGCATTTGCAGATGATAATGGAATGTCGATTGGTTGATGGAATTTGGTTTTGTTAGGGTGGAGGGCATTGTTGGACGGGGGAGTGTGATTCCCAGCATATTGTCCCTTTCCTGCAATGTTAAACCCCCTTTACCAATTTGGCGACAAAAAGCAGACTTGTTCAATTTCGGAACACTTGCAGATGATAATTGAAATGTGGCACTGTAGAACGGGGAGAAAGTATTTCCTCGCATATTCTCCTTTTCCTGCTATATTTTGATGAAAGGCTTATTCCTTAATGCCGATAAAAGTCGATGTAGTGCGTAGGGTTGAAAATATGTAATTTTTTCCTTTTTCATCTTATATAAGTAAGATTGTAAAGTTTTACTTTGTCTCTTATTTTGTAGCGCCTTGGATTATTATTTTTTTATTTCATCTGACTTCTAAAAACCCTTCACTTCATGAAAAATGTAGATTTGTTCGTATTGATAGCATTTGCAGATGACAATCCAAGGTTTCTCGGATAGTTGAATTTGATTTTGACAGGGATGAGGATATTGTAGGGCTGAGAGAAAGTGCTGCTTGCCGGTATTTTCTCTTTTCCCATCAATGATTTCAAATAGGCTTTTTCCTTGAAGTCGTTGAAATTCGGAGTAGTGTGGGGAGGGTTGAAGATACATAATTTGCAGTCTTTTTGCTCTCTAATTTAAGAAATACTTGTATAGCTAATCTAGTATTTTTGTTGTGCCTTATATTATTATGTTGTTTCGTGCTTTTCCTTCCAAACCTTTACCACACGACAAAAAAATGCAGACTTATCCAAGTTCTAAGGGTTTGTAGACAGCTACCTAATGTGGTTGAGATGGCGGAATTCGAGTGTGACATTGGCAGGGGAGGCAGTGTGGGGCGGGGAGGAAATGCCTGTTACCGATTTTTTTTTTTTCCTTTTCCCACAGTGTTTTCAAAGGCTCCTGCCTTACTGTAATTAAGCTCGGATTGATTCGAGAGTTGAAAATATATAATTTGCTACTTTTCTTTTTAACTCTTTATCCAAAATGCTTGTATAATTGTCTATTGTCTGTTATTGTGTTGTACCTTATATCATTACGGCATTTCGTCTGTTTTCTTTTCACCCTTAACCGCACGACAAAAATGCAGACATGTCCAAATTGAAAGCATTTACGTACGACAATTTTATTTTGTCTCAACTGGTTGAATTTGGTTTGACAGTGAACAGTGAATTTTTGGTCAGGGAGAGGATGCTGGTTGCCGTCGCTTTCTGCTTTTCTCCTTTTCCCATAATGTTTTCAAAGTGGTTTCTTTCTCGGCGTGGTGGGGGTAGAAAATTGATGGTTGATGTGTGTGTATGTATGGGTGTTTATTTATGTTAGTTTGTTGGACTTTATTCCTGATCTAAAAATGCAAATACATTTTTTATCCCTTTTTGCAGCATTATCCAGTCTATTAAGGTGATACGTATTCCATGAATAAAAGTGAGCTGTACTCTTATCAAAAACCTTAACTAATATTATTCAAATGAAGTTGTATCAGACTACACTTCTATAGTTTATAAAACCTTTTCCTGAACACAATTTAAGAAAGATGATAATAAGCGAACCTCAAACCACGAGTACTTGTAAAATAGTTATATGACTATTGTCATTTGCCTTGTATTTTTTTACTACATATTTGTCTTTCGAATTGTCACATCCACTTCTTCTTCTTCTCTTTCTTCTTCTCTTTCTTCTGCTTCTTTCTTAATGGAGTACAAACACGGTATGGTTTTAAAAGTTTACTACAACCTTGACTTAACCTGCATAGCTGTACTTATGTATACTGTCCTTAACGTGAGTGGGTCCTACCTTATTTCTTTCTTTTATTTTTACATGTACAGGCATGGCTAAGAGAATTAAAATGAATTATGTGATAGGACCCAACTTCTGTTTCAAATTTCGATATCGTTTTCTTGTAATTATGTTAAGTATTCTGTTTACACATGTTTCCCTTGTGTTTTCATTTTCCATATGGCTAGCAGTGAAGAAAAATAAGATTTCAATACGTTCCGATTGCAGATGTAAATATATTATAAGCGTTGATGCGTGGTCGAACGTGATATATACCCATCGTCTTTTAACGAGTTTATCTCGCGCACTTACTCTAATTTGTATCATATGGCTAATTACTCTTTTACTCAGTTCGGGTGATGTTCATCCTAATCCTGGTCCTTCAGATTTTGATGTCTTATCCAATCATACAAGTACCAGCTCAACTTCATATGACTTGTACAATTTTTTAAATTATCCTAACCATCTATCTACTGTACACTATAATGTGCAAAGTATAAGGTTTAAAACAGATCTTTTATTGACAGAGTTCTCACAGTTTGATATAATATCTTTTACTGAAACATGGCTGAGTGATAACTGTCCTACAAGTGACTTATTATTTCCATCTTTTTACGCCCCGGAGAGGAAGGACCGCATTTCAGATAGATATGGGGGTGTAATGGTGTATGTTAAAGATTCCATCTCTTATGTCAGAAGGAATGATTTAGAAATTACTGGGGTTGAATGTATTTGGATTCAGATTAAACTGTGTAATAAAAGAAACATCTTATTCGGCGTCTTTTATAGGCCGCCAAATTCAGATTCTGCATATTATTCATTAATTGAAGATTCTATTGGACTTGCTATGGATTCCAATATTTCGAATATAATAATTTCAGGCGACTTCAATATTAATCAACTGAATTCTAATTCAAATAGAAAAATTAACTCGCTTTGTAGTCAATTTAATTTGTTTCAGCTTATTGAAGAGCCAACACATTATACGGAAACTTCTTCTTCTATAATTGATCTTTTATTTGTGACTAACAAAGAATCCGTGTTGACTTCTGGAGTAGGAGAGCCTTGTTTAGACAACAGTATACGCTATCACTGTCCTATCTTTGGGGTTTTTAATTTTTTAAAAGCAAAACGCACTTCTGTCAGGAGAGTCATCTGGAAATATGACCTGGGTGATTACAATACAATGAAAAATTACTTTAATGGTATTAATTGGACAGAGTTGAAAACTAACGATATTGACAACTACGTTGAAAATATAACCAGTGTTATTAAAGAAGGGATAAATAGCACGATTCCCCATAAATTGGTTACTATTAACTTACAGGAACCACCTTGGATTACTAATCTCATTAAACGAAAAATTAGACAGCGTAAAAGACTATATAAAAAAGCAAAAAAATCAAACAGTTCGAATCACTGGTCAAGATTTAAAAAGGCTAGAAACGAGGTTATTGATTTAATAAGAAACAGTAAACAGAAATATATTGATTGTCTATCTAATAAGCTACGTTCTGGATCTTTATCGTCACGTGATTGGTGGAAAACATTGAAAGGTTTTATTTCGCCTTCCTCTTCAAGCTCTATACCACCACTGTATGATATTAATAATGATACTATTGTTGTTGATGAAATTGAGAAAGCAAATTTGTTAAATTCATTCTTTGTTTCGCAATCATCACTAGATGATACTGCACATTTGTTACCGAATGAATGTATGAGAAATGGCGAATCTTTAAGTTTAATTAGAATCCATCCGTCCGAGGTCAAGGACATTCTAAAAACTCTTAAAGCTGGGAAAGCTTCTGGTCCAGACGGTATTAACAACATTGTCTTGCGTCAAGCTGCAAATGAGTTGGCAACTCCCTTATGTCACTTTTTCAATTTTTCTTTGGAATCATGCAGCTTACCTTCTTCGTGGAAAATATCTAACGTTTGTCCAATTTTTAAGAGTGGCGATCCCTCGATACCATCCAATTACAGACCGGTGTCACTTCTTAACACTATGGAAAAGGTTTTCGAAAAATTAATCTATAAGCATGTCTTTAACTACTTAATAGAAATACGTTTCTTCACGCCATGCCAGTCAGGTTTCTTACCAGGTGACTCTACCGTTAATCAGCTAATTTTTCTTTATAACAAAATATGTAAAGCTTTGGATGAAGGTTTAGAAATAAGATTCATATTTTTTGATATAAGTAAAGCCTTTGACAAGGTATGGCATAAAGGCCTTATTTTTAAATTAAAACGAGCAGGAATAAAAGGAAAACTTTTGGCATGGTTCTCTGACTATCTCTCTAATAGATGCCAAAGAGTTGTATTGCCTGGCTGTCAGTCAAATACTAAACACTTAAATGCCGGTGTCCCTCAGGGCTCGATACTTGGTCCGCTTCTATTTCTTGTTTACATCAATGATATTGTCGAAAACATTGAATCGGGTATCAATCTCTTTGCTGACGACACTAGCTTGTCATTGGTTGTTAGAAATCCTGCTGACGCGGGGAAAACTCTTCAAGATGATGTCAATAAAATCAATTCTTGGGCAGAATCGTGGCTTGTTAAATTTAATCCAACAAAATCTGAATCTCTTATCATCTCACGCAAAAGTACAAAGGCTACTCATCCGGATCTAAACATGTCTAATATTCTTATTCCAAATGTACAAACACATAAACATTTAGGAATACACCTTTCTAGTGATGGATTATGGGATTATCATATTAATAGTATAGCACAAAAGGCTTGGAAAAGAATACATGTTATGCGCGAACTAAAAAATCGTCTTGATGGAAAGTCTCTCCAAGTGATATACTTCTCATTTGTTCGACCAATTCTAGAATATGGCGATGTGGTATGGAATAATATGTCCCAATATTTGAAAGATGATTTGGATAAAATACAAAATGAAGCTGCTAGGATAGTTACAGGTTGTAGTAAACTAGTCTCTTTGTCTGATCTACGAAAGGAGTGTGGTTGGGAAACACTTAGTGAGCGTAGGCGTAAGCATAAACTTATACTTTTCTTTAAAATGGTCAAAGGCTTTGCACCAACATATTTAAGTTCTCTTGTCCCTCAACTAAATAGTAGCATTAGTAATTATAATCTTCGTAATTCTAATAACCTTTATAGCATTGCATGTAGGACAAACCTGTACAAAAATTCATTCATTCCATCTGTCGTTGATGAATGGAATTCAATTCCACAAGATATTAGAAATTTAGAGTCTGTTTCTAGTTTTAAGAATTATTTAAATATTGATAAACCAATCCCGAATAAGTTATTCTTTGTCGGTAAAAGAAGGTTCCAAATTATTCATGCCAGGTTAAGAAATGAATGTAGTTCTCTCAAGCATCATTTATTCATGCGAAATATAGTTGAGTCGCCTCTCTGTATCTGTGGTGCATTAGAAACAAATCAACATTACTTTTTTGAATGGCCATTGTATCGAAATGAAAGAAATTTTTTACTTCGTTCTCTTTCAAATTTTTCACGTGTGGTAGATCTAAATACACTCCTCTTTGGAAGTGATACTCTAACTTTTTGGGACAACAAGGAATTATTTCTTCAAGTTCATTTTTACATAAAGGAAAGTAAAAGATTTGATTAATTAGTTCATTAAACCTCCATTCTCTCTCTCTCTCTCTCTCTCTCTCTCTCCCTCTCTCTGTTAGACTGTAGACTGTTTAGGTGTGTGTGTGTGTGTGTGTGTGTGTGTGTTTTATTGTATTCATGGACTTATTGTATGTGCCATTTGTACTTCGGAGAGGGACTTTATAAGCTTTCGTTAGCTTTCGTCCCAATCCTTTTGTAATTAATTATTACAAATAAATATGTTTAAACTAATCGTCGGAAAGAAAGTTGCCCAGCTGGGGATTCGAACCAGCAACCTCCAGGTCTTATGTCTTGTACGCTACCGACTGCACTACCGGGCTCGGCTGGCATTTTGGTAAGCAGAGTATAGTACATCTCTCTTTGCTACAGGAGAATGCCATAATCTGGCCCAGAAAAAGAGAGCACCAAGCGTTGTGTAACTCTTTACCAAACGACAAGATTTTAGTCTGGTCCATATTGAAAGCATTTGCAGACAACAAAACAAATATTGACCAAATGACAAGATTCTTCTGTGAGAGGATGAAAACACTGTGGGAAAAGGAGAAACTGGTTACCAACATTTTTTTCCATTTCTCACAATGTTTTCAAAAGCCTTATTTCCAGTGGTCATAAAAAGTCCGGATTCTTCGGTCAACATTACCTTTTTACCAAACGACAAAATTTTGGACTCCACCAAATTCAAAGCATTTGCAGACAACAAATAAATAGTAGCTCAAATGATGATTTCTGTCTTTGATAAGGTAGAAAACATTGTGGGAAAAGGAGAAATAAAACTCCTGGCTAGAAAATGCTGGATACCAGAATTTTCTCCTGTTCCCACAATGTTTTCAAAAGCCTTATTTCCCATGGTCAATTGTTTGGTAAAGGGGTAGTGATAAGAAAAGAAAAGAAGATTTTCGGAAATGCAGCCTATGCACGCAGGTGACGTGCTCTGGGCTTCTGAACAGTACGTGGCTCGAATTAGGTGACGGTGACAATCATAGTTGATTATTAAAAGGGAGATAACCGCGTTATACCGTCCGGTAACTTATGTACAGAGTATGTGGACCTAGGTGTCCTGTGCTTCAAATTCGCAAGGTTTGAAAATGCCAAGGCCGTGTGGGTTCTACACACGGCCTTGGCATTACTCTACACGTGTCCTCGAAATTTTAGACCAGCTCTATTTGAAAGAGTATGCAGACGACAGTGCATTTGTTTGCTAAATGATGGAATGTCTCTTTGAAAGGATGGGAAACATTATGGGAAATAATATGGTGCTAAGCGACTGGAATTTTCTCGTTTTCCAAGATGTTTTCAAACGCCTGGTTCCGTGGCGTCGTGACAACATGGGATTGTTTGACAAAGAGTTCACCAGTATTTCATTTATACACTCAGTTAAAAACGCAACACTAGTTCCGGAAGGTAAAAAAAAAAGTTTTAATCTAATTTGCATTTAATGCAATTCATTGATATTCCACTGAATGATGCACAAAATTTCGTTAAAATTATATAAAATTTTCCAACAGATAATTATACAAAAAAGTTCCTTAACGCATATCAAAAAGTCACATAATTACTATCGAGTATGGCCATCCCTTGCATTTATTTAAGCTTGCCAGCTTCGTCTCATTGACAATAATTGTAAAGTTATCCCATGCTGTGGCATATTGTCCCGTTCTTCCAGAAGAGCTGTGCAAAGTTCCGGAACTCTTGTCGGTGATTACCTCTGGTATGCAAACATCTTTTCAAGATTACAATGGTCCATGGTCAATGATACGAAGTTGGCACGTCTTTATAATTGCAAGGGGTGGCCAAACTCGATATTAAAACTTGTGACGGTTTTATTTGCGGTGAAGAACTTTTTGCATCATTTTCTATTTTAAAGTTTTTGACGAAATTATGTGCAGCATTCAAAGGAATTTCAATGCATTACATTTAAGTCAATTTAGATCAAAACTTGTTGTCTCCCGGCTGATTTTTAACCTGCAACCAGAGATGTGTCTTTAAATGTACCGAACGTAAGCTACAATGTATTTTATTTTAAAAGGAAAGAAGATTATAGGCCATAATTAGCTTAAATCGAAAATTAACTAGCTAGAGACGATATCAAATACTTCTCTGAAATGTCTAAATCAAGTTCAAAGTGAACGAGTCTGTCTACATGCTTAATGTCAACCATCATGACTAGGTGAGAGAAAAATTATAACTTACTTTCTAATTCTTTACCAGACGGTACAATTAAGACTTCTCCAAATTGAAAGCATTTGCAGACGACAAATTTAAGTGGAGAATTTTGTTTTGGAAATGGTAGAAAACCTTGTTGGGAAAGGAGAAAAATGCGAGTTAATTAAGATTTTCTCCTGTTCCAAAATTTGTTTTCAAAAGCCCTCTTCCTTAGTGTCATTAAAGCTCAGGGCTGTGTGATAAAGGGTTTAGCTGGATGGTGCTCAAATACAGATTAACACTTGCAGAACAATTTAGAGCATAAACCTTAACTCTTTAGCTACTGAGCGCGACTCACTGACCTTTTGCGGACGGTGTCGATCAAGATCAGACTGCACAGAACGACTGCACGTTCTGTGCAGTCTGATCTTGGATCTACACTGTCCGATAAGCAGATATATTTCTCCAAAAATAAGTTTGAAATACGAGGGACACTTTTTAAGTTCGTAGAGTAAGCCTATAACTTTTTAACGCGATTATGAAGTTGCACAATTTTTTACACAGAGCTTGCGTAATCATTCCTCTCTCGAATGGTGTTACGGTATGCGATCTACCCATTTCCGGAACGCCGCCCGGTAGTCCTCATTAGGTATATGTTGCAGACACTGGTAGACCGCACTGCCTATACCACAACGGGATTAAAAACGGTGCCCTGCCAGCATTTCCTTTAGTCTTGGGAACAACCAAAAGTCACAGGGGGACAGGTCAGGGCTGTATGGGGGATGATCTAAGACATCGAGCCCAGATTCTTTCTGATATTCCTGTACCGTAGCGGATTTATGGGCTGGTGCGTTATCATGGAGTAATTTGATGCTGCAGACACCGGTGCGCGGTCTGCGTTTCTGATAGAAATTAACAAGTTGAGTAAGAACACTTTCTCTGTAAAACTTTCCAGTGACAGAACTACCTTTCGGGACTGGAATGGGAAGGACTGGACCTTTCGAATCAAAGAATATCGCATACAACATGCGATTTGATGTTTTGCAACGGCCCGCAATGACAGGTCTGTCGCCCTCAGATGAAACCCAAACCTTATTTTTAGCCTTAAAATCGGGTTGAAAATGATAGATCCAGGTTTCATCACCTGTAACTATCTTTTCTAAACGACGTGGGTCACATTTATCACATTTTCTATAACTTGCGATGCAAGTCTAACCCGACTTTGTTTCTGCTCGTCAGTGAGCAAATGGGGCACCCAACGCGCACAGATCTTACGTAACCCAAGTCGTTCACGTAAGATCTTCAAAACACTTGACGAATGAATGCCACTTAATTCTTCTATCTCTTGCACGGTATAACGTGCGTCTTCCTCAATTAACGTTTTCACAGTAGCAACGTTCTTTTCCGTCAAAACGGAAACCGGCCTACCCACCCGACTGTCATTTTCAATTGACTCCCGACCATCATTAAAACGACGTACCCACTTGCAAACTGTAGCATATTTTAAAGCACCATTCCCATAAACTTTTTGCAAATCAGCATGAATTTCTGTTGGCGGAAACCCGAGCTGTGCTCGAATCTTACAATATGCCCTCTGTTCACAGATTTTTACATCCATATTGAACGCTATATTTTACTATAGTGTATAAAACCACGTGTTGAAAATACCCAGCGCAGCGCGCACGTGGACCTCGTACACCGCATACCGTGGCACCGTTCGAGAGAGGAATGATTACGCAAGTTCTGTGTAAAAAATCGTGCAATTTCATAATTGCGTTAAAAAGTTATAGGCTTACTCTACGAACTTAAAAAGTGTCCCTCGTAACATTTTTGGGATTTTTACTATCGACTTGAAAGTTTTATTTCCCTTATTTAGAAGGATAACGATTAAAAAACTCGGTGTGAAAATATCGTGGAAATCGTTACGCACATTTTCTCCTTTTGTCACAATTGTTTTGAAAGTAAATCACAGCGAAGATCTTCATAGGTAGGAGGAATCTAATTAAAGTAACTTTTTATCAGTGTTCAAAGGCATTTTTCAAGGTATGAATTTAAAGTCCTAATGGCGGCCAAAAGTAAACGGTCTGCGTGTTCAAATGCATATGAATTTAAATCATACAATTTAAAAAGTATACGATAAATAATTGTAAAGATGACAATTTGTTATTGTACGGTAGGTCCAAGAGTTAGTTACTAGCAGAAAAATGAATTTTAAAAGTACGTCAAAAGTAGCCAGGTTGCTCTATGTTTTGTTTACTTTTTACCTGGTTTTGAAATTCATTTTTCTGCCAGCGACTAACACCTGGGCCGACCGTACAACAGATTGTCATTTTCATAATAATTTCCATACTTTTGGAGGGGATGAATTTTATTTAAATAAATTTTTACACCCGCATTGTTTACTTTTGGCCGCTACTGGACCTTTAAAGTACTGGCCTACCTTTTCTTCATATTTACTGTTCTGATTGGAAAACTCGGCTGAAGTGTGTGGTACCTTGTTCATCCAGTCATCTACAAATATCAAACATATACGAATGATAAATGAAATATGACATCAATGTTTATGTGTTTCTTTGGTTTTAATATTGCTAGACCGCGGCAGTGCCTTGTCCAAGGACATCATTAATAAAAAAAAAAAACTCCATGTTTCGGCTGAGGATCAAGCCCGGAATCCCTGGATTGCCTACCACACAATGTAATTGTTGCAACGCCATAGACGAAAACAGATAATTTTGCGTGAGGAAGTGACCAAGATCAAACTATACAAAACATGCAGTCTGATCTTGGATCGATACGATCCACTTGCTTTGTCAAGCCGTTTTGCTAAAACTCTTCCTCAGTTTCAGTGGATTGTATTTTCAACCGTCGATAGAGGGCGAGTTTAATGTGCCATGCTCTGGCAAAAGGGAGCTTAATGCATCTCCGTGATGCTAAATACCAAGGAAGTCATCACATAATTATGAATCCATAATAGCTACTTTCTTTTTTAACAACCGACTTAATCTTGAGGCAAAGTGGTCCTTGGGCATACAGAAAATTGACCGATAGCGAAAAGTTTCGGCCCGGGTCAGCCTGCGCAGTCTGCGCAGGCTGACCTGGGTCGATACTTTTCGCAGATGCATTAAGCCTCCTTTTCACAGAGCATGGCTCATTTTTTTTTTTTTTTTTTCGGTGAAACAGTTAACCCTTATCCTGCTAAATAAGTGTAATAAAACTTTAAGCCGATAGTAAACATCCCAAAATGTTCTATTCCAAACTTATTTCTTGGAGAAGAATATCTCCTTGTCGGACAGTGTAGATTCATGATCAGACTGCACGTTCTATGAAGTCTGATCTTGATCTACACTGCCCGCAAAAAGTCAGTGAGTCGCGCTTTGCAGCTTAAGGGTTAATCACTTAACTATTCTTGGCCCCTACAATAAAACAATTTTTAGCTATGCTCTGGCCAAAAGGGCTCTCTCTCTCTCTCTCTCTCTCTCTCTCTGGTTCGAGTCCCAAGTTCGGACAGTTTCTTTCCGAGGATTGATGATAGCCATTAAGACAGGTTTCATTCATCTTTCAAGTTGTCTAGAGTTGTTGTCGTTTGGTAAAGAGTTAAGATCAGATATTAGCAGTGTTGTTTCCTGATTTGTATAAATAATGTATTTGCTGTCATTATGGAAAATAATGTAAAATTGATAAACTCTTTTAACCTTTCACCAGAACAACCCGGTTTAACGAGCTTGTCGGAATAGGCTTTGGAAAACATTGTGAGAAAAGAAGAAAATGCCAGGATCCTTTTCCCACAATGTTTTCTATCCTTTAAAGGACAAATCTGACCATGTTTGATTGTCGTCTGCAAAAACTTCCAAGGATATTGACAAGTCTAAAATTTTGTCGTCTGGTAGAAAGTTAATGCTACAACTGTTAAATATTGTTTTGAATAGATTTGAATATTTTGTACATGATTGATACGTTCTTTCGACAGTGTTTATATATGACAGGAATAAATTATATCTATAACACATGCACATTGTAAATAAGCCGTGCTCTTGCAAAAGGGAGTGTAACACATCTCCGTGACGTATTATACAAAGCTACATGTAGTTAGCACATCATATATGGATCCTTAAAATCCATTTTGTCTAACGACCGACTGAATCTGGAGGTAGAGTGGTCCTTGGACATGTAGAAAATTGACCAATAGCAAAAAGTATCGACCCATGTCAGCCTGCTCGGACTGCGCAGGCTGACATGGGTCGATACTTCTTGCAGATGCATTACGCACCCTTTTCACAGAGAATGGATAAAACGTATGTGCCTGAAGTAAATCTTGTAAGGGAAACGAGAGTAGAATTTTAAAGTCTGTCGTGATTGCATATGAGCCACGCTCTGTCATAACCGGGTTAAAGCATCTACAAAAAGTATCGACCCACGTCAGCCTGCGCAGTCCGCGCAGGCTGACCTGGCTAGAAACTTTGTGCTATTGGTCAACTTTCGGCATGTTAAAGGACCATTCTACCCGATGATTCAGTTGTTTGTTAGTCAAACTGGATTCTATGACTCCATAATTATGTGATGTCTGGCTTGGTGTCCAATGCATTACTGAGATACATCAAACCCACTTTTGCCAGAGCGTGACTCATATCTAGGTAACCCTTATCAGCTAAGTGGGACTCAAGGCGCATTTGAGGACAGTGCAGATCAAGATCAGATTGCACAGAACGTGCACTCTGATCTTGGATCTACACTCTCCGATACGTTCAGATTTTCTTCCGATAAAAAGAATTGAAGCAGCAATATTTCCGGGTTTTTCTCTTCCTTCACCTGGAAGCTTTCATTTTACTTATATGGCATGTTAACTCTTTACCAGATGACAGAATTTTAGACTGGTCTAAACTGAAAGCAAATACAGACGACAAACTTAGGTTTGCACAAATTCAGAAATTGTTCTTTGTAAGGGTAAAAAACATTGTGGGAAAAGGGGAAAGTGCTGGTAGCCAGCATTTTCTCCTTTTCCCACAATGTTTTTACAAGTCCATTTCCCTAGACATTGCACCGTCTGAATCACATAAAAAGCACTAATGGCTTTACAGGCTTGCTCGTCATTTCTTAGAGCGTCTTTTGTCTACCGAACTTTCAGCATTGGCTGTCCATCGTCTTTTTTGCTCAAGTTAGGTGTTGTTAACAAGAGTTGGGAGATTTGATTAAACGTTTGCATTTTTTATCCGCAAAGTTCTTGCAATACATCCACTTTCATTGAATCTACTTGGATCTAAAATAATAGGTAACTGATCGGTGGTTTGAAATAGCGGATGTTTGTCGCAAGCCATCTTGTTCAGTGCTACCTGTGGTGGGCATTTTAGACCTTCTCTCTTTTGAGTCTGACAGGGACAGCATTCGTCCCAATCAGTTTGAATCTTAAAGCTTATATTTAATATATTCTTGGATCACAATTAAAGGCTAGGGAACTATCCTTTTACCACCTTTTGGCTGTTAAATACTGAATATGTTAGACACATAAGATATACGAAACGACCGGGTTCGGGTATTCAAACCCTACACCTAGGCCGATCGTTTATCCAGTGTCGTATAAGTTCCGTGCAATCTGTACAGGATTCCGCTAACTAAAGTCCCATAATCCTCTGCTCCGCTCTCCCCAGCGGCCATATCCTTTCAATTCAGGTGCGATTATCTAATTGGTACGACATAGAAAAGTATGTGCATTGGCTTTTTTGATAGCATTTGGGACACTTAACAACTTAGCAGTATGCTAAGCTATCACTGGACTCCATTCTGAGTTCCATAACAGAGATGTCACCAGTATGCCCTTGTTGTGCCTTGACATTCACTTTTATGTTTGAAAGTTTAAAAAATGGTTTCTCAAAAGCTTCATCTACTAAACATGGGCAAAATACATGACAATACACTCAAAAGTGGATAAAAGATATTTTCTTACAGCTGGCAGCCAACTTGAAAACTTGAAACTCAAACTGCCCTATTAATTCAGTGACTTCACACTCTTTTTTACCTTTTACGAGTCATTTAGACAGTATAAGTGGATTTTAGCGAAGAACAAAATGGCCATATTTTAATAATGGCTGCCATCTTGAAACATCGTAACCATCTATTTAGTTCCGTGATTGCAAAACGACCATACTCAGCTGAACGTCAAAATTTAACCTTTTTATTATGTTTAACCGCCCAGATTGAAAAGAAAACGTATTCACTGGTACTAATCACTGTTTTACAAAAAATTCTGATTCCCTATTGAAAAAATATCTGACTATGTATGTCTCTTTAAACTCATTATTAGACGGGTGAATTCTACCTGAACAAAGCTTACAAATCTATCTCAAGTTTCTTTTAGGTTCACGTTACTTTTTTATCACATGTGTAATCGTAATGGTAATATCTAGGGTGACAGTTAATCAACTTTTTCAACCTTGAACATTCTAGGGACAGCATTTGAGTCATACTCTGTGAAAATGGGGCTTGATGAATTTGCAAAAAGTATCGACCAATGCCAGTCTGCGCAGTCCACTCAGACTGATCTGGGCCGAAACTTTTCGCTATTGGTTAATTTTCTGCAGCTCAAAGGACCCGTGTAGTTCATGTTTCAGTCGGTTTTTAGACAAGATGGACTTTTTTTTATCTATAATTATGTGATGACTTGTTTTGTATCATGCATCAAGGAGATGTATCAAGCCCCCTTTTGCCAGATCATGGATCATTTATTACTTTTGCGGATAGTAGTCCACAGATGGTAAGTCAGGTAGCACATAACAACCCTCATCATGAATGATATTTCTCCTAGTGTAGAGAGTGCCCACACCGCCAACACAGGCGATCACTACATGGCAAAACTTCGCCTTCTGTATAATGTCCACTGTATACAGTGTCCAGGGTCCGTATTCACCAACCGTTCTTAAGAACATTCTTGGTCTTGTTCTTCAAAATTTTCCAAATTTGAGGTAACACAACTTCTGATTGGCTAAACCATATGGTTTAGCCAATCAGAAGTTGTGTTACTTTCAAATTTGGAAAATTTTGAAGAATAAGTCCAAGAACGTTCTTAAGAATGGTTGGTGAATACGGACCCAGGTCTGTTTTGTACCGAGCACCACAACCGCTCATTTATCGGCAATTTTCGCATAGTCCATAACTTGAATGAAAAATACGATGCTTTTTACCGTGTTCTGCGATAATGTATCTATGGCACGTTTTTAGGGGCAATTCAATCACAGCTCAAAATTTTCGAAATGGAGCAGTTGGGTTCTTCCCGCTACGAAATTTGGCCTATTTTTAGAACAGAAAACAATCCAAGTTTTGTGCTTTATGTACAAGTTGGCTTCTTTAAAAAAGAAGCCAGGAGAGGTCAGCATCCATGTTTTCAAATAGCTTATTGCTTTTAATTTCAATATATTTTGGTACATGTAAACAAATAAGTAAGGCATTATATGATTGCCGCTGTGTAAAAAGGAGAAACCTCTTATGCATTACATGACAGACACGTGGCCTTCTTCCCACGTTTTCAAGTGATCTTTTCCCGCGTTGTTCTCTTTTTTTAACGAAGTTCTTTTTTTGTGTGTGTAGCTTTATTTTTTTAATGAAAAATTAAAACTACTGGAAAGGTTATTTGCAATCAAATCAACAAAACAAATCCTTTTTGAAATCCGTCGAATAAAAAAAAAAAAACACACCTATTTCCTATTTCAGTTTTTTGATTTCGGTTTATTTATAAAACCATGACGAAACAGACTGTGTATCAGAACAATTTCGCAAAAAAGCATGGAGTTAGGCAGCAATTTCTGAGGCAGTCTGCCTTTTAAACTCAACACTGTTGGAGAGGTCTGATGATCTCTCCAATAACACTGAAAGTATAACCTGTTTCCGTCCGCATTGCAGCTTGAATAACAAATACTACAGCAAGTTGATGCTATGGGGTGTGTTCCTAGTAGCATATTTAAGGAGATGACATCTTTTAGACATTAGTTTAACTCAGGTAAGATTGGTAAAATGAAATTTTAGAAGAAGAGACGACTCATCACCTTTCACAATCTGTAAAGGTTTTATTTCAATGATGCAATAGAAATTAGCGCAACGTGCACACTTAATCACTTGTTATTGCCCTTTTTGTGATAATGCCACCATATTATTCGTACCCAATCGTTTTGTTTTTTAAAAGAAATGTTCACCGTCAGTTCCTCAGGTAAGAAACATGAATATCGCGGGTGGAAGTAGGTTATTTTGATTTGGATTTCCATTTAATAATCTTCTGTATAAAACTAATACTTCCCGTTGGTGTAATAAAAGCGTACACACATCAAAAGGGGAATGTTAGCTTTCCTTTGTTAATCTTTGTCCGAAATTTACCTGACGCAACCTTCTGTTTAAAAAAACAGCTGAATGCCTAGGTAGAATGGTTCTTGGAGATGCAAAAAAAAAACATGCCAAAAGCAAAAAGTATTGACCTAGTTCAGCCTGCGCAGTCCGCACTGGCTGATCTTGATCGATTCTTTTTTGCTGATGCATCAAACCTCCTTTCTACAGAGTATGGCTATAAATATCAGAGATCACGACAAGCAGCATATTAAGTTTATCATTTACCAAAACAAAGCTGTGTTTTAATGACTCTGGGGGGAAAAGTAATTTTTTGAAAAATTGTGGGAAAAAAAGAAAATACTAGTAATCAGCATTTTCTCCATTTTCCATAATGTTTCTTACCTTTTCTAGGACAAATATAATCATTGAGCCACATATGATTTTCCGTGAGCTAATGCTTTCAGTTTGAACAAGTCTAACATTTGTCGTCTGGTAAAATATTTCGCTGACGAGAACTCATCCAGCTGTTCAGAATATGTATACCTGCTCTAGTAAGAGTCGTGTTTCGACTGCCATAGACCACGTGATTTCTCCCGGCAGAATGCAGTTTCCGGTCCGACCGCGGCGTAGATATCAGCGACGCCTGACCCCTTTTCCTGCCCTGAAATAGTCCCCAGTAACGCCTTGGCCTTTTAGGTCTCCCTTTCAGGCTTTGTTTCCGCTCATACCAGTCTCGCCTAGAAAAACGATGACGTATAAAAAGAAAGATCACATATTATAAATGTTGTTACAGAGATTCAGTACACATTTTTCCTTCTTAATTGTGAAGAAACAAGAAAATATCCTCGATGAACAAGTTTGCTTTTGCCTCAATGTTTTCACGTTTATTCATAGATCAGTCTTGATCAGTATTGAATCATGCTGATTATTAGAGGTTTTCAAAGTCGACCGCTGCGATTTTGCTTCAGGAACCAATCAATTATCTCGTTACAAGATGATAAAATTTTAACTTGCCAAAATTGAAGGTAAAGGCACTTGCAGACGACAAATGCCTTAAATGATTGAAATAGTCTATGAAAATCTAAAAAAAAAAGTAGTTAAAGGAGAAAAAAAAAAAAAGCTGCTGACCGGCATGTACTCCTTTTCCCACAGTGCTTTCGAGGGCTATTTTTTTTCTTAAGGGTCATTAAAACACGGGATTGTTTGGTGAAGAATTAATTTGACATACTCTTGATTTTTCTATGTTGCAGTTTTCTTTATTTACAGACTGCTATTGCATTCGTATGCTGCAAAATAATCTGTGCACCTGGGCTTCGTGAAAAAAATAGAAGGGATAAGAAAACAATCACTGTAGAAGTGAGGGGTGAGATCAAATTTCAGTTATCATATATTATCAACCCTAGGGCAGCAAAGCGCGACTCAATGCGATTTTGCGGCCAGTGTAGATCAAGATCAGACTGCACAGAACGTGCAGTCTGATCTTTGATCTACACTGGCCGTCAAGGGGATACTTTACCCCTAAATATAACTTTGAAATGTCAATATTTTGGTTTTTTTACTATCGGCTTGAAAGTTTCATTTAACTTATTTAGCTGGTAAAAGGTTGAATCGAAATCTGATCGAATTGAATTTCCTCGTATTTTTTTTCCCAAAACTTGTACGATTCATTAGACTTTAAAATTTGAAAATAAGATTTATTTTTGCTACAACTGCCGCATTTCCTTCTTAAACCTTAACCAAACAAATCCAGGGTTAAACGACCTACGGAAAAAAACAACTCTTAAAAACATTGTGGGAAAGGAGGAAATGCTGGTAAACATTATTTTCTCCATTTCCCACAACGTTCTCCACCCTTTTCAAAGACAAATGTCATCATTCCAACCTTTACCAAACAATTCAGATTTTTAAATAACGACCTGAAGAAAAGACCTTTTGAAAATATTGCGGGAAGAGGAGAAATTGCTTGTAACCTGCATTTTCTCTATATTTCCCACAGCGTTTTCTACCGTTTCAAAAACGAATTCCCTCACCAGAGCCACATTTAATTTGTCGTCTGCAAATGCATTCAGTTTGAACAAATCCACAATTTTCTCCTTTGGTGAATAGTTAAACAAATTTTCAACACATTTTTGAAAAAAAAAAACACTGAATATTGGATAATAAAAACAAACTGACGTTTAATACATAATGATGAATCTGAGTAATGCTTAAATACTGGTAAACACGTTGTTGTAAAAGAAGAAATTTTCCGCCACGAGCAGTTTTGTTCTATCAGCTACAAAGTTTATTTTCTGAAGTGGTCTGCCACGAGGTACTAAAGAAGTTCTCTTTTGAGTGAATGATACTGAAATTTTCAGATGGAAAAAAAGACTCCTCTCATTTCTTACAAATTTCAGAGATTCATTGGACAAGTATATAAACAACATAAGAAAATCTGATCTTGGATCTACCCTGTCCGATAAGGAGATATCTTTCCCCACACAATACCTTTGAAATAGCAAAATTTGGGTTTTTACTATCGGCTTGAAAGTATTATTTCATTTATTTAGCAGGATAAGGGTTAACTCTTTACCAAATGACAAAATTTTAGACTGGTCCAAATTGAAAGCATGTGCAGACGACAGAATAAATGTGACTCAAAAAATGAAATTTGTTTTGGGAAGGGTAGAAAACATTGTGGGAAAAGGAGAAAATGCTGGTTACCAGCATTTTCTCCTTTTCCCACAATGTTTTCAAAAGGCTTCTTCTTCAGGGTCGTTAAAAGTCGGGATTGTTTGGTAAAGGGTTAAAAAAAAAGAAATGAGCCATGCTCTATGAAAAGGGGGCTTAATGCATTTGCAAAAAATATCGATTAAGGTCAGCCTGCGCAGTCCGCCCAGGGTGACCTGGGCCGAAACTTTTCGCTATTGGCCCATTTTCTGTATGTCCAAGGAACAGTCTACGTTATTATTCAGTCGGCTGTTTAAAAAAAGCGGGTATTATGGATCCATAATTATGTGATGGCTTGATTGGTACAATGGTCACGGCGATGCATTAAGCCCCCTTTTGCCAGAGCATGGCTCATTAATACATGTAGTGTTAAAGGAAATGTGACCCTATTTATGACGTCAGATGAAACTGCAATCTTGTTTTTGTTTAACCCTGTAAAAAGCAATCCCTTGTTTTAACGACCTTGCAGGGGAAAAAAAGAGATTTAAAAACATTGAAGGAAACGGGAAAAGATATTGTAAACCATTTTTTTTTTTCTTCTATTTCAACTCACATTTTATACCCGTTTTAAGACAAATCTCATCATATGAGTAAAATTTGATATGTAGTCTGCGAATGCTTTCAATTTAGACAAGTTTAAAACGTTTTCTGGTAAAGGATTAACCCTTGCCCTGTCAAATTTACACCATTGACTGTTAAAGAACAGAAATGTGTTCTTTTTTGTGTGTTAACCCTTAACCTGTTAAATAAGAGAAATGAAACTTTCAAGCCGGTAGTAAAAACTGAAATGTTGCTATTTCAAAGGCATTTTTGGGGGGAAATATCTCCTTATAGGACAGTTTAGATTCAAGATCAGACTGCACGTTTTGTGATCTTGATCTACACTGTCTGCAAAAGGTCAGTTAGTCGCGCTAAGCAGCCTTAGGGTTAAGGCTACTGTCAGTAACCCTTTGTTAACCCTGGGGAGGAGGCCGTTGGAAAACATCGCGAGCAAAAGAAGAAAATGCTGGTAACCAGCATTTTCTTCTTTTCCTATAATGTTTTCTCAATTTTCAAACGCAAATTCTATCATCTTAGTGGCATTTCATTTGTCGTCTACAAAGGCTTTCAAAATAAATTAGTCTAAACTTTCTTAAATAACCAGCATTTTCTCCTTTTCGCACAATGTTTTCTCAATTTTCAAATGCTTATTCTATCATTTTGGCGGCATTATATTTGTCGTCTACAAAGGCTTTCAAAATGAAGTAGTCTAGAATTCTGTCGTACAGGGTTAGATGGGGATTGTACTACCGAAACAAACGACTGACAATTCGATTGTATGGACTAGGATCAGACTTCATAGGTGCTTACCTTGATCCACACTCTCAATAAAGGGCATTTATAATCTCGTTTCTCATGACAAAGACAGCAAGAAAGTAAATGTAGTGATACTGGCAAAAAGGGGTAAAAATCGTAATAAGAGCCTCCATTCATCAAAATTCAAATTTCTTTGAAAACGGTGGGAAAGGAATGCAAATGAATACGTGACACGGGTCTTTAGCTTTCATTACACCTGAGCTTTTTTTGCCACCAAATCTAAATGAGCAGGCTGACCTGAACCGAAACCTTTTTGCATTTTGTCTATTTTCTGCATGTCCAAGGACCATTTTACTTCATGATTCAGCCGACTGTTTTAGAAAATGGATTTTATTTTAATAACTTCTGTACTTGGTTGGTATAATGCATCACGGAGATGCACTAAATATCCTTTTGACCAGAGCATAGCACATCTAGGTATGGGGTGGCAGAGATATAGAGTGAGAGGAACAAGCAGAAAGACAGCCAGTAGTGTTCCGCCAAAGACATAAACAGAGAGGAGATAATTGTCCTATAACGTTGTAGAAACAATGGATAAAAAAGGTGAGAAAAATACACTTGCGACTAACTCTAAAATAGATTTCATAGGAAAGAGTCCTTCTTATCTGATTACATTTGATGGAGACAGTTTTATGATTCAAAGGATCAAAATCCAAGAATCCCTGACAGACGGTTGGACGGACAGACAGACAGACAGACAGGCAAACAGACAGACAGACAGACAGACAGTAAGTTGTGAGGAGAATTACTAAAAGAAGGAAGACCGTTAATAGAAGAGAATAGGACAGATTTTAAAAAAAAAGGGCAATACAGACGGACCGACAGTAAAACGGGGCAATGGAATCACGGGAAGAAAATAGAACAGGGCGATGGAATGACGAGATGACAATGAAATGGGGCGATGAACAGACGGGAAGACAATGAAACGGGACCGAAATATTGGCGAAAGTGATAAAGAGACCTCGAAAAGGGATGACAAAAGACTTAACGCAGAGAAAGACCTATGTTACAGAACACGTTGTAGTAAAAGGAGAAATTGTTTGTTGGAAGCAAGTACTCATTTTCTAGCAATGCTTTCCAGAAGATCTATGTGTTCTACTTACCACATCACAATAACGACGAGCATAACGACTACAAGAACGAGCAAGAAGAGGCCAACTACAGAGGAGGCCACAAGTCCAGCCACGTTGTACTTGTAACTGCATTGTGCACCTGAAAGAAAATAAACAAGCAAATAAGTAAAAACAGGATGTCGAAGATTTTCTTTTTTGTGTTTATCTCTTTACCAGTCGACATAGTCTTTCGGCTTGTCCAAACCGAAAGCATTTGCAGTCAAAAAAAACATAGCTCATCAATAAAAATGAATTCGTTTTTGAACGTAGAGAAAACACGGTGGGAAAAAGGGACAATGATGGCTACCAGCATCTTCTTTCCCCAAGATGTTTTCAAAAGCTTCTTGGAAATAACGAGGGATTGTTTGGTGAAGACTTAAACCTATTCATTTTCACTGATTGTGAAACAAGCTCTACAACTTCCATGAATCACCCTCGCTCGGAAATCGTAACCCTTATCCTGCTAAATAAGAGAAATGAAAATTTGAAGCTGATAGTAAAAATCCAAATTTTCCTCTTTCAAAGGCATTTTTAGTAGAAAGATACCTCCCTCTCGGACAGTGTAGATCAAGATCAGACTGCAGTTCTGAGCAGTCTGATCTTGATCTACGCTGTCCGCAAAAAGTCAGTGAGTCGCGCTTAGCAGCAAAAGAGTTAGAGGCCAAATCACAGCCATAAGTAAACTACAGTGACCACCCCATTAACTCGAGTGGTACAGCAAGACACGTGTGCACGTCAAATCTCGCTCCACTTGAGGGTGTGGCTTCGACACCCGTGGCTGACCACCTAAAATTGATAAAATGTCTTTCGGATGAGCTATTTACACATAGGTCTCGTATGACGGTACTTCACACTGAGCACTTTCAAGAACCAGGCGTAACTTAGACTGGTTTCAGTCCAGTATCCTGCACTATCCCTCGTAGTCCGCGCTGGCTGACCTGGACCGAGCCGTTTTGCTATTGGTCAATTTTCTGCAGCACAAGGGACAAGTTTACCTCATGATTCAGGTAGTAGTTGGACTAAATGGATTTTATAGATCTATCATTATGTCATGACTTGCTTGGTATACTGCATCACAGAGATACATTAAGCTCCCTTTTACCATAGCATGGCTCAAATTATACTTTCATTTACTGTTGAAGCTGAAATTGATTTTTTAATAATTCAAATTTTACCAGTATTTGATCTTTTTAAAATTGTCTGCTACAAATCCGATTTAAGCAAGTTACAGAATAGACCCTTAGCCGTGTACTAAACAATCATTCTTCTGTAATATGATACTGTTTGTTGACAATGGCTGTCTACAATTGTGATTTTGTGACAGGACCTAGATAAATTTACACACTACATAGATATGCAGATTATTCTCTAGCGTTTGAGATTGCTAAATACATGCAGACTAAAACAAAAAAAGAGTTTATCTTTAAATCGGGAGATATCCTTGTTTGAATTTTTTTTTTTCGAGCCTCAATATCAGATTGCACTTTCCTTGTCGACACTGTCCACTTACATGTAACAAATGACAACAGATCCCTGATATACTTTAGTCTAAAACACTGAATAACCGTTTCAGTGCCATAGTCAAAACATGGACTGTTTCCGGCCTTTTAAAGACGAAGATCAGACTGCACAGAACGTGGATCATAGATCTATACCGTGTGCTTGTTAAGTCGAACCTAGAAGATAAAAAACTTTCTGGGTTTCAGTGGGTTGTATTCTGTAGCCGTCGATAGAGATTGGCTATATACATACATTGTTGCATTTCAGTCTTTAAGTCCGAGCGTTCTATGTTGTCTTTTTTTTTCTGTTATTTCGATATTTTTGTTGACAGGTATTCATGTATGGTTGACAATTCTGTAATGATGATGAACTTGAGATGTTTATGTAAGATAATACAGCATTCTGTTCATTTATCATCACTCATTGCACGGTACAGCTCGGTTCTGCAGCCAGATACATGTTTTGACTTTGTCTGCAAGACATCATACCTAATACTCCCTGCGAGGTTGAACTTTTTTACCTTAGAAAGCCCTAAATGTGGCCATATTTAATTCTGCACATGCACACACCAAGAGTTCCCCTCCAGGAGAAGGAGTGGGCATCTTAGTGTATACTCGTGCAGTATTAGATGTTTCTACAATTCAGACACTGAAAGTACAGATACTAAGATTGAATAAATTATTATATATTTAAACCCTTACAAGGATTGTATCTTTAAATATCAATTGTCTTTCGGTTATTTTAGACCAAACGAAATGTTTAAATTATTTGATAGTATCGTTAGACCAATCTTATGCTATTCCTGTCAAATATGGGGTTATCAGTACTGTGAAAAGATAGAATCCGTTCATTTGAATTTTTGTAAACGTTATTGTTCTCTACCACATCAAACGTCAAATGTTTTTACTTACGGTGAAAGTGGTCGTCTTCCTCTATGTGTATTTTACATGACTCAGTGCATTAAATACTGGATAAAACTTTTACATATGGATTCTAAACGTTATCCGTTCCTGTGTTATAAATTGTTAAAGTCGCTAGACGAAGCAGGAAGAAGAACATGGGCAAGCAATGTTAAATATTTATTATTCTCATTCGGCTTTGGCTATGTCTGGATAGCCCAAGATGTAGGTGATAGCAGTCATTTTATTTCATCATTTAAACTCCGTTTGATCGATATCTATACTCAAAAATGGAATGAAGATCTCGCTAGTTATAGCAAAACAGAGTTATATAAATGCTACAAATCTCTAATTAACCCCGAAAAATACCTCCCGATTGAGCTGCCTTAATGATTCAAGAAAGCACTTGTACGCTTTAGAACCTCAACTCATGATCTTATGATCGAGAAAGGGCGCCATATGGGAATTGATCGTCAATTAAGATTATGCAAATTTTGTTTGTCGAAATATGTTAGAACTGTCGAAACTGAATTTCATTTTTTGGTAGAATGTGATGCATATGACGAACTAAGAAGAAATATTTTTGGAGATTTGTATTTTAAGAATAGAAACATGCAAGAATTCGTAGCTGTCATGTCAAGTACGGAAACGTATATTATTCATAAGCTGTCAAAATGTCTTTATTTGGCATTTGAAGACCGAAAAACTATAAATAGTACTAGACCATGTAAGCATGCAACCCAGATCGGATTGGGCTGCAGTCTTCTGTAGGTTAGTCTAGATCTATATTGTAAGTGCTTCATAATTATGTTTTCAAAGTTTTCTTCTGTACGAAACCAAACCAGTTGTAAATGTCTGTATTGTACATTTTAAGTAATTTCCATATGAGTTTTGGATCACTATTAACCCATTACCAGATGACAAAATTTTAGACTGGTCGAAAATCAGAGCTGTTGCAGACAACAAATTAGATTTAGATCAACAATAGAATTTGTTTAGGAAAGGGTAGAAAGCATTGTGTGAAAAGGAGAAAATGCTAGTTACCAGCGTTTTCCTCGTTCCCCACATTGTTTTCAAAAGTTTTCTCTCTCAGAGGTGTAAAAATCCATGATTGAGTGGTAATGGGTTAAAAGAGATGAGTCATCAGCGTTTTACCTGACACAACAGCTCTATGGAGCTTTATAATACTTAGCTATGAAAGCATGCACCCCAGATCGGATTAAACTACTAACTTTTGTAGGTTGGTCCGGATCTGCATTGCAAGTGCTTCATAATGTTTTTTTTTTTTTTGCAAAATCAAATTAACGATAATTGTCTATAGTAAACATGTTAGGTCTTATCACGAATCTTTGAATAATCTTTAACCCTTTCCCAAACGACAAATTTTGGACTGGTCCAAATTGAAAGAGTTTGCAGACGACAATTTTAAATTTGATGAAAATGGCATAAAGGTCTCAAAAAGGGTAGAAAACACTGTGGGAAAAGGAGAAATTGCTCGTTACGAGCAATTTCTCCTTTTCCCACAGTGTTTTCAAAAGCTTTGTACTGCAGACACGTGAAAACCAGGGCTTGTTTAGGAAAGGGTTACAGCATGCAATTCAGATCGGATTAGACTGCAATCGTTGCGGGTTATTCTAGATCTGCATTGTAAGCGCTTCATAATGTTTTCAAAGTTTTCTCGTTTGAGAAACCGAATAAATGATAATTTTCTTTAATGTCCAATTTTAGGTCATCTCAATATGAGTTTTGTGTCACTATCAAGGTTGTTTCCATGATATTTTATAGGGCACCACTTGATATGATTTTGTTATCTTGTAGTATGTGTATAATGGGCCAGAGGCCTATAATGTATGATTAAAGAATTGAATTGAAAAATGAATTGAATTGTGGAACTTACTTGATTAGCCATTAAATGTTTAAAGGTGCAGCCAATGAAATTTCTAAACCTTTTGCGATCTTTTTCAATTGGTCTTTCTCTCAAGTTATTTCCCGTAGTCTCTAGATAACTGCCTAAGTAGTACAGGTCTATCATTTAAAGGGTGTGATAACTTTCCGTTATGAATTACAGACAGAATCTCTACTGAGTTGGTGCGGAAAAGTATTTGAAAGTAAGTCTTGGAACATATATATAACTTCTTCACGAAGAATGACTTTTTGCAGTCATTCCGGTTACCTGCTAAACGTTCTACGACTCTTCATTTTGTCGATATCTTTCGCCACATTTGTCAGCTGTTCGACAACAAAAAAATTTCCTGCATGGTATTTCTGTGATCTCTAAAGCTTATGATCGAGTATAGCAGATAGGTCTTCCATTTAAAATACGCCAAAATAGCATTGACGAAAGTATTTTTGGATGATTTTTCTAAGTACAAGTATCTATGAGATGGACGTCAAAGGGTCATCGTTCAGTCGAACAAGAGGGTCATTAGCCCTAACGCGCTCACCTGAGTAAAATCATCTAGGATTGAGACAGTTAAGAGATCCAGGTTGTGTTGATGTAAAGCACATATAAAATATACTCAGTGGAATTAAGTTTTTTCTCAACATAACATTTGTGTTTGTTACATTGATTGACATGCATGCAGCTAACACTGTCATGAGAATTTGACTGAAAATAAGGCCTCGAGAGTGCACACAAGGTTTTTCTAAGACTTGTCTAAGTAACCGATTTTATGACCTATTTTAAGACCATACGTGACCCAATTTCAATCTTGTAAGAGATATGATCAAAACAAACATTGTGACTAATTTTCATGCATATCATACAGAAAATATGACCTCTAGGGTGCACACAAGATTTTGTAAGAATTGTCCCTGTGGCCTGCTTTTTCATCCGCAGTGACACATTTTCAGTTTTCCGAGACATGCCGGTGATCAATAAAAACATTCTGACCAATTTTCGGACAGGTAGTTAGACCTCTAGAGTGCACATAAAGTGTTTCTAAGATTTGTCCTAGTGACCTATTTTTGGTCCTACATGACCAAAATTCAAGATATTTTCAAGACAAACATTCTGATCAATGAGTGGTCATGATTATCAGACTAAAATATAGCCTCTACACTGCATACAAGGTTTTTCCAAGATTGTCGCAGTGATCCAATTTCGATCTTGTCCGAGATAAAAATTAAGAAAAACATTCTCATTACTTTTCACGAGTATTGGGCTGAAAATGTGGCCTCTAGAGCGCACACAAGGTCATTGTTGACGCCCGCTCGACTGACAACGGACACGGCACGACCACAAAAGCTCACTTTGTGCTCAGGTGAGCTAAAAATGTAAAGGCCCTAGCACCAAGCCTTGACGATTACTGGCTGTGATAGATTTAACAGACGAAACAGGAGACGGTTTCGTTTCGGAGGAATTCGCAACTTTCAAAATTATTATTGCAGTGGATGAACTCTTTACCAAACGACAAAAATTTAGACTCTGCAAAAGTTGAAAGAATTGCAGACGACAAATTACAGTAAATGTTGCTGAAACGGTGGATATTGTCTTTGAAACGGTTCGGAAACATTGTGGGAAAAGGAGAAAATGCTGGTTACAAAATTTGTTTCTTTTCCCACAATTTAAAAAAACGAGTCTTCTTCAGGGTCGTTAAAAGACAGAAAGAAGGATTGAATAAGCGGACATTTTGAGACTGAAACCATGTACCATTGAAACATTATGAATAAAAGAAAAGAATCTTCCGTGCATGTTGAAAACTGATACATAAACCAGGGTTGTAGTTGGCTGTTTGAGGACAAATGGGTCTTATTACGACAGGTTTTCCTTCTCGCTTAACCTTTTCCCAAACGATGAATTTTAGACTGGTCCAAATTGAAAGAGTTTGCAGACGACAATTTCAAATTTGATGAAAATGACAGAAAGTTCTCCAAAAGGGTAGAAAACACTGCAATTTCTCCTTTTCCCGCAGTGTTTTCAAAAGACATGTGCTGCAGACATGTGAAAACCAGGGCTTGTTTGGGAAAGGGTTAAAACATTATTTTAACCCTTATCCAGTTGAATTAGTTAAATAATACCTCAAGTCGATAGTAAAAAACCAGTGCAGCTATTTCAAAGTTATTTTGGGAGAAGAAATATCTCCCTTTCGGACAGTGTAGATCAAAGATCAGACTTCACGTTTTGTGCAGTATGATCTTGATCTACACTGTCCGTAAAAGGTCCCTGAGTCGCGCTTGGCAGCCGAAAGGTAATGTATAGGATTCGTCCTTATAGCTTTTCCTCCACAAAGATAAATAGTATCGACATTTTTTCTGCTGCGAAAATACGATTCCTTTACAAATGGGACTTTGTGCCACGTAGCTAGGGGGTTGAGTCTTTGGAATCCTGATTCTATCCCCGCTTGAGCAAAAGTCTCGTTGGAGCAAGGGACAGTAGACCCCCCCCCCCCCCCTTCTACCAGGAAAACCCAGAGAATATATGTATAGATGAACCGCTGCCCTTATCTGTTGAGATCGTGGTTAGAACCATTAAAATTAGAATGAAGTAGCCAAATGTGTATATCCAAGTTTAGATTACATGCTCTCGTCTTGTGCGGCGTGATGTTGATATACGTGCAATAATTTGTTTATATCGCATACGATAATGAAAGAGTTTAACAGTGTGCATTATGAATCCTCCAGATGTTTTATACCTACATGTCGTCTAAATGGACGAAAAGGAAGCAAATAGTTCGTTGATACAATAGACAAAAAAGACCCTTTTAACCCAAAACAGTACATACGCTTGTAAACATACGCAAAACTATCACAAAATCCACAAAGGTCAAAGGTTTTATGAAAAAGAATGTATTGTTTTTCAAAAATAGGAAAAAAAAAAACATTGGTAGAACAGAAGCAATTGCTTGTGGCAACTCCTATTGCGCACAGTTTTGTCCCAGAACGATCAAATACAGTATAGATGCGAAAAGAGTTGAAATAAAATCCCACCAGTGTGTCGGCCCATCCAATCCTTTATAATTATGAAATTTAAATGCATAGAAATTAAATTTTCCATAACATCTTTCAGTTCTCATGACATTTTGCTACATGGCGCATGATATGAATGATAAATGGCTAGCTCAGAACCCTTTAACAAACAGTTCAAAGATATCAAGATCCAGAAAAAGAGGACACTTGAAAACATTGTGGAAAAAGGAGAAAATGCTGGTTTATACTTTTTTCTTCTTTTCTCACAATATTTCTACCCTTTCAAAGACAAATTCCTTCATTCGAGTCAAATTTAACAAGTCGTCTATCAAAAGGTAAGCCGACCTGAAGAAAGAAGGCGGTTAAAAACATTGTGGAAAAAGGAGAAAATACCAGTATTTTCTTCTTTTCTCACGATATTTTCTACTCTTTCAAAGACAATTTCCGTCATTTGAGTCACATATAACAAGTGATCTGGAAATGCTTTGAATTCGGAAAAGTCCGGTAAAGGGTTAACGTATTTTTTTCTGGAACAATTACAGCTGACCACTTTGTTAAGGTCCTAATAAAAAAATTGATAGTCAATATAAATGAGCCATGCTCCTTGAAAAGGGGTCTTAATGCATCTGCAAACAGTATCGACCCATGTCAGCCTGCGCAGGCTGACATGAGTCGATACTTTTTGCTATTTGTTATTTTTTTCTGCATGCTACTTCATAGCAGTGACAGACTTGGGAACAGGCGCATTGTCCTGGTGGAGCAAGGCACATTTACTGAGTTTTCCGCGGTGCTTGAGTTTATTGTTTCCTCTTTTAATTGCCTAAAAGTGATGCATTATGTGTGCCTTTAAATGTTTGCCCCATTTGCAAATGATCTTCCATCAGAAAACCATCAGCATTCCAGAAAACCGAGGCCATAACCTATCCAGCTGATGAAACAGTCTTTGTCTTCTTTGGCAGGGGTGAAACAAGGTACTTCCATTGTTTAGACTGATGTTTGGCCTATATGGTGAAATGGTGGACCCACTTTTCATTCAAAGTCACAAAACCTCTGCAGAAAGTTGGCAGGATATGCCTCCAATAGGTTTAGATTAGCAAGCGACAAAGTCCGCCAGCTGTGCTTCTGATCAACAGTCAGAAGTCTTGGTACCCAACGTGCTGAAGCTTTCTCATTGCAAGATCGTCAATAAGAATGGAATGTAATCTTTCCTGCGAAATCTCAACTGTACTAGCTATATATCTCCCTATAATTCACCTGTCAGCCATGACAATATCATGGACTTTATTGACCATTTCTAGGATTGCAACAGTGACAAGCCTCCAAGGACAGGTGTCATCCTCTAGGCTTTAAATGCCGCCACCCACCTTTTCACTGTAGCATATGAAGGGGCATCAATCGATGGTGTTGCTACAGTATCAGTATGGATATCTTTAGGGCTAGACATTTCTTATTGAATAGCTGCTCTTTCAGCGATTTTGTCCATTTTGCAAAAGTCGCTTGCTTTGTTTACTTTCGAGTGCTACCTCTTCGACCTAAACCGACCAAATGACACGAGTCTTCCGGTACACAGTCTCAAATAGTCAAGGAATAGTAGGGCTGAAAAAGGACATCCCTGGTTAACTCTTTCAATTCAAGGCTCACAAGTTACCAATCAGCACTTGTACATGAACAAGGTAGAGCATGGCCTGTTGGGAGATGTTTGGAGGAATGATGTTAGATCATGAAAAAGTAAAATGGAAAATCGCAGCGAGAGCCATGTGCCACTATATGAATGCTGTTGAAAATAATTCCCCCGGTTAATATCAATCTCGTTTAAACTGTACTTGCAGTAGAAATACGATAGTTTGTTTGCTTTATTTCTTTCTCAATAAGTATATTTTATGTCAAGTACCTTTCCTCCGTTTCTTTTTTCAATGTTTTAATTGCCCTGTTTCTTCGGATGTTTATACTGCAAATTTTCAACCATAACATAACTGTAAAGCTGTTGAAAATTGCGTTAAACAATATTTTTTTCTTTTTTCTGGCTTATTTTGTGATTGATAATGGAGAATTGAAAAAAATACATCTGTAATATTCTTGTTGTTGTGACTATTTTCCCAATTTAGAGTAAGAGTCATAGAACTATCCTCACAAAGGAAATGTATAAAAAGGCTACGTAAGCCGTTGAAGCAGACCACCCATATTTTACCAGAGCTTCCTTGGATGTACTTGGTTTGTGTCTTCAAATTTGTTCTGAAAAATGGGTGTTTGTGCAGGTATTTTGATTCTTTTTTGTGTCTATGGATTATCGGTCATTGTCAAACACCATTTGAACAGTATTGAAACTGCCAGGGCTGTGAAAATGATTGACAAGTGGCACGTACGCTTGGTGTGTCTCCCAGTGTTGTTAACAGATTTTGGGCTCGTTATCTTGAGACTGGAAATTACAGCAGAAGACCAGGGCAGGGTAGGCCAAGGGTAACAACTAACGTTCGGGGTCGTTATTTGCGAGTTTTAGCTTTATGCAACCGTCACTCAACGGCTAGAGGCCTAGGTAAAGACTTTCCGCTAGCAACTGGAGTCCATTGATTCCAACCAGACAGTTACAAACAGGCTTCACGGTGATGCATTTTAAGTCAGACGCCCTGCCACAGGCCCCATTCTAACCGTAGCTCACCACAGAAACGGACGAATTTTTGCCCAGGACCACATCGGATGGCAATTGGATCAATGGTGCACAGTACCGTTTACGGACGGTTTTAATCCGGTTCAGTGTGTGCTTGTGCCAGGCATGTCCGTCTATGGAGATGCGTTGGAGAGCGATACATGGACTGTAACATTGATGAACATGACAGATTCAGTGGTGGCTCAGTACTGAGTTGTACAAGGTCGATGGAGGTAGTCTAATACATGTGGAACATTGTTTGTCGGGTTGTTTCAATTAGTGCTGACTCTCCGGGAAGTATTCAGGAACTGGAAATCGCAGCAGTGCAAGCCTGGACCAATGTACCTCAACAACAGATTCAGACCTGGGTTCAAACATGCCGAATCGCTGAAGCGAGTGTATAAATGTCAGTGGTAGTCATAAACATTACTAAATCATGCATTTAAAGCATTTGCATTGACTGAAATGGATTCTTATACTTTTTGTATATGTGCAAAAAAATGCCATTGTTCTGATTTTTCAGCATTTTTGGAACAACCTTGCAAGTGCTTATTGGATGAATGTTTTAATAGGCTATTATTATATGAAATCAAAAGTTAACCTGTCAGACCTAGAGCTGTATTAATTTCTTCAGAAAAAAGCAAGTGTCCCTTTATTTTGAGCAGTGTAAATTGTATGTACGATAAATATAGTGACAGTCAAGCTCACATTAACCCCCGCTTCTGCACAGAACCCACCTTTATAATACATTGCTCAAATCAACAATTTCAATAGAAACGAGTCTGCGTTTAACAGCCACTTGCTAAGGCTAATTTTGTTTGTTGCTATGAGTGGCTTGCTTGGATATGACTGAGAGTATTTATCAGGCGGTTAACTAAGAACAGTGTTGCAAGCAAAACTGTCCAGAACTGTTCTAGGCCCTTATTGCAATTAGAATCCGACATGAACTTCATAGGAGAGACAGTTTCTAGGTTAACCCTTAAACTGCTAAATAAATGAAACTAAACTTCCACCCAATACATTAAAAAAACCCAGACATTGAGATTTCAAAGTTGATTTCATCGGAAAGAAAATACTGTATCGGACAGTGTAGATCAAAGATCAGACTGCATATTTAGCGCAGTCTTATCTTAATCTACACTGTCCGATACAGTATTTTCGTTCCGATGAAATCAACTTTGAAATCTAGAAGCACAACGAGTCGCGCTATACAGCCTAAGGATTAACGCATTGCACGCATGGACATGGCAAATGGACTATTTTACTGATACCAAGAGAGGGTAGTGGATGGCAGTTTTGTGTTGTTGGCTTGATACATGAAAAAAGGACAGAAACAAACACGGACATTCATGTTCATAACTGTGACAGAAAAAATAACGGCACCTCATTTTAATTTTCGCTATTTTGGTATTTCATGCGAACCGGAGACGTCCATTTTATTCATATAAGAGGCGCAATGCTAACAATGGTGAAAGTATGAACCTCGAAACAAATGGAGTAGAAAAGCTGAACATATATTTAGGAGATCTATGGCTTATGTCGTCCGGTAAAGAGTAGATATTTTCTTTTATGTGAGATCTTACCGCTTTACCAAACGACAAAATTTTAGACTTGTCCAAATTGAAAGCATTTGTAGACGACAAAATAAATGTGACTCAAAAATTGTCCAATGTAGTTTAGTTCAATCGACCCTATTCCAGTAGTATAATTCATGCTTTTCCTGGGCGCCATTGCCATTTTTTGTAGCTTCAGCGGAAAGTGTAGATCAAGATCAGACTACACAGAATATGCAGTCTTATCTTCGATCTAATCTGCCCTATACTTTGTGAGATATTCGGACTGGAATTTAAAAAAAAAATGCTTTTGAAAATATACTATCTGGGATGCTTTATCCATTTCATTTTCTTGCGCTAAAAGGATAGAATGTCAATATTTAAAGGATATTGTTTATTTCCTCATGTGGTTATCTTATTACAATGGAATAGCTGACCCAATTATCTTAACACTTCGGGGACATAGGCGAAAACAAGGGCTTTTGCTGACGATATAGATCAAGATCAGAATGGACAAAACGTGCAGTCTGATCTTGGATCTATACCGTCCGCTTGTTTAGTCATGCCTATAGGATGAAAAAAAAAAAAATCTTTCTGAGTTTCAGTAGGTTGTGTTTTCAGTCGTGGAAAAAAAATCGATTTTATATATTTGGTAAAAGAGTTAATCGTAGAATATCGACTGATTTATGGAAATAGTACTCCCGATTGCTTTCAGTCCTGCGATGTGATAAATCAATTAATGAGCCATGCTCTGTTAGAAGGGGAGTTAATGCATCTGCGAAAAGTATCGACCCAGTCTGCGAAGTCCGCGGAGGCTGACCTGGGCCGAAACTTTTCGCTATTGGTTAATTTTCTGTATGTCATTGGACCAGTACACTTCATGATTCATTCGATTGTTAGACAAACTGGATTTTATGGATCCATAATAATGTGATGACTTGCCTGGTATCATGCATCACGGAGACGCATTAAGCCCCCTCTTTCCACAGCATGGCTCATTTCTATACGGTCAGTTAATACGGTAATACGGTGAGTAAAAGTCAGATTGGGATGAGAAAAACGTTTGAAAACTTCCACTGGTCCAAGCCGAGTCCCAATAGCTGGGTTATTACGTTCAAGGTTCGTAATCCAGAGATTGTGCTGAATGGTGTTTTACGAAGCCTTCAAAATTATTCCAGGCATATCACGGCGACAGCTTATATACATTCAAGTTTTTCCTGGGTTTCACTGGTGATAGGCTAGGGATCCAAAGTGTCTTGCCCAAGAGCACTTCAATGAAAAACCAGTGCCTCCAGTAGGGTCGAACCGGGTCCTCAGGGTTAAGAGTACAACACTTTAATCCTGAGCCTTGCAGGACCTACCTAGTGATTGTAAGTTCGAATCCTGATTCAGCAAAACTATTCCCGAAGAGACTCATGGAGGAGGGATCGAGCCCTTTCTTACCACCTAAATATTGTCTCAACCTTTTTAGTTGGACAAGCAACCAATGGCTTCGAAAGAGCATTGTGTCAGGTACTAGTAAAGATATTCAAGGAATACAATGGTAGTTACACTGGCCACCATGGCATACCCTAAAACGACTTATTATAGCGTAAAATAAAAACAAACAAACAAATCTTAAATCTATGAATTAACCCGTCCTCATACAACCCATTCTAACCTTAGGCATACAACTAAGTTGTACAATGTCAGAAACATTACAGCCATGCTCTGTGAAAAGGGGATTTAATGCATCAGCAAAAAGTAAGAATCAAGGTCAGCCTGCGCAGTCCACGCAAGCTAACCGGGTCAAAGTTTTTTACTATCGGTCAATTTTCTGCATGTCCAAGGACCATTCTATCTCATGATTCAGTCGGTTGTAACACAAAATCGATCATACGGATCCATAAAATTTTATGTAATAACTTGCTTGGTTTAATGCATCACGGAGATGCTTTAAACCCCCTTTTGTCATAGGATGGCTCATTTCAAAGATAGGATAGTTTCTTGTGTAAAAAAAACAAATATGGAAAAAGCCAAAATTGCTAGAGATAAGCATTGCTTTTTTTCCAACAATGTTTTCATAAGGTGTTCCAACAATGTTTTCATAAGGTGTCTAAGAGGTGTTTCCATAGTAACGGGTTAACCCATAGGCTGTCAAGCGGCACTAAATGGCCTTTTGCGGACAGTGTGGATCAAGATCACAAGAGCACAGAACGTGCAGTCAGATCTTGGATCTACACTGTCCGATAAGTAGATATTTTTCCCGCAAAAACAACTTTGAAATAGCCAAATGTAGCTGCTAAGCGCGACTCACTGACCTTTTGCAGACAGTGCAGATCAAGATCAGACTTCACAGAACGCGCAGACTGATCTTGGATCTACACTGTCCGGTAAGGAAATATTTTTTCCAAAAACTAAGTTTGAAAAAACAAAAAAAAAAACATTATTCGGATTTTTATCATCGACTTTAAAGTTCTATCTAACTTACTTAATAGGATAAAGGTTAAGTTATTTAGCAGGTTAAGGATAAGGAAAATCACAGTGGTATAACCGTTACAATACTGGTGTTACAACACGTAATTCTTGAATCGAAAGCTCGACGTGGGACGTTCGAAATGGGCCATGCTCTGTGAAATGGGAGCTTAATGCATCTGCGAAAAGTATAGACCCAGGTCAGCCTGCGCAGTCCGCGCAGGCTGACCTGGGCCGAAACTTTTCGCTATTTGTCAATTTTCTGTATGTCCAAGGACCAGTCTACCTCATGAATAAGTCGGTTGTCAAAAAAAATTGGCTATCATGGATCCATAATTATGTGATGGCTTGCATGGTATCATGCATCACGGAGATGCATTAAGCCCCCTTTACACAGAGCACGGCTCAAATGGTATTTACTTTGCAACTTTTAAGCCGATAGTAGAAACCCAAATGTTGCTATTTCAAGTGGTTTTATTTTTGGTGAAAAATATATCTCCGTATCGGACAGTGTAGATCCAAGATCAGACTGCACGTTCTGTGCAGTCTGATCTTGATCTACGCTGTCCGCAAAAGGTCATTGAGTCGCGCTTACCAGCCCAATGGGTTGAACCATGCATTCATATCGGAATGTGCAAAAAAGTAAGGTTTATCTTAAACACTATTAAGCTTGTAAGCGGAAGTCAGTGCACTTTAGCGGACAGTACAAAGCAAGATCAGACTGGGCAGAACGTACAATCTAATCTTGGATATACACTACCCATTATTTTGTGAGAAATTCTTGCTTTAGAGTTGGCGGTAGCAAGGTCTGGATCCTTTCTAGGGATTAGACATGTACGTTAAATTGTTTGTAGCAGTCTAAGAGTTAACTTTTTTAAGCTTAACCTATGCTTTACGCAACTTGCCTGTTAACAAAAATCACTCGATATCACAGGTCGCACATAAATAAGTGACTTAATAATGTTCAACGCGACGTAAATAACCATACAATCAATCAATCAATTCTATTTTCAGACAAAAATATGTTCATTTGATTAAAGATACATCTATAATCGTTGTCAACCAGTTTTTAACCCATTTTCATCCTTATTTCATCAAATTTTGACCATTCTTGTCTCTTCATGCCAAATGTTGCCCCTGCCAGGTTGCATAGATTACGACGATAGAAAATACCTTTCATTTTCTGGAGGCCATCAAAGAAATCCGTTGTGATGTTTCCGGTTTTAAATCGAAGATTTCCGATTTATGTGTCCATCCCTTAGACCATATATAATGGTAATCTATGTGTACACAGCTGACTAAAGTGTGAACCATTCTACAGTATATCAAACGTTGCAGGGCGTTGTATCTCTCTGGTTGTAAGAATGTATCTTTAATTTCCATAGATTTCACTTGCATTTGATCCCCGGTTTCAATGCTAGATTTTTCAATGTAGTTTATGCTCCACTGCACAGAGGCCTTTGATACTACAAGTACTTGTATCCCTTAACTTAACCCTTTCCCAAACGACAAATTTTGGACTGGTCCAAATTGAAAGAGTTTGCAGACGACAATTTTAAATTTGATGAAAATGGCAGAAAGGTCTCAAAAAGGGTAGAAAACACTGTGGGAAAAGGAGAAATTGCTCGTTACGAGCAATTTCTCCTTTTCCCAGTGTTTTCAAAAGACTTGTACTGCAGACACGTGAAAACCAGGGCTTGTTTGGGAAAGGGTTAAACCTTTTTGTCCCAGTATGTGATTACATTTGAGCCATGCTCTGGCGAAAGGGGGCTTAATGCATCTCCGTGATGCATGAGTCTAAGCAAGTCATCACGTAATCATGCATTCATAAAATCCATGTCGGTTAACGAGCGACTGAATAATGCGGTAGATGGCTCTTTGGACATGCAAACAACTGACCAATAACAAAAAGTCTCGGTCCAGGTCAGCCTGCGCAGACTGCGCTGACCTTGGTCGATACTTATTGCAGATGCATTGCGTCCCCTTTTTACAGAGCATGGCTCATTTTCTTTTTGCGTACGGTTGAGATTCAAGACCAGACTGAACAGAACGTGTAGTCTGATCTTGGATCGGCATTGTCCAATGTCCTTTTAACATAGATTGACCAAATAAGGCTTGAATATGGACTCTCTTGGACTTTTCACTCACTAAATTGATCCAGTTCACTGATTTTGCTCTATCCCATGCTGAATTCTTTCAAAAGATTACAGTTTCAGTACATAAGTGTTACATACTAACTTTTTTTCCCACCTTTCTGATCGTCTGTAATGTTAGTGAACCAACCCAGGTCCTTTTATGTCTATTATATTTGAATATGTTAATACGGAAGGATCATTAACGCATCACCTGCATACGACATCTTTTGACAACTTTCGACGCGCCGTAGACCCATTAGAAAGAAAGAAATTGGTGTACGAATCATTTCACCCTCTTCTAAAAGGTTAAAAGTTAAGGTTTTTTTTTTCACCTTTCTGGTCGTTTATAATGTAGGTGAACCAACCCAGCTGTTTTTAAACTACTGGCTGCAGAAAATTTCTTTCGATGCGCAGTACACCTCCTAGAAAAGGGAAAACTGTGCTTCTTCTAGTGTGTTAAAATTTTAATGTTTTCATCTTTTTTTTTTTTTTTTGTCATCCTAGACAAGGATGTACCCAGCCCTGTCTTTTCATATCTTTATGTTTCGATATCCGCCTGCAGCTGGCACTCTTTTCCTCTTGGGGCAGGTCAATCGAAATTGAGCCATGCTCTGGCAGATTCGATTTTATTGCATCTCCGTGATACTTTATACCAAGTCAGTCATCACATACTTATGTCTCCTTCAATCGATTTTGTTATAACCGACTGAATGGTGAGACAGAACGGTCCTTGGACAGGCGGAAGCTTTGATAATAGCAAAACGTTTCGACCCGTGTCAGCCTGCGCGGACTGCGCAGGCCGACACGAGCCGACATTTTTTGCAGATATATTAAACTCCCTCTTCACAGAGCATGGCTTAGTTAAACAAGAGGACCATGATGGTCCTATATCGCTCACCTGAGTACTAAGCAGTACAGGTTAACAATGAAGATAAATACCAAATACTGAATTTCAAGGCCAAATGATTATGAAACAGAGACAACTCATAACTTTAACTGAGGTCTAGGCCTTCAATTACCCAGAAAATTTTCTTATAATTGCACGAAAGATACCTAAGTACAAGCGTCTAAGCCCCGCGGCTGGACCTATAATGATCCCAGGGGCATCTTGTGTGCAAAATTTCTTGAGGTCCACAAGGTGATGCTTCATGCAAAGTATCATAGCTCTAGGCATTTTGGGTTTAAACATAAAGATTTTTCAGTTTGCATTATATATACTTGTAGATGCTACAGAGTAAACCAAGTCAAATACAGCAACTCTAATTGAAGGGCAAATAACTCATGTTGTTTGGGTCTAATAAGACCCATAATCAAAACCCATCCAAGATCTTACGGTCATATAAATTTTTACCAAGTTTGGTACTGATTGGTATATATTTGTAGATGCTAGAGTGTAAACAAAGTCAAATATGGAAATTTTGTCCAATTCAAGGGCAAATAACTCTGGGTGTTCTGGTTCAATTTGACCCATAACTGAACTCTTCCGAGACCTTATGGGAATATATATTTTGACCAAGTTTGGTACTGATTGGTCAATATTTGCAGATGCTAGAGTGTAAACAAAATCAAATATGGCAAATTTTCTAATTCAAGGGCAGACAACTCATAAAGTTCTGGTCCGATTAGATCCATAATTGAACTAATCTGAGATCTTATGATCACACACACTTTGACAATGTTTGGTGCTGATTGAGTAATATTTGTAGATGCTAGAGTGTAAACAAAGTCAGATTCAGTAATTTTTGCAAATTCAAGGGCAAATAACTCCTGATGTTCTGATTGGATTTGATCCAAAATCGAACTTATCCAAGACCTTGTGGGCATATACATTGTGGCCAAGTTTGGTACTGATTGGTCAATATTTGTAGATGCTTGAGTGTAAACAAGAAGATTTTTAAAGATTTCCCTTTTTATCTCTATGTGAAATCCGAGAACCCACAGCATAGGGCCAATTTCAACAACAGCGCCATAATTTGAAGTATTTTAGTAGAGGGCTATTAGATGATGCTACATGCCAAATATGAAAGCTCTAGCCCTTACGGTTTGGGACAAGAAGATTTTTAAAGTTTTGTCTCTCGGTTGCCATGGCAACCAGAGTTCTTCATGGAATTCAAATCTTTGAAGTATTCTGAAAGTGCATCACCTAAGGATCATTTCTGTGAAGTTTCATTGAAATCTGTTGGGTGGTTTCAGAGGAGAAGATTTTTTAAGTAATTGTTCACGGACGGACGGACGGATGGACACACGGACGGACGGACGGATGGACGCCGGACAACGATCGATCACAATAGCTCACCCTGAGCACTATGTGCTCAGGTGAGCTAAAAAGCTAAACCAATGATATTGGCGGACTATCATAAGGAACACATGTATGAAGTTTCACAAATTTTTGTCCAGGATTTTGAGTTGAAGATACATGTATATTGATCCTTAACAGAAATATACATGAAGCCCCTTTTTCCTATGAGACAGTATTTGATATCAAAAAAATAATAATAATAAAATAGATAAATAAATATCAGCAGACATCATTAGGAACACCTGCATGAATTTGTATTAATTTTTGTCAAGGATTTTAGAAGATATCTGTCCTGAAAGATGGACAAACAGATGGTCATTGGTCCATGACGAAATTAAACATTTAGCTCCCTTTTTTCATGACATGGCGTTTCATGAAATAAAAACAAATAACTATTGTCTGTGGCTTGCAATAAACAATAAGAAGATGAAGTTTCATGACATTTTGTCCTGTAGTTAAAGAGATATTGGTCCACAATGAAAATATACGTCAAGCCCCCTTTTTCCATGACACAGCAATAATTAGTCCTATTAGACCTACAATCAAACTCATTCGAGATCTTACGGTCATATATATTTAGACCAAGTTTGGTGCTGATTGGTTATTATTTGTAGATGCTGGAGTGTAAACAAAGTCAAATATAGCAATTTTTTTAATTCAAGGGCAAATAACTCCAGTCGTTCTGGTCCGATTACATCCATAATCGAACTCATCCGAGATCTTATAGTCATATACATTTTGACCAAGTTTGGTGCTGATTGGTTAATATTTGTAGATGCTAGAGTGTAAACAAAGTCAAACATAGCAATTTTTCTAATTCAAGGGCAAATAACTCCAGTCGTTCTGGTCCGATTACACCCATAATCGAACTCATCCGAGATCTTATGGTCATATACATTTTGACCAAGTTTGGTGCTGATTGGTTATTTTTTGTAGATGCTAGAGTGTAAACAAAGTCAAACATAGCAATTTTTCTAATTTAAGGGCAAATAACTCCAGTCGTTCTGGTCTGATTACATCCATAATCGAACTCATCCGAGATCTTATGGTCATATACATTTTGACCAAGTTTGGTGCTGATTGGTTATTATTTGTAGATGCTAGAGTGTAAACAAAGTCAAATATAGCAATTTTTTTAATTCAGGGACAAATAACTCCAGTCTTTCTGGTCCGATTACACCCATAATCGAACTCATCCGAGATCTTATGGTCATATACATTTTGACCAAGTTTGGTGCTGATTGGTTAATATTTGTAGATGCTAGAGTGTAAACAAAAAAATGTGGACGGACGGACGACGGACGGACGGATGGACGACGGACGCCGACGGACGGTGAGTGATCACAATAGCTCATCCTGAGCACTTTGTGCTCAGGTGAGCTAAAAAGGAAGAAAGGAATTATCTCACGTTCTATGGTGTTACATTTTTTCTTTTCAACCTTCCAGGTCGCTCATAATGAGGACGTGCCCAAACCATATCTATTATGTTCAACGATTGATTGATTGATTGAATGGTGTTTTATGTCGCTTTCAACAGTTTTTCAGTCATATAGGCGCCAGCTCACATATTCATGTATGACTTTGGAACTAGGTTAGGGTTCTGAAGTGTCTTGCTCAAGGACGCTCCTACGAAACATAACCCCTCTGTGCTTCCAGTGAGGCTCTAACCCAAGCCCTCCCGTTACGATTCCTACAATTTATGCCACTAAGTCACACAGATCCGTATTATGTTTAAAATATGTTAATACTTAAAATGCACTTTCACAATACTTTTTGCACACCAATCGGAAAAGCGAGAACTGATTGGTTTGATGGTGTTTAACGCTGCTTTCAATATTATTTCAGTTATATCACGGCGACATCTCACACATTTGTGTATGACAAGGTTTTCAACCGTACTAGGCTTGGGCTGTGAAGTGGCTTGCCCAAGGACACTCCCACGAAAAACCGAATGCTTGTCAGTGAGGCTCGAACCTGGGGCATCCAGATTAAGAGTGCTACACTTTACCACTGAGCCACGCAGGACCCCCTTTATGTTTAAAATACTGTATGTTATTGTACTGTGCGCTCTCACAATAGCAATCGCAAACCAATTTGTAAAGAGAACTCTTCCTGTTATATTGAGTTACAAGGTAAATCATTTCACCATTCTTACACAAAATGTAACAAGATGTCTGTTTGTAAAACAGTCATGCCCCCCTACTGCCACATTGATACAGGAAGTGGCACAGTTCATAAACTGATATCAAAAGAATTGATTGGGAAATATCGATGTCATCTCAGGAAAGGATTAAGGTAATTGTAAGTGAAGCTAGAATCTGTGTGTATTAGTTCTAGGTATTTAAATTTATAGGAGAACATTCAGTGTAGACCCTGATTAAACTGCATGTATACATGCGCCCCTGAATCATCTGGTGGTCACTGTGACCTTGACCTTTCACGGATTAACCTTAAAATCGATAGGGATCATTTACACTCCAAGATGAATATCTGTACAGAATCTGAAGGACCTAGGTCAATTCTGTGTGTAGTTATCATCTGGACAAGGTTTGGTCTTTATATCATTAAGTTGAAAGCCACTGTGACCTTGACCTTTGATGGATTAATCTCAAAATCGATAGGGATCATTTACACTCCAAGATGAATATCTGTACAGAATCTGAAGGACCTAGGTCAATTCTGTGTGTAGTTATCATCTGGACAAGGTTTGGTCTTTATATCATTAAGTTGAAAGCCACTGTGACCTTGACCTTTGATGGATTAATCTCAAAATCGATAGGGATCATTTACACTCCAAGATGAATATCTGTACAGAATTTGAAGAACCTATGTCAATTCTGTGTCTAGTTATCATCTGGACAAGGTTTGGTCTATACATCATTAAGTTGAAGGCCACTGTGACCTTGACCTTTAATGGATTAATCTCAAAATCGATACAGATCATCTACACCCCAAGACGCATGTCTGTGCCAAATTTGACGAACTTAGGTCAATTCTGTGTCTAGTTATCATCCGGACAAAGTTTGGTCTATATATCAACATGTTGACGGTCACTGTGACCTTGACATTTGACCGATTGACCTCAGAATCAATAGGGATCATTTACACTCCAAGACGCATGTCTGTACCAAATTTGACGAACCTAGGTCAGTTCTGTGTCTAGTTATTATCCGGACAAGGTAAGGTCTACCGACCGACCGACGGACCGACCGACCGTCCGACCGACCGACATGTGCAAAGCAATATACCCCCACTTCGTTGAAGGGGGGCATAATTAACCCCAAGGCTGGTAAGCGCGACTCAAAATCCTTTTGCCGACAGTGTAGATCAAGATCAGACTGCACAGAACGTGCAGTCTGATGTTGGATCTACTCCGTCCGATATGGAGATATTATTTCTCCAAAAAAATAAAAATAACAAAATCTTTGTTTTCACTATCGGCTTGAAAGTTTCATTTCATTTATCTAGCGGATAAGTGGTTATCACACAAGAATTTTCCCGTTCTACGTCTCGCAGTAGAATTGTTGCAAAAGAGGATTTTCCACTCTTCCGGTCGCTGCTAGCGATGGGTTTCAATCCAAGCGTTTTATGTCCATATTGCCAAAATATGTTTTACTCTTTACCACACACACAAAAAAATAACATGGTCCAAATTGAAAGCATTTGCAGACGACATATTAACCCTTTCCCAAACAAGCCCTGGTTTTCACGTGTCTGCAGTACAAGTCTTTTGAAAACACTGTGGGAAAAGGAGAAATTGCTCGTAACGAGCAATTTCTCCTTTTCCCACAGTGTTTTCTATCCTTTTTGAGACCTTTCTGCCATTTTCATCAAATTTAAAATTGTCGTCTGCAAACTCTTTCAATTTGGACCAGTCCGAAATCTTTCGTTTGGGAAAGGGTTAAATGTTACTCATTACATTTGTCTTTCAAAAGGTAGAAAACTTTCTGGGATAAAAAGAAAATGCTGGTTACCAATATTTTCCTCTTTTCTCACAATGTTTTCAAAGACTATCTTCCTCAGAGTCATTAAAACACCGGACTGTTTGGTAAAGGGGTATAGAGGTACATGTATTCAAAATACGGTTTAGAATTTCAAGTTGTACATAACATTACTGTGGAGGGTCCTGATCAAGACCAGATTTCACGTAAAGCGCAGATTGAAGTTTTTACGGCAAAGTCCGATCTTTCGGTGAGAGAACTTGACAGAAAGCAATCTTAAAAAATCGCAACTTCTTGGTTTGTTATACTAAATGAAAGTCGTGTATTCGGCACTCTAATGGGTCGAGTTAAGTACCATTGAAAATTATGAATGATTAACCCTTTATTATATTTAGACGAATTTCAAATAGTGCAGAACATACTTTCTCCTAAATATTGTGACAAAATGGTAATACTTTTCATAGATGAGGAATTTTCTTATTTGATACTATATTTTCGACCACATTTTGTAAACAAGCATTGAATATCACCTACTTCGAGGCAGAACCAGTTCTTGACTGTTAAGGACATGTTCATTTTAGCATTACAAAGGTAGACATACACGTCTATCTACCAGTTTTGATAAAAGGCAAACACTTTTGAACTCACATAACCGTTAAAGTAAAACATATAAAAAGAAAAAAAAAAGAGTCACGTTTTTTGAAGTCAGAGTTTGATATTGAGTTTAATCTCGTTTGATATTTACTAATTCAGTTATTTTTTAAACCCTAAGAGCGCCAAATAAACCCAACAGACATTTTAAATTAAGAATTAAGACCTGAGATATCATGGTGGTTTTTGTCTATAGTGTTTCACCAAAGCGGACAGTGTAGATCATAGATCAGACTGCATGCTGGTGCAGTCTGATCTTGACCTACACTGGACGCAAAGACAACTATAGTTGTGAAACGTGCTTTAAGGGTTAAACTGGTGGCCTGTACCAGAGCTTTGCTACTCGTCACCTAATGAAAGGAGCGGTTATAACTGGCTATTGTTTTTTTTTTCCCAAGAAGAATTGGTTAAAATAGAGCAATGGGCGAAACATTTGAGGAAAAACGAAAATAAAATCTTGAATTGTCAAGAAAACTCTATCCTCTGTGATAAGGGGATTTAAAAAAAAAACCCTTTACCAGACGACAAAATTTTGGCCTTGTCCAAATTGAAAGCATTTGCAGACGACAATTTCTATGTGGCTCAAATGGTGCAATTTTTCTTTGACAGGGTAGAAAACATTGTGGGAAAAGGAGAAAATGCTGGTAACCAGCATTTTCTCCTTTTCCCACAATGTTATCAAAAGGTTTCTTTCCCAGGGGAGTCAAAAGGCGGCATCGTGCGGTAAAGGGTTAAAGTATCTGCAAAAAGTATAGACTCATGTCAGCCTACGCATTGCCCGCAGGCTAACATAGGTTGAAATTTTTTGCCCCTTGTAAATTTTGTGCGTGTTTAAGGACCACGCTACCTCCAGATTCAGTTAGTTATTAGATTAAATGGATTTTTATAGATCCCGAAGTATATGATGACTTGACGTCACGGAGATGCATTAAACCCCCTTTTTGTCAGAGTGCCGCTCATATAATTGTGTCATGCTCTGGCAAAAAGGGGCTTACTGCATCTCCGTGATACATTATACCAAGCAATTCATAATTGCGGATCCATAAAATCCATTTTATAGAAACCACAAGCTGAATTGTAAGGTACACTGATCCTTGGACTTGTAGAAAATTGACCAAAAGCAAAAAGTTTCGATCCGGGTCAGCCTGCACAAATCCTGCTTGTGCAGGCTGACATAAGCGGATAATATTTGCAGGTGTATTGAAACCCTTTTCACAGAGCATGGGTTATATTCTTTAGTTCATTTACAATTCATCAGACGACAAAATCTTAGATTTGTCCGAATTAAAAGCATTTGTAGACATCGGGTAAAATGTGGATTAGCTGATAGGATTTGCCTTCGAAAAGGTAGGAAGCATTGATGGTAAATGAAAAAATACAGGTTACTAGCGTTTTCTTTTCCCCACAATGTTTTTAAAAGTCTTTTTGCCCAAGCCGTTGAAACACGAGAGTGTTTAGTACAGGGTTATACAGGTTTTACCATGGAAAGATGATACGACACCTGAAATCTACCACATGTAAATCCTACCTATCTGTGTGTTGTTTATTTTTTTTATAAAAAAAAAACAGTCCGCGCAGGCCGATCTGGGCCGAAACGTTTTGCTTTGGTAAATTTTCTTCATGGTAAAGGACCATTCTATCTAAGGATTTACTCGGTTGTTATACAAAATGGATTTTATGAATCAATGATTATGTGATGACTTGCTTGGTATAAAGAATCTAGGTGATGCATTAAGCCTTCTTTTGCCAGAGTATGGCTCTCTCTCTCTCACACACACACACACACACACACACACACACACATATATATATATATATATATATATATATATCAAGCCTTTCTTGACAAATTAAAGGGAGCAATTCAGGTTTTTATAACAATACCAAACTTTAAAAGTGACATACGAGGAATGTTCAAACATGAATGCATCTAAGCACCTAAAATTTGATTCTTCATAGGTTTCACTGAAATTTTTATTTGTTCCCTCAAACTATTCACCTCCAACAGATATACAAACTTTCAGTCTCCGAATCCAATCTTTGAAGGCTTTTTCATAGTCTTTTTTAGGTATACTATGAAGACACTGGAATTCATTTTCTGTCAACTCTGTTTCAACTTGTGTAAACCATCAGTTTCAGTCACTGTCTTTTGTACGATGTGCAAGACTTTCTGAAGCAGGAAAAAATCATTGTGCTTCCCCCACCCTCCGTATTCAGCTGACCTTGCCCCTTGTGACTTCTTTTTGTTTCCAAAGCTAGAAAAAAAAAAACCTTGCAGGTCGAAAATTTGTTCAGCACAAACACCTCACTGCAATATTCCAGTGTCTTCATAGTATGCCTAAGAAAGACTGAAAATGCCTTCAAAGATTGAATCCGGAGACTGAAACTTTGTATAGGCTATCTGTTAGAGGTGAATACTATGAGGGAACAAGATAAAAATTTCAGTGAAACCTATGAAAAATCAAATTTTACGTGCTTAGATACATTCATATTTGAACATTCCTAGTCACACTGATTTACAAAGGCAATAGCTGGCAAGCGATAAAGTTGTAAGAAAGAAAAGTTTGAGTAGAAGAAAATTAATTATTATAGATGCAAAGCTATCTAATCAGATTTGAAAGCAGGAAATTTACGTTTTGAGGGTAACGAAACAATCTTTCCATCAACACATTACATCTCGGGGGAAATAAAACTGTGACAAAACACCGAAGTAAAATATGGAAGATTAAGATTTAATCAGGAATACATGAAAAAACATTGTGATAAATGGAGAAATCCTCTATGCAAGCATTTAATCCTTTTGCCACAATGTTTCCAAAAGTGCTGCACGGCATTTTTGTTTCAGTGTCAGTGATAGAATACGAAAAGAAATTAGGCTAAGCAAACAAAACAGATATGAACCATGCTCTGTGAAAAGGGGGCTTAATGCATCTGCAAAAAGTATCGACTCATGTCAGCCTGCGCAGTCCGCACAGGCTGACATTAGCCGAACTTTTTTACTATCTTTAAATGCTCTGCATGTCAAAGGACCCAGTCTACCTTATGATTTAGTCGATTGTTAAACAAAATTGACTTTAGGGGTTCCATAATTATGTCATGTCTTGCTTGGTATAATGTATTGCGGACATGCATTAAGCCCCCTTTTGCCAGAATGTGGTTCAATTATTGGTAAATGCGTTTGGAGATTTCAAAAAACTGACGAGGAAAACTCATAAAATGTGCATTAACACTTTCTTTTTCATGAGGCCTGATCAAATATCTATACATAAAACGAAAACCGATTATAATGCTTGGAATGATCGAGCACAACTTCTCTCGCTTTTGTGGGCGGATGTAAATCAGACCAAGTGTAGAACGGACCGGCTGATCTGTATCTTTCTTGTCATATAGTTTGTGATAAACCTTCGTTCTTTAACACTTTACCAAAAAATCCCGAGTTTCTAAAGACCTTAAGGAAGAAGCATTTTGAAAACATCGTGGGAAAAGGAGAAAATGCTGGTTACCAGCATTTTCTCCTTCTCCCACGATGTTTTCTAGCCTATCACTGACAGTACTCATCTTTTGAGCTACGTTTAATTTGTCGTCTGCAAATGCTTTGAATTTGCTTGAGTCCAAAATTTTTGTTATTTGGTAAAGGGTCAAAGATTTTGCAGACAACCAGTTAAATACGGTTCAAAACCATGAGTTGTGAGAGGACTAAGATATCGTTTGGTTAAAGATTAATACAGTCTTTCCTGCTCAGTAAAGATGCCCTTTCACTAAAGTAACTGTCTATGTATTCAGAAACAGACCATGGTTTGCTTGAACTGAAAATTATTGTTGATGATGATGATGATGAGGAGGAGGAGGATGATGATGAGGAGGAGGATAATGATGATGACGGCAATCCTTTTTCATACGTTTTACGACATTAAATAGTTTAACAGGTACGCAGTTTAGGAAAAAAGGGAAAGTTTCGAGGTGAAAACAGTTATAAGGTACATGTATAACTGTGAAACACGTTGTCAATTTTGATGTGTTTATGATTAACCTTTGTCATTTAAATTCAAAATATAAACAGGCTCTCTGTCCTTTGTCTTCATGAAAAGTTCTACATCTCTACACATGCATACCTATAGTAATAGATTGTGGGAAAGGTAGGCCAGGTAAAATTACACTAAAGATTATGCGAGTGAGTCTCTATAACTCGAACACGAAGGGGACGACAAATCGGTTCGAGTTATCAGTGAATTTGTATTAGCGTATCCATGTATATATTCAAATGGTGTGATCGTTCAAGCCTGCATATTGTTCGACTGAAGGTATGATCAAACTATTTCCTATTCGAATGATATAGAGGTAATAGCAATTAACCATTTGGTTTGATAGTTCATAGTTTTGGTTGGAACTGCCGTTTGAAAATCTGGTTATGCGACACAATTGGTGGTAAATCAAAAATAGACTGTAGATTGTATGGTGTATAACGCCGTTTTCAACTTTATTTCAGTTATATCACGGCGACCAGTGCACCTATCCATGCTTTCCTGGAGTTTCCTTTACTAGTACTCCGCACAATATTCTTTCCAAGCCACTGGCTGCTTTCCCACATAATCATCGTCGAAACAATGGTCAGCGGTGAGAGAGGAATGAATCCTGTCGCGATGACTATCATCAGTCCTCGGAAAGAAATTGGCCAAGCCGGGATCGAACCAGCGACCTCCTGTTCTCAAGTCCTGTACGCTACCGACTGAGCTACGGGGGCTTGGCGAATCAAAAATAGACTTCCAGTTTCCATTTACTTTTATTCTCTCGGTAGCTTTCAGTACTTTTTGAACTTGTTCGTTAAAATATTGTCACACAAAGTCGGGGTTTTATACGTCTGAAGCTGACGACGTTTGAAACCTTTGGGGGAAGAAAAAGGACGATTAATTGGTACGCACAATTGCTCCTTGTCCCACAGTGTTTTGCTGCTTCTAACGGGTTTTATAACTGAAAATATTTTATCTTCCTCCTCTCATCTGCTATCTTGCTCTGTATCAATCAATTCATACTTCCTATTCCAGTATGTCAAGGTAGCAGAATAATGGCCACCTCTAACGAAAGCACTAAGGGTTCAGGTCAGTCGTGGTACGCGGCACCTTCGGATCTATTTGTTCTAGGGATAGAGATACTGTTAGAAGCATGGGTTAGCTGTTAGACGCTGAGCCCGAATTCAGTGGTCACTGCAGAAAGTTTAGATCAAAATCAGACTGCACAGAAAGTGCATTCTGACCTTAAATCTACTTTAATCTTCTACTTTGTAACATATTCAGGCCAAAACAACCCGGAGATTACAATCGTATTTAAGTTGTTCCATCCACATCGAAAAGGTCCCTCTCATTAATTCAGCGTTTACAGGGTTTAACTCTTTACCAAACGACAAAATTTTAAATTTGTCAAAAATCTAAGCATTGGCGGACGAAAATTTAAATGTGGTTCAATTATGACTGTATTTTTCTATAATAGGCTAGAACACATTGTGGGAAAAGGAGAAAATGCTGGTTACCAGCATTTTCTCCTTTTCCCTCAATGTTTCAAAAGACTTCTTCCGCAGGATCGTTAAGACTCGGGATTGCGTGGTAATGTTAAAAAGAGCTAATTTATGTCCGCATAATTATCATGTAATGGCGTACAGATTCGTTGCATTTTAACAACAGAATATTTATCATTCTGACAGAAATTGGTTAAAATGGCGTGTTTTGTGATGAGTTGTAAATCACAAAGTCTGTTCCTAACTTTCTTGTTTAACTCTCTTCACCAGTCAACAACATTTTAATTTCCCAAAATTGGATGCAGGAAGGACAAATGAAAATAACAATAGCTGCCAAAAGTAAACAAAACAGGTCTTAAAATGCATTTGAATTTAACCCTTTACTGCACAATGCCGCCTTTTAACGCCCGTGGGAGAAGAGCCTTTTGAAAACATTGTGGGAAAAGAAGAAAATGCTGGTAACCAGCATGTTCTCCTTGTTCAACAATGTTTTCTACCCTATCAAAGAAAAATTGCACTATTTGAGCCACACTGAAATTGTCGTCTGCAACTGCTTTCAATTTGGACGGGTCTAAGACTTTGTCTTCTGGTAAAGGGTTACATCATACCATTTAAAGTATGGAAATTATTGTGAAGATGACAATCTGTTGTGTACGGTCGGTCCCATTGTTAGTCGCTGGCAGACATATTAATTTTAAAAGTAGGTTACAAGCTGCCAGGTTACTCTATCTTTTGTTTACTTTTTGCCTGATTTTGGAATGTATTTTTCTCCCAGCGACTAAAACTTGGACCGACCGTTCAATAACAGATTGTCATCTTCACAATATTTTAACACCTGCATAGACTTTTTGGCCGCTATTGAGTCCATCTATACATGTTTTCAACCAGTTTTTAACCCATTTTCATCTTTATTTTATGAAACTATCATCATTCTCGCAAAATGTTGGCCCTGACTGCTGCAAGATTGCACAGATTACGACAGTAGTATAGGAGGTCAGACCTCGGACAAATGAGGCATTTTGTCCGAGGTCTGACCTCCCTGGAGACAATTTGTCCGAGGTTTACCCTCCCTAGGGAGGGTAAACCTCGGACAAATGCCTAAAAATGTCTAAAAAATCGATAAAGGGGCGGGGCGTAACTAAGGAGAGGCCTGGTACCCAGCACTGGGCGCATACTCAGCGCAGAATGCTGGGCCCATGCTGGCCCATGCTGGGTCCATGCTGGGTCCACCAATCAGAAGCCAGTATTTGATCACGTGATTGTATGACGTCACAGGTTGGACCTGTCAATCAAATGACGTCATAGGGTGGATCAACCAATCAGATTTCAGCACAGATTCAGCGCAGACTACTCCGTTGCTATGCTGGGTCCAGTAACGCAAAATCGACAATTTGACCCTTAGCTTTCCCTTAACCCTTCTAAATCCCTTTTGTTTTGCTCTAAATCCCTTTTGCTTTCTTCTAATGGACAGATTTTTCTTCTAAAACCCTTACGCTGATTCAGTCAGAGAGTATCGTTGGACTTAGTCTTTTTTTCTCCGTCTTTTATTCAGGTCTTAGGATTTGGACCTTCTCTCTAGCATCGTGTTGGACTTAGTTTTTCTCCACGATAGGTTTCTCTGGGGACAAGTCTGATCTTGATCTACACTGTTTAGGTTGGTCGATTATCGTTCATCTCTGTGGGGGTTAGTTTTGGAGAGGTGTTCTTTCTCTCTATTAGGATAAAGTTGGGGTTGGACTTAGTCTTTTCTCCACGATATGGGTTATATGAGCTATATACCGTATTATGGTTGAATTAGTCAGACAAGATTTATCTCCCTTTGTGCTCTACGTGACTTTTCCCGGAAATCAAACATGACGTCATTTTCCGAAAATGTAACGGAATGTAACGAAATCATGTTTACTGGGTTTTTCCGACATTTCCCGGGAACCATTTCGTCTAGACTTATCCGATCTTAGGTTTTATTCGTCCCTAGTTTTATTCATCCCTAGTTTTTAATCTGCAAAACTTTTTAAAATTGTAAAAAATTTTTATCCGAAAATTTTTATCCGAAATTTTTATCCGAAATTTTTAATCGTAAATTTTTCTATCACTTAAAAAGTTTTTATTGATAAAAATTTTTCTCTGCAAGATTTTTTTTATTTGAAAAAATTTTGTCTGTAAGATTTTTTTGAAAAAATTTTTCTCTGCAAGATTTTTTAGTTGAAAATTTTCTATCACTAAAAAAGTTTTCTCTCTGCAAGATTTTTTAATTGAAAAGTTTTTTCTCTCTCTGCAAAAAAGTACAACAGCATATCTGCGAAATTGACAATTCTCAAAAGATAGACTTCTAGATCTTGGTTAGTCCTGAAAAGGACTGTTTCGATTTTTTTGGTATCACTCTTTCAAAGATTTTTCTCCTCTATTGAGAGCCTTCCTCTATCGACAGCTTTCCTTTGATTCTTTTTGCTATCTTTTTGGTGTGGATTTTTCCTTCTCCTCTATCGAGATCTTTCCTCTATTGAGAGCTTTCCTCTATCGTGAACTTTCTTCTGATGACAGCTTTTCTTCTGATGACAGCTTTTCTTCTGGTTCTTTCGAGATCATCGGGAACTTGAACTCTTTGAAGTTATCAATGTTTTTTCCATATTTTCCCAAGCCTGTTTTTGTTTCTACTCGTGGTGGTATTACAGAGTAGGGATCGAATCGTTGTTTTTTGTGAAGTTGGTTATCGTCTTTCTCTATTGTCTCTGATTTTCGTTTTCTTCCTCTTCTTTTTGGCTTGGGTTCTTCTGTCTGAGTTGACACCTGAGTTGTCTGATGGGTTGACTGCTGAGTTGTCTGGTGAGTTGTCTGAGGATCTACAGGTGTGACGGTAGAAGCTGTTAACTTTTGAAAACTGGTTTTATCAAAGTTAACATGGGTTGAAATCGTTACAGATGAATCTTGTCTTACAGATGAATCTTGCTGACTCTGGTGGTCCTGTCGACTCTGTTGATTTTGTAGGCATAATGTCTCAATGTTTTTGTTGAATTGATTCATATTTCTGTTCAATATCTTCACTTCGTCTAAAATCTGAGTTATTACAGAATTTTGGGTTGAAATCATCTGAGTTATTTCTTCTTCGATTTTGTTAGCTGGTGGTATCATCGGGTCGATGAATGTTGAATTCATAGCTATCGATAGAATATCTCTGTCGTTTTCAGGCTGTGGTGAGAAGATGTCTAGGACGGGGTTTTCTTGTGATAAGGAGCTGTCGTCTAAAACGTCTAAGTTGGAATCCATTCTTCCGTGATCACTTTGGTCTAAGTTGGAATCCATTTTTCCGTTATTCGCACTAGTTAACAAAAACTTTTTTAATTGTAAAAAAGTTTTATTCGCACTAATGAAGAGTTTTATTCGTACTATTCAAGAATCGAAAAGTCGAATGATTCTAGAGAGAAAGTTCGTCAGTCTTTTATAGTTTTTGGTCGAAGGGACTTGTCTTGGTATGTAGACTTTTTCTGTAGGCATTGTAGATAGAACATTTCCTATATGAGCCCTGTAGGTCTTGTAGATTTCTTGTAGATAGAACACAACGTTCTATTTTTATTCATATAGAATGTGATGATCTAGCTACATTTTCCCAAGTCTGTTCTTTTCCAAGCTTTTGGTCTCTCTTTGCTCAAGTCTCAAGTTTTTGGGAAGAAATCAAAAACATACGACTTTTGTTTTCCAAGTCTTTTGGGAAGGAATCAAAAACGATCTTTTAAAATCGTTTGTTTATTCAAAGTCTTTCTCTTTGGTCCAAGCTTTTGGTCTCTCTTTGTGAGATTTTTCTCTTTGTCCAAGTTTTTTGGGAAGAAATCAAAACAGACGACTTTTTAAAATCATTTCTTTATTCAAAGTTTTTAACTTTGCCCAAGTCTGTCCTTTTCTTTATTCAAAGTTTTTCTCTTTGCCCAAATCTCAAGTTTTTGGGAAGGAAATCAAAAAACAGACGACTTTTTGTTTTTCCAAGTTTTTGGGAAGGAATCAAAAACAGATGACCTTTTAAAATCATTTCTTTATTCAAAGTTTTTTAACATTATCATGAAAAACAGTAACGTTTAAAACAAAGCAAACGTTTAAAACATTCTAGCACTATAACATATTTACAAGACAATTTCTTACAAAGCAATGTCTGACAACACAGTTTTAACAATCGTTAAAAAACACTATAACATTTTTAACATTTGTTAAAACATTCTTACAATTCTTACAAGACGAATTCACAGATACCTCGATTTTCCACTTGTCTTCATGTTCCACAATAACTTTATGCAATTGGTCACGACCTAAAGACTATGGAAATTTGCTATCCATTTCACTATATTTACGGACTCCACTAAATGGAAAAAAGCATGTTTTGAAAGCATATTTTGAAATATCTTATGTTTTTTCTTACAGTTATTTATACCCTCAAACTTTTATAGCCATAGGGGACAGTATCAGTATCGTTTACAATGACTCTTTTGGTATAGACAGAGCGAAATGTTTTTGACTGCGGCTCACTGGTCACTGTTCTGTCTTTATGTCTTTTGATTCTACAGTCATACTGAACTTTAATTTCTACGGTGCGATCCAAAGCACATTTTGAATAGGTATCGAAATTCACCAGCTGCTTTGTATTGTGATCCAAAGTAATTCCCTTGACTTTACATTTACTTTTTTCTTTCCCATCTTTCGTCTTCATCTTATAGGCGTAATTCTTGGGTCCTAATCCTCTGAAATGAGTGATTCTACAATCAGGCTCTTCATCGGTCCATTTTCCTAATCTGCTGTTAATGATGGGAGGGTTCCACAATTCAGGCTCATGAATGTACATACAACTATCTGTATCGAAATACAGAACTCTATCCCCCAATCTTTCAAGAACGCTGTACAGTTCCAATCTTGCATAAGCTGTTACGTAAGATGCTACAATAACATTGGCTGTCGCATGCGTTTCGACAAAGTCCATCTTCTCTTCATAGTTGACTAAGATGCATTCGCACTCATTGTCAAAAATTTGCACATGCTTTACAATATATTTCGGGTCGGTAATCAGCTCGAAATATTTAGACGGTTCTCTGATGTATTTCGTCTTGCTCATGTTTTCACGCTGTGCTAATTTTCCCCAAAGACAGTTCAGCATAATCTTGGCAAATGATCTTTTACCAGGGTTTTTTTGAATACGTTTGGGATCAAGATGAATCCCTTCAGCTTCCTCATACTCACGAATGAATTGGTCCTTTTCCGAATCTGTCTGACACCATCCGGGATAACCACTAGCTTCTTGCTTGATTTTCAAGAAATTGTCCACATAGCCTTTAAAGAATTGGTCCGAAACAGAATCGAAATGCCAGATTTCATACACTTGCATTAGACGATAGCCACAATCGAGAGCTTTGAACAGTTCGAATGTAACCCAAGTTCCAACCAAGGCTCTCTCTTCTCTGTCATGATTACAAATGTTTGAACTTTCTTGTGCACATGTCATACAAAGTGGAAACATCATCTTGTTGTTACAGTGAACTGGAAGAACCGGATGAAATAAATCCATTGGGGGTAGAACTTTACATTTAATGAGTCCTTCATACTGCCGAATATTCTTCATATCAATGTTCTCAGCAGTCAAAATTGTGGGATGGCCTACAGGATAGAATTTATGTTTGCAGACGTAAGGATACAGAGAGCAAATGTCAATGTACTTGATTTCCTTCTCACTGTTTTTCTCAACATCATAGGCAATTTTTACGGCATTGCATCTGCCTCCAGCCAAACCCTCTCTTGGTTCGATGGGATCACAGTTCGGGTATAGGTTTTCAATGGTTTTTCTGTATTCTTTATCCTTCTTCATCTTGGCGTCGAATTCATGCTCCCATATGGTCACGACGTTATATCCCATTCTTTTGAGGGTTTCTAACCGTTCGATAGTACTGTCGTACAATTCAGCCATTGATTTTCCATTGATGGGATTGATATATTCTCGATCCTTGAAACATGTCTGACACCCATGAAATAAATCCCCGAGGAATTCATAAACCGTGTTTGATTTCTGGTGAAAGCCATCTACGGTGTATTTTCCTATTCGGAATTCACCACCATTTTTGGCGTGTTGAATACGAATCCCTTTTTCTCTAGCGATGCTTTGAACCCATCGTATTGCTTTCATAGAAAACTGTCGCCTGATTGGGTCTTTGCATGAAATGATGGCTATCTGATCTTTTGGTAAATAATCTTTTCGCCAAATCTTGTTACAGGCTCCAGCGATGGTAAACGACTCTGTAAATGGACAAATCCCACTCTGTTCGATGAACAACTTTCTGAATTCACCACAGCCTCGTCTTAGGATATCAACATCTGATCGGCAGTACATCTCCATCTCTTTTTGAAAATTGAATTCCTCACCATTTTGAACTTTGTCATTATACCAGACTATGAATTTTGATCGAGCCTCTTCAGACATTGAATTGGGCTTGTAATAAGACATATCCAGGTATGGCCCAACGTAATCCCAGAATTCGTCTGTATTTGCCCAGTGAGGAAAGTAGCCTTTTTTCATTTCTTGAAGTCCAAACGTAGTCGGAAATTTTGCCAACCCAAAGTTCATGAAACTGAAGGAGTCGATCAAACGCACACCGTTCAGTTCTAACTTCAAAATATTATTCCCATTCATGGTTACTTCTGGTTCTTTCATTCCTACATTGATAATATGATTGAGAATAAATTGACCATCATAGCCTTTGAGATTATGGGCAATACCTATGATTCCTTTATGATGTTTTGTAAAGAGCCAGCTGCAAAATTGACTCAACGTTTCTTTTCCTTGAAAAATAACTTCTCTTCCTTCTTTGAATTCACTGCATGTGGAACAATGAAAATCAAGTGGTTTATCGATACATTTAGCACAGGCTCGGTGTGCAATGCAGTAATTCGGAATATGTACCCCTGTATCTTGCTGGCATTCGAAATCAAAGAAAATGAACAAAGGTTTTTTGACTACAGAAGAACTCGTCTCATCGTCGCTGTCGTGCTTCATCTTACTCTGGTAAGGCTGAATAAAACAGCGATGAGAATAGTCAACGATTTTCTTGCAAAGGTGGCACTTTTTCTTTCCCTTACAACGATGATTTCTCTTTCTATCAAAAATCTGGCCTCCACATTTTGAACAAAGTTTCACTAATTCACAAATGGTTTTCTTTTCTTTGCCTTGAAGTGTTTTGTGATTTTTCAAGCATACTGCACTGAAAAATCGTCTATGACACTTGTCGCAGACATATTCTTTTGATTCCGATGGACATTTTCCAGTACGAAAGCAACCTTTACAGATTTTTGGGCAAGCATTATGGTCTTCCCGATTCTTATAACGTATGTCACAAAACTCACAATAATAACCACAATCAAGAAATCCTGTGATGGATTTGATGTAATCATAATGGTTCTGATGAAAGTACAAATGTATAATTTTACTATCATCTTTCACTTTTGGATGTTCAAATACTTTTTCCAATTTCGATAGCTGTTGATGAACTTTAATAACATAGTCTTTTTCATACAGGAACTCTTGAATTTTTTTGTATTCTTCAAGACCTACAGGTTGTGTCGATGAAAGTCCAACTTTATTCATTAATTTCTCGGCTTCAGTCTTTTGAAGTGGCCTGTTTGATCTTTTGATGAGATCCCATCTTCGATTCCATTCTTGGGTGTTTTCACGTTCATGGTAACAAATCCCCACAACAACGGCTCTTGCAAAACATAGATGATCTTCATTGTTAATTTCAACAAGCGACTGTTTCTTCTTTGCGAAAACCTTTGAATCCAATAGGTCTGTGGCTCTAAGATTTTTTCCACTTCCACTTGGCGGTATCGTATGTGTGATATCGAATGTCATGCGGCCATCGTTCAAGACGAATTCTTCATTCGATTGTAGAACTTTTTCAATTTCGTCCAACATCGTATGACTCTCCAACTCCCCCACATATAGAAAGGGAATATGAATCCCCATATCCAATGAAGGGTGGTTGACACTGATTCTAATCATATCCCTCGATTCAGCCTTTAACTTTTGAACGATTTGTTGGATAACATCGTCGAATAAACCGGTCAACTGTTGGGGCTGTAGCTCATCGAATTTCTTAAAAGACGCCTCCAGTAGATGGGATTCTGTTTTGAATTTTCTTGACTTCTTTTTCCCCACTTCTGTTAAGTCGTATAGACTTCTCATATCCAAAGCGTTTTTGTCTGAAGAAGATTTGTCTTCACTTTTCTCTTCCAAAGACTTTTTGGATTCTTCTTCTTTCAAAGATTTTTCATCTTCATTGGTTAGTCCTGAAAAGGACTGTTTTGGTTTTTGATATAGCTCTTTCAAACCTTTCTTAGCGTTTTCTTCCTTGGGTGAAAACAGCCCAACAGGATTCAAAGATTTCTCGTCGTCGCTGGTACAATCCATATTCATTTGTACAGATTTCTCCTTGGTTGTGTCTGAAGAAGAATGACTTTCTTCTTTCAAAGATTTTTCCTTCGTTGAGGTTGACGGTGAACATTTCTCATCGTTTTCTTCTTTCAAAGATTTTTCATTTTCATTGGTTAGTCCTGAAAAGGACTGTTTCTCCTCTTTCAAAGATCTTTTGTCGCTTTCACCGTCACTTTCTTCTTCTTTCAAAATTTTTCTCTTTTTGGGTGGAAATTTCTCATCGTCGCTTTCATCGTTGGTACTGCTATCTGGGTAGACTAGGATTCTTTTTCTTTTCTTGGCCGGTAGTAATTTTTTTCTCTTTTTCAGCATGGGCTGAATTGCCTCACCGTCACTTGTGCTGTCCGAATAAGGTACTAGCCTTTTAGACCCACGTGCTCTGTTCGACATGGCTTTATGTCCACATGAGAGTATTTCAGCTTCCATGATTGATGATAAGTCAAACAATAACCCAGAACTCAAGAAATTCTGGCTTTTTATATCTTTTTCAGACCGAATGGTCATAAAAAGATGTTACAATCGACATTTCCATCATTCTTCGGAAAGAGTTCAAACAGAGCAGTCGATAGAAAAATGAGCGCGTTCGACCTACAAAACACAGCACCCTCCGAAACGAGGATGTATCTGTATGTTAACCCATACACTCACGATTATGCGATCACCAATGTCCCACCAAAGTATTATGGTGGTAACTATGTGGGATCATTTCCAACCTACCAACATTTTGATGAAAAAGACGGTTACAGTATTACCAGAGTTTTTCTTAATCATGACTGCAGACCACCGAAACCAAGAAAGACACCGATATGTGTTTATTTCTCCGTGAATCGAGACACTCATAACGTCATTTTTTCACCATATCCAGAAGACGTTATTGGAATCGGAGACATATTTCATGTTGGCGCTCTGAAATCATATTATGCCGTCGAGGACCCAGTTAGGAATATAACGATTTTCGACGCAACTTTCAGAGATATAGAGGCCTGTAGAGAACAGATAGAGAAACATACAGGCTATAAAACACCACAAACTCGTCTATTCAGTGAACTTCTTCATATAGATCATCCTGTGAAGAAAATCTCTTCAGAGAAACCTTCTTCAGAAAAGTTATCTGAAGAAAAGAAAATCGACAAGATTTCTTCACCACCTGAAGAAACCCAAAACAACGAACAGAGGACCCAGAAAGCTTCTTCAGGGTCTGAAGAAAAGAAAATCGACAAGATTTCTTCAACCTCTGGAAAGAACCAAAACAAGGAACAGAGGACACAGAATAAGAAACTTTCTTCAGGAAAGAAAATCAACGATAAAAACAGCGATATTTTCTCGGCGAGTGGAGAGGGAAAAGCCAAGAAAGTCTCTTCAGAAAAGAAAAGCAACGATAAAATCAACAAGATTTCCTCAGCAAAGCCTATTCGACGAGAAGGAAAGAAGATCTGTTCAGAGATCGAATTGAGACGTAAATGGAAATCCGATGTTGTGAACAAGAAAATTTTGAAATTCAAAAAATACAGTACAAAAAGCTATCCAGACCTGAGAAATAACAAGGACGAAAACAATAAGGAAAACAATGAAAAGAAACGTAAGAGTGAATGTGAACCTGACATCCCGAAGAAAAAAAGAAAATTGTGTCTGTAATTTTTAACAGAAAAAAGAAAGAACTATTTCAAAGAACGATTTAATTATTTCTTACAAAACATTGTAATAATTATTTCTGTACTTCATTGTTTTAAATAAAAAGTTTTAAATAAAAAAGTTTTAAATAAAAGATATAAAAAACATATAGGACTTGATTTTGTTTTGACAATTTGAAGAAAGTAGAAAACTTTCTTGGTCTTGGCTAGGTCTGAAAAAAGACTGTACCTTCTTTTCCCCGTAGAGGGTTCTAAACCTCCTCATCATCACCTCATAGCTCAGTGGATAGCGCAGACTCCCCGTACTCAATTCGGTAACAACTGTGCGATACCAAAGCTTCAACCCGTTATAGTTGTACATTTAACACTATGGATTTACATCCCACCAAACCCGATAATAAAATGTACTCCCACTACAATTTTAAACGTCGATATAAAATTTCAATCATGGTACCGATAGTAACGCGAAATACTGCAGTAGCGATAATATTATTAGAAATTCGCACTCTATATATACACACTCGACGAGTCTATTGTAACCATCGGTTAAACTGTTGTACAATATCTCATTTGATTTCATTGCACTATACAGACAAATACTACCTGTTCACCCGTCACACATGGACTCGCCTGCAAGATAAACAATTCTACACCTAATCAGTTCGGTTTAAACCTTCAGAGAGAGTAGACGTATTTTACTATCGCTCTCCGCCACGTATTGGAAAATAGTAGACGATATTTGTTACTGAAATACACCCCAGTCTCAGCGATGTAAAACGCTCTGGTAGTAATCAGTTCGGTTTAACCCTTCAGAGAGAGTAGACGTACTTTACTTTCACTCTGCTGTTCATATTGGAAAATACACTCCAGTCTCGGCGAGATAAAAACGCTCTGGTAGTATTATTTAATCTCAGGCTAAAACATGCAGACGAAAAAAAGCTATGTATATACCGATGCGTGTCACTCTCGCCACACGCTGCTTATTCTTTTATCATTCTATGATTTTAAACAATAAGGACGGGTTGAAAAAAAACAAAGGAAGACAATTTTGATAACGCCGGAGCCTGCTCCAAATAGATCGCTTAAAAACATCGTCCCACCACTAACTACATGAATGTAAGACTACTTTTTTAAGTACTTTATACAAGATCGTCATCTACAAGTCATGTTACAACCTTATTCTCTCCTTCATCTACACAGAGGGTTTTAAGACTACTCTTTCAAGTAAAATCAAACTTTGAGCCAGTCTTTGGCTGAACCAATCTGAGCCGGTATATAGCTCATATCGTGGGGGAAAAGACTAAGTCCAACGATAATAGAGAAAGCCCAAGTCGATCGAAGATGAAGAAAAAGACTTTCCCGAGCACCCATACAGATCTGACAGTACCCATATAGACCTATCGTGGAGAAAAGACTAAGCCCGACGAAGACAGAGAGAAAGAAAAACTCTCCAAAAAAAGACTAAGTTCTACAGAGGCGAACAATAATCGACCAACCTGAACAGTGTAGATCAAGATCAGACTAAACCCAACAGTCTCTACCTGAACCAGTCTGATCCGGTTTTATAAGTCATATCGTGGAGAAAAGACTAAGTCCAACCCCAACTTTATCCTAATAGAGAGAAAGAACAGCTCTCCAGAAAGGACTAAGTCCAACGGTGATAGAGAAAGCCTAAGCCGAACAAAGACGGAGAAAAGACTAAGTCCAAAGATGCCCGAAATAGACTGCCCTGGGGCATTCTATTTCGGGCAAAGGAGCCTAGGGACAAAAGAAAAAGACTAAGTCGAATAAGGTGGTTGCCTAAAACAGCGTAAGGTGGTAAAATAAACATATCGTGGAGTTAAGGGTTGTATCAAAACGTTAAGGGCTGTCCCTAGTTCCCTCTCCCAAGGAGAGGGAACTAGGGACAAAAAAGACTAAGTCCAACAGTGGAACCGTTAAGGGTTAAGGGTTTTAGAAGAAATTTGTCCATTAGAAGAAAGTATATGGATTTTAGAACAAAACAAAAGGGTTTTAGAAGGGTTAAGGGAAAGTTAAGGGTAAATGACGATTTTTCGGACCAATCTGGATATTTTGTCCCTAGTTCCCTCTCCCAGGGAGAGGGAACTAGGGACAAAATGGTTCCAGGGAAGAGTAGAGCTCGGACATGCCGGAACTACTTTTATTCAAGTAGGGATTATTTATTATTGTATTTCTACGCGCGGAAGCCGAATTACCGCCAAAATTGTAGTGATGCGGCCTTTTGTCCGAGGTTTGCCCTCCCGTGGCGGTCTAACCTCGGACAAATTGGCTCCAGGGAGGTCAGACCTCGGACAAAATGCCTCATTTGTCCGAGGTCTGACCTCCTATACTACTTACGACGGATAGAAAATGCATTTCATTTTCTGTAGGCCTTCAAAAAAATTCCTTGAGTTTCTCTATTCCTTACATAATAAATATTTATATTCTATCTTTAATTACACAGCTGACGGAATTCTGAGCCATTCTATCCCTTTCACAGCGTTTTTTCTCTCTGGTTGTGAGGATGTACCTTTCAATGCGGCTCAAACGATAATATCGGTATCAGAACGAGCAGAAAACATTGTAGGAGCCAGAGATAATTCTGGTAACCAGCATCTCCATTTTCCGCAATTTTTTCAAGAGTCTTTTTCCCCAGGGTCGATAAAACACGGGGTTGTTAAAGCAATTCGTTAACGTTGTAAAATGTGTATACACAATTATACGAAACAGGACCTCACTATTTACATTATTTACAGTTTAAGTTTTCATGTGCCTGTGTAAGTCTTTATCATTCACAGTCTGTGAAATAGTGCAAAGAATCTTTTGTTTCGTTTTGTCCGTTAACATGCAGTATTAGTCGAGAACATAATAAGCTATATCATGAACAACCATTGCTAACCTTCTTGGATTCCAAAACTACAAAGCATTGGCGCTGAAAGCCTTGCCTAAGGAAATTTCCAATAAAACCAGCACCGGCAACAGGAGAGGAACCAAAAACAATTGAATTACTAGAACAGCGCCTTATCCCCTGACCCACGAATGTTCTTGTGTAATACATATGGGCCTTGCTCCGTGAAAAGGGAGTTTAATGTGTCTAAAAAAGAAAAAAAAAAAAAAGTATCGACTCATGTCAGCCTGCACAGTTCGCGCAGGCTGACATGGGGCGAAACATTTTGCTTTCTTTAAATGTTATAGTCATAATCACTACTGTGAGCATGCAACGATTAGCCTACGTCAAAATCAGCGTCAAGCTGCCGTGCGAATGCTTCTTGGTGGACAGACTCAAAGTGCAGTGGCTACACACTTTGGAGTGCATAAATCAACGGCATCTCGTCTGTACAAGCGTCTGACACGCACCGGGACTACAAATGACAGACCACGTAATGGCCGTCCCAGAGTAACGACTCGTAGGCAGGATCGTTTCATCAGGTTATCTAACCTTCGAGATCGGTTCAGGACCGCAAAAAGTCCGCTGATCGAACTCAAGGCCTCCACAATAATCCAATTTCTGGCCAAACTGTATGGAAAAGACTCAGAGAGGTTGAACTCCGAGCACGACGTTCACATGTTGGTTTGTCATTAAATGCTCAACGCCACCAGGTTAGGATGACATGGTTGACTGCACATCGACCCAACATTTTTTCTAAACGTACTTGGAGGCAAGTTCTCTTCTCGGATGAGTCCCGGTATCTGCTTTACAGATCTGACGGACGTAGGCGTGTTTACAGACGTCGGAATGAACGTTATATGGATTCTTGTGTTTCAGGGGTTGATCGATTCGGTGGAGGTGGTATAATGGTGTGGGGCGGTATATGTCACGCCATAAAACACCCCTAGTGTTCATTGACGGGACTCTTACGGCTTTGCGTTATCGCGACACCATTCTGACGCCTGCTGTCGTCCCATTTGTGCGTCAGAACAACCTCATTTTTCAACAGGACAACGCCAGGGCTCATGTTGCCAGAAAGTGTCGTGACTTACTGGCTGCCAACAACGTCCGTGTTCTGGAATGGCCACCCTACAGCCCGGATTTATCTCCGATAGAACATTTGTGGGACGTACTTGACCGACCTGTGAGACGCCGTAATCCTACCCTTGCATCCATTCCCCATCTTAGGCGTTAGTGGAAGAGTGGCAAGCAATCCCTATGGCAACCGTCAACGATCTTGTGAGCTCTATGACCAAGAAGCACGTAGTGCAATGGCAGTTAATTGCGGTCATACGAAATACTGATTTTACTGTAGAAATTATTCTGACCCTTCACGATAAATAATTTAAGTGATTAATGGAATTAACCCTGGACCAATTATGATGTAGATAAAGCGCTAGTTAGATTTACTCTTTAATAAAATGACATGCGTTGAAATTTAGAAAACTATATTTGAATCACGAGTGACTGAAATTTGCCACACACACACAAACACATATACATATGAAGTCGGCACCGTGTTAGAACTTCTTTGCATATTTCGAAGCAAAACATAAAAGGGGCGTAAGAGCATCAGCGCCACACCTCTGAAATTCTTTTCAGTGGGATAAAACGGAAGCCGGTCTTGGAAGTAAAGAGTATAAACAAAGTAAAGCCATTTCAAGAGATGAAAATCTCATTTTGAAGAAAAAGTTAATGGGAGTATGATGTGAAAATAGCTACATCAAGTATTTGAAATATTCTAATCAGTTTTTGATCAAATAAGTTGTTGGGCGAAAGTTTCAGTAGCCATTATATTTTTTGATTTGTGTGACTTCTTTTAACTCACCACTCACCCCCATCACACGCCTCGAATAAAATTGCTTTGAAAACTTTCTTCTACGCAATGGGTAGGCAACATCAATTATACCTTTATAAAAACTGTTCCGTAATTTTATGGATCTGGGGAATTAAACCTTTGAACGAGATCATCTTGGAAAAGAGAGGTCATGCTATATTCGTGGGAGTGAACCCTGACGAGATGAATTTAATCGATCTTTGATCCGAGTATTGACCACCAGCAGAAACTCGAACTCAAAACCCCTGAAATTTTTATATGTTGGTTGGTTGGTTTGGTAGGTTGGTTGGTTATGCCGTTTTCAGCATTATTTCAGTTATATCGCTTCGGTCAGTCCACCTATCCATGCTTTGCTGCAGTATCTTTTACCACTATTTTGCACATTATTCTTCCCAAGCCACCGGCTTCTTTCCAAAATAACCTCTGTAGAAACAATGATCAGCGGTGAGAGAGGAATGAATCCTGTCGCAATGACTATCACCAGTCTTCGGAAAGAAGTAAGCCGAGCTTGGGATTCGAACCTGCGACCCGCTGGTCTCAAGTCTTGTTCGTTACCGACATACATTGTAGCTAACGGGCCCGTCTACCCCTCAAGTACTAGGGCTTGACGTAGCTGCTGAGCGACCGAGGCGAAAGATATCCTACATTGAAGTGAATACGACAAATCCTGATCTAACCCTTAGAACCCTTCGCTGACCTTAAAAGCATAAATGCCCAAATTTATTTGGTGACTTGTCTTTTTTATGCATTTCCTTTCATAGCGTGTTTGTGTGTGTGTGTGTGGGGGGGGGGGGGGGGGAAAGGGGGTTAGCAGCAGTTGTTTCTATTGTAAGCGTGAGAACCGGACATGTAAAGTTCCAGCCAACAGTTTGAATAGTTTGAATACTGCATGTTCCATTGAACAGGGATTTACCGAGCATGTATTTTATCCTATTTTCCTCGAAATGGCTACGACATAGACACATATTGACGATTTTAACACACATCAACCAACACAAAACATTTTACATTTTTCGTCATGCAGCAGATAACTTTTAAAACATTGTGACAACTGGAGAAATTGCTTTTAACGAGCATTTTCGTTTTCGCCTGTATTCTTGTATCAAAACTTGATCCTCGTTAATTACCCCCCTATGTTTTACAAGGAGTTTTTCAAAGTCGACAGCTGTAAATTTGTTTCATGTGGTATTTAGTTGGTAGTGAAAAGAGTGAAGGGTCGATAAATAATTCGAGCCAGGCTCTGTGAGGAGGGGGCTTAATGCATCTGCAAACAAGGATCGACCAGGTCAGCCTGCGCAGTCCACGCAGGCTGACCTGGATCGAAACCTTTACCTATTGGTCAATTTTCTGCATGTCAAAGGACCAGCGTACCTCGGAATTCAATCGGTTGTTGAAGGAATCCATAATTGCAGTGACTTGCATGGTGTCATGCTGCTCGGAGATGCATTAAACCCCATTTTGCCGGAGTATGGCTCGTATGTGTAGGACCTGTCCGTTCAAATCGGATATCATAGGAAAGACCTGCCTATTTAACCCGGTCTTCTTCCCAAGCCACTGAATGCTTTCCCACATAACCGTCGTAGTAACAATAATTGGCCGTTAGAGAGGAATGAATCCTGTTGTAATGAGTATTATCAAACCTCGGAAAGAAACTGGCCGGGCTGGGGATTCGAACAACCGACCCCCTTTACCACACAATGCTGAGTTGGAACGATCCTGAAGAAGGCATTTGAAAATATTGTGTGGAAAGCGAGAAAATGCTGGTAACCAGCATTTTCTCCTTTTCCCACAATGTTTTCCATCCTATCAAAGATAGCAATCATCATTTTATTTGGTTGTCTGCAAATGCTTTTACTTTGGTTGAGTCTAAACTTTTGTCGTTTGGTAAACATTAAAAGCCCCGTGGGTTACCGGCTGAGCTACCGTAGAATCAACTGAATCAAAGATTTGTTATAACACGACAGTGTAAGTAAAAGTAATCAATATTAACTCACCTGGAACATAACACAATAGCAGCACAAGACAGGGAAGCAATCTACCCGAAAACATGTTAATTCCACACCACATGCAATACTAGTCACTAACACAGATTTCCAATCCTCACGCAACCTATGGTATACGGTAAATATTTATTGGTTTAACCCTTTACCGAGCAATCCTATGTACTGACAACCCTGAAGGAGAAGCCATTTGAAAACATTGCGGAAAAAGGAGAAACTGCAAGTTACCAGGATTTTTCTCCTTTTCCCATAATGTTTTTTATCTGTTGAAAGACTAATTCCATACTGTGAGCAGCATTTAATTTGTCGTCTGCAAATGCTGTCATATTCGACAATTCTAAAATTTTGTCGTCCTGTAAAAAAAAAAAAAACCGTAATACTTATTTACACTAAATCTTCCTCAATAAACCGGCTATACTAAAAACCGTTTGTAAACGTACTGAAATTTCAACAGACCAAATCTTACCATGCAGAACTCTATATGCAAGGTGTATTACTGTATTTCATGATGAGAATGTCATACTATGTGACTTCAAACAAAAATAAAATCGGACCCCTTTTGTTGGGTGTATTTTTAACCACACGATATAATGCTTAGATCACGAATAAAAAATAAAAAAGTTAACCAGTTACCATACAGACTAAAAGGGATATTGATTTTTTTTCCCCCCAAAACTGACTTGCCTTATTCTACTTTTCTCTCTATTCCTTTTAGATAAGTAGTCCACATAACAAAGTTATTATCGAACAGTTCTCTAAATAAAAGAAGTATACTTTAGAGTATTTTAGGAATCATTTACAGAGACACGTAGCCTTTTTGTGCGAATGGGTGCTTTCTTGTCAAAAACGGCCTTGGTCCAGGCGGTATTAATGTTTAATCACTTTTTATCGCAGCCTTTTTTCAAGGTATATATGTTCTGCGCGCTATAGGAACCAGTACAATTCTGGAATTGTCCTGCATATACAGATCCGTTGCTAAACTTTGTATATCGGTTCCGTCATTTTTGACAAACTAACATCAGAATTTGAGCCATGTCCAGTGAAAAGGGGGCTTAATGCATTTGCAAACAGTATCGACCCAGGTGTGCTATGTGTCAATTTTCTGCATGTCAAAAGACCTCATGATTCAGAAATACAAAATGGATTTTATGGTTCCGTAATTCAGTGATGACTTGCTTATCATGCATCACGGAGACGCACTAAACCTCCTTTTGCCAGAGCGTGGCTAATATATAATCAAAGCGCTGAAGGCGCTGAAGGCCTGGGCATCAGAACGGGAGAAGAGGTAGGAAAATGAGGCCCAGAAGCTCAAAGTTGCCATCACAAGTGTACAGGCTTAAAAACTGCTATCACATTTGTACAGACTAATGAAAAAAAATCTACATGTCTCACACTGACAGTCTGTGGAGTTTACAACAGAATGGAAAAAACATAAATTTGTAAAGGCCAATATAATGAGTATTTTTGTATAGCCTTGGTCTCATGGTCTTTATGGATTGAAAGGAGATAATTTTCAAAGGATTTTCTGCTTCCTATTTTCTTCCTTTACTTTGCTTTGGCAACAAATCAAAATGGGCAGCGTGAAACAGCCGGGGGAATATTTCTGGAAAGTGCAAAAATCCACAATGGCCAAGCAATGAATCATACTTTTCTTTCATTTTACCACACTCAGTCTATAGGTTGAAATAGTAACCATGTCCTTTGAGCAATGACAAGGAAAAACACACATCTTTAAAGGCTAATATCACAGAGCACGATTTGGTGTCTGAGAAGACAATCTTTTACGTATTTCTTTTCATTTTTAAGTTTTGGTTTCTATGGCAACAAATAAAAAGACGTCCGCATTCGGGCGCCAATGCTCGGTTGATTTTCAGTGAAAACATAAAGTTGAAAAAGGGGCATAACTTGATAGTTATTTACCCTTATTGTTTATATTTCCCTTTTGATAGTTAACAACTTGTCCAAGTTTTAAGTAAACATTTTCAGTGATAACAAAGATATTGTAAAATGTCAAATATTTTGCATGACGACGACACAAACGACGAAGATGATGACACTAGTGCTATGAAAATACCATGTCTCTAAAAACAGCTGAGCTAAAGTTTCTAGTCGAAAAAGGGGCATAACTAATTACTTTGCCAAAGATATGTTGGTGGTTACCTACCTCTGTTGTACTGATATGAATTCCCCTTTAATAGTTAACGAAAAGTTCAAGTAAGTATCTTCATTAATGACAGATATGATAAAATGTCAAAGGTTCTGAAAATTTAAAGCAATAAAAAAAGGGCGTAACTGTGTCAAAAATATTTTGATGGTAACCTGCCCTGTTATATGGGCACCCCTTTTGACAGTAAATAACTTGTACAAGTTTGAAGTAAATATCTTCAGGAATAACAGAGATATTAAAAAATGTCGAAGTTTTTGCACGACGACAATGACGCATAGGCTTTGACAATAGCATGACGCTTTCTTCGTAAACAGATGAGCTAAAGACTACCAGTTGAATAGAATCATATGGATGATACAAGACTGCTCAAGGTACATTTCTATAAAAGTTTTGTCAAAATATCTGCTGTAAATGCCACTTTTCAACTTTCGCATTGAAAGTCTTTGGAATCTCTAAGTTGCCATGATCAACCAAGTTGGAAAGCCGATTTTCATGAATATGAGGGCCGTTGGACCTAAAGCCCTCATCTGAGTAAAGTCATCTAGGATTGATAAATTTGAAGAGCTCCTTGTTGTGATTATGGAAAACACAAATGAGCCATGCTCTGCCAAAAAGGAGTTTAATGCATCTCCGTGATCCATCAATCCAAACGAGCCATCATATATCAATGTATCCATAAAATCCATTTTGTGGAGCAACCGACTGAATCATGAGGTACACTGGTCCCTCGACATGCAGAAAATTTGCCAAAAGCAAAACGTTTCGACCCAGGTCAGCCTAAATACCTATGGAGATCAAGAACAGATTGCACTGAATGTCAAGTCTGATCTTCGATATAAAACGCCCACCAGTTACTTAACTCCTGAGCACACATTCTCGAGTTTTGAAGACTCCAAGGATATAGCCTCATGAAAACCTTTTTGAACAAAAAAAAAAAGAAAATATTCTCTTTTTTCCTACAAGCTTTTCTACACTTTCACAGCAAATAACCAACATTTCAGCTAAATCTAAATTGCCGTTCGCAAATGTTTTCAATTTAGACAAGTCTAAAATTTCATCGTTTTTTAAAGATTAACTGGTTTTCAATGGCTCATGTTACAAACTTTAATACATATTTGGTATTGTATGCTCCGAGTTTGCTATGGGTCGAAATGGTTATGAGCCGAGATGTCATATCTGGACAATTCTGACAGGAAGAAATAAGGCAAATATACCAAACAAATACATACTTATAACTTCAGACACGATGTGCACAGTAATTTTACGAAAATTAAAATCTTGCCGAGGTTTTGAGACATCTTTTTCAGAGAAAGAGCACATCGTCTGCGTAAATTACGCTATCATTATTTGTCATTCACACGGTGTGTAGAAAAAGGATAAACGAACGATCCCGATTAGTGCTCGGCAACAGCACTCGTCACAGCTCGGTCGATTGTGTACCTACATCAAAACATTTGATCAACGATCACCCGAGGTTTGCCTCTTTCACTGTTAAGCGCATGAATTTGCAATTATGAATAACTTCACGAGGGCCCCAAATTCTCAATCAACACTTTCGTACGATTAAAATCGCACATCTATCAAAGTTTGTTGTGAAATTAAAACTTACAGTGATGTTCAAATCGAAATATCTTAATATTTAAAGGGGTCCTTTCCTTCAGCGGAGTGAGATGGATTGCAGGCGGTACTTTTCACTTTTACTCGGGTTTTTCTGTCAATGCTTGACTCGGGTTTTTCCGTAAATGCTTGGATGGGGTTGAAATTTTGGTATACGATTCCTATGGCCTTGGGCTTGGCAAGCCAAGCCCAGGCCAAAAACAAAAACAAACAAACAAACAAACAAAAAGAAACGATTGTACTAGAACCCAGGCTGGTCGAAAGAAATTCATAGCAATGTGTGAAACCGAATACTGATTCTAGCTACTGTTTAAAGCAACTGTAAGTGGGGCTTATGCGAAGCTAAAATCAATGACAAACATAAGAAAATAGGAAATCTATAATTTTCCGAAAAATATCTCCCCATAAGACTGCTGCTGAAAAAAAAAAAGTTTTTTTTTTTCAAAGAGTCGCCTGCTATTTTATAAAAGTAAACTCTATTAATCAAAGCACTCAAAGGCCTGAAAAGCGGATTTGAAAGCAGTATTTACCAATGGTATGGATGAACGAAAAATTAGCCTATTACTACATGAAAGACACGTTTATAAAAACACTATATATGGAACAAGCAGGGGCATGGAAAGTTGAGTAGTTTGGCCCAAGTATGAGTAGTGGACTGATAAGCATTAATCAGACATAGTTTTCTGCAGGTGACATGTGTGTAGTTTATGGATCGGTAGCGACTATATATAGTGAGATAGAGATTTATTGGCTTACCGGTAAACACAAAGTAGAATGCGTACAGCGCATGCGTACCAGACAGTACGTGCGCTTGATTCTGGTCAAGTCGATCACAGTAAGCGGATTCCTATACAAATTCGCTAATTAAGCAAGGTGTAACGTTCCTCCTGCAACAAATTTCCAGCAAACAACTCTAAAATCACATGGATAATCAACATGAATTTCTGATTTAATACGTTAATACTAATGAAAGGGTTGTGTCAAAAGTAGAAAATCTTCGTTTTCCTCAGGCTTGACATCTGCTTTACTTAGGTAGATTGGTGATGGGCGTTCGGAACGTTGAGGTTTTGACATTCAGTCGTTACTGGCATTTAGGAAATCATTGGTGATCCGCTGATCAAACCTCTCGGCTGTATTACGATGGGTGATGCGTACCCACACATTAAATTTTCTACGCCGGAAACAGAAAACAGACCGCTTTACTTATCAAAGAATTATATGACTCCGCCAAAAAAAAATTAATGAGTCATTGGAAACCAATTTAAAAAAAAACCTTAAAAAATACATTGCAGTTGACATTCAGTGTTTTATTTAATCTTTCTAACATTATGAAGCTATTTCGATAGAAAGTTTTGCTGACATATTGTTTAACATAATGAGCCATGCTCTGGAAAAAGTGGGCTTAATACAACTCCTTGATGCATGATACCATGCAAGTCATCACATAATTTGGGATCCATTATATCCATTTTCTCTAACAAATGACTAAATCCTGAGGTAGGATGGTCCTTGGAAATGTAGAAAATTGACCAAGAGTGAAAAGTTTCGGCCCAGGTCAGTCTGCGCGGACTGCGCAGTCTTACCTGGGTCGATACTTTTTGCAGATGCATTAACCCCCCTTTTCACAGAGCATGGCTCAAAAGACTTAACTATAATTTTTGTTGTTGTTGATTGGAAAATTTTCATTGGCGACCTCTTTGATACGGACGAGGTTAAATGTAGTTACGAAATCGGCCGAGTTGTGACGAGTGTCAGTACTGGCATACTACTGATTAGTATTCCGGAAGGCAATCCGGAGAACTGTCTCCTTGTACATGTATTGTGTTGTGTATTTTGGGCAATTTTGGCAACAGGACAACAACATTAACCCTTGAACCGCAAAATGATAGCATTGGACTTCTTCGATATGGAAAAACAGATCTACATTGTAATTTAACTCTTTACCATACGACAAATATGTAGACTTAGTCCAAATTGAAAGCATTTTCAGACGACAATTTAGATGTAGCTCAAAATGATGAACTTTGTATTTGATAAGATAGAAAACAGTGTGGGAAAAGGAGAAAATGCTGGTTTACTGCGTTTTCTCCTTTTCCCACAATGTTTTCAAAATGCCTTTTTTAAGGTCTTTTAAACTCAGTGTTGTGTGGTATAGGGTTAAAGGACTTCCCTCCTTCCAGCTCTGAATATTACACAAAATATCGGACAGTCATTGTTGATCATACTGCACGCTCCGGACAGCTGGATTTTGCTCTAGCCTGTGTGATACTGTGTGCAAAACCCAGCCTCTGCAAACTAACTTCAGTTGTGCATAGCTGCCTATAAATGAAAAGAACATAAGCCATGCTCTGTGAAAAGGGAACACAATGCATCTGAGAGAGAGAAAAAAAAGGTATCGATTCAGGTCAGCCTGCGCAAACCGCGCAGGCTGACCTGGGCAGAAACTTTTTTATTTTGGTCAATTTTCTGCATTTCCAAGGACCATCCTGACCGGGTCAAAACTTTGCTTTGGGAAATTTTTCTCCATGTCAAAGGAGCATTCTATCTCAAGATTTAGTTGGTTGTTATACAAAACGGATTTTATGGATCCTTAATTACTTGATGACTTGCCTGGTATCATGGATCACGGAGACGTATTAAACCCCCTTTTGCCAGAGCATAGTTCACAAGATGTAAACAAGGGAGATAATCTGTCATAAGTACCCTCAATTCCCCGACAGAGTCATCTCGCCTGCAATAATGGGGGTGCGGGGGTGGGGTCAGGCGTTGCTAAGTGGTGAAGGTGTAGAATTCGTAACATGGAGGTCACGTGTTCGATCCTCAGACGATGCTCTGGCTTTGCCCTGGGCAAGACACTTCGATGTTACAGCTCAGAAGAAGTCAAAAACCGGAAAACGCGTTAATAAGCGACCTGTCGCCGTTATATGACTTAATTATTGTTGAAAGCGGCGTAAAACACAATTCAAACATAAATATAAATTAATTATACCTGGGTAAATCTGCAGTAAATGTCCAGATTGGGGTTTGAAATTTTTCATTTTCTGACTTGTTGTATTTTGTACAACATTTGTCCTAATATCAACAGTAAACACCATAGAATCGATGTTAAATATTCAAAACACTAACAAACAGCATATGACAGCATTGTGCTCCTTGAAACTGTGACAGGGTAGCCTACATAATTTTTCACTACCGTAACAAATGTTAAAAAGCTTAAAATCTTGCTTAATATTGACCGAATGATATGAGGCCTTTACATGACAATAGCATTTTTATTCAAAATGTTATTTTCATGGTGCAAACATTATAGACTTTGATTTCTACCAAAATAACTGCACAAATTACTTGAGAAAATGAAATCGACAAATTTTAAGAATCTTGAAAATTGCGCTATGAGCTTAATGGTCTATATATGGTGAAAATTTTTGGAGAACATGATAGGCCACTGTAGACATTATTCATTGTGACACACGGGCAAGGCATTTAGATAACAGTTTAAGAAGAAAGTGTTTCAAATGCTTTAAAAGCGGCGTTTGTTGGAGGATAACTGGGGTACGGGACAACGCAAAATTGCCAGTTGCCAACATTATAGGATAAAAAAAGACAAATGAATGAAAACGAACCTGTAAAAATCTTACATCGCCTCATGCAGAACAAAATAAAGATGAAGATTACGCAAGTTTCACTTTGATATATGCGTTACTAAAAGAAATATGTTTGTTTGTATGCAAGGGACGCAATTTGCCCATTTTCTGTAGAAATACCCATATAAGTTTTTATGCTTTTGTTCCAATCCTTTTCACATTGCTATGTTGTACTTTATATAATACATGTAAATATATTGAATAAAATATGTTTAAACTATGCTTTGAACTCGGACAAGTCTAAAATGTCGTTTGGTAAAAAGTTTTTAATCAAATTTCAGACAAAGAAACAAGATAAAAGTAAGAAAAATTTGATCTCAATACATTGATCAACTTTGTCGACAATATTTACGTTGCACGTCATAGAGAACATTGGTAAGGTGATTTGGAACAATGAGAAAACTGTATTTAAATCTGTCGAGCTTGACGAATTATCATTAATTGATCCTGTAACCACGCCCGAATAAGGTGCGTGCCCATTGTGGAACCGGTTTTTCAATGAGTCAAATCGTCTTAAAAATAGAACCAACTTGATGAATATATCATGCAAAGGGGCGTAAAGTATGTGGCGAAACATGATCGTTAATGGGAAGGGTCATATGAATACTATCTAGCGTTGCTGTCGGCAAATATCGAAATAGATCTATACTATTTCGAAATAGATCTAATCCCTGTGGAAAACGCATCGATTTACGATCTACTTATTGCCCGCCACACTCTTTAACTCGGCTTACTTTTATATCCTATGTTTTTGCGCAAAATAAGGTGGAACCAATCCAATTCTAAAAATAGAACAGTAAGCTACCAGAGGCCGGATGGGAAAATCCTGGCGTTGATTGCGGGAAATAGTATCACATTCACTGGTCCCAATGCTTATGGTCATTAAAGTGTAAAAAGCGGAACCAGTGAATTTCCCGGACAAGAGTTCGAGAATTTCCGTACACTTTCGTATGTTCTCTCTTTTTCTCGCGACAAAAATGCTTTCTTTCCGAGACCTAAGTCAAGGACGAAAGGTTATTTGAATTCAAAGCGATCAAATTGTTTCATAAATATATAAAAAACTGGCGTGAGATAGACGTATTTTTCTGTCCCTGTATTGTTTTTATCTGCTTTGCTTCGTATTTCCTTTTTCCTAGTTTGTTAGAACGAACGATTGTTAATAATTTGGTTGTAATCATTTTTCGTGGTTTTCATTCTGCCTGCCGGTGCTGTTCCTGAGCACGCGAGGTTGCATTGTAAATACGTGTTAACATTATCGGTTTGTTCTGTGTACGCGGTATAGGAAAAGATTAAATAAAAATTTAGGCATTTACTTTACAGCTAGTTTTTTAATCAAAAGCGTATCGCGTCTTTAAACTGTTTTACTCACAGTATCAGACTAGTATCGAGCTAATATAGATTACAATGTCTCATCTCTGTTCTGAGTATTCTGTTTCAGTTCAATACCCTACATTAGTTGTTGGTGATTCGAATGTCCATCGCCTACAAGCTGCAGCGAAGAATAATGGAGATAATACGACACAATTCTTGCCTGTTTCTGGTATGTTGAACCTGAATTTAACCCTGGAACACAGAGTCCCAAGTTTTAACCCTGAAAAAGAATGCTTTTGAAAAAATTGTAGGATACACATTCCCCCCCCCCCCCCATTTTTTTTTCCAGTGACAAATCCCACAATTTAACACACAATATGTACTCTGCAAAGGTTTTGGATCTGGACAAGTCAAAAACGTTGTCGTTTGAAAAATGGTAAAAATTTGTTGTGTGTCTTTAAAGGGATAATTATTGGCATATCAAGCCCTGAGAGTAGTTATGTAACCCTGATAATCTGAATAATAAGTTAACTTCTCTATGCTTGTTAACTTAAAGTAGTGGGAACAAGAAGTATATTTAACCCTTTACCAGACGACAAAATTATAGCCTTGTCCAAATTGAAAGCATTTGCAGACGACAATTTCAATGTGGCTCAAATGGTGCAACTTTTCTTTGACAGGGTAGAAAACATTGTGGGAAAAGGAGAAAATGCTGGTTACCAGCATTTTCTCCTTTTCCCACAATGTTTTCAAAAGGTTTCTTTCCCAGGGATGTCAAAAGGCGTCATTGTGCAGTAAAGGGTTAAGAAAAAGATAGATGGCATAAAGTCCCATTAGGTGACAAAATTAAACAATGGAGTGTTAAAATGCATGCATTACAAATCATGTTTTCAAAGAAATATGGAAATTAATTTGCAGATGACAATCAGTTATTGTATGGTAGTTGACAGGAAGGTTTATTTTAAAACTAGGTAAAAAATAAAAGATCAAGCAACCTGGGAGTGTCCTGATGTAATGCACTGAGGAGGCCTAACTATTACTGATTAAATCCAGGATTTAAATGAATCAGTGATAATTAAGTTTGTTGGTTTGTATAGGAGGTTAAAGCCTTTTTAACAGCTTAGGTCATATCATGGGGGTCAGTGCTCCTACAGATGTGTTTCCTGGGTTTCTCGCACCAGTGCTGACACAACTTTCTTTCCAAGTGATACAGATTTCGGAGAAATTTTAATAACTGTAACACAAAGTAATAGTCTTTAGATGCTGAACCTGTCATAAACTAGCACATGAAATGTAAAAGATCTTTAATATAAAGTAATGGGGGTGGGAGCGGGGGTTGAACATAATCACAGATGTGTGCTTCCAGATTCATTACTGATTTCACCATAGCAGTCAAGCAAATCCAGTACAGCTACTGCCGCTTGTCAGCTCAAATGAGCACATAGTCTTCAAGGTTAAGCTTTGTGACCGTTAATTTACTGTCTATTTTCTGTCTTTCCATTTGTGTGCCCTGTACATAATAACATAAGCACCTTTACCTCAGAGGCAAGGAGAGGACTTGTTTGTATTGTGATTGATGTGATGGCAAGTCCCCCTTTCCATGCTGTTCTGGATTTTAATTTTTAGCTCCACTGGCCGAAGGCCAGCGGGCTTATGTCATGGCCCGGTGTCCGTCGTGCGTCCGTCCGTCCGTCCGTGCGTCCGTCCGTCTGTCCGTGCGTTAACTTTTATTTCAAACATCTTCTTCTCTGAAACTACCCATCCAATTTTCATGAAACTTCACAGAAATGATCCTGCCATGGTCCTCTTCAGAATTTCTTGAAAGAATTTGATTCCTTCAAAAACTCTGGTTGCCATGGCAACAAAACTGAAAAATATTGGAAATCTTTAAAAATCTTCTTGTCTGAAACCATAAGGCAGAGGGCTACCAAATTTGGCATGTAGCTTTATGTAGTAGACCTCTATCAAGTTTCTTCAAATTATAGCCCTGGGGTCAAAATTGGCTCTGCCCCAGGGGTCACAAGTTTTATATAGGCTTATATAGAGAAAACTTTAAAAATCTTCCTCTACCTAGCCATAAGGCCTAGAGCTACCAAATTTTGCATGTTGCTATATCTAGTGGGCCTCTACCAAGCAGGCCAAAATTTTAGCCCTGGGGTCAAAATTGGCTCTGCCCCAGGGGTCACAAGTTTTACATAGGCTTATATAGAGAAAACTTTAAAAATCTTCCTCTACCTAGCCATAAGGCCTAGAGCTACCAAATTTTGCATGTTGCTATATCTAGTGGGCCTCTACCAAGGGGGCCAAAATTTTAGCCCTGGGGTCAAAATTGGCCCCGCCACTGGGGTCACAAGTTTTACATGGGCTTACATAGTGACAAGTTAAGAAATCTTCCTGTTTTGATTTTTTTTTCTTCTGAAATTAGCCTTGCATCAGGGGTCTTATGTTTTGCAGAGGCTTCATATGGACAAAACTTGAAAATCACCATATTTATAACCATACAGCATAGACTTGTATTATTTTGGCATGTGGTTTTATCTTGTGGACCTCTACTAGGGTTCAAGTAATTATAGCTCTTGGATCAAAAATGGCTTTGCCTTGCGGGTCTCAACTTTCACATGGGCTTTTACAGAGAAAACTTTGTAAGTCTTCATTTTGAAACCCTTTGGCTCAGAATTGAAATGTTTAGTATTTATGGTTTATATTTATAAGCCAGTGGAGCGATACAGGGCCATCATGGCCCTCTTGTTCCGTTACTTCACACATTATTTTTTTCATGCCACTAGTACTTTCCCACATAACGAAATGATGGGCGAATAAAAGACTTGGCTGTGAAAATTTGAAAATTTTCATTCCTTGAACCACAAGGGGCAGCTTTGACAATGTTTTAGCATTGCCTTGTAACCCTTGAATAAGGTTGATCAAAGTAATGTTCCCTGGGATCACATGTTGAACATGAAACTATACAAAGAAACTTTAAGAAATGTCCAGTACGAAGAAGCAACACTGATACAGATTATGCTTTTGACATCAGTTTCACGTTGAAGTGAAGTCCAGGCTCACTCATACTAAAGAACTATTTGGTACTGGGGAAATAAAATAAATTTTTGTAAAATTGCACTTTTCTAACTGTGTTTGTACTTACCATATTTTAATTTTGAAGGAGCCAGATTTACCAGCGATCAGAAGAATTTTCGGAGACAGTTGACTGGGCAACTGAGAACAGCATTGTATGGGCGTGTGTATGTTGTGTTGGGGTCCAATGACAATCTAGTCCACCATAGTTTATTCTACAGGTTGGTAAACTTCATGTAAAATGGCTTTTTAGTTCCAGACAGGAATACTACTGGAGCAGAGTTCATTCTAGAGCGAGCCCGTGTGCCATTGGCGCATATTTTTGATCTTTGGCACATCATAAATCTCACCTCAGGGGCAAATGTGCGCACCTTTTTTGCAAGGTGTTAAATAGATAATGAGAATTTTTCTCCAAAGCACAATATTGAAGAATCAATTGCAGCCAAAATATGACCAGTGGATTGTTACGAGGGCTCTTATTGGTTATTTCTGTGGGTGTGTAACCTGTATCATCCAGTTGAAAACGGTATCCTTGAAAACCTGATAAAACACCATGTTGCCTCCATTGTACAGCAGCAGACATCTGAGCAGATATGTTTAACAATTATGGACTTAAGCAACAAAATAATGTCAAGGTAACACTGAGAACCAAGTTTTCTCAATAAGTGATAAACAAGATGTTGGTTGGTGCAAAATTTGTGACAGGAAGAAATTTATCTATAATTCAGCCCATGAAATTGCATGGATGATTTTGTTAACTAATGTCCTAAAACATTTCTAAGTCTTAACTAAACACAAAAACTATACTGTGATTTTAGTTATAAGCATGAAAGACAGATATGCTGACAGAAGCCTAAACAATTTCTAACATGCACACGTGTGAGGCCTTCGGAGGGAAAAGTCAATAGGGCAGTAATGGAACAAAAATTTACTTTTGATTGCAAAGATGAAATTGAAATCCAAGGGTTAACAGTTTTCCCCTTGTCCCCATAAAATTTTCTGATGGCCCCTACTTTTAATGATGAGTGGGCCAGCTGGCCCCATTGATTTGATTTCTGGAATGACGCCTGTTAAAGTATGTATAAATATGGCTAGCGATGTAAAACAATATTTCGTATGAATTATGTTTATCATTTTGAAAGAGGCTGTTGGCTGAAATATTGCAAAAGTGTCTCAGTTCATGTATGGAAAGGCTGATCTATTTTATCAAGTCTAAATGAAAGAATTCTAGAAAAATGCAAAGGATCTGTAGTTTCTGTACTGTTATTCTAGATTATTTGTACTTTGCTGTGTACAGGACAACAGTTTTCCTATAAATGGAACAAAAACTGAAATGGCGTGTGGTATGCGAATCCTTTTTCTGGACCTAGGACAGCTACATACAGGGTTGTGGTTCTGTTACTGTACTGGGTTTTACCTTTTACATCTTTTGTAAGTTCCACCTTACTAAGATGAACCTGATGCACCCATTTTTCTTTAGATCAATTTGTTTATACATAAAATACAAAAAAAAAAACTGATTCTTCTTTGAAGGGAAGTGGCAGAAGTATGTGATTTGATTCATGGGATTTCTACAAGTGCAGAAGTTGTTTTATGTGCAATCCTACAAAGAGCTGAAGACCAACGCTGGAACTCGCGAACAAGAGGAAAGCTTAGCAGGATGGTCCAATGGATAAATAATGCAAATGGTTTGTTGAAGGATATTGCCGACCACACACATTATGTACGGTTCCTTACTGTAGGCAATTTTCTGGTAAGTGTCTGTAGATATCAAGGGTACCTAAAGCTTTCATTAAATGCATAGCGGCGTAGATTAACGCATTTTTTTTTTTTTCAATTGAAAATACATGTAATCCACGCATTAACCAAAAGCATTAGCTGGTTAAAGTTATGCAAATATTTAATCAAATTGTAAAGTTACACAGTTCATTGAAACTTGCTTTCAGTTGATGCTTGCTTACCTAAATTGTATATATGCAAATATCATGCATGCGCAGTATAGAGAAAGGTACCCCAGTTCTTAATACCATCAGCCTATTATTACATTTGGTGTACATACATTTCAACCCCAATTATGATGGTAGAGTTTGGCCAAAATTTAATAGTTTACCAGTTACTACACACTTACTTTTGCTTGCTCAAGTGAATCAAAATGTTCAAGAAATTTTTCCCCTTAGCGTAACAGTAATTGCAGCTATCTAGCCATTATGATTTGACGAAAAATGCCTCTATTTCCTTTTGTTTTTTGTCAGATGATACAGAAACGGCCTTTGCATTTGTTCATTGACTGTAAGAGTAGATGCGTGTATGTCTAGAAATGTATTTTGTCTGTGTTTTATTTTCACAGATTGGTTAAAACTTGCTGCCTTGAACTATTTTCAGTCATGCACTAGAAGCTTTCATCCCTACCCTACCTATTTTTCCTGTTACTTTCTTTGCGAGCTGTAACATTTAATTTTATCTTGCCAATAATTACAACTTCCAATAGTGATAAGCCTAAAAGACATAAAAAAATGGACAGGTATCAATGTATTAATCAAATAATTTTTTTTTTCATAAGTTTGTGTCAGATATTAAAGGGGGCTAATCAGAGTTTTATAATCCCACCAAGTTTCAAAAATGATTCATCACTGAAGTAAAAAAGGCAAAAGTAGGCAAACCGCTGGAAAGGAAAATTGATTAAATAGGGAAAAACATGTTTCAGAATTATTTCCTTAATTTGGGTACATAACATATTCATGAACTTTTAGATTAGTGCAAAAGTTTTGCAAAGACTTGTGGGAGGATCACATATTCATTATGACGGGTCAGTTATATGAATTTGTATGCAAATTAGTAGGATGATATCATATGTGATCTCATAAAGACAGATGAAATTACTGACTGCTAAATGACCACCCTGTTATTTAAATGCCAGAACTGCACCTTTTTACTAAAGGTATAAGCGCAGTTTATTTATACTTGCCAAGAAAGCTATATTTACCATGGTTGTATTTATCAGTATTTTACAAGAACTATGACTTTTGGCAAAAAGTCAAAAAAAGGCCCTTTAACCCTTTACCAGGCGACAACATTTTAGCCTTGGCAAAATGGAAAGCATTAGCAGACAACAATTTCATTGTTGCTCAAATAGTGCAAGTTTCTTTTAAAGGGTAGAAGACATTTTGGAAAAAAGAGAAAATGCTGGCTACCAGCATTTTCTTCCTTTCCCACAATGTTTTCATAAGGCTTCTTTCCCAGGGTCATGAAAAGTTGGCATTGTGCGGTATAGGGTTAACTCTTTCCCACACAATCCCAAATTTTAACAACCCTGATAGAAAGGCCTTTTAAAAAAATTCTTGGAAAAGGAGGGAATGCTAATAACCAGCATATTTTTCTCTTCCCACAGTGCTTCCTTCTTTCTACAAACCATATTCAAATGTTGAGTCACATTTATCATTTCATCTGGAAGTGCTTCCATTTGGACAAGTCCAAAATTTTGTCGTATGGTAAAGAATTAAACATATTGCCAAATCTTAACTGTTGGCTTTCTAGGTTGATCATCATTTATGTCGTGATGGGCTCCATCTGAATCTGCATGGGGCAGATTACGTTTACAACATTATTTATAAGGACAGCATTGAGACCCAAATAAGTTCCAGCTTTGAACAAATTGGATTAGATGGCGACTGGCCAGCTTTAGGAAGTGATCAGGTTATCAAAAACATCACTTATCCACTGATGTATAGTGAAGTTGTAAAAGCACAGGTATGTAAAGCCAGTTCAATTTTCTTTTTCCCCGCATAAACTTTATGCACATAAACTAACAATTTAAAAAAGCATGCATGAGGTGGATGGCTGGAATGTTTAAGTTAAAAGTTAAAATATACTTGCATCATTTAAACATAAGTTAGCAGTAGAATAGGCTATACTTTTTGGACATAGTTTTTTTCTACAGGTAAAGTTGTTTAAAATCAATTTGATGTTACAAAAAACTTTATGTAGCATGATTTTAATATTTCCAAGGTACTTTCGTGAAGCAGTTCAAGTCTGTAATTGTAGTATAATATGTTGCAATATGTATTGTGGTATATATTTTCTTAAACTTGACAGACCATCAAAAGGCATATGTTCCAACTTACCTGATTCCCAGATCCTCTGTGGGTCACCTTTATATCCCTGGCTTATATCATAACCTTTTACTTTCAGGATCCAAAAGCCTGTGTTGTTGAAGTGAGGGATACCGTCGTAGTGAAGATGAAAGCAACCATTGACTCGGATAAGAAAAAGGTAATGTTTATGACTTGAAAGTCTTTTATCAAAAATTATGTAGTTCTTGATATACCAAGCATTTGGTTTTAAGTAATGATAGAATTTGTGTTTGCCAGTTGCTTTGATGTCTCATCGATGAGTATAGTACATTGAAGAATTTAAATTTTCTTTGTTCAAGAAACAGCAATATTTCATTGCCTGAAATTTGATTTTTTTTTTTTTTTCTTTTTCATCATATTCTTGATACGGTTGATTATGCCTGGATTCTCCCAGTATATTCTTTACTGGTAAGCTGTGACACTTCTGTCTGAAATATGACCAGAGAAGTCAACTTTCATAAGCCAGATAATATATACTCAATTGTACTTCTGATGCATAAAGCTGAAGGAGGCTGTTGAGTTCACATAAAAAGGTTAAGTAGATTTAGCCTGTATTACCTGTCTAGCTGGCCTTTAATCAGAAACCTGTTGTTGTTATCTTGTGCTCATGTTTAATTGCTGTATGCATTGTTTATATCATACAGTTTGAGAAAAGTAAGAAATATCTGACTGCTCAATACTTTTTTTTTTTACTGAAAAAGGTTGTTCGTGTCAAGGTTGGAAGGACAAGGAGGCAAGGTAGTGCGAGAAAGAGGTATTACCGGTCTCGGAGAAGATGGCTGAAGAAGAAGGTAATTAACTTATATGCTTTGTTCCATGATCTAACAAAAGGGGGTTTTATGCATCCCTATGATCTATTATATCCAGCAAGCCATAACATAATTACAGATCCATAAAATAAATTTTAGTAACAACTTACTGAATCATGAGATGCACCAAACTGTCTTTTTACAGAGCACTGAAGCACATTTTTATTGTCCTTTTCTTGATGATATTATCAATTGCTCTATTGAGCTCATTTGGTCACATTAAAGATACATAAGCCCACAAATTCATGTATATTGTTTTTACATTTTGCACTGTTTACAAACTATTTAATGCCTGTAAATCTTTCTGATAAGAATCTGTTAACAAAGAAAACACATTTATCTTTTTGAGAACAGCCTAGAATGTTGTCAATAGCATACACACCATAAAGCACCTTTAACCTTCATTTTAATGGAAAGTTATCCATTGTTCTCTTCATATTATGATGTAGTAATGTTCTCCACATGTGATTCAGATGAGCTAAAGTCCTGATTCTCATTATAAAATTCAGTTTATTAGGAGAGAGACAGTTAGGTATGTATATGTTTCAGCAAGTTAAAAATACCTTAAGAAGGATGTTTTGATTTGTTTAAACTGTTTTGAATCATTTGGTTTTATCATTATCTGTTCCTTCATGGTTCCTAGAAAATAGTTAAAAAGTTTGAGTTAGAAAACTGTGGGAAATAAAAGCATGATGAAATAAGAAGCAGAAGACATATACACCTTTGTAAAAACCATTTTCTATTTTCAAGGTATGCATCCTTTGTAAAATAAGACTAATTTTCAGAATCATTTGTAAACCTGTTTAACATAAGGACCTGTTCATAGGAAGATGTTGAAATCCTGTGGGGGGAAAAGGATAAGAAATGTTTGTAACCAGCATTTTCTAATTTTCACCGATTGCTTTCTATCATTTCAAACAACCAAATTCTGTATTGCTTCAAATGTTTTCAATATAATAGACAAGTCTAAGATTTTGTTCTTTGGTAAGGATGTGAACAACATCAAGGACAGATTAAAACCATATATACATTTTTACTTTTAATAGAAAACGTATAGGATCTGACATGAGTTGGTGTTTGAGAAAATTTTATAAAATAAGTGTTGGAAAAATGTTGATAAGCAAGGCTTTGGTGATGACGTAAGTCACGCATGGAAAAAATATGTATTGAAGCACCAGGAAAGTTACTATAGTATAGTATGCCATATATTTCAAAAGCCAACGAGTGTCAGATTCTTTTTATCGCATAACGATATTTCACAAATTATAGATCAGAAGATGCAAAACTGTCTACAGATTCCTCGCGATGATATCCATATGAAATACATACAAAATGACATCAAAAAGGACGTCACACCATATCAAACATGTTTAAGATAATAACACTTGTAATGGGTATATTACAGCAAAAAAAAAGGGACGTTATGTGATAAAAAGTGTATCACGCTTTATTTTGTTCTTGTTCTTTTTCTTGTTATTATACAAATAAAAGCATAAAACAATGAGAGAAAATCTTTTACAATTTAATTACTACTACACAAAACAGACATTTTCATTCAGGGAAAAAAAAGACAAAAATGGCACTTGTCAGGCTATAGCCCAATAACTAACAAAAATGTCAAAAGTATAGGTCCAAGATCAGACCACACATTCTTTACAGTGTGATCGTGACCTGTAATTTTTGTTTGAATTATTTTCATTTCAGATTTGAAGAGAACACAAATGTTATTGTCCCATTGAATGAGGATATTGGAGTTTTGTTGAAAGCAAGCAAAATATCAGGTTCCTTTGCTATGGTAAGTGATCATTTGCATAATCAGTAAGAAAAATATATTTTCATCATCGACAACACACTAATAATAATACGTGGCTTTCCCTTAATTGTCAAATTAAATGTAAAATGAGATCTAACTGCATGAGCATAAATGATGTTTGTACAATAGAAGACTTAATGGATTGATGTCCAATGTTCCTTTCTCTTTGAAATTTGATGGAATTATCATTTCCTGAAAGAACAGACCCACAATGAATTTTTTTCAAGTTGTCCACTTTTCTTTATCATTGAAGTTTATGATCTTAAGAAATAATCAAATGTATCTCAAATTGTCAGGAGAATCTGAATTGTTGAAATTAGTTGAAGCTAAAGAAGAATCACATCCGTAAAATCTATGTGTAATATGTCAAAATGAGGGTAACTTGGGGGGTGGGGGGTGGAGATCCTGGTTTTCAACAATTTTGTAAATTGTTGGTGTTGCTACTGCTATTATTGTTTTCCCATATTTTTATGATGTTGTATGACATTCTCACAAGGGGTCTTGGGTGGCTCAGTGGAAAAGTATAGGACTTGTGACCAGGAATTCCCAATTTTCCTGTCACGCTGAAACCACTGGATTTTTTATTTTTTTTTTTTTTTTGTGGGGGTGTCCTTGGGCAAGGCACATCAGAGCCCTAGCCTATTGGTGTTTAAACCATGGAAATATTTGAATATTTGAGCTGTTGCCTTGATATTACTGAACAGTATTCAATCAATCAATGAAACTAACAATTTCCTTTAAATGTTGCTTTTCTTCACAGAAACGTGACAAATGTGACTCTGTAAAAGTCACTTCACAGGAAAGAAAACACAGTCAAATTCCAGTGAAGATGAAGGTGCCGAAGGTAAGACTATACACAGAAAATAAGAAAATTTTATATGTGCAAGATATTGAAAAAAAGTTAAACTAAAATAGATTAATGCAAGGACTTTTTGAGTTCATAATCCTCATTCTTTCATCCTAAGAGACATATAAAAGGGTTTTTATCCCAAATTTTTAAATTATTATAGACAGACAGACAGACAAAAACTTTTAATGGCTCAAATCACAAAATATAAATACATGAGCACTAGAGCATAGACAAATAATGTAAATAACACAAGCATGAATAGTGACAAGAGGAAGGTAGGTGAAAAAATTAAAGAGTTTGGGGTTGACACTTATTACGATTTCAAGTGAGGTTCTAAGTTTTCCCGCTGCGTCTTGAACTTGAAGGTTTTGCTTTTAAGTTATCAAATTAATGTTTAAAAAGAGCACGCCATTATTAGATAACAATAGGGTATTATAAATACCCTATACTGTACTTTGATATATTGAAAAAGGATGGCCCTACTGTAGTTTGATAGATTGGAAAAGGATGGCCCATACTCTCTTAAGTGAAGACATATTATGACTGCATAATTCATTAATAAGAGATCTACAGGTTCAAAGATGTTAAATCTACAGGTTCAATGATGTTAAACGTTTATATCATAGAGAAATGACCACAATAATTTAAATCAGCACCAAACGACAAAAGTTAAGACTTATTCACATTGATAACATTTGCAGATGACAAATGTAGCTGAAATGATTGGATATGTTTTGGAAAGGGAAGGAAACAAAATGGGGAAAAGATTATTATTTACCAGCATTATCTTTTTTTTGCCACCATGTTTCAAAAGGCTCTGTGCTAGTTACCAGCAGGGCTTTTTCCTCCGTCTCTTTAAAAATCGGGATCCTTGTGTAAAGGTTTAAACCATTTATAATAGTCATACAGGTTTATTATCATTCTTTCAAAATACACATTTGTGTTATGCTCACAGAAGTAGCATTGGCTGGTGAGGGTAAATAGTCCCTTTGTCCCATTGTCACTTTCTGAACATTTTTCAAGATCAGTTCGTTGAAAAAGATTTTCCTTGTATGAATCTTAAAGGAGGAAAAAAGCTAAATGGAAACAGAATCATGAGGGGTTCCTTTTCCACTGTGTAAATTTCTGAAAGCATATTACCGTTATCCATAGAAGTTAGTGATTAATACCTCTTGTCATGTTGAATTTTCACTTGAGGAAGATTTGAATAAATTGGAATATTGCAGCTCAAAGTTTTAGCCAAAAAAACAAATCTCTCCCCTTAACATAGCCCAGTGTAGAACTGTTCAGTACAGTAAACTTTTAATTTTTGCATGGAATTTGCTATTCCAACTTGTAAATTTTATTCTAAAAGTTGTGTATTAGTTTCTTTTAGCTCACCTGACCCCAAAATGGGCAAGGTGATCTTTTGGGATTGTGCTGTGTTCATTACTCTAGAGAGCATATTTTCAATCACATACTCTTTAAAAATGGTGAATTGTTTTTTCTTGATGATGAAAACTGGGACATGTTCAAAATTAGGTCATGTTGGGTCTAAAAGCAGGTCCATGGGACAAATCTTAGAAAAACTTTTTGTGCACTTTAAAGGTAACATTTTCAGCCCAATACTCATGAATGAAAATTGGTCATAATGTTTGTCTTGATAAAGTCTTGGACAAGTTGGAAATTGAGTCATGTGAAGTCAAAAAATAGGTCACTGGGCCAGATCTTTGGAAAACCTTGTGTGCATTCCAGAGGCCACATCTTCAGCCTGATACTCATGAAACTTAGAATGTTCCTCGGATAAGTTTGAAATTGGGCCATGTACTGTCCAGAATTAGGTCACTGTGACAGATCTTACAAAAACCGTGCATGTATTCTAGAGGCCATATTTTCAGCTCAATACTCATGAATCTTGGTCAGAATGTGCGTAGGTGAATTCAAGATTGAAATTGGGTCATGTCAGGTCAAGAAGGAGGTCACTGTGCTTTAAAATCCATGTGTGTCACATGGATTTTAAAAGAGATGTGCACATTTTTTATCCTTGATGTCAAGAAGTGATAACATTGAAACATCTCTTCCTGTAGATTCAAAGTCAAGGTCACACTTAAAGGGAATCAATATAATTATTGGGACTTGTGGTTGTTGAGCCTTTATTCCTTGAATAAAAGAACCACATTTTTCTATTTGTAACTTGGTAAAGCTGTTATTTTTAAAATATATGTGGTGTTGTTTCATGAAACAGATGAAGTGGCTGTTATGTCCTGATTGTGATGTGCGTTGTTCTAGAGAAGATTTCCTCCTTGATCATTTGTGTAGAAGACACTCAGGTGGGAAGACAGAAGATATTAAAGAGGTTTGTCTGTTTACTTCAGCTTTACTGACCCAAGCCGAGACGCACTATCTGTATTTTCATATCAGAGTTTTCTTAATGTATATACAAATTTCAATGTTGTTTCTGCTTAAGTTCATCATGTTTACAACTATATAGTGGATGCTTCACCTTTTTTAAAAATTCAGAGCCAAGCACATGTTATTTCTATTTTTTGGAGCATTAGAATCATATGAAACTTTGCTTCAATCAAACTTACACTGCCTTAATAAAAGAAATACCTTTTTCTATTAAATTGATAAATTCATTCCACTAACTTAAAGAATAAGTAAAATTGGTTGCTTCTGATCAGATTTCAAAATATTTGATCAACCCTTAAACACACAATCCTGAGTTTTAACAACCTTGATGAAGAAACCATTTGAAAACATTGTGGGAAAACAAAAAAAGTTGGTAATAAGCATTTGTTCCCCCTTTTTGCACGTTGTTTTCTGCCCTTTCAGAGACAATTTACATAATTTGAGCACCATAACATTTGGCATCTGCCAAAGCTTTCAAGTTCTTCAAGTTCAACAAGTCTGAATTTTTTCTTGTTGGGTAAAGGGTTTGAAGGGGAAAAATAAAACATCAGAGTTGCACAGGCCCACTATAACATCGTGCTTTCTGTGAGAAATACTGGCAAATTGTTACTCTTCTCAAAGAAAGGAGGCGTAGAGAATAGTTTTATTCATGTTAGAGCTTCTTTCCAAATAATCAAACTTTACAAAATCTGAAATTTAACTTCTCTTTACTAGATACCCAAAGATTCCTTACCGTTACATAACAAGGATAGGTGTCTTTCAGAAGATACTTTATATGAAGGTAAATTTTCATCACAGTCTTACTAATTCTATGAGAGTAAGTTACTTTGCTTCAAAGCTGTTTACAACATGATTTCCATGGGCTATTTTCTGAAAAATGTCTAAACAAAAGTGATTAATCTAAAATCCCAAAAGATGGACGTTCTTCGTAGACATTGTGGAAAAAGATGATCCAGCAAGTGTCGCAGTTTTAGCTTGATTGTTTTGGAAAAAAGAAACGTTGAGGTATCAGCATAGCCATGGTGTTGTCATCTTGTAAAAACTTTGACATCCTATATTTAATAATACTAAAGATGTTTATTTAAAACTCGGACAAGTTGTCAACTATCAATAGGAAAATCCATACAACAGGGGCAGGCAACCATCACAATATTTTTGACACAATTATGCCCATTTTCAACTTAGAATATTAAAAAATTAATGACATTTTATAAAATCTGTTTTTACTGGGGACACTTACTTCAAACTCGGACAAGTTGTTAAAAAAAGGAACCCATACAACAAGGGTAGGTAGCCATCAAAGTATTTTTACACAGTTATGCCCCTTTTTCAACTTAGAATTTTAACTGAAAATCCATCAGTTGCAGCCAAGCGTTGGCAGCCCGCATGCAGGACTCATGTTTTTTCTGTGACATTTCTGAGTCCCTCACTCACTATGTAAGAATATCAAAGTCCAAGAACAGTTACATGACGTGACATAAGTATGTTTCTGATATAAAGTAGAATCACTGTTTTCAGTATTATTTAGTTTGGTAATTGTTGTGATCCAGTTTATGTTAAGGAAGGTAACAGCTCATTCCAATCATGTAACAGGTGGGGGTCAACCTTTGAAACTACTCTTATTCTTACCATGGTACTGGTCAGATTTAAAAACGACTGTCATCAACATGGATTATTTAAAGGTGAAAAATCCATGTGACATAGATATGATTAGAGTTATGTGGGAAGGCCTAGCTTCCTTTAACTTTTGCCTGCCTGGGTAGCTCAGTGGTTAGCGTGTCGGACTTGTGACCTGGTGGTTGCGAGTTCGATACCTGTTGAGGCAAACTTTCTTTTCAGCTATGTTTTGCCTCTCACCTCTGATGCATGTGAGAAAAGTAGTCAGTGGCTTTGGAAAGAAAGTTGGGTCAGTACTGGTGTGAGAAAGCCAGGAAACACATAGGTGCATGGCTGACTGCCATGATATGACCGAAGCTGTTAAAATGGCGTTAAAATTCCAATACAAACCAAATCCTTAAACTTTTTGTAAGGTTCATATATTGTGATATGAACAAACTCATACCTGTGTAGAGCAAATAAAATTCAGGAGTGACATAAGTGTTTTTAGCTAGGAGAATACCCTCTGTATCCATTTTCATGCCAAAATATCTGGCATCATTCAATAACACATTTTCTAATTCAAATAAAAAACAGGTTTTGTGACCAAAGAATTTTCTGTTGTCAAATTATGACTGTAATAATTAATTGTCTAGTAGGACTTGCAGGCATTTGTGAATACCTGAACCTTTGACAGTTGGCCAGTAAGAGCTACTGTTTACTATATAAAAAGCATGTTTTTTATGTAAGTTAGCTAGATTTATCTTTAATTGTTTTGGTTGTTTCTTCCCATATTAACTGCAATGTCTACTGTGAAAGACAGCTTGAAGTATTAAATGAGTTTAGTAACATGATTTGTTACCTTTGTGTAATATGAATGGTGTTGACAAAAGTCTGAAGATAAAGATAATGGACTTATAAACACATTATCATATAAAAATGTTTTGTTTTTTTTCCACAATAGAGCCAATTTTTAGCCCAAAAGAGTGGGAAGACTTGTTTCAGCTGATGACTGTAGGATTACTCTGTGGAGGAGAAGGATTGCACTTTGTTGTGAAAATGTTGTTGATCCAAAACCAAGCAAACATTAGCAGACTACGACTACTTCTATCAAATGATGTGGAGCAAAATCCAGGACCGGTAATATTTGCTTCAACTTAAATCCATTACTACTTAACTTTAAATTCCTTTCTCAGGACATGAATTTCCTTTTTGCTACTGAAGATGGCTGTGACCTTTCCATGTATTAACATATTGAGATGAATTTCTGTGATGGTACATCATTTGCCTAACCTATTTAAGTTATGGTAACTCCAGTGTTAACAGCATGTTGATTTTATCTAAAGGAATCTTGTATTCATTTTTCACCATCATCTGCTATTTGTATTTATTGCATAAATTCTTGATAAAGGCAAAAGCCATGATATTGAACAGTAGAGTGAAATTTTTCATAATGTTTCATTCCTTTCCTGAGAAGTTCAGAAAGTCTTTGTGCTAAAGAATTATGTTACACTTGAATTTATCAAGCCAAATATTTTGTGTGTATTCATTACTTAACTTTAGTTGTAGGGGACTATAAGCACTCATGGAATTGTTTACTCTACAGTTTTGGTTAGCTACTACTTTTCATTAGGTTGCATTAAAGAGATTAAAAAGTTAGAGGAATTTTTTCCATAAGCTCACATTTTATTCACACTGGTACTTGTTTCCTGTGTATATAGGGTTAAAACCACAAGGGAATAATGTCTGTTGAATAATCTGCCCTTGCCTCTATAAAAACGCGTCATTTTTAAAATTTATTTTGTTTAGGGATTGGAACGAATTTGAACACTGGTATTCGAACATTAAGTCTTTAGGATTTGAACAAATTTCAATATTCAATCATAGAATTCTAGAATTATTATCATATCATAGTTTGAAACCAGTTTTGTTTACCTTTTGACCGACAATATATCAAGCAGTATAAAGGTGAAAATTAAAAGATTATTTGAATATGAAATTCAAATTTGAACATTCGGCCAGTTTTAAAGTATTTTACTATATGGTCCCATCCCTAATGTAGTGAATTAACATTTTCCTTTTTGTCCTGGCTGCACAGTTTATTTACATACTGTGTAGCTCTTAGCAGACAAGTAATAAGTGTGAAGTGAATCCAGAATTTTATCTTTACAGATATTCAGATGCAGATGGGAAAATTGTACGGGTACATGTGATACTTTGCCAGGTATGAAGCTGCACGTTGTTGAGCATGCTTTCAAGGAGAAAACATGTAAGTGGACAGACTGTGGTGGAATTAAAGACACAGACTTCAACTACCTTACCTCTCATATGATTAATCATGTTCTTAAAGTGAGTATTATGCTGGTTACATTGTCCTTATTTAACACTTTTCACACAAAGATGGCTGAGCAGGAGCCAGTAGCCCAGTTGAGAATATACAGGACTGGTTTTATGGGTATTGACTTGAAAATCTCACCATAGGTGAACACTTTTTGATACTTGATGGTTATTGCAATAGGATTCATCCCAGTTCTGTAGCTGAATATTATAATTTGCCAATGCTTGTGTACGAAATCAGCCAGTCGCTGGGACAGACTGTTGCAGCAAATGATATGAACATTGTTGAAAGCAGCTTTGAATAATAAATAAAACAGATGAAGAAATTCAGTTTCATTAATTGCTGTAAACCTAATCATGCCATTGATGAGTATGAATAGCTGTAGCTGACGCTGTAGATAATGATCAGTCTGCACACTCACATAGACTATTTTCCACACTATCCACGTCTTGCCTAATCTTGAGACTATGATACCATTATATATATAAGACTTGCTTGATTTTGGAGAACGATCAGTTGCCTGACATTTTTCGCAGTTGGATATAAATTTGGTCCAAGTTAATGGTAAAGGTTAAGAACAACCTTTCAGATTTAGGTAACTGTATTTTTGTCATGTACATTTCACCATAATTTCATTTAAAGTAAAGGAATAATTTTTTGTACCTTTTTTCGTGGCAAGATTCTGGTTGTGTAAGAAATCTCATATTGGATAGCCTTTTCATAAGTTTGTACATTGTATTTCAGCCTGCACTCAGCAGTTTCTCTTGTATGAAGAATTGAGCATGCTGGTACTCCAATTATCTAGATAGTACTAAAACTTTATACTATAGAGATACAGAATGTTACTTGGACACTTTATGGGACAAATGAACATAAAGGGATGGATTTTATCATCTTTATTTTTCTTCTTTCCAGGCCAAGGATTGCATTCAAACTCTTGAAGAGTGGTACAGTTTTTTGCCTGGAGGCATGCTCAAAGATGAAACCAATTTACATGATTGTCCAATTCACTTGGTATGTTTATAAAATAAATGATCTTGATCAGGCTTTGCATAAAATTGTTGCTTTCTCTTAGTTTGCCTTTTTATACTTGCTAAACCAAACTACTTAGGAAAGTATTCATTTTTTTGGTGTATGCTCTACCAGAAATGTGAACAGAAAGAGGGATGAATATCAGTTCCCAACATTCTGTTTGGTGCAGTAATGTGTCCAAGGTGTTTGCAAATCTACCTAGATTTAATAATGATGCATATTTGACAATTTAGAATTGTGCATTTTATTAACTGAAGGCCTAGGCTGACATTTGAGCTAAACCTATGACTCTCTAACTTCAATTGCAGAAGATACTGACCATCCTTGGTATGGTTTTTTTTTTTTTTTTTTGTTCCTTTTAAATGAAAATAACATGGTTTTGATTGTTTAATTTGTAGAGATCTGAACTGGGACTGTTACTGTTGGATGAAGACTTTGAGCTGAATTCAAATCCATACACTGTTGCTGATCACAAGACTTTTGTACAACAACTAAGTATTTTAGAACCAACTCTTTTCAGTGAAAGAAAAAATGAATTCATCTCAAAAAGGCAAATGCAGGGTGAAATCTGGCTTGACTGTAATGTTGCCAATTCTTTAAAAACACAAGACCAGATCAGATTTCAATCTATTGAAACTTGCAGACCTGAACTGGATTCACCCATGTTTTCTGGAACTGTCCTAAAATTTACAAATCGCAAGAGGAAAATATCTGAAACTGAGACATTTTCGGAAAAACAGATGGCATGGTCTGACATATTAATGAGAAATCTATCATTTTGTGACCAGGCAATTCAAATACAAAACTTTGTCTTGCATGCTATGACAGAGAACTCTTTGTTGCTACCTACAAAACAAAGTTTTCTGAAAATTGAGCAAGAAAGTGCCAAATTAGCTTCCATGAATAAGTGCACTAGTGGAACATTTATATGTACAGTTTTTAAATGTCTCATTCATGAAAAAAATATTCTTTATGTAAGGTATTTTGAATCGGGTGTCTACAGTGGACTCATGCTGCAGAAATATGTCCTGTTACTCAAGGAGCAATATAATGTGTCTGATGATGATGTTATGTTGCACAATGTGATAACTTCAGAAGATATTTCTGACATGACAAAAGGAAATGAAGCAACTACCAAAAGACAAAGGGCCGATAAAACTTTATCATATTCCCTACAAAAAGTGCTTCCAATACAAGTCAATGACTTGAATGAATTTGGAGAGTGTGCAGAAGTAAAGCTTGATGCTTTTGTTGTCCACATTCTTCCCTTCAAAAGTAAAGTCACTTTGGACACTTCAGAAAAAACCTATCATCAAGTTAAAAATGGTCCTATTGCATGTCTAAAACCACTTTTTCTTGATTTCAGGATGAATAGAGAAGAACCTGTTGTTGTATCTTCCAAAGACATACTTAATGAGCAACAGAGCCCCATTTCTACCCTTTTGCAGCAGTCTGTAATGCTAAATTGTCTATCTGGGGATATCAGGCGTAAGCCTCATCTATTCCGTAGGAGTGCTCGTTTTGAGTCAAATTTGCTGAATTTTACATTTTTTAGTGATGCAACATCATTAAGAAACAGGACAATTCAGCTTTATTTACAAAATGATGTATATCAGTTGACAGCATTTTACATGAAATATTTCCCAGAATTAATTGGATTAAGTGAAGAAAAAAATGATTTCCATGTTGATCAAAGGTTGGTTAAAGTAAGAAAAGGAGCCTCTGTAACTGTAAAGAAAACAAAACAGGTTTCTGTTACTAACATTGATTCGTGTAGTCTTCCTTTTCAGACAAAAGAATTGCATGAAAATCCTATGAGCATATTTGATAACTACTGCCTATCACTCATGGAACATGGTAAAATGTTCATTCAAATTTATGAAGGTCAATCTAACCTTGTTTGTTGTATGAATGACTACAGTGAGGTAGATGGCTCCTTCAGATATAGTGATTTCATATATACGATGAAACAAGTTCAAGAAACGGGAGACTATTTTTATTGCAGTTGCAAAACGTTTCATACTTTGGTTAATATGAAAGAATGTAAGAGCAGTGGTCAGGAATTCCTTGTTTTGGATTCTTCTGGAGAAAACTGTGTAACTTGCATTCACTGCAAATTTCTGAAACAAAAGGTTGCTCCAGCTCTTGAGATGAGTGAGAATGATGACAGCAAGTTACAGAGGTTTATCCAGGAGAGTTTAAAATTCAAGAATAATGAAATTACTGAAATTTTTAGGAATAAAGACACCAGAAAATACTCTATTCTTGCTGGTGATGAAGACAGACCCAGCTTTGTTCACTTAACTTACAACAAAAGAGTTGGTAATTTCTTAATCACATGTTTTAATAGCAGGTGTGCATCTATAAAGGGTCACAAAAAGGTTATGAATACTTTAATATATGCAGATGTTTGTAAACACCTTACTATATTTAAAAGTCACACTGAATACTGGTATGATTTACTAGAACAACAGATAACACCAACATTGATGTCTAGTGATGAAGGAAGAATTTTGGATGATAAAAATGGGTTAGAAATAGACTTTGAACCAAATTTTGACGAAAGCACTGGTCTTTGGAAGTTTAAATGTAAAAGTCATCATGCTCCAAGTCCAAAAGATAGTCTGTATTATAAGAGAAATGTAATTAAGCGTGATAGTTGGAATGATCATACTCTTGAAAGATATTCTGATGGCTGTTTAAAAGGTCCAGTTCTAGTTTCAGAAATTCCAGAAGTTACCTGTGACTGTGGAACTGGATGGCTGAAAAGGACAGATGAAGAAGATTACTGCGAGAATGGAAGGACTTGTCATGATCAAAACAGATTACTAACTGTTTACACGGGTATAGCCCCTGTTAAGTGTCAAGTACATGTAAGGTTATGTTATAATCCTGTATCACCATGTACTCTCTCATGGGATGAAGGAGAAAAAGAATCTATACATGTCTTAAGTCGAGACACTGCAGCAGGGGATGAAATAGGCTGGGAATTTGTCTCTATGGTTTTGAAATCTGATTGTACTTTTTCTTCATTTTGTCAAATGAAAACAGAGGCATATCAGTTACGGGCAGAAAATGCAAAGTTCATGGATCCATCTGTATTTCTGAAGTGGTGGTTTAGTTGGGCAGCAAGTATGAAAATTGATTTTAGAAGGCCATGTGATATCTGTGGTTTTGAACCAAAAAGATTATGTTGTGATGGCACAAAAGTAGGTGTAGGCTTTAGACACGCATCATTTGAGGAAATCAATTCTTTTGATCCAAGTCGTCAACCGCTTGATACTTTACATCGTAGAATGGATAGGTGCTTTTTGAAAAATATGGATGGAATCGAGAAACAGCAAATGATTCGAAATCGAGAAACCCTCGACTATCTGGCAAAGAGGGAAATGGGTGAAATTTCAGAGAAAGATAAACTTGGTGATTTAGAACTAAATGATCGTGTTGAAAAAGTCAAAGAAGTTTTGCCAGATGAAATACTTTTTTCTTTTGAACGATTTTTTCACATGAATCCTCCAGAAAAACATGCATATGCTTTAGTTTTGAAAATGTTAAGTACAACAGCGTCAGTGACGAGCTTATTACCACCATCTTACTGTGCCAGGTTGCAGCAATTGGTTCAAGATCCTAGTATTGATGGCAATTCCTTTAGTACAATCTTAAATAGTATGAGATCATATGCACCTGAATTAAAAGAACTAGTTAGTATGTCAATGCTGTCCAACAATGGAACCATTCCAGATGATATTAAAGTTTTAATTCAGTACTTGATTAATCAGTCCTTAGATTTGGAGGTACATGAACCTGAAATTGCAGTCCCTCAGCCAGGAACTTACAATCCAGCAAAATTTGGACGGGCATATTATTTCAATTAGTCTGGATTAAAGATCAGAAATGTAAGACAATTCTCAATTGATTTAGATTCAAAGGCTAAAAAAAATATTGACCATGATGATACTGCTTTAGATTTTGAGAAATGTCAAAAATTATATTCTAAGGTAGATGTTTCTGCAAAAGGTTCCACAAATTTGTTCCTTTGGTTCTGTGCTGATCATGGTCATTGCTACGGTTTTCATATGACTGGGGCTGAGGGGAGGAAAGATCCATCAGCATCACTCTATTCACACTTAGAAACACCACCTCAAGACGTCTTTTATGATTTTGCATGTAATCTTCAGGAGTATTGTCTAAATAGAGAAAGTGGTTTTTACAAGAATGTCCGTTTTTTTCATGATATATTTCATAGTTATGCTCACAAATGTTCATGTGCCTTCAAATCTAGGCGCCTCCAAGGTTTTGAATCTGTTAACTCTGAAATATGTGAACAATTCAACAGTTTTATTCAATGTATTAAAAAGTCAGCCAGACAAATGTCACAGTCACACTTCTGTTTCTACCTGCAGTTTTTTTTGCATGAATGGAATGCAAGGAAACGAAGTCTGTATCAGAAAAAAATCAGAGTTGCTTTAGCTGGAATGGACTGATGAATCGATTCATTTTTTATTAAAACAATTATTTTCTTATTCTGTCCAATTGTTCAAGGTCTAATAGTGGCCAAATTGACACATTTTGTGTGTAAAATAAGGAGAATTTCATTTATAATGATCAAAATTTTGTCAATTATCATTAATCTGACAATCTGGTTAGAATATGGGTTCTGAAAGTTCCAGTAACTGGCAGGCCATTGAATTTTGTAATCATTGTTCTGTCAGTGATTGAATATTTAGCAACCACACATTAACATATCGTTTGGCTTACAATAATCACCACATTTTTAAATGGCATGAATGAAATTAATCTTATTTTTTACACAAAATTGTTAAAATCTGGCTGCTACTGGGCCGGTAATAGTTCCCATTCATCATGCTATTCATTAGGTGATAAAATTCATCTTGTTGTTTGTATGTAGAAAAGCTATGGATATAATAATGTAACATATTTCCATTTATGGGAAGAACCTAAAGAGTCACTCTTACCTTTGGGACAAAAAATAAATTAATAGAATTCCCTAGAATTCATGAACAACATGAAAGTAAGTCTATGAAAACTAACAGTAGTAAACCTGAATGCTTGATGTTATGGTGCTTTTTAACATCATTTCAGTTATATCCCTTTGGCCATTGAACCTATCCATGCTTTCCTGGAGTTTTTTCTTACTAGTGTATTGCACAATATTCTTCACAAGCCTTTGACTGCCTTCCCACATAACAGCTGCCACAACAGTGAACAGTGTTGAGACTCCTTGGAAAGAAATTGGCCGAGCTGGGAAATCAAACCAACAACCTCCTGTTCTCAAGTCCTGTAAGCTACGGAGCACTACCTGGCACAGTCGTGAAAAGTGGACTGAAATTAATGGACTGCCTTATTTAAATTTTAATTGTGTAAAATAATTTATCAAAATAGATAATAAAATGCAGATTGTTTTGAATTCCTTTATGTATCTTTTTATTACATGATAAGAGTCACTTTGAATATTTCTCCCTTGAATTGGTAGAAAACATGGTGGTATTAGGAGGAAATGCTGATTATCAGCATTTTCTCCTTATCCACAATATTTCTAAAACCCCCTTATGAGACATTTTTATTATACTTCATTTGTAAATGTAGCTGAAATATCTTCATGTGCACATACACATTTAAACCGAAGCTTGCCTGTAAATATGGACCATTTGTCTAAAAACTGTTTAATTTGATAGAATCTTTCATTCTTGTTATGTATTATCATTTTGAAACGGGTTGAACAAGGCTCCCATCATGATTTTCATCAGTTTCTTTAACAAAGATGATAATACACAAACAATTTTGGATTCCGTATTTAAATATGGAGCATGCTATATTTTTTTCTTGATTGCTCCAAGTTCTGGGTACGTAATCACCAATTGTTTATAAGAATTTTCCTATGCTAATTCTCAAGAATTATCTGGATTTGAATGTAAGACAACCTCTGATTGGCTAAACCAACTCATTTTACCTATCGGATTTGTTACTATCAAATGCAGAAAATTCTTCAGCATAAGACTAAGAATATTCTTAAGAATGGTTGGTTAATATGGACCCTGATGTGGTTGGGAGCTTTAATTTTCAGCACAAAAAGCAAGCAGTTCTTAGGTCAACTGGCCATGAAGTGCTCAAGAGGAGTGGTCAGGCAATGTCTAGTGTCTGTCAGCGTGGGTTGTGTCTCAAATTCCTTTGAACATTGTCTCCTCCCAAAGTACATGGCTGACAGCAATAAAAGTTAATAGGCATGTCCTGTGGTCATAGGAACATGATTTTGGTCAAGCTGTCTTAAAGTATGCACAGAATTAATTCCATGCAGGACTCCTATTTCCATAGGAACAGAAACTGGGAACTCTGGCAAAACTTCAGGGCCTTAGGACTTTATCGAAAACTTCAAAAAGCCTGTTCCCAACCATGTGAGTCTTAAAACTGTTATGTTTGGTATGCGGTATCAAGTAGTCAACCTCCACCAAGAATGTTCAGTTCATAGCCCTAGATTGAAAATCTGATGAAGGGTAGGGAGTCACAAAGTTAGTAATTTGGTAATGTAATGGAATCTTTTTGTTTAAAATTACTGGTATATGGCCTAGAGCATACATACATGCGTGTCACATGGTCGTCCACCAGTGTTTTGATCCTTTACAACTATTCTCCAGAAACTGTAGTACCAGAAGAAATTTGAAAATGTCTTTTTGAACTCCTTACCAAGCAACAAAGTTTTAGACTTGTTGAAAATTAGGGCACTTCTAAATAAGAATTAAAATGCATCTTAAATTTCCGGATTTGTTGTGACAGCAGAAAACATTATGGGAAAAGGACAAAATGTCAACAATGTGAAAATTTGCCAAGTTGCTATGTCTTTTGTTATTATGCACTCTTGGTTTTTTACCTCATTTTTTTCTGCCAGCGAGCTAGCACCAATCATACAATAACAGGTTGTCGTTTGACTTGAGTGCATTATAAAGTTGATGGAGTGTGGGCTTACTGAAGTCACATTGTCTGCCTCTTTGTGTGTCGGGTAAAATCTTGTCTGAAGCATAACTTTTAAAGTGTAAAAGCTCTTGACATCAAGCCTCAAATACAGATAAATCATATTGAGGACAAGCGCAGTGTACAAGATCCATAACTCTGTCTTCAGTATTGTTGTCAGTATTGTTGTAGTTATTGCCCTTTATTATTTTACATTTTTCGGTGTTTGTGGGTCTAATCAGGGACATCGCTACTTTTTTGGGGTTTTCTTTGTTGGCATGCTAAATTACCCTAGATATCAATGCGCCTTCAAACACTATACATTATCTCATTCACTGGAAAACAAGTGCAATGGTTAAGAGCTCTATTTCCATAATTTTTGGAGCTAATTGCCCCTAGTCTTTTTCCCCAAAGCATATCTTCCAACTTGTAAGAGCTGTTCAATTCAGAAATCAAATACAGATAGATCACATTGAACTGTTGAGTACAATTGCAGTGCATAAGATCTGTAACTCTGATTTCTGTAATTTCTGACTAATTGCCCTTTAATAATTTACAGTGTGGCCTTTTTTCAGGGTTAAAAAATGAAAATTATAAAATCTATTGACTTCAGATACAGATGGATAAGACTTGGGACAAGTGAACTGCTCAAGATCCATAACTCTGTTGGCATTATTTTGGGAGTTATTGCCTCTACTGATATTTTTCGGGGGATGGGGGGAGGTTAAAGGTTCTGGTGCATAACTTTAACAGTATAAAAGCTATTGACTTGAAACTTCAAACGCAGATAGAGCTAATTGAGGACAAGTTTTGTGCACAAGATATGGTATCGTTGTGAAGTGTTTTTGGTTTTAGTTATTTCCCTTGTTATTTGAAATTTTTAGGTTTTTTGCCCAAGCATAACTTCCAAAGTATAATATTTTTTGACGTCAGATGCAGATAGATCACACTGAAGACAATTTCAGTACTAAAGACAGTAAATCTATATTTATGGGGGAGTTAACGTCCTTGTTTTTTTTTATGTCCATAGCATAGCTTCTAAAGTATAAAAGATACTGACTCAAAACTTCAAATACAAACAGATTAAATTGAGGACAAGTTATTGGCACAAGATCCGCAACTTTGTCTCAAGTGCTTTTGAAGCTGATGCCCTTATTTTTTCACATTTTGGACTTTTGTCCAAAGCATGAATTCCAAAACTGTTCGTAGACAATATTTTCAATGATGATATTAGATTCAAATAAATGCCTTTTTTTCGTGGATCTGGGCAGTTTATTTCAAATTTTTTAATCTACACCATTTTGTCATTTTGTGTGGGAGTATGTGGCACTCGTGTGACAGGTTTATTCTACTTTTTGCCGCCACTGGGCCTTTGATGAGGGGTGAGATTGTAAAAATGTTAACACCTCCCTTTTAGTCAAGTGTTGGCGATAATAGGAATGGTTGTCTGAGGTCCGTCTGTCTAACACATTTCTGCTTCATATGTCCAGAAGAATTTTACAGAATTACATCAAACTGTGGTCAAATAGTCACCTCAGTGATAAGATATACATGTAGAAAATGGATGGCTCACCAATCAGACACAAAGTAAAGATCACAAACGAAGGACAGGCGATTTCGTCTTTAAATTCGTGTCTACCCAGTAATCCTTTATTCCTGCATGGACTTCGCGAAAAAATATCCAGGTTTGGTTCGGTTCAGTTACTTGATGTGCAGCACGCATGATTCAACATGTGGGTGCAAGGTCACATTTGAAAGTCACTAATTCTGTACCTTTTACTTTCTTGTCAACCCAGTAGATCTATTTCCTATTTCCATGGAAGGGTTTTTAGCTCCACTGGCCGAAGGCAAGCGGGCTAATGTCATGGCCCGGTGTCCTTCGTGCGTCCGTCCGTGTGTTAACTTTTATTTCAAACATCTTATTTTCTGAAACTACCCATCCAATTTTCATGAAACTTCACGGAAATGATCCTGCCATGGTCCTCTTCAGAATTTATTGAAAGAATTTGATTCCTTCAAAAACTCTGGTTGGCATGGCAACAAAACTGAAAAATATTGGAAATCTTTAAAAATCTTCTTGTGTGAAACCATAAGGCATAGGGCTACCAAATTTGGCATGTAGCTTTATGTAGTAGACCTCCATCATGTTTCTTAAAATTATAGCCTTGGGGTCAAAATTGGCTCTGCCCCAGGGGTTTTACACAGGCTTATATAGAGAAAACTTTAAAAATCTTCTGTACCTAGCCATAATGCCTAGAGCTACCAAAATTTGCATGTGACCTCTATCAAGCGGGCCAAAATTTTAGCCCCAGGGTCAAAATTGGCCCCGTCGCAGGGGTCAATCTGGATCACTTTTGATTTTTTTTTTTTTTTTTTTTTTTTTAAATTAGCCTTGCATCAGTGGTCTTATGTTTTACAGAGGCTTCATATGGACGAAACTTGAAAATCACCTTATTTATAACCATACAGCATAGACTTGTATTATTTTGGCATGTGGCTTTATCTTGTGGACCTCTACCAGGGTTCAAGTAATTATAGCTCTGGGATAAAAAATGGCTTTGCCCTGCGGGTCTCAACTTTCACATGGGCTTTTACAGAGAAAACTTTGTAAGTCTTCATTTTGAAACCATTTTGCTCAGAATTGAAATGTTTAGTATTTATGGTTTATATTTATAAGCCAGTGAAGCGATACAGGGCCATCATGGCCCTCTTGTTTGATAACATTTTGACAAATGACATACCATATGCGACTCCTGTGTATCTGTATTCCAACATGTTGTTACTTTTGAAGGTGAACACTTGAAACTTATTTCATTTGTGCTCTCATTCACATTGTTGTTCTTGGACGGTGAATATAGCCGTCATTCAGGGTTTGAGTGCTTTCTTGTTTTACATGAATTTTCACAGAAAAAGCAACGACAGCCCAGTGTTTTCAGCAGCATGTGGTTCTCTTGATTTATACTACCTTATTCATGTATCTTTTTTTTTTTCTTTCAGATGGTGCTAAGGGACTGGCCTCCAAGTATGGGTACATGAGAACCCTGGCAGCACCGGGCAACGTTTCATGGGGATACCTTTTTAGGTATTACTTGTGGACGGCTAACAGTCCCAGTTACTCTCCTGATACTTATTTATGTCAATCTCGCTTGCGATGAGCGAGACTTCACAAATTTAGCTCAGTGTATGTGCATAAGTGCGTACGTACATCTGTTTGAATTGTCGGGCAATAATTAGTACATTTCTATATGGATGTATAGGAAAACAGTATTCAACTTTGACACAAAACCGCCTAATGATGGAAAGACAACCTCATTCGATTATTCCCAACCAACTCCCCCCCCCCCCCCCACCCACTCCATCAAACTTAGTTATGTGTGTGTGTGTGTGTGTGTGTGTGTTGGGGGGGGTATAATTATCACAATATGGAACGTGATGGCATCGACTTGCATCACTTACTATCCTAAAACGAATTGAGAGTAAGAGAGAGAGAGAGAGAGAAAAGACTCGATATAAATTGCCTTGGCGACATAAGCAAACTCGCAGTTATATCCTTCACCGAAAGAATTTAGTTTTTAGGGTTTTCATATGAGAATACATGGTTGCTTGAGAAGTAAAGGAAATACTGTTTTTGCGGCACAAAATTTATTTGAAGATTCTAGCAGGTTTTCGTAGAGGTCGAAGGTAAGAAAAATTTTTCATACAGCGTCCTTGTATTTCCTGGCTTTCTCACACCAGTACTGACGGAACGTTGTTTCCAAAACCACCGACTACTTTTCTAACATGCATCAGAGGTGAGAGGCGAAAAGTAGCCGAAAAGAAAGTTTGCCTCAACCGGGTATCGAGTCATATACGCTAACCACTAAGCTACCATGGAGGGCAATGTTGAAAAACTGGTGAATGTAGGTCCATGCTTTCTGTATTTCAAAGTAACATTCTCTTGATTCAATGCTACGGGTCCAGCCATGTTCGAACCAAACACGGCTCACATAAAACTGTCGATTTTTAAGCCATTTTGATGCTGACGTGGGATTTGTGCCCGACCTTTCGGTAAATTTCGCTTATGTTGGATGTAAACTTACTAAAAAAGAACAACACACTTTCATTTTTAGCCGTTATTAAAATGCGGTTGCCTGTGTGATAAACAGCAAACTTTCTTCAGCGGATGATTTTTCGTCTCACCTCTGGTGAGTGTGAGAAAAGTAGTCAGTGACTTGGAAAGAAAGTTGTGTCAATACTGTTGTGAGAAAGCGAGGAAACACATGCGAAGGTGCAATGATCGCTGTGATATGACCTTAGCTGTTAAAACGGCGTTAAACTAAAAAAATATGTGGGTTACTGCACTATTTGCATTAAGTCAGTTAACAGACTTCAGTACTTTTTTGTTGAAACGTTGTGTCAACACAGGACTTGAGAAAATTACATGTGTGTTAATGTCAGTGAAATACGTCTCAAATAACGAACTCGATTTATGTCAGATCCTGGGACTGTTAGAAGAGTTTTTCTTGAAACCGGGCACTGCGTTTTAAATTTGCAATTTCGAACCCTTGATACGGTCAACCACCAAGACCATTGGCTGTGTGTATAGTATCCTTCTTTACAAAACCATATATGCTACTGTATGCAAATGTAAACATACAAAGTTTCATGGGGATGTCAGATTTCTTTCTTCCGATAGATTCAATAATTGTTATAGCGTCTAATATTAAGCAAGATTATTCTCTTTTTGACAGTTTTTGAGTGATTGATTGGGAAATGAAACTTTCAAGGTCTTAGATGCGCGTGATCAGACGTGTAGTTGCTCTATGGTTCGAATGAATGAAGGTCTTAAAAGATCATTCCCCTGAGTGTTTGACTTTAATGCCAGTTCAGTTTATCTCGCACCTTCCTTCTGCATGTCAACGGCAATACACAGACTCGGCAACAGCTACATAATCAATCATTTTTTTCCTCATACTTGTAAGCGTGAGCTTTCTATTTTAGCGAGATAATTCGCATACAAGTTGAAAATACACGAGTGTATGGATTACAGAAAACCTAAAATGGTTCGTATGCCGTTTAACACAATCCAGGACTACTTCTTTGCGACTATAACCTATGTGAAACTGAATGGATAATATACGTCTTGTTGTCACAAGGCTTAAATCAAAATGGAACTACATTCATACAAGGGACATTTATAACTGCACATAAATCAGTAAGGTGTTGTCGCTATAGGCGAGATACATCTTCATCGAATCTGGAAATGCATTGCGGAAGGCTTCATTGGGTAAAGTGATGAGGCAATGGAATAGCGCACCGCCGACGGTGTGACGAGATTCAAAATGGCGAATTTTCATGTAGTTTTTAATGTAATGAGCCAAAAATAAAAAATCACATGGGGCAAAATCAGGCCTATATGGAGGATGTGTACAAGTTAAAAAACTATAGTCCTTAAAGTAGGAAAAAAAAATGAATCTCGGTAAAAGACTCCAGTGACACTCCTGCCAACACCATATAATACCCCCCATTGCCCCCCGGTACAGGAACCCTAGCTACAATAAAAAATAATTCTATAATTCTATACATGATGGTGCAACTATATGTGAAACTTGGAGTCTTTCGTCATTTTCATTTTCGTAAGGAACATTGTAATTTTCTTTACCCTCTGGCTCATAGAAATTAACCCAGGTTTCAACACCAGTAACGACATTTCTTGAACATTTGAACATAGCCTATAGATCAGATGTGATACAATTGGCAAGCGCTCCCTCTTTTAGTTATTAGAGAGGAGATAGTGTATCCACCAACGCTAGTCATTAAATGAAGAACTGCTACGTAAATGACAGATCTCCTCCACTGTAAATCGGACATATTCCCTTACAAAATGTTTTTAATGCGGATCTTGCTGTTGCGGGACGGCGAGATCGGGACTCATCTTCGATTTCTGTTCTACCGGATTTAGATAACCTGACGCATATTCTATCAGTGGCATATGCTACTGCTATATCCCCGTAAACTGTCAAAATCGGATTTGAGATCAGGCGCAGAAAAGCCCAGCAATGCGCAAACTTTACACTACGCCCTCTTCTCATGTTGAAAATTGTTTTCCTTGTCTGCCAGTGGTTCTGCGTGGCTCAGTGGTAAAGTGTCGGAATCGTGACCTGGAGGTCCCGGGTTCTAGCCTGATTAGATCAACTGGAATTGTTGTATGAGTTTCCTTGAGCAAGGCACTTCAGAGCCAGAGCCTAGTACTGGTGTGACCCAGGAAATACATGTATATGTCGCCAGGATATTACTGAAATAATGTTGAAAGCGTCGTCAAACAACATTCATTCCATCATTCTCCCACTCTGCCGTATTAAAACGCAGTGTACATAACCCAGGTACGTTCAAGTGAGTTACAGTCCCGATTTCCTGGTGCACATTGCTTACATGTCGAGGAGCGCCCAACTTTCCAAAACATGCTAGATAGATGCTGATTAATGATAATAAAAAAATGACAGATTAACTCACCTTAACATTACCTATTTAAGAAGATATCGTATGGCGCTAGGCACGCGAAACAAAGCCTTATTCAACCACTCTGTGGAACTATTCTTGAACTCTGGGCTGTCTTAGTGATCTTTAGATGCCAGTAGATGAAAAGTATCGCAGTCGGTGGTATTTCTCACTCTCGGACGATTGATATACATGTATGTATATCACTCGATTTCCATACTATACCCTATCCCAATCTTAACTCTTTACCAAACAGCAAACATTTTACCAGTCCGCCTTGCAACCATTTTGCAAACATCCAGTGACAAGATTTTTCTTTGTACTTGTAGAAAAGTTGAAAGCATTGGGATTGAAGAACAAGAAAACAACATTTTCTCCTTTTTCCACAAATCTGTCAAATGTATTTTTGGAGGAGGGGAGGAGGGTGAGGGGGTGTTTGTTTATTGTATTGGAGTTTAAGGCACTTTGAACAGCTGAACAGCTTAGGTCATATCACGGCGGTCAGTGCACCTACACAGGTGTTTCTGTGTTTTCTCACCACAGTACTGACACAAGTTTCTTTTCGAACCACTGACTACTTTTCTCACATACATCAGATGTGACAGACGAAAAATCGCTGGAAAGTAAGTTTGCCTCAACTGGTATCGAACCGGCAATCACCAGGTCACGAGTTAGATACGCCAACCGCTGTGATTCCCTTTCGTTTGAACTCGTAATTGTTTGGTTACGGAATAAACGCTTCACTGACATGTGACCGTGATCTTTGGCCTAAAAACATGTATCATATACACTGGATAGTGATTAACTGTATCATTAAAATAGGTCAAACTACTGTTTGATCCATATTACAAAACAGAGCATCGCATTCAATCTGCTATTTTTCAGGAAAAAAAAACAAATCTTATTCTAAAATGGGGCGTAACTGAATCAAACTTGTTTTTAAGGTTACCTGGCCTTCTTGTTACTTTCCCTCTTAACAATGGACAAGTTGTATCATTTTATCTTCGGTAGATTGATTGCATGGTGTTTTACGCCGCTTTTAACATTATTTCAGTCGCACAGGCGACAGCTCATTTATTCATGTATTTCCTGGGTTTCTCCAGTACCAGGCAAATATCGTCGGTAACAACAACAAAAAAAGAGGGCCATGGGCCCTAAAGCGCTCACCTGGGTAAGGTAACATAGATTCACATAGCTGAAAAGATCATTGTCGTGACGATGTTAAACCCATGAGTGTAAGTGACCTACTTTTTGACCTACTTGACCTTTTCTAAGATTTGGCGGAGTGAACAACCTTTTAACCATAACCCAATTTCGAACTTGTCCGAAATTTTATCCAGACACATTTTCTGACCGAGTTTCATGAGTATCAGGCTGAAAATGTGGCCTCTAGGCTGCACACAATGCTTTTCTAAGATTTGACCCAGTGACCTTCTTTTTGACCCGACATGGCACAACTTCGAATGTCCAGGATTTTATCAGGAAAAACATTCCACTGACCAAGTTTCATGAGTATCTGGCTGAAAATGTGTTCTCTGGAGTGCACACGAAGTACATGTGCACTTTGTGCTCAGGTGAGCTAAAAAAGAGAGTACGTCTTAGTTTTAAAAACATGCATTTGTGTCAGCTGTTAAAAAGTTGGGATTCGTTGTTTCGTCGCTTTTTTAAAAACGGGTATTGTGTGTACTGTATTAATGCTGATTGTATTACTACTGATTATTGTAAATACATGTATTTGCACTGTGTGCAGCAAGGTACTTTCCACATGAAAAAAATGTTTGTAGAATACTTGTTTATTTTGTAAAATTAAATGATTAACGATAAACTCTTGTGCTGCTACGTAAAGCTCCATGTTTTTTTTTTTCCCCCGCACAGTGTGGATCTGGATCAGACTGCACATAAAGTGCGTGTGGATCCTATACTCAACACTGCCCGATGACTGCAAATGTATCAGACGCAAAGAATATTGAAACGGGAACATTTGGCTTTTAATATTGGATAAAAACTAATTTATTTTTCTCACTACTTTCTCTATTTAGCAATTTAGGAGATAATAACAATATTCATATTCACAATAAAGTTGGTTCAAAATTATAAAAAAAAAAATACAAAGGAAAACATATCAGTAATAAACGATTTGAAAACGTTGAAACAGGAATATTATACATGTAGAAACAGAATTATACGAAATTAACAGCTGTAGATAGAGTAGATTCTTCACGTTATATATATATAGAGAGAGAGAGAGAGAGAGAGAGAGAGTGTGTGTGTATATATACATAGTAAAATTAGTGTTGCACCCCCTGTGTTTTTAACGTGTTTAATTTTCTGGCGTGAATGATATGAAAAGGGTTGGAAATTAGAATCTGGCTGCTGTATACAAGAACAAACAAGTCTGTTGTCTCTGAAATGGAATGAACTGAGGTATCCCTTAACCTCATGGCAGCAGCTACTGATCGAGCTGTTTCAACCTCTCGTGAGAGGTGCGAGACAAAGACTGCAAGCTGTTTTGCATGCCCCGGGCGGAAGTACGCAATATTGCCCGATTTTTGTATGTCCATTCTCTGCAGGTCACTTTCAACCTGTCGTAAGTTTTGACATTAAATTCCCTGTTATAACCAAACTTAAACGCTTCTCGTTTTTCTTAAATTTGAAAGCAACATCTAGGCAAAAGATTCCCACTTACCATGAGGTCAAGGGATACCTCAGTTCAGTTCATTTTATGGGCAAAAGACGAGTCTGTTGGTGTATGCAGCAGCCGAATTCTAATTTCGACCTAATTTTATCTCATTCACGTCAGAAAATCAAACCCGGTAAAAAACACAGGGGGTGCAACACTAATTTTACTATGTATATATATATATAGTCTGTGTGTGTGTCCTTTGGTTTACTATCTGCTGTTTATCACTGTTTTTCTGTTTTTGTATATGATGCGATAAATGTACCTATATAAGTCAAATAAAATCTATCGTTCTATTATAGATAGTTCAGACCATTGTTTCGGTCTAGAATAATGCTGGCAGAACTTTAAGGCTTTATTATGCAATCCCGAGTTTCAACTACCCTAAAAGAAAGAACTTCTGAAAACATTCAAAGTAGAAAATGCCGGTAACCAGCACAGAATTAAAACAAGCCAAGACCCCGAATCATTGATACCAGTTCGATGGTATCAAATTAGACGTCCAATTCAATACAAGAAGGCCAGTATGGTTCTTGTATGCTAGCTTGAGAACATATACGCAGTTAAGGGAGACTGGGAAAGTTTTTTTCTTTTCTCCACTGAAATTTTAAGAATGCATATTTTAACTGTTTATGTATATCAACAGTCGAATTTCGCATGTTAAAAGATTAGGCCTCCGAATTGTTTTGGGATCTATTACTAGTTCTATATTCAGTGCCATTTAGCTCGTCCTTTACCTCTAAAATAAGGGAGTGTGCATAAACTACATGTCCAAATCTATAATATGAGTAATGTTAAGTTTTATAAACTTTGGCTTATATTGCAAATTACATACATTTGTTAAATGTCGAAAACAGTTTCTGACAACAACGTTTACAGATCATATCTGCACATCATTTTGCATACAATATTATGTTTTGTATACCAAGCTCAGAGACTGTTGAAGTTGTTATAAATTCACTTTATTTCATTTCAGAAACAGTAACACAGACGTAGGCTTTAGTCCTGTGTCCATCGTGCGTCTAACGTATAATGGTCACATTATCTTCTCAGAAACTACCTATTCAATCTTGAATAAACTTCACAGAAACTAATCCTGCTACGGCCCCCTTCAAAATGTTTTGAAAAAAATGTCTCCGGTAAAAACCCTGGATTCAATGGTTACAAAACTGAAAATATTTTTTTTTTTTAATTCTTCTCGTCCAAAACAGCTCACATATTCATGTATGTCCTGGGTTTCATAAGTACTAGGTTTGGCTCTTAAGTGTCTTGCCTAAGAACACGCCCACGAAAGTCCCAGTGCTTCCAGTGAGCATCGAACCTGGGTTCTCCAGGCTACGAGTCCTACACTGTACCACTTAGCCACACAGGACCCCTTTATCCAGCGGACCTCTACCTAAATATCCCAAGCAAGTACAGCCCCGCGTTCAAAACGGTCCGACCACTGGTCGTCACAAGTTATACATGGGCTTTTAAACTAAAAAACTAAACTTTTGATTCCTAACCATATGGCCTGGGTCTACAATTTTTTGCATGTAGCTTCATCTGGTAGACCTTTCATGAGATTTTTGAAATTGTAGCCCTGAAGTTAAAACTGGCCAAGCCCAAGGGGTGACAAGTTCTACTTAGGCTTATATAGTGAAACCATCATAACACTTCTTGTGCTACTTTTAAGTTCACATGACTTTAAGCTTATATTCTGATCAAGGGTAAAACCTCCAATTTACCCATAAGAGATACATGCAGTTTGTGTTCATTTATCTCCCTTGATTATCAAACTAAACAATTACATGATGTTGGTTTGTGTATTCAAGTTTTTTTTGGACAGAAAATGTTCAATTGTCTATGATAATGATTATTTTGTTCTCACTGTTATGCTTAGATGAAACATAAAGGTGTTTATCATTCATACTTTTTTGTTCCAGACTTAACCACTCATGCCAAAGTAAAAAATGTTCTTCTGCATCAGAAGTTTCTGAAATCTTCCTGTCAAAGTATTCTTTGTTAGAGTTCATCGATATTTGATTTGGATGTTAATTTACTAAAGCTGCTTGTATTCACTGACATCAGCTTGGCATGTAAAAATGATATGGCTTTTCTGTGGGGTTAAGCTATTTCCTCCAAAACAATTCATTTCAATGCCGACTCATTTAAATTTATGCCGTTTAAATACATGGTACATTTATCAAAAAGGCCTTGGAGCCATACCGGACCATTATGGCCCTCTTAGCTTTATGGTTTCTCACATGAAGGTATATCTTCATAATAATTTTTTCATTATACCAGACTATGTAAAACTACTCAATTTCCATCCCACCCCATATCAGGGTGGGGCTACTTTTTATCCAACGGCTGTAATTTGAGTATGAAATCTTGAATTCTTGGTAAAGCTAGGAGAGTGTCTATAACTTCAATTTATCCATTTATGAAGGATGTGCAGAGACATAACTTGATCAAAGTTGGAAGAGTCCTAGCAGATGATGATACACACCAAATACTTTAGCTGCATACTTTATGGTTTTGAAAAAGACAGTTTGGAGTTTTCACTATATAATCCCGCGTTAAACCTGTTTACCCTTTTCTCATGATAAAAACTTAGCCTTTTATTTTGCTAAAATACACTTAGGGACTCACTTCCAACTCAACTTTGGTTCATTATATGAAACAAATTGCACGAACATTACAAAGTTCAATAACATTTTCAAATCAATGGTTGATACAACTTTCAAGACCCAACTTAGCAAAGTAATGGACTTAAGTCTGTTATCTTAGATAAGCATATTTATTTTGCTAAGTTCAGTCTGGAACACTGTGTCACCTCAATGTTAAATTTTGAGAACTTGAATCACAGGAACAGGCTAATTTCGCACCAAGGGCTACAATTGCAACAACCTTGGAAAAGGCCCACTGGATAATGGCTTTTGAAGACACTGTTTAGAGTATAAGTTTTTAAAGGATATTATTATGTTTTAAACAATTTCTTGGTATGTTACAAAGGGGCCTGGGCAGTGTTTGCCTTCTTAATGGATCATTAAACAAGAGCAACCTTGGTTAAGGCACATTAATGCTATACAATAAGTGAGAAAATTTCTACCTCGGAATCAATATCTTGAATATCATTGGTAGAGGTTCAGTTGATAATGGTACATAATGTTAAAAGGGTAGCTCTCTCATCTCATTGGTAACAAAAGGAACAGTTTTAAAGTTATCACAATATGAGAGCAGGTAAAACTTGTGAAGCCCAGTATGAGGCCACTAGAGGTCCACGAGACGAAGGAACATACAAAATTTAGTAGCTTTACGTGTTATAGTCCATACAATTCTTTACCTAATATGTTCCACATTTCCCGTATCCTCTTGCCGTGGCAACCCGATTCCTGTTAAAATAAAGATCTATGAACAACTTTAAATAAGCTTGATCAAAGAAACATTCAAAATACTGGTTGTACTAGGCAAAGTCCTTTAGGAGGGAATATATTTCAAAGCACATTTGACAAGTCTTACAACGACTGAACAAATAGCATAGATAAAACATATATCAACATCAGACTCCAAAGAACATGCAGTGTGGTCTTGGGTCTTTATGCTGTCCACTCTTTGGTAAAGCCTGTGACGAAAAAGCAGACTGTATTTTCAGCCGTCAAAAGATATCAAGGTTCTAAGTTTTTCAATACCTATACTCGTATTATGACTTGAACATAATTATATAACTAAAACTAAACTTTTATAACAAACTTCCATGAATTGTGTAATGCTCAGTAACGGTATCATTGTACCACTTTTCAAAACAATAGCTTAATATTTCCTCCAAATGACTGGGACATGTTTTTTCTTTACATCTTCAAACAGGAGTTAAAATTAATGAAAAAAATATAGCAAAATGATAATTATTGATAACAGATACTGCTACCTATATGAAAATATTGTGACCTTTCATACTAATAATTTACGGCCATCAAAATCACTAAACTTTACCTTTAACTAGTCCTTAAACTAAAGCAGCTAATTAAAACTTTTGCTTTAGTGACTACCAGTTTAGATCAAGATCTGTTCACTGCAGGGTTTACTTTCTTTGAAAACACAATCATTGTTAAAGTAACCTTGAAAAGGTTTGTTTTACTGCCTGAAAGTATCTTCTATTATTCAGCACTTCTAGGGTTGAAGGTCAGAAAAATCACAAGTTTCACCCACTCCCAAATATTTCAACATACAGTAAAAAATTTGAACATGCTTTAATGCCTTTCTTATAATGTAAACCATAGAAATTTATCATTTCTCACTCACTACATTCTATAGACCAATAGCCATTAAAAATTAAACTTTAATGAAATGAATAATGTCACTTTTTATTTCAACACCATTTTCCTCCTTTTGAACATCAATTGAACATCAGTAAGCCCAGGAAGGCATCTTCTATACAACTTTATAAGTATACTGCCAGGTCTTGTTCTAGTCTCATGCTGTTCCTGAAAATTAAGTAGTTTAAGTAAAGGTATAGCATCAAATTTTCCACATCTATATTAAAGTCTCAGTGCCCTAAATGCACGGTACTGAAACTATCTGAAAACCATGTGAGCCATTGGCTCTAAAGCGCTCAAATGAGTGAAGTCACCTACAGTTGATAATGCTGAGGAGATCATGGTTTTAGTGATGTAAAATGCATAATTGTAAGTGACCTACTTTTGGACCCAACATGGCCAAATTTTGAACATGTCCAAAAAATAATCAAGAAAAACATTCTGACCATGTTTCATGAGTATCAGGCTGAAAATGTGCCCTGTACTGTGCACAAAAGGTTTATCTACAATTTGGCCCAGTGACCTAATTTTTGAATTTCCAATACGAGCTAATTATTGAACAGCCTGATGTTTACAGATTATTTTTCCCTTTCATTTTTTGCCATTTTGATTCCAGTTGAATGTTAAAACAGTCCTACTTATCACCTGTGTTCACCAGTTTACAGATTGCATATTCTCTACGACATAAGTATAGCTTTACTGTTGTGTGACAAAAACAAAATAATTATTTCATCTAGATCACTAGATATTAACCCAAGCATATCAAAATACAACAGCTGGATGTAAAAAACAAATTGTAATTTTCCGGATGTTGACATGTTTTTAACAGGGTCAGCAATGTGTGAATAATGCCTGATTACCGCATAAAAGCGGAATTAATTGTTATCAATTCATTGGTCATTTGATTTGTAAGGTAACAGCCTAACACTAAACACAATCTAGTTACAATACCAATGAAACGAAAAACCGATAGTTCATTGTCAACTCAATCAGACCCAAGAATATCGAACATGAAGCACATCTTACAGTTTGTGCTAATGGACGCATGAAAATTACCTTGTCGTAACTAAGTTGTGAAAGTTAGTGGGAATTTCACAGGTTTAAAATCTGGTCATTTCTCAGTGGTACTGAAAATGGTGGTTGTAATTTTGGAATAGTGGGGTGCCCGTGTTTCTGGGTTTGAGGTATTGATTACGAACAAAGAAAATTTCCGTTCTGACAAAATCGTTTGCAATAGCTGGCTGCTCACATTGCCTGGGTGGTCGTGAGGAGAGGTTTCACTGTATTGCCAAGGCTCTCATCATAAGATTGTTTCAACTGCTCTAACCATTTACCAAACAACCTTATGTTTTAAATAACTGAGGAAGAATGCTTTTGAGAACATTGTTGGAAAATGCTGAAAACCAGGTATTCTACTCTTCCCTTAAATTTTTCAAGAAAAAATCCCCTTATTTGAACCATATGTAATTTGATGTCTGCAAAGGCTTTCAACCTTTACAGGTCTAATAGTTAGTTGTTGGGTTAAGAGTTAATTAAAATATGATATGAACACTCATGTAAGAGTATCTATCTCTTTACCATTTACATTAATTAGAAGATCTAAGGCATTATTTAAGGATTGAAAACACAAAGTGTACAGAATCAACAGAGATTAGGACCCTGAACAAAATGTTTCAGAAACTTAAGGGTTTATGAATAGCTTGTAAATTATTTCCTCTTTAGAAAGAGTAAAAATTTCCTGTTACTCATATAGCACATTAAGCAAATGAGGTAACTACACATAATACCAGACTACAAATACTACATGATTTTCAGAATACAGGTAATTTATCAAAGTATTTTTACCACCATATTTCTTTTTACAGCTGTACACTATATACTGATTTGGCAAGTACAGTATGTAAAATTAGACAACACTGAACACCCAATACCCCTACTTTGTGCTACTTTATTAAATCCTGATCCCATCAACCTTGAAATTCAAAGATCTAGTTTCATTTCCAGACTAAACATGTCTACTTCATTTACTTTGCACTATGTTTAAGTTACACTAACCAGTATCACTGGTCAATCATACATACCATTAAATAAAGTTTCAATTGTATGCCTACCTTTCCAATTGTAAACCAAAGCTATCATTTGGCAGGACTTGTTACTGTATCTGAATATCAAACATTTTTCACAATGATACCAATCACCATGTGAGCACACAATCTCTAGTTGCCATCGTATACGAGATAATTACCTAAATTCAACAAGAGATAGATTCATGACAATAATTTTTTGAAGTATAATATACTATTTATACTTTTTTAAACTTCTAAGGTATCAAACTTGCCTTCAAATCTTTATTCAGGTACCAGCAAAAAGGAAGTAAGAAAGTGATTCTCTGGATACATGTAAAATTAAGTTTCATTAAAAGTTGATGGAGTATCAAACATTGTTCTGTCAAAGCACTGAATTGCTTGACACATCTTGTGTCACAGTGAACATATTACTTCACCATTTGCGCACACATTCTGTAATTGGCACTTTCCCACCAAATGGTTTTATTTGCCAATGGTGAAATCCATGTGGTGTAGATCCAAAGTCAGACTACACTGAAAAGCAGTCCTATTGGAGAAAAGTAACTGAAGATTTTCAGAATACTATAGTAGGCCTAGTAGAGTCTTCATCATCAACTCATTGCTTGACTTGTTTGTTATGAACATATTTCTAGATGACATTTAATAGAATTTTCCTGCTAATTTTTCTGTTAAGTATTCTCTGGACGCATTTTCATAGGCATTGAAATGTTAAATACAGTGAGCGGTTCAGGTAGTATTATTATGTAATTTTATGTTTCACCATTTTCTGAGGACATAAGTGAATTAATATCTCTTGAGGTAGACACACTTCCCACAGTGTGAAAACCTTCGAAAATACATGTACTTTAACAAAAAGAAAAAAATCTATGCTCTTCACTGAATAAACAATCTTTGTAAATAGACCAATATATCTTAAACTCTTTACTTCAGCCTAGAATCTTTAAAGATAGCTTTTCAGATTTTTATGATCTTATCAAACTGTAAAAATGATTTGTCAATGAACTAAGTAAGCTGACTGCTGGCAAATCATCACTAAAGAAGAAAGACAAAGGTAAGAAAGAAATATTTTTCAACTGTATTTCATAAAAAGGCTACATAGCCTTTTTCATATTTTTATATTAAGCACCAGAATTTTACAAAAACTTATAAGATTGTCAATGATCAACTCAATCATGTGTTAATTACTAGGATTTGTATTCAATTCATATTTGTAATGTCATGTAATGGTGTAATAAAAACAGACATAGTTATCAAATGAAGGACAACCATTTGAGGCCTTAAATGCACAAAATTGCACCTTTTTATTGATTACATATGGATACTGTTTATAAAACTGTACAGAAAAACATACCTAGAAGCATATTTTGGTATTTCACAAGAAATTTTGATGGACAGCTTAAAAAACTGAATAGCCCCTTTCAAACATCGAAAGATTTTGAAAAAGTTGTTCCTGTAGGCTGTTTTTATCTGGCAGTTGGGGAAAATTTTAAGCATGTTGTCAGTCTGGTATTCAACGAATACATCTGGATCACTTTAATACCTCTAGAGTCACTATATTGTTGTAGCATCGTTTTAAACAAGAGGGCCATGATGGCACTGTATCGCACCATTGACTCATAACTCTTTACCACACAATTCCGAGTTTGAATGACCCTGATAGAGGCAGCTTTTGAAAACATTGTGGGAATAGGAGAAAATGTCAACCAGCATTTTCTTCTTTTCTCACAATGTTTCCTGGCCTATTAAAGACAGAAATAATCATTTAAATTTCATTCAATTTGTTATCTGCAATGGCTTTTAATTTTAATTTGCTTAAGTCAAAAAAAGTGTTATTTCGTAAAGAGTAAAAAAATTGTTTCATGCAATTAAGTGGCATTGACAGAGACATACAGCATAAAAAGTCTGTATATGAGTAAACTTACATGGAAAAAAAACAACCTCCCGCCCTCAGTCTCTAAAATTAATGTAAAAATAATATGAGTGAATATACATAGATTTTCTAAATGGCATGAAAGGTAAATTGCTGGAAAAAACAGTGAATAATAGAAAGCTTAATTTATATTAAATATTCCACTGGTCTGAGAGAAACTGTTTGCATCAAAACTAATCACTCTCCCTGCAAAGTGAACATTTTCTATCCAAAAAACTTGAATAACTATTAAATGATAGTGCAGCATGATAATCAAGGGAGGTTAATAGTAATAAACGTTAGGCATCTTTTAACAGGAGTTACTTCCCTTGATCAGTCTAAATTTAAAGACGCTCTATAACCCCAAACCTACAGGCCAATTTTCAACTTGTCATCCCCCAGATGGGCCAAATTTTGAACCCAGGGATATAATTTCAAGAAATTTGGTTGAGATCTATTAGATGAAGCTTCATGTCAAATTGGATAGCCCAAGGCCTTATGGTTTCAGATAGTAAGATTTTTTAAAGTTTTCAATATCTTTCAGCTAGCTTTATTGCCATGCCAACCACAGTTTTTAATGAAATAAAATTCTTTGAAGAAATTTTGAAGAGGACCCTGACAGGATTATTTCTGTACAGTTTCACTGAAATTGGATGGGTAGTTTCAGACAAGATATTTGAAATGAAAGTTAACGTATGCACGCATGACACATGCACACATGACTGACACTAGGCCCTGACATAAGCTTGGTGGACTTCGGCAAGTGGAGATAAAAACTGAAGAAAATTCTGGCTTTTTAAAGACATTGTTTCAAACAGAAGTTTTTAAAAGATACCTGTTGTAAACCAGTTCTTGGTAGTTACAAGACTACCCTCTTAATGGATCATTAACAAGAGCATGCTGTGCATGTAGCTGCCAATGCTCGCCTGAAATCACTTCATTTTCAGTGAAAATTGCAATTAAGTCACAAAAGGTGCAAAACTGTTTCAAAAATATTTTGATGGGTGCATAACTGTCCAAAAAATATATTGATGGTTGCCTGTCCCTGTTGTATTGGTTCCCCTTTTGAAAGTTAACAACATGACCTAGTTTCAAATAAGTATCCTTAGTGATAACCGAGATATTATTATATATCAACCTTTTAGCATGACCCGACAGGCAATGCCAACGACTCAAGGCCTACGAAAATACCTTGATGCTTCCTTTCTAAAAAGATGTGCAAAAAGTAACAGGAGGGCCATGATAGCCCTGTATCACTCCACTGCCTTTCAAATGTACCATGGACTTAACTTGTTCCCACAGAGAAAAAAAAAAAAACCCTACAGGACCTTGAGGGACTGAACTGCTCTACTGACAGTGATTTGACTTTTTTTTTTCTAGCATACATTATGAATTCATGATGCAAAAAGGAAAAAGACAAAGAGAAAAAAAGGGGGGGAGGGGGTTTGTTGTTGCCACTGAACTTGAACCCACAAAGACAGCATGGATAGGCATGGTGAATTGAACAAATAGTGAAAAAAAAAAAAGAAATACAATTTCTCAAAACCATTTGTTGGGAATTCAGCCAAATATGATAGGATTTCAAAACTCATTGTATCAAACAATCCCTGCAAGTTTAAAAGAAATGTGACTAAAAATGTGGACTGTGTTGGGTAAACAATACTAAGTCATGAAATGGCTCCTTTTCCTACACTGATTGCTAGCTTTTCTTCATTTTTAATAGAGTTCAATACCTTGATGATAAAAATAATCCTTGGAAATTTCATAAGAATTGGGTCAAAAGTGAGGACTTTATTGTGTAAACGAAAAAATTAAAATTTTCAAATGCTACTTTTTCCGTACCAATAGTCTGATTTTTTTTTTCAAAATCAATAGGATTCAAGCTGTTGAGGATAAAGAAGCAACTGTGCAAGTTTCATGAAAATCTGATTACAAATGCAGACTATATCGCATAGACAAGAAAAGGAAATTTTCAACTTTAAATCGCTACTTTTTCCAAAATGATTGTTGCATTTTTTTTTCAAAATCAATAGTATTCAAGCTATTGATGAGATAAGGATACTGCAAGTTTCACAAAATCCTACCAAAAATGCAGTTTTATTGAGTAAACAAGAAATGGAACTTTTCAGTTTCAAATGGCTACTGTTCCGAAACTGATAGTCAGATTTTTTTCAAAATCAATAGGATTAAAGCTATTAATGAGATAAACAAACTGCAAGTTTCAAGAAATTCACACCACAAATGCAGACTTTTTCGCGTAAACAAGAATGGACAGACAGATAGAATGGACAGACAGATAGACAGGCAGACGAACCGAAAGATGGACGGACAATGGAAATCACACCATTACATCAGCTATGCTGGCTTGCACCCAGTAGAGCAAAAAAAAAAAAAAAGTCATATCTTTTTTTAATGCAAAAATCAGATGATATTCTCAAAGGCTTTTGCCACATTATATTACAAAATATGTAGATATTTTAAAAGCCTATGTAACACTTCAAGGAAACTATGAATATTTTTCTAGTCACATTTCTCTTTCTTACTTATTGATGTTTTGCAAGCTATGGATGGCTACTTTTAGTGATAAAGCATTTTCTAAACTTTGTTATGGTTGGTAAATCTAAATACTTGTACTAAATGAAATCACAACGCCATGATAAAAACCTTACTCAGTGGGCAGTCTGGCTCTGCAAGTTCAATATCTGTTTCAAGTCTACATGGAAACAGTTAATGGACAGTCAAGAAATATGTATCTTTGCCTCCAGGTGTGACCTGAAATTAGAGCCAAGAAAAATTTATAGGATAAGCATATAAGTAAATTTAATAATGTAGTAAGTTAAAACTGCACTGTTTAAAGAATGAACATGCAACTGCTTTTAGTACTGATATAACAAATTTGATCCTGCACTGCCACCTTGTCCTTCAACCAACATCCTACAGAACAAAAAAAAAAAAGGTACTGCATATTAACTGAAAGAGGTTTGCAATTATTTATTTCATTGTTAACTCGTTAATCAACCTTCGTTTCAGAAGAGACAATTTTTTAATTTCACAGGCAGATGGGTCAGAAAAATTAATGAATACAGAAACCCAGAATATATGTTGAATGAGTAGTACAAAGGCGAACACTACTTTTCAAGACGACAGTGATAGCCCTAATATATCTCAAGTGAAATGACAAAATCAGTAACATAAATATTCAATTTCTATTTCAATATAAATTTTTTGAAACATCAACTGATGATATATGCATACATGTATATGTTTTCTGGTTTTGGACACGAGATATTTTTTTTTTTTTCCCTATTCAATTCAAGGAAATAGCTGATCCCCAGTGGTTTTATAGCTTAAAATACAGTCAACCTCAGAACAATCAGTTTGTAGAACAACCAAAAACAAATCACAATAAATGAAAGAGTCCTGTTGGTGTTTCAAAAGCAAGGGTCATTTACCTCACATGGCAATATAGAGCAAAGTAACCTTGTGTTGATATACCCGTAACTTTCACATCCATTTCAATCTCTAATTAAAAACTAAATGATTTATTAATTCATTGTATGGTGTTAAATGTCATTTTCAACTTTATTTCAGTTATATGATGGTGGCCAGTTTCCCTGATCCCCTTTTTCTTTAAATCTGGTATCCCATATTTTCTGAATGACCCCCAAAATTCCAATGCTTGCCTTCCTCTATTCCTATAAAGGGAGTTAAATGACCCCAATAAAAGGGAGTTGAGGGAAAAAACCCTGTTCCCCCACAAATTTTCTACTGTTTAAATACAGAGATCAATTTAAGAGATTGATTGATTGAATGGTGTTTTACACCACTTTCAAAATTATTTCAGTCATATTATGGTGGCAGCTCAAATATTCAGGTCTTTCCTGGGTGTCACCAGTATTATGCTAGGGCTCTTAAGTATATTGCCCAAGTAAAATCCTGTGAAAAACTCTCTGGATCTAGTGAGGCTCAAACCTGGGGCTTCCATGTATCAAGTCCTACAATTTACCGCTGAGCCATGCAGGACCCCTCATCTTAAGAGATAACTGTACAGTCTGTTGGAAGTGCTTTCTATTTGGTATTCTAATATCTGTTGTCTGCTGGCGCAGTATAAAAGCTTTGTAGGCCTAGAACAGCCCAAAATCTCAATTAAAAGAGGACCCTCAATGAGAGGTAAAAGTGTTTTTAACCTAGTCTGGGCACTTAATTTTTCTTCTCTAGACATAGCCAAAATTTTTCAAAATGTTATCTACAGAGACTACACATGACAGGAAAAATCATTTGTCAGAGTTTAAAAATTTATAGATTAATTGCTTGCTTTGAACATTTCTATTTTTCTTGATTGCAAAGTTCTTGAAAGTTAACAGAGTAAATCTGTAATCAAACAAATATAGGCTGCATGACTATGGTGTTCTACACTGGACAAAATTCTAAAATGTTTTCAAATATTTTCAAATACATCATAAGATTAGGTGCTCTTTAAACACTTATTAGCTATTGAGTTACGAGCATATTTGAACCATATTTGATTTCTGACAACTCTTACAAACTGTAAAAGTTGTCTGATAAAGACGTAAGGTAAATAATTACTGCACACTATTGTCTATATATCAAATTCAAAGATTGGGTGAAAATCCTTTCTTTACTGAACTGAAATTCTGATTATGGTTTATAACACATAAAATCTGGTCTTAAAAAAAAAAAAAAATCCACTTGATGTGCATCAATCAGTAACTTGCAAGGCTTGTAGTTCAGATCACAGGTTTAATTCCTAGCTCTGCCGAATTAATTCTGAGGACTGATGATAGTGATCTTTAAAAAATTCATTCCTCTACTATTGCCCAACAATGATTTAGTGGGAAAACAGACAGGGACTTGGAAAAAAACATGCTGAGTACTAGTAAAGGAAAATCCATGAAAGACAGGATGGCAGAGTGCACTGGCCCCAATTTATAATTGATATATGCTAAACACTTACTACTTTTAACCAAACAAACACTAAACACTTACTACTTGTAACCAAACAAACAAACTGGCAATGGCAGGTGTTGTTCCCGACCAAATAAGTTACTGAACATGGGCTCTGTCCGTTGACACTCAGCCAAGACAACTGAAAATGTATACAACATAAATTTACTGATATATGTCCACATTGTCAACTAAAGTCAAATTAGTACCAAAATACATCATTAAAGGTAAAAGTTATTGTCTCAACAATACTAGACATCATCAAGCATGACTGTGACATTAGATATACATAAATCACTGCTACACATATCATTGTTACTAACCACAGAGAAGTAATACATGAACATGAAATAACCAAAACGAAGATTTGGCTCACTGCAATAAGACTCCACAAATAATGGTAATTTCACCACCATCATCAAGTTCCTTTTCTCCTTCACTTTGCCTGTTAGCTCAGTCGGTAGCATACAGGACTGAGAAGAGGGGGTCACTGGTTTGATGCCTGGCTCTGCCAATTTTTTTCTAAAGACTGATGATAGTCAACATGAATCATTTCTGCCTCACCGCTGACCATTGTTTCAGTGATGGTTAGATGGGAAAGCAGCCAGTGGCTTCAAAAGAATATTGTGCATAGTACTGGTATGAGAAAATCCAGGGAGGCACTGACAGATTCACTGGCTACTGCTATATAAGTGAAATAATGTTGAAAACGGTGTTAAACACCATACAATCAATCATTTTCTCCTTCCATTTGTTTAAAATTCTCATATGTGACTGTCTGTATATTCTCTCGGTATCAAATGATTATCATCTGCCCAATTCTTAAGAACATTTTTTGAAAGGACAAATGTAGTTTCTTCCATAAATATCAATCTTTGAAAAAATACATGAACATGTTACATTTCATTTCTAACTGTATCTGATTAGTGTAATACTTTCCTTGGTGTGGACATTCTAATTAGTTGTGTTGGTGTTTTCTATTTTATTCATAAATTCAGTCCTCAAGACAAAAAATTTTATACGTTAACAGTCAACCATCCCCATGTATTTTATGCTTTTGTCATGTATTTGTATTTCAGAATTTAAAATGGAATTTGTAAGGAACAAAAAAAATCATGCAACTACTCAATAATAAATGCAGACCCTTTCATTACCAAATGAACCCTTACAACATTTTCAATCAGGAAAGAAGACCCAAATAATTCCATTTACAAGGCAGCTCTTGTTTGGAATGTTTAATCAATTTAGTGTAGATCAAAGATCAGACTGCACAAAATAAGCAGTCTGATCTTGGTTTACACTGACTGCAAAGGCAACTACAGATCTGAAAAGGTACTTTAAGGGTCAAGCAATTTTACTTTGGTCTTTTCTTATAGATCACAGCAAACTATAAACACACAATATGTGTCACTTAGAAGTGACTGCTACCCACGAAAATAGGAACCTTTTTCTGTGAGCTGTGAACATAAACATTGACTACAGACACAGGCGTGTGGAAATCTTAAGAAATTTCTACTTGTCCACATACAAGTAAATTATAAAAATCTACTATTCTGATTTTAAATGGCACACATAAAGTGACATGTCAGCAATGTGGGGATATTCATGACAAACCTTACAAAAAACATTGATACAATCGTCTGCATTCAACCACAGGAATTCTTTTAACCACGCCTCGTTAAAAAAACCTGTTTTTGTCACATTTCTAGTGACAGTCCATTTCAGTTTTACGTTTGGAGCCGCAAAACTTTTCTGGAGTCCCAGACTTCTCACTTTTCATTTGCATGAAAGATTTGATAAAAAAAAAATCATTTTCTCTGATTTTACGCACCAATTGATGGCTGAATTCAAAAGTTTTGGATTGAGAGAGCTTCCAGGGGAGGTGTTAAATCATGGCCCATTTCGCAATAAACCTGTCGATGAATGCACAGGTAGGCCAAATGTGTCTTTTGGGTTTCAAGACACTGTTTATCATTCGAAATTTCCTTTAGTATGAAGTGAAAATGTATGAGCCATGCTCTAGCAAAAGGGGGCTTAATGTAGCTGTGAAAAATATCAACCCAGGCAAGCATGCATATTTCACGCAGGCTGACCTGGGCCGCAACTGTTCACTATTGGTCAATTTCCTGTATGTCCAAGGGCCAGTCGACTTTGGGATTAAATCAGTTGTTAAAAAATGTGGTTACTATAGATCCATAATTATATGACGACTTGCTTAGTATCAGAGATCACACAGATCACAGGCCTTTGAAGTTCCATTGCTCTATCAGGGAACACTAGAATTTTCATTAGTTGATCATCGATCACTTGCAAATTGGTGCATTGCCTGTATATCACGGAATACTCAATTTTTCAATTACACCGTAGCTGTGAATAGCACATTGGCGACTGCCTCTTTATTATATATGATAAGACAAGGTGTGCAACGAAATTGAAGAAAAATTTTACCCCTGTCCCTTTTCAGAGATAATATTTAACCGCAAACAGAAAAATAAACTTAGTTACCGTCGCAGATAGGTTCACAAATGATTTTTCTTGTGTACCCTGACCTTCGAAAGTTTCAAACAGCTCTTGCGATCAAGAAATAGCTCTCATCTAAAATAATTTCAAAATATTCTACATATTCCGGATCGCCATGCTCTGACGTCACAAATTCATTATGACACAGCGAATTATAACTCACGGGAATTCACTATCAAAAGACACGCCAAAGTATTTGACCAATAAAGGGTAAATATGCACTTGAAAATAGGCGAAATGGAAGATGAAAATTGTGAAATTGGATTAGCTGAAAAAATTTATCATAACAAACGAATTATCAGTTTAATAATTTCATCAATATATCAACAAAAGCATTTCAGATCTTTGTTTGAAAAAGATTTTTTAGTTATAATTCGGTGTGGGATTATGAATTGTGTGATGTCAGCGCATGGCGATCTGGAAAATGTAGAAGCTTTTTAAATCTTTTTAGATCATAGCTATAGCTTGATCGCAAGAGCCATTTGGAACCTTTGAAGGTCAGGGTACCCAAGTACAATCATTTTCAAACACATCTGGAATGATTACTTGGTTTATTTTTCCGTATTTGGGTAAATATTATCTCTGAATGGGGACAGGTGTACTTTTTTTTTCGATTTCCTTGCACACCTTATCTTATTATATACAACATAGAGGCAATTGCTAATGTGCTATTGTTAGTAACAATGTCCACTAAGGAAAATTTCATTATCCTGTAATAGACCAATGAAGTTTCAGAGGCCTATGCACAGATGCACTAAGCCCCATTTTGCCAGACCAGGGCTCATATGTATTCCACTGGTTGTGTATATACAACATATCATTGTTTTAAAAATTTTCCTCATACCTTCTAGTGACTTGTCCTCAGACAGCTAGAAAGAAAAAAGTCATTTGTCCGATACTGAATTTTCCAAAGTCGGACATGTCGGGCATAGTACACCCAGAAACACAATTACAGGTACAAACATTTCTGAACTTGCCTTGAGCAACAGATAAGGTTCTTGCAAGGACACACCATTTAAAGTGGTTTACAATACTGAAATTCAGTCAAAATTCAAAAAAAAAAATAAATAAATAAAAAAAAAAGGCTAATAGCCCTAAAGCGCTCGACTAAGTAGTCATCTACGACTATTAAAGCTGAAGACATCCTAGCTGTAATGATGTAAAATACATACCGGTATGTGTTAGTGAACTACTTTTTGATAGACTTGACTTATTTTTGAACATGCCAGAGATATCATCAAGCAACACGTTTCAGGAGTATCAAATGGAAAATGTAGCGTCTAGCCTGCACACAAGATTTTTCTAATTTTTGTCCCAGTGACCTTCTTTTTGACCCACCATGACCCAATTTTGAACTTGTCTAATACAACTGTATATCAACAAGAAAAACATTCTGAAAAATTTCCATGAGTACTGGTCTGAAAATGTAGACTCTAGAGTGCACACAAGGCTGTCCTAAGATTTGTCCAAATGACATACTTTTTTACCCGACATGACCAAAATTTGAACTTGCACTATATAACATAAAAAAACCACACACATTCTGTCCAAATTTCATGAGTATCAGGTTGAAAATGTTGACTCTAGAGTGCATGCAAGGCTTTTGTAAGATTTGATCAAGCGACACACTTCTTCACCCTATTTGACCGAATTTCAAAAGTGACCCAGGTAACTTTCAAGACAAGCATTCTAAGTTTCATGAATATCATACTAAAAATATATTTGGACCCAGTAACCTAATTTTTGACACAAAGTGATCCAGTTTTCAACTTGTCTGAAATATCATCAAGACAAAAATTCTGACCGTTTCATAAGTATGAGAGGGAAAATGTGGCCTCTATAGTGCACACAAGGCTTTTCAAAGATTTGGCTCCGTGACCTAATTTTTAACCAAACCTGACCCAGTTTTAAACAGGTCTGAGATATCATCAAGTCAAGCATTCTGACTTAGTTTCAGGAGTATGGGGGCTGAAAATGTGGACCTCTAGAGTGCATTTAAGGTTCTTGTAAGATTTGTCCCAGACCTAATTTTGGAGCTGACGTGACCTTGTTTTCAACCTGTTTGAGATATCATCAAGGCAAACATTCTAAGTTTCATGATTATCAGATAGGAAACGTGGCCCCTAGAGTGCACACAAGGCTTTTTTAATATTTACTCCAGTGACCTACTTTTTGACACCAACAGACCCAGTTTCAACCCAGTCCAAAATATCATAAAGACAAACATTCTGAGTTTCATAAGTATGAGGCTTAAAATGTGGTCTGTAGAGTGCACAAAAGTTTTTTTCTGCAATATGGCCCAGTGAGTGACTTTTTTACCCTATGTGACCCAGTTTTGAAATGGTTAAAGATATCATCATGACAAACATTCTGACTGAGTTTCATAAGTATGTTGTTGAAAATGTGGCCTCCATAGTGCATACAAGGTTTTTCTAAAATTTGGCACAGTGATCAAATTTTTCCAACCTTTGTGACCCAAACTTCTCCACAATATCATCAAGACGAACAATCTGACCTTTTTTCATAAGCATCCAGCTTTAAATGTGGCCGCTAAGGTGCACACTTGGCTTTCCTAAGATTCATGCCAGTGACCTACTTTTTTACCTTAAGTGACTCAGTTTCAAACTTGTTCAAGACCTACTTTTTGACCCGACATGACCTTGTTTCAAACATGTCCGAGATATTGAGGCAAACATTCTAAGTTTCATGAGTATCAGATGGAAAATTTGGCACCTGGGGTGTACACAAGCATTTCTTAATATTTAGCCCAGTGACCAACTTTTTCACCCAACATGGCCCAATTTCAACCAGTCCGAGATATCAAGGAAAACATCTGGCTGAAAATGTGGCCTCTAGAGTGCACACAATTTTTTTCAAAGAAATGGACCTGTGACCAACTTCTTGGCCTGAAATTCATTCATAGCTAAAAAATAATAGGCCGGACACAAACATTACCCCTGAAATTTTCTCTTTTTCAGGATATTTGACAATGCCATGACCTTCCCTTCTGACAAAGTTCTTTGGTGCAACACATGGTTTATTAGCATTGCCAGTTCAACAAATTTATGCCGAAATCCATTCATAATTAAAAAAGTTACAGGTCCACTACAAAAACTACCAAAAAACAAATTTGATGTTGCCATGACCTTGACCTTGATCCTACATACATCTCTGCGCATGAAAGATGATCCTGATTGGTTAAAATTTGTGCAAATTTATTCTGAATTTACTTAGGGAAAAAATTTATGGCCCAAACACAGAAAAATACATTGGACCTTGCTGTGACCTTGACCTTTGTCTGATTGGCACAATTTATAAACATGGCACACTCTCTTTATCTGGTTGACAACTGTACACAGTTGTATTAAAATTACTTTGTAATTAACTTACATGAACATAACCATTCAAAATTCTCTTTAAATACATTTGATCTACTGGTAACCTTGACCTTCAATCTACTGATACTGTTCTTGCACAGGACACATCATCTTAATGTTGTTCGCATTTCTGCAAAACACTGAAAGCAATTCATGATTTCAAAATAGTTATGGGCCAAACACATACACTACCCTAGAAAAAAGATATTTGACCTTGCTAGGGCTTTGTTTGTTTATGTTGGAGTTTAACAACATTTTAACTTACATCATATCAATGCAGTCGGTGCGTCAATGCATGTGTTTCCTGGCTTTCTTACACCAGTACTAATACAGCTTTCTTTCGAAGCTACTAACTACTTTTCTCACATTCACCAGAGGGTGAGAGACCAAAAATTGTCAGAAAGAAAATTGGCCACTACCAGGTATCTAACCCGCAACCACCAGGTCACGAGTCAGATACATTAACCACTGAGCTAAACTGCCACGCTCTTGACCTTGACCTTTAACCTACGAACATGACTTTGGCACATGACACATTGCCTCAATGTGAACAACATCAGAGTGGTTTGAAATCAAGTAATAGGTAATGAAGCTATGTCCGGGCATGAAAACCGAGATGGACCTACTAGAAAACTATTACTCCGCAAAGGGGTGGGGGTGGGGGGGGGGGGGGGGGGGGGGGGCGAAAGAGAGAGGGGGGGGCTTTATACAACATGGATTTTTACTAAATTCAACAGATCTTCTTGCACTGTGTGATGCCAAATATGTCCTGAGTCAATCCTGAGAAGGTGACCATACAGCAATTGTAAAACAGTTGCGTCAAATACCCATGCACTTTCCTATTTCAATCTGGTTTTTTTTCCATAGCAGCAATATTTCTTTGACAATGTTTATAAAACAAAGCAGCTGGTGGATTGGAAAAAGTTTTGTACACATTGGTAAAAGAAAATGCAAGATCTGTTTGCACTGGACTTTAACAACCTTTTAACAGTTTAGGTCACATCATGGCAGTCAGTACAACTATGCATGTTTCTCCTGCCTTTTCAACATCAGTACCAACACAATTTCCTTTCAAAGCCACTGTCTGCTTTTCTCACATGCATCAGAGGTGTGATATGAATGATCCCTGGACAGAAAGTTTGCCTCAAACAGGTAATGAACTTGCAACCACCAGGTCATAAATCAAATACACTAACCACAGAGCTACCCGACCTAGCTAGAAATTCTAAGAGCTCATGACACAGTGAAGAAATGATGAAAATGGTATTAAATATCCAACAACCTGAAAATCATGGTTTTTCAATCCCACTTTAGGACACAGGTATGAGAATATAAACTATTGTATATAATTCTAGAAGGCAAGCAACAACATTATTAAGTCTGTAAGTTTTACCTTGGCCTACTTGGGGCCAATCAACACCTGTCATCCACTCCCTTCCCGTAAGGGGCAAACAAGGCTGTTTTAATCCATTTCTTGCAAGTCTCTTCTTCACCTTAAGAGGCCAGGCTTGGCAAAAACTGGTCAAAATAAGAAAGTAGTATGAAATACTAAAAGAAACACCCAGTCTGTTGAAGATAATGAACCTGGTCAAATTTTCTTCAAGTAAATTAACAAGAAGACCATTATAGACCTGAATCATTCCAATGGCTAATATTACATATCAGTCTTCATTTGCAAGCTAATATTACATATCAGTTGTTAATTGAACTTGAAATAAGGACATTGACAATTCAGAATTGTAAGTGTGCAAATGAAACATGAAAGAAGTCCAAAACATGACAAATCAAAGATGTATTTAACATATGAGCCATGTTCTGTGAAAAGGGGTCTTAATGCACCTGCGAAAAGTATTGTCCCATGTCAGACTGCACAGGCTGATCTTGGCCGAAACTTTTGGCTATTGGTTAATTCCTGTATGTCAAAGGACCAGTCTACATTATGATACAGTTTGATGTTACACATAATGGATTTTATGGATCCCTAATTAAGTAATGACTTACTCCGTGTAATGCACAACGTAAATGCATTTAGCCACCTTTTGCCAGAGCATGGCTCATACATGTGTCTAATATATTTCAGATGACTCATATTTAGGGCAAAGACTTAACTTCTGATAAAGAACCACTAGTAGATACTACCTACATATTATCAGCACACTAAACAAAATGATTTTGGGGAAAAGTGACATTGAATTACTCTCTTCAGTTGTATATAAATCTTGTGACACAATTGACAGGTGTTATATTCTTGTTATGGTGTGATACCTTCCATCCATATATCAGGGACATCTTTCACTCAAAGGACTACTTTGAACAACTTTGATACACAGCTATGAAATGATCCTACATTTACATACCAAATTTGAACATAATTTCCGCCAAACAGTTGCAGACAATGCATTATAAACTTTTTCAATTACTTGTAACTGACTCTGGCCGATGTTCTCCCGAAAGGGACCATCTTTGAACCCTGGGACACATTCTAAAGAACATTTATGCTACAAATTAAACACCCACGCCCTAAACCTAACAGAGTCAGACATTATCTCTGACTCACTACAATATAAGAAAATTTTAGACTTGTCCAAATAGGAAACACATGCAAACCACAAAGAGAACATTGTTTGAATAGAAGAAAATTTAGGTTACTAGTATTTTGCCCTTTTCCCACGATTTTTTTACAAGCCTGATTTTCCTGTGTCAATGGTCCTGTTGAAAAGCAACTAGTGGTAGGTAACGATTATTGTGCTATGTAACAGTAAAAGAATGTCAAGGAAACCATGGAAAGGTGCATTGATTATCCATTATTGTCTTATTAATTAAAACAAAGAGCCTTGAGGGCCTTATTTGCTCTACTGGAAGTGATTTTGCTTACTCGTATTTTATAGCATACATCACTATGTAGGCAAGGTCAATTGAACAAATAGCAAAGTAACTTAAGTAAAATTTCTCAAAACCAGTTGTTTGGAATCCAGTCAATTTTGATAGGGTTTCAGTACTCAATGTGTTAAACAATCCCTGAGACTTTCAGAAAAGGTGACCAATAATGTGAACTGTGTTGAGTAAATAAGTCATGTCATCAAATAGCTGCTTTTCCTGAACTGACAGCTAGATTTTGTTCATCTATCATAGCGTTCAATTCCTTGATGATACAATTTACAAATGATCTTTGCAAGTTTCATGTGAACTGGGTAAACAATGTGGACTTATTCGCATAAACAATAAGCATAAATTTTCCACAATACTAATTGTCATATTCTTTCTCCCAAAATCAATAGCATTCAAGCCATTGATGATATAGAGGAATTGTGCAAGGTTTAATAAAATGCAACCAGAAATGCAGACTTTATCATCATGTAAACAAGAAATGCAACGTTTTAATTTAAATAGCTACTTTTCCCTTCATAATTGTCTGCATTTTCTTTTCAACATTTCAACAGGATTCTAGGTATTTATGACATCAATAAACCGTGAGTTTGACAAAAACATGACCACAATTGCAGATTTAAATGTTTAAAAAATAAATGTAAATTTTCAACTTAAAATGGCTACTTTTCCAGGGTTCCCATTCACGCACTGAATTGAATAATCATGCACAAAAATATGAAGTGAAACGTGCATGCACGCACAGATTTCAGGGCTTCCATTGTCGGTAACCAGTGGCGCCAGTTGGGACAAGTTAACAAGTGTGAAAGTCACTGTTTATCACCGCTAATCAAACTTGGTATCAATCTGGTTTTCTAGTGTAAAATCAAAGGTTTTGAAGTTACATGCTAATCTTATTGACAAATCTAGGTCAAATCATGCGGAAATACTACTCCAAAACTTAACAGGCATGAAAAAAAGATCGCTGCAAGAAACGCGAAAACCCACGACACAACAAAAATTGGTTTGATATCGTCCGATCATAGGCATTTCAAACTGTCTGTTCAGTTTTATCAATGACTTTGAACTGTAAATTTACACGAATATCTCTATAAAACAATAAGTGAAACCTAATTAGTGTCTGAAATTAACAGTGAAATGGAAAATTCTACTGGCCGTCAGTCTGTAAGTTGTCCCTCTGAAACTGGTCCCGTGAGTAAGGAAATTATAACAAGCGTCTTCTTTTTTTAAAATTACCCATATTGTTTTGAAGAGCAGGTGACTGCAGAGTAAGACTCATCAAAACAAATTTTCAATACAACAGACCCTTACTGTCCTCCATAGATGCTCTATATTTGTCAATATTAAGTGCACTCCTTGAATTTATCTTGCACTCCCAAACTTTTATTCCAGGGAGCGCATGCACTCCCAATAAGAGATGTGAGTGGGAACACTGTTTTCCCTTGCCAATTGTCATATTTTTTTTTTTCCAAATCCAATATAGTTTAAGCTATTGCTGATATGAAGCAACTGTGCGAGTTTAATGAAAAGATGACCATAAATGCTGACTTTTTTCAGTAAATAAGAAATGTAAATTTTCATCTTTACATGGCTACTTTTCCCTTAATAACTGTAAGATTTCTTTTTTGAATTCAAGGATTCTGATGATATACAGCAGTTGTGCAAGATTCAAGAAAATACAACCACAAATGCAAGACTTTATCATCGTGTAAACAAAAATGTGAAATTTCAACTTTAAATGGCTAATTTTCCCTTAGTAATTATAAGATCTTTTCCCCCAAATTCATTAAAATTCAAGCTACTGATGATAGATTCAAATTGCAACTTTCAAGACTGGGACAGCAGAATTTTACACCTCTGATCTTATTTCATATATCATCAAGATTAACACTTTCACCAAGCTCAAAACCCCATCATCTCCCAAAAGTAAACAGCAGGTGTTAAAATGCTTTTCAGTTTAAATCATACTATTTAAAAGTAAAGAAATTATTTTGAAGGTGAGAACCTGTTACTGTACAGTCAGTCCAAGCCTTAGTTGCTGGCAGAAAAAATAAATTGAAAAGTATGTCTAAAATTTACCAGGTCACTCTGTTGTTTGTTTACTTTTACCTCATTTTAAATTTCAATTTTCTCTCAGCAACTAACACCCCGACCAAGTGTACAATAACAGACCGTCATATTCAAAATATAATTTAAATGCCAGTGCATTTTGACTTCCCCTTTGTTTGCTTTGGGCAGCTGTTGGGGCTTTAACAAGCATTGCACTGAAAGTACTATCTCTGAAGTGCACACAATGATTTTCTAAGATTTGACCATCTCACCTGCTCTTTGACATTGGTTGAATTAATTTCACAATGGTCCAACATAACAGGGAAAACATTCCACCAAATTCAGTGAGCTTTGGGCTGAACTTTTTGCCTCTAGTAGACTCTAAACTGCACACTATATGGAAATTGATTTTCATGACATACAGAATAATCTCAAAAAAGAGCACCATATACGGGTGCTGACACTCGGCTGCAGCTGCTTTTCAGTGAAAATTAATTAAGCGCTAAGTGCACTACTTTTAAGGGTTTACATCCCATTTTTTTTGTTTTGTTCTTTTTTTTTTTGGGGGGGGGGGGGCTGCTGTTATTCAACAAATACACCAAGTTTGAAGTAAATCTCTTCAATAATGAAAGAGATGTTAGACAATGTGATACTTTTTCAACAGCATGGTGATGGCAAAAATGAAGACATGAGCTATGGCAATACCTCGGTTTCTTTGAAAGCAGCTCAGCAACGGAAATAGATGGTCATGCATTACAAAATCTTCCAAAGTTTTGGAAAATCTTAACAGTATTGGAAAACTGAGTAAATTAGTATGTTCTTAGTATCAACTGAACAAACCTGATCAGACTGGCAACAGCAACTTTTCAGTAGGGTCCGCAGTATTGTGTTCTGGTTATTGGCAAAAGTTCAGACTACTATTCATTCAATAAAAATGCTTGATTTTCAACCTTATTACCACAACCAAACAAATACCCCAACACTGTTAAATGGAAGAGTTCAACTATACACTGAAAAGATAAACATACAAGGGTGATAATAGAACAGAACATTAACAAAATCCACTTGGTGTACAAAAACTTTACCTGATGGATTACTCCAATAAAATTCACCTGTAGTAGCCCAAAACTTCTTTTATATATCTTTAACTCAGTTCACTTCCAACAGGTGAGCTGAGCCCTGGTAGTAAAGTCAGTAGCCGACAAGGGCTGAGATCAGAGGATCCCTGGTTCGCATCCACAAGCTCAGCCATTATCTTTCCAAGGACTGGTGATAGTAATTGCGACATGATTCATTCCTCTCTCACCTGATCATTGTTTCAATGATGGTTATGTGGGTAATCAGCCAATGGCTTAGGAATAATATTATAATGGTATTAAGAAACCCTAAGAAAGCATTGATAGGTGCACTGGCCTTGGCAAAATACATAAAATGCTGTTGAAAACAGTGTTAAACACAATATAATCATTCATTCCTAAAGGTGAGTTTAGTAGCTGCCAAGTTTTAAAAACAATAAGGCCGTAACAATAAAATGGTAATGATGACCAATTTCTGCTACAGCCCCACTATTTTCATATTAATTAGTGTAGTAAGTTGTATTTTGAGCAAATTTTACCAAATCAATTAATTCTTTCAGAAGTATCAGCTGCACATTTATTTTACGATTTTTTTGTTTTAAAATCAGCATTTTCCTATCAAGAGATTTTTGTCTTGCAAATGTTCTAGTTTTCTTCTTTAACATCAAAACGGTCCTTCACACTATTATGCTACGAAATTTGCCTCTCGACTGATTTTTCCTCAAAAAAGTGTCCAAAATTCTTAGACAGAATTAATGGGATTGTATCCGGATAATCTGCTATCCGAAAATTATGCGACTCTTCAACGTGAATACGCTCTCTAATATTCTGGAAATGAACCTGTCTTTACTCTATCATTTTAGCCAACACATACTGTTTCAATATTGGAAACTTACAATTGTGGTTATCAACCCCCCCCCCTTCAAAAAAAAATTGCTTTCACCCGTAAAACTTTAGATTTTAGTACCGCGAAAAAATTAAACCACTGTTGTCCGAGTTTTCTACTTAAACAACCAAGACAGCGGTAAATTGTAACACTAAAAGAGTTTCGTGAAAACAGAAAAAGCCTAATACTCTTTTTAAGAAATAACAAAATGTAATACTATAATCTTTTCTAACGCCTGTTCTATGTAAAAAAGTTTCCTCTTCCACGCCTCCAATCTACAATACAACATGGCGTCTTCTTCAGAAACAATCGGTATTTTCCGTTGCCAATCGGACGCGCATGCGTAATTGAATTTTCATAAAGTACTCGAGCATGCGTACTTCTACGCCCAGATTTTCCCATCCTTCTAGTGCTACAGAGCGCAACTCATTGGACACTAGCCATTTAGAGGTAAGAATTTAGATTTTAATAACGTAGTCTCCTTGAAATTTAACTTAGATCTTCATTTCGAACGGGTCAACGACTTTTGGTTTATCAGGTTTATCATCTTTAAATCGAATTTCTTTTACGCATAGGCTACACCTTGTAATTCACAGATCACCTGCCTTCCAGAGCGTTTGTTTACACTTTACTGGATTGACCCAGAAATATGCGGGCTAACCTCTTCGTACAGTACAATTAACAACCCAATTGTGACACATTTAGCGTGAACCCCCAACTGTCCAAAATATTATTATTGAAACTTCTAGACCAACATGACAATTTAATTTTGACACAATTTTTAAAGTGCATTTTCAGTATTACTGATCTATCAGTCAAATATAGACCTGTGCGAAATTTGATAACTGCACAAGTGTTATGTGGCCATTTTATCACGTTATGTTTAAATGGGAAATTCCTGAACGACTGATACCGATTTTGTGATGAGTTCCTAATATTCCTGTCGGCTGCAAGAATCTTTGAAAAAAATATTTGGACATATAATAGATAATTACAGATTTTAGGCGCACTTGTTCAAAATACAATCCCAAGAACATTTCTTTTTCAAGACGGAATCGTAGACGCTTTATTTTTCAGGTTAAAATTGGTGAGATTCTGTAAAAATAGAGAGACCTTCTTCATGGTGAATGACCGGAAGTGTACAGTGTTTGAGATTGAGTGACTTGGGATTCTGTGTGTAGTGCCTGTATGTCACTTGAATCTTGAATCTTAAAAAATACATGTATGTTTTTTCGTTTATTGTGGAAGTTAATTTAAAATCTTTTCTTTAATTTGTACTTTAAAATATACAGAATATACCAGGCATATGATGTGTAACCTCCATAGAGCAATGGGAATATCTTGATCATCTTGACATGTAAAAATTAAAATGATTTTTGACCACAAAAAATAGATCTACCAGCTTTATCTTATTAGCGCACATGAGAGTGTTCTTTCCCAATAAAAAGGTGTGTCCATGTACAGGCTTTCTCTCTTTTCCATTGAGTTCCAAGATGTGACTTCAAAAGTGATCAAAATATCGAAATTCTTCAATGCTTGCTAACTAAGTTTTGTACAGTGACTTGGGGAAGCAATGTTTTAGATTTGTACAGTCTCCTGAGATGACTTTGTGCAGTGACTTGAATCAGTTTCAAAACTTATTTCTGTCTTATAAAAGGAATTTAGCCACTTTACAACAAAATCTTGTTTGCATTGACCCATTGTGTTGACCCACATGATGGACACTCAAAAATGAAATACAGTTTTCTTGCATTCCTGCTGAAAATGGATCATCTTACGGTGGTGGGTCCTCATACACTGTAGCCAAAGAAAAGATTAGCCAGTGTACCAATTGCTCATTGAATAAAGCACTAATGTACACTCAGAGCCCCAGATAATTTTTTTAGCCAAGGAGTATTTAAGCAACATTTTCTTATGGTAGGGGTAAAATGAAATCGCTGTCCTTAACCCTTTCCCAAACAACAAATTTTGGACTTGTCCAAATTGAAAGAGTTTGCAGATGACAATTTCAAATGTGATGAAAATGGCAGAAAGTTCTCAAATAGGGTAGAAAACACTGTGGGAAAAGGAGAAATTGCTCGTTACGAGCAATTTCTCCTTTTCCCACAGTGTTTTCAAAAGACTTGTACTGCAGACACGTGAAAACCAGGGCTTGTTTGGGAAAGAGTTAAGCAGATGTGGGTTTTACCCGGTTTATTGATATTAATGGAAGAAATGTGATTATCCTCCACTAAAAGAGAGTATCGTTATGTTATTGACAAATTTGATTGGCTATTGGGTGTAATTCGCAATCTTATGAATATTCATAGAAATGACAGTTTCGCAATTGAATGTCCCAGGGGTGATGAATGGTAATACTTCACACCTGGGTTAACGAGGGTGTAATAGATTACGACTCTGTGAACCTTGTTACTGTAATTCTTCCAATTATACCAAGTCCTATAAATGAATCAAAATTGCTGGCAGGACAGTTTTTTTTTTTTTGTAATCTGATGAGAAATGTCAGGGTTTAAAGCTAAGTAATGTCAGGGTTTAAAGCTAAGTGTGACTGTTAGTGGTGTACCGATAATCAGCAAGTATCGATTAGCGGCATGTTGCAAGCTCCCGATTTCGATTATCGATTGAACTTTGTCATAATTGATGATCGGCAGGAAGTCTGCACCGTCAGTCGGGTACCGGATTTTATATACCGGTGTCTGTTACGGTGTTTTTTTTTTCCTTCTATGAATGGGTCCGTAAAACGGACCCGTTCCCAGTGCCAAAAAATGACCCTTTTTCCCAAAATCCAGTTTAAGAAATTCCCAAAACGAAAGACCCCAAGTCGTCGGCTATTTTTTGGATTTCCCATAGCTATATATATATTCCAATTATCAGCGATGTCATTGGTCAAAAACAGGTGAGTTTCCTAAACACATGTACTTCCTTTTTTTTTTAGATCAACTGGTCCCGGAGTGTGCTCTCTATTATTAATATAAGCCGGGGTCCAGTGTATTTAGTTCAGAGAACTCGGTAGTGAACGGCGCTTCGTTTCTGTGGCGCCAAAAACTTGTGATTTTTCACGCTCGTTCTGACATGTGATTTCGCGGAGAGACGAGAACAGTAAATTAACATGAAAATGAGCCACAACAGCAAATATTACCGAAAAAAGTTAAAGCCAACGGGGTGTAAAAGGTTAACAGACTTTATCTGTAAGAGCCCAAGTCAGAATTCTAGCCAAGATGAGGTTGACGAGCCTGAGGAAAGTAAAAGTAAGCGCTCGATTGCAATCGTAGATCAAGATCAAAACACTTCAAGGACTAGATGTAACCAAGTTATCCCGTTCACAGCAGGCTCGAGTTTTGAGGGTGAGCAAGCTATGTCTGCCATTCAGTGTGAATCTACCTGCCACCCTGATCCCACTGTCAGTAATGAAACTCTGTTTGCCTCTAAAATAGACCATCTACCAGAACCCAGTCTCTCTACCATATTCCCTCTTACTAAAAAACAAATGACACTTGACTCTAAATTGGTATTTTCAGTAACATGAGGAGCAGGGACATTGCCCTTTGAAAAGACCAATTTATTTACACTACATGTATTTCATGTCATACTGAACAATAAAAGTAAAACGTCGTGGTAGTATTTTTGAGTTCAGTTTTAGTTTCAATGACTTAAGAGGGAAAATAACCTCTATTTGAGGGTCTAGTGCAAAACTATTGTAAGTGCATATATTTATATAGGCACTTACAATAGTTTTGTGCTAACCCCTTGTATTATGGTAGTAAATGATATGCAAGGACTGTCTAAAATCATCAAGAAAATAATTCCCAATTTTATAGAAAACGATGCATTTTCCCCAATTTGCCTGGTTTCGGACCCGTTCCCAAAACTATGAGAAAAAACGCTGTGTTAACTGGGTTTTATCACTCCCACGATAACAACAACTCCCTCGATAACAACAACAATCAGCCGAAATACTTCTGTGTTACAAAGCCAAATAGCACAAAGCAGAGGTGGTTAAAAACCAAAAGGTGTATAGAAAGCAAGTGCAAAGGTAAAACTACAAAAAGTCTATCTGCAACACAAACAACAGCATAATACATAAATGATACAAGGGTTTACAATGAAACAAGCAAATTTATGAGGAACCGATTATAATCTGAAGAATCGCATTGGTAGCAGCAACCAATTCCAACCGATGATTGATTATGATTTCTAACCGATGTCCCATCACTAGTGACTGTGCATCATTGGGGTCATTACTTAAAAGGCAATCAAAATCCATATGGTCAGATTTCTGTTCTTTGTGTCTACAAGTGCTTAATTCTTTATTGTTTTTTTAAATGCAAATCATATCAAAAATGAAAATTCCATTCTGCTGTTTTGCCTTTATGATAGGTCTGCATGCAGAAATTTCCTTAATCATATTCTTAAATTTCTCCTGTAAAGTTCATGGAAGAAATACAATACTGGTACTGTAAACTTCCTGCATAAGTCTGCCTCTGCACTCAGAGAATTTAATTATTTGTTTGAACCATGTTGTTTTTTGTTTTTTTAAGGAACACTAATAGAACACATGATTGACTCGTTCCTTATTATCTTATTTACAAATCAATTCCGAGAGAACCCTGAAAATTGAAATAACAAGGTAGTGTTAAAGCCTCATTTATTTCTTTCTTGAGTGAAGAAGTCCATCCACATGATATTGGTCAACTGTAAAAGAAGAGTGCATTTATTTGTTGTTAAGTCTGTCAATTTGTAAAATCTGACTTCTCCTTGGATTAGAAAACTTCTCCCTATTTCTCCTAGAGAGAGAAGTCACTTCTCCCAAAATTTTTGGGCTAGCTTACTCCCAGTTGCAGTTACTATTATGTGTTAAAATGATAACATACACTTATGGAATCAGACTGACATATTTTTCAGTTTGGGATATCATGTAGTCTCAAATGAGGTGTGGTGCTTCTTTTCTTATTTGGACATTTACTGTGGACCCCACCGTCTCAAGTCCATTGTGAATTTTCCGATAGCAAAGTTACGGCGCTGTACTGACTTTCTGTTTCGTTGGTTTAATCTGTATTGCAGCGAGATACAAATAATCTTTAGTGACACACATGACAAAAGAGAAATTATTAAACATTTCCTCATTACCTAAAGCTTTATAACCCGTAAATCTCGAAAAAAAACGAACGAAACTTACTATGTTTGGTGGCCATTTTGTGTGTATTTTGGGGAACATAAACACCTCAAGTAACAGATGAATGTAACTTTTTTTCATATGTTTAGCATATAAGTTGAAAATATTTGTTTTTTAAACGAAGGATTATTGAATACTTAAGCAACAGGTATGTTTAAATTGTAGTTTTGTCTTCTATTTGTTAAAATAAGAGAGTTCAACGTGCGCCTAAAAACAATGCGCGGATTTCAACTGTTTTTGTCACGATCGTCTTTGTACCCGGAGGTGACCAATCAAAAACTATGATCGCCTTTGTGGACAGTTATCTGCGCTAGAATACCATGTTGCAGTATAAGACATGATTTTGACTGCAAATTCACTCTTATGCAGTTTCGAATTCCATATCTCTTAAGGTGTGCGGCAAAATTTTCTCATTTTTCACATTTTCTTTTTTTGTGTTGGAGTTAATGCTGTTTAAACAGCTTACGTCATTTCATAGCGGTCAGTGCACCTACACATATCTTTCATTACTTTCTCACAGGAGTACTGATACAGCTTCCTTTCCAAGCCACTGACTACTTTTCCCACATGCGTCAGTGGTGAGAGGCGAAAAATTGCCTGATAGAAAGTTTGCCTCAACCGGGTATCCAGCCAGCAACCACCAGGTCACGCTTACCACTGAGCTACCCAGGTGGGCCCATTTTGTTTTCCACAGAAAGTGACTCATATGGAAGTATCTTCATGATATAGGTTTCAAGGAAATCTAATTTACAGTTTTCTTAAAATTTTATTAAGAACAACCATTTCTAATCGGTTGGTAGACGTATTAGAGAGATGGCAAACTTCGGAAACCCATCTGCTCAGGGCAAACTGATGTAACTGCAGCTCGTAACAGCATTTACTTACAGCGTTTTAACGCTTATACCTGCTGGGGTCCGACGAATCACCAAAATACCGAAATGCCACCAAAACACCGAAATACCCCAGATTTTTTTTTTTTAAACTTTTTGATTTCAAACAACTGAAGTTGTGGTGTTTGACACAAATTGTAATCATACTGATTGAAGGAGGGTTAGTTTAAAACCTAATGACAAAATAACAACATGCCATTGAAGCCCGACGTGAAGAATGTGCACCGGAATATCCCACCGGTACTGTAAATGTTCACCGAAATACCCGCCCGCGTGGTGTAGTAAAATTTGTTGATTCAGGGATTCTACATCCACAATCTAAGTACAGTACCTGTGCTTGTGCACAAGGTTGATGGTTGATTTTTATCCATAACTATGCTGGCAAAAATAGTTTTCATTTTTATATTGGATATATATGAAATTAAAAATCACCAAATTGGAAAATCGGCAGCCATTTTAAATCTGTGGTTAACGTGTTACCAGGCGTAAATTGATAAGAAAATTATAGTTCCGCCGATAAGATATTAATAATAACCATGCCACTTTAAAAATCACAATGACAAACTTACGCATCAAATAAGTTGGATCATATCAGCCGAACGCCTTCAATTACGATTGCATCACTTTAACAAAACAGAACAGAACGGAGCTATCTGTGCGTTTCGATGGATCAGAGACCTACATTATGCAATGTCTGATTTGGGTCTACTTCGTCCGCAAATGATTTTGTATGTGTGTTTATAATTCAAAGAAATAATGAATTCATGTAATCATATGATACTGATAATTTTTCGGGTCTAGACTGGCGTAATCAAGATCGAATATTTCGGTGTGTAACAGACCAGATATGCAAGTGTTTCAGTGATTTTTCTCTTTGTAAATTAATGATCAGAATATATTAACAACATCATTCTTCTCATCAATGATTGATACTTTCATTGGGAGCATTTTCAGTTAAAGAAAAAAGAAAGAAAGAAAAATACTGCGAACTAATATCATTTATCTGAACTTAATATTGAAAAAAATAGGGGTATTTCGGTGTTTGGTGGCATTTCGGTATTTCGGTGATTCGTCGGACCGTACCTGCTGTGATGACCTTGTTACAAAAACTACTTTTGACCCAGATAAGCGCACTTTTGACCCAGATAAGAGCAGGAATAGTAATTAGCGGTAAACAGGCGTTAAGTAATGTCAAGTAATCCCATAATAACTTTTAAATTATGTAATAATTGGCGGCTGCAAATTGTTTAGTATTGAAGTATGTCATAATTACAGTATTATCAAAATCTCTGGCCAGCAAAAACTGGAGCAGTTTACTTTCAACACGATTATATAAATAAGAAATGGGGTCAGTGATTAGCAGCAACTTTATGAATGAAGCGAGTGCGAATCAAGTGTATCGGGTGATGTGAACACATCTTGTAGTTGTCTGCTGTCCATATCATTTGGCAAATTTCGAGTGATCCGTTGATAGTTATTCGTAGTTATGGGATTGGCCGAGTTGTGACAAGTGCTCTCCGTATCAGTAGCAGGTGTTGAAAAGATGATAGGTCATTTTGGTCTTGAGAGGAATAAATGGAAAGGAGTTTGTAAGGAAACATTGCTTTACAAGAATTTGAAAATTTAGATTGCTCTGCCTAAGAGAAAACTTATGTAAATGCAACTCGTAACAGCCGTAAGTTTAAATAGTAACCGGCTGTTGGTCGTTCAATGCAGGGATCATATATGTGAGGCGAAGCGTGTGAAACTGTGGGGGACAAAGGGTATAGAGTTGTTTAAGGGTTATGGCCTTTGCGGAGAGGCCATTACGTAAACATTTTCAGAATGGACTGGCGATTCACTGCTTGTAACCTTAGTACCCAGACTGTCCATTCATAATACTGACTGATTACTCATCTTTCAGGGTATGATGTATTAACCCTTAGGCTGCTAAGTGCGACTCATGGACCTTTTTGCGGATGGTATAGATCAAGATCAGACTGCAGAGAACGTGCAGTCTGATCTTGGATCTATATTGTTCGATAAGGAGATATTTCTTTTTCTGAAAAAGAATAAGGTTGACATATAATTATTTGGGGTTTTACTACTGGTTTGAAATTTCATTTCAATGTTTTAGCGGGATAAGGGTTAAATTGTTTTCACAACCCCTCTTCCTCTCCTTTCAACCATGGCACTACCATTTTACACAGTTCACTTACATGTTTCTTCTTGGTGAGTTTCTACAGACTGGAATCAGTCTGTTAACCCTTGACCAAACAATCCTGTGAGGCTTAGAAAATATAGTTGGAGAAACTGCATGTATTCAGCATGTTCTCTTTTTTCCACAGTGTTTTTTACCCATTTGAATGATTTTCAAAATTTTGCCAAATAGAACATTTTCATCGAGGATAAAAACCCTGAAACTGTAACACAAATAAGCTCACTTACTATTATAGTCTCCATACCTGAATCAACGGACCACGGAAGAAGTCTTTGCAGAGAGTGCAGATTCAGACCAGACTGCTCAGAACAGATCTTGGATCTGTCATGCCAGTTTTCCGAGTTATTCTACTCAAGACAGCAATGGTCCTGCAATATTTAGGCTGCTTTTCCAAGCTTAACATGTCTATTTTAACAATTTAGCGCTCTTAGTGTGCCAATGTCAGCAACATGTTTGTCTCATCAGCTATTCCATATTGGTCGATTCTCATCCTCTCCACATTTCAGATAAAGAGATCAAGGCAGTTATCCTCTTACTGATTAGAATGACTCAAATACAATTACCTTTGTTGGCTATGGACAACTAAAGTCGCTTTTGAAGACAATAAAAGATAAAGATCAGACTGTCCTTTAAACGCAATGCAATTCAATAACACAGACGTTCATATCTTAGATCTAATTGTCTGTTTACTTGGGATGTATATGGAAAAAAAAAAAACGACCATGAAATTGTAGCCTAATGTTTGATATTGTTTTTCTGACTGTAAAAGGCTAGTTGATTAACTAAGTGTTTTAACTCTAAACCAAACTATCCTTTTTAATGCCCATGAGAAAGAAGATGAAAACATTGTGAAAAAATGGGAAAATGCAGGTTACCATTTTCTCCCTTTTCCCATGTTTTTTTACCCTTTCAACGATACAAATCATCATTTGGTCTACATTTAATTTGTCGTGTGCAGATACTTTTGATTTGGACAAGTCTAAAATTTTATCATTTGGTAAAGAGTTGACGGTTAGGGAGCTATTGGGTATCTACATTCTTTGAAGGTATAATGTAGGAGAAATTTGCCAGCGGACGTTTGGACTGGACCATTTGGCCCGCTAAAAAATAGGTAGGACAGTTTGTCAAGATGAATATGATGTCTTGTTAAAAATGGAAAAAATGAAAGGCCCACAAGCAGCCAGAAGTAAACAGTTCCAAAGTTATGATGCAGGCATATTTTATACAGCTTTTACTTTGTTACAATACAGTTACCAAAGTTGTCATAGTTACAGAATAGAATATATGTATTTATATGTATTTTTTCACTCTTTTAAAGGGTTGGTAGGTACTGCTGTTCATGATGAATGATATCTAAAACTTGATGATGGGTATTGCTGATCAGAATTGTCGCATATTTTTTTACATTCTGTTGCTGTCAGCTGGCAAACATAGCCTATATTTTAACCAATAGTTAAACTACTAATTTGTAAAAGACAGTTTAAAAAAGTGGGATCCTACGCGGCTCATTTGTAACGGTGTAGGATTTTTTGTCCCATACATAGTTCAAACATCTACCATTTGATTTGTGATTTCAAAGCACCGTGGTTATTCAGTGTCGACCGATTACAGTGCTTACAGCACACTGATTTCACTTTTGGACTGGGTCGAATTTACCTCAGTATTACACAAAAATGTAATTTAGGTCTTTGAACTGGATTTATTTCATTTTTTTCCATTAGTTATTTACTTATATATACTTATAGTTCATAAGCTCACTGTTAACCCTTTACCAAACAATCTGGGGTTTTCACAACCCTGGGAAAGAAAGCTTTTGAAAACATTGTGGGAAAAGGAGAAAATGCTGGTAAACAGCATTTTTTCCATTTCCCACAATGTTTTCTGCTCTATCAGAGAGCTTAAGCTCATTTGTACCAAATCTGAATTTGTCATCTGCAAATGCTTTCAAATTGGTCTAGTCTAAAATTTTGTTGTGTGGTAAAGGGTTAATATAAGGCTTTAATTTAGTGTCACCGATCATAAAACAGTTGATTTTTAATGATTTAAGTCAAACCATAGGTGCAATAATTTTTCATCCTAAATTGCTTGGGCTGCATTGAATAGCTAAGTTCTATTACAGCTGTGTTGTTTGTCGTCTGCTCTTGTCAGAATGAAACATTTTTGCTTAGTAAATAGCAACTGGTGGGGACTAAGACCAACCTGAGCGGATACGCAGGCAGGTCAGGCTCTTTACTTTTCAATACTATTAAGTGTTTTCCATTACATTAACATACCCATGCATTAAGGACCCCAGTAGACCTACTTTATATAGTGTGAAGTTGGGTTTGCAGGGATATAACTATATCTTCTTATGTTTAATCCAGGTACAGGTTTTTGTGGCTTGGTAGGGCCGCCTCATTGAGGCTCAGTCGGGCCCCGGTGAAATGTGTTTTGTGTGTGGATTGAAGAAATAGCCCAATTTTTCATCACAAATTTGACATTTTTTAACCTGTAAAGAGGGCCATTTTGCATGGTCATGTTGATAAGGTGTTCTTTTTTATGGAAAGCAAAGGACACATGGTTTATAATGGCATTTGTAGTGTATAGATATCAGGCGTATAATTATACTTGAGATATTGTCTTTTATCGGTGTGCCTGTGAGGTACCCATTGTAGTTGTTTGTTGAGATTGCCCCACCGGAGCAATTCTTTAGGTACCAGGTCACTAAGTAAGACATGAGTGGAGGGGGCCTTTCAGCATTTGTATTTGCAAATTATGCCGATTTTTGTTGTTTTGCCCTGCCGAAGCATTTTAATGAATGAATACAATTCTCGCATTTAGCTAAGAAAAATGATTTAAAGCTTACATCAGAGAACCGAGGAATAATTAACCTGTGAATAAGTCCTAACTTGCAGCCAAGAACTGCATATTGGTTTTCATTTACCACGGTAAATTCATGAATGATCAATTGTCATCAACATAAAAATTGTTTTATAGATATTTTCCATACAGGCTACATATTTGGAGCAAAGATCGTGGGTACACATTAGAACTGCATCCACAAGGCTGTTCCAATGAGTAACCACTTTGTTTTGTGCAAAATAGTTTTTAATCTGAAAAATCTCTGTTTTTTTTTTCAGCCATACAAACATTGCATGAGCATGTTATTGTAATGATGCTAGTGTGTTGTGGAGATCATCCAGGCACATGTTTAATGCATATTTCAATGTTCAAACCCAGCCTTCTGAAGAGATTCTCTGTAGTACCATATTCAACCTACTAAACGCACTATACGCTCAACTTTTCGACAATGCCCAACAATTGGTGGACACATTTCCATCCAATTGAGCCGCTTCATAATTTACTCACCTTGTTTAATGCTTGTATCATGGCAACAGGCACGATTTTCAAGGTCGCACCATGCACTAAATTACATAGTAAATCAACTGATTCAAAGTTTATTATAAAATTAGCAGCGTACATGAAAAACCATCAATTCCATGTGCGATTATTACGACGATTTGTGATATTCTAAAAAATGTAGGATGTGCTTATGAGGTTGAATATGTTACTGTATTAGAACTGTCTGAAGTTTAAGCTTAAACCAGCAAACTTTTTGTTTAGGTATTTGCGATGCCACAACAAAGTTTGGCAATCTATATCAATGTATGCTTTTATGCAGTAGGGTACAAGAGTTCACACGACGGCATTAGTCATTTAAAGAATTCGAAATTTGCCTGTAGTGTTGCCTTGAAATATAACCTTACTGGGATTTTCAATATCTAATAAAGTATTCAAATTATAACAACTGAAATCAACATTTGAGGGAGCATTTCTCAAATCTATCTTCTTAAAATTTAGTCAAAAAATTCAGTCTCATATCTCTTCAAATAAACAAGTTTGTGTCAAATTTCCATTTTCATTCTTCGTAATAAAAGACAAGTATTTCAAGTCACTGTACAAAATAAAATACCAAAGATCTCAAGCAACTGTACAACCGCTTCGCAAGTGACTGTACAAATGGCTTTTCTCAATGCGTCATTTTAAATGAAGGATAGGGAGGATTGTAGACGACTTTGTAACCAAACCTTGACATGTTTTCATAAAAATATGAATAAAGAAACTGTTAATACATTTCCTGTCAGGAAACAGGTTTTTAAGGCCGAGTAATGGAGCAAAAACAGCATTGTTTTGGGACAAAATCATCTGTATTTTTAGCAAGGTCAAATGATCAAGGCATCGCCATTGCTCTAAGGATGATTCCCAGTGCAAACACATGTTCCTGATATGGTCTACACCAAACAAACAAATAACTGGATATGAATATTTTATGATATCTATCAAAATTAATGAAAAATCACCAGCTTCACTTACCATGTGAACACAAATTTTACCACCAAGTGACATACCACCACCGTACAGAATACCAAGTCACATACAATCTCAAATACTGTACACTTCCAGTCCTACACTGTGTTCTTTGAGTATAAAAGGAAATTTGGTGAAAACTAAAAACAACAACAACAAGAAAAAAGTGTTGATCTAGAGCATGTGAATATAATGCCAACCCGCTTTTATTATCGACCCTTTACTTTGAATCAGTGAGGCTTATTTACGAGGGCTGTTTGATAAATTCATGGAATTTTGTTGTAATAAAACTAGGAGACCAATTAATATCTTACCCAACATACTTCAAACAATCTATACCCGAAACATCCTCCAAATTTTATACAAATTCATAAAGAAATACAATTTCAACAGAGTATTACAAAACACATATAAACGGGTGACCGGTGTTTTGGCAACAGAAGTGTTCGGTAGATTTGACTTACAGAGTAAATTGATTTAATGTTTCGGTAACAAGGTATTTATATGATGTTAATGCACCATGACATTTTTCACACCAAATAAAGTCTTGGCTCCGATTCATTCAGTGTTTCTTTTTTCCACACACTTTCAGACATAATATTTTTCATATGTTGCTAGTGCCATGCTGTATGAAATCACTAAATGTCTTCTTTTCGATCATTTCAAACACAGTTGAGATAGATCTAATGAATAATATCCAATCCTAAACTTGAAACCTGTTGTGTCTTTCTTTAAATCAATGTTTCATGAATATTTCAATGTGAAAATACTTTCCTACTGAAAGACTTCAAACAAGCCATCAACCCTTAGAGCGTCTGTCACTACTTTCGTTGCCTTTGTGGCAAATGCAGATCAAGATCAGACTACGCTAAACATGGATTCTGATCTTTGATTGTCATTTGTTACTTTTAAAGACATTCTGAACAAGAAAAACTTTGGCATTGCTAAAATTAGGGGTTTATATTAAAATGGCTGTTGGGTTTATTTGATGCTCTTACAGTTATTATGGATAATGAAATTGAGTTCGGAAACACAGGTAAAACAGGTAAAAATATTGTGGCAAATGAAGAGACTGAGCTAGCAAGGTAAACAGTTACACAAGGACTTTTTTGTCACTTTTTTTCAAACTGCAAGAGCAATGTGTGATATGAACATGCCCTATCCCCTTAACTTTTATGTGTGGAGTCTGATCTGTGAGTTTCTTCTTCTCTATTAGTGTTTCAGGTTATATGTACAATATACAGTACTCCCTTCGCTCTCACATAGTACATATATAGGATTTTTCATACAGTATCGTATTGAGAAACACACTTTAAAATCAGCGGACAGTGACATGTGTGCACCAGACCAGAATTGAAAACACTGTGGAGAATGGAGAGGAAGGAAGCAGAAGAAATCTTTTTTTTTTTTGACGAGCACAAATGTACATAGTCAAAATCACAAGAAGAATGCAAAAAAGCACTAACAAGGCCTCCGTCTCTAACTCTCACTCCCGCTTGTCGTTTGCCAAAATGTTTCAAATGTAAATTTTATCTTTATTCCTGAAATTCCTGTTGATTTTCCATAATTTTAACCCTTACAGCTTTGAATATAACAAACAACCATTTTCATTAAAAAGAAACAGAACATCTAATATTTCTGCGATTTCAAGGTTGTCCATGTTCATAATGTCATAGAAAAGCATCTTTTTTGATAAAACATTTTTATAAAACTTGAGGATTGGCTTAAAGTTGGAGCCCTTTTATCTGTAGGATGATTACTACAGGTACAAGTTTAGGATTGAGTATTAATCATTTCATCAACTATAAGTGTAAACCGAAAATGAGATATGGTGATTTATTAATTAATTTCAGATATCTATAGAAATGCAGCATGGAAGGAATACCAAATATAGTAATGTCAGAAAACGAGTGGCAATTGCAAATTATAAAACAAAACCTTGGCACAAACGGAAGTTATGTATTGGGTGCGAAAAACGTCACAGCACTGTATTACTGCCTTGTTACAGAAACATACAATCGACTTACTCTGTAAGTCTAATTTACTGAACTTATTTGTTATCAAAATGTCTGTAAATCTAGGTAAATGTACATTGCCGGGCTCCAGATGTAAAAAAATTACATCAGTGTCATTACAAGTCAAAATATTGATGTACTTTTTAGCTCACCTGAGCACGAAGTGCTCAAGGAGAGCTATTGTGTCCAGCATCCATCGTCCGTCGTGCGGCGTCAACATTTTACCTTGTGTGCCACATTTAGAGGCCACATTTTCAATCAGATATGATAAAACTTGGTCACATTGTTTGTCTTGATAAAATTTCTGACAGGTTTGAAATTGGGTCATGTCGGGTCAAAAAGTAGGTCACTGGGCTAACTTAGAAAAACCTTGTGTGCACTCTAGAGGCCATATTTTCAGCCTGGTACTCTTGAAAATTGGTCAAAATGTTTGTGTTGATGATATCTTGAACAAGTTCGAAATTGGGTCATGTCGGGTCGAAAAGTAGGTCACTAGGCCATATCTTAGAAAAACCTTGTGTGAGCTCAAGGGGCCACATTTTCAGCCTGAAACTCATGAACGCTGGTTAGTATGTTTGCCTTGCTTGATGATATCTTGGAGAAGTTCGAAATTGGGTCATGAAACTTGGTCAAAATATTTGATGATATCTTGGACAACTTCGAAATTCGGTCATGTCAGGTCACAAAGTAGGTCACAGGGCCAAATCTTAGAAAAACCTTGTGTGCGCTCTAAAGGCCACATTTTCAGCCTGAAACTCATGAAAGCTGTTTAGTCTGTTTGCCTTGATGATATCTTGGGCAAGTTCGAAACTGGGTCATGTCTGGTCAAAAAGCAGGTCACTAGGCTAAATATGAGAAAAACCTTGTGTGCCCTCCAGAGGCCATATTTACAGCCTGATACTCTTGAAACTTGGTCAGAATGTTTGTCTTTATGATATCTTGGACAACTTCGAAATTGGGTCATGTTGGATGTAAAAGTAGGTCACTGGGCCGTGTCTTAGAAAAACATTGTTTGCACTCTAGAGGCCACATTTTTGGTCAGATATGCATGAAACTTGGTCAGAATGTTTGTCTTGATAAAATTTCAGACAAGTTCGAAATTGGGTCATGTCGGGTCAAAAAGCAGGTCACTGGGCTAAATCTTAGAAAAATCTTATGTGCACTGTAGAGGCCACATTTTCAGCCTGAAACTCATGAAATTTGGTCAGAATGTTTGTCTTGATGATATCTTGGACAACTTTGAAATTGGGTAATGTTGGTTCAAAAAGTAGGTCACTGGGCTAAATCTAAGAAAAAACTTATGTGCAGTCTAGAGGCCATATTTTCAGCCTGATGCTCTTGAAACTATGGCCTCTGGTCAGAATGTTTGTCTTGATAATATCTTGGACAAGTACGAAATTGGGTCATGTTGGGTCAAAAAGTATGTCACAGGGCTAAATCTTAGAAAAACCTTGTGCGCACTCTAGCGGCCACATTAATAGCCTGATACTCTTGAAACTAGGTCAGAATGTTTGTCTTGATGATTTGTTGGACAAGTTTGAAATCTGGTCTTGTCTGGTCAAAAAGTAGGTCACCAGGAAAAATCTTACAAAAACCTTGTGTACACTCTTAGAGGTGACATTTTCAGCCTGATACTCATGAAACTTGGTCAGAAAGTTTGTCTTTGTGATATCTTGGACAACTTCCAAAGTGGGTCACATCTGGTCAAAAAGTAGGTAACTGGACCAAATCTTAGAAAAGCTTTGTGTGCACTGTAGGGGCCATATTTCAGTCTGATACTCATGAAACTTGGTCAGAATGTTTGTTTCAATGATATCTTGGACAAGTTTGAAATTGGGTCACATTGGTTCAAAAAGTAGATCACTAACACACATTTGTTTTTCATCTTTAAAACCAGGCTCTCTTCAGCTTTATCAACTGTAGATGGCTTTACTCAGGTGAGTGCTTTAGGGCCAATGGCCCTCTTGTTCTAAATAATCCCCTCGTGCTCCTGTGTTAGGAAAAACTTCTACTGTGGAACAAGACACACATTACACGCACTGTAACCTGCTGGTGGTTATTCACCTTAGTGATGGGACATCGGTTAGAAATCATAATCGATCATCGGTTGGAATCGGTTGCTGCTACCGATGCGATTCTTCCGATTATAATCGGTTCCTCATAAATTTGCATGTTTCATTGTAAACCCTTGTATCATTTATGTATTATGCTGTTGTTTGTGTTGCAGATAGACTTTTTGTAGTTTTACCTTTGCACCTGCTTTCTATACACCTTTTGGTTTTTAACCACCTCTGCTTTGTGCTATTTGGCTTTGTAACACAGAAGTATTTCGGCTGATTGTTGTTGTTATCAAGGGAGTTGTTGTTATCGTGGGAGCGATAAAACCCAGTTAACACAGCGTTTTTTCTCATAGTTTTGGGAACGGGCCCGAAACCAGGCAAATTGGGAAAAATGCGTCGTTTTCTATAAAATTAGTAAGAGGGAATATGGTAGAGGGACTGGGTTCTGGTAGATGGTCTATTTTAGAGGCAAACAGAGTTTCATTACTGACAGTGGGATCAGGGTGGCAGGTAGATTCACACTGAATGGCAGACATAGCAAAACTCGAGCCTGCTGTGAACGGGATAACTTGGTTACATCTTGTACTTGAAGTGTTTTGATCTCGATCTACGATTGCAGACGAGCGCTTACTTTCACTTTCACTCAACCTCATCTTGGCTAGAATTATGACTTGGCCTCTTACAGATAAAGTCTGTTAACCTTTTACACCCCGTTGGTTTTAACTTTTTTCGGTAATATTTGCTGTTGTGGCTCATTTTCACGTTAATTTACCGTTCTCGTCTCTCCGCGAAATCACATGTCAGACCAAGCGGGGAAAATCGCAAGTTTTTGGCGCCACAGAAATGAAGCGCCGTTCACTACCGAGTTCTCCGAACTAAATACACTGGACCCCGGCTTATATTAATAATAGAGAGCACACTCCGGGACCAGCTGATCTAAAAAAAAAAAAAAAGGAAGTGCATGTGTTTGGGAAATTCACCTTTTTTTGACCAATGACATCGCTGATAATTGGAATATCTATATATAGCTATGGGAAATCCAAAAAATTACCGACGACTTGGGGTCTTTCGTTTTGGGAATTTCTTAAACTGGATTTTGGGAAAAAAGGTCATTTTTTGGCATAGGGAACTGGTCCGTTTTACGGACCGTTCATAGAAGGAAAAAAAACACTGTAACAGACACCGGTATATAAAATCGGGTACCCGACCGACGGTGCAGACTTCCTGCCGATCATCGATTATGACAAAGTTCAATTGATAATCGACATCGGGAGCTTCCAACACGCCGCTAATCGATACTTGCCGATTATCGGTACACCACTAATTCACCTTGTCACACACTGTAGCCGAAATTGACGCCATTACGCTAACCGGCCGTCCTTCATGAGGATCATCTTTAAGGGATGTTCTGAATCATTCCTCAATTGCTTGTGCCACTTATAGACAAAAACAGTACAACAGGAACTTGAAAATGTCGGCTCATAACTCGGTTCTATGATCTGTTTTGGTTTTTTGCCGAGTCCATTATTGCTTGTGCCTCTTATAGACAAAAACAATACAACAGGAACTTGAAAATGTCAACTCCTAACTCAGTCCTATGATCTGTTTTTTTTTTTTTTTTGCGGAGTCCAACACAAAACTTGATTAACGTGTGTAATTCAACATCCAATATCCAATGAAGACGTAATTGCATAAAAAATTACCTAGCATTGACAATATAAAAACTATGTTATTGCACTATCGGAAGTGCCACAGCGATGATATTTTACAAAAATGCCTTTATGATGCTTTTAGACCGTTTGCACTGTTGGCTGCATTTTTACACATTTCTGAATGTTCATTTTACACAAAATTACATGTTTCGAACCGGGAGAAAATCTGAGCCCCCCCCCCCATGCATATTACAAGGGTTACTATGGTTACACACATATTTTGCGTTTAAAATGTTTTAAAACTCCAAAATTTCTGTATCAAGTTTATAATATGTTCATGCCATTATTAGTCTGAAATACCAAGAAATGTGGTTTTAATAACAGAACTCCACAAATCTATCAAACAGCCCTCATACAGTCTTATTGGTTGTTAACACCAAATGACTCAAAGATAATATTATGACGTCACTTTTTGCATCACAAGATAATTATTATCCTTTTGAAAAAACAACCAGCGTTATTTTCGGCACAAATAAGGGAAGTGCCTGTAAAGTTTTCACAGTTTATTCGATTTCAAGCTACATTTAAGTCATTGTTTTTTAGCTCACCTGAGCATGAAGTGCTAAGGTGAGGTATTGTGATGGGTCGTTGTCCGGCGTCCGTCTGTCCACAATTCCTTTAAACATCTTCTCCTCCTAAATCGCTGGGCCAATCTTGATGAAACTTGGCAGGGATGTTCCTTGGGTGAAGCTCTACCAAAGTTGTTCAAGAGATTGAATTCCACCCAAAACTCTGTGTGCCATGGCAACAGAAAGGAAAAAAATAGAAAAATCTTTGAAAATCTTCTTCTCTGATTCTAGAAGGCATAGAGCTTTGATATATGGTATGTAGCATCTCCTAGTGGACCTCTAACAAGTTTGTTCATGTGATTACCCTGTGGTCAAAACTAGCCCCGCCCCGGGTGTCACAAGTTCGAACAAAGGAACAAAGAAGGAAAACTTTAAAATTCTTCTTCTCTGAAACTGGAAGGTGTGGAGCTTTGATATTTGGCATCTAGCATCTCCTAGTGGACCTCTACCAAGTTTGTTCATATGAAGCCCCATGGGTCAAAACTGGCCCCGCCCTAGGGTTCACAAGTTTCGAACATACGAACAAAGAAGGAAAACTTTAAAAATCTTCTTCTCTGATTCTGGAAGGCGTAGAGCTTTGATATTTAGTATGTAGCATCTCCTAGTGGACCTCTACCAAGTTTGTTCATATGATGGCCCTGGGGTCAAAACTGGCCCCGCCCTGGGGGTCACAAGTTCGAACATGGGAACAAAGAAAGAAAACTTAAAAATTTTTTTTTTCTGAAATTGGAAGGCATGGAGCTTTGATATTTGGCATCTAGCATCTCCTAGTGGACCTCTACCAAGTTTGTTCATATGATGCCCCTGGGGTCAAAACTGGCCCCACCCTGGGGGTCACAAGTTTTGAACATAGGAACAAAGAAGGAAAACTTTAAAATTCTTCTTCTCTGAAACTGGAAGGCGTAGAGCTTTAATATTTGGTACGTAGCATCTCCTAGTGGACCTCTACCTAGTTTGTTCATATGATGCCCCTGGGGTCAAAACTGACCCCGCCCGGGGGATCACAAGTTTCGAACATAGGAACAACGAATGAAAACTTTAAAATTCTTCTTCTCTGAAACTGGAAGGCGTGGAGCTTTGATATTTGGCATCTAGCATCTCCTAGTGGACCTCTACCAAGTTTGCTCATATGATGGCCCTGGGGTCAAAACTGGCCCCGCCCCGGGGGGTCACAAGTTCTAACATAGGAACAAAGAAGAAAATTTTTAAAATTCTTCTTCTCTGAAACTGGAAGGCGTAGAGCTTTGATATTTGGTATGTAGCATCTCCTAGTGGACCTCTACCAAGTTTGTTCATACGATGCCCCTGGGGTCAAAACTGGCCCTGCCGTGGGGGTCACAAGTTCTAATATAGGAACAAAGAAGGAAAACTTTAAAATTTTTCTTGTCTAAACCTTGAAGGCATAGAGCTTTGTTATTTGGTATGTAGTGAACCTGTTCTAAGTTTGTTAGCCCACCTGAGCACAACATGTTTAGTCAGTTCGAAATTGGGTCACCTGGGGTCATAAACTAGGTCACTAGGTCAAATTAAAGAAATACCTTGTGGGCACTCTAGAAGCCACATTCATTGCTCAAGTGACCTGAAATTTGGTCAGAATGTTTGTCTTGATAAAATCTTAGATGAGTTTGAATTTGGGTCACCTAGGATCATAAACTAGGTCACTAGTTCAAATTAAAGTAATACCTTGTGGGCACTCTAGAGGCCACATTTTTGGCTCAATTGACTTGAAAGTTGGTCAGAATATTTGTCTTGATAAAATCTCACATGAGTCCGAATTTGGGTCATGTGGGGTCTTAAATTAGGTCACTAGGTCAAATTAAAGAAATACCTTGTGTGCACTCTAGAGGCCACATTTATCGTTCAATTGATTTGAAAATTGGTCAAAATGTTTGTCTTGATGAAATCTAGGATGACTTCAAAATTGGGTCCCCTGGGCTCATAATCTAGGTCACTAGGTCTAATGAAAGAAATACCTTTAGGGCACTCTAGGGGTCACATTTCTCGCTCAATTGACTTGAAAGTTGGTCAGAATGTTTGTCTTGATGAAATACTGGGCGAGTTTGAAATTGGGTCAGCTGGGGTCATAAACTAGGTTACTGGGTCAAGTTTAAGAAACACTTTGTGGGCACTCTAGAGGCCACATTTATTGCTCAATTAACTTGAAAACTGTTCAGAATGTTTGTCTTGATAAATGTTTTGATGAGTACTAAATTTGGTCACATGGGGTGATAAATTAGGTCACTAGGTCAACTTACGGAAATTCCTTGTGGATGCTCTAGAGGCCACATTTTAAGCTCAATTGACCTGACATTTGGTCAGAAATATAATTATTCATGTTGAGTGAATTTTGCCTATTGACTCAGGCGATCCAGGGCCATCATGGCCCTCTTGTGTTTGGTAAAGAGATAAAGATAGACCAAGTAATATGCATTTCAAGACTGTTGTAGGCAATACTATCTTGCAGAATATAAGGCATATATATCCAAGATCCAACTGCAGTCTGATCTTAATCTACACTGTCTGATAAAATATCCTGTCTTGCGTACCCCTAGCCTTGGTTCCCACCTGATCATTTTTTCCTTTTATCTATTCAGGACGGACGGATGCAGTTTAAATTTGACATGAAGCCCCCTTTTTCCATGACACAGTAATAAATTCCAAAACCCTGAGAATATGCGCTAGGTCACTTGATGTGTGAAAATTTCATCCAAATCTGTTGAGATATGTCCAGTAATTAGTAATTAAAGATATATTGGTGAAAAATGAAATATAACATAAAGACCCCTTTTTCCATGATGCAGCTATAAATTGCAGAACCTTGACAATATACGCTAGGTCACATGATGAGAAACATTCTGTGAAAACTTTTGAAAACATTGTGGGAAAAGGAAAAAATGCTGGTAACCAGCATTTTCTCCTTTTTCCCACAAAGTTTTCTACCCTATCAGAGAAATATTGTGTCACTTGAGCCAATATGAAAATGTTGTCTGCAAATGCTTTCAATTTGGACAGATCTAAAATTATGCCATATGGTAAAGGGTTAAAGGCTTTGACAGCATTTTTCTCTCTGGCTGTTAGGATGTATCTTTGAACATTGTGTTCATTGTATTTCGAGTTCATTTTTAGCTCCACTGGCCGAAGGCCAGCGGGCTTATGTCATGGCCCGGTGTCCGTCGTGCGTCCGTCCGTCCGGTCGTCCGTCCGTCCGTGCGTTAACTTTTATTTCAAACATCTTCTTCTCTGAAACTACCCATCCGATTTTCACGAAACTTCACAGAAATGATCCTGACATGGTCCTCTTCAGAATTTCTTGAAAGAATTTGATTCCTTCAAAAACTCTGGTTGCCATGGCAACAAAACTGAAAAATATTGGAAATCTTTAAAAATCTTCTTGTCTGAAACCATAAGGCATAGGGCTACCAAATTTGGCATGTAGCTTTATGTAGTAGACCTCTATCAAGTTTCTTCAAATTATAGCCCTGGGGTCAAAATTGGCTCTTCCCCAGGGGTCACAAGTTTTACATAGGCTTATATAGAGAAAACTTTAAAAATCTTCTTGTCTGAAACCATAAGGCATAGGGCTACCAAATTTGGCATGTAGCTTTATGTAGTAGACCTCTATCAAGTTTCTTCAAATTATAGCCCTGGGGTCCAAATTGGCTCTTCCCCAGGGGTCACAAGTTTTACATAGGCTTATATAGACAAAACTTTAAAAATCTTCTTGTCTGAAACCATAAGGCATAGGGCTACCAAATTTGGCAAGTAGCTTTATGTAGTAGACCTCTATCATGTTTCTTGAAATTATAGCCCTGGGGTCAAAATTGGCTCTTCCCCAGGGGTCACAAGTTTTATACATAGGCTTATATAGAGAAAACTTTAAATATCTTCTTGTCTGAAACCATAAGGCCTAGAGCTACCAAATTTGGCATTTAGCTTGATCTAGTTGGAGTCTACCAAAAGTGTCCAAAGTATAGTCCTGGGGTCAATTTGGCCTCATACTTGGAAGGGGGGGGTTCACAAGATTTACATAGGCTTACATAGGGAAAACTTTTAAATCTTGGTGTACATAGCCATAAGGCTTAGGCTACCAAATTTTGCATATAATTATAGCATTATTTAGTGGACAGTTACAAAGAGGGCCCAAGTTACAGCTCTAGGATCAAGTTTGGCCCTGCACCAGGGATCACAAGTTTTACATGGGTTTATGGAGTGAAAAGTTCAGAAACCATCTTGTTACCAGCCATAAGGCCAAGAACTCCCACATTTGGCATGTTATTCTTCTAATACAATATTCCCCATTTAGTCAGACTGTAGCCATGAGGTCAAAGTTTTATAAGGGCTTATATAGTGAAGACTTTTCTTCGTGGTTTATATTTATAAGCCAGTGGAGCGATACAGGGCCATCATGGCCCTCTTGTTGTTCATTCATTTAACTCTGTAGTACAGATTTTATTTTGTAAATCTTAGAAGTCATTATAATTTTTGTTCTTCCGTTTGTGGTGTTTGTCTTAATTTATAAATAAGTTTATGAACCCCCCCCCCCCCCGATAGATTTTGGGCATATACCCCACCATGAATTGATTGATTGATTGATTGTATGGTGTTTAATGCCGTTTTCAACATTATTTCAGTTATATCACGGCGACCAGTGCACCTATCCATGCTTTCCTGGAGTTTCTTTTACCAGTACTCCGCACAATACTCTTTCTAAGCCACTGGCTGCTTTCCCACATAACCATCGTCGAAACAATGGTCAGCGGTGAGAGAGGAATGAATCCTGTCGCGATGACTATCATCAATCCTCGGAAAGAAATTGGCCAAGCCGGGGATCGAACCAGCGACCTCCTGTTCTCAAGTCCTGTACGCTACCGACTGAGCTACGGGGGCTTGGCCCACCATGATTTGAAGTACCATTTGAAAGATCTGTTAAGGTAGGGCCAAGGTCAATGTCAAATTTTTGTAAGCTGGATGCATTGAAAGGTTGGTGCAAGACTATTGCAAGTGTAAATACATTGTTTATGTGTTTACAATAGCAATTACCCATGAACATGTCCCTGGACAACCACTCTAGCTGTTGGTGTACTTAACAACATTATAATACTAACTTGTATAGAAAGTCTTGAATCGGCAAACATTCTCTACTAAGTTTGTTCAAATCAGGCAACTTTTTGCTACACACAAAAAGGCCTAGGGCTTTGTTATTATTCCTTCAAAACTCTGTTCTGGAGGTATATAGGAGTCAGCTTGTAGATCCATCCATCCATCCATCCATCCATCCATCAGTCTTTCTGTAGCATTTTCTTGTCAGAGCTAGTTCTCAACAACTACAGGACAGATTTCATTCAAACTTTAGAGAGACTGGGTGCCAAGCAAGAATGTGCATATATTATATTTTGGTGACGGTTCATTGAATTTTTACAAAGTTATTTTCCTTTGATGAAATTTCTTGTTTTCCCAATTCTTCAACAACTATTGGACAAATATCATTCAAACTTCTCACAAATATTTATATAACCGGGCTTGGTTAAGAAAGATAATCTTCTTGTCTAAACCAAGAAGACCTAGAGCTTTGGCCTTGCACTTTGATATTTGGTATTTATCTTCATTGTAGACCTTTACTGCTTGGTACTCAGGCGAGCGATATAGGACCATCATGGTCCTCTTGTTTTTTTCATATTTTCCATTTCAAAGGACAAAAGACTATTTTTATTTGCTAAAATGTGCAAAAAAGCTCACAACAAAAATTTGGAGAGGGAGTCGATAAAGAAAGACAAAATATTGGAGATTTGTATTATGGACCCCTTTTCTCATACATTTTCTTCTTGTGATAAAAGCGCTTAATATTCCTAATACAAAATATAGAGCATTTGTAGACTATAACTAATATTCACAATGGACTAAAACTATAGAATGGTTTGAGCAGGAAAATCGTTGTTTTGCCCATATCATTTTATGATCCAAAATTACATACGTGGTACATTTGAGTCTGATCGTCATGATGTGCCTTATGTGAATGCAGACTGTCGATTTCGAGGAGGAATACGAGTTTAGCCCGATGTGCCTTAAATCGGTCCGAGTGGATAACATGAGAGTCTTGTCTATCTAGATGGCATATAGAATATGCAGACAGGCTCGATTTTGTGTTTTGAAATGAAGAGGGTTGGAGGAATATATAGTTTGTTTGTCCTGATTGCAAGTTGACCGGGCATTAATGGGAAGAGCAGGTGCATGTTTTATATAAAATACAGTTTTATAAATGAACAACGCACCTGACTCTTTCTGTAGAAACAACAACAACACATGTTCATTCCATACATTCATTTTTCACTGACACCTTATGTTTTCGCTGAATTGATAAAGAGGGGTAGCATAAGTCACATTCTGAATCGTCGGAAATCATATTTGAGATAAATCAGCTGGAATAAACTTACGGCATCGACATAATCCTAATTACTGCACAAATTGATGTCAATAACACCTGACTGTCTGAATATACATACACTTCTCACAACATTACACATGTATTAACTTCTGGTTACACAAAATTTGTCAAGCAACTTGGAAAAGCTTTAAGGGAGTGAAAGAATCGGAGACATTAGTGTCCGATTTTAATCATGAATGCTATTTCATGGCCAAATGAATCATGATTGGCAGTGAAATTGATGTTCAGCATTAAATACTGCAGATTTCTGGAATGGCGATTGCCTCATAGCTGGCACTGGCTAAGACCTGGATGGTAATGTTATGGTCGTTCTTTGAACATTTCTATATCGTTTTACCTCTATAAATAGCCCCCTGGGTCTGTTTGGGGAAACAAAATATTTTGAACAATTGAAATAATTTTCCTACCTACTGACCCAAATTCTCAGAAGTATGTAATCAGAACCACATGTATTTTTTGTTTGGGCCTTATTATTCATTGTGTTGAAACGTGAAATTTTTAATTAGATATATACTTTAAGATTACAAGTTAATTCACATTGTCTTTGAAAACTGTCAAAAAACTGTATGAACACATTGGAGTATTGCATTACAATTTGGTCACCCATCCAAGCAGTAACTTTAATATATGTCAATTAACTTCTTCACGGAGCCATGCATCATACTGTACTAATGTGACAGCTACCTGATCATTTTCTACACTTTAATTATGTGGTTGCATAGTTAACCCATCTTCATGACTCTAAGTCTGGTAAATGTGCACTCATTCAGGGCTGATTCCAAAATCTAACAAGAGCATTGCATGTGGGTGTCAGGGCTTGGATGCAATTGCTTTTAGTGAAAATTCTCTTGTTATAAAACGGACATAATTATTATTTTTGACACTGTTATGCCCCTTTTTTAAACTTAGAATTTTTAAAAAAAACTTCAACATTTTATAATATCTCTGTTGTTAATGAAGATCTTTACTTCAAATTAGATTTACTTGTTAGCTAGGCTTAAAATAAGCTAGCAAAAGGATCTTTCCTGGTAGCAAATAGGGGCAGACAAATAATGGCCCTCCCTCCCACCAAAAATGATGCTTGAATTACCACCTTTGCCCTTAAATAGCTTGGCAGAAGTAAAAACAGCATGTCTTCAAAGACATGGGCATAGAGACTGTTTGGCAACTGCCGCTTCAGGTGGCTCATTTATACTGGCATGTTTTTGTCCATTTGTTATAATGCAGACTGTTTTCAGATAGACATTAGCAAAGATTCACAAAGGCAGAGCTCTTTAATATAGATGCTAAATGTAAAGTCATCATCAAGCACAGTTGTGTATGATTGTGTGACTTCATAATGCTTGCATTTTTTTCGTACCTATGCAGACAATTGCCTAGATTATTTCAACATATTTCTAAATTAACTCTTTACCACACAATCCCTTAATGACCCTGAGGAAATAGCCTTTTGAAAACCTTGTGGAAAAAGGAGAAAATGCAGGTAACCAGCATTTTCTCCTTTTCCCACAAGGTTTTCTACTTTTTCACTGACAGTTACCATCATTTCAACTAAAGTTAATATGCTGTCTGTAAATGCTTTCAATTTGGACCAGTCTATAATTTTGTTGTTTGGTAAAGAGTTAACTAGTGGAAGAATATTTTATTCAAAATTAGCAAAACACTTCAAGCAAACAGGATTACCAGGTAGCAACCTTTTGCTACTGCTTTTGTGCCCAGGTAGCAAATTTGTTTGTCAGGTGGCAAATTTGCTACTGCTAATTTTAAACCCTGAGATCTTTGACATTTATTGATAGGCCATGTCTCTTGACAGCCGGCTGTCAGGAGACAAAAAAACTCCTAATAGCCTGCTGGCACTACACCAAAAGACTCCTGACAGCCAGCTTTTAGAATATTATAGAATGAGGAAGAAAAAATAGCATTCATATTCCTAAATTGTCTGCAGGCATCACAGCCCTGAAGATAATCACTTTCTGCAGGTGGTTCCTCAACTAATCTGTTTAACACATATTAAGTTTTTGACCTGTTTCTTGATTTTTTTTTATACTAAAGTTTTACAGAAAGAAAAGTGTCATTCATGCAGAAATGCCAGGACCCAGATTGTTTATTCTCATCTGTAGAAATCTCCAAGGGGCCAGGGTCATACACACAGGTCATTAGATTAGGGCCTGATTATGACATTTATGGCCCATTACAGTGATTATCAAGCCATTAGCATAGCAGTATCCAAAAGTACCATTGCCAAAATTCTAATGTCAGATGAGGGCTTGTATGTCACACTGTTAAGATAATATACAGAATTAAAAGCCATATAGAACTACTGGTAATTGAGGATAAACAACACAAAAGCAGCTCTATGATCAAAAGGTTAATTCTTTTTCCACCTACCAGTATACAAAACATCTTCATAAAAAAAAATAAAAAACAAACTATAATCATTGATAATCGTCAGGGAATGTACTAAATTAAAAATTGATTTAGCAATCAAAACATTATTAATTAAGTAATTGATGCTTCTTTGCCAACATTAAAGGAAGACTACGATGGGCACTATTATTTGTCTGCATATTTAGGGATTTAATGAAAAAAAAATCATGTCAAACACTTTATATAGAAAACAGCTGGCTGTCAGCAGCCTTTTTGTCTCCTGCCAGCCGGCTGTCAGCCGACACTTCCATATTGATATTCCTTAAATTTTACTTGTTTGTTGATATGACCCCCACTCAAGCCACATTTCAATTGTGGTCTGCAAATACTATGAATCTCTAGCCACACTACAAAATTCTGGACTTGCCCATTTTGAGAGCATTTTCAAACAAGAAATGTGAGCTCAGATGTATGAATTTGTGTCAGGAAGGGTAGAAAACATTTGGGGAAAGGAGAAAATGCAGGTCACCAGCATTTTATACTTTTCCCATAATGTTTCAAAACATTTCATCACTCGCAATCGGGTTTGTTAAACATCAAAGTTGTAGGGTGAATGATTGATTGATTGAATGGTGTTTTATGTCGCCTTCAACATTTTTTCAGTCATATTACGGCATCAGCTCACATATTTATGTATTTCCTGGGTTTTACCTGTGGTAGGCTTAGGCTCTGAAGTGTCTTGCCCGAGGACACACCCACGAAAAACCCAGCAGATCAGGTGGGGCTCAAACCTGGGGCCTCCAGGTTACAAGTCCCACACGTTGCCACTGGGCCGTGCAGGACCCCTTGTAGGGTGAAGGGTTGAAATATGTTCAAAATGTCGCATGTACATGTGACAGCTGCTATAATAAGTCTGAAGATCTTTATTTTTGATAAACATTCTGTAAATAGAGCAATGCTGGGTATCCTTGACAGTAGGCAGTTACCTTCAATTCTTTATCTAGTCCTTTAAGTCTATGAAAGATGAGCAATTTCTATACTTCTGATGTAATATACGACCTTACTATTTTATATATTCTTCTTGCATGAAGTAAACAGTGGCCACAAAGCCCCAAAGAATAAGTCAAATTTTACTGCACTTAAATTTCCCTTTATGCAAAAGTGTGTGATAAAGAGGGTGGTGTTTTTGCCTTCGTGTAATGTGTACTTGAATGTGCTTGATTACAAAATTCAAACTAAGATACAAGTTAAGGGTATAGAATAATGTTCACATCAGAAAATCAAGTATGTTTTGTCCACCATAATGCAGTTTATGAAGATGTCGATAGGTGCTGACAGCAATTTATGCGACTGACAATCATCGACAGGTTAAAACATGAATGAAAGAAATAGTAATTCATGCACATTATGTAACAGTTCTCTGTTTTGTTAGCCACTTAAGCTGTACAGGTGATGCTCTAATGCTGAAAATCCGAGCTGACCAATAAAAAAATTATCCTTTCCATGGCAAAAAATACATGCATAGATTCCAGGTAATACAAAAACTTAAAATAACTTTGAGTCCATGATAGGAACTACATACCGTCTGGGGTAGCTCAGTGGTTAGCGTATCTGACTCTTGACTTGGTGGTTGCAAGTTGGATACCCGGTTGAGGCAAACTTTCTTTCTGGCGATTTTTCGCCTTTCACGTGAGAAAAGCAGTTGGTGGCTTTGGAAAGAAAGTTGTGTCAGTACTGGTGTGAGAAAGCCAGGAAACACATAGCTGTGTCATGATATGACCTGAGCTGTTAAAATGGCGTTAAATTCCAATACAAACAAACAAAGGAAGTACTTGTTCAGCCCTGTTTGGTTTGTTATCTAATATCATGCATGTTGTTGTCTTTGAATGTATTAACTCACCATCAAGGGACTGTAATTAAACCATAATGACGGGTTAGATGAGGATTTCGATGTTTATTTTACTAAAATTGCATGCCATGTCGAAAACGGGCAAATCCTGCCGATAACAAGCATTATACCCTTAAGTAATGTTGGCATTATTTTCTACTATGCACAACTTAGCGCCATTACCTTTTACCCTTAGATCCATAGAGAAACTTCTAAATAAACCATTGTTAACTTTCGTTTGTATTTGTAGTGGCTGTCATCGACATTGTGCTTTTTGATTTGTAAAGTGTAAAAATAAAGTTACTAATAATGCCCCATGTTACTCTAACACATAATTATGAGCTATGATCTATGTAAAGATGTACATCTACATGATTTAATTTTCAACTGGCCAGAAAGCCACTGTTTTAATCATAAACAAATATGATATTTGGAGATTTGTGTACATTTTATGAGATTTGTATAAGTCTTCTTATATTTTTGCTTATTATTAAGACATGATTGAATTCTAAGAAGTTGACACACTGTCCTGGTTGATTTAGTGACATGTTAAGTAAGACAATGATTTATTCAACCCTGTAGGAGCACATGACATTAATGCTGATGACGCCAGTGTAATCACTTGGCCTGAATACAGATATTCAAAAAGGAAGAAAGGCTCCATAGTCTACAGGATAGGATCAGCTTTGACTGGAGGATAAACAGAGTTTTTTTTTTCACTTTTAAAAATTTTCTCTTGGGTTTTCTGGTTTTAGATATTGACACATTATTGTGTTGTCAAGGAATAAGGAAAAAATAACAAATATTCCCTTGGAGATATTTTTAGATTTCATGCCAGAGTTTTGCAAAGACCTCTGGGAGTGTCAAACGATCATTAGCATGCATTGATTACAAGTATGATGCCACCATTATCTGATGTAGTAAAAATAGACAGTTACCTACATGTACATGTATCACAAAAGGACCATTCCTGTTATTCAAACATGCAAAATTGCACCTCTATATTGAGTGTAACTGCACTGTTTTTGTATGTTTGCAGAGAAAGATAAAACTAGTTCTGTTTATTGTTGTTTTACAAGAAATTTTGGTTAACGGCATAGGAACTTATAGCCCCCTTTAAGTCTTTATCAAACCCCACCGTGTATCTCAATAGTTAGCGACTGCGTATCTGATTTGTGACCCTGTGGTTGTGGGTTTGATACCTGGTTGAGGCAAGTTTTCTTTCTGACGATTTTTCGCCTCTTTCTTCTGATCGATGCATGTGAGAAAAGTAGTCTCTGACTTGGAAAGAAATTTATAGCAGTACTGGTGTGAGAAAGGTAGGAAACGCATGCATACTCGGTGGTGCACTGACTGCCGTGATATGACCCGAAATATTAAAAGGGTGCTAAACTCCAATACAAACAAAAAACAAACAATAACTCTTTATCAGATGACATAATTCTAGACTGGTCCAATTTGAAAGCATCTGCAGACAACAAAATTAATGTGAATTAATTTTGATGAGTTTTGTCATTGAAGGGGTAGAAAACATTGTGTGAAGAGGAGAAAATGCTGGTTACCAGCATTTTCTTCTTTTCCCACAATGTTTTCAAAAGCATTTTCCTTCATGCCTTCCAAGCCCGCCCAGTACCTCAGTGGTTATTGTGTATGTGACATGTGACCCAATGGTTGCGAGTTTGATACCCAGATGAGGCAAACTTTCTTTCCAGCATTTTTCGCCTCTCACCTCTTATACACATGAGAAAGTAGTCAGTAGCTTTGGAAATAAAGTTGTGTCAGTGCTGGTGTGAGAAAGCCATGAAACACATGGGTGCATCACTGACTGCCATGATATGACATGAGCTCTTAAAATGGCATTAAACTCCAGTACAAACCAAAAATCATTCCTTCATGGTCATTAAAACTTGGGATTGTGTGGTAAATGGCTAAAAGATAGTAACTATTCTGAGTCATCTGCTGGTGAATGGTCAACTTTATTTTATTTGTACGGAAAGTGGGCTCGTAAATTCATTAATTTATTCGGTCACTCAGCACAAACATGCTTTTAGCCATAACAATACATTATGAAAAATATTGCAAGAACATGTAAATTGAATTAATTAGATATAGAAATATCATACAAAGGACACAGAAAAGAAGGCGCCTAAAGCTTTAAAACAGAGCTCCAGATAGAGGGGATGATTTTGATTTCAGAATTGAAAATATTAATCAGTCCCCACTAAACCCTATGTTCTGGGTACTCATTAGAATCGTCTCATTGAGACAATTCTAATGAGTACCCACAAAATAGGGTTTGGAAGACAATGGATTTAGAATACCATTACTCCCTCTTATTTGGAGGTCTGTCAAAATACTTAAAACAGTGATGAAACGTTCCTTTCAGAGTATACGATGAAAAGGAAAATGCAAGTATAGTATTCAGTGCTGCAAGTACACTGGAATGTCTATGTTTATGTGCAAATATATTGTCAAATGTGTTATCAATAAAGTGGGTTTGATAAGTATAAAAAATTAAATGGATGATTCAACCAATAAGTATGTTAAAAGGGATAAGGGATTGACTTGAATGATTATACTGCTGTAGACATAGCAAGGTTGTTGGGAGTTTTCAATAATGTGAACGCTTCTTTTAATGTTTACATTTCAATAGGGTTTTATGTGATGGACACTTTCAGTTTAGAAATAAGACCTAAATAATTGGCTGAGTTACTTTTGTCTAGGATGTCAATGCAAAGTGGACAGTGCAGATCAAAAGTCAGGCTGCAAAACAACTAAATAAGTGAAAGGCTCTTTAAGTGTAAACTCCTAACCAAACTACAAATTTTAGAGGGGAATTGCAGTTGACAGATTAAATGTGACTCAAGTGTTGAGGTTTGACTCGGAATGGACAGAAAACATTGTTGTAAAAGGAGAAAATGCTGGTAAGCTGCATTTTCTCCTTTTCAAACAGTGTTTTGTAAAGGCTTTTTAATCATTGTTGTTAGGATCCTGCATGAGTCACTGGTAAAGTGTTGGACTTGTAATCTGGAGGTCCTGAGTTCGAGCCTCACTTGAAGCACTGAACTTTCATGGGAGTTTCCTCTGGGCAAGACATTAGCCTAGTACTGGTGAAACCCACGACATACCAGAAAAAGTGAGCTATCGCTGTGATGTTACAGAAATAATGTTGAAAGCAGAACCAACCAACCAACCAACCAACCAACCAGTCCTCATTGTTATTAAAACAGGGAATTGTGTTGAAAGGGTCAGGCTGCTTAGGCATTAGAGCAGAATTTTTGATACAGTTGACCAGCCTGCATGGCTTAGGTAGTAGAGCGTAGGATTTGTAAACATCAAGCCTTCGGTCATTTTAAGGTGTGGGTTTGAGCCCCACGGCTGGTCATCTAAAATTACTAATAGTCTTTCGGATGAGAAGTCAAACCGAGGTGTGATGGTGCTTTACACCAAGCATGTTAAAGAACCAGACATAAATTAGGATGGGTTTCGTCCTGCATCTTACACTATACCCCGCAACAAATCTAACAGTCTTAAGCGAGCGTCGCCTATATGGGCAGTAGGTGGCGACGATAAAATAAAAGCAATCATTTTTTGGTAGATGCGTAATGCTTTACCATGTGACAGAACTTGTCCTTTTAATCCATAGCAGTTGCAGATGAGAAATAAGATGTGGCTCAATTGTTGGAAGTTGTATTTGAAAGGGTAGGAAACATTGTAGTAAAAGAAGGAATTACTGGTCACCAATAAATCAAAGAGCTTATTCCTCAAGATTAATAAAACTTAGATTTGTGTGGGAAAGGGTTGATGATTATCGATGTTTTGCTTGATTTAACTTTTACTAAATCAGAGCTACAGATAATTTTTTACTGTAAACAGTATTTACTCCTTGACTTTTTTGTCAATGCTGAAAACATTTCTGAGGCTGTATTTTCAAGCATATAAAATAACTGCAAGTTGTAAATAGCTCGCCACATTTTTTCCAATGCTGAATGTGTTCTTCAGTTCTCTTTTCACCCACTTACCCATTCTTTTCCCTTCTTTATAACACTAGTGTGATGTGAAGGATGCTGCAATGTGGCTTAAGTTTTTGTATCCATGAAAACATTGTGGGAAAAGGATAGAATGCTTCATCTGGTCACATGCAATTTCTCCATTGCACTCAATGTTTTCAAAGGGACTCTTTTGACTGCTTCATGAAAAAGATGTATTTTTGGGAATAATCTTATGCCACTAAAAACCAAGGAAATTTTGATTTCCACTTTTCGATCGTATTTAACGACACCGAGTCCCCTGTATGTTTCTTGTAGTTTGCCTCGACTCTTGAAACTGTTTCTGAAATTACCTCGGCTAAAATAGCCTTAGCAATCGTCGATGAGGGCTGTTCAGCCTTGCTAAAAAATTTTAAAATATTTTGGGCCTCGGAAACTTTGATTTTCCTTTTATATCTGCTCGGTCTTCCAGGGATTGACATTGTCTTCTCTTAAATTTGTCCCCGAAACGTTCGCGTGACGCATTGCCGGAAATTTAAAGGGTGTACTTGGTTCTTAATATTTACATACTACATTCTCGGTTTGGAATTGTTCTACCTCTGCAATCGAACAAGTTCTGCGTATTTCATATTTTGTATGCGTTTTTATACCCCTGCGGTTATTTATCAATGCGTTTTTATACGTTTTTAATGCTTAATAGCGCAAAAATGCACGCTATCTGGAGCTCTGCTAAATAACAGAATTTTATACTTGTCCAAATTGAAAGCATTTGCAGATGACATACATGTATTTCATTCAGCTGAAATGATGGAAATCATGTGTGAAAGTGTAGAAAATCTTGTAAGAAAAGGAGAAAATTCCGGTTACCAGCATTTACTCCTTTTCAAACAAGGTTTTCAAAGAGCTTTTTTCTCAGGGTCATCAGAACTTGGAATTGTGTAATAAAGGGTTAACCTTGCTACTGAATGACTTTGCCCTGTTTTGTTTGTATTGGAGTTTAAAGTAGTCTTTAACAGCTTAGGTCATATCATGGCTGTCAATGCACCTATGCATTTGTTTCGTGGTTTTCTCACACCAGTGCGGATGCAACTTTCTTTCCAAGCCACTGACTTAACTTTTCCCAAATGCATCAGAGGTGAGAAGCAAAAAATCGCCTCATTATAGTTTGTCACAACCTTGTATCGATCCCACAACCTGAAGGCCACAAGTCAGATATGCTAACAACTGAGCTACCCGACTGTGCCACTTTTGCCACGTATAAAAATTTCATATATCTATATATATCTTTTACAAAATAACACAACCAGAACTGAGGTTTATAGTAGTGAAACTCCTTAGTCCAAAGGCCCATCTACACTAGCAAACATTTGTTTGCAAACAACAGCAAACACCATGTTTGCAAACAAAAGTTTGCTAGTGTAGACCAGTCAGCAAACACAAGCAAATATCAACAAACAGTGTTTGTGATGTTTGGACGTTCATTTTTGTTTGCTGTCTTTGGTGATGTTTGGTGGTGTCTAAATATACTGATCGGTCAGAAGCTGTCTTTTTATTATGTGATGGATGGATCACATGATCTTCAAACATCACCAAACGTTGTTTGCCATTGTTTGTTGTAGTGTAAACATCTTACAAACAAACAAAGTCTGACCAAACAACACCAAACTAAAATTTTGTGGGGTTTGCAAAGAAATGTTGGCTAGAGTAGAATGGCCTAAGGAGATGGGGGATTTGATTAACTCTACCAAACAACAGAATTTTAGTCCCGCCATAATTCAAAGCTTTTGTAGACAACAAAATAAATCTGACTTAAAAATTAAAATATGTTTTGGTAAGGGGAAAAAACAAAAACTTTGTTGGCTAGAGTAGAATGGCCTAAGGAGATGGGGGATTCGATTAACTCTACCAAACAACAGAATTTTAGTCCCAAAACATCTTACAAACAAACAAAGTCTGACCAAACAACACCAAACTAAAATTTTGTGCGGTTTGCAAAGAAATGTTGGCTAGAGTAGAATGGCCTAAGGAGATGGGGGATTTGATTAACTCTACCAAACAACAGAATTTTAGTCCCGCCTTAATTCAAAGCTTTTGTAGACAACAAAATAAATCTGACTTAAAAATTAAAATTTGTTTTGGTAAGGGAAAAAATAAAAACTTTGTTGGAAAAGGATGAAATCCTGGTTGCCAGCATTTCCTCCTTTTCCCACACTGTTTTCAAAAGGCTTCTTTGTCGGGATTGTGTGATAAAGGGTTGAACAAAAAAGACCATAATAATCTTGCAATTTCAAGGTTGTTAAAGTTCAGGATGTCTCAGCAGAGTAGACATAGTAGATTAGAGATCACAGTGCAAGTTCTGTGCAGCCTGATCTTGATCTACATAGGCTGATAAGGTCACTAATGTTGTCAATGGCCCTTTAACTCTTTACCAAACGATAAAATTTTACACTCATCCAAATTCAAAGCTGTTGCAGATGACAAATTAAATGTAGCTCATTTGATGAAACCTGACTCTAAAAGAGTAGAAAACCTTGTGGGAAAAGGAGAAAATGCTGGTTACCAGCATTTTCTCCTTTTCCCACAATGTTTTCAAAAGCCTTCTTCCCTAGGGTTGTTAAAAGTTGGGATTGTGTGGTAAAGGGATGATGGTCCAGTTACTCGCTGTTGAAGTGTGGGGGATATTTTTTTGTTCATCGTCTATCCATCAGTCAGTGCTTCTATCAATTTAATTTTCTGTGTTGAAGTACAGGCCTTCAGTGGGGGATTAAAGTTTAATGCTTTACCACACAATCCCTGAGTTTTAACAACTCCAAGAAAACTGCATCTGAAAACATTATGGGAAAAAGAAGAAAATGCTGGTAACTACTAACTAGCAATTTCTCCTTTTCCCACAGTGTTTTCTACCCTTGCAAAGACAAATTTCATAGTTTAATTTTGGTACATTTGTCATCTGCACATGCTAAATCAATTTGGACAAGTCCAAAACTTTTTCTTTTGGTAAAGAGTTAACCTTTTACCACACAATCCTGAGTTTTAAGGACCCTAAGAATGAAGGCTTTTGAAAACATTGTGGGGAAAGGAGAAAATGCTGGTGACCAGCATTTTCTCCTTTTCCAACAATGCTTCTACCCTCCTAAGAGTAAATTTCAGTTTTTGGGTTACACTTTTTGTCGTCTGCAAATGCTTTCAGTTTGGGCAAGTTAAAATTTTGCCGTTTGGTAAGGAGTTAATTAATGCAGTAAACTTTTTCATAAATAGTATATCATTACATATACATGATGTATATTACCACACAATCCAGATATTTTCTCCTTTTTCCACATCAAAGAGAGAAATTGGCATTTGAGCTGCATTTAATTTATTGTCTGCAAATCCTTTCAATTTGGTTGAGTTCAAAACTTTGTCTTTTGGTAAAGAGTTAAGACTTAAATAAAAGTCTGTCTTAGCTGGAACAATCAGTAACTAGTCCTAGGCCTGTGCTTTTTAAACTTGAGTTCATGCTCAACTGAGTTTTTACTCAAAATTTCAATTTCTTTAGTGCTTCTGCTAGTTTGACAACAAGAAATAAAGACTTTTTATATTAAGGAGGAAAGAGGAATTGGATTAAGTTAAATAGTTGCTCTGGTTGGTGAATCAAACCAGTTTTGTATTAATTTGAATTTTCATGCTCAGCTGAGTCGAGCATGTAAAAAGTTTTATGAGCACTGACCCTAGTGTTCTGACTATGGCGTCCAGCTGAATATATTGATACTGGAAACACCAAAATGAGGTGGGACGTCAGCATGATGTCTACCAGATTTGGGCACTTCTTTCATTGATAATCTGCTTTATATTATTTGCTTTATTGATATACTTCTTTACCGCACAGTCCCAAGTTTTCACAACCCTGAGAAAGAATCCTTTTAAAAACATCTTCTTGTTTCTAACCATTAGGCGTAGGGTTACCATATTTGACATGTAGCTTCATCTAACAGACCTTTACAAAGTGTCTTCCAATTTTAGCCCTGGGGTCAAAATTGGCTCTGTTCAGGTCGTCACAAGTTTTACATATAGGCTTATATAATGAAAACTTTAAATATCTTCTTTTTCTAACCATAAGGCCCAGGGCTACCAAATTCGGCCTAAAGTTTTATCCAGGGAGCCTCTGCAAGGATCGTCCAAATTATAGCCCTCGGGTCAAATTTAGCCCTGCCCTGGCAGTTAGAACTTTTACATTGGCTTATATAATGAAAAGTTAAAAAATCTGATTCTTGTGGTTCCAAACAGTAAGATCTAGGGATACCAAATTTTTCCATGTATATATATCTAGAGGGCCTCTAACAAGATTGAGTATAGCCCTGGGATCCAAATTGGCCCCATCCCATAAGCCACAAGTTTTACTTAGGCTCATTTTATTGAAAACTTTAAAGACCTTGTTCCTGACCTTGAGATACAGCTGTAATATTTTGTGAATGTATTCAACTAGCTGATCTCCTCCAAAGTTGTTCAAATTAGAGCTCTGGTGTCAAAATTAGCCTCATCCCATGGGTCATAAATCAAACATGTGCTTAAAGAGTGGAAATTAAAAAAATCTTCTTGCTCCTAACCTTAAATCCTTTGGCTACCAACTCTGGGTACGGTTGATATTCAAAATTTAGCCCCGGGATTGAAAGTAGCACTGCCTCAGGGGTCTCATGTTTTACAGGGGCTTTATACTGAAGAAACTTCGGAAATCTTCTTGTATTTAACCACACAGCCTAGACATATCGTTTGGTATTTGGCTTTATCTTGTGAATCTCTTCAAGGATTCAAGTAATTATATCTCTGTGGTCAAAAATGGCTTTGCCTGGGGTCACAACTTTCACATTGGCTTTTGTAAATAAAACTTTATAAGACAGTCTTCTTCTTTGAAACCATTTGGCCTAGAATTGTAATGTTTGGTATGTATGGTTTGTACTTATTAATGTCGATGGGCCATAAAACTCCATTCATTCATTCATTCATTCCATTGTACTTATTAGCAAGTGGAGTGATACAGGGCCATCATGGCCCTCTTGTTAACATACAAATAAACATGTAATGTGTCTTTGAAAGGGTAGACCAGTCTGTGGTAAAGCATTTTGCAGACAACAAATTGATACAATATACCGGTATATATTTGAAATCATAGAAAACAACATAGGAAAAGGCAGAAAATTATGCTTACCAGCATTCTCTCCTTTTTCCACTATGTTCTCTTAACAGATTGTAAATTGTTTGTAACTTAATTAGTCCCCTACCGGCGAAGCCGAAGGGGACTTTAGGTTTGCACTCTATCCGTCCGTCTGTCCACCTGTCCGTCTGTCCGGCAATTCAGTTTTCCGGACTTTTTTTCTAAACACTGGTACATATTGAGCTGAGTTTTGGTGTGTAAGTCACCCACCATCACTTACAGATCAAGTTCGACTTTCGTTCCAGTCCACTGGTTTTTCACGGATTTACGGGTCTTGGACTTACAAAATTTCACTGATAAATCAGTTTTCCGGATTTTTTCCCTAAACGCTGGTAGGTATTGATCTCGGATTTGCTGTGTAACTCAACCACCATGACTTACAGATCAAGTTTGACTTTCATTCCGGTCCACTGGTTTTTCACGGATTTACAGGCCTTGGACTTACAAAATTTCACTGATAAATCAGTTTTCCGGACTTTTTTAAGCTCACCTGAGCACAAAGTGCTCATGGTGAGCTATTGTGATCGTGCGGTGTCCGTCGTCCAGTGTGCGTTGTCCGTCGTCAACTTTTTACCTTGTGTACGCTCTAGAGGCCACATTTTCAGTCCAATCCTCATGAAACTTGGTCAGAATGTTTGTCTTGATAAAATCTTGGACGAGTTCGAAATTTGGCCATGTGGTCAAAAACTAGGTCACTAGGTCAAATCTTCGAAAAACCTTGTGTACGCTCTAGAGGCCACATTTTCAGTCCAATCCTCATGAAACTTGGTCATAATGTTTGTCTTGATAAAATCTCGGACGAGTTTGAAATTGGGTCATGTGGGGTCAAAAACTAGATCACTAGGTCAAATCTTAGAAAAACCTTGTGTACGCTCTAGAGGCCACATTTTCAGTCCGATCCTCATGAAACTTGGTCAGAATGTTTGTCCTGATAAAATCTCGGATGAGTTCGAAATTGGATCATGTGGGGTCAAAAACTAGGTCACTAGGTCAAATCTTAGTAAAACCTTGTGTACGCTCTAGAGGCCACATTTTCAGTCAGATACTTGTGAAACTTGGTCAGAATGTTTGTCTTGATAAAATCTCAGACGAGTTCGAAATTGGGTCATGTGAGGTCAAAAACTAGGTCACTAGGTCGAATCTTAGAAAAACCTTGTGTACACTCTAGATGCCACATTTTCAGTCAGATACTTGTGAAATTTGGTCCGAATGTTTGTCTTGATAAAATCTTGGACGAGTTCGAAATTGGGTCATGTGGGGTCAAAAACTAGGTCACCAGGTCAAATCTTAGAAAAACCTTGTGTGTGCTGTAGTGGCCACATTTTCAGTCAAATACTCTTGAAAAATGGTCAGAATGTTTGTCTTGATTATATCTTGAAATAGTATGAAAATGTGCCATGTTGGGTCAAAAACTAGGTCACCAGGTCAAATCTAAGAAAAACGTTGTGTATGCTCTAGAGGCCATATTTTCTGTCCAGTACTCCTGAAATTTGGTCAGAATGTTTGCCTTGATAATATCTCTGACTAGTTTGAAAATGGGTCATGTCTGGTGAAAAACTAGGTCACTAGGGTCAAATCTTAGAAAAACATTGTGTAAGCTCCAGAAGCCACATTTTCTGTCTAATACTCTGGAAAGTTGGTCAGAATGTTTGTCGCGATGATATCTCAGTAGAATTTGAAAATGGGTCATGTTGGGTCAAAAACTAGGTCACCTGGTCAAATCTTAGAAAAACCATGTGTACACTGTTGTGGCCACATTTTTTGTTCAATACTCTTTTAAAGTTGCTCAGAATGTTTGCCTTGGTAATATCTTGGATGAGTTTGAAAATGGGTCATGTTGGGTCAAAATTTAGGTCACTAGGTCAGATCTTAGAAAAACCTTGTGTACGCTGTAGAGGCCACATTTTCAGTCCAATACTCTTGAAATTTGGTTAGAATGTTTGTCCTGATGATATCTTGGACCAGTTTGAAAATGTGTCATGTTGGCTGAAAAACTAGGTCACTAGGTCAAATCTTAGAAAAACCTAGTGTACGAATGACTCTCAGAAAGAAGCCTTTTGAAAACACTGTTTGAAAATGAGAAAATGCTGGTATCCAGCATTTTTTCCCTTTTTCACAATGTTTTCTACCCCTTTGTGAGACCAATCCCACAGCTTGATCCACATATTATTTGTTTTATGCAGAAGGTTCAGACTGATGAGTTCAAAATTTTATTGTTTGGTAATACATATATCTCACAAGACATTGGAAATTGGTTGTGCTTGGTCAAAAGGCTCAGGTGAGCAACTCCAGGGCCATCATGGCCCTCTTGTTTCTAAATGCTGGTAGATATTCACCTGACTTTTGCTGTGTAAGTCAACCACCATGACTTACAGATCAAGTTCGAGTTTCGTCCTGCTCCACTGCTTTTTCACGCATTTACAGGCCTTGGACTTACAAAATTTCACTGATAAAACATTTTTCCGCACTTTTTTCTAAACGCTGCTACATGTAGAGCTGATTTTTGGTGTGTACATCAACCACCATGACTTACACATCAAGTTCGAGTTTCGTCGTGCTCCACTGCTTTTTGACGCATTTACAGGCCTTGGACTTACAAAATTTCACTGATAAAACATTTTTCCGCACATTTTTTCTAAACGCTGCTACATATAGAGCTGATTTTTGGTGTGTGCATCAATCACCATGACTTACACATCAAGTTCGAGTTTTGTCCCGCTCCACTGCTTTTTGACGCATTTACGGGCCTTGGACTTACAAAATTTCACTGATAAAACATTTTTCTGCACTTTTTTTCTAAACGCTGCTACATATAGAGCTGATTTTTGCTGTGTACATCAACCACCATGACTTACACATCAAGTTCGAGTTTCGTCCCGCTCCACTGCTTTTTGACGCACTTACAGGCCTTGGACTTAAAAAATTTCACTGACATGCCAGCGATACATACGGCCGGTAGGGGACTGTGTATTGCTATGCAATACTATCAGAATGCTTGTTCTTTTAAATTTCTTTTTTAAACACATCATTTTTATTTTTACAGATTCACAGAAGTAATTCTAAGATTACTGAACAACAGACATGGCAGTGTTAGGACAACCAGGGAAAAGTGAGTACTTGTTTGTACTTTATTTTCATGCTGCATCAATACCTTTACCGCATGAAAAAAAAAAAACAACTTTAGACTTGTCTAAATGGCAAACATTTGTAGACAATGAATTAAATGTCTCAAATGATAGAATTTTCTCTGAAAGGGTAGAAAAAACATTGTAGGAAAGGGAGAAAATGCTGGTTACCTGCATTTTCTCCTTTTCCCTCAATGTTTTCTTAAGCCTTTTTGGATTTTTAAAACTGAGGATTGTTTGGTAAAAGGTTAAAGTGGTAACTGTGTGTCTAAAGGTTAAAAAAATGATTTTCTGTTTGTAGAAATCAACCAAGGCATTGCACTTTCAAGACTTCTCTTGTCACAACACCTCACAGTCAGGGGCAGAGCAGATTAAAAATCAGACCAACTACATATATTGTGAAACCTGGGTCCATAAGGCATAGTCGCCAACCATTCTTATTATCTTAAGAAGGTTCTTGGTCTTATTCTGGAAGATTTCCTAAATCTGAAAGTAACACAGCCAAACCAAATGGTTTAGCCAATCAGAAATGGTGTCACTTTCAAATTTGAAAATTCTGGAAAATAAGACAAAGAATGTTCTTCAGAATGGTTGGTGAATATGGACCCCGATTTTTTCACCTTGGTATCTAGGATGAGTGTGAAAATTTGTAACATCAGTTTTTAAAGATCACTGGGATAAATCTCAGAAAAACCTTGTGTGTAATCTGGAGGCAACATTTTCAACCCAATACTCATGTCAATTGGAATGTTTGTCTTGATAATATCTAGGAAGACTTTGAAAATGGGTCACTTTAGGTAAAAAAGTGGGTCACTGGGACAGATCTTGGAAAAGACCTTGTGCACTCTAGAGGCCACATTTTAAGTCCAATACCCATGGGAGTTTATCGGCATGTTTGTCTTGATAACTATCGCAGATGGGTATAGAGATGGGTTGTGTGCACTATAGAGGCCACATTTCAAGTCCAATACACATGGTGTTGTAGAAAAAGTTGTTTTCTAGTAAAGAGTCTTTACCCCCAGACCAAACAAAACAAATTGGACATATCCAAATCGAAGGCATTCTCAGGCAGAAAATAAAATTTTCTTCTGATCCATAACTTGAAAGTGGCCTTTGAAAGGGTAGACAGTATTGTGCAGAAAGGGACAAAGTACTACTTACCAATATTTTCTGCTATACCACAATTTTTTCTGAAGCCCTTTGTTCTCAGGGTCATTAAGATACAGCATTGTTTGGTAAAGGGTTAATATTATTTTCTGTCCAATATTATGATTATTTATTACAGTGGACATGCCCATGCAGCAGGTAGTTATGGGTCTACCCCCTGCTCTGGATTACCTGAAACAGCTGAACAGACTCAATGTCAGGCAGAAGAAGGAAATGTTGGAGAGTAAGTCTATTGATCAGTGTATAGAGGCAGTGTATCTCAACCCCAATAACATTTTTGTTGCCATAGTGAAAAGCACAGGGTCTGTATTCACCAACCATTATCATATGAACATTCTTGGTCAAATTCTAGATTTAGAAGATAACACAACTTTTCATTGTCTAAGCTATTTGGTTTAACCAATCAGAAGTTGTATTACCTTTAAATTTAGAAAATTCTTGAGAATAAGACTGTTAATGTTCTTAAGAATTGTTGATGAATACAGACCTAGGGTCCTTTACAGATGTTGTAGTTTGATGTTTGATCTATAGTGTTGTACTCGTAATCCGGGAGCCTTGGGATTGTTCCTCATGTAAAGCACTGGGTTTCTGACAGAAGGGTCCTAGGGCAAGGCACCCCAGAGCAGTACTGTAGTACATTGTACTTGTGAAACCCAGGACATACATGAATAAGTGAGCTGTGGCAGTGTTACTAATGAAATAATGTTGAAAGCAGCATAAATCACTATTGAGTCGATCAATTCAATTCAGTAGGTTGTATTTTCACGTGTTCAATTCAGTGTATACTGTAGGTTGTATTATTAGCTGTCAAAAGAGGTAAAGTTTATATATTTGGCACTGACAGAATCATCTTCGCAAGCCAAGGTGACAGTCACCATGTGGATCTTACCCCTTGGCTGATAAGAATCAAAATTTGTTAGCTTCACGATACATGTAATCATTGGTTGCAGTTAGGGCTGAAAGCACCAATCAAATAGTGCATTATATTTGCTATCCAACATCAACAGGGAATTATTACCAAAAAATACAGACAAACAATATTTTCTTCAACATTCACTGTCACAAATCAGTTAAATGAAGTTTTAGGATACATCCCAACACCAGATGATGGACTGTAAAAGCATGTGTGTGACTTTTGCTTTGCGAAGCTTAACAAGATTTCGAAAATAGATTTTGACTTGATAAATTGTATTTCAAGTTTATGATCTGAAAGGCAGTCACTTCGCAAATTACAGAGAAAGCATGCTGAACAAAGTATCATTGGACCAAACCTTAGTGGCCAATTGTCAAGGACCCCCATTAAAACAACAACATCAAAGCGCTTAAAAGATCAACACCTAGAAAGGCAAAAAAGCCTTTGGCCATATTTAATGAAATGCTGAAAGAGCTATGTTACATGACATTTGATTGGTTTTCAATGACGTAAATCTAGGGGTGATAAGAATCAAAATCCAGTAGGTGGCACGAAGCAGGGCTAACAAATTTCGACTCAGTCAGCCAAGGGGTAAGATCCACGTAGTGATCATCACCTTGGCTTGCGAAGATTTGACGGAATAAATTGTCAGATAGAAAGATTTTGACCAACCCTAAAATATTGTACCAATGTTGAAATCTGAACAAAATTGAAGATATTCCATCTTTTGACAAGTCACCATTGAAAATATTGTGGCTGAAAGGGTGACATTGTTCAATTTTAGCTCAGCTGTTTTCGAAGTAAAGGTAAGGTGTTGTCATAGCCATGTCTACACTATACACAACTGTAATATTCTTCTCAGAATGTTCACTTTTGATGTGTTCCTATGACTGAATGAGAGCAACACCATTGCATTTAGATCTAGATGGATAGGTTCTGGGTTCTTCATTATTTTGCCATTACTTGGTATCTAGATTTGGATGACCTTCTAAAACTTATCTCAACTTTACCAACTTCTTACATCAGATCTTTTTTTCTTTTTCTTTCAGAGTTGTTGATATATGCTCCCTTTTCTTTCTCTCTAAAAGTTTTAGCTTTTGATAGCAGCACACTGTAATGCATTCACAGCTCAATTCTGCAATTTCTTACGAGCTTTCACAACTTCAAGCATCTACTTAAAAGATCTAACCGTTTTATGATAACTTACAGAAAGGTAGCAGAACGTCACGGATTTGTACTATTGATTGAAGCATTTTCACGTAAGTTACGACCCTTTGATAGTTACGAAACGATTGCGAGTCTTTACGTTTTGAGGTGCACAACAAATTTCACCTGAAGATTTCAGTATGAAACAACATGGCATATGAGAGAAATAGGTTGCAGATTTTTCAGAGATTTTTACAACAGCAGTTTTAATCCACTGATGACATGTAAAGTGCTCTTAACAAATGGTGAGAATCCGTAAAACCATTCTCATTACCTTAATCAAATTGTTAACAGCAACTAAGCATCCATGGTAATACGTAAGCTTACAGCATAGAGCCTGTAGCATAGAGCTTGTAACATATCGTAGTATATTGATTTTTTAAAAGTTGTCAAACGATTCTTGAGGGCAAGTTACAGGAGATTATGTGTTATTTGCAAGCTTTGTACAATGATTACAGATTGTTACGTTTTATTTATGAGCCTTTTACGGAAAAATAAATCACTGAACACTGGTAAGAAGATTTTTGACAGGTCAGAAATTCTGTCTGTCCTTTCGCAGACCATTATAAGTATCATATAGTTGTGACAAGCTATGTACAAATACTAGTGATTTACTTACTGATTCACTGATTGGTTACAAATTAGTGATCCTGTAGGACATGTAAGAAAAATCTGTGTATTTGCAAATGTGGAGGTGGTGTATGACATAATTTTATATAACACTGCCTGTAGATTCCTGCAGTTCTTGTTTTCCATATTCCATATTTCATCAACCTCTCATACCCTGGCTAATTTTTCTTTTACTGCCAGGGTTCCCATTCACGCAAATATGTGTGTGATTCACGCACTCAATTGAATAATCAGGCACAAAAATACGAAGTAAAACATGCATGCACGCACAGGTTTCAGGGCTCCCACTGTCAATCACCAGTGGCGCCAATTTGGACAAGTTAGAAGAAAATGTCTTCAAAAATGAAGCACAGGCAAATCTACTGGCAACAAGTAATGCCTTTACATGATATTTGAAAGATCTAAACTCTGACATATACAATAGGTATCACATGTGAAAGTTACTGTTTATCACCGCTAATCAAACTGTTGTCATCTATTAAAGAGTAATAATGGTGTCAATCTGCTTTTCTGGTGTTAAATTACAAATTTTGAAGTTACATGCTAACCTAATTTATAGATCTATGTCAAATCATGTGGAAATACCACCCCAAAACTTAACAGACATGAAAAAAAGATCGCTTCAAAAACGCGAAAACCCATGACACAACAAACATCAGTTTGACATCCTCTGATCATAGGCATTTCAAACTGTTTATTCACCTCTATCAATGACTTAAAACAGTGAATTTACATGAATATCTCTATGAAATAATAAGTGAAAGCTAATTAAGGTCTGAAATTGACACTGAAACGGAAAATTCTACTGGCCATCAGGTTGTAAGTTGTCCCTCTGAAACTGGTAAGGAAACATAACAAGCATCTTCCTTTTTAGCTCTCCTGAGCACGAAGTGCTCAAGGTGAGCTTTTGTGATCGCCCAATGTCCGTCGTCCGTCGTCCACAATTCCTTTAAACATCTTCTCCTCCTAAACCACTGGGCCAATCTTGATGAAACTTGGCAGGGATGTTCCTCAGGTGAAGCTCTACCAGAGTTGTTCAAGAGATTGAATTCCACCCATAACTCTGGTTGCCATGGCAACCAAAAGGAAAAAAATAGCAAAATCTTTGAAAATCTACTTCTCTGAAACTAGAAGGCGTAGAGCTTTGATATTTGGTATGTAGCATCTCCTAGTGGACCTCTACCAAGTTGGTTCATATGATGTCCCTGGGGTGAAAACTGGCCCCGCCCCTGGGGTCACAAGTTCAAACATAGGAACAAAGAAAGAAAACTTTAAAATTCTGCTTCTCTGAAACTGGAAGGTGTGGAGCTTTGATATTTGGCACGTAGCATCTCCTAGTGGACCTCTACCAAGTTTGTTCATATGATGTCCCTGGGGTCAAAACTGGCCCCGCCCCGGGGGGTCACAAGTTTCGAACATAGGAACAAAGAAGGAAAACTTTAAAATTCTTCTTCTCTGAAACTGGAAGGCGTGGAGCTTTGATATTTGGCATGTAGTATATCCTAGTGAACCTCTACCATGTTTGTTTATATATAATGCCCCTGGGGTCAAAACTGGCCCTGCCCTGGGGGTCACAAGTTTCGAACATAGGAACAAAGAAGGAAAACTTTAAAATTCTTCTTCTCTGAAACTGGATGGCGTAGAGCTTTGATATTTGGCATGTAGCATCTCCTAGTGGACCTCTACCAAGTTTGTTCATATGACGTCCCTGGGGTCAAAACTGGCCCGCCCCGGGGTCACAAGTTTCAAACATAGGAACAAAGAAGGAAAACTTTAAAATTCTTCTTCTCTGAAACTGGAAGGCGTAGAGCTTTGATATTTGGCATGTAGCATCTCCTAGTGGACTTTTACCAAGTTTGTTCATATGATGTCCCTGGGGTCAAAACTGGCCCCGCCCCGGGGGTCACAAGTTTCAAACATAGGAACAAAGAAGGAAAACTTTAAAATTCTTCTTATCTGAAAATGGAAAGCGTGGAGCTTTGATATTTGGCATGTAGCATCTCCTAGAGGACCTGTACCAAGTTTGTTCATATGATGTCCCTGGGCTCAAAACTGGCCCTGCCCCGGGGGTCACAAATTTCGAACATAGGAACAAAGAAGGAAAACTTTAAAATTCTTCTTCTCTGAAACTTGAAGGCGTGGAGCTTTGATATTTGGCATGTAGCATCTCCTAGTGGACTTTTACCAAGTTTGTTCATATGACGCCCCTGGGGTCGAAACTGGCCCTGCCCCGGAGGTCACAAGTTTCAAACATAGGAACAAAGAATGAAAACTTTAAAATTCTTCTTCTCTGAAACTGGAAGGTGTAGAGCTTTGATATTTGGCATGTAGCATCTCCTAGCGGACCTGTACCAAGTTTGTTCATATGATGCCCCTGGGGTCAAAACTGGCCCCGCCCCGGGGGTCACAAGTTTCAAACATAGGAACAAAGAATGAAAACTTGAAAATTCTTCTTATCTGAAAATGGAAAGTGTGGAGCTTTGATATTTGGCATGTAGCATCTCCTAGTGGACCTCTACCAAGTTTGTTCATATGATGTCCCTGGGGTCAAAACTGGCCCCGCCCCGGGGGTCACAAATTTCGGACATAGGAACAAAGAAGGAAAACTTTAAAATTCTTCTTATCTGAAAATGGAAGGTGTGGAGCTTTGATATTTGGCATGTAGCATCTCCTAGTGGACTTCTACCAAGTTTGTTCATATGACACCCCTGGGGTCAGAACTGGCAATGCCCTGGGGGTCACAAGTTTCAAACATAGGAACAAAGAATGAAAACTTTAAAATTCTTCTTCTCTGAAACTGGAAGGCGTGGAGCTTTGATATTTGGCATGTAGCATCTTCTAGTGGACCTCTACCAACTTTGTTCATATGACGCCCCTGGGGTCAAAACTGGCCCCGCCCCGGGGGTCACAACTTTCGAACATAGGAACAAAGAATGAAAACTTTAAAATTCTTTTTCTCTGAAATTGGAAGGCGTAGAACTTTGATATTTAGTATGTAGCATCTCCTAGTAGACCTCTAACGAATTTGTTCATATGATGCCCCTGGGGTCAAAACTGGCCCCGCCCCGGGGGTCACAAGTTCAAACATAGGAACAAAGAAGGAAAACTTTAAAGTTTTTTTTCTCTGAAACTGGAAGGCGTGGAGCTTTGATATTTGGCATGTAGCATCTCCTAGTGGACCTCTACCAAGTTTATTCATATAATGTCCCTGGGGTCAAAACTGGCCCCGCCCCGGGGGTCACAAATTTCGAACATAGGAACAAAGAAGGAAAACTTTAAAATTCTTCTTCTCTGAAACTAGAAGGCATAGAGCTTTGATATTTGGCATCTAGCATCTCCTAGCGGACCTCTACCAAGTTTTTTCATACAATGGTCCTTGGGTCAAAACTGGCCCTGCCTCGGGGGTCACAAGTTCTAACATAGGAACAAAGAAGGAAAACTTTAAAATTTTTCTTTTCTAAACCTTGAAGGCATAGAGCTTTGTTATTTGGTATGTAGTGAACCTGTTCTAAGTTTGTTAGCCCACCTGAGCACAACATGTTCAGTCAGTTTGAAATTGGGTCACCTGGGGTCATAAACTAGGTCACTAGGTCAAATTAAATAGATACCTTGTGGGCACTCTAGAGGCCACATTTATTGCTCAAATGACCTGAAATTTGGTCAGAATGTTTGTCTTCACAAAATCTCGGATGAGTTTGGATTTAGGTCACCTGGGATCATAAACTAGGTCACTAGTTCAAATTAAAGGAATTCCTTGTGGGCACTCTAGAGGCCACATTTTTGGCTCAAATGACTTGAAAATTGGTCAGAATGTTTGTCTTGATAAAATCTCACATGAGTCCGAATTTGGGTCATGTGGGGTCTTAAATTAGGTCACTAGGTCAAATTAAAGAAATACCTTGTGTGCACTCTAGAGGCCGCATTTATTGTTCAATTCATTTGGAAATTGGTTAAAATGTTTCTCTTGAGGAAATCTATGATGAGTTCAAAAGTGCGTCACCTGGGGTCATAATCTAGGTCACTAGGTCAAATTAAAGAAATACCTTGAGGGCACTCTAGAGGCTACATTTCTTGCTTAATTGACTTGAAAATTGGTCAGAATGTTTGTTTTGATGAAATATCAGATGAGTTTGATATTGGATCACCTGGGGTCATAAACTAGGTCATTTGGTCAAATTAAAGAAATACCTTGTAGGCACTCTAGAGGCCACATTTATTGCTCAAATGACCTGAAATTTGGTCAGAATTTTTGTCTTGATAAAATGTCAAATGGGTTTGGATTTGGTTCACCTGGGGTCATAAACTAGGTCACTAGGTCAAATTATACAAATACCTTGTGGGCACTCTAGAGGCCACATTTTATGCCCAGTTGACCTGAAATTTGGTAAGAATGTTTGTCTTGATAAAATCTCACATGGGTTTGGATTTGGGTCACCTTGGATCATAAACTAGGTCACTAGGTCAAATTAAAGAAATATCTCGTGGGCACTCTAGAGGCCAAATTTTTTGCTCAATTGACTTGAAAATTGGTCAGAATGTTTGTCTTGATATAATCTCACATGAGTCCGAATTTGGGTCAACTTGGGTCATAAACTAGGTCATAGGGTCAAATTAAAGAAATACCTTTTGGGCACTCTAGAGGCCACATTTATTGCTCAATTGACTTGAAAATCGTTCAGAATGCTTGTCTTGATAAAATCTCTTGAAAAAATCTAGGATGAGTTTAAAATTGGGTCCCCTGGGTCATAATCTTGGTCACTAGGTCAAATTAAAGAAATACCTTGTGGTCACTCTTGAGGCCACATATCTTGCTTGACTGACTTGAAAATTGGTCAGAATGTTTGTCTTGATGAAATATTGCATGAGTTTGAAATTGGGTCACCTGGGGTCATAAACTAGGTCACTTGGTCAAAATAAAGAAATACCTCGTGGGCACTCTAAAGGCCACATTATTTCTCACTTGATTTAAAAATTGGTCCAAATGTTTGTCTTGATAAACCCTACATGAGTCTGAATTTGGGTCATGTGGCGTCTTAAATTAGGTCACTAGGTCAAATTAAAGAAATACCTTGTAGGCACTTTAGAGGCCACATTTATCATTCAATTGATTTGAAAATTGCTTAAAATGTTTGTCTTGATGAAATCTAGGATGAGTTCAAAATTGGGTCACCTGGGCTCATAATCTAGGTCACTAGGTCAAATTAAAGAAATACCTTTAGGGCACTCTAGAGGTCACATTTCATGCACAACTGACTTGAAAGTTGGTCAGAATGTTTGTCTTGATGAAATATTGGGTGAGTTTGAAATTGGGTCAGCTGGGGTCATAAACTAGGTTACTGGGTCAAATTTAAGAAACACTTTGTGGGCACTCTAGAGGCCACATTTATTGCTCAATTAACTTGAAAACTGTTCAGAATGTTTGTCTTGATAAATTTTTTGATGAGTTCTAAATTGGGTCACGTGGGGTGATAAATTAGGTCACTAGGTCAACTTACGGAAATTCCTTGTGGATGCTCTAGAGGCCACATTTTAAGCTCAATTGACCTGACAATTGGTCAGAAATTGGATTATGCATGTTGAGTGAATTTCGCCTATTGACTCAGGTGAGCGACCCAGGGCCATCATGGCCCTCTTGTTTAAATTATCCATATTGTTATCAAGATCAGATGACTGCAGAGTGAGACTCACCAAAACAAATTTTCATTACTGCAGACCCTTCTTTCCTCCATTGATGCTCTATAATTGTCATTATTAAGTGCACTACTAGAATTTCTCTTGCACTCCCAAACCTGTACTTCAGGGAGTGCATGCACTCCCAAAAAATGATGTGAGTGGGAACACTGACTGCAAAGGTCAAGTATAACTTCCAAGCTTCAGGTAAGATAGTAGGGTATCTAACAAGAGGACCATGATGGCCCAGTATCGCTCCACTTACTTTTAAATGAATGTATCATGCACTTTATTGGCATTTACAGAGACACAAATTTTGAGAAGTTTGTAGGGCAATAAACCTTCACAGAAAAATAGACAATTCCAGCCCCCCCCCCTCCACAAAAAAAATAAAAATGAATAAATGGATAAAGACATACCTTATTCAAATGCAAAGATTATCCCAGTGAATACAAACAGGTCTACTCAAGTATCATTCATACAAAATGTCAATGAACTCTAAAATAGAGTGCTTTGACAAGAAGATTTCCAAATCTTGGAAGCAGATTTGTAGCAATTTTCTTTGTAGTTTGAATGGTATTCTGCCTTACTCTCCATATAAAGTTTCTATATTGCTTGATTTTTTTAGCCGTAAAATGTTTCTACAGAATTTGGTTAGGATTGATTCTACTCTTGGTCCCAGATGGTGACCCCAAACTTCTGCTGCGTAATTAAGGACAGGTACTACAACCGTATCAAATAAATTGGCCATATTTGAAATAGGCAGGTCTAGATTATTAAAAGTAGAGAGTAACTTGTGAAGTGAAAAAGATGCATATTGTGCTATATGAGCCTGGATTCTATTCCAATTTTATGAAAATAAACAGCAAGATATTTAAAAGATTTGACCACTTCAAGACATGTATTATTTTAAAAAAAAACTTCTACTTTGTATGATGACCATTTTCAAAAATCATGATTTTGGTTTTTTTAAAGCTTAATTTTAATTGGGAAAACATTTTGAAATTATTGTGTGAAAAGGAGAAAATGCTGGTGACATTTTCTCCTTTTCACGCAATATATTTAACCCTTCAAAGATATCTGTCCAACTATTTCGGTCATATCTAATTAGTTGTTTGAAAATGCTTTCAATTTAGACCAGTCTATAATAATTTTGTATGGTAGAGAGTCAAATTTATTTATGGCTGTATGCTATCTAGATGGCCTAAATTATTTTTTTGTGTGGTAAAAATGATCACGTTTTAAATCATGGTAATTCAATCTGAGCCTAGCCTCGTTTGAAGGAAGAAAGATGATGAAAAACTAGGATAATCTATGATATTATTTATGCTACAGGTCATGGGCAACTAGGCTAACTGCTGGAGCCTTGAATCAACCTTTCAGTCTGGAAATAGACCCAAACAACAGCATTTTAAGATTGCTTGTGTCCAGAAAATGTAATCAAAGTGGACAGTGTAGATCAAAGATCAGACTTCATTTTTTGTGCAGTCTGATCTTGACCAACATTGGCCACAAAAGGAACCATAGTTATGAAAGGCACTTTAAGGGTTAACCTTTAGAATGCCTGTCACAGCTTCAGTTGCTTTTAGACAGTGAATGTTGAGATCAGACTGCACAGAACATGCAGTCAGATCTTAGATCTGAGGTGTTTAATATTTTCCAAAGTATCCAGACTTCAACAGGCTTGAAGTTTTCCATATACAGTTGTCTATTTAACTGACCATAGACATTGATTTTCATTGACCTGGCACTCAAAGGGTCTCATTCATAATAGAATTCTCATGTACTAGGTTACACACCATTCACTCTTTACCAAACGACAAAATTTCCAATTGGACCAAATTGAAAGCATTTCTAGACGCCAAAGTAAGAGCAAATGATGATTTCTGCCTTTGATAAGGTAGAAAACATTGTGGGAAAAGGAGAAAATGCTGGTAACCAGCATTTTCTCCTTTTCCCTTAATGTTTTCAAAAGCCTTATCTTCCAGGGTGGTTAAAACCCGGGATGATGTGTGGTAAAGAGTTAAGCTGGTATTTTTAACCTTTATCACACTTTATACCATACATCTGTTTTTTTTTTTTTGTTTTAACCCTTTACCACCCAACACTATTTCAGACTTGTCCAAAGTGAAAGCACTTCCAGATGACAAATTAAATGTATCTCAAATGATGGTTTTTGTGTCTGAAAGGGTAAAAAACATTGTGGAAAAAGGAGAAAATGCTGGTTACTAGCATTTTCTCCTTTTTCCATTATGTTTTCAAAGGCGCTCTTTCTCAGTGTCATTAAAAGTCGGGATTGTGCGGTAAAGGGCTAAGTACAAAGGTTAGATGAAGATCAGACCAAGGAATTTCTTTATTTATCACAATGCTGCAAATCAATGTGAGCCATGCTCTGGTGAAAGAGGCTTAACCCTTTCCTAAACAACAAATTTTGGACGGGTCCAAATTGAAAGAGTTTGCAGATGACAATTTTAAATTTGATGAAAATGGCAGAAAGTTATCAAAAAGGGTAGAAAACACTGTGCGAAAAGGAGAAATTACTCATTATGAGCAATTTCTCCTTTTCCCACAGTGTTTTCAAAAGACTTGTACTGCAGACACATGAAAACCAGGGCTTGTTTGGGAAAGGGTTAACGTATATTTTCGATGTATTATACCAATTAGGTCATGACACATACAAGCTATAAAAGTTCTTTTGTATAAGAACCATCTGAATCAGAGGTAGACTGTTTCTTTGACATACAGAATATTTACAAAAATATAATGGCAAAAAGTTTGGGCCCAGGTGAGCCTGTGTGGACTGCACATGCTGACCTGGGCCGATACTTGCTTTAAGCCCCCTTTTCAAAGAGTATGGCTCATTTATATTTAACATTTTAGAATTGAAGTCTCCCTCTTCTCAAGGGGATTTGTTTATCATACTTGTGGTTTTAAAACATGGTATTATCCCTTTACCACACAATCCAAAATTTTGATGACCCAAACAATAAGGACTTTCAAAAACATTGTAGGAAATGGAGAAACCATTGCCAGCAATGTTTTCTACTCTTTCATAAACCAGTTTCATAATTTGTGCAACATTTGTTGTCTGAAATGCTTTCAATTTGATTGATTGATTGATTCAACATTATTTCAGTTATATCGCGGCGGCCAGTGTGCACCTATCCATGCTTTCCTGGAGTTTCTTTTTACCAGTACTCTGCACAGTATTCTTTCCAAGCCACTGGCTGCTTTCCCACATAACCATCATCGAAGTCATGGTCAGCAGTGAGAGAGGAATGAATCCTGTCACGATGACTATCATCAGTCCTTGGAAAGAAATTGGCCAAGCTGGGGATCGAACCAGCGACCTCCTGTTCTCAGGTCCTGTGCGCTACTGACTGAGCTATGGGGGCTTGGCTTCCATTTGAACCAGTCTAAAATTTTGTCATTTGGTAAAGTGTTATACAAGTAAATAGATCTTTATAAATAAAGATTACGTCAAATCAGGTATTTCAACATAATTATCATGTACATTCATTGAACAGCTGAGAAAATAGCATTGGGTTAATGTATATATACTCTCTGAAGCCTTAACTCTATACCAAACGACATAGTTTTAGACTTGTCCAAATTGAAAACATTTGCAAATTACAACATAAACATTGACTCTAAAATGAAAAATTGTTTGTGGAAGAGTAGAAATTATTGTGGGAAAAGGAGAAAATGCTGGTTACCTGCATTTTCTTCTTTTCCAACAATGTTTTCAAAAGCCTTCTTCTTCGGGGGTCATTAAACCTTGGGATTGTGTGATAAAGTGTAAACTCTTTACCACACAATCCTGAGTTTTAACGACCCTATAATGAAAGAAGCTTTTTTTAAAACATTGTGGGAAAAGGAGAAAATGTTGAAAACCAGCATTTTTTCCTTTTCCCACAATTTTTTGTGTCCTGTCAAATTCCATCATTTTAGCCTTATTTAAATTGCCATTTGCAAATGCTCTTAATTTGGAGAGTGTAAATTTTGTCTTTCGGTAATTAGTTAACCAGACAGTGAAACTTTTAGGCTTGTCTGTTTGAAAGCTTTTGCAGATGAAAAAGGAAGTAATCTTAAATTGATAATACATGTATTTGTCTTTGATAGGATAGAAAACCCTCTTGTTGGTCAAAGGAGAAAATGCTGGTTGACCTGCATTTTCCTGTTTCCGTCAATGATTCAAGAAGTCTTTATTCTCAGGATCTTTAAAACTTGTGATCAGTTTTAGTCAGTAGGTGGGGTCCTGCATGGCTCAGTGCTTAAGTGTAGGACTCGTAACGTAGAGGCCCCTGGTTCGAGCCTAACTGGGAGTGTCCTTGGGCAAGACAATTCAGAGCCCCAGCCTAGAACTAGTTAAACCAAGACATACTTTAATAAGTGAGCTGTTGTCGTGATATGACTGAAATAACATTGACAGCGACATTTCACACCATTTAACCAATCATTCATTTGTGAGTAGGTTTTTTTTTTGACGCTTTATCAGACTATTCATATTTTAAAGACCCAAAAGAGGAAGACTGAGAAAAACATAGTGGAAAAAGAAGAAAATAATGGTTATCATCATTTTCTCCTCTTCCCACAATATGTTCTGCCCATCCAAAAACAAATTCAGTTTTTGAGTCACATTTATCGAAAAGTCCGTCCTTTTCCTGCAACGTTTTCAAAAACAGCCCTTCTCTGGGTCATTAAAACTCGGTATCGTGTGGTAAAGGAGTGAGTAAAAAAGATATGCCATTCCATCTTTCTGTGTGTTCCAGAGAGTTCTGTATTATTGTCTGATCTAGGCTCAGTGATCTTTCAGTCTGCTGAACACAGCTCTTGTGAATACTTTGTGACAGAATGACAAAATAATGTCAAATGGTGTGGCTTAAATAATGAGATTTGTCTTTGAAAGGGGAGAAAATATCTTGAGAAAAGGTGAAATTATGCTGATATAGGTAGTTTGAGGTTCATATATATATGTTTGTATGGTGTTTAATGCCTTTTTAAAGATTATTTCAGTTATATCGCCAGTGCACCAATCCATACTTTCCAGGAGTTTCTTTTACCAGTACTACGCACAATGTTCTTTCCAAGCCACTTGCTGCTTTTGCACATAACCATTGTCAGAACAATGGCAAGAGGTGAGAGAGGAATGAATCCTGTCGCAATGACTATCATCAATTCTCGGAAAGAAATTGGCCGAGCTGGGGATCAAATCAGCGACCTTCTGTTCTCAAGTCCTGTGTGCTACCGACTGAGCTACCAGGTCTCGGCACTTGAGGTTTATAGGGACCCCCTGAATTTTGAAATATCTTCAAAAATTTTAGTTTGGTTTTATGTTAGTGATTCAGTATCAGAGACTAATGCACACATTTGTTTACACATTTCTTTTCCAAGTCCAACGATAGATGTTTTCCTGAAACACAGTCAAACTTTGGCTCACATCATGTGGTATAGCATACAACAATAAAATGAAGAAGGGTTAATTGTATGAACTGGTGAAGTCCCATAAACAAGCTCCAGAGTATTGTAGTAGATGGATTTTTACGGTTTATTAGGGACACAGTATCTTTAAGAATACCACCCTATGATTGTGGCCAAAATCCAATTGAGCTAATGTTGGGCAAACTGAAAAAATCATTGCCAAAAGCAATTCAAAACAAGCCCTGAAAAGCCTTCGAGTCTAAGTGTTGGGTCATTTCGAACATATATCTCAACAGAAGTGGTATAAAACATGAAGCCATGTCAAAAATTAAATGAGACCAAATATTGAGAGCAGACACCATATAAGAGAACACTGGACAAATCGTTTTAGACTTAAAAAATTTGTATGAAAATCATGAAAATGATATCTAAGATGGGCTATAGAACTACATGTATATTATTTGTACAAAAAACAATTTCAGGGCCTCATGTTTAACTAAAGTGAGTCACTGAAGTCACACCCTTGTTCAGTTATGTTTGCTGTTCTGGTCACTGTGTGAAACAGTCGGAGTAAGTTAACCCTTTACTGCACAATGCCGCCTTTTAACAACTCGGGAAAGAAGCCTTTTGAAAACATTGTGGAAAATGGAGAAAATGCTGGTAATCAGCATTTACTCCTTTTCCCACAATGTTTTCTAGCCCATCATAGAAAAATTGCGCCATTTGAGCCACATTGAAATTGTCGTCTGCAAATGCTTTCAATTTTGACAAGACTAAAATTTTGTTGTCTGGTAAAGGGTTAAGCTTCAGAACAAAAATTAACACTACTTGAATGGGCAAAATGCTCAATCATGCAAAAGAAAAATCTAATTTTCGCTTGTGAGAGTTGGTAGGTTCATTTTAAAAGACTTTGAAAAGTTTCATAAAAAAGGATACAGGATTTTTCAAGATATTCAAAATTCATGGGGTCCCTATGAACTTCAAACTACCTATAAGGCTATAACTAGGCATTTTCTTTTTTCACCGCAATGTTTCAAAAGCCTTCTAAATCAGGTCATTACAAGACGATTTTGTTTAATAAAGTGTTAGTTACATGTTTCAACTATTCAGTCTGAGCATTTGTGAATGGTCAGTCTGTCTGTCACTGAAAAAAAAAAGGAACAAGTCATTCGATTGTGAAAATTATTTTCAATGACTGAGTTACATGTCTGAAATATTTGCTGTCCACTCTATACCACACAATCTTGAGTTTATATAACAACCCTGAGGAAGTAGGTCTTTTGAAAACATAGTAGGAAAAGGAGACTGTGCTGGTTACCAGCATTTTTCTCCTTTTCCCACTATGTTTTCCTCCCTGCCAAGGACAAATTTCATTTTTATCATCATATTTATTGTCTGCAAATGCTTTCAATTTGGACAAGTCTAAAATTTGTGATTTGGTTAAGAGCTAATCATTTGTTATCATTATTATAGAAACAAGTCATACATTGGCCACAATTTTCCTGTAATCCTATTGATACCCAAGTGTACTTTTGGTTTGTGTGGTCTTTTCCTCTCTGCTTGTTAAGTATTGGCGAAACAGAAATACCTTTGTAAAATAGGTGTTATTGATTGGCTTAAATATCCTTGAAGTTTTACAATACCATAGTTTCTGTATTGATTTTTTTATCATATGAACTGGTTCATGTTGTGATCCCCTTTATCCCACCAAAGGAGATAATTGAAAGCTATTATGAGACTAGTCTAAATATAAAGCATTTGCAGATGACAAAATAAATGTGACTGAAAAGTTCAAATTTGTGTTGGGAAGGGTAGAAATAATTGTAACAAAAGGAGAAAATGCTGGTCACTAGCATTTTCTCCTTTTCCACAATGTTTTCAAAAGACTGCTTTCTCATTGTTGTAATATAGCTCGGGATAGTGTGGTAAAGGGTTATCTGAATACTTTATGGTGCAACACAATTGTAGACATATCCTAATGGAAAGTGGTTGAAAATGACAAAATTTAATGTGGGTCATATGAACTTGGTTTTTAGCTCCACTGGCCAAAGGCCAGCGGGCTAATGTCATGGCCCGGTGTCCATCGTGTGTCCGTCCGTCCGTCCGTCCGGCCGTCCGTCCGTCCATCCGTGCGTTAACTTTTATTTCAAACATCTTCTTCTCTGAAACTACCCATCCAATTTTCATGAAACTTCACAGAAATGATCCTGCCATGGTCCTCTTCAGAATTTCTTGAAAGAATTTGATTCCTTCAATAACTCTGGTTGCCATGGCAACAAAACTGAAAAATATTGGAAATCTTTAAAAATCTTCTTGTCAGAAACCATAAGGCATAGGGCTACCAAATTTGGCATGTAGCTTTATGTAGTAGACCTCTATCAAGTTTCTTCAAATTATAGCCCTGGGGTCAAAATTGGCTCTGCCCCAGGGGTCACAAGTTTTACATAGGCTTATATAGAGAAAACTTTAAAAATCTTCCTGTACCTAGCCATAAGGCCTAGAGCTACTAAATTTTGCATGTAGCTATATCTAGTGGGCCTCTACCAAGTGGGCCAAAATTTTAGCCCTGGGGTCAAAATTGGCTCTGCCCCAGGGGTCACAAGTTTTACATAGGCTTATATAGAGAAAACTTTAAAAATCTTCCTGTACCTAGCCATAAGGCCTAGAGCTACCAAATTTTGCATGTAGCTATATCTAGTGGGCCTCTACCAAGTGGGCCAAAATTTTAGCCCTGGGGTCAAAATTGGCCCTGCTGCAGGGGTCACAAGTTTTACATGGGCTTACATAGTGACAACTTAAGAAATCTTCCTGTTTTGATTTTTTTTTTTAAAATTAGCCTTGCATCAGGGGTCTTATGTTTTACAGAGGCTTCATATGGACAAAACTGGAAAATCACCTTATTTTTATGGCTTTATCTTGTGGACCTCTACCAGGGTTCAAGTAATTATAGCTCTGGGATCAAAAATGGCTTTGCCCTGCGGGTCTCAACTTTCATATGGGCTTTTACAGAGAAAACTTTGTAAGTCATTTTGAAACCATTTGGCTCAGCATTGAAATGTTTATTATTTATGGTTTATATTTATAAGCCAGTGGAGCGATACAGGGCCATCATGGCCCTCTTGTTATTGGGTAGGAATCATTGTGGTTAAAGCAGAAAATGTTGTTAACCGGAATATTCTCCATGTCTCACAATGTCTCCCAAAGCTTAGTTTAAACCTAGGGGTCTTGTGTGGCTCAGTGGTAAAAGGTCTGAGCCTGACTTGATCCACTGAGTTTTTCATGGGAGCGTACTTGGCCAAGACACTTCAGAGCCCTGGCCTAGTACTGGTGAAATCCAATACATGAATGTGTGAGCTGTTGCTGTGATATGGACTGAAATAATGTTAAAAGCGGCATAAAACACCTTTCAATCAATCAATCATTCATTAAAACCCAGGGTTGAGTGGTAATGATTGTCAAGAGGAAAAGATTTGCTACAGCTCTTTTCCTCACTCTTTACCAAAGATGATCTCAAGTTTTCATGACCCTAGGGAAGAGTAGGCTTTTGAAAACATGGGAAAAGGAGGAAATGCTGGTAACTGGCATTTTCTGTTTTGCCAACTATGTTTTCTACCCTTTAAAAGAGAAATTCAGGCAGCATTGGCTTATTTCTTTTTAGCAAATGCTTTTTATTTGGGTGAATCTAAAATTTTGTCATCTAGCGAAGAATAAGACATTGTCATTAAAACAAAATGATATAGCATACTGACTATAAGGTATTTCCACATAAGAAAAAAAAATACCTGGGCAAGTCTTCAGCTTCATTCTTTTTTGAAGCTTGTGCCATGTCTTTGTTGTACATAAAGGCTGGTGAGGTGGGTATCTGACTTATCAGTACACGCCAACCACCGTCAGTATTACGTAGACAGGAAAACCATTGTCCTTTAAGCGTTTGGACCTGTTCTAGAAAAAAACAGAGGATAACATTTTCTTGTCACAAATAGCTTTCTGGTAAATCAATTAATGAAACTATAATTAGTCAATCACATACATTGGTAAAGTTTTATACAAGTAAATACATCTCTATAAATATAGATTTTATCAAATCAGGTATTTCAAAATATCAATGTACATTTGTTTAACAGCTCAGAAATCAGAATTAGTTAAAATATATATTCTCTCTGAACCCTTATTTCTTTACCACACAATTCCAAGTTTAGCATTCTGAAGAAAGGGGCCTTTTGAAAACATTGTGGGAAAAGGAGAAATGCTGGTTACCAGCATTTTCTACTTTTCCCACAATGTTTTCTACCCTATCAAAGACAGAAATCATAATTTGAGCTACCTATGAGTTGTCGTCTTCAAACACATTTAATTTGGTTGAGCACAAAATTTTGTCCTTTGGTAAAGACTTAAAAAGATATCATCATACCAATCAGTGTAGATCGAAGATCAGAATGCACAAATCTCTGCAGTGTGCACAGTTTATGACAAACCAGACACCTGTGATTCATACTCCTAGAAGTCAAAAAGTTTTTTTTTTTCTATTTTCAGTTTTGACTGGTTTTGAGACGGCCAACAGATATGAGGTCACAAACACAATGGGACAGCAGGTGTTCTTTGTGCAAGAAGGTAAGCTCCAGAACTCTTTACTACACAAGCCAGAGTTTTAATGACCTTGAGGAAGAACACTTTGAAAACATTGCAGGCTGGTTACCTGCATTTCTCCTTTCCCCACAATGTTTTTCACTTTTTCAAGGACATATCCAATCATTTGGATTCGTTTATTGTCTGTAAATGCTTTCAATATGCGTAAGTCTTAATATTTTGTCATCTGTTTAAGAGTTAACCCTTTACTGCACAATGACGCCTTTTGACGCCCCTTGAAAAGAATCCTTTTGAAAACATTGTGGGAAAAGGAGAAAATGCTGGTAACCAGCATTTTCTCCTTTTCCCACAATGTTTTCTACCCTAACAACGAAAAGTTGTACCATTTGAGCCACACTGAAATTGTCGTCTGCAAATGCTTTCAATTTGGACAAGGCTATAATTTTGCCGTGTGGTAAAGGGTTAAACTCCTCATTGTCCTTAGGCAAGCTACTTCAAAGCACCAGCCCAGTACATATGAAAGGCAGGATGTGCTGCAATAGTGACATGATTGATATAATGTTGAAAGAAGCGTAGAACCCCATACAATAGCAAGATAAACCCCTTGTTAACTAGAAAAGTGAAATTACCTTCTGAGTCTGTACAAAAAAACCAGTTAGTGTAGGCAGTTTGCATACAGTCTTGATCCCCTAAACGAATGAAATTGTAATTTGTTATAAATGAGTCATATCTGGTCAAAAGGTAGGTTACTGGGACAAATCTTTAAAAAAAGATTTTTGTTTGTACAAAAGAGGTGATGCTCATCAAGCTGGATTAGAATGATTGTCTTGAAGTTTAAAAATAGGTCAGCCTGGTAAACAATTAGGTCACTATGTCATATCAGAGAAAAGTATTGACTTTACTACATATTTTGTTTTGAAATATATTTTGGATTAGATAAGCAATTCAGGGCTGTGTGTCTTACTGTAAAAGTAGATCTGTTCATGACCTAAAACTAGAGTAAATGACACCTAGTAAAGGAAGGAAAGTATGTTTTATCAAATGGTATGAAAAACTTTGAAATAAAAGAGGCTATTGCTTTTCCTGTAATGCTTTCTAAAACTTAGTACTAAAGGATAGTAAAAAGTTGTATTTACACACTTTACCAAAGAATCTTGTGTTTTAACATTCGAAAGAAAATGCCTAGAAAAAATAAGTGAGAGGGAAAAGGTGAAAATTCTAGTAATCAGCAATGTCTTCTTTTTTTTCCACAATGTTTTCTACCCTTCCAAAGACAAATTCATACATTGAGCCAAAAGTAATTTGTCGTCTGCAAATACTTTAATCTTGCAGGTGGAAAATTGTGTCATCTGATAATAAATTGAAGTATCCATTGCAGTGCAAAAGATTTAATACTTTACCTAACAATCCCGACTTTTAATGACCCTGCAAAAAAAGGCTTTTGAAAACATTGTGGGAAAAGGAGAAAATAATGCGAGCCAGCATTTTCTCCTTTTCCCACAATGTTTTCTATCTTACCGAAGACTGATCTCACCATAATGAGCAATATTTTAATTTTTTGTCTGCAAAAGCTTTCAGTATGGTTGGTAAAAGGTTAATACATGCATGCATAAGATTAATTTAGTATGCCTATGATTAACCACCTTCAAAGAGATCTGGGGATCAAAATCTCTCTTTTGAAAAGACTCTACCTTTCTCACATTCCTATGTCTCCTTTCCTATCCCTTTATAAATCTTGCCAACATCTGTGGCAGAAGAATTGGAAAAATCATGGCAAAGTGCAGAAAAACAAAATTGGAAGAAACAACCTCTGCTTTTGTCAGAACTGTGCTTGTCTGACTGTAAACTTGTAGATCTTTATTTCTTTATTAATGTCATAACTTTTTAAGTCTTGCATCGCCACATGTATAAACTGTGCCTTTTTCCTATTTGGTGCAAATACAATTCACTGATACTCAGAAAGATTTTTATTTTGTAGACAAATCTATACAAACAGATGGTATAGATACAGAATTATTAGATTGCATGTTCTGTGTCGTCTGATCTTGGATCTACAGTACCCAGAATCCCCTCTTTTCACCTATGGCCCTGACGGGCATAAAATGTTTTTGAAACTTTAAAATTATCCAAACTTCACTGTACCAGGTAAAGGGTTATACCGTCACAAGATTACTTATTCATAGTGTCATGACTGTTGTCATTTGAACTTGTTTCCACCCACCACTGTGTAGGTATAATAACATCTTTCACATGTCTGTTTTATGTATAGGTAATTATGGTTCACATGAACAAAGTCAAGGAATACTTTCACTATGTTTTTAGCTCACCTGAGCATGAAGTGCGCAAGGTGAGCTTTTGTGATAGTGCTGTGTCCGTCATCCGTCATGCTGTCATCAACATCTATCTTTTGTGCACTCTAGAGGTAACATTTTCAATCAGACACTCATGAAATTTGGTCAGAAGGATTGTAGTGATAAAATCTTGGACAAGATCGAAAATGGGTCATCTCAGGTCAAAAAGTAGGTAACTGGGCCAAATCTTAGAAAAACATTCTGTGCACTCTAGAGGCCACATTTTCAACTTGATATGCTTGAAACTTGTTCAGAATGTTTGTCTTGATGAAATTTTTGATCAGTTTGAAATTGGGTCATGTTTGGTCAATAAAAAGGTCACTGGGCCAAATCTTAGAAAAACTGTGTGTGTACTAGAGGCTACATTTTTAGGCTGAAACTCATGAAAATTGGTCAGAATGTTTGTCTTAATGATATCTTAGACAAGTTTGAAATTGGGTCATGTTGGGTCAAAAAGTAGGTCACTTGGCCAAATCTTAGAAAAACCTTGTGTGCACTTTAGAAACTACATTTTCATCCTAATACTCATGACTTTACTTCAGAATCTTGGTCTTGATGATATCTTGGACAAGTTGGAAACTGGGTTATATTAGGTCAAAAAGTAGGTCACTGGGCCAAATCTTTAAAAAAATTAAAAAAAAAGCTTGTTTGCACTCTGGAGGCAACTTTTTCAGTCAGGTACTCATTAAACTTTGTCAAAATCTTTGTCCTTATGAAATTTCAGACAAGTTTGAAACTGGGTCATGCAGAGTCAAAAAGTAGGTCACCAGATCAAATTTTAGAAAAACATTTTGTGCACTTGAGAGGCCACATTTTTAGTTTAATACTTATGAAACTTGGTCAGAATACTTGGCTTGATGATGTTTCGGACAACTTCGAAATTGGGTCATGTTGGGTCAAAAAGTAGGTCACTGAAACAAATCCTAGAAAAACCTTATGTTTCCTCTAGAGGCCACATTTTCAGCCAGAAACTAATGAAACTTGGGTCATGTCAAATAAAAAAGAAGGTCAGGGGGCCAAATCTTAGAAAAACCTACAGTCTAGAGGCCACTTTTTCAGCCTGGTACTAATGAAACTTGGTCAGAATGTTTGTCTTGATAAAATCTAGGACAAGTTGGAAATTTGTTCAAGTCAGGTCCAAAAGTAGGTCACGTGGCCAAATCTTAGAAAAACCTTTTGTGCAGTCTAGAGGTCACATTTTCAGCCTGATACTCATGAAACCTAGTCAGTATTTTTATCTTGAAAGAACTTTGGACAAGTTTGAAATTGGGTCACATCGGATGAAAAAGTAGGTCATGGGGCAAAATCTTGCTAAAACCATGTGTGCACTCCAGAGGCCACTTTTTCAGCATGATACTCGTGAAACTTGGTCAGAATGTTTGTCTGGATGAAATCTTTTGACAAGTTTGAAATTGGAGCACATGGGTCAAAAAGTACGTCATGGGGCCAAATCTTAGAAAAATGTTGTGCACTCTAGAGACCACATTTTAGGCCTGATACTCATGAAGCTTGGTCAGAACGTTTGTCTTGACAAATTCTCTGGCAGGTTCAAAATTGGGTCAGATTGGTTCTGAAAGAAGGTCAGGTGGCCAAATCTTAGACAAACCTTGTGTCCACTGCAGAGGTGTCAGGCCACATTTTGAACCATATTCAGAATTAAAAAATAGGTCAAATTGGTTAAAAAGTAGATCACTTACACTCGTGCGTTTTATGTGTCAGTCGTATTTGGTACAGCATGCATCTTATTTTGTGCTGGCATCCACAAACATTTTCAGTCCAATACTCATGAAAGTTAGTCTTGATTATACCTAGGACGAGTCTGAAAACTAACCACATAGGGTCAAAAAGAAGGTCACTTAACCCTTTAGCACACAATCCCGACTTTGAACAACCCTGGGGAAGAGGCCTTTTGAAAACATTGTGGGAAAAAGGAGGAAATGCTGGTAACCAGCTGGTAACCAGCATTTTCTCCATTTCCCTCAATGTTTTCTACCTTTCTTAAAACAAATTTCAGTTTTTGAGTCACATTTATGTTGTCGTCTGCCAATACTTTCAATTTGCAAATGTCCTGAATGCTGTCATTTAGTAAATTTTAGAAAAATTTAGTATGTACGCTAGAGGCAGTATTTTCTGTCCAATAATCATGAAAGTTTGCCCGAATTGTTAACTGAATACTAGTATGAAGGCCATTCATTTAATTGTGTCTCTAATGGGCCTTCATACCGCATAACCATACGTATCACAAGGAAATACTGGTATTTTCGCAAGGAAGGTGTTCTGAATACTGGCACGAAATTTTGTTGTTAAAGGTTCTTTCTTTCAAAAGTTATTGAAAGTTGAAGTAGGTGCAGTCATATACACTGGCTATATTATTGAAACCAGATTAAGAGGCCTGTGCATTATTCATGACAATGCATCTGCTCACAAGTCTGCAATTGTTCAGAATTTCCTGGAAACGGGAAAAGGAGGTACAGCTTCCCCACCCACCCAATTCTCCCAACCTCAGCCCATGTGACTTTTTTCTCATTCCTTTATTGAGGAAAACTCTCTCTGGGCATTGATATGACTCTAAAGGTGCCCTGGGAAGTGCCATTTTCAGTGTCTGCCGGGTATTCCCAGAAAAACCTATTTTGCAGCATTCACAGACTGGATTTCCCGACTTGAAAAGTGTATTTCTGTTAATGGAGAATATTTTGAAGGGGTGAAACGAACAAAATATATGCATTTAATATAATGCGTCTCATAAACACCCAGTGACACAATTAAATGAATGACCCTGGTAATATCTGGGATGAGTTTTAAAATGGGTCAAGTTTCAGTCAGATTCTCATGAAAGTTGGGGCTGCCTCCTTAATTCCCTCAACATTATTCTTATTATGCACACTGAATATATTGTGTATGCATTTTATCATCACCACTAGGATCTCTTTAACTCTATGAATCCTAGATGACTGTACTCAGGTGAGCTCTTTAGGGCCAGTGGCCCTCTAGTCTCATATTACAACATAACTCTAATTAGTATGCACTACCTAAGGACTTGGAACAAACTTAAGAAATTTACTGTTTATAACTTTTTCCACAATGTTTATACCCTTTTGTTGACATTCCATTATTTGAACAGTTTTTCAAATGCTTTGTTGCTTTGTGAAGAATGAAGGATGTTGAATGTCTTACATGTACAATATAACACTTACAGAATCCAGTTGCTGTGAGAGGATGTTCTGTGCCTACAACAGAGGCTTTACCCTTCACATTACTGATAATAACTCACAGGTAGGTGTTGTGTATCTAACTGAAATCTCTTTCTCTTTGTAGCTCACCAGAGCATGAAGTGCTCAAGGTGACCTTTTGTGATCATGCTGTGTCCATTGTGTGTCGTCCATCGTCAACAGTTACCTTGTGTGCACTCTAGAGGCCACATTTTCAGTCAGATACTCATGAAACATGGTCAGAATGTATGTCTTGATAAAATCTCAAGTTTGAAATCGGGTCACATAGGGTCAAAAAGTAGGTCACTGGGCCACATCTTAGAAATACATTGTGTACAGTCAAGAGGCAACATTTCAGCCCGATACTCATGACACTCCCTCAGAATGTTTGTCTTGATGATTTCTCAGACATTTCTGAAAATGGGTCATGTAGGGTCAAAAAATAGGTCATATGGCCAAATCTTTGAAAAACCTTGTTTGCACTTTAGAGGCCACATCTTCAGCTGTATACTCTTACGAGCATTAAAGTTTGCAACAAAAGCAGAGCTTAGATATGAACCGTTCCAGCTGGGATTTGAACCCATGCAGCAAAGTTCCTCATTTATCAAGGTTTAAAAGACCAATACACTAATCACTGAGCTAAAAAGAATTCTCCCTTATGCAGTTCTCAGATATTGATTTTATACGACAGGAATTTGACAACAAATGGCTCACTGGCCAATCACGGATGAGCCCCCATCTTACGAACATGAAAGTCCACAACAAATGCATAGCTCAAATATAAACTGCTTCAGCTGGGATTTGAACCTGTGCGGCAAAGATCCTTAATTTTCAAGATTTAAAAGACCAATACACTAACCACTGAGCTAAAGAGAATTCTCCCTAATGCAGTTGTCAGGTATTGATTTTATACGGAAAGAAGCTATGCTGTAAGGAAGTGAGTGATCTCCCGTAACACACCCCCTCTTAAGGGAAGTCATCATTTGATGACAGAAAGCCTTATTAGGCAGGATGTCTATTATTTAGACAACAAATGGCTCAATAGCCAATAACAGGCAGTTCTATAAACAAAAAATGGCTCAAAGGCCAGTCCCGGACGAGCCTCCATCTTACGAACATGAAAGTTCACAAAAAATGCATAGCTCAAATATAAACCGTTCTGGCTGGGATTCAAACCCGTGCAGCAAAGTTCCTCGTTTATTGAGGTTTAAAAGACCAATACGCCAACCCTTGAGCTGAAGAGAATTCTTTCAAACGTAGTTGTCACATATTAATTTTTAGCTCACTTGAGCACAAAGTGCTCAAGGTGAGCTTTTGTGATCTTGCTGTGTCCAGCGTCCATTGTCCATTTACCTTGCATGCACTCTAGAGGCCACATTTTAAGCCAGATCCTCATGAAACGTGGTCAGAATGTTTGTCATGATAAAATCTTGGATAATCTTGGATAAGTTCGGAATTGGGTCACATGGGGTCAAAAGGTAGATCACAGGGCCAGATCTGAGAAAAACTTCGTGTGTACTGTAGAGGCCACATTTTCAGCCTGATACTCATGAAACTTGGTCAGACTATTTGTCTGGATAAAATCTCGGACAAGTTCGAAATTGGGTCATGTTGGGTCAAAAAGTAGGTCACAGGGCCAAATCTTAGAAAAAACTTGTGTGCATTCTAGAGGACACAGTTTCAGCCTGATATGCATGAAAAATGGTCAGAATATGAATTTTGTCTGGATAAAATATCGGAAAAGTTTGAAATTGGGTCATGTCAGGTCAAAAAGTAGGTCACAGGGCCAGATCTAAAGAAAACATTGTATGCACTCTAGAGGCCACATTTTCAGCCTGATTCTCATGAAACATGGTCAAATGTATAAAATCTCGCACAAGTTCGAAATTGGGTCACATGGGGTTAAGTAAGTTATGGGGCCAAATCTTCGAAAAACCATGTATACACTTTATGATGTGCATGAAACTTGGTCGGAATGTTGATCTGGATAAAATCTCGGACAATTTCAAAATTGGGCCAATTGGGGTCACAAAGTAGGTGACGGGGCCATGGCTTAGAAAAACCTTGTTTGCACTCTAGAGGCCACATTTTCAGCCTGTTACTCATGAAACTTGGTCAGAATGTTTATCTGGATAAAATCTTGGACAAGTTTGAAATTGGGTTACGTCAGGTCAAAAAGTAGGCCATGGGGCCAAATCTTTGAAAAACCTTGTGTACACTCTAACAGCCACATTTTCAGCTTTATACTCATGAAACTTGGTCAGAATGTTTGTCTAGATAAAATCTCGTAAAAGAATGATATCGAGTCATGTCGGGTCAAAAAACAGGTCACAGGGCCAAATCTTAGATAAACCTTATGTGACTGTAGAGGCCACATTTTTAGCCAGATTTGAAATTCAAAAATAGGCTAAACCAGTAAAAAAGTAGATCACTTACTCTAGCGCATTTTACATCATCACGACCAGGATCTTTTCAGCCTTATCAGTATGTGACCTTACTCAGGTGAGCGCTTTAGGGCCAGTGGCCCTCTTGTTATAGTAGAAGAAGGTATGCTGTAAGGAAGGAGTGATTTTCTGTAACAATACTCATGAAAAACGGTCAGAATTTTTGTCTTCATGATATCTTGGATAAGTTTGAAATAGTCACATAGGGTCAAAAAGTAGGCCATTGGTCTAAATCTTAGATAAAACCTCACTCTAATCTGTAGAGGCCACATTTTCAGTCTGATAATAATGGAACTATGTAAGAATGTTTGTCTTTATGATATCTCTGACCAGGTAGGAACTAGGTCATGTTGGGTCAAAAAGTAGGTCACTGGGCCATATCATAGAAAACCCATTTGTGCGCTCCAGAGCCCTCATTTTCAGACTGATACTCACGAAACTTGGTCAGAATATTATTGTCTTGATGATATTTTGGACAAGTTTGAAATTGATCAGACTGTTTGTCTTGATGAAATCTGGTACATTTTCAAAATTGGGTCATATAGGTTCAAAAAGTAGGTCAATGGGACAAATCTTGAAAAAATCTTATGTGCGCTCAAGAGGTCACATTTTCTGACCAAAACTCATGAAAATTGGTCAGAATGTTTGTCTTGATGATATATTAGATAGGTACAAATTGGGTGATGTTGGGTCAAAAAGTAGGTCACTGGGAGAAAATTAGAAAAAGTCCTGTGTGCAGTCTAGAGGCCACATTTTCCATCTGATACTCATGAAAAATTCTCAGAATGTTTGTCTTGATGATACATGTATCTCTGACAAGTTTAAAAGTAGATAATGTGTTTCAACCCTTTACCAATCAGAACCCAGTACAATGTAGCACCCTAGAGGCTACATTGTTAGTTATATACTCGTGAAACTTGGTCAGAATGTTCGTCTTGATAAGATCTTGGACAAGTTCGAAATGTCGGGTCAAAAAGTAGATCACTGGGCTAAATCTAAGAAATACCTTGTGTGCACTCTAGAGGCCATATTTTCAGCCTGATACTCTTGAATCTTGGTCAGAATTTTTGTCTTAATAATATCTTGGACAAGTTTGAAATTGGGTCATGTTGGGTCAAAAAGAAGGTCACGGGGCAAAATCTCAGAAAAACGGTGTGTGCATGCTAGAGGCTACATTTTCAGCCTGAAACTTATGAACCTTAGGATGCTTGTCTTGAAAATATCTTGGACAAGGTGAAACTTGGTCATGTTGGGTCAAAAAGTAGGTCATTGGGCCAAATCTCAGAAAAAACCTTGTGTGCACTCTAGAGGCCACATTTTCAGCCTGAAACACATGAAAGTTGGGTAGAATGTTTGTCTTAATGACATCTTGGACAAGTTCAAAATTGGGTCATGTTGGGTCAAAAGTGTATGTCACTGGGCTAAATCTAAGAAAAACCTTGTGTGCACTTTAGAGGCCACATTTTGAGCCTGATACTCTTGAAACTTGGTCAGAATGTTTTTCTTGATAATACCTTTGACAAGTGTGAAACTGGGTCATGTTGGGTCAAAAAGTAGGTCACTGGGCCAAAGCTCAGAAAAACCTTGTGTGCACTCTAGAGGCCACATTTTCAGCCTTAAACTCATGAAAGTTTGGTGGAATATTTTTCTTGATAATATCTGGGACAAGTTCAAAATTTGGTCATGTTTCCATAAAGTAGGTCACTGGGCTAAATCTTAGAAAAACCCTGTGTGCACTCTAGAGGCCACATTCGTTGTCCAATACTCATGAAACTAGGTCAGATTATCTGTCTTGATGATATCGCAGACAAGATTGAAATTGGGTCATGTTGGGTTAAAAAGTAGGTCACTGTGCCAAATCTTAGGAGAAACTTGGATGCTTCATAGAGGCCACATTTTCAGCCTTAAACAGATAAAGATTGGTCAGAATGTTTATCTTGTTGATATCTCAGAAAAGTTTGAAAGTGGGTCATGTCGGGGCAAAAAGTAGGTCACATGGTCAAATCTCAGATAAATCGTATGTGCACTCTAGATGCCACATTTTCAGCCTGATTCTTATGAAACTTGATCAGAAAGTTTGCCTTGATGATATCTTGGACAAATTTCAAAAGTGGATCACATCTGGTAAAAAAGTAGGTCACTGGACCAAACCTTAGAAAAACCTAGTGTGCACTGTAGAAGCCACATTTTTAGTCTAATACTCATGAAATTTGCTCAGAAATCTTGTTTTAATGATATCTTGGACAAGTTTTGAATTAAGTCATATTGGTTCAAAAAGTAGGTCACTTACACTCATGTGTTTTACATCATTAAAACCAGGATCTCTTCAGCTTTATTAACTGTAGATGACTTTCCTCAGGTGAGCACTTTAGGGCCAATGGCCCTCTTGTTTTAGCTCTACTGGCTGAAAGCCAACACCATGAATTAATGATATCTGCTGGAAAACAATCAAAATCACTGCCAGTTAAGCAATTCAGGCCCTTTTTTTTGTAGAAACAAGTGTATTTAATATTTCAATACAGGAAGTGATTCGAGTAACAAGAGAGTTCAAATGCTGCACTGGATGTTGCTGGTGTGCTGATGGTTGCTGCACTATGGAGGTCACCATTGAGGCCCCTGTTGGTCGAGTTGTCGGCAAAGCCAAAACAAGGTACTATCTTGTACTTGTGCTTGAAAACAAAATTTCACACTAATGTATTGATATTGAGTATTTGAAGTTGTGTCTTGCAGAAAATTAAAAACATTAAAATTTTAACTCATGCTCATATTCAACTTTTTATGTCCTTAAAAGAGATAGCTTCAGAAAACATTTGAGGAAAAGGAGCAACTTCTAGGAACAAGAAACTGGCATACAATGAAAGCAAAACATTTTTAGCATGCCTAAGCAAAATGCTTAGCAGAAGGTGAGCTTTTGTGATTGTGCTGTGTCTGTCGTCAGGCATCTGTAGTGTGTCAGCAACTGTTACCTCATGTACTGTCAAAAGGCCACATTTACCATCCAATACCCGTAACACTTGGTCAGACTGTTTGTAGTGATAGGATCTCTGACAAATTTGAAAATGGGCCATGTCAACCCAAAAAGAAGGTCACTTGGACAAATCTGTAAAAAACCTTGTGTACACTCTAATAGCTACATTTTGAGTCAAATACTCATGTAAATTAATCAGGATGTATGCCTTGATGACATATCAGATCTGTTTGAAAAATGGGTCATGTCGGGTCAAAAAGAAGGTCACTTGTCATAATCTAAGGAAAGCTTGTGTACGGGTCCCTATAAACTAAGAAACAGAACCGAAATGAAATGCAACGAAACACAATGAAACGAAACGAAACAGAACCAGACCTAATGAAACAAAACGAAATAGAATGAAACGAAACGAAATAGAAAAATTCAAGCAGAAGTAAAACCTACATCATTTTTTTCTTTTGAATCATCTTCCTATTGATTGCAATTTATGCAAAAGAGTGAATATTTAAAATCTGATAGCAGCTGTACGCACGAAGATCAGGCTATTATTGTGTATCCGGATTATTGTTCACTTTGTCATTGAAATGAATCATCATTAAAATGTTCTTCAATTAAAGGGCAACCGTCAGTGATGCAATTATGTCACTGCCCAGTCGAAGCAGAGGGACAATATGAGGGCCTCGATTATTTTCCCTATTTGTTTGGGGCATTCAAATTTCCCCCAATAACGACGAGTTGGGTACATTACCAGTAAGCAATACCGCCCCGCACCATAACTGATCCCAGTCCCCAAAACGATCGCACTGCAGTATGCAACAGTTAGGGTAACGTTCATTCCTGCGTTGGATCAGTTGTACATGGCCATTAGCTTGAGACAACAGAAGCCTTGACTCATCAGAAAACAATAATTGTCTGCCAAGGCTGTCTCATCCAGTTTATGTGTCCTAAGGCCAATTGCTGTCTATTAATTGCGATGGCGGTACGTCAGAACCGAGCGGACCTACGGGCGAGGTCTGTGCAAACCGTTATCAGCTAAACGATTCTGAGGCTAACAGCGGCTGTAACTGTTGTTCGCAGGTCTTGAAGGAACTGATTCACAATATATTGGTCAAAGGCTGGTAAGTTTGTTGCACTCCAGGTTTGCGCATATCGCTGAAGAAGGCGGCTGACTGCTTGCGCGAATGCACCAACATGAATTGCAACCTCTGTAGTAGGAAGGCAAGCCTCCAGCATACCTATGACTCTTTCTGGTAAATTTTCTTTAAAAAGTCTTGGCATTGATATTTCTGATCAATACGTGGAAGTATTGAAAAAAAAAAAAAAATCGTTGGACCCAGGGCAGCTTGGACATTCACTGCCGTCATTTGATAAGGGTATTTCTCTTTTAATTATAACACGTCATATCATTTTTAAATGTGATCATTGTAAGTTCCTTTGATGTTGAGGGAAAAGGTTTGGGTTCTAGTTTAGTCAATTCCTGAAGTTTCTTAACGTAACAATAGCTTCCAACAGTAAACAAAGCAAGTATTAAAATACATTTAAATCTATATCGTATCATTTAAAAGTATGGAAATAAGTTGAAAATGGCAATCTGATATTGTACAGTCAGTCCAAGTGTTCGGCGCTGGCAGAGAAATTAATTTCAAGATCAGGTTAAAAGTTGTCAGGTGGCTCCATCTTTTGTTTACTTTTTGCACAATTTTAAAATTCATTTTTCGGCCAGTGACTAACAGTTGGACTTACCACACAACAACAGATTGCAATCTTCACAATATTTACCATACTTTGATTTGGTATGATTAAAATTGAAATGTATTTTAACACCAGCATTGTGATTTTGACTGCTAATGGGCCTTTAACTTATATAATTTTCACATAGACAGCAGTTTTGCACAAGAAGAGTGAATCTTTCCCTCGATAATTTCAAAATAGTCAATAATATTATAGTGTTATATATTTCTTTCATAGAAAATAATAACCTTACTGCAGTCGTGCGAAAAATTATCCTTATCTGCTGTATGGATTCTTATAAGAATAAGGATTCTTATTTGCCAGTGGTGTTGCAACCCACTTGACATTTTCAGATTACTTTAAAATAAGCTACTGCTTACCGTCGGATCTTGTGCAAATGTTTGGATTCATTTATAACCATACTGTACATTTATTGGGAACAAGTAATGTCTTTGAGACTAAAGATGATTTCTTCTAGAATGAATTTATCTCCCTATGCTGATGTAGCTATTCACTACAAAGCAGTTCTAACGAACAGCCCTACCCATTTTTCTCTTTTCAGACCTGAAACCATCTCTTAATCTTACAGGTTCTTATTGACTTATAAATATGGGAAAGAAATGTACAAAAAAAAAAAAAACCATCTGTGGGGACTTTATACTTGCAAGGGTCGACTGAAAGCATCTTGAAAGGCATCGACCCAGCACCTCAAAGGTATTGACGGCATAATATGGTGTTCATGTGAAATATGCCTGCACCCTGAGAAAGTAATATAGTATCAAAATGATTAGTTGGATGGCGTTAAAGGCCGTTTTCAACATTATTTCTGTTAAATCGAGGCGGCCAGTGCACCTATCCATGTTTTCATGGATTTTCTTCTGACAGCAATATGCACACTATTCTTTCCAAGCTACTGGCAGCTTACCCACGTAACCATCGGCGAAACAATGGTCAGCGGTGAGAGAGGAGTGAATTCTGTCGCAATGACTATCATCAATCCTCGGAAAGAAATTGGCCCAGCCGGGGATCAAACCAGCAACCCCATGTTCTCAAGTCCTGTACACTACCAACTGAGTTACAGGGGCTTGGTACCAAAATGATAGAAGAACAGAATAGAAAAAAAAAAATTTCATTTTCATCCAAAATCTTGCATCAAATATGTTGGAATTTGTGCAACTTTCGGAAACACAGGTCCTAGTAAAGGATTGTCATTTAGATCAACTAATTCTGATTCTGACTAGATTTTCAAACCTGCAAAGTATGCATAAGATGACGCGAACTTTCAGCAATTGTTTCTGTGTACACATAAAACGTGGGATAAAGCAATAAGAAAATGATACAAAAGATATATGATAAATTGAGAAAAAAGGTAAAATCACTGCTAGATTTCGTTCTTTTCATTTCATTTCGTTCTAGTTCGTTTCATTGTGTCTGGTTCCATTTCGTTCAGTTCCATTTTGTTCCGTTTCATTGTGTTTCATTTCGTTGCCCTTCGGTTCCGTTTATAGGGACCCCTTGTGTACACTCTAGAGGCTACATTTTCAGTCCAATACTAATGAACCTTGGTAAGAATGTTTGATATCTGGGATGATTTCTAAAATGGGTCACATCAGGTCAAGCAGTAGGTGACTCAGAAAAATCTAAGAAAAACATTGCTAGCAACATAGAGGCCACATTTTGAGACCAATACTCTTGAAAGTTGGTCACTATGTTTGTCTCTCTGATAGCTCAAATGAGTTTGAAATGGGTCACATTGGGTCAAAAGTAGATCATAGGGATAAATCTTAGAAAAAAAAAAAAATTGTACAAGCTAAAGGCAACATTGTCAGTCGAATACACATGAAAATTTGTCAAAATGTTTATCTTGATGATGTGTTATATGTCTTTAAGAAATTGGTCAAGTCAGGCCAAAAAGTAGGTCAGTGGGACAAATTTTAGGAAAACCTTGTATGGAAACTAGAGGTTAGATTTTCTGTCCAGTACTCATAAAACTGGTTCAGAATGTCTGTCTAATGATATTTAAGACAAGTGTGAAGCTAAATCATATTTGGAGTGAAAATTGGGTCACTGAGACAGTTAAAAAAAATAATATTGTACAAGCTTGAGGCCTCTTTTTCAGTAAGATACTCATGAAAGTCAGGCATAATGTTTATTTCGATGATATCTTAGTCACATTCAAAACTGGGTCTCATCTAGTCAAAAAGTAGGCCACTGGAACATTCTTAAAAAACCCCTGTGTACACTTTAGAGTCAAATTTTCATTCAAATACTGATAAAAGTTGGTCAAAACCTTATCTTCATGATATCTCAGTCAAGAGTGAAATGCCATCACATTGTGTGAAAAAATAGGTCAGAATTTGTAAAAAAATAGGACACTACTGGGATATACCGTAGAAAAACCTTGTGAACACTCTAGAGATAACATTTTCAGCCCAATGCTGATAAAAGCTGGTCAGAATGTTTGTCTTGATGATATATCAGAAGGCCATCATGGCTTCTTGTTAGTTGTTCAATGCTTTTGAATGTAAGTAAAGATATTTATTTTGATATCTCAAACAAATTTGAAAATTGGTCATGCCAGGTCAAAAAGAAGGTTACTTGGAAAAAATTGTGAAAAACCTTGTGTGCACTCAACAGGCATCTGTAGTTGTCTTTGACAATTTTTTCACAGAAACTGTCAGTATAAGGGTTCCACAGGTTGGTCACTCGTCCAAGCACTAGCCTCATGGCATGTTGCCAGACTGTCGCAGAGAGACATGCACTAAACTCTACCACTGTTAACCCTTTACCAAATGACAAAATTTTAGACTGGTCCAAATTGAGAGCATTTACAGATGAAAAAATAAATGTAACCCAAAAATTGACATTTGTTTTGGGAAGGGAAGAAAACATTGTGGCAAAAGGAGAAAATGCTGGTTACCAGCATTTTCTCCTTTTCCCACAATGTTTTCAAAAGCTTTCTTTTTCAGGGTCGTTAAAAGTCAGGATTGTGTGGTAAAGAGTTAAGCAAGTGCAGTTTCAAGATTTTTTTTTAGCTCACCTGGGCACAAAGTATTCAAAGTAAGCTTTTGTGATCATGCTTTGTCCATTGTCTGTGTTGTGTCCGTTGTGCATCTTTTGAACATTAACAATAACCACATGTGCACACCAGAGGGTGCATTTTCAGTCCAATACCCTTGATAGTTGGAAGGTTTGTCTTTGTAATTTCTTGGACAAGTGTGAAAGCAGTTCACATCAGGTAAAAAAGTAGGTCTTTGGGACAAATCTTTGAAAAACTTTGTGTGCAGAGGCAGCATTTTGAGTTAAATACTTAGAAAAGTTGGTCAGAATGTTCTTTCTGATGTTATCTTAGAAAAATAGGTCAGTGGGACAAATGTTAGGAAAACCTTTTGTATACTGTAGACGCCATATCTTCAATACTCATGAAAGTTTGTTTGAATGTTTGTCTTGATGATATCACTTACAAGTTTGAAAATGTGTCCCATAGGGTCAAAAAGTAGGTCATTGGGATAAATCATAAATCATAGAAAAACTTTGTGTGCACCCTAGAACTAAGTTTGTCAGAATGTTGGTCCTGATGTCTCAGAAAGTTGAATGAAAAGGTCACATCTGGTTGAAAAGTAGGTCACTTGATAAATATTATAAAGTCTCTTGTGTATTCTAGAGGCCACATTTTCAGCCTTATACTCATAAGGGTTGGTCAGAACATGTAGTTTGATATTATCCAGAGGAGTTTGAAAATCGGTGACGTCTGGTCAAAAAGAAGACCACATGGAAATATCTAAGAACACCTAATGACTTGTGAAAACTAGAGGCCACAGGTTGAGTGCAGTACTCATGAAAAATGGTCAAAAGGTTTGTCTTGATATTATCTAGGACAAACTCTAGGATGGGTCAAGTCAACTTGAAATGTGGGTAACTGGGACAAATCTTTGGAAAATGTTGTTGAGGCCTCATTTGCAGACCAATATTTATGGAAATTGGTTAGAATGCTTATCTTGACGATGCCTCAGAAGAACACGAAACTGGGAAATGTCTTAAAACCTTGTGTGCACCCTAGAGGACACATTTTCTGTCCAATTATCTGGGAAACATGTATATGTAAGATTGTTTGTTTATAATGGATACAGCCTATCAAAAAGCATGTCCCTGGGACAAATCTTCGGAAAACCTTGTTTGAACCGTCTCATTTTCAGTCCAGTTCCTATGAATATTTTTCTGAATGGTATTCTTGATGATATCTTAGATGTCTTTGAAAATGGGTCATGTCAGGTCAAAAAGTAGGTCCCTTGGACAAATCTGAAAAAAAATATTGTGTGCTTTTAAGAGGCCACATTTTCAGTCCAATACTCATGAAAGTTGGTCAGAATGTTCCCTAGGATGACATTATAAAGTGATCACTTAACCCTTTCCCAAACAAGCCCTGCTTTTCACGTGTCTGCAGTACAAGTCTTTTGAAAACACTGTGGGAAGAGGAGAAATTACTCGTAACAAGCAATTTCTCCTTTTCCCACAGTGTTTTCTACCCTTTTGGAGAACTTTCTGTCATTTTCATCAAATTTAAAATTGTCGTCTGCAGACTCTTTCAATTTGGACCAGTCTAAAATTTATCGTTTGGGAAAGGGTTAAGATCATCATCAAGAAGTAGGTCACTGGGACAAATCTTGGAAAACCTTATTTGCACAAAGATTAAAGCTTGTCAGAGTGTTTGTCTCGATGATATCTAAGATGAGTTTGAAAATGGGTTATCAGTGTGTCTGATCACATACACGTGTACATGAATCATGTAAATTTTGAAATAATCACATACAATTTAACGGCCATATGCAGAATGTACGGAAATGGATGCCATGAATTATGAATTCTATCAGAGACAGTCGATGCAAACAGATACACAGTATGTCAATCAGGCTGCTACTTCAAAAAACATAGATGGGGAAGCAACAACCAACCTTATCAACTTTCAACTTTTTCAAAAGCCCCCTTCTCCCCCCCCCAGGAAAACAATCTATCAGAAATGGAACCAATGGAGCCATGCGTATTGGCTAAGGACAATCAGCATTCATTACTCGGCACTATTACACTGGCAGGAAAAGTAAGTCTAAGATTAACAGGGCTCTGGCTGTCTATTGCCACTCACGCTAAATGCGATAATTTAGAAAGAAAATATCTCCAATAATGAAACACTGGCAAATCTGGGAAAAAGTAATGCATATTCATGAATCTTAAAAGATTTAAACTCCAATATAAACAATGTGTATCAGGTATTAAGGAAGCACATATCACTGTTATCACAGCTAATCAAGCTGTCGTGTCATTAATTAAAAAATGTGATAATGATGTTAATCCGCTTATCTAGTGTACAAATGACAGGTTTTGAAGTTACATGCCAACTGTATTGACAAATTTATGTCAAATCATGTGGAAGTACTAATCAAAAAATCAACTGACATGAAAAAAAGATTGTTGAAAAAAATGCAAAAACACAACAAAATGTTAGTTGGACACTGTCCGATCAGAGACACTTCTGACTGTCTTTTGAGCTTTATTAATGATTCTAACCAGTAAATTTGCATAAATATCAGTATTAAACGAGAAGTTAGTGCAAAAATCTCAGCCTAACGATGAGAAAGAAACTGGGATGATTTTATGAAATGAAAAAGTTGTTGAACAACCTGCAAATCAGAAAGGGGGGGGTAGGGATTAGGTCACCTTGTCTTACATTGATAGCATTGGAACAAGTTTTAAAGAAGAATCCACAAATCTGATGGTACACAAACAAGAATTTGCAGGGGAACCCCTGATAAATTTATTAAAATGACAATTTATGGAAAAATACATTTTAACAGTTGAAAATTATTGTACCCCCATTTCATTTTCTGTACCCCCAATTTTGCAGCCTAAGAGGTACAAAAAAAACCATTTGAAAAACATCAGCCGGTAATTGGGTTATGTTCCATCAAAATGTAGGTCACTGAGACAAATCCTAGAAAAAGCTTGTGTACACTCTAGAGGCCACATTTTCAGTCCAATAATTAGGAAAATTTGTTTGAAGGTTTGTCTTGATTTCTTGGAAGAGATTGGAAGTGGGTCATGTTGGGTTGAAAAGTTTCAGGTGAGCAACTCAGGACCATCATGGCCCTCTTATTTTTAATAACTGAATACTCTTCATTAGTGTTTGCCTTGAGCAAAGTATTGCATATATTGAAGAAAAGTTGCCAAGGAACAGAATGGCAGGATTGTGATTAGTTTTACTATAATTTCAGCACCTCTTACTGGAAGGGCCATTTTAAGGTCTATGACGCAGCAGACACCCATCTCTTTACTATCTGGGGTCCATGTTGCCCCTGTCAGGCTCCCTGTTGTCCGGAAGATCTGAGATATCCAGTGAGTTTTCTTCTCTATACTATTGAAGGCCCTTATTCATCAATTATTCTAAATAGTATTCTTAGTCTTATTCTCCCAAATTTTTCTTTTTTTTATTTTTTTTTTTATTTTTAGATTTTTATTAGCCACGTCAACTGGTATGATGGGAGTCGTGGCCATCTCCCACCATACCTTACAATTCAATGTTAGTAGGTTTCTAAATAATTTGTTAGTACTCTTAAACAAAAGCTGTTTCATATACCTAACAAAAATTTTATTTTTTGTAAAGTTGTTCCATCACTTGAATGTGGCCTTATTAAGAGAGAGAGAGAGAGAGAGAGAGAGTCAGAAATCAGGGTAAAAAAACATGAAATAGATGTAAGTATGTGTGTGTGTGTGGGTGAGTGGATATGTGCATATGGAGTAAAGAAATTGGAATCTTTCAGAAATTTTACAGAAATTCGTTAATATTTACTACCTGTGCACTATACTGGCAAAGGAGACTTTGATAATCATGTTCCACAATTGTCATGTGACATTTGTCAATTTCATGTGTGTTTGTGCATTTATGAATATTCAAGGTCAAGTTTAGAGTATTTTTAAGGCTGATCATTGAGGGTATTTTTTGTTTATTCCTACAGTGATAAATATATTTCTTAAGTTCTAAAAGTAGTCTGTCTAATGGTACGTTTGATGAACGTGTGCCTAAAAGTAAAGTTCGACTATCAATTTGCAGTGTATGGTCAAAAGTACTTAAAATTGTTGCTATATTATTAATTAACCCTTTACCACACGACAAAATTATAGCCTTGTCCAAATTGAAAGCATTTGCAGACGACAATTTCAATGTGGCTCAAATGGTACAACTTTTCTTTGATAGGGTAGAAAACATTGTTGGAAAAGGAGAAAATGCTGGTTACCAGCATTTTCTCCTTTTCCCCCAATGTTTTCAAAAGGCTTCTTTCCCAGGGGCGTCAATAGGTGTCATTGTGCAGTAAAGGGTTAATGATTTGGTGTGTTCACAGTCATGAAATAGATGTAGAATAGTTTCTTCATATTGTTTACAAGATGTACATGTGTTAGTATCTATCAATTTCATGTTAAAATTTTTCTAGATGTTAAAGTAACACAATTTCTGGTTGTTTAAACCATCCAGCAATATTTACTGTGTTATTTCTTAACTCTTAGCATTATGACTCAATGCTACACTTGTCCAGACTGGAAGCATTTGCAGACAATAAATTAAATGTTGCTCAAATGATAGGATGCGATAGAGTTGAAAACATGTTGGAAAATGGGAAAATGTTGGTGATCAGCATTTTAAGCTTGGGTGATTTTGAAGAAAACATAAAGGTATCGTTGTAGCCCTGGCATTGTTGTTGTAGTCTGTGTTGTTGTCATGCAAAAATTTTGACATTTCATTAATCTGTCTGATATTACTGAAGATAAATTGCCTCAAACTTGGAAAAAATGTCAGTTATCAAAAGGGGAACCTATAAAACAAGGGTAGATAACCATCAAACTATTTTTGACAAAGTTATTCCCCCTTTTCACTTAGAATTTCACTGAAAATCAAGCAATCACAGCCAAGCATTGACACCCAAATACGAAGTTTTTGTTAGCTTACCTGATCACTAAGTGCTCAAGTTTAACTTTTGTAATCTTGATGTGTCCAGTGCCTGTTATGTGTCATCAAAACTTTAACAATAACCTTGTATCACTCTTGAGGCCACATGTTTCGTTAGCTCTACTGGCCGTAAGCCAGCAGAGCTTATATCATGGCGTGTTTTCCATCGTCTGTCCATCTGTCCGTCTGTCTGTCCGTCTATCTGTTTTTCTTGTTTACACGATAAAGTCTGCATTTATGGTCAGATTTTCATAAAACTTGCACAGTTTGTTAATCTCATCAATAGCTTGAACCCTAATGATTTTGAAAAAGAATCTGACAATCACTTTGGGAAAAGTAGCCATTTAAAGTTCAAAATTTCAATTTCTTGTTTACGCAGTTAAGTCTGCATTTGTGGTTGGATTTTCGTGAAACTTGCACAGTTTGTTTATCTCATCAAAAGCTTGAATCCTATTGATTTTGGAAAAAAATATGACAATCAGTGTTGGAAAAGAAGCCATTTAAATTTCGAAATTTCAATTTCTTGTTTATGTGATAAAGTCTGCATTTGTAGTCAGGTTTTTGTTAAACTTGCACAGTTTGTTTATCTCATCAATAGCTTGAATCCTATCAATTTTGAAAAAAATCTGAAAAACGGTGTGGGAAAAGTAGCCATTTAAAGTTCAAAATTTCAATTTCTTGTTTACGCAATAAAGTCTGCGCATTTGTGGTCTGATTTTTGTGAAACTTGCACGGTTTGTTTATCTCATCAATAGCTTGAATCCTATCGATTTGAAAAAAAAAAAAACAGTATGAGAAAAGTAGCCATTTAAAGTTCAAAATTTCCTTTTCTTGTTTATGCAATAAAGTCTGTATTTATGGTCGGATTTTTTTATGAAACTTGCACAGTTGCTTTGTATCATCAACAGCTTGAACCCTATTGATTTTGAAAAAAAATTGACAATTAGTATGGGAGAATTAGCCATTTAAATTTGAAAATTTACAATTATAGTTTACGCAATAATGTTGGCAATTGTGGTTGAATTTTTATGAAACTTGCATAGTTGCTTTATACTATCAGTACCTTGAACCCTATGGATTTAAAAAAAAAAAAAACATTTGAAAATCAGTATGTGAAAAGGAGCCATTTAAAGTTGAAAATTACATTTCTTGTTTATGCAATTAAGTCACATTTTTGATTCAGTCTTTTGAAACTTGCAAAGATTATTTGTATCATCAAGGGATTGAACTCTATTAGTAATGAAGAAAATCTAGCAATCGGTTTAGGAAAAGCAGCCATTTGATGACTTAGTATTGTTTACTCATTACAGTCCACATTATTGGTCATTTCTTTGAAACTTGCAGGGATTGTTTAAAACAGTGAATACTGAAACCTTATCAAATTTGACTGGATTCCAAACAATTGGTTTTTAGAAATTGTACTTTAGGGTTTTTTTCATTATTAATTTTGCTCAATTCACCATACCTACATGTGCTATCTTAGTGGGTTTCAAGCCCAGTTGCAACAACCTTTTCTCCCATTTTTTTGTGTGTTTGCTGTTTTCCCTTTTTGCATCATGAATTCATAGTGTATGCTATAAAAAACAGCACAAACATGCCAGTGGAGCGATTCAGGCCCTCAAGAGTCTCTAGTTTGTTACTCAATAGATATTTGATATTAGAAACTTTATTTTGCAACGTAAACTAAGCATAGTTTCTTGTTGCAAATACAGTAGTTTCTCAATTCCTCAATAAACAAGTTACCAAAAAAAAAAAAAAAAAAGAGAGAAAAAGAAAACAACCAAGGCTAACAAACATAAAAAAAAAAAAATGAAAAATGGTCAGGTATGCCATGATAAGGGAACGAAAGTGACAAAACAGAACAAAAGAATTAGATGCATCAGGAGAGAAAAACATCTAGATACAGTGGAACTGAGGATGTATAGCTTTATATAGATCATAATGAAGCAGTGATTGAATTATCCATTATCAAAATTTTTCCGCATTTAGGAAAGGATGTTTATTGTTGAAATGTCTATTGTAGATCAAAGACCCAACTTTGACCCATGAAGTTGGTGTGGTTGGGAAACAGTGGAGAGGCTGTTGTGCAGAAGGTTGTACGGACGCAGATCTTTTTTATGTGGAATGTAAGTGATTAAAGGTTAACCCTTAGGCTGCAAAGAGGGACTTAAGGACCTTTTGATTTATTGTATGGTTGATTGTATGGTGTTTAACGCCGTTTTAAACATTATTTCAGTTATATCGCGGCGGCCAGTGCATCTATCCATGCTTTCCTGGTGTTTCTTTTACCAGTACTCCACACAATATTTTTTCCAAGCCACTGGCTGCTTTTCCACATGACCATCGTCGAAACAATGGTCAGCGGTGATAGAGGAATGAATCCTGTTGCAATGACTATCATCAATCCTAGGAAAGAAATTGGCCAAGCTGGGGATCGAACCAGCGACCTCCTGTTCTTAAGTCTTGTGCTACGGGGCTTGGCTAAGGACCTTTTGCAGACAGTGTAGATCAATATCAGACTGTGCAGGAAATGCAGTCTGATTTTAGATCTACACTGTCTGTTAAGGAGATATTTTTTCCAAAAAAAATAGCGTTGGGTTTTTACTATCCACTTGGAAGTTTCATGTCAGTTATTTAGCAGATTAAGGGTTAACTCTTAGCTCTGAATAATTGTAGTGGACCTTTTCAAAAGGGCAAAACAGTATAAATATTACTACTTTAGATTGGTTTAACCCTTTACCAAAAAACAAAATTTTAGACTAGACCAAATTCAAAGTGTTATGGGAGATCACTCCTTCCTTACGGCATAGCTTTCCTGTATAAAATCAATACCTGACAACTGCATGGGGAGAATTCTCTTTAGCTCAGGGGTTAGTGTATTGGTCTTTTAAAGCTCAATAAACGAATATCTTTGCCCACACGGGTTCGAATCCCAGTAGGTGTGGTTTGTATTTGAGCTATGCATTTGTTGCGGACTTTCATGTTCCTAAGAAAAGCATTTCCAAACAAAAGATTTAATGTGACTCAAATGATGGGATTGCATCAGAAATGGTGGAAAACATTATGTGACAAAAGAAGAAAACGCTGGTTTTCAGCATTTTCTTCTTTTCCCAATGCTTTCAAGAGCCTTTTTTCTCAGGGTCGCTAAAACCTGGGACTGTGTGGTAATGTTAAGCAAGAGTATGTTGTAAGAGAAGAGAACAATGTAAACCCAAGATCAAACAGCACAGTCTGATGAGTCCAATCTTAATTTTCACTGTCTGCGAAAGCAACTTTAGCTGGTTCGATTGCTTTAAGGGCAAATTCACTATCTTATGGAATAAAGTTGCAGTACTTGACTTTGAAAAAAGTATTATATTGTGAAGTGAGGGGGTTATTTGAATGAATCAGTTTTTACACTGCATTCAACTGTATTTCAGTCTAGCTTGCTTGTTCATCTCATGCCTATGACTCACCAGTACTAGGCCAGGGCTTTGAAGTTCCTTGCCCAAGGGCACTTTTATGTGACCCATGCCAGCAACTGGGGCAGAAAAAAGATTTCTTGTTCATAAATTGCCTCCCCCTTGGGTCACAACTTTCACATGAGCTTTTACAGAGAAAGCTTTGAAAGTCTTCTTGTTAGAAACCTTTTGGTCTAGAGCTGTAATATTTGCTATGTATGGTTTGTAATTATAAGACAGAGGAGTGATGCAGGGCCATTGTAGCCCTGTTGTTTTGCTCACCTGAGCACTAAGTGCACAAGGTGAGCTTTTGTGATCAAGCTGTGTCAGTTGCACCTCATATATTCTGTATCGTTCGTTGTCAACTTTCACCTTGTTTAGGCTGTAGAGGCCTTTCCAGTCAGATACTCATGAACCTTGATCAGATTGTTTGTCTTGATAATATCTCAGATGTGTTTGAAAATGGTTATATATCTCAGATGAGTTTGAAAATGGTATACATCAGGTGAAACGTAGGTCACTGGGTCAAATCTTAAAAAAGCCCAATGTACACTCTAAAGGCCACATTTTCAGTCCAATACTCATGAAAATTGGTCAGAATGTTTGTCTTGATGATATCGCAGATAACTTGGAAAATAGATCATGTCCAGTCAGAAAGTAGGTCACTGGGTCAAACTTTTGAAAAATCTTGTGTATACTGTAGAGGCCACATTTTCTGCCCAATACTCATTACAGTTGGTCAGAATGTTAGCCCTGATAGTATCTTAGATGAATTGGTAAATTAGTCAGGTAAAGTCATTGGATCAATTTTTTTAAAAACTGCGTACACCCTAGAGGCCACATTTTCATTCCAGTATTTATACAAGTCAAGTTAAAATGTCTGTCTTGAAGATGTCTTTGACAAGTTTAAAGATGGGTTATGTCAGAACAAAAAGGAGGTCAATGGGGTAAATCCTATAAAAACCTTGTGTGCACTCTAGAGTCCATGACTATGTTTTCTGTCTAGTGCTCATGAAACTTAGTCAGAATGTTTGTCTTGGTGATATCTTTGAAAATGGGTCTTGTGGGATAAAAAGTAGATCAGTAGGATAAAACTTCAAAAAAACCTTGTGCACACACTAGAGGCCTCATTTTCTTCTAAATACCCATGACAGTCAGTCATAATGTTGTGTTAGAATGGTTGTCTTGATGGTATCTCAGGTAGTTTGAGACTGGGTCATGTAGGATCAAAACGTAGATCACTAGGACAATTCTTAGAAAAAAACTTGTTTCACTGTCAGGGTAACATTTACAGTCCAGCACTCATGGAACTTAATCAGAATGTACATGTATGTCTTGATACAATCTCAGTCAGTTTTGAAAGTGGGTCACATCTGATCAAAAAGTAGGTCACTTGGACAAAAATTTGAAAAAACCTTTTAGAACACGCTAGAGGAAATATTTTCAGACCAATACTCATGAAAGTTGGTCAGAATATTTGTATTGATGATATCTGGAAAGAGTTGGGAAATTGGTCACATCAACTAAGAAGATAGGTCCCTTTGACAAATTTTACAAACTTTGTGAACACTTTGGAGGCCACATTTTCAGCCCAATACTGATGAATGTTCTCATAAGGTAAACAGGCTCAAATCAGCAATAAGGGCCAGTATGGCCCTCTAATTTATGGTAGATGCTAAGTTTACCAATGAAAATAAACCATTTCTTCATTATCCAAGGGGTGAAGCCTTCTTGAAACATTGTGAGAAAAGGAGAAATTGCTGATAACCAATACTCTCTCCATTTCCCTCAGAGTGTTCTTTCTATTCTTTCAAAGAAAATCCCATCATCTGAGTCTCATTTAATGCATTGTCTGCAGATAATTCTGTTTGGAGATGCTTTAATGTCTTGTTGTCAGGTGAAGAATTGAAGATGTTATTCTTTTTACAGTTCCACAAGACATGTTGGTGGATACAAAATGTTTGTTGCTGGGAACTTTGTTCCTTGTGGTAAGTTTTTTTTTTCATCCTGTCACTTGTATAATATTATTTTAATAGTTTCCACTTGACTTTTGTAAACCTACCTTTTTCAGTTACTTACATATTTAAAAACATTCTGCTGGTGCTTTTGCAAACAGTGTAGATCATGATCAGATTGTTTATGTTGTATGTTATGTTATTCATTTCACACTGGCAGATATTCATACACACTATTTTATGGATTATAAAAAAAAATAATAATCCTCTCTATATTGAGGTTTTCCAGCCAAAACAACCCTAAATAGCTGTGATTTAGTGTGAACATGAAGGTTTTAGTTTTTCTACCAATTTAATATGCCCTCTTCATTTATGCCATGCTCTGTGAAAAAGGGGTATAATGCATCTGCAAAAAAGTATCAACCCAGGTCAGCAAGCACTGTCCACCCAGGCTGACCTGGGTTGATACTTTTTTCTTTTGTTATATTTTCTGCATGTTAAGGGACAAATGTAACACATGATTCAGTCGGTTGTTGTACAAAAGGGATTTTTTCTTTGTGTCATGTTTCACGGAGATGCATTAATCCCCCTCTTGCCAGAGCATTTATTTCATGTGAACTCTTTAACAGACAATCCCATGATTTTACATCATCTGAGGAAGTGGGCTTTAGTAAATATTGTGGAACAAGGAGAAAATGCTGGTAACCTTTTCCACAATGTTTTTTACCCTTCCTGACCTACCTTTTTTGAAATCACTGAACGATAATTACCTGAAGTTGAAAAATTACATGTAACTTTACTTGTTTCCTCTTAAAATAAATTCGCAACTGACAACTTTGAAAACATTCTTGTCAAATATGAGTTAGCAATGAAGATCAAGGGTTAACTCTTTACCAAACGACAAAATTTTAGACTTGTCCAAATTGAAAACATTTGCAGACAACATATTAATTGTAAATCAAAAATTAAAATTTGTTTTGGGAAAGGTAGAAAACATTGTGGGAAAAGGAGAAAATGCTGGTTACCATTTCTCCTTTTCCCACAATGTTTTGAAAAGCTTTCATTCTCAGGGTCATTGAAAATTGGGATTGTGTGGTAAAGGGTTAACGCATTTATACAAATGAAAAAAAAGAAAAAAGAAAAGAAAAAAAAGAAAATCATGAAAATGGGACCTAGCAAAGAGTATGTGACATGCAGTTGTGTTCCTTTTCCGATGATGTTTTCCAAAGTATATAAGCCTGTATATGTGCTATAATGGGTAATAAACTTTGTTTTCAGGATTACCTGGAGTTTGAGAAACAAAACAACAACAACCAATAAATGAAGTGGACACTCTATGAGGGTTGATATATCACAGTAAACAATAACAAGACTATCCAAGCCATTTAAAAAAAAAAACAACATGAAAAGAAAGGAATGGACTTAAATGACTCCTGAACTGTTTCTGACATGTAGTGTGATCATTGTAATGAACTGCAATTTCTTTTATGAAATAACTACAAGGATAACATTTTTAATCCATATGTTAACCCTTTACCAAACGACAAATTTTTAGACTTGTCCAAGTCGATAGCATTTGCAGACAACAAAAGTGGCTCAAATTGCAGAATAAAGTGGAAGTCATTGTGAGAAAAGGAGAAAATGTTGGTTAGCAGCATTTTCTCTTTTTTCCACAATGTTTTAAAATCTTCTTTCCCAAGGTCCTTAAAAGTTTGCATTGTATAGTAAAGGGTTAACTCTAAACCAGATGAAAAAAGTTTGACTCCAGATTCAAAGAAACAGGAGATCTCAGAGTAAATTCAAATGTGGCTCAAATGATGGGATTTGTCTTTGAAAGGGTAGGAAGCATGTTTTCAAAGAACTTACCCAACAATGTTTTCAAATTTTCAAAAACTTATTTTCATGTATTGTATAATACTGGGTCATTCAGTATGGGCTTAACCCTTTACCACACAAAATCCCAAGTTTTAACAACCCTGAAGAATAAGACTTGAAAACATTGTGGTAAAAGGAGAAAATGCTGGTAACCAGCATTTTCTTCTTTTCCCGCAATGTTTTCCGTCCTTTAAAAGACTTTTCCTATCATTTGCACCATATTTAAGTTGTTGTCTGCAAATGCTTTGAAAATGGACAAGGCTCAAATTTTGTTGTGTGGTAAGGAGTTCAACACCATTTGAAGTTTGAAAGTGAAAAGCGATGTTTTGTTGTTTTCCAGCCTTTTTTTAGTCCCCTACCAGCGAAGCCGAAGGGGACTTTAGGTTTGCACTCCGTCCGTCCATCTGTCCGTCACTCCGGCAATTCAATTTTCCGGACTTTTTTTCTAAACGCTGGTACATATTGAGCTGAGTTTTGGTGTGTAAGTCACCCACCATGACTTACAGATCAAGTTCGACTTTCGTTCGGGTCCACTGGTTTTTCACGGATTTACGGGCCTTGGACTTACAAAATTTCACTGATAAATCAGTTTTCCGGACTTTTTTCCTAAACGCTCGTAGGTATTGATCTCAGACTTGCTGTGTAACTCAACCACCATGACTTACAGATCAAGTTCGACTTCTGTTCCGGTCCACTGGTTTTTCATGGATTTACGGGTCTTGGACTTACAAAATTTCACTGATAAATCAGTTTTCCGGACTTTTTTTTTCTAAATGCTGGTAGATATTCACCTGACTTTTGCTGTGTAAGTCAACCACCATTACTTAGAGACCAAGTTCGAGTTTCGTCCCGCTCCACTGCTTTTTCACGCATTTACAGGCCTTGGACTTACAAAATTTCACTGATGAAACATTTTTCCGCACTTTTTTTCTAAACGCTGCTACATATAGAGCTGATTTTTGGTGTGTACATCAACCACTATGACTTACACATCAAGTTCGAGTTTCGTCCCACTCCACTGCTTTTTGACGCATTTACGGGCCTTGGACTTTAAAAATTTCACTGACATGCCAGTGATACATACGGCCGGTAGGGGACTGTGTATTGCTATGCAATACTATCAGAATGCTTGTTAATTTTATTTTTTTCAAGAGATTCATTGGAATTTCATTACTGACTTTATCTCTATAAGTTATCTTTTGGACTTGGCTAGATTTAAAATTATTGTAGAATAGAGAATTTTTTTTTTTTTTTAAAAATTGCTCAATAAAACGAAAGAAGGAATAGAGAAATAGATCTAGCCAACTTCGCAATTTCTCACTTTTCTCTCATAACCCTTTACCACACAATTCTGACTTTGAGAGCCCTTCTTCCTTTTCAAAGACATATTTCACCATTTGAGTCTTATTTCATTTGTTGTCTGCAAATGCTTTCAACTTAGACCAGTGTAGAATTTGCATTTTGGTAAAGTGTTAAATGAGAAAAACTTATGATGATACTGAAACCAAATAATCATTATATATGTATCGTGTTTTAGTTGTGTATGGATAGAATATTAGAAAGTTCTGAAGATCATTTATAACTGAACAGTTTTTTAAATGTATTTGAATATGAATTGTTGATATTACTCTCAGGAAAAAAATGTACGGGGGCTAATTGATAACCTCTGAGCCTTGTATTAAGAGAGTTAAGCAGGAATGCCCTTTTTCAGCCCTACTTTTTCCTTACTATTTAAATGTACTTGAGACTGGTGTCATTTGGTCACTTTAAGTTGAAGAAGTATCACTCTAAATTAAACAAGGCAAGTTTCTTTCGCAAACTGGACAAAATCACCCATGTCCACAAGTCTGTCATTGCCATGGCTGCCATCAATGATTGTGGCTTTAAATTGATTGAGCACCGGCCTCTTTGTGTGATATATCATACATGCAGTGGAGGACTCTCTGAACGGTCAAGAAAAGGACTTCTTTAAAATTGGCAATGAGACCCTGAAATATGGCTGACAGAAACATATAGATACTGAAAGGGATTGTGTAGAAAAATAATGTAATAGGCCTATGTCCATTAAAAGTCAAAACCCTTACATATGAGGCTTCCAACTTATCAATCTGTCCTCATACATAATTATGGATCTGTGTTGCAACTTTTTCGTCTTTAAGTTTTCACTTTGATTTATTTAATTTTTATATTACTTGTTCAGCTTATTAAATGATTTTTATACCAGTAGTTCTTTTCAAAGTCCCAAATCAGACACAAAGAACTTACAGCATGTGGATAAAAAAGTTCAATAAATGTAGTTTCATCTAGAAAAAATTTAAAAATTAAATGGAAGAAATGCAAAGCAAACAATGATTTTGTTTGTCACAACCTTTTATCAATACCATTTGAAAAGAGAACAGTTTTAACCCTGAGAGCTCCGAATAGGACCATTTTCAAGGTTGGCCTTGTTCAGAATGTCTCGGCAAGATTTGACTGCATGTTTTGTGTTGTCTGATCTTGATCTAAACTGGCAACATAAGTAACTGAAGTAGTGTTGGGTACTTTAGGGGTTAAAGTAACGGTGAGGTTAAGTATCAAGTTATTGTAACAAAAACTAAAGTTTAAAACTTTGTTCTCTTACACTTCTCTACAAACAGTTTCCCATGTTTTGATTTGCCTCATCAATATCCTGGAAAGTTTGTGATTGTAACCCTTTACCAAACAATCCCAATTTTTAACGGCCCTTAGGAAGAAGCCTATTGAAAATGTGGGAAAAGGAGAAAATGCTGGAAACTAGCATTTCTATCAGTTCAAAGGCAAATACTTTTATCTGGCAAACATTTAAATTGTTGTCTTCAATATGGATGAGTCTAGAATTTTCATGCTTTGTAAAGGAATAAAAATGAGGTTGTGTACTAGGCAACTTTCTCAAGGAAGCAGAGTGCAAATAACAGCCATTGCTTTTGATTGCTTGTTACTATGCCTTTGCTGCTTTTTCATTCAAAAGTTAGTCTCCTTTCATTCACTGTTTTTTTTTTTTTTCCCCTTTGTGTAAATTGTTGTTGTCTTTGGTTTTTGAAATTGAATAGAAATGGGTTAAAATAGTGCTGTATTGATTTAAGCATTTTGTAACACCAATACGTAAGAGACATAAAAAGGTCCTGTCCACATGCAAAAAAAACCACAAAAGTGCCCTTACTATTCTGGCAATTCTGACCCTTTACTACATAATCCCAAGATTTAACAACCTTGAAAAGAAAGGCTTTTGAAAATATTTTGGAAAATGCTGGTTACCCTCACAATGATTTCCTCCCTTTCAGAAACAAATACCACTGTTTGAGCTACATTTCAGTTGTCATCTGCAAAGGCTTTTTAACTGGACAAGTTTGAATTTCTGATGTTTGTTAAAGGGTTGAATTTATTAACTCTTTAGCACACAATCCCGACTTTTAACGACCCTGAAAGAGAAGGCTTTTGAAAACCTTGTGGGAAAAGGAGAAAATGCTGGTAACCAGCATTTTCTCCTTTTTCCACAAGGTTTTCTACCCTATCAAAGACAGAAATCATTATTTGAGCTACATTTAATTTGTCATCTGCAAATGCTTTCAGTTTGGTCGAGTCCAAAATTTTTCGTCCGGTAAAGAGTTAAGAAGCAGCACAAATCACGCAAAGGTTGAACATTTTGATAAAAAGGAAAAGTTCGATTTTTAACTCTGTATAAAGCATTGTAAAAAAAGAGGGTTTTTTTTGTTACAGGCATTAACTGCCTTTACCTTCTTTTTTTATTCTGTATTCTTTTACTATCACCTAGGCCTGTTGATAATATTGTGGGAAAGGGAGAAAATGGTTGTAACCAGCTTATTCTCCTTTTTCACCACAATATTTTCTCCTCCTTTTAAGAAAACTTTAATAATTTGATTTACATTTGATTTGCGGTCTGCAAATGTTTTAGTTTGAACAAAAATTACATTGTTTGGTGGAGTTAAGGGTAGATAATCTGCTAGGTATTGGAATTTATGGTTTAAGGGTTGTAACTTGTACTGGTATGCTAGCGTTCTTTTGTGTAGAAATTGGGTCTTATTTCCATGGCTATATCAAAATGTTATTTCTCATTTTCTTATGTATTAATTTAAAAGTATTTCTGTCTTTATCATTTAAGAAGAAAATAATTGAAGGAAATATCTGACAATTTACTTTTTTTAACCACAGTTTTAGAAATCATTACAAACAAGACCTTTGAAAAAAATTGTAGGAAAAGAAGAAAATGCTAGTAACTAGCATTTTCTCCATTTCCAATCATGTGTTTTATGTTTTCTTAGACTTATCCCACAATTGAGCCACAATTACTATTTGGTCTGCTAATGCACCCAATAATTATGGGCAACTCTGTGTAGTCTAAAATCATTTCGTAAAGAGTCAGCTAAAGGAATGCTCTCCTTTAGTGTGAAAGAGTCAAATGTTATATTGGATTATGATTTAAAAGTTATGGTCAGATAATAAATGCAATACAGTTTTGGACATAAAGATTATCCCTGTACCAAACAATCCTGTCTTTTAACCCTTAGAGTGCCAAATAAACCCAACAGACTTTTTAAGTCTACAAAATAAGAACCAGATAATTGTAACATTATGGTTGCTTTTGTCTTGTGTATCAGGAAAGCAGACAGTGTAGATAAAAGACCAGACTGCACATTTTGTGCAGTCTGATCTTGATCTACACTGGCTGCAAAGGCAACTATGGTCATGAAAGGCAGTTTAAGGGTTAACAACCCCAAAGAAGTAGGCTTTTGGAAACATTGTGGGAAAAGACAAAAATGCTGGTAACTGGTATTTTCTTCTTCTGCCACAATGCTTTCTACCCTTAAGACAACTCATATGTTTTGAGGAACATTTTACCCTTTACCTCACGACAAAATTTTAGACCTGTCTAAACCCAAAGTATATGCAGATGCCAAATTAAATCTGGCTAAAATTTTGGAACTTAGTAGAAAACATAGTGGTAAAAGTAGAAAATGCTGGTTACCAGCATTTTTTACTTTTTCCCGCAATGTCTTCCAAAGTCTTCTTCCTTAAAGTTGCTAAAAGTCTGCATTGTGAGGTTAAGGGTTAATATGTCTTCTGTTAATGCTTTCAATTTGGACTAGTCTAAAATGTTGTTGTGTGGTAAAGAGTTAGCATGTTCAGAGGAGTCAAGTGTTTGGAAATGCACCTTACTGTGTCTGTAGCATTCTTTCATTTGTTACAAAAAGAATTACATGTATGTAATAGACAAAGACAAATAACGAGATGCCTTGTTCACGTTTTAAGCTCAATTGAACATTTTTTATCTAAACCTGCATGTATCTCTGTTTTATATATTTTTTGTAATCTTTTAATGTATATAACCCAGTAATGAACTTTGTTTACATGTTTACTATTATTTATGTCTTGTTTAACTCATTACTTCCTGAAATGAAATTGCTTCAGACAGCTTTGAAAACATTCTTGTAAAATCTAGGTAATCAACATGAATACATGTTAAAACAATGTGGCAGAATTCATGCTGTCTGCTGATTCCTATGTTCCCATAGTTTCCTGTACAAGCCATGCTCTGGAAAAAGGAGGTGTAATGCATCTCCAAGATGCATGATACCATGCAAGTCATCACATAACTCTAATTCCATAGAATCAATTTTGTATGAAAATTGACTGAATCATGAAGTATAGTTGAGCCTCGTTTGTCTGGACACTTCTGTTTCCCATGAATGTTTCCGGATAAGCCGTATTTCCGGATCAACGAACTGGGATTACCATGGCTGCCATGTTTTTAAGGGACACCGTGCGTTGTGAGAATTACAATGGCATGTGTTTTTTGCACAAGCACTGACATAATGCACTCAGATAATGGTTTGTTCTATATTTTAACCCTTCATTCCCAGTCTTTTCGTTCCGGTTCTTGAACTTGGATTTCTGGTGTAAAAAGTAAAATTTGTACAGAAAATATCCATTTCCCTGATGTTTTTGTTCGGATCCTGAGATTTCCGGAATTATGGAGCCCAGATAAATGAGGCTCGACTTTACGCTGGTCCCTTGACATGAAGAAAATTGACCAATAGCAAAAATTTTTGACTCAGGTGAGCCTGCACTGAAATTTTCAGTGGTTTGTCACATGAGTGTTATACAATGAAGAATTTTATAATTTGTAAACTTTCTATATTTTGTCCCAAATGTGCTCTTATATTTTTAGGAGGGAAATCAATCTATCTTTTTACCCTGTTTCTTTTTTTCATCAAGACTTGTTTGGCAGTCTGCGGAATGACAAATTCTTCATTATGGCCAACTTTATTTGACTCTGCATTTATGTTTTGTAATTTTTCTGCTGCAAGACAAAATTGTCACCTGCAGGAAGTAATGTGTTAGGCAGAGTATATATAATCCATTCAAATACACAGGCATGTTTATGTTGTGTTGTCTCCCTTAATATGATATATTTCGTATGTCTTAAGATTTGTATGTCAAGGAACCATGACTGTTTCCCTTTTAACCGTTTACCAAACAAACTGGAGTTTAACGACCCTGAGAAATAAGACTTTTGAAAACATTGGTAGTTAGCATTTTCTCCTTTTTCCACAACATTTTCTGTCTGTCCAAAGACAAATAGGAGTTACAGCACCTCTTGCATTGGTCATCTGCAGTCTTTTTTAATATAGACCATTTTATGATTTTGTTGTTTGGTAAAGAGTTAAGTTTCTTTTAATGTATATCTGGCAGTGTATAGCACATATTAAACAAAATGTTTTATGTAGCCTTTATGTTTTATTGAGATTATTTACCTTCTTTGTAATGCAGTATGGTATCTCTTAAACTTTCACCATATAAAGACTCTACAGAAGAAGCCTTTTGAAAACACTGTGGGAAAAGGAGAAAATTCTGGTGAACAGCATTTTCTCTTTTTCCTATGATGTTTTGTACCTAATCGAAGACAAAAGCCACCATTTGAGCCACACCTAATATATCATCTGCAGTTGCTTTCAATTTAGATGAGTCTAAAAATTTGTTGATTGGTAAAGAATTAAAGCAGTGCACAACTAAAACTGACAAGAAATTTCTAGTATAGGGATTTTGTCCTTTTTGGCCAACAAAATAACATTATGACACTGAATTAAATTGGACATGACAGAAACATAATTTTTGGGGTGAAAAGCACTATAGAGCCACAAGCCAAAGCTGATTCTGTTATGAAAATAGATTGGGCCTCCCTCACATGCACCTGTATCTGTAACTTTTACTAAAGTCCTAGTAGCTGCCAAAAGTAAACAAAGTGGGTGTAAAAATGCATTTGAATTTAAAACATATCATTTTAAAGTATTAAAAGTATTGTGAAGGTGACAATCTCTTATTGTACACTCAGTCCAAGTGTAAAAGTAGTTCAAAAGTTGACACGTCTTTTGTTTACTTTTACCCAATCAGAAAATACATTTTTCTGTCAGTGACAAACACTTGGACTGACCATACAAAACAAATGATCATCTTCATAAAAATTTCCATACTTTTAAAAAGTACATGTATGATTTAAATTGAAATGCACTTGAATACTGGCTTTGTTTACTTTTGGCAGCTATTGGGACTGAAAATAAAAAAAAGGCCTCACCAGCATTCCACACATGAGCCTGTAGACCAAAACTTGTGTTATCTTACTGTTTTGATCCCATTGGAGGCTCCACGCTTTCTCAATTTTCAGATCCCATTTCTTTTAAGCTACTATTCACAGTCTTAACTTTTTCATTTAAAACTTTGAGTAGGCAGGGACACCCAGCCACTCAATATTATATTTTATGCACATTAAAAGTTACATGTAATCTTTCATCACATGAAGACTTCTTATTATCAATTTAAGACTTCAAATTTTTTATCTTAACTTCATCATTCAAAACTTTTTGAGTTGATAAAGATTGCCCTGTTGCTCAGTTATATCTTTTATGCATGTCAAGGTCACACATAATCCTTCTTAATTCAACTTTTTTACTGTCAGCATGTCCCAAATCTTTTTAGCTAAAAAATTCCGCTTTAATAATTCCTTTAACACAGGTATGCGCCCTAAATGACCAAAGCTGTCGATGCGCCATAAAACATCATTCATTAATTTATTGTGTTATCTTAACTTTAAATGCACAGAATAAACAAATCTTAAATTTTAAAACTAAAAATAAGACCCAAATAATTGCAATTACAAGACTGCTTTTGTCTAGAATTTTTCAGCAAGCAGAGTGTAGATCAAAGATCAGACTGCACAGTATATGCAGCGTAATGTTGGTCTCTACTCACTGCAAAGGCAACAACAGTTGTGAAAAGGGCTTAAAGGGTTAAAATGAATCTATTGTTTTTAAACTTTTCGATTTTCTATCAAAGATTTTCAAAAAAGCCTCTGGTGGCCTAGTTTGAAATCCAAACACATGCAGAGGAGAGGTATGATGGCATCATAAATTGCTTCACAATCTGTTTTTCTTCTACAGTTGTAAAATAAGTATTTACCTCTACCAAACAACAAAATTTTGGACTTGACCACATTCATAGCGTTTAATAATTAGGAGACAATTCAAATGTTTCTCAAATGATGATTTCTGTCTTTGATGGGGTATAAAATATTGTGGGAAAAGTCAAAAGGAGAAAATGCTGGTTACCAGCTTTTTCTCCTTTTCCTACAATGTTTTGAAAAACGTTCTTCAAGGGTGTTAAAACTTGGTAGAAATTAACCCTTTACCCCACAATCCCGAGTCTTAACTACCCCTAGGGAAAAGACTTTTGAAAACATTGTGAGAAAAGGAGAAAATGCTGGTAACCAGTATTTTCTCCTTTTTCCCACAATGTTTTCTACCCTTTCAAGAACAAATTTCATAATTTAAGCAACATGAAATTTGTCATCTATAGATGCTGTAATTTTGGATCAGTCCAAAATTTTATTGTGTGGTAAAGAGTTAAGAAGGATGTATAACTGAAGAGGTCAACAACAGATAGCAATGCTCTACAATGTACCCTTTCTTTGTTATAGCACAGATCGGCGATGGCATCATCAATATCTGATAACCTTGTCACCAAAATCTCTTGATGATTCAACAAAGATCTCAAAACAATCAATGACAATTCTTACATTACTAAATGATTTAAAAGATGCTGGTAGACAATCCTTTATATTCTCTTTGGAAGGAGACATTCTCTTCCTCACACACTTTGTCTGTTTATACAAAAACTGGATCCATGTGTTTATTATTTCTGAAACTGTAGTCATACTGATGTTGAACTTGTTTGCTAAATGTTTGTTTGGGAAAGCTTGTCTTAACTTTATTAAGCTTAGAAGCATCTCATTTTTTGGAGTTAATCATTGCTTTGATAGCATACTCTTAGACTTCTTTATCCTCCCAGAGCTCTTCCTCTTTCCCTTCTAGTATATCAAATTATTCATGACATCTCCAAGGCAGTTGAAAAGGTGATTAAATTGCTCAACAGATACCGGTATATCTGTATAAAACTTGAACAGATCCATCTTCTTTGAAAGGACATCAGAATGAAAGCGAGATGAATTCACTTCTTTCTTCAAAATCTTTCCTTGGTTTCTGTCAATTGACTTTTGAATTTTACCAGTCAGAAGATCAGTACAATGAAACAAAGTTTGTACTTCCTGTGAATTCATGGAGGTTTTGGCCAAAGATTCCTGAGAATTCATGATTCATGAGTTCTAGACTTGGTGGGCACCTTCACTGCATTACATTCATTTATGCTCTGAAACAGAAGAAGAAAACCTGAATGTTCAATTCAATTAGATTTTTACATCTTTGAATCATGTTTTCGGTCAGTTTTAAAAACAATTCAGTTGTATCAAGGGAACAGTTTGCTTATTTTAACCCTTTACCAGACAACAAAATTTTAGCCTTGTCCAAGTTGAAAGCATTTGCAGACAACAATTTCAATGTGGCTCAAATGGTGCAATTTTTTCTTGATATAATGATGCATGCCAGAAAATAAGCAAAATCACTGCCAGTAGAGTGATTCAGGCCCTCAAGGACCACTAGTTTCTCTGTCTTTTCTTTAGTGCTTGTTTCAAATCTGTGGACTGGTGCAGGAAAAAGTAGGAGAATGTTCATTACAAAGATTTGTCTCATTTGTCACAGTTTTCAAAAAAGTGAAGGGAAATCACGTAAAATCTACTAACTCTCAATGAGTTAGAGTGGAATTCTTTCACAAAATCATCACAAATAATAGCAATATCAATCATCAAAATGGATTGTCCTGAAGATTTTAAGAATTCTTAATTTTATTTCATTGGATATTTATTGTTTGCTTCTCTGAACCCCAATTGGTTTCATTGGAATAAACAGTTCCTCAATCAGACATTGTTTTCCAAACAAAACGGTAAATTTTTCCTTTCTATCGATAATTAATTCAGTGTATCAACTCCATTAATTGGTAGTTCATATGAAATTAGTCCAAAATTGGCAGGTCTGTCATTATAATTATGCAAGGCTCATGATCCAGGGTTATCTGGTAGAAATCCTAGCATTATACACTCTTTCTGAGGACTGATAAACAGTAGTCGCATCTTATTCATTCCTTCCTCCCCTCTGAACATAGTTTTGACTTGTTTATACTGAGAGGCAACAACAGGCTTTATCCCTTTACCACTCAATCTGGAGTTTTAACAACCTGTAGAAAGAAGCCTTTTGAAAACCTTGTGGGAAAAAGAGAAAATACTGGTAACCAGGATATTCTCCTTTTCTCACAATGCTTTCTCCATTTTCTAGAGCCAATTTCATAATTTTACTTGCATTTGTTGCTTGCAAATGCTTTCAATTTAGACAAGTTTAAAATTTTGGTAAAGAGTTAATCCTTCCCAAACAATCCCGAGTTTTAACAACCCAAATAGGGAAGATTTTAAAAAGCATTGTGGAAAGAGGAGAAAATGCTGGCTACCACAATGTTTTCTACTTTTTCAAGGACAAATTCGATTGTTTGAGCCTCATTTAAATAATCATTTACAAGCGCTTTTGTGTTAGGCAAGTCTGAAATTCTGCCATTTTGTAAAGAGTTTAAAGATTGTCATAATTATATGGTTCTGAAAAATAAAAGTCCAAGAAGAAAGTCCAAGAATGCTTGAACACACATAGAATCTACAGTATTTTCCAGACAATAGGCTGTGGCCTATCCGTTAAAAAAGTGAAAATTTTCAAGGGTGCGGCCTGTAGGACGAAGCGGTTCATAGGTTAATTTTATTTTTCTAAATAATCTTTTCATGTTCAAAACTGAAAATATTAATGAAAACCAGTTTACAATTTCCCATGTAGGTGCCATTTTGGTTCACCGTGAGAATGGCACAAAAGTAAGATTCAGAGACAAACGGACATACAGACATACCATATAATGACGGATATTTGTGTTGTTTCATCAAAGCATTTCAAAAGACGACTCTTGAAAGCATAATGACAAAAGAAGAAATTGCCTGTTAAAGCAATTTTTCTTTTGTCTCAATTTTTTGTAGCTGGTCCAATAATGTTATTAACACTGGTCCAAGTTTTGAACACTTTTCTCCAGATGCTTTGAACTGATGTCTGCAGCAGACGTGTCAAAAGGCATCAGATATGAAGGTAAGAATTAAACAAGTTTTGCAAATTGTGGCATATCCCACATGTGTGACAGATAAACAACAAACTGTGCAAAACCGTCTTGAGTACCTTGTGTCTCAATTGTTGTTCAGGAAATTGATGAAGTCATAACATGACATGATAATTGAATTAAAATACATGATGATTGAATTAAAATACTTGTATACACCACTGACTGTTTATTTGTTGTATATGAGAAAAAAAAAAATTTACAATACATTATAATAATAATGTAACTAAGCGTATCGATATTTTTAGCTCTACTGTCTTTAAGTTGGCAGAGTTTATGTCATGGCATGGTTTCCGTCATCCGTCTGTCTGTCCGTCCATCTGTTAGTCTTTTTCTTGTTTACACGATAAAGTCCGCATTTGTGGTTGGATTTTTGTGAAACTTGCACAATTTGTTTATCTCATCAATAGCTTTAAGCCTATTGATTTTGAAAAAAAATCTGGCAATCAGTGTCGGAAGTGTAGCCATTTAAAATTGAAAATTTCAATTTCTTGATTACGCAATAAAGTCTGCAGTTGTAGTTGGATTTTCGTGAAACTTGAACAGTTTGTTTACCTTATCAATACCTTGAACCCTATTGATTTTGAAACAAAATCTGACTATCAGTGTGGGAAAAGTAGCCATTTAAAATTCAACATTTAAATTTCTTGTTTACATGATAAAGTCTGCAGTTTTGGTCAGATTTTCGTGAAACTTGCACAGATTGTTTATCTCATTAGTAGCTTGAACCGTATTGATTTTGAAAAAAATCTGACAATCAGTTCAAAATTTCTTTTTCTTGTTTATGCATTTCAGTCTACATTTGTAGATGGATTTTCATGAAACTTGCACAGTTTGTTTAACTCATCAATAGCTTGAACCCTATTGATTTTGTAAACAAGAGGGCCATGATGGCCCTGGATCACTCACCTGAGTCAATAGGCGAAATTTCACTCCAGGGTCACTCTAGAGCACACACAAGGTTTTTCCAAGATTTGACCTAGTGACCTAGTTTTTGACCCCACATGACCCAATTTCAAACTCATCCCAGATTTTATCAAGACAAACATTCTGACCAAGTTTCATGAGGATCGGACCAAAAATGTGGCCTCTAGAGCAAACACAAGGTAAAGAGTTGACGACAGACGACGCACGCCGGACACAGCACGATCACAATAGTTCACCATGAGCCCTTTGTGCTCAAGTGAGCTAAAAAACATAAGTCAAAAAAGAGCACCACATGCAGGTGCCAACAATTGGCTGTTGTTTTTCGATGGATAAAAATTACCCCAACAATTTTTGAAAAAGGTCACCCTGGGAACATTTCTGTGAAATTATTTCAAAATCTGACCAGCCATTCCAGAGAAGAAGAATTAAGAAATTCCTCTTCATGTCCCTATGGTGCAAATAGCCCCCACCACCAGAGCCATGTTTCTTGACAGATCACAATTTTGCGAACACTTTTTGAAAAGAGTCACCCAAGGAACATTTCTGTGAAATTATTTCAAAATCTGACCAGCAGTTTCAGAGAAGAAGAATTTTTAAGAATTTCTTCATGTCCGTATAGTGTAAGTAGCCCACAGCCATCAGAGCCATGTTTCTTGACGGATCAAAATTTCTCGAACAATTGCGAAAAGGGTCACCCAAGGAACATTTCTGTGACATTATTTTAAAATCTGACTAGCCGTTTCAGAGAAGGATTTTTAAGAATTTCTTCATGGCCATATAGTGCAATTAGCCCCCCCCCCCCCTCCATCAGAGCCATGTTGCCTGACGGATCAAAATTTCGCAAACAATTTTTGAAAAGGGTCATCAAAGGAACATTTCTGTGAAATTATTGAAAAATCTGACCACTGGTTTCAGAGAAAAAGAACTTTTAAGAATTTCTTCATGGCCGTATAGTGCAAGTAGCCCCCAGTCACCAGAGCCATGTTTCTTGACAGATCAAAATTTCGCAAACAACTTTCGAAAAGAGTCACCCAAGGAACATCTCTGTGAAATTATTTCAGAATCTGACCAGCCGTTTCAGAGGAGAAGAATTTTTAAGAATTTCTTCATTTCCGTATAGTGCAAGTAGCCCCCATTCACCAGAGCCATGTTTCTTGACGGATCAAAATTTCGCAAACACTTTTTGAAAAGAGTCACCCAAGGAACATCTCTGTGAAATTATTTCAAAATGTGACCAGCCGTTTCAGAGAAGAATTTTTAAGAATTTCTTCATATCCATATAGTGCAAGTAGCCCCCCCCGTCACCAGAGCCATGTTTTTCGACAAATCAAAATTTTGCGAACAGTTTTTGAAAAGGGTCACCAAAGGAACATTCTTGTGAAATTATTTTAAAATCTGATAAGCAGTTCCAGAGAAGAAGAATTTTTAAGAATTTCTTCATGGCCGTATAGTGCAAGTAGCCCCCATTCACCAGAGCCATGTTTCTTGACGGATCAAAATTTCGCAAACAGTTTTTGAAAAGAGTCACCCAAGGAACATCTCTGTGAAATTATTTCAGAATCTGACCAGCCGTTTCAGAGAAGAAGAATTTTTAAGAATTTCTTTCATTTCCGTATAGTGCAAGTAGCCCCCATTCACCAGAGCCATGTTTCTTGATGGATCAAAATTTCACGAACACATTTTGAAAAGAGTCACCCAAGAAACATCTCTGTGAAATTACTTCAAAATCTGACCAGCCGTTTCAGAGAAGAAAAATTTTTAAGAATTTCTTCATATCTGTATAGTGCAAGTAGCCCCCATTCACCAGAGCCATAATTTTTGACAGATCAAAATTTCGCGAACAGTTTTTGAAAAGGGTCACCCAAGGAACATCTCTGTGAAATTATTTCAAAATCTGACCAGTGGTTTCAGAGGAGAAGATTTTTAAAGAATTTCTTAGAAAATTCAATTTCGTTGCCATTGCAACCAGAGTTTTTGATGGAATCAAATTTTGTGAACAATTTTTAAAGAGGGCCTCCCAAGGAACATTCCTGCCAAGTTTGGTCCAAATTGGCCCAGTGGTTTAGGAGGAGATGATGTTTAAAGAATTGTTGATGACGAACGACACATGACGCACAGATGCACGACAAACGACGCACGACGGACACCGGGTGATCCTAAAAGCTCCCCTTGAGCACGTTGTGCTCATGTGAGCTTAAAATCGGAAAATCAGTGTGGGAAAAGTAGCCATTTAAAGTTCAACATTTTAATTTCTTGTTTACGCCATAAAGTCTGCAGTTGTGGTCGCATTTGTGAAACTTGCACAGTTTCTTTATCTCATCAATGGCTTGAACCCTATTGAGTTTGAAAAAATCTGATAATCAGTGTGGGAAATGTAACCATTTAAATTTAAAAAATTTCAATTTTTTGTTTACGCTATGTACAACAACTGGGCATTTGTGATCAAATTTTCATGAAACTTGCACTGTTGCGTTATATTATCAATAGCTTGAACCCTATTGATTTTGAAAAACATTCAACAATTCTAAGTATGGGAAAAGGAGCCATTTAAAGTTGAAAATTTACATTTCTTTTTTACACAATTAAGTCTGGATTTTTTATCCAATTCTTTTGAAACTTGCAAAGGTTATTTGTATCATAAAGGCATTGAACTCTACTAAAAGTGAAGAAAATCTAGCAATCAGTTTAGGAAAAGCAGCCATTTGAAGACTTAGTATTGTTTACTCAACACAGTCCACATTATTCGTCACATTTCTTTGAACTTGCAGGGATTGTTTAACACAATGAGTACTGAAATCCAACCAAATTTGACTGGATTCCAATCAATTACTTTTGAGAAATTGTCCTTCAATTTTTTTCCACTCTTTGTTTAATTCAACATGCCTACTTATGCTTTCTCAATGGGTTCAAGCCCAGTTGCAACAACACTGACCCTTTTTTTGTTGGGGGGGGGGGTGTGTTTTTATGAATTCATAATGTATTCTTACGAACATGAAAGTTCGTAACAAATGCATAGCTCAAATACAAACCGCCCCGGCTAGGATTCGAGCCCATGTGACAAATATCCTTGCTTATTGAGGTTTAAAAGACCAATGCACTTAATCCTTCGGCTAAAGAGAATTCTCCCTAATGCAGTTTTCAGGTATTGACTTAATATGGGAAAGCTATGCCGTAAGGAAGGAGTGATCTCGCATAACAGTATGCTAGAAAACAAGAGGACCATGATGGTCCTGAATCGCTCACCTGAAATGCAACTCGGCTGTCATTGTTATGGCCACTTGCCTCTTGTTTTTTGCTCTGCATATAAGCCATCGTTCACAGATATGGCCTTCATATTCAGTCTTAATATTGTGATTATACCTTTTTTATTAGTAGGTCCAAAAATAAATTAGATATGCAATGACCTTTTGATAGACAGGCAAATGAAAAGTTGACAACAATTAGACAATAATTGCAGAAAGCAGTTAAAAGACTCAGTGTTTCCCAATAGTGGCACATACCTGGTACGGGTTGACATCTGCGACAGCCCAAAATAGGGTTCCACTTATAATGATACTCAGGGGACCAAAGAAATCATATCGTTTTATCTGAATATCGTTTTAACTGATGTATATTCTTATAAAAAGAGACCCTGTTGGGACCAAGGGATTAATGTCATTATAAGCAATACATCGTATTAAGCAATATTGTAATAAGCAAAGTTTACTGTAATTGTTGCAGAGATGCTCAAGAAATTAATATTTTAGCAGATCAGTATTGAGTTGACTCTTTTCAAGATATAATGGTAATCAACCTCTTTCCCACAACCACTTGCAAGAAGACTCAACACCATAATGCTACATGCCAAATATGAAAGCTCTAGCCCTTACGGTTTGGGACAAGAAGATTTTTAAAGATTTCCCTCTTTATCTCTATGTGAAATCCGAGACCAACAAAATATGGCTAATTTTCACACCAGGGCCATAATTTTAAGTGTTTTGGTAGAAGGTCACTAGATGATGCTACATGCCAAATATGAAAGCTCTAGACCTTACGGTTTGGGACAAGAAGATTTTTAAAGATTTCCTTCTTTATCTCTATGTGAAATCCGAGACCCCACAACATAGGGCCAATTTTTAACACCAGGGCCATAATTTGAAGTATTTTAGTAGAGGGTCACTAGATGATGCTACATGCCATATATGAAAGCTCTAGCCCTTACGGTTTGGGACAAGAAGATTTTTAAAGATTTCCTTCTTTATTTCTATGTGAAATCCGAGAACCCACAACATAGGGCCAATTTCCACACTTGGGCCATTATTTGAAGTATTTTGGTAGAGGGCCACTAGATGATACTACATGCCATATATGAGAGCTCTAGCCCTTACGGTTTGGGACAAGAAGATTTTTAAAGATTTCCTTCTTTATCTCTATGTGAAATCCGAGAACCCACAAAATAGGGCCATTTTTAACACTAGGGCCATAATTTGAAGTATTTTGGTAGAGGGCCACTAGATGATACTACATGCCAAATATGAAAGCTCTAGCCCTTACGGTTTGGGACAAGAAGATTTTTAAAGATTTCCTTCTTTATCTCTATGTGAAATCTGAGACCCCAAAACATAGGGCCAATTTTTAAGGCCAGGGCCATAATTTAAAGTATTTTGGTAGAGATTCACTAGATGATGCTACATGCCATATATGAAAGCTCTAGCCCTTACGGTTTGGGATAAGAAGATTTTTAAAGATTTCCCTCTTTATCTCTATGTGAAATCCGAGAACCCACAACATAGGGCCAATTTCCACTCTAGGGCCATAATTTGAAGTATTTTGGTAGAGGGCCACTAGATGATGCTACATGCCATATATGAAAGCTCTAGCCTTTACAGTTTGGGACGAGAAGATTTTTAAAGTTTTTTCTTTCGGTTGCCATGGCAACCAGAGTTCTTCATGGAATTCAATTCTTTGAAGTATTTTCAAAGAGCATGACCTAAAGATCATTTCTGTGAAGTCTGATTGAAATCTGATTGTTAGTTTAGGAGGAGAAGATTTTTTTTGTAATTGTGAACGGACGGACGGACAGACGGACGACAGACATTGACCGATCACAATAGCTTACCTCGAGCACTTCGTGCTCAGGTGAACTAAAAAAGCAAATTCACTGCCAGTAGAGTGATTCAGACCCTCAAAGGCCTCTAGTTTATTTCTAAAATGGTTAAAATGAAAGAGTGCAGCTTATACAGTGCAGTGTCTTATTGTCCAGAAAATACAGTAGGTACCATAACTGCCATGAAAGAATTGGAATACCTTTGAAAATGGTGTTAACTCTTTACCAGACAACAAAATTTTGGACTGGACCAAATTAAAAGCATTTGCAGATGACAAGTGTTGCTTAAATGATGATTTCTGTATTTGATAAAGAAGAAAACATTAAGAGAAAAGGAAAAACTGCAGCATTTTCTCCTTTTTGCACAATGTTTTCAAAAGCTTTCTCTTTCGGGGTCTTTGAAAATCAGGATTGTGTGGTAAAGGGTTAGACACCAAACAAACATGAAATAGAATCCTTCTGGCAATGTAAGAAAATATGCAGAATGAGAAATAAAAACAATCAGATGAAAATTAACAAATTTTAATGATAATAGTTACAACCTTTTACAAAATTTTATCAGTTATATGACAATACTCTCTCCATACATAAGCTACAAGTTCCACTTTCTTGTAATTTCTGCAGATGTCTTTTTTGCATCTTACAAACAATAATGACAACATTCTGATAAAAGAAAATTCGCTTGTGACAAGAATTTCTTCTTTTGTCATCATGTTTCCATGTGTATTCATGTACTGAACCTGAAATCATGATAAAATAAAAATGCAGTAAAAAAGTATAGCCTCTGGTAGGATTCACTTTCATTACCTTCAAAACAATTGTCAGCAACTACAACTGAGCTTTGAAGCCAACAAACATTTCACTGTTACAAATTTACCGAGTGGTAACTGCTATACCCTTGTATTGTAGACATAAAAAAAAAAACTGCATGTAGTTAACTCCAGGAATTTTCTGCATATTTTTCTATCCAATTAGTTTTAACAAAAGTTAGCTGTATTTGTCCAGATTTTCTCAAAGATTGCATAACAAACACTGGTTTAAAGTTCTTTTAAGCCCGTGTGTACTCGTGTGTACCTTTAAGAACATAATACAAAGTATAGTCAATGTTTTTCTATCATAGACTGTCATAGTGACCTAGTTTCATATCTGGCTAACCCATCTTCAAAATTCTTCATAATATTATTAAGACAAACATTGTGACCAAGTTTGATGAGCATCAAAGGGAAAATGTCTTCTCTAAAGATTTGTTCCAGTGACTACTTTTTGACCTGATATACCCAAATTTAGAACTTGTCTCAGATATCATCAAGACAAATATTCCGACCAAGTTTCAGGAGTGTTGAACTGAAAATGAGGCCTCTAGGGTGTATGCAAAGTTTTTCAAAGATTTGATCCAGTTACTTATCTTTTGACCTATTTTCCACTTGGCAGAGATATCAAGACAAATATTCTGACCAACTTTCATGAGTATCAGACTAAAAATGTGGTGTCTACAGTGTATACAAGGTTTTCCAAAGACTTGACCTGGTTACCTATTTTTTTTTACCCAAAATTACCTAAACAAGCCCTGGTTTTCACGTGTCTGCAGTACAAGTCTTTTGAAAACACTGTGGGAAAAGGAGAAATTGCTGGTAACGAGCAATTTCTCCTTTTCCCACAGTGTTTTCTACCCTTTTGGAGAACTTTCTGTAATTTTCATCAAATTTAAAATTGTCGTCTGCAAACTCTTTCAATTTGGACCAGTCTAAAATTTATCGTTTGGGAAAGGGTTAAGCAGTTAGAAGAATAACATTATACTATGATATGATTAGTTCATTCACTTTTGAATACATCTTTCCACATTCAACTTGGATGCATTACAGAAATCAGTTGTAGGGGAATAACTTCGTTGGTAGAGGCCACACTAACTCTGAAATTATACAAAGATAAAATATGAAATGACAGGTTAACCGTTTACCAAATGACAAAATTTTAGACTTGTCCAAATTGAAAGCATCTGCAGACGACAAATTAAATGTGACTTAAAAATTGAAATTTGTTATGGAATTGGTAGAAAACATTGTGGGAAAAGGAGAAAATGGAAAAAAAATGGTTGCCAGCATTTTCTCCTTTTCCCACAATGTTTTCAAAAGGCTTCCATTTTAGGGTCGTTAAAAGTCGGGATTGTGTGGTAAAGAGTTAATTATTGATAATCTTATTATCAAATAATATAATTCTTTACAAGATGACAAAATTTATGACTTGCTCATACTGAACATAATTAGCAGACAACAAAATGTGGCTCAAATGATGGCATTTGTATTTTGTAAGGTAGAAAACATTGCGGGAAGGGATAAGAACTGTTGGTTTCCAGCACTTTCTCCTTCTCCCACAATGCTTTTGAAAGCCTTTTTCTTCATGAATTCAGTGTCTTTGAAATATGGGATTGTTTGGTCAGGGTTACAGATTTTTCTGTAAACTACATAGGCCTATGTTGGACACAAAGTGACAACAGTCAAAACAGAAGTAGATGTAGATGGTTGTTTCTAGCAAAAAACAGATGTCTCTGTCCCACTACCCCTGCATGTAGCCTTTGAGCCCCTATCATTATACTGCAAAAAAAATTTTCGCACTCTGATTGGATGATATGCTTTAAACATACACATGTATTGCTGTACACTGTCAAGTGCCAGGGAAAAGCAATTTCCCTATTGGAAGCCGCGTAGACTTGATTCACTTTAACACAAAAGCCAAGATGGCAGATCAGGCGACTTGATTCGCCACTTCAGGTGACTTGATTCACCACAGCTATGAACAAGCTTCCTAGTGCTCTGCCACCTGACAGGACAACTAATACTGTGACCTTAACCTGAGAGACTTGTAATGTAAAACCTCCACTCTGCATGTCATCTCATGAGGGTGGACATGTGTGTGAAACATTTTTGAAATCAGACAAAGATTCAGGAAATGAAAGAAATATAGATGGACAGACAGGCAAGACTGAAAGCAATATATAGACCCTTTTAGTCTCTGACCACTTCCTGGTAACGCGACAAGAAAACTGCGCATGCGCACTCGTGTAGGGCAAAAAGACAAAATGAAACAGTGGTACTTTAGTGAAAGTGTACACAAAGTCGGTAAATTATGAGCGAGTATATGAAATGCTTACTCCCATAGGCAAAGAAACGATAATCAGACGAACTTATAAGCTAAGGGTTCATCAATCTGGAAGAAAACGATCAGTATTTTAGTGACAATATAGGAAGAAGATGTCCAAAACACGGGGGTTGGGTTGACGTTATCATCAAAGGAAATGTTAACCGACCCCAGGCAGTAACAGACAAACCCCATGAAGCACGGGCTGGAACACTGCGGGAGTGGGAAAAATGCATGTTACCAGCATTTTTTATTACCTTCTGCCGTAATGTTTCTACAAGCCCATTGATGTAGGGTCGTTAATTAAGACGAGGGAGAGTTAGGTAAAGGGTTAATAAAGGGTAGCCATCTGATATATCACATGCTTTTCAGTTTAATCGACAATACAGTGGATATTTTAGTTTAATTTCAATGGCGGAGGGTGTGGGTCGAGATCGGCATAGTTCATGCTATTACCTCTGTTAGTTTAGAGAGTGTGTATTGTGACCAATTTCATCATGAAACACATTTTAGTGCAGAAAATTGTTTGAAAACATGAATGAATGAATGAGCGAGCGATCAAGCGGATGGATGGATGAACTAACGCGCAAACGAAGAACGAACGAACAACTGTATATTGCACTGTTGTTGTCTGTGGCTGCTCTTTTCCATGATTAATTTCCACCCGGGATCGTTTGTAACATGAAATTTGAAAACATTCCTTTTCCAAAAACAGCGTTGGAAAAAGTCGAAGTAATGTTTACTAGCATATTCTCCTTTTCTCACAATGTTGGAAAAGCTTTCTTTTCTCTTGGTCGTTAACACTTGTGATTGTTGGGTAAATGGTTAAATGGAAATTGTAAAAGTGATTAGTTGAGCACACTGTATATGGGGAGGCATTTTAGCGTGCCATATACATGATTATGTCGGGAAACAATATGGACCTTAGCCTTAACCCTTAGCTTCCTTTACGTGACGGTAATCTTGAAATTACTTTGCAAAAAGCATAATGAGAGATCTCTTTGCACAAGGGGGTAGCGTGGTCTTGAAATACACTGTTACAAATCCTAATTATGGTTTAAGTAATACTAATTAAGATTTATGACAAACTTAACACGAATTCCTCTTGTGCTGGTCAAAATATGAGTACGACAGGATATGGGTAAAAAATCAATAACATTAAATGACGATGGTCAACAAAATACAAAACATTCACGTACAAAAATCTCTTTAAAAAACATAGGATATCAAACAAATAATTTGAATAAAATATACGGGGACGCGTTTAGGGGACGTTTTAACCAAATCGGCATGGAAATTGCAGACATTTTAACCAAAAGTGGGATGTTTTGACTCTGGGACGCTTAAGCCAGATACCAATTTACTAATCTGTTTGTACATCCTGGTGCACAGCATGATAACGGCAACGTGTAACACGATTAATCTTAACAGGTTTTATCAATAAAATCTTTCGACAAAGCAAAAATATTGCGTGTGAAAATAGCGTTCAACAGTGGCGATATTGTACTTTTTGCCCTACAAACAGTGCGCATGCGTGGAGAGTGGAATTCTGGGATCGTATTTCCTTGGTAATGGACGGCGTTGTAAAAGGGTCTATTGAATGGTGTTTGGGGTAATATGGAGTGGATACAAAATCATGACAAATGGATGGACAGATAGAAAGGCTCTATTGAAAGCAGTATGTCAAATCATTCAGGAGGAGATATAAACATTTAATTCTTTACCACACAACAAAATCTTAGACTTGTCCAAATTGACAGCATTTGAAGACAACAATTGTGACATGAAATCTATAATTTTTTCTTAGTAGGGTGGAAAACATTGTGGCAAAAGGAGGAAATGCTGGTTACCAGTATTTTCTACTTTTCCCACAATATTTTCAAAAGGCTTTTGCCTCAGGGTGGTTAAAACTCAGGATTGTTGGGTAAAGGGTAAAGGTAGAGGATTTGCTGGAATGAAGATTTATCTTTCAACAGTATTTCAGACAGATTATGGTAACACCTCACTTATTCATGTGTCTGGGGATTTCACACATAAAAGGACACTCTCATCATGCAAGGGCTGCAAGCAAGAGTTAACCCTTTACCACACAATCCCAACTTTTAACGACCCTGAGAAAGAAGCCTTTTCCCACAATGTTTGTATCCTTCCCAAGAAAAATTTCAATTTTTCAGTCACATTTATTTTGTCGTCTGCAAATCCTTTCAATTTGAACTGTTTTAAAATTTTGTCATGTGGTAAAGAGTTAAACCAACACTCGTTTATTTCCAGTCTATATCCTTTACTACTAAGCCATGAAGAATTCCATTTGAAGTTAAGGAAAATGTGTTTTGGAAGAAAATTGAAATCACTATTGGAAAAGGAAAGCTCCCTTTTGCTCTTTTTCTTACATTATTTTAATGGCCACAACAGTGGAGTAGAAGGTTGTATTGGTAATGATTAACCCCTTATCATAATATCACCAGCTTGAACAGGAAGAACGAAGAAGGTGTATGAAAACAACATGGAAAAAGGAAAAAAAATACCATTAACCAGAATTTTTTCCATTCCCAACAATGTTTTCAACCCTTTTCAATGACATACACATGTATCTCACAGTTTGATCTATATTTATTTTCTGGTCTGCAAAAGCTTTCACTCTGAAATTTGTCATCTGGTAAAGGGTTAAGCATGTAAAAATAATAATATTGACTCACCTCCCTCCAGGACAACATCAAATGGTTTCTGGTACATGGATAAGTATTCTTCAGGAAGCATCATTGTGGAGTCATTCTCTTCCATTAAGTAATGGAGATGTGCTGAAATGAAAAATCTTGATCAATACACCCTTTACTAAAGAATAGTATTTCAAAGACCATAAGAAAGAAGGCCTTTCAAGACACATGGTGGATAACGGAGAATATTCGTGTAACCAGGATAAAGAAGAAGGTTTACGTAACCAGCAATTCTTCCTTTACTTTAACGTTTCCTTATCTTTCAAAGACAAATTTCATCATTTGAGCTATGTTTAATGCACCTGCTAAAGCTTTAATTCTGGACAAGACTTAGATTTTGCAGATTTTACTTTTGTTCTGGCAGCAAACCTATTGTGAAAACATTCTGATAAAAGAAGAATTTCCCCATAAAATAAATCTACTTTTTAAAAAAAAAAAAAATGCTGTCATAGCAAGACATTTCATTCATCATGGGTAATTAGTCCAACCTTTGACCCTGTGTAAGTTCCATTTTTGGGTTACATGTTATATAACATCAGTATTATTTAGATGAAAAAGGGGCTCAGTAAATCTGCAATGTATTTTAACCCTTTGCTACACAATCCCGAGTTTTAATGATCCTGAGAAAGAAGTCTTTTAAAAACATTGTGGGAAAAGCAGAAAATGCTGGGAACCAGTATTTTCTCCTTTTCTCACGATGTTTTCTACCCTGTTAAAGACAAACTGCATTATTGAGAAATTCAGATAAAAGAGAAAATGCTGGTGCCTAGCATTTTCTTCTTTTCCCACAATGCTTTCAACTGTTTCATAGACAAAGCCAAGCACAATCATTTGAGCAGCATTTAACTTTATATCATCAAGCATTTATAACCAGCATTTTCTCCTCTTCCCACAACATTTTCCAAAATCTTTTTCCTCAGGGTTGTTAAAAGTTAAGGTTACGTGGTAAAGGGTTACCTCTTTACCACATTATGAAATTTCCGACCTGTCCAAATTGAAAGCATTTGCATGTGACAATTAATTAAAGATGCCTCAAATGACAAAATTTGTCCTTGATAGGGTATAAAACAATGTGCAATAGAAGAAAATGCTGGTTACCAGCATTTTCTCCTCTTCCCACATGGTTTTCAAAAACCTCTTCCAGGGTTGTTAAAGGTCAGGGATAGTGTGGTAATTAAAGGTTTAATGCAGAAATATATGTAAGCTATGTCCTGAAGAGTTACTGTTTCCATGCAGGAATATGAGAAGCTGTTTATTTGTATGATAATGGGTAAAACAAGTGAAAAATGTACAATACCTTGCTGTGGTAAAAGATCTGGAAATTTTTCATGCAATGAGTCAAGTGTGCTTTTGAAGGCTACCTGCAACAAAATGAAATAAATTTTGCAAGTGATAGTTTTGTCAGATGTATAAACATAGAAACAAGTTTGTACATGTAATCCAGTGATCCATTTCAGTGACAGCATTTTTTTTCTTGTACTCTTTTTGCATTGGCTAACCTCAGACCTACCAAAAAACTTTTATAGGCACACTAATGTCTAATGCAAGCAAAAAAAGATTTGTCAGTCAGAAATCAAGGTGAAAAAGGAGAAATTGCTTGTTACAAGCAAAGGCCTCCTAATCCAAAACTGGTTTAAAAAATCTGTGGCCATGGTTTAAAAAAGGGGTATTTCGAGGGGTAAATGCGAAACTATTCAATCTGCATTTTGGAAAATTTTACTGGAGAGAGAAAGAAACTTTATCTCTGTAAAGTATTAATTACTTCAAGGCTTTTTTGTAGCTACTCAATTAACTTATACATTTATCTCAAAGAACTTTACATTTCCTAACCCCTATAGTGCAGGGCCAGGAATAATCTAAAAGTTACATTTCATAACCCCTAAAATGCAGAGCCAGGATTGTAACAGGCGTAAAACCAGTCAAGTCACCAATCCTCTCACACTAAAATGATCAAGATTACCAATCCCATTGTACAAGAAACAAAACAGTTCAAAACCAAGTGTAAATGAGCCATGCTCTGTGAAAAAAAGGCTTAAAGTGCACCTCCAGCCCAGATATAGATTTTCTACACTCATAGAACCTTATAATTTGTAACTATGCCACAAGGAGATCACAGTGGAACATCCATATATATACTGATGTTAGCTGCGTTGCCGCTAATTGTGGCAATACTGATTCAAATGGCGTTTCTTTTCATTGTTTTCCGAGAGACCAGATGATAAAGAAAACGATAGATTTCATACTAAATTGTTATAAAATGTTAAAATCTTTCGATGATGATGATAGATACACATGGGCTACAAAGGTTAAAAATCTTTTATTTAGATTGGGTTTTGGCTTTGTTTGGATTTCGCAAGAGATCGGAGATGAAAAGCATTTTCTGCGCATTTTTAAACAACGAGTGACAGACTGTGCAACACAAGACTGGCATTATAATATTCACAATTCCACGTGCTGCGATGCATATAAGCAATTTAAATCTCTGCTAGAACCTGAAAAGTATTTAATAATAGACATCCCGTTTAAGTATAGGAAATCAGTAGCACGTTTCTGCTGTTCAAGTCATAAGTTAAACATTGAGTTGGGAAGACATTTTACTTTAGACAGAGAGGATAGAATTTGTATGCACTGTTTAATATCAAATGATATTATTGAGGATGAATTCCATGCACTTTTCCAATGTGAGCAATTTAAAGATACCAGGCAAAATTATTTATATAACTGGTATGATGGTCGGAGGGATCAAGCAGCTTTCAGCTGGTGAGTCTAATGGGAAGTACAAACTTTACCACTGCAAAAAACATAGCAGTTTATATCACAAAGCTGTTAGAGCAAATTGATGCAAATTGATAAATTCAAGGGGCAGCAGAATCTATAATTATTGATCATTTGTACTTTTGTGCAAAATGTTGTATTCTGGGCTGGTGGCCTTTTTCTACAATAAAAGTAAGTACATGTAAAAAGAGTTTGGACCGGGTCAACGCATTATTCTGCTTTATGTTCAACACATTTTGCTGAAGGGTGCATCCCATTTACACTCAGATTCAAATGGAATATATGTGTACAAAACCTAAAAGATTACCAACGATGCCGTCCAGTGGTGATCATTACCTCTGTGACCTGTGTAAAATTCCATATCCTATCCACAAATAATCAACATAAGGCTGACTTAAGATCAAGAACAGATAAGTAGTGATAGTTTAATGTGACATGTGTGCGTTAATTTGTACCAGTCAATTAACCACATTACAGCTGTTAGGTCATCCACCTGGCAGTGCGATACCGATATCGAAGGAGCACCGAGTAATCCTTCATCCATTTTTTATGAAAAATAATATGACACATTTTTCTTTTAAATCTGAAAATATAGATGGAATATAAATATCTTGGAATGGAAGGATTTAAATTTGAACTTAAGCTACTTTTCTTTTGTTCATTATCTAGACTCTATTACATGGATTTTTTTCTGAGATCGGGATTTTTTTAAATAATTCAAAGTATGCATGTAGTGCTGTAAGTTTAGTAGAAAACCTTATAAACCCTGTACTAAACAATCCCAAGTTTCATTGACCCTAAGAAAGAAGGCCTCTTAAAAGTTATTGGAAAAGGAGCAGATGTTTGTAACCAGCGTTTTCCCCTTTTCCCACAATACTTTCTACTTTTTCAAAGATAATTTCCTCAATTTCACCCTTTCTTTGGATTTGGATGAGTCCTAATTTGACCATTTGGTAAAAGGTTTAAATCGAATACCCAATAATTTTTACTATCTTTAAAACCCTTTCCCAAACGTCATATTTTAGGCTCTTTCAAATTCAAGCCATCTGCAGAAAACAAATTCAATATTGGTACAAATGAGCTTAAGCTCTCTGTTCATGCAGAAAGTGTTGTCGGAAAAGGAGAAAATGCTGGTGACCAGCATTTTCTCCTTTTCCAACAATGTCTTCAAAAGTCCTTGTTATCAGGGTCGTGAAAACCAGGGATTTTGTGGTAAAGGGTTAACTTAAGAAGATCCAATGTTGTGGAAAAAAGGGGGGAAAGGAGAAGATAATAATAGCTGAAGAATCATTACTAATTTTTTTCTATTTTATGGTCTGATTGTTCAATCAATGTTTGTCGAACCCGGTAGCTTTCATGTTTACCAAACCTGGTAGCTAAGCCGGTAACGTACAGGCTTGACACCTTGGGATCGTTTGTTCGATTTATTTATATAAAGATATCAATTTGATATTTTTTTGTAAGTTAAAAAAAAAGCATTTCAGTGTCTGCAAAAAGACAGGGACAGTCCACTTACAAAAAAAAAAGAAAACTTAGACAACATATCGTTTGAATTTATTGATAAAATCCCGACCCCAAAAATATCATTGTTTTTTGGTTGCACTTTTGTCATGTTCCTATTTATACTACCTTAAATATGACTATCGTAACAATGAAGGTCAGGTCAAATTCAAATCTTCCTTTGAACCTCAAAAAAAAAAAAGGTAATTCCACCTTCACTTTGAGTTGAGAAATATGTGCTATAATTGATTTCGTTGAAAAGCTGATAAAGGGTTAGCCACATGTTTCTTTGATTCCGGTATTTCACTGCCAAAGTGGGCGACATGAAGAAGCACTGTGATGTACTTGCTAGGCGCAGATTAACAAACATGTGTCATGATAAAGTTTCTATCCTTTTCAATCTTTTTTTGATCATTCATTAACATAGGATCTGGAATTATTAAAATCTGTCACAGACGGTAAGTCCATTTTAATTTCTGACCCCAAATTTAATGATGCATTTTTTTTTGTTCGAGTACTTTTTGCTTTCAAATGCACTGGTAGCCTATGGATACTGGATAACTGCATATTGGAGCTGATTTTGTTTTTTAATTCTAGTCCTGTAAAACCAAGGCAGTTTGCAGGATATGTATTATTTTATCGCAATGCTTCGTTTTGATTACTTAATAATGTAATCTGCATACAAAAACTTTTATCATGCTGCCCGACAGGAACTGATTTGGTATCGGCTATTTGTTTACTGATTGTCTTTGCCTGTCTGTAGTAAATCAGAATTTTCTTCGTATGAACTAAAAGGAGAAGAGCAACAAGAAACTGATAAATCATAGCTGCTCTCAGAATCATCTGGAACGTCATCCGAGTCCATTTTTCCCCTGTTTTAAAGTCCAAGTGTTATGTGGAGTTATCAGTAAAATAATGTGCTGCGGTCATATCATGATGTCATGCTTAATCTCTTGTCGTTCAATCATTAAGGTGGTGAAGTCAGTTTTATACAGGTACAAATCGAATTTTAAAAACGCAGTTTCTGACAAATTACATATTTTTTTTTGAAAGCAAGTAATGCAAATGCAATCCCATTTGTATTATCTATAAAATATAAAGAAACTGTACAACTTTATTTTTGGGCTGGAAGTGCTCTTTAATACATCTGCAAAAAAGTATCGACACATGTTAGCCTGCGCAGACTGCACTAAACTTTTTGCTATGGGTCAGTTTTCTGCATGTCATTGGACCATCCTACCTCATGATTCAGTCTGTTGTTAAACAAATTAATTTTATGGATCCATGATCATAATGATTTCTTGCTTGGTATAATGCATCGAGGAAATGCATTAAATCCCCTTTTGCCAGAGTATGGCTCAAATGTACTAACTTTAAAATTGGTTTCAAAACAAGAGCAGAAAGAAAAGTCATAGGCAACACTCTGTCATTTCCTTATTCTTTGAAATTCACCAACCATTCTAAAGACAATTCTAATTTTCTAAATTTCAAGACTATCCATTGAATACATGGAGTCATTCTCTGTCATCCAATGGGATGGGTAGACTTGGAATATAAATTTACAACATTATCTGAAATTGTCTGTACCCCAAGATCTGTAAATTACATAAACAGCATATCAAAACTCTCATATGGACAAGAAACTATACCCAATTTAACTTTTGTGCATTCAAAAACAATGATGTATGTACAAAGCATATTTTTGTGTGAAAACCACCATGTTTGTACAGAACATATTTTTAAGTGAAAACAAAAACCACTGCAAGTAGTCAAGGCATTTATGTACCTGTTTTGTCTTACACTGCACAATATACAGAATTACTATTTGTAGAATATTACATTTCGTTGTCTCACGTTGATATTGGCTTTTGTGCACAAATGCAATTATGTAAAATGTCACAATTTATTGATTGAATTTTTTTTTCAGATACTGATAAAAGGCTGGACATTATCTAAACAAGAGGGCCATGATGGCCCTGGATCGCTCACCTGAGTCAATAGGCGAAATTCACTCAACATGCATAATTCAATTTCTGACCAATTGTCAGGTCAATTGAGCTTAAAATGTGGCCTCTAAAGCGTCCACAAGGAATTTCCGTAAGTTGACCTAGTGACCTAATTTATCACCCCACATGACCCAATTTAGAACTCATCAAAAAATTTATCAAGACAAATATTCTGAACAGTTTTCAAGTTAATTGAGCAATAAATGTAGCCTCTACTGTGCCCACGAAGTATTTCTTAAATTTGACCCAGTAACCTAGTTTATGACCCAAGCTGACCCAATTTCAAACTCACCCAATATTTCATCAAGACAAACATACTGACCAACTTTCAAGTCAATTGAGCAAGAAATGTGACCTCTAGAGTGCCCTACAGGTATTTCTTTAATTAGACCTAGTGACCTAGATTATGAGCCCAGGTGACCCAATTTTGAAGTCATCCTAGATTTCATCAAGACACACATTTTGACCAATTTTCAAATCAATTGAACAATAAATGTGGCCTCTAGAGTGCATACAAGGTATTTCTTTAATTTGACCTAGTGACCTAATTTAAGACCCCACATGACCCAAATTCAGACTCATGTGAGATTTTATCAAGACAAATATTCTGACCAATTTTCAAGTCAATTGAGCCAAAAATGTGGCCTCTAGAGTGCCCACAAGGTATTACTTTAATTTGAACTAGTGACCTAGTTTATAATCCCAGGTGACCCAAATCCAAACTCATCTGAGATTTTATCAAGACAAACATTCTGACCAAATTTCAGGTCATTTGAGCAATAAATGTGGCCTCTAGAGTGCCCACAAAGTATTTCTTTAATTTGACCTAGTGACCTAGTTTATGACCCCAGGTGACCCAATTTCGAACTGACTGAACATGTTGTGCTCAGGTGGGCTAACAAAGTTAGAACAGGTTCACTACATACCAAATAACAAAGCTCTATGCCTGCAAGGTTTAGAAAAGAAGAATTTTAAAGTTTTCCTTCTTTGTTCCTATGTTAGAACTTGTGACTCCCGGGGCAGGGCCAGTTTTGACCCCAGGGGCATCGTATGAACAAACTTGGTAGAGGTCCATTAGGAGATGCTACATATCAAATATCAAAGCTCTATGCCTTCCAGTTTCAGAGAAGAAGAATTTTAAAGTTTTCCTTCTTTGTTCCTATGTTAGAATTTGTGACCCCCGGGGCGGGGCCAGTTTTGACCCCAGGGGGATCATATGAACAAACTTGGTAGAGGTCCACTAGGCAATGCTAGATGCCAAATATCAAAGCTCTACGCCTTCCAGTTTCAGAGAAGAAGAATTTTAAAGTTTTCCTTCTTTGTTCCCATGTTCGAAACTTGTGATCCCCCAGGGCGGGGCCAATTTTGACCCCAGGGGCATCATATGAACAAACTACGTAGAGGTCCACTAGGAGATGCTACATACCAAATATCAAAGCTCTATGCCTTCTAGAATCAGAGAAGAAGATTTTTAAAGTTTTCCTTCTTTGTTCCTATGTTCAAAACTTGTGACCCCCGAGGCGGGGCCAGTTTTGACTCCAGGGGCATCATATGAACAAACTTGGTAGAGGTCCACTAGGAGATGCTACATACCAAATATCAAAGCTCTACGCTTTCTAGAATCAGAGAAGAATATTTTCAAAGATTTTCCTATTTTTTTCCTTTCTGTTGCCATGGCAACCAGAGTTTTGGGTGGAATTCAATCTTTTGAACAAATTTGGTAGAGCTTCACCCAAGGAACATCCCTGCCCAGTTTCATGAAGATTGGCCCAGCGGTTTAGGAGGAGATGTTTAAAGGAATTGTGGACAGACAGACAGACGGACAGATGGACGCCGGACAACGACCCATCACAATACCTCACCTTAGCACTTCGTGCTCAGGTGAGCTAAAAAAGATTTTTGGACTATGTTTCTCTGAAATCAGAATGGTCATTACATGCAATCAAGTCTTGATGTACAAAGTCCATGTTGCTCTGGAATACTTAGTCCTAAAGCTTCATTCAAACTTTCAAGAAAGCTTTTCTGTAACAAACATCAATCAAACTCCATTAAAAATTTCAATAAAATACATCTGAAATAAATATCAATTACACAACATTCCCATGTGCATGTCAAAGTCAAAGCCTGGTGCATTGTGACTCGCAACTTTGTAATCAATCAATCCCATTCACAAGCCTGCTCACAAAGAAAAAACACAAAAATGTTCTTGTTTACCAAGTCATCTTCCTGTACATAACTACCTCCTTCTTCCTCTGACTAAACATAGATTTAGATTACCAAATAACAAAGCTCTATGCCTGCAAGGTTTAGAAAAGAAGAATTTTAAAGTTTTCCTTCTTTGTTCCTATGTTAGAACTTGTGACTCCCGGGGCAGGGCCAGTTTTGACCCCAGGGGCATCGTATGAACAAACTTGGTAGAGGTCCATTAGGAGATGCTACATATCAAATATCAAAGCTCTATGCCTTCCAGTTTCAGAGAAGAAGAATTTTAAAGTTTTCCTTCTTTGTTCCTATGTTAGAATTTGTGACCCCCGGGGCGGGGCCAGTTTTGACCCCAGGGGGATCATATGAACAAACTTGGTAGAGGTCCACTAGGCAATGCTAGATGCCAAATATCAAAGCTCTACGCCTTCCAGTTTCAGAGAAGAAGAATTTTAAAGTTTTCCTTCTTTGTTCCCATGTTCGAAACTTGTGATCCCCCGGGGCGGGGCCAATTTTGACCCAAGGGGCATCATATGAACAAACTACGTAGAGGTCCACTAGGAGATGCTACATACCAAATATCAAAGCTCTATGCCTTCTAGAATCAGAGAAGAAGATTTTTAAAGTTTTCCTTCTTTGTTCCTATGTTCAAAACTTGTGACCCCCGAGGCGGGGCCAGTTTTGACTCCAGGGGCATCATATGAACAAACTTGGTAGAGGTCCACTAGGAGATGCTACATACCAAATATCAAAGCTCTACGCTTTCTAGAATCAGAGAAGAATATTTTCAAAGATTTTCCTATTTTTTTCCTTTCTGTTGCCATGGCAACCAGAGTTTTGGGTGGAATTCAATCTTTTGAACAAATTTGGTAGAGCTTCACCCAAGGAACATCCCTGCCCAGTTTCATGAAGATTGGCCCAGCGGTTTAGGAGGAGATGTTTAAAGGAATTGTGGACAGACAGACAGACGGACAGATGGACGCCGGACAACGACCCATCACAATACCTCACCTTAGCACTTCGTGCTCAGGTGAGCTAAAAAAGATTTTTGGACTATGTTTCTCTGAAATCAGAATGGTCATTACATGCAATCAAGTCTTGATGTACAAAGTCCATGTTGCTCTGGAATACTTAGTCCTAAAGCTTCATTCAAACTTTCAAGAAAGCTTTTCTGTAACAAACATCATTCAAACTCCATTAAAAATTTCAATAAAATACATCTGAAATAAATATCAATTACACAACATTCCCATGTGCATGTCAAAGTCAAAGCCTGGTGCATTGTGACTCGCAACTTTGTAATCAATCAATCCCATTCACAAGCCTGCTCACAAAGAAAAAACACAAAAATGTTCTTGTTTACCAAGTCATCTTCCTGTACATAACTACCTCCTTCTTCCTCTGACTAAACATAGATTTAGATCATTCATTCTCATATAAAATGACATAAAATTTGTGTTCTATTCCTAATTGAATACATAAATAACAATTTGTGTTCTATTCCTACTTGAATATATAAATAACAACCTTGTTGCAATTCAGGATGCTTTATTGCAAAGGTATGTAACTTTGCATGCTTTCTAGACCTAAGTTCTTTTGTGGGGGTATCTTTTTTCCCATATTATTTGATGTTACCATTACTTGTGTTTCAAAAGAATAAGTTTTGAAAAACAAAATGCTATCTATAAATCTTTTTGTCTAAGTGTAGGTGCAATGTGGGTGCATGGTGTGCTAACATATGTATATTGAAAGCATATTTTGCAAATCCATTAGGAACTTATTTCCAGTTTACACTCAAGTTTCCATCAATGTCATATCAACTATATACTTTTGTAAAGTATTTATCAATTTAAAAAAAAAATGTCTGTTTGTTAAAATAAAATGCCATATCTTACTGTTCAGATTTACTCCGACGCAAATCTATAAAATCATAAACTATTCTGGAACTAAACACCCATTTGCAAACACAAAGACATTACATTTTTACTCAAAAAATGTAATATTATAGGTGAAAACAAGAATTTTAACTGCAATACAGATTAACCTTCATCAACAATTAGTTCATGAGAGACAAATTTAGATACATCAGTTATAAACTGGTATAAAATTCATCAATATAAGGAAAGAATGTGTATCAATCACACATTTCATGCGCTGACAACCAATTTCAAATTCATATTAAAAGAAGAGTAAGTTGACCTCCATTAGAAGCTGTTTATTTTCACAAGAACCCTTTATATAACATTACACTGGCAGGAAAACCTCAAAGAATGTCTATTGCTTGTGCTACATATTTACATATGTAGCTGAACAGAAACTATTAATATACTTAAGAATTTATAAAGCCATTGATCAAATCACCGATAGGTGTTTATAAACAACACTGAGAATGATCTAAGCACCATCATCTGTTGTACATTACAATCAATCAATTTCAACAAAACAGTTTCTTTCTTTTTTCTATAACTGTGATGAACTCTATTTTCAAATGTTTTTCTGAAACCAGATATCAGCACAAACATTTGATCCTTACTTCAGGGAAATGTTGATTAGATAATGAATCCAAGAACAAACAAAAGTGATTGTTTTGAGTTGCAAGGTCTTGTTTGACAATCAAAGTGAAATACAAAGGTTTAGCCAATATAGGTTATTGCACTTGTATGGGAAAATATTGTGTTGAATTAGTTCTTTTGGCAGAGTTGCCCGAGCTAGTGGGGGCAACTATGCCAAAAAAAACAAGTTCAACACAAGATTTTCCCTTACAAGTGCAATAACCTTTTTATTATATACTTTGATATTGTTCACATAATTTCTCATGGTTTTTTAGTGTCTTCATGAAATTCACTGGTTTATTTTGTTTATTTTAAAAGCAACAAGAAATCTCTTTCATTTCCCTACCGTGCTTTCGTGGAATTGTCAAGTATTATCTCATGAAGACATCACCATTGTTAGCAGGATGTAAACAAGCAAGATGGCGATGACCGAGTATCCTTTTCCATCGTTTGATAATTTCATCGTCAATAAACATGTTCAATAGACACATTTTTCATATCTTTAGAGTGGTTGTTATTCAGAAAACAGATGTTCTGTTTATTTTGTATATTTTCATTTAGTGCTATGCATTGAAATGTTCGTAAAACGTGATGTCTAACGATGAAATTTGTGATAATGGCGGCCATTCATATTTTCATTTTTGGACAAATGGCGTGTTTTTAAAATAGTTCCGTACCTAGTGTCATGAGAAAAAGCTCTGAGGTATGTAATATGAAAGTATGCAATATGAAAAAATATTGCATAATTTCATCCAATGCAAATACATGGGGACAATATCAAAGTACTGTATATAATAATAAAAAATACAACATAAAAGATTGGTGAGAGAATCACAAACTGATTGTTGGCCAGTTTCCATATCAGCTTCACAACATTCTGATGCAACTGTTACTGCAGGGTGATTCATTGATTTCCTTTAATATTTTCAATGAAATTTTACTCTTGTCCAAACAACAAGAGCATCTGTAAATGACAAATCAAATGCTGCTAAAATTATGGGATTTATTAATGTCTTTGACAGGGTGGAAAACATTGTTGGAATAGGAGAAAAATTGTGGTTTTCTCCTTTTCAGATAAGTCTTTATTCATTAGGGTCCTTAGAACATAAGACAGTTTTGTAAAGGATTAATTATATAACATGATTCAAGCTTTGCATAAAGAGGTAGTTGGGGCCATGAACCATATCAATTAATAAACTGACGACCACATGATGGAACAGTGAAATTATTCATCAATAGTCATGTTTCTCTATTTACTACCATACTTTCAAGTATCAACTAATTTCTCTCTATATCATAGTAATTTCAACATTATTATTGCTAATTAAAAATAACAACTTAGTTAATTGGCAGAAAGATTATAAAAAGTACCTTGGGAGTTATTGCCAGCTTGTTCCCAAGTTTTAAAAGTTGTGAAAGTAAATCGATGATGATTTTGTCTGCTCCTTCTGATGACTCATAAGCCTCCATCCTTGCTGCCTGTATGTCAAGTGTCCTAAAATTCCAGTTTTGATAAAGTCGGGTTGAAATGTAAAATCCAGTCAAGGAAAGTTAAACATCAAATCAAAACTAGGACAATTGGGACCTAAAGGTAATGTTTTCATAACTCTTCATCACACAATCCTGAGTTTAAACAAACCCCAAGGAAGAGACCTTTTTAAAGCATCCTTGGAAAAGAAGAAACTGCTGGTAATCAGCATTTTTTCCTTTACCACAACGTTTCCTACCCTGTCAAAGACAAATTGAGTTATTGAGCTACATTCATATATTGTCTCCAAATGCTTTCAATATAGACAAGTCTAAAATTTTGGTGTCTGTTAAAGAGTTAACACATTACTTCTTGCAGATATTTTTGGTTTATCTTTCAGTACATGTACACCACTTTCAACTATATTATCGTAAGAGTACAGTCTGACCCATGTCTCCACACATTTACAATATCTAACATTTATATGGAATAAAACCTTTCCTGAGTATGGATTTACCATAAGGAGTCTATGCATATTTTGTAATGCTGGTCTGGAAATGAACCCAACTCCCTCACCCTACAGCAAGTATTGTATCCCTTCATTTCATAGTGTTACCTGAAGGTGTGTGATGAAGGAATCATGTTTTATTACTAATAAAGAAAAAAAAATACAATAAAACCTGCCTTATCCACCACCTCTTTCAAGCAAGCAACCTGTATTCAGCAATCGTATATATCAAGCTTCCAGAGAATGCATATTATGATGTACCTGTACTAAGGAAGAACCTGTCTTAAACACATTTTGAGGTTCATGCTTAATGCAGGTGTGACTATAGATCAGATTTTCACGATGTGCAAGCATTTGATAATTCTTGAAAAGTTTTGAATACCTTACATAGAAACCATGAAAATATTTGGTTAAATACAGTACTGAGTAATTGCGGTACATGGAGTATAAAAGTACTTCTGGTATATGACATATCACATAAAAATCTCTTGAAATACAATGTAACTGCAACTATATATTGACAAACAGATACGGAAATACATTTTTCAATTTCAGCTCCATTTCATCAATTAGTTGTTAATGAAATAGTTTATATACAAGTAAATGTAGTTACTGACTTAGTGTACTGTCAGAATTGTAAGTGCATATATAACTCATTCCTTATAAAGGTATGTGATCCAGTTGACTGTTAAGCCAGAGCATCTAATTTGTTGGGGTTTTAGTTTTTAACCCTTTACCGCACAATGCAGCCTTTTGACGCTCCTGGGAAACAAGCCTTTGAAAACATTGTGGGAAAAGGAGAAAATGCTGGTAACCAGCATTTTCTTCTTTTCCCACAATGTTTTCTACCCTATCAAAGAAAAATTGCACCATTGGAGCCACATTGAAATTGTCATCTGCAAATGCTTTCAATTTGGACAATGCTAAAATTTTGTCGTCTGGTAAAGGGTTAATGAAACACTGGCTGATCTATATTTATCACTTCTGTCAGTTTAAGCACCACATATAATTCACTTATAACTAGAAAAGGGCATGTCATGTATACATCAATCATGTATTTGTAAGAAAAAAAGATATATTGTGTGAAATGACTAAGATTTTGGCTCCCTCCAGGAATTCTCCTTCTGTTGTTTGTGTATCCACAATGTCTTTCATAATTTCTGTGATCATGTCTGAGGAGGCCTGAAGTGTAGTAAAGGTAACAAGTAAGCCCACTACTGTACAAATACAACTTTTTAATGCCCCTAGTGTGAACTTCTTTTCCAACAATCTTTTTTCAATATAACAAAAGCCATGTTCTGTGAAAAGAGGGTTAATGCATCTGCGAAAGTGTCAACAGGTCTGCCTGCACAGGCCATGCAGGCTGACCTGGGTTAAAATATTTTGCTTTTAGTCTCCTTTCTGCATGTCCAAGGACCATTCTACCTCATGATTCAACAGGATGCAAGACAAAAATTAATGGATTTTATAGATCCATAATTATGTGATGACTTGATCAGTAAAATGTATCACAGAGATGCATTAAAACCCCTTTTGCAAGAGCATGGCTCAGGTCTAAAATGCAACAGTTTTCATTAAGTCTGAAAACAGACTTCACTTTGATGATCAAGTTAATCTGTTATTGTACAATCATGCTATTATTTGACAAACTGAAAACTGTTAGAAGTGACAAAAAAAGGAAGTATCTGAAGATGCAAATTATCTGTGCTGGTTAAAATGGAAAATATTTTCAGAAACTAATTCCATGCAGGAAGCAAATCATACTTTTTGACAACATTTCAAAAATGTTGTCTATGATGGGTCATAAAAAATCTTATTAGTTCAGTATAGGGAAAATTTTCTTTTGTATGGTGATTATTGACATTTTCAAATTTCAGGTAATTTTTGCTAGAATAATTTTCTCTTCACCAAACCCCATATTTTGGTTACTAATATAAATCGTCTGAAAGACACAATTCACATGAGTAGCCACAATACTGGTTTAAGCACAAACATAAATATTGTTGCTTTTGAAATCCCATAAATTTCAGCGGAAGTAGCAGTTGATTTATCCATAAGAAAATCCTGGCTCAATCCCCTCCTGCTGTGTCATTTACATAGAGGTGTCTTTAGGCAAGACCCTGCAGAAGCCCAGCCTAGCTGTGATGAAAATGAGGACAGACATGAATAGGCATTCTGTTGAATGATAGGAAATACTGCTTAAAGCTGGATAGAATTTAAACAAATTTACCTCTAATACATGTACTATGTGTTTCAGATAAACTAACATTAGTCCAGTCATCGGTTCTGTTTGAAAATTGTTTTGTAAATTCTTGATAAGTCTTTCATAGTGAGCTGGAATGAGAAAACCAACAGACTGTAAAATACTACACTTCTCTTTCAGCTCATGACAAGTTTTTGGTCTTGTTTTTCTTAATCCTTTACCAAACGACAAAATTTTAGAATTGTCCAAACTGAAAGCATTATTTTGCAGATGACAAAAAAATATAACTCTAAAATTGAAATTTGTTTTGCAAAGGTTAAAAAATCATTTGGGGGGAAAAGGAGAAAATGCTAGTTGTCAGCATTTTCTCCTTTTACCACAATGTTTTCAAAAAGCTTCAGTCTCAGGGTTGTTAAAACTCAGGATTGTGTGATAAAGGCTTAAAAGAACCAGGTTCTGGTAATAGGGGATTTAATGCTTCTCTGTGATCCATTAACCAGCATTTTCTCCTTTTCCCACAATGTTTTCCACCTTATAAAAGAACATATCCAATCATTGTCAGCATTATTTAGTTTGTCATCTGAAAAAAGCTTTATTTTGGATGAGTCCAAAATTTTATCATCTGGTAATAATGCAACATATAGCTCAAAGGTAAGGGCTTCTCTAGAGAAGAAAATCCATTCATACAAGAACAAAGTGGGGATGGATCAGGAATCCTTGTGTAAAATAGAGAAAAACTGCTTGTTTGAGCAATTTTTGTATTCTCATAGTGTTTTTAAATCTTGAAAAACAGGGAAATCAAAAGCAAGTTTATCTGGGGAAAAGGTTCATCCTTTTTCATGTCTTTAAGGATAGAAACATCAATTATGTTGAGCATTTATCTATCTTTCAACTACTATTCTACCATATTACACATATCTAATATGTGTAAGTATCAAAATGGGGAAACATTTTGCTGGAAGAAAAATTGAATTACATGGAAAGCAACATAGGGAAAGGATCATACACATGCAAAAGAAATTGCTCCTTTGCATAATTTTTTTTTTGTAAAAATTGCAACTGACAGGGATGCAAGGAGTTGTTTTTTTTTACATAAACAGGTTAAAAAGAGAACGTTATGTATAAAATTCATTATTGCCCACAATGCAAACATTACCTCCAACCTCTGTTCTGTTCTCCACATCCTCTCGAAGTTTTCCAATATAAACAAGTCTATGAACCAAGTTTTTCTGAAAATAGAAAAATTATTTTTGCACCCAACACTGCAAAAATGTCAATTTAACCCTTCATCAAACAATCTTGTGTTTGAATGACCCTGAGGAAGAAGCCTTTCAAAAACATTTCGTGAAGAATTTTCCTACAGTGTTTTCTACCTTTATCTAAGAATTTCAATTCATTTATACTACTTTCAAATTTGTTGTCTGCAGATGCTTTCAATTTGAATTTGTTGTTTAGTTAAATGGTTTAACCAAAGTGGAAAAATTTTAGTATTTGTGCGACTATTATCCACAGTACAGGCTGCTTAGCCCAACTCAATGCACTTTTGCAAACAATGTAGAAACAAGATCAGACTGCATAGAACATGCAGTCCAATCTTTGATCTAGACTTTGCCCCTGGGCAAGTTCTGTGCTTTCTAGGAAAAAACTTTCAAATTGCAATATTTTGCTTCTACTTCTAGCAGACAATGTTCATTTATTTTATATAGCAGTTTAGGGGTTAAAGGGAGCTATTCAGATATCTATAACTTTACCAAACTTCAAAAATGATTTATCACATAAAACCTCCTCCAGCAGAGTTTTATTTTTGATAAGACACTAGTATATTACATGTATTGTTTTTTGGGTTCCAGGGCCCTGTTTCACAAAACAACTTAAACGTCTTATTATACTCAAAAATTTTACTAATGGTCCCTGGTTCTGACTCCTTAAGTTGAGGCTGTTATTTGAGACACATTTCAGCAATATTAGCAGACTGTAGTAATGTGTTCAAATCCTGAAATGACACTACGTTTCAGACTCAACTAAGCAAAATAAATGGACTCAAGTCAGTTAACAGACTTAAGTCCATTATTTTGCTGAGTTGAGTCTGAAACATCATGTCAACACAGGACTTGAGAATGTTACATAGGAATATTAGTGAAATGCGTCCAGAATAACAAACTCAAGTTGGAAAAGAAATCTTTTTTCAGATTGAGTAAAATTAACGACTGAAGGTTTTTTCGTGAAACCGGGCCCAGTTTTGCTTAATTTGTAGCCATGAGTGTGTGAAACTGGCAAAAACAACCACAACATGTGCTAGAATTCACACAACCTCACCTTATTTTGTGGGAAAGTGACATCACTGTTGCCAAGATGTATATGGGCAGAAAGTTTTTTGTTTTTGATGTTTATTAACACCAAGAAATGCAGCAAAAGTTATTTCAGTCAACAAAATTGCAAAATATATCGGTTTATTCCTTCTATAAACTTTTTAATTCTACTTTCAATGTAAATGTCACAAAGCTATCTCCTTGTGTATGTACACATTTCAAACTAAACTTCACCTGTAAACATGGATCCATGGACCTCATGAAGGTTAAGGGTTATTATGCACAATACTTATTTGTATGTCATTTGTTTAATGTGAGAAACAGACTCTCACTTAAGTATTCTCATTTTTATTGAACTTGTTTGCTAAAATGTATATGGTGCTAGCCAAGGCTAACATCATACAATTTTAGCCAACAGATAAAAACGATTATACATAAACACTCATGTAAGATGCTCTATTTATCACTGAATCAAGTAAGGCAAGAGCTGCCAAATCATCTGCAAAGAAGAAAGACAAAAGAAGGAAAAAATAGTTTTCAATGGTATACAATTCAATGGCGACTTAAGGTATTTTCAGATTTTGCACCACAATTTTGCAAAGGTTTCTGGGAATGCAATTTTAGCCAACAGATAAATTTTTAAAACGATTATACATAAACACTCATGCAAGATACTCTATTTATCACTGAATCAAGTAAGGCAAGAGCTGCCAAGTCATCTACAAAGAAGAAAGACAAAAGAAGGAAAAAATAGTTTTCAATGGTATACAATTCAATGGCAACTGAAGGTATTTTCAAATTTTACTCCACAATTTTGCAAAGGTTTCTGGGAATGCCATAATTTTTATTATGATCAATATCTCGTGTCGATTACGAGAATTCAAATTGACAAATCAGTAGAACACTAGAACTGTTGCAAAGCGGACAAAATACGCCCCCCCCCCTCACCACCAGCAGTTTGTCGCTGAAGCAGCACAATCAGAGAACGGAAATCGTTTTCAAAAGACAGATCACTGGTGACCTTGACCTTTGACCCATGTGACCCAAAAGCAATAGGGCACCTCTGTGGGTCATGAGATATACCGGTACTTACACCAAGTTTTTGGGTCTAAGGTCAAACAGCTATTTCGTTAGAGCAAGGAAACAATTTTAAAACAAAGTTCACTTGTGACCTTGACCTATGACCCATATGACCCAAAAACAAAAGAGCACCCCCTTAGCAACACTTGTATAAAGTTTCATGATCCTAGGTCAAACAGTTATTGAATTAGAGCACAGAAACACGACTATCCTTATGATATGAATACATCACTTCGCAAAATAAACTTGCAGCAAAAAACTTGTAAAAATGTGGGCAATCAACATGGTCAAAGATTCTATACAGATTTAAATAAAAAACATTGTTCTAGAAGAGAAAGTGCTTTTTGTGACCAATTTCCTTTTTTTATTTCGATAATATTTTCATCGGTGAAAATGTAAAATGTTTCCTACATTATTTCATTTATAGTGCAGCAGCTAGTACACTTAACAATGCATCCCTGGTATTTCTGATTAAAAATATTCACACATACTCTTCCCAAGCCACTGGCTGTTTTCCCACATAGCCATCATTAAAACAATAATGAGCAGTGAGAGAGGATGAGTTCTGCCGCAATGACTATCAGATCCATACTCGGAAAGAAATTAGCCTACAGGTTACTGATAGAGCTACAAAGCTTGGCATTTTCACCAACAGTAATGTGTTATTTGAACTGCTGCAAACACTGAAAACATAACCAGAAAAATTTTTCAAAATTATGATGCTACATGTATACTGATGTTGTACCATCTTATTTGTTCCACTTTCACCTCCTTCAAAACACGAAACTTCAAAATAATTCTTTTTAGGCCAGTCAAACTGCCTCTCAGTAGGTTTTTTCATCATTTTACCCCTTATAGTCTTTTTCCTAGGTTGTTTTACTTGCTGTTCACTTTTAATATTGGTCTTTGTCTCAGGTATGTTATCTGACTCAGCTACTGTTTTCTGATTCTCAGCCATAGTATCACCTCCACTGTTTGACAATTTAAGCCTTTACCAAACAATCCTATGTTAAAATCTCTTTGGAAAAAGGCATTTTAAGGCATTGTTGAAAAAGCAGAAAATGTTGGTTACAAGCCTTTTCTCCTTTTCCAACAATGTTTTCAACCCTTTCGAGGATAAATCCCATCATTTCGGCCACATTCAATTATGTCCTCTGCAAATGCTTGAAATTCTGGTCTACAATTTTATCATCTGGTAAAGAGTTAACAGTGAATTGTTTTATACCTAGACACACTTTATCAATCTATTTTTTTCAACTTGTTAATTTGAGAAGTATGCCTCTTAAACTGTTAACCCTTAACACAATATCCACCGTTTCAATGACCCTGAGAAAAAACAGCTTTTGAGATATTTTTTAAAAAAAGGAAAAAATGCTGGTAACCAGCATTTTCTCCTTTTCCCACAATGCTTTCTGCCCTATCAGAGACAGAAATCATCATTAGACCTACATTTTAACCCTCAGGCTGCTAAATAAATAAAAGTATTTCCAGCTGATTGTGGAAACCTATAGTTTGTGATTTAAAACTTTTGCTTGTTGGGGAAATCTCACCGTACCAGACAGTATAGAGCCAAGATCAGACTGCATGTTTTGTGCAGTCTGATCTTGATCTTGATTTGGACAAGTCTAAAACTTAAATGTCATTTGGTAAAGAATTAAAACTTGGCTAGAATTTTTTATGTCCCTGCACTGCAGACAGCTATGAAAATATCTGTTTGGTATACCTAATCTGTTTCTACATACCATTGCAATGAATAATATATTGTATTTTCTCTTGAAAGGTAAAGAAATACAGCAAAAGGTTTGAAAGAGACCACTAAAATTTCTTGTATTTTTTAAAGTCTGAAATCTGAAAAAAAAATGTACGCCTTTTAGGCTCAATCAAATTGTTTGTGTAAAGTATGGATCATGATAAAGCTGCAGGAAATGCGTGGTCTGATCTTGGATTGAAGATGTCTAAAGAATTCCAACAAAATTGAAATTGCAATCTATGTGCCCTTTTTAGTGAAAAAATATGAGTCATGCTCTGACAAATGAAGGTTTAATACATCTCCATGATCCTTTATACCAAGAAAGTCATCAAATAATTATTGATCCATAAAGTCCATTTAGACTAACAATCTACTGGATCTGAGGGTAGAATGGTCCTTTGACATGCAGAAAATTTACAAACAGCAAAAGCTTCAACTCATATCAGCCTGTGCAGACTGGTTGATACTTTTTGCAGATGCATTAAGCCCCCTTTTTACAGAGTATGGTTTATTTTCCAGTTCATTCATTGTTTAAGTAACTTTTTCATGTTTCCACAGTTTTGCTATTTTTTGCTATTTGCCAGATATTTTTTGTGTGTGTTGTATAATTGTATTACATCTTTTTCTAACTCTTCAATAATATGGAGGAAATAAAGATTGAAAATAAAATATATGAGGTGAAAAAAAAAATACAATCCCAGATTGAGAAAAAGATTTTCAAGCACTATACACAGTAATTATGAACACAATAAAAAATTTGTCCAATATACAGTTAAAATAGCTCCAACTTTGGTCACAATGTCTGTAAAATTTTTTTTCCCTATCCTGTTATCAAACTAAGTAGCTGTCCATGCCTGGATACTTGATGATAAAAAAAGTGATAAATTTTCAATAGGGCAATGATTATGTTTGCAAATGTTATCTAGGAGCTTTTGAAATGGCAGTATCTTAAACAAATTTTTAATTCAAAGCAATGACACTTTCATGAAGCGTAGCAACCACTTGTGTATTGAACATACAATGCCTTTCAATTTAGTAGAATGAAAACCATATAATGTGCTGTTTGATTTTTTGTTTTTATGGAGATCAATGGCGTTTCAACATTCTTATATTGTGGCAGCCACTGCACCTATCCATGCTTTCTAGGAGTTCCTTTACAAGTATTTCGCACAATATTCTTCCAAAGCCACTGGCTGCTTTCAGAGATGAACTTTGTTGAAACACTGTCCAGTGGTAAGAGAGGAATTAATCTTTTCCCACAGAGTTTTCAAAAATCTTCTTTCCGAGATTGATAAAAAGGCATCGTTTGGTAAAAAGTAAATGCTGAGACACACATTCCACAAAATACAACTGCCATGTTCTGTGAAAAGGGGGCTTAATACATCTGCATAAAAGTATCAACCCAGGTAAGCCTGCACTGAGTCCACGCAAGCTGACCTGGGTCAAAACTTTTTGCTATTGGTCAATTTTCTGCCTGTCTAAAGACCAGTCTAGCTCATGATTCAGTTGCTTATTACACAAAATGGATTTTATGGATCCAAAATTATATGATGACTTGCTTGGCAGATAATGCATTAGAGAGATGCATTAAACCTCCTTTTGCCAGAGCATGGCTCAGATGTAAAGATTGGGTTAGAGAGAGCCACAATAGTTGTTCTTATCTTTATTTGTAAACTATTAAAAAGATTTAAAAGTGAGCACAGCCTTTTGGTCTGGTTTTTCATGAGCACACTATATTTCTCTTAAGTTTCATAACATATTTTTTGTTATGTGTTCTACATTGTTTGCAACAGTATTTTAGTCATATCACAGCATCAGTTTCATGATTTGTTCTTTTCATGCGTGACAGCAGCAGTAGACTGGGCTTCTGTAAAGCCTTGCTTGAGGGTTTTGCCACATGAACATTCCTAGTTACAAATCCAATGCCTTGACAAGGATTGTGCTTTATGTTATACTTACTCTCAAGATCAACCCACATAGTTTGTGTGACTGATAGGCAGTGTAATTAACCCTTTATCAAACAAATCTGTGTTTTTACAATCCTGACAAAGAGACTGCTTTTGAAAATATTGCATGAAAAGGACAAAATGCATTTTCTCCTTTTCCCCCCAAACCAGCATTTTCTCTTTTTCCCACAATGTATTCTACCCTATCAAAGCCAAAATCTATCATTTAAGCCACATTCAAATTGTCGTCTGCAAATGCTTTCAATTTGAACTGGTTTAAAGCTTTAACACATTAACATCTGCAGACCATGTTCATTGTTTTGTAGCAGCCAACTTTTGAAAACTATGTAACAAATGTACAAAAGGAAGACTTGGTTGTAATGGGTAATTTCTCCTTTTGCCACACATTTTCCGTATGTCTTATTCCTGTATATCACACAATCCTGAGTTTTAACAACCCTGCAAGAGTAAATTTTTGAAAACATTGTGGGAAAAGGAGAAAATGCTGGTAACCATCATTTTCTCCTTTTTCCACAATGTTTTCTAACCTTTCTTAAAAAAATCATTTGAGGGATATTTATTTTGTATGTCTGCAAATGCTTTCAATTTGAACGAGTCTAAGATTTTGTCGCTTGGTAACAAGTTAATGTATTAAACCTTGGTCCATGTTGATTATTCCCTCTCTACAAGAATGTTTTAAAAAATCTTTCACTTCATATTTGTTTTGGGAGGATATGGGTCAGTTCAAAATTATGTCCATCCTGTTGTTTGTTCCTTTTTTTCTCGCTATCTGTCCCCTTCAATAACTCATTTTTCTAGGCAAGGGTCCATTATAGCCCAGTCGTTATGGTGTGGGATTTGTAACCGAACGGTTAAGCCAATTAGGAGTTGTGTTACTTTCAAATTTAGAAAATTCTGGCGAATAAGACTAAGAAAATTCTTAAGAATGGTTGGTGAATCCATGCTGGGGGTATTTTGGTGAGTCCTGCTGCAATGCACTGCAGAATACCAGCCTTGGTGGAACAGGCCAGTCTTTGCTATGATTCAACAGAGATGCTGTTGGAATTTTTTTTTTTTTTCCTTTTGCTTTGTTTGGTGTCTAACACTGCTTTCAGCATTATTCTAAAATACTGCGACAGCCAATGCACCCATCCATGCTTTCCTAGAGTTTCTCTCATGCAGTGCTTGAAACAATATTCTTCCCAAGCCACTGGCTGCTTTTCCACATAAATCCATTATAAATACAATGATCGGCCATGAGAGAGGAATGAATCCTGTCGCAATGACTATCGTTAATCCTCAGAAAGAAATCAAATGAGCAATCCCTTGATTTTAAGTCCTGTGCATGACTGGCTGCACTACTGGCACTGTTGGGAGACTGAACATTACACCATTCAAATGTGATCATGGAAAGTATTTTCACACAGGAAAGGCTTATCTGCAATTGAGCTATGATAAATGTTCTATCAAATTGATATCTCCCTTGATTTATTGGTAGGGTTTGCCTTAAGCAAACATTTAGATATTTTCTGGATTTATATAGGCAATCAAGTTTCTTTATTGCAGTAGAAGGTGTGGATAAGTGTAACTGCGTTTTTACTATCTGAAAGTTCTAGCAAGAGATCTACCTTGACCTTTAAAGCACCATTCACACCATAAGTTGCCTTGCAGCCTGTGTAGTTCAAGATCAGATTGCATAAAACAAAACATGCAGTCTAGTCCTTGATCTACAATCTGCTTTGCTAAGACATTCTGGACAGAAAGCAACCTTGAAACTGCATATATTTGAGTCTTACTTCTAGACTGCAAAATATCAGCTAGATTCAATGGGTGCTCTAGGGATTCAAATGGTAGTTTTCTTGTTGAATGTTAGTTGTTCTGTCCCCAGTTACTTTTGGTACTGACAAAAATGAAAACAAATATTGTGTGCTACCAAGAAGCAACCACAAAAAATAACATTGGAGCTACCCCTGCCATGGAGAGTAACATAAGCAGGTAAGTCTGGCTGCATAATTAAACTTGTAAATATTGAAAATTTCTTTAGTTTTTGACTGTTAGTAACTTAGTGTTAATATACTTCTAGAATTATTCTATACAGTCAGTTAATAATAAGTATAGGTTTGCTTCTTAGGAGGCTATTTAGATACTTAAAAATCATGCCAAACTTCAGAAATGTTTTAACTATTTATTTTAAGTTATGCAACATTGATATGCAGCCTTCTAAGGTATATTCAGATTTAGCACATAAATTTCTCAAATGCTTGTGGGAATGTCAAATGATCAATTACGTCTGTCCCTCATGTTGGAATGTACTCAAATAGATATAATGATGTCATACTCTGATCTTGTAAAAATAGACTAAATTCTCAATTGCAATTCAACCAATCTCTTCTATGAATGATAAAATTTTATCTTTTTACTTAACCTTTTACCAAACAAGCCCTGGTTTTCACGACCCTGGAAAGGGAGGCTTTTGAAAACAATTTGGGAAAAGAAGAATATGCTGGTAACCAGCATTTTCTCCTTTTCCCACAATGTTTTTTCCTCTATCAGTGACAGAGATCATCATTTGAGCTTTTTATTTGTCGTCTGCAGATGCTTTCAATTTGGTTGAGTCGAAAATTTTGTTGTTTGGTAAAGAGTTAATGAAACCATCCATTTTCTTTATGTTTGCAAGGCAAATATATATATTAACTCTTTTCCCACACAATTCCTAGCTTTGTTACCATCCTGATTGTTTGTTTGTATTGGAGTTTAACACCATTTTAACAGCTTAGGTCATACCATGGCGGTCAGTGACGCACCTATGTGTTTCCTGGCTTTCTCACACCAGTACTGACACAACTTCCTTTCCAAAGCCACTGACTACTTTTCTGACATGCATCAGAGGTGAGAGGCGAAAAATCGCCAGAAAGGAAGTTTGCCTCAACCGGGTATCGAACTTGCAACCGTCAGGTCACAAGTCAGACACGCTAACCAATAAGCTACTCGGGCGGGCTTTTAACCCTTTCCCAAACGATGAATTCTAGACTGGTCCAAATTGAAAGAGTTTGCAGACGACAATTTGATGAAAATGACAGAAAGTTCTCCAAAAGGGTAGAAAACACTGTGGGAAAAGGAGAAATTGCTCGTTATGAGCAATTTCTCCTTTTCCCACAGTGTTTTCAAAAGACTTGTACTGCAGACACGTGAAAACCAGGGCTTGTTTGGGAAAGGGTTAACCATCCTGAGGATGGGGCCTTTTGACAACTTTGTGGGAAAAGAAGAAAATGCTGGTAACCATAATTTTCTTCTTTTCCCTCAATGTTTGCTATCCTTTAAAAGACAAATATTGTTTTGAATAGCATTTTATGTCATCTGCCAATGCTTTCAATTAGGAACAGGCTAAAATTTTGTTGTGTGGTACAGAGTTAAGTAGTTTTTATTAGTGTTCTACACGAAATCTTAATTTTGAGTGAAAAATCTAAAAAGGCTTCTCTAATGCATCACTGTGTAGACTTCTCTTTGAATTTTTTTTTTTGGTATTTCAAATCCAAACTATACACAGGATTTTAAGGACAAATATCTAAACGGTAGAAAAATATTCATTTTCAAAAGTATAGACAGTCGTTCAAAAATTTTGGGTGCCACTTATATTTAACCCTTTACCACACAATCCCGACTCTTCACAACCCTAAGAAAGAGGCCTTTTGAAAACATTGTGGGAAAAGGAGAAAATGCTGGTAAACAGCATTTCCCACAATGTTTTCTACCCTTCCCAAAACAAGTTTTAATTTTTCAGTCACATTTGTCGTCTGCAATTGTTTTCAATTTGGACTTGTCTTAAATTTTGTCTTTTGGTAAAGAGTTAAAAACTACTGAAAAAAGATTTCATCAGAATGCAAAAATGTTCTCTATAGTAAATCCATCTCAAGAGTCTTACTTCATTTTTTCCCCTACCAACTATGTACCATCAATAAGATACTTGTTATTCAATTAGGAACCTAGTTTCAAAATAAGGGAAGTTACATGTAGAGGATCATCATTTTGATCACTTATCTGTGATTCCATGGAAATTTTGTTGACATCCTTTGTATGTTATTACAATATGTATACATTTTGCCATATTTTTAAAGACAAAAAGCTCTTAAAACAACAAGTATCTATGAAAGCAGGTGTTACTCAAAGTTCACTTTCATTTTTGTCGAAAGGTTTATGAAACAATGCAAGATTGTGTTTCTCATAAAGACAGACTAGTCGAACTAAGGGGCTTTAACTACTTTTCACAGCAGCAGGTATGTAATACATAACCTTTCAGGATTAAACATAAAACCACACATCAGCTACAGATATATTTGAATCGTAACATGATCACATAATTGAATGATTGTATGGTGTTTAATGCCGTTTTCAACATTATTGGAGTTATATCACGGCAGCCAGTGCACCTATCCATGCTTTCCTGGAGTTTCTTTTTACCAGTACTCCACACAATATTCTCCACACAATATTCTTTCCAAGCCAAGCCATAGATACTTGTTGTTAGCTCAGTCTGTAGCATACAGGACTTGAGAACAGGAGGTCACTGGTTCGATCCCCAGCTTGGCCAATTTCTTTCCCAGGACTGATGATAGCCATCACGACAGGATTCATTCCTCTTTCACCGCTGACCACTGTTTTGACAATGGTTATGTGGGAATGCAGCCAGTGGCTTAGAAAGAATACTGTGTGGAGTACTGGTAAAAGAAACTCCAGGAAAGCATGGATAGGTGCACTGGCAGCCGTGACATAACTGAGCAGCCGTGATATAACTGAAGTAATGTTGAAAATGGCGTTAAACACCATACAATCAATCAATTCAAGTGTTTTTACATACAAATGTTGCTGTGTGCATTGGGAATGTTTACATGGCAATACTGCATGTATGATAGACAAAAAAATCAACACCATAACAAAACATTGTGGCATCAATTTCTACAACAATACTTTCACTCAATGTCTCAAATTTTGCTTTTGCATAACAGTTATGGTCGACTGACCTATTTTTGAGGGATTCCAGTTCTCAAACCGGAAATAATATCCAAGTTTTTTTGCAAACTATGAAGTGAATGATGTCACCGTTTTGTGTGAACTGACTATCTGAATGTAAACAACGGAGTCACTGCTGTTAACTAACGACATGCAACAAAAACAGGACAGTATGCATGTTTTTAAGGGAATGATCGGTTTTAGTGACAAATTTCTAACCACCTTTTTCCAATCAAATGTGTGCCCAATTTAACTTCTCCATCTGATATTTAATTTAAATCCTGGAAAATTGCCGACGTAGTCGGTCTTGAAGCCAGAATTTAAGTGATATGTCCATACTGGAATAATGTGACAAAAGTCTGATCTATAATTAGAGCAGAGAATTTTGTGACCTATTCTGTTCGGTCACTTATGAATGAACAATTTTTACAGAACATTCACTGCTACGGAGAGAAAATGTTTTCAAGCCTTTTATTCAGGCACTCAGTATTTTCAGATGTTTTATGATAAAATGTTTAAAACAATTCTTAATCTGTCCTCAGAGGTGCATATGAATTGATAGACGGGACCGAAATGCCTTATTTTTAGTCATTCTGATATACATATATTCAGTTGCTGCTGTCACAGAAGGACCAATGGCCTCCATGACACTCATCCGTCCTTTTCATTGCACTTCAAAATACAAGATAATTGACTCGGAGCTGTCCGTTTTTATAGTTCAAAACAGTTCCTTCTTGTGATAGTAAACATTTTTGTTGAGTTTTGGTGTACATTATGATTTTTTAGCTCTCTATTTATGAGCCGTACTATAGATATTGAAAGCCACAAAATGAGGGCATGTTTTCCTATGCACCAATTTAGCTGCCGACCCAAGATTGAAAGGTGAAATATGTTGTTTCCTTTGAATGTACATGATTCAGGCAGAGTTTATGGTTTTATAGTGAGCAGCTCACAAGAGCCATGGTGGAGTGATGCATAAGCGAGAGCTTATTTGTAGAGATGGTGTCAAAAAATGTTTACACCTGTTGAATTCGAAAAAGTGGTGGACTGGAAGTCAATTTTTACGAGTTCAAATATGGCGGACGGAAGTGACATAAAAGACTGGTACTAAGAGCGTTTCTGCTCCAGAATTTCTGACAACCTTGACAATCATGTGATTTGAAACAGTGCTCCAGTCGACAAACGAAACCCTCGCGAGATCTGGTCAAATACAAAGGAATTCGGGCATTTCCATACCTGTCCGAGGTACATATATTTCCGAATACATAAATAAAAGTTACAGAAATTAATTAGCAGCTGAACCATTTCGGGTGAGGCAATTGATATTTTCTTTAAGTTTTTTTCTGCTCTTGCCAATGAAAACTTTGTTTGATCATCTTTCATTAGGATGTTTGCCCTAATTTTTAAAGTCTTGTTCAGTACAGATAGCAAAAAACTCAGCCAGAATTTAACTCGTTCCCAGGTCGATTCGGCCCGAGCAAACTCATAAGTTTGTTTATGTATCTATGTAGATGTTGACGGATTGATTAGCATGTCTTTTATTCTGAACAGAAATTTTAAAAAAATGGATTCTCATCGAAATCTACACCTGCTTTAAAGTTGATTTTTTTTCTTCTATTAAATCACTACGGCACACTTGCAGCAGTGATTTTCCTTCGTTTTCTTTTAATAGTGGCAATGTACTTGCTTTTACATTTTTTTTTTATTTGGATTAGATCTACATTTAAATCTAGATGCAAAAGTATGGTTGCTGTAAATCTGATCAAATTCTGATAGAAATGGCTTTGATGTTTTCTGACAGTGTAGATTTCATTTTAACTGCATAGACTATGAATTATTGTGCAGGCTGTTGTACCTACACATTTAATATTCTCTAAAATAAGGTCTACATGTGGGAACTCCTCTGCATGATGTTGTTTCTAAATGATTGTTACATTCAAGATAACCTTCTTTTGATGTTTTTTGACAATGCAGATTGGTTCATTTTAACTGAATAGAATAAGAATTTTTTAAATGACAGTGTTTTGTCAGTGTGACCAAGCTGAGAAAAAAAGGAACCAAAATTGTCAGCATCAGGGTTCAAACTCATTACCCATAAAATGAAATCTGACGTTATGGCATTTTAACACTCCTGGCCCTGTGGCTATAAAAAAATATTGAAAACAATCTCATGCTCAGCACAGAACCATGCTCAATGGCTTGAGTTTTGCTCATGGAAGTTTTTAACTCTGACAATGCTTATAAATGTTGTTTGAGAAGGTTCTCAGCTTTAAAATTTGTGAACGTAAGCGACCCAAATTCTGAAAATAGCCGATACCAGCAGATTTGGCCCCAAGAAGATTCAATCTATGTCCCATGGCCGACCACATTTTTAGAGAAGATCTGGCCCCAAAAATCAGAAAATTCAGCCCCGAAAATGCGAAGATTTGGCCCAGTTACGTTGCCCAAGCATGATCATGCATAATTTGTCAGATTTATGGTACATATTGGTTTAGGAAATGGCATGTTTGGTGTAAATCATATATGTAGTAAATGATTTGAAGTTGCTGTGAAAAAAAAAAACAACATAACAATAGAAGTTAAGTATATTTTTAGTACTCATTATCATTATTTTTAACAGTTCAATTTTTAAATGTTTCAAAGACTGCTCCCCCACCCACGTACACTTTTTAAGAAGTTTAGACATCGATGCAGTTGTCATTGATTAGGTTTTCCTCCATGATTGGAGACAGGTGTTGGTGATGAAAGCCAAGTGAAGGTGTGATAAACACCGTTCTGCAGTATCTCTATCCATTTTCTACAATTTAAATCAATTAACCATCCATGGATATCCTTCTTACCGAACTTCGTTGTTATTTACAAAAGTCCCTGTCCCCCTTGATACGAACCTTACTTTCAGGCATAGTTCAATATTTTTGGAGGCATGTAATAGACTTTTGGGAAAAACTTGAACTGAAATGTATTTCAGCATTTCTGATTCTGCCACCACTAGCATATTGATAATATGCAGATGTTGTGGCATGCTGACACGTTATTACTACTTTTTTTTTTGTTAAACAACAAAACTTTGACTTGTCAAAAATCAAATATGAACAAAAACACACGCATTACAGATAATATAGATTATACCTCTAGTTTATATTTCAAACAGTCAATCCAGATAGGCCTAAAAAATTACATAATTATCATAATATCTGAATGAAAATAGGAAAATATCCGAATCATATAAAAACAGCTAGTTTGCCGGATCCTGAAAAAAAACACAAGAGGGCCATTGGCCCTAAAGCGCTCACCTGAGTAAGGTCATCTAGGATTGATAAGGCTGAAAAGATCCTGATCGTGATGATGTAAAACGCATAAGTGTAAGTTCAGGAGTTGCACTTTTTGCATGAAAACTTTCAAGACTTATTGGATTTAGAGAGGTAGGTTCATGTTTCCAGCGCCCAAGGAACCGGTAGAGCCAGCAATTGCTCAAGGCTTTTCATGCCCAAACTTGAAGGCTAATTCACCACCAAGATGCTGAAGCTGAACATTTGTGTAGCCTTAGCCGAGTTCTGCTACTGTCAAAACATGCTCTACAAGAGTCTCTTCTTCTTCAAAGGAAAGTAAAGTGTCTCGACCAGGAGAATAGTTATCTGGATCTACAAGACCAGTAAACTTGTCTCTTAGTGTCTGAGCTGGAATACCATACTTTCTAGCAGTTGTTTTTATAGGGTGACCTTTTTTTAACTTCATTGAAAGCTTTAAGCATCACTTCATATGTGTAAGCTGGTTTATTTCTGCCCTTCAGTTTCTTTTGAGGATGTATCTGTGAAGGAAAATAAAAACTTTGCTTACTCATTTTTTTTTCTATTTATTCATTTACTTACCTATCTAAAAGGTTGACATTTCAATCATCAAAAATTTTGCATATGATTTATAAAAACATTATTTTAAACTTTTATTTTCTGATTTTTATTATTTTTCCAACACAAATTTATTCTGGTAAGGCTGCAACAAGTTTTCACATATGAAACCACCATGAAAAAATAAAAATCCACCAATTACAAGAAACGTAACTTTTTTCCCAACAGTATACATTCTTGAGTGATCACATGACTTCAGTTTGGTCACGTGAAAGTACCTACCAGATCACTAGCGCAGCATCTGTCAAAAATTTAATGCTAAGAAAAAGCAAAATTTATTGATAAAAAGGTTCAGAAAATGGAGTCACAAGATAATTTTTTCATTATTTTCAGCAAAAATATTGTTTTTATGTATTTTTTCATTCAAATTACCTGTTTTGTCCTCATTTCTTCCACTGTATTTTGATCATGGACTTGTAAACATTCCATGTCAGCTTTATAGCGAGCAGCGCACAAGAGGCATCGCAGAGCGACACCTCGCATTAGCGAGAGCTTATTGGTAGAGATGGTGTCAAAAATGTACATACCTGATGCCTCAGAAAAAGTGGTGGACCGGAAGTAGATTTTTACAAATTCAAATATGGCGGACGGAAGTGATGTAAAAGACTGGTACTAAGAGCATTTCTACCCTATGATTTCTGACAACGTTGAAAATCATGTGATTTGAAACAGCATTCCAGTCTACAAATGAGACACTCGCGAGATCTGGTCAAATACGAAGGAATTCGGGGTTTTCCGTGTCTGTCCAAGGTACGGATATTTCTGAATACATAAATAAACACTATTGGAATTAATAAGCAGCTGAACCATTTCGGGTGAGCCAATCGATTTTTTCCTAAAAGTTTTTTCGCGCTCTTGTCAATGAATACTTTGTCTATGTTTCCTTAGTACGTTTTCACTTATTTTTAAAATCTATCTACATTTTATCTATGTATTTATCTATGTTGTTCAGTAAAGTAGCAAAACAACTCGGCCAGTACTTAACTGGTCCCCAGATCAACTCGACCCGAGCAAACTCTTAAGTTTGATTATCTACCTAGATATTGACGGACTGATTAGCATGTCTTTTATTCTGAACAGAAATTGACAAAATTCAGTTTTCATCGAGATCTACATGTATCTGGTTTAGGGTTAGAATGACTGCCTTAGAGAATGCCTTCATTGACTGAACTGATCTTTATCATCCAATCTATGGTATAAATCATGCATGTTTAAAGGTACTTAGAACTACCCTGTTACAGTGAGCTAACAGTAACATTTTAAATAAATGGGATATTCCATTAGGTATTTTCTCTAGAAATTATATTTAAATTTAACCCTTTACCACTCAATCATGAGTTTTAACAACCCTGTAGGAGAAAGTTCTGAAAACATTGAGGGAAAAGGGGAAAATGCTGGTGACCAGCATTTTCTCCTTTTTCCACGATGTTTTCAATCCTATCAGAGAACTAAATATGTTGGCTAAATATGTGGAGCTTTGATATTTGGGATCTAGCATCTCCTAGTGGACCTCTACCAAGTTTGTTCATATGATCCCCCTCGGGTCAAAACTGGCCCCGCCCCGTTGGTCACAATTTTCGAACATAGGAACAAAGAAGGAAAACTTTAAAATTCTTCTTCTATGAAACTCGAAGGCGTAGAGCTTTGATATTTAGTATGTAGCATCTCCTAGCGGACTTCTACCTAGTTTGTTCATACGATGCCCCTGGGGTCAAAACTGGCCCCGCCCGGGGGATCACAAGTTTCTAACATAGGAACAAAGAAGGAAAACTTTAAAATTATTCTTCTCTGAAACTGGAAGGCATGGAGCTTTGATATTTGGGATTTAGCATCTCCTAGTGGACCTCTACCAAATTTGTTCATATGATCCCCCTCGGGTCAAAACTGGCCCCGCCCTAGGGGTCACAAGTTCTAACATAGGAACAAAGAAGGAAAACTTTAAAAATCTTCTTCTCTGAAACTGGAAGGCGTAGAGCTTTGATATTAGGTATGTAGCATCTCCTAGTGGACTTATACCAAGTTTGTTCATACAATGCCCCTGGAGTCAAAACTGGCCCTGCCACAGGGGTCACAAGGATCAAAGAAGGAAAACTTTAAAATTCTTCTTTTCTAAACCTTGAAGGCATAGACCTTTGTTATTTGGTATGTAGTGAACCTGTTCTAAGTTTGTTAGCCCACCTGAGCACAACATGTTCAGTCAGTTCGAAATTGGGTCAGCTGGGGTCATAAACTAGGTCACTAGGTCAAATTAAAGAAATACCTTGTGGGCACTCTAGAGGCCACATTTATTGCTCAAATGACCTGAAATTTGGTCAGAATGTTTGTCTTGATAAAATCTTGGATGAGTTTGGATTTGGGTCACCTGGAATCATAAACTAGGCCACTAGTTCAAATTAAAGTAATACCTTGTGGGCACTCTAGAGGCCACATTTTTGGCTCAATTGACTTGAAAATTGGTCAGAATGTTTGTCTTGACAAAATCTCACATGAGTCCGAATTTGGGTCATGTGGGGTCTTAAATTAGGTCACTAGGTCAAATTAAAGAAATACCTTGTGTGCACTGTAGAGGCCACATTTATTGTTCAATCGATTTGAAAATCGGTCAAAATGTTTGTCTTGATGAAATCTAGGATGACTTTAAAATTGGGTCACCTGGGCTCATGATCTGGGTCACTAGGTCTAATTAAATAAATACCTTTAGGGCACTCTAGAGGTCACATTTCTTGCTCAATTGACTTGAAAGTTGGTCAGAATGTTTGTTTTGATGAAATATTGGGTGAGTTTGAAATTGGGTCAGCTGGGGTCATAAACTAGGTTACTGGGTCAAATAAACACTTCGTGGGCACTCTTGAGGCCACATTTATTGCTCAGTTAACTTGAAAACTGTTCAGAATGCTTGTCTTGATAAATTTTTTAATGAGTTCTAAATTGGGTCACATGGGGTGATTAATTAGGTCACTAGGTCAACTTACGGAAATTTCTTGTAGACGCTCTGGAGGCCAAATTTTAAGCTCAATTGACCTGACAATTGGTCAGAAATTGACTTATGCACGTTGAGAAAATTTCGCCTATTGACTCAGGTGAGCGATCCAGGGCCATCATAGCCCTCTTGTTTAGAGTTTACATCTTCAAATTCAATTTTTTTTTGTTAAGCACAGATGAATACCACTAAAGACACTGGACGGTTAAATGCAATAAAAAGGTGCAAATGAATATAGATCTACTTGGCAATATGTTACTCTGTCTACTGTTATGCTATCAAATATGACAGCACCATGCTAATATGCGTAATTCTTGCATGAAACCTGCCCGGCCAAATAGCTCAGTGGTTAGCTTGTCTGACTCATTACCTGGTGGTTGCGGGTTCAATATGTGATTGAGGCAAACTTTCTTTCTGGTGATTTTTCACCTTTCACCTCTGATGCATTAGAGAAAAGTGGTCAGTAGCTTGGAAAGGAAGTTCTGTCAGTACTCATGTAAGAAAGCCAGGAAACACATGTGTAGGTGCAATGACTGCCTAGATATAAACAAAGTCGTTAAAACGACGTTAAACTCCAATACAAACAAAATTAATGGCATGAAACCTAAAATATCTTAAAGGGCTATCTAGCCCATTAAGGAAATACCCCTGTTTTTCTTTTTTAGAAGGGTGGAATGGGGTGACTTATAGTATACACTTGGCTAGGCCTATTTTCTTTACTGATGGTGTGCTTTGCTTAATTCTGCTCAAGATTAATTATATTTGAACTTTAGTGAGATTATCATAAAAGTCAGAAATAGATCTAGATCAGCCCCCTACAATTTGTAGGCATCTGATTTGGAGATTTACTTCCATCAAAGTAGCGCTGCTCGCCTTCAGGCTTTGCCTATATTCATATTATGCGTAATTCTTGCATGAAACCTGCCTGGCCAAGTAGCTCAGTGGTTAGCGTGTCTTACTCTTACCGGGTGGTTGCGGGTTCAATACCTGGTTTAGACAAACTTTCTTTCTGGTTATTTTTCACCTCTCACCTCTGATGCATTTGAGAAAAGTAGTCAGTAGCTTGGAAAGGAAGATGTGTCAGTACTCGTGTGGGAAAGCCAGGAAACGCATGTGTAGGTGCAATGACTGCCTTGATTGATATGACCAAAGCCGTTAAAACGGTGTTAAACTCCAATACAAACAAATGGCATGAAACCTAAAAATATCTTAAAGGGCTATCTTGCCCATTAAGGAAATACCCCTGTTTTTATTTTTTAGGAGGGTAGAGTGGGGTGACTTATTGTATACATTTGTCTAGGCCTATATTCTTTACTGGTGGTGTGCTTTGCTTAATTCTGCTCAAGATGAATTATATTTGAACTTTAGTGAGATTATATAAAAATCAGAAATAGATCTAGATCTACCCTCTACAATTTGTAGGCATTTAATTTAAAGATTTACTTCGATCAAAGTAGCGCTACTCGCCTTTAGGCTTTGCCTATATTCATATTATGAAACAATCTATCCAAAAAAAAAAAAAAAAATATTTGTAGTGTTTGAGTTGCCTGGTAAGGCCAATAACAAAGTATGGTCGACTGACCTATTTTCGTGGGGTACCTGTTTTCGAACCCCAAATGATATCCAAATTTTCTCGTGAACTATGAAGTGAATGAAGTCACTGTTTTGTGTGAACTGCTCATTTGAATTTACACAACAGCGCCATTGCAGCTGATTTATAAAATGCATCGAAAACAAGACAGTATGCACGTTTCTGAAGGAATGATCGGTTTCAGTGACAAATTTCTTATTACCTCTTTCAGACCGATACATACCCAATTCAATTTCTCCATCTGATGTTTAATTTTAATCCTGAAAAAGTCCTGACATGTGACATAGTCAGTCTTGATGCCAAACAGTCATGTGATCATACTGCAATAATATGACAAGAGTCTGGTCTATAAATAGATTGGAGAATTTTGTGTCCTATTTCGTTCGGTCACTTTATGAATGAACAATTTTTCTGGAACATTCGCTGCTACAGAGAGAAAATGTATCCAAATCCTTTTATTAAGACACTCAATGTTTTCAGATGTTTTATGATAAAGTGGTGTTTAAAATAATTCTTAATCTGACCTCATAGGTGTATATAAATTGATAGAAGGGACAAAAATGCCTTAATTTTTGTTATTCTGATATTCTGGTGCTGCCGTCACGAGAGGGCCAATGGCCGCCATGACACTAATCCATCCTTTTCATCGCGCTTCAAAAACTTAGGATTATTGACTCTGAGCTGTTCATTTTCATTGTTTGAAACAGTCCCTTGTCATGATAGTTAAAACATTTGATGAGTTTTGGTGTATATAATGATTTTTAGTTCTTTATTTATGAGCTGTTCTACAGATACTGAAAGCCACGAAATGAGGGTATGTTTTCCCATGCGCCAATTCAGCTTCCGGCACAAAATTTTAACGGTGAAATATGTTGTTGCCGTTGAACACGCATGATTCAGACAGAATTTGTGGCTTCATTTGCATTTAAATTAAATTTTTTGTTTATAACATGTTTTTTGTAATCAGTTCTTCATTTAAATATGCATAGGCTAAACTTGTCAATTTAGTCCCACGAAAACTGGTAAGACCACGATACAGTGGTTAAATTCTAGTCTAGATATAAAGCCATAGTGCGATTCAAACATGACCCTTCGAACTTTTTATCTGTTACTTAGACGGAGAATGACTAACCTTGCTGAGGGCTCTATTTTTATCTTCGATCACCTCAAGAAGTGATGTTCTATGTGCTTCTAAAAGTGAATCTTCTCTTTCTAATGCCGAAGTCGCCATTTTGAAACTTTTCTGTATCTATGGAAACAAGTTTCGTATTCATTTTATTTTTGTTTACTTTAAATCCGTTTTAAAGTACGTCGATAAATGATTGGATAAAAATGTGTGACAGTTCGAATTTAATAAGTATAAAACGATCAAAATATGTAGATATTTGTACGACTTTGAATACGAATGCATTGTCCTAGGTTTCGGCACAATGTTTATACTACGGGTCCGGTAGGAGCGAAGTGCATTCCCGGCCCCTGGATTACCTGCCCCTACCACTACGTTATAGGGTCGTACTTTTGAAGTACGGCGGGGTACTAGACTACGGCCCCCACTCGAAAATAAGGTATCAAGACAGTTCCCAGACAAGACAGTTCCCCGACACAAGTTTTAGAGACAGTTCCCCGACAGATTTGAAGACAGTTCTCCGACACTTTTGAAGACAGTTCCCCGACAAATTTGTTCTACGTCAAATAACCTGTAACTGATATTTATGACTGATAATGATGAGAAATTATAAATATTTGCGTATAACTGATGGATTGTGAAGAGATTATTTGTACGTTGTAATTAAGAATTCTATTATACAATGACGGGTACTTATTCTCTCATGGGTGAATTCACGATTATTAACGATTGTTATAAACATAAGAGAATTTTTAAAAAAGGCTGTTCGCCAGTTCATCCTTTGAATTATTTCGATAATTTGTATGTATTTCTTCATGTGTTTTGGAATTACTAGAAAGAGCTAATTATTAGAAAGAAAGAGCAGGGATTGTATAATTTACGATCCCTGGAAAGAGCGAGAAGAGGGGGAGGGGTCACCCGAGTGAAATATTTTTCCGTTCACCTTGTAAACTCTGTCCATAATCCTGTCATATCCTGTATACTGTATCTAGCATTGGAGAAAATGTACTGCAGTGTATTTTGATACTGGTATTTGGCAACGAAATGTCATCAAACGGTCCCATCAAACAAAGCTGAGTTATAGAAAATTATAGATGTTTCAATTGCAATCATAGAAATTTACGGACAATATCACGATGACCAAATGTACTCAGCAATCACAGGTACAAATGTTTCAATCAATTACAAAACATCATTTATCCATACAATCCTTCATCAACCACTTTTACCGATTTAATCGTTCCATTTGACGTAGAACAAATGTGTCGGGGAACTGTCTTCAAAAGTGTCGGGAAGCCGTCTTCAAATCTGTCGGGGAACTGTCTCGAAAACTTGCATGTCTTTTGAAATTGGAAAATATCGGGCAAAGCATCATTTTTTCTACACATGGTGGAATGTTTTAGTACTACGATATTAAGGAATTCAATCGTAGCCCTGTTTTCGGACGTTATATAGGTCCATTGACATTTCGGATACTTAAAGCATTTCCTATATGTAGCTATTCTCGCTAAATAAGAATGACATGTGGAAAAACTCACTGCCATTACCTTTTTGCAAGAGATCTGTTTTGAATTCAGCCTATGATCCGATTTGATCATGTGAAACAACAATATCCCGTCTTCTCTGCATATTACCAACGGGGGCCGCCATTATATTGCGGTTTGCCTGACGGCGTATTCCTTTCGCCACTGCGGACACTCCGACATGTTCTTGATCAATGGAGTCATATGATTTCAGAACACGGTGCTGTGTTCTTTAGAACATGTTCTGGCTGCTCTAAATGAATCGAGGTGCAGCGCATCTGCTGAACGCATCCTCACGTGTTACAAGATGGCTGAAAGACGAACAATTTTTCAGTGCGAAAACAATATGGATCCTGAACAGACCTCACATACGTGCAGGGTGCTCCAGATCATGCTGAACGCCGAGCGATTATGTTTGTTTCAATTGTCTTCTCATTTCCTCGTGTCTTGGCACAAATATATACTTTGAAAAAAGCTCAGAATACTCCAGTCCACATGGCCAGAGTCTAAATCAAAGTGTTGTTAACATCAGCACTGTAAAACAGTCGACACCCAATTAGTTGCATCAGGATCCCTGGTTGCATTGCGATAGAAAAAAAACCTTGCAACTAATGGGATTTTGTCATCATCGAAATATAGGTGAAAAAGAATACTTTTGAAAACAATTTCTACATTACCCCCACTGTTTTCTATCCATCCCAAACAAATTTCAATTTTGGAGTCACATTGACTTTGTCGTCTGCAAATGCTTTCACTTTGTACTAGTCTGAATTTTTTTTTTTTTTTTTGTTGTTGTTTGGTAAAGAGTTATATGACTGTAACAGCTAACCTTCAGCAGATTGTTTTGACGTGAGTTCATACGCCCGTACAAGTTCCCTATTTTCTAGAAAAGTTTGCAATAGATTTGAAGTTCAGTTATGACATAGGTTAGAACAGCATTATAATCGCCTACAATTAATTGAAACGGGATAAGACACATATCACCAATGTCGACCAGCAATATTGTTATCAAAATTTAGAACAAATGAAAGACAACACACTTTTGATATTGATAAGAACAATGTTCCGAAAATGCTCCATTCAGAACATCATTCCAGAACAGTGCTCATGTGCTGAAATATTCCTTTCGCCCGTTCCAGGAGAGTATTCCGGAACACAATGTGCCAGAACAGGTAAATGGAATACGCCCCGACTCTTGAAGAATGGCGGGGTACCAGACTAAGGGTCCCTACTGAACTGGTTAATCCAGCCCAGTGTGGTGTCCGTGGTTGTCAGGTAGAGCGTCTGCCTCGGAATCAAAAGGTCCTGAGTTCGATACCCGGGAGTGGATGTCAACTTTGGGACCGCTCATTGGCCCACACATTCGGCGCGAGTATTGATGTAGTTCCTTGGAAGCAGAATCGAGAGAAATTAGTATAAGTTGTAAGAACTTGTTTCTCAATCAATGTAAAATACATATGTTTAAACCACAGGTGAACGGCGAGCGACAGCATTTCAAATCATAAATTACACACTGATAATTATACTGAAAGATAAACAACTCGTAATGTATTTTTAATACACCAGTCATGGATTTCACGCCGTATACAAGTCATTTTGTACGAAAGCCTACAAGTGTCAGAATGAAGGTAAAATCAATTTTAGAAACACGTTATAACGTGAATTTAAAACAGGTTATAACGCAAAAAAAGTTGCACTAACGCGAAAATACTCGTAATAACGTGTTTTGAAACAGGTTATAACACAAAAAAAGTCGCAGTAACGCGATAATTCTCGTAATAACGTGTTTTAAAACACGTAATAACGCAAAAAAAAAAGTCGTACCAACGCGAAAAATCTCATAAAAACGTGTTTTAAAACACAATATAACGCAAAAAAAAAAAAAGTCGCAGTAACGCGAAAAAGCTCGTAATAACGTGTTTTAAAACACGTTATAACGCAAAAAAAGTTGCAGTAACGCGAAAATTCTCATAATAACGTGTTTTAAAACACGTAATAACGCACAAAAAGGTCGCACTAGCGCGAAAGTTCTCGTAAAAACATGTTTTAAAACACATTATAACGTAAAAAAAAAAAAGTCGCAGTAATGCAAAAATTCTTGTAATAACGTTTCCTAAAACCCGTTATAACGCAAAAAAAGTCACAGTTACGCGAAAATTATCGTAATAACGTGTTTCAAAACACGTTATAACGCAAAAAAAAGTCGCAGTAACGCGAAAAATCTCGCAATAATGTGTTTCAAAACACGTTATTAGTGCTACTTTTTTCGCGTTATAACGTGTTTTGATTTCACGTTCTTACAAGAATTTTCACGTTAGTGCGACTTTTTTCGCATTATAACATGTTTTATATTCACGTTATACTGAGAATTTTCGCGTTGGTGCGACTTTTTTCACGTTATAACGTGTTTTATATTCACGTTATAACGTGAATTTTCACGTTAGTGCGACTTTTTTTGCGTTATAGCGTGTTTTGATTTCACGTTATTACGAGAATTTTCGCATTGGTGCGATTTTTTTCGCGTTATAATGTGTTTTATATTCACGTTATACTGAGAATTTTCGCGTTGGTGCGACTTTTTTCACATTATATCGTGTTTTATATTCACGTTATAACGTGAATTTTCACGTTAGTGCGACTTTTTTCGCGTTATAACGTGTTTTTATATTTTTTTCTTATTGTTCATATTGACCCTTATAGGCTTTCGTAATTTTGCTATCAATATTAACATCCATAGTACCAAACGATAGCGGAAACATTATTCTACAAGAAAATCATATCATAAGTTGAGACCTTTCAAGTTGCTAAGAAATATCTAGCTTGAAACTGTCAAACAAACCAACTCGGAAGAGATCTGATTGCATCGATTCGCCCAAATTTATATGAGACAAACCCCATTTAAACGCGAAAGCTGTTCATTGTCGGACAAGTAACACTTCAGGTCCATAAATTCTAAACTATATCGACCTCAAATCTAAAACAATTTGCTGTAAATAGGCTCTACGAACGTTTTTTTCTATCCCGAAAAATGTCAAGTGTTCCTGCCTCCACCATTTTGACTTACCTTGGTTACTTTGAAAGGCATATTTGCATTGGTTATCCATAGAGGTGTGTCTGACCTCGACCAATGAGAAAATGCGTTACAAAATCTGCATTGTACACCATAATGGTTTAAATCAGACGGCTTGATATTTTTAGATGGAAAAAAAGGTTCGTACAACCGAAAAACACATTTATGTTCTAACTTAGCGCATATTTAGTTTTAAGTTGGTGTAAACGAAAGTTTTCGTGTTTTAAATGCTTTTTAGTCTTGAAAGTTTTCATGAATCATTACAATCAGATCTCTTCTGAGTCGGTTTGTTTGACAGTTTCAAGCTAGATATTTCTTAACAACTCGAAATGTCTCAACTTGTGATAGGTATGATTTTCTTGTAGAATAATGTTTCCGCTATTGTTTGGTACTATTGATGTTTATATTGGTAGTAAAACGACTGGTAAACAGCACGAAATCCGTGACTAGTGTATTTAAAATACTTTACGAGATGTTTACCTTTCTGTTTCAGTATTTTAGTGTGTAATATATGATTTATACTGTCGCTCGCCGTTCGTCTGTGGTTTACACTAATTGAACTGGTACCCGTTGTATCTCCCGTAACCGTCCGATAGATACATGTATGAAGATCGATAACAGGCTGCCAGTTTAGGTCCCTATAAACACAGAAATGGAACCGAAACAGAACGAAACACAACGAAAGGGAACGAAACGGAACCAAACCCAACAAAACGAAATAGAATGAAACGAAACGCAATAGAACGAAATTTCTAGCAAAGTGATTTTTATTCCTTTTTTTTTTTTTTTTTATCATTCTTCTTGGATTATCCCACGTTTTTATATGGAGAGCACAAAGAAACAATTGCTGAAATTGAAATTTAGCGTCATCTCATGCGTGGTTTGCAGGTTTGAAAATATAGTCAGAAAGTCAGGCACTTTTGTTGCACTGTTTCGAGGACCTGAGAGGGCTTGGTGGTATATAATTTAGATTTGCTTCAAATTTAGGTAGTGGGGGACCATTTAGATGTGATTTTATCGTATATTGATTGGACTATTTTGTGTCAGTGGAGGGCTTTGTGGTATATAATTTAGATTTGCTTCAAATTTAGGTAGTGGGGGACCATTTAGATGTGATTTTATCATATATTGATTAGACTATTTTGTGTCAGTGGAGGAACAAAAAATTGGGGTCATGGCCGTGAACAGATGTTTTTGAGGGGACAATTTCTAGGGTGCCTGTATTGTTTGGGATTTAGCGAAAAATGCAATCAGCTGACATGTTGTTTTTTGTGCATTTTTTGAAGGACTATGACTGTCCTTTTGAGAGCAAGAGACGGTTAAGCCAAAGTTTTGCCATTAAGCGATTTGTGAAGCTGCAAAGATGGTCAATTTCACTCTATTTTAAATATGAAAAAAACCAGTGGTGTGACACCTTCTGCTGATGTTGGGTAGCAAATGTAACGCGTTATTTGATTGGTGCTTTCACTCCTGACCGCAACCAATGATTACACGTATCGCGAAGCTAAAAAATTTAGACTCGATCAACCAAGGGGTAAGATCCATGTAGTGATCGTCACCTTGGTTTGCGAAGATGGGGATAGGTATGGTAGTGTGATTTTATACGTGAAAGTTACAACTGTATACAAGCATAGATTTGACTTAGAACTTAATAGGTTATCTATAAATAGAATGCATTTGGATTGAGGTGAAACTGAGTAACGGTAGGAATGTTCTATACGGTGTATTTTATAGACCACACGATGCGATGTATACTTCTCTTTTTGAGGACTCGGTCGTTCTTGCAATCGACACGAATATCACTAAGATCATTATAATGGGTGATTTCAATCTAAACACCATAGATCAGTCTCCTTTTAGAATAAACAGATTCAATCTGTAAACAGTCCAATCTTACGCAGTGCATTGAGGAGCCCACTCATTTTACTGAAAACTCAATGTCAGTCATTGATCTTCTTTTGTGAAAAACAGAGGATCTATTATATAACTTCAGGAGTAGGGGCGTCGTATCTTGACTTGAATGTTCGTTGACATTGTCCCATTTTGTGTGTTTGTGTGCGTGTGTGTGTGTGTGTTTCGTTTTTTTAAAACCAAAATGTATGTCGTTTAAACGCAGAATTGGGACATATGATAACGGCAATCATTGTCAGTTTATGAGAAGTTCGTCCGAGGTAGACTGGGATGCTGTTTATAGTATAATGATGATGAAGACATATACACGCAAAATATTTCAAATATCTTAAGATGACCATTTTGTGAAAATGTAGAAAAAGGAGGAAATGCGAAAACCATGCATTTTATCCATTTCCCACATTGTTTTCAAAAGGCTTCTTTTTCAGGGTCGTTAAACCTCGGGATCATATGGTGACGAGTTAACTTGCATGGAGAGAAATACACCAAACCGCATCGCTATAAAAACATGCTTATTTAATTAGCGAGGCAGGTTTTAAGATGTTATCTAACTGCTCTGCGTGACATTACTTTTCCCTTCGAGAAGTCTCGACCCGAGACTCATACATATACATGTAAAAATAGGCCAGGGGAACATAAGACGGTAAGGCAACTCCAATCCAGCCGTTGTCCTAATCGCACCTCTGCCACCAAATCTAACGTGAAACGACTTGGACACCCACCCAAATACTAACCCAAAATGCTCGCTTCTTAAAATGCACAGAGAGAAATATCGTAATATTGAAGGGTGAAGTTGCTCATTACGAACAATTTCTTCTTCAAAATGTTAAAACTTTTCTAATATTATCAGGGCAAAGCAACACGTCCTCATTAATATTTAATTTCAAGACAGGAGGATCGGGTTTATATATGCCGTTCACCAGCGGAGACCTGGCTGATCCCCGTTGTATACGCAAAATAGTCGATTACCTGTATCAATCGCGATAAGCAGGCTACTTTCACATATCTGTAGTACTTAACGGTTTATCGCTTCTGTAATTATAACCCTTCTTTATGACAAAGTAACGTCCGAATATATAAAAGGAAAAGATAATTGGGCTGCAACCCAGGCTCAATACGAGCCTGTGACTAGCTGACCATGATGGTGAATTTCGGACAATTCGCCCGAACGTTACGAATGGCGATAGTGAGTAAAATCTGACCATGTAAAAACATTACATCAGCAACAGAAACCTGATGTCAACGATTACTTTTATCAATTCCTCTTTAGATGTAAGAAGTTACTTAACTTTCAATTTGACATACTTGGTATTCATTATGGTCAAATAAAGTAGCCTGGAATCATTTGGGACGAAAAAGCTCGGGCGAACAAGCACAATGACGAAGTGGTATTGGGACGAACAACCCGTAACCTAGGGGAGTTAATCCCCCCCCTTTTATTAATCTGGTACCCACTGTATCTCCCATTAACGGTCAATAGACGATAGATACGAATAACAGGGTGCCAGTTGATACTTTTACGAACTTGGTTGAACCTTCGAACGTCAAGCAAGCGATGAAATGAGTGTAAGAATATTATATTTATAGATACGTAGCATACTGCAAGTTTTCGATCCGAAGAACAAGTGTAAAACTTTTACTAAAAGACGAAATTTTGTCGTACCCTAACTTCCCAGCAATATACAATTTTATGATATGTGTGGCATTGTTTTATGACTGAAAAGATAATATCATAATAGATTCATGAAATTTGAAGCTTCATTCCGTCGGTCAGAATGTAATTGATATATAATACGGAATGAATCCGTAAAATATTGCAATGTTTTTGACTCATTAATTTCGATTTTCATCGCGATATAGCGAGTTGTCAGACATATAGACCCTAGTCCTATTTATAAGCCCCTACGTACGTTATTTTTCATTCTGAAATTCATCGTGTACGTAGGGTCTTATCGGCTCCTTCATAGTTTCCTTTAGCAAACTCCGACATCGAATTTTGTCGCTGTTTGAACAGCAAATTTGGATACTTTCAAGTGAACTTGTTCAATAAAATATACATCAGAAGTAAGATAAATGAATAATTTCTCGATTGAAAAAGGATATTTGTCCAAAACTTGCCTATTTATGAGCTAAATCCATTCCGATTCAACACCAATCTGTTTTGTTATGAATTGCCGTAAAAGAGATATGATTGTTCCGAATGAACCGTCATGTGCAGGTCAATGCAACTTACAGAATGGTATTATGTCTTTTTTTAAAACGAAATTTTGTTTGCTTTGGTCTTGTTTGATTATTGGAACAGATTTCGTTTATAAACTTAAAGTAAATTCTTACTTGTTATGCAACCGTCTGCATGACTGAAAAACATGGTGGCGACTCTGTCGGCAATCCCACTTGCGAGTGATTTTATTGAATTCTGAATGAATCTGCCCATTATTTATCAAGACAGCGGCTGAATATTTTCAAAAAAAGTTCTTCCTACAGGTAAATGAAGTTCTCTTTTGTTATAATACTGGTTTTAGACATCAGATTTGCTACATAGAACTGAATGGGACCTGTTTAGACGTTACATGCAATAAGAAAAATCAAATGTGAAATGTCCGATGATAAATGTTGAAAGGTAAATAAGCATGTATACATCTAAATATTTGGACTAATATAGACCCCTGACCATTTACGCCCCTTAAAATTTGGGTGACAATTTGACCCCTGAGACACATAGACCCCTATTTCAGTGAGACAAGTAGACCCCTTTTTCCTAAAAGATAGTATACATGTGTAATTGGCTGTTAATTGATGGTATTGGTTGTAACTGTTGTCTCACAACATAAAATGTGTATTTTGACTTTTAAGGCCATATTATAAACAGAAATAGTTGATGTAATGACTATGAATTACCAATGATCAACAGAAAGGCCAAACAAGCATAGATCTACATGACTATTTTCAGATTACTGCTTACTTTTTCTTTTGCGAAGTATGTCCATTTTTTTTTTTCTTTTTTTAATTATTATAGATGTGTGAAGTAATTTCAGTGAAATAACATAAACTATCTTTTAAGCTGTCTGCCAACATGTCTTAGCTTCCTACTTCCTTCCCTCCAAACTTCCTTTTATACCTCTGCCTAAACTGCCTTCCTTCTTTCAAACCTGCAAATTTATAGTAGATTCTGGGAAATTTCAAAGATAATCACATAAATGAGCTAGATGCAGGCAGACATTTGTCAGCAAATGATATAAAAACTTTGGAAAATATTGTTAATAACAGGTTACTAAAGGAAATGAGGGAATTCAAAAAGTCATACAATGTAAAATTAACAGACCAAAAATGTTCCAGAATGACTGTCATAAACAAATAAAGTTGTGGTAACCAACATTTATTTCCTCTTCCAGAAATTACTTCAATCTTTCCAAAAACAGATCTCGCCATTAGAGGAATATTTCATTTGTTGTGTGCAAATGCTTTGGATTTGAACAGGTTCAATTTTTTGTTGTCTGATAACAATCACAAACTGGTCTTTGCAGCCCTGAGAAAAACAAGCTCTTAAATACATTGTGAGGAAAGAAGAAAATGAGGATTACTAGCATTTTCTCCTTTTTCCCCCACAATGTTTTCTACCATACAAAATTCAAATTTATGAGTAACATTTAATTTGTTGTGTGATGTCAGCCAATGCTTTCAATTCAGACAAGTCAAAATATTTTTCATGTGGTAAAGAGTTGAGGGTTTTCTTATGAATTTATGATTTTAGCATAATACTACATGTATATCTATTTTCCTCCTTTCCATCAACCTATCTGCCCTTATATATTTCCATCTGTCCCTCTTTTCATTCCTCCAGCCATCAGTAATATAATCTATCCATGCATCTATATTAACCCTTTCCCAAACGATGAATTTTAGACTGGTCCAAATCGAAAAAGTTTGCAGACGACAATTTTAACTTTGATGAAAATGGCAGAAAGGTCTCAAAAAGGGTAGAAAACACTGTGGGAAAAGGAGAAATTGCTCGTAACGAGCAATTTCTCCTTTTCCCACAGCGTTTTCAAAAGACTTGTACTGCAGACACGTGAAAACCAGGGCTTGTTTGGGAAGGGGTTAAGACACTGTTTTTCAGGCTTGAAAGAACTAGAAAAGATGTGAACTGAATAATAGTATTTAAATTTTAAATGTGTAAGTTGACCAATAAAAAGGAAGAAAAAGATTTTTGTGAAAAGGAGAAAATACTGGTTACCAGCATTTTTCTACTCCCAGCATGTTTTCAAAAACCTTCTTGCTCAGGGTCAATAAAACGCCTGATTGTGTGGTAAAGGGTTAAATAAAACCTAACAATATTAAAATATGATTTAATCAAATCAAATACAATTCTAAGACATGGAAAATAATTCATACATCCTTCCATTCATCTAATATTTATTTAGTCAAGAAATAAGTAGAAAAGGTATGAATAGAACAACAGAAAAATTTTAATTGTGTGTAAATTGAACAACATAATTCAAAACTACACCTGACTAATTGGCTCAATGAAAATCTAAAATCTGAAAAAATATACTAAAATGATGAAACAGTTCAATATTATACATTGCTGATTAGCAAGAAAAATGGAAGTCTAAAACATTTAAAATAGGGGTCTAACTGTCCCGTAGGGGTCTAGATGTCACCCAAAATCCAAAATTTTAACTCTTTACCAAACAACAAAATTTTGGACCTGTCCAAATTGGAACCATTTGCAGACGAAAAAATAAATGTGAATAAAAAATTGACCTTTGTTTTGGATTGGGTAGAAAACGTTGAGGGAAAAGCAGAAAATGCTGGTTACCAGCATTTTCTCCTTTTCCCACAATGTTTTCAAAAGGCCTCTTTCTCAGGGTCGTTAAAAGTCAGGATTGTTTGGTAAAGGGTTAATTAACAAGTCTAAATGGTCAGGGGTCTATATGTCTCACTCCCACTATATAATGGTGGGGACTTGCCGGTATTATGCCATTTTTTGTTCCTTCTGTGTGTGTGTGAGAAAACAAAAGCCAACTTTGGTCAAAAAGGTAGATCCTTGTTCTCACGATCCTTGATCTTGCCGATTTCTGCAATATTTGAAGTGTGATTGAGGGGGATGTTTCTTTACTTTTATATTAGATCCTTCAGTTATCTGGAATCTATTTTGGGGCATAATTAAACCGGCAAACGCCCACAACCGTACCATGAAAATACATGAAAATTATAATTATGCATAAAAAAATGCACTTATTTTTACAGATTCAACCAGCAGATACAACAAATACAATTCTGGTCTATGGAATGAAGCTGAATTCCATCTACTTCTTATCTTTTCACTCATAAAACAATGCCACATATATGCATAGAACTGTAAAACAGTATTGCAATGGGTGTTTGCCAGTAAGTATTATAGCCATTTTTGACAAGCACTTCCTCTTTTAAGCCAACATGTTTTCAACTTGTAATCTTGTATGAAAGTTTTACCAAAAGAAAATATTTTCAAGACTTGTATGAATTTCAGGTATTTAATAACTATTTATGAAGGCCAAATTACATGATGTGCCTCAAAAGATCATGGGATTTGTTTTGAACAGCTAATATCTCGAAAATGTGGGAAAAGGCTAAAATGCTTGTTACAACTCTTTCAATAGACTTCCTTCATAGCGTCATTAAACTTCGGATTGTTTGGTACAGTTTTAAACCTTGAATAATTATGATTATCTATAGATAAAGGCAGAGCCCCAGTAGCACAGTCGGTAGTGTACAGGACTTGAGAACAGGAGGTCGCTTGTTCGATCCCCAGCTTGGCCAATTTCTTTCCCAGGATTGATGATAGTCATTACGACAGGATTCATTCCTCTCTCACCGCTGACCATTGTTTCGACGATGGTAATGTGGGAAAGCAGCCAGTGGCTTGGAAAGAATATTGTGCAGACTACTGGTAAAAGAAACTCTAGGAAAGCATGGACAGGTGCACTGGCCCGCTGCGATATAACTGAAATAATGTTGAAAATGGCGTTAAACACCATACAATCAGTCCATTGATAAAACTTTAAAAGGATGTAAGAAGTCTTTTCCTACAAATTTGTATCTTGAGGTAATGGGTCTGACTAGTATGTACCCTCTTGTTTTCTCATGGATTCATGCATTCTCACTAAATACTAACAGTAGATTTGTGCACATGTTGATAAATGAATTACTAAATTCTGTTAACTCTTTACCAAATAACAAACTTTTAGATTGGTACAAATTAAAACCATTTGCAGACAACAATTATCGCTTTGATGATAAGATTTGTCTGTGATATGACAGAAACATGTTGGAAAAGGATGAAATTCTAGTAACCAGTATCTTCTCCTTTTCCCTCACTGTTTTCAAATGACTTTTTTCCCAGGATAATTAAAGCTTGGGATTGTGTGCATGGTAAAGAATTGAACTGGCATTTGGGTAAAAAAAAATGCATTGAGTTGTAGAAGAATGGGTTTTACATCAACAATTGGGGGAAAAACTTGTAAAAATGTCTATACCTGAAAGGTATGGTACATGTACTTTTAGGTATTTATTTAATTGAAAAATGATACCCAACTGTTGAAAATCCATCTTCGCAAGCCAAGGATACTAACACCACTTTGTTCGTTATGTACCCTTGGCCGCTCGCCTCTTTAAAAATCGAAACTCCCGCTGCGCCACCTATCGAATATCACGAGTTGCGTAACCTTTGCTGATGTTATCTAGAACCAATCAAAATGCTAGTAATAAAATTTGTTAGTCTATGCATCAAATAAGTTTGTTAAGCTTGTTGAGCTTGTTAAAACAAGAGGAACAGACATACGATGATTCGCAATCATTTGGCTGTGGAACCCATCCTAATATTTCACATAATTGATCATGAACTATAAAAAACTCATTAAATATCGATCGTCTACTCTTTTTTGGCAAATTTTCGTCACAAACACGACAACTTTCGTTTTTGATGGGCGCCGCCATTATTGTTTTCTCTTTCGCAGAAGATTTCTTGTTACGGATGGTTTGATTGGATGCGATGGGTTTTGATCGCATCCAATAAAATGGCGTAGCGGGAGTTTCGATTTTTAGAGAGGCGAGCGGCCAAGGGTACTACCATAGTATCCTTGGCTTGCGAAGATGTTGAAAATCCTACTTCCCATTTTTTCACCTTTATTCCCAAGTTCTCTTTGTGCATGCAGATATCGGAAATCTTGAATTTTGACAGTTGAATATGACTAAAACTGCCATGAAATCTAGTACCAGTCAAATGAGGGAATCCATGGAGAAGCTCCCAGACTTGTCACACGTTACCATACAAGTACAATTTTTTGGACGCACATGTATACACATGACAGATTTGGAAAACACTGTGAGAAAAAGGGCAATTGCTAGTGACTGGCAATTGCTCATTTTCCAATATTTTCCATACTATTGAAAAATTATATATTTCTTTCCTCGAGATATTTATCCATTGTGTAGTGTTTCGTAGATCTTACCATATCCTGTGCAGAAAGGGGTAAATTATCATTTTTTCAGGCAAAGGCTACCTTACCAGCAGAGTATAGGAATCTCATTTCATTTGTGCGAGGAAGAGATGGTGATGCAAGTGACGGAGACGACGATAGCCACCAGAGTAATGGTGTAGGGCTTTCCGGACAGGAAGCAAAAACATTTTATGAGAATTTATTGAGTGAAGTTCAAGAAAGGACAAACTGCGAAACGACTGACAAAAGGAAGAAAATCAATGACAAGGATGGTGCTGATAAATCAGAAGCAAAACAAACTGTTCCATACAAACATAAATGTGAAAAAGGAAATACATATAGGTCTTCTCGATCAAACCATAAAAAAGTCCCTGCTGAAGAAGCAGAAACTAATACAAATAACTCTTGCAGAGAAAAAGTGAGAAGTTTCAAAGAAGAGAGCAAGCTGTTGTTTCATTCACAGACTGGTGATATTGAGATGATAAAGAAACTTTTGAAAACTTGTCCATCCATTAATATAGATGTCCAGGATAGTTTTGGATGGACACCATTAATGTGTGCTACAGTCTCAGGACAGTTGGATATTGTGAATTACTTACTTGAAAAAGGTGCCAATAGATATCTGTATAATTTTAAAAATCAAAATGCTTGTGATCTTGCTGAAGCATGTGGTTTTGAATCCATCAAAAAAATTATTGAACAGTTTCAGATTGGATCTTCCTCCACAAAAGAGAAAGACAAATATGAACCTTTGTTCTGTGATAAATGTAATGCTACATTCAATGAAACAAGTTTGAGAGATCACCAGACTTCAACATTGCACTTATTTAACATGAAGTTTAAGCCTAAAATAGATACCTTAATGATTCCCAGGTCAAATATAGGCTACAGGCTGATGCAACAATCAGGATGGGATTGTGAAAAAGGACTTGGGCCAGAAGGTAAAGGTCAAAGGTTACCTATTAAAACAGTGTTGAAAAGGGATAGATTATGCCTTGGTTCTAAAATAGAAAATAAGAAAAAGATCACTCATTTTGGACCCTATGATACAAAAGCAACTTTTTCATCTCCTGGGAGCTCTAGGATAATGTCTGCTGCAACTGCCAGTAGGAGAGAGAGAAGGAAAAGAGACAAGAGAGAGAAGGAATGGGAAAGAAATCTGCGACAATCTATGGACTTTTAACTAAATAAAGATTGTTTAACCCTCCGCTACATCTAGATGACAAAATGTTAGCCTTGCCTAAATTAAAAAAAAAAAAAAAAAATGCTAGACTTGCCAAAATTTAAAACATTTGCAGATTGTCTGTGGTAAGGTAGAGAACATTGTGATAAAAGGTGAAAATTCTGGTTACCAGCATTTCATCCCGTTCACTATTTTCAAAAGGCTATATCCTCTGGGTCATTAAAACACGGAATTGTGTAGTAAACTTCAAACATTCCAATGTTTGTGTGACCCAGGGAAGATATCTTTTGAAACTGTTGTTGGAAAGGAGAATATTGTGGTAACCAGCATCTCTGGCGCACAGCTCTCACCAAAAGTTAAACATTTGTATGGAAACAAACCCTTACGATTAACTCTTTGTGTAATTTTAACTTGTGGCAAGCCCACTTAATGTAAAGTTTACTAAGTTATCGTAAACAGAGTACTGTTATTCATGTCTTGTAATACTTCGTCGATAGTCGGAATTAGAAATCACTCCCTCAACACAACTTGGTTTGTGGCATGCATGTCTGCGCAAAGTCCAACATCATTTGGTTCTGGTTTTGGAGTCATGACATGTAGTGGGTCTATGTACAGGTTCAATAATAAATAATTGCTCTAGTTCTTTAAATTTTCTCTTCAAAGGTTTCCTTACTCCTAAAAGTACGCACCTGAAGGACTGTGAAACTGGCTTTACTGAATGGTCAAGCGGGATTTTTATTGACCGATTGATTGTATGGTGTTTAACGCCGTTTTCAACATTTTTCAGTTATATCGCGGCGGCCAGTGCGCCTATCCATGCTTTCCTGGAGTTTCTTTTTACCAGTACTCTGCACAATATTCTTTCCAAGCCACTGGCTGCTTTCCCACATAACCATCATCGAAACAATGGTCAGCGGTGAGAGAGGAATTAATCCTGCCGCGATGACTATCATCAGTCCTCGGAAAGAAATTGTCCAAGCCGAGGATCGAACCAGCAACCTCATGTTCTCAAGTCCTGTACGCTACCGACTGAGCTACAGGGACTTGGCGTGGGATTTTCTGCTTGACATCCCAAATCCTGGAAAACATTCAGCATATGTTGTTGGAATATCAGTTTTGAAGTAGTTTGTCTTAAATTCATTTACCATCTGATTAAGGATTCCCAATTCTGTAGCAGTTTCATATACCAAACCATATCTGTCCGTTTCCTTCATTAACGAAGAATTAGACTGGTCTAAAAAATGCTTTAAACCTTACTTTAAATATTCATAACTGCACGAAAACGCATGAAGTTGACAAATATAACATGACAATTGTAGAACATGTTTTTCAAAATCTCCCATGAGCCAATATAGAATATAGATATAGGCCCTACTACAAAAAAACCAAACAAACAAACAATATGCTACAGCGTATAAACATTTACAAATATATTATTTTCTTAACCAAGTTTCTTTTTCCTTACTTAACCCTTTCCCAAACAAGCCCTGGTTTTCATGTGTCTGCAGTACAAGTCTTTTGAAAACACTGGGAAAAGGAGAAATTGCTCGTAACGAGCAATTTCTCCTTTTCCCACAGTGTTTTCTACCCTTTTTGAGAACTTCCTGCCATTTTCATCAAATTTAAAATTGTCGTCTGCAAACTCTTTCAATTTGGACCAGTCCAAAATTTGTCGTTTGGGAAAGGGTTAATATCTACACACCCGTACACACACATTTACATAACAGTTTCCTTTTTGTTCTTGTATGTTTGTTTGTTTTTGGTTATTTCTCTCTCTCTCTCTCTCTCTCTCTCTCAATAAAGCCACATTTAAGGGATAGAATAGTTACGTAATAATACAATCTTTGTTAGTATTAAGAGACAAATCTTTTTGTATATTAGTATTTAAAGCTTTCTTCTTTAAGTGACCATTTTCTATAGCATTATAAGCAATATGAATTATTAACCAAAACTTTCTACTAACATTGAATTGTAAGGTATGGTGGGAGATGGCCACGACACCCATCATACCAGTTGACGTGGCAAGTAAAAAAAAAAAAAAAAAGAATTAGGCTTCTTGCTCTTTGTTTTCACACTTTACAATTGTTTAAAGGTACCTGCCACATGCCATTGCTTATTACTACCAGATTCCTACATGTTATACCGTATTTCTTCAATTGCTTCCAGTGATAACGGTCAGTCACATTACAGCTTGTCCCGAATCAATCAGTTCTTTGGACTGAATTTCGCCTATTTCTACAGATGTCATGTTTCTGTCATTAGTGACCTGTTCAGAGTGACACCTTTTGATTACGAATGTGTAATAATTACTCACTTTCTCGTGACTAGGGTCACGGTTTTCTACTTTCCTCACTCTGCTTTTATCACGGTTCTTCCGACAACATTTCTCAGAATGAGTTACATTTTTTCCGAAAAAATGAACAGTTTTTATCGGTTACCTTGAGACCATTGTATCCACAACTAAAACACTTAATATTATAATTATTAGGCGATTTTATTACATGAAAAGTTACTATTCTTTCGACTGACTTTATTTATTCCTGCTGCGTTCTGAATTTGAACTGTGTCAGTTTTCTTTTTGTCTCTGGCCTGTTTCTACGACTGTTTCAAGGCCCTAGCAATGTTGCGAATTCGCTTTTAAAAGTGGCAAACCTCTCCCCTTTCCCAACAATTTTCTGACATGGGACTGACACTTCTCTATTACTTGGTCTCGGATTTGTTCCACTACAGCTTCTTCTGTCCAAAATTTAAGTGTTTCTGCTCTTGAATGTAACATTGTTATGAACTGTTCTACACTTTCCATTCGATTCTGTGCCATACTCCTAAATAAATAACGTTTGTAGGGAATGTTCACCCCGGGAGAGAAGTACTATGTCAAAGCGTTCGCAGTATTTGCAAATACGCTTTCTTCATCACCTGCAGGAAGAGTAACGAAAATGTCCTCTACCTACATACCAGCAGTATGAAGTACAAGAGCTTTATTTTGGTCCACATTTTTAGCTCCACTGGCCGAAGGCCAGCGAGCTATTGTCATGGCGTGTCCGTCGTGCGTCCGTCCGTTCATCCGTGCGTGCGTCCGTAAACTTTTTCTTTAAAAAACTTCTCCTCAGAAACTATTGACTGGATTTTTACCAAATTTCACAGGAATGTTCCTTTGGTGGTCCTCTTTCAAATTCCTTCAAATAATTGTGTTCCATGAAGAATTCTGGTTGCCATGGCAACCAAAGTAAAAAACCTTTAAAAATCTTCTCCTCCCAAACAGCTATTTGGATAGCATTATTATTTTGCAGGAATGTTCCTTAGATACAGGTTTACAGAATTCCTTTAAAAAAAAAAAATGATCTGTCAAAAAACATGGCTTTTATGGGAGACTCATTTTCCTTTTATGGTATAAAGTAAAATCTTTGAAAAATTTCTTCTCTAAAACTATTCATTGGATTTCATTGTTGTTTTGCAGGTAAGTTCCTATGGTGGTTGTCTGCCAAATTGTTTCTGTGGTGGTTGTATACCAAATTCCTTTTTAAAAAATGATACACCTAAAAACACATTTTTTTATAGACAAGGCTTATATTTCAAAAAAATGTTCTTCTCCAAAACTATTTATTGTGTTAGTTTTATCGACTAACAAAGAAAAAGGAAGAAAATTGGATTGACTTGACCTAGTCAGGGCTGTCCTATTTAAGCCCACACATTTTCCTTGGTATTAAGATCACAATTTACTCCAATGATATGCTATTAGTTAGCACTAGTAATAAAATATCACTGGCCATAAATAAGATAAAAGCTTGAGCACCTTTCACAACTTGAGCTTTTCAATTTTGCCATATTACTAAGCCTGAGTAACCGTGCCAAGATAAAAAAGAAAAAGTATTTTAATAACAAAACCCCCATGTTGTAGGTACTTTATAGTCCTTTTGATATAGAACAAGAGAACCTCTGCACTTTTATTAGTTCTGGTAAAGGTTTGTTGACCTACTAATGAGTAAATGCAGAGTGGACAGAAGGGGTGTAAATCCTGGTGACCTGGTACAAAGTGGGACAGGGCTTTACATTTGTGATAAGGCATTAATGTTATCCAGTCAAACTGATCCCGCAACTTCAGTACACCAGAATTAATCTGTGCCCTGGAGCAGGATATTTGATTTATGTAAATGCATTCGTAGACCATTTTGTGTTGTTTGCCACAGAAGACATTCTAACTGTGACTGTGAAAAGTTGATTATTAGGGATTAGGTGTTCATTGTATGCTAGCATATTTCATTCTATCCAGTGTATTGATGTAAGCTGATCTATATTGCTATAACATTCATTCATTTGCCCTCCTAGCTGTTCTTTTAGATTACCCCTTTACCACACAATCACAACTTTTAACGACCCTGAGAAAGACATATTTTCTATATTTTGATGTTTCCCCACCCAAAATGGTTTATGAAAGGACCTGTTTTGCAGACAACATATCTTCAAATTAGTAAGACATATATAAAAAAGGATAGAAATTATTGTGGGAAACTAAGAAAATGCTGGTTACCATTTTTTTCTTCTTTTCTCACAAGTTTTTTCCATACCTTTTTTCTTCAGTGAGCTAAAATGCAGGATTGAATGGTAATTGTTAAAAACTTCTTTTCGCCATTATAGAAATATCAGGCCTGTGGAGCGATACAGGCGCTCAAGCGCCTCTAGTACAATCTTTAAAACATCCTGATAACCCAAATCCATTGATTCAGCAATTTTTCAGAAAATATATTTAATATAAAAGGTAATGAAATAGCTGATCAAGAAGCAAAGGATGCCGTAAATATGGACATACCCAAAATAAAAATTCCTTGTTTTGACAAAAAACAACAAATAAATGATTTTATCAAGTCTGAATGTCAAATTAAATGGCAACAATGTCTTAACAACAAACTTTTAGCGATCAAACCAAATTTTAATGACAAATATGAATTTTATTGTAACCGAAAAAGTCAAGTAATTTTAACAAGATGTCGTATAGGACACTCAAGGTTTTCACATATTCGTCTTTTAAAAAATGAGAGAGCACCACAATGTATAAACTGCAATGAACCTTTAACTATAAAACATATTTTATTAAACTGTAAAAATTTCGACCGTATACGATCAAAACATTTTAGTGTTGACAGCTTACAAAATTTATTTTTAAACGTAAAACAGAATAACATTTTAGAATACCTAAAAGAGATAGATTTTTATAATAAAATATAGACTCTAATATAGATTTTAACTTTCAAATTAACATTTTATTGTTCCATTTATAAATATTACTTTCATGAGCGCTAAATGACCATAGCTGTCGATGCGCCTTAAAACACCAATTAACCAATTAAAATGGCCCTATGTTGTGGGTTCTCGGATTTCACATAGAGATAAAGAAGGAAATCTTTAAAGATCTTCTTGTCCCAAACCATAAGGGCTAGAGCTCTCATATATGGCATGTAGTATCATCTAGTGGCCCTCTACCAAAATACTTCAAATAATGGCCCTAGTGTGGAAATTGGTCCTATGTTGTGGGTTCTCGGATTTCACATAGAGATGAAGAAGGAAATCTGTAAAAATCTTCTTGTCCCAAACCGTAAGGGCTACAGCTTTCATATTTGGCATGTAGCATCATCTAGTGGCCCTCTACCAAAATACTTCAAATTATGGCCCTCGTTTGAAATTGGCCCTATGTTGTGGGTTCTCGGATTTCACATAGAGATAAAGAAGGAAATCTTTAAAAATCTTCTTGTCCCAAACCATAAGGGCTAGAGCTTTCATATATGGCATGTAGCATCATCTAGTGACCCTCTACCAAAATACTTCAAATTATGGCCCTGGTGTTAAAAATTGACCATATGTTGTGGGTTCTCGGATTTCACATAGAGATAAAGAAGGAAATCTTTAAAAATCTTCTTGTCCCAAACCATAAGGGCTAGAGCTGTCATATTTGGCATGTAGCATTATGGTGTTGAGCTGAGTTGCATTTCAGGTGAGCGATTTAGGACCATCATGGTCCTCTTGTTGTTTAAAGTTTCAGCATTTCAGCATTTAAAGAATAGAGAGGTTGTTACTAGGTGTACTTCTACAGAATACTAGTTTTTCTATTAACCCTTTACCACAAAATCCTGAGTTTTAAGGACCCGAGGAAAGAAGCCTTTTGAAAACTTTGTTGGTAACCAGCATTTTCTCCTTTTCCCGCAATGTTTGCCATCTTGTCAAGAGGACTTCAGCTCATATATACTGATTTTACATTTGTTGTCTGCAGATGTAATGAATTTGGGAGAGTCTAAATCTTGCTATGGGGGAAAGAGTTAACTGGTGAAAGAGGACAACTAGTTTCCTTATGTATCTCTTTACGTGTTAATTCTGTACAGCATTACTTTTGTCTCCATGCCATTTGACAGTTACACAGAAAGATTTATCATTAATGAATTAAAAACCATTTCAAACATGTTGACATACCAGTGAAGCTTTGGCTGTATACTTTCATGTATAGACCTGTCTTCTGGAGTCTGTTCTATATCAGCCAGAGAGAAGGAATTTATATTGGTTTTATATAGGGAAAAATAGGTTTGGCTCTGTTGAACACAGTATACCCCTCAGAATTAATATATGAAGGCATATATTGGAGAAAGGCATAGAAATGAAGAATTGTCAAAAGAAACACAACAGATGCTAATCGACATCACTGGTCAAAATTGAAAGGCTACAATTTATTTACACAAAAATAGTACAAAGCCCAACTGATCATGACCAATCACAGCCAAATCAGCATACATCAGTGTCAACCAAACCCTAAATAGAGAAGCACTAAGTTAGTTTGGAAAATAGCTATACGAGAAGCACTGAAGTAACATTGATTTCAGCATGGACATATCACAAAAAGCTAATAGAATATAAATGTTTGTAAAATGCAAAGGAATTGTGTAGGTAATACTTTTAAAAGAAACTCTATATCATAAGTGCAGTTGAGGTATAAATGGAGCATTAGAAAACAACTGAAAAGGCAAAACATAAGTGTCAAGCACTTTATAAATGAACAGATCTGTGATAAAATATTTATATAACTTGGTTGATTAAGATCTAAAAAGCAGAAATACAGATCATGATACTTGTAAATGTAAAACCATTCATTCATTCATTCATTCATTCACTCATTTTTTTTTTATTCTATTTGGAATTTCATATGGTTATGTTTCTGATACCCCCTGTCCCTGGCTACAATATTGCAGATAGTATCAGAAGCTCGCATTTCCATTAATACCAAATTCTACTTGTAACTTCAACTACATCATTGAATATTCAGCTCAGCACCGTTGTCATAGCAATCAACTGAATCATAACTTTGTGAAATGTAAAGGAAATGTTAGGTAAGCACAAAAGAGTATTTTACCCTTTAACACACAATCTCTACTTTTAACGACCTTGTGAAAAAAAGGCTTTTGAAAACATTGTAGGAAAAGGAGAAAATGCTGGTAAGCTGCATTTTCTCCTTTCCCCACAATGTTTTTTACCCTTCCCAAAACAAATTTGAATTATTCAGACACATTTATTGTACTGCCTGGAAATGCTTCCAATTTGGACCAGTCTAAAATTTTGTTGATTAACAAAAATGAAGCAACAGTAAAGGTTTGATTGTTTACCAAACAGTCCTGAGTTTTAACAACCCCTAAAAATAAGGTTTGAATTGAAAACATTGCTAATGACCAGCATTTTGTCCTATTCCACAATGTTTAGTATGTTATACTGTATGTTATAAAAAAATCTTAATTCTTGAGTGCTTATTTTGTTATCTGCAAACTCGGAAGTCTTCAACTATCAACAGCAATAAGCAATTCTCATGACAAGTTTGCACATAAATATGTACTTTGTTAACATGTTACATAAACATGACACATTTAATTTGCACTTAAACATGTACATTGTTAGTTGATATTACAGAAACTATTGATCTTTACTATGAACTCGTGTTTTAGCTGGAAAGACTTCAGAAGTGTGAGGCACATAGATCTAAATGTAGATATGAATAAGATTGGGAATGAAAATTGATTTAGTAATAGAGCAACATTATAGTGACAAATTTGAAAGATAGAAAAGTAGAATGAAATAAATGAATGTTTCAGTCAAAATGCGATATACTTAGGATATTTCTCTTGGTCTCTATAGTTTTGACAAGCCCAGAAACATTTGTTAATTTCTCAAGAACATACAGCCAGGATGAATCCTGTCCCATACACATTTAATGTATTAACCCTTAACCAAACAGTCCCAAGTTTTCACAACCCATGGACAGAAGGTAAAAAAAAAAAATGTGGCTAAAGGAGATACAGCTAGTAACCAGCATTTCCTCCTTTCCCCACAATGTTTTCTGACCTATCACAGAGTTTAAAACCATTTGTACCAATTTTGATGTTATCATCTGCAGATCTGATGAATTTGAAAGAGTGTAGAATTTGTCATTTGGGAAAGGGTTAACTGAATTCACATAATTTGAGTACTCTTCTAAAAAACATCTAAAATGCACAGATTATTTTCATCATGTTTTTAGCTCCACTGGCCGAAGGCCAGCAGGCTTATGTCATGGCCCGGTGTCCGTCGTGCGTGCGTGCGTGTGTCCGTCCGTCCGGTCGTCCGTCCGTCCGTCAGTCCGTCCGTCCGTGCGTTAACTTTTATTTCAAACATCTTCTTCTCTGAAACTACCCATCCGATTTTCACGAAACTTCACAGAAATGATCCTGACATGATCCTCTTCAGAATTTCTTGAAAGAATTTGATTCCTTCAAAAACTCTGGTTGCCATGGCAACAAAACTGAAAAATATTGGAAATCTTTAAAAATCTTCTTGTCTGAAACCATAAGGCATAGGGCTACCAAATTTGGCATGTAGCTTTATGTAGTAGACCTCTATCAAGTTTCTTCAAATTATAGCCCTGGGGTCAAAATTGGCTCTGCCCCAGGGGTCACAAGTTTTACATAGGCTTATATAGAGAAAACTTTAAAAATCTTCTTGTCTGAAACCATAAGGCATAGGGCTACCAAATTTGGCATGTAGCTTTATGTAGTAGACCTCTATCAAGTTTCTTCAAATTATAGCCCTGGGGTCAAAATTGGCTCTTCCCCAGGGGTCACAAGTTTTACATAGGCTTATATAGAGAAAACTTTAAAAATCTTCTTGTCTGAAACCATAAGGCATAGGGCTACCAAATTTGGCATGTAGCTTTATGTAGTAGACCTCTATCATGTTTCTTGAAATTATAGCCCTGGGGTCAAAATTGGCTCTTCCCCAGGGGTCACAAGTTTTATACATAGGCTTATATAGAGAAAACTTTAAGTATCTTCTTGTCTGAAACCATAAGGCCTAGAGCTACCAAATTTGGCATTTAGCTTGATCTAGTTGGAGTCTACCAAAAGTGTCCAAAGTATAGTCCTGGGGTCAATTTGGCCTCATACTTGGAGGGGGGGTTCACAAGATTTACATAGGCTTACATAGGGAAAACTTTTAAATCTTGGTGTACACAGCCATAAGGCTTAGGCTACCAAATTTTGCATATAATTATAGCATTATTTAGTGGACAGTTACAAAGAGGGCCCAAGTTACAGCTCTAGGATCAAGTTTGGCCCTGCACCAGGGGTCACAAGTTTTACATGGGTTTATGGAGTGAAAAGTTCAGAAACCATCTTGTTACCAGCCATAAGGCCAAGAACTCCCACATTTGGCATGTTATTCTTCTAATACAATATTCCCCATTTAGTCAGACTGTAGCCATGAGGTCAAAGTTTTATAAGGGCTTATATAGTGAAGACTTTTCTTCGTGGTTTATATTTATAAGGCAGTGGAGCGATACAGGGCCATCATGGCCCTCTTGTTTTTTTTTTTTTTTGAGATCAGCTGCGGGGCCACTTATTTCCATTTATCCTTTGGAGATAGTTGGAAAATGTTTGCTGTAGTACTGTTTGTTGTAGAATGTGGAAACACAATAGCCTATCATGATGCCTCATTAAAAGCAGATTTTGAAAATAGCTAATCACACAACATGAAACAGATTTTTCTCCATTTTGGGTAAGCAAGATTCCTATTAGAATCTGCCTCGGGTGATATTTTTCCAGAACAAGGTAGAAACATTTACCAAAGCACACCGACACTGACTTATATATTGACAGGTGGGGACAGATTTGACTGAATGGGGTTTACAGGATATTTTACTTGAACTGGTTTTAAACTAGCAGATGGACAGACAAACAGTCAAGCACCCATCAGCACTTGGATTTTGAAGGCTGTTACCAGTATTTTGATGTTAATAAATGGTTCCGAGCTACTTCATTTACAGGAATTAAAGACTCATGAATACCTACTGATAAATTACACAGCCACTTTTGATGTCTTTCTTTCATTTAGTAAAGTCTAAGATATCCCGTGTCTCTTTTCTATATGGACTTTTCTTTCTCGGATCCTGGCGATTCCTGTGAGTATTATACATTTTCCTGGCCATTGTTTGACGATTGTTGTGTGGGAAAGCAGCCAGTAGCTTTGAAAGAATATTGTGCATAGCACAGTAAAAGAAACTGCAGGAAAGCATGGACAGGGGCTCTTCCTGCTGCAATATAACTGAAATAATGTTGAAAAGTGTTGTACCCCATAAATACATACATACATGTGAGTATTGACCGTTTCCCACACAATCCCTTATTTTAACCCTAAGAATGATACCATTAAAAACATCGTGGGAAAAGGAGAATATGCTGGTAATTGGCATTTACTCCTTTTCTCACAACGTTTTCTGTCATATCAAAGACAAATGGCATCATTTGAGTCACATGTAAATTGTCGTCTACAAATGTTTTGAATTTAGACAAGTCTATGTTTGTGTCGTGTGGTTAAATAACATTATTCCAGGTTTTCACTACAGGCTTGAAAGTTTCATTTGCCTTAATTAGCAGGATAAGTCTTAACTATGTCATAAAGGGTCCCCCATGCTTGATTCCCACTGTATGCACTGGTCTTGTGGGAATGTATTTGAGCAAGGCACTATGGAGTTTTGACAAGTATTTACTGTTCTTAATGGTTCAATTACAGATAGCTGATCCAGGCCATTCAAGTCTTGGTCATCTTTAGGAAACTAAAATTGCAACCACCTAGTTTTGACACTTAAGATTCGTTGGTTGAGCTGAAATGAAGCTGCTGTTGAGATGAACTTGGATCATCTGATCCTTGGTCAAACTAGTTTTTTTAAAGGTGTCATGTTTGATTTACACTGTATTCGCTGGTCTAGTTTTTCAGTCTATTACTTATTACATTTTCACATATGCATAAATGAAAGACTCCTTTATTATGTCCAAGTAATTTGAATACCTTGATGTTTTAACAAGAAAACCTACAGTTTACTTTTTTCTGTTTCATCATCCTCCTTTTTCGTCTAAGGTGTCAACATCTTTGCAATTTACAAGAATAACTTAATGAGGAAGGGCGTAGTAAAAACATTTTTTTTTTAAATTGCAAATGGCCATGTGTGTTTCTGATACCCCCTGTCCCTGGCAACAATACTGCAGAAAGTATCAGAAGCTAGCATTTCCATTTATCCCAAATTTTACAAGTTTACAATATTTGCACAAGTTTGCTTACACTCAATCATTTCTTCAAGTCATATTAAATTCTTCTTTGTGAAAGTCCATTTCATCTCAGTTTTTAGCTCCACTGGCCGAAGGCCAGCGGGCTTATGTCATGGCCCGGTGTCCGTCGTGCGTCCGTCCGTACGTCCGTGCGTCCGTCCGTCCGTGCGTTAACTTTTATTTCAAACATCTTCTTCTCTGAAACTACCCATCCAATTTTCATGAAACTTTACAGAAATGATCCTGCCATGGTCCTCTTCAGAATATCTTGAAAGAATTTGATTCCTTCAAAAACTCTGGTTGCCATGGCAACAAAACTGAAAAATATTGGAAATCTTTAAAAATCTTCTTGTCTGAAACCATAAGGCATAGGGCTACCAAATTTGGCATGTAGCTTTATGTGGTAGACCTCTGTCATGTTTATTCAAATTATAGCCCTGGGGTCAAAATTTGCTCTGCCCCAGGGGTCACAAGTTTTACATAGGCTTATATAGAGAAAACTTTAAAAATTTTCTTGTCTGAAACCATAAGGCATAGGGCTACCAAATTTGGCATGTAGCTTTATGTAGTAAACCTCTATCATGTTTCTTGAAATTATAGCCCTGGGGTCAAAATTGGCTCTGCCCCAGGGGTCACAAGTTTTACATAGGCTTATATAGAGAAAACTTCAAAAATCGTCCTGTACCTAGCCATAAGGCCTAGAGCTACCAAATTTTGCATTTAGTTTGATCTAGTTGGGGTCTACAAAAAGTGCCCAAATTATAGTCCTGGCGTCAATTTGGCCTCATGCTGGGGGGGGGGGGGGGGGGGGGGGCGGGGGGTCCACAAGATTTACATAGGCTTACATAGGGAAAACTTTTAAATCTTGGTGCACATAGCCATAAGCCATGCAGTTCAACAGAACGATTTCCATCATCAAGATCAATACCCAAAGTATCCATGTTGCCAATTTATGGTGTCTCTCACGCCTCTCCTTGACAGGATGCATTAAGAGTAATAAGCTAGTTTCAGTTTTCTACCATTTACTCCGGACCGCGTGTCTCCATATTTCAAGTACACTGACCTAATACATCAACAGCATCCATAAAGTTCGTAAGGACTAAAACGTAGACCGAATACGTATAAACTTTAGAGGTGATAATCTTTGCAACCCGATTGTTTCCTCTCTCACCCCTGATCATTGTTTCGAAGATTGTCATGTGGGAAAGCAGTCAGTAGCTTGGGAAGAATATTGTGCAACGAACAAATAAAAGAAACCTGAGTCAAACAAGGATAGATGTGTAATATAAATGTACATGTCTGGTTAACAGACAAACATATAGGTAAATGTATGTGTTTTCTAGCTCACTTTGCGCACACAGTGCTCAAAGTGAGCTTTTGTGAGTATGCTGTGTCCGTTGCGCGCCCCCAGCATCCAGGCGTCATCAGTTATCTTGTGGGCACTCTAGAGGCCACATTTTCGGTCGGATACTCATGAAAGTTGGTCAGATTTTTTGTCTAGATAATATTTGAAATTGGGTCCCGTTCAAGTCAAAAAGTAAGTCACCAGGACAGGTCCTAGAAAAAACCGTGTGTGCACTTTTGGAGTCCAAATTATGAAAAAATTATAAAAGCCATATTGTAAATGCACAGAATGCTTGTCTTGATTTTATCTCGGACAAGTTTGAAATTGAGTCACGTCGATTCAAAAGGTAGGTAACTAGGACAGATATTAGCAATACCTTGTTTGCACTCTAGAGGCCATATTTTCAGTCCAGTTGTCATGAAAATCGTCAGAATATTTGTCTTGATGAAATCTCGGACAAGTCTGATAGTTGGTTACGCAGGGTCAAAAGTACGTGTGGGTAACAAGGGCAAATCTTAGAAAAACCTTGTGTGCATTCTGGAGGCCACATTCTAAGTCCCATTAAAACTGGTCAGAATATTCGTCTTGATAATATCCCTGACAAGTATGAAACTAGGTCATATCAGTTCAAAATGTAGGTCACAAGGACAAATCTAAGACAAAAACTTGTGTGCACTCTAGAGGCCACATTTTCAATCAAATTCTCAAAAAAGTTAGGTTTCACTCATATCGATTAAGGTTATACATACACAATTTGAATCGAGGAAAAATATAATTCCAATTATGCTCACTGGAAAAATTTTATATACATGTGTTTTACATCATCACAACCAGGATTTCTTCAACTTTATCACTCTTAAGTGCTTATTACTCAGGTGACCAATTTAGGGCTAATGGTCTTCTTGTATATACCGCTTTGTGAAAAAGGTAGCTTGTACGGTGGTGTAGAAGTCCTGGGTTCGATTCCCACCTTGGGAGGTTTATCAGTACTGTTACATCCTTGCTTACCGTAAATGCCCACAGAGTTAAAAAATAGAGTTACAAAGCATGAAGGGAAGGATTCAAGGACAAATCTAAATATGGTGTGGGAACATTTTGTATGCAGGTCTACTCTATTGATAGATACAAATGTATATGACTTTTGTTAGTACAAGGGGACACTTGTAAACACTGCCTTGCTGTAGAGATAGCTTTTGTAGTAACATGATAGAGCGTTTGCCTAGGTCCCAGAGCGTTTGCCTAGGGACCTAGATCTCTTCTGGATTTGATACATATCCTGGAAAGTTATTTATCAGAGCTGTTACATGTGCGCTGACCGCCGTGATACAACTGAAAATAAACACCATACAAATAAATAAACAAAATTCATGTAATTGATCAAGTATTAGTTTCCACTCTTGATTCGGAACTCTTCCAGCCCATAAAACACATTCATCAACCAAACTCAACTCATTTCGTCTATTGAAATAAGGCTTTAGATCACAGTTAGCCACTTCACCAGTTAACGTTTTTCAGTGAGATCTTTAGCCATGCTCCATCATTGTTTGCCCAACACTTGAGAACAGGAGGTCGCTGGTTCGATCTCTGGCTTGGCCAATTTCTTTCCGAGGATTGATGATAGTCGTTGCGACAGGATTCATTCCTCTCTGGCCGCTGACCATTGTTTCGACGATGGTTATGTGGGAAAGCAACCAGTGGCTTGGAAAGAATATTGTGCGGAGTACTGGTAAAAGAAACTCCAGGAAAGCATGGATAGGTGCACTGGCCGCCGTAATATAACTGAAATAATGTTGAAAACGGCGTTAAACACCACACAATCAATCAGTTGTGTTTGCCCAACACACAATTTATTTTGATATGTCTGAGTTGGTCTTATTCAGGAAATTCATCATGAGAATTCAACTTTATCACTCTTAACCCTTTCCCAAACAAGCCCTGGTTTTCACGTGTCTGCAGTACAAGTCTTTTGAAAACACTGTGGGAAAAGGAGAAATTGCTCGTAACGAGCAATTTCTCCTTTTCCCGCAGTGTTTTCTACCCTTTTTGACAACTTTCTGCCATTTTCATCAAATTTAAAATTGTCGTCTGCAAACTCTTTCAATTTGGAGCAGTCCAAAATTTGTCGTCTGGGAATGGGTTAAGTGCTTTTTTACTCAGGTGACCGCATTAGGACTAATGGTCTTCTTGTATATATTGCCTTGCAAAAAAAAGGTAGCTTTTACAGCAAGGCAGTGTATGTGTCCCTTTGTACAAACAAAAGCCATATACAGTACATTTGTTTCTATCAATGGGGTCGACCTGTATACAAATGAGATCTCCAGGTGCTGGAGGTTCTGCACTTCCTGTTTTCACTGGATATCAACTTAATCGAAATGCATTTCAGGTATTGGCACCATTCTCTTGTATCAGTCAATAATACTTATTAATTATTATCGCCAGTCTGATAGAGTAATCTCTCTTTGAGCACTCTTCTGCATAACTGGTAAGAAAATGAAGTTGCGAGATAGCTTGAATTTGTAAGGTGTCCGTAACGTAGACAAAACATTAACTAACCCATTACAAGAATTATATATGGGAGATAAAAGCTTGAATAGACTTACTAGACACTGAATAGCTATGAAATATGCCTCCGTTAGTAAAGATAGTTGCGATTGATCATATTTTGACTACTTCACTACCGATCGAATTTTCACCAAACTTTACAGAAATTATCCTGCCATGGTCCTCTTCAGAATTTCTTAAAGTAATTTGATTCATCGAAAAACTCTGGTTGCCCTCGCAATAAAACTGAAAAGTATTGAAAATCTTGTCCAAAACCATTAGGCCTATAGACTCTTTTAGTCTCTGACCACTTCCTGGTAAACTGCGCATGCGTACTCGTGTAGGATAAAAAGACAAAACAGTGACAGATTATTGAAGGTGTACACAAAATCGTTAAATTATGAGCGATTATATGAAAGCTTACTCCCAGAAGCAAAGAAACGATAATCAGACTAACTTATTTGCTAAGAGTTCATCCACGTGGAAGAAAACGATTCGTATATAAGTGACAGTAAGACAAAGACGTCATAAAAAACGTGTCACTGTTGTGGGTTGACGTTATCATCAAAGGAAATGTTAACCGACCCCAGGCAGTAACAGAAAAACCCCACGAAGTATGGGAAAAATGCACGTTACCAGCATTTTTACCTTTTGCCGCAGTGTTTCCACAAGCCCATTGATATAGGGTCGTTAGTTTCGACGAGGGAGCGATAGGTAAAGGGTTAAAAAGGGTAGCCATCTGATATATCACATACTATTCTAGTGTAACTTTAATGGCGGAGGGTGTTGATTGAGATCGGCCTAACACGTTGTTACCTCTAATAGTTTAGAGAGTGTGTATTGTGATCAATTTTATCACGAAACAAATTTTGGCGCAGACGTATTTGAAATCATAGTGCTGTAAGCACTGTAATCGGTCGACACTGAATAACTACAGTGGTTTGAAATCACAAATCAAGTGGTAGTTGTTTTAACTATGTGTGGGACAAAATATTTCACACCCTACAAAATTTAATGAGCCACATAGGATCCACCTTTTTTATCTGTCGTTTACAATTTAGCAGTTTAAAGGAATGGTTAAAATATGTTTGCCAGCCGACAGCAAGAGAGCGTAAAAGATATGTGACAATGCTGATGAGCAGTACCCATTATCAAGCTATATCACTAATCATGAATAGCACCTACCAACCTTTTAAAAGAGTGAAAAAAAAAAAAAAAATTCTATTCTGTAATTTTGGCAAATTTGGTAACTGTACTATAACATATAAAAGTCTTATAAAATATGCTTGCATTATGATTTTGGAATTGTTTACTTTTGGCTGTTTGTTGGCCTTTCCATTTTTAACAAGCCATCGTATTTATCTAGACAAACTGTCCTACCTAATTTTTTTGGCGGGGCTTCCAGACCAAACGTATGCTGGCAAATTTCTCATATATTACTTTCAAAGATACCCAATAGCTACCTTACCATCAACCCTTTCCCAAATGATAAAATTTGAGACTTGTCCAAATCGAAAGCATTTGCACATGACGAATTAAATGTAGACCAAATGATGATTTGAATCGTTGAGAGGGTTAAAAAATCTGGGAAAGGTATAAAAGATTATTAACTGCATTTTCCCCTTTTCTCACGATGTTTTCAACAGCCTTCTTCCTCATGGGCATTAAAAAGGGATAGTATGGTTAAGAGTTAAAATACTTAGTTAATCGACTAGCCTTTTACAATCAGAAAAACAACAGCTCATGGTCGTTTTTCCCCCCATATTATATGCCAAATAAACAGACACTTAGATCTGAGATATGAACGTCTGTGATATTGATCTGCAGTGCGCTCAAAGGACAGTCTGATCTTGATCTTTTATAGTCTTCAAAAGCGACATGACCAACAAAGGTCATTGTTTTGAGTCATTCAAATAAGCAAGAGCATAACTACAGTAACCTTGTGCTCTTTATCTGAAATGTGGAAAGGATGAGAATCAACCAATATGGAGTAGCTGATGAGACAAACATGTTGCTGAGAGTTACACGCTTAGAGCGACAAAATGATAAAATAGACATGTTAAGCTTGCAGCAGCCTAAATATTGCAGGACCATTGCTGACTTGACTAGAATATCTCTGATAACTGGCAAGACAGATCAAAGATCTGACTGCATGTTCTGAGCAGTCTGGTCTGAATCTGCACTCTCCGCAATTACTTGTACCACATCTAACGCTTGTGATAAAATGGGATTATTCTTAGGTTGTTTACGAATGCTCATACTTGTATCTGGTAAGTCTTGACAATGCTCTGTATAAAAGATATCTGTGGGGTCATCTTGCTCATCTGACAATGTTTAGGAGAATAATACATCAGAATTGGCGGGTTGCTTGGTTCCTCTATGCTGAACACCATACCTATAACGCGACAGAATACAGCATAACGTTGCAGTCTTGCAGCTGTCATGACCGGTAACTGCTTTGACGGATTTAGAATACTGGTTAGTGGCTTGTGATGAGTCACGAGGGTGAATCTCTGTCCATACGGGTATGTTTTAAATTTCTTACTCCCCAATAAAGTGACAAGGCTTCCTCATCAATATGGGAATATCCCTTTTCAGCTTTGTTCAGTGTTTTTGACTCGAATGCTAGTGGTTTTTGGGGACCATCCGGAAAAGTATGAGATAAGACACATCCAATCCCTTAACAGCTAGCATCACATGCCAATTTGGATCATAATGACTTAAAACTTGTTCAGAACATATTGCTTCCTTTATCGTAAGAAATGATTTTCAGTTCTCACTCCAGTTTCATTTTACGTTGCTCTGGAGTAATTCATGTAGTGGAGCTGCAATTGAGGACAAAGTTTGGACAAAGTTTGGAAGAATCTATGATAATACTTTACAAGTCCTAAAAAATGAACGTAGCTCTGAAACAAACGTTTTCATGGCGTTTTACTTCAAGCATGGCTTTTACTTTGCTAGGAGATTTGTGAAGTCCCTTTTTGCCGATTTCATGTCCATAGTACTTAACTAATTTTCGCCCGGAAAAACAAACATTTTGCTAAAATACATTTATTTTATGCAATAATGGCGTCAATTCACGTTTTTTTCTGTCGTTAACATTGGCAAAGGCCCTCAAAATGGTTTAACACGTTCGGGCTTCGCACTCGGGAGTTAAACCGTTTTTCGGGCCTCTGCAAATGTTAACGACCTAAAAAACGTCAATAAACCCTATATTAGCTTCCACCAACAACAATCTATCAAAGGACTGAAATTTCAGGAAAGTGGATTTGTAGTGACAGTCTTGTAAGATATGATTTCGAGATGATTTTGATTAAAAAAAAAAAAAAAAAAAGAATCTTAGAATGAGTTCAACATAACTGAATACCTCCACATTGATGCCTTGTTCATTATTTTAGAGTACATACTTTTAGTTTAAACATATTTTATTCATCAGTATACAACAATCTACAGCAAACAATATAATCATATTACACATATAGTGAAGAAATGGATCAGAACGGAAGCTGAAGCTTATAAAGTTCTTCTCCCACTGCGATCAACGGTTATATTTTATGATGATTTCGATGAGAAAAAAATCAGAGTAAATAATGTAGAAAAACAACAAAAATAACAGACAAAAACATCAAAGCAGAACGGTGTGGAGCGTTAATGGTAAAGATTTTCACTGTCGATATATATAGGCTGAGGACTGTAGTAACTTCCAGCTTGACCAGCATCTCTTTTTCAATAGGAGTAAATGGTGACATAAATCATAATTAATGAGAATACTAGAAGACAAAGTAAAATGAATAAAAGACAATGCACAAACATGTTTTCGCAATAAATAAAAAGAGGGAAAGTAAATGGTAGACGTTCAACTTTAATGCGAAAACATAAAACTTACGTATTGCTAGTAAATCTTCTACTGTTACGGATATAAGTATGCACCGCACTAAATATTCTTTGATTATCAAGAAGGCTAAGGTTTTCATCCCCGAAAAGAATAGTATGAAGATTAAGTTTTGTAATGCCATGTAGGCTTTGACTTAGACTAAATCTTAAATCACGATAAAATAAACAGTCTAAAAAGTAGTGTTGCTTCGATTCGACAGCACCGCATCTACAGAGAGATGACTGCACTATTTTTTTTAAGTACAGGTGCTCAATAAGACTGCTACATCTGTTACGTAACCTAGCATGAATGACTTGCACTTTCCTGTCTCCAAAAAAGTAAAGCTTTCGTGGAATAGGTTTATCTACATTCAAACGGTATTTAGAAGATGACATAGATTCCGCGTTTTTTATTTCATTTGGTAGATTGTTCCAATCATTGATTGCACGTGGCAAAAATGAATTGCTATACGAGCTGGTTCTACATGCAGTGTTTCTCAGATTATTTGGTCTTCGAAGATTATAAGTTGAAGAATCGCCGACCGTTGGCGGAACAAGATTATTGAGATAATTTGGAGCAAGTCCATTTAACATTTTATAGCAGAGAATGAGCTTGTGTTTTCGCCTTCTTTGACTTGGAGATTCCCAAACAGCCTCCCGATAAAGATCAGCGATGGCAACAAGTTTAGTACAACCGGTAACTATCCGATCAGCTTCGTTTTGCACTTTATCCAGTTGATCTTTTAACCCTTGGGGAAGATTGTTCCATATCACATCTCCATATTCAAGAATGGGTCTGATAAATGAGAAGTAAATTATTTGAAATGAAAGGCGATCAAGACGTGTTTTCGAAAGTCGCATGACTCCTATTCTCTTCCATGCTTTTTTCAATAGACTTGTTAATGTGTAAGTCCCAAGATCGATCGTTAGTGAGATATATACCTAAGTGTTTATGGTTTTTTACAGACGGAATCTCGGTATTTAACATAAAAAGACTGGGATGGTTGGGTTCAAAGCGTTTACGAGATATTACTAAGGATTCAGACTTGGATGGATTAAACTTGACCAACCACTTTTGTGCCCATCGAGAAATTTGTCAATATCAGATTGTAAAATAGTTCCAGCCGGATCACCTACAACCACAGATAAACTAGTGTCATCTGCGAAAAGATTAATGTTTGCCTAAATGTCATCAACAATATCGTTAATATAAATAAACAAGAGGGCCATGATGGCCCTGGGTCGCTCACCTGAGTCAGTAGGCGAAATTCACTCAACGTGCATAATCCAATTTCTGACCAATTGTCAGGTCAATTGAGCTTAAAATGTGGCCTCTAGAGCATCCACAAGGAATTTCCGTAAGTTGACCTAGTGACCTAATTTATCACCCCACGTGACCCAATTTAGAACTCATCAAAAAATTTATCAAGACAAACATTCTGAACAGTTTTCAAGTTAATTGAGCAATAAATGTGGCCTCTAGAGTGCCCACAAAGTGTTCCTTAAATTTGACCCAGTAACCTAGTTTATGACCCCAGCTGACCCAATTTCAAACTCATCCAATATTTCATCAAGACAAACATTCTGACCAACTTTCAAGTCAATTGTGCATGAAATGTGACCTCTAGAGTGCCCTAAAGGTATTTCTTTAATTTGACCTAGTGACCTAGATTATAAGCCCAGGTGACCCAATTTTGAACTCATCCTAGATTTCATCAAGACAAACATTTTAAGCAATTTTCAAATCAATTGAATGATAAATGTGGCCTCTAAAGTGCCCACAAGGTATTTCTTTAATTTGACCTAGTGACCTAATTTAAGACGCCACATGACCCAAATTCAGACTCATGTAGGGTTTATCAAAACAAACATTTGGACCAATTTTTAAATCAATTGAGAAATAAATGTGGCCTCTAGAGTGCCCACAAGGTATTTCTTTATTTTGACCAAGTGACCTAGTTTATGACCCCATGTGACCCAATTTCAAACTCATGCAATATTTCATCAAGACAAACATTCTGACCAATTTTCAAGTCAGTCAAGCAAGATATGTGGCCTCAAGAGTGACCACAAGGTATTTCTTTAATTTGAACTAGTGACCAAGATTATGACCCAGGTGATCCAATTTTCAACTCATCCTAGATTTTTTCAAGAGATTTTATCAAGACAAGCATTCTGAATAATTTTCAAGTCAATTGAGCAATAAATGTGGCCTCTAGAGTGCCCAAAAGGTATTTCTTTAATTTGACCTAGTGACCTAGTTTATGATCCAAGTTGACCCAAATTCGGACTCATGTGAGATTTTATCAAGACAAACATTCTGACCAATTTTCAGGTCATTTGAGCAATAAATGTGGCCACTAGACTGCCTACAAGGTATTTTTTTAATTTGACCAAATGACCTAGTTTATGACCCCAGGTGATCCAATATCAAAGTCATCTGATATTTCATCAAGACAAACATTCTGACCAATTTTCAAGTCAATTGAGCAAGAAATGTAGCCTGTAGAGTGCCCTCAAGGTATTTCTTTAATTTGACCTAGTGACCTAGATTATGACCCCAGGTGACGCACTTTTGAACTCATCATAGATTTCCTCAAGAGAAACATTTTAACCAATTTTCAAATCAGTTGAACAATAAATGCGGCCTCTAGAGTGCACACAAGGTATTTCTTTAATTTGACCTAGTGACCTAATTTAAGACCCCCACATGACCCAAGTTCTGACTCATGTGAGATTTTATCAAGAAAAACATTCTGACCAATTTTCAAGTCATTTGAGCCAAAAATGTGGCCTCTAAAGTGCCCAAAAGGAATTCCTTTAATTTGAACTAGTGACCTAGTTTATGATCCCAGGTGACCTAAATCCAAACTCATCCGAGATTTTATGAAGACAAACATTCTGACCAAATTTCAGGTCATTTGAGCAATAAATGTGGCCTCTAGAGTGCCCACGAGGTATCTATTTAATTTGACCTAGTGACCTAGTTTATGACCCCAGGTGACTCAATTTCAAACTGACTGAACATGTTGTGCTCAGGTGGGCTAACAAACTTAGAACAGGTTCACTACATACCAAATAACAAAGCTCTATGCCTTCAAGGCTTAGAAAAGAAAAATTTTAAAGTTTTCCTTCTTTGTTCCTATGTTAGAACTTGTGACCCCCGGGGCAGGGCCAGTTTTGACCCAAGGACCATTGTATGAAAAAACTTGGTAGAGGTCCGCTAGGAGATGCTAGATGCCAAATATCAAAGCTCTATGCCTTCCAGTTTCAGAGAAGAAGAATTTTAAAGTTTTCCTTCTTTGTTCCTATGTTCGAAATTTGTGACCCCCGGGGCGGGGCCAGTTTTGACCCCAGGGACATCATATGAACAAACTTGGTACAGGTCCACTAGGAGATGCTACATGCCAAATATCAAAGCTCCACGCCTTCCAGTTTCAGAGAAGAAGAACTTTAAAGTTTTCCTTCTTTGTTCCTATGTTTGAACTTGTGACCCCCAGGGCGGGGCCAGTTTTGACCCCAGGGATATCATATGAACAAATTTATTAGAGGTCCACTAGGAGATGCTACATACCAAATATCAAAGTTCTACGCCTTCCAGTTTCAGAGAAGAAGAATTTTAAAGTTTTCATTCTTTGTTCCTACGTTTGAAAATTGTGACCCCCCAGGGCGGGGCCAGTTTTGACCCCAGGGACATCATATGAACAAACTTGGAAGAGGTCCACTAGGAGGTGCTACATACCAAATATCAAAGCTCCACGCCTTCCAGTTTCAGAGAAGAAGAATTTTAAAGTTTTCATTCTTTGTTCCTATGTTCGAAACTTGTGACCCCCGAGACAGGGCCAGTTTTGACCCCAGGGACATCATATGAACAAATTTGGTAGAGGTCCACTAGGAGATGCTACATGCCAAATATGAAAACTCCACGCTTTCCATTTTCAGAGAAGAAGAATTTTAAAATTTTCATTCTTTGTTCCTATGTTTGAAACTTGTGACCCCCAGGGTGGGGCCAGTTTTGACCCCAGGGACATCATATGAACAAACTTGGTAGAGGTCTGCTAGGAGATGCCACATGCCAAATATCAAAGCTCTACGCCTTCCATTTTCAGAGAAGAAGAATTTTAAAGTTTTCATTCCTTGTTCCTATGTTCGAAATTTGTGACCCCCGGGGCGGGGCCAATTTTGATCCCAGGGGCGTCATATGAACAAACTTCGTAGAAGTCCACTAGAAGATGCTACATGCCAAATATCAAAGCTCCACACCTTCCAGTTTCAGAGGAGAAGAACTTTAAAGTTTTCATTCTTTGTTCCTATGTTCGAAATTTGTAACCCCCGGGGCGGGGCCAGTTTTGACCCCAGGGACATCATATGAATAAACTTGGTAGAGGTCCACTAGGAGGTGCTACATGCCAAATATCAAAGCTCCACGCCTTCCAGTTTCAGAGAAGAAGAATTTTAAAATTTTTCATTCTTTGTTCCTATGTTCGAAACTTGTGACCCCCGGGGCAGGGCCAGTTTTGACGCCAGGGACATCATATGAACGAACTTTGTAGAGGTCCACCAGGAGATGCTACATGCCAAATATCAAAGCTCCACGCTTTCCATTTTCAGAGAAGAAGAATTTTAAAGTTTTCGTTCTTTGTTCCTATGTTTGAAACTTGTGACCCCCAGGGTGGGGCCAGTTTTGACCCCAGGGACATCATATGAACAAGCTTGGTAGAGGTCCGCTAGGAGACGCTACATGCCAAATATCAAAGCTCCACGCCTTCCAGTTTCAGAGAAGAAGAACTTTAAAGTTTTCATTCTTTGTTCCCATGTTCGAAACTTGTGACCCCCGGGGCGGGGCCAGTTTTGACCCCAGGGGCGTGATATGAACAAACTTGGTAGAGGTCCACTAGGAGATGCTACATGCCAAATATCAAAGCTCCACGCCTTCCAGTGTCAGAGAAGAAGAACTTTAAAGTTTTCATTCTTTCTTCCTATGTTCGAAATTTGTGACCCCCGGGGCGGGGCCAGTTTTGACCCCAGGGACATCATATGAACAAACTTTGTAGAGGTCCACGAGGAGATGCTACATGCCAAATATCAAAGCTCCACGCCTTCCAGTTTCAGATAAGAAGAATTTTAAAGTTTTCATTCTTTGTTTCAATGTTTGAAACTTGTGACCCCCGGGGCGGGGCCAGTTTTGACCCCAGGGGCGTGATATGAACAAACTTGGTAGAGGTCCACTAGGAGATGTTACATGCCAAATATCAAAGCTCCACGCCTTCCAGTTTCAGAGAAGAAGAATTTTAAAGTTTTCATTCTTTGTTCCTATATTTCTAAACTTGTGACCCCCGGGGCGGGGCCAGTTTTGACCCCAGGGACATCATATGAACAAACTTGGCAGAGGTCCACTAGGAGATGCTACATGCCAAATATCAAAGCTCCACGCCTTCCAGTTTCAAAGAAAAACACCTTTAAAGTTTTCATTCTTTGTTCCTATGTTCGAAATTTGTGACCCCCGGGGCGGGGCCAGTTTTGACCCCAGGGACATCATATGAACAAACTTTGTAGAGGTCCACTAGGAGATGCTACATGCCAAATATCAAAGCTCCACGCCTTCCAGTTTCAGAGAAGAAGAATTTTAAAGTTTTCATTCTTTGTTCCTATGTTTGAAATTGTGACCCCCGGGGCGGGGCCAGTTTTGACCCCAGGGACATCATATGAACAAACTTGGTAGAGATCCACTAGGAGATGCTACATACCAAATATCAAAGCTCTACGCCTTCTAGTTTCAGAGAAGAAGATTTTCAAAGTTTATGACCCCAGGTGACCCAATTTCAAACTGACTGAACATGTGCTCAGGTGGGCTAACAAACTTAGAACAGGTTCACTACATACCAAATAACAAAGCTCTATGCCTTCAAGGCTTAGAAAAGAAAAATTTTAAAGTTTTCCTTCTTTGTTCCTATGTTAGAACTTGTGACCCCCGGGGCAGGGTCAGTTTTGACCCAAGGACCATTGTATGAAAAAACTTGGTAGAGGTCCGCTAGGAGATGCTAGATGCCAAATATCAAAGCTCTGTGCCTTCCAGTTTCAAAGAAGAAGAATTTTAAAGTTTTCCTTCTTTGTTCCTATGTTCGAAACTTGTGACCCCCGGGGCGGGGCCAGTTTTGACCCCAGGGACATCATATGAACAAACTTGGTACAGGTCCACCAGGAGATGCTACATGCCAAACATCAAAGCTCCACGCCTTCCAGTTTCAGAGAAGAAGAACTTTAAAATTTTCCTTCTTTGTTCCTATGTTTGAACTTGTGACCCCCCCCCGGGGCGGGGCCAGTTTTGACCCCAGGGGCATCATATGAACAAATTTGTTAGAGGTCCACTAGGAGATGCTACATGCCAAATATCAAAGCTCTACGCCTCGCAGTTTCAGAGAAGAAGAATTTTAAAGTTTTCATTCTTTGTTCCTACGTTTGAAACTTGTGACCGCCAGGGCGGGGCCAGTTTTGACCCGAGGGACATCATATGAACAAACTTGGAAGAGGTCCACTAGGAGGTGCTACATACCAAATATCAAAACTCCACGCCTTCCAGTTTCAGAGAAGAAGAATTTTAAAGTTTTCATTCATTGTTCCTATGTTCGAAACTTGTGACCCCCGGGGCAGCGCCAGTTTTCACCCCAGGGACATCATATGAACAAATTTGGTAGAGGTCCACTATCAGATGCTACATGCCAAATATCAAAGCTCCACGCTTTCCATTTTCAGAGAAGAAGAATTTTAAAGTTTTCATTCTTTGTTCCTATGTTTGAAACTTGTGACCCCTAGGGTGGGGCCAGTTTTGACCCCAGGGACATCATATGAACAAACTTGGTAGAGGTCCACTAGGAGATGCTACATCCCAAATATCAAAGCTCTACGCCTTCCAGTTTCAGAGAAGAAGAATTTTAAAGTTTTCATTCCTTGTTCCTATGTTCGAAACTTCTGACCCCCGCGGCGGGGCCGGTTTTGACCCCAGGGGCGTCATATGAACAAACTTCGTAGAAGTCCACTAGGAGATGCTACATGCCAAATATCAAAGGTCCACGCCTTTCAGTTTCAGAGAAGAAGAACTTTCAAGTTTTCATTCTTTGTTCCTATGTTCGAAACTTGTGACCCCCGGGGCAGGGCCAGTTTTGACCCCAGGGGCATCATATGAACAAACTTGGTAGAGGTCCACTAGGAGATGCTACATGCCATATATCAAAGCTCCACGCCTTCCATTTTCAGAGAAGAAGAATTTTAAAGTTTTCATTCTTTGTTCCTATATTTCTAAACTTGTGACCCCCGGGGCGGGGCCAGTTTTGACCCCAGGGACATCATATGAACAAACTTGGCAGAGGTCCACTAGGAGATGCTACATGCCAAATATCAAAGCTCCACGCCTTCCAGTTTCAAAGAAAAACACCTTTAAAGTTTTCATTCTTTGTTCCTATGTTCGAAATTTGTGACCCCCGGGGCGGGGCCAGTTTTGACCCCAGGGACATCATATGAACAAACTTTGTAGAGGTCCACTAGGAGATGCTACATGCCAAATATCAAAGCTCCACGCCTTCCAGTTTCAGAGAAGAAGAATTTTAAAGTTTTCATTCTTTGTTCCTATGTTTGAAATTGTGACCCCCGGGGCGGGGCCAGTTTTGACCCCAGGGACATCATATGAACAAACTTGGTAGAGATCCACTAGGAGATGCTACATACCAAATATCAAAGCTCTACGCCTTCTAGTTTCAGAGAAGAAGATTTTCAAAGTTTATGACCCCAGGTGACCCAATTTCAAACTGACTGAACATGTTGTGCTCAGGTGGGCTAACAAACTTAGAACAGGTTCACTACATACCAAATAACAAAGCTCTATGCCTTCAAGGCTTAGAAAAGAAAAATTTTAAAGTTTTCCTTCTTTGTTCCTATGTTAGAACTTGTGACCCCCGGGGCAGGGTCAGTTTTGACCCAAGGACCATTGTATGAAAAAACTTGGTAGAGGTCCGCTAGGAGATGCTAGATGCCAAATATCAAAGCTCTGTGCCTTCCAGTTTCAAAGAAGAAGAATTTTAAAGTTTTCCTTCTTTGTTCCTATGTTCGAAACTTGTGACCCCCGGGGCGGGGCCAGTTTTGACCCCAGGGACATCATATGAACAAACTTGGTACAGGTCCACCAGGAGATGCTACATGCCAAACATCAAAGCTCCACGCCTTCCAGTTTCAGAGAAGAAGAACTTTAAAATTTTCCTTCTTTGTTCCTATGTTTGAACTTGTGACCCCCCCCGGGGCGGGGCCAGTTTTGACCCCAGGGGCATCATATGAACAAATTTGTTAGAGGTCCACTAGGAGATGCTACATGCCAAATATCAAAGCTCTACGCCTCTCAGTTTCAGAGAAGAAGAATTTTAAAGTTTTCATTCTTTGTTCCTACGTTTGAAACTTGTGACCGCCAGGGCGGGGCCAGTTTTGACCCGAGGGACATCATATGAACAAACTTGGAAGAGGTCCACTAGGAGGTGCTACATACCAAATATCAAAACTCCACGCCTTCCAGTTTCAGAGAAGAAGAATTTTAAAATTTTCATTCATTGTTCCTATGTTCGAAACTTGTGACCCCCGGGGCAGCGCCAGTTTTCACCCCAGGGACATCATATGAACAAATTTGGTAGAGGTCCACTATCAGATGCTACATGCCAAATATCAAAGCTCCACGCTTTCCATTTTCAGAGAAGAAGAATTTTAAAGTTTTCATTCTTTGTTCCTATGTTTGAAACTTGTGACCCCTAGGGTGGGGCCAGTTTTGACCCCAGGGACATCATATGAACAAACTTGGTAGAGGTCCACTAGGAGATGCTACATCCCAAATATCAAAGCTCTACGCCTTCCAGTTTCAGAGAAGAAGAATTTTAAAGTTTTCATTCCTTGTTCCTATGTTCGAAACTTCTGACCCCCGCGGCGGGGCCGGTTTTGACCCCAGGGGCGTCATATGAACAAACTTCGTAGAAGTCCACTAGGAGATGCTACATGCCAAATATCAAAGGTCCACGCCTTTCAGTTTCAGAGAAGAAGAACTTTCAAGTTTTCATTCTTTGTTCCTATGTTCGAAACTTGTGACCCCCGGGGCAGGGCCAGTTTTGACCCCAGGGGCATCATATGAACAAACTTGGTAGAGGTCCACTAGGAGATGCTACATGCCATATATCAAAGCTCCACGCCTTCCATTTTCAGAGAAGAAGAATTTTAAAGTTTTCATTCTTTGTTCCTATATTTCTAAACTTGTGACCCCCGGGGCGGGGCCAGTTTTGACCCCAGGGACAACATATGAACAAACTTGGTAGAGGTCCACTAGGAGATGCTACATGCCAAATATCAAAGCTCCACGCCTTCCAGTTTCAGAGAAGAAGAACTTTAAAGTTTTCATTCTTTGTTCCTATGTTTGAAATTTGTGACCCCCGGGGCGGGGCTAGTTTTCACCCCAGGGACATCATATGAACAAACTTTGTAGAGGTCCACTAGGAGATGCTACATGCCAACTACCAAAGCTCCACGCCTTCCAGTTTCAGATAAGAAGAATTTTAAAGTTTTCATTCTTTGTTCCTATGTTTGAAACTTGTGACCCCCGGGGCGGGGCCAGTTTTGACCACAGGGACAACATATGAACAAACTTGGTAGAGGTCCACTAGGAGATGCTACATGCCAAATATCAAAGCTCCACGCCTTACAGTTTCAGAGAAGAAGAATTTTAAAGTTTTCATTCTTTGTTCCTATATTGCTAAACTTGTGACCCCCAGGGTGGGGCCAGTTTTGACCCCAGGGACATCATATGAACGAACTTGGTAGAGGTCCACTAGGAGATGCTACATGCCAAATATCAAAGCTCCACACCTTCCAGTTTCAGAGAAGAAGAATTTTAAAGTTTTCCTTCTTTGTTCCTATGTTTGAAATTGTGACCCCCGGGGCGGGGCCAGTTTTGACCCCAGGGACATCATATGAACGAACTTGGTAGAGGTCCACCAGGAGATGCTACATACCAAATATCAAAGCTCTACGCCTTCTAGTTTCAGAGAAGACGATTTTCAAAGTTTATGACCCCAGGTGACCCAATTTCAAACTGACTGAACATGTTGTGCTCAGGTGGGCTAACAAACTTAGAACAGGTTCACTACATACCAAATAACAAAGCTCTATGCCTTCAAGGCTTAGAAAAGAAAAATTTTAAAGTTTTCCTTCTTTGTTCCTATGTTAGAACTTGTGACCCCCGGGGCAGGGCCAGTTTTGACCCAAGGACCATTGTATGAAAAAACTTGGTAGAGGTCCGCTAGGAGATGCTAGATGCCAAATATCAAAGCTCTGTGCCTTCCAGTTTCAAAGAAGAAGAATTTTAAAGTTTTCCTTCTTTGTTCCTATGTTCGAAACTTGTGACCCCCGGGGCGGGGCCAGTTTTGACCCCAGGGACATCATATGAACAAACTTGGTACAGGTCCACTAGGAGATGCTACATGCCAAACATCAAAGCTCCACGCCTTCCAGTTTCAGAGAAGAAGAACTTTAAAATTTTCCTTCTTTGTTCCTATGTTTGAAATTGTGACCCCCGGGGCGGGGCCAGTTTTGACCCCAGGGGCATCATATGAACAAATTTGTTAGAGGTCCACTAGGAGATGCTACATACCAAATATCAAAGCTCTACGCCTCGCAGTTTCAGAGAAGAAGAATTTTAAAGTTTTCATTCTTTGTTCCTACGTTTGAAACTTGTGACCGCCAGGGCGGGGCTAGTTTTGACCCGAGGGACATCATATGAACAAACTTGGAAGAGGTCCACTAGGAGGTGCTACATACCAAATATCAAAGCTCCACGCCTTCCAGTTTCAGAGAAGAAGAATTTTAAAGTTTTCATTCATTGTTCCTATGTTCGAAACTTGTGAACCCCGGGGCAGGGCCAGTTTTCACCCCAGGGACATCATATGAACAAATTTGGTAGAGGTCCACTATGAGATGCTACATGCCAAATATCAAAGCTCCATGCTTTCCATTTTCAGAGAAGAAGAATTTTAAAGTTTTCATTCTTTGTTCCTATGTTTGAAAATTGTGACCCCTAGGGTGGGGCCAGTTTTGACCCCAGGGACATCATATGAACAAACTTGGTAGAGGTCCACCAGGAGATGCTACATCCCAAATATCAAAGCTCTAGCCTTCCAGTTTCAGAGAAGAAGAATTTTAAAGTTTTTATTCCTTGTTCCTATGTTCGAAACTTTTGACCCCCGGGGCGGGGCCAATTTTGACCCCAGGGGCGTCATATGAACAAACTTCGTAGAAGTCCACTAGGAGATGCTACATGCCAAATATCAAAGGTCCACGCCTTTCAGTTTCAGAGAAGAAGAACTTTAAAGTTTTCATTCTTTGTTCCTATGTTCGAAACTTGTGACCCCCGGGGCAGGGCCAGTTTTGACCCCAGGGACATCATATGAACAAACTTTGTAGAGGTCCACTAGGAGATGCTACATGCCAAATATCAAAGCTCCACGCCTTCAAGTTTCAGATAAGAAGAATTTTAAAGTTTTCATTCTTTGTTCCTATGTTTGAAACTTGTGACCCCCGGGGCGGGGCCAGTTTTGACCCCAGGGACAACATATGAACAAACTTGGTAGAGGTCCACTAGGAGATGCTACATGCCAAATATCAAAGCTCCATGCCTTCCAGTTTCAGAGAAGAAGAATTTTAAAGTTTTCATTCTTTGTTCCTATATTTCTAAACTTGTGACCCCCGGGGCGGGGCCAGTTTTGACCCTAGGGACATCATATGAACAAACTTGGTAGAGGTCCACTAGGAGATGCTACATGCCAAATATCAAAGCTCTACACCTTCCAGTTTCAGAGAAGAAGAATTTTAAAGTTTTCCTTCTTTGTTCCTATGTTTGAAATTGTGACCCCCGGGGCGGGGCCAGTTTTGACCCCAGGGACATCATATGAACAAACTTGGTAGAGGTCCACCAGGAGATGCGACATACCAAATATCAAAGCTCTACGCCTTCTACTTTCAGAGAAGAAGATTTTCAAAGTTTATGACCCCAGGTGACCCAATTTCAAACTGACTGAACATGTTGTGCTCAGGTGGGCTAACAAACTTAGAACAGGTTCACTACATACCAAATAACAAAGCTCTATGCCTTCAAGGCTTAGAAAAGAAAAATTTTAAAGTTTTCCTTCTTTGTTCCTATGTTAGAACTTGTGACCCCCGGGGCAGGGCCAGTTTTGACCCAAGGACCATTGTATGAAAAAACTTGGTAGAGGTCCGCTAGGAGATGCTAGATGCCAAATATCAAAGCTCTGTGCCTTCCAGTTTCAAAGAAGAAGAATTTTAAAGTTTTCCTTCTTTGTTCCTATGTTCGAAACTTGTGACCCCCGGGGCGGGGCCAGTTTTGACCCCAGGGACATCATATGAACAAACTTGGTACAGGTCCACTAGGAGATGCTACATGCCAAACATCAAAGCTCCACGCCTTCCAGTTTCAGAGAAGAAGAACTTTAAAGTTTTCCTTCTTTGTTCCTATGTTTGAACTTGTGACCCCCGGGGCGGGGCCAGTTTTGACCCCAGGGGCATCATATGAACAAATTTGTTAGAGGTCCACTAGGAGATGCTACATGCCAAATATCAAAGCTCTACGCCTCGCAGTTTCAGAGAAGAAGAATTTTAAAGTTTTCATTCTTTGTTCCTACGTTTGAAACTTGTGACCGCCGGGGCGGGGCCAGTTTTGACCCCAGGGACATCATATGAACAAACTTGGAAGAGGTCCACTAGGAGGTGCTACATACCAAATATCAAAGTTCTACGCCTTCCAGTTTCAGAGAAGAAGAATTTTAAAGTTTTCATTCATTGTTCCTATGTTCGAAACTTGTGACCCCCGGGGCAGCGCCAGTTTTCACCCCAGGGACATCATATGAACAAATTTGGTAGAGGTCCACTATGAGATGCTACATGCCAAATATCAAAGCTCCACGCTTTCCATTTTCAGAGAAGAAGAATTTTAAAGTTTTCATTCTTTGTTCCTATGTTTGAAACTTGTGACCCCTAGGGTGGGGCAGTTTTGACCCCAGGGACATCATATGAACAAACTTGGTAGAGGTCCACTAGGAGAATCTACATGCCAAATATCAAAGCTCTACGCCTTCCAGTTTCAGAGAAGAAGAATTTTAAAGTTTTCATTCCTTGTTCCTATGTTCGAAACTTCTGACCCCCGGGGCGGGGCCAATTTTGACCCCAGGGGCGTCATATGAACAAACTTCGTAGAAGTCCACTAGGAGATGCTACATGCCAAATATCAAAGGTCCACGCCTTTCAGTTTCAGAGAAGAAGAACTTTAAAGTTTTCATTCTTTGTTCCTATGTTTGAAACTTGTGACCCCTCGGGTGGGGCCAGTTTTGACCCCAGGGACATCATATGAACAAACTTGGTAGAGGTCCGCTAGGAGACGCTACAAACCAAATATCAAAGCTCAACGCCTTCCAGTTTCAGAGAAGAAGAACTTTAAAGTTTTCATTCTTTGTTCCTATGTTCGAAATTTGTGACCCCCGGGGCGGGGCCAGTTTTGACCCCAGGGGCGTGATAGGAACAAACATGGTAGAGGTCCACTAGGAGATGCTACATGCCAAATATCAAAGCTCCACGCCTTCCAGTTTCAGAGGAGAAGAACTTTAAAGTTTTCCTTCTTTGTTCCTATGTTCGAAATTTGTTAACCCCGGGGCGGGGCCAGTTTTGACCCCAGGGACATCATATGAACAAACTTTGTAGAGGTCCACTAGGAGATGCTACATGCCAAATATCAAAGCTCCACGCTTTCCATTTTCAGATAAGAAGAATTTTAAAGTTTTCATTCTTTGTTCCTGTTTGAAACTTGTGACCCCCGGGGCGGGGCCAGTTTTGACCCCAGGGACATCATATGAACAAACTTGGTACAGGTCCGCTAGATGCTACATGCCAAATACCAAAGCTCTACGCCTTCCAGTTTCAGAGAATAAGAATTTTAAATTTTCATTCTTTGTTCCTATGTTCGAAACTTGTGTCCCCCGGGGCGGGGCCAATTTTGACCCCAGGGGCGTCATATGGACAAACTTGGTAGAAGTCTACTAGGAGATGCTACATGCCAAATATCAAAGCTCCACGCCTTCCAGTTTAAGAGGAAGAATTTTAAAGTTTTCCTTCTTTGTTCCTATGTTCGAAATTTGTGACCTCCGGGGCGGGGCCAGTTTTGACCCCAGGGACATCATATGAACAAATTTGGTAGAGGTCCACTAGGAGATGCTACATGCCAAATATCAAAGCTCTACGCCTTCCAGTTTCAGAGAAGAAGAACTTTAATTTTTTCCTTCTTTGTTCCTATGTTCGAAATTTGTGACCCCCGGGGCGGGGCCAGTTTTGACTCCAGGGACATCATATGAACAAACTTTGTAGAGGTCCACTAGGAGATGCTACATGCCAAATATCAAAGCTCCACGCTTTCCATTTTCAGAGAAGAAGAATTTTAAAGTTTTCCTTCTTTGTTCCTATATTTCTAAACTTGTGACCCCCGGGGCGGGGCCAGTTTTGACCCCAGGGACATCATATGAACAAACTTTGTAGAGGTCCACTAGGAGATGCTACATGCCAAATATCAAAGCTCCACACCTTCCAGTTTCAGAGAAGAAGAATTTTAAAGTTTTTCTTCTTTGTTCCTATGTTTGAACTTGTGACCCCCGGGGCGGGGCCAGTTTTGACCCCAGGGACATCATATGAACAAACTTGGTAGAGGTCCACTAGGAGATGCTACATACCAAATATCAAAGCTCTACGCCTTCTAGTTTCAGAGAAGAAGATTTTCAAAGATTTTGCTATTTTTTTCCTTTTGGTTGCCATGGCAACCAGAGTTATGGGTGGAATTCAATCTCTTGAACAACTTTGGTAGAGCTTCACCTGAGGAACATCCCTGCCAAGTTTCATTAAGATTGGCCCAGTGGTTTAGGAGGAGAAGATGTTTAAAGAAATTGTGGACGACGCACGACGGAAGACGGACATTGGGCGATCACAAAAGCTCACCTTGAGCACTTCGTGCTCAGGTGAGCTAAAAATAACAGAGGTCCTAAAATGGATCCTTTAGGCACACCGGCTTGTATATGGCATAAATTTGAAACACCACCTGGCAGAACAACTCTTTGAAAACGATCGGATAGATAATCAGAAAACTAGTTTAACAGTTTTCCACTGATCCCTGCTCTTCTCAACTTAAACAATAATCCTTTATGCCAGACTTTGTCAAATGCTTTGCTGATATCGAAAATTACAACTCTAAATTCTAAACCATCATCCGAAGACTGCATATATTGTTATACAGACTAGTTACTTGATTAACAGTAGAGTCACCAGGCATGAAACCTGACTGATAAGATGTAAAGAAATTGTCATCCTTTAGATGATTATAAACATGCTTGAATACAATACAAGTTCTAAAACTTTTTCAATGTTATTCAATAATGCACTGTTGAAATCTCTACATTTCAAAACGGCGTCGGATAGCCATTTTGGATTAATGCAGATTGTGAGAGTTGCCCAAAGTTGCCAAACTGGCAATTGAGCTACATTTGTCCAGCGACTGCGGTGCAATGAAAATCGGTCATACACGTCAAAGGAAGAAACATTTCTAGGCTCGGAAAAAATCAAATGGACTAAATCCTCGTCCTCTAGATATAAAGATCGAGTGTAAAACGATAAGGTCGATGGTATAAAATCTAACAAATGTCAATTTGACCAAATGGCGACAACGATTTACGCGACATTGTGTCATTTAAAATAAAGAGATTTCGAGTTTACAAGCATTGTTAATGCCAAAGATGCCGGGCATGACTTAAGGTAATGAGGTAGACCTCGAAGATCAACATTAGACTGCACCAAATCTGCCATCTGATCTCCAATCTACACTATCCAGGATTTCGAAATGTTGACCAAAGTACGCGATGTTGGCTTTTTTCTACAAATTGGAAATATATGTTCTGTTATCTAGTTTTCTAAAGATCACAATCGGGCGACGACAGTCTACGTTGTAATTTTCTGGTTAAAAATATCATCCTACTAAATCCGTACACTGTCATTCGTATAGAAAAAAGTCCGTGTTTTGCGTTCTTAATGATATTTCTATCAGAATATCGTATGGTGTACATCTACGATCGAACTTCATGTTCTGCAAAATGAAAAACTCAACAAATCTCTGAATTCATTTTCTCCAAATCTGCTGTTTGGATTATTTTGCAATATGAAATGAATGATGCATGCTTGGGTAAGACCTCTTCCAGAATTTCAATGAAATCTGGAATCATCAAAACCATTTCCGACCGGGCGTTGGCGTGTGTGTTATTTATATTTTAGAATCTAATCTATATAGCGCATAGAATACCTGTGGATCAGAATTTACTTATATTTGGCATGAGTAATCTTCTTACCTATTTCAGATTCTTTATCTGTAAACAATAAATGGCCGCCACGTGCATGGCTCTTTATCTCTGTATATAAGCTAAAAGGCAAAATCTAAAAATCGTCATCTCAAAAAAAAAAAAAAAAAATAGAAACAGAAATTTATTCATATTTAGAAAAAATGATCGATAGATGTGTGAATTATTGATAGGATCTCGATTCTTCAAAAGTCATAGCCGTCATGGATGTGCCCCATGAATTTTTCTTTACCTATATATTAACCACCGAGCAATCTTTAAAAATCTTCTGAAATACTGTTTATCACTCTTTTTTCATAACTGTTTGGAATGAATGATCAATAAGTTTATCGCTTTTAGAGTGCAAGACAAAAATCTTGATCCATCAAAAAAAAATGGCCGCCATCATGGACATGGCTTTTTATCCAATCCACATGCACATAATATCTCGTGGAGTAAAAGAGGAACTTCATTACCGATCCTCTTGTTTCTATGACCCTCTGATAAAGATTTTGAAAAGACTGTGGGAAAAGGACACAACGCTTGTAACCAGACCTATCTCATTTCCCCGCAAGGTTTTCAACGTTGCAAACAAAATTTACCAATATTACTTTTAAGCCAATCAATTTTTCGTCAGCAGATGCTTTCAGTATGGGTGAGTTTATTTTTTCTTTTCGGAAAAAAGGCGAAATATTGCTTGGTAAACCCTTCTGCTGCTAGGCGTTACTTAAGGACTTTTTTGTGGGCAGTGTAGATCAAGATCAAACTGGATCTACACTGTCCGATAAGGAGATATTTTCCCCAAAGATACCTCTAAAGTAACGAAATTCGTTTTTTAGACTAGCGAAGCTAGTCTATAGGTATCAAGACTGACCTAGAGTCAAAGTAAACAAAAAACCACACAGTTGCCAAATACTGCCTCACAGAAAAATACTTCTTTCTGTTATAAATCTTAATTCTGTTATATATGACAATTTTGACAAAAACCACTAAATCTCTACCACTCCAATTTGAATGTGTCGTCTTACAAAGTAATAAACTGAACAAAATGTCATTTATAAGGCACATGATCTTTGCTTATATGTAAATTAAGTGACCTATGCAAAGCAGAGAATCACTTTTTCCTACACCACTGTAACATTATGAATGAATCTATTAATAGATACACCTAGGTAACTTGTAGCAAATCCCACTTACATTAACCCTCACTGGACAGGGAACCCTTGTCATTCCTTCAGTCATTCATTATTTAGATCATTGTGTACAGTTAAACTGTTATGTTAAACTGTTATCCTAGTCTTGAATATTAACCCTTTACCAAACAATGCCAAGTTTTAACGATACTGGGGAAAAATCCATTTGAAAACATTGCGGGAAAAGAAGAAAATGCTGGTAACCAGCATTTTCTCCTTTTCCCACATTGTTTTCTACCCTTTTGGAATCCGGTTTCATCAGTTCAACCACTTTTAATTTATGGTCTGTAACAGCCTTGATTTTGGACTGGCGTAAAATTTTTCGTTTAGTAAAGAGAGTTAAATAGTTAACTACATCTTGTGCTATTGGATATTGACTAATTGATTGCATGGTGTTTAAAGCCGTTTTCAACATTATTTCAGTGATAATGCGGCGGCCAGAGCACCCATCCATGCTTTCCTGGAGTTTCTTTTACCAGCACTACCGCGACTCAATGACGTTTTGCGGACAGTGTGGATTAAGACCAGACTGCGCAGCGCATGCAGTCTGATCTTGGATCTACACTATCCGATAAGAGGATATATTATTTTCTCCAAAATGTAACTTTGAAATAGCAATATTCAGGTGTTTACCATCGGCTTGAAAGTTTCGTTTATCATTTTTAGCAGGTTAAGGGTTAAACTTAAACTGGATTACAGTTAACCACTAACATGCATAGCCCCAGCAGCTCAGTCGGTAGTGTACAGGACTTGGGAGCAGGAGGTCGCTTGTTCGATCCCCGACTCGGCAAGTTTCTTTCCGATAGTCATTGTGACAGGATTCATTTCTCTCTCACGTTTCGACGATGGTTATAATATAAATGTGGGAAAGCAGCCAGTGGCTTGGAAAGAATATTGTGCGGAGTACTGGTAAAAGAAACTCCAGGAAAGCATGGATATGTGCACTGTCCACTGCTACATAACTGAAATAATGTTGAATACATGGTTAAACACCATACAAACAATCAATCAATCAACTTCGCTAGTCTGTCAGTACTTTCAGTACTTTGATTTACTGTTGGTTTGAAAGTTTTATTTCTCTTATTTTGAAAGTTAAGGGTTAACATGCTTAGGGAAGGTCTCCTTTTTTATTGATGATGTGATATCTCCATCATGCAATCTTCAAACAAAGCCCTTACTTTGTCTTGTGATGACATAAAGCTTATAATTGCTATTAATGTCACTTTTATTGACGACAGAAGACAAACTGGAGTCGCCGTTTGGAAACCTTTATTGGTCAATAAATACATAATTAGCTCTCGTGATTCAATCCCTGGCTTTGTTACCCTCTGCATATAATATTTTTTAGTCTTCCAGACATTGACAACAATGTAGCCGCATTGTTCGCACATACTGTCATGAGTTAAGCTCAGTTCATGTTCATTGTCACATAGTCCACACAACTGTGTTTTTTTTCTTTTTTTTTTAATCGTTTGCAGCAATTCTACTACAGTAGGTACTCAGTTTAAAAGGTCTTAGCAGGACTGTACATAACTTTCTTGTCAAGATGTCAAATATATAATAGACGGTATCTTCTTTTGCGTAGCTGACTACTCTGACGTTTGACGTATCTCTTGGTATTGATATACTTGAATGAATCATAATGTCTAGCAATTTGCGATTAGTAAACCATGCGGACATTTTTATGTTGCGGGCACCCACTGACGTATTTGCAGCCACATTTATGACACTAAGATTGAAGCATGGCTATCGGTAATAGATATCTATTGGCGCTTATTCACGCTATAGTAAATTAATGTGATGAGCGATAATCCTTTTCATGTACTATTTAGTGATTTAATATTTAACAAGCGTTACCATTTAACCTATTAGGCCCACTGTATTTATACATGTATTTTCAGATACATCATTGTCAGCAGCGCTCAACTGAGCTTTTTTCCAAAGATGGATTGAATTAGTATCTAATACTGAAAAATATATCTGTTGAAAATTTCAACAATATGCAAAACAATAGGGGTTTACTTTACTTTTTTTTTTTTTTGTCTTCATATTGAAGCACAGTTTAAGAGTTTCAATTTTCATAATTATTCCAATTCCTCACAAGTACGCCGTCTGTATCGCTCTTTAGAATTATTTCATGTTTTCGCTATATTAACTTCACTGCTAGTACTATTACTGATGCCTAATGTGAATAAGTCTCAAGCGCCATAACTATTCTGTAAAAAGAATACATTCATCTATAAGTTCAAAAGAAAGTCTGCTTACCAAAGGATTGTGAGTTCGAATCCCGGTTTTTCCTTAACAGCTAAAAGTGACTTAGCGCAAACGAACCAATGGCAAGTAGGAAATATAGAGGACCAGAAAAACGGGCAAACGGTTCAAAGTCAAAACCTTGTTCCTGTCCTGTTATTATGTACGTCTTGTGGACAAGTGGCGACAAGATCTTACATAAAATGTAAGTATTGTTAACGTTGAACATTTCATCATCATCGATAAGTCAGCTTTCACGAAAGTAGGCGTCACACCACAAGGTAATGCCTCCGGGTGGTAGACAGCAAGAGTAGTCCCAATTTAAACTCCATCATCAAGCACTTTAATCTCCTGTTACATAAAAAATGAAAGTACCGATTTAAACCGTGTTTCTTAACCCTTATCCTGCAAACTAAGTGAAATGAAACTTTTAAGCCGATAGTAAAAACCAAAATTTTGTTGTAAATTTCAACGGTACTTTCTGGGGATCTGATCTTGATCTTCACTGTCTACAAAAGGTCCTTGAGTCGCGCTTTGCAGCTTAAGGGTTAAGTTGATTTGATAATTTCTATTGAAAGTAGATGTAATCTTGTTACTTTTGGACAACTTTTCGATTCTTGTGAATACCTCAAGGAATATGGTCTACAGTAGTGGGGGGGGGGGGCATATCTTTTTAACTTGATTTTTTAAGAGCAGTAGTGCTTGAGTTAAACTAGTAGAAAATAAAATAGGTAACTATGCTATTTGTGTGTGTATAGGCCATTTCGCGCATACGTCATTGAAACCAATTTAGCAAACCTCTGGTTTATCGGGGATTCAGCAAAATAGGACCCAAGATACATTGTATTGCGGTTTTGTAACAAATTTGTTGGATTAAGACTATCATAATCATCAACTACGAGGCTTAGAGCTATAGATCTCTTCTAAAGACCTCCATGGTGACCCTGTTTTCTCTCTACTAAGTATAGTAATTGTGTTTCACAGATTGGTTTTGAAGCACCAAATACATATTACCAGACATCATCCTTCCTGGCAGCATTGTGAGGGTGTGAGTTTTTATTGTTTCTTTACAGATATTTTTAGTTAACATTTTTACCACCAACACTCCCATCTGTATGCGGTACCGTTTTTCAATTTTTGGCTCCGCTGGCCGATGACCAGCAAGCTTATATCATGACCCTGTGTCCTTAACTTTTATCTCAAGTATCTTCTCTGAAATATATGTATGCATGTTGCTTCATCTGGTACAGCCCTATCGACGTTGTTCAAATGATAGCCCTGGGGTCAAAATGGACCCTGTCCCGGGGTTCACAAGTGTTTACTGGCTTAAATAGTGGGACTGTTAAAATCTTCTTGTTCCTAACCTTGAGAGTTACAGCTATAACATTTTGAACGTGCTATCATCTAGTAGAGTTCTACCAAGATTGTTCAAATCAAACCATGGGGTCAAAATTGGCCCCAAACTGCTGGTCACAAGTTCAACATGAGTATACTTTAACTTCTGTTGTGAAACTTAAAATAATCTTCTTGTTCTTAACCATACATCCTGTAACTAACCAGTTTGGCATGTACATGTATCTAGTGGATGACAACCATGTTTGTTCAAAATTCAGCCCAGAGGTTAAAATTGGCTCCGTCTTAAGGATGTTTCACGGGGTTTTAAATTTTGGAAACTTTAAATATATTCTTGTTTATAGCCATTTAGCATAGACCAGTACAATTTGTTATGTATACATGTACTAGTTTCATTTTGTGGACTTATGCCAGAATTCAACTACTTATAGCTCTTGGGTAAAAAATGGCCCAACCCTGTGGTCACAACTTTCATATAGGCTTTCACAGAGAAATCTTTTAAACAAGTTTTTATTCCAAACCATTTGGTCTTGAACTCTAATGTTTGGTATGTAGCATAATATAGGGGTCATCTGTTAAGATTGTTCAATTTCAGCCCTGGGGTCAAAATTTGGCTCCACCTGAGGAGTTGGGGTGTCACGAATTTTCAGGCAACCGATTATGGGCTATTCTCGTCTTTTAAGGTCACCTGAGCACGGTGTGCTGAAGGTGAGCCTTTATATTTGTGCTGTGTCCGTCATGCGTCGTCCGTCGTTTTGATGATATCTCGCACAAGTTTGAAACCTCGTGTGCACTCTAGAGGCCGCGTTTTAAATCCGATACTAATTAAGTTTGTGTTCATTCTGTTAATTTGATGATGTCTGTCGAACTTATTGCAAGTTTGTTATTTCTTGGACAACTATGTACCTTTGACAACCTAAAGGAGCATGGTATACCAAGCACTCTACCTAAATTGGTCCCCATTTTAAATATACTATGATGGGGAGGTGTCCAGTCAACAATCTAGCAAACAGGGGTGTTCAAATCCAATTTCCTTTGAAAGTAGTACATGTGGTGCAAGACAAGATTTGCTATTTTTGGAATTGAAGCGTTGGTTGTTTCAAAATTCATGTTAACCAAGGAAAGGCAAAACTGTCCAGATATGTAAATACGTGAACACGAATATAGGATTCTTTTCATTGAATAAATACAAGCAAGCATCCAACATCATCGCCTTTGGCCGATATACCATTAACGCACCCATTTTCACATGTGCCATTCAGTTTAAAATGTACTTCAATCACGTGTACATCGAAGTTCGAACGACAAAGTCTCCGTAATGGGTAAACCCGCTTATTTTCACAAATCTAATGCCTTTAGTAACTATGAGACTATGTTTTTGAAAATGCAAATCATGAAATCTCTTCACGTTTATACGCCACAATGTAACGAAATCATAACGGCATTTCACGGTGAGAACAGCGAAAAACACAAAAAGTGTGGACGCGCTTTAGTTGGTTCCACAGTATATTCGAGCATTTGCGCTATCATATTTACAAGTCAGCCAGAGCCTATGTGATGAAAAAAAAAAACACATGAGTGGAATCTAAGCGTAGAAAAATTGACAAGTGGGGAACAGAGAAACAACATATAAACATTTAAAATCGATATACTTTAAACATGGTTTGTAGTGTCTGTCATGCCTATTTCTACGAGCAAAATATCCCAGCTCTAATGGTATAATTGTGATTGTATCAATAAAACACTGTCGCTATAGAGATATCCTTCGTCATTCTACTTCACAGAGACATGTTTTTGTCGTGCTTATATACCGGTATTGCAAACTTAAAACATCTCTTGTTTTACCGTGGCCCGCTCTTACTAAAACAATTTTCGCGGAACTTAGCTATGGGTAAAACTTCTTCAGAGAAAGATTTTAAGCACAATTTAAATTTTCCACAAAAGTAAAAAAAAAAAACATCTATGGTATCAGAAAATCCAACTTTCACATTTTCTATCTGTCAGAGAAAAATAAATTTAATCATATTCTTTCGGATTTTTTTGTTGCATTGCATTATCTAACTTTTCGAACAGGGCGTACATAACGTACGAGTTTACAATTATTTGAAATACATGTGAACTATGCCCTGTGAAAAGGGGGCTTAATGCATTTCAGTGCTGCATGATACCAAGCAAGTCGTCAGAGAATTATAGATCCATAAAACCTGTTTTTACAACAACCTGCTGAACCATGAGGTACAACGGTCCATAGACAAGCAGAAAATTTACCAAAAACAAAAGATTTCGGCCCAGGTCAGACTGCGCAGGCTGACCAGTGTCGATACTTTTTGCAAATGCATATGACTTATGTACATGTTGATGCAAGGGGGCAGCTGATGACTTTGAAAGAATGTTTGAAATACAGGGCAAAGGTCATTTTGTTCCTAAATCTAGATGCGGGATATGAGTATGCGGCACGTATATCACAGATATTAATAGCAATTGGGTCAACATGAACCCTCTAGTTTTTCATCCACAATCGTTTAAAATGTTGCTGGATTATTCATGTAGCCACAATTATGGAAACTTTACGTCCTATTTGACAACTGAAAAGCTCTAATTCACCCTTTTTGGGATCAAATGGGTAATTGTTATCACGATGATTTGAGATGTCTGATTTATATGGAAATTGTGATTCGATATCGGACATACACAAACAAATTGCGTGACGAAAATCTATCAATTTAGCGCGAACCTTCACATATATCAACAGACCAAGCTATCAAAGCTTTCCGCGGATTTCCAAACAATATGGTATGTGAAAAGGGGGCCTAATGCATCTGCAAAAAGTATCGATTCAGGTCAGTCTGCACAGTCTGCGCAAGCTGACCTGGGCCGAAACTTATTTGCTACTGGTCAATTTTCTGTATGTCAAAGGACCAATCTACCCAATCGGTTGTTATACAAAATACAAAATGAATCATATAGATCCATAGCAATGTGCTGACCTGCTTGGTATAATTCATCACGGAGATGCATTAAGCCATCACCTCCCCCTTCGCCAGAGCATGTCTCATATACGTTATTATGCCTCGGACACTTTTCGCACGATGGCTAAGATACAGAGGTCGTTAAGCTATGATTTCGAGAGATAGATAGGGCGGTTGCAGAGGATTTATAATGGCCACAGGGTCGACATGTGGGGGCAAGTCTATTTTCAGAGGGTAGCGGTGCCCTTGAATAAGACTTTATGTTTATGCCATGTCTACTTTCGCCTATGCATTAGGAATTTATTAACATAAAAACATTGTTCTTATTCACGTCAGTCAAACAATTTACAAAAAAAAAATGGTTTTAAAAAAACCAATGGCGCTGAATAATGAAAAAAAAAAAGGCAACTTTGTGAAGATAACATCGAAATGTACGTAGTAAATCAAGTCATACGGCGTCACCTCAGACTGAACGCATAGTCGTCGCAGGCTTCTTTTTCTTTGCCCTCCCCCCCCCCCAAAAAAAAAACCCAAAAAACAAAAGAAACATTGCATAATTTTAACCTTTTACCTCACAATCCCGAGTTTTAACGACCCTGAAAAAGAAGTCATTCGAAAAACATTGTGGGAATTAGGGTAAATGCGGGTAACTAGCATTTTCCCCTTTTCCCACAATTTTTCCAACCCTATCAAAGATAGGAATCATCATTTGAGATACATTTAACTTGTCGTCTGCAAATGCTTTCAGTTTGGTCTAGTCCAAAGTTGTGTCGTTTGGGAAAGGATTAAAGGCTGTTTTGCTGATTTCTGTAACGGCAAATAAGGAATTAGCTGTATTTTGACCACGACACATTTGAGTTGTATCGTATGGTGGCTGAAGAAACGCGTGGGAATCGTATGATCGCTCCTATATGTAGTTATATCAGTCCGCAAATGGCCGCTGTAAATGTGACTGAAGCAATAACTGGACACATTTCCTGACGGCTTCCTTTCAGTTCTCGATTCCTCCAGAGGGTATCGTCAATTAAAACTGACACTCTTACAACTAAGTTATCGAAATTTGTTAGTTTAACACAAACGGATATTATCCGGAGACTTCTTGCAGAAAACAATTTACGAGTTGCTGCTTTCACGAAAATTGATGTTCGACGATCTACACAAGCTTTTTTCCGAGCACTCTCCAATTTATTCATAATTAACCTGTACACTTAACAGTGCTCTAACGTTCTTGCGTATCCGTGCAACGCGCTAACAAGCGTAATGAACAAGCGGAAAGCTAATTACGGGAAATGGGCAACAGAAGACGGAGAAAGGCAGAGGTTTTCTCGAAATAAAAACAAGAACTATCTTTCAAAACCAGAGAGACGGCGTAGAAGAGAATTGATGGAGTCACCACGCCAGCATTTGCGTGTTTTTGAGTCACCTGGTTGCGTAGCAACCAGGCTCTCATTCTTGTCATCTTGATCCATAGGGTGACGTAAGCATATCTCCAGCCTTGCACTGCTTCCTGCCCTAGTTCCGGCTTGCGAGACGTAACGTAGTTCTGTAATTATTCGGTAAACAGCAAGCTTTTTTCCATCGTAAAATTTATAACTCACAAATAGTGCATTTTGTGATCATGATAATGAAAATGTCTATAAAAACTGAACTTTTCGAATCTTTGGAACAGTCATTTTTTTTTCCAGTTGGATACAGGATAACCAATCGTTCACACAAGCATCAAGTATAATTTGCATAAATCTACATATGGCAGTTGTGAAATAGTTTCCAAATACGCCTAAAAAGAAATACTGTTCGACTGCAAGGGTCTTTTCTACAGCACTAGTCCATCGGTGGAAGTATTGTAAGCTTCTACACAACTTTTTATTCTAGACTTTACATTACTTCCTTGCACTCGCATCTTTTGCCTGAACCGAAACACCTTGGTAAGTGCCGTGTGTAATGTGTACGGCCCTTCGCTGCACCAAATCTCCGCTCAGCAGGTGCTTGCTACAGATGAAATGTATAGTTGAACACGATACTGTGTTACTACATAAGGATTATACGAAATGTTCTTTTTTTTTTATTGAAATGAATAGTTTTAAAAAAATCTTATAAACGGTAAGTTACATTCCTGAATAAACATATGCAGTAGTTCCCAAATTTATAATAACCGTTCAATGTCGTTTGTCTAGATTTTGCGTGTGAATGTAAGTGAGATGAAATCGACGTTTAAGTATAGCTGCGGGGCAAATATAGATATTGTGATCACGCGATATAACGTCATGTGTACCGCAGGTTCTTTAAAAATTTACATATTTATGTTTCAGTCTCTTGTTGTTTGCGTTGTTTGTCGTGAATCGGCCATTGCTTTTAAGGGAATTTGGAATTTAAGTGGAAATTGCGCAGTTCTGACATGCTGAAATCTGAGGGCTTCACTCCACCATGATTCAAATACCCTGAAATAGATCTACAATAACCCACTCAAATTACAACTTCTATGTTGCAGTGTTTGTAAAAGGTGTACAACGTTACGTAGGACTTTGTGAATCGCAAATATTTAGTTTATACCAAAGAAATGTAGATCTATAGATCTACAGCCTTCAACTGGTGTGGACGCAGTTCTAAATCCTACTAGATCTAACTATAATGATTGTGGCAGTCCAATATTACGCCCAGGTCCCGTGCTTATAAAACTTTTTGAGCACAATCTCATGCTCAAGGGGCGGATTCTTGATCGTCTGAGTCCGCATGGTCCGGCTCAGAATTTTGTGCAGACCGATGGCAGCAAAACAGGAGCTCTTCCAGATAATGCTGGTAATAATTTTAGTTTGGAATTTTCAAATAAAACTTCTAACCAATCGATGGTGTTCTATTCCTAAACGGAAGTTGATCGGTTGTCATGTAAACAATACTTTTTTAAGGTTGAGGGCTACTTCTGATATCAATACGTTTTAAGTTAGGGGACTACTAATGCGAGAAAATAGCACCTAGGCTGTTTCGGTGATTTCGTTAAAACTACAAAAATCTAAGATAATTTTGCCCAAAAAATTACTTTTTGTCCAGTGTTCAGGGTAAGAATCCATTTTTTCATCAGGATCCGGCAAACTAGCAGGATCGACACTAGCATCAGCTGTCATATCAAGGGAGACATGGGGACTTACTAAATGACAACGAAGTTCGATAACAAGGATGCGGAGGGTTAATTGATTTAAAGTGTAGGTAATCGATAGAGATACTGCAGAATGGCGTTTATCACATCTTTACAGGGCTTTCACCACCAACACCTGTCTCCATTTATCGGGGCAAAACCAATTCAATGACAATCGCATCAATGTCAAAACTTCTTAAAAAGTCTGTGTGTGTGTGTGGGGGGGGGGGGGGGGGTTCTTGGAAACATTTAAAACTTGAAATTGTAAGTACTAAAATCATATTGAACTTCTATGGTTATATAACTTTCTGTTTCATGGACATGTGCGGATCCAGGCATTTTTCTTAGCAGTGGTCCGACCTAACCGACCTAACCCCTAATATAAAAAGCATGCCTATCTAAATATTAATGAATCGATCCCTGGTAAGTTAGTCAGTAACGCATTGGCTTGTAAAGCTTAGGTTAAGATTTTGATTCCTGACATGTCTAACATCCTTTCAGACATTTGACAAAAAGTCATTGTGGCAAGCATCGTTTGTCTTTCATTAAAGGACGAATGATAAGCACTGCAATCTACCGCTAGGTGGCATTTTTCAAATACATACCTTATTGATTTCGACATTCTGGGTAAAGAACAGCACTACTTTTCAAGGCGGCAATCGATGCAGCGAATTTTCAAAATGAGATATATACGTTTACTCAATAAAACCTACCTGGTACGATTCACCCATCCATGGTTAAAGTGTGGGACTCGTAACCTGGAGGTCACGGGTTCGAGCTCCACCTGATTCACTGGTTTTTCTTGGGAGTGTCCTTGGGCAAGGCACTTCAGGGCCCTAGCCTAGTACTGGTTGAAACCCAGGAAATACATGAATATGTGAGCTGTCGCCCGTGACATTACTTACATAATGTTGAAAGCGGAGTAAAACACCATTCAATCAACCAGTCAATCAATCATTCCTCATTGTTGCATAAAGGGCTGTTCACACGCGTTAGGGTTAAAATAAATGCTGCTTTTAATTTCAGACCACATCATATGCCACATCTAGCCCGGGATTCGTATTTAACAGCGACCACATGAAATATGAATCCGGTCCCAGACTTGCCCATTTGGACAAATCCGATAACTACATTTTTGTCAAAATTTCGGGGGGGGGGGGGGTGCGCCCCCCCCCCCCCCCCCCCCCCCCCGGTGATCCGCGCTAGATGGAAAACTCCAAACCACTTGCTATATAGATAATTTACAGCAAACGTGCCATTGTCCGAACCTGTTATATGGAACCATAAATCATGACGTTATGCATAATCATAATTTGGCAAGTAATTTGGCCGAATCTTCTCATTTTCTGAGCCGAATTTTCTGATTTTTGGGGGCTGAGTCTTCTCTGAAAACGTGGTCGGCCATGGGCCATGGGCCGAATCTTCTTCGGGCAGAATCTTCTAGTATCGGCTACTTGTAGATGTTGGGTCGCTTACGTTCACGAATTTTTAGTGCGTACTGTACTCAGCTGAGAACGTTTCTCAAGCGATGTTTATAAGCATCCTCTGAGTTCAAGACTCCCCTGAGTAAAACTCAAGCCGTTGAGTTAGGTTTTGTGCTGAGCATGAGATCGTTCTCAATATTTTTTTAAAAAGCACAGAGCCCGGCAGCGACAAGAACGGTTGAGTAGTAACTAGTTATTGCTGAAATTGTATGTGTCTGAAAATACATGTAGACATAATGGTAATGGGATATAGGATAACGCTTTTAAAAAGTTCAAAGATATTAATTAGCGGTTGCAACGCTTCATGATTGCAAACAGGCCTGCGGGGAGGAGGGAGGCGGCAGAATAAACATGTCAACATATTTTATCATTCTCAAAATTGTATTAATTCATTCCCGCATGTCAAAACCATGAAGTAGACCAGCGTAGTCAGCTACGCTGATGAAAGTTATGGGCACTGTATAGTAGTGTCTTTAGTCCAACGGACATCAAACTTGGTGGAAATGTTTATTTTGATGAAATACTGCACATGTTGGAATTGGTTGCCTCTGGTAAAATGTGGCTCACTAGCCCAGACATACGAGAAAGGTTGTGTGGGCCTCAGAGGCCTATGGTCAACGTTATTGGGCCATATTGTTTGCCTGAGCTGTAGCAGCCACATTTCTAGTTAAATATTTGTGTGCGCTGCAGCGGCTTCATTTCAGCCCAATGTTCATGGAATTGGCCGGATATTTGTCCCCGGAATATTTTTGACAAAACTGAACATAGGTCATCTTGGGGTCATAAAAGGTGGTCGCTAGGTCGAATCAGACAAAACCATTATAGATCTGTAGAATCAATTTATTTTCAGTCGAATGTTCATGAAATTTTGTCGCACTGCCTTAATTAGATAATGAATGAGTTGCAAAAGGGTACTTTTATCTGTCAGTATATACACTACAAGCCAAATTTCTATTGAATTCGATGCAGATGTTCTCTCAATGGTCTCTTCGAAAATGTGCTCAAACGGTTAGAACTGCTCGGTTTCTATTTCACAGAAGTTTTAAAAAGGAGTTATTAACATATCACCTCAGAAATTGTTTCAGCAATTAGACCATATCCAGCGTCCTGTATTTGGAAAGGATAATTCTTCAGGTTAGTCGATACATTCAAATACATGAATATGGTCCAATTTAAGACAAAATTTGTCACAACTTGTTTTAAATCTACAGAGAAAATGTTTGCCCCATTCTACTGAAATTATTCAGAATGCTTGTTTTGGCAATATGTGTTAGAATTAAGATATAAGCTTAGTCACCATGGATTCTACTGCTTGGGGACGATATCTTGGAAAAGACTAAAGACTACTGACACATTTTATGAACATTTATATTTTATAACTAGTTTAAAATCAAATTCAAACAAACAGGAATAAAATTACATGTGTAAGTTACCAGTTTCAGCTGTGAAAGACAACCTGTTAGTGTGAAATTTGCTATATAAACAATGACAGTTTTTGCACCTGAAACAAGAAAACCTAAATAACTGGAAAGAAAATGTTTAGAAAATAGTTTTCGAAGGCATCATTAAAAACAATATAAACGAATTTTGAATACGAGGACAATTTCTCCAAAATCCAATTAGGGACAATTTCTCCAGAGGAATCGTCTGCATGGGACGATTTGTCTAGAGAAATCGTCCCCGAGTAGTTTGGGGATGATTTCTGCAGTGGACGATTTCTCCTGCAGCCACCTAGAGGCCTCAGTTTTGCTCGGATTCTTTTGGGGCATTATTAAGCAAAGGAGGAACTGCAAAGAGTGATTGGACTTCGTCAGTATTTTATTTTGATGATACCTTTAATAATCTTTCTTTTTTTAACTGAAGTCACTACAGTAAGAGACTAGGTCACTTTGGACTTTTCAAAGCTATAACTGATACATAAAGTACATTTCTCTCTACATTTTTTTTTTTTTTTTTTCGTGTGAAGTTTTGATATTTCTGTTTGTGTTGTTATGTGCGTATTTGGGTGGTGATTTACACCGCTTTCAATGGTATTTAAATCACATCACAGCTCTGACTCATTTCATAATCTTCCTTGGATTCATCAGTATAAGTCTGCTTCCTTATTGTACCTTGCTATCGGGCGTGACTAGCACCCGGTGGCGGAGAACCATATTCTCTCAATCCCGTAGGCATTTTTCAGCGGCAAGTTGCTTATCACCGTGGCCGTTGTTGCCGTTGCTAATCAATTTACATGGGTGCCGCCATGTTTAAGACCACGTGACTGGCATTATTTCAAATAGGAACCTTGATACCGACGAGCTTAGATGTATGGGTACCGAATCAGCCGAAACAGTATGAGAGTAAACATGACTGGGGAGGGGGCTAAATTGAGGAAAGTATGGGTGGGGTCTAAATTTAGTTTTCCTCATTGAAGCTAGGATAACAGATGATGTTATAAATTAAATATGTAATAAATACGTAAATAATGGATAATATATTAGATTTACAAAAAAAAATCTACACTGTGAAAATGTTGTGATTAAAAAAAGAAATGAAATAAGCGTGGCAACACAGGTGTGTACGGTGGAAGTCATTCTTATGTCAATCAAATTACCATTTACCAAACAATTCCGTATTTCAAACGACACCGAGGAAGAAAGATGTCGAAAACATTACGAGGAAATGAGAAAATGTTGATATAACCAGTATTTTCTCCTTTTCCGACAATGTTTCCTTACCTTCAGAAGATGAATCAACCGTTTCAACCACAATTTAGTTGTCGTCTGCTGTACTTTCAGTTTCGACTTGCCGAATTTTTTTATCGCCTGGTAAAGAGATAAAGAAAAATTATTTCATAAGCAGCCAGATGGGCTTTCAGCAATACCCGTACATCATGCTTTAACTGTGAATACAGTGACAGAAAAAAAAAGAACACTCTCTTATCAACTGTTTTTTTAACACTTTTATTTTCACAATAACCGCTCCCCCCCCTCTCCCTCTCTCTCTCTCTCTCTCTCCCATCTCTTCTCTTTGTCTCTCTTACCCACCTTCTCTCTCTTCTTCTCCTTCTTTCTTCTTCTCCTCTCTCTCTCTCTCAGGGAGTATCGAGGTTTAATTTGTCCAGAATGCAGTTATGTTGGGAAAAAGATGAATGTCTCATGCTCTGGCAAAAGGGGGCCTGTACTGATCAAGCCATCACATTATACCCCCCTATTATGGATCTATAAATGCCACTTTTTTAAACTAACCAACTAAATCATGAGACAGACGGGTCCTTGGACACACAGAAAATCGACCAATTGCGAAATGATTCGTACCTGGATCGATACTTTTCGCAGATGCGGTAAGTCCCCTTTTCACGAAGCATAGGTCGAATATATTTTAACTCTTAAACTTCGAAATAATTGAAACGAAAACTTCCACTCAACAGTAGGACCCCAGATATTTCGGTTTCGGAGTTGGATTCACTTGAAAGAAAATACCGTATCGGGCAGAGTAGATCAAAGATCAGACTGCACTTTTTGTGCAGTCTGATCATGATGTACACTGTCCGTAAAAGCGCTCCGAGTCGCGCTAAGCAGCATTAGGGTTGAGCATGATTTACTCTTAGATGTCAATAGCAGCTTTCAAAATTTGCATATCTGATACACAATAAGCACTAGATACATGACAAATTAGCTAGAGAGAAAGTAAATCACCTTTTATCCATATTATTATTATTCATTGTGAAGTAGCTGGTCTGCATAACTATGTATTGATAATAGGACGTTATCCGCTAGTTATATGGCGAAGTATCTAGTTCCCCAAACGGTTTCACACACTTGCATTATATACAGATGCGCCCTGGAAGTCTTTGTATATCTGTTGGAGGTGAATACTTTGAGGGAACAAAATAATTTCAGTGAAACCCATGAAGAATCAAATTTTAGGTGCTTAGATGCATTCATATTTGAACACTTCCCGTAATTGGTCCTGCCATCTTAGCATAGGCGAGCCAGTCCTTACGTGATGTCTGCACTAAAACAATAATATGAGCCATGCTCTGGCAAAAGTGGGCTTATTGCATCTCAGCGATGCATTATACCATGTAAGTCACCATATAATGGTGGATTCATAAAACATATATATTTTTTGTCGTTTAAAGCCCCGTTCTCACTGTCTCGGTTTGGCGACCCCGGTGTGCCCCAGTTTGATAACCGTGAAGAACCGAGAGAAAACCCTGGCGGTACCGTGAGCATCCAGGATGTTCCGGGATGAACCGTGACGAACCGTCTAACAGCCCCGGTTGTTTTAAAAAGTTGTAAACAACCGGGGATCACCGGGAAGGATGCCGATGACCGCCTTAATCCGGGGGCTCCCGGGCCGATGCCGGGACATTCCGGGGCAATTGCGGGGCTTTACCGTCCCTCCGTAAACCGTAGCATTCCAGGGGTGTTGAGGGCCGTGGTAAGCCCCGGCACAGCCCCTGTAAAGCCCCGTTTCATCCCGGTGGAGCCAGAAAATGGGACGGTATTAACCGGTTCATCTCCCGGTTACGCCCCGTTTGTACCGGAAAATGATTGTACACCCACCGTTGGGGTGCCCCGTTTTGTTAGGGACTGGCCCCGTGGAACAAGGTTCATGCCAGACGACTCCGGCACTACGACGATTAAAAGACGGTGCAGTTACAATGTCATACGGTTTGGTGCTCTGTTAGGCATATATTTAATTCCAAATGAAATCAGTAGTGGTTATGAGGAGAACACTACGATGAATTACCTCATAAATAGCAATCGAAACAGACTTCTTCAGATTATGAATATTCAGCTTCATTTTTCAAGATGAGGTGGCGGCGAATGTGATCGCCCACCAGCAGAATCCTCATCCTATGTTGGCTCATCTACCGGTACACACTTTTTTGCTTGTTTCTTTCTCGGCATGATTAGTCAATTGATCTAGTTTGACGTTTTGCCTCGGAATACATCACATCCGGGTAACATCGGGTTGGACCGGCGCGTCACCGGAGTACAACCGTGGCAAGCCGGGACGTCGCCGGTGGTAATCGGGACACCAACGGCAACAACCGGGTTACACCGGCCTGCACCGTAACTACTCCGTAGTAAACCAAGAACAAACGTAGCTATCCCTAGTCTGGATTACCTGTCCCTTCCACTACGTTATAGGGTCAGGCAAAGAGCAATAATGGTGGCTCCCATGGCGTCCTCAATCGTAGACCGATATGCTTTCCTGTTTTTCCCAATTTCATGTGATCCAGTTTGATCAGTGAATAAAATGAGATACATTTCGTATAAAATATACATTACCGAATGATACCTATGGTTTAATTATAACGATAATTAAAAAGGCTCACTGCCATTACTTTATTGCAACCGTTCTGTTTTGAATTTAGCCTGTGATCTGATCTGATCAAGTGAAATAACAATATCTCGTTACCTCTGCATATTATCAAGGGGGGGTGAGGGGGAGGGGTCATTATTGCACTTTCACTGACACACTCTTGAAGTACGGCGGGGGTACCAGACTAAGCTATCCCGGGGTCCAACTGAAAGATACACCGGGGTAACGCCGGTAATATGAGAATGCGATTTGTTTTTTATGAAAACAATCCCGGATCATCTCGCCACCGGGGTGTACCTGGACCAGCACCGTGCCAGTGAGAATGGGGCTTAACAACCGACTCAATCATGAGATAAAATGGTCCTTTCACAAGCAAAAAAAAAAAAAAAATTAACAAAGGCAAAAAGTTTCGACCCAGATCAGCCTGCGCGGACTTGGCAGGCTGACCTGGATCGATACTTTTTGCACATGCATCAAGCCCCCTTTCCACAGAGCATGGCTTATATGCAATGAATTGATGCTTCGCTGATTGTCACGTCCTCTAACGGAAGAAGAAGAAGAAGAAAAAGGTGAAGGAGAAGAAGAAGAAGAAGTCAAGTCTTTGTTATACTCTAGTCGGGGATCGAAGTTTCCATCAGCACAATTATGTAAATACAATAGTTCTTGCACTAATATAGGAAACACTCGAATTATAGGCACTTGTGCCGACGGAATAAATGCACGTGACATCTATTCATCACTATAGCAATTAATTATTAATCCTGCATTCAACAATCCCGTGCTTTAAAGTCCCTTAAGAATAAAGCTTTTGAGAAAAGTTTGGGAAATGGAGAAAATGCTGGTGACCAGCAACTTTTCATTTGCCCACACCGTTTTCTTTCCCTACAAGGACAAATCCAGTTAATAAACCAATAGATGAATTGTCGTGTGCAAATACTTTCAAAATTAAACAATCAAACAATGCCGTACTTTTCGACTCTGGGGAACAAAGCTTTCGAAAACATAGTTTGAAAAAGGAGAAAATGCTGGTTACCAGCATTTTCTCCTTTTTCAATAATGTTTTACATAATGGAAAAAAGCGGCGATTATTTTGTCGTTTGCAAATGCTTTCAGTTTGGACGATTCGAAAATTTGTATCGCCTGGTTAAGAGTTAATGAATACGAAACAGATCAAATGCAGAATAATACATCGATCGACTCCCACAGCAAAAATTGAAATTGGAACTAGATGTCGATATTCCGAATTCTAAGTGATTAATCGGTCCTCCTTCGTCTTCTCTGCCTGTGATGGGGAAAAACACACATCTGGGTCACTGTTGGACCAATGGTTAGCATGTTAGAACCTTTTTTTTTTTTTTAAAGTAAAACATCAAATCGTACATGAATTTTTAAAATTCCTTTGCTTTTTTTGTTGAGAGGTTTCCATGAACTATAATCTAGTTATTGTGTTATAGGCACGAATGTGTATTTAACCATATCGATGTATACTTCGAGTTTCAAGTGACTTTAAACATCAAAGATTTAAGAGGGCTATTTAGGTTTTATGCCGTAAATAAAACTTTCCTGCAAAATATCCACAAATACAACTAGATATTTTTTCTTTGCAAATGCATTAATTGTACCGCTAAATTCAATAAAAAGAGGGCTATTTTGGACGTTTAAAATTACGTGGTCCTACGTTTGCAGTCGGTAACTCCGTCTATTTTTATTACATCAGCTATGGCGTCATCACACACATTTCAACACGAGTCCTCGTATTAGACGTATTATTGATCATGTGACATTCCCGCAAGTCTTTGCGAAACTCTGGCACCAAATCCAAAAATACATAAGAGATTACGTCGCCAATCAAGGATATAGCATTGAAAATATGCTTTTCTTTCTTTTGAATTTATTTTTTATTGATAATTTGCCAGCTGTCACCTTATTAAATAAATAGCAGAAATGAAATAGATCAAAATAAATAATTTTCTTTTTTTAAGTTTTGCAAGATTATGAAAAATCTGAATAGCTCCCTCTAAAAAAATAGACGGCGTAAGAGTTATTGGAATATGAATACTGAAACTATTTTGCGGTTGAAGGAAGAGAAACAACGAATAACAACATCTTTTTCCTCTTTCTGCATATTGGTGAAAACTGAAATGTTCATAAGATATATTATTAAAGATTAGATGTTAATATAAATCATCGATGGAAAAGAAGAAATTATGGATCAAAATTTTTTTTTGTCCGAAACTATATGTAGACGTGCAGTACAGGGTAACAGGCTTAGGTTTTAAAAACAGTGGAGTTCTCGCGATCGGGGAGCTTTCACAGCAGGGGACAATCGCGTAGGATCGAGGTGGGCAGCGAGAGATCGCGGGGGAATAGTGATGGGTCACGGTGGATTCATATTAATAAATATCTGTATTTTTTTTTCTTCACAGTTTTAGAGAAATATCGGGAACCAACAAGCTTATGTCCACATCATCTTCATACCTTTAAATATTGGTTTTAGGCTATTATTCATTCGGATTACAATGCCGAACATAAAAAGTCCAGCCACAAACTGAATTACAAAAGAGCATTGCATATTCAGTTTTTAATGATCCGAAATGTCAAGGCAGCACTACCGAATTCCTAGTTCAAAGAGCAATTTTATTTTTGATTCCAAGACACGAAAACCAAGTTAGATAGATCTATTACTTCCTGAATTAGAAACCATATTTTTAAATAAAACTGGGTCTTGGCTGGCGTACTACCCTTATCTATTTAAGGTCCTAAAACGGAAGTTGAAGCTGTTAATTGCATTTGAGAGGAAAGAAGAGAAAATTGTCATTGCATAGATTAGGATTTAACGATTATGAAAATGATCACTGACTTTGTTGTAGTCCAGAGAAGTGGTAAGGGTGTCTCAAATAAGAGTCATCAAATAATCACAATAATCCAGCCTGACAATGCGGACACGAAGTATCAGAAAATGTCAGAAAATTGTGGAACATCAATTACGCGGACGGATCAATAAGCACATAACTAGTATTATTGCATTGGACTTGGTTCTTCTTGCAGAAGTCTTTTGAAAACATAAAGATGAAACGAAGAAGCTGCCCGCCGGAAGCATGCTCTTTCTCCTTTTTTACCTTATAAACCTTATAAATTTTTATCATCTGTAGTGTAGAAGACTGTTTTCAAAATAATCCCCTGCAGCTTGAATTTAGGAGGTAAAGATTTTATTTTTGCAGGAGTATCCTATTTTGTTCACTCTTGAAATTTCACAACTTCATTTTTATTTTGGCTTTTGATGGGGATCAAAAGGTTTAAAGCTTAATACAGAAACAGATCAAGCAGACCAAGATGTCAATCTGCTTTTTGTTAACAATGAATTACATGTACATAGAGGATCTTACATGAGTGTTTATGTATTATCATTTTTATCAAACGAGTTGACTAAAAATGTATGACGCGAGCCTTGGCGAGCGTCAAATACATTTTAGTCAACGAGTTTGATAAAAATGATAATACATGAACCCGAATGTGAGATTCTATTTATCACATAAAACGAATGACAGGCAAAAAATATCCTGCATCATCACCTTTAGCCTATTATATACACCATTCACGGGTCCATGTTTACAGTTGTAGTTCGGTTTCAAATGTGTACATCCACAAGTAGATAGATCTTTGACATTTACTCCGGAAGTACAATGAAACAGCTTCTAAAGGGGAAATGTCGGCCTATTTCCGCAATTCTGTTGATTTAAAAGACTTTCGCTGCACTTCTTGGTTTTTATTAAACACGAAAATCAAAAAGTTTCCACGCGTATACGCCTTAGCAACAATGAAGTCAATTTCCGCGAAAAGGCGTAGTCGTATAAATTCCGGCACGTGCTGTTGCTGATTTCTCTGGCTTCACGCGCTCATGACTAAAAACTAATAAGAACCGGGACCCAAAAAACAATAATACACTAGTGTATTATCAAAAATAAGTCATGGGTTTAATACACTGCCGGAGGAGATTTTATGTGTCTATGATCGAATACTGAAGAATACATTGTGTCCGTTTTGTTTAAACTTATTCCTAACTGCACCCTGCTCTCCCAGGCTGAAATTTTTCAGAATTTAGATCTTATTGAAATGTGAACAAGAATAATTAATTTTGCCGATTTACCACCGTTCGTATTCAAAAATGTTTCATACTTCAGCATAGTAACAATATTTGGTATACAACATCGGCAAGTGATACTCAATATCTGCTTTGGTAAACTGTAATCATCGAGCTGGAGAATATTTTATGCCCCCGATAGGGTGGTATATACCTGTAGCAGTAGCACTGTTCGTCCGTCTGTCTGTCCGTCCCGCTTGTCTTGTCCTGGCAACGCCTTTTACAATTCGTACGCGATTTTCACTAAAATTTCACAGAATTATCAATATTACGTTCTGTAGAGCATATTCTTGGGCTATTTTGATTTGGTTATTTTTCATTCGGTTATATTTGAAAGAATTATTTAATGTATAGACGAACCAACTCATTTCCCAGAAAATTCTATATCAACCATTGACCTTCTTTTCGTTACCAATGAAGAATCGGTCCTTACAACTGGCGTTGGAGAACCATGTCTCGGTCTCACAATGCATTATCACTGCCCTGTTTTTGGTGTTTTTAATTTCCTTAAACCCAAATTTAAAAATATCCATCGAACTATTTGGAAATATGAGCTAGGAAATTACAATGAACTAAGAAATAGCTTTGCTAATCTTAATTGGGATTCTTTATATGACAGTGACATTAACATTTATACTGAAAACTTAGTGAATACCATATCTGAAAACGCGCTTGGGTTTATTCCTAACAAAAAATTATTGTAAATCCGCAAGAACTACCCTGGATGAATTGGACTATTAAAAAGGAAATCCGTCGTCGTAAAAGGTTGTATAGTAAAGCTAAACTATCAAACAATGCCAGTCACTGGACAAAATGTAAGTCTGTCAGGAATCGAGTAATTTCATTAATTCGACAGAGTAAAGAAAGTTATTACGAACGCTTGTCTTTGAAGTTGAAATCTGGTAACCTATCTTCGCGGGATTGGTGGAAAACTCTCAAGTCCATGATATCTCCGCACACTGCAACATCTATTCCTCCCCTTTTTGATGTTTCCACTGATTCAATGACTGTTGATGATCACGAAAAAGCAAATATATTGAATCTTTATTTTGCAAATCAGTCATGTATAGATGATTCCTTCAGTAACATACCTGATGAACGTTTTCATTTCATACAGGATACTTTAGATATTATCAATGTCATGCCGTCTGAGGTACTGGATGTCCTTAAAACTCTTCAAACTGGTAAAGCTTCCAGCCCTGGTGGCATAAATAATAGAATTCTTATCGAAGCAGCTCATCAATTAGCACCACATTTGTCCGAACTGTTCAATTTCTCATTAAATGCCAGTACTGTTCCAAATTCATGGAAAATATCCAATGTATGCCCGATATTTAAGTCCGGTGACCCGTCCCTTACATCTAATTACAGACCCGTTTCATTATTAAATAACATTGAAAAAGTTTTAGAACGTATTATATTCAAGTATGTTTATAATCATCTAAAGGATAACAATTTCTTTACATCTTATCAATCAGGTTTCATGCCTGGTGACTCTACTGTCAATCAAGTAACTTGTCTGTATAATAATATATGTAAGGCTTTGGATGATGGTTTAGAATTTAGAGTTGTATTTTTCGATATCTGCAAAGCATTTGACAAAGTCTGGCATAAAGGATTATTATTTAAGTTGAGAAGAGCAGGGATCAGTGGAAAACTGTTAAACTGGTTTTCTGATTATCTATCCGATCGTTTTCAAAGAGTTGTTCTGCCAGGTGGTGTTTCAAATTTATGCCAGTTACAAGCCGGTGTGCCTCAAGGATCCATTTTAGGACCTTTGTTATTTTTTATTTATATTAATGATATTGTTGATGACATTCAGGCAAACATTAATCTTTTCGCAGATAACACTAGTTTATCTGTGGTTGCAGGTGATCCGTCTGGTGCTGGAACTATTTTACAATCTGATATTGACAAAATTTCTCGATGGACACAAAAGTGGTTGGTCAAGTTTAATCCATCCAAATCTGAATCCTTAGTAATATCCCGTAAACGCTTTAAACCGAACCATCCCAATCTTTTTATGTTAAATACCGAGATACCGTCTGTAAAAAAACCATAAACACTTAGGTATATACCTCACTAACGATGGATCTTAGGACTTATACATTAACAAGTCTATTGAAAAAGCATGGAAGAGAATAGGAGTCATGCGACTTTTGAAAACACGTCTTGATCGCCTTTCACTTCAAATAATTTACTTCTCATTTATCAGACCCATTCTTGACTATGGAGATGTGATATGGGACAATCTTCCCCAACGATTAAAAGATCACCTTGATAAAGTGCAAAACGAAGCTGCTCGGATAGTTACCGATTGTACTAAACTTGTTGCCATCGCTGATCTTTATCGGGAGGCTGGTTGGGAATCTCTAAGTCAAAGAAGGCGCAAACACAAGCTTATTCTCTTCTATAAAATGTTAAATGGACTTGCTCCAAATTATCTCAATAATCTTGTTCCGCCAACAGTTGGTGATTCATTAACTTATAATCTTCGAAGACCAAATAATCTGAGAAACATTGCATGTAGAACCAGCTTGTATAGCAATTCATTTTTGCCAACTGTGAACAATGATTGGAACAACCTACCAAATGAAATCAAGAACGCGGAATCTCTGTCATCTTTTAAATACCGTTTGAATGTAGATAAACCTATTCAACGAAAACTTTACTTTTTTGGAGACAGGAAAATGCAAGTCATTCATGCCAGGTTACGTAACAGATGTAGCAGTCTTAATGAGCATCTGTACTTAAAAAATTTGGTGCAGTCACCTCTCTGTAAATGCGCTGCTGTCGAATCGACGCAGCACTACTTTTTAGACTGCTTATTTTATCGTGATTTAAGATTTAGTCTAAGTCAAAGCCTATATGGCATTAAACACTTAATCTTCAAACTATTCTTTTCGGGGATGAAAATCTTAGCCTTCTTGATAATCAAAGAATATTTAGTGCGGTGCATACTTATATCCGTAACAGTAGAAGATTTACTAGCAACACATAAGTTTTATGTTTTCGCATTAAAGTTGAATGTCTACCATTTTACTTTCCCTCTTTTTATTTATTGCGAAAACATGTTTGTGCATTATCTTCTATTCAGTTTACTTTGTCTTCTAGTGTTCCCATTAATTATGATTTATGTCACCATTTACTCCTTTTGAAAAGAGATGCCGGTCAAGTTGGAATTTACTACAGTCCTCAGCCTATATTTCGGCAGTGAAAATCTTTACCATTAACGCTCCACACCATTCTGCTTTGATGTTTTTGTCATTTATTTTTGTTGTTTTTCTACATTATTTACTCCGAAATTTTTCTCATCGAAATCATCATAAAATATAACCGTTGACCGAAATTTGGAGAAGAACTTCATAAGCTTCAGCTTCCGTTCTGATCCATTTCTTCAGTATATGTGTAATATGATTATATTGTTTGCTGTAGATTGTTATATGCTGATGAATAAAATATGTTTAAAGAGTTATTGTCCTTTTACTTAATCTTAACTATTAATGCTTATGTTATGGCAACTGCTCAAACAATTGGTTGGCGATTTTCACCATACCTTCACAGAATGATTGGTGTCATGTGCTTTAGAGTATATTTTCTGACTTTTTTTTTACTCGGTCACATTAGGAGGAGTTATTTCCCATCATTTAGTTTTATCTCTAAATGGTCTGTCCTCGCAGCTCCTCCTACACTTCTTTTGCGATTTTCACCATCCTTTCACAGAATGATTGCCAAAATGTGCTGCAGAGCATATTCACAGCCTTTTTTTATTCATTCACTTTTGGCAATGTTAGTCTATTCCTGGCAAGGCTGTGTGTCTGTTGGTGATTTTTGACAGTTATTTTCCTTTATCTAATCTTATCTGAAAATGCGACTGTGAGAAGCAGCTCCTGCATTGTTTATGTTTTTTTTTTTTTATCAAAATGTCTCACAATGATTGTCATCACGTGCTATAACACACACCCTCAAGCTTTCGGTGATTTTTTGGAGGTTTTATCCTTTGTTTGATATCACAGTGTAATGCTTCTGTGTTAGTCCACCTTCATTTTTCATGCAGTTTGTTTTTCTTTTTTTATTTTTGACACAGTTATTATTGTGTTTTCCCTAAAGAAAATCAATATCTGTCAGCAGATTTTCACCTCATTTTTCGGCGTAGCTGAATGTGCTGGCTTTTGACTTATTTTTTGGTACTGATAAAAATGAATAATTAGAAATTTGTGATTGGTCGAAAGTGTAGACGTGTTTCTTTTAAGGGCGCCTAATTGCGGGCAAAGTTAAGCCGTCTATCTTTTTTTAAAGATGCTTCTTGTTATACATACCTTTATTTTTTTCGGTTGATGAATTTGACTACAGTCAAAATCTGTAGAAGTCACAATGGTATTAGACACTTGATATAGTTGAAATCAAAGTTTGTCATCATTTAGCTACATTATGAGATAGCCATTTGTTAAAATCTGTTTACTAGAGTTATTTACCTTCGTGCTATCAATAAGTTGAAACCAAGTTTCTGATACTGCTTTGAATCAAATAATTGTAGAAAGTATTTAACACTTCTAGGATATTATTTTTTGCCATGCATTTATAATTTGCTGCCACCCGGGGTAGAGTGTTTCTACAAATTCATCTTGTTTTACGGTATTTCATCTATTCGATCACAAACTATTTGTGGTGTCCGTATTTTGATTTACCCATTCATGGATATGCTTGATTTCAGGAAATTCAAACACTAATCTAAAATCCATCAGCACTAGGGGCGACTTTAATAGCTTTTTTTGCCCACGGCATAGAACTTATTATATTTTAGTGAGAAGCAAAGGAATATTTTTGACCTCATAAGAAAAGTAACATGGTGACTTAATCATAACGGCAGTTCAAGTATGGATAAAGCTTTAAAAAAACAACAATGAATTGTGAGCCTGTAGTAAAGAAAAGCTGCGGACAGATAAAGGATCGTGAGTCAAAGAACGCTTGAACAAAATGGATGTATTCTGTTTGTTATACAAAAGCCAGACAGTGAAACTTATCGGATATAATTAGAGACAGAAATGACCTGAAAACGAGGGAAAGAAAATATTGAACATGATAACACAAAAAAATCTGTGTAATAATTGATACCTTAAAAACGTATTAGTTTCATGGGTCAATATCCAACAGTCAGTCATTCTCTAAATGAGCATACAACCATATTAGAATTAAAAAGAAAACTCAGTTTCAGATTCGACGTTAAAATGCAAAAGAATTGGGGGAAAACAAGGAGAATCAATCGGTAGGTAATACAAGAATTTCCCCTCCTTTTTTTCTGCACTGTGACAAACACACAAAAGAGAAAGGATCCATCATGGGTGTTTATGTATTATCATTTTTCAAGCGGTCTGACTTTAATTATATTATGCGAGCCATGGCGAGCATCACATGTATTTTACTAAACCAGTTTATAAAAGAATGATCATACATAAGCACGAATGTAAAATTATAACTATCAAACAAAACAAACGACAGACAAGCAAGCATTTTGCATCATCGCCTACATTATCTCCCGCTAGATGGCATTTTACAAATACACATCTATCTAATTTGGGCATCCTGGGTACAGAAGCGGAGTAATTTTTCAAAACAACAACCGTGACTTTGAATTTCAAATAAAATAAACGTTTACTCAATAAAACGCAACCTGGTGCCATTCATTCAGCTATGATCGGCTAACATGTAACCTATGCACCGACCATTTATTAAAACAGCCCCTACTGATTTGGTAATAGGCTAATAGCTTCAATATAAGCCCTACTTTTCCCCGGTATACGGGGGATGGGTGATGCGTCATATAAGACAGGTCGAATCTTCGAAGAATATGACATGCGCAGACAACGTCATCGCCTACGTACTGCCCACGTTTATAGGTGTAGTTCGATTTGAAATGGGTTCATGCACAAGAAGATAATTCAATCACATATACATCGAAGGCAGAATTAAACAGTTTTTTAGGGAGTAAACTGGGTTATTTCCACAAGTCTATTAATATAACTATCGCAGCATTCGACATTGTAACTGAAAATACGGATCGTACAGTCTCAACGCAAACATTCGCAATATGTATGATGACATCATTGTTCCCTGGAAAATGGCGAAACAACAATACAAAAAACCTCTGCGCATGTTTAGTTGGTTGCGCGGGTTAGCGCGTTCATTTATATACACATGAGCCATGTTCTGTGAAAAGGGGACTTAATGCATCTGCAAAATGTATCGACCCAGAATAGCCTGCGCAGTCCACGCAGGCTGACTTGGGCCGAAACTTTTTGCTCTTGGTCAATTTTCTACCTCATGATTCGGTTGATTGCAAGACAAAATGGATTTTATGGATCCATGTGTTTTAAGCCCCCTTTTGGCAGAACATGGCTCAAATATACCAGACCGAGACAACAACAAAAAAAAAACCGACAAAACGCTGATGTGTTATATGTGGGTTTTACGTGATAAATTGATCTTTAAAACACTCAACTGATTTTTCACGCATGCTTTTGTGGATTCGAAAAAGACTATGCCAATACCTTCGAAGAAATCCGGATTACAAACAAAAAACGTTGCCTTATCATTTTATCATGTTACTCCCCCGTACACATTCACACGGTTTCTACAAAACACTTTTGCAAAATGGTGACCTAGAGCTGGTCGAACATTTAAATCGGCCACTATATAATTGGGAAGAAATATTGTGTAAGTTTATGAATTAAAGCATAGCATAGCAAGTAATGCTACAAAAAGACGGCGAGGATATGTCGAATTGTTCTCATCATCAGAAAATGTGTCATCCAAAACAACTTGGTAGTTCAACAATATAATTTAGTTTCAGTAAATAATGTGTATATCACTAATTCTTGAATCGCATCAGCTGCCGGGGATGCAACGGTATAAACAATCGTTAGGTAATGTGGGAAGATTATGACAATCTAAATATACTCAGAGGCAAAAGACAGTTTGTTGTTTTTGATCTATCGTAATTTTCTTACTTTTCATTAAACTGATCATGAGATCATGAAACATTAAAATACGTATTGCTAACCCAATTTAACTGACATTCTGACGTTTATTTACAGGCTGATCCGCTTGACTGGCTATACTGCAGGTACTTGTCGATTTTGCATCTCGGCACCTGCAACGTAATGGAAATCGATGCATTGCTATTAATCAGTATTTGGTTTCTTATTTGTTTATCTAAAAAAAAAAAAGCCAACCTTTCCTTATTCTGTCAAAATACGGAAAGGCTTTCAGAAACCGATAGAAATCGTGTCATTTGAATTCTGCAGATAGGCTTTTCAAGAGCGGTCCGGGACTCGTTCTTTTCAATGTACACAAGTCACTGTTGATTGGCTATGAAGGCGCATGAGTTGAAGGAAGGGTATCTGATAGGCTAAACCTAAAGTAACCATGTCGAAGTAAGACCGATATATCCGCCTACAGCACAAATGCGAGCATTTCAGGCTCTGTCAGTTTCTGCACTGCTTGACGAAGCCGAGCTGCTTCCGGCATAAAACCAAGTCGACCATATAAAGAAAATCGTTTTACGGCTCCTAATATTCAGGGTCGGGTTAAGTTTAAAACAGGTAATCAGGGGGATATCACGAATAATGCATAAATTCAACATTACTAGGTCTTAGTGAATCCCTGAAGTGAATCTTAAGTCAGGGTAATGTGCAGAGTTCCCTCAATTAAACGTAGTCAAATTCCAAACCCATAGACACTTAACCATTGAAATCACCCCGGTCGTAATGAAATTCTTTCGTTAACTTTCAACGAATTTCCCCACCTCTCTTGTTTTTTGTTGTTATTGATGTATTGCTGGCAATATGTTGTTGTTGGTGTCTCAGTATGATTGTAAATATCGCAACAAAAAGATTGGAAGTGCTTAGTTTCAACCGTTTTGCCAGAACAGCCTAGATTGGAAGGCGTACACTTTCTGTTGCCTCTGAGTATATTTAATCGGGTATAATTGATTTGTGTGGACTTTGAATTCGTAACTGTATCGACTAAAGGATGAAAAAATGTCTTTACTCCAAGAATGAAATGCAAGTAGTTTCGGAGCTGTTTGTTCGATTCCCGGCTCATCCAAATACTATCCCAGGAACGATGACAGCCATTTCAACAGGCCTCATTTGTCTCCCGTTGCTGAATTGTTTCGCCAATGCTATTGTAGGGAAAAAAGCCAATGGATTGGAAGAAATCCTTTATTTATTACAGAAACACCAGGTATGCATTTATTAATGGGTATAGTTGCGGCCATATTGTAACTGAAACACTTCTAGAAATGGTATAAGACTCAAACAAAACAAACAAGAGTCATCTGTTTTTACTTGTAAAGAGACAGAAATTTCGTTTGTTTATTTGTACCGGAATTTAACGCCGTTTTAATAGCAAAGGTCATATCATGGTGGCCAGTGCACCTACGCATGTGTTTCCTGGCTTTCTCACACAAGTACTTTCTTTCTAAGTTACTGACCTCTTTTCCCACATTAATCAGAGGTGAGAGGCGAAAAATCGCCGGAAAGATAACTTGCCTCAACCGGGTGTCGAACTCGCAACCACCAGATCACGAGTCAGATCCCAGAAATTTCGTACAAAATACATTACATGTATTCTTTCACGTTAATTTAGCTTTAAAAAGTTCAGACACAAGGGAACTCACGATTCTCAGGGACAACATTGCACCCAGTGAATTGAAACCATGCTTCTTAACTATGTGACGTTGATGTCATCAGACTTGATAAACACTCCCTTGATAAAAGTTTAAAAATGACCGAAAGTAGTCGGGATTTTTTTTAATGATACAATGATACTTGGACTTTGATCTCTTTTATTCATTTATTTTCTTAAGTGTGGATAATTCGTATGACTTGAGGTTTAATACATAAAATCACAATAAAAAAAGTTGCAACGGAAAATGTACTCGTCACTGGTAACTCTCTCTCTTGTCACGCTGAGCGCAAAGTAGTAATGCCCACATAGACTTTTAACTCTCTAAATGCTAAAGTTGCCGTGGATAGCTTTTGCGGACGGTGTAGATCAAGATCAGACTGCACAAAACGTGCAGTCTGATCTTGGATCTACACCGCCCGCCACCTGATGCTAAACTTAAAGCAAAATTATCTACAGTTTCATTAAAAAATATTTCATACCTACGTGAAGAGTCGAATCTATTTCAGCCATGCTCTGTGAAAAGGGGGTTTCAATGTATCTTCAAAAAGTATCGACTCAGGTCAGCCAGCGCGAACTGTTGCAAAGGCTGACCTTGGTCAAAACTTTTTTCCTCCTTTGGTAAATTTTCTGCATGTCCAAGGACCATTCTACCTCGTGATTCAGTCGGCTGTTAGACATAATGGATTTTCATGGATCCATAATTTTGTGATGACTTGCTTGGTACAATGCATCACGGAGATGCATTAATCTCCCTTTTCCAAGAGCATGGTTTAACTAGGATGCAGCGAAAAATTTCAGGAGGCGCCGTGCTATATGATGTCAATGGGCCATTACAACACAAACCAGTTGTCTAAGAACTTTGGCAGTCTTCATAAAAAGGTAGCACAAAAAATTATCTTTATAAAACTAAAAACGTTTAGTCTGCCGGAAACTACCTTTTCTTTTAAAAGACCCGGGTCGTGTGATAAAAGTACCGGTGAGTGTCTATTATCCCAATATATTTTTTTGCATGAAAGGCCTCGAATGTCATAAATAAAAACAACTGAAACATTAATTGCCTCCACGGTAGAATTGCTGAACAATTTCTGTCGAGGGCTATTCATGTTTTATTGTGTCACTCACTGGCCTCCGTACCTTTATGATACTTTCAGAGGGCGGTCATTTTAAATAACTGCATAAAGTTTTGCTCCAATCTATGCATTCTTTCAAAAGTGATTTGAAGTTGAAATAAGTGCAGTGAAATAAACTGGCAATAATACTATATGAAGAATGAAAACGTAGGCAAGCTAAATTTGTCTTTAAAAAGTACAACAGCACTTATATGCGACAAATTCTATTTAACTTAAATGATATAATTTTCTTTTAAAATGATAGAAAACATTTTGAAAAAACGGTAACCAGCATTTTCTCTCTTTCTCTAGATTTCAATATTTTTTTTAACTAGGTCTATACAACATGGCTAATTATACAGTTTCACCATGAAAAGAAATGAGAGCCTTTTTCTTACAGAAATGTGTGGGTTGCAATTGCTTGGTCTGTGTAACTGCTTGAAAACGTGAATTCATTTGCACTACGAAACTGTAACGAGAAATAAAAAATTTTACCTTTCATATGATAGTTAAAATTTGGATGTAGTATCACCTTTTTTCATAATGTTTCTGAAAGATTTTGACAAAAAATCGTATTCTCACAGCTAGGGTCTTATAGATAACCCCTGTTAGTTATATCAGTTTGATGTTATCTTTAGTCCCAATGTCATTAGAGACTTTCAACTGTAGGGGTAGTTGAAAACGTTTGATAAAATGACTCTTTTTCGACATATATTTTTTTAAGATTTTGGACATCTTGGCTAAAAAGGTGACAGAAGAGCCAATTCTTTATAAAACATGGGGGAAATCTGAGTACCTACGCCATTTCTATTCTTGATGCTGTATGCTAGTTATGAAAATTGTACAGTTGAATACCCAAACAACGTACGCATGATACATACATAATTATGTACAATTCAATTAATTATAAAAAGCAAAATTACTTGCATCTTAAAGTTAATATTGCTTAAAAATCCTCAATTATCGGAGGGCGTGAATCTACAATCAGGCTGCATGTTCAATGCGGTCTGACCTTGATCAACACTGGACAAAAGTTCTGTGACGTGTGTTGAACGAGAGCGACGGGTTAATGGCTACATCTGGAAGGAACTATTATATTTGAAATTACAAAGTATGTGCAATATATACCCTTATCTGGATTAACCAAGCTTGACATTGTGTTTATAACTTGTAAAAGTGCTTTATGGGATATTGTCACTCTTCTAATAACCATACTTGATTACATGTGTTGTATTGTGTGAGGAGGCCTTAAATACGAAATAAACTACTTCAACACGAACTATAGTGATAATTTTCTGTCGAAAAGAATTCACTTGTCAGCCTGCTTTTTATATAACTTTTGCTTACCGGAACTACTTGATTTAGGGAAAGTGATTACAGCTTTTAAATTACATGAGTGTCCGTTGTTTCATGGTGATTCGGTTGATTGATTGATTGATTGATTGTATGGTGTTTGACTGCGTTTTCAACATTATTTCAGTTATTTCGCGGCGGCCAGTGCACCTATCTATGCTTTCCTGGAGTTTCTTTTACCAGTACTCCGCACAATATTCTTTCCAAGCCACTGGCTGCTTTCCTGGTGATTCGGTAATCTGTGTAAAGGCATTTAGAGAAAACTTCAAAACTGCTAACCCAGAAGCCAGAACTTTCAGAAATAAAGCCTCCGAATGATGTAAAGCCTGACAAGTGAAAATTATTGATTTTGTCACTAACAAACGTGAATTATTCATCAGAAATTTACGTCAAACTACTTTCTAGTCCTGTTTTCAGACGTAATAATACATAATCTTAGTTTCATTTAAGAAGAAGAAGAGAAGAAAAGGAAGGAGGAGAAGAAGAAGAGGAAGAAATATTATTCAAATCAGAGGATACCACGTTTTTTTTGTCGCACCCATGAAATATGGGCTTGTGCTATATGTATCTCTGAAATGTCCAAGTAGTGGGTAATGTCAAATGGCTTAGATTTCTTTACTGCAAATCAATATTTTTACAAACACCGATAGATACTATAAAATATATAATCTTTGCAAGAAACTGGGCGGTACAAATGTGCAACTATGGTGTTTAAATAATGGGACAGTCATGTTGCAATCGGTAGCTCCGTCTGTTTTTATGGGATCAGATACAACGTAATAATGCTGGTTTAAATACGATCCCGATCGACGCGTACTATTGATCACGTGACATTTCCACAAGCCTCTGTACGAAACACCGTCGGGAAATCTCTAAAAAAACCTGAATGGGTAATAATCAGGGGAACTACCTCCGAAAAGAGTCAAAGGAAATTGTACCCGCAACAAATCCGGGAACTCTCGCACCTTCGACTGGAAAACAGTAAACAAAGGTTTGTCTCGAAGATTTTTTTTTTTCAATATTTATTTCTTTATAGACGATCTGTGGAAAAATCCGGCAATGCTATATCGTGTGTAGATATGTACTTCAATTCCCGCTTGCATTGGCCGCAGAAATATGCAGGGTTTGAATTTAAAGCACCGAACTGAAAATTCACCAATTTCTGCCAACACGGAGATTTGGGGCCATGATCTTTTTCATTTTCCGTCAAATCTGTAGCCTTCAGACCCCCTGAAGCATCGTCCCTGATAAAATCAAGCATGAAAAAAGATAAATAAAGAAAATAGTTACCGGTGGAGAAATAGTTCTGAGAGAATATTGACAAAATTACTGTCCGAGCTAGAAAAAAAATGGGTCAAAATCTGGTTTATTCCTCACATCCCCTAGTTTTAACGACCCTAAAAGAGAAGCCTATTGAAAACGATATTTTCCACTCTTTCAAAGATAGAAACCATCATTTGAACTGCATTTGACATGTCGTCTGAAAATGTTTTCAGTTTAGTAGAGTCCAAAATTTTGTCGTTTTGGTAAAGAGTTAATTCCCTTCTGAACTTTCGTTTTGCTATAGTGCACTTTAGGCACTACTACTCTTGGAAAATCACCGTGAACCCCCCCCCCCCCCGAGTTGTAGACCATGTCCCTTTATGTTGGCACATGCACGAAATAAGGCCCCAAGAAATAACTTTGACTCAGTTTCCACAGCAATCGTCAAATCAACAATACAGACTTATTTCAAATCTGTCCTTCCAATTTCTACGATAAAACACCGCAGCTGAAGTGCTTGCTGTCAAATTTTCGAATTCAAATTGGCAACAACGACTAAGAAGCAGGTAGCTGTGGTGCGACACCTTCAGTGTCACCAAAATTCGGTTAATCGTCCTGATCTCGAGATAATCGCCTTACTCTCGATTCAGACGACTGGAAGCATGCCGTAAGCTTTTCTGGCCTTTGGCATTACAGCTAATCAATCATAAATGTTCATCTTAACCATCAGCTCTAAGCCATGAATGGAAAGGATTATCTGTCAGAATTTAAACCGCCAACCCCCCCTTTTTTTTAGCACTTTTTTTTTAAAGGTAATATCATTTTTTTTTTTTTTTTTTTCAAACAATTTCTTGTTATTTTTCATCATATACATCTACCATGAATTCATGATAAGAAAAATGAGTAGAGACACATACAAAAATTAAGGGTCAACTGGGTTTGAACCAAATGAGACAGCATAATGAGTAGGCGTTGTGAATTGAACAAAAAATGAAACAATCAAAACACAGTTTCTTAAATTTTGTTTTCTTTTTCTCAGTCCAGCCAAATTTGATAAGGTTTGAGAACTCATTGCATTAAACAATCCCTGCTTTTTTTTTTTTTATTTTTTTAAATGGGACAAATATTGTGGACTTCGATGGGTAAACAAGATTAAGTCATCAGCTGGCTTTTATTCCTGTATTTATCATTGGACTTTTTTTTTTCGTTTCCAATAGGTTTCAATCCCTTGACAATACATGTATAATACATATTTATTTAATGCTTTTTTTTTTTATATAATGGTCGATTATGGCTTGATATTTTCACCGTCTGGACCAGTGAAATTACCGATTAATAAACCCACTGGTACGGAAATACCGAGAGCTACCCTGTACTTCGCAAGTCCCAACAAAAAAGGGGTTAGAAGCATAAAATAGATTTTTTTTCGGTGAAAGATTTCGCTCGTTATTGGAAATTGGCGCGTTTTCTTTTTCTTTTTCAGTTAAATCAGAATATAACTTAATCATTGCAGTTGATTCCGTCATACACGAGCAATCATGCCTTTGGTTCGGTAAGTGTTAGCAACACGAAGAGATTAAATCACAAGCGGCATTTCCAAGAGAGCTTATTGCGCCCCATCTTACACACACGGCCAAACGAGGTTCTCGTACGTAGACGCATACGCAGTAAAATTGCACTACAGACTCGTATATATCGGTGAAACTGGACGACAATTGAGGGAAAGAATGTAAGAACATCTGAGAGACGTCCGCTTAAAAAGAGACAGGCCAAAAACAAAAACTAGTTCTGCAAAATACCATTAACCCTTTACCAAATTTACAAAATTTTAGACTTGTCTAAACTGTGAGCATTTGCCGACGACAAATTAAATGTCACCCAATGTGTCCTTGATAGGGTAGAAAACATCGTGAGAAAATGCTGGTTTCCAGCATTTTCTCATCATGTTTTCAAACGCCTGCTTCCCCAGAGTCAATAAACGTCGGGATTGTATGGTAAAAGGTTAAAGTTTGGACCTAAAAATTCACAGTCCTGAAAAAGATGTACATGTACTCTGCAAACAAGATTGAATATCAAATACATGAATCAATCTGGATTAAGAAGCTGCTGCAGACAAACTATTCGCTTGGTTGTATCATCAAGGATGCGCAATATCAAATAACTTTGCTTGATGTCTGACAGAGCGCAGTAAAGTCGAGGTTTATTTCGTAGTATTTTATTCGTTCCGTCATTGTAAATTATTGGCATTTGAAACAAACCTGACAACATTTGAGAGGGAAAATCATCCTAAGATATGTAAGTTTTTATACACAAATCAAACTGAAAACATTTTGGCAAATAAAGAAGCTTCCCTTAGTGTCTCCTGGTGGTGACAACATGATTCAATGTGATTAATTCGAACATTTTAATAATAGAAGAGTACTGTAAAAACAGCTTTAACCCTTTACCACACAATCACGAGTATTAACGATCCTGTGGAAGAGGCCATTTAAAAAAACGTGGGAAGAGGAGAAAATGTTGGAAATCAGCATTTTCTCCTTTTCCCACAATTTTGCTTCTCTTAAAAAAATTCCCGTCACTTGAAGCAAATTTCATTTGTCGTTTGCAAATGCTTTCAATTTTGACGAGTCTAAAATTTTGTCGTTAGGTGGTAGTTTTTTTTTTTTCTTTTTGTATTAGAGTTTAGCGCCGCTTTATCATGGCGGTCAGTGCACCTATGTGTTTCATGGCTTTCTCACACCAGTACTGACACAACTTGCTTTCCAAGTTACTGACTACTTTTCCCACATGAATCAGAGGTGAGAGGCGAAAAATCGCCGGAAAGAAAAGCTGCCTCAACCGGGTATCGAACTCGCAACCACCAGGTCACAAGTCAAATACGCTAACCACTTAGCTACCCAGGCGGGCGAGAGATGGTGGTGGAGAAATAGCTCCGAAAGAGAGACAAAGATGAGACAAACGTAAAACTTTACAGGTAGGACAGAAAGGCGTAAAAACAGATGTCTTCCAATAATTATCCCTATACTGCACACTCTCCTGTTTTAACGACCCACATGAAAGAGCCTTTTGAAAACATTGTGAGAAATCGAGAAAATGCTGGTAACCAGCATTTTCTCGTTTTCCCGCAATGTTTTCTACCCTATCAAGGACAAACTCCACCATTTGAGTCACATTAAAATCGGCGTATGCAAATTTCTATCAAGTTAGACAAGTCCAAAAATTTTGTATCTTGGTAAAGAGTATATAAAGAGATGGTGGCAGAGAAATAGCTTTGAAAAAGAGACAAAAAATGAAACAAACGTGGGACTCGGCAGGATGGATAGAAAGGCGTAAAAAACTGCCCATCTTCTAATAATTATTCGACATTGTCCCAACCACATAAAACATTTGACAAAGAGAACTCTTCCCAAAAGACATTTTATTATTATCAATCGGAAACCAGTTCTCATTTCATACCGTATTTTATGTCATAAACATCCCGGCAGCGGTAGTAATTTGACCATAAATGTTGTTGTCATAGAGAAATGTTCGATATCGTACATCCGTCACGACCACAACAATTTGTTTTTATACAGTAGAAAGCTTATTGAATTTGTAATTAACCTCCTTTTCACCATTCTTGAACCGCTCACAAAGATTTGAACTGGAAATAAAAAACAGATGGAGTTTTGCATTTCATTTGGCAAAACAAATTTGTTCGTATGATGCTTCAAGCGGTTCTCATCGATATTTCAATGATATTTCGTTGTCAGCTCACATAGGCTAAGTTTATACCCACTTTCCTATCATATTCTGTACTCATGCTCAAAAGTAATGTAATGAAAAAAAAACTAGACGCCCTTGAGGGTCTGAATCACTCTCCTGGCAGTGATTTTGCTCGTTTTCTAGCATACATCATGAGGTCATGATGCAAATGGGAACAAGAAGGCAGTCTGGCGGACAGCTACAGTCCCCCCGCTGCAGAATGACAGTCAGAGTGGTGGGACCTTTGGTTGTAGAAGCGACCGGGTGGCCAAGCGATTGGTGCTTCCACCTTTGGATCACGGAGTCCCAGGTTTGATTCCTGCTGGACCTAAAAAGCACTTCATTGCACTGAGCCTTTTATAGCCACACTTCCATCGTCGTATCATGACTGAAATATTGTTGACGGACATAAAGCACAAAGCCATCCCTGCATCCACATCTTTGGTTATTGAGAGGAAAAGTAAGTTATCCCTGTTACTGACATTTCATGCTTTGCAGCAGACATATTTAAGAAAATGGAGGGAACAATATATAACTTTTGCATATGAGAGAGTGTCATGTGAATGGCTATGGAAATATGGCATGCACACTTCTTTTGCTTAGGTTAACATGTTACCAGAGGTAAATGAAAATCCTTCCAATCTAAACATGAAGTCCAAGTTTCAAATTATGACCTTGACCTTCAGACAGCATAACTGAGACGTAAGTTCTGCACATCTTCTCACCAAAGAAACCATTTTACCGAAGAAATATAATGTAAATCCTTATTAGGTAAAGATATTGTGCAAAAATGAAGTCATAGGTTCAAATTATTTACCTTCAACTGCGAGATGTACCTTGAGTTGGCATGGTTTAGTCATGGGTTCGACATACCGTCTCACTGAAGTGAACATCTTACCAAAGTTAAATGAAAATCCTTCCAGGGGTAACGGAGATATGGAGCGAACACGAAATTAAAGTCTAAATCCTTTGACCTTTGACTGTGACATTGACCTTGAGTCTGCATAGTTAAGACATGGATTCCGCACACCGTCTTCACTTAGATTAGCATCTGATCAAAGTTTAATGAAAATCTTTCCAAGGGCTCGGGAGACATGGAGAAGACAGGAAAGCGTTACCGGCGGACCGATGGATGGACAGACGTAGGTCATTTCTATAACCTTCTCTCCGCTTCGCGACGGGGGGATAAAACCACACACACACACACGGGGTGGGGATGGGGGGGGGGGGGGGGGTCTTGAACCTACTAAGACACCATAATAAGTAGACATGGTGAATTACACAAATAGTGAAATAATCAAAGTACAATTTCTCAAAACCGATTGTTTGGAATCCAGACATATTTGATAGAGTTTTAAGTTTTTACTGTATTGCACAATTCCTACAAATTTCAAAGAAATGGGACGAATTAATTTTTCAAAAGCTTTCTTTGTCAGGGTCATTAAAATCTCGGGATTGTTTGGTAAAAGGGTTGAAAAGATTTTCTACATTTGTGCCGCTTGTTTATGAAAATGGTGTATATTGTATCATGATGTTGATTCTGATCCTGGTCACCAGGCCCCGTATTCCAGGTTAACGAATTTAACAAGACCTATGATATAGTTTTGCGCCTTCTTTATGAAAATGATTTATAAGGTATATGGCTGATTCTGGTCCTGATCACCTGGCACCGTGTTTCAGACAAACGAAACTTAACAAGACATATAGTTTTGCGCCTCCTTTATGAAAATGATGGTATATGTTTGACTCTGACCCTGATCACCTAGCAGCGTATTTTAGATAAACAGAACTTAACTAAATAAGGCCCTTTATAGTTTTGCACCCTGTCAGTGAAAATGATGCATATTGTATTATGGTTGATTCGCCTTCTGTTCACAAGGTCATGTATCCTAGATAAATGGTAATAAATCTTATTGTAGTTTTGCGCCTTAATCATAAAAATGGTGTTTATTGTAAATGGTTGATTCTGATCCTGTTTACCAGGCCCCATATTTTAGATAAACGGAACTTAACTTAATAAGGCCTTTTATAGTTTTCCGCCTTGTTTATGAAAATGATGTATATTGTATACATCACATTGTATATGGTTGATTCTGATCCTGTTCATATGGCACCATATTTAAGATAAAAGGAACTTACCGTAATAATGCCTTTTCTAGTTTTGTGCCTTGTTTATGATGCATACTGTATATGACTGATTCTCCTCCTGTTCACCTAGTCATGTATCCTAGATAAACGAAACTGAACTAAACAAGGCTTATTGTAGTTGTGCGCCTCGCTTATGAAAATGATGTACATTGTCTATATGGTTGACTCTGATCCTATTCACCAGGCCCCATATGTTAGAAAAACGGAACTATCAAGACCTATTATATAGTTTTGCGCCTTTTTTTTTTTTTTATGAATATGATGTATATTCTATATGGTTGATTCTTCACCAGGCCATGTTTAACTTAAGGCTTACTATAGTTTTGAACCGTGTTTGTTAGAACGACTCGGATACCGGGAATGATTGCCTAGCTATACAACAAGAATCGTCTTGCACACAATACACTTAATATCAGATTATCTTTTGAGAACAAACTGATCAAATGCAGTATGCTTTTGATGTCAAATATATGGCAAAATGCCTATAATATTGATTTGTTTGTTTGTTTGTTTGTTTGTTTGTCTTCCTGGCTGAAAAAAAAAAAAAAAAAAAAAAAAACATTCGATTAATTTATCTTGTTAAATTGCAATTTGGTATTTGCATTCTAAAAACCTTTTTTTTATAAATTCTAATTTCATTCAGAGTAAATACGCCAATTAAAGCATAAACACGACTTTTAACACCCATGAATCAAGCACTTGATCAGCTTTCATTACAAAAAGTTGTGGAAAGAAAATATTATTTACCAGTATGGAAACCATCGGGAGAAAAGAACCAGGTTCATACTTCTTTGTTTTGTGTACTTCAGCTTTCTTAAAAGAAACATGTCATCAGCTTTCTTTAAAAAGGAATTGTGTTATAGGGCAAGCTTAATCTACCACATCTTTCTTTTCCCCACAAAAAATAACAACATTTTCCATGTCTGTTTTGTTCTTGAACTGAATGAATGAATGAATGTTGTTTTATGGCGCATCGACAGCTTTGGTCATTTAGCGCGCATATCTGTGTTAAAAGATAATAAAAGTGGAATTGTTTAACCTGAAAAAAGTTTGAATACATTAATAATGATAAAAGAGTTGAATTAAGAAGTATTATGTGTGACTTTAAGTGATGAAAGGTTATGTGTAACTTTTAATTTGCATAAAATATAATATTTATATAATATTGAGTGGCTGGGCATTCCCTGCCTACTCACAAGTTTTAAATGAAAAGGTTAAGACTGTGAATAGTAGCTTAAAGGAAATGAGAGCTTAACATTGAGAAAAGTGTGTAAAGAATGTAAAAAGATGGGTAAGAAACTCAAAAAGCAAATATCACAGTTTATTGTAAATGCCAATCTCCTTTATGAAAGCGATAATAGATTCAACGCTGACAGAATCAAAAAGATTCTTTAAACTATCGACGCTGAAATATTTTGAACGAATTGGTTGAAAGTCAATGCAATCTAGTAGGATATGTTTTATAGAAAAGGATGCACTGCATGGAATACATTCAGGGGCATCATCTCTGGTCAAGAGCCAGGAATGTGTGATGCGTGAATGGCCAATTCGAAGTCGTGTAATTATCACTTCTTCTCGACGAACAGACCTGTAAACGGGGTACCATTCACCAAGGGAAGGTTTTACTGAATGCAGTTTATTGAAAACATCAGCATCCCACTGGGATTGCCAAGAAGACTGGATATGTGTTAAAACAGAGGATTTAAAATCAGTGTGTGGAACTTTAAAATCTGAAATGGGAAGGTTAAGTGCAGATTTGGCAGACCTATCGGCATTTTCATTGCCTTTGATGCCTACATGACTTGGAAGCCAGCAGAACACCAATCTGTTCATAGAAGAAATTTGTGAGATCCTTTCAAGTAGACCACAGATTAAGGGATTCTCAAGTCGTTGATTTGAGAGGGCCTGTAATGTTGACAAAGAGTCCGAAAAGATCATGAAACGGTTGAAATTAGAACGTTCAGCTAGATTAAGGGCAAGATCAATTGCTTTAATTTCAGCAGAGAAGATAGAGGAGTTGTTTGGAAGACGGCTCTTTAAGGTCCTTTCTCCATAAACAGCGGCAGCTGCTACAGAATTTCCCTCTTTGGATCCATCTGTATAGATTGGTTTGAAGGAAAAATAATGCTCCTTTATCTCATTGTATCTAGCATGAAACACAGTTCTATCCGTGACAGATTTTTTGTCAGATGCAAGGTGAAATCTGAATTCTGCACTGTTTAGAGTCCATGGAGGGATTTCAGAGATTTTATAGTCGGCAATAGATTCAGTGTCTATGCCAAGGTTATCTACTATGGGCTCCATGCGAATACCAAATGGGGGAATAACATTTGGTTTCCTTTCAAAAAGACGTTTACATTTAGGTTTAAAAACAACTTTATGAGTTGGGTTAAAACGATTTGATTTCAGTTTTAAAAGATATTGAAGTGAGAGTTTTTCCCTCCTGTAAGAAAGAGAAGGTTCATTAGCCTCAACATAGAGACTATTGACGGGAGAAGTTCTGAAAGCTCCAAGTACAAGACGCAGGCCTTCGTGGTGTATAGGATCGAGAATTTTAAGGTAAGATTTACGGGCTGATCCGTATACGATAGATCCATAGTCTAATTTGGAGCGAACTAAAGACCGATAAAGCCGCAAGAGGATTTTACGGTCTGCTCCCCATTCAGAATGGGCCACAACCTTTAGAAAATTAAGAGCCTTCTTGCATTTCTTTTTAAGTGCAGTGATGTGAGAAAGGAAGGAAAGCTTTCTGTCAAAGATGACTCCGAGAAACTTAAACTCAGAAACGACTTCAATTTTAGTTTTGTCCAAATACAGTTCAGGGTCTGGATGAACACCACGTAGATTACATAGGTGCATGCACTTGGTTTTGGACTTCGAAAATTTGAAGCCATTTCCATCAGACCACGTTTGGAGTTTGTTGAGACACTGTTGAAGTTGTCTCTCAGTAATATTCATATTTCGAGATCTGAAGCATATAACAAAGTCATCAACATAAAAAGAACAGTCTACACCAGGACAGATAGCTTTAACTATACTGTTTATTTTTACACTAAAAAGTGTAACAGAGAGAATACATCCTTGGGGCACACCCATCTCCTGTTCACGGACTCCCGAGACAGCATTGCCAACTCGGACACGGAAAAGACGTTCATCTAAGAAGGCTGAGATAAAAAGAGGAAGACGACCTCGAAGACCAAAGTCATGTAAGTCTTTAAGAATTCCGTATTTCCAAGTCGTATCATAAGCGCTTTCAAGGTCGAAAAAGACAGATACTACATGTTTTCTATTAATAAAGGCTTCTCTGACAAAGGTTTCAAAGCGGACAAGATGATCGATGGTGCCACGTTGACGACGAAATCCACTCTGTACATCAACGATGAGGTTGTTTTTTTCTAAAAACCAGACGAGCCTGTCGTTGACCATACGTTATAGAGTCTTGCAGAGACAACTAGTAAGAGCTACTGGACGATAGTTGGCGGGGTCACTAGCATCCTTGCCAGGTTTTGGGATAGGAATGACTAGTGCCTCTCGCCAGGACGAAGGAAAATCACCGGACTGCCAGATATCATTAAAAATATCAAGTAAAACAGAGAGAGAAGTAAAAGGTAAGTGTTTTAAAAACTGGTAATGAACTTTATCTTGGCCAGGAGAAGAATCGTGAGCTTTATTCAGAGCAGATTTTAATTCTTTAAAGGTGAAGAGTTTATTATAATGCTCTGAATTAGAAGAATTGAAATTAAGTTTTTTTTCTTTTCTTCTCTGGCTTTATTCCTCTGAAACTTTTCAGAATAGTTTGCAGAGGAAGATTTTTTGCAAAAGGTATCGGCAAGAGCATCAGCTATATCCTGGGGTGATTCCAACGAAGTATTGTTAACTTCAAGGTGACTAAGAGGGGGTTGGCCTTTGCCATTGATCTTTCTGATCATGTCCCAGGGTTTTTTAGTAGTAGTTCTAATATTTAATTTAGAGACATATTGTCTCCAAGCCTTGCGCTTACTTTCTCTAATGGTACGACGAGCCTTTGCCCTGGAAATACGGAATAAGTCATGATTTTCTTTGGTAGGTCTGAGGTTAAACTTTCTAAGGGCTTGTTTTCTGTCTCTGACAGCCTGTTTACAATCTTCATTGTACTAAGGCTTGTCAGGACGTTTTGGATTTGTCGAGGTCTGAGGGACAGACTGTTTAGCTGCATCAATTAACAGCGAGGTAAAAGTTTTGCTGGATCATCGCAATCTCCAAACTTGTCATGTGTAATGGTCTGTTCACAGAGGGTTTCAAATCTGTTCCAATTGGCTTTAGAGAGCTTCCATTTCTGCGGTCTTACACTGCTGGATGGTTGTGTAGATGAAAAGATAATAGGGAAGTGATCACTTCCACACAAATCCTCAGTCACTTTCCAGGTGAAATCGGGAAGTAAGACTGGGCTGCATAAGGTTAAATCAATAGAAGAGTAAGATCCAGTTGCTGGATGCAAGTAGGCTTTGATTTGTTATCATTCATGAAAGATAAAGAGTTATTCGAAATGAAGTTCTCCAACTGTAAACCTCTCTGGTTAGTGTCATTGCAACCCCACATAACATTGTGACCATTAAAGTCCCCAGCAAGAATATAGGGGGATGGCAATTGGGAAATGAGATCATTCAGGTTGTTCTCACTGATAGGTGTGCTTGGGGGGAGATATAAAGAACACAGTGTAACAGCACTGTGTAAAGATAACCTGATGGCAACAGCTTGCTAGTTTGTATTAAGAGACACAACTTTATGAGGAATGTTGTTATTGACAGTAATAGAAACACCACCTCTAGCTTTCTCGCCTTCGGTAAAGACTTTATTGTAAATAGAATGATATTTGACAGAAATATCATCCTCCCGCTTAAGGAAGGTTTCTTGCAGACAAACAGCAACTGGTTTGTGATCATTGATTAAAAGGGAAAGTTCGTCAAAGTTTGACTTTAGACCTCGACAATTCCACTGGATTATTGTATCCATAGTGCATGAAGAGAGTATAAAAGCTAAAGTAAAAAAAAGGCCGTAAACCAATACATTTTAAAATAGATTAAGATTTAATTACACTTGTCTCGGGTTTGGACGAGTGCCAAGGTTCAGTGTCCTTGTTCTAAAGATCTTTAGAACTGGACCAGATAGAGGCTTCTGAATCTGAAGCCTCACATTCCAGATTTTCAGTATCTGCATCCATGTCCTCTAGCTCCGAAAATCTGTTGGAGGTGGGGACCGGATCATCTACTGTGACTGCTATTTCACAAGATCCATGGTTATCTCTGGACTGTGGTTTAGATTTCGAGGAAGATCTTTTTGGTGATCGGGGTACATGATAAGATTTGTTATCTTTAGGTGGAGCGTTAGATTTATTTGTAGACTGTGAAGATGGAGGTTGGGGTTTCTTAGGAGGCTGTTTTGAAGGGGCAGATGGCTTTGAAGCTTTTTTTGAAGAAATATTTTGCGAAGAGGAAGAGGGCTTTGGGGTTTTTTGTGAAGGAATACTTTGAGAGTCTGTGGGTTTTGGGGGTGCAGAAGAGGGTTTGTTTGTTTCAGACACAGGCTGAGTCTGAGTGGAAGGTGTTGTAACCTCGACATTGGGAATGAGAGCTTTCAGTTCACTAGTCATTTCAGGAAACTTTTGGAGAATTTTTTTAGCCAACAGTTCGCAGGTTGGACAATGTCCATTTGCAGGGAAAGGAGATGCAACATTTGCATATGTTGTGCTTTTGATTAACAATGCCTGATCAGACCTGCGTTTTTCAACTGTTTTCCTGGCTTCCAAAAAGGTAACATTCTCCTTAAACTTGATTGACAGGATTTCTTTCTCATCTTTCCAAACTGAACGTTCTTTGGAATAGGTAGGATGAGAAGACTTGCAATTGACACAGAGAAGAGGGTTATTGCAAGTCTTTTGGTCATGGTTTTCCCCTTCAAAAGCACATTTGGGACAAACAGGTGTGCTTCTGCAGTTACTTTCATGATGGCCGTACCGCTGGCCTCTATAACAGCGCAACGGATTAGGCACATAAACATCGACCTTGACCGATTGAAATCCAATTTTAACTGAAGTAGGGAGAGTTGGCGTAGAGAATGTTAAGATGTATGTATGTGTATCTCTACGAATGGCATTTCTGAGAACTGAAATTCTTTTCACATCAGACACAGCCTGGCTTTTTAGGTTTGACTTAATTTCCTCCAAAGAGTAACAGAAGCTTAATTCTTTGCATCTAATGATTCCCTTGGAGGTATTAAGGGTCTTGTGAGGAAATATTTTGACATCAAGATTGAAAAGTTTCTTGTGTCCAAGCAGGTTTCTAACCTGTTGTTGCGAGAAGCACTCAACAAGCAAGGTTTCATTTTTAAGTTTTTTAACAGATTTGGGTGTGCCAAGGATTGCCGAAATGGATTTTTCAATAATAAAAGGAGATAGTTTTGTAACTGGTTTGGTAGAGTCTACAGATTCTATAACTAAAAAACGTGCAAATGATGAAGGTGCTGAATATTCAGACTCTGAATCAGAGTCAGAAAGTACACGCTTGGCCTTTTTTTGAGAAGCCATAATTGTTGTTGTACATTCATCACCGATGTTCCCCACCCGCCTCGGAGTCCAACAAGGGGACATGATCTAGGGAAATCCAACTCAGATCATGACAAGGATACATCGGTAATATACTCGAAGTGAAAGGGCTAGACCGGACTAATGTAGGCCCGCAGAATGTCATACCAAGCATAGACTAACTTTGGGCGGTTACAAGTGTCAATCAAACACCAGCCTTCACCCGATTAGCCCATGAGCCACCGCCTTCTAGGGTATTGACATACAGCAACTGATGACAGAGAAATGATGTATCTGTGTATGATTAAAGAAAACAAAGTCAGAGAAACACCCTAGGGCTCGGCGTGACCAGCCGATTGATCAGAACGGGCCTTCCTGACCCCTCGTTTAATTCAATTCAAGGCCAAAGTGGTGTGTTGCGAAAACAGAGCCATCAAAGGGCCGAGCTCTGAATCCACTCAACCACCAGGATCCCGTCATCGAACGACACGAGTTGCAGCCCACGGCAAACAGGCAGGCACAGTGGGGGGGGGGGGGGGGTCTTACCCCTGCTGTAGTGCGACAGCTGAGCTATTTCTATCCCCCCCGCCCAGCTGGGGGTATGTTCTTGAGCTGTAAAAGTTTAATTGAAAAAATGTTATTTATGTATGCGTGATATTTATAGATTAATAATTCGTGCAAGTATATATTGTTGACAAAATATACGTTTATGTCCAATCTCAATCTCCTATTGCTGGCGACTAAAAAAGTGTTTCTTAAGCATTCCATTATACTACCAGTTAATAAGGGACAGTTAAAAAAAAAAGAAAAACACGCATATTCAAACCATAATCTTTTCCACGCACTCCTTTTCAAAATATGAATGAAATTCTTACTACAGTGTCATGGTCACAATCAAGGATCGAAGGCCATATTACACGGACTTCTTTTTCCTATATGTAGTTAATACAACTTCTCATTTAGCTGAGCATTTGATCTAAGTTTGATGAAAATCTTCCAAGCGTTCAGGAGATATGGAGAGGACACCTCCATGTGCGATTTTTAATACAGTGTGATTATTCAGAGTCGGCTAGTTACAGTGCTGGAACTACTTTGCCTTTTTCCTGTTACTTCTGGAATACGGATGCAGGTATTCATTTCTAATTCAACAAGTACAGTATTTTCTTCCTGTACATACCCCTCCAATCATAAAGAATACTCATTATGGAAAAATCTATTAGCTAGTCAGGCTTTGCCTATTGAAGTGCTCGTTAACGTCGCGTTATAAACAGTATTCGCAGAACACCGCTTTTAGGAATACTGCTTGCGTCATTTCGATTGAGGCTCTACTCTGTGCGTTACAGCAGAGCTGTTCTACTAGAATGCTATTAATCGTAATCCGAAAAAAAATCACTTCACCAGAATATTAGAGACTAAATTGTTGTTTAGAGCTTGGCACTGTGATAGGATTTATTTCTGAAGAATTAGCAAGTCAAAATACTCTGGGTCTTATTTTATTGTGTCTTGTGTATGTGTGTGTGTTGGGGATTTCTTTTTGCCGAAAAAAATAATACGAAATAAAATGTGAATTAGACTCTGGGGAGCAACTCAACAAGTTGGATTTTTTTATCGAGTGTTAAATAATAATTGTCATCAATGTAAGAACGTTTTATTAACTTTACCCTTTCGATTTGTTGAAATGAAGTTTATTGCTATATTACAGAATGAAAATCTATTATGTAATTAAGGAAATGATTTAGGCAAATTTGTCAACTTTATAAATCTATTTAATTTATTCGATTTTTTTTTTTTTTTTTTGCAATTTCGGATTGGATTTCTATATTTGTGACTCAGAGGCGGTACCTTTTGAGATAAAGAGTTCGATAGTATAGAACATTTAGAAGTTCTTCAAGTGTTATTTTGATTGAACATATCTAAGGAAGACAAACCTTTAAATTAAATGACAGGAGGAATCAATATTGAAAATGAGCTTGAACTCCAGTTTAGAAGTTACAAGCGGTATGCCAATAAGCGGGGAAAATAGTTTTTATGCTAATTATACAGAGGAGTACGTAGCAACATATCTACACAAAGTTCTACAGCATCCTGTATACATGGTCGTGTTATATTCGTTGGCCTATGTTTCCATAATGATATGCGCGATCGTCGGGAATGTGATGGTGGTTGCCGTTGTGGTCCGAAATCAAGGCATGCATACAGTGACTAATTATTTTATTGTTAACCTAGCCATAGCTGATATAATGGTGGCTTTGATTTGTCTACCAATCACTTTGCTGAATAATCTTTATGTCGGTAAGTAATGGTTACGTTAATGGTGTATAATGTCTAATGGTGAAAATTGGTAAACTTCTTGTTTTCGTCTTTACTGAAATAATACATGTAATGCTCAGAGTACTGAACGTATAAGATTGATATTTTCTAATCTTTGAAAAAAAAGAAACTACCAGTTTGTCATAACCAGCAGACAGGCATGTCAATGCATGGCTTTTCAAAACATAAAAATAATTATTTATGATAAAAGTCGTATTAATCACCCTCGATGATCGCTTCCTGGTAACCTCAGCCATACTTGCACCGTGTTGTGTATAGTTACAAAGTTTGACCTGCTCAGCACAGGATTCGAACCCGGAGTCTTCGATTTGAGAGGTATACGTTATAGCCCCAAACAACTGTCTCTTTTGTAACTGTGTTTCCGACATGTGATTTAATATCTTAATCAGATGCACAAGGGTTTTACCACACCAGATACATGGAGAAGAGAAAGTATTAACCGATTATTGTTGTTGATTGTTATTATTGAGGTGGGGTGCGAAGTAGGAAGAAGAGGCCCACCAGAGCTCAAGCTCAAAATTGCTATCACATTTAGCTTGAAGCTGCTATAAAATTTGCACAGACGAATGAAAACACCTAGACAATAGAATGGGAAAAACATAAATTTGCACAGGCTGATATAATGGGTATTTTTGGCCTCGTGGTCTTTATGGACTTAAAGGAGATAATTTTCGAAGGGTTTTCTTATTTGTTCTTTTGCTTGCCATGGCAACCAATCAAATTGCCGGGTTAAAAAGATATGGCCGATAGAGTACAACTCGGAGAACATTTCCGGAAAAGGTAAAAAAAAAAAATCCCTAATGTCTCAGAATTAAATGCCATTTTTTCTCTTTTTTTCCATTTTAGTCTATGGCAGCTTTTAAGTTGCCATATTAACCGTACATGTCCTTTGAGCAATGAGATGGTAAAACACAAAATCTGTAAAGGCTAATATCATAAGATGGATAATTCCATGAAGTCTCAGTCTTACACAGCATAGAAGATAATTATCTAAGAAGATAATTTTCTTAGTATTTTTTTCCACTTTTGCATTTTAATCTCTATGATAACAAATAAAATGAGCACTGCATGGGGGTGCCAACGCTCTGCACCAGTTGCTTACAGACTAGATTAAGTCGAAAGGGGGAGGCATAACAGTGTCAAAGATATCTTGATGGTTACCTGCCTCTGTTGCTTAAGTTCACCCCTTTTTGATATTTAACAAATAGTCAGAGCTAGACGTAAATATCTTCATGAATGACAGAGATATAATAACACGTAAACCTATCATAAAGGTTTTGAAAATTCAGTCAAAAAAAAGGCATAACGATGTCAAAAAATATTTTGATGGTTATCTGCCCCCTGCCGTATGGGAACATCTTTTAATGTAACGTTTAATGTAAATATTTCAAATAAATAACCAATGATGGCGACGGATTCCAGATTGTTCGCCCATTACTGATAGCAAAGGTTCTACGAAAACCACTGATGCACAGGTGTTTATTAAAGAACAAAAAAAAAAAAAAAAAATGCAGCATGCAATAAATTAAATGTGGGACAAACAAGCTCGGACGAAAGAGCCCAGGGAGGAACAAGCCCTGGGCTAAACCAGTTATAGAACAAAAAAGCCCGTAACCAAACACATGTTCGGACGATAGAATGTTTTTCTTACATCATTCTTAGTCACAGTGTTGATTTATACAGTTGAATACTTAAATGTAATTGATGGCCTTGAATTGCCCTGCACTCCAACACCTTCAAAAATTCAACAGCTTTGAAAAATCTACCTATCATGGAATGTTCGGTTCATCTGCATGCAGTAACTTTATAAATGAAATAACATCAATTTTTTCTGCAAAAAATGGCAGTAAATGGCAAAAACCAGCAGTGTGTTTGAAACATAACTCTTTCACTGCCTATTAATACTTAAATATCCTGTATTGACAGCATAGATCAAGATCAGATTGCACGTAGTAAGAAGTATGATCTTTAACATAAAACACCCACCACCCAATACAAAACTCTGGTCAAAATTCGTCAGCATTTACCGATAAATACCTAAGGAGATCAAGAATCAAGATCAGATAGCACTTTTTGGGAAGTCTGATCTTTTAAATAACACACCCGCCATTTAAGTGTACCTGACTGGTTATTTTTATACCTTGTGTAACTTTACATATTGGATTTTGTGTGCCTAGTTTGTAATGGGTCGAAATTGTCATGGTCCGAGATGTCACACGATATCGGGACAACTCTGACAAGAAGAAATAAGGCATCATATATGCTAGGTCAGTCAAATATATAGTTATACCTTAAGATACGAGTAGCACAGTAATTTTATGAAAGAGAAATCTTGCCGAGGTTTTGAAACCGCTATTTTGGGGGAATGCACACATCGTCTGCATTTTGTCATTTACATAGTGTAAATAGGAATAGACAGCAACATCGCTTGTCACAACTCGGTCGATTCCGCAACTACATGTAATCATTTGATTAACGGATCGCCCGAGGTTTGCCGAATGTTTCTTTCAGTATAACAGCGCAATAATTTGCAGTTATAAAAAAGCTCATTAGAGCTGGAAATTCTTTGTCAAACACTCTCTTACGATTAACATCGCATATCTACTAAAGATTTTTTTTTTTGTCAACTGAAACCTAACTATGATGTTGAAACTCATTTTTTTTTTTTTTTAATTTTCACGGGTCGGTTTTTTAAGCGTAGTGAGATGCACTGCAAGCGGTATTTTGCACTTTTACTGGGGTTTTTCCGTAGGTGCATGGATAGGGGTCGAAATATTGGTATGCATAATTACTATGGCCCTCGGCTTGGCAAGCCAAGCCCAGGCCAAAAAACCGGTGTTAGTCAGCGTACCGTTATAAGAGTTGTAATACGCGCTTCTGAATCGGTCCCTGTAATAAGCGATAAAAAGCGTCAAAAAGTGCCATGAGAAGACTAGAGCTGTCTTTCACTATAGAAGATACGCACAAATTTTACGCTAGGATTTTCGTACGCAAGCATTCAGTCTGAAAGCCCGTTTCGCTAAACTGGGTAAATTTACGTCAGCATTCAAAAGAATCGTTCTCTCCACTTATTTTGAGACCAGCATTTATATGAGGATAGACGGAATGCTGCTATAAAAATTGACTTGCATCTGTTCTTACGAACATGAAAGTTCGCAACAAATGCATAGCTCAAATATAAACCGCTCCGACTGGGATTCGAACCTGTGCGACATAGATCCTCGTTTATCGAGGGTTAAAAGACCAATACACTAACCACTGAGTTAAAGAAAATCCTCCCTAATGTAGTTGTCAGGTATTGATTTTATACGGGAAGAATCTAGGCTGTATGGAAGGAGTGGTCTCCCGTAACACTATTCTTCAGACACAGTAGAAAAAGGTTATTGACGAATTGTGTTTTCAGTGAACTCAGGTTGGTTTGCTGTTCTGGACAGTCTGATCTGAATCAACTCAGTAAAGATACATTTTCCGTCAGTGGATTCTTAAATGATAGGTTGAGAGCAAGTTCATTTTCAATTTATGAAATTTTGCTTTAAAGAAACACAAAACAAAACAAAAACAAAGTTAGATTACACCTAAATCTATTTATAATTTCTTGAAGGTCAAGAAGCGCCCAAAAGTAAACAATTAAAATGCATTAAAAGTTAAATTATACCACTTAAAAGTATGGAAATTGTTGTGAAGACGAAAATCTGTCATTATATAATCGGCCCAAGTGTTAGTAACTGGTAGAAGATAATTTTTAAAACTGGGTAAAAGTAAACAAAGATAGAGCGACTGTGCAACTTTTTACCTCGTTTTAAAATTCATTTTCTCTGCCAGTGACCTACACTTGGACCGACCGCACAGTAACAGATTGTCACCTTCACAATAATTTCCACACTTTTAAATGGCATGGCTTAAATCCAAATGCATTTTTAAAATCACATTGTTTGCTTTTGGTTACAAATATGCCTTTAATACCACAAGTTGAGAATTAAATTTTAATAAAGATATCTGATTGTTAATTTGTACAGTGGCATTATCATTTTAAAAGAACTTCTCTAGGACATCTGTTTCCAAATAGAAGAGAAATTTGCAAATGTTGTTCGGTGATAATACAATGCAAAGTTAATGTTATTATAATGAGTAAGGTGTACAGAGTGAGATCGTATTGTACATTCGAGATTCTGATCTCATTTTGCACAGGCACAACTCATAACATAGGCAACAATGAAATAATTTGAGAATAGTTGGTTAAGCTAGTTTTTATTGGACTAAATTTTGTTTGAGTATTTTACCATTTACAATAGTTCAGATTAACAAATGCTATGAAAAACAGCCAAATGGTTATCCAGGTATTATGAATTATGGCAGCACAGTCTAATGGCCACATCTTTATGTATTTCTGCAAACAAAAATATTGTCGATTTCTTCAATTTTTACAACTTTTGGAGTGGTAAAGAACACTTCTGCTGTGTCACAGCGATGATGTCTGTTGAATCATTGTTACCTAAGCCAAATGTCTCGATTCAAAATCGCTTCATCTTAATTCAGCCTTAAAATGGAAATTTCTAGGTTTTTTTTTATACTGGCCAAAGCATACATTCTGACATTACAAGAATTAATAAGTTACACGTCATGCATAAATTTTGTGTTCGAATTTGAATGTTTGCTTTCAGGTTCAGTAACAAAAGTGGCGGCTATTTTCTTTTCATACCGGGCAGGTGTATGGAGATAGTCACAGTAAATTAAACATTGGGTGATGATGTCGATGAAAATGACAACAACAGCCACGATAAATTAACAGATAATTGACAAAGACCTATAGAGACCATGATAGGAGTGATTTAGGAAATTATTGGCGCATGCACTCGGGCTACTGATCACCTTTGAAGTCCTCACAGCGGATATTGCTGTACAAGAGAATACTAACTTTAATAAGACTTTATGCATATTGGAGTCTTCTTTTTTATGTAAAAAAATGCTGCGCTATACTCAAAAAAAAAAAAGAGAAAATATTAACTGTCATTGTATGTGATCATCACAGTAAGCTGATATACCCCTGAAAATTATGGAAACAAAATTTGGTGGACATCATAGACCAGGATCTCCTGGTTTAACGATGTTCAGAAGGAAGGCTGTTGAAAACATCGTGAGAAAATGCATTTTTTCCTTTTCCCACAATGTTTTCTACCTTATCAAAGAAAAAGTTCATTATTTGCGCCACATCAAATGCTTTCTATTTGTGCAAGTCTACAATTTTGGTGTTTGTTACAGAGTTAAGCTTGTATTAGAAAGTATTTTGTTTAGATACAGAGACCATTAAGTCAGTACAAAAGATAAATACAGCAAAAACAGTGTATAATTTATTCAGTAAGTTAATTCTTTAAGTAAGTATAAATTAGAAAGTAAATAATCAAAGGCCACAGTAATGATATCTAACTGGTGCACGACAAAGACCGTTACAGATGGCATTTCTTTTGAAAGAACTCTAAAACGCACAAATCAATTCATAGATAGCGACCACTGGCAAATGTTCTACTTCAGATAATATAATAAAAAAAAAAAAAAAAAAATCCCGATTATTCAATTTTATACACAGGCCAAAACACAAGCGACATACTGACTTAGATAGTTAAACGCAATAAAGCAAGCCTTTCAAAAAGAAAATGATATGCAGGGGAAATATTCCCCTGAATAAAGAATTAAAATGGAAAAAATGAAAAATAAAACGACTCTAGAAACTTGGACACGAACCCAAAACAAGATTGTACTTAACCAGAAGTTTATGAGAATTAATCATTAAGCAAATTATTGAGGAATCGCCTACCCACAGTTGTATAGTATGCTTATGCATTAAGTACAAAATTAAAGGAAAATAAGTAAAAAGGGTTTTTCAGTAGGTGGAGTATAACCTACTAGTCAAGATGTATGCTTTAAACTTTGCTTGATGCTGACAAATTGACTATTTGTGTACGTTACATACAAAACTCAGTATCAATTAAATTGTTCATTTTGATCTTGTCAAGTAGCCAAATAACATAGCTACCAGAAAGGCTAATCAGCATTTTCGCATGATAATTATTATGTAGTACAAAGCCGTTTTTAATATAGTTGCTGATAATCTTCTTTTGACCCTTGAAAGTAGCCATAAATATGCCTGCCAAACGGGCTTATAATCACTTTTGCCCAAATAAGGTGAACAAAGCAGGATGATGGCAACAATACTGAGTCATCTGGTTGCGTAGCAAACAGGATCTCATTGTGGTCATCCGGGTGTAAAGGGTGACGTTACTATACCTTAGATCTTGTATTGCTTCAGGTACATGAGCCATTGTCTGAGAAACGGGGGCTTAATGCATCTGCAAAAGCTATCGACCCAGGACAGCCTTCGCAGTCGCAGTCGCGCAGGCTGACCTAGGTCGAAACCTTTTGCTATTGGTCAATTTTCTTCATGTCAAAGGACCATTGTACCTCAGGATTCAGCCATTTGATAGACAAAATGGTTTTTATGGATCCATACTTAAGGGATGACTTGCTTGGTATTATGCATCACGGGGATGTATTAAGCCCCCTTTTGCCAGAGCATGGCGCATATATATTTTTTTCATGTAGCACTCAATGTTCAGGTATTAGGAAATGTGTCAAAAAAGCAATATTTTGTTCACAGGTAAAAATAAAAATTATTATCTGCATCCTGATTTGATTTGATATCCGTTAATATTCAAAATAATAGACCCATGAGTGTCTGAGTTAGTCGAGTGGCAGTTGCTGACCAGTATATTTTTGTACGACAGAATCAGTTAAAACATCGTTCATGAAGTATTGGTGAAAAAAAACAAGAAAAAAATAGACCAAAAAAATCTTTTTTTTTTTTTTCGGGGTTTTGAATCCATGCCAGCTCAGGTGGCAGCATTAAAAGCATAATAAATATGGATGTTGAATTTTACAAATGCGAAACTAATCTAATTTTGGAATCAAGCCAAATTTAATTTGGCTTCACAACTCATTGTACTGAAATATTCCTCTACGTCCAAAGAAATGGAACCAATAATGTGGTCTTTGTTGTGTAAACAAGAATAAACAATCCAATTGCCCATTTGCCTAAATTAATAATTAGATTTTCTTCAGTTTCTTTTGGTTCTATTTGCTTGATGATACAAGTAATATTTGCAGGCTTTAAAGAGTCGTATTACAAAAAATACAGACTTAATCACATAAATCAGAGAAAGGTTTTTTTTTTTTTTTTTTTTCTTTTCTTTTTCAAATTTAAAATGGCTACTTTTCCTAAACGGAATATCAGATTTTTTTTTCATATTAAATAAAGTTTTAGTCATTTACGGTATAGAAATGTGAGTAAGTTTCATGAAAATCCAATCGCAAGTGAGGTATATTTCAATGTCTAATTTACATTGAATTTTTTACCAACAACAATTCGATCAAATTACTGAAAGTACTGGAAAAATCAGCGATGCGCTGGGAAATATCTTACAGATAACACTTACCAGCAATAATAGGTAAATGTTGTTTACAAGTAGAATTTGTACGACGAAAAAAATTTTTTTTCATAAAGAAAGCTATTGACGTTCTCTATAATCTCACAAAGCTTCAAAAATTAATCATCTCTGAATTAAGTAAGGCGATAGATAACGCAAAGAATGAATCTGATAGGTCAGTACCATTTCCGGCAGCTTTTCGTTATCTGAAAAAAAAAATTCGATAGTAAACGTCATTGACCAATTAAATTAATGAGCAATGCTTTGTAAAAAGGGGGCTTAATGCATCTGCAAACACAATCGACTCAGGTCAGCCTTCGCAGTCCGCGCAGGTTGACCTGGGCGGAGACCTTTTGCTTTTGGTCAATTTTCTGCATGTCAAAGGGCCATTCTACCTCAAGATTCAGTCGTTTGTTGGAAAAAAATGGATTTTATGGATCCATCATTATGTGATGACTTGCTTTGTATAATGGATCAAGAGGATGCGTTAAGCCTCCTTTTGCCAGAACAAGGCTCATTGTTAAATGTAGTCACCGTGGTATAAAATTTCATTTTCAAGTTTGGATGAGAAAAATCCGTCCCCTTCTAAAGTTAAGACCTCAATAATTGTCTTACTAGTATTCAGTTATTCCGTTCGACGTACATGATCAAAGATAAATTACAAGTGAGCAGGAGAATAGTAACGAATGATGTCAGTCTAGCCAAAAATATGCGTTGAATACCCGTCCAGGTTCGGAATCACGCCAGATCGTCACGAATTCCACAGCAAGAAGGCAATGTCGCCAAAATGGAGGCAATAAATATGTAGCATAAGCAGAAAGCGAAGAACCACATCCTTTTTAGCTCCACTGGCCGAAGGCCAGCGAGCTATTGTCATGGCGTTGTGTCCGTCGTGCGTCCGTCCGTCCGTCCGTTCGTCCGTGCGTGCGTCCGTAAACTTTTTCTTTAAAAAACTTCTCCTCAGAAACTATTGACTGGATTTTTACCAAATTTCACAGGAATGTTCCTTTGGTGGTCCTCTTTCAAATTCCTTCAAATAATTGTGTTCCATGAAGAATTCTGGTTGCCATGGCAACCAAAGTAAAAAACCTTTAAAAATCTTCTCCTCCCAAACCGCTATTTGGATAGCATTATTATTTTGCAGGAATGTTCCTTAGATACAGGTTTACAGAATTCCTTTAAAAAAAAATGATCTGTCAAAAAACATGGCTTTTATGGGAGACTCATTTTCCTTTTATGGTATAAAGTAAAATCTTTGAAAAATTTCTTCTCTAAAACTATTCATTGGATTTCATTGTTGTTTTGCAGGTAAGTTCCTATGGTGGTTGTCTGCCAAATTGTTTCTATGGTGGTTGTATACCAAATTCCTTTTAAAAAAATGATACACCTAAAAACACATTTTTTTATAGACAAGGCTTATATTTCAAAAAAATGTTCTTCTCCAAAACTATTTATTGTGTTAGTTTTATCGACTAACAAAGAAAAAGGAAGAAAATTGGATTGACTTGACCTAGTCAGGGCTGTCCTATTTAAGCCCACACATTTTCCTTGGTATTAAGATCACAATTTACTCCAATGATATGCTATTAGTTAGTACTAGTAATGAAATATCACTGGCCATAAATAAGATAAAAGCTTGAGCACCTTTCACAACTTGAGCTTTTCAATTTTGCCTTATTACTAAGCCTGAGTAACCATGCCAAGATAAAAAAGAAAAAGTATTTTAATAACAAAACCCCCATGTTGTAGGTACTTTATAGTCCTTTTGATATAGAACAAGAGAACCTCTGCACTTTTATTAGTTCAGGTAAAGGTTTGTTGACCTACTAATGAGTAAATGCAGAGTGGACAGAGAAGGGGTGTAAATCCTGGTGACCTGGTACACAGTGGGACAGGGCTTTACATTTGTGATAAGGCATTAATGTTACCCAGTCAAACTGATCCCGCAACTTCAGTACACCAGAATTAATCTGTGCCCTGGAGCAGGATATTTGATTTATGTAAATGCATTTGTAGACCATTTTGTGTTGTTTGCCACAGAAGACATTCTAACTGTGAAAAGTTGATTATTAGGGATTAGGTGTTCATTGTATGCCAGCATATTTCATTCTATCTGGTGTATTGATGTAAGTTGATCTATATTGCTATAACATTCATTCATTTGCCCTCCTAGCTGTTCTTTTAGATTACCCCTTTACCACACAATCACAACTTTTAACGACCCTGAGAAAGACATATTTTCTATATTTTGATGTTTCCCCACCCAAAATGGTTTGTGAAAGGACCTGTTGCAGACAACATATCTTCAAATTAGTAAGACATATATAAAAAAGGATAGAAATTATTGTGGGAAACTAAGAAAATGCTGGTTACCATTTTTTTCTTCTTTTCTCACAAGTTTTTTCCATACCTTTTTTCTTTAGTGAGCTAAAATGCAGGATTGAATGGTAATTGTTAAAAACTTCTTTTCGCCATTATAGAAATATCAGGCCTGTGGAGCGATACAGGCGCTCAAGCGCCTCTAGTTTCTTCTCCCGTAAAGTGCAGTACTATTTGAGCCACGCTCTGACAAAAGGGCGTTTAAAACATCTCTGTGATGCATTATACCAAGCAAGTCATCACAGCATTATGGGTCAATGAAATCCATTTGTCTAACAACTAACTGAGTCTGGGCGTAGAAATGTCCTTGGACATGCAGACGATTTACATAGCAAAAAACTATCGGCCCATGTCAGCCTGTGGGGACTGCGCTGGCTGATATGAATCGATACTTTTTGCAGATGCATTAAGCCCTTTTTTGAAAGAGCATGGCTCGTATCTAATTCGTCCGTCCTAGGAGCATGCAGGTAACCACGCCCGTAAAACTGTAAGCTCGCATACTATCGCATCAGAGTTTCGAACATTCTCAAAATTGTAACTCTACTAGTTGCGACCGCTTGAGACTCTGGAATGACTGCGGCACCTCACAAGACTCCATGGATGTGGTCATACAACATTACCAAGAAATCATTTAATCGGTCGTAAACTGGTCGGAGTCTGTCCGGCCTGGAATAATACACTTTACCGTATTTTGTTACACATTTTGATCCAAACAGCCTAAAATTGCAAGCGGTCTTTTTTTTCAAACATTTGTCAATTTCATCTCTTTGGCATTCTAATGTTCAATTTCGACTTTCAAGCATATTCCAGACAATATTAATGGAAAACATGTGATACGATCTACAATATGAATGTATTTCAGATGTAAAATTCCGCGTCTGCCCACAGATTGAAAGTAATAGCTTGAAGACGATAATGTAATGATCTGTCAGATTCATGTAAAGAATGGGTTCTAATTTCCTATATAATATAATAACCCTTAGGAGCGCGACTCAATGAGCTTGTGCGGGCAGTGTAGATCAAGATCAGAACGTGCAGTCTGATCTTGGATCTACACTATCAGATAAGGAGATTTTTTTTTTCCAAAAATAACTTCGAAATACCAAAATTTAGGTTTTTACTATCGACTTGGAAGTTTCATTTTAGTTATAAAGCAGGTCAAGGATTAAATTGCGCCAAATACCACAATTCCAATACGGCATTTCAATATTTTCCAATACGAGATTTACATAGTCTGTGAAAGCAGAACAGAAAAGAACAGAACATATTTTATCAAGACTTGTACAAAGTACATCGTCAGTTGCACAAACAATATACAAAGCCACGTGGTACATAGAAATTACATGTACATGTATATCAAGATGTTATGGAAAGAAATAGGTTTAAAAGTATGTTGAGTAGAATTTAACAAGCTCTAAAGAGTGAAAATTTAAGGAGCTATGAATTATAATGTTTCCAATCTTTTTGCGATAGCAAGTTTGACAAAGACTGCAATGTTCTTAATAGTGTTTTTTCCTCGGATTTTAATAATTCAATACATTCGTGCATAGATGGGCGATTTCCACAGCATACAAATTGTAATCCTTTTATGTCTCAACATTTAAAACAGCGTCTTTTACGACTTTTTTTCTAACCAAAGGCAAGCAAGGTTAGAGCCATATTTTTAATATTGAAGGAGTATAGCGAAGTTGAAAATGTTATTGCAAACATCCGTTTTATAAAAAAAAAAAATGGTTCTAACAAAGCACTCTGTTTCAGATAATCTGAGTCTCAAATAGCTAGTCCTAGAATTGGGAAAATATCCGGAATGGTTGTTAAATAAGAACCATTACTGAGAAGAACAGGCAGTTGAATTTTGAATATGAATTTTCTGATATTCTTTAGGTTTCCAATCAAAAGTCTTGATATTGGTATTTTTCAATAAATACATATATTTGAGCCATGTTCTGTGAAAAGGGGCTTAAAGCATCCGCGAAAAGTATCGATCCAGGCCAACCTGCGCAGTCCGCGCAGGTTGACCTAAGCCGAAGCTTTTCGCTATTGGTCAAATTTCTGAATGTCCAAGGACCAGTCTACCTCATGATTAAGTCTGTTGTTAAAAAAATGGCTAATTGACCCATAATTATGGGATGTCTTGATTGGTATCATGGAAACACGAAGATGCGTTAAGCACCCTTTTGCCATAGCATGGCTTATATTCTTTTTCATTGGTGTTGGGAAGGCTTAGTTTCATATGACTCTGAATACTATTTAGAATTTGAAGTGTTAGTTTCGGGAAGAATTTGAAATTACTTTTGCCGCTTTTCAAGCACTCCAGAAACTGCAATAATTAAAACAACCTTTAAGAAAAGCTCGCGATTGCTCGGGAAGTTGCTGGTGCAGATTAAAAATTGTATTCCGAAGGTTGTACTCGAGACAAGAAATATTTATACCTTTTTTCTAATATAATTATGGGAATTCTATGTCACTTAGCTGAATTTTCATTTCAATAACACGTGTCTGTGAAAGAATAGAAAAAAAAAAAACGTGTGTGCGTGTGTGCGGGGGAACTTAATGCATCTGCAAAAAAAAAGTCGACCTTGCTTTCAAAAACACCGCTTCAAACAAGAAACTTAAATAACACAAGTTACACAAGTAGCAGTTAGAAGGAAAACTATTCTTGGAGGACGTCTACTGCAAAGGAATAAGCGTCTTTGCATGGTAGATAAAAATAACAAAAAGCAGATGGTTGTCTGTGAGTTGAAAATTAACGCTGAACTGTGTAGTTAGGTACAGGTGGTTCTTCGAATTACAACTGCGGTAAAAGTAAGGAAGAAAATTCCGCGATTTTATGTACGAGTAGTATACATGTATATAACATACCTTTCATAATGCCAAAATGCGCACATTTCTCTGTCTAAACGCACATTTTCAACTTATAAACTATTGAAACAGCTGCAGACGATCTTGAAGACATGGAGTCGTAAATTTGTATAAACAACATAAATATTCAACATCGACTATTCTGTAAATAGGTGGCAAAAAGAGAAAACAAATGTAGATCTTTTTCTTAATTTTAATAGATTTTTGGCTCAAACTTTAATAGGTATGATAAAAGACAATTATTGATATTGAACTATTGCCTTGAACGAGTATTGCTTGAGAAGTCAATACTGCACCCGTTTAATTCCATTAAAGAATTGAGTTATAAGCTCTTTTCGGACACATTGTATTTAATAGTTTATCTTTTGGAAAATAAGGTAGATGTTGACATTTGAGATATCGTTACCGATCAGTCGTGTGCCAAATAAAGTACTAGTACAAGCTGGACTGACTATTCTTTGTGAGGGGAATTGCCAAACTAGCATTCCTGTGCAAACAAAGAATCGGCGATAAGAGCTATAACAATGAAATTCTGACATAACGAGTTCAAAGTCTTTGGATCTGAATATTGTCTGAATACATCGCCTCATTTATTTGATGGATTAATCATTAACGAGAAGAAAACCCAACTAAATGATAAATGTGGTAGAAGGTTGCCAACACCAAACTTTCCCTTGTGAATTTAAGTATACGATATCAACTGAGTTCGAGGTATTTCCGTATAGAAGACCGGGGCTACATTTCACTAAACTACGTACGCACGAAATTTGCGTACCCAGTTTAGGTAAGCAGGCATTAAATCTAAAATCAAGTTTCAGTAAAGTGCATAACTTTGCTGATGTGAGTAAATATTGACATAACTTTACGTCAACTCGTACCTTTGTGTAAAGCAGGGATGGTATCTGTGTGTATATAGGATCCCAAATAATTTGCGCAGATTTATGCAGTTTAGTGAAAGGCTGTCCAGGGCCCGTATTCACAAACCTTTTTTAAGAACCTTCTATGGTTGGTGAGTACGAACTTTCAGCACAAGTTTCATGTAACGACGGGAGCGCGATGCTCTCGGTGTTAACATACAGCTCGTGCCAAGGTCTTTCTTCTACGACACGGCCAATGTAAGAGGTCGTATTAAAAGTATGGTAAAGATATTTTTCCGCAAGTCTATTGACTTTTTCGAAGAAAAAGAAACGATTATTGAGTTTTTCCTGCTCACAAGCTGCGCATGTTTCTTCTCTATAAACCCTATTTAATTACACTGCGTTATTATGACAAAAAGATGGTATATATATTTTTTTAATATGTCGGTTGCCTTTTAAATATCTGGAAATCGCTGACGCGGAAGAAAAATGGGAGATTTATAATTGACCGGGATACCAAATCATGTCAAAATGGACGTTTATTATAAAGGGAAGTAATTCATTAGGTCAATAACTCTTAAAATTGCAGCGCATCTCTTAAAGAATGCCCTGCTTTTTATACACAAGATGTTAAAAAGCACTATTTCCGTGCAAACAATGAAAAAATCTGTCCACTGATTTTTTTTTTCAAAAAATTGATCAGAAAATACGTCTTTGTTGGCACTTCAGAATATTTCAAATTGCCACTGTGATCTATCTAGTGCTCTAGTTCTTACGATTAATCCTTTTTAATATTGGCAAACATCACTTTTATAAAAATAATAATTTATTTGAGCAGTATTTTTACTTTCAGAACCTTTTTTAGGTTTGAAATTAAAGCTTATTTTCGGTAATGTTTTATTTATTGATTCATTAACGGATTTATCAATTCACTTGAACATAATTCAATCATACCGTTGAAATTGATTTATGAGCATCGACCCCTAAATGCTAGTATGACTCAGGATGAACCGAACTGATTTTGGGTTATAAGGGTCAAGTTCGCTGATACATTTTCTTCAAATATAGCACTGTTGCTGTGTCAAGCCCCCCCTCCCCCCTCCCGTGAGTATTATTACTATTTATCTGCCCGCAATAGCTCTAGTAAAACATACCTAATTTCACCGCCAACCGCTTTGCTGTGGGACCAGTGTGGGTACTTGTTAGAACTATTTTAGCTCTGTTTTGTGACAACAAAGACAACAAACAATAACTTCAGAAAATGTTCAACTACCATTTAATCGTTATTGTTTACAGCTTGTAAGCTTGTATATCGCCCCCGTTTCTTGCCAAAATAAGGAATATCTTGATATCGCGCTCTCTCTCTCTCTCTCTATCTCTCTCTCTCTTCAGAAAAGCTAGAACCTTCTTTTCTGTTTATAATTTGAAAGAAAACAGTATCAGCTACTGTCTCTAAAAATTGAGTAAATTCCAGTATGTTGACTATGAGAAAAATTAATGTGTTTGGAACTAGTCTTAACGGTCGAAATACTGCTTAGTCATCACCTTTAGCTACAACAACAACAAGCAAAGGATATCGTATGAGTAGACGTATTAGGCTCTGTTATATGTTTCTGCGGAAAGTCAGCTTCTATATGCAATTATAACGTGTGTTGTCGTTATATGTAGTACACAAATTAAATCATTATAATTTGTTTATGCAGATGTCAAGTCAGATATTGAACTCAATGCCGGTAGCTAGTCCTGTTACGAATTATGGGATAGAAAAAAATGTGCCGGCGGCCCTCACTTTTTTTAGATTCATTTATTTTTTCGTCACTCATTTAGCATAAATACAAATTACCAAATATGAAAAAAAATCTTGTTATGAGAAAAAAGGGCTGTGGCAAACGCCTTTAAAATCGATCACTATGTCACACTGTTGGTTTATCAGCCTACTAGATCTAGAGACATCAGATGGGTCTGCTTTTTGTGGTTAAGACGTTGGATTTGTTAAAAGGCAATTCCTATTCCTTCGCTTGAGACGCAAGTCACCATGATCCTGTGCGAGCCAGCATCTTCTGTTTTTTCACACTGTTTTCAAGAGCTTTCTAGCACAGATTCGTTGAAAATCAAGAGTTTGTGGTAAAAGGTCAAGAAAAGCAATGCCCATGGTACAATATGTATTCGTCAATGTTGTCGGGATTTGAGAGGAAAAATACGAGCAAATATTGCGAGTTACCCTTAAAAAACTTGGAAATGAATGAAGGAATAATTAAATCCAATCACGGAAAATGGATTGACTGCTGGGGGCAGGTTCAGGTGCATTTTTACGATCTACGTTTTCTTGAAAAACGAGTGTTTTAGATAATTTGCTTGGATCATTACACATGCCTCATTAAAACGTCATATTTTACCTTTCTATTATAACTTCTTTTGTTTGTTCAACTCCTGAATTATTTTATTGGAAATGAACCCAGGAAGAACTTATGTTCACTCTGGCTATTCGCAATGACTTGTGTTGTATGGAGCAACAGATTGTCAGCCAGGACGTTAATAGTTGTTCACATGTTGAAATCTAGCGACAACTAAACTTGACAAGGACTGTTTTATGCTAATTGTTATTTTAATGTGGCAGAAACTGACCATATAGCTTTCTTTGGCAAAACGTTTCAAAAGAATACACACAAAGTTGTTAAGAAGAAGGCAGGCATATTAACCCTTTATCAGATGAGTCTTTACCTTCTGCAGAAGTTTCCAGAAAAAAGGCAGAAATATAACCGTTATAACCTCTTCGTCGTGAATACTACTTCTCATTCAAAGTGCAGATAGTACCGTAAAAGCTTGCGACTACCCCCAATAATTGGTTTTTATGTCGATTAACGACAAATTTTACTGTCTCGACAATGATGTTTTAATTAATCGCTGCTGTAATTCAGCTTGAGGACCTATTCGAAGCAGTATAACTGCCTGTCAATTTAAGATGTCGTAAAGCGGTAACGGCTTTTTTTACTTTTTTAGACTAGCGAAGCTAGTCTTTAGTCATCAAGATTGACCTAGAGTCAAAGTAAACAGAAAACCCCACAGGTGCCAAATACTGCCTCACAGAAAAATACGTCTTTCTGTTATAAATCTTAATTCTGTTATATATATATCAATTTTGACAAAAACCACTAAATCTCTACCACTCCAATTTGAACATGTCTTCTTACAAAGTAATAAACTGAACAAGATGTAATTTACAAGGTACAAGATCTTTGCTTATATGTAAATTAAGTGACCTATGCAAAGCAGAGAATCACTTTTTCCTACACCACTGTAACATTATGAATGAATCTATTAATAGATACACCTAGGTAACTTGTAGCAAATCCCAGTTACATTAATCCTCACTGGACAGGGAACCCTTGTATTTCCTTCATTATTTAGATCATTGTGTACAGTTAACCCTTTACCACACAATCCCGACTTTTAACGACCCTGAGAAAGAAGTCTTTTGAAAATATAGAGGAAAAAGGAGAAAATGCTGGTAACCAGCACTTTCTCCTTTTCCCACAATGTTTTCTACCATTCCCAACACAAATTTCAATTTTTGGGTCACATTCATTTTGTCGTCTGCAAATGCTTTCAATCTGGACCAGTCTGAAATTTTGTCGTTTGGAAAAGGGTTAAACTGTTATGTTAAACTGTTATTCTAGTCTTGAATATTAACGCTTTACCGAACAATCCCAAGTTTTAACGATACTGGGGAAAATCCTTTTGAAAACATTGCGGTAAAAGGATAAAATGCTGGTAAACATCATTTTCTCCTTTTCCCCCATTGTTTCCTACCCTTTTGGAATCAGGTTTCATCAGTTCAGCTACTTTTAATTTGGACTGGCGTAAAATTTTCGTTTTGTAAAGAGAGTTAATAGTTAACTACATCTTGTGCTATTGGATATTGACTAATTGACTGCAAGGTGTTTAACGCCGTTTTCAACATTATTTCAGGGATATTGCGGCGGCCAGATCACCTATGCATGCTTTCCTTGAGTTTCTTTTACCAGCACTACCGCGACTCAGTGACGTTTTGCGGACAGTGTGGATTAAGATCAGACTGCACAGAGCATGCAGTCTGATCTTGGATCTTCACTTTCCTGTAAGACGATATATTATTTCTCCAAAATGTAATTTTGAAATAGCAATATTCAGGTGTTTACCATCGGCTTGAAAGTTTTGTTTAACATTTTTAGTAGGTTAAGGATTAAACTTAAACTGGATTACAGTAAACCAATAGCAGGCATAACCCCAGCAGCTCAGTCGGTAGTGTACAGGATTTGGGAACAGGAGGTCGCTGGTTCGATCCCCGACTCGGCAAATTTCTTTCCGGGGATTGATGATAGTCATTGTGATAGGATTCATTTCTCTCTCACGTTTCGGTGATGATTATAATATAAATGTGGGAAAGCAGCCAGTGGCTTGAAAAGAATATTGTGCGGAGTACTGGTAAAAGAAACTCCAGGAAAGCATGGATATGTTCACTGTCTACTGCTACATAACTGAAATAAAATTGAAAACAGGGTTAAACACCATACAATCAATCAAATTCGCTAGTCTGTCAGTACTTTCAGTACTTTGATATTAAGATGTCGTAAAGCGGTAACGGCTTTTTTGACTTTTTAAGATTTTTTTTTAAAGGCGGATTTTGTGAGAGGTACTAATGAAGAAAAAAAAGTAACGGCGCCAGTAACTGTCTCTTTTGTTTTCACCGTTTCGCACAAAACTGAAAAGGAAAAAAAATCAATTGGATATACTTCACAAGATTAACTGTAATCAAAATGATCGTTGGAAAAGGAGCAGTTACTGCTAAAAATGGTTTGTCTGAAAAAAAAGTAGATTTACAGTAATGGTCTGTAGGGTAACGCGTTTAAAAAAAGTAATTATCAATCAGCACAAGAAAAGGAATATCCCTATCACATCATTTCGCTATATAGTGTAAATAAGCGCACGGGTCGTCGATAAACGGTAGATAGCCTTTTATATTGGTGTTATAAATTTGTCAACAAATAGGCCCAAAGAAGCTCGTAGAATAACAGGTTCATATTTTTCACCAACCGTAAATTACTATTTATGCGTTCGAGACTAATGCCAAGAAGTAAACCAAAAGCCAGCTTTGCCAAGAAAAAAAAATACTTGATGTTTAAAGCACCATGTATTCAGAGCATTGATAATGACAAAATTCTTGGAGTAGGGATAATCTTCGAGAATACAGTACCATTATACTTATCAGTTAGATCTTCGCCTGTAGACACCGATCTGAAACTATACAGAGAGGTGTTGCGTGATGTTTAATCTCCGTTTTTCTTTTGTTAAAAACTGGGAATGTCTGCAAGGACGAATTTTAATGCTAAACTCCGTCCACATGCTGAAATCGATATACAACGAAACAGCCACGTTGTCAGATTTCATCGATTTCAGTGTCTTTATAAACTGGTCCCCGTTGTAGATCTATACATGTTACATATACAGTTTTGAGAGGTAGCCAATCTGAGTGTCTTTACAGAAAGTCTACGATATTTCGCCCAGCTCAAATCCATACGTCGCACTCGGATAAAATATCACATACTACAGAAAAAAATATCCGTATTTACACAGTGTCAAATCGTTTGAAAATATGATATGATGACGTATCTTGCGCGCGGAATACGTCCATATTGATTTGCGATTAGATTGGTCAAACTGTTACGCAATAATATTCATCCACCAGTCATTAAAACGCAGTTTTTCTTAAACTTTTTTAGCCACGTCCATTGGCATTTGAGGGCCGTGGCCATCCCTCATCACACCTTACAATTAAATAAACATATATCCAAATATACATATCTTTATAAATACAGGGTTTAGAAGATGTATAACAATACATGTACGTATATGTGGCAATAAAGCTCTTTTATGTTGGGGCAGTGGAAGAGAAAGAAAAAGGGGGAAATGAAACAAACAACAACAACAAAAAAAAAAAAAAAAAATACATATTTCAGCCTTGTTTTTTTTTTTTTCAGAAATATATACCTTTTTTTGGCTCACGGGATGTTCTGTAGTACATATTCTATCATTGCCAAGTTGTTTCTATTAATTTTCAACTTTTCTGTTGATCTATAAAGGTTTGGTTAAAACTCATACTGTTTTTCAAGCCATTTATATAAGGTTTGTTTGCTTTGTTTCTATAGCTATAAATTACTTTTTGTAATTTCCAAAGATAAAATGTCTAGTTGTTCATTGTTTCGTTTATAAGATCCTTGAGGCATGTTTCGATGATCAGTTTTTAGCTTGGGCTTGGCTTGCCAAGCCCAAGGCTATAGTAATCGTATACCAAAATTTCAACCCCATCCACATGATCCGAGCAGTTACGAGTAAAAGTGAAAAGTACCGCTTGCAATGCATTTCACGACGCTGAAAGAAACGACCCCCAAAAATGATAAAAATATTTGGGTTTGAACATCATAGTTAGGTTTAAGTTCACAAAGAACTGTGAGAGATGCGCGATGTTAATCTAACGACAGTATCTGACTAAGAATTTCAATCCCTAATGATCTTATTTACAAGTGGAGATTAGTGCGCTGTAGCAGTGAAGAAACATTGGCAAATCCTTAGATGTAGTTACGGAATCGGCCGAATAGTGACGAGTGATGTTGCCGAACAATACTCGGAATCTTACGTCTTTCCTATTTTTTGACACAATGTGCATGACAAAACGCAGACGATGTGCTCTTTCTCCAAAACAGCTGAACATTTCAAAAACTCGGTAAGATTTATTTTCGCAAAATTACTGTGCTTTTCGTATCTAAAGGTATAAATATGTTTTGACTGGCCCAGTCTTGTCAGAGTTGTCCCGATATCTTATGACATCTCGGACCATGACAATTTCGACCCAATTTGGGCATTACAAACTCGGCGCACAAAATCGAATATGTAACGTTACACAGGGTATAAAACTTTGTAATATGAGCCATGGACAACCAGTTAAGAAGACCTAAATGGCGAGCGTGTTATATCAAAGATCAGACTTCTTATTAAGTGCCATCTGATCTTGATTTTTGATCTCCTCCGCTATTTATCGATAATTAATTGCCTGACCTGAGATTAGCATCAGGTGGTAGGCGTTTTATAGCGAAGATATTATTTATTACTCAGTGCAATCTGATCTTGATCTAAGCTATCAATACGGGATATTTAACCCTTAGGCTTCTCAGCGCAACTCGATGCTCTTTTACGGATAGTGTAGATTAAGATCAGACTGCACAGAACGTGCAGTCTGATCTTGGATCTACATTGTCTGATACGATGAGTTATTTTCTACCAACAACAATTTTGCAAACGCCATGTTACAGCATATATAAGTGTCTTGAAAATCTCATACATTGTATTGAACAATTTAACCCTTTACCAAACAATCACAACTTTTAATGACCCTGAGAAAGAAGCCTTTTCAAAACATTGTGGGAAAAGTGAAAAAATGCTGGTAACCAGCATTTCCCCCTTTTCCGTTAATGTTTTCTACCCATCACGAAAAAGATTTCAATTTTTCAGTCACATTTATTTTGTCGTCTGCGACAGCTTTGAATTTGGACAGGTCTAAAATTTTGTCGTTTGGTAAAGTGTTAAGGGTTAAGTAATGATAGGTACTGAAAGAGTTAGGTTTTTAACACACCGCTTACGGATCCATATTTTTACTGCTACTTGTTGCAGACAAATTTGATGTTAATTCATTAATAAAGTTACTTCGTGCAGATGAACCTCTCCTTCTAAAATGATAGGAACATATTTCAAAGCTGATGAATTTTCAAAGGTGTCGGAGTGCTGGGCAATTCAAAACCGTCAATATTAGTACTCATCTGTGTAAATCCACAATGTTACTAAGAACAATGTAAGAAAAATGTTTTATCCTCTGATCATGCATTCGGTTCGAGGTTAGTTTGTCCAAAAACTATAGCTTGGCCGTGGGCATGTTCATCCCTGGGCTTTTTCATCCAGGCTTGTTTGTCCCACATTATTGCACCCTACTTTATTAAGATGAATTTTAAGTGAAACATGAATTAAAAAACCGAGTAACATCATATATCTACAATTAGGAGGATTTTTTTTTTTTTTTTTTTAATTAATGTCTGTGAATCACTGGTTTTCTTGGAATTTTCACCATTAGCAATGGGGGAACAATCTCAAATTTGTCGCCATCATTGGCTACTTCTAAATACCAAGATTACCAATCGTCAAAATTCAGAATTTAATATAAAAGCTCAGTGCTTAAGTGAGAGAGGATTGAATTGTGTCGTAATGACTACCATCAATCATCGAAAGGAAATTGGCTGAGCTAAGAATTCAAACCAGTGACCCCCCTGTTCTCAAGTCTGGTACGCTAACGACTGCGCTAATGGGGCTTGACTGCAGAAATTGGTTTTAACTTTTTACCATATGATAAAATTTTAGACTTAACCAAATTGAAAGCCTTTGCAAATGATGGAATTTGTCCCAGATAGGGTAGAAAGCATTGTGGGAAAATGCTAGTATACATAAAAGCAGCAGTATCTTGAATCACTTCAAAAATGCAGAAAATGAATTGAACAAGTTAGGAACGGGCCCAGTGTTCTTAAATTTTAAAGAATCAAAAAGAATAGAGAGCAAATTGCTTGTATACAAAAAAGTAGAGCCATTTTCTTTTACCCCAAAAAGGGCCATGTTTTCCTCCAAAAATATTGACCATCAGCAAATCATTTTTATGCACCATGTCTTGGATAAAGTTAAAAGTAAAACTGTAGCAAACACCAATCATCAGAAGACTACATCTCTGGCCAAATCTTCACCACATTTAGTCCTAGTATTTGTCCTTCTATTAATATTTATTCCTTTACCACACAATCCTGAGTTTTAACAACTGTGATGAAGGAGGCTTTAGAAAATACTGGAGGAGGTGCTCAGGAGAAATTGCTGGTGACCAGTATTTTCCCCTTTTTCCACATTGTTTTGTTACACTTTCCAATGTCAGCATTAGCATCACATTGGATTTGTCGTCTGCAGTAGATTTCAATTTTGAAAAGTCTAAAATGTTGTTGTTTGTTAAGGAGTTAAGATAATTTTGACAATTGCCACTATGCAAATATGAAGATCGGGTTAGCAAGTTTGTTTCCTTAGATTACATTGGTCACCAGTTTAAATTTTGGTCAATCTTGGTAAAAATAAATAGGTCACACAAGACAGATTACAATCACTCTTGTTTTTTTTTTTTTTTTGGGGGGGGGGGGGGGGGGGGGGGCAATAGATTAGAATTATCATAGATGATTTCAAATGTTTGCTCCCCTAGTCACAACACTGACAACTTGTTTATACTTTTGAGACCATATTTTGATTACATGAACTGAGTTCATATTCACCAACTGTTCTTAACAACGTTCTTTGTCTTATTCTCCAAGATGTTTAAAATTCGAAAGTAAAACACTTCTTCTGATTGGCTAAACCGGATGGTTTAGCCAATTTGAAGTGTTACTTTCAAATCTAGAAAAATCAGGAGAATAAGACTGAGAAAGTTCTTAGGAATGGTAAGTAAATAGAGATCCTGATCTGTCCATCTGTCTTAATAGTATGCCATGCAAATTTCTATTTGTGTTTAAAGCCAAGCCAAGACAGGTGGTTCAGTCTATTAAATACAAGGCTTGAAAGCCAGGTTTGCTGAGCTTTGCCTATTCACTCTTTGACATATATATATATATATATATATATATATATATGTAAGGTCACGTGACAATATGGTGGGACGTGTTTTCTTTCGGCTCTCTGGAAAAATTCAAAATTTTGCGCTATCTCGTTGAAAACGGACTTTAGAGTGATTACTTTCAGTGGAAATGTGATTAAGTGATATGGGGCACGGTAATAGGAATAGACAAAATAAGCAGAAAAAACAAAATAAGAGGAAAAAAGGGAGCAGTAGTAGCGACGAAGAACAACATATATCAAAACAAGCAAAACAAGGAGGTGCGGCGGGGGTACAAGTAAGTGACATTCTTAGCCAAACAAATTCTATATTATTTGAGGAAGATTTCCCCGTCTTCAACACCATCATGGAGCATCCAGAACAAGCAGACACAACAGAAAAGAAATTAGATACTCAAGTACCATCTAATGCAGACTTAATGAAATTTTTGAACAGAATAGAAGGAAAGTTATCCGAGGTGAATGAAAAGTTGAAGGTATTGGATAGTTTAGAGAAGAAAGTGAATGAATTTGACCAAGACTTGAAAAAGTTAAGTGCTTCTGTTGAGAGGGATAGAAAGGAATACACTGAAAAGTTAGAGGTCGTTGGTGAAAGATTGGCTAACCTTGAATTTAGTGGCGGGGAAAATTTTGATAACTTTCGTAAATTAGAGCAGGAGAACCAAAAACTTAAGGACAATCTATGTTATCTCCAATCTCAATCCATGCGGAACAATTTGGTGTTTTGTAATATAACAGAAGACTTAAATGAAAGACCTGAAGGTACCGAGACAAAGTTGAGACAATTCATGATTGATAGACTCAAAATGGCAGAGAATGTTGTGGAAAAATTTCAATTAGAAAGAGTTCATCGAATGGGAGCGCCAAACCCGAAGTATAAAAGGAGAAACATTGTCTGCAAATTTACTTTCTTTAAAGACAGAGAAGAAGTAAGGAAAAGAAGCCACAACTTAAAGGGTACGGATTACTTTATTCAAGAGCAGTTCCCGAGCGAAGTGGTGGAAAAGAGAAAGAAACTGATGGTAAAGCTACGAGAAGCCAAAAAGAGCGGAAAGAAGGCCTGGTTGACATACGATACTTTGTACATAGACGGGAAACCGGTGAAAGGATAGGATCTAGAGGAGGATGTGAAACAGAAAGGAATTAACGTGTCAGTCTGGAACTGTAATGGGTTGACGGAAGACAAACTACAAAGCGAACATTTTTCATCTTTTTTAAAAGAGAATGAATTAATCATTATAAGTGAGGTATGGACGGACATTAATTCTAATATAGATATAGATGGTTATAAGAGTTTTAACTTTTACAGAAAATACAGACACCGGCGCGCTAAAAGGAATAGTGGCGGTACAGTTATTTATGTCAAAAACAATATCCAAAAAGGAGTATCTGTTGTTAGAAACCACCATGACACTATAATCTGGCTGAAATTAGATCATGGGTTTTTTGAGTGTGAAAAAGATGTTTTTCTATGTTCCATATATTTATGGCCGGACGAGTCTCCAATTCATCATGTTTTAAATGTTAATTTGTTTGATTTGCTCGAACAAGATATTTTTCATTTTAATCAGTTAGGTTCCATTATGTTGGCAGGAGACTTTAACGCGCGTGTTGGTCAAATGAAAGATTATATTTTACATGATAAAAGAGTCGATGATCTCGATTCTAGCGATTACTGTTCTGATGAGCCCCTAGACAGGGCCTCCTTAGATTATACATGTAATAGTAGAGGTAAATTACTTCTAGATTTGTGTAAATCAACATCGCTCAGTATAGCTAACGGTAGACTCGGGGCAGACAAAAATACAGGAGCGTTTACGTATTATTCAAGACATGTTTGTAGTACAATAGACTACCTTTTGTTAAATAGGTGCGATTTCCATTGTATCGATGATTTCAGAGTCGGTGATTTTACTATATATAGTGATCATGCACCGTTATTATTTAATCTTAGCTTCCCTATTACTCCCCTTGAAAAACGTAAAAATGAGAATTCGAGTCTTTGTTATAAATGGGTCGATGGGAAAAAGGATGAATTTCGGGCCCAGTTAATTTCTGAACTAAGCAATTTAAACCGTGTTATATTTGATACAGATCAGACAAGTAGATGTTCTGTAGAAAAAATGGTCGAATCCTTTTCAGAAATTATTTGTAATACGGCAAAACCCTTTTTTCAACGCACTGTGAAACAATATGCAAACGTGAACCAACAGCGGACAAAAAATAAGCAATGGTTTGATAGCGATTGTATTTCAGCTCGACGTAATTTATCTCGAAGCTTTGCATTTATTCAATAGCAACAAATCTAATGAAAATAGAGAATCACTATGCAGTAATAGATTAACTTACAAAAAATTAATTCGTGCTAAAAAGCACCAGTTTAAAATAAAACAATCACGTGAATTTGAAAATCTGCGTAGAAAACACCCCAAAGACTTTTGGAGTTATTTCCGAACAAAGAAAATGAATATTAACTGTGATATAGGTATAGATGATTTTCAAGCTTATTTTTCTGATCTCTTTAACGAAATTAAACGAGTAGACATACCGGAAGTAGATAATTTTATATCTAGTCATGATTTTAACTCAGACGATTGCATCTATCGGGAACTTGACAGACCCATTTCTATACTAGAAGTTCAGTCAGCAATAAAAAAGTTAAAGAGAAACAAGGCCGTCTGTCCTAGTGATAATTTATTGAACGAATATTTCATAGAGTCGTGTGACATCATTTCCGGTCATCTCACAGACATGTTTAATATTATATTTGACACTGGCATATTTCCAGAATGTTGGTCTAAAGGTTACATAGTTCCTATTCATAAAAAGGGAGATACTAACCAAACTACAAATTATCGAGGAGTCACATTGACAAGTAACCTGGGTAAACTTTTTTCTAGTATTTTAACTTCTAGAATCGAATCATGGTTCGAATCCAATAATTTTATTTCAGACTCGCAATTTGGCTTCCGTAAAAAGCGCGGCACGACAGATGCAATTTTTGTCTTATCGAATCTTGTTGAACATATTCTAAACTATAATTTACGCATTCCGTGCGCGTTTATCGACCTGAAAAAGGCTTTTGACTCCGTTAACAGAGAAGCATTGTGGTATAAACTTTTTAATATGGGTCTAGGTGGTAAAATTTTAAATGTTTTTCGTTCCATGTATGCTTCCGTAAAATCATGTGTAAAAAATTTTAATACATTTTCGGACTTTTTCGATGTTGCGATAGGGTTAATCCAAGGCCAGACGAGCTCACCGGCACTTTTCGCTCTCTTCTTGGAGGATTTAGAACTTTTTTTTACAGGATAGTAACAGTTGCGGTCTTACATTAAATGAAATATGTTTCATCGTGTTATTATTTGCAGACGACATGGTAATTATTGGAAACTCTAAGGAAGACCTACAACATAGTCTTGATCTTTTATATGAATATTGTTCTAAATGGGGACTGGAAGTTAATATTGCCAAAACTAAAATTGTAGTTTTCAGGAAGCGAGGCAGAATCAAGTCAAGTGAAAAATGGTATTACAATAATGACGAAATAGAAGTAGTTGATAATTTCAATTATTTAGGTGTTATACTGAACTATACTGGGTCATTTATATTAAACAATCAGTATGCTGTCGGAAAAGCTCTTAAGGCAATGCATGTTTTATATAGTAACATTTGTAAACATTTTGTAAACCCAAAAATTTCGTTAGAATTATTTGATGCCTTTGTCAGTCCAATTGTCAACTTTGGGTGTCAGATATGGGGGTTCACTAAATCCAAAGAGCTTGAGCGAATTCATCTAAAATTTTGTAAAATGATTCTCGGGGTCAAACAGTCCACTTGCAATGCTGCCGTTTATGGCGAATTAGGACGTTATCCATTGTATATAAATAGATATGTCCTTATGTTAAAATACTTTTTTAAAATAATAAAGACAGAAAACATCTTAATGAAAACCATCACTAAAGTTATGTTAAATGATATGTCTGTTGGTAAGGTAAACTGGTTATCACGTGTTAAATCACTTTTAGAAGAAAATGTTTTTTTTTTTTATATGTTTGGGAGAATCCCGAAAGTGTTAGTCCTGATCATTTTATTGAAATTTTCAAACAACGATTGAAAGATTCATTTTTACAGAAATGGTATTCGGATTTATCATTAAGTGCTGTTCTTTCTCCTTTATATGGCCACTTGAAAGAAGAATTCAAAATTGAAAGTTACTTATCTATTATTTTAACAAAACGTCTCAGAATTTGTTTAACTAAAATCCGCACGTCTTCCCATATTCTACGAGTTGAATCCGGAAGACACGGGCGTATACGAATCCCTAGGAATGAAAGATTTTGTATATTTTGTAACATGAATTGCATAGAAGATGAATATCATTTCATTATTGAATGTCCTTTTTATTATAGTCTTCGTAAGAAATATATAGATAAAAAATACTACGTCAAACCAAATATGTTTAAATTTGTAAGTCTTATGAAATCTGAGGAGTACAATACCATTTTGAAAACATGTACGTTTATTAAGTTCGCATTCTATAAAAGGAATGCTAAACAAAATTAATAGCGGAAAGTGCAGTTCCAAGATAGACTGCACGTGTTGTGAGGTCTGATCTGACTCTGCACTGACCGCACAAGTCAGTAAAGTTCTGTTTGACACTCCTGTGGTTCAAATGTTATTTTTTTTTTACATCTTCCTGTAAGTACCTTATGATATATAAATCTAGCCAAAGTTTTCCTTTCTCTCTCTCTCTCTCTCTCTCTCTCTCTCTCCAAATGTATGTCACTGTTGACTATTGTTGATCTTTAAAACATAGAATGTTGTAACATGATGTATACTATTATGTACAAGTGAAATAAATATCTATCTATCTATCCTATTTCTTTCAGACAATTGATGATAGTCATGGGAAGAGGATTCAACCCCTCTTACTGCTGTATATTTTCCAACTATGTTTATGTGGTAAAGTAGCCAGTGGCTTAAAAAGTACAAGTTAAACCAATTCTAGGAAGGCATGTATAGGTGCACTGGCCTTTGCAACATAATTGAAATAATGTTGGAAACAGTGTTAAACTATAGAAGCAAATTTTGGTCCAAATTTACTGAAAATTGTTGGGCCAAAATTTTGTCTAGATAATTTGTGGGATAGAGTCTATGAATGAGTCTTGTTTGAAACCATTGTGTGCACGTATCTTTTGTGCATTTGAAAACACTGAACATTATTTACTATTTACAGACCAAAATCTACATTTGGGTATAATGTATTCCATTTATGTCTGCATGTTGGTGTTTCATTATTTTATATACGAGTGCTACAAAAATGTTTATTGATACCTTTTGTAGTCAAAATATCAAAGAAATAACAGTTGATGGAGGGGTTATTATATACACTTAGAGACTCATTGTTGACAGTACTTTTGTATTTTGTAATGAATACTATGTCTGAGTTTGTCATATTCTAAAAGGTTACATAGTTTATTTTGTTGCTGCTGTTGTTTTCGTTGTCTTCCCAATTTTTAAAATCGCCGTTTTCCTTTAACTTTCATTGGGAGAGACTCTACTAGAAATTCATTTTCACGTAGATATGAATAAAATGGTAGAACAATATTGATCCCAAGCTGAACAGTAAAAAAAATACTATATCGTATTGGAAAAGACGAAAATCAACTCCTGCTTGAAACACTGTAGTAGTTAAAAATATTTTAATATCTGCTCTCACACATTTGTTTGTTTGCCCACCGTTACCTACAAAAAGAATTTTAACTTGTATGGGACGGTAAGCTAGAAATTAAATAAGCAGTTTTTAAAAAAAAAGAATATACAGAAGGAGGCTCAAAGATGAGTAATGGTAAAGCATGAAAATTAAATGGTTCAAAAACCGCCGTCTATCGATATGGGAAAAAAAATGTTAAATTCTGGATAATATACAGAGAACAAATACTAAAATGATGTAAAATTAATTTTCGATAGATGGCTTAAAACCTTTCACCACTTTTATTCACAACTGGGATAATCTCGTTAACATGCCTTTGTTTTAAAATGAAAATTTTCAAATCGGATCTATGTATTTTTTCAGTTCAGAATTATATAGATATGGATTCCGATATGTTAAAGACATGAAAACAAAGTTAATATTTACTGAAACATTACTTGTTTTATTTCTGGAATAAAATGTCATGTATAATTGCAATATTTTGTCTCTGAAAGTTGTTGGTATATAGTAAACGGACAATTCATGTTGTAGTAACTAGTGCTAGTATTTGCTTCTCGCTGCGTAAGAAAATTTTCACAACTCGCTTGACCTTCAGACTCGCACGATCTCAAATTTTCTAACGCTTCTCGAATCAAACAGAAGAATCAGGAAAGTTATACGACATAAATTCCGTATGTATACTACAGTATACTATAATGATAGTATTACTATAATGATAGTGTATGTATGCATGTATATACATATACAACAATTATGAATAGGATAATTATACGTTTTCCATTCTCCATAACAGGTTATTGAATCATACGTATATTCAAGGAGGATTTTTTTTTTTAAATCGAATCCAGCCATACCCCCTCATAATCTACAGAAAGTGTCTATCAAAAGAAATATTTTTTATCCCTGCTGCCAAGGATGGGTGATCAAAATCAGCACGTCCGAGACAAACGTCATCGTTTTCAGCACAAAACATAAAATACCAAGAAAAAATATATATTTTTTTGAAATCATATCCTTACACAAGTTAAAATCATATTACATCTTGGCTCTAACTACGATTCCAAACCAAAATTAAGTATAATAGATAATAGTATGTAGAATTCTCATTCGCAATGGCAGGTAAGACTCTTCATTCTTAAGGCATAAATCTGCAAGATTCAGCATACAAGTCCACATACTGAAATAGCTCGTGAGAGGATTTTGTACTGGGAAGAACTATCGAATTATAATCTTATCAAATGACTTGCCCAGCCTTTATTGTTAAGACTTTGTCGCAAGAAAAAAAATGATTAAATTGTTTGAAGCCCAAACATGGTCAGTCATGGCCGTGTCCTGGTTTTGGCTATTCCGAATAAGTAGTGCGCTTTGTGTTTCTGTCTGAAATACTATGTCTACGTGATACCCGCATTATAAAAGACATTTTAATAACAAAATACTTGTATAACATTTAGTTATAAGATAAAAGTACTCTTTTACCAGGCTTTAAAGCAGATATATCTGTAGCACAGTGACGAAATACAAATGGAATGTTACAACAGTCTGAATTTCTTGTGGTCGGATCAGGAAAGAGTTTGTATGTAAATAAGGGCGTATCATATCTTTATAACTGTAAAAGAAAATATCACAAAATAAGTTAGGTAAAAAATAAAGGATTCGTTGAGCCGCACATTTTTGGGATTTGACAGGAGGGACCGATCGTGAGTGACCGATCGTGAGTATAGAAATAATCCGTGAACACCATAATGTTCATGTATGTATGATACGGGAAAAATGCACAGAGTACATGCGCGGTACAGAAAAACGCATTGTAGCCTGTCGTATATATACACAAAGAAAAAAGTATTGCAACAACCAATTTTCAACATAGTAGTCCTGTGTAAAGTCGAAGTGTGGTTATTTCGCGCATGAAAGACCAGAGAAAATCTTTTCAGTGAACCTTATCATCTTCAATGAAACTGAAAACCAAGTAAAATTTTTCCAATTGAGACATTTAATGCATTTTATCTCTGTAACAAAACAAGGCTATTTTTCACCAATATTGCTACACAATTAACTATGGCTGTAGCGAAAATGCTAGGTGGGATTTCAAAATGCAAATTGTCTCTAATCCAAGGGTAATCATCACAGTTCCTGGGACTATAAATGAGGCTTTAACATGGTATAATAATACAGAATAACCCAACTACACTGAAATAGGATACAAACCCGTAAATTTTTTTAAACGGTGTAATTAAGAACTTTTATTCCTGTCGATTTTGTACTTCCTGTGACATATTTTTTTAAATGAAAATCTACTTCCCTGTCAAAAGTTGAACAATACAAGTTGGCTTCTTTCAAAAAGAAGCCAGGAGAGGTCAGCGTCAGTGTTTTCAAATAGTTTATTGGCCTTTAATTTCAACCTCTTTTGCTTTACATGACGGTCATTTGATCTTCTTTCCGCCTTCTCAAGTCGCATGATCTTGTCCAGCGGTATTCTTTCTCTTTTTTGACAAAATTCTTCATACTTTTTCTTCTGCTTAGCTTTATTTGCTTAATGAAGAATTAAAGTTATTTGAGAGGTCATTTGAATCATGGAAAATTAATGTAACAAATCTTTTCTGAAATTCGTCATATCTAAAGGTGGGTGCAGGACAACTAGCCCCAAAGATAACTCGCCCCAAGGCAAGTAGAACATGTACCCTTACAGGCAAATCACTCCCGTCTCTCGATCGATCTCGTATCTCTGAAAAATTGAAAAGAAAACAAGAATAACGTCTCCCGATGGACAGGAAGGAGCATAAATCCACCTAGATCTACCTGCCTGTGTGTGTGTCTGTGTCTCTCTCTCTCTGTGTGTGTGTCTGTCTGTCTGACTGACTGTCTGTCTGTCTGTCTCACACACTGTGTATCGTGCATACCTCTGTACGTGCAAGGGCTGGGGTCATCAAAAATCACAAGAATGTTGAAATACCATGTGCTGTTATGCTTATACTTTCTTTTTAAACCCTCACTCACTGAATACCTAGAGTTATTGCCGTTGACAGCTTATAAATATACAAACTTTGCATTATCTTCCGCTAGGTGGCATTTTTTAAATACCTAACCTATCTGATATGGTCACTCTGGGTACAGAAGCGGACTATTTTTCAGGACGGGAATCAATGCAACCAATTTCAAAATAAAATATACATTTACACTCCAAAACCTACCTTGTACGATTCATCCAGCCATGGTTAGCTAGTATATAACCTATGCACCAGCCATTTATAAACATAAGCTCCTATAAGCTTGGGAAAAAGCCCCGGTATAAGCCCAGCGAGGTGGGGGCGTTATTTTTGTTGTCAGTCTGTTGCAGAAATCCCGGTTTTCCCCATGTCTACAGAGATTTGCAGTAAACGGTGGATATTCGAAAAAAAATAAATATATATATATATATTTTCCCCGTTTAAAATAATGTTTTTTTAAGAAATTTATTGCGAAAAACTGGCTTGATCTTTCCGCAGACGTATTATTCATTGCCATTTTCCGCCTGCACTTTTTACGCGGCAATTTACGCACCGCGCATTAATATTTTTCTTTTTATTAGTCTAGTGATGCGCCATAGCAGACAGGTCAAATCTTCGAAGATTATGACATGCGCAGACAACGCATGATTTGTGTCAAGCGTATCTCCATAAACACTAAGGCTAGAGTCACCCTTCTTCACAGGAATGTTGAGCAACAAGAGTTATGTACACAGGCTTTTGAGCTTTCTCTCACTGATAGTTTCAGATTTATTGCCCTCGACATTTTCGACTTTCACTTGATTGTTTATTTGAGTGGTTGTTTGTATGGTTTTCAATGCCGTTTTCAACTTTTAGTAATTTCTATAGGACAGGAATCAGGGGCAATCGGAGCGATTTATGGGTGTGATTCAGCTCTGAACGAGGGCATTCCCTGCCCAAAGAAAATGTTGAAAATAATGGTTCATCCGGTGTACGCTGGGCGTTCTGACGACTGTTTGAGTAGTTTCATTTAGTTCTGAAGATCGATCATTCAAGTAGCATAGATCACCAAATGACTACAGAATGATGCATCATTCAATAGCTTCGTTACATATAGGCATGTACACTCCTTGAAACCTATATATAGGCATACACTCTCCTTGTAGCCTATTGTATTTGAGTGGTATTGTGAAAATTGTTGGAAAATGGAGCAGGACTAACTTGTCAATGGTCATCTCACATTACTTCATAATGTTTACCAAATACTGTCCTTTGCAGGGACATAATGAGCCGGATAGTGATGGGACTGAGTTAAGAAACTGTTAAAAAAATATATATATATGTATGTATGTGTGTGTGTGTCCTTCTTAAAGTCAGTACGTCCTGCAGCCGACGATTTTTAGCTTTGCAGTAAACGAATTTTGACTCGACTTTTAAATGAGCCATGCTTGATGAAAAGGGGGATTGATTCATCTACAAAAAGTGTTGATTCATGTAAGCCTCCGCAGTCAACTCAGGCTGACATGGGTGGAAACGTTTTGCTATTTGTACATTTTCTGCCGGTCAAAGGACCATTCTACCTTCCGATCCAGTCGGTTGTTAGACAAAAAGGATTTAATGGAGCCATAAGTATGTGATGACTTGCGCCCTTTTGCCAAAGCATGGCTCGAATATTGATGCAGCATACAAAGAAATTGCTCGTTACGAGCAGTTTCTCCCTAAGCTGCATCAATATTTGACATGTATTCATGTTTTGATTCTTAACTTACGGTAATTGACCGTATAAGAAAGGAATGTTTTTGACGTCGGCTGATGCAGTTTCGTTCTAGGCAGTAATGAGGTACTGCTCGAGGAACGCCGCCTTAATTAATTTGGATATGGAAAAACGTCAAGAAAGTGAACCCGGTCTAATTGGAAAACGCCACCAGCATACAAATGCAACTGAATTGGATTTCCAATATATTGACAAAGGCAAAACAAATTGTTTGCTAGTGTCAGACCTATTGTGGTTCCTCTCTTGTTTTGCTACAAGGTAACTTGTTTATACAGAAGATGAATTGATATAATTAACAGATTGTCCGTATGGAATTCCATATTAACTCTGGAGTATGACTTAATACGGGCTCATTATATACTCAGGGTTAGTGGACGGTTATCTTGAACAGAAGTTTGATAATTGTCATCTTGACCACAGGAGCTAAACCTTAATTTGGGGCGTACCTCGGAAAAAGGGGGCTTAAAACATATTCGTGATGCATGATAGTAGGCAAGCCATCACATAATAATACATTCATCAAGTAAGTTTTGTCTAACGACCGATTGGACCTTTGACATGAAGAAAATTGACCAATAGCAAAAGGTTTCGACCCAGGTCAGCCTGCCCGGACAACGCAAGCTGACTTAGGTCGATACTGTTTGCAGATGCATTAAGCCCCCTTCTCACAGAGCATGGTTTATTTATATTGACTGTTATTGAATTAGTTTCTGATCCATATCTGGTAGATTTCAAGCGTTTGTTTACCTGAGATGTCTGTCTTTATATACACGCACAAATTGAAGTCTTTATCAATTTTCCGAAGAAAACAGTATATCTATCGAAATTTTACTTTGTTTTTGTCGTTCAAAAGTTAAACACAGTTGGAAACGCCAGTTTTCGTGTTGCTTTAAGGCTAAAGGTCGTAAAATATGAGACATTTTCATGTAGTTCAACATCACCGTGCATTTGAAATCGTTGGAGGAAGACGGCCATTCTTCAAGTTTGCCAGGAATACTGGTTGCTCGCACCAAACAATCATAAAACCTTTAAAAGGAACAAAACGACACAACGTCCGTGGTCCGACATTCTTGGTACGAGATAGTTCCCGTATAAATGGATTCTGAAAGTAACGCAACCTCTGATTGGCTAAACCATTTGGCTTAGCCAATCAGAAGGGTGTTACTTTCAAATTTAGAAAATTCTTGAGAAAACGACTAAGAATATTCCTACGAATGGATGGTGAATACGAAGCCGGGACGCTAGAGGGTTACATCGCGTCAACAGAACCGTCAGATATTCTGGTCTCGTTATCTGGAGCTGTCTAGGACTTCCGTGCAAACGGCTCGGTAGACTTTGGAGATAAATATCAGCGTGAGAAAATTTGATATCGCGCGAGATGACAAAATTTTCTTATGCAGCGAGAAGTAAATACAAGCAACAGGAAAGAAACTACAATATAATATTCCTATTATTATATATATATATATATTTACCATTTTCAAAGACAAAATTTTGCAATTTTTGACATTTAATTCGATAACGGTAAACAGAATAAAAGAAATAATGGTAAAATGGCCAGTAACTTCGTTTTTATGAACGGCAGATGAATATTATAGAGTTGCATTTCGACCAGTCAAATCGCTAATAAACTATGCCCGTTTTCCGGGCGAGAGGTACGTCATCATACCATATTTGAGACCGTATTTCACTGTGCAGACACGAAATTTCTTTCTGTCGTGTTTGTTATTTTATCTGCGAGCGACGCATGTACCTGAGCCGGAAAATTTTCAGGTATATATAAACAAAAATCTGATGTCAGGATTAATGAACTGAAAATATTTTGTTACTTGAACACTGAACCCGATACTCCATTGTATGTGTGTCTACCATTAAATAAAAGCGAACAATAAGTAAAACAAAGAGTCTTTCTTGAGTGCAAAACAATTCCCGGAAAAAAAGGAGCAATTGTTTGAAGTAATAACAGGCAATTACTCCTATTCCCACAGTGTTTTGCTTGTTTTTGTTGGGCGTATTTGGATCGAAACGGGCTATGACATATGGTAAAGATATAATCAGTGTCCTCTTGGCACTGCAATCGGTTGACTGTTTTGAAAATAGTACCCATCACGTTGTATAACTATTCAACCGTGTAACATTGCCTTTGAGATTTGACGTTGACATGTCATTTGAGCAAGAATTTCAGTCCTATTCTTGCAAGGACTTTTTCGGAAAAGAGCTTAATTTTGATTTGTTTAAGCCTGTCTTCTTACAAATTTGTAGGATACTGAAATGAGTCAAGCTGTGATACGTTTTTTTCTTCAGTCGTCACCAACAGGATTTAGAGATTGGATATTTAAAACGCAATTTAAATCAGCAATATATACTATTAAGCTTTAGTAACACCCAAAGATAAATAATATTTATCTGCTAAACTTTTATTTTGTACAAACGAAAAAGACTTAAAAGAAAACGAAGCTAGAATTAATTTACCCTCTTGCCTTTAAACTCATTTCCTGTTAATCAGTCATTGATCCCTTTCGCTCAATCTTTTCCACACTTTTAAAGAAATATAGGATATGGCAAATCTAATCAAACGAGTCTACAAAAATGTTATTAAGTGGGCCTTTGGCGAGCTTAATAACATTATTTGTGTACGAGCTTAAGAATTTTTTTACCTCAAAAGCCAACGAATGTCATATTCTTTTTATCACATAACTGTATAACAAGACTTATAGTCCATGATGTGTTAAAACATAGGCATACATGTAAAATATGTAATGAAATTTACATGAAGCCTATTCACCTGACAGATACATTACAGATGAAAAATAGTTCAAAAGAAACTTCCATACATTGATTTTGTTTTGAATCTAAAAGTGATTTGCAATTTTATCATGATTACCAATTTTGACCGTCAATTTCCCTCAGGAATCTAGGTCAGCAATGTTTTAACAAAGAGATGTATGAGTACAGAGTGTTGACCAAATACGTCACTATTTTCTGTTTTTGTTTATTCATTCAGCATTCACTGATCCATTTCTGTTGAATTCTTTGAAAGTAAATTGCTAAAAAATCTTCCGATTTTATTTTCCAGGTGTTTAATGATATTGGACGGTATTATGAAACAATATAATGCGAAACAATTTGCAACCTCCATTCCATAATTGAGGTTGAGTACATGATTACTTTTCCGGCCGATTTACCTTGCCCTTATCTACAGATGAAAAAAAAAAAAGTTTTCATGACAAGGTCACTACCTCAGAAAAGCTATTGAAAAGCTGTAAGTAGCAACCAGTACAATTAGCAATTACACCATTTTGCACATAGCTGATAGGGCTCCGAAGTTCGCGGGCTTTCAGATCGGCCGGTATTATGACGAATATGCACTCTCGGAAAAAATGTACTCCAAAGTCCATATTCTACGTAAAATACTGAGGAGTACATAATATAGAAATTAAAAAACAAGTGGGTTTTTAACTCTCATTCTCTCTTTCATTCTGAGTTTACTGATCTTGTATTGTGAAAAAATATCTAAAAAAGGAAATGGAAAACTCGGCAAAAAAAGGAGGGGGGAAAAGGGGGAGGGTTTAAAGTAAAGCGTGTCCTCTGATTGTACAACATGGCAATTACCCACTTCAATTACCGTGTAATTAGATAAGCGACGCTATCCGATTGTCACGGTTGTTTGGAAACATTCTTCATTACGTTATTGTGCTGTTATCAGTAAGTGCAATCAGCACCAGGAACGAAAGATATACTCAATAATTGCAAGGTAATTCTATTTTCTCATCCTTTTCATTTCGATCACGCGGTTTCAAAATCTTTTAGTACGAAGGTATTAGTATGGTATTATGGTATTATTATTATTTTTTTAGTATAAAGGGTATCTATACACGTAATGTGCAAACTAACGATAATTTGCACAGCTGAACCTAAGTTTGTACAGGAGAAAAACAACTTCAAGTTACTGTCTTATTGATGTGATTGAAATTCTTTTGCATGCGAAGTAAAATACCATTCAGACGAACAAACTTACGCGACTGATTTTATGCATTATCAAGATAAAACGCCGAAAATAGGTTTATCGTCTAAAATTCTCAGACATAACTTTGCTCCTTTGATTTAATTTCAGACTTTCTAAGTACATCATTGTCAGATATCTGAGACTCAACACGATAGCTGTGAGGGATTCGCGTGACAAAATTATATGAATTGAGTTTCACAAGACGTATTTCCGTTTAACAGACACTTTTAAGAATGTAGCATCTCATTGTATTCTGTGTACTTTCATTGGTCTTTCAATACACCCTCGAGTTACAAACGAACAAAATTGACGTATTCACTCGGTAAAAAGAGTGAGATAATTCAATTCATAGGCTTTTTGGTCACAATAAGTAACAAAATATTGGAAAGAGTAGATAACAGTTCAGACTGCACGCTCTGAGCAATAAGATATTTTACGCTTTGTCCGCATAAAATAGCAACTGGAATCGACAACTGATGTTGTTATAATGTAGCAACGTAGACGAAAAAAGCTCTAGGTGACTTGTATCACTTGAACATTTCCAGTCAAATACCTCTCAAATTGCGTATCAAATACCGCCATGTGCTGAAAGGCCAAAATTAACTGTAATTACTGACCTTCAGTGAAACTAAATCTGTTCGCGTGGAAGGAATGAAATTGGTACCCATCATCGTCGTCGTCACTATTACAATTATCATTATTATTATCATTATTGTTACTACTACTACTATTGTCACTGAATACAACAAGGAACATGTTAATGGGCTACAGATGCTCCAACCCATGCCTGTCACGAAATTACTTGCTCTAATGAAGATGGATCTTGTATTACGCTTGTCAGACCACTTGACAAATTAATTCAAGTTGGCATCAACTACCAAATCATACGAGGAGTGTTCAAATATTAATGCATCTAAGCACCTAAAATTTTATTCTTCATAGGTTTCTCTGAAATCTTTATTTTGTTCCCTCGAAGTATTCTCCTCCAAAAGATATACAAGGTTTCAGTCTCCGGATCCAATCTTTGAGGGCATTTTCATAGTCTTTTATAGGTATACTATGAAGACCCTGGAATTGATTTTCTATCAACTCTATTTCAACGTGTGCAAACCATCAGTTTCAGTCACTGTCTTTTTTTGTACGTGGTGCAAGACTTTCTGAGGCAGAAAAAAGTAGTTGTGCTCCCCCACCCTCTGTATTCACCTGACCTTGCCCCTTGTGACTTCTTTTTGTTTCCAAAGCTAAAAAAAGGTCGGAAAATTTGTTCAGCACTAACACATCGGTTCTACAATATTCCAGTGTCTTCGTAATATACCTAAAAAAGACTAAAAGAACAAAATAAAAATTTCAGTGAAACTTATGAAGAATCAAATTTTAGGTCCATAGATGCATTTATATTTGAACACTCCTCGTAATGTTGAAGTACATTTAGGGCACTATTTAAACGCATGGAGCGATTTGAATACCATCAAAATCAACCCAAACGTATCTAACTTAAATTGAAATTGTAATAAGGTTCACAGGATATCCTTCTCATATTTTGTGTTTTTATATGAGGTCTGTATTTCTCAACCATTATTAACCCTTAACCTGCTAAACAAGTTTCCTGAAACTTTCAAGCCTATAGTAAAAACCCAAAGCTTGATATTTCAAAGTTTTTTTTTTTTGGGGGGGGGGATATTTCTTTATCGGACAGTGTAGATACAAGATCAGACTGCTCGTTCTGTGCAGTCTGATCTTGATCTACACTGTCCGCAAAAGGTCACTGAGTCGCGCTTAGCAGCTTAAGGGTTAAGCCAGATGTGATTCCAAATGCTAGGCTATTGCTAATGTGGGAGTTGTATGAAATACAGTATTGCTCAGAGCTTGTAGTCTGAAATCTTATCTACACTTTCTGACAATATTTTGTAATTCATAGTGACCAAAAAGCCTTGAAATTGAATTATCTTACTCTTTTTACCGACTGACAACGTCAGTTTTGTTCTTTATTAACTCGAGGGTTTATTGAAATACCAACGAACTTACACAGTATACGAGATATTATTTTTACATTATTGAGCTTAGACTGCTAACCACGACTCAAGGACCATTTGCGGACAATGTAGATCAAGATCAGACTGCACAGAACATGCAGTCTGACCTGAGACGTACACTCTCCGATAAGGAGATGTTTTTCTCCCAAAATAACTTTGAAATAGCAACATTTGAGGTTTTTCTATCGGTTTGAAGGTATCCTATAACTTATTCAACAGGATGACAGTTTAAAGTGGCTGTCAGCCGGAAATACGTCTTGTGAAACTGAATTCATATAATTTTGCTTGCAAATCCCTCACAGCTATCGTGTTAAGTCGTATGAAAGACAGAGGCATCTCTACCAGTCAGGTGTATGGTCTTGGAAATTGAAAAATAACTATATTAAAATAATTGGTGAAGTGGATCTCTCGTGTGCTTGTGTTCCCCACTTATGCCGCCTTTGTGCAACATAACCCGAAACCCTAATAACATCGCTAAAACGCATTATCCTACAATGACAGAAAACAGACTCTTTTTACTTCAAGTTATATTCAATTATATCCACGAATAACTGCCCTTCAAAAAGGCATCACAAACTGATTCCCGAAAGAATCTTGAAAAAATTGGTATCTTTAAATACATTAAAACTGATTTTCGGCGTATTCAAGTACGACCGTTTTAAAACTTTCCCAAACGACAAATTTTAGACTCATACAAATTCAAAGTTGATACAAATTAACTTAAGATCTTTGATAGGGTAGAAAACATTGTGGGAAAAGGAGAAAATGCTGGTTACTTGGAGTACAATACAGCCCTGTATACTCGTATAAAGTACATATACAACAAGTCTTGTGCATCTGTTGTTGTGTTACCAACTCTGTGATTAATATCATATTTCTGTCAAGTTAAATTCTCATCCCTGATCATAGATCACTTTTCTAATTACACCTTCATTACATTCAATTATTGGCGTGCTGGGATCAAGATGTGTTTTTTTCTGCAGACAGCTTGGATCAGATCTGGCGGCACAAAAAGTTACGACGCTGGTATTTTCTCTGAAAGAAAGCCTTTCTTTCTGACTACAAAAGTCCGTTTAACTAAGTGTTCAAGTCAAGGGTCCACGTGCCCAAAGCTGTAAAAGTTTATATCCGATGTAAATCACGAAAGTAGTACAGATCTAATTTGAATTCAAAGTATGCGAGTATTCAAGGTGCTTATTTATCAAATATTCCTTGTTTCTGTCTTGAATGTTCGTGTGAATTTTTTATGGTGTTTTCTATCGCTTAGTCTAATTGTTGGCTTCCCGTCAAATAAGCCTGACGGTGGCCTACCTTTTTCACACATGTAGTTGAAAAACAAGACTATGACGCAACGGAAATAAAATAGCATGTAATTATTCAACGGAAATTTATAAACACCATGTAGCACAATCTACACCGTGATAGGATAGCCTGTTAGAACACAGGTCATTTTACATTTGGGGGCAGATTTTTTTCTTTTGTTATCCGCTGCTTGAACGATGGAAATGAGATATTGTGACAACTTCATTGAAAACTTCGATCTTTGGGTACATGTATTTAAATATTTATGATCTTTGTTTCGTGTTCCTTAAAGTCATCAATATAATTCCTCATTCCTCTCATTGGTGGCATGAGCAACTTTTTACTATGCTACTTCAGACTTTTTCCGGAAATTATTCGGTGCTGGCAGAGAGAGAGAGAGACTTAAGACACGTTTTAGAAATTCAAGGTATTCTAAAGAGGGGAATAATTTCAAACGCTACATAATGGTATCTCAGCGTTTAATTGCAGGATGGGAACTCCATTACTAAAATGTCGTAATTGTAGAGAGAGAAAATCGGCGTAGGCGTTATGCATTATCTATATGGGCAAACACCGCGAGAGACTGTCCGCTACTTATGTCTTTTGTCGTATGGTGGAAGTCTAATTGGCACAGACAGGACAAAAATGGATTTAGCTATGAAACGTAAGCCATCGCAAATAACGGGGTAAACTTTGCTTATCAATTTACAAGAGATCTTTTTTATTATTATTTCGGTAAAATGAACCACTTTTTATCTTTTTATTTTATATTCTAAAGTAATGATAGGAAATTAAAAATTGTTCCAAAAGGAGCTTTTTCATAATCCTTTGATTTACGTATCAAGTGTAGTTTTGCAATATTTCATGATTATGGCCAGCTTACAAAACACGGAGCATTTACGGACTCACGGACCCACGATCCGATATAAACTTGGTAAGGAATTAAATCCGTGACCAGTAAGTAAATCTGAAGAAGTCCATAAAAGGTTCGTAGTGACCAACAAACAAGAAATAGTCCGGGAATGAAGCTTGTATAGGTCCGTGACGTTTATCTGTATGTCCGTTCGGCAAATCTCGGGTGATCCTCAGGTGATCCGTTGATCAAGTCCCTTGGGCTGTATCACGCAGCTTGATATGCACCTGCACAGTACATTTCTTCGCCTGGAAATACACCGCTTTACCGTTTTTAAAATTGTAAGGCTCCTCGTAGCAAGCTAACATGAGTCACAATTTTCTATCGAAATCTTTCTAAATACATTTCCGTTGACAAACAGTTAATTAAATTTTTAACGTGGTTTATCAATTCTGTTGGAAGTTTTCGCCAACAGATTGACAGATGTGACTTATTTCACCATGTTTGTTTATGTCTTTGGCAATCGATTTTCATGGGCGCCGCCATATTTAAGATCATGTGAATGGCAATTCAAAATGGAAGCCTCCTTGTTACGGACGAGGTTAGATGTAGTTGCAGAATAGGCTGAGTTGTGACGAGTGTCTGTAGGTCATTAGCCTGAGGATAAACATTCTTCTGCAAAATCTGAGTTCACTAGATCTTGATATAGGGAAAACCCTGCAGGTCATGTACAGTCACTGCCAGTCATGACAACATACCTACCTCTAACAAATTTTAGCAATTAGAGGATATGGATGCAGATGATAATCCTGTTGAGCACTCTTCTCAGTCTAAATCCTCATTTTCAGCAGATACAAAGGATATCTGTACCTCCGATCAAAATAATTAGAAAGTCAAATCCAAAATTGTTGGATGTAATGCAACAGTTAATCTTATATATTTTGTTAAGTTTTATTATTTACGTAAAGATTGATACTGTCATCCAATGGAATCGTCGAGGTCTTATGTCAAACTTGGAATAAATCTCCCTCCCTGTAAATGAACATAAACCTGATGCTGTTTGTCTTCAGGAAATCTTTCTCAAACAGATTGATAATGCAACCTTGAAAAGTCATTCTTTTTGTAACCACATTTATACTGAAGGAGACAAAGCCAGTGGTGGAGTCTCTGTTATTGCAACAATGTCCCTCATAAACAGATTACTCTGAAAAATAAACTTACAAGCATTTGCAGTTAGACTTTCTCTTCATACAACTGTAACGCTTTGTTCCATATATCTTCCCCCCCCCCCCCTTCACCTATTGATGAAAATGAATGAAACAATCTCATCTCTCAGTTACCTCCTCCTTTCATTCTCGCTGGTGATTTCAACGGGTACAATGTAATGTGGTGTTGTGATGACACAAATTATAGGGGCCTTATTCTAGAGAATTTCATCTCAAATCACTCTTTGTCTTTCCTGAATGATTATGTCTAAAACAAATTGGCACCCAGCAACAGGAAAATATTCTTCTCATGATTTGACAATCTGCAGTCTAGTTTTACTTCAAAACTTAAATTGGAAACTATTTGACGATCTGTGTGGAAGTGATCATTCCCATATAATAACCTCTTCTACACAAACAGCAAAGGCTGAACGGCCTCGCAAAATGGAAACTTTCCAAAACTAACAGGGAAAAGTTTAAGCTTCTTGGTGAACAAACCATCACACATAATGTTTTTGAAAATTGTGATAACCCTGTTCAACTTTTCACGTCTTAACTTCAGACGCAGCTAACTACTCCGTTCCACAGACCTTGACAAAACTAAAACGTCCCAAAAAACCCTCGTACAATGATGATTGTAAACAGGCAGTCAGGGACAGAGAACAGGCTCTCAGGAAATTTAATCTGTGGCCTACAAAAAAAAATCTAGAATTGTACCGTATTTCTAGGGCAAAAGCGCGACTCTCCATAAAACTTAGCAAACGAAAGTCTTGGAGAGATTATGTCTCTAGACTAAACAGTCGACAAAAAAGGTTTGGGAAATGATCCGGAAAAAATGGCAAAGACCACTCTGCTACCACCACCTCCGTGTCAATGGTTCATCTTCAGAATCACCACAGGATACAGCAAACGCGCTTGCTGACTCTTTCTGTGAAAAGTCTTCAACAGAGAACTACTTTGACGAGTTCCAGAAGCACAAGAGAAAGCAGAGAGAAAGATATTTTTATCTTCAAATTCAGAATCTTACAAGAAGCTCTTGTCATTAAAGGAACTCAAGTCTGCTTTAAACAAAGCTCATGATTGTTCACCTGATGAAGATCAAGTCCAGTACCAGTTCTTAAAACATATACCCTTTAATTATCTTTCCATTTTATTGGATATCTTTGACAAAATCTGGCAGTCTGGAGAATTTCCCATGTCTTGGTGTGAGGCTGTTGTCATTCCTATTCCACATCCATGGAGAGATATTAGCAAGCATTCCTTACAATTACCATCCTATTGCTCTTGCTAGCTGTTTATGTAAAACTCTCGAATGTATGGTCAACGATCGTCTTGTATGGTTCCTGGAATCCAATTCTTATCGTTGATGTTCAAAGCGGCTTTCGTCGCCAGCGTGGCACAACTGATCACCTTGTTCGATTTGAAACTTTTATTAGAGAAGCTTTTTTCATGAAGCAACATGTTGTGTCAGTTTTCTGCATATGATACAACCTGGAAATACGGAATTCTGAAGATCTTCATGACTTCGGTCTCAGGGGCCGACTGTCTCTTTTCATCTCAGTTTGTCTAGATAAACATCCATTTTCTGAGTATGTGTTGGTAACACTCTCTCTGAATCCCGTGAGCAAGAAATCGGGGTACCACAGGAATGTATCCTATCTGTTACTCTCTTCTATGTTCAGATTAATAGCATTGTGAAAGCTAGTAATCCAGGTATAAAATGCTCTCTGTATGTGGATGATTTTTTATTTGTTTCCGATCACGCAACATGAACATTATTAAAGTAAAACTCCAACAACGTCTGAAAGAAAAAAAAAAAAAAAAAAAATACAGACTTGGTCAAATGAAAATGGGTTCAAATTGTCCAAGTCTAAAACAAAATGTATGCACTTTAGCAATTTACGAAGATTTCGCCATGATCCTGAATTATTCTTAGACAAAACGTCAGTTGAAGTTGTGTCCGAAGTCAAGTTTCTTTGTGTTGTTTTTTACCAAAAGTTTTCCTTTCTTTCGCATATCAATTGGCTGAAGAAAAATTACCAAAAGGCACCAAGTCTTCTTAAAGTAATTGTCCATTCAGATTGGGGAGCAGACAGAAAAGTTCTTTTACGAATCGATCTTTCCTGTGTTAGCTCCAAATTGGATTATGGATCCATTCTCTATGGATCACCTCGTAAGTCCTATCTCAAAAGTCTCAACTCTGTTCATCATGAAGGTCTACGACTGGTACTTGGAGCTTTCAGAACTTCTCCTGTTAACAGCCTCTATTTCAATGTAGGGGCAGTATGGTACGTAAGGGAGAAATATTTATGGCCTTAAGTTTTAGTAGCTAAGAAATTGGGTACGAAAGATTTGGGTGGAAGTTACGTCCTTCTTTTTTTTCTAGAGCTGCGTGTCGGCAAATAGTCGAAGATAACTTGCTACGAAAAAGATGACTATGTTTTGCAACGTTAGTTCCCAGAAATACTTAAGTTTGGTAAGCTAGCTTTTACTAGGACATTTAATGTAAATGCTGATATACATAGAGGTCTCATGTGACATTGCTACTAAATCGAGTATTCCTCAGAATTTTGCTCGCTATCATCTTGCACGCTTCAACGATCTTCTTATGTCTCGTGGTTAAGTTATGAAAATTGCAGAAATTGTTCAAATATTCTTACGTGTTGAAGTTAAATAACCATTGTTATGAACATTATGTCTCGCTAAAGGACGATTTGTTTGCGCAGTTGTTATTTTGCTGTTTCTAGATAGCGTTTAAAATTACGTTAAATTAACTTTGGTTAGCCATTGCTCGAAACGTCATTATCTTCTTCACCTCAATTTTCGGGCATGTAAGACTGGGGTTCCGTGTATTTCACAATCCAACTTTTTATATGATGTCACATATTTTATAAATTGGTCAGACCTTTATTTATATTTGAATGAGTTTGGTCCAATTCTGCTGTTCATATCATCAACCTTTCTCCAGAAATATTGCCATGTTGACCCCTGTAAAATTTTGGATTATGCTTTGTTCCTGTTAAGTCGTGCCCCTAAGTTATTCAAGCTAAAATGCTGTTCTAAAAAGAAACGAATTTCTGTATATTTTTCCAAGAAGGCATAAATTAATATGTAGTCTTATGCTTGACATTAGAAATCTGTAACTAAGAACAATGTTTCGATGGATCACTTTTTTAGGTCAACCAGAAGCCATCAGGGGCAATGAGAAAACCGATAATACTGCAATGAGAAAGCCGATAATACTGCGAAAACTGCTCATGACTTCCCTGTTTCTAATCGTAAGGTCCCTTACGCTGATTGTAAGTCTCCTGCTTCAAGCTACGTTTTAATATTTAGGGCAATCCTAGTGGAACAGTGACATCTTCAACAACCTTCGTTCAGTTAAACCTTCCCTCAGGAAATGGTACCCTGCTTACAGGTCTGTAAGTCGAAAAGAGGTCGTAATAGCTCGCATTCGAATCCGACATTCACGGAGGACACACTCCTGATTATTAAACTTATTAAACAGAGAAGATGCACCTAGATGGATGGATAGTTCCATGCAATCAGCCTTACACCTTACAGCATGTTCTCCTGGATTGCATTGATTTTCAGGCAGTCCGAGAAAAGCATTTCAATACAGATAGTATTTATAACGTTTTCAATACTGTTGGCATCGAACTAGTTATTTCCTTTATTAAAGAGATCGGTATTTACCCAAAGTTATGATACCTCTTTTGCCTTTTGTCTATGTCTTGACTCCAAGTGTAGTATCTTTTCTTTACCCGTGTGAATCCCCTAGCTTAACCCTTTATCCCCTGTTAGTCATATCTAGCCAACATTTACCTTTTTGCTAGAAAAATTAGGCTTTCCACATCTTATCTCATAGGAGACAGGACCTCTTTAATGGGAGTGTTTTGAAACCATTGGAGGCTCAACACTTTCTCAGTTTTAAGCGCTCATTTCCTCAAAGCTACTATTCACAGTCTTTTATTTAAAACTTCTGAGTAGGCAGGGATTGCCCATCCACTCGATAATATATTTTATGCACATTAAAAATTGCACATAATCTTTCCTCATTTAAAGACTTTTTAATATCAGTTTGACATATTGCTCAAATCTATATGTGCACGCTAAATGACCAATGCTGTCGATGCGCCATAAAACAACATTCATTCCGTTTTTCGGTCCGTAAATTGGCCCCGAAGTTGACATGATTATTAGAGGTCCGTGAAAAACTCTATGAAAAGTCAGATCAAAAGACAACAATGAAAAATACAATTTTATTTCATTTAAGACCTACAGTCTAAGCCTTCTGTTACTTTCGAAGATCGAATTTGCCAGAGTTTGATTAATGTTCTGACAGCTGGGATGAAACCAATTTTTACAGACTGCACATGTAAACCTAAAACCGTGTTCCGGCATCCGACAAGTACAAAATATTGACCAGTATAACCATAACTTTTAAGAACGGCTTTTGACAAACGCTAATTCTTAATGCGGAAAACTAGGCATTTAGATTCTTGTTTCACAACTTGGTGTTTTAAAGCCCAAGCCTCGATGGCCCTTATCAAATGTCACCGGCACCTAACGATATATAGGGTGGTTTCTGTCTGAATGGTGCCTTTGATGCCTTGCTCCATGTTAATTGCTACAGGTAACTGGTTTACTTTCCCTTTCATTCTGTCTCTCAGCAGTCTAAACACCGCCTGTAGGTGCTCTTGTAAGTTTCGTTCATGATTTAGGAACCGGGATTATGGGTTTCTGGATAAAAACAACAGTGTTTAAACAAAAGTGGTGAAACATAGAAATCTCCCATAGAAAAAGTGGTGTCATAACTTAGAAGTTGTTCGAATTTTGAAACATTTTCTAAAACAAGCAGAGAGAGGATTACTTCAAGTCCACAAATAACCACTAGGTTAGGCATTGTTCTGATTCAGTGGTCAAACCTTGTTTCCTCGTATGCAAGCATCTGTAAGTTTACAAGTGCACATTTTGACAGCCTAGTGGATATATTTTTTTCCTTTTCTCTCTGATAAAGCACTTGTCTTTTCAAAATTCCTCGGCTTAGATACATAGGCTACTCACTTCCTTCCCTGTTTCGGATCACCTGAGGTTTGCCGAATGATTCAATGCGTTTTATTGTTCACGTGACTTTCCCACAAGTCTTTGCGAAACCCTGGCGCGGAATTTGAAAATACATGAAGAGACAGCACAGCCCATTTAGGAAATACCACAAGAGATTTCTTTCTTATTTTTTATTTTTCTTTGATGATTCGTCAGCTAACACCTTACTTTATACTTCGATTTTTTTTTTTTTTTTTTTTTTCAGGTTTGGTGAGATTATAAAAATTTGAATAGCTCCATATGAGCCATGCTCTGACAAAAGGTGGTTTACTGCGTCTCTGTGATTATACCAAGCAAGTTATCACTTACTTACTGATCCATAATTTCATTTAGATTAACAACCAACGGAATCCGGAGTTAGAGTGGTCCTCGAAAATGCAGAACACTTACAAATAGGAAAAAAAATCGATTCATGTCAGCCTGCACGGACTGCGCTGACATGAGTCGGTACTTTTTGCAGATGCCTTTTCACAAAGCATTCCTCATAAATATTTATTGGAATTGTCATCAGCTTCCTTTAAGATGAGGGGATACAAGACTGGGTATTCTGCAAATGAGAGCGTATCACTTTTTTTTTTTTTTTTATCTTACAGAGTGATTGATTTAGATATCCTAGGCATGCAAGCAAACAAACTATTGCGGGTGGTGGGAAAGAGAAAACAGATTATCTCAGACAGTATTTAAGTTTTAAAAAATCACCTATGTTGGAAGCAGTCATAAAAATATATCTTCTCTACAAGTTTATACATTCCAGTGGCATTGGTGTAATATTATATCAATAGGATTCTATTGAATCGGACTTTGCCGCCTAAAATAGTGTTTTAATCATATCACGGCCATGGCTCACCTAATGTGTCTTTCGTGTGTTCCACCAATGCAAGGCTTGGTCTTTCCAAAACGTTGCCAATGGATATCCCCCAGCATCCCTCGCTTTGATTCTGAAATAATTCAAAGATCAGTTGTGAATTTGATTACTTTTTCTCAAAATTAACTTTCATTGTCCGTAACTAGTAATTATCTGATCATGCAATAACCCGTTTGCGAAATTTGGATAACTTTATAAGCCTAAATAAACTTTCTTTCTTATCATTTTCTTCGGTATATTTGCCATGTGATTGTATTGCCTTGTACCTCATACTGATTAATAAAATATGTTAAAACTAATATGATTACTTCAGTTCTTCCACGGCGAAGATTCAACTGCTCATGCTTCCTCGACAAAATTTGAGTCGCCACTAAAATGTCGTAAAACACGTGATCCTAAATCTGTGAGCCCGTCGTAATGCTTATTTCATAACACAGAAACCCGGTAGATGATACCGTGATTTTAATATTGTGAATCGGTATGATCCACAATAAAGTTGAATCAACACTTTTAGACAATGTTGTCAGGTGCCCTTATCATTCCGGCAACAGTGCAAGACCACTCAGACACAAAACAATTATGACATACAAATCCCTGCTTGTCGCCCAAAATCTACCAAAAGTCATAAAATTGGTTTCCGTATGACAAATTCCAAATGTCCCATAAAACAGATTAGCAAGACGGAAGAGCATCATAGGTCTTATTTTATGTGTTCTGGAGACGTTTTGACCAATGTAATGATTACCGTTTTGTGGCATAATTTTCCGCTCTAGATAAATTTGTCTGACGACCTTTTCCTCTTTATACCGATTTCTTACAGATCAATTACGATTGGGCGAATAGAGAGGTAAGTCTTTAGGCTACTAAATAAAATGTTTGTTTCACCTCATAAAGCATCAAATGTTCTTTAGGCGGTCAAAGAGGGTCAAGATATACTAATTTCAAGTTTTCCACAGTCAAAATATCCGATCTCTTTTCTTTTAGATATGGAATAAGCCCTCTGAGACTCAGGGGATTAGATTTCAAAATAGTTGAAAATAAGGGAAACTTGAAATACGGAAGGAGAAGACAAATTAACTTCATCAAATATCACAAACGTAATGATAAAGTTGGGGCAAGAATTTTATGAATATGCGACAATCGCTCATTTGATATGACTGGATTAGATATATAGGTAGATATACCTTTTTTGTTTCAATTTCGATCTTCATAAAGGCAGCTTTTATTATTATTCTTACTTGAGATAACGGAAGTCTTGGCCATCGGGAAAAAACAGCACTCCGAAATTAGGGACAGAATGTGCGACCCTTGATTCTTCTGTCAGACATAAAGCCTCTGGCCTTTCAAGTAGTCAGCCTAGTTACTGTCTAGGCCATTTTATCTTTAAATTCAGAGTACAAGAGTGATATAAAGCAGAACAATTTAATCCTCATCCTGCTGAATCAGCTGAACGACACCTTCGAGTCGATAGTAAAAACCCCATATCTTCCAAGTTGGTTTGCTTAACAGTTTCAAGATAGATATTTCTTTGCAACTTGAAATGTCTGAAATTGTGACATGATTTTCTTGGAGAATAATGTTTCCGCCATTGGTTGGTACTATGGATGTTAATATTCGTAGTGAAATGACTTGTAAACGGCATGAAATCCATGACTAGTGTATTGAAAATATATTACGAGTCGTTTACCTTCCAGTATATTAGTGTGTAATATGTGATTTGAGGTACTGTTGCTCGCCGTTCACCTTTGATTCACACCAGAGTTCCAAATAAACTCTTGTATTTACATCTATAGGCTCAAATAAAGTAGGGACATTGTAATTCCAGACACGTTTTGACAGCAACCTTTGGTATACTGATTGGACAATTCAAAACACATCTTTTTTAGCGAGAAACAAAGGTGCTTTTACCCTTGAAACTCAAAATTTCCCCGTATCTATCCTGTTGGCCGACTAATGAAGTGGTTTTATCACATAAAACTTCCTTATACATGTAAGGGTTATGTAATAAAACCGCCTCCGACAGTGTATTAAATAAATATCTTATTTTGTATAATACACCAGTGTATTATCGTTTTTTGGGCCCCGGTTTTGATCAGCTTTTAAATAGTCATGAGCGCGTGTAGCCGTAGAAAGCTGCCACAGCACGTGCCGGAATTTGTACTACAATGCTGTTTCGCGGAAAAATGACGTCATTGTTGCTAAGAGGTATATGCGTGGAAAGTTTTTATTTTCGTGTTAAATAAAAACCAAAAAAGCCGCGAAAGTTTTTTATAACTCAACAAAATTGCGGAAACAGGTGGACTTACCTGCCCTGGAAACAGTTTCATTCTACTTTCAGTGTTAATGACAAAGAGCTATCTACTTGTGTATGTACACATTTGAAACCGACCTACATTTGTAAACGTGGACCCGTGAATGGTGCATAGCCTAAAGGTGATGACGCAGGATATTTTTTGTCTGTCATTCGTTTTATGTGATAAATAGAATCTCACATTCGTGTTGATGTATTATCATTTTTATCAAACTCGTTGACTCAAATGTATTTGACGCTCGCCAAGGCTCGCGTCATACATTTTTAGCTCACCTGAGCACGAAGTGCTCAAGGTGAGCTATTGAGATCGTGCTGTGTCGGTCGTCCGTCATGTGGTCGTCAACATTTACCTTGTGTACACTCCAGAGGCCACATTTTCAGTCAGATACTCATGAAACTTGGTCAGAATGTTTATCTTTATAAATTCTCGGACATGTTCGAAATAGGGTCATATCGTGGTGTCCGGGGACCGCACGGCGACCGTCCGGTGACAGTTCAATTTGAACGGCGGCAGTTCAATTTTGAGACGCCGTCCGGCGCCTGTTCGAGGTTAACTGGCAGCCTGTTATTGATCTTCGCTAGACCAGCCCGCATAGCTCAGGTGGTAGAGCATAGGACTTGTAAACATCAAGTCTTGGGTTACTTGAGGGTGTGAGTTCTAGCCCCACGGCTGGCCATCTAAAATTACTAAAAGTCTTTTGGATGATTAAGCCGAGGTCCCTTGTGACGGTGCTATACTCCTAGCACGTTAAAGAACCAGGCGTAACTTAGGATGGGTTTCGTTTTGTATCTTGCTCTATCCCCTATAACAAAACCAACAGTCTTCAGGGGTCGTCGCCCATATGGGCAACCGGTGGCGACGATAAATAAACGCAAATTCAATCAATCAATCGATCTTCTTATCAACAACAGGTAACACCCAATGCTTACAAGTCGGGTTTCTGCCCGGTTCGGGATTTCATGAGATAATGAGAGACTTGGAAATTTAAATTGTATGTTTATTTATGCACAGAGATAGACCTTATCCATCAAGATTAAAATGTTCAGAGAGTTTAATAAATTGATTGCCGTCAGAAAAATCTGAGTTTGTCATGAAAATCGTAGCCAAAGATAGAATGATTGCTTGATTATTTTAAAACAAATAAATGCATACAGGCTTCTGTTACGGACTGTGTGATTGGTTGATTTGATACAAATGTAAACCAATAGTTGCCCTCGATAAATTGGGTGTTGCCTGTTGTCTATCGGACGGTTACGGAAGATACAACTGGTACCAGTTTATTAGATATACAGATATACAAACACTTAAAACCTGCCTTGCTGTTAGGGCTAGCTTTTACAGCGGTGCGGCATGGTGTATTTTTCTCCGTGCAAAATTAACACTACCGAACAATCCCGAGTTTTAACGACACTGACAGAGAAGACTTTTGAAAAAAATGTGGGAAAAGGAGAAAATGCTGATTACTAGTAGTTTTCCCTTTTCCCACAATGTTTTCTACAGGAGGAATGTCAGTTTCTTAGTTATATCTAATCTGCAGACGCTTTCGATCTGGATTTTGTCGTTTTGTAAAGGGTTAAGCTGTTAATCCAGCATAAGTGACTTAAAGTCAACAGAGTTGTGGATATATTTCGATCTTTTTGCTCTATAAACTGTTTTTATTCTCTTTTCGATGTAAATTTCACGAAGCTATCTTCTTGTGTATGTGCGTATTTCAAACAGAACTACAACTGTAAACATGGACCCCTGAACGGCATATAGGCTGAAGTTGATGATGTAGGATTTTTATTTATATGTCATTCGATTTTTGCTGTAAATAGAATCTCACATTCGTGTGTATGTATATTCATCTTTATCAAACTCGTTGACTGAAATGTCGCCAAGGCTCTTGCCATTTAATTTTCGTCAACTCTTTGATAAAAGTGATGATACAAAATGACTCATATTAAATCCTCCATTAAAGAAATACTGATATCTGAATACTGATTTAAGCTCAAGAGTTTTTTTTTTTTTTTTTTTTGTTTCTATTTCAGACTGGCATTTTGGTTGGTTCATGTGTAAAGCTACAGCCTATTTGCAAGGCGTATCTGTATGTGCGTCCGTCACAACACTAGCAGCTATTGCAGTCGACAAGTAAGTATGAGTGGCATAATAAACCACGTATAATAAAACTAGTCCGAGGCTCTTTCTTCCTATTAAATATGATTCAGTTCTGACTATGCATTCTACACTTAATATTTTTTATGGGCCTTTGATTTAACTATAGGAGTCTTGCATTGCTAAGTGATAACCTAGTGGGCCCGAGTTCGGGCCTACATTTCTGACTATGCATCCTGTACTTAATACTTTTCTACGGAACTTCGATTCAACTACAGGGTTCTTGCGTGGCTTAGTGATAAAGTGTAGGATTCGTAACCTAGAGAGCCCGAGTCCCCTAGCTGGGCGGAGGAATAGAAATAGCCCAGCTGTCGCACTACAGAAGGGGTGGGTAAGACCCCCCCACTCGTGTCGCTTGATGGCGGGGTAGAGTGCATTCAGGCTAAGGCCCTTAAATCGCTCTGTTTTCACAGCACACCACTTTGGCCTTTAATTGAACTAAACAAGAGGTCAGGAGGGCCCGTCCTGATCAATCGGCTGGTCATGCCTGGCCCTAGTGCATATCTCTTAACTGTGTGTTGTTTTATCATACACAAAAATTCACAGAAGAATATCAGATCTTTTTTCCTCTCTGTCAAAGATAGAAATCAGTGCCCTAGAATGCGGTGGCTCATGGGCTAATGGGGTGAAAGTTGGTGTTTGATTGACACTTGTAACCGCCCAAAGATAGTCTACGCTTGGTATGACATTCTGAGGGCCTACATTTCTCCGGTCTAGCCTTTTCACTTTGAGTATATTGCCGATGTATCCTTGTCCTGATCTGTGTTTGGTTTTCCCAGATCATGTCCCCTTGTTGGGCTCCGAGGTGGGTGGGGAGCATCGGTAATGAGTTTATAACAACTATCATGGCAACTCCCAAAAAGGCCAAGCGTGTTCTCTCAGATTCCGATTCAGAATCAGACATTTCTTTCACTCGCTCTACTTTTCCTAGGTTTATTGTCGTAGAATCAGCTGACAAATCAAAAGCAATTACAAAGCTCTCACCTTTTATTATAGAAAAGACAATCTCGTCTATCTTAGGTACTCCAAAATCAGTTAAGAAATTGAAAAATGAAACCCTGCTTGTTGAATGCTTTACCCAACAGCAGGCAAAAAATCTTTTAGGCCATAAAAAGTTCTACAATTTGGATGCTAAAATATACCCACATAAGACCTTAAATACCAGCAAAGGAGTCACCAGATGCAAGGAACTTTCATACTGTGACTCTATAGACAAGATTAAGACTAATCTACAATCCCAGACAGTGTCTGACGTAAACAGAATCTCTGTTTTTAGAGATGGGGTACGTAGAGATACCCACACCTACATTTTAACATTCTCCACTCCTTCTTTACCTGCCTCTATTAAGGTAGGATTTCAGTTGGTCAATGTCGATGTGTATGTACCAAACCCGCTGCGTTGCTATCAATGCCAGCGGTATGGCCATCATGAAAGCAATTGCACAAACACCCCTGTTTGCCAAAAGTGTGCTTTTGAGGGTCCCGACCATGATCCGAAAACTTGCAAACAACCCAGTGCTTTGTTTTAATTGCTTCTTCAAAAACTGCTCAGTATGGAAGGATGAGAAGGAAATCCTATCCGTCAAATTCAAAGAAAACGTTAGCTTTTTAGAAGCCAGGAAAATTGTTACAAAACGAAGAAATGATGTGACCGTGTTGACGAATGCAAATTCTAATGCTAAAGTCACATCTACGATGTCTTCACAGGGACATTGCTCAACCTGTGGACTCTTGGCAAAGAAACTTCATGAAAAGTTTCCAGAAATGAAGAGCTTCGTCCCAGGCATTCAACCTTCCAAACCCTCCAAACAGACACAACCTGCGCCCAAACTCACTACGCCATCCTGTACCCCAAAAAAAAACACAATCTACATCTTCCCAAAATAAAAATAAAGTCAGTTCGCAAGATACAAACTCCTCATCTCACTCCAAAAAAAGGTGAAATCAACATCAGTAAAGAAACAGCTTAGTGCTTCTACCACCCAAAAGACCAAAGCAAAACCTCAGTCCAAATCACCAAAGAAAAAGACTTCTACTGCACAGAAATCTAAAGCTTCCAGGTCTCCTAGTGACAATAAGTCCAAGAATGATTATTCATTACCTATTTCAAATAGGTATGAACCTCTGGAGGACCAGGAAGAAAACATGGAAGAAGAGGAATTGGAGGGAGAACTCTCCGATTCTGAACTCACCCCTTCTCAAACTGACTGGGATAAGGACATAGATTCCTGGTCAACCTCAAAACCTGAGACTGAAGTCATCGTCCATATAAATTCATAGGGTATATGAAATTTCATAACCCATGTTTACATTCTTTAAATGGGCATAATGGCTAAAAATATCATACAATGAAACTGTCGAGGTCTAAAGTCAAATCATGAAGAGATTTCACTTTTAATTAATGACCACAAACCTGTAGCACTATGTTTACAGGAAACTTTTCTGAAGGAATCTGACACTGTCTCTTTCAGATGTCATCTTTTTATAATAAGATATACAAGGAGGGTGATAAGGCCCAGGGCGGTGTGTCTGTTATTGTAAATAACAACATCCCCCATACACAAATACAGTTAACCTCTACTCTACAAGCTGTTGCTGTTCGCCTTTCCCTTTATAAAACTATTAACTTCTGCTCTGTTTACCTTCCTCCAAGTTTTCCTATCTAAGAAAACAAGCTCAATGATCTTATTTCACAGTTACCATCTCCCTTCCTACTTGCAGGAGATTTTAATGGTCATAATGTTATCTGGGGTAGCAGTGATACAAATCAAAGCGGCTTACAACTGGAGAATTTTATTTCCAATAACTGTGTATCAGTTATGAATGACAATAATTAAAAAACATATCTTCATCCAGCAACTGGGTCTTATTCTTCCCGTGATCTTTCTCAGTGTAGCCCAGCTTTGCTTCAGGATTTTAACTGGAAAGTGTTGGACGACCTTTGTGGAAAAGGGCCACTTTCCAATTTTTTATTACATCTTCTGAGCCATCTACATGTGAACTTCCCAAGAGATGGAAACTCTCCAAAGCTAATTGGGACCTCTTTCAAGTTCTCTGTGAACAAAGCATTACAAGAGATAAACTTGAAGATTGTACTGATCCTGCAGAATTGTTTTTCCCGGCTGCTTATTGATGCAGCAAAACAGTCAGTACCACAGACCTCGACAAAGCCAAAACGCCCAAACAAGCCATGGTTCACTGATGTATGTTAATCAGCTATAAAAGAATGGAAAGAAACTCTCTGAAAATTCAACCTGAGACCCACTCCGGAAAACTATAACCTTTTCCGTATTTCCAGGGCCAAAGCCAGACAAACCATCAAAAGTAGTAAGCGTGAGTCTTGGAGCATTTTGTTTCGAAACTAAATGCTAGGACATCTACAAAAAAAGTCTGGGACATGATCAGAAAGATCAAAGGTAATGTATTATCTCCAATCAAGCATCTTTCTGCAAACAATAGTACTATTGAAACCCTAAATTATTACAGATACCTTAGCTGATTCTTTTGCCAAAAAGTCCTCCTCTGAGAACTACTCTGAAAAGTTCCAGAGGAATAAAGTTAAAGAAGAAAAGAAAACGCTAAATTTCAAATCCAACAACCTTGAGTTTTACAATAAACTGTTTTCATTCAAAGAGCTCAAGTCCGCCCATGATTCCTCTCCAGGTCAAGATAAAATACAATATCAATTTCTAAAGCATTTACCAGATAACAGTCTATCAATCTTACTTGATATTTTCAATGGTATCTGGCAAAAAGGTGATTTACCTACCTCCTGGAAAGAAGCTTTAGTAATTCCAATTCCAAAACCAGGGAAAGATACTTCTGACCCAAACAGCTACAGACCCATAGCTCTCACAATATGCCTATGTAAAACTTGAATGGTCAACGCCCGCCTTGTTTGGTTTTTAGAAAAAAAAAATAATCTCATTGTTGATATTCAAGGTGGATTTAGACGTCAACGCAGTACAGTTGACCACCTTATACGCTTTGAAACTTTTCTTAGAGAAGCCTTCATAAAAAAGCAGCATGTTGTATCATATTTTTTGACCTGGAGAGTGCTTATGATACTACCTGGAAATATGGAATTTTAAGGGACTTGCATGACTTCGGTCTCAGAGGCCCCTTACCTCTTTTTATATCTTCCTTTTTAGATAATCGCCCATTTCGTGAGGGTTGGCACAACCTTGTCAGATGCAAGGGAACAAGAAATGGGTGTGCCACAAGGATGTATCCTTTCTGTGACACTTTTCAGTATCAAGATAAATGATATAATTAAGGCTATTAACCCTGGTGTGGATTGTTGCTTATATGTGGACGATTTTGTCATATGTTTTAAATCAAGCCATATGGCTATCATTGAAAGACGGCTTCAACAATGTTTAAACAAACTTAAATATGGTCTGATAAAAATGGTTTTAAGTTTTCAAAGACCAAAACAAAATGTGTTCACTTTTGACAGTTACGAGGTCATTATCCAGACCCGGAGCTACATCTTGACAACACAAGAATTGAAGTTGTACCGGAATTTAAATTTTTAGGTGTCATCTTTGACAAGAAATTGTCCTTCTTGTCCCACATTAAAGCACTTAAAAAGAAATCCTATAAGGCACTCAATCTTCTGAAAACAGTTACTCATTCAGAATGGGGAGCTGATAAGAAAGTCCTTCTACGTCTCTATTGCTCCCTCATTCGCGCCAAGTTAGACTATGGCCCAATTGTGTATGGTTCAGTCCGCAAATCATACTTGAAGATCCTTGACACAATCCACAATCAGGGTTTACGTTTGGCCCTTGGGGCTTTTCGAACCTCTCCTATTGACAGCCTGTATGTAGAGGCCAATAATACTTCTCTCTCTCATAGAAGGCTCAAGCTATTCCTTTAATATCTGTTATAACTGAAAGCAAACCCATCCAACCCTACACACAAAATTGTTTTTTACCCTGGCTGCAAATATCTATTTGCTAGGAAGCCAAATGCAATACCTCCATTTGGTATCCGCTGGAACCACATCTTGACAATTTCCATGTTGACCTGGATGCCATTTGTGAAAACAAAATTCCTGATACCCCTCTATGGTTGATAAAGGCCGCTGAATTTCGCTTCGATCTTCTAGCCCACAAAAAACAACCACAGATGGAGTTGTTTTCCAAACTTAGTACCAGGAAATCAAAGAACTGTACAGCTCATATAAGCCCATGTATACAGATGGATCTAAGGATGGGCACGCTGTTTCAGCAGCAGCAGTATTTGGTAGCAAAAGTAAAAAACGTCGCCTTCCTGACAATTCTTCAATATTTTCTGCTGAATTGAAGACAATCGACCTTGCTTTGAGTCTAGCAGAGGAAAGTAGGTCTAACCGCTTTCTTCTGTTCTCAGACTCTCTTTCTACACTCCAGGCCCTCTATAACCAGAAAATTGAAAACCCATCTATTTGTGCTGTTCTTGAGAAAATTTCCTCTCTCTCTGTAGTTTGTATTTTGCTGGCTTCCTAGTCACATGGGTATTCGAGGCAATGAAAAGGCCGATGAACTTGCCAAGTCAGCATTGTCTCTACCCATATCTCGTTTTAAAATACCTTACACAGATTTTAAGGCATCCATTTTACCTTTCATCCAATCTCTTTAGCAATCCCAGTGGGATGGAGATCATTTCAACAAACTTCATTCTGTGAAACAAACCCTTGGCGAATGGTACCCCTCTTACAGGGTTCGTCGAGAAGTGGTGATAATCACAAGGCTTCGAATCGGACATTCTCGGTTTACACACTCCTGGCTTTTAACCAGAGAAGATGCACCAGAATGTATTCAGTGCAATGAACACCTTACAATAAAACATATTTTATTAGATTGCATTGACTTTCAGCCAATCCGTGAAAAATACTACAATGTTGACAGTATGCACAATCTCTTTGAAACAATCAACATTGATTCAATGATCACCTTTATCAAAGAGATTGGTCTATACAACAAGCTGTGATATTTTCTTAATTACCTTTTTAACCTGTTGTGTAAACCCATATTTCTACCACTTAATCCTTTTTATCTCCAGTTTGCATCTCCTTAATGGGAGGATTAGCTCTCTTGAGGGCATCTTATCTCATTGGAAACAGGACCTCTTAATGAGAGTGTTTTGATCCCATTGGAGGCTCCACACTTTCTCAATTTTAAGCTCTTATTTCCTATAAGCTACTATTCACATTCTTAACTTTTTCATTGAAAACTTTGAGTCGGCAGGGACGCCCAGCCACTCAATATTATATTTTATGCACATTAAAAGTAACACATAACATTTCTTCATTTAAAGACTTTATTTTATTTTTATTTATTTATTTATTTATTTTTATTTATCAATTTAAGACTTCAAATCTTTTTATTACAATCTTAACATCATCATTCAAAATTTCTTGAGTTGATAGGGATTGCCCTGTTGCTCAATTATATCTTTTATGCATATTAAGATCACACATAATCCTTCTTAATTCAACTCCTTTACTGTCAGTATGTCTCAAATCTTTTTAGCTAAAAAATTCTGCCTTAATCATTCCTTTAACACAGATATGCGCGCTAGATGACCAAAGCTGTCGATGCGCCATAAAACAACATTCATTCATTCATTCCAAGTTCGATCCTCAATGAAAACAGTGCGCTTTTTTTGGGCAGTGTCTCTTTGCAGGACACTTCAAAGCCCTTACTTTGTAATAATGAAACCCAGGACATACATGAGTATGTAACCTGTTGCCATGATATGACTGAGATGATGTAAAAATCGGCGTATAACACCATTCAGTCAACTGATTGATCTACAGAGTGGTTCGTTCTTGAAAAAATATTTCACAAATGTTTGGACCTTAAACGTGCACAGCTGAGGTTTCACATGCCAGGCTCCAAGGTCAAGGTCACAGCAGGGACGTTAAAATTCACTCCTCTTAAATTGTGCCTGCTGCATATCTCTTTAGATTCAGGGCCCGGTTTCACCGAAAACGTTAAGTCTCTTATTTTAATCAAATCTGGTAACGGTCTCAGGTTTGACTTAAGTTGAGTTTGTTACTTGAGACACATTTCAGCAGCGTTAACAAACTGTAGTAACGTTCTGAAATCCTGAGTCGACACTACGTTAAAGACTCAACTAAGCAAAAAAAGAAAAGAAAATGGCTTAATTCAATTAACAGGCTCAAGTCCATTATTTTGCTGAGCCGAGTCTGAAGTTTTGTGTCAACACAGAACTTGAGAATGTCATCTAAGTCTGTTAATGATAGTGAAATGCATCTGAAATAACAAACTCAAGTCGGAAAATAAGTCTGTTTGCAGATTTGAGTAAAATTACAGCAGGGCTTTATCCAGGAATTTAGGGAAGGGGCCCCTCGCCAAATTGGGAAGGATTCCATCGACAAAACGGCGGAATTAGGGAAAAAGGATTAAAAAACAAAAAAAACATAAAAGTTAAGACCACATTTAACTTACAATTCACTAATAAATAAGGCAATTAATGTACTACTGAATCAATATTAGTTCTTTTTCAGTCTTCTTTCATTGAAATAAATGTCCTACTCATTTGTCTTCCTTCCCCCCCCCCCTTCTTTTTTAGGTCACCTGAGCTCGAAATGCTCAAGGTGAGCTATTGTGATCGTGCTGTGTCCGGTGTCCGTCGTCAGTCGTTCGTCGTCCCTCGTGGGGCGTCAACATTCTACCTTGGGTGCACTCTAGAGGCCACATTTTCAGTCAGATATGCATAAAACTTGGTCAGAATGTTTGTCATGATAAAATCTCGGGCAAGTTTGAAATCGGTTCATGTCGGGTCAAAAAGTAGGTCACTGGGCTAAATCGAAGAAAAACCTTTTGTGTACTCTAGATGCCGTATTTTCAGCCTGATACTCTTGAAACTTGGAAGAATGTTTGTCTAGATAATATCTTGGACAAGGTCGAAATTGGGTCATGTCAGGTCAAAATGTAGGTCACGGCCAAATCTTAGAAAAATCTTGTGTGCACTCTAATGGCTACATTTTCAGCCTGAAACTCATGAAAGTTGGTTAGAATGTTTGTCTTGATGATATCTTAAACAACTTTGAAAATGGGTCATGTCGGGTTAAAAACTATGACACTGTGCTAAATCTTGAAAAAAAAAATCCTTGTGTGCACTCTAAAGGCCACATATTCAGTCTGATACTCTTGAAACTTAGTCAGAATGTTTGTCTTGATAATATCTTGGACAAGTTTGAAATTGTGTAATGTCGGGTCAAAAAGTAGGTCACTTGGCTAAATCTTAGAAAAACCTTGTGTGCACTCTAGAGGCCATATTTTCAGCCTGATTCTCTTGAAACTTAGTCAGAATGTTTTTCTTTATCATACCTTTGACAAGTTCTAAATTGGGACGTGTCGGATCAAAAAAGTAGGTCACTAGCCTAAATCTTAAAAAATACCTGTGTGCATTCTAAAGGCCACATTTCAGCCTGATACTGTTGAAATTTGGTCAGAATGTTTGTCTTGACAATATTTTGGACAAGTGTGACAATTGAGTCATGTCGGATCAAAAAGAAGGTCACTGGGCCAATTTTTGAAAAAAAAACTTGTGTGCACTCTAGAGGCCACATTTTCGGCCTGAAACTCATGAACTTTGGGTAATTTGTTTGTTTTGATGATATCTCGGACAAGATCGAAATTGGGTCATGTCGGGTCAAAAGTTAGGTCATTGGGCTAAATCTTAGAAAAACTGCGTGCACTCTAGAGGCCAAAATTTTAGTCGGATCCTCATGAAGTTAGGTCAAATTGTTTGTCTTGATTATATCTCAGACAAGTTGGAAATGGGGTCATGACGGGTAAAAAAGTAGGTCACAGGGCTAAATCTTAGAAAAACCTTTTGTGCATTCTAGAGGCAACATTTTCAGTCTGATTCTCATGAAACTTGGTCAGAAAGTTTGTCTTGATGATATCTTGGACAAGTTTAAAATTGGGTCATGTCTGGTCGAAAAGTAGGTCACTTGGCAAAATCTTAGAAAAAAACTTGTGTGCATCGAAGAGGCCGCATTTTCAGCCTGATACTCATGAAACTTGGTCAGAAAGTTTGTCTGTGTGATATCTTGGACACTTTCCAAAGTGGGTCACATCCGGTCAAAAAGTAGGTCACTGGATCAAATCATAGAAAAACCTTGTGTCCGCCGTAGCTGCCACACAGAATAAGTCACTTACACTCATTTGTTTTACATCATTAAAACCAGGCTCTCTCCAGCTTTATGAACCTCAGATGACTTTAGTCAGGTGAGCGCTTTAGGGCCAATGGCCCTCTTGTCTAAGTTAAGTAGGTTTTAGATATCTTTATTTTTCCTCATAAAGAAATCATGTAACATTTTTCTGGTGGCTGAATAGTAGTTTTACTTCCTGCATTTTTTTTAACTCACCTGAGCACGAAGTGCTCAAGGTGAGCTTTTTTGATCGTGCTGTGTCCAGCGTCCGTGGTGCGTCGTCCGTTATCCAAGCGTCAACAATTACCTTGAGTGCACTCTAGAGGCTACGTTTTCAGTCATATAATCATGAAACTTGGTCAGAATGTTTGTCTTGATAATATCTTGGACAAGTTCGAAATTGGGTCATGTCTGGTCAAAAAGTAGGTTACTGGGCCAGATCTTAGAAAAACATTGTGTGCACTCTAGAGGACACATTTTCAGCCTGAACTTATGAAACTTGGTCAGGATGTTTTTCTTGATAATACATGTATCTTGGACATGTTTGAAATTAGGTCATATGGGATCAAAAAGTAGGTCACTGGGCCAAATCTTAGAAAAATCTTGTTCGCACTCTAGAGGCCACATTTTCAGCCTGAAACACATGAAAGTAGGGTAGAATGTTTGTCTTGATGATATCTCGTACAAGTTTGAATTTGGGTCATATAGGGTCATAAAGTAGGTCACTGGGCTAAATCTTAGTAAAACCTTGTGTGCACTCTAGAGGCCACATTTTCAGCCTGAACTTATGAAACTTGGTCAGAATGTTTGTCTTGATAGTATCTTGGACAAGGGTCATATCTGGCTAAAAAGGTAGGTCACTGGGCTAACTCTTAGAAAAACGTTGTGTGCACTCTAGAAGCCACATTTGTCGTCGGATACACATGAAACTTGGTCAGATTGTCTGTCTTGATGATATCTATGACAAGTGTGACATTGGATCATGTTGGCTGAAAAAGTAGGTCACTGGGCCATATCTTAGGGAAAACCTTGGGTGCTCCATAGAGGCCACATTTTCAGCCTTATACTGATAAAGATTGGTCAGAATGTTTATCTTGTCGATATCTCAGACAAGTTTGAAAGTGGGTCATCTCAGGGCAAAAAGTAGGTCACATGGTCAAATCTTAGATAAACCTTGTCTGCAATCTAGAGGCCACTTTTCAGCCTGATTCTCATGAAACTTGGTCAGGAAGTTTACCTTGATGATAAAATTATCTTGGAAAAGTGTCAAACTGGGTCACATCTGGTCAAAATGTGGACCAAATCTTAGAAAAACCTTGTGTCCACCGTAGACGCCAAATTTCCGCCTGATACTCATGAAACTTGGTCAGAATGTTTTAATGGTATATGGAACAAGTTTGGAATTAAATCACATTGGTACAAAATGTAGGTCACATACACTCATGTGTTTTACATCATTGGAACCAGGATCTCTTCAGCTTTATCAACTGTAGATGACTTCACTCAGGTGTGCGCTTTTGGGCCAATGGCCCTCTTGTTTATGTGATGTGTATGTAAGTCAGCCGTTTTAAGTCATTATCCAGGCTAAATGAGACAGTTTGAAGGGTCTTTGATCGGATTGAGATCGATTTGACATTTGTTTCGTCATTGGTTTTTGTGTTTTTTCCATGACTATTTATCTTTGAAAAAGATTTTCTGTGTGTTTTGACAAATGAGGCAAGATAGGAAAATCATCGTTTTCTATGCTAGAACTAAAGAATGTAATTGTAGGGAGGAAACTTAGCTCTAGATTTTCACGTCATACAAGTCTGGGGGGAAAAAATGGCGTAGGCAGTCACAAAAAGTCTGCCATTGTTTTTTTCCATAGGAACATAGATCTACGATCTCGTAGATCTCGTGGTTAACTATTTAGCATAATCCTTTTATCCCTTTCTTATATTTCTTATTTCTTATATTTCTTATTTCTTATATTTCTTATATTTGTAATCTGTTGTCAAGGAGAATATTGTGATCGTTCAGTGTCCGTTAAGCTGTTTAAGCAAAGAATTTCCGAGTGTTCGCTGCAATATTTAAATGAGTCAATTCAAAACTCACCTCGGTGTGATTTGTATAAACATATATTTTCCTTGTTAAATCCGGAGAAATCTATGTGTGGATATTTCTCCGAGTTTAAGAAGAGGTTTTGCGAGATTCAGGTGTTCTAGCCATAAACTCAATATAGAACTAGGTAGACATTTTAACATCGAAAGAGATTATAGGGTGTGTCAGCATTGTTTATTAAACCATGACATTTTAGTCGTAGAAACTGAATACCATTCTTTTTTTAATTGTTCTCTATTCAGTGCAGAAAGACAAACATTATTGTTCTCTTGGTATCGAGGCAGAACAGATATAAGGTCATTTTACAATTTAATGAAAAGTAAAAAAAATGTTACTATTGAAAAGGTAGCAAAGTATATTCTGTCACTTTTAACCCTTTCCCAAACGACAAATTTTGGACTGGTCCAAATTAAAAGAGTTTGCAGACGACAATTTTAAATTTGATGAAAATGGCAGAAAGTTATCAAAAAGGGTAGAAAACACTGTGGGAAAAGGAGAAATTGCTCGTTATGAGCAATTTCTCCTTTTCCCACAGTGTTTTCAAAAGACTTGTACTGCAGACACGTGAAAACCAGGGCTTGTTTGGGAAAGGGTTAAAGGATTCTTATTAATAGTGATTATATTTCTGAATGTAAATGTTATTTGCAACTCTTCACTATAACGACTGTATTTAAAATTTTGTATTATGGGCCGGTGGCCTTCATGTATAAATAAAAATATTTGTATTGTATTGTATTGTCAAGGAGAATGGATTTTAGAATACCTGATAACGTAAGGTGACGAAGGGCGTGCCTCAAACTGTCAGGTACCGGAGTCGATAGTTACAGCCATACTGATACCGGATGTTTAACTCCTTGATTTTGTGGCTCGTAACTTGTGACTTTCTTCATCTGAGTATGAATTTGTGGACATACTTGTAAAATTCTAGACGTACTAAACATGTCCAGTCTCTTTTTTATTCGGACGTTTTTTGGGATTTTTCCGGACGTACATTACGTCACATCCACTTAATGAAAGCGCGGGCCGATAGGCCTGCATCAGATGTACGAGGCCTTTCATTTTTTTTTTTTTTTTTTTAGAGTCTATTTGGGGGAAAAAGTCGTAGAATTGGGGAAAAACATACTTTCGATTGGAAATTCCGGCCCCACAGGAAAGGCAGAAAATCCCCTGAACAGGCCTAAGTTTTTTCCTGAGACCACGGTTTCGGTTTAAAAAAAAAAACTTGAGTCTCTTATTTTGCTCAAAGCTACTAACGGACTCGGTTTCTGAATTCTGGGGATTTCGTTGTTGGAGACACATTTCACAAACATTAACAATCTTCAGTAACTTTCTCGAATCCTGAGCAGACACAATTTTTCAAACTGAATTTAGCAAAATAAAGAAATTTAAGTTCATTATTTTGCTAAGTTGAGTCTGAAATATTGTGTAAACTCAGGATATGAGAACGCTACTAAACTCTGCTAATGTTTGAGAAATGCCCTTCAAACAACGAACCCACTTTACGTTGGAAAATGAGTCCGTTAGAGGATTTGAGCAACAAGAGAGACTTTTTTTTTTTTTCATGAAAGCGGGCTTTGGCTGGTCCTAATTACAACATATTTCACACGTGTGTGCAACTTTGTGAGAATATGTGCAGTCATAGGTTTCACACACGAAGGTCAAGGTCACAGTTGGGTCAAAAGTTACTTATTCCTAAACTATATCCGCTACACCTCGAACCTTTGGTTCGTTCTTTAAAAACATTTCGCACATAATGTTTACCTTGATAAGACGGTGTGCAGAGTTGATTCCAGGCCACAGGCAGTCAAAGTAGACATACTTTCGATAGCTTCCTTGGAGCCTACATTGCCCGTATCTGTTATTTAAGTTTGGTTTAATGTTCACCTCAGTCAGGCAGTGTGCAGAACCCATGGCTAAACCGTGCAGACTCAAGGCCAAGGTATTATTTGAGGGTCAAGTGCTTTAGCCTTAAATTTTGTTTCTGTTTCATATCTCATCCAACCGTGTTTAAAAGGATATTAATTAAAATTTAAAGAAGAGGTTCAGTTTTTGACTCAGTAAGATGGTGTGTAGAACCCACGATTTTCCTTACCCTTGGACATTTTTTTTTTTTTTTTTTCTTTATTATTATTATTATAGGCCTGACCTTCTTGTGCCTTCAACTGTTTGTCCATCTGTCCGCAGAGATCTGGCTTTTGTAGCGACGTGGTAGAGCGTTCGCCTTGGAATCTAGAGATCCTGGGTTCATTTATCAGAGCTGTTACATCAGCATAATAAGTTTATTGCTACATTGCGCTGGTAGAAAAATTATTCAAGTGCAATTTCTCAAAACGAAGCTTTGGGAATCCTGCTAAATTTTACAGAAATTTAGTCATTGTAGAAATTATGAGTTTCCAACATTGTAGAAATTATAAGTTTCCAACAAATGAGACCCACTGGGTGGACATTGTTAAGTAAACGTGAATAAAACATTAACCAGCTCTCTTTCTACGCGGATGATTGGATTTTCCTGTTTTCATTAATTTCAGTCCCTTGATGATACTTAGGATCTGTGCCTGTTTCAAAGGAATCGAATGAAGAAACTCGGATTAAATCGTTTGAAATAGAAAATACAAATATATCAGCTTTGAACAGCCTCTTTTTACTAAATAGTTATTGGATTTTCTGTAGAATCAATATGGTTCAAACTATTGATTATATGAAGAAAAAAAAACCGCAAGTTTCACGAAAATCCGAAAAAAATACAGACCTTGTCGCATAAAAGAAATGACAGACAGAGGACAGACTGGACGGACAGACAGACAGACTGACAGACAGACGGACGTCTGAAACCGCAATATAACATAATCTTCTCTGGCTTTCCATCGACAGAGCTAAAACGGGAAAATGTCGTTTTCATATTAAAAGCATTCAAGACGTGAAATAATATAAAACAGCTACGAAGAAAAGAAAGAACATGGATGATTATCTTAAGTATGTCGACATTTAGTTGAAAACGGGTGAGAACACGAGATTGGCTGTAACTGAAACATCGAGATTTACTTTATTGTTGTTGTTGTTTTTTTCAGGTATTTAGCCATCTGTCATTCTTGGAAAAAGTTCAAAATCAACAAGAAAGTCTGCAAAATTATAATTGTCTTAATATGGATGACAGCCTTTGCCATAATGACTCCGTGGGCTATGTATTTCAAAGTTATTGAATATCATGACAATGAGCGAAGGCTCGTGTATCCGGTCTGTTACGAACACTGGCCCTCGCAAAGCGGAAGGAAGTGGTTTTTTCTGGGAGCCTTATTTCTTTGCTGTTACTCTGTACCTCTGATACTCATCGTAGTTTGTTATCTATTGATTGGAATTAAAGTGTGGCGTAGACGAGCTCCTGGAGAAAAGACTAACTCCGACATCATACACAAGTCGAAAGTGAAGGCAGTTAAAATGCTCTTCGTGGTGGTACTCTTGTTTGCATTTTCGTGGTTACCTCTCTACGTCATACGACTACAGGTGATCTTCTCTGGACCGTCCCAGAGCAGTATATATACAATAATAAATCCAATAGCTCAGTGGCTTGGCTCATCAAACAGTGGAATGAATCCGTTTATCTACTGCTTCTTTAGTAAAAGATATCGGAGAGGATTTAAAGATGTAATTACAACATGTTGTCGTGGAAGGGAAGGGCGCTTACAAAGGAGGGGTTTAGCAGCCACGAATGCCCCCTTTTACCGTGCTGATTCTTTCTCAAATGGTCATTCGAGACATACCCGATTTTCATTTGTGTATGATAGAAATAATACAAAATTGACAGGGGACACTGTGAGTTCTTATGTTTAATTATAATAGAAATCGAATGACAATATACCGTAAGAACATTTTAATTCATTTAGGAGAAAGTTTACACAGGTTCATTGCAGATCTTGAGGATTTTTCTGGTTTTCTGGTACGGTTCAGGAGTAGCTATTTGGGTTAGCAGATTAAAATGTTGAAGATTGACCATTTCTGTTTTCTTCTAAATGCCACAACCTTCCTCCGGATTGTTTCAATTACGAGCAAGGTGTGTAGATGAGCTACAAAGGAAAGGCATATGGTTAGGCTTAAAGTGCAATATCCAGGGTCCGTATTCACCATCCATTCTTTAAATCATTCTTGGTCTAATAAAAGATTTGGAAAGTAACCTAACTTCTGACCCAATCAGAAGTTATGCTACTTTCAAACTTTAGAAAATTCCGGAGAATAAGGCTAAGAACGTTCTCAAGAATGGTTGGTGAATACGGACCCTGATTCCGTTGTTGAATTATGAAGTTCTCGGTTTTTTTTTTATGTTTGTTTCTTTGTTTTCTCGCTATCCTCTTTTTTTTTTTTTTTTTTTCTTTATTTTTCTTTGTTTGGTTTTGTGTCAGGTGTGTGTAAGTGTGTGTGTGGGTGTGTTTAGGTGCTGATCTGCGTGAATCATGGTGAACTAGGGAAATCGCTTAACAATATTTTAAGTCAGTTATGCACAATTTTACGTTTTTACATTCACAGGAAAACAATGAAAGGCTGTGTATTACTTTGACGTTTCATAAATACTCCATACTTATATAACTCTTAAAAGCTTATCACATCAAATACAAAGGTTCTGGGCTTGAATCCCATCATGAGCTGGGATCAACCTTTGGAAATGTATAAGTCGGATATGGAAAAGGCCTGAAACTAAAGGGTCGCTGGTTCGATTCCTAGCTCGGCAAAGTTCTTTCCTGTGATTGATGATAGTCATTGCGACAGAATGCATTCATCTCTTGCTTCTTTGACATTTCGTTTTAAAAATATTTTTGGCCAGTTTAAAGGACCAACAATTGCTTATCTAGTCATCCTCTTTAATGTCAATATGGGACAAGAAGTTGTCACATGTACTGTCAGTGTTTAACACCCAACACCTGTTTTAGAATTCTTACATGTATATACGTCAATCTAACAAAATTGTGGGTTGCACTATTTCTCCGATTATCATGTGACATAGTGGTCGGGTATACAAGTCGGAGTCCAACAAACAATGTTTTCAAATGATTATAGTAATATAAGCAATGTTTCTTTAATAAAAGAAACGGCTAGCTGCAATGCAGGCTTGAAGACAAAGTGAGCAATGAACAGTGTCTTAAAAAGAAAAAAATGGAAGATGGTAAGTAGCAAAATAAAAAATAAACATACATGTACATTTTCCATCTAACACATCTCACACAAACAAAGGGCAGCACAAAGAACGTGATAGACATACGTGTAAACATACATGTATGTACATAGGACAAATACTTGAGCATCATACATGTACATTGTATATACACAGGATAAATACTAGGGCACCATACATGTACATATGTATGTACACTGGAAAAATACTAGGGCATCATACATATACATTGTACATATACTTGACAAATACTAGGGCACCAAGCATGTACACTGTATGTACACAAGACAAATACTAGGGCATCATATATGTCAAGTGTATGTACACCGGACAAATACGAAGGCATCATAGAGGTGCATATATTGGTACACAAGACAATCAAACATGCACATTGTATGTACAATGAACGAATACTAGTGCATCATACATGTACATGTGTATGAAAACAGGGCAGATACCAGGGCATCATACATGTACATATGTATATATACGGGAAAAATACAAAGGCATCATAATGTACGTTGTTTATACACTGGACAAATACTAGGGTATCATATATGTACATGTGTATGGACGTGGGGCAAATACAAGGGCACCATACATGCTCATTGTATATACACTGGAAAATCCTTGGGCATCAAATATATACAAGTGAATGCTCAGAGGACAAATGAAAGGGTATCAAATATGTACATTGTATATAAACTTGACAAATACTAGGGCACCAAATATGAACTTTGTATTTACACTGGACGAAACTAGGGCACAAAACATGTTCATGTGTATGTACACAAGGCAAATACTAGGGCATCATACATATACATGTATTTATATACACGGGTCAAATACAATGAACTTTGTATTTACACTGGACAAATACTAGGGCACAAAACATGTTCATGTGTATGTACACAAGGCAAATACTAGGGCATCATACATATACATGTATTTATATACACGGGTCAAATACAATGAACTTTGTATTTACACTGGACAAATACTAGGGCATCAAACAGGTTCATGTGTATGTACACAAGGCAAATACTAGGGCATCATACATGTACATGTATACATGTATGTATAGACACTGGACAAATATAAAGGCATTGTACACGGACATTGTTTATATACTGGACAAATACTAGGGCATCAAACATGTTCATGTGTATGTACACAAAGCAAACACTAGGACATCATTCATATACATATGTATATACAAATGACGAATACACGGGCATCATACATGTACACTGTATATACACTGGACAAATACTAGAGTATCAAACATGTATATTGTATATACAATTGACAAATACTACGCATCATAAATGTACATGTGTATGTACAGAGTACATATACTAGGGCATCGTGAACGAACATTGTATTTACACTGGACTGATACTAGGGCATCATACATGTACATAGTATGTACACAGGACAAATACTAGGGCATCATACATGTACATGTATGTATGTACACAGGACAAATACTAGGGCATCATACATGCACATTGTATTTACACACGACAAACACTAGGGCATCATACATGTACATGTGTATGTCCACTTGACAAATATTAGGGCATCAAACATATACATAATATTATGTATGTGCACAAGACAAGTATTAGGGCATCAAACCTCTACATGTATTCGTTCACAGGATAAATACTAAGGCATCATACATGTACATTGAGTATAGACTAATATAAAATTAAATGAGAATGAAATATATATTTTCAGACTTGATACACTGTAATATGACAGCAATGTAGCTGCTCAATATTTTCGATAAACTTATTTGCATAGACGTCAATGGCGACGTCGCCAAAGTTTCACGTAAAAATAAAATCCACTACATCAAGTAGAGAGCTACAACTTTGAGCCAGGCGAGGGGTTCTGATAGCATACCATTGTAAATAGCTCCTGTAACCTCGTTCGCTACAAGTATAGTTTCCGTAATGATAAGAAGCAGTGGGTTTATTTTATATACCGGGCAATGCATGTAGGTCAATGGCTATATGTAAAATTCGGACTTTGACGAAATACTAGTACTTCAGGACACTGACGGTAGTATTGAACACATCTGCCTTAATAAATGGGAAAAAAGGGGAAAATAATGTTCCAATTCAAGGAGTACATATAAGTGTCTCGACATTCCATAAAATTTTAGTTGAGAAATAGCTCCAAACAAACGACAGAGCATAAACTGTAAATTCAAAACGGTCACTGGCCTTCCATCTCAGATCAGATCCGAGGAAACTTTGATAGGAGTCAGTATGTTATATAACAAAGGCTCATGCATCCTAGAAGTTTCGTTATGTATACACGTAGTCTACTATAGAATGGTTATGGGGGGAAAATGCGGACAGATGAAAATCTCAGTTCTGGCCGGCTGCTTAATCCAGAACATACAGTCGGCTGTATTCGATCAAACTTCCAAAAATTATATATCGGTGTGTTTTATGATGAGGTAAACATCAATGAAGTGTCGTTAACTTTGGTCCAGGGGTTTTGAAGAAATTAATCTGGTCGGACGGACGGCAGACAATAGGCCATAACCTCAGCTCACCACGAGCACTCTGTGGTCTAGAGAGCTAAACATTGTCCAGCGACCTCTAGAAATGGTCACTAGTTGACTTGAGAAATTAAGCTTAAAAATGGTGTCGGAACCTCAAGGACTAGTCACTGATGGCTTCTGGAAACGTCCTTGTAGTTGTTTTAGGGACTATTAGGAGTGGTCAATGAAAGTCTCTGGTAATTCTCCTTGAAAACAAGTTTGACGACCTCAAGGACTGGTCACTTACGACCTCGGGAAATTGATCTTAGAGGTCCCTATATCATTTTTAACGTGAATTCCCCGAGGCTATAGGTGACCAGAGGTCGCTAGATCATTTTCAATGTGAATTCCTCGTGGTCATATGACTAGTTGTTTAAGCTGAATGATCATTTTCATGGTAAATTCTCCGATGCATCAGTGATAAGTCCTTGAATTGAAGTCACTAAATCATTTTCAATGTAACTTCCACGAGGTCATTAGTGACCAGGTCCTGGAGGTCACTACATTTTTTCAAGGTAAATTTCCCGAAGCCGTCAATGACGAGACGCCATCAGTGACAAGAGATCGCTAGATCAGTTTCAGGGGGAACAGCACGAGATCATTAGTGACCAGACTTGTGCTAGAAGTCGCTCGTCGGTCATTCAGGAGGTAAATTTTCTCAGGTCATCCCAATAAGTCCTAGGATTATTTTCAAGGTAAATTTAACGAGGCATACAGCCAGAGCCTGGTCTAAATGACCAGGCAGAAATTTGACCCACAGCAAAAATAGTTTCGAACCAGGTCAGCCTGTGCGTACTGCGCAGGCTGACATGAATCGATACGTTTTGCGTATGCATTACGCCCCTTTTTCTCATTTAGTGGCTGATTGATGTGAAATCCGATCACGGAAGTCACACCTGGCGTCATATCTGGACAACAGAAGGCCATTAACTTTAAAGAAAGGATTAACTCTTTACCAAACGACAAAATTTTAGACATGTCCAAATTGAAAGCATTTGCAGACGACAAAATATATGTGACTGTAAAACTGAAATTTGTTTTGGGAAGAGTAGAAAACGTTGTGGGAAAAGGAGAAAATGCTGGTTACCAGCATTTTCTCCTTGTCCCACTATGTTTTCAAAAGGCTTCTTCCTTATGGTCGTTAAAAGTCAGGATTGTGTGGTCAAGGGTTAAGGAATGTGTATCCGGTTTCGACAGTCATTTTAATCTTTCTTTTGCCATAGGCGAAAGCAGGGCCTTTTGCGAGTCAAAGGACCATTCTACGTCATAATTCAGTTGGTTGTTAAAAAAAAAAAAAAAAAAAACAGGCATAGATCAAGATCAGACTGCACAGAACGTGCAGTCTGATCTTGGATCTATGCCGTCCGCTTGTTTAGTCAAGCCTATGAAATAAAAATATTTCTTACTTTCAGAAGACTGTATTCTCTAGTGCTCGAAATATGTTCGGTAAATATATTTGGCGGTGAGAGAGAGGTCTTTACCAAACGACAAAATTTTGGACAGGGCCAAATTGAAAGCGTTTGCAGTTGACAAATCAAATGTTGTTAAAATTATGATTTCTGTCTTTGATAGGGTAGAAAACATTGTGGGATAAGGAGAAAATGCTGTTTACCAGCATTTTTCCACAATGTTTTTAAAAGCCTTCTCTTCCAGGGTTTTTAAAAGTCGAGACTGTGTGGTAAAGGGTTAAGCACCGCGTGGGGGCACGGTCGATTACTACACAGTCCAGACAGCAGCCATACGCTGAATCGCATCGATCAGAACAGACAGTTTACCCTGGTTTGCTTGCAGACACAGGCGTTTACAGTATGGAAATAAACTTACATTTCATACATCTTAAACCTCTCAATATATCCTAACAAGACAGATCATTTGAGCTACGAGGCAGACATTGACATTTATGAGGTAAATCCTGAAGGCTGTGAAAACTGTCAATACTGGCATTGCGGTATCATGAGCAACATACAAAGTAAATACAAAAGAACCGTGCTCTGTGAAAAGGAGGCTTAATGCATCTCCTTGATGCATGATACCAAGCAAACAATCACATAAATTATGGATCCATAATAGCCACTTTTTTTTTAACAACCAACTTAATGATGAGGAAGAATGGCCCTTTGACTCGTAGAAAATTGACCAGTAGCGAAAACTTTCGGCCCACTGGTCAGCCTGCGCAGTGGACTGTGCAGGCTGACCTGAATCGATATTTTTCGCAGATGCATTAAGCCTCCTTTTCACAGAGCATGGCTCAGAGGTATGTGTGCAACTATTAACCAACCTTTACACTGCTAAGCGCGACTCACTGACCTTTTGCGGACAGTGTGGATAAAGATCAGACTGCACAGAACGTGCAGTCTGATCTTGGATCTACACTTTCCGATAAGGAGATATTTTCCCCAAAAACTTTGAATTAGCAACATTTGGGTTTCACTATCGACTTGAAGGTATCATTCAACTTATTCATCAGGATAAGGATTAAAAGAAAATATCTTGACTAGCTCCTTATAACACATAAAAGAAACATATTGAAAGGGATTGTTAAGACTGTTAAGATCAGATTCATGGATGTAAAATCCGATCATAGCCGTCACTATCACTGAAGTATGATCCCGGTATTCACAAGCCGCATCATATCACTGTTAAACTAGACAATGACGACAGAGATCAGATTTAGCTTGTGGACTTAGGAAAAATAGATTTTACAACAAATAGACAGTAAACGTTACATGTACAATTACCAGATCATTTGTCCGCTAAATGCGGAATAAAAATAAATGTTCGGTCGACGAGATCTTTAGGTTGACATATCTCGTTGATACCGCGGAAAGTATCAGTCTTTCTTAACCCTTTCCCAAACAAGCCCTGGTTTTCACGTGTCTGCAGTACAAGTCTTTTGAAAACACTGTGGGAAAAGGAGAAATTGCTCGTAACGAGCAATTTCTCCTTTTCCCCACAGTGTTTTCTATCCTTTTTGATAACTTTCTGCCATTTTCATCAAATTTAAAATTGTCGTCTGTAAACTCTTTCAATTTGGACCAGTCCAAAATTTGTTGTTTGGGAAAGGGTTAAGTCGGTTCCTTAAGCTCCCTTAACAGACTGAAGCAATCAATAATATTCACATACGACTGCATACGCGGGATGCAGTCAACAGTTCAAGAAAATGTTGAAGGAACAATTAATTGCTATTTGCCACTCCATCCTTTCCAGAAATGTTGCCATTCTGTTACGTTCGTTTCCTCCAAATATGTGTTTAACTTTCAACCAAAGCACAAAGTCTTGACTATTCCCGACTAAAAGCATCTGTAGACAAAAACTTCGAGAGAGATAAAATGAGCAGAAGTTCTTTGACAGTGTAAAAAACATTGTGGAAAAAGGAGAAATGTTACCAGTATTTCTCCTTTTCCCACAATGTTTTCAAAATCCTTCTCGTTAAGGTTCATTAAAATTCGGGTTTGTGTGGTTGATGTAAAACAGTTTTAGAGATAGAGTTTAGCAAATACAGTTAAGGATAAACCCTTTTCCACACAATCCCGACTTTTAACGACCCTGAGGAAAAAAGCCAATTGAAAACATTGTGTGAAAAGGAGAAAATGCTGGTAACCAGCATTTTCTCCTTTTCCCACAATGTTTTCTACCCTATCAAAGACACATTCCATCATTTGAGCCACATTTAAATTGTCGTCCGCAAATGCTTTCAATGTGGACAAGTCTACATTTTTGTCATGTGGTAAAGAGTTAAAGCTATGCCCACACAGTAAAGAGTTTATCTTAGCAAAACTTAGTAATAACCAAGGACACATCTATGAAAGCATTATATGGAAAACGTTGCATGAAAAGGAGGTGTTGCATGCAACTTTTCCGCTGGTTTTCAAAAACTGATTTCCACAGGAATCATAGTGCTTGTGTCGTAAAGGGTTAAACAAGAATTTTCTTTTAGGCCGATTGTTAAACGGACTTAGTGGCTCTTCGACGACCAATTAAGGCAACACTTAATGTCTTAGACCTTAGGAATTATTTAGATACTACGTGACGAACGTGATACGCTGGCGATTACAGACTAACAGTTAAGTCATGAAAATGGAAAATCTGTTCAGGAAACATACATATGTATCCATGGAAATCGTCTCCCCTCCGAAATATTCTTTCCAGGGTTACAAGTGATAAGCCCTCTTTTCCTTCTTTCCGTCTATTTTTCTCACCATCTGTTATAATTTTGCGAACGATGTACATTCATGTAACTTTAGAAAGAACGAACTTATTAATTTTGAATACGCCCTTCCCACTATATTCTTTTCGAGTGTACAACGAATGTGACAGGCACTCTTGGTCGCCTTTCCTCTGTTTCATAGTCCATTACATTAATCCATACACTTTGCCAAACGTCAAAATTTTAAACTAGCCGAAATGCAAAGCATGGTAACTCGAAAATAGAAATTTGTTTTGGGACGTGTAGAAAATATTGTGGACCAAGGAGAAACTGCTGGTTACCAGCATTTTCTTCTTTTCCTGCGATGTTTTAAAAAGCTATTTTTCTCAGAGTCGTTAAAAGTCGAGATTGTGAGGTAAAGGGTTACGGGTAATTTTAGTTGCCTTCGCGAATAGCGCTGAAAATGGAGTCTTGTTCTGTATCTACCCTTTCCGATATTTTTTTGAGATATACAGATATTCTAGAGCATTGGGCTTAGAATGGCCGGTTTGTCTTTCATGTAATTACATATATCTTTTTATGTATGACACCCTATATAATGGGGCCAATCTCTGGCAAAATGGGCTTAATGCATCTCCATGATACATTACACCAAACAGATTACATCAAATAATCATGGATCTCTAACATCCATTTACTCTAACGACCGACCAAATCTTGAGGTAGAATGGTCCTCTGACATGTAGATAATTTACAAATAGCCAAAAAGTTTCGACCAGTGTCAGACTGCGCAGGCTGACATGGGCGATACTTTTTGCAGATGTATTAAAGGACCTTTTTCACAGAGCATGGTCCAATTATAAACTGGAATCGTCTAAGCAACAACCATACAGAGTGATACGCTGTCAGAATGTTAGTCAGGCTTGTATCCCGAGTGTTCCGGTGCAGATGGTTAGATAATGATGTCGCGGCAGGTATTAGAGTTTCGGGTACAACAACCCATTTCAGGAAAAAAATCGACGAGTCAAATTTCGGCGGTAACAAGAAATTGTCTGGAACTTTGACACATCTGATTCTCAAAAGGTCACCGCTAAAAACTTCTATCGTATGTCTAAAGTATTACATGTTTTGATTTTTTTTTTTTTTTAATCAGGGAGCTAGAAAATTGAAGAAATAAGCCCAATGAAATGAGCCGTACTCTGGCAAAAGGGGCTTTAATACATCTCCGTGATGCATTATACCAAGCAAGTTATCATATAATTTGGGTCCATAAATTCCGTTTTGTCTAAAAGCCGGCCGTATCATGTGGTAGATTGGTCATCCGACATGCGAAAAATGATCAATAGCAAATAGTTTCCCTACACGGACTGACCTGGACCGATACTTTTGCATATGTATTAGCCCTTTACCACACAATCCCGTTTTTTAACGACCCTGTAAAAGAAGCCTTTTGAAATCATTGTGGGAAAAGGAGAAAATGCTGGTAACCAGCATTTTCTCCTTTTCCCACAATGTTTTCTACCCTTACAATAACCGATTTCAATTTTTTCAGTCACATTTATTTTGTCGTCTGCAAATGCTTTCAATTTGGACCAGTCTAAAATTTTGTCGTTTGGTAAAGAGTTAAACCACTTTCAAATAGGGCATGGCTAAAATAAATTGATTTTTCCACCGACGATAGCTTACGAAATGCTTATGTCTATCATCATTTTATCTGAATTTGAAGAATGGAAAATTGAAAACTTTGGATTTGTTCTAAAACTGTTTAAATGAGAACTTACTGGTATTCAATCTCTAAAAATACCCGATGTCGCTAATTGAATCGTGTATATCCTAGTATCCCATGGGATACCCCGATATAATGTAACCCCTAACCTGCTAAACGAAACTTTCAAACCGATAGTAAAAACTCAGATGTTGCTTGTTCAAAGTTATTTTTTTTAGAAAATTATCTCCTTGTCAGAAAATGTAGATCCAAGATCAGGCTGCACGTTCTCTTGAGCCTGATATTGATGTACCTTGTCCGCAAAAGGTTCTCGAGTTGCGCTTAATACCTTAACCGTTAACCACACAATCCCGACTCTTAACGGCCCTGAGGCAGGAGCCTTTTGAAAACATAGTGGGAAAAGGAGAAAATGCTTGTAACCAGCATTTTCTCCTTTCCCACAATGTTTCCTAGTCTATCAATGACAAATTTCGTCATTTGAGCCACCTTTGTCATCTGCAAATGCTTTCAATTTGGACCGGTCTACATTATTTTCGTTTCGCAAAGAGCCAAATTAACTCTAAAAAAAACCCCAACATTTCTTATATATTTTCAACTTCAACCTAAATAATGCAGAAATGTGTGGCACATTCGCAAATAACTTACAGGTACGTATACTTTATTCTGTCGTTAAAATGAAAGACGTTTTAAATGTATCCAAATTAATTAACAGTAAAGACAACTGCCTATTTTAAATTCAAATTTCTTTAATCAGTATATAGGCTCCTGGCCTATACAATTATATAGTATACAATTTATATATAATAAGCAACATTTATGATTGTAAAACATATTAACTATCTGTAATTTTAATCCAATTCAAAGAATCCCATGTGTTCATGACCATGATGGTGAAAGCTTTTGAAAACATCTTGGAAAAAACGAGAAAATGCCGGTGACCAGCAATAACGGAGTGAGCGTCGTTGACTATAATATCTGTAATACTGCTTTGTTTGATAAATGCACATATTTCAGCGTAGAAAATAGAACGGAATCTGATCACTTCCCTATAAACTGTCAGTTAACTTTTAAGATAAATCAAAATCAAGAAACTGGTGATCGAGTACAAGATGAAGTTGTGATTGAACCGACCAGATATCGGTGGTCTAATGATAAGTCTCTTGAATCTTTGGAAAAATTTCAAGTACTGCACCAAAACCTTAAAAGCGAAATATGTCGAATTGCCACATTTAACTTAAATGCAAGTGTTGATATGTTAACAAATTTTTTTCAGTCAGCAGCGGCATATATGAAGGTGAGAAATACTAGAAAGATGTACGATACAAACATGCAGCCACCATGGTGGGATGATGAATGTGATGACTTGAAACAGGTTAAATATACCGCTCTCCGTAAGTTTAGATTAACTAATAATAGGAAAGATCTGCAATTCTATACATTTAGGAAAAAAGAATTCAAAAAGAGATGCAAACGAAAAAAGATCAATATTTATCTCAGCAACGTAAAATTTTGATTGAAAGCCGATCCAATCCGAAGCGTTTCTGGGAACTATTGAAAGGGCAAAATAAAAAGAGAACGCTTGATTTTATTACTGGAGTTACTGAATGGCGAAATCATTTCAAGAATCTTCTTTATGATGAAAATGTAGGAAGTATGACAAATGTCTAAAATCTGATGACACGGCCACAGATAATACATTAGATGCGCCTATTCAAGAAGAAGTTATTTTTAGTATTGACAAACAAAACTCTGGGAAAAGTCCGGTGGACCAGATGGTATAGGTGCAGAATTCTATAAAAGTATTAAACATGAAATTGCCCCAACTTTAACACATATCTTCACTATCATTCTCGACAAAGGAGTAATTCCGGCGTTGTGGACCGAAAGTATAATATGTCCTGTGCATAAATCGGGCTCTTTAAACGACCCTAATAACTACCGAGGCATCTCGCTCCTTAACACTATGTACAAAATAATGTCAAGTATATTAACTCGCAGACTCTACTCTTGGGCCGAGGAGAACAATAAAATTGATGAAGGTCTAGCAGGATTTCGAAGGGGATACTCTACAATAGATAATATTTTTACACTTCAAGCAATGGTTCAAAAATATCTTACCCGCCCAGGCGGAAGGTTTTATTGTATTTACGTAGACTTTCACAAGGCTTTTGACAAAATCAATCATGATGCCCTTTTTAAGTCACTTAAACAAAAAGGTTTGGGAAGTAAATTTTATCATCTTCGTTTGTCATGTTATGAAAATCAAAAATCGTGTGTGAGAACGGAAAAGGGCTTAAAAGATTTATTTCATTGTAATACAGGAACAAAACAAGGGGACGTAAGCAGTCCCATCATACTTTCTCTCTTTATCAATGATTTATTTACTGTGCTAAGGGACACATGTAATAAAGGTATTTTCATTACTAAAAACATTCATGATATACTCTGTCTAATGTTTGCAGACCATGTAGCCAGCTGCGCGGAAACAGCTACTAAATTACAACAACAAATTAATGTTATTCAAAATTTTCGTTCTATAACAGGTATGGAACTCAATCTGGACAAAACAGAAATAATAGTATTCAGAAATGGCGGCTATCTCCGTAGTAATGAAAGATGGAAGTATAAGGGTAACTTGATAACAAGAGGACCATGATGGTCCTATATCGCTCAACTGAGTACTAAGCAGTACAGGTTAACAATGAAGATAAATACCAAATACTGAAGTTCTAGGCCAAATGATTATGAAAGAGAGACAACTCACAACTTTAACAGTGGTCTAGGCCTTTGGTTACCCAGAAAATTTTCTTATAATTGCATGAAAGATACCTAAGTACAAACGTCTAAGCCCCGCGGCTGGACCTGTAATGATCCCAGGGACATCTTGTGTGCAAAATTTCTTGAGGTCCACAAGGTGATGCTTCATGCAAAGTATCATAGCTCTAGGCATTTTGGGTTTAAACATAAAGATTTTTCAGTTTGCATTATATATACATGTAAATGCTACAGAGTAAACCAAGTCAAATACAGAAACTCTAATTGAGGGGCTAATAACTCATGTTGTTTGGGTCTAATAAGACCCATAATCAAAACCCATCCAAGATCTTATGGTCATATAAATTTTTACCAAGTTTGGTACTGATTGGTTAATATTTGTAGATGCTAGAGTGTAAACAAAGTCAAATATGGAAATTTTGTCCAATTCAAGGGCAAATAACTCTGGATGTTCTGGTTCAATTTGACCCATAACTGAACTCTTCCGAGACCTTATGGGAATATATATTTTGACCAAGTTTGGTACTGATTGGTCAATATTTGCAGATGCTAGAGTGTAAACAAAGTCAAATATGGCAAATTTTCTAATTCAAGGGCTAACAACTCAGACAGTTCTGGTCTGATTAGATCCATAATCGTACTCATCCGAGATCTTATGGTCACACACACTTTGACAATGTTTGGTGCTGATTGAGTAATATTTGTAGATGCTAGAGTGTAAACAAAGTCAGATTCAGTAATTTTTGCAAATTCAAGGGCAAATAACTCCTGATGTTCTGATTGGATTTGATCCAAAATCGAACTCATCCGAGACCTTATGGGCATATACATTGTGGCCAAGTTTGGTACTGATTGGTCAATATTTGTAGATGCTAGAGTGTAAACAAGAAGATTTTTAGAGATTTCCCTCTTTATCTCTATGTGAAATCCAAGAACCCACAACATAGGGCCAATTTCAACAACAGCGCCATAATTTGAAGTATTTTGGTAGAGGGCTATTAGATGATGCTACATGCCAAATATGAAAGCTCTAGCCCTTACGGTTTGGGACAAGAAGATTTTTAAAGTTTTTTCTCTCGGTTGCCATGGCAACCAGAGTTCTTCATGGAATTCAAATCTTTGAAGTATTCTGAAAGTGCATCACCTAAGGATCATTTCTGTGAAGTTTCATTGAAATCTGTTGGGCGGTTTCAGAGGAGAAGATTTTTTAAGTAATTGTTGACGGACGGACGGACGGACATACGGACGGACGGACGGACGCCGGACAACGATCGATCACAATAGCTCACCCTGAGCACTATGTGCTCAGGTGAGCTAAAAAGGAAAACATGCTGGTTACAAGTATTTCCTCTTTTTCCCACAATATTTTCAAGAGCCTTATTTCTCACAGGCGTTAAAACTTGGGATTGTATGGTAAAGGGTTAAATAGAACAAGACTTTTAAAAGTTCATTCTGTATACCTTTATGTCCTGTTTTGACCCAGGGGCATCATTTGAACAAAATTGGTAGAAGTCCACAAGGAAATGCCACATACCAAATATCAAAGCTCTAGGCCTTCTAGTTTCAGACAAAGACATTTTTAAAGTTTGCTCTATATACAATTTTGCCCAAAATTGTGACCCCTGGAGTTAAAGGGTTAATTCAATTCTTTTAACAACTTTGGTAGAACTTCACCCAAGGTATATGCCTGTCAAGTTTCAACATGACTGGTTTAGGAGGAGAAGATGTTTAAAGGAATTGTGGAAAGACAAGACGCTGGACAACGACGAATCACAATACCTCACCCAGCACTTCATGCTCAGGTGAGCTAACAAATAGGCCTAACCATTGTCTGTGGCTTGTGATAAACAACATAAAGATGAAGTTTCATAACATTTTGTCCTGTAGTTAAAGAGATATTAATCCATAATGAAAATATAATGTGAAGCCCCCTTTTTCCATGACATGACATTTAATCAAACAAGAGGACCATGATGGTCCTATATCGCTCACCTGAGTACCAAGCAGTAAAGGTCTACAATGAAGATAAATACCAAATATCGAAGTGCAAGGTCAAAGCTCTAGGTCTTCTTGTTTAGACAAGAAGATAATCTTTCTTAACCAAACCCGGTTATATAAATATTTGTGAGAAGTTTGAATGATATTTGTCCAATAGTTGTTGAAAAATAGGGAGAACAAGAAATTTCATCAAAGGAAAATAACTTTGTAAAAATTCAATGAACCGTCACCAAAATATAATATGCACATTCTTGCTTGGCACCGAGTCTCTCTAAAATTTGAATGAAATCTGTCCTGTAGTTGTTGAGAACTAGCTCTGACAAGAAAATGCTACAGAAAGACTGATGGATGGACGGATGGATGGACCGACAAGCTGACTCCTATATACCTCCAGAACAGAGTTTTGAAGGAATAATAACAAAGCCCTAGGCCTTTTGGTGTGTGGCAGAAAGTTGCCTGATTTGAACAAACTTAGTAGAAAATGTTTGCCGATTCAAGACTTTCTATACAAGTTAGTATTATAATGTTGTTAAATACACCAACAACTACAGTGGTTGTCCAGGGACATGTTCATGGGTAATTGCTATTGTAAACACATAAACAATGTATTTACACTTGCAATAGTCTTGCACCAACCTTTCAATGCGTCAAGCTTACAAAAATTTGACCTTCAAATGTGACACTGACCTTGGCCCTACCTGAACAGATCTTTCAAATGGTACTTCAATTCATGGTGGAGTATATGCCCAAAAATTATAATGACTTCTAAGATTTACAAGATAAAATCTGTACTACTGAGTTAAATGAATGAACAAAAATGAACTCAAAATACAATGAACACAATGTTCAAAGATACATCCTTACAGCCAGAGAGAAAAATGCTGTCAAAGCCTTTAACCCTTTACCACACAGCAAAATTTTAGATCTGTCCAAATTGAAAGCATTTGCAGACAGCATTTTCATATTGGCTCAAGTGACACAATATTTCTTTGATAGGGTAGAAAACTTTGTGGAAAAAAGGAGAAAATGCTGGTTACCAGCATTTTCTCCTTTTCCCACAATGTTTTCAAAAGTTTTCACAGAATGTTTCTCATCATGTGACCTAGCGCATATTGTCAAGGTTCTGCAATTTATAGCTGCATCATGGAAAAAGGGGTCTTCATGTTATATTTCATTTTTCACCAATATATCTTTGATTACTGGACATATCTCAACAGATTTGGATGAAATTTTCACACATCAAGTGACCTAGCGCATATTGTCAGGGTTTTGGAATTTATTGCTGTGTCATGGAAAAAGGGCACTTCATGTCAAATTTAAACTGCATCCGTCCATCCTGAATAGATAAAAGGAAAAAATGATCAGGTGGGAACCAAGGCTTGGGGTACGCAAGACAGGATGTTTTATCAGACAGTGTAGATAAAGATCAGACTGCAGTTGGATCTTGGATATATATGCCTTATATTCTGCAAGATAGTATTGCCTACAACACAGTCTTGAAATGCATATTACTTGGTCTATCTTTATCTCTTTACCAAACAAAAATTTTAGACTGGTCTATAATTCAAAGCATTTGCAGACAACAAAATAAATTTGTCTCAAAAAATGAACTTAGATCTGGGATGGTTAGAGAACATTGTGGAAAAAGTTTAAAAAATGCTGGTTACCTGAGTGCTTGGCCCAACTGAGATTTAAACTTGACATCCCTGCATAGCTAGCCCTGTAGGTAATGAGCTAACAGGCTTGGCTCAAATCATTAACAAACAACAAAATTTAATCCTTAAACCCAAAGGCCATTTTCATTCCAGAATGAGTCCAAGATGATAACAACTGCGTGGGTGCCTTTTGTCTGCAGTGTTTCAACAAAGCAGACAGTATAGATCACTGATCGGACTGCACATTTCGTGCAGTCTGATCTTGATCTACACTAGACACAAAGGCAACTATAGTAGTGAAAGGCACTTAAAGGGTTAAGACTTGTCCAAATTCAAACCATTTGCTGACAACAAAATAAATGTGACTCAAAAATTTAAATTTGATTTTGGTTGGGTGGAAAACATTGTGGAACTAGAGGCGCTTGAGCGCCTGTATCGCTCCACAGGCCTGATATTTCTATAATGGTGAAAAGAAGTTTTTAACAATTACCATTCAATCCTGCATTTTAGCTCACTGAAGAAAAAAGGTATGGAAAAAACTTGTGAGAAAAGAAGAAAAAAATGGTAACCAGCATTTTCTTAGTTTCCCACAATAATTTCTATCCTTTTTTATATATGTCTTACTAATTTGAAGATATGTTGTCCGCAACAGGTCCTTTCACAAACCATTTTAGGTGGGGAAACATCAAAATATAGAAAATATGTCTTTCTTAGGGTCATTAAAAGTTGTGATTGTGTGGTAAAGGGGTAATCTAAAAGAACAGCTAGGAGGGCAAATGAATGAATGTTATAGCAATATAGATCAACTTACATCAATACACCAGATAGAATGAAATATGCTGGCATACAATGAACACCTAATCCCTAATAATCAACTTTTCACAGTCACAGTTAGAATGTCTTCTGTGGCAAACAACACAAAATGGTCTACAAATGCAATTACATAAATCAAATATCCTGCTCCAGGGCACAGATTAATTCTGGTGTACTGAAGTTGCGGGATCAGTTTGAATGGATAACATTAATGCCTTATCACAAATGTAAAGCCCTGTCCCACTTTGTACCAGGTCACCAGGATTTACACCCCTTCTGTCCACTCTGCATTTACTCATTAGTAGGTCAACAAACCTTTACCAGAACTAATAAAAGTGCAGAGGTTCTCTTGTTCTATATCAAAAGGACTATAAAGTACCTACAACATGGGGGTTTTGTTATTAAAATACTTTTTCTTTTTTATCTTGGCATGGTTACTCAGGCTTAGTAATAAGGCAAGATTGAAAAGCTCAAGTTGTGAAAGGTGCTCAAGCTTTTATCTTATTTATGGCCAGTGATATTTTATTACTAGTACTAACTAATAGCATATCACTGGAGTAAATTGTGATCTTAATACCAAGGAAAATGTGTGGGCTTAAATAGGACAGCCCTGACTAGGTCAAGTCAATCCAATTTTCTTCCTTTTTCTTTGTTAGTCGATAAAACTAACACAATAAATAGTTTTGGAGAAGAACATTTTTTTGAAATATAAGCCTTGTCTATAAAAAAATGTGTTTTTAGGTGTATCATTTTTTTAAAAGGAATTTGGTATACAACCACCATAGAAACAATTTGGCAGACAACCACCATAGGAACTTACCTGCAAAACAACAATGAAATCCAATGAATAGTTTTAGAGAAGAAATTTTTCAAAGATTTTACTTTATACCATAAAAGGAAAATGTGTCTCCCATAAAAGCCATGTTTTTTGACAGATCATTTTTTTTTAAAGGAATTCTGTAAACCTGTATCTAAGGAACATTCCTGCAAAATAATAATGCTATCCAAATAGCGGTTTGGGAGGAGAAGATTTTTAAAGGTTTTTTACTTTGGTTGCCATGGCAACCAGAATTCTTCATGGAACACAATTATTTGAAGGAATTTGAAAGAGGACCACCAAAGGAACATTCCTGTGAAATTTGGTAAAAATCCAGTCAATAGTTTCTGAGGAGAAGTTTTTTAAAGAAAAAGTTTACGGACGCACGCACGCACGCACGCACGCATGACGGACACAACGCCATGACAATAGCTCGCTGGCCTTCGGCCAGTGGAGCTAAAAAGGAAAACATGCTGGTTACAAGTATTTCCTCTTTTTCCCACAATATTTTCAAGAGCCTTATTTCTCACAGGCGTTAAAACTTGGGATTGTATGGTAAAGGGTTAAGTAGGACAAGAATTTTAAAGTTCATTCTGTATACCTTTATGTCCTGTTTTGACCCAGGGGCATCATCTGAACAAAATTGGTAGAAGTCTACAAGGAAATGCCACATACCAAATATCAAAGCTCTAGGCCTTCTAGTTTCAGACAAAAACATTTTTAAAGTTTGCTCTATATACAATTTTGCCCAAAATTGTGACCCCTGGAGTTAAAGGGTTAATTCAATTCTTTTAACAACTTTGGTAGAACTTCACCCAAGGAATATGCCTGTCAAGTTTCAACATGATTGGTTTAGGAGGAGAAGATGTTTAAAGGAATTGTGGAAAGACGGACGCTGGACAACGACGAATCACAATACCTCACCCAGCACTTCGTGCTCAGGTGAGCTAACATATAGGCCTAACTATTGTCTGTGGCTTGTGATAAATGACATAAAGATGAAGTTTCATAACATTTTGTCCTATAGTTAAAGAGAAATTAATCCATAATGAAAATATATGTGAAGCCTGCTTTTTCCATGACACGACATTTAATCAAAAAAGCTAAACTAATGATATTGGCAGACTATCATAAGGAACACACGAATGAAGTTTCACAAATTTTTGTCCAGGATTTTGAGTTGAAAATACATGTATATTGATCCTTAACAGAAATATACATGAAGCCCCTTTTTCCTATGAGACAGTATTTGATATCAAAAAGGAAAAAAAAAAACCAATAAATATCAGCGGACATCATTAGGAACACCTGTATGAATTTCTATTAGTTTTTGTCGAGGATTTTAGAAGATATCTGTCCTGAAAGATGGACAAACAGATGGTCATTGGTCCATGGCGAAATTAAACATTTAGCCCCCTTTTTTCATGACATGGCGTTTCATGAAATAAAAACAAATAACTATTGTCTGTGGCTTGCAATAAACAATAAAAAGATGAAGTTTCATGACATTTTATCCTGTAGTTAAAGAGATATTGGTCCACTAGCCCCCTTTTTCCATGACACAGCAATAACTGGTCCTATTAGACCTACGATCAAACTCATTCGAGATCTTACGGTCATATATAATATTGACTAAGTTTGGTGCTGATTGGTTTAAATTTGTAGACGCTAGAGTGTAAACAAAGTCAAATGGAGCAGTTTTTTAATTCAAGGGCAAATAACTCCAGTCGTTCTGGTCCAATTAGACACATAATTGAACTCATTCAAGATCTTATGGTCATATATATTTAGACCAAGTTTAGTGTCGATTGGTTAATATTTGTAGATGCTAGAGTGTAAACAAAGTCAAATATAGCAATTTTTCTAATTCAAGGGCAAATAACTCCAGTCGTTCTGGTCCGATTACACCCATAATCGAACTCATCCGAGATCTTATGGTCATATACATTTTGACCAAGTTTGGTGCTGATTGCTTAATATTTGTAGATGCTAGAGTGTAAACAAAGTCAAATATAGCAATTTTTCTAATTCAAGGGCAAATAACTCCAGTCGTTCTGGTCCGATTACACCCATAATCGAACTCATCCGAGATCTTATGGTCATATACATTTTGACCAAGTTTGGTGCTGATTGCTTAATATTTGTAGATGCTAGAGTGTAAACAAAGTCAAATATAGCAATTTTTCTAATTCAAGGGCAAATAACTCCAGTCGTTCTGGTCCGATTAAACCCATAATCAAACTCATCCGAGATCTTATGGTCATATATATTTTGACGAAGTTTGGTGCTGATTGGTTAATATTTGTAGATGCTAGAGTGTAAACAAAAAAAATGTGAACGGACGGACGGACGTACGGACGGCAAGACGCCGACGGACGGTGAGTGAATACACCTAAATGAATTTCTATTATTTTTTTTTTTGTCGAGGATTTTAGAAGATATCTGTCCTGAAAGATGGACAAACAGATGGTCATTGGTCCATGATGAAATTAAACGTTTAGCCCCCTTTTTTCATGACATGGTGTTTCATGAAATAAAAACAAATAACTATTGTCTGTGGCTTGCAATAAACAATAAAGAGATGAAGTTTCATGACATTTTGTCCTGTAGTTAAAGAAATATTGGTCCACAATGAAAATATACATCAAGCCCCCTTTTTCCATGACACAGCAATAACTAGTCCTATTAGACCTACAATAAAACTCATACGAGATCTTACTGTTATGTATATTTTGACCAAGTTTGGTGCTGATTGGTTTAAATTTGTAGATGCTAGGGTGTAAACAAAGTCAAACATAGCAATTTTTTTAATTCAAGGGCAAATAACTCCAGTTGTTCTGGTCGGATTATACCCATAATTGAACTCATCCGAGATCTTATGGTCATATACATTTTGACCAAGTTTGGTGCTGATTGGTTAATATTTGTAGATGCTAGAGTGTAAACAAAGTCAAATATAGCAATTTTTCTAATTCAAGGGCAAATAACTCCAGTCGTTCTGGTCCGATTACACCCACAATCGAACTCATCCGAGATCTTATGGTCATATACATTTTGACCAAGTTTGGTGCTGATTGGTTAATATTTGTAGATGCTAGAGTGTAAACAAAGTCAAATATAGCAATTTTTCTAATTCAAAGGCAAATAACTCCAGTCGTTCTGGTCCGATTACACCCATAATCGAACTCATCCGAGATCTTATGGTCATATACATTTTGACCAAGTTTGGTGCTGATTGCTTAATATTTGTAGATGCTAGAGTGTAAACAAAGTCAAATTTAGCAATTTTTCTAATTCAAGGGCAAATAACTCCAGTCGTTCTGGTCCAATTAGACCCATATTCGAACTCATCCGAGATCTTATGGTCATATACATTTTGACCAAGTTTGGTGCGGATTGGTTAATATTTGTAGATGCCAGAGTGTAAACAAGAAAATGTGGACGGACGGACGACGGACGGACGGACGACGGACGGACGCAGATGGACGGTGAGTGATCACAATAGCTCATCCTGAGCACTTTGTGCTCAGGTGAGCTAAAAAGCTAAACTAAAAATATTTGCGGACTATCATAAGGAACACATGTATGAAGTTTCACAAATTTTTGTCCAAGATTTTGAGTTGAAGATACATGTATATTGATCCTTAACAGAAATATACATGAAGCCCCTTTTTCCTATGAGACAGTATTTGATATCAAAAAGGAAAAAAAAAAAACACAATAAATATCAGCAGACATCATTAGGAACACCTGTATGAATTTCTATTAGTTTTTGTCAAGGATTTTAGAAGATATCTGTCCTGAAAGATGGACAAACAGATGGTCATTGGTCCATGACGAAATTAAACATTTAGCCCCCTTTTTTTCATGACATGGCGTTTCATGAAATAAAAACAAATAACTATTGTCTGTGGCTTGCAATAAACAGTAAGAAGATGAAGTTTCATGACATTTTGTCCTGTAGTTAAAGAGATATTGGTCCACATTGAAAAATATACGTCAAGCCTCCTTTTTCCATGACACAGCAATAACTGGTCCTATTAGACCTAAACCAAACTCATTCGAGATCTTACGGTCATATATATTTAGACCAAGTTTGGTGCTGATTGGTTAATATTTGTAGATGCTAGAGTGTAAACAAAGTTAAATATAGCAATTTTTTAAATTCAAGGGCAAATAACTCCAGACATTCTGGTCAGATTACACCCATAATCGAACTCATCCGAGATCTTATGGTCATATACATTTTGACCAAGTTTGGTGCTGATTGGTTAATATTTGTAGATGCTAGTGTGTAAACGAAGTCAAACACAGCAATTTTCCTAATTCAAGGGCAAATAACTCCAGTCGTTCTGGTCCGATTACACCCATAATCGAACTCATCTGAGATCTTATGGTCATATACATTTTGACCAAGTTTGGTGCTGACTGGTTAATATTTGTAGATGCTAGAGTGTAAACAAAGTCAAACATAGCAATTTTTCTAATTCAAGGGCTAATAACTCCAGTCGTTCTAGTCAGATTACACCCATAATCGAACTCATCCGAGATCTTATGGTCATATACATTTTGACCAAGTTTGGTGCTGATTGGTTATTATTTGTGGATGCTAGAGTGTAAACAAAGTCAAACATAGCAATTTTTCTAATTCAAGGGCAAATAACTCCAGTCGTTCTGATCCGATTACACCCATAATCGAACTCATCCGAGATCTTATGGTCATATACATTTTGACCAAGTTTGGTGCTGACTGGTTAATATTTGTAGATGCTAGAGTGTAAACAAAGTCAAATATAGCAATTTTTCTAATTCAAGGGCAAATAACTCCAGTCGTTCTGGTCCGATTACACCCATAATCGAACTCATCCGAGATCTTATAGTCATATACATTTTGACCAAGTTTGGTGCTGATTGGTTAATATTTGTAGATGCTAGAGCGTAAACAAAAAAATGTGGACGGACGGACGGACGGACGACGGACGCCGACGGACGGTGAGTGATCACAATAGCTCATCCTGAGCACTTTGTGCTCAGGTGAGCTAAAAACTACCTCCCTTGATAAGTATATGGGACTACTATTTTCACCCATGCTATTATGGACTTCTGCAAAAGTTAAGCTGGCATCTCAAGCACAAAAAGCAAACTTATTCCTGAAACAATTTAAACAACGATTAACAGATTGCGCAATGCAAAATTGGCACGCTTACATAAATAGTCATAGTAGATTAGGCTTTTAATTTGTCTGCAAATGTCAAAAATTTGGTCGTTTGGTAAAGGGTTAAGTCCGTAGGCTATAATACTCTCCTCTTTTATAAAACATTTATGAATGTGTGTGTAAAGTGCTCACACTGTCAGAGACCCCACATTACTTGTAGCAAAGAATGATGTTCCATCGACACATTTATACATTAAATTATTGTTTAATATTTTATTCGATGGCAGACCAATGTTGCTTCATGTATGTTAGGTATTATGGGCCGGTGGCCTAATTTACAAATAAACTTTCTGAGTTCTCACAATTTCTCTTCCCGCTTTCAAACAAATATTCCAGCACACGAATTCAGGTAATAAAACAAAGCAATCTTACATAAACTTAATGACAGAGTTTTGACAAAATTATCGGTGAAATGAAGTCATATTACACATGTATATATACTTAAATACTCGGTTGTGAGAAAATATCGTTTGACATACACAATGCTTTGTAGACTAAAGGATCAAAACAGAACTTTGTGAAAATTTACGTGAACATGTTTTAAAAGTGTAATAATTACAAAAGTAATTTAAGATGAAAAAAGGTTAAACACGAGAAAATGAAATTATTCTAACATTCTTTGCACTATGAGAGTACGTTTAAAATTTCTTTCCGTGGAGCAAAAGATTTCAGAAAGTTACTTTGAAACTTTACGTAAACAGTACCTTTTTTATTTAGTTTTTACATAGCGTAGAACGTATTGAGTTTCTATTTCATAATTTCATTCAGAGCTTTTCATACACAGAGTAACTGAAGAAAAAAAGGAACACATCTTCAAGCACATAGATATTCTGCGTAAAGGAGCGATCAGTACAATTCCACAATTGTCCTGCGTAAACTGGGAGTTCCAACTTTGTTGCGCAATTTAGCAATTCCTAATTTGGGCAGCGCAATTCTAGAATTACTCCTGCAAGAAGTAGGAACACTGGACAAAGTGGACATCTTTTCTAGTTGATGACACCGTTTCCTCAATTGATTTTCATTGGGCTGTCTATAGTAGCAGATGATGTTTTATACCTCTAGTCTATAACTCGTGTCCCTTTGATTACTTGTAACAGTATTGTTTATTACAAGAATTAGTGGTATCATACACACATAAACACAACCATAATCATCCGTAGCGGAAAAATAAAGAAAACCAAAATCTTTCAGCTTTGTTCTAGTTAGAGGTCTATTTCGATTATTAATGATCTTACTGGGCTACTTCTCCCTTACTGTCAGAGTTTTTCCCAAGTCAATAGTTCAAGCTATTGATAATATAAAGAAACTGCAAATTTCATGAAAATCCAACGACCAAAGCATACTTTATCTAGTAAACAAGAAGATTAAATCCTGAACTTAAAATGGCTATTTTTCCCTTACTGTCAGATTTTTCTCTAAATTAGTAGTGTTCAAACTATTGTTAATTTGAAGAAACTAAGCAAGTTTCACAAATATCTGACACCAAATGCTGACTTCATGGCATAAACAAGAAAAAAACTAACAGACTGACAGATGGACCGACAATGGAAACCACGCCATGACATAGGCTCTGCTGGCCCTCAGCGAGTAGAGCTTAAAACTACCGAAGTGCAGATAACACCTTGTTGCACAGAAAGGTCAATCTTGTATGGGCTTCTCTATCTGATAATTAACATTTATCCCAAGTTTCAAGTAAGTAACTTTCGTAGTGAAGGAGATACATGTATGTGTCAGTCAATATCTAAGTATTTGCAAAATGACTATAACACAGATCACAGGGCAATGACAACACCTCGATGTTTTCTTTAAAAAAAAAAAAAAAAAAGCTAAAAATAGATCTTTGGTTAAAGAATTGGAAGACAAATTTTGATACATTTTCTATAAAAAAATTCTATAAAATAGGAATCTTCTTCTGGTCACTGAACTTTTCATCTTTTGCTTTTCATAATGGCTGAAATCCTGGGATTTTGGCAAAGCTTTCTGTATCTAGAAAAAGAAAAAGAATCATATTTATGTGACTCAATGAAAAACAACAGATACATGTAAAGGAGTCATGCTATAGCAAAAGGAGGTTTCATGCATCTCTGTGCCGCTTGTGTTGATTTTGTGTAAAAGTGCTCTACATATTCCACTCATATCACGATGGTCACTGCGCCTATCATGGAGATTTGTTTACTAGTGCTATGTACAACATTGTATTCAAGCCACTGTCTGCCTTTCTACAACATGGTGTTCAGCAACGACAGAAACGATTCTTGTTGCAGTGATTATCTGCAATCCTCAGTGTGAACTTCCCCAACCTTGGACTCAAACAACGAACCCTGGGCTTCAAGTGAAGCACTTTATCCGCCGAGCTACCAGGCTCTGAACATGTGGCCTCAAGACTATACCTAAGCTTTAAAAAAGACATGCCTACAGAGCCTTCTTTTTGACCGGAGCTGACCCTTTTTAACCCTTTACCACACAATCCCAACTTTTAATGACCCCGAGAAAGAAAGTTTAAGAAAACATCATAGGAAAAGGAGAAAATGCTGGAAACCAGCATTTTCTCCTTTTTCCACAATGTTTTCTACCCTTCCTAAAACAAATTTCAATTTTTGAGTCACATTAATTTTGTTGTCTGCAAATGCTTTCAATTTGGAATGGTCTAAAATTTTGTCGTTTGGTAAACAGTTAACGGTAGTCCTAAAATATCTACAAAAGAAGCATTCTGACCATGTCACCAACATTGTATAGAAATTATGGCAATTTGAATACACAAAATTTAGTAAGATATGCCATGATGATCATCTATTTTTTTTTCGCAAGGGAACCCTCTTCTAAACTTATTAATGATATTATCAAGACAAATATTATAACCAGTTATGAGAATTAAACGCAGTAGAATAATAGTTGCCTCAAGAGTTCACTAAAGGTTTTAGCAGTACTGGTAGGTTACCTAAATGTCTAGCAAAGTATCATCAGCATAAAACTAAATATGAGGCCTCTTGATAGCCAGTATGCTTTATCTAAGATGTGCCTTTCTGACCCATTTTATGACCTATGGTGACCCAATAACAAACTTTTCCAGGTATTATCAATAAAAAGATTCTGACCAAGTTTCATTAGCGTTGAACTGACTCATTAGACTAAATGTTGATTCTGGATTGCACACAAGCTTTACCTTCTATGGCCTTTGTAATTAAGTTTGACTAGATATGACCAATCTTTGAACTAGCCCAAGATATCAAACCAAAATTTCTACTTAGGTTTAATGAGCATCAGACTAATTGTTTTCCCATTATCACTCTTTGTAAAATGTGCAACTCTTGGGGCAGGGACACATTTGATTCCAGGGACATAATTTCAATAACTTCAATAAAAGACCACCCTTTAATACAACATAGTGAACATGAACACTTCAGGCCTGATGGTTTAGGTAAGATGATCACCAAACTTTTTATAATATAAAGTAGTATTCTGCTGAGGATTATCCATAGAATGGACAATTGTTCCAAAATTTGTAGGATGGGACACTTTCAGAAATTAGTGAAACAAATGCTTCCCATTCAGTTTTCTTAAATTCTGTCCAAAGATTTCTGAGAAATAGCAGGGCAACAATCTGGGGGACTAAAATTTCAAAGGGCCATAAATGTCACAAAACTGATTGAATAATTAACTGGTGGTTTAAGTCGCTTTCAAAACAATGTGGGAAAAAGAAGAAATGGCTGGTATGAAACATTTACTCCCTTCCCATAATGTTTTCAAGACAAAACCCATCTTTTGAGCCACAGTTAATTTGTCATCTACAAAGGCTATTCATTGGGCTAAAATTTGTTTGATGAAGGGTCATATAGAATATCAAATACTTTTCTACAATTGCATTTCTACAAGAACCTCACTTCTACTGCAGTCTCATAAAGTCCCCCGCATCATTGTAACTGCTGAAAAGCGCAACAATCTGTGCACACACACACACACACACACACACACACACATATTTATTTTTTTTTTTTCCCAAAAAAAGTAACAAGCATTATAAAAGCTATTCTGGTCTTACTCAAGAAACTATCTGTCACTCCAAATATGCTGTCACTGTGAACCACTTTAAAATCCTCATGTAATAACCAATCAGGAGGTGTCCAGGTACTCCACTGAAAATAAGCATATGGATAGCAATCCAATACTTTTCCTAAACAGTTCCCTGTTACATGAATCATCAAGACGAACATTCTGAAAAATTTTCATGAGTATTGGACTGAAAATGATGCCTATAGAGTGTAGGCAAGTTTTTTTCTCTCTTTTTTTTTTTTTTGAACATTTGACCTGGTGACCTCTTTTTTTTACCCAATATGACTCATTTTCAAACAAGAGATCTTTGAAATCCTGTCAACATGGCTCTGTGTTTAACATGATGAGCCAAAGCAGTAACACAGGCTGGTGTTAAGAAGCTTCAAAAACGGAATTGTTTGGTATAGGGTTAACCAATTTGTTCAAATTATTCCAAACTTAAAAGTGAAGAGCAACAAGTAAATAAAATAGCAAAAACTATTAGCTATCTTAATTAATACATAAGAAGTACAGAAGCCAAGAGTTATTTGGAAACTGAAACTTATGCATATAGCTTTTCTGTACATTTTTCAAGAGAATCCTATGTGTGGGTTGATTGAAATGTGTTTTTCTGAACGATTGGTAGATTGATCGATCAAAATGTCATCTTTTCTTTCAAAAGATACAATGATGTCGGCAACCTGGTATTTCTATGGGAACCACCTCATTGTGAGTTTTAGCCCTTTACCACACAATCCCAACTTTTAACAACCCTGAGTGAGAAGCCTTTTGAAAACATTGTGGGAAAAGGATAAAAAGACTTGCATTGATTTTGTCGTCTGCAAATGCTTTCAATTTCAGTCAGTCTAAAATTTTGTATTTTGGTAAAGAGTTAAGCTATTGAAAAGCCTTTGTACTTGCTCTACCAGAAGTCCAAATGATTTATCCCTAACAAGGTGGCACATTATTGCTGTTGAGCTAAAAGCATATCTTGTGCAAATACAATGAATGTTTTGGTTGATATAAAGTAACCTTGAAGATGACAAGACAATTATGATGCAGTTGATCATGTGACAATTACAGGTGCTCAACACGGAGGCCAATGTCATGTTCATAACAGAATTAGCTTCAACACAATGAATGTTTATAAAGCTTTGGACTTTACGCATGTCTACAGAAGGAGCAATGAAACATTATGAACAAATATGTCTGTCCATAATGCTTCTTTGCTCTTAAACAACAAAAGAAATAAAAATATCATGAACATGTTCTGTATACCCCTCTGTCCCTCTCAGCTTGTATCACAGTAACTGGAATCAGCAGATCATAGGTGTATGTATTGGATAATGTTACAACAAGCTTGATAGAATACTCACACTGAAATATAGAAAGTTCAAACCAAAATAAACAAGAGGGCCATGATGGCCCTGGATTGCTCCACTGTCTCATAAATTCAAACTACACATACTAAACATTAAACTTCAAGACTGTATGTGAAAGGTGTGATCCCCAGGATAAGGCCAATTTTGACCACAGGGCTATACTTACTTAAATCCTGGTAGAGGTCCACAAGATAAAGTGACATACAAAATAATACAGGTCTAGGCCGTATGGTTACAAAGAAGATTTGTACAACATGAGGCCTCCAATCCAGAGCTAACTTTTAAACATAATTGGACGTGATCCATTAGACAAAGCTATGCGCCAAATTTGGCAGCTCTAGGATTTATGGTTAAGACCAAGAAAGTTCTTTAAATTTTCTCTATAAAAGCACATTTTCAATTTATGACTCACTTTAACTCCTTACTACACACAAAATTTTTGAGTTGCCCAACTTCAAAGCATTTGCAGTAGACAAAATAAGTCTAACTCAACAATAAAACTTACAGTTAGACAGATAGAAAACATTGCGGGAAAAAGAGAAAATGCTGGTTACTTTCCACAATGTTTTCAAAAGCCTCTACCTGTAGGGTCGTTAAAAGCGTGGATTGTGTGGTAAAGGGTTAAATTTTTCACTATATAAGCCCATGTAAAACTTATGACCCCTGGGGCAGGCCAATTTTGACCCTAGGGCTATAATTTGAAGATACTGGTAGAGGTCCATTAGACAAAACTTCTGACCTCCTGAGCGGGTCCAATTTTGACTCCAGGGCTACAATTTAAAGAATCTCGGTAGTGGCTCATTAGATGAAGCTACATGTCAAATTTGGTAGCCCTAACTCTTATGGTTGCAGGTACGAAAAATTTTCAAAGATTTTCCTTTTTTTGCAGTTTTGTTGCCATGGCAATCAGAGTTTTTAATGGAATCATATTCTGTCAAGAATTTTGGAAAAGAACTGTACCAGGATCATTTTTGTGAAGTTTGGTCAAAATTGGATGGGTAGTTTCAGAGAGGAAGATGTTTCAAATAAAAGTTAAAGCATGAACACGGTTTTAAACCTATGTTTTTCTTCAAGGTTAAAAGGCAAATGAAAATTCTAACTCAGGAAGGGGCATAACTGTGTCAGGAAATATTTCATGAATAGCTGAGCTTGTTATATGGGAACCAGTTTGAAGTAAATATCTCCAGAAATGACAAAGTAAATATCTTCAGAAATGACAGAGACGTTGGAAAATGGAAAGCTTTTGCACAAAAAGAGATGCAGTCAGTGACAGTGCTTTGACAATACCTTGGGAACTCTTTGAAAACAGCAAAGCTAAGAATCACTTGTGAAACTAACATGAACATAGAAAGCAAGAGGGCCATGATGGCCCTAGGTTAATAACTAAAGCCAATATACCTTTGATAGAATTATACAAACATTATGACCAACTTTCATGAGTTTGGTCTGAAATTGTGGCCTATAGAGTATGCAAAGCATTTTTATCTTTTTATTTTTTTTAAATATGTCCCAGTGACCTACTTTTGAATTTTGAGCTACCCATTTTCAGACTCATCTGAGATATCATTAAGACAAACATTCAAACTTTTATGAGTACATGTCTGATAACTTGGCCTCTTGGGTGTTCATATTTTTTCCTTGCAGCTTTGTCACAGTGACCTACTTTTTGTCCTGATGAGATCCATTTTAAAATTGGTTCCTGATATTATCAAGACCAGCCCTTTGACCAACTTCCATAAGTACTGGACTAAAAATGTTAACTCAAAAGTGTACACAAGGGTTTTCTAAGAATTGTCCAAGTGACCTACTGTTTGACTTGGCATTACCCATCTTTAATTCATCCAAGATATCATGAATGTCATACCAACCCATGTAAAACTTGTGACTCATGAGGCCAAACCAATTTCGACTGTGGGAGCATAATTTGAACACACTTGATAAAGGACCACTAGATGAAGCTCTATGCAAAACTTAGTAATTTATCAAACATTCCCCTTTTCAATCCCGTTTTAAGAAATAAATGATGATGGAAAAAAACGACGGCAGACGATGGTCAATGGTCAATCAGAAATACTCACCATGAGCACTTTGTGCTCGAGTGAGCCAATAATACCTTTACAAAAAGTCCCCTAACAGCTGGAGTCATACAAGTGCCATCTGTGTGTCTGAGGGGAATTTGAATATTATCTAAACCTCTGAAATAGATAACAAGCCAAATTAAACATAACTTACCACAACGCAACAGCTAAGGTCAATTCCAGATCATGCCCATGGGAAAATGTCAGTGTCTCAAATACATGTACTTGTCTTAGGTTTTGAATTTGAAGATTTAAAATTCAATTTCTTTAACTAGGCTGTCTCATTTGTGCTTCTGTAACTCCTCAGAGTAGTTCTCTGTGGAAGACTTTTCACGTAAAGAGCTAGCAAGTGCATCTGTCATATCCTGAAGTGACTCTAAAAATGCACCATTGACATTGAGGTTGGCATGAACCATTGGCAGCGGATTGGCCTTTGCCATTTATTTTTCATGTCATTTCCTGAACCTTTTTTGTTGATGCAAAACAGTTTAGTCCAGAGACATAAACACCCCAAGACTTTTACTAGTAAAATTTTATTGAGCAGGCAACATTTATGAACATCTGACCTTTGACCCCCTTTTGTTACCTTGACTTCCACAAAGTTTTCAAAAGGCTTCCTCCTCAGGGTCATTAAAAGTAGAGATTGTGTGCTGAACAGTCAAGGAGATACAGAGTGGCCAAAAAAGTGTTATGGACCGACAGACAGATTGACAGATGTACGAAAGACCATTCCTATATAATCCACCTCTGCTTCACGGCTGGGTACATATGACCCGTAGAAAAACAGGCTTTGTAAACATTGTTGGAAATGGAGAAATGCTTCTATCTCTGCTGAAAACAGGCTTTTACAAATACTGCATGAAAATGAGAAAATGCTGATGACCAGCACTTTCTCTATTTCCAACTAAATTTTAACCCTATCTCATCCAGTATAATGATGTATAAAACAATTCAGTCAACGATATATGAGCCATGTTCTGTGAAAAGGGGGCTTACTGCATCTGCAAAAAGTAGCACCAACGGTCAGCCTGTGCAGTCTACCCAGGCTGACCTGTGCCAAAATATTTTGTTATTGTTCAGTTTTCTGCATGTCCAAGGACCAGTCTACCTCCAGATTCAGTTAATTGTTAGACAAAATGGCTTTTATGGATCCACAATTATGTGATGAAAATGCTTGGTATCATGGATCATTGAGGTGTATTAAACCCCCTTTTGCCAGAGCATGGCTCAAATTGATTACATACTTTTGATAGTTTGTCATATCTATATGTTGTATTTGATACACACAGGAACTTTCTTCGGGACACACAAACACACGATCATCAGTTCCAGACACATTCTCATCTCGCAAAGACTCTGAAAGTCTACGACGTCTAAACATTAGTATAAGCTTGCGGAAAAGCTGAAAAGAAAATAAATTGTTTGCAAACAACTGATCAAATAGAGCTTGCATGAAAGAATTTTCCTTTGACATGAAATACAATCTTTTTGGAAACAGGAAGAAATACTAGTTTCAACTTGAGCTGAAATATACAAAGTTTAACTGTAGCTAACAAACTTATTGACACACATATAAAAAAGACAGTAAAGACAATGTACAACATATTTGAGCCACACTCTGGCGAAAGGGGCTTAATGCATCTCTGTGATTCATCATACCAAGCAAGACATCACATAGTTAGAAATCCATAAAATTAAGCCCACTTTTCACAGAGCATGACTCTTTTTCTTTTTTTTTTTTGGTATGTCAAGGAAAGTATATTGACACAATAAATTAACACTTCACTGAGACCGTTGATACAATGTTCTAGTAACAATATTTTAAAATGAAACAAAAAGAAGAGTCAATGGAAGAATAATTAATTTTTTGGCTACCTGTATTTTAAGGGACTGAACACTTATTGACGAGTTGTTTGTAATTATAACTCGTAATTGCATGTTTTCTCCTGTTCTATGTACATGACTTTGCAATCTGAAAAATATTATTAACAAAGTAGAAAGTCATCATTCCATTACTCAAATACATGTACATTATAGATGAATAAAATTTTTATTACTATCTCACAAATACTTATTTAACCCATTACTGCAATATGAAAAAGGCAAAGCCTAAATACAAGCGGCATGAATAATTCAAGGAATAACAAGCAATTTCCTTGAAATGATATCCCCTGCCAAAAAAAAGCCGCATTTCTCCATGACATGGCATTAAATCAAAAAAACAAAAAAAGCATATTGGCAGACCATCATACGGAATACATGTATGAAATTTCATCAAATTTCATCAAAGATTCGAGAAGATATCTATCCAGATGGACAAATGGACAGATAGACAAATGGACAATATCCCCTCGCCTTCAGCCGTGGATAAATATTTAGATCAAATAATTTGAATGACTAGCTTGATCTTGAAATCATAAGGTTTTGAGTTCAAATCCTGGTTTTGCCTAAATTAATTTTGAGGGTTTTCAAGTCACTGCGATAGAATGCATTCTTCTCTCATAAATGTACACATGTGAAATAGGGCGAACAGTCCTGGATTCTCTTAACCCTTTACCACACAATCCTGAGTTTTAAGGACCCTGGGGGTGAAGCTTTTTTAAACATTGCAGAAAAAAGGAGAAAATGCCGATAACCAGCATTTTCTCCTTTTCCCATGATGTTTTCTACTCTATCAGACAGAAATCATTATATTAGCAACATTTGTCATCTGCAAATGCTTTCAATTTGGTCCAATCATAACTTACTTGTCATTTGCATTTTAGCAACATTTAATTTGTTGTCTGCAAATGCTTTCAATTTGGTCAAATCATAACTTTTTTTGTTTGGTTAAGAGTTAACAAAATCAAGACAGTTCCCTGACAATTTTGTTTCATTTGGTTTAGAGTCAAATAACTTGTAATGATTATTGGTTTACATACTTTTAAAGAACATTTACCGAACACATTTCCTCATTGCATGTAGATCAAGATCTATAAGGAAAAAAAGAAGGACAGAAAGGAAGAAATTCACAATCATATTTTTCATATTGCATCTAAGAAGGAGAAGGAAAAAAAGAACCATTCACCTTTTATAGATCTATATCCATAGAACACTACTTACTTTCTGCAATACCCAGAGTGGCTTTGATCGCCAGAAAATCATATTCATGTATGACCACCATATTTTGAAGGTTTTAAGGCGATTAAGGTCGACTAGATTGTATCTAACCCAGGCGTTACTGCAGAACAGTATCTGATCATTAATGGAACTAATCCACATCTTGATCTTAGCATTTTTTGAGATTTATTATGTTCTGTCACAGTGCTTCCTGATCATGATGATTTTGCGGGAATTTAACCAGTAGGTTTGGAAGAATATTGTACAGAGTACTGGTAAAAGAAACTCTACGAATGAAAGGTAGGTGCATTCGCCACAGCGATAGAGATCTACACTGTAACTGAAATAATGTTGAAAACGACGTCAGACATCACACAAACAAACAAAGAAATACATAGTTCTAACTATAAATTTCAAATAAAAAAAAAATAAGAAAGAGACATTCCCACAAATGAGCCAAGCTCTGTGAAAAGGGGGCTTAAAGCAACTGCAAAAATTATCAATTCAGGTCAGCCTGCACAGTCCAGATCTGTCATGGTGGTCAGTACCCAGCTACCCAGCCATGCTAATGTTCCAATCGGTTGGAGTTACATGAATTCTCATTGCATCTCTCAGACAAATAGTATCAGACACTGGATTACTTTCTAAATTTACAATGGTTCCTGAATACTTTGATCCATTTTAGTCTTCTCTGTAACAAATCTGTTAATTAATGTTACGTCTTGTCGACATTGTTTTATACATGAAAATATTATGACAAAGGAGCAAATTCTCATGTTTCTACAAGTATCCATATATGAAAAGTAAATTAACCCTTTTTCAAATAATCTCCTGTTTTAACAACAGAAAGCTTTTGAAAAATTATGGGAAAAGGAGAAATTCTTTGTAACAACCCATTTCTCCTTTTCCCACAAGTTTTTTTCACCCTATTAGAAAACTTCAACTCATTTATACAATTTTCCAATTTGTCATCTACATTTGCTTTCAATTTGGAGGACAGGAAAAATTTGCCATATGAAAAAGGGTTATTGTGAGCAAGATAATGCATTTTTTAATCATTCAGGTCATCTGCTGCAATTTTTTCTTTGTGAAAAAATAAAAACAGATGGAAATTAGGACAAGCGATAATTGCACGCTGAACGAGTTAGAAAATAAAGTAAAAACAGGAACATGAGCTATGTTTTCATAATGATGAATTTGAAAGGTAAGAAAAACCTGAGGATAAATCAAGAACTATATGAGCAATGCTCTGGCAAAAGGGGGTTTAAAGCATGTCTGTGCTACTTAACTCTTTATCACACAATCCCGCCTTTTAACGTCCCTGAGAAAGAAGCCTTTTAAAAACATTGTGGGAAAAGGAGAAAATGCTGGTAACCAGCATTTTCTCCTTTTCCCACAATGTTTTCTAACCTTTCAGTAACAAATGCAATCATTTTAGCCACATTTAATTTGTCGTCTGCAAATGCTTTCAATTTGAACCAGTCCGAAATATTGTCGTTTGGTAAAGAGTTAATACCAAGCTCGTCATCATGTAGTTATGGACCCATAAAATCCACTTTATCTAGCAACAGACTGAATCTGAGAGATAGTAGTCCTTGGGCATGCAGAAAATTTACCAAGAGCAAAAGGTATTGACCTAGGTCAGCCTGCACAGACTGTACAAGGCTGACCTAGATCATCACTTTTAGCAGATGCATTAAGCCCCTTTTAACAGAGTGTGGCTCATATAGTTTCATGTGTAACTTATGGATAAATATTGATACTATAAGATCTATAGTTCCGATTGTCTTTGATAAACCATTCATTAAACAAACTATCATGCAAGAGACTGTACATAGGGATATTAACCCTTAACCAAACAACGAAGTTTAAGACTTGCCCAAACTGAAAGCTTTTGCAGATGATAAAACAAGTGTGATCTGAAAATAGAACTATACTTTTAGCAGGGCAGAAAATATTGTGGGAAATAAATGAGAAAATTCTGGTTACCAGCATTTTCTCCTTTTCCCACAATGTTTTCAGAAGCCTTCTTCCTCAGGCTCATTAAAACTCGGGATTGTGTGGTAAAGGGTCAAGCATGATAATAGAACAATGTCTACAGAATATTTCACTTTACAGTGAATTCCCAGTTATCTAAACTTTCTTCAAGGTAAAAGCTTGAATTGAAGCAAAATGGCAAAAGCTGTAACTAGAAGTGCTTCTGCACAGTGTTTTCTTATAAAATCATCTTGTTTGGAGAGTTATAAAAAACACTATCAAATCAAGAAATGTTGAAATCTTTGGGTTCTTTATATGAAAATCTGTCATGCATATTTAATCTATTAACCCCTGACATAAATTTACAGAAGACCACTTTGATAAAACTTTGTAAAATAGGGATAATCAATTGGAAGTCAGGTTAAATACATTGCTGTATGTTAACTTCTTTGCAAAAGAACAATTTGCTAGGCTAGAGTAACAAGTGCCTATTCTAGAAACTGAAAATCAGGGGGGGATTTTTCCCCTTCCATCTAAAAAATAGGGGGGATTTTCAAAAGATAGGCAGGACAATTTTCAAACAAGTAGAAAACATGTACAGCTCACATAATAGAAATCTATTCCTTTCCAAGACTATACAGTAGACTTACTGACCTGTTTACATGTCAAAAGATAGTTTCTGGAGTATCCTTCTCTAGAAATTAAATTCAGTTTTTTTAAAAATAGATCATAGTAAGACAGTTTATAAAACTCATTCTGATAAAATTCATTACAATAAAAGTAGTCTATGACTAGGTAAAGTTGGCTGTTTTGGAACAGGTCGTTTTGGAAGCGAGCCATTTGGACCCACTTCCTGTCAAGGGAAGTTACTCTAATGGACATAATATGTTGCATACCAGCTTCAGCAATGATGCCTTTTTATTCAAAACAGTGGTATTTTCGACGAGGCAAGAGTAAATTCTTTGTTAAGAGATTTTTTCATTGTTCTTTTTTTATCTGGGACTGTCACGCATTGTGTCAGAATTCATGCAGGATCTGCAAAAAATTAGCAAGAATAGCGCACCCTAGAATAGACACTGAGTAACTCATCCTTTTTCATACTATAAAATGCTTTCAGATTCACGGAAAATGTGCTTGTATTAGATAAAATGTTAAAAAATATTTGAAATGGTGGCCATCTTGAAAATGTCATATTTCCAGTAGCCTTTGATTTTATTTTAAGGTAAATACTAGGTACTTGCTATCCTGAAAATTTGATGCATGTTTCATCAAGTGAAGTATTTTTACCATAAGCCCCTCCACTAAATAGTTTAAAAAAATTGATAAGAGCCTTTCACATATCTCAGCTTAAATAAAATTTACGTGATTCAGAAGTCCAATAATTCTTCCAAACATCGGATCATTGACTGAATGGTGTTTGATGCTGCTATCAGCATTACTTCAGTCAAATAAGAGGGCCATTGGCACTAAAGCGCTCACCTGAGTATGGTCATCTAGGATTGATAAGGCTGAAAAGATCCTGGTCGTGATGATGTAAAATGCGTGAATGTAAGTGATCTACTTTTTGACTGCTTTAGCCTATTTTTGAATTTCTAATCTGGCTCAAAATGTGGCCTCTAGGACCACACAAGATTTTTCTAAGATTTGGCCCCATGACCAACTTTTTGACCTGAAGTGACTTGGTATTATTCTTTTCTGAGATTTCATCCAGACAAACATTCTGACCAAGTCTCATGAGTATCAGGCTGAAAATGTAGCCTTTAGAGTGCACACAAGGTTTTTCTAAGATTTGGTCCAGTGACCTACTTTTTGACCCATTTGACCCAATTTCAAACTTGCCCGAAATTTTATTCAGGCAAACATTCATGAGTATCAAGCTGAAAATGTGCTTCAGTGCACACAAGGTTATTCTATGATTAGGCCCAGTGACCTACATTTTGATTCAACATAACCCAATTTTCTAGGTGTCAAAGGTTTTATCAAATCAAACATTCTAACCAAGTTTCATGTGTATCAGGCTGTAAATGTGGCCTCTACAGAGCACACAAGCTTTTTCTAAGATTTGGCCCAGTGACCTACTTTTTGACCCAACATGACCCAATTTCCACTTAGTCCAAGATTTTATCCAAACAAACTTTATGACCAAGTTTCGTGAGTATCAAGCAGAAAATGTAGACTCTTGAGCACACACAAGCTTTTTCTAAGATATGGCCCTGTGACCTACTTTTTGACCCAGCATAAAATGATTTCCAACCTGTCCAAACTTTTATCCAGACAAACATTCTGATCAAGTTTCTTTAGTATCAGGCTGATAATGTGGCCTCTTGAGTGCACACAAGCTTTTTCTAAGATTTGGCCCCTTGACCTACTTTTTAACCCAAAATGACCCAATTTTAAATATGTCCGAGATTTTATCCAGACAAACATTCTGACCAACTTTCATGCCTATCAGGCTGAAAATGTGGCCTCCAGAGTGCACACAAGCTATTTCTAAGATTTGGCCCCATGACCTACTTTTTGACCCCAGGTAAATTAATTTAAAACTTGTCCGAGATTTTATCCAGAATAACATTCTGACCACATGTCACGAGTATTACCTTAAAAATGTAGCCTCTAGAATGCACACAAGGTTTTTCTAAGATCTGGCCCTGTGACCTACTTTTTGACCCCATGTGACCAAATTTTGAACTTGTCCAAGATCTTATCCAGACTTTATCCTGACCACGTTTCATGAGGATCTGGCTGAAAATGAGGCCTCAAGAGTGCACACAATGTAAATGTTGACGACCGCACGACAGATGACACACACAGCACGATCACAAAAGCTCATCTTGAGCTAAAAGCAGCAACAGCTCACAAATTCATGTCTTGGGTTTCACCAATACTAGGCTATGACTCTGAAGTGTCTTTTCAAAGGGCACTTCCACGATAAACCACTGGGACAGGCTTTAAGCCAGGGTCCTACTCCTATACTTTTTACTACTGGGCCATTGTGGACCCGAAACATCAGATCTAAAAAGTATCTGAACTAAACCTGCATATATTTGATACTGAGGTGCATAATAAATTTGGAATAAATCTAATGATAAACACTGAAGTTATGTAAGCCTTTACCACACAGTTCCAGTCTTTAACTCTTTCCATACTGAAGATGACACCAGAAGCTTTGGTGGACAGTGTAGATCAAGATCAGACTGCACAGAATGTGCAGTCTGATCTCTGATCTACAATGTCCACTACTCTTTTCTAGATAATGAATCAAAGGAATCTTTATCTTCTGACTGAACTTTACCTGTAGCTGTTAAAAAAGTTTGATTCATTTGTTTGGTACTGAAAGAGGTAATGACCCTGACAGAGATGTCTTTTGAAGACGTGATGGGAAGAGGAGAATATTCTCCTAATGTCTTCTACCCTTTCACAGACATATCTTATAACTTAAGTCATGTTTAAAATGCTATCTTCAAATGGCTTTTAAAGCAGAAAAATCTAATAAAATTTTGTAGACCAGTAAAAGGTTAAAAACAAGAGGGCCACTGGCCCTAAAGCACTCACCGGAGTAAGGTTATCTAGAGTTGATAAGACTGAAAAGATCCTGGTTGTGATGATGTAAAAGGCATGAGGGTAAGTGATCTACTTTTTGACTGGTTTAGCCTGTTTTTGAATTTCTAATCTAGCTCAAAATGTTGCCTCTAGACCCAATTTGAACTGGTCCGAGATTTTATCCAAACAAACATTCTGACCAAATTTCATGAGTATAAGGCTTTAATTGTGGCCCTTAAAGTGCACACAAGGTTTTTCTAAGATTTGGCCCTGTGACCTACTTTCTGACCTGTTTTGACCCAATTTCAAACTTGTCCAAGATTTTTACCAGACAAACATTCTGACCAAGTTTCATGAGTATCAAGCTGAAAAGGTTGCCTCTAGAGTGCACAAAAAGTTATTCTACGATTTGGCCCAGTGACCTTATTTTTGACTCGACATGACCCAATTTTCTATGTGCCAAAAATTTTAACAAATCAAAAATTCTAACCAAGTTTCATGAGTATCTGGCTGAAAATGTGACCTCTCGAGTGTACACAAGGTTTTTCTAAGATTTGGCCAAGTGACCTACTTTATGACCTGATAACAACCAACTTCAAATTTATCTGAGATTTCATCAAGACAATAATTCTGACCAAGTTTCATGAGTATCAGGCTGAAAATGTGGCCTCTACAGTGCACACAAGGTTTTTCTACTATTTGACCTGGTGACCTACTTCTTAACCCAACATGACCCACTTTCAAACTAGTCAAAGACTTTATCCAGACAAACATTCTGACCAAGTTTCATGAGTATCAGGCTGAGATGTGGCCTCTAGAGTGCACACAAGCTTTTTCTAAGATTTTGCCCTGTTGCCTACTTTTTGACCAAACAAAAAATGATTTCAAACCTGCCCAAGATTTTATCCAGACAAACATTATGACCATGTTTCATGAGTACCAGGTTGAAAATTTGGCCTCTAGAGTGCACACAAGCTTTTTCTAAGGTTTGGCCTCATGACTTACTTTTTTACCCCACTTGACCCAATTTCAAAGTTGTCTAAGACTTTATTCAGACAAACATTCTGACCGAGTTTCATGAGTACTGGGCTGAAATTGTGGCCTCTAGAGTGCACACAGGCTTTTTCTAAGATCTGGCCCCCTGACCTACATTTTTGACCTGACATGACCCAATTTTGAACATGTCTGAGATTTTATCCAGAAAAACATTCTGACCAAGTTTCATGTGTATCAGGCTGAAAATGTGGCCTCTAGAGTGAACACAAGCTTTTTCTAACATTTGGCCCCATGACCTACTTTTTGACCCTACATGACCCAATTTCAAACTTTTTTGAGATTTTATCCAGACAAACATTCTGACCAAGTTTCATGCTTATTAGGCTGAAAAAGTGACCTTTAGAGTGTACACAAGCTTTTTCTAAGATTTGGCCCCATGACCTACTTTTTGACCCCACATGACCCAATTTGGAATTTATCTGAGATTTTATCCAGACAAACATTCTGACCAAGTTTCATGAGCATCAGGCTGAAAAGTAGCCTCTATAAAGCACACAAGGTTTTTCTAAGATCTGGCCCTGTGACCTACTTTTTGACCCCACGCAACCCAATTTCAAACTTGTCCGAGATTTTCTCCAGACAAACATTCTAACCAAGTTTCATGAGGATCTGGCTGAAAATGTGGCCTCCAGAGTGCACACAAGGTAAATGTTGATGGCCGCACGACCACACAATGCACAATGGATGACGGACACAGCACAATCACAAAAGCTCACCTTGAGCACTTTGTGCTTTGATGAGCTAAAAACAACAAAATTTTCTAGTTTTCCCATTTCAAAGTCCCATTACTCTCACAACTGACACTAGATTTGGACTAAAATCAAACCAACCTGCATCTCAATGGTATAAAGAAGTGTAGATAGAAAAGATTTGGATTAAATCTGACAAAAGTATTGCAGTAATTCAACAGGAAATAGAAAATCTCATGATTTCATGATTTTAAAGTTCTGTATCTATCATCTTGACTTTGTTGAAACTAGAGGGCCACTGGCCCTAAAGCACTCACCTGACTATAGTCATCTACATTTGATGAAGCTGAAGAGATCCTGGTTTTAATGATGTGTAACTGACCTACTTTTGGACCTGACATGGTAAAATCTCAAAGTTGTCAAAGATAATATCAAGGCAAACAGTCTGACCAAGTTTCATGAGTATCAGGCTGAAAATGTGGCCTCTACTGTGCACAAATGGTTTATCTGGCCCAGTGACCTGCTTTTCGACCCAATGTAACCCAATTTTGGACTTGTCCAAAATATCATCAAAACAAACATTCTGACCAAGTTTCATGAGTATCAGACTGAAAATGTGACCTCTACGGTGCATATAAGGTTTCTCTAAGATCTGACACAGTGGCCTACTTTTTTTACCTAATATAACCCAATTTCATACTTGTCCAAGATATGATCAAGCCAAACATTCTGACCAAATTTCATGGGTATCAGACTGAAATTCTGGCCTCTAGAGTGTACACAAGGTTTTTCTTACATTTGGTGCAGTGACCTACTTTTTGACCCGACATGACCCAATTCCAATCATGTCAAAGATATCATAAAAACAAACATTCTGACCAAGTTTTAGAGTGCACACAAGGTTTTTTATAAAATTTGGTTCAGTGACCTACTTTTTCACCATACATGACCAAATTTCAAACTTGTCTAAGATACCATCAAGACAAATAATCTGACCTGGTTTCATGAGTATCAAGCTGAAAATGTGGCTTCTAGAGTGCACAAAAGGTTTTTATACGATATGGCCAAATGACCTACTTTTTGACCAGACATTACCCAATCTTGAACTTGTCCAGGATATTATTAAGGCAAATAATCCGACCTAGTTTCATGATTCATAAGCATCAGGCTGAAAATGTGGCCTCTAGAGTACCCACAAGGAGTTTCTAAGATTCGACCCAGTGACATACTTTATTACCCCACATGACCAAATTTCAAACTTGTCCGAGATACTATTAAGACAAACATTCTGACCAAGTTTCAAGACCATCAGAAAATGTGACCTCTAGTAGAGCTCACAAGGTTTTTCTAAGATTTACACTAGTGACCTACTTTTTGACCCACTGTGACCCAATTTAAAACTTGTCCAAGATTTTTCATTGCTACAAACATACTGACCAAGTTTCAAGAGCATCAGGCTGAAAACGTGACCTCTAAAGTGCAGACAAAGTTTTTCTAAGATTTAGCCCAGTGACCTATTTGCTGACCCAATGTGACCCAATTTCGAACTTGTCCAAGATTTTATCAAGACAAACATTCTGACCAAGATTCATGACTATCTGATTGAAAATGTTGCCTCTAGAGTACACACGATAAATGTAGACGACCCAAACGAGGCACGACGCACGACAGACGAAGGGTACAGCACTATCACAAAAGGTCATCTTGAGCACTTGGTGCTCAGGTGAGCTAAAAACAGATGTATGTTTTGCTAATTGACTGACTTCTGGACCCTCTGGTGTCCGCATTTTAGACCAAAAGTATTGCACGGATCAGTTTAGGGAACAAGTCGCAATAGCAAAGTGAAGAAAAGAACAACTTCTACAATTTAAGGCAGCATTAAAGAAAGACTTCCCCCAAAATTAAGGAAGGCATGGGGGGGGGGGGGAAGAAAGAAAATTGGTATTTCTTTAGAGAAGAGACAAAAAGAAGTGAATTTTTACTCTTAAATGTAATTGAAAATTAAAAAAAAAATTGCTTAAGTATTATGCTTTTGTTGGGATTTGGCCCAGATGTTTTGACCTATGATGATATGGCACGCACAAGTCTGACACATTTGCAGGCAATGAATTGAATGATGCTCAAATGTTGGGATATAGCATGGAAAGGGTAGAAAACATTTAAGGAAAAATGAGAAAAGGCTGGATATTGGCATTCACTTCTTTCATCACAATGTTTTCATAAGCCTTTTCATCAGGGTCAGTAAAACTCAGAAACTGGTCGGTAAACAGTTACAGAAATGCCTAAACATCAGCTCTAACCCATAGAAAAATATCATCAACACTTGCTTCCTATATAGCAATGCATGAGAAAGGCTAGTGTTCCAACATTATATACTTCAAACAGAAAAACTCTGAAATGTTAGGAATACAATGTGTAGTACTTAGAGCTTTACTAAGCCTCAAAGGAAAAGGTTAGCCCCTCAATCGCTAACCACAACCATAGTTTTGTAAATAAAGATCAGATTACCTTTTATGGACAGTGTAGATCATAATCCTACTGTACAGAATGTGCAATCTGATCTTGCATCTCTTTGCTTTTTTGTAAAACATTCTGCCAAGATCACCTTTGAAACTGCAAATGTAACAGTAGGTTTCCTGATTCAGAAAGCCTATTCTATTACCCTCTTTAACTCTTTACCACACAATCCCTACTTTTAACGACCCTGTTAAAGAAGCCTTTTGAAAACATTGTGGGAAAAGGAGAAAATGCTGGTAACCAGCATTTTCTCCTTTTCCCACAATGTTTTCTACCCTTCCCAAAACAAATTTCAATTTTTCAGTCACATTTATTTTGTCGTCTGCAAATGCTTTCAATTTGGACCAGTCTAAACTTTTGTTGTTTGGTAAAGAGTTAAGGGTTGAGCTATATGAGCTTGGCTCTGGCAAAAGGGGGTTTAATGCATCTCTCTGATGCATTATAATAAGCAAGCCATCATATACTTATGAATCCATAAAACCCATTTTCTTCAACAACTGATTGAATCGTAAGGTAGATTGGTCTATTGACATGGAAAAAATTGACCAGTAGCAAAAAGTTTTAACCCAAGTCAGCCTGCGCTGGCTGACCTTGGTCAATACTTTTTGCAGATGCAGTAAACCCCCTTTTCATACAGCATGGCTCTTATACATTTTATCAAAGATATACAACTCTTATCTATCACATCATTTAGGACTTATTCAAATGTAAGTGACAAGCCTCTACAGTATTTTACAAATGTAGCATATGGTAGGGGGTGTTAAAAGTATTTGTGTACATTGATTGGTAAAGCATGCTCTCACCTGCATGTTATATGGACATTTCGTTTGAAAAACAGAAGAAATCTGGTGGGTATAGCTATATGGACAGCGGCAGGCAAAGACTGACAGTTGCACTGAGGCCACAAATAAATGGGTTGCAATAATATCACATTTGTGTAGACCTGAAAGTCAGTCAGAGTGCACTCAAAGATTACTTGGTAAATGAACGCAAATCAAACAAACAAGACATGTAAGATTTAGCTGCAAAGAGATGTGTCTTTTCTGGTGTAACTCTGTGTTTCTTAATGATTAGCATGATGTGACTAAATAGAAGCATTATGTTACATTGTAGGTCAAAGCACTATGTTTCTATCCATGCTGATCTACACTGCATTGCCAAATAAACTTCCAATGATGATCATCCCTCCAAAAGCTAAGATGTGTGCCTTTCTTGATTTTAAAATCAAGCACTTAAATTTTTGGCTTCCATGAGTTTATACTTCATCCAGACATACACTTCTATCCATACATGAGTAGGCTGATTCTAACAAATTTCTCCTTGCATATGTACCTTTTCACATATCATAAGCTTAAATTCTTGAGATATGTTATTTTTAATCAAAAAGAATTTCACAATCATTGGCTTGAGATAAAATCCTATTACATCCGTCAAAGAGAAATGTTCATAAGCTTGCAAAAGGCCTGCTAATAGCATTTTCTTTACTTATTTAAAAGCATGTCATATCAAAAGCCAATGTATGTCAAGTTCTATATACCTAATGGAAAAACAAACACAGAATGTTGACACATGCCTTTGCAACTCAATGTAGATAAGAAAGCCACTGAAAAATGCTGGGTAAAATCTTTACCATTTTAGATAATCAGTAAAAATAAATTTAATCAACACACAGTTTTTGGTGATAAACCTGGTTAATTCATCCTATTTAAGCATGATAAAATAACCTTTCGACAAAACCAAACAGTGGGACAAGGAATGACTTTTTCTGCACAGCGATTTCAATGTCTTAACTCTTTACCAAACAACAAAATTTTAGACTGGGCCAAACTGAAAGCATTTACAGACGATAAAATAAATGTGACTGAAAAATTGAAATTTGTTTTAGGAAGGGTAGAAAACATTGTGGGAAAAGGAGAAAATGCTGGTTACCAGCATTTTCTCCTTTTCCCACAATGTTTTCAAAAGTCTTCTTCCTCAGCGTCGTTAAAAGTTGGGATTGTGTGGTAAAGAGTTGACTGAAGTGGTTGGGCTCAGAAAAAAATCATTTTCGTCTAAAACATCAAATGCTTCAAAGTTTGCATACATCAGTGTCTTTGTATGGCTTCTTACAAAACCAGTGGCTACAAAATTTGTTAAAAATCTTTGACTTTTCAACAACACAGTTTTTGAGAAATTTATGTCAACAGGTTATTAAATTGTGTTTTAGGCTGCTTTCAACATTATCTCAGTCATATCATGGCTGGGGGCCATCAAGTGCCTTGTCCAAGGATTCCCTGGACACTCTACAAAAAGCCATGGCTTGCATAATATGGATTTCACTCTGGAATACTAATCTTATACCTTAAATCTTTACGCCACAATAAAGTTTTAGATTTGTCCAAATTGAAAGCATTTGCAGACGAAATAATTAATGTGACCCAGAAATTAAAGTCTGTTTTGGGAAGGGTATAAAACATTGTGGAAAAGGAGAAAATGTTGGTCACCAAATGGCTTCTTCCTCAGAGTTGTTAAAACTTGGGATTATTTGGTAAAGAGTTAATCACCAAACCTTGCTGGATCCTATATGTCTAAAGGACAAATAAAGTCTTGTCATGAAGAAAAAAACATTCCTTCATCTACACTTAATTCAGAATCAGAACTATTATTTGTATTAAATGTAACTTTTTCAACAGCATTGTTCAGAGGCAATTCTAGTCCAAAGATTATATAACTTAGGACAATACATTTATGAACAAAAGTATTGTCAAAGGGAAGAGCCAGGAGAAGCCTGAAAGTTTTATAATCTTTGGGTTTAACATGACTAACTAAAATTCACTCATTCTGTTTACCTTGCAACTGTACTAATGCGATCAGTAAACAGTAATAACTTTGTTTGTGTAAATTCTGCTGATACAGCTTTGGGACAATCACCATGAACAATACCTCTTGGTAATGACTGTTTTATGGTTATAACAGTCGATATCTGAAAACAGAAACAACTAACAAAGCCTGCTGCTAGACCTCAGTGACTAAAAAGCCAGGGCACAAACATGTGATATGAAGTTTTCAAGTCTACAGACCAGTAAATTTTTCAAAGTTTGATGGGACTCACTGCTTAGATTGCCTAGAAACTCATTTGTCTGATAATTTTAATGATTTTTCTATATTAAATAGAAAGAGACTTGTATCAGGTGCTAATAAGAAAGAGCTAGATTAGATGGGTGAACTGGCTTCCACAATAGAAAGAAAATGTTGTTGAACTTAAAGATGGCAATAAACCCCAACTAAACAAACAAGCCTTGTTTATACTGTAGCAGTATGAGCTGGAACTGCATTTACAATCTAAATGCAGTTTTAGATTTGCAAATATATATGAGGTGAACCTCAGTTGGAAGTGGGGATGCAAATAAATTGACTTTTAGCCAATGAATAAAGAATCAAATTTTCTCCTCCAACATTGCTTTCAAAAGCCTTCTCCCAAAGGCCTAATACATGCAATTGTTTGGTACAAAGCAAAATAAATTTCTCTATCAAACAAAACATATCAATACCAATCCAGAGATCTTCAGTTTCATTGCTACCTTTTAAGGTTGATGCTTAACTGCCCCTGTGGGGATCATGGTCAGGATGGCCCCATTTATGGGCGAGGATAAGGCTGGGGTGAATAAGATCCATTTAAGTCCAATAACGTCCCAAATTTTTCTTTTCAAAATGACTATAGTCATATGTCACTTAAATTTCTCATAAAGACCTTCAGTTTGATACCAAACGTGGCTACCTTTTGATGTTGACCCCTTATCATCTCATTTGGGGTCAGGGTCAAGTATGTGGGAGCATACATACCCGCAAATAATTCAAAATCCATCAGACAGGACATGATTTACTTTCCAATTTCATTGCAATCTTTTATATGCTTACAAATTATAGGGTATGAAAGAGATATAAATAAATAAAGACAGTAATTAGAGGGATATAACTCCAAAACTAAGTATGGAAGAGCAACTATTCTTGAGACACGCCCACTCAATGTCATACATACAGCTAAGATGTTTCATCAGCGTACTCCATATAGTTAACCAGATGTGGAATAACAATGATTCTCTACGAATAACATAAAAAAAACACAGGGATGCAATTGTGAAATGAAGAAAGGGAGAGTAACCATTCTTATGTGAGACATGTTAAACTGGTGTGTTCAAAAAGTATAATTAAGAATCATGCCTGTATTCAAAGTGTTATACAATGCTTAAAATAGTTTATCACCCCAGTTGACCCAAATTCAGACTCATGTGAGATTTTATAAAGACAAACATTCTGACCAATTTTCAAGGCAATTGAGCAAATAATGTGGCCTCTAGAGTGCCCACAAGGTATTTCTTTAATTTGACCTAGTGACCTAGTTTATGGTTCCAGGTGACCCAAATCCAAACTCATCTGATATTTCATCAAGACAAACATTCTGGCCAAATTTCAGGTCATTTGAGCAATAAATGTGGCCTCCAGAGTGCAAACAAGGTATTTCTTTAATTTGACCCAGTAACCTAGTTTATGACCCAAGTTGACCCAAATTCAGACTTACGTGAGATTTTATAAAGTCAAACTTTCTTACCAATTTTCAAGGTAATTGAGCAATTAATGTGGCTCGAGAGTGCCAACAAGGTATTTCTTTAATTTGACCTAGTGACCTAGTTTATGACCCAAGATGACCCAATTCTGAACTCAATGAACTTGTTGTGCTTAGATGGGCAAACAAACTTAGAAGAGAATCACTACATACCAAATATCAAAGCTCTACCCCTTCCAGTTTCCAAGAAGAATTTTTAAGTTTTCCTTCTTTGTTCCTATGTTCAAACTTGTGACCCCCAGGGCGGGGCCAGTTTTGACCCCAGGGCATTATATGAACAAACTTGGTAGAGGTCCACTCTGAGATGCAACATACTAAATATCAAAGCTCCACGCCTTTCGGTTTCAGAAAAGAAGAATTTTAAAGTGTTCCTTCTTTGTTCCTATATTCGAACTTGTGACCCCCGGGGCAGGGCCAGTTTTGACCCCAAGGACATCATATGAACAAACTTGGTAGAGGTCCACTAGAAGATGCTACATACCAAATATCAAAGCTCCACGCTTTCCTGTTTCAGAGAGGAAGATTTTTAAAGTTTTCCTTCTTTGTTCCTATGTTCGAACTTGTGACCCCTGGGGCTGGGCCAGTTTTGACCCCAGGGGCATCATATAAACAAACTCGGTTGAGGTCTACTAGGAGATGCTACATACCAAATATCAAAGCTCTACGCTCTTCCAATTTCAGAGAAGAAGATATTTAAAGTTTTCCTTCTCTGTTTCTATGTTCGAACTTGTGACCCCTGGGGAAGGGCCAGTTTTTATCCAAAGGGCATCATATGAACAAACTTGGTAGAGGTCCACTAGGAGATGCTACATACCAAATATCAAAGCTCTGTGCCTTCTAGTTTCAGAGAAGAAGATTTTCAAAAATTTTGCATTTTTTTCCTTTTTGTTGCCATGGCAACCAGAGTTAAGGGTGGAATTCAATTCTTTGAACAACTTTGGTAGAGCTTCACCCAAGGAACATCCCTGCCAAGTTTCATCAAGACTGGCCTAGTGGTTTAGGAGAAGATGTTTAAAGAAATTATTGATGGACGACGGATGCCGGACATAGGGCGATCACAATAGCTCACTTTGAGCATGTTGTGCTCAGGTGAGCTAAAAACTTACAGACAGATGAACAGACAGACAAATTAATAGACAGACTGACAGAGGTACAGAGAGTCAGATCTATAGAGGCTGAGGTACATAACATAATATAATGGTTTTTCAAATAGTGTATAAAAAACAGCAAAAACTAATGATGTGATTTTCCCCAAAAAGTACAGGAATGCTCGAGGGCAAGTAACTCCGCAATGGAAAAACAGATCTGACTAAAAACAGATCTTTCAGGAATACTACAGTTAATTAGATCTGGCAATAAAACACATGATTCATCAAGAATAAGAGCTCTGTGGAACAGGGCAGTATATGCCTGACGGAAGCTATCCATAGTTGATACCCTTGGACACAAAAGGCCAACTCTTTCTCCAGAGCACTGTTAGTCACTCCTGCTGTGACACAATTAAAACAAGCCTACTCAATACACCTAAACCCTTTACTAGACAGTAGTTTGAGCTTTCTTTACTAGCCAACAGGAAGCATGGGCACAGGGACTTCAGTCCACTTCAATTAACCCTTTACTACACATTCCTGACTATTAACGACCCTTGAGAAAGAAGTTTTTTGAAAACAATTGTGGTGACCAGGATTTTCTCTTTTTTCCCACAATGTTTTCAACCCTTCCCAAAACAATTTCAATTTTTCAGTCACATTTATTTTGCCATCTGTATATGCTTCTATTTTGGACTAGTCTAAAATGCTGTTGCATGGTAAAGGGTTATATGTTTATCATTTACAAGGTTTTCAGATTTGTTTCAGGAGATAAAGAATGGCTTAGTTGCAATATGTAACTCACATTCATTTGACTAGCATCAATGACTTGCACTTCCAAAACATACTCCACAATAGCCCTCCATCGTACGTCATCATTTTCACCTTTGGCTTTGAATGTCCCTGGAATTACAACAAAAGGGTCATAATGGTCCTGAATCGCTTACCTGAGCCGAAGTACCTTTGGGAACAAAATAAAAAATCATAGTCCCTGTTTTTCTCTGATATGAAGTAAAGGCCTAGTTTTTCACTGGGCTAACCTTTTTGCATAATTGTTTATGGTTATGATATCAGTACATTCTAACCAAGTTTGATGACCGGCAAAGTGAAATGTGTGTACTTTTCAGACAGTAGAATTTGGAACTTATCCGAGATATCATCAAGAGAAATATTCTGAATAACTTCTCATGCGTTTTAGACTGAAAATGTGGCCTCGAAAGTGTACACAAGGTTTTTCTATGATTTCTTTCTGATCACCCTCCTACTTGTCAAAATTCTGTTCTCCCCATCAAGCTATTGTTCACTGTTCATAGTGTAGCAAAATAGGAAACAAAAAGTGAGAGAACCTGGAATTTCTACAGGTAAGTGTATCTTGAATGGATAGACTGTGTTCCCAATGTTCAGTGGACCTGCAAGTAAAAGAGATATCTATCGGGAACATGTCTTGACAGACCTGTTTAACTCATTACTAAACGACAAAGTTTTAGACTTGTCCAAATTGACAGCATTTGCAGACAACAAAATAATCGTAACTCAAAAATTGAAATTTGTTTTGGGAATGATAGAAAACATTGTGGGAAAAGGAGAAAATGCTGGTTACCAGCATTTTCTCCTTTTCCCAAAATGTTTTCAAAAGGCTTTTTCCACATGGTCGTTAAAACTCGGGATTGTGTGGTAAAGGGTTAACTCTTTACAAACGACATAATTTTAGACTGGTCCAAATTGAAAGCATTTGCAGACGACAAAATAAATTTGACTGAAAAGTTTAAATTTGTTTTGGGGAGATTGGAAAACATTGTGGGAAAAGGAGAAAATGCTGGTTAACCAGCATTTTCTCCTTTTCTCCCAGTGTTTTCAAAAGGCTCCTTTCTCAGTGTCATTAAAAGTCAGGATTGTGTGGTAAAGGGTTAACTCTTTACTGGTTAACTCTTTACCACACAACAAAGTTTTAGATTCAGCAATATTGAAAGCATTTGCAGACAGCAATTCAAATGTTTTTTCATATCACTGGGTTGTCTTTGATATGCTAGAAAATGTTGCAGAAAAAGGAGAAAATGCTGGTAACCAGCATTTTCTCCTTTTCCCACAATGATCTTAAAAGCCTTCTTCTATGGTCATTAAATCTCAGGATTGTGTGGTAAACGGTCAACAAACATCTACTTGAAGAAACCTTGTTATTTGTCCTGTCGCTGACCACATTCAGAGGCTCTGTAGCATTGTAGCAGCTGCTACTCTAAAGCAATTACTTTTTACGAACGGTTTTTATGTGGATTCATGTACAAGAATGAACCATCTAACCCTTTACCACACAATCCGGGGTTTTCATGACCATGGGGAAGAGGCCTATTGAAAACATTGTGGGAAAAGAAGAAAATGCTGGAAACCAGCATTTTCTTCTTTTCCCACAATGTTTTCTTCCCTTCCAAAGGCAAATTCTAGTTTTTGAGTCATGTTTAATTTGTCGTCTGCAAATGCTTTCGATTTGATTAGATAAATCTAAATTTTTGTCGTGTGGTACAGAGTTAACACACAGTCCTGTGTTTAACAACCCTGAGAAAAGAGGCTTTCGAAAACATTGTAGATAAGACAACTAGAGAGCCATGATGGCCCTGAATTGCTCAGCTGAGGCTGTGTATCTTTGAGAACATAAAGTGAAGTATAATGTATTTTTCTCTGACATGACCTAATGACCTAATTTTTTGACTTTGCTGACCTACCTTCCACTTACAGTTTTGCTATCATCAAGACAACATTCAGACCCAGTTTATGTGCATCAACATGCCATCTGCTGTGTGTTCAGTTTGGACAAATATAAAATTACGTTATTTAGTATAGAGTTAAAAATGGAAGTCATTTATAAGTAATGGATTCTTTGAATTACCTTGAGATTCATGGAGAGACACCTGCTGGTTGATGTAATATTTCATCTCTCTGTAACCAACAAACTGATCTTCTCTTCCTTCATTCTTGTATTCATACTCCACTGTAAACAAACAACAGACCATAATGGTCATGCAAGTTCATTTTAGTTAGTCAGAATTAGCGTAGAAAAATTCCTTTTCCTGATGAAAGTTTGGATCCTATTTTTTTGATATTCACCAGCTGTGACTTTGACTTTAATCTTTGCTGTGCACTGATAGTATCTGAAGCATCAGGATCCATAGCCATGCAAAGTTTTAAAACCTCACTCAAATACAATAAGTCATTTTATTGAAATGATATCCCCGCCAAAAAAGACCCTTTTTGAATGACAGAAACAATATGTATTGTGTTTTGCATGTACATTTGACCTTTTTGTTATTGGTCCATAATGAACTTATGCATTAAGCCCCTTTTTCCATGACACGGCATTTCATTAAATAAAACAAATAATGATTGTCTGTGGCTTATGATAAACATTAATATAAATATGAAGTTTCATAAAATTTTGTCCAGTAGTTAAAGAGATATTGGTCCAAAATGGAAATATGCATCAAGCCCTCTTTTTCCATAACACCGCATTTAATTTTAAGAAAAAACAAAAACAGTATATTGGCCGACTATCATAAAGAACACATGATGTATGAAATTTCATCAATTTTCTTCAAGGATTTCAAAGATATCTGTCCAGACGGACTACAACCTGTTATTGGTCCATAATGAAATCATACATTAAGCCCCCCTTTTTCCATGACATGGATTTTCATCAAATTGCCTGTGGCTTATGATAAACAATATAAATATAAAGTCTCATAAAATTTTCTCCAGTAGTTAGCGATATTGGTCCATTATGGAAATATACATCAAGCCACCTTTTTCTGTGACACAGCATTAAAAAAAAGAAGAAAAAAAATATCGGCAGACTATCATAGAGAACGCATGTATGAAGTTTCATCAATTTTTGACAAGGATTTTAGGAAGATATCTGTCAGGATGGACAAACTAACAGACAGTTATTGGGCCATAAGGAAATTATACATTAAACCCCCTTTTTCCATGACATGGAATTTCATTTCATTAAAAACAAATAATGATTGTTTGTGGCTTATGATAAACAAAATATACAAGGGCCGTTTGGAAATTAATGAGACTCTGCCAGCAAACCTTGAAACAAATTTGTAATCTATGTTAAAACCTGCTGTTTTATACTTTATAGTATTAAAAATCTATTTTTAATAATTTTGACATCCTTATTTCCGTTTCTATGGCGGTTGCCACAGGAACCACCGTATACTGATACCGGTGCAGCAAAACCAATCACCCATTTAACGTTAAAAACGTAACATTTTTACTGCAAAAGGAAATCTTACATTTACTAAGACGTCACTAAAGGCTTGCAGCTACATTTCTTGCTTTGATTGAGCCATTGATGTTTAATACATCTGTATCAAAACGCGTAAAACTGATCTACAACGGGAGCACCTTCTAAGGAAGAACAGCAGGTTTTTATGAAATTCTGCATGAATCTTGGGAAAACGCCAACTGAAACAAAACCACAAATAGAAGTGGTTAACATGCTAACAGACACTCTTGTGTATAGATGACATAAACAGTTTCGCGAAGGGAGGCAGTCGGCAAAAGACAAAGAAAGGTCAGGTCATCCAAAATTCATCACAGGCAAGCTGACGCTCGCAAAACAAGCGATTGATGACGACCACCAAATAACTGTTTGGGAACTTGCAGACTTGTGCAAAAATTAGTACGGAAACTGCCCATAAGATGTTGACAGAGACACTTGGAATGACACGCATGTTTGCTCAATGGGCCCAAGGTTTCTCACCAGATCTTGCTGCTTTGGACTTTTCAGTATTTCCAGCTATCTGACCAGAACTGCGGGGCATAAGGTCTGAGAGCCTTGACCATTTGCAATTCACCATAATAAGTGTGATTTCTACTTACAAATCAGACTGATACAAGCAGGTGTTTGCCAAGTGGGTAAAAAACATGAGAAATGTGTAATTTGTGACGGACAGAACTTCGGAAAGGAATAGGGGTCATGAAGACATGGCATTTAATCTTGGATGATACGAAATTGACATTATAGCGTGCACAGGGATAGTGTTGATGTATATGTTTAGTACTGTCCTATTTTAACATAGAGTATGTATTTTGTAATGTAAGACTTTGTTAGCAATGTATTAAGTTGCTTTAGTTAGGAGGAGGTTGTTTTCCATTCTGAACATGATAGAGTAAGAAATCAATGTTGTATTATTACTTTCCGAACAGCCCCGCATATGAAGTTTTAAAAAATTTTGTCCAGTAGTTAAAAAGATACTTGTCCTTCATGGAGATATGCATCAAGCCCCCTTTTTCCATGACATGGCATTAAATAAACAAGAGGGTCATTGGCCCTAAAACGCTCACCTGAGTTAAGTCACTGACAATTGATGAAGCTGAAGTGATCCTGGTTTACATGATGTAAAACAGATTAGTGTAAGTAATCTACTTTTTGACCTGACATTACCCCATTTCCAATTTATCCAAGATATCATCAAGACAAACACTCCGACAAAGTTTCATGAGTATCAGGCTGAAAATATGGCCTATAGAGTTCACACAAGGTTTTTCTAAGATTTGGCACAGTGACCTACTTTTTGCTCCAACATCACCCAATTTTGGACTTGTCTAAGATATAATCAAAACAAATATTCTGACCAAGTTTCGTTAGTATCTGGCTGAAAATGTAGCCACTAGAGTGCACACAAGGTTTTTCTAAGATTTGGCCCAGTGACCTACTTTTTGACCCAACATACATGACCTAATTTCAACTTGTCCGAGCTTTCATCAAGACAAACATTCTGACCAAGTTCCAAGCATATCTAGTTATAAATGTGATCTCTAGAGTGCACATAAGGTTTTTCTAAGATTTGGCCCAGTGACCTAATTTTTGACCCTACATCACCCAATTATGCACTTGTCCAAGATTTTTTCAAGACAAACATTCTGACCAACTTTCATGTGTATCTGACTGAAAATGTGGCCTCTAGAGTGCACACAAGGTGAATATTGACAACTGCATGATGGACAATACACGACGGTTAATGCACGACTGACACAGCACAATCACAAAAGCTTACCTTGAGCACTTCGTGCTCAGGTGAGCTAAAAAAACACAAAAAATAACCACGGACTATCATGTGAAACATGTGTATGAAGTTTCATCAATTTTCGTAAAGGATTTTAGAAGATGTCTGTCCAGACGGACGGACTAAAAGACTGTTATTGGTCCATAATGAGATAATAATAGATCAAAGGATAACTTATTGTGGCCAGGTGTGGTATAAGTTGGCACTGGAATTGTCTTGCTATGCTAGCTTTTGTAGCAACATGGTAGAGTGTTTGTTTATGGACCAGGCGTTCCTGGGTTTGATCCCCACCCTTGGCAGATTAACTTTCTGCCCATTACATTATGCTAGTCATTTGATTAAACTCAATTGTACTGCTCCTGATGCTGATTTTCCCTGCCATGTTTTCACCCTTTACCACACAATCCGAAGTTTTAACAACACTGGAGAAGAAGGCTTTAGAAAACATTGTGGGAAAAGGAGAAAATGCTTGCATAAACCAGTATTTTCTTTTTTTCTCCACCATATTTTCTACCTTATCATGGAACTTAAGCTCATTTATACCAATTCTGAATTTGTCATCTGCAGATGTTTTAAATTTGGAAGGTTCTAAAATATGTAGTTTGGGTAAAGGTTCACCCCATCTGACTTTATGAATATTTTTTTGAGGATTTTGATAAGAATAAAGTAATGACAGCAATTTTGGTCACAGAATCTTTGAAACTGGTCATTTAGGTTAGGTGAAATCCCTTTTGATATTTTTTTTTGAAAATTCTCTATATAGAACAGGTGACCTCCAAGGCAGAGGCTGAAGAACCATATAAAAAAAAACCATGATGTGCAAGATTTTGTAAGAGCATTGGTTTGATGGTTATGCCAAATATAAAATTTTCCCATGCAGCTCAAAGTAAAATACAGGAAAGTTATGGGACTACAATATAATATTCCCTACATATTCAACAATCTGACTCAAACTCTAACTTAATTTCCTTTCAGTCAGTAGCTTACGGACATAGTTTCCTTGACAAGTTTCAGTTGACTTTTGAGCTTTTAATGTCAATTCAATCCCACAAACTCTGACTCATTATGACTCTTTACATCTTACAGAAGACTACTAATGATACATTGTGACAAAATGAACAAAAGCACCACATGTGGGTGCCAAAACTTGGCGGATGCTTGATTTTCAGTTAAAGTCGAAAAAGGGGCATAACTTTATCAAAAATACTTTGATGGTTACCTGCCTTTGTTGTATAGGTTCCCCTTTTGATAATTAACAACTTGTTCAAGCTTGAAGCAAATATCTTCAGTAATAAAAGAGATATTATAAAATGTCAAAAATTTTGCACAATGATGCAGATGATGATGCCACAGATATGGCTATACCTCAATGTTTTCTTTGAAAACAGCAGAGCTAACAAGAGGACCATTGGCCTTAACTGGCTCACCTGAGTAAAGTGATCTGGGATTCATAAAGTTGGAGAAATACTGGTGGTAATGATGCAAAACAGATACAAAAAGAGGCCTCAAGAGTGAAAACAAGAGGGCCATGATTGCTCTGAATTGATTGTGCTAGCCTCTATAGCTTACAGCACATAAAACAAAGTACTGTATAGTCAATGTTTTCTATGATTTGGCCTAATGACTAAGTCTTTTACCAGGCTAACTCATTTTCAAAATTGTATTCTGACCAGGTTTAATGAGCATGAGAGTGAAACTTTGGTTTGTACAGATATCTGTATATCCCAGTGTTCTACTTTTAGAAGGATTCAACAAAATGTGAAACTCATCTGAGATATCTTCGAGACAAACAGCCTGACCAATTTTCATGAGGACTGGACTAAAAGATTTTTCAAAGATTTGACTCAGTGACCTACTTAGCGAGACAATTAACGGATTTCAACTTTTTCAATCTAAAACAAACGTAAAAATTCTGACCAACTTTCATGAGTGTTGTACCAAAAATGTGGCCTTTAGAGTATACACTAGGTTTATGAAAGATTTGTTTTGGTCACCTATTTTTAGACCCAAGGTGACCCATTTTGGAACAGCTCCAAGATATCATCGAGACATACATTCTATCTAACTTTCATGAGCATTTGATTGAAAATGTGGCCTCTAGGGCATAAATAAGTCTTTTCAGGACTTGACCTAGTTGCCTACTTCTTGACCTGACAACAGAAACATTCTGACCAACTTAATGAGTATTCGACTGTACATAATTTATAATGGCCTCTACACAAAACTAATATTTGACACAGTCACATACTATTTGACACAATGTCACATTTTAACACTGTCTTGTCCTGTATCTTATCAAGACAAACATTCTGATCAAATTTCGTAAGTATCAAACTGAAAAGTTGGCTTCTAGAATGTAAACTAGATAACAAGAGGGCCATGATGGCCCTGTATCGCTCCACTGGCTTATAAATATAAACCATAAATACTAGACATTTCAATTCTGAGCCAAATGGTTTTAAAATGAAGACTTCCAAAGTCTTCTCTGTAAAAGCCCATGTGAAAGTTGAGACCCGCAGGGCAAAGCCATTTTTGATCCCAGAGCTATAATTACTTGAACCCTGGTAGAGGTCCACAAGATAAAATCACATGCTAAAATAATACAAGTCTATGCTGTATGATTATAAATAAGGTGATTTTCAAGTTTCGTCCATATGAAGCCTCTGTAAAACATAAGACCCCTGATGCAAGGCTAATTTCAAAAAAAAATCAAAAGTGATCCAGATTTGGTAGCCCTTGGGTTTGCAGTTAGGAGCAAAAAGATTTTTAAATTTTCACGCTATAAGCACATGTTTATGATCCATGAGACAGGACTAATTTTGACATAACTTGAATAACTTTGGAAGAGGTTATTTAGATTACACTCATACAATATTACAGCTGTAACTCAAGGTAAGGAACAAGAAGACCTTTTAAGTTCTCACTATATAAGCCTATGTAAAGTTTGTGACTTATTGGGTGAAGCAGTTTCAGAGACGATGAGCTTGATGGCCTTAGGCCTGTGGAGCTAAAAAGCAATATCTTTTTCATGTGCTACAATGACGTTAGTAAATGCAAGCTTTTGGAAAAGATTTTTAAAGGTTTTTCAATAGTTTTCAGTTTTGTAGCCATAGCAACCATAGCTTTTAACAGAACTTAATTCTTTGAAGACATTCTGAAGAACATCATGGCAAGATGATATCAGATTCTGTAAAGTTTTGTCAAAATTGGAAGAGTGGTTTCACTGAAAAAGATGGAACAATCTTGGTAGAAGTCTACAATATGAATCTGCATGCCAAATTTTTATAGCCCTAGGCCTTACAGTAAGGATAAAAAAAGATATCTTAAGTTTTCACTATGTAAGCCTATCTAAAATTTGTGAACCCTGGAGTGGGACAAATTTTGATCCCAAGGCTCAAAACATGCCAAATTTGTTAGTCCTATGCTTTATGGTTAGAAACAATAAGATTGTCGAGAAGCCTTTACTATATAAGCCCTTATAAAACTTTGACCCCAGGTTTACAGTCGGACTAAATGGGGAATATGTGTATTAGAAGAATAACATGCCAAATTTGGGAGTTCTTGGCCTTATGGCTAGTAACATGACGGTTTCTGAAGTTTTCACTCCATAAACCCATGTAAAACTTGTGACCCCTGGTGCAGGACCAAACTTGATCCTAGGGCTGTAATTTGGGCCCTCTTTGTTGATGTCCACTAGATAATGCTATAATTATGCAAAATTTGGTAGCCCTAAGCCTTATGGCTATGTACACCAAGATTTAAGAGTTTTCCCTATATAAGCCCATGTAAATCTTGTGAACCCCCCCCCCCCACCCCCCAGCATGAGGCCAAATTGACCCCAGGAATGTAATTTGGGCACTTTTGGTAGACCCCCATGAGATCAAGCTAAATGCAAAATTTGGTAGCTCTAGGCCCTACGGCTAGGTACAGGAAGATTTCTTAAGTTGTCACTATGTAAGCCCATGTAAAACTTGTGACCCCTGCGGCGGGGCCAATTTTAACCCCAGGGCTTACATTTTGGCCTGCTTGGTAGAGGCCCACTAGATAGAGCTACATGCAAAATTTGGTAGCTCTAGGCCTTATGGCTAAGTACAGGAAGATTTTTAAAGTTTTCTCTATATAAGCCTATGTAAAACTTGTGACCCCTGGGGCAGAGCCAATTTTGACCCCAGGGCTTACATTTTGGCCTGCTTGGTAGAGGCCCACTAGATATAGCTACATGCAAAATTTGGTAGCTCTAGGCCTTATGGCTTGGTACAGGAAGATTTTTAAAGTTTTCTCTATATAAGCCTATGTAAAAATTGTGACCCCTGGGGCAGAGCCAATTTTGACCCCAGGGCTATAATTTGAAGGAACATGATAGAGGTCTACTACATAAAGCTACATGCAAAATTTGGTAGCTCTATGCCTTATGGTTTCAGACAAGAAGATTTTTAAAGATTTCCAATATTTTTCAGTTTTGTTGCCATGGCAACCAGAGTTTTTGAAGGAATCAAATTCTTTCAAGAAATTCTGAAGAGGACCATGGCAGGATCATTTCTGTGAAGTTTCATGAAAATTGGATGGGTAGTTTCAGAGAAGAAGATGTTTGAAATAAAAGTTAACGCACGGACGGACGGATGGACGCACGGACGGACGGACGCACGGACGAAAGAAAAAAAGATAGTAAAACCACCGGGCCATGACATAAGCCCGCTGGCCTTCAGCCAGTGGAGCTAAAAACTGATAGAAGACAATGCTCGACGGATTAGGGATGAAGCAAGACCCATGACTGAGACAGCATAATTCATGATTGCATTGGCTTATCTTGAGCTCTTCTTTCTTTGGACCCAATGTGATTAAGTTTAAAGCTCATCCTAGATATCATCAATACAAACATTCTGACGTTTCGTGAGTTTTGCACTGAAAATGTGGCCTCTAAAATGTACATAAGGTTTTTCAAGATTCGACATGGTGACCTACCGGTGCTTTCTGACCCGACATGACCATTCTGGAACTTTTTCTGAGATATTACATACAGAAACATTCTGACCAGGTTTCATGGGTACTGAACTGAAACTGTGACCTTTATAGTGTACACTAGGTTTTTCAAAGATCCTCCCTGTTGACCTACATGTATTTTTCGATCCCATGTTACCAATTCGGTACTGGTCTGAGATATTATCAGGACAATCATTATGGCCAACTTTCAAGAGCATCAGACAGAAAATGTGGCCTCTAAAGTAGTCTGAGACAATATCAAGATAAACTTTCTGACCAGGTTTCATGGGGATTGGGCAAAAAATGTGGCCTCATGAGTGTACACAAGGTTTCTCCAAGATTTGAATCGGTGACCTACTTTTTGGCCCGATTTGACCCATTTTTGAACATGTCCAAGATATTATAAAGACAAACATTCCGATCAAATTTCTTTAGTATTGGACTGAAAATAAGGCCTCTGGAGTGTACTCAAGGTTTTTGACCTGGTTACCCAATTTTTAAACCGACATGAGCCATTTTTGAACTCATGAGAGATAACATCAAGACAAACATTCTGTCCAGTTTTTATGAGTTACAAACTGAAAATGTGGCGTCTACAGTGTACGCAAGGTTTTCTAGGACTTGACCAAATGAGCTACTTTTTCATCTGCCCTATGGTGATGACTCATTTTTGTTAACTTGTCCATGGTATCATCAGTACAATCATCCTGACCAACTTTAATCAATATTTGACAGTAATAAGACCTCTATAGAGTGCACAAGGTTTGTCTAAGATCTATTCATTTGTGACATCTAGAGTACACACAAGATTTTTCTTTAATTTGTCCCAGTGGCCTTCATTTTGACTGGATGTAATCCAATTTCAAACTTGTCTAAAATATGAGGGTCATTCATTTAATTGTGTCACTGGGTGTTTATGAGACACACTATATTAAATGCATATATTTTGTTCCTTTCATCCCTTCAAAATATTCTCCATTGACAGAAATACATTTTTCAAGTCTGGAAATCCAGTCTGTGAATGCTGCAAAATAGATTTTTCTGGGAACACCCTGCAAAATGGCACTTCTAGGGCACTTTTAGAGTGATATCGTCGCCCAGAGAGAGTTTTCTTCAATAAAGGAAAGAGAAAAAAGTCACACGAGTATATACAATTATTGGCAGACGGGCTCACTCCCAAATCCTTATGTTTTTGGGTTTTAATCCCTTAAGATTTCGGGTTTTAATCCCTTAAGATTTCAAGTCTTACAACCCTTAAGAATCCAAGTCTTACAACCCTTAAGCATCCAAGTCTTACAACCCTTAAGAATCCAAGTCTTACAACCCTTAAGAATCCAAGTCTTACAACCCTTAAGAATCCAAGCCTTACAACCCTTAAGAATCCTCTCTCTCCCACCCCTTAAGTTTCCTCTCTCTTCCACCCCTTAAGACTACAAACCCCCCACCCCCTTAAGAACCCCTAAAACCCCCAACCTTAAGAACCTCTCAACCCTCTACCTTAAGAACTCCTAAAACCCCCACCTCGCTATACTTACGATAATTATTTTTTATCTTAATAAATTTGATTATTTCTTAAAGAAAACTTAATATAAAATAGTAAAAAAAATGGAATCGATTTTAAGAGATAAAGAATTTTTGCGAGATAAAGTAATTTATACATCCGAAAATTCAGTACGCTTAGTTAATTTAAAACTCCACGATTTTACTAGATCTAAGTTATTACCAATCGCACATCGTATATACTACGAATATAGTAGATTACAACGAGAAAATAGAAGGGAAATAACCCATATAACATTTACTAATTTTGTATGCAGTGAAGAAAAGATTAGATTCATTAGAAATATTAAAGATTCTAATATATTTAAAAAAATTAAAGGAGTTATGAAAAGACTGGTTTCTGATAAGTGGTGGCCTCAACCTTTTAACCCCCGTCATTACGGTGATGTTTACGTTAATATAGATATAACTTTTAATAATAAAAAAACGAAAGAAAAAAAGATAGTAAAACCAAAAGCGATACAAACTTACGTAGAAGAGGAATGTGTAGTCTGTTACGATAATAAATCATGTATACTCTTTTCATCTTGCGGGCATATTCCCGTTTGTGAAAATTGCGATAGGTCTAGAAAATGTCCGGTATGTAGAAGGGTAAGCGGTAAAAGATTTAAAATAAATATTTAGTTAAATTTATAACTTAAAAAATAAAGTTATAAATTTATTTTTTATTGGTTTAAAGAAAAAAAAATTCATATAAAAATAATGGCAGAAGAAGAAAATAATTTCGTAAAATTCGAAGACTTTAATATAAAAAACCTAAGACTTTGGGATACCGTTACGAATAAAAATTGTAAATACCAATCAATGGGAATAATGTATAGGTATCCCGACGGTGAAACGAGAGGTTTACGGTTACGAACACCAGTTTTGTTTTCTTACGGAGTGCATCACTATAATTCCGATTTTGGGAATTGCTTTATGACTTTACTACCTTTCTTTAACGAAGATAATCCGACGGAAAAAGAAATAGCGTTTAAAGAATTATTAGATGGATTGGTAAGGTTTTTACGAAAAGAAGGGGAGAGAAATTATGTAGGAGAAATGGGGTATAGCGTTAATTTTAATGATACAGAAATTATTAAAGATAATGTTATGTACCCCAAAATAATACAAAATACAAATACGGGAACTAAATTTTACGTAAAATCAGAAACGGGTGAACTTAAAAAGATAAGAGATACTTTTTATCTCTTAGGAAATAAATGTAAAGTAATTGCTTATATAGATTTTTCGGGTATTTTTTGTAATTCGTCCCTAGTAAAAGTACGCATGACTCTTTCCGATGTTATTATAATTGAAGAGAATGTTATACGTGTTAATCATAAGCCAATTCCTCGTTCTAAAGTAGGGTTGTACGAGGGTGACAAAGAATAAATTTATAACTTTATTTTAAAAAAAGTTATAAATTTTTTTTCTCCTCAGTTGTAGGTTTCCAGGTCTCCGTAGTTGTCTCCACAGACTTTACGATCTCCACGGACCTTATTTCGTTAGTATTCGGTAAATGCGTGGTATTAAAAATATTTTCGACTTCTTTTTTATAATATTCCGGTAACACGTACCTACACCGAGTTATTACAGACCCGTATAGTTTATTAACTTCTTCTAGGTAAACCTCGCGTACACTACCACCGAACAAAACATCGTATTTAGCGAGTTCCGAAAAGTCCGCCATTATAATTTCCAATAATATCTTTTAGTTCCCTTTCCATTTTTTAATAGAAAAAAAATTTTTAATATATTTATAAATCGAGTTCTACGAGTAACGTTAGATAAGAGTTTTTCGCGTCCGGATTATCGCTCTTCGTTAAAAAGTTTATAACGTCGCATTGATTTACTTCTAAAGGTTGAGGAAAAACCACGCAACTATATCCGTCTCCTACTTTTTTTATTAAGGAGTAGTCGGGTTGTTCGATACCGTTTATTACCAAGTTAATTTTTGCCTCTTCGTTTAAAAAATCGTTCCCTTTTAAAACCGTTACCGAAAGAAAACTCGTAATTTCCGCTAGATAAAGGTCCTTGTTCTTCGGCGTAGATACTTATTATAGGTTTAGTTTTTTCCTTTCTAACTATATTTATAAATCCCACCGAAAAAGCCGCTATCCGTTCGGTCAAAAAAGACACCGTTACGGGATCGTTATTATCGCTGGGTTTAGGTAAGTTTATAATTCTTTTTCCATTCATATCTATTAGTCCTTTCACGGTAAAAGAACCGTCATCGTTTCTCGATAAAGAGTCTTCACGCTCGGACATAGTTAACAACTGCGTGTTAAGAAAATACCTCGTTACAGGATCATTCCAATCAGCGGGTTCGGGCAAGTTTTTAATTCTATTTCCTCCCATATTTATATCTCCCGCCACCAAAAAACTACCGTCCTGTCCTTTATCTATTCCCCCGCCTTTATCGTCCACGTATTTTTTATTAGCGGCTTCATTCGGTTCCGTAGGATCGTCTAAGTTTTTTATTTTATTAAAACTCATGTTTAAATAATCCGTCATGAGAAAGCCTCCATTTTCGTTTAATAACCCCGAGTTGGAATCGACGTAATTTTTAGTGGCGACGTCTTGAGGATTTACGGGATTACTAACCCTCGTTAACGTATTACCGTTCATATTTATAGAACCGGTAACTTCCGTTGTTCCGTCTTTACATAAAAAATTATTATTGATGTAAGAGACCGAAACACCGTCTCCACTCGGTTCAACAACGGTACCCATTCCTCCGAATTTATCGACTGGCATCTTTTTTTAAATAAACTAAAAAAGTTTATTTAAAACGCTTTGGAATTCATTACCGGAGGTCAGTTCTTTAAAAACGAATAAACATAAATGCCCGCAAAATACTTGATCGGCCCGTTGTAATTGGTCCGTATTTTAAAATATCAGATCCTTTAGATACTCTTTTAGTTCGAGAGGCGGTTGAATGCCGTAACTATCGAAATAATTTTTTAGTTCACCATTTTTATACCAAGCGACCCAATGAGTTCCAGGCCCGCTCGTATCATCGAGGTTTAATATACCGCATTCATTTCCCTTACTTCTTTCCGGTAAAGTATCTCTTAAAAATACCCCTCTAAAAGAAGGTATTTTTAATTTTCTCGCCGCATCTTCTATTTCGAAGTTACTTAACGGCTTATTAGGTAAAATTACGTTTTTTTTAATTGCGATATCCATTTTTTTTATTTATATTTTTTATAACATTATTATCGAGCCATGTATATATAGCGGGGTCACCTTTCCACTTTACTAGCGATTCATTGAGTTTTTTATTTTCATCAACAATATCTTCTATCTCGAACGAGGTTTGTTCAGTTTTTTGTAGTTCAGGTTCGTAAAAGGTACCTCCTATTTCTTCTCCGGCAAGATCTTTAATTTTATACGTTACGGGTATCGTACATTTTACCTCGGAAATCGTAAAAACCTCATCAGACCATCTTTCGGTATATCCCTTTGCGAAGGTACTTCTCTTTTTAGCCATCCTTACTTTATCCCCGACGGAAAACTTCGGCTTTTCATATTCTTCGATACGGCCGTAAAGATTTAACATAACCTCATTTTCATTTTCCTTCTTACTAGCATTTACCGGTGTCATCTTAATAGAAGAATGTTTCGTATTATTATAATGATTAACGATATTCGGTAATACGTCAATATACTCTCGCGTACCATTAGCGGTAAAATATTTCCACATCCTTTCTTTCATCATTCTAATCCATCTCTCTACTACGGTACATTTTTCTTCGTTATGCGTAGAATATATATCTATTAAACCCTTAACATCTTTGTTATAAAACTCTTTGCCATTATCCACCCATAATTTCTCCGGCTTTCTTTCCTTAAAAATATTCTTTAATGCATTGGCAACGGCTTTCCCAGTTTTATTTTTTAATGGAACCAGCCAACCGTACTTAGAAAAGATATCGATAATGGCGAGAAGATATCTCGTGCCATAATTAGATTCGGAGAACGCCTACATGTCTACTAAATTGGCGGCCCATATCTTATCAATACCTTTTACTAAGACTCTCCTTTTCTTAAATGTTCTTCTTACGGGTTTATGCAACTCTTCGGCTAAATCCTCCATATAGAATTTTTTTTTTTATCGACTCCCATTCCGAATCTTTTCTTCGCACCAATCAGATTACTAACAACGGATCTCTCCATTTTTTCCCTAAGCGTAGGATTATAGATCCCCTTTAACTCCGTTAACATATTCACGTCGCAAATAGAATTTCTGGTAGCCGTGTCATTATGTTTATGATAACAAATATCATGGTTGTACACGGCTTTATCAACGCGGTTTATCAGTTTACTCCATTCCTTCGGGGTTAAATCGGGATTAAGTCTTTTATTTAATTTTGTGCCGGGTCCAGTAAAATTATGCCCTGGGAGATGCATTTCGACGGGTAAATTGTTGATCATCTTATTAAGTATCGATCCGCCTAATTTTTTTTCTTTTTTTTTTTTAACTCTTTTCGGCTTGGCACTCTTCGGTTTATCACCCGATGACTTGACAAACTGGGTTTTAGTTGTACCGCAAACCTTACATTTTCCACGCGCCATATTTCTTCCATTTTTAGTAATGGTATAAGTAATCTCTCCAGTATCGGTAGATTTTTTACATTTAACGCAATACATCTTTTTTTATATATATATATTAAATTTTTTTAACATATATATATAAAATGGATGTTGAAGATTTATCTTGGAATGGAGTAGAATCGAGTAGATTTAACAATCCTCTTTTACCTAAAAGCATTAGGGGGTTAATCGTAGGCAATTCGGGATGTGGGAAGACCACGCTATTATTAAACCTTTTACTAAAACTGGAATGGTTAGATTACGACAATTTATGCGTTTTTGGGAAAAGCCTTTTCCAAAATGAGTATCGCGTGCTTAAAAAAGCTTTAGAAGAAAGATTACCGAAAGAGTGTATTTTAACGTTGTTTAATAATAGCGAAGAATTACGGAATTCCGATTTTACTACGGAAGAGTTTATCGAAAAATGGTCTAAGAACTTAGGGGATAGTAAAAAATCGGATACAACTTGTAGTTTCTTCGAAAGTGGCGAAGATGTACCTGATCCTAGAGAATTTGATCCTATGGACAAGAATTCAATGATATTCGACGATTTACTTTTAGAAAAACAAAAAAAATGCGAGTGTTATTATACTCGAGGAAGGCATAGTAATGTGGACTGTTTTTACCTCGCGCAGAACTATTTTAGGTTACCGAGACAAACTATTAGGGAAAATGCGAATTTTATTTGTTTTTTTAAGCTACGCCTAAAAGATATTAATTATATTTATGATGATCATGTAGGCGTAGATATGCCTAAAGAAGAGTTTAGAAATTTTTGTCGTAAAGCGTGGGAAAAACCTTTCGGTTTTGTAACCATAGATTTATCTAGCGAAAAAGATAACGGAAAGTATAGGGGCGGTCTTGACAATTTTTATATACCGAAGCCATTAGAGTAAAAGTCAGTTAAATATTATTATTTCCAATAAAAAAAAATGGAAGATATTTTAGAACGGATAGCTAAAAATATGCGTCAAAAAGTCTCTGCGCAAATTATAGTAAGCAGTAACAAGACGGACTTTAGAACGAGGTTTAATCCACCGATACAACTGGAAAATGATAGAAAATACGAAATGGCTTTAGTAAACCTCGAAACGTATTACTCTTTTCCTAACATTAACTACTTAAACAACATATTTATTTATTCCCCGGACAAAGGCATTTCTTGGTTTAAAATAGAAATACCCGTAGGAAGTTACGACCTTAAAGACATTAATGATACCATTCACCAGGAAATGAGAAAAAAAGGTCACGTTTATTTAGCTAACGATGAATATCCTATTAACATTTCCGCGAACACAAATACGCTAAAATCTATTCTTACCCTAGAAAATGGTTACGAAGTAGATTTTAATCATCCGAATTCCGTTTCTAAAGTACTAGGTTTTACTCGCGCGAAATACGAAGAGGGTTTTCACGAATCAGAGAATGTAGTAAACATTCTAAGTATAAATTCCGTATTCGTTAACATCGATATTATCTCGGGAAGCTACGTTAATGGTTCTACGCAAAACACGATATACTCTTTTTTCCCTAACGTAGCGCCCGGATATAAGATAATCGAATCACCCGTTAATTTAGTATATTTACCGATAACATTAAATGAAATACACCATCTAGTAGTAAAAGTTACGGATCAAAATGGAACTTTACTAAATCTAAGAGGAGAAAACATTACAATTAGGTTTCATATTAGAGAGGGGTGAAATAAATAAAAAGAACGTATAAAAAAAATGACTAGTTACACGAATATTAAAGTTAATATAACGGAAGGGCAAAAGAAAAAAATCGTGTCCGCTATTAAAAAAGGGAACTGTAAAGTATCCATTCGTTTAGGACATAAGGATTTAAGCGGTAATGATATTTTAGCAGTTACGAAAACCCAAGCGAAAAAAATAGCCAAAGCCTCCCAAAATGGTACAGGAGTAACCATTAATCTGTCCCCCACACAACTTAAACATAATAAGGAAATGAAGGGAGGTTTTCTCGGAATGTTAGCCGGATTAGTGGCGAGCGCTTTACCCGCGTTGGCTAAGACCGTTTTACCCGCTTTAGGGGTCGGCGCTCTTTCTGGATTAGCTTCGTCGGATGTACAAAAGGCAACGGGATCGGGACTTTTTCTAAAAAAAGGGGGTTGCGTTTGTCGAATAGAAACTGATGGTAAAGGTCTTTATTTAAGCCCTTATAGAGGTAAAGGATTAGGGAATCTTGGTAACGGTTTATATTTAAAACAGGGTGCAAAGGTATATGAAGGACGCGGTCTTATTTTAGGTCCTAACAGCCCGTTCGCTAACGTGCCAATTTTAGGCGCTATATTATAATATTAAATTAATTTAATATTATAATATAAAAAAGATGGTCATTCACAAACTCGGCACGGGATCGATAATTTCTAAACCAAAAACGATTCAATGGATCCCCCTTACTAATTTAAAACATCCGCCGATAAAAATAAATTCGGTAACTTGGAAAATCTTTGCCCAACAAGAAATCACGTTAACCCCGAGGCAAGTAATTCACGCGGGGTTGGGTTTAGGTTTTAAGTCAACTAAAGGCGTAATTTTAGTTTCTTTAGATTACCATCTAAGATATAAAAAATGTAGTTTACAAAATGAGGTTAGCTTCCGAGACTCCGCTAATATTTTAATCGCTATTACTAATAATTCGAAGGAACCGGTACGAGTAAAAGAAAAGGATCTTTTATGTTTTGTTTATTATCAAGTTTAAAAATATCTCCACTAAAAAAAATGGAGATGAAAGATATTAATATATATCCAGAAATACCTTCAGCCCCTCCAGTTGATGAAGGGCAAGGTTATAGGTTACAGAAAATTAACGAGATACAAAACTTTTTAGAAGGCGAAGTAACGAAAAGAGAAGCTTTAAGTAAGAAATATTTTAGGGCCGCTAGAATAACGGATAATATAGATACGGTTTTAATTTTTGTAACTACGGCCGGAGGAATAGGTTTATTAACTACGATAGTCGCGTTACCGGCGGTTATAACGTTAGAAGGTATAGCGGGTTTATGCGGTTTATTAAGTTTAGCCGGGAAATATGTAGTTAGTAATTCGACTAAAAAGGCTATAAAGCACGAGAAGATTAAAATTATTGCCGATACTAAATTAAATACTATATCGAGTCACGTCTCGAAAGCCTTATCGGATAATAAAGTTACAGATGAAGAGTTCCAACTAATCATGGAGGAATTAGAGAAATATAAGAAGATGAAGGAAGAAATTAGGTCTAAATCCAAGAAAGAGATTTCGAGCGAAACGGAACAATTGTTAATAGAAAGGGGGAGAAAAGAACAGCGGAAGTCCTTTCGGAAGTTGGTTGAAAAACATCATGGTGGGCCGTTGGAATATTAAAAAGCCTAAAATTAAGTTTTCGTGTAGTTTTAGTTACAAAACATAATAAAAAACTGCGTAAAAAAACGCGTTTTAAAAAATAAAACCCTAATAAAAAAATGTCCTTTTTAAAAATTGGCGATCCCGCAAAAAGAGATTCTATCGTAAAAGAGTTTCTTAAAACGAAGAAGAATATTCGCGACAGGCTAATAGCGGAAAAACGGGGGAAATAGAATTACAATCCGATCTTTCGAAGATTTTTAAACCTATTACTGACATGCAAAAAGCTACCTCGGAAAAAATTACGGAGGAACTAAAACCTATTAAAGAAGGTATACAAAAATTACCGAATTACCCGTCGATAGAATTTTTTACCGATAAAGAAGGAGAAACAACTTTGAGCTGAGATAAAACGCAAATCATCGGACCAACCTCATTTAAGTATTTAATTAAATTCGCCGATATATCCTCCGTTGATAAAACGTACGGGTTATATTCTAGAAATGGCAAATTTTATATCGGAAATAAAGAGGTCACGATTGATAATGATGATATCGTGCTAGGTGATAAAGTTTATAAAGGTACGCCGGGTTTATGGGAATTAATTACTTCTAGAGACCCGGATCCGAAAATTTTTATGGAAGAGGATTATAAGAAATATAGTGATCTAGTCGTAAAAAGCGATACTCTTTATCAACATAACGATCCGAGTAGTAATCACCCGAAATCTTCAAAAGGAAAAAAATGGGCGCTACTCAGCGATATTTGGTACGCGATAAAACCGAAAAAAGTAACTGGGAAAGGAATTATTATTCCGTGCGATCCAAACGCGCTAGTTCGAAGATTACATTTACTTTTATCGAGTAAAGCCGCCGGTAATACGGGTTTACGAAACGAAATCGTTAGTATATGCGATGAATTAAAAAGACAAGGGCATTTAGATGAAAAAAGCTATAAAAGTTTTATGTCTATATTACAAAAAAGATGATCGAGTATAAAAAAAGAGGATATAAAAGACAGTACGAGTATGGTGGTACCGGAATCTTTGATAGTTTAGCTAACCTAGCCATGAAAATTTTTACTAGTAACGTGGCTAAGCAAATCGGGTCTTCAGCTTTAGACGTGGGAAAAAGCGTGGCTAAAGAGGGTGCGAAAAAAGCTTTAGAAGCGGGAAAAAGCACTGCAGTACACGCCGCGAGCGGCTTAGTTAAAAAAGCTTTAAATCGTAAATCCAAGAAAATTTTACGAGATTACGCGACGTTATACAATAATACAGTACCGAAAAGTACTAACGCTTTAATCGATGGTAGCGGTAACAATGCGATAGCTATAGAAAAATTAATTAAGAAATTTAATAGGGGTTCGGGTATTAAAACGACGTAGGTCGTATTTATCAACTAGAATATATTATAATAATTTAAATTATTATAATATATATAATAAAATGAGTATTTTAAACATCGTGGAAACAATTTCGGAAGATACGAGTATCGATGAATACGAGGTTCATGAGTATGAACCTATTACTGGTACCAATCTAAATAATCCCTCTGGGGAAATTAGGATTAATATCGAAACCCAAGATATTTTTACTCATCCTTCCGAGTCTTATTTACTTTTCATAGGCAAATTAGTAAGAAGTGATAATGGGGCGGTCTATGACGCTAATACCAATATTTCGTTAACGAATAACGGCCTGATGTATCTTTTTAAAAATATTAGTTATAAGCTTAGCGGAACAGCGATTGAATCCATATCAAATCCTGGTCACGCTTCTACAATGATCGGGTTATTAAAATACCCGGACGATTTTTCTAAATCGCAGGGATTAAACCAACTGTGGTATAAAGATAGTGGAATTAATGCCGATAATACCAATACGGGTTTCGAAGTAAGAAGAAGGTATATTATACGAGATCCAGTACCGCGTGGCACATTTAGTTTTAGAGTTCCGTTAAAACATATATTCGGGTTTTGCGAAGATTATAATAAAGTTCTTTACGGAATGAAACAAACTCTTACCTTAACCAGAAATGATGATAATGACGCGATATTTAAACACGCTGTGGACGGAGCGGGTAATCCCGTTAATGGCCGAGTTAATTTAATTAAAATATCGTGGTTTATACCCCATGTATTACCCGCGGATGCAGAAAAGATGACGCTTTATAAACTTATAGAACAAAAAGAAAAATTTCCGGTCGGGTATAGAATGATACAATGTGACTCTAATTCGGTTCCTCAGGCAAGAACGTTTAATTGGAGGCTTTCAGCTAAATCCTCTCCAGAGGTACCACGTTTTATAATTATCGGCTTTCAGACGAATAGGAAAAATAATCAAGAAGTAAACGCGGCTGTATTCGATAATTTAAATATCGAAAATATTCATGTTATGTTAAATTCCAACAAATATCCCACGACTGACTATAATTTGTCTTTTACCGCCCATCAATATAGTAGAGTATATGCAGGTGCCGCTTTGTTTAGATCTAAGTTTTTTAACATTGATGAATTAGTATCAAATCCGAGTATTTCCCCCGTGGATTATAAAACCCTTTATCCTTTATTCATCTTTGATGTCTCTAAGCAAAGCGAAAAGATAAAATATTCTTCTACCGATATACGAGTTAAAGTTTTTTTTAGAGATGCCGTACCCACAGACACGGAGGTATACGGCGTTATTATTAGCGATAGGTTATTATCCTTCTAGTCTGACGGAAATAAAATGAGCGTGGTATTTTAACATTTTTTTTACTATAAAAAAAATGTTAACTGTTAAGGATATAAAAAAAATTCTTGACGAGAATAAAATAAAATATTTCTCGTTTTGGGATAAGAAACGTTTAATCGAGAAATTAAAAGAACACGGATTAATGCCTGAGAAGATACCTAAATCAGAAACTTATATGAAACGTACGATTATACAAGAAAAGACGGATAATCCTAAGTATGCTAGATTAAAAACTATTATGAAAAATCCGAGAAGCGTTACTTTAGAGGATGTCCAAACCGGAGAAAAACATAATTTCCCGTCGATTTATAAGGCCGGTAAATTTATTAATCACTGTCCTCAAACGATTTTAAATTGGCAGGGGAGAATTTGGAAAGATAAATATAAGATTAACGTTTTATAAAAAATAGCTTAACTTTTTTTCCGCATATATAAAAAATGACGGAACGGGTAAAACAGGCGCTTTACTTAAAAGAAAAAATATCGGAAAAAGATAAGTTGCATGATAAAGAGATGCCCTTAATTAATAAACTAATTGCCCAAAAAAACGTGATTAAAACGGGGCTTCTTTATTTAAGAGAAAAAATTAGAAGTTTTTCTTTTACAATCCGCGAAATGAACGAAGATATGTTTTCTCTCGAATTAGCTTCGAATGGGAAAGAACAACTCGTAAAACTAAGGAAACGAGCGAAAGTACTAAGGGAAATACTAGAAGAACAAATTAATGAAGAAAAAATCCTTAATAATCGACTAGAAGCGATAAAAAAAGAATTAGATTCTCACCAATCGAAACAACACGATTTATACGAAGAAGCGCGTGATTTAAGAGTGGAATATGATCATTTACTTTTAACGATAGATGAAAACGATATTCCTGAAGAATTAAAAAACGATTACTATGATTTACTATACGAAGAAGAATATTCGGACGATAATTCTATAGAGGAAGAAGAAGAACCTGAGGAACCTGAGGAACCTGAAATAAAAACTTTTTTCGTGTACGATACATGTTGCGTGTGTCAAGAGGAAAAGCCTAGTATATTTAATATCCCTTGCGGGCACGTTTGTTTATGCGTTTCGTGTAATGCTAAAAATGCGGGTATAAATAATAATAATTGTGCTATTTGTAGAAAAGAAGTAAGACGTTACTACGAGATAAAAAGTTTATAAATATTTATATAATAGTTTAAGAAAAAACTATTATATAAAAAATGTCTATTAATTATAGTTTACAAAATATAAAAGCCCTTCAAGATATAGGAAAGGGGCCTTAAAGGATTCTACAGGCTTAAAAAAGAAAATTTAGTCGAGGTTTTAACCGGCGAAAAAAAGGTAATGGATTTTAAAAATGTAAGAGGAACGGGTCAGGATCTTAGTAGGCAAACTATAAGTGGTCTTCTAGATATAGCTAAGGAAAGGGGTGTCAAAGGATGCTCCAAGTTTAGTAAAAAAGATTTATTAGCGGTTTTAAAAGGAGAAAAAAATGTAACGGATATTAGTCATATAAAAGGAACAGATGATCTTAGTAAACAAACTATAATAGGTCTCCGAGATATAGCTAAGAAAAGGGGGCTTACAGGATACTCTACGCTTAATAAAGGAGAATTACTCGCGGTTTTAAGCGGGCAAAGGGAACTAGAGCTATCACTAAACGTGATCATACCCCCCAACAGCTCCTTGTCACAAAACAGATTAATGTCACAGGAATGCAAAATAAGTGACTGGAGAGTCAATTATACCAGAGCTATCACTGAAGGTGATGAATATCCTGCAATGGCTTCTTGCCAAAGAATTACTCTTTGTTACAGACTGAAGACTTGGAGAGAATAAAACTTACTTGATACATTTTTTTTTACCAGTTGGACAAATTGAGACTGGTTTAAATGAAAAGGTTTTGCAGACAACAAATGTCTTTTCATGCAATGTTTTTGACCAGACTCTACATCTTACTTATACAGTACGGAAACTAACGAAAGCAACCTCCGAACCGAATCGCTCTTGGAAATTTTATTTAATTAACTAAGAACAATTTATGATATGCACATCTTTGCTGAGTGCAAAGTCTATCCATGAAGTTTGAAAGAAATTTGTCCAGAATCATCAAAGGGCCATAACTCCATGAAACCTAAATAAACCATAACCAAAATAGGATATGCACATCTCTGCTTGATACTGAGTCTATTTGTGTAGTTTGAACCAAATCTGTCCAATAGTTGATGAGAAAAAGAGCGGACAAGAAATTTCATGAAAGGGCCATAACTCAGTGAACAAGAGGGCCATGATGGCCCTGTATCGCTCCACTGGCTTATAAATATAAACCATAAATAATAAACATTTCAATGCTGAGCCAAATGGTTTCAAAATGAAGACTTACAAAGTTTTCTATGTAAAAGCCCATATGAAAGTTGAGACCCGCAGGGCAAAGCCATTTTTGATCCCAGAGCTATTTAATTACTTGAACCCTGGTAGAGGTCCACAAGATAAAGCCATAAAAATAAGGTGATTTTCAAGTTTTGTCCATATGAAGCCTCTGTAAAACATAAGACCCCTGATGCAAGGCTAATTTAAAAAAAAAATCAAAACAGGAAGATTTCTTAAGTTGTCACTATGTAAGCCCATGTAAAACTTGTGACCCCTGCGGTGGGGCCAATTTTGACCCCAGGGCTAAAATTTTGGCCCACTTGGTAGAGGCCCACTAGATATAGCTACATGCAAAATTTGGTAGCTCTAGGCCTTATGGCTAGGTACAGGAAGATTTTTAAAGTTTTCTCTATATAAGCCTATATAAAACTTGTGACCCCTGGGGCAGAACCAATTTTGACCCCAGGGCTATAATTTGAAGAAACTTGATAGAGGTCTACTACATAAAGCTACATGCCAAATTTGGTAGCCCTATGCCTTATGGTTTCCGACAAGAAGATTTTTAAAGATTTCTCTATATAAGCCTATGTAAAACTTGTGACCCCTGGGGCAGAGCCAATTTTGACCCCAGGACTATAATTTGAAGAAACTTGATAGAGGTCTACTACATAAAGCTACATGCCAAATTTGGTAGCCCTATGCCTTATGGTTTCCGACAAGAAGATTTTTAAAGATTTCCCATATTTTTCAGTTTTGTTGCCATGGCAACCAGAGTTTTTGAAGGAATCAAATTCTTTCAAGAAATTCTGAAGAGGACCATGGCAGGATCATTTCTGTGAAGTTTCATGAAAATTGGATGGGTAGTTTCAGAGAAGAAGATATTTGAAATAAAAGTTAACGCACGGACGGACGGACGGACGGACGCACGACGGACACCGGGCCATGACATTAGCCCGCTGGCCTTTGGCCAGTGGAGCTAAAAATCAATGAACCATAACCAACATTTCATATGCACATCTCTGCTTGATACTGAGTCTACCTGTGAAGTTTGAATAAAATTCGTCCAATAGTTTATGAGAAATAGAGCGGACAAAAAGCTACAGACCGACCGACAGACGGACGGACGGACCGACCGACAAGCTGACTCCTATATACACCCCCAAACAGAGTTTTGGGGGGTATAATTAGTTAACGAGGTAAGAAAGCAAACGTTAAAGGATTTAAAACGAACGGCTAAGGGGAGGGGGCTTAAGGGATACTCTACGCTTACCAAAGACCAGTTAAATCGGGTTTTAAGTGGAGAAATAAAGATAAAGGACATTAGCCATATAAAAGAAAAGGATTTGGATGTTAACCACTTATAGAAGAATGACCTTATGAAGGAAACGAAAAGAGGTCTTCAAGAAATTGCTAGGAAAGAAGGTTACAGAGGATACTCTAGGCTTAGTAAAGAAGATTTAATCGACCGATTGCAAAATTCGGATAAGGATCGTTATACGATAAGCCAACTTCGCGAAGTGGCGAGGGTTAATGGTTTAGCGAATTATTGCCGAGCTAGTAAAAAGGAATTACTAATTGCCTTACGCAACCATTTTTTTGGCTGGGATATTAAAATAGAACTATGGCATACCGCCTTTAATGAAGAAATTAGAATATATAAAGGGTTTTGCCCTCCATGGGATAGTGAAAAAGATCAAATCCAAACTGTACCTGGTATACCACAAACATCTATCATTTTAATGTCCTTATTTCTAGATAATATAAAAAAACGGGTAATAGAAATTTTATCGAAAAATATCGGAAGAAAAGTAAGAATGAATGTGGAGGCTTATATGTATCATCAGATCGATGAAGAATGGGAGGGAGATGCAATTCCCGCCCGTTTTTATTCCGGGTATAATGATATCGTTGAGAGTAAAACGGATTTAAACGAGTTATATGGTAGAATGGCAAATAGAATTTTAGAAAATTTAGAAGTGTTCATTAACAGCGGGAGCGGTTGGGCAATACGAAATATATCTGAAGTAGACTTAAAGTGCGTCGTCTATGATCCTTTAAGGGCCGGAGGCCATTTACCTTTACCCGAATGGCTTAAAAATAAACAAGTAATTATTAACATGCAGAATAAAGACGATAAATGCTTTCTATGGTGTATTTTAAGATGGTTAAATCCCGTACAAAAAAACGCAGTTAGAGTCGATTCGAAATTAAAAGAAAAGGAAAATACTTTAAATATGAAAGGTATAGAATATCCCGTTTCATTTAAGGATATAGATAAGTTCGAAAAACAAAATCCGGAAATTAGCGTTAATGTCTTCGAGTATACACCGAATAAGAAAATAGTCCGTATTAGGGCCCCCCAAAAAAATAGGTAGTAAGCACGTAAACCTGCTTTATATCGAGGAAGAAGATAAAACTCATTACGCTTTAATAAAAAATTTTAGCGGTTTAATGAGAGAGCAAGTATCAGGTATAGACGGTACCAAATATTGCATGCTTTGTCTAAATCATTTCGGTAATGAAAGGCTTTTGGAAAAGCATACGCAATATTGTATAGGGCGTAATCCCGTTACTCTGGAAATGCCGAAAAAGGGTACCGTAATGAAATTTAAAAATCATCATAAAAAACTTATGGTTCCTTTCGTCGTGTATGCCGATTTCGAATGCGTTTTATCACCTATAGATGGTTGTTCACCCAACCCCGAAAATAGTTATACGAAAAAAACTATGAAACATATACCATGCGTTATAAAATGTTTCAATAATGATGTTTGCGCTCCTATATTAAGAGTATATTTGGGGGAAAACCCGGAGGAAAGGTTTACGCAGCTTTTAACGCGTGATATAAGAGCTATTTATTGTAGATACCACCGAAACCCTAAACCAATAAATTTAACGAAACTGGAAGAAGAGAGATACGAACGAGAGGAAATTTGTTGGATTTGTAACGAAAAGTTTGATGATACCAACGAAAAAAATAAGAAGGTAAGAGATCATTGTCATCTTACGGGTAAATTTAGAGGGGCCGCCCATAATGAATGTAACTTAAAAGCGCGAACACCGAATTTTACTCCCGTATATTTCCATAACTTAGCCGGATACGATGCGCATCTTTTTATTAAAATCGTCGGTAAAACTAAAGGGAAGATCGATTGCATCCCGAATAACGAAGAAAGATATATTAGTTTTAGCAAGAGGATTTTAGTTGGTAAAGATAGATGGCATACCATTAGATTTTTAGATACTATGAAATTTATGGATGGTAGTTTAGATACTCTCTCGGGGTATTTAAACGAAAGCCGGTTTAGAACTTTGTCTAAATTCTTTACGAAAGAAGAATTACCTTTAGTTAGAAGGAAGGGAGTTTTCCCTTACGAGTATTTAGACAGTTTCGAAAAACTTAAAGAAACGAGTTTACCTCCCATGGAAAAATTTTATTCCAGTTTGAATAGAAAAAATATTAAAGTGGAAGACTACGAACATGCGATTAAGGTTTGGAAAACTTTCGGTTTGGAAACTTTAGGGGATTATCTCGAACTTTATAATAAAATAGACGTATTACTTTTAGCCGATGTTTTTGAGAACTTTAGGGAAATTTGTCACAAACATTACGAACTTGATCCAAGTTGGTATTTCACTTCTCCCAGTTTGGCAATGGACGCCATGTTAAAGAACACGAAAGTAAATCTCGAACTTTTATCGGATCCGGACATGCTTTTAATGGTAGAAAATGGTATTAGGGGTGGTATTAGCATGGTTAGTAAAAGGTATTCTAAAGCTAATAATAAATATAAGGGGGAGTTATACGATTCGAGTAAACCCTCAAAATATTTAATATATATCGACGCGAATAGTCTTTATCCTTGGGCAATGTGTAAACCCCTTCCTACCCATGGTTTCGAATGGGCAACTGAAGAAGAATTAAAAGAATGGGAAAAATATTGTAATATAGAAGGACAGGGCATGATCTTAGACGTAGATTTAGTTTATCCTCAAGAGTTACACGATAAGCATAACGAATATCCCCTAGCCCCGGAACAATTAGTTATTAAAAAGGTAAAAAAGCTTATTCCTAATTTATATGATAAGAAGAATTATATCATGCATCACGAGGCTTTAAAAACGTATCTCGATTTAGGCTTAAAACTTAAAAAGATACATCGGGGAATTAAATTTGTAGAAAGTCCTTTTATGAAAACATATATCGATTTAAACGTAAAACTAAGAAAAAAGTCTAAGAACGATTTCGATGACAAGTTTTTTAAACTAATGATGAATTCCGTTTTTGGTAAGACTATGGAAAACGTGCGAAATAGAGTAGATATACAATTAGTTTCTAACGAAACCAGTTACCAGTATAAAAAACTCGTAGCTAAACCGAATTACGATCATACTACTGTATTCGACGAGACCTTGGTGGCCGTACACATGAAAAAGACTAATATAAAATATGACAAACCCGTTTACCTAGGAATGAGTATTTTAGATATTAGTAAAACCCGTATGTACGATACTTATTATAATTATTTTAAACGGAAGTACGGTAAATCCGTTATATTATGTTATACGGATACCGATAGTTTTATTCTCGAGATAGAAACAGAGGATTTTTATAAAGATATCGAACCGGAAAAGATCGTAATATTCGATACGAGTAATTATCCCGATGGTCATTTCCTAAAAAATGATAGTAATGAAAAGTTGGTCGGGAAATTTAAAGACGAACTGGGTGGAAACATTATGACCGAATTCGTAGGGTTACGGGCAAAAAATTACGCCTTTAGAAATATAGAAGGTACGGAAGTTAAACGATGTAAAGGAATTAACAAGTCCGTAGTAAAGTTCGATTTGCATTTCCAAGATTATAAAGATTGTTTGCTCGGTGGTAAAGACCTGTACAAAACTATGCCTTCATTAAGAAGTTATAGACACGAAATATATACCGAGGAGATAAACAAGAAAGCTTTATCTTGCGATGATGATAAAAAATACTTGATAGACGATAAAATAAACACGAGGTCTTTAGGGCATTACAGGAATGAATAGGAAACTATTTAGATTTTTTTAACTCAGGGGGTTATAAGGGCAAAAAATAAATTTATAACTTTATTTTTTAAGTTATAAATTTAACTAAATATTTATTATTATCACTTGACTTATTAACGTTCGTTTTACTATCCGCGGTTTATTTTGTCTTACTATTCTTTCTTCTTCTATTATCTCTTCTATTCCCTCCCCTATTATTGTGAGCTCACTCCAAATATGCGATGAATCATTAAATGAAATAAGCATATTTATATTACCGCGGTATCCAGGGTAGAACTTATTAAGCCTATTTACCACTCTTTTTAAAACTCCTTTAATTTTTTCTAATAATCCAGTAGGATTACTATTATACCTAATTCTTCCGATTATAGGCTTTCCTTCATTATCTCTTAATTCAAAGAAAAACACGACTGAGAAACTCTTTAATACGAAGAAACTTCCCGCCTCTGCATCGCTTACTACTCTACTACATTCGTAGTATAAATATTTCGCGAGACTCGAGTCGGGCATATTTAAATAAGATATATCTAAATCGGATAAGAGTATACAGTTTTCTTCGGGACGAGATACTTTTAGGGGTTCTTAAGGGGGTGGGGGTTTGTAGTCTTAAGGGGTGGAAGAGAGAGGAAACTTAAGGGGTGGGAGAGAGAGGATTCTTAAGGGTTGTAAGACTTGGATTCTTAAGGGTTTTAAGACTTGGATTCTTAAGGGTTGTAAGACTTGGATTCTTAAGGGTTGTAAGACTTGGATTCTTAAGGGTTGTAAGACTTGGATTCTTAAGGGTTGTAAGACTTGGATTCTTAAGGGTTGTAAGACTTGGATTCTTAAGGGTTGTAAGACTTGGATTCTTAAGGGGTGTAAGACTTGGATTCTTAAGGGTTGTAAGACTTGAAATCTTAAGGGATTAAAACCCGAAATCTTAAGGGATTAAAACCCAAAAACATAAGGATTTGGGAGTGAGCCCGTCTGCCAATAATTGTATATACTCACACGGGCCGAGGTCGGGAGAATATGTTGAGTTGGGAAGCTGTACCACTTTTCCGTTTCCAGGAAATTCTGAGTAATTGCAGACTTGTGAGCAGCTGCATTGTCATGAATAAGGCACAGGCCTCTTAATCTGGTTCAGTAAATATAGCCAGTGTATATGACTGCACCTATTTTAATTCTTTACCAAACAACAAAATTTTGGATTGGACCAAATTGAAAGCATTTGCAGATGACAAATCAAATGTAACTCAAATGGCGATTTCTGTCTTTGATAGGAGAGAAAACATTGTGGGAAAAGGAGAAAATGCTGGTTACTAGCATTTTCTCCTTTTCCCACCATGTTTTCAAAAGCCTTCTCTCTCAGGGTCAAACTCGGGTTTGTGTGGTAAAGGGTTAAGTTTCAATAACTTTTGAAAGAATGAACCTATTACAGTGGATTCCACTTAATCGCAACCCTGTTTATCGGGATTTTCGGTTTTTTGCAACATTTTGTCCAGCACCGATCCTTTTCCCATTTCAACAATGCAAAATTCACCGGATTATCGGGACTCTGATAAAGGACCTTTTCGGTTTTATGCAAGAAGAATTATAGCACCGACTCGATTTTTTTTCATTTATTAGCAATTTTCGGAACTGATGGTGAGCAAAAATTGTATAAGTTGAAATAAAACTTCCATTTCTTTTACAGATAGGGGTTGAAATCCACAGCGTAAAGGAATGCGAAGATTCAAAATATCGTAGTGCCATATATTGGACGAGTCATTGTTGATTTTAGGAATTTGTAAATTCCAAATTTATTTAGCAATAAAACATAAAAATCCTTAACTCGCTGTATGTTATCCTTTCCACACAATATTGAAAAGTGCATTGACGAAACCATACTTTTTTCACATCGGCGACATTTTGTTATCTCGTGTTCAATTGCGTTGTCAGTTTAAGGAGCGGCGCTTTGAAATCATAGCGGCACTAATTTCCGCCTCCATTAATGAAATAATTTGTATGACTTGTCAAATTATTAACACCGATCGTAATAACTTGTCAATTTTCAGATTATAAACTGTGAAAAACTTTGACGGTTCGTTGATAATCCAACTTGTGACATCCAATTTAACTACAGGCGTGAATGTTATCTGCCTTTGTTTACATGTGAAAAACACAGAAGAACATTTTTAAATGAAAGTGACTATTTACCCGACCGTCGTGTACACACTGAAGAAAATTCATATTGCGAGGACGACTGTCGTGTACTCAATGAAGGAAAACTTCTTGGGTGCCCGACTGTTGTGTACTCAATGAAGGAAAACTCGTTGGGTGCCCGACGGTCGTGCCCGGACTGATGAAATTTCGTCTTGGGGGCACGATGACGTGCCCGCTATTTCCGATTTCTTCATTCAGTACACGATGCGGTCGTGTACGCACTGAAGAAACGGGATATTACGTACACGTATTAATGGGTTGGACCAAAACGCAGACTGCTATGTGAACCAGCATGGCGTAAACCGTCTCAGTGGAGCAATAGTCATTTATACAGGGTGTCATGCCCGAAGGGTCGTATTATGTTATACACCTGGTCGTCCGTCCGTCCGTTAGCAGTTATTTGTGTGCGCAACTCCTCCTACAATTTCCATCGGAATTAGATCTATTTGAAATTTGTCACAAAGGTATCCAGTCGTTTCGGCACCCGGTCATTTCTACACCCAGTCAGTTCGACACTTTTTCATGTAAATGAAGGTCGGACTGCACAAACGTGAGGTCTGATATTGGATCCACTTTTACCGATAGAGAAATACCTTTTCCCCAAAAATACCTTTGAAATATCAAACGTTAGGATTTTACCTTTGGTTTTGAATTTACATATCAATTATTTAGCGGGATAAGGGGTAAACTCGATAAGTACAATTAATGGTAAGCCAAGCTTTTCCACTGAAACTATGAAGGCGGTTGATTGTCTAAGAGTACACAACAAAGGACAAGAATTCTGACTCGATCACAACGTTTGACGACGTGTGCGTGTACTACTTGAAATCATTTGCAGGCAACAAATTCAATGTGACTCAATGTGATGGAGTTTTTCTTTGATCATATGGTTAAAAGCATTGTGTGAAAAGGATAAAATGTGTGTTTTTTCACAATATGTCCTAAAGGCTTGTAACTGAAGGTCATTACAACTTGGGATTGTGTGGTAAAGGGTAAGGGAGATTAATTGTGCAGTAGATGAAAGATCGGACGGTATGGTTCGTGTAGTCAGATATTGATTTCTGTAGTTTATTTCAGTGGAGGGAAAAAATAAAAATTTCTACAAAGTAATTTTTGATCGACCTGTGTCACATATTGGATGCTGCCATCTCATACATGTATCGCACGAAACCGCCTGTTTTCTCCTCCCGACCACACCCCTACTTCCTTTAAAAACTCCAAATTATTCATTAAACTCCAAAAACAAACACACACAAAACAACTATTAACATATTCTTGTCACTGCAAATTTAAGTAGTCTATATAGTTATTTCCCACAGCACATACAGTATATGTAGCTGAATTTCAATTGCATCTGCTTTAAATACTTTTTGGGATAACCCTATCTAGAGAACTCTTTCAATACATGTAGGCCTACTCAAATGAATTACCTATACTTTTTATCTACCATTTGTTGCTAAAAAAAAATTGTGGGTCGAATTGACTTAAATATGGGTCGATACGACCAAAAAGTTTCGCACTGACTGGGTGTGGAAATGACTTGGTGCCGAAACGACTGGATACCATTGTGGCAAATTTCAAATAGATCTAATTCCGATGGAAACTGTAGGAGGAGTTGCGCACACAAGACATTCCAAACGGACGGACGGACGACCGGGTGTACAGTATAAGGTAATGCGAGCCTTCGGACGTATAAAAAGGATGCCAGCTACGCTTGTGCATGCATTTGTTCTGTAACACGCTGTATAAATGACTATTGCCGTGTGCTCCAATGAGACTGTCTACGCCGTGCCGATTCACGTAAAAGTCTGCGTTTTGGCCCAACCCATTTACACGTGTACGTAAGAGTCCAATTCTTCAGTGCGTACACGACCGCATCATGTACTCAATGAAGAAATCGGAAATAGCGGGCACGTAATCGTGCCCCCAAGACGAAATTTCATCAGTCCGTGCACGACCGTCGGGCACCCAACGAGTTTTCCTTCATTGAGTACACGACAGTCGGCCTCGCAATATGAATTTTCTTCAGTGTGTACACAACTGTCGGGTAAATATCATCGGCCTTTTTAAATAGTATGGCCTAAATTGATTCGCCAAAATGGAGTCGTGTGCACGAAATTCAGGCCATGACGTCACACAGAATTTATCCATCGATTTAACCCTTTCCCACACAAGCCCTGGTTTTTCGGTGTCTGCAGTAAAAGTCTTTTGAAAACACTGTGGGAAAAGGAGAAATTGCTCGTAACGAGCAATTTCCCCTTTTCCCACAGTGTTTCCAACCCTTTTTGAGAACTTTCTGCTATTTTCTCAAAATATAAAATTGTTGTCTGCAAACTCTTTGAGTTTGGAAGAGTCCAAAATTTGTCGTTTGGGAAAGTGTTTACTGAACAGGTGGCAAGTCGGGGCTATACAGGTGCGTCACACACGATCATGTTGTGTAAAGAATATGCATGTACACATTTGGCGATTGTTATACAATAGGTAACTGGAGGTAATTATGAGTCGAAACTTGTGTTTTCACAGTGTTTGTTCTGGATTTCATGTCAAACGCAGCGTAACTATTGCCAACAGCAAGGGTTATTTCCGAGCGATTTAATAATGAACTTCAAAGGAAACTAGAGATTAGAGAACTTTCTTTGTAAAACTGTTTTATTGTGAGATACACTTATTTTCAAAGATTCTAAATTGATTAAATGATTGGGATGTGAGTTCTGAAAATCTGTCATCAGAACGAAACAATCGTCTGTATCTTTGGTCGGACTTCCGGTATCTTTGGTCGGACTTCCGGTCTGAAAAGGAGGCATCGGTTTATCGGGCCGACCGCTTAATTGCAATATTTTCTCTGACAAATAAGACTTGCAAATAAGCGGAATCCACTGTACAACAAAATTTTGTGCCAGTATTCAGAACAACTTCCTTGCGAAAATATTTCCTTGTGATAAGTATGGTCATACGGTATGGGGGCCATTAGTAACACAATTAAATGAATGACCCTCGTACCTTTAAGACAAACATTCTGGCTAACTTTAATGAGTACTGGACTAAAAGGTGGCTTCTAGAGTGCACACATGATTTTTCTAAGATTTGTCCCACTGAACTACTTTTTTACCCAATATGACCCATGGGCCAAATCTTAAAAAAACCTTGTGTGCACTCTAGAGGCCACATTTTCTGCCTGATACTCATGAAACTAGGTCAGATTATTTGTCTTGACAATATGAACAAGTTTGAAATTTGGTCAAATCTTAGAAAACTCTTGTGTGCACTCTAGAGGCTACATTTTTAGCCTGATACTCATGAAGGTAGGTTAGATTATTTGTCTTGATGATATCCAAATTTCTTTTTCTTTTGACCCAATGTAAACCGGTTAAACCTCTAGAGCAAATACAAGGTAAAAGTAGTCGAGGGATAATGCACGACTGGCAATGGTCAAACGGACACAGCGCAATCACAAAAGCTCACTTTCAGCACTTCATACTCAGAGTTTTTTGTAAGATTTAGACCAGTGATCTACCTCTTGGCCCTATGTGATACATACTCAATATCAGACACACTTACACTATGTGACATAACAGGCTCATTATCAACTCCTAGTATGCTAAATGCTGCATCAGGTGTTATTGTTGGCTGTATAGATCAAGATTAGATGGGCATAAAATGCAGTTTGATCTATGATTAATGTTGTCCAACTAGCCCTGAAATAGCTATATATAGCTGGATTCTGTCGACTGACTAACAATATAAATTATATTCCAATTGGTAGTATAAACTGTAACGGGAGATCGTTCCTTCCTTACGACATAGCTTCTTCCCGTATAAAAATCAATACCCGACAACTGCATTGGTGAGAATTCTCTTTAGCTCAGGGGTTAGGGTATTGGTCTTTTAAACCTCAATAAACAAGGATATTTTCAATCCCAGCCAGAGCGGTTTAGATTTGAGCTATGCATTTGTTACGAACTTTCATGTCTGTAAGATGGGGGCTCGTCCGGGATTGGCCTTTGAGCCATTTGCTGTCTACATGTATATAATTGTCCATTATTGGCCATTGAGCCATTTATTGACTAAAATAATAGACTTACTGCCTAATAAGGCTTTCCATCATCAAATGACGACTTCTCTTAAGAGGGGATGTGTTAGGGGAGATCACTCCTTCCTTACAGCGTAGCTTCTTCCCGTATAGAATCAATACCTGATAACTGCACTGGGGAGAATTCTCTTTAGCTCCGGGGTTAGTGTATTGATCTTTTAAACCTCGATAATCTCAGATCTTTGCCGCACGGGTTCGAATCCCAGCTGGAGCAGTTTGTATTTGAGTTATGCATTTATTGCAAATTTTCATGTTTGTAAGAAAATACACAACATTATATAGGTTATCAATGTCTAATTATAATAGGTTCCTCACTAAGGCAGTAAACGGACTAAACCTACCTTGTTCATAGCCATGAAATGATACTCTCACACCCCTGCCAGCAGTAGGATTTATTATATGTAAATACACAGCACTGGAATGAAAATTAAGAATTTGATAACTTACTTGTTAACTGATTACTGTAAATACAAATTGGATGATGTTACACATACAAAGGGAGGGTAAGTACTCTCACATGTATGTATATAACTCACATAGTTCCTTAAGTGATAACAGGACCATGATGATACTAATGCACCCACCTAATTTAGATATGCATGTAACTCTTTAATTAATCAACATTAGTTTACCGTGTGTGTGTGTGTGTGTGTGTATATATATATATATATATATATATAGCAGTTCTTCCCTTTGTATTGGTGGGTGGGGTAAACAAACTCCAATTCAAAATAAGATTAACAAAAGGGACATTACATTGGAAGTAAATCATGGCACTGATGATAGCAGACAGGTTTTAACAAGGTGCTGTTGGGTTTTTCTCTTACTTTTGAGACAAAAAATGACAAGGAATGACATTGAAATTTATGGGGTATTTATCAACACTGTCAAATTGCATTCTAAGCAAAAGATTGTTCTTGAACTGTTTTTGCCTGTTGTCACCAACATTCCAGATGAGTTGGGTAACTTCTTTTTAAATCTTGGTAAGTCTTTCCTGAAGACTAGGTGTTGTTTGTACTTGTTAGGATCCTCACTGTCTGTGGCAGATCTAGTCAGTACCAGTATTATAGAGTGAGTTTCTTTGCTATTCACATTTTAAGATATTCTGTTTCAAAAGGCCCACTTTGAATTTATGAACTAAAGCTGATTGAATAAGAATTGACTATCTTTTTAGCATAGTAAGTGATCACAAGAATAAAATGCATGTAATTTAGAGTTTGATATATCCAAGTTTAACTTAAATGTTTATTACATTGCAGACTGCTTAGGTCAACACAGACCAATTTCAGCTTGCTCAAACTGAGTTATAAATCTGATTTCCGGTTTGTATCATTTGTCATGTCCTGAAAATTAGAAGTTAAAATTTTCCCGAAAGCTAGACATAATCAACATTTTTTGTAGTTATATGTAGTTCTAGCCATTTTACATTTCAGCACAGCGTTGGTATGTTGTAATGTTGAAGACCTTTTTTAAAAAATCCGAAATGTTCGGAAATACCCAACCTCTGCGTTTGGCAGTGACGACTCATTCGGTAATGGCCTCTCTATGGTAGGAACTTTAACACATTGTTACTAGGCAATCACTGCAGTTTATAGATAGATAATGTTCAGAAAAGAAAGAGGACATCTGATGTTTAGAATGGTACGTCAAATGTACGTCTATCTGCATGTATTACAGAACAACAATGATTATCGTTTAACTGTTCAGAAATACCTGGTCCAGCTCTAAGTCTAAAGCTAAACAAAAAGTTCATTTAACTCTTTACTACACGACAAAATTTTAGACTTGTCCAAATTCAAAGCATATCATGTAGATGACAAATCAAGGGGTGGCTTAAACAATGAAATGCCTTTATTGAGCTAAAAGCTCTGTGGAAACAGGAGAAAATACTAGTTAACAGCGTTTTCTCCTTTTCCCAAGATGTTTTCTATAGCTTTATTTCCCAACATCGTTAAAACTCCAGAATGAGTGGTAAAGAGTCAAGTGTAGTTATAAACATTCTTCAATCATTTACTATTGAAAAAATAAATGAACATCTTGAACATCTATTCTATACAGTGGATAAATTCTGTGTCATTTCTATCTCTCGCTAATCACATGGCGAGTCATGTAATAAAAAGTGCAAAACACGTTATTACTGCAGTATTTTGTTAACTTTTTTGAGATTTATGCATTATAAACGACTCCAGGATGCGCCTTCGGTAATGAAATGTTTAATAATTTGGTCATGTGACACTAAAAATTATTTTGCATTTCCCTGCATTTAGCTGCAATACAGATGAAACTGACGAAACAGAAAAAAATTTGACTGAAATGTTAACCTTTTTATTTAGTAAATGTATTCTCATTCATGCATCTATGAATGCCATAGTAGTCTTTATTTATAACAAGAGCAACAATCGATGGAACTCGGTGTCGAAATGACCCGGTGTCGATTTAACTGTTTTTGGTGTAAATTACACAATTCTTGGGCTTACCCACAAATGTCTTCCCCTGGACTATAATCCGCTTTATTGGTCCTGACATATATTTCGTTTATCATGATCAATTAAAACATTTTGGATAGAACAGGGCGATATCTTCAACTTTCAGTTAGCGACGTATCTCTTCTTTTTTCTCCCATGGGTATGTCAAAAGTCCAACTAGCACAAGAGGTAGGTTGGCTTAAGCAGTGAGGGGTGGGCCTTAGATTCCCGGTATGACTAGATACCGAAAATAGCCTATTTTCGCGAAAATAGCTTTCCTTGTACGAAAATAGCTTCCGTTAATTAATATATGGATACATGTTTGAATATTTTGCTCTTATTTGTCATTTTTATGTACTATCTTTCTCAATATATATTGATAACGTGTTGTAAAAAGGTGAATTATAAGTAATCGATCTTAATAAAGTTTTTACACGATGGGACCGTCCATGTATACACTCATTCTCAATAAAACGGTGCAATTACGGATTTTGCTTGTCGCCGACGAATTTCTCTTTATCTGTCATAGCTAGCTATAATCTTATATGCGTTTTTTATAAAAGGAACATACCTTGACTTAAAAAAAATGCGAAAACCAGTCTCAAGCAGATAGGGTTCTTGCTGCTTTTCAGAAAGTTGTCAATTTTGTCAGGTTCGTAGACGTCGCTTTTTGTAACTTTAGCCTTTTAGTTTAATTTTCTAGCTCGTAGCGATCGGAACTGAACATCTGTTCTCACTGCATGATGATATGATCCAAGTCTAGATTTTGTTAGGTATTTAAGACAGATTTTTATGAAAACTGTAATTCCCAGATGCTTCGAGATTTTGTCGCCAAATTCATTGTAAGGTTTGTTACCACTTTTGAGCAGACACTTTATGCATTAATAGTTGTTGTTTTTAACTAAGAAATGTGTTTTAAAGTAGTCCCATATCGATATGTATGGATTAAGAACGATCCTAGTGGTCCATTCCCAAAGAAATTTTTATTGTTTTACTTTTTAAAGGTCCGTGTACTATTTTCTTACTTTAGCTGTAAGGTTCGTGAAAGCGCTATTTCAGATGTATGGTTCACAAATGGATTGAATTTGCAATGTCTTGTGGGATAAAACGCTCTCTGACAGTTATAAAGGAAATCAACTCCACCACTATTCTAGAAGTTTCAAAAGATCTCTGTTTTCCGTGCCAAAATCAGGTTCGTAATGTCAGGTTCGTTCAGCTAAAGGGAAAATACTCGCGTACATGTACCAACACAGTTATGATATAAAAATTTGCGTCATAATTTTAATAATTTGACGTCAGCTCTTACCACGTGTCAAAAATGTCGGACTAGAAGGTCTTTTTCGCTTTGTTTCCACGAAGTACTGAGGGAGAAAACATTTCATATGGTAAGTACATATTTCTAGTTGTTTAGTACCTCTCAATATACAAAATCTATCGATTTTATAGATGTTTGTACCATGTTTACCTATCACGATTCTGTCTAAAACATTTGAACAATACATCTAGCAGGAAAGCTTGATTGTTAATGCGTCAGGTTCGTAATGTAGGTGTAACGAACCTGATGAGAAAATATTTCTTTTTTTCTTAGTCCCAATATATGTAGATTGAATACTGATTCTGAAAAAAATTTAGTATAAGCAGTGCTCTTAAATATAATGAAGGCTAAAAAGGGATGCATAAAATGTGTACAATCTGCATCATGAATGTTTAATCTATGAATGCAGATTAAAATTATGTGATTAAAAAGTTGACAGAAATTATTATGATGAAAGTATTTGTTCTATGTAATTTTGCAAGAAATCAATCTTAAAAGAAAAATATGCATACAAAACCCGCTATATTGAATATTTAAAAGTGAATACCTTTTCACATTTCCGTCATAAAATTGCATAAGGTTCGTTAATATAGCGTAACGAACCTGACCATAATACATTTTACCTTTTCCTTTTTTATTCCTTGGCTTGGCTACTTGAACTCCTTTTTAAGTAAGGAAATAGTTTTATTTAGCATTTTAGAATGTAGCCTTTTTTAATTCATATCACAAATTATCAAGTCTGGCTCTTGCTCTTGACACACATACAATGTATATATTTTCAGATATAAAAATGGTAAAGTCCCGGGCGGAAATAGAACGGGAGTATAGGCAGCGCTTAAAGGCCAACCCTGAAGCATACACAGAATATCTAGCAAAGGCAAGAGAGCGAAAAAAGAAAAACTTTATACCGGTGGCCAGATTAAGTAGATCCGAAAAGAAAAGGCGTAGAGAGAGAAATGTAAATTATTCAAGACGTCATCGACTTTTAGCTTATTTTCGCGAAAATAGCTTTTTTTTTTTTTTCTACGAAAAAAGCTTTTCGTGTGGAATGGGCTGTGTATCGACGACCATTTTCGATGCATTTTTGTTGCATAGAATACTATAACATTAAAAATATCCATATATTCTTATTTCTAGGCAGGATTAAATTGATGTAAGCAATTTATATATTTCTTTTTCTGTTTAACTGCGAAAATAAATTGACAGTACGAAAATACCATTACATCAATGTTATCGTTTTCTTTCTCTCTTGTTCGAGGTAATAACCTCATTTTTCTTTTATTTAGTTTTGTAAATCATCGATATGGAACAAAGAATGGTAGAAGTGGGTATAATTACCGTCTCCGAAAATAGCTTTCTTCCTATCAAAATACATAGTGATTGCTGCAATGGAAATATTTCTTAACTCAAAAAATATTTTCCTCAATGCAAAATTAAACAATAATAAAAGTAATAATAATAATAGCTAATATAGTAAAAGTAAATTTCCGCTTCTCGCTAGGATTCTTTATACGAAAATAACTTGGGCTTGTATCCTGTTTTCACGAAAATAGCTTGAACCCAACTACGAAAATAGTTTTATCCCCTGATAATACGAAAATAACTTTTGTATATTTATTTAGATGTTCATTTCGGTGCAAAAATATCATTCTGTGTCCGTATACAGTTTTCACGAAAATAGTTTTCTTATCTGACAATACAAAAATAGCTTGAAACCAAGAAAATATTTTTATCACCTGACAAATCGAAAATAGCCCATGATCACCTGGCACATCGAAAATAGCCTTTGATTATTTATTTCGTATATACATGTACTTCTTGATCCGAGTTATTTCTTATAAATTACCATTTTTTTAAAATACATACATGTATGTTACCATTATTCATTTGTTAATCCATGACTGATCACATTTTTGGTAGGGGGCAATCCCGGTATCTGTAAATCAGCTTTGATGCGAATAGCACACGTACAAATTACACTAATCACGTATAATTAGATTATAACACCTCCACTAATTAATTTCGCACGTTTATTAAACATGCGGCAGTCCTTTGCGATATATATCTCTTCGGAGGGACAGAAACATTGTGGATATCAACATTTTCTTACCATGTTTTGAAAGCATTATGTATATGTCTGTGTCATTAAATTTCGGAATTATGTGGTAAAGGCTGAACCTTTATTAATCTAAATCTAATTTCTAGACAAAAACCCAATGACATAAATATCGGAAAGGGCAGGATGAGTTACAGCAAGCAGTTTCTTTATTGAAATTTATATTTTCGAGCGAAAGATACATGTGCTGAAAAATAAAGAGTAGCAACTATCCTCGGAAAGAAATTGTCCAATCTGGGGATTCGAACCAGCGGCCCAATGCTTTACAGTCTTGTGCGCTATGGACTGCTCTACCTGGGTTGGCCCCTCTGTCCCCTCGGATACGAAAATAGAAAACTTACAAGTACCAAAATAGATTGTGTTAACCCTTGGGCTGCTAAACGCAACTCAAAGATCTATTTGCGGAGAGCGTAGACTTCCTTATCGATCGTATTGATTGTACATTGTCATTTGCCGTTTAAAATGAGTTACTATTTTACACCTATATACTGATCAGATTATTGTCTTTTGCTTATCGTTGACAAAATATCATTTGCTATAATTATTTAAAAGTGTGATTTGTCTGGTAAAAGGTAATATGATGAGCAACGGACACAGACTTTGTGTTTTTGAAAGCATTTTTCAACACCGATTTCGACATTATTTCAGCTCAATCGCTCAGAAGCCTTCATAAGGTCGTTACACACCGTGTGTGTGTGGGGGGGGGGGGGTTTAGTATAGTAAAGGGTGAATGCGTAATATTTGGGGACAAAACCTATATATCTGTATTATATACATCTTACCAATTACGTCGAACTAGCCTGCCTCTGTCTTTCTCTCTCTCTCTCTCTCTCTCCACGAGTTAACATTAACTCTGATGAAAGAGCATGATACGTCTCTGTCTCCGTCTTTCTCTGTCTCTTTGAAAAAAAAAAACTCTTCATAAAATTTTGGCGCCTTTGTGAGCAAGTCTACAGTGGAGATTGACCCTTGGTAGCTTCAAGTACCTGTAAATTTAAAAAAAAAAAGTTCTTAAATCTATATACATGTAGTTTAGAATTGAAGTATCCGGGCACTCGTCCGTACGTCGTTTCTTCCCGATGATTGATGATAGTTATTGCGATGGGATTCGTTCTTCTCTCACCGCTGAACATTGTTTCGACCATGGTTATGCGGAAAAGTAGCTAGTGGCTTGAAAAGAATATTGTGCGTAGTACTGGTAAAGAAACTCTATGAAAGCACGGATAGGTGCACTGACCGCCGCGATATAACTGCAATAATGTTTAAACTGCGTACCGGAACAACTTTTGAACATGGCTTCGGGAAATTCCCTTCCGTACGGAGTGGTCTCATCCGCTAGTCTCATGCTTTCCAAATTCGGCAGGAATGTAATCTCGGGTTGGTCACTATAAATAAAAAGAAAATTGAAATGATATATACATAGAGACCTCACTCCGTCGAAAATAGCAAATATACGCCGGTGGTCGCTGGTGTATATTCATTATATTACGGCAATCGTCTTCATTCATTTATTATCTAATTAATGAATAAACCGGTTTCTTATTCATTACTTATATATGTGTTCGTACTAACCCTCTGATGTATTACACAATTTCGGGTTTGTGTTATGCTATTTCTTTTGCATCTTGACATGTACTGTGCGTTTATCGATCTAATGAAAATTATGGTCAGTTCTGCATTATCTAAAAAAAAAATTTTTTTTTTTTTCACTAGTGATTATCCTCAGAATTAGTAAAATCATATATGTCGCATACAGGAACTATAATTTATAAAAAAAAACACCACTTACGCTGATCTCCAGAGCCGGAGGCTCCTCATACATAGGTGTATAAGTCTCTTTCACAGAAAGTAGAACGCTTATTTCCAGAACTGGTGGCTCTGGGAAATTCCCATTAGCATCTTCACTTGTGGGCTGTAATACTCATATAAACAACGAATCTTTACCGTCCAAGGCGGGCGGCATAGATCGAGATCGGACTGCACAGAACGTGAATTATGATCATGGATCTTTACCGGCCTAGGCGGGTGGCATAGGTCAAGATTAGACTGCACAGAACGTGGAATCTGATGTTGGATCTTTACCGGCCAAAGCGGGCGGCACAGATCAAGATCAGACTGCACAGAACGTGAAATATGATCATGGATCTTTACCGTCCACATTTTTTGTCAAGCTTACACGATAAAAATCTTTCTTAGTTTCGGTGGATGGAATTTTCAGCCGTGTCTGGCCTGATGATATCGCGCTGTCTCGCGAAACTTGTCAATTTTTATACTAAATATGTAGATCAAGACTGCATACCTCAAGAATAGATCAAGATCAGACTGCACAGGACGTGAAATCTGATCTTTGATTGGTAGTATACCGTCCCTTTCTGATGTATTACGCACTTTTGTATTAATGCTATTTCTTTTGCAAGCTATGACATGTATTGTGCACTTATCGATATAATGGAAATTTGGTCAGCTCTGCTCTTCTCTATAAAAAAAAAAACATTCTTTTTTCACTAGTGATCATACTCAGAACTAGAGAAATCATATATGTGGCATACAGGAACTATAGTTTATAAAAAATGCCACTTACGCTGATCTCCAGAACCGGAGGCTCCTCATACATGTACATGTATATGGGTGTATAAGTCTCTTTTCGTAGATCTCTCTACAGATTTAGCCGGCCCGAATAGACCAAAGTGCGTTTGAACAACTTTTTTTCTTTCCTTACAGTAGAAGTAATCCACATGTAAATATTACGTAGCTTTTGTTTGTATAGTGTCTAACGCAGTTTACAACACTATTTCAGTTATATTCCAGTGGAAAGAGCACCTTTCCACGAGTCCCTTTTGTGTGTGTGTGTGTGGTACTTTGCAAAATATACTCAGTTAAGTATTAAGTAGTTAAGGTTAAACTTATTGGATTCCATATAAATTTACATGTATTATATAAAGTACCACAAAGCAATGTGACAAGGATCGGGGCGAAAGCATAGTGCCTCTCCCTAAAACGGTCACCTGGTATTTCAACTAGATCTACATAAGATAAAAATCAAATTAATAAACTTCAAAATATTAAACTGATGACAGAAACGTCAGAGATTTACAGCCAAAAAAAAAAATATGGAGGAAGGAATGATGTTTGGTGATTGAGCAGATGAGCAAAAAATGAAAAAGAAACTCGCATACATAGATCTATATAGATCTATATTTATATCCACAGCGATACAATGTCAGGAGAGAGGAACAAAGGATCGAACACTATGTGGAGTGGAACTCAAGTAAATTTCCGACTATTGAACACATGACTTGTATTAAAGATCTTTTCATTTTCTGTAAGGGAGAGGTTATTGTCACCAAAAAGGACAGTTTCAATATTAAAAGCAGATATTTCGCTAATACATTGCCTAAGTACTGTCCTGCTATCAAAGAAGTAGTGATTGTTAGATTCTATTTGCCCGCATCGACAAAAAGGAGTTCAACAATATTTTTCAAAAAAAAAAAAAATTTTTTTTTGTTTTGTTTTAAATAACTAACCAGTTTTGCATCAAATCTTTCATGCAAGAACTACATCTGAAATTCTATGTTGTACAGCGTAAATATAAGCAAGTGATTTGGGTAAAAAGTAACTACGTGAAACAGAGTAAGAAAAACGACGTCATCAACGTCTGTTAAAACATTGACGTTCTCCTTATTGGGTATGCTTACAATTTTGTCGATATCTCCATTTTTGGCAAGTTAGCGATATTTTGTTTTCACATTCTGAGAGAAAAATGAATGCACTTAAAGAAAATCTGAAAAAGTGAAATCTGAATTTGTTTTGTCATTAAGCACCCTTTTCACAGAGCACGGCCCATGTATAAAATCAAAGAGAAATAACACTACAATTTGTCTTTTAACATGCCGGCCGGTTTCGCTTTCAAAAGCTCATCAGGGCAACGCTTTAATGAAACGTCATTTTAGATGATTCGACGACATATTGATCTACTGTACTGTATAGCTCAAAAGTTTGGATTTTTTTTTTCCTCTCTAAAAATAAGTCTGACCTGGATGAAGACCTGAAATTTTCTGGGGAGGCCATCCCCATGGAAAATTCCCTCCTCAGGCAACTTCCCCATTCTCGGCGCTTCGCCCCTGTTGCAAGCGCAATGGCGAAGTTCGTCATAAAACGCCTAAAGGCGCTTCTTTGTGCGAAAAGATAGACGATTGCAACATCTAACTGGCATATGACGTCATCGAAAGGCGGGATTTACTTACCACCTCTCACTGCTCAAGCCCACCTACCTCCTCTCGGTAGTTGTGAGTTAGACATACCCAATTTTTCATTGGCAACTTGGTGTGTAAATCCTACAACGATGCAAGATGTTGTTGCGCCAGTGGAAGCAATCATTTTTGACATTGAAATCGCTCTTAGTAATCAACTCGGAGCCTACCCGCTACCTTTCCCAGGGATGGACAGTAAGTTGTTATCGGTTTCTGTGACTAAATCAGTAAAACGTACCCGAACTAAAACGTACCTAAAACAAAACGCACCCAAGTGTCATCAAAATGTACCTAAGTTGACTCTAAATGTAGCTAAGAGGAGTCGAAAGGACTTGGGTCTTTGGCAGTATCTCAGAATACGGAACAATACCGCTAGCCTCAGTGTCTAGGGGGTACTGTAGTACTTGATAACTTAATTTCCAAACCAGGGCCCAGTCCTACTAGAGTTGTCTCCAGGTACAGTACCGTATCCAGGGTTTGCACAGGCTTGAAAAGCCCCTAAATTCAGAGGTTGCACTAGAAAGTCCCTAAATACAACAAAGAGCTTGAAATTCCCTAAAAAAACGGGTTTTGTGTCCCTAAATTCATTGTTCATTGCCTTAATTTTTCCTTTTTTTTTTTCCTTTTCCTAAAATCGACTAATTCTTTTTCATTGTTTTCTTGAAGTTTCCAAAGGAACAGCCATGATAATTCGATAGGATGGCTGAATCTGGCTCCATAAATTTATGCCAAGGATAACTTGGTACCCATTGTATCGCCTGCAACCATTGATATGAATGAAGATCAATAGCAGGCTACCAGTTTATGCAGAGGAAATAGGCATCTTATACTTGGCCTTGACAATAGCATACAAGAGACTGCCGTTTATACCAAGTTGTAATGCAGAAATCCGAGTCTGCCAAGTCATTAATGAAGGTATTTTAAATGATGTTGAAGCAGTCAACATGTTTGCATCACGAGAAAGACTGTTTTCAGCCCAAAGTGGCTGTCAACATATCAGTGGGTATTGAAAGCTGAAAACATACACAAAGGCTTAAGTGTACTGCAGACATTGTCAAAAACTCATTAATTATTAATTTGATATAGGGAAAATGGTAGGAGGTGCACTGAAATCACATGAAAAGAGTGAAAAGGCACGAAGCTAGTATGCAATCGAGTTCTACTCAGCCAGGTCAGGTATTATATGTAACTCAACAATCACTGGCCAGGTTAAGAAACTTTAAGGTTTCACCGCCTCCCAAGAAAGTTTCATGTTCTGTAACATGCAATAATTGAAGCTTACAAGTAGTTTGGACATTCCATACTATAGTATCGATAAATCAGCTGAGCCCGAATAGTTAGTCGGTACTTACTAAGCATAGAGGACTTGAGAAGTGGATCGCTGGTTTGATCCCCGACTCAGCCAATTTGTTTCGGAGGATTGATAATAATCATTGCAACAGGATTCCTTCCCCTCTCACCACTGACTATTGTTTCAATGATGGTTATGTGGGAAAGCAGCCAGTGGCTTGGAAAGAATATTGTGCACAATAAAAGAAACTCCAGGAAAGCATGATAGGTGCACTGGTTGCCGCAATATAACTGAAATAATGATGAAAATGGCCTTAAACGCCATATAATCAATCGATAAGTCATAATTCATGCAAATCTAATTATTAAAGTGATTTTTCCAGATAGTGAAATAGCAGATAAATTTCAATGTGGTGAGCGTGAAATTACTTAATTCACAGTCTTTAACTATTTCATCCACTGAACTTTTGAAGCTGTAGACATTATCATAACCAGTCAATATGCCCTTTACCTCATACAGATGGTTTTCAGTACAAGTACTGTTGTTACTGTACATCTACTCTAGAAATCTGTTTAATTTAGTTTAAAGGATTATGTAAAATTGAGAAATTGCTATTGAAGGAATTTCTCCCTTTTCCCACTTTGCTTTCTGCTTTGTTCGAAGTGATGGAGTTAGCACATGAACCTTTTATGTACAAGAAATGTGAGATATATTACCACAGTTAAGCTGAAGGCTTGGAATAAAATGTTATGATACAATGTCTGAAGGTGCAGGTACCACTACAGCTTATTGGCCTTGGTCACAGTTACAATCAGTCTTGGGGCATATTGTATTTTGTTTGCCCAAAATTTGCTTTAACTCTTTACCACACAATCCTAACTGTAAACAACTCTGAAAAAGAAGCCCTTTGAAAACATTGTGGGAAAAGGAGAAAATGCTGGATACCAGCATTTTCTCCTTTTCCCACATTGTTTTCCACCCTTCCCGAAACAAATTTTAATTTTTGAGCAACACTTATTTTGTCGTCTGCAAATGCTTTCAATTTGGTCCAGTCCACAATTTCGTCGTTTGGTAAAGAGTTAAATTCCCCTGAAAAGGCCTTAGAAGGCTCCAAAAGTTATCTTGCCTAAATCTGCATGAACCATGCTATATCCCTATCCCTTGAGTCTCTGAGTGCAGTACCATACCCCTTGACTCAGGGGCTAGAGGTACTCAGAGACACTGCCTAACCCTTTACCACACAATCCAGAGTTTTAACAACCTTAAGGAACAAGGCTTAAAGGCCACATTTTCAGTAAGATACAAATGAAGGTTTGTCAGAATGTATCTCTTGATAATATCTCAGACTAGTTTGAAAATGGGTCATATAGGCTCAAAAAGTATGTCACTGGATCAGATTGAAGAAAAACCTTGTGTACACTGTAGAGGCCTGTCCGATACTTTTGAAAGTCAAAGTTCTGGGCAGATTCAGGTTACCTGAAATTATCTATCTTTTTTTAGGCCATATCAGTACAGATTGGTGCATTTGACTCTAGGTTTAAACTGTTGATTGTGAATGTGATGTAAAAAAGTCTGTTGTGATAACAATACTTTTTTCTGTAGAAGTTATTGACCTGGAGTGTCAAACATAACATTATTTAGTTTTTACAGGCATTATACACCAAGGTTGTTTTGTACAAAACATGAAATCAGATAGAAAAAGAAGAACTTTGTACAGAAGGCATAGCAGAAATAGATGAAAATGCTTGTAACCAGTACTTTCTCCTTTTTCCTAAATGTTTTCTAAAGCCTTCATTCTCAGGGTTGTAAAATCATGAAAATGTTGAGTGAATGTTTAACTCTTTACCTCACAATCCCGACTTTTAACGACCCTCAGGAAGAAGCCTTTTGAAAACATTATGGGAAAAGGAGAAAATGCTGGTAACCAGCATTTTCTCCTTTTCCCACAATATTTTCTACTCTTCCAAAGACAAATTTTAATTTTTGAGTTACATTTATTTTGTCGTCTGCAAAAACTTTCAATTTAGATCAGTCTAAAATTTTGTCGTTTGGTAAAGAGTTAACTCTTTATCAAAGGACAAAATTTTAGACTTGTCCAAATTGAAAGCATTTTGCAGATGACAATTTGAATGTGGCTCAAGTAATGGAATTTGTCTTTGATAGGTTAGAAAACATTGTGGAAAAGGGAGAAAATGCTGGTTACCAGCATTTTCTCATTCTTCTACCATTTTCAAAAGGCCTCTTCCTCAGGGTCTTTGAAACACAGGATTGTGTGGTAAAGGGTTAATGGAAATGACTGAAAATATCAGTTTGGGTCAAATTCAGTGTTGTAATCTAGAGGTTAATGATTTCCTTGTTTCAGAATCTGGAGCAGCAATCTGTACATTTTTCCAAGGAACAGGAGGTTGCAGCAAAGCCACAGCTTGTCCATTCAGACATGTCAAGGGTGACAGAACAGTTGTTTGCAAACATTGGTTGAGGGGACTGTGTAAGAAGGGGGATGACTGTGAATTTCTTCATGAATTTGACATGACTAAAATGCCCGAATGTTTCTTCTTTAGTAAATATGGTATGTGTGGCTGTAATCAGTTGTAAGATTTTTAACCCTTTCCCAAACGACAAATTTTGGACTGGTCCAAATTGAAAGAGTTTGCAGACAACAATTTGAAATTTGATGAAAATGGCAGAAAGGTCTCAAAAAGGGTAGAAAACACTGTGGGAAAAGGAGAAATTGCTCGTTACGAGCAATTTCTCCTTTTCCCACAGTGTTTTCAAAAGACTTGTACTGCAGCCACGTGAAAACCAGGGCTTGTTTGGGTAAGGGTTAACAAGATGGGAAAAAGGAAAACATCTTGATTTCAAAATATATACTCACCTGATTCCAATACTATCTGATCTGCTACCCATGCTTTACCTATGCATTTCCTTATTTTTGAATGCTTTTGCATTGAAACTGTTTATTCAGATATTGTATGAGGGGTCCTGCATGGCTCAGTGGTAAAGTGAGTGTTGGACTTGTAACTTGGAGGTCCTGGGCTGAAGCCTCACTGGAAGCACTGGGTGTGTCATGAGAGTATCTTTGGGCAAGACACTTCAGAGCCAAGCCTAGTACTGGTGAAACCTAGGGCATACATGAATATGTGAGCTGTGGCCGTGATATGACTGGGATAGTGTTGAAGTCAATCAATCAACTGGATATTCTATAACTATACCAAGCTTCAAAAATGTTTTATCACTAGATTATGATCAGCAGTAAACCACCAATAAATGAAAGAATTTTTATAGAAGTGAACCAAAAACATAATCAATAGTATTTTCATAAAATGATACTTGGTCTCTTAACCCTTTCCCAAGCGGCAATTTTGGGGCGCTTCCAAATTGAGAGCAGGCAACAAATCTGAAAGTGGTACAAATAAACTGAGGCTCTTTGACAGGATAGAAAACATTGTGGGAAAAGGAGAAAATGCTGGCTACCGACATTTTCTCCTTTTCCCACAATGTTTTCTGCCCTGTCAGAGACCTTACCACATTTGTATGAATTTTGAATTTGTCATCTGCAGATTTTTTTAATTTGAAATTTGTTTTGGGTAGGGTAGGAAACACTGTAGGAAAAGGAGAAAATACCAGTTGCTGGCATTTTTTCCTTTTGGACATGTTTTCCCAGTTGTTCCATAACATCATGAACAGTTCTTCTTTTTACAGGTCAGTGCAATAACAAAGAATGCCCGTTTCTCCATATAGATCCAGATCAGAAAGTGAGAGATTGTGCCTGGTATGACAGAGGATTTTGTAGACATGGTAAATGCAGTACACATTGTCTTCATCATCTTCATCACCAATAAATATGGAATATTATGTTGTAGTAAATTTCCTGGTGCTTGTATCTGCTTCAAGCTATATGTGAGAAAATTTTTCAGTTTTCTTACGCAGCAAGGAGCAAAATTAAATACAATCTTAAGGAAAATTACTACGGCATAATATTCCCTTAACTCTTTACCAAACGACAAAATTTTAGACCGGTCCAAATTGAAAGCATTTGCAGACGACAAAATTAATGTGACCCAAGAATTAATGCATGTATTTGTGTTGGATCAGATAGAAAACATTGTGGGAAAAGGAGAAAATGCTGGTTACCAGTATTTTCTCCTTTTCCTACAATGTTTTCAAAAGGTTTCTTTCTCAGGGTTGTTAAAAGTCGGGATTGTGTGGTAAAGGGTTAAAAGCCTATAAACTGAAACAACAAAGTATCACAATTTTTAATAATTTTATTCCAAAAACGGTTTAAAAAAATGAAACAAATACTGGTTTAGTGGGTAATAACTTCGTGTTTGTGTATGGCTGACTAACATTTTTAGCTCACCTGAGCACAACGTGCTCAAGGGGAGCTTTTAGGGTCACCCAGTGTCCGTCGTCCGTCGGTCGTCGTGCTTCGTCAACAATTCTTTAAACATCAACTCCTCCTAAACTGCTGGGCCAATTTGGACCAAACTTGGCTGGAATGTTCCTTGGGAGGTCCTCTTTAAAAATTGTTCGCAGAATTTGATTCCGTCAAAAACTCTGGTTGCCATGGCAACAAAATGGAATTTTTTAGGAAATTCTTTAAAAATCTTCTTCTCTGAAACCGCTGGCCAGATTTTAAAATAATTTCACAGAGATGTTCCTTGGGTGACCCTTTTCAAAAATTGTTCGCAAAATTTTGATCCGTCAAGAAACATGGCTCTGGTGAATGGGGGCTTCTTGCACTATACAGAAATGAAGGAATTCTTAAATATTCTTCTTCTCTGAAACCGCTGGCCAGATTTTAAAATAATTTCACAGAGATGTTCCTTGGGTGACCCTTTTTAAAAATTGTTCGCGAAATTTTGATCCGTCAAGAAACATGGCTCTGGTGAATGGGGGCTTCTTGCACTATACAGAAATGAAGAAATTCTTAAAAATTCTTCTTCTCTGAAACCGCTGGCCAGATTTTAGAATAATTTCACAGAAATGTTCCTTGGGTGACCCTTTTCAAAAATTGTTCGCGAAATTTTGATCCGTCAAGAAACATGGCTCTGGTGAATGGGGGCTACTTGCACTATACAGAAATGAAGAAATTCTTAAAAATTCTTCTTCTCTGAAACCGCTGGTCAGATTTTGAAATAATTTCACAGGGATGTTCTTTGGTTGACCCTTTTCAAAAATTGTTCGTGATATTTTGATCGGTCAAGAAACATGGCTCTGGTGATCAGAAGGAAAAAGTAAAACTTATTCAGGTGAGCGCTTCAGGGCCATTTTGGCCCTCTTGTTTGTAAATGTTTGACCGATAAGATTTCAAACCAGTCGAGATGTATTCTGCACCAGGGAATGTCATCCTACCAATTTTGGAACTGTACTTGACACTGTATAGATACATTTTTTTCTGTCATGTCTGATTTTTATCAACATGCTATACATGTATGTAAGCTTTTTTGGCAAAATAAAATGAAATTTCAGAATTTTTCTATGTGTGTGCCCAAATTATCATTTTGAATTTTTTTCAACATATGTATACATGTGTGTTTGTATGTTATAAGATCATATGCTTCATGTCACTTGCATACACTGTGGAGTCATAATGATCTTTATTGGCTGCTTTCCCTATGGGGCCATTTGACTGATGTCTTTCACCTATGTGGTAGGATCATTTAAATCATGTTGATAACCAATATTGTGGGATCATATGGCATGCAACACACAAAAAGGGGCCTTCAGACATATGCGTAAAAGTGTGTCGTCCCAGATCAGCCTGTGCAGTCTGTGACTAATCCGAGATGACACTTCCCATTTTGGTGCGATTTTTTGTTTCACGAAAGTCTACTGTATGAAAAAATCTTATGTAGTCATAAAGTGCCGTCCCAGATTAGCCTGCGCGGACTGCGCAGGCTAATCTTGGATGACACTTTACGCAAATGTCCGAAGGTCTCATTTTGCATGTTGGGGGCCATATGATCCACACCTACATTTGGAGACTGCATGATCTGCTTCAGTTGGCTACTTATAGGTAATACTGGTACATTTAAGTATTCAAGTGTTACGGGTATACAATAATATTATTTTAAGTGTTTATCTCATGTTTGCTTTCAGGTCCTCACTGCAAAAACAGACATGTACGACGCTTGATATGTCAGAACTATCTCACTGGGTTTTGTTTAGATGGTAAAAGCTGTAAATATATGCAGTAAGTAATGTACATGTATTTCATTTATGCTTTTCAGTGGTTTATAGAAATCTAACAGTGAATTATAACCTTATAAAATCATTGGCTAATTCTGTAATTCACTAGAGATTTTTTAACTTTTTCTTGCAGGAACCACTTTTTCCCCAGTGGTTATCCCCCTTACAAATGTACAGCTCTTGTAAAACAATACATGTCTGCATCCTGTATCCTTTCCTAAATGGTTGATTGTGATGAAAATTTAATATTTGATGCGATACTCAGTACCTTCAGGAAATAACATGAAAATAAATGGGTAATTGTCTGCTTCAGTGTATAGTGGAATTTATTTTTTCATGCTGTGAAATGCAAATGCATTATTTTTTCTTGTGGCCTTGCACTCATGAAAATACAACCCTCGGTTTTCACTCGATGAAAGAAATTTCCTTCATACACTGAAACAAGCAATTATTGAAACAAGTAATTATCCTGTAATTCTTTCATGCTTTTCAGTGCTATAATAAAAACTGACAGTGAATTATAACCTTATAAAAATCACCTGTGAATTTTATAATTCTCCCGTGAATTTTATAATTTTTTCTCGCCAGAACTACTTTTTATACGCCCGTCGAAGACGGGACGTATTATGGGATCACCCGTGGCGGGTGGGCGGCGTCCAGTTCTTTGTCCGGAGCATATCTCCAATACTATACTACCTAGGGTTATGAAATTTCATGAGTGGATAATTCTCATCAAGGGGGAGTGCAGTGCACAGGAATCATAACTCTTGCTTCCTTAATTTTTGAGTTATTGCCCTTTGTTTTTTTTCATACTTGAATTTTGTCCGGTGAATATCTCCAATACTATACTACCTAGGGTTATGAAATTTCATGAGTGGATAGATCTCATCAAGGGGGAGTGCAGTGCACAGGAACCATAACTCTTGCTTCCTTAATTTTTGAGTTATTGCCCTTTGTTGTTTTTCATACTTGAATTTTGTCCGGTGAATATCTCCAATACTATACAACCTAGGGTTATGAAATTTCATGAGTGGATAGATCTCATCAAGGGGGAGTGCAGTGCACAGGAATCATAACTCTTGCTTCCTTAATTTTTGAGTTATTGCCCTTTGTTGTTTTTCATACTTGAATTTTGTCCGGTGAATATCTCCAATACTATACTACCTAGGGTTATGAAATTTCATGAGTGGATAGATCTCATCAAGGGGGAGTGCAGTGCACAGGAATCATAACTCTTGCTTCCTTAATTTTTGAGTTATTGCCCTTTGTTGTTTTTCATACTTGAATTTTGTCCGGTGAATATCTCCAATACTATACTACCTAGGGTTATGAAATTTCATGAGTGGATAGATCTCATCAAGGTGGAGTGCAGTGCACAGGAATCATAACTCTTGCTTCCTTAATTTTTGAGTTATTGCCCTTTGTTGTTTTTCATACTTGAATTTTGTCCGGTGAATATCTCCAATACTATACTACCTAGGGTTATGAAATTTCATGAGTGGATAGATCTCATCAAGGGGGAGTGCAGTGCACAGGAATCATAACTCTTGCTACCTTAATTTTTGAGTTATTGCCCTTTGTTGTTTTTCATACTTGAATTTTGTCCGGTGAATATCTCCAATACTATACTACCTAGGGTTATGAAATTTCATGAGTGGATAGATCTCATCAAGGGGGAGTGCAGTGCACAGGAATCATAACTCTTGCTTCCTTAATTTTTGAGTTATTGCCCTTTGTTGTTTTTCATACTTGAATTTTGTCCGGAGCATATCTCCAAAACTATACTACCTACGGTTATGAAATTTCATGAGTGGATAGATCTCATCAAGGGGGAGTGCAGTGCACAGGAATCATAACTCTTGCTTCCCTAATTTTTCAGTTATTGCCCTTTCTTGTTTTTCATACTTGAATTTTGTCCGGTGAATATCTCCAATACTATACTACCTACGGTTATGAAATTTCATGTCTGCATACATCTCATTAAGGGGGAGTGCAGTGCACAGGAATCATAACTCTTGCTTCCTCAATTTTTCAGTTATTGCCCTTTCTTCTTTTTCATACTTGCATTTTCTCCGGTGAATATCTCCAAAACTATACTACCTAGGGTTATGAAATTTCATGCCTGCATACATCTCATTAAGGGGGAGTGCAGTGCACAGGAATCATAACTCTTCCTTCCTTAATTTTTGACTTATTTTCATACTTGAATTTTGTCTCGAGCATATCTCCAAAACTATACTACCTATGGCTATGAAATTTCATGCGCAGATAGATCTCATCAACTGGGAGTGCAGTGCACATGAACCATAACTCTTTCTTAATTTTTGACTTATTGCTCTTTCTTTATTTTGAAACTTTAATTTTGTCCAGTGCATATCTTCAGAACTATACTAGCTAAGGATATGAAATTTCATGCGTGGATACATTCCGTCAACGGGAAGTGCTGTGCATATAAATTTCAACTCTTGCTTGCTTAATTTTTCAGTTATTGCCCTTTCTTGTTTTTTTTTCGAACTTGAATTTTGTATGATGCATATCTCTCAAACTATACTACCTCGGGTTATGAAATTTTAGGGCTGGATACATCTCATCAAGGGGTAGTGCAGTGCACATGAAATATAAATTGCTTATTTTTTATGCACCAGCATTTTCTCCTTTTCCCACAATGTTTTCTACCCTTTCCAAACCAAATTTCAATTTTTGAGTTACATTTATTTTGTAAACTGCAAATGATTTCAATTTGGACTAGTCCAAACTTTTGCTGTGTGGTAAAGAGTTAATAGTAATACAATAATAAACAAGAGTTCCGTCAACACAAATACACTGCCATTATCTTCAATCAACAGTAAAAAAAATATTCTGCACTACTATTTTTCTATACCTCCCCTTTATCATTATTATGCCCCAACTTTACAACTTGGGGTAAGACGGGCGTATCTTGCGACAATTTGCCGCTCTTGTTTCCCAATTGCTTATCTCCCATACTATTGTAAACATACTTAAATCCCTTTGATATAAAAATGTGTGTTTCCTTTAGCCCTGCCAAAATTGTTGATTATCAGGAAAATTTTATCATGATAAGCTATTCAATAATCTCAGTGAAAAGCATAAAAGAAACAAGATTTTTTTTTTTTCAGTGTATGATGGAAATTTCTGTAGTGAAAAGCAAGGGCAATATTTTTACTCGTAGCTTTGCCACACATGAAAATATGGCCTTTGTTTTCCACTTGATGAAAGAAATTTCCATCATACACTGAAACAAACAGTTTTCCTCTATATCAAAAGTAGAACAGCTTAACCCTTTCCCAAACAAGCCCTGGTTTTCACGTGTCTGCAGTACAAGTCTTTTGAAAACACTGTGGAAAAAGGAGAAATTGCTCGTAACAGTGTTTTCTACCCTTTTTGAGACCTTTCTGCCATTTTCATCAAATTTAGAATTGTTGTCTGCAAACTCTTTCAATTTGGACCAGTCCAAAATTTGTCGTTTGGGAAAGGGTTAACACATCACTTTCTGTTCATAAATTTTTAGCTAAAAGCTTATGTCATGGTGTTGTGTCCTCCTTGTGTGGGTCCATGTTTGTGTGTGTTATCTGTTACTTCAAACATTTTCTCCCCTGAAAGAACCTATCCAATTTTGACTAAACTTCACAGAAATGATCCTGTCATTGTGTTATTCAGAATTCTAAGAATTTGATTGTCTATAAAAACTTGTTTTGCTATGGCACTAAAACTGAAAAACATTGAAAATCTGCTGAAACTTCTCATTCAAAACACATGTTGCAAATTCTACAAATTGACATAAATGACTTTTTGATAGATATATCGCTTATTTCTTGATATGATTGTGGTCACTGGCTCAAGTCTTAGAAAAACCTTCTTTACAACCTAGAGGCCACGTTTTCCGTCCAGTATTCATAATAATTGGTCAGAATGTTGTCTTGATAATGATATCTCACACAAGTTTAAAACTGAATTAATCAAAAAGTAGGTCAATGGGACAAACCTTAGGAAAACCTTGTTGGCTCCACTGTTTTCAAAGAAAACGTCAAGTTGTTGAAATTACAAGATATTGAAATTATGTGTACTTTAACCTTTCAGCACCATAGGCGAAACAGGGGCTTTTGGAGACAGCAAAGATCAAGATCAGACTGCATAGAAGGTGCATTTTGACTTGGATCTATACCATTCACAAGTTTATTCAGAGCTATGATTTTAAAATCAATCTTAATTTAAATGGATTGTATTTTCAGCAGTTGTAAGACGTTAAGCTTATACATTCAGGCCGAAAGATTTAAATACCAGCTGTTTGTTTTGAGGAGGTTTAAGAGTTAATATTAGAAAAATTTCTCATTGCTTGATTGGGCAAAGTCTATATTTTTAACATTTTAGGATATAATATATATATTACCATATATCATTATCTCTAGGGTATGGTGAATATATTGTAGAAAGACTGGTTTTGGTGGACCTTAATACATAATTCCATAGATGACAAAATCTTTATTTCATGCTTTTCAGTAGTTTTTCAGGAAATAATGGTGGATTATGCTTTGAAAATTTTACCGTTTCAACCACTGAATTTACTGATTGATAAACTCACTGGTACAGAAATACTGAGAGCTCCCCTGTACTTGGCAAGTCCCATCAAAAAATGGGTAGAAGCATGAAATAGAATATTTGAGGGTTTTTGTATAAAGATTGAAATTTATTTTATCTTGTGAACATCATAGGGTAATTATTTCACCAGTGGCGCATGCCACTCATGAAAATATTACCAATGATGTTCTTTTGACGAAATCAATTTCAATCTATCACAGAAAAACAAATATCCTTTAGATATCTGTACAAATTAGAGACTGTTTGTCCAGATCTATCCTATACATAAACCTTTTTAGCTCACCTTAGCACAATGTGCTAAAGGTGAGCTATTGTGATCACCCTATGTCCGGCGTCCGGCGTCCGTCAACAATTTCTTTAAACATCTTCTTCTCCTAAACCACTAGGCCAATCTTGATGAAACTTGGCAGGGATGTTCCTTGGGTGAAGCTCTACCAAAATTGTTCAAAGAATTGAATTCCACCCACAACTCTGGTTGCCATGGCAACAAAAAGGAAAAAAAAAAGCAAAATTTTTGAAAATCTTCTTCTCTGAAACTAGAAGGCGCAGAGCTTTGATATTTGGTATGTAGCATCTCCTAGTGGACCTCTATCAAGTTTGTTCATTTGATGCCCCTGGGGTCAAAACTGGCCCCGCCCCGGGGGTCACAAGTTTGAGCATAGTCACAAAGAAGGAAAACTTTAAAAATCTTCTTCTCTAAAACCTGAAGGTGTAGAGCTTTGATATTTGGCATGTAGCATCTCCTAGTGGACCTCTACCAAGTTTGTTCATAAGATGCCCCTGGGGTCAAAACTGGCCCCGCCCTGGGGGTCACAAGTTCCAACATAGGAACAAAGAAGGAAAACTTTCAAAATCTTCTTCTCTAAAACTAGAAGGCATAGAGCTTTGATATTTGGCATGAAGCATCTCCTAGTGGACTTCTACCAATTTTGTTCATATCATGCCCTTGGGGTCAAAACTGGCCCTGCCCCGGGGGTCACAAGTTCGAACATAGGAACAAAGAGGGGAAACTTTAAAAATCATCCTCTCTGAAACTGGAAGGCGTAGAGCTTTGATATTTGGCATGTAGCATTGCCTAGTGGACCTCTACCAAGTTTGTTCATTAGATGCCCCTAGGGTCAAAACTGGCCCCGCCCCGGGGGTCACAAGTTTAAGCATAGTAACAAAGAAGGAAAACTTTAAAAATTTTCTTCTCTGAAACTTGAAGGCGTAGAGCTTTGATATTTGGCATGTAGCATCTCCTAGTGGACCTCTACCAAGTTTGTTCATATGATGCCCCTGGGGTCAAAACTGGCCCTGCCCCAGGGGGTCACAATTTCCAACATAGGAACAAAGAAGAAAAACTTTCAAAATCTTCTTCTCTAAAACTAGAAAGCATAGAGCTTTGATATTTGGCATGAAGCATCTCCTAGTGGACCTCTACCAAGTTTGTTCATATGATGCCCTTGGGGTCAAAACTGGCCCTGCCCCGGGGTCACAAGTTCGAACATAGGAGCAAAGAGGGAAAACTTTAAAAATCATCTTCTCTAAAACTGGAAGGCGTAGAGCTTTGATATTTGGCATGTAGCATTTCCTAGTGGACCTCTACCAAGTTTGTTCATATGATGCCCCTGGGGTCAAAACTGGCCCTGCCCCGGGGGTCACAAATTTGAGCATAGTAACAAAGAAGGAAAACTTTAAAAATCTTCTTCTCGGAGATTTAAAGGCGTAGAGCTTTGATATTTGGCATGTAGCATCTCCTAGTGGACCTTTACCATATTTGTTCATATGATGCCCCTGGGGTCAAAATTGGCCCCGCCCCGGGGGGTCACAATTTCCAACATAGGAACAAAGAAGGAAAACTTTCAAAATCTTCTTCTCTAAAACTAGAAGGCATAGAGCTTTGATATTTGGCATGAAGCATCTCCTAGTGGACCTCTACCAAGTTTGTTCATATGATGCCCTTGGGGTCAAAACTGGCCCTGCGCCGGGGAGGTCACAAGTTCGAACATAGGAACAAAGAGGGAAAACTTTAAAAATCGTCTTCTCTGAAACTGGAAGGCGTAGAGCTTTGATATTTGGTATGTAGCATCGCCTAGTGGACCTCTACCAAGTTTGTTCATATGATGCCCCTGGGGTCAAAACTGGCCCTGCCCCAGGGGGTCACAATTTCCAACATAGGAACAAAGAAGGAAAACTTTCAAAATCTTCTTCTCTAAAACTAGAAAGCATAGAGCTTTGATATTTGGCATGAAGCATCTCCTAGTGGACCTCTACCAAGTTTGTTCATATCATGCCCTTGGGGTCAAAACTGGCCCTGCCCCGGGGTCACAAGTTCGAACATAGGAACAAAGAGGGGAAACTTTAAAAATCATCTTCTCTAAAACTGGAAGGCGTAGAGCTTTGATATTTGGCATGTAGCATTGCCTAGTGGACCTCTACCAAGTTTGTTCATATGATGCCCCTGGGGTCAAAACTGGCCCTGCCCCAGGGGGTCACAAATTTGAGCATAGTAACAGAGAAGGAGAACTTTAAAAATCTTCTTCTCGGAGATTTAAAGGCGTAGAGCTTTGATATTTGGCATGTAGCATCTCCTAGTGGACCTCTACCATGTTTGTTCATATGATGCCCCTGGGGTCAAAATTGGCCCCGCCCCGGGGGGTCACAATTTCCAACATAGGAACAAAGAAGGAAAACTTTCAAAATCTTCTTTTCTAAAACTAGAAGGCATAGAGCTTTGATATTTGGCATGAAGCATCTCCTAGTGGACCTCTACCAAGTTTGTTCATATGATGCCCTTGGGGTCAAAACTGGCCCTGCGCCGGGGAGGTCACAAGTTCGAACATAGGAACAAAGAGGGAAAACTTTAAAAATCGTCTTCTCTGAAACTGGAAGGCGTAGAGCTTTGATATTTGGTATGTAGCATCGCCTAGTGGACCTCTACCAAGTTTGTTCATATGATGCCCCTGGGGTCAAAACTGGCCCTGCCCCAGGGGTCACAATTTCCAACATAGGAAAAAATCTTCTTCTCTGAAACAGGAAGGCATGGAGCTTTGATATTTGGTATGTAGCATCTTCTAGTGGATCTCTACCAAGTTTGTGCATATGATGTCCTTGGGGCAAAAGTTGGCCCTGCCCCGGGGGTCACAAGTTCGAACATAGGAACAGAGAAGGAAAACTTTAAGAATCATCTTCTCTGAAACTGGAAGGTGTAGAACTTTGCTATTTGGTATGTAGCATCGCCTAGTAGACCTCTACTAAGTTTGTTCATATGATGTCCTTGGGGTCAAAATGGGCCCAGCCCCGGGGGTCACAAGTTCAAACATAGGAACAGAGAAGGAAAACTTTAAGAATCATCTTCTCTGAAACTGGAAGGCGTAGAGCTTTGATATTTGGTATGTAGCATCGCCTAGTAGACCTCTACTAAGTTTGTTCATATGATGCCCTTGGGGTCAAAATTGGCCCCGCCCCGGGGGTCACAAGTTCAAACATAGGAACAAAGAAGGAAAACTTAAATTTTTTTTTTCTCTTAAATGGGAAGGCATAGGGCTTTGATATTTGGTATGTAGCATCTCCTAGTGGACTTCTGCCAAGTTTGTTCCAAGGATGCTGCTTGGGTCAAAATTGGCCCAGCCCCTGGGGTCACAAGTTCGAACATAGGAACAAAGAAGGAAAACTTTAAAATTCTTCTTTTCTGAAACCGAAAGGTGTGGAGCTTTGATATTTGGTATGTTGCATCTCAGAGTGGACCTCTACCAAGTTTGTTCATATGATGCCCCTGGGTCAAAACTGGCCTCGCCCCGGGGGTCACAAGTTCGAAGATAGGAACAAAGAAGGAAAACTTTAAATTTCTTTTTCTCTTAAACGGGAAGGTGTAGAGCTTTGATATTTGGTATGTAGCATTTCCTAGTGGACCTCTACCAAGTTTGTTCATATGATGCCCCTGGGTCAAAACTGGCCCAGCCCCGGGGGTCACAAGTTCGAACATAGGAACAAAGAAGGAAAACTTTAAAATTCTCTTTAAAACTGGAAGGTGTAGAGCTTTGATATTTGGTATGTAGTGATTATCTTCTAAGTTTGTTTGCCCATCTAAGCGCAACAATTTCATTGAGTTCAAAATTGGGTCATAAACTAGGTCACTAGGTCAGATTAAAGAAATACCTTGTTGGCACTCTCGAGGCCACATTATTTGCTCAATTGCCTTGAAAATTAGTTAGAAAGTTTGTCTTTATGAAGTCTCACATAAGATTAATTTGGGTCAACTTGGGTCATAAACTAGTTCACTGGGTCAAATTAAAGAAATACCTTGTTTACACTCTGGAGGCCACATTTATTGCTCAAATGACCTGAAATTTGGCCAGAATGTTTGTCTTGATGAAATACCAGATGAGTTTGGATTTGGGTCACCTGGAACCATAAACTAGGTCACTCGGTCAAAATAAAGAAATACCTTGTGGGCACTCTAGAGGCCACATTATTTGCTTAATTGCCTGGAAAATTGGTCAGAATGTTTGTCTTTGTAAAATCTCACATGAGTCTGAATTTGGGCCAACTGGGGTCATAAACTAGGTCACTTGGTCAAATTAAAGAAATAGCTAGTGGGCACTCTAGAGGCCACATTTATTATTCATTTGATTTGAAAATTGGTTAAAATGTTTCTTTTGATATAGTCAAAGACCTGTTCAAATTTGGGTCACCTGGGGTCATAATCTAGGTCACTAGGTCAAATTAAAGAAATATCTTTAGGGCACTCGAGGCCACATTTTTTGCTCAATTGACTTGAAAATTGGTCAGAATGTTTGTCTTCATGAAATATGAGTTTAAAATTGGGTCACCTGCGGTCAAAAACTAGGTCACATGGTCAAATTAAAGAAAAACCTTGAAGGCACTCTACTAAGGTGAGCGACCCAGGGCCATCATGGCCCTCTTGTTTCTTTTCAGGAGGTGTCGATACTTTATCACAAAAAATTACTCGGTCTAAAACACAACATTATTCCGTGTGACATCGCTGTTGTCTTGTCTATATTAAAAGAATTGAATCCATACTTAAACTTTTTATTGTGAGAGCATAATTTATGTGTCCAATTTATGTGTCCTCATATATCTTTCATTTCACCAACAAATTTGCCATTTATTTCCCTTTTTTTCTCTGTCGCTTTGGGCGACTCTGTCTTAACCCTTACCACAATCCCGACTTTAAATGACCCTGAAAGAGAAGGCTTTTGAGAACATTGTGGGAAAAGGAGAAAATGCTGGTTACCAGCTACCAGCATTTTCTCCTTTTCTCACAATATTTTCTACCCTATCAAAGACAGAAATCATTATTTAGCAACATTTATTTTGTTGTCCACAATTGCTTTCAATTTGGACTGGTACAAAATTTTGTTGTTTGGTAAAGAGTTACAATGGGGGGGGGGGGGGGGGGGGGGATAGATTAAACAATCCTACCTTTGTTTTTCAGAGTGTGATAAGTTGTATGTATATCATATCCAGTGTTGTGTGTATGGATGTTAGTGAAACACCATGCGCATCATGGTGCTTTGATACCAAAAAGTTTGTGTGATCTACGCAATATAGCCCAGAGTTTTCTACTGAAACCCCCTAAAACCGCTTCACCATATAGGTCCTGAAAACCCACTAAAGTGATGGGTTTACTATCAGTAAGTCAGGGTTATTTATGATTCACTGATAGGGACTTTTGTGTATCAGAGAAGTTGTAAAGTTTTGAATAATTAGCAACACTAAACAAACATGTTCTTATTATCTTTCCAGTCCAAAGTATGATTTGCCTGTGCCTGACTTGAATCTGCAGGTGAAGAAAAGCAGTGTGGTGTGTCATTCTTGTGGTGAGCCTGGTCATAAATCAGTTGTGTGTCCAAAACAGGGAAACCAGCAAGTCCAGGGCTTAGACAGCATGAATACGGATACCAAGGTAACTGCTTTACCAATTAATCCATTGTATTCATGACCCTGGGAAGGAGGGAAGTGTAAAATTCACAGAAGAGGGCAAAAATGCAGATGACCACCATTTCTCCTTTAACCCTTGCCCAAACAAGCCCTGGTTTTCACGTGTCAGCAGTACAAGTCTTTTGAAAACACTGTGGGAAAAGGAGAAATTGCTTGTAACGAGCAATTTCTCCTTTTCCCACAGTGTTTTCTACCCTTTTTGAGACCTTTCTGCCTTTTTCATCAAATTTAAAACTGTCGGCTGCAAACTCTTTCAATTTGGACCAGTCCAAAATTTGTCGTTTGGGAAAGGGTTAACTCTTTCCCAAGTGACAAAACTTTGGACTGGACAAAAATGAAAGCCTTTGCTGACGACAAATTAATTGTAGCTTAAAATGGTGGTTTCTGTATTTGTCAGGGTAAAAAACATTGTGGGAAAAGGAGAAAATGCTGGTGACCAGCATTTTCTCCTTTTCCCACAATGCTTTCAAAAGCCTTGTCTTTCAGGGTCGTTAGAACTCAGGATTGTGTGGTAAAGAGTTAAGCCACATTTGATTTGTCATCTGCAAATGTTTCCAATATGAACTAGTCTACAAGTCTTTCATTTGGTTAAAAGTTAATAGACAGGATGATAGGTTGTACAGATTTTTAAACTGTGTGGTCTTATGAGTAGCTTATCAGATGTTAGCTCTACTGGCTGACAGCAAGCAGAGCTTATGTCATGACATGGTTTCCGTGGTCCGTCTGTCCATCCGTCTGCCCTTCCGTCCATTAGTCCTTTTCTTGTTTACATGATGAAGTCCGCATTTGTGGTCTGATTTTCATGGAACTTGCACAGTTTCTTTATATCATCAATAGCTAGAGCCCAATTGATTTTGAAAAAAATCTGATAATCTGGTAAGGGAAAAGTAGCCATTTAAAGTTGAAAATTTACATTTCTTGTTTATGTAATAAAGTCTACATTTGTGGTTGGATTTTCATGAAACTCACACAGTGTCTTGATATCATCAACAGCTTGAACACAGTTGATTTGAAAAAAAATCTGACAATAAGTAAGGAAAAAGTAGTCATTTAAAGTTGAAAATTTACATTTCTAGTTTACATGATAAAGTCTGTATTAGTAGTTTGATTTTCATGAAACTTGCACAGTTGCTTTATATCATCAATAGCTTGAACCCTATTGATTTTGAAAAAAATCTGACAATCATTAAGGGAAAAGTAGCCATTTAAATTTGAAAACTTGCATATCTTTTTTACGCGATAAAGTCCGTGTTTTCGATCCAATTCTTTTGAAACTTGCACACATCATTCGTATCATCAATGGATTGAACCCGATAAAAAATGAAGGAAATCCAGCTATCAATTTAGGAAAAGGAGCCATTTGTTGACTTGTTTACTCAACACTGTCCACATTATTGTCATTTCTTTGAAATATGCAAGGGTTGTTTTTGTACAGTGAGTACTGAAACCCTATCAAATTTAGCTGGATTCCAAACAATTGGTTCTGAGAAAGTGTACTTTTATATATCTTTATTTGTTCAATTCACCATGCCTACATAATGATTTATGCTACAAAACAAGCAAAATCACTGCCATTAGAGCGATTTGGGCACTCAAGGGCTCTAGTTCAGAGTAATAGAAGGATGGAGATCTAGGTGAGATGTGCAGTCAAAGCATTCCTATTGAAATGCTGATTGCGTTGGATGTGTTGGTCTGTTTTCGAGCCAGATGATGTTGTTTCTGGACAATATATCTTTTTTGGCAATGCATTTGTTCTGGCTGTTAGTTGCAAGAATATAAAGGATGTACTGCCTACTGGTCATAAAGCAAGTTTGTGAATACACAAAATGCACATTTTATTGAAAAAAAAAAAGAAAAAAAAATCATTTTAACTTCAAGCCTGCTAAGCGCGACTCAAAGTACTTTTGCAGACAGTGTAGATCAAGATTAGACGGCACATAACATGTAGTCTGATCTTAGATCTACATTGTTCAATAATGGACATGTTGAAATACTGTGGATTTTTTGTCATAATTCTAATGAAGCAGACAAAATTGGAAAGAAAATTGTGTTACTACTGGTGTGAGAAAGCCAGGAAACGTATGCATAGGTGCATTGACCACCATGGTATGACCTAAGCTGTTAAAATGGCATTAAACTCCAATACAAACAAACAAAAAATATAAAACAACGTACTTTTCATGTAATTAATTCATTTGTTTTTCATTGCTTTTTGAAAAATTAATCATGCCTTCCCTAATACAACAGGACCACAAAAGTGAAATGAAAGTGCATGTATGCTCAAATTTTTGCTATTACAGCTGCACGAGACAAGATTCTGTCAAGAGAAAAAAGTAGAAGAAATTTTATATTCTGTGATTCAAAATCATTAATATTTGGTCTTTGAAAGCCGCATGAAACTAGATTTTGACCAGAAATTGTAGAAGGGAGTGGATATTTTTAATGGAAAATTTATATGGCCTTAAATATTTGTTTTCTCTCAGTGAGGGAAAATCCTACAATCACACACAAAATCTATGTGCCATTGCTGGGATTCAAACAGCAGCTTTCATGCAAAATTCTGAAAACCCATTTGTGACTCAGGGCTAGGCTCTTTAACCCTTTACCAAATGACAAAAATTTAGACTAGTCCAAATTGAAAGCATTTGCAGACAACAAAAGTAATGTAACCCAAAAATTGAAATTTGTTTTAGGAAGGGTAGAAAACATTGTGGGAAAAGGAGAAAATGCTGGTTACCAGCATTTTCTCCTTTTCCCACAATGTTTTCAAAAGCTTTCTTTTTCAGGGTCGTTAAAAGTTGGGATTGTGTAGTAAAGAGTTAAGAACAAAAATTGAAGGAAACAAAAAAAAAGAAATTACCTATAAAGCTTTTACAAACAACAAAATTTTAGACTTGACCAAATTGAAAGCATTACATTTTGCAGATGACAAATTGGATGTGGCAGAAATGATGATTTCTGTCTTTAAAAGGGGTAGAAAACATTGCGGGAAAAGGAAAAAATGCTGGTTACGGACATTCTCTCCTTTTACCTCAGTGTTGTCAAAAGATGTCTTCGGAAGGGTTGTTAAAACTTGAGGTAAAAGGTTAAACAACCTTTCAGTCTTAAGCCAGGAGAACTTTAAAATAATTCCACAGGATTGTTCCTTTGATGACCCTCTGCTAGGTTTGCTCAGATGGTTCTGCTCTAATGAATGGCATGACCACCAGAGCTGAAAAAAGAAAACCAATGAAACACCCTCAACCACTTTCTGCACCTTTGGTGTGGCTTTACCAATTTACTTAACCCTTTACAACACAATACTGAGAGGCCTTTTTAAAAAATTATGGAAAAAAGAGAAAATGCTGTTAACCAACATTTTCTCCTTTTCCCACAATTTTTTCAACCCCCATCAAAGACAAATTCTATTATTTAAGTCATATTTAAGTTGTCATGTTCGTATGCTTTCAATTTGGACAAGTCTACATTTTTGTCCTGTGTTAAAGAGTTTAAATATTCTGCATAGCTGAACAGAACAGGAGAAAGCACCTAATTTTACTCAGTATTTTATATGTACAAGTTTGATCAGGTGAGCAATATAGGGCCATCTTAGCCCTCTTATTTATATTTTCAGCCTGTGGGTGCTGGTATACCTGGCAGTGGATCACATTATGGCAGAGGGACATACTCCCACCGAGGCATTGGTAGAAGTTATCATCTGAACTTTGGAAATAAAGAGTTTGATTCAAAGAGGCCACTTGATACTATCACATGTTTTAAGGTATATGTAAATTTTGTTCTTTGGTTTTTACCACTTTTCCTTTCAATTCCTACTGTAGGCCACTTTTCAAACCATTGTTGCAAATTGCGCAGTGTTGGCTATGATTCCTTTCACAGTTTTTAATCCCACCCCTTTTCCCCTTGCAAGAGGCAGAGGGATATAGTATTAGTGTTGTCTGTTCATCAAGAGCATTGTCTCCTAGATTTGGAGGTTTCAGATGTCAAGCATTAAGGTAAAGGTCACAGCAGGGGTTCAAAGATCGGTTGCTTTTGAATTGTGGCCTATACATCCAAAAATTTACAAGGCTGCCATCTTATTTCAATACAGGCCTCTTTTTGTTAAATGTCTTTCTTGTTGCCAATTAATTATGTGTAAGGTCCATTAGATTTTTATTTATATGGTGGTGTAACCATAACAGGCAACCATTGCCCTCTTGTTCATTATATGTTACATAAGTATTTACAGCCTTGATCATTACCTCTTGATATTTGCTCCTGAAAGCTATACCAGTGTTAATGGTATTAGGTGTGCGGTTCCAAAGGTTGACCTAGCTCATTGCTGCCATCCACTGTGCACATGTAATTTATCATGTCATCTGCAAGTATTTTGACCCTTATATTTTATGTGTTATCTGTCAGTTGTTCATGTGACCTTAGAAGTGCACACATGCCAAATAGCACTACTTTTGAATAAGCATCTCAGTAAAAAAAAAAAAATCCCATCAGCAAAAACTGTTGCTGATGTTAAATACCTGTAAATACAGTCAATCTTGTATTAAACGACCACGCTCAGGCCAGGTTGCAAATTACATTTTTTTACAGATTAATTAGATTGATTTAAATATTTCTATACTAAAAGTATATGTTACGATTTTTGGGTAAGTATCAAAAAAATGCTTCAATCATTTTTTTCTAACAAACAGCAATTTCTTAAAAGTGAAAGAAGAAATCGAAAGTAGGTCAAAGTAATTATCAAGAAATCTCATGTGAACAGATCTTTTGAACTAAATTTCTCGATGTTTGTGGGATAAATGGCAAGGAATTTGTGAAATAGACAATTGTTGTGTAGATATAAGCACATGTGAAAGACTGATCATATTCAAGATCAACTATTTATTCTATGATGTTCTTGGGTTGAATTTGTCTCTAAAGGACACACTTGATTTGTAGTACCTATTTTTAACCGAATAAAAAGTCAGTGTAGTGGTAAAAAGTTTTATTCCATTTAGGGAGACCACAAGGATAAATAAACAGAATTTCCCATCCTTTCTGCATGTCTGTAGGCCCGCTGATAAGGGACTTGTTGGTCATTATGACATGGCTCTGCATCGTTGATGCTGTTGTCAAAGGGTAATTAACAGTTAGACATGTAAATGTGTTAATTCTGTAATTGACACATGCTGTGATGTCTTGTTTAGGATAAGTCAGAGGTTGTAATCATATTATATACTGTCAATTAAGGATCCACAATTTTGTTGACGAGTGTTGATGGGTCGCTTAATGAAAGAAATAGTGGTCTTTGAGGCCATAAATTGGAGGTCGTTGGTCAAGTAGTACAAAAGTCACTTAATACAACATGAAATTAGAGGAAAATAGCTCGAGCAGAGTTAAAAATGGTCATTTAGCACAAAAGTCACTTAAAACACGTGGTTGCATGTACAAGACTGACTGTAGTCTCAACATGTGAAAATGCTTGTTTTGTTTCCTGTCATCTTAAAACACTAAAAACAGAGAAATATTTGTCTTCTAGGCCACAATGTCTTATGTAAATGTGATGTTCTTTATTCAGTTCTACGTTTTTCCTGATTGTGAAAAAGATGTCAATATGTGCATTATTTCGAGTGAAATATTAAATTAAGTCAAATATGGATTATAAATTCAGTCGAATATGGATTGTAAATGGAAAACAGGATAAATAGAGAAGATGGTTGTTACCTTAGATTGAAAACTTTTATCTGGCTTGGCTCCAGAATTTTATCAAATTCGCCTTTGGCTCACCAGATAAAATTCTTACGCCTTGCCTGATAAACTTTCCCAATCCAAAACACCAAACATCTATTCTCTATACTTTTGTTGAAAATTTTAGCAAGGTTTTGTATTGATCTACTTTCAGTGTGGAGAAAAAGGACATTATGCAAACAGGTGTACAAAAGGTGATCTGGCGTTTCTTAGCGCTACAATAAAGATAGAATAGCTGTCAATCATAATGTTTGGTAAATAATTTAGCCATGCTTTGTGGAAAGTTGGCTTAATGTATTTGCAAGAAGTATCAACCCATGTCAGCCTGTGCAGGCTGACATGGGCCAAAACTTTTCCCTATCTTTAAATTTTCTGCATGTCAAGGGATAATTTTACCTCATGATTCAGTCGGTTGTTTGACAAAATGGGTTTTATGGATCCATAATAAGGTGATGTCCTGTTTGGTATGCTGCATTATGGAGATGCATTAAGCCCCTTTTTGCCAAAGTACAGCTCAATTATATGGCTTAATTTTCTAGAGGGATCCCATTTCTTTGTGTGTCCTGTAGCAGACTACTGTTGAAAATGTTGTAGTAAAAGGTGAAATTACTCATAATGACCAATGCCTTCTTTTACTACATTGTTTTAATGTTGTTATATGTTTTAACCCTTTACCACACAACCCCCACTTTTAACGACCGAGAAGTACAGCGTTTGAAAACATTGTGGGAAAAGGAGAAAATGCTGGTAACCAGCATTTTCTCCTTTTCCCACAATGTTTTCTCCAGTTTCAAGAACAAATCCCATCATGTTTAATTTTTCCTCTGTAAGTGCTGTCAAGTTGGACCAGTCTAAAGTTTTATTGTTTGGTAAAGATTTAAATCTTAATTTATGACAGTTATTCCTAATTTTCTAGGGAGTTTTTCATTATCAAATTTTTAACCCTTCTAAATGCTGCAAGGAGAAAATGATTGTTGCACTTGCTCATATGGAAACAGAGAAGACAAAATAAGGTACATGTAGTGATAAATGGTCAAATAAGCTAGCTCTTTTAGTATGTGGGACTGTATTTACAGACCATTTTAAATCGACTTCTATAACTGAATTCCAAGACAAGTCATCTGATTGGGTGGATTATCACAGCATAGAATTCACTTAGGAGCAGGGTCCATATTTACCAACCATTCTGAAGAACATTCTTAGTTTTATTCTCAAGAATTTTCTAAATTTTAAAGTAACACAACTTCCAATTGGCCAAACCATTTGGTTTAACAATGATTTAACGATAATTTAGCCAATCAGAAGTTGTGTTACTTTCTAAATCTAGAATTGGACTAAGAATGTTCTCAAGAATGCTTGGTGAATAACAGGGTCCGTATTCACCAATCATTCTCAAGAACAGTCTTAGTCTTATTCTCCAGATTTTTCCAAATTTGAAAGTAACACACCTTCTAATTTGCTATAAACCATTGGTTTAGCCAATCAGAAATTGTGTTGCTTTCAAATTTGGAAAATCTTGGAGAATAAGACAAAGAACATTCTTAAGAATGGTTGGTGAATATGGACCCTGATCCAGATTTTTGATAAGGCCTTTGAATGTATATTACAGGGATAAATATTTCTGTCAGAGGACTGTGAGCAACATGTCACAATTTTTGTGTCAACCTATATGAAGTGATGCTTGTATCTTCTTACAACAAAGGAAATTGGCTGACAGAAAAAATATGTTACCAAACCCTTTTTTTTTTTTTTTTTTCACAAAATTCAACTAGTCAACCCTCTGAAACAAATTTTGCTGCAATGGACACTGAAAGCATTTGGGTATATTATCTAACCTACATAAATTCAGGTTTAACCGAGTACCACACAGTCCCAAGTTTAGACTACTCCAAGAATGAATCCTTTTAAAGCCATGTGGGAAACAGCATTTTCTTCTCCTCCCTCCAGTTTCTCTACCATGTCAAAGACAAAGTCCATGATTTGAGCCACATTTAAATTGTCGTCTGCAAATGCTTTGAATTTGGGTAACTGTACATTTTTGCCATCTGGTAAAGAGTTAAAACATTGCAAAAGGGTATTTGGCCAAAAGAGAAGGATTACTGACAATTTCTCCTTATGTGCAACAACGTTTTTCTTGCTCCAAGATGCAGAAAGTTGTCTGCAGAGTGGTGTTGAATGAATGAATTCCTAGCATAAAGTGAACTTTGTTGAAAAAATTCAACAGAATCACACAAGTATTTTGTTAAATATGAACTGTTACCATGAACGATTAAGCTGGTAGGGAGGAGCACAACTGGTACCAGAAAATAAAACTATTTAAAAGCATCAGTGTTTGTTTTGTTGGTTTTTTTCTGTTTAATTATAAGAAACTTAGATCATGCTTACTTGAGCATGAAGTACCTATTGGAAGGTAATAATGTGAATCATGGTCCATGAGTCAACGCTTTACCACAAAATCCCTAGTTTTAACATTGAACCCCGGTAGCTCAGTTGGTAGCATACAGGACTTGAGAACGGGGTCACGGTCCTAAAGAATATTTTGCATAGTGACAATGTAAAAAAACTCCAGGAAAGCATGGATATGTGCACTGGCTGCCACAATATAACTGAAATAATGTTGAAAATGGCCTTAAACACCATACAATCTGTCAATCCTAGTTTTAATGATCCTAAGGAAGAACCCTTTTGAAAACATGGGAACCAGCATTTTAGCCTTTTCCCACAATGTTTTCTATCCTATCAAAGATAAGCCTTACCTTCCAGTCATTTTTAAATTTGTTGTCTGCAAATGGTTTTAATTTGGATCAGTCCAAAATTTTGTCATCTGGTAAAGAGTTGTCTATAATATCCTTCAACACAATCTTCAATACTGGTAGGTCAATTTCTGTCAAATAATCTCAAAATGGTACTGTCTGATAAGAAAGACAGTTTTGCGAAAAAGGAACAGAGGTTTGCTGGTTTAAATCCACAGCTATGCCAATTTCCTTCAGTGGATTGGTGATAGTCATTTGGACAGGATTCATTCCTTTCTCACCACTGATCATTGTTTTGACAATGGTCACGTGGGAAAGCAGCCAGTGGCTTGGGAAAAATATTGTGCATAGTACTAGTAAAGGAAACTCTAGGAAAGCATGGATGGGTGTACTAGCCGCTTACAGTTTAACTCTTTACCACACAATTGCAAATTTGGATGACCTTTAGGAAGAGGGCTTTTGAAAGCATTGAGGGAATAGGAGAAAATGCTGGTAACCAGCATTTTGTTCTGTTCTCACACTGATTCCTACCCTTCCAAAGGCAAATTTCAATTTTAGGGTCACTTTTATTTTGTCATCTGCAAAAGCTTTCAATTTGGCTATGTCTTAACCCTTTACCTCACAATGTCAACTTTAAACGTTCCCGAGGAAGAAGCCTTTTGAAAATGTGGGAAAAAGAGAAAATGCACTTTGGCCTTTTCCCACGATGTTTCCCACCCTGTCGAAGAAAAACCTGATCGTTTGAGCCACAATGAAATTGTTGTTAGCAAATGCTTTCAATTGGACAGGTCTAAAACTTTGTCATGTAGTAAAGAGTTAAATTTTTTTGTTTGGTAATGAGTTAAAAGGCTGTTGATGTCAAGTACACTTACTGCACATTTATTAGGCAGTGGAGCAATACAGGGCTATCATGGCCCTCTTGTTTAAGCTAATTCTGTGACATGATGAAGGGCTTTATAATGGACTGCACAGTCACTGGTTCAATCCTGTATGATGGCAGATTAATAACTATAACATTCCCTCCCTTGTTTTCAGTATAATACAGCCATTACAAATTTTCTTTCCTTACATCTGATATAAGCATTATGTGATGTCATATTGTGACATCATTTTGTAACATACCGTATTCAAAGAAGTGAGTAATTTCACACATGGAAGTTCACAACTGAGCGTGTATGGTTTTGCAGTAGCCTTAAACTTATGAGATTTCAGTATTTGATAAAAAAGGATCTGACATTTGGTGGATATTGAGATAAAAATTACATTAAACTTTTCCAAAAACAAAATGTTTTTATGCTTGCATAATAAAATTTTCATAGGCTTGTTCAATAAAATTGGTCAGATCCTAGATATCGGTATGATTCATGTAGCTTTCATCCCTATTCATCCAGGATATAATTATTCTTTACACATGTATAAGTTTTTTTTTTAACTCACCTTAGCACAAAGTGCTCAAGTTGAGCTTTTGTAATCGTTCTTTGTCTGGCGTCCGTCATGCGTCATCCAGGCATCAACAGTTACCTTGTGTGTGCTCTAGAGGCTACATTTTTAGTCATATACTCATGAGACTTGGTCAGAATGTTTGTCTTGATAATATCTCAGACAAGTTCGAAAATGGGTCATGTCGGGTCAAAAAGTAGGTCACGGGCCTAAATCTTAGAAAAACCTTGTGTGCACTCTAGAGGCCATATTTTTAGCCTGATACTCTTGAATCATGGTCAGAATGTTTGTCTTAATAATATCTTGTCAGGTCAAAAAGTAGGTCACTGGACCAAATCTTAGAGAAACCTTGTGTACACTCTAGAGGCCACATTTTCAGACTCAAGCTTATGAAACTTGGTCAGAATGTTTGTCTTGATGATACATGTACGAGGGCTCAACGCAAAACTATTCTAACTCAATTTTTGTCAAAAATAGTTTTTTTGCATTTATTGAATTAAAATGTCACGATACATGTTATGTTAAAATATTGCGGTGATACTCCAAGTAGTTTTGGAGATAGTGTAATTTTTAGAAGATATTCTATCTCCAAATGATGATGTTCTTTGTGCAAAACTATTCTAACTCAAGATAGCATAGTTTTGCACTTAAATCCAGCTTGAAAAGTTGGATTTCAAAGTGCAAGACTATTCCAACTTGATTTTGAAGCTATGAGTATGTTTTGATAACATCATAAATCTTGCTTCTGATTTCATAATACTGTTTCTAAACAATGCAGGAATTGTATATGATCTTTGTTGATGCCTTTGGTAAGAAATATTTAACAATTTGATGGGGGAAATGTGTACATTTTGATACTGATGGCTTTGACTTTACTCAAACCACATGTAATAAAAGATAGATGGCATATTGCATTTCTATAAAATTAATGTTATGATCATCATTACATAAAGATCCTCAACCAAATCTGTTACACTTCTTTTTATTCACCCTACTATTCAAGAATAGAATCTATGTCAAATTTTAGCAGCAAATTCAAAGATAAACTAAGGCATTCAACATTAAGTATAGCTACTGGGTTTTGCCATCCATAACCCTAATACTTCCTGTGCTAAAGACTGTTGTAGTCAGCTGTGCAATGCCTTTGCTCATCATGTTTGTTTGGACTTGTATCTTTTTTATATGGCCCTACAACATTACTTAAAAGGTGGGAAAACTACTAAATCTTAGGTTGTCAAATGTGATCAAAGCAATGAAAAGATGAGTATCACTGAGCCACACAATAAAACAAGTGTGACAAACATCTCTGACCTAGATCAACCAGCTAATCAATAGTCTGATCATCATCTTCCCTGAATCAACAATCTGATTGTACAGGAACCAGTTTGTGAGCACAAATGTCTCTGATCAAGCATTGTGCATGTGCAAACTGGTCTTAGTCTTTGCTTTTTCACACATGCTGTAACTTCATAATTAACATGTGAGCCATCATTAATTCTGCAGAGAGTATTTTTAATGATATATAATAAATACAGTCAATTGAATTCATATAGTTATTTGATGCCATTGGAATCCCAGTGTAAGTGTAACCCCCCCCCCACCTCCCCTTTAAAGGCTTATTTAAAAACTTTGGTCACTGTAGTTTTACACTATTGACTTAGAGCTACATGTATAATATATTAGCACATCAAAATACTTTCAAGAAAATCATGAAAGAAATTCTAGTAACTTTCCAATTATGTTTTACAAATAAATTTATCAAATCTTAAAAACAAGACAGTACCAAAATTAATTTCTATCTTTAAATTGTCAAATTTGATGCCACAATCACCAGCATTTTAAATAATTGATACTCAACATAAATTATGTGTCTCTGAATTTCATTCTGAAAATGCAAAACATTTCTAAAGGTCTATGAGGAACAAAACATAACTCTGTGTTGGCTTCCTGTATTCTTTTTAATTACAAAAGATTATTTAAAAAAATGTTGAATAGTACTTAATATGGATAATACTTTTCAGTCCTTTCCATTTGAATATGTTTGGAAAAGCTGGGCACCTAAATTTACTACCTGTAGATGATGTTTTTACTTAAAATGGTGTAAATCTGTATGAAAGAAAACTTGGCACACTCACTTGCACAGTTTTAGGCTCAATCAGGGCTGGGTCTATTTGTTACACTCAGAAAGCAAGACCTAAACTAGAAGACCTTAATGATGATATATCACTCAGCTGAGTTAATAGGAGCTAATTTGAAAATGTAGTCATTTTTAATAACCATGGAAAAAATTTGAATCTGCTTGTTTAACCAAACACAGCTGATGGTACATGTATGTATAAAGTTTTGAAGCTCTATGTAAGCACAGTTGACCGTCAGAGTTGAATCCATTATGAATAGTAAAACACAAAAGGGGGGCCTCATATTTGACCTTCAGGGACAATTTGAACAATTTTGTTCAAAGACCATTTGACAATGATACATACAAATATTACAACTAAAACTATGGGCTTTGTAATTCCATGAAAGAAATAACTCTATGTAAAGCAAAAGAATCTCATGCCAGGACTGTTTTTGACCAAAAGAAAATAATTAAGATACTGTTTAACTCTTGACCACACTACATAATTCTGACTGACAGCTATTGCAGACGATAAATTACATGTAGTTTTAATGATGGGAATGTCTTTGAAAGGTTAAAGTACATTATGGGAAAAGTAGATAATTATTTTCTAAAGCATACTGCATTAAGGCATAAAATTATGGAACTGTTTGGTAAAGGGCTACCAAAGACCACAAAATGATGCTACATACATATACCTAACTATCAATGCCAGTGCTCTAGGTCTGGTTGTTTTGGTCAAGTTTTTTAAATACTGGACTCTATTACAAACAACCAAATCTAGGGCAGGACCATTCTTTAACATAATTATTAAACATAAATGAAGGACTATTAGAATTTATTACAGAACTATCATCAACTCTCTAGGCCTACTTCTTTCAGATATGTGTTGGTGTAATTTTCCCCCGGAAGAACTCTTATGTAAAATACTTTGGACAACATTCAAGTAAGACCATCAGACAATACTACCAATATTAAATACAAACTCAAATATCAGCTTATAAGATTTTTTATGGTTTTAAAAAAAAGAAGGTGCCTTTTAAACTCTTTTTAAAACATATAACCATAGGGCAGGGCTATGTATACCCCTAAAGACTCAATTTGAACAAGTTTTATAGAGCATCACAAGCTTATTTTACATACAAAATATCAAAAGTCTAGGCTTTCTGGGTCAAGATAGAGGATCTTTAATGCACATCCATACAAAACACTAATTTACATTCCCCTCCTCCCCCCAAAAAAGAAGGTCAATTTAATCTTGCTTATCATTTGAACAATCATTATACTATCACTGGTACAGTTCATGCCTCTGCTTTTGTGTGACTTCTAGAGTTATATTTTAATTTTTGGCAATGTTGACCACATTCAGGTGGCCTAGACTTTTTTAGCAATTTATTTCATCCAAACATAGGGGAGAATTATATAAAATTTAATGCCCGATCTTTGACAGACAACTAACTATGGGTAATCACAATAGTTCAGTCTGAGCCGCTTTTGCTTAGGTAAGCTAAAGACTGTAATTTTATTTTTATGATGGATGTTTCAGATTTATTTAGATCTTAAAAAAAGGAAAAAAAACTTTTTAAATTGAAATACTCTTAATGTGGATACCGAAGGGCAAAAGGTATACTGGGAAGAGCTTAGAACACTCTGTATAAATCATAAATATTTAAATACCATTGTTATACAGTATAACAATGACAGCCCTGTCTAAAACAAAGTTGGTGCAGTGTCTTGAAATGATCCAGTCGTTTGTAAATTAAAAAAAAGTAATTTAAAACAGCTTTTTGATGATCAGCCACCTTTCACTAGGGAAAAATATAATAATTTGATATCCATGTGCAAAAATGATCATCCCAAGAGTCCACCAGGTATTTTATTTTCTTCCTCATCACCAAGAGAACTATGGGACAGTTGGGCACTACAGGCTGATTAACTGTTACAACACTGCTCACATTTGTGTGAATAAAATGTACCAAGAATGACTATAAATCATACAGAATTTCATCCCTGTGTCATCTGTTTATCAGGTTTGGTAACAACCATTGGGACTAACCATGGTTCCAAATCTGATTGTCTGACTGGAAAATATCAACTATGTAATATTAAAGAAAACTGCTGTAACATAGTATTTGGCTCTTTACCGTGCCCTGTAGTTTTTCTGAAAGTGTTGTGATTAAATAAGAGTGTTTTGATGATATTTTTTTGCTAATGTTTCAAACAATACATGTATCTGTTCCATTTGTGAAGATAGCCTAGTTTTATGATTTTATAGTACAGACAGTCTCAGCATACATTCAGGATTGTCAGATCACCTCAAACATCAAAGTATAGACCTATGAGTCATGTAAAAAGTAGTCTAGAACTATTGAAACTTTAAGTTAGAATAGTTTTGCCTTCAAGTATTTTGGTTTTTTGCTTGTTTTTGTATTGCAACACTATTCCAACTTGAGATAGAATAGTCTTGCTAAACAAATGGCTTAACATTTTTGCAATTTCTCGTGCAAAACTATGCTAAGTTGAAAAATGTGTTATAAAACTAAAATAAAATTATTTTTTTTTACAAATTTTCAAGTGTTTATTGTTTCCTGATTTATTGTTTTCAGATATATTGGTAAATAGAATGGTCTAAAATAGCCAATACAAGAAAAATGAATCAGTTTTTTCCCTCTCCTGAAAAATTTGTCAAAACATAGTTAGAATAGTTTTGCGTTGAGCCCTCGTGTATCTCTGACAAGTTTGAAATTGGGTCATGTTGGGTCAAAAAGTAGGTCACTGGGCCAAATCTTAAAAAAACCTTTTGTGAGCTCTAGAGGATACATTTTGAGCTTGATACTCTTGAAACTTGGTCAGGATGTTTGTCGTGATTAAATCTTGTCAAGTCCTAAATTGGGTCATGACAGTCGGAAAGTAGGTCACTGGGCCAAATCTAAGAAAAACCTTGCATGCACTCTAGAGGCCACATTTTCAGCCTAAAAACCCATGACAGTTTGGTAGAATGTTTGTCTTGATAATATCTGGGACAAGTTTGAAATCGGGTCATGTCCTGTCAAAAAGTAGGTCACTTGGCTAAATTTTAGAAAAACCTTGTGTTCATTCTAGAGGCCACATTTATGGTCGGATACTCATGAAGCTAGGTCAGATTGTCTGTCTTGATGATATCTCAGACAAGTTTGAAATTGGGTCATGTCAGATGAAAAATTAGGTCACTGGGCCATATCTTAGGAAAAGCTTGGGTGCTCCATAGAGGCCTCATTTTCAGCCTTTTACTGATAAAGATTGGTCAGAATGTTTATCTTACTGATATCTCAGACAAGTTTGAAAGTGGGTCATGTCTGGACAAAAAGTAGGTCACATGGTCAAATCTTCGATAAACCTTGTGTGCCCTCTGGAGGCCACATTTTCAGCCTGATTCTCATGAAATTTGGTCAGAAAGTTTGCCTTCATGATATGTTGAACAAGTTTCAAAGTGGGTCAAATCAGGTCAAAAAGTAGGTCACTGGACCAAATCTTAGAAAAACCTTGTGTGCACCATGGAGGCCACATTTTCAGTCTGATACTCACGAAACTTGGTCAGAATGTTTGTTTAAATGATATCTTGGACAAGTTTGGAATTTAGTCACATTGGTTCAAAAAGTAGGTCACCTACACTCATGTGTTTTACATCATTAAAACCAGGATCTCTTCAGCTTTATCAACTGTAGATGACTTTGCTCAGGTGAGCGCCTTAGGACCAGTGGCCCTCTTTTTACCAAAATTGCTAAGTAGACCATAAACTTTGTAATAGAGAAAGTTTCTACATCCTTACTTTAGATGATAGCAAAAAAAAAAACACTTCGATTTGAAATTAGAGCAAAAACTTTATTATTATACAAATATTTTAATGAATATTTTCTATTATAAGCATTAACTATGAAACATAAAACCATAATAAACATATATCTACAAACAATTCAAAATATGTGTAATATTTTCAACGTGTATCATGTGAAAAAGAAACAATCCAAAGAAGCACAAACGGAAAACAAACCCCTGATTTACCTGGAATGGATAACTTAATAAATCTTTACCAAATCTGAGGTAATTAGTGGTCAGCAAATCAAATTGAACCAGCTTAAATTTCTTTATTACCAGAAAAAGAGCATTTTCTAGATACACATATACTGTGAATCAATATGAACCATGCTCTGTGAAAAGGGGGCTTAATACATCTGCTCAAAGTATTGACCTAATCAACAACAAATTTTTTTTGTTCACTAGTAAAATGCTTAACTCTTGAAATATACATGTACTGTGAGTCAGTATCAATTTTTATTCAGTTTTATCCATAACAATGATTTTTCACCAGTAAATTGCTCAACAAAATTTTAGACTTGTCGAAATTGAAAGCATTTGCAAGCGACAAATTTGTGGTGGCTCAAACGATGAAATTGTTTTTAATAAAGTAGAAAGCGTTGTGGGAAAATGAGGAAATGCTGATTACCAGCATTTTCTCCTTTTCCCACAATGTTTTCAAACACTGTCTTTCTTTGGTTGTTAAAAAATGAGAATGAGTGCTAAAGGGTTGATAAAAGATGTTACTACTGGTACTTTGATTCAATAAGCCAACAGAGCGAACCAAACTATTACAATTCGAGTTAATGCTGTTATGGTAAGGATATCTGGCCTAATATATAGCAGTGAAGATCAAGAGTATGATTCTGTTCTGTCTGATCTTCCTCTTTACACTTTCAATATTATACAACAGGCATGTTAAGTTCCAACTAATGTCCCCTATACAGGTCCCCATACACTCCACTTTTAGACATGGCTTGCCCCAGTGGCCACTAGATGATAAACTGGCAGCCTGTTATCGATCTTCATATCAACAACAGGTAACACCCAAAGCAGCAAGGCAGATATCTGCCTGGTTTGAGACTTTTTTGAGATAACTTGAGACTCGGAAATTTAAATTGTGATATTCTTTATGACAAATTTGTTATCACATTAGATTAACCTTTTACCACACGACAAAAATGTAGACTTGTCCAAATTGAAAGCATTTGCAGACAACAAATTAGAAGTAGCTAAAATGGTGATTTCTGTCTGATTATTAGCATTTTCTCCATTTCCATCTATGTTTTCCAAGGCCTTCTCATTAAAACTCGGAATTGTGTCGTAAAGGATTAAGTGAGTTTGATCAATAGATCCAGGTCGGACTAGTTGTTGTCTGTCATGAAAAGTTTAGCAAAAGATAAGATTTGATCCATTATTTTCAAAATAGAAATTTATAGCATTTTTTACACACTAATTGACCTAATTGATTCATATGATAACCAACAGCTGTCGTCAATAAATCGGGTGTTACCTGTTGTCTTTTGGAAGATACAAGTACCAGTTTAACCGAGATGTTCCCTATACAGGTAACCCTACATTCCCGTTTTAGACATTTCCCAATGGCCAGCTGATGGAACCAGTACAAAAATGACAAAAAAGGAAAAATTCTTTTTCTCAATAAAAGAAAGCATGTCTTATTGGTAAACCAATGCATTTGGCAAGTTATTTCTTCTTTCACCACAATGTTTTCAAAATTGTCTAATGCAAGGGTGTTTGTGTTTATCATATTTTCATGATAATGGAAAAATACTTTCTGAAATGGACAACTTCCAAAAAACGGGATTTTGTAAGAAAAAAAAAATTTCTTTCAATTGATGAAACAATAAACAATGTAGTAGGTAGTGCTCCATTTGCAACATTGTTATTATAAGTACATCAAAATGTGTCTACCTGACGATATAGGAAACATATGTACAGAAAATGCCGATACTATCCGCAGCTATTAAAGATACGGGAAAAGGAGCTGTACTTGTAACAAGCAATGATTCCTCTCTCTCTCTCTCTCTCTCTCTCTCTCTCTCTCTCTCTCTATATATATATATATAAAAATATGTATATGGTTTTCTTCACCTTTTTAATTGCACATCTGCCAAACCTGATAGCTTAGTAACATAAAGAGCTTGAAACTAGGTTGGGGGTTTGATTCCCTGGGTTGGCCAATTTCTGTCGGGATTGATAATTGTAATCATGGTTGTCATGGTTTTGGCACTGTTTCCTCAAAGTTAAGAGACAACCCTGTCTGAAATGTACCTGTATTGCTACGCTGTTGCCCTCCTGGCAGTATTTGGTTTTAATACCAACTTCTGGTATCTTCTGAATAAACCACTCTGGTTACCATCCCATTTTTTATTGTGCCTCATTACTCACAACCAATAGAAAGAAGATCATTTCTTAATTTTACAACAAGACTCTTTTTCGGTGTAGATGCATGCAAAACACATTATATTTGAACTATGCTATGAGAAAATGGGGCTTTTAAGGTATCTGCAAAAAGTGTTGACCCAGGTTAGCCCTCTCAGTCCATGCAGGTTGACCTGAAGCAAAACTTTTTGCCTTTGGTCAATTTTATGCATGCCAAATGACAATTCTACCCCATGATTTAGTTGTTTGTTGGACAAAATGGATTTTATGGATCCATAATTATGTGATGACTTGGTTGATATATCATGGAGATGTATTTAAGGCCCAGTTGTGGCCAAAAGTAAACAAGAGGGCCATCATGGCCCTGGAGTCGCTCACCTGAGCCTTTTGACCAAGCACAACCAATTTCCAATGTCTTGTGAGATATATATATTACCAAACAATAAAATTTTAAACTCATCAGTCTGAACCTTCTGCATAAAACAAATAATATGTGGATCAAGCTGTGGGACTGGTCTCTCAAAGGGGTAGAAAACATTGTGAAAAAGGGAAAAAATGCTGGATACCAGCATTTTCTCATTTTCAAACAGTGTTTTCAAAAGGCTTCTTTCTGAGAGTCATTCGTACACTAGGTTTTTCTAAGATTTGACCTAGTGACTTAGTTTTTCATCCAACATGACACATTTTCAAACTGGTCCAAGATATCATCAGGACAAACATTCTTACCAAATTTCAAGAGTATTGGACTGAAAATGTGGCCTCTACAGCGTACACAAGGTTTTTCTAAGATCTGACCTAGTGACCTAGATTTTGACCCAACATGACCCATTTTCAAACTCATCCAAGATATTACCAAGGCAAACATTCTGAGTAACTTTAAAAGAGTATTGAACAAAAAATGTGGCCACAACAGTGTACACATGGTTTTTCTAAGATTTGACCAGGTGACCTAGTTTTTGACCCGACATGACCCATTTTCAAATTCTACTGAGATATCATCGAGACAAACATTCTGACCAACTTTCATGTGGTCTCTATAGCATACAAAAGGTTTTTGTAAGATTTGACCTCGTGACCTAGTTTTCGACCCCACACAACCCAATTTCAAACTTGTCCGAGATTTTATCAAGACAAACATTCTGACCAAATTTCACAAGTATCTGACTGAAAATGTGGCCTCTAGAGCATACACAAGGTTTTTCTAAGATTTGACCTAGTGACCTAGTTTTTGACCCCGTATGACCCAATTTCGAACTCGTCCAAGATTTTATCAAGACAAACATTCAGACTAAATTTCACAAATATCTAACTGAAAATGTGGCCTCTAGAGCGTACAAAAGGTTTTTGTAAGATTTGACCTAGTGACCTAGTTTTTGACCCCACATGACCCAATTTCGAACTCGTCTGAGATTTTATCAAGACAAACATTCTGACCAAGTTTCACAAGTATCTGACTGAAAATGTGGCCTCTAGAGCATACGCAAGGTTTTTCTAAGATTTGACCTAGTGACCTAGTTTTTGACCCCACATGACCCAATTTCGAACTCGTCCGAGATTTTATCAAGACAAACATTCTGACCAAGTTTCATGAGGATCGGACTGAAAATGTGGCCTCTAGAGCGTACACAAGGTTTTTCTAAGATTTGACCTAGTGACCTAGTTTTTGACCCCACATGACCTAATTTCAAACTCATCCGAGATTTTATCAAGACAAACATTCTGACCAAGTTTCATGAGGATCGGACTGATAATGTGGCCTCCAGAGCGTACACAAGGTTTTTCTAGGATTTGACCTAGTGACCTAATTTTTGACCCCACATGACCCAATTTCGAACTCGTCGGAGATTTTATCAAGACAAACATTCTGACCAAGTTTTATGAGGATTGGACTGAAAATGTGGCCTCTAGAGCGTACACAAGGTAAAAAGTTGATGACGCACACCCCACGACGGACGACGGACACAGCACGATCACAATAGCTCACCATGAGCACTTTGTGCTCAGGTGAGCTAAAAATAAGGGTATTAAAATGTACTTACATTCATTACCTTTTAAAAGTTTGGAAATTATTATAAAGATGACAATTTGTTATTGTGCAGTCGGTGCAAGTGTTAGTCGCTGGTAGTAAAATGAAATTTAAAACCAGGTAAAGAGTAAACAAAACATAATAGCAACCTGGCAACTTTTACCTAGTTTTAAAATTCATATAAGGGGTCCTGCATGGCTCAGTGGTAAAGTATTGGACTCGTGACCTGGAGGCCCCAGATTCAAGCTATTTTTTGGTGAAAAGATATCTCCTTAGTGGATAATGTAGATCAAAGATCAGACTGCACATTCTGTGCAGTCTGATCTTTGATCTACACTGTCTGCAAAAGGTCCTTGAGTTGTGCTTGCAGCTTAAGTGTTCATAAATGAAATTACACAATAACATAGTTGCAACAGAAAACCAAACAAACATTCTGAGTGACAAAGTTTTATGAGTTTCTGACTGAAAATGTAGCCTCTAGAGTGCACACAAGGTTTTTATCAGATTTGTCCCTGTGACCTACTTTTTCACCCAACATGACCCAGGTTAAAACTTGACTTAGATATCATCAAGACAAGTGTTTTGACCAAGTTTCATAACTATTCAACTAAAAATGTGGCCTCTAGAGTGCACACAAGGTTTTTTAAACACTTAAGCTGCTGAATAAATGAAATGCAAATTTCTACTCAGTGCTAAAAGCCCAAACATAGCGATTTCAAAGTTGATTTCACCGAAAAGAAAATACCGTATCGGACAGTGTAGATCAAAGACCAGACTGCACGTTTTGTGCAGTCTGATCTTGATCTACATTGTCCGCAAAAGGTCAGTGAGTCGCAATTAGCAGCTTAAGGGTTAAAATTTGATCTGGTGACCTACTTTTTGACCCGGCATGACCCCATATTAAATCTGTCCAAGATTTCATCAACACAAACATTCAAACAAGTTTCATGAGTGTTGCACTAAAAATGCGGCCTCTAGAGTGCACTCTAGGTTTTGCTAAAATTTGACCTGGTGACCTACTTTTTGACCGGACATGACCCAATTTCTAATTTTCCCGAGGTATTATCAAGACAAACACTGATGCCTGGACAATGGACAATGGATGCAACATGCCGCATGCCGAACGACAGAGACAGCACGATCACAAAAGCTCACTTTGAGCATTTTGTACTCAGGTGAGCTAAAAATTGCTAATGCGTTTATAAATGGTCTGCTCCAAGACAAAAAAAAGTTGTCCACATGGGGAACATGTTTCATACAGTTCATAAAATTCAAACAAAAACTCACACATAGTCTGATGCCATTGGTATGGAATGCAACTATAATTTATTATTTACAACCTATGTACAAAGTCTTGTCAACAGTCACTCTTTGGATTTCTAAGCTCCAATCAAAATGATATAAACATATATTTGTAGAACTTTCAATTCATTGTTTAATATGCTTTTGTAAGTGAAACACCTGTAAATATTCTTTTACAAGAAAAACTATATAAAGCCTTATTAGTACAGATGCAATTTTTCATGCCCCAGGCATTGACTACTTTTTGAAAACATTTGGAATAAATTAAGGATGGGATCAATCACTAATTTTGGTAACCGAGCACATGGTTGCTCTTTTGATTGAGTACTCGATTACTTGAAAGGATATGTTGACATTTGTCCAAATATTTTCAAGTTGAGAATTAAATGGGCCTAGTGTTATCAACATACAAGTACACTGAGAGGCTGGATACCAGAGAGTGGTGCAATATATAAGTGAATATTGAAATAGAACTAGGAAATGACAAAAACATGTACAAAAAAAAAAAAGTTTGTTCATTTTGTAAATTATCAAAATGCACATGTAAGTATTTGCAACATGCAACAGGTGCCCATAATGTTTAGATGATTGTCAAATATAATCCTATTCATGGTTATATTTAGCATATGGAATGATCAGTAACAACTGATGGCCATCATTAATTTTTTATTGTCTGTAAATTAGATGTCTGATTAACAAGTCGATATGCATGTAAACCCCACAAGCATCAAATTGAAATGCATAAACAGCGACCAACGTTGGTGTGAAAAGCTTCCGATTCTGTTTGACACCAAATTGCTACTGAAGGCACTGCAAATTAATTAAGTATCAATTATGGCAGATTAAAGGGTTGTTAGGCAAAGGTGTTACAATTAGTTGACCATTTACACTTCCTTTGTCATCTTTATCGATCTCTACAATTTAAATGTAAGACTATTTTGAATCGGGAAAGATGGAATTATCAAAACAAAAGAGAACCAAAAAGTCTGATTTTAATTTTTCTTCCCAAGTACTCAATTACCAATGCATATATTGCTAATCAATAATTGAGTTTTCAATTGAGCACTCAAGTATTTTGGTACTTGTTCCCATCACAAGAATAAATTTTTGTCACAAGTAATCACTCCTTTTTCCAAAATGTCTTTCATATCACTTATTTCATTCCTCCTTTGTGCCACAAGTTTTTAGTATATTCCCATTTCTCATCATTCATTCTCACTGGATTCATGAATGCGTGGCGTCATCTGCATCATGCAAAAACTTTGACATCTGCCCACAGGAATTTAACAAGGGACCTTATGGTAGCAAGGTCTATGCTCTACCTCATGCCCATGAACACCACAGTAAACTTTTAAAAATAAAAATGTCTTAAATTCTTAAAATATGATGAAGAAAACTAGCGGAAAGATGATGGTTTGCTAATTTGTCCTTGGAAATCAACGGTTAAATGCAAAGTTCCTGCTTTTTTTTTTCCACAACGTCTTCAAATATTAGTCAAAGATTGGGGTGTGAAAATTTGTTTCTGTACATCAAAGACTTAAAAAATATGAACCATGCTCTGTGAAAAGGGAACTTAATGCATCTGCAAAAAGCATCGACCCAGGTCAGCCTGCGCAGCCCGCACAGGCTGACCTGGGCCAAAACTTTTCGCTATTGGTCAATTTTCTATATGTCCAAGGACCAGTCTATCTTATGAATTAAAGGTTGTAAAAAAAGTAGCCATTATGGATCCATAATAACGTGATGGCTTGCTTGGTATCATGCATCACAAAGATCCATCAAGCCTCCTTTTGCCAGAGCATGGCTCATATATGACAGAGCTACATTTGTCATGATAAATCAATTTTCATCAACTCTTACTGTCTTTACTATTTCTTAACCCTTTACCGCGAAATGCAACCTTTTGACGCCCCTGGGAAAGTGGCCTTTTGAAAACATTGTGGGAAAAGGAGAAAATGCTGGTAACCACCATTTTCTCCTTTTCCCACAATGTTTTCTACCCTAATGAAGAAAAATTGCACCATTTGAGCCACACTGAAATTGTCATCTGCAAATGCTTTCAGTTTGGACAAGGCTAAAATTTTGCCGTCTGGTTAAGGGTTAAGGGTTAATTTGTCATTTGGCCAGAAAACTGACACACAGGAACATTTGGTCAATGAATCTGTTACTTTATAGCCTTGTCGAATCAGAAGTTTCTTTTTCGTCTATCATCATTGCTTTATTTGTAACGCCATTCATACCTTGGCCATTGGACTCTGATATGGTTGATATCTTCCCATTTTTTGTGTCACCTGGCTTGACTGTTAATTCGATATCAAAGAATTGATCAACTTCTTTCTTTTCCAGGTCAATTGCCGTATGTTTAACATCAGAATCCTGATGTTTAAGCTGAAAAAAAAGTAGATCTCAGTCATAGTGATACTTACAACATTTCTAATGGAGACAATGCTTTGTACAGACATTATTTTCAGCTGATTTTTTTTTTGTGTATCAAACCATCAAATATAACTTAACCCTTTCCCAAACAACAAATTTTGGACTGGTCCAAATTGTAAGAGTTTGCAGACGACAATTTTAAATTTGATGAAAATGGCAGAAAGGTCTCAAACAGGGTAAAAAACACTGTGGTAAAAGGAGAAATTGCTCGTTACGAGCAATTTCTCCTTTTTCCACAGTGTTTTCAAAAGACTTGTACTGCAGACACGTGAAAACCAGGGCTTGTTTGGGAAAGGGTTAATGAAATTTAACAACATATCATAACGGTATAGATGACAAAGTTTAACACTCTTACATACCCCTTTACCAAAACACAAAGTTTAAGACTTGGCCAAATTATAAGCTTTTGCAGACAACAACATAATTGTGGCTCAAGAACAAGAAAATGCCTTTGGAAGGGTTGAAAACATTGTGGAAAAAGGAGAAAAAGCTGGTAATCAGCATTTTCTCCTTTTCCCACAATGTTTCAAAAGGCTTCTTCAGGGTCATTTAAACCAAAGCTTGTGTGGTAAAGGGTTAAAGCATTTGCAGACAATGTAGTAAAATGAAGCCCATAAGATAGGATTTGTCTCAAAAAGGGGGGAAAAACATTGAGGGAAAAGGAGAAAATGCTGTTTACCAGCATTGCCACTTATCCCATAATGTTTTCAACAGCCTTGTTCCTCAGAGTCTTTGAAACACAAGTTTGTTTTTTAATTAACCCTTAACCACACAATTTTGACTTTTAACAACCCTGAAAGAGAAAGCTTTTGAAAACATTGTGAGAAAAGGAGAAAATGGTGGTAACGAGCATTTTCTCCTATTCCCACAGTGTTTTCTACCCTGTCAAAGATAGAAGTCGTTATTTTAGGAACATTTAAATTGTGGTCTGTGAATGCTTTCAATTTCGTGTAGGCCGAAATTTTGTCATTTGGAAATGAGTAAAGTCATTCATTAACACATTCACACCTGCAAAGGGTTAATTTGTCTAGCAGACAAAACCAAAACCTTGAGGCATTCATCAAAATTTAAAATTACCAGGAATTCCTCTGTTTGCCAAAAACTTTTTAGGTGTAATTTATAAATGTATTGACACTCTCATGCTAATTTTCTCTGTTTTGTAATCCTGTTAATCAAGTTCTTTACAGCAATTTGGTGAAATGAATTAAAGAGAACAGGCCTTTGCTAGCTGATATTGTTGTCATTTAACTCGTTACCTAACGACAAAATTTTAGACTTGTCAAAATTGAAAGCCTTTGCAGACAACAAATTACATAGGACTCAAACAATGGGATTTGTTATTGAAAGGGTAGAATACATTGTTGGAAGAGGAGGAAATAATGGTACTGGTAAGAGAAACTTCTTGAAAGCATGGATAGGTGCACTGGCCACCCTGACATAACTAAACTAATGCTCTTCCCTATGAGTAGGGCTGAAGTGAAAAAGGATGAGGAAGGGGGAAATATCTGTAAATTTGAAACATATTAATTGAGTGTGACAAAAAAAAAATATTCTTTCCATATTTGTGTGATATTTCATGTCACTTTCAATCATACATGACTATGACTGTATTTTAACATTTTCCTTTAAATATAAATGAGCCATGCTGTGTGAAAAGGGGGTTTAATGCATTTGCAAACAGTATTGACCCATGTCAGCCTGTGCAGTACACATAGGCTGACATTGGTCAAAACTTTCTGCTATTTAAAATATTTCTGCATGTGCAAGGACCATTCTACCTCATGATTCTGCCAGTTGTTAGGCGAACTGGTTTTTATGGATCCATAATTATGTGATGATTTGCTTGGTATAGTGCATCACAGAGATACAATAAACCCCCTTTTACCAGAGGAAGGCTCAAATGTTTGCTTATGTACTAGATGCACTGATAGGACAGGAAAGCTGACACCCATACAGTAGCAAACAGGCTTCCTCAATTTTAAAATTCTATCATTCAGGCCAAAGTTGATAAAGTATGAAACGTGAATATCTTGCCAAACCATTTATAAATCCAATTGATAACTTACAAGGTCATATCTGACTCCAAATCTTAAAGGTTTAAGGATCTTCTCTGGGAGGAATGGAAATATAATGTCAAAAAGTGGGACTTGTAGTTGAGGATCTAACTCAGATGGTTTTCTTGGCCCTTGAAAACAAGAAATATAAATTATGAGAAGGTATACTACTACAATGTATATTGATTGAAATTATGCATCAGACTAAATATACAAACACAAATTAACCCTTAGAGCACTGAATAAACCAAAAGGGACATATTTAGTCTAGAGATAAGACCCAAATTATTGAATCATGCTCTGTGAAAAGGGGACTTAATGGATCTGCAAAAAGTTCCGGCCCAGGTCAGCCTGTGCAGTTAGTGCAGGTTGACCTGGGCAACTTTCAGCTTTTGATAAATTTTCTGCATGTCAAAGAATCACTGTACCTCATGAATCAGTCAGTTTTTTAGGCAAGATTGATTTCATGGATCCATAATTATGTGATGACTTGCTTGGTATCATGGGTTACGGAGATGCATTAGGCCCCCTTTTGCCAGAGCATGGCTCAATTATAATTTGATGGTTGCTTTTTGTCTTCAGCGTTTAAGCTAAGCAGACAGTGTAGATCAAAGATCAGACTGCATATTTTGTGCAGTCTGATCTTGATCTACACTGGCTGCAAAAGCAACTATAGTCATGAAAGGTGCTTTTAGGGTTAGTTTAGTTTAAACATATTTATTTTACATCGATTGAGAAACAAGTTCTTACAACTTATACTAATTTCTCTCAATTCTGCTTCCTGGAAACTACACCAGTACTCATGCCAAATGTGTGGGCCAATGAACAGTCCCAAAGTTGACATCCACTCCCAGGTATTGAACTCAGGACCTTTTCATTATGAGGCCGACGCTCTACCTCACAACCACAGACACCTTTAAGGGTTAGAGACTATTTAGCAAATATCTAAAGATAATGGTTAACTAAGAGCCTCCACAACAAATTTGCAGTCAACAGCTTTTTTGTACAACTCTTTCCCAAATGACAAAATTTTAAACTTGTTCAAAGTGAAAATATTTGAGGATGACAAAATACATGTGACTAAACAATTGAAAGTCTTTTTTGGAAGGGGTAGAAAACATTGAAGGGTTTGAGACTATTTAACTTTGCAAAGATCCAAAGATAATGGTTAACTAAGTACCTCCACAACAAATTTGCAGTCAACAGCATTTTTGTACAACTCTTTTTCTAAAACAACAAAATTTTAAACTTGTCCAAAGTGAAAATATTTGAGAATGACAAAATACATGTGATTCAAACATTAAAATTCTTTTTGGGAATGGGTAGAAAACATTATGGGAAAGGAAGAAAATGCTGGTTGTCCCAGCAGTTTTTCCTTTTTCCACAATGTTTTCTAAAGACTTCTTTCTCAGAGTCATCAAAAGTCGGGTGTGTAGTAAAGGGTTAATATGACTAATAAACAGTGGGATTTTTAATTTACTTCATTAAATAATAAGTAGACTTCAAACTGGACATTCATGGTGCACAGACTCATGGCATGTGAAGAATCCATGCAGTCAACCTTTTACTTTAACTCTTTACCAAACGACAAAATTTTAGACTGGTCCAAATTGAAGGCATTTGCAGACAACAAAATAAATGGGACTCAAAAATTGAAATTTATTTTGAGAAGGGTAGAAAACATTGTGGGAAAAGGAGAAAATGCTGGTTACCAGCATTTTCTCATTTTCCCGCAATGTTTTCAAAAGATCTTTTTCTTGGGGTCGTTAAAAGTTGGGATTGTGTGGTAAAGGGATAAATCATATCCTCCTAGTTGATTGATCGAATGGTGTTTTATACCACTTTCAACATTATTTTAGTTGTATCACAGCCACAGCTCACATATGCATGTATTTCCTGGGTTTTACCAGTACTAGGCTAGAGCTCTTTAGTGTCTTGCCCAAGGACACTCCCACAAAGAACCCAGTGGTATCAGCGAGGCTTGAACCCGTGGCTTCCAGGTCACCAGTCCTACACTTTACCACTGAGCAATGCTGCAACCCCATATAGAATGCACTGATATTCAACTAAGTCAAGAACAAAAATTTCAATGTTGACAGTAGGTATAAACTCTGTCTGTGATACTGTCAGCATTGATTCAGTTACCACTTTCATTACAGATAGTGGTCTGTCTCAACAGCAAGCTTTTATACCTATGTACGACCTGTTCCATTAACCACTTTTTATATATTTGCACATACACCATTCTCTATATCTCTATCTCCGTTCTACTTTAATGTGTCGTTTTTACCAAATTTAACTAGAATAACTATCACTAAAGGTGATAAATACCCCCGCCCCTATATTTCATGTCACAGGGGCAATAACTCTGCAATGTCAATTTAGGGGCAATAACTCCATAATCATTAGGCCAACACTCATGAAATTTGTGCTTTGCACATCTACTGCTCCTGGTGAATATCATGACAAATATCAAGTGAATAAGACTTAAACAGAAGCAATAGTTCTCTGGACAAGAAGTTTTGAGTAAATTCAGGGGTAATTAATTTGGCAAACATTTGAGAAAAATGCATCTTGAACCTCTACTGGTACTGGTGAATATTTATGCAAAGTATCAATTTAATTGGACACAAAACTAAATGAGTGTAAAAAAGTGTAGACCATGATCTGACAATATGTCTGAGACACAGCGGCTGGTCTGGATCCACGCTTGTTGCAAATGTCCAAAGGTGCCAAAACTGTAGGAGGAGTTGTCCGGACAAGATTTTGCGGACAGACCGACCGCCTGACCGACCGACCGACCGACCGACCGACAGGCTGATTCCAGTATACCCCCCACAAACTTCGTTTGCGGGGGTATAACAAGGTTCTAACTCCTATGAATGGCTAGGAAATGATAACCTAATTGCCCATTACCACACAATCCTGAGTTTAAATGACCCTGAGGAAGAAGCCTTCTGAAAACATCGTGGGAAAAAGGAGAAAATGCTTGTAACCAGCATTTTCTCCTTTTCCCAGAATGTTTTCTACCTTATCAAATACAGAAATCATCATGTCAGCTGCATTTATTTTGTTGTCTGCAAATGCTTTCAATTCGTTTTAGTCCAAAATTTTCTTATTTGGTTAAAAGTTTTTCTACAAGAAGATTTCTAACAAAAGGGCAAGAATGGCCCTTTATACCTAACCAGAGACCAACATTTGACCCACTGGCAATAATTTGAACAATCTTGCTAGAGGTCCCTGATATCACGCTACATACAAACCATTACAATTCTAGGCCAATTGGCTTGGAACAAGAACATTTTCAAACTTTTCTCTACAAAAATTCTGTATGAAAGTTGTGACCCACACAGTGGGACTCATGGTTTGACCCCCAGGGCTATATCTTGAACAATCTGGATAGCTATTCACTAGGTAAAGCTACATGCAAAATTTTGTAGCCCTAAGCTGTATGGTTAAGAACGAGAAGATTTTTAAAGTTTTCACCATATAAGCCCCATGTTAAACTTGTGACCCCTGGGTCGGGGCCAATCTTGTCACAAAGGCTATAATATGAATACTTTTAATAGAGGTTCATCAGATTAAGCCACATGCCAAATTTGGTAGCCGTAGGCCATATGGTTTTAGACAAGATCATCTATAAAGATTTTCAATATCTTTAGCTAAGCTATTTACACAAAGAAAACATTGAGGTATTGTCATTGCCCTGTTTTCATCTGTATCATCATTGTCCTGCAAAAACTTTGACATTTTATAATATCTCTGTCATTACTGAAGATGTTTACTTCAAACTGGGTCTAGTTCTTAACTATCAAAAGGGAAAACCATACCAGTTGGGCAGATAACCTTCAAAATATTTTTGACACAGTCATGCCCCTTTTTTCAACTTAAAATTTTCACTGAAAATCAATCTATTTCTAAAAGCAACTGCAGCCTAGCATTGGCATCTACATGTCATCCTCATTGTTTGTGGCCATGGCAACCAGAGGTTTATATAGAATTAGATTTTTTTTTTTTTAAAAATTAAGAGGACCATAGCAGGATTATTTTTGTGAGGTTTCAACAAAATTAGTTGAGTAGTATTAGAAAAAAAAATGTTTGAAAATAAGTTACGCTTGGACGCATAGATAGATGGATGCAGGTGCGGATGGATGCATGACAGACACTGGGCCATACACAGGCTGGCCTTCAACAAGTGAAACTAAAAACAGAAACTTTCATCCCGACACATATTATACCAACTGCACACAAATTTCTGTTTGCAGAAGACCTTTTTTGAAAACACTATGAGATAAGTAGATATGGCTTATAATGAGCAATAACTCCTTTTGCAACAAAGTTTTAATGAGTTTTTACATTCAAAACCAGAGACATCCTGCATCATTAGTGGGTAAGGAGCTATACTTGTAGTGGGAAAAAAATCCTGGTAGTAATGACCATTACATGATAGTACTCTTCAGCAAGACACTGCAGAGCCCCAGCTTAGTGCTGTTGAAACCCAGAGCTTAAATTTGTAAGCTTAACTGAAATACTGTAGAGAGAACTGTCGTACCTCACTCCAACAGATAAGGAAGTATTAAACCTTAATGTTGGTTTAACATCATCATTACACATTTATTGAGGTAATGGGTTAGAAAGTAAGCAATGATAAAGTGTTCTATGCCACTCTTACCTGTTATAAAACTCACTATTAGTCCTACTATAACTACTGTAAGAACTGCCACTGCACTGTACCACAGATAAGATATGCTATAGAGTGGGTAAAATATTCCACCACTGAAAAGAAAAAAACTCTGATGAAACTTATACTAGGATTTTCAATATATTTTCCTAAAATAATCTAGTCATCAAACCAACTATCAGTTATTTTAATAGAAGGTTTTCATATAATTTGACATAGAGACATGGAGTTACTATTGATTGATCAAATGGTGTACTATACCATGTTAACATTATTTCAGTCATATCACAGCAACAGCTCCCAAATCCATGTGTGTCCTGGGTTTCAAAAGTAGAAGGTTAGAGCTCTGAAGTGTCAATTCCCAAGAAAAACCTACTGCTTCGAATGAGGCTCCAACCCAGGGCCTCCGGTTCAGTCCACTCCTACACTTGACCACTGAGCCACACAGGACTCTAACATTTATTTAACCCATAGAGCACCAAATAAACCTATCAGACATTTTCGTCCTAGAAATATGACCCAAATACTTGCAATTTCATGGGTGATCTAGTCTACAGTGTTTCAGCAAAGTGGACAGTGTAGATCAAAGATCAGGCTGCACATTTTGTGCAGCCTGAACTTGATCTACTCTGGCCACAAAGGCAACTATAGTCGTGAAAGGCGCTTTAAGGGTTAACTCTTTACCACAGGATCCCGAGTTTTAACGACCCTCAGAACGAAGCCTTTAGAAAAATTGTGGGAAAAGGAGAAAATGCTGGTAACTAGCATGTTCTCCTTTTCCCACAATGTTTTCTACCTTATCAAAAAAAGATTTTGTCATTTGAGCCACATTTAAATTGTCGTCTGCAAACGCTCTGCTCTCAATTTGGATAAGTCTACATTTTTGTTGTGTGGTAAAGAGTTAAGCCAGATATAATTCATGTTCAAACAAACAGTCTATGTTTCATAAACACTGGACTTGCAATGTGGCTTCTATAGACACACTGGCCTTTTCTAAGGTTTGACTCCTTGATCCATCTTCAAACTCCTCTTAGGAATGAGACAATTGTTTCAAAGACAAACATTCTGATCAAGCACTGTAAATACTGCATGGAAAACTATATTCTTGTAATATTTTTCTCTCTTGGTTTTTGTAATTTTGTAACATAATCAGGTAGGTACAAAGAAATTTCCAAAATTAAATTTTAGATAGATGATTTAGAGCCAAATGTTAGTTTTCATACCAAATGTTAGTTTTCATACTGACCAAATGGTCTATACAGTTTATCAACTACCGAACAGTCTCCTTGCCTTCTACATAAGTGCCTTATATGATAAGTATTAACTTTTTCCTTCTTTCCATTATCTCCTTTGGGAATTGTTCAGATATACCATACTTGCGTCTGTCTGTTCGAGTGTGCATCCATCATGTCATTTTAAGTTTTTTTGAGCATTCCTCTAGTGTCAACACAAATTTTTTCTACGATATGACCTAGCATCTTACTTCTTGACCAAACATTATCCCAGATATTAGCAAGGCACATATTCAGCAAGTATTCTAAACTAGGTTTGTAATCTAATTCTTAATTCAGAAAGTAACACAATTTTTGATATGCTTAACAATGGTGTTACTTTGAAATTTTTGAAAACTTTGCAAAATAGGCTAAAAATGCAATCTAGAATGGTTGGTGAATACGAGCCAGAGACACACATTCTTACCAAAATTACTTAGCATTTGACGGAATTGGTAGCCTCAAGAGCACACACTTTGTAAAGGTTACTGACACATGATGGGCACTGCACACAGCACAATCAGATGAGGTCACTCATTTGGAGCACTTCATGCTCAAATGACCTTAATCCTTTACCACACAATCCCGAGTTTTAAGACCCTGGTAGAGAAGACTTCTGAAAACATTGTGGGAAAGGAGAAAATGCTGGTAACCACCATTTTCTCCTTTTCCCACAATCTTTTCTTACCTTTCACAGTCAAACCCCATTATTTGTGCAACATTTACTATGTCATCTGCAAATGGCTTCAGTTTGGACCAGCCTGAAATTTTGCGTTGTAGTAAAGTGTTAAACACTTATTCTGTAAGGTATAAATATACAGCAACACTTGTACCAACCAACAAAGAAAAAAAAACATACTTTTCTTCCTGTATTTCTGCAAGACTTTTAGTGACTGCTGGAATTGTTGAATTGGTTGCCATGGAAACAGTTGTTGCTACTGTTGAGGTCACACCAGCTAGGGTAGTGTTGGGTGCCGCTGTTGATGTCAGATTCCAATTACAGCCGGCCACAGATATCACAGCTTTGGGGTAATATGGTTTTGTTATATGAGCTCCTATACCAATCCAAAATGTGAAGGCAAGTCCCGTAAATAACCCAGCAAAGGCTCCCTGTTGAAGAATATGAAAAAGGTGGCCCTAGATTGCTCAAGATATCATCAAGATGACCCACGATATTATCAAGACCAACATGCTGGCCTTGTTGTTTAACATTTGTAACATTATTTAAGCTATATCAGAGCAAATATGATCTCCTTTGAGCACAAAGACAGTTCAAATAATTTTTTTGTAAGTATTAATGAAAAACAATACATTTTAAAATCAAGGCAAATCTTTTGGCAGTAATTTTGGCACTGCGTGATCTGCATTTACGATTTGCAGAATTCAACGATACACTTAATTCAGTGAGAACGGATGAATTGATGAAAAGTGGGAATATTGGAGAAACGCTTTACACAAAGAATGTGTGGAGGAAAGAAAACTGTGATCTTAAATTTTACCTGTCAACAAAACTGTAGACTTGCCAAGATTGAAAGTTTTTTCAGATGACTCCTTCAGTGATGGAAATAATGATGGGACTTGTTGAGAGAAAAAAAAACAATGTTGCCAGCATTCTCTTCTGTTCCCACAATGTCATCTAAACCTTTCTTTATTAGTGCAGAGAAAACATAGAATTGTTTGGTAAATGCTTAAAAAGTCTAACAGAGACAGAAAAAAGGTTGAAAACGACAATTATCTTTGAAGACCAAGGTCCCATCACAGCTATGAAAAATGGTCCATCAAAGGGAAAATTATTGCAACATCTGAACATGCTCAAACCAAAAGTCACTGACTGAAAGATTTTTATAGAGTTTGAGAAACTTATGAGAAACTTACTGCAGTATTGGACCATGGAAACATCATTCCAAGAGAGAAGAGGCCAAGTACAGGACCTCCAATCATTCCAAACAGTGATAATGCTGCCTGTAAAACAGTAAATGAATGAACTAGTTCTTAGACAGAACAAAATGAAGCATATTAAATGGGGCTTGTAAGTCTTTAATGACTTCCTATTTCTTATCCTTAAATTGCCATAAATAACACAATCACAAGGCTAAGTAAAGGACTCTGCAGTAGCAACTTGCTGTAAGACAGAAAATCTCAGCCAATTAGATGGCTGAAAAGGACAAATCAAAATAAAGATTTAAAGTCAATATTATAATGCATTTCAAAGTTCAATTTGGAACATTCAAAGCTCACTGTATTAAGTTTTATTTTAGAATCAGGCTATGTCTTCCAATTTTCAAACAGATGGGCACTAGTAACAGAGACTCATACCACAAAGTCAGTTTTCATGTTAAAAATGCCTGTACCTGTAATGAACTGCAACAACCAATTTCTGGTGGAGATAAGAATCAAAATTAGGTTTAAAGTTTTAGGTGAAATAAGGCCGCTGTGAATTCAATGCCTAAATAGCTAACCTATAACAATACAAGCATAATCTTTTTCTTTGTATTTGAACTAAATAAAACCTAGTATTAGATAAACAACAGAAAGGGCAATTAATGTTTTTTTTCTAACTTGCAATGAGTTATTTGTTATAACAATAAAGTGCTTGGTTTTCCTCAATGTCGTTAGAAAGTGTATACCTAGAAATGTAAGGGAAAAAAAAACAAACCTGAAGTACACCGCCTAATTGAGATGCCACCCAGGTCAACCCTAGACAAATGCATCCAAATACCACAGCTGAAATGGAAGAATAATAAGAGAGCTATGGCCCTTTATTGCCCTAATGCCTTTTAATCAGCAATGACAGAGACATTAAATCATTAGAAGTCTGCATGGCAATAAACCTTTTTTTTTATAGAGAAAATAACCTTGCGGCCCCCACCCCTTAAGAAAAGTCAAATTTTTTTCAAATGCAAAGATGATGTTAGAGAATACAAGCAGGTCGGTCTAATCAAGTATCATTCATATCAAATATCAATGAACTCTAACAAACCATGCTTTGATAAGAAACTTTCCAAATCTTTAGAACTAGACAACATTTTTTCAATGTCATAAATGGTTACATTCTAGAACATAAAAACTGAAAGATACAAACAATACTTCATACTTAATATTCAACTCATCTGAACATAACTTTTAACATCAAAATAAATCATGCTCACACAACATTTTCAATCCAAGATCTTGAATATCCATCACCAATCATGTTACAGTGCAGTTTGATAATCAAGGGTGGTAAATGGTAACCTACATATATCTGTTATAAGTGAACAGGGAGGGAGTAATTTACCTTGATCAGTATATAAAGTTAACCCCACCATCCCAATTTTAAGGACTCCAAAGAAAAAAAGACTTTTGAAAACATTGCTGGTAACCCGTATTTTCTCCTTTTCCAAAAATGTTTTCTATCCTACAAAAGATGAATACCTTGGTATGAGCCACATTCAATGTTTTCCAGTTGGACAAGTCTTAAATTTTGTGGTTTGGTAAAGGGTTTAGTCATATAAACTTTATGTACTACAGGAAGATTGTTAAAGTTTTCAGTATAGTGTAGTTAAAACATATTTATTTTTCATCAATTGAGAAACAATTTCTTACAACTTATACTAATCTCTCTCGATTTGGGCTTCCTGGGAACTACACCAGTGTTTGTGCTGAATGTGTGGGCCAATGTTTTCACTGTATAAGACTTTTTAAAATATGTTTCCCCTTAAGCTGATCCCATGGCTGTATTTTTCACAATCTTGCTACAGGTCCACTAGATGAAGCAACATGAAGAATTTGATAGACCTAGGCCTTAGGAGCCGGAAGATTTTTTTGGTTTTCACTTAATAAGCCCATGTAAAACTTGTAACTCCCAGGGCTGGACCAGTTTTGACCCAGGGCTGTAATTGAGACAATCTTGGCAAAGGTCTTCTTGATGAAACTGCATGCCAAATTTGGTAGCCCAAGGCTTTACAGTTAGGAACAAAAAGATTTTTAAGTTTTCACTATTTAAGCCCATATAAAACTTGTGACCCCAGGGATAGGCCTGATTTTTACCTCAGGGCTGTAATTTGAATAATTTTAGTAGGGGGTTCACTAGATAAGGCTACATGTCAAATCTGGTAGCTGCTTTATTGTTAGGAACAAGAGCCTTTTTGAAGTTTTCACCTTATAAGCCCATATAAAAAAATATGAAACCTCCCCTGCCCCTGGGACAGGGCCACTTTTGACTCCAGGGCTATAATTTGAACAATCTTGGTAAAGGTCCATGAGATAAAGCTACTAGGCAAATTTGGTAACCCTAGGCCTTCTGCTTTTGGACAAGGAGATTATTAAAGGTTTTTAATACTTTTAAGTTTTGTTGCCATGGCAACCACAGTTTTTCCAGGAATCAAATTCTTTGAAGCATTCTAAAGAGGGCAATGGTAGGATCCTTTCTCTTCAGTTATGCTAAAAAATTGGATGGGATGTTTTGGGGAAGAAGATGTTTGAAATAAAAATAAATGCAAGAACAGGCAGATGCACAATGACACTGGATTTTTTCATTGGAGTGTCCTAAGGCAAGACACTTCAGAGCCCTAGCCTAGTCCCAATGAAATCCAATACATACATGAGTATTTGACATGTCGCCATGGTATGACTTAAATAATGCTGTAAATTACCATTTAATCAATCCATCAATCAATCAATCAATCAATCAATCATTCAGTTAATCAATCAGTTAATCAATATGTCAATGTAGTAACAAGTTTTCAAAACATGGTGAAAAAAGCAGCAACCACTTGTTGCTACATTTCTGACAAGTTTTCCTTAGTAGTCCTACAGGACACTTTTCTTTCCATTAAACCTTTACCAAAGAATTCTGACTTAACAACCCTGAGGAAAAAGGTTAGTGAAAACATTGATGGAAAGGAAAAATGCTGATTACCAGCATTTTGTCCCCCCCCCCCCCAAACAAATTTCATAATTTGAGTCATATATAATATCTTTGTCTGCAATTGCTTTCAATTTTGGCCAAGTCTCAACTTTTGTTGTGTGGTAAAGAGTTCAATAGTCCTCATCTGAGTCATCTGTACTTGTTTTTGATATACATGTATGCTGACAGAATAAAGAGACGCTTCACCCTACACTATTTTATCATATAGTAGTGACAATTAAAAAGCTTATTTCATTTGACAGAGACATTATTTGGCAATCAGTATTACAGTTTAGATAACAGTCCATAGCCAGTATTTGTCAAAAACAGTCAAATTCTTTCAGCACAGTCAATACAATTTCATCGCATAGAACAAATTTAGGATATATAACTACTGTACCTAGGATAAATACAGGATATAGGACAAAGATGGACAAAGCTTGGCACTGTATACCAAAATACAATCATTGCATAACTTATGCACACAATACACCTTTTGGACAGCGGTTGGCATAGGGGTTTAGTGAACATCTACTAAGAAAATTTAGATTACTGGCCTTACCTAAGATTTTAGACACCATAGTGGCTCTTGCCTCAGACATGTCTTTGATAAAATACGCTCTTATCACATCTTGCAACACACAAGCTGCCATTGAGTTCAACCCTGAGGATATTGTGCTGAAATAGTGATGGATGAAGTCATCAAGTCATCATTTGCAAACAAAGTAGAGCCTACTTCATTTAACCTGATCCTGACCTTTATGCTGAATAAATAAGTAGGCATATACATGTATAGAGAAATCCGACTATCATTCGGGAAATTTAATTTGCATTCGCAGAAGTTACAGAAGACTTGAGCTAGTTCTCTGTTAGGTATTTATAAACACAAGTAAGCAATTTAATTCACGCATACCCTGCGAAATATTTCCTCCACCTTTCGGGACATATGCCAAAGGCAGCCCCATGTGCTGCCAAGGATAAAAATAGAGTTTTAATTTATGTAAATGATGTTGACCTGGGTCAGGTTAAATGATGTGGGCAATATTATCACCTTTTGAAAACTTTCTATCTGTATTTATGTATTGAACATTACTCAATGTTACTTGTCAAAATTTCGACAAAGGTATCTTAACCATTTACCAGATGACAAAATTTCAGACTGGTCAAAATTGAAAGCAATTGTAGACAACAAGTTAAAGGTGACCCAAGTGACAAAACCTTTCCTTGACGGGGTAGAAAACATTGTGGGAAAAGGAGAAAAGCTGATTACCAGCATTTTCTCCGTTTCCCACAATGTTTTCAAAAGCCTTGGTCCTCAAGGTCATTAAAAGTTGGGATTGTGCAGTAAAAGGTTAAAATCTTCTTCTACAATTCGTTTTAACGGTAATGAGATATATATGTACTTGTAATTATGCTACACTCATCTCACAGAACATGCAGTGTGCAATATTTTAGTGAAATACACTAACAAGCACAATCTTTAATATAAAACTTTGGTCATTGTCATGAGAATTGGACTAGAAATGCAGCCCCTAGTGTGCACAGAAAGTTGTTTAAAGTTTAACTTTGTCCGGAGTTGACAGGGATACTGAGCACTGGACTGAAACTGTAGCCTGGACACAAGGTTTTTCTAAGACTTGACCCAGAGTGGAGTGACAACTTTTCAAACTCATCTAGGGTATTAGAATATGAGAAAAAAAAACACAACATTCATGACATAGAGGATAAACAGACTTCAATTTACAACTTGCTTGAACTTCTGTGTATTGATTCAAAAAGAGAAACAATTGAATCTGTACTATCAAGAACTGACAACAAAACCAGGGTCCATATTCATCAATTATTCTAAAGATGATTCTTGGCCTTATTCTCAAGAATTTTCTAAATTTAAAAGTATCACAATTTCTGATTGGTTGAACTAAATGGTTTAGCCAATCAGAAGTTGTGTTACTTTCTAAATCCTTAATTAGACAAGGAATATTCTTAAAAATGGTTGGTGAATACTAACCAAGATTTCAAATATTTCCCCCACAAAAAAATGATCTTCCAGATGTAAATGTTTTGCTCACCTTAAAGCCCCACTAAACAAAGAGGCAGTAAATAACCCTGGTACTCCTGTTACATCTCCTAGAACATCCATAACAAACAGAGGTAGTAACTGAAATAAATAACTAACAATAAGTATCAAAAATTCTCATGAATCAAAGATCAGGGTCTGTATTCACCAACCATTCTTAAGAACATTCTTAGCCTTATTCTTAATAATTTTCTAAATTTCCAAATGGTTTAGCTAATCAGAAGTTGTGTTACTTTCAAAATTTAGAATTAGACTTGTAATGAAACTAAGAATGGATGGTGACAGATCCTGATTCATCAACATTTCAAAGTTCAGGTTGAAACCCTGAACTCCAAGACTTGCCATTCGATTGAATGAGACATTTCATTAGATAGTTAGTCTGTGAAACTAAAATTAAAGTGGTATTTAGGATGTTTGGCAAATGTGGACCCTGGACCAATCTGTTTGGACAGTTCTAATTACTGTCTTGACTTGCCAGTGAGAGTGTAACCCAAACAGGAAGGCAGTTTTAAAAGCACAACATCTGGTGACATAAAACCTTTTTACACCAAAAATTTTAAAAACAACCAATAGACAGCATCTGAAACTAGATATAGAAAAAGAAATCATCATATATACTGTAAATGTATTACACTTCCATTCTGTTCTTGAAATTGACTTTAAAGAAAACAAGACGTGTCACAGATGTCCCCTAAAATACATATGCCCTTGCAGTGACCTTGACCTTTATCCTACAGACATGACTCCTGTGCACGACACATCGTCTCAATGGGGGTAAAGTTATTTTGAAATTATGTTAAAGGGAAAAAAGTTATGGCCCTGACACAAAACTGGCAAACCCCGCCCCCCCCCAGCATATTTGACCTTGCTGTGACCTTCAACTTTAATCCACGGACATGACTCACACACCGTCTTTATGTAGTTAACAATTCTGCAAACTCTTTCTAAAATTCATTCATAATTAAAAAATTTACACGAAAACGACTTTCCCCATGCCCAAAACACATTTGACCTTGCTGCTATGACCTTGACCTTGACTTTTAATCCACAGACATGACTTTTGTGCATGACACATTGTCTTTATGTGGTTAACAATTCTGAAAAGTAATACTGAAATTCATTCATAATTAAAATGGTTACTGGCCGGACGCGAACACTACCCCCCCACAAAACACATTTGACCTTGCTGTGACCTTGACCTTAAACCTGCAGACATGACTCTTGTGCATGATACATTGTCTCGATGTGGTTAACAACTGGGCCAAGTAATACTGAAATTGAACAATAAGGGAAAAAGTTATGGCCCAGACACGAAAAGAGGACAGACAGACATATAGATGGACTGACAGATGGACGTACAAAACAACAACTGTATGCCCTCGAAAAATTTTTTTCGGGGGCATGAAAAATAAGGGTCAGTATTCACCAACCAATTTTTAACAGTAGTCTTTGTCTACTATTCAAGAATTTTCTAGATTTGAAAGTAACACAACCTCTGATTGGCTAACCAAAATGGGTTAGCAAATCAGAAGTTGTGCTACTTTCAAATTTAGAATATTCTTCAGCATAAGACTATGAAGGTGAAAATCGACCTAGTATACTGAAAAAGATAAGACCTCCCTTGGACTTTTATATGACTTTACCTGGTCATTTGCTGAGATTAGATCAAACTTAGTAGGATCACAGTTTCTGTACAATGAAAACACTGCTACTCCAATGAAACATCCTAAATACAAGATCAGACACAATCCTGGGAAGTTAATCCACATTGCTCTGAAAGGACATGAAAAGATCAAAACTGTTGCATGACTTCTTTTGTAGAACTTTTTATGTAAATCATATATTAGTTTATGTAAATACATGTATTTTAATCCATAATGTTCAGGATAGAAAAGAATTTGTATGTCCCACGAGAAGCAAGCTTTCGAAAACATTATTCAATGCAGTTCCTCCTTTCTGCCAATTTTATCGATACAAAATTTAATTAAAAAAAAAATGTTTTCCTCACCTTCATAAGTTTGTATGTCATGAAATTATAAGGTTGATACAAAATTAGTATGTTTAGTAATGGATTAAACACTGATTGCTTACTCATGTGTCTCTTCATCCAAGTCAAATCTAAAATAGGTAAAATCGTGTTTCTTTTCAGTTTATAATTTGTCTTTCAAATACAAAAAGATCAGAAAAAAAACCCTTACATCTGAGCTTCCTTCAAAGAGGAACATGAACATGCCCTTTGAACTTGAGCCTGATTGGTTCCATAGACAGCAACCCATGTGAACATTCCACCAATCACCAAGGACCAGGCAGAGTGACGTGTTCTTGGATCGAAATTGAAACTAGGGAAAACGAACATAGTTGTCATTTAGCAGAGAGCAAAAGAATCCTTTTTGAACATAGATTAAGTTTGCTAAAATGTCACTTGATTTTGTGTAATTTCTATTTTGGCAAGCTCATGCTTTCAAAGGTTTAAAAAAGAATATTGTACCTAATGAATGACACTCCTGTATTTTCAAATTATGTTACTTTTCGGGTTCTTTTTTGTTTCATTTGTGCAAAATTATTCACAAGTCTTATACATGTAATTTGAGTTGACAAAACTCAAGGAGAAGTCATTTGTTCAATGCTTTGTAAATCTCGTACAGCTTTTTTTTTCAAAGAAGACCCCACTACCCATATGGCTTTCAAGACAGTTTTTAAATCTTACTCATCAAAGTCAACTCTTCCGCTGTCCTTGAAATGTTTCCATGCTTCACTCAGACCTCCAACATCTGCTGTACCCTTGATCACGATGGCAAACAGTCCAGCAAACATCACCAACACTTGGAAAGTATCTGTCCACAAGACTGCCTTAAGTCCGCCCTATAGGAAACACGAAAATGACACTTTCTGTATTCAAAGTTTGCATGACAAACTAAAAGGTCCAATACCTGAATTATTGAAGTTAAAAGGAACATGATGATCCCATTCAGATGACCTGAATAATTTAACAACAACTGCAAATACTAGTATTTCCAAAACTAGGAGAAAAATTTGAAATATACATGTACTGTTAAAAAAGTACAGAACTAGATTTTGATGTAAAAAGGTAACTAATATTTCATATTTTAATTAAAGAAAAAAAAATGAGAACACCACATGCAGGTGCCAATGCTTGGCTGCATTGCTTGATTTTCAGTGAAAATTCACTGTTGAAAAAGGGGAAAAACTGTGTCAAAAATACTTTGAGAGTTGCCTTCCCTTGTTGAATGGGTTTCCCTTTTGTTAGTGAACAACTTGTCAAGCCAGGGCTACGACATTGCCTTTGTTTTCTTTGAAAACAGACCAGCTAAAATTATTTCTCTTGGTGGAGAAGAACCCACAAATATACCATACATTTCATTTGCCATTGCTGAGATAGTGATAACTGCTATATAAATTACTTGAACTGAGCTATCAAACCCTTATCTCTAGAAATATCTAGTATATTTAAACTGCATTTATTCCTTGTTATGAAGTAATGGCTACCCTTGACAACAGGATCAGAAAGTTTACGGAAAAGTATAAAAGAATCATTTGTAATATACCATATATCAACATAGTCTGGCAAACAGTTTTCCTGACAAAAGATTGATTGATTGATTGTATGGTGTTTAACGCCGTTTTCAACATTATTTCAGTTATATCGCGGCAGCCAGTGCACCTATCCATGCTTTCCTGGAGTTTCTTTTACCAGTACTATGCACAATATTCTTTCCAAGCCACTGGCTGCTTTCCCACATAACCATCGTCGAAACAATGGTCAGTGGTGAGAGAGGAATGAATCCTGTTGCAATGACTATCATCAATCTTCGGAAAGAAATTGGCCGAGCCAGGGATCGAACCAGCAACCTCCTGTTCTCAAGTCCTGTATGCTACCCACTGAGCTACAAGGGCTCGGCCCTGACAAAAGAAGATTTCCATAGATTTTGTAGCAGAAAAAATCCTTTTTCTTTAGCATGTATGGCAATGTTTGGGAATGAAAAATAAAATGACACACATTATGCTTCATGTTAAATGTAAACACATATATCTGAGCAATACCTTATATTTTAAATTCATAATGATTGAAAACTGAACATTTTCTGACCCCAAAAGGTTGAAACTAAGCAGTGTGTTTATCAAGGGAGATCATAACATATATATCATGAACAAGAGGGCCATGATGGCCCTGGAGTCGCTCACCTGAGCCTTTTGACCAAGCACAACAAATTTCCAACATCTTGTGAGATATATGTATCACCAAACAATAAAATTTTAAACTCATCAGTCTGAACCTTCTGCATAAAACAAATAATATGTGGATCAAGCTATGGGACTGGTCTCTCAAAGGGGTAGAAAACATTGTGAAAAAGGGAAAAAATGCTGGATACCAGCATTTTCTCATTTTCAAAGAGTGTTTTCAAAAGGCTTCTTTCTGAGAGTCATTCATACACTAGGTTTTTCTAAGATTTCACCTAGTGACCTAGTTTTTCAGCCAACATGACACATTTTCAAACTGGTCCAAGATATCATTAGGACAAACATTCTTTCCAAATTTCAAGAGTATTGGACTGAAAATGTGGCCTCTACAGCATACACAAGGTTTTTCTAAGATCTGACCTAGTGACCTAGATTTTGACCCAACATGACCTATTTTCAAACTCATCCAAGATATTACCAAGGCAAACATTCTGAGTAACTTTAAAAGAGTATTGAACAAAAAACGTAGCCACAACAGTGTACACATGGTTTTTCTAAGATTTGACCAGGTGACCTAGTTTTTGACCCCACATGACCCATTTTCAAATGCCACTGAGATATCATTGAGAAAAACATTCTGATCAACTTTCAAGAGTATTAGACAGAAAATGTGGCTTCTGGAGCTTACACAAGGTTTTTCTAAGATTTGACCTAGTGACCTAGTTTTTCACCTGTCATGACCCATTTTCAAACTAGTCAGAGATATTATCAAGGCAAACATTCTGACCAACTTTCAAGAGTACTGGACAGAAAATATGGCCTCTAGAGCATACACAACGTTTTTCTTAGATTTGACCTGGTGACCTAGTTTTTGACCCAACATGGCACATTTTCGTACTATTTCAAGATATAATCAAGCCAAACATTCTGACCATTTTTCAAGAGTATTGGACTGAAAATGTGGCCTCTATAGCGTACAAAAGGTTTTTCTAAGATTTGACCTAGTGACCTAGTTTTTGACCCCACACGACCCAATTTCAATCTTGTTCGAGATTTTATCAAGACAAACATTCTGACCAAATTTCACAAGTATCTGGCTGAAAATGTGGCTTCTACAGCACACACAAGGTTTTTCTAAGATTTGACCTAGTGACCTAGTTTTTGACCCCACATGACCCAATTTCGATCTTGTTCGACATTTTATCAAGACAAACATTCAGACCAAATTTCACAAGTATCTGACTGAAAATGTGGCATCTAGAGCGTACACAAGGTTTTTCTAAAATTTGACCTAGTGACCTAGTTTTTGACCCCACATGACCCAATTTCCAACTCGTCCGAGATTTTATCAAGACAAACATTCTGACTAAGTTCCATGAGGATCGGACTGAAAATGTGGCCTCTAGAGCGTACACAAGGTTTTTCGAAGATTTGACCTAGTGACCTAGTTTTTGACCCCACATGACCCAATTTCGAACTTGTCCGAGATTTTATCAAATCGGACCAAATTTCACAAGTATCTGACTGAAAATGTGGCCTCTAGAGCATACACAAGGTTTTTCTAAGATTTGACCTAGTGACCTAGTTTTTGATCCCACATGAACCAATTTCGAACTCGTCCGAGATTTTATCAAGACAAACATTCTGACTAAGTTTCATGAGGATCGGACTGAAAATGTGGCCTCTAGAGCGTACACAAGGTTTTTCTAAGATTTGACCTAGTGACCTAGTTTTTGACCCCACATGACCCAATTTCGAACTCGTCCGAGATTTCATCAAGACAAACATTCTGACCAACGTTCATGAGGATCGGACTGAAAATGTGGCCTCTAGAGCGTACACAAGGTTTTTCTAAGATTTGACCTAGTGACCTAGTTTTTGACCCCACATGACCCAATTTCGAACTTGTCCGAGATTTTACTGAGACAAACATTCTGACCAAGTTTCATGAGGATTGGACTGAAAATGTGGCCTCTAGAGCGTACACAAGGTAAAAAGTTGACGACGGACGACGCACGACGCACACCGCACGACGGATGACGGACGACGGACACAGCACGATCACAATAGCTCACCATGAGCACTTCGTGCTCAGGTGAGCTAAAAATCAGAGTTGCTTCCATTTGATCATTACAAGCTGAATTTTGGCTTGTAACAAAGGAAAATAAGGCAAGCCCATACAAACCATATGAAGTATCAGAATTATATGAAGAAATCTAAAAGAAGTGTAGATAAGGATCATTTAACAAGAACAAGCTTAATTTATGACCTTCAGTAATGACCTTGACCTTGAAAGCATTAAAGTGAATAATTCAGAGACACTTACTACTCATTAAGTACAAAAGTTGTCAAAAAATTTATCGTTTGACCATCAAGACTTGATCAAATATTTTAAATGGCACATGTATTCATGAAGGAGAATATTTGTGCCCAATAATTTTGACATCCATCTAAAATTTAGAATTTATGGTTCAGACACGCTCTATTAACGACAATTTTATCATTTGACCTTTCAGTGTGACCTTGACCTTGGATCTACCTGAACAAATGATTCAAATGACTCTTCTACATGTAAAGGAGAACGCTAGTCTAAAATTATTTTTCAATCCATTGATAAATGTTGAAGTTGTAGTCAGACAAGCTCTACGTATGACAATTTTACTGTTTGACCTTGGACTTCCCTGAACAAATGTGTCAGATGGCACTTCTACAGGTATAGGAGAACAATTCTGCCAAATTATCTTAATATGCATCCATAAATATAGAGGTTACGGCTTGGAGAAGCTCCATTATGACAATATTATCATTTGGCCTACTGGTAAAGCAGAACAATTTTGCCAAATTATCTTTAAATGCATCAAGAAATAAAGAAGTTATGGCTCGGAGAAGGTCCACTTATGACAATATCATCATTTGACCTTCAAGTGTGACCTTGATCTTGGACCTACCTGAACAAATTATTATTCAAATGACATGTCTACTGGTAAAGGAGAACAATTGTGCCACATTATTTTGAATCAAACAAGCTCTATGTAGGACAACTCTATAATATGACCTTCATGTGTGACCTTGACCTTGGACCTATGTTTCAAATTGCATTTTTACTTATAAGGGTGAACAATTGTGCCAAATAATTCTGAAATCCATCTGTAAATGTAGAAGTTGTAGCTCAGACAAGCTCTATGTATGACAATTTAATCATTTGACCTTCAAGTGTGACCTTGATCTTGGACCTACCAGAACAAAAGCTTCAAATAGCACTCCTACTCATTAAGGAGAACAATTGTGCCAAATTATTTTGAAATCCATCCACAAGTCTTAAAGTTCTGGTCTGGACTAATTTGGACGGACACACACACACACAAACACACACACACACACACATGAACGTACAAATGCAATTACACCATAGCGACATTGTGACTCGTATGTCTCGCTCACTGCAAGGGGGCTCAACAAAAATCACAAAACGCTTGGATGCATAAACGCAAATACGGCTGACGTAGGGCCATGACATGAGAAGTGGAAAGAGTCAACCACTGAGAGCGGAACTTTACAAGCCTTGCTTCTTTACTTTTTGTAAAAATTGTTGACACTAATTTCTGTTCTCAATGCTGTGTAAAATGAGTTTTATGGAAATAAATCTGTTTTAAACAATACCACAGCCAACTCACTTCACATCATCTCTATCAAAATTTTAGAATTTCATTTCACTGCCTAAAAATCATAAGAGTTATGATCAGTACAAGTTACAATTACTGGAAAAGGGCAGATAACTCGAAAATTAAAAAAATAACTACGGTTCTTACACTGCACAATACTGTGGGGGCCAACTGAAACATGATTTGTATAGATCGAATTAATTTACGAATACTGATCCAGCAAAACACTTACCAGAGCAGTGTAGAAGATGCACACAGCCCCAACAGATATCACTGCACCCCATAATGTAAATCCGGTCACTGTAAAAACAACAGAAACGTAGTTGTCTAAACTAAATATTCTACATAAATGGAGTAGAAAAAAAAAATCTTGATAGAGCGCATAGGATGATGCTACCACAGGCGTTCGTTTTGTGACGAACTTCGCCATCTATATAATGTAATATTTAAGACATATATTACATTATACAGACAGCGAAGTTCGCCACTAAACAAACGCCTGTGGATGCTGCCTACAAAACCTTACAGCTCCAGTCCTCAAGCTTCAGGGCCAGAAATTTTTAAATGGCGTGCAACACATGAAAAGGGGTCTTCGGACATATGTGTAAAAGTGTGTCGTCCCAGATCAGCCTGTGCAGTCTGTGACTAATCCGAGACGACTCTTCCAGCTTTTGTGCGATTTTCTACCTCACGAAAGTCTACTGTATGAAAAAATCTTACGTAGTCGTAAAGTGCTGTCCCGGATTAGCCTGCGCCGACTGCGCAGGCTAACCCGGGACAACACTTTACGCAATTGTCCGAAGGCCCCTTTTCGTGTGTTGCACGCCAAATGTTTTCACTGTACAAGTGAGTCGTTCACTTAATATAGGTAAATACCAAATTAACTCTTTACCGCACGACAAAATGTAGACTTGTCCGAATTGGGAGCATTTGTAAACGACAAATTTAAATGATGGAATTTGTCTTTGACTGGGTGGAAAACATTGTGGGAAAAGGATAAAATGCTGGGTTACCAACATTTTCTCCTTTTCCAGCAATGTTTTCAAAAGTTTCTTCCTCAGGATCGTTAAAACTAGGGACAGCGTGGTAAAGAGTTAAGTAACGCTTGTCCTTTTGGTATCACAGAAAAAAGATATCTGAGGAATTCCCTTTATTTGTTGCCGATGCAACCAGATTTCCACGTGAAATTGAATCAACTGACTTTGAAAAAGAAGAACTTGATGCAAGAAACATTCTTGACAAAGCTGAAGAGATCCTGGTTGTAGTGATGTAATACACATGACTGCTAGTGACCTACTTTTAAACAGACTTGATCTACTTTTAGAAATATCATCAAGACAAATATTCTGACGGAGTTTTATGAGTATCGGGCTGAAAATATGGCCTCAAGAGTGCACAAAAGGTTTTACTAAGATATGGCCCAGCGACCTACTTTTTGACCCAACGTCACGCAATTGCAGTCTTGTCAGAGGTATTATCGAGACATACATTCTGACCAAGTTTCTTGAGTATTTAACTAAAATTGTGGTCTATAGAGTACATACAAGGGTTTTCTAACATCTGGCCCAGTGACCTAGGCTACTTTTTGACCCAATGTGATCCAATTTCGCGCTTGTCCAAGATATCATCCAATCAAAACAAACATTCTGACGGAGTTTCATGAGTATTTGGCTGAAAATGTGCCCTCTAGAGTGCACACAAGTATTAAATTGGCTCGGTGACCTACTCTTTGACCTTACATGACCCGATTTCAAAATTGTTCAAGAATATTATCAAGATAGACATTCTGACCAAGTTTCTTGAGTATAAGGCTTGAAATGTGGATTCTAAAGTGCAAACAAGGTTTTTCTAAGATCTGGCCCAGGTACAGGTAGGTCTACATTTTGACACAACGCGACCAAATTTCGAACTTGGCCGAGATATTATCAAGACAAACGTCCAGATAAAGTTCCATGAGTATCGGACTGAAAATGTGGCCCCTAGAGTTCACACAAGGTAATTGTTGACGCCCAGACGAAGCACGACAGACGACGCATGATGTGCAACGGACACAACACGATCACAAAAGCTCACCTTGAGCGCTTTGTGCTCAGGTGAGCTAAAAATGGTACAAGTTTGGTAACAGAAAAAAGTTTTTCAGAAAATATTCCTACCAGCATTCAGTGCGAGGGACGGTGCGTACAAGACGATGGCCATGTACAAAATCTACAATCAGAAAAAAAGTAAAATCATGAAAACCCATTGTTTACATAAATAAATTGTCACAAGGATCAATAAATAACGAACCATGAACATAAGAAGTATACACCATGAGCTATTCGTTATCAATTTCTTTGAGTGGGGCTAGTTTGCAAAAGCATAAGGTTTGCGTCTTTTTTGTACGGAGTGAAGTGGCTTATAAATTCCTCTTGAAATAAATTTATAGTACCCGACTTTGAAACACAATTGTAAATGAAGTACAATTAATTCAAATAGATTTGAATACACAAATACAATATAGATGCAAGTAAAGACATTGTAATATGAGGATACATTGTTTTGTATGAGAAAAAAAAAAATCTCATTGAACCATTTTTTTCCCTAAAGTTGCATCGAAAAGAGTCATCTGCACATGGTAACGTGTTTAAGGCCATAGCGTTCAAAAGACATCGAATCACAACCACAAATACAAAATACATTTTACAACAACTACGGAATATAATGCTGTAGTAGCTTTTCTGGTGCTTGTACTTGCCTCGAGCTGCGTGGGAATATTTGATATCTCATGAGACCGAGGGCGTAATTTTCTTCTAATTCAGTGAGAAGCAAATACAAGCCACATTAAAGACTATGGAGCTGGAACCAAATATAAGACGCTATAAAATTACAAGATCTATAATACCATGGAGCGAGAAGCAAATACAAGCCGCAGTAAAGTTACTAGATCTATCACATTATGGATCGAGAAGCAAATACAAGCTGCTGGAAAATTACTAAATTTTTAACAGAGTATTCCTTCTCCTCGCAAATAGAAATTCTAATAACAAAATATTGCGTTTGTTTACGAAATCTTATCGAAAATGGAAACAAAAAACAAAAACCCGGTTTGGTTGGTGGTGGCCGTTTCCTTTAATAAAAGGCGGATTAACCCTATGACGAAACATTTTGACCAACGAAAACCGGAACCATCCCCAAAGCAGTCCGCACGCAGGTTAAGTTATCGTACTACTAGTACGAGTATATTCGAGACAGTATTTGACACCATATAGATATGCTTTTCCGGTCAGGTATGGTCTTACCTGCACACGATGCATGTATCTGAGCCGGAAATTTGTAGTTACATGTACATAATAAATTTGCCTTAGTGATGTTTCAGTGCCCAAGGCCCTATTTACAAGCACAAAATTTATTCCTGTATTTTGCTACATGGAATATATACGAGTACACTAGTAGGATTATTGTATTCAAATGCTCCTAGAATTTGCTTTTATAAATATTTTCGTTTTTTCATTGGCTAGTTTGTCGTTTTTTTTTTTACAGTAGACATATACATTAAGAAATGTTAAGTGCTAGGTTGTATTTTTTCGACAGCAGACCTATACATTCACAAATGTTAAGTGCTCATCCAACAACGAAGCAAGCCATTTTGCTTCTTTCTCTGCACTCGTATTAGATTTTTCTTTGCAGCCATTTTTAAGCAGGTGACCTTTTGCAAATGACGCTGAAATGTCAGAATAATGCAACTGGACTAATATACGATTGTTGGGCTCCTACAGCACTCGTTGGCGTTTATGATGAAACTGTATTAAACATACGTAGAAAAGATGTTTTCAAGCCAACCTTTTGTGAGCATAGGCATCTTTATGCCAAATGTTGCCCCTGAATGTTGCAAGGTTGCATCGATTAGAATATGCATTTCAATTTTCTTGGGGCCATCCAAGAAATCGCTGCTGGGACGTTTACGGTTTTAAATCGAAATATGTGTATTCACTATCCCTTACGCATTTAATATCGGTATTTTAAATATGTTTACATAGCTGACTAAATTCTGAACCAATCTACAGTCTATCAATCTTTACAGAGTTTTTTCTTCTCGTTCATAAGGATGTATCTTTAAAGATCTGAATAGCTCCTTTTCAGAGATGATCATCAAAGACTTGTTAATCTTACCATTTGTATACAGAATGTAATGGAACCTGCAGTCCGTACACCTTTACTAAATCTGTGCTCTAGATACTGAAAAACATGAGGAAAAAAATAAGCCGCACGCTGGGAAAAGGGGGTTTAATGCAGCTCCATGATGAATTGTACCAAGCAAGTTATTATATAAACGTGGATCCATAAAACCATTTTATCTAACAAGCAACAGAATCATGAGATAGATTGGTCTTTCGATAAACAGAAAATTGACCAATAGCAAAAAGTATTGATCCAGATCAGCCTGCGCAGATTGCGCAGGCTGACCTGTGTCGATACCTTTTGCAGATGCATTAAATCCCCTTTTCATAGAGCATGGTTCATTAATAAAAGATGTATAACCGTACGAAATGGATAGGACCGTTGGAGAAGTGGAAAGTACGAGTCCGTGTCGTTTCGTCGAATAGCATTAAGAAGTTGACTCGAAAGTGTCGATTACAGATTGTTGATTACGTTGAAGACGACCAATTGCGGATCTGATTTTTCGTTGATATTTTTTTTTTACGACAGCTGTCGAAAATATGTCGGAAACAACTGTCAGTACTCTACCATTACAAAAGTAAACTGTACCATACTTCTTTTCAAAGCACTGGCGTATCATGAACAAGACTTTCGACAAAAGGCAGCAGTTTTAGAAACAATATTGTCGAGGTGACTACTCGATAAAACGCGATGTATTCTCGGAGACATTTCTCCTGCAAAGTTTCTTTTTGACGAAATGTAGAGCATTCAGAGCATCGGGAAACTCCATTACAGGGGTTTAACCTTTCAATGCCATGCACAACGTACCCAGCAGATTAAGATCAGACTGCGGAGAACGGGAACGCGCAGTCTTATAGATGTACGTCGTCCTATACTTCAATCTAACCTATGCATATAATAATAATTTATAATCTCTTCAGCTGTTAGGGACTTTTAGCATTCTAATCCAATGTGTTGATAGGCAGCAAGTGAGTTAAACTGTAAGATGTGTAATACAGTACAGGCATCCAGACCAGTTCTTTCGTCTTGCATCAGACCATCTTGCAAACGTTGTGGCAAAAAGGGAAACTGCTCGTATCGATCATTTTTCTTTTTATTTTGTTTTAATGTTTTACTAGACCTAAACGAATTCTTGCCGCAGGGACTTTAAGGTAGCATTCGAGCTCGCTCATTCTTCTAGACAATAAGTCCACCCTACAAAACATTGTGTACGAGATGTAGTATCTATAAGTATCGATATCGCCTATTGCTTGGCCGCAGGAGCGGTGACGATATATTTGAGCCGCGCTCTATGAAAAGGGGGCTTAATGCATCTGCGAAAAGTATCGACTCAGGTCAGCCAGCGCAGTCCGCGCAAGCTGACCTGGGCTGACACTTTTCGCTATTGGTCAAATTTCTGCAAGTCCAGGGACCAGTGTTCCTCATTAATCAGTCGGTTGTTATATAAAATGGATTTCACTGATCCATAAATATGTGATGACTTGCTTTGTATCATGAATTACGGAGATGCTTTAAGCAACCTTTTGCCAGAGCATGGATCAGTCTTTTTATTCGCTTGAGAATTATGCCTAAAGCTGTCTTTCTGCGCGACAGAACCTTCCTTATCATATTTGGTTAGCGTCAAAATATTTAACTAATAGTTCATACTACTTCGGACCAAGAATAGCTACATCTCGCCATAGGTGTGAAGCATTCCTGGACGACCCTTCTATAATTATCCTTGCAAAATAGTCGATCCGATTCGAATGTGCAATTCGGTCCGATGGTACATTGTAAGAAGACATCGTTCAAATTGGGATGGTAGGGATTTTGTAGTTCATGGAAACATTGCCATAGTTAACAGCATGGGGATTTCTAACGAAAAGAATTATTTTCTGTGAGGCAGTTTTTTTTTGTTGTTGTTGTTTAAAGTTGGATCTGGGTTACTCTCGATGGCAATAGACTAGCCAACTTAATGATCGCTAGTCCAAAAATAGGGTAACCTGATACCACCACAACAATATCTCAACATTATTTGAATAAAAAGTAGTGCTATTTCATAACTTAGGACATCGATTCGTTGACCAACTTTAAAGACAAAAAAGTTGTACTTTATTTGAAAAAGAAAATCCTTTATAGACACGTGCACTGCTAATTCCATGAAATAGATCTATATATTTTTGTCAATTTAAAAGGACGCACTTTCTAGGTCACTTTAACCGAAATCTGTTCTATGCAATCTGATCTTGATCTTTATCATCCACAAGATTTACCAGTGTTGTCCTTGACATTGTACGTTATAACACTGTCTCAAGGAGATCGGGTTAAATTCAGGCTTACCCAAACATAAGCTATCATATATCGAAGGTTTTTATTGAATACCGGGTACACAAGCCCTAAATACTACTCTTACCTCGTTCCCTTACCTCAACTAAAATTTCTGGGTTCTAAAACTTCACTATTAAATAAGTATATCAATCAAGGCTCGTGATGAAATCGTGTGGAACATTGTGGCAAAAGATGGAATTACTTATTGAGATGGGTTTCTCCCCTCATTTGAATATTTTCAGGGCAAGTCTGCTGTAAGGCGACTATGTGCAGTCGTGTTCAGGTGACATGTATCCAACCGTTCAGCACAAGTAGTGCATAACATCTCAAGTCATTACCAAACAATTACCGTGAACATACCGCAGCTACCGAAAACATTGTGTCAAAAGGAGCATTTATTTATTTATCTGGTAAAGAGGTTTTTACCATAATTTGTGTCATTAGTGTCATGGGTGGGCGCGGAACAGATCGTAAACACATCAGGCTAAAAATACGGAGCTTTAAGTTGTTCTGGGGCCATACGTAAAAAACTTGAGTGTATTCTCAGCTGAGTTGGTGCTCAACTTTAAATTTCACTAATGCTTCCAACAGGGAGAAAAACTGAGATGGAATGATTGCTTTATTTAAAAGTTAACAGTCTAATCCAAACGTTGTATCAAATTAAAATATTGAGTCGTGCTCTGTGAAAAAAAAGGGTTGAATGCATCTGCAAAAGTATCGACCCATGTCAGCCTGTGCAGTCCGCGCAGGCTGAAATGGGTCTTAACCTTTTGCTATTTGTGAATGTCCTGCATGGCAAAGGACGGTTCTACATCCAGATCCAGTTAATTGCAAGACTAAATGGATTTTATGGATCCAAAATTATGTGATGACTTACTTAGAATAATTCATCACGGAGATGCATTAAAACTTCCTTTTGCCAGTCAGAGTATGGTCCATATTTATATATAACTTTGAAATTCCATGTTCAGCTGAGTTGAGCACGGAAAAAGTTTCTTCAGCACTCAGCCACACGTGATACCTTTACCAACATTCTCACTGGGAACTACTGAAACTATTTGCAAACAGAGATCACTCCTTTATCACTGCGCTTCGTTTCGACCTTATCTGCAAGGAAAAGCGGCCAGTTGTTTGGAAATACTATTACTGGTGGTACTGGTAAAAGAAACAAAGAAAAGCCATGAATATGTGCACTGGCCGCCGTTATATAAATGAAGTACAGAGTTAAAAAGTACAGAGACTATAGACAGCTCGTGTTTCGTATGACTAAACTTAGTTAAAATGGTAAAGGATTCATAAACATGAGCCATGCTCTGTGAAAAGGGGGCTTGATGCATCTGCGAAAAGTATCGACCCAGGTCAGCCTGCTCAGTCCGCGCAGGCTGACCTGGGACGAAACTTTTCGCTATCGGTCAATTTTCTGTATGTCAAAGGACTAGTCTACCTCCTGATTCAGTCTGTTGTGAAAAAGTGGCTATTGTGGATCCATAATTATATGATGGCTTGATTGGTACAGTGCACTACGGAGATTAAGCCCCCTTTTGCCAAAAAGTATCGATTCAGGTCAGCCTGAGCAGTCTGCGCTGGCTGACCTCGGTCGAAACTTTGTTTGGTGTGGATAAATTTCTTTATGTTAAAGGACCATTCTACCTCATAATTCAGTCAGTTTTTAAAACAAAACAGATCCATTTCATACGACAACTTGCTCGATATAATGCGTTACGCAGATGCATTAAACCCCCTTTTTACAGAGTCCTGCTCATTTGTTTATTACAAAGGTATGAATACACCCATTCTAAACACTCAAAAAAATACCACAAGCAAAACGTTTCGACCCATGTCAGCCTGTGCAGACTGTGCAAACTGACCTGAGCCGATATTTTTTGCATCATCATCATCAAGCCCCCTTTTCACAGAGCATGGCTGAAATATTTTTGAAATCGGAAAATAGGCTCCCGAGATATGCAACTGACAAGAAAAACGTAACAGATAGACGGACGGACGGACTACTCTACAGTCCGCAGCAGACGACTTGATAAGCAACTTTGTATATTATATGGATGGTTAACATGTATTGGGTTTAGTAAACGAATATATTTGAACACAGTATGGCAAAAGGAAAAACGAGAAATTCCCCTCTACGCATTATTTTATTTTCTATCGTGGCCTGCTCAAGGAGACACAAAGTCGTCTACAAAAGGTAAGTAAACAGGGAACCTGCAGGGCGCGGTAATCACTGGAAGGAACTTGTCACTAGAACTTGCTCATTTCTTACCTCAGGGGCATGTTACTCTGGAATACCTTAAAGTATCGAGGAAAACACACACGAGGAGTAGAGCGACAAACCTTTGACATATTAGCCATGCTCTGGCGAAAGAGAGTTTGATGCATTTCTATGATGCATGATACCAAGCAAGTCATCATTATAATGATGGATCCATGAAATCAATTTCGATTAACAATCGACTGAATCGTGAGGTACAATGGTCCTTTTGCTACGCAGACAATTGACCAACAGCAAAAAGTTTCGACCCACGTCAGCCTGCGCAGTCCGCGCAGGCTGACATGAATCGATACTTTTTGCAGATGCATTAAGCCCCTTTTTCACAGAACACGGCTCGTATTGGTCAAAGAGTTCAAATCAAAGTTGAAGAAGGAGAAACACGAAACTGCTAACGGACAGACAGGACAATCATGACCATGACATAATACTATCAGTTTATCTTACCTCGTAAGCGCTGGTCACCCTGAGTTTGTAGAAGATTGGTATAAAAATATGAGCAGCTACAGCGACAACAAGCAAGTAACCCAGTCCGATATACCAATACATTGTAGTATAATTGTACATCTCGGCCGGGGTTCCAAGTAATGTAATAGCCGACATGAAACTTGCAAGTATGGACAGAGCCACTGGGATTGGATTCATGTTTCCCCCAGCAAGAAGAAAGTCCTTGGTGTTGGCCTTCTTCCGGTCCTTTATGGCGTAGAACAACCCGATCGAGGCTGATACCGCAAGCATAAGACCGAACATCACGTAATCAACGGCGGTAAATGTGGCCGTGTCCTTCGTCTCAAAACTGTACGCCATTTTGTTGTCGTCGATTGTTTTTTTTTTTCTTTCTGTAATACAAATGGAACATAAAGATAAACTTAATGTTTCCAAACATTCTGGGTCCGCATTCACCAACCATTCTTATGAAAATTCTTGGTCTTATTGTCAAGAATTTTCTAAATTTTAAAGAAACATAACTTCTGATTGGCTAAACCATTTGGTTTAGCCAATCAGAAGTTGTGTTACTTTCAAATTTAGAAAATCTAAGATATAAAGACTAAGATGTTCCAAAGAATGGTCGGTGAAGACAGCCGAAATTTAGAAAATTCTTGACAATAAGACCAAGAATTTTCTAAATTTTAAAGAAACATAACTTCTGATTGGCTAAACCATTTGGTTTAGCCAATCAGAAGTTGTGTTACTTTCAAATTTAGAAAATCTAAGATATAAAGACTAAGATGTTCCAAAGAATGGTCGGTGAAGACAGCCCAAGTATCCAGTTGCACCGTTTTGCAATCTTTGAACTCGTTCATCGTTTTGCAATCCTTGAACTCGTTCATTCTAACATATTAAGCAAACATTGTACAAATACAACATTTTAAACTTCTACATTTCACAGCATTTGAAAACATTGAAGGAAAAAGGAACAATTGCCTATAACAAGCCGCTACTCCTTTTCCAACAACGATATCCCTGCTGATGAAAAAAGATACCGTGGTCTCCTTCCCTCAAAAGTTTGACCTACAACTGGTTATGACTTTTAATATATCTTTTTGGTAGTTTATCGGAGAATAATTGTGGATTATTGTTTGATAATTTCACCGTTTCGACCAGTGTAATTTACTGATAAACTCACTGGTAAGGAAAAACCGAGAGCTCCCCTCTACTTTGCAAGTCCCGACTAAAACGGGTTAGAAGCATGAAATAAATAGAATATTTATGTTTTTCTCGACGATAAATCAAATTTATTTCATCGAGTGAACATCATATGGTAATATTTTCACATTACTAATCATATTCACTCGATGAAATAATTTCGATTTTTAACCGAAAAAAACCAACAAATATTCTCTAACTCTTTCGCGTAAAGGGTCAAGATATGAAGATGTGGTAAGTAAACAGATTTTAAAAACATCTTCCCAGAATCTGGAACCGTTAGTAGATTTGAGCAAGACACTCAAGTTTTTTCGCGAAACCGGGTCCTGGCCTACAGTCTAATTTCTCCACAAAGGCTACAAATGTCGCTCATGTCAGTAAAACGGTATTGGATCTAAAGTCATACTGAATGCCATTACTTCTCCTGCAATCACACTCTATGATACGTCATTAGAAAAACTAACAGACTGCTTAGTACATAAATGATTTTTCTGTCTCTCAGGTATGAAAAGTTGGTTGTACGTATAGTGTTTAGCTCTGTTTTAAACATTACATGTAGTTCTGTCATAATATGGTGGCAGCTCGGATATCGGTGTTGTTAGAGATAATAATGTAATAACAAAAGACGAATATACAAACTTACAGCGTTTGGCTAGGATGCCACAAAAAACATCAAACATTAGGGATCAGACAAGTAAGTACAGTCTTAGTGTAATCTCCACGGTCCGAACGGACACTTTAAGATAATTTTACGGTGGAGTGCAACCCGACTTATTTCGCAAGTTTTGTAAAAATCTTCACAAAGATTGATGTTTCTTCCTGCGTAACAAGAGTTAAATAGATTTTAAACACGCAAGTGAAATTAAATTTCACGGAAAGCTCGAGTTGGTAGAGTCGATGGTTTATGCACGGCCGAACACTGGCAAGTGAATTTTGTGATCTTGTTTATGTGTGTTCTACACCACTAAGCGTAAACCGTCACGTTCTTACGCGTTTTCAGTACAAAATATCAACTTCTGTTTTTTAAGTTAATAAAAACAATGTCAAAATCGATCAGAGCCATGCTCTAAAAAGGGGCTTTGATGCATCTGCAAAAAGTATTGAACAGATCAGCCTGCACAGTCCGCATCGGCTGACCAGGATCGAAACCTTTTGCTACTGGTCAATTTTCTGCATTTACAAGGACAAGTCTACCTCTCGAGCCAGTCGATTGTTAGACCAAATGCGAGCCAGTCGATTATTAGACGAAATGGATTTCATGGATCCATAATAATGGGATGTCTTGCTTGGTATAAAGCATTATTGAGATGCATTAAATCCCCATATGCCAGAGCATGGCTCATTTTAAAGCTGCTTTGATATGCTTAGAGTTAAAAATGCAATACGAACCGGTATCAGTGCAGTATCCAACCAACTACAACTTTATATGAAGTCTACCGCTCTCTTTGACAGCCGTGTGAGAATAAACAATCTTTTGTGACGCTCATCTAATTTATTCAATGGACCGAAAAATATATACGACCTTAAAGATCCTAAATTTGATATGCAGACTTTTCCTATACGAAAGGACTACAGTCACGCGCTTCCTTAATTGTCCGAGCCATTGCGAGTAATACGCATGCAACGTGCACTTGCAATCAGCACAGATAGAGATCTAACCTCACCTAAGCGCAGTCTGATCTTGTGCCTATAGACCTACAGTCTGTTTCAATTGTGATATGATATCATGACACACTTACAAAATTTGTTGTTCTTAGGAGGAAAAAATCTCTTCAATTGATTAAATGGTGTTTTGACGCCGCCTTAACATTATTTCAGTCATATCACGGCGACAGCTCTCTTATTCGTGTATGTCCTTGGTTTCACCAGTACTGTGCTAGGGTTCTCATTTGTTTTGCCTGAGGACACTCCCACGAAAAAATCCAATGCTCCCAGTGAGGCTCGAACCCAGGGTCTCCAGGTAACGAGTCCTATACTTAACCACTGAGCCACGCGGGACCCTCTGTTTAATGGAGGTCTCTTTAGTATCAAAACTCTTAAAGGGGGCATTTAGTTTTTATTGCGTAAACCAAACGTTCTTATAAAACGCCGATATTTACAATGAAATATGAGCCATACTCTGTGAAAAGGGGGCTTAACGCATCTGCGAAAAGTATCGACCCAGGTCAGCCTGCGCAGTCCGCGCAGGCTGACCTGGGCCGAAACTTTTCGCTATTGGTCAATGTTCTACGTATCAAAGGACCATTTAAATTGTTCTTCTGCAAATGCTTTCAGTTTGGACAAGTCTAAGATTTTTTCGTTTGGTAAAGAGTTACAAAAAGGAAATTATCAGAAATGTAACTGCCGCCGTTACTGGTGTTCAATCACGTTCCATGCTGTTTGTTATCCATGACATAAATACGCTGTTTGAATCGTATTTTACGTCTGATAACTGCGACAGTTCACTTGTTCGTATTTTCTCCGAGTTCAACCAGCACGACATACAGGCTCTTTTAAAAGAGTCTGTTCTATGTAATAAAAAATAACAGGGTCCGTATTCACCAACTATTCTTAAAAACGTTCTTAGTCTTATTCTCCAAGATTGTCCAAATTTGAAAGTAACACAACTTCTGATTGGCTAAACCAAATGGTTTAGCCAATCAGAAGTTGTGTTCCTTTTAAATCCAGAAAATGTTGGAGAATAAGACTGAGAATGTTCTAAGAATGGTTGGTGAATACGGGCCCTGATTTATTGTAATTGTTATTGCATCTCGAATAATCAAATTTAAACCCTAGATGCCGAGCTCTCATTCCCTTGACAACGTTGACAATGAAAAGTCAACAAAACTGTTGGATATTACGTTTTAAACCGGGTGGATTTTTCTTTGTTTACCCGAAGGCATTCAAAAACAACATTTGGAACGTGATTCAAATATCGGCCATGACCGTTATGAATGAATGCTCTAATACACGTGCATTTGTTTTGTACCCCGTTTTCACCCTTACTTCCGCCCTGGCCTAAACTAAACCAGGGGCGAGTCGTATTCACTGTGGACCATTCTACACTCAATTTTGTTTCTTAAATCAAAACCTTTTAGTCTTAAATCGAAGCACTGCATATAATTTGCTAGAATCATGCAATTAAAGTAAGGAAAACGATGAAAAAGAAGCGTAATATATCCGATTAATAAATTAACCCTTATCCAACTAAATAAAAGAAATACATTACATTTACTTTGTAGACTACAAATGTTTTCAATTTGGTTTTAGTCTTAGATTTCGTCGTTTGATAAAGAGTAAAGGGATTCGAATCTGCTGGAATCTTCGAAGCAGTGATAGCAAAAGTAATGCTCGCTGTGCTTTGATTTCTATCCTTCGATCTGTGTGATTCTCGTACTAGTTGTATTTCGTTCATTAACTCTTTACGAAAGGACAAACATGTAGACTGAAAGAAATTGAAAGCATTTGTAGACGACAGTCTAAATGTGGCTGATTTGCATGTTGGATTTTCCTTTGATAGAGTGGAAACATTTTGGGAAAAGGAGAAAATTTTGTTTACCAGAAGGAAAAGGTTTGCATAGCCTAATCGTCGTGGTCAAACGGAACATTACTTACGATAGTAAATTTACGAATGTCTTTTAAGACTGATTCAAATGTCTAGATCAACGACGGTTATCATTTACCCTTAGGCTGCTAAGAGCGACTCAAGGACCTTTTGCGGACAGTGTAGATCAAGATCAGACTGCATCAAAAGTATATTCTGATTTCTTGGATCTACACTGTCCGTTTAGGATATATCTTTTCCTCCAAATATCTTTGAAATAGCAAAACATCGGCGTTTACTATCGGATTGAAAGTTTCACTTCGCTTATTTAGCAGGTTAAGGGTTAAAACATAATTTCTTCACGAAAACCTACGCACGTTTTCTTGACGAAAGATTTCTATTTGAGTACTAACAAAATAGCGTTTTGAAAGAAATAAAGAGGTGTTGGCCATTGGACCGCAAAATACTTGTATTGTATGCGGATAAATCTTGAATTCACTACAAACAGTATAATTTTTCCCGTCATGAAGAACCAAACCACTGGAAGGTCAAGGCTGTTTAAGCTTAAATATATTACATTAAATATCAGGCTGCGCAAATCCCACATCAGAATGCACGTTCTTCACCGATTTAATGTAGTAATTATCCAACAAGCCCCTTTTACAGCCCGACCCGCCAAAAACCTATGCAAGACTTCGTTCAATTTTAATTTGTATCGTAAATTAGGTCAAACGTGTGGGACATCTAGAGCAGAAGGTGTGACATTGATCTTGACCTTCTATCGGAGTTTCGTTTATGTAAACTTCGCCGCCTTTCGGGTGAACAACCGCCCTCTGAACAATTATGCCTCTCTCTCTCACTACATGATACAACTCTGATAACATCCACGTCTTAGATCTATAGAACAGTGGAAATATCGTTCTGTATTTACTAATATTCAATACACTCTAAACCCTTCTATATGAGCCAGGCTTTGGCAAAAGGGGATTTAATGCATCTGCGTGATTTCATGTTATCACAAGTCATCACATAATTCTAGATCAATAAAATAAATTTTGTCTAACAACTGACTGAATCATCCTTGGACACGCAGAAAATTTACCAATAGCAAAAAGTTTCGACCATGTCAGCCCGCACGGGCTGTGCAGGCTCATATGGGTCGATGCATTATGCCCCCTTTCCAAAGACCATTACACATATGTGTACTGATCTAATTTGTGTCCGATGGGCATTTCGTAAGAGAACCCACAACATAAGTTTAAGTGAAAGTTTAATCAAATACCGGTAATACCTTCTCTCTAGCTAGGATCCTCAATTTCCAACACATAAAACATAACTATTAAACCTTAAACTTGATCCCGTTTATTAATAAGCATGAGATACGGTGCTTTGGAAATAGTGCAGATCAAAATCAGACAATTCAGAAGGTTTAGCTTGATATTTGATCTACACCGCCGAAAAGGTTTATCATCATTTAGTAGGCAGCCATTCGGGCCAGATGACAGATTAAATATGACTCAAACATGGTAATTAGGGGGTTTTTTTTTGAGTAGAAAATGTTGTGGGACAAGGCAAAATGCTGGTTACCAGCATTTTCTCCTATTCTCACAATGTTTTTAAAAGTCCTCTTCCCTAGGTCGTTTAAACACGGGATTGTATCGTAAAGGGTTATACAGCGATTTACCTCATCATACAGTCAAGTTCACCTTTATTTATTGACTTTTATTCGTAAAATACTAAAGGCCTATGGATTCTTTTAAAGGTCAAATAGCAGCCAAAAGTAAACACTGTCGATGTTAAAATGCATTTAACACTTAAGCTGCTGAATAAATGAAATGCAAATTTCAATTCAACACTAAAAGCCCAAACATTGCGATTTCAAAGTTGGCATCAGCGGAAAGAAAATACCGTATCGGACAGTGTAGATCAAAGATCAGACTGCACGTTCTGTGCAGTCTGATCTTGATCTACACTGTCCACAAAAGGTCAATGACTCGCGATTAGGAGTTTAAGGGTTGAATTTTATGCACGCCATTTAAAAGAATGGAAATTACGATTGTATTGTGGAGATGACAACCTGTTACTGTACGGTCGGCCCAAATGTAAGTCGCTGGCAGAAAAAAATATTAAGACCAGGGAAAAAGTAAACAAAAGATTGAGGGACCTGGCAAGTTCTGACCTAGTATTGCAGTTCATTTTTCTGCCAGCGACCAACACTAAGTCTTGGACGACCGTACAAAAACAGATTGTCATCTTCACAAAAGTTTCTATACTTTTGAATGAAACGATTAAAATTTAAATGCGTTTTAACATCCGCATTGTTTAATTTTGGGTGCTATTGGGCCTTTAAGGGTTTCTGTCACTTTGTACAATCAAAACATCTGTGAAAATATATAACAAATTTATGAAAACTTTAAGTGAATGTTTTTCTTTATCAAGTGGATAAAATACAAGGAAAAGAAACACCCATTCCCTTTGAAACAGAATGGCTGGATCCTTTATACACATCAAACATGTCCATTTCCTTTTCAGTCAGTTTTTAACCCTTTTTATTTTATGATACCATTCTTGTATCTTCATGCAAAATGTTGCCCCTGACGGTTGCAAGGTTGCACAAACTACGACGGATAGAAAATGCATCTCATTTTTTGACCAACTGCAAAGAAATCACTGTTGTCGTTTTCGGTTTTATGATAGGACAAATCCCTTGAGTTTATCTATCCCTTACACAATGAATAATGGTAATTTATCCATGTTTACACAGCTGACCAAATTCTGAGCCATTCTACACACTTTCAAGTTTTAACAGCGTTTTTTCTTTCTACCTGTAAGGATGTATCTTTAATAATTCAGCAATCTATATATTAAAACGCTATACATCTGAAGTACTTCTGCATTTAAAGGGATCGATTGGCTGGGATAGAGGTGCGTAACCAGGGTTGTAGTAATGATGAAGCCCGATTTATTCCAAATGTTCTCTTTCTTTCTTTCTTTCTTTCCAGCAAAATGGATGTTGGGACCTTAAAGAGCCCAGCATGACTGTCAGTTTTTTAGACAATGTAAATCTAGATCAGGCTGCATTTTGCGGACAATGTAGATCAAGATCAGACTGCAGAGAACGTGCAGTGTGATCTTTGATCTACATTGTCCTCTATTTTAGTTTTTATTTTCTGGCAAAAGCAATTTTGAAAATGAGATGTTTTGGTCTTTTTTCCTGATTGAGAAAGAGCAATTCGTTTATTTGATGCTTTGAGGGTTAACACTTAAGCTGCAGAATAAATGAAACGCAAATTTCTACTCAATACTAAAAGCCCAAACATTGCGGTTTCAAAGTTGATTTCACCGGAAAGAAAAAAAAAAACGGAACGGACAGTGTAGATCAAAGATCAGACTGCACGTTCTGTGCAGTCTGATCTTGATCTACACTGTCCGCAAAAGGTTAGTGGGTCGCGATCAGCAGCTTAAGGGTTAATGTTGAAGCTTCCAGGCAATGAGACGTTTACGGTGCTTCTTATTTGGACATAAATTTATAGTGCACTGTACCGTCCCAAGTCCATTGTGAATTTTCCAGAATCAAAGCTACTGCGCTGTACATAATGACTTTCTGTTGCGTTGGTTTAATCTGTACTGCAGTGAAATACAATAATTTTTTTAATGGCACACGTAACCAAAGACAAATTGTATATGAGCGGCACTCTGGCAAAAGGGGGTTTAATGCATCTCCGTGATACATTATACCAAATAAGTCATCACATAATTATAGATCCGTAAAATCCATTTTATCTAACAACCGACTGAGTCATGAGATAGAATGGCCCTTTGACATGCAGAAAATTGACCAATAACAAAATGTTTCAACCCAGGTTATCCTGCAAGGACTGCGGACTGGGTCGACAATATTGTCAAATGCATTTAACCCCCTTTCACAGAGCATGACTCATATCTAGTCAGTAGTAGAGCTGTTAGCCTACGTTTTTACACTGTTATCGGATGAGGCTATTTCGGGGACCTAGATCTCTAATACGACGTGAAATACATGTGACCCATGTAAAAGTAATGCATCCGACGACAGTGTAATACTGAGGATGTTGACAAACTTCTGCGAGTCTAATGCCCGGGTCACACTCACGGATCATCTCGCCGGTTCCACTACAGTTTAAATCGTACGGATGACCCCGGAAATGCTAATTTGCGTAGTCCGGTACGGATCCGATACGGATGCACAACGGTGTGACTACGGGTTTTGATGTACCTACTAAGGATAATGTAGGAAAAGGGTCATTTGGCAACATGTGTGATTGTTACGGAATGATAAGGTTTAATAAAAAAAAAAAACACGGTTAAAAACGGAACGACACGTGCCAGGGCGTGTGCATTGCGGATGAACGACGCTTTGCTTCGGTATAAGTAAGTACAAATAAGAACGGCCTCTACGGAAGAGTACAAACCGCCTCGGAGCGACACGGAACTATCACGATAAACAATTCGTACATGCATACAAACGCTCGCGCTCGCGCACTCAGTTCACATTCAAAATGCCACAAAGAAAGAAAACATGAGGGCCTAATACTGGCCATGGATAGTTCCTCGGAGAAGCCAGTCCCTAGTCCATCATCTCCTCTGCCTCCGGTCACCTCTACGTCTGTCCTCTAGTAGCTTGACCACTACCCAGGTGTTTTGTGCCATATCAATAGCCAGTTCTTACCAATTAATTGCAAGCTTCAGTTGTTGATTGTGCATGTCGGATAGTGCCATGTATACCTCTACGGTAAGACACAGACTACGTTGGGCCCTGTAAGCAGTGAGTATTTATACAGAAGCCAGGCGTCAGTCTGGTAAAGTTGGGTGCCAGTCTTGACAGTACATACATTATACTGTACTAATTCGTAATAAAACAGTCGTAGACCGTGACATTCCGTCTATTGTCGTGATGTAACGTAGTAACCTGTGAAAGATCTTGAAAAACCTGACTGTTCCCTACCTAACGTGATACAACGTAATTAGATTGTGCCGTTCCGTGAACAATTCGTAACAAACAGTACTGTATCCTTGATCATTACGTAGCGTAACTGTGCCAGTACGTAGTTCACCGTAACTTACCGTAGAATTCCTTTGAAGACTTCCGGACGACGAATAAGTACGGATTAATACGGTTTTAATAAGGACTAATACACTCAGTATGTTTAGATACGGTTTAGTAAGGATCTACTACAGTTGTTTAATGCGTTGTCAAATTTTGAGCATGTACAAAAATTGTCACGGATATACAAGTACTATTACGGATGACTACGGCTACAATACGGAAAGCTATGAACCAATACGAATTACCACGAGTAATGCCGGATCGCATCCGCAGCTAATGCGGCGTCAAATCCATGTATGTGTGACCTAGGCATAAGGGTAAAGCAGTCTGTGGGAAAAACGATACTACTGATAATACACAGTGCCAAGTAGGTCAAAAGGAAATGCCTAACGAGTGTCATACAACACAGACGCGTGGTTTTTATTATTTAGAAAAAAAATTCGGATGGTAGAAAACCACGTAACAAGCACGAATGATGAAGCAAGAGGGCTAGGTGGCCCTTTAACCCTTTCAGCGCCATAGGCGAAAACAGGGACTTTTGCGGACGGCATAGATCAAGATCAGACTGCACAGAACGTGCAGTCTGATCATTGATCTATGCCCTCCGCTTGTTTGGCCAAGCCTATAGGATATAAATCTTCCGGAGACTCAGTGGATTGTATTTACAGCCATTAAAAGAGGCCAAGTTTGCTTATTTGGCGCCGAAAGAGTTAATGCTCTACGGGCTAAGATGCTATGGAGTACTAAATGAGTAGCATAGGCAATAAGCCGGCCCATAGCCAATGTTACTACAGGTTAATTTAGCATGCTATCTTTGTGAAGGAGGGGGGGGTAGGGACGTGTTTGAATAATTTTAATAAAAGACCACGCTATCATGTATGATGCTGTATATCAAATATAAGCGGTCCTGCCTTATGATTCCAGACAAGATCTTATTTCTTTAAAGTACCTGACCCCGTGGATTGGCCATCTATGACGCAAGGGGCAGAATTTAAATAAATTCAGTAAAGAACAACCGTAGGTATAATGCTGCAAATCAAATCAATGCTCTGGCAAAAGGGTGTTTAATGTATGTCCGTGGTCCATTATACTAAGTAAGTCATCACATAATCCTGGTTACATAAAATCCATTTAGTCTTACAATCGACTGGACCTGGGCCCGTACTCACCAACCATTCTTAAGAACGTTCTTAGTCTTATTCTCCATAATTTTCTACAATTGAAAGTAACACAACTTCTGATTGGCTAAACCATTTGGTTTAGCCAATCAGAAGTTGTGTTACTTTCAAACTTGGAAAATCCTGAAGAATAAGTCTAAGAACGTTCTTAAGAATGGTTGGTGAATACGGACCCAGGCTGGATGTACAATGGTCCTTTGACAAGCAGAAACTTTACAAATCGCTAAAGATTTCGACCCATGTCAGCCTGCGCGGAGTGCAGGAGGTTGACATGCGTGGATACTTTTTGCAGATGCATCAAGCCCCCTTTTCACAAAGCATGGCTCGAATATCAAAGCTCTATGCCATATGGTTTTTCTAAAGGCAAAATGATTTTTTTTTTCAACCAATTTTCCTATACACGCTGGATGCAACAACTGAAAACCCATGGACGATACCACCTTTGACCCCAGGGCAACTCTGATAAAAGGATGCTAGATTGGAAATATCAACACTGTTGGCCTGTTGGTCTCAAACAAAATATTTTACACCATCCTCTTAACTACTTAACCACAAGAATTAGGTCACATAAGGGTTTACCAGCCCTCAAGCATTACACTTCAAATAAATGACACGACCGAGAAACAGAAGGATTTAACCCTTTACCAAACAATCCCGAGTTTAAACGACCCTAAGGAAGAAGATTTTTTTGAAAACATTGTGGAAAAAGGAGAAAAAGCAGGTCACCAGCATTTTCTCCTTTTCCAACAATATCCTCTATCCTCTCAGATACAAAAATCCAAGCATTTGAGTCACACTAAATTTGTCGTCTGCAGTTGCTTTTCAATTCAACAATCCTACAGTTTTACTGTTCGGTAAAGGGTTAAAAGCGAAACATCGTGGAAAAAAATTGGTATCGACATGTAGCAAACACTTGCTCTTTTTCCGCCCACAACATTTTAAACGCAACAAATAATCATTGTTCCTGTTCTCGCAAACTGACATGGCTGACACAGGTCCAAGATTTTTACTACTACACAAACGGGGAGTATGATTTAGCCATGCTCTATGAAAAGGGGGCTTATCGTATCTACAAAGAGTATCGATTCAGGTCAGCCTGAACAGTGCACGCAGGCTGACCCGAGTCGATACGTTTTGCTGTTTGTACATATCAAGGGACCAGTGTACCTCCTGCTTTAGTTGGTTGTTATACAAAGTGGATTTTATGGATCCATAATTATGTGATTACATGCCTGGTATCATGCATCACGGAGATGCATTAAAATCCCTTTTTGCCAGAGCATGGCTCATATGTTATCGACTTAACCTTTTTAACCCTTTCCCAAATGACAAATTTTGGACTGGTCCAAATTGAAAGAGTTTGCAGACGACAATTTTAAATTTGATGAAAATGGCAGAAAGGTCTCAAAATGGGTAGAAAACACTGTGAGAAAAGGAGAAATTGCTCGTTACGAGCAATTTCTCCTTTTCCCACAGTGTTTTCAAAAGACTTGTACTGCAGACACGTGAAAACCAGGGCTTGTTTGGGAAAAGGTTAACTTATAATTACAAACTTCCTGATCAAGTTCACAGAACGTTTATAAACTCTTATGACCGCATTAAACTTCGATTCATAACAACAAAGAAACGATTTTTAAGGACCTTTCAGCTTACAGCTTTTAAAAACAAGAGGGCCATTGGCCCTAAAACGCTCACCTGAGTAAGGTCATCTGGGACTGATAAAGCTCAAAAGATCCTTGTTGTGATGATGTAAGACACGAGTGTTAGCGACGTACTTTTTGACCGACTTGACCTACTTTTGAATTTGTCAGAGATATCAAGACAAACATTCTGACAATGTTTCATGAGTATCAGACTGAAAGTGTGGCCTTTAGACTGCACACAAGGTTTTTCTATGATTTGGCTCGATGACCTACTTATTCACCCAACATTACATAATTTTGAACTTGAGATATAATCAAGACAAACATTCTGACAATGTTTCATAGGTAACAGACTGAAAATCTGGCCTCAAGGATGCACAAAAGGTTTTTCTAGGATTTGGCCAAGTGACATACTTTTTGACCTGGCATGACCAAATTTCAAAACTGTCAGAGATATCGCCAAGACCATTATTCTGACTGAGTTTTATGAGTATCGACTAAAAATGTAGCCTCTAAAGTGCACACAAGGTTGTTCTAAGATGTAGCCAAGTAACTTACCTTTTGACCTGACGTGATCCAATTTCAAACTTGTCCGAGTTATTATCTAGAAAAACATTCTGACCATGTTGCATCAGTACTGGTAAAAAATGTGGCCTATACTGTGCACACAAGATTTTTCTAAGATTTGGCCTAGTGGCCTATTTTTTTACCCGAAGTGAACCCAATATCAAGCTTTTCTGAGATATCATTTAGACAAACATTATGGCATGTTTCATGAGTATTGGGCTGGAAATGTATCTATGGTGCACACAAGGTTTTTCTAATATTTGACCCAGTGACCTACTTGTTTATCCCACATGACCCAATTTCGAACTTGTCAGAGGTTTCTCCCCTACAAACATTCTGACCAAGTTTCATGAACATCAGGCTAAAAATGTGGCCTCCAGAGTGCACACATGGTTTTTCTAAGATTTGACCCAGTAACCTACTTTTGACTTCATATGACCCAATTTCGAACTTGTGTGAGATTTTTACCAGAAAAAACATTCTGGTCAAGTTTCATGAGTATCAGACTGAAAATGTGACCTCTGGAATGCACATAAGGTTTTTCTAAAATTTGGCTCAGTGACATACTTTTTGACCTAACGTGACCCAATTTCGAACTTGTCGAAGATTTTATCAAGAAAAACATTCTGACCAAGTTTCATGAGTATCTGGCTTTAAATATGGCCTCTAGGGTGCACACAAGGTAAATGTTGACGGACGACAGACACAGCACGATCACAAAAGCTCATCTTGAGCACTTTGTGCTCAGGTGAGCTAAAATAGTTGGGAAATAAGCATTTGCTTGCAGAAAGCAACTATCCTTTTTCCCAACGGTGTTGTCCGTATTGTATAAATTCTAATTTTCCTTTCATGCCAGCTAATGGCATTTGTATAATTTTCAACAGATTTAGGTCAGTCTGAAAATAGCCGAGAGCTACGGTTATGGATTGAGTTTAGTTTAAGATGCCATTTGAATCTTTCAGTTGCAATATTTTGGGAGGTTTTTTTTTTATGTTATTATTTAAAAAGTCAATATGGCAGGAAAAAAATTCATCGCCAACTGTTTCTGAAGAAGTTTAGTAAGTACATAGTACTGATATCAACTCTTTACCACACGACAATATTTGACATTGGCCCAAACTGAAAGCGTTTGCAGGAGACAAATTAAGTGTTGCTAAAATCATTGGATTTGAAAGGTTAGAAAATATTTTGTGGGGGGAAAAAAAAGAGATAATGTTGCCGCTTACCAGCACTTTCTCCTCTTCCCACAATTTTTTAAAGTCTAATCTGCCAGGCTCGTTAACACTCAGGATTGTGTGGTACTGGGTTAATTAAATTCTAGATGTAATAATTAATTTTTGCTGTGGATTATATACCCTCGGCTAGTTGCATAAGTTGGTAATAAAACCGTTCTTCCATTTTTGTTTCTTTCCCCATCAAAGATAAAAGGTATTTCTATGATCAGCGGTTAAGTTCAAAAGACAAACTCAAAACTTCACAACAAGAGCACTGCATGCAGCTGCCAACGCACAGCTTTAGTTGCTTGATTTTCATTGAAAATTCTAAGTCGAAAATGGGGCATAACTGCGTCAAAAATACTTTGATTGTTGCATGCCCTCGTTGTATAGGTTCCCCTTTTGATTGTTAACAACTTGTCCAAGTTTGAAGTAAACAATTATCTTCAGTAATAACTGAGATAATATAAATGTCAACGTATTTGCACGAAGACACAGACGACAACGTAGGGATACGACAATAACTCGACGTTTTCTTCGAAAACAGCCGAGTTAAAAACGTTCTCGTGATTTTTAGAATCCAAAATTTCCCTCAAATACGAAAGCCTATAAGGGTCAATATGAACAATAAGAAAAATAAAAATAAAAACACGTTATAATGCGAAAAAAGTCGTACTAACGTAAAAATTAACGTTATAACGTGAATATAAAACACGTTATAACGCGAAAAAAGTCGCACCAACGCGAAAATTCTCATTATATAACGTGAATATAAAACACGTTATAACGCGAAAAAAGTCGCACTAACGCGAAAATTCACTATTACGAGAACTTTCGCGTTAGTGCGACTTTTTTTGCGTTATTACGTGTTTTAAAACACGTTATTACGAGAATTTTCGCGTTACTGCGACTTTTTTTGCGTTATAACGTGTTTTAAGACACGTTAAATATTACGAGATTTTTCGCTTTACTGCGACTTTTTTTGCGTTATAACGAGTTTTAAAACACGTTATTACGAGATTTTTCGCGTTGGTGCGACTTTTTTTGGCGTTATTACGTGTTTTAAAACACGTTATTATGAGAATTTTCGCGTTACTGCGACTTTTTTTGCGTTATAACGTGTTTCAAAACACGTTATTACGAGAATTTTCGCGTTACTGCGACTTTTTTTGCGTTATAACGTGTTTTAAATTCACGTTATAACGTGTTTTTAAAAAAACATTTTACCTTCATTCTGACACTTGTAGGCTTTCGTACTCAAATAACAAGGTAGCCATGCTAAATATGTTATCTTGTAACACAAGGAAGTGAGTAAAACATTAATCCTGACAAATAACGTCACATACAATCGCAATTTAATTAGGAAGTGCTCAGAGAAAGGGGGGGGGGGTATTTATATTTTCGTTATGCAGCATACAATACAAGCCGTCGCTTTATATGGACCCATTTGTTTTGCTGAATCGTGTACTAGAATGGTCCTGTAACTTGCTGAAACTTTGTCCATTGCAAAAAATTTCGATTCGTGTCAGCCTGCGCAGACTGCGCAGGCTGACACGAATCGATATTTTTTGCAGATGCACTAACCCACCGTTTAATAGAGCTTGACTTCCTTATCTTATTGTAATTTAGTACAGACTCTGTATAAAGTCAAGTCATCAGTTTAGTGATTCTTACAGCATCATTATATTCACTTTGGACAAAGAGTTCTAATTACTGCCATATCAATGCCTATCGTTCTGCTAGAATATCTCAACACAGCACTGTTACTGTATATCTACGATCAGACTGCATGTCCTGTGAAGTCTGATCTCGATCAACATTGGCCACGAAACCAAATAAAGTAGAGAAGCGCACACAAAGGAAGTTGTGAAAAGGGGGGCTTGATGCATCTGTTTGATTGGTTAATTTTCTGTACGTCAAAGGACAAGTATACCTCATGATTCAGTCGGTTGTTAGACAAAATGGACTTTGTTGATCGATAATTACTTGATGGCTTGCTTGGTATAATGCATCACGAGGGTGCATTAAGCTTTCTTTTGCCAGAGCATGACTCCTACAAAATTGAACAACATCAAGATCAAAGCACGACACGCGCAAAGGATCGTGGTCTTTTTTGTTGCAAGAGAATGACCTAAGCTATTAAAAAGGTCTATTAGGCTACAATACAAACAAAGTATAATTTGGTCGTCTTGATGACGAAGGCGGTTATTTAACTGGAGTTGATGTTCTACTTCTTACTTTGTGGGACACAGTGTTGTAGTCACTAACCCCAGTAGGTGGTAGAGCATGTGACTAGTGAACGTCAAATCTCTGACCACTTGAGGGTGTGGGTTCGATCCCCGCGGCTGGCCTAAAATAATACTAAAGTCTCTCAGATGGAAGGTTAAATCCTAGGTCCCGTGTGACGGTGCTATACAAAAAGCACGTTTAAGAACCAGGCGTAGCTTAGGATAGGTTTCGTACTGTATGCTGCACTATCCCCCATAACAACACTAACAGTCTTCTGGGGACGCCGCCCATACGTATATCAACTTTTAAAAGCGGTTTATCTCTCTGGCGGTACAGAGGTATCATTAAGCATACTTTGAGAATCAAACAAAGTAGTTTAAATACAACTGCACCTTAAGACATCTGACTGTTGGCCATATCGGCGAGCTAACAGAGTCTACGGTAATCAGCTGTGAGAGAGGACTGGATTGTGTCTTATTGCTTTTCACCCATACCCGCAAAGAAATTTGGCTAAACCAGTATTTGAACTAGAAAATCTTTGATTTAAGTCCTGTGCGTTGCTACTGAACTACGATGGCAATTATGATCCATCTTTAGATCATACGATTTCAAAGACAATCTGACTTTTCTGACTTATTTTGTCTCTAGACCATTTTTCCTTTGAAATAAGTAGTCTTCCTTTGAAGTAAGTGGTCTAAACCTACATGCATTTATTTACAGCGTTTGTGAAACAGTCTCTTGCAACTTATATTTATCACATAAAACCTCCTCCAACAGTGTATTAAACCCATGACTTATTTTCGATAATACACTAGTGTATTATCGTTTTTCAGGTCCCGGTTCTGATCAGTTTTTAGTCATGAGCGCATGAATCCGGAGAAACCAGCCACAGCACGTGCCGGAATTTAAACTACTACGCCGTTTCGCGGAAAAATGACGTCATTGTTGCTAAGGCGTACAAGCGTGGGAAGTTTTTTTTTTATATTTTCATGTGAAATAAAAACAAACAAAAAAATGCAGTTGAACTTTTTCAAAATCAACAATATTGCGGAAATAGGTGGAATTATCCCCTCTAGAAACTGTTTCAATTTATTTTCGGTGTAAATGTCAAAGAGCTGTCTACTTGTGTATGTACTCATTTAAAACCGAACAACAACTGTAAACATGGACCCGTGAACGGTTTTAAGGCTGAAGGTGATGATGCAGGATACTTATTTGACTGTCATTCGTTTTATGTGATAAATAGAATCTCACATTCGTGTTTATGTATTATCATTTTTATCAAACTCATTGATTAAAATGTATATGACGCTCGCCAAGACTCGCGTCATATAATTTTAGTCAACTCGTTTGATAAAAATGGTAACACATAAAGACCCATGTAAGATCCTCTATTTATCACCCTCGATGATTACTTCCTGGAAACCTTAGCTCTTTACCAACGACAAAATTTTAGTCTTGTCCAAATTGAAAGCACTTGCAGACGACAAAATAAATGTGACTCAAAAGCTGAAATTTGTTTTGGGATGGGTAGAAAACATTGCTGAAAAAGGATAAAATGCTGGTTACCAGCATTTTCTCCTTTTCCCACAATGTTTTCAAAAGGCTTCAATTTCAGGGTCGTCAAAAGTCGGGTTAGTGTGGTAAAGGGTTAACCGGACGTCACGCTGTAATGTGGATAGTTCCGAATCTTGACCCCACTTATCACGGGATTCGAACCTAGAACCGTTTGTGTAAGAGGCCGACGCTCTACCAATACACCACTGGTTGGTTGACTTGCGTCTATTTATTGTCGCCACCAAATTGCCTACTGTAGAATGGTTGAGAATTAGTCACTGTGCACACATATATAAATTACCGAAAAATACGGTGTAAGGGATGAATACATATATCGGAAATCTTCCATTCAAAACCGGAAACGTCACAACGGTGATTTCTTTGATGGCATCAAGAATATGAAATGCATTTTCTATCCGTCGTAATCTATGCAACCTTGCCACCGTCACAGGCAACATTTGGCATGAAGATACAAGAATGAATATAGTTTGATAAAATAAAGCTGGAATGGGTTAAAAACTGGCTGAAAACGAGTAGCCTATAGATGTATCTTAAAGCAACACAAACGAAGAGAATAACGTCTGACCCCGTTTCATTACTTTGTCGTCGTCACGTTTGAAGGGCGATGTGTTGTTAAAAGTTAAGCTCAACACAGATCTACAAATATTGAGCCATGCTCTGTAAAAAGGGGCCTTTATGCATCTGCAAAAAGTATCGACCCAGGTAAACCTGCGCAGTTCGCGCAGGTTGACCTGAATCGAAACCCTTTTGCTATTAGTCGAGTGTCTGCATCGCAAAGGACCAGTCTACCCCATGATTCAATCGGTTATTACACAAACGTATTTTATGGATCCATAAGTATTTAAGTGAATTGCCTGGCATAATGGATCACGGGGATGTCTTAAACTTCCTCTTGCCAGAGCATGGCTCAAATTGATTTTCATATAGTTCTGATAGCATGTTGACTCTGCTTCAACAAGTTCAACTCGCCTTTCTTTATTATCTCAACCATTAGAACAGAATATAAAAGAAATGGTCATTTTCAGTCAGACACGAGGAGAACATGATATATGAGATCGGAGAATTGGCACACTGAAGACCTAGGACCGGGCTGTTCTTCTGTGTCTGATCGCCTTATTTAACATAGTCCGTAACTACTTCAAATCGATTTATACAGCTAATCCTTTTTTTTTTTTCAGGCACTAGGACTGATTTACCATGTATCGCCTGCAATCGACACTTTCGTCCGACAGCAGACAACATTCAAAACATTGTGGCAAGGGAAAACGAGAGGGAACACATTTATCTATTAACCCTTTACCAAACAGCGAAATTCCAAACTTGTTGAAATTGAAAGCTTTTCAACGGAACACGACAAACTGAATGTGGTAAAGAAAACGGGACTTTTATCAGAAAGAGAAGAAAACATTGCAAGAAAAGGCGAAAATGCTTACCAGCATTTTTTCCTTTTTCCTGCAACGTTTTCAAAAGCCTTCTTCCTCGGGGTCATTAAATGTCGTGCCTGTGAGGAAAAATGGGTGAACCCTTTTGGGTGAACCCTTTACCAATCGACAAAATTTTAGACTGGTCAAAATTGATACCATTTGCAGAAGACAAATGTGGCTCAAATGAGGGAATTTGTCCGTGATAGAAAACATTGTGGTTACCAGCATTTTCTCCTTTTCCCACAATGTTTTCGAAAGCCTTTTTTCTTGGGGTCGTTAAATGTCGTAATTGTGAGGTAAAATGGGTTAAGGCATGTTGTTTTTTTTTTTACGTCAATGAAGTGACACATCTAATCTTATTTGAAACTATGTGGCGGGAAAAGAGGTAATCGTTGGTTACAAGCAGTTATTCCAAAATTTGCCTTTTAAGTTGCAGGTACCAGATCAAGAATTGCATCTGACCTTTCCAGCTCTCTTAGGTGCCACAAGATAAGTTTATTCTCCACAACAGTATCTGAGAGGAACACGAGGGAAGAAACCAGGAACTTGTTCAGTTTGAAACTCGTTGCCGAGCTTCAGAAGGGATAATCGCGATCTCAGTTTTAACTCTTTACCAAACGACAAAAAATTTGACTTGTCCAATTTGAAAGCAATTGCAGACGAAAAATTAAATGGGGCTCAAATAATGAGATTTGTCTTTCGAGGTAGAAAACATTGTGGGAAAAGGAGAAAATGCTGGTTACCAGCATTTTCTCCTTTTCCCACAATGTTTTCAATGGTCTTCTACGTTCGGGTCGTTAAAACTTGGGATTGTGCGGTAAAGGGTTAAGCAGTAACTAACAAGGTCTCAGCATGAACGTGCAACAAGGACGCATAGTTTAGTATCTAAAACACAGATGTAAGGTTATCAACTGAGACACCCCAGCCAAAGATTAGGTGTAATGACATTGTATATTTTTAGCAGTGCAACTCCCTTCGCCGACATATTGGTCATTTCCCATGCGCTAAAATTCTATACTTTTCGAAATTCAATGTATTTTCAAACGACAAAAAAAAAACTGAGTCTGAAATGTTTGGATTAGTCTTTGAAAGGGTAGCAATATTGTAAGTAAAGGAGAGAATGCTGATCACCAATAGTCTCTTCTTTTCATGCAATGTCGATCGTTTTGAAAAGAGTTAACTTTTATCGACTTTGTGATCAAATAAACTACAAACGAATTGGTCATACGAGAGTAAAACATCGTTTATTTGAATACGAAAGAATAAAAAAAAAACCAAGAAAATGTCAAAAAGGCGATTTTATATTCCTACCGAATGCTCTGATCGGAGACAAATGTATTAAACACTTCAAAGTTTAACTTCAATGGAAGATCATTCTCTAACACCAAACAGAAGACAACCAAAACTTGCGCCTTGCACATCTGGTTTGTGGTTGATTACTGTACCTCGTGCCCATAGAGTGACAGTAAAAGTGAAGGAGGAGTTCCCTACAAAGGTGTGTGTGTGTGTAAAGGAATCTTAATGCCTTTGCAAAAAGTATCGACTCAGGTCAGCCTGCGCAGTCCGCGCTTTTGGTAAATTTTCTACATATGACTGAACAGGTTTTCTGAATGTGTGAAGACTGTGATAAAGCAAGTTCAGTAGTTCTAAATGAGGAAGAGGATTTGGGTACATAACAGGAAGATGATTTCGACTGAGAAGAAGGAGGGGTTTCTAGTGAGGAAGAAGAAGATAAAGATTTAGAAAGGACAAGGCCTTTAAGTTCTTCAGCCATCTCCGGGAACTTTGCAGTTTCTTCACAAGAAGTTCGCAGGTAGGACAGCTGTCTTTTGCAGAAGTTGGGGAGACAAGGTCGGAATAACTTTGTCTGCCACTCAACTGCAACTGGTCTTTCCTGTGATTTTCATTTTCTTTGCGAGCCTCAATGAAACTGAGGATTTGCTTGTACTTAAGGGTAAGAATTTTCTTATACTTCCTAGTGGGACAGTCCTTGGAGGAAGATGGCTGAGAGGATTTGCAGTTACGACAAGAGGCGGATTATTGCAGGCATCAACATTGTGATCAGGTCCTTCAAAAGAGGATTTTGGACAAACATGAAGATTCCAAAAACCAAATATGCCTCTTAACCCTTAAGCTGCTAAGCGCGACTCACTGACGCTTTGCGAACAGTGAAGATCAAGATCAGACTGCACAGAACGTGCAGTCTGATCTTGGATCTACACTGTCCGATATGGAGATGTTTTTCTCCAAACAATAAGTTTGATATAACATAATTCGGGTTTTTACTCTCGACTTTAAAGTTTTACTTAACTTGTTTAGCAGGATAAGGGTTAAAGGGCTTCAAAGAAATGCCAGTCCAACATTAATTTTGCCCGTGGAAAAAAGCCATTAGCTAACATTTGCCAGTGGATAAAAAACAAGAGGGCCATGATGGCCCTGTATCCCTCAACTGGCTTATAAATATAAACCATAAATACTACACATTTCAATTCTGAGCCAAATGGTTTCAAAATGAAGACTTACAAAGTTTTCTCTGTAAAAGCCCATGTGAAATTTGAGACCCGCAGGGCAAGGCCATTTTTGATCCCTGAGCTATAATTACTTGAACTCTGGTAGAGGTCCACAAGATAAAGCCACATGCCAAAATAATACAAGTCTATGCTGCATGGTTATAAATAAGGTGATTTTCAAGTTTTGTCCATATGAAGCCTCTGTAAAACATAAGACCCCTGATGCAAGGCTAATTTAAAAAAAAAAATCAAAACAGGAAGATTTCTTAAGTTGTCACTATGTAAGCCCATGTAAAACTTGTGACCCCAGGGCTAAAATTTTGGCCCGCTTGGTAGAGGCCCACTAGATATAGCTACATGCAAAATTTGGTAGCTCTAGGCCTTATGGCTAGGTACAGGAAGATTTTTAAAGTTTTCTCTATATAAGCCTATGTAAAATTTGTGACCCCTGGGGCAGAGCCAATTTTGACCCCAGGGCTATAATTTGAAGACTCTTGATAGAGGTCTACTACATAAAGCTACATGCCAAATTTGGTAGCCCTGTGCCTTATGGTTTCAAACAAGAAGATTTTTAAAGATTTCCAATATTTTTCAGTTTTGTTGCCATGGCAACCAGAGTTTTTGAAGGAATCAAATTCTTTCAAGACATTCTGAAGAGGACCATGGCAGGATCATTTCTGTGAAGTTTCATGAAAGTTGGATGGGTAGTTTCAGAGAAGAAGATGTTTGAAATAAAAGTTAACGCACGGACAGACGGACGGACGCACGCACGACGGACACCGGGCTATGACATAAGCCCGCTGGCCTTCGGCCAGTGGAGCTAAAAAAGAAATTCGAACCCCGACAGTATATTATTTTACCGTTTTCAAGGATGTAATCTGATCAAACCTAGACAGAGAGAAATTTTAGCTATCGATCCTTAACCGTAGAGGATATGAGGACTTGTTGACAAAAAAGCCAGTTTTTTTTTTATTTTTACATAAACTACCATACAGAACGCACACCTTGCACTGCTGAACCCCAGTAATAAATGGTTAAGTGAACTGTTGCTGTGATATGTGACAAAATTAATCTTATTGAAAGTGGGGTAAAACACCATTCAGACAAAAATGGTGGAGAATGCTCAAACAAACTCTAAATCGTTCATTCATTCGCCCCTCAAGTTTGGTACGCAACAACGCGGACAACCTTGAGTCTGATGTGAACAGGTGCACACTGTATTAATTAGCTGTGCTCGGTGAAAAGAGGGTTTAATGCATCTGCAAAAAGCACCGACCATTGCAGCCTGCGCAGTCCGCGCAGGCTGGCATGGATCAAAACTTTGTACTAGAATCTAATTGTAAATTTTCTGCATGTCGAAGGACCATTCTACCTCTTTATTTAGTCTGATGTAGGGCACAATGGATTTTATGATTCCACAATTGTGTTAATACTTAAGCTGCTGAATAAATGAAACGCAAATTTCTACCCAATACTAAACGCCTGAACATTGCGGTTTCAAAGTTGATTTCACCGGAAAGAAAATATCGCATCGGACAGTGTAGATCAATGATCAGACTGCACGTTCTGTGCAGTCTGATCTTGATCTACACTGTCCGCAAAAGGTCAGTGGGTCGCGATAAGCAGCTTAAGGGTTAATGACTTGCTTTGAATAATGCACCACGGAGATGCACTAAACCTCCTTTTCCCAGAACATGGCTCATTACCTGTCCTTAACAAAGGATTGAATCTAATGTAAATAAGATGTTTGTATAGCTCAAAACTTACTTAGTGACTCTAATACTGCCTTTTGCAACTATATGTGTATTTTGCGGTGAGTCTACAACAACATCAGATTACACATATACGTGCAGTCTGATCTTGCTATACACTGTCCACTGGTCTATCAGTAGTCTTGATAATGTAAACCTCCTTCGATGCCAATTAATTTAACAAATTGTGTTTTTGTTATCGTCAACAATTCAAATTCGGTCGATAAGGGTTAAGATTTCGTCTCCGAGCGACACAACTACACGGTAGTTATACGGAATATTAACAGGTTAAAACCTTTCATGGAATCTTCTAACCAGACTGGATGTCATCGAGACAGTGACTATACATTAAAGCCGACAACATAGGCTTTAATAATGAAGTGATTGTTGGTTCATATTTAGACGCGATACGATACTACTATACTATACCTCTGAGCTTTATTCTGTTGAGTATTTGTTTCAATGAAACAACTATTTATCAAGAATGAGGATATCCCCATTTGTCTACCTTCGTGTCTGACTCTGCTTTCAACAGTGTCCCAGTTATATCACGGCGGCTAGTGCGCTCATTTTTACCTCTTTAGAGTTTCTTTATAAGTGCTCTCCAATAATAAAACTCTTTCAAAGCCACTGGCTACTTTCCTGGAATGAATCACTATCGAGCAACAGAAGTTCAGTGGCAACACAGGGTTTTAATCCAGGATTTGCTGGTTCGAATACTGGTTCAGCCAAAATTCTCGGCGTCTGAAAATGAACGATAACGTTACTTATTCCTCTTTCGCAGCCACACATATATGACTGTTTGTTAGGTGACGTAGCCAATGGTTTTCGTAATACATTGAGTTTGATTTCATAGAAACAGATAAATGCATACATGACTTAGCTGAAGTATAGTAATCAAAGTGCTGTAAGCACTGTAATCGGTCGACACTGAATAATTACAATGGTTTGAAATCACAAATCAGATGGTAGATGTTTAAACTGTGTATTGGACAAAATATCCTACACCATTACAAATGAGCTACGTAGGATCCCACTTTTTTAAACTGTCTTTCACAAATTAGTAGTTTAACGATTGGTTAAAATATAAGTTATGTTTGCCAGCCGACAGCAATAGAACGTAAAAGATATGTGACAATTCTGATCAGCAATGCCCATTATCAAGCTTTAGATATCACTCATCACGAACAGCAGTACCTACCAACCCTTTAAAAGAGTAAAAAAATACATATATTCTTTTCTGTAACCTTGGCAACTTTGGTTACAATTGTATTGTAACATATAAAAGCCGTATAACATATGTCTGCATTATAACTTTGGAATTGTTTACTTTTGGCTGCTTGTAGGCCTTTCATTTTTCCATTTTGAACAAGACATCGTATTCATCTTGACAAACTGTCCTACTTATTTTTTAGCGGTCCAAATTGCCCAGTCCAAACGTCTGCTGGCAAATTTCTCCTACATTATACTTTCAAAGAATGTAGATACCCAATAGCTCCCTAACCGTCAACTCTTTACCAAATAATAAAATTTTAGACTTGTCCAAATCAAAAGCATCTGCACATGACGATTAAATGTAGACCAAATGATGATCTGAATCGTTGAAAGGGTAAAAAAACATGGGAAAAGGAGAAAATGGTAACCTGTAATTTCCCCTTTTCTCACAATGTTTTCAACTTCTTTCTCATGGGCATTAACAAAGGATAGTTTGGTTAAGAGTTAAAACACTCAGTTAATCGACTAGCCTTTTACAGTCAGGAAAACAATATCAAACATTAGGCTTCAATTTCATGGTCGTTTTTTTCCCCCCATATACATCCCAAATAAACAGACAATTAGATCTAAGATATGAACGTCTGTGATATTAAACTGCATTGCGTTCAAAGGACAGTCTGATCTTTATCTTTTATTGTCTTCAAAAACGACTTTACTTGTCCATAGCCAACACAGGTAATTGTATTTGAGTCATTCTAATCAGTAAGAGCATAACTGCGGTAGCCTTGATCTCTTTATCTGAAATGTGGAAAGGATGAGAATTGACCAATGTGGAGTAGCTGATGAGACTAACATGTTGCTGACATTTGCACGCTTAGAGCGCTAAATTGTTAAAATAGACATGTTAAGCTTAGAAAAGCAGCCTAAATCATGCAGGACCATTGCTGTCTTGAGTAGAATAACTCGGAAAACTGGCATGACAGATCCAAGATCTGACTGCATGTTCTGAGCAGTCTGGTCTGAATCTACACTCTCTGCAAAGACTTTTTCCCTGGTCCGTTGATTCAGATATGGAGAATATAACAGTAAGTGAGCTTATTTGTGTGACCGTTTCAGGGTTTTTTTAATCCTCGATGAAAATGTTCTATTTGACAAAATTTCGAAAATCTTTTAAATGGGTGAAAAACGCTGTGGAAAAAAGAGAACATGCTGAATACATACAGTTTTTCCAACTATATTTTCAAAGCCACACAGGATTGTTTGGTCAAGGGTTTACAGACTGATTCCAGTCTGTAGAAACTCACCAAGAAGAAATACGTAAGTGAGTGTAAAATGGTAGTGCCATGGCTGGAAGGAGAGGAAAAGGGACTGTGAAAACAATTCAACCCTTATCCCGCTAAAACATTGAAATGAAATTTCAAACCGGTGGTAAAACCCGAATAATTCTATGTCAAACTTATTCTTTTTTGGAAAAAGAAATATCTCCTTATCGGACAGTATACATCCAAGATCAGACTGCACGTTCTGTGCAGTCTGATCTTGATCTATACTATCCGCAAAATAGGTCAGTGAGTCGCACTTAGCAGCCTAGGGGTTAATACATCATACGCTGAAAGATGCGTAATCAGTCAGTATTGCGAATGGACAGTCTGGGTACTAAGGTTGCAAGCGATGAATCGCCAGTCCATTCTGAAAATGTTTACGTAACGGCCTCTCCGCGAGGGCCATAACCTTTACACAACTCTATACCCTTTGTCCCCACAGCTTCACACGCTTCGTCTCGCTAACATTAAACGACCAGCCGGTTACTATTTTAAACTTACGGCTGTTACGAGTTGCATTTACATCAGTTTTCTCTTAGGCAGAGCAATCTAAATTTTCAAATTCTTTTCAAGCAATGTTTCCTGTTGCGATTTTATTCCTCTCAAGACCAAAATGACCCATTATCTTTTCAAAACCTGCTACATATACGGAGAGCAATCGTCACAACTTGGCCGATCACGTAACTACGTATAACTATCAACGAATCACTCGAAATTTGCCGAATGACATGGACAGCAGACGACTACAAGATGTGTTCACATCAACCAATACACTCGATTCGCACTCGTTTCATTCATAAAGTTTGCTGCTAATTACTGACCTTATTTCTTATAATCGTGTTGAAAGTAAACTGCTCCAGTTTTTGCTGGTCAGAGATTTTGATAATACTGTAATTATGACATACTTCAATACTAAACAAATTGTAACCGCCGTTTATTACATAACTGAAAAGTTATTATGGGATTACTTGACATTACTTAACGCCTGTTTACCGCTAATTACTATTCCTGCGCTTATCTGGGTCAAAAGTGCGGTTATCCGGGTCAAAAGTAGTTTTTGTAATAAGGTCATCACAGCAGGTATAAGCGTTAAAACGCTGTAAGTAAAAGCTGTTCCGAGTTGCAGTTACACCAGTTTGCCCTGAGTAGACGGGTTTCCCAAGTTTTCCATCTCTCTAATCGGTCTACCGCCCGATTAAAAACGGAGTGTAACACAAAAAGTATTTTTCAAGTTTTCGCCTTTAAAAACGGTTATCTTAATAAGAGACAATAACACGACGAGGGTTTCGCGATAACACTAAAAAACATCAAGCTTATCTGTATAGTCAAGATTTAGGCGAGTGAAATCCTATAAAGAACGGATTTCTTTTATGTTCTTGTTTATGTAGTGATACACAAATAAGTCAACTTTTCTCTTTTGTACCATGTAGCTAGACCGACAACATGTAAAATCTGAAAATCTGACATGCCAGAAGACAGCTGATAATGGGGACATGCCGGACAACTTAGCAAAGAACCAGCTTGTGCTGGTTCTTTGCTAACGAGATGTCAATGGTAATATGAACACCCCGTTGTATCACATAACTTGCCTTGTTTTCAGAGTTATATATTACCCATTGCGAGTTTTCTAATCTAATGTATACACGTTCGAGATAAACATAAAATGACGTCGTATGTAACGCCATTCTATGGTTCTTTTAGAAAAGTGAATTGGGTCCAATTCATAGAAATTACCACGAGTACATGGCATTGTATGGTTTTGCATTTCCTGGCATATAATTTGCGAGATTCCGTTATGTGATAAGGAGAATCTGACATTCGTTGGAATTTGTGTTGGAAAGTGTGTTCACGAGTGTGTCATTGTTTAAATGCAGATCAGCTTTGTTGCAAAAAGTAAAAGTGAATTTGAGTTACAGTGCAGAAAGAAAGTTTGATAAGAGAACAACATTACACAAAGACACGTAAGTTCTGCAACATTTTTCGTGCGTGACGTTGACGCCAATAGCTTATATTCGCCTTTTAGACCGTACTTACTTCAGATTCTACCTTAGACGGCGATTTTGCGATAGAATAGAATATGTACATGTCATACTTCTAGGTCGAGAAAAGGGCTCTCCACAGCAAAGAAATTAAATTGTTGTACATGTGATCAGGAATTACTGGTACGGCCCTGCTGACAGCAATGGTCACGTAGGCGTGCCCTTGGGCAGGGTATGGCACTTTCCGAGCCTAGTGCTAGTGAAACCCCGGAAAACACTGAAATTCATACCTACATGTAGTTCTACGTAAAATGCCATCCTGTATCGTCGACAAACGCCCTAAATATCAACATACCCTACTTACTACTAGTATCTGATAAGAGCTCTAGATCGTAAAAAGCGTATTTCTTGATGTAAAACATGCAACATTTTGACAACAGCTGTTTCCCATTTTGCAGATAATCCGTGAATAAAGACTTTGCTGTAAAACAGCCACTAAACGAAGAACGAAGTAACACTTAGTGAAATACAGGTCCAGGTCGATTGCTTAAAAAAAAGTTTTGTAATATTTCCACAGTATATTCCCCCCTGTAAAACATGTGAACCCCGCGACAGGGCCAATTTTGACGTCAGGGCTAAACTTTTAACAAACTAGGTAGCCAGCTACTAGATCTAGACTAATCTACGGGCCAAATTTGGTAGAAATAGGATTTATTGTTAGGAACAAAAGGCTTTTTACAGTTTTCAGTACATAAGCAAATGTAGAATTTGTGATTCCCGGGCAGGGCCATTGTTGATCCCAAGGCTAGAATTTGCACACTCTTGGTAGAGGCGTACTAGATGATATAGCTCTAGCTCCTACAGTTAGGAACAAGAAGATATGTACAATGCTTTCACTTAATAAGCATATGTATATCATGTGATCCCCGTTTTTTGACTCCCATATTTTAAACCAAGGGCTACAATTTGAACAATCTAGGTATAAGTTCACTTGATAAAACTTTAAGCAAAATTTGGCGGTCCTACGCCACCTGGATTGGCACACGAAGCTTTTACAAATTTTTACCATGTAAGCCTATGTAAAATCTGTAACCCAAGGGACGGGACAAGTTTTGACCTCAGGGCTATAAGTTGGACACGCTTGGTAAAGCTCCAGTAGATGAAGCTACATGCAAAATTTCGTAGCCAGAGGTCTAATGATTAGAACCACAAGAACATTTAATTTTTTTCACTAAAATAAGCCCTGGCTGACCTCGAGAGCCCCGCGGCGGGGCCAATTTTGACCCCAGAGCTATAAACAAGATTAAACAGTCTTGCTAGAAGTCAAATAGACAAAGCTACAAGCCAAGTTTGGTAGCACTAGGCCTTGTGGTTGGGTCCAAGAATTATTCAAAGTTTTCACCACATAAGCCCATGCAAAATTTGTGTCCCCCCTCCCCCACAGGGATCATTTTTAACCCAGACTACAATTTGAACAACCTTGGTATAGGTCAACTCATTGAAGCTACATGCTAAATTCGGTAGACATAAGCTTTGTGGTTTCAGACAAGAAAATTTTTAAAGATTTTCTCTTTTCTCTTCAGTTTTCTTGCTATGACAATCGAGCGTACGATGGACACAAGAGTCAGTCGAGCTTAAAAAGAAACGGCAAGAAAAACTAAAATATTGTTAATGAAACGCTGGCGAAATGGAAAACTGTATTCATATAGGGCCTAAAGGCTAATTGAGTAAAAAATTATTTTTATATGTGACATCTATCTACGAAATCTATCCATTAACAACAAAACAATTCCTTCTTGGGCTTCAGAGGGGTATGAAGACGAAATGCGAAGGGCTCTTACACAAATCAAAACAAGACTTTACCCCTTAGGCTGCTATGTGCGACCAAAGGTTCTTTAGTGGACAGTGTAAATTAAGATCAGACTGCACAGAACGTGCAGTCTGATCTTGAATCAACACTACTGTCTGATAAGGAGATATTTCCCCCTAAATGACTTTGAAATAGCAATGTTTGGGTTTTCCTATCGGCTTAAAAAGTTTCATTAAGACATATTTAGCAGGTTAAGGGTTAGTTTCATCTTACAATTAGCTGTTTAATCTTTGTTCTGCGATACATAAACATGCAGGTATTTTACGGAGATGGTAGACAAGATCAATATGCACACATCTGCAGTCTAATCTTGGCCTACCGAGTACAGTGGCAGTAACGTGCAGGGCTTGAAACAGGTCGCTGGTTGGAGTAAGAACTCTACCAAATTCTTTCCGAGGACTGGCAGTCTTCATTGAAACGATATTCAAATTCACCCTGAGTTGGCGCAATGGCTGCCGCGATATAACTCAAAAAGTGGTTAAAACGACGTTAGACATCAAAACACACACTGAAAAACAGGCTTATGGTTTAGATTTAAGGAGCCCATTTTGACTTTTTTACTTTCATACATAACTTTTTGTTAAACAATGAATAATTCTACAAAATACATTCTTTCTACAAGCATAAAGAATTTCAGCGGTCAAATTCAGTCAAGAGGTTCAAGTTTGGCCTTTTGCAAAATTCTGGCGCGAAAAGTTAAAAGGCTATGAATCCTATCAAGAAAAAATCAGTCTTTTATTTCAATACATTACTATCCTATTCATTGATGGTATGCCAGCTATTGCCTAACTTAAATTGGTGATAATTGATTATTACCGTTTATAATAAGACAAGCTTGTCTTAGTATATACAACACGTTGTCTGCACATGTCATATTCTTCGAAGATCTGATCTGTCTGCTATGACGCATCACTGGATAAAAACTGAACATACATGTATATTAATACTCGGTGCGTAAATTGCCGCTAAAAAAATACAAGCGAAAATGGCAATAAATAATACGTCTGTGGAAAAATCAAGCCAGTTTTTCGCTACAAATTTCTTAAGAGACAAAATGATCAGAAACGGGCAAAATAGATTTTAGAATACCAACTGTTTACTACAAATCTCTATAGTCAGTTTCTAAATATAGACATGGGGAAAATCGGGATTTGTGCAACAGACTGGCAATAAAAATAACGTCCCCACCTTGCAGGGCTTATAGCGTGGTTTTTCCCAAGCTTATATGGGCTAATGTTTATAAATGGCTGGTGCATAGGTTATATGCTAGCTAGCCATGGCTGTATGAATCGTACAAGGTAGGTTTTAGAGCGTAAACGTATATTTTACTTTGAAATTCGTTGCATTGATTCCCGCCTTGAAAAATAGTTCGGTTATGTACCCAGAATGCCCATATCAGATGACTATGTACCCAGAATGACCATATCAGATAGCTTACATGTATGTATTTGAAAAAAATGCGGAAGATAATGATTTATCACATAAAACCTCCTCCAGCAGTATATTAAACCCATGACTTATTTTTGATTATATACACTAGTTAGCGTATTATCGGTTTTTCTTTTTTTTTTTGGGGGGGGGGGGGGTCCGGTTCTGATTTTGTTTATATATAGCGAGAGATAAATGAGCGCATGAGGGCGGCGAAATGTGTACTACTTCGCCACTTCGCGGGAAAAGGACGTCGTTGCTGCTAAAACATATACGTGCGGAAAATGTTATGATTTTCATGTTTAATCACAACGAGAAATGAAGCATAAGTTATTTACAGTAAACAAATTGAGTAAATAATTCGATTTACTCCCTCTATGAACTGTTTTATTCTACTTTTGATGTAAATGTCACAGAACTATCTTCTTGTGTATATGTGCATTTCAAACCGAACTACATCTGTGCACATGGACCCGTGAACGATATATAGGCTAAGGTGATAATGCAGGATACTTATTTGTCTGTCATTCGTTTTATGTGATAAATAAAATCTCACAAACGTCTTATGAAATTAATATTAGCGGCGTACCACTAGGTGCACTGGCAGTTGTGATAAACCTTACATACTGTTTATAATAGCGTTAAACAACAAACAAACAAACGAATACAAGTCGTTTAAAAATGCAGCTATAGTTCTGATTGCTCTCAGAGGCCTCCAGGTCAGCCACATCACTGCAAGTATTCTCTGCAAAAATGTCCGTTCCATGCACGACTCCAAAATGAGCCAAATCAAATAGTTGTTGAGAGTAGCCTGATCAGTGACTTACCCTGATACAGCCCAATCTCGTTAGTGCGACACACAGAACTACAGGGTAGATTACGTCGGTCACTGAAACCTTCGTGATGAATTTCATGCCCACGACACTTTTAACAAGGTTAAAAGTTGCCAGGGCGCTCTATCTTTCGTTTATTTTTTATCTGCTTTTAAAATTCATTTTTCTGTCAGCCAATAACACTTTGACCGACCAAACAATAACAAACTGTCATATTCGCAATAATGTCCATACTTTGAAATGGTATAATTTAAATGCATCTTAACACACACACTGTTTACTTCAGGCTGCTACTGGGCCTTTAAGCCACGTGTTTTTCTCCTGTTTTCAAGTATTGAACATTTATTCGTATTGATAATCCATCCTATTACAGTGAGCAGAAAAATGCAAAGCAGGGTTAACATTTTATGCGATGAAATGAAAGTGTGCTATGCTCTGTGAAAAAGCAGCTTAATGCATCTGCGAAAAGTATCACTTAAGGTAAGCCTGCGCAGTCCGGGCAGATTGATCTGAGCCGAAACTTTTCGCTACTGGGTAATTTTCTATATGTCGAACGACCAGTCCACCTCATGTTCAGTCAGTTGTTTAAAAAAAGTGACTATTATGAATCCATAATTTTGTGATGGCTCGATTGGTATAATGTATCAAAGAGATGTATTAAGCCTCCTTTTGTCAGAGCATGGCTCATTAGGGTTTGTTTCAATATTCGGCTTATTGGTTGACTTAACATTTTTCGACAAATGGCTAAAACTATTACTACAACGCTTTGAACATTATTTCGGTCATTTCACGGCGAGACCTCACATAGTCATGGATTTCCTGGGTTTCACCAGTACTAGGCTAGGGCTCTGAAGTGTCTTGGCCAAGGAAACTCCCATAAAAAAAACGAGACGATCCAGTGAGGCTCGAAACCGGGCCCTCCAGTTCACGAGTCCAATACTTTACCACCGAGCCACGCAGGACCCATAAGAAATGATTAAGAGGCATGCTCTGTGAAAAGGGGGCTTAATGCACCTCCAAAAAGTACCCAACCAGGTCAGCCTGCACAGTCCGCGCAGGCTGACCTGGGTCGAAACAGTTTCTTTTGGTAATATTCTGCATATCCAAGGACTATTCTACCTCGGGATTCAGTCGGTTGTCAGACAATTTATTTTGTGTGTGTGGATTAACCCTTTCCCAAACGACAAATTTTGGACTGGTACAAATTGAAAGAGTTTGCAGACGACAATTTTTTTAAATTTGATGAAAATGGCAGAAAGGTCTCAAAAGAGGTAGAAAACACTGTGGGAAAAGGAGAAATTGCTCGTTACGAGCAATTTCTCCTTTTCCCACAGTGTTTTCAAAAGACTTGTACTGCAGACACGCGAAAACCAGGGCTTGTTTGGGAAAGGGTTAATGGTTATGTGATGACTAGCTTAGGTATAATACCTCACAGAGTTGCATTAAATCCCCATTTACAAGAGCACGGCTCATTTTTTTTGTTTTGACTTACGTTTACTCACTAGACTGTTTCCTCATACAATATGGATAGCGGGAATTTGAGTTTAACGCATAAAAATACATGTTAAGTATAATTATATTGTGGCGAAAAATATACATTGTTCGCTATGAACGTATTTTTTTCCTTTCGTCACAATGTTTTCAGAACTGGTGTCTTGCAAGTGGAAAAAAAAGTCGTCTGCAGCTGGTAACAATTTAAGGTAGCTGACTTACATAGCTGTCGTTGTAGATCTACTCGATTAAAACCAAAAAAGTCTTACTCTGGCAAAAGGGGGTTTAATGCACTTCAGTGATGCATGATACCAAGCAAATCATCGCATAATTATTGGTCCATAAAATCCGTTTTGTCTAAGTAACGGCTTAAAATTTGTCCTTTGACATGCAGAAAATTTGCAAATAGCAAAAAGCTTCGACCCTGGTCAGCCTGCGCGGTCCGCGCTCGCTGACCTGAATCGATACTTTGTGCGCAGATGCATTAAGCCCCCATTTCACACAGCATGGCTCATTACTAACAAATTAAGTGATCAACGCACGCTGTAGCACTAGATCTAGTTGCAGTAGCATACAATTTCTTCAGACTTAATTTACGGCGTAGGCCGAGTGTATATACTGGATACACGATTTGGAAGCACTGTGTGTAGATAGTGATGTCTAATTATGCTGTTCAACATTAAAACGTGTAGACATCCAATAAATATCGCATAAAATATACTCACAAATAACTTTTCCAACTTCCCTCAACTACACCACTGAAATGCGAACACAGCTATCCTAGGTGTATGAATATTGTATATCAGCCAATAGGAAACCAGTTAACCTTTACTTCCATCTAAACACCACGCGTGTCCTGGTTGTCTGAAAGCCAAGGAGGATGTGAGGTTTTACGTCACGCAAATGTTACGTAAACAGCACACTATCCTTGATTAACATATCCGAGTCCTAAGCAATGTGTTTTGACTCGGTATTTTATTGTAATGTTTATTTCTAGACGGTTTCGGACAGTCTTCAGTGCCGATTAAGAAGTTTGACTCATGTTGTAAATCACTTTTGCCTCACAGATTACATACCTACTAGAGATGGGAGATGGTATTGTACATGGTTAAACATACATTATGTCATCGACATAAACATACATTATGTCATCGACATGAGAGTCAAGGATAAAACATTAGCCATTTACTACACAATCCCGTTTAACGACCCTGAGGAAGAAGTTTTTTAAAATATTGTAGGCAAAGGAGAAAATGTTTACCATCATGTTCTCCTTTTCCCCACAATATTTTCTAGATCAACGTTTTCACAGCCAAAAGGCTTAATTCATTTATAGCTAAATTCTTGTCTGCAAATGCTTTCAATTTGGACGAGTCCAAAATTTTTGTCGTTTGGTAAAGAGTCAATAGAAGTAAATAGAATGTGACCAAGGGAGGATTAGCTCGTAACGGGCAAAAAAATTCCCTTTAACCCGAATGTTTTAAAAGCGTTCAGTCGGAAGACTGAGACGTGGACCGCTTGAAAAAAAAACAGACAAGTTGTTTACAAACATCAACGGTTAAATGGCCACAGACTAGCGGTATTAAATTTTTTTTTTCTTCTATAAACCATGTTCATAAATATTTTTGTTTACATTACCTTTTCCATTGTGGTTATTAAGTGGTTTCCGCAAAACTGATTTCAAGTCATATTTAGAAAATTATGTATATCTAACTCAAATGCATTAAACGCAAAGTTATCTGCCAAACACGTGGCTTTATCTAGACTATGAGATAATTCTGCGTAGTCATTTAGCAGATTTAATATTTATCTTTTATCTTTACAAATATGATAACTCTAAAAACTCTCTAACTCTCTCTCTCTCTCCTCCACACACTCTCTGTCTTTCTCTCTTTCTCTGGCTCTATCGTCTGTCTCTCTCACACGGCCTTGGTCATGTAGATAGTAATCAAGTAAAGAAAGTTTAAGTTTTACATTCAAGATCAGACTTTCCGTTTGCAGTCTGATCTCAATATACAAAGTACCCAAAAGATAAATGGTTTAACGGATGTAATCAAAGATTTAGAAAGTGAGATTATGGACGCAATGCCAAGACAAAAAAATCTAATAAAGACAACGATGACATTGTCACCAAATATCACATTTCTATGGATATCAACACCCCTGATATTCTGGCACGATAAAAGTATACTTACTTGTCTATGCCAGTCAGGGAAGTTTTACCCGGAAAGTTACTCCTTGTGTAATCGCAGTTCATCTTAACTTGCCGTTCACGACCATAGATGTATATTGTGGAGAGCGTAAGGAAAGACCAGCCTGCACATACATTTAGTCTAATCTTGCTCTACACTCTCCGCTGCTCCGTTTGTAGCTTCTGACATATAAAACCTATTTAATATCATTAAAATCAAGGAAATCTATTTCAGAGTTCATCCACAATTATTTAAATTCGGCAATACAAAGGCTAAATCACAGCACTTTATCATACATACTATTCCTGTGCTCGCGGCCACTTACAGCAATAGAAACGATGCTATGTACAACGCTTTGTCTTAGAAGTCTTCACTAGTTATTTTGAAGACATGTATCATCTAACCATTTCTGACATGAAAAACTAGCGAATTTTAACATATTGTGCGCTTTGACTGGAGGATCTAAAATTAGTGCTTATGTTTTGTTATTTTTATCAAACGAATTGACTAAAACTGCATGCCTCGAGTCATGTCAGGAATAATGTACATATGTAAGTCAACGAGTTAAATAAAAATGACAAAAAAATTAATTCAAATGTGAGATTCTGTTTAATCATATAGAACTAGTGACAGACAAACAGACGAAAAGTATCCTGGATCATCACATTTAGCCCATGTATCGTTCAGGGTCGATGTTCATAAGTGCAACACGGATTCACATGTCCATAATTACAAATAAACCACAACCGGATCCCAATACGATAATTCGCTGTTGTTGTACATAAGCAGACAAAGTTTTCCTTATCCCACCGTGAAATAGAAATTTCAATACCACGGAGAATATGTCGAACAAATCTGATTGGTCAATGAAACTTAGCGAAAGGCTTGTGAAGCAATTGAGAGCTGCTAAAATGATATTTACCGATCAGATTCGTTCAATATATTCATCGTGGTATTAAAGTTTCCAGTCCACGGATAGGATGAGGAACGATAAGACTGTTTTGTTCTAAAGAGAAAAATATGGATGGGCCATCATGGCTTAAGAGGTACTGAAATATGAAAGTTTAAACTGTTTTGTAGTTCAATGTGAAAAGAAACCATGAAAAAGTAACCACGCAAGCAATTGCCACTTTTTATTCATTGTTTTACATACCTTTAAAAAATGAAACTGATGTGGATCCAACCAATCGTTGGAAAAGGAGCAGTTGGTGCTAAAAATAGTGTGTCTGAAAATACATGTAGACTGTTCAGTCATGGATTAAATGGTAACGCTTTAAAAAAAAAAAACTGATTACCAATTAATAAAAGAAAAGTATTATCCACTTCATATCCATTGGCTAAGGGAGAATAAGCGCCGCGGGGTATCAGTTAACCCTTAAGCTGCTAAGCGCGACTCACTGACCTTTTCCGGACGGTGTAGATGTAGATCCAAGATCAGACTGCACAGAACGTGCAGTCTGATCCTGGATTCTACACTGTCCGATATGAAGATATCTTTCTAAAAAAAAGAACAAGTTTGAAATAACATTATTCGTTTTTTTTTTTAAATTTCGGCTTGAAAGTTTTATTTGACTTATTTAGTAGATAAAGTTTCACGGTAGTGCTTGTATACTTCTGTCATAAATGGGTCCACAAATAGGCCCGCAAAAGAATCCTAGTGACCATCAGAATAAACATGTCAATATTTTTACCAGTCGCAAATAACCATTGATTTATTTGAGGATAACACCAAGAAGTCGGTCAAAAGTCAGCTTCCAAAGTTTCCACCTGTATAGTCCCTTCAATTTCATACATTTTTCGGCGTAGCTGAATGTGCTGGCGTCTACCTTCCTTTTTGGTGCTTATAACAAATGAATAAATAAAAATGTGTGATTGGTAAAAAATGTAGACATGTTTATTGTAAGGGCCCCTGCCTATCTGCTGTCAAATTTACGCCGACTATCTTAAAAAAAAGGGGGGGGGGGGTATTTCTCGTTTACTATGTGCCATAAAGAAGATACATCACCACAAATACGACAAACTTTAGTAATTATTTTTTTCTCTGTCCAAACTCGGAAATCTCTGAAAAAAGATGCTGACAAATGACAGGGGCTCATGTTTGATATGTAATGCAGTTGGACATTGTCATATATATAGATTATTCAGGGCTAAGTTTGTAAAAAAAAACAGCACCTTCGTTGTATTATCAATCATGATAGATATTTATTTCACTTGTACATAATAGTATACATCATGTTACAACATTCTATGTTTTAAAGATCAACAATAGTCAACAGTGACATACATTTGGAGAGAGAGAGAGAGAGAAAGGAAAACTTTGGCTAGATTTATATATTATAAGGAAGATGTAAAAAAAAAATAACATTTGAACCACAGGAGTGCCAAACAGAACTTTACTGACTTGTGCGGTCAGTGCAGAGTCAGATCAGACCTCACAACACGTGCAGTCTATCTTGGAACTGCACTTTCCGCTATTAATTTTGTTTAGCATTCCTTTTATAGAATGCAAACTTAATAAACTTACATGTTTTCAAAATGGTATTGTACTCCTCAGATTTCATCAGACTTACAAATTTAAACATACTTGGTTTGACGTAGTATTTTTTATCTATATATTTCTTACGAAGACTATATTAAAAAGGACATTCAATAATGAAATGATATTCATCTTCTATGCAATTCATGTTACAAAATATACAAAATCTTTCATTCCTGGGGATTCGTATACGCCCGTGTCTTCCGGATTCAACTCGTAGAATATGGGAAGACGTGCGGATTTTAGTTAAACAAATTCTGAGACGTTTTGTTAAAATAATAGATAAGTAACTTTCAATTTTGAATTCTTCTTTCAAGTGGCCATATAAAGGAGAAAGAACAGCACTTGTTGATAAATCCGAATACCATTTCTGTAAAAATGAATCTTTCAATCGTTGTTTGAAAATTTCAATAAAATGATCAGGACTAACACTTTCGGGATTCTCCCAAACATATAAACAACCATTTTCTTCTAATAGTGATTTAACACGTGATAACCAGTTTACCTTACCAAGAGACATATCATTTAACATAACTTTAGTGATGGTTTTCATTAAGATGTTTTCTGTCTTTATTATTTTAAAAAAGTATTTTAACATAAGGACATATCTATTTATATACAATGGATAACGTCCTAATTCGCCATAAACGGCAGCATTGCAAGTGGACTGTTTGACCCCGAGAATCATCTTACAAAATTTTAGATGAATTCGCTCAAGCTCTTTGGATTTAATGAACCCCCATATCTGACACCCAAAGTTGACAGTTGGACTGACAAAGGCATCAAATAATTCTAACGAAATTTTTGGGTTTACAAAATGTTTACAAATGTTACTATATAAAACATGCATTGCCTTAAGAGCTTTTCCGACAGCATACTGATTGTTTAATATAAATGACCCAGTATAGTTCAGTATAACACCTAAATAATTGAAATTATCAACTACTTCTATTTCGTCATTATTGTAATACCATTTTTCATTTGACTTGATTCTGCCTCGCTTCCTGAAAACTACAATTTAATTTTGGCAATATTAACTTCCAGTCCCCATTTAGAACAATATTCATATAAAAGATCAAGACTATGTTGTAGGTCTTCCTTAGAGTTTCCAATAATTACCATGTCGTCTGCAAATAATAACACGATGAAACATATTTCATTTAATGTAAGACCGCAACTGTTACTATCCTGTAAAAAAAGTTCTAAATCCTCCAAGAAGAGAGCGAAAAGTGCCGGTGAGCTCGTCTGGCCTTGGATTAACCCTATCGCAACATCGAAAAGTCCGAAAATGTATTAAAATTTTTTACACATGATTTTACGGAAGCATACATGGAACGAAAAACATTTAAAATTTTACCACCTAGACCCATATTAAAAAGTTTATACCACAATGCTTCCCTGTTAACGGAGTCAAAAGCCTTTTTCAGATCGATAAACGCGCACGGAATGCGTAAATTATAGTTAAGAATATGTTCAACAAGATTCGATAACACAAAAATTGCATCTGTCGTGCCGCGCTTTTTACGGAAGCCAAATTGCGAGTCTGAAATAAAATTATTGGATTCGAACCATGATTCGATTCTAGAAGTTAAAACACTAGAAAAAAGTTTACCCAGGTTACCTGTCAATGTGATTCCTCGATAATTTGTAGTTTGGTTGGTATCTCCCTTTTTATGAATAGGAACTATGTAACCTTTAGACCAACATTCTGGAAATATGCCAGTGTCAAATATAATATTAAACATGTCTGTGAGATGACCGGAAATGGTGTCACACGACTCTATGAAATATTCGTTCAATAAATTATCACTATTACTGCATAGTGATTCTCTATTTTCATTAGATTTGTTGCTATTGAATAAATGCAAAGCTTGGAGATAATTACGTCGAGCTGAAATACAATCGCTATCAAATCATTGCTTATTTTTTGTCCGCTGTTGGTTCACGTTTGCACATTGTTTCACAGTGCGTTGAAAAAAGGGTTTTGCCGTATTACGAATAATTTCTGAAAAGGATACGACCATTTTTTCTACAGAACATCTACTTGTCTGATCTGTATCAAATATAACACGGGTTAAATTGCTTAGTTCAGAAATTAACTGGGCCCGAAATTCATCCTTTTTCCCATCAACCCATTTATAACAAAGACTCGAATTCTCATTTTTACGTTTTTCAAGGGGAGTAATAGGGAAGCTAAGATTAAATAATAACGGTGCCTGATCACTATATATAGTAAAATCGCCGACTCTGAAATCATCAATACAATGGAAATCGCACCTATTTAACAAAAGGTAGTCTATTGTACTACAAACATGTCTTGAATAATACGTAAACGCTCCTGTATTTTTGTCTGCCCCGAGTCTACCGTTAGCTATACTGAGCGATGTTGATTTACACAAATCTAAAAGTAATTTACCTCTACTATTACATGTATAATCTAAGGAGGCCCTGTCTAGGGGCTCATCAGAACAGTAATCGCTAGAATCGAGATCATCGACTCTTTTATCATGTAAAATATAATCTTTCATGACTTAAATGCATTGCTGGTGGAGGATTATTTAGACTAGCGAAGCTAGTCTATAGGCATCAAGACTGACCTAGAATCAAAGTAAACAAAAAACCCCACAGTTGCCAAATACTGCCTCACAGAAAAATACTTCTTTCTGCTATAAATCTTAATTTTTGTTATATATGACAATTTTGACAAAAACCACTAAATTTCTACCACTCCAATTTGAACATGTCGTCTTACAAAGTAATAAACTGAACAAGATGTCATTTACAAGGTACAAGATCTTTGCTTATATGTAAATTAAGTGACCTATGCAAAGCAGAGAATCACTTTTTCCTACACCACTGTAACATGATGAATGAATCTATTAATAGATAAAGCTAGGTAACTTGTAGCAAATCCCAGTTACATTAACCCTCACTGGACAGGGAACCCTTGTCATTCCTTCAGTCATTCATTATTTAGATCATTGTGTACAGTTGTACTGTTATGTTAAGCTGTTATTCTAGTCTTGAATACTAACCCTTTACCAAACAATCCCAAGTTTTAACGATACTGGGGAAAATCCCTTTTAAAACATTGCGGGAAAAGGAGAAATGCTGGTAGTCATCATATTGTCCTTTTCCCACCTTGTTTTCCACCCTTTTGGAATCAGGTTTCATCAGTTCAGCCACTTTTGATTTATGGTCTGCAACAGCTTTGAATTTGGACTGGCGTAATTTTTTTCGTTTTGTAAAGAGAGTTTAATAGTTAACTACATCTTGTGCTATTGGATATTGACTAATTGAATGCATGGTGTTTCAACGCCGTTTTCAACATTATTTCAGTGATATTGCGGCGGCCAGAGCACCTATCCATGCTTTCCTGGAGTTTTTTTTACCAGCACTACCGCGACTCAATGACGTTCTGACATCAGACTGCGCAAAGCATGCAGTCTGATCTTGGATCTACACTGTCCGATAAGAGGATATATCATTTTCTCCAAAATGTAACTTTGAAATAGCAATATTCAGTTGTTTACCATCGGCTTGAAAGTTTCGTTTAACATTTTTAGCAGGTTAAGGGTTAAACTGGATTACAGTTAACCAATAGCACGCATAGCCCCAGCAGCTCAGTCGGTAATGTACTGGACTTGGGAACAGGAGGTCGGTGGTTCGATCCCCGACTCGGCAGATTTCTTTCCGAGGATTCATGATAGTCATTGTGACAGGATTCATTTCTTTCTTTTTCTCTCTCACTTTTCGACGATGGTTATAATATAAATGCGGGAAAGCAGCCAGTGGCTTGGAAAGAATATTGTGTGGAGTACTGGTAAAAGAAACTGCAGGAAAGCATGGATATGTGCACTGTCCACTGCTACATAACTGAAATAATGTTGAAAACAGGGTTAACCCTTTACCACACAATCCCGACTTTTAACGACCCTGAGAGAAAGGTCTTTTGAAAACATTGTGGGAAAAGGAGAAAATGTTGGTAACCAGCATTTTCTCCTTTTCCCACAATGTTTTCTACCCTTTCCGAAAAAAATTTCAATTTTTCAGCCACATTTATTTTGTCGTCTGCAAATGCTTTCAATTTGGACCAGTCTAAAATGTTGTCGTTTGGTAAAGGGTTAAACACCATACAAACAATCAATCAATCGAATTCGCTAGTCTGTCATTACTTTCTGTACTTTGATTTATTATGTATGTATGTGTGTGATGTGAATTTATAATAATTATAATTTTACTCTTCGTATCACTTGACAAGTCGCATAGCCAGGCGTAGGCCTGAACATAACTGCGATGTTGCAAGTGGGCATAGATCTACATGCCTTGTTGGAGAAAGAATAAAAGAAACAACACAGATGATCTTTTTTAAGATGGTCGGAGTAGGCACTACTGTAATTAGAATGTTGAAACCCTTTTGTAGTTCAATATAAAGAGAAATCATAAAAAATAACAACACAAACCATTGCCCCATTTTCCTCAGTGTTTTGCACACTGTTGAAAGATGAAATTGTCAATTAGATATGAGCCATGCTCTGGCAAAAGGAGGTTTAATTCATCTCCATGTTGCATTATACCAAGCAACTAATTTTATCGATGCATAAAATCCATTTTGTTCTAATAACAGATTGAAATATGAGGTAGACTGTTCCTTTGACAATTGCCAAGAAGTTTGACCCAGGTTAGCCTACGCAGAATGGAGCAATTACTATAAAAAAAATCGGGTGTCTGGACATACTTGTATACTATACAGTGATCGCTTATATAGGGAGACACATAAAATAAAATGAAAACCAAACCATACCCATTTGCTACGTTGTGAATAAACGCCACGGGATATCGATTATAGACGTGCCCTCAAAAAGGCTATCGGAGGCCCGCAGAATGAGCTTGTCCGCATTTTTACCAATCACAAATTACTTTTAATTCAGTCCAGACGCATAGAAGTAGGTTAAAAGCCAGCTCATACGCCTACGCCGAAAAAGACAGAAAGACGGATTGCAATCGGTTGGGTTTCATCGTGATTTTACTCCTGACCACGTCCCTGCTTGACTGATTCGGAAACAAAACGTGTGCGTTCAATCCCAGTATGATTTGTTTGGGGTCTGTGACAAATACTGAATTTAGGGGTCTCATACCGGCAATATGTATTCGAAAAAAAAACAATGCCCTGCTGACATTTTAGTCGTTACACGCCTAATTTATTTATTGCAAACTGGTATTTTAAGACACAAATACAGTACATAGTTACACTCTTGCTGTACGTCCCTAATTCTTCGCCTGCTAAGCGCGACGACTCGAGGCGCTTTTGCGGCCAATGCAGATCAAGATCAGACTGCACAAAACGTGCAGTCTGATCTTGGATCTGCACTGTCCGATACCTTAGTTTCCCCCGGTGAAATCAACTTTGAAATCGCAATACTTGGGGTTTCACTGTTGAGTGGAAATGTTCGTTTCATTTATTTAGCAGCTTAAGGGTTAAAACGTTGAGTGTTTCAAGATGTTACTATGTTCAGACCGTGTTCATTTGGCCAGTCTTACTTTAAAGGCACACTAGCGGCTAAAAGTAGGCCTAATCAATTAGGGAGTCAAAATAGAGACAAATTTAATTCTTACAATTTAAAAATGTGAATATTATTATGAGTGTGATAATGTGTTACAGTGGAATCTGTCAAAGTTCCAGTCGCTAGCAAAAAATGTACTGCAAAACTAGAACAAAAGTTGCCAACTTTTATTCTTGCTTTATAGTATACCTACATTTTTTGCCAGTAGACGTGAACTTTGACAGATTCCGCTGTAACATATTACCTTACTCAAAATGATATCTGCTCTTTTAAAATACTTTGAATTGAATTCGTCTGCACATAGTTTGAATATTTTTTTTTTCTGCAATTTGACCCCAAGGTGTTTACATTTGGGAACTACAGGGCCTTTGATTTGTTTGAAATATGTTGTGCTGAACTATTTACAAAGGTCTTTTAAACAACATGATACACTTAACTCTTTCCCAAACAAGCCCTGGTTTTCACGTGTCTGCAGTACAAGTCTTTTGAAAACACTGTGGGAAAAGGAGAAATTGCTCGTAAAGAGCAATTTCTCCTTTTCCCACAGTGTTTTCTACCCTTTTTGAGAACTTTCTGCCATTTTCATCAAATTTAAAATTGTCGTCTGCAAACTCTTTCAATTTGGACCAGTCCGAAATTTGTCATTTGGGAAAGGGTTAATCGCGCAAATTAAAAAAAGGAAAAGGCGATTTCAGTGCCCATTTCAGTCTAACGGTCGCTTGAAAACATTGTTATTTGTTAGAGAGCCTTTAAAAATCGCATTTAGAAAAATAACAATCAAGCTGTAATCAGTGGGAAAACTCATTAACTCTTTACCACAGAGTCCCGAGTTTTAGCGACCCTAAGAAAGAGATCTTTCGGGTAAAAACATTGTGGGAAAAGGAGAAAATGTTGGTGACCAGCATTTTCTCCTTTTCCCACAATGTTTTTACCCGAAAGATCTACCATTTTAAACACATTGAAATTGTCGTCTGCAAATGCTTTCGATTTGGGCTAAACTTTTGTCGTGTGGTAAGGGGTTAAGTCAAGGACAAAGAACTTAATTAACATGCATGGTGATTACGGACCAAACTCTACCTGGTACGGATCAAACACGTTGTAAAATACCTTGTCTACTAGAACATATGTTCAGATCGGTCAATCCATTATCTTTCATTATCAAATTATTATCAATGTACTGAAAGTACTTTCATTATAAAAATTATTATAAAAGTACTGAAAGTACTGGCAGACTAGCCTATATTGGTTACCTCCCCTGATACTGCAAGTTTATAGGGATCGGCGCTGGCTACTAAAAACTGATAAGTGACTGACTGATAAGTGATTGTATTTTTTGTATCACCCATTGATTTTTATTTCTGCTAATTAACATCCTTTTAGTTTCTATTACCAATTTTAGATTGTGCAAAAATCGCCGTGTTACCCATACGGTCAAACTTGAAATGCGTAAGATGCTCTGATTGGCTAATTTGTGATATACATGTAGTCCAAAGAAAAGCAACAACACAACAGCCTGTACCAGTTGTAATATACATGTATATCAACAACGGAGACCAGCCAATCTGGAATAAGTGGTCTTGGTAAAGATAAAACTTGGTTGGCCCTAGAAAGATTGAAGAAAAACGAATTAATCCGTTTATCAAGTCAGATCCGGTTCGGCTCGGTCTAGTCCGCATATTAAGTCCGGTCCTGTGACTTCAACCACTGCTCATGGCCATTTACTTGTCACATTAGAAATTACTATGCAAAAAAGTATCTTTGTTGATCTTCAAACATTCAGTTACTTTTTGCAAGCAACACTGTCCAAAGAAAAGCATTGGTTATGCACGTTATGGAAAACTGATTGAAATGGGCCATTTGTTACAAGCATATTGCGCCTTTGTCCACCATGTTTGCACACACAACCTCCGGCAGAAGACTTACTCGTCTTTCAGCAGACCACGTTTGAGAACACCAACAAAAGGAGAAATAGTGGGTCCTGTTACCAAACTTTTCTTATGCGTAGAAGCCATTATTCTCGTTGATTACACACTATTTTACAAAGAAGTTAACTCTTTACAAAACGACAAAATTTTGTACTCAACATTATAGAAAGCATCTGCAAGCGACAAACTAAAGGTACATGTAGCTCAAATGATGATTTCTGACTTTGATAGGGTAGAAAACATTGTGGTAACAGCCTCCATTAACGACCTGTTTGCAATCTCTTCTCAGATTTCTGCCCTTCGTAAGTTATTCAACTGCTAACATATATGTGTAATGTGTCTTTATGTGTTCACAGACACACGTAGTCGTTTTTTTTTTGGGGGGGGGGGATATATATATTTTTTTAAAGTAGCACCCAAACTGGTTTCGACTTGCAAGTTTTTGAGAAAATATAAAAAAAAAAAGACACTGACAAATTAATTCGCCTGGAAGAATAACTTTAAAACTACGTGTACGTTTTGTACAGAAATACGTGTATATAAAACATCACGAAGACTGTCCATCCTTTATAAACTTTCTGTACAACTTCTTATACCGTTTGTCACTGCGGAGTAAGCGATAAAACTAATAGGAAAAGCTTGATGGTAAGGTGCACAGATACGTTAGTTTAATTGGCAGAGTCACGGGACTCTGGACACAGTTTACTGTATAAAGTCGGGTTCACTATGTACTTTTGCCGGAATTTCGTGGATAGTATGAAAGTTACACATTTTTGGAAATCTTATAGTACAAGCAAAAAGAAAAACAATGTTCCCAATTGCTCCCAATACTGTAATGGCCGCCATCTTGGATTTTTCAAAATGGCTGCCACGAAATATACTTTTGTCATCACTTCAACTTCTAAATGACATAGAATCTTTATTTTGACAGCTAAACTACCATTTTTAGGACCAGGGAATTCAACGGTATCAAAATAAATGAATACAATAGGGCCATAATAGCCCTGTATCGTTCCACTGACTTTTGAAGAAATGAATCATGTGCTTAAATGGCAATGACAGAGGGACATAAATCATGAAGATAAGCTTTCATAGAGAAAATAGCCATGCCCACAGCGACGTCATTTTTTTCAAAGGCAAAGATGATGTTACTGAATACAAGCAAGTCTAATCAAGTATTGTTCATACTGAATATCAATGAACTTTACCAAAGAGGTGCTTTGCAAGGAAGATTTTCAAAACGTTTGTTGCCGAAAACATTTTTTTGAGTTGCATGAACGGTAAAGTTCTGGAACAAAAAAACTGAATGATACAAACCTCGCTTCACAAAATATTCAACTCATCTAAGCATAACAATTAACACCAAATTAAATCACTCTAAAGGAAAACTGAAAATCTTCTTACCAGAAAGCTTGAGTACCTAAAATCGATCATGTAATACTGCAGTTTGATAATCAAGAGAGATAAATGGTAACGAACTGCCTAGATCTGTTATGATTGAAAAGAAATTACTTCCTCTGATCAATATATACATGTATACAAAGGCTTTGGTCACAGTGACTTCATATACTAGTATTTCAGAAAGGTTTTTAGAGTTCTCACTACATAAGCCTTTGTAAACCATGTTACCCCAAGGGCTTACCCCAGTACTACACTAAATTTTGCTACAGGCCAGCTTGATGAAGCTACATGCAAGTTTTGATGAACCCAAGTCTCATTGTTAGGAACCAGAATAGCTTTAAAGTTTTCAGCGTATAAGCCAAATTAAAAAGACAAAAATGGGGGTAGGGCCAACTTTGACCACAGGGCTATGATTGGGACAATCTTGGTAGAGGTCTACTCGATGAATCTGCGAGCAAAATTTCGGTTGTTCTAGGCCTCATGGTTAAAAACAAGGAGAATTTTGAAGTTTTCGCTATATAAGCACACATAAACTTGTGACCCCTAGGGTGGAGCCAATATTGACCCCAAGGCAGTAATTTTAAAAGAATTGATTAGGGGTCCACCGGATAAAGCTAGTTGCCAAATTTGGTAGCCCTATGCCTTAAGAATAAAAACAGTACAGAAAGATTTTTTTTTTTTAATTTTATACTATATAAGTCCATGTAAAACTTGTGGCCCGGGGGCACAGTTAAATTAATATCTGCAAATGCTAACAATATGAACAAGTATAAAATTTTGTCTAGTACAGAGTTAATGATCAACATACTCTACATACATCTCTTTACATATCATCATCATCACAAGTTTCATACTCATTCTTCGTGTCATCATCGTTCTGACGTTCACTGCCACAATGGCAAAGATTGGTACAGGGTAAGTCCCTCGAAAACATCTTGCAGATGAACAGCTTACCATCCCAATGATGGCCTTTGGAGCTGGGAGAGCATCTGTGATATTTGGTTTCAGCTGGCTATTAGCCCCTATGTAGTAGCCATTCAGTAGCAGGTTCAACTGGGGATCCTGCCATAAAGTGCTGGCCTGTCTACACTCTTTGGACTGGATATGGACTCTCAGGACATGCTGGTTCAGAGCTACAAGGGGGTGGGGGGGAGGAGCTGGTCACTTTCTGCCACATGATTGAAGAAGAGATGCCATCACAGTCCCGGTGCCTTTTTGGGAGTGGGCTGCACAGACAAAGGTAGCCAACTTGCCCCACATAGTTTCTGTCTAGTCTGAGATATCATCAAGGCAAACATTCAAAATTTCATGAGATTGGACCGAAAATGTGGCTGCTAGAGCGTACTCAAGGCTTTTCAAAGATTTGACGCGGCGACCTACTCTTTGACCAAATGTGACCCATTTTCAAATGATCCAAGATATTATCATGACAAATATTTCGACCAATTTCCACGAGTATTGGCAGAAAATGTGGTCTCTAGAGCATACATAAAATTTTCTAAAACCTGACCTAGTGACCTACTTTTTCTCATTTGTCCCATTTTCAAAATCCTCAAAGATATTAAAAAGACAAACATTCTGATTTACTTTCACTAGTATTGGACTATACATAAATATTGCCTCTAGAGCATAAACAAGGTCTTTTTAGAATTTGAACCCGTGGCCTACTTTTTTACATAATGTGACCCATTTTTTATTTTATCTAAGATATTATCAAGACAAACATTCTGACTCACTTCCATGTTTGACCCAGTGAGCTATGTTTGACTAGACATGACCCATTTTCTTGTTGTCCAATATTTTATCAAGAAAAAACATTCTGACCAAGTTTTATGAGTATCAGACTGAAAATATGACCTCTAGAGTGTACCCAACCTTTTTCTAAGATTTGACCTGGTGACCTACTTTTTGACCCAATATGACCCAATTTCAATGTCATCTGAGATATTAATACAAATATTTTGACCAATTTTCACCAGTATTGGACCGAAAATGTGCTCGCTAGAGCATACATTTTTTTTTTTTTTTTTTTTTTTTTTTTTTTTTGACCTGGTGACCTACTTTTTACCAGATGTGAATCATTTTCAAAATCAACTAGGATAATATCTTGACAAACATTCTGACCAACTTTCATGTGTATTGGACTGAAAATGTAGCCTCTAGAGCGTGCACAAGAAAAGTTGACGATGGATGATGCACGAGGGACCCCAGAGGAAGAACACAGCGCGATCACGAAAGCTCACCTTGAGCACCTTGTGCAAAAAAACAAACGCAATCAACTTATATATGGGTACAGTAAACTGATAAACTTATACCATTCTATAGTAGGCTTATTATAAGACCACTTTTTAACCTTGTCTTCAGAGAGAGAGCTAAGTATTGCTTAATAACCAATTTTTCCTCTGAAATTTGTTAATATTTGCATAAAATTCTCTAAGCAATACCTCAACACATCTGCATTTGATTCTTTGGTCCAGAATAGTGGTTTAGCTGTTAAAATAAAAGCTCTGGGTTATTTAGAAGTCAAGATATTGACAAAAACATTTTTACTGACAGCCATTTTGAAAAATCCGAGTTAGCGGCTACAGAGGACAGGGAGCAAATGAAAACGTTGTTTTTCTGATTTCTTATACTGCAAGGTTTCCAAAGATAACTTTTATACTCTCCACAAAATCCCAGCAAATTAAAAATTCATATGTAGTGAACCTGACTAATATATTAGACAGACCTAATTTAAGATTAGTTTTATTGCAGAGGTCATCAGACCTTTCCAACAGTGTTGAGTTTATTTTTAAATGCGGCTGTTTATTATGTACGATCATAGGCGCCGGAAGCATGCCATTCAAATTCATGCTATGTTTAAACTGAAACACCAAGTTGGCTTCTGTAAGAAAACGAGCTAGGAGAGGTCAGCATATTTTCGATGTTTCAAAATAGTTTATTGACTTTTAGTTTCGATGTATTTGGTACATGTAAACAAACAAGTAAATGAATGAGGAAATGTTTTTTTTTAAATGTAGCTTAGGTGTTTATTCAGTTGTAAATAAACATTCACGCGTATCTCCATAAAACAGCTGCGTAGAAACCTGTTATGCATTACATGACTGTCACATGACTTTCTTCACGCGCTTTCAAGTTGCGTGATCTTTTCCCGATGTGTTCTTTCTCTTTTGAAAGGAAATACTTTTGTTTTTCTTTTTGCTTAGAATTATTTAATAAAAAATGACAATTACTGGAGAGGTCATTTGCAATCTAATCAATACAACAAAATCTTTTTTTGAAATCCGTCATATTACTCAAACCACGTGTTTCCTATTTCAGTGTTTGATTTCGGTTTATTCATAAAGCCATGACGAAACAGACTGTGTATCAGAGCAATTTCGGAAAAAAAATGGATTTAGACAGCAATTTATGAGGCAGTCTGCCTTTTAAACTCTGACCTCTCCAATAATAGTATGTGGTTTGCAAAGAACAAAACGGGAAGTAGCGAACTTCGACAGCAGAAAGCTTTTCTTGTGGTTTGCAAAAAGGACACCACGGGAAGTTGCGAACTTTGACAGCAGGAAGCGTTTCTTATTGAAACAAGTGCAGTCTAAATGTGCTTTTTGCACTTATGTTTACATCTATGATGCTCAAAATTTCTTGTAAAGTTAAGGACTAATATATGCTGCGCTACTTCCGTTAATCGCTGCTTATGATTTTGATAATCTTTAGACTGCCTTAATAAGTAGGGATGGACTGCCTTCACTCATTACCTCCTCTTGACGGATATTTTCGGCATGCAACTGACAACTTATAGTGCCTTCATAGTCTCCCGCTGCAATTGGTTTCAGGAAGTCGATCTGTTTGAGGCCAAATTGCGGCTTTTAAAAAAGACAATGGCAGGTGTTAAAATGCATTCAAATTTAAATCATACCATTAACAAGTATGGAGTGTGCTGTGAAGATGAAAAACTGTTATTCTGTGGTCGGACCAAGTTTGGTTGCTGGCAGAAAAATGAATTTTAAAATCAGGCAAAAGGTAAACAAAAGGTGGAGTGACCTGGTAAATTTTAACCCAGTTTTGAATTTATATTTCTCTATCAGCAACTAACACTTGGACCAACAGTACAATAACAGATTGTCATCTTCACAATTATTTCCATACTTTTTTTTATGATGTGACTAAAAATCTAAATGCAATTTAACACCCAAATTTACTTTGGCAGCTATTGTTTCTTTAAGTGAAATAGGCTGTGTTCTGTCTTTACCAAATGACAAAATTTTAGACTCGTCGAAACTGACAGCTTTTGCAGACGACAAAATACACGTGACTCAAAAAATAAACCTACGTTTGAAAGGGTAGAAAAGAGAAAATGTTTGTTACCAGTATTTTTTCCTTTTCCAGCAACGTTTCCAAAAGGCTTCTTCGACAGTGTCGTTAAAGTTGGGATTGTGTTGTACAGAGTAAATTAACAAAACAGGTCAAAATATTGCAGATTTCAGCTGGAAACTGTAGGCTTGGAACAGAACATTTTGGTTAAATTAATGGTAACTATAGATCAAATATGTGACTGCTGACTGCACGTTCTATGCAGTCTGATCTCCATTCACAATGTCAATAAAATCACCTACTGTTGTCATGGTTATATCAAGGGTCAAGCCAAGAAGCATAAATGAGCCATGTTCTGTGAAAGGTGGCTTGATACATTTGCAGAAAGTTTCGACTCATGTCAGCCTGCGCAGTCCGCGCAGGCTGACATGTGTCAAAACTTTTTGCTATATATAAACTTTCTGCATGGCAAACCGGACAAGTCTACCTCAGAACAAGTTGAATGTTAGACTGGTTACCTTCCCTGGTACAGCAAAGTGTAATGGGTATATATCTCTGTATGTACAACAGGGACCAGGTTAGTCGAATGTTAAACAAACTGGATTTTATGGATCCATAACTATTCGTTGACTTGCTAGGTATAGTACATCACGGAGATGCATGAAACACCATTTTGCCAGAGCGTGGCTCATATGTTTTAATTTTGGGTCAGACAAGTCAGCTATGCATGGCAATACCTCCCTTTGCCTGAATGTTTTTCAGCGACTGCGTGGTGCCTATTAAAACCGATTATATAACACAGGTACTCACGTAAAAGATAAGAATGAAATATGAAGCCAGGTAACAGGAACATAGCTAAATATATCTTTTTAAACTCATAAAATGCGTGACAGTGGATCAATGGAGATTTTTATGTCAATATTTGAAGATCCAATTTCATAACTCTTTACCAAACGACACCATTTTAGACTTGGGCAAATTGAAAGCATTTGCAGACGATAAAATAAATGTGCTTCAACAATTGAAATTTGAGTTAGGAGGAGTAGAAAACATAGTGAGAAAAGGAGAAAATGCTGGTTGCCAGCATTTTCTCCTTTTCCCACATTGTTTTCAAAAGCTTTCTTTCCCAGGGTCGTTAAAAGTCGGGGTTGTGTGGTAAAGGGTTAACTTTATCAATATGACTTCGTTTTACGAACATACGTTATTGAACAACAATTTACCGCTCGATCGCGCGTTTTATCGATAAAGAAGGCTCCAGAAAATATTGTGGAAAGAAGAAAAAAGGCTGGTAACCAGAATTTTCTCGATGTTTTCTAAACGTCCACCGACAAACCACGTCATGCGATAGGCCTACATGTTTGATATTTCGTCTTGAAACTCTTTGAATTTGGAGCCAGCCTAACATTGTCTTCATGTATATATATATAAAAAAAAAAAAAACAGCGTTTACTGTAAAAACCCAATTGCTACTTTTTCTTGAAAAGGTATTTTTACGGAAAAAACATCTCTATATCGGACAGTGTATATCCAAGATCATCTGCACGTTGTGTACAGCCTGATCTTGATCTATACGGTCCGCAAAAGGCGTTGGAGTCGCACTTAGCAGCCTAAGTGTTAATAAGAGACAGGGCGCCGTTTTGTTTACCAGGCACACACTTTAACTCAAAGGCTGCGAAGCACGATTCAAAGACCTTTTTTTTGCGGATAGTATAGATCGATATCAAACTGCACAAAACGTGCAGCCTGATATTGGATCTACACCGCCAATAAGGGGATATCTTGAAAAAATACCCTACCTTTGGAATAGCAAAATCTTGGTTTTTAACAATTGGCTTGAAAGTTTCCTTTTGACTTATTTAGCAGGATAAGGATCAACTTCCTACCCCCTTTCCCCACCCCTCCCCCGACACAAATTTGCAGCAGACGACTTTGAACAAAGAATTCTTTTCGTTAAACATGGGCAAGACCTTGGCTCTTATACAGGAGTACATTTGGCAAACTTTTTTATGCATGCAGGTATATATTCACCTGCATGAATCTCTAAAAAAAAAAAAAGAAAGAAAATCAGATTTTTCAGCGAATATGTGACAATTTTTCAGTAAGTTCAATTGAGAAATATCAAATGATTACTATACAAGCTTAGTACACCCAAAACCTATATAGGAAAGCAATGTTGCACATACCGAAATTTGTGAACCTGTCAGATAACATCATTTTTATTATCCAGTGTATCCACAAATTTCTGTTTAAAATTTCAGTTACTAGACATTCAATGTTCTGTGCCTTTGTAGCAGAGGCCATTTGAAAACAATAATCGTTCAAGAAATGGGTAACACTGGCTCTGTACTGCTCGGATAGTTAATACATCAAGTAAGCCATATTTGGAAACAAGAAGGCCATTGGCCCTAAAAAGCTCACCCGAGTACAAGTCATCTAGGATTCATAAAGGTGAAGAGGTGCTTGTTGTGATGATTAGACCAAGACGATTTTTAAAGCTATATCACCCTAAAGGCCCATATAAAACTTGTGACCCTCAGGGAACAGCCAATTTTAACCAGTTTTAATTTTGTATAATCTTGGAAGAATGAAAATTTAAACACTCTTGGTGTAAGTCCATTAGATGAAGCTACATGTCAAATTTGGTAGCCCTAGGCCTTGGTTTTAGGCAAAGAGTTTTCTAAGGGTTTTCTCTTTTTATTTTTTCAGTTTTGTTGTCCTAGCAACCAGACTTTATAATGACATCAAATTCATAGAAGAATTCTGAAGAGCACCATGACACAATTTCTGTGAAGTTTTGTCTGTAATGGATCAAGATCAGACATAATGCAAGACAAGCATTCGTTTTGTGACAAACTTTGCCATCTATATAATGTAATATATAAGACATATATTACATTATGTAGTTAGCAAAGTTCATCACAGAACGAACGCCTGTGATATGCAGGCCTATTACTGATTTACCCTTTCCATATTTTGAGAAATTTTCTTGTCTGACTATACATTTGAAAATGTTATAATAAGTTTTCATCCACTTTCAGAAAATTTGTCATAAGTTTCTAAACTTCATAATATGTGTCCAAGTTTCTAAATTTCATAATATGTGTCTAGGTATTCTGGCACCTCACTAACAGATACATTGAGCTTTTTTGGGTTTTCAACAAAACTCTACTCTTGGCAGTTATCTGTAACTCTTTACCAAACAATACAATTTCGAACTTGTCTAAATTGAAAGCATTTGCAGACGACAATTTAATATCGATGAGGCTCAAAAGAGGGATTTTGTCTTTAACTGGGCAGAAAACGTTGGAAAAGGAGAAAATGCTGGTTACCAACATTTTCTCCTTTTCCCACAATGTTTTGAAAAGCTTCTTCACCAGGGTTATTAAAACTTAGGTTTGTGTAGTTAAGGACTAAATATTCAATTCTATTTTCAGGCAAGGCAATGTAAAACAGTATTAATATTGCAGGTTTGATGGCAAAGTAAACAAAATAACAAAGCCAATCTTATTAAACAAACTATATTTTTTGGATATTTTAATGAAAGAAAATTGCACTGTAAATTTTACATCATAATTTGGAAGGTTAAATATAATACATTCAACAATTATCATGAAAAAATTTAAAAAAATGTGTTAAACAAGCCATTACTCACTACCCCCTGCAGATCACAACTTCAGCTTGCAAGTACGTTTTGGAGGAAAATATTTCAAGGCGAAACATTGTACATAACAAACCATTTTGCCATATTTTTCCGTCAGTTAACTGGTGTATTTACATACTTAACCTTACTTCATTTTTATCATCAATATTTTAACTGGATATTTTCAAAGATGTTAGTAAATTTGGTCATCAGTGCACTTGTCCACTATGCAAACTGTAAACTTTATACAATTTGTTAAAAACGCATATTCCAAAGGGGCCATTAACCCTTTCCCAAACAAGCCCTGGTTTTCACGTGTCGGCAGTACAAGTCTTTTGAAAACACTGTGGGAAAAGGAGAAATTGCTCGTATAGAGCAATTTCTCCTTTTCCCAGTGTTTTCTACCATTTTTGATAACTTTCTGCCATTTTCAACAAATTTAAAATTGTCGTCTGCAAACTCTTTCAATTTGGGCCAGTCCAAAATTTGTCGTTTGGGAAAGGGTTATAACCATGATTGAGTGATAAAGGATTAAACTCTCTGCTGCAGAAACCACATATAGAATCTGGAATGCTCACTTTTCTCAACAGCTTTTTATAAATATGTAACTATTATGATTTCTCTTTATTTGTTTGTATGATGTTTGACACCATTTTCAACATTACCTCAGTTATATCACAGCAGCCAGTGCATCCATCCATGCTTTCCTGGAGTTTCTTAAACCAGTATGTTGCACAATAATCTTCTCAAGACACTTGCTGCTATCAAACATAATCAATGTCAAAACATTGATAACTGGTGAGAGAAGAACGAGTCCCATCAATCCTGTGAAAGCAATTGGCAAAGCTGGTGATTCAAACCTTCGATCCCCTGGTTTCAAGCCCTGTGGTTTTCAGACTAAGCTAATGGGCTCTTTTATTTATATTTCTACATGCAATTTGGTGACTCAGTAAATATCTTATTAGGTTATAACCCTGTATTTTCACTGTTATAAATTCACTGGGGGAGCAGTTTTTACTTAAAATGACCGATTCAAAAACAGAAGTGACATGAACACTCCATTAACATGAGTACAGTAGGACATTTTTGCACGTAAGATAAGGCATGAAAATTAATTCTGAAGTGAGACTGAAATATTTTCATGTACCATGTGTAGAAATTCAATTTTTATCTTTGTGACTTTGCAACTTATGGTAAGAAGCATTTGTCATTCAGACAGTGAAATAATACAGTACTTTTTGATCTTATAGCAAAACAAACATTTATCCTTAACTCTTTATCACACATTCCCAAGTTTTAATGACCCTGAAAAAGAATGCTGAAAAAAATGGCAACCAGCGTTTTCTTCTTTTCCCACAATGTTTTCTACTCTATTAAATGCAAAAATTACCATTTAAGTTACATTTGTCATCTGCAAATGCTTTCAATTTGGCACAGTCTAAAATCTTGTCATTTTGGGAAATCCTCTAAATTGGTATTTACCTTTTGTCTTGCTTAGCGCAAGATCTACTTCAATTACCAAACAAGAGGGCCAGCAACAGAAACATTCTGGCCAAGTTTCATGAGTATTAGGCTGAAAATGTGGCCTCTAGAGTGCACATAAGGTTTTTCTTGAGTTTAGCCCAGTGACCTACTTTTTGACCCAACATGACCCAATTTCAAACTGTCCAAGATTATATCAGGACAAACATTCTGACCAAGTTTCATGAGGATCTGGCTGAAAATGTGGCCTCTCTAGCATTGAGGTTTCATGTGGTTATAACTTGGTAATAACATCAGACAAACATATCTACTGCACTTATTTAAAAATACTTCTTTTGGCATTTCCTATTCCAACAATATAATTTTCATACATATATACCGGTATATATAACAATTCATGCATTTTTCATTTTGTTTGTCTTTACATAAATAACTTTACCTTTAACCCTTTATCACACAAACCCAAATTCTAATGACCCTGATTAAGAAAGCTTTTGAAAGCATTGTTGGAATAGGAGAAAATGTTGGTAACTAGCATTTTCTCCTTTTCCCATAATTTTTTCTCCCTTTTCACAGCCAAAAAGCATAATTCTAGCCACATCTAAATTGTCCTCTGTAATTGCTTTCATTCTGGGAGACTTCAAATTGTCGTCGTTTGGTAAAGAGTTAATTGTAATAGCAGAAAACTGTACATAAAATTGTATGCCACAGGTAAACTGCTCAGCTTGAGCATCTTCTTTACCCTTTACCACACAATCCCAAGTTTTAATGACCCTGAGATTGAAGGCTTCTGAAAACATTGTGGCAAAAGGAGAAGATGCTGGTGACCAGCATTTTTGCCTTTTCTCACAATGTTTCTGTCCTTCAAACAAAAAATTTCAATATTTGAGTCACATTTATTTTGTCATTTACAAAATGCTTTCAATCGGACATTTGTAAAAAATTGTCATATGGTAAAGGGTTAATAATTGGTCACTGCATTTTAACAAAAAAATACTTAACTTACAAGATGGAATGTGTCTTTTTCAAGTACAACAAAAGAATCCATTCTAACAAGTTGTTCTCAGAACTGGTAATCCTGCTAAAAGGGTTAGAATATTCACATAAGCTGCTAGTTGAAAAGTGTTGATCTTTAGGCTGCTCAGCACAACTACAGGACCTTTTGCAGACGGTATAGATCACGATCAGGCTGCACAGAATGTGCAGTCTGATCTTGGATCTACACTGTCAAATGAGGAGACATTTTTCCACCAAAAATAACTTTGATATAGCTATATATGGGTTTTTACTATTGGCTGGAAATCTTCATTTCATCTATTTAGCAGCTTAAGCCATTATCACACAATTCCAAGTTTTAATGACCCTGGGAGATCAGACTTAAAAAAAAAAAAAAAAAAACATTGCGGAAAAGGAGAAAATGCTGGTCACCAGCATTTTCTCCTTTTCCCACAATGTTTTCCAAATTTTTGGAAAAAAGTCCAATGATCTGACCCACATTTGATTTGTTGTCTGCAAATGCTTTCAATTTGGATTAGTCTAAAATACTGTCGTTTGGTAAAGGGTTAATATTGCTATTCAACATCCAGTCAATGGGGGTGATTACATGCCCTGTGAGAAAATAAGCCGGGAGGAATTTCCAAAGGCATAAAAAATTGCAACTAAATAACTGAAAGATAATTAAAAAAAATAAGACTGCACTGGCCACTAGATAGTCACACTTGAACTCATCTGAACAAGTTGTGGTGTAAATAACACACATCACAGATAGAATGAACCAACATGTCAGTTTTGTTTTTTACCTTTAAAATTTGATCCAAATAAGCCAACAGGTTTAACAGAACAATAACAGACAAATAAAGGATAGCAATTAATCTGAAAAGGGCCATAACTCTTTACATAGTCATCACAAAGAGACATGCTGATATAACCCTTTCCCAAACGAGCCCTGGTTTTCACGTGTCTGCAGTACAAGTCTTTTGAAAACACTGTGGGAAAAGGAGAAATTGCTCGTAACGAGCAATTTCTCCTTTTCCCACAGTGTTTTCTACCCTTTTTGAGACCTTTCTGCCATTTTCATCAAATTTAAAATTGTCGTCTGCAAACTCTTTCAATTTGGACCAGTCCAAAATTTGTCATTTGGGAAAGGGTTAACGCAACAACTAGATGTGATACTGCATTTGGCAAACCTCTGGTGATCCACTGATCAAGTCCCTTGGCTGTATCACATAGCTTGATACGCACCTACATGTTTTAATTTCTTTGCTAGAAAAACAATGCTGTAAGGTTCTTAAAATTGTAACACTCCACTTAGAAAAAGCAAACACTAGTCACAACTTTCTGTGGGAACCATTCTAAACACATTTCCGATGACAAACAGTTTATACATTTATTTTCTAACTTGGTCTATCAATTACGTTGGCATTTTTCAGTGAAAGGTTGCTTATCATCACGGCTGTTGTTGCTGTTGCTAATCAATTTACATGGGCTACATGGGCGCCTCCACATTTAAGATCATGTGACTGGCAGCATTTCAAAATGGAACTCCCCCTTGATACAGACAAGGTTAGATGTAGTATGGGAATCGGCCAAGTTGTGATGGGTGGTGATGCTGGTGACTTATGTAAAATTTTACAAAGATTAAACAAGGGGTTTACCTCTTTACCAAACAACCCAGACTTTTAACAAAACTGAGAAAGAAAGTTTTTGAAAATATTATGGGAAAAGGAGAAAATGCTGGTAACCAGCATTTTCTCCTTTCTCCACAATGTCTTCAACCCTGCCCAAAACAAAATTCAATTTTTGAGTCACATTTATTTTGTTTTCTGCAAAATTAAATGTTTTCAATTTGGACCAGTCTGAAATTTTGTTGTTTGGTAATGGGTTAAGTGGAAAAAAGTGGACAAATCAGAGGTAGAATTTAATAAAAAAGAGCAATACCCCTGCATGTGTTCATTGCAGAGAAATGCTGATGCCAGACACAACTAAATGTCATGCCATGACTCCTATAAAATTTTCAAAGTCAAACAGGAGTTTAATCAAAGAATCACTCTACTCGCAGTTACTGAATCCAAAAACAAAGAGAATATTTTGACAGACTGAGAAACTGATTGCTTTGAGCGATTTCCTAACTCAGCTTTAGAGGCTCCAAACTATACACATAATAGGCCATTTATAAAAAAAAGTTTAGTCATATAAAAATAGAAGTCATTCAATACCTGTTCAACCCTTACACTGCTCAGCACAACTCAGTGACCTTCTGCTGACAGTGAAGATCAAGATCAAACTGCACAGAACATGCAGTCTGATCTTGGATCTATACTGTCTGATTAGGAGATATTTTTTTTGTTAAAAGTAAGTTTGAAATAGCATTATTCCAGTCTTTACCATCGGCTTGAACATTTCATTCAAGTTATTTAGCAGGATAAGGGTTAAAAGCATGAAATAGCATACAATCATATAGATATAATGTGAATTAACTCTTTACCACACGACAAAATTTTAGACTAATCCAAATTGAAAGCGTTTGCAGATGACAAAATAAATGTGACTGAAAAATTGAAATTTGTTATTGGAAGGTTAGAAAACATTGTGGGAAAAGGAGAAAATGCTGGTTACCAGCATTTTCTCCTTTTCCTACAATGTTTTCAAAAGGCTTCTTTCACAGGGTCGTTAAAAGTCGGGATTGTGTAGTAAAGAGTTAAAAGAACATGAGCAATGCTCTGTGAAAAGGGGGCTTAATGCATATGCAAAAAGTATCGACCCAGGTCAGCCTCGCAGTCTGCGCAGGCTGACCTGGGACGAAACTTTTTGCTACTGGTCAATTTTCCATATGTTCCATATGACTCATTATTAAGTCGGTTGTTCAAATAGTGGCAATTATGGATCCATAATTATGTGATGGCTTGATCGGTATCATGGATCACAGAGATGCATTAAGCCACCTTTTGCCAGAGTGCCACTCATATATATATATATATATATTTTTGATACAAACTAATTTCAAACTTCATGATGATACACTTAAGCTCATTACCTGCAGATGGCCGCTTGCATCTTGCATCAAAATACTTTTGAGAACATTGTGAAAGAAAGAGAAATCATTACGTAACTGTTAGCAAATATGTAATTTTATGCATTCATGTACCATATTTAACAAGGTTATTTTTCAAAGTTGTCTGCAACAATTTGTTACCACAGATGAGCTGACATGTATTTTGCTAGAATAAACGGAAAAATGCTTTATCGGTTTAACCCTTTACCAGACGACAAAATTTAAGCCTTGTCCAAACTGAAAGCATTTGCAGACGACACCTTCAATGTGGCTCAAATGGTGCAATTCTTCTTTGATAGAGTAGAAAACGTTGTGGAAAAAGGAGAAAATGCCGGTTGCCAGCATTTTCTCCTTTTCCCACAATGTTTTCAAAAGACTTCTTCCCCAGGGACGTCAAAAGGCGGCATTGTGCAGTAAAGGGTTAATGAAATTTAAACAAAAATCATAATAGTACAGTACTACATATCAACAATCAATAAGGTATGTTTTAGTTTGGCAATGTCACTCTAAGGACAGAACCATAAGAAACTATGATAGCTTGGTATTATGGTAGTTTAACTCTTTCCTGCACCATAAAATTTCAGACATGTCCAAAATTGAAAGCATATGCATAACATACAAGGCTCACATCTTGAATTTTGTTTTTGAAATTTTTGAAACATTGTTGGTTGAGGAGTAAACACTAGTAACCAGGATTTTCACCTCATCCCACAATAATTTCAAAAGCCTTCTTTTTACAGTTTGTAAAAAACTTAGGATTAAGCGGAAGAAGTCAAATATGCAAAAATGAGCTGAGCCCCATAGCACAGTCTGTAGGGTACAAGACTCTAGATCAAGGGGTTGCTGGTCTGAATCCCCAGGCTGCCAATCTCTTTCTGAGGACTGATGATAGTCATTGCAACAGTATTCATTCCTCTCTCACAGCTGATCATTGTCTGGATGATGGTTATGCAAAAAAGCAGCCAGTGGCTTAGGAAGAATATTGTGTGAAGTACTGGAAAGAAACTCCAGAAGAGCATGGAGAGCAAAATAATGCTGAATATGGCAATGACCACCATACAACCAAACGATGAAATCTCTAATGAGGATCATGTAATCTATAAATTGCAAAACAAATGTGGCAGCAATTCATGTTTGTGAAACAACCAACACGGCAAGTCGGCATTATTAACCCTTTCCCAAACAAGCCCTGGTTTTCATGTGTCTGCAGTACAAGTCTTTTGAAAACACTGTGGGAAAAGGAGAAATTGCTCGTATAGAGCAATTTCTCCTTTTCCCACAGTGTTTTCTACCCTTTTTGAGACCTTTCTGCCATTTTCATCAAATTCAAAATTGTCCTCTGCAAACTCTTTCAATTTGGACCAGTCCAAACTTTGTCGTTTGGGAAAGAGTTAATGCTTAACCACATGACAACATTTTTTGATTATCCAATTTGAAAGAGTTTGCAGACAAACAATCATATGTCGCTTTCTTGACAGGTTTTGGCTTTTTCTCTCCATCTTTTCAACAGCACTTTTTCTCAGGGTCATTCAAACACAGTATTTTGCATCAAAAGTTTAATTGAAACTTTTTTTCAAAAAGACACAAATTTATATATGTGTACCAACTAATAATAAAATTTCTCCAGTTTAAACACAGATTCAGATGCACTATAATGGCTTTTTTGATTTAGTTATCAAATATTCTGAACCAGTTTTGAAAATCCAGCACCTGATAGCAAGGAGTTTCCAGATTTTAAACAACATACAATTACAAATTTCATGATTAAAATGCCTTCACTCCTTTCCAAAACAATCACATAACTCCAAAGATTAAGGTTTTTAACAACAATATGGGAGGAGAAAAACCTAGCAATCAGCTTTTTTCCTTTTATCAAGTTGTTTTCTACCCTTACAAAACAACAGAGCCCATCATTAAGCCACATTTAACTGTTGTCTACAAATGCACTTGATATGGATGAGTCCAATATTTTTTCACCTGACACTCTCTTTCTAAAGAAATCCAGTACAATCTTTCAGGGCACATTTAACCCTTGGAACTACAAACAACATGGTTAAGGTGTCCTAGAAGCTATTATCTAACATGGTTAACTCTTTACAACATGACAAAACTTTAGACTAGTCCAAATTGAAAGCATTTGCAGACAATAAAATAAATGTGAATCGAAAATTGAAATTTGGTCTGGGGAGGGTAGAAAACATTGTGGGAAAAGGAGAAAATGCTGGTTACCAGCATTTTCTCATTTTCCCACAATGTTTTCAAAAGGTTTTTTTCTATGGGTCGTTAAAACTCGGGACTGTGTGTCAAACGGTTGATATAGTTGTAAGAACTTGTTTTGCAACAGATGTAAAATGAATATGTTCACTCTACACAATCAAGCATGTTCATATACTTAAATAACCTGATTAATTACCCTGGAAATAGTCTTTGATGAGCATTATGGTTTTGGAAAAATAAGCTACAAGATAAATCGTCTCTCTCTCATCTGTTCAAAGTATGTTGAATATAGATAAACTAATTCACAACAACCCCCCCTTTTTTTTTACAGGGATAGAAAAACTGCAGGTTATGCATGCTCGACTTAGACTTAAGTGTAGTTTATTTATTTAGGTTTTTTTTTTTAAATAATGTTGAAATCCTCTTTGTCACTGCATGGAAATAGAATCTAACAAACAATATTTCTTTGATAGCAGATATTATCATAATGTCAGGACAGTACTTAGGCAGTGTAACAGCTAAGTATCTGCTTTTAATATTGAAACTGTCCTTTTTGGTGACAGTAGCCTCACCCTTGCAGAAAATGAAAACATCTTTAACACAGGTCATGTTAACATTGATAATAGTGGGAGTTTTACTTGAGTTCCAGTCCATACAGTGTTTGATCCTTTGTTCCTCTCTCCTGACACTGTACCGCTGCAGATATAAATATAGATCTATGTATGCGAGTTTCTTTATCATTTTTTGCTCATCCTGCTCAATCACCGATCATCATTCCTTCCTCCATACTTTTGTTTTTGCTGTAAATCTCTGACATTTCTGTCATCAGTTTAATATTCTGAAGTTTATTAATTTGATTTTTATCTAATGTAGATCTAGTTGAAATACCATGTGACTGTTTTAGGGAGAGGCACTATGCTTTCGCTCCCATCCTTTTCACATTGCTTTGTGGTACTTTATATAATACATGTAAATTTATATGGAATCAAAGGAATCAAATATGTTTAAACTTAACTACTTAACTAAGTATATTTTGCAAAGTACTGCTTAAAAAAGAAAAAAAAACAAAGAACTTGTAGAAAGGTGCTCTGCCCACTGGGATATAACTCAAATAATGCTGTAAATGGCGTTAAGACACCATACAAACAAAAGCTACTTAATATTAACATGTGGATTACATCTACTGTGAGGAAAGAAAAACAGTTGTTTAAACGCACTTTGGTCTATGCAGGCAGGCTAAGTCTGTAGAGAGATCTACTTTAAAAAAATAAAAATGTTTAAACGCACTTTGGCCTATGCGGGCCGGCTAAATCTGTAGAGATATCTGCTTATAAGCGTTTGAATAAGCGACCATCTTCGTGACTGATGGGGAAAATTAAAAGTCACTGTAGGGACTCAATCGCAGGCAAAGTAGACGGAAATGATGGGTAGCCAGCGCCACCCACCAATACCACTTGACAGCAATGGAAGACCGGAAATTTATAATAATGGTTTTACTTTTGAATAGGTCCCGGGGGACGATAAAAGAATTGCATTAAACTTTCTATTTTTCTCGCCATGACCAGCAAATGATTTCGTTAACAAACACCGGATATTGTTTTTACATCCAAAATCTGAGGGAGATCAACAACTAAAACAACATGACACTAAGCCTTTCGATATTTCTAAACGGCGGATATGAAGCAGATTGAGAATATACGGACAAATCTACGAACCTTAATTTCACTGTCGATGCCTGATTAAAAATTGAGGATTAACCCTTTACCACACGACAAAAATTTATACCAGTCGAAATTGAAAGCATTTGCAGACGACAATTTCAATGTGGTTCAAATGATGTGATTTTTGTTTGATAGGGTACAAAACATTGTGGGAAAAGGAGAAAATGCTGGTTACCAGCATTTTCTCCTTTTCCCACAATGTTTTCAAAAGGCTTCTTTTTCAAGGGTGTTAAAAGTCGGGATTGTGTGGTAAAGACTTAAAGAATACACACAGTATGATCTAGTTCCCTTGCTTGAATTGTAAAATACGTGTAGTTCTAGAGTATTGTCAAAACAAGTAATCATGTTTTGAAATGATGGGCTCTCATGAAAACCACATGTAAACAACAAAAATATTGACGTCACTTTAAACGCGATTTTCTCGACGTCATCTCAATGTCATTAAGCCCCCTTTTCAGAGTGTGGCCTATACAATTTTGTTTTTTGGGGTATTCCTTACAGGTTTAATATGCAAAATATTATCAATGGCTTGTTATTCAGTCTTTATTCTTTACATAACAACAACCAAGAGAAATGAGTCATGCACTGTCAAAAGGGGGTTTAATGCATTTGCAAACAGTATCGATCCAGATCAGCCTGTGCAGTACCTTTTCAAAGACAACTTCTTCTACATGAGCCAAAATTAATTTGTTGTTTGAGAGTGATCTGGATTTGAACAGGTCCAAAATTTAGTTGTTTAGTAAAGGGTTAATGACAATGAGACAATAAACAATGAGACAATCTAATTTTAAACTTGGCTAACATAAAAAAAAATGTAAAAAATGGTGAGTACTATAGTAAAAAAAGGTAACATGGTGGGATGGTGTCATTAACAACTCAGAAAAAGAGCACTTTGTTTATATTGCACACAGCAATAGTCTCATGGAATGGTGCCGCTACAACAAACAAACCACAAACTTGAGTAAGATGGACTTTATCTGAATAAAGGCCTAGACTGTCTACTGGAGTTTTCATCTGTTACCTTGCTGGTTTGTTTTCAAGTTTTGTTCTCCTGAAATTGAATAGTAAGTATGAGTCATGCTCTGTGAAAAGGGGGCTTAATGCATCTGTGAAAAGTATTGACCCAGGTCAGCCTGCGCAGTCCACACAGGCTGACCTGAGTAGAAACTTTTCACTAGTCAATTTTCTGCATGTCCAAGGACCAGTCTACCTCATGATTCAATCGGTTGTTTAAAAAAAGTGGCCATTATGGATCCATAATTATGTGATAGCTTGATTGGTATGATGCATCACGGAGATGCATTAAGCCAACTTTTGCCAGAGCATGGCTCATATATATTACAATATAAGCAGTTGTTTAATCTTTGTGATACAAAAAAAGTTTATATTCATTACAAAGGAAAGCATTTTCAGATAACAAGTTAAATTTGACTCACATGACTGAATTTTCAGACAGGGAAAATAACATTCAAACAGGACAAAATGCTGGCAACAAGCAATTCCCCCTGAATGTATCACAAGGTTTTCAAGTCCTTCCCACTTGATAGTTAACCCTTTAACAGACGACAAAATTTTAGACTTGTCCAAATTAAAAGCATTTGCAGACAACAAAATAAGTGTGACTGAAAAATTAAAATTTGTTTTGTGAAGGGTAGAAAACATTGTGGGAAAAGGAGAAAATGCTGCTTACCAGCATTTTCTCCTTTTCCCACAATATTTTCAAAAGGCGTCTTTCTCAGGGTTGTTAAAAGTGGGGATTGTGTGGTAAAGAGTTAAACACAGCATTATGTGGTAACGGCTTAACTCTTTACCAAACGACAAAATTTTAGACTGGTCCAAATTGAAAGCATTGGCAGACGACAAGTTAAATGTAGCTCAAATGATGGAATTTGTGTCCGAAAGAGTAGAAAACATTGTGGGAAAAGGAGAAAATGCTGGTTACCACCATTTTCTCCTTTTCCCACAAAGTTTTCAAAAGCATTCTTTCTACAGGGTCGTTAAAAGTCGGGACTGTGTGGTAAAGGGTTGAAGTACAAGCAAACAAGTCTGAAAACAATGTTTCCTTTATAACTTCAGATCCAGTTAGAAAACAACAAATCTTTCAAAATTTCTCTTTACCCTGAACCGAACAATCCTCTTTTTTATGACCAAAATTTAAAAAGCCTTCTGAAAATATTGTGTCAAAAGAGAAAATGCCTGTAATATGCATTTTCTCCTTTTACAAACATTTTCACCTACTCCAAATAATTTTTTTTTCACTTGAGGCACATTCAATTATTTCTGCTTTATATTAAATTTTGTGTGCGAATGCTTTGAATGTATATAATTAAAAAAAGTTTTTGATCCGTGGGATAGAGCAAACATTTCCGTAATAGCCATGGCAAGATCAATGGATGTTTTATAACTTTTTGTCTGTAGGAAAATTTCAACAACTGGAACATGTGATAATTCAACTGTTATTGTTCCTTTGAGAGCTAGACTGATACATATCTGGTGCAAAAAACTGTGATGCACCATTTTTGTCTTGGCCAATCACATGACTACTCCTGAAAAGTTGGAAGTAGGTTGAATTAACTTGGATGTTGAATACAATTCCTGAACAAACTGACCATTTACATAGATTACATGGATGAATTAGACTGGAGGTTGAATACAGTTCCTGTATAAACTGACAATTTACATAGATTGACCCTTTACCACACAATCCCGACTTTTAACAACCCTGGGGAAGAAGCCTTTTGAAAACATTGTGGGAAAAGGAGAAAATGCTGGTAACCAGCATTTTCTCCTTTTCCCACAATGTTTTCTACCCTTGCCAGAGCAAATATCAGTTTTTGAGTCACATTTATTTTGTCGTCTGCAAATGCTTTCAATTTGGACCATTTCAAAATTCTGTCGTTTGGTAAAGAGTTAAATGGTTGCCTTTATCTTCTAAATAACCATGTGATGTAATTATGGTCCGTACCAGACATGTCTTCAGCATAGAGGGACATAAAACCTATACACAAATCATTACTATAATGACTGGTGACAAAGCATCTTGTTTTTCAAGCTATGTAAGAATTTCCCAAAACATTCAAACTTACAAGTTTCCATTTTATAACCTTTACCCATTCCTGAGATTCCTCTTTGCTTGCCCCAAAGATGTAGAAAGTCCTCCAGTCAAATACCAGCCTGCAATGACACACATATACACATAAGCTATGCTCTGTGAAAAGGCGCCAAATGCATCTATAAAAAGTACTGAACCATGTCAGCCTGCAAGGTTCACGCAGACTGACCTGGGTCAAAACTTCTTGTGATTGGTCAATTTATGGATCCATAATCATGTGATGACTTCCTTGGTATCATGCATTGCAGCGATACATTAAACCCCCTTTCCCAGAGCATTTTTCATATTACTGATTGTTCCCTTTTTTAACTATTTTGACTGTTGATCAGAGTAGATGCTGTTTTTTGGTTTAGTTGAAAAAAAAAAAGAAAACAGGCCCAAACTGTAGCTCAGTTATGTTGTAGATCTTACCTTAGATCATCTTCAGTTCATCAAGCAAAAGAGATAATAATACACATCTGGAAAAGGTAATGAAACATTGTTCCCTTGTAACAGTGAATACCATTACAAATTTCTTGCCCTTTAACTATCTAAATCATTCCACGTTTCTTACTCTTCTATTTCTAGTTTATTTCTTTTATTTTTTCAGTAACTCATAATAAATTTAAGATGATCCAGCCATATTCTAACAGTTTGATCTTTTTGCAAGCTTTTTCTAGCTTTGAACTGCAGGAAATCATCTCAGAGAAACATATTACAAAATCTAAGCAAACAAAAAGATATTTAATGCTTTTGGCATATTCCTATCTAGAGACTTCCTTTATTAGCCACAATGTTTTCTGAAATATCACCCTTTCTAGACTCCAATATCTTCAACATCTTTTTACATTAATCAAATTGTTCATAAAAAAGAGAATCAAATTTTGCAATTTTGAATTTCAAGGAAATGAGCAAGATCCCAACTTTATTTCTAAAGAACAGTGGAACAGAGAATAATATAGTGGATAACTGTTTGTTTCAGCTTATGATCTAAACTACTTTCAACTCATGAAAAGTGAGAGCAATATTTTCACTTGTGGCAAACATAAACAAAAACAAAGAATTATCCTATTTCTTCTATGCTATTTATTGAGAATATTGATTCGCTCATCAAAAGTAAACTTTTTTTGATAAAAAGGTGAAATATTTTTTTTCAAAGGAATTTAACCCTTTCAGAACCATAGGCGAAAAGAGGGACTTTTGCGGACGGCATAGATCAAGATCAGACTGCACAGCATGTGCCGCTTATTTGGCCAAGCCTATATGATAAAAATCTTCCGGAGACTCAGTGGATTCTAGTTACAGCCATCAAAAGAAGCTGAGTTTGTTTATTTGGCGCCAAAAGAGTTAATTATGTTAACATTGGTAAGGGAGATAAACAATGGGGGAACAAGTAGTTTGACAAAGAAAAAGTTCCAAAATCCACCAGTGATTTTATAAGGTTATAAGTCAGTGTTAGATTTTTTATACCACTGAAAAGTATAAAAGAAAGATGAATATTATAAACTAGAGGCCCTTGAGGGCCTGAATCACTCTACCAGCAGTGATCTTGCTCATCTGCACTTTATCATGTAAACAAGAAATTTAAATTTCAAATTCAAATGCCTTCTTTTCCCCTACTAATTCTAGTATGTTTTTTCAAAATCTCTAGGGTTCAAGCTATTAATAACGTATAAAAACTTTGCAAGTTTCAGGAAAATCTAACCATAAAACCCTAAAACTTTATTGCGTAAACAAAAAAAGACTAACAGACTGATGACAGAAACCATACATTACATATGCTCTAATGACTTTTGGCCAGTAGAGCTAAAAATCAGTGAGAAACACATCATATCAACAGAATAGTTTAATAAAATCTCCCCTTACTTAAACACATTTGACTTTCCCCTAAACTCCTCTCTTTCCAAAGTACAATCAGTGCATTCATTCAGATCTAAGACACGTAACGGAGCCCTGTCTGAGGAATTCTTGAAATACTTTAACTCATTATTTTGTAACACGAACCAGCGTACTTTCCAAGTCTGTAAAAATAAGAAATTCTCTTCTAGTTTAATTGATTACCTCTTTTAACACATTTACTGCAAATGACTTTGAAAACATCCTTATAAAATATCGATACTCAAAATGAATTATGCTACAAGACATAAATTTCACTCTTTACCATATGAGAAAAATTTACACTGGCCCAAATTGAAAGCATTAGCTGCCAACAATTTAAATGTGACTCAAATAATGGAATTTGTATTTGATATGGAAGAAAACATTGTGGGAAAAGGAGAAAATGCTGTTTACCAGCATTTTCTCCTTTTCCCACAGTGTTTTCAGAAGCCCTCTTTATCAGGGTCATTAAAAGGTGGCATTGTGTGGTAAAGGGTTAAAGTACTATTTTTCTACAATTTTGTAAGATTTATATATCTCCTGTCTAGAATGACACATAATCTATATTTACCTGTATATATGGCCAATAAAAAATATCTTGGGACAACATAAATATGCATGGTGCTCTGGCAGAAGGCAGTTTAACTCTTTACCACACCATCCCGACTTTTAAGGACCCTGAACAAAAAGCCTTCTGAAAACATTGTGGGAAAAGGAGAAAATGCTGGTTACCAGCATTTTCTCCTTTTCCCACAATGTTTTCTTTGCCTTCCAAAAACGAATTTCAATTTTTGAGTCACATTAATTTTGTCATCTGCAAATGCTTTCAATTTGGACCTGTCTAAAACTTTTTGGTGTGGTAAACGGTTAACACATCTCCATGATGCATCATACCCAGTACGTTGTCATGTAATGATTGATCCATACCATCCATTTTGTCAAAAACCGACAGATTCATAACATAGAATGGTACTTTAACCCTTTAGCAGACGACAAAATTTCAGCCTTGTCAAAATTGAAAGCATTTGCAGACGACAATTTCAATGTGGCTCAAAAAGTGCAATTTTCCTTTGATTGGACAGAAAACATTGTGAGAAAAGGAGAAAATGCTGGTTACCAGCATTTTCTCCTTTTCCCACAATGTTTTCAAAATGCTTCTTTCCCAGGGGCGTTAAAAGGCGTCATTGTGCAGTAAAGGGTTAATATGCACACTGTTGACCAACAGCAAAAAGTTTCAGCCAAGGTCGGCCTGCACAGACTGTGCAGGCTGACATGGATCGAAACTTTTTGCAAATGCATTTACCCCCCGTTTGATAGTGCATGGCTTCTATTTTTACATTGGAGACATGACAGAAGTCCCATTTATTTCATTTTAATTATTTTTCAGGCAATCCCTTTTCCTCTTATGTCATTGGGTTGCTAGGAGGCTACAAGGTATAACAAAGACACTTGCTGGACAGATAACTAGTGACTCATAGTCTGTAGAATGTGGTGAATCATAGTCATAATTTCAAGTTTTGTGAAAATTAATATGTGAAATTCAATTTGACCTCAAACTCACTGTTGCACATTTTAGTTTATAAGCTTTATTGCCCAAAAATTTGTTCTTATACATAGTGTATCAGCTTCATTGGCCTAACACTTGCTCTGATATGTTTAGTGTATCAGCTTCATTTGCCTAACACTTGCTCCGATATGTTTAGTGTATCAGCTTCATTGGCCTAACACTTGCTCTGATATGTTTAGTGTATCAGCTTCATTGGCCTAACACTTGCTCTGATATGTTTAGTGTATCAGCTTCATTGGCCTAACACTTTCTCTGATATGTTTAGTGTATCAGCTTCATTGGCCTAACACTCACTCTTATACATTTTGTGTACAAGCTTTATTGGCCTAACACTTGCTCTTATGTGTTCAGTGTATAAGCTTACATAGCTGAAAACTTGCTCTTATACATTCATTGTAATAAGCTTTATTGGCTGAAAACTTGCTCTTATAATCTTGAATGTATAAGTTTTGCAGTATGACAGCAGTACTGCTAAGAAATTAGTCCCATCATTTGTGCCACATGTAATTTTTTATCCACAAAAACATGTCCAAAATTTTCTCATCTATAAAGATTTAATTAAGATTTATTTCTTTTTTAACCCTTTCCAACACAGGAGTTTTAGACTTTTCCAAATTAAAACCATTTGCAGAGGACAAATTTAAATTCAGCACAAATGAAGCTCCCTAACGAGGTAGAAAACATTGTGGGAAAAGGAGAAAATGCTGGTAACCAGTTATTAATGGTAAATGTCAGGTTTGACCCTTTCAGTGCCATAGTCAAAATAAGAAGCTTTTGCAGATGACATGGATCAAGATCAGACTGCACAGATAGTCCATCTTGGATCAATGTCATCCGCCACGTATTACCAATTTAAAGCAATGAAACCTTGTTTAATTCAAGTATTTATACACAATAAATTTATCAGCTGCACAAAGACTTGAAAATTACTCACATGGTTCCATATTTAGACAACAATAGCCGAAGCTAAGTTTGGACAGTAATTAAACCATGTGATGTAATGGTAATACTAGAGGTCATTAATTTCATGTCAACTTATTTGATTAATACAAAGATTTATATGCATGTTTGTGCACAGCTATCAACTGTATTTTTAAAGCATGATGGTGTCAGTTGACTTATTTGTGCATATCCAAGGTTTCACCAGTACAGTATTGTGGCTCTGTAGTGCCTTGCCCCACAATATTCTCACACGACCCGTGTTGCAAGCATGGACTGAGCTAGAAATTCCTCATTACAAATCTGGGCTGCTATAATGCAAGCAAGCTGAAAGTTGTATTCACTTGAAGCCAGATTAGCCACAAACATGTAGGCTTTACATCATGGCCCTTCTTGGATCCCTGTAACTGTATCTCCTTCCCTCACTGAATTAACCCTTTACCATACAATCCTGACGTTTAACAACCCTGAGAAAGAAGCCTTTCGAAAACATTGTGGGAAAAGGAGAAAATGCTGGTAACCAGCATTTTCTCCTATTCCCACAATGTTTTCTACCCTATCAAAGACAACTTCCACAATTTGAGCAACATTTAAATTGTCGTCTGCAAAATGCTTTCAATTTGGACAAATCTACATTTTTGTCGTGTGGTAAAGAGTTAAGCAAGCCAATAGCTGGAAAATAATCAGTAAAAAAGAAATACGTAAGTAAGCAAAAAGTCTTAACATTTTGTCATGCATTAGAGAATTGAATGAAGAACCTTTCAGGAATACTGTACATTGATTAATCATTCATCTGGTTGAAGCAGGGTTGGTATACTGTCTATTAATTATATGTGGGTTTGACCTTTGTTTGTATGTATTTGAGTTTAACACTATTTTAATAGCTTAGGTCACATCCCTGCAGTCAGTGCACCAACACATATGTTTCCTGGCTTTCTCACATCAGTACTGATACAAGTTTTTTTCCAAGCCACTGACTACTTTTCTCACATGCATCAGAGGTGAGAGACAAAACATTACTGCACAGAAAGTTTGCGGGTATCACACCCGCAACCACCAGGTCAAGAGTCAGATAACTAAACACTGAGCTTGGCTGGGTTTTAGCTAGCCTGTGAAAAAAGGGGATGACGGTTAGAATACCTTTACCTTAAAAACAGCACCAAGCTTTGTTAGATACCCATCCTTGGAGTTTATCTGTGATAAATAAACACAAACCACATGGAATTTGAATTGTGAAAATAATTAACAACTAATAAAATCATTTAGCTCTTTCCTGATGGCAAAAGTTTAGGCTTTTCAAAACTGAATGCATTCACAGATAAAATTTTAAATGTGGCTAAAATTATAATTTTCTGTGAAATGGGGAGAAAATATCAAGTGAAACAAACAAAAAAAATGTTCTTTTTCAGCATTTTACAGATTTTTGTTTATTTTGTTTTTCAGTGATCGAATTACTGATATTTACAACTCTAAAGGATAAAAATGTTCTATAGATTGTTATAGCAACAGAATCTCGGTATAGCAAAAACTGCGTTACCAGCAAATGTGTAAGCAGTTGGGGAAGGTGCAGTGCGGTCACAAATTCAGCATTTTCTCCTTTTCTTGCAATGTTTTCAAAACCTCTAATTCTCAGAGTCGTTAAAACTCAGGACTGTCTGGTATGCAGTTACATGCCATCTGCTAAAACCATAATTCTTGACATATAACAACCATTTCTTTATTTGAAATTTAGGTAACACTGGTAGCACAAATGTTTTCAACCCTTCTGTAGAAAGATACCATTACTTAATCCACATTCAATTTATCTTCTGCAAATACTTTGGACAAGTCTTAAAAATTTTCAGTACATGTGCTCGAAAGTTAACCCCCTGTATGCCAGATAAGTGCAAAATAAATGTCATCCCATATCATATTCTTGCAGTAACTTGGCTAAATTTTTTGGACTGTATCATAGCAGTGTAGATCCAAGATCTGACAGTGGTTTTGACTGCAGGTTTAGTCTGCTCAATCATCTGGCGTACAGCTTAATATCCTAAGAGCTTCCCTATTTTTAACTAAAGATTCAAGAAAACATTGCTTGATTTGCCTTTGGAAGGATAAACAAAACTGTGGAAAAAAGAAGAAAATGCTGATTACCACAATTTTCTCCTTTCCCAACAATGTTTTCAAAAGACTGTTTCCTCAGGGTATTTAACACTTTGGATTGTGTGGTAAAGGATTAATCTAAAAGCAAAATACCCAACAACAAATTCACCAAAACAGTGCTCTCTTAAAGTTATCTTACCGAGAAATCAGTTCGAGGTTTTGACTCACTAGTGCTGTATTCGGCATGTACACAGACCGTATCATAAATTTGGGGTTCTTTAACCTGTCTTGGATATGGATCGATCAGTAGTGTTGTCTGACCTATTGATAAACAAACAATACACTACACTTGACCTCATTTGAATAAATAACTGTGCTTACCCATAATGTTAGGAAGCTGCAGTCAAAAATAGAAAGGTTTGATCTGAAAAAATGTTGCACTAACAAGAGGGCCATCATGACTCTGAATTGCTCACCTGAGCCTATGTACCTTTGAATACATAATATGACATATGGTCAATGATTTTTTTTTCTGATATGACCTAACAACCTAGTTTTTTAACCAAGCTGAACGATTTTCAAAATTGTTTATGATGTCATCAAGACAAACATCCTGACCCATTTTGACAAACATCTGTGTGAAACTATGGCCTCTACAGATTTTTCTCAGTGACCTAATTCCAAGAGCATTGGACTGAAAATATGGCCTACAGAGTGTGCACAGAGTTTATGGAAGGATTGACTCAGTGCTACTTTTTGATCTGATGTGACCCATTTTCAAACTCATCCAAGATGTTATCCAACTTTCAAGCCAACTTTCATCAGTGTGGGACTGAAAATGTGGGCTCAAGAATGTACCCATTTTTTAAAGATTTGACCTGGTGTCCTACTTTTTGACCCAATGTGACCTATTTTCGAACTCTTTCAAAATAATATTGAGACAACATTCTAACCAACTTTAATGAGTATTGGAATGAAAATGTGGCCTCTAGAGTGTACACAAGATTTTTCAAAGATTTGATCTGTTACCTGTTTTTGACCCGAAATGGCCCATTTTCACCCTCATTTGAGATATTATAAGGATAAAGATTCTGACCAAATTTCATTAGTAGTGAACTAAGAATGCAGCCTCTAGCACATACACAAGATAAATTTGACAACAGACTGATTGATTGATAACACATGATGGACAATACATGGTAGACACATGATGATTACAAAGTTCACCTTGAGCACTTTCTGCCCAGGTCAGTTTAAAAAGTAAGATTAACTTTAGATTTGTGTACAAATTTTAGCACCGATCAGGGATTGTTGTTAAAAAGGTTTTGGTGCAGAATGTGCAGTGTGATACTGAATCTACACTGTCTCCTACCTTACGACCTACTCTGGCTAAATGACATAGCAACAGCTAGAATTTTTGGACTGTCTGATTCCTACATTAACAGGTTAAAACACAAGTTCTATTAACCTTTTACCAAATGATCCTGGGTTTTAATGACCCTGGGCAAAAGGCATTTTGAAAATGTGGGAAAAGGAGAAAATGCTGGTAACCAGCATTTTCTCCTTTTCCCACGATGTTTTCTAGCATTTCAGAAACAAATCCAATCATTTGAGCAACATTTAATTTGTCAACTGAAAATGCTTTCAATTTGGACCAGTCTAAAATATTACAGTATGGTATAGAGTTAAACTCTGAGCTAAATGAACCTGTCTTATAACGTCCCTGAGGAAGACAGTGTTTGAAAAGGAGAAAATGCTCCTCCTTTTCCCACATGTTTTCTATGCTTTTTACAGGCAGTTCCCATTGTTTGAATTACAATTAAATTGTCATCTGCAAATGCTTCAATGGGCAAGTCTTTTGTTGTCTGGTTAACTCTTTACCACACAATCCCGAGCTTCAACGACCCTGTGAGTGAGTGAGTGAGTGAGTGAGTGAGTGAGCGAGCGAGGGAGTGAGTGAGTGAGTGGTGTTTTATGGAGCACTGGGTCATTTAGTGCACAAATAAAAAAGGTAGTGAAAGGTAAAATAAACAAGAGGGCCATGATGGCCCTGGGTCGCTCACCTTAGTAGAGTGCCTTGAAGGTTTTTCTTTAATTTGACCATGTGACCTAATTTTTGACCGCAGGTGACCCAATTTCAAACTCATATTTCAGGAAGACAAACATTCTGACCAATTTTCAAGTCAATTGAGCAAAGAATGTGGCCTCGAGTGCCCTAAAGATATTTCTTTAATTTGACCTAGTGACCTAGATTATGACCCCAGGTGACCCAAATTTGAACTGGTCTTTGACTATATCAAAAGAAACATTTTAGCCAATTTTCAAATCAAATGAATAATAAATGTGGCCTCTAGAGTGCCCACTAGCTATTTCTTTAATTTGACCAAGTGACCTAGTTTATGACCCCAGTTGACCCAAATTCAGACTAATGTGAGATTTTACAAAGACATACATTCTGACCAATTTTCAAGGCAATTAAGCGAAGAATGTGGCCTCTAGAGTGCCCACAAGGTATTTCTTTATTTTGACCTAGTGACCTAGTTTATGGTTCCAGGTGACCCAAATCCAAACTCATCTGGTATTTTATCAAGACAAACATTCTGGCCTCCAGAGTGCAAACAAGGTATTTCTTTAATTTGACCCAGTGACCTAGTTTATGACCCAAGTTGACCCAAATTAATCTTATGTGAGACTTTATAAAGACAAACTTTTTAACTAATGTTCAAGGCAATTGAGCAAATAATGTGGCCTCGAGAGTGCCAACAAGGTATTTCTTTAATTTGACCTAGTGACCTAGTGTATGACCCAAGATGACCCAATTTTGAACTCAACGAACTTGTTGCGCTTAGATGGGCAAACAAACTTAGAAGAGAATCACTACATACAAAATATCAAAGCTCTATGCCTTCCAGTTTTAAAGAAGAATTTCAAAGTTTTCCTTCTTTGTTCCTATGTTCGAACTTGTGACCCCCGGGGCTGGGCCAGTTTTGACCCAGGGGCATCATATGAACAAACTTGGTAGAGGTCCACTAGGAAATGCTACATACCAAATATTAAAGCTCTACACCTTCCCATTTAAGAGAAAAAGAAATTTAAAGTTTTCCTTCTTTGTTCCTATCTTCGAACTTGTGACCCCCGGGGCGGGGCCAGTTTTGACCCAGGGGCATCATATGAACAAACTTGGTAGAGGTCCACTCTGAGATGCAACATACCAAATATCAAAGCTCCACACCTTTCGGTTTCAGAAAAGAAGAATTTTAAAGTTTTCCTTCTTTGTTCCTATGTTCGAACTTGTGACCCCCGGGGCTGGGCCAGTTTTGACCCAAGCAGCATCCTTGGAACAAACTTGGTAGAAGTCCACTAGGAGATGCTACATATCAAATATCAAAGCTCTATGCCTTCCCATTTAAGAGAGAAAAAAAAAATTAAAGTTTTCCTTCTTTGTTCCTATGTTTGAACTTGTGACCCCCCGGGGCAGGGCCAATTTTGACCCCTAGGGCATCATATGAACAAACTAAGTAGAGGTCTACTAGGCAATGCTACATACCAATTATCAAAGCTCTATGCCTTCTAGTTTTACAGAAGAAGATTTTTAAAGTTTTCCTTTTTTGTTCCTATGCTGGAAATTGTGACCCCCGGGGCGGGGCCAGTTTTGACCCCAGGGGCATCATATGAACAAACTTGGTAGAGGTCCACTAGGAGATGCTACATGCCAAATATCAAAGCTCTACGCCTTCAAGTTTCAGAGAAGAAGATTTTTAAAGTTTTCCTTCTTTGTTACTATGCTCAAACTTGTGACCCCCGGGGTGGGGCCAGTTTTGACCCTAGGGGCATCATATGAACAAACTCTGCAGAGATCCACCAGGCAATGCTACATACAAAATATCAAAGCTCTACGCCTTCCAGTTTCAGAGAAGATGATTTTTAAAGTTTCTCCTCTTTGTTCCTATGTTCGAACTTGTGACCCCTGGGGCTGGGCCAGTTTTGACCCCAAGGGCATCATATGAACAAACTTGGTAGAGGTCCACTAGGAGATGCTTCATGCCAAATATCAAAGCTCTATGCCTTCTAGTTTTACAGAAGAAGATTTTTGAAGTTTTCCTTCTTTGTTCCTATGTTGGAAATTGTGACCCCCGGGGCGGGGCCAGTTTTGAACCCAGGGGCATCATATGAACAAACTTGGTAGAGGTCCACTAGGCAATGCTACATACCAAATATCAAAGCTCTATGCCTTCTAGTTTTACAGAAGAAGATTTTTAAAGTTTTCCTTTTTTGTTCCTATGTTGGAAATTGTGACCCCCGGGGCGGCGCCAGTTTTGACCCCAGGGGCATCATATGAACAAACTTGGTAGAGGTCCACTAGGAGATGCTACATGCCAAATATCAAAGCTCTACGCCTTCAAGTTTCAGAGAAGAAGATTTTTAAAGTTTTCCTTCTTTGTTACTATGCTCAAACTTGTGACCCCTGGGGCGGGGCCAGTTTTGACCCCAGGGGCATCAAATGAACAACCTTGGTAGAGGTCCACCAGGAGATGCTACATACCAAATATCAAAGCTCTGCGCCTTCTAGTTTCAGAGAAGAAGATTTTCAAAGATTTTGCTTTTTTTTCCTTTTTGTTGCCATGGCAACCAGAGTTGTGGGTGGAATTCAATTCTTTGAACAACTTTGGTAGAGCTTCACCCAAGGAACATCCCTGCCAAGTTTCATCAAGATTGGCCCAGTGGTTTAGGAGAAGAAGATGTTTAAAGAAATTGTTGACGGACGACGGACGACAGACGACGGACGACGGACATAGGGCGATCACAATAGCTCACCTTTAGCACGTTGTGCTAAGGTGAGCTAAAAAGTAGCTAGTAATAAGTATATGATGAAATATATGTTTTGACACTGATCCTGTAAAAAAAATATGATAAAATAGATAAATAATGATAAGAAAAAAAATAGAAAAAAAAATCAAAACAAGCCTTTTGAAAACATTGTGGGAAAAGGAGAAGATGCTGGTAACCAGCATCTTCTCCTTTTCCCACAATGATTGCTACCCTATCAAAGACAAACTCTACCATTTGAGCCACATTAAAATTGTTGTCTGCAACTGCTTTGAATTTGGTCAAGTCTACATTTTTGATGTGTGGTAAAGAGTTAACTCTTTATAACACCATAAAAATGAAGACTGGTCCAGATTGAGAGGATATACAGCTGACAATTACAATGCAGTTCAAATGAAGGAATTTGGTAAGGTAAAAACATCACAGGAAAAGGAGAAAATGCTTGTTACCAGCATTTTCTACTTTTCCTTGGTTTGGTTTGTATTGGGAGTTCAACATCGTTTTAATAGCTCAGGTCATACCATGGCGGTCAGCGATGCACCTATGTGTTTCCTGGCTTTCTCACACGGGTACTGACACAACTTTCTTTCCAAAGCCACTGACTACTTTTCCCACATGCATTTGAGGTGAGAAGCAAAAAATCACTGGAAAGAAAGTTTGCCTCAACCGGGTATCAAACTCGCAACTGCCAGGTCACGAGTCAGATACACTAACCATTGAGCTACCCGGGCGTGCTCCTCTACTTTTCCCACAATATTTCCAAAAAGGCTTCTGTCTGGTGGTCATTAAAACTCGGAATTGTTCGGTAAAGGGTTGAGACTGCACAAATCTGCTGTAAGACAATGTATCACCTGATTCAACTCCCAACATAGGTTTATTGTTGAAATGGTAGGCCAAGTCATCAAGGCTCTTATAAATACCATGTCCAAACAAAAAGTGGTCCTCCGCCCAAATCAGCTGGAAATGTTTCACTGCATCTGCAGCTCTGAAACAAAGTGTTCAGCTCTTTTATCCAGTAATATTCAAAGGTACTTAGATCAGTGTACAAAATACACAGCACAAGGTTGGATCTACAACATCCACTCTATGGAATTGTTCTGGGCAAAAACTGCCATAAATGTGCAAGAAATAAACATACCAGACCAACCCGAGTTTTTAACAACCAAACAGAATTGCTGTCAAATTGTATTCTACAGGTGTGGTGGTTCCAGTCATAACTTCAATAAGCAACAGATTTGCATCATCCCTTTACCAAACGATCCCATATTTTAAAGACCCAAGAGAAAGGATTGTGTAAAAGAAATGCTGTTGACCAATATTTTATCCTTCCCCATGGCGTTTACACCCTTTCACAAAAAAGGAAAAAAACAATCAATTTTGCCATGTTTCACCTATCATCTGCAAATCCTAGTCATATGGACAGTCTAAAGTCTCTCTGGTAAAGGGTGTCAAGGATTTATTTTACAGGTAACATGTAAATTATGACTAGCTTAACTCTTTACTAAAAGACAAAATTTTGGACTAGTCTAAATTCAAAGCATTTGCAGACGACAAATTAAATGTGGTTCAAATGAGGGAATTTCTTTTTTAAGGGGCTGAAAACATTGTGGAAAAAGGAAAAAATGCTGGTTTCCAGCATTTTCTCCTTTTCCCACAATGTTTTCAAAAGCTTTTTTTTCTCAGGGTCGTTGAAAGTCGGGATTGTGTGGTAAACAGTTATGGAACTTTTTGTGTGCTTTTGAACAGGCTGTGTGATGGAGTCTATATTTTCCAGTATCTTGTGATATTTTAACCCTTTACCACACAATTCAGAGTGTTAACGACCTTGATGAAGAAGTCTTCTACTTTTCCCTTAATGTTTTCTATCCTTAGAGAGATGTAGTTTACAAGTCACATTTATGATGTTTTATGCAAAATTTTGAATTTGGACAAGTATTACATTTTGTTGTCTCGTAAAGAATTGAATTCATGATATTTATTCATTTTTGTTCCTGATGAATAAAACTGATTCATTCATTAAGAAGCATGTAATTTAAATGACTTACATCTTGTAACTAACAGAACAAAAGTAAGAGGCCACAAGTATAATGACGTTTAGTTCAACTCACCTTACTGATACAGCAAACTCGTCTTTACTGGAACTATTTCTGACAAGAAAAGTTCCATCTTTTCCATTCTGTAACAGTATTGCTTCAGCTTTATGTCTATCCAGGTCAGGATGAAAGTAGCTGCAGTTATATTATACACAGAAGTTAAAATCCCTATGTACCTTTTCACTGGTACCTGAAACACATTCTCAGCAGACACCTCTACAAGCATACAGAATTTTGTGTTGTAGTAACTTTTCTGGTGCTTGTATTTGATTCAAGAAGCTTATGAAAATACGATATTGCACAAGACCAAAAACTGAACAAGATGTCAATTTTTTTTTAACACAACAAGAAGCAAATACAAGCACCAAGAAAGTTTTTACACCATAATATTCCTTAAATTTTATATAATACAAGCAACTTTCAAAGACAAAATACTGCAATTACTGACATTCTATTTGAAAATGGTAAAGAAAATAAAACAAATAATGGCAGTAATTTAGTTATTATGAATGGCCCATGAATATTTAAGAATAACATTTTGACCAATCGAATCACAAACTAATATATATGTACTCCACACACCAGTTACATCATCATACCATATTTGTAACCATGTTTGACACTGTCTAGATACAGATTTTTTAGACTAGCAAAGCTAGTCTATCGGCATCAAATTTGACCTAGAGACAAAGTAAACAAAAAACCCCACAGTTGCCAAATACTGCCTCACAGAAAATACTTCTTTCTGTTAGAAATCTTAATTTTGTTATATATGACAATTTTGACAAAAACCAGTAAATCTCTATCACTCCTATTTAAACATGCCTCTTCCAAAGTAATAAACTGAACAAGCTGTCACTTATAAGGTACAAGATCTTAGCTCATATGTAAATTAAGTGACCTATGAAAAGCAGAGAATCACTTATTCCTACACCACCGTAACATTATGAATGAATCTATTAATAGGTACATCTAGGTAACTTGTAGCAAATCCCAGCTCTATTAACCCTTTACCAGACGACAAAATTTTAGCCTTGTCCAAATTGAAAGCATTTGCAGACAACAATTTCAATGTGGCTCAAATAGTGCAATTTTCCTTCGATAAGACAGAAAACATTGTGGGAAAAGGAGAAAATGCTGGTTACCAGTATTTTCTTCTTTTCCCACAATGTTTTCGAAAGACTTCATTTCCAGAGGTGTTAAAAGGCGTTATTGTGCGGTAAACGGTTAATTAACCCTTACCGGACAGGGAACCCTTGTCATTCCTTCAGTCATTCATTATTTAGATCATTGAGTGCAGTTAAACTGTTAGGCTATACTGTTATTCTGCATCTTGAATATTAACCCTTTACCAAACAATCCCAACTTTTAACTGGGGAAGAATCCCTTTGAAAACATTTCGGAAAAAAGGAGAAAATGCTGATAACCATCATTTTCTCTTCTTCCCACATTATTTTCTGCCCTTTTGGAATCATGTTTGATCAGTTCAGCCACATTTAATTTATGGTCTGCAACAGCTTTGAATTTGGACGAGTGTAAAATTTTTGTTTTGTAAAGGGAGTTAAATATTTAACTACATCTTGTGCTACTGGATATTAACTAATTGAATGCATGGTGTTTAACGCCATTTTCAACATTACTTCAGTGTTATTGCGGCGGCCAAAGCACCCATCCATGCTTTCATGGAGTTTCTTTTACCAGCACTACCGCAACTCAATGACCTTTTGCAGACAGTGTGGATTAAGATCAGACTGCACAGAGTGTGCAGTCTGATCTTGGATCCACACTGTCCAATAAGAGGATATATTTTCTCCAAAAGGTAACTTTGAAATAGCATAATTCAGGTGTTTACCATCGGCTTGAAACTTTCATTTAACATCTTTTAGCAGGTCAAGGGTTAAACTTAAACTGGATTATAATTAACCAATAGCACACATAAAACCCGGCAGCTCAGGCGGTAGCGTACAGGACTTGAGAACAGGAGGTCGCTGGTTCGATCCCCAACTCAGCAAATTTTTTTCCGAGGATTGATAATAGTCATTGCAAAAAGATTCATTTCTCTCCCGCGTTTAGATGATGGTTATGTGGGAAAGCATCCAGTGGCTTGGAAAGAATATTGTGCGGAGTACTGGAAAAATAAACTCCAGAAAAGCATGGATATGTGCACTGGCCACCGCTACATAACTGAAATGATGTTAAAAACGGGGTTAAACACCATACAAACAATCAATCAACCATTTTCGCTAGTCTGTCAGTACTTTCAGTACTTTGATTTCTCTTGTGTGTGTGTGTGTGTGTGTGTGTGTGTGATATTCTATCCATGTGCAATGCATATATTTGAGCTAGAAAATTTTCAGGCATTATGAGTTTTAACAACCCCAAGGAAAAGCGCTTTTTGAAAACATTATGAGAAAAGGAGAAAATGCTGTTTTCTTCCCTTTCAAAGACAAAGTTCATAATTCATGCAGCCTTTGTCCTCTGCAAATGCTTTCAATTTTGACCAATCTAAAATGTTGTTTGGTACAGGGTTAACTCTTTACCAAACGACCAATTTTTAGACTGGTCCAAATTGAAAGCATTTGCTGATGAAAAAATAAATCTGACTCAAAAATTGAAATTTGTTTTGGGAAGGGTAGAAAACATTGTGGGAAAAGGAGAAAATGCTGGATACCAGCATTTTCTCCTTTTCCCACGATGTTTTCAAAAGGCTTCTTTCTTAGGGTCGTTAAAAGTCGGGACTGTGTGGTAAAGGGTTAAGCAAATGTAAAGTATAAAATATCAATTTTTGTGAATAATCCCCACTTTTGAAATAGGTAACACTGATAACTGACACTTTGATCAAGAACTTTTTGGAGTAGGTGACAAACAGCATAATATCATAAAATGGTACCACCTTATATCAAAGTACTGAAAGTACTTACAGACTAGCAAATTTGATTGATTAATTGTTTGTATGGTTTTTAACCCTGTTTTCAACATTATTGCAGTTATGTCGCGGTGGCCAGTGCACATATCCATGCTTTCTAAAAGTTTCTTTTACCAGTACTCCACACAATATTCTTTCCAAGCCCCTGGCTGCATTCCCACATAACCATTGCCAAAACGTGAGAGAGAAATGAATCCTGTTGCAATGACTAAATCATCAATCCTCGGAAAGAAATTTGCCGAGTCTGGGATCGAACCAACGACCTCCTGTTCTCAAGTCCTGTATGCTACCGACTGAGCTGCTGGGGCTATGTGTGCTGAAGGTTAACTATAATCCAGTTTAGGTTTAACCCTTAAAATGCTAAAAAATGTTAAATGAAACTTTTAAGCTGATGGTAAACACCTGAATATTGCTATTTCAAAGTTACATTTTCAAGAAAATAAATCCTCTTACTGGACAGTGTAGATCCAAGATCAGACTGTACGCTCTGTATAGTATGAACTTAATCCACACTGTCCTCAAAAGGTCAGTCAGTCGCGGTAGTGCTGGTAAAAGAAACCCCAGGAAAGCCTGGGTAGGTGCTCTAGCCACCGCAATATCACTGAAATAATGCTGAAAACAGTGTTAAACACCATGCAATCAATTAGTATATATCCAGTAGCACAAGATCTAGTTAACTATTTAGCTCTCTTTACAAAATGAAAAATTTTACACTCATCCAAATTCAAAGCTTTCGGAGACCATAAATTAAATGTAGCTGAACTGATGAAACCTGATTCCAAAAGGGCACATAACAATGTGGGACAAGGAGAAAATGGTGGTTACCAGCGTTTTTCCTTTTCCCACAATGTTTTCAAAGGGATTCTTCCCTGGTGTCGTTAAAACTTGGGATTGTTTAATAAAGGGTTATATTCAAGATGTAAAATAACAGTTTAAGATAACAGTTTAACTGTAAACAGTGATCTAAATAATGAATGACTGAAGGAATGGCAAGGGTTCCCTGTCCAGTAAGGGTTCATACAGCTGGGATTTGCTACAAGTTACCTAGGTAATATCTATTTACAGATTCATTCATAATGTTACAATGGTGTAGGAATAAGCGAGTCTCTGCTTTCCATAGGTCACTTAATTTACATAATATAAGCAAATATCTTGTACCTTGTAAATGGCATCTTGTTCAGTTTATTATTTTGTGACATGTTCAAATTGGAGTGGTAGAGATTTTGTGTTTTTGGTAAAAATTGTCATAGGTAACAGAATTAAGATTTTTAACAGAAAGAAGTATTTTCTGTGAGGCAGTATTTGGCAACTGTGGGGTTTTCTGTTTACTTTGACTCTAGGTCAGTTATGATGCCTATAGACTAGCTTTGCTAGTCTAAAAATGATACAAAATAATCAAGATTATTCTTATCTTCAATTTTTTATTAATATGTTTCAGTTGATTCCTCATATTGTGTTAACCCTTCTCTGAACAATCCCATAATTCAACAACCTTCATGACGGTGAATTTTGAAAATATTGTGGGAAAAGGAGAAAATGCTGGTGATCAGCAATGAAAACATTGTGGGAAAAGGAGAAAATGCTGGTGATCAGCATTTTCTCATTTTCGCACAATGTTTTCTACCATTTCAAAGACAAGTTTTATACTCTTCACAATTTTCAATCTGTTGTCTGCAAATGCTTTCAATTTGGAGCAGTCTAAAATTATGTTGGTAAAGGATGATAGAAATGTAAACAAGAGCACTGCATGTGGGTGCTAAGACTTTACTGCATTTGCTTTTTTCAGAGATATATTGCAAGTTGAGAACAATTGGTAGATCAATACCCCTCAGAACTTATTCATCCCTGAGCAAATGATCATGATAAGCGATAATTCATTTTCTGCAGTAACTTTTTTTTTTCATGAGCTACTCTATAACCCATTACTGTCAAGTCTACATAGTGAGTTGGATTAAGGACATTTGCTAGAAAATTCGCTACATTAACCCTTTACCACACAATCCCCACTTTTAACGACCCTGAAAAAGAAGCCTTTGGTAACCAGCATTTTCTCCTTTTCCCACAATGTTTTCTACCCTTCCCAAAATAAATCTTAACTTTTGATTCACATTCACTTTTTGGCTACAAATGCTCTTAGTTTGGACTAGTCTAAAATTTTGTCGTTTGGTAAAGTTAAAACACAATGGTCTATGAAAAGGCATGTTGCACCTTTTATTTGTTTACCCTTTTGCAAATTTGATGTTAGTTTGGGGATCACAATAAATCGGATAATCATCAAAGTGTCGAATGAAATGTTATTTTTCCTGTTGTTGATCTGGATGTATTGAATAAGGTAGGATGTTGAGTATGGAAATATCATCAACTTAACCCTTTACCACACAGTCCCTACTTTTAACGACCCTGAGAAAGAAGGCTTTTGACAACATTGAGGGGAAAGGAGAAAATGCTGGTAACCAGCATTTTCTCCTTTCCCCACAATGTTTTCTAACCTTCCAAAAGCATATTTCAATTCTTAAGTCACATTTTTTTCGTCATCTGCAAATGCTTTAATTATATATTACGCGCTGAAAGATGCGTAATCTGTCAGTATTGTGAATGGACAGTCTGGGTACTACGGTTACACGCGGCGAATCGCCAGTCCATTCTGAAAATGTTTACATAATGGCCTCTCCACGAGGGCAATAACCTTTACACAACTCTATACCCTTTATCCCCACAGCTTCACATGCTTCGCCTCACATATACGATCCCTGCATTAAATGACCAACGGCCGGTTACTATTTTAAACTTACGGCTGTTATGAGTTGCATTTACATCAGTTTTCTCTTAGGCAGAGCAATCTAAATTTTCAAATTCCTTTCTATTGCGATTTTATTCCTCTCAAGACTAAAATGGCCTATCATCTTTTCAACACCTGCTACATATACGGAGAGCACCCATCCCAACTCGGCCGATCCCGTAACTACATATAACTATTAACGAATCACTCGAAATTTGCCGAATGATATGGACAGCAGACGACTACAAGATGTATTCACATCACCCGATACACTTGATTCACACTTGTTTCATTCATAAAGTTGCTGCTAATCACTGACCCTATTTTTTATAATCGTGTTGTAAGTAAACTGCTCCAGTTTTTGCTGGCCAGAGGTTTTGATAATACTGTAATTATGACATACTTTAATACTAAACAAATTGTAACCGCCGTTTATTACATAATTTAAAAGTTATTATGGGATTACTTGATGTTACTTAACGCCTGTTTACCGCTAATTACTATTCCTGCGCTTATCTGGATCAAAAGTGCGCTTATCTGGGTCAAAAGTAGTTTTTGTAATAAGGTCATCAAAGCAGGTATAAGCGTTAAAACACTGTAAGTAAAAGCTGTTACGAGTTGCAGTTACATCAGTTTGCCCTGAGCGGACGGGCTTCCGAAGTTTGCCATCTCTCTAATCGGTCTACCAGCCGATTAAAAATGGGTTAATTTTAGCGAACACCTGCCAAAATACTGCTTAGTCAGCACCATCAACTACAACAACAACAACACAGAATATCATTCCAGTAGACGAGTTTTCCATAGGTTTTAAAGGAAAATAACATTGTTTATGCTCATTTTACATTTTTTTTTTGTTGTTGTTGTTACATGTAGCACAGAACTGAAATTACTGAACTTACTAGTAATACCGATAGCTGGTCATGTTACAAATTATGGGAAAAACAAAAGAAAATGAAGTTGGTGACCCCCCAAATATTTTTTGTCTGCTTCATCCATAATACGTCATACTACAAAATTACCAAATAGATGTACGAACAAATTCTGGTATTGCGAAAAAAATAGATTGACTACAGCAAATGCCTTTATCAATCACAGCATATTCATATTCCAGTATCTCTTGTGAATTGTTTTTAAAAGATATTTCATGTTCTCAGAGTAAAGAGCAAAACAACCTTTTTAAAAGTTGTCTTGCACAATTTGTGTTAATACTCTAATCTCCCAAGGCCATGGATGTAAGAGAAAATAGACATTACCGTTTTAAGATCCCCAATATCTAAAGGAAATGATTAGTTATTTTTTCAAAAATATATAGAAAATATTGTGGGCAAAGAGGCATTTGCCAATTACAAGCATTTGCTACTTTTCTCAGAATAATTTAAGAAGTTGTCTATAGCAGAGAAACACTAAGGTCATACTTTGACAGTTATGTAGAAGGGAACAAGAGGGCAATGATGTCCATGTATTGCTCAACTGCATTTAAAACCTGTATCATGCACTTAATTGACCTTTCTGCAAACATGAGTTTAGCATGCCCACCTTAGTAATGCGGTATTTTGGTTGCTATGCCCGACAAACAAACCAGAAAATGGTGTCGAATACTTTGAGAAAGAGATTATTTCAGTTTTATTCTAACTTATGTTTCGCTCTACTTAAAGCACCCAAAGTTTTTTTCCCATTTTTCTGATCAAATCCAAGTAAATTGGCAAAGTAACAGGAAAAAATACTTTGAATAATTCCATATTTATGAGAAATTGATAAATGAAAATAGCACAAATATGTTCGTAATTCCATGTTTGGTCACAGCATTTAAACTACAAATACAGTGAATTACATTTAGTAGATTGCTGTCGGCATTGTCCATAATTAATGATAGGGGCATAAGTTTTTAAGACAACATGTAACATGTCAGTTTGACAGTAAACAATATAAGAAAAGAATTTTCATATTAAACCTTTACCACACAATCCTGTGCTTTAACGACCTTGAAGAGACTTTTGAAAACTTTCTCTTTTTTCTTAGATGCTATCTACCCTTCCAAAGACAATTTGTTGACAGCAAATGTTTTCAAAATAGACAAATCTAATCTTTTGTTATCTGGTAAAGATGGTTTCAGACAAAAAGATATTTAAAGATTTTCAGTATTTTTCAATTTTGTTGCCATGGCAACCAGAGATTAAAATGGAATCTAATTCCTTGAAGAAATTTCTGAAATTAGCCAGGCAGAATCATTTCTGTGAAGTTTTGTTGAAACTGAAAGGATAGTTTCAGGGAAGAAGATTTTTTAAATAAAAGGACACACACACAGACAAGGGGATAGACAACAGACACAGGGCTATGAGATAAGTTTGCTGGCCTTTAGCCAGTGGAACTTAATAAGTGAATAAATGTAGACTCACTGCAGTTGTTTAAGTTTTTCAACTTCTGTTGAAGTGCTGGACATTTCTGCTCATAAAGTCTTGGGTGGAGTTGTCATATCAGGGGTATGCCATTGTTCGATGCTGTGGAAATAATAATGCATGTTTCCATAAATAACAAATAGTACTAAAAATGTTAGTTCTTTGCAAGCATGGAAGAACTGGAAGGTTGCATTCAATAAAAACGTACAGTTTTGCTGTTTAAATGACAAGATGGCCATTTTGTAAATGGCAACTCTATTTTCACAAAACCAGGTATGACATCAGTGAAACTAATCATTTAGACTGGTCCAAATTGAAAGAATTTGCAGACAACAAATCAAATGTGGCTCAAAAATTAAAATTTGTTTTGTGAAAGGTAGAAAACATTATAGGAAAAGGAGAAAATGGTGATAACCAGCATTTTCTCCTTTTCCCACAATGTTTTCAAAACATTTTTTATTCAGGGTCGTTAAAAGTTGGGATTGTGTGGTAAAGGGTTCAGTCAAAATCATTAAAATATACATTTTATACATATATTACACTTCTACTTTTCTTTCTTACTTATTGATGGCTTGGCAGTCATCATGATTCTACTCAATTCAGTGACTAAACATTTTTTGGTGTTGCTTAATGTGCTGGCTTTTGACCTACATCTTCTGCTGACCATTGTTTCTTCTATGGTTATGGGGGAAAGCAACAAGTGGCTTGTAAAGAATATTGTGTATAGTGCTGGTAAAAGAAGCTCCAGGGAAGCATGGATAGGTGCACTAGCCACCATGACATAACTGATATAATGTTGAACAAGAGGGCCATGATGGCCCTGGATCGCTTACCTGAGTCAATAGGCCAAACATTCTGACCAAATTTCACAAGTATATGACTGAAAATGTGGCCTCTATAGTGTACACAAGGTTTTTCGAAGATTTGACCTAGTGACCTAGTTTTTGACCCCACATGATCCAATTTCAAAGACGTCCGAGATTTTATCAAGACAAACATTCTGACCAAGTTTCATAAGGATTGGACTGAAAATGTGGCCTCTAGAGCGTACACAAGGTTTTTCGAAGATTTGACCTAGTGACCTAGTTTTTGACCCCACATGACCCAATTTCAAACTCGTCCAAGATTCTATCAAGACAAACATTCTGATCAAGTTTCATGAGCATCTGACTGAAAATGTGGCCTCTAGAGCATACACAAGGTTTTTTGAAGATTTGACCTAGTGACCTAGTTTTTGACCCCACATGACCCAATTTCGAACTCGTCCGAGATTTTATCAAGACAAACATTCTGACCAAATTTCACAAGTATATGACTAAAAATGTGGCCTCTATAGTGTACACAAGGTTTTTCGAAGATTTGACCTAGTGACCTAGTTTTTGACTCCACATGATCCAATTTCAAAGTCGTCCGAGATTCTATCAAGAAAAACATTCTGACCAAGTTTCATGAGGATCGGACTGAAAATGTGGCCTCTAGAGCGTACACAAGGTAAAAAGTTGACGATGGACGACGCACGACGCGTGACGCACAACGGACACAGCACGATCACAATAGCTCACCATGAACACTTCGTGCTCAGGTGAGCTAAAAAGTGCATTAAACACCTTACAATCAATCACTGACCTACGTCTTGGTACTAAAGGCCCAACAGGTGCAAAAATTAAACAATGCGAGTGTTTAAATGCATTTCAATTTAAAAGAATAACATTTAAAAGTATGGAAATTATTGTGAAGATGACAAATTATTATTGTATGATCAGTCCAAGTGTAAGTTGCTGGCAGAAAAATGAAATTTAAAACTAGGTTAAACATTGTCAGGTTGCTCTTATCTTTCGTTCGGTTTTTACCTGGTTTTAAATTTAATTTTCTGCCAACATCTAATACTTAGACAGACCTTACAATAATAGAATGTCATCTTCCATACTTTTAAAGGCATGATTAAATCTAAATGCATATTAACACCTTTTAACACATATTTTAAATATGATTTTAACATCATCCTATGTGGTGAGCTGCTGGATTTGAATCTGATTGTTTACAAGATGTCAGTGACCTTTTCAGGAAAATAACAGTAGACAGGCTTACAAGTGGCTTATCATGAAAAAGCAGGAAAAAAATATGAGTAATTTCAAAGAAAAAGTAGGAAAAATGTAGGAATTCTATGATAAAAAAGTAGGAATTGTATGATAAAAAGTAGGAATTAATTTAACAAACTTTTTATCGAACCTTGTATAAAAACTCAATTTAACACTGCAGAACAGTTCAGAAAAAGATGTATTTGAAGAAACACTAAGCTCCCAGATGGCAGCCAGTCATTAATGCATGGCAAAACATAGTACTGCAAAAGTTTTGAATAATTTCTACCACTCATTCGCTTTTACAGCTGCACCAGAAGCTGTCTCCAACTTTCTGATAAGCATTAGAGTAACTTGACACAAACCAAAGAATTTCTAATCAACACAATTTCAAAGTTCAATTGATCTTAACCAATAGGTAACTCTTAACTCTTAGAATGCTGAATTAATGAAATGGACCTTTTTAAACAGGAAATACCGTTTGAAATATTGTCATTTAAAGCTTATTTTGGCCAAAATGTGCAAAAAATTAGCGGACAGTGAAGATCCAAGATCAGACTGCACATTCTATGCAGTCTGATCTTGATCTACACTGTCCTCAAAAATAACTTAAGTCGGTTCCAGCGCTTTATGGGTGAAGTCTCTCAATGATAATAAACCACATACAAAATTTGGTTTTAACCTGGTTATAAACAATTTTTTGATGGTAACAAAGACTTCCTGGATCTTTATAAAATCCATACCCTAAAACTATTTTAACCCTTTCCCAAACGACAAATTTTGGACTGGTCCAAATTGAAAAAGGTTGCAGACAACAATTTTAAATTTGATGAAAATGGTGGAAAGTTCTCAAAAAGGGTAGAAAAAGAGGTAAAATCAAATAAAATTACAAAATAACACTGCCCAAAATTACTGAATGAGAAAAGCCTGTGAACATGCTCTACAGCACATGATATCAATCATTCTGCCGAAGTACATGAATTGTGGAAATCACACCAGAATTATAATATGGCAACAGGGTTGCAAAGACAAAAGCATTAAGATCTAAAATTTTCAAAAAGGCAAATTCCTCCCAAATATGACTGAATCGAAGAAAAAATTTAAATTAGGTACTTCAACACTTGATTTTGATCAATCTGTGAAAGTTTAACCTAATTCCTATAAGAATTACAGGAGTAGTTGCAAGGATAGAGGCAATAAGTAATAAAACTAAATAAAAAGGCAATAACTCCTTAACCCTTTCCCAAACGACAAATTTTGGACGGGTCCAAATTGAAAGAGTTTGCAGAAGACAATTTTAAATTTGATGAAAATGGCAGAAAGGTCTCAAAATGGGTAGAAAACACTGTGGGAAAAGGAGAATTTGCTCATTACGGGCAATTTCTCCTTTTCCCACAGTGTTTTCAAAAGACTTGTACTGCAGACACGTGAAAACCAGGGCTTGTTTGGGAAAGGGTTAAAATATGAGCCAATCAAATTAGCCCTAGAAGGTGCTCTACAGCACTTAATATTGATCATTCTGAGACAGTTTGCTGAAAATCATTTACAAATTGAAGATCGAGTTGTGAGGACAAGGCAAGAAGGACACACAGACAGTGCAACTGCTATTTGCCACCCTACAGGGGCATAAAAACTCCAGTGTCAGGATATACAGGCTAACTTCAGGAGGCTCTTAGCTCTTACTGTCAACTTATTAGGCATGAATGACCAGTAGTTGAGACATATTTCCCAGAAAGGCACCATGCACCTTACATAAACAGTAGCATATTAAAAAGACTCTGCAAAAACCTTACTAGCAGAATATATAATCCTTTCATTCTGCAACATACTACAATTTTTCAAAAGAAACACTTTGTACTTCCATTTTCATTAAAAAGTAGGAATAGTATAAACATTTTGGAAAAAAGAAGGAAAAAAGTAGGAACATTAGGAAAAAGTAGGAAACAGTAGGACTACTTGTAAGCCTGAGTAGATATCTGTATAACTTTGACCTGTCTGACTTACACCAGCAGCCAAGTCCCCAGGTCTTACTTGGCAATCCAAGAGAGCCTTCGGTTGTTAGGAAGAACTCCTACCCAGTTTATCTGAACTACTGGTACTGTATGTCAGTCATCCATCTCTCCAATCAATATAATTTTTGGCTATCAGCCACATTGTTGTTCAACGCAGTTTTTATGCATTAGTATCATGCATGGATAAAAACACAGCCGGAGTGGCCTTTTTGGTGACAAGTGAGGCTTGAATCAAATCTAACATCAAATGTTTCCAGACAGCTTCAAAGTCTAAAAAGGTACCACATTTGACAATTTCAAAATGTGTGTGAAGACTTCTGCTGTGCAGAATTCCATTACTTATTTTTAAATGTTTTAATGTTACATGTTCGAAGCTCTTTAAATGAATGAATACATGTACTTACTAAGTATTTACTGTCCATTTGCAAAACCAGATGGGTAATCCCTAACTAGAATGCCTGAGATCCACTATAATAACATTACCCATCACCTGCTCGGAGAAATTTCATAGCTTATGGAAATTTCAACCCATGTGTAATAGCATCTGATGATAATTATTTAGTTGCACTTAGCCTCTGTTGCAAAATATCTGATGATGATGGAAATCTCCATGCATGATTATATGACAGCCCTTCAATTCAAAAACGATTACATTCTGTAATTACACTTTGTTTGAAGATGATCAACCTTAGGCTGATAAGCATGACTTTCCAGACAGTGTACAAGATCAGACTGCAACAAAGAAACAGTCTGACATGATGTTTACCGTTAATCTGTTTGACAAGAGTGATTAGTGTTTCTTGTAACAAACCTTGTTACTTGCCAACAAACTGACCAATTTTGCACCATGTAGGCTTCTGAAAGTTATGTAGGAAAGGGGGATCATGCACAGGTTAAACTTTGAGCTAAATTAGTCTGCCATTGTACATGAAAGAAAAATCAGAGCAGGCAGCCAATCAACACTTTGATTTGTAGGCAAAGACTGATGACCAGGTCTACTCAAGCTCTGGAGCAAGCAACTGGTATGGTAACATGATTGTATAATTCTCTTTTCCATCACAGTCTTGTGATACTGTGGAAAAAAACCAACTCATGCACAAATTTTTCTTGTGTTTTGTTACTATTTATTGCCAGCTATTTTCAAACAATGGAATTTTCTCTACATTTGCTGTTCTTCTAAACAATGGATTAATTTATTGAATTTAACGCCGTTTTAACAGCTTAGGTCATATGGGAGTGAGACACATAGGCCTCTGACCATTTAGACCCCTTAAAATTTTAGATTTTGGGCGACATCTAGACCCCTTTGTGACACTTGGACCCCTTTGTTCTGGAGGAATGTCGGATGTTTTGGCCCCAAACGTTTTGGCCTGGACGTTTTGGCCTCGGACGTTTGGCCCAGAAAAAGGGCAGAGTAGGGCGTTTTGGCCCGAACTATATCATTGATAATGTTGCAGTTAATAAGAAAATTAAGGTAACAAAACACTTATGTTGTATCACATATTCACACAGGTTAACAAAATGTGATTTAAAACTATAGATTCCCCCCCCCCCCCCGAAAAAAAAAAAAAAAAGATTATTCTTAATTATTTTACTTTAGCCTTTTTGATATTTTTAACTTCTTATTTAGATATATCTTCCATATATTTACAAAAATAGGAAATCCCTTGAAGTGAGAAAAATCTGTAATTATTGAAGAAACTTTGCAATCAAATTTAATTGATAGCATGTTTGATTGACGTGATATTGATTGAAATAATTGCCATAATCAATTGCTTTTTTTTATTATTTTCTGGTTGTTTACAAAGATCAGAGAAGTAATTAATAACAGTTTGCAACATGCTGTGTAGGAAAAGATCAGTCTCCTTAAATGTGCAGTCTAACTTTGCCTACATTTTTTGTAAAATAAGGAAATTGATAAGGGATTATTAGGCTGTAATTCTATTTTATTTGGCCCTAAAGTACCAAGGCCAAAACGTCCGGGGCCGAAACGTCGAGGGCCAAAATTTCCGGAGCCAAAACGTCCGTCCACCATTCCAGAGACACTTGGACCCCTTTTATATGCTTATGAACCCAAGTTAATGAGCAATGTAATATTCGACTGTTTTATCATTTTGTATAATTTTCCATATTTTAGATTTTCATTTAGCCAAGTGGTCAGGTGCTATTTTGAAATATGTTGTTCAATTTACATAAATATAAATTGATTATTGCTGTTTAATTAACACCTTTCCTACTTGTTTCATGACTGAACAGCTGTAATTATATAATAGATGAATGGAAGGATGGATGAATTATTTTCCATATCTTAGTAATTTATTTGAATTATCTCCAGCAGTAACTTGTGATTTGATTTTGATGTTGCTGTTAAAGTTTCAGATTTTAAAGTTTGAAAACTGTTGTGCAACTGACATCTTTCCTAGCTGTTTTATGACTGAAAAAGCTCTCTTGTAACCATTAAATATGTTTTACTACACAATCCCAACTTTAAATGACCCTGAGGAAGAAGGCTTTTGAAAATGTAGGAAAAGGTGAAAATGCTGGTAACCATTATTTTCTCCCTTCCAGGACATGACCTCCATTTTGGCGTATAACCTGTACAAGATGACATCTCACGGGATCAACGTAACATTGTACGGCGTGCAGAGGAATATTATTCCATTTGACCTGCAGAGCATGCTCTAGCTCCTGCAAATTGTTTACATGATGCCTTGTCTTACTCTACAACCAAGAAGACCCCAAATATGCTCAATGGGATTTAGGTCTGGGGAAACCGCATGCCAAGGCAAGATGTTAACACCATTTGCATTCAGATATCATCTCGTAAATATGCGTGGCAGCCATATGCAGACATGCATTGTCACGCATCAATGTGGCAGGAGCATGCTGGCAAATGAATGGAACAGCTACAGGTCTCAAGATCTGATTTGTGTACCCAGCAGCATTGAGACTGCCATTCACAATTACCAGGTTGGTTTTCCTGTTCCCATTTATCCCACCTCACACCAACATGCTGCCTCCGCCAAACCCATTTCTTTCAACAATGCAAGCGTAAGCAAATCACTTGCCTCTCCTTCTAAACACCCACACTCTTAGCCATCATGGTGACCAAGGTTGAACCTGGATTCATCAAAGAAAACAGTTTCATTCTGCTGACGCTTTCGCGAACGGAGATGTTGCCTTGCTCAGTTCAGAAGAGCAACATGATGACTTGGAGTGAGTATGCTCCAGACGTAAGGCTGTCTCGGTCCTATGGGCCAAACACATTTACGAAGACGCCTCAGAACGGTGGCCCCTGCTAATATGTCTCGCTGTAGCGATAGCCGTTTGGAATCAACATCTGGTGTGCATCAGTTCCAAGTGGCAGTCTAATCTAACACGAGGCCTACAACTGCCAAAGGGCTGAAATATCAATGGATCTTTTCCACCCTTGCTTATCTCCTGAATCACAATAATGTGTTGTCAATAGAAAAATGTTGAGGGGAAATGCTGTTACGGTTGAAACAGGACTTTTTCTGTTCCAGGGTCAAATATTAAAAAATCAGAGAGTGTCAGGCAACCCTTTAATCATTTTCCTACAAATATGACTCCCATTCGAAGCCAGATTAATAATGGTACTGCAGAAATCAATTTTTTCACAAAACAAGGGTGATTGGAAGTATGTCATCTTGATGGCATGCAACCTAGTTGGATTCACGTTTTTGAAGTCGCCAAGTGCAAATGGTTCCATCCATCAGCGTATATTAAAAGGTCTGTTACTTAATTGTACAGTAAAATTTTGCATGTTCGCATGTCCCTTGTTCGAAGCCATGTGTTGCTTCGTGTGCTATCTCCAGTCCTGAAATTTATCCTTCTTTATGATTGTTAAATTCCTCCAAAAACTTCGAACATCAGTGATCCGTAGTTTGTAGTGTATTTCATGCCCCTAGTTTTCGAACTCCTACCTTTAATTGGTATATAATTAATCCGCTTGCAGACTTGCCAAGGTGTGAAAACCCGTGACCAACCTTGATTTTCACACCTCTTGATTGACGATGTTGAGTGGTATCATTTAGTTGTAATTAAAGGCCTTATTTGTTTTGAAGGAGGGGGTCAAAAGGGTAGGGTTATATGTTAAATGAGGGTAGTCTGATAGCATGCGCACAAGTTGGATTCGCGTTTTTGAAGTCACCAAGTGCAAATGGTTCCATCCATCAGCATATACTTAAAAGGTCTGTTACTTTATAAGTCCATTTTTATCGGGGCAAGGTGATCGGAAGTGCATGTATGTCATTTTGATGGCATGCGAACAAGTTGGATTCACATTTTTGAAGTCGCTGAGCACAAATTGTTCTATCCATCAGGGTATGTTAAAAGGTCTGTTAGTTTATTGTAATTTACGACCAAAACTATATTCCGTTTCTGTCCTTCTTCCAAGAAAATGAGATTTTTAATGAAATGTGTGATTGAAGGCATCTGTGGTGACTAAAGGGATATGCTGTGATTTAGGGGACGAAGTAGTACATGTATAGCACCAGTAATCAAGACACTGTCAATCATGATCCAATTTTGTTCATGTCTTCATTTAGGTACATGTATATATTTGGGCAGCTGAAACGCATGGTGGTAGGATAGATAACATCTAATTTAGTGGGGGTTTTTTTTAACAATGGATGGATATCTCAGTTTAATGTGGTAGGATAACTAGCAATAACATCTATCTAAATTGTTCTACATCCAAAGAAAACAGCATCCTTACCAGCATCTGTCGTAGAGAGAATAAAGAGATGAACAATGACCATGTACACTGTAATCAGTATCAAATTTGAGCATTATTAACCTTTATCATTCCTTTCGCATGGACAGTATAGACAACAATCAACCTACACATCTCAGTCCATACTTCCGACCTTTTAGATAGATTGGGGGGGAAATGATATTGTCCGGATAAAAGAATTCAGCTGAACTCTTCCTATTTTCGGCAGGATAGGAGTTTATAAATTAAAGGGTTAGAAATACATTTCCAGTGCAGATAAGAGCCTTTATGTAATATCTTCCTGTGATTAAAATCCGGAAAGTTTAGTGCAAGACCAGTATACAACTACTTTGCAATCTGATTTTAGTCTAAACTTGCTAAAATTCAACTGATGTATTGCAATGTAATGAAAGGCTTTGGTGGTTGATTATTTTGGATAGATCTACACTTCCTTAATGCTTTGCAAGGCAAGTCCTGGTTTTGATGGCTCATGAGAAGGATAACTTTGAAAACATTCGGGAACTAGAGGCACTTGAGCGCCTGTATCGCTCCACAGGCCTGATATTTCTATAATGGCGAAAAGAAGTTTTTAACAATTACCATTCAATCCTGCATTTTAGCTCACTGAAGAAAAAAGGTATGGAAAAAACTTGTGAGAAAAGAAGAAAAAAAATGGTACCCAGCATTTTCATAGTTTCCCACAATAATTTCTATCCTTTTATATATGTCTTACTAATTTGAAGGTATGTTGTCCGCAACAGGTCCTTTCACAAACCATTTTGGGTGGGGAAACATCAAAATATAGAAAATATGTCTTTCTCAGGGTCGTTAAAAGTTGTGATTGTGTGGTAAAGGGGTAATCTAAAAGAACAGCTAGGAGGGCAAATGGATGAATGTTATAGCAATATAGATCAACTTACATCAATACACCAGATAGAATGAAATATGCTGGCATACAATGAACACCTAATCCCTAATAATCAACTTTTCACAGTCACAGTTAGAATGTCTTCTGTGGCAAACAACACAAAATGGTCTACAAATGCATTTACATAAATCAAATATCCTGCTCCAGGGCACAGATTAATTCTGGTGTACTGAAGTTGCGGGATCAGTTTGACTGGATAACATTAATGCCTTATCACAAATGTAAAGCCCTGTCCCACTTTGTACCAGGTCACCAGGATTTACACCCCTTCTGTCCACTCTGCATTTACTCATTAGTAGGTCAACAAACCTTTACCAAAACTAATAAAAGTGCAGAGGTTCTCTTGTTCTATATCAAAAGGATTATAAAGTACCTACAACATGGGGATTTTGTTATTAAAATACTTTTTCTTTTTTATCTTGGCATGGTTACTCAGGCTTAGTAATAAGGCAAAATTGAAAAGCTCAAGTTGTGAAAGGTGCTCAAGCTTTTATCTTATTTATGGCCAGTGATATTTTATTACTAGTACTAACTAATAGCATATCATTGGAGTAAATTGTGATCTTAATACCAAGGAAAATGTGTGGGCTTAAATAGGACAGCCCTGACTAGGTCAAGTCAATCCAATTTTCTTCCTTTTTCTTTGTTAGTCGATAAAACTAACACAATAAATAGTTTTGGAGAAGAACATTTTTTTGAAATATAAGCCTTGTCTATAAAAAAATGTGTTTTTAGGTGTATCATTTTTTTAAAAGGAATTTGGTATACAACCACCATAGAAACAATTTGGCAGACAACCACCATAGGAACTTACCTGCAAAACAACAATGAAATCCAATGAATAGTTTTAGAGAAGAAATTTTTCAAAGATTTTACTTTATACCATAAAAGAAAAATAAGTCTCCCATAAAAGCCATGTTTTTTGACAGATCATTTTTTTTTAAAGGAATTCTGTAAACCTGTATCTAAGGAACATTCCTGCAAAATAATAATGCTATCCAAATAGCGGTTTTGGAGGAGAAGATTTTTAAAGGTTTTTTACTTTGGTTGCCACGGCAACCAGAATTCTTCATGGAACACAATTATTTGAAGGAATTTGAAAGAGGACCACCAAAGGAACATTCCTGTGAAATTTGGTAAAAATCCAGTCAATAGTTTCTGAGGAGAAGTTTTTTAAAGAAAAAGTTTACGGACGCACGCACGGACGAACGGACGGACGGACGCACAACAGACACAATGCCATGACAATAGCTCGCTGGCCTTCGGCCAGTGGAGCTAAAAATGAAAAATGCTCGTACCCAGCATGTTCTCCAACAGTGTTTTCAAATCTTCAAGAGACAATATCCATCACTTGAGCGAGCTATTTTGACATCTGAAAATGTATTTTATATGGACAAGATCAAAGAGGTAAATTCATGTTCCATAAATAAAGAAGTCTGCAACTGTGTTTTGTATTACCATGGGGTGTACTGAGACGGACCTTGTACTAAGAGATCGATCAGTATATCTGTGTTGTATGATCTCTGCTAACCTTTTTCGTACTTCTGTATTCTCTGATTCAGAACTGATAATGTCTCAGTCAAAAATAACTTGAACTGTTGCAAAGTGGACAAATAACCCCAGCAGCACCCTGTCACTGAAGCAGCCCAATCAGAGAAAACAAAGTTCACCTGTGACCTTGACCTTTGACCCCAAAACAATTGGGCACCTCCTTGTGTCATGAGGAACACTTGTATGAAATTTCAGGGTCCTAGGACAAACTGTTTTGAGTTAGAGCACGGAAACGAAAACATGGACACATTGACGGACGTACACAGATGAATGGATGGGCCGACAGACAGACAGACATGGTAAAACTTGTATACCCCTCTATTACGTAGGTGGGGGTATAAAAATAGTGAGAGAATATCCCTGTGTGGGGGGTATAAAACCTTTGTTTTGCAACCTGTCGTAAATGTTAGAAGAAAAAAAAAAGTGTGACAGTATCCATGTGCTGTATTGGTGTAGTCCATACTACATTCCTAAAGCCACATGAGATGTTATCTATCCTACCCTACCATCGACAATGCCATTTTAGCTGCCCAAATTTATCCTGGTACAATCAGCCCTGCGTTCAGTTCAGGCGAACGTTTGCCACAACTTTTCGCGCAGTAAACACTTAACTGAACGTGTTAGCCACTAACTTTTCAATATGGCTGCCTGGTTACAGTTGGGTGCCAACAGCATGCGATTTTTCTAACTACTTGAGAAAGGTGACTGACGACTGTATTTTTTTTTTAATCCAGTCAGCAAATAATGATGAGAATTTACTTGACAAGTTAATTCTATGGAGGGAAATATCCGCCAAAATTCTATGGGTCTAGATGACAATCTTATTTGTGAACATTAGATGTCTATTCGTCTTCTTTCTTACATCTTACATGCATATTGCATCTCATGTGTCATTATTACTAGTGCATACTGTTTGGTGCTAATTGCCTGCATCATTATTATAACTTGATCATATTTACTATTGTGTTGTTGTTGATTATGAATGCTTAATTCTTCCTGATTACTTCCTACTGCGTCATTGCATTTGTCTTTTTTCCTAGTGCTTAATGCATGTTTCTAGTAGCATTTTACTTTCTTCTAAATACATGTTATATTTGTTATACTTCCTTCTTCAGTATTGAAACTTTCCTAATTGCAGACGAGAAGCATAATGGGTAACAAATGTTTCGGTAACAGACAAGTTCGGTAAATTGGACTTATGAAAGTACATCTATCCAATGTTTCGATAACAAGGTACATAATTATATAGTGTTTAACCCTTTACCACATACTCCCGAGTTTTAACAACCTTGAAGAAGAAGCCTTTTGAAAACATTGTGGGAAAAGGAAAAAATGCTGGTAACCAGCATTTTCTCCTTTTCCCACAATGTTTTCTACTATATCAAAGACAACTTCCATCATTAGAGTCACATTTGAATTGTCGTCTGCAAATGCTTTCAATTTGGACAAGTCTACTTTTTTGTCTGGTGTAATGCACCGTGATGTTTTTCACACCAAGTAAAGTCTTGGCTCTCATTTGTTCAAGGGTTCTTTTTTCCACACGCTTTCAGACATAATAATTTTGTTATGTTGTTATGTTGCTCCTGCCATGCTGTATGTAAAATAATATACCTGAAATCACAATAACATATTACTTTCGATATTCCAACCATATAGTTGAGGTGATGAATAATACCAAATCCTAACCTTGTACCCGATGTATCTTCCTTTAAAATGTTTTTATGAATATTTCAGTGCGAAAATATTTTCTTCTTTAAAGACTTCCAAACCAACCATTAACCCTAAGAGCGCCTGTCACTACTTCAGTTGCCTTTGTGGCCAGTGCAGATCAAGATCACACTACGCCAAACACCGAGTCTAAACTTTGATCTTCACATGCTCCTTTTCCAAAGCATTCTGAACAGAAAAAACCTTGAAATCGCTAAAATTAAGGTTTTATTTCTACAATGAAAATGGCAGTTAGGTTTATTCGAAGCTCTTAGAGTTAAACTTATGGATAATTCAATTGTTTCCAGAAAGATGGCTAATATAGAAAAAATATTGTGGCAAATGAAGAGAGGGGGTGAGAGACATGGATAGATAGAAAGTGACATATACTCTTTTGACAAATACTTTTTTCAAACAGCATGAGCAGTGTGTGATCTGAACATGCCCTATCCCTTTAACTTTTATGTGTGCAGTCTGATCTGCGAATTTCTCCTTGTCTATTAATGTTTCAGGGACATAAAAATGCGTTTAGGGTTTTTGTTTTTAATTTTTCATCACAAATTCTAAATAGCCACCTTTAAACCATGGTTAATCTCCAAGATCTATGGGGATCTTCTTTATCTTGTTGGTAATGGGAGGTATGAAAACAGGCTGTTAAAGAATTCGCGTTTATTTATCGGCGCCACCGGTTTCCCATACGGGCGAAGGCCCCCGAAGGCTATTAGTTATGTTACAGGGATAGTCCAAGATACACGACGAAACCTATCATAAGTTACGCCTGGTTCTTAAACGTGCTCGGTGTATAGCACCGTCACACGAAACCTCGGTTTAAAGTCTCATCTGAAAAACTGTTAGTAATTTTAGATGGTTAGCCGAGGGAATCAAACCCACACCCTCAAGTGTCCCGACACATGACGTTTACTAGCCCTACGCTCTACTACATGAGCTATACAGGCTGGTATAGGCTGTTAAAGACACATGTCTGTGTATAGTATACAGTACTCCCTTTGCTTTCTTAAATTTCGTATAGGTGTCAGGGACCTTATATGCAGTGATGTCTGTGTTGTATTGATGAACACACTGTAAAACCTGCGGACGACGACTTGTGTGCACCAGACCAGATTTAAAAACATTGTGGAGACAGGAGAGGAACAAAAAAGAACATTTTTTCTAGACAAGCACAATGTACATAGTCAAAATTACAAGAAGTATGCAACAAAACATTGTCGAGGCCTCTCTCTCTCTCTCTCTCTCTTCATTTGCTACAATGTTTCACCTGTAATATCTTTATTAATTCGCACTGATTAACCATAATTTTAACCCCTAGAGCATCGCATAAACCAAACGGCTATTTTCATTTTAGAAAAAGAACATCTACTATAAATGATTTCAAGGTTGTCTTTATTCATAATGTATTAGAAAAATAGACAGAGTAAATCTACGATCAGTCTCCATGTTTTGTGTAGTCTGATCTTGATCTGAATTGGCTGTAAGGGTGAAAGGTGCTCTAAGGGTAAATGGCTGGTTTGCAAGCCGGCCATTTTGTTCCCAAAAGAAAATATTTTCACAAAGGAAATGTTAACAAAGCCAGTGCCTTTTTGATAAAACATATTTATAAAACTTAAAATTGGCTTAAGCTGGGAGTCTGTTATCTGTAGGACGATTACAATGGGTACAGGTTTAGGATTGTGTATTATTGATTAAATCAACTAAGGGTGAAAGGGTGAAAACCGAAAATAAGATGGTTATCAGAATTTATCAATTTCAGGCATTTATAAACAGCATGAAAGGTACAACATAACAAATATTATTATATCTGAAAAAGAGCGGAAATTGTAAATTAAAAAAAAAAAAAAGGTTTGCACAGAAAGCTATGTACTGGGTGCGAGAAACAACAGGGCACTGCCTTGTTACAGAACATCCACGTCCAATTTACCGAACTTGTCTGTTACCGAATCATGTATATGAAAGCGCCATCTGGTATCATAATATGACTTGTCGTATTCGTGTAAATGCCATTCTTGTTAGTGCATACTTCATTCGCCTTAATTCAGCTACCTATCATAGCTTCAATTTAATATCACAAAAGCCCATAGTTTATGCCAGAATATGCATAAACAAGAATGTAGCACTTTAATGATAAGCTATACAGACATGGGAAAATGGGAAAAATATCAGGATCAGGAAGTAAGATGGATGAAATCATAATGTCAAAAGGGGCAAAATGAACAGAAGCACACGCTACTAAATAACAATTTTATGGCATACAAGTGGAAGAAGAAAAATGGAATTAGCATCAAGCAACATGCACTAGTAATAATGAAACATGAAATGTTAGATGCATGTAGGATTTAAGAAAGAGGACAAATAGACATCTAATGTTCATAAATAAGAATGTCATCTAGACACATAGAGTTTTGGCGGATATTCCCCTCCATATAATTCACGCAAAATTTACCATCCATAGATTTATTATTATTAATTTTTTGATAGTTTATAGTAGATTTAGAATTTACAAGATTTTGTTTTCCCGACAAAGAAATTCAGAATATATAGACTTGTACCCATGCCGAGACCAAAATTATTGCAGGCCATTGTGATCAAAGCCAAAACCAAAATTTCTAAAAAGAGGCTTTTGAAAACATGGTGGAATGAGGAGAAAATGGTGGCAACCAGCATTTTCTCCTGTTCCCACCATGTTTTCTATCTTAACATGGACAAACATCATTATTTGATCGGCATTTCGTTTGTTGTATGAAAATGCTTGCAATTTGGACGAGTAGACCTTCTGTCGTCTAGTAAAGAGTTAAATCAGAAATAGATCCGACTTTTTTGCTATTCTTTTCGCTTGTCATGTGAGCTTGTAAACAAGATCACTTACCATCATTACCATATATAGGGTAAATCAGGGATCGTATTAGTCTGGGTTCCAGTCCAATCATTTTTCCTTTTATATATTTGGAGGTTACTGTGACAATCACGGAAATCATGCCGAATCTCATTGACCCACTTTTCAGTGTAAAATCCAATGTGTTTCCGGTCAGGGAAAAATGCCCATGAAAATCTATACTGGACGAAGTTGTTAATATCTCATTTAAATCATTGTATGAGAACATGCAATTTTAAGCCTGTAAACAACATCTAACTACTAAAACAAGCTACATAACTATTTTATAACATATGTACAAGTGTTTATTTTCCATTTTTACTGTTCACTTTCAGCTTTTGATCCATCACAGAAGGTACAAAGAAATCTGTCTCACAACCAGAGGACCCTTACAGGGGTGCAAAATGAAAGATGGACCCACCCATTACATTTGTCACACTGGCCCATGTTCACTATTATGATGAATGGTCTTTTGTGTCATGATAAAACCTGTGAAAAACAATACAAATTTCACTGTTGGGAACATCCTCACTTCTATTGCTGTCATACAGTATTTTCTTTGCTTTGTTCTCAGGTACACCTGAAGGCCCAGGCTTTGGAGATTGTATTTCTATATAATTTGCTGACTTCTTTTGTTTTTTTTTTACTTCTTGTGTCTTTGTTGTCATTTTTTCAGTTGCCTGTGTGTTAAGTTTTGCTTTGTTTCTGTGGTTCTTTTTCATTGTGTTCTTTAATTTTACAAACAATGTCATCCTCAGTGATTGGTCTTCCATCCACCACTTTAGTGAGAGTGTTTCTTGACCTCCTTTGCTGTAGCAACAATTTCAGGAATTTTACCACCTTTCTTATCAAAGAATGTTTCAACTGACTCTATATTGTTTCCTTGTTTGTTAGAAATCTGTGGCAGTCTACTGAACGACGTAGCTGGAGCAACTTGTGTGTCTGAATTATAGCATTTGCATTAAAAGGGTAGATTCCACCTTTTTTGAATGATGATGTTATGTTTGATACAGACAAGGTGGCATTGTAAACCCCACTGGCTATGTGAGACACATCATATCTTGTTACAATACATCCACCAGACTCAAGTAGGTACCTATGACATGCAGCATTCCATGCTACTTGGAATGGACCAAACCAGTCAAGGTCTAATGGTTGCAGCAGATGAGAGCAATGTGGTGGCAAAACAAACAATATTGTATTATTTTTTGCCCAACCTATAAGTCCAAGTGATACATGAGTACTATGTCCATCATACAAAACTAAAACATGACTATCATCTCTGCCAGGTAGGTAGGTCTTGCATGTACTTAATGAAAACCCCAGTGTTTGACCATCTATTGTGGGTTACTGTACCTGCTGATCCTGATTAGCACCATGTAGAAGATTATCAAGCATTCTTGCCCCAGGGAACACAAAGAATGGAGGAATTACTTGCCCAACAGCATTGACACAACCAATCAAAGTAAAGATTTTGTTTCTACCAGACTGCCATGGTCTTTTTGTGCTTACCTGCAACTACCTTTGGTGGTTCATGTTCAGGATTGAGTGCCTTTTCATCTACATGTATATTGTAAATTAAATGAAGTTTTCCCTTTAGATTATATTTCACTAGTATATGTTGTAGTTCTTTGAAATAATTATCAATGGCCTATCTTGTGGCTTTTGGCTCTTGCAACATCAAGAGCCCTCGGTTTCTTACCTTTAAATTCAGGCCAACGGTCCAAAAAATTGTACAGCCACTGATCAGTAAGACGTTTATGATCACAGTTCCTAAACCTGAGGTGAACTGCATAATCAGTTGCTAAATTCATAGCCTCTTGATGATTATATCCATATCCTATCTCCGCCATAGTTCTCATGTGATTAGCTAAGACTACCTCTTGTTCTTGTGAAAACAATGGTGCTGGTCCAGATCTCACAACATCAATACTGACATTGCATCTAGTTCTGTCCTGCAACTTACTGTAGGGTACACCATAAACCTTGGCAGCTTTTCTTACTGACATTCCATCATTCCTCACATCAAGGTAAGCTGACGTAAGGCTGTCTGTACCATATATTCTGTACAGACCCCTATGATCGTCAGAGTGCTGAAAAACCAACTAAATAGGTGGTGATATTAAAAACTTTTCAGTAGCTTAAACATGACAACCTTAACTTAACTGATAAGGACAGTACCATTTTAACACCCAACTTTCTTTGTGCAGTGTACTTAAAAACTATGAGACAGGGTGGTGAGCCCTGCAAAATATCCTTTTTTTGCAGAAGAATGCAATGAGAAAGGATGTGTAAACCTTGTAAAATTCAGATAACCAAAAATGGAAAAAAAGTTGATTTAGCAAAATTTACATGAATTTGATTGGCTGATGTACAATATAGTGGTTTTAACCTGTCTTATTTCCATTTTCTTCCTAGTTTACATTTCTGACATCTCTGTTGCTTCCATAAATAAATTGTGCACACGCAGACTGGTGTTGATGAAGGAATTTCACCAGAAACATGAAAAACAAAAGTGACCGAAAACTGATTGCGCTGAAAACAGACTGTACCGGGATATGTGCCTAAAAGAGGACATGAACAAAATTAGATTGTGAACGACATTTCCTTGATTATTGATGCTGTACTACTTCATCCCGAAAATTGCAGCCTATCCCATTAATCACCACAGTTCCTCTCAATCACACATTTCATTGAAAATCTCATTTTCTTGGAAGAAGGACAGAAACTGAATATAGTTTTGGTCGTAAATTACAATAAACTAACAGACCTTTTAATATACGCTGATGGATGGTACCAAACAACATGAATCCAACTTGTTCGCATGCCATCAAAATGTACTTCCAATCACCTTGCCTTGGAAAAAATGGATTTATGTTGTACCATTCATAACCTGGCTTCAAATGAGCGTCTATTTGTAGGAAAATGATCAAAAGGGTTGCATGACATTCTCTGATTTTTGACATTTGACTCAAGAACAGAAAAAATCCTGGTTCAATCATAACACTCACCCTCGTATCGGCCGATTTATAGTCCTCTGAAGCTCAACCGGATGTCCTCTCAAAATTTTTTCCATTCACAACACATTGTTGTGATTCAGGAGATAAGCGGCCATGTTTCCTGGCAAGAATCAGAATTTCAAAACTTTTCCTTCTCTTCCCATAGTACATTCATCACAAACAACAATGACAGTTGACTGGGTTGAGGTCAACCAGGCAATGATTGGTCAAATTAGCCCATGAAAAAATGCATGCAAATGAGATATCCATACTCTTACGAACATGAAAGTTCGCAACAAATGCATAGCTCAAATACAAACCGCCTCGGCTGAGATTTGAACCCTCGTGGTAAAGATCCTTGTTTATCGAGGTTCAAAAGACCAATACACTAACCACTGAGCCTAAGGGAATTCTCCCTAACACAGTTGTCAGGTACTGATTTTATACGGGAAGAAGCTATGCTGTAAGGAAGGAGTGATCTCCCGTAACAATACTCTTATACTACATGTATCAACACCAAACTGCAAATAGGTTCATGTTTCAAACTAGAACTTATGCAACAGATAATCCCAACTGCACTGGATTGTACTTTTACCGCATTCTCCTGGTCCCTTTATATTGTGTTGTACCAAATAAAACAAAAAAAGGTTTTTGGTCCAACCAAAAACACCCTCTGCAATGAACCCTGCCATAAATGTCATAATGAAATGTAACATAGATGCATTGTGTAAATGAGATTACAAACAATCCTGTGTTTCTGAAATTTTAAGTAACAGACAAGTTTGGTAAATTGGGCTGATATAATAACTGGATTGGAGCCTCACGTCCAATACCTGGTTTTACCTTGTTCATCATCTAATTCTGTAATTACTGAGCATAGAATTTAACATATAAATAAAAACTGGTTTTAAGATTTTAAAAATATCATGGCACTATATAAATACTTGTTACCGAAACATCCAATCAATTTACTTTATAAGCCCAATTTACTGAACTTGCCTCTTACCGAAACATCTGTAAACCAAATTTGTCTTGTACAAGTTATAGCATTATTGAATTTCTTTAACTCCCATTTCAGAACTAGATGTAGAAAGCCTATGAAAAAATACCCGTACAAAAAAAAAATCAGTAACCTGCATATTCTCCTTTTCCATTAAACTTTTTTTACCCTCTGAATGACAAATCTGTTCATTTGAGCCACACTCCTAATTTGTCAAACACAAATAGTTTTAAATGTGGCCAAGTCTAAAATTTTATACTCTGGTAAAGTTAAAACTTACACAACTAAGGAGTAATCTTGAAAGAAGAATGAGACTTAACACATCCTGCACACAAAAATAGCTTAAGAGGATTGGTGGAAAGGTTGTTTACATGTCCGGAACACTTAAGAACTGAAGAACCTAGTTCCTGAGACCTGATTGAATTCGAGATATTTTAGGCAAGAATATAAACAAAAAAACCGATTGTCAAGTAAAGGAAAAGTAACTTTTCCTGCCACGTGCTCCTTGTAATAGGGAAAAAAACATATGGACGTTGAAAGTTAAAAGAAAAAAGATACAGCACAATATACTGAAACTTACCAGTAGATATTAACTTATTGTCAGCCAATTGAGGAAAAAAATCAAAGGACGCCAAATAAAAACAAATTTGGTTCCCTTGCTTCTATTTCTATTTGGCCTATGCCAAAAGGAGGAGAACCAGCTAGTTAATTTCCTTCCAATGTCCGCTACGAACGTTGACGACAGAAACGCTGCTGAAGAAGAAGGAATTTTAGTATTTATTATGATGACCTGCAAACCAGAGGACGCAGAGAACCTGCCTGATATTGGTGACCACTACCTCGTTCGCCGTAATGACAAAACATGGCGTAAGTTTCAACCTTAAATCAGAAATTTGATATCCTTTGTTGGAGGTATGTCACAAAGTCAGTTTTTATTTCGAACTGTTATAAGATTAAGTATAAACATTCTCAAAAGTCACATACAAGTGTGTTAAAGATTTTGTTAAGGTATAAGTATGAATGAAATTGATGAGTATTGGTTTTCAAAAACGAAACAAAAGGTTATTAAGTTAAGAAAAGCCGTATCCGAGTAACAGTATTCTCGGTCTCTGGTCGTTTAGGTCCCGAGTTATTTCGGCCCCGAGCTGTCTCTGGAGCTAAGTGGTTTCGGCCGCTATCTTTTTATAGCCCATTTAGTAGATGGATCAATGATGCATTTTTAAATTGTCATTACTGGCAGCTATTTCAATCTGACGGCTATTTTTATAAATTTTTGTTATAATTACATGTGTTCAGACTGTTTAAAGCCTACAAAACTCCTTGGAGTAGGGACTGCCCCAAGGGCGACTAGGGTGATAACTTTGCTGTAGAATTTTTCACTTTGCCCTTTCCATCGAGAAAAGCAAAGTTCAAGTTGCCCTGTTTTTCTTGGATAGGTGCATTTTATCATATCAGTCGCTGACATTCCAGGAATAATTATGACTATAATCTGACCTAAGTGAAGTGTGGCAATACTCCTGGGTTATCTTCTGACCAACACTTGTTGTTAACCCAATAATTAATTAGTCATACTATGTTAATTGATCAACTGAAGTAGCAAATTTGGCACTTGCAGGGTTCGCGCTGCCGATCGCCATTGTCACCAATTGCGACAAAAATAAAAATTTGGCGCAAGATTTTTTCATTTGGCGAAAATGCGTGGCGACAACTTTTTTTCAAGCTGGCCCCAAAAAGAAATTCTTTTGAAATTCATTGTCGTAAGCGTTTGCGAGCTAAGCGAGTTCAATGACATTGTTTATTCAAGTCGCCAGCACATCATGTGAATGTCACGCGTCATGACAACGCCTCCGATAAGAACCAAAGGAGATTTGACGTACGCTGATTGGTTGATAGGTTTGGCTAACTGTCGATGGTGTTTACACGCTTGCTGCAATATTGATTGTTGTAAGTTTATGACACATTTTGCATTGGTAGCGGCGTTTCTTAGCGATAAGGACAATTTCAACACTTTGACAAATTGGTCTATTATCACATCGATTAATGGCCGTAGATTGTATAATTGTTAACTGAACACCGCATGGCATGAAAGTCCGAAAAGGTAAGTAATCGTTGTTTAATACGACAAATTAACGTGGTAATTAGATGCCGGCTTTTAATTAAAGGACGCTACTCAATAAGTCCAAAAAACAATCACGAGTCAATTATTTCCCGATTTTGTATAAATAGGTAACTTTTTAGCTCTTTCTTTCTGTGTAAAAATGGATAGCTATGTGACTATGTCTGTGAGAAAACGTAAAGCCGATGACTCAGATAATGAAAGTGAATCTAGCCAACTCGGCACGCCTTCAAAAGTTGCAAAACGATTATTTAAGGACTATTGGCTTTCTGACCCTGAATTTTTGGCCCCAACTGTCCCCAGATTGGCCCCAACTTTTTTCATTTGGCGAAAGAGCTGGCGACAACTTTTTTAGACCCAGAGCGAACCCTGACTTGACATGCACACACCGACTGTAATGTCTTCAAACTGGGACAAATGCATGTCATATCAGTAGACACTTTCATTTGGAATGTGACGAATAAGAAGCAAGGGTTGCATTTTGTAAAACCAGGACTGCTTAACTTTTGAAGATTTTCCTGTTCCCTGTAATTTCTGAATTACCATCCAAAAAATATCTCAGACTGTTACATTTAAGTTTGAAAACTTACCAAAATCATGGAATACTTACATTTAGCATGTCATCTGTAGTTTGTCGGCCTGCTCATGACCTTATGCGTTTGCATTTTTCATGAAAGCTTTCGTTATTACATGTATATTGTTCCATACTTCTAATTTGCATAACCTGTTCATACCATATGAATATTTGCTACTACCACCAAGATCTGCACCCACGGCGGCTCCACTCAGACTCACGTCCAGAGCTTCTGTGCTCACCATGGCGCCTTCCTACTCATCGCCGCATCGCATCTGCTAATGAACAGAATACGGCGACGGTAAACATTGTGGGAAAAGGATGAAATTCTGATGACAAGATTTTTTGAATATTTGCTGCTACCACCAAGATCTGCACCCATGGCGGCTCCACTCGGACTCACGTCCAGAGCTTCTGTGCTCACCGTGGCGCCTTCCTACTCGTCGCCGCATCGCATTTGCTGATGAACAGAATACGGCGACGGTAAACATTGTGGGAAAGGATGAAATTCTGATGACAAGATTTTTCTCCTTTTTCAACAGTGTTCCCTACCCTTTGTAAGATACATTTCGTTGTTTGAAGAATATTTTTTAATTGCTTTAATCCTAGAAAAGTCTAAAATTTTGTGGTTAAAAAGCTAAAACAAGTTTGAGAGGCAAATGTAAAACTATTTTAGATTCACTTGCAATGGTTTTGCACATACCCCTATATATGCAGATTATCCCACTTCTCCCAAAGTTACTAACTTCTTCCTATGTCAGCTGGAAGGAGAAGTCACTTCTCCCTATTTTTTGGGGCTAGGGCAATCCCTGTTGAAGGGTTTTGTTGATTTCAGCGGATCAAGCAGGTCCAAAGGTCAACTTCATGATTCATGTGAAATAGTGGAAGAAAGATTAATCAGTTTTAATTGATAGTCTTTAATTCCAATCAGAAGAATGATTATCAGTTATCTAGTTTCAGTGCTTTCAGTGTGCTTTTAGTATAGGGACATACTCTGACATAGGCTTAATGCAAGTTCTACTACTGACCTTGGAGGTTTTGGTATGTCCACAACTACAAAAACAGCAGCAAATTCTTACTCAGAAGTATAAAGAATGTCATAAAATCCAGGGTTTAAAGATCCAATATATGTAGGCCATATTACAAATGAGTAAGATGCACACTGATTTCAGGCACACTCTCATTGATTTTCATTTCTTTGTCATTGCCACGGGTTGGCCATATGGACGACACCCCCAGATTAAATAATGTTAGTTCTGTTTTGGGGGATAGTGCAGGATACAGAACAAAATCTATCCTAAGTTATGCCTGGTTCTTTAAAGTCCCAATAAAGTCCAAATGTAAACAATGCGGGGTAAAAAATGAAGTTAAATTTTAATCATACCATTTAAAACTATGTAAATTAATATAACGATGACACTCTCTTAATGTGCGATTGGTCAAAGTTCCATTCGCTGGCAGAAGAATTACTTTCAAAACTACAAGAAATACTACCAGGTATCTCTAACTTTTGTTTACATCAATAACGATGATGTAGGTACACCACGTGATACCTTGGAGCTAAGGTAAACGAAAAACAAAATGGAGGACGGTGTGATGGTGTGAGAATCATATTCGACAGAAAACCAAGTTCGTTTACCGAATTTGCCAAAGAGCGACACAGAAAGAACAAATGGGCGTCTATTTTAGGATTTGTTTCTTTTGTTTTGATCAAGAAGCTCCGTGTAAATATACAGAATGAGAGAACTGTCTGAAAACAGATGCGGATTTCAGTTCGCATTCTTGAATTGGTAAGTCGCCTTACGTTCATCTTATATTTATTGTGTTAAAAACAGATTTATCGCTATATATCTGTGTTGATTTCCCCATTTACTGTTGGAACAGGATACGTAAGCACTTTTTGATTAATGAATATCGGCTAGTAAGATGAAACACAGGTGAACGGCGAGCGACAGTATAATTCATATATTACATACTAATTTACTATTACTTAGTGTGTAATACATGAATTATACTGTCGCTCGCCGTTCACCTGTGAGATGAAAGTGATCTTTCATTTTTGCGCAGCACCCGATTGACCCATATTCTTTGCAGAGAATGCAGATAATGATTAAATGTGCATGAATGTAGTCTGAACCTCGGATATACGCGACGCATATTTATTCGGAGATTGGCCATTTACCTAGCAATCCTTAGTTTTTAGATATCGAAAAAATGCTTTTGAAAACATGGTGGAAAAATGAGAAAAAGTTGGTAGCCGACCTTTTCTCCTATTTTCACAATATTTTTCTTGTATCACAGACAAATTTCATTGTTTGAGAAATATTTGTTTTTCCGCAAATGCCTTCGTGTTGGACAAGGCTAAGTATTTGGTGTGTGTGTGTGTGTGTGTGTGTGTGTGTGTAACACTTTAGAAATGCAATTGAAACTCAATGTGTTGAATTAAATCTGCACCATTTAAAAAAAAAAAATGGCTGAATTTCTTGGGTGACACAAATTTGAACGTAGAAACCAATTATCTTTCCCTAATCTGGTCAGTGCACATATCAATGGAATCTTGGTAGTTTTTTTTTTTTAGCAGATGACAAAATTTTGGACTTATCTAGATTGAAGCCATTTGCAGACGACATAGCTTGTATTGGATCTACATGATTTGTATTTGAAACAGGAGAAACAATTGTTGAATTAAAGGTAAATACTAGTCACCAGCAGCATTTTCTCCTTTTCCTACAATGTTCTGAAAAGGTTTATGCCTCTGGGTCATTACAGCACTGGATTGTATGTTAACCCTTTACTACACAATCCCGAGTCTTTTGAAAACATTGTAGGAAAAGGAGAAAATGTTGGTAACCAGCATTTTCTCCTTTTCCCACAGTATTTTCTCCCCAATCAAAGACATATTCTATCGTTTGGCCCACATTAAATTGTCATCTGCAAATGCTTTCAATTTGGACAAGTCTAAATTTTTGTCGTTTGGTAAAGAGTAAAAGATGAATTTGCACATTATTAGGTCTGGGGTTCGATCTGCTGGTTTTTTCATGGGAGTGTCTTTGGGCAAGACACTTCAGAGCCCTAGCCTAGTACTGGTGAATCCCAGGAAATACATGAATTTGCGTGATGCTGCCATGATATGACTGAAATACTGTTGAAAGCGGAGTAAAACACCATTAAATTTCTAGCACAGAATGTTAAATGATATGTAAATGATATTCCAGAGTATGGAGATAATTACTTTACACATCTCTGGCCAATGTGAATGGATCCTCCTACATGATGATACACATACTGAATTATACTGACTGTGCAGATGCAGATGAGCCTTGGTTTCTGACTCTGTTATGATTGTGATTCCATCCCAGTAGATTCAGAATTTGGCAACCACTTTTCAGGTACATATGTCTTAATCAGATAAAACAAATTTTATTTTCAATAGCCAAATTCACAAAATTTACATGACTGGTAAAGTAATGAAAATTCAAAACAATGTACATGTATTGCAGTTTCAGGGATTCACCTCAACCCACTGCATGGGCTATACCTTTAAAGAAGCAGTGTAGATTCAAGATTACTGGTATACTGCAAGAAGTTTTTGCAGTCTCATTTTGCTAGATCTTGAATAAAACCCTTATTATAGGCAAGGATGAAAATGGAGCAGAATTCTTGAAAATATGCTGTTGGACAAAATACCGGTAGACAGCTGATTAAGCTACTACTGTGCTTATGCGACTGAATTTTGTTTTGTCACTTAGGGCTTCACAGTTCTCCTATATTACTTGAGCTGACCCTTGTGATACTAGTAATGCCACAAGTTTTATTCAACTGAACAGCTGTAAAGGGCTCAAGGATTACTTCATGTCTCAGTGGTAAATGCATAATATAAGTAATCCATGACTCAGATTCAATTCTCACTGGGTTTCGTTGGGATGTCCATGGGCAAGTTACTTCAGATATTGTTAAAACTCAGGAAACATATGAATAAATGATCTGTCAAAATGGTATGACTGATATAATGTTGAAAGCTACACATATGTATCACTCAGTCAATCAAACTGGGCTTCATTTGCAAAAGTGCTGATTACTGAGTGAAAGATACTGCATTACACTGTTCTAGAATTTACATGTATCATACATGTAAACAGAATGATTGTCAGAAATTGAAAGGCTAAAAACTACATTCATTTGTTTGATGTATAGCCCATACCCATGATTGTATGTGCTACTGTTTAAAGGCCCAGCAGCCACCAAAAGTAAACAAAGTGGGTGTTAAAATGCATTTTAAGTCATACCATTTGAAAGTACGAAATTGTTGGGAAGATGACAATCTGTTGTTGTACAGTCAATCCAAGTGTAAGTCAATGGCAAAAAAAAAAAATTGTAATCAAGTAAAAAGTTAACAAAAGATAGAGCAGCATAGCGACTGCTGACCTACTTTTTGTGTACTTTTTGCTACTATTCGGGCTTTGAGACATATGCCATACTAGGGTAAAGAACATGTGAAGAAAATTAGTAAAAGGTTGGAAATGCAGCAGCAGTCAATTTTGATCCATATGGAAAAGTAACATTGTGGAAGATGGATCACATGATTCTTCCCTACAAATGATAAGTAATTACCAATGCTGTTTCGAAACAGGTTTGTTAAAAGCTGTATTTGTACAGTTATGACTTCATACATGTACAGTTTTCAACATTATTTAAGTTCAACCACATGCTGGACAAATGCTGCAATCAATTCTGTTATCAAATGGAATGAAGTTGGAGTAAACCTACATCTATTACTATTCTGCTGTCTTTTTTTTTTTTTTTTTTTAATAGTTTCAGATTGAGATAAATTAAAAAAGAGAATACATCTTTTTTTTAAATTTTCAGATATACAGCAGAATAATCATATTTCCAAAGACATATTCTGTGGTGTTGCTGAAGAATATGTAGCATGTGAAAGGCTGGCCTTCAGTACTACGATATAAAACTGGCTGGTTCAGATCACAGCTCTTACAAAGACAGATATGTTTCATGCAACAATCAAGGCAATATAGTGTAATATTATTTTATTATTTTAAATACATGTACATCACAATAGTCCTACAAGAAGAATTTGTGGACAAAAAATAAAAAAATATATTCATACATACAGAGCAATGTTAGAAGCTATTGCTTGCCCTCAACCCTTAACTCTTTATCAAACAACAATATTTTGGACATTTCCAAAATGAAAGCATTTGCAGACGACAAAATAAATGTGACTCAAAAACTGAAATTTGTTTTGGGAAAGGTAGAAAACATTTTGGGAAAAGGACAACCAGCATTTTCTCCTTTTCCCACAATGTTTTCAAAAGGCTTCTTTCCCAGGGTCTTTAAAAGTTGGGATTGTGTGGTAAAGGGTTAACCAAAACATTAACAAAAAGTTATTATGTAAAGCACTATTTAATCATTTTAACAAAGAAAAATGCTTTTGAAACATTATGGAAATAGCAGAATTGCTGGTTACCAGTATTTTTTCCTTTTCCCATAATGTTTACTATTCTTCTTGAAGCAAATCTTTTCATTTGAGCTACTACGTCCAATTTTTCATCTGCAATTGTTTCCAATTTGAACAATTGAACTAAAATTTTACCAACTGGTAAAGGGTTGCGCACCTGCTTGGAAAGTAAGAAAATGGTAGCCGTCTTGCTTTATTTTGATAAAACTTGTTTCATAGTAGCAGAAAGTATAGATCTTAAATCAGACTACATGTTATGTGCAGTCTGATCTTTATCTACACTGTCTGCAAAAACAACTTTTGTCTGCAAAAACAACTTAAGTTGGTTCCAGGGCTTTAAGCCGCACCCTGTAGCTCAGTCTGTAGCGTAAGGGACTTGAGAACAGGAGGTCGCTGGTTCAATTCCCGGCTCGGCCAATTTCTTTCCGCTGATTGATGATAGTCATTGCGACAGGATTCATTCCTCTCTCACCGCTCACCTTTGTTTTGACAATGGCTATGTGGGAAAAGCAGCCAGTGGCTTGGAAAGAATACTGTGCGAAGCACTGCTAAAAGAAACGCTAGGAAAGCATGGATAGGTGCACAGGCCGCCACGATATAACTGAAATAATGTTGAAAATGGCATTAAACACCATAGAATCAATCAATCCAGGGCTTTAAGGGTTAAGGAATGTCCTTAGGCAAGACAATGCAGAGCCCCAGCTTTGTGCTGGTGAAATACAGGAAAGACAGTAATGAACTGTCACACTGACATGAATAAATATCTGAAATAATGTTCAAAGTGGTGCAAAATGCTCCAACAAATAAACACCCAATCTATACAAGAGAAGAACATTTTAGTCTCATCTAAATTGAAACTATTTGCAGATGAAAAAGTACATGTAACTCAACACAATAAATGTCTCTCTGGAAGGGTAGAAAACAGTGTGGGGAAAAAAGAAAAAATGCAGGCTACCAACGTTTTCTGCTTTTTCTACAGGCTATATTGTACCAAAATTTTCTCTTTATCCCACAATATTTGGAGAGGCTGTCTTACTAAGAGTTGTTAAAACTTGGATTGTTTGAAAAAGGTTTAAATTTAATAATGAGCCTTTTACCTCTATTTCATATACTAGTAATTCTCAGCAAATTCTCTAAAATTCACTGGCTGTTTCCCCCATGAGCAAACCCAAATCATGTTCAGGAGTTTGAGAGGATCAAATCCTGTTGCAATGACACTTAACTCTTTACCACACTGCAATATTTTAGATAGGTCCAAATTGAAAGCATTTACAGACGACAAAATAAATGTGACTCAAAATTTATATTTGTTTCTGGTAGGGTAGAAAACACAGTGGGAAAAGGAGAAAATGCTGGTAACGAGCATTTTCTCCTTTTCTCGGAATATTTTCAGAAGGCATCTTCCATAGGTTCGTTTAAACCCGGAATTGTGTGGTTAAGGGTTAATAAACAAGGACGTGAAGATGCTTGCAAGCCAACCATGGCCTTTTGGTTGATATGATTTGTAAAACATGTGTTCAAAATTCAACTGTAGCTGGAGCTTGATAGGTAGTTTCCTACAAAGAGTAACCTCCCCCAGCTTTATTGCAAGTAATATCTCTTTACCAAACAACAAAATTTTAGACTGGTCCAAATTGAAAGCAGTTGCAGACGACAAAATAAATGTGACTGAAAAATTGAAATTTGTTTTGGGAAGGGTAGAAAACACTGTGGGAAAAGGAGAAAATGCTGGTTACCAGCATTTCCTCCTTTTCTCACAATGTTTTCAAAAGGCTTCTTTCTCAGGGTCGTTAAAAGTCGGGATTGTGTGGTAAAGGGATATCAGTTATTGATCAAGTGAACATGAGTAAGTGTACAGCTACTGCTATACAGTTGAAATACTGTTGAAAACAGATTTATTGCATTGTGACATATATCAGTCAAATACATTTACTTGTTTCTGTTTCTCTTCCTACCTTAGGTGCTCTATGATGGAAAGTTTTACGTGAACAGTATTTTTGCCCAAGATACAGATAGCCAGTATTAAGTTTTTACAACAGTCATGAAGAATATTGAATTAAGATTACCAATATGATTAACTCTGTACCAAACGACAAAATTTTAGACTGGTTCAAATTAAAAGCACTTGCAGATGACAAAATAAATATGATTGAAAAATTGAAATTTGTTTTGGGAAGGATAGAAAACATTGTGGGAAAAGGAGAAAATGCTGGTTACCAGCATTTTCTCCTTTTCCCACAATGTTTTTAAAAGCCCTCTTCTTCAGGGTCATTAAAACCCAGGTTTGTGTGGTAAAGAGTTGAGTGTGATATTTTTGTGACCATTGTTTTTTATTACTAAAAGGAAAGTTATTGAAAGATACTAAACTCTATTTCCAGTTTAAGCCTTTACCACACACTCACAGTTTTTAACAGCCCTGAGAGAGAAGCCCTTTGAAAACATTGTAAGAAAAGGAGAAAATGCTGGTAACCAGCATTTCCTCCTTTTCCCACAGTGTTTTCTTCCCTTCCAAAAAAGAATCTTAATTTTAGAGTCACAATTATTTTGTCAACTGCAAATGCTTTCAATATGGACTAGCATAAAATTTTGTCATTTGGGAAAGGGTTACAGTTTTAATTCATGTTTATGAATTTTAAAACAAAACCATATCTTACAAAGTTCGAGACAATAAAAAGTACATTTGAGCAAACTGCAATTGTTTTCACTATCTACATATTTTCAAGCTTTTAAATCAAGTATACAATGGTCCTTTAGCAAACAATCTCGTCTTTTAATGACCCCCAGGAGATAGCTTTAGAAACTTCGTGGGTGAAGGGGAAAATGTTGGTAACCAGCATTTTCTTCTATTCCCTCAATGATTTCTACCATTTCAATGACAAATCTAATCCTCTCCGCCACACTGAATTACAGTAGTTGTCAAAAAACACTTTCAATTTGGACTTGTCCAAAGTCTGTCATCTGGTAAACGGTTAACCCATTTCTGCACATAGTTTTTAACTCTTGACAAACAACAAAATTTTAGACTTGAAAGTATTTGCAGATGATAAATGGGACTCAAGTATTGAATTTTGCTTTTGAAAGGGTAGAAAATATTATGGGAAAATGAAAAAAAATGCTGGTAACCAGAGAATTTCAACAATGTTTTCAAAAGTCTTCATCTCTAGGGTCGTGAAAACTCAAGATTGTTTAGTAAAGGGTTAAACTGACAAAAACCCTTTTTAAAGTACCTCACACAATAATATTTCCAAGCCACTGGCTGCTTTCCCACATGTCTCAATGAATATCATCAATTCTAAGAAATTGGAAAAGCCAGGAATCAAACCACTGACCCCCTGTTCTCAGGTCCTTAACTGAACTACCTGACTGAATCATGAGGTGGAATGGTCCTATTACATACAGAAAATTGTCCAATAGTGAAAAGTTTCCTCTCAGGTCAGCCTGTGCAGTCCGCACAGGCTGACCTGGGTCGATACTTTTCACAGATGCATTAAACCCCTTTATTACAGAGCATAGCTCATAAGCAAAATCAGTCATCTTATACCCATTATCTATTCCAGCACTCAGAAAGCAATAGCTCGTAACTGTATCTGTCCAAACTTGTTTTCTAGCTTTATTGTCTGTAGATGATGTGTATAGGTATATGTATAGGTGGAGTTCTTATTTTGAATTTTACTCACTCAAATTGTTCCAAAAGAAACCTCCAAAATCCACAATTTTGATCCAAAATTCTAAAATTACGATCACAAATCACTGCAGAAGTCCATTCCGATGTTACTGGTATATTGTTAAGTTAGTAGATGCACTAATATTGTCCATATTTGTCTATAAACTGAGAGGATTTTTTCCCTGTCCACTCTGTCCAAAATGAGACACTGAAATGACAAGAACATAAATTTCTTTTGAACTCTTTACCACACAATCCCGACTTTTTACAACCCTGAAAGAAAAGGCTTTTGAAAACATTGTGGGAAAAGGAGAAAATGCTGGTAACCAGCATTTTCTCCTTTTCCCACAATGTTTACTACCCTATCAAAAAGAGAAATCATCAATTTAGCAACACTCAATTTGTCGTCTGCAAAATTAATGCTTTCAATTTGGTTCAGTCTAAAATTTTGTCGTTTGGTAAAGAGTTAAATAATGCAAAGTATGTATGGGCCATGCTCGGGCAAAAGGGGGCTTAATGTATCTCCAGGTGTTTTGAAAACATTGTGAGAAAAGGAGAAAATGCAGGTAACCAGCATTTTCTTGATTCCACACTATGTTTTCTACCCTAATAAAAACAAATTCCATCATTTGAGCCACAGTTAAATTTTTGGCTGCAAATACTTTGAATTTGGACTAGTCCAAAATTTTGTTGTTTGGTAGAGTTAAATGAAATCCTGACGCCATTTAACAACTATGTCCTTGTATCTTACACTGCCATTGAGACTGCATTCGCATTTTGAGTCTGAAATACAAATTTATATAAGGTCTCCCTGGCTCAGTGGTAAAGTGTAGCACTCATAACCTGGAGGTCCGAGCTTTGAGCCTCACTGGAAGCAATGGGTTTTTCATAAGAGTGTCCTTGGGCATGACACTACAGAGCCATAGCCATGCACCATTTAAATCCAGGGTATACATGAACAAGCAAACTGACGCAATGAAATGACTGATATAATGTTGAATGCCGCATTAAACACCATTCAATCAATCAAGTAAATTTAGATTGAAAAACACATGTATTTTTAATCTACTAGTCTCAGATTGTATCTCTAGAACTATTTTACAAGATATGTTCATTTCTTTATACAGTAAACCCTGCCCTTGTGGCCACCTTTATACTAATTCTTTTCAAGTTGATAAAATTTCTAACTTGTCCAAATTGAAAGCATTTGTGGACAACAAATTGAATGTGGCTCAAATGACGGAACTTGTCTAAAAAGGTAAAATCACTGTTGGAAATAGAAAATGTTGCTTTTCACCTTTTTTCATTATGTTTCAAAAGCCTTCTTTTTCAAGGTAAAAAAAAACCACACAATTTGAGAGTCTCTTTGGTGCTGGCTTAATACAAAGCAGCTTTTGAATGTACCTTTTGTACTTGCTTACTAAAAGTTGGACTTTAATTTGTTTTAGCCCCAAAGCATACCTTTTTCTCTCTCAAGAGTACATTACTTTTACGAAATACTACTGCAGAGCCCTAGTGGTGCAGCTAGTCGCATAAAGGACTTGAGATTGGGGGATTGCTGCTTCAAATCCCTAGCTCAGCCAATTTCTTTCCCAGGATTGATGATAGTCATTGCAACAGGATACATTCCCCTCTCAATGCTAATCAGTGTATTGACAATGATTACGTGGAAAAGCAGCCAGTGGGATATTATGCAAAGTACTGGAAACAGAAACTCTTGATAAGCATGGACAGGTGCACTGGCTGCCGCGATAAAACTGAAATAATGTTGAAAATGGCATTAAACAACCGACAACTGGGGAATATTCACAAAAAAAAAAATCAAAAACTAAATGGAGAAATGTGAGAAAGGAGCAGTTGCTTGTAGCAAACAATTGCTCCTTTCAAAAATTTATGGCAAGGGTGTAAAAAAGTTGTATTTGATCAATCATCCCTTCAGCAGCTGATCCTTTCTAAGCTTAAAATATAATAGACTTCAAAGTTCTAACATTAATGTGTAATAGATGTAGATCTAAATATCATTCAAATACCTGTTGACATGGACTGTGCTAAAATCTGTGAAAAAAAAATCGTCGTACAGCAGAGATATAATAACACCAGACTGGGATATCTATTTGTCGGTTAACAAACATCTTGGTCTCTCTGTATCACACCCTAAAAGGATACACTGTTTTTAGATTGGAAAGAAAAGAGATCATTAAAAAATGACATAAAAAATATTTTTCTTAATCACAATGTGGTAGATAAATATTACTTGAGTACTAGTAAACTTCTACTTTTGTCTTCAATTGTCTTGCACTCCAACAACTTGAAGTACATGTATTTATCAGCTTTGGAATATGTATCTATAATTTTGAAAAGTATGGTTCATCTGCATGCAATAACTTGACTGATGAAGTAACATCAACTCTGTCTTCAAAAACTAGCAGTAAAAATAACTATAAGCAATGTGTTTTACTAAACTCTTGAAAGTTGAGAAATATCCTTTGTTGACAGCATAGATCGAGATCAGATTGCACATAGTATGAGGTCTGACCTTTGATATAAAACGTCCACCACCTGATGCTAAACTCAGGTCAAAATTCGCTAGTAATTACAGACCAAAAAAAACCCCACAAAGTTCTTAACTTTTTCATTACCTACGAAGATCAAGATCAGATCGCACATAATGTAAAGTCTGATCTTCGTTATAAACCGTCCACATTTTGTTTGACTTATTCTCCATGGCTCATATTACAAACCTTTATACCCTGTGTAGACATTCGATTTTTTATGTGCCGAATTTCAAACTAGTCGAAATTGTAATAGGCCGAAAGTGTTATAGGCCGAGATGTCATTCGATGTTTGGACGACTCTTGACAAGAAGAAATAGGCATATCATGATCGAAATAAATATAATACAACTCCGATTTACCAATCCAATGCATACAAATAAATTAGATACGATGAGCGAAGGTAATTTAACGAAAATTAAAGACTTGCCGAAGTTTCGCAGCGTTTTCTAAGGAGAGAAAGCACATCGTCTGTGTAATACGTCATCGGTCACATGGTGTCTACAAATAGGACACCAGAATGATTCCGAATAGTGCGTGGCAACGTCACTTGGGAGAATTGTTAAAAAAAAATAGGATTTTTTGTATGGTTCTGTGACATCAACCGATGCTGCAATGAACGCCCCTATCCCCTTGGCGACAAAATAAGAGTAAATCTAACAGATTCGTGCCTTTTTTCAAGCATAAAAAAATTCTAATTTTGGACTTTATTGGGGCTTTAACATGCTTATTGCATAATCTGTCTCATGGGACCTAGGTTCAATGTCTCATCTAAAAGACTATTAGTAATTTTAGATGGCCAGCCATGGGGCTAAAATACACGTTCTCAAGTGGTTTGAAACTTCATGTTTACAAGTCCCACACTCTACCACTTGAGTTATTTGGGCTGGTCAAGGCATATTTTTGATTGATTGAATTTTCATTTGTTTATTGTCGCCACCAGTTACCCGTATTGGTGACACCCCCCTGGAGACTGTTAGTTTGTGTTATGGGGGATGGTGTAGGATACAGGAAGAAACCCATCCTAAGTTTTGCCTGGTTCTTTAACATGCTTTATGTATACCATCATATGGGACCACAGTTTAACGTCTCATCCGAAAGACTACGAGTAATTTTAGACTGTTAGCCATGGGGGCTCAAACCTACACCCTCAAGTGACCCAAGACCTGATGTTTACACGTCCTACGCTCTACCACCTGAGCTATGCTGGCTGGTCTAGACATACTCTTGGTCATGTTATCTTGTTACATACATGTACTTGGTCATGTCACAGGTGTTGTAAATCAAATCTTCTTGACAACCAATTAGAATGACTGGAAAATGGTATGAACAGGTTATGCAAATTAGAAGTATGAAACAATATACATGTAATAAGCAAAACATACTGTCATAATTGCCCGTAGTGAAAGCCTTAGATAGATGATTTATAGTGATAGCCAAAAACAACTGAAATTGATAGAATTTTCAAATATCAGACTAGGGCTTAATCTAGTATGTTGTAAAAAAAATTGTGCCCAGTTTCTTCTTCTAAATTATTTTCTTCCAGGGCTCTTGAAATTGTGGCAATACATGTATTATTATTATTATAGTAATTTTTTTTTTTTTTTTTTTCAAGAAATTATCTGACATGGGAAAACTTGATAACCCTTGACAAAGCAGGTTTCAAACTTTCGAACTGACATTGTCTGATCTGAAAGCCTTTTTTAGCCTTGGTAATGAATTTAGAGAGCTAAATTGCACTCACACCATTTATCATAATATGGGAGCTAGAATCTCATTTCAATTTGGACAAAAAGAGACAGATCATAATTTCTATATTAGAAAGGGATGTTACATGTCAGCGTGAGCACTCCATATAAGTGTAGAAAACATTGTATACATGTGCTTCCATGTAGGGGATGTAGATGCAATGTACATCCTAAAAATTATCCGAAAGGTCTGCAAATATGATATATATTGGGCTTTTTTTTTGTAGGTCCAGAACTTTCCAAAAAAATATCTAAAAGCTCATAACCAGGCATAAAAAGAGAGTCACAAAATCAAGATTTTAACTGTTTACCAATTCCGAATGGCCCAAATTGAAAGCATTTGCAGACGATAAATTAATTGCTACTGAAATGATGTTATTTGTCTTTAAAAGGATAGAAAAAATGATAAAAAATGGAGAAAATCCTGGTTACCAGCATTTTCTCATTTTCCATAATGTTTTCAAAAGCTCTGTTCCTCAGGGTTGTTAAAACTCATCATTGTGTTAAAGGGTTAAATATTCAATATTGATATAGCCATAATATTGAGGAAGATACCTCGAATGCTGGAGAAATTGTCCCATGAAGAAATCATCCCCAAACAGAATGGGACAATATCTCTGGAGAAGTTGCCCCCAAATGTGTTCTAAGGGAAATCATTCCCGCATACAAATGACATTATCCATATTTATAATATGAGCCATGCTTTCTGAAAAGGGAGCTTAATGCCTCTACAAAAACTATTAATCCATGTCAGCCTGCGCTGTTCGAGTAGGCTGACCTGGGCCGAAACCTTTTGCTATTGGTCAAATTTCTACTTGTCAAAGGACCAATCTATTTCATACAATGTTTTCAAAAGACATCCTCTAGCCTACAGACATCCTACTTCGTACTTTCAGTTGGCCAAAATGCCCGTGACCAAAACGTCTACATTCAATCTGATTACAGGTATTGCTTAATTAACAACTTTCACCTAAACAGGTTGTTGTTTACACCTTTCACAATACTGATATATTACTATTTGTAAGTGTTTGGGTGTGTTCTGTTCTGTGTTTATAGAAAAAAAATCTATTTAATGTGCAAGAAGATGAGGAATAACAGCATCATGTCAGTTTATTTCTGTAAAAAATTTGATTTTATAAATCTCTCGATCTCTGTTCTTCTGGGAATTATATATCAAGACCTTGCTCTTTCTTTCTTATTTACATAATTATACATTCATATCTGAGCTGTGCTTTGTAAAAAGAAGGCTTAACTCTTTACCAAATGATAAAATTTTAGACCAGTCCAAGTTGAAAGCATTTGCAGACGACAAATGCAACTCAAGAATTGAAGCTTGTTTTGGAAAGGGTAGAAAACATTGTGGGAAAAGGAGAAAATGCTGCTTACCAGCATTTTCTCCTTTTCCCACAATGTTTTCAAAAGGCTTCTTTCCCAGGGTCATTAAAAGTTGGGATCGTGTGGTAAAGAGTTTATGCATCTCCATGATGCATGATACTAAGCAAGTCATCACAGTATAATTTATAGATCCATGAAATCCGTTTTGTATAACAGTCCACTGAATCATGAGACACACTGGTCCTTGGGCATGAAAAATATTTACCATATGCAAAAAATTTCTGCCCAGGTCAACCTGCACCAACTGCGCAGACTGGCCTGTGTCGATGCTTCTTGCAATTGTATGAAGCCCCCTTTACAGAGAGCATGTTTCATTTGTTTTTTTGTTTTTTTATCATTCTGCATAGTATAACTTTTTATAGGATCCCTGTTCTAGCCGTTTTTTTTTTTGTTCTAAAAACACATTCACACACACGAAGTATAAATTGTACAGGAGAAATCTTATCTCGTCAAAGGCGTGAACAGCAATCTACATGTATTAACGTGACACTTGTTGTTGGTACTCAATGATATTGCCTCCTTTTGACAATTCTCATCAGTACCCAACACACAGAAGTTTTTTTTCTTGGGGAGGGGGGGAGGAATTGGAATGTTTTTATTTATACTAGTAATATTCTGCTAAATATATACATGAATTTTTAAGTGAATTTTATTTTGCTTTAACTTCATATAATTTTTAGAGCTGTTGCTTCATATTTTGAGCCACACAAGAAAAGTAAAGTTGGAAATTCATGTAAGTCAATGGGCTTTCAGACTTTGGTGGCCACTGACAATAGATCAAGGATCAGACTACATATTCTGTACAGCCTAATTTTGATTTACACTATTCATCAAAGGATCTGGAGTTGCACTAAGTTCTGTAAAGGTTCTCTTTTCTATATTTTTCAGATGCAGCAGAGATTATTCAGACCAGACCCAAAGAAACATGTGGATATGAATACTATGTGCACTATGAGGGCTGTACGTAATTTTATGTAATAATGAAATTGTCTTGAGATAGGCTCAATATGCAGGCCAATTTTCCTTCAAAACTTCACAACATCACCAACAGTAGTGCTGTTTAGTCTGTAATGTTTTGTGCAAACACATGAAAATGATCCTGGCTTTTGATGTGCCACAAAGCAGTATACACATAGATCTCTGTTTCATATCAAAGTACCTTTTTTAGACCACGCGAATACAAAGCACTTCAGTTGAGTTTTTGTGATCATGCTGTGTCTTTTGTAAGTTATGTATCATCCATTGTCAGTTGTGTCGTACCTGTGTCAACAAATTTGCTCTCTAGAGGCCTCATTTTCATTGCAACACTCATGAAAATTTGCTGGAATGTATTGTAACGTGCTACGGCCTGGTCACCCATCCAGGCACTAACTATAACCATGTTGCTTAACTTTCACAGAGAGAACTAAACCAGAGCACATCGCTGTAAAAGCTAGCTCAACTGCGAGGCAGGTTCTAAGTGCATATCTAACCTCTCTCCGTGACATTACTCTCCCCAACATGAAGTCTCAACCCTGAAACTTATAAGGCAACATATAAGCTGGCAACTGTGCAAACCAGGAGTAATTGTGCATAAGTGTGAGTCCTTGCAACTCGGAGCATATACTGCAACTCTGAGGGTCTGCAAGTATGTACACAGCCATCCTCCCAAATAAGCACAATTGCTAGCTATCTGCAGTTCATAAATCATAAATCAGGGAAACATAAGTGGGAAAGGCAACTCCAGTCCGGCAGTTGACAACTCATCATCCCACTGCTGCCACCAAATGTAAGGTGCAACGGCTTGGTTACCCATCCAGGCATTAACTACATGTATAACCATGTTGCTTAACTTTCACGGACAGAACTACACCAAACCGCATCGCTGTAACTCTGTAGTTCAATATTACAATAAAATACAAGGTAGCATATACCAATGTGAAATGTGTAGTTCTCTGTTACAATACAAATAATATTTACACAAACCTGTGAGCTGTTTAGTTCAGGTTCACAATTCAAAGTAAAATACACACTACAGTATGATCTGTATAGTTCACTGTTACAAAACAAAGTAAGATACACGCAACAATATGAACTGTGTACATGTATGGCGCTAATACAATTGGATACTAATTCAACTGGTCCCCACTTTTGCAGTGGAGTGTAGTGGAGATGGCTTTAGGGAACCAGTTCAATTTATCATTCAGATATGTGCCCCCTATATTTTTAGATCAGATACTTGGGAGATGGATTTCAATTTAAGTGCATTAGAAAAAATCCCAAATAAATAATTTTGGGAAGGGGGGGGGGGGAATACTGTTTACAGTCAAGCCCCATTTATCCAGACACTCCTGTTTCCCTTGAATATATAACAAACTGAGGTAGAAACCTGATAGCCTCCATGTTGTTAAGTGACACCATGCATCAGGATGATAACAAAAGTGTATGATTTACGCAAATATTTGTAAACATGCCTATACTGGTCATATCATTGTATTAAAAATACTTTGTGTTACAAATCAACATTTATGTGTTTTTAATGAAATTGTACCTTTTGTACATGTTACTGTATATAATGTGGTACACAAGTCAGACAACCAGACAACAAATTTTACCCTTGTCCAAATCGAAAGCATTTGCAGACAATTTCAGTGTGGCTCAAATGGTGCAATTTTTCTTTGATAGGGTAGAAAACATTGCGGGAAAAGGAGAAAATGCTGGTTACCAGCATTTTCTCTATTTCCCACAATGCTTAAAAGGCTTCTTTCCCAGGGTTGTTAAAAGGTGGCATTGTGTTGTTAAAGGGTTAATGTTTTTATAGTTAATAGAAGACTAGATGAATGGGTAGATTGTGATCGGTTTGATTTAACCAGTAAGCTAGAAGATCCACAGAGTAAGATTAAAGATGTGACAGTAATGATGACAGATTTGAGTGATGGAACTGACAGAAAACTTACCCGTAACCAAAAGCGTAAACATGATGAAATTAACCATGTCCAAAAGGTAGGTCTATCTCATTCCAACAGCATTCCAGTTGCCTCACAATTTTTCCTGTAGTCCATCACTGCTGCAGATCACTTTTGGACATATCATAGCAAAAAAGAAAAATTGATCATAACCGGCCATTTCTCATTTTTCATTATGGTTTGATACTGTAAACCAGGAAATTATTTTGCACTATTTAAGTTAGTGGAATTGGCGGATGCGTTGACTTTGTGACTTTAATAGTCTCGTAATTGGCTGTTGCTATGAAATCACAAACATTTCTAGCTTGGGTAAGAAAAAATGAACATTTATAGAATCCTCATACTTTACACTTTACTAACCTTCAGAACAACAGGACAGAAATAGATGAACAACAATACAACTTGTTATCAACATAATATATACACATGTGACTCTACACATATGATATGTAGAAAACAGAGTTTAAAACATTGTAAGCTAAGGAGAAAATGCTAGTAACCAGCATTTTCCCCTTTTTCTCACAGTGCTTTTAACTCTTTACCAAACAATCCCGAGTCTTTAACAACCTGAAGAAGAGGCCTTTTGAAAACATTGTTGGTGAAATAGAAAATACATTCAATTTGGAAAGGTGTAAAAATTGTCATTTGGGAATGAGGTAAAAGCTTCCTTTCTTGGGATCAGGGTGTTGTTAAAACACAGAATTGCTTGGTAAATTGTTAAGCCAAGAATAGGCATGAGTAAACAAACAGTAGGTTTGATATGACTGTAGTACCCTTTCATTTAGTTTATGTGAATGTGTGAGCCCGGCCAGGTAGCTCAGTGGTTAGTGTATCTGATTCATGACCTGGTGGTTGTGAATTTGATACCCTGTTGAGGCATTGAGGCAAACTTTCTTGCCGGCAATTTTTTGCCTCACACCTCTGATGCATGTGAGAAAAGTAGTCAGTGACTTGAAAGTTGTGTCAGTACTAGTGTGAGAAAGCCAGGAAAAACATGTGTAGGTGCACTGACCACCATGATATGACCTTAGCTGTTAAAACGGCATTAGACTCCAATTCAATCAATCAATATGAATGTTTGACCATATGTTTCTTAATTTTTTTCCAGACTTATGCCGAAATGGACCCGACAACTGCTGCTTTGGAAAAGGAACATGAGGCTGTAAGTATTGTAGTGATTAACTCTTTACCAAACGACAAAATTATAGACTGACCCAAATTGAAAGCTTTTGCAGACGATAAAATAAATGTGAATCAAAAATTGAAATTTGTTTTTGGAAGAGTAGAAAACATTGTGGGAAAAGGAAAAAATGCTGGTTACCAGCATTTTCTCCATTTCTCACAATGTTTTCAAAAGGCTTCTTCTTCAGGGTCGTTAAAAGTCGGGATTGTGTGGTAAAGTGTTAAGTTCTTGTAAAAACATTCATGGAGCAAGGCATTGACACAAGACTTGCTCCTCATTTTAATCGCCTGCCCACAAATTGGAGAGACAATTGTAAGAATGGCCCTTATTCTGTCCGTCCAAAACACTTTCTTGTCCGCTCCATATCTCCTGAACCCTTTGAAAGATTTTTATTAAACTTTGGTTTATGTCTATCTCAGTGAGACGGTGTGCTCTGCACAAGATCCATAACTGTCTTCATTATTTTTAGAGTTATTCAACAAATTGTATTTTGTCTGGAGCATAACTTCCAGAGTATAAAAAATATCAAATTCAAACTTCATATGCAGATAAATCACACTGAGGAAAAGTGCAATGCACAAGGTTCATAACTCTGTCTTCATTATTTTTTGGAGTTATTGCCCTTTGACATTTAACTAATTAGATTTTTGTCTGGAGCATAACTACTAAAGTATGAAAGCTATCGACTTCAAACTTCACATGCAGATAAATCACATTGATTACATTTTGCAGTACACAAGATCCATAACTCTGTGGTCAGTATTTTTTGAGTTATTGCCCTTTGTGGTTTTACGAATTGATGGAGCACAACTTCCAAAGTGTGAAAGCTATCGACTTCAAACTTCATATGCAGATAAATCAAATTGAGGACAAGTGCATTGCAGAAGATCCATAACTCTGTGGTCAGCATTTTATGAGTTATTGCCCTTTGTTATTTTATATGTTAGGATTTTATCTGGAGTATAAGTTTCAAGGTATAAAAACTGTTTACTTATTGCTTCAGATCCATATAGATCACATTGAGTATAAGTGCAGTACACAAGATCAAAACTCTGTCTTCATTAGTTTTGGAGTTATTGCCCTTAGTTGTTATACCCCCACAAACGAAGTGTGTTGATTTTGAAACTGAAAGAGATCAAAATAAGAGTGTTTATACTATATAGAAGTCTTGCCACAATACTTTTTTAGCTCACGTGAGCACAAAGTGCTCAAGGTGAGCTTTTGTGATCGCCCAATGTCTGTCATCCGTCGTGCGTCGTCCACAATTTCTTTAAACATCTTCTCCTCCTAAACCACTGGGCCAATCTTGATGAAACTTGGCAGGGATGTTCCTCAGGTGAAGCTCTACCAAAGTTGTTCAAGAGATTGAATTCCACCCATAACTCTGGTTGCCATGGCAACCAAAAGGAAAAAAATAGCAAAATCTTTAAAAATCTTCTCTTCTGAAACTAGAAGGCGTAGAGCTTTGATATTTGGTATGTAGCATCTTCTAGTGGACCTCTACCAAGTTTGTTCATATGATGTCCCTGGGGTCAAAACTGGCCCCGCCCCGGGGGTCACAAGTTTCAAACATAGGAACAAAGAAGGAAAACTTTAAAATTCTTCTCCTCTGAAACTGGAAGGCGTGGAGCTTGATATTTGGCATTTAGCATCTCCTAGTGGACCTCTACCAAGTTTGTTCATATGATGTCCCTGGGGTCAAAACTGGCCCTGCCCCGGAGGTCACAAGTTTTGAACATAGGAACAAAGAAGGAAAACTTTAAAATTCTTCTTCTCTGAAACTGGAAGGCGTGGAGCTTTGATATTTGGCATGTAGCATCTCCTAGTGGACCTCTACCAAGTTTGTTCATATGACGCCCCTGGGGTCAAATCTGGCCCCGCCCCGGGGGTCACAATTTTCAAACATAGGAACAAAGAAGGAAAACTTTAAAATTCTTCTTCTCTGAAACTGGAAGGCATGGAGCTTTGATGTTTGGCATGTAGCATCTCCTAGTGGACCTCTACCAAGTTTGTTCATATGACGCCCCTGGGGTCAAAACTGGACCCGCCCCGGGGGTCACAAGTTCAAACATAGGAACAAAGAAGGAAAACTTTAAAATTCTTCTTCTCTGAAACTGGAAGGCGTAGAGCTTTGATATTTGGCATGTAGCATCTCCTAGTGGACCTCTATCAAGTTTGTTCATATGATGTCCCTGGGGTCAAAACTGGCCCCGCCCTGGGGGTCACAAGTTCAAACATAGGAACAAAGAAGGAAAACTTTAAAATTCTTCTTCTCTGAAACTGGAAGGCGTAGAGCTTTGATATTTGGCATGTAGCATCTCCTAGCGGAACTGTACCAAGTTTGTTCATATGATGTCCCTAGGGTCAAAACTGGCCCTGCCCTGGGGGTCACAAGTTTCAAACATAGGAACAAAGAATGAAAACTTTAAAATTCTTCTTCTCTGAAACTGGAAGGTATGGAGCTTTGATATTTGGCATGTAGCATCTCCTAGTGGACCTCTACCAAGTTTGTTCACATGATGTCCCTGGGGTCAAAACTGGCCCCGCCCCGGGGGTCACAAGTTTCGAAAATAGGAACAAAGAAGGAAAACTTTAAAATTCTTCTTCTCTGAAACTTGAATGCGTGGAGCTTTGATATTTGGCATGTAGCATCTCCTAGTGGACCTCTACCAAATTTGTTCATATGATGTCCCTGGGGTCAAAACTGGCCCCGCCCCGGGGGTCACAAGTTTCGAACATAGGAACAAAGAAGGAAAACTTTAAAATTCCTCTTCTCTGAAACTGGAAGGCGTAGAGCTTTGATATTTGGCATGTAGCATCTCCTAGCAGACCTGTACCAAGTTTGTTCATATGACGCCCCTGCGGTCAAAACTGGCCCCACCCCGGGGGTCACAAATTTCGAACATAGGAACAAAGAATGAAAACTTTAAAATTCTTCTTCTCTGAAACTGGAAGGTGTGGAGCTTTGATATTTGGCACGTAGCATCTCCTAGTGGACTTCTACCAAGTTTGTTCATATGACGCCCCTGGGGTCAAAACTGGCCCCGCCCCGGGGGTCACAAGTTTCAAACATAGGAACAAAGAATGAAAATTTTTAAATTCTTCTTCTCTGAAACTGGAAGGCGTAGAGCTTTGATATTTAGTATGTAGCATCTCCTAGTGGACCTCTACCAAGTTTGTTCATATGATGTCCCTGGGGTCAAAACTGGCCCCGCCCCGGGGGTCACAAGTTCAAACATAGGAACAAAGAAGGAAAACTTTAAAATTCTTCTTCTCTGAAACTGGAAGGCGTGGAGCTTTGATATTTGGCATGTAGCATCTCCTAGTGGACCTCTACCAAGTTTGTTCATATGACGCCCCTGGGGTCAAAACTGGCCCCGCCCCGGGGGTCACAAGTTTTGAACCTAGGAACAAAGAAGGAAAACTTTAAAATTCCTCTTCTCTGAAACTGGAAGGCGTGGAGCTTTGATTTTCGGCATGTAGCATCTCCTAGTGGACTTCTACCAAGTTTGTTCATATAACACCCCTGGGGTCAAAACTGGACCCGCCCCGGGGGTCACAAGTTCAAACATAGGAACAAAGAATGAAAACTTTAAAATTCTTCTTCTCTGAAACTGGAAGGCATGGAGCTTTGATATTTGGCATGTAGCATCTCCTAGTGGACCTCTACCAAGTTTGTTCATATGACGCCCCTGGGGTCAAAACTGGCCCCGCCCCCAGGGGTCACAAGTTTTGAACCTAGGAACAAAGAAGGAAAACTTTAAAATTCCTCTTCTCTGAAACTGGAAGGCGTGGAGCTTTGATTTTCGGCATGTAGCATCTCCTAGTGGACTTCTACCAAGTTTGTTCATATAACACCCCTGGGGTCAAAACTGGCCCTGCCCCGGGGGTCACAATTTTCAAACATAGGAACAAAGAATGAAAACTTTAAAATTCTTCTTCTCTGAAAGTGGAAGGCGTAGAGCTTTGATATTTGGCATGTAGCATCTCCTAGTGGACCTCTACCAAGTTTGTTCATATGATATCCCTGGGGTCAAAACTGGCCCCGCCCCGGGGGTCACAAATTTCGAACATAGGAACAAAGAAGGAAAACTTCAAAATTCTTCTTCTCTGAAACTGGAAGGCGTGGAGCTTTGATATTTGGCATGTATTATCTCCTAGTGGACCTCTACCAAGTTTGTTCATCAATTGACCTTACAGTTGGTCAGAAATTGGATTATGCACGTTGAGTGAATTTCGCCTATTGACTCAGGTGAGCGACCCAGGGCCACCATGGCCCTCTTGTTTTAAATATTATGTTATTGACCACTGCAGACTTCTTTCATCTTGCAACAAATCAGTGAAAAATTTTGACAAATGGAGAATTTTTGTCATTAATAGCAATTTCTCTTTGAACCTGAATGGGTTACATGTATTCGTGTATCAAATGTTATGATGTTATCCCCTATTTGAAAAAGATTTTGTTTTTGTTGCAAAGGACGTATGCTACTAAGTTGTCTCAAAAACTGATTTGTGCTTGGAAAGGTAGAAACATTTTGGGGAAACGGAGAAAATGCTGGTTACTAGTGTTTTCTCCTGTTCTCACAATATTTTCAAAAGCTTTACTTTTCAGGGTCAGTTAAAGCTCAGGATTGTTCGGTAAAAGGTTAAAAGAGGAAAAAATGTAAGGGTCTTAATTACACAATAAGTCTAACCTTTTACCACACAATCCTGACTTTTAACCCTTTACCAAACAATCCCTGGTTTTCACGACCCTGTGAAAGAAGACTTTTGAAAACATTGTGGGAAAAGGAGAAAATGCTGGTAACCAGCATCTTCTCCTTTTCCCACAATGTTTTCTACCCTATCAGAGAGCTTAAGCCCATTTTTATCAACTTTGAATTTGTTGTCTGCAGATGTTTTGAATTCGAAAGAGTCTAAAATCTATCGTTTGGGAAAGGGTTAACAAGCCTGAGAAAGATAACTTTTGAAAACATTGTGGGGGAAAAGGAGAAAATGCTGGTAGCCAGCATTTTCTCCTTTCCCACAATGTTTTCTACCTTTCCCAACTCAAATTTCAATTTTTGAGTCACATTTATGTAGTCGTCTGCAAACGCTTTGCACAAGTCTAAAACTTGTTGTTTGGTAAAGAGTTAAAGCATTTAGCTTATGTTTGTCTTCTGTAGATTACAAAGGTAAAATACATTGACAAGATTCAAATTGGGAAATATGAGATAGATACATGGTACTTTTCCCCGTACCCTGATGAGTATGGTAAACAAAACAAGCTCTACGTCTGCGAATACTGCCTCAAGTACATGAAGCTGGAAAAGACATTTAGATATCACCAGGTAAGGCCCTGCTGGCTTTTCACTTTGGCTCCTGCAGACCTACATCTCACAGACAACCATTTTTGACAACATTGTGGCAAAAGGAGATTTTACTGCAATCTATCACAGGTATCAGTGTTCTGCTAAGGCAAGGATGCTGTGACAATGATGCAATAATCTTGAAAATCTAGATTGTTTCAGTAAACCCTGCTTATTGTGATATTCAAGGGAGCAAAGAAAGAAAGAAAAAAAATAGTAACTTCAGAGTATCGGTCATCTTTTGACAAACTTAACTCTTTACCACACAGTCCCGACTTTTAATGACCCTGAGAACAAAGCCTTTTGAAAACATTGTGGGAAATGGAGAAAATGCTGGTAACCAGCATTTTCTCCTTTTCCCACAATGTTTTCTACCCTTCCCAAAACAAATTCCAATTTTTCCGTCACATTTGTATTGTCATCTGCAAATGCTTTCAATTTGGACTAGTCTAAACTTTCGCCATTTGGTAAAGAGTTAAGTATCAGAATTATATACAATCCAAGTATTTGTTCACTAAGAGCAATGTGCTTAGAATCCATTTTCAAAATCGGGAATGAAAAACACCAACAGACTTTGATTTTATGAGATGTCTCTTTTTAAATTCAGCCTTTGAAATCTTGTAAACCCTTAGGCTGCTAAGCACTACTCTTTGTAAGGCCTTTTGTGGACAATGTGGATCAAGATCAGACTGCACATTCTTCAGTCTACACTGTCCAATTAGGGGATAGATATGTTTTGCCGCAAAATAATGTTGATTGATTGATTGTATGGTGTTTAACGCCGTTTTCAACATTATTTCAACATTATTTCAGTTACATCACAATGGCCAGTGCACCTATCCATGCTTTCCTGGAGTTTCTTTTACCAGTACTCGACACAATATTCTTTCCAAGCCACTGGCTGCTTTCCCACATAACCATTGTCGAAACAATGGTCAGCGGTGAGAGAGGAATGAATCCTGTCGCAATGGCTATCATCAATCCTCGGAAAGAAATTGGCCAAGCCGGGGATCGAACCCCTCTTCTCAAGTAAAATAATGTTGAAATAGCCACATGTGGATTTTTACCATCGGCCTGAAAGTTTCATGTAACTTATTTAGCAGTTTAACCCTTTATCAAAGGACACAATTACAGAGTGCTCCTGATGGAAAGCATTTGCAGATGACAAATTGAAGGTGGCCCACACATGGAAATCAAGGGTAGAAAACATTGTGGGAAAAGGAGAAAATGCTGATTACCAGCATTTTCTCCTTTTCCAATGATGTTTTCAAAAGCTTTCTATATCAGGGTAGGTAAAAGTTGACTTTGTGTGGTAATGAGTTATAGGTTAAATATCCTATGAACTTTGTTCATTTTTGTTTTGTAATGTTTAAAAGTATTGGGAGTGAAGCTGAAACCAGAAGTGCACTTCCAATTGAATATTTAAAAAGAAAAATGAAGGAAGAATTCAAGGATTATATCTTTAATTTAACCATGATGACAATTTAGGAATATCATTTGACCACTTAATTTGTAATAGCAGTTCAGGGTTTCCCTGTCAAACGACATATTTCAGTTACAATTCATTGTGTTACATCCAGGATCATAGTTTTCAGAAACACCAAAATGTTGAGTGGTTGGTAAATTAGAATAGCAAAGGGTGAGAATCAGATAAGCTGTTAATTTTGTTGATTCTTACATTTTGTTCATGCCTTACAAATAGGCACTGGGCATGTTTAACGAGTTGAGGGTTTCAGCATACTATATTTGTTACCCCTATCATCACCTCTTGGGTTTGAGACTTCTGTAGGGTGAATTTGGGTGCTAAGTATAGCTATAGTGATTGAATTTGGCACCTTGGACCGAAAAATGACTCTTTAATAAGTAAAATATGGTTAGAAGCTATATTGTTTCAACAGATAATTATTACTATGAAATATATAGGAACTAGGCAGAGACCGCCAACCTTACTTCTTGTAAAGCAGTTAATCATTACATCAGATATCATTACAAGTTGAGTCCACTCTATTTTCCTTTATGGGAGATTTGTTGCATGTTGATAATTATTGTGTCCAGATCAGCCCAGTCTCTGATCAAAACATGGATCTGTAGTGATAAACCATCTTCTTTTGTTACTGTTACTATGAGCTTCCAGACTCCCATGGTATATACATGTACAGTTTAACTTATATACTAGTTGAATTAGGCTGTCATGACAGATTCTCTTTATAAAACATCAGAAAGATTTCCCAGTGATATTTGTGGATAGAACTATTTTACGCTATTTAACATTTTCATAGAGGGCGATTTTCAAAGACTATGGACGATGAAATACTTGTTTCAATGAAGTGCTGGTTTTCAAGGAGAAACACTGAATTACCTTACAAACTTCAGTATGGGGTGTGAACAAGGGAAAAAAAAGATACTTGTTATCTTTGTGAGCTTAGATAAGTTGTCTCAGAATTATGTTTGGATCTAAAAGAGCTTTTTCACTATTTCATTGTTGTAAAATTTTATGTAGGAAATGGGAAGTTATAAACAAGAGGGCCATGATGGCCCTGTATCGCTCCACTGGCTTATAAATATAAACCATAAATACTAAACATTTCAATTCTGAGCCAAATGGTTTCAAAATGAGGACTTACAAAGTTTTCTCTGTAAAAGCCCATGTGAAAGTTGAGACCCGCAAGGCAAAGCCATTTTTGATCCCAGAGCTATAATTACTTGAACCCTGGTAGAGGTCCACAAGATAAAGCCACATGCCAAAATAATACAAGTCTATGCTGTATGGTTATAAATAAGGTGATTTTCAAGTTTTGTCCATATGAAGCCTCTGTAAAACATAAGACCCCTGATGCATGGCTAATTTCAAAAAAAAAAAAAGAATCAAAACAGGAAGATTTCTTAAGTTGTCACTATGTAAGCCCATGTAAAACCTGTGACCCCTGCGGCGGGGCCAATTTTGACCCCAGGGCTAAAATTTTGGCCCGCTTGGTAGAGGCCCACTAGATATAGCTACATGCAAAATTTGGTAGCTCTAGGCCTAATGGCTAGGTACAGGAAGATTTTTAAAGTTTTCTCTATATAAGCCTATGTAAAACTTGTGACCCCTTGGGCAGAGCCAATTTTGACCCCAGGGCTATAATTTGAAGAAACTTGATAGAGGTCTACTACATAAAGCTAAATGCCAAATTTGGTAGCCCTATGCCTTATGGTTTCAGACAAGAAGATTTTTAAAGATTTCCAATATTTTTCAGTTTTGTTGCCATGGCAACCAGAGTTTTTGAAGGAATCAAATTCTTTCAAGAAATTCTGAAGAGGACCATGGCAGGATCATTTCTGTGAAGATTCGTGAAAATCGGATGGGTAGTTTCAGAGAAGAAGATGTTTGAAATAAAAGTTAACGCACGGACGGATGCACGCACGCACACACAGATGGATAGACTGACAGACGGACGGACGCACGACAGACACCGGGCCATGACATAAGCCCGCTGGCCTTCGGCCAGTGGAGCTAAAAAAGTACTTGACAATGATTCTTTATTAGTTAGGACCCATATATATGTGTATAAATGAATTTATAAACACTGTATCTCAATTCCAAGACAAACCATCTAATATGGTGAAATTTCCCATCTCAGCTAATCAGGTGGCTGGTCTTTGAAATTAGAATTAGAACAATATTATTATGAAATTTTAACCCTTAACCACCCAATCCAGAGTTTTAACCACCCAGAGGAGGAAACCTTTTGAAGACATTGTGGGAAAAGGAGAAAATGCTGGTTACCACCACAATTTTTTCTACCCTACCATAGACAAATTTAATCATTTTAGCCACATTTAAATTGTGGTCTGCAAATGCTTTCAATTTGGACTGGTCTGAAATTTTATCAGGTTGAAAAGAGTTAATGAATTTGACTTTGTGTGTCACTTTACAGAGTCAGTGTATATACAGATTTCCGCCTGGTAAAGAGATCTACAGAAAGGGCACATTGTCAGTCTTTGAAGTTGATGGAAAGGACAGTAAGGTAAGAAGAAGTCTTAGCTTCACTTATAATTGAGTCATGCTCTATGAAAAGGGGGTTTTATGCATCTGCAAATAGTATCCCATATCAGCCTGGTTGGATTTTATGAAACCATGATTATAAGATGACTTGCATGGTATAATGCGTCACGGAGATGCATCATACCCCCTTTTGCCAGAGTGTGGCCCACTTATTTCTGTAGTAGTACAAGGAATAGGACTTGGATGACAAGTGTTATTGTGAATTCATCTGAGCTTTCAGTGCTTTGATCTGAGTTAATGTTGTTGCTCACCACCCATCTTCTTTTCACCTGGCAACATTTGCAAACTCTTCAAAAATTTGGAAATCTGTTTTGACAATATAATGTGATCAGTGTAGGAACCCTTTCGCAGTTTTGGACCTGTTATCAAATAAATGTGGATGTTTTTCATGGGATTATCTTTGTTTCACTGGAAGATCCAATTTTTGTTTATTTTAAAGCTGTCCATCCAGAATTTTTATACTTATGTAGTATTCTGTATCTCTGGAATAATGCAGTGCTCAATTATTTCTTAGATTATTTTTCCAGTTATTTAACATATGCCCTTTATGGTACCTCTTAATTCTGAGCTTATCAATACAAATACCCATAAATCAATGATAAAGTTGCTGGTAAGGTTTTGTGTGAATTTTGATACTATTGACATTTATAGTGTATATGATTTTTCCCTTCTTTATCCTACAGATATACTGTCAAAACCTATGCTTACTGGCTAAATTATTCCTCGACCACAAAACTTTATACTTTGATGTGGAGCCATTTTTATTTTATATTCTGACAGAAGTTGATAGGCATGGATGTCATCTCGTAGGATATTTTTCAAAGGTAAATTAGTATTGCATGCACCTGTTGAATTCAGACTTGAGTTATCCTGGATTTGGAGGGTAGCTCCAATATTATCTTTTGTGATATTGTCTCCTTTAAACCCATGCAGTAGCCCTTCCTTTTCTCACTTTTCATGCTTCTGGAAGATATCTAATCATATCGGCTTCTCTTCAATAGCCTAATGTTTAATCTTCACAATAAAATACCATAACAATAACAAAATATAACCGTCACCTTCTTGCAATTCTAGTTTTTTTAACCCTTAAGCTGCTAAAGAAATTAAACTTAAGATTTCAAGCCTATGGTGAAAACCCATTGTGAAACATTTAACAATTTTGCTCCTCTGAGAATTTTCACCATATCAGACAGTGTAGACTGTGGGCTCTAGCGGACAGTGTAGATCCAAGATTAGGCTGCTCATTCTCTGCGGTCTGATCTTGGATCTACACTGTCCACTAAAGCCCACAAAGTCAGGCTTAGCAGGTAAAAAGTCATTGACCTTCTTGCAAGGAAGTCGAAAAAGGTTTCACATTTGTTTAATAAGGCTATGCTGGGAACCAGCATTTGCTTTCCCACAGTGTTTTCTACTCTTTCAGATACAAAGTCAGTCATTTTAGGAACACCGAGTTGTTTTTGGCAAATGGTCTCGATTCAGGAAAGTCCAAAATTAAGTTGTGTGGTAAAGAGTTAAAACCGGATTTTGACTCCAAATTTTCTCTGAAGACAGAGACATGATACTAGATATAATGATATAAGCATGTGAATAGTTTCTCTGAGTGGGGAGGACTGAGGAAAAGTTGCAGTTAGGGAACTCAAACCTAAAACAACCACCAGCCCTACTGATGTCTTTTAAAAACATTGTTGCAAATGGAGGAAACACACATAATGGTAATTTCTATTTTAGTTCACAATGTTTTTAACCTGTTACCACACATTCTCAACTTTTAACAACCCTGAGAAAGAAAGGTTTTGAGAAAATTGTGGGGAAAGGAGAAAATGCTGGTAACCTTTTACCACAATGTCTTTTACCCCTCCTGAAACAAATCTCAATTTTTGAGTCTCATTTATTTTGTTTGTAGTCTGCAAATGCTTTTAACTTAGACTGGCCTAAAATTGTGTTGTGTGGTAAAGAGGTGATTGTATGAACCAGACCTTCTTTTTATTCCCTTGTATTCTATAATAACAATTTTGATAAGCCCTCTCCTGCAAATTCATTCCATGACATAGAGTTAATTTTTACCATCAGCTTCTCTCTGTTTCAGGAAAAAGAATCACCAGATGGCAATAATGTGGCCTGCATTCTAACCTTACCTCCGTTCCAAAGGAAAGGCTATGGAAAATTTCTAATAGCATTCAGTAAGTTTTTACGTTGCGTTGGAATAACAAGAGGCTTAGCCAAGAATATTGTTTAGTAAAGAATTTATCACGCCAAAGATTCAAGTAACAGCAGAAGTCCCGGTCCAAGGAAAGATTCCCCAACTAGATCTGAACGGAACGACCTGGATCAGGTCTATAGATATAGTGTTCCCAATATATGAAATGGGAGCTTTAAGCAGTGAATAAGATTAAGGTGAAATGTTGTTTTAGTTTGATAGGTAGAAGTACACAGCTCTTTACAAGAATGTCTAGCTGAAATCATATGAACTCATTAGTCTATTTTGGCAGGTTGCCCTCTCAGATTTGAGATCAACATGGTAAAATTTGGCGGCTAAGATCAACTTATCCTGCAAGATTCATTACCAATATTACTGTAATTTATCAATGTATCCTGAATGTTTGGACATGTTAAACTGTTTTTTGAAGATAATTCATTTCTAGTCCTAGTGAGGAAAACAGTTTGAACCGTAAATGTGTTGTCTCCATGTGAACAATAAAGTATTGTTAAATGCTAAACCTTGTCATTTCTTTACTTTATGTATTGGTGATTGATCCATTTTACAGATGCATTGACTAATGCATGCATTCTTTTCTATTTTGACCACAACAAAATTTCTCAGAAAATAACTGGAAGACTTACTTTCTTCTTTACATGAAAGTTAACATTCATACTGGTCAACAAAGAAGGGTGTGGAACAAGAAAGCCCAGTTAAACAAGCCCAGGAATGAACATGCCCAGGGAGGAACTGGTTTGATTATGAACAAGTCCCGGAACTGTTGATATAACTCAACTGTTTCAGTCTCATATTATTTCCAAAATCTGTACTTTGGTATATTTACAGGTTATGAATTATCAAAGCTGGATGAAACAGTAGGTTCTCCAGAGAAGCCACTCTCAGATCTGGGAAAGTTGAGTTATAGGAGTTACTGGTCATGGGTTTTGCTGGAAATCTTGCGAGATTTTAGAGGCACCCTCTCAATCAAGGATTTAAGGTATATTATTGTTTGATAAGTATCTGTTTCTTGAATATTGATCATGAGCATCTAACTTTTAAAAGTGTTTGAGATTTTTTTACAATGGTATCTCCTTAAAGGTAGCCTCATAAAAGGGGCTATTCAGATTAAATTGCAGTCAAAAGTCCCTCCAGTCATTATCCCGCTCCTGTACAATAGTCAGGGCAAACAAAAGCTCCTTCTCATTTCTGTGACGGCAGACATCATCCCTTTCGTGGAATCTCAAAGGCAAACAAATGCCTGTTAACCCTTTACCACACAATGATGACTTTTAATGACCCTGAGGAAGAGGCCTTTTGAAAACATTGTGGAAAAAGGAGAAAATACTGGTAATCAGCATTTTCTCCTTTTCCCAAAATGTTTTCTACCTATTCAAAAACAAATTCTTCATTTGAGCCACAGTTAGAGTTTCGACTGCTGATTCTTACAATTTTGACAAGTCTAAGATTCTTGTTGTGTGGTAAAGAGTAAAATGTTAGAGGCTAGATTTTAAAAAAAAAAAAAGCAAACAGGGAAATTATGTTGTCTTGAAAATGTTGGTTCTTCATATTTTGATGTACTTGAAATTTAGATTTTGGCCATTACTGTAACAGCAAAGCTTCTTGCAACTATGAGTTAACAAATAGATATCCTTAATGTCAAGATATAACTATTATATCTACAATGTAGTGAAACAGCTTGTCTGATCTTTTTCCTGGAAGTCTGAAACTGTACCATATTTAATTGTTCAGTTATTACACACTTATAATGTTTTGATTTATTTTTGGCAAAGATAAGATATCTTGAAAAATAATTTAATCCATGCCATGAAGCTCTTTTCTGTATGTGTTAATTGCCCTCATTCATAAGCATGTATTCAGTGCTAGAAAGGAAGCCCACTGTTTTCATTGTGTCAGCATTTTGGTTTGGTGTTCCTTGGCAAATATTTGTGTTACTGTATTTCCCGGACAATAAGCAGCTTCACTGTATAGACTGCATTCTTTCTTTTTAACAATTCTAGAAATAAAAAATATCATATAGGCCATTCCTGCTCATAGGCGGCAGCTAAGTTAATAAGGTAGCAATAGTTAATAACATATTATACATGTATCATAAATATATTTTCTCAAATACCACAAAATAAACAGTCATTGGGGTATACAAGTATTTTAATCCAACTAATATCATGTCATATTGTGACTTTATTTGATTATTTGTGTCATCAAGGGATTGAACTCTATTAAAAATGAAGAAAATCTAGCCATCAGTTAAGGAAAGCAGCCATTTGAAGACTTAGTATTGTTTACTCAACACAGTCCACATTATTAGTCACATTTCTTTGAAATTTGCAGGGATTGTTTAATACTACGAGTATACTGAAACCCATTCAAATTTGACTGGATTCCAAACAGCTGGTTTTGAGAAATTGTACTTCAATTTTTTTTTCACTATTTGTTCAATTCAACATGCCTACTTGTGCTTTCTTATTGGGTTCAAGCCCAGTTGCAACATGTCCTTTTTTTTTGGGGGGGGGGATGTTTGTCTTTCTGTCTTTCACCTGTATACATCATGAATTCACAATGTATGCTGGAAAAAAAGCAAAATCACTGCCAGTGGAGCAATTTCAGGGCCTCTAGTTCACAGGTTGTTGTTAATCTGTCACATAGGCGGGATATGCAGCGCAATTTGCAAAATGTAGTTAACCTTTACCTTCATATAGATGACTATTGACGTGTCTGCTGCAGACATTAGTTGAAAGCATCTGCAGAAAAGTGATCAAAACTTGAACCAGTGTTACAGGTTATAACATTTTCAGACAAAATAGAAAAAATAAGCCAGAAATGGTTTGAAGAAATAAAACAAATATCAGTCATTATTATACAGCATGTGGCTTTGTCTGTGATACTTACATTTCTGCTGCTCTCATGTTGAACCTTGATAGCGCCCACATGGGAAATCGTAAACTGGTTTTAATTTATTTACAGTCATAGAATTAACTTATAAGCTGCTTTGCATTAGAGGCTGCACCCTTGAAAATTTCCACTTTTTTGGTAAATTTGCATTTTAACCCTTTACCACACAATCCCGACTTTTAACGAACCTAAGAGGGAAGGCTTTTGAAAACATTGTGGGAAAAGGAGAAAATGCTGGTAACCAGCATTTTCTCCTTTTCCCACAATGTTTTCTACCCATACCATAACAAATTTCAATTCTTAAGTTACATTTAAGTTGTCTGCAAATGCCTGTAACTTGGACTGGACTAAAAATTTCTCGTTTGGTAAAGAGTTAACTAGTGAGAGTAAAGAAAAACACTGGATTTTTTCACATTTTGAGGAAAATCTTTTAACTTGATATACATACATGTATTTTAGTGCCTAATTGTTAACTTAAGTGTGAGTGGCTCTGGCTTAGTTCTGTTTAGAAATGGAGTTATGTGAAGATATATTGGAATCAGTTTAACTACCTAACTGTGAAGTATCTTATTCTCCTCTGTGTGTGTGTTTTTTTTCAGTGAGATGACCAGTATTACACAGAATGATATCATCAGCACACTACAATCCTTGAACATGGTGAAATATTGGAAAGGTCAACATGTTATATGTGTTACACCTAAGCTTGTCGAAGAACACTTAAAGAGTTCACAGTATAAGCCACCCACCATTACAATAGACCCGCAGTGTTTGAGATGGGAGCCACCAAGAAAGCAACAAAAACTTCCTAAAAAGGCATAGAGAAAGAGCATTTGAGTCCATGCTCTGGTAAAAAGGGGGCTTAATGCATCTCCGTGATGAATTATACCAAGGAAGTCATCACATAATTATTAAGAAATGAAGAGAATGTTTTTTTTTTTCATAGAGGTATGAAAAAAAAAAACTTAATCACACTGTATGAAACTGCGAAGCGGTTTCATACAAAAGTGTGATTAAGTTGTTTTTTTTCATACCTCCATGAAAAATAAAACATTCTATTCATTCCTTATAATTTAATATTACAGACAACAAACGCCCACGGAAATAATTTAAACTGCATTTATTTTCTTTATTTTTAAATATAACGTCTGAGTTTAGCCCCTTCCACTCATATTTGTATGGCGGAAGAATATGTCCTGAAAATCAACCAATAAAACGCAAGTATTAACACGGCAGCGTGTAGAACCCGCAATATGTAACCTTCACTCTGAGTAGAAGCATGGTGAATATTGCAGTGGGAATTCATGATTCCCAAAAAATTGGATTGTACAATTTTCAAAGAAACAGTTGGACATTATACCAGCAGATATTAGATTACTTCTGCTTTTATTTGATTTGGTTCGAGACAGCAACATTGGCTTGGCTTTGACAAGTATCTGAAAGTGTTTTAAAAAAATGTGGAATATTGTATACATGTTTGTTTACATTAGTTTGACAGCTAAAGTAGTTCTGGCACAACGTGATTTTTTATACCCCCGCAAACGAAGTTTGTGGGGGGTATACTGGAATCAGCCTGTCGGTTGGTCGGTCGGTCGGGCGGTCCGCAAAATCTTGTCTGGACAACTCCTCCTACAGTTTCAATCCAATTCCCTTGCTACTTGGCAGAAGTGTTCATTAGGAGCTGTAGATGTGCAAGACACACATTTTGTAAAAATTCCATCAAGAATTACTGAGTTATTGCCCCTGATTTGACTTAAAAATGCTTGTCCGGACAACTCCTCCTACAGTTTCTGTCTGATTCACTTTAAACTTGGCAGAAGTGTTCATTAGGAGCTGTAGATGTGCAAGACACACATTTTGTAAAAATTCCATCAAGAATTACTGAGTTATTGCCCCTGATTTGACTTAAAAATGCTTGTCCGGACAACTCCTCCTACAGTTTCTGTCTGATTCACTTTAAACTTGGCATAAGTGTTCATTAGGAGCTGTAGATGTGCAAGACACACATTTTGTAAAAATTCCATCAAGAATTACTGAGTTATTGCCCCTGATTTGATTTAAAAATGCTTGTCCGGACAACTCCTACAGTTTCTGTCTGATTCACTTTAAACTTGGCATAAGTCTTCATTAGGAGTTGTAGATGTGCAAAACGCAACTTTCGTGAAAATTCTATGAAGAATTAATGAGTTATTAACCCTGATTCACATTTAAAATGCTTGTCCGGACAACTCCTCCTACAATTTCAGTCCGATTCGCTTTATACTTGGCAGAAGTGTCCATTTGGAGTTGTAGATGTGCAAGACACACATTTTGTAAAAATTCCATCAAGAATTAATGAGTTATTGCCCCTGATTTGACTTAAAAATGCTTGTCCGGACAACTCCTCCTACAGTTTCTGTCTGATTCACTTTAAGGAGGTCTTTTCTGTCATATGTATAGTTGGCCAACATTATGCGAAAAGGCACCTTTGGACATTTGCAACAAGCGTGGATCCAGACCAGCCGCTGTGTCTCAGACATATTGTCAGATCATGGTCTACAGTTTTTTACACTCATTTAGTTTTATGTCCAATTAAATTGATACTTTGCATAAATATTCACCAGGAGCAGTAGAGGTTCAAGATGCATTTTTCTCAAATGTTTGCCAAATTAATTACCCCTGAATTTACTCAAAACTTCTTGTCCAGAAAACTATTCCTTCAGTTTAAGTCTTATTCACTTGATATTTGTCATGATATTCACCAGGAGCAGTAGATGTGCAAAGCACAAATTTCATGAGTGTTGGCCTAATGATTACAGAGTTATTGCCCCTAAATTGACATTGCAGAGTTATTGCCCCTGTGACATGAAATATAGGGGCGGGGGTATTTATCACCTTTAGTGATAGTTATTCTAGTTTTTTTTTTTTTTCGTAGAGCTATGAAAAAATTTTTTCAGCCAATCAGAACTCGCCAAAATTCATGAAAACAATTGATATTAAATTATAGATCCATAAATTCCATTTTATCTAACAACCAACTGAATCCCGAAGTAGGATGATCCTTTGACAAGCTGAAATTTGACCAATAGCAAACAGTGTTGACCCAGGTCGACCTGCGTGGACATTGCAGGCAAACCTGGGTCGATATGTTTCGCACATGCATTAAGCCCCCTTTTCACAGAGCATGACTTATTAATTTGTTAAACCAAAACACACGTGAGCTGTTTAGGTAGCTGAACTTATCTGATATTTTCATTGTTTGAATACTGGTACCAGTAGAATTTCAAAAAAAAACATTTGTTTATACAGCTTAACCCCTATCCTGCCAACTTCAGCTTTTTTGATTATTACAGACATCTTTTTTGTTTAGTTTCTTAGCATTAAATGAAGGTTATATGACCAATACTACTGAGAGAGTTGATCCTGCATAGCTAAATGGTGAAGGGTAGGACCCTTGACCTGAAGGACCTGAGTTTGAGCCTCACAGGATCCATTGGGTATTTCATGGGAGCACTCTTTGGCACGACACTTCAGAGCCCTAGCCTAGTACTGGTGAATTCCAGGAAATACATGAATATGTGAGCTGTAGACATTATATGACTGAAATAATGTTGAAAGCGGCATAAAACACCATTCAATAATAATAACTACAGAAAGTGTAAAACACAATCAGACTGCACATAAGTGCAGGCTCATCTTGCTTTATACTCCCAGCAAAAATAGAAATATGGTCAGGAATGGCAGTATAAGAGTTAAACCTTTCCCAAACAAGCCCTGGTTTTCACATGTCTGCAGTACAAGTCTTTTGAAAACACTGTGGGAAAGGGAGAAATTGCTCATAATGAGCAATTTCTCCTTTTCCCACAGTGTTTTCTACCCTTTTTGAGATCTTTCTGCCATTTTCATCAAATTTAAAATTGTTGTCTGCAAACTCTTTGAATTTGGACCATTCCAAAATTTGTTGTTTGGGAAAGGGTTAAACCCTTATCCTGCTAAATAAGTTAAATGAAACTTTCATGCCGATAGTAAAAACCCGAATGTTGCTATTTAAAACTTACTTTTTGGAGAAAAAATATCTCAGTGTAGATCTAAGATCAGACTGCACATTCTGTGCAGTCTGATCTTGATCTATACCATCTGCAAAAGGTCATTGAGTTGCGCTAAGCAGCCTAATGGGTGATAAAGCAGTTGCTCCTTCAGCTTCATGTTTTCTCATGTATTTATCATTAATACTCCTATACCAAACACTCCTGTGTTTATTAACTACCCAGAATGGGGGACTTTTAAAACATTGTGTGAAAAGGAGAATAAGCTGGTAGCCAAAGTTTCCCCCTTTACCCACCATATTTACCGCCATTTCAAGGTGAAACTCCACATTTAAGCCAAATTTAGTTTGTTTTCTACAAGTGCTTTCAATTTTGAGGAGTCTGCACTTTTGTAATTTGGTATAGACCTTAGTCATTCCTATTTGTCAGCAAAGCCCGGTAGCGTAGTCAGTAGGGGCTGAGAACAGGGAGCTCTGGTTCAAATCCCCAGCTGGAACAATTTCTTTCCGAGGACTGATGATAGTCATTGTGACGGGATTCATTCCTGTCTCACTACTGATCATTGTCTTGATGATGGTTATGTGGGAAAGCAGCCAGTTTCTTGGAAAGAATATTGTGCCAAGTACTTGTAGAAGAAACTCCAGGAAGGCATGGATAGGTGCACTGACCGCCTTGCTATAACTGAAATAATGTTGAAAATGGTTTTAAACACCATACAATCAATAAAAAGGTTATTTGGTAAAGAGTAAAGCCATAGTTCATATTGGTTAATCGCAGTAATATGGACCTTATTAAGGCTCTCTGCTACAAATTTATTTTGTGTGTTTACGAGATAAACAAGTAATTTGATGTTAAGAGTGCAACAGAAGATCAGGCTGCAAAGGAATTGTTACAGATTGTAATCTAATCTCTGTACAAAGAGTATCAGAGATTGAATGTAATATTAATTTTATGGCATTTAATCCATTTGAGCCATGCTTTCTGTGAAAAGGTGGCTAATGCAACTGCAGGCTTGGCCTTGATCGAAACTTTTTCGTTATGGGTCAATTTTCTGTGTGTCAAAGGACCAATCTACCTTATGATACGGTCGGTTGTTGGACAAAATGTACTTAATGGATCCATAATTATGAGATGACTAGCCTGGTTTAATGCATCATGGAGTTGCATTAAGCCCCCTTTTGCCAGAACATGGCTCATTTGTTAATTCAAGATAGAATTTTTTCCATTTCACCTGAGCACAAAGTGCTCAAGGTGAGCTTCTGTGATTGTGCTGTGTCCAGTGTCCGTCATCCGTCTGTCGTGCGGTCGTCAATATTTACCTTGTGTGCACTCTAGAGGCCACCTTTTCAGCCAGATCCTCATGAAACTTGGTCAGAATGTTTGTCTGGATAAAATCTTGGACAAGATCAAAATTGGGTCACATGGAGTTAAAAGTAGGTCACAGGGCCAGATCTTAGAAAACTTTAGAGGCTACATTTTCAGCCTGATACTCATGAAACTTGGTCAAAATGTTTGTCTAGATAAAATCTCTTACAAGTTCGAAATTGGGTCACGTGGGGTCAAAAAGTAGGTCAGGGGGCCAAATCTTAGAAAAAGCATGTGTGCACTCTAGAGGCCACATTTTCTGTGAAACTAGGTCATAATGTTTGTTCAGATAAAATCTTGGACCACTCCGAAATTGGGTCATGTCGGGTCAAAAAGTAGGTCAAGGAGCCATATCTTAGAGAAAGCTTGTGTGCAGTCTAGATGCCACATTTTCAGCCTGATACTCATGAAACTTGGTCAGAATGTTTGTCTTGATGAAATCTCAGATAATTCTTGAAAGTGGGTCATGTTGAGTCAAAAAGTAGGTCAAGGGGTCAAATCTTAGAAAAAGCTTGTGTGCACTCTAGAGGCCACATTTTCAGCACAGTATGCATGACACTTGGTCAGAATGTTTTTCTGGATAAAATCTGACAAGATCGAAATTGGGTAATGTTGGGTCAAAAAGTAGGTTACTAGGCCAAATCTTAGAAAAAGCTTGTGTGCACTCTAGAGGCCACATTTTCATCCTGATACTCATGAAACTTGGTCCAAATGATTGTCTGGATGAAATCTCAAACAGATTTGAAATTTGGTGACAGCGGGTCAAAAAGTAGGTCACTGGGCCAAATCTTAGAAAAACTTCGTGTATACTCAAGAGGTCACATTTTCAGCCTGATACACATGAAACTTGGTTAGAATGTTAGATTTGTTAAAATCTTGGACACAGAGAAAATTGGGTTATGTTGAGTCAAAAAGTAGGTCACTGGGCCAAATCATAGAATAACCTTGTGTGCACTCTGGAGGCCACATTTTCAGCTTGATACTCATGAAACTTGGTCAGAATGTTTGTCTGGATAAAATCTCAGGCAAGTTTGAAATTGGGTCACATCAGGTCAAAAAGAAGGTCACTTGGCCAAATCTTAGAAAAACCTTGTTTGCACTCTAAAGGCTACATTTTTAGCCTAATAGTCATGAAACTTGTCAGAATGTTTGTCTGGATGAAATCTTGGAAAAGAATGATAAGTCACATCAGGTCAGAAAGTTGGTCACAAGGCCAAATCTTAGAAAAACTTTGTGTGACTCTAGAGGCCACATTTTGAGCCAGATTAGAAATTCAAAAATAGGCTAAAGCAGTCAAAAAGTAGATCACTTGCACTCATACATTTTACATCATCACGACCAGGATCTTTTCAGCCTTATCAATCCTAGATGACCTTACTCAGGTGAGCACTTCAGGGCCAGTGGCCCTCTTGTTTCTTTTATACTGCATCACAGCATCAATTTTGTTGGAAAATTTTTGTGTATGATGTTATACCACTATGTGTTCATGAATTTTTATAACATTTGCAGATAATGAAAGTGTATGTATTGTTCATGTGAATGTGATGTTAGGGCTTTGGTAATCTTTTTGGCATGAAAGGTTATTCAAGTCTTTGTGTAGTACCAAGATCAGACAGCTTGTTCTTTGCAGTCTTACTTTACACTCTAAGGTTATAAGATGGAGTTTTCTCAGTTTAAGATTTATCCATATTTAGAGAACAGTTCAAATGTGGTTCAAATGATAGGATTTGTCTTTGAAAGGGCAGAAAACATTTCGGGAAAAGGTTAGTATCATTTTCTCCTTTTCCCACAATGATTTTAAAAATCTACTCTCTCAGGGTCATAAAGACTTGGTATTGTTTGATAAAGGTTTGGGTAAAGTTGGTTGAAGATTTTTATGGGTATAAAGTATACTTCTTCTGAAGGACACATGCCACAATTTTTTCCTACAGACAGATCTTTTTCATTTTCATTCCAATGATAATATAATGTCTGCAGAGTGAAAAATGAGAAGAAATTCATTTGTTGCGGGACAAAGTACAAGGATGAAGTTCTTCAAAGGAGATACCTCTTGTCAGAATTACAGAAAATAGGGTTTAATTTTAAACAAAAAAATATGGTTCTTAAAGTAACAAATACTGCTCAAATAAATTATGGTAATATTCTTAGGAATGTGATGTTTGCCTATAGTGAAAAGGATTAATTGAAAGAATTAAGGCACTAGACAGATCAGAGTAGCAACTAGAAATGCTCTTACGTGTCAACGCAGACTTATTTTCAGATGATTTTTCTGCAGTTGAAAAAGATTTGAGTAGATAGATTTTTTTCAAAATTTTGCATAGAAATAGTACTTTCTAATATCTTGTAAAAAATTTTTAGAAAAACATATATCAAGCGGGGCATTTCTAAGAGATACGGTGCATTTTTAAGAGTTATTGACAAGATGAATTTCTATATAATAAACATCTATTTTGGAGTGAATTTTCATCCTGATCAAATCTGCCTTTACAAATCTGCCTTTTTTCTTAGGCATCTGTGATTTCCAGATTTTTAAAAGGCAGTCAACATATTACAGATAAAAATACACTATCCAGTGCTTTCATTAAGCAGACGTAGACGTAATATACGTCCTGTAAATTCCCTAAAACGTCCGAAGAAATGGAACTGGACGTTTTTCGTACGTCAAGAAATTTCCAAAAACATCCGCAAATTCAGACCTCAGCGTTTACCTACCTGTATTAATAAAGCTAAGGGTTAAAACAAACATCTGGCAGGACGTGTGGACGTAAATCTACTCAAGCACCCGTTACATACACACCACAAACTTTACACGCTTCGGTAATTTCATCATCGCATACATGTGTTCTGAATTGATATAAAACCAGGTGTTACCTTGACAACCGACTCCAGCTATTGATAATTAAGGACGGCGATATAAACAGATTACGCTAATTGTTTCGAAGTTTGTCCTACAAAGGCAACGGTCAGTAAATTACCTATCCTTAATCAGAATGCCGAAAAGGTCCGTAATTTATCTAATTAACGCTTTTCTAACTAATTTTTCCAAATTAGAAAAATTAAGATTAACGATTTTCTTCATGATAAAGAAAAATACTAAAGACGAGTAATAAAGTACAATAACTTAAAGTTTTCATTTATTCACACGTCGGTTTATAATGCGGAGCTAAGGTTGCGCTTGTGGTTTCCGGTATGCGTTAAATATTTAAAGCTACCCTTTCCCTACAAGCAGAAATCGCGTTAAATTATAAATTACAGCATAAAAACAGAGGGAGGTGTGGCCTGACGACATTAGGTTGAATGACTCTTAAAGTCGGCATATAGTTGCTCCTTAGGTCGTCCTATGTGAACCTCAAGTCGTCATTAGCAGGATTTTAAAAAAATATCAAGAAAGCCTTAAAATAATCAATTCAGCTAGATTTTAATATCGAATCGTACACACTGGGACCTAGAACATCAAAATGAGAATCAGTTTTTCCCTTCGTGTCAGATTGAGTACTACCAAAGTACCAATGACAGGTACTAACCTTTTCCCAGACCAGCCCTTGTTTTACGACCGGGAGAAAAAGGCCATTGGAAACAGTGAGAGGAAAAGAGAAAATGCTTATGGCGATTATTTTCCTTTTTCTTACAATGTTTACAACCCTTTGAAATATAAATTACATCCTTTGAGTCATACATGTAAATATATATATTTTGTCGTCTTTATAAACTTTCCATTGGGACAAGTCCAAATATTTGTTTTCTGGTAATGAGTTGACCTTTGATATTTGTACTAGGCAAATTCACATGTAATACTGATGTTGATTTTGTTGCGTTACCGCGACAACAAAACTTCCTGCATTTTCACCCAAAATTCCTGAAATTCTGACCTGGAATTATAAAATTCCTGAAATCAGCCCTTAATGAGAGCACTGACTATCTGACTGTCATATTAACCCAATAGAATATAATGGAGTTACAAAAAGGAAGCATGCACAAACCAGTGAGCAGAGAAAAGTGTGGCATCTGTCCTAAATGTGTGTCGCCCTTAATCCTTTACAATATTCATGTCTTTTTAAAAACACTGTGGAAAAAGATTTTTGAAAACGTTGCAAGAAAAGGAGAAAATGATGGTAGCCAGCATTTTCTCCTTTTCCCATAATGTTTATTACCCTTTGACAGACACATTTCCTATTTTGTGTTACATTTAATTTGTCATCTGCAAATGCTCTTTATTTTGACAAGTCTTAAATTTTGTGGCCTGGTAAATAGTTAATGTGACAATCACAACCAGAGATGCTTTTTTGGATGATATAAATCAACTGTATGTTTGATCTTGGATCAACAGTTTGATATTTTGTGTTTTAATTGAAATTTGTGTTTTAATTAAATTATCTTGACATGCCTCCTGTTGTTCTGCTGCTTGATACATACTTTCAGGCCTCCTGCCTACTAATTTACATTCTAGCTACATACAGATGATCAAGATGAATTGTGTTTTAATGTTTAAATTAATGTGAAAAATTATTGGCAAAAGGAGTAATTTTTCTCTATCTTCCCTAAGGGCATGTTTTTTTAATCCACTGGCCAAAGGCCAATGAGCCTAAGTCATGGCCCTGTGTCTGGCGTCCATCTGTCTGTCCATCCATCTGTCTGTCTGTCCGTGCTTTAACTTTTTTTAGCTCATCTGAGCAAGAAGTGCTGAAGGTGAGCTATTGTGATCCTGCTGTGTCCATTGTGCAGTCATCAAGAATTACCTTGTGTGCACTCTAAGGGCCATATTTTCAGTCCAACACTCATGAAACTTGGTCAGAAAGTTTGTCTTGATAAAATCTTGGACAACTTCAACATCGGGTCATGTTGGGTTTAAAAAGTAGATCACTGGGCCAAATTTTAGAAAAACCAATGCAGCTGCCTAGAGGCCACTTTTTCAGTCTAACATCCATGAAACTTGATCAGAATGTTTGTGGTGATTACATCTTTGACAAATATGAGATTGGTCATGTCAAGGTAGGTCACTGGAAAAAATCATAGAAAAACTTTGTGTACACTCTTGTAGCCACTTTTTCAATCTGATACTCATGAAACTTAGTCAGAATGCTTGTCTTGATGGTATCTCAGGCAAGGCTGAAATGGGGTCATGTCGGGTAAAAAAGTAGGTCAGTGGGCCAAATCTTGGAGAAACCTTCTGTGCACTTTAGAGGCCACATCTTCAGTCCAATACTCATAAAATTTGCGCAGAATTTTTGTCTTGATGATATCTTGGCCCAGTGTGAAATTACTTCAAAAAGTTGATCACTGGGCCAAATCATGGAAAAACCTGTTGTGCGCCCTGGGGGCCACGATTTCAGTCTGATACTCATGAAACTTGGTCAGAATAATTGTCTTGATGGTATCTCGGACAATCTTGAAATGGGGTCGGGTCATGTCAGTTTCTTGAAACAGGGTCATGTCAGGTCTAAAAGTAGGTCACTGGGCCAAATCATAGTAAGACCTTGTATACGCCCTGAACTGGTCGCCGTTGTAAATACACATATACAACTGGCATTGGCTATTGTGTTGATGCTTTTCATTGGCTACATGAACATCAATGAATAGCCAATCGGAGCATCTTACACATTTCCAGTTCGGCAGTATAGCTAACATATTGATTTTTTGCACAGTTTGAAATTCGTAATCGAAACTAAATGAATATTAGCAGAAATTCACTTTAAAAGGTGATACCATATATACAATCATTTATTTGTGAGGTCAAAATTATCGGAAATTCTACTGCACAAGAAGCGAGAATGACCTCCCCTGAATCTTGAGAAATCGCTGTTCTAAAAATAGACGGACAGTATTCTGCCCGTTTTCAGTAGCCCGTACCAATCCATATATACACTTGCTGTATCGGGGGAGATAACCAATCTAGTATACACTCTTGACGCCACATTTTTAGTCCAATACTTATGAAACTCAGTCAGAATTTTTGTCATGGCGATATCTTGGACCAGTTTAAAATCAGGTCATGTCCAGTCAAAAAGAAGGCCAATGGGCCAAATCTTAGATAAACCTTCACTGTGCGCTAGAGGCCATCTTTTCAGTCTGACAATCATGAAACTTGGTCAGAATGTTTGTTTTGATGATATCTTGAACAAGATTGAAATGCAGTCATGTCAGATCTAAAAGTAGGTCACTGGACCCCATCAGTTAAAACGTTGTGTGCACTCTAAAACCACATTTTCAGTTTGATACTAAAGAAATTTGGTCAGAATGTTTATCTTGATATCTCAGATTGTCATGAAATTGAGTCATGTCATATCTAAAAGTAGGTCACTGGGTCAAATCTTAGAAAAGCCTTCTTTGCTAGAGGCCACATTTTCAGTCTGATACTCATGAAACTTGGTCAGAATGTTTGTTTGATGATATCTTGGACAAGGTTGAAATTGGGCCACATTGGACCAGAAGGCAGGTCACTAGGCCAAATATTAGAAAACTGTGTTTGCACCTTGGAGGTCACATTTTCTGCTGATATTCGTGAAACTTGGTCAGAATGTTTCTTTTCATGATATCTAGGAACAGTTTGAAATTACATCATATCAGGTCATAATGAGGTTCACTGGGACATACCAGAAACAAACTTTATGTGGACTCTAGGAGACAACATGTGCAGTCTGATACTCATGAAAATTGATCAGAATGTTTATCTTCATGATATATCGGACAAGTTCAAAATTGGGTTATGGATGGTCAAAAAGTAGGTCACAGGGACAAATCTTAGAAAAACCATGTGTGCATGCTAGGGGCAACATTTTCAGTCAGATACAGTCATGTAACATGTTCAGAATGTTTGTCAAGATGATATCTCTGACAAGTTCAAATATAGGTCACATGATTCAAAAAGCAGGTCACTGACAGTCATGTAAACAGTTTGTTTCGAAAAGTCAGGTAAATAACATACAGGAAACGGTTGATCATTTAAATTGGCCAGTTTGTTTTATATCTCCTGGACTGCAATGAATATTTTCAAATTCTCAGATACTGTTAAAGCTGGATTTCCATAAAATAATGTATTTACATTTAATGGATGAAAACTTCTACTAGAATTGAAAAGGTATAGTCTTTGTCAATCAAAGAAATGGCATCTAAAGAAATAGCGATCTGCATCCTTTGGTCCTTTCAAACACGCGCAGAGAGGATTTTCGCAAAGGTGATTTTGAAACAAATCGGAATTTAGTCTGCTGCATTTGTTCCCGATTCAGGCATGCATAACTGATAAAAAGCAATTACCTTCAAGGTAGTAAGGGGGGACAACAGGTAATGGAGATCTGTTCGACATTTCTTTCTTAGAACTTGAAAATGAGTCGATGTTCTTTATATTATCATTTAGGTCATTCCATATTCTTATTGATGACGGAATACAAGATTTTTGAGAGATTGTAGTAAGGACAGCTACGTTTCTTGGGTTTCTATTATTTCTAAGGGCATATTCAGTAGTATCTGCAACAGGTGGTGGGATTAAGTCGGCAATGTAATGGGAAACCATTTGGCACGTGGTTTTGTACATAAAAAGCATTTTGTGGGCTTCACACCTGTTTTTCAAAAACTGCCATCCACACTATTATTTTAGTCCTAAAGCAGCAGCTGCTGCACCTATCCATGATTTTCCCAGTGCTTTGTAGATTATTCTTCCCAGGCTACTGCATGCTTTCCCACATTTTCGGAGTTTCCTTTTACCAGTACTTCTAACAACATTCTTCCCAAGCCAATGGCTTCTTTCCCACATAACCATCGTTGAAACAATAATCAGCAGTGTGAGAGGAATGTATCCTGTCACAATGACTACCAACAATCCACTGAAAGATATTGGCCAAGCTGGGGATTCAACCAGCAACTTCCTGGTCTCAAATCCTGCACACCACTGTCTGTGTTACCTGAGCTTTGTGTGCCTTGAAATTTACATAAGATGAAGCAAAAATACAATACATGTATATAGGTTTCTATGTCACCTTATATGATACATTTTAAGCTCTGTTCATGTGAAACTCTGGGATGAAAACTATCATTCTTTCATCACAGCATAGTTTTTCAGAAGTGTGGCAGATGTCAAAATCTTGCTGTTCACTGCTGTAACTTCATTCCCACATCCACTCACCATATCCCCATTTTTGTTCCTACAAGTAGAAGTTTACGTGACTAGGAGTACACATTTTAAAATTATATATTCAACCTTTACACTTGCAGACTAAGTGTTTTAGCAGCAGACAAAAAAAAAAAAAAAAAAAAAACATTGTAGGGAAGAGCATATTTTCTTGTATGTAATGAGCAAATGCATGCTTTCCACAACATTTTGCAAGTTATTTCTTAAAATTGAGACTTTCATTTACTTCTAATACATATTCACCTTTTGAATCAAATAAATGCATCATTCTTTGTTGGAGGAAGTTAACTCTTTACCAAACAACAACATTTTAGACTCAACAAAATTGAAAGCCTTGGCACACTAAAATTAAAAATTTTGCTCAAAAGATTACTTCTGTCTTTGAAACTGTAGAAAACATTGTGGGAAAGGGAGAAAATGCTGGTTACAAGCCTAGTTTTGAAAAACCCTTAAACAGGGAATATTCTGTGGTAAAGTGTTAAAATTCATTTAGTTGGTTACTTCTATATGAGGAACCACTGAGATCTTTTTTTTTGGACATTAAGTAACCTTGACTGGACTTCTTTTGCAAATTGGACTGACAATATAATACTCTTTCAGACACAATATATATACTCTTTCAGACACAAATTCCACCAGTTCAAACTGACCTAGTGATTGTAACAATCACTAGTGCAACAAGACAAAAAGAGCACCATGTGTGGGTGCCAACACTTGGCTGCATTTGCATATAGTGAAAATTCTAAGTAAAAGGGCGGAACTGTGTCAAAATATTTTGATGGTTACTGCCCCTCTTGTATGGGTTCTCCTTTTGATTGGTAACAATTAGTCAGAGTTTGAAGTAAACAATTATCTTCAGTAATAACAGAGAAATCATAAGATGTCAAAGTTTTTGCACAACAATGTCGACAAAGATACAGACGAGTCGGATGACGCAGATGATGCCAGGGCTATGACAGTGCTGTACCTCAATGTTTTCTTCGAAAAAAGCCGAGCTAAAAATAGATGTGCAATTTCACAGTATTGTGTAAATCATATCAAAGTTGTATTCAGACAACAAATAAGTTATAGTCTAACATCCATTCACAGATGCCCACTGGAATGGTGGTAATTGCACATACTCTTAAAACATTTAGAAATGGCTAATATGGACATAAGCCAACAACTAGATATAATTCTCTTGTTTTCATTTGTTCTAGGTCGGAAAAACCTAAGCTCAACGTCATAAAGTTCTGACCACTGCATGTAGTTTTTGAAGTTGTTTGTAGATAAGCACAATGGACATGTATCCACAAAGTTACCATGGCATGAGATAATGTCTTATGATAACAATGGTCATTTGTTTTTCCCAAATTTCAGTAGAATAGGACATACATTTGTCTCCAGATTTAGGACAGGCTGTTTTTGTATGAAATTGGACCATGTGGTTATACATATATCGGTTAATTTGAATTCTTCTTTCCAAATACAGGATGCTAGATATGAAATTTTGGTATAATTGCTAATACAGTTTCAGAGGCCGTGATTTTGAAGTGTTTCTAATCAGTTCTGAAGCTTCTGTGAAGTTTATAGAAACAGGGCAGAACCACTTGCACAATTTTACAAGAGGACCATTTAGGCAACATTAGTATGGAACTCAATTGATCTTTTTCTTCTGGTATAGGATTTAGTGACATACTTCTAGATCAAAAAAGCCCTTTAGCAACTCGCCCATATCTAATCTAAGTCTTGCAAACAGCGCAGATGGTCTGCAGTTTCCTCGGTGTGGTCTGTCTTTGCCATTTCAGACCTGAAGATAGAAAAACAGTAGTCGTCATGCCACACTGGTTTCATTCTTTTTCGTTTACCACTCGGTACATCTTCCGTTACTTCTACTTCTGGTTCGATTGGTTCAACCGAGACTGAACCGCTATTTGCGCCTGCTTCTTCCACAGCTAATGTTTGTTTCCTGGCTTTTCTCAATCTGTCGACATGGATTACCTGAAAAGAACCGAATCTACCACAAGCAGTTTTGTACAAAACATCTGAAAGTTTTTCTTTAGCTTCAAATGGTCCCTTCCAGAACGAGGTCAGCTTTGATGATGTGCCTACTTTCTTGATTGGAAAGAAAACATAAACGTTATCACCCCTATCGAGAGGTATATAACTAAGTTTTGAATCACGATACATCTTTTGTCGCCGAATTGACCTACCAGTGTATTCTCGTACAAACTGATGTGCAACCTCTAGCGTTTCCTGCAACTGCCAAACCCACTGTTTCGTTGGTACTGGCTTAATGCTGGAAGGCATAGCATATAAAATATCGAGGGGAGTAGTTGACTCCCTGCCAAGCTATAGCATGTTAGGACTCATCCCTGTGGTTTCATGTTCAGATGCACGGTAAGCCATCATGACGAATGGTAAATGTACGTCCCAATCACGATGATCTTCTTGTATGTATGCACTTAACATGGCACACAACGTTCGATTGAAACGTTCAACCATTCCATCGGACTCAGGGTGGTAGGGAGTCATTCTAGTCTTTTCAATTTGGAGAAGTCTACACATTTCAGAAAATAGTTTACTTTCAAACTGTCTCCCTTGATCAGAGTGTATTTTTCGAGGTACTCCAAATCGACAGACGACTTGTTCCACCATCAACCTGGCCACGGTGTTTGCCTCCATGTTTGACATAGGAAAACATTCTGTCCATTTGGTAAAGTAATCAGACACTACCAAAATATATTTATTTCCCCTTTCCGTTGTGGGTAATTCCCCAAGGATGTCTACAGTGATCCCTTCCATGAGATAACCACTTCTGGTCACTTGGTGCTTTCTTTGTCTGATTGAGACCTTTTCTCTTTGCGCAAGTTTCGCATCCATTCACATAGCTTTTGACATCATTTTGCAAACCCGGCCAATAATATCTCTGTCTGACCTTATGCAAGGTCTTTTTGATGCCTAAATGATTGTATGCCCATATGTCATGCAAATGATTAAGCACCGTTCTACGATGCGAAAGCGGAACTACTGTTTGCCAGTTGACTGCATCTGTTCCAAGTACATCCCATCTTCTCACAAGTAAATTGTCTTGAATCTCAAGCCTTTCAAACTGGGACCACAAGGACTTCAGGAAATAACTTTCCTGCATAATTTCTTTTTGATCAGGTCTACATCCTTGTTTGATCCAATTCTATACTAGGCTTATGTCTTTGTTTGTGTCCTGTGCAATATTCAAATCCTGATTTTGTGACTCAGTCTCTGCTTCCGTTTTTTGAGTGAATGATTGTCTTGCTCTTGATACATCCCCATCTTGGATTGCACAGTCTTGTCCACACTGTTCACAGGTACGTCTACTAAGAGCGTCAGCATTCCTATGCAACCTTCCAGCTCTATGTTCAACTTTAATGTTAAAAGAGGACAGCACTTCTAGCCACCGTGCCACTTGTCCCTCTGGGTATTTGAAATTCAACAACCATCTTAATGACCCATGATCAGTACGACAAAGAAATTTTCTTCCATAAAGGTAGTGTTTGAAATGTTTTACATAGTGAACTAATGCCAAGAGCTCCTTCCTGGTGACGCAATATTTCCTTTCTGATTTGCTCAGTGTTCTACTGGCATAAGGTATTACATGTTCATGACCATGTATTTTCTGGGACAACACGGCTCCAGTAGAATGATTACTAGCATCTGTATCAAGGATGAATGGTTCATCCATGTCTGGATGAGCTAAGATAGGTGCTTCTATCAATTTCTGTTTTAAAATTTCAAAGGCCTTAGAACATAAGTCTGTCCATTGAAAACTTTGACCCTTTTCAGTAAGTTTGTGAAGAGGCTTAGCTACTTCAGCAAAGTCAAATATGAAATGTCTATAGTAGCAATGATCGCACATATTTTACACATTTTGGCACTGGCCAGGTTCTGATTGCGTCTGTCTTTTTGGGATCTGTCTGAATGCCTTCTGCCAAAACAATATGACCCAAGAATTCAACTTCTTTAGCAAATAGACTGCATTTCTTGGGTTCAAGTATTAGACGGGCTTCTAGGAATCTGTCCAAAACTCTTCTCAAGTTGGAGATCATATTTTCAAAAGTCTTTCCTGTTCATGATGATGTTATCTAAATATATCAGGCATATATCCCATTGTAAACCTGTCAGAACAGTTTCCATGAGGTGCTCAAAAGTGGCTGGGGCATTACACAATCCAAACGGCATAACTTTGAATTCAAACAGTCCACTACGACTGGTGAATGCAGTTTTCTCCCTATCAGCTCTGTCCGCCTCTACCTGCGAATACCCCGAGTTGAGATCGATACAAGAAAACCATTGATTACCAGCTAGCGGATCCAAACAGTCATCGATCCAAGGCAAAGGGTAAGCATCCTTCACGGTAAGATCATTCAAGCGTCTGTAATCAATACAAAAACGCATACTGCCATCTTTCTTACGGATTAGCACAATCCCGCTGGCCCAGGGGCTCCTTTAATGGCTCGATAACATCCTTTTTAGCTCACCTGAGCACGAAGTGCTAAGGTGAGGTATTGTGATCGGTCATTGTCCGGTGTCCATCTGTCCATCTGTCCACAATTCCTTTAAACATCTTCTCCTCCTAAACCACTGGGCCAATCTTGAAACTTGGCAGGGATGTTCCTTGGGTGAAGCTCTACCAAAGTTGTTCAAGAGATTGAATTCCACCCATAACTATGGTTGCCATGGCAACAGAAAAGAAAAAAATTAGCAGAATCTCTGAAAATCTTCTCTGATTCTAGAAGGCGTAGAGCTTTGATATTTGGTATGTAGCATCTCCTAGTGGACCTCTTCCAAGTTTGTTCATATGATGCCACTGGGGTCAAAACTGGCCCCTCCCTGGGGGTCACAAGTTTGAACATAGGAACAAAGAAGGAAAACTTTAAAATTCTTCTTCTCTGAAACAGGAAGGCGTAGAGCTTTCATATTTGGTATGTAGCATCTCCTAGTGGACCTCTACCAAATTTGTTCATATGATGCCCCTGAGATTAAAACTGGCCCTGCTCCGGGGGTCACAAGTTCGAACATAGGAACAAAGAAGGAAAACTTTTAAATTCTTCTTCTCAAACTGGAAGGCGTAGTGCTTTGATAGTTGGCATCTAGCATCTCCTAGTGGACATCTACCAAATGTTTTCATATGATCCCCCCTGGGTCAAAACTGGCCCTGCTTATGGGGGGTGTCACAAGTTAGAACATAGGAACAAAGAAGGAAAACTTTAAAATTCTTCTTCTCTGAAACTGGAAGGCGTAGAGCTTTGATATTTGGTTTGTAGCATCTCCTAGCGGACCTCTACCAAGTTTGTTCATACAATGCCCCTGAGGTTAAAACTGGCCCTGCTCCGGGGGTCACAAGTTAGAACATAGGAACAAAGAAGGAAAACTTTAAAATTCTTCTTCTCTGAAACTGGAAGGCGTAGAGCTTTGATATTTGGTTTGTAGCATCTCCTAGCGGACCTCTACCAAGTTTGTTCATACAATGCCCCTGAGGTTAAAACTGGCCCTGCTCCGGGGGTCACAAGTTCGAACATAGGAACAAAGAAGGAAAACTTTAAAATTCTTCTTCTCTAAAACTGGAAGGTGTAGAGCTTTGATATTTGGTATGTAGCATCTCCTAGTAGACCTCTACCAAATTTGTTCAAATGATGCCGTTGGGGTCAAAACTGGCCCTGCCCCGGGGGTCACAAGTTCGAACAAAGGAACAAAGAAGGAAAATTTTAAAATTCTTCTTTTCTAAACCTGAAGGCATAGAGCTTTGTTATTTGGTATGTAGTGAGCCTGTTCTAAGTTTGTTAGCCCACCTGAGCACAACGTGTTCAGTCAGTTCGAAATTGGGTCACCTGGGGTCATAAACTAGGTCACTAGGTCAAATTAAAGTAACACCTTGTGGGAACTCTAGAGGCCACATTTATTGCTCAAATGACCTGAAATTTGGTCAGAATGTTTGTCTTGATAAAATCTCACATAACTTCGAATTTGGGTCATTTGGGGTCTTAAATTAGGTCACTAGGTCAAATTAAAGAAATACCTTGTGTGCACTCTAGAGGCCACATTTATTGTTCACTTGATTTGAAAATTGGTTAAAATGTTTGTCTTGATGAAATCTAGGATGAGTTCAAAATTGGGTCACCTGAGGTCATAATCTAGGTCAGTAGGTCAAATTGAAGAAATACTTTGAGGGCACTCTAGAGGCTACATTTCTTGCTTAATTGACTTGAAAATTGGTCAAAATGTTTGTCTTGATAACATCTCAGATGAGTCCGAATTTGGGTCAATTGGGATTGTAAACTAGGTCACTAGGTCAAATTAAAGAAATACCTTGTGGGCACTCTCGAGGCCATATTTTTTGCACAACTGACTTGAAGATTCTTCAGAATGCTTGTCTTCATAAAATCTCTTGAAGAAATCTAGGATGAGTTTAAAATTGGGTCATCTGAGTCATAATCGAGGTCACTAGGTCAAATTAAAGAAATACCTTGTGGTCACTCTTGAGGCCACATGTCTTGCTCAATTGACTTGAAAATTGGTCAGAAGGTTTGTCTTGATAAAGTATTGAATGAGTTTGAAATTGGGCCTAACATCATATTTATTAGGCATATAGTACTTTCAATTATGACCCTGGAGTGAAATTTCGCCTATTGACTCAGGTGTGCGATCCAGGGCCACCATGGCCCTCTTGTTTAGCATGTTATCTATCTGTGCATCGATTTCTTTATTCATATGTAATGGAACCCGTCGTAGTGGTTGTTTTACGGGATGTTTCAATCTTGTGTTTTATAATACCAGTTTGTCCTATGTCATCATCGTTTTTAGAAAATATGTCAGAATATTTATTCAATAGGACGGCCACATCCTTCCGTTGTTTACGATCCAACCCAACAACTGTTCGGTTGTACAAATCTTGTAGATGAGGCGGTACAGAATCACTCGTGCCTGTTGCTTTTGTATACTGTTTGATCTTTTGTACTACATGAACCTGGCTAGCAATTGCAACATGTGCTCCAGGGTAAAGTACCTGTGTGTCGTCAGTCGGATTCATCATACATATTGGTATGTTTTGCTTTCCTTAGGTCTTAGCAACTATTTTTCCATCTTGATGAAACATTTTGTCATTTGGTTCAATGAGGCACAAATCATCAGTCCTGCAATTGCTTGAAAGAATTTCACCTTTGACTATCTTTTCAGAACGCGCAGGGATTTCAGTATATTCTGATACAACCACCCTATAACATCCGAGGGAACCAGTACAACTAAGCTTAAAACAATGACCATGTAAATTTAAGACATTATTAGCGAGATCCAACGTCCCACCTTCCTTCTTTAAGAAGTCCAACCCGAGGATAACACCTGCTTCGATGTCTGCAATTACAAAGTCACAGTCAAACAGCAAACCGTCGATTTTTACATCCTTATGTGTCTTTCCTTTGATAAGTATTGATTCTCCAGAAGCTGGAGCAAGATTCCTCTCAAAAGGACTCAACTGCTTGACGTCATCACTAAAACTATCCCATATTCTTAGTAAAATTAATGACAAGGTGGCTCCTGTATCGATCAAGCAGTCAACTTCTTTTCCAGACATCATGCCGGTTATGTACAGACCTGAACCCTCGCAACGGGATGAATTGACTATCCCATTGTTCTTATTGTCAGCAGAGTTATTCTCGGTTCTAAGCTGATCAGAGCCAGTTTTCTGATTCTGGTGGTTTTTCAGTTTTGGACAGGCCGGCCTGACATGATTTTCGGATCCACATTCATAACAGTACCTTTTTCTTTGTTTACCATTACGATTCTGTTTTCGGTACCCGTTCCTTTGGAAACCACTCGAAGACTGCACACTGGCCTTGTCTGTTTGAACGTTGTGAGGCGGAGACATGTTTTGCAATTTCTCGGTCAAATTTTTTAAATCATTTTGAAATGAAAGTAATGCGTCTTTCATTTCCTTCATGTCATTATCCTTGGATTCAGTCCCCGGACACGATGCGACAAACAACACTCTTTTGTCTGTTGTCTTCTTTTTCTCTGCTCTATAATATGCTTCTAGTTCAATGGCATGATGAACAGCGTCATTCAAGCTTGTTGGTCGAGCCTGCTTGACTTTCAGTCTAATGTCAGAGCTATGTAATGAATCAATGAATTGTTCTTTAGTCAGAGTTTCTTTGACATCGAAAGGTGCACTGGGATATGCAGAGTTGGTTAATCTTCTTATATCTTGCGCCAGCTCAGCAAGACTTTCAGCTGCTCTGTGGTGTCGGTCTCGTAGTTGACATCTGTACAACTCAGTCTGGTTAGGAGGTGCAAATCTTTGTTGAAGTGCAGTACTAAGTGCATGAAAATCATGTTGCCTGTCTGACAAGTTTCCAAGCACCCCTTGTGCTTGCCCTCTAAGAGAGACTGCTAAAAAAAGACTTCTGTCGGAATCGGTCCAGTGGTTAATCCTGGCACATGCCTCATATAATCATTCCAGGAACCGGAACCATCATACGTAGCAGGCTTGACCTTAGCACTTTGACTATGCCCAATACCAGACCCAGTACCATATGAAAACCTTTGTTCTGTAGGACTCTTACTTCGTCCTCTGTGCGTGACCTTTTTCCGTCTAGTTACAAAGTCGTCTGGTTTATGTTGATCAACGTCGGTTTGGTGTTGTGTTTGTCGTATTGGAGTGACCCAAGTAGGGAAACCGAGATCCTCTTTTTCTGTCAAAATACCAAGACTCGGGTCTAGGGCTACTCGTATGATACTGCGTTGATCTAGCCTGATGACCGTCTTGCTTACTCTGTTGCTCCATAGACAATAACTTGCGTTCAAGATGAGTTATCTCCTCTTCCAGTCTACCAATTTCATTCGGCCTTGAAAGTCTTTCCAATTTCTCGTCTATTCCTTTAAGATGTTGGTCCAAGCTGATTGGTGTATCCATGATTAAAGAATTGATTCAGGCAGGAATGGGTCAGAAATAAGTGCTTAGTTATTAAGTATCCCACCTCTTCCACCAAATTTATGTAACGCGTCGAGCGGATCTATACAGTAAATTTTTCTCAAGCTTCCTGCTTTAGATTGATTAGATACAAAATAAATGAAGCGGTCGGAATATTTCCTCAAATATATATACAGCAATTGATATGATTGAAACAAAGATTGAATCACTATTGTCTACTTGACAATGAATATGCTTAATTAGGAATGGATAGAATCAACAATCACAAATGATAAAACGAAAATCAGTCTGTACTGCTTGGTACACGGTTCTTTAGGGAAATGCAATTCTATCAAGCACTGATCAATACTAGGGTCCCTATGGATCCAGCCTATATAGCACAAAACGAGTGTGTCCGTAGCCCGTCTAAAATTTGGACAGATTCCTATTAGACGTCGGTCGGCTTGACTCAATCCTATGCAGTGGTTTTAGTCTAATAATAATGCGACTCGGTACTACAGTTTTACTCCTGAACGATACAGCTGATCCCGGTTTGCAAATCGGCATGGTTTTGAGGTGACCCATAAAACCAGTTAATTGGCATAACAAGAATTTGATTGGTTCTGCACTTCTCGTGTATCCCTAACGCCTGGTCTTTTATAGACATGTTTCGCGGGCTTCCGCACAGTTTGTTTTACTAGTGAAGACAGTCAGTCGTTTGAAATTTTTGTTTAATTGATTCTGAACAAAGGGTTAGCTGTGTCTTGTTCTTTAACTAAGATATATTTCATATAGTGTGCTGAAGATAACCAGAGTGGACTAATTTTTCTTCTTCTTCGGACTCCAATGGGACTCCAGTGGGAGTAACAATTTGATTAAACATTACCGGTATTTGAAACTTTAAACACTTTATTCGTAAATTACTTTTACGTTTGTGCAACTCTGTGTGAGAAGCCAAGAACAGTAGAACAATGGCTGAAAAGAAATCTTTACGTGACCGCTCTATTGTAGACTACAAAAAAATGCATGAAGTTGGTGTAGACGGATCCGTCTTTTCTCCCCCGTCAAGCCCCATTCTACGCCGAGAACCAGAGCAATGTAAGCAAATGAATCAGGAACCAGATTTGAATGAAGAAAGCTTCCGGGAGGAGAAGGAACGGCTGACAGCACGTTTGAAAGAACTACGACAAGCTAAAGAGTTACAAAGCTTGCGAGAGGAAGTAGCAAGAGCGGAGAAAGACCTATTATTGGACCAAAAATCAAGTAATAGGGACATTTCACCCAAAAAGAGAAAGTGGGCACACACGGTGACAAAGGTAACTATTTGAATTTGGACGATTTGAGAAAATTGCCAAACCTTAAAAAGAAGTCACAAAAGGAAATTGTAAAATTAGGTTTGTTTGATAGTGATAGCGAAAGTAGTGTTTCAGAAACTGAATGTGATTCTTTACAATTCAAATCGCAAATGCATAAATCGGGTATAATATCAAAAGCGTCAGATTCCGTTGTCTGCCCACAAAAATACCCTCATTCCCATTTGATATCTGAATTTGTCAATCGATCTATTGATTATGACAAACTATCATTCAACATGTTCGTTGCAGGTGAGCTGGAAATAATTTCATCCACTGAAAGAAGGGGTCGAACCGAGTTGTTAAAACGTCTTATGTCAGTGCTCCAGATAAGGTCCGTATTCACGTAATTTACGGATGACGATCTGATTGTTACGCATCTTTTTTTACAAAAGTCCGTACTCGATACGGAACGTTTTTCCAGGTACGTAAAGTATAGGGTACGAATCCGTACACAATGAAAGGGAGCTTACTCTTTCTCAGACAAACATTCAGATATTTTCGGGATTGCCGATCGATTTTCCATTTTTTTCCCGTTAAACAAAAAGGGAAAATCGGCTCGGACCGGAATTAGACCCTGCATCTCGGCTTTAGTCAAGTTTTTATCGATTACGGCGTGGGACCAGCGGATAATCGTACTATGTACATGTATGTTCCGAATGAATAGTTTGCCCTTCGAAAAAGTCGGGGAATACACAGAAACATCTGGCTAGGTTATTTCATCCATCTCCAGAACCAAATAATCCTAACAAAACTGAGAATAGTTGAAAGATAAAATCAGACTGGCCAAGACTTAAGCACTGTTCCCATTTATGTATAAATGTGCAATAAATCACGCTGTGAACTGAATAATCACGCGCAAAAAATATGAAGCAAGAAGCGCATGCACCCAGATGGGCTCTCTGTTGATCGCCAGTGGCGCCAATTTGGGCCAAGTTAGAAAAAAATGTCTCCAAAACTGAAGCACTGGTGAATTCAAAAGTATTTATGATATCTGCTTTTCTAGCGTAAAATTACAGGTTTTGAGGTTATTTGCGACCCTATTTGACAAATTAATGTCAAATCCTGCACAAATATTTTTCCAAAAATTAAATAGATCTAGCACGAAAAAAAGACCGCTTCAAAAAAAGATTATGAGCTGCATATTTGTTTCTACAAACCTGCTTTACACTTTGTACAGTAAACATCATACTGTTACTAGGTAAAATGTTATGTAGTTTTACAGTAATGCTTATATAAAAGCAAATGCAAGAAAACCAATTTTGACTTTAATCAGTCTCGTTAACCAAATGTTGGTACTGATCCCCATATGCTGGTACTGATTAATCTTGATTTTCATCAGTACTGTACTGATGTCATTGAAAATTATCTGGAGCACTGTTATGTATTTAAACAATGCATATGATTTCAGTGTGTTGAAATCCTTGTATGCAGCAATCCTGAGAGAAATTGAATTTGGCCACAGAAAGTGGGGAGAGGACTTCTTATATATTGAAAATACTGTTTTGGCATCTGCCTCCAATAAACTTAGACCAAAAACAGATTTCTCTCAGGGTTGTTCTATCCCCACATCAGACAAACAAGAAGACAGAATATGGTTTTGCTCGAAATTCCAACGTAATAAATGTACATTTAAAGATTCGCACATAGTTCAAATTAAAGGCAAACTTATAATGGCAAAACACATATGTGCAACTTGTTGGCAGAAGGACCGAAAGGAGCTTTCTCATCCAGAATGTTCTTCTGCTTGTCCTTATGTCACACAATGACTTTCTATTATTGATGAACAAAAATTACTGAAGTTTAATGAAGCAGCAGACATTTTCTTTCCAGAATTCTGTAAAATCAGGTCTTTTACTGTTTCTAATAATTGTAAAAAATATAATGCACAATACATTTCTTCTTTTTCGCAGCACTGCAAAAATTCCGATGGTAATTCTGAAAATTGTACACTATGTACAAAGATTAAACCTATACTCCATTCAAGCACCATAGATAAATTACATTTACATAACTTAGTAGTAAATTCTGGCCAGTTCAATTATCAATGCTGTAGAGTACAGATAAATTTTAAATTCAATGTAGACTTCATGAAGAGAATGTTACATGGATACAATGACGTTAGTTCTAGATTTGTTAAAATTCGGGTTTCCAATAGAGTTCTCACAAAAACAAATTCCTTTTGTTAAAAAGCCAAAATTGAAGATAAAAAATCATCAAGGAGCAGAAAATTATCCCAAGGATATTAATAATTATTTAGTCAAAGAGGCCACTTATGGTGCAATTATGGGGCCTTTTTCTAGTAATCCTTTCAAGGATATTCTTTGGTTGTCTCCGTTGAATTCAGTTCCCAAAAATAACTCCAAAGAAAGAAGAGTAATTCTAGACCTTAGTTTTCCTAGAGACGGAAACAATGTAAATAAATATATAGATAAAGATTTCTATTTGGGAGAAAAGGTTGAGTTACTCTTTCCAAAAGTTGATAACCTCATTGCATTAATTCAAAGTAAAGGATCAGGACCTTTGATGTTCAAATTGGATTTAAAAAGAGCTTACAGACAAATAAGTATTTGTCCATCTAGTTACAATCTTGTTGCTTTTAAATGGAAAAAGCATATATTTTGTGACACAGTGTTACCCATGGGTCTGAGTAGTGTATGACGTCTCTATAGGGAAATTTTTGGAGGGAGTTTTACTATATATTCTATATAAATCGCCATTTTGAAGATGGGAGGAGGTAAAAATCGAAATTCCTCCGGTACAACTCTTGATGAGTCATCTCTCTCTCTCTCTCTCTGCTCTCTGTCTCTCTAGGGGATTTTTAGTTCCCCCCCCTCTTCTGGTATTATAAAGAAAAACAATAGACGCCGATATATTTATAACACTTTATTTTTCAACAATTTATATACAAATCAATAGCCATATGGGTAAGATATATGTCCTTTTCGTACTCTCTTATCAAACACAACCCGATACTCTTTGTCTTGTGTTACTGTCAAAAGTTTTGCTTGGTTCCGATCTCGACATATTTTATGTGTGTCTGTCACTTTTACGGTAGGGTGGGTGAATTTGATCATGTCCTTGAGGGTATCAAAATTGACTTTGGTTTGATTTTGAAAATTAAGGGTTATCCCTCTCACTTTGCAATGGGTCTGTTTTCCATTTTCGTCCGGTCTGTCCAGTTGGTATGCATAGTTTTTAGGACCCCCTGTCACAAAAGTCTTAATTTTCTGTCCAGGTACCTCGTCCGTCAAGTCTCCTAAATAGTCCCCTAACTCGGGTTCCCACTCCCCTTGTTTGACCGAAAATATCATTGAATCTGCGTCTGCATAGAGTGTTCTTGGTCCTAAATGTTCCAAGTATGAGTACAGTTTTAGTCGTGCTTGAGCGGTCGTATAGGCTGCAATTACTACATTTGTTTTCCCAGAAGGTTCAACAAAATCATCTTTATATTTCCAACGCATTTCTACCATGTCCTCCGATACAAAGTTTATGGCCGTCACCCCTTCTCTATCACTACTCAGTTTGTCAAAATATATTTCTGGGTCATCTACCAACTCTACTTGATTTTGATTCAATCTCTGTCCAAATTTCCCCCAAAACGAATTGAGCATGAGTTTTGCCAAAGCTCGCATTCCTGGATTTTTTTCAATATTCTTATAGTCTAATTTAATGCCTTCCTTTTTGTAATACTTTTCTATGTATTGATATTTTTGTTTCTCAGTTTGACACCATTTGGGCCATCCATTCTTCTCTTGTTTCAGTTTTAGAAATGAATTTATATACTCTGTAAAGAGTCCTCCTTCTTTGGTAACAGGGTCATATTTTGACACTTCATCAAAATGCCAAATTTCATACATAGTTTTTATCTCGTATCCTTTTTCAAGTGCTTTTTTGACTTCGTCAGTCACCCAAGTTCCAACAAAAGCCCTTTCCTCGTCTGTATGAGTGCAGGGTGTTTGTTGTTGAGTTTCTGCACATATCCTACACAAAGCAAATACTAGTTTGCCATTCATTTTGCAGGGGAGTACTGGGATATACAGGTTTCTCGGTGGAAGTACTTTGCATTTAATTAGTCCTTCGTATTCTTTCAAATTTTGAAATTGTTCTGTAATCAGTTTAGGGTGACCCATGGGAATTTTACCAGTTTTGTTGATGAACGGGTAAAGTGAGGTAACGTCATAATACTTAATGTGTTCCTTATCTGTTACTTCTTTAAAAAGGGTAAAAGCCTCAGTCCGTCCTCCGAAAAAGGCGTCTCTGGGTTGAAGGGGTGTTACTATGTCTAATCTGTCGGTGAATGCTTTCATGTCTATATTGTCAGTCAGTTGTTGGTCAAAGTCTGATTCCCAAATGCATTTGTAAGTATAGCCTTGTTTTTCTAAATATCTTTGTTTTTCAAGTGTGTTTTCATATAATTCTCCCATAGTGAGCTTATTAAATGGATTGACTGTGTTCTTTGAATATTTATTAGGGTTCCCATGCCTAAAATCCCCATGAAATTCGAGTACCACTCGTTCAGTGTCTGTCTCATAATAACCATCCACTTTATATGGACCTATCTCTTTCTCACCCCCATTTCTTGCATGTTGAATCCTAATTTCCATAGTATGTGATAGATACTTGATCCATTGGAAAGCTTTTATCGATTGTGTTTGCTCTGGTTTGTACCCATGTGTTGGAATGATACCTATTGTATTTTCTTTAAAAAATTTGTTCTGAAGACTCGTTGACAGGCTGAAGCGATAGTGATACTCTTTTCATAAGGATCAATATTGGTTATTGCCATAAAATCCTCTCTAAACTTTATAAAACAGCGTCTAAGTATGTCTACATCTGATCGACAGTAAGTCAGTATTTCCTTTTGAAAATCAAATGTGTCATGTTTGTGCTCGTCATACCATGTCATGAATGCTTTCCTAGCGTCGGGCTTCATGCTATCAGGGTTATAGTATTTAATCTCTGGTAAGTGGTCTAAGACAACAGTCTGATTTTCTTTAGTATTGAATAAATGTGGAAAATATCCCTTAGCCAATTCTTTAAAGTCAAACATACCTGGTAATTTTGAAAGAGCCATTGGAAGAAAGTTGATACTGTCAATCATTTTGATTTTGCAACCTGGTACCATCAACGACATGATTTTTGCTCCATTAGGAATAATTTTAGGAAGGATGGCATTTTTGTATAGGTAGTGTAAAATGGGATACGAATCGTAACCTTGAAAGTTGTGACAAATGACGGTGGCACCATTGTTGTCTTCTGAAAACAACCATTGACAAAAAGTATTGATTGTGTCTGATCCAGAGAACACCCACTCATTCTGTTCACACAACTCACATTCTTCCATCACCTCATTGTTCATGCAAACTGTGCACACTTTATGAGCCACACACAAGTTCGGAACATGCTCATACGCACCACACTTGGACTTTTGACAATGATTACATGTTCCATTCTCACCTCTCTCATACCCTTTCTCACACTCTACAATATCGTCCTGTCTACACTCCAGATCAAAAAATATATATGTCTTAGCATTTTCTTCTTCATCAGATACTTCTTCATAATCTTCCGGTAGCATATGACATTGGTGTCCTTCTTCAAAAAAGTCTTTACACTGTTCACAATACTTTGATCCACACACATGGGGTCTTGAACTCATGTTTTTATTCACAGTTTTCCCACAATCTCTACAACGACTGTAAGTTGTACACGTTGAGTTTCCCTTGGTAGTGGATTTCATATGTAATTCATAACACAGTTGTCCGTGAAAGAATCGTTTACACTTATCACAATGAATCCATGTTTCGTCTGTATCAGGATGTATCTTCTTGCAACAATGACAAACGTTGTTACATTTATGAGCTTCCTTGTGATCATATCCTTTCTGACATTTCGTACAATAATAGGTTTTGTTCAGGAAAGCTGGCATACTTGTTATGACGTCATAATGATTGTCATGGTAATACAAGAAAATCTTCTTCTCTTCTTCCGGCCCACTATAAATAATACCATTGAAATGGTCTGCCGACACGACATGAAGCTGGTAATCTTGTAATATTTGTTGAAACTTCTTGATTTCGTCGAGCCCACAGGGTCCTTTGGGTACTTCTGCTTTCTGGTGTAGTTCCTCTGCCAACTGTCTTTGGATTTTACACCCCTTCCGGATTGCACCCCATTTTTCATGTTGGTCTACTTTAGCCATGGCTGTGACAATGGCTCTAGCACAACATAATTCATCGTTATTTTGAATCCGGATAATGCACCTTTTTTCAATCGTTTTTTTCTCCAAGTCCACATATTTACACCGTTTTCTGCTCGCTCCTGAGGGCATATCGATATGGAGCACTTCAAATGTCAAGGATTCATCAATCACAAAGTCTTCATTAGATTGTAATACTTTCTCGACAGCATCCATGAACTTTCCACATGTGAGTGTTGGTATGGGATCCAGGGGTATGATAATAGGGTAGTCCAAGGAAGGGCTCTGAATGACCACACGTATCAGGTCTTCTGGTTTACTGCCTTTAGTCATATCTTCAAAGATTGCACTGAAGAGATGGTTGAGAGTTTTTACTATATTGTCAGTCACATCTAAATCCCGGATGTTTACTTGATAATTTGATGCGGTTGTTCTGAATTTCTTCATGTATTGTTGATTAATTTTCTTGATGGTGTAATATTGTCTAGGATCATCGGTTGCTTTAAGACGTTTTGCCAATGGTTCTTCTCCATTATCTACTTTTCTCTTTTTTCCATGACCATGCTTTATTGCTTTATGTCTCCATAAATTGTCTTTCCTGGTGAACGCTAATCCGCATTCTTCACAATGTAGTTTGTTTTCTTCTAGGTGCTTCTTCATATGCCTGTCCAAATTATCACGTCGACTGAACACTTTAGGACAAGTATCACATGCGAACATCCTTTGATGTTTTTCTGTTCGTCTGTGCTTTAACAGATCACTTAATTTGAGAAAGGTATCTCCACAGGTTTCGCACGAATAAGCCATAACTTGTTTATGTCAGTACCGGATCTAGATTTACACGCTTAAACGTCTTGGCTTTATAAACTTTCAGTCTTGGTTGTCTTCTCTGGCTGCCTTATGATGTTTGATGGGACTCCTTATGTATTTGTCCTTGCCAGTCCTTATATGTTTCCTTTTCTCTGCCAAAGTTCACGTCCGTTCACAACGATGTCTGGAGCAATAATGGCGAGAAACGTAGGCTGTGGTGTTCTTATAGTCTGAGGCTCGATGTACTCAGTTCTGATTGGCTAATAAGTGAGAGGATTTGATTGGTCAATAAGGATCTGACACAGTTATTTAATTGGTTAATCCAATGTTATGCTGAATGGCACACACTTTTTCATCCTGGCCTTATAAACTTTGAGTCTTCTCAGCCCTTATACCCTTTATGTTCACTGTAAGTCAGAACTGAACAGACCCTTATGATGTCACAGTCTTTATTGAATTCACAAGCCTTATAAACTTTGTGTTTACCGTGGCTCTGTATTCTTCAGATCCTTTTTAATTTATGATATTTATTGTCTTCATAGGCTTAATTATAAGTCTTTAACTCTGTACTCAACAGATTCCTTACGATTTCACAACTTTTATCACCAGCCCTTTATATTTCTACACCGTATGACCTTTCTTCTGCCAAAATTTGCGTCCGTTCACGACGATGTCCAGATCATTAATGACAAGATATGCAGATAGTAGTCTTCTTATAGTCTTTAGTTTTGTGTGCTCGCATTTGATTGGCTAATAAATGAAACAATCTGATTGGCCAATAAGGATCAAGTGATTAGTCTCTCAAACATTATGTTCATTTGCTAGTAATGTCTACCTTATCATTTCCAAAAAAAATGAATAAATAAACCAGGGTTTGCCTAGGTAAACCTGTGGGCCGCAGGCCTAATTCTCTCTCACCTAAATACGCGCACATCGAGGACCCAGTGCTACAGATCGAGAGAAGGCAAAAACTGGTAATTAATAAGGTTTAATATCTTTGATAATAAAACGAGATTAACAAATCTGTTTCGCCTCACAGATTTGAAGGCTCAAGCCCGCGGTCATAAAGCCAAAACCTTTCGGTTTCAAGCCGACACCATCCCATAAAGAGATCCCATGTGCGAAGGATGCAACACAGATTCCTACTCATGACGGGGACAGGAAGGGTTTAAACGTCACGGGTTGCATTTCGTGACATACCCCCCTCACCCTAGAGTGGTACTCCGTGCACACAGTGGGGCGAACCTCTCAATTATAGCTGGGGAAAATTCGATCTTTTCTTAATTTCAAGTTTATGTGTAGCAAAGAATTTAACATCTATCGGTACTGTTATTCCCATTATAAAAAAAAGCATGGCCTTCTTTGTTTCAGTACACTGGCTATTTTATAACAAAACCTTGTAGTATGATCAAGATATCTATTAGTTTTAGTCACAACTATTGTCAATACACAAATCTATGATTAATACATGCGAGGTAAAACATGACTGTTCTAATGATCTGCACACTGAGGCTGTAAGGAAATGGAACTGGGTAAGTAAATAACATTGTTTATAATTCTACTAAAATATGACTATGTACCTACCCATAGGGCGTATTATGAATAAGATTACCGCTTAACCCTTTCCCAAACGACAAATTTTGGACTGGTCCAAATTGAAAGAGTTTGCAGACGACAATTTTTAAATTCGATGAAAATGGCAGAAAGGTCTCAAAAAGGGTAGAAAACACTGTGGGAAAAGGAGAAATTGCTCGTTACGAGCAATTTCTCCTTTTCCCACAGTGTTTTCAAAAGACTTGTATTGCAGACACGTGAAAACCAGGGCTTGTTTGGGAAAGGGTTAAACGATAAAAACAAAACACAATATAATACACTACAACTACACTCATTTAAACTTTATAAACTTTATTTTTTCGCTCTTCCCGGTATTTTCAGTGAACCTTTCCCCTCCGTTGCTGGTAATGAAATGAACGATTTTGCAATACTCCGTTGATTAAAAATACACACCTAGGATAGATTCTATTTATAGAAAAACCACTGGATATGACCAATCAAATCGCAGGTAATTGACAAGTGTAGGCATACACCTTTTAACGTACAGTTCATATTGATTTTTTCTACCCTACTGTTTGTTAACAGTAGTTTAACAAATGTATTTATAGACATATTAGACTGAAAGGAAAAACAATAATCACTGAAGCTGGACAATATGTGTATTACACTCTATTCAAATAAGAATGAGACACAGGTCTTTGCATGTAGAGATCAGGAGTGTATTATTTTTACTGCTATTTATCACTTTGCCTGAATGTCTTGTTTCCCAGTTAGGTACCTCTGGCCAATAAGTATTTTAAAGACAAAGTGCATCCAAGCTGAAGGTCTATATTGTAACCCTTATTCTTAAAACTTAACCTGTAAAACTTAAGGTTTTCTAATAACTTCAAAGTATTCAAGCGATGCTATCGATATTGGGTTACATGTACCATTTACGATTAAACATCTTCTGGTGGCAAGATCAAACTCATTTGACAGTGTCATTGCTAAACATCGAGGTCAAACTATATAAAAATGGCTACGACGGCGGACACACTAGTGTTTTAGAAACATAAAGTGATTAATTATTGTTGCCTTTTAAAAATGATCAAACTTTAATTTAAGATGTTTACACTTTTTCAACAAGTGTGCCGTCATCACAATATACGCCGCCACATAACTGCTACTTCAGACAGCTAGCTATAGCGACTAAAGTGTTGGAATTTCAAGCACCTGCCTGGGTAGCTCAATGGATATATTGTGTTACTTGTGATCGAAAAGGTTAACCCACAAAGTGATGGATGGACAGACAGACGTTCGACGGACTCAATGGTCACTGGCTTTGATCTACCAATAAAAATATGAAGTTTCATAAAATTATGTCCATTAGTTCAAGATACATTGATGGAAAATTAAATTTGACATGAAGCCCCCTTTTTCCATGACACAGAAATAAATTCCGAAACTCTGACAATGTGTGCTAGGTCACATATCTGTGAAAATCTCATGGAAATCCATTGAGATATGTCCAGTAATTAAAGAGATATTGGTGAAAAATAAAATATAACATGAAGCCCCCTTTTTCCATGATGCAGCTACAATTCGCAAAACTATGGCAATATGCGATAGGACACCTGATGAGAAACATTCTGTGAAAATTTTATCCAAATCCGTCAAGAAATGTGGGAGGAGTTGTGTGCACAAGAAAATGAATGAAATATACTTTGAAGCCCCCTTTTACCACGACGCAGCTACAAATCACAAAACCCGTATAATAGGCGATAGGTCACAGGATGAGAAACATTCTGTGAAACTTTTATTCAATTCCGTCGAGAAACGTGGGAGGAGTTGCGTTCACATGAAAAGGAATGGAATATAACACGAAACCCCCCTTTTCCATGACGCAGCTACAAATCGGAAAACCCTGTCAATATGCGATAGGTCACAGGATGAGAAACATTCTGTGATAATTTTATTCAATTCCGTCCAGAAACGTGGGAGGAGTTGCGTTCACATGAAAAGGAATGAAATATAACATGAAGCCCCTTTTTTCCATGACGCAGCTACAAATCGGAAAACCCTTACAATATGCGATAGGTCACATGATGAGAAACATTCTGTGAAAATTTCACCCAAATCCGTCAAGAAATGTGGGAGGATTTGCATTCACAAGAAATAGACGTACGTAAGGACGGACGAGAGGGGGACGAGGGGACGGACGGACGGACGGACAGACGGAGAAGATGATGCCAATATACGTCGCCTCCGGCGGCGTATAAAAATGGATTACACTTTTTGTAAAATGGTTGACACTTTTTGAAAAATGGTAAACACTTTTGAGAAAATGAATGACACTTTTATGAAAATGAAAGACACTTTTGAAGAAACAGAGAACTACAAGAGTGGTTCATGTGTGTCAAATACTTCAGAAGGCAGACAATGTTTACATACTTTAATAACTCAAGTGCTACGAGATTATAATCTCTGATATATGGTAAAAAACATGGAGGGAAAAAGAGAGTTGAGCCATGAAACCCTACGACCCTCCATCTGCCAGACTGCATTTGTCAATGTTACCATGGACTTCTTTTCAAGAAATGTTACTATCAGAAGGATTCAACATTTATAAAGTTTGTCATTAAGCCCCTTTTTTCTATAACACAGCCTAGTATAATAGGAAAGAAAGAAATGATGGTCTGGGGCTTTTGATCAGCAACATATATCTTGAATAGTCTTATAGAAACTGGAAAATGTTTAATTTTAGAGTCCAGAAAAACGTAAAGTTCTAAGACATTAAGCACCTTTTTTGCGTAACATAGTTTTGCATGGATAAAAAACAAGTGCATACGGTGAAACTTTTAATAAACAAAATAACTACGAAGTTTCAAGACAGGCAGACGGACGGACAGACGAAGCAGCGACTGTATGCTTGCCCTTCGGCCATGGGTTACGGAGAAATGGCTTCGGACGGCCAGACGGACGGACGGACGGACGGACGGACAGACAGACGGGCGGACAGACGAAGCAGCGACTAGACACGGTTGAACGAGTTTGAACATATTGCTCTAATAGTCGCCGCTTCGTCTGTCCGCCGTCGTAGCCATTTTTATATAGTTTGACCTCGATGTTTAGCAATGACACTGTCAAATGAGTTTGATCTTGCCACCAGAAGATGTTTAATCGTAAATGGTACATGTAACCCAATATCGATAGCATCGCTTGAATACTTTGAAGTTATTAGAAAACCTTAAGTTTTACAGGTTAAGTTTTAAGAATAAGGGTTACAATATAGACCTTCAGCTTGGATGCACTTTGTCTTTAAAATACTTATTGGCCAGAGGTACCTAACTGGGAAACAAGACATTCAGGCAAAGTGATAAATAGCAGTAAAAATAATACACTCCTGATCTCTACATGCAAAGACCTGTGTCTCATTCTTATTTGAATAGAGTGTAATACACATATTGTCCAGCTTCAGTGATTATTGTTTTTCCTTTCAGTCTAATATGTCTATAAATACATTTGTTAAACTACTATTAACAAACAGTAGGGTAGAAAAAATCAATATGAACTGTACGTTAAAAGGTGTATGCCTACACTTGTCAATTACCTGCGATTTGATTGGTCATATCCAGTGGTTTTTCTATAAATAGAATCTATCCTAGGTGTGTATTTTTAATCAACGGAGTATTGCAAAATCGTTCATTTCATTACCAGCAACGGAGGGGAAAGGTTCACTGAAAATACCGGGAAGAGCGAAAAAATAAAGTTTATAAAGTTTAAATGAGTGTAGTTGTAGTGTATTATATTGTGTTTTGTTTTTATCGTTTAACCCTTTCCCAAACAAGCCCTGGTTTTCACGTGTCTGCAATACAAGTCTTTTGAAAACACTGTGGGAAAAGGAGAAATTGCTCGTAACGAGCAATTTCTCCTTTTCCCACAGTGTTTTCTACCCTTTTTGAGACCTTTCTGCCATTTTCATCGAATTTAAAAATTGTCGTCTGCAAACTCTTTCAATTTGGACCAGTCCAAAATTTGTCGTTTGGGAAAGGGTTAAGCGGTAATCTTATTCATAACATAGTCATATTTTAGTAGAATTATAAACAATGTTATTTACTTACCCAGTTCCATTTCCTTACAGCCTCAGTGTGCAGATCATTAGAACAGTCATGTTTTACCTCGCATGTATTAATCATAGATTTGTGTATTGACAATAGTTGTGACTAAAACTAATAGATATCTTGATCATACTACAAGGTTTTGTTATAAAATAGCCAGTGTACTGAAACAAAGAAGGCCATGCTTTTTTTTATAATGGGAATAACAGTACCGATAGATGTTAAATTCTTTGCTACACATAAACTTGAAATTAAGAAAAGATCGAATTTTCCCCAGCTATAATTGAGAGGTTCGCCCCACTGTGTGCACGGAGTACCACTCTAGGGTGAGGGGGGTATGTCACGAAATGCAACCCGTGACGTTTAAACCCTTCCTGTCCCCGTCATGAGTAGGAATCTGTGTTGCATCCTTCGCACATGGGATCTCTTTATGGGATGGTGTCGGCTTGAAACCGAAAGGTTTTGGCTTTATGACCGCGGGCTTGAGCCTTCAAATCTGTGAGGCGAAACAGATTTGTTAATCTCGTTTTATTATCAAAGATATTAAACCTTATTAATTACCAGTTTTTGCCTTCTCTCGATCTGTAGCACTGGGTCCTCGATGTGCGCGTATTTAGGTGAGAGAGAATTAGGCCTGCGGCCCACAGGTTTACCTAGGCAAACCCTGATTTATTTATTCATTTTTTTTTTTGGAAATGATAAGGTAGACATTACTAGCAAATGAACATAATGTTTGAGAGACTAATCACTTGATCCTTATTGGCCAATCAGATTGTTTCATTTGTTAGCCAATCAAATGCGAGCACACAAAACTAAAGACTATAAGAAGACTACTATCTGCATATCTTGTCATTAATGATCTGGACATCGTCGTGAACGGACGCAAATTTTGGCAGAAGAAAGGTCATACGGTGTAGAAATATAAAGGGCTGGTGATAAAAGTTGTGAAATCGTAAGGAATCTGTTGAGTACAGAGTTAAAGACTTATAATTAGGCCTATGAAGACAATAAATATCATAAATTAAAAAGGATCAGAAGAATACAGAGCCACGGTAAACACAAAGTTTATAAGGCTTGTGAATTCAATAAAGACTGTGACATCATAAGGGTCTTCAGTTCTGACTTACAGTGAACATAAAGGGTATAAGGGCAGAGAAGACTCAAAGTTTATAAGGCCAGGATGAAAAAGTGTGTGCCATTCAGCATAACATTGGATTAACCAATTAAATAACTGTGTCAGATCCTTATTGACCAATCAAATCCTCTCACTTATTAGCCAATCAGAACTGAGTACATCGAGCCTCAGACTATAAGAACACCACAGCCTACGTTTCTCGTCATTATTGCTCCAGACATCGTTGTGAACGGACGTGAACTTTGGCAGAGAAAAGGAAACATATAAGGACTGGCAAGGACAAATACATAAGGAGTCCCATCAAACATCATAAGGCAGCCAGAGAAGACAACCAAAACTGAAAGTTTATAAAGCCAAGACGTTTAAGCGTGTAAATCTAGATCCGGTACTGACATAAACAAGTTATGGCTTATTCGTGCGAAACCTGTGGAGATACCTTTCTCAAATTAAGTGATCTGTTAAAGCACAGACGAACAGAAAAACATCAAAGGATGTTCGCATGTGATACTTGTCCTAAAGTGTTCAGTCGACGTGATAATTTGGACAGGCATATGAAGAAGCACCTAGAAGAAAACAAACTACATTGTGAAGAATGCGGATTAGCGTTCACCAGGAAAGACAATTTATGGAGACATAAAGCAATAAAGCATGGTCATGGAAAAAAGAGAAAAGTAGATAATGGAGAAGAACCATTGGCAAAACGTCTTAAAGCAACCGATGATCCTAGACAATATTACACCATCAAGAAAATTAATCAACAATACATGAAGAAATTCAGAACAACCGCATCAAATTATCAAGTAAACATCCGGGATTTAGATGTGACTGACAATATAGTAAAAACTCTCAACCATCTCTTCAGTGCAATCTTTGAAGATATGACTAAAGGCAGTAAACCAGAAGACCTGATACGTGTGGTCATTCAGAGCCCTTCCTTGGACTACCCTATTATCATACCCCTGGATCCCATACCAACACTCACATGTGGAAAGTTCATGGATGCTGTCGAGAAAGTATTACAATCTAATGAAGACTTTGTGATTGATGAATCCTTGACATTTGAAGTGCTCCATATCGATATGCCCTCAGGAGCGAGCAGAAAACGGTGTAAATATGTGGACTTGGAGAAAAAAACGATTGAAAAAAGGTGCATTATCCGGATTCAAAATAACGATGAATTATGTTGTGCTAGAGCCATTGTCACAGCCATGGCTAAAGTAGACCAACATGAAAAATGGGGTGCAATCCGGAAGGGGTGTAAAATCCAAAGACAGTTGGCAGAGGAACTACACCAGAAAGCAGAAGTACCCAAAGGACCCTGTGGGCTCGACGAAATCAAGAAGTTTCAACAAATATTACAAGATTACCAGCTTCATGTCGTGTCGGCAGACCATTTCAATGGTATTATTTATAGTGGGCCGGAAGAAGAGAAGAAGATTTTCTTGTATTACCATGACAATCATTATGACGTCATAACAAGTATGCCAGCTTTCCTGAACAAAACCTATTATTGTACGAAATGTCAGAAAGGATATGATCACAAGGAAGCTCATAAATGTAACAACGTTTGTCATTGTTGCAAGAAGATACATCCTGATACAGACGAAACATGGATTCATTGTGATAAGTGTAAACGATTCTTTCACGGACAACTGTGTTATGAATTACATATGAAATCCACTACCAAGGGAAACTCAACGTGTACAACTTACAGTCGTTGTAGAGATTGTGGGAAAACTGTGAATAAAAACATGAGTTCAAGACCCCATGTGTGTGGATCAAAGTATTGTGAACAGTGTAAAGACTTTTTTGAAGAAGGACACCAATGTCATATGCTACCGGAAGATTATGAAGAAGTATCTGATGAAGAAGAAAATGCTAAGACATATATATTTTTTGATCTGGAGTGTAGACAGGACGATATTGTAGAGTGTGAGAAAGGGTATGAGAGAGGTGAGAATGGAACATGTAATCATTGTCAAAAGTCCAAGTGTGGTGCGTATGAGCATGTTCCGAACTTGTGTGTGGCTCATAAAGTGTGCACAGTTTGCATGAACAATGAGGTGATGGAAGAATGTGAGTTGTGTGAACAGAATGAGTGGGTGTTCTCTGGATCAGACACAATCAATACTTTTTGTCAATGGTTGTTTTCAGAAGACAACAATGGTGCCACCGTCATTTGTCACAACTTTCAAGGTTACGATTCGTATCCCATTTTACACTACCTATACAAAAATGCCATCCTTCCTAAAATTATTCCTAATGGAGCAAAAATCATGTCGTTGATGGTACCAGGTTGCAAAATCAAAATGATTGACAGTATCAACTTTCTTCCAATGGCTCTTTCAAAATTACCAGGTATGTTTGACTTTAAAGAATTGGCTAAGGGATATTTTCCACATTTATTCAATACTAAAGAAAATCAGACTGTTGTCTTAGACCACTTACCAGAGATTAAATACTATAACCCTGATAGCATGAAGCCCGACGCTAGGAAAGCATTCATGACATGGTATGACGAGCACAAACATGACACATTTGATTTTCAAAAGGAAATACTGACTTACTGTCGATCAGATGTAGACATACTTTGACGCTGTTTTATAAAGTTTAGAGAGGATTTTATGGCAATAACCAATATTGATCCTTATGAAAAGAGTATCACTATCGCTTCAGCCTGTCAACGAGTCTTCAGAACAAATTTTTTAAAGAAAATACAATAGGTATCATTCCAACACATGGGTACAAACCAGAGCAAACACAATCGATAAAAGCTTTCCAATGGATCAAGTATCTATCACATACTATGGAAATTAGGATTCAACATGCAAGAAATGGGGGTAAGAAAGAGATAGGTCCATATAAAGTGGATGGTTATTATGAGACAGACACTGAACGAGTGGTACTCGAATTTCATGGGGATTTTAGGCATGGGAACCCTAATAAATATTCAAAGAACACAGTCAATCCATTTAATAAGCTCACTATGGGAGAATTATATGAAAACACACTTGAAAAACAAAGATATTTAGAAAAACAAGGCTATACTTACAAATGCATTTGGGAATCAGACTTTGACCAACAACTGACTGACAATATAGACATGAAAGCATTCACCGACAGATTAGACATAGTAACACCCCTTCAACCCAGAGACGCCTTTTTCGGAGGACGGACTGAGGCTTTTACCCTTTTTAAAGAAGTAACAGATAAGGAACACATTAAGTATTATGACGTTACCTCACTTTACCCGTTCATCAACAAAACTGGTAAAATTCCCATGGGTCACCCTAAACTGATTACAGAACAATTTCAAAATTTGAAAGAATACGAAGGACTAATTAAATGCAAAGTACTTCCACCGAGAAACCTGTATATCCCAGTACTCCCCTGCAAAATGAATGGCAAACTAGTATTTGCTTTGTGTAGGATATGTGCAGAAACTCAACAACAAACACCCTGCACTCATACAGACGAGGAAAGGGCTTTTGTTGGAACTTGGGTGACTGACGAAGTCAAAAAAGCACTTGAAAAAGGATACGAGATAAAAACTATGTATGAAATTTGGCATTTTGATGAAGTGTCAAAATATGACCCTGTTACCAAAGAAGGAGGACTCTTTACAGAGTATATAAATTCATTTCTAAAACTGAAACAAGAGAAGAATGGATGGCCCAAATGGTGTCAAACTGAGAAACAAAAATATCAATACATAGAAAAGTATTACAAAAAGGAAGGCATTAAATTAGACTATAAGAATATTGAAAAAAATCCAGGAATGCGAGCTTTGGCAAAACTCATGCTCAATTCGTTTTGGGGGAAATTTGGACAGAGATTGAATCAAAATCAAGTAGAATTGGTAGATGACCCAGAAATATATTTTGACAAACTGAGTAGTGATAGAGAAGGGGTGACGGCCATAAACTTTGTGTCGGAGGACATGGTAGAAATGCGTTGGAAATATAAAGATGATTTTGTTGAACCTTCTGGGAAAACAAATGTAATAATTGCAGCCTATACGACCGCTCAAGCACGACTAAAACTGTACTCATACTTGGAACATTTAGGACCAAGAACACTCTATGCAGACGCAGATTCAATGATATTTTCGGTCAAACAAGGGGAGTGGGAACCCGAGTTAGGGGACTATTTAGGAGACTTGACGGACGAGGTACCTGGACAGAAAATTAAGACTTTTGTGACAGGGGGTCCTAAAAACTATGCATACCAACTGGACAGACCGGACGAAAATGGAAAACAGACCCATTGCAAAGTGAGAGGGATAACCCTTAATTTTCAAAATCAAACCAAAGTCAATTTTGATACCCTCAAGGACATGATCAAATTCACCCACCCTACCGTAAAAGTGACAGACACACATAAAATATGTCGAGATCGGAACCAAGCAAAACTTTTGACAGTAACACAAGACAAAGAGTATCGGGTTGTGTTTGATAAGAGAGTACGAAAAGGACATATATCTTACCCATATGGCTATTGATTTGTATATAAATTGTTGAAAAATAAAGTGTTATAAATATATCGGCGTCTATTGTTTTTCTTTATAATACCAGAAGAGGGGGGGGAACTAAAAATCCCCTAGAGAGACAGAGAGCAGAGAGAGAGAGAGAGAGATGACTCATCAAGAGTTGTACCGGAGGAATTTCGATTTTTACCTCCTCCCATCTTCAAAATGGCGATTTATATAGAATATATAGTAAAACTCCCTCCAAAAATTTCCCTATAGAGACGTCATACACTACTGGTCTGCGTTCGTCAGCTCAAATTTGTCAAAGAGTGACTAATGCCTTTTCATATATGTGTTTAAATTTAGGAATATGTATGTGCTAAATAAAACTCACTTTGACCAAAGCCCCAATAATTATTTTACTAAGGAGAATTGTCTAATAATATTTTTTCGATGTGCACTGCACTGCGAGAAACAGAAAACTGATCATTACACGGCGAAACTCGCCTTTATATACCCTTCAGAACTGCATGCGCAGTAAACCAGCGTTCCACTGAACCATATCTCTACGGATTATTTGATTTTACCGTCATTTGTATTCTTCTAAATTCAACATGTTGATTACAAATACAGCGTAAACGAGCGTAGGCAACGAACCGAGGTACTTACATTGTATTACAGCGTTAAATCTTTTTAGAATTGGACGAGTTGAATTTATCTTTTCAGCTGACCGGAAGTTTGAATACTTAAGTAAAAGTAGGGTCAGGACTATATATCTAATAAAATATTCCGGAACGGACTGAATCGTCTAAGCTGGCCACACTATGTACGATCTCTGCTTGTGCACCTAGTATTTAAAGTCTACAATAAAGAGCTCTGAATAAGTAAAGTGTAAGAATGTATAAGAAGGCAACGCAACTATTCCAAGTCGTTACAAATTTGTTTAAAAAAATAACTTACTGTTGGGAAAAATCTCCATTGAAAGCTTCTATTGTGAAGTCGGTATCGCCTTTCTCTTTCTGATCATAGGTTGAGTGTTGAATTAAAATCAGACTTACAATTAAGGACAGATAGTAAGATTTAGAATGTGCTTCTAATGGGTAATTATCACTGAGAATTTTCCACAAATAAGAAGCGTGCCATAGTAAAGACGCTTGTTGTCGAAGAGTATTTTGCAGCGTGTCCGCAAACTTGCACAGTTCACGACGGCTATTTTTAGATACATACATATTGCACTACATTTAGAGATGATGTCTGTGTAAGCGATGGGCTATCGTTTACCCGTGCGGACGAAATGATTGTTGCAAAGGTATTAACCGTTAAAGACCTCAGTCTTTATAGACATATTCATTATCACAAAGGCACATTTGTAAGTTATTTACAACAAAAAAAAAACTGGGTTGTTTATTGAATAATTAGTAAACTATGTTTTATCTCGTAAACCGGAACTTAGGACAGGAAGCGGTACAAGGCCGGAGGTATGCTTACGTCACCCCATAGATTAGGATTATAACAATGAGAGCCTGGTTGCTACTCAACCAGGCGACTCAAAAATAGATATCATTCTTACCTTAGTTATTCATGCAAAGTAACATGATTTTGCTTCCTTGTGCTGCAGCAACTTCTCGTCTCCGACCTCTACCGTTGGCCAGTTTTAGCAGAAAAAAGGGAGGGTAAATTCATCGGATCAGGCAGGTTCAGATCTGTATCGTATTTACATCTCTTTTTCAGAAATATTGTACTGTAACAGGAAACTTACCACATACGGTTTCGATGTGATGCCTATTTCCAGTTATTTCGAGGTCCTTGCAATCCCTAATTTTGAATTTGGATATCATATGTAAAATTCAACGACACGTTTAAAACGGAAGACTTCCAATGGCCACCGATATGCTCGGAACTACCGTCCGGTACCGCCAGCAGCAAGTACATTAGCTCAAAATAGTTTTTGTTTACTAGTCATGATAATTGTCTTACCTTTTTATGCTTACCAAAGATATCTGAAGGAAACATGTACTGTAAACGAGGAAAAATGTGAAAGCAGAAGGGTAAACTGAAATCATGTCGGTTCCGGTCCAATCCGGTGATTTTTTACATTCCCCCCCCCCCCGGTAAAACGTGTATATGAATTGAAAATGGTACTTTATCTTTCAAATGCAACAACGACAACATAATCGCAAACGGTGTTCTCAATGACCAGATTGTACTCTGAAATGCAATTTCTGTTATTTCAAGTCTGCGCATGTACACAAATTGTTCGAAAGTCTTGTAACAAATCGGTATCTAGGTAAACTTCCACTGTGGATGAATAATTCGTACTGAGGTTCGATTTGCCAATCAAATCGATGGTTGCATTTTAAGCCAATCAGAAACCGTAATTGCATATATTCATACATGATGTTAAAAGTGGTCGCGGCTTTTGTGCAAAATTCTGAAAAGCGGTATTACAAAGGGCTAGGCCCTGATGGACCCCTAGCCCAAAAACCTTTTTTAACCAGTCTCTTTTGGCCTTATCCAGTTTGATTCTTTGGACTTTTGGTACTTTGGGCTTTTTGGGTCTTGACTGATTGGTGTTTTACTCTCTTTTCGTAATCATTTTAGTCGTATCAGGCTGACAGCTGACCTTTTCATGTATTTTCCTTGGTTTTACAACTCGGGATGTGCCTTGATTTGCTCAGAGACACTCCCATATAGGTAAAACATTATCTCGAGTGTGGATCAAACCCAGCACCTTATGATTGCTAATTCATCACCTCAGTTCTTTTGCTACTGAATAAATAAATTGCATTTTCTCAAAGGCTAAAACATTATATACATAGTAAAATTAGTGTTGCACCCCCTGTGTTTTTAACGTGTTTAATTTTCTGGCGTGAATGATATGAAATGGGTTGGAAATTAGAATCTGGCTGCTGTATACAAGAATAAACAAGTCTGTTGTCTCTGAAATGGAATGAACTGAGGTATCCCTTAACCTCATGGCAGCAGCTACTGATCGAGCTGTTTCAACCTCTCGTGAGAGGTGTGAGACAAAGACTGCAAGCTGTTTTGCATGCCCCGGGTGGAAGTACGCAATATTGCCTGATTTTGTGTGTCCATTCTCTGCAGGTCACTTTCAACCTGTCGTAAGTTTTGTTTCGACATTAAATTCCCTGTTTTAACCAAACTTAAACGCTTCTCGTTTTTCTTAAATTTGAAAGCAACATCTAGGCAAAAGATTCCCACTTACCATGAGGTCAAGGGATACCTCAGTTCAGTTCATTTTATGGGCAAAAGACGAGTCTGTTGGTGTATGCAGCAGCCGAATTCTAATTTCGACCCAATTTTACCTCATTCACGTCAGAAAATCAAACCCGGTAAAAAAACATAGGGTGTGCAACACTAATTTTACTATGTATATATCTCTGCAAGATCAAGAGACAGTTTGATCATAATCTAGAATATAGCAGTGGACACTGTGGATAAGAGAACAGACTGCACGTTCTCTGCAGTCTGATCTTGATCTACATTGTCCACAAAAGCTTCTGGTGTCGTGTATGGTATGGAAAGAGTTAAGCACTGGGCAACCCAAAAAAACTCAAAGCTCTTTGAAGGATGCCATTTTAACCCATATCCAACAAATGTTGTACTCTGAATTTGTCTGATTTTGTTTACCTCGAGATCTGGAAGTAAAGAGATGAAAATGTTTCAAGGAACCTTTAGTTATGATAACTTACAGGATGCAATTAATTCATACAGATAATTGCGTCATTCCATTTGTCATTCTGTCTTTCTGTCCATATACCCCCTCAGAAAGGTCTATTGATAATTAGGAGAGGGGTATGATGGATGAGGGACTCGAATATGATGCCTCTGGCTCAGAAGGCATTACAGTACAAACATGAAACGCAACGAAGCAGGTATAAAAACTCCTTTAATTCATCGAAACAAACATTTAATCGAAACATTTTCATCTTTTTACAGCCAGGGGTAAACAAAATCTGACAAAAAACAGTTTTGTAAACATTTGTTGGATCTGGGTCAAAATGGCACCCTTCAAAGAGTTTTGAGCAAACAATGGATAACGCTGCTCGCCTTTAGGCTTCGTCTGTATTCGTCTTATTTCTTGTATTTATCAATACAAATGTAACTTGCTTGTAGAATAAGTAAATGTACAATTATATATTTGTATACAACAACTTGAAGAATAAACGTTGGTCATCGTCAGCCTTACTGGATTTTGCTGGCCATATTGGATCAACGTTGTTCTTAAAAAGGTAAAAAATAAAAACAGGCATATCCATTATTCCATCTAACAGTATCAGTGTTCTCTTCCTGGTGTAAATGTAAAATTAGCCATGCAAATGTGATGCCATTGATAATATAGACACATATATGCAATGAAACCGTGAATTTCAGCACACGAGTTATTGCCCCTGTCAAAAAATCTTCACCACTTCCCATCTAGTCAACAACCCAAAATCAAAGCTAGAGGGTCTATAGTATGAAAATATATCGCCAGAATTTAAAAACCATGCCCTCTCTAAATAACTCGCTCAAATTTTGAGTTAGGCAAGGTTCAGTATCTTCACCGGTAACCTCAAGACCACTAGCCCGTTTTGCCATACTTGCAAAGGGGCTGTTTTTATCCAGTTTCCTTTTACTAGAGTCACTAGTAGTAGCGGTAGAGCATTCTGGAAGCTCACCCTCTTCATGGTTATAACCATCATCACAACTATAAGACTGGTCATATTCAATCTGATATTCATACTGTTGGCTGTAGTCATACTCTTCCAGTGCCTTTATTCTATCCATAATAGAGTCAACTTTTTTGTCAAACGACCTCTGGTCGGCTTGAATTTCTTTCAATAACTGTAACACCCCGTCATCACAACTGATGGTTTGTGTAACCGCTGACGGAGTCTTGACAGCCGTCGTAGTCGACGAACTCTTGACAGTAGTCGCAGTAGAGGTCGTATTCCCCCGTTCACTAGACTTTTCGGCCTTTTTGCGGCCTTTTCTTGTTTTTTTTTTTTTTTTTTTATCCTCCATGGCTACGAAAAACACATGAACCGGAAACACCGTCACTTTAAACAGTCAAAACACACGGATAACAAGAAATAATAAATCAAAGGACTTATAGTCCTGAGAGTCGCCTGGAGGGTAATGGATAAGTTTTTTTTTTGTTCAAATCTATTAAAAGCATTCAAGATACAAAATAACTTAACCATAAGACAGTATTATATGCAAGCATATATCTGAGTTGTCATCCTAAAATTACAAACATCAATATTATAATTTACATGAAAAAAAAAATGTGTGTGTGTGTGTGTGTGTGTGTGTGTGTGTGTGTGTGTGTGTGTGGTGAGAATTAAATAAAAAAAAAAAATAGGCACCAAGAACAGCTTTAAAAAGTTTAAAGTCTCTCACCCCGGGTGACTTCATTTTTAAAAAATGGTTTGCAAAAGGTACAATCAATATAAAACAAGTCATTTTGTTGAAATGATATCCACCGCCTAAAAAAAAACACTTTTTTTGATAGAGACATAATTATAAGAGGTATTGTGTTTTGCATGTAACTGGCCTTTTTTTGTTAATGGTGAAAATATACATTAAGCCCCCTTTTTCCATGACACGGCATTTCATTAAATAAAAACAAATACTGATTGTCTTTGGCTTATGATAAACGATATAAATATGAAGTTTCATTAAATTTTGTCCGGTACTTAAAGAGATATTGGTCCATAATGGAAATATACATCAAGCACCCTTTTTCCATGACACCGCATTAAAAACAAAAGCAAAAGAAAACAAAACAAGCAAACCGGAAGACATCAAGCCTCCTTTTTCCATGACAAGGCATTACATTGAAAAAAAGTATATCGGCGGACTATCATGAGGAAGACATGTGTAACGTTATGCTTCTGTCTAGATCGTATAGTGGATTTTTCTTTTAAACAACCAAGTCAAAGGTTTTCACAAACAACATTTATTTTAAAACATTTTTCTTGTATTTTCCTAAGTCCTTCTTTCCAGACCTTTTCACGCAACCCGATGGTACCAGTCTCTCTGTCTTCACATCTCTTTCTCCGATCGCGCATCTCACAACACATTTATAGGGAGTCAAAACACTCCCACTGTCAATATCAATATTCATAAGGCATCAATAGCTAAAATTCTAAGCAAACTAGACTCTCAAAACACACGCCTATCCGGAGAGCCATAGAGTTGTTGATAACTGAGTTTTCACTCATAACGTTACACATGTATGAAGTTTCATTAACTTTCGTCAACGATTTTAGAATATATCTGTCTGGATGGACGGAGGATCGGACGGACGAACGGACAGACAACATGAAGACTACATCTCCCCAACACCCCGAAATTCGGCAGGGCATAATAACTGTCGAAGTTCCATCAATATTTACACTTCCTCCCTAGTTTAATAATGCCTGTAAAGAATGTGGACAAAAATTAGGCTTCTAGGTTGATAAAAATGTTTTTTCTAGCCCAGAATCTGGGTGGCTTAACTTACATGTATATCTTAATTCTTACACATATAACTAAAACAAACATTCTAAACAATTTCAGTAGAATAGGGCATACATTTTCTCTCCAGATTTAGAACAAGTTGTTTTTGTATGACACAAATTTTCTAAAATTGTACCATGTGGTATATATTGGTTAACTTGAATACAGGATGCTGGATATGAAATTTGGGTATGATTGCTTATAGCTTCAGAGGCGGTGATTTTGAAATGCTACTACTCAGTTCTGAAGCTTCTGTGAATTTTATAGAAACAGAGCAGAACCACTTGAACAATTTTACAGGATGACCCTTTAGGCAACATTAGTATGGAACTCAATTGAACTTTGTCTTCTGGTATAGGATCTATTGACATACTTTTAGACCAAAAATGCCCTTTAGCAACTCCCCCCATATCTGATCTAAGCAGTCTGACAAAGTTTCGGACATAAATGGATTCTATAGCACTATTAAAGTTTCGTCTGATTTGACCTAGTGACAACCTTTTTCTTTTAATCCCAGGTGACCTACATTCAATTTTGTTAGAGAAACAGTTGGGCAATTTCATGATCACTGGACTGAAATGCAGCCTCTAGAGCACACGCAAATATTTGACTGGGTAATCTGCCTGTCCTTTGGAAATAATTTGTTTTTGCTGTTGTCCGGGTTCAAGTTTTGTCCACAATTAACTTTAAGAATGTGGCTGCTACAGCTCAAGAAAAACAATAACCCACTAGCATGATCATCAGCCTTTTAGCTTTGTCTGCGTTTTATAACGTCCCAGGGATTAGTACTGCTTCCACACCAGTTGAAAATTGTAGAGATCTACACGTATGTTGCTTTGGTGTAAACTAAATGTTTGCGATTCGCCCTATTACACTTTACAAGGACCCTTTACAAGATTACAAACAATCCAATAAAGAACTTGTTATTCGAGTGGGTTAACATTAATCTGTTCTATTATATTTGAAATATAGTGGAGTAAAAAGTCAAGTTCTCAGATTGCTGGTTGTTAGAACTGCGTAGTTTCAAGTCGAATTCCCGAGTGAATTCAGATTTTGGCAGTCACGAAAGCACCAAGAGCGTTCTGACACCCGCACTAATAAATTGTTGACTCATAAATACTAGATCTAGGTTAATCGCACATTGAAAAAAAAAACAGCAGACTTTGACAAATTCACCTCTCTAGAAACGAAAAACCATTAATTAAACACAGTAAACTTTAAAACACACTCTCTGCATGGATCGGTGAAGCTCTAGGTCGGTGTACGCTGAAAATAAAGACCGGTTCAGCGACTGATTCAGAAATATGTAAATTCATAAAGAATTCTGTGGTGCAAATGATGTTATACGTCACGCGATTATAAGATTTACATTTGTCGCACAGCTACATTGCAGAAAGCACTTGCTAAGCGATGACTTGGAACCGTGCGCATTACATCCGCTATGTACGATCTCTGCTTGTGCACCTAGAACATGGGTGTACAAAGTATTTAAAGTCTAGAATAAAAAGCTGTGAGGAAGCAACGTGTAAGAATGTCTAAGAAGGCAACGTAACCATTCCAAGTCGTTATAAACTTGTTTAAAAAAAAAATAGCCTATTGCTGAGAAAAATCTCCATTGAAAGCTTCTATGGTAACTCGGTATCGCCTTTCTTTTTCCGATCATAGGTTGAGTGTTGAATTGAAATACAATTAAGGACAGATTGTAAGATTTAGAGTGTACTTCTAATGGGTAATTATCAAACAATTTTCACTCAGAATCGTCCACATATAGAAGCGTGCCGTAGTAAATACGCTTGTAGTCGAAGAGAATTTTTCAGCGTGTCCGCAAACTTTAGGTCACGACTGCTATCGTTAGATACATACATAATGCGCTAATTATGGAGATGATGGCTGTGTGAGCGATAGGCTAGCGTGTACCTTTTTGGACGAAACGATTGTTTCAAAGGTTTGAACCGTTAAATAGCTCAGTCTTAATAGACATATTCATTATCACAAAGGCACAATTGTAAAGTATTTACAACAGAAAAAAATGGGTTGTTTACCGAATAATTAGAAAACTATGTTTTATCTCGTAAAGCGGAACCTGGGACAGGAAGCAGTACAAGGCCGGAGGTATGCTTACGTTACCCCATAGATCAGGATTATAACAATGAGAGCCTGGTTGCTACGCAACCAGGCAGGCGACTAAAAAATCGATGGCCAAAAAGACAACTCGGTATATATATTCCATGGTCACCGAAGACACCTCGAATAAGTACAAAAACGCAAGAAAACGATGTTAAACGACTGCCCAATTTTCACGGCGTTGAAAAATCCGCCATAACGGAAGCCACTGACTTCGCATGTGCGCGCCACATCTCATTTGTTCCGAACGTTGTCGTATAGAATTAATATAGGTCACCGGTTAAATACCGGTTAAATACACTTTTATTTTAACCCTCTTTTTCAGCGACGGTTCCTTGACTAGAACCAATTCGAACGAAAACGACGAGTTTGAGTTGTTCGTCGGCATACGTCGAAAAAGTTTGTCCACGCGAAAATTTCAACTCTTTGGGCAAAAAACGATGTGCGCGAACGTACTTCAACGGACGAACTTAAGCAAACTTAAAACGAACTTGGTGCGATGAGCTAACGAGCTTTAACGTATGCCAGCGAATGCCAAAACATTTCTGTATTCTGACATACTCTGGATCAGTTCGTTATAATGTAAAGGCTTGTTTCTAAGGAACGTCAATTTTCAACGGTTATCTGCAAGGGAACCTGCGTGGCTCAGTGGTAAAGTGTAGGACTTGTGACCTGGAGGCCCCTGGTTCGAGCCTCACTGGGTTTTTCGTGGGAGTGTCCTTGGGCAAAGCGCTTCAGAGCCCTAGCCTAGTTCTGATGAAACCCACGAAATACATGAATATGTGAGCTATCGCCGTGGTATGACTGAAATAGCGTTGAAAGCGGCGTAAAACACTATTCAATAAATCAACAGTTATCATTGATTATCCGCAATAGGACAACAGGTTTTTTTTACCTCTGCGGAAACCAAATTCTTCAACGAATTCTAACTTATCACTAAAACATTAATTTTAAGCGGTCTCTCAACGGTCTTCGTACGAATTTTTCCAGAGCGCGGGCAGAGACCATCCGCAACACGTTGGACGATTGTTTGGAAATCGTTGAAATTCGTTTATACTCGTTTTGCTGTCGCACTGTAGCTTGTTAACATGTCGTTACTCATACGTTTTAAACTCGTTCTCGTGTTGTTTGAAGTTGGTTTTTATTTCGTTAAACCCATGGAAGAAATTCGTCGGATTTTTGTGCGTTATTGAGCTTTAAGAAGTAAGCACAAGTCGTAATGGATCGCACAAAATTATAAAAGTACACGGATCCTTTCGATTTCTATCCTTCAACCGGAGCAATTTAGTTTAATTGCGTGTTGTTACGAGCTATTTACAGTGTATTTCGGTTAAAAACGATGCATTTACGGCTTCATAGCTTATTTCGGTTAGTTAAGAAACAATACTTATTAATAGCGGGTCCGTTAAGTTCACAACGAATTTTACCTGAAGATCTCATTGTGAAACAACGTGGCGCATGAGAGAAATAGGCTACTTGCAGATTAATCAAAGATTTTTTACAACTTCAATAGTTATTCCACTTGTGACGACGGATAGTGCTCGTAACAAATCGTGAAAATCCGTAAGACCATCCTGAATTGGCCTTTAACAAATCGTAAATAGCATGTAACGTTTCCCTTGTAATCCGTTCGTAATCGTATACTAATCGCAGCGTATTGTAATATTTATTTTTTTTTGCAAGTTGTTCATGGATCCTTGCGAGCAATTTACAAAAGATAATGTGTTATTTGCGAACGGTTTACGATAATAACGGTTTGTTACGTTTTATTTACGAGCCTTTCACGGAAAAATAAACCCCTGAACACTAAAATGTTGCCTCTCCTTTCACGGATCAGTACGAGTTTCAGGGATCAGTGACGTGTTATTTACGAACACCAGCGAGTTACTTGCGGATGCTCTCGAGTCATTATGAGTTTACGATCGTAAAGACTCAAAAGAAAAATCCGTTTACGTGAATGTGGTGTAAATTCCTTCCGTTAATGATAATAAGGTTTAAAACACACGTGCCTGAATTTTGACAATTTTCAAAATTTTGGCACGGATCATACGGACCCAACTGATACGATACGGACAGTAACATACTCCATAAGGAGTACAGCCCATTACAAACAGAATGGATAGATACGGACGATCTATCCCTGGCATCCGCAGAATCCGTTCGGGTACGTGTGACTGTAGCATTACTATCGATACGTCTTATGAAGCAAAGGATTGTTCCACTTGGAGAAACACGAGACAGGTGCTGATAACTTTACTTTGATCATATGACATAAACAGGTGCTCAGTAAGGGATAAAATCACAAAACCAAGAAATTATAGTCAGTGTAATTGGATGCATCTTTAAGACAAACAATAGATTGGTCGTTTTCAGTACGAGTATCTTTATTTAGCTGCGAAGAACACGAGTGGCCACTGAGATAAATTTTTGCACAAGCTCATGGGTATTGATTCTTTGGCATAAAACACTTGTTTGAAATAGTGGTACTTGAAGAAGAGGAAGCCTGAATTTCTGTCGATTGTGGGATTGAAACGGAAAATCGCTTGTTTTGCGCATGAATGCAAAGTCAAATGGCTTCAAAAGCTTTGTAGATGCTATGCCTTTGAAAGCGACAAACATTTCAGTTGAACTACAAGTAAATTTCGTTTATCCCTTTACCACACAATCCCGTATTCGACCCTGCTATGAAGAAAATTTAAAACATTGAAGGAAAAGGGAAAAGGCCGGTAACCAGCATTTTCTCCTTTTACTACAATGCTTTCTATTCTTCCAGAGACAAATTATATCATCTGAGCTACATTTAATTCGTCGTCTGCCAAAAATTTCAATATAGGCCGGCCTAAACTTTTGTCGTGTGTTAACGAGTTAATCTTAAAAAAAGAGACAAATTTATACATTCAACCTTTTAGTGGCAAAAGTATCTTTTCGATGTTTAAGGTATCGTACGGCAGTTTGATAATTCGATCATGTCGTGTGACTACCTTCTGTCATAATTTATGACTGAACGATTAATGTGATAATTTCATCTACATACATAATACATGTATAGATTGTTAAGCAGATATATATATATTTGGGCCATGCTGTGTGAAAAGGGAGTATAATGCTTATGTTAAAAAGTATCGACTAGGTCAGCCTGTGCAGTCCGCGCAGGCTGACCAGGGTCAAAACTTTGCAGGTCAGTTTTCTGTATGTTAAAGGAACAGTGTACCTCATGATTCAGTAGGTTGTTTTACAAAATGGATTTTAATGATCCATAATTATGTGATGACTGGCTTGGTACAATGCATAATGAAGATGCATAAAACCCATTCTCTCCAGGTACAAGGACCATTCTACCTCCAGATCCAGTCGGTTATTATACAACATGGATTTTATGGATCGATAATTATGTGATGACTTGCTCGGTATAATGCATCACGGAGGGGCAGTAACACCCCCCCCCCTTTGCATGAACGTGGCTCATTTCCATTTATTTATTTATTTATTTATTTAAATCTCATCAGTGTATATTTAAAAAGAATAACACAGGTACATGGTACAATGCCCCTCTTCAAGTAGAGTGATAAGAGTCTTAATACATGTAGATGGTAAAAGTAGTGGAATAATGAGAGTTGTGTCGAATTAGTGCCGTTTATGCCGAATCAATACCCTTTAAGCAAACCACCACGGTTATGGCTAACGTCCCATTAAGCCCAACGAACCATTACGCAAACGACCTCAATTAAGCAAACCACCACAGTTATGATTAACACACCATTAAGCCCCAACACCCCATTAACCAATTCACCACATTATGACTAACACCCACTTATGCCTCTCATCCTCCTTAAACAACGCAACCCCTTATACACAACACAAATTAACAAGATAACCATACAAATGCTTTAAGTAATTTTATAAACACAAACATGCTTATAAAATCCAACGCAATGGCTAACCAGCATAAAACCATCATATGCCAGATCAAAAACAATCATAATAAAATCTCTTTCTTGAACGTTTTTAAGTAAATTCAATTTTTAAAAAAAAAAATTTTAAAAATTTGGTTTTAGGGTAAAACCCACCTAACAAAAAATTTTTTTCATTTCCTTGAAAAACTGCTTCACCAACGAAACCAGACATAACATTATGTCAATGCATAAAAAAATATAAAAAAAATAAAAAAATTGATTTTAAAGTTAAGTAATTATAAATATTATATAAAAATATGTCTGTCTTAAATAAAATTAGTAAAGAATCTAGAAAAATCATAAATAGGTGTTTAAAAGATAGACCAATTGTTTTTAAAGTAACCATGCCAATACCAAAACAAAAATTGGTTGCATTTTTATTTGACCCAGCAAATAGTTTTAGAAATTTAAAAAGGATAAAATCAGCCATATACTGTTTAACACAGTAGAGAAAAAATAAGAAATACAGAAAAGTTTACAGTAAATATTGGTTACACAGTTGACTTTAGAAGGCCAGAATCTATACCGTTTATGGGGATAACATCAGATAAAATTTTTGATGAGTGTATCGTGTTTGCATTAAAATATTTAGCAGAATTTACAAGTGTTAGACCTTTCTTTTAAACCCTAGTTTTTCATGATGGAAATTTTGAAGAAGATGAGCCACAAAAAATTAATGGAGATAAAACGTTCCATTCTGATAATTGTGTAATATGTTTAGAAAAAACTCCAAATATTCATTTTGTTGATTGTAGCCACATATGTATATGTGAAAGATGTAATATTAAAAAACTTACAATGAATTGCCCAATATGTAAAACAAAAAATAACATCAAACGTAAAATATAACTTTTTTTACAAAGTTATATTTTAATTTTCAATCCTATGATGCCCCAAAGCTAATGTATCTATCTGATTATCTAATATAAATCTTTTATCATCATTAGCACTTAAGGCAACCTTGTTTATTTGTTCTGTATATAACACATGATTACGACTTCTGATTGTGCTCATTTTTCTAAGTTGTTCTTTTCTTGTAAACAAACAATTTTTATAGTCCCCATGTATAATATCCTTTTCAATAACAAATTTTTTAATTCCCTTACATTTTTAGCTCACCTTAGCACAACGTGCTAAAGGTGAGCTATTGTGATCGCCCTATGTCCGGCGTCCGTCGTCCGTCGTCCGTCAACAATTTCTTTAAACATCTTCTTCTCCTAAACCACTGGGCCAATCTTGATGAAACTTGACAGGGATGTTCCTTGGGTGAAGCTCTACCAAAATTGTTCAAAGAATTTAATTCCACCCACAACTCTGGTTGCCATGGCAACAAAAAGGGAAAAAAAGCAAAATATTTGAAAATCTTCTTCTCTGAAACTAGAAGGCGTAGAGCTTTGATATTTGGTATGTAGCATCTCCTAGTGGACCTCTACCAAATTTGTTCATTTGATGCCCCTGGGGTCAAAACTGGCCCCGCCCCGGGGGTCACAAGTTTGAGCATAGTAACAAAGAAGGAAAAATTTAAAAATCTTCTTCTCTGAAACTTGAAGGCGTAGAGCTTTGATATTTGGCATGTAGCATCTCCTAGTGAACCTCTACCAAGTTTGTTCATATGATGCCCCTGGGGTCAAAACTGGCCCCGCCCCGGGGGTCACAATTTCCAACATAGGAACAAAGAAGGAAAACTTCAAAAATCTTCTTCTGTAAAACTAGAAGGCATAGAGCTTTGATATTTGGCATGAAGCATCTCCTAGTGGACCTCTACCAAGTTTCTTCATATGATGTCCTTGGGGTCAAAACTGGCCCTGCCCCGGGGGTCACAAGTTCGAACATAGGAACAAAGAGGGGGAACTTTAAAAATCATCTTCTCTGAAACTGGAAGGCGTAGAGCTTTGATATTTGGTATGTAGCATTGCCTAGTGGACCTCTACCAAGTTTGTTCATATGATGCCCCTGGGGTCAAAACTGGCCCCGCCCCGGGGGTCACAAGTTTGAGCATAGTAACAAAGAAGGAAAACTTTAAAAATCTTCTTCTCTGAAACTTGAAGGCGTAGAGCTTTGATATTTGGCATGTAGCATCTCCTAGTGGACCTCTACCAAGTTTGTTCATATGATGCCCCTGGGATCAAAACTGGCCCCGCCCCGGGGGTCACAATTTCCAACATAGGAACAAAGAAGGAAAACTTTAATAATCTTCTTCTGTAAAACTAGAAGGCATAGAGCTTTGATATTTGGCATGAAGCATCTCCTAGTGGGCCTCTACCAAGTTTGTTCATATGATGCCCTTGGGGTCAAAACTGGCCCTGCCCCGGGGATCACAAGTTCGAACATAGGAACAAAGAGGGGGAACTTTAAAAATCATCTTCTCTGAAACTAGAAGGCGTAGAGCTTTGATATTTGGTATGTAGCATTGCTTAGTGGACCTCTACCAAGGTTGTTCATACGATAGCCCTGGGGTCAAAACTGGCCCCACCCCGGGGGTCACAAGTTTGAGCATAGTAACAAAGAAGGAAAAATTTAAAAATCTTCTTCTCTGAAACTTGAAGGTGTAGAGCTTTGATATTTGGCATGTAGCATCTCCTAGTGGACCTCTACCAAGTTTGTTCATATGATGCCCCTGGGGTCAAAACTGGCCCCGCCCCGGGGTCACAATTTCCGACATAGGAACAAAGAAGGAAAACTTTAAAAATCTTCTTCTGTAAAACTAGAAGGCATAGAGCTTTGATATTTGGTATGTAGCATCGCCTAGTAGACCTCTACTAAGTTTGTTCATATGATGCCCTTGGGGTCAAAATTGGCCCTGCCCCGGGGGTCACAAGTTCAAACATAGGAACAAAGAAGGAAAACTTAAATTTTTTTTTCTCTTAAATGGGAAAGCATAGAGCTTTGATATTTGGTATGTAGCATCTCCTAGTGGACTTCTACCAACTTTGTTCCAAGGATGCTGCTTGGGTCAAAACTGGCCCAGCCCCTGGGGTCACAAGTTCGAACATAGGAACAAAGAAGGAAAACTTTAAAATTCTTCTTTTCTGAAACATAAAAGGTGTGGAGCTTTGATATATGGTATATTGCATCTCAGAGTGGACCTCTACCAAGTTTGTTCATATGATGCCCCTGGGTCAAAACTGGCCCCGCCCCGGGGGTCACAAGTTCGAAGATAGGAACAAAGAAGGAAAACTTTAAATTTCTTTTTCTCTTAAACGGGAAGGTGTAGAGCTTTGATATTTGGTATGTAGCATTTCCTAGTGGACCTCTACCAAGTTTGTTCATATGATGCCCCTGGGTCAAAACTGGCCCAGCCCCGGGGGTCACAAGTTCGAACATAGGAACAAAGAAGGAAAACTTTAAAATTCTTCTTTAAAACTGGAAGGCGTAGAGCTTTGATATTTGGTATGTAGTGATTCTCTTCTAAGTTTGTTTGCCCATCTAAGCGCAACAAGTTCATTGAGTTCAAAATTGGGTCATCTTGGGTCATAAACTAGGTCACTAGGTCAAATTAAAGAAATACCTTGTTGGCACTCTCGAGGCCACATTATTTGCTCAATTGCCTTGAAAATTAGTTAGAAAGTTTGTCTTTATAAAGTCTCACATAAGATTAATTTGGGTCAACCTGGGTCATAAACTAGTTCACTGGGTCATATTAAAGAAATACCTTGTTTGCACTCTGGAGGCCACATTTATTGCTCAAATGACCTGAAATTTGGCCAGAATGTTTGTCTTGATGAAATACCAGATGAGTTTGGATTCGGGTCACCTGGAACCATAAACTAGGTCACTAGGTCAAAATAAAGAAATACCTTGTGAGCACTCTAGAGGCCACATTCTTTGCTTAATTGCCTTGAAAATTGGTCAGAATGTTTGTCTTTGTAAAATCTCACATTAGTCTGAATTTGGGTCAACTGGGGTCATAAACTAGGTCACTTGGTCAAATTAAAGAAATAGCTAGTGGGCACTCTAGAGGCCACATTTATTATTCATTTGATTTGAAAATTGGTTTAAATGTTCCTTTCGATATAGTCAAAGACCAGTTCAAATTTGGGTCATCTGGGGTCATAATCTAGATCACTAGGTCAAATTAAAGAAATATCTTTAGGGCACTCGAGGCCACATTTTTTGCTCAGTTGACTTGAAAATTGGTCAGAATGTTTGTCTTCATGAAATATGAGTTTGAAATTGGGTCACCTGCAGTCAAAAACTAGGTCACATGGTCAAATTAAAGAAAAACCTTAAAGGCATTCTACTAAGGTGAGCGACCCAGGGCCATCATGGCCCTCTTGTTTACTTTCATTACCATCCAATGTTTTATAACTATACAACTTTGCTCTTAACCCTACAAACTCTTCTATATTTTCTCCCCCACATTCATCCTTAAACATCCCAATTACTTTTTTGTTTAAGCCTGTTGGTATACCAGATTTATGGTCTATAGGATAATTACTTGTGTCAAATTTTTCTTTTACATCTTTTGATATATCCTTGTAAAAATCTTCAGTCTCAATCACGTACATTAAACTATCTGTATCAGTGAACAAAAGTTTTGCTTTTTCATTATATTTTACTTTAATATAATCATAATGGAAGTCATACATCAAAGTTTTACTTAAATCAGGAATACACATACCTAAATATACTGGTTTATTAAAAGTTAAGTGTGTCTTCTTCATATGCATTCCTATTAAGTTTTCATCAAAAACTTTTACATGCTTAAAGTTAGGTTTAGCGGCTAATTTTTCTGCCTTTTTTACATCATTAACTAACCTAAAATCGGTACGGTTTCTAATGTTTTCCATTGTCTTACCAAACACACTGTTGTTCATTAATTTAAAGAAGGTTTTTTCAAACTCATTTGTTGCTTTTGTCCTTAGTTTTGTATATAAATCGATATAAGGTTTTAACCAAGCACTTTCTTTAAATGTTATTCCTCTATGAATTTTTGTTATTTTAAACCTAAGTACTCGTATAATTGTAAACTTTTTCTATGAACTACATAATTTTTTTTATCATTTAAATTTGGAATTAATTTTTCTACATTATTTATCTTTAAATTTTCTGGAGCTAAAGGACAGTCATTGTGTAAATCATGTAATTCTTTAGGATATTCTAAATCTACTTCTAATATTCCAATTTTTTAATTCTGTTTTATTCATCCATTTAAAACCATGTGTTGGAAGAAATTCAGACATTGCCCAACCGTAAAGATTGTTAGCATCAAGGTAAATAATATATTCACTTAATAAATCAGAGACATAATCTTCACCCATATATTTATTATTAGCTTTTGCATATCTATTAGAAATCATTGATACTCCTCCTCTGATACCTTTTTCTATCATTAAGAGCATATCAGGGTCTGATAAAAGTTCAAGGTTTACTTTGGTTGTTTTTAATGCAGCATCCCAAGCCAAACCTGGGGCTGTGTAATAATGAGCAGGCTCTAAGTTATAATTTTTACAACAAACATTTCTAAAGTTTTCAAAGATATCAGCTAAAAGCAAAACATCAACTTCATTATACAAATTGTGGTAATTCTTAAAAGTTTTCATTTCAAATTCTTCCCAAACATTTAATGCGTGAGCATAATCTTCATCAGTTATATGTTCATTAGTTAAACTTGAATAAAATTTTTCTTTAGGTGGTAACCGAGTTTCTTTTAACTTTTCTGGTGAATCCATATATTCGTAAGGATATAACCCTTTTTAATTACTAAATTAAGTTTATTTCCTGAATAATACTTTTTAACATTACTAAAATCATTTTTATCTAAATTATTAGCAAGTGTGCTCAAACTGTCTGCCATAAACTTTAAACTATCAAGAAATTTTATCTGATGATAAGTAGTTTTAGTTTTTCCGTTTTTGTCAGTATAATTTCCAACAGGTATTTTTTTAGTAATACTAATATACTTTTCATCATTGTTAGGTATGCAATCAATATCTCCATCAGTTTCACCAAGATTTTTTATAAATAAATGACTGTCATATCCACTTAAATTATGAAAAAATACAGGAGTAAACTTAGGTTTTTCATGTTTAAGATTACATAAATTATGTGCGGCGCCCCTATATTTACCAGTAAAATGACAGAGGTCTCTAACCTTATAATTTTCATCAGTAAAATTCCCTTTACCACAGATCCAACATATACTTTCTTTTTTATAACTATCTGATTCTTCTTTGTTGAATATTATTCCTTTTTCTGGTATATTAGAAATCTTTTTAATATCTTCTGTTAACATTTCCACAAATTTTTGTGGGGCATTCTCTCCTGTGTAACTTACTAATTTTGATTTAAATATTTCTTCATCAAAAGATTTGAATATAATAACAAAAACTTGATGGTTCGTGTTTTTGAGTTTTTATTGTATAACTTTCTATTATTTTTTGGTTCTAAATTATATTCATCTAATGGTTTGATAAAACTTTCAAAATCAGCATATACAACAAATGGCACCTTTTCTGATTTATAAAAGTTTTCAAACTTTAACATGGTTCCTTTTTTTGGTAGTTTAATATGAACAGATTCATGTTCTTTACAGTATTCCATATGTTTATCCAAGGATTCTTGTTTCCAAAAATGATTTAAACATCTTAAACAAAAATAACTTTTACCATTATGTTTTGATACCTGAGAGGACAACAAACGACTAAGATTATTAACTAAACAGTAATGTTTTACTTCATTTTCTTCTATTAAAAGTAAGTTATATTATTTTTCCTATCCGTAAAATTACTATTTCTAAGGGGGTAGATACTTTTTTCATAACCAAGAACTGTAATGGATATTGTTGGGTTTTGTTTTTCAAATTTTTGTATATCTTTTAAACTAACAGGATACTCTATTCCTTCCATATTTAAAGTATTTAACTTTGATTTTAGATTATTATCGATTATGTTTGCATCTTTATCTTTAGGGTTTAATGCTGTTAAAACACACCATGAAAAACACTTATTATCTTTATTTTTAATGTTAATAATAGCTTTTTTAAGGGCTAATTCTCTTGGTAATGGAATGTATGAGCTTGTTCTCATAGGATTATATGATACGGTGTGTAATTGTAAATCAAGCACCCTATAAAATCTCCATCCAGTTTCTGTTACCCTCAAAAATCTTTCAAAATCCTCCAAAACCTCTTCTATCATGGTATCATACAAATCATTTGTATCGGTTCCCCTTAGATTAAGAACAAATGAACCAGAATGAAAATTAGCATTTTTTGTTTTTAAACCTTCTTCAGTATCTTTTATCAAAGTATATTGAAGAACTAATTTTACTTTTTTACCTCGGTTATTATTTAAAGCATTTACTATCTCATTACGTGTAAGTTCTAAAAAATCTTTTGGCCCATAATTGTTTATACCTTCTATGGTATATCGTCTTACAAACCCTCTTAAAGCTGATTCACCTTCGATAATTCTAACTTTATCTTTTTCACTATATAATTTTTTATTTTCTTTTTAAGAGCATTTAGTTCTGGTGAAATATTTTTAGGAACTTCTCTAACTCTTTCTAAACTTCTTAATAAATCTTCAACTGTTTGTTGTGTAGGTGGTGTGACTGGTGTTGGTGTTGGTGGTGAGGGTAGCGTAGTTGTTGGTTGTAAAACTGGGGCCTCCGTATTTTCCATATCTATGTCTAATACTGGAAACCCAGTATTAATTAAAAGTTCAATTAATTCAGCTCGTCTAAGCCTTGAGTATCCTCTAAGTCCTCTAAGTCCTCTTGACCTTGCTAAATTTTTCAGTCCTATTACTGTAAGGTTTCTAAACAAATTATCCATTATTTATTTTTTATACAATAAAAAAACTCTTAACTCAATTTTATTATGAATTTTTTCTTCATAATAAAATTATTGAATGTCAATTCTATATTTATTATTCCAAACTCTTCCATTCCAGTTTTCAATCGTTTGAGGGCAACGTTCAATAAATTTACCCGCTTTGTAAATTGATGGAAAGGTTGTTGTTTCTCCTGTTTCAACATCCTTTAAAATAACTTGCCTTGGGTTAGCAGAGATATATTTCAATCTTTCATAATTGGGTATTTTTTTTTTCATTTCCTCTTTTATGCTTTTTTTTTAATTTCCACCCATGCTCTTTTACCACTTCAATAAATTTCTTTTTATCCCAAAAAGAGTAAAACTTTATATCATTGTCTTTCAAAATTTTTTTTAAATCAAGAATCTTTATCATTTTTATTTAATACAAAAATTACTTAATACACTACACTCATTTTGTTTCCATCAGACTGAAAGCTAATTAACCTATCACTAATGATAAGCGCGTATGCTTCGGTATCAGCAGGAACATTTGCATTAAAATTTGCTTTAATTTGAATATCAGTAACAGAATACTTTAACCTTTCACTCTGCTTTGAAACATCAAACAAAAACAAAGGAAAGAGAGTTTTATAATCTGAAGGAGTAATGTTTGGATTTGATATCAATTCATCCATGTTAAAAAACTTAGTTCTAAACAAAGCGGCATCACCATATGCTCTACTAAATTGATGTGCAGGGAAAGATAAATTATAATCAACTGTTGGATATCTGGTAGAATTTAACATTGTATAAATATTTTTAATATTTACGTTGTCAAATATAGATGGATTTTGTTCTTGGTTGCCCCTTTTACCAGTTTGAAAGCCAACAGTGATAAAACGTGGTACCTCTGGGGATGATTTAACTGATAGTCTCCAAGTAAATGTTGTTGACTGGGGGAACCGCAATAGAGTCACACTGAAGCATTCTATAACCCAACAGGAAATTTTTCTTTCTTCTCAATAAATTTATAAAGTTCCATCTTTTCGGTATCTGCAGGCATCACATGTGGCATAAACCATGATATTTTAATTAAATTAATTCGGCCAGCATCAACACAGCACCTCTAAAAATTGCGTCATTGTTGTCATTTCTTGTCAAGGTAAGAGTTTGTTTCATTCCATAAAGAATTTTATTATAATCTTCACAAAAACCAAAAATATGTTTCAATGGCACCCTAAAACTAAAGGTTCCCCGGGGGTTAGCACTTAAAAGATAGTTTTTTCTTATTGCAAAACCAGTATTGGTAGCAGAATTAGCATTGAGCCCCGTATCCTTATACCATAATTGGTTTAACCCTTGCGATTTAGCAAAGTCATCCGGGTATTTTAGCAAGCCAAGCATTGTGGTATCCTGCCCTGGGTTTGTTATGCTTTCAATCTCCTGCCCACTGAGTTGGTATCTAATATTTTTAAAAAGATGTAACAAACCATTATTTGTTACGGCAACCTCATCAGCAAGAGCATAAACTGTTCCATCATTTTTTACTAATTCACCAATAAATAGTAAATAGGATTCAGATGGGTGAGTAAAAAGGTCTTGAGTTTCATTGTTAGTCCTGATATCCCCTCCAGAGTTGTTTAGATTGGTACCTGTGATAGGTTCATACTCAAAGTGTTCATATTCATCAATACTATCATCTTTTAAAATTGGTGCTTTAATGTTTAAAATGTCCATATTTTTATATGCAATTATAATTTTTAAATCAAAATCATAATTGAGTTGGGTTCTAATACTCTATCCAGAGTTGAGGAAAAGATTTGTTTTCATCATTAACAAAGACACCTTTAAGTTTAATGGTTTTTAGTTTTTCTATTTGAAAACCTAATTTCATTTTTGGATAAATTCTGTTTCTATAAACAATTGTTACTATTGGTATATTGTTGTCTTCTAAATAATCATTTACCTCTTTTTCAAAACTTTTCATGATATCAACTTTTTCAGGAGACAATTTCACAATTGCCTTTTTATAACCATAATTTGTATCATTGACTTCAAGAACCTCACAATCTTCATGAAGTTTAAAGTATGCATAAAAGACGCTAAGTCTTTTTGTATTGTATTTTTCGTATTCTGATATTCTAAATTTTAGTTTTGACATTCTTTTTATTTAATGAAATAAATTACTTAAATTAAATTTATTTTTCATAATACTTTAATTCCAGAACCACTATTTAATTTCTTAACTAAATCTTGAATAGCAATGGCACTACCATCTATTAAGGTGTTAATATTTTTTGATGTAGGTTGTGTTATTGTAGGTTTTGGAGTATACTTTTCTAAAATCTTTTTAGATTTTGATGACAAAGCCTTTTCAAGTAACCTTTTACCTGCATCAACCGCGGCACTCTTACTAACTTCTAATACCTTCTTTGCTCCTTCCTTAGCAACACTCTTACCAACATCAATTGCTGAAGATGCAATTTGTTTTGCAGCATTACTTGTAAAGAGTCTTGCTAAAAAATTAGCTATGCTATCAAAGATACCAGCTCCACCATAAGAATAATTTCTTGTAAATCCTCTCTTTCTTGGTGTAATCATTTTTATAGCATAGACATTAAATTTTTATAACTACTTGAATCTAATACACCTTGCCTTTTTAATTCATCACAAATACTAACCAACTCATTTTTTACACCTGTATTACCAGCTTCTTTACTTGCCATTAAAAGGTCTAATCTTTCCAACAATGCATTAGGGTCAGATGGGATAATAACAATTCCTTCTCCAATTGCTTCTCTTTCTGCTTTGATTTCTTCCCAAATACGGCTAAGTATATTAGTCCATTTATAACTTTTACTGCTTCTGGGTTTCTTGTCTGGGTCATTTTTAATATAAATAGCGTTGGTTTGTTTTATTAACTTACTATAATTTTCATAATCATCTTTGTTATATTTAGTTTCGTCTGGGGTTTTAGATACCAGTAACTCCCAAAAACCAGGTGTTCCTTCATATTCATTGGTACCAACTATAATATCATTATTATCAATTTTTACAAATTTGCTACCAATATAAAATTTACCATTTTCGTCACGTAACCCAAACGTTGTATCAGCTTTAGATTTAGTAGCAAATTTTCTTAGGTACTCTTCTGCAACTTGCCCAATATACATTTTATCTTTATCTTTATCTTCTGATTCTTCGTAAGCCTCTATAGAAGGAAAGGCCGGGAAATTAATAGCCTGTGGCAATTGTTTGAAACCCTCTTTAATAGGTTTAAGTCCTTCTGTAATCTCCTTTGTTGCTGCTTTTTGCGTTTCTGTAATAGGTTTAAAAAACTTTTAAAGACTAGTTTGTAATTCAATTTCGCCTGTTTTCTCTGCAAGTTGGCTATCCCTAATTTTTTTCTTTGTCTCAAGATATTCTTTTACAATTTGGTCTCTTTTTACAGGGTCCGTTATCTTTAAAAATGACATTTTATATTACAAACATAATTTTTTATCTCATTTTCAATGTAGTTTTTATTTAAGTTTTTATTTAAGTTTTTTGAATAGGTAGTTATATGTGCAAAAAAAATACTCTAATCAATATTTTTAATTTCACATGCACATGAACATTTAAACTTTGGACATTTAATACGGAAGGGCACCCCCATGATTTTTTTCAACGAGCTTCCGAAAGGACTCGCGTGCTTCTTGCCTCCCTTTCTCAATCAAACTTTCTTGGTCTTCAGAGGTCATTTTCTTTTTTAACTTTGTTCTAATTTCATTCTTCATTGCTTTGTATTTTTCCAATTCCTCCATTATCAATTTGAATTCATCATCAGATATATGATTGTCAAGTAATGCTTTTGATATATGTGTAGTTAGTGTATCCAACTTTGACTCTGCTAACATCTTAATTTTTAAATGCTTTTCAGCCCTTGTTCTTGTTGTTCTAACTATATATTTCCCTATAATTGAAGCTACCCCAATACCCAAAGCAGATGCCTCTAATGCAATAGTTGCGGGTATCGCAACAACAGTTGAAAGTAAACCAATCCCCCCGGCACCTGCTGCCATAGCCACCGTAATCAAAACTGTATCAACATTGTCAACACCTTCAGATATTCTCAAATACTTTTTTGCCATTGCGTCTCTTAACTCTAACTTCATTTTCAAGAAAAGATGGAACTTCTGATATCTTTTGTAAACGGTATGAATGACCATTGTCATTGCTCATTAAGGTTAATTCAATAGGAGGCGCATTAGGTGTATTGCGTTCAATAGGTAAGTTTGGATAAATTTTTTCTTTCATCTCCATTTTTATTAGAGGGATATTTTTTTTAAATTGTGTAATAAACGAGACATAAAAACTCATTCTCCTCAATTTTTACGGTTTCCTTTGAGTTGTTTGTAATAGTAATGACGGCATCCACGGTATCCTCAAGAATAACTTCATTTGATAAACTCAAACGTCTAAATTTTAAATTATAGGATAAAGAGGTTAAAACTACACCTTTACTCTTTAAAAAACCAAAACATAATAGTATTTGTTTTGTTTCACCAGGCTTTAGTATTAGGGGTTGTTGACTGAAAATTTCCCAGGTTAATGAATTTACTTTTCGTGGTGGATGTTTTAAATTTTGCAATGGTTTCCAATAAATTGTTTTTGGTTGAACTATTTTAGGTTTTGCTCCAAATTTAAAAACATTCATTTTTATTTTTGTTGAAAAATTATTTATAATATAGCTCCTAAAATAGGTATATTACCAAATGGACTATTAGGACCTAAAAGAAGTCCTTTTCCATCATAAAACTTTCCTCCTTGTTTTAAATATAAACCATCGCCAACAGATTCTAATCCTTTACCTTTAGCTGGTCCAAGGTAAAGACCTTTTCCATCAGTTTCTACTTGACAAACGCATCCCCCCTTTTTAAGGTAAAGACCTGACCCCATTGCTTTTAGAACACCGGATGAGGCTAACCCAGATAAAGCACCAACGCCTAAAGCTGGTAAAACAGTCCTTGCCAAAGCAGGTAATGCTGCTGATGCTAAACCAGCTAACATTCCAAGAAAACCTCCTTCCATCTTCATATTATGTTTAAGTTGTTTTTTAGTCATTCTAATTGTGATGCCTTTTCCATTCTCATAGGCTTTAGCCATTTTCTTTGCTTGTGGATTGTTAATTGCTATAACATCATTACCTTCTAAATCTTCATAACCTAAACGAATACTTACTGGACAACCAGCTTTAACTGCATATTGAAGTTTCTCTTTTTTTCCATCTGATATATTTACTTTAACAGTAGTATAACTTGTCATTTTATACATATTTTATTTTTTATTTATCTTGCTTCTCTAATGTGAAATCTGATTGTTAAATTCTCACCTCTAAGATTTAGTAATGTTCCATCTTGGTCTGTAATTGATACATCAAAGTTATGTATTACATCTAATGTTAATGGTAGGTAAACCAGATTTACTGGATTTTCTATTATTTTATACCCTGGTGAAACATTAGGCAAAAATGAATAAATAGTGTTTTTAGTAGTTCCATTAACATAACTTCCTGAGATAATACCAGTGTTAACGAGCAAACTATTAATACTAAGAATATTTACTACATTTTCTGATTCATGAAATCCTTGTGTATATTTAGTAAATCCTAAAACTTTAGAAATAGAATTTGGTTGATTAAAATCTACTTGATAGCCATCTTCACGAGTAAGAACAGACTTTAAGGTATTGGTGTTTGCAGAGATATTAATAAAATACTCTTCATTAACTACATCGTAATGACCTTTTTTCCTCATTTCTTGGTGAATGACATCATTGATGTCAACAAGGTCATAACTTCCTTCTGGTATTTTTATTTTAACCCATGTACCACCATTGTCTGGTGAATAAACTAAAGTGTCGTTGCTTTTATCAATATTTGGAAAAGAGTAGTAAGTTTCAAGGTTTACCAGAGCTATCTCATATTTTTTATCCTTTTCTAATTGAAGTGGCGGGGTAAACCTTGTTCTAAAACTTGTTTTGTTGTTGCTTACTATAATTTGAAATGATGTTTTGTGTTCTGTATTTTTAACAATTTTTTCTAAAAGTTCTTCCATTTTTTTATTTACTAAAAATATTATTTATATGTGTGCCGACTTAGGAATATAAAAATTATCAAATCCATTTCTGTACTTACCATTTTGTTTTTTGCTGGTTAAATCAATGATAACAAAACCATGAGGTCTCTCCCAACCCGTTTTACAAAATTCACGGAACTCATCCTTGGGCATATCATCTCCTATATGGTCACTATAGATATGATTGAGATTTTTAAGGTCTTACCTAAATAAACAAATAAAATTTGCGTTCTCTCTAATAGTTTGTCGAGGTAATCTAAAATAATTTTGTGATAAATAAAAACAGTCAACATTACTATGTCTCCCTCGGATGTAATAACATTCACATTTGTTTTGCTTTTCTAAAAGTAAATCATCAAAAATCATTAATTTTTTGTTTTCTGAGTTTAACTCTCTCGGGTCAGGTACATCTCCGGCACTGTAAAAAAAACTACAATTTATATCAGATTTTTCTTTAACTGTTTTAACCCACTCTTCAACTAATGCTGTAGGAGAAACATTTAAATCTTGAACTTCATCTCTAATATTAAACAACCTTAGGATAAGTTCTTTTGGTAATTTCTCTTCAAAAGCTTTTTTAAGTATGCGATACTCTGGTTGAAACAAACTTTTGCCAAAAACACATAGATTATCATAATCAAGCCAATCAGGTCTTAGCAAAAGGTTAAGTAGAAGAGTTGTTTTACCACATCCCGACTTACCAACTATTACTCCCCTAATACTCTTTGGTAAAAGAGGATGGTTAAATCTCTTTTTTACTGATTCATTCCATGATAAGTTTACAATATCCATTTTTATATATTAAAAATTTTAATTTTAATATAAAATGTATTGTGTTAAATGTAAAAAACAAACCGATACAACCGATATAGAATATACGGTTAGTAAAAATGGTAGAAATATGAAACGTGGAAAGTGTGCAAAATGTGGAACAACTAAAACTCAATTTATTAAAAAACAAGAAGGTGGTTCATTACTAAATAAAGTTATTAATAACTTACCTGTTGAAATGCACTTACCTGGTCATAATTTTACGGGACCCGGTACTAAATTAAAAAAAAAGACTCAATCCTGATTTAACTCCGAAAGAATGGTCAAAACCTGTAAATCGTGTATATAAAGCAGCATATCATCATGATATCTGTTATCTCAAACATAATGATACTGCTACAAGAAATGCTGTTTGCGATAAAAATATGTTAAAGGAGTTAAAAGGAATCTACAATCCTTCTGTTAAGGAAAGAATGGAACGAGGGTTAGTTTCCTCATTAATAGGAACCAAAGCTAAATTTGGAATGGGAGTAAAAAAAAAAATCAACATGATAAATTTATCGGGGGAATTACATAAACCTGTAAAAAGAAAATTTAAGAAAAGGAGAGTTAGAGTAAACGGTATTGATAGGATATGGGCTGCAGATTTAGTAGACATGCAAGCATTTTCTAAATTTAATCGTGGTGTAAAATATCTTCTTGCTGTCATTGAGATCTTTTCAAAATACGGGTGGCTGATACCATTAAAAGACAAAACAGGAAAATCTGTTTCTGTTGCATTGAAGAGTATTTTTAAGGAAAGAAAACCTGATACAATGTGGGTGGATAAGGGTAAAGAGTTTTATAACAAAGATGTTAAAGACTTGATTGAATTGTATTCTACTGAAAATGAGGAAAATCCCAGTGTTGTTGAGAGATGGATTAGAACAATGAAAGAAAAAATGTGGAAGTATTTTTCTGCTCACTCAACAAACGTTTATATTAACGTGTTACCAAATCTTGTTAAAGAATATAATAACACGAGGCATTCTTCTATTAAGATGACACCAACTGAAGCAAGTAAGAAGGAGAATGAAAATAAAGTTTGGAGAACATTGTATCCTGATTATAATCAAATAAAAGAAGATATAAACCCAAAGATTTCTGTTGGAGACAAAGTAAGGATAAGTAAAAAGAAAAAGACTTTTGAAAAAGGTTATACCACATGATGGACTGAAGAGGTTTTTACAGTTTCAGAAGTAAAACATACATCGCCTATAACATATAAAATTGAAGATTTTAATGGAGAAGAAATAAAAGGTACCTTTTATGAACCTGAACTACAAAAAACAAGACAAGAGTTGCATAGGATAGAAAAGGTTATTAAAAAGGGAAAAAAGAAATCTCTTGTAAAGTGGAAAGGTTCTTCTGATGAGTTTAATTCATGGGTTGATAATAATGTCATTGTAAATATTTAAATATATAAAAAATGCAAGATATTTTAATTGATAATATATTATTACCAAACAAACCGTTAAACAATTTTGAACTGGAAAATTCTGCAAAAAAATTAAAAATAAAAAATTTTAGGGGGGTATTTTTACGAAACACTCTACCAAAAAAGTGTAGAAAAAAGGAATGTGGTATATTAAATCTTGATGACACGAGTGGGTCTGGTACGCATTGGGTTGCTTGGTATAAAAACGGTAAAACTAAAATTTACTTTGAAAGTTATGGCATACAACCGCCTCTTGAAGTTAGAGATTATTTAAAAAGTCCATTACATTACAATACCGACCAATTACAACAAGCTGGGCAAGTATTTTGTGGTCATTTATGTTTGTTCATTCTTAAAGAGTTGGGTTTAGGTAACAAATTTCAAAATGTTTTAAATAAACTGTTTTAGCAATATAAAAAATGCCTGTTGATAAATTTGGAAGAATGAATGATGTTAAAACAAGTGGTGATGGTGCTTACATAAGTAATAATTTTTTACGTAAAGATGGAACAACTACCGTTACCGGTTCTATAAATATGGCTGGTAATACATTAACGAGGGTAAGTAATTCAGTAAATCCTCAAGACGCCGCGACTAAGAGTTATGTTGACAGCAACTTAGGGCTGTTGGATGAAAACGGAGGATACCATATGACGGGGTATTTAAACATGGGTTTTAATAAAATAAAAAACTTAGGCGAACCTGAGGAGCCGAGTGAAGCTGCTACTAAAAATTACGTGGATGATAGTGGCAAAGCAATAGTACAACAACAAGACGGCACTTTTTCCGCTGTTGCAGATATAAATATGCGGGGGTATTCTTTAACGAATCCTATAGACCCCGCAGACCCACAAGACGTTGCAACTAAAAGATACGTAGATGTTGCTAATCGAGCCTTTGTTTACGGGCCTGGAGGGTATATAGCAGGTGGTGACGTTTCTATGGGTGGGCGGAGAATTTCCAACGTCGGAACGCCTTTAGAAATCGACCAAGCCGCTAATAAGCTTTACGTAGATAACATCGTTGAAGCGGCTACCGCAGGTGAAAAAGCTTTGACAAAAAACCAAGACGGTTCTTTTTCAATGGCTGGTGAAATAAATATGAGGGACCACTCGATTACCGGATTACCAAATCCCATTGACCGTGGCGCCGCTGCCAATAAAAATTACGTCGATAATGGTGGGGCTATCATAAAAAATCCAGATGGGAGTTTCTCAGCGGTAGCTAACGTAAATCTCCAAGGTTTTTCTCTAAAAAACGCCGCAACTCCGGTAGAAGAGAGAGATTTAGCGACAAAATCCTACGTGGATGGAAAAATAGGCTTTAAACCCATTATAAGCGTTCATGCTGAGCAACACGGAGGATTAAAAGATGGTAATTACGAGTTTTCTTTCGGTAATGGAAGCATGGGAATACATCATGAATTAGGAGGCTATTGCATGGCAGCCAAGGGCAGAATTATAAGGGGGTCTTTAAAGGTCGTTACAGTTGGCGGTAACCTAAAGGAAGAGGCAAAAATTAACATAGTCGTAAACGGAGTCGAAAAGGTCGACCACTCCATAGTGAAAAAACAAAATGAAGGTTGTAGTTGCATAGTTTTTCCTCAGCCTCTAGAAGTAAAACAACGCGACACTATAAACTTTATAACAAGGTCCAACAACTCCCAACGCGGAAAAGGCGCATGTGTCGATACTGATAGAGTTGGACTTGTAAAAAAAAATATTTAACCCAGTAAAGGGTTAAATATTTAAAAGGTTTATTGACACCCATACCAATATCACGTGGTATAGTATTTCACAACTTTGTCTAATATTTTGCAATGTGTATACACATATAATATCACTTTAGACTATACTTTTGAGGATGATGGTAGTATGTTATGATATTAATAATTTTTTTGCTTTGTTTTTTTTAAAAAAATGAACTGTATATGGTAATTGTATAAAATATGATTTTTATTTATGATAATAAAGCGGTCTTACTTCCTTGTTGTATTTTAACTTTTGTAAGAATGTTATTACTAACAACATGGTAACCTCTGGCGCGGCCTAACAGCCCGTAAGTTAATACCAAAAAAAATGCTAACCTCTGGCGAGGTCTAACAGCCCGTAAGTTAGCAAACACTAACAACATGGTAACCTCTGGCGAGGTCTAACAACCCGTAAGTTAATACCATATCAATACATTTCTTACACGTTAAAAACACAATGTTGTAAGGCTGCTGTTTAAAAACAATAAGTATTTTATACAATTATTGTACACGTTAAACATTTTTTTTAAAAACAGGGTAAAAATGTTTGTTAATATTATAATGTACTACCATTTTCAGTTTTTGGTGTGTTAAGCAAAAGTTAAAGAGTTGTGTACTAAATAACTTCCTCTTTCGTTTTCGGTGAGGAGGCATGAAAAAATGGTTTATATCATGATAGTGTCATGACTCGCCTTACTTTATCTATACTTTCTCTTATGTTAAGGTATAGAAAACAGAGTTAAAGGTGATTCTTAAGATAGTTTAACGTTTTTCAACATTATTTAGCTATGGCGGGAATATCAAAGTTTAAGACTCTCTGTGTTTGGGATTCACAGAATTTATCCTCGGATAAATACGTCCCCCGATATTTCCTGTTAACTTTGTAAAAAAAAGTTATATTTTACGTTTTATATCACATTCTACATTACACATGGGGCATCTTTCTAAAGAACTTACATCATTACAATCAGAACATATAGGTATATGTCCACAATTACAAAACATTATATTAGGTTGTTCATTCATGCAAACTACACAATCTGGTGATAAAAATGATTCTATTCCGTTAATAGGTGAAGGTGGAGAAGGTGGTGGAGAAGGTGGTGGTAATGACACATCTTCATCTTCATCATCATCTTCATAACTAAACCTATAACCCATGCCACGATTAATTGTGTAAGAATCATTTTCACCATAGAGATAATCATGTAAACCTCCCCAATAATAACCATAATATTCAACAAAAGAAGTAAAAGAAAAATACTCTGCAGGGTGAATATTTTTAAATATTAAAATTGGGTAAACATAATAATTAGGTTGTGGCTCTCTATCATCATTTTCAAGTAAATCAAGTAAAGCATTATCATAAACACTAATAAAATTATCACTTTGGTTAAATGGTATTCTAATACCAGTAAAAATAGGTCTACCCCTAAAACGAAATTGCCTTTCAAAACCCACTGCTTGCCCTTGGTCTGGCCAAACTGCAAAAACAGTTGTGTCATAATCAGATTCTTCTAATCTGTGTTTACTATATTCATAATAAATACGCGGTTTTAGTTTTGCAAGCATATGAAAAAAATCTATGGTATTTTTATCATAACCTAAATAAAATTGAAATAGTTCTTTATCTGAATCATAACTATAGCTAGAAGCACGTATTTTATCCTATAAAGTTTTGTATAACTTTCTTCTAAAGTCATTTGAAATTCTATCAAACACATGCACATTTATAATATTTTAAAATTACTTAAGTCAGAAAAATTCAATTTTTTTGTTAGGTGGGTTTTTACCCTAAAACCAAATTTTTTTTAAAAAAATTTTAAAAATTGAATTTACTTAAAAATATTCAAGAAAGAGATTTTGTCAAAATTGTTTTTGACCTGGCATATGATGGTTTTACGCTGGTTAGCCATTGGGTTGGATTTTATAAGCATGTTTTTGTTTATAAAATTACTTAAAGCATTTGTATGGTTATCTTGTTAATTTGTGTTGTGCATAAGGGGGTTGTGTGGGATAAGGAGGATGTGACACATAAGGGGGTGTTAGTCATAATGTGGTGAATTGGTTAATGGTGAGTTAGGCTTAATGGTGTGTTAATCATAACTGTGGTGGTTTGCTTAATTGAGGTCGTTTGCGTAATGGTTCGTTGGGCTTAATGGGACGTTAGCCATAACCGTGGTGGGTTGGCTTAAAGGACATTGATTCGGCATAAACGGCACTAATTCGGTGAACTCTCGTTTTTCTACTACTGGTAAATAAAAGCTGAGGTAAGAACAAACATTTCAGTTTCACATCTCATTGTATTTACTGTGAACCAAAACAGGAATATTTTAGCTAATTGGATTGCATATCTTAAATTTTGAAGCAAGGAATACTGGATATAATCTTTATAAAAAACAAAACCAACTTTCCAAATTGACACAAAATTTCAATTTTCGAAGAGGAACAGGGTTTACCATATCTAGATCCAGATCTTTGACCAAGCTTAACATTTGTAAAACCCATGTTTTGCACACAATGTAACTCTGCTCACATAACAAGACGGAGAAAAAATCAAAGTACTGAAAATACTGACAGACTAGCGAATTTGATTGATTGATTGTTTGTATGGTGTTTAACCCTGTTTTCAACATTATTTCAGTTATGTAGCAGCGGTCAGTGCACATACCCATGCTTTCCTGGAGTTTCTTTTACCAGTACTCCACACAATATTCTTTCCAAACCACTGGCTGCTCTCTCAAATAATCATCGTCGAAACGTGAGAGAGAAATGTTTCCTGTCGCAATGACTATCATCAGTCCTCGGAAAGAAATTTGCCGAGTCGGGGATCGAACCAGCGACCTCCTGTTCTCAAGTCCTGTATGCTACCGACTGAGCTGCTGGTGCTATGCGTGTTATTGGTTAACTATAATCAACCCTTTACCTGCTAAAAATGTTGAATAAAACTTCCAAGCCAATGGTAAACACCTGAATATTGCTATTTCAGAGTTACATTTTGGAGAAAATATATCCTCTTATCAGACAAAGAAGATCCAAGATCGGACTGCGCGCTCTGTGCAGTCTGATCTTAATCCACTCTGTCCGCAAAAGGTCATTGAGGCCCGGTAGTGCTGGTAAAAGAAACTGCAGGAAAGCATGGATAGGTGCTCTGGCCGCCGCAATATCCCTGAAATGTTGAAAACGGTATTAAATACCATGCAATCAATTAGTCAATATCCAATAGCACAAGATGTAGTTACGTGTAACTATTTAACTCTCTTTACAACACGAAAAATTTTACACTCGTCCAAATTCAAAGCTGTTGCAGACCATAAATTAGATGTAGCTGAACTGATGAAACCTGATTCCAAAAGGGCAGAAAACAATGTGGGAAAAGGAGACAATGATCGTTACTAGCATTGTCTCCTTTTCCTGCAATGTTTTCAAAGGAATTCTACCCCAGTGACGTTAAAACTTGGGATTGTTTGGTAAAGGGTTAATATTCAGGACGTAGAATAACACTTTAGCATAACAGTTTAACTGTACACAATGATCTAAATAATGAATGACTGAAGGAATGACAAGGGTTCCCTGTCCAGTGAGGGTTAATATAGCTGGGATTTGCTACAAGTTGCCTAGGTGTATCTATAAATAGATTCATTCATAAAGTTACAGTGGAGTAGGAATAAGTGATTCTCTGCTTTGCATAGGTCACTTAATTTACATATAAGCAAAGATCATGTGCCTTATAAATGACATTTTGTTCAGTCTATTACTTTGTAAGACGACATGTTCAAATTGGAGTGGTAGAGATTTAGTGTTTTTTTTGTCAAAATTGTCATTTATAACAGAATTAAGATTTCTAACAGAAAGAAGTATTTTCTGTGAGGCAGTATTTGGCAACTGTGGTTTTTTTTGTTTTTTTTTTTTATATTGACTCTAGGTCAATCATGATGCCTATAGACTAGCTTCGCTAGTCAAAAAAGAGAGAGAAACTGGGATCTGTACACGTACTGTGATCTACACCATCCGCAAAAGCCACTTAGGTCGTCATTAGTAATGAAAGAGTTAACAAAAACGTTATTACTTTTCAAAGTCTTTTGGTGAAAATCGTCTCAATTAGACTATGAGTTAACCATGTTATATTTTGTTGTATGTAATGGTGCTATGATTTCTTGGAAAATACAGATAAGCATTCTCAACAACGTTTGATCAACGAGTACATGTAAAAAGATTGTGAAAAAAAAAAAAAAAAGATGAATCGCACGTTCTAGCAATTTCCCCATTTTACACAGTGTTTCTATATGCGGTCTGTTTTAATGCACACACAGTGGTATGAAGGGTGTTCTCCCTGTAAATGGAGGTATGTGTGCATTGAAAATCAAGAAAAGAAAAGACCCGATATCTCCTGATAAGCTGTGGTACAAACTTCCTTGTCACGAACTTATTGTACGAATTCATTCGTGCTCGATGATAATGGTCCCTGAGTGGATTTTTCTTTTCTGATAGAATTTTGATCGTCTGAGAGTCGTTGCTGCTTTGTCCGTGGTTTGTTTTCTTAATGCAACTCTTTCCCAAACGACAAATTTTAGACTCCTCTGAATTCCAAACATCCGCAGACGACATTCAAATCGTTACAAATGAGGGTAAGTTCTATGATGAGGTAGAAAACGTCACGGGAAACGGGAACAATATTGTCAACAGCATTTTTTTTCCTTTCCGCAAAATGTTTTTAAAAATCTTCCTCCTCACGGTCGTTACAGAATATACTCGTTGGAAAGGGCTTTTGCTATCTTTATGAATAAGTCATGCTTTGGAAAAAAGGGGGTGGAAAAACATCTCCGTGATGCACGCTACCAAGCAAGTCGACATAGACTGAAGGTCCGTAAATGATCCTGTTGGTAAAACAACCCACTGAATCGTGAGGTACACTGGTCCTTTGCATGCAACCAACAACAAGGTCAGCCAGATATCACAATTCACATTCGGGTCAAACACTCTTTTTTAGCTCACCTGAGCACGAAGTGCTCTGGGTGAGTTATTGTGACCGGTCATCGTCCGTCGTCCGTCCGTCCGTCCATCTGTCCGTCCGTCCGTTAACAATTTCTTTAAAAATCTTCTCCTCCAAAACCAGGTGGCCAATCTTGATAAAACTTGGCAGGAATGTTCCTTGGATGAAGCTCTACAAAAATTGTTAAAAGAATTTAATTCCATGAAAAACTGTGGTTGCCATGGCAACAAAATGGCCGAAAATGAAAAATATCTTTAAAAATCTTCTTGTGATAAACCATAAGGCCGACAGCATTCATATTTTGTATGAAGCATCATTGGGTGACCCTTTACCAAAATTAATCCCCTAGGGTCATATTTGGGCTTTGCCCGGGCGCACCCTATTTCACATAATAACAAAGAAGGAAATCTTTAAAAAATCATCTTCTGACAAACCATAATGCCTAGAGAATTCATATTTGGTTTGTAGCATTATATGATGATCCTCTACCAAAATTGTGAAAATTAAACCTCAGTGGTCATATTTGGGCTCTGCCAGGGCACACCCTATTTTACATGGAAACAAAGAAGGAAATCTTTTAAAATCTTCTTGTGACAAACCATATTGGCTTGAGCATTCATATTTTGCATATAGCATCATCTAGTGACCCTTTACAAAAATTGTTATAATTATCCCTTTGGGGTCATATTTGGGCTCTGGCCGGGCGCACACTATTTTACATAGAATTAAAGTTGGAAATCTTTTAAAATCTTTTTGTGACAAACCATAAGGGCCAAAGCATTCATATTTTGCATGTAGCATCATTTGGTGACCCTTTATAAAAATTGTTAAAATTATCTCTTTTGGGTCATATTTGGGCTCTTCTCGGGTGCACCCAATTTTACATGGAAACAAAGAAGAAAATCTTTTAAAACTCTCGTTCTGACAAATCATAAGGGCTAGAGCATTCTTAATTTGTATGTAGCATGATCTTGAGACCCTGTACCAAAAGTTTAAAAATTGACCTTTAGGTGGAGTTTGGGCTCTGCGCGGGCGCACCCTGTTTAACATTGAAAAGGAAGAAAATTACATGTGACAAGTGAGAGACTAAAACTTTCATGTTTTCTTTGTAGCAAAGTTCTGGGGACCTTCTGCCAAAAGTTGTTAGAGTAATTCTTATTGGGGTCACATTATGGCTTTCCTCCAATGCCCCGGGTATGCGTTCTCACCTCTGCAGAAGCATGTGAGAAAAGTAGTCGGTGGCTTTGGAAAGAAAAGTAGTGTTAGTACTGGTGTGAGAAAGCCAGGAAAACACATGTGCGTCACCGACCGCCATGATATGACCTTAGCTGTTAAAGTGGCGTTAAACCCGATTACAACCAACCAACCAATCAAATAAGAATGGCTTCTGGCTTTGATATACTATTATTTGTATCTGGTATATACGGTATTTTTTCCTCAACCTCCTGTTTAAGGGGTCACAATGACCCCCTTCGTATGAATTTAAGAAGCTAAACAAGAAATTTTTGGGGTCGTTTAGAAAAATTGGGGGGTCAAAACCCTCAAAATTCAAAGAAACAAGGGGTCATGGAAAACCCTGTATATAGCATCATTGTCTTGAGCCTATACCAAAGCTGCCTGTTCACACTTTCCTTAAAGATCTTCTCGTAATAAATCATAAGTCAAACAGGCTGAAACCATTTTACAAAAAGGAAAAAAAAAAAAAAAAGAAAGAGAGAACAATAAACAAATAAACAGGGAAATATGTGAAGATTTTGTTGTGACAAACCATGAGGCCTATAGTTTTATCATTTGCAATGTGGCATTAAAGGTAGTTTTCAGCAGATTTTGGAAAAAAGTTTTTTTCTTCAATTCACAAATTTTAAACTTGTTTGACTAGATGTGCACAAAAATGAAAGAATGGCATGAATTGGAATTGAAAATAATTTTTTTGATTATGAAAAATTGGCTTCAGTAGCACTGAAATCTGATGGGTAGCGTCACCCGATAGGTTCCTATTTCATATAAATTAAAAACTTTTGGTTGCAATTTAAGAATATTTCTTGCTCACAAAATGGAAAATGCATGATTTTCTAGTGAAAGGTCAAACATATACTGCTTAAAAAGATGATTATTACATTTTCTAAAAATTTGAATAAGTTCTTTGGAAGACTACCTTTAAACTGAAACAGTCTACAAAATTTATTAAAGTAATGCCCCTTGGGTTTGATTTGTGTTCTGTATGAGCACTCCATATTGTAACTTCGATTTGATAAATATAATGAATTATTATTATTGCCAGAGCTATCAGTTGATTAAATATATATAAACATCAGTGGCTTATGTTGCTTTTTAATGCCATAGTCAGAGATTTGTTGACTAAAAGTAGGACTGTTAGGCTAATGTCAACCTGTACCGGGTGAGTGCCATATGGTGATATCTTAGGTATATCATGGTCCTCTGAGGTACAGTGGTTAAGGAATCACATATTTTGATTTATTATATACCTGTGATTTTTCTGACTCAAATACAAGCGTTTCACACCGTTGAAATACAACATGAAGGAAAAAAAAATGTATCTACTCACTGTGAAATACGGTTTCAAATATAGTATGATGATGTGTTCCACGAGCGAACTACTTTCAGTCTTTTTCCAAATTTTATTGGTAAGTAAGAACATAGTAAGAATCATGAAGGGAGGAGGCGATTGCATTTTCAGTCTATTTTTAGAAATGCATATTTATTTCCAATGAGCGTAGATCAGCTATATACATGTACCTGTACCTGTAAATTATAATCCTTGTGTAGATCGCCTTATGAAGATTTTTATGGCGATATTCTTTTTCCTAAACAAACTATACGAATAATATTTATTTTTCGTTTGCCCATCACTGAGAAAGAGTACAATTATTACACACTGCATAATATTCATGCGCCATTCATAAAAAGATATTAACGCCCACTGAACCAGGTTTTTCTTACAATTTATTTGTGTTTTTCGATACATATGGCACTGATTGTATTCTTTCTGTTTTTATTAGCTCACCTGAGCACATAGTGCTCAGGGTGAGCTATCGAGATCGATCGTTGTCCGGCGTCCGTCCGTCCGTCCGTGTGTCCGTCCGTCCGTCCGTGAACAATTACTTAAAAAATCTTCTCCTCTGAAACCGCCCAACAGATTTCAGTGAAACTTCACAGAAATGATCCTTAGGTGGTGCACTTTCAGAATACTTCAAAGATTTGAATTCCATGAAGAACTCTGGTTGCCATGGCAACCGAAAGAAAAAACTTTAAAAATCTTCTTGTCCCAAACTGTAAGGGCTAGAGCTTTCATATATGGCATGTAGCATCATCTAGTGGCCCTCTACCAAAATACTTCAAATAATGGCCCTAGAGTGGAAATTGGCCCTATGTTGTGGGTTCTCGGATTTCACATAGAGATAAAGAAGGAAATCTGTAAAAATCTTCTTGTCCCAAACCGTAAGGGCTAGAGCTTTCATATTTGGCATGTAGCATCATCTAGTGGCCCTCTACCAAAATACTTCAAATTATGGCCCTAGTGTTGAAAATGGCCCTATGTTGTGGGTTCTCGGATTTCACATAGAGATAAAGAAGGAAATCTGTAAAAATCTTCTTGTCCCAAACCATAAGGGCTAGAGCTCTCATATTTGGCATGTAGTATCATCTAGTGGCCCTCTACCAAAATACTTCAAATAATGGCCCTAGTGTTGAAAATGGCCCTATGTTGTGGGTTCTCGGATTTCACATAGAGATAAAGAAGGAAATCTGTAAAAATCTTCTTGTCCCAAACCGTAAGAGCTACAGCTTTCATATTTAGCATGTAGCATCGTCTAGTGGCCCTCTACCAAAATACTTTAAATTATGGCCCTAGTGTTGAAAATGGCCCTATGTTGTGGGTTCTCGGATTTCACATAGAGATAAAGAAGGAAATCTTTAAAAATCTTCTTGTCCCAAACCTTAAGGGCTAGAGCTTTCATATTTGGCATGTAGCATCAGCTAGTGGCCCTCTACCAAAATACTTCAAATTATGGCCCTAGTGTTGAAAATGGCCCTATGTTGTGGGTTCTCGGATTTCACATAGAGATAAAGAAGGAAATCTGTAAAAATCGTCTTGTCCCAAACCTTAAGGGCTAGAGCTTTCATATATGGCATGTAGTATCATCTAGTGGCCCTCTACCAAAATACTTCAAATAATGGCCCTAGTGTTGAAAATGGCCCTATGTTGTGGGTTCTCGGATTTCACATAGAGATAAAGAAGGAAATCTGTAAAAATCGTCTTGTCCCAAACCTTAAGGGCTAGAGCTTTCATATATGGCATGTAGTATCATCTAGTGGCCCTCTACCAAAATACTTCAAATAATGGCCCTAGTGTTGAAACTGGCCCTATGTTGTGGGTTCTCGGATTTCACATAGAGATAAAGAAGGAAATCTTTAAAAATCTTCTTGTCCCAAACCATAAGGGCTAGAGCTTTCATATGTGGCATGTAGCATCATCTAGTGGCCCTCTACCAAAATACTTCAAATTATGGCCCTAGTGTTGAAAATGGTCCTATGTTGTGGGTTCTCGGATTTCGCATAGAGATAAAGAAGGAAATCTTTAAAAATTTTCTTGTCCCAAACCATATGGGCTAGAGCTCTCATATATGGCATGTAGTATCATCTAGTGGCCCTCTACCAAAATACTTCAAATTATGGCCCTAGTGTGGAAATTGGCCCTATGTTGTGGGTTCTTGGATTTCACATAGAGATAAAGAAGGAAATCTTTAAAAATCTTCTTGTCTCAAACCGTAAGGGCTAGAGCTTTCATATTTAGCATGTAGCATCATCTAGTGGCCCTCTACCAAAATACTTCAAATTATGGCCCTAGTGTTGGAAATGGCCCTATGTTGTGGGTTCTCCGATTTTACATAGAGAGAAAGAAGGAAATCTTTAAAAATCTTCTTGTCCCAAACCGTAAGGGCTAGAGCTTTCATATTTGGCATGTAGCATTATGGTGTTGAGCTCAGTTGCATTTCAGGTGAGCGATTTAGGACCATCATGGTCCTCTTGTTAGCTTACCTGAGCACAACGTGCTCAAGGGGAGCTATTAGGATCACCCGGTGTCCGTCGTCCGTCGTTCGTTGTGCGTCGTGCGTCTGTGCGTCGTGCGTCGTTCGTCGTGCGTCGTCAACAATTCTTTAAAATCATCTCCTCCTAAACCACTGGGCCAATTTGGACCAAACTTGGCAGAAATGTTCCTTGGGAGGTCCTCTTTAAAAATTGTTCACAAAATTTGATTCCATCAAAAACTCTGGTTGCCATGGCAACGAAATGGAATTTTCTAAGAAATTCTTTAAAAATCTTCTCCTCTGAAACCGCTGGTCAGATTTTGAAATAATTTCACAGGAATGTTCCTTGGGTGACCCTTTTCAAAAATTGTTCGCGAAATTTTGATCTGTCCAAAAACATGGCTGTGGTGAATGGGGGCTACTTGCACTATACAGATATGAAGAAATTCTTAAAAATTCTTCTTCTCTGAAACCACCAGTCAGATTTTAAAATAATTTCACAGAGATGTTCCTTGGGTGACCCTTTTCAAAAACTGTTCGCGAAATTTTGATACGTCAAGAAACATGGCTCTGGTGAATGGGGGCTACTTGCACTATACAGAAATGAAGAAATTCTTAAAAATTCTTCTTCTCTGAAATGGCTGGTCAGATTCTGAAATAATTTCACAGAGATGTTCCTTGGGTGACCCTTTTCCAAAATTCTTCGCGAAATTTTGATCCTTCAAGAATCATGGCTCTGGTGAATGGGGGCTACTTGCACTATACAGATATGAAGAAATTCTTAAAAATTCTTCTTCTCTGAAACCGCTGGTCAGATTCTGAAATAATTTCACAGAGATGTTCCTTGGGTGACCCTTTTCAAAACTTGTTCGCGAAATTTTGATCTGTCAAGAAACATGGCTTTGGTGACTGGGGGCTACTTGCACTATATGGCCATGAAGAAATTCTTAAAAGTTCTTTTTCTCTGAAACCGCTGGTCAGATTTTGAAATAATTTCACAGAAATGTTCCTTTGGTGACCCTTTTCAAAAACTGTTTGCAAAATTTTGATCTGTCAAGAAACATGTCTCTGGTGGTGGGGGCTATTTGCACCATAGGGACATGAAGAGGAATTTCTTAATTCTTCTTCTCTGGAATGGCTGGTTAGATTTTGAAATAATTTCACAGAAATGTTCCTAGGGTGACCTTTTTAAAAAATTTTAGGGTAATTTTTATCAGTCGAAAAACAACAGCCAACAGCCAACACCTGCATGTGGTGCTCTTTTTTGACTTATGTTTTTTAGCTCACTGGAGCACAAAGTGCTCATGGTGAACTATTGTGATCGTGCTGTGTCCGGCGTCCGTCATGCGGTGTGCGTCGTCTGTCGTCAACTTTTTACCTTGTGTACGCTGTAGAGGCCACATTTTCGGTCCGATCCTCATGAAACGTGGTCAGAATGTTTGTCTTGATAAAATCTGGGACGAGTTTGAAATTGGGTCATGTGGGGTCAAAAACTAGGTCACTATGTCAAATCTTAGAAAAACCTTGTGTGCGCTCTAGAGTGGCCCTGGAGTGAAATTTCGCCTATTGACTCAGGTGAGCGATCCAGGGCCATCATGGCCCTCTTGTTCTGATCTTTTATCACGAATTGAGTTCACATGACAAAAGCTAGAATTCCCTAACTTCTCCTGATAGTATTTATATGAGCCATGGGCCATTTAAAGGATCTGCAAAAGGTATCGATCCAGACCAGCCTGCACAGTCCGCTCAGGCTGACTTGGGTCGAAACTTTTTGCCATTGCCCAATATTCTGCATGTCAAGGGACCATACTGCATGATTCAGTACTCATGATATTATTATCAATAATTATACGAAATAGATTTTATGGATCCATAACACTGTGATGACTTGCGTGCTATAATGTATCACGGAGATGCATTAACTCTCCTTTTGTCAGAGCATGGCCTATATAGTTTTAGGGTCCTACATAGAACATACAGAACCTCTTCAAAGCGATACACAGCCTTAAAAGGGACATTTCTAGATTGGCTTTGCTGAGCAATATTTCTTTTTGTTAAACACTGAAAAATTCTACAAAATATTTTTTTCCTGCAAACGTAACTTTCCACAACGTTTTCTTCGCTTTTAAAGCTAATATCCTTAATTGCCCCGTAAAAAGGGAGCTTAATGCATTTGCAAAAAGTATCGACCAGGTCGCCCTGCGCATTCGGCGCAGACTGGCCTTGGTCGAAACTATTGGTCAATTTTCTGTACGTCCAAGGAACAGTCTACCTCATGGTAAAGAAAAACTGGCTATCATTATTAAAAAAGTGGCTTTCATTGTGTGATAGCTTGATTGCTATCATGGATCACGGAGATGCATTAAGCCCCCTTTTTGCCAGGGCGCGGCTCATTTGTCTTGTGCAAATGCTTTCAGTTTGGACAAGTCTACATTTTTCGTATGGTGAAGAGTTGGAGCAGGTCAAAGGTGAGACTTTTACCAATCTAAAACACTACATGTTCTTTAATTTGTTAACAGAGGAAAGAAACTATACTTCACATAAAGTGAGCCACGCTGTGTGAAAAGGGGTTTAATGCATCTGCAAAAAGTATCGATCCAGGTCATCCTGTGCAGCCCGCGCAGACTCCACTTGGTCGAAACTTTTTGCTATTGGTTAATTTTTTACAGCTCAAATGACCAGTCTGCCTCAAGATTCAGTTGGTTGTTAGACAAGATGGATATCATGGATCAATAATTATGTGATAACTTGCTTGGTACAATGCATCGCAGAGATGCTTTAAACCCCCCTTGCCAGAGCATGGTTCATTAGTTTAATTCATAAATACATGTGAAATCATTTTGGTAAAATGTTTCCAGATGCCGTCTGCTGCAACATGCATCTACAGCAGTAAACCCTTTACCACACAATCACGAGTTTTAACGACCCTGATGGAAAGGGCTTTTGAAAACATTGTGGGAAAAGGAGAAAATGCTGGTAACCAGTATTTTCTCCTTTTGCAACACGGTTTTCTATCAAAGACAAAGTCCGTCGTTTGAGCCACGTTTAAATTGTCGTCTGCAAATGCTCTCAATTTGGACAAGTTTTCACTTTTGTCGTGTGGTAAAGGGTAAATGAAATTTGACGGTGTATAAAGCCGGGAAATGATCGCTACACAGCACTTGAAGTTGATAAGAAATAATAAGATTGATGGCGGGCGATAGCAAATAGATAACAGGGTTGCCTTTATCATACTGTATATTGGCACCACTTGGAGAAGATTGCGGAGGCTGCACAGAACCTGCCGTCAGATTGTAGATCTACAATACACCGTCTTTGTTGGAATGGTATATTATGACGCTGCTTTAACTCTTTACCAAACAACAATATTTCGGACTGGCCCAAATTGAAAGCATTTGCAGATGACAAATTAAATGTGGCTAAAATGAGTTCATTTGTTTCCGAAAGGTTCGAAAACATTGTGGGAAAAAGAGAAAATGCTGGTTACCAGCATTTTCTCATTTTCCCACAATGGTTTCAAAAGGCTTCTGTCTCGGGGTCGTTAAAAGTCGGGATTGTGTGGTAAAGGGTTAATTGATATAAGCCACGCTCTGTGGAAAGGGGGTTTGATGTATCTGCATAAAAAAAAGTCCGCAGGCTGACATGGGTCGAAACTTTTTGCTGTAAATTTTCTGTATGTCCAAGGACCATTCTACCATCAGATTCAGTCAGTCGTTGGACTTAAAGGATTTTATGGATCCATAATTATGCGATGACTTGCATAGTACTATGCCTTTTGGAAATGCATTAGACTCCCTTTTTCCAGAACATGGCTCATATGTTTTTGTCTTGGCTACGGCCCGCTGGTGTATGTATAGGGCCCAGGCCGCGGCTAGCATTAGATACTGCAATTCAAGTTGATCAACGGTAGTTAACTATTTCATTACTAACTTAAGAAATTCCACGTTTTTTCGAGGCCTAAAAGAAGATTCCCGCTGCTATTGCTGATGAAGTGCGTCACACTCTAGCATTGGGTAGCGGATAGTGTAGATCAACGATCAGACTGCACGTTCTATGCAGTCTGATCTTGATCGACACCATCCGCAAAAGCCACTTAGGTCGTCATTAGTAATGAAAGTTAACAAGTGAAAACCGTCTCAATTAGACTATGAGTTAAGCATGCTATGTTTTGTTGTATGTAAGGTGCTATGATTTTTTTGGGGAAAATACAGATAAGCATTCTCAACAACGTTTGATCAACGAGTACATGTAAAAAGATTGTAGGAAAAAAAAAAGATGAACCGCACGTTCTAGCATTTTCTCCGTTTTTCACAGTGTTTCCATAAGCGGTCTGTTTTAATGCACACACAGTGGTATGAAGGGTGTATTTAGCTTAACTAATTTGCAATATAACCCATTGCTTTATGGACCATCTACAGACAAAAAACATCTCTGTACATGTGATACAGTGGAGCAAAAGTTGAAACGAAATAAAATGAGTTTTACTTGGTAAACATTGCAGGTGGCGGGGAGGAGTGTAACTTTCAACATATCCTTTCCTCGTTTCGAATGATTTTCCTTTTTCTCGTTAGACAAAAACATCTCCCTAGCTAGGTGCATGAATTCGTACTTGCAGTCAACAGGGTTAAGCAACAGAGATTATATATTACCTGGACGTTAACTCTATCGCACACGTTTGCCTCTCCACGCGATGCTATTCCATGATTTTACACACACACGCAGGGTGCTAAGGTGAGACTGATAATGTAAGGAAAATACACATACGTTTAGAGCATTAGAGCAGTTTCATTTAATTCATATTAAGTATAATATTACAGATTTAGTTCTGATGCTGGGCTACATTTGGATACTACGCACATCAAGGTTTGAGTTTAAATAATTAACTGGAAGTTTAATGTTGTTGTTACGGGCGAGATTTGCAGGTTTGAAGAATGCAAGAAATTTGTACGTGCATATTGTAACATGTTCGAATGTGTTTTTATGTCAAATATATGGATTGAAATATGGGCCTGAGTTGCACTTGTATACATGTATACTGTTCAAAGTATGTGGGTTTAGACTAATGGAATTTTTTTAGGAAACTTGCAGATAGAGGAGCCATGCTTAATGAAATGGGGTCTTAATGCATCTGCAAAAACTATCCGCCGATGTTAGTCTCAAAAATGAGACGTTTGCGGTGCTTCTTTTCTTATTTGGACATTTACTGTGCACCGCAGCGGAGGCGACCAATCAAAAAATTAAATCGCATTCGGGGACAGTTATCTGTACTAACGCCCATGTCAACCTGCGCAGACTGACAGGGGTCGAAAACTTTTGCTACAGAGTTTAATTGTCTGCATGTCAAAAGACCAATGTACCTCACGATTCGGTCGATTGTCATGCAAAATACGAAAAACGAAGAACTTATGTTAATATTCGTAATTTGCTTAGGCTCGTACGCAACAGGTTCCACATTTTTCTCTTTTTTTCTTTTACACACCTAGGTATGGTAGATATGGCAACGGGTTCCCACCGCCCCCCCCCCCCTCTCTCTCTCTCTCTCTCTCTCTCTCTCTCTCTATATATATATATATATATGGCAAGCAACACTCCAGAAGGTTTTGAATTTTGCATTGTTTGTATAATTAGCCAGAGGCCTAAAATGTAAACGTGAAAGAACTGAAATAAAAGACTGAGTATTTTACGAAATATTGGTTCATGAAACTGTCAAGGCAAAAGCGATGAAACTGAAACAATGACGAAAACGGCGTTTAACAGCTTACAAACCGTCAAAACAAGCGAGCAGTTTTTTGCTTTAACAACTGTGTTTTAATTTCATTATCATGTAATGTATAACACCTGGTTTGTATTCACCAACCGTACTTAGATTTTCATTCTTAGTCTTGTTCTACATAAGTTGTCTGAAGATGGGCCCGTCCGTTGTCTGCCCTTGTCTTTTCCTTTAACAACTATATTGATTTCATAATCATGTATTGTACATGTATAACACTTGGTTTGTATTCACCAACTAATCTTAGATTTTCATTCTTGGTCTTGTTCTAGATATGTTGTCTACGCATGTCATATTCGTCAGATAGACCTGTCCGTCGTCTGCGCATCTCGATATTCTTCGAAGACTTGACCCCTCTGCTATGACATTTGAATGATTAGCATTTTATGGTGTAAATGCATGTATGGTGTGTAACTAGACAAAACTCTGCTATGACTCATCACAATCTTGTACAGAATGAATATTAATACGCAGTGCGTAAATTGCCGCTTAAAATGTGCAGGCGGAGAATGGTAATAAATAATACGTCTGTGGAAAATTCAAGCCAGTTTTTTCGCTCCACATTTCTTAAAAAACAAAATGATTTCAAACTGGGAAAATGTTTTTTTTTTTTTAAATACCAATTGTTTACTACAAATCCCTGTAGACAGGTTTTAAATATAGAAATGGGGCAACCAGGATTTGTGCAACAGACTGACAACAGAAATAACATCCCACCTTGCTCGCTTTATACCGGGGCTTTTCCAAAGATGTTTTTCAAAAGGTTTCTTTCTCGTTAAAAGTCGGATTGTGTGATAAAGGGTAAACCGAACAAGGCATGTTACTTTTCGCGGCTTAAAATGGACGCTGTACGATGTCGTATGCACAGAACGTTTCGTCTGATCTTAAAACTACACTGTCTTGTGAAAATAGCTTTTTATTGTGTAGATATTTTATCACTGAGAACGACAAGCGTGTTGATGCTCTAGAATTAACTGAATACTGGCTAAAGAAAAAATGTAAACAGAAATATGTTGGAAGGGTAAGCTATTAAATTACAGAGTTTTTAGCGCATAGGCATGAAATAGCTTTGAAATCTAAGTATTTCGTTTTTAGCTTGGTTGTTTTCAAAAAAAGATCGAAGTATTGTCATAGCTCTGCGTCGGCGGCGGCAGCCTGCAAAAACTTTGTGACTTTTTATAATAGCTACAGTGGCACTGAGGTGACATGTGCATTTTTAGCTCACCTTAGCACAAGTGCTAAAGGTGAGCTATTGTGATCGCCCTATGTCCGGCGTCCGTCGTCCGTCGTCTGTCGTCCGTCAACAATTTCTTTAAACATCTCCTTCTCCTAAACCACTGGGCCAATCTTGATGAAACTTGTCAGGGATGTTCCTTGGGTGAAGCTCTACCAAAATTGTTCAAAGAATTGAATTCCACCCACAACTCTGGTTGCCATGGCAACAAAAAGGAAAAAAAAAGCAAAATCTTTGAAAATCTTCTTCTCTGAAACTAGGAGGCGCAGAGCTTTGATATTTGGTATGTAGCATCTCCTAGTGGACCTCTACCAAGTTTGTTCATTTGATGCCCCTGGGGTCAAAACTGGCCCCGCCCCGGGGGTCACAAGTTTGAGCATAGTAACAAAGAAGGAAAACTTTAAAAAATCTTCTTCTCTGAAACTTGAAGGTGTAGAGCTTTGACATTTGGCATGTAGCATCTCCTAGTGGACCTCTACCAAGTTTGTTCATATGATGTCCCTGGGGTCAAAACTGGCCCTGACCCGGGGGTCACAATTTCCAACATAGGAACAAAGAAGGAAAACTTTAAAAATCTTCTTCTGTAAAATTAGAAGGCATAGAGCTTTGATATTTGGCATGAAGCATCTCCTAGTGGACCTCTACCAAGTTTGTTCATATGATGCCCTTGGGGTCAAAACTGGCCCTGCCCCGGGGGTCACAAGTTCAAACATAGGAACAAAGAAGGGAAACTTTAAAAATCATCTTCTCTGAAACTAGAAGGCGTAGAGCTTTGATATTTGGTATGTAGCATTGCCTAGTGGACCTCTACCAAGTTTGTTCATATGATGCCCCTGGGGTCAAAACTGGCCCCACCCCGGGGGTCACAAGTTTGAGCATAGTAACAAAGAAGGAAAACTTTAAAAATCTTCTTCTCTGAAACTTGAAGGCGTAGAGCCTTGATATTTGGCACATAGCATCTCCTAGTGGACCTCTACCAAGTTTGTTCATTTGATGCCCCTGGGGTCGAAACTGGCCCTGCGCCGGGGGTCACAATTTCCAATATAGGAACAAAGAAGGAAAATTTTAAAAATCTTCTTCTGTAAAACTAGAAGGCATAGAGCTTTGATATTTGGCATGAAGCATCTCCTAGTGGACCTCTACCAAGTTTGTTCATATTATGCCCTTGGGGTCAAAACTGGCCCTGCCCCGGGGGTCACAAGTTCGAACATAGGAACAAAGAGGGGAAACTTTAAAAATCATCTTCTCTGAAACTGGAAGGCGTAGAGCTTTGATATTTGGTATGTGGCATTGCCTAGTGGACCTCTACCAAGTTTGTTCATATGATGCCTCTTGGGTCAAAACTGGCCCCACCCCGGGGGTCACAAGTTTGAGCATAGTAACAAAGAAGGAAAACTTTAAAAATCTTCTTCTCTGAAACTTGAAGGCATAGAGCTTTGATATTTGGCATGTAGCATCTCCTAGTGGACCTCTACCAAGTTTGTTCATTTGATGCCCCTGGGGTCAAAAGTGGCCCCGCCCCGGGGGTCACAATTTCCAATATAGGAACAAAGAAGGAAAACTTTAAAAATCTTCTTCTGTAAAACTAGAAGGCATAGAGCTTTGATATTTGGAATGTAGCATCGCCTAGTAGACCTCTACTAAGTTTGTTCATATGATGCCCTTGGGGTCAAAATTGGCCCTGCCCCGGGGGTCACAAGTTCAAACATAGGAACAAAGAAGGAAAACTTAATTTTTTTTTCTCTTAAATGGGAAGGCATAGAGCTTTGATATTTGGTATGTAGCATCTCCTAGTGGACTTCTACCAAGTTTGTTCCAAGGATGCTGCTTGGGTCAAAACTGGCCCAGCCCCTGGGGTCACAAGTTCGAACATAGGAACAAAGAAGGAAAACTTTAAAATTCTTCTTTTCTGAAACCGAAAGGTGTGGAGCTTTGATATGTGGTATGTTGCATCTCAGAGTGGACCTCTACCAAGTTTGTTCATATGATGCCCCTGGGTCAAAACTGGCCCCGCCCCGGGGGTCATAAGTTCGAAGATAGGAACAAAGAAGGAAAACTTTAAATTTCTTTTTCTCTTAAACGGGAAGGTGTAGAGCTTTGATATTTGGTATGTAGCATTTCCTAGTGGACCTCTACCAAGTTTGTTCATATGATGCCCCTGGGTCAAAACTGGCCCAGCCCCGGGGGTCACAAGTTTGAACATAGGAACAAAGAAGGAAAACTTTAAAATTCTTCTTTAAAACTGGAAGGCTTAGAGCTTTTGATATTTGGTATGTAGTGATTCTCTTCTAAGTTTGTTTGCCCATCTTAGCGCAACAAGTTCATTGAGTTCAAAATTGGGTCATCTTGGGTCATAAACTAGGTCACTAGGTCAAATTAAAGAAATACCTTGTTGGCACTCTCGAGGCCACATTATTTGCTCAATTGCCTTGAAAATTGGTTAGAAAGTTTGTCTTTATAAAGTCTCACATAAGATTAATTTGGGTCAACTTGGGTCATAAACTAGTTCACTGGGTCAAATTAAAGAAATACCTTGGTTGCACTCTGGAGGCCACATTTATTGCTCAAATGACCTGAAATTTGGCCAGAATGTTTGTCTTGATGAAATACCAGATGAGTCTGAATTTGGGTCAACTGGGGTCATAAACTAGGTCACTTGGTCAAATTAAAGAAATAGCTTGTGGGCACTCTAGAGGCCATAGTTATTATTCATTTGATTTGAAAATTGGTAAAAATGTTTCTTTTGATACAGTGAAAGACCAGTTCAAATTTGGGTCATCTGGGGTCATAATCTAGATCACTAGGTCAAATTAAAGAAATATCTTAAGGGCACTCGAGGCCACATTTTTTGCTCAGTTGACTTGAAAATTGGTCAGAATGTTTGTCTTCATGAAATATGAATTTGAAATTGGGTCACCTGCGGTCAAAAACTAGGTCACATGGTCAAATTAAAGAAAAACCTTAAAGGCACTCTACTAAGGTGAGCGACCCAGGGCCATCATGGCCCTCTTGTTTTGTATTTATCTCGTTCCCACGAGATAATAATTCGTTTTCTCGAGGTTTTTTTTTATAAAAAATTATGCCAAAAACAAAATTTGTTTTCTCGAGTTTTTTTTTTTTTTTTTTTATAAAAAAATTGTGCAAAAAACAAAATTCGTTTTCTCGAGTTTTTTTTTTATAAAAAATTATGCAAAAAACAAAATTCGTTTTCTTGAGTTTTTTTTTTTTTTCCCTCGAGCTCTGAAACAATCGTGGATGCAAACTACCATGTTGAATGAAACTATGAAGAACATGGACTCCGTGTAAAAATAGGAATTAGTAGGAGGAATCTGATTGGATGATTATGTCGTGAGCACGACTTATTTTCTCGTGCGAACGACATAATGGATGACTTTGATTGACTGATTATCTTGTTTGAACAAGATAGTATTTCGTTTTTTCCATTTTTTTTTTAATATGAAAATAAATCGAGAAAATGAAAGTTGGGGTTTTTTTGCAAAATTGTTTATAAAAAAAAAAACTCTAGAAAACGAATTTTGTTTTTAGCATAATTTTTTATTGGGGAAAAAAAAAAACCTCGAGAAAAACGAATTTTGTTTTTTGCACAATTTTTTATAAAAAAAAAAAAAAAAAAACTCGAGAAAACAAATTTTGTTTTTGGCATAATTTTTTATAAAAAAAAACCTCGAGAAAACGAATTATTATCTCGTGGGAACGAGATAAATACAAAACAAGAGGGCCATGATGGCCCTGGGTCGCTAAAAAAAAAAAAAAAATCGAGAAAGCAAATTATTATGTCGTGGGAACGAGATAAATACAAAAAAAATGCACATGTCACCTCAGTGCCACCGTAAATAGCTCTGTCATTACTGAAGATATTTACTTCAAATTCGGACTAGTTGTTAAATACCAAAAGGGTAACCCATACAACAGAGGAAGGTCACCATATTTTTTTTGGATAAAATAATGCCCCTTCTTCAACATAGAATTTTTACTGAAAAGCAACTGTAGCCGAGCGTTGGAACCCACATGCGGTGCTCTTGTTTTTTTTTCCCGACTGGAAATTTTCATTGTTTTTATTAGCTCACCTGAGCACATAGTGCTCAGGGTGAGCTATTGTGATCGATCGTTGTCCGGCGTCCGTCCGTCCGTCCGTGTGTCCGTCCGTCCGTCCGTCTGTCTGTCCGTCCGTCCATCCGTCCGTCCGTGAACAATTACTTAAAAAATCTTCTCCTCTGAAACCGCCCAACAGATTTCAGAGAAACTTCACAGAAATGATCCTTAGGTGATGCACTTTCAAAATACTTCAAAGATTTGAATTCCATGGAGAACTCTGGTTGCCATGGCAACCGAGAGAAAAAACTTTAAAAATCTTCTTGTCCCAAACCGTAAGGGCTAGAGCTCTCATATTTGCCATGTAGCATCATCTAGTGGCCCTCTATCAAAATACTTCAAATTATGGCCCTAGTGTTGAAAATGGCCCTATGTTGTGGGTTCTCAGATTTCACATAGAGATAAAGAAGGAAATCTTTAAAAATCTTCTTGTCCCAAACCATAAGGGCTAGAGCTCTCATATATGGCATGTAGTATCATCTAGTGGCCCTCTACCAAAATACTTCAAATAATGGCCCTAGTGTGGAAATTGGCCCTATGTTGTGGGTTCTCGGATTTCACATAGAGATAAAGAAGGAAATCTGTAAAAATCTTCTTGTCCCAAACCGTAAGGGCTAGAGCTTTCATATTTGGCATGTAGCATCATCTAGTGGCCCTTTACCAAAATACTTCAAATTACGGCCCTAGTGGTGAAAATGGCCCTATGTTGTGGGTTCTCAGATTTCACATAGAGATAAAGAAGGAAATCTTTAAAAATCTTCTTGTCCCAAACCATAAGGGCTAGAGCTCTCATATATGGCATGTAGTATCATCTAGTGGCCCTCTACCAAAATACTTCAAATTATGGCCCTAGTGTTGAAAATGGCCCTATGTTGTGGGTTCTCGGATTTCACATAGAGATAAAGAAGGAAATCTGTAAAAATCTTCTTGTCCCAAACCTTAAGGGCTAGAGCTTTCATATTTGGCATGTAGCATCATCTAGTGACCCTCTACCAAAATACTTCAAATTATGGCCCTAGTGTTGAAAATGGCCCTATGTTGTGGGTTCTCGGATTTCACATAGAGATAAAGAAGGAAATCTTTAAAAATCTTCTTGTCCCAAATCATAAGGGCTAGAGCTCTCATATATGGCATGTAGTATCATCTAGTGGCCCTCTACCAAAATACTTCAAATTATGGCCCTAGTGTGGAAAATGGCCCTATGTTGTGGGTTCTCGGATTTCACATAGAGATAAAGAAGGAAATCTGTAAAAATCTTCTTGTCCCAAACCTTAAGAGCTAGAGCTTTCGTATTTGGCATGTAGCATCATCTAGTGGCCCTCTACCAAAATACTTCAAATTATGGCCCTAGTGTTGAAATTGGCCCTATGTTGTGGGTTCTCGGATTTCACATAGAGATAAAGAAGGAAATTTTTAAAAATCTTCTTGTCCCAAACCATAAGGGCTAGAGCTCTCATATATGGCATGTAGTATCATCTAGTGGCCCTCTACCAAGATACTTCAAATAATGGCCCTAGTGTTGAAATTGGCCCTATGTTGTGGGTCCTCGGATTTCACATAGAGATAAAGAAGGAAATCTGTAAAAATCTTCTTGTCCCAAACCGTAAGGGCTAGAGCTCTCATATTTGGCATGTAGCATCATCTAGTGGCCCTCTACCTAAATACTTCAAATTATGGCCCTAGTTTGAAAATGGCCCTATGTTGTGGGTTCTCGGATTTCACATAGAGATAAAGAAGGAAATCTTTAAAAATCTTCTTGTCCCAAACCTTAAGAGCTAGAGCTTTCGTATTTGGCATGTAGCATCATCTAGTGGCCCTCTACCAAAATACTTCAAATTATGGCCCTAGTGTTGAAAATGGCCCTATGTTGTGGGTTCTCGGATTTCACATAGAGATAAAGAAGGAAATTTTTAAAAATCTTCTTGTCCCAAACCATAAGGGCTAGAGCTCTCATATATGGCATGTAGTATCATCTAGTGGCCCTCTACCAAAATACTTCAAATAATGGCCCTAGTGTTGAAATTGGCCTTATGTTGTGGGTCCTCGGATTTCACATAGAGATAAAGAAGGAAATCTGTAAAAATCTTCTTGTCCCAAACCGTAAGGGCTAGAGCTCTCATATTTGGCATGTAGCATCATCTAGTGGCCCTCTACCTAAATACTTCAAATTATGGCCCTAGTTTGAAAATGGCCCTATGTTGTGGGTTCTCGGATTTCACATAGAGATAAAGAAGGAAATCTTTAAAAATCTTCTTGTCCCAAACCATAAGGGCTAGAGCTCTCATATATGGCATGTAGTATCATCTAGTGGCCCTCTACCAAAATACTTCAAATAATGGCTCAAGTGTTGAAATTGGCCCTATGTTGTGGGTTCTCGGATTTCACATAGAGATAAAGAAGGAAATCTGTAAAAATCTTCTTGTCCCAAACCGTAAGGGCTAGAGCTTTCATATATGGCATGTAGCATCATCTAGTGACCCTCTACCAAAATACTTCAAATTATGGCCCTGGTGTTAAAAGTTGACCCTATGTTGTGGGTTCTCGGATTTCACATAGAGATAAAGAAGGAAATCTTTAAAAATCTTCTTGTCCCAAACCATAAGGGCTAGAGCTTTCATATTTGGCATGTAGCATTATGGTGTTGAGCTGAGTTGCATTTCAGGTGAGCGATTTAGGACCATCATGGTCCTCTTGTTTATTTGTAACAGGGTTAACAGAATATTTCTGTTGTCAACGCTACAGTTAGCAGCCATTCTCATAGAAGTGTGAACGAAAATAAGAAAAGTGTGAAATCTCGGTACGAGAAATTACAGAGGACTCGCGTGAAGTTTCGATCTCCGCTAACCCTTTATCTGTTATCCTTTATCACACAATCCCGAGTTTTAACGACCATGAGGAAAAAGGCCTTTGAAAATATTGTGGGAAAAAGGAGAAAATGTTAGTAACCAGCATTTTCTTCTTTCTCCACAAAGTTTTCTACTCACTCTTTTTTATACAAATCCCATCATTTATGCCACATAGATATGACCAGTGTAAAGTTGTGTGGTTTAGTAAAGGGTTGAATGCTAATCAAAAGTCTATGCGGACAGTGTAACCCAAGATCAGACTTCACAGAACGTGCAGTCTGCTCCTGGCTTTCTATTGCCTGCTTGCCGTTTTGGCCAAGCTTACAAGACCAAAAACTTTCTGAGTGTCGGTGTACTGTTTTTTCAGCATTCGACAGATGTTGAGTTTATATATGAGCTATGCTCTGTGAAACGGGGGATTAATGCATCTGCGAAAAGTATCGACCCAGGTCAGCCTGCGCAGTCGGCGCAGGCTGACCTGGGCCGAAACCTTTCGCTCTTGGTCAATTTTCCGTATGTCAAAGGACTAGTCTACCTTAAGATAAAGTCGGTTGTTAGACATACTGGATTTTATGGATCCCTAATTGGGCGATAACTCATTTGGTATCATGCATTGCGGAGATGCATTAAGCCCCCTTTTGTCAGAGCATGTCTCATATATTTGGCGCTGAAAGATTTAAGGACGCAATGACATGAAGGTAACATAAAATGTTTGAGCCATGCTTTGTGAGAAGGGGGTTAAATGCATCTCCGAGATCCAAGCAAGTCATCACATAATGGTGGATCCATAAAATCCATTTTGTGTAACAACTAACTGACTCAAGAAGTACACTGGTCCTTTGACATGCAGAAAATTGACCGATAGCGAAAGGTTTCGACTCGGGTCAGCCTGCGTGGACTGCAGGGGCTGACCTCGGTCGATATTTTTACCCCTTTTCACGAAGCATGGCTCATTCATGTTTGCTGTTTATTGTCAATGATACTACCGTTGGAACATAGTGCGACAGCTGTTCGAGTCTCTTCCGTGAGAAATGACAAGAGCTACTTCACTGTTTCCCGACTGTTTTTCCATTGTATTTGGATAATTTTCTTATTTCTATTGATCCAGTTTTTAGCTTACCTGATCAAAATGTGCTCAAAGAGAGCTTTTGTGATCGTGCTGTGTCCGTCGTTCGTCCCGCGTCGTCCATCGTGCGGTCGTCAACATTTACCTTGTGTGCACTCTAGAGGCCACATTTTCGGCCAGATCCTCATTAAACTTGCTTAGAATGTTTGTCTGGATAAAATTTCGGACGAGTTTGAAATTTGGTCACGTTGGGTCAAAAGGTAGGTCACAGGACCAGATCTTAGAAAAACCTTGTTTGCACTATAAAGGCTACTTTTTCAGCCTGATACTCATGAAAATTGGTCACAATGTTTGTTTTCATAATATCTCGGACAAGTTCGAAATTGGGTCACATGGGGTCAAAAAGTAGGTCAAGGGGCCAAATCTTAGAAAAAGCTTGTGTGCACTCTTGAGGCCACATTTTCAGGCTAATACGCATGGAACTTTGTCATAATGTTTATCTTGAAAGTATCTCGGACAAGTTCGAAATTGGGTCACGTGGGGTCAAAAAAGTAGGTCACGGTTCCAAATCTTAGAAAAAGGTTGTGTGCACTCTAGAGGCCACATTTTCAGCCTGATACACATGAAACTTGGCCAGAATGTTTGTCTGGATAATATCCCGGTCAAGGTCAAAATTGGGTCATGTCGGGTCAAAAAGAAGGCCACGGGGCAAAATCTTAGATAAAGCTAGTGTGCACGCTAGAGTCTACATTTTCAGCCTGATACTCATTGAATTTGGTCAGAATATTTGTCTGGATAAAATCTTGGACAAGTTCGAAATTGGGTCACGTGGGGCCAAAAAGTAGGTCACGGGGCCAGATCTTAGAAAAAGTTTGTGTGCACTCTAAAGGCCACATTTTCAGCCTGATACTGATGAAACTTGGTCATAATGTTTGTCTGGATAAAATCTTGGGCGGGTTTGAAATCAGTTTATGCTGGGTCAAAAAGTAGGTCACGGGGCAAATTCTTAGAAAAAGCTTGTGTGCACTCTACAGGCCACATTTTCAGCTGATACTCATGAAACTTTGTCAGAATGTGTGTCTTGATAAAATCTTAGACAAGTTCGAAATTGGGTCATATCGGGTCTAAAAGAAGGTCACTGGGTCAAATCTTAGAAAAACCATGTGTGCACCCTAGAGGGTCACATTTTCAGTCTGATACTCATGAAACTTGGTCAAAATGATTGTCTTGATGAAATCTCCGACAAATTTGAAATCAGGTGACATCTGGTTAAAAAGTAGGTCACTGGGTCAAATCTTAGAAAAACCTTGTGTACACTCTAGAGGCCACATTTTCAGCCTGATACTCATGAAACTTGGTTAGAATATTTGATTTGTCAAAATTTTGGACACATAGAAAATTGGGTCATGTCCAGTCAAAAAGTAGGTCACTGGGCCAAATCATAGAATAACTTTTTTGTGCACCCTAGATGCCAGATTTGAAGCCTTATACTCACGAAACTTGGTCAGAATGTTTGTTTGGATAAAATCTCGGACAAGACCGAAATTGGGTCATGTCGAGTCAAAAAGTAGATCACAGGGCCAAATCTTCGAAAAAGTGTGGCTCTAGATGCAACATTTTGAGCCAGATTAGAAATCAAAAATAGGCTAAACCTGTCAAAAAGTAGATACTTACACTCGTGCGTTTTACATCATCACGACCAGGATATTTTCAGCCTTATCAATCCTAGATAACCTTACTCAGGTGAGCGCTTTAGGGCCAATGTTCAAGGTATTCAAAATCTCACGAATGACACACCGCGTAGGCCCCAAAAATGAAATCGTTTGCGCAAGTTGTTCAATAATTCATCAAAAGCTTCAAGTTATGAATTACAGAGGATGTACGTAAATGTGTCATAGGTGTTGAATAAGAATCAAATTGATTGATTGATTGGTTGATTGATTGGCTGATTGATGTTTTTGCTGTTGTAAACAGTATTTCAATCATATCAATTTTTATGCATTTCCTGGATTTCATTCGATTTTTGGCTCTGCAGTGCCTTGCCCAAGGACAGTTTACAAGAGTCGCGGGGGGGGGGGGGGGGGGGGGGGGGGGGGGGAAAGAGAGAAAAGCGAACAAACAGTCTATAAGGAAAAGGACGTGCAACAGTAATTCTCATTTCTGAAAAGAGCGGGTAAAACTCCTTCCGAAATGTAGACAAGATATTTTCAGCTTGAGTAGATACCTCAATTTGCTGATAAATACAGATGAGCCACTCTCTGGCAAAATGGGCCTTAATGCATCTCCGTGATGGGCGGTACCATGTAAGTCATCATGTTTTTATAGATCCTAAAAATCCATTTTGTCGAACTACTGTCGAAATCATGAGGTAGACTGGTCCTTTAACATACAGAAATTTGACAAATAGCAAAAAGTTTCGACCCAGGTCAGCCTGCGCGGACTGCGCAGGCTAACCTGGGTCGATACTTTTTTTGCAGACGCATTAAGCCCCCTTTTTACAGAACATGGGTCAAATGAGTTATCCTCTGGCAAACGGGGGTTTAATTCATCTCCGTGATGCATGATACCAAGCAAGTCATCGCATAATTATAGACCCCCTAAAATCCATTTTGCTTAACGACTGGATCACGCGGTAGAATGTCCTTTGACATGAACAAAATTTAAAGATAGCAAAAACTTTCGGCCATTGTCAGCCTGCGCGGATGCATTAAGCCCCATTTTAACGGAGCATGGCTCCAGTGTACGAATAATTTCCTGTTCTGTAGGTAACAAGAAGAACAAAGGGGGGTTGACCGTTACTGAATAATTCAGTGACTGATTTGACTATAAGACATGCCTCCTTACTTCATGAGGAACACTTTTCTTTTTATCGTTCGTCTGACTGCTTTTGAAGACATTGTGCTGAGAAATTTGGAGAAATTGCTCGAAACGTAGGCTAGTCTGTGGTCATCGAGAGTGACCCAGATTCAAATGTAAAGCAAAAAGAAAACCACCGTCGTCAAATATTGCCGCACAGAAAATAATTGTTTCTGTAAGAAGTCGTAATTCTGTTAAACATGACAATGCTGACATGAACTACAAAATCTCAACCACTCCAATTTGAACGGTGTCCAATTATGATTAGTTAGAACATTAGTTGTATTGTAACAAGTTTGTAAACGATTCACATGACTTTAACTGCGAAAAGAAAAACTTACAATGTAGAATCGGGGAATGGTTCGTTCGTTGTTTCATTTGTTCGTGTCGAGCCTCGGTATTGCAGTAGATAGCACACAGGACTTGAATACAGGGGAGTTGCTGGTTCGAATCCTCAGCTCAGCGAATTTCTTTCCGAGGACTGATGATAGTCATTGCAAGAGGATTCTTCCCTCTCTCACATAATCTTTGTTTCGACGATGGTGGGGCAGCCATTGGCTTGTGGGGGGGGGGGGGGGTCCGTTCGTTTGTTTGGTAACTCTGGTAACGAAAGAGCTCCGAATAAACTAAATAATATTATCTATCGTTCCGGACCAGATCTGGTTTTGAAAAAAAAAAAAAACTGATTGAAGGCGGCCTCTCAACTAAGATTAACCCTTTACTGCACAATGACGCCTTTTGACGCCCCAGAGAAAGAAGCCTTTTGAAAACATTGTGGGAAAAGGAGAAAATGCTGGTTACCAGCATTTTCTCCTTTTCCCACAATGTTTTCTACCCCATCAAAGCAAAGTTGCACCATTTGAGCCACATTGAAATTGTCGTCTGCAAATGCTTTCAATTTGGACAAGGCTAAAGTTTTGTCGTCTGGTAAAGGGTTAAACCAAAAAATGACATATTTCATGGGACTATTCATATAGAAGAATTAAACTTTCGTATAACCCCTTACCGAAAAACCACTACGAAGGCTTTTGAAAACACTGGCAACGTTTGGTAACCATCATATTCTCCGTTTTCCACAATTTTATCTACCCCTTTCAGAGACTACTCTCATCATCTGAGCCACATTGAATTTGCCGTCTGCATATGCTTTCAATTTGGACAGGTGTAAAGATTTTTTTGTCTCGTAAATGGTAAACTGGTCGCATCGATCCCGCAAGAGATAAAGCATAGGGGAGGAAAATACAAATCCGGTACAAGGATACAGATCTATACATTTAAGGATGAGTAACTTTGTGATCTCTTGATGCAGTCTTATCTAGGCTGTTCGCAAAAACGCATTATTGAGTCGTTCATAAGTCGAAAGGTTTACTATTTCAATTGTCTGCCAAGAAGTAGAAATGTTGTTATCTTTAAATGCAAACTAGTTGCCAAATTTAACCCTTTCCCAAACGACAAATTTTGGACTGGTCCAAATTGAAAGAGTTTGCAGACGACAATTTTAAATTTGATGAAAATGGCAGAAAGTTCTCAAAAAGGGTAGAAAACACTGTGGGAAAAGGAGAAATTGCTCGTTACGAGCAATTCCTCCTTTTCCCACAGTGTTTTCAAAAGACTTGTACAGCAGACACGTGAAAACCAGGGCTTGTTTGGGAAAGGGTTAAAGAATGCGGGGGGTCAAAATGCAGACAGTTTATTTTATATCATCTAAAAGTATGGATATCATTACGAGTCTGATGATGTGTTACAGTGGAATCTGTCAAGGTTCCAGTCGCAGGCAAAAAAAAGCCCTTTAAAATTATGAGAAAAGATGCTAACTAATTTTAGAAAACATATTTCTGCCAGCGACTGTAACTTTGACAGACAGTGCTGTAATACATTAGAAGACACATAACAATATAAATACTTCTAATAGTGTGACTTAAGTAAGTCTGCAGTTCGACCCCGCATTTTTTTCATGTGGCAGCTATTCTGCCTTTGATATTCATTTTCAGTAGCAGGGCAATGGCCTGTAGTATTCTGTTCAAATTTCGTGACTGTAACCATTGTGATTTATTGTGATCATCATTACTTAATTAAAAACAAGACTCAATGGCATAAATGTTATTTTTCCTGATTTCTTCTTCAGACACAACAAAGATCAGAGCCAATACAACGGAGTCACTGTGTACTGTAATCACGAGTCGAAACCATACAAGATGAGATCAAGTCTTCCTTACATGTTTCTGTTTATCTCCCTATGGTTTTCCTGTACATTCATTGTTTTTATGTCTACGTTTCCAGACATTTTCCAGTTAAAAATGGTTCAGAAGCTTGAAAAAGTACTCGAAAGCATATCCGTGTATGAATACCCGAATGATACCTTATCGCGAATGACAGTCCATAACTATTCAGCGACTAAGGTAGTACCACTAATGAGCCGAAACCCTGAGACACAGACACAGAAAAGCCAGCGAATCATGTCTGACCAGCGAATTAAATCCAGATACGAATCAGAAAAGGCTTATTTCACACCACGTACTGATAAAGTGAACCCATTAGATGCCGAATTTATAATCGTCAACCAGAAGTTCTGTGAGGATATAATTCCATATTTGCTTGTAATCGTTCCTTCAGTGCACAGGAACGCCGAAGTGCGTCACGTGATCAGAACTGTTTACAGAGTGCAGGCAAGTTGGTCAGTAAATGGCAAAGGAGCGAATGCAACCGTGAAATTGCTCTTCCTATTTGGAAAAGGAACCTCGAAATTAGACGAAGAAATATTACAAGAAAGCCGACAATATGGAGATATAGTTCAAATAGACTTCATTGACACATACCACAACCTTTCTCGTAAGATATTGTATGGATTGAAATGGGTCTCGATGTATTGCAGTGAGGTTGAATTTGTTCTGAAAGCCGATGAAGACGTGTTCGTCAATATTCCTTTACTCTTAAATTATTTGCATAATACCCCATACGATATGAAAGGCGCGGTGTATGGATACATTTACCGCGATTCAGGCGTGATTAGGGAGGGCAGATGGGCGGTTACTATTGACGAATATCCTCTCAAACGGTACCCTCATTACGCCAGCGGAAATTCTTACGTCATATCCGGCAATATTATTCCGAGACTATTTATGGTGTCAGAACACATGCCGTATTTGCCGATAGAGGACGCCTTTATTACAGGTTGTCTTGTAAAGTTAATTGGTGCCAAACTGAATCACAACAACGCATTTACAGTGTGGTTATCAAAGACACCTGCTCCTTGTGACTTCGTGCGTAGACACCTGATATCAGCCACGAAAGTGACAATATCTCTGTTTTACAAACTTTTGGATGCGGTACAATCATACCAGACCGTATGCAAATGACGAAAATTTACAAAGCAATTTTTAATGCAGTTCTGATCGGTGTAGGATATATAAAAGACCCGACAACCTTTAAATGAGATTGATTAATAGACTGACTGAATTGTGTTTTTCGCTGCTTTCAAAATTAAATCAGTCATATTGCGGCGACAGCTCACATACACTTTACCACTGAACCAGAAGGACCCCACCGACAGTGTAGTTTCTTTGACATCAGTTTGCAGCATTTCAATAATAAGCAACAGATAAAAGATCAAATTGTCACCAACCTGTTTGAAATATGATATTACTCGTTTTAGTACGATATTCTGTATTCAAGTCAATAGTAGTAATGAACACTGATCCGGGCTTTCCTGGGCTGAAAATCTGACTCGTTGCTAAGATTTGTAGGACGACAACAGTCACCTGCTCATTTGAGAGAAAAGTGAAGCGTGAACATTTCCGTTGTTGGGCATTTTGGGTTCCATAACATAATTTCAGTCACAGCTTCCGATGCGCCAATTCACGCATTTGTTATGTTTCTTGAAGCATTTTGAAAATTTGTTCTCAATCTTGATTTACTTAAAAAAAAATTACATGAATATTTTAGTTGGAAAGTGCCATAACATAAAACTTATTTGCCTCAGCAAAGGACAAAGCAAAGGTGTGCGTAAACATTCCCATTGTCTATATAGATGACCTTTTTGCTCTTTTACATAAATATTAGCATTATTTGTATTAATAAAAACATATCAGAATGATTCCCTGTTAGCTTCTCTTTTCCCTTGTGTATTCTATTAACCAACTATGTTGCACATCCCATTTTTAACACAGCAAAAAGAAACTAAGAGAAACCAAACGGTAAAAGGAACACCATTGTGTGCTACAGAAAATATGAGTTAAATATATAAACGTTAAGGTGTTCTACTCCTCTCAGCCCTGGTTTCCTCGATTGCTACAAATGACCTAGTTTTTGACCCTACATGACCAACTTTAAAAATTGTTAGAGATATCATGAAGAAAAACGCTCTGATCCCCTTTCATGAGTATTTGGTAGAAAATGTGGCCTCTAGAGTGTACACATGGTTTTACAAAGATTTGACCTGGTGACCTGGTTTTTGACCAGACGTTACCTATTTTCAAATCTATCTGAGATATCATCAAGACAAACATTCTCAACAACTTTCGGTAGTATTGGACAGAAGAAATGTGGCCTCTAGGATGTGCAAAAGGTTTTTCTAAGATTTGACCTGATGACCTAGTTTTTGACCCTATGTGACCCATTTTCCAAATCTTATATGATATCATCACTACCTCATTTCGCACTCTAACGCGGTTGCAAAGGTAGCTTTAGTTCTTCATATAACTTATAAAGCTCTAGTAAGACTGTATGTTTGCATTGTTGTTATTTTTGGGTTCACGTGTTTTCTTAACCCTTTGCCACACAGTCCCGGATTTTGACACTCCTGATTGGGGAGCATTGTGGGAGAGGGTGAGAATCCTGAAATCCAGCATTTTCTCCTTTTCCCACAATTTTTTCTACTCTTTCAGGTATGGAGTCAATCAGTTGAGTAACACTGAATTTGTCGTCTACAAATGCTCTGAATTTGGAAAAGTTAAAAAAAAAAAATCGTTGGGGTAAAGAGTTACGTTTTGGTGTCATAGGGTTTAAGTGTTCATGTAACATGATACTTATTACAGGAATTTTAATATTAAACTTTAAAACTGCATCTTTCCTGTAATTTTGCATCTTCTTAGATCCTGGTTATGTGAAATATACTTGAAGTGTTGATACATTATTTTTTATGCCAAAGTCATTGCCATTTTTTGCATTGACGTCAACTTAAGTAATAAACAATATGTCCCTTGATAAAGGTTTAAAATGACTGAAACTAGTCTGGATAAGAATAATTTTCTTAAAAATGATACATGTAGTTTGATCTCTTTTATTCGTTTATCTTATGGTATCATCAAGACAAACATTTTGACCAACTTTCATGCGTATTTGAGATTCTGATGAACATCATTCATCATTACTGGACTGAAAATGTAGCCTCAAGAGTGTACACAAGGTTTTTCTAAGATTTGAACTGGTGACCTTGTTTTTGACCCCATGTGACCCACGTTTGAACTCATTTGAAATATCAAGACAAACATTCTGTCCAAGTTTCATGAGCACTGGATTGAGAATGTGGCCTTTACACAAGGTTTTTCATAGATGTGACCTGTTGACCTAGTTCTTCACTCAAGGTGACCCATTTGCAAACTCATTTGAGATATCATCTAGACAAACATTCAGACCAAGCTTCATGAGTATTGGACTGAAAGTGTGGCCTCTAAAGTGGACACAAGGTTTCTCAAAGATTTGACCTGGTCACCTATTTTTGACCCAAGGTGGTCCATTTTGGAACTTGTTTGAATGATAATCAATACAAACATTCTAACCAAATTTCATGTGTATTACACTGAAAATTGGGTCTAAAAAGCGTACACAATGTTTTTTCAAAGATTTGACCTAATGACCTAGTTTTTGACCAGACATGTCCCATTTTGGAACTTGCTTAAGAGCATGTTCAAACCCCACAGTACACATAATGCATCCACTACTAATGCGGCATCAAAAATACCTATAGAAATGATATTGAGAATATCGGGGTGGATTAAAGACTACGCTTTCCAGAAATTGTTATCACAGTGACCAATAGCTGTTTCACAAATTGTTTTAGATTAATACATAAACTACTGTTGACACAAGTTAAGTACTCAGTTCTCAGGGTATTTACAACAAGTTTTAGTATAGATACATGTAGCACATGTTTTATCAGACAAGTACCAAATAGAGATAGTGGAATTTGAATTGGCTTAATTGGGCAAAAACTTAAACACTGTGAAATTCTTGAAGTGTGTCTCAAAAAACTCATGGTGCTTCTGATTTTTAGATAGCGATGACAGAAATTGACAAATTAAACAAAACCTACCTGCAAGTTGAAGTTTGATGTTAATTTTGTTGGTCCCTATCTACTAGAATCAACCTGCACACTGAATAAAAAACCCACCCATACATCAAGAATTTCATCAGCTGGCACTAACGGTCTGAAGGGGCTTAGCCACATAATTACACCTCACTCAAGAGCCTCTGGTAGATAGGGACTATCAAAATTAATATCTACCAGGTAAGTTTTGTTTAATTTATAAGTTAAATTCTTTGAATAAATTCTGAAGAGGACCAGGGCAGGATCATTTCTGAGATGTTTGGTCAACCTTTTTTTGGTAGTTTCAGAGATGATGTTTGAAATGATGCACACATGGATGCATCAATAGCCACAAGCACAGACTTGGATACACCAATGGCCACAAGCATGAACACATGACAGACACAGGACCATGACATAATTTTGCTGACCTTTGGCCAGTGGAGCTACAATGCGATTTTAAAAATTTTTAAGGTAAAAAACCAATGAACAAATTTAATACATAACTGTACAACTGCATAGCCTTTGATAGTTATTTATTCAAAATACAAATCTTTCAAAAAAGGGTAGTATCTCAGTTCCTGGAATGTTCAAAATTACAAATTGAGTAACTAAAATCCCTCTCTTCATTTAAATTCATACATATTTAGAGAAACCTATTACAAATACAACTGTTTAGACTGCTTTTCTTGGTGAAATAGCAGTTCCAGTCTCCAAGCAAGTGCTCTAGTATCACAAGATACAAATCCCACTCCTCAACTGTTAGTGTTGAAGACCAAAGCAAATGAAGCAAATTTGTAGCAGACAACTCTGAAAACAATATGGATAATCAAGGCAAGTTTATTTTCTATATGTTTAATACAGGCAAAAATATAAAAATTGCATTGACAAAATTGTGCATTGGGAGATATTTCTCCTTTGCAACAATATTTTCATAAATGGTCTGCTGCAAACAAAAAAAGTAGTCCACAGATGGTAAATGGTAGGTCAAAATATCTTAAGGAAAAAAACAGATTGGACAAGGGAACAAATATTGCCCATTCTTGAATCAGATGAAGATATTAACAAGTGCATGATTTACACAAGAGCATTGCATGCAGGTGCCTGCACTCAAATTTGTGAGGGTTGAAAACATTGCGGGAAAATGAGAAAATGCTGCTTACCAATATTTTCTCCTTTTCCCGCAACGTTCTCAAAAGCCTTCTCTTCCAAGGTCATTAAAAGTCGGGACTGTGTGGAAAGGGTTAACTCTTTACCACACAACAAAATTTTAGCCTTGTCCAAATTAAAAGCATTTGCAGACGACAATTTCAATGTGGCTCAATTGGTGCAACTTTTCTTTGATATGGTAGAAAACATTGTTGGAAAAGGAGAAAATGCTGGTTACCAGCATTTTCTCCTTTTCCCACAATGTTTTCAAAAGGCTTCTTTCCCTGGAGTGTCAAAAGGCGTCATTGTACGGTAAAGGGTTAAAGAGGTTGAATATGTGCATGGTGTTTCCAGGATTACAACATTAAAGAAGTAACTCTATCTATTTAAATGATATGACAACAATCATAGAGAGCCTTAATGACTGAAATTTCAGGATGGTGATCCACAAGTAAAATTTGAACAACTGCACTATGTAATAAGTTACCTTATCCATATTTGACCATTACCATTTTTGCTTATCCAGATTCCTCTAGCAGTTCCACTCAAATCCTAATTTAAAATCTTCTGAAGTAAAGGTTTATTAAATTAAATCCAGAAATCATATTAAGTTGAGAAATTTCTCTTTGCATATATTTTTGTATACATGAAGAAATGTTTCTTTATCAAAAATTTCTCAATTTGATCCAGCAATATCTTTCACACTAACATCATCATTATGTATTGTTTCTTTCAATGGGAATAACAAAACACTACAATCACTATCAGTTCTTCAACATTTACTTCCCCTGTTTCATCAACCTATATATTCATCTTTTCAAAAACTGGAAACTGAAACTAAGGGAGCTAATTCGTGCTTAACCTTACAGGATAGTTTCAATTATTATTTCTATTCAATGGATAGTTTTAATTACAGTCATTATTTATAGAAAAAAATGAGCTCCCCAGGAATTGTAACTTTTTATTAAACAAATTTAAGTGGGCAGAAAAAAAGAGTTTCGTTAAAAAAGAGAAAGAACACTGTGGGAAAAGATCACACAACTTGAAAAAGCGGGAAGGTTATGTGTCTGTCATGTAATGGATAAGAGGTTTCTATGCAGGGGCAATCATATAATGCCTTACTTGTTTTTTTACATGTTGTAAAATATATTGAAATTTAAAGCCAATAAACTATTTGAAAGCTACTTGATGCTGACCTCTCCTGGCTTCTTTTTTAAAGAAGCCAACTTGTAAAGGATCCACACTGACTATAACTTGCAAAAACATTTTTATCCCAAGTGAGCCCAATAACTAAAAAAAAAATCTAAAAAAAATCTATACTGTTTCTTTAGTCAGTGTATCTCTATAGTGGTGTAGGTAAGGATCAGAATGCATGTTATGTGTGGTCTTATCCTGGTGTAGATCTCCTGCAAAAGAAACTAACACTTGGGGCTTGTTTGTTTTGGTGAGGCAGGAATAACCTCTAAATTGTTGTTTTGATCAAGCCATTATTTAAATTAACTCTTTACCAAACAACAAAATACATACTCATCCAAATTGAAAGTGTTTCCAGACAACAAATCAAATCTGACTCAAATGATAAGATTGTCGTCGGAAGGGGAGAAAATATTGTGGGAAAAGGAGAAAATACTGATTACACCCCTGGCGCAAACTATTACCGATGAAGTTCACTACATGAAATAAATTTCGATCTTTCATGGCAAAAAAACAAAAGGGCTTGACAAATACTACAAATGTTTACATTTCAGTATAAACTCATTTGCCAACCTTTTTACCTGATTTATTGCCATGATCATTTTAGTCAGAACCCTTTAGCCCTTTACCACACAATCCCTACTTTTAACGACCCTGAAAAACAAAGCTTTTGAAAACATTGTGGAAAAAAGGAGAAAATGCTGGTAACCAGCATTTTCTCCTTTTCCCACAATGTTTTCTATGCTTTCAACTTTTGAGCTGCTCTGTTTTGTTGTCTGCAAATGCTTTCAGTTTAGACTGGTCTCAAATGCTTTTAGTTTAGACTGGTCTAAAATTTGTTTGGTGAAGAGCTAACTCTTTCACTGCCAACTTTTGAGCTGCTCTGTTTTGTTGTCTGCAAATGCTTTCAGTTTAGACTGGTCTCAAATGCTTTTAGTTTAGACTGGTCTAAAATTTGTTTGGTGAAGAGCTAACTCTTTCACTGCCAAAGAAATTAATTCAACATTCTTTGAGGTTTACAAGTACATGTATATTTTTTGTTGCAGTTGAAAATGATTCTGGCCATAGATCAGCATTAGTTCCAGATGGCATGGATCAAAAGATCAGACTGAATGTTTTGTGCAGTCTGATCTTGATCTACACCATCAGAAAAAGCTGTTCCGGGTGACACTGGCAGTGAAATAGTCAATAACAAGCCCTGTACCTAACTAGGGGTTAGGCTGTTTGAGTAAGTGCTTTATTTGAAAAAGGTTGATGGCTTAGCCCTTTGCCAAACAACCAACTTTTAAGACTCATTGATATTGTCAGCATTTGCTGACGACAAATCAAATTTTACACAAAATAACGAATTTGTCTTTTTAAGAACAGAACACTTTGTGGGAAAAGGAGAAAATGCTGATTACCAGCATTTTCTCCATTTCCCAAAATGTTTTCAAAAGGCTTCTTTCCAAGGGTCATTAAATCCCAGGGTTGTTTATTGAAGGGTTAACATGAAGCAATACAGGTGAAATTGGAAGATCCTAACTACAAAACATAACAAGCAAATTTTCACATTGCCTCTCCTAATATCTAATATATTATATATACATATTTACCAACACAATGTCATGTTGTTCCCCTAGCCTGGATAATAAACCTATCTTTGTATTTCTAGCTGACATAAATGTACCATTCTCAAGCATTAACCGTCTACCACAAGATTCCGAGTGAACGAATACTTCTGAAATATTGCCGGAAACAAGAGACACTGCAGATAATCAGCATTTTCTCCATTTCCAACAATGTTTTTAACTCTTTCATAGACAACTTCAACCATCTAACCCTTTAGCACACAATCCAAAGTTTTAACGATCCTAAGGAAGAAGGCTTTTGAAAATATCGTGGGAAAAGGAGAAAATGCTGGTAACCAGCATTTTCTCCTTTTCCCACAATGTTTTCTACACATCCAAAGAGAAATTTTACCTTTTAGGTAACATTTAATTTGTTGCCTGCAAATGCTTTCAATTTGGCCAGGTCTAAAATTTTGTAGTGTGGTAAAGAGTTCAGACATAATGATGTGTTGTCAATATGGACGAGTCTAAGAGTTAATCGTTATAAACTCTTTACCACATACTGAAATTTTCAACTTGTCCAAATTAGAAGCATTTGTAGACCACACATTATATGTGGCTCAAATGATGAGACTCTGTGAAAGGGTAGAAAACATTGTGGGAAAAGGAGAAAATGCTGGTTACCAGCATTTTCTCCTTTTTCAACAATGTTTTCAAAGGCTTTCTTTGTCAGGGTCATTAAAAGCTGGGATTGTGTGGTAAAGGGTTATCTCTTCACCAAATGAAACAATTTTAGACAGGTCCAAGTTGAAAGGATTTGCAGACAACATATTAAATGTGACTCAAAGGCTGAGATTGTCTATGGAAGGGGAGAAAACATTGTAGGAAAAGGAAAAAATGCTTGGTACCAGCATTTTCTCCTTTTCCCACAACATTTTCAAAAGGCCTATTTCCCAGGTTCATGAAATCCCAGGATTGTTTGGTAAAGGGTTAATCCTAGATTCACTGCCAATAAATAGAGACATCATTTTAGACAGGTCACCAGTACTTTCTCCAGAAATACCCACAATGTTTTCAACAGCCTTCTCTGTCGCAGTCGTTTAAATGCAAGATGCTGTGGTAAAGGAATAAAAAGATTAAACTACTCAAACAATTCCTTGGATGAGGAGACACATACCTCAACTGTCATTTCTTTATGCTTTATATTGTTGAAGCCTTGCTCCAATTTTCAATGCTTTAAAAGCTAGAAAAACCTACAACAACCTGTTACACTTGTGGCAAGTCTGCTTTGGCAACAAAATACATATAAATCCCATTCAGTATTTCAAAGTTCTCTATAAGTTAGGGGAAAATCAGAAAAGTGGGCTATCTCAGACAGCCAGCTATTTTCCGTTGATAAAAATTCTTTCTTACCAAGTTTATTTGTGTTCTATTCTAATACATGCACTAGCTATCATGAAAGTGATTTCCAGCCGAGGATAAAAACTATCTGTTGCAGGCTGTGACGTAAAGAGCCCTGTGCGCATGCTCTCAATTTTGATCTTTTCTATTCCCATAACAGGCTTTCTGGAAATTGAAGTTATAGGGCCGGAAAATTCCAGCATAACCATGAATAAATCCTATATAAATCATACAGGATTACACACATTGCCTGTATTGTCTAAAAATTTCAATGTTTTTTTTTTTTTCAATGGTGTACATTTTCTTCACGCTTTATATCATTAAATGCAGTTAAAGTGAAAAAAGTGACCATACTTTATGAGCATTGAATAATCTCAGAAACTTTCTTCCACATATTAGATGCGCTATTGTTTTCGACCTTCCATAATATTTTAAGGAGGGCTGTATATCAGATGAAAAGAGACACAACATTTGGTGCTATTGCCTGTTCTTAGTTATAGGTATGAAAACTGTTTCGTTAAAAAAAAAAATTACAACTGTGTCATAACAACCCTATGGAAGAAAGCATTTAAAACATTTTGGGACAGAGGAAAATGCATTTTCTCCTTCTCACAAAATAATTTGGTTACCCTTTCAATAACAGATTCCAATGTTTCAGCCAAAATTATTTAGTTGTCTACAAATGCTCTCATTTTAGACAAGTCTAAAATGTTCTTCTTTGGTAAAGTGTTAAATTATCTGTTGGTTAAGCAAAAGATCCCACATAATTCTTTACCAAACAGCAAAATTTTAGACTGGTCCAAATTGAGAGCATCTGCATACAACTTACTAAATTTAGCTGAAATTGTGGTGATTGTCTGTGAAAGAGGAGAAAACCTTGCGGGAAAAGGAGAAAATGCTGGTTACCAGCATTTTCTCCTTTTCCAACAAGATTTTCAAAAGGCTATTTCCTCAGGGTCATTAAAAGTCAGGACTGTGTGGTAAAGAGTTCACCAGTAACCTATAACCCACAATGCTTGTCAAACAAACGTGTCTGAGATTATATGTGTGTGGCATAATAGGAACATGATAACTTAAACTGTCCGAGTTTCCCCCAAGTTCAACTATATTCTACAACCATTCTAATTTCCAGTTTTACATTTAAAAACTAACCATCTGATTGGCTGTAATGTTCTGTTCCAAACAGATTGCAAGACTAGTGATTCAAATATCCATATGAATTTAAAATGTTTGTTGAATAAAACCCAATAAAAACTTTGTTAACTCTTGCATTAACAAAAGAGATATAATTTCTTACCAGTGAACCAGCAGGGGACTAAAAATAACAGAAATGAAAACATAACAGTATGACACAAATCCCATTCTATCATTCCAGTCAATATATGCAATAAACAACAACCATGCTCTGACATAAGGGGGCTTAATGCATCTCTGATACATTACACCAAGCAATTCATCACATAACCAGGGATCCATGAAACCCATTTAGTCTAATAATTGACTCAATCTGGAGGAAGAGTGGTCCATAGACATACCGATAGCAAAAAGTTTCGACCCAGGTCAGCCTGTGGGGACTGCATAGACTGACCTGGGTCAATACCTTTTTTGCAGATGCATAAAACCCCCTTTTGATAGAATATGACTCATATTGTATGATGCTAAGTGGCAAGAACCTGTGTTCTATAGTCACATCTTTTACAATTTCATTAAGATACCAGGTACATCTGTGAAAAGCAAAGTTACAAAACAACCTGACAAACAAAACTTGCTGTTAAATCTTTCCTAATCAAGTTCATTCAGTCAAATGCAATCTTTATACACAACCCTATATCAAATAATCCAATATTCATATGACCCTGAGTTAAAGGGCTTTTGAAAATATTGTAAGAAAAGGACAAAATACTGGTAACAAGCAGTTTCCTTTCCCACAATGTTTCCTATCTTTTGAGAGACTACTCCTATTATCTCGGCCACATTCAATTGGTTGTTTGCAAATGCTTACAATTTGGTTGTGTCTAAATGCCTCTGGTTTGGTGAAGGGTTTTAGTTTGAACCGATTTCTCTATGGTTAGCCCTTCACAAAACAATCCTGTGTTATTAAAACCCTGAGAAAGAAGAACATCTGAAAACACTGAGAGAAAAGGAGGAAATAATGATCACCAGCATAATCTGGATAAATCTCAAATGACATTCTCTGGAAAAGAGTTAACTCTCTTTTCAATAGTATTACAACCTTCTTTTGAACTCTCTACCAAATGTCAAAATTTTTGACTAGTCCAAATTGACAGGATTTGCAGATGACAAATGTAGCTCAAGTGATGATTTCTGTTTTAGACAGGGTAGAAAACATTGTGGGAAAAGGAGAAAATGCTGGTTACCAGCATTTTCTCCTTTTCCCACAATGTTTTCAAAAGCCTTCTCTTACAGTGTCGTTAAAACTCCGGATTGTGTGGTAATGGGTTAAAAAACAAGTGCTAAGCTAGTACATGCAATAATTGACAACTTTAACTCTTTACCAAACAACAAAATTTTACACTGGTCCAAATTGAAAGTATTTGCAGACGACAAAATAAATCTGACTCAGAAATGGAAATTTGTTTTGGGAAGGGTAAAAAACATTGTGGGAAAAGGAGAAAATGCTGGTTACCAGCATTTTCTCCTTTTCCCACAATGTTTTCAAAAGGCTTCACTCTCAGGATCGTTAAAAGTTGGGATTGTGTGGTAAAGGGTTAAAACAAGAGAATCAGTGAACAGAAAGGATGCACCAGAAGGTCTTCAGTACTGGAAGCAGTATTTCAATGAAAGATTGAATCCGTAAAAACTTAAAGCAATGAAAAGTAAGAAAAAATAGTAAAATACAAAAACTAGAGGTTAAAAAATGAGACAACACAAACCTACTCAGTAACAGTGTTTGTATCTTTTGAAAATTCATACTAAACCATCAAATCATCACTGGTATTCAATCCTTGCAATCAATTTAATGAGTGACCATTATAAGCAACTTCTCTATACTTTATCGTGTTACTGGCTGACATTAGTTGTGACTCAGTTGAAAGAATGTAGAAATGAAATTTCAGAGGAAGGATGTTGCTCTTGCCATCAAGATTTTTAAATAAATAAGAAAATATCCAGTAATCAGCGAGGTAAAACAGAAGTAACTGCCAACTTAGGTGTGGATTAACTTTATTTGTATAGGAATCCATGTGTTACAGTCTCACTAAAACCTTCTTCAGGATGATAAAAATCATATTTCAACAAGAAACTGAAAGCTTAATGTCATGTGACTTCAATAACATCGTGTGATCTTATTTGCTCTAATAATAGCTTCCACTTACTACAATGTAATAATGGCAAGTGAAAGTAGGTGTTACTTAAATTTAAACAGAAAAGTAAAATTTTATGACAATGAATTTCATGTTGTTGCACTGAGGGATTGAGAAGTCTATCGTTGTCTTGTGGGGTGAGTTCCAGGACCCAGTTCCATGATAAAATTTAAGTCTCTTATTTCACTAAAATTCGCCGACAGGCGAATTTAAACATAACAAACTTTCATAACATTCTCAAATTCTGAGTTGACTCAGCAAAACAAATGCACTTAACTCATTTAACAGACTTTAACATTATTTTGCGGAGTGTGATGTACAGAAACAGAAAGTGGCATCTACATGCTCGCCCTTCCAGAATACTAAAACAAATGCATGCACTGATGACATAGAAATGATATTGCAATTTCAATTTGCTAAAAAAGAAAGACACACCGAGTGTATGACAAAAAGGTAACTACATGTCTAATAAAACACCTGTAGTGTAGTTCCTTTAGAAAAAAAAAACATCAAAATCTTGATTAAAATCTTATCGAATTAATTTAAATCAAAATTAACTTGCAGAAAAAAATGTAAAATCACTTCCTCAAAAATTTATTAGTCTTATAAAATATTATGAAAAACATGAAAACAAAGGACAACCACTTTACATGCACATTTAAAAAAAAAACAATGGAAAAATAAGACAGTTGATCGTTAATATTTACTTAACTCTTTACCAAACGACAAAATTTTAGACCTGTTAAAATTGAAAGCATTTGCAGACGACAAATTACATGTGACTGAAAAATTGAAATTTGTTTTGTGAAGGGTAGAAAATATAGTGGGAAAAGGAGAACCAGCATTTTCTCCTTTTCCCAAAATGTTTTCAAAAGGCTTCTTTCTCAGGGTCGTTAAAAGCCAGGATTGTGTGGTAAAGGGATAATTGTTGTATGTCTATAAACAGTCTACAATCAAAATTGATGGATGGATATGGTATAAAGGATTGCCATCTAACTGTCATTTCAAAATAATTAAAGATCCAATTGTATGAAATAACTGAAATTGCCCTTTTCAAAAGAAAATCTCTAAAATCCTGGTTATTATTGACCTTTTTTTTTTAAAATACACTTTATTTCTACAAATTAACTCTTTACCACACAATCCTGACTTTTAACGACCCCAAGAAAGAAGCCTTTTGAAAACATTGTGGGAAAAGGAGAAAATGCTGGTGACCAGCATTTTCTCCTTTTCAAACAATGTTTTCTACCCTTCCCAAATTCTTTGGTCACATTTATCATGTTGTCTGCAAATGCCTTCAATTTGGACCAGTCTAAAACTTTGTCATTTGGTAAAGAGTTAAATCAATACCAATTCTCTTGTCAAGATGATCCCAAGTTTTTATGACCTTGAGCAAGACTACTTTTGATAACATTGTTTTCTTCTCGATGTTATTAAAGTCCCATCCTCTGTGCTTTAATTTGTCGTCTGCAAATGCTTTCAATTTGGACCAGTCATTTAGTAAAGAGTAAAAATGTTACGATAAGTCAAAAGAAGCCTATAATTATGAAGAGCTACAATATTTGATAAATGCATCTTGCAGGAGCAAAAGATAAATCTGAACATTGTTAAAAAAATATGGCAGATCCAATGAATACAAAAAATGGAAACAAAAGTCCTGAAAAAAAAAAAAATTAGCCTATTCTTTTCAAGAAATCTTTTTTTAAATCCTGACTAAAATCTTGTTCAGTAAATTCAAGTAAAACTACAGAAATGACCAAAAAAAAAATGCCTTCAGCAATAACTAGCAACCTAAAGCAGACTTTGTGGACATATATGCAAAAGGCATTAAAGTTAAGACAAAATTCCAATAATCAATGTAAAAACATCATGGCAAAAGGAGAAATTGCTTCCTACATTCAAAATCAATTTTTCCACCAACTTTTCAAGTGTATTTTGCAAGATAACCAAAGTTGTCTTCAAGCAGTAATGAGTTCATCAAAAGTTAAATGCAATAACTTATTCAAAATAACTTTGAAAACAAATCAAGCACAGAAATAAATTCAGCAGCTGAAAAGTGCATCTAACAAATAAAATATGACTGTCATGGTGCTTATGAGTTCTCATTATATTGGTATATTTCAAAATCACAGCCACTCTGTACAAAAAAAAAAACAAATCTAAGACTAGTCCACGATGAAAGCTTTTGCAGAATGACAATGTGGCTCAAGTACTGATATATGAGCCATGCTCTGGCAAAAGGGGGCTTACTGTATCTCAGTAATGCATGATACTGAGCAAGTCATTACATGTTTATGGATCCATTAAGTCCTATAACCCTTTACCATACAACAAAATTTTAGCCTTGTCCAAATTGAAGGCATCTGCAGACGACAATTTCATTGTGGCTCAAATGGTGCAATTTTTCTTTGATAGGGTAGAAAACATTGTGGGAAAAGGAGAAAATGCTGGTTACCTTTTCCCACAATTTTTTCAAAAGGCGTCTTTCCCAGGGGTGTTAAAAGGCGGCATTGTACAGTAAAGGGTTAACATACAGAAAATTGACCAATAGCCAAAAGTTTCGACCCAGGTCAGCCTGCGTGGACTGTTCAGGCTGACCTGGGTCGATACTTTTTGCAGATGCATTAAGCCCCCTTTTCACAGAGTATGGCTCATATGTCTTTGAAAGGGTAGAAAACATTGTCTTTCACAATGCAATAAAAATACAGTTCCAACAAAAAAAAATCTCCAAATTAAAAGCAGTCTATATCTTCACTTTTCTTGGTATAAACTGTAACATCACTGAAAATAAATTAACTGATAAATCCCTGTATATCAAGGGTGATTATACAATAAATAGAGAATATTTAAAAGATACAAGGGTATAACTCATACACTAGGGCCGGAAAAACTCAAGATCTCTTATATTTCAGTGCAAGACATGATTAAAGTAATAACATGGTATAAAATGAAATACACATATATGTGGTGGTAACTTTGTATAAAATGAACTACACATACATGTGGTGATATGCATTATATAAGTGTACCACAAAAATCATAGCTGCGTCATAACATGATCAGCTTCTGGGTCACCCACAGGGTCAACAAACTCTGTGTTGTCTGTGACAGCTACATTTACATCTGACCTAATGATATTAGGTTGTGTGACTTGCGAAATCTGTGATGAGGATGGAGCAGCCTGTGTTGTCACGGAAACAGTCGTCACGGAAACGGTAACATTTTGGTTAGATACCACACTAGGGTCAATTTGAATACTTGTGGAGTTCTGATTTGTATTTGTGTCAACAATGAATGAAGATCCAGTAAAAGCAACATCCTCTGGTGCTCGTTCTTCAGGACTGAGGTCATCATTCTCATCATCTCTCGACAGCGATGGTCGCGTTCTTCCGTGACCTTGAAGAGTGTTACTGGGATGGGATCTATAAGTTGGTGGACGGGATTCTGGATATTCACCTCCTTGATTCGGAGGAAAGGTAATTTGTATACCGGCACGTACAGTGCTTGCACGCGACCTGTAGGAGGGTGGTGGGGAGCTTGGAAGACTGTAATCCTCCTCCGGCATGTCGTTTGGATCATAGGTATCTGGAGGCTGGTTCTGTTGGGCAACAGCCATTTGATGTTGGTAGTCCTGCATGGAGGCATTGTAGGATGGTGGAGGACGGCGAAACTGGAATTCTGGATACATCACACCTGTATGGTAAAAGATTTTATATTGGTAAGTCACATTCTGAAACTATATATAATCAGAAAACTTTTTACCTGACAGCAAAGTTGTATAATTAACTCTTTACCACACAATCTCAACTTTTAACCCTTTCCCAAACGACAAATTTTGGACTAGTCCAAATTAAAAGAGTTTGCAGATGACAATTTTAAAGTTGATGAAAATGGCAGAAAGGTCTCAAAACGGGTAGAAAACACTGTGGGAAAAGGAGAAATTGCTCATTACGAGCAATTTCTCCTTTTCCCACAGTGTTTTCAAAAGACTTGTACTGCAGACACGTGAAAACCAGGGCTTGTTTGGGAAAGGGTTAACCACTCTAAGAAAGAAGCCTTTTGAAAACATTGTGGAAAAAATGTTGGATACCAGCATTTTCTCCTTTTCCCAGAATGTTTTCTACCCTATCATAAATAGAAATCATCATTTGGGCTACATTTGATTTGTCATCTGCAAATACATGTACATGTACTTTCAATATGATCCAGTCCAGAATTTTGTAGCTTGGTAAAGAGTTGGAGCTCCAAATAAATGAAATTGGTATTTCTAGCTTTTAATAGAAAAAATAAGATCAAAATATTATGGGTGCAGAATATGTAAACACAGCATACCATGAAGATCAATTATATAACTGCACAGAACAAGAATAAGATTTTTTAAAACATGGGAAAAGGGGAAATTAGTGGTAACCAGTGTTTTCTCCAATAATATTTTCTTCCCTTCAAAGACAAACAAAAAAAATCCCATTATTGGGCACTCAATTAAATTGGTGTCTGCAAAGGCTTTAAATTTCAACAAGTGGTAGAGTTAACCCTTTACCACAAAATTTCGAGTTTTTAATGACCCTGTAAGAGAAGACTTTTGAAAATATTATGGGAAAAGGAGAAAATGCTGATAACCTGCATTTTCTCCTTTTTCCAAAATGTTTTCTACCCTTTCAAAAAAAAAAAAAAAAAAAATCCTAATTTGCACAACATTTAGTTTGTTGTCTTCAAATGCTTTCAATTTGGATCTGTCTAAAATTTTGTCAAGTGGTAATGAGTTAATTCTTTACCAAACAACAAAATTTTAGACAAGTCCAAATTGAAAGCATTTGCAGATGACAAAATATAATGTGACTAAAAAGTTAAAATTTGTTTTGGGAAGGGTAGAAAACCTTGTGAGAAAAGGAGAAAATGCTGGTTACCAGCATTTTCTCCTTCTCCCACAATGATTTCAAAGGCTTGTTTCTTCAGAGTCGTTAAAAGTCAGGATTGTGTGGTAAAGGGTTAAAATGCACCAAATCCATTAACTTTTTCAGCACAAAGATGATCATTATAAGCATGAGATAATGAGAACTGATGAACAGATGAAGTGATGATAATACAAGTATTACCATTACCTCCATACCACCGACCTTCCCGCCTGGGTCGAGTTCTATGCCGACGGTCCCTCTGTGTTCGAAAATCTCCCAAATTGAGGAGAGCATGTAAAGGCTCGTGTCCTCTTGGCGTACATTTCCAACCAACCCCAACCACAACAACCAGTAGTACACCAAGACCTGAAATTAGAATGTGAGTCAAACTGAGTGAAAAGGGGGAGTTAATGTATACATAAAAAGTTTTAACCCATGTCAGTCTGTGCTGACTGCACAGGCTGACATAAGCTGAACCTTTCTGCTATTTGTAAATTTTCTGCATGTCCAAATACCATTCCAACTCATGATCCAGTCAGTAGTTAGGCGAAATGGACTTTATAGATCCCTAGCTCTGTGATGATTTGCTCGGTATTATGTATCACAGAGATGCACAAAACCCTCTTTTGCCAGAGAGCTACTCAAACCTAAGTATGGAAATGTCGATTGAACGATTTGTAACTAACAGAATCCTACCACTAAAATAGTTGCTTTTGAGGCGAGTGTGGATCAAGATCAGATAGCATAACAGTTGTGTTTAAATCTTAGATCTAAACTGTTATTTTGTGATGTATTCAAGCAAAAACAACTTAGAAAATGCAATTTATGATTTTGAAAGCATAATAATATTGCAGACTAGGGGTGCTGTCCTCTTTAAGTGAGAGTTTTTCACCAAACTTTGGACAATAATCCATTCACTGTTTACTGAACGACAAAATTTTAGACAGGTCCAAATTAAAAAGCATTTGCAGACAACAAATTAAATAGTGATCGGATGTTAAGATGTGTCTGTAATAGGATAGAAAACATTGTGGGAAAAGGAGAAATGTTTTCAGAAGCCTTTTATCCCAGAATCGTTAAAAGTAAGTTTGTTAGGTAAAGAGTTAACCCATGATAAAATGTTCAAAAACTTATAAAAATCAATTTGAAGAGATCCAATATATACAGGTAGAACTTACATGTAGATACAACCAAGAAAACATTATGTTAACCCTTTACCAAACAATGCCAGGTTTTCATGACCCTGGGAAAGAAGCCTTTTGAAAACATTGTGAGAAAAGGAGAAAATGCTGGTAACCAGCATTTTCTCCTTTTCCCACAATGTTTTTTTCCCTTCTCAAAACAAATTTCAATTTTTGATTCACATTAATTTTGTTGTCTGCAAATGCTTTCAATTTGATAAAGTCTAAATTTTTGTCATTTGGGGAAAGGAAAAATGCTGGTAATCAGCATTTTCTCCTTTTCCCACAATGTTTTCTACCCTATCTAAGAAAAGTTGCACCATTTGAGCCACATCGAAATTGTCGTCTGCAAGTGCTTTCAATTTGAACAAGGCTAAAATTTTGTCATTTGGTAAAGGGTTAAATGGAGAAACTGATTGTACAATCCCTATTATTAACAACCCTGAGGAAAAAAGTTTTTGAAAACATTGTGGGAAAAGGAGAAAATGCTGGTAACCAGCATTTTTCCTTTCCCCATGTTTTCTCCCATTTCAAAGACAGTCACCATCACTTCAACCATGCTTAATTTGTCGTCTGCAGACACTTTCAGTTTAAACAAATCTAATTTTGTTGTCTAGTAAACAGTTGACCCTTTAAGTGCCAAGTAAACCAAACAGATATTTTAAATAAAACGCTGAAAAAAGACCATAATAAATGCAATGTCAAAGTTGATTCTGTATAGAATGTTTCAGCAAAGCACACAGTGCAGATCAAAGATCGGACTGTATGTTTTGTGCAGTCTGATCTTGATCGACACTGGCCACAATAGCAACAACATGACTGTATAGTTGTGAAAGGCTCTTTAAGGGTTAAGGAGCAATTTCCTCATTTGCTACAAAGCTCTACAAGAACCATTGAACACTGGAATCCAAATGTGTCTGCACTGTGGAAAGGGTTAACAAGTACAAAGAACAGATCAAGATAAAATATTTGAAATTTGCACTATGTACATGAATTAAAATTCAACCCATTACAAAATTTAGGATCATTCATAATGAAATCATTTGCAGACAACATAGAAAGAGTGGCTGAAATGAAGGAATTCGTCTGTAGAAAGGGTAGAATTCACTGTGGGAAAAGGAGAAAATGCTAGTCACCTGCATTTTCTATTTTCCCCACAATACTTTCAACAGTTCTACTCTCTAGGGTGGATAAAACTCTGGATTATTAGGTAAAATGTACAAGGTTGTTCAAATGAAGGCCATCATGCAGTAAAAATACATGTAAATGTACACTGTCTAGGTGCTTGTACTTCCTCATGTATGCAAGCATACCCTACTCTTCAGTTTTTCAGAAAAATGTTGTACAAGCAAGAAGTTATCATTGAATACTGATAGTCTCCTTTTCTGATCTTATTCCTAAACTTTAACCCTTTCCCAAACGAGCCCTGGTTTTCACGTGTCTGCAGTACAAGTCTTTTTAAAACACTGCGGGAAAAGGAGTGTTTTCTACCCTTTTTGAGAACTTTCTGCCATTTTCATCAAATTTAAAATTGTCGTCTGCAAACTGTTTGAATTTGGACCAGTCCAAAATTTGTCATTTGGGAAAGGGTTAAATAATGAAAAAGAATTTTCAAGTATCAAACCTAAGCTATGAATAATCCACAGGGTTTACATATAATGTAATTATGCCCTTCCTTTAACTCCTTACAGTGCTTTATTTGAAAATTTACATGTGCCTTGCTTTCTGTTGAATTTAAACACGTTACCACACAATAAAATTTGAGACTGGTCCAAATTGACAGCGTTTGCAGATGACTAATTAAATGCTGCTCAAATAATGATTTCTGTCTTTGAAAGGGTAGAAAACATAGCAGAAATAGGAGAAAATGCTGGTTACCAGCATTTTTTCATTTTCCTACAATGTTTTCAAAAGCCATCATTTTTAGGTTAGTTAAAACTCTGGATTGTGGGGTAAAGGGTTAATAGATACTAAAACTGTGGAACACTGTGAAAGTAGTTTATTGCAACAACAGCATTGAAGAAAAAACTGTTAAAAAGAATATGAAATAAATTCTAAGAACATATTTATTTCTTAAATCTTTACCACACAACAGAAATGGAGACTTATCCAAATTGCAGACAACAGAATCAGAGTGGCTCAAATAATGCAATTTTTCCCTGATAGGGTAGAAAACATTGTGGGAAAAGGAGAAAGTGCTGGTTACTGGCATTTTCTCCTTTTGCCACAATGTTTTCAAAAGGCTTCTTCCCCAGAGTTGTTAAAACTCGGGATTGTGTGGTATAGGGTTAAACCAAACTTGCAATGTAAAACCAATTTTAATTACTAGATTTTTAGGCCAGGGAATCCCTCTCAAGGGATTCTCTTACCTATAGCTATCGTAAGCTGACTTTTCCGGACTACTTTCAGACAAAATGTTGTACGGTGTGTCCACTCTATATCACTGAGTCCGCCGAAACAACTACTTTCGTAAGTACAGAGATTGCTTATCACACAGCGTGAATGTTTTCCTTTCTTCAAAGCTTTCCGACATCTGCATAGTGCTATGGAATTGCAAGGGTGTTACAACCCTTTAATAACCAACAACTGTGTGTTTTAAGGGTTGTGTCCCTGTTGAATACACAACAGACGGTCAATAACTTTTCCAGGTAAAAGTAAAATGTCCACCGAATAAGTCTGTACACCGTTTAAGTCTGATGTCTGTTTTTATCCGATACCGCCTATGGGCGGAGTTTACAGTTACACAAATCTAGTCAGGAACTGTGCATTAAGGCGTTGCCGTATTATGACTGACATCAGACTTATTCGGTGTACAGACTTATTCGGTGTACATTTAACATCTACCAACTTTTCCATCACTGTGATTGGATACTAAAATCCTCTCGTATTACAGACTAAACTGGCAGCCTGTTATAGATCTTCGTATCGTCTATCGGACAGCTACGGGAGATAAAACGGGTACCAGTTTAATAATAGACATGATTACTGCCCCTGATATCACTTTCTAGTGTACTAGCGCGAGGGAAAAACCCAAGAACCAATTTTCTATTTTTTGTTTCCATTGTCACTTGCTAGTTACTGTCCGCGTTTCAAATAAAGACCAAAGGGAACCGCACGCCGCGTCTCCTTTGACTGCCTGATGAAAAGATTGAGATACAGTCGAGCCTCGTTTATCCAGCCACTTCTGTTTCCTATGAATGTTTCCGGATCAGCCGTATTTCCGGATCGACGAACTGTGATTGCTGGCATGGCATCCAAGTTAAGCTAGGTCAATAACCTCCATGTTGATAAGGGACACCGTGTATCGTAAGAATTACAACAGCGTTATGTTTTACACAAGCACTTGTATACATGTCATTATTGCTCCTACGATTGTTCAGGTTTATAAAATAAAGGGTGTCATAAATTTGCATTTTGCCTTTTTGTTATTTGTCTGTTTTTGTACATGTCTTTTTACTTGTACCTAATTACATGCACATGCATACCTATTGTGCAAACAGGTGCGCTTGTAAAGCTTGGCACATTTATGACTTTTGAAAACACCATGAAAAGGGCGAAACAAAAGGAAAACACGATATGCACAGTATTTTAAATGTTCATGACGTGTTGTTGAATTCCCGCAAAAGTGTTTTTTTTGGATGGTCTTCTTTGTACTGACAAATGTCTTTTTTCACGGAAGTCGAAACTTCAACTTGTCTTTTGCTGGTGGTGTAGACATTCTGTTGGCTTCTGATAGTCGTACTTTCAAAGTGGTAAAATGGCAAAGACTAATTGAGATTGATTGCCAATTGATTCGATATCGAAGACAGGCATGTTTTCAATCATCTTTACAGTCTGTTAGGAGTAAAATATTTTCGAAAAACCTAACGAAATTTATCGTGTTTGGCGGCCATTTTGTGTGTACTTTGGGGAACATAAACATCTCGAGTTAACACATGAATCAAACTGTTTTTTTTTCCTATGGTTTACCATTTAAATTGAAAATGTTTGTTTTTGAAACGAAGGATTATTGAATATGCAAGCAGACGGTATGTTCATATTTTAGTTTTGCGTTTAGTTTTGAAAGATAAGTTTAAACATGCCCACAAAATCTTTGCGGACATTTCAGTTATTTTTCTAGCAATCGTTACTGTAATCAAGTAGACCCAGTAATAATTAAACAACAAAAGCGTGGAATTGTCACTTCAGTACTATGTGTATGGATAATCTGTTAAGTTGACAATTGTCGATGGCACAAGAACGTCATTTAATGGTTTTCGAAAACAGTACTAATTAACACGCGTGTTTTCAAAACATGTGAAAATTGTCTGCAACAACTGACACTATTTAGACTGATACCCGTGTTATTCACGACGAACCAGTCCGAAATCGCTCGAAGTAGACTGTATTTATGATATTTATGATAACCAGTCTATGGTCCCGGGGAAAATAACAAGCCTAAATTGTGTGTAAACTAGTAGCCTGTTATCGATTTTTGTATTTATCGGACGGTTACGGGAGATACAACGGGTACCAGTTTAAATTGTGTGATACAGTCAGGCCACATCCGGTTTCTTGGATAAGGTTTGTACTAATTTTTGACCCTTCGTTCTCGATTTTTTCATTCTGGTTCCCGAACGCGGATTTCTGGAATAAAAAGTAAAATTTGTACAGAAAATATCCGTTCCCTGATGTTTTTGTCCGGATCCTGAGATTTCCGGAATTATGGAGCCAGGATAAACGCGGTTCGACTGTATACGATTTTCCATGGAAATGTCGATAGTTGAATGAGATTATTGGTGTATTAACTGCATTTATTATCAGTTTCTTTTAATCATTTAGAACTGAACTTGATTATATATGTTTAGAAAAAAAAAAATCGATAGAATTAAGAAATATGCAGAAATTAAAAGAAATTATACTCTCTTTTTTCTGTGTGAATCGATTTAAAACATCTCTCTTTTTGTCAGAAGAATAGGCAAACATTAGGGAAAAATAAGAATTTTTTGTTCTATCTACATTTTCCGATAATCAACCATGTTATCTGCTTATATTCTTTTTTTATGACGACTGTTGATTGATTAGAAATAATGAAAGTGTTGTGCGATCCTTGGACATTTTTTAACTTTCAAACAAAATAATTTGAAAATAAAAGGTGTGTTTAAAAAATTAGACTTTAATTTATCAGTTATTCATCACATTTACATACCTAGAGTTTCATTCACATACCTGGTAGTTTCCGAAACATCGTTTGAAAAGGAGAAATGAAGGTTTAAGAATATTTATTCTGAAATTCATCCCGAATGTGCAAATTCATTTTAAGCGCCAGAAGCCGTCGTTGGAATCCCTCTCTCTCTCTCTCTCTCTCTCTCTAATGGGATGAGAAGGGCTAGTGGACGTCTTTGTATGATATAGTCAAAAGAATAGATTTAGATCGACTGTTTGAGAACAAAACTGCGATGTATTGACATCACCCTGCCCTGCGTTCGCGATATTAAGCGTTGGTATTTGCGTTGTGTCCAATTTTAAATTGTGTCTTATCTTTCTGATCATTAACAATATTTATTTGAAACTTGGAATATATGTGCGTTATCATAAAGATCAACCTTAACCAATAAGGCAAATAACTAAAAAATGAATTTGCTTGATTTAAGCCCCGTTTTGACTTAAAAATTTTTAAAGCCATTATCATGCACCCTATAGCCGAGCTTTGGTATCCACTATTTGATTCGGTTTAATTATAGAATCTGGCTTCTGAGCACTGCTTTTTTTTTTGCATTAATTTAATTTTTCCTGTTGATTATTGTATTATTCCATATTATGCATGACAGTACCCCTTTACCAATGAATTCTTTTGGCATAATTGAATTGGCCTGACTGTCTGTATGGTAGTGATAATTAGAAAATGAGGTCTCATGTGAGTTCGTATCCTTCGTTCTTTAGAGATTACAGATCACTAGATTTCCTGGCCTTCAGTACTATTTGATTTTTTTCAAATTTAAATTCTAGGGCATAAACATTTAACTCTTTCGAACACAACCCCTACTTTTAACGACCCTGAGAAAGAAGCCTTTTGAAAACATTGTGGGAAAAGGAGAAAATGCTGGTAACCAGCATTTTCTCCTTTTCCCACAATGTTTTCTGCCCTTCCCGAAACAAACTTAAAAATTTTTGGTAACATTAATTTATGTTTTAGTCTGCAAATGCTTTCAATTTGGAACAGTCTAAAATTTTGTTTGGTAAAGGGTTAACAACAGATTCCTACTTATTTTAAAATGTACATTTTATTAATTTTCTGTCACAGTTGAATGAACAAATGGCAAAACATGTGTTTTGGCCGAGTGAGTTCCCTGTGCAGCACATGATTATCTGCAAATATCACATTCTCTTTTGGCGACTTGAAGAAAGCTTGTCTGTCATTCTAGCACATATGTTGTAAAGCTAATCCATGTTGAGGATGCCGAGATTGACCATAGAGACAAAGGGACAAGCAATTGGACTGCCCTTGACTGTGTCCCTTCTACGATTGCCAGATTGTGGAGATACCTTAATCAAACAGCTACACAATGATTCATTATCTCTGTTTACAAATGTTTACAGTATTGTTATGTTTAACTTCATACAAATAAATGAATGATGAAATCAAATATTTACTATCAAATAACGTGTTGCACTTGAAAAAATATCAAGTTATTTTGGTGTTGCTTTATATTATAACCAAACCAAGAAAAAGTCTATGACCTGTTGTACAGATGTTGTTTAGTAGGACTGGGGCCTGTTTTATTAAGGTATAGTTACGATCAAAATTTTTGTAAGTTTTTACGTAACTCTACAGAAAATATGCAAGTGCGTTTTAATAAAAATTTTGTAACTGTTTCAACTAAGTTTTTGAATAACTTTACAAACAAAAAAAACCTGCCTTAACTTTTGCGAAAGAGTTATAGATATCGGAGGGGTTCAAAGTAGTTAGAATAATTCAGCAAGAGACCATTCAAAAAGGAATACAGAATGGCAAAGTACATGATTTGGTTGAATAAGTTAAAGATCATCCTAGATGACATCTAACTCTAAATAAGGTGTTTTATGCAGCTTTTGAACACCATCATCTCACTGTTGTATGAAGGTCACGGCACACTTTTGCAGGTGTTTCATGTTGTTCGTCACCAGTAGGCTAGTGCCCAACAATGCCATAGGAAAGAAAATTTTCTCTTTAATGGTGATTCCACTGAGAATCGAACCCATAAACTCAATTCAAAAAGGAATCCAACGCTAAGCACAGCACATAGGCATTGCCAGAACTGAAATATTCATACTGACAGTGAGGCATGAAGTGCCGATGAGGGAGGGGATGGGAGGGTGACATTTATTGTAAAGCCTAGACGAATTCCCTAGTCATCAGTGCATCAATTTAACCCATCTAATTTGAAAAGGCGCTCAGATCTAGAGAAAATTCATATGATGTTGTGATTTACAACTTAAGTCGCAGATTTTTTTAATACACACATGCATATTGTGTGTAATGGGCACTATGCCCTTGCCGAGCCTCGACATTGCCTATGTTGCTGGTCAACATTTCTATTATTTCTAAGATTAAATGCTATTTCTTAACTCTTTACCAAACGGCAAAATTTTAGACTACTTCAAATTGAAAGCATTTGCAGATGACAAAATGATTGTAACTTAAAAGAGTAAAATTGTTCTGAAAAGGGTAGGAAAAATCGTGGGAAAAGGAGAAAATGCTGGTTACCAGCATTTTCTCCTTTTCCCACAATGTTTTCCAAAGGCTTCTTTCTTAGGGTCGTTAAAAGTCGGGATAATGTGTGGTAAAGAGTTAGCATATCTGATACCCCATTCCTTTATATCACGAACTAGACAAGACCAAGTAAATCTTGGATTACACGAAAAACTAGCATCGCAGACGGTCATTCGTATTCTGGAAAAATCCTCACATATTTACAGGAGATGTGTCGCTAGAAGTGTACAGAACGTATTCAGAATGATTGATTGAACGGTGTTTTACAACGCGTTGAACATTATTTCAGTCATACAATACATGTATGTCCTGGGTTTCACCAATAAGAGGCTAGGGCTCTGATATGTCTTACTCAAGGACACTCCCTCAAAAGACCCAGAGTTTTGAGTGAGGATCGAACTTGGAACTTACAAGCTTTGAGCCCTACACACTACCACCAAGCCATGCAGGAACCCGAACATATTTGGAGAAGTTCTCTATAAAATAACGCTTACTATTTCATCCATTTCTTCACTACCTAATTATTATACTATGATTGTATTGTCTATTGTAAACTGTTTTATACTGACAAATGAAATGTATATTTTTACCTATCGAACAATATCAATACACTATCATGATCACTAAAAGCTTTTGACTGGTAATTGAGAACATGCAGTTTGATCTTTGATCTACTTTGTCCGATAATGGCAAGATTTCTTCGTCGGAAAAAACTTTAAACTTGCAGTAGCCGGGTTTTGCTTCTTCAATTTGGAAAAAAAAAATAATATACTGCAAAGTTTTAGGGTTAAATTCAGTGATCATCTTTTTATCTTGCTTTGCAAGCAATGTAATTAGGCACAATCAAAATTGTAGTTCAAGTCAATCCAAACTAAGAGGTAAACTCTATACATGAGATGGTAGCTTTTTGACTGATGTATTTACATGCTATAATAAAAGAGCAAACAATTCCCAAACGAAAAGTGATTTGAGAAGGACAAGGCAAGTGACGGGAAAAGGGGCTCTTTATGCAGTATTTCTATATCATTACTGAAATAAGGATATTAATTCATTCCATTATCAAGTCTTTTCACACGCTGTGTCTTCAGCTTTAAAGAGATAAAATTCCTTTCCTAGTGATGCCAGCGAGAAATCATTGTCAGATTTAAATACCTCCAGTCCAATTAGAGAGTTACAAAATGTTTACAAAAATACTTATGCATGTAAGAATTTCGTAACTTTTGCTTAAGTGATTGACTGATTGATTGATTGATTGAAATGTGTTTTATGCCACTTTCAACATTATTTCAGTCATATCACTATTCATGTATTCCCTGGGTTTCATCAGTACTATAGCCAAGCCCCCGTAGCTCAGTCGGTAGCTTACAGGACTTGAGAACAGGAGGTCGCTGATTCGATCCCCGGCTTGGCCAATTTCTTTCCGAGGATTGATGATAGTCATCGCGACAGGATTCATTCCTCTCTCACCGCTGACCATTGTTTCGACGATGGTTATGTGGGAAAGCAGCCAGTGGCTTGGAAAGAATATTGTGCAGAGTACTGGTAAAAGAAACTCCAGGAAAGCATGGATAGGTGCACTGGCCGCCATGATATAACTGAAATAATGTTGAAAACGGCGTTAAACACCATACAATCAATCAATCAATCATCAGTTCTAGGCTAGGGCTATGAAGCATCTTGCCCAAGGATACTCCCACAAAAAACCCAATCGATCGAGTGAGGCTCGAACCCGGGGCTTCCAGGTCACAAGTCCTACACTTTACCACTGGGCCATGCAAGACCCCTTTGCTTAAGTGAAAACTTACGTAAATGTTAGTAACACAGTCCCCTGGTGTTTAACCCTTCACCACATAGTCACAAGTTTTAACCCCAAAGGAAAAGGCTTTTAAAAACATTGTGTCAAAAGGAGAAAATGCTGGTATCCAGCATTTTGTTCTTTTCCCACATTGTTTTCTACCCTATTAAAGACAGCATTTGAGCCACTTAGTCATTTGCAAATGCTTTCAAATTGGAAAAGTCTAAAAATTTGTCATTAAAGGTGTAGTGTTAAAAGTAAAATCGTTCCCTTAACCCTTTACCACACAATCCTGAGTTTTAACGACCCTGAAAGAAAAGGCTTTTGAAAACATTGTGGGAAAAGGAGAAAATGCTGGTAAACAGCCTTTCTCCTTTTCCCACAATGTTTTCAATCCCATCAAAGATAGAAATTACCATTTGAGTTACAGTTACATGCTTTCAATTTGATCGAGTCATAAATTTTGTCGTTTGGTAAAGAATTTAATCAATATGGCTGTCCCTAAAATATACCCAGCCTTTTTTGTTGGCTGTTAAGAATCATCTGACTGTTTGCTGCATGTGAATACAGTGATATACAAATACATGTAATTGAATGCATTCTGGAACATTTCCTTCTGTGCAATGTTTTTTGATGTTGTTCCTCCCAAATACCATGGTTATGAGTTCAACATAGTACATGAGTTTATAACCCTGCACCAAAAAATCTTGTGTCAGCAGAAGGCTTTTGAAAACATTGTGGGAAAAGGAAAAAATTCCGATAGCCAGCATTTTCTCCTTCAACTTTTCTTCTGATTTCCCACAATATTTTATGCATGCCCTATCAGAGATTTAAAGCTCATAAATTTTGTATCATAGTCAAACATTGTCATATGCAGTTCCTTTTAATTTTGAAGGGTCATAAATCTGTACTGTCCCCACAATGTGTTTTACCCTCATTTCTACATTCAGAATGTGACATCATACGTCCACAGCACTTAACTCTTTACCTGAAAGACAACATTATGGACTTGTCCAAATCCAAAGCATTTTCAGATGACAAATTAAATGTGGCTCAAATGGTGAAAATTGTCTATGAAAGAGCAGAAAACACTGTGGGAAAAGGAGAAAATACTTGTTACCAGCATTTTCTCCTTTTGCCGCAATGTTTTCAAGAGCGTTCTTCTTTGGGGTCGTAAAAACTCAGGAGGGTTAATTAGATCTAATATATTCTAATGAAGCCCCGAATGCACATGCTCAATTAGGGATGTTACTAATCCAGGGGGACAATAACAAGGTGGACAATATCACAAAGATAAAATGGGATTACATCACAATGCCATTTTATGATCTCTCTCAAGTGTTTGAGGTGTATTTAAATCTCAAGCATATGATGACAGATTTCAACATATCTGTCCTATCAGTGTTAAAACCTGCTCTATAAAGCCCGGCTCTCTAAAGCCATAACAGTCAGGTATACCCCTGAAAAATATTTTTTCCTTACATTTGTCTTCATTCTTTACTGATGGTTTGCCAGCTTTCACGTTACTTAATTTAATGATGAATCATTTTTGAAATTTGGTGAGACTGTAACATTCTGAAAAGCCCATTTTATGGTTTAACCCTTAGAGCGCTGAATAAACCTGTCTGACATTTTCATTCTAGAAATACAACCCAAATAAGTGCCATTTCATGGTTGCCTTCATCTACGGTGTTTCAGCAAAGTGGACAGTGTAGATCAAAGATCAGGCTGCACATTTTGTGCAGCCTGATCTTGATCTAGAATGGCCACAAAGGCAACTACTGTCGTGAAAGGCACTTCAAGGGTTAATTCATTTTCTCCTAAAACAAAATTTGGTAGACAATATGTAAAGCATCTGTATTTGATAGGGATTGTTAAAACAACAATACATGTAGCTGCAAAAAGTAAACAAAAGGGATGTTAAAATGCATTTAAATTCAAATCATACCAATTAAAAGTATGGAAATTAAAGTGAAGATGACAATCATTTATTGTACAGTTGGTCCAAGTGTTAGTTGCTGGAAGTGAAATTAATTTCAAAACTAGGTTAAATGCTGCCAGGTCACTCTATCTTCTGTTTACTTTTTGCCTGATTTTGAAATTCATTTTTCTGCCAGCGACTAACACTTGGACTGACCAAACAATAACAGATTGTCATCTTCACAATATTTTCCATATTTTTAAGTTGTGTGATTAAAACTTAAATGCACTTTAACATCTGCAATGTGTTTTTGGCTACTACTGGGCCTTTAACATGAATACTGGTTTAACTCTGTACCACAAAATCTTGAGTTTTAATAACCCTAAAGAATAAAAACTTTTGAAACTTTTGAAAACATCGCAGATGCTGGTAACCAGCATTTTCTACTTTCCCCACAATGTTTTCAACTCCTTCAGACACAAATTCCATAATATAAGTCACATTCAATCTGCCATTCTGCAAATGATTTAAATTTGTCCAGTCTACAGTTTTGCTGTTTGGTAAAGAGTCAAAACACAAATACACATGAAAAAGTTGTTAAAACAAGACAAGATTTTTTGTCTGTATAACTGTGAATATTTGCTATTTATCCTTTACCACACAAACCTGAGTTTTAACAAACCTGAAAATGAAGACTTTTGAAAACATTCTGGGAAAAGGACAAAATGCTGGTAACCAGCCTTTCCTCCTTTTCCAATAATGTTTTCTACCCTTTCCAAAACAATTTCAACCATTTAACTCTTTACCACACAATCCCGACCTTTAACGACCCTAAGAAAGAAGCCTTTAGAAAACATTGTGGGAAAAGGAGAAAATGCTGGTAACCAGCATTTTCTCCTTCTCCCGCAATGTTTTCTACTCTTCCCAGGACAAATTTCAATTTTTGAGTCCCATTTATTTTGTTGTCTGGAATTGCTTTCAATTTGAACTTGCCTAAAATTTTATCGTTTGGTAAAGAGTTAAGCCACATTTACTTTGTTGTCTCCCATTGTTTTGATTTTAAAAATAATGAATAATGGTCCATTTCATTTATTCAGTTGATGCAGTTCATTCTGCTTTACCCACCCCTCATAGCTATTTACTTATCACAATAGGAAATACCCTTAAAACTCTTTTTGTTGATTGACTGATTAATTCAATGGTGTTTTATGCTTGTCACATTAAGTTTAAGACCCCATGGGCTCTAAGAAAATAGGGTAAATAATCAAGGGTTATAGTGAAGTAATTTACCATTTTTACATGCCTTATGGCAGAGACTATTTTAAAAACCTTGCGTGTTTGGATTGTGGATCACATGTTTTATCTGGTGTTGTGGGACACATAGTACTGGCTGAAGCTGTGCTGCATGCTGTATTGGAGGGGATTGTGTAGCACAACATTTTTGCTCAGGTAGAGCACCACGAGTTAAAACAATTTTGGTGATCTGTAGGACCGAAACCATTTTTATACTTGTATGTAGCTATGTTTAGATAAGCTTGTGTTTAGATCTGTCCGGGGCAGACATTTTATTTCCCTCAGAAAGAGGGTGAGGTTGAGTGGAGTTTTTTTTTATGTGGAAAGGAACTTCTGGGGTTTGTTTGTTTGCTGGTTGATGGCTGGTTGTGTGGCTTATCTGGTAGTGTTGGGTGGTTGGAGGTAGCGGTTAATTGCTGGAGTAAACGTTTGATGTTTTGGTGGCATAAGTTGGTCCAAAGAAAGGTCGAGGCAGACCTACAGATTGGGGAAATGAGCACAGTGACCCATTAGATATCTTTGGTTGGTGGCGAGAGAGCCCATTTTTTTTTTTAAAAGGAAATATCACATCTGATACATAGGTGGGCTCAGGGGAACGTTCAGCAGGGCACCACATGGGAGGATTTACCGAAGTATGGGTCACAGTTTGAAAACAATTAGGTAGAGCTACTGGGTAGTGGCAAGAGTGTCGATTATACATACCAATTTTGACTATATATATTGCCCAATTCATTTAACCTGATCCTGACCTTTATGCTGAATATATATATATAAGTAGGCATACAAAAAGAACTCTGACTACTATTCGGAAAATATAGTTCCCATTTGCTGAAGTTACGGAAGACTTGCTCTGTTACCTACTAATATACACAGGTAAGCAGTGTTTCCATTTGAATAAAATTTTACCGAGTCCATGGGACCCAGTGCAACTGCAAAAGTTGAGTCCCATTGCGTTCCGTCTGAGTCCTATTTTTGCTTGCATAAATCATCCGTTTCTTAAGGCCAAATTTGGTTAGTGGATAAAAAGAAGAAGCTATTTCAAATGACTTCTTTGAGGAACCTTTTGCAGATTTAATGTGCTGTGCACGCCGAGGACTGTTGCTTGAAATACATGTAGTATGAATCTTACATCACGATGGAACTTCTTGGAAAGTCCATGCAACCTGTTGTAAAAAACCTTATTTCTGCTTAGTTTCATAACAAATCAAACACATTTACACGAACAATGGAATATAGATAAATTTCTCTTAGCATCTAACCTTGGAAGGCAGGATCTTTTGGCCATTGACTTGGAAAGATCACACAAATGCTTTTTCTTTTTGGCCCGGGAAGCCATCTTTAGGAAAGAAATGCTATACAATCATTATCTTCCGCTTGGTGGCATTTCTCAAATACATAAAGAATATGACATGAGCAGACAACGGCTAAACAACAGCTGTTTTGTTGGGATCAGTTCGCAGGAAAAGACAATATGAGCACCATGTGGGTAACCAGTCACAGTTGACAACAAAGAAGTCTATTTTCATCTTTCTCTGTTATATCTTGGCATACAAAGATCTATTTATAGACACTTTGGAATTCCAGTGGTTAGTTTGAACAAGAAATAGTTAAATCTTTGTACCAGTATTTTGCATTGTTTTTGTCATTGATGTAGATCTAGTTAAAAAATGGCTTTGACTCATTTTTGACTGCGTTCAAGGGACGCAAGCAGCTCTGATATTTTGAGTCTGAGCTGATTTTTGTGTGTACTGAGATTCTTTTACGTCGTAAACGGAAACCCTTGGTAAGCAATTTAATTTATGCATACCATATGAACTATTTCCATGACCATTCAGGACATATCATGATATATTGAATGCAGCCCCATGTGATGCCAAGGGTTAAAATAGAATTTTAACTTATGTAAATGATGTTAAACGATGTCGGCAATACATACCAGGAAGTTGAAGTCATAACATCGCATGACTTTTTGGAAATCCGAAGGAAGCCCAGTGTGATGCCAAGGATTAAAATAGAACTTTATCATGCAAATGATGTTGACCTGAGTCAGGTTAAATGATGTAGGCAATACATACCAGTAAGCTGATTCATAAGCCATAACATCACTGGACTTTTTGAAAAATCCGAAAGATAGATCTTTTCAGAACTTTTGGGAAATTAAAGGGAATCCAAGAGTGTTTCAGAAGACAAAGGGCCAGACTCTTCATTTGCTATTGTTAGATATTTGAGTTAAGTTATCCTTTATTCTGTGATAGATTGTTATGTCATAATTTATTTCTAAATAGGAATATTATTAAAATTTCTGAACTGGGATCCCGACTATTTAATTATCCAAACCAAGCTCGGTAGTCTTGTGACAATGCTGCTTGAACATCATTTCAGTTATATCACAGCTACAGCTCACATATTCATTTTTGTCCTTGGTTTCACCAGTACAAGGCTAGGGCTCTGAAATGTCTTGCCCAAAGTCACTGTAAGGGTTAGTTAAGAATTGTCAAGGCAATTATACATTTGGATGTAACATTATACACCTATTATATTCACAGCTGTAATTACTCCAATGATGAGATCATGTAGTATTTATGGACAGCCTAGGGCTTCTTGCTTTCATGTGATAGTACATTTTCAACTGAACTAACCTTAGAATATTATACAGTTGTTGTGCACACTGTATAGATCAGAAAACTGACCATGTAGCTTGATCATTGATCCACGCTGTCTGGTATTTTGAAAATTATTTCAGTCTAAACATTGCTACATTATGCAATGGGTTTTCATCGGTATCAAATTCTTTGAAGAGGTTCTATAGAGGGCCATGGTAGAGTAATTTTTGTGAAGTTTTGTCAAAATTGGATAGGTAGTTTCAGAGATGACGATGTTTGAAATAGAAGGCCTTCAATCAGTGAAGCTAAAAAGTAAAATATTGTCTTTCCTCTTGATCATGATGATTGTAAGTGACAAACAGATTTGTGGAAAAACAAAATCCTTGTAATGCTAACAAGCTCAATTATATACATGTATACTATACCAAACTTTGAACACAACACCAAAATTGTGAGATATTTTTTTCAAATTTAATTTCCAGGATGTAATGTAAACATTTCACAACTAATTTCTTTAGCATATGCAAAATTCCCCATGTACATTTTTAAATGATTTTCTCACAGCTGACTGAACAAATGAAAAAAACATGTGTTAGGTGCCAAGTGAGTTCCATGTGCAGCATATTATGCTTATCTGTGCATATCACTTTCTCTTGGAAAGTTGAGGAAAGCTCGACTGTCATTTTAGCGCATGCACTGAACAGCTATGCAAAGTCGAAAATGCTGAGATTGACCATAGAAGCCTGGGGACTGGCAATTGGGACTTCTGCAAGCTGGCCAGTCTAAGTGACAGGTAGCTTGCACTTTTTAATGCACCCCTTCTATGACTGCCAGATTGTGGAGAAAATTTAATCAAGCAGTTACCAAAGATTCCTTATCTCAGTATTTAATGAGGGAAAACAAAACAATAAATCCTTCACTTAGACATACATGAAAATGCTGGTTACAAGCATTTTCTCCTTTTAATCACAATGCCTTCAAAAGCCTTCTCTCTACGAGTCATTAAACCCCGAGATTGTTTGGTGAAGTGTTTAGTTGACTAAATGAGGCATGACCTGCAGCCTACAACTTTTGAAACCACAATCAATTTTGTCAACATGTTAATCCTTCAGGTGCCTTTCACAACTACAGTTTTTTTGCAGCCATTATAGTTCAAGATCAGACTGTACAAAACATACTGTTTGATCTCTGATCTACACTGTCTTCTTTGTGGAAACATTCTGGAGAAGAGTAACCTTGAAGCTGCAATTATTTAGGTCCTATGTCTGGAGTGAAAGTGTCCATTAGGTTATTTGGTGCTCTGAGGGTTAAATATATCTGTCTCTTTGTAATGATCATATGGACTCCAAGTTTCTTCTATTTTTGTTTTTCAAGTGTAGTTCAGTGAGTAGAAGAATTTATAGCAAGAGAACATTCAGGTCTTTTAAAACTTGTCTGGGCAATTTCTCCCTTTGCTACCATGTGTTCAAAAATAGACGAATACAAGACAAAAAACATTGTCCAGTGGAGAAGATGTAATATATTGCAGTTTTATCAGTAATCTTACTCTTGACCTCACCAATGAACTGACACCTTATTACAGCATGACCATACTATTACATAATATGGTCATGCTGTAACCATACTTTTTTACCCAAACTTGAACTGGTTCTAGATATCATCAAACAAGTTGAGAATAAGTTTCCTGAGTATCAGGCTAAAATTGTTGCCTCTACAGTGCACACAAATTTTTTCTAAAATTTGTCCCAGTGACCTACTTTTTGACCTGACTTTAGCCGATTTCGAATTTGTCCGAGATATCATCAGGACAAACATACTGACCAACTTTCATGAGTATTCAACTGAAAGTGTGGCCTCTAGAATGCACCACAAGGTTTTTCTAACATATAACACAGTTACTTACTTTCTGACCCAATGTGACATCATTTCAAACTTGTTTGAAATGTCATCATGACAATCATTTTGACCAAGTTTCATAAGTATTTGAAGGGCTAAGATTGGTCCCAATGACTTACCTTTTCACCTGATGTTATCATGATAAGGCCTGCTTAGTTGGGATTATTTCTCCCAGTTGAGAAAGACAACATTGATATGAGCTATGCTCTGGCAAAAAGGGGTTTAATAAATCTCTGTGATGCCTTATACCAAGCAAGTAATCACTTACATAAAATCCATTTTGTCGAAAAAACTGGCTGAATCCTGAGGTAAAATGGGCCTTGAACATGGTCCTTTACCAAATGCAAAATGCTTGTGCACGGACTGGACAGGCTGACCTGGTTGATACTTTTTGCAGATGCATTAAATCTCCTTTTTACAGAATGTCGCTCATATTTTTTTTTTCACTGTAACATAATATTTCATCCATCTCGCAAAAAGCATGGGTATTAGGAGACTTGGTCGACAAAATTCATGTTCTAACAAACTTTCCTCTGCTTTGTTTTACATTTTATACCGTAATTAAGGGTAGTAGCAGTCACAAGACTAGAGGTGCTTGAGCGCCTGTATCGCTCCACAGGCCTGATATTTCTATAATGGCGAAAAGAAGTTTTTAACAATTACCATTCAATCCTGCATTTTAGCTCACTGAAGAAAAAAGGTATGGGAAAAAAACTTGTGAGAAAAGAAGAAAAAAATGGTAACCAGCATTTTCTTAGTTTCCCACAATAATTTCTATCCTTTTTTATATAATGTCTTACTAATTTGAAGATATGCTGTCTGCAACAGGTCCTTTCACAAACCATTTTGGGTGGGGAAACATCAAAATATAGAAAATATGTCTTTCTCAGGGTCATTAAAAGTTGTGATTGTGTGGTAAAGGGGTAATCTAAAAGAACAGCTAGGAGGGCAAATGAATGAATGTTATAGCAATACAGATCAACCTACATCAATACACCAGATAGAATGAAATATGCTGGCATACAATGAACACCTAATCCCTAATAATCAACTTTTCACAGTCACAGTTAGAATGTCTTCTGTGGCAAACAACACAAAATGGTCTACAAATGCATTTACATAAATCAAATATCCTGCTCCAGGGCACAGATTAATTCTGGTGTACTGAAGTTGCGGGATCAGTTTGACTGGATAACATTAATGCCTTATCACAAATGTAAAGCCCTGTCCCACTCTGTACCAGGTCACCAGGATTTACACCCCTTCTGTCCACTCTGCATTTACTCATTAGTAGGTCAACAAACCTTTACCAGAACTAATAAAAATTAAAAGTGCAGAGGTTCTCTTGTTCTATATCAAAAGGACTATAAAGTACCTACAACATGGGGGTTTTGTTATTAAAATACTTTTTCTTTTTTATCTTGGCATGGTTACTCAGGCTTAGTAATAAGGCAAAATTGAAAAGCTCAAGTTGTGAAAGGTGCTCAAGCTTTTATCTTATTTATGGCCAGTGATATTTTATTACTAGTACTAACTAATAGCATATCATTGGAGTAAATTGTGATCTTAATACCAAGGAAAATGTGTGGGCTTAAATAGGACAGCCCTGACTAGGTCAAGTCAATCCAATTTTCTTCCTTTTTCTTTGTTAGTCGATAAAACATTTTTTTGAAATATAAGCCTTGTCTATAAAAAAATGTGTTTTTAGGTGTATCATTTTTTTAAAAGGAATTTGGTATACAACCACCATAGAAACAATTTGGCAGACAACCACCATAGGAACTTACCTGCAAAACAACAATGAAATCCAATGAATAGTTTTAGAGAAGAAATTTTTCAAAGATTTTACTTTATACCATAAAAGGAAAATGAGTCTCCCATAAAAGCCATGTTTTTTGACAGATCATTTTTTTTTAAAGGAATTCTGTAAACCTGTATCTAAGGAACATTCCTGCAAAATAATAATGCTATCCAAATAGCGGTTTGGGAGGAGAAGATTTTTAAAGGTTTTTTACTTTGGTTGCCATGGCAACCAGAATTCTTCATGGAACACAATTATTTGAAGGAATTTGAAAGAGGACCACCAAAGGAACATTCCTGTGAAATTTGGTAAAAATCCAGTCAATAGTTTCTGAGGAGAAGTTTTTTAAAGAAAAAGTTTACGGACGCACGCACGGACGAACGCACGAACGGACGGACGGACGCACGGCGGACACAACGCCATGACAATAGCTCGCTGGCCTTCGGCCAGTGGAGCTAATAAAACCTGTTACCTATGATGTGACTTCTAACTATTAATGACATCAAACTTTTATTCTCTACTTGTTCATTATACGAGAGTCTATTTAAGGAAGGCATTTCCAAAAATATCAAAGATAAATGTTATTTGACAGGCTTTCTGTATCCACTATGTAACCAGCTGAAAGATAAAGGATATTACTTGTACAGTAAAGATTTAAGTGATTGACTAAATGGATACTCACCTATGAACATTATTGCAAGGAACAGGAAGGAGTTTCCAGCTGCATGTAGTGCCGCAAGTACAATTCCTGTCACAACACAGCTGACACCTAACAACGATAACACAACTAGAATCCATCTAAAAGACAGCCCAACAGCCAAACACTTCATGCAGCTTTCTTTACAAGGCTCATCAGGCGGGGCATGTCTATGTGAGTGTCTTCTTGAACGACCATGTCTACGATCCCTATGTCGAGAGCGATGATGAGAATCTGATGCCCGATAACTTTGACTGACTCTTGGATCAGCAGGATGACTTGGTCTTGGTGTATGAGAAATTTGCCGTACTGCTTGAGGTGGCTGGGATTGGGTTACAAGATCTGGAAGCACATTACTACTACTACCTGGTCTGTTTGGATCTAATCTAGAGACAACACCAACATTTAAGTCGTGAGTTCGAATCTGTCGATTACCAGATGGTAAGGACTGGTTCACATTAACACTAACATTGGAATGTGTGATAGAACTCTGGGGAACTTGGTGATGCTGTGCCTGTGTAGCTGAATATACGTGAGGTGGAATGTTTGTTGGCACTCGCTGTGACGTGCTGGGTACCACATTCTCACTCGTAGGACTAGTCATAACAGTATCTGGTGGATCACTGACTCTTTGATTAGATGATGTATTGCTAGTATTTCTAGATGTTCTCTGAGGTGATTGTATATTTGTATGCTGCGACTGGTGGGCAAGAGAGTGTGCACTAGCACCGCGGGGTAGAGAGTCTAGTGGATAATCCGGAGGTACAGACACTGGAGATGCTGGACGAGTCCCCTCATTGTTTTGATCTGGATCATATATATCCACAATGTCAGCAGTCACATCTGGGGCATTTCTGGATCCACTGGCTTGATTGTCAGGTCTAACATTATCTGCTCCACTCCTTGAAGGTCCAGATGACTGCATCCTTGGAGGATCAGGGGCTGCAGGTTTGTTAGGATTCCAGGCTGAAGTTACAGCTAGCTGTTGAGATGTGCTAGCTGTCATCTTCCAATATGATAAAACATACACTTACAACTTTTACAAAACTGCAGGCTGTCCGTGTTCAATAGATATCTACCTAGATTTATTGTAATTGTCAGATATCCCATGCATGATCACTCTGTCAAAACTGTCACATTTAACATGCTCTCTCACTGCCCTCCAGCCTAAATATCCACTTGTAATATACTGATGAATGAACACTGAGGTGTTCTGGAGCCTCTTTATGACCTAAACATAAGAAAAGATAATGATTACAACCCATTTTATTACATACAAGGTCAACAATCCTACATGGCCCTGTCATCTATACCAGGGGATAATTTTATACCCCTCATTTAACATTATGTGGACATTTCCTTGATTGTGTACAATTATCCCGTTACCACACAATCCTGGGAGAGGAAGGGTTAGAAAAAAATGTGGAGCAGGAGCAAAAGTTGGTGACCAGCATTTTCTCCTGTTCCACAGTGTTTTACAATCTGGGATTTCAAGCTATTTTTTACCAACTACTGGTACTGGTTTCAAGGCTGTTTTTGCCAGAATCATTAAAATAAAGTTGACAGTATAGATCAAATATCAGAACTAATGCAATCTTTGCAGCCTGATCTTTCTCTGTTTTGTTTCACTTTGGTTTACCACAGTACTTAATGTTTTTATTCAATGTTCAGCAGAAAGAAAGAAACATCTAAACCCTTTACCACACAATCCCGACTTTTAATGATCCTGAGAAAGAAGCCTTTTAAAAACGTTGCTGGAAAAGGAGAAAATGCTGGTAACCAGCATTTTCTCCTTTTCCAACAATCTTTTCTACCCTTCCCAAAACAAATTTCAATTTTTCAGTCACATTTATCATGTTGTCTCCAAATGCTCCCTATTTGGACTAGCCTAAAGTTTTGTAATTTGGTAAAGAGAAAAGGTCCATGGCTTTTGTAAAATTTCAGCAAAAGATCCTGGGATATAAGGCTTTTAAACAAGAGGGCCATGATGGCCCTGGGTCGCTCACCTTAGTAGACTGCCTTAAAGGTTTTTCTTTAAATTGACCATGTGACCTAGTTTTTGACCGCAGGTGACCCAATTTCAAACTCATATTTCATGAAGACAAACATTCTGACCAATTTTCAAGTCAATTGAGCAAAAAATGTGGCCTCGAGTGCCCTAAAGATATTTCTTTAATTTGACCTAGTGACCTAGATTATGACCCCAGGTGACCCAAATTTGAACTGGTCTTTGACTATATCAAAAGAAACATTTTAACCAATTTTCAAATCATATGAATAATAAATGTGGCCTCCAGAGTGCCCACTAGCTATTTCTTTAATTTGACCAAGTGACCTAGTTTATGACCCCAGTTGACCTAAATTCAGATTCATGTGAGATTTTACAAAGACAAACATTCTGACCAATTTTCAAGGCAATTAAGCAAAGAATGTGGCCTCTAGAGTGCCCACAAGGTATTTCTTTATTTTGACCTAGTGACCTAGTTTATGGTTCCAGGTGACCCAAATCCAAACTCATCTGGTATTTCATCAAGACAAACATTCTGGCCAAATTTCAGGTCATTTGAGCAATGAATGTGGCCTCCAGGGTGCAAACAAGGTATTTCTTTAATTTGATCCAGTGAACTAGTTTATGACCCAAGTTGACCCAAATTAATCTTAAGTGAGACTTTATAAAGACAAACTTTCTAACTAATTTTCAAGGCAATTGAGCAAATAATGTGGCCTCGAGAGTGCCAACAAGGTATTTCTTTAATTGGACCTAGTGACCTAGTTTATGACCCAAGATGACCCAATTTTGAACTCAATGAAATTGTTGTGCTTAGATGGGCAAACAAACTTAGAAGAGAATCACTACATACCAAATATCAAAGCTCTGCACCTTCCAGTTTTAAAGAAGAATTTTAAAGTTTTCCTTCTTTGTTCCTATGTTTGAACTTGTGACCCCCGGGGCTGGGCCAGTTTTGACCCAGGGGCATCATATGAACAAACTTGGTAGAGGTCCAGTAGGAAATGCTACATACCAAATATCAAAGCTCTACACCTTCCCGTTTAAGAGAAAAAGAAATTTAAAGTTTTCCTTCTTTGTTCCTATCTTCGAACTTGTGACCCCCGGGGCAGGGCCAGTTTTGACCCAGGGGCATCATATGAACAAACTCTGTAGAGGTCCACCCTGAGATGCAACATACCAAATATCAAAGCTCCACCCCTTTCGGTTTCAGAAAAGAAGAATTTTAAAGTTTTCCTTCTTTGTTCCTATATTCGAACTTGTGACCCTAGGGGCTGGGCCAGTTTTGACCCAAGCAGCATCCTTGGAACAAACTTGGTAGAAGTCCACTAGGAGATGCTACATACCAAATATCAAAGCTCTATGCCTTCCCATTTAAGAGAAAAAAAAAAATTAAAGTTTTCCTTCTTTGTTCCTATGTTTGAACTTGTGACCCCCGGGGCAGGGCCAATTTTGACCCCAAGAGCATCATATGAACAAACTTAGCAGAGATCTACTAGGCGATGCTACATACCAAATATCAAAGCTCTATGCCTTCTAGTTTTACAGAAGAAGATTATTAAAGTTTTCCTTCTTTGTTCCTATGTTGGAAATTGTGACCCCCGGGGCGGGGCCAGTTTTGACCCCAGGGGCATCATATGAACAAACTTGGTAGAGGTCCACTAGGAGATGCTGCATGCCAAATATCAAAGCTCTACGCCTTCAAGTTTCAGAGAAGAAGATTTTTAAAGTTTTCCTTCTTTGTTACTATGCTCAAACTTGTGACTCCTGGGGCGGGGCCAGTTTTGACCCCAGGGGCATCATATGAACAAACTTGGTAGAGGTCCACTAGGCAATGCTACATACCAAATATCAAAGCTCTATGCCTTCCAGTTTCAGAGAAGATGATTTTTAAAGTTTCCCTTCTTTGTTCCTATGTTCGAACTTGTGACCCCCGGGGCAGGGCCAGTTTTGACTCCAAGGGCATCATATGAACAAACCTGGTAGAAGTCCACTAGGAGATGCTTCATGCCAAATATCAAAGCTCTATGCCCTCTAGTTTTACAGAAGAAGATTTTTAAAATTTTCCTTCTTTGTTCCTATGTTGGAAATTGTGACCCCCGGGGCAGGGCCAGTTTTGACCCCAGGGGCATCATATGAACAAACTTGGTAGAGGCCCACTAGGAGATGCTACATGCCAAATATCAAAGCTCTACGCCTTCAACTTTCAGAGAAGAAGATTTTTAAAGTTTTCCTTCTTTGTTATTATGCTCAAACTTGTGACCCCTGGGGCGGGGCCAGTTTTGACCCCAGGGGCATCAAATGAACAAACTTGGTAGAGGTTCACTAGGAGATGCTACATACCAAATATCAAAGCTCTGCGCCTTCTAGTTTCAGAGAAGAAGATTTTCAAAGATTTTGCTTTTTTTTCCTTTTTGTTGCCATGGCAACCAGAGTTGTGGGTGGAATTTAATTCTTTGAACAATTTTGGTAGAGCTTCACCCAAGGAACATCCCTGCCAAGTTTCATCAAGATTGGCCCAGTGGTTTAGGAGAAGAAGATGTTTAAAGAAATTGTTGACGGACGACGGACGCCGGATGCCGGACATAGGGCGATCACAATAGCTCACCTTTAGCACGTTGTGCTAAGGTGAGCTAAAAACATAGTGGGAATAGGAGAAAAAGTTGGTAACAGTATTTTCTCTTTTTCCCACGTTTTCCATCTTTTCAAAGGCATACTGACTTTCACTTGACTTTGATTTGACATCTGCAGAAGCTTTCATCATTATACAGAAAGCTCCTAACTCTTTACCACACAATCCCGAATTTTAATGACCCTGAGAAAGAAGCCCTTTGAAAACACTGAGGAAAAAGGAGAAAATGCTGGTAACCAGCATTTTCTCCTTTTTCCACAATGTTTTCTACCCTATCAAAGACAAATTCAACCATTTGAGCCACATTTCAATTGTCATCTGCACATGCTTTCGATTTGGACAAGTCTATAAAGTTTTGGTATGTAGGTAAAGAGTTAACCCATAGACTGCAGAACAAACCCAACAGACATTCTTAACCTAGAAATAAGACCAAAATAAGCGTAATATTTAAGTTGTTTTTGTCTACAGTGTCTCAGCAAAGCGGTCAATTTAGATCAAAGATCAGATTGCATGTTTTGTGCAGTGTGATCTTGGGCTATGCTGGCCACACAAGCAATTATAGTAACTGTTGTGAAAGGCACTTAACCCTTTCCCAAACGATAAATTTTGGACTGGTCCAAATTGAAAGAGTTTGCAGATGACAATTTTAGATTTGATGAAAATGGCAGAAAGTTATCAAAAAGGGTAGAAAACACTGTGGGAAAAGGAGAAATTGCTCATTACGAGCAATTTCTCCTTTTCCCACAGTGTTTTCAAAAGACTTGAACTGCAGACACATGAAAACCAGGGCTTGTTTGGGAAAGGGTTAAAGGGTTAACATTGTTTGGTAAACAGCTACACTGCTAAACTCAATAAATGAAATTTTCAAGCAAGCAGTTCAGATCAAAATACAGGCATTTGAAAAGCTGTTTTCACCATAATTATAAAACTTAGTATAATTAATTGATTGATTGTATGGTGTTTAACACCATATTCAACATTATTTCAGTAATATTGCAGCGGCCAGTGCACCTATCTATGCTTTCCTGGAGTTTTTTTCACCAGTACTCTGCACAATATTCTTTCCAAGCCACTGGCTGCTTTCCCACATAATTATCGTTGAAACAAAGGTCAGCGGTGAGAGAGGAATGAATCCTGTCGCAATGACTATCATCAATCCTCGGAAAGAAATTGGCCAAGTAGGGGATCGAAGCAGCGACCTCCTGTTCTCAAGTCCTGTACGCTACCGACTGAGCTATGGGGCTTGGCCAGTATAATCAATTACAAGACTGGTAGATTCAAGATCACACTATACATTAGAGAATTTTGATCTTGACTTACACTATCCGCAAAAGGTCAAAATAATTTATTGCTTATAACAGTCAAAGGGTTAACCCTTTACCAAACAATCATTTAGGTTTTCCCAACCCTGGGAAAGAAGGCTTTCAAAAACATTGTGCAAAAAGGAGATAATGCTGGAACCAGCATTTTTTTCCTTTTCCCACAACGTTTTCTACACTTTTATAGACAAATCCCATATAGCTGCATTTAATTTGCTGTATGGTAAATGGGTCAAGTGGGTTCCTAGTACCAAGTTGTTTGTCTTTCTCACAAGTATGACTTGCCTTGGGTAAATTGTGTGTTTTTTTGATAAATTTTGCAATAAAAACCATTTACCATGAATTTCATTATTCCTTTTCACGCATTTTTGTACCTTTGACTTAATTCATTGTAAAAAGTCAGGAAAAAAAGGACAAATAGTCCAAATTACTATCCATAAAAGCAACAAAAGTTTAGCTCATTACTATACAACTACTGTAATTGTGTTCCCGACTTTTAATGACCCCATGAAAACATTGTAGGAAAAGGAGAAAATGCTGGCTACCAGCATTTTCTCCTTTTCCTACAATGTTTTCAGCCATTTTAAGGTAAACTTCATCATTTTAGGCCAGATTTAATTTGTCGTCTGCAAATGCTTTCAATTTGGTCAAGTCTTTTCTGCATGTGGATTTATTAGACAACTACCAGACCCTTTAATTCCTGCTGACCACTTTTGAAAACATAGTGGAAACAAAATTTGCACTCTAGTCCCTTTCTGTCACAATTTTTGCAGTTTTCCCCCATATTTTTACACAGACAATATCAAAGGCATGAAAGAAAAAGAGTAAGAGTATGTGGATAAGGACAGAAAATGTCTTACATTGGCAGATATGGATATATATCCGATGGATATTTTGATAAATTATTTATGAAGAGTAAAAAGGGGAATGCGATAGTCATAATATATATGTCATGTTTTGTGAAAAGGGGTCTTAATGCATCTGCAAAAAGTATCGAATCGGGTAAGCCTGCGCAGTCCACACAGGCTGATCTGTGTCGAAACTTTTTGCTATAGGTCAATTTTCTCCATGTCCAAGCTCAAGTGTACCTCATGATTCAGTCTGTTGTTCAGCTAAATGGATTTTATGGATCCATAATTATATGATGACTTGCTTGTTATTCTGCAGTGTGGAGATGCCCCTTTTGCCACAGCATGGCTCCTATACAACTTAGGGCAAACTACTGGGTAATAAATTTACTCCAGTAATACAAACACTCGGAACTAATGTATTCATTTATTCAAACAGTGAAAAAAGAACTTCTGTAGCTTTCAATCACTCTCCTAAACAAGTTTTCTGGCCAGAGTGATATGGCATCCTTATATTGAAGGCATTCAGAAAATAAAGTTGCCAGTACAAATATATACCAAGTAGTAGTCATTTTCAAGGAAACATCAAAACTAATGGATACTTTTCTTGTTTCTAGTTCCTAATTTCAAAAAGCATAATTTATGAGTCGAACTAAAGAGAAGAATCAAATCTGTCAACAGACTTTTATTCAATGATTGAAGGCTCACCAATTCTCCCCATGAGGTCAAAATATTCATTCTTAACCCTTTACCACACAATGAAGACTTTTAATAACCCCGATCAAGAAGGCTTTTGAAAACATTGTGGAAAAAGGAGAAAATGCTGGTAACCAGCATTTTCTCCTTTTCCTACAATATTTTCTATCCTATCAAGGTTAATTTTTTTCATAGGGGTCACCTTTGTCATCTGTAAATGCTTTCAAGTTGGACCAGTCTACATATTTTTCATATGATAAAGGGTTAATCTTTGTAAACAGGTCACAGTGTCATAAAAAGATTCACTATGATGTAGGGGTGATTACATCACCTTTAACCCTTTACCACATTGTAAAGTTTCAGACTTGACCATATTATACACCGTTTTAACAACTCTGGAGAAGAAGGCTTAGCAAAACATTGTGGGAAAAGGAGAAAATGCTGATGACCAGTATTTTCTCCTTTTCCCACAATGTTTTCTACCCTATCAGAGTCACAAATCATCATGTGAGCTACTTTTTTGTCTGCAAACGCTTTCAATTTCGTCACATCCAAAATTTTCTCATTTGGTAAAGATTTAGCCCTTTTCCATATGGTGAAATTTTAGAACTGATCATAATATAGGAGGTATTTAGAGACAACAATTCAAAAGTTTTTCAATAACAGTTTTTGTCTTTCAATAGGTAGAAAACATTGTGGGAAATGGAGAAAATGGTTGTTACCAGCATTTTCTCCTTATTCCACATTGTTTTCAAAAGGTTGCCTTCTGTATCAGGATCCTTAAAACTTGGGATTCTTTGGTAAAGGGTGTAACTCTTTGCCAGACAACAGAATTGTAGACTGGTCCAAATTGCAAGCATTTGTAGTCAAAACATTAAATGTGCTTTGACCCTTTACCACACAATCCCAAGCTTTAATGACCTTGAGAAAGAAAGCTTTTGAAAACTGTGGGAAAAAGGAGAAAAAGCTGGTATTGGTTTTCTCCTTTTCTCACATTGTTTTCTACTCAATTAAAGGTATGTTTCATCATTTGAGCCATTCTTGATCTGTCATCTGCAAATGCTTTGAATCTGGACAAGTCAAAAATTTTGTTGTGTGGTAAAGTTTACATCTGTACTTTCAAAATGATCAGCATATACCAGAAATATGGAAATACATGTGCATGTTCCTTGTTTTTCTTTAAAAAAGCTGGGAAAAATTTACACACTAACATTAATGGCAGACAGGTTAATTAATACATGTACATGTATATAGCATTTGGTGGAACAGTAACTCTCTCCTAAAAGGGAACACATTCTAAATTGATACATTCTATTGCTTGTAATGTTTAGATACAGACGAACACTATACTACAAGTATTTAGTATCTTCTTAGTAAAATTTCACAAAGATTAACTACAGGATAATCATAATTCAATCAATCACTTCAATCATACAGCAAAAGCAATTCATTCAATAACTAAATATCCTATTTAAAACACTGACAAACTAAGATATAAACTTCTTAAAGGAAAGGTGGAGATAATCACTCTAAGCTGTTAATCTGATTAGTGAATAAGCAGAAATAACCAATATAATAGCATTACATACCTAACCAAATAATACAAACAGTAGTTACTTCGAAATTCTAAGTCAAGAATTTATTTTCTTAACGCTAATTAGTACTGGTATCTCAAATGTAATGAATTAAAAAAAAATAGTGTCAATTTTGATAAAGTGGTGTATGGTGTACATTGTATCTGTCCTATGGTTAAGTTTTCAAGTAGAGTCTTTGAAATTCTTCGAAGAAATTCTGAAGAGGGCTATGCCAGAAACATTTCTGTGAAGTTTTATCAAAATTGGATGGTTACTTTCAGAGAAGAAGATGTCTGAAATAAAAGTAAATGCACACACGCACGACGGACACATGGCCATAACATGAGCTTGTTTGCCTACGGCCAATAGAGCTAGAAATTTTACAAAAATATTCAAAAATGAAATTCTGAAATCAGAAAGGCAAAAGGCAATATTAAGAAGTTTCAGTCTAAATACAGTGTGTCTCAAAATATATATCCCAGTTTCGAAGTTCAATTTTGCTACTAAATACTCAATGTAAATAGATTGTTCTTTTTGATATTATGAAAGACATGTAAAATTTTGTAGAGACAGTAATTTTAAGTACCGGTACTAATTTATCTTTATTTCATCATAACACATGCTGTACAAGACCATCCATTTGCTGTTCATAGTCTGACACAATGTCGAAAATTGTTAATGATGTTTTGGCTGGTGCCCCTCTGAAACCTTCCGTATTTCCCCATGAATAGCATTACTGGTCTGACTTTAGTTAATCATGCTGGTTTATAATCATAAGCCTAGTCATACACCTCTGAAAGGCCAAAAAAAAAAACCAGTTTGGGTTGCTTTAAGCAGTAAAGACGTCATCAGGCCTGATTTCTTCCAGGAAACCTGAGAGACTGTCACTATCACCTCTGATCGCTACACTGGTATTTTAAAAAAAGAGTTTGCGCCTGAACTTTCAAAAAAATGTTTCCCATTAAATGATAGTTGGTTTCAACAAGATGGAGTAGCAACCTATACAAGTAGAGCTGACTTTCTGATTGATACTTTTGGAAGCCTGTTGATTACAATGAAGATCACCGTAGAATGGCCACTTCACTCGTCCGACTTAAAACTGTTAGATTTTTTTCTATGCCAGGGTTCCCGCTGGGCTTCGCATTTGGCGCCATTTGCGATAGATTTTGTAATGTGGCGCAAGAAAAAGCCAAATGGCGAAAATGACTGGCGCCGATATTTTTCACATCGGGGTGCCGTACATTTTGATACTGGTCCCCGTCACCTCAATGCGTGAAAGCGTATCTATAACCGAAAAATCGATAAGCAGTTTGTAAATTGTCGCCTATACACCCCGTCACGGCAGGTGATCTAAATAACAGTCTGTATATTACATGGGATTGTCTAGTTACACACAATACACGCATATACACCATGCAATGCTAATAATCAATCAAATGTCAATTTCGCCACGCCCCATCTGCATCCAAGGGTGTAAAAGCAGAATTTTTACACAACGTGAAGTACTACGAACCAATCAGGAATCACCTACGAGATTTAGTCGCCGCCCATAATTTCTAAAGCCACGCCTTGATTCTGTGTTATGAATGATACATGCGGGGCATTATGGTTCGTATTTAGCGACGACCACACCATTTTTAGGTGGATTATGCATAAATTCGGCAATTAACACATCATTGAAAGAAGATTGGACCTCGGGATAACTGATTTGTCGGCTCGCCGCTTATGTTTGCAAACTGGAATTTTCGCGATCGATTATTCCTTTCTCAGTGAAAGAAGTCGGTCGCTATTTTTTTTTTTTTAAAGTAAACAGTGATCGGTAGATAACGATTATGATCTTATTGCCCAATAATGTTTTCTACCTTTCAAAAGACAAGATTTATCACTTGATCTATGAATAACTCAGTAATTTCTTGTCTGCCAGAGCTTTCAATACGGACAAGTCAACATTTTTAGCTCGGCTGTTTTTGAAGAATACAACGTCGAGTTATATTGCCGTAGCCCTGTCGTCGTGGTGCAACAAGATTGAAATTTTTGAATACCTTAGTTATTACTTAACTCTTTACCATACAATCCTGACTTTTAACGACCCTGAGAAAGGAGCCTTTTGAAAACATTGCGGGAAAAGGAGAAAATGCTGGTTACCAGCATTCTCTCCTTTTCCCACAATGTTTTCTACCACTCCCAAAACAAATTTCAATCTTAAAGTCGCATTTATTTTTTCGTCTGCAAGTACTTTCAATTTCAACGTATCTATAATTTTGTCGTTTGGGAAAGAGTTAAGATATTTACTTAAAACCTGGGCAAGTTAGTAAGTTCTATCAAAAGGGGAACCTATATACAACAAGCAGGTAACAAAGCATTTTGAAGCACAGCCATGCCCCTTTTTCACCTTGGGATTTTCCCTGAAAATCAAGCACCTGCTCCCTAACTGTATTCACGCAATGAATATAGATATGGGTTAAAAAACCAATCAAATGGAAAAATGTTTTCTCATTTATTTCATTGCTCACGATACAAACAAAGAAAAGATATTTTATTAACCAATTTTTTATCCTTGCTGACCCCATGTACTTTCATTTTAGAGATTGCACCAACTGGCTCCAATTATTTTAATGTGGCGTAAACTTTTCTCATTTGGCGAAAGTGGTGGCGCAAGAAAAAAAATGGCCAGGGGGAACCCTGTATGGGGACTCATCAAAGACAATGGTTATGGTATAAGAACTCGGAACTGCTATCAGAGGGGAAATACTGAAGATTTCAGAGGGCACTGGCCAAAACGTCATTAACAATTTTCGGTTTCATGTAAGACTAGTACAGCAAAAAATGGGTGGACATGTAGAGCATGTGTTATGATGAAATGAAGGTAAACTAGTACTTCGGATTGCTGTCTATACAAAATTTTAGACGTTTTTAATAATATTGTGAAGAGCTGTTTAGTTACGTTGAATATTTAGTAGCAAAACTGAACTTTGAAACTAGGACATATACTCTGGGGCACCCTGTATCCTTCCCTTTTTTTTTTTAATTTTTGTCATTCTAGTCGTATAAGCAAAATTTCGCCACAAATCAAATTTCACAATTTTTGATCCTGGGCAATGTTTTCGTATCTGTCACATCATCCATTCACAAAAACCAATAATATCAAAGTGGCAAAGGTGTTTTAAGCCGTCATTACCAAATCCAGTAACAAAAAAATACCTGTCAATATGTCATCAGTTCATCAGCAATCTAATGCATCTTTTCCACACCATTTCATTAGAATTTTACAGGGGTCCCCTAAATACACAAATTTTAAAAAGATTTTTTAACTAACTTAATTGCGTTGTTTGTTTTTGGTATGACAAGTCATATTGTATGAACTTTCATAACCAAGTTTCATATGGGGCGCCTCCAGGGAAATATCAATATGATTATGAATGACAGAGGGGTCCTTAGTGATTTTTTCCGAAGAAAATAGATCAAAATTAGATACAATACCCACCCACAAATATGAAAAGACACCTGGTTATCTCTGAGCTACAAAGTTCTCTCTCAGTATTAACTCTTTACCACACTATCACAAGTTTTAACGGCCCTGTGGAGGGGGGCCTTTTGAAAACATTGTGGGAAAAGGAGAAAATACTGGTAACCAGTATTTTCTCTTTTTCCCACGATGTTTCCCCTATCACAGACAGAAACTGTCATTTTAGTAACATTTTGTTGTCTGCAAATGCTTTGAATTTGGTCCATTCCAAAATTTTGTCGTTTGGTAAAGACTTAATCAGGGGGTTATTGTGACCCCCTAGTCATAAAAATGTGTCACTGAGAAACTGATGCCTTCGAAAAAAGTACCTTTTACTGTGTGCTTTGAACATAAACACTGACTATGGACACAACACTTACAAAGACTTCTGACCTTGTGTTGACCGTGACTTTTAACCTGACATTGCCTTGACCTTGACTTCTGACCTAAGATAAGGTTCTGGCAGGCAACACATCATTAATATGTGGTTGACAATTCTACAAAGGCTGGACCACCCTCGTTAATCCAGGTGTGAAATATTACCATTCATCACCCCTGGGATGTTCAATTGCGAAACCATCATTTCTATGAATATTCATAAGATAGACTGAAAATTACACCCAATAGCCAAGCCAAACAAATTGTCGATAACAATGATACTCTCTTGTAGCGGAGGATAATTACATTTCTTCCGTTACTGTGAATAAACCGGGTAAAACCCACATCATTACCAATGAATATGGCGGCCGCCAGAGGGCCTTCCTTCTGTGGCATTTGCCTTACGACAATCCAGGGCAGACATTACAAATCCTTGTACACTAAGCTGGAGCTCTTTCGGGTGACGCTGAATATTTTTTGTAAACCTTAGTCAATGATGTTCACGGCCTCAGCTATATTCAAAGTATCGCCAAGCTTGATTTGAAACAAGCGATTTGATTGGTTGTAGATGAGGTAAAAAACAGAAAAGATGGCATATGGTTGATAAAAATAGATTAAATTTCCTCACTGAAATACTGGGATTACCAATCAAAATGCCTCATGAATAATTCATAAAAACGAGAAAACATATGCGAGATAACCCAGGGGTGATTAATGTAGTTCACGGAATACATCTGAACTGGGTCAATGAGGATGAGGGTGGACATGAACACCACACAACTAAAAAGCATTTGATCTTGCTGAAACCTTAATTGATTGAATGGTGTTTTATGCTGTTTTCAACATCATTTCAGTCATATGACGGCGACAGTTCAAATATTCATGTATTTCCTGGGTTCCACCAGTAGTAGGCTAGGGCTCTGAAGTGTCTTGCCCAAGGACACTCCCTGGAAAGACCCAGTGGATCCAGCGAGGCTCGAACCCGGGGCCTCCAGGTCAATAGTCCTATACTAAACCACTGAGCCACGCAGGACCTGCTGTGACTTACGACCCTTAACATACAACCATGACCCCTGTGCAGACACACCATCTAGAGGTGATTAACATTTATGCAAAGTGATTCTAAATTAAATAATACAGGAAAAAATTCATGACAATGGCCATTTGACCTTGCTGTGACCCAAAGCTTTGGACATAATTTTTGTACCCAACACATTGTCTTTATGTGGTTGACAATTATACATTGTATAACACAGTTGTTTTGAAATTCACTGATAAATAAAAAAAGTTAGAGATCACACACGAACATAACCATAAAAGATGTCTCTTTTTAAACATATTTTACCTTGCCATGACCTTGACCTTTGACCTAATGAAATGGTTCTTAGGTTCCATACATTGTTTCTGTGTGGTTGTCAGTTCTGAAATTCTATACTGAAATTCAGTCATAATTTAAAAAAATTTACAGGCCATACACAAACACTAAGTCACTAAAACCCCTCCCCCCCCCCCCCACAAGCTTGATCTTTAACCAACAGACATGATTCCTGTGCATGACTCATCATACTGATATGTGATTAACATTTGTGCAAAGTGATTGTGAAATTAAGTAATACACGATTTTTTAACACCAAGCATCGTCTTTTATGTGTTAGACAATTACATACAGTTATATTAAAATTAATTCATAATTCATAAGTTATAGGCCGAACACAAACATACATGTAACCATCCAAAATTTCTATTTATAAACATATTTGACCTTGCCATGACCTTGTACTTTGACCTACTGACATGGTTCTTGGGTGCAACACATCATCTTTATGTGATTAACAAATTCAATTCTGTAAAGTTATGGTGAATTTTGATTCATACTTATAAAAGTAAAAGGCTGGCACAAATACTATCCCCACAAAACTCATTTGACCTCACTGTGACCTTGACCTTAAACCTATTGATATGACTCTTGCGCATGACACATTGTCTCACATGATTAACATTTGCGCAAAGTTGTTTCGAAATTAAGTCATTGGGAAAAAAGTTATGGCGTGGACAAGAAAACAGACGGACTGACATACAGACAGACTAAACAAAAACTATATGCCTCCGAATTTTTTGTGGGGATCACTACGAAATGCAATTAGGTTAGGTTACAGGCCTAAAAACTATGTTTTATGATGCAAAGTGTATTTTTGTGATTTTTATTCACCCTAGAACTTTTAATTACATATACCTGTGAATGTATAATAACATGATGATAGATACATTGCAACACTATGGACTACCAAGAACACCCATGTCTTGATGATACACCAGGCTGAATGTTTGTTTTGATGCATGGGTAGCATTTCATGTCACCCTTTTCAATGAATGACCAGCCATACTTCTTTAGTCAACTTCCGTAAAACTTCTGGGCCTTGAAATTCTTTTCGCTGCTCGGACAAGGGTTTCATTGTCTGATTGTTGTTCAAGGTCCCTTTTCCTTGCAGACAGCAAGAATGAAGTTAATTTTTTTGCAGAGCCATATTGTTTTTATTAGTGATCTACTGGTTTAATTTAGAGTAGCTTAACTCTTTACCAAACGACAAAATTTTAGACTAGGCGAAATTGAAAGCATCTGCTGACGACAAAATACATGTTACTCAAAAATTGCAATTTGTTTTAGGAAGGGTAGAAAATATTGTGGAAAAAGTTTTTTCTACTTTTCACACAATGTTTTCAAAAGCTTTCTTTCTCAGGGTCGTTAAAAGTTGGGATTGTGTGGTAAAGGCTTAAAGACTAACGGTATTCTTCTGAAATCCATGCACAATCTGGTGGTTCATCCCATTTTCTTTCCTTATTCCAGCTTGCTTATGGATGCGAATGTAGCTTTGTGGTTAGTAAATACGATCGTAAGAGTACTGTATGTTGATTGCACAAGGCCGATACTCTCAATGATGACTTAACTTGAAAAAAAATGGGATAAAGGTCTGTGTATCCTTTCCAGTACTCAAGTACTTGATCAAAAGAAAAACCAATTACTTAATGACTTAAATTAGTAATCGATCCCATCCCTCATGAATTTATACATTTAAGTTATTATAATTGTTTGTACAGAAGTATTTGGATTGATTGATTGTGTGATTTTTATTCCGTTTTCAACATTATTTCTGTTATATTGCGGTGGCCAGTGCACCCATCCATGCTTTCCTGGAGTTTCTTTAACAGTACAACACACAATGTTCTTTCCAAGCCACTGGCTGCTTTCCCACATAACCATCGTCAAAAACAATGGTCAGCAGTGGGACAGGACTGAATCCTGTCGCAATGACTATTATCAAACGTCGGAAAGAAATTGGCTGAGCTGGGGATCGAACCTGCAACCCCCTGTTCTCAAGTCCTGTATGCTATCGGCTGAGCTACTGGGGGTCAACTAGAAGTATTTGGACAAATCACTTGACAAATGTACAAAATTACTCAACCAGAAAGGAATTTGCAATCTGCATGTGTGGTTTCACTGGAGTTGGGGAAAATTGATTACACTAGTTTACATTTGTTTATGGTACTTGAGAAAACCTCAAAAAATTACTCTGACAATGGGGAACTCAACTAAGTGTAAATAACAGTGTACAGTGATTGAAGCAATAAAAAGAGCAAAAGATAAAGTTAATAATTAGGACCAATTTACCTTATAGTTGCAGCAATTTCCACTCGCTGTCTCTTTGTTTCGACAAAATTCACACGACTGCAAGATAATACCTTTGTGTACCTGTGATCACTGAACCGTAAAATGTCAACAAAGAAACTTACGTGCTTCGGCCAAGAATCATACCACCAAAGACCAGATTTCATTTATTATCTTTGTAGCTTAGTCGAAAAAAAAAAACTTCATCTTGCAGCCATACTTTTAGTACAGGCAAAAATTCAAAATTACATTTAATATATAAGTTCCTTTTCCCCACGGTTTCCAGATGTAAATCCAATCCGTTCCGTTTACAGCTGCTTGATGACAATCTCGCGCATCGAGAGAGTGCACGAGATTCAATGGCCGCTTCCTGTGAAAACTGTCTGTGAAGCTGGTAACTGGTTATTGCCCAAGCAATTTTACGGAAATAGGTCTTTATAAAGGTTGATTTTTTTTTTATACGATTTATCTAGATTTAGCCTATTCCTTTTTCAATTTCACTGTACATTAGATCAACCGCCCTCGAATATGGGGGAAGGGGGGGTAATAACGGGTGGAAGAATATTCGGACCCAAGAAGATTCGGCCAAATGAAAAAAAAAAAATTCGGAATTCTGACCCTAGAAGATTCGGCCCATATTCAGAAGATGAATCCGTCCTAGTATTGGACTATGTTCATTGTGTTGAAATTGTTATTTTCACCTATTTTTAGTAACAATTGAATATTCACCTTTTAAAAAAAAAAAAAAAAAAATAACTGGGTGAAACTGCTTTTTTTCCCAGTTTGAGGGTAGTCTCAATAATCAGATGCTTATGGTGCTTCTTTTCATTTTTGGACATTTATTTTGCACTGTACTAACTCAATTCCATTGTGATTTTTCTGGTAGCAAAGCTATAGACTGTCTGTTTCATTGGTTTAATCTGTATTACAGAAAAATGCATTTAAATTTTAGTGACACACTTGACCAAAGAAAAGTATGAAACGTTTCATTTCCAAAACATTCAAGCCTTCAAAACTAACAATTACTGCAGAAAATAAGCGTTTACATCGTCCGATCATACGCATTTCAAACTGTCTATTCAGCTTTATCAATGACTTTGAACAGTAAATTTACATAAGTACCTCTATAAAACAATAAGTGAAAGCTAATTAGTGTCTGAAATTGACAGTGAAATGGAAAATTCTACTGGCTGTCAGGCTGCAAGTTGTCCCTCTGAAACTGGTCCCGTGAGTAAGGGAATTATAACAAGCATCTCTTTTTTTAAATTACCCATATTGTTTTCAAGAGCAGCCGACTGCAGAGTTAGACTCATCAAAACAAATTTTCAATGCAACTGACCATTACTGTCCTCCATAGATGCTCTATAATTGTCAATATTAAGTGCACTCCTAGAATTTCTCTTGCACCCCCAAACTTGTATTCCAGGGAGGGCATGCGCTCCCAAAAAGAGATGTGAGTGGGAACACTGATTGTGATTCAATACAATTTGAGTTATTTGAGGATGAGGTAGAGACATCACATCATGTTTGTTTTGGGAAACGTGAACGTCTTGGATAATACATTAATCAAACTTTTTTTTTTCTTCAGTTTAGGGTTTGAATTGGAAATATATGTGTTTGAAATGAAGGATTAATAAATACGTAAGTAATAGGGTGGGTCAAACTTTAGTTTTGTCCTCTACTTATGAAAATAAGAGTTTCAAAGTGCACACAAAATCGTTACAAAGATTTTACTGTTTTTTTCTGGTCATAACGACCAATTGCCGAAACGGCACGTTCCCAAACGGCCAACTTTTTTGTCATTATTTAAAAATCTTATGATTTCTATACTGTCATTTTGATCATAAGAATAGTTTTTAGCTCACCTGAGCACGAAGTGCTCGAGTTGAGCTATTGTGATCGGTCAATGTCCGTCGTCCGTTCACAATTACAAAAAAAATCTTCTCCTCCTAAACTAACAATCAGATTTCAATCAAACTTCACAGAAATGATCCTTAGGTCATGCTCTTTCAAAATACTTAAAAGAATTGAAATCAGTGAAGAACTCTGGTTGCCATGGCAACAGAATGAAAAAACTTAAAAAATCTTCTTCTCCAAAACCGTAAGGTGTAGAGCGTTCATAATTGGGATGTAGTATTGTCTAATGGCCCTATACCAAAACACTTCAAATTATCACTTCACATTGAAATTTAGCCCTATGTTGTGGGATCCCAGATTTTACATAGAGGTAAGAAGGAAATCTGTAAAAATCATCTCCTCCCAAATCGATTAGCCTTGTGCATTTAAATTTTGCATGTAGCATGGCCTGATGGCCCTCTATCATAATACTTTAAGTAATTATTCTACAACTGAAATTAGCCCTATTTTGTAGGATCCCAGATTTTACATAGAGATAAAGAAGGAAATCTTGAAAACCTTTTTTTCTCCCAAACCGTAAGGCCTACAGCTTTCATATTTGGAATGTCCCATTGTCTAATAGCTCTCTATCAAGACACTTCAAATTATCACTTTACAATGAAAATAATCCCTATGTTGTAGGATAACAGATTATACATTGATATAAAGAAGGAAATCTTTTTGGCCCAAACCATAAGGCCTGCAGATTTCATATTTGGAATGTCCCGTGGTTTAATAGTATCAAAACACTTCAAATAATCATGGTACAATGAGAATAAGCCCTGCGTTGTAAGATCACAAATTTTACATAGATATAAAGAAGGAAATCTTTAAAAACATTGTCCTCAAACTTTGAGACCTAGAATATTCATATTTTGCATGAAACAGACATGCCCGCATAGCCCTCTATATCAAAACAGTTCGAGCATTCCATACTATCTAGGGGGTAACTCTAGATGCATTTTATGCCCCCACATCGATAGATCAGGGGCTACTCAGGTGAGTGATATAGGACCATCATGGTCCTCTTGTTATACATTTTACTAATGATATGAACTTTGATCCTGAGAATCAAGAGAGTTGATGTCCATGTAAAAATTTTTGGAGTCATTCTTGTATGCACACTCCTTTCTAGAATGTCTCTGTCATATTCTATATTTGTAATTTGTGCACAACAGAAGGCAATAAGACTTTTAGAAAACAAACCCACACATATATACATATTTTTGACGAATGCCAATTGATCATTAGAAAATAACAGGGTGGGGAAGGGGTGGAGGGAGGGGCAAATGAGTACACATAGTAGTAAAGAAATGCTAGTACAACCCACACAAGTTTGAGGGAATTGAGGTCCAAGCACCAGAAATTAAATTAATTCTTTAAAACTAGATAAGAATAAAGAAAGTTACAAAATTTTTAATTGAAATAAAAGAGACATGCCAGTATTTCAAAAGGGGGTCCTTATCAGTACCCATAAAAGTGGGCTGTTTTGACCCCCCACGTTTTCAGTCCAATAGTCATGAAAGTTGGTCAGAATTTTTTTTTTTCTGGATGATATATCAGAAGAGTTAAAAAATGGGTCACATCAGGAAAATAAATAGGTCACTTGGACAAATCTTAGATAGACATTGTGTAGATCCTAGAGGTCACATTTTCAGTTCAGTGCCTATTAAAGTAGGTCTAAATGTTTGTCTTGGTGATATTTCTGAAGAGTTTGAAAATGGGTCATGTTGGATCAAAAAGGTACAGGTGAACAACTCATGACCTTACTGACCATCATGACCTTCTTGACAAGATTTGCTCACAGTCTTGTGGACAAAATGTGTGCCATTTTAGGAATCAAGGCTTAGTATTTAGTGATGGTTGTTCTTTTATTTGATGTCATATAACATCTAGTTTGTCAACTCTCTCAGTTAACGCTTTACCACACAACAAAAGTTTAGACTGGTCCAAATTAAAAGCATTTGCAAATGCTGCTGCAATGATGGAATTAGTGTCTGAAAGAGCAGAAAACATTGTGGGAAAAGGAGAAAATGCTGGTAACCAGCATTTTCTGCTATTCCTACAATGTTCAGGATACTCGGGATTGTGTGGTAAAGAGTTAAAACAAATATAATGGGCAATTACTGACTGTTAAGGTTGTTCTTCTGTTCTAAATAGTTTCAAATGACACAAAAGGAAAAACATTTGAACAAAAGAAAAGGAAGATAATCCTGTTTGAATGATACTTAAAACATTGCCAAAAATTCAAAAGGAAATTAATGACATAGGAATGAAACACCTTCACTGTTTACCAAACAAGAGTTTTAATGGCCATGAGGAAAAAAGATTTATAAACATTGTGCAAAAATGAGAAGATGCTGGTGATCAGTGTTTTCTCCTTTTCCCACAATGTTTTCTGTTCTTTCTAAAACAAATTCAGATATTTGAAGTACATTTATTTTGTCATCTGAAAAGTGTTAAATTTGGACAAGTCTACAATTTTGGCATCTGATAAAGGGGAAAGGTCTGTTATTAAAATTTGTAATGAGTAGTTAAGTAGGTGCTATAGCAAAAGATTTAAATTGGTGAACCCTTTACTGCACAATGACGCCTTTTGATGCCCCTGGAAAAGAAGCCTTTTGAAAACAATGCTTGTAACCAGCATTTTCTCCTTTTCCCACTATGTTTTCTACCCTATCAAAGAAAAGTTGCAACATTTGAGCCACATTGAAATTGTCGTCTGCAAATGCTTTCAATTTGGACAAGGCTATAATTTTGTCGTCTGGTAAAGGGTTAAAAACCTAAATCATGAAACATATGAAATATAAGCCTTTTCTTATTATCAAACAGAAAGATGGCATGTAACAACCAGAGTACTGAAGATTTAATCCAGAATGTTATTGATACGATGGATAATGCTCATAGCCAGGCGATGGGCTTGACAGAATTATTAGATACTTTACAGCAAGCAAAACAACAGGTAATTCAGAGGTATAGATCAAAGGTGGAGAAATAGGTTTAAAGAATAATGTATCCGAGTCATGCTGTGTGAAGTGGGGATTAATGCGTCTCCAAAATGTTTCGACCCTGGTCAGCCTGTGCAGTTCGCCCAGGCTAACATGGGTTGGTCGAATCTTGTCGCTGTTTGTCAATTTTATGCATGTTTAAGCACCATTCTATTTCATGATTCAGTCGGTTGTTTGACGAAATAGATTTTATGGATCCATAATCATGCCATTACTTGCTTGGTATAATGCTTACAGCAATTCATTAAAGGGGCTAACATTTCCTTTGAAAATAAAATTCTAGTTCTTTGCTCCACTGGCCAAGGCCGGCGGGCTTACCGGTATGTCATGGCTCTGAGTCTGTCTGTATGTCTGTCCCTCTGTCCGTCTGACTGTGCGTTGACTACCCATAGAATATTGACAAAACTTCACATAAATGACCCTGTAATGGCCTACTCCAGGAATTTTTCTAAGAATTTGATTCCAGTTAAAACTGGTTGTCATGGCAACAAAACTGAAAAATACTGAAATCTTCAAAAAACCCTTCCAAAACCGCAGGGCCTAGGGCTACCAGATTTGGCCAGTGACTTTAGCAAATGAACTTCTACCAAAATTGATAAATTTGTAGCCCTGAGGTCAAAATCGACAATTCCCTTGGAGTCAGTGAATCGCCCTGTATGTTGTACATACAGGTTTAATAATTCACTTTCATGATTACTCATAAATGTTTATGCACACATTGGTTTGACTTACAGTACTTTAGCCCTTTACAAAATGATCTTGTGTTTGTTTTATCCTAAGGACATTATAGAAAAGACTGGTAAACATATTCTCCTTTTCCCATAATGTTTTCTTGCCTTCCAAAGACATATTCCAATATTTTAGCCATGTGTTACAGGTTGCCTACAAAATGACTACACGATTGGTAAATCTAGAAATTGTGAAACCTACATGTAGTAAGGGGTTAACCCTTTACCAAACAACAGAATTTTTGACTGGTCCAAATTGAAATCACTTGCAGATGACAAAATAAGTGTAGCTCAATACATAGAGTAGAAAATACTCTACTGGTTACCAGCATTTTCTCCTTTTTCCACAATGTTTTTAAAAGCCTTCTTCCTCGGGGTTGTTAATGGATTATGTGGTAAAGGGTTTAAGGGTTTCCGTATTCATGTAGCCTGTTGACCTGCTTTTTCGACCCCTTTAGCATTGATTATCAGGCATGCGCATAAATGATGTAATATTAGCTCACTTTTCATTAATAAAATTGTGTATTGAACTATCAACATTTAAAACCATAAAAAAAAAAAGATGTAAAACACATAGAGACTGAAAATATTGGTACCTAAACAAATCAGGTCACTGCTCTGGATCACACAGGTGCTTGTAAATTCGACCTCTCTGATTAGTCTGATGAAAAAGGGTCATGGTTGATTTTCGATTTTTTTGTTTACTATTTAAAATAAATTTAAAACTCAACTGTGGAAAAGTAAGTAAAATTTACTCTGTCTCCTAATTGTTTTTTTTTTTTTCTGCTGTACAGAAGGTCAGATGTACATAGTGCTCACAATAGTCAAATTTGGCCCATTTTAAAAGTTGAAATAATTCTCTACATTCAGATACATCAAAGTTCACAAAGTTCAAGATCAAAGGTAAAGGACCATTTTGATAAGGTTAAAGAAGCTCTAAACAACTTACTAACTGCCAGGATGACATACATGCTAGCTGAGATAGACCAACTTGAGGACAAGAATCTGGAACCCCTTGTTCAGTGTGAGGATATGATCACACATGCACTAGCTGATGCCACAGCGTGTATGGAACAAGGTTTGTATGGGTGAAAATTTGTAAACCCTTTACCAAACAATCACTTGTTCGAAACAGAAAATGGGTAATGTCACAACAAAAAGTAAGACACTGGGATAGATCTTGGGAAACCCTTATGTACTCTGTAAAAGCCACATTTTCAGACATCCTGATTCATATATTCATTCTAGTCAGAATGTTGTCCTAATGATATCTCCAAACTGGGTTACATCAGGGTGACTGGGACAGATATAAAAAAAAAAAAATCTTTTGTACACTCTAGAAACCACATTTTCTGAAAAATACTCATGAAAGTGGTCAGAAGGTCTGTCCAGATGATATCTCTTTTGAGTTTGTGTGAAGATGGGTCATATCATGTGCACACTTTAGAGGCCATATTTTCAGGCCATATTTTCAGACCAAAACTCATGAAAGTTGGTCAGAATGCATGTCTTGTTACTATCTAGAAACTTGAAAGTAGGTCATGTCAGGCAAAAAATTAAGTCACAGAGACATATCTTACAAAAAACAGTCCAGTACTCATGAAAGTTGGTCAGAATGTTTGCCTTGATAATAGCTAATTTGAGTTTGATTTTTGGGTGAAAAGTAGGTCACTGGGACAAACCTCGGGAAACCCTTGTGTACACTTTGAAGGCCACATTTTCATCCATTGGTCATGAAAGTTGGTCAGTGGGATAATGATAAAGGGCAAGGTTGGTTTTGCTTTAGACTCTTGGATGAAATGAAATCATATTTATTGTGCAATAACTTATAAAGTTAAACAATATAGGTTTGTTATTGAATTTATTGTCCACATAATTATGTTGCTTATAAATACTTTTTATTCATCTGTATCCAACTTTAAGCACTGCAAAAGTACTTGTCACCATCCCAGTAGTTTTTGTTTAGTGTGAAAAACAGCGTGTACAGTAAATGATTAACTTTTTTCTGAACAGATATCCAAAGAAAACAAATAGAGGTATATGCGCATCTTTACTTTTTCCCTTACTTTTTTTTATAGGTAAAAAGGTGCTTGCTAATTCCCCAGAAAACAATATTGATGCTTTGCTCAACTTCAAAGATATGCCAGAAAGTAAACATCTAAATATGTAAGTAAGGCTGCCTTTCTTTATCTGTCTTTTATTCCTGGACACACAACTTCACTTAGTTAACCCTTTATCACTCAATCCAAACTTTTAACAACCCTGAGAATGAAAACTTTTTAAGAACATGGTTGGAAAAGGAGAAAATGCTGGTAACCAGCATTTTCTTCTTTTCCCACAATGTTTTCTACCTTTCCCAAATCAAAATTCACTATTCATTTTGTTGTCTGCATATGCTTCCAATTTGGACAAGTCCAAAAATTTGTTGTTTGGTAGAGATAATGATAGTTACTTCACTTAGTTTGTGCAGGTAATATAGATAAAGATCAGATTGGAAAAGTCTGATGAAAGAGCATCATCTGCACTGCCTGCTATTTTGTGAAATATTTTTAACAAAGCAGCCATGATATCAAAATAGATTCTATTCTCTAAGTATCTGGTGTGTCATTACAAGCATAAATCCAAAGCATTTGCAGACGAAACGTAAAGGTGGCTGAAATGGTGGGATTTTCTTTTAAAGTTGGAAAAAACGTTGTGGGAAAAGGAGAAAATGCTGGTTACAAGCATTTTTTCTTTTTTCCACAGTTTTCTAAAGGCTTTCTTTCTCAGGGTAATTAACCGTCAGATTGTTTGATGAAGGTTTACATGTAAGAAATGGGATCTATCACAGTTCATTAGGGTAAGCAGATAGCTCTATAGTGAGACTTGGTTAGTATTTAACTCTTCACCAAAAGAAAAAATTTTTGACTTTACCAAATTGAAAGCATTTGCAGGCGACAAATTAAATGTAGTTCATAGGATGATTTCTCTCTTTGATCACGTAGAAAACATTGTGGGAAAAGGAGAAAATGCAGGTTACCAGGATGTTTTCGAAAGTCTTCTCCCTCAGGGTCTTTAAAACTCAGGATTGTGTGGTAAAGGGCTAAGTTAGTGTAACAGGACTTATTCCCTCTGAAGGTTGAATGGACTGTTCAATATGAGAGCAGCTGGTGGTTTTGAATGTGCATAGTGCTGTTTACCCTTTACCACACAGTCCTTAGCAGTGTTCTCGGAAACGCCAATACAGTCGTCTGAGACGACAACTTTTTCCGGCGGACGACAAAAAATCCTAAAAAAGGATTCCACCGGACGACAAGTTTTTTCAGGGCACGCATCCCTAATCAGCCCCTAATCAGCTGCTCAGCTTGATTTGTTCATCAAGTGATTGTTTACGATATGTTTAACGAGGCGAAAAATCTGATACATAGGTAATCTCTTAAGTCGGGTAGTCGAAGGGGTAGGCTTTGATATTTGGTATGTAGCATCTCCTGGTGGACCTCAACCAATTTTGTTCATATGATGCCCCTGGGGTCAAAACTGGCCCCGCCCCGGGGGTCACAATTTCCAACATAGGAACAAAGAAGGAAAACTTAAAAAATCTTCTTCTCTAAAACTAGAAGGCATAGAGCTTTGATATTTGGTATGTAGCATTGCCTAGTGGACCTCTACCAAGTTTGTTCATATGATGCCCCTTGGGTCAAAACTGGCCCCGCCCCGGGGGTCACAAGTTTGAGCATAGTAACAAAGAAGGAAAACTTTAAAAATCTTCTTCTCTGAAACTTGAAGGCGTAGAGCTTTGATATTTGGCATGTAGCATCTCCTAGTGGACCTCTACCAAGTTTGTTCATATGATGACCCTGGGGTCAAAACTGGCCCCGCCCCGGGGGTCACAATTTCCAACATAGGAACAAAGAAGGAAAACTTTAAAAATCTTCTTCTCTGAAACAGGAAGGCATGGAGCTTTGATATTTGGTATGTAGCATCTTCTAGTGGATATCTACCAAGTTTATGCATATGATGCCCTTGGGGCAAAAGTTGGCCCTGCCCTGGGGGTCACAAGTTCAAACATAGGAACAGAGAAGGAAAACTTTAAGAATCATCTTCTCTGAAACTGGAAGGCGTAGAGCTTTGATATTTGGTATGTAGCATTGCCTAGTAGACCTCTACTAAGTTTGTTCATATGATGCTCTTGGGGTCAAAATTGGCCCTGCCCCGGGGGTCACAAGTTCAAACATAGGAACAAAGAAGGAAAACTTTAATTTTTTTTTTCTCTTAAATGGGAAGGCATAGAGCTTTGATATTTGGTATGTAGCATCTCCTAGTTGACTTCTACCAAGTTTGTTCCAAGGATGCTGCTTGGGTCAAAACTGGCCCAGCCCCTAGGGTCACATGTTCAAAGATAGGAACAAAGAAGGAAAACTTTAAAATTCTTCTTTTCTGAAACCAAAAGGTGTGGAGCTTTGATATTTGCTATGTAGCATTTCCTAGTGGACCTCTACCAAGTTTGTTCATATGATGCCCCTGGGTCAAAACTGGCCCAGCCCCGGGGGTCACAAGTTCGAACATAGGAACAAAGAAGAAAAACTTTAAAATTCTTCTTTAAAACTGGAAGGCGTAAAGCTTTGATATTTGGTATGCAGTGATTCTCTTCTAAGTTTGTTTGCCCATCTAAGCGCAACAAGTTCATTGAGTTCAAAATTGGGTCATCTTGGGTCATACACTAGGTCACTAGGTCAAATTAAAGAAATACCTTGTTGGCACTCTCGAGGCCACATTATTTGCTCAATTGCCTTGAAAATTAGTTAGAAAGTTTGTCTTTATAAAGTCTCACATAAGATTAATTTGGGTCAACTTTGGTCATAAACTAGTTCACTGGGTCAAATTAAAGAAATACCTTGCTTGCACTCTGGAGGCCACATTTAATGCTCACATGACCTGAAATTTGGCCAGAATGTTTGTCTTGATGAAATACCAGATGAGTTTGGATTTGGGTCACCTGGAACCATAAACTAGGTCACTAGGTCAAAATAAAGAAATACCTTGTGGGCACTCTAGAGGGCACATTATTCGCTTAATTGCCTTGAAAATTGGTCAGAATGTTGGTCTTTGTAAAATCTCACATGAGTCTGAATTTGGGTCAACTGGGGTCATAAACTAGTTCACTTGGTCACATTAAAGAAATAGCTAGTGGGCACTCTAGAGGCCACATTTATTATTCATTTGATTTGAAAATTGGTTAAAATGTTTCTTTTGATATAGTCAAAGACCAGTTCAAATTTGGGTCACCTGGGGTCATAATCTAGGTCACTAGGTCAAATTAAACATCTTTAGGGCACTCGAGGCCACATTTTTTGCTCAATTTAATTGAAAATTGGTCAGAATGTTTGTCTTCATGAAATATGAGTTTGAAATTGGGTCACCTGCGGTCAAAAACTAGGTCACATGGTCAAATTAAAGAAAAACCTTTAAGGCACTCTACTAAGTTGAGCGACCCAGGGCCATCATGGCCCTCTTGTTTGTTGGAGTTTGCGAATTACTGGGGAGTTCTCAGTGTTTATCAATTGGTAAATACACTGGTCCAAACGGTGAAATTATCCAACCATAATCCACCATTATATCCTGATAAACTAACGAAAAGCATGAATTAAAGACAAATTTACACGGATAATGGATCAATGCCCGATTAAAGAAAACACCTAATTAAGAAAAATGTTCCACAAAAATTTAGCCTCCATATTGATCATAAAAGGAAAAGAGATAAAATTTATCATTTGATTTGTATTCAATAGACTCTAGTTAATTGTAAGTTGAAAACATTATGACAAGATAAAATTTCTAATACTTTGTTTTTAGTACAAGTCTAACTTAATGCAACTGGTTCCTCCATCATTGTCAATAGCTGCTTTCTGCTAATTAGCCCCTTACCAAACAATCCATTATACAGAATTCAACAACCTTAAGAAGGAAAGCTTGATACAACATTGTGGGTAAAGAAGCATTTTTTTTTTCTTTTCCCACAAAGTTTTCCACCACTGAAAAGATTTAATTGACATCATGGTCCATATGGACAAACAATTTTAAATTCAGTTCCAGTTACCAATTACAATGGAATTAGAAATGAATAAAAAAAAATATATATGTTTGTGAAGATGGGTCCATAAATGTTGCCATTATTATTATGAATATATAAGGTATGCATTATCATGTTGAATTACTTACAGTTCTAGTCTAAATAAAAGATATTTAGTGAAGAATTATTAAACTTGTTTAACCCTTTGCGCAATTACAAAGAAAGTCCTAGCTACTAATTTCTAATGTAAACATAGACTTGTCCATTACAGACATTGTCTCCATAATGCACCAATCTAAAGTTTACAGTTTTTAGATGTTTATTGCTTGCATCATGGAAATTCATCCTGACTGTACAGGAATCCAACTTCTTCAGACTGGAATCCAACTTTTCAGTTTGGAATCCAACTTTTTCCTGAGTTGGATTCCTGGAATCCAACTTTCAGAATCCTAGTGAGAACACTGCCTTAGCTTTGATGACCCAGAGGAAGACAGCATTTGAAAACTTTAGGGGAAAAGGAGAAAAGGCTTGTAAACAGTATTTTCTCCTTTTCTCAAAATACATTTTCAAAACATATAAAAGAACTACAGCTCATATGTTCCAATTTTAAATTGTGGTCTGCAGTTTATTTCAGTTTGAACAAGTCAACAATTGGTTGTTTGGGTAACAGTGGGAATGCGTTTGATAGATAGCTCCTGTAATAGAAACATGGCACATCTTATCAAACTAGCAGTTACATACCTTTTGAGTCATAAAATGGGAAAATCTTTTGTTACAAAGGTTTTTATCCAAACAAAAAAAAAAAAATTATGAACTTTAAAGAAATTGATATTAACCCTTAGGCTGCTAAACGTGACTTGGCGCTTTTGCACAAAACATGCTGTCCGATCTTGGATCTATACAGGCCAATACATTATTTTTCTCTCCAGTGAAGTCAACTTTGAAATAGCAACGTTTGGGTTTTTACTGTTGAGTGGAAACTTTTGTTTGATTTATTTAGCAGTTTAGGGGTTAAAACTATATAAAGAAATTGATAGTTATGAAAAAACTTCATCCAGTGATTCTTTGATATTTTTCACCTGGCTGGGTAGCTCAGTGGCTAGTGTATCTGATTTATGACCTGGTGGTCGAGGCAAACTTTCTGTCCAGCGATTTTTCACCTCTCACTTCTGATGCACATGAGAAAAGTAGCCAGTGACTTGGAAAGAAAGTAGTGTCAGTGCTGGTGTGAGAAAGCCAGGAAACACATGCATAGATGGACTGACCGCCATGATATGACCTAAGCTTTTTAAATGGCGTTAAACTCCAAATCAGTCAATCAATCAATCAACTGATATTTTTCAGTTTACCGGAGGTACCTAGTCTAGCAGATGTTGCCAATATAGATGTTATGTTTACTGATGATCTGAGTGAGCAGCTTGGATCATTGTTGGTTAGTGAAGGGCAGATCCATGAACGAGCACCTGTCCAGATTGTAGAAATAGAAGAGAGGCCAGGTGGTTTGTTGTTGAAATGGGAGGAGGTAAACAAAATTTGTGATAGCCTTTAGGATTTTTAGCTCACCTGAGCACAAAGTGCTCAAGGTGAGCTTTTGTGATCATGCTGTGTACGCTGTCTGGCTTGCGGTCGTCAACATTTACCCTGTGTGCAGTCTAGAGGCCACATTTTTCGTCAGATACTCATGAAAGTTGGTCAGAATGTTTGTCTTGATAAAATCTTGGACAAGCTCAAAATTGGGTCATGTCGGGTCAAAAAAGTAGATGAAAGGGCCACATCTCAGAAAAACCTTCTGTGCACTCTAGAGGCCACATTTTCAACTTGATACACTTGAAACTTGGTCAGATCGTTTGTCTTGATGAAATCTTGGACAGGGATGAAATTGGGTCATGTTGAGTCAAAAAGTAGGTCACCAGGCCAAATCTTAGAAAAAATCTTGTGTGCGCTCTAGAGTCTACATTTTCAGCCTGATACTCATGAAACTTGGTGAGAATGTTTATCTTGAGAATATCAGTCATCAATCAATTCAGCCTGTGTTTGAAAAGCTTTAATGAAGTTATCTTGTGTTTGGAAATACAGCATCAACATAATCTTAATTACAAATTAATATCACTAACACCTGACTGTCAGAATATATATACACTTCTGATAACATTATAAACTTCCTGTAACACATAATTTGTCAACTAACTTGCAAAAACTTTTAAGAAAGTGAAGTATCGGAGACCTGTGTCCAAATGAATCATGATCAGCAGTAAAATCAACATTCCACATTAATATAGCGGATTTTTCAATGGAGAATGCTGCACAGTCAGCATTGACTAAAACCTGGATCAAAGCACCGTACTTACTCTGATATATGACTTCACTAAATTTCAGGAAATTGGCTATGAAATAGGAGCACCCTAACAGCTTTTTGCATGGGCCTTTGGGATTTATTTCAGTGAAATAATGGTATTTGGGCAAATCTCTAAAGATCTTGTCTGAAGGCAAAATGCCTACTGCTACCAAAGTTTCCTTTCAAACCTTGGGATATCTATATATACATTAAAACGGTCAGACAATGTGAACCCAAATTCAAGATGAACAATTTTGATTTTTGTTTTCAACTGCACTTTCACCAGAACTTCTTGTGACTAGTGGGCAAAAATTATCCCATTACTGAACAAATAAAATCCCTGCAGTTGAACGTTTTGGAAAACATTGTTTCAAAAGGAAGAATTGTGTGTAACAACCATTTGCTTCTTCTGCCACATTGTTTGTGATGTTGATGAAAAATTACAGTTTCCTTCATGTTTGTCCCTCTTTACCAGACAACAAAATTGTAGGCTTGCTCAAATTCAATGCACTTGCATATGACAAACTAAGTGTAGATCAAACAAAGGGATTTGGCTTTGGTAGGATAGAAAACATGGTGGAAATAGGAGAATATGCCAGTTACCAGCATTTTCTACAATATCCACAATGTTTTCAGAAGCCTTGTAGCTCAGAGGCTTTAAATTTCGTGATTGTGCAGTAAAAGGTTGAAAGGTTATGGGAGGTCTAAAATAGTGTGTTCAGAAATAGGTCAACTTGTGGATCTGATATATTTCCTTTCACTCAAACTTTTTTATTTATGCACAGTGTACATGTGTTTAGCTTTTTATCAATATGGGTTTTATACTCTGCAAATGAATGTTTTTAGAGTATACTGGAAGAAGCCTGCCCCTCTGTCTATCTCTTTAGGTTTGATTAATTATCTCCCCTTTGCTGCTAGAATTCTTCATAGGTCATGCCCATGAGATTTGCATCTTTGTTGAAATGATGATTTATACCACTTTCAGCTCAAGCAAGCTTTTATTTAACTTATTTAGCTGGATGACGGTCTAGAATTAGTATGCATGGTTAGTGTTTATTAGACATTGGAGTGATACAGGGCCATCATGGTCCTCTTATTTAGTTATATCATGGAAGGTTTAAACATCTGCCATCTCTGTAAAAGGGATCGGATGAATGGCCGAAGTACCACTGAAACTCGGAAATACCCTTTATTTTCTTTTATTATTGAATTTTGAATGCTAAGGTTGTGGCTTTTGGCATAACTTATGTTTATGTTGATTAAGAGTGGATAGATTAGTTTTAAATTGTAATGACATAATTAGGACATGCCACTGATACCCATCACGAAGACTGTGCGCATGAATAGAGTTTACAGTACTGGTAAATGCTCACAGAAATACCCACTTGATGCAGTAAATTTTGTTGTTTCAGTGAAATGTATCTAGCTCAGCACTCTCACTACATTAGCTTTTGCACAAGTTCGATGTGACTGATCCACATCCATTTGTATGCTTAAAAAATATTTTCTTCCTTTTCAATATTGGGAATATAACATTAAAACAGACTGTACCAAATGAAAAACCTGCAGCCATTATGAATCTGTGGTTAACCATTATTGTTACCAAGCATCAACCAGGCATCAAACTTAACTCTTTACCAAACGACAAAATTTTAGATTGTCCAAATTGAAAGGATTTGCAGACGACAATTTAAAATGTGCAAAAATTATGAAATTTGTCTGTGGAAGGGTAGAAAACATTGTGGGAAAAGGAGAAAATGCTGGTTACCAGCATTTTCTCCTTTCCCCACAATGTTTTCAAAAGTCCTTTTCCTTGGGGTCGTTAAAACTCGGGATTGTGTGGTAAAGGGTTAACTGTCCCAGATTTAACACATCTTCACTCAACCAATCAAATACATTGTATCCATATAGATGATACAAATTGATCCGAGTTGACATTATAAGATAGAAATTATTGTGGAAAAAGGAGAAAATTCAAGATGGGCTATTTAGATGCGTAAGACCAGACAGGAAGTTTTACAGTGATTGTTCTGTTCATAAAGCCATGATCAATGTAAATAAGTAAAGAATATTATTCTTCTCATTAGTTCTTAAAATGTTAATTAGCCATGTTTTCTGTTCTTAAGAAAGTCTTTCATACTTATATGAACACCTATGTCAGCAATCCTAATATAATTACATAAAAGATTACAGGTATTTCAGTGTTTGGGTAGTATCTCGGTGATTCATCGTACCGCTAATAAAGCACTCTACAAGCACATTGAGTCATTTTTTCTGACATTACTTTTTTTCATTTGTCAGATAGATGAAGACACAGATTCAGTCGAGTTTTGCCTACAATACTGTTCTGGTCATATTTCTGGGAAGGACATACCTAAGACAACATTCCGAACTGCATATAAGGGACCAAACACTTCCTTTAGTGTTAAACAATTACGAGCAGGCTCTCCATATTCCTTCAGAGTATGTGGTCGAAGTGAAACATCTAAACAGTGGACATTGTGGAGTGTCCCTCGTGTTGCCACCACACATATACCTCACTATGGTAAGCATACTAACTTGTCTGTCAATAGTGTTTTTACAGTATAACTATCATATAGTATAGTTGAAGAAATGATATGACAAACTGGAAATCTGCAGTTTGGACTGAAACTTTCAGTATAGAGCTATTTATTTTACATTGATTGAGAAATAAATTTTTTGCAACTTCAATCAATCACTCTCAAAGATAGCTTTCTGAAAACCTATTCCAGCACTAGTGCTGTAATGTGAGTAGTCCAGTGGGGTTAACCTACCCATTACAGGTAGGAACTCAGAACCTCTGTTTGAGGCAGATGCTCTACCCCTAAACTATTGTGCCATATACTATAACTTTATTCACCATGTATTCTAGTTAGACTGTGTCAGACATCTCAAACTATGTAATTACTATATTTAGCTCAACTGGCCACAGGGCTTATTTCATGGCATGGTTTCTGTTGACTGTCAGTCTGTTAGTGTTTTTAGCTCTCCTAGGCACATAGTGCTGAAGTACAGCTTTTGTGATCATGCTATGTCTGATGGGAAAGTACCTTGTGTGTTCTCCACAGGCCACAATTTCAGCTCAATACTCATGAAACTTGATAATAATGCTTGTCTTGATGATATCTCAGACACATTTGAAGTTGGGTCCCATTGGGTTGAAAAGTAGGTCATTGCAACAATCCTAGAAAAAAACCTTGTGTGCACTATAGAGGCCACATTTTCAGTCTTGTTCTCATGAAAGTGTCAGGTTGGGTCAAAATTAGGTCAATGGGGCAAATCAGAAAAACTTTATGTGCATCTTTGAGGCCACATTTTCAATTCAATACTCTTGAAAGCTTGTCAAAATATTTGTCTTCATGATTTTAGGGATGAGTTTGAAAATGGGTCATATAGGGTCAAAAAGTATGTCATTGGAAAAAATCTTAGAAAAATCTTGTAAGCACTCTAGAGTCGACATTTTTAGTCAAATACTCACGAAAGTTTGTTAAAATGTTGATCTTGTTTATTTCTCATAGGATTTAGAAAATAGGTTAAATCTGGGTAAAAAGAATGTTGATTGGACAAATCTTAGAAGAGCCTTGCGCACATTCTACAGGCCATTTTACGTTCACTTCTCATTACCACTGGTCAGAATACATGTAATTGTCTTGATGTCACTGGGACAAATCTTAGGAAAACCTTGTGTGTAGACTTCATTCACTTCTCATGGAAGTTTGGAGTTGCCCTCATGTCAATTAATGTACCACACGCAAATGTTATATCGAGAAAAACCTTTATTCCCTTTATGCACACTGTATATATTATGTATATGAGCCATACTCAGGTGAAAGGGGCTTTAATATATCTCTGTGATTCATTATATCATGCAAGTCATCATATAATAATGGATCCATACAATCCATATTGTCTAAAAACTGACTGAATCATGAAGTAAAATGGTCCTCAAAAGCAAAAAAGTTTTGACAAAGGTCAGTCTAGTTGTACTGTGCAGGCTGATCTTGGTTGATGCTTGTTGCATATGTATTAACCCCCCTTTTCACAGACCACAGCTCAATTATGTTTTACATCGTCACAACTAGGATCTCTTAAACTTTATCAATCCTAGATCACTTTACTCAGGTGAGCCAAGGAGGGCCAATGACCTACACTTGTTTTTGTCTCCTTCAGAGTGGGATGATAATACAGAGGGATATAGCACAAGTAATGACAACAAGACAGGCACAAGGGAATCTGGACTTACTAGAGTGTTGTATTCTAAGTCTGCTTGCTATAGGGCAGGCTTTCCCATCAAATTCAGAATACTAGGTACAGGGGAGAAGTCCCCAGTGGATGGTATAGGTATATCTATAACCAATGAAGACATTGATACCATGAGGAGAGATGGAGCAGCTTTCCTTGGAACTGACGGTATATTTTGTTTCTTCCTTTCTTTCTCTTGTTCTTTCTGAATTTCATTAGCTCAGCTGTTTTCAAAGAAAATGTGGTATTGTCATAGCCCTGGTATTGTCAGCATCTGCATCGTCATCACCATGGCCGTCTGGGTTGTTTTGCAAAAACTTCGACATTTTATGATATCTCTGTTATTTTTGAAGATATTTACTTCAAACTTGAATAAGTGTTAACTATCAAAGGAGGAACCCATGCAAGAAGGGCAGGTAGCGATCAAAGTATTTTTGATACAGTTATGGTCTTTGTTTGACTTAGAATTTCAGTGAAATTCATTCAACTGCAGCCCCTGGGGTGGGGGGTGGGCATCACATGTGAAACAGGGGCGCTATATTGTGGAAATTTGTAATATCTTCATGTTTATAACCATTTAGTCTAGACCTGTTTAACTTTGTATGTAATAATTGGTACCACTGGAGGAGGTGGGGTGTCACAAATTGTTCTCTGATGAGCAATTAAGGACCATTCCTGCCTTTTTGTTGTAAATCTTGTAGTAGCAATACTGTTTTTCTAGGTTCATTGATTTTTGGTATGTATGATACTGGATTAGACATATTTGTATCCATTAAAATCATCTTTGCGGTATGTAAAAATACATGACTTTTTTGGGGGGGGACCATGGTTATTTTCTCCATGAAATTTTATTGCAATACAGATACCTGACATTTCGATGACTGTTGGTGCTAATTATGTGTATGGCACATGCAATTTATTTGACAGTGGAGCAGTACAGGCCATCATGGCTCTCTTTTTTTTTTTTTCATTTCAGGAAGTGTTTATGTTGATGGACAGGAAATGAAAACCAAGCTTCCAGCTTTATCCAGAAATGCAGTTGTTCATATTGAAACAGAGATTTTACCTAATGGAAAAGTGAGAGTTACTATGCAAACTGGGGACAAAGAACTGACATTTGATTGGAAGATAGATAGACAAGTAACACTTGGTTTGATTGGTGGAATGGGGTTGATGGGCGGAACAACATCCAGTGGAGATTCTGCTTCTCAGTGCTTTTTCTTTGGGATGCATTTTAGTCATGAGGATTGGAAAATCTCTGTTGAATAGAGTGTGCACTAGTCAGCTTTTTCCTTTGTGATATATTTTCTTCTTCAGCTTAACTCTTTACCAGACAATCTAGAGTTTTAACGACCTGGAGAAAGAAGCCCTCTGAAAACATTGTGGAAAAAGGAGAAAATGCTAGTAACCAGCATTTTCTCCTTTTTACCACAAACTCATTTCAGCTACCTTCAATTTATTGTCTGCAAATGCTTTCAATTTAGACCAGTCCAAAATTTTGTTGTTTGGTAAAGAGTTAACTTTTGTACATTTGAACAAAACATCTCTGTGTTAACGTCTAACATAGTATCACCTGCAGACAACTGTTTTGTCTCACAGGGCAACAGTCTTGAAAGTTATTTTAAGTCTTTACCACAGGAAAAAGTTATAAGACTTGTCCAAATTGAAAACATATACGGATGACAAAATGAATGTGACACAAGAAAAGAAAATTGATGTTGAAGGGAAGAAAACCTTGGGGAAAAAGGAGAAAATGTTGGTAACCAGCATTTTCTCCGTTCACACAATGTTTTTAAAAGACTTTTCATTCAGGGTCATTAAAACTCAGGATTCTGAAGTAAAAGGTTAACAGGAAAAAACACTAATAACATGCACTTTCTCCTGTTGAGGAAGTGTGTTCAGGTTTATTTACACAGAAAACCCTAATTCATATTGATTGTCTATTTTTTATAAGGATATGTTTAAAGTTGTCTAAGTCCAACATGGCTCAGTAGTTGAAGTAGTAGATTTGTAATCCAAAGGTTTAGGGTTTTGGCACTGGCAGCACTGTTTTTTAATGTGAGTGTCCTTGGTATGGGACTGCAAAGCTCCAGCTTTGCACTGATAAAATCTAGGTAATATGAATAACTGTTGCAGTGATATTCTGTTGAAAGTAGCAGAGTACACCAGTCAAATAAACATTTTCAGCTGCAAGCGTGTCTCAGGAGGTAGTAAGTTAACTCTGTACCAAACAACACAATTTTGGACTGAACCTAATTGAAAGCATTTAAGTCATATGACTTGACATCTGTAACTCCTATCTTTGTTTACTTTTTTGTGACAGAATCAACATTTTTAATGCAAAATTGTGTTGTCATTGTTAAAAGCTTTTATTTTTTTTCTCTACAAGAGACTGAATTCTTTAGATTTTATCTTTTCATTTTCATCTACGAACAGCTGCATATGGATAAATAAGTTTTGTGTTATGGAAACGGTAGTAACATAGTGGCAGAAAGAGTCCTAAATCTAAACTTGTATTACTTTTATTTTACATATATTAATCCTTTTGGCACCAAATTTCTTGGTAAACGGAAGTCCCAGTGTGAAATAAATTTCCAGTGATTTCCCAAAAAAGACACCAGGCATATTAAAAAAAATGTAAATTTTTATATACTTGATAGATCCATTCTAAGTTTTCAGAAGATATAGATAAGGTAGTTATCTCTATGTTCAGAAAACAACAACTTGATGTTTTACAGTATTACGCCTGGAAGATTTTTAGCTCAGCTGTTTTCAAAGAAAACATCAAGGTAATGTTTTAGCTTGGGCTTCATTGTGCTAAAACTTTGACATTTTGTAATATCACTCTTGTTATCGAAGGTATTTGCTTCAAAGTCAGACAAGTTTTTAACAATTAAAATGGGAAAGGGCAGGTAGCCATTAACCCTTTCCCAAATGACAAATTTTGGGCTGGTCCAAATTGAAAGAGTTTGCAGGCAACAATTTTAAATTTGATGAAAATGTGCAGAAAGTTATCAAAAAGGGTAGAAAACACTGTGGGAGAAGGAGAAATTGCTCGTTACGAGCAATTTTTCCTTTTCCCACAGTGTTTTCAAAAGACTTGTGCGGCAGACACATGAAAACCAGGGGTTGTTTGGGAAAGAGTTAAAGTATTTTTGAGACAGTTATGCCCCTTTTTTCAACGTAAGATTTTCCCTGAAAATCAAGCAACTGCAGCCAAGTGTTGTCAACCACATTTGGTGCTCTTGTGAAAATTTACTTTTGAAATTGTCAAATTGAATTTTTTTTTTTCCCCAGAACTTGATGCACAACAAAATACTTATTATGAATTAATGGAAATGTAGTTGTTGCAATTGAGTTTTTAGGAGCTAGCCAGTATAGGTATTCAACCGATTAAATGTCAGAATTAATATCAAAAATGTTGTCAACCAGTCTTTAACATCAAGTTCAACTCCCAGCATACAAGTTCAAAATTTTAAAAAATTGTAGATAATCGCATAAAAGCAAATTGTTTGATGTCCCATTTATAAGGTTTTGAGAGCATATACTGTTTGAAATAACCCTTCCCCTGAAGCAATTAACACTCTCATCAATTCTTAAATCATGTGATGGGCTATATACTCCAAAGTATTTTCTTTCACACACATTCAGTAAGGGATGTATCTTCCAAAGATTGTTGGAATCTGGATCTCCCCTTCCAGATCTCTCAGCAGCATTGTCTGCAAAATGTAGGAACTATGTCAACAGTTAAATTCAATTTCTACTGATAATCTCTGAAAATGGCAGAGATGATAGCCAGTACTGTCCTCACTTGCCCTCTATTTCTGGCTTTTGACAAAGTCCCATGGCATTTAACAGCCCCATTTAAGCTGTAATTTCTGCTGCATTAGTCTCCTCCCTTTTATAGAATCATCAATGAACAGGGAGAAGGGCAGGGTTGTCAAACATCTGAGGAGCATGCTTCTTTGTCTCATCTATAATTGGATGAAAAGCTTCCACAGGGAAAAAAAGATGAAGGTAGTAAACTTGATTGTAGTCAGTTGTATCTACGAGTACCAGTCTATGTTCACGATAGTCTGGCAGTCATTCTGGAATGTATGGATCGTTGAGGCTATATCTCTGCCGGTTTATAGGGCTGTTACCATTGTTATGCTGTTCCTTTCCTTGTTGCACACCAACCTGCTCAACAACTGGTGGATAATCTGTAGGTGCTCTTTGTCTCCTATCTACATTCCTACATGGAAGTCTTCTATTTCGACCACATTCTTGACTCTTACCTTGCCCACGCCTACCAACAACATTGGTGCCCTCAACATCTTGTGAATCTAAAATAGAAATGCATAGAAAGAATTAATAGATATTCTCTTGGAATATTTCCTACAATTATACATTTATCTTTATGAATAGGTAAATATGTAACGGAAACCCTTCTTTCATACCTACTTTCACTTTCAACTTTAATAATGTTATCCCACCCACTTTGCACCACACATTGAAAGTCACAAATAAATATCAAAAACAAAATGTTCATCCATGATATACATAACACTTTGTTATAGCACATTAATTATCCATAAAATAAGCAGAGTAAACAAAAATTACAATAACTTTTACAATCCTCTAACTAAATGTAAAAAAAATGGCCTTGGAAAACAATTCAGATTTTGGTAAACAACCCTGAACTTAGCAATTCTGTTGATGCAGTTGAGATTTGATCTGGGAAGTTGTTTGAATAATCATCTATATCATCTTCTAAGTCAATATCAGTTCCACTGCCAGCACTATCACTGTCATTCATAAGGATATTTATTGCTTGTTCTCATGGGTATGGGGCAGCCACTTTGGAATAAAAGTAATGTTTTGGAAATTACTCAAATTAAAAATCGGCGCATGTTTTACTAATTATAGGCTGAATTCTCAAATATCACAGGCCACTTGGTTGCTTGACGTCATTACTTCGGGATAAGGTTACTGGTATAGACATTATGAATACATGCAGATAAAAATACTAATGTGACCTCCCCATATTTCGTCAAGTTTGAGGAATCTCAACTATTGAGCTGAATGGGTTAAAATTAATGAGAAATTAATAATGAATTTACGTACTGCATTAAAAATTATCATTTGAACTCCCAAGTTTTTGTTGTTTGGTAAAGAGTTAATCTGGTTCTGGTTGGATTATGAAAACTTGTTCTTCCTTTCTGTTTTGTACATAATGTTGATGTATTGCATTTGCTTTGACAATACTTTTAACCCTTTACCAGATGACAAAATTTTAGCCTTGTCCAAATTGAAAGCATTTGCAGATGACAATTTCAGTGTGGCTTAAGTGATGCAACTTTTCTTTGATGGGGTAGAAAACATTGTGAGAAAAGGAGAAAATGCTGGTTACCAGCATTTTCTCCTTTTCCCACTATATTTTCAAAAGGCGTGTTTCCCAGGGGTGTTAAAAGGCGGCATTGTGTGGTAAAGGGTTAATTCATAATTACTTAAGAGTTTGGACAAAATATCTTAAATGTGATATTATGTAATTGAACAGTTTTATAAAGCCAAGGATCTCTCCATAGGCAAGCAACACTGCTAACTTCAAGTCTCTTCACTTCAGTGGTTTGAAGTATGATTCGTGTCAATACTAAGCTTTTGAAGAACGTCAAGGTATTGTCATAGCCCTTGTCTTCCTATGCTTGGGCAACTGCAACTGAGCATTGGGCCCTGCATGGGTTGTATTTGTTATTGATTTATTGTCTGACCTTTTGGTTTATTTCTTGTGTGTTGAGAATATGGAAATTAATATTACTCTAAGTGTGTTTTACAGCAAATGTACACGCAGTATGATGCTCTGCATAGTTTTTTGTTTTTAACCTTTAGTATTTACCTTGCAAACCACTGTTTTAAAAACCCTGAAAATGTAGCCTTTTGAAATATTGTAGAAAAGGAGAAAATGGTGGTGACTAGCATTTTCTCCTTTTTCCCCACAATGTTTCCCATCCTTTCAAAATAAATTCTATTGTTTGAGCTAGATTTGTCATCTGCAAATGATTTAATTTGGGTAAGTCTGATATATGGTCATCCTGTAAAGGGTTAAAGGTTGCAGAAACATGCTTTCAACTCTTGATCTAACATAGTTTTAACTCTTTATCTAGCAGGGGTCCTGCATGGCTCAGTGGTAAAGTGTAACACTTGTAAGCTGGAGGCCCGGCATTCGAGCCTCACTTGATCCACTTGGTTTTTTGTGGGACTGTCCTTGGGTAAGACACTTCAGACCCCTAGCCTAGTACTGGTGAAACCCAGGAAATACATGAATTTGTGATCTGTTGCACTATGACTGAATTGATTGATTGATTGTATGGTGTTTAACGCCATTTTACAAGTACTCCGCACAATATTCTTTCCAAGCCACTGGCTGCTTTCCCACATAACCATCGTCGATACAATGGTCAGCGGTGAGAGAGGAATGAATCCTGTCGCAATGACTATCATCAATCCTCGGAAAGAAATTGGCCAAGCCGGGGATAGAACCAGTGACCTCTTGTTCTCAAGTCTTGTACGCTACCGACTGAGCAACGGGGGCTTAGCTGATATGACTGAAATAATGTCGAAAAGTGGTGTAAAACACCAATCAATCAATCAATCTTTATCTAACAATCCCCTGTTTTAAGGACCCCAAAGAAGTGGGCTTACAAAACATTGTGGGAATAGGGGAAAATGCTGGTAACCAGTATTTTCTCCTTTTCCCACAATGTTTTCTTTCCTTCCAAAGATAAATTTCAATGTTTTTGAGTCTCATTATTTTTGTTGTCTGCAAAAGCTTTCAACATGGACACATCTTAAACTTTGTTCTGTGGTAAAGACTCACTAAACCCTCTCCCAAATGACAAATTTTATACCCTTCCAAATTGAAAGCATCTGCAGACAACTTTAAAAGTGGTACAAATGAACTCAAGTGTTTTGATAGGGTAGAAAACATTGTTGGCAAAGGAGAAAATGCTGTTTACCAGCATTTTTAGTTCACCTGAGCATGAAGTGCTCAAGATGAGCTATTGTGATCATGCTGTGTCTGGTGTTCGTTGTGCGGCGTCAACATTTTACCTTGTGTGCTCTCAATGGCCACATTTTCAGTCAGATACACATGAAACTTGGTGAGAATGTTTGTCTTTATAAAATCTTGGACAGGTTTGAAATTGGGTTATGTCGGTTCAAAAAGTAGGTCACTAGGCCAAATCTTTGAGGACTCTAGAGGCCACATTTTCAGCCTGAAACTCATGAAAGTTGGTTAGAATGTTTGTCTTGTTTTCTTTACCCACAATGTTTTCAATAGGCCTCTTCCTCAAGGTCGTGAAAACACAGGATTTTCTTGTAAAGGGTTAACCTAATAAGACCTGATACAGGTCTGCAGCACACAACTCTGGAAAGATATGTGTTAAAATTGGAGGATCTATGTAGTAAAGGAATATGAGTGAAGTTGTGGTTATAGAAGGAGAAAGATAATTTCTTTTTGTTACAATGCTTTCAAAAGTTTTCTGCTGCAGGATGAAAACATAAATGTCAGCATCCACATTTGTTCAGATTTTTGCATAAACTTGCAAAATGAAATCTGGTTACATGTCACGTAAATGATCACATATTTTTACTGCTCAGATGAGTGATAAAAAGTGCAAAAAAAATCAGATTGTTAAGTCAAGCTGACACACAATAACTCTGTTTCTAGTAAGCAATAACTATGAAGGCAAAATATAGGCCAACCATACATGCTTACAAATTCACACATACATTCATTTATTTGAAAGAAAGAGAACAATGGTTTTTAATTGTATGAAAAACATTTTTGGAAAGGGAGCAATAATTTTTTCAACGCGGTGCTCATTGTGTTAAATTGTTAGCTCCACTGGCCAAAGGCCAGCGGGCTTATGTCATGGCCCGGTGCCCGTTGTGCGTGCGTGCATCCGTCCGTGCGTTAACTTTTATTTCAAACATCTTCTCTGAAACTACCCATCCGATTTTCACAAAACTTCACAGAAATGATCCTGCCATGGTCCTCTTCAGAATTTCTTGAAAGAATTTGATTCCTTCAAAAACTCTGGTTGCCATGGCAACAAAACTGAAAAATATTGGAAATCTTTAAAAATCTTCTTGTCTGAAACCATAAGGCATAGGGCTACCAAATTTGGCATGTAGCTTTATGTAGTAGACCTCTATCATGTTTCTTCAAATTATAGCCCTGGGGTCAAAATTGGCTCTGTCCCAGGGGTCACAAGTTTTACATAGGCTTATATAGAGAAAACTTTAAAAATCTTCCTGTACCTAGCCATAAGGCCTAGAGCTACCAAATTTTGCATGTTGCTATATCTAGTAGGCCTCTACCAAGCAGGCCAAAATTTCAGTTCTGGGGTCAAAATTGGCCCTGCCGCAGGGGTCACAAGTTTTACATGGGCTTACATAGTGACAACTTAAGAAATCATCCTGTTTTGATTTTTTTTTTTTTTTTTTTTTGAAATTAGCCTTGCATCAGGGGTCTTATGTTTTACAGAGGCTTCATATGGACAAAACTTGAAAATCACCTTATTTATAACCATGCAGCATAGACTTGTATTATTTTGGCATGTGGCTTTATCTTGTGGACCTCTACCAGGGTTCAAGTAATTATAGCTCTGGGATCAAAAATGGCTTTGCCTTGCGGGTCTCAACTTTCACATGGGCTTTTACAGAGTAAACTTTGTAAGTCTTCATTTTAAACTATTTGGCACAGAATTGAAATGTTCAGTATTTATGGTTGATATTTATAAGCCAGTGGAGCGATACAGGGCCATCATGGCCCTCTTGTTTTTAAACTATGTCACACACAGTGCCATAAAAAGTTTTATTTGTGCAATTCTAATTCATGGTCAAATTGTCTCTAACTTGAGCATTTTATTGTTCTCTTGTTCTTCTTTTGGGCATTTAGCTTGCTGTTTCATGGTGCTTTAATATTGGTGCTTATGCTGTAGACTGCCCGAAGAGAGAGAAAATGAGTACATATGAGCCATACTCTGTGAAAAGGGGGCATAACTCTTTCCCTACTAAATAAAAAAGCTTCACTTTTTCAAAGGCCACTAATATACTTCCGCTGCAAGATGAAGAACTACTTTGGTCATAATCTAGAATAATGTAGTGGACGGTGTAGATCAGAGATCAGACTGCATGTTTTGTGAAGTTTGATCTTGGTCTACACTGTCCACAAAGGCTTCTTGTGGCCTCTACAGTAAGGAAAGAGCTAATGGATCTGTAAATAGTATTAACCCATATCAGCCTGCGCAGTCCAAGCAGGCTGACATGGGTCAAAACTTTTTGCTATTTGTAGATTTTATGCATGTCAAAGGTCTTGTCTACTTTCAGATCCAGTTGATTGATGGACTAAAAAGATTTTATGGTCCCATAATTATGGAATGATTTGCTTGTTGTAATGCATCACAGAGATGCATTAAGCCCCCTTTTTGTCAGAGCAATGCTCATATAGAGAGTCAGTAGAAACATCCATTTCTTGTAGTTTCAGGTTCTTTTTGATCAGAAGATATCGAAAGACTTTGGACAGAGTAGGTCAAAAGTTAGACTTCCATTCTGTGCTGTGTAATTTTGACTAATTGTAACTATGCAAAGGCAGTTAAAGTAATCCTTAGCACTCTAAGGGTTTTTACCATTAACTCTTTACCGGACAACAAAATTTTAGATCGGTCCAAGTTGAAAGCATTTGCAAACAACAAAATAAATTTGGAAAGAATGATGATATTTGCATCAGAAAGGCACAAAACATGGTGGGAAAAGGAGAAAATGCTGGTTACCAGCATTTTCTCCTTTTCCCAGAATGTTTTCTAAAATCTTCTACTTTACGGTTGTTGAAAGTCAGGATTGTGTGGTAAAGGGTTAGTGAAGGAGTCTCTCAGTTGTCATAAACAGACGATTCTGTACTTTGAATGCAGTGTTCCTGTGAAATGTTTATGATGGCTTGCGGTTTATATGTAGTAGTAAGGGTGTTCACAAGTTCATGCTTATGTGCTCAGTTTTACAATGATGCTGATTTGTCATGTATATCCATGTTTATATCATTTTTTACAAAAAACACAATTAAATGAGCCATGCTCTGTGAAAAGGGGTTTACTGCATCTGCAAAAAGTATTGACCCATGTCAGGCTGCACAGTCTGCACAGGCTGACATGAATCAAAACCTTTTGCTATTTGTAAATTTTCTGCTCGTCAAAGGACCATAATGCCTCAGGATTCAGTCGACTGTTAGATAAAATGTGGGTTTCAGGGATCCATAATTATGTGATGAATTGCTTGGTATCATGCATTGGGCAGATGCATTAAACCCCATATTCTCAGAGCATGGCTCAAATGTTTAAATTTTTAAGTAATATTTATGTTTGGATGTGCTTTGTTTCCAATTTTTCAATCTGTTTTAGCAGGTTTTTAAATGTTGATCAGCTTTTTTTTTGTCCATGGCTGCACAGGCCAATAAAAACCTAGTTAACCCTTTACCGCACAGTGCCGCCTTTTGATGACCCTGGGAAACAAGCCTCTTGAAAACATTGTGGGAAAAGGAGAAAATGCTGGTAACCAACATTTTGTCCATTTCCCACAATGTTTTCTACCCTTTCAAACGAAAATTGCAGCATTTGAGCCACATTGAAATGGTCCTCTGCAAATGCTTTCAATTTGGACGAGGCTAAAATTTTGTCGTCTGGTAAAGGGTTTTAACACACTTGAATATCAAACTGCATAGAGATATGATGTCAAAAAAGCATGTAGAGTTGTCCTGTAATGCATGAAGAGTTACAGTATGTGGGATTGCTTGTGATGTCAGAGCAGTTTACTGGTATGTGAATGTTGATACCTTATCAATAAGGTTTTTAACCCTTTACCACACAATCCTGAGTTTTAGAGAACCTGAAGGAGAAAGCTTTTGATAACATGGGGAAAAGGAAAAAATGCTGGAAACCATCATTTCTCCTTTTCCCACCATGTTTTCTACCCTGTCAAAGAACTTATGTTCATTTGTATACCGGTAGCTTTCAAACTTGCTGTCTGCAGATGCTATCAATTTGGAAGAGTCTAGAATTAATGGTTTGGTAAATGGTTAACTTGGTAACTCTGAAGTTTGCTTAACTCCTTACCAAACAATAAAATTTTAGGCTTGTCCAAATTGATATCATTCACAGACAACAGATTAAAAATGTGACTTAAAACTTGAAATTTGTTTTTCAACTGGTAGAAAAGATTGTGAGGAGAAAATGCTGATTACCAGCATTTTCTCCTTTTCCCTAACTGTTTTCAAAAGCTTTTAGGGTTGTTAAAAGCTGGGATGGTGAGGTAAAGGGTTAAACAACTTTGAAAAATGTTAATCAGCAAAAACAATATGGCAAATGAAAAAATTGCACATTATGGGCAATTTCTCTTTTTACTGCAATGTTTTCAAAAGTGGTCTGCTCCAAGACACAAATAGTTGACTGTATTGAAGAGTAGAAGTTTGGATTTTACTTTTGTACTCATATAGTTATTTGTAAAATGGATAAAGTTTTGTGATATGATCATGTGCCAATACAATTCTTTTTGTTCTTTCTTTTTCCCCCTCAACTTTTAGCTGACCTCAGCATAATTTTTATTAAGGATAGCTTTTATGATGACATGTTGATCAGCATCCGTGTTTTGTTTTTACAATAATGTTTAGCTTGGCCGTTTTCGAAGAAAAGATCAAGGTATTGGCATAGGACTGGCGTCCTCGTCATCTTTGTTGTCTGAGTCATGGTGCAAAAACTTTGACATTTTATAATATCTCTGTAATTACTGAAGATATTTGCTTCAAACTTGGACAAGATTTTAATCATCCAAAGGGGAACCTTTACAATAAGGGCAGGTAACCATCAAAGTATTTTTGACACAGTCATGCCCTTTTTCAACTTAGAATTTTCACTTAAAATCAAGCTGAGCGTTGGCTCCAGCATGTGATGCTCTTATTTTAAGCCAGTACCAAACAGTCCAGGCCTAAATGACAGAAGCTGTCAATGCACAATAAGGTAACATTCATTCAAACAATCCAGTATTTTAACAACCCTAAAGAAGACAGCTTTCAAAAACTTGGGAGAAGAAGATACCAACATTTTTCTCATTTCCCCACAATATTTTCTACCCTCGCAATGACAAATCCTGTGAGGTACATTTAATTTGTCATCTGCAGATTTTTTCAACATGGACCAATCTAAAGTTTTGTTGTCTGGTAAGGAGTTAAGACTCTAGCATGCCTTTGTTTCCTTTAGATCTCCATACAACTGTGTCAGGATGTTTGTGTTAAGGTATAATGTCTAGGTGAAACATTGAGCTGGTTTTTTAGGGCTCAAATAGTAGGTCACAAGATCAAATTGATGAGAAATCTTGTTATTGCTCTGCAGGCCACAACTTTCACCAGATGGTCACAGAACTGTGCTAGAATGTTGGTCTCCTTAACTCTCTGGCCAAGCCTGGTGGCGCTGTCGCTATCATAGAGGATTTGATACCAAGGGGGGGTGGCTGGTTCGAATCCCCAGATTTTTTCCCAGGATTAGAGATTTATCATTACGACAGGATTCATTCTGACCTCTGATCACTGTGAGGGGCTACAGGTAAAAGAGGGTATCTGCATTTTTCCAAACTATCAGGAAACTGAAAAAACAACTTTGAACCATTCCTCTATATCAGGTTTTTCATCAATTAAAGTGAGAATGCTTCAGCATATATTTATATCTTTTGATTGCAAGTCAACATAGTAGTAGAAAGTCCACAGTTTACTCATTAATGGGCAAAAATGTAGATAACCCCTTTTACCAGTCATGATTTGGGTAGCAAATTGTAAGGTAGAGAGAGATATCTGCACACATAGCACCTGTTACCTCTGCTCAAGTGATAAATTGAGTAACATAGTTTGACGAAAAGGATGATATCTAACACATACCACCTTTTACCCCATTTGTTATGGAACAATTATAAAGATGGTGTGAAGGGAAAAATTGGACATACAATACAATATTCCTTTCAACATTAATTTTGCTAGTCTTGTTTGCAACGTAGATTCTTATTTGGGAAAAAAAGGTGTATTTACCTAGAAATTCATTATTCAAATTTCATAATTGAGCCATGCTGTGTGAAAAGGGGGCTTAGTGCATCTGCTAAAAGTATTGACCCAGGTCAGCCTGCGCAGTCTGCACAGGTTGACCTGGGCCAAAACTTTGCTATTGGTCTATTTTCTGCATGTCAAAGGAGCAGTCTGCCTTATGATACAGTCAGTTATTAGATATAACTGATTTTATGGATTCTTAATTGACCTTTTTGTAAATGTGAGTTTGGCATGCCCACCTTAGTAACGTGGTATTTTGGTCGCTATGCCCGACAAACAAACCAGAAAATGGCATTGATTACATAGAGAAAGAGTGTTTATTTCAGTTTTATTATGCCCCCGCCATGAAATGGGGGGGGGGGGGCATATAGAGTTACCTGTGTCCGTCTGTGTGTGTGTGTGTTAGTGCATGCGTGCCTGTGTGCGTTAGTGTGTGTCCCATTCTTGTCCGGAGCATAACTTCTACATTTATCAATGGATTTCAAAATAATTTTGCACAATTGTTCTCCTTAACAAGAACTAGCATCATGCGAAAAGTTTGTTTCGATACGCCCAAGGTCAAGGTCACGGTTGAAGGTCAAATGTTTAAATTGACCTTGTCCGGAGCATAACTTCTACATTTACCAATGGATTTCAAAAAAACTTTGCACACTTGTTCTCCTTAACAAGTACTAGTGTCGTGCGAAAAGTTTGTTTTGATACGCCCAAGGTCAAGGTCACAGTTGAAGGTCAAATGTTTAAATTGACCTTGTCCGGAGCATGACTTCTACATTTATATATAGATTTCAAAAAAACTTTGCACACTTGTTCTCCTTAACAAGTACTAGTGTCATGCAAAAAGTTTGTTTCGATATGCCCAAGGTCAAGGTCACAGTTGAAGGTAAGTTTGTTTCAATACGCCCAAGGTCAAGGTCACGGTTGAAGGTCAAATGTTTAAATTGACCTTGTCCGGAGCATAACTTCTACATTTATCAATGGATTTCAAAAAAAACTTTGCACACTTGTTCTCCTTAACAAGTACTAGTGTCATGCGAAAAGTTTGTTTCGATACACCCAAGGTCAAGGTCACAGTTGAAGGTCAAATGATAAAATTGACATTGTCCGGAGCACCACTTCTACATTTATCAATGAATTTCAAAATAACTTGGCAAACATGTTTTCCATTTTGAGTACTAGTGTCATGCAAGAATTTTCTTCTGATGGGTTCAAGGTCAAGATCAACATTAAAGGTCAAAAGACAAAATTGATATTGTCCAGAGCATATCTACTAAATTAACAGATAGACTTCAAGTAAATTTGTATAGCTGTTGTGCTTTAAGAGTTTTAGAGCAATGCAAAAAGTTTGTTCTGATATGCCCAAGTGGAAGGTCACAGTTGAAGGTCAAATGACAAACTTGACCTTGCATGCAGTGTAACTGGTGCATTTAAGAATAGATTCATCAATTATCATAGAACATTTGGCTCAAGTTTGTACCATTACAACAACAATTTGTATTTGATCCATTCTAAAATCAATATAAACTTCTTTTGACCAATACCATTTAGGGCATCCATGTCTCTGACACACCTATTTCTAGTTCTAGCTTGTGTTTCGCTCTGTATGAAGCGCCCAAAGTTTTTTTCCAAACTTTTTTATCAATTCGAACTAAATCAGCAACATAACAAAGAAATTTACTTTGAATAATGTCATATTTATAAGAAATCGAGAAGTAATAAAAGTGCAAATATGTTCATAATTCTGTGTTCGGTCTCACAAATGTGAGTAGATTGCTGTCAGCAACATATATAATTAGTAATAGGGGAAAGGGGCTTAAGTTTTTAAGACATTTTGTTAGTAAATAACATTTCATTTAATCCTTCACCACACATTCCGGTGCTATAAATAACGACCTTGAAGGAGGAGACTTTTACAAACAGAACTCTTTTCCCTATATTTTTTCTATGCTCTGAAGACAAATCTCATCATTGGAGCAATGTTTAATCTGTCGACAGCAAATGTTTTCAAAATAGAAGAATCAAATGTTTTGCTTTCTGGTAAAGATTTACTTAACACCTCTAATACCTGTTTGAGTGGAAATCGGAAAGTTTTATTTTAAGTAATCAATTAAGAAAATGGTTTGTCGTAATTTTAACAGATGTATGTTGTAAAAACTTTCAAATTGGGGGAATGTTTGGTCACTTGAGGTGGTCATAAGGATAATATACTGATTTTGAATGGACATGCATTTATCAGTTATGCGACGACTGTGGGGAAAACAAACAATCAGTCGAAACAGGCCAAAATGCAAGTAACAGCCACAGTAATCGTCAGAATGAAACAGAAATAATATATGATTGCTCCCTTAAGTAATACAACAGGAATCAAAGACCATCTGATGTTCACAATGTCAACTTATTTTGAAACAGGATGCGGTGTGGCTGTCAATAAAAAATGCTTCTTCCCGTTGCTTGTTTTGTATGATTACGACGGTCTACGAGAAATGCTTGGAACTTGAAAGATGTTCATTGAGTTAGATATCAACAGGTAGTTTAACAATAAACTTTGGCATAATCGTTCTTTCTTTCCCAAAAGATTAAAAAAAAACTAACTGCTTTTCTGTTGTTTGGCAGAGCCGCTGGTGCTGCGGAATCCTGGTTAAATCTACTGGAGACATTTACTTGGATATAGGTTTTTGGAATGGATAAATTTAGTCTTCCGTTCAGAGTATATTATGTAACAATTACCTTACCACATGATTCTTATCTGCAACTTTAATCCATTTTAAAATAATTAATCTATTATCAATCTTCTTTGGTTTAAACGAAAAGAAAAAAATTACATTGTCTGTCGATAATAAAGGCTGTAACTTTGTCTGACCCTTTTGTTTTTGTGATGCGCTATACTGCGTTTTGATTGGCTGATATGAACTGTCAGTCACAATAGGCAGAAAGGTCATTTATGTGATGACTTGCTTGGTATATATCATGCATCACGGTGATGCATCAAGCCCCTCTTTGCCAGAACATGGCTCTCTCACACACACACACACACACACACACACGCACAATTATATATAACTTAGGTACTTTGCAACATTAAAGTAGACATTTTAGCACTTTCACCACTTCATCTACCTAGCGGAGGTACTTCTTTAAATCTTTACCATATGAGAAAAATTTATACTGGTCCAAATTCAAAGCATTTGCAGACGACAATTTAAATGTGACTCAAATTGTGGAATTTGTCTTAGAAAGAGTAGAAAACATCTTGGGAAAAGGAGAAAATGCTAGTTACCAGCATTTTCTCCTTTTCCCACAATGTTTTCAAAAGGCTTCTTCCCGAGGGTCGTTAAAAGTTGGGATTGTGTGGTAAAGGGTTAAGATGCAGATTCAGAATAACCTTATTAGCTCCACTGGCCGAAGGCCAGCGGGCTTATGTCATGGCCCGGTGTCCGTCGTGCGTCCGTCCGTGTGTCCGTCCGTCCGTGCGTTAACTTTTATTTCAAACATCTTCTCTGAAACTACCTATCCAATTTTCATGAAACTTCACAGAAATGATCCTGCCATGGTCCTCTTCAGAATTTATTGAAAGAATTTGATTCCTTCAAAAACTCTGGTTGCCATGGCAACAAAACTGAAAAATATTGGAAATCTTTAAAAATCTTCTTGTCTGAAACCATAAGGCATAGGGCTACCAAATTTGGCATGTAGCTTTATGTAGTAGACCTCTATCAAGTTTCTTCAAATTATAGCCCTCAGGTCAAAATTGGCTCTGCCCCAGGGGTCACAAGTTTTACATAGGCTTATATAGAGAAAACTTTAAAAATCTTCCTCTACCTAGCCATAAGGCCTAGAGCTACCAAATTTTGCATGTAGCTATATCTAGTGGGCCTCTACCAAGCGGGCCAAAATTTTAGCCCTTGGGTCAAAATTGGCCCCACCGCAGGGGTCACAAGTTTTACATGGGCTTACACAGTGACAACTTAAGAAATCTTCCTGTTTTGATTTTTTTTTTTTTGAAATTAGCCTTGCATCAGGGGTCTTATGTCTTACAGAGGCTTCATATGGACTAAACTTGAAAATCAGCTTATTTATAACCATAGAGCATAGACTTGTATTATTTTGGCATGTGGCTTTATCTTGTGGACCTCTACCAGGGTTCAAGTAATTATAGCTCTGGGATCAAAAATGGCTTTGCCCTGCGGGTCTCAACATTCACATGGGCTTTTACAGAGAAAACTTTGTAAGTCTCCATTTTGAAACCATTTGGCTCAGAATTGAAATGTTTAGTATTTATGGTTTATAAGCCAGTGGAGCGATACAGGGCCATCATGGCCCTCTTGTAGTTTTCTTTTCTGATCCCACTGAGCACCTTTGAAATACATGTACATGTAATGCAATTTATTATGACTGCCAAACATATAAAATGATGGAAGTTTCCTTTTTTTTCATTTCATTAACATTTTACAAACAGAAATTGTCGCAAAATGTAGATTCATCGAGAGTAGTATTTCTAAAGTTTGTCATGAGGAGCATTCATACAGGAAGAATATCACAAGTCTTGGGGCAGACACTGTTAAAAGGTTTATAAATTAAAGCACTGGTAAAGGCAGCATTTAACGCTTTACCAAATGAAAAAATTTTAGACCAGTCCAATTTGAAACCTTTTGCAGACAACAAAATAAATCTGACTAAAAAATTGAAATTTGTTTTGGGAAGAGTAGAAAACATTGTGGGAAAAGAAAAAAATGCTGGTTACCAGCATTTTCTCCTTTTCCCACAATGTTTTCAAAAGGCCTCTTTTTCAGGGTCGTGAAAAGTCAGATTGTGTGGTAAAGGGTTAATCATTTCGTAGACAGTGTAAACTGTCCTGATCCTTAATCTACACTGTCCAATATTTTGTTGTAGACATAGTCTCATCCCCCATACTGCCATGACAAATTTGAATGTCACCCAGCACTACAGCACACATACAACAAGAGGGCCATGATGGCCCTGTATCGCTCCACTGGCTCATAAATATAAACCATAAATACTAAACATTTCAATTCTGAGCCAAATGGTTTCAAAATGAAGACTTACAAAGTTTTCTCTGTAAAAGCCCATGTGAAAGTTGAGACTTACAAAGTTTTCTCTGTAAAAGCCCATGTGAATGTTGAGACCTGCAGGGCAAAGCCATTTTTGATCCCAGAGCTATAATTACTTGAACCCTGGTAGAGGTCCACAAGATAAAGCCACATGCCAAAATAATACAAGTCTACGCTGTATGGTTATAAATAGGGTGATTTTCAAGTTTCGTCCATATGAAGCCTCTGTAAGACATAAGACCCCTGATGCAAGGCTAATTTAAAAAAAAAAAATAAAAAGTGATCCAGATTTGGTAGCCCTTGGGTTTGCGGTTAGGAGCAAAAGATTTTTTGAATTTTCACCCTATAAGCACATGTTTATGACCAGATTTGGGAGTTCTTGGCCTTATGGCTAGTAACAAGACGGTTTCTTAATTTTTCACTCCATAAACCCATGTAAAACTTGTGACCCCTGGTGCAGGGCCAAACATGATCCTAGGGTTGTAACTTGGGCCCTCTTTGTAGTTGTCCAGTAGATAGTGCTATAATTATGCAAAATTTGGTAGCCCTAAGCCTTCTGGCTATGTACACCAAGATTTAAAAGTTTTCCCTATATAAGCCCATGTAAATCTTGTGAACCCCCCCCCCCCCCACCCCCCAGCATGAGGCCAAATTGACCCCAGGACTGTAATTTGGGCACTTTTGGTAGACCCCCACTAGATCAAGCTAAATGCAAAATTTGGTAGCTCTTGGCCTTATGGCTAGGTACTGGAAGTTTCCTTATCACTATGTAAGCCCATGTAAAACTTGTGACCCCTGCAGCGGGGCCAATTTTGACCCCAGGGCTAAAATTTTGGCCCACTTGGTAGAGGCCCGCTAGATATAGCTACATGCAAAATTTGGTAGCTCTAGGCCTTATGGCTAGGTACAGAAAGATTTTTAAAGTTTTCTCTACATAAGCCTATGTAAAACTTGTGACCCCTGGGACAGAGCCAATTTTGACCCCAGGGCTATAATTTGAAGAAACATGATAGAGGTCTTCTACATAAAGCTACATTTGGTAGCCCTATGCCTTATGGTTTCAGACAAGAAGATTTTTAAAGATTTCCAATATTTTTCAGTTTTGTTGCCATGGCAACCAGAATTTTTGAAGGAATCAAATTCTTTCAAGAACTTCTGAAGAGGACCATGGCAGGATCATTTCTGTGAAGTTTCATGAAAATTGGATGGGTAGTTTCAGAGAAGAAGATGTTTGAAGTAAAAGTTAACGGACACACGACGGACACCGGGCCATGACATAAGCCCGCTGGCCTTCGGCCAGTGGAGCTAATAAAACCATCATCAACATTATTACAGAAATTGACTCAAGCACATTCTTATTTCCACTCTTTACCAAATGACAGAATTTTAGACTTGTTCAAACTGAAAGCATTTGCTACAAATTAAAGGTGGACCAAATGACAAAATTTGTCCTTGATAGGGTAGAAATCGTAGTGGGAAAAAGAGAAAAATGCTGGTTATCAGCATTTTCTCCTTTTCCAGCAATATTTAAAAAAACCCTTCCTCCTCAGGGTCATTAAAAGTTTACCCGTTACCACACAATCCTTTGTTAAACAACCCTAAGAAAGAATGCTTTTTGAAAAACATTTTGGGAAAAGAAGAAAATGCAGGTAAGCAGCATTTTTCCTTTTTCCACAATGTTTTCTACCCATTGAAAGACAGATTGTCATTTTAGCAACACAAATTTAGCAGTCTGAAAATGCATTTAGTGTGAGCAAGTCTAGAATTTTTTTAGTCCGATAAAGATGTACGGAGGTAATGAGTTGGTACATGTGTGTAAAAGGCTCTGATGTTGCCAGTACATGTATAATTATGGCTTCTGTCCCTGAAAAACCTTACAGGATACTGAACCTTATAAATCCAGGATCAGCAGATCTCTGTGCAATTCTATCAAGTAATAGAACATGATTGTTGTGGTTACATTCAAAGGTTTAACCAGCTTTTATGACTATAGGTGCCTTTGGTATATTGATCAAGATCAGACTGCATAAAACCATCCTCATTGACCCAGTTCTGATGTATTCTGTAAACTGTATTCATCGTGATGAATGGTAATACTTCACATCTGGGTTAATGAGGGTGGCCTAAAACATGAATATTTTATCTTCACTGTCTGTTTTGTTTAAACTTTCTAGACAACAGCAACAACGAAAGTTACGGTTTTATATCTAGACTGAAAATGGATATTTGATTTATTAGGAACTCCAAGGATTAAATTAGCCTTCAAAATAATGGTAGGTTGTTGTCTGTCATCATTTAGGTCTCAACAAAACAGTATAACATGTGTCAAGAATAAGATGTATGTTACTGTAGTGTGATAGAATTTGGCAAGTTTCTTGACACAGTAACATGTTAATTCCTAATAAGTGAAAAACTGAACATTTCTCAATTATAAAATTAAGGTTAATACAGTAATACCATATTAATCTATTTCATAACTGGAGGATTAACCCTTTCCCAAACGACAAATCTTGGACTGGTCCAAATTGAAAGAGTTTGCAGACGACAACTTTAAATTTGATGAAAATGGTAGAAAGTTCTCAAAAAGGGTAGAAAACACTGTGGGAAAAGGAGAAATTGCTCGTTACGAGCAATTTCTCCTTTTCCCACAGTGTTTTCAAAAGACTTGTACTGTAGACACGTGAAAACCAGGGCTTGTTTGGGAAAGGGTTAATAGTCATCAAAATTTCAATTGCCAGATCAGTGAGACGTTTTAAATTGTGGGATTTTAATGTCAGTAGAGTTCAATACCTTTAACCCTTTATCATACAATCTGGAGTTTTTACCACCCTGGTAGATTGGACTTTTGAGTCAAAACATTGTGGGAAAAGGAGAAAATGCTGGTAACCAGCATTTTCTCCTTTTACCACAAAGTTTTTTAACCTTTAAGAAACACATACAATCATTTGAGCCATATTTAATTTGTTGTCTGTAAATGCTTACAATTAGGACAAGTCTTAAATATTGTCGTGTGGTTAAGAGTAAACCTTACCTCATGCAATTTATCCCATTCCATAGAAGGATAGTTTGTATGTCCCTGATGTAGGCAGTGATGGAAAATGTAATGGTGAAAAATATACTTCATTTAGTTCAATAAAGGGGATTAATTGCATCTGAAAAAGTATCGACCCAGGTCAGCCTGCGCGGTCTGAGCAGGCTGACCTGGGGGCAATACTTTTTCTTTTGGTCAATTTACTGCATGTCAAAGGACCAGTCTATCTCATGACTCAGTGGGTTGTTAGACAAAAAGGGTTTTATGGGTCCACAATATGATGACTTGCTTGGTACGATACATCACAGAGATGCATTAACCCTTTCCCAAACAAGCCCTGGTTTTCACGTGTCTGCAGTACAAGTCTTTTGAAAACACTGTGGGAAAAGGAGAAATTGCTCATAACGAGCAATTTCTCCTTTTCCCACAGTGTTTTCTACCCTTTTTGATAAATTTCTGCCATTTTCATCAAATTTAAAATTGTCGTCTGCAAACTCTTTCAATTTGGACCTGTCCAATATTTGTCGTTTGGGAAAGGGTTAAACCACCTTTGGCCAGAGCATGTCCTAATTATTTCGTCCAATAACCTCACTTTCTTGTCAGCAACATTCATGCTTTGTGTTAATTCGTAATTTTTAGCTTGCCTGTTTTCGAAAAAAAAAATGTCGAGGTATTGTCATAGCCCTGGCATCTTCTGTGTTGTGCAAAAAATTTGACATTTTATAATATCTCTGTCATTTCCCAAGATGTTTACTTACAACATTAACTAGTTGTTAACCATCAGAAGGGAAACCCATACAATAGAGGCAGGTGACCATCAAAATATCTTTGACACAGTTATGCCCCTTTTTGGACACACAATTTTCAAAAACTTTGACATTTTATATAATTATCTTTGTCATTACTGAAGATATTTACTTCACAGTCAGACTAGTCCTTAACTATCAAAAGGGGGACCTATACAATAGAGACAGATAACCAGAACATTTTTGACACAGTTATGATCCATTTTCCTCTTGGAATTTTCACCAACAGCAACTGCAGAATAGCATTTGCATCCACCGGTAAATGTTCTTGTTTTGGCATAACTTGTAATATCTAACCAACTGACCAATTGCCTGACATACAGATTTAAACCTTACAGCAGAAATATGCATGCTTGGTGCAGCCTGATCTACATAGGCTTCAAAAGGGACTACCGCTATGACAGGCACTTTCAGGGTGAAGTAACTTTTGCAGACAGCCCTATACCATCAGATATATTACAAAATATTCTGATAAATTAAACAATATCTTAACAATTTTACCTAGCAGAAAATCATTTCATTTATTTGGCAGTAAGGATTAACCCTTTACTGCACCATGCCACCTTTTAACATCCCTGAAGAAGAAGCCTTTTGAAAACATTGTGGGAAAAGGAGAAAATACTGGTAACCAGCATTTTCTCCTTTTCCCAATGTTTTCTGCCCAGTCAAAGAAAATTTGCACCATTTGAGCCACACTGAAATTGTCGTCTTCCTATGCTTTCAATTTGGACAATGTTAAAATTTTGTTGTCTGGTAAAGGGTTAAAAGTTTGATAGAATCTGAAGTAATGCCAACAATTGTACTAATCAGATTACATATAAAACTCATGCCAAGGTATATAAAAGGTTGGTTAATTGTGCCAGGTCTTCAGTGACAGGAAGGGACCAGTTGGGTGTGAATTGGCTTTGGATACAGGTGTTCTTTTGTTTCTACAACCACACTGTAACCATGAGGACAGCACTCCTGATTGCTTTATTGGCATGCTTGCTTATCAGCACACAAGCCTTTGTTATAGATAGTGAGTTCTTGTTAATTAAATTGATTTTTTAACTCCTTACCAAATGACAACATTAGACTTTTCCAAATCGAAAACATTTGCAGGCGACAAAATGTGACTCAAGTTTTGAAATTTGTTTTTGGCAGAAAACAATGTGGGAAAAGGAGAAAATGCTGGTTACCAGCATTTTCTCCTTTTTCCACAATGTTTTCAAAATGGCTTCTTTTCCAGGGTCATGAAAACCCAGGATTTTTTGGTTAAGGGTTAAGGTGAAGCATGGGTACTGCTACTGTTCTAGAAAATTTAATACATTTAACTGAAAAAACACAAATGAAGGAATTTAATTTTTGCTCATTTTTAAATGCTGAACTTTGTAAAATTCATTTCAACTAATTTATTTTACTGTGTTTTTATTAATTTTCACCAGAGGGAGGAAATTCCTAACTTGTTTGTCTTGAAAATTAGAGATTATTCAATTATAAAAGATAATTTAATGAAAGCAAAACTTAAAAGTGAGGCTTAGATTGCCCAATAAACCCTATGGACATTTTTTGCCTAGAAATAAGACAAAACATTTATGCAATTTTTACAATTGCTTTTGTTAAGATTGTTGGAAGAAAAAGCAGACAGTGTAGATCAAAGATAAGACTGAATGTTTTGTGCAGTCTGATCTTACTCTGCACTGGCTGCAAATGCAACTATAGTTGTGAAAGGGGCTATAAGGGTTTGTTATCAAATTTTGATAAAATTAAACTTTTGAGGATGTCATTGTAACAGACATGGGGTATTCCCTGTTACCTATGTCTTACGTTACCCCTTTCTGACACGACAAATATTAGACCCTTCCAAATTTGAAACAACTGCAGACGACAAATTCAATATTGGTACAAATGAGCTAAAGTTCTATGATAGGGTAGCAAACATGGTGGGTAAGGAGAAAACACCAGTTTCTAGAATTTCTCCTTTTCCAACGATGTTTTCAAAAGCCGTCTTGCCCAGGGTCGTTAAAACTCAGGATTGTGCAGTAAAGGGATAACCCATGATTTGAAGTTCAGTACATGGGAAAATACTGTGGCAAAAGGACAAATTGCCTGCTAAATGCACTCTTTATTGCCAGAATGTTCAACCCTTTACCAAACAGTCCCATGTTTCCATGTTCCTGAAAAAGAGACTTTTTGAAAACATTGGGGGAAAAGGAGAAAATGCTGGTAACCAGCATTTTCTCCTTTTTCCCACAATGTTTTCTACCCTGTCAAAAACCTTAAGTTCATTTGTACCACTTTCAAATTAGTCGTCTGCAGATGCTTTCAATTTGGAAGGGGCTAAAATATGTTGTTTAGGAAAGGGTTAAATATCATCATTTTGAATCTGACAGGAGTTGAAGGAAAGTAATCTACAGTTAGACAATTAATGTTTTGATTCAATCATCCTTTTTATTCCAGGTTTTGCTATGAAAATCAGCCTACCTTGATTGTTCAAACTAGAACTTAATATTCTAGATACACTTGCTCTGTAGGCATCAACTTTAAGTTTTGCTCATATTTCCCAACCTTGCTATAGTTGCTTCTGTATATATTCATGTTTATACAATCCTGTATCCTCCAACTTACAACATCAGATTGACACACTGGCTTTTAAACCCACTGGATCAATGAACAATCCATATTTGATAATATCATAGTTAACCTGATGGGCTGACAAACTATGATTTTCCTATTCCTTCACGTTTCATCAAGTAATTTGATAAGCATATGTTACATGTGATGAAAATTTCCGTCATAATTATCATTTCCCTACAAATGTACTTTTCAGTACTTTGAGTCCTTTGATTTTACCAAAGTACCTCTTTTGAAGCCAAGGAGCCCTAAAATTATGAATGAAGTAAACACCAACCCATTATCTCCCTGTGTTTAAACAACCCTGAAGAAGACTTCTGAAAACATTGTGGAAATAGAAGAAAATGCTTGTAATCTTTTCTTCTACCCTTCCACGAGCACATTTCAATTTTTGAGTCAAACTTATTTCACCAGCTGCTAAACTTTCAATTTGGACAGCCTAGATCAGACAGCATCCTGATTTTGATCTACAAAGTCCAAAGAAGCAATTGAAACTGCCAAATGCTAGATAACTGTTCACTTTATCCCAAATATTGTCCATAGTGCATCTGCACAAAGTATCAACCCAGGTGGAGGCTGGGTAAAAACTTTTTGCTGTTGGTCAATTTTGTGCATGTCAAAGGATTCATAATTCAGTCGTTTTTTATACAAATTAAACTTTAATTTATTGATCCATAATTATGTGAAGACTTGCATAGTATCATGCATCATGGGAATGCATTAGACCCTCTTTTCACAGAGCATATATCAGATACTATTCTATCTATCTTTCAGATGAAGTTAGACAGCGTGTAGAGCGCGAGACAGGTGGACTGATGAGTGCCAAGGAGATGGACGACTTTCTGGCTATTTTAGCAGGAGAAGAAGGTGGAGATGAAGCTGAGCTTGAAAAAGTTTGGGTGGAACTAGAGGAGATGCAGAAACGTGCCAGCAGTTAGTCCTCCAAGAGTAAAAGGGATATCATGGCAAATGGTAAGACATATAGGATCTGACATTAGTTGACATTTGAGGTAAAATTTTATCGAACGATTCTACGAAAAGTGTTTGTAAGTGAGCCCTTGGCCAGCTTCCTAACAAATTTTTTTGTAGACAAGTCTAATAAAATTTTACCTCAAAAGCCAAATCATTTTAGATTATTTTATCACATTACTGTAAATCAAGAATTATCATTCATGGTATGTTAATACATGTACATGTGTATTGAAATTTACCTGAAGCCTGTTTGCTTCTTTCAAAGACTTTGACAGGTACAGTACATTACTGACGAAAAGGAGTTCCAAAGAAACTTGTATAATGATGTTGTTTTTAATGTAAAGATGTTAAAATTTGCAGCTTTGTCACGATCACCAGTTTTGAAAGTTGATGTAGCAAAGAAATCTGGATCAGCAATGTGTTAGAAATGAGACGCACGATTACAGAGCATTGACCAAATACAGCACTATTTGCTTGTTTCAAGCATGTGTAAGATGAGAAACTTCGTAATGGCTGTATTTACGCTGAACAAAGGGTAGTTAAATTCATTTCATTCTAATCTGAACAGGATATTTTTCACTTTGAATTAACTCCTAGCATCCTTAAGGCCAACATTAGTGGCTCCAAAAGGATAGTACATGTATAGGTCAAAATCAGACTGCAATGAGCTTTCACTTTGAGCTTAGTCTGTATTGGCTGGTAGTATGTACATGTAGTTTGTAAGGTTTGCCATATTAAATTTTAGGCCCTGAATTATTAATGGCTGCTCTGACAGGACAATTATTGTAATTGATTTTTCCTTGCTAAAAAATTTGATTGATTATCTAGCATCTGAAAGGTTGACCGTTCACTCAACAATCCCAAATTTAGCAACCTTAACCCTTTACCACACAATCCCGGGTTCAAACGACCTTTAAGATGACTTTTGAAAAAAATCTGGCAAAAGGTGAAAATGCTGGTTACCAGCATTTTCTCTGTTTCCCACAGTGTTTCCTACCCGTTCAAAAACAACTTACACCATTTAAGCCACATTTAATTTTTTTGTCTGCATTGAATTTAGAAAGGTTAAAACTTTTTTCCTTTGGTAAAGAGTTAGGGAAGAAGGCTTTTGAAAACATCAGAAAAGGGGAAAATATTGGCAACAAACATAAATTTTCTTTCTCCCCCACAATGTTTTCTACTGTTTCAAAAGTAAATCCCACATCCATCCCAACACATTGAACTGATCCGATTAGTCAGTGAATTCAGCACTCAGCTTTTGAAATAACTGCGAGCTCCTGAAAATAAGACTGAAGTCTTTTGCTAACAACTCAAGAATTTTGACCTTTTTTCCCCCCCTGAGGTCTAAATGTATATTTCTGCTGTAACAGAAGACTGATTAGGTCATAATCTAGCACTGGGAAGCCAATTTTGTAGATCCAAGATCAGACTGCAGTTCTATGCAGTGTGATCTTGATCTACACCATCTGCAAAAGCTACATAAATTGAGATTAGTAGTAAAAGAGTTAAAATTTCCATTTCACAAAGGGAGGAGAAAACTTTAACCGTTGCCAAAGGTTTGAGCTTTAGAGCTCTTTAATTACTTATCCGGCTGTTTATATACCCATTCTGTTCTTATCCAACTTTTTATAGTCGTATTCTGTCCTTATCCATCTGCTTATATATGTATTCTGTCCTTATCCAATTGTTTATATACGTATTCTGGGGGTACGGACGAAAGCCCACCTGGTGAAAAGCCCGCTAGGTAAAAAGCCTACTACATGAAAAGCCCAATCCAATATGAAATGATGGTGGGCTTTTGTCAGGTGGGCTTTTTACCTAGTGGGCTTTTTACCTAGTGGGCTTTTTAACCTACACTCCGTATTCTGCCTTTATCCATCTGTTTTTTTCCCATCCTGTCCCTATCCATCTGTTTATATAGTTGTTCTGTCATTATCCATCTGTTTATATACATATTCAGTCCTTATCCATCTGTTTATATACCTGTTTCCCCTTATCCATCTGTTTATATACCTGTTCTGTCCTTATCCATCTGTTTATATACCTGTTTTGTCCTTATCGATCTGTAAATATACCTATTCTGTCCGTATCCATCTGTTTATATACCTGTTCTGTCCTTATCCATCTGTTTATATACCTATTCTGTCCTTATCCACCTGTTTATATACATATTCTGTCCTTATCCATCTGTTTACATCTCTATTCTGTCCTTTGTACCAGATCAAAAGTAAATTACTGCAGAACTTGCATTTTTTACATTTTTTTTTCTGTTTCGATGTAGAAATACATGTATATGAACTATACTGACAAATGACTGAGAATCATCTTCAATAGGTTGACTAGTTAGACCCCTTGTACTCTATTTTGTTAACTATTTATCACTTGGCAAACTTTTAGACTCATTCATACTGAAGAAATTTGCAGACAATAGTACTTTTCCTTGAATAGGTAGAAAAAATTGTTGGAAAAGAACGAAATGCTTGTTTCCAGCATTTTCTCTTTTTCCCACAATGTTTTCAAAAGTCCCCCTTCTTAGGGATGTTAAAACTTAAGATTGTGTGGAAAAAGTTTATAGAAGGTTAAGTTTTTCAAAAAACAGGTGCCTTTATAATGGATACCAAAATTATTGTTGAATCTTGGACAGAAACTGATCCATAAAATAGAAGGCAGATCTTAATAATTTTGTATGCTGATTAACGTTTTTCTTGACAGCCCGTGTTTTTATGACCCTGACAAAAAAGCTTTTGAAAACATTGTGGGGAGGAGAGAAAATGCTATTCTGACTATGTTGTGCTTCCGACTCCGACAGCCAAATCCTAAAATTTGATGCACTCTAAATTTGTGGCCTGCAAAACCCTTTCAATTTGTGGTCTGATAAAAAGAGTTTATCCTTTACCAAACAATCCCGATTTTTAACATTTTAACATTGTGGGAAAAGGAGAAATTGCTTGTAACAAGCAATTTCTCCTTTTCTCACAATGTTTTCTACACTATCAGTAAACTTCAGCTCATTTGTACTAATTTCAAATTTGTTGTCTGCAAATGCTTTAAATTTGGAAGTGTCCAGAATTCGTCATTTGGAAAAGGATTAAAAAGGTATGATTTGAACAGCTCATTTCAGTTAATTTGTACCAATTTCAAATTTGTCATCTGCAAATGCTTTGAATTTGGAAGTGTCTAAAATTTGTCGTTAGTGAAAGGGTTAACAGGCGCGATATTAACAGCTCATTTAAGCTAATTTGTACAAATTTCAAATTTGTCATCTGCAAATACTTTCAATTTGTAAGTGTCTAAAATTTTTGTTTGGGAAAGGGTTAACAGGTATGATGTTAACAATAATGATCTGTCTTTTGCAGATGATGCCATTGTACATAGACAAGATGTACAGAAGACTGATAGATGAGCAAAGTGAAGAGACCTCATTTCATTTTTTATTTCATTTCATCTAAAAAAATAAAATTTTTCATTACAACAAACTTTTGGAACAAACTTTCTATTAGAAGTGCTTTAATTCTTTGTAATAAAATTGGAGTCATAACTATTGGTTAAGAATTATTTTTGTATGTGCCAGTTTTACTTTACAATGCATATATTCCCTTTACATTGGTAATGGGATTGTTTTTAACCATTTTACAAAACAATCTTGTGTTTTAACTACCAGGAGGAAGAATGCCCTTTGAAACTACAGGGAAAAGGGGAAAATTTGCCATATTGCTTTCTATCCTTCCAAAGACAAAAGTCTATCATTTGAACCTCATTTATTATGTTGATTATGTTGTCTAAAAATACTTTCAGAATAGACAAGCTGGTAAAGTGTTAGCCATTTTCCACATGTAGGCACAGTCAAATAGCAGTGGGTTGTATATGTAGCATGGGGCTGCTTACTACTTTAACAAATGACAAAATTTGGGGTTGCTTACCTCTTTAACAAATGACAAAATTTCAGCCTTGTCCAAATTGAAAGCATTTGCAGATACAAAATTAAATGTGGCTCAAATGCATGACTCTCTGTGAAAAGGTTGAAAATGTGGCAGGGAAAGGAGAAAATGCTGGTACCAACATTGTCAGCACTGTCTCCTTTTTCCACAATGTTTTCTGAAGCCTTCCTGGAGGTTGTTAAAACTCATGGTTGTGTTGGGTAAAGGGATAATGCTTTACCAAATGACACAACTGTTGACTTGTCCAATTCCAAAGCATTTGCAGTTGATAGATTATCCGTATTTTAAACTGTAAGATTTGTATTTAAAAAGGATGAAAAAATTGTTTGAAAAGAAGGAAATGCTGTTTACCTGCATTTTCTTCTTTTTCCACAATGTTTTCAAAGGCCTTCTTTCCTAGGGTTGTTAAAACTCTGGATTGTTTGGTAAAGAATTAACAGATGACCTGTCCAGATAAAAAGCATTCAGAGAGGACAAATAAAATATGACAAAAACAATGAAGGCATAGAAAACTTTGTGGGAAAATAAAAAAAAAGAAAATGCTGGCTACCTGTATTTTCCAGTGTTCACACAGTATTATCAAAAGGCTTCTTCCTCAGAGTTGTAATGAGACGCAACCGTTTAGAATTACTTTGAATCTCAGCTTGGCCAGACTCTTTTAAAAGTAAAATGGAATTCACCCTTTCCTTCAACATAGCATGACATACAGAATTCCTTTACTAGTCTGGCTGTTTTTGAAGAAAACGTCATCGCCCTGGCATTGTCCTCATCGTCTGTGTTGTGAAAAGACTTTGACCTTTTATAATATCTTTGTAATAACTGAAAATATTCACTTCGAACTTGGACAAGTTGTTCACTATCAAAAGGGCAACCCACAGAACAGGGTAGCTAACCATCAAAATATTTTTGAAACAGTTATGCTCCTTTGTCGACTTGGAAATTTCACTAAAAGCAACTACAGCCAAGCATTGCCACCTGCATGTGGTGATCTTGTTTAGAAAAACTGTAGCAACTGGCTTCGAAAGAGTGTTGTAGTAATAGTATGTAACAAGATTTGTTTGTATCTATTGCTTATTGACAAAGCAAATTTGAGTAGGAAGAAAGCCAACAGTACAGAAGTCTTCACATAATTTATAACAAAATTGATACAAAAAAAAAAAAGAATGGACAGGTAATGAACCCTCTGTTACGATAAAATTAGCTATCTACGGCTCACAGTCAAAACCTATATATTGTACATCAACTTACAAAGGTCCAAACATTGACCCTGCCTACCACAGGATTCAAACCAAGAACCTCTCACGTGAGAAGCTGACGCCCTACTCCAAAACTTCTGTTTTCCACACAAATGTAAGTATCTGCACATCAAACAGACCAAAATAACCCTTGGATGGAAAAAAAATCTTACATAAAATGATATCTCGTTAGAAATATATTTATCCATCACTGCGTAGATTGCTGAAAATTGGTAGAAGTTTAGTGTACAAGAGCCATACAACATAAACATTTTTCAAAAATTTTTGGGAAGAGAAGCAGTTGCTTGTATTAATAAACTGCTCCTATTCTAACAGTACCTTTAAAAGCAAGATTACTGAACAAGTGGGCCATGACGGCCTTGTATCGCTCCACTGTGTAATAACAAACCATACATGCAAAACATTACACTTCTAGACCAAATGATTTCAAACAAGAAGATTTTCAAAGTTTTCTCTATTAAAGCCAATGTGAAATTCGTAACCCCCAGGGAAAGGTAATTTTCAACCATAGAGCTATAATTACTTGAACCCTGGTAGAAGTCCACAAGATAAAGTGACATACCATATAATACATGTCTAGGCCATATGATTATAAACAAAAAGATTTTCAAAGTTTCCTCAATATAAAGCCCATGTACAACATGTGACCCCCATAGCAGGGCAAATTTCATTCCCAGGGCAAAAGTTTGAACACCTTTGGAAGTGATCTACCAGATGAATCCATGTGCCAAATTTGGTAGCCCTAGCATTTATGGTTAGGTGAAAGAAGATTTTTAAAATTTCATTATATAAGCACATGCTTTTCTAATGACACATAGGATAGGGCCAATTCTGACACCAGGGCTTAAATTTGATACATTTTGGACAAGGCCTACTAGACAGTGACACTCACAAAATATTACAGCTGTAGTTCATAAGGGAACAAGAAGATTTTTTAACCCTTAAAGTGCCTTTCATGACTACAGTTGCATTTGAGGCCAGTGTAGATCAAGATCAGACTGCACAAAACATGCAGCCTGATCTTTGATCTACACTGTCCACTTTGATGAATCACTGTAGACAAAAGCAACCATGAAATTGCAATTCTTTGGGTCATATTTCAAGGATTAAAATGTCTGGCAGGTTTATTCGGCACTCTAAGGGTTAAAATTCTTACTACATAAGCCTATGTAAAACTTGTGGGGCATCCCAATTTTGACCCCAAGTCTATGATTTGAACAATCTTGGTAGAGATCTACTAGATAAATATACATGCAAAATTTGGTAGCCCTAAGTCTTATGGATACATTGAGAAGTATTTTAATGTTCTCACTATATAAGCCCATGTAAAACTTGTGAGCCCCTGGGCAGGGCCAATTTTGACCCCAGGGCGATAATTTGATGAATCATAGAACAGTTCTAATGGGCAAAATACCACGCTCAATCTTTCAGTCCAACAAAACCCACCTTAATCTTTCAACATAAACAAGAGGGCCATGATGGCCCTGGGTCGCTCACCTTAGTAGAGTGCCTTTAAGGTTCTTCTTTAATTTGACCATGTGACCTAGTTTTTGACCGCAGGTGACCCAATTTCAAACTCATATTTCATGAAGACAAACATTCTGACCAATTTTCAAGTCAATTGAGCAAAGAATATGGCCTCGAGTGCCCTAAAGATATTTCTTTAATTTGACCTAGTGACCTAGATTATGACCCCAGGTGACCCAAATTTGAACTGGTCTTTGACTATATCACAAGAAACATTTTAACCAATTTTCAAATCAAATGAATAATAAATGTGGCCTCTAGAGTGCCCACTAGCTATTTCTTTAATTTGACCAAGTGACCTAGTTTATGACCCCAGTTGACCCCAATTCAGTCTCATGTGAGATTTTACAAAGACAAACATTCTGACCAATTTTCAAGGCAATTAAGCAAAGAATGTGGCCTCTAGAGTGCCCACAAGGTATTTCTTTATTTTGACCTAGTGACCTAGTTTATGGTTCCAGGTGACCCAAATCCAAACTCATCTGGTATTTCATCAAGACAAACATTCTGGCCAAATTTCAGGTCATTTGAGCAATAAATGTGGCCTCCAGAGTGCAAACAAGGTATTTCTTTAATTTGACCCAGTGACCTAGTTTATGACCTAAGTTGACCCAAATTAATCTTATGTGAGACTTTATAAAGACAAACTTTCTAACTAATTTTCAAGGCAACTGAGCAAAAAATGTGGCCTCGAGAGTGCCAACAAGGTATTTCTTTAATTTGACCCAGTGACCTAGTTTATGACCCAAGATGACCCAATTTTGAACTCAATGAACTTGTTGCGCTTAGATGGGCAAACAAACTTAGAAGAGAATCACTACATACCAAATATCAAAGCTCTATGCCTTCCAGTTTTATAGAAGAATTTTAAAGTTTTCCTTCTTTGTTCCTATGTTGGAACTTGTGACCCCCGGGGCTGGGTCAGTTTTGACCCAGGGGCATCATATGAACAAACTTGGTAGAGGTCCACTAGAAAATGCTACACAGCAAATATCAAAGCTCTACACCTTCCTGTTTAAGAGAAAAAGAAATTTAAAATTTTCCTTCTTTGTTCCTATCTTCCAACTTGTGACCCCCGGGGCGGGGCCAGTTTTGACCCAGGGGCATCATATGAACAAACTTGGTAGAGGTCCACTCTGAGATGCAACATACCAAATATCAAAGCTCCACACCTTTCAATTTCAGAAAAGAAGAATTAAGTTTTCCTTCTTTGTTCCTATGTTCGAACTTGTGACCCCAGGGGCTGGGCCAGTTTTGACCCAAGCAGCATCCTTGGAACAAGCTTGGCAGAAGTCCACTAGGAGATGCTACATACCAAATATCAAAGCTCTAAGCCTTCCCATTTAAGAGAAAAAAAAAAATTAAAGTTTTCCTTCTTTGTTCCTATGTTTGAACTTGTGACCCCCGGGGCAGGGCCAATTTTGACCCCAAGGACATCATATGAACAAACTTAGTAGAAGTCTACTAGGTGATGCTACATACCAAATATCAAAGCTCTACGCCTTCCAGTTTCAGAGAAGATGATTTTTAAAATTTCCTTCTCTGTTCCTATGTTCGAACTTGTGACCCCCGGGGCAGGGCCAACTTTTGCCCCAAGGGCATCATATGCACAAACTTGGTAGAGATCCACTAGAAGATGCTACATACCACATATCAAAGCTCCATGCCTTCCTGTTTCAGAGAAAAAGATTTTTTCCTATGTTGGAAATTGTGACCCCCGGGGCGGGGCCAGTTTTGACCCCAGTGGCATCATATGAACAAACTTGGTAGAGGTCCACTAGGCGATGCTACATACCAAATATCAAAGCTTTACGCCTTCCAGTTTCTGAGAAGATGATTTTTAAAGTTTTCCCTCTTTGTTCCTATGTTTGAACTTGTGACCCCCCGGGGCAGGGCCAGTTTTGACCCAAAGGGCATCATATGAACAAATTTGGTAGAGGTCCAATAGGAGATGCTTCATGCCAAATATCAAAGCTCTATGCCTTCTAGTTTTAGAGAAGAAGATTTTTAAAGTTTTCCCTCTTTGTTCCTATGTTTGAACTTGTGACCCCCGGGGCAGGGCCAGTTTTGACTACAAGAGCATCATATGAACAAATTTGGTGGAGGTCCACTAGGAGATGCTACATGCAAAATATCAAAGCTCTATGCCTTCAAGTTTCCGAGAAGAAGATTTTTAAAGTTTTCCTTCTTTGTTACTATGCTCAAACTTGTGACCCCCAGGGTGGGGCCAGTTTTGATCCCAGGGGCATCATATGAACAAACTTGGTAGAGGTCCACTAGGCAATGCTACATACCAAATATCAAAGCTCTACGCCTTCCAGTTTCAGAGAAGATGATTTTTAAAGTTTCCCCTCTTTGTTCCTATGTTCGAACTTGTGATCCCCAGGGCAGGGCCAGTTTTCACCCCAAGGGCATGATATGAACAAACTTGGTAGAGGTCCACTAGGAGATGCTTCATGCCAAATACCAAAGCTCTATGCCTTCTAGTTTTAGAGAAGAAGATTTTTAAAGTTTTCCTTCTTTGTTCCTATGTTGGAAATTGTGACCCCCGGGGCGGGGCCAGTTTTGACCCCAGGGGCATCATATGAACAAACTTGGTAGAGGTCCACTAGGAGATGCTACATGCCAAATATCAAAGCTCTATGCCTTCGAGTTTTAGAGAAGAAGATTTTTAAAGTTTTCCTTCTTTGTGACTATGCTCAAACTTGTGACCCCCGGGGCGGGGCCAGTTTTGACCCCAGGGGCATCAAATGAACAAACTTGGTAGAGGTCCACTAGGAGATGCTACATACCAAATATCAAAGCTCTGCGCCTTCTAGTTTCAGAGAAGAAGATTTTCAAAGATTTTGCTTTTTTTTCCTTTTTGTTGCCATGGCAACCAGAGTTGTGGGTGGAATTAAATTCTTTGAACAGTTTTGGTAGAGCTTTACCCAAGGAACATCCCTGCCAAGTTTCATCAAGATTGGCCCAGGGGTTTAGGAGAAGAAGATGTTTAAAGAAATTGTTGACGGACGACAGACGCCGGACGCCGGACATAGGGCGATCACAATAGCTCACCTTTAGCACGTTGTGCTAAAGTGAGCTAAAAATGCTGGTAACCAGCATTTCCTCCTTTTCCCACATGGTTTTCTACACTTCCATAAACGATTAACATCATTTCAGCTTAATTTGATATAGTGTCTGCAGAAAATTTCAATTAGGACCATTCTCAAATTTTATTGTTTGGTAAAGAGTTAAAGTGAGTTTTGATGCATGGCTGTGACATATGATGAGCAAATCTATATCATAGAACAAGTCTAACATCAATTATCTTTTTTACTTTGCTCTGAAGATATTGGTGGTGATGTGTGATCCCCATTGCTAGCAGTTATCACTTCTCTGGCACACAGTCGTGGAAACCACCCTCTCTGACGTTTCTTCCCTGCTGACACACAAAAAAAGTAATAAATGTAAACACACCCTGTACTTTAACTCTTTGGTAGTAGACAGCTTCTAGAAACATTGCCGCAAAAAGAGTTACTGTGGCCTCTAGAGCATACTCCAGGTTTTTCCTAGATTTGACCTGGTGGCCTACTTTTGACCCAAGTAGACCAATTTTCAATAGGTCCAATTTTTATCAAGACAAATATTCCGATCAACTGTCATGAGTATTAGACTAAAAATATGGCATCTAGAGTTTACCCAAGGATTTTTAAAATTTAACCCAGTGAGCTACTTTTTGACCCATTCTGAACTCACCTGAGATATCATAAAGACAAACATTCTGACTATCTTTCATGGGTAACAGACTGAAAACTTGGACTCTAAGAGTGTGCACAAGCTTTGTGTAAAATTTGACCCAGTGACCTACCTTATGACCTGATGTGACTCAGTATTTGAGGATCTGACTGGACAACAGACTGTGCATGACAGACGAGAGACACGGCACAATCACAGAACCTCATCTTGAGTCCTTTGTGTGCAGGCAAGCAAAAAAGAAGTTAACACATGCATGCACTGACACATGCACACACACATACAAAGGGCACAGCGTCATGATCTAAGCTCACTGGCTTTTGCCAGTGGAACTAAGAATGAAGTTGGAAAAGGGCTATAATAATTGGTGGATTTTGCCTGCTAATTGAGCTTGTTCTATATCCTATGATCATGTGTCTCAGAAGTATTCCAGGGCAAGAAATGCCTTTGGTTTGCAGTTTGCAATAGGCTAATGCATCCAACTATATAGTGATTTGTACCTGGTTGGTCCTCTTTACTGAAAACTTTAGTGCCATACAGCCATTTTCTGAAATGTAGAAAAACAACACCAGATATCATTATTTTTAGAGAAAAATATTGCCTTAACCCTTTACTGAATGTCAAAATTTTTGTCATGCCCAAATTGAAAGCATGTGCAGACAACAAAATAAATGTGACCTCAAAAATTGAATCTGGAAGGCATGAAAACATTGTTGGAAAAGGAGAAAATGCTGATTACCAACATTTTCTCCATTTTCACCCATTTTCAAAGCTGTCTTCCTCAGGGCTGTTAAAATTCTGGATTTGGTGGAAAAGGGTTTAGTAATACCTGTTACATCTTTGTATCTTGACAACATGTAAGCTGTTGATTTCTGAATCTCTCTCTCTCTCACTCTCTGGGAAGGGTGGTGTTATCAGAAAAAGAATGCAATTCCTTCAAATTGTAGCAAGGAAAAGCTAAAGGTAAAATGCTATGCGATGTAGGAAAAGCATTCATTTCCCAAAAATGCAGCAAAAATATCATTGTATCATTATAGTTTAAGACATTAAACCTTCTTGGCATGCACATGTACTTTCCAACAACTTAATTTGGCTCAAATAATAGGCTTTATCTCTGATAGGGTTCAAAACATAGTGGGAAAACAAGAACCAGCCTTTTCTCCTCCCATAATGTTTTCATCGAAACTCAGAAACCTAATTATATGAATCATCTCCATTAACCCTTTACAAAACGATAAAGTTTTGGATTTGTCCAATTTCAAAGCATCTGCAGATGACATATTTGGCTAAAATGATGGGATTTGTGAGTGAAATGACAAACAAGAGGGCCATGATGGCCCTGGGTCGCTCACCTTAGTAGAGTGCCTTAAAGGTTTTTCTTTAATTTGACCATGTGACCTAGTTTTTGACCGCAGGTGACCCAATTTCAAACTCATATTTCATGAAGACAAACATTCTGACCAATTTTCAAGTCAATTGAGCAAAAAATGTGGCCTCGAGTGCCCTAAAGATATTTCTTTAATTTGACCTAGTGACCTAGATTATGACCCCAGGTGACCCAAATTTGAACTGGTCTTTGACTATATCACAAGAAACATTTTAACCAATTTTCAAATCAAATGAATAATAAATGTGGCCTCTAGAGTGCCCACTAGCTATTTCTTTAATTTGACCAAGTGAACTAGTTTATGACTCCAGTTGACCCAAACTCAGACTCATGTGAGATTTTACAAAGACAAATATTCTAACCAATTTTCAAGGCAATTAAGCAAAGAATGTGGCTTCTAGAGTGCCCACAAGGTATTTCTTTATTTTGACCTAGTGACCTAGTTTATGGTTCCAGGTGACCCAAATCCAAACTCATCTGGTATTTCATCAAGACAAACATTCTGGCCAAATTTCAGGTCATTTGAACAATAAATGTGGCCTCCAGAGTGCAAACAAGGTATTCTTTAATTTGAACCAGTGAACTAGTTTATGACCCAAGTTGACCCAAATTAATCTTATGTGAGACTTTATAAAGACAAACTTTCTAACTAATTTTCAAGGCAATTGAGCAAATAATGTGGCCTCGAGAGTGCCAACAAGGTATTTCTTTAATTTGACCTAGTGACCTAGTTTATGACCCAAGATGACCCAATTTTGAACTAAATGAACTTGTTGTGCTTAGATGGGCAAACAAACTTAGAAGAGAATCACTACATACCAAATATCAAAGCTCTACGCCTTCCAGTTTTAAAGAAGAATTTTAAAGTTTTCCTTCTTTGTTCCTATGTTCGAACTTGTGACCCCCAGGGCTGGGCCAGTTTTGACCCAGGGGCATCATATGAACAAACTTGGTAGAGGTCCACTAGGAAATGCTACATACCAAATATCAAAGCTCTACACCTTCCCGTTTAAGAGAAAAAGAAATTTAAAGTTTTCCTTCTTTGTTCCTATCTTCCAACTTGTGACCCCCGGGGCGGGGCCAGTTTTGACCCAGGGGCATCATATGAACAAACTTGGTAGAGGTCCACTCTGAGATGCAACATACCAAATATCAAAGCTCCACACCTTTCGGTTTCAGAAAAGAAGAATTTTAAAGTTTTCCTTCTTTGTTCCTATGTTTGAACTTGTGACCCAAGGGGCTGGGCCAGTTTTGACCCAAGCAGCATCCTTGGAACAAACTTGGTAGAAGTCCACTAGGAGATGCTACATACCAAATATCAAAGCTCTATGCCTTCCCATTTAAGAGAAAAAAAAAAATTAAAGTTTTCCTTCTTTGTTCCAATGATTGAACTTGTGACCCCCGGGGCAGGGCCAATTTTGACCCCAAGGGCATCATATGAACAAACTTAGTAGAGGTCTACTAGGCGAGGCTACATACCAAATATCAAAGCTCTACGCCTTACAGTTTCAGAGAAGATGATTCTTAAAATTTTCCTTCTCTGTTCCTATGTTCGAACTTGTGACCCCCGGGGCAGGGCCAACTTTTGCCCCTAGGGCATCAAATGCACAAACTTAGTAGAGATCCACTAGAAGATGCTACATGCCAAATATCAAAGCTCCATGCCTTCCTGTTTCAGAGAAGAAGATTTTTAAAGTTTTCCTTCTTTTTTCCTATGTTGGAAATTGTGACCCCCCGGGGAGGGGCCAGTTTTGACCCCAGGGGCATCATATGAACAAACTTGGTAGAGGTCCACTAGGCGATGCTACATACCAAATATCAAAGCTCTACGCCTTCCAGTTTCAGAGAAGATGATTTTTAAAGTTTCCCCTCTTTGTTCCTATGTTCGAATTTGTGACCCCCGGGGCAGGGCCAGTTTTGACCCCAAGGGCATCATATGAACAAATTTGGTAGAGGTCCACTAGGAGATGCTCCATGCCAAATATCAAAGCTCTATGCCTTCTAGTTTTAGAGAAGATGATTCTTGAAGTTTTCCTTCTTTGTTCCTATGTTGGAAATTGTGACCCCCAGGGCGGGGCCAGTTTTGACCCCAGGGGCATCATATGAACAAACTTGGTAGAGGTCCACTAGGAGATGCTACATGCAAAATATCAAAGCTCTATGCCTTCAAGTTTCAGAGAAGAAGATTTTTAAAGTTTTCCTTCTTTGTGACTATGCTCAAACTTGTGACCCCCGCGGCGGGGCCAGTTTTGACCCCAGAGGCATCATATGAACAAACCTAGTAGAGGTCCACTAGGCAATGCTACATATCAAATATCAAAGCTCTATGCCTTCCAGTTTCAGAGAAGATGATTTTTAAAGTTTCCCCTCTTTGTTCCTATGTTCGAACTTGTGACCCCCGGGGCAGGGCCAGTTTTGACCCCATGGGCATCATATGAACAAACTTGGTAGAGGTCCACTAGGAGATGCTCCATGCCAAATATCAAAGCTCTATGCCTTCTAGTTTTAGAGAAGAAGATTTTTAAAGTTTTCCTTCTTTGTTCCTATGTTGGAAATTGTGACCCCCGGGGCGGGGCCACTTTTGACCCCAGGGGCATCATATGAACAAACTTGGTAGAGGTCCACTAGGAGATGCTACATGCCAAAAATCAAAGCTCTACGCCTTCAAGTTTTAGAGAAGAAGATTTTTAAAGTTTTCCTTCTTTATGACTATGCTCAAACTTGTGACCCCCTGGGCGGGGCCAGTTTTGACCCCAGGGGCATCAAATGAACAAACTTGGTAGAGGTCCACTAGGAGATGCTACATACCAAATATCAAAGCTCTGCGCCTTCTAGTTTCGGAGAAGAAGATTTTCAAAGATTTTGCTTTTTTTCCCTTTTTGTTGCCATGGCAACCAGAGTTGTGGGTGGAATTCAATTCTTTGAACAATTTTGGTAGAGCTACACCCAAGGAACATCCCTGCCAAGTTTCATCAAGATTGGCCTAGTGGTTTAGGAGAAGAAGATGTTTAAAGAAATTGTTGACGGACGACGGATGACGGACGACGGACGACGGACATAGGGCGATCACAATAGCTCACCTTTAGCACGTTGTGCTAAGGTGAGCTAAAAAACATTGTGGGAAAAGGAGAAAATACTGGTTACCAGCATTTTCTCCTTTTTCCACAGTGTTTTCCAAATCCTTCTCCGTCAGGGTCGCTAAAAATCAGGATTGTGTGGTAAAGGATTAACTTATAAAAACAACACATTACACCAACAAAATTATCTCACTTTTTCCATCGGGTAACTTTAACAATATCTCCTATCTTTACAGGAATTCGAGGTTCATCTGTACAGGGGATACCACAGCACATGCCACAACCTTTAGATATGGGACAAATTGACCCGGAATAATCTTCTATGATCATGTACTCAACAGTTCTGTCACGCTTCAATGCCTTTTGCTGTATTTGCTCCGTCTAAAACACAAACAGGTTTGTGTAAATGGTGTTCTACTCAGCTTTAACTCTTTACCACACAACAAAAATGCAGACTTGTCCAAATTCAAAGCATTTGCAGATGACAATTTAAATGTGGCTCAAATGATGGAATTTGTCTTTAAACGGGTGGAAAACATTGTGGGAAAAGGAGAAAATGCTGGTTACCAGCATTTTCTCCTTTTCCCACAATGTTTTCAAAAGGTCTTCTTCCTAAGGGTCGTTAAAACTTGGGATTGTGTGGTAAAGGGTTAAATAGTATTTCAAACATAGAGCCAAGATAGCTGACTTGTTCATGTCTCACCTACATCTGACCAGTATTATGCAAGGAGCTTTTTAGTTAAGTTTTAACCAGATGTAAAAAACCTAAGACATGTCCAAATTGAAAGCATTAAATTTTGCAGACAACAAATTAATTGTTGCACAAGTTATGAAACTTGTCTTTGAAAGGGTAAAAAACATTGTGGGAAGGAGAGAAAATGCTGGCAACCTGCATTTTCTCCTTTTTTCACAACCCTTTTAAAGTCCTTTTCCCTCAGGTCATTAATACTTTGGGTTGTACGGTGAAGAATGAACTCTTCACTAATGAAAAAACTTAAGATATGTCAAAATTGGAACCATTTGCAAATGACAAATTAACAGTGACCCCAACAATGGGATAGAGAGGGTAGAAAATATTGTGAGAGGAGAAAATGTTGATTACCAGTACTGCCTTCTTTTTCCACAATGTCTTCAAAAGCTTTCCTCTTCACGGTTGTTAAAACATAGGATTGTACGGTAAAGAGTGACTACATGTAACTGGATCTTTAACTCTTTCAGCCCCAAACATTATACATGTATTCTTTTCCTGGCTAACAATACAATCTGTAGAAACCCAGAAAAAGTTTTATCAACAGGCTTGACTACAGAAGCAAATTGTAAAGATCACGGATCAGACCTCACATTCTATGAAATGTGATCTTGATCTACCCATCCACAAAAGTCCCTGTTTTTGCATATGGCACTGAAAGAGTTAACGAAAAGTCATACATTGGCAAAACTTGATGGTATAAAAATGTAACCCAGACCCATCTCTGTACAGGTGTTTATTTCTTTTTATACAAAAAAAAAAAAAAATTGTATAACTCAAAGGTGGAACATTCATAGGAAAGAAGTTTTCTTTTTCAAATGATGTATATTATGTGCAGTGTCATCTTGTCTGCAGACTTTACAAAATCTTCCTAGACTGACCCTTTATCACATGAAAAAAATTTACACTCGTCTGATTTTAAAGCATTTGCTGACAACAAATCACAAAATTAAAAAATGTTTTCAAAAGCCTTTTCTTCAGGGTTGTTAAATCACAGAATTGTGTGATAAAGGGCATCAATAATTGACTTGAATTAAGGTTTAACCCTTTCCCAAACGTCAAATTTTGGACTGGTCCAAACTGAAAGCGTTTGCAGATGACAATTTTATATTTGATGAAAATGGCAGAAAGGTCTCAAAAAGGGTAGAAAACGCTGTGGGAAAAGGAGAAATTGCTCATTACGAACAATTTCTCCTTTTCCCACAGTGTTTTCAAAAGACTTGTACTGCAGACACGTGAAAACCTGGGCTTGTTTGGGAAAGGGTTAACTCTTTACCGAACAATCAAGAGTTCTAATGACCCTGAGAAAGACTGATTTTGAAAACAATTTGGGAAAAGAAGAAAATGCTGGGAAACATCGTTTTCTTCCTTCCAACAACGCTTCCTACCCTTCCTACCCTTCAAGAAACAAATTTCAATTTTTTAGTAACAATTATTATATCATGTGCAAATGATCTAAAATTTTGTCAATTGCAAAAGGGTTAATGTACCAGAATATGCAAAGACATTGTGGAGAAACAAAATACTGATCATTTGATGCAATTCATAACCACCATGTTTTAAAAAGAGGTCTGCTACAGGTGGCCACTGAGTTCAGTTGTTCTTTGCACCCTAAAAGTTTAATTCTTTTCCAAACAACAAAATTCTGGATCAAAACTTATCAAAAATGAAAGCATTTGCAGATGACAGTTTAAAAGTGTCAAAATCATGGAACTTGTCTTTGGAAGGGTAGAAAACATTGTTGGAAAAGGAGAAAATGCTAGTTACCAGCAGTAACCAGAATTTTCTTCTTATCCAACAATGTTTTCAAAAGCCCTCTTCCTCAGGGTTGTTAAAACTTGTGATTGTGTGGTAAAGGGTTAAAGACAGGTACATGTACATACAAAATAAAATAACTTACTGTAAATGAAAACTGATTGCACCCTTCCCTCACTTCCCATGTGAAACCGTCAGATTTAGGTCTACCTGACCATGTAAATACTTGTCCCATATTTCTCCAGCATCCTAAATCATATGGATATATGAAATCTTCTTCATCTTCCCCCCTGTCTCTGTCCAAAGCTTTCTCTATGATCCAGGATTCTATGCCTGTCTCATTTTTTATGATACTTTTCAACTGAAAAGCAAAATTATAATGTTGTTGAGAATTAGAACTAAAACAAAAAGTTGCTAACAGTATTTTAGACTTTGTCCATATTTAAAGCATTTGCAGACAACAAATTAAATGTGGTTCAAATAATGAGATCAATTGTCTGTGAAAGGATAGAAAATACTGTAGTGGAAAGGAAAAAAGCTGGTTACCTGCACTTTTGCCTTTTCCAAAGACATTATCAATAGCATTCTCTAACAGGATCATTAAAACCCCAAATATGTGCAATAAAGAAACATCTAATTTCATAAAACAAGACAGAGTTCCTGATTGCAAAACTACCATCTTGTTATTTACACAACAAAATTGTCACCTGTTAACAGAATTTAAGCATCTAGTCTTTTCACACTTACAGAGAACAAAATAAATTTTGTAGTACAATGTGTATCAATTTTTTACAAGAAATTTGATTCACAGCATAAAACTACATAAGCCTATTCCTCTTTAATTATCCCTAATTTACTGTATATGTACATTGCTTCTTCTACTTGTATTAGTGGTTGGGTTAAGTCGACACCATTTTAGAATAAAATTTCTCTAGGTAAAAAAGCGCAAAAATCTTTATGTGAGCTGATTAATTTTCAAATGGTGAAAAATTGACAAATATGAAAAGCTTAAAAAAGAAAATCAAACTTCGTATCTTCTGATTTTGTTCTACTATACATATAGTAACAAGGAGTACCTAGGGATGTTGAAAACAAAAACATTTTTGTTAACTACAAGGACACACCCACAACTGACAAATACAACCAGTGGGGATAAAAGCAGAATTTCCTGGGCCCATATTCACAAACCATTCTTAGTTTCATTCTTAGTCTTAATCTAGATTTAGAAAGTAACACAACTTCTGATTGGCTAAAACATTTGGTTTAGTTGTGTTACTTTCAAATTCAGAAAATTCTTGAGAATAAAACTAAGAATGTTCTTAAGAATGCTTGGTAAATACCGACCCTAATCAAACACTGAGGACCACTCCCATATAGTTCATGAAATCTGTTGATTGACTTTCTGGACCCAGCACTACTTACAACAATCTGGCTGCTTTCCCACACTAAGAAAGCTAGATTTATCACTATTGACGGTATGGGTTTGAAAAGCTGTCCTTCTCAGTCCTTTAACTCTTTATCAATAACAAAATTTTAGACTGGTTCAAATTCAAAGCATTTGCAGACAACAAATTAAATGTTACACAAGTTATGAAATTTGTCATTGGAAGAGTAGAAAACATAGTGGTAACCAGCATTTTCTCCTTTTCCCACAATGTTTTCAAAAGTTTTTTTTTCTGTAGAGCCTCTGGATTGTGTGGTAAATGGGTTAAACTAAGGACTGTGAGGTAAAGTGTTCTATAAGAAGTCAGTTAGTTAACTACAAAAAATAGAAAAAAAACTTACTTGTATTATAAATAACATTCCAACAGCAATAATTACACCTATGGCAAGTCCAACAGCAAACATGGACAATAAAAATCCAAATATATCCAGATATACAAGGTTATAGCGGTCTCCATAATGTACATACCAAGTCTGAAATACAAACACAATAACCCGAACCCTTTACCACACTGTTTTTGTTTCTTGAGGCAGACCACTTTTGATAACACTGTGGCAAAACATAACAAGAGCACCTCATACGGGTCCCAATGCTTGGCTGCAGCTGCTTTTCATGAAAATTCTAAGTTGAAAAAAGGGTATAAATGTGTCAAAAATATTTCAATGGTTACCTGCCCCTGTTGCATGGGTTGAACAATAGAGTCATTGAATTTACAGTGTTTAATTCATTCCACAAGGAATTCACAGAGTCCAATCTAGTTAAATGCCACTTAATGCTTTATTACACAATCCCAACTTTTAATGACCCTGAGGAAGGCGGCTTTTGAAAACATTGTGGGAAAAAGAGAAATTGTTGGTAACCAGCATTTTCTCCTTTTCACACAATGTTTTCTACCATATCAAGGACAAATTTTGTCATTTGGGCCACCTTTAGTTTGTTGTCTGAATGCTTGCAATTTGGACAGGTCTAAAATTTTGTTGTTTGGTAAAGAGTGAAAGGATTAAACAGAATATCACAATTAACTCTTTATCAAACGACCAAATTTTAGACTGGTCCAAATTGAAAACATTTGCAGACAACAAAATAAATGTGACTGAAAAATTGAAATTTGTTTTGGAAAGGGTAGAAAACATTGTGTTTTCAAATGTTTTCAAAAGGCCTTTCTGTCAGGGTCGTTAAAAGTAGGGATTGTGTGGAAAAGGGTTAAGGAGAAGAGCACTGCATGTGGGTGCCAAGCTCGGCTGCAGTTTCTTGATTTTCTGTGAAAATTCTTCATCGAAAAAGGAGCATAACTGTGTCAAAAAATACACTTATATAAATATATAACTACTATTATTTGAAATTAGAAAATGTCAAAGTTTCTGGTGCCAGGGCTACCTGAATACCCCATGTTTTTTTTTTTTTAAAACAGCTGAACTAAAAACTCTTTACCTTTAGTACACAATCTACTTGCAATCATTTCAAACAATAGTACCACATGCCATGACCAGAGCTCAGCCGCATTTGTCTTTCATTGAAAATTTTTGAGTCACAAAAAGGGGCATAGCTGTGTTGAAAATATTTTGATGGTTACCTGCCACTGTTGTAGGGGTTCCCCTTTTGATAGTTAACAACTAGTCAGAGTTTAAAGTAAATATCTTCAGTTATGATAGAGATATTATAAAATGTCAAAGATTTTGCATGAAGGCAAAGGCATAGATGATGCTAGGGCTATGACAATACCTCTGTGTTTCTTCGGAAACAGTTGAGCTAAAAATAAAGTTTATTGAATATGCATCAATATATACATGCATGCAATGAAAATACATCACCTGTAAGAGTTCAAATATCTGTTTTAACCCTTTACCACACATAACCGACCTTTAACGACCCTGAGAAAGAAGCCTTTTGAAAACATTGTGGGAAAAGGAGAAAATGCTGGTAACCAGTATTTTCTCCTTTTCCAACAATGTTTTCTACCCTTCCCAAAACAAATTTCGCTTTTTCAATTATATTTATTTTGTCGTCTGCAAATGCTATCAATTTGGACCAGTCAAAAATTTTGTCGTTTGGTAAAGAGTTAAAGTGAATGATTTTTGAAATTTCATTATGACAGAATAATTGGTAAAGCATTTAAAGCCCCAGTGGCAACCAAAAGTAAACAATACAGGTGTTAAAATGCATTTGAACTTAAACCATACCTTTTAAAGAATGAATTTTGTTCAGAAGATGACAGTATGTTATTGTTCGGGCAATCCATGTGTCAGTTGCTGGCAGAAGGCTGTATTTTAAAACCAGGCAAAAAGTAAACAAAAGATGGAGCAAATCTGGCAACAGTTGACATACCGGTACTTTTAAAATTAATTTTTCTGCCAATGACAAACACTTTGCCACACTAAACAAAATTTTAGTCATAGCACAGCATGTTAGATTACTCTTTATCATATAAAAATATTTCAGACTAGTTTAAATTGAACGCATTTGCAGACCACAAATTAAATGTGACTCAAAGCATTTGATTTGTTTTTCAAAGGTTAGAAAACATTGTGGGAAAAGAAGAAAATGCTGTTAACCAACAGTTTTCTCTGGTTACCAGTGTTTTCTTCTTTTCCTACAATATTTTTAGTATTCCGGTTTCCCAGGGTCACTGAATTGTATGTTAATGGGTTAATTGTCTTTCCTTTGTTTCAGCTGTATTTAGCTAGGGCTTTGCATTGCCTTGCCAAAGAATATTCCCATTACACCAGATCTAAGGTCAGGGATCTAACAAGGATTCCCTGAATCATGAAAGACCCCGAACAATCTATTTCTAACCATTTTGTTAGTTCACTGAATATAGATTAAAATACTCTAATTCAATCCAGTATAAATAAAAGTACCGCATGTGGGTGCCAATACTCGGCTGCAGTTTCTTGATTTTCAGTGAAAATTCTGAGTAAAAAAAAACAAAGGCATAACTGTGTCAAAAATACCGTGATGGTTACCTGCCCTAGTTGCACTGGTTCCCCATTTAATAGCTATGAATTGGTCTGAGTTTAAAATAATATTTTCAGTCATAAAAGACATATTAAAAAATGTCAAAGTTTTCAGACAACGACGCAGACAACAGGGCTATGATAATACCTCGAAGTATTTTTGAAAACTACCGAGCTAAAAATATCATAAAACTGATTTAAAACAACTTACAAAATTGAGCGCTTTATAAACACTTGGAATAAGAATGCATAGGGCATGTATACAGCCACAAGGGGCAAAGAACAGGAAGTACACAAAGTAGGCGTGGTTAAAGTGGCCGCAGCATGTGTTTATCCAGGGACAGTGATGATCCATCTTCATGACACACCTGGAAATATACGGACAGAGATCAAGGAAGGTGTAAGACAACACAATGAGGCATCCAACATTTCAATAGAAATATGTTAACTCTTTACAAAACCAGAATTTTTTTTTTTTCTGATCCAGATTGGAAGCATTTTGCAGGTCTCCAACATATTAAATGTTGCAAAGATTAATTTTTTTTTCTTTGTAGGGTAGAAAACATTGTGGGAAAAAGAAGAAAATGCTGCTTACCAGCATTTTCTCCTTTTCCCATGATGTTTTCAAAGCCTTCTACTCCAGTGTCATTAAAAACAGGATTGTTTGGAAAAGTGCTAGCAAACGATGCATTGTTTTAAAGACCCTGAGAAAATTGATGTTTGAATACATTCAACAGATCCAAACATTGTTTTAACCTTTTACAAAATGACAAAATTATAGACCATTCTAAATTGAAAGGTTTTGCAGATGACAATGATAAATGTGACTCAAAAATCAAAACTTATTGTGAGAACAGAAAACATTTTGGGAAAAGAAGAAAATGCTGGATACCAGCATTTTCTCCGTTTCCCACAATGTTCTCAAAAGATTTCTTTTTCAGGGTCTTTAGAAAGTTGGGATTGTGTGGTACAGGGTTAAGTCTGAATTCCACACCTAGCTATCTAACTGGCTAAGACATTCAGATCAAATTGCCAGTCTAAGAATTCCTAACTCGACATGAATTAAGAATTGTAAGTCAATATGTTTCTTAACTTTTTACCAAATGACAGTATTTTAGACTGGTCCAAATTGAAAGCATTTGCAGACAACAAATTATATGTGCCACAAATGATTGGATTTGTTCCTGAAAGATCAGAAAACATTGCAGGAATAGGAGAAAATGCTGGTTACCAGCATTTTTTCCTTTTCTTGCAATGTTTTCAAAAGTCTCATTTCCCTGGGTTCTTAAAACTCAGGATTTTGTGGTTATAGATTCATCTTTTGAAAAGCAAACAGACAGCAAGGTGTATTTACACATGCTAAAACTATTAGTCAAAACATACCTCTCACACTTCCGACAATGGTGAGATCTTGGGGCTTTATAACTTTCACAAAGTTCACAATACTGAAGCATTTTACAGTGGGAAGGATCATTCTGAAACAAATTATAAACAAGAGGGCCATGATGGCCCTGGGTCGCTCACCTTAGTAGAGTGCCTTAAAGGTTTTTCTTTAATTTGACCATGTGACCTAGTTTTTGACCGCAGGTGACCCAATTTCAAACTCATATTTCATGAAGACAAACATTCTGACCAATTTTCAAGTCAATTGAGCAAAAAATGTGGCCTCGAGTGCCCTAAAGATATTTCTTTAATTTGACCTAGTGACCTAGATTATGACCCCTGGTGACCCAAATTTGAACTGGTCATTGACTATATCAAAAGAAACATTTTACCCAATTTTCAAATCAAATGAATAATAAATGTGGCCTCTAGAGTGCCCACTAGCTATTTCTTTAATTTGACCAAGTGACCTAGTTTATGACCCCAGTTGACCCAAATTCAGACTCATGTGAGATTTTACAAAGACAAACATTCTGACCAATTTTCAAGGCAATTAAGCAAAGAATGTGGCCTCTAGAGTGCCCACAAGGTATTTCTTTATTTTGACCTAGTGACCTAGTTTATGGTTCCAGTTGACCCAAATCCAAACTCATCTGGTATTTCATCAAGACAAACATTCTGGCCAAATTTCAGGTCATTTGAGCAATAAATGTGGCCTCCAGAGTGCAAACAAGGTATTTCTTTAATTTGACCCAGTGAACTAGTTTATGACCCAAGTTGACCCAAATTAATCTTATGTGAGACTTTATAAAGACAAACTTTTTAACTAATTTTCAAGGCAATTGAGCAAATAATGTGGCCTCGAGAGTGCCAACAAGGTATTTCTTTAATTTGACCTAGTGACCTAGTTTATGACCCAAGATGACCCAATTTTGAACTCAATGAACTTGTTGCGCTTAGATGGGCAAACAAACTTAGAAGAGAATACCAAATATCAAAGCTCTATGCCTTCCAGTTTTAAAGAAGAATTTAAAAGTTTTCCTTCTTTGTTCCTATGTTCGAACTTGTGACCCCCCGGGCTGGGCCAGTTTTGACCCAGGGGCATCATATGAACAAACTTGGTAGAGGTCCACTAGGAAATGCTACATACCAATATCAAAGCTCTACACCTTCCCGTTTAAGAGAAAAAGAAATTTAAAGTTTTCCTTCTTTGTTCCTATCTTCAAACTTGTGACCCCCTGGGCCGGGCCAGTTTTGACTCAGGGGCATCATATGAACAAACTTGGTAGAGGTCCACTAGGAGATGCAACATACCAAATATCAAAGCTCCACACCTTTCGGTTTCAGAAAAGAAGAATTTTAAAGTTTTCCTTCTTTGTTCCTATGTTCGAACTTGTGACCCCAGGGGCTGGGCCAGTTTTGACCCAAGCAGCATCCTTGGAACAAACTTGGTAGAAGTCCACTAGGAGATGCTACATACCAAATATCAAAGCTCTATGCCTTCCCATTTAAGAGAAAAAAAAATTAAAGGTTTCCTTCTTTGTTCCTATGTTTGAACTTGTGACCCCCAGGGCAGGGCCAATTTTGACCCCAAGGGCATCATATGAACAAACTTAGTAGAGGTCTACTAGGCAATGCTACATACCAAATATCAAAGCTCTAAGCCTTTCAGTTTCAGAGAAGATAATTCTTAAAGTTTTCCTTCTCTGTGCCTATGTTTGAACTTGTGACCCAGAGGGCAGGGCCAACTTTTGCCCCAAGGGCATCATATGCACAAACTTGGTAGAGATCCACTACAAGATGCTACATACCAAATATCAGAGCTCCATGCCTTCCTGTTTCAGAGAAGAAGATTTTTAAAGTTTTCCTTCTTTGTTCCTATGTTGGAAATTGTGACCCCCGGGCCGGGCCCAGTTTTGACCCTAGGGACATCATATGAACAAACTTGGTAGAGGTCCACTAGGCGATGCTACATACCAAATATCAAAGCTCTACGCCTTCAAGTTTAAGAGAAGAAGATTTTTAAAGTTTTCCTTCTTTGTTACTATGCTCAAACTTGTGAGCCCCGGGGCGGGGCCAGTTTTGACCCCAGGGGCATCATATGAACAAACTTGGTAGAGGTCCACTAGGCAATGCTACATACCAAATATCAAAGCTCTAAGCCTTCCAGTTTCAGAGAAGATGATTTTTAAAGTTTCTCCTCTTTGTTCCTATGTTCGAACTTGTGACCCCCGGGGCAGGGCCAGTTTAGACCCCAAGGGCATCATATGAACAAACTTGGTAGAGGTCCACTAGGAGATGCTTCATGCCAAATATCAAAGCTCTATGCCTTCTAGTTTTACAGAAGAAGATTTTTAAAGTTTTCCTTCTTTGTTCCTATGTTGGAAATTGTGACCCCCGGGGCGGGGCCACTTTTGACCCCAGGGGCATCATATGAACAAACTTGGTAGAGGTCCACTAGGAGATGCTACATGCCAAATATCAAAGCTCTACACCTTAAAGTTTTAGAGAAGAAGATTTTTAAAGTTTTTCTTCTTTGTGACTATGCTCAAACTTGTGACCCCTGGGGCGGGGCCAGTTTTGACCCCAGGGGCATCAAATGAACAAACTTGGTAGAGGTCCACTAGGAGATGTTACATACCAAATATCAAAGCTCTGCGCCTTCTAGTTTCAGAGAAGAAGATTTTCAAAGATTTTGCTTTTTTTTCCTTTTTGTTGCCATGGCAACCAGAGTTGTGGGTGGAATTCAATTCTTTGAACAATTTTAGTAGAGCTTCACCCAAGGAACATCCCTGCCAAGTTTCATCAAGATTGGCCCAGTGGTTTAGGAGAAGAAGATGTTTAAAGAAATTGTTGACGGACGACGGACGACAGACGACGGACGCCGGACATAGGGCGATCACAATAGCTCACCTTTTAGCACGTTGTGCTAAGGTGAGCTAAAAATTAGAACTGTCACAGGTGGAAGAATACCCACCTAACTCCTCTGTGAGCCTACTCACTGGATGAACATACTTTTCCAACGAAATAATCCAGTACCATTATCTTACAACCAACTGTATCATTAGGTAGACTCGTCCTTTTACATACAGAAAATTGGACTGTTAGCAAAAAGTTTTGACTCAGGTCAACACTAACTCTTTACCAAACGACAAAATTTTATACTAGTCCAAATTCAAAGCATTTGCAGACGACAAAATAAGTGTGGCTCAAAAATTGAAATTTGTTTTGGGAAGGGTAGAAAACATAGCGGGAAAAAGAGAAAATGCTGGTTACCAGCATTTTCTCCTTTTCCCACAATGTTTTCAAAAGCCTACCTCCTTAATGTTGTTAAAACTAGGAATTGTGTGGTAAAGGGCTAATGTTTAGGAACCTTAAATAACTTATTACTTACACCATTTATCAATGATGTGATTCGGGCCAAAACGTCCTACAATCATTTTGCATCTGCATTAAACCCCCATTTTACAGAGCATGGCTCAAATGTAAGGTAAAGAGTTGTACACAAAAACTATGAGTCAGGTATTTCTGAACACCTTGTCACATATTGTCCTATTTAGAATGGTTAGTGAGTAGGGCTCTGGGAAGGGGCTGATGTCAAGTGGTGCTTTTATCTGTTTAATGCATAATGTAAATACATGAATAAGAGTTTAACCCTTTGCTACTTATTCCAAAATTTGAACAATCCTGTGAAAGAAAGCTGTTGAAAACATGACGAGAAACGAGTAAATGCTGGTAATCAGCATTTTCTCCTTTGTGCACAATGTCTTATACCCATTCAAAGTCAGATCCCTTTATTGACATGTGGTAAAAGGTTTTAAAGTATAATCTTTACAAAAAGGTACTTGTCAAAATTATAGTCTTTCACCACTTACTGGTTTCCAGTTTGGTACGAAGCCTGGCCCCTGAAATACAGCTTGAAAATAATTGTACAGGGTCAGTACATTCCAAGCTAGAAATATCATAAAGTTCGTCAATCCACCTGGAGTGTCAAGTGGCCAATACATGAAGGTACATTTTACTGTCATCCAGGAGATTAAAAATATTATAGAAAGGGCAATTATTGGACCCCAGTGAACAAGCTGCCATATTTTCTGCAATATTCGCATGTTGAAACTAGCAAAATATGTGAAGTAGTGCTCAATTCATAAAATAGTCAGTAGTGTAGTATTCCGGATACTCTTTCGGATACAGTCCGAGTCGTCTAATCTTTCTCAAATGCTGGGTATAAACAGGTCAATATTTATATCAGTGGCGAATGAATTTCACATATTGGATTAAGAAAGTCCTTGCATGTTACTGTCTTCCTATTGAATCATGTTTTTCTTCGCTGCAGTTTCGCAATACAGACAAACATGTTCCACTTCCGATAATCGAACTCGGGCAATTCAAGAATGGAATCAACTGGACGCTTGACAGAGCAGTGGCTAGTCTTACGGCATTTTTTTTTTGCGTAGCTGAATGAGCAGGCTTTTGACACAGTTCTTTGAATTGACATATTCGAATAAATAAACAGTAATTTGTGATTGTCCGATTGAATGATTTTTTCGGTTTATTCATCATCGCCACCGGTTGCCCATCTGAGCAACACCCCGCCCTTTGAAGCTGTCGGTGAAGAGGTGGCCTAATGTTACCTTCGATCCGAAGGCGAGATCCGATGTTATGTTTTTATTGTTTCTCCGCTCACCTTCAGCCTTTCATATGTCTATTCTGGAATAAAATTGTGACCGGGATAAACCAAATAAAAGTAGGTTGTGGTCAATTCAGTAATTTTATTCAAAGAATAAAACATATTACAAACAGCCAAGGAGGAAAGAAGAGTTTTTAGTTTAAACATATTTTATTGTCATTATTTACAAATTCTTACATAAAATACATTTTTACATACAATACAAATAAGACAAAAGGGTTTGACCACAAGTTCTCACAACTTAGATTCGGCCATCCCCTTATTGAACATGCACAGTATTCAGTCTTCAAAGGAAAGAAAAAAGAGGAGAATATCATAAATAAAAGTATTTTAACAAAACATGATTGAAGACAAGTTTTATTCCAGCTATAGAGAATTTTTTTTTTTTTTTTAAACGACAATAAATAAACCGAACACATTAAGAGAATGTTGTGAATATCAATAATAACATTCACTTAAATAGGAGGGAAAACGGCATCAAAAGGGTGGTAGTAAAAGAAAATCTTGGTGTCAGTCGGTAAGAGGGCAGATCGGATTTTGGTGCTGCAAAGCAAACTATTTATCAAACCTCTTTGTATCCCTTATGAAATTTTGAACTGAGTTAAATATAAATGAATTTTCACCATAATCGAGGTTGTCAGAACCAAACAGTAGGAGCTGTAAAGAAAGTGGATGGAAACGGCGTAATTCTCGAAACAATTTTATACGCGGTTCAGTGAAATTAGGACACTGAAAGAGAAAGTGTTCAGCATCTTCAGCAATGTATCCACAACTACATGTAGGGAACGGGGATAAGTGGTTCGAATAGAGATCGAAGTTCAAATTACTACAATTATTCCGGAGTCTTGTGTGTAAAACAGATGGTCTCCTCTGTCATACAAGATAATGTCGCGGTACAGGAGGCGCAGAGAAACGTTGTAAAATGTGAGATTTAAAAAGTGATATGGAAGTTATGGATTTCATATCATCCGGAAGTTCATTCCAAAGGGAGACAGCAGAAGGAATAAAAGAACTTGCAAACAGCTCACCCAGCCTGCAAAAATTATGGGACCAATATGGGCCCCATGTCGGATTTAAGATGGGTCCTACATGGGCTGCCGATGTGGGACTGAGCTGGTTTTTGCAACAGGATTCCACGAGGGACCCACAAGGGCAAACATATATGGGTCATATATGGGAATTATATGGGTCCAATATGGGCTTTGTTTTCAACCCACACTGGACCCATATGGTTCCTAAATTTGTTATAAGGGCTGGATATGGGAACCATATAGGCCCAATATAGGCTATGTTATAACCCTTACTGGACCCATATGATACCCAAATTTCTATTATAGGGGCAGGATATGGGAACCATATAGGCCCATTGTTACTGGATGCTCTCTATAAACGGGTCATGCTCTCTATAAACGGGTCATGTGGGAATCATGTGGGTCCGATATGGGTGATGTTGCTACCCACACTGGACCTTTATGGTGCTCTGATCTCTATTATAAGGCCAGAATATGGGAATCATGTGGGTCCAATTTTATTATTTGTACATCTTGTAGATCTTGCATGGGAATTCTATGGGTTCTCGTTTGGTACTGATATACTAGTAAATAGAAAAGGCTGCATAGGAATTTGTGGGTCTGATTTCTGGTTAATGTATGAGATTGGCCTTGTTAGCCATAAAAAGATTTTAGATATTTTCAGATTGAGAGCAAGAAGCTAAGTGATCACAGTTGCTCACCTTAAGCATTTTATGCTGTGGTGAGGTAAAATTCATAAGTTATATGTCCACTTCAATGGATTCAAAAACAGAGGGGAGTTGATTGACTAATATGCTCCTCTAAGTAGAATGCATAATTATGAACTTGCTTAAAATGACCTAATATCTAGGTCCAACTATCATAAACCAGTGTACAATAACAAGAATTGTATTTTCAAGACAAATAATTTCAGTATTTGTTTTTGTATTTTAATTTGAAATTGCAATGGCACAAGCGTATAAAAAATATAGTACAAAAACAGCAACAGTTATAAAACAAAAACAATCATAATACTGCTTTGAAATAAAATATGGATTACAAAATTATATGTGGATTACATATTTCACATATGTATATAGTTCAAAACAATAACAGTTATAAAACAAAAAACAATCATAATACTGCTTTGAAATGATATGTGGATTACAAAATGATATGTGGTACTGAAGTGGTAGGGACAAATCGTTGCTTGCAGAGTAACTTAACCCTTTCCCAAACAATCCCAGTTTTCAAAATGCCTGAGGAAAAAGGCTTTTGAAGAAATTTGAAGCGGGAAGGAGAAAATGCTAATGACCAATGTGTCCCTTTCCCTTAACTCTTCACCACACGAGAAAATTTTAGACTCGTCCATATTGAAAGCATTTGCAGACAACAAAATAAAGGCGACAGAAAAATTGAAATTTGTTCAGGGAATGGTAGAAAACTAGAAAACACTGTGGGAAAAGGAGAAAATGCTGGTTACCAGCATTTTCTCCTTTTCCCACAGTGTTTTTAAAAGGCTTCTTTCTCAGGGGCGTCAAAAGTAAGGATTGTGTGGTAATGGGTTAATGCTTTCTACCCACTCAAAGACAAAAATATCTATCATTTGAGTAACATTTACCTCACTGATGGCAAATGCTTTCAATATGCACATTTTAAATTTTGTCATCTAGTATAGGGTCAAGCTATTCTAAAAAACAAGTACACATTATGACATTTAAGCTAAATTACAAAATAACACCATAGCAAAATTACACAGTAAACATTGACTAGTAAGTGTCCCATTATTATGACTAAAAGTAAGACTGACTCTATTTAATAGCACGTTCATCAGCCCAGGTATCCCGTTTCTGAAAAATCTATATACATGTATCTAGTATAGATTTAAACAAATCTTCAATCTAATAACAAAATCAAGAGTCCATTAAGTCATTACCAAACGACAATATTTTAGGTTTGTCCAAATCGAAAGCATTTGCAGACGACAATATAAGTGACTGGAAATTTGAAATTTGTTTTGTGAATAGTAGAAAACATTGTGGGAACAGGAGGAAATGCTGGTAACCAGCATTTTCTCCTTTTCCCACAATGTTTTCTAAAGGCTTCTTTCTCAGGGCATCAAAAGTAGGGATTGTGTGGTAATGGGTTAAGGACACTATGGTACATACTACCCAGATGCACTGCCACTAAGTACATATAGAACAAGGAAATGCTGTACTCCAGCTCAAATACTCCAGCTGAAATACTATGACAAAAAGGTGATATGACTACAAAAGTAAATACTGTGACCAGAATTATTGAAATTGCACAATCAATGAATAATCTCCAGATGGTAATATCAGATTACAGACAAATCAAACATGTTTGTCATACTATTTCTTTTTTGGGTTGTCAGGAGAAACATTTAGTACTTCAAAATAACATAAAAACAGTTGAGTAATAGTGTGCTTATCTCATAAATGTGAAAAGTAAAAAGGTTATTTGAACCCCTTCAAATGGCTCAAAGAAGGCTTTATGAAAATAAACTTCCTGAGAACAAACTTAAAATTAAATCTAACAAAATTATTGACCATTCCTTTTTTAAAATTACTATTAACCCATTACCAAACGACAATATTTTAGACTGGTCCAAACTGAAAGCATTTGCAGACGACAAAATAAAAGTGACTGAAAATATGAAATTTGTTTTGTGAAGGGTAGAAAACATTGTAGGAAAGGGAGAAAATGCCGGTTACCAGCATTTTATCCTTTTCCCATAATGTTTTCTAAAGGCTTCTTTCTCAGGGGCGTCAAAAGTAGGGATTGTGTGGTAATGGGTTAAGTAGTTATCTGTCTGCCAGAGTCACAAAATTTCAGAATTGTCAAAAAATCAAAGCATCTGCAGATAAAGAAAATTGAGTTTTACTCAAAGAACGTGTGTGTGTGTTTTTTTTAAATAGAAAACATTGTGCCTACCAGCATTTTATTCTTGTCAGACAATGCCTACTTACTCCTGGTCATTTGAAAATTTTATGATTAAACGATTAACATGAACTGTTGTCTATACTGACGAAGAACTTTATGTTGGTTGGAAAATTGAAAAATTAAATTCTTGACATGCCCTTTCCACGTTAAAAATCAATTTGCATCTGCAAGATTTTCAGGTGGTATCCTCGTTCTCTCTTTCCGGCCCCCATCCCTGTCACGCGCACCACTTAACCACTTTTTCACTGCCCCCTCCATGTCACTCTTAGTTGAATAACGTGTTGCCGAGTTCACACGCAGACATCCTGTAAGTCCATAAAATGCGTAATTTAAAAAATGCTGTTTGCAGCATTTAAAAACATTGCAGTAATATCACTGCAAGAGCTATTGGTAATTTAATGGTTTTTGCACTGCTTTCAGCATTATTTTTGTTATATTCGGTCAACAGCTCACAACTTTATGTATTTCCAGGGTTTCACCAGTACTAGGCTAAGGGCTCTGCAGTGTCTTGCCCAAGGACATTCCAACAAAAAACCCAGTGGATCCAGTGTGGTCAAATCCCGAGCCTCCAGGTCAAGAGCCCTGCACTTTATTACTGAGCCAAGGGTAGCCAACTAGTAGGCAGCTACTGACAATTTTGATTTTGAAACTTTTTACCAAATGGCAAACTTTTAGACTTGTCAAAATTCAAACCGTTGCAAACAAAAAATTAAATGTGGCATGCATAATTGAAAGTTGGATCTAAAGGGTAGAAAACCTTCTGGGAAAAAGGAGAAAATCTTGCTAATAAAGACATGTTGAAAATAGTTATTTACTTAGCATTTTATGAAATATTTTTCCTCCTCTCACATTGTGTTATTATTATTACTATCACAATGTAAAAGTTAATATGTCTTTTCAATGTTGAATATAATTCAAATATTAAAACAAAAGAAGAAAAAGTGAGCTAACTTCAGCTATATGTCAATACATTTATGTACATAGGAAAGGGAGAGAAAATCCTTAATACATGACCATACCAGTTAAGTAGTAAGTTCCTGATTACTGTTGTGAACCACGAGCAGGTTTTTAGTAGAATCCTAAAGGTACATGCTAAACTATAACTCAATTTAATACAGAAACAAAATTCAACTCACTGAAAATAATGGAGGTCAATCCAAGGTCTTCAAATTTCTGTTTTCCTTTTTTGCCCTTGAAATTGTACTTCCTGGCAAGGTCAGTGACAAGGACTATCTTTAGAATTCTTTCTACTGTTTCTTTGACAGTACTCCCACCATATTCAGCTAGGTACCTAACCTACAAGAGCATTTATTCTTATAATAAAAGTAAACAAAACATGTTTCCATTATACCCTTAACCAGCAGAAAAATGGAACCAATCCACTAGGGGAAAAAAGCAAAGTCAGAACTCTTGTCCTATTAGACAAATCATGAAAGTTTGAGAAGCACAAGTTCTTATGGTAGAAATGGCATTAAAGGTACAAAACCTGTATTCAACACACATTTTTGAAACATTTCTTTTTAGTCTTATTCTCAAGAGGTTCCTGCTAGACTGGTGCATTACTGGAAGCACTGGGTTTTTTATGGGGGTGTCCTTGGGCAACACACTTCAGGGGCCAAGCCTAGTATTGGTGATACATATGAAACAATTAAGTGGGCAATCTGCTCCTGTGATATGACTGAAATAATACTGAAGTGGTGTAAAACACCATTCAATCAATATTGTAAATATTTTTTTTTTAAAAATTCTGATAAGTAACACTACACAAGTTGTGTTACTTCTAAAATCTGGAATTCGAACTCGCAATGAAATTGAAAATGATTGGTGACAAAATACTCACAACTGCTGTTGCTGATTTATTGTCCAATATGCAGCCCTCAAACTGTGCCACATCTTCAAGGGTCTTCAGAGGAAATGATACACCCTCAGGGAGTTCACTGGGTGCCTGTTCCTGGAACTGAGCAGATCTACCGACCAGTATATGGAGCAGCCGTGTCTGCTCTCTCATCTGTTTCTGCAGCTGTTCCAGCATATGGAACATTCTAACATCTCGAACTGAAACAGCAATGAACCAATCATGACTTAAAGGAGAGATACAATATCAGTGTTACTTTGCACAACACTATCAATAGATGGACTAGTTTTACATTTAGACATTTACTTAGCTCTCCAGTGTTACAATCATAACAATTTTCATTACTGACTTCAGATTCAGTGAAAATTGTTTGTAAAGAGTCACTTAAGTGCCTAGCTTGCAAACAATCTACTGGTAGTGTGATTTCAAAAGCCAAGCTGATCTAAATATTTCCCTGTAAAAAGACAAATTTTATTTCTGTGATCAATGATAGGAAACTTAAGGATACACCCTTGCAGCTAGATAAAAACACATGGAATGCATATTCTATCCATCATAATCTGTGCCACCTTGCTGCCATCAGAGACAACATTTAGCATCAAGATAAAAAAACGATATAGTTTCATAAATTAAGGACGAAATGGTATCAACTGTCCGACTAAAAACTGCCTTAAAGAGAATAGGGATGTATTTTTAACAGTATCTTATCTAATAAATGGTAAAATACTATGTAGCCTCTACAGTCACCACATTGAAAGCATCCCAATTGCCTGTATTACAAGCTTTCCCATGGTAATCTATATGCACCTACATGTATCTGTTCAATGGGTTCATACCTGGTTCATGACCTAGAAAAACAAGAGTACAACATGTCCGGGCAACACTTGACTGTAAGTGCTTTTCAGTGAAAACTGAAAAGGTGCATATTTGTGTCAGAAATATTTTGATAGTTACCTAACCTTTTATACCAGTTTCCCTTTGAAACCCTGGAAAGTTGTGAATAAGTTGTACAGCTAAATATATACAGCTACTGGTGATATTGACAAAAAAATACTACACAAAACACTGAACTCAAACAAACCTTCTTCTACTCTACTTGTTCTTGAGTTCCTCAAACCTGTGGGTGGCGTTATTTCTTTACGAGGAGGTGGCACAGGAAGCTGATAGGAAGTGGCGAGAGTTGGACTTGTTTCTGATTCCTGGCTTCTAGAGGGAATTTTCTTTGATGCTTGGGTTTGATATTCCTGGTCACTGTCCTCTGAACTTTCATCAGACAGTAGCCGTCTTGGTATGCTGAAACAGAAATCCTATCAGTAAAAATTTATTTACAGAATATGTAATGTTTCAGATGTATCTATAAAATGTCTTTTGCATTATGTAAGGGATACTAAGTGTTTTATGAAGGATTAGAAAAAAGTGGAGTATTGGTCTGCATAATTAGTGAATTTGACAAGTTTAAGAAAAAGTAGTAATAAAATAACAAAGTAAGTGTTTAAGGGTCACTATCAAAGGGTTCTGTCAAAACTTATTCAATGAGTCAACTGGTACACTTACAGAAATATGGAGCATTTTCAAAAGAAATGATAAAAAAGCAAAGTGCTACATCTCATACAGTATTATAATGAAAAGGGTACCACACTGAATGTGTTTAATGTATTGAATGGTCATCATCTTTCATCTAAAAAGTCATAACATAAATTTTACAAAATCAATGCTTGTATTTTCTGGTCTTTGGAATTCTTTCCAAGGCTGCTGTTCCACATTACAGTCAAAATAAATGCTCACTGGTGACAGGACTAAATTCGGTTGCAATGTGTATCATCAATTCTTAACAGAAACCTGTCTAGCTAGGAATCAAACAAGTGACATCTGGGTTTCAAGTCCTATACATTACCAATATATGAGCTATTGGACTTTGCTAAAATTGTGTTGTTATACTAAAGCGGTGTTGTAAACAGATTGATGTACATTTAAGTCTTTATGTTATGCTAAATGTTGGATAAATGAAGACTAAATAAATGGCTTCAAAATGTCAGAATGAGAAATATTACTTCTTTTGTCGTTTTGCTGGTGGTTCATAATCTGACTGAAGATCAGATGTAAGTTCAGATCTGTTAAGTTTTTCTCTGGCTCTTTCTAAAGAACCTAAAACAAAAACAATGAGTCAAAATATTCGATAATACATGGAAACAAGATAAATATATTCATTAATTGCAGTAACCAAAACTGTCTGATTCTCAGATTTATTACAGTCTGGTATGAGCAAATACAGCTGACCTAGGGGCAGTCTGATCATAGTCAACAGCACTAAGAAAGTTTAGGCTTTTCTGACCCTTTACTAGGCCAAAATTTTAGCCTTTTCTAATTTAAAGCATTTGTAGACATTATCACTTGCCATCCACCCCAGTTTAAAACCCCCAAGTTCCCTTTGCTTCACAGTTTGAAATTACCAGTTATGATTAGAAGCTTGCAAAGTTTATTTAGATAAAAACAATATGGAGCGTACAGATATATCAAACTTTGCAGTACAAAATCGAACGAAAGTAAACCTGACGCGAAACCATGTGACAATGGGATTTATTTTCTCTCGGTTCTAATCAACAAGATGATTAATATGGGAAAATATACCTCAGAGAGTACAAATTTCAAGAATAAAGTAGATACTTAAGATGCCTGTGACCAGCAAGAATTGTGCTTGAAAGTTACACTTTTTCTATGAATTCGCTTTCGACAGTTTAAGATTCAATTTTCCCTCTCAGCCACAAACGATTTTGCGGTCCACGATTTTGTGTTTACATCATGTGATGGTGCGCGATTTTTATTTATTTTTCCTTATTCACGTTTTATTTTACCTGAAATTTCTCCTAATATCTTTGAAATTGAGAAATATATACTGGTGTAATTGTTCACGATTTAAAGGAAAGAAATCGGTGATAATTGTAGAAAAAAATCTCCCATACCGAACTTCATCGGTAATTTCCGTCTCCTTCCGTCATCGCTGTGAGTAAACGGGACTCAAATGGGACCCACGTAAATGTCGTGTAATGGGATTAGGGTGAAAATCATCGCTGAATCGTCTTCTTCTTTCGAGAAAATGATGCGCCGGGTAAGATAAATGTCGGTGGTTTTAATTTTCGTCACATGACAGGCATGTACGGGAATTGAAATAATGTGGGCCCTATGTGGTTTCTAGAAGGGCTGAAATTCCCGCAAAGGGCCCGCATGGGTCCCACATAGTTATTGAGCCCAGAATTTGCCCACATGGGGCCCAGTTTGTCATGCTTGCTGGGAAGTGCGGCAGCCAACTATATCGATATTATCAGCGTTTCTTAAAGTATAATCAGTTCTAGTGCTGACATTCGTCGGAAAAATATCTCATAAGTAGTCCGGAGTAAGGCCATTTATAATTTTGAATATGCAAATAAGTTTTTGATACCTACGCCGATCTTCAAGAGTCAACCAACCACTTTCCTTGTATAAATTATCGAGAGATGCGGATCTGCTGGTGATACCAGTAACTAGTCTTGCGGCCTCGATTTGGATTTTTTCAATTGTTTCCTTTTCACGGGAAGTGCAATTATCTCAAACTATTGAAGCGTATCCAAGAATAGGACGTAAAAGGGAGATGTAAATTTGTTGAAGTCAGTCTCGTTTAACTATGAATTTTAAGTTTTTTATGATGCCTAGTAATTTTGACGCTGATTTAAAAATGTTATTTATATGTTCACTTTGCATTACTGCTCAAAATAACTCCTAGATGTTTATGGCTATCTACAAATTGAATTTGGACATCATTGAACAGTAAGTTAGGAAAGAAGAGGTGCACTGTATGAATCTTTTGCAGGATTACCGGTACATATAGATTGTACGCTTCCTACGACTGTCCCTGAAGGAAGACGGCGCAGAAATTCGGTATAAAGATCAAAGCGTTGAAAACGCTGGTGTGGCATTTGTCAAGGCAGCCATTGTGTGGAATTAATAATTTGAAAAATAAAAAACAGAAACGGTTTCAAAATATTAGCTTGAAAGTCAATCTACTATATAGTCATGCAAAATCCGATAGAGAAGGGTGCAATCTTGTGGGACGAACAAGTCAGGGCGAACAATCCTGGGACGAATAAGCCCAGGAACGAACTGGTTTTGGGACGAACAAGCACGGTATGTGTGTGTCATTACGCCACTATAGAAGGCCATAGCGGATCAAGCTATTTTCGATAAAATGGAAGTATTTCCACGATCGTCGGCCTAATACAATTTATTGTAATACGCCATTTTCAGTTTCATATCTGAGTGCAATCGAAATACTTATTTTTCTAAGAAAAATTGATTCTAATTGGGTTTACTTCCTTCGGTTTTGCACAAAATACGATACATGATTTTCAAAATACCGTATTGAACTCATAGTGGCATTGTCTTCGACAAATGCCACAAAAAGAATATATTAGTGCGCACGCATACAGTACTCACAAAACGCACGAGTAAATTTAAACACAGGCAACTGTCGGTAATTTCCGTAACCGTCTCCGTACAAAGAAATGCGGAGCGCGGCATACGAAAAGTAAACCTGCTTTACATTCTCCCACTCTCCGGAAATAAAAAAATGTCTCCTGACATTTCTGAAAAGACATACGCCTTACGTCTGTATATATATACACACTACAGTAAAATAATTACAGATTAATCTAATCTCACTACGTTAGTCTCATAGTTGACAAAAAAAAAAAAAACCTCCAGTAGGCTCGTCTTACGTATAACGTTTAAACGTCGCGACGCAAAGTGCACAGAATGAGATTAAACCGAAGGTACAGATTTGAAACTCTTAGACAAACACTTCATCATAAGAAGTAATGGCTAAAACAGGACTAACCCACTCCCCAAATTGGTCAGGACGTCTCCGATTACGAATGGGTATAAGAGATATCAGTCGCTCCGGTGAAGTTCGGTAAACTTCGGACAAGTTTTTCGGAAACTCGACCCCTTCATTAGGTGAAATTCCCGAGAGATCCTGGTGGGGGACGGATTGGAAGAGGGTAAATGAGTGAAATGTTCATTAATACGAGAAAGGTTTGGAGAACATGGGGGCGATACTCTACGGTGGATATGGGGTGGAACATACTTTGGAACAAGTATTTCCCTTTCAGATTCCGAACCAGTTCTGGCACTGCTGATTTGATTGTCACCCAAGGTTGACAAAGAAGTTTTCTTACGAATACTACTATCCTTGGATGAAGATGAGTGTTTCTGCTCAAATGGTAAAGAATTAATAGGAAGCATCATGTTCTTGTGCAGATTTTTGATGCGACCGTGATTTCCTTCTCGTTGAACCTTAAAAACTGGAATGTCAAGATTAGGCTGAGAAACAACGACACAGACGTCACTGTCCCACTTGTCGACAATTTATGAGTTGAAGTACATCCAACTTTGCGGACAAGTACCCTATCACCAAGTTCAAGTTTAGAGATTTTAACCCTGTTGTCATAGTGAGCTCTATTGCGCTCAGCAGATTTGCCTGCTTCTTCTGCAGCTGACCTATATGCAACCTCAAGCCGTTTGCGCAGCTTCGATACATATCCGGAGTGATCCTGAGGCGTTTCACCACCGATGGGGTCAGTTCCGAAATAGGCATCTATGCGTAGCCTGGGATGCCAGCCCCAAACATTAAAAAATGAGGGGCGTACCCAGTTGAATCGTTGCGGGTAGCATTGTATGCTTGGAGAAACGGGGGATAAAAAGTTTCCTATCAGACTTCTGCTCGTTTGTTAAAGTCCCGAGCATTTTCAAGAGCGTCTGATTGAAGCGCTCGGTCTGTCCATTGCCCATAGCATGGTATGGGGTAGTGCTTGTTTTACGGATTCCAGCAAGCTTACACAGTTCCTGGATGGTCATGGACAAGAAATTTCGACCTTGGCCGCTGTGAAGCTGCTCTGACAAGCCATAATACTGGAAATAACCTTTATACAAGGCTTTGGCCGTCGTGTGAGCTGCCTGATTTTTTCAGTGGGATAGCTTGTGCAAACCGTGTAAAATGATCAGTAATTACAAGAATATTTTCTATTCCTCCCTTACATGGTTCCAGCTTGAGAAAGTCAATACATACAAGCTCCATTGGTGTTGTAGTTACAACGGGAACTACTTCTACAAAAGAACGATTCACAGGGGTTTTATGAAGAATGCATCTCTGGCATTGTTCTACCCTGCGATTGACATCCTTTTCCATTAAAAGTAAATACAATCATTGTCTGGCAAGGCAAAGAGATTTTTCCTTGCCCTGATGACCGGGTTCGTCATGAATACCTTTAAGAGCGGTTTTTCTGTGACATTCAGGGAGAACAAATTGTTTGATTTCATTGCCATCTTCTGCAGCAGTTCTGTACGGAATACCGTTCTCAACAAAAAGGCGGTCCCATATACGAGAAAATTGTTTCACCAATTGAGATTCAGAGAAAAGATTACCCTTCACCCCTCCCTGAAGAGAACAGGTACCCAAGAGGTCAATAACTCTGGTGATGGTAGGATCATTGTTCTGTTCGGCCTTCCAGCTGATGGAAGCAACTTGTTTAACGAGTTGCTGCTCCTCACTGGCCACATGAGCAGCACCAATCTCAGAGACACCATGTGCTAAAGGAGCTGAGACTGATACAGCTTGATGAATACCTTTAAATTCATCATGGAAGACAAAACGTCTGGATAGACCATCAGCATCGGTATTACATTTTCCACTGCGATATTCGATGGTGGTATAGTGGTAAGTATCCCCGCCTGTCACGCAGGAGACCGGGGTTTGATTCGTCGGGGAGCCATTTTGTGACCGGGGTAAACCAAATGAAAGTCGGTTGTGGTCAATTCAGTATTTTTATTCAAAGAATAAAAGATATTACAAAGAGCCAAGGAGGAAAGAAGAGGTCTATGAATCTTTTGCAGTATTACGTATAGATTGTATGCTTCATACGACTGTCACTGAAGGAAGAAGGCGCGGGAATCCGTTATAAACAAAAGAATATACTAGTGCGCACGCATACAGTACTCACAAAGCGCACGAGTGAATTTAAACACCGGCAACTGTCGGTAATTTCCGTAACCGTCTCAGTACAATGAAATACGGACCGCGGAATACAAAAAGTAAACCTACTTTACAAAATGAGCTACCCGCATCTCTTCAAACGGCTCCATGCGGCAATATTTTTTTTGACTGCTAATAACATGGGCATGGATCGTTAGATAAATTTATCTTCACAAAACACCGAGATACGTGTAAATAATAATTCTTCTTGTAGCATGTCCTGTAAGCATGTTCAAGAAACAGCGAAAACTGCCAATACATGCCGATTGATGTTTTGATTTCAGTTGAAGTAGGTCAACAGTTATTTACGTTGAAAATACGGATTTCTCAAATTTCTCGATCGTGAGATTATCCTTCAAAAAGGAATGCCACAGTGCAAGTATGGGAAATTATCTGCTGACTTCTTACTACGGGGGATTCCATTCGGCAAACCTCGGGGATCCGTTGATGTAGTTAAGGAATCGGCCGAGTTCTGAAGAGTGGGGGATTCGTTATTATCTAAACGGGTAGCCAGTTTTCGATCTTTGTATCATACATGATGTGACTGTAACAATGTTAAGGAGGTGTAGAATCTTCTAATAAAAGTAAGGTTACAGGCATGAGTTCATACAAATTTACCAGAAATCCCTTTTTCCACATTGTGTCCAACATGTTAAATTCAGAAGAAATAGATTCATAATTTGAAACATTAAACCAATAAATCCACAGGCAAGTTTTAGATCTACTAACAATATTGTCCATCACAAATAGATATTAAATGAAAAAAAAAAAAACATCAGCGATCTTATAAATCTACACATTGTAACATAATAATACAATAATATACGATCCCTAAAAAAACATGTATACATAAATACAAGTATAGACTCGTAGTAATTGGCTTATCCATTTCATCTTTTCACACATTAGGGCGGAAATACTTGTAACTATTTATGCATATTAACTAATGTAAAACAGTCTGAAAAAAGGCGTTTATTCAAGTGTTGAAACTATTGCTTTGGGCTACGTTTACACGTGCTTAAAGTATTATTCAAAGTGGTTCAACTTTTTTGATAAGCAATTGACAGAAAGGGAGAAATCTTTAGTCAGCTGGAGGACATTTAGGCAAAAGTTGAAATTATTTGAAACTAAGCTATTGTACCACTTCTTTCAATGTTTTAGAAGTCTGTCCTTGCAGAGGCACAAAAAAGTTCTATACTTCAAGGGTAAAAAAGGCGTTGTCTGCGCATGTCATATTCTCTGAAGATTTGACCTGTCTGCTATGACTCATCACTGGAATAATAATGGACAAATATTAATACGAAGTGTGTAAAATGCCGCTTAAAGGTGCAGGCGGAAGACGGCAATAAATGATACGTTTGTGGAAAAATCCAGCCAGTTTTTCGCTACAAATTTCTTAAAAAACAAAATGATTTCAAACGTGGTTTTTTTTTTTTTTTTTTTAAAAATACCAACTGTTTACTACAAATCTCTCTAGCCATTTTCTAGATATAGACACGGGGAAATCGTACAAGGTGGGTTTTAGAGAGTAAACATATATTTTATTTTGAAATTCATTGCATTGATTCCCGCCTTGAAAAATAGTCCAGTTCTGTACCCAGAATGCCCATATCAGACAGTTTACGTCACTCGTCACAACTCGGCCGATTCCGTACCTACACCTAACCTCGAGGAGCCTTACAATTTCAATAACGGTAAAACGGTATGCCTCCGGCGACGTGCAACATGTACCGTGTAGGTGCATATCATGCTACGTGATACAGCCGAGTACTCGTCACAACTCGGCCGATTCCGTACCTACATCTAACCTCGTCTGTACAAAGGAGGCTTCCATTTTGAACTACTAATCACATGATCTTAAACATGGCGGCGTCCCTGTAGATCGCTTAGCAACGACATGAACAACCACGGTGAAGTTATTCACTTCTATCGATCTGTCGATGAAAGCTCCCAACGAAATTGATAAACCATGCTAAAAATTGAATGAACAAACTGTTTGCCGACTGAAATATTCTTAGAAAGATAACGACAGAAAATTTACTCATGTTTTCTTTTTTAAGAGGAGCCTTACAATTTCAATAACGGTAAAGGGACGTGCTTCCGGAGATGTGCAAAATGTACCGTGTAGGTGCATATCATTCGGCTTACCTCGGGTGATCCGGTGATCAAATCCCTCGGCTGTATCACGTATCTTGATCATTCGGCATACCTCGGGTGATCTGGTGATCAAATCCCTCGGCTGTATCACGTAGCTTGATATGCATCTACACGGTACATTTCGCACATCTCCGGAAGCACGTCCCTTTACCGTTATTGAAATTGTAAGGCTCCTCTTAAAAAAGAAAACATGAGTAAATTTTCTGTCGTTATCTTTCTAAGAATATTTCAGTCGGCAAATAGTTTGTACATTCAATTTTTAGCGTGGTTTATCAATTCCGTTGGGAGCTTTCATCGATAGAAGTGAATAACTTCACAGTGGTTGTTCATGTCGTTGCTAAACGATCTACAGGGGCACCGCCATGTTTAAGATCATGTGATCGGTAGTTCAAAATGGAAGCCTCCCTTATACAGACGAGGTTACATGTAGGTACGGAATCGGCCGAGTTGTGACGAGTGGTAGCTTGATATGCACCTACACGGTACATTTCGCACATCTCCGGAAGCACACCGTTTTACCGTTATTGAAATTGTAAGTCTCCTCTTTAGAAAGAACGCATGAGTAAATTTTCTATCGTTATCTTTCTAAGAGTATTTCAGTCGGCAAACAGTTTGTACATTCAATTTTTAGCGTGGTTTATCAATTCCGTTGGGAGCTTTCATCGACAGATCGATAGAAGTGAATAACTTCACAGTGGTTGTTCATGTCGTTGCTTAGCGATCTACAGGGGCGCCGCCATGTTTAAGATCATGTGATTGGTAGTTCAAAATGGAAGCCTCCTTTATACATACGAGGTTACATGTAGGTACGGAATCGGCCGAGTTGTGACGAGTGGGTGCATATCAAGCTACGTGATACAGCCGAGGGATTTGATCACCAGATCACCCGAGGTATGCCGAATGCTAGCGGTAGATAATGGTAAAAAAGGTAATCAAAAGCATAAGAGTTTTCTCCCTTGGCTTTCTCCTCAAGCAATGTGTCTGGCTTTTTACAAAAAAAAAAAAGTTTCCTACATATCCGGACTCTTATTAGACTGGATAACCCTTCAGATATGCTAGGGATACTCAAGCAGTAAAATTAAGCTTTTTCAGCTACAGTATTTCAGTGAATATCCATGTATTTTAAGCCTTGGTTATACGTATGCAGTAAAAAGTACAAATTTGGTGTTTTAATAACGGTTTGTCGCTTTGCTATAGGTATCTCTTTCTATTGTTTACGCGATCAAATATGACGTCACTGCACTTCCTACTAAATACCACAATGATACTCTGAATACCACAAACACACCCAAAGATGCACTAAGACACACAAACACACCGCAAAAGCGCACAACGACACACAAAGCACTATAATAACACATAAAGAATCATAAAGACACCACAAACACGTGCAAACATATAGATACGGAAAAAATATGACTGTTTTTAGTTGATTGCTTCTTCTTTGTCGTATAAATCCATCCAATAGACTGGAATACCATTTTCAGTTTTCGTTTGATAATCTCATTTGGAGATTTTTTTTAACAGGGTTAGTTAATTATTCAACATTCAACTTTTTCAAACTGTGATGTAACATATATTCATTGGCTTGCTATTACATGTACACATAGCTGACAGGCGCAGATTAATAGAGAGAAAGAGTTGGATACAAGGAAATCCGAGCACAAGGTCCTAGCTCTTTTTCGAATAGAGCCCCTTGCTTATTTTACATGCACAGTGTAAAGCAAGAAAGCACCGATAATGCGAGGTTTCTAACTAGGTCACCTCTTGTTGGGTGGGAAACACAAAGTGCCTCTGAAAAACATCCTACCAGACCGGGGGTTGAACCCCAAACCTTCGACTTAACACACAAAAAAAGAGAAAAAATAATAATGATAAAATGTGGTCACTCTCAACATGCTGGATACTGCTGGACAAATACTGAAAGTGTGGAAGAAGTAACCAGGTGTAATTCTCTGAACAAACTGACTGACACAGAAATTAGAATTTCAAGATGCTGGCATATGAAACTGCATCATATGATTGCAATAGGAGACCACCATGAGAGAAATAATGAATAACCTCATTCCCTACACTGGATAAAGTTTTATTTTTTTTTTAAGCTATGTTCTCTTTGAAAAACTAATTTCACATACTTTTGTGTTTGAAAACATAGTGTAGAAAGGAGCATTTTCCTGTTGTGAACAAGCAAGCCATGGCCTGACCATCCATTATAATGTCATAGATGTAACAGATAAACATCGATGTAATGGATGGGGCAAACTTTGACCTTCAATTCTGACCTTGACCTTGGACCTATAACTTTACTTTTTCTTCATGAAAAAATACTTTCCTTTACATCCTGAGTTTGTAAGAATTATATTCTTAATATTTATAAAAAGATACATATTCAGGACTTTCACCTCACTCATTTTACAATTTTGTAAATATAGAGGTTTTCCTGTACTCTTGATGGATATTGGCTGCTCTGGCGAAGTCAGACAAAATATGGCATTTCATTCAGATAATAAAGACAAAAGACAGGAGGTTTGGTTGTGTTAACTGTTCTAATTGATATTAAACTGTAGAAATATTGAAATGATCTTCAAACTTGAATTCCCAGCAAGAAAAAGATCTTTTGTACATTTGGTTTTGGACAGATTTTAAACTAAAGGAGTAAAGGGTTAAAGTCTTGGTTAATGATAACATTAAAGCATTTTGTGTGTGATGTAGCTCGATATATTATGACATGTGCGTCACTAAATGGGTATATTAATTTCTATTGGCATACAGTGTAGTAATCAGATTGGTATTTCATTGCTTTGTCTTCTCATTCCAGTAGATTTTTTCATATTTCTGAGGTATTTGTTAAGGGTTAAATGTCTCAGAACTTTCTTATCACTCTTGATATTTGAATGAAATAAGCAGTTTTCAACTGAGGAAACATTCATGTTTTCAGATCCAAGGTCATTTTAGAGTATACCTTAATGTAGATATTTGATTTAAACCTGGGTCGCTTTTTCTCCTATTTTTCATGCACGGCCAAATTTTCATGCTTTTGGGTGTCAAGGGTAAACACTTGATAACTTCTGTTCTACTTGAGATATTTGAACAAAACAAACGGTTTTATAAATTGGAAAGATGTATCTTTTCAGATTTGTTACTGTTTATTAGAATAGTTTGGTATAAAAAAAATCATGTTGCATTGCTATTTAGACCACCGCTATTGCATTATGCTGGGTCTCCCTAATCAGCGTCAGGAAATGTCAGGAAACGCCAAGAAGTGTCAGAAGCCCAAATATTCCATTTTTCATGTTGTTTTTGTCATATTGATGGAATACGTAAAATATTCTATCAAAATATCTTAGAGTGTATTTTGACCCAAATAACGGATAAATCCACCTGCCCACTCGGCGTCACGAAATATGGCGGATAACTGTGGGAGCGTCAAGAGGTGTGAAGTCAATTACTTCATATAGAGAATTAGCGTCGCGAAATATGGAGGATAAATGAAGGAGTGTGAGGGAATCAAACAATTACAAAAAATGAGTATTAATAATGACTTTTCACACTGAAAATGAGAGATCAAAAACATAAAGTATGAATTTACATACCTTATCAAATAATGCAAAATCCATGATCCTAATGAAGGCGTATTCAGCATCACGAGATCAAACCACTGTATTCAACGCTAGTTCAGCGTCATGAGATTCATCCAAATCTGGTAGTTCTAAGCCTTTTATAGAAACACTGGGAATATGATAAATAGCTCGTTTTTCGTATATTCTTCACTTAATTATTTATGAGTCTAAAAGTTTCTCACTGCTGATCATCATTTCTTCGACGGTTATGTTAGGGAAACATCCGGTGACTTGTGGGGAAAACTGTGTGAAATCCTTGCGAAAGAAACTCCTGGGAAGCGTAAATAGGAGCACTGGTGGCCGTTATATAACTGAAAAAATGTTGTTTGTATTGGAGTATAACGCTGTTTTAACAGATTAGGTCATATCTTGGCAGTCAGTACACCCATACATGTGTTTCCTGGCTTTCTTACACCAGTATTGACACGACTTTCTTCCCAAGCCACTGACTACTTTCCTTACGTGCATCAGGCTTGAGTGGCGAAAAATCGCCGAAAAGAAAGATTCTCTCAACTGGGTATCGAACCCGCAACCACCAGGTCACGAGTCAGGTACCTTTAACACCATACAAAACAGTAATACTCCTTAAGTCATATAATGACAATTAAAAAAATGCTGACGGACATTTCGAAATTGAAAGCATTTGCAGCAAAAAAATCAAAAGTGGCTCTTGCGCAAGAATTTTAATCACAACTCAACACTTAAGTCATATTACTAAACCATCTGGCCACGACATTATAAAATACATATAAGCCATGCTCTGTGAAAATGAGGTTTAGTGCACCATCGAAATATTTCGAGCAAGGTCAGCCTGCACAGTCCGCGCAAGCTGACCTGAGTCGAAGGTGTTTGCTTTTGATCACTCTTCTGCAGGTACAAAGACCATTCTACTCCAGGACTCGGTCATTTGTTAGACATATGGACTGATTGGCTGAATTTGCGTTATTTTATCGTCGCCATTGGTTGCCCATATGGGCGACGCCCCGTGAAGGCTGTTCGTTTTGTTAAGGGGGATAGCGTAAGATACAGGACGAAACCCATCTTAAGTTAAGCCTGGTTCTTTAACGTGCTCGCTGTATACCCTTTCACATGGGACCTCGGTTTTAATGTCTCATCCGAAAGTCTCACTGTCTATTAGTAATTTTAGATGGTCAGCCGTGGAAATCTAGCCTACACCCTAAAATGGCCCCAAACTTGAGACTTACGAATCCTACGCTATACCATGAGCTATTTGGGCTGGTCATAGAAAATGAATTTCATCGATCCATAATTAAATGATGACTTGCAAACGAAAAGCAATGATGAATTCATGAGCACAGAACAGAATATTTCTTGATGTCAAACCGAGAAATGAAGTACCAACAGTATGTTTGCAAAATGTTCCGTGCAGTACATGTATACACTTTCAATTTCGACATGTTCTCAACACCTCATTATCTTTCCTGTTTGTTGCCACGAACAATAAGCACTGGTGAACTTTAATTATTATAAATCTAGATACTTCATAGTTTTGATAGTTATTTGATAAATGTGTCAATTTCTGATAAAAAAAAAAAGGTGTGAAAAAGCACGCTCGCATTAATTGGTATTTGTAATGCATGCAAGTGTGTATTACTTGTATAGTGTATAGCAGACAGGAGAATATTCATCTTTTTATCTTATCACTTGATCAAGAAACAAATTTTAAACTCTTAAATAAAAACATTATTCGATAAACGAGGAATTTATCACATTCCCACAATGTTTAGTTGCATCTCGTGACACTTAATACATTTTCTCTTGGCTGTACATCCATACTTGTGACCTTGTAATCTGTTGTAAAAAGGCACTGAATCTCTGTTCTATTGAATAGCGGTTTTCTGATAGTAGAGAAAACATTGTTGGAAAAGAAGACCGTACAATTTCTGAAAAGCGAGCTATTTATCCTATTCCCAAAATGTTTCTTAAAGACTTTTTGAACCTCCTAACGCTGAGTATTGCCTTGACACTTATCCATAATATGGTTATTGGATCTCGTGACGCTGAATACATGTTGTTGCTAGTCCGCAATACAGTGGTAACAGGTTGGTTCTCGTGTGGCTAATCCCTAAGACCGTGGTTGGATCTTGTGACGCTAAATTTTTCGTGCCGCTAACTAGCCCGTAATACAGTGGTTGGATCTCGTGACGCTGAATACGCCATCATCAGTATTATGGAATGTGCATTATTGGTAAGTAAATTGATATTTCTCGTTTCTGTGTTTTGCCACTTATAATGTCAAAATTCATTACAATATTCTTTTGTTGTAATTATTTAATTCTCTGACGCTCCTACATTTATCCGCCAATTTCGTGACGCTAATTCTGTACTGACATCACACCTCTAGACACTCAGGACTACAGTTACCGTGACGCTAAGTCGGTCAGTGGATATATCCCATATCTGGGTCAAAATACATACTAATAAAGGCTCTTTTGATAGAACATGTCATATACTCCATTATTTCTACAAAAACAAAATGAAAAATGGAATATTTGGGCTTGTGACGCTTCCTGACATTTCCTGGCACTTCTGACATTTCCTGAGGCTGATTAGGGAGACCGCATTATGCTAGGTTAAAATTCGTAAGCGACATTTGTAGTTCTCTTTTACTAATGATTTGCCAGGAAGCACCTTACTTAATTCAGTGGTGAATCATTTTTGAAGTTTGCTGAGATTATGAAAATCTGGCATATGTGTACAAAGTTAGTCTGAAAGCCGGGCATATAGCCCCCTCCCCTGCGAAAGGTTGCTAAACGTGTACATAGCCAGGTAACACAGTTCTCGAAAGCGTTTGGAAGACACAGAAGTGCAGCGGTACCGAAGCAACATGTGGAGCGACCAATTTGTTGAAGATGTAAGTATTTTTTCTATCCTTGACGCAGTCTTAAATCTTATTTGTTGCCGTAGTTTTCATAATTATATCAGTGCATATATAATCGCATAGGGATGGTTAAGTGACGTTCTATACCTTTCTGTAACGTCCATATTGACGGGTGGGGTAAAGAATCGTAATGTGACAGATGTTTCGGTAACAGACAAGTTCGGTAAATTTACCAATTGGAAGATTCGTAACAAGGTAATTATGTAGATGTTATTGCACCATACCGATTTTCACACGCAATACCTGGCCTTGATTAATTTCTAATGCCTGAAACCTACCTTCAGTCTGGAGGTTTGTTCCGATGTTACTTTGTGACTGTTTCTCCGCACCCCTTCATCGTGGCCCCTCTTAGAATACATCTGGAAATTTCAAAATCTTACCTGTCATTTTTCAGCCAGATGTATGTGTCTTTAATATGTTTATTGGCTATATAAACAGGGGTAAAAGTTTTCTGTATTGCGACGGAATTCTGTATTTTCAGGGGCCGACTAGATCATTTTTCTAAATCGTCTAAATCCGAGGAGAAAATTGGGGGGGGGGGGTACCCCAAAATCTCGTACCTACAGCATATTACAAGTCAACAGATTTCCAGGTGCCGTATCGATATAGTTTATTGCCTCTCAGATTTTCATTTGTTCGAGGCTAATCCCGGTCATTTAAGGCTCTCGTCGATCGTAATAGAGATTCTGATACGGAATCGGCCGAATTTAATGGCGGAATATACTCGGAATTACGGAAGCATATCCGATCGCCTATTTGTAAAACGTCTTATGATTGGACCAAAGTATATCGGTCAGCCAATAGATACTTATTTAATGGTAGAAGTTCGTCCTTCATCATAACATGGTGGCTGCCTTGCAAACAAAGGTTTCCGCTGTTTATAAAGGAAGTTTTTACTTCCCGGGAACACAAAAGAAATCACAAAGGATGTAAAAAAATAAATGGCGATGGGAATGGCTAAACGAAAGAGATTCACGCAGAGAAAGCTACTACGACTGGTTAAATAGGCCTGACGAAACTGGTGTTGCATTTTGCAAATGATGCACGACAACGATCAACTACAGATCGAATGGAAGGAAAGCTATACGCCTGCATGAGGAAGACATTTTTTTTTTTTTTTCTGCAGTGATCTGGATATTTGATCATTTCATTCCAGAATAAAAGTAAGCTTTATAACAGACTATAAAATTTTGATTTTACCAAATTGAAAGAGATTGGAGACAACAATTTAGAATGTTATAAAATTTGATGTAAGTTTTCAGATAGACTAGTAAGCATGCAGGAAAAGGAGAAAATGCTTTTTATAATCATTTTCTCCTTTTTCCTCAATGTTTTCAAAAGCTTTCTGTCTCAGGGTGCTAGATGCACAGGTGTTTGTATTAAAAGGTTACTATTTTGCTTGTCAAACTGAACATTTTTCCTCTAATTCTTATTCCAATAAAATAAAAACATCACATTCTCCCTTGTAAATTAGCTATTCTCATAGTTTTTCTATCTGACAGATTTGATTTTATTCTTGGATAGGAGTCTTGGACAGATGATTTAAATTTATCTCACGTGATTGCATCTCAAAAAATCAAGAATTAAATACTAGAAATTTTCTTTTTCTCATACTGTATTTTTGAATACGAAAACAATGTAATCTGATCAGGTTCTTTGTACAAATATGAAGATAAAAGAGGACAAAAATTACATGGAAGCTAAAAAATGTAAAATTTTCTTAGGTAAGCATATCACATCTTTCAGCATATTCAAGATTTTTTCAATTTTAAAATGCTGAAAATGGATCTTGTCTGAGGATTTTGATGGCATTGAAACAGCTAAATCTCTGGAGCTTCGGGGGGCCTCTGGACCCCTGGCCAGGGCGTTGCCCTGGACCCACCGGGGGGGCCTAGCAGCCCCCAGGCCCCCAGCTCATTTTTCAGTATTTTCAGAATTTTCAACTTTTACCCCTGTATCAGTGGATGTGGCAGAGTTCCCGATCACACAAAATCGTGCGTGAAACACATATAAATGAAATAAAACATGTACAAAATTACAAACCTATACGTGAAATCATGCACAAAAAATACAGAAGATCACATAAAAAAAGTAGGAAACACCTGCATAGAACAGCTCAAGCAAGTGCGATTTGCAGAAAATATAAATTTTCGGAAACATTTTGGATTTCCAGCTTTCTATTTATAGAATATTTACATGATCGGCGTACTCGGTATTTATTATCGCGATCAATAATATTGCAGACTGGGACTCGTTTGTTTCCAAATAAATCCTTACTTCAGCTCTCCTTTGTTTAACACAGTCGATAAAAAAGCGTTTTGTCGATGTCAACGTCTTTCGTCTGAAAACCTGTATTTGGAATATCTCAGAAATATAGGCCTACTTTAGACGCTTTCGGAATTCAGAATTCGGGTTCCTGTAGGCGAGCAAGGTACACTAGTTGTAGAACCATTCAAAATGTAGAAAAAAGAATTCAATTCATGCAGAAAGACTTATCCATAAATGAACGGACATGAAAGATTGATCGGTCCATAAAACGCGGAAACCCATGACACAACAAAATGCTCCATTTTACATTGTCCGATCACAGTCACTTCCTACTGTCTTTTCAGCTTTTAATAGGTGTAAGCTGTAAATTTCCACAAATATCTTGATATAACGAACTTTTTTGGTGCAAATCATCTGTATCGATTGCTTTGAGAATCATTACTGTCATAATCTCAAAATCAAATATGAAATCTAGACCCCCCCCACAACTCAAGGGGTAAGTGTGTACTCCTGAAATAAAAAGCTAGTGGGAACACTGCATATTGAATACAGCAGTCTTCAGTCAGACTTCTACAATGTTTAATGTAGATAAGGCATGTGAAAAGATGAGCATAAAGACTACTAGTTAACACTTTGACAAACAATTATTTAAGTGTCAGTTACGTTTAAAAATGTATATTTACATAGTAGATCTATATGATTGTTCTGCATCTGATCGAAAATGAGGCATTAAGTAAACAATTTAGAGTTGTGGGCATGTTAATTTTTCTCTCTTAATTTGTACCCCCATTTTTTTTTCTTATACCCCCATTTTTCAATTGTAGGGGGTACAAAACCCCCAAATAAAATTTTCAGTGGGAACACTGATGTGGATAGTTAGATAAATGATCAATCTTTACAGAAATGCCAAATTAATTTAGAAATGTAACTGTTACCTCCTTGTAATTCCATGTTTTTGAAATGTAAATATCAATTTACCTACGTCTGTGGAAATCAAAACTATGCTTGACATTTACTGCAGTTTATCAGCTTTCTGTTTCATCAGCTTGGGCATGAAAAATTGGACGGATGTATTTCATTTACGAGGAGTCAAAATTAGCACCTAAATAACCGATCAGGCCCCATGCTTATAAAAGAAATACTGAGAACGATCTCGTGCTCAGCACAAAACCGTACTCAACTGCTTCAGTTTCACTCATGGGAGTTTTGAACTCAGACGTTGTTTATAAACGTTGCTTGAGAACGTTCAGTTCTTAGCTGAGCATAGTATGGGTAGTATGCACTTAAAACTTCATGAACGTAAGCGATCAAACTACTGAAAATAGCCGATACCAGCAGATTCGGTCCCAAGAAGATTCGACCCATGGCCAATGGCCGACCACGTTTTTAGAGAATATTCAACCCATATATTCTGAAAATTCTGCCCGAAAATGAGAAGATTCAGTGCAGTTACGTTGCCCAAGTATGATCATGCATAACTTGTCAAGATTTATGGCAGATATAGGTTCGGGAAGTGGCACGTTTGGTGTAAATAGTATATATAGTAAATGATTGAGGTTTTCTTGAAACAATAAATTACATAACAATAGAAGTTAAGCATACTTTAAGTACTTCATCATCATTATTTCTACTGTTTCATTTTTTAAATGTTTCCAAGACCCCAAGACAAAACTAGAATGAACCTTTATCAACCCTTTTCCAGACAATGAGTTTTGTTATATTTACAGCAATATGATTTTTTGGAAGGACCGATCGGAATAAACCCTAGCATTAGCTATCCGTTTATATACCAGTTTATACGTTGATTGCTGCCAGTCTGAATTTATACCACATCTGAAAAATAGTGGAGGAAACTCGGACAACTCAAAATCTCCTTATTTTCTCATTTTTTTTTCCTGTCTAAAAGTAGTTAAAATTGTTATAGTCATGTTGCTTATTAATTCATCTGTCAACAAACATCAGTTCTATAATTGTTTTCATTCATACTATACCTTTTATTGGTTCGAGAACGGGACCTGCATGTATCCGCCTTGTTTTGAAGTCACCCAACTATCATAATGAACGCATGGGTGGATTACGTTAAGAAACTCAAACTAAGTCACCATCTTCATGACATAATTACTTTATGGAATTCCTTAAAAAGGACAGAAAGTACATTTCAAAGAAGTGATAGTTTAAGGAATTGGTTCTGCTTTTTGTAAAAAAAAAAAAATGTGGATTTTAGACAACCGTCCGGATTTATACGTTTGTCTGAATTTACTCGGTTTTCCCCTACGTGTAGTATCATAATATCTGAATGGAAATAGGAAAATATCCGAATTATATAAAAACAAACAAGGAAAGGTATGTAAATGGGCAAAAGTAAGACAGTATCTCAAAATCTTCTCCTCTGTTTGCATTGGGTCGAATCGTCCTGCACACAAAAACTAGCATGTTCTAATCGGATGGTTTTGACAGCTGATGCTTATGCCGATCCAGCTAGTTTGCTGGATCCTGCAAGGAAAAAAAATGAATTCTAGCCCTGAGCAAAAATGTGAATTTGGGGGAAAACTTATGGAAGATTTTAGCAGTTTTAATTAAATCACTGAATACACTAACTTCCGTGGTACATTCTAAGATAAGAAGCCACCCACCTTAAAATGTGTTGATAACAGAAGTAGCCACCAGCCTTAATAGTATTGATTACATGACAACCAATCAACTTACGTTTAAAAATAGAATTCTGTTGAGTTTTTGTTTTGAAAATTCCAACTAAATTACCAGCATTAACTGGAAGAACTCCTGTTTTGTCTTTCCAGCTTCGATTTCGATGGGGAAAACGATAAATCGGTTGGCAAACATTTAACCCTTTCCCAAACAAGCCCTGGTTTTCACGTGTCTGCAGTACAAGTCTTTTGAAAACACTGTGGGAAAAGGAGAAACGAGCAATTTCTCCTTTTCCCACAGTGTTTTGTACCCTTTTGGAGAACTTTCCGCCATTTTCATCAAATTTAAAATTGTCGTCTGCAAACTCTTTCAGTTTGGAAGGGTCTAAAATTTGTTGTTTGGGAAAGGGTTAAACCAACACTTGTTTTCTTCTTATAGACTGTTCTGCCGTTGTTCTACCTATAGGCCTATTCAAACTGTCCTCGACACGAATCATGAATTGTACCGCTCGCTAAATTCCTCTGAGCAATCCAACTAGAAGGGTTGATACATGTTAGGAGGGACATATTTTTTCTTTATAAATCGCAGGTGCGCCAGTTTTGAGCAAACCAATGATAAAACTATGCCGTCCCTATTCTAAACCGATATCGTTCAAATTCTGTACCATCACGAGTAAGAAACTCCAAAGGGGTAACTTCGATCTTCAAAACAGCATGGTTTCTGCCTCCTTTGACACAGAATCTGTCTTCTACAGAGGCGAACGTATGCGGCGGCATTCATTATCACAGAATACAAGACGGGGCAAACTCTCTTGAGTCTGGTTCAGACCATACTCAGCAGAGTTTTGAGTTTCATGCTCAGGTGAGTACGATCTCAAGCTCAGGTTTCTTTATAAGCACAAAATTCTGAGTTGGACTTAGGGTTGAGCAAGAAACGGCTCCTTGAGCATGAGATTGTGCTCAAGAAAGTTTTATAAGCATGGGGCCAGATACCTTCAGTCTGAAGGGTTGCTCCGATGTTATTTTGTGATTGGGTCTCCACACCTCTTCATATCAGCCATTCTTTTATCAATATGGCTTCTGGAAATTTCAACATCTTACTGGTCATCTTTCAGCTGGCATAATGTGTCTTAAATCTGCTTATCAACTATAAATATGGGACATGAATCAATAGATAAATTATTTAACTTCTGAAGTCTTCACATTGACACCAAGTGTAGTGCAAGGTTGTTATCGATCTTTTTGTAATTTACCTTTTATTTGACGTAAATACATCTGGTCAGTTTCTAAACAAACACAGTTAACTGTGCATGCGCAGTCATTTTTATTTGAAAAAAATGACTGCGCATGCGCAGTCATTTTTATCAAATAAAAAAATGACATTGTGTGATCTGCAATTTGACCCTTTTTTAGACAACAAAATTATAGCCATGCCCAAATTGAAAGCATTTGCAGATGACAATTTCAGTGTGTCTCAGATGGTGCAGTTTTTCGTTGATTAGGTAGAAAACATTGTGGGAAAAGGAGAAAATGCTTGTTACCAGCATTTTCTCCTTTTCCCACAATGTTTTCAAAAGGCTTCTTTCCCAGGGGCATCAAAAGGCGTCATTGTGCAGTAAAGGGTTAAGTGTTAATTACAGCGTTTCAGAAAGTCCATGTTTTTGCATTTTTGACACGTAAAATGAAAGCCTGACACAACAAAATTAATACATCGCGTCTCCCTTGACGCAACATAAATCAGAACTAAAAATTAATATAGATGATTGATTCAATTAATATATTTTACAAAATCTTTAAGTTTATAACTGCAGAATCATATCAAACCCGCTTTCTAACACTGAATTGTTTCCGGTGAACATAAACAGGTACCTGTTGTATCTCTGGTAATCGCCCGATTGACGGACTGCCAGTTTATGGTGTACACAGAATTGGTCTAAAATGCGACATTAATCTGTGTGACATAGCCGTCATCTGGCTTGTATTACTGTATGGAATCTGTACTAAACTTTTTTTTTGCGTTTTAGACCCTGTTCGGTCATGGTCACCAACTTACTGGAGTAATCGGGATGACAGACGACAGTTTCTGCTAGGTCATTGTTTTCAACTTTTACCTTTAACACCACACTATCATATAAAATGTTTAGCACTATATGACATCTACAAACGGGGCTACGGCAACAACACGTGAAAAGAAAAGTTAAGACCATGACGTGTAAAAATTTTGAATGACTCCCAAAATTTCAAACAGCGAGTCACAGATGACCCCCAAAATTTATCAGCCAGCAGAAACACTGTAATTATGACTCCTCTTGAATGAAGTATATCCAGTATGTTTCAGTTTTCCTTTCAATGCCCAAGCTGATGAAACAGAAGCCGATAAATTGTGAAAAAATTTTTTTACTGTAGTGAAAATAACTTACAGACTTCATACCCTTCTTTTATTTTTTCCACTACAGGGTTTATTTTAGAAAAAGAGGTTTTCCAATAATTCATATATAGAATGAGAATGGTTCATGCATTATTAGAGTAAAGCACTGCGAACAGTTGTCATAAATACCGGTTCTGTTACATTCATGGTGTATTTAACATAACATTTAACTCGGCTTCCAGTAGATAAAAGTACACATTAACAGTCTAGTCTGTTTGCGGAAGAAAAGTCAGGCCGGAGTAAACTGCAGCATTTTTCGTGTAGCTGCTGATCACGCCACATCAAGCAGTGATTTGGACGAGAATGTACTGTCTGCTACAAAACAGAGTCAAGCTTTCAAGTTTAAAGAAGATTAAATATACCGTAATTCATCTATATATTTGGACACAATAAAATAATTATTTCATTTTGTGTCCAAACTCATAGATAATTGCCACCGTCAGTGTCCGAAAACATAAAGAATAAAAAAAAGTCTTGTCAATTATGAAGTGAAAAAAAAAGAGTCTCCACTTACAAAAATCGATATCGGCCAGTCAGCAAGCAAGAAATTTGTGTATATGGTGAGAAAACAAAATGCTTTGATCAGGTACAAATTTACCACATATCGAATGGAACATGTTGAATTGGGTGCCAAGGTAAGATAAGCGACCCTTTACGCGAAAACAAGTTATAAAAAATATGGCCAGAAAGAGAACCAACCGACAGAATAGAAGTTAATTGCATACAGACCTGTGCATATTTCAATAACACAACAATTTTCGGAAAACAATTCGACCTCGTAATTTTTGGAATTCCAGCTTTATCTTAATTTAGACCATCAAATCTTACACTTTTACATGAAAAGATTTTAAACTTGTCCAAGTTCAAAGCATTTGCAGATGATAAAAGTGGCTCAAACAATGGAACTTGTCTTTGATTGAGCAGAAAACATAATGAGAAAAAGCGAAAATTTTGGTTACCAGATTTTTCTAATTTTTCCACTATGTTTTCAATAGCTTTCTATGCAGATGTTTAACAGGAAGACTGGGTGTGGGGTATTCCACATTACGGGAAAAACTAGAAACAGAACTAAGTATAGGTTTATTAGACTTGAGTGAAAGAGATTTACTTCATCGAAAACTAATCAAACATCGCGTAACATATCTCTTTTGGCATTACATTAAATATTGCCACAGGCTTTTTTACCTTTTTAGGTGTTTGGCTAGGATCTATTAAGAGCTTCGTTGTTGTTGTTTTAACGGGGCCCTTGACAATTGGCCAGTAAGGTTTGGTCCAATGATAGTTTGTTCAGCATGCTTTCTCTGTTATTCGCCAACTATTGACTGCTTTTCAGATCGCAAACTTGACAGATCATTTATCGAGCCAAAATCCATTTTTGAAATCTTGTTATGTTTCGCGAAGCAAAAGCCACAAACATACTTTGACAGTCCATCATCTAGTGTTTGGATGTATCCTGAAATTTCACTTAATTGATTTGTGACACTGAATGTTAAAGAAAATATTGTTCTTCTATATTTTTTGGTAATTATTCCCAGCATATCCAACATCTTTTACCTGTGGTCACCATTTTTATTTACGTTCTGCTGATGTTGGATAGCAAATGTAACGCACTGTTTGATTGGTGCTGTCAGTCCTGACTGCAACCGATGATTACACGTATTGTGATGCTAACAAATTTCGACTTGATCAGCCAAGGGATAATATCCACAGAGTGATCGTCACCTTGGCTGGCGAAGATGTGAATAAACCTATCATGCACTTTCACCCGAGAAATATGATTCAAATAATTGCAGTTTCATGCTAGCTATTGTATGCAACAGCAAAGCGGACAGTGTAGATCAAAGGTCAGGCTGCACAAAACGTGCAGCCTGATCTTGATCTACATTGGCTGCAAAGGCACCTATAGTCGTGAAAGGCGCTTTAAGGGTTATGTTTCATGAGGGTTATCTTTTTGCCAACACATGTTATTTTCAGCAAGATTTCTTTTTCTTGTAGATCTGGTCTGGATTTTAGAGATATTGTGTTTTGAATTATGTTCACTTTTAGTGAAAAGCAAAAATTAGTCTTCTAGATGATTAAGTTTATTTTATTATTTATTTATTCATTATTTATTTATTTACCATTTTATTTTAAAACTTGTTAGGAAATATATTTGTTCTTTTATATTGCATAGCACTGCTGTGAAAAAGCATGTAATTATAGCAGGCTGTACTTTGCTTTCTTAACTCTTTACCACACAATCCCGACTTTTAACGACCCTTAGAAAGAAACCTTTTGAAAACATTTTGACAAAAAGGAGAAAATGCTGTTAAGCAGCATTTTCTCCTTTTTCAACAATGTTTTCTACCCTTCCCTAAAGAAATTTAAATTTTTCAGTCACATTTATTTTGTTGTGTGCAAATACTTTCAATTTAGATTGGTCTAGTCTCAAGTTTTGTCATTTGGGAAAGAGTTAAGCAAAGTTACTTGATCCTTTACCAAACAATAACTAGGTTTTAACAATCCTGAGAAAAGAACCTTTTGAAATGTTGTAGGAAAAGGAGAAAATGCGTTAAATTTTCTCCTTTTTCCACTATGTTTGATATACTCTCACAATCAAATTATCCTTTTATTTTAGCATTTGACTTACCAGAGCTCCAGATAGAGGGAGTGATTTTGGTTATAGAATTGAAAATATTAATTGTTCTCAACTAAACCCTGTGTTATGGGTACTCATTAGAATCGTCTTGAGACGATTTTAATGAGTACCCACAACATAGGGTTTGGAGGAGAAATAAGGGATTTAGAATACCATCATTCCCTCTTATCTGGAGCTCTGAGTTGCATTCATTTTGTTACCTGCGATTACTTTCAATTTGGTCTGGTCTAAACTTTTGTCATTAATCTTGGTAAAGCGATAAGGAGTTTAGGAAAATGATATTTTTGTCTTCTCTCATTTATGTAGAGCATTTACCCAGGTCCAGAGGAGGTAAAGTTGTTTTGCAGTTTCTTTCTGTGTGTGCAGAATACATGTTAGGGTTCTGCTTTTTCAACTATCATAGACATGTATCTATAGTTAAACAGGAAAAAAAAATATTATACCTTTTGAACATGCTCGTTTACAATCACCTTGTTTTAACTCATTACGCTACAGGCTATTTTGAAACACTATCAAAAACCATCACAAGTTTCCAGGCACAGTGATATGACTGAAATAATGCGGAAAATGGCATAAAACACAATTCAATCAATCAATCAATCAATCTTTACCACACAACAAAATTTTGGACTTGACCAAATTGAAAGCATTTGCAGATGACAAAATTGAATGTAGCTCAAATGAAGATTTCAAGCTTTGTTAGGAAAATGATTGGGGAAATGGAGAAAATGCTGGTTACCCTGTCTTTCAGATTTGTTAAAACTCTGGATTGTGTGGTAAAGGGTTATTCCATTATTAAACCATTGTTCAAGTTGGTTATCCTTATTTTACAAGACTGTTTTGAAAGTTGTCTGCTGCATATTTGTTAAGGAACTTATTAGTTAACCCTTTACCTTAAAATCGTGTAATTCATGACTTTGAGGAAAGGGGCTTTGAACTCTTCACAACACAAGCCTGAGTTTTAGTGACCTTAAAGAAGAGGGCTTTTGAAAAAATTGTGGGAAAAGTAAAAAATGCTGGTAACCCCTTTTCCTATAATGTCAAAGGCAAATGGCCTCATTTCAGTCATGTTTAATCTGTTATCTTACAATACTTTAGATTACGGCAAATAAAAAAATAAAGGTTAAGGGTTAAAGATTTTGCACTGAATGTGTGAGACTTGCTGTGTTCAAACTGTTCCTGAGCAGCCTTTCAGAGATACAGATAAAGTGAATACATTACTTACAAATTTACAGACTTGCAACTTCGGTTTTTATTAACTCTTTACCAAACAACAAAATTTTAGATTGGTTCAAATTGAAAGCATTTGCAGACGATAAATTAAGTGTGGCTTAAAAACTGAAACTTGTCTTTGCAAGGGTAGAAAACATTGTGGGAAAGGGAGAAAATGCAGGTTACCAGCATTTTCTCCTTTTCCCACAATGTTTTTAAAAGGTCATTTCCTGAGGGTCAATAAAACTTGGGATTGTGTTGGTAAAAGGTTAAAACCTGTGCAGTAGCCAATAGTTACCCATTGGAAATGCCTTATTTAGACATTTCTGATGAGTATTTGCAGCATTTGTTGTAGAGGAAAAGTAATTTGTTTTGGAGTTCTCAAATTTATCTACATCTCTGTTCTTATATAGCAGACATCTTTAATAATTTCCTCACCCTCAATATTATACACTGAAATTGAACTTAATAACCTGGAACCCAGTGTTTTCTCCAGATATTGTTGACCTTCTATCCTCAGTTTTTGGAATCAAAAGTAGGGGTCAAATTTCTGGATTAATTTTTTAATTCGATACATGTATTATCATAAAAAGGATTTAAAAGAGTGTCAAAATAAATGCATTCAAAGAAATTGAGCAGGACAAAATATGTAAACCATGTGTCAAAAACGCAACAAAACATGCCCTGGAGAAAACACTGTGTTATTTGTATCGGGTTCATTCTAGAGTGTGCCTTTGCGCCATCAGCACATATTTTTCATCTTTGGAACATATGAAATCTTATCTGGGGGCCAAACTGATGCATGTTTTTAGTGAGGTATTAATTTGATAAAGAGAATTGGTTCTCCAATTTCACACTTGAAGAATCAAGTGCAGCCAACAAATATCCAGGGTAATTTATAGGAGGGTTCTTATTGGTTATAACTGTGGCTGACCTTGTGTCACCCATATCATCCAATCGAAAACAGCATACATTGTACTTGAAAACATATTGAAACATTTTGCTTCCAACATAGTAGGAGAAGGAGAAGAAGCTGGTAATGAGCATTTTCTCCTTTTCCCACTATGTATCCTACCATTTCAAAGATACTTCCATTATTTGAGGCACTCGCAGTTTGTCACTTGCAAGTGCTTTCAATAGGGACAACTCTAAATTATTAGCGTTTGGTAAAGGGTTAACCCTACAAGTGTTTGAACTGACTTAAGATGTAATTGCAGAGTGTAAGTAAAGATCAGACTGCACAGACTGTGCAGTCTGATCATGGATCTACACTGTACGGTACTTTGTTAGATTTTCAAAACTACCTTGAAGCAACAATATTTTGGATATTTTCTTGATTGAAAAGGTGCATTTCATTAATTCAGTGCTGTAAGGGCTAACTCTTTACCAAACGACACAATGCTAGACTAGTACAAATTGATAGCATTTGCAAATGGCAAATTTTGATAAATATAACTGAAAAATTGAAATTTGTTTCTGGAAAGGTAGAAAATATCGTGGGAAAAGGTGAAAATGCTCACCAGGTTACCAGTATTTTCTTCTTTTCCCACAAAGTTTTCTAAAGGCCTCTTTCTCAGGGTCGGTAAAACTCAGGATTGTGTAGTAAAAGGGTTAAGTGATAAGCAGGACAATGCTGGGAGTAAAACCAGTGACAGGAAGAAAATTTTGTATTTCAGCCAGCAGACTGCATGGCTTGAGATTACTTTGTTGCTGTCATAAAACGATTCACAAACTAAACCTGTCTTTTCTATATTCTAGAAATTGAAAATGAGAGGGGACTTTTCCCACTTCATCTAAAAACTAGGGGGAGGATTTTCAAAAAATGGGCGGGACAATTTTTGAACAGGTAGAAAACATGTAGCCCATGTGACAGCCATTTATTCAACTACAAGACTATGCAGTAAACTTACTGACCTGTTTACATGTCAACAGACAGTTTCTGGAGTATTCTTCGCTAGAAATTAAATTCATTTTTCAAAAAAAAGAAAGAGTAAGACAGTTATAAAATTCTTTTTGATAAAATTCATAAAGGTTGATTTGGAAGTAGGCCGTTTTGACCCACTTCTTATCAAGGACGGTTCCACTAATGGACATTATATGTTGCTGAGTAGCTTTTGCAATGATGCCATTTTATTCAAAACACCACTATTTTCGGCAAGGCAAGATAAATTCTTTGTTTTGGAACTTTTCCAGTGTTTATTTTTATGTGGAACAGTCACACATTTATGTGGGATCCCAAAAAACTTAGTATGAATCCTGCAAGTGCATACCCAAGAATAGACACTGCTAAACTGTATTTGTGGCATAATATTAATGACAAATACCAGTATGCACAAGACAGAGGTTCCCATAAATTTTTATAATGGTTCCTATTTTTTCTAATGAGGTGGCCAGTTGGCCACATGATTTTGATATCTAGAATGAACCTTGCTGTATTTACCCATGCTACTGAACCAATACAACTTGACATATTTGGAGCAGTCACCTCTCAGAATGGGATATAGTGCTCAGAATGACTTTTTTCCCCCCCATGCATTGGAAATCTTCGACTGTCCATTATATGGAATGAAAACACACAAAGAAAAAGACTCGAGCATTATTCATTTTCACGTACCATGTATATGAAACTTGTTGGTCAAGATTCTAGATTAGACATGCAGTCAGTTTGTTACACACACTATGATTAATTTGACTTTTAATGATCCATTAAAAAAAAAAGGCTTTTGAAGACATTGTGGGAAAAGGAGAAAAGGCTGGTTACTGACATTTTCACCTTTTCACACAATGTTTTCTACCCTGCAGCTGGTGAATGTCTATTTTTGAGTCACTATTATTTGTCGTCCGCAAAAGCTTTCAATTTGGACAAGTCTTAAACTTTGTTGTTTGTTAAAGAGTTGAATTATTTCTGTCTCAATAAATTGGCAGCAGTCAAAAATATCCCTGTGATGATGAATGGTTTACATGAATTTAGGTATAACCATTTACCTAACAGTCCTGAGTTTTAATGATCCAAAGGAAGAAGTCAGTTGGAAAAATTGCAGGAAAAGGAGAAAATCATGGTATCCAGCATTTTATTCTTTTTTCTACAGTGTATTCTACCTTTCAAAAATTAAATCCATTAATTTGAGACACATCAAATTTTTTGTTGTCTGAAAATCCCTTTAATATGGATAAGTCTAAAAATTTATTGCTTGGTTCAGCAATAAAAATTGTAATATGTGAAACATATGAGGGTAATGAGTTGACCCTTTATTAAACAATTCCGACTTTTAATGACTCTATGAAAAATACTTTTGAAAACATTGTGATAAAAGGACAAAATGCTGGTAACAAGCACTTTCTTCTTTTACCACAGTGTTTTCTATCCTACCACAGGGAACTCTTACCTTCAGATGCAGTTGCTTTCAATTTGGATCAGTCTCAAATTTTGTCGTTTGGTAAAGAGTGAAGAAATGCAAAGGGTATGCAGTAATGGTATTAAAAATCACACACATGCATATAGATCTACTTGTATCTATAGTCTTTGTCAAATTCTGTTAAAAATGAAAATAGTATACAGTCACAGAAACAGTCATGGTATTTACAGCCACTCAAATATGAGCCACACATAATGCTCTCACAAAAGGGGTTTTAATGCATCTCCCAGATGCATCTATACCAAGAAAGTCATCAATTAATTGTAATTTGGCTTACGACCTGTTGAATCATAACGTAGACTTATCCTTGGACATGCAGAAAATTTACCAAAAGCAAGAAGATCCAGGTCAGCCTGCTGACCTGGGTCAGTACTATTTGCGGATGCATTAAATCCTCTTTTCACAGTGCATGCTCATATACAGGCACTTGTATATACTGGTACTTGTAGTCAACTTCTAAATGCTGTAAAAAAGATGACAAAGTTTATATGTATAAGACAGATTACAGGAAAGCCACATAGGTCTGTGGTTTAGGAATTAGATTTACCAGAAAATCCTGGTTAGATCCCTATTAACTCTTTACCACACAGTCCCGACTTTTAACGACCCTGTGAAAGAAACCTTTTGAAAACCTTGTGGGAAAAGGAGAAAATGCTGGTAACCAGCATTTTATCCTTTTCTCACAATGTTTTCTTCCCTTCCCAAAACAAATTTTAATTTTTCAATCACATATTTATTTTGTCATCTGCATTAATTTTGCTTTCATTTTGGACCAGTCTAAAATTTAGTCATTTAGTAAAGTTAAACAGGTCACATGCTGGTGTCCAGAGGCAGGGAACTTGAGAGTCCCAGCCTAGTTCTGTTGGTCGCCAGGAAAGACTTGAATAAGGGAGCTGTCACTGTTATTTAACCCTTTACCACACAGTGCCAACTTTTACTGATCCTGACTAAGGAAGCTTTTGAAAACATTGTTGGAAAAGGAGAAAATGCTGGTTACCAACATTTTCTTCTTTTCAAACAATGCTTTCTACGCTATCAAGGATACATTTCATCAATTTGGGCCCCCTGCAATTTGTCGTCTGCAGATGCGTTCAATTAAGACACGTCTAAAATTTTGTTGTCTGGTAAAGGGTTAAGTGGAAAAACTTTGAAAGTTCTTACACCATTCAATAGAGCAAACAATATAAACATACATTATATTATGATGTGTATATGGTAGGTTATTCCAGCTGGAGCTGTTGCACAACATTTAGACATGGAGGCAGATAAAAATGGAGAAGAAAGCGTATGATTTTGAATGTCTGAAATTCCTTTGTTTTGTTCTGTCCAGGAGTGGTTATACGAGGGCTGTTTGATCAATCTGTGGAATTTTGTTGTTAAAACCACATGTCTTGATATTTTAAAGCTAAAAACTTGCCTATAATGGCATGAACGTAATTTAAATCTGATAGAGAAACTTTGCTGTTATAAAATACTTTAAATGCAAAATACGTGTAACCATAGCAACGCATATAGTGTGCATTGCCAGGCTCAAATTTTTTTCCCAATTCGAAACGTGTAATTTTGTGTAAAATGAATATTCAGAAATGTGTAAAATGCCACCAAGTGTGCAAACGGTTGACTAGCATCATAACAGTATTGCCGTAAAATATCATTGCTGTGGCACTTCCTTTACTGTAATAAACTAGATTTTATCTTGTCAGTGATAGGTAATTCTTTACACAATGACGTCTTCATTAGAGTTGAATTACACACATTGATAAAAGTTTTGTGTGGGACTCAGCTAAAAATCAAAACAGGTCATAGAATTGAGTTATGCGTCGACATTTTCATTTCCCTGTAGTGTTTTAATTGTCTATAAGTGGCATGAGTGGTTCAGGAATGATTCTGAACATTGCTTACAGATGATTTTCGTGAAGGACGGCAGATTAGTGTAATGGCATCAAATTTTGGCTGCCATGTATGGCAAGGTGAATAACGACCGGCAGCATTCGGCAGAGCACGGGTGATCTGTGATCAAGTCCCACGGCTGTATCACATAGCTTGATATGCACCTACACAGTACATTTCTTCACTGAAAGTACACCGTCTTACCGTCATTAAAATTGCAGGCTTCTTTTAAAAAAGAAAACATGAGTCACAATTTTCTATCAATATCTTTCTAAGAATATTTCCGTTGGCAAACAGTTTGTACATTCAATTTTTTGGGCGTTTGGGAGCTTTCATGGACAGATCGATAGATGTGAATAACTTCTATGTGGTTATTCATGTCATTGCTAAGCGATTTACATAGGTTCTGCCATGTTAAAAAAATCATGTGATTGGTAGTTCAAAATGGAAACCTCCTTTTTCCGGACGAGGTTAAATGTAGGTACAGAATCAGCCGAGTTGTGATTAGTGGACCGGCGGGTTACAGCGCATGTCATATTGGACTTGGGTGTGTCTAAATGTTCAACAATACAAGTTTTTCCTTACACAGGATGTAGAAGTGTCTAAATTGAGAGAGCGCTGGTTGTTTGAAGGGATTATTTAGAAAAACTATACAGTCGAGCCTCATTTATCCGGACGCTTCAGTTTCCTGTGAATGTTTAGGGATAAGCTGTATTTCGGAATCAACAAAGTGGGACTGCTGGCATGGCATCCAAGTTAAGCTAGGTCAGTACCCTCCATGTTGATAAGGGACATTGTGCATTGTAAGAATTACAACAGCGTATGTTCTACACAAGCACTTGTATGTCATTATTGCTTCTACGATTGTTCAGATTTATAAAATAAAAGGTGTCATAAATTTGCATTTTGCCTTTTTGTTATTTGGTGTTTTTGTACATGACCTTTTCCTTGTACCTAATTACATGCACATGCATACATATTGTGCAAACAGGTGCGCTTGTAAAGCTCTTGTAAAGCTCGGCACATTTATGACTTTTAAAAAACCTCATGAAAAGGGGGAAACAAAAAGAAAACAAGACATGCACAGTATTTTAATAAATGCACATGACGAGTTGTCATTGTCATGGTTTTTTGGATGGTCTTCTTTGTACTGACAAATGTCTTTTTTCACAGAAGTCGAAACTTCAACTTGTTTTCTTTGCTGGTTGGTATAGAAATTCTGTTGACTTCTGATAATCATACTTTCAAAGTGGTAAAATGGCAAAGAGTAATTGAGAATATTGATTGCCAATTGATTCGATATGAAAGGCAGGCATATTTTCAATCATCTTTATAGTCTGTTAGGAGTAAAATGTTTTCAAAAAACCTAATGAAATTTATCGTGTTTGGTGGCCATTTTGTGTGTACTTTGGGGAACGTAAACATCTCGAGTAACCCATTAATCAACAGTTTTTTTTTTTTTTCCTATTGTTTACCATTTAATTTGAAAATATTTGTTTTTGAAATGAAGGATTATCGAATATGCAAGCAGCCGGTATGTTCAAATTTTAGTTTTGCCTTTAATTTTGAAAGATGAGTTTAAACATGCCCACAAAATCTTTGCGGACATTTCAGCTATTTTTTTAGCAATCGTTGCTGTAATCAAGTAGATCCAGTAATAATTAAACAACAAAAGATTGGAATTGTCACTTCAATACTATGTGTATGGATAATCTGCTAAATTGACCATTATTGATGGCACGAGAGCGTCATTTAACAGTCTTCGACAATGCTACTTATTAACATGTGTGTCTTCAAAACGTGTGAAAACCGTCTGCAACAAATGACACTAGTTAGACTGATACCCTTGTTATTCATGATGCACCAGTCCGAAATCGCACGAAGTAGACTGTATTTATGATATTTATGATAACCAGTCTATGGTACCGGGCAAAATAACAAGTCTAAATTGTGTGATACACAGTCAGGCCATGTCCAGTTTTTCAGATAAGGTTTGTTCTAATTTTTAACCCTTCGTTCCCGATTTTTTCATTCCGGTTCCGGAATGCAGATTTCTGGAATAAAAAGTAAAATTTGTACAGAAAATATCCGTTCCCTGATGTTTTTGTCCTGATCCTGAGATTTCCGAAATTATGGAGCACGGATAAACATGGCTCGACTGTACAGTTGATCTCCTGACTTGTAATGATGTTGGAGTTATTTTTTTTACATCCGGAGCCTGGCAATGATTGTTTACATGTGTTTTGTAATACTCTGTTGAAAATGTATTTCTTGATGAATTTGTATCAAATTTGGAGGATTCTTTGGGTATAAATTGTTCGACATGTATCCTAAAAACGATATTAATTGGTTGCCTAGTTTCAATTTCACAACAAAATTCCGCAAATTTATCGAACAGCCCTCATACTTGCAGGGATTTTTCTAGCACAATTTTTAGATGAAATACAGGCCCTGTAAAAATCCTGTCAAAAAGTTTTTATTTTACTGAAAATTCCCAGCAATTATTACTGAATCATGGCTGAGAGTCATGCTGTGGCCAATGGGGGGGAGGGGCTGTTTAATGCATCTCGTGATGCATTATCCCATTACCACATGACAAAATTATAGACCCATCCAAATTGAAAGCATTTGCAGACGACAATTTCAGTTTGGCTCAAATGAAGTGTTTTTTCTTTGATAGGGAAGAAAACGTTGTGGGAAAAGGAGAAAATGCTGGTTACCAGCATTTTCTCCTTTTCCCACAATGTTTTCAAAAGGCCTCTCTCTCAGGGACGTTAAAAGTCGGCATTGTGTGGTAAAGGGTTATACCAAGAAAGTCATATCATAATTATGGATCAGTAAAATCCTTTCAGTCTAACAATTGACTTCATCTTTAGGTAGAATGGTCCTTGGACATGCAGAAAGTTAAATTTTACCAGAAGCAAAAAGTTTCAACCCATGTCAGCCTGAGCTGACTGTGCAGGCTTACATGGGCCGATACTTTATGAAGATGCATTAAGCTCCCTTTTCACAGAGCATGACTTATGTATAGTGATTTGAGCTCATTATAAGTTGACTAGAGTTTTGATATGGGATCCATTTTAAGATGAAGGAGGGACTGGTTTTCTGTATTAAAATTATTGAAGCAATGTTAATACAGATATTTCTTCCAATTTTAGAATTATCAATTGTTAGCTTGGCTTTTCTCTTAGAAATTTGTGTGGTATTGTCATGCCAGGTCATTATCTGTGTCATGGTGTGAAAAACTTAGACGTTTTCTCATATCTCTGTGATTACTGAAGATATTCACTTCAAACTTGGGCTAGTTGTTTAGTATCAAAAGGGAAACGCCATTCCAGAAAGGCAAGTAACTCCCAACACATTTTTGACTCAGTTAAATGCCCTTTTTTTGACTTTAAGTCAAGACTTGTGACTTTCACTGAAAAAGCACCGGCATCCAAGAGTTTGCAGTGTTATTGTTTACCCCATAATCCCAAATTTAATGACCCTGTGGTAGAAGGCTTTTGAAAACATTGTTGGACAAGAAAAAAATGCTGGTAATGTTTTCTGTCCTGTTAGGGACAAACCCCTTTTTACAGCCATATTTATTTTGTTGTCTGCAGATGCTTTCAATAGTGGTAGATCTATGTTTTCTATCCTATTAGGGACAAACCCCTTTTTACAGCCATATTTATTTTGTTGTCTGCAGATGCTTTCAATAGTGGTAGATCTATGTTTAAAATTTTCCTAGTTGTTAAAGAGCTGAATATTACAAAATTAATATTTTGAGAAAAAGTACTTGATTAGTCAACAAAGCTTGGCATGCATTCAGAATGTCACTTACCCAGTCACAAAATGTATCTGTCAATACTATTTCTGGAGCACATTAATCTGGGACTCAAGGTTAAAGAATTGTATCATACTATTCTCACATGCATTTTTCTCAATCTCAAAGGCCACATACAGGCTCCTAGGGAAAAAGGGTAGGAAAATCCCTGACTTGTATAGTTATTTTTTTCTATGAATTTATGGTTTTCAGAATTAAATTCATAAAATATGCTCAATACTTTTATAATTCTTAATTTAACCCTTTGCAAAACTATTCCATGTTTTAATGACCCTGAGGAGGAAGTGTTTTGAAAACATTGTGGGAAAAGGAGAAAATGTTGCTAACTAGCATTTTCTCCTTTTCCTACCATGTTTTGTAACTTTTCAGGGACAAATTTTATCAATTGAGCCAGATGCAACTAAATTTATACTTTACAACAGCTTTGACTTTAGACAAGTCTGAAATTTTTCATTTGGCAAAGGGTTATACTACAGAGTACTAAAGTTAGAAAGTCAAGAATTTCATGGAGGAAAAGAAACAGAAATGAAACACTTTAACCCTGTACCAAAGAATCCCAACTTTTAACGACCCTGACAGAAAAGGCTTTTGAAAACGTTGTGGGAAAAGGAGAAAATGCTGGTAGCCTGCATTTTCTCCTTTTTCCACAATGTTTTCTAATCTATCAAAAAGAAAAATCATCATTCTAGCAACATTCAGTTTGTCGTCTGCAAATGCTTTCAATTTGGTCCATTCCAAAATTTTGTTGTTTGGTAAAGAGTTGAAAGATGTTTACTAATAAGAGAAGTTGCATGTGATGCTCTTAATATGGTCACTGTATGCGGTGATGAGACATTCTGGACAGAAGCAACCTTAATACAGGAAATAGTTGGGCCATACTCCCCGACTGAAAGTGTCTGCTGGGTTTAATCAGCATTCTAAGTCTGCATTCTAAGAGTTAATTGTGGATAAAAAGGCATTTGAGGAGAGAAGGTTAAGCATAATACTTATTATACACAAGTTAAGTTTACAAGCATTGCAAGAAATGGAAACTCACCAGTTATGATTGACATCTTTTGTCATAATATTCACAACTACGTTTTATTTCCGCAGTGTCAAAAGTCATGTGCATGAGGAAAAGGGTTGATTTTATATCCCTATAATATTCCTGCATGTTTTGCTAGAGGCTCTCATAGATTCAGTATTTTGATTTTTTACTGTCTTCTTGTATTTGACTTGGATGACTGGTTATACCTTTAAAAATAAATTTGCAGCAGATTCAAGCTTTGTGAAAATTGGAAATCAACTTTATTGAGGGCTAATGCACAGAGTTTAAAAAAAACCCTTTAACCCTTTACCACACAATGCCGACTTTAAACGACCCTTAGGGAGAAGTCTTTTGAAAACATTGTGGGTAAAGGAGAAATGCTGGTAACCAGCGTTTTCTCCTTTTCCCACAATGTTTTCTACCCCATGAAAGAAAAATCACATCATTTGAGCTACATTGAAATTGTCACCTGCAAATGGTTTCAATTTGGACGGGTCTAAAATTTTGTCGTGTGGTAATGGGTTAAACCCCATTTCACAACTGAAGTTGCTTTTTTGGCAAATGAAGATCTAGGTCAGTCAGCACAAAAGATGCCATCTGATATTTTATTAATGCACTGCCTGCTTTACAGAAACACAAAAGACAGAAGCATCCATGGAACTGCACTTATTTTCTCTTATTTCTAGACTGAAAAAGTTATGTTAACTGCTGTTATCAGGCAGTTTCAGGGAGGGTGTGTGGCATTTCACGGAAAACCATGTTTGTTGAAAATGATCCCTAGCCCTGACCCTTACCCTAACCCCGACAAATTGTGGCTCAGATCTTCCTCCCAGACAGAGCTTTTCATGAAATTAATCTAGGAATTTAGCAATTGGTATTTTAAAACATACATGGATTTCAACGAAACACACTTTCGACGAAATGTCGTGCACCAGTTTGAGAGTCAACTCTTTATCATACAACAAATTTTGGACCGGACCAATGTCAAAGCATTTGCAGATGGCAAATAAAATGTTGCTAACATGATGATTTCTGTCATTGATAGGGTAGATCACATTGTGGGAAAAGGAGAAATTGCTGGTTACCAGCATTTTCTCCTTTTCTCACTATGTTTTTAAAAGCCTTCGCTTTCAGAGTGGTATAAAACTTGGGATTGAGTGGTTAATCTAGATTCAATATGCTACAATGTTTTCTAAAGTGGTCACCTGTAGGACAGAACTGGTTATCTGCTGGTGGTTATGGAGTTTCTTCAAGCATTTATAGGCAGTTAGCTCACAGGTGAATGCAAAGTACTCAATGTGAGCTCTTGTGAGGATACTGTGTCTGTCTTAATTCCTCCATGGTGTGTAGCCCGCCTGGGTAGCTCAGTGGTTAGCATATCTGACTTGTGACCTGGTGGTTGCAAGTTCAATACGGGTTGAGGCAAACTTTCTTACCAGCGATTTTTCACCTCTCACTTCTGATGCATGTGAGAAAAGTAGTCATTGGCTTTGGAAAGAGAGTTGTGTCGGTACTGGTGTGAGAAAGCCAGGGAATACATGGGTGCCTCACTGACTGCCATTTGACCTAAACTGTTAATATGGCGTTAAACTCCAATACAAACCAAAACAAACCATTGTATGTACTCGACTTTTACTTTGGGTACACTCTAGGGGCCAAACTATTTATCCAATACTTCTGAATCTTGATCAGAATGTTTGTCTTGATATCTCTGGTGAGTTCAAAACTGTCATTCTGGGACGCCTGGGTCAAAAAGTAGATTACTTGAACAAATCTTACAAAAACCTTGTGTACACTCTAGAGGCCATATTTTCAGCCTGATAGTCAAGAAAGAATGATATCTTGGACCAGATGGGAAATGGGTTACGTCAGATGCAAAAATAAGGTCACATGACAAATGTTAGTAAAACCCTTTTGTATATTGTAGGGGCCACAATTTCAGTCTGATTCTCACCAAACTTTGACAGAATGTTTGTCTCGATGATATCTCAGCCAAGTCTGAAAACACCACATTTTCTGTCCAATACTAATATCAATAATTGGTTGGAATGTCTGTCTTAATTATATATTGGACGAGCTTAACCCTTTCCCAAACGACAAAAATTTAGACGGGTTGAAATTTGGAAACATTTGCAGACAACAAAATAAATGTGACTTTAAAATTGAAATTTGTTTTGGGAAGGGTAGAAAGCATTACGGGAAAAGGAGAAAATGCTGGTTACCAGGTTCGCAAGATCGTTAAAAGTCGGGATTGTGTGGTAAAGAGTTAAAATATGGGTGGAGTTAGGGCAAAAAATAGGACAATTGGACAAAATCGAAAAAATTTAGTGTGTATAGTCCAGAGACTACATTTTCAGCCCAATGCTCCAGAAACTTTGTCAGAATGTTTTCCTGTATAATATGTCAGACAAGTGTCAGACTGGGTCACATAGGGTCAGAAAGTAGGACAGTGGACAAATCTTTAAAAAAAAAAGCTGTACATCCTAGTGCATACATTTTTTTTGTCCAATGCACATGTAATGTGGTTAGAATGTTAATCTCATTGACATCTAATAGACAACTTTGAAAATGGTTCAGATAGGAGGAAAAAAAACGTCACATTTTAGAAAAACCTTCTATACACTTAAGGGGCCACGTTTTCAGTACAACACTTTTGGTAAGAACATTGATTGAAAGTTCGGTCAGTTCAGGTCAAAAAGTAGGTCTTTTGGACAAATCTTAGAAAAAAACTTGCATACACTCTAGAGGCAAATGGGCCAAATTGTAGAAAAATCATGTGTACGCTCTAGAGGCCACATTCTGTGTCCAAAACTCATTAAAGTTGGTCAGAAGGGATGTCTCAGTGACATTGCAGACTAGTGTGGAATGATTTTAATTAGTTCAGAAAGTAGGTCTATGGGGCGAATCTGAGGAAAACTTTGTGCACTCTGCAGTGAGAGGCCACATTTTCAGTGATGATAACCAAGTTTGAAACTTGGTGATGTCAGGTCAAAAAGTAGGTCACAGGGACAAATCGGCTGTGAAACACCTGGTGTACACTCAGGAGGCAACATTTTTAACCCATTACTCATAAAAGTTAATCAGAAAGTTCATCTTGTTGAAAGGTTGGTCAAGTATGAAACTAGGTGTAATGTTAGAAAAACCTTGTCAACTCTCTAGGAGCAACATTTTCGGTCCGATACTAATGAATGACTTCTAAGGCACACAGGCTCAGGGCTGCCTTTCACTAAACTGAATGCACATGAAATTTGTATGCGCAGTTTAAGTAAACATAAAGCCTGAAAACAAGTTTCACTAACCTGCATACCGATAACTTTATTGAGTAAATATTTACATAACTTTACACAATCTCATAAAAGTAGGTACAGTCACAAATTATTTGTGTAAATCTACTCAGTATATTGAAGCACAGCCCAGGTGAGGAATGAAGGGCTGTTTGTTTAGAATTGGGACTCTTATACTAGTATATTTAGCCAGCCCTTTTGTTACAGAGCTATACTAGTATATTTAGCCAGCCCTCTTGTTACAGAGCTGATGAAATAAAAATACCTGGGGATTGCTTGTTTCGTAAAGATGATTTTAATGAAATTGTACAGTTTAGTCATTTTCTCCTGTTGGTACATGTATTTGTATATCCCCCCCCCCTCCCCTCCGTTTTCTTTCCAGGATGAAGATGGGGTACTGGGTAATTATGTTGGTTTTTCTGTTGGTTTGCATTTACCACAATCATATTTAAGGAACTGAAACGGGAAAGTGACTGTTTTACTTAAAATCAGTGGAAATCAGACGGTGCCAGTTAGGCGGCAGTTGAAATTAAGTGGTAGCAGCTGAAAATTTGGTCATCTGGCGAAAGTTTAGGTACTACCTAAAGGTAAATTCCGACCCTGATTGTTTTTTTTGGTGAGTGAGTACAAATACATGTGTGACCGTGCACCGTCCAATTGCTGTTGGTGCCATTTCAGTGCCAAATAGTGGACTCATCCAAATTGAGAGCAATTATTGCAAAAGCTGCCTTCCTCAGGGTCGTTAAAAGTCAGGGTTGTGTGGTAATGTGTTAATTCATTAAGTTCATTTGTGCAAATTTTCATCAGGAGGTGATTCGATAAAGGTTTACCTTTCCCAGGAGTTTGATGTATTGTTTTATTTTGATGGCCTTTGTCCATACTGTTTTGTTTTGGATGAAATTTTGTTTTGTTTCATTATCCTCAAATCAAGTTTTGTTTCGTTTTCTGTATGGATGTTTTCTCAGGGTTGTTAAAACTTGGGATTGTGTGGTAAAGAGTTAACTCCGCACCAAACAACAAAATTTTAATTTAGTTCCAAACAACTAAAGAATTGTAATTTGTTTTTGGAAGGGTAGGAAACACTGGGAGAGAAGAAAATGTTGGTTACAAGCATATTCTCCTTTTCCACCAATGTTTTTAAAAGCTTTCTTTCAAAGGGTTGCTTAAGGCTGGGATTGTGTGGTAAAGGGTTAAACTTACAAGTGTTGTTTTACCATTAATAAGAAATAAATTAGAAGAAGAAGGCTCTTGAAAACATTTTTCGAAAAGGAGAAAATATGTATAGTGCATTCTGTCCTATTCCCACAATGTCTTCTAGACTTTCAAAGACATATTTCTTCTTCTGAGACATAAAACATCATGTATGTTGCTCTAAGTGCTTTCATTGTGGGCAAGTCTAAAAATTTGGAAGCGCATTATAGGGCTTATTAACGCTTTACGAAACAACAAAATTTCAGACTAGTTCAAATTGAAAATCGTTACAGGTGACAAAATAAATGCGATTCAAAAATCGAATATTGTTTTTGGAAGGTTAGAAAATATTGTGGAAAAGGAGATACATGTAATGCTGGTTACCAGCGTTTTCTACTTTTACCACAATGTTTTCAGAAGCTCTCTGAGGTTAGTTAAAAGTAGGGATTGTGTGGTATAAAAGGGTAGAAAAATTACGGCACAGTGCTGTAATGGCGTGAAGCAGAAATACACTTGTGAAGCAACTATAGTTGATGTAGGCACCAGTGTAGGTAAAAATCAGACCACTAAACATGTAGTCTGATCTTTGATCTTCATTGTACACTTTGATGAATCATTGGACAAACACTTCACAAAAGTAGTGATTAAGTCTTTTTTTCTAGACTGAAAATGTTTGCTGGGTTTGTTTGGTGGTCTTTGACTCTTTACCAAACTACAAAGTTTTAGCCTTGTCCAAATTAAAAGCATTTGCAGACGACAAAATTAATGTTGATTGAAACGTGAAATTTGACTCTGAAAGGATAGAAACATTGTGGGAAAAGGAGAAAATGCTGGTACGTGTATTTTCTCCATTTCCAGTAATGTTTTCAAAGCAGCAAACATATTTCAGGTGATAATGAGAATAGGACACAATTCAACATCATATTTTAGATAACTGTACCAACTTTTGTATTCCATAAACATAGTTTCTGTAGGTTTTGATGAGACTTAAAGCAATTTATATGAACTTTTAGAATATGTACATAGATAATGGCTTTTAACTACTCACAAAGGGAAATTAATGTTTTTTTTTAAATAGTTTATTTTGTTTTAAGTCAGAAGTCTTGTTTATTTATTATAGATTTTAAGTTGAGTTTTTGAAATGGTTTCAGAATGAATTAACTGTTTCCCAAACAATCCCCAGTTGGTTACCAGCATTTTAGCCTTTTCCCGCATCCTTTTATAATTTGAGTCACAATCAATTTGTTGTCTCCAAAAGATTTCAATGAGAACCTGTCTCAAGTTTTAAATTAACTCTTTACCACACAATCCTGACCCTCAGAAAGACTTAAGCCTTTTGCAAACATTGTGGGAAAAGGAGAAAATGCTGGTAACCAGCATTTTCTCCTTTTCCCACAATGTTTTCTGCCTTTCCCTAAACAAAGTTTAACTTTTCAGTAACATTTGTCTGCAAATGCTTCCAATTTGGACCAGTCTAAGATTTTGTGGTTTGGTGAAGGGTTAAACTGTTAATGCATACTTGCATGTACTTTACTGATTTGGTCTTGAATTTAGCATCATTAACTTTAAGCATTCCAAATACATGAAACAGTCAAACAGACAGTTGAAGAGAACCAAATATTGCAAATTAAAGGCGTTTTTTGTTCCAGTAAGAAGCAGACAGCAAAGATACGAGCTCAGAGGATTTTTTGAATGTTCCCTCATTCTAAATGTAACAAATTTTATCACTTAATCATAGACTGCTAAGCACAACTAAAGATGCTTTTGGATAGATCAGATTACACAAACTGTTCAGTCTGATCTTGAATCTACATTGTTTCCTATTTTACATGAGATATTGGCAGACCAATCTATTTATGAGCTTGGTGCTCTAATAATAAGATGAATAAGTTAACTCTACCAGATGACAAAATTGTGGGCATGTCAAAACTGAAGCAGATGCAGACAACAAAATAAATCTGATTCAGTTGTTGAAATTTATCTCTGTAAGGTTAGAAAAACATTGTGGGACAAGGAGAAAGTGCTGGTTACCATTTTCAAAGGCCTCCTGCTTATGGGTAATTAAAAGTTAGGATTGTGTGGCAAAGGGTGAAAGAACAAGACATGATAATAGCTAAATAAATAAGAGAAATAGTACTGTAACCTGTTCCTGAAAATCATAGGCATGGTTTGTATTGTGACAGTGCTGATAGTGTTATTTTCCTTTTTGTAGTTTGCCAGCCCTTATGCCTATGTACCACCTCCACCCACTGGCTATGAGAAGCATACAGGTATTTTATCACTTTTTGTCTTTTAAATATGAGTTTCTATCGCCCTAACATTTTGAACACATTGTTGGAAAGGGATCATTAACTATTCACAAACAGTTGACATTTTCTTAAAAAATTTTCCATTTCAATTAACTCTTTACCAAACAACAGAATTTCAGACTAGTTCAAATTGAAAGCATTTGCAAATAACAAAATAATTGTGACTGAAAAATTGCAATTTGTTTTAGGAAGGATAGAAAACATTGTGGAAAAAGGAGAAAATGCTGGTTACCAGCATTTTCTCCTTTTCCCACAAGGTTTTCAAAAGGTTTCTTTCACAGGGTCGTTAAAAGTCGGGATTGTGTGGTAAAGAGTTAAAAAAGGAAATTCCTTTCTTTCAATTATATCTACTGTGTACCTTTTACATTTGAACCATGTTCTGGCAAAAGGGGTTTAATGCATTTGCTACAACTATCAACTGAGGTCAGTCTGCACAGTCAATGCAGGCTGGTCTGGGTCGAAACCTTTTGCTCTTGGTCAATTTTTTGCATGTCAAAGGACCAGTCTACCCCATAATTCAGCCGGCCGTTTGACAAAATGGATTTTGTGGATCCATGATTATGTGATGACTTGCTTGGTACAATGCATCACAGAGATGAATTAAACCCCTTTTTGCCAGAGTATGGCTCATTAATTTTGTTAGTGTTATGTCTAGGAGTAGTTTGTATAGTAATGCAGTTTCAGGGGTGCTGCTTAAATTCCCCAGATTGACTGAATTCTTTGAGGGATTGTTCATAATCATTGCAACAGCATTTCATCTGTCTCTTTCTGCTGAACATTGTTTCAGCAAGGTTTATTTTGGAAAGTGGCCAGTAGCTTGTGCAGAATATTCAAAATACTGGTTATAGAAGCTTGAGGAAAGCATGGATAGGTGATGGGTTAGTCCTTGACCAAACAAATACAAGATTCACATCTGTGCTGAATGGAAAATTTGGAGGGAATGTCTGGGAAAAATAGCTTATCACAAACAGTTGTTCCTTTTCTCACGATGTTTTTCATATGATTCATTGGAAAGTTTTTTTGCTCTGTTTCAAATGATTCTCCTTTGTGTCTCTGGATGGAATTTTCAGTCTGTTTGATAATTTCTTAAGATTTGAATTCTGTGGAATATTGACTTCAGTAACTGATTTCCAACTGGTTGTAGGTGATCCGAGACAGGACATGGAGTTTGAGAGGCAGTACCATCAAACCCAGTCTACCTTTATCGTACCTGATGTGATTAAAAACTTTCTACAGTACTTCAGAAAGTGTGTCAAGGAGCAAAATGTATATGGGATCCAGGATGCGTATGAAAACGGGTATGAAAATTTACTTACCTCTTTAAGAGACGACAAAAGTTTAGACATGTCCTAATTGAAAGCATTCAGCAATGACTCAGATAATAGGATTTTTGTCTTTTAAAGAGTGGTAAGAATCGTCGAAAAAGGAGACAGTGCTGGTTACTAGATTTTTTCTCCTTTTTTCATTAATTGATTGATTGATTGATTGATTGATTGATTCATTGATTCATTCATTCATTCATTCATTCATTCATTCGTTTGATTCATTTCATTTGTTCATTCATTCATTTATTCATTCACTCATTTTGGTTCATGATTTGTTAACCCCTTACCACAAGATTCCGTCTTAAAGATCTTGAGAAAAAACAGCTTTTAAAAAAATTGTGGGAATAAGAGAAAATGCTGGTTACCACCATTTTCTCTTTTTCATACAATGTTTTCAAAAGTCTTCTTCCTAAGTGTCATTAACTCGAGATTGAGTGTAAAAGGATAAAAATGATACCTCATTGTCATCTACTGCAAATTTTTTGTAGGATCTAATAATGATGATATAAAGATAGAATATCCCCAAATATATTACCAGTTTTAATGGACTTTCTGATTACAGTTTTAGTAAACTGACAGAACGATTTTTCAAAAATAATCCTTGGCCAGATGCAGACGTGGTAGCACCCATTGTTCAGAATGGTGAGTTGTCTTGAACTTTGTTTTTGATGATCTTATCAAGTAATGAAAAATAAAATCATCCATATTGAAAGTATCTGCAGATGGCAAATTAACTCTTTACCAGACAACAGAATATTAGACTTGTCCAAATTGAAGACATTTGTAGACAGCTAATTAAATGTTGCACATGTACAAATGATGAAATTTTTCTTTCTTTGAAAACCTTGTTGGGAAAGGAGAAAATGCTGATTACCTGGATTTTCTCCTTTTCCAAAAATGTTTTCAGAAGCCTTTTTTCTCAGCATCATTAAAACTTGGGATTGTGTGGGAGAGGGATAAATGTGGCTAAATGATATGGGAATTGTTTTTGAATAGGTAAGAAAGTTTGCTGCTCACCAGAATTTTGTCTTTTCCCACAATGTTTTGAAAAGCTTCCGTCCTCAGTGACCTGAAGTAACACTGGTGTTTGGCAAAGGAATTACCTACGCTAAGACTGTATAGTTCATTACCTTTAACCACTTACCACACAATACTGACTTTTAACGACCTGAGGAAGATGCCTTTTGAAAACATTGTGGGAAAAGGAGAAAATGCTGGTAACCAGCATTTTCTCCTTTCCCCACAATGTTTTGTACTCTATCAAGATAAATTCCAATATTTGAGCAGCATTCATATTGTCGTCTGCAAATGCTTTCAAGTTGGAGGTCTACATTTTTCTCATGCGGTAAAGAGTTAAGACTCTTCCATTCAAACTGTTTTGGTTAGAATGTGTTATACAGTAGCAGATATTGTTAATCCTAGCACATTCTTTTCACATTTCAAATTTGTTATAGCACTGTAAGCAAAAACCCATTACTGCACACATGTACAACTTGCTATAATTCTCTCAAAAGTACACTGGTAAAGGTGATTGACCCAGGGCTTGTGAAAGAATTTTGCCAGAAACGGTAGTTTCCTTATTCCTAATAAACATTATTTTCCTGTCTTAGAAGTGTTTGCACATTGTGTAAGATGTATAAGTCGATAAATTTCCCTGTTAGAGGTATGGTAGCCCAGTGCCATAAAGGCTAATCTTAGACCCTATACAAATGCTGGGACAAAGAGGAAACGGAGAAAACATATTGTTAATTACTGCATTGTGGGAAAAGGAAAAATTGCTTGTTGCAAGTACATTTACATCAGGTTCATATGTTACATACTAGCATGTTAGATGTTTTCTATGTGGCAAAAGAGGCTCATAAGTTACCAGTGACTTTTGTAGCAATCTTTTAAGGCCTTCATTTTTGTCATGTGTAAGTTTATAAGCCTTCCCAAAGTGCTTCTCTTTTTCAAGTTTTTCTTCAAGTTTTGAAATTTTAAGAAGGGTAAAATACTGATTATGTCAAATTCTATTAATTGATGAAAAAATTCTCTCTTTGTTTTTCTACACAGATGCAGTTTTCTTGAACTTATACAAAGAGTTATATTACAGGCATATCTATGCCAGAGTTCAGGTTTGTGATAGAGACTTTTGTTTTCTGTTATTTCACGCATTACCTCAGTTTCAATACGAGCCAGTTGCATTGAACACTGTACCAGACAACAATATTCAGACTTTTCCATTTTGAAAGTATTCGGTAATTCAAATGAAGTGTGGCTCATATGATAGGTCTAAATATTATATCATTGAAAGGGTAGAAAGCATTGTAGGAAAAGGAGAAAATGCTTGTTACCAGCATTTTCTCCTTTTCCGGTGATGTTTTCAAAAGGTGTCATCCTTAGGGGCATGAATACAGGGAATTTTCTGTTGAAGGGTTGTCTCAAATAATTAACCCTGCTCATGTATACAAACCCAAAACCCCGTGATGTGAAACCAGTCATTCTACCTCTACACCACTGTCTGACAATTTCTTTTCTTGTGTGCCAAGCCACAGATACGCAGTTGGTAGCATACAGGACTTCAGAACAGGGGCTTGCTGGTTCAAATCCCTATCTCAGCAATTTTTTTTTCCAAGGATTGATAATATTCATTGAGGTTATAAATTGCTCTCTCACTACTGATCATTGTTTCGATGATGGTTATGTGGGAAAGCAACTAGTTGCTTGGGAAGAATAGTGTGCAAAATACTGGTAACAGAAATTCCAGGAAAGCATGGAAAGGTGCACTGGCTGCCACAATATATCTGAAATAATGTTGAAATTGGTGTTAAACACCATGCAATCAATCAGTCAAACCTCCACACTACTGTCCCACAATTTATTTTCTGGTGTTATTATTTCAGTCGGGTCCAAGCCTGGAACAAATGTTCGAGTCGTACTACAACTACTGTAATCTGTTCAACTATATCCTCAGTAAGTATTGCTAGAAAGTCTTCTGTGTTCTAATTCACAGGGTAAGGATAAAAATCTGCTTTGCTCGTGAACTCTTTACCACACAACCTCAAGTGTGAACAACTCTGCAAAGAAGGTTTTTGAAAACATAGTGGGAAAAGGAGAAAATGCTGGTTAACAGCATTTTCTCCTTTTCCCACTATGTTTTCTACCCTAATAAAACAAGTTCCATTGTTTCAACCATATTTAAATTCATCTGCAAATGCTTTGAGTTTGGACTAGTCCAAAATTGTGGTGTTTGGTAAAGTGTTATCTCCTTCACTGCCTTGAATAGCTTTTTTTTTTGTGGATGATGCAGATCAAGATGAAACTGCACGGAACATGCAGCTGATCCTACAGCTGATCCTAGATCTACACAGTCTAAAACCTGATGGTAAACTAAGACCAAAAATTATCTTTAGCTGCAGTGGGACTGTACTTTTAGACCCACAAAAATTAAAAATTGTTAAATCCATTGAAACAAATACAACTTTTTGTGTGTGTGTGTGTGTGGAAGAGGTGCTGAGCTATTTTTTCTATGGAAGTTAATTGCACTACAGACTTCTTATGATTTATATCTTGGTTAATGCCACTTCAGTAAAGCCACTTCAGTAAAAAGGCAGTGAAGCAATACAGGGCCATTATGGCCTTCTTGTGTCTTTTTCCCACAATGTTGTCAAAGGTATATAAAAGCAGGGAGATTTTTTTTTTGTTAAAAGATTAAGCTTTCATTTACTATTATGTATATTTGAGTCATGCTCTGGGAAAAGGGAGCTTAGTGCATCTCTGTAATGCATAATACCAAGCATGCCATTATATGATTATGGATCAATGACCAACCAACCGTAACATGAGGTCCGTAGAGAAAATTGACCAACAGCATAAAGTTGGGACTGAGCAGGCTGACCTGGGTTGATACTTTTCGCAGATTCAATTAGCCCCTTTTCTCAGAGCATGACTCATTTGTTTTCTCTTTATAGATGCTGATGAGCCTGTCAGTCTACAGCTGCCAAATCAATGGTTATGGGACATAATTGATGAATTTATTTATCAGGTATTTTCCTTTTATCTTTTTTTGAGGCCCTGATATACAACGGTGATGCTAGTTTACTAGCCGTGTACTTAACAGTCTTGGCAACTTAACCCTTTACTAAACAAACCTGAATTTCCACAGCCCCTTTGAAAACACTGTGGGAAAAGGAGAAAATGCTGGTAACCAGCATTTTCTCCTTTTCCCACAATGTTTTGTACCCTTTCTAAGGTAAAGTCCAATGTTTAGGCAACAAATGATTTTTCGTCTTTAAATGCCTTCAATTTGGAAAAGTCTAAGTATTTGTCATTTGGTAAAGAGTTAACTGTAGGTTGATAAAGAGTAACTCTTTACCTAACAACAAAATTACAGACTAGTTTAAACTGAACGCAGTTGCAGACAATAAATTACATGTGTCTCAAATGACAAGATTTGTCTTTGTAAGGGTAGAAAACATAGAATAAAAAAAGAGAAAATGCTGGTTTCCAGCATTTCCTCCTTTTCCCATAATGTTTTTAGTAGTCTCTATCTTTGGGTTAGTTAAAAGACAGCATTGTGTGGTAAAGGTTTCATAAATAGATTGACTTGATTATGGATTTAATATAGACACCAAATTAATGGGTACTCCATTAGTGAAACTCCCAAGTGAAATAGTAAAGCATCCCTCGCCCCCTCCATTAAAAAAAGACCCTGCACAATGAGAAGGAAATCATTAAAGATGTAGACTTAGTCTTTATCAGACAATCCCATGATGTCTTGCTGCCACTGAAGAATGCTTTTGAAAACACTGTGGAAAAAGGAGACAATGCTGGTAACTGGCATTTACTCCTTTTATCATAATGTTTTGTACATGTCTTAGGACAGTATTCCTATCATTTAGGCTACATCAAATTTGTGGTCTGCCAATGCAATTGATTTGGATGAGAGTAGAATTTTAGACAAGACCTATTTTATTTGAACACACTTGCAGAGGACGTCTTAAAAGTAGCCAGGGGTGGACTTGATTTGATATCTGTAGAGTACTCTGACTGCACGGGAGCAGCACGCTAAATCAAGTGAAATCGAGCAAACAGCGTACTCCCGAGATGAATCAAGTGTGAGGAAACATTGAAGATGGCTGACAATGATCGCAATATTGTTGTTACAGCTCTATTTAAATTAATGACTTACGAATTACCAGTTTGCAATACACATGGATGACCTCAGAAGACTTCCATATCAAAAAAACATCCTTTGCATTCTTCAAGTTCGAAAATTGTTCTCCTTCCCGCCACTTTTTGAGGGGATTACGTCATGTGACTGCTCTGCTCTCAACCTCAGATGATGGAGTACTCCAGAATGCACCGGCGCAGCTACTCCATTACACTTGATTATGAATCTGCATGCTCGGAGTAAAAAGAGTGCTCAGATCAGCTAAATCAAGTCCACCCCATAATGCAGAGATTTATCTTTTACTCTTTAGCAAACCACAAAATTCTAGACTTGTTTAAACTGGAAGCATTTGTAGATGACATATTAGAAGTAACCCAAGTGATGATTTCTATCTGTGAAAGGGGTTAAAACAATGCGGGAAAAGGAAAATGCTGATTAGCAGCATTTTCTCCTTTTCTCACAATGTTTCATAAGCCTTCTTTTTAAGATTGTCAAAACACGGAATTCTGTCGTAAAGGTTTAAAAGGATAATACATGATTTTGGTAGAAAAGGAGAAAATGCTGATAGCCATGCTTTTCTCCTTTTCCATTATTGGTTTCAAAAACCATCTTCATCAGGGGTGATAAAACATGAGTTGTTTGGTGAAGGGTTAAATTTATGCATGCTCTGTTTTCCAGTTCCAGTCCTTCAGTATCTACAGATGTAAAACAAGCAAGAAGCTTCCCGAGGAAATAGATATTCTGAGAAACAATCCAAAGGTAAGAACATTCTTAGCTCGGCTGTTTTCGAAGAAAAAGTTGAGGTTTTGTCATAGCCCTGTGGTTGTCTATGCCAACGTTGTCGTGCAAAAACTTTGACATTGAATGTCTCAGTCATTACTGAAGATATTTACTTCAGACTTGGACTAGTTGTTAACTATCAAAAGGGGAACCCATACAACAGGGGTAGGTAACCATTGCTATAGTTTTGACACAGTTATCCCCCTTTTTTGACTAAAGATTTTTACTGAAAATCAATCCATGTCTAAAGGCAATAGCAGCTGAGGGTTGGTACCCATATGTGGTGCTCTTGTTTTATCATCACGTAACCATCCATATTTTCAGTGAAATGTAGCCATGACCAGTTTGCTTATTGTACACATGTTAGAGATAAGTAAAAACTATTAAGTTGAAGCGCTTGATTCATATGCCTTACATGGAAAATATTACTGACCCAGATTTCTCTGTGAAAATGATGGTCAAAACTGATGATCATAGCAAAGCTGCCAATTCTAAGTTCTTTAAATTCAAAACAAAATCATTGTATGAAAGTTTCCTTGGAAGTACTGTATCCACATGTCATAGTAGCAAATAGGCTTTTAAGGTAAAATTTATTAAACTTGTCTTCTAAAAATGTTATTAAGGTCGCCAAAGGCTTGGTGAATAGCATTTTTTCTAAACTTGTTTAAAAAAAATTTATCTCAAATGCAAACCTATGTCAGGTCCTATATTTACTGACTGTTGTTATGTAGCTGTGAACATGATATCTATTATAAACAGCGGTTTAACCATTTACCAAACTATCCAGTGACTTAACAACGCTGAAGAAAAAAGGGCTTTGAAAACTTTGTGGGCAACCAGCATTTTCTCCTTTTCCCACAATGTTTTCTGCCCATTAAAAAGACAATTCTATCATTTTAGCCACCATATATTTTTTTCTCTGAAGATGTTTTTAATTTGTAAAAGTCATAGATTTTAATGTAATGTATAGTTAACTCTTTACCATGCAATCCCAACTTTTAATGACCTTGAGAAAGAAGCCCTTCGAAAGCCCTTTGAAAATGTGGGAAAAGAAGAAAATGCTGATAACCAGCATTTTTTCCTTTTCCCACAATATTTTCTGCCCTTCCCAAAACAAATTTCAATTTTTAGGTCACATTTATGTTGTCGTCTGCAAATGCATTCAATTTGAACTAACCCAAAATTTTGTCATTTGGTAAAGAGTTAAGTGTTGGGATTGTTACCATGAAATCCTCATATAATTCCTGCAGGTGACACTTGTCATGTTCGGCTGTCCTTAAGCAAGACACTGGCCAGTCCCAGACTGGTATTGGTGAAACCTTGGACAGATATAAATAAGTGAGCTGTTGCCAAATGGTTTGACACTTTACCAAACTATCCTGACTTTTAACAACCCTGAGGAAGAAGGCTTATGAAAACATTGTGGGAACAGAAGAAAATGCTTGTAATGTACACCAGCATTTTCTTCTTCTCCCATCATATTTTCTACCCTTTGAAAGACAAATTCCTTGTTTTGAAGGGCATTTTGTCGGTTGCAAATGCTTTCAATTTGGACAAGTCTAAATTTTGTTTGCATGGTAAACAGTTAAATAATGTTGGAAAAGGCATAACTCCATTTCATCAAATGCTTTTGACAAGTTGCCTAATGCTTTTCGTTAGGCCAAAATCGGATAAGTCCATAGGATACTTCTCTAAATTTTCTAAGCTATGATAGAACTAAATGATTTTCTCCACACAGGATATGTAAACATGAATTTCATGCACGATGCTGATAGATTTTATGATACATAATTAATTACATTAGTCGCTACTGCAAATTGTAACTTTCAAAAACGGACCTTAAAACTTCTAAGCAGAGAATGTTTTCTGAAATTCTAGCATGGTTCTGTTGCTTGTAACCAGAAATTTGTGCATGCTTCCTGATACAGTACAGTCTCTAAATGGGCGCTTTGTTTTGAAGAAGGTAGGAAGTCAGTTGAGGATGCCCTAGGGGAGGTAGGTCTGCTCCCATTATCATTGTTAATGTCAAACAATGAATAATGAAGGTGCGCAATGTACAGTCCAAGAGTTGGAAGCCATAACTGGCCTTCATTTGTCTAGTATTTTTAAGACCTCACAACTTGGGCTTCAACAATGGCTTGTAGAGATTGTTGTGTGTTGGATAGTGTTAGAGACACTTAGTTTGCATAGATTGTACATAATTCATCATTACTTCACTGAAATACTGGTGAAAAAAAGTATGTTGAACAGAAACAAAATACAGACATGAGTTCAAAACTATTTTGTTAATTATATTCTACAGATTTGGAATGTTCATAGTGTTCTTAATGTGCTACATTCTTTGGTGGAGAAATCCAGCATAAACAGACAGTTGGAGGTGTACACAAATGGAGGTAACACAGGCTACAGTTTATAGTTGTATCTCATTAAAGTAACAATCATTGATGGCTAACACCTAACTATATAGGCTGGAACTCATGTTGAACTGAGTTTCTGCTGAGCCCCGATAGCTCAGTTGGTAGAGTATAGGACTTTCTTTTCAAGGATTGATGATGGTCTTTGTGACAGGATTCATTCCACTCTCACCGCAGACCATTGTTTCAACAATGGTTATGTGGGAAAGCAGCCAGTGGCTTAGTAAGAATATTGTGCAGAGCACTGGTAAAAGGAACTCCAGGAAAGCATGGATAGGGGCACTGGCCGCTGCAATATAACTGAAATAATGTTGAAAACGGCGTTTAAACCCATAAAATCAGTCAATGAACTGACTTTCTGCACATGCTTTAAACAAGAATTCAACTTTCATTAATGCTGCAGAAACTATGTGAAATCTAAATTAAGACTTAACTCTTTACCAAATGACAAAATGGGGACTTGATCAAATTGAAAGTATTTGCAGATGACAAAGTAAATGTAGCCCAAATGATGATTTCTGTCTTTGATAGGGTAGAAAATATTGTGGGGAAAAAGGAGAAAATGCTGGTTACCAGCATTTTCTCCTTTTCCCAGAATGTTTTCAAAACTGTTTTTCTTTCAGGGTCATTAAAACTCAGGATTGTGTAGTGAAGGGTTAAGTAGAAAAGTTTGAATTGTAAACTCTATACCATGGGACAAAGTGTTAGACTTGTCCAAATTGAAAACATTTGCAAACAACAGCTAAAATGTTGCTGAAATGATGTTATTTGTCTATGAAGTTTGGGAAATGTTGAAGGAAAAAGGTTACCAGTATTTTCTTCTGTTACTACATTTTCAAAAGCTTGGAATTTGTTTCTATAGGAGTTGTACTGGATCACATTTACGCATAATATAGAATCTTAATTTTCTTGCTCAGCTGCAAGGAGCATGGAAACAGTCTTATGGGCACTGGCCAAGGTTCTGTTTGAAAGGAATACATCTGAAAACACCTTTGTCAATTCTGACTTAGAATTTTATTATATAAATTTTGTCCAACTGTAGGAGATCCAGACAGCGTGGCGGGGGAGTTCGGACAGCAATCCTTGTACAAGATGTTGGGATACTTCAGTCTGATTGGTCTGTTGAGACTTCATTCACTTCTTGGTGATTACTATCAGGCATTGAAGGTGCTGGAAAATATTGACTTCAACAAAAAGGCAGGTTTGAGTGTGCATTCATCCATATACTGGTTATTTTTTGACATATTAAAAAAGGGCGAACACTCTCAGAAAAGAGAAATCTTATTTATGCAACTCTATAGAAAACATTTCCGGAGAAGGAGTAAATAATTGTTGCTAGCAATTGTTTCTTTTCACACAATGTAGTTGACGATGTCATCTTTAGTGGTTGAAAAGTTATGAGTGTAAAATTGTTTTATGCCAAGGAGGACAGAACTATTTTCCATTTGACAAAATTTTGCACTGGTCCAAACCGAAAACATTTTTAGACAACAAATTTAAAATTGATCAAATGGTAAGATTTGTCTGTGATCGGGTAGAAAACATCGTGGTAAGAGGAGAAAACGTGGTTACCAGCGTTTTCTCCATAAAATCCACTTTGTCTAACTACTGACTGAATTAAGAGGTAGGATGGTCCTTGGATATGCAGAAAATTTACTAATAGCAAAATTTTTCAACCCATGTCAACCTGCACAGCCTGAAAGTTTCAGGGCTAAATTCACATTTCAGAACATGTACTCCCGGGTACCGGCCTGCCAGATTACAACATTCTACTATGTGGGCTTTGCCTATATGATGATGAGACGGTACCAGGATGCAATAAGGACTTTCTCTAACATACTGCTCTACATACAGAGAACCAAACAGATGTTTCAAACTAGAGTGCAGATGTATGATCAGGTAGGTTTGTGATAGAGATAAAAAAGGTTGTTTAACTCCTTAACAAATGACAGCATTTTAAACTGGTCCAAATTGAAAGCATTTGCAGATGACAAATTGAATGTGGGTCAGATAATGGAATTTGTCCCAGGAAGGGTAGAAAACATTGTGGGAAAAGGAGAAAATGCTGGTTTCCAGTATTTTCTCCTTTTCCCACAATGTTTTCTAAAGGACCATAAAAACCCGGGATTGTTTGGTAAAGAGTTAAAAGCCAAACTTTGTGCTTTTGCAGTTTTGTTTTTGCATGTTGATTCATGTTGTTGTAACACATATGTGCATGTACAGATACAGCTGTATGTGGCAGGGGTGCAGGAATGTCAGTATTTCTTCACTCAGATGCATGTTACAGGTTCTCTCAAGATTATTGCCTCTATGAAACAACTCGCAACATGTGTTTAACTCTTTACCAGACAAAAAAATTTTAGACTGGTCCAAATTGAAAGCATTTGCAGATGACAAATCAAATTTGGTACAAATGATGAGATTGGTATCAGAAGGGAAGAAAACGGTGTGAGAAAAGAAGTTAATGCTTTGTACCAGCATTTTCTCTTTTTCCCACAATGATTTCAAAGCCGTCTTTTTCAGAGTCGCTTAAAGGCAGGATTGTGTAGTAAAAGGTTTATTGAAGAAACAAAGTAGTGGCAGTATTGGAATTCCAAATTACTCCCGTTTAGTACACCTTAGTGAGAATACAGTAAGCACTGTCTACATACCACCAGTGTATAGTCTAGAGTCCTGAATTAGTGGGTTCTTTTGACACAATACCTGCCAAACCAAGTGGTTATTTTCGTTTGGGGATAAAGAAAATTTTAAACAAAGTGGTCTACATAGAATCAACTAACAAATACACAGGTTTAATCAAACCAAGTTATCATACTTAAATGTTTACTAAACATGCAGGGTTTTAATGACCCTGGGGAAGAAAGCCTTGGAAAACATTGTGGGAAAAGGAGAAATTGCTTGTGACAAGCAATTTCTCTTTTTTCCACAATGTTTTCTCTCTATCAGAGATCTTCAGCTCATTTGTACCAGTTTTAATTTGTATTTGTCATCTGTAAATGCTTCTTTCAGTATGGAATTACCCAAAATTTGCCCTGTGGGAAAGAGTTAAGTTGTATACAGTAAAGGAGTACATCTGTTGCAGTGCTGCTTAACCCTTTCCCAAACAAGCCCTGGTTTTCACATGTCTGCAGTACAAGTCTTTTGAAAACCTGTGGGAAAAGGAGAAATTGCTCGTAACGAGCAATTTCTCCTTTTCCCATAGTGTTTTCTACCCTTTTGGAGAAGTTTATGTCATTTTCATCAAATTTAAAATTGTCGTCTGCAAACTCTATCAATTTGGACCAGTCTAAAATTCATTGTTTGGTAAAGGGTTAATTTGTCTGAATTCAGAAATTTCATGCATCTCTAAATATCATTTTGTTTTCATATTTATGATAGATTACGAAGATGAATGACAAGATGTACACGTTACTGGCAATCTGTTTAGTTCTACACCCAATCAGGATAGATGAGAGTGTCCACTCACAGCTGAGAGAAAAGTTTGCCGACAAAATGTTGAGGATGGGAAAAGGGTAGGAACTTTAACTTTTTTGCTTCTTTTCCCATAATGCTTGCCTTACACTTGGGTAACAATATTAAAGACCTTTGGCAGCCAAAGCAGGTAGTAAGTTACATTTAAATTTGGATTATGCCATTTTAAAGTATGGGAATCATTGTGGCGACGACAATTTGTTAATGTAGGGTTAGTCCAAGTGTTAGTCACTGGCAGAGAAATGAATTTTAAAACTAGATACAAAGTTACCAAGTCAGTCTATCTTTCGTTTACTTTTTACCTGATTTTAAAATTCATTTTTCTGCCAGGGGCTAACACTCGGACCGACAATACAAAGGCAGGTTGTCATCCTCAAAATAATTTCTTTACTTTTAAATTGTATGATTTTTTATTTAAATGCATTTTAGCCCCCACATTGTTTACTTTTAGCTGCTACTAGGTTTTTAATTTCCTTTGCTTACAACTCTGTATGTGACGTGTAGTAATTTTTGAAAGATGTGATGCTCAGCTGTTCAGTGGTTGGTGAATTGTAACTTATTTTAATCTGTCATTTGTTTGTTTTTTGTCTGTTTCCAGGGATATTCAGGACTTTGAGCAGAATTTTGCCTTTGCTTGTCCAAAATTTTTGTCTCCAGTACCTCCAAACTATGATGCTGTACAGATGATGAGCTTTCACAAGGTATGTATGACATATCTGTTGTTACGTTACCATAGAAGTGATATTGTTACAGTGCTGCATATATACAAACTTGGTATGATAAAGCTTATACCGTCAAACCTTGGTAGTTGGAACACCTTTCGGACTGGATGATTGGTTGGAATTATTGGCAGTTTGACTGATCCATATTTCAGACAAAGTATGAGGTGGTCAGTTAACGAGTTACTTTTATCCTGATTGCATCTTTAGTGCTTACGAAATATCCTACAAAACACACCCTAAAATACTGTTGTCATTTAGTTGGCACATATTTTATAGTAATTTTATTAGTGTGTGGGGGATTAAGATGAAAGTTGTGGTAAACAAAACCTGTCATGTTTGAAACTAATACTGTTCAAATGATCATGTTTCCAAAAAATTGCCTGTCACAGTAATTCATCTCAACAACACTGAAAAACAAATGTCAAAGACATAGCAGTCTATCACAACAAGGCAATCTCTTGTTGACTACCAAACCAAGTGTGTAAGAAGAACACATCATCATTTGATAGATTATTACCAACATACAAAAGTAATGAATGAGCCATGCTCTGTGAAAAGGGGGCTTAATGTATCTGCGAAAAGTATCGACCCGGGTCAGCCTGCGCAGTACGCGCAGGCTGACCTGGGCTGAAACTTTTCACTATTTGGCAATTTTCTGTATGTCAAAGAACCAGCCTACTTTATGATTTAGACAGTTCAACAAAATGGATTTTGTGGATCCATAATAACATGACAACTTGCATGGTATCATCCATCACAGAGATGCATTTGGCCCCCTGTTGCCAGAGTGTTGCTCGAATGTGAAAAAGCAATTAATTATTGTTGACTGTCCCTTTATTGGAAATTTGACAGGTAATGATTGATTGTATGGTGTTTAACGCCGTTTTCAACATTATTTCATTAAATATATTGTGGCAGCCAGTGCACCAATCCATGCTTTACTTGAGTTTCTTTTACTAGTACTATGCACAATAGTCTTTCCAAGCCACTGCCTGTTTTCCCACATACCTATCGTCGAAACAATTTTTGACAGGTAAAATACATACATAAATACTAATCCTGTCACAAAAAAAAATTGCTTGCATGCAAAGCTCCATACCTCTGACATGTTTCCGTCAAAAAAAGACTCCTGAGGTTGTGTCATTTCAAGAAAATGAGCCATGCTCTGTGAAAAGGGGACTTAATGCATTTGCAAAAAGTATTGACCTATGTCAGCCTGTACAGTATGTGCAGGTTGAAATTGGCCAAAACTTTTTTCTTTAAATTTTCTGCGTGTCAAGGGGCTAGTCTTTTTCTGCATGTCAAAGGACTAGTCTACCTCATTATTCAGTCTGTTGTGAAACAAAATGGATTTTAGGCGGTCTATAATTATGTGATGACTGCTGCCTATAATGCATCAAGGAGATGTATTAAACCCCCTTTTGCCAGAGCATCACTCAAATAAAATCTATTACAGGAACCCTACATGCTACAGTGTAAAGTGTTTCTAGAGGAAGTGACACAGCAAATTTTGATACCTACCATTAGGAGGTAAGTGATTCAAAGTAAAAGCCCGAGAAGGGAGAGCCAAGCTCCCGTAGCTCAGTCGGTAGTGTACAGGACTTGAGAACAGGAGGTCGCTGGTTCGATCCCCGGCTTGGCCAATTTCTTTCCAAGGATTGATGATAGTCATTGCTACAGGATTCATTCCTCTCTCACAGCTGACCATTGTTTTGATGATGGTTATGTGGGAAAGCAGCCAGTGGCTTGGAGAGAATATTGTGCAGAGTACTGTTTGTAAGAAACTCCAGGAAAGCATGGCTAGGTGCACTGGCTGCCGCGATACAATCAATCAACCGAGATGGGAGATGTTTAGTTTTTATGTGGTAAACAAAAATTTCTTTAAAATACTGATAAATACAACTAGATATTTTTAACAGACGATTTAATCATGTGGTTGTGTGGTCCTTTGACATACAGAAAATTGACCAATAGTGAAAAGTTTCAGCCCAGGTCAGCCTGCGCAGGCTGACCTGGGTTGATACTTTTTGCAAATGCATTAAGCTCCTTTTTCACAGAGCATGGCTCATATTTTTTTCTCTCTGCTATGGTATAAACTTGATAATTACATTAAATAAAAAGGTGCAGTTTTGGGTGTTTAAGTAATGGGATGGTCTTTTTTTTCTATAGATAACTGTATTTTTATTACATCAGATATGACATCATCATATTGATATGAATATGAATTCTTGAGTGCAATGCATGTTACTGATCATGTGACATTCCCACATTGCGAAACTTGGGTGCAAAATCTAAAATATCTTAAAAGGTTACCAAGTCCATTTAGAAATACCATTGAAACATTGTCCAAATTGAAAGCATTTGCAGACTACAATTCAGAAGTGGCTGAAATGATGAAATTTGTCTTTGATTGGGTAGAAAACATGGTGGGAAAAGGAGAAAATGCTGGTTATTTTTTCTCCATTTACAATAATGTTTTTCGATGGCTTCTTTCTCAGGGTCGTTAAAACTCAGGATTGTGTGGTAAAGGGTTAACGGTCCTTAAAAGTAACTTAAGTTGTGAATGATATTAATTTAGGTTCAATTGATGATACATTCAACCAAGAATTTATTAGGGTATCAGTCAATTTCCAATAGATCACTAAATAAGCATCATGTATCTGTGGGTAAGTACAAATACACTTGAATTTCCAGTTAAAATAAAAAACATGGTGGGCAAGGGAGAAAATACTGGTTTCTTGTATTTTCTCCTTTTCCCACAAAGTTTTTAAAAGCTTTTCCCATGGGGTCATTAAAACTCAGGACTGTTTGACAAACTGTTATCACACTATTTCAGTTACCTGAAGCTCTACACAACTTTACCCATCTCCAAACTGGCAATATTCATGGACATGGTGAGTGGTCAATTTTCTTCTCTATATCTTCCGCCCAAGCCCACCCTCTCAATTCATTATGCAGAGCCCTGGTAGCACAGTCGGTAGCCTATAGGTCTTGAGAACAGGAGGTTGCTTGTTCGAATCCCCAGCTCAGCCAATTTCTTTCCAAGGATTGGTGATACCGGTAATTATTGAAAGGGAATTCATCCCCCTGTCACCACTGATCATTATTTTGATGATGGTTATGTGGGAAAGCAGCCAGTGGCTTTTTTCCAGATTGTTTTTTACTCAAAAAACTGTATCACTTCCAAATTTGTCATCTGCAGATGCTTTGAATTTTGAAGACTTTAGATTTTGTCATTTGGTGAAGAGTTTTATGTATTTTCATCAGACACAATGGATCTGACAACTTGGAATTTGAGATGGAATTGTACTAAACGAGTGGAGGAAAATGATTTTTAGCAAGCCTTTGGCAAACTTATTAACAATATTTGTTGACAAGTTTAATAGAATTTTACCTCAAAAGCCAAAAAATATCAGATTATTTTTATCACATAACTGTACTCTAAGAATTTTAGTTCATGATGTGTTGAAATAAAGGCCTACATGTACATGTGCATTTAACCCTTTCCCAAACGACAAATTTTGGACTGGTCCAAATTGAAAGAGTTTGCAGACAACAATTCTAAATTTGATGAAAATGGCAGAAAGGTCTCAAAGAGGGTAGAAAACACTGTGGGAAAAGGAGAAATTGCTCATTACGAGCAATTTCTCCTTTTCCCACAGTGTTTTCAAAAGACTTGTAATACAGACACGTGAAAACCAGGGCTTGTTTGGGAAAGGGTTAAATTGACATGAAGCCTATACTTTCTTTGGCAGGTGTGTACGTCATGGACGAAAAATAGTTTAACACTTAAGCTGCTGAATAAATGAAACGCAAATTTTCTACTCAATACTAAGAGCCCATACATTGCGGATTCAAAGTTGATTTCACTGGAAAGAACATACCGTATCAGACAGTGTAGATCAAAGATCAGACTGCACATTCTATGCAGTCTGATCTTGATCTACACTGTCTGTAAAAGGTCAGTGGGTCGCGATTAGCAGCTTAAGGGTTAAATATTCTTGCATTGTAATGATTTTGTTTTGAATTTAGAGATGATAACATTTGCAGCTTTGTCACAATCATCAACAAGCAATAAATTTAGGAGAGAAAATAGGGTCAACAGGGTTCTAGAGATATTAATGATGTGTTTGATTACAGAGCTTTTACCAGACAAGGCACTATTTGCTTATCTCAAATGTGTGTTAGACAAGAAAATTTGTAATGGCTGTGTTACATGGAAAATAAGGGTAGTTAAAAGATAAATGATAATATCACTGCTATCACCCTCAAACTATGACATCATCAGTATTAAGATCAAGTTCTAAAAGGAGTTTCCCTTTTCCTACACTGTTGTCAAAAACTATCTACCTTGGAGTCATAAAAACACAAGATTGTTTGATAAAGGGTCACTGGAGAAATTAGAAGGTCTGAAATCAAGTAATAAATGAGTGAATTGACTCTTAACCAGACATTAAACTTTTAGATTTTTGTTTATCATAAGAAGCATTGGCCAAAGACAAATTAAATGTGGCTCAAATAATGGGAATTACCATACTGTGGGGGTAAAAGGAGAAAATGCTGGTTAAGATATTTTCTTCTTTTTCCCCCAGTTTTGACAAAAACCTTCTTCCTATGGGTTTTCAACCCTTTAAAACACAATTCCAAGTTTTAACAACCCTGAGGAAGAAGGCTTTTGAAAACATTGTTGGAAAAGGAGAAAATGCTGGTAACCAGCATTTTCTCCTTTTCCGAAAATGCTTTCCAACCTTTCAAACACCAGTCTTAAACTTTAATCCACAATTGATTTGCTATCTGCAGTTGCGTCCGAAGTTGACCTGTGTGAAATAATTTCGTGGTGTAAAGGGTTGAAACAGAATTGTGTGGTAGAGGGTGGAGTGATACATACAACAATGGTATTTTGTCTGTTTACTTTCAGCATGAGGATGATCTGAAGACGCACCTAATGTGTTTCAAGGTAGGAATATCCTATGCTGTGGCAAAAGGTGGTTTAATATATCTTCGTAATACATTGTGTGAATACGGAATATTATGTTGTAGTAACTTTCTTGGTGCTTGTGTTTAATTCAAGCAGTGTGAGAAAATTTGATATCACACAAGACCAAAGGTCGAGCAAGATGTCAAAATTTTCTTACTCGGTGAGAAGTAAATACAAGCATCAGGCAAATTACTATGACATAATATTTCTCTTATCATATACCTACAACTTTAACAGAAAAAACATTTTCAGTTCTTGACATTTAATTCGTAAATTGGTTAACAAAATAAACAATGTTGTAGTAGCTAGTAATGTCATTTTTATGAATGGCGGATAAATATCATTGCGTAAATTTTGACCAGTCACATCACAAATCAATACATATGTTTTCCATGCGTGAGTTATGTCATCAATACCATATTTGGAACCATATTTCACAGTGTGTAGATACATATATTTTTTCTGTCATGTGTTATTTTATCCCCGTGCAATGCATGTATTTGAGCCAGAAAAAATCCATGTATACAATAAAGCAAATTATCACATAGTTATGGATCCTTAACCCTTTCCCAAATGATAAATTTTAGAATGGTCCAAATTGAAAGAGTTTGCAGACAACAATTTTAAATTTGATGAAAATGGCAAAAAGTTCTCAAAAAGGGTAGAAAACACTGTGGGAAAAGGAGAAATTGCTCGTTATGAGCAATTTCTCCTTTTCCCACAGTGTTTTCAAAAGACTTGTACTGCAGACACATGAAAACCAAGGCTTGTTTGGGACAGGGTTAAAATACATTTTGTCCATCAACTGGCAGAATCATGAGGTAGAATGGTCCCTTGTCATGTAGAAATAGACCAATAGCAAAGAGTTTTGACCCATGTCAGCCTGTGTGGACTGCAGACATTAATCCTTAAGCTGCTAAGTGTGACTCATAGACCTTTTGCAGACAATGTAGATCAAGATCAGGCTGCACAGAACATGCAGTCTGATTTTTGATCTACACTGTTTGACAAGGAGATGTTTTCCCCCAAAAAATTAACTTTGAAATAGAAATATTTGGGTTTTTAATATTGACTTGAAAGTTTCATTTTAGTTATTTAGCAGGATAAGGTTTAATATGAGCCATGCTGTGTGAAAAAGAGGTTTAATGCATTAACACCCCCACTTTCACACAGCATGGCTCATAAGAGTTTTAGGATATCAACATCATTATGTGGGATAGAAAGTAATGGGCCATTAGAGAGAGAAAGAGAGGAGAGAGAGGATAGAGAGGGGGGAGAGAGACAGGGTTAACAGCATTTTCATCCTTTCCTGTGTTTCCAAAAGCTTTTTTCATCAGGTTTGTTGGAACTAAGGGTTGTTTGGTAAAGTTTTAACCCTTTACCAAACGACAAAATTTTACACTGGTCCAAATTGAAAGCATTTGCAGACGACAAAATTAATGTTACCAAAAAAGTGAAGTTTGTTTTGGGAAGGGTAGAAAACATTGTGGGAAAAGGAGAAAATGCTTGTGTTACCAGCATTTTCTCCTTTTCCCACAATGTTTTCAAAAGGCTTCTTTCTCAGGGTCATTAAAACTTGGGATTTTGTGGTACAGGGTTAAATGATACTTACAATTTTGATAAGTTACCTCTGGCATTTTTGCAGCATAAGATGAAGAATGTTGTGTGGACAAAAGGTACCAGTGGATTAGAGGGAGAGTTTCAGTCAGCTTCAGAGGTGGACTTCTATATTGACAAGGTAGTCAGGGTTTATCTCAACCAAACCACAGAATTTTGGATTTGCAGACGATTAATTAGATATGGTTCAAATATTGGAATTCTGCTTTTGATAGGGCAGAAACCATCGTGGGAAAAGGGGAAAATGCTGTTTACCAGTCGTTAAAAGTGGTGATTGTGTTATCACTCTTTACCACACAATCCCGACTTTTAACACCCTTGAGAAAGAAGCCTTTTGAAAACATTGTGGGAAAAGGAGAAAATGCTGGTAACCAGCATTTTCTCCTTTTCCCACAGTGTTTTGTACCCTATCAAACAAAAATCACATCATTTGAACCACATTGAAATTGTCATCTGCAAATGCTTTCAATTTGGACTGGTATAATTTTTTGTTGTGTGATAAAGGGTTAAAGGGTTAACTCTTTACCATAATAACAATACCCTTGCAGAAAAATTAATGCTCAACATCAATTTCTCGTTATAATTTTGTGTAAGATGAAAAAAAAGTTCTTTACAGTTGGCTAACTCTGAATACTGCTGAAGGTTTTTATAGGTAGATATTCAGTCTTTAGCTCTACTGGCTGTAAGCCAGCAGAGCTTATGTCATGGCATGGTTTCTGTTGTCCCTCCGTACGTCAGTCTGTCCGTCTTTCTTGTTTATGCAATAAAGTCTGCATTTGTGGTCAGATTTTCGTGAAACTTGCACAGTTTGTTTCTCTCATCAATAGCTTGAACCCTATTGAGTTTAAAAAAAAATCTGACAATCAGTGTAGGAAAAGTAGCCATTTAAAATGCAAAATTTCCTTTTTCTTGTTTACGTGATGAAGTCTGCATATGTAGTAGGATATTTGTGAAACTTGTACAGTTTGTTTATCTCATCAATAGCCTGAACCCTATAGATTTTGGGAAAAAATCTGACAATCAGTGTGGGAAAAGTACCCATTTAAAGTCCAAACTTTCAATTTCTTATTTACGCAGTAGTCTGTATTTGTGGTAGGATTTTCGTGGAACTTGCACAGTGTGTTAATTTCATCAATAGCTTGAACCCCATTGATTTAAAAAAAAAAAAAAAGAAAAAAAGAAAAACTGACAATCAGTATGGGAAAAGTAGCCATTTGAATTTGAAAATTTACAATTCTAGTTAATTTGATAAAGTCGGCATTTGTGGTTGAAATTTTGTGAAGCTTGCACAGTTTCTTTATGTTATCAATAGCTTTAACCCTATTCTTTAAAAAAAAAAAAAAATTGACAATCAGTATTGGAAAAGGAGCCATTAAAGTTGAAAATTTACATTTCTTGTCTATTCAATTAAGTCACATTTTTTTTTTTTTCAATTCTTTTGAAACTTGCAAAGATTATTTGTATCATCAAGGGTTGAACTCTGTCAAGAAGGAAGAAAATTTAGCTGTTGGTTTAGGAAAAGCAGCCATTTGGTGACTTAGTATTGTTTACTCAATGCAGTGCACATTATTAGTTACATTTCTTTGAAACTTGTAGGGATTGTTTAAAGCAATGAGTAGTGAAATCCTATCAAATTTGGCCTGATCGATTCCAAACAATTGGTTTTGAGAAATTGTACTTCAGGTTTTTTTCACTGTTGGTTCAATTCACCATGCCTACTTGTGCTGTCCTAGTGGGTTTAAGCCCATTTGCAACAATCCCCCCCCACCTCCCATTTTTTTTTGTGTTTGCTTTTTTTTCCTTTTTGCAATATGAGTTCATAATGTATGCAAGACAAAAAAAAAGCAAAATCATGCCAGGAGAGCAATTCAGGCCTCAAGGGCCTCTAGTTTGTCAAATCTAATTTCTTGGTTGTATTTGTATTTGGCCTTGTATGTGTGTGAGAATAGCTCATCAAAACAATTGGAAGTGAGTCATGCTCTGTGAAAAGGTGGTTTATTGAATTGGTGAAAAATATCGACCAAGGTCAGCCTTTGCAGTTGGCACAGCCTGACCTGGGTTGAAACTTTTTTGCTATTTGTCAATTTTCTGCTTTTTAACCCTTTCCCAAAAGACAAATTTTAGCCCCCTTCCAAATTGAAAGTATCTGCAGACGACAAATTTGAAAATAGTACCAAGTTTTTTTGACAAAGTAGAAAACATTGTGGGAAAAGGAGAAAATGCTGGTAACCAGCATTTTCTCCTTTTCCCACAGTGTTTTCAAAAGGCCTCTTCCTAAGGGACGTGAAAACACGGGATTGGTTGGTAAAGGGTTAAAGGACCAGTCCACCCCATGATTCTGTTGGTTGACACACAGAATGGATTTTATGAACCAAGAATCATGATGACTAGCTCGGTATAATGGATAACAGGGATGTATTACACTCCCTTTTCCCAGAGTGTTTCTCAATGAAAGCGCCAAATACGCATTGAGCTTCAGAACGTACACCACAACCTTATTTGTCATTTCAGAATTTATTGAAAATACTGTATGTCAGAGGTCAAAGAAAAAGGCTTCAGACTACCATATGGAATATATTTTTCATGACAGAATACCTTACACAATGCCCCTACATTTTGAAAACATAGTTTTTTTTCTCTCAAACATACTGCCAGACTTCTCTTATAATGGTGTGTATTGTTCATTAAAGACATCATACATATAGAACTTTGTTTCTGAATTGTCTGATGTTTTTGTTCACAGGACATGGTACATATAGCTGACACTAAAGTTGCACGCAGATATGGAGACTTCTTTATCAGACAGATCCATAAATTTGAGGAGGTAAGTTTACTCTTGGATGATGTTTGTACATTCAGTACATTTAACCCTTTCCCAAATGACAAATTTTAGACTGGTCCAAACTGAAAGAGTTTGCAGACGACAGTTTTAAATTTGATGAAAATGGCAGAAAGTTCTCCAAAAGGGTAGAAAACACTGTGGGAAAAGGAGAATTGCTCATTATGAGCAATTTCTCCTTTTCCCACAGTATTTTCAAAAGACTTGTACTGCAGACATGTGAAAACCAGGGCTCATTTGGGGAAGGGTGTAAAATACAACACTAGTTACATGTTGAAAATTAGCCAGAAAATAAGTTCTAATCAAACGCTCCTTGTATATCATTCATTATTATTCCAATTCAGTGATTCACATAAATTTGTTAGAATGCTGTAAAATTTTTGCATGGAAAATGTTACAAAAAGTTCCTTACCACAAATCAAAAAGTAACATGATTAACAGCAAATATATGGCCACTCCTTGCATTTATCAGAACATGCCTACTTCATCTCGTTGACAAAATTGTGAGTTTATTCAATGCACTAGGATGATGTCTGATTCCTCCAGAAGGGCTCTGCAAAGTCCTGGAACTGTTGTCAAGGATTATCATTGGTATGCACACATTTTTTCAAAGCATCCCAGATGTGCTCAGTTAGTGCAATATCAAGTGATAATGCACCCAGTCAAACAATTTAATTACGTTCTGATCAAGAGAGTTTTGAGTGAAAACCACTGTATGTGCAGCAGCACCATCATGCAGTGATCTGTTGTAAGCTTGTTTAAAATTTTGATCTAAAAACAGCGGAACAAAACGAAAAACCTCTTTGATGTAGGAAATGGAATTAACTTTCATTTTAAAGAAATGAAAGCTGTGATTTAATGAATTGGCTTATGCCTGCCCATAAATGAACCAATCAACCATCGTTTTGGTCATGCTTGATAATGCAAGCACCTTTAAAATGCCAAACTCTACTATGACCCTTGAGTTTAGATGATTGAAACCTATTTTCATTAGAGAACAGAAAACAGTTCATTTGAACCCTGTTGAAATGGAGGTTTCTTCTGGGCCATGGTGATCTTGTCTCGAGTCACACTGCTTTGCATGGACGTCTCGCAAAGCCTTGTGCAGGAAGCATTTTGGACGAATCAATACAACATTCCACAGTAGGGAATTACCTCACAGTTATGTCAATGAGGCTGGCAAGTTTTGATAAATGCAAGGAGTGGCCATACTAGATGTTAATCATATGACTTTTTGATTTGTGGTAAGGAACTTTTTGTATTATTTTCCATTTGAAAATCTTAATGCATTCAAATGAAAAAATTGTGAATCATTCCATAAAATAGCAATGAATCACACTAAAGGCAAATTTGATCAAAACTTGTTATTTTTTTGGCTGATTTTCAACCTACAACTATTGTTGCGTTTTTAAATGTACTGACTGTATAGTGATAAATTCAACAAAATGCTGCCCAAGCACCCACCTAAATGTAGCAATCTGTATTAAGCAAGCATATAATTGAGCAGGGCCCTGACAAAAGGGGGTTTAATGTATCTTTGCGATGTACTGTACCAAGCAAGTCATCATACATATATTTAACTCTTTACCGCATGGCAAAATTCTAGACTGGACCAAACTGAAAGCATTTGCAGACAACAAATTAAGTCTAGCTTAAATGGTGATTTATATATTGGATAGGGTAGAAAACATTGTGGGAAAAAGAGAAAATGCTGGTTACCAGCATTTTCTCCTTTTCCCACAATGTTTTCAAAAGGCTTTTTCCTCAGGGTCATTAAAAATTGGGATTGTGTGGTAAAGGGTTAAATGGGTCCATAAAATCCATTCTGTCTAACAACTAACTGAATCATGATGTAGACTGGTCCTTTGACATACAGAAAATTGACAGATACTGTTTTCAAGCACTTGGTAATGGAGATTTGTGAAATTACTGTAGGCCTAAGGATTGTAGAAAGAAAACCTCTTACAGGGTTCATAAGTGGTATGATTTTTCAGGCGCTTTGTAAGCCAGTTATGTTGAAATACATGTATAACAATCACATATAGTAAATAAAAGACAAATTTGGAATGAACCATGGAATGGCTTATAAACCATTCAGATTGATTAGTTTATCATCAATACTAGGCTGTTTGAACTCTTTACCAGACTGCAAAATGTTTGGCTCAGATGGTTGAAATTGTATTAGATAGCGAAACAGAATGTTGTGGGAAAAAGAGGTTACTAGCATTTTCTTCTTTCTCCCACAATGTTTTCAAATGCCCGCTTCCTCAGGGTCATTTAAGGTGTGGTAAAGGGTGAAGGCATGTCTCATGTCTGGGAAACACAAAGGAGAAATAACAGTAAGGACATTCTCCTTCTCAAAGTATATTGAAAACTCGCAAAAAAGAAGTGAGTGCTTGCCAACCCTGGTAGCTCAGTGGCTAGCGTATCTGACTGTTCATGGTTGTGGGTTTGATATCCAGTCAGACATACTTTCTTTTTTGGCAATTTTTCGCCTCTCACCTCTAATACATATGAGAAATGTAGTCAGTGACTTGAAAAGAGTACTGGTGTGAGAAGGCCAGGAAACACATGCGTAGGTGCACTGATTGCCATGATATGATCCAAGTTGTTAAAACAGTGTTAAACTCCAATACTAACCAAATAAAGCGATTGCTTCTGATAAGTAACAGCAACTTTTTCCATAATGTTCTGAAAAGTTGTCTGATGTGTAGCACTGTATATTCATTTGTATAGCAACTAGATACATGTAACTCAGTACTAGACCAGAACATTTTGGACAAGTCAATATTGAAAGCATTTGCAGACAACAATTTTATTGTGACTCGAATTATGTTATTTGTCCTTGAAAGACTTGAAAACTGAGGGAATAGGATAAACATGGTACCAGCATTTTCTCCTATTCCGAGGATGTTTTTTCAAAAGCGTGTGGATGACAAAGACAAGATTGTTTCATGAAGACTTGAACGTTTTTTTTTTTTTTAATTAATTTCAGATAACTAGAAGCTTAAAGAACATTCAAGTGTAAAGACAGTGTCCAGTCTTAAAGAAGCAAATGTTACAAGACTCTTTTTGACATCTAGTCTTCAGAGGCATGAAGACTAAAGAGAGTGTAGGTTTTGGACATCTTTCTGAAGTCATTGCTGTCTGAATTTGAAATTTAAATTGTAGAGAAATGAGAGAACCCTTAAACATGTTTTCATGTGGGAAAGGGAAAGAAACTTGGTTTGAACCCCATCCATTTTCTGGTCCACAAATGCTTTCCATCTGAACGAGTCTAGAATTTGTCTTGTCAACACTTAACCCTGTACCAAACTACAAAATTTTTGACTGGCCCAAATTGAAAGCTTTTGCAGACGACAATATTGTTGTTACTCAAACATAGAAATTCATCTTCAGAGGCCTACAGTAATTTCAGAGGGATGGACAAGATTGTGGGAAAAGAAGAAAATGCTGATTACTAGCATTTTTCTCCTTTTAGTACATTTTTTTTTTAAAGACTTCTGCTTTATAATCGTTGAAACTCAGGATTGTTTATTAAAGGGTTAAATGATAGATTAAAACAGGCCTTTTCAGATTTTTTTGCTGCCATTTAAATTTTTAATATGATAAGGGCTACAAAATATACTTTTCTCTGCAAGAGTAAAGAAAGCAGATGGCTACATGCAGTAAAAATGTGCAAATTATGGTCACTTCTCATTGATAACCCTAATTTTATGAGATCAAAAATGACCCCATCATATTTATGTGAATACAGTCTCACACAGTCAGTACATGTTATTGATCATGTGACATTTTCACAAACTTTCATGAAATTCTGAGTCTGCTTGAAGGAAAAGCCACTTAGAGATGTATATTTCTTACTATTATCTTTCTTTTTTACTGACTGTTTGTCAGATATGGCCTCACTTAAGTCAGTGAAGAATAATTTTTTAAGTTTGGTGAGATAATAAAAATCTGAATTGTTCCTTTTACCACACAACAGAGTTGTAGACCTGTTCAAGTTGGAAGAATTAGTAGACAACAAATTAAATATGATTCAAATGGTGGGCCTTGTCTGTAAACAGAAAGAAAACATTGTTGGAAAAGGAGAAAATGCTGGTAACCAGCATTTTCTCCTTTTCTGACAACGTTTTCAAAACCCCTCTTCCTCAAAGTCGTTAAAACTCAGGACTGTGTGACTTAAAGTGCTACTTCTGTGAAGTGATATCAAGTTGTACAGCTTCATTTTAATCTCCATCAGTTTTAAAAACAACAATTAATCTGATAAATAGCATGGCCATGTAGTACTGGACAGCTGTGACCTTTGGAGTTCTCATTTGCATTGATAAATTCCTTCTGAGATATGTACCAGACATGTGTTGTACAATGTCTTGTAAAAGATGATGTGTCAGTATGAATTGATAATAAATTTTCGAAGAATTTTGTTCTGTTTTTAGTGCTTTAACACCTTACTGTCTCTAATGACCCCTTAATCTGCCTTTGTTAATTAATTCAGCAGTTTGGTGTAAAACACTAGAGGCCCCTGATGGCCTGAATTGCTCTGCTGGCAGTGATTTTGCTTTTTCTCTTGCATACATTATGCATGCATGATGAAAAAAGGAAAAAGACAAACACAAACACACACAAAAAAAGGGGGGGGATTGTAGTTGCAACTGAACTTGAAACCACTGAGACAGCGTAAGTGGGCATGGTGAATTGAACATACAGTGAAAAATAATGAACTAGAATTTCTCACTATCCAATTGTTTTGAATTCAGCCAAATTTGATAGGGTTTAAGAACTCATTGTATTAAACAATCTGCAAGTTTCAAAGAAATGTGACTAATAATGTGGACTGTGTTGGGTAAACAATACTAAGTCATCAAATGGCTGCTTTTCATAAATTGATCCCTAGCTTTCTTCATTTGTTATAGAGTTCATTCCCTTGATGGTACAAATTTTCCTTGCAAGTTTCAAAAGAATTGGATCAAAAATGAGGACTTAATTGTGTAAACAAAAAATGTAAATTTTCAATTCAATTGCTACTTTTCCCACACTGACTGTCAGATTGTTTTCAAAATCAATAGGGATCAAGCTGTTGATGATTCAAAGCAACTGTGCAAGTTTCACAAAAATCCAATGACAAATGCTGACTTTATTGTGTAAACAAAAAATGTAAATTTTCAACTTTAAATAACTACTTTGCCCACACCAGTTGACAGGTTTTTAGCTCATCTGAGCATGAAGTGCTCAAGGTGAGCTGTTGTGATCATGCTGTGAATGTTTGTCTGGATAAATTCTGGGACAAGTTCAAAATTGGGTCACATGGGATCAAAAAATAGGTCACAGGGCCAGCTCTTAGAAAAACCTTGCGTGCACTCTTAGAGGCTACATTATCAGTCTGATACTCATGAAACTTGGTCAGAATGTTTGTCTTGATAATATCTCGGACAAGTTTAAAATTGAATCATGTCAAGTCAAAAAATAGGTCATGGGACCAAATTTAGAAAAAGCTTGTGTGCACTCTAGAGGCCACATTTTCAGCCTAATACGCATGAAACTTGTTCAGAATGTTTGTCTTGATAATATCTTGGACAAGTTCAAAATTTGGTCAAGTTGGGGGTTAAAAAGTAGGTCACAGGGCCAAATGTTAGAAAAAGCTTGTGTCCACTCTAGAGGCCACATTTTCAGCCTGATATGCATGAAACTTGGTCAGAATGTTTGTCTGGATAAAGTAGCGCACAAGTTCAAAGTTGGGTCACATAAGTAGGAGCCAAATCTTAGAAAAAGCTGGTGTGCACTCTGGAGGCCACATTTTCAGGCAGATACTCATGAAACTTGGTCATAATGTTTGTCTGAATAAATCCTGGGCAAGTTTGAAAACAGTTTATGCTGGGTCAAAAAGTAGGTCACAAGGCCAAATCTTAGAAAAAACTTCGGTGCACTCTAGAGGCCACATTTTCATTCTGATACTCATTAAACTTGGTCAGAATGGTTTTCTTGATAAAATCTCGGACCAGTTCAAAAGTGGGTTATGTTGGGTCAAAAAGTAGGTCACTGGGCCATATCTTAGAAAAACCTTGTGTGCACTCTAGAGGCCACATTTTCAGCCTGATACTCATAAAACTTGGTTAAAATGATTGTCTGGATGAAGTCTTGGACAAATTTGAAAATGGGTGACATTGGGTCAAAAAGTAGGTCATGGGGCCAAATCATAGAAAAGCCTTGTGTACACAATAGAGGCCACATTTTCAGCCTGAAACTCATGAAACTTGGTCAGAATATTTGATTTGATAAAAACTTGGACACATAGAAAATTGGGTCATGTCGAGTCATAAAGCAGGTCACTGGGCCAAATCATAGAATAACCTTGTGTGCACTCTAGAGGCCACATTTCCAGCTTGATACTCATGAAACTTGGTCAGAATGTTTGTCTGGATAAAATCTTGGACAACTTTGAAATTGGGTCACGTCAGGTCAAAAAGTAGGTCAAGGGGCTAAATCTTAGACAAACCTTGAGTGTACTTTAAGGGCCACATTTTCAGCCTTACACTCATGAAACTTTGTCAGAATGTTTGTCTGGATGAAATCTCGGAACAGAATGATATCAAGTCACATCAGGTCAAAAAGTAGGTCACAGGGTCAAATCTTAGAAAAACCTTGTGTGTGACTCTAGACGCCACATTTTAAGTCAGATTAGAAATTCAAAGATAGGCTAATTAGTGAAAAAGTAGATCACTTACACTGGTGCATTTTACATCATCACGACCGGGATCTTTTCAGCTTTATCAATCCTAGATGACCTTACTCAGGTGAGCGCTTTAGGGCCAATGGCTTTCTGGTTTCATAAATCAATAGGGCTCAAGCTATTGATGAGATAAACAAACTGTGCAAGTTCACTAAAATCTGACCACAAATGCAGATTTTATTGCGTTGATAAGAAATAGAAATTTTCAACTTCAAATGGCTACTTTTTCCATACTGATTGTCAGGTTTTTTTCCGAAATCAATAGGGTTCAAGCTATTGATGAGACAAACAAACTGTGCATGTTTCATGAAAATCCAACCACATATGCAGGCTTTCACGCAAACAAAAAATGGAAATTTTCATTTTCAAATGGCTACTATTCCCACACTGGTTGTCATATTTTTTTTCAAAATCAATAGGGTTCAAGCTATTAAATGTGTAAGTTTCATGAAAATCCGACCACAAATGCAGACTTTATTATGTAAACAAGAAATGGAAATTTTCAAATTTAAATGGCTACTTTTCCCACACTGATTTTCAGATTTTTCTTCTAAATCAATAGAGTCTAAGCTTTTGATGAGATAAACAAACTGTGCAAGTTTTACGAAAATGTGATCACAAATGCAGGCTTCATCGCGTTAACAAGAAAAAAACTGACAGATGGACGGACGGACAGACAGATGGACACATTTCACTTCGGCACTTGTGGGGTTCACATGCTCATCAGCTTGTTACACAGACATCCACCAAATTGACAAGACAATCAAAACTTGAAGATGGCCACTGCAGGCACTAAATATAACCTTGAATTGATTATATTTGACAGTGTTTGTAAATATCATGGGCATCTATTGCCAGGTAAAGAAAACAAACGCTAACATGCATATTTAATAATTAACTAAATGAACAAACTTTTTATTCCACATGTTTTGTTTCTTTAATATGTCTGTTTTAACATTCACTCATATATTGCCCCACTCTCTATTTTGGTATCTAGCCTGTCTATGTATGTTGATTATACTGGGCCTATACTTCTCAATGGTGACTTTAAAACACTCTGACAAATGTCAGTGTATCCTTTTGAGTAATTACCCTGCCAGGTAGCTCAGTGGTTAGCATAGCTGACTTCTGACCTGGTGGTTGCAGGTTTGATACCAAGTAGAGACAACACTTTCTTTCTGGCCATTTTTCACCTCTCACCTCTGATGCATGTGAGAAAAGTAGTCGGCGGCGTGGAAAGGAAGTTGTGTCAGTACTGGTGTGAGAAAGCCAGGAAACATATGCGTAGGTACACTGTCTCCCATGATATGACCTAAGCTGTTAAAACTGCGTTAAACTACAAAAAAAAAACAATGGACTACAATACAAGTAATACAATTCGAGTAATCAAGAATTAGATCCAAAGTGTGACCTAGTGCTCAATTACTAGAATTAGTGATTGACCCAATCCCTAATGTTTTTAGCTTACATAAGTACATGTGCTCTGGCTAAACTACTGTGATTGTATACTTTGCCTCTTGGTCCTATCTATCCTAAATAACTGACAGGATTTCCACAAACACAGTGATTAGGGAAAGTGTTAAATTCTTGACCGAATGACGAAATTTAAGAGTTGTCCAAATTGAAAGTTTTAGCTGATGACAATAAATGTGACTCGAAAATTGAAATCTACATTTTGAAAGGTTGGGTATGGTAAGGGATTAAATTGTCAAGGTTACATGACCAGTAACAGGTCTGTGATGACTTTACTTAGCAAAACAGTTTGCTCTTCTCAGAATTTGAATGTCTGATGATTCAACAAGTTTGTCTGGATAATCAGGTGTTGGAGTACGTGGACCATCACTGTGATTATCACTGAAATACCACAGTGTACTGTTCAATTCATGCACTCAGTTCAGTTACAGGAATGCTATGCTAAAGGATTATCATAATGAAGACTTCTCTTTCGCGTCTAGGTGTGGGAATATTAGCTGAACTAGTTTCATCTGTTAACCCTTTGCCATACAATCCCGAGCTTTGATGATTCTGATGAAGAAGGCTTTTGAAAACATTGCAGAAAAGGAGAAAATTCTGATAACATGCTACATCAGCAAACTGCCATGATCGAGTACACCATTACAAAGATTAAAAAACATCACTCACCTGGCCGCAACATAAGGTCACTTTGAAAAGACACTTTACAAATTTTCCCATGCAGTTACATCAGTATGAATATGTCTTCTATAAACAGCATTCCATTTGTTGTTCATGTCTATGTATGAATAGTTTATTGAAGGAAGACACAATCGGAAGTGTTTCTGTCATGACATCTTGCACAATGTCAAATCTCCAGCTCGTAGATGTGATTTAAGTTTTGGAACACACACAGGTTAGGTGACTTTTCAACACATCCAAAGTGATCTAATGCTGTGCACCAGGTAATGGTGTTTTTAGCTTCACTGGCAGTAGACCAGTGGGCTTATGTCATGGCCCTGTGTCTGTCTGTCGTGTGTGCGTTAACTTTAATTTCAAACATCTTCTCTGAAACCACCCATCAGATTTTAACGAAACTTCACAGAAGTCATCCTCCCATGGCCCTCTTCAGAAACTCTTCAAAGAATTTGATTCCTATAAAAACTCTGGTTGCCATGGCAACAAAACTGAACAATATTGAAAATCTTTAAAATTCTTGTCCAAAACCATAAGGCCTAGGGTTACCAAATTTGGCATGTACTTTCATCTAATAGACCTCTACAAAATTTTTCAAATTATACCCCTGGGGTCAAAATTAGCCCTGGGGGGGGTCAAAAGATTTACATAGGTTTATATGGTGACAACTTTAAATATCTTGGTGTCCTAAACCGCATGGCCTAGGACTACCAAATCTGGCATGTAGCTTCATCTAATGAACCTCTATTTAATTTCTACAAATTATAGCCCTGGAGCCAAAATTGGCCCCACCCAGAGGTTCACAAGTTTTACATGGGCTTATATTGGGTAAAAATTTAAAAATCTATCCTTCTAAACCATATGGCCTAGGGCTACCAAAATTAGCATGTAATTTCATCTGATGGACCTTTACTTAGATTCTTCAAATTATAGCCATGGAGCGAAAATTGGCCCTGCCTGAGGGTCACAAGTTTTACATGGGCTTATACAGGGAAAATTTTGAAAATATTGTTTCTAAATCATGTGGCCTAGGGCTGCCAAAATTTGCATGTAGCTCCATCTATTAGACCTCTACTTAATTTCTTCAAATTACAGCCCAGGGGCCAAAATTGGCCCCACCCAGGGGTCACAAGTTTTACGTGGGCTTATACAGGGAAAACTTTGAAAATATTCTGGTTCTAAACCATATGGCCTAGGGCTACTAAATTTGGTATGAAGCTTCACCTAATTGCCCTCTACTAAGATTCTACAAATTATAGTCTTGGGTCAAAATTGGCCCTGTACCAGGGGTCACATATTTACCAAGGACTTTTATAGTGAAAACTTTAAAAATGTTCTTGTTCTTAGTTGTAAGGCCTCGGGCTACCAAATTTGGCATAAAGCTTCATCTAGTGGATCTCTTCTGAATGTTAAAAATTTAGCCATTGTTCAAATTGAATTTAACCCCCTCATGGTTTATTAAGGAAACTGAAAATCTTGTTTATAACCATACAGCCTAGTCCTATATTACTTGGTATGTGGTTTTATCTTGTTGACCTCAACCAGGATTCCATCAATTATAGCTCATAAGTATAGCTTGAAATCATAATCATATGTAAAAAATGGACTCGCCCTGGGGTCACAATTTTCAATGGGCTTTTATGTAGAAACTTTATCAGTCTTCTTGTTAGAAGCCTTTAGGCCTAGACTTGTAATGTTTGGTGTGTATGGTTTATACATATTAACCAGTGGAGCGATACATGGCCAGCATGGTCCTCTTGTTAAGTTCTATGTAACTTTTTACTTGAGCATCATATTTTTATGAAATTAGTAGCTTGCATCAATGATAAATCCAATAATGTCCCCAAATTTTGGTATTAAACTATTGATAATAGTTGAGAATAACAGGGTACAACACATGTTAAAGTTATCGTATGATAAGGAGCTGTTGTTCATTAAGAGCAATCTCTACATTTGCCACAAAATTTAAAAGATGCTCTGCTTCAAACAAAAGATCATCTGTATCTTATATAAAATACCAAGTCAACCAAATTTAATGAAATCATAAAATTAGTACAAAATCACAAAGAAACTAGTGGCCCTTGAAGGCCTGAATTGCTCTACTGGCAGAGATTTTGCTTTTTAGCTCACCTGAGCACAAAGTGCTCAAGGTGGGCTTTTGTGATCGTGCTGTGTCTGTTGTGCGTCGTCGTCGTCGTGGGGTTGTCAACATGTCACAATGTAAAATTTTCAACTTTAAATGGCACCTTTTCCCATACTGATTGTCGATTGTTTTTAGCTCACCTGAGCACGAAGTGCTCATGGTGAGCTATTGTGATCGTGCTGTGTCTGTCGTGCGTCGTCAACTTTTTACCTTGTGTACGCTCTAGAGGCCACATTTTCAGTCCGATCCTTATGAAACTTAGTCAAAATGTTTGTCTTGATAAAATCTCAGACGAGTTCGAAATTGCGTCATGTGGGGTCAAAAACTAGGTCACTAGGTCCAATCTTTGAAAAACCTTGTGTACACTCTAGAGGCCACATTTTCAGTCCAATCCTCATGAAACTTGGTCAGAATGTTTGTCTTGATGAATTCTCGGACGAGTTCGAAATTGGGTCATGTGGGGTCAAAAACTAGGTCACTAAGTCAAATCTTCGAAAAACCTTGTGTACGCTCTAGAGGCCGCATTTTCAGTCAGAAACTTATGAAATTTGGTCAGAAAGTTTGTCTTGATAAAATCTTGGACGAGTTTGAAATTGGGTCATGTGGGGTCAAAAACTAAGTCACTAGGTCAAATCTTAGAAAAACCTTGTGTACGCTCTAGAGGCCACATTTTCAGTCCAATCCTCATGAAACTTGGTCAGAATATTTGTCTTGATAAAATCTCTGACGAGTTCGAAATTGGGTCATGTGGGGGTCAAAAACTAGGTCACTAGGTCAAATCTTCGAAAAACCTTGTGTACGCTCTAGAGGCCGCATTTTCAGTCAGATACTTGTGAAATTTGGTCAGAAAGTTTGTCTTGATAAAATCTTGGACGAGTTCGAAATTTGGTCATGTGGGGTCAAAAAGTAGGTCACTAGGTCAAATCTTCAAAAAACCTTGTGTACGCTCTAGAGGCCACATTTTCAGTCAGATACTCATGAAACTTGGTCAGAATGTTTGTCTTGATAAAATCTCGGACGAGTTCGAAATTGGGTCATGTGGGGACAAAAACTAGGTCACTAGGTCAAATCTTTGAAAAACCTTGTGTATGTTCTAGAGGTCACATTTTCAGTCCGATCCTCATAAACTTGGTCAGAATGTTTGTCTTGATAAAATCTCGGATGAGTTCGAAATCGGGTCATGTGGGGTCAAAAACTAGGTCACTATGTCAAATCTTTGAAAAACCTTGTGTACGCTGTAGAGGCCACATTTTCAGTCAGATACTTGTGCAATTTGGTCAGAAAGTTTGTCTTGATAAAATCTCGGACAAGTTCGAAATTGGGTCATCTGGGGTAAACAACTAGGTCACTAGGTCAAATCTTCGAAAAACCTTGTGTACGCTGTAGAGGCCACATTTTCAGTCCGATCCTCATGCAACTTGGTCAGAATGTTTGTCTTGATAAAATCTCGGACAAGTTCAAAATTGGGTCATGTGGGGTCAAAAACTAGGTCACTAGGTCAAATCTTCGAAAAACCTTGTGTACACTCTAGAGGCCACACTTTCAGTCAGATACTTGTGAAATTTGGTCAGAATGTTTGTCTTGATAAAATCTCGGACGAGTTTGAAATTTGGTCATGTGGGGTCAAAAAGTAGGTCACTAGGTCAAATCTTAGAAAAACCTTGTGTACGCTCTTGAGGCCACATTTTCAGTTGGATCCTCATGAAACTTGGTCAGAATGTTTGTCTTGATGAAATCTGGGACGAGTTCGAAATTGGGTCTTGTGGAGTCAAAAACTAGGTCACTAGGTCAAATCTTCGAAAAACTTTGTGTGTGCTCTAGAGGCTACATTTTCAGTCAGATACTTGTGAAATTTGGTCAGAAAGTTTGTCTTGATAAAATCTCACACGAGTTCAAAATTGGGTCATGTGGGGTCAAAAACTAGGTCAAATCATTGAAAAACCTTGTGCACGCTATAGAGGCCACATTTTTAGTCAGATACTTGTGAAATTTGGTCAGGATGTTTGGCCTATTGACTCAGGTGAGCGATCCAGGGCCATCATGGCCCTCTTGTTCAAAATCAATATGGTTCAAGCCATTGATAATATAAAGCAACTCTGCAAGTTTCATGAAAATTTGACCACAAATGCCGACATTATTGCGTAAACAAGAAATGCAAATTTTCAGATTTAAATGGCTACTTTTCCCATACCAATTGTCGAGTTTTTTTTCAATAGGGTCTAGGCTGTTGATAATACAAAGCAACTGTGCAAGTTTCATGAAAATCTGATGACAAATGCTGACTTTATCACATAGACAAGAAAAGGAAATTTTGAACTTTAAATGGCTACTCTTCCCATACTGATTGTCAGATTTTTTTCAAAACTAATAGGGTTCAAGCTATTGAAGAGATTAACACACTGCAAGTTTCATGAAAATTCAACTTCAAATGCAGACTTAATCGTGTAAACAAGAAATCGAAATTTTCAACTTTAATTGGCAACTTTTCCGACACTGTCATTTTTTTCCCCAAAATCAATAGGGTTCAAGCTATTGATAATATAAACAAACTGCACGTTTCACGAAAATCCAACCACAAATACAGACTTTATCGCGTAAAGAAGAAAAAGACTAAGAGACTGACAGATGATAGAAACCACGCCATGACATAAGCTCTGCTGGCTTACAGCCAGTAGAGCTAAAATTTAATCAAGAAGAACTGTTACTGAATTTATATACTTTATTTGATTTTTCACCCAGATGAGGAGTTTAAACAACATGAAAATAAATAACAGCACTATACAGAAAAACTAATATATTATGTAGTTTATAAACAGTAATTGACAAACTTTCTTTAATCCTCCCATAATTAATACTTAAGTAAAAATAATATCCCTTACAGTACAACATAAATGATGTAAAGTATGTATCTTCAGGTAGCAAAAAGGACCTAGGGCCTGTACTGTGCTCAATATAAAACTTGAGTTCATGCTCAACTGAGTTTGAGCTCAAACTTTCAATTGCATTGGTGCTTATGAAAGTACATCAAGTAAAAAGAAATTTGAAAAGTTACAAAAGTTGCTCTATGAAGTTGCTCAGCTAAGTTGAGCATGAAAAAAGCACCGACCCAGATACTGCAAAATAATGACCCATTTTCTCAGTCATGGTATCAAAACTCGGAAAGTCACTGTTCATTGGACCAGGCATGACCTGTCAAACCACGATTAATGATCATAGCAGAACCATGAATAACCATGGTCAATCACAATAAACCTTGATGATCCTACTTAAAATTCTTTCCCTTCAGCAACATAGGTGAAAACAAGAGGCTTTGGGGACAGCACTGATCCAGGTCAGACCACACAAAACATTCAGTCTGATCTTGGATCTATGCTACGCTTGTTCAGTCAAGTACCTTTGCTATAAAAATCTAACCGACTTTCAGTAGGCTGAAATTCTAGCTGTTAATAGAGGTTGAGTTTATCTATTGGGTGCCAAAAGAGTTCAAAGTACCAAAAGTAACTGTAAATCACCACATAGGATATGCTCAATCTTGACTGTACTCGGGTAAAACTGTACCAGTATCAGCACACACTCCCCTGTAGAGCAGCCTATGAATTGGGAAAGACTGGGGCCAACACTACAATAGATCCAGGTAATCTAACACTGAATCAATTTGCTCTGGCTTATATACTCTGATGTGATGACGAGGTAATGCCAACATTGAACATGTGCACCAGCATTATTTTATGTGTGAAACTATTAATCTTAATTAACTCTTTACCACACGGCAAAGTTTTTGACTAGACCAAATTGAAAGCATTTGCTTCAGACAAGCCTTAATTTTTTTCATCTTTGTACGGGGCCAACTGGCAGTCTGTGCTGTACAAAAGCTGAAAAAAAAAAACAACTTTTTTCACATTTAAGAGTGCTATGCAGAATCTGAATTCTATTGTCAAACAATAAATAAATTCGACAAGCTAGGACTGCTAGTAACCTTAACATACAAATGAAGAAAAAGAGGGCCACTGGCTCTAGGGCATTCCTCTCAGTGATCTGGATTCATAAATTTGAGTGAAAATATGGCCTCTACAGTGCATACAAGGTTTTTCAAAGATTTATCCCCGTGACCAACTTTTTTTATCCAATGGGACCCATTTTCAAACATTTTCAAGATACCATCAAGACAAATATTCTGATTAACTGAACTGAAAATTTGGCCTCTAGAGTGCAGGCAAGATTTTTGTAAGATTTTTTTCCCAGTGACCTACTTTTGTACCTCAAGTGACCCGTTTTCAATGTCTTCCTCTTACACAAACAATCTGACCAACTTTCATGTGTACTGGACTGAAAATATTGAATCTAGACAGCACACAGGGTTTTTCTAAGATTAGTCCCAGTGGCCTTTTTTACCCCACATTTCTCCTTTTCCCAGTGTTTTCAAAGGCCTTCTCTGTAAGGGTTGTTAAAGCTCTGAGTCATATGGTAAAATGTGGACAAAATCTGATCATATGCTTTAAAAAAAAAAAATAAGCAAACCAAAATACCGTCATTCAAATCTTTGAAAAAAAATTCTGTATCCCCATTTGGAACAATATGACTCAGAAAAAGAAGAAAAAAAGTAAAAAAAAAAGCTATAAACTAAACTTCATGTTACATTGAATACTTACAAAACTCGTCTAATTATCAAACAATCATTATTCAGTTTATTTTATGGAATTAGAGTCAAGCTTGTATTTACCATGGTAAGAGAAGTGGTCTCTCGCATCAGATGGTCTGTATACAAGTTCAATAAGGTTAATTTAAGAAGGGATGTAGAGTTAAAGCCATCGCCTGGTTAACTCTTTACCAAACAACAAAATTTTGGACTATTCCAATTTGAAAGCAGTTGCAGATGACACAATAAATGTAACTGAAAAATTGAAATTTATTTCGGGAAGGGTAGAAAACATTGCAGGAAAAGGAGAAAATGCTGGTTACCAGCATTTTCTCCTTTTCCTACAATGTTTTCAGAAGGCTTCTTTCTCAGGGTCTTTAAAAGTTGGGATTGTACGGTAAGCAGTTAAGCAGTGGATTGCTGTATACAGTTGAGGATCGTTTTACTAAAGAACTTATGCTAATCTAAGTATAACATTTTGTAAGTTTAACCCTTTACACCCCTGCAGAAATCGGCTTTTAATAACATTAAGAGAAAAGGAGAAATTGCTTAATACAAGCACTTGCTCCTTTTCAGGTGATTATTTCTCAACAGATTAAAAACATACGGTCTCTTTGTTTTCACTTACTGTTGCCTGTATCCTATGCAATAATTAGTGATATTTCTATATACAATTACATAATTACCATACAAGTCATGCTCTGTGAAATGAGGGTTTAATGCATCTGCAAAAAGTATTGACTCATGTCAGCCTACACAGTCTGCGCAGGATGATCTGTGTTGAAAATTTGCGGTATTTGTAAATTTTTTTGCATATCCAAGGACCATTCTACCTCGTGACTACGTTGGCCAATTAACAAAATGGATTTTATGGATCCATAATTATGTGATGACTTGGTTGGTGTAAAGCATTTTCCCAGAGTGCTATACAGATGTATATTTATAGGTGCCTAACACTTGCTGCATATGGACTGCTTTTCTCATGCCCCTGAACACTGAGATAAAACAGTTACTGAGCATTTTCCCATTTTGCCACATCACTATTACATGAATTTTTGAGTATCAACTCTTTACCATACAAAAAATTCTTAGACTTGTCTTAATTGATAGCATTTTCAAATGACAAAGATAACTCAAATAATGAGATTTGTCTTTGAATAAGCAGCATTTTCTCCTTTTCCCAAAATATTTTTATAGGCTTTTTCCTCAAGGTCGTTAAAAGGTGAGATTCTGTGGTTGAGGGTTAACACTTTAGCAAACGATTCCGACTTTTTAACGACCATGAGGAAGAAGGCTTTTGGAAAAATTGTTAGAAAACGAGAAATGCTGATAACCAGCATTTTCTCCCTTTCCCACAATGTTTTCTCTTCCATGAAAGAAAAGTTTCATGTTTTCAGTTATATCTAATTTGTTGTTTGAAAATCCTTTAAATTTGGAAAAGCCTAACATTTTGTTGTTTGGTAAAAAGTTAAACTTTGAATCCTAATGGTTGTCCCATTTTTACAAAAATGCTTTTAAAGTTCTCTGCTGCTAATTTGGTTCAGAAGATAATAACTTAAAGAGTCTGTTTGATTTCTATGGAAACTGATTTTTTTTTTTTTATACATTACAACAAAACAAAAAGTCAAGGTCCCCCCCCCCCCCCTTTTTTTGGGGGGAGGGAGGGGGGGTATAAATTTCATTTCATTACAAAAACAACAATGAAAATATGTTGTTCATAATTTTCAATCAAAAATCATGATTTTGTACATTAAACTCCATGTCAAAATTTCAAAGGTGAATACAGTATGTTTTTACATTTCATAGAACCACCGATAACCCTGCCCTACTAGGTTCTCAAATGGCAAGCAACGGATACAGAATTAATTTTGCCTTCAACACACAAGTCATGAGCCTATGTTTTCTTCCCTACCAAAGATAAATTTCATCATTTGAGCTACATTTAAATAGTCAACCAAAAAAGCTTAAAACTTCAACAAGTCTACATTTTTTGTCATGTGGTTAAGAGATAAAAAAAATTGGAATATATGTGATGGGTGTGGAGTTTAAGATTTCAACCCTTATTCGGCTATCCCCAAACATATGTCTCTTTGGCTAAATGAAGGTCACTCAGTGCATCTGTGCAATTTGATCTTTTTTAATCTTTCCACCTCTAAATTTACATTTTTAAAGACTTATTTCCAATGACATGTCAGTAAATTAGTGAATTAAAAGTGAATTAATGGGCATTGATGTTTCAACAGCTGCTCAAAGGCCAATTTTGTATTTCGTCGGGTTCTATTCCTAGTAGAAAACCACATGCTTATGTTTTAACTTCTTGCATGAATCTCTTACTCAGTTTTACTTCCCTCTATCTATGGGCAAAGAATGACAGGATAGTTAAATGGGTTTAAATGGATAAAACATCCAAAACAGTACAAGTTTTTTGTCGAAAGTATTTTTTTTTTGTCGTGGTTTGAGTGTCAAATTTATTAAAAACAAGCATTCTGACAGTATTGCATAGCAATACACAGTCCCCTATCGGCCGTATGTATCGCTGGCATGACAATGAAATTTTTAAAGTCCAAGGCCTGTAAATGCGTCAAAAAGCAGTGGAGCGGGACGAAACTCAAACTTGATGTGTAAGTCATGGTGGTTGATGTACACACCAAAAATCAGCTCTATATGTAGCAGCGTTTAGAAAAAAAAGTGCAGAAAAATGTTTTATCAGTGAAATTTTGTAAGTCAAGGCCTGTAAATGCGTCAAAAAGCAGTGGAGCCGGACAAAACTCGAACTTGATGTGTAAGTCATGGTGGTTGATGTACACACCAAAAATCAGCTCTATATGTGGCATCGTTTAGAAAAAAAGTGCGGAAAAATGTTTTATCAGTGAAATTTTCTAAGTCCAAGGCCCGTAAATGCGTGAAAAAGCAGTGGAGCGGGACGAAACTCGAACTTGATCTGTAAGTAATGGTGGTTGAGTTACACAGAAAAATTCAGGTGAATATCTACCAGCATTTCGAAAAAAAAAGTCCGGAAAACTGATTTATCAGTGAAATTTTGTAAGTCCAAGGCCCATAAATCCGTGAAAAACCAGTGGACTGGAACAAAAGTTGAACTTGATCTGTAAGTCATGGTGGTTGAGTTACACAGCAAATCTGAGATCAATACCTATCAGGGTTTAGGAAAAAAGTCTGGAAAACTGATTTATCAGTGAAATTTTATAAGTCCAAGGCCCATAAATCCGTGAAAAACCAGTGGACCGGAACAAAAGTCGAACTTGATCTGTAAGTCATGGTGGTTGAGTTACACAGCAAATCTGAGATCAATACCTACCAGCGTTTAGGAAAAAGTCTGGAAAACTGATTTATCAGTGAAATTTTGTAGGTCCAAGGCCCGTAAATCCATGAAAAACCAGTTGACTGGAACGAAAGTCGAACTTGATCTGTAAGTGATGGTGGGTGACTTACACACCAAAACTCAGCTCAACATGTACCAGCGTTTAGAAAAAAAGTCCGGAAAACTGAATTGCCAGACTGACGGACAGACAGACAGACAGACGGACGGACAGAGTGCAAACCTAAAGTCCCCTTTGGCTTCGCCAGTACGGGACTAAAAAAAAAAGAAAACCGTCAATCTTTTGATTCATAAAAGAGATGCCATTTTCCACAGAAATCAAACAGACTATAATAGATTTAACAAAATGCATGCTTATTTTTGCTTTGTACATCTTGCATTTCAGTGATATTAATGCACACACAGAAAAAAAAAATTTGTAACAACAACAATTTTTTACAAATCATCATGAGCCTGCATGTATCCTTGTAAAGTTTCGTGCATTTTGATTGTACTTGGCTCTGTCAGTTTTGTATAACCTTGCTATATCGGGCATCAGAGGGTCATCTGGGTTGGGTTCAGATAGGAGAGCAGAGATCGACAATAAGACTGAAAATAAACAACCAAACATAAGAGCAATGCTCTGTGAAAAGGGGGTTTAATGCATCTCCATGATGCATTATACCATGCAGGTTATCACATAATTATGGATCCATAAAGTCCATTTTGTCTAACAATCAACTGCATCATGAGGTAGACTGGTCCTTGAATATGCAGAAAATTGACAAACAGCAAAAGTTTCAACCTATGTCAGCCTGCTTGGACTGTGCAGGCTGACATGGGTTGATATTTTTTGCAAAAGCAATAAGCTCTGTTTTCACAATGCATTGCTAATGAATGTTTTACACAGACCAAGGCAATTTGGTGCATTATCAGCATACAACAATGTAATCGAACAATATAAAAATGAGTATTTTTGGGTTTAATCCTTTTCCTTGGTTTAACGATCCTAAGGAAGAAGTCTTTAGAAAATACAGTCAGAAAACAAGAAAATGTTGGTCACTAGCATTTTCTCTTTTTCAAACCAAGTTTTCCACCCTGTCAAAGAAAGATCTAATAACTGGAGCCACATTATTTGTCTTCTGCAAATGCTTTGAATCTGGACAAGTGTAAAATTTTGTCTTTCGGTAAAGAGTTCAAGAGTAACATCTAGGTGTAATGAATTCTACACTAAGTCCATTACCAAACAATCCAAAGTTTTAATGACCTTGAAAAAAAAAAAAAAAAATTTGGAAACATTCTGGGAAAAGAAGAAAAAGCAGGTAACCAGCATTTTCACTATGTTTTCTGCCCTTACAAAGACAAACCCATCATTTGCACCAAATTTAATTTTCATCTGCAAATGCTCTGAAATTTGGGCTTGTCTAACAATTGTCTTCATGACACTTTTCTTGAGTTTAATCCTTTACCCCACTATCCAAAGTTTTAACAACCCTGAAAAAGAAAGCTTTTGAAACCACTGTTGAAAAAGGAGAAAATGCTGGTAACCACAATGATTTCTACCCTATCACAGTGAAAGTCATCTTCTGGGCAACGTTTAATTTGTGGCCTGCTAATACTTTCAATTTGGTTGAGTCCAAAACTTTGTTGTTTGGTAAAGAGTGAAAAACTACCACTAACAAATGTTTTAATGATAACTCTTTTAAGAGTTTGATAATCTGCTCCTATCTGGATCTCTGGCAACCATATGACCAAAACAATGTCACAAAAACAGGGTACACATTCACCAACCATTCTCAAGAACATTCTTACTCTCATTCTCTAAACTGTTTGGTTTAGCTGATCAGCAATTGTGTTACTCCAAATTGTTGAAGTTCGAATGATGATTTCTGTCTTTGATGGGGTAGAAAATATTGTTGAAAAATTTTAGACTTTTCCAGATTGAAAGCATTTACAGATCACAATTGAAATGTAGCTGGAACAATGAGATTTGGGTGTGAGAGTAGAAAAAATTGTGGAAAAGGGAGAAAATGCTACCAGCATTTTCTTCTTTTTCCCATAATATTTTCAAAAGCTTTCTTTCTCAGTGTCATCTAAACTCAGGATCGTGTGGTAAAGAGTTAATTTAACTATAAGCCCTTGAGGGCCTAAATCACTCTACTGGCGGTGTTTTTTCTTTTTTTCTAACAAACGTCATGAATTCATGACACAAAAAGGAACAGAAGCAAACACATATAAAAATGGGGGATGGGGGGTGGGGGTGTTATTGCAACTGGGCTTGAACCCACCAAGACAGCACAAGTAAGCATGGTGAATTGAATAAATAGTGGAAAAAAAAATGAAGTTCAATTTCTCAATATTGTTTGGGATCCAGCCAAATTTGACAAGGTTTCAGTACAGACTGTTTTAAACAATCCCTGCAAGTTTCAAAGAAATGTGACTAATAATGAGGACTGTGTTGAGTAAACAGTACTGAGTCAAATGGCTGCTTTTCCTAAACCGATTGCTAGATTTTCTTCATTCTCAATAGAGTTCAATCCCTTGATGATACAAATAATCTTTGCAAGTTTCAAAACAATTTAATCAAAAATGCGACTTAATTGCGTAAACAAGAAATGTAAATTTTTAACTTTAAATGGCTCCTTTTCCCATACTGACTGTCAGATGTTTTTTTTTTTCTCCAAAATCAATAGGGTTTAAGCTATTGATAATATAAAGCAACTGTGCAAGTTTCATGAAAATTCAACCACAAATGCCATATTAAGTGCGTTTGAAGCTATTGATGAGATAAACAAATTGTGCAAGTTTCATGAAAATCTGATCACAAATGCAGACTTTATGGCATAGACAAGAACTTGAAATTTTGAACTTTAAATGGCTGTTTTTCCTACACTGATAGTCAGATTTTTTTTTAAATCAAGGGATTAAAGCTATTGATGAGATAAACAAATTGTGCAAGTTTCATGAAAATCCGACCACAAATGCAGACTTTATTGTGTAAACAAGAAAAAAGACTTACAGACGGTCAGACAGACGGACGGACAAAGGAAACCATGCCATGATATAAGCTCTGCTGGCTTACAGCCAGTAGAGCTAAAAAGTGGAGTAAAAAAGTAGAGCTAAAAAGTAGAGTAAAAGTAAAGCTAAAAAGTAGCCATCTGAATTGCAGTCTAATCTATGAGATGGCTAATCTTGCAATTTTCATAGGCTAGTTGGTTTACTCTCTACCAACCGACAAAATATTGAACTCAACCAAATGGAAAGCATTTGAGGACAAAAATTATTATGAAACTCAAAATTAATGATGATTCCTGTCTTTGATGGGGTAGAAATCATTATAGGAAAAGGAGCGCTGTCTCCTTTGCCTTCAATGTTTTCAAAAGCCTTCATTTTCAAGGTTGTAAAAACTTGGGATTATGTGGCCAAGAGTTAATACCCACCCAGAAGTTTTATATTTACCTTTTCCCACTGTAAGTGCAGGAGACCACTGGGATCGAAGGGTGTCTAGACATATATTTCCATTATTGTTGATGTTCGGATGGTATATTTTTGTTGTGAAAGTCACCTGGAATAGAAATATTCTTTTACCTGACAAAAGTCTAGACTTGTACACACTGAATGCAGTTGGAGACAACACAATGTGAGGGGCTGTATTCACCAACCCTTCTTAGTTTCATTCTTACTTATATTCTACATTTAGAATGTAACGCAATTTCTGATTGAAAAATAAGACTAAGAATGTTCTTAAGAATGGATGGTGAATACCAACCAAGATTGCTCAAAATTAATTATGGAATATGTCTTTGATAGGCTAGGAAACACTGTAGAAACAAAAGCACCATGATGGCCTTGTATTGTTCCACTGTCTAATAAATACAAATCATACACACCAAACATTACAATTCTTGGCCAAATGGTTTGGAACAAGAAGAATATAAAAGTTTTCTAACTAAAAGCTCAAGTTGAGCTTGTGACCCCTGGGAGAGGCCATTTTTGTCTACAGAGCTATAACCTGAATCCTGTTGATGTCCACAACACGAAGCGACATGCCAAATAATACTGGTCTAGACTGCATGGCTATAAATAAGAAGATTTTCAAAGTTTCCTCAACATAAAGGCCCTGTAAAACATGAGATCCCCAAGGCGGGGCTAATTTCAATCACAGGGCTAAATTTTGAACAAATACGGAAGTGATCCTCTAGATGAAACTATGTGCAAGATTTCGTAGCCATAGGATTTAAGGTTAGGAGCAAGATGTATTTTAAAATTTTCTCTCGTTAAAAGCACATCTTAAGTTTATGACCCATGGAGTAGGGTCAATTTTGACACCACGGCTTTAATATAAAAACCCTTGGAAGAGGTCCATTTCATGAAGCCAAATTTGGTAGCCCACCTTATGATTAGGAAGGAGAAGTTTTCACTATATAAACACATATGAAACTTGTGACCCCTGGGATAGGGGCAAATCCTGATCCCAGGACTTTACTGAAGAATCTTAAGAGATCCACTAGATGAAGCTAAATGCCAAATTTGGTAGCCCTATGCCTTACAGTTTTGGACAAGAAGATTTTTTAAGACTTTCAAAATTCTTTAGTTTTGTTGCCATGGCAACTAGAGTTTTTACAGTAATCACATTCTTTCAACAAATTCTGAAGAGGACCACGGCAGGGTCATTTCTGCAAAGTTTGGAAAAACATTTATGGGTAGTTTCAAGATGTTTGAAAGAAAGGTTAACACATGAACAGTTGCAAGAGTGGGCACACTGGTGGACGCACAACAGACACAGTGCCATGACATAAGTTTGCTGGCCTCTGGCCTGTAAAGCTAAAAAACAACAAGACCACCACATGCAGGTGCCAACACTGGGCTGTAAGTGCATGATTTTCAGTAAAATTCTACTGTAATACCTGCCCATGTAGTATAAGTTCCCCTTTTGATAGTTAAAACTTAATGCAAGTTTGAAGTAAATATCTTCAGTAATTACAGAGATATTATGTCAATTTTTTTTTTTTTTTTAAATTCTAAATTTAAGGGGCAAAAATATTTTGATGGTTACCTGCCCCTCTTGTATGGGTTCACTTTTTAATAGTTAACAACTAGTTCTGGTTTGAATTAAATATATTCAGTAATAAGAAATATTACAAAATGTCAAAGTTTGTGCAAGACAGCGAGGCAGACCACAACACTACAACAATACCTCGACATTTACTTAAAAAATAGCCAAGTTAAACATGCTTGTAGCCAGCATTCTCTGACACCTCCACAGTGTTTTCACTTGCCTTCTTCCTAAGAGTTTTAAAAACAGGGATTCATCAGGTAAAAGGTTACCTCTTAGACATGCTGATGATTGTTAACAGTTTCTAGACATGTCCATATAACTCAAAACAAAGCTGCATGACTATGTTGGCAAGATGTTTAAGAAACAACAAAATTTTAGACTTGTCCAAATTGAAAGCATTTACAGATGAAAAAATTAAATGTGTTCATATTATAGAATTTAGAATTTAATAGTACTAAATAAGATTTATAAAAAGAAAAATACCTTTGGAGGTTTGAAAGGATAGTCTGTTGGAAATGCCATCTTCAAGCTAAACACCCCTCCCTGGTATGGACTCTCATCCTAAGAAACACATTTAGTTCACACTTTATTGATTCTACATAGATTGTAAATACATTCTTATAACTTGTATCAATCTTGTTGATTGCTCTCTGGACACTTTTACAAGTACTCAAGCCTAATGTGGGTGAATCCATAGACTGAACCTGATCACAGGGATCAAACCGGGAACCTCTGATATAAGAGGCCAATGCTCTACAGCCTGCACTAGACAAACTGAAACCTGCATTAGATGACACAAAAGAAAAAACTTTGAAGGTAAAGATGTTAATTTCCTTCAATGCTATGAAAAATATTGTTGGAAAAGGAGCAATAATGGTTTGCTACAAGAAATCTCTCTTTTTTTTTTTTCAAGGTGTTTAACAAGAACCTGCTTCTTTCCCTAACAATGGTTCAAAGAAAAGCACTACATGTGGGTCCCAAGAACAAGTGCTTGATTTTCAGTGAAAATTCTAAGTTGAAAAGAGGCATAACTGTAATGGTGATGGTTACCTGCCCCTGTTGTATAGGTTCCCCTTTTGAAAGTTAACAACTTGGCCAAGTCTGAAGTAAACATCTTCAGAGAGATATCATAAAATGTCTAAGTTTTTGAAAATTTAAGTCAAAAATAAAGCATAGCTGTCTAGAAAATATTATATGATTACCTGCCCTTGTTGTAAAGGTTCCCCTTTTGATAGTTAACAACTTGTCTAGGTTTATAGTAAATACCTTCAGTAACAACAGAGATATTACAAAATGCCCAGTAAGACTTGCAAAAAAAAATATAGTTACATGTAAAATCTTTCTAGATCTAATAATTTCTTTTTACATAATGACTCTCCAAATCAGCCTAGAAAATATACCACATAACCTACCATAAAATTAAGTTACAGTAGGTGCAAAAAATATGTGGAAAAAAGATTATGGTAAAGAAGTTTCTTGTAACAAAATTTATTTCATTTAAAATTGTTTCATCAGAATGCTTGGACTCTAATACAGAAATTCATGTACAACGAAAAAGAGAAAGGGAAAAAAAAAAGAGAAGTTTGTGTAACAAAGTTTCTCTTATGATATTTAACTCGTTACCAAACGACAAAATTCTAGACTGGTCCAAACTGAGAGCATTTGCAGACAACAAAATAAATGTGATTGAAAATTTGAAATTTGTTTTGGGAAGGGTAGAAAACATTGTGGGAAAAGGAGAAAATGCTGGTAACCAGCATTTTCTCCTTTTCCCACAATGTTTTCAAAGGGCTTCTTTCTCAGGGTCGTTAAAAGTCGGGATTGTGTGGTAAAGAGTTAAACCAACAATGTTCAGGATGCCAGCATTTGATTGTGCCAGATGAATGAAAGCAGAATGGTGGTGACCGAGTCATAACATAAGCTCTTCAACCAGTAAAGCTACACTGAGTTACCACAAAGAATTATACTTACAGGTCCCATCAACTTTGCACTCCAATGAAACACTGTAATAGAAAAAAGAGGGAGTACACATCAGTCTGTGGCAACATTAATTCTGTACCATACAACAAAATTTTAAGACAACACATATTGTCAACAACTGAATATGACAAACTAAACAAGACTTATCTCTTAAAAATACAACAAAATTGTTGACTTGGATCAAACGATAGGATTTGTCTTTAAGAGGGTACAAAACATTTAGGGAAAAAAAAAAAAAGAGAAATAATGGTTATCTCTGCAAAGTTGTCAAAACTCAGCTGTTAAAACGTGTAAAAGATTAAATCAATGATAATGATGGAATTTATCTTTGTACGGGTACAAACACATTTTTTGGGAAATGGAGGAAATGCATAATACCCACATTTTTCTTTCGTTGTCCAAAATGCTTTAAAAGGCCACCTTTCTCAAACTAACAAAAGCTGCCAAAAGTGAACAAAGCTGGGCTTAAAGTGCATTTAAATTTAAATCGTATCATTTAAGAGTATGGAATGAAGAAGACAACAGCCGTATTCGACTGGTAACTTTTCGTGAAGCATGAAATTTGAATATTAGGCTCTGCCTACCTGCGCATTGACAAAAACGTGATTCATGAAAATTGACCAGTCAAACAGCATTCCATCCTTGTCCAAGATTTTATCAAGACAAACATTCTGAACAAGTTTCATGACTATCTGACTGAAAATGTGGCATCTTGAGTGCACACAAGGTAAATGTTGACAACCCTGACGCCGATCACTGCACGCCTGACACAGCACGATCACAAAAGCTAATCTTGAGCATTTTGTACTCAGGTGAGCTAAAAAGAATGAACTGCCTCGGATGAGCATGAAACCTGGGACCTGTTGATTGCTGATAAAAAAAAAAACCTAATTCCAGAACAACCTTGGACCCCTTACCAGCAAAAGATAACACAGTAACGATGAGCATTTTTTTTTTCCTCCAATAAAAACTTGGACAAGAAACAATACAAGAGGGCCATAAAGGCCCTGTACCACTCATCTGCCTTAAAAACAAATGTGCCATGTACGTAATTGGCATCTTCTTTTGAAAGTAACAACTTGTCTAAGTTTGAAGAAGATATTATAACATGTCAAAGTCTTTGCACATCAACATAGTCCAGACGACTGTGCCAGGGGCCCAGCGCTACAACAATAATGCAATGTTTTCTTTGAAAACAGTCGAGCTGATAAGATATATATGTAATTGGCATCCAGAGAGACATTTAACTTGAAGAACTTGTTAGAAACCCTTACTGAACTACAGTTTCATGATGGAAATTATAAGCCTAGCCCAAAAAAGTCATAAAAAAGTCCTATCTTTTTCACATGAAAATATGATGTGAATGACACAAATATAATCTACTGACCAAATAGTATTCACACCAAATACCAGTGAACTCTGATTAACAGAATTTTGGCAAGATTTCCAAAAATTAAGTAACAGAAAATTTTCTTTTCATTGGCATGAATGGAAAAGTCTTTGGAGATAAAAATTAAATGATAAAACGACTATGTCTCAGGGCAGTATGACAATCAATGGAGATAAAAAGTAGCATACTATGAGGAAAACAGGAGTTACATCCCTTAAACGTTGTAAACTGAACTATTGCTTGTTCTTGCCATTAATAAAGCCAAACCAAAGGCAGACATGTTCATTGCTTGATCAAAATTATATCCAAAAATGTGGGAAAGGTCAACCAAAGGATTGCTTTGGCCAATCTGTAGTGAACTAAAACTGGTTTTGTAGAAGATTTTTAAAGACCTTCAGTATTTCCTTTGAAGAAATTCTAAAGACAGCCATGGCAAGATCAGTTCTATTAAGTTTCGCCATAAACGGATGGATAGTTTCAGGGAAATTTAGGGTTGAAAGTAAAGTTATCACACACACACCTACACACACACACACACCAGTGTTCCAGCTAGCGGGGACTAGAAGGGCGAGGCTCCCTGCCCCTTTTTCTTGATGCCCTGCCCTTTTTCTGGACACCATGCTGCTTATAAGGGCCCTGGAGACTTCTATGTTAAACCGTATTTTACTCTGTGATCTAAATTACCCCACAAGTCTGTTTAAGACCACATGGATATCCACCGCCTAAAACACAATCCAATTAACACCGTGTCACTAATCCCCTCCTGGCAGAGCAGTGTGAAAGGATCGACTGCAACTGTATATTACGTGGCCGTATTTTCTTAATGGGAACAATAGAGGCAATTATCCATTTTTGTATTTCATGTTCTATTGAACAGATTACTGTAACTGTTCTTACTCAACAATATTAGAGACTGTCTGCGAAAATTCTCTTCAGTTTGTCTTCTATTGTTCATGTCGTAAAAAAATTTGACCGATAAAGATGGTACTTATTTTCCTGTGTTAAGTTACATGTACAGAGTTGAATCAAGGGTGCTTGATTGGTAAAATTATCCCTTTTGTGGTGTTTTCTGTTCATAAGCAAAATCATTTATTCTAAGATTTACTCCTTGTTACAAAAATAACTTAGTAAGTTATGTTAACGTTCAGGTATGATCGATGAGTCAGCAAATTAATCTGCTGTAAGTCTGAACAATGTGCATTCATAAAGCCGACAAAGAAGAATACCACAGCATATTGTTGACTATACTTTGTAAAATGTAGGACAAAATTTCAAGAAATACTCTTCCAAAAGTCAAATTACATGGAAAGACAGCCAATACCAAAAACACCAAAACCCATGACATAACACAAGTCAATTTCACACCAACCCGATCAGAGACACTTCAAACTATTTTTCCAGCCTTCATAATGAATTTACAGAGATGATTTGCTTACTCACTAAATAAAACATAAAGAAGAAGCTAAAATCTCCTTTTTTGTAATTAGGAAAAGACTTGGATTGGTTTTCCATGAATGAAAAATATCAGGCACCTTCATGATGGGGGAGGGGGTGTCTCCTTGCCTTACCTCACAATAGCATAGAAACCAGAGTAATGAAAGAAGTATCATTTATGGAACATTTAACATTTATCCATGATAATGAATTGCATGTGAAGTAATAAGTTACCCTGTAAAGACCTGCTTTTGTCTCATTTCACCAACTCTACAGATTGGAAACTCTGTATATTTGTTATCAAACAGTTTCAGAAACAAGAGGGCCATGATGGCCCTGTATCACTCCACTGGCTTATAAATATAAACCATAAAGGTAAGTCTTCACTATATAAGCCCTTATAAAACTTTGACCCCAGAGCTACAGTTGGACTAAATGGGGAATATGTGTATTAGAAGAATAACATGCCAGCTTTGGGAGTTCTTGGCCTTATGGCTAGTAACATAACGGTTTCTGAAGTTTTCACTCCATAAACCCATGTAAAACTTGTGACCCCTGGTGCAGGGCCAAACTTGATCCTAGGGCTGTAACTTGGGCCCTCTTTGTAGTTGTCTACTAGATAATGCTATAATTATGCAAAATTTAGTAGCCCTAAGCCTTATGGCTATGTACACCAAGATTTAAAAGTTTTCCCTATATAAGCCCATGTAAATCTTGTGAACCTGCCCCACCCCCACCCCAGCATGAGGCCAAATTGACCCCAGGACTGTAATTTGGGCACTTTTGGTAGACCCCCACTAGATCAAGCTAAATGCAAAATTTGGTAGCTCTAGGCCTTATGGCTAGGTACAGGAAGATTTTTAAAGTTTTCTCTATATAAGCCTATGTAAAACTTGTGACCCCTGGGGCAGAGCCAATTTTGACCCCAGGGCTATAATTTGAAGAAACATGATAGAGGTCTACTACATAAAGCTACATGCCAAATTTGGTAGCCCTATGCCTTATGGTTTCAGACAAGAAGATTTTTAAAAATTTCCAATATTTTTCAGTTTTGTTGCCATGGTAACCAGAGTTTTTGAAGGAATCAAATTCTTTCAAGAAATTCTGAAGAGGACCATGGCAGGATCATCTCTGTGAAGTTTCATGAAAATTGGATGGGTAGTTTCAGAGAAGATGTTTGAAATAAAAGTCAACGCACGCACGGACAAACGACGGACACCGGGCCATGACATAAGCCCGCTGGCCTTTGGCCAGTGGAGCTAAAAATGAAAGACGCAATTACATTGCAGTAAAAGAAAGAAAGTGTTGAAATTTTGTATTTATTAGTTTCTGTAGCTTGCATGTCTTGCTTGACCTGCAAAGCACTGACAAAAATGAAGACATGTATTGTATCAATCTCAAGTCTGTAGTTGAATGGCATGAGGCTACAGGAAATATTCTGTGAAATGGAGAAGATGCTGGTAACCATTTGTGTTCAGCAAAGGCATTCAAATGGAGCAAGTCTTTATTTGGTTAAGAGTTAAATGAGAGTTATGATATGAATTACTTGTAATGCTCCTGGACCTAGCTAAACCACAGAAGAAACTGAGTACTTAACATGGAAAATGGTTTTCTTGGTTAGATGAAGCTGGAAGATCCATATAAGCCACTTTAACAGAATTGTTTCTGTTTTAAAAACCCCTTATCTTATGTAAGAAAATGCAGAAGAAAAACTGTCAATAGAGTCCAAATCTCTATAATTTTCTTGAAGGAGCCCTCTATAATCTTCTTGAGGGAGCCCCCCCCCGACAACCCCTCTTAACCAAGCACCCTGCCCTTTTTTTACCCTGGCTGGAGCACTAACACACACACAGATGCAGAAGAGACACAGGGCCATGACATCAGGTTGGTGGCTTTTTTGCCAGTGGAGCTAAAAATTGTTGACTTACAGTCATCATTTTCTGGACCAGCAGAACATCCTGGTGGAGGGTCTTGGACCAGGTCATTGAGTTCCTGTGGAAATCAAGCAAGAAGTCATGAAAGGCAACTTCATCCGTTAATCAATGGACAAAATTTTTGCCTTGTATAAATCCGAAGCATTTGCTTAACTCTTTACCAAACGACAAAGTTTTAGCCTCGTCCAATTTGAAAGTATTTGCAGACGACAAAATAAATGTTATTAAAAAATTGAAATTTGTTTTAGGAAGGGTAGAAAACATTGTGGGAAAAGGAGAAAATGCTGGTTACCAGCATTTTCTCCTTTTCCCACAACGTTTTCAAAAGCATTCTTTTTCAAGGCTGTTGAAAGTCAGGATTGTGTTGTAAAGGGTTAAACAAAATGTTGAGATTTTTCTCAAAAAAAGAGTAGAAAGCATTATGGGTAAAGGAGAAAATGCTTAGTTCCAGCATTTTCTCCTTTTCTAACAATGTTCGCAAAAGAATTGTGAAACAAAAGCAATGTTTTATAATACTACCATTTTGTGCTTTGATAGAGAAAACTGATGTTCAAACCCTTTACCACACAATCCTGAGTTTTGATGACCCAGAAGAAGAAGGTTTTTGAAAACGTTGTGGAAAAAGGAGAAAATGCTGGTAACCAGCATGTTCTCCTTTTCCCACAATGTTTTCTACCCAATCCAATGCAGAAATCATTATTCTATCAACCTTTAATTTGCTGTCTGCAAATGGTTTCAATTTGGTCCAGTCCAACCATTTACCACAAAATCCCGAGTTTTAAAGACCTTTGGGAAAAAGGCCTTTGAAAACATTGTGGGAGAAAGAGAAAGTGCTGAACACCAGCAGACATCTGATATTTTGCCAAAATTGTGTCTTGCATGTTTACACTTTCCGGTTATAAGGTTATAAATAGTTGTACAGTTTTACCTCTTTACCACATAAGCAATTTTTAGACTGGTCCAAATTTAAACCATTTGCAGATGACAAAATGAACATGCCTGAAAAATTGAAATTTGTTTTGATAAGAGTAGAAAACATTGTGGGACAAGGAGAAAATGCTGGTTACCAGCATTTTCTCCTTTTCCCACAATGTTTTCAAAAGACTAAACTCACAGGGTCATTAAAAGTTGGGATTGTTTGGTAAAGAGTTAAAACCTACCGTACAATGCAAGCAGATACATCATCGACTAATTTCAACAATATCCTTGAAAACGTTCCCGCTGAAAATTATAATGACATTCAAACTTTCAAGTGTATAATCTCTAGAATGTAACCCTTATTGGGTATTCACCAAATAAAAACATGTTGAATATCCATCACAGTGACTTCATGCACCAAACTGCATGTTTTACCTAGGTTTCGGTGATGTCAGTTTACAGTGATGTCATTCTTCAGTGTATTTGGGCACTCAGAGGGGAAATTTGATTTCGTATGCAGACAGTTTAGCCTGGGCCATATGGTTTAGGACAAGAAGATATTTAAAATTTTCACTATATAAACCTATGTAAATCTTGTGATCCCCCAGAGCAGGGCCAATTTTGATCCCAGGGCTATAATTTGAAGAGTTTTTGTAGAGGTCTATTAGATGGAGGTACATGCCAAATTTGGTAATCCTAGGCCTTATGGTTTCGGACAATAAGATTTTTAAAGATTTTCAATATTTTTCAGTTTTGTTGCCATGGCAACCAGAGTTTTTATAGGAATCAAATTCTTTGAAGATCATTTCTGTGAAGTTTCGTTAAAATCTGATGTGCAGTTTCAGAGATGTTTGAAATAAAAGTGAACGCACGGATGCATGACGGCCATAGGGCCATGACATAGCTGAAAATAGCAAGGTGACTTTCATTTTTGATCATTTTCTAGCATGAAAATGCTCTTTTAACTGACTTTGAATGTCAAGTACTACGTGGCTTCCTAAGCTGGTTCATACTGGCTTCAATTTCTATGATTTGGTGAATTTAAAGGCTCACAAAAAAAATAAAAATGCAGGGGAAGCCCTGAGAACTGTCTAGAATGAGTCTTCCAGGAAACTACCCTGTCAGGGTACCATCAATTCTGTTTACAGAATCAGGAACCATCTGTCCTACTGAACTCATTCATCTGGCTTTATTCGATTTATGGTAGTTTCGGTAAGTTCTGTTGGACTCCTATTATCTGAGAAAATTGATCAGGGGCTTCCGTAGAAAGGTAATTATTGCATGTTATTTGCACTGCAATGTTTTTCACTCACATTACCCGGCTTTGACTTGTTCATCATTTAACTCCATTATTTTTGCACCTTAAAATAGTGCATGAGGTCACTGTTACAGCAAAATCTGTATATAGTTTCAAAATATATGTTAAATGCTATGTGGAGAAATAAACCAGTCAAATCTGAAGTAGAACTCTTGCTCTTTTTCAATTAGTAGGTCCATTTCATGAAAACAAAAACTGAAAAATGAACTTTCTGGTAAGGTTATGTTACCAATGTCAAAAAAATTTCATACCTCTTTGGAATGCTGTCTGAAAATTTTGAATGCATTGCTGGTCTGGTTTAGGAGGTATGTACATTTAATGGAGGCCATGTCTGTTCCTAAATTTCTCCTTAGCATAACCTTCGTGACTAAGCACTTCTGTTTTTAAATCCCCCATTTGACATCAAATATTTGTAGAACTTAGTTTAAATAAGTTCCATGCCACGGAGGCACATACTACTTCTGACAAAGGGAAATCAAACATTATTTCTCTCTGATACAATTTTCCTATAACCATTAAAGTGAAGGGTTGCGTTTTAAATATAACAATCAATGATGAACTTCTTAATCATCTATTCTTGAAGAATCCCTACAAGAAAAATGAAAAAAATATTTCAGACCTAGAAATATTCTCTATCTTGTAAAATCAACCTTTTGCACGTATTATTCTTAAAGAAAGTAGATTTGCGGTAGTTTATTAAGACACAAATTGTGCAGAGTAACTAAAGACTTGGCAGACTGATACAGGGGTTTTCCATGACGCACAAATCCTGCGTCAATGACACATTTTAATTTCAAATGACCTCCAAAATAAATAACAGTTCGCCATCAGTGACGCAACTTCCCTAAATCTAAATCATCTGGGAAATTGAATTAATCATTGAACCAAGTCTGTTCTAGCTACATGCTGTGTCAGACAAACACTGCTCTTTTTTATCCACTTCAGGGTTTATTTCAGATAAAAGTGGTTTTCCAGAAATTTATTTATAGAATAAAAATGGTTCACACACTATTAGCAGTCTTTCAAGTGCCCTTCTGCAAATAAGTAGGGAAAAAGTAGGGCTAAACTTTTTGAAAAAGTGAAAAAGTAGGGATTATATGGAAGAAAAAAGTAGGGATAGTAGGGCATATTTACAAAGAACTTGCCGTATTTTTCATCAATGATAATGAAGATTTTACTATCTAGTTATATAATAATGCATGACCTTTCACGTAAATATACTTGCTCTCCATACAGCCGGCAACATCTGTGTTCAGATAGAATTCATAGCACAGCAACAAGAGAAACCTTACATAGACAGTGAGTCCGTATGACCATGAATTTCACCAGAACCCAATGTGCCTCTAGTAAAGACAGCCTGAAATATTACTACAGACCAGAATAAGAAACACTTTTCCATGGGTTAAAGTTCGAAAAACTGAAAATACTGAACTTTTTTTGCTTGTGGCCAGGGGGGGCTGCTAGGCTCACGGGTGGTCCAGGGCAACACCCTGGCTGGGGGCCCAGGGGGCCTGTGGCCCCTAAAAGCTCCAGAAACTGTGCTTTTTTATTCATGTTCTGACCCAGTTTCATGAGAATCAGGCTGAAAATGTGGCCTCTAGAGTGCACACAAGGTTTATCTAAGATTTGGCCCAGTGACCTACTGTTTGACCTGATATGACCCAATTTCAAACTTGTCCAAGATACCATCAAGACAAACATTCTGTGCAACTTTCATGAGTTTCAGGCTGAAAATGTGGCCTCTAGAGTACACACAAGGTTTTTCTAAGATTTGGCCCTGTGACCTACCTTTTGACCCAACATGACCCAATTTAAAACTTGTCCAAGATATCATCAAGACAAACATTCTGGCCAAGTTTCATGAGTATATGATTGAAAATGTAGCCTCTAGAGTGCACACAAGGTAACTGTTGATGCCTGGACGACAAAGGACGGACGACAGACGCAGGACACAGCACGATCACAAAAGCACATGTCTTTGGATGTAAATTAAACGATTGCCAGTTTCTGGTTCACTGTTGTTCTACTGAGAAAAAAATCGTTTTTTAAGTGTTTTATGTGTTAGCACCTCATTTTTCGATCTTAAACCTTCATTACTCTGTACAAACCTTCATTACTCTGGGAAATGCATGTATTTCAGATGAACTTTGTATCAAAGACTCGTTGGTCAGCTTTAAACTGTAATCAACATTTCTAACGGTTAAATTAGATGCCGCTTAGATGGCAGGATACAAATTACAAAATATCAACAACAGCAACAAAACACAAAAAGAAACCATTGTTTTATCATTCTGAGCAAATTTCCCTTGATTTGGGTGGATGTAATCATATTTGTAATTAAGTTTAGATCTAGTATGTTTCATAACAGCACAACAGACAAGAGTGTTTCGACCAGAAGTGCTTGAACTTCATTGAATAATTTTATAAAACCTTTGTTACATCACTGTAACAAATGTTTAAGTTTAGTCTATTTGATAGTAAACATAAAGAGGTTCAGGTGTGGTACTGGTTTTCAGGTAATCACAAAATTTGATAACTTTACAAACACAGAATGTAACATTTACAGGAAAACATATTTTTTCATAGCCCACTCTACTGAATGCTTATTAGTGAATGTTTCAGATCAGCTTTAAAAACCATGTGTCATCGACCTTTCTTGTCTATGATATACCACAACGATAATTTAATAGTGACATTACCGTTTAAGTACTGTTTGTCATTGGGAACATGACTTTTCAAGTTCTGTATTTTGCATGATGAAAGTTTAAGTAACAAAGAAATTTTTTGACCACTATTTGATGAATAATGCTTTAGGACAAAGCTGAAGTCTGAACATCACCATCTTAAATTTTAGCTAGTTAACACATACACACCATGGAAATAAAAAGAAGACTCTGGGAGGTCAGTGAATGGTTGAAATGTGTGTAACGAAGGTTTCAAAGTTTACTTTTAGACCAGACCGCGTTACTAAAGTTGTTTTTCTTTTCAACTAAATGCGTCCTTACTTTGCTACTCTAGATGCCTTATATACATGTATTACCAAATTTACACTGTCTTTTCAATAAACTCTTGTTAAGAAAGCCAGTAATCAGTATGTAATTTTAAAGAATGTATAAAGAAGGTTTTGTGCTTTTTTCAAATTTCAGCGACAGCAAGACATTGCTTCAGCATTGCTTTTTCATGGATATTGGAGTATCTTGCTACATTATTTTGGACACCAAAATATCAACTCTCAGCTTTACTGTGAATGGTTTCCATAAAGTCAAATATACACTGCTAAAAGCTCAATTCTCACTTGGCGACAATAACGAACATTTAAAAATGAATACTTAACTAAAATCTCTCAGTAAAATATTTTCCAGGATACCTAAAAGTGACAATTTCTTATACACCAGATTGTACCCACTTGTTTTGTGCAAAAATACATTATAATTTGTATTTGAGTTAAAATGTCTGACGGGAAACACTAAATGGACCTACTCATTGAAAATGATCATTCTATGGACCGAAATCCAATCAAAGAAAAGAATACATGCACAGTACAAGAGGGCCATGATGGCCCTGGGCGCTCACCTGAGTCAATAGGCGAAATTCAGTCAAAGTGCACAATTCAATTTCTGACCAACTGTCAGGTCAATTGAGCTTAAAATGTGGCCTCTAGAACGTCCACAAGGAATTTCCGTAAGTTGACCTAGTGACCTAATTTATCACCCCACGTGACCCAATTTAGAACTCATCAAAAAAATTATCAAGACAAACATTCTGAAGAGTTTTCAAGTTAATTGAGCAATACATGTGGCCTCTAGAGTGCCCACAAAGTGTTTCTTAAATTTGACCCAGTAACCTAGTTTATGACCTCAGCTGACCCAATTTCAAACTCACCCAATATTTCATCAAGACAAACATTCTGACCAACTTTCAAGTCAATTGAGCAAGAAATGTGACCGCTAGAGTGCCCTAAAGGTATTTCTTTAATTAGACCTAGTGACCTAGATTATGAGCCCAGGTGACCCAATTTTAAAGTCATCCTAGACTTTATGAAAACAAACATTTTGACCAATTTTCAAATCAACTGAACAATAAATGTGGCCTCTAGAGTGCACACAATGTATTTCTTTAATTTGACCTAGTGACCTAATTTAAGATCCCACATGACCCAAATTCGGAATCATGTGAGATTTTATCAAAATAAACATTCTGACCAATTTTCAAGTCAACTGAGCCAAAAATGTGGCCTCTAGAGTGCCCACAAGGTAATATTTTAATTTGAACTAGTGACCTAGTTTATGATTCCAGGTGACCCAAATCCAAACTCATCTAAGATTTAATCAAGACAAACATTCTGACCAAATTTCAGGTCATTTGAGCTATGAATGTGGCCTCTAGAGTGCCCACAAGGTATTTCTTTAATTTGACCTAGTGACCTAGTTTATGACCCCAGGTGACCCAATTTCAAACTGACTGAACATGTTGTGCTCAAGTCAGCTAACAAACTTAGAACAGGTTCACTACATATCAAATAACAAAGCTCTATGCCTTCAAGGTTTAGAAAAGAAGAATTTTAAAGTTTTCCTTCTTTGTTCCTATGTTCAAAACTTGTGACCCCCGTGGCAGGGCCAGTTTTGACCCTAGGGGCATCGTATGAACAAACTCTGTAGAGGTCTACTAGGAGATGCTAGATGCCAAATATCAAAGCTCCACGTCTTCCAGTTTCAGAGAAGAAGAATGTTAAAGTTTTCCTTCTTTGTTCCTATGTTCGAACTTGTGACCCCTGGGGCGGGGCTAGTTTTGACCCCAGGGGCATCATATGAACAAACTTGGTAGAGGTCCACTAGGAGATGCTACATACCATATATCAAAGCTCTACGTCTTCTAGAATCAGAGAAGAAGATTTTTAAAGTTTTCCTTCTTTGTTCCTATGTTCAAAACTTGTGACCCCCGGGGCGAGGCCAATTTTGACCCCAGGGGCATCATATGAACAAAATTGGTAGAGGTCCACTAGGAGATGCTAGATGCCAAATATCAAAGCTCCACGCCTTCCAGTTTCAGGGAAGAATTTTAAAGTTTTCCTTCTTTGTTCCTATGTTCGAACTTGTGACCCCCGGGGCGGGACCAGTTTTGACCCCAGGGGCATCATATGAACAAACTTGGTAGAGGCCCACTAGGAGATGCTACATACCAAATATCAAAGCTCTATGCCTTCTAGAATCAGAGAAGAAGATTTTTAAAGTTTTCCTTCTTTGTTCCCATGTTCAAAACTTGTGACCCCCGGGGCAGAGCAAGTTTTGACCCCAGGGGCATCATATGAACAAACTTAGTAGAGGTCTACTAGGAGATGCTAGATGCCAAATATCAAAGCTCCACGCCTTCCAGTTTCAGAGAAGAAGAATTTTAAAGTTTTCCTTCTTTGTTCCTATGTTCGAACTTGTGACCCCCGAAGCAGGGCCAGTTTTGACCCCAGGGGCATCATATGAACAAACTTGGTAGAGGTCCACTAGGAGATGCTACATACCAAATATCAAAGCTCTACGCCTTCTAGAATCAGAGAAGAAGATTTTCGAAGATTTTCCTATTTTTTTTCCTTTCTGTTGCCATGGCAACAAGAGTTTTGGGTGGAATTCAATTTCTTGAACAACTTTGGTACAGCTTCACCCAAGAAACATCCCTGCCAAGTTTCATCAAGATTGGCCCAGTTGTTTAGGAGGAGAAGATGTTTAAAGGAATTGTGGACAGACGGACAGATGGACATCGGACAACGACCCATCACAATACCTCACCTTAGCACTTTGTGCTCAGGTGAGCTAAAAAAGGATCAGAGAGGCAGAGGTCTAATGAAGATCTCAAAGACAAGGTAACAGGGTATCAACATAGTGTAAGTAAACTAGTTTCTTACTTTAAGGACTGGGTCTTCACTCCCAAGAAACAGATCAAAGCTAGGTATTGGGTACGAAAATCGTCATGGTGCAATGAAACTACATAATTACTTTGTTACCTGAAACTCTAATCAGTTTACAATGCAAGTCAAATTTATTTAGTTTTGAAACATCTGTTATACTTTTATTGGAACGCATTCACATTCATTTACCAGGGTTTTCCCTTTTCTCAAGCATGCACCATGTCCATTATTTGACATGATTACTGGCGTATCCAATTAACAAATATAGGTGAGAAACCCAAAATTGACCAGCCCTTTATTCGACTTTTGAAAGGTAAAATACATAGAAAAATGAATGACGGGATTGTGGTATGTGTATTATTGAATTAATATGAACTGTCATTCAGTGAGAGTACAGGCACACAAATTGGCTTCTTTAAAAAAAGAAGCCAGGAGAGGTCAGCATCAATGATTTTAAATAGATTATTGGCTTTAAATTTCAATATATTTTACAACATGTAAACAAACAAGAGGACCATGATGGTCCTATATCGCTCACCTGAGTATATTTGTAACTTATATGGTTTATCAAGGGCAGGCTATTCTCTTCAAATAGGCATATTCTGGTTATGAGCCAATGAAATTTTTGGTTTTTTACACAACTCCCAGTAGGTTATACTGAACAAGTGTATGAAATTATATCAAAATCATCCTAACATATTCAGAGATTTCATCTGGAATCGGAAAAGCAGATGAACAAAGACATACAGACTCTGCTGCCAAAAACAACAGTGGGGAGACATAATTTTAAGTTTTAGATAATTGGACTGACATAATGGTCTGAATCCATCAATGTGGGGGCATACGAGACACAAGAGCATCGCATGCGGGTGCCTACGCCAAGAACGCCAACAAGGTGGATGCCAAGGCTATAGCAATACCTCAGATATTCTTTGAAAACAGCCCAAGTAATAAAAAACATGACTTCATAATAGGCTTTGCTTTATTTTTCCAAGTGAATTTCCAACTGGAAAGATTAATACAACCAATGCAATACTATTAACTGTTGTTAGTTGGTAAACAGTGTATAGGCATCTTTTATCATTTGCAACACAGGCAGTTGTTGTATATCGAGGGCTCAACGCAAAACTATTCTAACTCAAGTTTTGTCAAAAATAGTTTTTTTGCATTTATTGAAATAAAATGTCACGATACATGTTATGTTAAAATATTGCGGTGATACTCCAAGTAGTTTTGGAGATATTGTAATTTTTAGAAGATATTCTATCTCCAAATGATGATGTTCTTTGTGCAAAACTATTCTAACTCAAGATAGCATAGTTTTGCACTTAAATCCAGCTTCGAAAGTTGGATTTCAAAGTGCAAGACTATTCCAACTTGATTTTGAAGCTATGAGTAGGTTTTGATAACATCATAAATCTTGCTTCTGATTTCATAATACTGTTTCTAAACAATGCAGCAATTGTATATGATCTTTGTTGATGCCTTTGGTAAGAAATATTTAACAATTTGATGGGGAAATGTGTACAATTTGATACTGATGGCTTTGACTTTACTCAAACCACATGTAATAAAAGATAGATGCCATACTGTATTTCTATAAAATTAATGTTATGATCACCATTACATAAAGATCCTCAACCAAATCTGTTAAACTTCTTTTTATTCACCCTGTTATTCAACAATAGAATCTATGTCAAATTTTAGCAGCACATTCAAACATAAACTAAGGCATTCAACATTAAGACTAGCTACTGGGTTTTGCCATCCATAACCCTAATACCTCCTGTTCTATAGACTGTTGTAGTCAGCTGTGCAATGCCTTTGCTCATCATGTTTGTTTGGACTTGTATCTTTTTTATATGGCCCTTCAACATTACTTAAAAGGTGGGAAAACTACTAAATCTTAGGTTGTCAAATGTGGTCAAAGCAATGAAAAGACGAATATCACGCAGCCACACAATAAAACAAGTGTGACAAACATCTCTGACCTAGATCAACCAGCTAATCAATAGTCTGATCATCATCTTCCCTGAATCAACAATCTGATTGTACAGGAACCAGTTTGTGAGCACAAATGTCTCTGATCAAGCATTGTGCATGTGCAGACTGGTCTTAGTCTTTGCTTTTTCACACATGCTTTAACTTCATAATTAACATGTGAGCCATCATTAATTCTGCAGGGAGTATTTTTAATGATATATAATAAATACAGTCAATTGAATTCATATAGTTATTTGATGCCATTGGAATCCCAGTGTAAGTGTAATCCCCCCCACCTCCCCTATAAAGGCTTATTTAAAAACTTTGATGGTCACTATAGTTTGACACTATTGACTTAGAGCTACATGTATAATACCGGTATATTAACACATCAAAATACTTTCAAGAAAATCATGAAAGAAATTCTAATATTTACTTTCCAATATGTTTTACAAATAAATTTATCAAATCTTACAAACATGACAGTACCAAGATTAATTGCTACCTTTAAATTGTCAAATTTGATGCCGCAATCACCAGCATTTTAAATAATTGATACTCGACATAAATTATGTGTCTCTGAATTTCACCCTGAAAATGCAAAACATTTCAAAAGGTCTATGAGGAACAAAACATAACTCTGTGTTGGCTTCCTGTATTCTTTATTATTACGAAAGATTATTTAAAAAAATGCTGAATAGTACTTAATATGGATAATACTTTTCAGTCCTTTCCATTTGAATATGTTTGGAAAAGCTGGGCACCAAAAATTATTACCTGTAGAAAATGTTTTTACCTAATATGGTGTAAATCTGTATAAAGGAAAACTTGACACTCTCACTTGCGCAGTTTTAGGCTAAATCAGGGCTGGGTCTATTTGTTACAATTCTTATATTGACACACTCAGACAGCAAGACCTAAACTAGAAGTCACCTTTATGATGATATATCACTCAGCTGAGTTAATAGGAGCTAATTTGAAAATGTAGTCATTTTTAATAACCATGGACAAAATTTGAATCTGCTTGTTTAACCAAACACAGCTGATGGTACATGTATGTATAAATTTTTGAAGCTGTATGTAAGCACAGTCAACCATCAGAGTTGGATCCATTATAAATAGTGAAACACAAAAGGGGGGGGGGGGGGCCTCATATTTGACCTTCTGGGACAATTTGAATAATTTTGTTCAAAGACCATTTGACAATGATACATACAAATATTACAATTAAAACTATGGGCTTTGTAAGTCCATGAAAGAAATAAGTCTATGTAAAGCAAAAGACTCTTATGCCAGGACTGTTTTTGACCAAAAGAAAATAATTAAGATACTGTTTAACTCTTGACCACACTATATAATTCTGACTGACAGCTATTGCAGACGATAAATTATATGTAGTTTTAATGATGGGAATGCCTTTGAAAGGTTAAAGTACATTATGGGAAAAGTAGATAATTATTTTCTAAAGCATACTGCATTAAGAGCATAAAATTATGGAACTGTTTGGTAAAGGGCTACCAAAGACCACAAAATGATGCTACATACATATACCTAACTACCAGTGCCAGTGCTCTAGGTCTGGTTGTTTTGTCTGGTCTGGTTGTTTTGGTCAAGATACCTAAGTTTTTTAAATACTGGACTCTATTACAAACAACCGAATCTAGGGCAGGACCATTCTTTAACATAAATTATAAAGCATAAATGAAGGACTATTAGAATTTATTACAGAACTATCATCAACTCTCTAGGCCTACTTCTTTCAGATATGTGTTGGTGTAATTTGCCCCCAAAAGAACTCTAATGTAAAATACTTTGGACAACATTCAAGTAAGACCATCAGACAATACTACCAATACTAAATACCAACTCAAATATCAGCTTATAAGATTTTTTATGGTTTAAAAAAAATAGGTGCCTTTTAAACTCTTTTTGAAACATATAACCATAGGGCAGGGCAATGTATACCCCTGAAGACTCAATTTGAACAAGTTTTGTAGAGCATCACAAGCTTATTTTACATACAAAATATCTAGGCTTTCTGGGTCAAGATAGAGGATCTTTAATGCACATCCATACAAAACACTAATTTACACCCCCCTCTCCCCCCAAAAAAGGTCAATTTAATCTTGATTATCATTTGAACAATCATTATAGTTACTATCACTGGTACAGTGTATGCCTCTGCTTTTGTGTGATTTCTCGAGTTATATTTTAATTTTTGGCTATGTTGAACATATTCAGGTGGCCTAGACTTTTTTAGCAATTTATTTCACCCAAATATAGGGGAGAATTATATAAAATTTAATGCCCAATCTTTGACAGACAACTAACTTTGGGTGATCACAATAGTTCAGTTTGAGCCACTTTTCCTAAAAGTAAGCTAAAGACCGTAATTATATTTTTATGATGGATGTTTCAGATTTATTTAGATCTTAAAAAAAAGGAAAAAAACTTTTTACATTGAAATATATGTACTCTTAATGTGGACACAGAAGGGCAAAAGGTATACTAGGAAGAGCTTAGAACACTCTGTATAAATCATAAATATTTAAATACCATTGTTTTACAGTATAACAATGACAGCCCTGTCTAAAACACAGTTGGTGCAGTGTCTTGAAATGATCCAGTCATTTGTAAATAAAAAAAAAAGTAATTTAAAACAGCTTTTTGATGATCAGCCACCTTTCACTAGGGAGAAATATAATAATTAGATATCTATATGCAAAAATGATCATCCCAAGAGTCCACCAGGTATTTTATTTTCTTCCTCATCACCAAGAGAACTATGGGACAGTTGGGCACTACAAGCTGATTAACTGTTACAACACTGCTCACATTTACATGTATGTGAATAAAATGTACCAAGAATGACTATAAATCATACAGAATTTCATTCCTGTGTCATCTGTTTATCATGTTTGGTAACAACCATTGGAACTGACCATGGTTCCAAATCTGATTGTCTGACTGGAAAATATCAACTATGTAATATTAAAGAAAACTGCTGTAACATAGTATTTGGCTCTTTACCATGCCCTATAGTTTTTCTGAAAGTGTTGTGATTAAATAAGAGTGCTTTGATGATATTTTTTTGCTAATGTTTCAGACAATACATGTAACTGTTCCATTTGTGAAAATTGCCTAGTTTTATGATTTTATAGTAAAGACAGTTTCAGCATACATTCAGGATTGTCATATCACATCAAACATCGAAGTATAGACCTATGAGTCATGTAAAAAGTAGTCTAGAACTATTGAAACTTTAAGTTAGAATAGTTTTGCCTTCACGTATTTTGGTTTTTTGCTTGTTTTTGTATTGCAACACTATTCCAACTTGAGATAGAATAGTCTTGCTAAACAAATGCCTTAATATTTTCGCGATTTCTCGTGCAAAACTATTCTAAGTTGAAAAATGTGTTATAAAACTAAAATAAAATTATCTTTTTTAAAACTTTCAAGTGTTTATTGTTTCCTGAGTGGTTTCAGATATATTGGTAAACAGAATGGTCTAAAACAGCCAATACAAGAAAAATGAATCAGTTTTTTCCCTCTCCTGAAAAATTTGTCAAAACATAGTTAGAATAGTTTTGCGTTGAGCCCTCGATATAATGTGAGAGTTTTGCCATTTACAAAAAAATGTAAGACGAGGTATCCAACTGTAACCAAAACTTAACATGATTGGTAAGTCATTTATCTGTGGTATTTCAATGCTGAAAAATCAGATGATGATGAAGATAGAGGTTAAAATTTTTGGCTGATATAGCTTTGGCCAAACCCTACACAAAATGGCAATTAAATAGGGCTAAATGCAAATGTTTGTTTTTTGATTGGCCATTCAGGTAATAATAATAATGGTTGTTTGAAGAGGTAGAAATATATACCGGTATAACCCTTATTTCATTTTCATTTATTCAGACTTGAATCAATTTGAAGAAAGTAACTGCAAATTTTATTTGTTAAAAGTTTTTAAGACTGATTTTAGTGTAATTGTTATATCATGAAATAAGGTGAACAAAGCAAATTCTTTGGAAATTTTAGCAAGGTATCAAACACATGTATTTTCACCAATGTTATTCTTTTAATATTCAGGTGCTTTTCTGATTGTAGAATCCACCGACTACTTTTCTCACATGCTTCTGCAGAGGTGAGAACGCATACCCGGGGCATTGGAGGAAAGCCATAATGTGACCCCAATAAGAATTACTCTAACAACTTTTGGCAGAGGGTCCCCAGAACTTTGCTACAAAGAAAACATGAAAGTTTTAGTCTCTCACTTGTCACATGTAATTTTCTTCCTTTTCAATGTTAAATAGGGTGCGCCCGCGCAGAGCCCAAACTCCACCCAAAGGTCAATTTTTAAACTTTTGGTACAGGGTCTCAAGATCATGTTACATACAAATTAAGAATGCTCAAGCCCTTATGATTTGTCAGAACGAGAGTTTTAAAAGATTTTCTTCTTTGTTTCCATGTAAAATTGGGTGCACCCGAGCAGAGCCCAAATATGACCCAAAAGAGATAATTTTAACAATTTTTATAAAGGGTCACCAAATGATGCTACATGCAAAATATGAATGCTTTGGCCCTTATGGTTTGTCACAAAAAGATTTTAAAAGATTTCCAACTTTAATTCTATGTAAAATAGTGTGCGCCCGGCCAGAGCCCAAACATGACCCCAAAGGGATAATTATAACAATTTTTGTAAAGGGTCACTAGATGATGCTACATGCAAAATATGAATGCTCAAGCCAATATGGTTTGTCACAAGAAGATTTTAAAAGATTTCCTTCTTTGTTTCCATGTAAAATAGGGTGTGCCCTGGCAGAGCCCAAATATGACCACTGAGGTTTAATTTTCACAATTTTGGTAGAGGATCATCATATAATACTACAAACCAAATATGAATTCTCTAGGCATTATGGTTTGTCAGAAGATGATTTTTTAAAGATTTCCTTCTTTGTTATTATGTGAAATAGGGTGTGCCCGGGCAAAGCCCAAATATGACCCTAGGGGATTAATTTTAACAATTTTGGTAAAGGGTCACCCAATGATACTTCATACAAAATATGAATGCTTTCGGCCTTATGGTTTGTCACAAGAAGATTTTTAAAGATTTTTTCCATTTTCAGCCATTTTGTTGCCATGGCAACCACAGTTTTTCATGGAATTAAATTCTTTTAACAATTTTTGTAGAGCTTCATCCAAGGAATATTCCTGACAAGTTTTATCAAGATTGGCCATCTGGTTTTGGAGGAGAAGATTTTTGAAGAAATTGTTAGCGGACAGACGATCACAATAGCTCACCCAGAGCACTTCGTGCTCAGGTGAGCTAAAAAGTAAGGCATTAGATGTTATTGCCTCTGCATAGAAACCTCTTATACATTAACTGACAGACATGTGACCTTCCCGCATTTTCAAGTCGCATGATCTTTTCCCGCAGTGTTCTTTCTCTTTTTTAATTTAAAGAAATTCTTTTTTTCCCTGCTTAGATTTTATTTGTTTCATGAAAAATTACAAGTATTGAAGAGGTCAATTTTGTTCTGAAGATAATGACTGTAATTGAATCTATCCTATGAATAGAAAGCAAGAATTTGCTCCCTTAGTTTTAGTTTCAGTTTTTCGAAAAGATGAAAGATGGAACAGAAAATAAAACAATAGAATATCGAAAATAATCTTGATTTTTGTATCAACCGTTGAAACATATTTGCAAAGAAATCAGTACAAATTTTTTTTTTTGAAATCCGTCATATAAAAACAAAACACATCCATTTCCTATTTCAATTTTTTTATTTCGGTTTATTTATAAAACCATGACAAAACAAACTGTCTATCCGAACAATTTCTCAAAAAAAGTGGATTTTGCTTGCAATTTCTAAGGCAGTCTGACTTTTAAACTCACCACTGTTGAAGAGGTCTGATGACCTCTCCAATTACTGCAGAAGTCCTAATGTCAAGATGGACTACATTTCATTTTACCCTTGCATTGCTGCAGCACATTGCTGTTGTAAATCACAATATATACATGTTTTGCTATGCAAGCTTTTTTAAACTAAACAAATGGGTTCAATTGATGCACTGATGACTGGGGAATTCTAATGCTTTACAATAAATGAAGGAATTTCTAATGCTTTACAATAAATGACAATGTTATACTGTCTAGCAAAGGCCATCATCAGTGTTCCCACTCACATCCTTTTTTGGGAGTGCATGTGCTCCCTGGGGTTCAAGTTTGGGAGTGCAAGAGAAATTCTAGGAGTGCACTTAATAATGACAATTTTAGAGCATCTATGGAGGAAAGTAAGGGTCTTTTGTATTGAAAATTTATTTTGGCGAGTCTCACTCAGCAGTTATCTGCTCTTGAAAACAAAAGGGTTAATTTTAAAAAGAAGATGCTTCTTAAGTTTCCTTATTCACGGGACCAGTTTTAGAGGGACAACTTACAACCTGATGGCCAGTAGAATTTTCCATTTCACTGTCAATTTCAGACACTAATTAGCTTTCACTTATTGTTTTATTGAGATATTTATGTAAATTTACTGTTTAAAGTCATTGATAGAGCTGAATAGACAGATCGAATTGCCTATGATCGGACGATGCCAAACTGATTTTTATTGTGTCATGGGTTTTCACGTTTTTTGCTATGATTTTTTTTTCATACCTGTCAAGTTTTGGAGTAGTATTTCCGCATGATTTAACAAAGATTAGTCAATTAGGGTAGCATGCAACTTCAAACTTGTAATTTTACACTAGAAAAGCGGATTGATACCATTAATACTTTTAAATAGATCACAACAGATTGATTGGCAGTGATAAACAGTGACTCTCACATTTGATACCTATTGTATATGTCAGTTTAGATCTTTCAAATATGAAGTAAAGTTATTACTTGTTGCTTAAGTTTGTAGACATTTTTTCTAACTTGTCCCAAATGGCGCAACTAGTGATCGACAGCGGGAGCCCTGAAACCTGTGCGTGCATGCACGGTTCACTTCTTTTTTTTGTGTGTGATTATTCAATACAGTGTGTGAATCATGCACATATGTGCGTGAATGGGAACCCTGCATCATACAGCTCAATGTGCGTATAAATGCTCTTATCCTGGCTATGCCTATTCCCTTGTATCTAAGACTTAGCAAAACTGTTTGTTGCACAAGAGCCATTTAACACAAAAACCTTTTGGTCTAGATCAGGCTGGATTATTTTTAACATGGCCCTGGTCCAGCAATACCATTTTGGGAGCTAGGTTGTTTATATTGGCTACCCGAAGCTTCATCAGCTGTGAAATCATGCAGCTGCCTAGAAACAAACATTTTTCTGTAATATTTTGTATATGTAAAGCAAAACTAAATACAGCAAAAAATTGTGTATGTAGTCTAAAATTTGAGCAGCCAGAACAGCTTAGAGCAGGATAACAGGGTTAATTGGTATGCATAAATTGAATGAAAATGTACAGAAACTCTGTTCATAGCTGATTAATTAAAAAAAAAAAACATATAGTACGTAACAAACAAAGTGGAGTTAGTATCCTTGGCTTGCGAAGATGTTTTGCCCCTTAAATGTGCAGATTTTCCACTTCCTTCTAAAATTTTGTCCCATGCCCACAGTGAATTTAAGCGATTCATTTATATAAAAGGGAAAACCCTGATTTACAAGGAAAGAATGCATTCTATTGCAATGACTTTCGAAATTCCCTAGGATTGTATGATTTACGGATGTTTCGGTAACATGATGGGTTCGGTAAATTGGACTTACACTGAGTAAATTGATTGATGTTTCGGCAGTAATTATATAGTGCTGTGACGTTTTTCTCACCAAATACATGGCTTTCGTTTGTTCAAGCGTTTGTTTTTACATTGCAGTTGTCACCCTTTTCTGACATAATACTTTTTGTTATTATTGTTGTTAATGCTCCATAAATACCTAAAATTATAAAATTTTTATCATCGTATCTTGTTTTCGGTTTTCACCTATGGTTGATTGTAATGAGTAATACCCAATCCTTACTTTGTACCCCTTGCATCTGCTGTAATCGTCCGACAGATAACAGACACACAGTTTAAGCAAATCCTCAGGTTTTATAAAAATGTTTTATCAAAAAAGGCACTTTTCTTGTTAACATTTTCTGTGTGAAAACATTGTCTTGTGGAAACAAATTCGCAGATTTCAAAACCAGCCATTTATGGTACTCTTAGAGTGCCTTTCACTGTTGTTGCCCTTGCAACCTGCAGCAACATCAGACAGCACAAAACATGGAGTCTGATCGTTGATCTACAATGCCCGCTTTTCTGAAACATTATGAACAAGGACAACCCTGAAATCGCTAATATTACATATTCTGTATGTAAAATGAAAATGGCAGGTTAGTTAATTAAATTTGATGCTCTAAGGTATGGATAATCAATGTTAATTCAGAAATAAAGATAATACAGGTGAAATATTGTGGCAAATGAACAGGGGAGTTAGAGAGACCTTAACAATGCTTTGTTGCTTACTTCTTGTCATTTTGACCATGTACATTTGTGTTCGTCTAAAAGAATATCTGTTCTGTTTTGTGCTCCTCTCCTTCTTCCACATATATTTTCACATTTAGTCTGATGCTCGATACAAATTGTCATTTGCGGGTTTTAATGTGTTCATCAATTTTTTTACACAAACATCACTGCATTATTAAAAACATATATGGTCTCTGACACTGTACATACTCTGTTTGAGCAAAGGGAATACTGTAAATTGTATAGATCTATGTGTTTCCTTAACAACCTGTTTTCATATCTCCCATAACCCATAAGATAAAGAGGTTTCCCACAGATATTAATGATTAACCTGGGTTTAGAAAAAGCCTGAAACACTGATAGAGGTGAAGAAATTTGCAGATTAGACTGCACATGTAAAAGTTAAGCAGACTGCATGAGCATGTTCAGATCACACACTGTTCATGCAGTTTGAAACAAGTATTTGTCAAAGTATTTGTCTCTCTCTCTCTCTCTTCCTTCTCTACAATATTTTTACCTGTTTTACCTGTGTTTCTCAAATCATGTTTATTATCCATAATTTCAACCCTTAGAGTGGCGAACTCGTAAACCCAACGGCAATTTTCCTAATATTCGCAATTTCAAGGTATTTCTTGTTCAGAATGTCTTTGAACAGCAGCAAGTGAAGATTGAAGATTGAACTCCGAATTTCGTGTAATCTGATTTTGATATACAATGGCTGCAAAGATATCGAAAATGGTGACAGGCACTGTAAGGGTTAATGGTTGGTTCTGAAGTCTTTCAGGATGAATGTATTTCCACACTGAAACATTCAATTAAAAGGAGATATGTGCTACTACTAGTACCACGGGGACAAGTGTAGGTTTGGGTATTATTCATGACCTCAACTATGGTTGAAATGATCGATAGTGATATCAAGTATTATTTTACATACACATGGAAGGCGCAACATAACAAAAGTAGTATTCTTCAAAGCATCTGGAAAAAGGAAGTACTGAACAAATCAAAGCCAAGATATATACACATATATGGATAAAGAGATGTTTTTGACCTTGTATAAATCAATTGTTAGACCACACCTGGAATATGCAAGCTGTATCTGGACACCTTATTATAAAAAGGACTGCATTGCATTAGAGAATGTACACAGACATGCAACTAAGATGGTTTCAAAACTTAAAAATCTCTCCTACAGTGAAAGACTTCAAAAGATTGGACTCCCTTCGTTAGAATACCGTAGAAAAAGAGCAGACCTTATCCAAGTTTACAAAATTCTACAAAATATTGATAATGTTGATAGAACAAAATTCTTTTCTCTGTCTCCAGTCCAGAATACGCGAGGAAACAAGCTCAAAATGTTAAAAAATCATTCAAGATTGCAAGTACGAAAAAATTTCTTCAGTAACTGTGTAGTCAATTTGTGGAACAGTCTACCTGATAGTGTTGTTTTAGCACCCTCCCTCAACAGCTTCAAAAGCCAACTTAACAAGTTCTGGAAGGATAACCCTATCAAATTCAAACCGTCGTGCTACATTCCCGGCAAATACATAAACAAAGAAGAGAACCCTACCATGAAAAAGCATCAAGAAAGGCAGTCATTGCCTACAATAGATGTCTAGGATGGTAAGAATGGTAAGACTTCCTTGGTGTGAAAACCATCATGGTGCATTAACACTATATAATTACCTTGTTACCGAAACATCCAATCAATTTACTCTGTAAGTCTAATTTACTGAACTTGTCTGTTACCAAAACATCTGTCATCCGATTATATGGATTACTTATGGCAAAGTTGAGATTCAAAATAAATACTCCATGATTACTACATCTACCTTGTTGTTTGTGTTTTATGATATGAGCATGCTCTGTGAAAAGGGGGCTTACTGCATCTGCTAAAAGTTTCAGACCAGGTCAGCCTGCGTAATCCCTGCAGGCTGACCTGGGCCGAAACTTTTCGCTATTGGTCAATTGTGGATATGTCCAAGGACCAGTCTACCTCATGGTTAATCTGATTGTTAAAAAAAGACCATTATGGATTCATAATTATGTGATGACTTGATTTGGTATCATGTATCACGGAGATGCATTAAGCTTCCTTTTGCCAGAGCATGGCTCCGATTTATTTGACAGAATGATCGTTCTACTGGTCATGAGGCTTCGCTTCATTCAAAATTAAAAAGGATATTCAACGTGTTAAGGTGAACAAAATCTTTCAATCACAATCGATATTTACAAAAGTCAACGTTAATCATACCAAACCGTGATGACAAATATGCATGTCTGTTCGAGTGAAAGAAGAATGAAATATCATCGACGAGGAAAACCGACTTGTTCGACAATTTTAACCTATGGCTAAGATGAATCAATTCGTTAAGTAGTTTACAAAAGAATGAATACCGATAAGGCTTACAAACATTACCTTTTTCAGTCTTTTCACCGCCATTTAAGTTGTGCCAGTGATTCTGTTCTATGTTCTTCTCTTTTTCTGGTATCTTGAAGATTCTTCTACGAGTTTTGTTTTCACTAATCGATTTTGACAGTTTTTCGGTTTTATTTGTGTTGTGCAGCCCAATTACACGTCAATCAATCTTCGTCGCGGAGGATTAGAAAGTTTGTACCAAGAATACATCACCCCTCTACAGAACCACAATTATAACATTTTCAGTATTAGAAAATAAAATTATTGGAACTCTTTGAAACAAACAAAGCAAAAATATTATCTATTTACAACAACAAGAAATCTGCAGAAGGACTATTTCTTGCGCAAACACTTCCTGTAAGGAAATCAAGGGAGGTAACCTTTGGTCACAGTGAAATCGAAACCAAAAATTTTGCGAAGAGTTGTGTGACGTGGAGAACTGCATTTCTAACGTGGAGCACGGGATTGCTATATTTAGACATTCTATCACTGTTAGATATTTTAGCAGGGAAACCAAATTTGACATCAGCATCATTAGTCAACAGTATATGCAACCAACTCTTTCAATAGACTCTATTGTATAGCACATAACAAAATTTTGGACTCGACCAAATTCAAAGCATTTGCAGACAACAAATCAGATCTGATTGAAATATTGAGATTTGTTTCTGAAAGATTAGAAAACATTGTCAGAAAGGGAAAATTGCTAGTATATACCAGCATTTTTTTCCTTTTCCGAGAATGTTTAAAAAAAAAAAAAAACGTCTCGCTCAGGGTTGTTAAAACTCAGGATTATGATTGTGGTAAAGGCTTAAACCAGATTTTAACCGAAATTAGGGGTGAAAATTGATATTTTGTTGGGAAAAATCATAGATCTACGGACATGACTGTTGTATCTATGGTCGGGAAAAACAAAACACGAAATGTCAAAAAAAAAAATTGCCTCTTGTTGGACTCGAACCAAAGACCTTCGTACTCATAATAAACCATATCAGCTGTTGTGACAACCAATATTTATTGTGTCAGAATGTTTTTATCCCCATTGTTAACATTTTAACACACACCAGAATTTTAGACTTACATAGATCTATTGAGGGAATTTAGAGAAGACAATTCAAATGTTTTTAAATGACTGTATTTGTCCTCAGTTGAATGGATAGAAAACACTGTGGGAAAAAAAAAAACTCCCACAAAAAACCCAAAGGATCCGGTAAGGCTTGAGTCCAGTGCCTCCAGGTCACGAGTCCTATACTTTACCACCAAGTCATGCGGGACCCCATCTTCGCAAGCCAAGGTGACGATCACTACGTGGATCTTACCGAAGATCCACGTGGTGATCGTCACATTGGCTTGCGAAGATGGCGGGACCCCTACCCTAAAATTAAAAAAAAAATGGTAATGCCTAGTGTTTTCTATATAAGTTTCTATCTACGTTTTAATTTTAAAGCCATCTAAAGTTGCACAAAAATGAAAACTTAGGTCTAGCATTTCTTGTTAAGATCAGTTTAAAAAAAAAAGTTGCGCAACAAAATCTGGTTGAACTCTTTACCAAACAACAAAATTTTAGGCTGGTCCAAATTGAAAGCATTTGCAGACAACATATCGGTCATAAACTGTGGCTGAAATAATGGAATTTGTAAGTGAAATGTTAGAAAACATTGTGGGAAAAGGAGAAAATGCTGGTTATCACAATATTTTTAAAAGGTCTCTTTCTCAGGGTCATTAAAACTCAGGATTGTGTGGTACAGGGTTAATTTTTCTTTAGTGAGCAATTTCTTCTCTTGGAACAATGTTTTCATACGCATTTATGTTTTAGACCTTAATTCACGGGTAGGAAACTTCATATTCGGAGCCAATGGCTCCGACGAGAAAATGTTGTGTTGGTCTTCCGGTTCCGAAATTGTCGGCTCAAAAACAACTGAAAAACAGGTAAACTTGTCATTCTTTGTAATAATGTGTTTTTATGTCTTTGAAATTCCAAAAAAGGAGAATGTCATGCAATGCTCAACGTGTTTTCTAAACTACGGAAAGCCGTGGAATGTGTACAGCACTGTCTGAATCATATGTGCCGTGGGTTGACCGTGGCTGAAATAATACGTCAAGAACCTAGATTTAGTCTGTTATTGCCATTAAATTAGCAAATAAGAGGGAGGTTTGCTGTCCTAAAAGCGTTACCAAGTATCTTGAACTGTTATAATCGCTGCTAGAGCTGGGACGAGTACCTGGGTATCTGGTAGGGTTCCGCCGGTACCCGGGTACTAAATCATTACCCGGGTACCCGATAATTATATAGTGACTTATTAAGTGAAGCTATAATTTTGAAGTTCCAACGAAATAATTTGATCTTAATTTAAATACAAGCAAAAAACATGTTACCCACTCCCGTACATGAACCGGAACTAGATAAATGAAATAGCTTGAAATAGGGCTGTACCGCTTATATCCCCTGCAACGCATAACTCGTCAGTAATGGGTAAATATTGTTATATATTTGCCTATTCAGCGTTTTAGGTTTATTTGACATAAACTAAAGGGATACTGGAACGTTTTCCTTTATCATTCAATACAATCCCATGGCGTTAACGCTCCGCTCCGATCAATGTCAAATTCATAATGCTGCGTACTGTTACTGTAACTGCATAGTGATGTAAACACAGTCGATGTGTGCGTACACCTCTGCATTTATCTATTTTTATCACAACATGATATAATTTTACGTGAACGGCATATGTTAACATAAGTTTAACAGGCGGAAAATTTCAAAAATATAGGGAATAAAAAAACATAGATTGATGTTAATATGGTGTATAATTTGCCATCAAGTTTGCTTTGTTTCACCATTCGTGGTTCAGCTGACTCTGCGAGGTTATCGGGGGATCGCTTCCTTAGCTTCATACGGTGTTTAAACTCGAGATGCTTTTTCATAGATGAAGTACCACCCCCTCGGTAACTGAGTTCTAAATCACAAATGTTACATTTTGTCTTCTATTTGTCTTGCAGAAGACTAAAGAACTGCCAAACTTCGCTTTTTGACGAAGCTTGGCTATTTGAAGCCATGTTTAATTGTGCAAGTGCCAGGATGCATAAAGATAGACAACTATTGGTGTTTTTAATCGGAAGTAATAACATCGAGTACCCGAGTACCCGCGGGTAATACGGCCACGGGTACCCGGGTACAAAATTTCTACCCGTCCCAGCTCTAGAGGTACATTTAACCTCGTCCGCAAAAAGGAGGCTTCCATTTTGAACTAGTTGTTGTTGACAGTTTTCAAAGTTTTGAACGATTTGAATGGCCTTGTCCATTGTCCCTATCACCTTCATTTATCAATTTTTCACGAACCTTGGGATCTGAACATCCGAATACAATCGGATCGCGGATCATGTCTTCAGTTATGTCCGTGTTCTCGTTCATTCGAAAATTACAATCCCGGGCTCGAATAAGCAACCTTGTCACAAAAGCATCACCATTGTCCAACCCTTGAACCTCGTTGTTGAAGCGAAATCAGGCAAAAATGGGATTCAGTTTCTGTTGGCCGAGTCTTTTAAAATGGTCGTAGTACGTTTTTAGTTTCCTAGAATCTTCCTCCGAAATCCCAGTCCATGTTTTGTATATCTGGCGCCCTTGCTTTCCAACCCAGAGTTGCAAGTATGATACTTTCTCCTGCTCTGAATTTTCTTTCAAAGGTCCAGAAAATATCAGTTCCGCATGAGTTGGGAATTTTTCCCACTCAGCAGGTAGATTCGTAAAGTCCCAGTTGCTTTTCGGGTGTGGAATTCCACTTAAATCCAATTTTTACGACCAGGTATTCTCACGTTATAATTATTATTCTTCCCCCCTTTTTTTATTTACTTCTGACACAATGTTGTGTTTGTGCTTGAGTTTTGTAATGTATCTGCAAAGGTTCTCTATTGAGAATAACTGAAATGACATAAGCGTGCTTACTACAGAAACTTTAACATATGAATTAAAGAAAGTTGTGCAGCAGACGAACGCTACATACATAATGCGCATGCTCAAAGATATACTATAGTTTCTATCAAAGAATCGAAGATGTAGTTATTAAACATATATAGAACAATCTTTATTTTAAAAAGATATTTTCAAGGTGGTTTGATTGATGCATGTTTTGTCACTATGGAATGAGTGAAAGCTACTTCTTTCAAATGGAACGTTTTAAAATTACTCAAACAGCTATTTTTGATTGACATTGATAATTAATGCTTTTGAACTCTTTACCAGATGACAAAATTTTTGACTAGTCCAAATTCAAAGCATTTGCAGACAAAAAAATAAATGAGGCTCAAAAATTAAAGTTAATTTTGGGAAGGGTAGAAAAACGTGAAAAAAGGAGAAAATGCTGGTTACTAGCATTTTCTCCTGTTCCCAAAATGTTTTCAAAAGACCTTTTCTTTAGGATGGTTAAAACTCATGATTGTGTAGTAAACAGTTAAACTTCAGGATCAACTTCTTCCACAGACAGTGATACCATCTATTGAAGAAACTCATTTTTTGTACTTTGGCAAGAATATCTGCCAGGACAGGAAATAGTGTAGATTTAGATCACATGATGCAATCTTGATCTACCCTATTAGCAAGCCCATAAAACAGCCATTGAAATGGAAAGGTACTGGTAAATCCCTATCACAGGTAAGACCCATATAGAACTTAGTCTCCCATACAAATTAATAATGTTTAACTTCTTGACTCTTTACCACATAACAAAATATTCAGACTTCATCATAGTCAAACCATTTGCAGAGGAAAAACCAAATGTAGCTTTTATGATGATTTCTGACTTTGAAAGGGTAGACAATATTGTGGGAAAAGGAGAAAAGCCTTTTTCCTCGTAGTTGTTATAAGATGGGATTCTTGGGTAAAGGGTTACATTTATTGAATGCTTATCAAAGGCCTGTTAACTCATTTACCAAACGACAAAATTTTAGACTCGTTCAAATTGAAAGCTTTTGCAGACGACAAATCAAATGTTATTCAAAAATTGAAATTTGTTTTAGGGAGGGTAGAAAACATTGTGGGAAAGGGAGAAAATGCTGGTTACCAGCATTTTCTCCTTTTCCCATAATGTTTTCAAAAGGCTTCTTTGTCAGGGTCGTTAAAAGTCAGGATTGTGTGGTAAAGGGTTAATAAATTGGTAATACACTGGATATGTAAGTCAGGGTTTGGGCAGAGTCAAGCACTTTTCAGACTTTAATGATTGTCATTGTTAATGTAAAACTCCTAATCAAACAACAAAATTTCATACTACCGCTAGTTGAAATTGAAAACATTAATTTTGCAGATGATAAATGAAATATGGCTCAAATGATGAGATTTGTCATGGCAAGATACAAAAACATTGTTGGAGAAGAAGAAAATGCTGGTAACCAGAATTTTATCCTTTGCCAACAACTTTTTCCAAAACTCATCTTTCTCAGGGTCGTCTACTCAAGGTTGTTTAGCAAATCTGAAGTACTGTTTACCTGACAATCCCAACTTTTCAAATCCCGGAAGAAGAAGGCATTTGAAGTTTTTGATGGAAAAGAACAAAATGCTTGTAACTGTATTTTCTCCCTTTCCCTGAATATTTCTACTCTTTTGAAGGCAATCCTAACATCTGGGTGACAATTTATTTCGGTGTACTTCATGCTTTACGACTGAATGTTCTGATTGATAAACTCACTGGAAATACCAAGAGCTCCCCTGTACTTTGCAAGTCCCAACAAAAAAGGGTTTGGAAGCATGAAATTAATTTTTTTTTGTGTGAAAGATTGGAATTTATTTCATCACATGAACATCATCAGTAATATTTTAATTCATGGATACGTCACTCGTGAAAATATTACTTATGATGTTTACTTGATAAAATCATTTTCAATTTTTGAACAAATAAAACTAGAGGCCCTTTAGGGCCTGAAACGCTCTACTGGCAGTGATTTTGCTTTTTTTCTAGCATACATTGTAAATTCATGATGCAGAAAGGAAAAAGACAAACACACCCAAAAGACGGGGGGGGGAGGGGGATGTTTGTGCAACTGTGCTGAAGTGGCCGATCCAATGGTGGGTGGGTGGGTGAACTCTGTACCATTAGTGGTCAGTAGACGATTTGAAAACTAAAACTTCACCTATGTGTAGAATATATTATCATTTGAACCCGGCACCATGCAGACCTACAAAAATCAAAGTAATCTATCAAGTTACATGGAGCTTGCCTATCCCATTAGAGTTTCTGCTTGATATAGGATGTATGATAAACTTTTTCACCACAAGTATTATTGAAAACAAAGAAAAGAACTATAATTATAGTGTATACACTAATTTTATTTACCAAAAAGCTGTAAAAAAAAAAGTGAAGAACAATTACATTTATACCCAAACTGATTCAAACTGAAGCTAAAGCTGTATATAAAATCATAATGTTGTATAGAGCTGACTGCCTAAGTACATGTAGACTTTGAATATTCATGTATGTTTTAACCCATTACAAAAACAACAAATTTTAGATTCTCCAAAACTGAAAGCACCTACAGATAACAATTTTAACCCTTAAACTACACAATCCCGACTTTTAACGACTCTGAGAAAAAAGCCTTTTGAAAACATCAAGGGGAAAAGGAGAAAATACTGGTAACCAGCATTTTCTCCTTTTCCCACAATGTTTTCTACCCTATCAAGGACAAACTCCATTATTTGACCCACATTTAAATTGTCGTCTGCTAATGCTTTCAATATGGACCAGTCTGAAATTTTATCGTTTGGTAAAGAGTTCAAGTTGATTTTATTAATTACTGAGATGAAGTACCGAGAGTGAACTATTGTGGGAAAAGGAGAAATTGCTTGTTGAAAGCAACTTCTCTTTTTCCCTCAGCGTATGATTCATGAGTCACATCTATTTTGTCCTCTGCAAATTAATGATTTCAGTTTGGACAAGTCTAAAATTTTGTTGTCTGATAGGAATTAATGGGTTAACTCAATACCTTTGTCAGACAAGTTTTAACTCTTTACCGAACGACAAACTTTTAAACTAGTCCAAAATGAAAGCTTTTTCAGACAACAAATTAAATGTAAACTAAAAATTGAAATTTGTTATGGGACGGGTGTAAACATTGTGGGAAAAGGAGAAAATGCTGGTTACCACAATGTTTTCTTCATTAAAACCCATGATTGTGTGGTAAAGAGTTAACAAGTTGCAGCAAACTAAATCTACTTTTGAAACTTGTCTTCATAAGAAACAACATGGTTGTATTCATAACATGCAATTTACTTGAGTCTTTACCAAACAACAAAAATGTAGATTTTGTCCAAATTGAAAGCATTTGCAGACAACAATAATTTTATTGTAACTGTGACTCAAATGTTGCAGCTTGTCTTTGATTGGGTAGAAATGCTGGTACCAGCATTTTCCCCTTTTCCAACAATGTTTTCTAAAGGCTGCTTCCTCAAGGCCATTAAAAGTTGGGATTGTGAGGTAAAGGGTTAATCAATAATGTTTTCACACATACTTAAAACTTTCATACAAGGATATTTGTTTCCAGGATCCCTCTTTCAAACAATGTCTTTTAATTACATCAATGTTTTCAGTATTGGTCTGCTGTAAAGCACGTAGAAATGGTTAAGGTATATCTTTGGTATTTGAACAACCCAAGAATGCCATGACATTTCAACCCTTTACCTTATAATCCTGAGTTTTAACAACCCTGATAAAAATTTTTTTTGTCAACATTGTGGGAAATGGAGTAAATGCTGGTAACTGGCATTTTCTCCTTTACTCACATGTTTTATTTAGACTTTGAGCGACATTAACTATCATTTCAGCTACACTTATCGTCTGCAAATGTGCACATGCTTTCATTTTTGACAAGTCTGAAATCTTATCATTTTGTAAAGAATTAATGAGTCTTATGTAGCATATATTTATGACCAATAAGTTTTGTAGCAGTAAATTAACAGATTAGTCTTGGAATCTAAGAAATTATTATGTTAAGCTGACTTGTTGCTAACCACAGAACAACTTTTATCCTGTCACCTCCTATTAGTTCCGTCGTATAACAGAGGGTCATATAAACTTGGTGATACACAGTCACTTGACCACGTGACTAGGTTTATTATGTCAGTTGGTCACGTGATCAAGGTTTATTAGGCTAGTTGGTCATGTGACCAGCCGGAACTCCTTTTTTAGGTGCTGGTACACGAAATCAATATTTCAAAGTAAAATTATCGCTTAAAATTCGATGCACATGTTGATTTTTCTTATTATTTAAAATAAATTAGAATTCTTTGCCACAACATTCTTCCGAGGGTTTACGTCACGTTTATGACGTAGTCAGTATTATTCATGACGTCATTATTACAGCTGCATACCAAAAGCGCTTTGCACAGTTCCCCATACATGTGTGTTTTTCTCATAGTGCGAAAGATGCTTAATTTCAAGTGAAATATTCTATCTAGTTGGATTTATTTGTGTAAATGTGAAACAGGATAAATAGAATAGTGTCATGGATTGGAAAATTTGAAGAATAGACAGTAGTGTCTTTGTATCATGTCTGTTTTTTGTTTTGTTTTGTTCATTCACAGTGCATGACAGGATAAATAGAATAGATGGTTGGTGTCTTGGATGGTTTAAGTTTATTGGGCTTGGCTCCGGAATTTATCCGGTTTGCCTTCGGCTCACCAGATAAATTCCTCCGCCTTGCCCGATAAACTTAACCCATCCAAGACACCAACCATCTATTCTCTATCCTGATCTTTGTTGATGGGCTTTCTGAAATCATTCACAAGAGCAGCCAGATGCTATCTAACTATCAATAGGTATATGAAATGAAGATATGCCCAAACAGATCATGTGCTGGTAAGAGTAACATAAGAGAAGATTTCCAAAGAACTAAACATCTAGTTATGTACAGTACCTTCAGGCATAAAGACAAAAATTTAAAATATGTATAAAAAGAGTAGATTATATGCACAGAAATGTAAAAAGAGTAGAAAAAATAATTTAGAGGCTATCAATACAAACACCATGTAAAAACACAAAATTAATGAAAGGCAATGTTAACAGCATAGTTATAGATTATATATTGAGCATATACAATTCTACATGCATACATCAAAACAACAATGGGACAAAAAGCTGAGAACCAGGGTCGGTATTCACCAACCATTCTTAGGCATATTCTAAGTCTTATTCTCCAAGATTTTCTACATTTGAAAGCAACACAACTTCTGATTGGCTAAACCAAAGTTGTATTACTTTCAAATGTAGAAAATTTTGAAGAATAAGACTAAGAACGTTCTTAAGAATGGTTGGTGAATACAGACCCAGACCTACTGCCTTTTCTACTATAAGTTTTGAGCTGTGCTCTGGAGAAAAGGGGTATAATGCAGCTCCTAAATGCATTATACCAAGCTACTCACCTCATAATAATGGATCCATAAAATCCCTTTTGTCTGACAAACCACTGAATCATGAGGCAGACTGATCCTTCAAAACGCAGAAAATTAACTGATAGCAAAAAGCATTCACCAGGTCATCCATCAGTCTGTGCAGGTCGATACTTTTAGCAGATGCATTAAAATCCTTTTAACCCTTTACCACACAATGCCGACTTTTAATGACCCTGAGGAAGAAGTCTTTTGAAAACTGTGTGGGAAAAGGAGAAAATGCTGGTATTTTCTCCTTTTTCCACAATGTTTTCTATTCTATTAAAGAAAACTGGCATCATCTGAGCTGCATTTAAATTGTCATCTGCAAATGCTTTCAATTTGGAAGGGTCTAAAATTTTGTTGTGTGGTAAAGGTTTAACACAGCATGGCTCATTTGTATATGGTTCTCTGTACTTCATGAGTATACAATGTAAAAGCCAAAGGTACATCTGAAATAAGCTCCCCTAGTGAAATTTCAGAAGTACATAAAATCAGAGTTCCAGAAAAAGGGAGTGATTTTGATTTCAAAATTGAAAATATTAGTTATCCTCCACTAAACCCCATGTTGTGGGTACTCAATAGAATCATCTCATCGAGACGATTCTAATGAGTACCCACAACATAGGGTTTGGAAGAGAAACAATGGACGTAGAATACCATCACTCCCTCTTATCTGGAGCTCTGTAAAATTATCTAACAAATTCAATCATAACTAAAATCATACAAGTTGATGCATTTTTTTGACAAAAATTCAGAGTGAAACTATAAGAGCCATGCTGTGTGAAAAGGGGGCTAATGCAACTGTAAAAGGTATTAACCTATGTCAGCCAATGCTGACTTTTTGTTTTGCTTTTGGTAGATTTTCTGCATGTCAAAGGACCAGTCAGTGGGTTGTTAAGCAAAATGGATTTTATGGACACATAATCATGATGACATGCTTGGTATCATGCATCATGAAGATGCATTACATCCCCTTTTCCCAGAGCATGGCTCATTTGTATGAAAAACAAAGTGGTGTTTGAAAGACTCTGAAGAGTGCAGGGAACAAGAACCCAAAAAATCATATCAGAGACAAAATGAGCAAGGTTAGTTTCTAAAATTTCACACTACCTATGGTTGACCCTTTAAGTTTCGTTTTGTGTACCTCTAAAAGCAACCAACAAATTTTCCATCAGTCTCACTGAAAGAACAGTTTTTATTGGACATATTATGTGCTTTTGGCAACTTGAAGCAAATGAAATTTTCTGTATCATTTAAAAAGTAGCCGCAGCATACATCAATTCTTGCATCACTTACAGCCCCAACCAAAATTTTGTTAATAAAGATACATCAAACATTTAAGCAGCCTCTTTCTTGACTATTCAATTGCTGACATTGCATATCTCTCTAGCTTTTTGCTAAGAATTACATTACATGTGGACTTTTAAACTCATTTTAGCTGCGCTTGGGTAAATGTGCACACTGACCTTGACCTGAAATATGTAAATATTTTACTTTTTGGTTTTTCACAATTTAATCAAGTCGTATTAGAAATCTGGACTGGTTAATGGTTGCTTAGTTAATATCTATACTGTCAAATGGATACTGTTCGTTAAACATAACTTACAGGTACAGAGCCCATAAAGGATACAATGTATCAAAAGAGTAACATATTGGCAACCCTGCTGTAATTTCTTCTGAAAGCAAGATCGGTAGATATTTTAGCTATTTTGTACATCTTTAATGCGTTTCTCAAACAATTTCATGTCAAAACAGCTTAAAACACATTCAGTTATGTACTTGAAAACATTGTGAAAATCATGATCACCTTAAAGGTGACAATAATTTTTAACCATAAATTTTCAAATTGTTCCAGTGGCATATCTTGAAACCACAGCACATGCACGGGAGTGGTATATATAGAGAATACGTACATAGTGTTGTAGTAGATCAAAAATATCTAACGAGGTTGGGAGAATTGATAATTGTCGAGCCTTGGCGAGACAATTATCAATTCTCACAACCGAGTTAGATATTTTTGATCTACGACAACACTATGTACATATTCTATTTATCTTTTAACCTATGATTTGTACTCATTGTGAAAAGATCTGAAAAATGTTGCTGACAAATACATTTTAAAAGTTTCAAAAGTTTATTTATGTCGGAACTCCTTTTTTAAAATTGCATTACCCACATACATAGTACTTTATCGTAGTAATTAAACGTCCGAAAATTGCGATTGAGATCGCTTGGGATTATTCTATTTGAGAAGACGCGGCAAACGAGCATTCAAATGACGTCACGGGCAGGAATTACGTAGGCAGATCATCGGAAAGTAGCGCGCGTGCTGTGACATCGTTCTTTTTTCGCGGGCTTTCTGTAGTAATCGTTACTATTTTTGGAACGCATTTCATTCATAAATGGTGATAGGGGGCGGAGTCAGTGGAACTTACTGTTCTATAAATATCCGTGGTATATCAAAAATCTATAAATATCCGTGGTATATCAAAAAAAATATCGCATGGGTGTTATTGCATGGATATCCGGTTAGTTGAAAAGATAAAACGTCATAAATTGCTTCATGAGTTGTTATTCTGCAGTGGTGAGATACAAGGTTTCATAAGCAGAAATAAAGCAGGGTCCATGATTGATGGAAGTTGACAGTAGATGGCAGTACTCTATATCTTTACAGTGAAACATTTATCAAACCTCCTCTCAAGTTTACCAGGTAATCTCACTCATCTCTACAAAAATATAGCTAACTAGTAAAGTGGCATCAAACCAGATTTTTCAAGTTTTTGAGAAAATCTGTACAAAGATATGGCTTTAAAACTGAACTATTAACAGAACTACTGGTACATGTACATGTAGGAAACACAAGGAATGAACTAGTTTATGGTATTGCTTCAGCAAAACTCCTATCCTGTTTGATACAGATTATACGTTATTGCATGACATAGGATAAATACATTTTTAAGACAAAGCACTGCAACTGCCTAGATAGCTAAGTGTTGCAGAGTTCCGATTCTGAAGGTTGTGATTTCGAATTCTAGCAGTGGCAGTTTTTTTGCAGTATTTTTTTTGGTATTTTTTCAAGTAAAGAGTAAAACACATGCTCATGATTTGTTTTCCTTAGAAAATATCATTCTCCTCTCTTTACACCAAGCCCCACCCCCTCTTCAATTTTCCTTGGTTCACCATAAACAGAATGCCCATTTTTTACTTAAGAAAAATGAGACATGTAAATGTGGTTAGATACAGATTAGTTTATGTTTGGCAAGACTGTTGCCATACTACTAGGATAGTTAAACTAGATAACCATACATGGCTGAATTAACAATTTAAATACAACATTGACACAATCTACAAAAGTATTCCTCTAGCCCAACATATACACAAACTACAGTATTTACAGTTGCCATATAATATACATAATACATGTATTTCCTCACAACTTTGTCCCAAACAACTATCTCTATTATAGCATTAAGGTGTACACTGAAAATAAAAATATTCTCATATTGCATATACATGTACAATTTGTAAGTACACTGTAAAAAAACTATTTCTACAAACTCGGTAACATGTCATGTAAAGTCTGCAGCTGAGATTTTCCCGTCATTCTGTTTTCGATTTTCTTGTGTAGATGTTTCTTTGTTTTCCTTTACGACATTATTATGATTTTCAACATAATGAAAATTACTAAACTTGAACATTGTCTCTGTCAGAACCCTCAGCATAGCTTTCACAACATGTTGCCTAAGCAGCCAATAAAGATGAAGGACAATAAAGTTCAGACTATACAGAACATACATGTTTTTCACTGTCTGCTTTGCTCAGGCATTCTTGACAAATAGTACCTTAACCCTTTCCCAAACAACAAATTTTGGACTGGTCCAAATTCAAAGAGTTTGCAGACGACAATTTTAAATCTGATGAAAATGGCAGAAAGGTCTCAAAAAGGGTAAAAAACACTGTGGGAAAAGGAGAAATTGCTCGTTACGAGCAATTTCTCCTTTTCCCACAGTGTTTTAAGACTTGTACTGCAGACACGTGAAAACCAGGGCTTGTTTGGGAAAGGGTTAAATTGGGTATTACTTGGGTTTTATTTTTAGCACTCATAGGTTTATTTTGTACTCCTAGGGATTACAGAATACTCTCCTTTCAGACTTATTGCTTGTGGTAAGGAGGATCATTTCAATTTTAAAATAAAATTAATTTCAATTTTAAACCAAATTGCAAAAGCCAGTCAGAGACCAGGAACTGCAGATCCAACTTGACTAAAAGTCCTTGTAAACCAAAATTGTATGCATTGACACCAGAATACACAAAATTATGTAAAAAACTTTCTCAAGCATGACCATCACTTGAGACTACAAGTGCAACACAAATGCCACATTTTTCACCCATAAAGTAAGCAGCTTTTGCAACCATTAATTTAATGATATGTAAAACACTATTATGTTTCTTAAACAGGTCATACATCATTGCACTACACTATTGAGCTTGCAAATCCATGAAACCTAAACCAAGTCAAAACAGCTTTACAGTATAATATATTACAATTACCAGTAACTATAAATTTTAACTATGAATTTGTTAATATTAAATGTTGTTATATGTATATATACTAGTCTTACATCAGATTATAATGTTCAATAATTATTGTTCAAGATTGATTGCTGTCTCTTTCTAATAGCTTACTCGTAAAACAGCACATTTCACCAAATGGACCTTTTCAATCTGTCATAAAGACCTAAAGACACCATTCAGGGATAAATCAAAATAATATTCCAATTCAAGGTTGCAAGACAAGTCATCAGATTTGTTGAGACATTCTATCCCAGCCAACCAGGGTCCATACTCGCCAATCATTCTTAAGAACGTTATCTGTGATATTGTCCAGAATTTTATAAATTAGAATGTAACACAACGTCTGATTGGCTAAACCAAACGGTTTAGCCAATCAAAGTTATGCTACTTTCAAAATTCGAAAATCTTGGAGAATAAGACAAAGAATGTTCTTAAAAATGGTTGGTGAATACTTGTCTTGGAATTCAAACTTAGAATAAATTTAGAATGTTTAGTGAATTAACCAGCCTAGATTCTGTAATTTCAGGGCTGTCTTCATCAGTGTATCTCCAACATATCCAATAGTATAGATCCAAGATCAGATTGCATATTCCTTGCAGCCTGATTTTGATCCTAACTATCAGCAAAAGTACATTCAGTTGTCTTCATTATCCTTACATTTAAAAAGAGACATGTATTTTCCCAACACTTTGTAGTACAGACAGCAACACATAGATAAACCAAAGACTAATCAACATGATGCCAGACACAATCTTGGGAATCTGTGGCCCACCAAGCTCTGCATTTCCAAACGACTTGAGAAAACGGCGGAGTAAGAGTATTCCTATGGCAACAATGGCGCAGGCTGTATACACAATGACACTGAACCCAAGGGTACCAGCCGGTGAGTGGAAACGCTTGTCCTCAGTATGAGTCTGAAAAATGGGAACCAAGATTTAATCTTAAATGTCGAATAAACACATCTGGCAAGACAAAAGCTGTTTGGAAAAACAATGTAGCAAGTAGAGAAAGAGCTTTTTTCCTAATTCCTAAACACAGCATATTACATTACTGACAAGGACATGAGGACCATGGTTGTCCACTATAGGTCAGTTGAGCATGGAATTTCGACAGCAGAATTTGATCAGCCTAATCAAGGAACAAACAGCTGAAACTACAGAAATTTGAGGATAGTTCATGCCTGCAGCTTGCACTATGGCAGACATAACAAGTCAGGCTTTGGAATAACAATGTACCAGCCCTAGTAGGGTGGTTAAAACTCAGGATTGTATGGTAACAGGTTAAACCTACCTGTAAAGCCCAATAGATACTAGCTATAACCCAGGGTAGTCCAAGTCCCAGGAACACATTCACAGAGTTGCTGCCATTTACGTTACCAACAGAGCTGTCCGCTGTTTTCTCCATGATGGCTGCCGTCTTACTGGCAAATGTATCAGGCATACTGGTTCCCAAGGCAACAAATGTGATGGCAGTTATAGCCTTGGGGAGTCCAATCAAGCAGCCGAAAATTCCAGCCAAGTCTCCAATAAGTGCAGTTAGAACTCCGATGAGTGACAGCGAAATGAGGAAGGTTGGCCAACCACCCCAGTATTTGGAAGGCGGTATAAAGGCAAAAATGATCTGAAATATATAAAGGAAATGATCTGATACTTCGTACAAACCTGTAGATAGCTTCATTAGACATGTTGATATGCTACACATGTATTCTCTCTGCTACCCTTTGTCCAATTATCAGTAAATTTATGTAAAAAAATGGAATAATCAAACTAAAACATCTGAAAACATTGTGGTAAAAAGAAAAGTTGCATATTGCTTGCAATTTCTCTGGTAGCTACAATATTTTTAACTCTTTCCAAAATGACAAATTTTAGATGTGTTCAAATTAAACAATAGACAACAAATTCAACATTGTTACAGAAGAGCTTTAGCTCTCTGATAGGACCGAAAACATTGTGGGAAAAAGAGAAAATGCTGGTTACCAGCATTTTCTCCTTTTCCCACGATGTTTTCAAAAGCCTTCTTTTCCAGGGTCATGAAAACCTTCGACTGTTTTGCAAAGGGTTAAGAGCACTTTACAAGACAACAAACATTACATTTTGGACTCATCCAAAACTGAAAGCATTTTTCATACGGCATATTAAATGTGGCTCAAATGATGATGTGTGTCTTTTTGAAGGGCAGAAAACATTGTGGGAAAAGGACAAAATGTTGGTTACAAACATCTTGTCTATTTCTTATGTTTTCAAACACCTTCTCCCTCAGGTTGATCAAATGTGGATTGCTTTTTGTCTAAGGTAAAGCCATGGTGCTTCTGAAAGAGGCCTGCTGCAAAACATCTTAAAATTACATACAATGTACACTTAGCTAACACATTAAACCCTTTATCACACAATCCTGACTTATAAAAAACCCTGAGAAAGAAGCCATTAGAAAACATCGTGGGAAAAGGAGAAAATGCTGGTAACCAGCATTTTCTCCTTTTCCCACAATGTTTTCTGCCATTCTTAAAACAAATTTCAATTTTTCAGTAACCTTTATTTTGTCATCTGCAGATACTTTCAATATGGACCAGTCTAAAATTCTGTTCTTTGGTAAGGAGTTAAAGATTCCTACCTTCCAACCAAAGGTCAGAAAATGCATGATATAATCCAGGAACGTAGCATTCTCTATGTCTCCACCATTGACATTCATAGCTTCCCTGAATTGTTCTACCCAGCTACTGGATTCTAGTTGCAGGGAGTCCAAGTTAGCTATAGTCAGATTCAACAGTCGGCTCACAATGCCATTGAATTCTGAAAGGTTAAAAGAAAGTTAACAATTATTATGTATGATGAGTTTTCCATAGACAGCAGCAAGCAAGTGCCAACACTCGGCTGAAAATTTTAAGTCGAAAAAGGGGCATAACTGTCAAAAACATTTGAGGGTTACCTGCCTCTGTTGTATGGGTTCCCCTTTTGATAGTCTGAGTTTGAAGTATATGTACAATAACAACGAAAGTGTAATAAGCTGTCAAAGTTTTATAAATGTCAAGTTTTTGCGTGACAACTTAGACAATAATGACAAAGACAACACCAGGGCTGTGAGAAGACCTCAATGCAGAGCTAATTAGTATTGCACAACATTACTGTCTTGCTCATTTAAATCTCACCATCATTTCAATGTTTTTTTTTTTTTCTTTATTTTCATGCTGGAAAAGCCTGAGCATTTTTGAAGTTAACATACATATATGTATAAGCCATGCTCTGACACAAGGGGTCTTAATCCATCTCTGTGATGCATGATACCATGCAAGCCAACACATAATTATGGACCCATAATAGCCATTTTTTTAAACAACCAACTTAATCATGAGGTAGACAGGTCCTTGGACAAACAGAAAATTGACAAATAGCGAAAAGTTTCTGCCCAGGTCAGCCTATACTGACTGTGCAGGTTGACCTGGGTTTACACTGTTCACAGATGCATTAAGCATCCTTTTCACAGAGCATGGCTCAATTATCTATATACTATGCACTACTTAAAATTATCAGTTTGTACAAGAGTCATTCAACATATAATGCAACATATCTAATAATTTCTTAGGTATGCAACCAATCAATTTAAAACTTGACATGCAGATACTTAATGTTACTTGACGGCAGGTGCAATGACATCATCAAAACATGACGATATATGACATCACTGTAAGCATCATGGCCGCAGTCACGTTTCAGGATCAGTCTAGTTACATAAATACTGAATGCCAATGTAATAAAACAGCAAAGGAAATGTTTAGTGCATTACAGGAAGCTTGGGGCACATATGCTCTATTGTATTCTCAAGTTAAAAGATGGGTGAATGAGTTCAAGAATGGCAGGGAGTGTGTTCAAGATGCCCACCGAGCAGGCAGAACTGTGACAGTTACTGACAATTATAATACTGAATAATTAAAAAGTTTGTTGAAATCTGACAGAAGGATTACATGCGAAGAAATAACTCATGACTTGGAAATAAGCGTCAGGTCAGTTCATGCCATTTTACGTAATCGTTTGAAAATGAGAAAGGTTTCTGCCAGGTGGGTGCCACTTGGTCTTAACTGAAAATGTTAATGATTTTTGCATATGAATATAGAATTCTAACTAGCCATAAGGTCGAGAGTGGTAAAACTATTCCTGCAAAATATAATGAGGACTATATTAAAAAAGACTTGGACAAGCAATTCGTAGGAAGAGACCTGGACTTTTGGCAGCCCGTCCAATACTTCTGCATCACAACACAGCAGGAGTGGTAGGACAGTATGAGTGGGAAAAGTTGGACCATCCCCCTTATTCACCGGACATAAGTCCCTGTGACTTTGATCTTTTTCCCAAACTAAAGGAGGATATGAGTGGTATTCATTGTAACGCTTTAGAGGAGGTTGAATCCACCATGGTGAGTGCACTGGGGAATGGTTGCTTAGCAACGGGTATAGATGACATGGCAAAGAGATGGAAGTCTATCATTGACCACAAAGGACATTACTTCGAAGGAATGTAGGACGGTAACAACCTTAAAATATTTATTTCAGAAATTATTTTATAGGTTGCACAATATATTGAATGACCCTCGTATGTATCATGAGGAATAGCCATGATGTTGCAAATACACTGTAACAAAGAATTACTTTTGACGTAAACACCGTCAGTTTACTTCTTTGTCTAATGTGTCATATACCCAAAACATTTCAAATTCAATTCTGATCCTAAATTCTAAGACAAGTCATTTGATCAGATGGTTATTCTTGGTACTTAGGCTCGTCACTGATCACATAAACTCCCTTGTATTCAGTGTAATACAACCATTACACATCTTCTTATTGTAAATAATATTATTCAAACTAAACAGTTATGTTTAATTTTGTTGTAAGATTGAAAATCAAGTAGCTATATGTAAGCTTCTTTAGAACTTTTTTATCCTACACAATGACTCCTTTCACAGCAGTGAGGAGGTCTCATTCGTGAATATGTGGGTTTTGTATGTAGATTTTATCATACATGTAAATTTTCTTGAGATACCACTTCTGTGATATATAAGATCTGACAAGAAGTGGCACTGAAGATAAAATTTTAATAAACAAGTCTAGGAAAATATTATTAAGAGAGCCTTTGGCAACCTTAATGATATTTTTTCTTGATGAGTTTAATAAAATTTCACCTCTAAAGCAAATGAATGTCAGTTTCCTTTATCACATAACGATATGTCACAAATTATAGATCAGAAGATGCAATACCATCTATAGACATACCATAATATTCATAAAAAAACCCATTCCCTTCTATGAAATATGAAGAAAATGACGTCAAAAAGGACATCACACAATTGTGATATCAAAAGTGTATAAGATAAGGAAATTCGTAAAGGGTATATTACACTGAAAACAAGGGAGATTATGTGATAAAAATAGAATCCGACAACCTTTGGCTACTCAGATAAAATTTTTTCAAACTCTTATAGAAAAAGTGTTAGTAAGCTCAGCAAAGGCTGCTTTGTAAGCATTTTTCTAGGCTTGTTTAACTCTTTACCACACAACAAAATTTTAGATTGGTCCCATGAAAGCATTTTGAAGATGACAAAATAAATACCGGTATTACTCACAAACATAAGATTGTCTTTGGGAAGGTAGAGAACATTGCAGGAACAGGGGAAAATGCTGGTTACCAGCATTTTTTCCTTTCCTCACAAGGTTATCAAAAGCCTTTTTTCTCAGGGTTGTAAAAAGTCAAAATTGTGTGGTAAAGGTTTCATAAAATTTTACCTCAAACGCCAACTTATGTAACATCCTATGTATATTAAATGTATAATATATGGCTCAGACAAATCCTGCATGTGTAATTATATGTATATTCTAGTTCCATTTACAATAACAATGCCTATACTAGGATAAATCGCTTAAAGACAAAAGTACTTACCATCATCATTTACAATTGTCACTATAGTCTTCTTAATCTTTCCAAGCTCGGCTCCACCATCACACTCACCCAATTCAATGGCAAACGACTCATCTCTTTCTTTTTTCTGAAATATAACACAGAGATGTGGTTATGATTTATCTCACATCTCTGTTTCAAGCTATTAATACAAATCAGTCAGGTTTGTACTCATGAATACAGCAGTAGACAGTTTCATTCTATTTCTATCGAAAAACACATACTAAACTGCTGTAGCTTTTTCCATGATTTACCTACAAAATTGGGCACCAGAACTACGCATCATACAATGATCACAGTGTAAAAATGATTAAAAATAGCTGAAATAAATCATGTAAAAGATAGGTAAGCTTGTTCAGCTTATCCTTTCTGCTGATGAAACAGTCATATTTACTGTCTTGTCTTCAGACAAAACCCATTCCCTTCATGGTATGCAAGTGTTATGCGGTATTTCTCTTTCTTCTTTAACATTTCTAAAGTAAAATACATACTACAGTATTGTGAATTCATGGTCTATAATCCCCAAATGACAATGCAAAAACGTTTTAACCACCCAATTGATCAGTCTTGTAGTTCATAATAGGAATGATGCTAAAAAGTGTTTTTTAATGGGCAAAAACATTCAAAATCTATCACTACTAGGACACTTACCTTGCTTTCATACAAAGGTATATCAATGAAGCATTGCGTCTCCTGGTTATCAAACATCAACAAGCCTTCACGTCCTTTAAAGTCTTTGCCCTCAAAAGCTGTAATGTCAGTTGTCCTCCATTTCACGCTGACATGTCCGTCACATCCACCGACTCTGTTCACAGGGATTCGGGCATTGTAGTAACTTTCCTTGACAACCAAACTGGGCTTGGCGAACTCAAGTTTTCCAGGTTCTGTTGATTATAGGCAGTTGTTAATTGGGGTGCATAATTTATTAATTTTTTACCAAACAATCACATGTAATAACAACCCTGATGAAGCAGGTTTTTGATAATGTTGTGGGAAAAGGAGAAAATGCTAGTAATCAGCATTTTCATGATGTTTACAAAGGCTATTTACCTCAGAGCTGTTAAAATTTGGGATAGTGTGGTATATGGTTAACCTTTTCCTAAAAGATAAATCTAAGACTCTTCCAAATTCAAATGTCTGTAGACTACAAAAAATTTAACTGACCTTTATGATGCCATGTGTAACACTTTTGGTGGACATTGAGGGTTAAGATTAGACTGCATAAAATATGCAGTCTAAACTAGAATTTATACTGTCTTCTGACAGATTCACAGAAATATCTGGTGGTATTTACATATTTAGGGACATTTTTCTGACAGAAAGTGCCCATTTTACCTATTTTACAGTACAAAATGCTGAAACTAGCTTTTTCTCTTTTTTCCACAATACTTAATGGCCTTTCTCAGCTGAAGCCAATCTTTGGAGCCACATTTAAATGTCTTCTGGAAATGCTTGGGAACACTGTAAACTGTTTTCTGTTGTAAAGGAAAAATAACAGTTGTTGAAAACACAAACAGACATGCAAATAAAAACTCACCATCATCATTAATAATAGTCACAATACAGATGGAGCAGTTCCCAATAGCCATGTGCGAATGCTCCTCTCCCTCAAGTTTGACAAGTCGAATGAGAAAATACTCATCAGGTTCCCACTCAAAGTCATCCACAATCTCGATAAAGACTTGGCGAAGTTCCTCATCCTTGGCAAAAGTTACATCTTCTGAGAATGGCTTGTAGTCTTCCCCAGCCAATGCTGTTCCATTACAGGTTTCCACGCTGAAAATGTATATAACCTGGAGTCAACCTTTATCTCACATGCTTTTAACTCTTTACCACATGACAAAAATGTGGACTTGTCCAAATTTAAAGCATTTGCAGATGTCAAGTTAAATATACCTTTGATAGGGTAAAAACACCGTGGGTGAAGGAAAATGCTGGTAACAAGCATTTTCTCCTTTTCCCACATTGTTTTCAAAAGGTTTCTTTCTCAAGGGCGTTAAAAATTGGAACTGTGTAGTTAAGGGTTAATTAGGCTATTACTAATTTGAGAGGCAAAGCCCAATAGCTCAGCTGGTAACATACAGGGCTTGAAACCAGGCTCCCTGGTTTGAATCCCCTGTGCAGCCAATTCCTTTCCATATATTGATGAGTAGTCTTTACCGTAGGATTCATTCCTTTCTCATCATGGATCCTTGTTTAGCTGATCTTTGTTTGGAAAAGCAGCCAGTGGCTAGGGAAAAATATTGTGCAAAAGTACTGGTAAAAGTAAACTCCATGAAAGTATGGACAGGAAACCATACAAACATTCAAGATAATATCATAGTAATGGCATTTTTAAGTCTTTACCAAACAGCAAAATTTCAGACTTGTACAAATTGAAAGCATTTGCAGACGACATCATGATAGTGACTCAAAAATTGAAATTTCTCCTTGGAAGGGTAAAATCCAGCATTTTCTCCTTTTCCCACAATGTTTTCAAGCCAACTTTTAATGACCCTGAAAATAGAGGCTTTTGAAAACAGGTTTTACTGGTATAGAATTCCTGATAATATTGACTGATTGAAAGGTGTTTTACACCACTTTAAACATTATTTCAGTCATATCATGGTGACAGCTCACATATTAACGTCTTTCCTGGGCTTCACCAGTACTAGGCTAGGGCTCTGAAGTGTCTTGCCCAAAGACACTTCCATGAAAAACCCAGTGGATTAAGTGAGACTTGAACCCTCATTAACGAGTCCTAGACTTTACGACTGAGCCATGCAGAACCCTACCTGAAAATACCTCCTGCATGTTTTGAATATTTTCTACTGAATAAACTTACTGTACGGTGGCAGGTATGTCCTTCCTTCCATAGCGTCGAATTCCAATCCTCACCTTGCCTTCGTTCTCAAGGACAGCAATTTCAGCGGCTGTAAACTCAACAACAGATTTTGTCCCTCCTGCTGAATGATCCTTGGACATAACAGCGACGTCTTTGTCAGTACGGTCTTCAGGATGGAGCTGTATTGTGTCATACAGCTGAAATAAAAAATAACTATTTATGGTTGACACTTTAATTTACATTTTTTTTTATATATGAGCCATGTTCTGGCAAAAGGGGGCTTAATTTAAGCATCTTTGTGCTGCATCATACCAAGTAAGACATTACATAGTTAGGGATCCTTAAAATTCACTATGTCTAACAACTGACTGTATTATAAGGTATAATGGTCCTTTAACGTACAGAAAATTGACCAATAGCGAAAAGTTTCGACCCAGGTCAGCCTGCACAGGCTGAGCTGGATCAATAATTTTCACAGATGCATTAAGCCTCCTTTTAATACAGCATGGTTCATATATATTGGGACTGTGTGGTAAAGAGATAAATATATTGATTCTTCAAATAAACAACAGTTCCAGCTGATCATTCATACATGGAGCACTGCTACTGCAGTATTTTGTATTATTGGTAAGTTAATTTTTAAGTTTTGCTTGCAGTAATGCCAAGATGTATATTTGCCACTGTAATTAAAACCAATTTCTAGGTCTGGATTTTATGTTTGAATATTACTTTTTTTCCAAATCTTCTTGATTGCATAGTAAGTCTACAATTTTGGTACATGGTAAACAGTTAAAAAATATTTTTGAAGTCATTTGTGTGTAATATAATCAAACTGTTGAGGTGTTTGAACCTGTTTAAGATTAAAACTGCCCAAAAAACTGAGTCTGAATTCAAAACAGGCTGAAATTCATTCATGTGTGTTGACATGCTGTCATATGCAAGCTTCAGGCAAAGTAAAACCTGTCTTAGTGGCCACTTGTATTAACCATTTACCACACAATTCCGAGTTTTAATAAGTCTGAAGATGAAGGCTTTTGAAAACATGGTGGGAAAAGCGAAAGTGCTGGTAACCACCATTTTCTCTTTTTTCCATGATGTTTTATACCCTATCAAAGGCTGAAATTGTCACTTGAACTACATTTATTTTGTCGTCTGCAAATGCTTTGAATTTGGTCCAGACCAAAATTTTGTCATTTGACAAAGAGGTAAGCAAGCATAGTTAGAATGAGTTCACAGAGAAGGCATAATTACAATTATGTTGAAATGTACCTGCTTTATGCAAGTACCATCTTAACTCTCCCACACAACAAAACTTTAGACTTGTCTAAATTGAAAGCTTTTGCAGATGACAAATTAGATATGGATCAAGTGATGGGATTTGCCTTGGAAAGGGCAGAAAACATTGTGGGAAAAGGAGAAAAATCTGGTCACAAGCATTTTCTCCGTTTCCTACAATGTCTTTAAAAGCTTTCCCTGTCAGGATCGTCAAAATTGGGGATTGTTTGGTAAAGGGTTAAGCAAGCATGATAGATTGATTTCACAGTTGAATTCATGTTGAAGTGCACCTGTGTTACACAAGAACCTGTGTTAAGCAACATTTTCAGTGTCCCTTAAGTGCTTGCTTAACATAAGTTGGACTCCATATGAAATTAGTGAAATGAATCTCTAATGTTCAACTAAAGATCACTTTCAACACACAGAACAAAACAGCTGCTGTGACGGTTCTAATAAGTGTGCAAACCTAAAATGCCACTGACAAAGGTAAAATAAATATGAGAGTCCAGCAACCAAAAAAAACTTCAACATATATTGTAAGAAATAACAATCATGACAAATTCATATGAGTATCATCTACAGCAGACTTCTGAGAAGAAACAATTAAGAATACCAACTTCTCTCCACGGTGCACCTCTGCTTTGCATTAATAGATTACAAATCATAACTGCAACAACTAATTATCCTTTACCACACAACCTTGAGCTTTAACAACCCTGAAGAACACCATTTTTGAAAACATTGTGGGAATACGAGAAAATGCTGGTTACCAGCATTTTCTCCCTTTTTCACAATGTTTTCTTCTCTTCTGAATACAAACCTTGTCACTTGAGCCACATTTAATTTGTCATCTGCAAAGGCTTTGAATTTTGATCCACATGAAATTTTCTCATATGGTAAAGAGTTAAATTATACTGAGATACATAGGGCAAAACTGATTAAAAAACTGATTAGTGAAAAACTAATACTATTTTAAAATGGTTAGAAACACCAAAAAAGAAGCAATGAACAAAAATCATTATTCGATTCACCCTTTACCATGCAATCCTGAGTTTTAATGACCCTGAGCAGGAAGGCTTTCGAAAACTTTGAGAGAAAAAGAGAAAATGCTGGAAACTATCATTTTCTCCTTTTTCCCACCATGTTTTCTACCATATTCTAGAACTTAGGCTCATTTGTACAAATTTTGAAACTGTCGCCTGCTGTTGTTTCGAATTTAGAAGAGTCTAAAATTTCTTGTTTGGGAAAAGGTTGAAAGAGAAGCTCACATGGATAGATCTTCTAAAATAGTTTCAAGCAGTAACCAAAAAGTATCAGACTGTAAAAGTAGGAATTATCTCACTAAACTAAATAACTGGTGTTATATTCACTACAAATTCCAAATATTATTTCAAACATGAATTTCAATATTGGAAATTTGATTGACCAAGCTACTTTTTAACCAATCACACAGCTAGTCTTGGAATTTAGAAACAGTGTTGAAATTTAACTCTTCATCACACAATTGCAAGATTTAATGACCATGAAAAAGAAGGCTTTGGAAGACATTGTGTGAAATGAAGAAAATGCTACTAAACAGCATTTTCTCCTTTTGCCACAATGTTTTCTATTCTTTTATAGAAGAACTTGACCCATTTTAAAACCCCTACAAGACATCATAGGCACAAAGATTTTGACCAATTTTCATGAATATTGGACTGAAAATGTGAGCCAAATTAGACCCATATAATTTTATCAACTTCTGTAAGTACTGGACTGAAAATATGGCCTCTAGAGTGCTCACAAGGATTTTTCTGAGATTACGCCAAGTGACATACTTTTGGACCCAACATGACCACTTTTCAAATTGGTCCAAGATATCATCAAAACAAAGATTGTGACAAGTTTTCAAGAGAAAACATGGTCTCTAGAAAGCACACACAGCTTTTATAAGATTTGTCCTAGAGACCTACTTTCAGAGCCTATGCGATATATTTTACGAGCAAGTTGTTTCATAATCATGGATCAAAAAATTCATTTTGTCCAACACTGAATCATGTGGTTGAAGGGTCCTGGACATCTTGTGTGAATTATCATCAAGACAAACATTTTGACCAATTTTAATTAGCATCAGACAAAAAATATGGCTGCTCAAGTGCAGACAACGTTTTTGTAAGAATTGTCGTAGTGACCTACTTTCTACACTGATGTGACCCACTTTAGAACATGGCTTAGATATGAGTAGTTTTCATGTGTATCAAACCAAAAATAAAGCCTCTAAACTGCACAAAAGTGACCTGCCTTTTTACCCTCCCTGACCCAATTACAAACTTGTCCAAGATGTTATCAAGAAAAACATTCTGACCAACTTTCATTAGTATCTGATAAAAAATGTAGCCTCTAAAGAGCACAAAAGGTTTTTCCGAGATTTGCCCCAGTGACCTTGTTTTTGATCCCACATCACCAGGCGTTTTCGAGCTTATCCGAGATATTATCCAGAAAAAACATTTTTACTGATATCCATGAGTTTCAGAATGTTATGTAGCCCCTAGATTGCAAACATGGCCTATCTAAGGTTGGACTCAATGACCTACTTTTTGACTGAACTTGACCCAATTTCAAACTCCTCTATTATATCACTACTACAAATAATCTGACCAACTTTCATGAGTATCAGACTGAAAATGTGGTCTTTAGAGCGTACACAAGGTAACTAACAATGGAGGACAGACATAACACAATCACAAAAGCTCACCGTAAGCACTTCATGCTCAGGTGTGAAATAAACATGGCACTGAAAAATTTAATGAGAACAAGATTTGTCTTGGATTTAATCTCATCACTTAGCTTTTGACTCAGCATGATCTGGGAAAACAAAGCCTTTAAGAAATGATCAATGATGATTAATGTCAAACAACAGACATTAAATACCACAGAAAATCAATTCTACAGAGCTCAGACAAGCTTAAAAGTAAACACCAGAATATGCACCACTATACAAAACACAAAATAGTTGGTGTTTTTATCAACCAAAGAAAATCTGATTCATAAGCCGAACAAAAAGAGTGCCCGTACCATGACAGAAGAGTTAATTCTACAAGTCATGCTCTATGAAAAGTGGGTTTAACGCTTCTGCAAAAAGTATCACCCGAGGTCAGCCTGCACAAAAATGAATCGAAAAGTTTTGCTATTTGAAAATGGCATGCCTGAGGACCATCCTATCTCCAAATTACAGCAATTATATGGATTTTACAGATTCATAATTTTGCGATGACTTGCTTGGTACAATGCGCCACAGAGATGCATTAAACCCTCTTTTGCCAGAGCACCACTCACATGATATATAGGAGATATAAATGTAACATTTCAGCTAAATTCAAGACACAAACATTTTAGGCTTGTCCATATTTTCAGCATTTACACACAACAAAATGTGGTTGAAATGAAAGGATTAGTTTTTGATAGAATAGAGAACATTGCTAGAACAGTAAGGAATGCTGGCAAACAGTTCAAACTGCTAACACAATCAAAGGTACCTAGTGAGCAATGTGTGCTAGCCACAGACCCAAAACTGCTTAGCCGTTGTGCACTGATGATTCAGTCAAGTTAAGAGGAAGAAGTTCTGTTAGTTTGTCTTGTGTTTTATGCTGTTTTCAGCATTATTGCCATCATATCATGGCTGTCAGTTGCACTTATCAACACTTCCCATGGGTTTCTTGCACAACATTCCTTCGGAGCCAGTGGCTGAATTGCCACATAAAAATCATGGAAGCAATGGTCAACCATCAGAGAGTGAAGAATCTTGTTGCAATGACTACCAGCAAGCCTCAAAAGAGCTTGGTCCAGTCAGGATTCAAATTTAAAATTCCAGGATTGCAAGCCTGTACATTACTGATTGAGCAGATGAGCTCTGCATAGATACATGTATAGGAGACTGGTTTTCAACACAATACAAAATACACAGTACAGTTTACAGGTAGTATAAAGTTCTACATAATAACTGTAGTTAGAACACACAGAAAAAGATACTTACAGGTTGGTTTCATGTGGAAACAACACAAGAATCACAGAATAAGCAACAATACAAACAGATTAAAGTTTCTTAAACTGTTTCACTGCTAATTAAATTGCAAAAAGAGCACCACATGTGGATGCCAATGCTCAGCTGCAGTTGTTTTTAGAAATAAATTGATTTCCAGTGAGAATTCTAAGTCAAAAAGGTGCATAACTGTGTCCAAAACATTTTGATGATTACCTGCCCCCGTTGTATAAGCTCACCTTTTGATAGTTAAGAACTAGTCCTACTCGACAGTAAATATCTTCAGTAATGATAGAGATATTGTAATATGTAAAAAATTCTGTGCAATGATGCCAACAACAAAGACGACACCAAGGTTGACCCTTTTCCTACAAGTTTCAAAAACCCTCTTCGAGTTATAAAGATAGATTGATAAAGGGTTTGCAGGGTTTTCCATTGACTTCCAAAATGAGGGTCATTTGACCTCATGCAAATGAATAAAAGAAGGAGAAGATTAAATTTTTGGGGACATTCACTTTACCACACCACAAAATTATACACCTGTTCCAAATTAACCCTTTCCCAAACGACAAATTTTGGACTGGTCCAAACTGAAAGAGTTTGCAGACAACAATTTTCAATTTGATGAAAATGGCAGAAAGGTCTCAAAAAGGTTAGAAAACAATGTGGGAAAAGGAGAAATTGCTCGTTACGAGCAATTTCTTCTTTTCCCACAGTGTTTTCAAAAGACTTGTACAGCAGACACGTGAAAACCAGGGCTTGTTTGGGAAAGGGTTAAAAGTATCTACAGACAACAAAGTTCGAATTAGTTCTAGTGAGCCGAAATTCTCTGATAGGACAGAAAACATTGTGGGAAAAGGACAAATTGCTTGCAACAACCAACTTCTTCTTTTCCCACAATATCTTGTAACAAGCAATTTCTCTTTTTTCCACAATGGTTTCAAAAGCTTTCTTCATCAGGGTCGTTGAAACATGGCATGGTTTGGTCAAGGAATAATGAAAGTTTCTTGTAGTATGTATCTCTAAAATTCCATTCCAAGTAATTTATTTTCACTTGACCCTTTGTTCAAAGATGGGCAGTAACCTTTGAAGTTGGCAGTAACCTTTGAAGTTTGGTAGCAATGGACCTTTGGAGGAGAAGATAATTAATCCTTAGAGCACTGAATAAACCTATCAGACATGTTCACACTAGCAATATGAACCAAATATCTGCAATTTCATGGTTGTTTTTGTCTACAGTGTGTCACCAAAGCATTGTAGATCAAAGCACATTTTGTGCTGCCTGATCTTGATCTACATGGGTCATTAAGAAAATGACCAACCACAATTGCTTACCTTGAGCATGTCATGCTCTGGTGTGCTAACAAATTCACAGTGAATGAAAAGCGGAAAAAGTTCAAGTATACTGTACATAATGGAAAGCATTTATTAGAATAAAAAAGTGGAATCTTTTGTCATAATGAATTTGGGGACTTTCTTTTATTTGAAGCCTTTTTGAAGAAAATAAAACATTCATGTTTAAATAATAGCAAAATTTAGACTTGTCTAATTTGAAAGCATTTGCAGTTGACAAATTAAATGTGGTTCAAACTAGAACTTATCACAGGATGTGACTTAATACCCCCGCAAGAGCTGTAATTGACCAATGTTTTTTTTCAGGAATGTACTCATTTAACCCTTTACCAGACAACAAAATTTTAGCCTTGTCCAAATTGAAAGCATTTGCAGACGACAATTTCAATGTGGCTCAAATGATGCAACTTTTCTTCGATAGGGTAGAAAACATTGTGGGAAAAGGAGAAAATGCTGGTTACCAGCATTTTCTCCTTTTCCCACAATGTTTTCAAAAGGCTTCTTTCCCAGGGGCGTCAAAAGGCGGCATTGTGCGGTAAAGGGTTAATTAAAAATGTTGGTAAGGAACAGATAATGGTGTCTATCTTCATAATTATATATAAACTGCCATGTGAAGGAGTTTTAGAATGGATGCATAAGCCTTCCTTTTCATAAAAGATGACCCATGTAATTGACAAATTCTTCATGATTTTTCAAATTAGAGCTTATAACGTAACAGAATACTCAAAAGGAACAAAATATTTGTCATGAGTGTTTACAAAAACACATTCATTGGCTTAACCAGGAGGACATTTGAAGTTTGAGTCTTGCAAACCTCCAATATATGATCAATGTATGTTCAAAGTCTCAGTACAACTATTCACGCACACAATATCATCCTTGACTTTGTAATGTTTGAGAGACACTGAAATAAAAAGATGTTTAAGTCAAAGGGGAGATAACTGTTCAACCAGGAGGAGTTAATACTTTAAATTGCATTTTAAAAACTTTCAATATATGATCAATGTATGTGCAAAGTTTTAAAACAATTGCAGAAAAACTTTTGTGGGAGTTCGCAACACAAAATTACTAGTATTTCATACAGAGATGGATGTTAAGAGAAAAAAAAGTGTCAAGTTCAAGGGGAGATAATTCATGAAGCAGGAGGAGTTCACTTGAAAATTGCGTCTTGCAAACCTTCAATATATGATGAATGTATGTGCAAAGTTTCAGTACAATTGAAAGAAAACTGGAGGAGGACTTTGCGACACAAAATTAGTAGTATTTTGTACATAGACAGACACACAGACACACAGACACACGGACACACAGACGGACGGACAGACAGGCTGATTCCAGTATACCCCCGAAAACATTCGTTTTGCGGCGGTATAATGATAGTACTTTTCTTCAAAAGGGTCAAGAACATATTGAAAGAAGAAGAAAATGCGTATTAAACACATTTTTTCTCCTTTTATCACAATGTTCCAAAAGCCCTCTCCCTCAGAGTGATTAAAACTTAGCATTGTTTGGTAATAGTTTAACCCTTTACCACACAATCCCAATTTTTAACCACCCAGAAGAAAAATCATTTTGAAAACATTGCGGGAAAAAGGAGAAAATGCTGGTAACCAGCAGTTCTCCTTTTCCCACAATGTTTTTTATCCTTCCCAAATCAATTTTAAATTTTTGAGCCACATTTGATTTGCAATCTGCAAATGGTTTCAATTTGGACCAGTCTAAAATTCTGTTGTTTGGTAAAGAGTTAAAAGCAATCAAGTGCAAAAGCATCAATAAGCATCAAAAAGCATTCTGCATGTTGACCTGTTGAAACCCTTGGTTTTGATTACGCACTTAAATGCAAATCAAAGTTTAAGGCATGATAATACATACTTGTAATATCTTCCATATTGAAAAAAAGACAAAAAGACAGATAAAGCTCTGACAGCAAGCCTAGCTATTGGCTAAAACGCAGTTTAATGATAAGAATGGCTGTGTTTCTAAAACTGTCTAAAAATGAGATACCAAAGTCATAGTTGAATTGTGTAATACCAAGTAAAGAAACACAATGAGTTGAACAGGTCAAGTTCAAGGTCACTGGGCAAGGTTACTAACTGCTAGAGGATGGCTGGGGAGAGAAAAACAGTGATATGCTTGTTGCTTGACTTTGAAGAGGTCTTTTTTTTGTACTGTATGACCTCCTATGCCCCTGATTGTTTTTTTTTTTCTTAGAACTCTTCAAATGGGCACTCAGCCAATATCTATTACATGGTTACTAAATGCATGACCAGACAACATTAATTTAGACTCCTTCATATTGACAACCTTAAATTTTGCAGTCAACACGTTAACTGCAGCTCAAGTAATGGGATCTGCCTTTCAAAGGGAAGCAAAACATTAAGTTAAAAGCTACAAAGTTTTTGTAAGCGCTCTTTCTCAGAATCATAAAAAATAAGAGAACAACAGGGAAAAGGGTTAGGTGCATTAAAGACCCAAATTCTGAGTCACATATTTTTTCTGTCCAAATCAAACAATTAGTTCATATTTGCTAGACACAACATGGTCATGTTACTACAGGTGCTTTTAACCCTTTACCAGACAACAAAACTTTAGCCTTGTCCAAATTGAAAGCATTTTGCGGATGACAATTTCAATGTGGCTCAAATGGCACAATTTTTCTTTGATAGGGTAGAAAACATTGCTGGTTACCAGCATTTTCTCCTTTTCCCACAATGTTTTCAAAAGGCTTCTTTCCCAGGGGCGTCAAAAGGCGGCATTGTGCAGTAAAGGGTTATAGTTTAATGTTGGAAGCTGTTGGGATTAGAGTCATAATTGAAAATCATAATTACAGTTAACTGGTTTTCTAATTTGTTAGTGTTAGTGACTGATCACTTTCCACATGCGCTATATTCAGGTTTACAAAAAGATGTGTTTATATAACAGTACAGGGATACATAGATAAAGAGACTTCAGACTTTGCATTTATCGTACCATTCTTCTGTATCCCTTTACAAGGTTAAATGCGAAAACATAAAGTAGTTACATGCCAGACTTTTGGAAGAAAACAAGAGTTTTTGAAATTAATCAGTTAAATAGAAAATTTCAAAACAGATCAAACTTTCCATCATGCCCAGCAATTACATCTTCAGGAACATTTAGGACAGAGCCACAAACACTACCTGACCACATTCTCTACACGATACAAGAGTTTTCAATACCATATACTAAGGAAGGCTTGGATAGGAGGGAGTTTTTTTCCAACATTTGTTTTGATGTGTGAAAATGGACTCATTTTATGTAGAAGAAAATGAAAACTAGTTGAAATATTTGGAACAGCCAAACTAACTCCCCCACCCCCCTCTGCCAAAGTTATTGCCTGGCCCAGACCAGCCCTACCTGTGAACCTTGCCTATGAATACACAGGATACAAATAAATGAGCCATGTTCTGTGAAGAGGGGGCTTAATGCATCTGCCAAAAGTATCAACCCAGGTGTCCACACAGGCTGAACATGGGTTGAAACCTTTTGCTATTGGTCAATTTTCTGCATGTCAAGGGAGCATTCTACCTCCAGATCCAGTCGTTCGTAAGACAAAATGGATTTTATAGATCCATAATTATGTGGTTGATTGATTGTATGGTATTTAACGCTGTTTTCAACACTATTTCAGTTATATCACGGCGGCCAGTGCACCTATCCATGCTTTCCTGGACTTTCTGTTACCAGTACTCCGCACAATATTCTTTCCAAGCCACTGGCTGCTTTCCCACATAACCATCATCGAAACAATGGTCAGCATTGAGAGAGGAATGAATCCTGTCGCGATGACTATCATCAATCCTTGGAAAGAAATTGGCCAAGCCGGGGATCGAACCTGCGACCTCCTGTTCTCAAGTCCTGTACGCTACCGAATGAGCTACAGGGGCTTGGCATAATTATGTGGTAACTTGCATAATATAATGCATCATGGAGATCCATTAAGCCCCCTTTTGCCAGAGCAAAGGCTCAAATGCATTGTCTGGAGTACATACTACCTAAGCTATAGATTAACCCTTACAAAACAAATCTGTGTTTTAATAACCCTGAGAAAAATGGCTTTTGAAAAAAAATGTGGGAAAAGGAGAAATGCTAGATATGTAGCAGCATTTTTCTCCTTTTCCCCACCATGTTTTTGAGCCTTTTTACCCCTTTACTACACAATCCCGACTTTTAACGACCCTGAGAAAGAAGCCTTTTGAAAACATTGTGGGAAAAGGAGAAAATGCTGGTAACCAGCATTTTCTCCTTTTCCCACAATGTTTTCTACCCAATGAAAGGCAGAAATGATCATTTGAGATACTTTTAATTTGTCATCTGTAAATGTTTTCAATTGGACCAGTCTAAATTTTTGTCGTTTGGTAAAGGGTTAAGACAAATTCCATTGTTTAAGCTGCACTAATGTTGTGTTCTGCAAATGCCTTTTATCTGAACAAGTCTAGTATTTTGTTTTGCTGTAAAGGGTTAAACCAGTTTAGTCTTACAAACACACATTTTTGACATTAAAAAAGACAGTGAGAAACTTGTACTTGTTTTCCTGGTTTTGATGTTTTAAACACAGAGGTACCCTTCAATACCCTTGTCCTGAGACACATATTGCTGACATTGAAGTTGAGTTTGTTTTCCAAGTAACATGGTAATATCCTGATTATTATGTTTTAACCCTTTACCACACGACAAAATTTTGGACTGGACCAAATTAAAAGCATTTGCACAATTTAAATGTTGTTTAACAATTTAAATGTTGCTAAATTGATGGTTTTTGTCTTTGATAGGATAGAAAACATTGTGGGAAAAGGAGAAAATGCTGGTTACCAGCATTTTCTCCTTTTCCCACAATGCTTTCAATGGGCTTCTTCCTCGGGGTCGTTAAAAATCGGGATTGTGTGGTAAAGGGTTAAACAGAGGTCACATTTATTAGACATTACTACAACCTGCTTTGTAAAACCTTGATTGTCTACAGAATATGTGTCTCCACAATATCTTTATTGATCTAAAAAGAGATGTTTCACAAAGAATTTGTATGACATGTTTGCATATGGAGTAATAAAAATGTTTTCTTGCCATATTGAGTCATTGCATGTCTAAAGTGGTCTGGTCTTGATCTATGTAGCAGATGTTCCCAAAAGCTATTTTTATTGCCATCATGCATGGCACCATTGCAACGAATGGCTTAACTCTTTACCACACAATCCCGAGTTTTAATGACCCTGAAGAAAAAGCCTTTTGAAAACATTGTGGGAAAAGGAGAAAATGCTGGTAACCAGCATTTTCTCCTTTTCCCACAGTGATTTCTACCCTATCCAATAGATAAATCACCATTTAAGCTTTGCTTAATTTGTCGTCTGCAAATGCTTTCAATTTGGTCCAGTCTAAAATGTTGTCGTTTGGTAAAGGGTTAATAATGCTACTTCTAAAATTGTAACTTTAAATCAAGTAAAGCACACTGTCATTATTTTTTCAAGCTGCTGCATTTTATTCGCATGCTTAAAATCATGCTAGCATTACCAGACACACATTTTGATCCAAGTTAGCTCATGTACATGTGTGTTTCATATCAGAGACTGTGATCAATTGCTGTATTCATGCACTTGAAGATTTTAGTTATTGATTAAAACGTATGCTGTTGGCACTCATTCAAACTATCTTAACTAGATTGTTCAAAGAATAAGATAAAATCCAACCAAATTCTCCCCTCTTACAGGCATTGTGTGATATAGACTTACAATTGAGCCATGCTCTGTGAAAAGGGAGCTTAATGCATCTGCGAAAAGTATCAACACAGGTCAGCCTGCGCAGTCCGCTATTAGTCAATTTTCTGTATGGCCACAGACCATTCTATCTCATGATGAAGTCAGTTGTTAAAAAGAGTGGCTATTATGGATCCATAAGTAACTGATGTGTTGCTTGGTGTAATGCATCATGGAGAAGCATTAAGCCCCCTTTTGCCAGAGCACAGCCCAATTATAGCCCTGAAAGCATTTTATTTTTTAATTCAGCATGCCACAATGAAAGATCTATATGTTACATATTGGTAAAGATATGCAGGACAATCCTCACCTCTTGGAAAGTTTCGTTAATTTTGGGAACTAGCTTCCGTCCACCAGTCAGCAATCTTGTAGCATTGACACGATACCATCCACGGTCATGTTGTTTGCCCTCACTAAGCTTGGCTGCTGCTAAACGGGCTGCTTCACTCTCTGACACGTCCCCATCACGCACTTCATGTCCAAGGTTCTATGAAAAAAATATCAGTGAAATCAATCAAAAGAAAGAACCACTGTCAACTAAATATCAACAAGTACATGCAAACTTGAAAGAAAATGTCCAAAGTCCAAAGTGGCTCAGAAAGCTCAGAAATTGTATAACTGAAATTTTGGCGTCAATCTAGAAAGCCTACAACCATAACTTAAAGTGTTCCACTTTCTGACATCAAGGCATTAAACTGAAGATGCTTTGCATACTTATACCAATTCAAACCATTCAAGGCCAAGTTTTCTTCTTTGTCACTCTATTTTTAACTTTCATGCATTTGTGCTATTTCTAAAGCAAGGCTTAAAATCAGAACTGAAAGGAGATATTAAAAATATTTAAATAGCACATGATATGTTGTATCAATCATAATAAGGTATTTCTAGGAGGTGCTACATTTCAAAACATAAACATTCTTAGCCAAGTAGTTAAAGATAAGTAGGTCATGAAATTTTCCCATACATAACTTTAGTAGTAGAAAAAGGTTTTAACAAAGTCTTGTGTATCTAAATACATGTACCATATGACTGAGAGAACATTTCTACTGCAGTTTCTTAATGAGGTCAACATAAAAAAGAGGCCGATGAGCAAACAAAACTAGGGACTTTTAAAATCATAGAAGATCATACAGATATGCCTATGTCCTCCTTATTGGGAAGCTTTCAATGAAGTTTTGTTGAATTCCATCATCAGTGGAAACAAAATGAGAGACTCAAAAACAAATGTGCAAATGTCCTCCTTATGGGAAAGCTTCCCATGAAGTTTATTGTGTTGCTGCTTGGAAAGAAAAATGGGGACTAAAACTTCAAATGGCCAAAACCGTGACAAAAGTTACTGAACTAAAACATGCTGACAAAATGCCCATGTCCTCCTTCCATAGTGGTACTACTGGATTCACAGAAACACTGTGGAAATAACATGAGGGACTAACAGTTCAAAAAGTCATAACCGTTACAACAATCAGTGGGCATACCGACAATATGCTCATGTCAACGGGACCTATAATGTGGACTTTGTTTAGCAAACAAGACTAAGTCATCAAACAGCTGCTTTTCCTGAAGTGATCACTGTGTTTTCTTCATTTTCAACAGAGCTAAACCCCTTGATGATACAAATAATCTATGCATCTTTCAAAAGAATAACATCAAAAATGAAGACTTCATCTCTTAAATTTTTCAACTTTAAATTGCTACTTATCCGTAACCAATTATCAAATCTGTTCAAAATCAGCAAGTTTCAAGCTTTTGATGATATTAAAAAACTGTGCAAGTTTTATGATAATCCAGTCTCAAATGCAGACTATATCATTTAACCCTTTACCACACAATCCCAACTTTTAATGACCCTGAGAAAGAGGCCTTTTGAAAATATTGGGGAAAAGGTAAAAATGCTAGTAACCAGCATTTTCTCCTTTTCTCACAATGTTTTCTACCCAATACCCAATACATAAATCACCATTTAAGCTACACTCAATTTGTCAACTGCAAATGCTTTCAATATGGACCAGTCGGAAATTTAATTGTTTGGTAAAGAGTTAAACAGAAACAGAATAATGAAGAGACAGATGGACGAACGATGGAAACCATGCCATGACAAAAGCAGTTATAGCCTTTGGCCAGCAGAGCTAATCTACTGTAAATGTTCCTTTTGACCATCAGGTCTATGCCATGCATGAAAAATCTCCTCTGTTAGAGTTACTAGTAAAACAGCAAAAATACCTGTGTCATGTTTTAGAAGAAGAATTTCATGTATAAAAGTGTGTTCCAGACGTAGGTGCAATTCCCCCCTCCCCCCCGCTTTAGCAAACTTTGAAAAAAAAAAAGATAATTAATTTTTTTTAAAATAAAGCACTAAACTTAATAATTGAACGAATGGTGAAATAATCAAAGAACAATTTCTCAAGACTAATTGTTTGGAATCCAGCCAAATTTAATCAAGTTTTAGCACTTACTGTGTTGAACATTTCCTGGAAGTTTAAAAAAAGAAATAAGAGCAAAAATGTGAATTTTGTTGAATAAAAAAGATAAAGTCATTAAATTCATGTAGCTACTTCTCTAAACTGATCACTGATCACTGGATTTTCTCCATTTTCAAAAGGGTTCAATCCCTTAATACAAGTGAACTGTACAAGTTTCAACAGAATATGACCAAAATTGCTGACTTGTGTAAGCAGGAAATGTTAATTTTCAACTTTAAACAGCTACTTTTGCCCTACTAATTGTAAGATTTTCTTCAAAATGGAATGGTTCAAGCTTTTGATGATATAAAGAAAGGGTGCAAGTTTTACAAAAAATCCGCCCACAACTGCAGACTTTGTTGTGTAAACAAGAAAAGACAATTGGACAGACGGATGGAAACCATACCATGACAGTCTGCTGGTCTTCGCCTAGTAGAGATAATAAAAATGAACTTACTCTTGTCAAGCTGTACAACTCGGCATCTCCGTCAGAGTCTGGGCGTGCTTGAAGTCGCTCTCCATCCTCCCCACTCACTGTCAACAAAAAAGACACACACTAAAGTCCATTTCCTCAAAAAACACACATATGAAAATACATGTAGTAAGACTTTAGCCAACTTCTGAAAACAACAGACTGCAAAATATGCAATTTCATTCAAAGAAAACAGAAGTTGACCAGATGAAAAACTCCGTGACATCAAAAGACAGCAAAAATTCTGAGATAAAAGCATAAATACTTTCACTATACCCTTAGCAATAAAGGCATATAGTTTCTAATGATCACTTCTGAGACATAATGAAGCCTCTAGATACATGTATTACTCATGATAAATAATTTTCCAGTTTGTTACAGGTTTCCTAGTTTCATACTCAGATTATAGTTGTTGTACTTTTCTTCAAACAAAATATAAAATACAAAATCTTTACATAATTATGAACATTCAGGACCTTTACATTTTCCTTCACTTATATAATTCTGACAAATCTGTACAGAAAGAAAGCATCCTATGTAGCTACATGTATATTTATTTTGTCTCTTTATCAAAAGAAACAAATTCAGCCTGGTCCAAATTAAAGCGTCTGCAGGTGTCAAATTAAATGTAGCTCAACAGATGGAATTTGTCTTTGATGGGGAAGAAAACCTTGCGGGAAAAGGAGAAAATGCTTGTTACCAGCATTTTCATCTTTTCCCACAATGTTTTCAAATGGCTTGTTTTTCAGGGTCGTTAAAACTCTCGATTGTATGGTAAAGGGTTATAGGAAAAGTGCTGTGCAATGTGGGGAGGTCTGTGCTCATTATAGTTGATGTGAAAAATACTACATTAATTTCACTACATGTATCTACAATGTACTTCAAACATATAGTTCTCTATAACTCTTGTAATACTTATTATCACCAGTCTGATAGAGTTATCTCTCTTTGAGCACTCTTGTGCATGTATGCGAAAATGAACAAGTCTTGCAGGACACAGTGATATTGTCAGATGGTGCCATTAACGTAGCCAAACCATTAACTAACCCATAACAGGAAAAGAAAATGAGAAATGAAAGCTTTGATATATTTATTAGACACTGAATCGCAATGAAATGTGCCTCCCATAGTACAGATGACTGCATTTGATTGTATCTTCATTTATGATACCACTGAATTTTGTTTAAGCGTGGTTCTGATGGTAGGTCTTAATGCACCTTTAACTTGTTCAGATAGAAACATTTCCAGTTTCCCAATTAAAAACAATTGAAAAAAAAGTAAAAGAAATAACATTTTTTTTTTCACTCAGAAAATCTCAAAAACAGGCAATTTGACTTATGAATTCCCAATCTGTTTAGATCTTCTGTCTGAAAGAAAAAACATTATTGATTTTTATCTTTAGATTGCCAATAAACCAAATGGACATTTTCATTCCAGAAATAAAGGAATAAGATGCAAATGAGAGCAACCTCAAGATAGGCCTTGCACATAATGTCTCAGCAAAGCAATCAGTATTGATCAAAGATCAGACAGCATATTTTATGCAGTCTGAATCTTAGAGGTTATTACATGGCTGATGAGTATGGAATACCATTGGGGCAATCGCCTTTGAATGTGTATGTGCATGCGCACCGAAAGGCAATAGTGCGATGATGATAACACGATAGTATGGTGGTGATAATGCGACAGTGTGATGATGAAAACATGATAGTTCGATGGTGAAAACGTGACAATACAAAGTTGAAAATGCGACAGTATGATGGTGAAAACACGATGTTATATCGCGCCATAATCATTGTACTATCGTACTGTCGTGTTTTCACCACCGTAGTATCGTGTTATCGTCATCTTACTGTCACATTTTCATCATCGTAGTTTTGTGATTTTGCATTATCATCATCGTATTATCGAGTACTGGTGATGGTCCTAACGGTATTCCGTAATACTGCGAAACCACGTACAGACAGAAAGTAAAAGCTTGAACAGTGTAAATTGAAGTTTTTAGCTGCATGATATGTGAAAATTATGATACATTTTAGCTGCATGATATGCTAAAATTATGATACAAACTGTATTTTATGGTATTTTACAGTTCTGCTCATTTCCTTGTGTTGTTTTACTCTTTACCTGACAATATTTGGCCTCATCCACATATGGTACACATGTATTCATAGAGGACAAATTAAATTATACTCAAATGATTCCATTTGTGTCTGAAAGGGTAGAAAGCATTTTTTGAAAACAACAGAATGCTGGTAGTATTGTTTTCTTTCCCAACTATAGTTTTAGAAGCCTTTTCTCAGGGTCCTTCAAACCTAGATTTGGTTTAAAACAGGTTAAACTGGTACTTAATCTATGGATATTATACTCTAATGGGAAGTTGTATTATGGAGCCTTTTTGTTTGTTTGGTGCTGAATGCCATTTTCAGCATTATATTGCGACAGCCAGTAGACCTATACATATTTTTCCTAGGTTTATTTCACCAGTAATTTGACCAATATTGTTTCCACGCCACTGGCTGCTTTCCAACATAACCATTGGGGAATAAAAATGATCAGCTGTGAGAGAGGGATGAATCCTGCTGAAATAACTATCATCATTTCAACCCTTGGAAAGAAATAGTTGTGAAAGGCACTAAAGGGTTCATTTATGTTGATTTTTTTATAATATGTTGTATGGGTGCTTTCAAAGTTGTCTGCTCCAAATTAATTTTAGGAGAAAAATGTTTAACTCTTTACCAAATGATAAATTTTGGACTCAACCAAATTTAAAGCATTTGCAGACGATAAATTTTCCTAAAATGATGATTTCTATCTCTGATAGGGAAGGAAAGATAGAGGGAAACAACCAGCATTTTCCCCTTTTCCCACAATGTTTTCAAAGGTCTTCTCTTCTCTTTAAAACTCAGGGTTGTGTGGTAAAGGGTTAATTCGAAGGTTTTTGCATCACCACAGTTGGATAGATAAAAAGATCTATATTTATTTGAAAATTCAGATTAGTCACAGTGTGGTGTCATCTATTTCTAAAACCTTTTGGTCATTCATGGTTGGACTACTTTGAATGACAGCACTGCACAACTGATTTGATCCTTCACCACCCGGGAGAGAAGGCTTATGAAAACATTCAGAGAAAAGGAGAAAACACATGTAGCCATCATTTTCTCTTTTTTTCCCACAGTGTTTTCTACCTCATCAGAGATCTTTGGCTAATTTGTACCAAATATGAATTTGTCGTCTGCAGATGCTCAAAATTTGAAAGAGCAAAATATTGTTTGATTAGAAGGTAAATAGAATCTTATTCACCCTAAAAAGATATATTTCATCATAAGCCAGTAAACATGCAGCAAAAATTTCAAGACAGACTTTCAATTTTTTACTTCAGTACTTCTTTGGACAAATTTGCATCCAATTAACTTTGAAAACATTCTTGTAAAGTATGGGTGGTTAACTTTTTACCAGACACCAAAATCTTAGATTTGTCCAAAATAAAAGCATTTGCAGACGACAAAATAAATGTAGCTGGAATGATGGGAAATGTCTGTGAAATTGTGCAAAACATTGTGGGAAAAGGAGAAAATGCTGGTTACCAGCATTTTCCCCTTTTCCCAAAATGTTTTCTAAAGACCTCTTCATCAGGGTCATTAAAAGTTGGGATTGTGCGGTAAAGTGAGATAAAAAGGCATTGGAGAACCCTAGCCAAGTGCTGTTGAAACCTTTGTAAGACATAAACTGGTGTGTTGTTGCTATGATATGGCTGAAATACTGTTGAAAGCGTCATAAATCCCCATTTACCCAGAATAATGTGTGAAAGTGTCCTTTAGGTATCAAGGAGAGTTGACTCTTTACCACACAATGCTGGTAAAAATAGCCTTTTGAAAAAACCTTGTAGGAAAAGGAGAAAATGCTGGCAATTAACATTTTCTCCTTTTCTCACAAGGTATTCCAAGCTTTCACAGACAATTACCATATTTTCAGCTTCACTGAATTTGTCCTCTGCAAATGCTTTCAATTTGGACAAGTCCACATTCTGGGTTTGGTAAAGAGCTAGACAACATGCCTTATGGTTAGGGCTTGGATGGTGACCAAGCTGTTGCATGTTACAAGAGTTACCATGGACATTTAAAAACGTATCTAGTAACAACCTGAATGGATCTTGATGTCTGTCATACTGAAATTGGTGTTTCAACTTACCAGCTCGACATAAGATATCATGATAGATAAGGTTGGGCATAGGCTGTAAGAAATGACCAGGCAGGGCATGGCTAACCTTTGACATAAGTCAACAAGTTTATTTTTCATTTCAGTGGCCTTGAGTCATTTCAGAGTTGTTGGTCGTAACTCTACAGTGAACGAACATGTGAATCATAACAGTACTTTAATCGATCCTTTGCTTTATGGACACATGAAGTGCATACTCTTTTACTGTCTGATAACATTGTGCTTCTTATCTATGTTGTTCAATTCTCGCACTCTTTACCTTTATTTTACATTTCATACGGCTACTCACTATGATTTACAAATTACCTATTTTACCTCAATCTAAAATGCAGCAAACTGTAACACAGCCCCGCCCTGCCAGGTCAATTCTTACAGCCTGTACTAGACTAAATTTCGAATTGGCCAAATCACATAAGCAGTTTTCTCCCTTCCAATTCATTACGCATCGAGTATCAATTTTTTTCCCTCATGCATATTCCCTAACAATCTCAATTTCAACAACCCTGACAGAGAAATTGTAAAACAACGTCGGACAAAGAGAAAATACTGGTAACCAGCATTTTCTCCATTTCCCACAATGTTTTTTCACCTTTCAGAGACAAATTCCATTATTTGAGCCACATTTTATTTGTTGTCTGCAGATGCTTTTAATTTGGATCAGTAAAAAAAAAAAATTGTCGCTTGGTACAGGATTAATCATGGCAGAGAAGTGAACAAGTAAACTTTGTAAAACTCCGATTGATTGATTGATTGTATGGTGTTCAGGGTCATGAAAACGTGATTGTTTAGTTAACCCTTTACCACACCACAAAATTTCAGACCTGTCCATTTGAAAGCATTTTAGAGTATAAAATGAATGTGGCTCAGCTGAACGGGTTCATCTTTGAAAAAGGTTGAACACATTGTAGTAAAAGGGGAAAATGCTGGTTACCAGCATTTTCTCCTTTTCCCACAATGTTTTCAAAAGCTGTCTACTTCAGGGTCATTAAAACTCGGGATTGTGTGTGAAAGGGTGAAGTTTTAAACAAGGTTGCTTTCACAGTCAATTTTGTTTGGTTTGGTTTGGTTTGTATTGGAGTTAACGCCATTCTAACAGCTTAGGTCATATCATGGTGGTCAGCGACGCACCTATGTGTTTCCTGGCTTTCTCACACCTGAGTACTGACACAACTTTCTTTCCAAAGCCACTAACTACTTTCCTCACATGCATCAGAGGTGAGAGGCGAAAAATCACCTGAAAGAAAGTTTGCCTCAACTGGGTATCAAGCTCGCAACCACCAGGTCACGAGTCCGACACGCTTACCACTGAGCTACCCGGGCGGGCGTCAGTTTTGTACCTACATACCAGAAGGCAATGGTTTCTTTTTTTAGACTATTTGTCTGTTTGGTGTTTATCATGGTTTTCAGTATTATTTCAGTTATTTTATATTGGTCAGTTCTTTTTACACTTTTCTGGAGTTTTCTTTTAACCAGTATGTTGCATAATATTCTTCTCAAGCCTCTGGCTATTTTCCAATATAACCAACACAATCATTATTGAAAAAATTATCAGCTTTGAGAAATTTGCCAAGCTAGGGATTCCAAGTGACACCCAGTTTCAAGCTCTGTATGTTACTGACTGAGCTACCGAGCTCATTTTGCTCTCTAGGATTAGGGATGAAGCTAGTTAACCCTTTACTGCACAATGCCACCTTTTGACGCCTCTGGGAAAGAAGCCTTTTGAAAACATTGTGGGAAAAGGAGAAAATGCTGGTAACCAGCATTTTCTCCTTTTCCCACAATGTTTTCTACCCTATCAAAGAAAAATTGCACCATTTGAGCCACAATGAAGTTGTCGTCTGCAAATGCTTTCAATTTGGACAAGGCTAAAATTCTGTCGTCTGGTAAAGGGTTAAAGGGTATAAATACCCTATGTAGGAGTAAATCTGTGTGATGCCAATTAAGATCTATGATGATGTTGTTACCCACATTTTTCACTACATGACAAAGATAAATTACACTACAAGCATATTTTATATAATTACTGATTTGGATCAGTAGACATTGTCACTGTATCAAAAACCAGTTCCAACCCTAAAGTTTTTTTTTTCTGTACTTCCCTAATTAGTGTAATCTGCTAATACCCTAACCAAACAGTACAATGTATTATCCCATTACCACACAATCACAAGTTTTAATAAATCTGAGAAACCAGCATTTTCCTCAGTCCCACAATGTTTTCTAACTCTCCAAAAACTAATTTCACTTTTTTGAGTCACTTTTATTGTTGTCTGCGGATGCTTCCAAACTAACGACTCTGAAGAAAGAAGACTTTTGAAAACACTCACAGTGGGAAAAGGAGAAAAAGCTAGTAACCAGCATTTTCTACTTTTCCCACAATGTTTTCTACCCTTCCAAAGAAAAATTCAATTATATGAGCTATAATGTTATATGTCTTCTGCAAATGCTTTCAATTTAGTAAAATCTAAAGTTTTGTCAGTAGGTTAATGAGTAAATCCTTTGCCACACAAATACAGATTTTTACGCCCTACAAAAATCACTTTATGGAAAGAGGCAAATGTTTGTTGTATGCTATTCATTCTTTTCCCATAGTATGACTATGTTCTATGTTATTCATAATTTGTCTTTTTTCTTTTGATATTCCATCTATGCCTGAATTGTGACCCCTGTACAATATGTCTGTATGGTAACAGGTTAACCCTTTGCCACACAATCTTGAGTTTAAACGAACCTGAAGAAAGAACACTATTGAAAACACTGTGGGATACCAGCATTTTCTCCATTTCCCATAATGTTTTCAAAAGGCTTCTTTCTCAGGGTCGTTAAAAGGCGGCATTGTGTGGTAAAGGGTTAAGAGTTATGGTCATTATTGGATACTTTATCCAGGGATAAAAAAAACCTAAGCATATTTATTGCATAAAAATCAAGTCTTGTGTACTTCTGTATTAGACAGTTTGGCTTCTATAACATGCCATAAGGAATTAGAATATATCATGGACATATTTGTGAGTGTTAAAGTGCTAGGAGTTCTATAGACAGATTTATCAGCATTCAAAACTCATCCAATAAATCTAATGAGCCACCAGCGTCTGTATTCACAAACAATTCTGAAGAATTTTCTTTGTCTTATTCTGAGCAATTTTTTAAATTTGAAAGTAACACAAATTCTGGTTGGCTAAAGCAAATGGTTTAGCCAATCAGAAGTTGTGTTACTTTCAAATTTTGGAAATTCTTCAGAATAAGCCTATAAATATTCTTAAGAATGGTTAGTGAATATAGACCAAGGACTTGAGTTTTATGTTAAAATTCAAAGCTCTTGGAATAACAATAGCTTCAACACAAGATGGATACATGTATGCCTCATAGTTTTGATACTAACTCAATTTTTAAAACCTGCATCTTTTCTTTCCCTTACATGGTTGCCTTTTGCTAAACATGTTGCACTTACAGATTCTTAGTCTATGATATATGTGACTAAAGAGGAAGTATCCACAAAACAAGAGGACCTAACGGGTCCTGAAATGCTCACTTGAAATCAACATCAACTTAATGGTCACAATTTATTTTTTAATTAAAGGCAGGCCATGTGTCGATACATTGGACACATTTCCGAATTTTGACCAACTGATGATGCTTTTTACTTGCATAACTCATACCGGTACTTGTCCTTGGTATCATCCAAACAATAACCTGACCCAGTCTCATAAATATCAGCATTCAGGGCAAACCCAACGGCTCCCCCCAAAATAAGTTCTAACCAATAATGAAACAGAGAGGTTGCATCTTGAACAAGTACATGTACAGTGTTTTCAGACTAAATCCATGACCAAGTTTTTGATCCCTAATAACCAGTATTCAAAATGTCAAATTTATTGTCAAGCCATTTCTGACTATATTTCAACAAAATTAGAGCAAATGTATAACCTTAAGAATCAACGATATATTTCAAATATTTTTCATCAATTCCTCCTCATGAATTTTTATCACAAGAGACCAGTATTCAAACTTGATTATGATATGATCAAGGCACACATTCAGACAATCTTTCACAAAAGGTTGGGGCTAAGAATTGACATTTAGAGTGATCACAAAGGTTTTGTATACTTTATCATGTAACATAAGGTTTCACCTATAGTCATAGTCAAAATCACTGATATGTCATAAATGACCAATTTTCATCCACATTCTTGTGCGAAAATGTGCCCTGTATTAGAAAACCGATGTTTTTCTAAAGCTAAACCTTATGACTTAGTTTTTATGCAAATAACATATGTTATATTCAAAGTCGTGGTATAAATCCCCAAGAAAATCATTCTGAGCAAGTTTCATAAAGACCAAGGCAAATATATTACCCCTTAACCAGACGACAAATTTTAGCTTTCTCCAAATTGAAAGCATTTGCAGACGACAATTTCAATTTGGCTAAAATGGTGCAATTTTTCTTTGATAGGGTAGAAAACATGGTGGGAAAAGGAGAAAATGCTGGTTACCAGCATTTTCTCCTTTTCCCACAATGGTTTCAAAAGGCTTCTTTCCCTGGGGCGTCAAAAGGCTGCATTGTGCAGTAAAGGGTTAAGTGAACCCAGGGTAAATGTTGAAAAGAGGCACTGAAGAACAACAGCTGACACAAGGGTATCACAGCAACTCCCATTTGAGACCTTTTGTGTCAAGTCATGCTGAAAATCTACTGCATGCTACAATACTATGCTCTTTAGTATGCTCTGAACCTTGATAAAAATTCTCTGAAAAGCATTGCCAATAAGTAGATTAGTACTGAAAAAAAAGTGAGGCTGATTTCTAAATCAAGACAACAAGCAATAAGCAGCTATGACTTTGCAGTAATGAAAGATTTTTTGTGAACGTATACCGGTACCTTCAATTTTCCTTTGATCTAAAGAGCTAGTCATTTGTGTAGGCAGTGACTTTTGACTGAGAGTTTTCTTGGAACACAGCAAAGGTTCACATCTAGCATAAGCAAATTGCCTTGAGCAAACTGTATTTTTAATACTTTATTTCACAAAATTTGGTGTAAGAGTGTCTGAAATTGTAACAAACCTTGGAAATATATTGTTTACGCAATTTTTTAACAACATCGTCATTTTGAGCTGGTATAACTGTGAAGCTTAAATTTGCACTCATATAGAGATCCAGGTTCTTTGTCTACAGATATATTACCAAATAACCAGGTTAAAAATGTGACAAGCAGCAAAGCTTCTTTGAAATGGTATCATGGTTGCATCTTTCTCCTATATATAATTATGAGCTACTAGATAGAGTTGTATTGTGTTCTTATAATATATACCATCTACCTTCTAGTGCTATATCACTTACTAGTACGGTATGTACGTGCCCGCCCTGTCAGTAGCTTGCTATCAGTTGAGTCAGCGGTTTCTGTAACGTTCCACAAGGTTTATAGTCAAGACTTTCACTGCAGCTACGGTTTTTCTTTTTTCACATGACTTGACTTAGTTACAGAATTACCTTGTAGTGCATCAACAACCAGTTTGTCTTAAGTATTTTTTTTTTAGTCATGTGTCATGAAACATTACTTGGAAACTGACTGATAACGTCAAAACAATATCAATAAGCAACCTGTTAAGTTTTAGGTCAATCCCTCTGATTTGGCTGAACCATTTGTTTCTACCTATCAAAAGGTTTCTGTTGGAATTTGAAGCCTTGTAAAATATTTGATCATTGAGTTTTGAGCAGACCTAAGACACCATTCTAAGCCTTTACAGTATGGTCAGTATTTTGTGTCCATGTTAGTTGGTTCAAGAGGTGAGAAGGGAGCAATGCAATAAACAATTTGTACATGTTTGAGAGCATTGAAGACACACCTTTTTATTGGCAATAAGGTTGTTGAAAAGCTATTCTAGACATTCATCATGATAAGAGAAGCAATCATTGAAAATGATGAATATGGACCTATATTTCAACACTTTTAGTCTTTTTCTATTCTTATGCTTTTAATTAACTTTATGCTGCTTTTCAATGAGTAGGTCCATTTCATGAAAACTGAAAAATGAACTTTCTGGTAAGGTTATTTCGCTAATGTCAAACAAATTTCATACCTCTGTGTAATGTTGTCCGAAAATTTTGAATGCATTGCTTGTCTGGTTTAGGAGATATGTACATTTAATGGAGGCAATGTCTTTTCCTAAATTTCTGTAAAACATAACCTTCGTGACTAAGCTCTTCTGTTTTTAAATCCCAAAATCTGACACCAAATATACATAATTATAAATATTTGTAATTAAGTTTTAGTCTATTATTTTTCATAATAACACAACAGACAAGATGTGTTTTGACCAGATGTGCTTGAACTTCATGAAAAGAGTCTAGAAAACCTTTGTTATGTCTCTGTAACGAAGGTTTGAATTTAGTCTATTTGATAGTTAAAGTAAAGAGGCTTAGATGTGGTACTGATTTTCATGTAATCCTAGAATTTGATTTAGCTACAAACACAGGAAAATAACTTCTAAAGGTATATTTTCATGGTGAAGAAATAAACCATGCAAAAGTGTGTCCACTCTACTGAATGCCTATTAGTGAATATCTTAAATCAGGCTTAAAAACCATGTGCCACCGGCCTTTCTTGTCTGTGATATACCACGATGATAAAGTGATAGTGAAATCATCGCTAAAGTACTGTTTGCCATTGAGAACATGACTTTTCATTAAGTTCCATATTTTTTGTAACGAAAGTTTAAGTAACGAAGCATTTTATTTGCCCACTACCCAATAATACTTTAGGACAAAGCTGAAGTCCATACATCACCATGTTACATTTTAGGTAGTAGCTTCTTACATACCATATAATTAAAACCAAGACTCAGAGAGATCAGTGATTGTCTGAAATGTGCAGTAATTAATGTTTCAAAGTTTACTTTTAGACCAGACCACATTACTCAAAGTCACTTTTCCTTTCAACCAAGTGTATCATTACAGCAAATTTTGTTATTCCGTATGCCTTAAAGATAGATTACTTATCAAATTCATCCTGTCTCTTCAATAAATTCATGCAAAGGAAACTAGTAACCAGTATATAAAGAATGTATAACGAAGGTTTTGTGAGTTTTTTAAATTTCAGTGACAGTAAAACATTGCTTCAGCACTACTCTGTTATGAACCTTGGAGTATCTTGCTACATTATTTTGCACACAATAATATCTAATCATGTCTTTACTATGAATGGTTGCCATATAGTAATGATCTATTGGCCAAATGTACACTGCTAAAAGTTAAGCTCTCATGTTGGTGACAGAAATGAACATTTAAAAATGAGTACTTAACTCTTGAAAATTTTCTTGGAAAAATATTTTCCAGACTACCAAAAAGTAATTACTTCTTGAGCACCTGATCGTACTCAATTGCTCTGTGCCAAAATACATTCTAATTTGTATTTGAATAAAAATGTCTGAAGGGAAACACTAAATGAAAATGAGTGACATTGCCATTCAATTATTGCATCACATCTTTAACGAGATACAATTACAGGCATATGCAGTATCACACATGCTATCCTATGAATTAAAACACATGATAAAATGTGTCAAAAAAGCATGTTAATACTTAATAGTTCTATCATGACATTCCAAAGAAAAGAGGCATGCAACAAGATGATCCAAACAAAACAATATACATAAAATACCATAATGCAGGAGAAAACTGATGGGTTATCCATCCTGTTTGAGACAGACATTTGTTTAGGATTTTGCTCTCCGCAGCTTTCATTATTTTCTTAAGTCCTATAATTAAAAAACCTTTGACAGGTCCCTCTCGCCATCTATAACTTCTCTTTTTAATAAAAAAAAGGTGACTCCATCCCCTTTCCTAGAATAGAATCTTGATGCAGAAAGCTGTATAGCCAGCCGTCTTTGATATAAGTATAACAGGATTGATAGGCGAGTTGGGCATTTGATTTTGTAACAACATGTCAAAAGCTATGTAAAAATTTGAAGAACAATTACTTAAACCGTATATTGTTGTCATCCTTCACCACACAATCGCCAGTTTTGACAACCATGAAGAAAACATGTTTTGAAAACATGTTTTGAAAACATAGGGTCAGAAAAGGAGAAAATTCTGGTAGCCTGGGTTTTCTCCTTTTCCCACAATATTTTCAACCCTTTCCGAAAGAGATCTCAAATTTTGAGTCATGTTTATTTTGTTGTCAGAATGTATAGCCCAGTAAATGACTTCTTTAGTCCACATTTAAATACAAAAGCAGTGTCTGAATTCTAGTCCAAAGTAAGAATGGCGCATTTGAGTTAAGAAAGGGTAAATGGTTTACAGTTAAGTTGACAAAAAAATAATGCAAAACCTGCTCAAGCAATTATAGTAGGGGAACATACACAAACAAATGGTATTCTCGGCCTGTATTAGTAACACTGTAAACAATATACAGTTGGTGTTCAGCCTCCCCCACCTGCATCTAAAACAGACTTTAACTATCCGCAGCTTGCAAACATAAATAAAATAACAGACCAATGTCCACAAACCTTCATATTTTCCCGACCTTTTGCCATCTACAAAAGAAATGGCACTATGGTACTACAACAAACGGAAATGTTAACAACATGAAGGGAAGTCAATTAAACAAATCCCACAAGAGCATTACCCAAAACTAAGTACATGTAGAGGATACATAAACCAAGAAAAGATCTATCTTTACCCATGAAAAATAAATAAAAGAAAAGTACATGTAGAGAAAAATCATGTCTAAATAAAATATTTCTATGTTCATTGAATTATGCAAAATACGATCTTTCAAGCAACTCTGCAGGTTATACAGAACAAGCACTGCAGAGCCTTAGCCAAGTACTTGTAAAAGCCAAGACAAAAATGAGTGAGTGAGGTAATGCTGTGATATGACTGAATTTCCATCGAAAGCGGTTTTGTGGAACTTTAAACCACATTCACACAAGTGTACAATATATTTAGGCTATATATTTGTAAGCATGTAATATGTTTTATCTCGCAGTTTAATAATCTTTAAGGTCATGCTCAACATATCAAATAAGGGTCAGATGGACTGGAGTTGCCTTGTTTTTATCCCAAGCTGAATAGATATATTCATGATTATCTATCTTGTATAAGAATTTAAAGTGTTAAAACTGAAGAGGAAATTAAAGCAACATAGGACTTCAAGAATTTTGTTATAGGTTATAAAAAAAAATAATGGTAAGTGAAGGACTTTCTCATTCTTAGAGCGTTCTTCATCTGTCTTAATCTTTTTTAGTCTTAAATACCAAGTACATGCAATAAGATTTCCTGAGTTTCAACAAACCTGAAAGAGAAGGCTTTTGAAAACAATGTGGGAAAAAGAAAAAAAAATACTGGGATACAACCTGCAAGCAACTTTTTTGTCCTGAAGCAGACCACTTTGGAGAAGACACTGTGGCAAACGGAGACACTGTTTATACCTATGAACAAATTCTCAGTTTGTTGCAGTGTTTTCATATGTGTTCATGGTGATATTTTCAAAGCTGTCTGCTGCAAAACTATTTCAGTTGTAACTTTTATATTTCATTCATAGTTTTATTTGTAATTTACTATAACTTAGAGCAGAATTATAGCAAGAAATGTGATAGCAAAGAACTAGTTTTTCAAGACAATTTTCATTATGCAAAGAAATGAGTAATTCATTGTTTAAGTATCTTGCAAACTGCTATACTGCATATTTATCTTCCTGTCATAGAGTATATAGAGGTGCAAATACAACATTGTTAAAGGACAATATCATAGACTTTGCAATACATGTAAATAGGAAGATCAGCTGGCTTAATACATGCTTTTCAAACTATCTGCTCTGAAAAGACGGTAATGCACCTAAGATACAGTTTTAATTACAAAAATTCGGTGTACATTTCCATGTTTGTTTTACAACACTGTTCTGATATGCTGCTAGACAATTCATTAAACCTGTAGGTATTTTACTTCTTTCTGTGGGAATACAGTCAGTCAACAAAGAAGTTTATATCTTTACAAGAGACCTACAATGACCCTACATCACTCCATGTGTTTACAAGGCCCTGCTGTTATCTTATCTGAATTTTTGTCCAGTTATTTTCAACATTAAGTAAATCATTTGCGGGAAAAGGCACTAAATTAAAAAAAATTTGGTTTAATGGAAGAAAAACTTCACTAACTGATTGAAATAATTAACTGAGCAGTCTTTGATAAAATCTTTGTACAGAATGGATAGTCAATGCGAGTTAAGATTAACAACTTGTGAAAGCATTAAGACAAAAGGATAAATTGTTCACAACAGGCTATTTCTCTTTTTCTACCATTGTAACAAAAAGTTTGGCTGTATCACAGAACAAGAAGGCCATCAGCCCTAAAGAGCTCACCTGAGTAAAGTCATCTAGGATTGATAAAGCTGAAGAAATAAACAAATGAGTGTAAGTGACCTACTTTTTGACCAATGTGACCTAATTTTTAATTTGAGATATCATCAAGACAAGCATTCTGATCATGAGTATCTGACTGAAAATGTGGCCTCTAGAATGCTAAAAAGGTTTTACTATTATTTGGCCCATTGACCTATTTTTTTACCCAAAGTGACCCAATTTTGTACTTGTTCTAGATATTAATCAAGACAAACATTTTGACCAAGTGTCATGAACGTCAGACTGAAAATGTGGCCTCTTGAGTGCACACACACGTTTTAGAACTAAGATTTGTCCCAGTGACTTTTTTTTTATCCAATGCGACCTGATTTTGAACTTGTCCAAGACATTATCAGAAAAAAAATCCTGACCAAGTTTCATTAGTGTCAGACCAAAAATGTAGCCTCTAGAGAGCACACAAAGTTTTATTTAAGATTTGATCCAGTGACCTAGTTTCTTACCGGACATGACCCAATATCAAACTTGTACAAGATATCATCAAGACAAACATACTGACCAAGTTTTATAAGTTATCATCCAGACAAGCATTCTGGCCAAGTTTCATGAGTATCAGACTAAAAAAAAGTGTCCTCTAGAGTGCAAACAAGGGTTTTCTAAGCTATATCCCTGAGACCTACAGTTTGACCCAACATCACCCAATTTTGATCTTGTCCAAGATATCACTAAGACAAACATTCTGACCAAATTTCATTAGTATCAGACTGAAAATGTAGCCTCTAGAGTGCACACAAGATATTTCTACGATTTGGTCTAGTGACCTACTTTTTGACCCAAAGTGAGCCGTGAAATATTATGAAGAAAAAGATTCTGACCAATATCCATGAGTATCAGGCTATAAATGTGGTCCCAGTGACCTCCTTTTGAATCCGACGTAATTCAATTTCAAATCTGTTCGAGATATCATCAAGACAGACATTCTGACCAAGTGATAAATGTGGCTTCTAGAGTGCACTCAAGGTTTTTCCCAGTGGTCTACTTTTTGGTCCGATGTGACCCAATTTCGAACTTGTCCGAAATTTATCAAGGCAAACATTCTGATAACGTTTCAGAGTATTGGACGGGCATGTGCCCTCTAGCACACAAGGTTTACACAATTGCTGACGACTGCACGACGCAGGACGGACGACGGACCTAGCACGATCACTAAAAGCTTACCTTGAGCACTTCATGCTAAGGTGAGCTAAAAATGTTGTCTGGTGAGGAATTGTCTTTGGGTAGGAATATAATGATAATGCCGTTAAAATTTGCCAATAGCTATCTGGTGTCAATTGACAGGATAGGACTGGACGAGAGATACCACACATTGTTAATCATTTCATTTCCCTTAATCGTGTCGATGTAACGGCATTAAAATATATATATATATAGCGAATGTTATTGACAATATTTAAACATTTAAAAGAGTTTATTAGTGTTTTCTTACCCAGAGACAGTCCAACAGTTCCCTCATGGTCTTCTTCCTTCTTCCCGAGGAAAAACTTCTTGTCAGTGAGGTAAGCGATGATAATCAGCAGCGGGAAGAAGAGGAAAGTTAGGACGGCCTCCCATATGTCTACAATTTCTGGTGTTATGAACAGAAGAACAAGGGCAAGCCAGATGTAGGCGAAGATACAAGAGAAAGCTGTTACACCAAACACCCGTAGATTTTCCACACGTCGAACATCTCCACCAGGGATAGACATTACACATATACCGGAAATTACAAGCAGGTTGAAGGCAGCAGACCCGACAATGGTACCTGGCCCGAGTTCTCCAGCTTTGAAGTTGTTACCGACAATTTCAATAACCGACAGAAGAATTTCAGGTGCACTGGTTCCCAATGCTAGGAGGCTTAGGTTGGCTACTGTGTTATTCCATACTTTGACATCTATCTCCCGGTAACCACTTTCTGCTTCCGGATCGGCAATACGAACTTTAGTGGTCTTGCTAGTAATTCTTTCGATCGAACACATAAAGATATCGGCAATAATGGCAACAGCCAGAAAGCTCCATAAAAGACCTAAAAGGTAGATAAAGGCTCGGCCACCAATTGGCCACGTATATTCATTTACTAATGGTAAAATTAGCCCTTCATCAGAACATTTGTAGGTGTAGATGTCGAAAGGCGCATCTGTGACGTCGGGCATCATGGTTGTCGTATTGTTTGCCATTTTGTTAAAACTGTCACTGAACTGTTACTGATCAGTCGCTAGTGCCCAGCACCTGAAAAGATACAGATTTTTTTATGTGTAATTGGAAGTTACTTTGTAAGTTGTAAGATGAAAAAGCATGTTTTCTGTACCAATATCCCGCATAACGCATCCTCAGATCATGTTCTCTGTAAACACAGTTGACCAAGAAAAGACTTTGTGTTTGTGCAGTCCAGTAGATCTATGTGCTTGGCTTTTTCCAAATAAAATCAGTACGCTTTTCTGTACTTTGATTACTGTATTTATCATCATACATGCCTACTTTTTGAACTGCCTTTTTACCCACATTACACAGTGTGTCTAGAACGAGTGAATGGTCGAAAACATTGGTTGAAGCAGCACTTTTTAATTCTTATCAGACACCAAAATTTTAAAGTTTTCCAAACAGTGCAGACAACAAATGATAAGAATTTGTCTTCAAAAGGAGAAAAAACAACGAGGAAAAGGGAAAAAAATAGCCACCAGCGCTTTTTTCCCCCACAATTTTTTCATAAGACTCCTTTGTCAAGACTGTTAAAACAAGGAATTGTCTGGTTTATTGTTAAATACCAATCACTCCACACTTTTGTATAATGTAATTCACTGAATCGTCTCATTTCAAAGACACGGGGTACAAATCTCTTGTCTTCTAAGAAAGTTAAAAGTTCATATTAGCAATCAAAGCAGTGTTTATGAGAAAAGACTCATTTACACTGCTTGTAACTCCAAAAATACTCCCTCTACCTCTAGCTGTGCTAAATCCCCGGGTTTAGCTTCCTTTATTCAGCTGTACATAACAGGCGCTTGGTCGGGTCGCTCAGTGGTTAGCGTGTCTGACTCAAGACCTGATGGTTGCGTGTTCGATACCGGTTGATGCAAACTTTCTTTCCGGCGATATTTCGCCTCTCATCTCTGATGCATGTTAGAAAAAAAGTCAGTGGCTTTGAAAGAAAGTTGTGTCAGTTCTGGTGTGAGAAAGGCAGAAAACGCACGCGTAGGCGCACTGACCGCCGTGATATGACATATGTTGTTAAAATGGCTTTAAACTCCAATATGTGGTGTCCGTGGTCGTGAGGTACAGCGTCGGCCTCGTAACCAAGGGGTCCTGAGTTCGATTCCCAGGAGCGGGTATTAACTTTAGGACTGTTCATTGGCCCACACATTATGCGCGAGTACTGGTGTAGTTCGCAGGAAGTAGAATCGAGAGAGATTAAGATAAGTTGCAAGAACTTGTTTCAGTCGATGTAAAATGAATATGTTTACACTAAACTCCAATATAAGCAAAGAAATCTATATCTATAAAGGACACAATATGTCAGTGATTTCTGCACTTTGATTTCGAACCTCTATTTACTTTTTGAAGTTTTTTTCGTATCAAATAAATAGTAAAAAGTACTTTTCGTCTTCAAAACCTCTATTCATATCATTGTGTTTGTTGTAGGTTCTTAATAAAAAACCTTTTCCCTTTATGCTTCCAAAAATCATGTTGTGACTACTCGTCTTAAATGCGCTTCATTTCTCACCTGCTTTTCAAATCCAACAACACATTCACGTTTCCCTTTTCTGAATGCCTGCTAAACTCCGTGGTGTTTCACATCGTGTTTTGTATAGCCAGTTCAAAGTGAAAGTAAGTACATACATTGGTCATAATATTTTAGCCACGTTCTGTGAAAAAGGGGGCTTAATGCATCTGCAAAAAGTATCGATTCAGGTCAGCCTGCGCAGTTCGCGCAGGCTGACCAAAGTCGAAACTTTTTGCTTTTGGTAAATTTTCTGCATGTCAAAGGACCAGTATACCTCATGATTCAGTTGGTTGTGATACAAATGGGTCTTTAGGATCCATAATACTGTGATGACTTACTAGGTAAGTCACGGGATGCAATAAATCCCGTTTTGCCAGAGCGCAACTCATTTATTGCAATCATAAATGTTCTTTCGGGTCATTATACACTTTATGAGAAGGGAGACTATAGCCTGTGTAGTTACGGTATATACATGAAGTTTCTATCCTACATCCTCGACCGTTTATAAATCCCCAAAGATACGCAGGGTGATTATATTATTTACAAAATTTCTAGAAGAAATACGATGATAGTTTAGAACTGTTAAACTTTTGAAACTTATGATTTTTACCAACCCTTTCACGCCATCTATAGGCGAGAGAAAGAGCTTTGCTTTCAGTCAACCCTGTAAAGGTTAAAAAAAAAAAGCTTTCTCGGTCCTTTATGAAAACAAAGCCGAATTTATTATTTTGGTACAGAAGGAGTACATAACGGACAGATAAATTTCTGTACAGGAGTATCCTCTCCGAGAAAGTTGTGTTACTTGTTTATACACAAATCCAAAACAACATCTCAGAACAGGTATTATGAACCTAAAAATAAACTTCATAGAATATGCATATTCGGGAGCGTTATAAATCTATCGTTTATAATATCTATGAAAGTTTAATTTTATACATTTCTACCACAAAACCCTCCCAAGGGTTAACCAAAGTGACACAATATCGTCGCTGTACTTTAGCTCTAATGCCGACCGCTGAAAATCAAGCAACATGAATGCACCATCATTCAGTTTGCGACTAGGTACTAGTAGTTGGTCGGCGCCTTGGGAAAAGGCCGTTTAAATATATAGACCAGGGAGTCATTTTGACCTTGAGCAATATAACATTTCCCATGATACCATAAATCTTGTTTCTCGAACACCTGGTAGTACCTTTTGTTTTACCCATACAAACACTATAATGTGCATCTGAATTAAAATGTCTAGACGGAAACACTCTTGAATAGACCCATTTTTTAAAAAAAAAAGTGTGTATCAGGAACTCCATTTAGTTAAGGAGCCCTGATTTTACCAAGAAAGTCGTCTAATCATATGAATTCATTTTACTCAAAAGCAGGCTGCACACTGACGGGCAAAAAATCTACCAACAGCGAAAGTATTCACTCAGATCAACGTGCACCTGTGCACTGCGCACAGGCTGACGTGGCCGATAATTACAGATGCATTAAACCGCCTTTTGACTTAGCATGACTTAATTCTAATATTTTCAGACAAGAACTTGGGGCTTAATTAGTAGATTCGTAAACTTATAGACGCAGTCTTGACATATTGAAGAGATCTACTTCGGGCCAGATCATACACGTCTCTCTGTTCTCCATTCAAGGTCACATGACTTGATCGACTAATCAAACTTTGTATCAGATTTTCAATTTGTAATAATGACTTTCAAGACCTTAACAAAAATCGCTCTAGCTAGAAAAATCTAGAGTCCCCCCCCCCCCCCCCAAAAAAAAAAAAAAAAAATCGCTAGACCTATCGCAAAGTTATTGCTTTGTTTGTAGACACGGGATACGCACAAAAGGGACTTTCTGGTCGAAACTGTAATGTTTTCTTATGTTTTCAGCTATCTTAGACCAACAATACTCCGCTTTATTGTACTGGGAAAAGTAGATTCACATCTAGTTCGGCGTAGCTGAATGCGCTGGCTTTTAACCTAATTCTTGGTACTGATGAAGACTGAATAGATGGTTATTTGCGATTGGTCAAAAATATGAACATGTCTATTCGGCAGGCCCCTGCTGGCATATCTGCTCAAACACTTAGGAAACTACTATTTACAAGAGTTGTGATGTTTCTTGTTTTAAATCGAAGATTTACGATATATGTATTTATCCCTTACACGATATATATCGGTAATTTTTCTATGTTTACACAGCTCACTAAATTCTGAACCATTCTACAGTCTACCACATTTTAACAGTGTTTTCTTCTCTCTGGCTGTAAGGATGTATCTTCATTTCTCTTTGTAACCCATCACTGTTGGTCTATAAGTGTCAGGGTTATACATATGCATGAGAGTCATGCACTGCGAAAAGGGGGTTTGATCCATCTGCAAAAAGTATCGACCCATGTCACTCTGTGCAGTCCGCGCAGGCTGACATAGGTCGAAACATTTGGCTATTCGTAAATTTTCTGCGTGTCTTAACAATCTACCTCGTGATTCAGTCGGCTGTTCGACAAAATGGGGGTTTTCATGGATCCATAATTATGTGACAACTTGCTTGGTATGATGCATCACGGAGATGCATAAAATCCCCTTTTCCCCGAGCAGGTCTCATTTATAAGTTTTATAAAATACATTGATCGTTATACATCACATATTGTTTGGTTACTTCACCGAATAAAGGACGAGATGAGCAATGGAGCGGGGAACGAGATAGGTACACGTATATACTTATAAATATTTCCCACGTATGTTTACCATGGTGCAAAAAAAAAAACTTGATCATACATGTCTGTAACGTTGAGGTTTTTTTTAACTTTACAATATACGGATTCCCGATTACTACAAAATGCTATGCAGGGGTCTTTTTTTTTTTGTCTAACGACACGGAACCTTTGAAAACATTGCGGTCTAGTGAAATTGCTACCAACGAGCAATTTCTCTCTTTGCCATGATGTTTGCCAACGAATGTGTTTAATGTTGATTTTGAATCATTTCATGTTGACTATCCCGATTTTACAAGGATGTGTTCAAAGTTGTCCGCTGCAATTCACGTGGTTGATTAATTGTTAGACTGTATGTAGACTGTATGAAAACGTCGTTTTCAACATTATTTCAATTATATCGCGGCACCTATCCATGCTTTCCTAAAGTTTCTGCTTCCAGTACTACGCACAATATTCTTCCCAAGCCACTGGCTGGTACCCCACATAACCATCGTCGGAACAGCGATCAGCAGTGAGAGAGGAATGAATCCAGTCGCAATGACTATATAATCAATCCTCGGAAAGAAATTGGCTGAGCTGAGGATTCAAACCAGCGACCGCCCGTTCTCAAGTCCTGTACGCTACACACTGAGTTACCGGGGCTCGGCAAATTCGAGACGTAAGCAGCTAACCATAACAAATCAATGTAGATCTACTATCGATTTTAAAAGATAAAATCCTAAGCATTTGTAATCAATACCAATTTTTAACTCTTTACCAAACATCAAAATTTAAGACTGAAATTGAAAGCATATGCAGAAAACAAATTACATGGGGCCAAAATAATGAAATGTGTCTTACAAAAGGTAGAAAACATCGTGGGTAAAGGAGAAAATGCTGGTTACCAGCATTTTCTCCTTTTGCCACGATGTTTTCTTAAGCCTTCTACCTCAGGATCGATAAAAATCGGGATTGTGTGGTAAAGGGTTAAATCTTGATGACAAGTTAAATATTCATCATTTCCGTTGCGCTTCATTGAGAAGATACCTTTCTTGTAAACCTTTACCAGACAACAAAATTTAAGACTAGTCAAAATTGAAAGTATTTGCAGGTGACAAACTGCATATGACTGAAATGGTGGAATGTGACTATGAAAGAGAAGAAAACATTGTTGGAAAAGGAGAAAATTTCTCTCCTTTTCTCACAACATTTTCGTAAGCCTTCTTTCTTAAACTGATAGATTCCTCTCCTTTAATCTTATGTGAGTTTTGGGAAGACAGCCATACTTCAACAGCCCGGATAGAAGTTTTTATCCGTGTATCTCTAATTCTCTATCATCAAACACTGATCAAACGATCCTAGCAAACACCATTTTTCTGAATGGAAGTGGAAGTTTTACGAAAGCCTAAAATTAAAGTACCGATGGCAGTGATGCAGATAACGAGGATTAGCCGAATTTTGGCCAAACTGTTTTCCCAATTCATTTCCCGTGATGCATTATACCAAGCAATTCATTGTACAACTATGGATTCATAAAATTTGTCTAAAAAACGCCCGACTCATGAGGTAGAATGGTCCTAGGAAATGCAGAAAATTGCCAAAAGCAAAAAGTTTTGATCCAGGTCAGCCTGCACAGGCTGACACGAGTTGATACTTTTTGCAGGTGCATCTAACCCCCTTTTTCACCGAACATTACTCAATTATTTTTGCACCCTTAAACAAATCTGCAGCTGGCGGCTTTGAAATATACAGCAGAAGTATTTTCAAAGCAATCAACAAAAACGAAGGCTTATTCTTGAATACATCCGTCAGACATATTGTATCAAACAGAAACTGCTCGAAAGTTACGAGCAATTTCTCCTTTAGCTAAACACAACGTTTCCAGAGGCAGATTGTTGTAACACTGAGAGATCATCTGCTCGTGGTTTCGACTGTCCTTCAGCTCCAGAATTTGGGTCATTAAACCCACTTTAACTCTATACCAAACGACAAATTGTTCAACCTGTCAAAATTGAAAGCATTTGCAGATGACAGAATAAATGTAACTTGAAAATTGAAATTCGTTTTGGGCAGGCTACAAAACATTGTGGGAAAAGGAGAAAATGCTGGTTACCAGCATTTTCTCCTTTTCTAACAATGTTTTCAAAAGGATTCTTCCTAAGAGTCGTTAAAACTCGGGATTGTGCGGGAAAGAGTTAAACAGGGTTACAGTAATATCGCGGCGACAACCTCTTCGTCTTTCCTGGGTCTTGCTTATAAAACTTAAGTTCATACTCACCCTGAACTTGTGCTCAAACTTGTAATTGAGCCATGCTCTGGCAAAAGGGGGCTTAATGCATTTTTGTGATGCATTACACCAAGCAAGTCATCACATGATCATGGATCCACAATCTTTCCATTTTGTCTAACAACCGACTGAATCATGAAATAAGCTGGTCCTTGAACAAGCAGAAAATTGATCCAATATAAAAAGTTTTCCGCCCAGGGCGGACTGCGCAAGGTGACCTGGGTCGATACTTTGTTGCAGATGCATTAAGCCCCCTTTTCACAAAACTTTGCTCAATTTACTTTGTACTTCAGCAAGTGCAGCAATAAAAAAAATAAAGACCTTTACTTCATCACCAGAAAGGAAAAAAAAAAACAGCTCGAAAAGTTAAAAAAAGTTATTCTGTGAATTGAACCAAATCAGTTCTGTATAATTTTATGAATTTTTTATGAATAAGCAACTACCCTTGTTTCCACAGGCACTAGGCTGCGGTTCTTTGGTAACGCAATTGTCAAGAACGCTCTCATCGAACCAACAACGTAAGTGGAGTTTGAACCAGGATCTCTGGTCTATAAATACAACACCTCAACTACTGGCCCCCAAACGATTTTATAACTCTTTACCACACAATGCCAATTTTTAACGACCCTGGGAAATCAGACTTTTGAAAACATTGTGGGAAAAGGAGAAAATGCTGGTAACCAGCATTTTCTCCTTTTCCCACAATGTTTTCTACCCTATTAAAGAAAGAAATTATCATTTGAGCTACATGTAACTTCTTGTCTGCAACTGCTTTCTATAACTTGGCGTTTGGTAAAGAGATAAAGTGCGTTGCTAGCCCAAAATACACTACACGCAATAGTAAACACTGATGATTTAATGTTAATGTGTACAAAAAGTGGACAATGTAGAAACAAGATGAGACTGCACCTTATAGTGCAGTCTTGTCTAGATCTACTCGGTCCGCGTAAACAAGTTATCTAAACCCGTATCATAGTATAAATCAATTCATTCAGCACATTAAACCCTTTCCCAAACAGTCTCGTATTTTAACTATCATGAGGAAAAGGGCTTTTGAAAACATTGCGAAAAGAGGATAAAATACTTTCTACCCTTTGAAGTACAACGTCTATCTTTTCAGAAACATTTTATTTGTCTTTCAATTTGATGGAGTCTAAAACACTTTTTGTTCGGTAAAGGGTTAAGGGTTACCGATTTTATGATTACTCAACAAATATTTGCTAAAACACCTACACTCTCCTTCCCCCGAACATCAATCTACATCAATGAATAAGATATGTGTGTACGCCCCTAGTGGTATTTATTCTACATGAAATAAACAGGTTTTCTTTTTTTGTACGGATAGGCTGTAAAAAGTTGCGTCTGGATAAGCATATAAGTCTTGCCTTTTTGCCTAAAGTTGCGTTGTTTGTTTGGTATGTAAGGTCGGCTTCATTAGTACTTTGAACAGCCACTGCATCTATCAATGTATCCATTGAGTTTCTTTATCAGTACCAAGGACAACACTCTCCCCAAGCCACAGGATGCTTTTCAACATAGGACGAAAACATTGTCAAGCGACTGAAGAAAAATTAATCCTGTCTGCATAAATTTCATTAATCCACGAAAAGAGTTCTGGTGGAGTTGTAAACTTGCTAACTCCAAGATTAGAAGCCATGTACACTGAGTAACCGGGGCTAGAAATGCTTGCTGTTACATCTCTCACAGTGCTGTGTATATTTCACATGCACAGATTAGAACATTGCTACTTGAATATGCTTCAAAAATTGATTGATTGATTGATTGATTGATGGATGGATGGATCGATCGATCGATGGGTGGATGGTAGAGGAGAGGTAGGGAGACTGAGCGAACAAAGAATGGAAGAGAGGGAGAGTGGGTGGATGAAGGGGTCTACGGATCGAAATTAACGACAGCAGGAATGTTACAAGACAGACATAAAGGAAACACCTTGCCAGTTGTCAACCCTTTGCCACACAGTCCCAATCTTTAACGACCCTGAAGGAGACGGCTTTGAAAACATTGAGGGAAAAAAAGAAGAAAATGTTGGTAACAAGCATTTTCTCGTTTTCCCACAATGTTTTATCGCCTGTACAAGAACTTCGGTTCATTTGTATCACTTCTGATTTTGTCGTCTGCAGATGCTTTCAATTTGCAGGAGTATAGAATTCGTCGTTTGATAAGGGGTTAAGATAGTGACTGATTGATTGCGTTGAATGATGTCATGTATTCAATAATTCAGAGACAGAACCACCAAGCTATATGTTGCGTGCTTTCATATGACACAACTACCTCTTCACCAGACGACAAACTTTTTGACTTGTCCAAACTGAAAGCATTTGCAGACGACGAATCAATTGTAGCCTACCTGAAGCTTTAATGAATGTATCTTTGAACGGGTAAAAATCATTGTTGGAAAAGGAGAAAATGCTGGTAACCACCATTTACTCCCTTTTCAAACGATGATTTTAAACGGCGGTTTTTCTTAGATGGTTAACTAACGGGGCTGTGCGGTATAGTGTCAATTAATCTCGAATGACCCTTTACCACACAACCCCGAGTTTTAACGACCCTAAAGATGAGGCCTTTTGAAAACATCGTGCAAAAAGGAGAAAATCTTGGTAATCAGATTTCTTTTTTCTTTTTTCCACAATGAAGACTACATCCGTCGTCTTGCAGTGATCTGTTTTTGAAAAAAAAAATGTTGAAAATAGAGAAACTGTTCCTACCGAGCAATAACTATACCTAAACCCTTAAGCTGCCGAGTGCTACCAAGTGTGCTTTTGACGACTTTGTAGATTAAGATCAGACCCTGAAATTGCTGTCTGATCATGGGTCTACTCTTTCTGATAAGGAAAGATTATTCCTGTGACCCTTTGAAATGGCCATATTTGATTGCAATGTAAGCAATATGTTCTGGAAGAGCGCTGTCAAAGTTGTATCTGGTTTGGTTGAATAAGAATAATTAAGTCTGCCAACAGTTATGTGCTTAATGATGGAGAAAACATAAAACATAAAACATGTACTGTTAGTACCAGGTAATTTGCCATCCGACATACAGCAGAGCATTACTGGTAGCGAATTTGCCTACATTCTATATCTATCAATGCTACGCTACGTTAGCGGTTTGGAAACGAATTCACCATGTCTGCGATGAATCCAGGGTCCGTATTCACCAACCATTCTTAAGAAAATTTGTTGTCTTATTCTCAAGAATTTTCCTCATTTGAAAGTACCACACATTCTGATTGGTTAAACCAGTTGGTTTAACCAATCAGAAGTTGCGTTACTTTCTAAAACTAGAGCTAGACTTAATGAAAGTAAGAATGGGTGATGAATACGGACCCAGCTAGATACATTGTGCTCGTTTCAATGAAAGATCTAACGGATTGTTTGGCTTATCAACGATTATGTTCTTTCTTCTTGGGTGTTTGAACACACGGAGTTTATCGTAGATAGGCAACCTTTCCGTAAAATTTCACCGTGTTTCACAAGCTACATGCTACTTTTTTTTCATTGGTTAGATGTCTCAACAGCTCCATGGAGGCAACCTAAAACTTAGATAACATCTAAAAATTAAAGTCGTATTTATGCATAGAAGATCTACTTCCCATAAAAAGGAAATGACATTTTGCATTATTCATGATATATTGCAGCTTGTAGCATTTAAATAATGATAGATCTAGCTTGGGTTAATGTTTTCAGGGTTACATAAGGACACACCACGTTCTCTTGTCCATCCACTCAAGCAAGCATGATGCATACACGAACCTTTTCATGCATTATTGAAACCCAGCCACATTAAGCATCCACCCAACATTATCCATGCCCGTAGGGTAAAAGGGAGTAAAGGGCATATAACTGGTACCCGTTCATATCTCCCGTTAACGTCCGGTAGATACGATGATCGATAACAAGCTTTCAGTTCAGAAGGGCTGGTGCTTCTATGCCCCACAGTCATAATCATCTTCAATACCCATCCAACCACCCACTCACCCATCCATCCATCCATCCATCCATCCAACCAACCACCATCCATCCATGGGGAGTACAAACAGGCGTTAAGGGGTAGGACCACGGTGTCCCACATTTGATATCATCTTGACAGGTAAACTAGTAGATCGTGAAGGAAAATCGATTCCCCTAAGTACTGAAAGAATTTCAACTATTTCAAGGCCATATAGACTATTTCACCTTTCACCACACAATCCCGAGTAATAACGTCCATGTTGGAAGAAAATTTTGAAAACATTGTGGGAAAAGGAGAAAATGCTGGTAACCAGCATTTTCTCCTTTTTCCCCACAATGTTTTCTACCCTTCCTAAAACAGATATAACTTTCGGAGTCATTTATTTTGTGGTCTGCAAATGCCTTTAATTTGGACCAGTCTAAAATTTTGTCGTCTGGGAAAGAGTTAACCCCTTACTTTTTACCTCCTAAAACAAATTTGCAGCAGGCGACTTTGAAAACATTCTAGCATAATATCGATTATCGATTATCATAATTTGAAGCTCTGATCGATAGAAACACTTGAAACAAGGTGGAAAAAGTCAAACGTGTTCTGGTTCAAGACGTAAAAATGTTTGTACACAGGTCACGTGAGGTACACTTATTTTTCTATTGTTAGTAAAAATGGGTAAAGGAAAAACAAATCTCACCGCAGTGAGTAAGACTTACGATGGAAAAGACAATCAAAGAGGTGAAAGTGCTGAGCACTGAGGTGGGGCGCGTTTAATCCTGCTAAAGTTGAAATCCAACTGTTGTACCAAATAATAAGCACGTATTGCTGCTAGAAAGAGTTGAGTAAAGGCAAGCAGGCTTTAAAAGAGCTGAGTATTATCCCTTCTTTAAATCCCAGAGCAAATTGACAATTTTTTCTTTTTTTTTTTTGTGGGGAGGGTGGTTCAATAGAATGTCAAAATAAAACGACGTGAGAAGTATTATTAAGCAATATCTGGACAAATAAAGCAATCCTATTCAAGAAATTATCACAATAGTTCTCATGATGCTTCTAAGCTTTCTATTGCACTTGTTGGCGCTTCTTGACGCTATTTGGTGGAACGGATACATAAATGCGTATTCCTACGCATGCCTCATGGTAATCTGTTCTAACACTCTTTGTTTTAGTTGTGTTATGATAATGGTGTATCTGTTTACATATTTATCATACAAGTCGTGTAAATTCCCCTTGTGTTAACGTTTTAGTCATGCCTTGATGCCAAAGTGAATGAAATGCTTTCTTAATAATACTGTTTTTCCAGGTAATGATTTTGCAATGTTATGTACCCCAGAACCAGAATTTCAGGTTCCGTTTCCCACATGGTAGAATCTGGGCTGGGATGCTTCGCAACCCACCTCAAAAGATTTTAGGCTCAATTTCCCACATGGTAAATCTGAGTTGGGATGCTTCGCACCCCATCTCAAAAATAGATTGTTAGAGACAATGTAGGAAACCAAGGACGTCATCAATCGAGTAACACGTGACAAAGAGTCATATCGCATTGCTACAAGAGTCATTCCTCTCTCACCGCTGATCATTGTTGCGACGACGGTTATGTGGGAAAACAGCCAGTGGCTTGGGAAAAATAAATGCGAAGCACTGGTAAAAGAAACTCCGGGAAAGTACGAAAAGATGCATTGGGCGCTGTGAAATAACTGAAATAATTTTAAAAAGGCGGTGTTAAACACCGGTATTTTCTCCTGTCCCCACAATGTATATCTAAACTTCTTCTCTTAGGCTGTTAGAAGTCGGGTTTGTTTGCTAAAGAGTTTAATGAGATTGCCATAAGACGCTGATCATTCCTGCAACAAAACCAGCTCATTGCTATCGAAGTAAAATCTTTCATTATCGGCTCGGTGAGTCAATTCGTCCTTATAAAGACTGCAAATTCCACTGTAAAGTATGATACTTTTCGGTAAAAAGTTTACAACCAAAGAGTAGAATATCAAGCTCTATGCAGTGTGATCTTATTCTACACCCATGGTCCGCAATATACAAGCTTTCAGTATGTCGGCTTATACAGATGGCGTTGAAATGGTAACTCCAACGAAGTACAAATTGAGGCGACAATGCAAGCAGTTTCTTGTTTACACAGCAGATTTATATTCATATAGTAACAATAGGTGGGCAAACTGACCTTGACCAAAACGATTGATATTCTCACGTGACTCTTTTCTCAACATTCGGGTCGTTAAAGTGGGCAGGGACAGAGTTCCTGCACTGGGTCCAGAGGGAGTCATTAGCTCATTAAGCATAATACATAATTGAGCCATGCTCTGAGAAAAGGGGGCTTAATGCATCTCCAAAAAGTATAGATTCAGGTCAGCCTGCGCGGACAGCGCAGGCTGACCTAGTCCGAAACTTTTTGCTACTGGTCAATTTTCTGTATGTCCAAGGACCAGTCTACCCCATGATTAAGTCGGTTATTAATAAAAAGCTATTATGGATCCATAATTATGTGATTACTTGATTGGTAGCATGTGTTACGGAGATGCATTAAGCCCCCTTTTGCCAGAGCATGGCCCAATTTTATAGTGCATCTATATTACTCCGGTGAGTCTTTTTACCAGAATGTTGTACTGTGCTTATGTAATCATGATTTTTGTTTTATGTTTAAATGCTAGTTATTTTTAACCCTACATCAAATATCCTGTATATTTATGATCCAAAAGATGACGGTTTTTTGAAAAAAAAAAATCCGAACAGGAGAAAATGCTGGTATACCTAAGCAGTATTTTATCCTTTTCTCACAATGTTTTTAACCGTTTAAAAGACAACTCTTATTTAAACAACGTCCAAGTTGTTGTCTGCAAATGCTTTCACATTTGACAAGTGTCCAGCTTTTCCTCTGTCAAAAAATTGAGGGAAAAGGAGAAAATGCTGGTAACCAGCATGTTCTCCTTTTCCATAATAATTTTTTCCACCCTATCAAATACAGAAATCACCATTTAGGCAACATTTGATTTGTTGTCTGCAAGTGCCTTCAATTTGACCCAGTCTAATTTTTTCCCTCAGCAGAGAGTAAAGACAATCGTTATAGGTAATTACGTATACACGCATGTACCCTGGTATAGTATAATTTGCTTGTCCTGCCTTTCTATATATGGCTAGCTTTATAAAGCTGATAATTTGATTCTGGATCCGGTGATTGTGGGATCGAGACTAGAGTCAGCCAAAGTAATCTTTCAGCAAGATACATTCTGTGACCAATGTGAAACTTTGTAGATTTATGGTGTATGCCGATTGAGAGTGTCTTTGTACTTGTTCAGTAAGAGATGCGTTAACCCTTATCCTGCTAAATAACTTAAATGAAACGTTCAAGCCGATGGTAAAAACCAATATGTTAGTATTTCAAAGTTATGGAGGTTGGGAAAATACCTCCTTATCGGACAGGTAGATCCAAGATCAGACTGCACGTTCTGTGCAGTCTGATCTTGATCTACTCTTTCCGCAAAAGGTCCGTGGGTCGCGATTAGCAGCCAAAGGGTTAAGGTGTTTGCTTTCGACCCTAGAAGTCACTGGTAAGAGATCCACCTACGCACACAATTTACAAGGCCTCTGAGTACATTTTGTACATTGAGACCGATCCATTCGTTTACAACGAGAAAATATAAATCCTTGGAGGCATGTGAAATAGAGAGGCAAAAATATACCTAACTGTCCACTAAAGGTTGTGACTAATACCGAAAAAATCTCAATCCTTACGTCCTATATACCAGACAACACAATTTTTGATTTGTCCAAATTGATAGCATTTTCAGAAGATAAATTTACTGTGGTGTTGTCCTTGAAAATTTACAAAACATTGTGGGGAAAAGAGGAAAATGCTGGTTACCATGTTACCAATGTTTTCAGAGGCTTTCTTTCTCAGGGTCATTAAAACGTAGGATTGCGAGGTACAGGGTTAAAGCGCCTAATAAACCCACATATATCTTCAATCTGAAAAGGGATCATTTTGGTCTTATTCAGCTTAGCGAACAAACTAAGTCAAAGATGAGACTGCACGATGAGTTGCAGTCTGATCTTAATCTACAGTGCCCGCTACTACGCCGTGCCCAAGTCTCAAGATGCTTCGCAAAAATATCAAAGCTGTAAGTGAGGCTTACTACAAATGATAATCTCTCTATGTCATGACAGTTAATCCATTTTGACATTTCGATAATATTTTTGTTTGAAATAAGATTTATCATGGATAAACGGGCTAACTCTGAACTACTCAACCTTGCTACGAGTAAATGTTGAAACAGGTATTTGACAGATATCGGACTAACTCTCTCCACACCAGGCCAACCCCGCTCCCCTCCCATGTTTCTGGACAGATACAGATAGACTTCCACCCCATAGAAATTTTCCTACGCGGAAAACGCTTTTTTAAAAACCTTTCCAATATTGACTGAACTCTTGTTATGTCTTAAATTATTATCACACGAAACAAAATTTGAACTCACCGAAACTGAAAGCATTTGCAGACTGACAATTCATATGTAGCTCAAAGGATGATTTCTGTCTTTGAAATGGCAGAAAACACAGTGGGAAAAAGAGAAAATGCTGGTTACCAGCATTTTCTCTTTTTTCCCCACAATGTTTTCATAAGCCTTGTTCTTCAGGACCGTATAAACTCGGGATTGTGTGGTGAAGGGTTAAACTTCAAACAAAATAAAGCAAACTTTTACAGCGGATAGTAAAGATAACAACAAATATTGCGACTGCACAGTTTTTTTTTTCTCGTCTGAAAAATCTCACCGTTTTGGCGATGCAGATCAAGACTGACGAGTTGCTTGGTATAATGCATCACGGGAAAACATTAAAACCCCTTCTCACAGAACAGGGCCCATATACAATCATCAGAAGAGAGAAGCTAGACATTGTTTCCACTTTGGTTTATGTGGGTAAGTAGTGATTAATAGTAAAACCCCGGGAAAAACAAATGAGCCACGCTCTGTGAAAAGGGGACTTAATGCATATGCAAAAAGTATGCTACCGAACCAGGTCTGTCTGCGCAGTCTGCACAGGCTGACCTGGGCCGAAGCTACTTCCTTTTGGTAATTTTTCTTCCTTTCAAAGAATCAGTGGGCCTCATGATTAAGTTCATTGTTTGACAAAATGGATTTTATGGAGCCATGATTATATGATGACTTGATTGGTATCATAGATCAAAGATATGACGTGGGTCGATACTTCTTGCAGATGCATACCCCCCCCCCTTTTACATACGAGCATGGCTATCAACTTAATTGACGTAAAAGTCGTATTTGTACAGTATTAAATACCTTCTTCCTATAATCAATCAAGTTTATTGTTCAAATCATACATATAAATGATATACGAGCAAGGAGACATGATACAACTAACATACAAAAGATTAACAAATAGTGACGGCGTAAAATAGGTTGAAATAGTTGCGGGCCGCAACCTTAGAATATGAAATAGACTATAGGTCTTGGCAGACTGACGTAAAAGGCGTATTTGTGCAGTGTCATTTACCTTCTTCATGTAAATTTCATCCAAAATTATTCTGGCGGATTTCAGTCTTGGGCGATTCCAGAGAAATCCTTCTAGAAAACGGAAAAAAAATCAATTTTTTCCTCCACTATTCATATTAAAAATAGCATCAAAGTGGCTTTATAATTGCTTCAAATTTGCATTTTCCTACAGACTAAAATTATGTATTTCGTTTACATGTATTTATAATAAGAACTGATAACGAATAAGCCATCTGTGAGACCAGGCATCGCGAAAAGCTGTGTGCACAGGTATACCTACATGGATGTAAACCATGCATGCCCCCAGCTAACTTATTACATACCTGCGATATTAGCTACACTCCATAAACAACAAATATGTGGCAACGAGGATACTGTTCGTAACAAGCAATTTCCCTCTTTGCCAAAGTATTTGCATCCTTGTGTATTCATTATCAAGAGCAATGCTTTGTAAATGGGGGTTTCATGCACAAGCAAAAAGTATCGACTCATGTCAGCATGCGCAGTCCGCGCAGGCTGACCTGAGTCGAAACTCTTTGCTCATTGTCAATTTTCTGCATGCCAAAGGGCCAGTCTACCTCACAATTCAGTCGGTTGTTAGAAAAAAGAAGATTTTAGGGATTCATGATTATAAGATGATAAGCTTGGTATCATGCATCACGTAGGATGCATAATCCCCCTGTTGCCAGAGCGCTTCTTACATAATATTTTTCAAGTATATATGAGCCATGCTCTTTGAAAAGGGGGCGTAATACATCTTCAAGAAGCGTCGACCTAGGTCAGCCTGCACGGATTGCGCAGGCTGAATGAGTCAAAACCTTTTACTTTTGGTAAATTTTCTGCATGTTTAGGAACCATTTTACCTCCTGCTTAAGTCGGTTGTTGGATAAAATAGATTTAATGGATCCATCATTATGTGATGACTTGCTTGGTATCATGCATCACAGAGATGCATTAAGCCCCCCTATGTTAGAGCATGGCTCATATTTTTTCACATCATGTTCTCAAAGTCGTTTACAACCTACTTTGTTTTAAGAAGTAACAATTTCAGTCTTTGACCTGCCCTACGAAAATAAAACAAACACAATTAAATCTACATCATCGCGAAAAAAAAAAAAACCCTAACAAACCTGATGAAGATGCGGCGAAACAAAGCTAGGATCGATTGGCCATCTTTTATCGATTAGCTGTTGTTAGAAAACCATTAGAAATATTTCACCTTAGCGCAAGGAAAATAAATCAATAACATACCTCGATATGAAACTGTAAAAATTTCAGGGATATTTTATTATGCTCGTACAACACAAAGCGTCCAATTTCAATCTTCAATCCACAATTCAAGTGTAATGCATCTAGCATTCACAAACAAGCGACCACTTCTTCAACTGTCACATCAACAGTGTGAAACACAATATGTCATCTCACCTGCCTTAAAAGTTTTTCAATATCTCCTGGGATTTTAAAAGTCGTTCGGGCTGTAACATTACTCCCACACTCCCGAATACTGACTGAAACAATTGTACCTACGCATAGGGCGTCGCCTGTATATTTACTATGTGGTTTACCTTTAGATACAACGCGCAGAGTAGCTCGAGGTCGGCTTTATTTTTCACCTGTCTGTATTTCTTTCAAACATTAACGCTTTTCCCAGACGGTACATCTGCTGCGCACGGTGCAGCCGATATATTTCAACGTGCTAGGTCCGAGTCGCATGTAGACGTCTCGGCTAAAGCTGTGCACTTCCGTATTTGCAAAGCGCAAGGTTTCGGCAATATTAATCACGTGATCGTTCTGGTTACGCTTGACTAGGCACGAATATAAACAACTTAAGCTTCAGCGAGACGCGTATCGATCTCGCCGGCGACCATGATCTAGAAACAGATAACAAACTACTTTTTTGTGTGCTTGAAGGCTCTATGAATGAAACTGAACATTATAGTAGGAATTTCACGTTTGCACGTTCTATGCAGTCTAATCTTAATTCTTAAGCAGTCAAGCGCGAATCAAGGCGCTTTTGCGGCCAATGTAGGTCAAGATCAGACTGCACAGAACGTGCTGCATTATTTGGGTGTTTTTACTATCGACTGGAAAGCTTAATTCAACTTCTTCAGCAGGTTAAGGGTTAAATTACACTGTCAGCATTTTTTTTAAGCAACTTGAGTCGGAGAACAGCATATTTTCGTCTTCCCAAAATGTATTCAAAACCATCATGGTTGTAAAATACAGGTAACTGTCGGGTAAAGGGTTAACGAAATAGCGCCCGGAGATAAAGGCTGCAACTTTAGCCGTAGACTACATCAATATCTATGCATGGCACATGAGTGTTAAAGATACACCCTTAAAGCCGGAGAGACAAAACGCTTAAAACTTAAAAACGTGTAGAATGGCTTGGAATTAAGTCAGCTTTGTAAAAATATATAAATTACCAATGTATGGGTATAAGGGATGGACAAACTCAAAGGATTTGTCCTCATTTAACTCTTTACCAAACGACAAAATTTTGACAAGTTCAAATTAAAAGCATTTGCAGACGACAAAACAAATGTGACTGAAAAATTGAAATTTGTTTTGGGAAGGGTAGAAAACATTGTGGGAAAAGGAGAAAATGCTGGTTACCAGCATTTTCTCCTTTTCCCACAATGTTTTCAAAAGGCTTCATTCTCAGGGTCGTTAAAAGTCGGGATTGTGTGGTAAAGATTTAAAACCGGAAGCGAGAACAGTGATTTGTCTGAGGGCCTGCAGACAAAGAAATGTCTTTTCTACCCGTCGTAATCTATGCAACCTTGCAACCGTCAGGGGCAACATTTAGCCTGAAGATACAAGAATGATACTAGTTTTATAAAATAAAGATGAAATGGGTTAAAAATTTGCTGTAAACGAGTATAGATGTATCTTTAAAGTTTTCTGGGCTGAAAATCTTAACTAAAAATCGATACATAAAATTTGCTACATATATAAGCCCTTTGATAATTATTCTAATATCAACTGATACAGAAACTGACATGAAAGTATTTGCGGACCCAGATGGTCTTACTGATTTACCATTAGATTATCTCTTTACCGAGCAATCCCGACATTTAACGCAACTTGGGCGGAAGGCTTTTGAAAATATCGTGGGAAAAGGAGAAAATGCTGGTTACCAGCATTTTCTCCTTTTCCCCACGATGTTTTCTACTCGATCAAAGACAAAGCTCATCATATAACTGTGAGTTTCATTTATTTTGTCGTCTGCAAATGCTCTGAATTTGGATGAATCTAAAATTTTGTCGTCTGGTAAAAAGTTCACATGCTCACCTTTAGCTTAACCCTTTACAAGACGACAAAATTTTAACCTTGTCCAAATTGAAAGCATTTGCAGACGACAATTTCAATGTGGCTCAAATGGTGCAATTTTTCTTTGATAGGATAGAAAACATGGTGGGAAAAGAAGAAAATGCTGTTTACCAGCATTTTCTCCTTTTCTCACAATGTTTTTAAAAGGCTTCCTTCCCGGGGTCGTTAAAGCACGGGATTGTGTGATAAAGGGTTAAACAGCTATACAATGTGAAAAAAAAAAGTTTATTCTCTTTATCTACTGAAAACAGCTATTCTCTTTAATTTTTTTTTTGGCTCGTACGCCATCATTTTGCCATAAACCACGAAGAAAAAATCCGTCTAGCCCAAAGTTACTTGTGAGTAGGGGTCCTATTTATCCCAGTATGTTGGATCTCTGTTGTGAGAGAATGGGTGACGATTGATTGGTTCATTGATTTTTACGCAGCTTTTAATATCATTTCAGTCTTGTGACGGAAACAACTCACATATTCATGTATGTCCTGGATTTTACCGGTACTAGGTTGGGGCTCTAAAGTGTCTTGCCCAAGGACACTTTCATGAAAAAACCCAGTGCTTTCAGTGAGGCTCAAAACCGGGGTCTCCAGGTCACAAGTCCTAAACTCGTACCTCTGAACAACAGAATGGGTGAAAATGTGAATGGTCACCTTCAAAAAAGATTAGGGTAACAGCTTGCTATTGTCCTTACATGCAACACATTTGCAGCATACGACTTTTATCTCTTTACCAGACGACAAAACTTTACATTTGTCCAAACTGAAAGCAACTGCAGACGACAAATTAATTGTACCGAAGACATGAAATTTGTTTTTTTTTTTAAAGACTGAAAACATTCTTGGAAAAGGAGCAAATGCTAGTTACCATCATTTTCTTCTAATCCCACAATGTTTTCAAAAGCACACTGTTTCTGGGTCGTTAAAACTCGGGATAGTTTGGTAAAGGATTAATACATCGAATAATCAACGGTGAATGAATACATGTAAAAACATTGTTACAAAAGGACAAACATTATGGGGGACGTGTATTTCTTTCTTTTGGACAAAAAGGTTTGACGATTATTTTTGTCTTCAATCCTCTCTCTCTCTCTCTTACGAGACATTTCTTCTTTTTTCTTTGCAAGAATTTTTTTTTCAACCATCTAAATATGGAACTGGTACCTATCGTGAGTGACCTTTATTGTCTTCCGTTTTCCGAATTTTTGTACAATCCGGTTTTTGAACGTGCGTGCATTGGTCAATAATAATTTACAAAACGAGAGAAATAGCCTCATGAGAAATTCCCAGACAACAGAGCGCTAACTGTCGTAAATCTAATGGACACTTGCAGTCAGGATCACAGCTTCAAATATTACGTTATTCAAGGTTTATTTTGCCAGACTATCTCTCCCACACTATTGGGCTATACAGATCCAAGAACAGACTGCGCAAAACTAAGATTTGTGAATAAAGTAACTAAGTAACGTCATATCTCGCTGATTAAACGATAATTCAAATCATACTCATCAAAGCCACTGGTAATTCACAAAGATAATTGATAAAGAAAAAAAACTTACCTAAAAATGTATACATGTACCGTGAAAACCGATCTTGATCTGCACTGTTCGCAAAAAGAAACATGAATCTCGCGGGCTAAGGGTAAATTTTTCTCAATCATATAGACTTTATCATTCACACAAATATTTAGCCACCGGTGACAATTACGTAACGCCTAGGGAGCTGTCAGCTGTTTGGAATGGGTGATAAACTATGGGACTTGCATGATTCACAAAGATAACAACAACTGTATAATTATCCCTTTACCACACAATCCCGACGCTGGGAAAGAGGCCCTTTGAAAACATTGTGGGAAAAGGAGATGTTTTCCATCCTTTTCAAAACAAATTTGAGTTTTTGAGTCACATTTATTTTGTCGTCTGGAAATGCTTTCAATTTGGACTAGTCTAAAATTTTGTCGTTTGGTAAAGAGTTAATCATGATCATCATGCATACAGACGTCCCAGGCAATAGGGTTTGTGACTTTTCGTTCGTCTCTGTTCTCTCATTTACGTCGTCATCTTAACGTCTACCAAACGACAATATTTTAGACACTTCCAAGTTGAAAGCATTTGCCGATGACAAATCAAATGAGTCCCTTATGATGGGATTTGTCCTTAAAGGGTAAGAAAACTTTGGTGAAAATCGAGAAAATGCTGGCTCTCTGGTGTCGTTAAAACTCGAGATTGCTTGGTAAAGGGCTAAGTTATACAAAGGCGACATTTTATAAACAAATTTTTTGTTTTGGTCCATACAGATTTTCTGACCCTAGTGAAACCAAACCAGGAGCGAAAGGATCGATCGATCCATCCATCCATCCATTGTATTTTTAGTAGTCTATTGTTCTTTTGTTTGAATAGAACATTACACCACTTTGAACACTATTTCATGTATATTTCGCCGACAGTTCATCTATTCATGTGTTTCCGGGATTTCGCTTATTCGGGGCTTGGGCGCTCTAGTGCCTTACGTAAGAACACTCCCACTACAAACCAGCGGCGCAAGTGAGGTTCGAACTCAGGATCTCCGAATTCGCCAACTTAACCACTAGGTCACTAAGCCATATAAGGTTTTAGATAGGCTGTCTTACTCCGTCCGATTCAGCGAGTTCTAAGTAAGCTGCTATTAATAATTTTGGAATTTGGAAGGTAGGGTCTAGAAAAATATTTTGTTTACGCCTCTCACTCTTCCTTGCACGCTACTCCGACTTACTTACCTGGTTCGTATAACAAAGAAAAACGTTTTATATTGGGATAAATTACTTGGAATGTAGCAATCTCAATGATCTTTACTTTTGCATCTTGAAGAACGGTATTTTTACGACTGTTTATGCAATAAACGTTAAGTTCCTCCGCACTGTTACGGACTAAGTAGATGTAAACTGCACAGAACGAACCTCTTGATTTTTCATCGCCATTGTCTGACATTATGCGAGATCTTTTTGACAAACCGGCATTGATTATACATTATGTTGGCGTTTCTTATGAGCTTAACTTATTTGGCAAACAAGGGGTAAAAGGCATTTACAAGAATAAATTCTTTTAATACATGCGTAACAGCTTGGCAGTTAAAACACAGCTGTTTTTCTACTTTGTTTTACCATCAACAAAGAATACAGAAAGCCTTTCTCCTGAAAAATCTATGTTGAAATTGTAAACGACTGGTACTTCCTTTTTTTTTTAACACTTGCTAATTCTTTCCAGGCTTTCAGAAAAATGGGAGATGAAACTATCGCGTACGGTAGACTGAAATAGCATCACTTACGTTTTAGCCATTTTTATCAATTCATTTTCGACTTGTTTCCAAACATATGGATAACGGCATCAAAATCTTCCAAAAGATCTAACTGAGTTGATAGGAGATTGGACCCTTGCTTTCTAGTCAACAATCTATCCGCACAGCAACAGAAACGCTTGAGTACCACCAATCTGTTTTCCGACAACTGTAGGTAAGTTAAGTAAGTACATTTCATAACAGTGATATGTTAAAAATTAAACATTGATACTACAATAAATTCAACATAAGCAATGAATTTCACCCGGCAACGTAGATTCTATAAGTCACCTTAATGATTTTAACTTGATATTTATGAAAAATACAGATATACATGTATATTGAAAATAGTATTACATGGACTAACTGTTTATCTAAACTTGGGTTGTTTGGGATTATTTATTTTTTAATTGAACTCACAACTTTGTTCAATCTATCTGGGGAAAAATTCGATTTATGTGTACATTACTCCTCTTTTCTCTCCATTGCCAAAACTGAACACTTTGCAACTTTCATGGAAAGCTTATTGGGACAAAATTTTAAATTATCTACATGCGAGGTTGTACTAGAAGAGTGCCCTTTCTGTGCTCCGTTTACAGGAGGATTTTCGCTAATCTCTGTAAACCGGGAAAATAATCTTCAACAGAATTACCACCAAAAGATCGGACATAACTTTTCACGTTGTTGAAGCCCAACACATCTTCCCGTCTCTTCTCCTAGGGATAAAATTCCAAATCTAAATTGTGCGAGATGAGACCTTTGTAATTTTCTCATATTTGAGAGTAAGTATTGTTGTTCTGTACCAATTTTGAACTTAAAATGAAGATAATTTCTTATTTCTGCTACACTTAGATTTCGCGAAAAAAAACCCTCTTCATTTCTTAAAGATGGTAAAGAATCATCAAGGTTAAGTGGAAAAACGAAGTAATCAGTGAAAACAAACTGACAAGGCGCATTTTGTTTACGAAGAGCTCGTGCTATAAATATATGAGAAGGGCAGAGAGATGCATGTGCATAGTAGGAAGTAAACACAGTACAAAAGATGGTGTAAACAAGCAGCGTCGAACCGAACGATGGACACACTTCGGTGTAAGTATACGTTCTGCGTGCATTTTTAACCTTTAAAGCGCCTTTCACAGCAATAGTTGCGTTTACGGGCAGTGTACATTAAGATCAGGCTGCACAAAATGTGCAGCCTGATCTTTGATCTACACTGTCCGTTTTGCTGAAACACTGTAAACGAAAGCAATCATGAACTTCAATTATTAGGGTTGTATTTCTAGGATGAACATCTCTGCTAGGTTTATTCGGCGCTCAAGGGGTTAAGACATTTCTGTAGTATGTGAATTACACCATACATCATTACGATATTTCGGGTCTTGCCTTGAAATATGCATAAAGGGGATTTTCCGTATTGTTCCTATTCTTTATAGCTTCAGTAAACAACGTTCTGGCATCTTTTCTGAAATTATTGTCTACCTATTTAAAGGCCCAATAACAGCCAAAAGTAAAACGAAGGGGATGGTAAAATGCATTTAAATCTAAATCATACTATTTAACACTATGGACATTATATTGTGAAGATGACTAATCTGTTACTGTACCGTCGGTCCAAGTGTTAGTAATTGGCAGGAAAATTAATTTCAAATCTACGTCAAAAGTTGCAAGGTCACTCTATCTTTTGTTGAAAATTGTTTTGATTCTGTGTGGTGACCGTGGTTGTGAGGTTGAGCGTCGGTCTCGTAACCATAAGGTCCCGAGTACGGTACCCAGGAGCGGGTGTCAACTTTGGGATTGTTCAGTGGTTCACACATTCGGCGCAAGTACTGCTGGAGTTCCAAGGAAGCAGAATCGAGAGAGATTAGTATAAGTTGCAAGAATTTGTTTCTCAATCGATGTAAAATAAATATGTTTAAACTATCTTTTGTTTACTTTTTACTTGGTTTTAAAATTCATTTTCCTGCCAGCGACTAACACTTGCACGGAACATACAATAACAGATTGCAATCTTCACAATTATTTTCATACTTTTAAATGGTATGATTTAACTTTAGATAAACATTATAACACCCTATTGTTTACTTTTGGTCGCTACTCAGACTTTAACGGCTTACTTTCTTTGCTTTTGCCCATTTTTTTTTTCATGAGAGCGTCGGGCTTTTAAAACCTAAAACAGCACCCCTTGACTGAATGTAACTCAATGTAAAGTTGCACAGAAAAGTATACCCAGTTTTAATTATCGGTGTCTACGACAGGAAGTTGAATAAACCCCTTACGGATTGTGCTACTTGTCTAACGTTAACAAACATTCTGGAGGCATGAAAGTTTGTCAGACCAAAAGGATCTAAAATAGATTTGATTTCAAGGATTTTTTAGTTGGTTTGCAATAATCATAGTTAAATATAATTTTGTCAGTCTGGACTCAGCCATATTTTATTGACTTTTCCACAACCTTATCACACATAACCATCGTCCATGAATTTGTCAGAATTTGCTATCCCATATCTCAAGTTTAAATCTATGTACGCCAAGAAAATGTCATATTGCTTTGTTATGTATGCCTTCAACTTTGCGAGAGATTTGAACCAATAAACACATCAGCAATAGTCTATCGATGGGACAACACATGAATGATATACCTACAGCTTGTGTATGTTTGACAACCTTTGTTCTTATTTTGATGTTATCACTCTTAGAACTCTGCCCCCAGATTTTGGAAGAATGTCTATTGTATTCTCAAGATTCAACTGAATTTTCATCTAAATAGATCAAGTACTTAAACATGTATAAAGGTGTATATAATATCCCAATCGTCACGTATTTTAAACTGAAAATCACTCCTGTTACCAATTTTTCTAAGATGTATAATATCCGAATCCGATTGTTTCTTTAAAATGCGTCATTTTTACACCAATAATTAACACATTCTAACTTGCACTTCGTGTCTAATTCACTCTTATTGTATACATAGTATTGTTGCTTCTCAAAGTCCATAGTACGCTCTTTTTCTGTATTATTTTTCAGAGAGAGAGAGAGAGAGAGAGAGGGGGGGGGGTTTCCTGAACATGATTGTTCCTAGGTACAAATTCAACAAAAATTATCTTTTGAAAAAGACGGCGTAAGAGGAACTTGAATATGAAAACTGAAACTCTTCCGTGGTTCAGTATGAAGAAAAACGCTTGTATATTATATCATTGATATACGTGCCAACAGGCTTGCAGCCAGGGGCCCGCCACATAAACAAGTCCATTTTTTTTAACAATCACAAATTACTATTTATTCATTCGAAAATATCAATACCAAGAATTATGTCAAAAGCCAGGGCATTCAGCTACGCCGAAAACACCTTAGAAAAGGGCTATGATTTGGCGCAACGCGATCTCAGGAGCCCTCCGTGCCAAAGACCAAGTAAGTTAAAATCCTCGTAGCTCCTGTTCCTAAACCTAAAAAGTCAAGATAAATATTATCCTCTTAGTCTTTGGGACTGATATATCTAAAGCACCCAGAAGCTTGCCTAGAGCAATATGCCATTTGCATTCATTAAAGGTAATTATGCTTAAAATAACGAACTTTAGTACGTCGTGACCGCGGCCCGTATTCACGTACCATAGAAAAAGTAACCATTGCACCACCTGAGCGGACATTCATCACAACCGTGTAACCAAAGTCATCAATCTTGATTTGCTTGTTGTACACGAACTCGCACGTAGGTTCATGATACAAAAGAAGATTTCGGTGGAAACAGATGCAATCTACACTACATGTATATGCACATCAGAAGTATTTGTCACTTTCGTAAGAAACCAATGGAGGAAGTGAGTTAGACTAATATTACACAAGCTTAGTGTTAAATGAGCAATGAATATTAGTATGGGATGACATGCAGAATACATTCGGCAGACCTCGGGGGATCCTTTGATCAAGTCCCCAGCTGTATCACGTAGCTTGATATGCACCTAACCGGTCCATTTCTTCACCGCAAGTACACCGTTTTACCGTTATTAAAGTTGTAAGGCTCCTCTTAAACAAGAAAACACGAGTCACAATTTTCCATCGATATCTTTCTAGGAATATTTCCGACGGCAAAGTTTGTACATTCAATTTTTCGCGTGGTTTATCAATTCAGCTGGAAACTTTCAATGACAGATCGATAGATGTGAATAACTCCACCGAGGTTGTTCATGTCGTTGCTAAAAGATTTACATGGACGCAGCCATGTTTAAGATCAAACGATTGGTAGTTCAAAACAGAAACCTCTTTCATACGGACGAAGTTAAATATAGGTACGGAATCGGAACGAGTTGTGACGAGTGGTGCAGAATACTGTCATTTAGATCTAGAGATCTAGATTTACCAGAAAACAATTATAACAGAATTCAACAGCGATCTTTGTTCATGGTCTTATCTACCCTCCCACTGACTTTTGCAGACATATCTACACCAATTGTCTAGCTGACTAACTACAGAGACTAGAAAAGAAATCAAAATAAAGCAGTTAGAGTTGTTGCCAACGCACTTATTCGACACAGATGGCGTTGTAGGGCCAACAATCTATTGATGGCTTGCTGTTAGACAACCCGTTATATCGGAAGTCTTAGCAATGGCTTTGGGAATCGTCACTGCCGCACAAGGATAAATTGCTCACTATTTCGTGAAAGTTGAAGGGAATTACAACCCAAGATCGTCAGATAAGGCGTAGTTCCAAGTGTATTTTTCCGCCAAGGCAGAAATTCTGAGACATTGTTCCATTTTCAGAGAAATGTCCAATTGTAATGCACACAGGTGGGAACCTTGTCCATTTCAAATTTATTAATGAAAGAAGTCTCGAGTCCTTCTTGTTTCACCTTTATTTGAAAATGTTCCCTACTTCTACAGGTTTATCAGAAACTTTTCCTCTCTCTGGAAGAAATAATCATTTGGAGAACACTTTTAGAGCCAAAACTAGGACAAATCTTCCCTGTAGATCTGTTTCTGTTATTGCATAAATACTGTGGTATTTACCGGAAAATTAATAGTCTTGAAATTTCCAAAAACTGAAATCACTTTCAGGAAGAGAAGAATAAAAAAAAAAAAAACTTGTACGACAACTTTGCGAAACGTTTCCCAAGACCTGTGTAAGTCATTATCATATGTCAGAACATGCAATGCGCATACAATCAAAGTACTGAAGGCACTGGAAGTACATGAAGCGGGCTAGCTTAATGCCTCAAATACATATATTCAGCTATGACTGATGAACATTTTCTTCTTTAGGCACAGATTTTTTTCACATGTGTTGGTGCATAAAATCGTAACTCATGTCGATTCTTCATAATTTTTATGGGTTTTTGAAAGTCGTTTGCTGCCAGTTCGCTTCAGCGCTGGATTAGTTCGTTTGTATAATGTTTAACGCCTTTTTGAACGTTATTTCGGTTATATCGCGGCGTTTATTGCACCTAACCATGCTTTCCTGTAGCTTCTTTTACCAGTACTTCGCACAATATTCCTTCCAATCCACCGGTTGCTTTCCAACATAACCGTCGTCGAAACAATGAATCCTGTCGTATATAATGTCAATTGCAAATCATTGAAAAAGAATTCACCGAGCTGGGGATTCGAACCAGCATCCCCCTCCACCCCGGTTTCAGGTCCTCTACGCCACGGACTGCGCTACCAGGCTCGCCTTAATAACATGTCGTAGCTGAAATTAACGTTGTAATCTATATGATAATGCTAATTGCTTATTTTCCATTTGTCACTCACTATGCTATTGTTTCGATTCTCGTAAATATCAGTCAGAAATGGACTCTATAATGAATGCTTTCTCAAACGATGCAATTTTACTCTTCTGACTGAAAACGTAAACAGACGACAAATTCGAATTTGGTACAAATGAGCTTTCTTCGATAGGACAGAAAATATTGTGGGAAAAAGGAGAAAATGCTGTACCAGCATTTTCTCCTTTTCCTACAACATTTTCAGAAACTTTTCTCCCTCAGAATCGTTAACACTCAGGATATTTGTTAAAAGGATTAAATGTTACGCTGACATTGTTTGATTCGTTACATCCTGACTGATTTAGTTTGGGTCTCATTGATTTTATATTTGAGCCACGCTCTGTGAAAAGGGGGCTTAATGCATATGCGAAAAGTACCGAACGAGATCAGCCTGCGCAGTCCGCGCAGGCTGACCTGGGCCGAAACTTTTTCGCTATTGGTCAATTTTCTGCATGTCAAAGGACCAGTGTACCTCACGAATCAGTCGGTTGCTATACAAAATGGATTTTTATTGATCCATAATTATGTGATGACTTGCTTGGTATTACGAATCGCGGAGATACGTTAAGCCCCCTTTTGCCAGAACATGGCTCATTTACAGTAAATGGGTTTTTGTTGGCCTTGTAACGTTATACGTGTAGATGACCACATGCATTTGAGCCATGCTCTGTGAAAAGGGGGCTTAATACATCTCCGTGATGCATGATACCAAGCAAGTCATAGCATAATTATGGATTCAAAAAATCCATTTAGTTTAACAATAGACTAAATCTGGACGTAGAATGGTTCTTGGACAGGCAGAAAATTTAAAGATAGCAAAAGTTTCGGCCCATGTCAGCCCGTGCAGTCCGTTTAGGCTGGCTTGGTCGATACTTTTGCAGATGCATTAAGCCCCGTTTTCACAGAGCATGGCTCATCCATTAACTGTACCTGTGCATCGAACCGTAAAGCAGTGTCCTGCCAAGAATAGCTCAGAGAGGGGACAAGTGTCCCATAATCTTGCAGAATAGGTAACCCTTTCAAATAGGCGAAACAGAATTTCAGTGCACTCAAGTTTAACTATACAATAGATATGATCCGTGCTCTTTTAAATGGGGCTTAATGCATCTCTGTGATGCATAATACCAAGCCAGTCATAATATTATTATGGATTCAAAAAGTCCATTTTGTATAATAATCGACTAAATCATAAGGCTGACCTGGGTCAGTGCTTTTTGCAGATGCATTAAGTCCCCTTTTTCACAGATCATGGCTCATATAAAAGGGACAAATACGAAAGGACATTTTTCTAACTCGATGAAATAATGTCCGGGAATCTCTCTCCTCGCAGAACACCGTTTAAACCTCAACACAACAACCCCTTGTTTAAACGACCCCGGGGAAAAATGTACTCTCGTAACCGACAGATCCTGATTTCGATTCCCGGGAGCGGGTGTCAGCTTTTGGACTGTTCATTGGCCCATACGTTCGGCGCCATTACCGGGGAGAGATTAATATAACTTGCAGAAACTTGTCTCTAAATCGATGTAAAATAGATATGTTTAACTAAATTTTCAGTCTGCAAACGCTTTGAATATGCACAGATTCAAAATGTTTTCCTTTGGTAAAGGATTAACCCTTTACCGCACAATGGCAGCTTTTAACGACCCTGTGAAAGAAGCCTTTTGAAAACATTGTGGGAAAAGGAGAAAATGCTGGTAACCAGCATTTTCTCCTTTTCCCACGATGTTTCCACCCTATCAAAGAAAAATTGCACCGTTTGGGGCACATTTAAATTGCCGTCTGCAAATGCTTTCAATTTAGACTGATCTACATTTTTGTCGTGTGGTAAAGAGTTAATATATGAATGCGTGAAAAGAGCAATTCTCCTTTGTAAAAATAGTCTGTTGCAATACAAAAAATATCGTGTACGTTAGGTATGCTTATCAATCGTTTTGAGACCGGGCTGAGGGACTGGGCCCAAACGTTGACGCCTCAGAGCATACGAATAGAAAGTCAATAATAATTGAGCCATGCTATGTGAAAAGGTGGTTTAATGCATCTGCAGAAAGTATCGACCCAGGTCAGCCTGCGCAGTTCTTGGTCAACACTTTTTTGCTATAGTTCAAATTCTGTATGTCAAAGGACCAGTGTACCTCATTTTTCAGTCGGTTCTTACATGAAATGGATTTTATGGATTCATAGTTATGTGATGACTTTTTTTTTGGTATCACGCATCAAAGTGATGCACTTAAACCCCTTTTGCCAGAGAGGGCTCAATTATAGCGGCAAAAAGCACTTGCAGACAAATGCTAAATTCTTTACCAGTCGATAAAATTTTGTACTCTTCCACAATGAAAACAGTTGCAGACAAAATCAGCTCAAATGAAGAAACTTGTCTTTGAAAGGAAAGGAAACAGTGGAAAAAGAGAAAATGCTGGTAACCAGTATTTTTTTTTTCTTTGCCAGTATGCTTTCAAAATCCTTCTCTCCCTGGTTCGTTTAAAAACCTTGAAGGATTGTTGGTAAAAGGGTTTTTAATACTATAAACTAATTGACATGCACTGTCATGATGATGAAGTGTACAAAACCGCGTGACAGTTGATGAAAGTAAATTTTTAGCCAGTTCTTTCAGGTAAAAATTTACAGCAGCCGATTTTGAAAGTATCCTTGTTATAAAAAGTGTAATAATTGAGCTATGCTCCGGCAAAAAGGGGCTTAATTATCTCCGTGATGCATGATACCAAGCAAGTCATCACATGATCATGGATCCATAAAGTCCATTTTGTCTAACAATCGAATTGATCATGAGGTAGACTGGTCCTTTGACATACAGAAAATTGATCAACAGCGGAAGGTTTCGGCCCAGGTCAGCCTGCGCGGACTGCGCAGGCTGATCTGGGTCGATACTTTGCGCAGATGTGTTAATTAAGCCCCTTTTCACAGAGCACAACTCATATAAAACACACACCCACACAAACACCCCCACACAAATTAAGGTTTGAATACATAATAAATTTGAATAATAATGATTTGAAATCAAAATGGTAAAATGAAAAGCTTCTCGTGACGCCTAATTTCTCCCTTTAACAGCATTTCCGAAAAGCAGAAGTTATTGTGTTTACTGAAAGTTTAAGATAATGAGTCACTATTCACATGATGCAAGTTGTCAGAGCTCCAGATAGAGAGAGTGATTTTGATTTCAAAATTGAAAATATTAATCACTCTCCACTAAACTCTATGTTATGGGTACTCATTAGAATCGTCTCATCGAGACGATTCTAATGAGTACCCACAACATAGGGTTTGGAAGAGAAAAAATGGATTTAGAATACTATCACTCCCTTTTATCTGGAGGTCTGTTGTAAATTAGGTGATTACTCACGGCGCCTTTAATGTCCATACTTATTCATTGACCCTTTCGCTGTCACCTATATGAACCATGTTCTGTGAAAAGGGGGTTTAATTCGTCTGCAAAAAGGTATCGACCCATGTCAGCCTGCGCAGTCCGCGCAGGCTGACCTCGGTCGAACCTCTTCGCTTTTTGTAAACTTACTGCATGGCCAGTCTAGCTTATGATTCAGTCGGTTGGAACACTTTATAAATGCGAAGACTTGCTTGATATGATTCATCACGGAGATGCATTAGAACCCCTTTTTCCAGAGCATCACTCAATTATAAATTGAACTTTTACAAGGACTGAAAATGATTCCGGTCATAGTTTAGTACTAGATAGTGGACAGTACAGATCAAAGATCAGTTTGCACGTTCTATGCCGGCGTCTACTTAAGCTTTATTCGAATTACCATTAGCAGTGAAAGAATTAACATCTACGCCCATCGAAACTGTTTCATGTTTAACCCTTCACCAAACATTCCCGGGTTTTAACGACTCATAAAAAGAAGCCTTTTGAAAACATTGTGCGAAAAGGAGAAAATGCTGGTAACCAGCATTTTCTCCTTTTCCCACAATGTTTTCTACCCTTTCCAAAATAAATTTTATGCTTTAACCACATTTTACTTGTCGTCTGCGAGTGCTTTCTATTTGAATCGGCCTACAATTTTGTCGTCTGGTATAGGGTTAAGTTTGGACCTATCCCCTGTAAATTTCAGCACAATTTATCTTAAGAAATATACTCTCCCTTGTCTTAACCCTGGGGTCCCGCGTGGCTCCGTGGCGAAGTATAGAACTCGTGACCTGAAGGCCCCGTGTTTGGGCCTCACTGGATCCATTGGGTTTTTCGTGGGAGTGGCCTTCGGGAAGGCACTTCAGAGCCCTAGCCTAGTACTGGTGAAACCCAGGAAATACATGAAGATGTGAGCTGTCGGCGTGATATGACTGAAATAATGTTGAAAGTGGCGTATAACACCGATCAATCTGACAATTGTCTTAACCAATATCATACTAATAGCGGTACCTGTGGCTCTATTGACGGTGTAGGTTGAGATCAGGGACTGCAGAACATGCATGCTGATCATTGATCTACATTGTTCTATATTTTGAGAAATCTTCAGATAAAAAAAAACAACATTTTTTTGAGGTAGGGTGCGAAGCATCCCAGCTCAGATTTACATGTGGGAAACTGAACCAAAAAAATCTGATTCTAGGGTACCTAACATTGCAAAATCAATACCTGGAAAAATAGTACTATTAAGAAAGCATTTTATACACTTTGGCATCAAGGCATGACTAAAACGTTAACAGTAAGGGGGCTTTAACGACTTGGACGATAAATATGTAAACAAATACACCATTATCATAACACAATTAAAAAGCATGAGGCTTGAGTAGGTATACACATTTATGTATCAGTTCCACCAAATAGCGTCAAGAAGCGTCAACAAGTGCCATGGAAAGCTTAGAAGCATCATGAGAACTCTTCTGGTAATTTCTTCGAAAAGGATTGCTTTATTTGTCTAGATATTGCTTGATAATACTGCTCACGTTTCACTTTGACATTCTAGTGAAACCCCCATCCCCTCAAACACAAAAGAGAGAAACTTGTGCGTTAGCTCTGAGATTTATAGGACAGATACCTCTCAGCTCTTTAAATGTCTGCTTGCTTTTACTCTGTTCTTTCTAGTAGCACTACGTGCTTATTATTTGGCAAAACAGATTTCAATTTGAGCAGGATTAAACGCACCCCACCTCAGCAGCGCTTTCACCGCTTTGATTAGTGTAAGTTATAAGTGCGCTTAACCCTTTCAGTGCTATAGGCGGAGACGGGGGATCTTGCGTACAGCTTAGATCAAGTTCAGACTGCACAGAATGTGCAGTCTGATCTTGGATCTATACCGTCTGCATTTAGTCTAGCCTATAACATAAACAAAATCCAGGTACAGACATACAGATAAGAGGGAATGATAGTATTCTAAATCCATTATTTCTCTTCTAAATCCTATGTTGTGGGTACTCATTAGAATCGTCTGATGAGACGATTCTAATGAATACCCATAACATAGGGTTTAGTGGAGACTTATTGATTTTTTTCAATTTTGAAATCAAAATCACCCCCTCTATCTAGAGCTCTGCAGGTATCAGTAGATTGTATCGACAGCGGTCGAAAGTAGTCGTAGTTCTTTATTGGGCCCAGAAGGAGATCCTGTAGTTACGGAAGAAAACTGTTGCATTTCCTCCCTTGGTTTACGAGTTCGGATTGTGCATTACTACAAGTGGCCATCTGATATGGTCCGCAACATGCGAAATGAGGCCTTCGGACATATGCGTAAAGTGTCGTTTCGGATTAGCCTGCGCAGTCCGCGCAGGCTAATCCGAGACGGCACTTTACGACTACATAAGATTTTTTTTCATACAGTAGACTTTCGTGAAACAGAAAATCGCACAAAAACGGGAAGTGTCGTCTTGGATTAGTCACCGACTGCTGGCTGATCTGAGACAACACACTTTTACGCATATGTCCAAAGGCCCCTTTTCGTGTGTTGCACGCCATATACGAGTTGTCTGCACTGAAATGTCGTTTGCATTGAGTGAAGTATTATACCAATACTTTACTTGCACAGCGTTTTGTCTATTTACCCTTGCAGCCAAGCCCCGTAGCTCAGTCGGTAGCGTACAGGACTTGAGAACAGGAGGTCGCTGGTTCGATCCCCGGCTTGGTCAATTTCTTTCCGAGGATTGATGATTGTCATTGCGACAGGATTCATTCCTCTCTCACCGCTGACCATTGTTTCGACGATGGTTGGGTTGGAAAGCAGCCAGTGGCTTGAAAAGAATATTGAGCGGAGTACTGGTAAAAAGAAACACAAGGAAAGCATGGATAGGTACACTGGCCGCCGCGATATAACTGAAATAATGTTGCAAACAGCGTTAAACACCATACAACCAACATTTACTCTTGCAATGCCGATGACGGCTTAGAACGTTTTGGCAAACGGCGTAGACCAAGATCCGACTGCACAGAACGCGCAGTCTGATCTTGGATCTTCGTCGCTCGCAATGGCTAATTCTAAAATAAAGCCAAAGGCATAATCATGTAAGTGTAAGTGTAAGTGTAATCTATTTTTAGACATCAAAAACGGAGTAATATAGTTGGCAGCGAAGTGTTAAACTGAAAAAAAAAATGATTACCATAAACAACAAGGATATTTTTACATGAGTCATGTAGTCAGATACATACAGCTTTAATTGCTCAACTCTTTACCACACTACAAAAAAATGTAGACTTGCCCAACTTGAAAGCATCTGCAGACGACAAAATAAATATGGCTCAAATGATGGAATTTGTCATGTTTTGATAGGGTTGAAAAACATTGTGGGAAAAGGAGAAAATGCTGGTGTCCAGCATTTTCTCCTTTTTCCACAATGTTTTCAAGAGGCTTCTTTCTCAGGATTAATAAAACTTGGGATCGTGTAGTAAAGGGTTAACTCTCTCAGATATGTAAACTGCAGAGCTCCAGATAGAGGGAGTGATTTAGATTTCAAAATTGAAAATATCATTCACTGTCCACTAAACCCTATGTTATGGGTACTCATTAGAATCGTCTCGTCGAGACGATTCTAATGAGTACCCACAACATAGGGTTTGGAAGAGAAATAATGGATTTAGAATGCCATCACTCCCTCTTTTTTGGAGCTCTGTAAACCCGACCATTTTCGACCCCCTAAATTACAAACAATCCACTGAAAGATTTCCATCTTGTTGGCTTAAAGACACAACAGACGGTATGAGCTATGCTCTGTGAAAAAGGGGCTTACTGCATTTGCAAAAAGTTTAGATTCAGGTCAACCTGCGCACTCCGCGCAGGCTGACCTGGACCGTAATCTTTTGCTACTGGTCAATTTTTGGCAAGTCCAAGGACCAGTCCACCTCATGATCTAGTCCGTTGTTAGAAAAATGGACTATATGGATCCATGACCACGTGATGAATTGCTTGGTATTATGCATCAGAGATGAATTAAGCTCCATTTTGCCTGACCATGGTTCATATATCAAACATCGGACTGTGCAAACGTTCTGTCTTGTCTGATCTTGATCTATGCCGCACGTAAAAGTCTATGTTTTCGACTACGGCGCTGAAACGGTTTAAAGGAATCCAGGTATTTGCCCGCCCCCGGTCGCATCACCTTTCCAGTTTGTACTCTGAAGTCTGTTGTTTGTAATTAAACGCTCAAAGCGCTTTTTTGTCTTTTTCTTTACTAATCTATTTTAGTTATATAACCATCACTACAGCCAGTGCAAACCTTACATAAGTTCCACACGTATAACACAACATTTTCTTCCAAAGACACAAACTGCTTTTTCCACATGAGCCATGCTCCAGTAAAAAGGGGGTTTAATGCATCTCCGTGATACGTCATACCAAGCAAGTCATTAGCGGCTGAATCCTGAGGTAGAATAGTCCTTGGAGATGCAGAAAATTTACCTAAAAGAAAGTTTCGACCAAGGTCAGCTTGCGCGGACTGCGCAGGCTGACCTGGGTAGATACTTTTTACGGTTGCATGAAAAACCCATTTTTCAAAGCACGACTCAGATATACTGAATCAAAGCAATTTCCAGTCTTGAGAGGAAAATATGTCCTGTCGCAATGACTATCATCAAACCTATCGCAACTTCAGATCTAATGTATTATTGGAGAGGTCATCAGACCTCTCCAACAGTGGTGAGTTTAAAAGGCAGACAGCCATAGAAATCGCTGTCTAAATCCATTTGTTTTTGCGAAATTGTTCTGATACACCGTCTATTTCGTCATGGTTTTATAAACAAACCGAAATCAAAAAACTGAAACAGGAAATAAACATTTTTTTTATATATGACGGATTTCCAAAACGATTAAATAAACTATATTGATTGTAAATGATCTCTCCAATAATTGCAATTTTTCATTAAACAAATAAATCTAAGCAAAGCGAGAAAAAAAAAAACGTGAAAAAAGAGGAAGAACACCGCGGGAAAAGACCACGTGACTTGCTACTATCTGGCGAATTCGTACCCTGGAGAACTCGTACCCTAATCTTGAGAGCACGAGTTCTCTGGAGAACTCGTACCCCACAAATAGATATAAAAAGGTTGATCAGTATGTTTACAAGTTCTATTTTTCAAAACTGACTAGACTCTTGCATTTTTCTCAGTCTTATACAAAAATTCTTCGGATTTATAATGATATAGATTTGATGAAATAACACACAGAATTGCTTCTATTATGTGGGATTGCGAGAATCCCGCGAAAATCAACTTATGAGCGCAAAAGAAAGTCGTGCCTCTTCGCCCTACGTACCGCACACCTCAAAAGAATCCGTGGTCCTTTCGTTTTAGGCGGATTGCGCAGGCTGACATGGGTCGATACTTTTTGCAGATGCATTATGTGCCCTATTTTCAGAGCATGGACCATTTATCTACTTTCTTAAACTTTTAACGTTCAGACAAACAACCTCTTCATTTTACATGTCTGCAGCAGACAACCTTTCAAAATATTGTGGGAAGAGAAGATGCTAGTCACTGCATTTTTTTCTCCTTTTGTCACAATGGTTTCCATCACATCAAAGCACCATCTTCCACATTAATTATCAAAGTTTGAATTGTTGTCTGCATGCTTTTTCTGTTTGGGACAGTCCAAAAATTGGTGTTTGTTAAAAGATTAAAAAATGTTACATTTATTTTTAACATGTCTGGTACTAGTATTATGTATAGGCCACCTTTATTTATTGTCATCAGGAAAGATTCTTGCCTATTCAGTGGAATTAGCATATTGTATCAAATTTTAATTGAACGATTTCTCCTTTCCAAAAATATTTTGGCTTATCTGAGCACACATTACAAACGTTCACTAGAGGTTTGTTCCTTTTGAACATGAGCCAAATTGGATCACCATCTTCAGTTTTGTGTCCTTGAATTTTGAAAAAATATTCATTTCTGAGCATGTTAATAGCATATGGCCTACAATTCCTAGAATATTATAAGAATGTGGAACATGTACTGTTTTGTGCCTTTACACCAGCAAAATTGAAAAAAAAAAATGTTTTTTTCTCATTCATTTAATGCCTAACTTGTTTGTTTACATCTACCAAAATATATTGAAATTAAAAGCCAATAAACTATTTGAAAACATTGATGCCGACCTCTCCTGGCTTCTTTTTTAAAGAAGCCAACTTGTCTATACATGGACAGTTTGAACGATGCTATGGCTCCCTGTGGGCTAGCATACATAAAGCAGGCGCGTAGCGAGTAGGAAGCCTGAAAACAAGAATTCCAGTGCCACTTTTCCAAATATGTATGTTTTCCGAAAACACAAACAACAAAAACTGGAAAATCATTGACATAAGTTGAACTTTAGCTTTCCTACATTCCTGGCTACGCAACTGTAAAGCAAGAGTTTCTGAGTGTTTTACCTTGTTAACGATAATTACATCCAATACAAATCCATTTAATTAACTCCGGAATATTGACCTGGTTCAAAACCATAAACAGTCCCACACAGTAGCTGTAACATACAGAATCGGCTAGTCTAAATAACAACCGTATCAATTTACCGTTGTGTGAATCAATGTTACAAATATTGCATATGAAACAACATTCTAACATAAAAATCTTGCACGTGCATATTATAAGCCACCAGAGGTCTGATGATCTTATTTATGGCTAGCTTTCTCACTGGCTTAGACGTTATGTCTCAGCCAGTCGGGACTTTAGTCTTTGCACCCAGAACTAGAAATATGCCGTTGATGTTTGCAAGTGGTGAATATACGAGCAAGAGTGTAAAACATACCAATATATTGCCCGATCGAGAATTACACAAAACAACCATACAGTATCATAAACACAGCCAGTCCTTGTATCGGTTTTAAAGTGGGCTACCGCAACTGATAGCTATGAGTACTTTCAAGTGTGCTGCGTCATTTGAAAATGCTCTTCTAGATGCCGTTTATCTATAAATAAACTTTCAAGCACTTCAACTGTGGCTGAGAAACAGTGAAACATTCGCTACCTCTTTGACCAATTGTTTGTATACACTTAACTTTTAACTGGCTGTCTGAATGACTGACTGAAACATCCCTACCCCCTTTCTGTCTCTCTCGCTCTCTTCCCCCCTCTCTCTATCTCTCTCGCTCTCTCTCCCTCCCCAATTTTCATGCCTGACTTTCTGTATAACTGCGGGTCATCCGATCTTTCTCTTTAGTAATATCTCTCAACTACGAAACCTCCGGAACCTAGGCATCCACTCGTCACGACTCGGCCGATTCCGTACCTACATCTAACCTCGTCCGTATAAAGGAGGCTTCTATTTTGAACTACCAATCACATGATCTTAAACATGGCGGCGCCCCTGTAGATCGCTTAGCAACGACATGAAAAACCACGATGAAGTTATTCACTTCTATCGATCTGTCGATGAAAGCTCCCAACGAAATTGATAAACTACGCTAAAAATTGAATGTACAAACTGTTTGCCGACTGAAATATTCTTCGAAAGATAACGAAAGAAAATTTCCTCACGTTTTCTTTTTTAAGAGATTTACAATTTTAATAACGGTAAAGCGCTGTGCTTCCGGAGATGTGCGAAATGTACCGTGTAGGTGCATATCAAGCTACGTGATACAGCCGAGGGATTTGATCACCGGATCACCCGAGGTATGCCGAATGCTAGGCATCCTGAGCATGAATTATTACGCCATACTTTTGTTGCAATGAATAAATTAAACTCTATGAAGGGAACGAATAGGCTCGGGTATCCAGGATGCCATTTAGATGTCATGCATTTTTCAATTATGATTTTTGTATGCATTGCAGGAAACTGTAGAATGTTTTTGATTTACACTGAGCTTACAGGACACTATTACAGCGGCCATGGAATATTGTGTAACTTTTTTCTCTTCCTGGTTACAGCAGTTGGCAATTATACCTACGAGTAACCGCGTTAACCACAGGCGTAGCGTCCATATCGCAAAATTTGCAATTGCGTAATGCAGAAAAAAAAAAAAGGAATTAAGCGAAACATTCTTTTATCACTTTATAAAACAACCCACCTTTATAATTACGCCTAAAACTGCTAGAAAATTAAAATGTCAAACTGATAATAAAATAATAACGAAATGGAACGAAATCTAGCACACAGAAACAATTGCTGAAATTTCGCGTCATTTCCTGCGTGATTTGCGGGTTTGAAAATCAAGTCAGAATCAGAATTAGTTGATCTAAACGTCAATCCTTTTCCAGGACCTGTGTTTCGGAAGGTTGCACAAACTCCAACATATTTGATGCAAGATTAGGGATGGAACTGAAATCGTTTTTGCTTTCTACTCTGTTCTTCTTTTTTTTTTTTTGTACCCAGCCCCGGTAGCTCAGTAGGTAGCGTACAGGACTTGAGAACAGGGGGGTCGCTGGTTTGATCCCCGGCTCGGCCAAATTCTTTCCTAGGATTGATGATAGTCATTGCGATAGGATTCATTCCTCTCTAAGGCTGACCTGTGTCAAAACCTTTTGGTTTATTCTACGTCAGGATTCAGAAGGTTGTTAGACAAAATTGATTTTATGGATCCATAATTATGTGATAATTTGCTTGATATAATAGATCACGGAGATGCACTATACCCCTTTTCCCAGAGCATGGCTCAATTATGCATTGAATGGGCCTATAACATTGAATGAATGCAACAAAACTGGCATCCAACATTCCAAAGGAACATCATCAGCCTCATCTTGTACAAACCCCCAATACAATCAAGGCTCTCAAATAGGTTGAACTTACTTGCTCAACTCTTACAGTGCCTTAGGCGAAAGCAGAGGCTTTTGCGAACGGCATAGATCAAATTCAGACTGCACAGAACGCGCGGTATGATCTTGGATCTGTACCGTCCTCGTATTTTATCAAGGGATGTATTTTCAGCTATTGAAAAAGCTCGATGATACATGAACCATGCTTTGTGAAAAGGGGGCTTAATGCATTTGCAAAAAGTATCGACTCAGGTCAGCCTGTGCAGTCTGCGCAGGCTGACCTGGGCCGAAACTTGTTGCTTTTGGTCAATTTTCAGCATGTCAAAGGACCACTCTACCTCCAGGTCCAGTCGATTGTCAGAAAAAAACTGATTTTATAGATCCAAAATTATGTGAAGACTTGCATGGTATATGCATCATGTAGACACATTAAGCCCCCTTTTGCCAGAGTATGGCTCAAATATTTGGTGCTGAAAAAAAAAAAAAAAAAAAAAAAAAAAGAAATGCATCGATATATTGACAATATATCGTGAATCCAGTACCTATGAGACCTACGAGCAACAGTTACAGCTGCTGTTATCCCCGGAATCGTTTAGCTGATAACGGTTTGCCCAGACGTCGCCCGTACGTCCGCTCGGTTCTGACGCACCGCCATAGCAAATATAAAGAGCAATTAGCCTTGGGACACATATACTGGACAGGACAGCGTTGGCGGACAATTATTTCTTTCTGATGAGTCGAGATTTGTAATGTCTCGCGCTAATGGCCGTGTACAATTGTTCAGACGCAGTAATGAACGTTATGCTGACTGCTGAGTACTGCAACGCAATCGTTTTGGGGGCAGGGATCGGTTATGGTGCGGGGAGGTATTGCTTACAGGTATTGTACCCCACTCGTCATTATTGGGGGAAATCCAGGTGCCCCCCCCCTCCCCCCCCCCCCCCCGGAAATAGGGAAAATAATGTAGGCCCTCATATTGTCCCTTTGCTTCGATTTGCATTGACATGTTGCGTCACTGACAGTTGCCCTTTAATTGAAGAACATTTTAATGATGATTTATTTCAATTAAGAAAGTAAACAATAATCCTGATTCACAGTAATAGGGAGATTTTCGTGCGTACAGCTACTATCAAATTTAATATTTACTTTTTTGCATTAATTCCAATCAAGAGGAAGATGATTTAAAAGAAAAAGAAAATAACGTAGGTTTTACTTTAGGTTGAATTTGTTTCTTTTTGTTTCGTTTCGTTCTATTTCGTTTCGTTGGGTTTGGTCCCGTTTCGTTTCGTTGCGTTTCGTTTCGGTTCCGTTTCTAAGTTTATAGGGACCCCTATGTATTACAACACCAATCTATACTTCGGTGAACGATTAACTAACGACATAAGGTCCAGTTATTGATCGTATAAGGCTTGGCGAAACCCGAGCTTAACAAGTGAGTTATCCCTTATCCCACACAAACCCGTCTAAGCTGGGTTCATATTTAGTGTGTAAGATGGCAAATAACCTACGATCCGTGGTCTGTTGTGACTCACGTCAGAAGGTAACTTTATTGTCGATCGATTACTTGGGGTGAATGATATTCATAACGTCAGCAGAGGAAAGTTCAATGTTTGGCTGGCTTCTTTGAGCTAGAGGCCTTCTAGAGGGCACCTTGCTGGTAGTCAAAGATTTTCAGAATTTTGCACGTAAGCTGCAACCAACAGTAGGTGGCGTAATACAGTTCTGCCATGTATTTACAGGTGATAATCAGGGGAACTAGCTCCAAAAAGAGTCAATGGAATTTTGTGACTTCAACACATCGGGAAACTCGCGAGCTAGATCTTTCGATCATGGCGATACCACGAATGTCCAGCACAGACTGCGATCAAAATCGAAAGGATCTCTGGCAATCCGAAATACAGTCCCGGTTGTGTTAGGATACTTTATGAAGCAGTGGATCCCCTGAGTGATAATCAAAATCGGTTGAATCCCGGTATTACCGGAGCCGTGCGCCGCAAGCTCCTTCCAGGACAGGTTCGGACCGTCAGAAAATTCTATCAGAATGCATACACTTTTTCAACAATACATTCTTCCAAGATTATTCCAGTATAGTCTTAGGGGCATTTTTCATAAGTAACTTGGCACAATAACGTGCTATGAGGGTTTAAAACTAATAACCAACTCGAGGTTTGACTACACCACTCATTGTCCGAGATGGTCCAATGTAGAAAAATACGATAATTTCCTCATTGAACAAATGTCGAAAAGTAATCTATGCTCTTTGAAGTATTCTCGTATTGAGTAACAACATTCGTCCACAGGGAAAAAACGTCAAACAAGATATATTGTTCATTAATTAAGTGTGAATTCTATTCGACGAATTCGAGTAATCCGTTTGGGTACCAATAAAATATCACGTTCTGGGTAGGTACTCATCAACCATTCTAGATCCAGTGCTTAATTCCAAAACCAGTCGTTTTACTAGCATAGATCTGTTTCAGGCAATCAGATGGATACTCTTTGAATCTGAAATTAGAACTGACATTATAAGTGTTGTATAATTATTTAGAGCTGAATTGGTGCGCGCCATTTCAACAAGGTGTCAGTCATATCAGTAGGGCCAGTGCCCTCGGAAAATACAAGATCGAGTTGGGATTCGAATCTGCAGAAATTGTTTGGTGTTTTAAGTCGTTCAACGTCTTTTCCCCTTCAGTGTAAGTTATTTCACGGCATTCACACACATGCAAGAGCCGTGTAACATAGAATCATCATCGTTATCATCATCGTTTTTCCATTCTGTCAGATCATCATCATCATCATTCGTTTGTTTACATCAGAATATAAGAAATAATAATAAAACTACATGTAATCATCATCATCATCTGTTATATGTAGCATGATACCAATAACAATCACATTCAACGTCGTCATCATCATCACCATGATCAACTATCATCAACATCATCATGATAAATCAATCAAAGTAATGATACTAACAGTCATCATCATCATTATTATGATTAAAAGTTATCCTTATGCAATGATTTATGTACCCTCGCCAAAAATTAGATCTATTCTTAAAAAGCGTTTGCCGCTATATCTTTTAATCTCATAATTTCTGAAACCAGCTTCAATGATTTTTTTCAATATTATGATATTTTGACTTCTAAGCAATGAATGCACTGTTCTACTATCCAAACTCCCAGAATACCATGTGGAAAGCAAAGATTGGCGTTCAGCCACAAATTGTGGACATTGGATAAAGCATCTTGTTCATCTTCTAAGATTAAAATGCCTTGAGTATGCAGGCAATAGTGACATATAGAGGACGGCCAAGTTCTATGTTAAACTTGTGGCTTGAACATCGGAAACGTGTAAAATACATGCATCTCTTCATAGTGTCTGAATCGCACAATCTTCCAACCTTGTTTAAAAATTTGAAATAAACAAATCTATATCTCCTAATTCCTGAGTATACCAAACATAGGCAAATCCATAAGAACTGAGAATATGTTCAATTTTGACACCCGATTCACTCTACCTAATTCACATAGAGATTTTAATATTATATAACATTGCTTTTGGTAACGATCATTTGGCAATTTAATAATTTTGCGCGAGTATCTAATAGCTTTTAGCATATATATATATTAAGTATATAAAGGTTACGACCACATTGAGATAAAACGATACTGTTGTTCACCGAGTGGCTAACACCAAGAAATTCTCGATAGTGTTGTATGTGAACAGCTTCAATGACGTCATTAGGTTCAACTCCCCAAATCTCGCTACCGTAAGTATAGGCGTTACCATACTGTAAAAAGGTCCAAAATATTCATTAATTAGAGTTAGTGTTGACTAAGTTTCCTCCAAAGTATCATTTTTCATTTCTTCTCAGGGGTCCACCATTTCTGAATACAATGGCTTCATTCTTCTTAAAGTTAACTGATAAATGAGATATTGTACAGAATCTGCACAATGTGCAACATCATCTGCATATAGAAGACATTGTATTGGCGATACATCTCTTGTGATAAAAATACCGGACAATTATAATGAAGATCGACAAATCTTGTATGAACAGATTGAAAAGTATCGGACTTCCTATTTTGCCTTGTCTGGTACCGACATTACACAGGAATGGGACGTGATCTTATTTCCTACACGAAGACTTGATCTTAGGTTTGAATAAACTGATAACAGAACATAAAATACTTTACCCTTTAAACCCTTATCAAAAAAACACTTTAAATAGTTTTTTCATGCACAATTGAGTCAAAAGCTCTCTAAAAGTCAACGAATAAAACATAAAATCGACCCCGGCGCTTACTGATATATTTTTGTATCATACTCTGAAGCGTGAAGAGATTATCGATCATCAATATCCCGTTCGAAACCTAGCCTGGCTTTCATCAATAAAATTAAACTGTTCTGCCTGTCGATATATTCTTTCATTTAGAATACCAGAGAATATCTTGTATATGACATCATCAAGTGAGATTTCCCTGTAATGAGACGGATCGTCTCTGTTACCAGATTTATATATTGGAACTATAACACTGAGACCCCATGTATCAGGAAATTTACCAGAGTTTAAAATACAGTATTGTTAAAAAGTAGTGCCAGGAACGGCGTAATGATATCAGGGGCGGTTTTATAAAATTCAGCTGAAATACTATCTATACCGACAGCTTTTCCATTCTTCAACCCTGGTATACTATTTCTAATCTCTTCGTGTGATATAGGTATGTTCAGCTCTTCTGTCGCACTATTTTCTGGCCAGACCAAATCATTGAGATTTGGCTATTATTGTTATAGTACAGGAGGTTCTTAAAATCATTAGTCCATTTATCAATATCTGTTAGCTCTAACTTTGACTGTGATTGTTCCTTATGACTGTATTTTAATATTTTCCAAAATTGGACTGGATTATTAATCAACTGCTGGCGTTGACGGTATTGAAAAGTCTGTTTTCTATCTGCACAGATCTATACGTTATAAGTCATTTCGTGCTTGTATGTAATTATTAAAGTCATTTTGATTGTTGGTTATCCTAAATTTCCTTAACAGTGAACATTTCAATGTTTTGGCACCGTAACAAGATTCGTCCCACCAAGATTGATTTTGATTAATCTATTAAATGTGCCTTTGTTTAATTTCAGTCGACAGAGACTTGGTAAATGGAAGTGATCGTTTGAATTGCTGCATTTATCACGGTATTTATAGGATGTTTGACATTATCGGACAGAAACATAAATCTTTCCCGGAAAATTTGCACGAAGATATTAGAATGGTTACTTTTCCACTTACACATTTCCAGGTGAAATAACTGTGCAATGGTGCTTTCGTTTTGGTCGGTTGTTTCCCTTGAAATTTGATTAACCCCCTAGCGTTAACCTGCTATGAATTGGAAAACGATCGGACTCGTCAGAATCTGGTTTCGAAATGAGCCTCAGGTTTATAGGAAAATGTATAAAGGGTTGCATGACATCCTCTGATTTTTTATGTTTGACGCTGGAACAGAAAAAAATGCCGGTTCAACCGTAAAACTTACTTTCGTATCCGCCCGACTTTTAGTTGCCTTAAGAACAACTGGATGTCTCCTCACTATTTTTCCTCTCACAACATTGTTGTGATTCAGATAAGCGGTGTGAATGGCAGACGACACTGTCGTAAATAAGAAATTACATATATCCTGAAAACCATTAACTAATGAGATCCGCTTCAATACGCCAATCCGCTTCAATACATGATATATCTCTGATCGATTACCTGGAGATGTATATGGGCTGGATGTTGATGATAATGTACAAAGTTGGCTATTTATGCCGTTATATACTCGTAGATCTATATCCATACACGCACATGTAATTACCATACGATTTCGATCGTAACTTTTCTTTACTCACAGTATTTTCATTATCATTCAAAAACGACATTTTCCTTGCATACACATGATTCTAGTTTGTATCACATATAAGAGTATTTCTAAGTCTTATGTCTAAAGTCGTGCCGAGCCACGTGGCTTCAGTGGAAATGCACATGACGAGAGCGATCCGTCGGTTGTGAGATTGAATCGATACATAACATGAACCGATTCAAATCATATCGTTATTTATTCAACCCGAAAAAAGGTTACGGTATTTCTTAGTACAAAGCAGAAAGAGAATTCGTTTGCTACTCAAAGTTCACCAGAAATGTTTAAGTGTATGGTTAATATTACAGTTGCCATTTCGCTACGAATACTTAAATACTCTTCAATTACTGATTTCTTAAGTGATGTAGACAAATATGTTCACAATTTAACCGTTTGTATATATATTTATTTCAGTAAAATGTTTAATTTTTAAAAATTTTACCAGGAAAGCTAACAGCTCAGGATGGTACATGATTGATAATGAGTAAGTATGTGACCTGTTGCTTTTAATGACAGCTCACAAAGGATAATCAGCGACCTGATAAGGAGCATATGGATATGCAGAACAACATCCTTTGTGTAACGTTGTTCCATTCTTGGACACCCATCTTTCCTTGATGATTCTTTGCTTAACGTGACGGACTGTGTATGCTTATTGGGACTGAGGTCAAGGAATCGGGCTGGCCATTTCAGGCGAACAATATCCTTTATTTGTAGCTACTATTTCACAGCAGCACGGGCATAATCTTCAAGAAGAACATATACCATACAATCTCACCTGGTGTCCATAACCTTAACCTCGTAAATTCAGTCCGCTTCTGCCTAAAACCACAAAAGAGCCTTGGCAGTAGTCATGTTCAGCATAAGTGGCTGCATGGAATTCCTTCCCTTTGCCGTACTCTAGCAGAAGATTTAATGTCCTACATGTATATTTCGGGACATGTAAGCAATGCACAAAAATATCATGAAAGTAGAGGAATATATTAATTCCATAACTTGAAAATTCTGCCTGACACACAACTTTTGTGTATAATGGGGCCATTTCATAGTCTGGATTACCTGCCCCTACCACTACGTTATAGGGTCAGGCAAAGCGCAATAATGGCTGCCTCCATGGCGTCCTGAAGCGTAGCCCCCATCCTGCTTTCCTGTTTTTCCCCAATTTCATGTGATTCAGTTTGACCAGTGAACAAAATGGGATCAATTTTGTGCAAAATATACATTACCGAATCTAAAACGTGTTGTTAGGGTATGGTATGAATATAAATTTGACTATGAATCATTTTAAAAGTAGCCCTGTTTTCGGACGTTACATCGGTGCAGTGACATTTCGGATACTTAAAGCATTTCTGATTTGTAGTTTTTAATAAGAACGACAATTAAAAAACTTCACTGCCATTACTTTATTGCAACCGATCTGTTTTGAATGCAGCCTATGATCCGATTTGATCAAGTGATATAACAATACCTCGTTACCTTTCCATATTATCAACAAGGGGCGCCATTACTGCGCTTTGCCTGACGTACTCTTGTAGTACGGCGGGGTACCAGACTAGCCATTTCAGTGCATCTCCATGTCGAATAAGAATATCATAAGAATATCTCACCCTGTTACAAGAATATCTCACTCTATCTCTCGCGAAATGAAAACATAATTGCCGAGCTTTCTGTATCGTCACTGCACAGTTTTATATCCCGTTAGTAACGGTATAACCGTTACTGCATAACCAGGGATAAATATATAGGACGTGCTCTGTGAAAAAGGGACTTAATGCATCTCCATGATCCATGATACCAAACAAGTCACTGCATGATTGTGGATCCATAAAATCCATTTTGTATAACAACCGATTGATTCATAAGGTACACTGGTCCTTTGACATACAGAAAATTGACCAACAGCGAAAAGTTTCGTCCCAGGTTAGCCTATGCGGACTGCGCACGCTGACCTAAGTCGATATTTTTAGCAGATGCATTAAGCCCCAGAGCGCGACTAATATATATTTCCAAGAAGATAAAGAATCCGTTGGCACCATAGCTGAATGAGCAGAGTCACCGAATACAGCTTTCTCGGTCGTGAATTCTGAAGCATGTTTGTTTTTTCAGCATACATGTACTCCCTCCCCCCGTTAAACAGAACAATACGAGACAAAACTGGTCCAGACTCTAGTTCAGTATCCCTTCAGCTACCGGAGGTCTAACGACCCTGAAGAAAATTGCTTTTGAAAACATTTGCGTGAAGGAAAAATGCTGGTAACTGGCATTATCTCCTTTTTCCAAATTGTTTTGAGCCCTATCAAAAGCAGAAATCATAATTTGAGCCACATTTACTTTGCCGTCGACAAATGCGTTCAGTTTGGTCGAGTTCAATATTTTGTCGGATAGTAAAAAGTTTAAGACTTGCAATCTGTTTGGCTGAGAGGTTTTCCGCCGGTCAGTCATGCAGCAAGTATTGAAATTTAGAATTGGAACATTGAGGGCAAGGGGGCAAGGGGGCAAATGCTCGTAAACAGCTCGCGCTCCCCTCGCCTCGATGGTTCAAATAGCTGTCTAGTTATGTGTATCTTAAAGTTTTATGGGGTGTTAACATATTGTTCCACTTTTGAAAGGTTCAAAATTGAAAATACGCGACAGTTGTCAAATGATACATGGAATTTGATCGGAGGGACAGACGAAAATTATTGTGACAAACGGAGAAATCGGTATGTACAGCAGTTTCTCCGCTTTTGTGATTTGTTTTCAAACGTAACCCCTGTGCCAAGGAGGCCTCATAAGGGAGAAAACTTATAGGAAAGATGAATGTATTTGAGCCGTGCAATGTGAAAAGGGGGCGTATTGTATCTGCGAACAGTATCGACCCACGTCAGCCTGCGCAGTCCGCGCAGGCTGACCTGGGCCGAAACTTTTCGCTATTGGTCAATTTTCTGTACGTCAAAGGACCAGTCTACCTAATGATTTAGACAGTTGTTCGACACAATGGATTTTATGGACCATGGTAACATGACGACTTACTTGGAATCATCCATCACGGAGATGCATTAAGCCCCCTTTTGCCAGAGCGTGGTTCATTTTTTTGTGCAGGAGAGTTTCATTTTCCACCGGAATGGTGCTGAAAGCAAGGTACTCAAAATTAGCCACTGATGTTACAAATTGAATTATCCGAGTATGCTACATGCTGATGATTTTATCTTTCATCTTGTAGCTGATGACCGAGAAAACTTTGGTGAAAAAAGGAAAAGCTCTTAATGAGCAATGTCTTATCTTGCCACAATGTTTCCTCTAATATTCACGTACATTGGTTAAAACCTCAAGTCATGTTGATTATCTGTATCTAACAAGACTGCGTTTAAGGTCGTTAGGTGTAAGCTTGTCTCGTGAGGGAAGAAATATGTAAAACACGTGTAATAACAGTAGAAAAGAAAACAAAATAAATCAATAATAACAGTAAAAAGGAGATTGTGCTGACTTCTGATCTTGTTGAAACTAAGCCAGGTACATAATTGTGACTACGTAACCACAGCCCACAGCTACATTATAATGGCGTGACAACATAGGAAAACGCTGTCAGGGCCAGACTGCCCTGTTAAAGGTAAGTTCTTCAAGGAAACTATACAACATGTAGGTAAGAAATAAAGGTACGGATAGGCATTGCGTGATAATTTTTTTGGTCTCTAAAAATATTATATTTTTGGCATTGTTCACCGAATAAACCTCACAGATAATTTCAGTCCAAATAATTGCTATTTTGGATTTGCTCTTATCGCCCGAAAGCGGACAGTGCTGATCAATGATCGGACTGTACGTTTTTTTTTTTTTTTTTTGCAGTCTGATCTTGATCATTACTGACCGCGAAGGCAATTAAAGTTGTGAAAGGTACTCTTGGGATTAATAAGCATGTTTGATCTGCTTTTGATAAACATTCGATAAAAATTGTGAGCTCGATGGTGGAGTCAGATTTGTCTTTAATAATCTATTATCCTAAAATCAAAGTGATAAAATTATCGTGTATAGTCGCGTCAGAAAAATCGAAGTGCTGATAGTGCTAGAAGTACGGTGTTTTTTCAGCAGTAGGACTTCTTTTCCGTCAGTATTTTGTCCACCTACTTCAACTGTTACACTGTTTTCATGTACTGAAGGATAAATGCAATTTCAGTTTTGATAGGTGAACAACCTCTCCAGAAACGGACTATGAAACTATAATCACATTAGACTAAACATTAAACAAGCACAGCGAAAATAGGAAAACTGACTTTTTATTCCGAACTGATGTAATACAAGTTACACAAACAATAACATCAAAAGAGAAATGCGTGATATGGCAAACGAACCACTGTAAAAAGTTAAAACATCTCATGCTATGTACCTTTTGAATATAAGAACTGAAAATAACGTACTCGGTAGAATCTAAAACCAATCAATCCATTCTAAATGTAAAATAATTATTTAAAATCGAACTCTCCTCCGTACCCCCCCCCCCCCCCCCCCCCCCCCCGCCCATCAAAAATAGCCGAGAAGAATTTGGTAAAGCCACAAGGACTTCTGATTATTTTTAAATTTAGAACTGGATTTAGAATGCGCTCTAGAAATCAACAGAATAATTGTCCAGTACAATTATATGCTCATAGGAATAAATTTATCAAGAGAGATAAAAATTAAAGATAATGAAGATGTATGATAACCATTTTTCAAACTAGTTTTTAGTCTTCTCCATTTATCAACCAGTCACAGCTCCTCAGATGTACCCATTTGAAGTGCTCATGTGGATTAGTTCAACGATGTAGTTCACCTGGCTGCCGATTCTACGTCGCCGACGGGTAGTACCTTCACTAGTTTAGGAATGCCGGTTTTTAAAGAAAAAAATGAACTTTTTGTCAGCACGGGTCTCTGTTACCAGCGCTCATCAACTGTGCAGGCAACACTGTGTTGCCGAGAAGCCGTAGCCAGAATACGCCAACGTAATAGTAAATGATCAATTATTAGACATAGACATTTTAAGTAACGTAAACTACACCGTTTCTTATTACGTACAAATGGAATTACATGCCAACAAACAAGGTCAAACAAACAAACAATTACACACACACACATTATTATTGTTGTCATGCTATTGCAAACATTTATAATTGTCAAATCACTTTTCATTGAATTGTACATTAACATTTGCAATATGTAATAGATTACCAAATAGTATAGGGAAAAGATCATCCATTATCATATTGGTTTGCTACGGTGTGAGAAAACACTCGAGGATATCGATTAGCTGCATTATTCGACGGTGTACAGATTGTTTAGGGCGTTTTCTCTCCTTGCTACCGTAACCTGGGACCTGCATCCTATGCTGTGCATATTTAAGAGCATTTTCTCTCCCTACTGCCGTTACCACGGACCAGCATTCTGTCCCTACTTCCATATAAAAAGCGACGTGCATTCCATGGTGTCTTTTTTTTTTCGTTTTTCCCTACTGCAGTTACAAAGAACCTTTTTTTGTTTCTTTACTGCAGTAAGCTAGTTCTGCATTATATGGTATGCAAATCATTTAGGGCGTTTTCTCTCCCTACTGCCGCAATCCGGGAACTGTACTGTATTGTGTACACATTTGTAGGGTGTGTTCTGTCCTGTCGTAACCGTGCATTGAAGGGTGTGCATATTATTTAGGGAATTTTCTCTTCCTACTGCCGTTACCTCAGACATGCGGTCTATAGTGTGCACATTATCTGGAGCGTTTTCTCTCCCTACCGCGGTAACCCGGGACCAGCATTCAATTGTGTGCATATTATATAGGATGTTTTCTGTCCCTACCGCGGTAACCTGGGACCTGTATTTTATGGTGTGCACATTTATTTGGAGTGTTTTCTGTCCCGACTGCAGTTACAAGAGACCTGCATTCTATGGTGTGCACAGTTTTATGGCATTTTCAATCCCTACTCCAGTTGCAAGGGACCCGTATTGTATGGTGTGCACATCATTTTGGGCGTTATCTGTCTTAAAGGCATGAACCTAAACCTGCATTCTATGGTGTGCATATTATTTAGGGCGTTTTCTGTCCATGCGACCGGAATCCGTGACATGTATTATACCTTGTGCACAGTTTTATGGCGTGTTCTGTCCCCAATGCAGTTACGAGGTACATGTACCTCTATCCCATGGTGTGCACATTCTGTTGGATGTCTTCTGTGTTTACAGCAGAAACCTAGACCTGCATTTAATAGTATGCACATTTTTTGGGCCTTTTCTGTCTTTACCGCAGTATCCTAGACTTGTATTCTTTGGTTTGACTTAACTTTTGATGTTTTTGACTCTACTGAAGTAGTTTAGACCTGCATTCTATGATGTGCACATTATTTTGAGCGTTTGTGTCTTTACCACAGTAACCTAGACCTGCATTGTGTGGTGCGCACATTATTTTAGATGTTTTCTGTCCCTACATCCTTAACCTATGCCTGCATTTTAGGGTGTGCACATAATTTTTGATGGTTTTCTGATGTAACTGTGGTGACCTAGATCTGTATTATATTTTTTGCACATTACTTAGGGGTGTTTTCCGTCCATACTGCTATAACGCGGGATCTAAATTCTATGGCGTGCACACAGAGAATTTTTGGCTAAAAATTAAATAGCGCTTGTCACAAGTGAAGCCATCGTGTATAAAATCGTCGCTAATTATTTTGCACCAGTTTAGATTTGTATAAAAATGATATTTATGAGGTAAAGATTAGCGCACAATATCTAGATCTACGAACCAGTCGGAAATGTACGAGAATTAATCGCCGTCCATAAGTTCTGACGCCATGCCTTCAACTTGCACTATATGGTGTGTATCCCGTCACTGAGTCTATCACTAGCATTTTATGGTGTGTATTTAGCGACGACCCATTGACAAACTATCATGAATTTCATTTTTTTTGGTTTTTTTATGAAACGAATGATTTGTCTCACAAGGTAAATAACTCTACTTTTTGGGAAAGGAAAAATTGAATACTGCATTACCTCGCTTTAAATGTTGTTAACGTGTACTGAAAACTGCCTTGGTCCTTCGCGTGTTACGTTTTAAATCAATAGTCAAGGGTAAAACTTGAAATAACCCTCAAGGAGGTAGATTAGCAACCATAAATTCTTAAAGTTATCATTTAAAAAATAGTACATGTAGCTTACTTAACAAACAAATTTGACAGATCTCAATTATCTTTATGATTGCGCATATCTTTGTAAAAAAAAAAAGCACAAACTGTCAAATAACGCGGAGCGCAAACAAAGATCCGACTGCATGAGAACGGAAGCTGAATTTGATATTCTCCAATTTCAAAGAGCTCAAAGAAAAGGTAAAATCAAACGAGTCTTCATCTGCTAACCATCAAAATTTCTCACCCTGGCCAAACTTTTAATTTTAATTTCTCGAGCAAATATGGGAAAGTTATAATATCACTTCTAAGCGTACTAGCTGTTACGCCAAATATACAAGTATACGTTCTTATGTGATAAGGGAAAACGCTATTTAGAAAGACAAATGAAAAAAACATACAATATCGGCTTGAAGTGAATGTAATATGTGTAAAGACCAAGATCAGTCTGCACAATACTTGATGCCTAATAATTTGCTTGTCAAGATTGTTTTTTTTTTTCCTTTTTGTGATCAAATTTGTAGTGAATATTTTTGTTCCTTTTGCTACTATAATCTACCATGTTGTTGTGTATCCAACATTAATCAACCCTTAACCACTTATTCCCGAGTTTTAACGACCCTAAAGTAATAGCCATTCAAAAACATTGTGGGTAAAGGAGAAAATGCTGGTAACCAGCATTTTCTACCCTTCCTTAAATAAATTTCCAATTTTTAGTCACATTTATGTTGTCACCTGCAAATGCTTTCAGTTTAGACCAGTCTAAAATTTTGTTGTCTGGTAAACATTTAATGTTGACAATCCCTTCTTTTACAAGGATGATTTCAAATTCGTCTGCTGCAATTTTGATTCTGCATGAATGAGTTACCTCTTACAAAACGGGGAAAAGTGCAGTAGGTACTATAAGTCCATGTAAGAATAAACAAAATGAGCATTTCTTGCCGATTATGAACTGAACACGTAAATGTTGTGATTTCAGAGTTCTCTCCGCGGGAAGAATCACCATATCGGCCAGTATAGATAACAGATTAGACTGCAAGTTCTGTGCAGTCTGTTCTTGAGCTACACTGTCAGAAGACTCGCACTGAGTCGTACTTATCGGCCGAGGAGTTTAGTCTGAGTTTGGCGGAATGTCTGACCAGATATAAGCAGTTCAAATGATAGAGCATACTGAGATTCTATCTTGATATGTGGTGACCGTTACTAGTATATTACATACAGTAATGTAGTCGTCCCCAGCTTGTAACTTTGTACCATGGGATAAAATTTTAGACTGGTCCAAATTCAAACCATTTGCAGACGACAAATAAATGTGACCGAAAAAATTAGTTTTGGAAAGGGTAGAAAACAGTGTGGGAAATGGAGAAAATGAGAAAAGATTTTTTGAATTTTTGAACGTCCCCTACCACCTCTGTAGCACTCTATGTGAAAACCGTTTAAAATAGCCTGAATGGTAACGGGTTAAGGATTTAATGGAATGATGTCACACTGAAAAATAACAGATCAATAATGTTACATTAATGGTTACGACTCATTGTTGATTTGTTTTTTGTTGCTTTTACACGTAGTCTGAACAATGATACAATCTGTCGTAAAATGGCCTTGTATCTGTTAGACTGGCTGACTGGGTGTCGAAATTCCCATCTAACCGTCGGTTTGTCTGCATTCATGTGCGATACTTTGTTCGTATTTACTACCCGTGTCTTTGTATGCACTTCTGTATGTCTGTCTATCTGTGTGACCATCCGTCCGCCCGCTTGCCCTGGCCTCTGTCTCTCTTTTTGTCTGCCTTTATGTCTGTCTTTTTGTCTGTCTGTTTGTCTTTTTGCCTGTCTGTCTACGGTTTTGAAGGTCGTGGGTTCGACTGTGTCTGTCTGTCTGTCTGTCTGTCTGTCCAAGGATGAATCCCATGGTGGGAAAGGGAGAAAATGCTTATAACCAGTACGTATACATTTCATCTTAAACACATTTTATTTGTCTTCAGCATAAATAATGCTTTCATGTTGTTCAAGTCAAGAATTGTGTCCTTTGGTTAAGAGTTTACCTCGCTACCAAACGAGAACATTTAAAACTTTTCTAAACTGATACCGTTTTTAGACGAGAGTTGAAATAGTGCTTTTAAGATGGGTATTGTCTTTAAAAAGGTAGAAAAGATTTTGCGAAAAGGAGATGCTGGGTAGCAGCATTTTCTTCTTTTCCCATAATGTTTTCAAAAACTTTTTTCCGCAGAGTGGTAAAATCTGGGGATTGTTTGAAACTGGGCTCAAAGGGTAAATCTGTCACTAAAACTGACACACATATTACACTTTCTGCGATAGGTCAACCGTCAAACAATAGTCTGTTTTTTTTTTAATGACCCTTTTTGCGGAGATAAACATGTCCCGAAGTTACCATTATTATGAATAAAAACTCGAAATATGATAGCCATAATTATATAAAAATCGGTGCATTAGCTCTCTAAAACCGTCAGGGAATTTTAATATCGAGTAGGCTTCGGGGCTATAACTATCAAAACAGGTTTTATTACATAGTTTTAAAAGACTTGTTTAGCTTAAGTACGATATGCCCTATTTCCACTTAATTGTTACATGCATTGAAAATAATATCCACTTGTTGTGTCCAACATCGGTAACAAATCGTTGATTTTCGGTATATTAAAGATGTTACCGTCTGTGTGTCTGTTTCTCTGTCTTCAGTTTGTCTGTCTTTCAGCCTGTCTTTCTTTTAGCCTTAAATTAGTCAGGCGGGCGGTCTTTCAGTCTTCCTGTCTTTTATACTGTTTTTCTGTCTGTCTTCAATTGTATCTGTCTTTCTTTCGGTCTGTGCGTCAGTCATTCAGTCTGTGTGTCAGTCTTTCATTCTGTCTGTTCATCTTTCAATCTGTCTGTTGGTCTTTTAGTCCTTCTGTCCGCCTGTCTATCCGTACGTCCTTCTGTATGTCTTCCGCCATCTGCCTGTTTCACCCTCTGTGTCTCTCCTAGTCTCTCTCTTTCTCACTGTCTCTGTCTTTCTCTCTTAGTCCTCCTCTCTCTCTTTCTCTCTGTCTCTCTTCCCCATCTTCCTCCCTCCCTCTCTCTTATTTGCCAGTTTGCTCAGATAAAAAATATGGGCTGTGCTGTGACAAAAGGGGGCTTAATGCATTTCCGTGATGCATTATACACATTAAGCCATTACATGATTATGGATCCATAATAGCCACCTTTTTTTTTTTAACAAACGACCAAATCATTAGGTAGACTGGTCCTTAAACATACAGAAAATTGACTAATAGCGAAAGGTTTCGGCCCAGGTCAGTCTGCGCGGACTGCGCAGGCTGACCTGGACCGATGCTTTTCGCAGATGCATTAAGCCCCTTTTTACAGAGCATGGCTTATATATAAGACAATCAGAGACAACAAAAATGAATCGCTACATAACTCATACAAAATGTCTATATAAAAGGGAGCATGCATTTTGGGAAGACAGAAATTGCCCGCTCGGAACGGTAATAACGTAATGGGGTATTTGTAAATTCCAGATTTTTTACCTTTTAAATATGCAGCATTAACCTATTACCACTTGCAGATGACTTTGTCAGCCTTGCAGCAGAGATCGTTAGAATTAGATATTAAATATCAATTAAAAGGGGCATTGCACTAGATTTTGACCCCGGTTTTTTGTGGGAGAGAGTATATGAGCCACGCTCTGTGAAAAGGGGGCTTAATGCACCTGCAAAAACTATCGGCCCATGCTAGCCTGCGCAATCCGCGCAGGCTGACATGGGTCGTTACTTTTTTTCTTTCTTCAAATTTTCTGAATGTAAAAGAACCAGTCCAGCTCATGATTCTGTTATTTGTTAGGTAAAATGGATTTCATGGATCCATCATTATGTGATGAATTGCTTAGTATTATGGACCTCAGAGATGCATTTAGCCCCTTTTCGCCAGAGCATGGCTCATATATTTGTTAGGAAAAATCATTAGGACGTGACAGTTTGGGGAAAACAGAAAAGGAAAAAAATTCTACTGTCGAGACTCGAACCCATGACCTTCAAAACGGTAGTCAGCGACTGCACCCTCAAAGCTATAGACACTACTGGACATACAGTCGTGTTAAAAAAATCTATTTATCCTTTAGCATGCAACAACGGCCATACCCCACTAACAGAATAGGAAATTTTACTGAAAAGAAACTGGGAAAAAAAAAATACAAAAAAGTCGGAAATTCATTGTGTTTTCTCTACATTTAATGTTATCTTAGTTTTAATTTTAAAGCAATGTTTGCTAACGAATTAAAATCACCAGTGTTTGTCAAGATTTTATGAAAAAGAAAAGGGAAACAAAATCTGGTTTTTTAGACTAATTAGCTATCATTGAAAGGATATAAGCCAGCTCGTTAAAAGCTTATCTGTTTGTTGAAATCTTTACCAGGGTCCGTATTCACCAACAATTCTTAAGAACATCCTTAGTCTTATTCTCCAAGATTTTCTAAATTTGAAAGTCACACGACTACTGATTGGCTAAACCAAATGGTTTAGCCAATCAGGAGTTGCGTTACTTTCAAATTTAGAAAATTCATATTTCTGGCATTGTAAATATTTGCAGACAAAAATTAAACTGTGGATTCAGTGATGGAATTTATTCTTGAAAAATTAGAAAACGTTACCGGGAAAGGAGAAAATGCTCTTTACTAGCATTTTATCATTTACCAAACATTTTTTTTTTTAAATTCTAAGTCTTCAGGGTCGTGAATCACGTAGTTGTCCGATTCAGGGTACAGGTAGTAAAATGGGGTTATCCAACATGCTGAAAGTCAGGAAAAGTTTGAAATTGGGTCCCGTTGGGTCAAAAAGATCAATTGGACAAATCTTACCCCCGATCTCACAGACCCCAAATCGACCCCGAATTTGAAATTTTCAAATTGGCGGTGAATTCGGCTACCTTCGGGAGATTCGTAGTACTTCGTGAATCAAATCGGCGTCAATTCAGGCTCAAAAATATTTTGGGGAAAAATTTCAACATTCGCATTTTTACCCTCGAATTCAAAGGCCGAGCCACATTGATCGAAAATCGTCGTGTTTCGGTGTACTTCATAGTACTTCGTACCACGACGCAGTGTTTCGATGTATTTCGTAGTATTCAATTGGGCGTTGTTCGGGTACGAAACTGGCCCTAATTCCGCGTACTTTCCCGTTCGAAGCACATCGAGTCACGCCGCAGCACACCGAGTTAGCCCGAAGTAGTAGGGGTAACTAGACTGGGGACAGTGTCCCTAGTCTAGCTACCCTGAGGGAAATTTGTCCCCAGAGTACCTACCCCGGGTAGGCACTCTGGGGACAATTCCGGTCAATTTGGAAAATTTTGGATCGATTTGGGTAAAAAATGGCATTTTCTGGCATTTTTGCTTCCCCCCCTCCGTCCCTAGTCTAGCTATCCTGAGGGAGGATTTGTCCCCAGAGTACCTACCCTCAGGGTAGGTACTCTGGGACAATTCCGGTTGATTTCAATGGATCAGAAGACATTGACAATTTTGAAAGATAGATCTTTCATGGTAGATGGTTAGCCCTGAAAAGGGCTGTTTTGTTTGGAGACTGTGTTTTTTCTCTCTACTGACAGCTTTTCTTCGTTTTTCTTGGGATTTTTGGGATTTTGAAGTCATCGAAATTATCAATGTTTTTCCCGTATTTGCCCTGGCCTGTCAGTGTCGGTGAAGATCTCTTTTGGTCAACATGTCGCTTGTGGAGATGGCTATCGTTTTCCTCTGATTTTCGTTTTGTTGTTCTTCTCGGTTGATACTTGCTACAGGGGTTCGTTTTCGGGTAGTAACAAATCTTTCATCAATCGTAATTGGAGCATGCTTCTTTGGTGGAGCACGCTTTTTCTTTGGAGATTTTTTCTTTGGAGACTTCTTCTTTTGCGGAGCACGCTTTCTTGGAGATTTTTTCTTTTTTGGAGATTTTTTCTTTTGCGGTGCACGTTTTCGTGGAACACGTTTTCGAGTTTGTCTTTCAACTCCAAATTTTCTGATGGTTTTTACTCCATCCCATCTCAGTAAGCTTCTGATAATAACACCACCTAGAAACCCTCCCCCTCCAGGTTTTAAAATGATTTTACGTTTACTTTCCTCGTCTATGGATGGATCTGCTAACCGTTCAATATCTGTTCTATGTTTTGTCATGTACATCGTGGTTTGTTTTGGTAATTTGATTTTATTTTCAATGATGTTTTGCGCAGCCAACGTAAACCATTTTAAAATTTCTTTTAATCCTGCTTTTAACACAGCTTCTCTTTCATGTCTATCGGTTTGTTGGCTTAAATTTCGCAAAGCAGCTAAAACTGAACTCGGTGTGGATGGTAAAGCCATGTTTACTCACGGGTGTGAATCATAAAAATGATTTATGTTCAAAATGTTATTCTCTTTTAAGCAAGAATTTTACATAAAGTTTTTTTAAGCAGGAGAATAAATAATGGGTCCTCTTTCAGTTCCTTGTGTACGCCAACGATGAAATATATCTGCTCGTAGTCTTAATTCTTTTTTTGTTTGTGAATGAAAATCTATGACTAAATAACCATGATCCGTCGATGTAGCATCTTCATAAGCAGGTAACAAATGTGGGGCTTGCATTTGGTGAGCTAGTGTTTTAATCTGATTCTTATCTCGTTCATTTCGAAATAAAATCATATATCTGGAATTAAGACTTATGGTTCGACTCGATTTCGACTGCTGAAACATATTTTGCGTGATGTAAATCACACTTGCATTACGATGATGTCCTTTTCTTGTAAACCAAAGTTTAATTTTTTCCTCATCTTTTTCACCCAACATATCATCAAAGACAATTAAATGTGGAATAGATACATCACTGACAATTTCGTTTTCATCGTCAGGAATTCCCTCCACGAATTTTATCAATTTGAACTGTGAATTGAACTTTTCTTGCATAAGATTGTAAGCATGCTGCCATTCTTTGTAACACCAAACAACTCTTTCAGGAACGATGTTGAACAAGTCTTCTCGATAGTCAATTAATTTATGAACGAACTCTGTTTTTCCGCATCCACTCGGGCCTGTGATGAAAATATTACAAGGGTGTTGAAACAATATGGATTGTACATCCATATTTTTTTACTTTTCTCGTTAAAGGCTATTGATAAAATGACAATATCAATGAAAATAAAAGCATTTTTATTGAACATTTTTTATTGAACATTTTTTATTGAACAGAGGTGAACAATAAAAAACATTTCTTACAATAAACATTTTTTACAATGCAAATTCACAAATACCGCGATTTTTCCATTTGTCTTCATGTTCCACAACAGTTTTGTGCAATTGTTCATTGCCCAAAAACAAACTATATACACTGTCCAAACCACTATATTCACACGTTCCTCTAATTTCAAAGACGTTTTTGAATACTGCTTTTGTCGAAAGAGTTGAAAGTACGATTTTTTCTGTGACATCTCTATCAAATAGGAGATACCCTTCCATGATATCCACTCCTTCTGCATTATCTCTTGATTTTGTATACCGTAAGTAAAAGTTAAACAGGACTGATTTCATTTTCAGTAGATTCAGATAACTTTCTTCTGGTCTTCCTATGATAATGAATCGCCATCGACTTGTGACTTTCAACTGCTTAGTGAAATAGTCACTTTTCCACAAACAAGCTGTTAAATAGCCTTTGATGGGGGTATCGAAGTTTGACTCAGTTATCAGCATTGTAATAAAGTCGTGCATGCTATACAATTTACAAGATGTCTCTCCTTTTGCAACTCCCTTGTGCAATTTATCTATCCAAAATTTCACACATCTGAATTTAAGGTTAAACTGTGTTCCTTCATCGAGCGTGTGTTGTCGAACAAATTCTCCATAAACTTTTTCACGTAGCTCTATGGGTAACGGTAACACAGTTGCCATTTTTTCACCAAACGCCTAATATTTTTCCGTCTTACTTTATCTGTTTACCACAAAACAATGCGATATAGAAATTTATTTTCTCAGACTTTTATAACCATAGGGCACAGTGTCAGTAGCGTTTACAATAACTCTTTTGGTGTATACAGAGCGAAACGTTTTTGTCTGCGGTTCGCTGGTCACTGTTCTATCTCTATGTCTTTTAATTTTACAATCATACTGAATTTTAATTTCTATCGTACGATCCAAAGCACATTTTGAATAGGTATCGAAATTCACCACCTGCTTGGTATTGTAATCCAAAGTAATTCCCTTCACTTTACATTTACTTATCTCTTCTCCATCTTTTGTTTTCATTTTGTAAGCATAATTTTTAGGCCCAAGTCCTCTGAATTGGGTAATTTTACAGTCAGGCTCTTCATCAGTCCATTTTCCTAACCTACTGTTAATAATGGGAGGATTCCATAATTCAGGATCATGAATGTACATACAACTATCTGTATCGAAATACAGAACTCTATCTTTTAACTTTTCAAGAACGGCGTACAATTCCAACCTTGCATAAGCTGTTACGTAAGAACCTACTACCACGTTGGCTGTAGCGTGGGTGTCAATATGTTCCAATTTTGATTCATAGTTAACCAAGATGAATGGACAGTCCTCGTCAAAGATTTCTACATGCTTTACAATGAAATTGGGATTGGTGACTAATTCGAAATATTTAGACGGATCACTGATGTATTCCGTCTGAGTCAATTTTTCACGCTGGGCTAATTTCCCCCAAAGACAGTTCAACATAATCTTAGCAAACGATCTTCTCCCAGGGTTTTTTTGAATACAACTTGGATCAAGACGAACCCCTTCTGCCTTCTCATATTCACAAACGAATTGATCTTTTTCCGAGTCTGATTGACACCAATTTGGGTAACCACTGGCTTCTTGCTTAATTTTCAAGAAATTATCCACATAGCCTTTAAAGAACTGGTCCGAAACAGAATTGAAATGCCAGATTTCATACACTTGTATTAGCCGATAACCACAGTCAAGAGCTTTGAATAATTCAAAGGTAACCCAAGTTCCGACCAAAGCCCTCTCTTCTTCACCGTGGATACAAATGTTTGAACTTTCTTCTGCACATTTCATACAGAGTGGAAACATCATTTTATTGTTACAGTGAACTGGAAGAACGGGGTGAAACAAATCAGTTGGAGGTAAAACTTTGCATTTGATTAACCCCTCATACTGACGAATATTGTTCATCTCAATATTCTCACTAGTCAAAATTTCTGGCTGGCCTACAGGATAGGATTTATGTTTACAAACATAAGGGTACAGAGAACAGATATCAATGTACTTGATTTCCTTCTTGCTTTTTTCATCAACATCATAGCTAATTTTTATGGCATTACATCTTCCCCCAGACAATCCCTCCCTCGGATCGATGGGGTCCAAATGTGGATATAGCTTTTCAATGAGTTTTTTGTACTCTTTATCCTTCATCTTAGCATCGAATTCGTGCTCCCAAATGTACACTACATTATACCCCATTTCTTTGATATCTGCTATACGTTTAAAAGTATGTTCGTACAATTCAGACATGGGTCTCCCATTGATGGGGTTGATCTGTTTTCGATCTGTATAACATACAGGACAACCATGATACAAATCCCCAAGGAATTCATAGACAGTGTTTGATTGACGGTGAAAACCATCTACAGTATATCTTCCGATTTGAACTTCCCCACCATTTTTTGCATGGCGAATATGAATACCTTTTTCCCGAGCTACGCTTTGAATCCAACGTATCGCTTTCATAGAAAAACGACGTCTGGACGAATCTTTACTTGAAATGATAGCAATTTGATCTTTTGGTAAATATTTGCTTCGCCAAACTTTGTTACAGGCATCGGCGATGGTAATTGCCTCTAAAAATGGACAAATACCACCCTGTTCGATAAACAGCTTTCTGAATTCAGCACATCCCCGTCTTAGGATATCGACATCTGACCTACAGTATGATTCCATCTCTTTTTGAAAATTGAATTCCTCACCCTTTTGAACTTTATCATTATACCAGACTATGAATTTCGACCTACCCTCTTCAGACATTGAGTCGGGTTTGTAATAAGACATATCCAAGTATGGTCCAATATAACTCCAAAATTCATCTGTATTTGCCCAGTGAGGAAAGTAACCTTTTTTCATTTCTTGAAGACCAAATGTGGCTGGAAATTTCGCCAGCCCAAAGTTCATGAAATTGAAGGAATCGATTAGGCGCACACCATTCAATTCTAACTTCATAATATTGTTTCCATTCATGATCAATTTTGGAACTTTTAACCCAACTTTAACAATATAGTTAAGAATGAACTGTCCATCATAACCTTTTAAATTATGAGCCATAGCTGTGACTCCTTTGTGATGTTTTGAAAAGAGCCACTTGCAAAATTGACTCAAAGTTTCTTCTCCTTGAAAAATAACTTCCCTACCCTCTTCAAATTCACTGCATGTAGAACAATGAAAATCAAGTGGTTTATCGATACAATCATCACATGCTCTATGTGCTATACAATAATTCGGGATGTGTACCCCTGTGTCTTGTTTGCATTCAAAATCAAAGAAAATGAACTGTGGTTTTTTGACTAGAGAAGAACTCGTCTCATCATCGCTGTCGTGTTTCATCTTACTCTGGTAAGGCTGAATAAAACAACGATGAGAAAAGTCAACTATCTTCTTACAGAGATGACACTTTTTCTTTCCATTGCAGATATGATTTCTCTTTCTGGCAAGATACTGTGCACCACATTTTGAACAGAGTTTCACTAATTCACAAATGGATTTCTTTTCTTTACCTTGAACATTTCTGTGATTTTCAAAGCATAAAACACTAAAAAATCGTCTATGACACTTGGAACAGACATACTCTTTGGATTCTGATGGACATTTTCCAGCACGATAACAACCTTTGCAGATTTTTGAGCAAGCATGATTTTCCCGCCCGTTATAACCCACATCACAGAACTCACAATAATATGTACAACAAAAAAAACCTTTGATGGACTTGATGTAGTCATAATGGTTTTGATGAAAGTATAAATGTATGATCTTACTATTGTCTTTCACTTCTGGATGTTCAAATATTTTCCTCGTTTTGGAATGCTGGTCGTGAACTTTAATGACATAGTCTTTTTCATACAAAAACAATTGAATTTTTTTGAATTCATCAATTCCTACAGACTGTGTTGGTAAAACTCCAGCTTCATTCATCAATTTCTCGGCTTCAATCTTTTGAAGTGGTCTGTTTGATCTTTTGATGAGATCCCATCTCCGATTCCATCCTTCGTTGTTTTCACGTTCATGGTAGCAAATTCCCACAACAACGGCTCTTGCAAAACATAATTGATCACGGTTGTTAATTTGAATAATGCATTGTTTCTTCTTGGCAAAAACCTTTGAATCCAATTCCGACGAATTATATTTCACTTTTCCGCTACCACATGGAGGTATTGTATGTGTAATGTCAAATGTCATGGATCCATCGTTCAAGACAAAATCTGTATTCGACTGTAAAACTCGTTCAATTTCATTCAATATAGTTTCACCTTGCAACTGTTCTGTAGCTAAAAAGGGAATATGAATCCCCATCTCCAATGAAGGATGATCGATGGTAATTCTAATCATATCTGTCGGGTTTGCATCTAACTTTCGAATGATTTCATGGGTAACATTGTCAAATAATCCAAGCAGTCTCTGGGGTGATAATTCTTCAAATTTCTTAAAACTCACTGACAATACATGTGATTCTGTTCTAAATTTTCTTGACTTCTTTTTTCCCCTTTCTATTAAGTCATATAGACTTTTCATATCCAAAGTAGAGCTGCTGTTTTCTTCTTTTTTATCCACGAACATATTTGGTGAAAAGATATCATCTTCACTGTCACTTTCTTCTTTCAATGGTACAGTTTTTTTCTTTTTTGGTGGAAATGACTCATCGTCACTATCACTTTCTTCTTTCAACGGTAAAGATATTTTCTTTTTTGGTGGAAATGACTCATCGTCACTTTCACTGTCTGAATAATCTACTATTCTTTTTCTTTTAGCCATCGTTTCAGCTCTGGCTGAGAAGACAAAATGAAGGAGCCGAGAAAAAAACCTAACAATTTATAGACTCTTTCCTTACAGTAGTGTATAAATAGAGACATCGACTGTGAAAATCTCATTATTTCTCTGACCAACCTCAGACAATACAGTTGATAAAAGAAAATGAGCGAGTTCAAGCTAAAAAGTACAGCACCAAAGAGAGTGTATCTGTATGTTAACCCATACACCCACGATTATGAGATCACCAATATACCACCAAGATATCAAGTCTACCATACTGGGAACTATGTGGGATCATTTCTATCCCACCAACATTCTGCAGAAAAAGGTGTCTATCGTATCACCAGAATCCTGGATCAAGCGACATTCGACAAACGATATGGGATGGATGGCGTGAGAACAAATATTTGTTTTACGTGCAACAAAACAGGGCATTGGGCCAAACAATGTCCAGAAAAAGAAAAGCAGACTGGAGAAAATGTTTTTGTCTTCGTGAACACCCACACCCACGATGTCGAAATTCATCCAATAAAGGAAATGGATTGGGACTCTCAACATATGAAATACGTCGGGGTAGTAAATTCATTCTGCAAATCATTCAGCAATGAAAATACATGGAAAAAAAGTTCACCACAGGATACATCATCCGTTGAAACTCAGACCATAGACATGCAGAGCGACAACACGGCTATCAAGGATTCAGAGATCTGCAAAATAGCAGATAAATTAGAGACTTTGCGGAAAAATCTGGACAAACAAAATCTCATAGATTGCACAAAAAACGAATTTTCTGTAGAGTCGGATTGTTCAAACAGGAAGGAAGAACCAAAAGATTTAGTGTTGATAGAAAAAAGACCAGAGGAAAAACGTCAAAATAACGAAAAGAAGAAAAAACGACAAAGCAAAAAAAACAACTGTTTCTTTTGCAAATCGACAAAACACGGGAATGAAATGTGTCCAGATATGGTATTAAAAAACAATGAAAGGGGAAAAAAACGTAAGAGTAAATGTGAATCTGACATTCCAAAGAAAAAAAGAAAAACAGCCTAAGTGAAAAAAGTTTTTCATTCATTCTGTCTTTTTACAGTTCAAAGTTCTATGACATTCCGAAGAAAAAAGTTTTTCATTCATTTTGTTTTTACAGTTCAAAGTTTCATTGTAATGAATATTGTACAAAAAGTTCTAAAATAAAAAGTTATAAAATAAAAAGTTTTAAATAAAACATAAAGGATTTGACTTTTTTGTTTTTTGACAATTTGAAAAAAGTTCTTTTCTTGGTATTGGGTAGCCCATAAGACTAAGATCGGATAAGTCTAGATGATTCAATTCCTGGGAAATGGTGGGAAAAACCCAGCAAACATGATTTCGTTACATTTTCGGAAAATGACGTCATGTTTGATTTCCGGGAAAGTCACGTAGTGCACAAAGGGAGATAAATCTTGTCTGACTAATGCAGTCATAATACGGTATATAGCTCATATAACCCATACCGTGGAGAAAAAGTCTAAGTTCAACGATGCTTTCTGACTTGGCCAAGTTGAGAAGGGAATATAACCCATATTGTGGAGAAAGACTAAGTCCAACGCCTATAGAGAAAGAAATAACAGCTCAACTTTATCCTAATAGAGAGAAAGAACACCACTCCAAAAAACTAAGTCCTACAGAGATGAACGATGATCGATCAAACCCCACAGAGGGGTCAGCGGACCACTTTGTCCCTAGTTCCCTCTCCCAGGGAGAGGGAACTAGGGACAAATCCAAGATGGCCGCCAAAAGGTCAAAATAGCCTTCCCAGTGGGGTCAGCGAACCATTTTGTCCCTAGTTCCCTCTCCCAGGGAGAGGGAACTAGGGACAAAATGCATTCTTTTATCGGCTATGAATTCAGCAAACATCAATCCGACGACTGTATTGGATAACATTTACGAAGAGGTGAAACAGTTAAATTCGAAACAAGATTCTATGCTGTCTCAGATCTTAAAAGAACTGGAAACATTCAACAAACATTTGGAGGAGATTAAAACTTTAAACACAAACACCGAACGGTTGTGGAAAAACATTGAGACACTACGCTATCAAAGTCAGAGCATTTCAGCAGTTCCAGTAAAGATTCCTGTGGAGTTTGACTTCGATAAGACAAATCTTCACAAGTTAGTGGACTCTATCGTAGCTGTTGTGAAGAAAGAAAAACAACCAAAACAAAATCAACCGAGAAGAACAACAAAACGAAAATCAGAGGAAAACGATAGCCATCTCCACAAGCGACATGTTGACCAAAAGAGATCTTCACCGACACTGACAGGCCAGGGCAAATACGGGAAAAACATTGATAATTTCGATGACTTCAAAATCCCAAAAATCCCAAGAAAAACGAAGAAAAGCTGTCAGTAGAGAGAAAAAACACAGTCTCCAAACAAAACAGCCCTTTTCAGGGCTAACCATCTACCATGAAAGATCTATCTTTCAAAATTGTCAATGTCTTCTGATCCATTGAAATCAACCGGAATTGTCCCAGAGTACCTACCCTGAGGGTAGGTACTCTGGGGACAAATCCTCCCTCAGGATAGCTAGACTAGGGACGGAGGGGGGGGGGAAGCAAAAATGCCAGAAAATGCCATTTTTTACCCAAATCGATCCAAAATTTTCCAAATTGACCGGAATTGTCCCCAGAGTGCCTACCCGGGGTAGGTACTCTGGGGACAAATTTCCCTCAGGGTAGCTAGACTAGGGACACTGTCCCCAGTCTAGTTACCCCTACTACTGCCCGATTCACACCGCAGTACTACCAATAGACCTTTGTCACCGTCGTGTACCATTCGGCATACCTCGGGTGATCCGGCGATCAAATCCCTCGGCTGTATCACGTAGCTTGATATGCACCTACACGGTACATTTCGCACATCTCTGGAAGCACACCGCTTTACCGTTATTAAAATTGTAAATCTCCTCTTAAAAAAGAAAACGTGAGTAAATTTTCTATCGTTATCTTTCTAAGAATATTTCAGTCGGCAAACAGTTTGTACATTCAATTTTTAGCGTAGTTTATCAATTTCGTTGGGAGCTTTCATTAACAGATCGATAGAAGTGAATAACCACATCGTGGTTGTTCATGTCGTTGCTAAGCGATCTACAGGGGCGCCGCCATGTTTAAGATCATGTGGTTGGTAGTTCAAAATGGAAGCCTCCTTTATACGGACGAGGTTAGATGTAGGTACGGAATCGGCCGAGTTGTGACGAGTGCGTCGTGTACTACGGACTGCGGACCGCAGACTGCGGACTTTTCAAAGGGGATGTCTCAAACGAAATAATGCAATAATGAGCTGAAGTTAAAGGAGAACTATAACGAATAATAAGTTAGCAAGTTTAACCTGCTATTTTAATGGTTCAACCCAATTTCTTTACGTCGACAGACAAGACCTCCACAGATCTTGACTGTTCTGTCTAGAAATTGCCTGCCGTGTCTCCAAACTGCGCCAGTTGCCTTGTATGACATTAGACTAGCTAATGTTTGTTCGCTTGTCAGACCGTATGCTTTTAAGTGTCGACATTTCCCCAGTCCCATTTCTTGTTTTATCTTGTAGTCGGGCTGCTGTGAATGCTGTAAGTATGGGATATCAATTGGGATTACATTTCATCCGCAAGTAAATGCAGTCTGCAGGGAAGTTAAGGGCCAATCTTTGCCAAGAAGGCGAGCTGTTGTGCGTTTGTGCGAAATCTGCGTTCAATATACAGCTATTTCCGTTACTTTCTGTCGCTATATTTGAATGCATAACGTGGCAGCACTGAAGATCCGAATAGTACTGTTTCTGTGGATCTATCGCAGACATGTTTATTCGTTGCGACTGCTGAGGGGATTTTGTGTAATTTCCCCAATAGATCTAGCCACCTGATTTCTAGAGAGCCAGCGTATGAAAAAAGCAATATAAAAGTTGAAACATGGAGTAAACGTTCCTTTAACCGAGGAAACACTAACGTTAGTATACTGGAAAGGAAACACAAGCTAGGAAGTTGTCGCAACCGCACTAAAAATAAAACAACCCTGAACAACAAGAACTGACAGTTTATACGCATTTTTGTTCTTTTGAATATCACGACCGTTAAGAATGTTGATTAACTGAATGAATGTCTCATTTGTCGCCCCTATTTGATAATAGAATTATCGACGATCCTCTGAAAACAAGGAAAATACGTCTTTTACACGTTGTTGTTCTTGTCGTCAACACTAAGTCTTAATGTAGTATATGGTAGGGGTTGTGAAAGCAGATGAAAAAATTAAGTTATTAAAAAAAAAAAAATCATACATGCTTACTTGTGCTTGATACAGCACTGGCATTATGGAAAGCAAAGTTCTTTTTCTTATTGAGCGCATATTCTGTGGAATGAACAACTAATATTGATAAAGTTCAAATCTTCTCTTCAGGATTAAAATCTAGCAAATCATACAAACCATGAAACTATTTTTGAAGTAGAGCGAAGCGATCTTGGTATTGTTGTAATTAGAGTTGTACGCACTCCTGACGGCCAAGGCCGGGGGAGGGGGCGTCATTACTTCTTTTCTGTTTTCTTCTAACTTGCAAACTATGTTTTCGGTATGACCAGACATGATTCGAACACGTCGTTCCCCTCACGAGACCGGTTCTCTAACCGCTAGGTCAATGCTGCAGTTGTAGTTGTTGTTGTCGTTGTGGGGGGGGGGGGGGGAAGAGGAGTTATGAGTTTGGGGGTGTTGGTGTGCCGGGTGACACGGCCACGGAAATGGCGGTTTGAAGAAAATGGTGTATCTGCTCAAAACAAGTAACTTCTCCATTTCTCACAGTGTTAAAAAATAAACAGTTTAATCACAAAATCACGTTTATTTCAATATAGTTCCCCTTTAACGATAGAAGAGAATTAAGATCGTTAATTTCGTGCAAACTGAGGTACGATACTACATGTACAATACTCTTCTCACGACATATGATATCCAGTATGTGATCTCTGGCGGACATTATCAGATCCAAGCAGGAATTCGTGAAAAGAAAGGTCCAAAACTTTTAAATGAACTCGGAATAAGCTCAGACAATGCGGAAGAAAATGCATAATTTGTTATATGAAAATAAATAATGTTTGAGAGACGTTATTTCCCTCCTTTTTTTCATTTTACTACTTTGAGACAACCCCTCTTAAAAGTCCGCGGTCAGGTGTCCGTGGTCCGTAGTCAGCGTAGGTGACAAAGGTCTAATAATAACTCTGAGATGCCGACTTTGTGTCCCGAGGTACGCCGACTTACACCGAACAACGACGAATGGCGTCATTCCGAAACACTCCGGAGCACACCGAGGTACTACAAAGTACCCCGAATTTAGAAGAGTATAAAACGGCAAGCCGATTTTACAAATTAGTGTCTTTTCCAAATCACACCCACGACTACTGCCTTTGTTTCTTGTGCTCAAGTTGTGACGGTTCTGTTCGTATCCTAGCCCCTGCTGTTGCCAACAAGACTTTGCCTTCTCCCTCTTCTCGATTTCGATGAAGATGTAGCACAATATGGCAATGATGACTTCTTCAGTTGTAGTTGGCATGTTGTCACTTGAAAAGTTTAAGGATAACTGATTCTCAACTAAAAATTGAAGTATTTATATACCGGGATTTGTCTTTTGTTCAAATTCTGGAGCAAAGCCTTGTAGAAGATTTGAAACTCGTAATAGATCCGGAGCTGTCGGTGTAGTTCGTGGTACATCGTAGCCCTTCGCACATAGAAATTGGGACAGTCAGTGTGGATCGGGATGCTTTGTAGTACCTGGGCTCCAACACTCGGCGTACTTCGGGGGAAAATCGGGGTGGAAGCGTAGTAAATCGTAGTATATTGTGATATGTCGTAGTACGTCCGGAGAAAAACTCGTTGTATTTCGGGAAATATGCCCCGAAGGTCCATTGAACAGCTCGTTTTTGTAGTGATTCGGGAAAAATGTTGTCTCCCGAAGTACTACGATTTTTTTGGGATTCGGGCTCTGTGAAACCTTGGGGTAAGAAAATCCTTATATGAGGTCTGATACTCATAAAACTTGATCAGAACGTTTGTCTTGATGATATCTCTTACAAAATGCGAAACTGGGTCATGCCAGGTCAAAAAGTAGTTGACTGGAACAAATCTTAGAAAAACCCTATGTCCAATCTAGAAGCAATATTTTCAGTTTTGTGCTCATGAAACTTAATCAGAATGTTTGTCTTGATGAGATCTAGTGCTAACTCAAAATTGGGTCACGTCTGGTCAAAAAAGTAGGTAACTTGGACAAATCTTAGATAAACCTTTTTTGCTCTCTAGAAGCAACTTTTTCATTTCGATATTCATGAAATTGGTCAGAATGTTTGACTTCAGTGCCCGGTGAGTTTAATGGCAAATTTTATTTATTAGATTTGTGGTTAGTGGTTTCATAAGGTATTTTCAAATGAAACGTAACATAAGGCCAACATGACGGGGCACTCTCCGCCATCTTGTCTGACTGTTCACCTTATATCTGTACTTCCTTGTTTATATGTCTGTCTGTTTTTCTTCTGGCAAATCAATCTTCTTGCCCTTTTGATTTACCACACTCTTTATCATGGATTGTGGCTAGAGTTTTTGTAACATATTTCATCACCTGTGTTCGTCTGCCAGTCTGGCTGCTTTTTGCATGCATGCTCCCCTCGTTTGTATATGAGCATCGCTCTAGTGAAAGGGGATTTAAAGCATCTCCGTGATGCAATATACTGAGCCATCCAGCACATAATTGGGGATCCATAAAATCCATTTGGTCTGTCAATTAGCTGAATCTGGAGGCAGAATGGTGCTTTGACATAAATAAGTTTATAGAGAGCAGAAGGTTCGACTCATGTCAGCTTGCGCAGTCCGCGCAGGCTGACATCTTTTGCAGACGCATTAAACCTCCTTTTCACAGAGTATGACCCATATGTATCTTCAAGAGTTCCTGCATATAAATATCTCTCATTGCGTCTGACATTTGGGGCTTTCATGGATTCAGCGCTTCATTTACATCAGATCTACAAATTTAATCTGGTTTCAAAAGTATTTTAGATATTTCACGTGGGCAGGTCGCCAACTCCTATCTTTCCTGCATTCTAGTGACAGGCCCTTCTTGGCTTTAAATCGAGGACATTCATTCGTGCTTGGTGCTGCCAGCATGAAATCAAACCTGGGATTAACCCTTTACCAAACAAAGGCTTTTGAAAACATTGTAGGTTAAAAAAAGCTGCTAACCAGCTTTTCCTCCTTTTCTCACGATGTTCTCTACCTTCTCCAGGTGAAAATTCATCATTTCTGCCAGCTTTGATATGTCCTCTACAAATGATTTCAATTTTGACAAGTCTAAAATTTTGTCGTTTAGCAATCAGTTGATATTTACAATCCAACGTTTTGGACAGCTTAGCTACGGAAAAGCATCTCATTCCTTTCTAAATTGTTATCATAGATGTTTTATCTGAAAATTATTTGAAAACTTGGAATTCTTCCTTTCTTTACAATCTGTGCGTTTGTCTGTGAAACAAAGACACGCGTCTGTACTTTCAGTGATTTGATTTTAAAAGTTACGATTCATGACGCAGGTGTTTAATTTTGTTGCTGATAAGTAAATGGATAAAGAATGTAGACAAGCCTAGGCTACAAAAATATTGATGGGCAATATTAAATAAATTGTTCTATAAATCAAGTGTGCTTTGAAGATTAAAATTTAATTAATTAGATCTAGATCTATAAGGTTTATATAAATTTTTGACATCCTTATTCTTTAAAAGATTTTAACTTTCTATTATCCGAGGCCTTGTTACAACCTTCAACTCTTCACAACATGACCCCGACTTTTAACGACCCCGAGAAGGAAAGCTTTTGAAAACATGACGGGAAAATGAGAAAATGCTGGTGACCAGCATTTTCTCATTTTCCAAGATGTTTTCATTTCTTCGCACACCAAATTTCAATATTTGAGTCACATTTATTTTGTCGTATGCAAATGCTTACAATTTGGACAAGTCTAAAATTTTGTCGTTTAGAAAAAAGTTAACCCATTACCACACAATCCCGACTTTTAACGACCCTGAGAAAGAAGCCTTTTGAAAACATTGTGGGAAAAGGAGAAAATGCTGGTAACCAGCATTTTCTCCTTTTCCCACAATGTTTTCTACCCTATCCAATACATAAATCACTATTTAACCCTTTCCCGAACGACAAATTCTAGACTGGTCCAAATTGAAAGAGTTTGCAGACGACAATTCTAAATTTGATGAAAATGGCAGAAAATTCTCAAAAAGGGTAGAAAACACTGTGGGAAAAGGAGAAATTGCTCGTTACGAGCAGTTTCTCCTTTTCCCACAGTGTTTTCAAAAGACTTGTACTGCAGACACGTGAAAACCAGGGCTTGTTTGGGAAAGGGTTAAGCTGCACGTAATTTGTCGTCTGCAAATGCTTTCAATTTGGACAAGTCTAAAATATTGTCGTTTGGAAGAGTTAAGTGCTGATGAATTGAAAACAGCGTGACAAAGAAATTGTTTGGAACGAGCAACTTGTGTCTCCTTTTTTCCCTGGCAGATTCTCTACCAACCGATACCTATCACGAGAATGGCAAACCTTTTACTGTGTAGGGAACTATCAGTCTCGAATGATTTTGAAAATATTGCATCGGAATAGGAGGAATTGGTGTTTACAAGCTTTATGTAATTCCTTCTTTGCCTACAATGTTTTAGAAATAATTTCTACTTTAAAGTCGTTTTTCTTTCGGTAACTCCATTAGTCATCTTAAATACATAGTCTCTAAAATCTGCACTGATCTTATTTTTGTTTGTCCTTGTACACCCAGTGCACATTTTATTGGTTACACAGAACATAAATCACTGTTAATTGTACGACGACAGAAATAGTATTTTTAGCAAAACTTTGTCTAACTGCAATCCTTTATCCCCACTCTGTGAGTTTAAATAAAGACTGATCCAACTCAAAAATGGTCGTGAACATATATCTACTGACCATTGTGTTTCATGGTGGATATATGAGTCATGCTCTGTGAAAACGGGGTCTAATACATTTGCCAAAAAAAAAAAAAAAAAAAGAAAATCGACCCATGTCAGCCTGCGCAGTTCGGAGATGCATTAAACTCTCTTTTTGCCAGAGCGTGGATCATGTGCTGCTAAACTACGTGAGAAAAAAACATAACCTTGTTCAAAGGCACTTGTTTTTAAATAAATATTTTCCATACATGTATCTAGTTTTATGGATTGCAAGCCATGAAGCTGTTTGTCAACACACAAGTGCCTGTGCCCTTGTTGCACAGACACAACTTTCATTTGCTGTGACAAGATTGGTTAAATTTAGACCAGCCAGCAAAAAATGGAATTTTGTCTTAATATGCTCCCTGTTCAAATACGCAGTAACAAAGCAAACTTCAGACTGCACAAAATTAGATTTTGACCAAAGGAGGGTCCTTATCATATACCTGGAAAATGATATTTTTGTAAGGAAAACCCCTTAGGATGTGACTGTTTATTCTTAGTTAAAAAAAAAAGAAAAAAAGTACAACAAACAATATTTGCCACCGGTGTGACTCGAAACCAGCGACCTTCGAAATCCTAGCTTAGTGCTTCTACCGACTGACCAATCCCCAAAACTCGCTGTTAACGTATCGTTTGTTACCCAAACATGGCTAATTAATTCGTGATAAACGGGATAAGAAATTTATAGAAAAGATGCTTTAACTCTTTACCAGACATCAACATTTTAAATCTGCTCAAATAAAAGCATTTACTGACAGCAAATTAAATGGGGTTCAAAGCAATACATATGTCTTTGATAGAGCAGAAAACATTGTGGGAAATGGAGAAAATGCTGGCTTTCAGCATTTTCTCCCATCCCCATAATGTTCTCAAAAAACCTTTTTCTTCAGGATCGTTTTGAACTCGGAATTGTGCGGTGAAGGGTTAAAGGCGACCAAATGTGAACAACACGGGTGGTAAAATGCATTAAAATTTCAGTAATACCTTTTAATAGTACGGACTTGATCGTAAAGATGGCAATCTGTTGTTGTACGGTCGGTGCAAATGTTAGTCGCTGGCAGGAACATGAAATTCAACGCCAGGCAAAAAAGTAAACAAACGATGGAGCGACCTGGCAACTTTTAACCTAGTGCTGAAATTTATTTTTCTGCCAGCGACTAACAACTGAACCGACCGTATAATAACAGATTATCATCTTTACAATAATTTCCATTCTTTACAATGGAATAATTTGAATTCAATTGCATTGTAACACCCGCCTTGTTTACTTGGGCTGCTATAGGGCCTTTGATAAACAAAAGAGATATTCCTCTTTTTTAATGCATGTATTTCTATGAATATTTAAATTTCAAGGCCACCGTGGCAGGTGAATAAAAAATATCCGTATTGCTAAAGATTTCTATTAACCCTTAGGCTGCTTATCGCGACCCACCGACCTTTTGCGGACAGCGTAGATCAAGATCAGACTGCACAGAACGTGCAGTCTGATCTTTGATCTACACTGTTCGATAAGGAGATATCTTTCCTCCAAAAATACCTGTGAAACAAGAAAGTTTTGGGCTTCTACTATCTACTATAAAGTTTCTTTTCTTTTATTCAGCAGGATAAGGGTTAACCTTACAAAAAAAAAAAGCAGTCCGGTTGCATACCAATTTAACCCTTCACCAAGCAACCCCAGTTTTAGCAACAACACCACCAACAAAGCTTTTGAAAACATTGTGAGAAAAGGTGAACATGCTGGCTACTTGTATATTATTCTTTTCCCACAATACTTTCTTCTCTCTCAGACCACTGCTAGGCTTTAAGTCAATTGATATTTCGTCTGCGAACGCTTTTAAATTGGACAAGCCTAGAATTTTGTTACCTGGTATCAAAAGTAAAGTCAGCGTTGGCTGACCTGGGTCCAGCCTGTAATAATTTCTTTATCAGTCCTTATCGCGATCTCCCTATCACGGTCTGTATAGTTCTATGGCAATAAACTGTTAACCTATCACCAGACAACAAAATTTTAGCCTTGTCCAAATTGAAAGCATTTGCAGACGACAATTTCAATGTGGTTCAAATGGTGCAATCATTCTTTGATAAGACAGAAAACATTGTGGGAAAAAGGAGAAAATGCTGGTTACCAGCATTTTCTCCTTTTCCCACAATGTTTTCAAAAGGCTTCTTTCTCAGGGTCGTTAAAAGGCGGCATTGTAAAGGTTTAATCTTTTTCTCAGAGTAACGTCATAATAACAATAAAGCTCTGGCAAAAGGGGCTTAATGCATCTCCGGGATACGTGGCACCAAGCAAGCCATTCACATAAATAGGGATCCTTAAAATCCATTACGTCTGACGATTGACTGAATCTGGAGGAAGAGTGGTCCTTGGGCATGCAGAAAATTTACAAATAGCAAAGTTTCGACCTATGTCAGCCTAGGTAGATACTTTTTGCAGATGCATTAAGCCCCCTTTTCACAGAGAAGGTTCCTGGAACCCAGGCTAGTGTTGGTGGATACTGTTTGAAATGCACGAATAAATGAATCATCCTTTAGATAAACACAAGTGAATGGTAAATTTCAAACAATTTTCTGCTAAAATGTCTTTTTTTTTCCTTTCAAGGAAGGATCCCCGGTGTCATGTGAATGTAGATAATCTCGAGGTTAGCGTCAGTTGATTAATTCAATGCATTTCTCCCTAAATAAGTTTAGCAAATGGCATTCTTTACAGACGTAAAGGCGACGTTTATTTCCTTGGAAGAATAAATGCAATTTAGTCCCGTCGTTTTCAAGTTAGCTCTTTGTGTGGATTCACAATTACACCTTGCCCTGCTTGGGGCGAACCAATTCTCTTTTGCGGACAGTGTAGATCAAGATCAGACTGCACTGACCGTGCAGTCTGATCTTGGATCTACACTGTCCGATACGGTGAGTTTTTCTCCAGCGACAAAAACTTTGTAATCGAAATGTTTCGGTATATACTACTGGCTTGAAATCTTCACTCTTTTTATTTAGTAGTTTAAGGGTTATTTAAAGTTCGATGAATTGGGATCGTGTTTAATTGAAACTATTCCCAGTCTTTCATCCTTCCGGCATGTATTTTGCTGAGATTATGGACCAAGATCAGCCAGCACATACGTACAATCTAATCTTGATCCACACTTTCCGTGTCGCGATCGATAGTCTCAGCCACACGATCTCCAAGGAATGCCACTTATAATTCATGAAATCGTTTGGTTTTTTTTTAAATAATATTTTTAAGGAATAGCTTCTATTTTCCTAAAAAACGAAACAGACATTTTCAGACTTTCAGTAAGACAAAAGACTCAGTTATTGTAATTTTGAAAGCGTTTTTGTCAACATATCTTGATGAGATGTCGGATAAGCTAGATGTGAGATCAGATCGCAGTCTGATCTTGATTTACATGGTACAAAAACACATTATACCGTGTACACAGTCTTGAAATTAAACTCACTCATCGAAAGTACATAAACTTGATTCAACATTTAGGAAAACTGGATTCGTATTTACCAACCCTTCTTCATTTCGTACTTCTGTTTCTGAGTTAAGAAAGTAACACAACTTCTGATTGGCTGAACCAATGGATTAGCCAATCAGAAGTAAACGTGTACTTTAAAATTAAAAAAAACAAAAGAGAGAGTGTTGAGGTTAACACTTAGACCGTTCTGAAGAATTATTAGTGAATACCGACCCTGGGTATCTATTTACCAACAATTCTTAAGAACATTCATAGTTTTATTCAACGGAATTTTCTGAATTTGAAAGTAACACAACTTCTGATTGACTAAATCAATCAATCATTAGTGTAAAATGATTGAAACTGAAATGATATTGACAACAGCTGTCAAAGGAGCTAGTCAGATTTATATAATCTCGCCAAACCTCAACCATGATTTGTTACTGAATTAAGTAAAGCTAGGCAAATCATCAATAAAGAAGAAAGGAAAAAAAGAAGAAAAAAAAAACGCAGTCGTATTTCCTTAATGGGCTACGTTGCCTCTTAAGGTTTCTTAATCTAAAAAAAGTAAACCTGAAGCTGGAAATAGATGGTGAATGCGGGCCCTGGTTGATCTTTTAAACGTTAGTAACATATCAATCTCCTTACCTAAACGTCAATATGCGTTTGAAAAAAAAAAGATACATTATAAGCCATGCTCTGTGAAAATGGGCCTTAATGTATTAAAAAAAAAAATCTCGACCGAGATCCGGAATGGGGTGGTCTAGGCCGACATTTTTTTCTCTTGCAATTGTCTGCATGTCCAAGTACTAATTAGATGTTTAGACAAAATGGATCATGTGATGACTTGCTTTGTATAATGCAGCACGGAGATGCATTAAGCCCCTTTTGTCAGATCATGGCTCATGTATTTCGTTCTTCGTATAAAATGGACAGACGTTTTGATTGGTAGAAAAGTGCAACAGCATCTCCGTTCGGTAAATCTGCATGTTTTGTAAGCCGCGTAGTTCAAGATCACAATGCACGTTCTGTCCAGTCTGATCTTGATTTCAGCTATTCATTGTTGTGTAAGATAATATGGGCAAACCACTTTATGACTTGCAACAAGTCTGTTCTGTCTTCTGACGGATTTATAATGCAGAGGTTCTGGGTTCGAGTCTTAGTTATCCACCAACCATTCTTAAGAACAATTCTACTCCTATTCTCCAGGATTCTCTACATTTGAAAGTAACATAACTTCTGATTGGCCGAACCGAATGGTTTAGCTAATCAGAACGTGTGTAAGTTTCAAATTTGAAAAAAAAAAAAAAAAAAAATCTGGAGAATAAGACTGAGAAGGTTCTTAACCCTTTCCCAAACAAGCCCTGGTTTTCACGTGTCTGCAGTACAAGTCTTTTGAAAACACTGTGGGAAAAGGAGAAATTGCTCGTAACGAGCAATTTCTCCTTTTCCCACAGTGTTTTCTACCCTTTTTGAGAACTTTCTGCCATTTTCATCAAATTAAAAATTGTCGTCTGCAAACTCTTTCAATTTGGACCAGTCCAAAATTTGTTGTTTGGGAAAGGGTTAAGAACGGTTTGTGAATTAAGGACTAAGAAGGGTAAAACCAGGGAAACACATGAATAAGTAAATTGTAGTGATACAGTTAAAAACTAATGAAGCGTTTTAATCCATTACAACACAAGCCCGTCTTTAACATGAGAAAAGGAGTGGGGTGAAAACATTATGAGAAAAGTAGAAAATGCCGGTAAGCTGCGTTTTCTCCTTTTTCCACAACTTTTTCCGCTTTTTCAAAGACAAATTCCATCACTTGAGCCACATTCGATCTTTTGTCAGCAAATGCTTATCGTTTAGATAAGTTTAACATTTTGTCGTTTTGATAAAGAGTAAATCACCCGCTGAATAACGGATTCTTTTTCATGACGAAAAACTACCGGACTGAAAGAAAACCAGTAAGCTTGCATGAGGTTCAAAAGTTGAGTGGGAAGAATAGTTATGACGATATTATATTTGCCGAAATCGGAGCGATATAATTATGGATGGGCATCAAATCTCTTGTCTTCATTATCTTCTCCTTTGACCCTTTCCTCGTCGACTTTGTACCGTAGAATCCTCACCCCCTCCCCCTAAAAAACCTTTGCCAGACGACAAAAAGCTGGAATAGACTCATGTTCAAAGAAATTCGCTTTTTCTCGATGCTTGAACATGATTCATTTCTTTTTTAGTTTGATCAGATTAATGGCGTGCAAACACGCGAAAAGGGGCCTTCGGACATTTGCGTAAAGTGTCGTCCCGGATTAGCCTGTGCAGTCCGCGTAGGCTAATCCGAAACGGCACTTTACGACTATATAAGGTTTTTTCATACAGTAGACTTTCGTGAAACAGAAAATTGCACAAAAACGGGAAGTGTCGTCTCGGATTAGTCACAGACTGCACAGGCTGACCTGGGACGACACACTTTTACGCATATGTCCGAAGGCCCCTTTTCGTGTGTTGCGCGTCAAGTATTTAAGAAAGAAAATTGAGCGACACAGTAGTAAAAGAGTCCAGAAAGATGGATAGGTTCACTGGCAACCAGGACATAACTGAAATGATATTGAAAACAGCTTTAACGGGAGCCAGTCAGATTTCTATAATCTCACTGAACCTCAAAAATGATTTGTCACTGAATTAAATAAAGAAAGGCAAATCATCAGTAAATAAGAACGTAAAAAGTAAGGGAAAAAAAATTACTCGTATGTCCTTAATGGCTATGTAGCCTCTTAAGGTACTTTCAGATTCCACGCCAGAGTCTTGCAAAGACCTATGTGAATGTCACGTGATTAACAGCACGCGTCCACTTCGAAGATTCATATTGCAATCAGTACGATGATGTCATACCTGGTGTAATAAAAATGGTCCAGTTATCGATTGCAAAACGTCATCCCGATAGTTAAAACGCCAAAAAGTGCACCTTTTTACAGAATGTAACCGTACAGTATCTGATTGTAAAGAGATATGAGCCATGCTCCGTAAAAAGGGGGCTTAATGCATCTGCGAAAAGTATCGACCCAGGTAAGCCTGCGCAGTCCGCGCAGGCTGACCTGGGCCGAAACTTTTCGTTAATGGTCAATTTTCCGTATGTCCAAGACCAGTCTACCTTATGACTAAGTCGGTTGTTTGAAAAAGTGTCTATTATGGATCCATAATTATGTAATGGCGTGATTGGTATAATGCATCACGGAGATGCATTAAGCCCCCTTTTGACAGAGCATTGCTCATATATATATCTAGCTGTATATATCGATGTTAAATAGGAAATTTTGAGTACTGGTACGGCAATAAAACTAAACAGCGCCCTTTAAACAACACCAGCAATAACAACAAAAGAACGAACGATCAGTTCTAAAAAATCAACAACTGCAACAAATTGAAATAAATGTTAGTTTAACAACCAACAAACATCAGATTCTTTTTATCGCATAAGCTTATGTATCACAAAAATTATACTTCACTGTGTGTTATAACATTCATGTACCTACAATTCCATATGTATTGAAATTTACATGAAGCATATTCTCCTCTCTGACAGGAGTGTTAAACAGAGACGGAAAAAAAAAAGTTTCAAAGTAGCTTGAGTAACATAACTGTTTTGAATCAAAGATGATAAAACTCGCAGTTTTGTCACTATAGGCTTTTTTTTACAGTGAATTTCATAAAGAAATCTTAGTGGGCGATGTTTAAGGAATAAGGCATATGATTTACAGAGCTTTCACCAGTTACGACACTGTTCGCTTATGTGTAAGATAAGAAAATTTGTAATTGTTGTATAGAACTGAAATAGGGGTTGGTGTCTGATAAACCCGAAATTTAAATAGACAAGCACGTAAAACATCAGACTCGAAGTATTCAATATTTTCCTGTTTCACTTAACTAAGATAAATGGTAGGTAACACTATATCCTGGCGCCTGAAGGTTCGTTCAGCCAAATCTGCATATAACTGATTATTAACTAGCATGAACCACTCCATTTGACGGCATTTTCGTAATTTGATACTCTGTTCTATTGGTCTGAGGGAAAGTTTGGAATTAAGGCAAAAATCAATTTCTTTGAAGTGTTTTTTGTATTTCTTTTTAATTTTCAAGACAAATTGTTCGTGATGGAATTTTTAACGACGTTGAATCTTTATTCTTCGAAGTTTAAAAAGGCATTAATAGGCCACAAAAGCTTTTTTTTGGTTTTCACTTTTTCACCGTAACGTCTAAATTAATACTTTACCAGACTGCAAAAATTTTAAACAAATCAAAAAATTAAAGCAAATTTAAAGAACAAATTAAATGTGGCTTTACCACACAACAAAAACTTGGATTTGTCTAAATCAAAGGCATGGACAGTTGACAACTTAAGCTGCTGAATAAATGAAAAGCAAATTTCTACTCAATACTATAAGCCCAAACATTACGGTTTAAAAGTTAATTTTACCGGAAACAAAATAGCGTATCGGACAGTGTACATCAAAGATCAGACTCCACGTTCTGTGATCTTGATCTACACTGTCCGCAAAAGGTCAGTGAGTCGCGATTAGCAGCTTAAGGGTTAAGTGTGGCCAAGGTGGTGGGATTTGCTTATGAAAATAGAGAAAACGTTGCAGGCAAAGGTGAAAATGCTGGTTACGAGCAATTTTCTCCTTTTCCCATAATGTTTTCAGAAGCCTTCTTCCTCAGGGTATATAAAACTTTGGTTTGTTTGGTAAAAGGTTAAAGACAAATTTATACTCGTTTTCAGTCAGCTTTTAACCCACTTCACCTTTATTTTCAACAAGTTTTTAACTCATACCATCTGTATTTTATGAAACTGTAATTATTCTTGTATCTTCATACCAAATGTTGCCCCTGACGGCTGCAAGGTTTCACAGGCTACGGCGGATACTAAATGCATTTCATTTTTTAGCAGTCTTCAAAGAAATCACTGTTGTCGTTTCCGGTTTTAAATGATGACAAATACTCGGAGTTTCTCTATCCCTTACACAATATATACATGTATTGGTAATTTATCATAGCTGACCAAATTTAAGCCATTCTACACACTTTCAAGTTTTAACAGCGTTTATTTTTTTCCCTCTCTCTCTCCCTCTCTCTCTGGCAATAAGGATTTATCTTTAAACGATCGAATTTGTTGTACAGATTATCGAACAACACTGTGGGAAAAAGAAATAAAAAGGAGAAAATGCTGTTTTTCTTTTAAGAAAATAGGCGGTACGTGATTGGGTGTGCCTAAACTGAACTTGGAAAGAATTCCAAATTACTGTACTTCTTAGGGAGATAATTTTGCGTATGTCTAAAATCATTAACCCTTAGGCTGCTAGGCGCGACTCAAGGACCTTTTCCGGACAGTGTAGATCAAATCCAGACTGCACAGAACGTGCAGTCTGATCTTGGATCTACACTGTCCGATAAGGAGATATTTTTCACCAAAAATATCTTTGAAATGGCAACATTAAGGTTTTTACAATCGGCTTGAAAGTTTCAATTAACTTATTTAGCAGGACAGAGTTAAGAAACCATCCAGATGCTATGTTTAGCGACACACGCCCACGCTTTTGAAATAATTCTGCTGTATCTTTAGAAAGACAATAGCGTGAACTGTAACCTTTTTTTTTCTTGCTATTTTACGCCATACTAAGATTGCTTCCTGTTATTCAATTTGCTCATCCTTTCTATCCTTTACCATACAATCCAGAGTTTTGGCGACCCCGAGGAAAAAAAAAAAGGCTTTTGAAAACATTGTGGGAAAAGAAGAAAATGCTTGTAACAAGCATTTTCTCCTTTTCCGACAATGTTTTCTATCCTTTCAAAGAGAATCTCATAGTTTGAGTCATATCTTATTTGCTGTCTGCAAATGCTTGCAATTTGGATAAGTCTAAAATATTGTCGTTTGGAAAAGAGCTAAAACAACCTCTCAGTGTTCCGAGCTCCGCTCGAGACGCTTTGTGGATAGTGTCGATCCATATCGTCCCCTTTTGTTTTTTTTCCCTCCAAAATATCTTCAAATGTACAGCCATGATCAGACTGCACTTTCTGATAATCCTGCGACAGAGACGTGAAAGGTTGAGGAAAAAAACTCATGCGTAATTATGAGCTTGAATTTTTTCCCATCTAAATTAACTTTTTCAGCCAAAGGTCATAAGGATTTTATAATCTTATAGGATTCACTAGACAAGCGGCCGGTAGAGATCTAAATTCAAACTGCTCGTTCTGTGCAGTCTATTCTTGTTCTATGCCGTCCGAAAATGCACCTGTTTTCGCACATCGCGTTGATAGGGCTGAGCAAAAATACTTAAAAAAAAACCCACTGAAAATGGAGACGATTGAATCTGGCGATAAAAGAAGAGACAACACTTTGATCCTCAAAATTCATTACGTCAGTTTAATCCTTTATCAAACAGTCCCGTGTTTTAACGACCTTGAAGAAGAAGGTTTCTTAAAAAAAAAACATTGCTGGGAAAATGAGAAAATACTTGTAACCAGCATTTTCTCCCAAAATGTCTTCTGTATCTGGGCTTTCAAAAACAAATTTCATGTTGAAAGCCACGTTTACTTTGTCGTCTGCAAGTGCTTTCAATTTGGACAAATCTAAAATTTTGACGTCTTGTGAAGGCTTAAGACTTCAACCTTTACCACATAATCCCGAGTTTTCACGGCCCTGATAAGGAAATGTTTTGAAAACATTGTGGGAAATGGAGAAAATGCTGGTAACCAGCATTTTCTCCTTTTCCCACAATGTGTTCTATCCTTCCACAGCCAAAAAGCATAATTCAAACCGCAAATAAATTGTCGTCTGCAAATGCTTTAAATTTGGACGACTCCAAATTTTTGTCGTTTGGTAAGGAGTTTATTAACTGTATACCAGACGACAAAATCTTATCGACTTGTCCATATTGAAGGTATCTGCAGACGACAAAACAAAATATGGCTCAAATGGCGGGATTTGTCTTTGAAAGGGTAGAAAGCATTGCGGGGGAAAAAAAGGAGAAAATGCTTGTTACAAGCGCTTTCTCCCTTTACCACATTCTTTTTTTTTTTGGAAACGTCAGGGTCGTTTAAACGAGGGATTGTTTGGTAAAGCGTTCATCAATCCCGTATTTTAATCATCTTGAGACAGAATGCTTTGAAGATATCGTGGAAAAAGCAGAAACTCATCGGCTGGTCGGCATGGATTTTTTTTCTTTCAGATACAAATCCAACCATTTTATTCCTTACCAGACACAATTTCGGTCGAGGTTGTCCAAACTGAAAGTTTATGAAGTAGACAAAGTAAACGCGACTAAAAAAATCGGGTCTTTAGAAGGGTAGAAAACATTGTTAGAAAAGGAGAAAACGCTGGTTATATTCGCCTTTCCACACACTGTTTCAAAAGGCATTCTACTTCAAGGTCGTTTAAGCTCGGGAGGGTTGTGAAAGGTCAATCAAGATTTACATTGGCCTCTACAAATGCTTGGAAAGTGGACAAGCAAAATATTCTGTCCTTTTGGTTAGAAGTTTAAGAAATGCTAGGGTATTAAAGCAAACAAATTTCCCTTTAAAAATCACCAAATCTATTTCTTTATATTTTTTAAACAAAGAAAGTATACTTGATATGATGAGGGAAATACATCTTCCAGCGATTTGTTCATCCCAAACGTTATTATTTGAATCTCAATCAATAAGATAAACAAGAAGAACAGAAAGACCGGTCAACTACCGGTAACAATGGTGTCAGATCACAGCGGAATCCATCGATGTCAGTTATGTGGACACTCTTTCAAACACGGTCCTTTCCGGGAACTGTCAGGGACAGTTTCTTTGAAAGCAATATGCTCATACTGGGTAAAAAAAGGTCACAGAGTGCAGATTGTCTCGTGATTAGAATTTGAGACGAGAGCATCAGGCAAGAAAGACCAGCAAAAGTTGCAACAATAACAACAACAACAACAACAGGATCCGTATTTACCGACCATTCTTTATGGCATTCTTGGGCTTGTTCTGCGTCTGGAAAGTAACACAACTTCTGATAAGCTAAACCATTTGGTTAAGCCAAACAGACGTTGTGTTACCTTCAAGACTAAGAATATTCATAAGAGTTGTCAAAATTAAACTGGTCAACGCTAATTGCTCACGAGTGAATTGTCAACGACAATTTCTTCCAGGCAAAATGTACGAGATCAGAGTAGGTTTTAACTAGAATTAAAATTTTTAAACTTTTATCAAACAATGTCATGTCTTTGAGAAGAAGGATTATGGCAACATTTGGAGAAAAGGAGACAGTACTGGTTACAAGCACTCGTTCCAGTATTTTGTCCTTGTACTGAAATGTTTTCTACCCCGAAAAAGACGCACGCCATCGTCCGCCACCAGCGGACATATAATGTCCCTCTTTCAAAGTGTTGAACAAGTCTTAGACTGCATATAGTTTAGCTTTTCTGTTTTCGTGTATGGCTCTGAAACGGCTAACCTTCGGGCGATCGCATGGTTTTACGACCCTGAGGAAGGGTTGGGAAGTTTGGAAAATGCCGGTAACCAGCCTTATTTCCCTTTCTTTCAATGTTTTTTTTTTTTTAAACCCTTTGAAACAAAAATACCGCCATTCCAGCCTAATAACATTTGTCGTGCGTAAATGTTTTCGATATTTACGAGTCTAAAGTTTTCCTACTTAAGAAAAGAGCTACACCAGACGACAATACAATAAACTCTGCTGTAGCAGACAAGAAATACTTTTGAGAATGTTTTTCAATAAACTGCCATTAACAGGCAAATGCGGCTTCATTTTCCAAATCCTAAAGGATGTCGGCAAGAGTCTGCGTCTAAATGGGAAAAAAAAAAAAAAGAGGAGCGCCGAGTCCTAGCGGGTTTGGTTTTCTGCGTCGTATACTTTTCAACTCCCTCTAATGGTTGGTTTACATCATAGAACTTCTTGAAACCGACATCAGAATATACGTAACGTAACATGACGTAAAGTAACGTGATATGACATAACATAACGTAAAGTTACTTTACCTAACAAAACACAAGACGACATAATAACATAACTTTAACACATCATCATTAATCAGTTATATCACAATGGAAAGTTCACATATTCAAGCTTTCCTGGGATTTCTTTTACCAGAGCTTCTCACAACACTCCTTCCAAAACTCTTTCAAAGCTAAAATCGTGGGAAAGCAGCCAATCTTATACAAGGCGCTGGTAAAAGAAACCCTGGGAAAATAATCTCCTCGAGAGATTGTTTGGTGGTTTGCATTAAATTTCACGCCGTTTTAAACATTGTTTCAATTTTATCGCGGCGGCAGGTGCACCTACCCATGCTTTCCATGGATCACTTTTACTAGTTATTTATGAATTATTTGTCCATAGCAATCAGCTCTTTTACCACAAAACTATCATTGAAACATTGATGAGCGGTGACAGAGGAATGAATCCTGTCGTAATGACCGTCATCAACCCTTGGAAGACATTGGCTGAGCAGGGGTTCGGAACGCCCCCCACACCGTTTGATGTCTTGAACGTTACCGTCAGAGGTACAGGGCTCGGGGTACTCGAGAGTAAGGGTTGATGCATCACTAGTGTCTCATAAATGCTTTCAACATGCATTACGATGAGTGTTTAACCCTTTACGAGACGATAAAATTTTAGCCTTGTCCAAATTGAAAGCATTTGCAGACGACGATATTAATGTGATTTTCTTTTATAGGGTAGAAAACATTGTGGGAAGAGGAGAAAATGCTGGTTACCAGCATTTTCTCCTTTTCCCACAATGTTTTCAAAAGGCATCTTTTCCAGGGTCGTTAAAAGGCAGCATTGCGCGGTAAAGGGTTAATGAAACATGTAGAAAAGATGTGGATACGGGGCCAGTGAACGTAGCAATCGTTGTAATATTTTATCATTTATATGAACTCATTAAATTAATAACGTATGACAAATCTAATGAGCAAATTTTATTGACCCTGGCTCTGTGGAAGGGGAGCTTAATGCATCCGCAAAAAGCATCGACCCATGTCAGGGTGACATGGGCCGAAACTTTTGCTTTTTTTGTAAATTTTCTGCTTGTCCAAGGACATTCTACCCCAGGATATAATTTATCGTTGAATTAAATGGATTTTGTGGGTCTGTACTTACATGTATGTAATGACTTGCTTTTTATAATTCATCACGGAGATGCATTAAACCCCCATTTCTCAGACCACGGCTCAGTTATATGTTACATGAACGATCTTTACGCTTGTTTCAGACATGCAGAATAAACCTTTACATTATTAGATATACCAAACAGACATTTTCTCACAACGTAGAGTCTGATCTTGATCCTAACAGTTAAATTTGCATCTATAGCTGTCCTTAGCTTTCTAAGGGGAGATACAGAGTTAAAAATGTTAAATATTTTTTCCTGATTGCTTTGATGCGTTAATATGTTGGCGGTCCGAAAACAGAGCTACTGAAATTTTGATTACCTCCCTTGTAATATGGAAGACGAATTATAACTGTCAAGCGTGTAGCGATTGTTATAAGTGGACGACTGCTATATATTATCGGCCTTCAATTTGCTTCAATCGTCAACTCATTAGCCGCTTTTTCCACACAATCCTGAGCTCTTACGACCCTGTAGGAAACACTGTAACAAAAGGAAAAAATGCTGTAAATCATTTTCTCCTTTTCCCACAGTTTTCTACCCTCTCAAAGACAGAAATCATCATTTGAGCTACATTTGTCTTCTGAACATGCTCTGATTTTGGTCGCGTCCAAAATTTCATCGTCTGGTAAAGGGTTAAGACATTTTTGCAGCCGACAACTTTGCAAATATCAGTATGATATAAGCCGTGCTCTGGCAAAAAGGGGGTTTAATGCATTTCCGAGATGCATGATACCAAGCAAGTCATCACATAGTTATATATTCATAAAATCCATTTATTCTAACAAATAACTCTTTACCAAACGAAAAAAAAAAAATTGGACTTGACCAAATTCAAAGCATTTGCAGACGACAAATTAAATGTTGCTAAAATAATGATTTCTGTCTTTGATAGAGTAGAAAACATTGTGGGAAAAGGAGAAAATGCTGGCTACCAGCATTTTCTCCTTTTCCCACAATGTTTTCAAAAGCCTTGTCCTTCGGGTCGTTAAAATCGGGATCGTGTGGTAAAGGGTCAACTGAACCTGGAGGTAGAATGGTCCTAGAACATGCAGAAAATTTGGATATCAAAATGTTTCGAGCATGACTCATATAATGGGATAGATAAACAAGATAAGGAAAAGCAACCTTTGCACCTCCATCTCTCTCTCTCTCCTTCCATTTTCAATTTTCAAAGTAAAGCAGATTTTTTTTTATGCGGGTTTACGACGGACATAAATAGTTGACTCACTCCAACGGTTACGTAATCAATTATTTAGCAGAGTTATCCAATAACTGTTAATGTGATCAAGTGCTGTAGTATTTTCAGAATTTCCACGAAAATTTATCTGCCATAAAGATAGATTACAGATACACATCTATACTCATTTTTAGTCAGTCTTTAACTCATTTCATCTTTATATTTTGAAAATATAACCATTTTTGTATCTTTATGCCAAATGTTGCCCCTGACGGTTGCACGATTGCACAGATTACGACGGGTAGAAAGTGCATTTCAGTTTTTGGAGGCTTTTAAGGAAATCACTGTTGTCGTTTCCGGTTTAAGATGAGGACAAATCCCTTGATTTCTTTGTCCATTACAGCACATATATCAGTAATTTATCTATGTTTACACGGCTGACAAAATTCTGAGTCTTTCTACACACTTTCAAGTTTTAACAGCGTTTTTTCTCTTTGGCTGTAAGGATGTATCTTTAAATATAAACATAAGATGCATTTGTCTAAGTTATCTAGATTTTGGACAGGTCTGATTTTTTTTGAAGCCTAGTTCATTAAAGCACAATCCTGTATATACAGACAGATGGATATACGATTGAAATTGAATACATGTATTTGAGCCATGCTCTGTGAAAAGGAGGCTTAATGCTTTTGCAGACAGTGTAGTGTAAGTTCAGCCTGCGCAGTCCTCACAAGCTGACCTAGGTCGAAAGTTTTTGATTTTGGTATATTTTCTCGTTGTCAAAGGACCAGGCTACCTTATAATTCCATCGGTGGTTAGACAAAACGGATTTTACGGATCCATAATTATATAATGACTTGCTTGGTACGATACATCACGGGGATGCATTCAGCCCCCTTTTCACAGAGCATGGCCCATTTACAGTTGACATGTAAACACAACGTTATATTTTATTTTATTTCATTTGTTTCAATGATATCACCCGCTTTCAATTGTATTCCAGCAAAATCAAGGCAACAGATCAATTATTCATAGGCATGATTTTTCAGTGTTTCACCAGCACAAGGCAGGGGCTTGGCAGCGTGTCGCCCAGTGACATGCAACATGAAAAGCGCCTCACAGACTGAAAAGAAGATGCTGTCTGATCTTGTATACACCTTGTTCGATACTTCGTATTTCATATTCTGACCAAACTGACAACCTTGACAATGCAATATTCAGGTGTGTGTGTGTGTGTTTTTTTTCTAAATGAAAAGGGCAAAATCATTAATCCTTTACCAACAAAAATCCCGGGCTTAAACAACCCTAAGAAAGAAGACTTCTGAAAACATTGAGGAAAAAAGAGAAAATGCTGGAAAGACAGTTTCATGGTTTGAGTAATAACTAATTTGCCGTCTGCAATTTTCCCAATTTGGACAAGTTGACATTTTGTCGTCTGGAAAAGAGTGCACCTCGCGATCTAAAGTATAACCACTGTGGTGAAGACAGGACCCACCGCAACTGATTGTTTACAGATGAGATATGCTCTGGCAAAAGGGGGCTTAATGCATCTCCTTAATGCATTATACCTAGCAATTCATCACATAATTGTGGATCCATAAAAAGTCAGTATAACAACTGACTGGATCATGAGGTACCCTGATCCTTTGACAAGCAGAAAACTAAATCAGAAACAAAAAGTTGGCGCAGACTGACCTGAGTCGATACATTTTGCAAATGCGCTAAGCCCCCTCTTCACAACAGCATGGCTCGGATACATGTTACGCATGCATGAATACTAAACATTAAGTTGTAAATATTGCAAGCAGTAAATGTCAGAAGGGCCCTTGTAATAATTGTTAGCTAAATTGCGTTTGACAATTATTTGAAATTGATTGTTTTTTTTTTTTGAAACCGCTTTTAAATCTTGCACTTTATGATGACAGTGCATTATGAAGCAACAATGTTTCTCTGTGGTGTACAAATGAACGTAAGGGAGATTCGAATAATTTCTGCTAGAAAACGGGCATTTTCATATATTATTTGCTAATACAAGATCGCAGATTATAAACAGGAAAAACCTGTGTAAATAAATAAATAAATAAATAAATAAATAAATAAATAAATAAATAAATAGATAAATAAATAAATAAAGCAAACGTGTAAAAATTGTTACAGTCGCTCCTAATGACGGAAATGAATTATCCCGAAATTCACGTGTGAACAATGCAGAAAAAAGATTTTAATGACAGATATCTGACACAGTTTATGATCAGTTAACATAATTATATAATTGAACCATGCTCTGTGAAAAAGAGACCTAATGCATCGGCAAAAACTATCGACCCAGGTCAGCCTGCGCGGTCCGCGCAGGCTGACCTGGGCCGAAACTTTGCTTTTGTTAAATTCTCTGCCTATCAAACAACCAGTGTACCTCATGATTCATTTGATTGTCAGGCAAAATGGATTTTATTGATCCAGTTCTGTAGCGACTTGCTTGGCATCATGATTAACGGAAATACATAGACCCCCCCCCCCTTTAGCCATGGCTCGTATACTATCAAGCGATAGCAGAAATTTACGTATTACATCTAGATCCATATCGGTTTTAAATTATGTTTCTTGTGTTAAAAATACAAGTGCTCCTATAATTTCACATTGGTTAAGTAAGCTGTTAGCCTACATCACACTTTTGACCCCATCGTGCATTTGTGTGTCAAATAGGCGAATTGTTTTTTGTTAGTCGGTAAGATTTAAACAGCGGAGGGCAAACTGTGCTTTTACTTCTTCTAGATCAGTGAAGACTTACGGCATGAATCAAATTTGGCCTGTACAGATATGTTTAACGTGTACGTGAGCTGTGTTCTGTGAAAGGAGGGTTTAATGCATCTGCGAAAAGTGTCGACCCATGTCAGCATACGCAGTCCACGCAGGGTGATACATGTATTAAAACCTTTTAGCAGTCGGTCAACTTTCTGCATGCCCAAAGACCATTCTACTCCATCATTCAGTCAGTTGTTTGACAAAGTGAATCCATGACTATGCAATGACTTGTTTGGTATATTGTGTCACGGAGATGCATTCAACCCCCATTTGCTAGTGCGCCGTTCAACTGTAGGAAACACAGTGATACAAGCACGCTGACTTTCTGATGCAAAACTCTGACACCTTTCTAGGATTGTTGATTGCTTTAACTTTTAAATACCAGACGAGAAACTTTTAGACTCATCCAAATTCAGAGCTTATGCAGACGACAAAATAAACGTGACTCAAAAATTGGAATTTGAATGGTCAGAAAACATTGTTGGAATAGGAGAAATTACTTGTTTCCTTTTCCAAGAATGTTTTCAGAAGCATTCTCATTAGGGTAGTTAAAGTCGGGACTGTGTGATAATATATACGGCTTCGAGACCACAGGGATTCGTTTTGTGACAAACTTAGCAATTTATACTAAACGACTGACAAATCTGTGTATAGAGAAACGAAGATGTATAAAAAAATAGCTACCCAGATCTACTTGTAATGTAAAAATAATTTAGTTATTGAAACCTAATAATGTCAAAGAAATTGACTGGAAATTTCTAGCCAATTAGTAAAGAAAAAAGTACAAGTCATCGTGATTTTATTACTCTTTAATGATTTCATTTTGTTTTGTTTTTTCGCCGGAAAATCTACCTTATCGAACAATGAGGATCAAAGATAAGAATGCACGTTCTGTGCAGTCTAATCTTGATCGACTCAGTTTGCAAAAACGCATTGAGCCTCACTAACTAAGCAGCAGCCTAAAGGATGAGAGAGAGAGAGAGAGAGAGAGAGAGTAGAACAGAAAACCAGAGAGAGAGACTATATTTTCTATTCAAAAATTGCTGTCAAGTTCTTGAAAGAAGTCTATTTCAATTAAAATAGCAGGAGAAAATTGGAAAAATTTATGAGGTTATTTATAACAGAAATAGTTTTACAAATTATATAAGTAATCTTCGTCGGGTCTATTCCTCAAAACTTTCCATTTCTTGTGGGCAGATTTGAACTCGCTGTTCTTGAATGCAACACTATCTATTTTGTCCCCTTTCGTACAGTTTTGTTCCATCAGACGGTGGAAATGAATAATATGGATTAAAGCCTGTTATGAACTTCTAAAAGCACAAGAGAAAATTGTTAAATATTCCATCATCCGATATTCGCAGCAAATACATAAAATCTTATTTCAGACTGCGACTAAGTATGTACGAGTAAGTTAATTAAACTTTCGTTGGTTTTTGTTAGTTTCTTTTCCTCTATTTTGTTTTACCTTGTTCATTGTAAACTGTTATAACAAGCATGTAACAAGAAACTATTTCGACAGAAAATGCTTAAAAACATTAACATGACCAATGGTTTCATTATGTAAAGTGTCGCCCTGGGAGCCCTGTACAGAAACTTCCAGATGACAAGAGCAAATTGCCCCAGTTTTATCTTCAGACTGCAAGATTTTTGGAAAAAAAATCAAGATGGATTAGCATTTATAAACCTACATGAAAACTATGAGTCGATTTTACATACCAAATAAGCTCCGTAATTACCAACATGAGCCAGATATGTCTATAGCCTGGTGCCTGATTTCATGCACCATGCTTATGACCTTAGCATGCACCAACCTTTTGCATAATCCTGTAATATATGAAGGTAGCTGGGGTAGGATGTAATTCTAAGTCATTTGTGACATTAGTGATAGTGATAGTCAAGTATGTATGTTTTGCCCCAGCTACCAGGTAGTTATGCATATTATCTCGATGTCTTTGCATTTCGTCATTTAGTAAATAAATGACCAGACCTCATATATGATTGTTGTTTTGCCTTTGAATCATTTTTAGTTATATTTAGTACTGGAAGTAGTTAGTAAAAACAAGCTGCGACAAAGTCAGTATATAAGTACTCATTAAATGGATTTTGTGGATAAATGTAATATAGGGCTCCATATTCAACAAAAGGGGTTCGTAGATATACACTAAATGGCTTCGTATTCATCACCAGAGTTCGTAGATGCGTACTGCTGCTACTAATACATGGTTTCGTAATCACTATCAGGATTCATAGATACATGCATGTACATGGTTTTGTTTTATACCAGCGGGATTCGTATATATGCACCGGGTACTACCACTAGTATTGTGGCTTCATATCCAGAAAAATGGGTAGACACGTACTATATGGCTTTGTCTTTTACAAGCGAGGATCGTAGATAGGTACTACTTCTGGTAATATGGCTTCGTAACGAGAAAAATGTGTGGGTAGCTACGTACTATATGGCTTCGTATTTACCGAAAGGGTTCATAAATATCTACTACATGGCTTCGTATAAATTACCAACATGGACCGTAGATGTAAACGTTCTATATGGCAAAGTTGTAACTAACAAAGTCCGAAAATACGCACTATATAGGGTCTTGTATTTACCAGGGTTCGTAAATACGTACTATGAGGCTTCGTATTTAGTAACAGAGTCCTTAGATACGCACTGCCTTGCTTTGTATTCACTAAAAAGGTCTGTAGATAGATATTTACTATATCACTACTTGTTTACTGACACAGTTCGCCGAAACGTACGATATCGTTTTGTAATCATAAACAGGTTTGCTTCGTACTAACCATACGAGTTCGAGATGCCTACTTCATAGGTAGATCTACAGAGTGTACGACTAGTTTTATGGTTTCGTATTCACCGACAATTCTAAAGGAGCCATGCCCTCTGAAAAGGGGGCTTAATGCATCTCCGTGATGCATGATACCAAGCAAGTCATCAGAGTATTATACATCCCTAAGATCATTTTTTTTTATAACAGTCTACTGAATCATGATGTACACTGGTCTTTTGACATGCAGAAAATTGACCAAAAGCAAAAAGTTTCAGCCCAGGTCAGCCGGCACGGACTGTGCAGGCTGACCTGGCTGGACACCTTTTGGAAATGCATTAAGCCCCCTTTTAACAGAGCATGGTTGAAATATTCGATCATTACCTAAACTCTAAGTCAATCCATTTGACACCACGTGTCTACCAGATGTCTTGGTGTTCAAAATTGTAGATAAATAAATAATGGACAACTGAACGAAAAAAATCAGTGTTCAACACCCACTTTAAATGATGCCATGAACTTGAATTCTAAGTTAAGTCATCTAAATTTCATGAAGAGCTAAAAAAGGTCAAAGTTTGTCCTGAAATTTTAACTTAACATTCAATAGGTTAATCTTATAAAAGCGGATGAAATTCTACAAAATTGATTGTCTAGAATCTGACTTTCTCTTTGAGCGATTATTTCCTTCAGTGTACTTTAACTCTTTCGGCGCCATAGGCGAAAACCGGGGCTTTTGCGGACGGCAAGATCAGACTGCACAGAACGTGCAGTCTGATCTTTGATCTATACCGTCCGCTTGGTTCGTCAAACCGTATCGGACAAAAATATTTCTCTGTTTCAGTGGATGGTATTTTAAGCCGTCGGAGGTGTTCAAGTTTATATATTTGACGTTGAGAGAGTTAATGGATTGACTCCTACGCATGAAGACAAAAATAGGACTTTTTTACGTCGTCTTTTTAACCTTTACATTCTTGGCAAATCTCCTGATGATTCTGAAGCTAGTTTAGATCAAGACCGAACTGGGCGGAAATTGCAATTTCAATATCCCAATAGTGGCCAAAAAATCAATGTTGGTGTTAAAATGCATTTGAAAAGTGTGGTAAATATTAAGTAGATGATAATCTGTTATATAGTGGTCGATCCAAGTGTTAGTCGCTGTTAGAAAGTCGAGCTTTAGAATCAAGCAAAAATTAAACAAAAATAGTGTGACCTGGCAACTTTTAACCTAGTGTTGAACTTAATTTCTCTGCCAGTTGGCATCTTCACAATAATATCCATACTATGAACTTGTATGATTGAAATTAAAATGCTTTTAAATACCCGCTTTGTTTACTTATGGCAGCTAATGTTACTTTAAGGTTTTTACTGCAATAAAGTGTATCACATTTTCTTGCCCGAAAATTGACATCAAAGGGATTTTTCCCTTGCCCGAAAATTGACATCGAATGTCATTTTCTTGTCACAAGCGATTGCTCCTTAGCCTGGGTGCCAGACCGATCAATTTTTTCCTTTTATATATTCGGACATGACTTTGTCAAAAATGAAAGTAAAATGGGATTGTGAAGTTGGCAGTAAGTTCGACAATCAGAGTTCGATATTCAATGTAGAAATGAATATGCTGTTAAGTTGAATTTCATGCAGCGGTAGATTCGGTATTTTTGTCAAACTCAAGGGACAGTACGTATAACAAGGAATAACGATTTGAATATCGAAATGAATTTCATGCGAGCAGTAAATTCGCGAGGTTTTTTATGTATGGGCATGCAGATGATGTATGATTTTGAATATAGATTTGAATATCGATATGAATTTTCGTGCTAGCAACGGATTTGCCAATATTTCCACATGGGCATGTATAAATGTATGAAATCGAATGTCGATTTGAATGTCGAACTGAATTTCATGCTAGCAGCAGATTCGATATAATTTCTATATGGGCATGTAGATGGTGTATGATATCGAATATAGATTTGAATATCGAACTGAATTCCATGCTAGCAGCAGATTCGCTGAGATTTCTGCATGGGCATGTAGATGATATATAAAATCTAATTAAGATTTAAATATCGATCTGACTGATTTCATGCTAGCAGCAGATTCGAAAAGATTTCTATATTGAGGTAGATATCGTATGAAATCCAATGTAGATTTGAATATCGAACTGAATTTCATGCTAGCAGCTGATTCGCTAGAATTTCTATATAGGCATGTAGATAATTATGAAATCGAATGTAGACATTAACATCGAAATAAACTTCATGCTAAAAGAAGATGCGCGAGAATTTCCTTTATGGGCTTGTAGATGATGTATAATGTCGAATGTGGATTTAAATGTCGAACTGAATTTCATGCTAGCAGGCTAGCAGCAGATTCGACAAAATTGCTCTATAGGCATGAAGGTGGTGTATGATATTGAATGTAGTAATGAATATCGAACTGAATTTCATGCTAACAGCAGATTCGCTGAAATTTCTTTGTGTGTTGGTAGATGGTGTATAATATCGAATGTAGATCTGAAAATGGATCTGAATTTCATGCTAGAAGCATGAAAAAAAAATGCTATATGGGAATGTACATGGCGTATGATACCGAATATAGATTTGAATATCAAACTGAATTTCATACTAACAGCAGATTCGCTGGAATTTCTTATGTGTTTGTAGATGGTGTATAATAACGAACATAGATCTGAATATCGAACTGAATTTCATGCTAGCAGCAGATTCGACAAAATTGCTGTATAGGCATGTAGATGGTGTATGATATCGAATGTAGAAATGAATGTCGAACTAAATTTCATACTAGCAGCAGATCGCTAGAATTTCCTTTATGGGCTTGTAGATGGTGTATAGTACTGAATGTAGATCTGAATATCGAACTGAATTTCATACTAGCAGCAGATTATCCGAAATTTCTAAATGGGCATGTAGATGGTGTATGATATCGAATACAGATTTGAATATCGAACAGAATTTCATCCTAGCAGCAGATTTGTTGAAATTTCTGCATGGGTATGTAGATGGTGTATAATATCGAATGTAGATCTGAATATCGATCTAAATTTCATGCTAGCAGAATATTCGCCAGAGGTTCTTTGTGCGCTTGTAGAGGGTTTATAATATTGAATGTAGATTTGAGTATCGACTTGAATTTCATGCTAGCAGCAGATTCGTTAGAATTTCTTTATGGGCTTGTAAATGGAGTATAATATCAATTATAGATTTCAGTGTTGAACATTATATTATGCACTATCTACAAGCCCATAAAGAAATTAAAACGAATCTGCTGCTAGCATTAAATTCCTATCTACATTCAAATCTACATTTGATTCCATACATCATATGTATACATGCCAATACAGATATCTTGGCGAACCTGCTGCAAGCATGAAATTCAATTCAATATTCAAATCTACATTTGATAGCATACATCATACGTATGCCTAAAATGAAATTCCAGCAAATCTTCTGCTAGCATGAAATTCAGTTTGATATTCATATCTACATTCGATTTCAGACAACATAAATCTGCCGATAAAAACATTTTGGCGAATTTGCTGTTGGCATGAAATTCAGTTCGATATTCAAATTTACATTGGATTTAATACAACATCTACATGCCCATATAGAAATCTTGTCGAATTTGCTGCTAGCATGAAATTCGGTTCGATATTGAGATCTACATGCGATATCATACATTATCTACACGCCCATGTAGAAATTCTAGCAAATCTACTGCTAGCATGAAATTCAGTTCGATATTCAAATCTATATTCGATATCATACACCATCTGTATGCCCATACAGCAATTTTGGTGAATATGCTGCTAGCATGAAATTCAGTTAGATCTACATTCGATATTATATACCATCCAAAAGCCCATTACGAAATTCTAGCGAATCTGCTGCTAGCAGGAAATTCAGTTCGATATTCAGATCTACATTGGATATCATACACCATCTACAAGCACATAAGAATATTCTAGCGAATCTGTTGCTAGCATGAAATTTAGTTCGATATTTAAATCCAAATTCGATATCATACACCATCTACATGCCCATACAGCAAGTTTGTCGAATCTGCTGCTAGCATGAAGTTCAGTTCGATATCCAAATCTACACTAGATTTCATACAATATCTACATGTCAATATAGACACCTTTGCGAATCTGCTGATAGCATGACATTCAGATCGATATTTAAGTCTTCATTGGATTTTATATATTATCTATATGCCCATGCAGAAATCTCAGCGAATCTGCTGCTAGCATGAAATTCAGTTCGATATTATAATCTACTTTCGATATCATTCACCATTTACACTCCCATATAGAAATTCTAATGAATCTGCTGCTAGCATGAAATTCAGTTAAATATTCAAATTTAAACTGGATGTCATGCAACATCTACATGCCTATATAGAAAAATTTGCGAATCTGCTGCTAGCATGAAATTCAGTTCGACATTGAAATCATACATATCTACATGCCCATATGGAAATCTTGGCGAATCTGCTGCTAGCTTGGAATTTATTTCGATATTCAAATCTATATTCGAGATCATACATCACCTACATGTCCATACAAAAGAAACCACGCGAATTTACGGCTCGCATGGCATTCATTTGATTATTCAAATCGTTAATCCTTATTTTACGTAACTGTCCTTTGAGTTTAACAAAAATAACGAATCTACTGCGGCATGAAATTCAACATAACAGCATATTCATTTCTACATTGAATATCAAATTCCGATTGTCGAACTTACTGCCAATCACAATCCCGGTAAAAATTACGGCATTGACAAATTTTTGCCATAGATCTGTAGAGACCGTGAAAGGAGACAGCGACGAGAAGTGATTAACCTTTAGGTTGCTAAGTGCGACTCACTGACCTTTTGCGGACAGTGTAGATCAAGATCAGATTGCACAAAACGTGCAGTCTGAACTTGGATCTATACTTTCCGATAAGAGTATGCTCTTTCTCAAAAACATGGCTTTGAAAAAGCAATATTTGGGTTTTTACTATGGGTTTGAAAAAGTTTCATTTAACTTATTCAACAATTTGTTTGTTTGTTATGGGGTTTAACGCCGTGTGAACAGCTTATGTCATATCAGGGCGGTCAATGCATTCACGCTTGTGTTTCCTGGCTTTCTCACACCAGTACTGACACAACTTTCTTTGCAAATCACTGACTACTTTTCTCACATGGTGAAAAATCGCTGGAAAGAAAGTTTGCCTCAGTCGGGTATCGAACTCGCAGACACCAGGTCCCGAGTCAGACACGCTAACCATTGAGCTCCCCGGGCGGGCTTATTTAGCAGGTTAAGAGTTAATAGATTATTACCTCCTTGACTCAGGGCATTGCTCCTTCACCCAAATGTTTTCCATACCGTTGACCTTTTTACCTTTTCTTTGCAGTAGAGATTTTCTTAACGCTTTACCACACAATCCCGACTTTTTACGACCCTTAGAAAGAAAGCTTTTGAAAACATTGTGGGTAAAGGAGAAAATGCTGGTAACCAGCATTTTCTCCTTTTCCCACAATGTTTTCTACCCTTCCCAAATCAAAATTCACTTTTGGTAAACAGGTAAGCATAAAAACGCCTGTACAGTAACTGGACAACTTTGTGTTGGAAAGTAATAGCCCTAACCCCTCACCACACAATCCCGAGTTTTAACGACCCTGGGGAAGGGGCCTTTTGAAAACATTGTGGGAAAAGAAGAAAATGCTGGTAACCAGCATCTTCCTCTTTTCCCACAATGTTTTCTACCCTTTGAAAGACAAATTTTATGTTTTGAGTATCATTTGATATGTCGTCTGCAAATACTTTCAATTTGGACCACGCTAAAATTTTGTCGTGTGGTAAAGAGTTAACCCTTTCCCAAACGACAAAATTTGGACTGGTCCAAATTCAAAGAGTTTGCAGACGACAATATTAAATTTGATGAAAATAGTAGAAAGTTCTCAATAAGGGTAGAAAACACTGTGGGAAAAGGAGAAATTGCTCGTTACGAGCAATTTCTCCTTTTCCCACAGTGTTTTCAAAAGACTTGTGCTGCAGACACGTGAAAACCAGGGCTTGTTTGGGAAAGAGTTAAAGCAGTGATGGTGTAGAATGTGCCACCCAGTATAGATCTGTTCCGCATACAATGACTCGTCATTCAATAGTATACCTGACTATACCAAATTATAAAAGCTTTTAACCATATAACGCTGGAGTGTCTTTAGGCAAGACACTATAGAGTCCCAGTCTAGTACCTTTGAAACCAATAGCACCACAGAGTCCTAGTCTAGTACTTTTGAAATCAATAGCACCACAGAGTCCCAGATTAGTACTTTTGAAATCAACAGCACCACAGAGTCCAAGTCTAGTACTTTTGAAATCAACAGCACCACAGAGTCCTAATCTAGTACTTTTGAAATCAACAGCATCACAGAGTCCCAGTCTAGTACTTTTGAAATCAATAGCACCACAAAGTCCCAGTCTAGTACTTTTGAAATCAACAGCACCACAGAGTCCCAGTCTAGTACTTTTGAAATCAACAGCACCACAGAGTCCTAATCTAGTACTTTTGAAGTCAACAGCACCACAGAGTTCCAGTCTAGTGCTTTTGAAATCAATAGCACCACAGAGTCCCAGTCTAGTACTTTTGAAATCAATAGCACCACAGAGTCCCAGTCTAGTATTTTTGAAATCAATAGCACCACAGAGTCCCAGTCCAGTGCTTTTGAAATCAATAGCACCACAGAGTCCCAGTCTAGTACTTTTGAAATCAATAGCACCACAGAGTCCCAGTCTAGTACTTTTGAAATCAATAGCACCACAGAGTCCCAGTCTAGTACTCATGAAACCAAAAAGGCTCGCTGATTACCAGTATGCGGGCGAGAGAAAAGTTCAAGGCATAAATACTAGGTTAGTTTAAACATATTTAGTTTGCGTTGATTGAGAAACAAGTTCTTGCAACTAAACTAATCTCTCTAGGTTCTGCTTCCTGGAAACTACACCAGAACTCGCGCCGAATGTGTGGGGCCAATGAACAGTCCTATAGTTGAGACCTTCTAACGGGAATCGAACTCGGGACCTTATAGTTACGAAACCGACGCTCTACCTCACAAGCACGGATAACACACATACTAGGTTACGTAACACTTGCAGCTGAAAGCCACAAAAAAGCATGTCTCTTATTTCTGTTTACAGACTCACTTTCCAACTAATGTAGATTTCGTTATTTCAGACTTATATCACTAACATTAACAAACTTTTGTAACGTTCTTCAAATCTTGAGTTGACGCAATGTTTCAGACCCAACTCATCAAAATAATGGAATTAAATCTGTTAAATAATTTAAGTCCTTCTACTTTTGCTGATCCGAGTCTGAAACTTTGTGTCAACTCAGAATTTAGGAATGTTACTTGAGTCTGTTAATGTTATTTATATGCATCTTAAATAACAAACCCAACTTAGGTCTCAAACTAAGTCTTTTCGTGAAACCGGGCCTAAGTAGATATGAACCACGCCTGTGAAAAGGGCGATTAATGCATTTGCGAAAAGTATCGGCAAAGGTCAGCCTGCGCAGTTCGCGCAGGCTGACCTGGGCCGAAACTTTTCGCTATTGGTCAATTTCCTGTATGTCAAAGGACATTCTACCTTATGATAACAGTCAGTTGTTAGACATTATGGATTTGATCGATCCCTAATTATGTGACGATTTGCTATGTATGATGCATTACGGAGATGCATTAAGCCCCCTTTTCACAGAGCATGGCTCACATACATGTACATGTACCATAGAATATTCAATAATCCGTCTATCGCCATGGCCGATGTTCTCTGCTAGGAAAAGAGACAACGATCAGGGTACGTATTCGCAAACAATTCTTAATTTCATTCTAAGTCTAAGCCTAGATTTAGGAAGTAAGGCATATTCTGATTGGCTAAACCATTTTGGTTTATCCAATCAGAAGTTGTGTTACTTTCAAATTTAGAAAATGCTTGAGACCAGGATTAAGAATGTTTCTAAGAATGGTTGGATAATACGGCCCATTCTGTGTTTCTACCCAGTTTTCTCTGAATCTATTCTCTGAAATACATTGAGAATTGTTTACTATATCAATGCCATGTCAATGTAATGATCTTAACCCTTTACAACACAAATCCATTTTTAAACAACCCTGAGAAAGAAGCCCCTTGAAAACATTGTGGGAAAAGGAGAAAATGCTGATAACCAACATTTTCTCCTTTTTCCGCAATGTTTTCTACCCTTCTCTAATCAAATTTAACTTTTTTAGTTACAACTATTTTGTCGTCTGCAAATGCTTTCACTTTAGACTAGTCTGAAATTTGTCGTTTGGTAAAGCCTTAAACGAGGTACGTCACTCGGGACTACTTCAATTCAGAAAGGCAAACATTGTTCATTTTAAAGGTGTTTGGCGTCATTTTCAACACATTTATTTCGTACAACGAGAAGAGCTTCCCTATGCATGTATGTCCTGTGGCTCTGAAATGTCTTGCCCAGTAACAATTTCGCGAGGAGCGCCAACATCTCCCTCAAAAGCGACAAAACAAATTATTAGAAGAACAGTGATGAAATTCTGTCAGTTAAATAGATCTGCACTAACCTTTAATCCTTGACGAAAAGTAAAAAAAAAATACACCCATCCATTTTGAAAGCATTTGCAGACGTCAAATGACATGTGGCTCACATGATGGCATTTGTCGGTGAATGGGTAGAAAACATTGTGAGAAAAGGAGAAAATGCTGGTTACCAGCATTTTCTCCTTTTCGCTCAATGTTTTCAAAAGCCTTCTCTGTCGAGGTCATTAAAACGCGGGATTGTTTGGTGAAGGTTTAAACTTCTAAAAACAGGGAGAAAATGAAACTTTGCAGCCAATAATTTAAAACCAGTTACAGCAAATATTTACGTTCTTTTGGCCGGAAAAATCCCAGGGTATCGGACAATGTAGATCCATAATCAGACTGTATCGCCTGTGCAGTCTGGTCTTGATCCATATTTTCCTCAGTCAGAAGCAGCCTAAGGATTAAAGATACGTCCTTACAGTCAGAGAGAGAGAGAGAGAGAGAGAGAGAGAGAGAGCTGTTAAACTTTACTGTAGAATGGTTCAGAATTTAGTCACCTGTGTAAACATGGATAAATTACCGATTGTATGGTGTAAGTGATAAACACATATCGGAAATTCTCGATTTAAAACGGAAATATCACAGCAGTGATTTCTTGGATTGCCTTTAGAAAATGAAATGCATTTTCTATCGGTCGTAAATTATTCAATCTTTTAACCGTTTAAAATTGCGGCTTCTTACACCTTCCCGTATAACTTTCTTCAGATGACTATTGAAGATACAAGAATGATTATCGTTTGGTAAAACAAGGATGAAATGGGTTACAAACAGACTGAAAATGGGGATAGATGTATCTTTAAGGCATAGGCTGATGGAAATCGATAGGATAACTAGTAAATCATATCGAATCAATTAGTTTCAATTATACATCTTGGAGACCAAGAAGCCGAGAAATATTTATGATGGCTTTTCCGTGACATTACCACATAGATTGACTTTCAATAGTGTGCTATCGTTTGGCGCCACAGACTCTCTGTATTCATTGCTCCATCAAGCATAAAATTGTGGCTTCTTACACCTTCCCGTATAACTTCCTTCAGATGACTACTGCGGTACACCTTACGAGCATGAGAACATTTTATCAAAAAGAATTGATCGAGTGTATTAGACCACCAATGCATGTTTATTCTGAAGCCATGTTGATGTTCCAGACTTATAGATGCAGTTTCTTTTTTATTTCTTTGAAGTTTTCAGGTGCTGATATTGTTCTGTAGGCAAAAATTTAACCCATAATACAACATAATGCAAAAGAAAAGGCCAGTGTTCTGAAGACCCTGAAAAAAGAGGGCTTTTGAAATATCAGGAGAAATTGAGAGTATTTCCTTCTTTTCCATAATGTTTCATACCCTATAAAAGAAAGATCACGTCATTTGATTCGTTTTTGAGTCGCCTGGTTGCGTAGCAACCAGGCTCTCATTGTTATCATCTTGATCTATGGGGTGACGTAAGCATACCTCCGGCGTTGTACTGTTTCCTATCCCAAGTTCCGGTTTACGAGATAAAACATAGTTTTCTAATTATTCGGTAAACAACCCAATTTTTCTGTAGTAATTCACTTACAGTTGTGCCTTTGTGATAATGAATGTGTCTATAAGGACTGAGCTCTTTAACGGTTTAACCCTTTGAAAAATCATTTCGTCGACAAGGTACACGATAGCCTATCTCTTACACAGACATCATCTCTTAAAATAGCGCATTATGTATGTATCTAAAAATAGCCGTCGTGAACTGAACAAGTTTGCGAACACACTGCAAAATACTCTTCGACGACAACGTCTTCACTACGGCACTCTTCTATTTGTGGACAGTTCTCAGTGAAAAAAGGTTTGATAATTACCCATTAGAAGCACACTCTAAATCTTACAATCTGTCCGTAATTGCAAGTCTTATTTCAATCCAACATTCAACCTATGATCGGAAAGAGAAAGGCGATACCGAGTTAACGTGGTCCAAGCTTTCAATGGAGATTTTTCCCAAAAGTAGGCTAATTTTTTTAAACAAATTTATAACGACTTAGAATGGTTGCGTGCCTTCTTAGACATTCTTAAACGTTGCTTCTTCAGAGCTTTTTATTCTAGACATCAACGACTTTGCACACCCATATTCTAGGTGCACAAGCAGAGATCGTGCAATAGCGTATGTAATGCGCACGGTTCAAGACTGCACCAAGTCATCGCTTAGCAGGTGCTTTCTGGAATGTAGCTGTGTGACAAATATAGATCTTATAATCACGTGACGTATAACGTCATGTGCACCACGGAATTCTCTATAAATTTACATATTAATTTTATGAATGAATCAGTCGCTGATGCGGCCTTTATTTTCAGAGTACACCGACCCAGCGCCTCACCGATCCATGCAGAGAGAGTGTTTTAAAGTTTACTGTGTTCAATTAATTGTTTTTCGTTTTTGTCAAAGTCTGCTCTTTTTTTTTCAATGTGCGATTAACCTAGATCTAGTATTAATGAAACAATTTATTAGTGCCGATGTCAGAACGAAAGGTGCTTTCGTAAATGCCAAAATATGAAGTCACACGGGAATTCGACTTGAAACTACGCAGTTCTAACATCCAGCAATCTGAGAACTTGACTTTTACTTCACTATATTTCAAATAGAACAGGTCAATGTTAACCCACTCGAACAACAAGGTCTTCATTGGAGTGTTCGTAATCTTGTAAAGGGTTATTGTGCAGGGTACTAGAGCTAATCGCAAACATATGTAGTTTACACCAAAGCAATACACATGTAGATCTCGACAATTTTAAATTGGTGTGGAAGCAGTACTAATTCCTGGGCCGTTATAACACGCAGACAAAGTTAAAAGGCTGATGATCATGCTTTTGGGTTAAATTGTTTTTCTTGAGCTGTAGCAGCCACATTTCTAGAGGCCACTGTGGACAAAACTTGAACGCGGACAACAACAAAAACAAATTATTTCCAAAGGACCGTAGATTACTGAGTCAAATATTTGTGTGTGCTCCAGAGGCTACATTTCAGTCCAATGATCATGAAATTGCCCAGCTGTTTGTCTCAATAATAATTTTTGACAAAAGTGAAAGTAGGTCACCGGGGTTTGAAAGAAAATGGCAAATCAGACGAAACCGTAATAGATCTAGTGCTGTAAAATCCATTTATGTTCAGTCCAATACTCACGAAACTTTGTCAGACTGCTTAGATTAGATATGGGTGAGTTTCAAAATGGCAATTTTGGTCTAAAAGTATGTCACTAGATCCTGTACCAAAAGACAAACTTCAGTTGAGTTCCATACTAATGTTGCCTAAATGGCCCTCTTGTAAAATTGTTCAAGTGGTTCTGCTCTGTTTCTATAAACTTTACAGAAGCTTCAGAATTGAGTAGTAACATTTCAAAATCACGGCCTCTGAAACTGTATAAGCAATTACACCCAAATTTCATATCTAGCATCCTGTATTTGGAAAGGACAATTATTCAATTTAACAGATATATGTATAACCACATGGTCCAATTTTAGAAAAATTGGGTCATACAAAAACAACTTGTTCTAAATCTGGGGAGAAAATGTATGCCCTGTTCTACTGAAATTATTTAGAATGTTTGTTTTAGCAATATGCGTAAGAATTAAGATATACATGTAAGTTAAATCACCCAGTTTCTGCGCTAGAAAAACATTTTTATCAACCTAGAAGCCTGATTTACAGGCATTGTTACGCTGGGAAGGAACAGTAAATATTGATGGAACTTCGACAGTTATTATGCCCCGCTGAATTTCGGGGTGGGGGGATATAGTTTTCATGTTGTCTGTCCGTCTGTCTGTTCATCGGTCCGATCTTCCGTCCATCCAGACAGATATATTCTAAATTCGTTGACGAAGTTAATGAAACTTCAAACATGTGTTCCTCATGATAGTCCGCCGATATACTTTTTTTTTTAAATGTAATGCCTTTTCATGGAAAGAGGAGGCTTGATGTCCTCCGGTCTGCTTGTTTTGTTTTATTTTGTTTTTGTTTTTAATGCAGTGTCATGGAAAAAGGGGGCTTGATGTATATTTCCATTATGGATCAATATCTCTTTAACTACTGGACAAAATTTTATGAAACTTCATATTTATATTGTTTATCATAAGCCACAGACAATCAGTATTTGTTTTTATTTAATGAAATACCGTGTCATGGAAAAAGGGGGCTTAATGTATATTTTCACCAATGACAAAAAGGCCATTTACATGCAAAACACGATACCTCTTATAATTATGTTTCTATCTAAAAAAATGTTGTTTTTTTTCGGCGGTGGATATCATTTTAACGAATGACTTGTTTTGTAATGATTTTACCTTTTGAAAATCATTTGTTAAATGAAGTCACCCGGGGTATGAGACTTTGAACTTTTTAAACCTGTTCCTGGTGCCTAAATGTTTGCAACTTTAGGATGACAACTAAGAAATATGCTTGCATATAATACTGTCTTATGGTTAAGTTATTTTGTATCTTGAATGCTTTTAATAGATTTGAACAGAAAAGGGTGAAAAGTTCTAACCCATTGCCCTCCAGGCGACTCTCAGGACTATCAGTCCTTTGATTAGACTAGCGAAGCTGGTCTATAGGCATCGTGATTGACCCAGAGTCAAAGTAAACAAAAAAACCCACAGTTGCCAAATACTGCCTCACAGTAAAATACTTCTTTCTATTAGAAATCCTAATTCTGTTATATATGACAATTTTGGCAAAAACCACTAAATCTCTACCATTCCAATTTAAACATGTCTTCTTACAAAGTAATAGACTGAACAAGATGTCATTTATAAGGTACAAGATCTTTGCCTATATGTAAATTAAGTGACCTATTCAAAGCAGGCTATTATAAGTTATTCCTACACAACTGTAACGTTACAAGTTGACTTCTTTAAAAAAGAAGCCAGGAGAGGTCAGCATCAATGTTTTCAAATAGTTAATTGCTTTTAATTTCAATATATTTTGGTACATGCAAAGAAATAAGTAAGGCATTATATGATTGACGCTGTGTTGAAAGGAGAAACCTCTTATGCATTTCTTGACAGACACGTGACCTTCTTCCCACGTCGCGTGATCTTTTCCCGCTGTATTCTCTTTTTTAACGAAATTCTTTTTTTTGTGTGTAGCTTTATTTGCTAAATGAAAAATTACAACTAGTGGAAAGGTCACTTGCAATCAAATCAATATAACAAATCCTTTTTGAAATCCGTCATAAAAAAAACAAACCATGTCTACTTTCTATTTCAGTTTTTTGATTTCGGATTATTTATAAAACCATGACGAAATAGACTGTGTATCAGAACAATTTCTCAAAAAAGCATGGAGTTAGGCAGCAATTTCTGGGGTAGTCTGTCGTTTAAACTCACCACTGTTGGAGAGGTCTGATGAATGAATCTAAAAATAGATACACCTAGGTAACTTGTACAAATCCCAGCTGCATTAACTCTCAATGGACAGGGAACACTGATCATTCCTTCAGTCATTCATTATTTAGATCATTGTGTGCAGTTAAACTGTTATGTTAAACTGTTATTTTACGTTTAGAATATTAACCCTTTACCACACAATCCAGAATTTTAATTACACTGTGGAAGAATCCCTGGTAACCAGCGTTTTCTCCTTTTCCCACATTGTTTTCTGCCTTTTTGGAATCAGGTTTCATCAATTCATCCATCTTAAATTGGTGGTCTGTAACAGCTTTGAATTTCGTTTCGTAAAGAGTTAAATTGTTCACTACATCTTGCACTATTAGATATTGACTTATTGATTGTGTGGTATTTAACGCCGTTTTTCAACATTGTTTTGGTGATATCATGAAGGCCAGTGCACCTATCCATGCTTTCCTAGCGTTTCTTTTACCAGCACTACCGCTACTCAGTGACCTTTTGTGGACAGTGTGTATCAAAGTCAGACTGCACAGAACAGCCGTCTGGTCTGGGATCTACACTTTCCGATAAGAGGATATATTTTCTCCAGAATGAAACTTCGAAATAGCAATATTCAGGTGTTTACCATTGGCTTGAAAGTTTCATTTAATTTTTCTAGCAGGTTAAGGGTTAAACTTAAACTGGATGATAGTCAACCAATAGCATGCATAGCCCTGGTAACTCAATCGGTAGCATACAGGACATGAGAACAGGAGGTCGCTGGTTCGACCCCCCGGCTCGGTCAATTTCTTTCCGAGGATTGATGATATTTACTGCGACAGGATTCATTCCTCTCTAAAGTTTCGACGGTGGTTATGTGGGAAAACAGCCAGTGGCTTGGAAAGAATATTGTGCGGAGTACTGGTAAAAGATACTCCAGGAAAGCATGGATATGTGCACTGGCTGCCGCTATATAACTAAAATAATGTTGAAAATAGGGTTAAACACCATACAATCAGTCAATCAATCAAATTCGCTAGTCTGTCAGTACTTTCAGTACTCTGATTTTTCTTCGGCACATGGTTTAGATTTGGACGAGTCTGAAATTTTGTCATCTGGTAAACGTGTAGTCAATGCTAATGTAAAAAAAAAGGCGCAAAGTATGTAAACTTCTTTCCACGGGTGAAAATGCAATTCACTGAGACCCAAAAAGATCGACACCTTTTTTTTAAGACCTGAGTAAGCAAACGGAAAGTATAGATGCAAGATCAGGCTGTGTGTTCTGTGCAGTCTGGTCTTGATATATGTTGTCCGCAAAGGCCTCTGCTTTCCCCCCGAGGCGTTGAGAGGGTTGAGGATAAAGGGATATATTGAGAAAAAAAAAATGTCCATGTCACCGACAGGACGTACAACAGGAAAGTCGACATTGATTTTCTTGACAACGTCTCCCTAGGTTTTATACTCGATGGATTAGCTCGCCCTTTAGGAGTGTCCGGCAGACGTGATACTAATGGCTTTCTTTTCTTCTTCTTTAACACCATTTGATCGCTTGTAAAGTATATAGGAAGGTTAAAATTACCCATAGTAGATTGTAAAAACCAGGGTCTATATTCATCAATCATTCTTGATCTTATTCTCCAGAATTTTCTGAATTTGAAAATAACACAACTTCTGATCGTGTAAACCATTTGGTTTAGCCAATTAGAAGTTGTGCTTCTTTCAAATTCAGAAAATCTCAGGTATAAAGACAAAGATTGTTCTTAAGAATGATTGGTGAATACGGAACCTGCAGGAAAGGGTAAACCCTGAAAGACAGGAAAAAGAATTGAAGGAAAGGAAGCAGCCAGTTTGTAATGATTTAAGATAATTCAGGAAAAAGGCAACAAATAGTTTTCAATTGAGTCTATTTTTGTAAGGCAAGACTCGCTAGTTGTCTGTGTAAAAAAATAACTAACCTATCCTTATATAGAACCCACAGGATTACATCGGATACAAAGATGTCGCTTGACCTTTCGGATCCGGATTAATTACAAACAAGACAGGTTTATCGATCAAATTGGGCTTAATTCATTTCCTGACGTGTATTAGATATTTTGATAGAGCGCTCGCCACTTAACTCTTTACCACACGGCACAATTTTAGCATTTTCTACACTCAAAGCATTTGCTGTTTACAAATCATAACTGGAGGGGTTTATTTTCAAAACAGTGGAAAACATTGTTGATAAAAAGGAAAGCATTTGCAGACAACAATTTCAATGTTGCTCAAATGGTGCAAATTCTCTTTGATAGCGTAGAAAACATTGTGGGAAAAGGAGAAAAATGCTGGTTACCAGCATTTTCTCCTTTTCCTACAATGTTTTCAAACGGCTTCTTTCCCAGGGGCGTCAAAAGGCGGCATTGTGTGGTAAAGGGTTAAAACATTATGACACGGAAAGATTGCTCGAAAGAATTTTTACCGCCCAGGCTTAGAACTCAAACCGCTTAATTGCAAGCTCGGAGCATGTCCGCTGTCCTCAGCATCATGAAATATCGTTTTTCAATTTTCTTTTCGTCCTTGGCCATAGGCCTACGTTTGTTTTCCACACTGATAAACGAGTTGAGAAATTTACGTATCTTGAGCTCCGATTTTCACAGAAGATGCTGTTTGCAAATTTTATTCATTCGCTTATCCACTGCTTTTTCTAAAACACTGGAGCCACGCTCTGGCAAAAGGGGCCTTAATGCATCTCCGCGATGTTTGATACCAAGCAAGTCATCACGATGAAGCTGTAACGATACACCAGAAGCGTATTGCGACATATTGTGATATATGGTTAGTGTATTGCAGTAATATCAGAATATATTGCTTCAAAAGTTCGGTTACAATTTTGGAGTACATTACACGTGGAATGTGAGGTAATCTGCTTTTTTTAAAAACATCTCAGAAAGAAAAAAAAAAAAAGTAGAAAAGAATAACCTAGATTGAAATCAGTCTCGAAAACTGGCATATGTTCGAACTCGCCACTTTTTTCAGCCGTATTTGGTCGTCGATAAATACAAGCCATGTAATGCTAGTCATAGAATTGTGACAGGATGCACACCATATAATACAGAATCAAGGCGTGTCTTTAGAAATTATAGGCGGCAACTAAATCTCGTACGTGGTGCCTTATTGGTTCGCAGTAGATATTGTGGGAAAATTCTGTGTACAAACAATTGGATGCAGATGAGGCATGGCGAAATTGACATTTGATTGATTTGCTTGATTAGCACTGCATGGTGTGTATGCATGTATGGTGTGCAACTAGATAAAACCGGTGTTTGTTGATTACGCTTTATACGCCGTCCAGAATCTGCTACGACTTACCCGGATACATTCGGCACAACTCTGCAGATTTCGTTACTACATCCAACTTGATCAACGGATCACGCACGGTTTGCCGAAAGACCTAGATAAAAATCAAAGCGTTGAAAGCAATGATGTGGCATTTGTCAAGGGAGCTATGGTGTGGAATTGATCATTTGAAAAATAAACAATAGAAATAGTTTCAAAATATTTGCTTGAAAGTCAACCTACTATGTAGTCGTGCACAATCCAATAGAGTACATGCAATCTTGTCGCGCGAACAAGACCAGGGACGAACTGGTTTTGGGCCGAACAAGCACCGGTCAGGAGACAAAGATTGTGTGTATCGTTACGCCAATAGAAGGTCGTAGCGGATCAAGCTACAGTGTATTTTCGATAAAAAAGAGTATTTCCACTATCGGTGGCCTAATCCTATTCATTTTAACACGCCATTTTCAATTTCATATCTGAGTGCAACCGAAACACTTATTTGTCTTGGAAAAACTAGTTTAATTGGGGTTACTTCCTTCGGAATTGCATAAACTACGATACATGATTTTCAAAATGCCGAATTGAACCCATAGTGGCATTGTCTTCGACAAATGCCACAAAACGGTATTTACCGGGCATGCAATGCATACAGCGATACACATTCGGCAAAACTTCGCTTGTTTTCTTTTATAGATCTAGACCTTCATACAATGAGGAAATGTGAGTGTAGAATGTTCTTTAAAAAGCATGTGAACCAATAACAAGTTATTTGACTCGGAACCAAAATGCACAAAACTGTTTTGATTGTGTTCGGAGAATTTAGGATCGTTCGCCGTTTCAAATGTAGCTCAATACACCTACGAGAGAAGAATGCATTCTATCGCAATGACTTTTGACAACCCCCAAAACCGGTCTTTGCAATGCCGGGATTCGAACTCAAAACCCTAAGATTTCAAGATGCAGCTCGTCATTCGAGTTATTAGACATCTATTCCACAAATTATTCATGTCGCTCGTACTGAGGCTTTGCCTTTTTCAGGTTAGTATACTTTAATGTCCAAATTGCTATCTATTTTAATAGCCCCTGTATATAACTCAGCTAAAAATACATTCAGGGTTGTGTAGTTAGATGGCCGCACCTGAATTTACAGGATGGGAAAGCGCGGGAAAGCCGAGCCAAGGGTAACGGGGCATTAGTTAGCCAGATGATGTGCAGATTGCACGGGACTTAAATGGCACTGGATGAACGATCGGGCTAGGTGTAGCGCTGAAGATGCATCAGCTTATTTGTATCCCATATCTCAATGTATTTTCACGATTTTGCGTTTTCAAATTTGTGAGACTGAATGCAGAAGACGTTGCCATGGCCTGAGGCTAAAATGTACCCAATGGTGTTCCTGTAAATGTGAGACCAACCTTATGACACATGAAAGAAAGTTTAAAAAGGTTTAAACACAAATTCAGTGTTTAGATTGCAGAGTACTCATTGTGACAGATGTATGAAAGGTGATGACCCTTTGCACTTATCCTTTAGAGAAGAACAGATTTTACATAAAAGTTTAATTTAATTGTATACTGAAAAAAAAAAAAGTTGAAAGCAGCAGTGAATAGGAATCTGGTGCATGTCATATAGTCATTGTGGCAGATGAATAGTGAAAATTTGGTAAGTCTAGCACATAATTTTTGGGAAAAACAGATTTTGACGTAAAACGTAAGGTTCTGATAAATGTGTACGAATAAAAAAAACAAGTTTGATTCTTTAATCATGTGCTTGTTGTGATTGGTAAATGGTAAAAATTTGGTGACCCTAGCACTTATACTTACTGAGAAACAGACTTAAACACAAACTTAACTTTCACAATGTCGCCACCGCCATCCCCGTCGCCACTGCCGTTACAAAAAAATAAGAAAAAAACGGTTTTACTTGTCTTCATGTTCTAGGTCGCAGGCTAGGCTAAAACATTTATTTTGAGGAATAGATAGCTAAAGTCTGATAATTTGAGCAAATTTCAGTAATGCATGCTTAAAAATCAATCGAGATGGCCGCCATCTTGGAAAAATGGCGACCATTTTGTTTTTGAAAGTGGATAACGTACTTTTCCCAGACAGTATACTCTGCTGTACATTTGTGCCAAATTGGTGCTTGTATCACAAAGTGAAGATTTTATGATAATCTGTCCCACTAATAGTTATTTAGGTAAAATGTGTAATTTGGGGCATCTAAATGCCGGGACGGTCGTGTTGCAATCGATAACCCCGTCTACATTTATGAGATCAAATATATCTTACTGATTTGAATACGGGCCCAATTAATCGACACGTGTTATAGATCACCATAACATTTCCAACAACACTCGTCATAACTCGGCCGATTCCGTACCTACATCTAACCTCGTCCGTATAAAGGAGGCTTCCATTTTGAACTACCAATCACATGATCTTAAACATGGCGGCGCCCCTGTAGATCGCCTAGCAACGACATGAACAACCACGGTGAAGTTATTCACTTCTATCGATCTGTCGATGAAAGCTCCTGACGTAATTGATAAACCACGCTAAAAATTGAATTTACGAACTGTTTGCCGACTGAAATATTCTTAGAAAGATAACGATAGAAAATCTACTCATGTTTTCTTTCTTAAGAGGAGGCTTACAATTTCAATAACGGTAAAGCGGTGTGCTTCCGAAGATGTGCGAAATGTACCGTGTAGGTGCATATCAAGCTATGTGATACAGCCGAGGGATTTGATCACCGGATCACCCGAGGTATGCCGAATGTTTCAACAAATCTTTGGGAAACTGGCGCGAAATCTTAAACTTTCTTAAAAGGCTACGTAGAAAATACCAATGACATTTTTTCTTACTTTTGTCTTTCTTTTTTACAATTGGTTTGAGAATGGAAAAAAATGGGTAGCTCCTTTAAGGGTTCAAAGAGTCATATCACCCTAGTTCCTCACAAACACCTATATTGTGATATTCCTAGTAAGTACTTAAAACGGTGTATGTAGAATTTGAATGTCAACCCATCTAAGAAGCTATAATTGTTGTAAATGTATGCCTACTGGCTGGTGTATCCATTTGTCTGCCAATCTATCACTCACAAAGTTCAATAGATGGCTGCTACGACCGGAAAGCACTGTCTGACCCATTTCCTGTGTCATTTACAGCTTCACAGATTCCTGTCAAGTCACGAAGTTTACAGCTGCACTAAGTTCGTTCGTTTATTGTTGTCAGCTACGGGTTACATGAAATCAACAACTATTTTTACGTTCATACCAAACCTACGGGAAATGTTGATGTAAACATACAATTATTTACAAGATGTTTTCGTTACTTAGCCTGCTAAATTAATTAAATAAAACTTTTCAGCCGATACAAATGAGTCAAATATTGCTATTCCAAAGTTAATTGCTGGAGGAAAAAAATCACCTTATCAGGCAGTGTAGATCTCAGATCAGACTGCACGTTCTGTCCACATAAGATCCTTGAGTCAAACTTAGTAGCCGAAGGGTTTACACGTTGTTTCTGAGTAAATATTCAAAATTCGTTATAGAAAATCCCCAATTTTAGCTACGTGATTCGACCGATGACTTTTTATTTTATGCGTGTTTACTCGCAACAGGTCGTATTGCAGATATCACAGCAATACGAGGAGTTCACATGTCATTTAGAACTAGTTTTCACTGGTACTCTTAAATCTATCGGCGCCGATACAAACCACACATGAAAAGCCAGAAAGACCTTTAATTTGTAGGCTAGACTAAACGTAGATCCAATGTTCTGGGCAGTCTAATATTAATCTATGTCACTCGAAAATGCCCGTTTTCGCCTGTGGCACTGAAATGGCAACATTCGCTGCCGGCTTGAATCATACTAAAATTTGAACTATGCCCTGTGAAAAGGGGCTTTAATGCATTTTCAAAAAAGATCGACTCATGTCAGCCTGCGTAGTCCGCGCAGACAGACATGGATCGAAACTCTTTGCTATTTTTAAATTTTCTGCATGTTCAAGGCCCATTCTACATAATGATTCATTAAGTTATTAGAAAAAAAAAAAAAAAAAAAACTAAGGATTTTATGGATCCATAATTATGTGATGACTTACTTGGTATAATGCGTCACGGAGATGCATTTAACCCCCTTTTACCAGAGCACGGCTCATTTATTGATTACGTTTACATTTACGTTAATCACTTAACTACGACAAAGCGCTTTCATTTGTAATATTTATGACCCAAAAACTTATCAAGACCTCTTTTTTGACACCGCCTTGTTGCATTATTCTTAAATCAGGAGATTTCGGAATAAATGAAAACTTTATTTACGAACAAAAATAAAACCTTGTGCAATAGCATAGCTATTGTTTCTGGGATTTTTAACCCCTGCTAATTAAGTGAAATGAAACTTTCAAGTCAATAGTAAAAACCCAAATTTTGCTATTTTAAAGGTGTTTTTTTTGGGGAAGAATATCTCCGTATCGGACAGCGTAGATCCAAGATCAGACTGCACGTTCTATGCAGTCTGATCTTGATCTACACTGTCCACAAAAGGCCTTTGAGTCGCGCTTAGCAGCCCAAGGGTTAATTAAGAGGTAAATTGTTTTGCGATCGCCTGACAATACCGGTTCCGGTTATTTCAGATCTATTGAAAAGGGCTTGTCATAAAGCAATACATAAAGTTTTACAAGAAGCGCTCGTTACCAGAAAATGGAAGACTTTTAAAGATAGAACTTATTTCAGTCTGGCTATTCATGAGTGTAAGATAAAGCGTTTTTGTCGTGAATGATCGAAACACTGGGCCTCTTGTATTCAAATACGCTAAAAACTCACACTTTCATACCAACATGTCAGTGACAGAAAAATAGGGAAGTCCGCAGAATTTCATAACCAGGCCTGGGCTTTAATACCATAAACTGGAGGTCCACGAGGGCCCATGAGCGCCTGAAACGCTATACTGGCACTTACTAACTAGTGAACCTAAATGTAAAAGAAACACAAAAAACAAGAGCCTTCAGAGACGAATAAGTGTAACACTGATAATTATTACGAAACATAGTTTTCTTTGCAGATGTGTAGGAACTAGGCGGTTACATGCAGTGAAAAGATGCATATCCGCAAAAGGCGCTTGGGTCGCGGTTAACAGCCTAAGGGTTACATTGAACAAAAGTGAAATAGGTTTTGATGCATGACACCAACTGATCTCAATTAAACCTAAATTCTAAATTTCGAGATCATCATTCTGATTTACCGAGACTTTTCTGTTTAGAAGCTAATCAGAAAACATAGTTAATATAAAACTGAAATGAAATTTTTGACTGGTTGGTCTACAAGTATATAAAAACCTAGAACTGTACGTACATGTAATCAGTTAGTCAAGGCCATTTTCAACCCATCTTATGATTGACAAAAGCTACAGGGAAAAAAAGGGCGATTGCATTATATCTCTAAATCCGATCAAGATGAACGTCTGTAAGATAATTGCACGTGGTGTTAAAACATTGTCTAGATAGAAGAAAAATTAAAAAAAATATTTTGAAAATGACGCTTAAAAAATGGACGAATGTCTCGAGTCTAGAAAACAAAAAAATAATTTATTTAACCTTTTACCACACAATCCCACAATCCCGAGTTTTCGAGAACCTGACGAAAAGGCTTTTGAAAACATTGTGGGGAAAGGAGAAAATGGTGGTAACGAGCATTTTCCAGATTTCCCACGACGGTTTCCACAACTTCAGACCATTTGTATTAATTTCAAAATTATCATCTACAAATGCTTTCAATTCAGAGGAGTCGTATATTTGAAATTTGGGAAACGGTTAAATGGAAATTCATGTTGCTGCTTCTTTTAGCCAGAAAAATCTCACTGAAAATCCAGTCATTGTACATCGTAATCAGACAGAACGGTGTATAGCCTCATCCTGAAGCCGGCTAAATCTACGTAATTAAATGCCAGGGCGCGGTTCCACGAAAAAAAACTTAAACGTCCTTCATTTTACTCAAATCTACTAACCGTCCCAGGTTCTGACTTGAGTTTGTTATTTGAGACACATTTCAGCAATATTTACAAACTGTGGTAACATTATAAAATACTGAGTTGACACTACGTTTCAGACTCAACTAAGCAAAATAAATGGACTAAAGTCAATTAACAGACTTAAGTCCATTATTCTGCTGAGGCGAGTCCAAAATGTTGTGTCAACACAGGACTTGAGAATGTTACATAAGTCTGTTAATGTTGGTGAAATGCGTCTGGAATAACAAACTCTACATAAGTCGGAAAATAAGTCTGTTTGCAGATTTGAGTAAAATAACACACTTAAGTTTTTTCGTGAAACAGGGCCCAGGATTTCTAAGATATTGCTGACGTAGGTCTGTATTCAGCAACAATTCTTAACCCTTAGGCTGCTAACCGTGATTCGTGGACTTTTTGCGGATAGTGTAGATCAAGATCAGACTGCACAGAACGTGCAGTCTGATCTTGGATCTATACTGTCCGATAAGGAGATATCCCCCCCCCCCAAAAAAAAAAAAAAAAAAAACTTTAAAACAGTTTCTGTACGGTCTCATAATTATTTCAGCTTATTAAATAACTTTTCTCATTCAGACCTTATTCGCAATTTTATGAGTAGCCGTCTTGTAGACTAGAATGCACTCTCTCTCTTTCTCTCTCTCTCTGTCTCTGTCTCTGTCTCTCTCTCTCTCTCTCAGCCAGTCAGATTGCTAGTCTTTTGATGTTTGAGTAAAACGTAAATATAGAACGTTTGCAGAGAAAATCGAACGGGGAAACGCATGGATATTTGCACCAAGAGGCATGATATAGCTGAAATACTATCCCATTTTGTTAAATCTGCGTAGAACATATCACAATTAAGTATGCAGATCATGACAAAGAATGCCAATTATTTCTATTTTTTGGCTTTGTTAGTTAGATGCGTGATTGTTAGGTGACACTGGATTCAGTTTTGCATTGTACTGCATGTCCTTGTCACATACATAGGGGTAGATTTCGGGCTATAACTTATAGAACATACGTGAACAAATTGAAGTACTGTCGGAGTTTTTTTAGTTGCATAGATTTCATATCGATAAAGTGACTGTGTTATGCAATGAGACGAGAAATTGAAGTGTAACTTTAAAGTATGAAAATCTGCTTCTGAAATGATTATAAATATTATTGACCAACGTTTAATCTATGTTATAATTTGAGAAAATGCAATTAAAACTGTCAAAATCTGGCAAAAAAAAAAAAACGCGTGTACTGGTAAAGATAGGGTGTTTTACTTCTCACGATTGTCGCTACCTTTTTTGTACGCAAACAGATGTAGTGACAAAAGAAGATTTAAGATCTTAGCATAACAGGGTTTTTTGAAAAGTAACAAAATAATGTGTGTCTGGATTCGCTAGACTGTGATAGGAAATACGATAGCCGTAGCAGATTCTTTGATATTGATACGATTGATACATTTACAGTTGCACTTTTATGTGACTTACCTCAGACCTTCTCAGCCCCATGGGCGAAAATAACGACTTTTGCAGACGGCATAGATCAAGATAAGACTGCACTAAACGTGTAATGTGATCTTGGACACATAACGCCCGCTTTTTAGTCAGAGATTAAAGATTATAAAGAAAAGTCTGTGTTGCAATGGATTATATTTTCAGACGTCGAAAGAGGTTGAGTGTGTATATTTGGTGCTGAAAGAGTTGAGACAGGCATCATTTCGTGTTTGCAAAGCAAATCTCGTCCACTTTATTGAGACTACTAGAGATTATTTTGCTAGTAATATATACTTATACATCTCTTTAGTGAACGCTACAAAGCACAGAACTTGTGATCTGATCATTTCAGCAGTAACTGGCATTTTGTGAAATATTTGACCTAAACAGCACTGCTGTCTTGGGATCAAATTCACCACCCGTTTGCTTCGCCGGGACTCTAGAATCTAATTCCATTTTACATTTTTTATTTGTCTTATCGGAAGTAGCTTTATGAATGAAAAAGGATACTATCAAATGGTATAAGACAGAGACATTTCCTCCGTAAAGTAAGGAAAGGGTCTACAAAGCATTATATTATCACGGCGTCAGCGTAAGCGAAGTTTCATTTCAAAGTCTAGCACACTATATTCACGAAATTTCAACACCCAAAGCTAATCCTAAAGCCTATAGAATGTCACGTTTCGACAAAGTTAGTTTCTATAAATAATTCATCGAACAGAGTAAATTTCATAAACACTTTGCGTTTTCACGTCTCTTTGTCTATTCACTACAACCCCTCAAAACTGGCTTTAGATGTGTATGTACAATGAGATCATCCAGTCCGTCTGTCGGTCCATTAGGTTTTTCTTTTATTGCAAATTTCCTCTCTGTTTTTGCTCTTAGTGCATTAAGTCTTTAAAAAAATAACCAAAATCTCGTGGAAGCATAAGATACAGTTTTGAAATGTCGTTTTAAGCAGTGAAGGTTTTTATTTCTATTGCTTAAATGTTTTTGAGCGGTAAACTTCTCTGCTCTATTGGGGCACTTCGCGGGGATAGTTTTTGTGTGACAGTTCTAGCTGTTTTCCTTAAATGACAACTATAGTCTGCCATATCTAGGTGCGACTTGATACTGAGAATGTACTGGCACACCTATGTTGCAGTCATATAAATAGCTAGAATTCATTTTAAAAACGTAGATTATTTGTTGGATTTTGATGCACAGTCTAGACAATAATTGTGTGATGGGATTGGTACTCTGTTTAACTAAGGTACATTATTAAAGTTTTGGCTGCGGGCTACATCTTCAATAACTGTAGTGGACTTGAGTGCAAGTAAAGATCAGGGACTTAACTTATAACCATCCTAAAATGTATTCCCACTCTTAATTCTAAGACTAGCCTTATAGTTGTCTGAGACATCCTTTCCCAACTAAAGGTAAGCACCTAGGCCATAACATAACGTGTTACTTGTCATATTGCCGCATGCTCAGCACTTTAAAAAATGACAAGTAGCCACTTCGTTGTGAAAGAAAATGTTGTGGAAAGAAAACATTAAAAGACTTTCTGGTCCTGAGAGTTCCCACCCCTTTTGTATTTGGCGACTGTAAAGAGTCTGGAAGGAGTGTTTAAACAGATCAGCAGACAGTTTTTTCCAGCTATTCTGATATCAATATATGAGCAGAAAATAACACAAAAACCAAATCGTCTCCACATGGTTCAGTCAATTTCCAGCGCTTAGAGACGTATCCTGTTTTCATATCGATGCCTATTCATATGCTCTATAACAAATCGGGAATGCCAATTTTACTTTCATGGTCAAATTAAAGTAAAATTGTTTTCAAAGACAATATCGTGCAATTTAGGTGCTTGGTAATTTAGAGTGAATGTTTTAATGCCGCATATGCAAGGGTGAATGAAGTTTGAAATATATGCTTTGGTGTATGTTGCAGTTAACTGTTTGTGAGCGCTCGTCCAGGTGCCTGTCATGAAAGGGACATTAAACCAGATTTCGTATCATCATTTTCTTTTTCGAAAACCTTAACAGAGACCGCTAATTTTCATTAGTATGAACTAAAAAAAGTAGACAGATATACATGTAAAAAGCGCAAGGAATTATCGATTTTCTTTTTTTTTTGTAATTTTAACTGTACAATTTTCTATTCCCTTAGTAACAGTGTAGCCGTTGTTGAATAACATGGGAAAAGTTATATGAGCCATGCTCTGGCAAAAGGGGGCTTAATGCAATTCCATGATGCATGATATCAAGCAAGTCATCACATAATCATGGATCCATGTAGGCCGATACTTTTCGCAGATGCATTAAGCCCCCCTTTTCACAGAGCAGGGTTAATATTTTTGACACGGCGCAATTTCAGTTTGCTCAACACTTCAGTTGATACAACGCCGATTATGATTATTAAAGCGTGGGTCCGAGTACCGTCGAAGGCAAAATTTTTATTCAGTTTTTGTTTCTCTTTTTCCCCCAACTAAGGTTAAAAAGTCACGTCATTTTGGTTTTTCCTCACAAAAGTATCTACATTCACCCACAAAAAAAATTGGCTTAGGCGTTGAATGTCCTTTTACAGTTCTCAGGGGAAAACATTACAATCGGTGTTATGGATTACCTATATCTTTCTAGTACCAGAACAAAATAGTGCCGGTTAAATCTGGCGTCGATAAATTTAGCTTCTGCCATTTAATACTGTACCAAACGACAAAATTTTAGACTTTTCCAAATTGAAAGCATTTGCAGACGACAAATATATGTAACTGAAAAAATTGAAATTCGTTTTGGGAAGGGTAAAAAACATTGTGGGAAATGGAGAAAATGCTGGTTACCAGCATTTTCTCCTTTTCCCACAATGTTTTCAAAAGGCTTCTTTCTTCAGGGTCGTTAAAAGTGGGGATTGTGTGGTAACGGGTTAAGAGGCATTCATCTTAAGGTTGAGACTGAGAATGAATTTGATAAATGAAATTCCTTCCCATCTGTCCTCCATGACTACGTGGAAAAGCCTTCCGCACTGGCGGCGTTGGTCACACAGGACTCTCTGGATTCTTTACCAAACGACAAAATTTTATACTTAGCCAAACGGAAAGCGTTTGCAGACGATAAATTTAGTATGACTCAAATGAGAAGGTCGTCTTATGGAAGGAGGAAAACAATGTGGGAGGAGAAAATGCTGGTTACCAGCATTTTTTCCTTTTCCCACAATGTTTTCAAAAGTCTTTTCCCTCGGTGTCGGTAAAATACAGGAATGTTTGGTGAAGATACGAAGCTTCGGGTAGTTGTGAAACCAAGTAACACGTGAACGATTGAACTGTTGTTATGGCGAATGAAGTGATGATAATTTTCAAGTAAACTTTATTTTGTTAGACTGAAGACAAAAAAAGTCAGGGAACCCAAGTAGCTCAGCGGTGAAGGCGATGGGTTTATAATTTAGATGGCTGTTGTTCGATCATCATCTTTGGCACGGCAGAGCAGAGCTGTAGCCTAGTTCTGGTGAAAACGAGGAAATAAGTGCACAGTTGTGCTGTTGTCGTGCAATAACTTAGATACTTATAAAAGAGGCGTTAAACACTATTAAAAGAGTAACTATTCAGATAAATAAGACGTATGAGGAAAGAACTGGAACAAAAATTTCAGTTCCACCTATCTTCTTCCAGTAATCGACAAAAAAGTTTATGAACAAAGAAATTGAGACGAACAGCGAATTGTATAAAGCCTATTCTTTACGAAAATCTCGTCTCGAAAATGTCAAACGACCATGCGTGGGATGTTCTGTCTTTGCCTTCATTCATTACAACACGACGAAATTTCAGACAAATCCATATCGAAGAAATTTGAAGTCGATAAAATAAATGTAGCTAAAGTGATGTGATTAGTCTTTGAAAGGGTAACAAATCTGTGTAAGGAAAGGAGAAAGTGCCGGTAACAAGCATTTCTTTTTTTTTTGTACAGTGTATTCCAAAGCTTTCGTCTTCAGACTGGTAGAACACGGGATTGGTTTGGCATAAGATTAACTCCTAAAGCTTTAACTGATTGAAAGGAATATTTTCAGTCATTCAAAAAGGCGAAAGAAACTGTAATTTGAAATACTGTCTTATTTGGATACCTCACAAAATATCTGTCACGGTTCTATGTTTTAAACTCACACTTTATGCAGTCTGATCCTTTTCTATGATATCCACAAAGTTACATACAGTTGTCAAAGCTTGTTGAGGGTAATTCTAGGTGACATTTTCAAAAGAAATTGTTTCATTCATAAGAAGCCAGCTTAGGTTCTATTTTTTTCCTGTGTATTATTCTGATCCGATGCCAATAGATTTCCCAGGGATTTCATCTGGCCATTAAAGCGCCTATCTGCGCGATTAAAGATTGCCATACAATTTTCTATTTTGTCCGATAACTAATTCAAAAATGGAATGCTATGTTCTCCGAATGTGTCTTTTAATGGATTGGTAGAATTGAAGAAAACCAGTGCCCCAACAAATCATTTGACCATTTTTGTTTTGTTTTCCATGCTGTGTGCAATATTGCTTGCTATATGAATACGTGGTGTCGTAAAATGCTAAGCAAAGCTTTAGAAGTTCTACTGAGGGTTTGGATAAAGATCTGGAATGCAGGTTCGAATCCAACCTGTGGAAAACAATCACACTATGGCGCACGGATTTGTGTCCATGCGATGGACAGATTATACCAGATCATGGGTACTTGCTTTGTACTACGGGCGTACGACAACTGGACAATTTAGACAAAGATCAGACTGCACTTGCACTGATCTCAGTTCTTTAGTATCCTCCTTTTATGATTTGTCTTTTGTGTCTTTACAATATTTTCACCACAAATCATGGCATTCCAGTAAATGTGCCTTGCTTTACAGATGTCTGTTTTCTGTTTTGACATGTCAGGTTATCATTTTTAATCTCAGCAGTTCAAAAAAGATAGGTTTAGGGAAATTAATATGGCCGGCAACATGTGAAATGAGACCTTCGGACATTTGCGTAAAGTGTCGTCCCGGATTAGCCTGCGCAGTCCGCGCAGGCTAATCGGAGACGGCACTTTACGACTACATAAAATTTTTTCATACAGTGGACAAGAAATCGCACAAAAAAGGGAAGTGTCGTCTCGGATTAGTCACAGACTGCACAGGCTGATCTGGGATGACACACTTTTACGAATATGTCCGTAGGCCCCTTTTCGTGTGTTGCAGGCCGAACCCTGTAGCTCAGTCGGTAGCGTACAGGACTTGAGAACAGGAGGTCGCTGGTTCGATCCCCGGCTCGGCCAATTTCTTTCCGAGGATTGATGATAGTCATTGCGACAGGATTCATTCCTCTCCCACCGCTGGCCATTTTTTCGACAATGGCTATGTGGGAAAGCAGCCAGTGGCTTGGAAAGAATATTGTGCGGAGTACTGGTAAAAGAAATTCCAGGAAAGCATGGATAGGTGCCCTGGCCGCCGCGATATAACTGAAATAATGTTGAAAACGGCGTTAAACACCATACAATCATTCAATCAATCGTGTGTTGCACGCCATATCGGTTATACTTTAGTCTCCGAGCTCATTATTCAGGCCTTTCTAGAATGTAAACGCTTGTATTAACCCTTATCCTGCTAAATAACTAACATAAAATTTTCAAGCACATAGTAAAAACCCGAATAATGCTGTTTCAAGCTTATTTTTGGAGAAAAATGTCTCCTTATCGGACATTTTAGATCAAAGATCAGATTGCACGTTTGTGCAGTCTGATCTTCATCTACACACTCCGCAAAAGGTCAGTGAGTCGCTCTTACCAGCCTAAGGGTTAAGTTTCTTTTTTTATTTTTTGTTCAGTTAGGGAAAATTGTTTATGAAGGAAAAAACATGATTATTAGGGAACTGTAGATCAATGTCCGTGACGTGTCACGTGCTTCCGACTTGACATGTTCCCGGCTTGTATATGGATTCATTAACCCTTGGACAATTAAACTATTGTGCTTAAACCTATGCTTAAAACAGGCAAATAACGCAGTTGCATGCTGGTATAGCCGTAATATTCAATCCACCGAAAAGTACAGCAGTCTGTTCTTGATTTACTGCGTCCGCAAAGTATGTTCGGTTTTCAACAAAGCGTTAAAGCACTTGCTTCTTTCCAGCTTTATCTTCCACGTGATCCAGAAAGGACAATATGCTTCATTTTTCTTTTCACCTTTTTCGCTTTTTTTTTTCCTTCGACGTGTTTCATTTTCTTAAGCGGTGCGCAGGAGGTTGTTCGGGAAACTGTTGAAGATTCAGTCTACGGTTAACTACTACACGAATTCTCCCGAACTAGCTGCATCGACACAATAAAGAGACTAAAGCTTTCAAAATACAGAAGAGCATTCGGCAAGTCTCAAGTGTGCCGTTGATCAAATCGCTCAGCTGTATTACGTTGGGTGATGTGCACCACTCTCTTGCACTACGGATCATTCCCATTCACCTCTGTAGTTGGCTCAGAAAGTAGTCCGTCATCACGTGATATTTTCGTCACATGACCATAACTCAAAATGGCGACACAAACGCCGGTGAAAGAAAGACCAATCAATTGTTTTGTGTGCTGTTCAAACGGCCAATCAGACTTAGTGGTAGGAAATGTGAAAAAGAGGGATTTTCTGAAAAGCTTAAATGTCTTTTAAAGGACGATAATATTGTTTTTTAATTTTGTTTAAATTGTCATCATTCATGGGCACAGCCATTTCTTTTTACAATTGGCGTAAGATTCTGATCAGTGAAGAAGCTTGAAAAAATAGTTCCATTGTAAATTCATCAGTTTGAATGCACCTACATGTATAATGTATCCGGAATCGTATTTCCCTTGTCTACTTTATTATGTTACACATGAAACAGTTAAACAGTAACAAAACATGTTTTCCTCGGTTTGACAAGATTCTTGTCATTTTGCCCATTGCAGAGATGTATGGTGAGAGTAACGAACGACAACTCTGCTCGGAGATTGGATGTGCACATACACCGTACACATTTTACGCCGGAAATAGACCTCTTTGCCGCCCTTAAAATAGTAATGCTCCGCTAAAAAAAGAAAACACGAGACAAAAGTTTCAATCAAAATCTTTCTGAATACATTTCCGTTAACAAAGAGTTTGTAAATTCATTTTGAACATAGTTCATTATTTCCGTCGGCAGTTTTCACGTACAGATTAATTATCGCAGATGTTGTTGTCGGTGGTAATCGATGTTTAAACGCCATGTTTGAGATTAAGTGACGGACAGTATTAAACGTTAAACCTGCTAAATAAGTTAAATGGAACTTTCAAGCCGATAGTAAAAACGTGAATGTTGCTATTTCAAAGTTTTTTTTTTTTTTTGAAAAAATGTCTCAATGTCGGACAGTGTTGATCCCAGATCAGACTGCACGTTCTGTACAATCTGATCTTGATCTACACTGTCCGCAAAAGGTCCTTGAGTCGTGCTTAGCAGTCTAAGACACCACGTAAGGGTTGAAAATGGAAACCTCCTTGGTAAGGACAAGATTCGACGTTGGTATGGATTTCTGTCGAGTTTTGACAGACGTGTACAAGTAAAACACAACTTAAAGACAAGCTCGGATGAAATACCACCTCGCCATTCAAGCTCTCCCAGATGGCATTTTCTCACAGTTTGGCATTTATGAGCTATGTCCAAGTCTTAGTCTGAATTTGGGTTTTAGATCTTTGGTTTTAAAATAGAACCAAAGTGTGAAAATAAAACTACTAAAACAATAGAAAAACCAACGATTACAAACAATGTAAAGTAAATGAATATTTTTTTCTCGAAATACGAACGCTTGCCATCGTATATTTCGTCCACAGTTATTTGTTAGGAAAAAAGAAATAATCGATACTTGCTTAACAGAAGTTAGTGAACCCTTGAAACATCATAAAATAACTTAAACCTTTGACAAACGGTTCCGTATTTCAACGACCTTGACAAAGATTTTTTTGAAAACAATGTAGGAAAGGGAGAAAATACCGTATATCAGCACTTTCTCCTTTTCCATAAAGCTTTCTATCCTTTCATAAAAAAAAAACCACCTTTCGAGCAACATTGACTTTGTTGCCTGCAAATGCGTTCGGTTTGGACCAGATTAAAAGTTGTCGCACAGTAAAGACTTACGTTGCTTATTTGGTTCAAAGCGTGAATGAAGATCAAACATGACAGAACAAGCAGCATGATATTAGATCTGCAGACTCCAATATGGTGCTAGAGCGTACAATTACGTTCTTGACTGAGTAGCTGTATGTGTTGTGCTGTATCTGATTGAACAGTCCTGTTGCCTTTATCAGAGCTTCCTGTCGCTTTTTTAGTAGTTAGAAATTGGAAGTGGGGAAAAAGTTAGACTCATTAATCAATGATTTACGTGACATGAATGTCTAACGGTATTTGGCAACACTGAGGGAAACGGAGGACAGGTTCAAATTTACATTAAACAAGCGGAGCGAGAACAGAACATCTCTTTTACCCCTTTTTGTTGCTACATAGGCCAAAACAGGGGCTTTTGTGGGCAACATATTTTAAGATCAGAAGTCCTGCATAGAAATTGCAGCTTGATCTTGGATATATACTGTTTGCTTCAGTTTAGTCAAGCCTATAAGATAAAAATCTTTCTGATTATCTGTGTATGGTATTTTTTGCCTTAGAACGTGGTTTTGTTCATACATGTATATAACTATTATGCGCCAAAAGAATTAATACAATCGTCCCTGGTTAAAAGAAAGACAAAGACAGCTTAATGTGCAACATATGTCTTGTAAATAGTCCAGTTCGTTTAGCATAATTTCTCCTTTCCCAACAATGATTTCAAAAGACTTCTTTTTCAGGGTCGTTAAAACTCGGGATTGTGTAGTAAAGGGTTAGCTAAAATTTCTCGAAAAAGCCAGAGCCTCGGATGAGGACCAAACCTGGAACGTCTGAACAATTTACACTTTATGCTCAAGTTAATAATGTGTGTATTGTTAATTCAACATGACTGCATGTATTAGCCTGCTGAAAAGACTTGTTCTTTAGTCAAAGATTTCATTTTTCGAGACAATAGCTCATGTATTATTCTAACTGCAAGTGTGTTTATTTCCGTTCTCTTTCCATTTAAACGCCATTTAGATTATCTTTATTGTTAAGGTGCTTCATATCTTCAAATACTGTGCTTATCATGAAATCGGATAGTCCATTTTCATAACTATTTTTAATCGGGCGGCAGACCGATTAGAGAGATGGAAAACTTCGGAAACCCGTCTACTCAGAGCAAACTGGTGTAACTGCAACTCGGAACAGCTTTTACTTACAGCTTTTTAACGCTTATACCTGCTGTGATGACCTTATTACAAAAACTACTTATGACCCAGATAACCGCACTTTTGACCCAGATAAGCGCAGGAATAGTAATTAGCGGTAAACAGGCGTTAAGTAATGTCAAGTAATCCCATAATAACTTTTCAGTGATGTAATAAACGGCGGTTACAATTTGTTTAGTATTGAAGTATGTCATAATTACAGTATTATCAAAATCTCTGGCCAGCAAAAACTGGAGCAGTTTACTTTCAACACGGTTATAAGAAATATGGTCAGTAATTAGCAGCAACTTTATGAATGAAACGAGTGCGAATCAAGTGTATTGGGTGATGTGAACACATCTTGTAGTCGTCTGCTGTCCATGTCATTCGGCAAATTTCGAGTGATCCGTTGATAGTTATACGTAGTTACGGGATCGGCCGAGTTGTGACGAGTGCTCTCCGTATATGTAGCAGGTGTTGAAAAGATAATAGGTCATTTTGGTCTTGAGAGGAATAAAGTCGCAACAGGAAACATTGCTTGAAAAGAATTTGAAAATTTAGATTGCTCTGCCTAAGAGAAAACTGATGTAAATGCAACTCGTAACAGCCGTAAGTAGTCTGATCTTGGATGTATACAGTCAGATAAGGAGATATTTCTTTTTCCAAAAAATAATAAGTTTGACATAGAATTATTCGGGTTTTACCACCGGTTTGAAATTTTCATTTCAATGTTTCAGCGGGATAAGGGTTGAATTGTTTTCACAGTCCCTTTTCCTCTCCTTCCAGCCATGGCACTACCATTTTACACTCACTTACATGTTTCTTCTTGGTGAGTTTCTACAGACTGGAATCAGTCTGTAAACCCTTGACCAAACAATCCTGTGGGGCTTTGAAAATATAGTTGGAAAAACTGTATGTATTCAGCATGTTCTCTTTTTTCCACAGCGTTTTTCACGCATTTAAAAGATTTTCGAAATTTTGTCAAATAGAACATTTTCATCGAGGATAAAAAAAACCCTGAAACGGTCACACAAATAAGCTCACTTACTGTTATATTCTCCATATCTGAATCAACGGACCAGGGAAAAAGTCTTTGCAGAGAGTGCAGATTCAGACCAGACTGCTCAGAACATGCAGTAAGATCTTGGATCTGTCATGCCAGTTTTTCCGAGTTATTCTACTCAAGACAGCAATAGTCCTGCAAGATTTAGGCTGCTTTTCTAAGCTTAACATGTCTATTTTAACAATTTAGCGCTCTAAGCGGACAAATGTCAGCAACATATTTGTCTCATCAGCTATTCCACATTGGTCGATTCTCATCCTTTCCACATTTCAGATAAAGAGATCAAGGCTACCGCAGTTATGCTCTTACTGATTAGAATGACTCAAATACAATTACTTGTGTTGGCTATGGACAAGTAAAGTCGCTTTTGAAGACAATAAAAGATAAAGATCAGGCTGTCCTTTGAACGCAATGCACTTTAATATCACAGACGTTCTTATCTTAGATCTAATTGTCTGTTTATTTGGGATGTATATGGGAAAAAAAAAACGACCATGAAATTGAAGCCTAATGTTTGATATTGTTTTCCTGACTGTAAAAGGCTAGTCGATTAAATGAGTGTTTTAGCTCTTAACCAAACTATCCTTTGTTAATGCCCATGAGAAAGAAGTTGAAAACATTGTGAGAAAAGGGTAAAATGTAGGTTACCATTTTCTCCTTTTCCCATGTTTTTTACCCTTTCAACGATTCAGATCATCATTTGGTCTACATTTAATCGTCATGTGTAGATGCTTTTGATTTGGACAAGTCTAAAATTTTATCATTTGGTAAAGAGTTGACGGTTAGGGAGCTATTGGGTATCTACATTCTTTGAAAGTATAATGTAGGAGAAATTTGCCAGCAGACGTTTGGACTGGGCGATTTGGCCCGCTAAAAAATAAGTAGGACAGTTTGTCAAGATGGATACGATGTCTTGTTCAAAATGGAAAAAATGAAAGGCCTACAAGCAGCCAAAAGTAAACAATTCCAAAGTTATGATGCAGACATATGTTATACGGCTTTTATATGTTACAATACAGTTCATGATGAGTGATATCTAAAACTTGATAATGGGTATTGCTGATCAGAATTGTCACATATCTTTTACGTTCTATTGCTGTCGGCTGGCAAACATAACTTATATTTTAACCAATCGTTAAACTACTAATTTGTCAAAGACAGTTTAAAAAAGTGGGATCCTACATTTGTAACGGTGTAGGATATTTTGTCCAATGCATAGTTCAAACATCTACCATCTGATTTGTGATTTCGAACCACTGTAATTATTCAGTGTCGACCGATTACAGTGCTTACAGTACTTTGATTTATTTACTTCATTTGATATCGTTAGGCATCAAAAAGGAAATCAAAGCACCGAAAGTACTTACAGAAGTTTGCCAGCAAATAGGTTTTAATCATCGGTTCACTAGACCATTTCATTAAAAAAAAAAGCCATTCATCTGACGACTGACAACATTTTTTTTTCAACGATTACTGGCAATATTTCATGACTATTTCACAGCATCGTGACAAACGTATATCTTAGTATTTGCATGCAGTATTAGGAAAGTGGTTTTGGCGTAATGACAGTGGTTTGGAATATTTTTCGATTGTTTTGGGGCGTTCTCTTTTTCATTCATCCGCGATGTAGACTTTATAGACCAGGCCATGTCAAAGCTGCAAAACGAGGCCAATTTCAGATTTAGAGCTAATTTTATGACATTTAATCTGAAGTTCATTGTTTGCGTAAATGGCTTGGGCAATTTTTTTAATCTGCATTTTATTTTCACATATATATATCAAACGACATAGAAGCGTCTGTTCATTAATCTATGGGAACCTACTTTTCTTGAAACAGAGGTCGTCACGGGACTTTAGTTTGACGGTTGACATATAAAGGTGAGACCTGAAAGGTCATCATCACCTTCTAAAAAGCAAACTGTCTCTATCCGTCAAATAGCATTACTTTCTTCCGACGCTTTATTAACATAACGAGAAAAAAGCCTAGTAATAAGATTTATGGCTTATTTTGAATGAAGCGCAGTCATAATTCCGCTACATAATCTGTGTTTCGTCAATTTCGCACTTCATTTGTAATGCCGTCCCCGTTGTTTGTAATATTAAGTTCTATGAAATTCCAATCACATGTTTTTAGATTATGTTCTTTCAGTGAATATTGCCTTTTTTGTAGGCTTTGTAGAACACGACTATCTGCGGCCTGTATGTCCAGTCAAATAAGTGATATATACATGTACATGACGCAAATTGCAATGAAAATGTGCTTTTCTTGTGAAAGACGACCTCACCTATTACACTAAAAACATTTAGACATTTAGATAACTGGATCTTCTGGCAGGATGCGTGTTTGTTGCAAAGTACTGCAAGTTCGCTTGTCAAGGAAACTTTAACAAAAGTTATGCTCGTACATACAATTTGTGAAAGATTCATTTTAAAAGGACCAATAATTTCTTAGACAATAAATTTTTAGTTTCTGTTAGTTTTGCCTTTGTCGTCAACAACACAACCATATGTCAGTATCTAAAACCAGAAAACGCAAGAAAAAGAACTTTTGAGGGTGTTTAAAACACTTTCCATCTTTGAGTTGAAGCTGATCCTACCCAAAAATTAGACCTGTCTACCATTGCGAGCACTTATACTTGTCACGTGATAAAATTAGCGTCATCAGCATTTGTCACGTGCTCCTCGGGGTTGAATAATTCATTTATGAATACACTACTGGCTTGGTGGAGCGGTTGTAATGTTAATTAACTCGTCCAGAGTTTACGGGTATACATTACAAGGTAGGTAAAAAATGGGGCGTTTTTTTTTAATTACATGCATTTGAAACAGAATTGTATAGTTTAGCCTAGTTAATAAACTCGATTAGCTAGAACGACTGTCTGAAACATTTAACGTCGGGGAATTTTAGTTCGATTCCTGCATAGGTAATTTAACGAATATCTGTCCTACCGATGTACACTGGCCTGCTGTGACCTGGCAACTTTTAACGTAGTTCTGAAATAAATTTATCTACCAGTGATTAACATTTGTACAATAACAGATTGTCATCTTCACAATAATTTCCAAACTTTTAAATGATATGATTTAAATTTAAATGCATTTTAGAACCTGCTTTGTTTACTTTTGGCAGCTATTGTTACAATAAAAAGCTATGAAACCATAATATTTTCTTCTGTAAGCGGTAGCAAGTTTGACTTAGACTTCAGTTTCCTTAGTAATATTTTTGTTTGGTATTGCTTTAAAATCATGTAGATTTTCCAGCGTTTCGCACTACCTGTTTACCTGTACACAGCGGCCGATGTGTACTGCATAGGCAGCTGTAGGTTGACAGTTTGCCACTGTTTTATGGAATGTATTCACCTGTGCATGGAGGTAACTATTACAAGTATTTCAGTCGTTTTCAAGTTGTATTTTATGCTTTATCTGATTTCTTCGGTAGAATTTGTGTAGTGTTTGTTATGATTTAGTTGACGCATGCCCGAAAATCACGCGCGTGAATATTTTTAGAACAGATTTATTCCGTTACTAACGGAAAAGAAAAACTGAATGGAATTCTTGCACACATGACGAATTCTTCTTGCTAACGAGCCTGTTCTTTTCACAGAACCCTTTGGAGTAGGATCAAAGGTTACGTGCGGCTTTCTATGAAATGTTTCATTCTTTAACAGCTAGTGATGTGTGACTTTCTTTGTTCTGGCCCTTTAAGAGTAAATTTATGGACGTAAAAACACGGAAAAGTTACAAGATCAGTGTCCATTCAGAATTCCGCAGTATCACTGGCTGCAAAATAACTTGTCCAGTAGGTCCAACCTTTAAAGATACCTTTGCTAACTAAATGACTTTGTACAACACATTAACTGCCACATCAACACAAAATAACTGTTGCTTTTTACTCAAATGTTATTGTATCATAATCAGATGCATACATAGATTATAACACTGGTCACTGTCGATCAGATCGATCCGATCCACCCCCTTAAATTCAATATTCTTTCATTGAGATTATTGGTAAATATTTTGTGTGTCATCATAATCTTCCTGATAATTTGTACATACATGTAAGTCCTGTTCACTGTCAGAATTTGACTGTTTTCAGTGCTAAGATTTCGTGTTACTTCTTATTCTTGCCTTTATGCAATACAAGTTTTTCGATGATTTGCAAGGAAGTGAATAATTCGCATTGTCATTCTTTACATATCATTTGAATGGGGTCTCTATAAACTTAGAAACGGAACCGAAACGAAACGCAACGAAACGAAATGAAACGCAACGAAACCAAACGAAACGCAACCAAACGAAACGGAACGAAACGAAACCAGACCCAACGAAACGAAACAGAACGAAACGAATCGAAATAGAACAAAATCTAGTAAAGTGATTTTTGTTTTATTATTCTTTCTCAATTTATCATATTTCTTTTGTATCTTCACTTACTGCATTATCCAACGTTTTGTATCGACCCTTCCGAGTATAGAGTCCCTACAGATATTTGATTTTTATTTGTACATTTTTTCTTATATTAATAAGTCAATGTAATGAACGTTTCGGCAGAATCTGTAAGATAAAAAAGATGACTTCAGGTCTAAAAAGAGAAAATGGGTAGGGCTGTTCGTTAGAACCGATTGAAAGTGCATGGCTACGTCAGTAGAAGGAGATGAAGTCAGTCTGGAAGAAATCATTTTCAGTTTCTAAGACATTATTTGGGTAACGATAAATGTACAGCCTGTACATAAATGAATCCGAACATTCGCACGGGACCTGACGGTAAGCAGTGGCTTATCTGAAAATGTTAAGTGGGTTGCAGCACCACTGTCTGGCGAACAAGAATCCTTACTCGCAGGACATACAGCGGATAAGGATAATTATTCGCACGACAGCAGTGAGGTTATTATTTTCTATAAAAAAAAAAAAAAAAAAAAAAAATGGACACTGTAGTGATTATTTTGAAATTATCTAGGAAAAGATTTGTTCTTCTTATGCTACATTGCAAAATTTTCAAGGTTAACTTTGAGACAAACATACACACGCCATGTATACACGTGTGGTAGTTTTTAAAATTCATCAGATAATCCCTAGCTATAAGACCTGTCGGCTATTTAAGGCAAAGTTTGAGTTTCGGTGAATGTAAGGGATGGACATATCCGGTTCACGTATTGATCAGAAATATCACTGCCAAGACTTAAATAAAATTTACCAGAAAGAGTCGTAGGTATGCTGGAGGCTGGGCTTCCTACTACAGAGGTTGCAGTTCCTGTCGGTGCATTCGCGCAAGCAGTCAACAGCCTTCTGGAGCGATTTGCGCAAACCTGGAGTGCAAAAAAACTTACACGTAGCGGCAGACCCCGCGGCACAACTAGAGCCTAAGACCAATATATCGTGAATCAGTACCTACGAGACCTACGACCTGCTGTTATACCCGGAATCGTTTTGCACAGACGTCGCCCGTACGTCGGCTTGGTTCTAACGCGCCGCCATCGCAATTATAGAGAACAATTGGCGTTGGGACACATAACTGGACAAGACAGCGTTGGCAGACAATTTTTTTTTTTCTGATGAGTCGAGGTTTGTATTGTCTCGAGCTAGTGGCTGTGTACAATTGTTCCGACGCAGGAATGAACGTTATGCTGACTGTTGTGTAATGAAACGCGATTGTTTTTGGGGGTTGGGATCAGTTATGGTGCCGGGCGGTATTGTTTACGGGTATTGTAGCCCGTTTCGTTTGGTTTGGTTCCGTTTCGTTTCGTTTTGTTGGGTTCGTTCCGTTTATTTGCGTTTCGTTCCGTTTAGTTTCGTTTCGATTCGTGTAGGTTCCGTTTCTAAATTTATAGGGCCCCCTGTAAGTCAAATGTTGTAACTGAACATAGCGTACTCGTAGATTAAACTCCACTGACCTTTGCTTTTTTCATCACATTCGATGCTTTCATAATCAGTCTTTTCAAGTTGACATGGTTTGTTCATAGCTAAGCCTTCTCGGGCTTCTATTCAATTCAACTGGCTGGCTTTAAATATATTGCATAGACTGTACATATCATCAGTTTCACTCTGCTGGTATGGTAAATCTTTTTTCTTTGCCTTCTTCTCCACTTTTGTTCGATAGTTTCATTGTTGTGTACAGCTGCCTTGATTGGGATCGCAGTTCTATATAGATTTGCATATTTTTTCACGTGTAATCTCCACGGTAAGTCTTATCTTAAAAAGAGAACAAATTATTTTGAGAAACATTCTTACACCACCGCGATGAGCAACGTGCTGTCTTGTTTTTCAATTGTTTGCAAAGTACGAGGGTCATCCAATAAGTTCTGACAATGGCATTACAGTTAACAAACTGTAGCAAATAGCTGTATACCTGCACTATCTTCCTTAAAAGTATTGACCCCTGCTTCGTATAATCGCATTGTCTCTTTGGAAGCGCCTCAATTATTGTTGCTAGGCAACCATCGCAGATGCTTTGCAGTTTCTTGGCCGCGGCAACTTCCAAGTCTTGTAAATCACCAAAACGAATTCCTTGGTGCAACATTTTTGATTTAGGGAACTGGTCATAGTCAGTGGACCTAAGTTTGGAGAATGACGCGGATGTGACAATATTACCCATTGATATTCCCGTGTTAGTGATGTTACCGGGTCTCATGTATGCGACGCCGAGTTATTGTGAATCAGCACAACTTCCACATTTAAGAGTGCCGGTCGCTTTTTACACATAGCTGGCCTCAGTTTCTCTTGCAAAAAACTTTGCATGATACGTACCGTTAACTGTCGGTCCAAGGGGAACATAATCCGTAGCCAATGCACCACCATTATCAAATGCTATAATTGCCAGCTGTTTCAGATTTCCCTGTTTTCGTCAGAATCAAACGGGCCTTTGTGACCCAGGGGTGTACCATTTGGAAGATTGAGATTCTAATTCAAGTTTATAGCTATGTAACCTCGTCTCATCTATCGCAACAATACGATTTGGGAACCTGTCACCTTCGTCTTGATACCGCTTTAAGTGTTTTTTTACAACTTCTACCCTGTGAGTCCTTTGCTTTCGATTCAAGTGATGAGAAACCCTCGCAGAAACCCTCCGCATTTTCAAATACCTTTTTAATATCGTGTAAACTGACCCATGATAAATTACAATACCATCAGCTAACTCTTGACATGTATAACGTCTATCTTCAACCAGAATTTCCTTTTTGTTCAACATGAAACTTGTCTGTGGCCTCTTTCGGCCGTCCGCTACGGGGGTCATCGCAAATGTTAAATTTTCCTTCAGTTTTAAAACGCTTTATCCACTTATAAAATATATTAAACGATACTACAGATCCACCACTAACTTTCAATAAATTTTTATGGGGTTCCTTTCTTTTTTTTCCCGCTCAAAAACTGTTTGCGCGTTGTCCAGCTTGACTTGCCGCGGTCATGACGCTTAAGTGATGTCTAGATGAGGTCACATCATGATAATTATGTTTCACATGCATGTATTCAGCGTTAATTAATAACGTAATAGGTAATGGTCATGCATGCCAAGTTTTATTACTTCCCGATATAAGATGGAAAATATATGGAAACATTATCAGAAGTTCTTGGATGACCCTCATACACAGAGTTTCTTCAGAGAATAATTCAATATACATGTATGTAGTTCACAAAGTCAGAGCACTCAAAATTAATATAAACCTGGGTTTTGAAACACTGCAAAAAAGGCACTGTAAGGTCATGTATGACGTGTCAGTTAAATGCAAACTCACACGTGTTTTCAATGGTAGCCTCTCACAAAGAATAAGAATTGTATTCATATTCTTTATCCAACTATCCATCAATAATATTTTCATTAGTATATCTGCTAATTTTTTTAAATGGTCTCGTTGCCTCATGATACCAGATGGTGAAACGTATTTTCATATAAAATTTGAAAAAGAAAAGAGCCATGCTCGGGTAAAATGGGTCTTAATGCATCTCTGTGATGCATGATACTGAGCAAGTCATCACATTATGATGGATCCACAAAGTCCATTTTGTCTAACAACTGACTGAATCGTGAGGTAGACTGATCCTTTGACATACAAAGACTGACCAATATCGAAAAGTTTCAGCCAAGGCTGAACGCGGACTACGCAGGTTGACCTGGGCCGATACTTTTCGGAGATGCATCAAGCCCCCTTTTCACAGAGAATGGCTCATTTAGTGTAAGTTGTTAATAATGTTCCTTAGAATTACTTGAGGATAACATTTTGTTACCAACTTTATTTCATTATCCCTCAGTTTGTTGGGCACGAGATTAATAGTTATCCTGCTAAGTCTGTTAATTAAACTTTCAAGATGATTGTAAAAGCCCGAATAATGTTATTTCAAACATTTTTTGGAGAATAATATCTCCATATCGGACAGTGTAGATCCAAGATCAGACTGCACGTTCCGTGCAGTCTGATCTTGACCTGCGCTGTCCGCAAAAGGTCAGTGAGTCGCGCTTAACAGCTTAGGAGTAAGTACTTTTGTGGATACCGTTGACAGACACTGGGCAGAACTCCAATATGAGCTTTGAACTACCCTGTCTAATACTTCACCGTAAACTTATGTTGACAAAATTTAAAGCAGACTTGAATTTTGCAATATTTTGGCAATATTCCGGTCTGAAATTGTCTCTTTCCTTTATTTGGTGTTCCAACGGTGAATATATGAATAACAGACAAAAGCCGATTTGATTGTTTCTGTGATCTCTCACTGTCAAGCCGTGATGGCACCAGTTACATCAAGTCTCATATTCCACAGAGCTATTTCGATCTGTTATAATGTATTAACCCTTAGGCTGCTAAGCGAGACTCAAGTCGCTTTTTTAGCCAGTGCTAATCAAGATCAGACTGCACGGGACGTGCAATCTGATCTTGGTTCTACACTGTCCAATAAGGAGATATTTTTCCCACCCCAAAAATAAGTTCGAAATTGCAATATTTGGGTTTTAAACTTTTGGCTAAAAAGTTTCATTTTATTTATTTAGCAGGTCAAGGGTTAACTCATTGCCCCGTATGCTTTATATAGACTTCTGTAATTAACCTTTCTGCAAACGCGAGTTTGGCACGCCCACCTTAGTAATGCGGTATTTTTGTCGCTATGCCCGACATACAAACCAGAAAATGACGTCGACTACATAGAAAAACAGCGTTTATTTCAGTTTTATTCTAGTTTATGTTTCGCTCTATTTGAAGCACCTAAGTTTTTTTCCTCAACTTTCTTATCAATTCAGACTAAATCAGCATTGTAGCAAGAAAAATTACTTTGAATAATGTCATATTTATAGGAAATCGAGAAGTAAAAATAGCGCAAATATGTTCGTGTTCGGTCTTACAAATGTGAGTAGATTGCTGTCAGCAACATCTACAATTAGTAATAGGGGTAAGGGATATACGTTTTTAAGACATTTTGTGAGTATATAACATGTCAGTTTTGCAGTAAACAATGTAAGAAAAGGACTTCCAATTTAACCCTTTACCACACAATACGGTGCTTTAAATAACGACCTTGAAGGAGGAGACTCTTGAAATCTTTTCTCTTTTTCCCTGTATGTTTTCTACCCTTTTAGACAAATCTCATCACTGGAGCAACGGCTATGCTCAAAAGGAATGGTTTAGCGATAGTTGTAGACGTAAAAAGAAGTTGTATGAGGATGCTTTGCATCGAAATGATTCAATGAAAAATGATTTTACTAAGAATAGATTTTTTAAGGAAAAAGAAAGATTATAAGTATTGCTGCCGAAATGCAAAACGTAAGTTTTATCGACAAAAAGCATCAGAACTTGAAAATTTGAAAAAGAAAAAGCCAAGGGATTTTTGGAATTTGTTTAAGAAAAGTAGCTACGATTACAACGATGTCGATATTGATCTAGACAGTTTCTTCAATCATTTCAAAAAATTATATTCAAATATTGCGACAAATGAAGATATCGAATGTCAAGATTTTATACATAGTTTTGATCAATCAAATTATAAGGAACCTATTTTTGAGGAACTAGATGAACCTTTTACAATTTCGGAAATAAGAAAATGTGTTAAAGGTCTTGGTTCGAATAAGGCATGCTCTACTGACAATATAATCTATGAGTACTTTACAGCATGCATAGATTATCTTGACAAACCTTTACTTAGTTTATTTAATTATATTCTTGAAAAACAAGTATATTCGAAAGTTTGGTCAAGGGGGTAATAATACTAGTTTATAAAAAGGGAGATAGTTCAGACCCGAATAACTATCGAGGAATCACCCTCACCAGTTGCTTTTCGAAATTATTCACTTCCTTAATCAATGAACGTCTTAAATCATGGGTGAAAAAGTATGATGCAATTAGTGATGCTCAGTTTGGTTTCAAATCGAATTTTAGTACAACTGATGCTATTTTTGTGCTGAACACGTTTATCCAAAAGCAATTACAGGAAAAGAAGACATTATTTTGCTGTTTCATCGACCTACAAAAATGTTTTGATTCTATCTATCGCAATGGATTATGGTTTAAATTAATCAGTCAAGGTATAAACGGTAAACTTTTCTCCTTTATACGTACATTGTATGATGACGTCAAGCTATGTGTTAAGTACATGAATAGCGTGTCTGATCTGTATAACTGTAATGTGGGTTTGTTGCAAGGGGAGACAATCTCACCGATACTTTTTTCATTGTTTGTTAACGACATTGAGTTATTTCTGCAGCTTAATACCTCTCATGCTTTTACGCTCGACCAACTTTCGATATTCTTATTACTTTTTGCAGATGACTCTGTTTTAATCTCTGATACGGCAGGCGGATTACAGAGTTTAATAACCGCCTTTGAAAAATATTGTATCAAGTGGAAACTTACAGTAAACGTAGAAAAAAACAAAAATAGTTATTTTCTAAAAATATAAGAGATCTAATGAATCGCCTGTATTTGAGTATATGAATAAGAATATAGAAATAGTTAACACGTTCAATTATTTAGGGATCGTCTTTACAAGTAACGGAACTTTCCATAATGCGATAAAAACACTTACAGGTAAAGCAACACGGGCGGTTAGTAATCTGTTTACTATTACGCAAAATCAGGAAATCCCTATAAAAACTATGATCGGTTTATTTGACGCTTTTGTAGCATCTATCATATATTATTCTTGTGAAGTTTGGGGATTTTTAAACAATGAACTTGTGGAACGATTACATAGAAAATTTCTAAAACGTTTGATTAATGTAAAGTCTTCTATCAGCAATTCAGCGTTGTACGGGGAATTTGGGAGGTATCCACTAGCTGTTAATATAAAAGTACGAATCATGAAGTATTTCATTAAACTATTTCTGTATAAACAAAATAATTGTATATTTCAGACAATAACGAACATGACAAACGTGCCTTCCAAAAATACCAATACCAATTGGTTTAATAATATCCAGTTTATGTTAGAAACAAATGGATTTTATGACGTTTGGTTATTCCCGTCGTCAGTCAATTTGAAGGCATTTACACCTATATTCCGTAACAGATTAATCGATAAGTACCTTAACACTTAAGCTGCTGAATAACTGAAACGCAAATTTCTACCCAGTACTAAAAGCCCAAACATTGCGGTTTCAAAGTTGATTTCACCGGAAAGAAACTACCGTATCGGACAGTGTAGATCAAAGATCAGACTGCACGTTCTGTGCAGTCTGATCTTGATCTACACTGTCCGCAAAAGGTCAGTGGGTCGCTATCAACAGCTTAAAGGTTAACAATTGGAAATCTGACCTAAGTAGCAGATCTTCATTAACACTCTTAGACATATTAAAACAACCTTTCAAATATCAGTTTACCTTTTCAAAGTAACCATTCCGACTTATCGAAGCGCTATAGCAAAATTAAGTCTATCATCATATCAGTTGTTAATTGAAACAGAAAGACATAAAAATGTAGAACGAAAAAACAGGAAATGTACCCTATGTAATTTAAACGAAATTGTGGACGAGTTCCATTTTCTTTTGGTCTGTCCATTTTCCAAAGAAATTAGAGAAACGTATTTAAAGAAATATTACTACAAGAAACCAAGCATGTACAAATTAATTGACCTTTTGAATTCGTCAAATGTTAAAATACTCAATGGTATTGGAATATTTTATAAAAGAGCTAATGATAAGAGAAAAAGAACATTATCTAATGTAAATAATTAATCAACGAGCATTCAAAATACCGCCTTTCAACAGGCGAGCACTACTTTCGCCTTTTTCCTTTTTTTTTTTTTTGTCTATTCTGTTATATTTCCACATAAATTCATTTTACATTTTGTCGATACAAACATACACGTATTTGTGCACATATGTTTATCTATTTTTTTTTTTTTTTCTATCTTCTTATTATTTCATTTTTTTCCCCATATATGTCCATACTCTTGTTCATGAATTTTGTATATCAACGATGAACCTTATGTGTTCAAGTTTAAATAAAGCATGCTGTTCTGTTCTGTTAACTTATTGACAGCAAATGTTTTCAAAATAGAGGAATCAAATGTTTTGTTGTCTGGTAAAGATTTACTTAACATCTGTAATACCTGTTTGAGTGGAAATCAATAAGTTTTATTGTAAGTAATTAATTAAGAAAGTGGTTTGTCGTAATTTTAACAGGTGTATGTTGTAAAACCTTTTTAATTGGGGGAATGTTTGGTCACTTGATTTCATTATAAGGATTATACTGATTTTGAATGGACGTGCAGTTATCAATCATGCGACGATCATGGGGAAAACAAACAAACGGTCGAACCAGGCCAAAGTGCAATTGACAGCCACAGTAATCGTCTGAATGAAACAGGAATAATATATGAATGTTCCCTAAAGTATTACAACAAGAATCAAAGAAAATCTGATGTTCGCAATGTCAATTTATTTATGAAACAGGATGACGTGTGGAATTTGAATAGGTAGTTTAACAATAAACTTTGATATAATCGTTCTTCAATCCATTTTGGAATAATTTATCTATAATCCAATCTTCTTTAGTTTAAACGGAAAGATCGCCGAACCCCGTAGCTCAGTCGGTAGTGTACAAGACTTGAGAACAGGTTCGATCCCCGACTCGGCCAATTTCTTTCCGAGGATTGATGATAGTCATTGCGACAGGATTCATTCCTCTCTCACCGCTGACCATTGTTTCGACGATGGTTATGTGGGGAAGCAGCCAGTGGCTTGGAAAGAATATTGACTACTGGTAACGGAGACTCCAGGAAAGCATGGATAGGTGCACTGGCTGCCGCGATATAACTGTAATAATGATAAAAACGGCGTTAAACACCATACAATCAATCAATCAATTAAACGAAAAGAAAACAAAATATTTTGTCTGTCGTTAGAAAAGATTGTAACTTTGTCTGACCATTTTGTTTATATGACGAGCTATACAGCATTTTGATTGGCTGATATGACCTGTCAATCAAAATCGGCAGAAAGGTCAATTGAACTTTCTGCCGATTTTGATTGACAGGTCCTATCAGCCAATAAAAACGCAGTATAGCGCGACATGTAAACACACGGGTCAGACAAAGTGATAGACTTTACTATTGACAATGTTATTTTTTTTTGTTTAAACCATAGTTCAAAGACTGGATTATACAATAATTATTTCAAAATGGATTAAAGTTACACGTTAGAATCATGTGTTAAGGTAATTGTTAAATTATATACCTTGAAAGTAAAATTAAATTTATCCATTCCAAAAACCTAGATCTACGTAAAATGTCGCCGGTAGATTTAACCAGGATCCCAAAAAATCAGCCACTCTACCAAACGATAGAAAAGCTGGTTTTTTCCCCCAGTCTTTCAGGAAAGAAAGAACAGTTATGCCAAATTGTTTTGTTAAACTACCTGTATTGAAATCTAACTGCACGTACATCTTTCAAACTCAAACCATTACTCCTAGACAATCGTAACCGTTACATGTACGAAACGAGCGACAGGAAGAAGGATATTTTATTGACAGCCACTCGTCACCCTGTTTCAAAAATAAGTTGACATTACAAACGCCATCATATGATTCTTGTTGTAATACTTTAGAGAGCGTTCATATTTTACTCCTGTATCATAAACCCGATTGCACGTGAGTGTTAATGTCACTTATGCCTGGTTCAAACGATTGTTTGTTTTCCCAATGATTGTCGCATGACTGATAAATGCACGTCCATTCCAAATCTGTATAAGCCTTACAATCAAATATACCCCCAATTACAAAACTTTTTACAACTTGTATCTGTTAAAAATATGTCAAATCACCTAATTGATTAATTACGATAAAGTTCTTGATTTTTCACTCAAACAGGTGTTAGAGGGTTAACTACATTTTTACCAAAAAACAAAAGATTAGATTCGTCTGCTTTGAAAACATTTGCTGTCGACAAATTAAACGTTGCTCCAATGATGTGATTTGTCTTTGAAAGGGTAGAAAACGTCTAAGGAGAAAGAGAAAGTTTTCAAAAGTTTCCCTCTTCAAGGTCATTAAAGCACAGGTTTGTGTGGTAAAGGGTTAAATTGTAAATCCTTTTCTCATATTGTTTACTGTCAAACGGACGTGTTATATACTGACGAAATGTCTTAAAAACCTATGCCCCTATTATAAGCAATGGATAATGCCGACAACAATCTACTCACAATGTATTTTTAGTTTAAATGCTGTGATCAAACACGGAATTACGAACACATTTGCGCTATTTTCATTTTTCGATTTCTCATAAATATGACATTATTCAAGGTATTTTTTCTTGTTACTTTGCCGATTTAGTCCGAACTGAAAAGAACATCGGGAAAAAAGCTTTGCGTACTTTAATTATAGCGAACATAAGCTAGAATAAAACTGAAATTATCTCTCTTACTCTATGTATTCCACGCCATTTTCTGGTCTGTTTGTCGGGCATAACGACCGAAATATCTCGTTACTAAGGTGGGCGTGCCAAACTCGCGTTTGCAGAAAGGTCAATTCAAGGGCTTCCTCCGGGGGACATGACTATTTGTGCATGGCGGCCATGGTCACGTGAATTTTTTTTGCGGGCAAGGCACTGCAGATCCCCAATCTATGACTGCTGAAACCGCGAAAAGTCTAACCCTTAAGTTTTAGTAAAAATGAAACATTATTAAAAAAGACGCCAAACCCGTTTAAACAAACAAAATGGATTTGTACAAATAAAATATTGACGTGTAAAGAAGAGATAGAGAGGATCCTTGCGAGTAATATATCAGAACTGTCACAATATCTTTTGAGACCATTCACTGCAGGGAATTCAAAGACGCTTTGATCGGGGAAGGGTTAAGGAAAAACAAAACATTAACACTACCGGTCTAAACCCCTTCCCGCCACCCTAGAGTCAATTATTATACTGCAAAGAAATTTCTCGCGATCTGATGGGATAATATGCCCCTAATATATATTGCTGTACACCGGCAGCTCCCAGGATGCAGCAGCGTTTCCCTGTCGGGAGCCCCGTAGATATTCATATACTTCAACGCAAAATCCAAGATGGCAGCGTCGAATCGTCTAGTTAAAAAAAAGACCGTTAAGTGTTACAGATCATGCATTGTTACGTTAACAAATAATGATAAACTAATGGTCGTCTGAAACAACTAATGGTCATTTACTTTTGCCAACAATCCATGTAATAAATAGTTATTTACCTTCGAGTTGTTTAAATCCGGGTTAATAAAAATACGTCGAATATCTATCGCAGTGACTTCATGGTTAATACAAATACGTCGAATATCTATCACAGTGACGTCATGCACCAAAATGCAAGTTTTACCTGGGTTTCAATGAAGTCATATTTCCATGGTTTTCGGGTTTGAATCTCTTTAAAATGCACAATTCCAATAACAAAACATTTCATCCCAGGTCTGTCTAAACTCTTTCAGCATAGTGACAAAAGCGATTGAGGAATAATGAACAATTCTTCTGCCAGACATGGTTTTTTTTTTTTTTTTTGCGAAAAACGATGCCTTAGCTTTTTGTTAACGTAGCACTAGTATACCCGAGGAACGCATGGTTAAGAGGAATAGCCCCAATGATATATGGATGAATTCTATTTAAACGGCTTCAACCCTTTACCAAACAATTCCGCATTTTGAAAGGACCCCGGAGAAGAATGCTTTTGAAAACATTATGGGTAGAAGAGAAAATGCTGAAAACCAGCATTTTCTCCTATTTCCACAATGTTTCCAACCATTTTATAGAAACAGAAATTATAATTGAATTTGTCATCTACGAATGCTTTCAACTTGGTTGAATCTAAAATGTTGACGTTTGGTAAACGGTTGAACACCATAGGATCCAGTACATCTAATCATGATTCAAATGATTGTACGGGAGTTGTCCCAGAAATTCGCAAACATTGCTTGTATTATGAGAAAATGACAATAAACAGTAGTTTTTTTGATAGATTTAAAGTGGAATATATATACATGTACCTGGGTCTATGTATAAACATCAAGTTTCTGTGATTAAAAACGACAAAAAATGTCTACGTTTAAACCACACCAGGTGCAGGGGGTCGGGGCACACTGCGGAACTCATAACGTTAAGAAAGTATCGTCCCTCATGAACTACACACTTTCTTTGGCATTCAATCCATTTCTGGAAAATGTAGGCAAGCTGACGGAGGCTGAAGTAAGAGTGCTTCACTTCTTGCTGAATCTGGTCAGTTCCAGTGGATCGCATGTCCCGCAGATGCGCCTTCAATGCAGGGAAAAAGGAAAAATCAAGTTGGGCGCGGAACCCATCGAACATATACGCGGCTCACGCATAAATCTCTAGTCAGTATGCGCTATGCTTCAGATTTACTTGTGCCGACTTTATCGACCACTTCCCGTACCGTTTGACGGCGCTCCGCGTCAATAACGTTCTTCACATGTTTGATTACGGCATCCTTGGTTTTCTACGGTAGGCCGCACTACCCCGCATCATCTGCCGTACATCCATTTGAAAACTTTGAAAAAAAAAAACCTTCTGGTGCCAGGTATAGACAAGTGTTCCACAAGCGTTTCTACCAATCTCTGTCGCTCCCATTTCTTTATTAGTTTGTATTGGCTTCATTCCGCTGTCAACACAATATTTCGTGATAAATTTTTGCACCGGGCAGTCTGCTGGCGTCGCCATTTTCCGAGAATTTTATCTTCTAGTACAGATGGATATCACGTCACAACACGGCGATCAACGATGTCAGGCATATGAAACTTCTTGCGCTTATCCGCATAATCATGACGTTTAAGTCAATATGTTTTTCGTATTTATATTACCCCTAATGTCAGAGAAACGGCTAATTAGAATGCCAGTTTGAAATGTTCCATTTCAATGATTTCGGCGTGCGCCGACCGACGCGCGCTATCTGGAATATAAAAATCGGCTGATTTAGAAAAGTTTTCAAATTATTCAGTAAATATGAGAGATGTATATATGGGGCTTGTAACTCAATAGCCCAATATTCTCGTATCCGTCGATTAGCGTTTAAATAAATAATACGACGCTGTAAAATATTTTCTTCGCACCTTTTCACCGCAACTTTCTAACCTTCCTCCTCTCTAAATCTCTCATGGTATTTTTCCCCCATCGACATAGCTCACTTTTTTCGTTTTCCCCTATCAGTTTTCCCATCTTCCCTCTTTTTCTTTTCACCGCAACTTCCTAACCTTCCTCCTCTCTAAATCTCTCAAGGTATTTTCCCTCTACACCCCGCGAACCCTCCTAACCCGTTAACCTCGCTAAACCGTCGTCTCTAGCCTCCGTAGTGTCCCCCGTAGGTTCGTGAAGATTGCGAAGATGGGGAGATTGGGAAGGATGAGAAGGCTGAGAAAGGACGAGAAGGGTGAGACGCCTCCTCCGCCTTCGGCGTCGTCGGTTTGAGGGGGTGAGAAGGTTCGTAGCTGTCGGCGACTTCGTCGCCTTCGAAGGGTGAGAAGGGCTGAGAAGGAAAGAAAGAAAGAAAAAAAAAAAAAGTTCTTATTTATTTAAACGCTAATCGACGGATACGAGAATATTGGGCTATTGAATTACAAGCCCCATATATACATTTCTCTTTTTTCTTAAGAAAAAATATCGTATTAGAAAATGGACGCGGCGGAGGAAATATTACGAGATCAAGGAGAACTTACCGAAAGTGACGCGACAGATTACGAAAAAATGAATAGGAGATTTAATAGGATATACCTCGCGTCTAATAAACGTATTAGGTATTCGCTCCTTAGCGAATTAATCTTTGGTAGATCGTACGAAGAATTAGTAAGATTAGATTCCGCGTTAAATACGCTTTGCCTTAAAAAAGTTTACAAATCTTTTAATATTCGACGTCGTAGGTTTACCTATTCCTTTTACAGTTATGTGAAAAGAGGTTTTTACCACCCTTTTGACGATAGCGTGTACAAAGAACTCGAAGCATTTCGTTTAAACAAATTGGAGGATTGGGATATCCTTATTTATTTAATCGAAGAGATATTGCGCGAAATGGAAAGAAGATTTACGTGTCACGGACGTTTTAACCCGTGTAGCGAAAGTTTGTCTAATATCGGCCATCGTTATCCGGACGTTTCCTCGTTCTATCAGGAGGAATACGAGCGAGTTTTCGAATTAACATAAATATTTAAAATTTTGTCTCCGGCTTTAGGAAAAAATATAGCTATAGAAAATGGAGTCGGAAAACGATTATAATTGCATCATGGGATGGATGAACGGTCGCGATTTCGTCATTTTTTGCGATAAGTATGGGTTATGGTATCTATCGTACAGGGAATTAAGGGAGCTTACGTGCGCAATACAATGGCGACACGAAAAGTTGTGTAACGATTATTGCGACAGCCTACTAAGAGAAAAAGGATTCGAAGGAGATCCCCCCGAAAGATATTACGAAATTACCGACGAATATTTTTCCGACGGAAAAAAACGGGAAAGAATATTACGTAAGGAGATACGGTCTACTCGATATAGGGGCGCACGAATTAGGTAAATTAACGAACGCGATCGAAGATTTACTTGGAGGATGATACGAATATTACGGTACTTTCGAAAGAGTCGACTAGAATTAGGACTTAAGGTATTCTCAGTATACGGGGTTATATATCTTTGCGAAGATATATAACTATTCGTCGTACGCGTCTTTCATTACTCTTAAAAGATAGTCGAGATCGAATAACTCGCTACCCATAATTTCGCGATCGTCGTACGCGACGTTTTTCTCCTTGAAAAGATTAAATATTAACGCGAGCGAAACGTTTCGTTTTACGCAAACTTTTTCAGACCAAGGTCATTCTAAATTAGTGACGTAACAATCTAGGATCTTTTTTTTCTCTGCTTTCCTTAAATTATCCCACCGTTTTTCGTATTCTCGAATCTCGTTTTTAATATTTTTGATGTCCGAGTTTTTACGATCTAACAATTCGAGAAGCCTTTCTTTAGCTTTGTTCGAATAGGTCGAAGGAATCTCCGTAGTTCCATATTTCGCGAATATTCTAGATAGATAACCTCCGGAGGCTCCTCGAATATCTAAGACGATAGCCGTTCGTTCTAGGTCGAGTATTTTTTTCCTTTTTTCCGGGTCCGTTTCGTTGACGGCGCATTCGAGAAAAAAGGGGCGAATTTTCGACATTTTTCCCATCGTATACGCAAGAAAGAAAGTCTTCCATCGTAAGTTCGTTTTTCACGGCATTACCAATTCCTTTACATCTGACGATATTTTCTTTTTCGCCCTCCGTCCTAATACAATATATTTTCGCGCAGGTACTCGCGAATTCTCTAATCGGTTTTCCTTTGCATTCGTCTTTAAAGAACCCTAAACGATTCGCGTTTTTCTTACTATGTAAAGGGTGATCTTCCGGATAGTTACTTGTATCGAAATGCGTATCGAGATCTTTCGAAAATTCTTCGTAAATGTCCTCGCTTTTAACGCGAAAGATAAAACTGTCCGTATCCGTATACAGTAACGTTAGTCAATTCCCGAATTTAGGGAGTAAATACTCGTAAAATGTTCGATACATCTTAAGTTTAGACAATTCCAAAATCGCGAAACCGACGTATATAGGTTTGTTACATTTGACTATAGTCTTCTTTTTATGAACTGCGACGAGGTCGTTCGAAAACATCGTAAACTTCGTATATTCAGGACTTCTTACCAGTTTTTCCGCACGTTCTTTCCGCTTCGTAAGTTCTACGTTACACCTTTTCCTAGGATTTTCTATCGTTTTGCCGTAGATACTATTGTTAGCCTTTTTGTAAAACGAAATCGCGCTAGATTTGCGGTTCTTCATCGCTTCTACCCTTTTCTTCGTATTGTTCGCAATATAAGGTTCAAGCCATTTCTCGACGTGAAAAATATAGCCCCTGTAAATCTTTGTAATCTTAGCTCCCAACTTTACGTAAAACTTTAATAGTTCTCCGTAACAAAGATATTCCTCACGGTCCCTTAAATTCGGGACGAGTTTTTTGACCCCGTTTTTCGTAATATGCTTGGGAGCGATAGGATAGTCGTTTAGGAAATCGTGTAAGTTTTCCGGTATTTTTAAGTCTACGACTACCGCGCAAGGAAATTTTTTCCAATCTTTTAATTTGTCGTCTTTCATTTTCCTTTCGATCGCGTACGGCAATTCTTCGCTCATGGAATCTCCTTAAAGATTGTTTTTGTCGACGTAAAACACGAAAGAACTTTCGACATTCGGGTCGTAATCGGATAGATATTGATTGTTTGCTTTCTCGTGACGAATGATAGACATCGAGACGCCTCCTCGAAATCTTCGTACGTTTCCCTATCCGTAATTAATTCTATTTCTTTCTCCGTATATTTTAACATGTTTTTCCATGACGTACCCGGGAGGGTATAGCATTCCATAGGATCGATTCCGTACTCTTCGATATTAAGTTTCCTGAAATTCTCAAAAATATCGGTTAACAGAAGAACATCTCTTTCGCAGTATATTTCTTGGTAATCTTTCATCGTTTTACAACCGAACGCTTTCCAACTTTAGAGCGCTAGGTCGTATTCTTCTTTCGAAATACCTTTCCCGCCAAGACGAGAATAGAACTTTTCTATTGGCGGAAGACAGGTCCTATTTAATTTATAAATGCTATCCATCCATTCGTATGGATATATACCTTTCCCTCGGAGAATATTCGGGGGTATCAGCGGAAAACGTTTCTCGGTTTCTATCAATTCGTCTTTCCCCAATTCTCCCGCTAATTGTTCGACGCTAGAATCGAGAAATCGGTAACTATCGAGAAAACGAACTTCGTGATAAATGCCGCGAATATTTAAATATTTTGAGAAGGATATATATTTTCGTTCGATCGAAGGTAATACGGTCATTCTTCCGGTACTATAAGCGGCTAATTGTTTGATGAAGAGATGAGCGTCGTATCCCCCTAAGTTATGAAAGAAAACCAGCGTAAAACTGGGAGTTTTTCCCTTCTTTTCGGCCCATCGTTTATCATACGAGTATATGGTCGTCATTAATTTTTTTACGAATACCCTTCCGACGTCGTCTTTTTCGTCTTTCGCGGTATACGTCGTTAGAGATGACTTGAGAGTCTTTTCATCCAATGATTTTATGAAAAAGGAAAAACACGAAGGTTTATGTTTCTGAAATTTGCCGCAGTCACCATCGTCACCGTTATCGTCGCCGTTAGCGACTTCGTTATCATACGGGATTAGAAAAGATTCGAAATCAGCGCATATGTAGAAAGGGGGAGACGCCCTATTTTTTCCCCGTAAGAGACGATATTATTAGGAATATCGGGAAGTTCTAGCAAAGTAGCTTTGTTGCATTTCTCCCTGTGACGTTCTAACTTTTCTCGAGAAGAAAACGTCTTTTGACATTTATAACAAACTTCTTTTCCCGCCTTATGTTTGGATATTTGGCTAAATAGTAATCTAGATTTATTTTCGACGAGGTAAAAATGTCCTTCGTAATAGAGTAAATATATTTTCGGAACTTCCGTCCGGGCCCCCGAAAAGGATTTAACGGTGTCATTTCCGTCGTATATGACAGGCATTCTTTTATATTCGTTGTTGATGCCATATATAATTAGATGAATATGGGGGTTTTTCTCCTGAAATTTTTCGATGTTGTCGCTCGACGCGGGATAGTTTACGTCACTAAAATCCGCGTATCGATTAGGATCTTCTCCATAAATTTTCTTTAAAGTTCGATCGACTCTCGGTTTGTTCTTTTCGATCGGATTGAACAATCGTAATATACTCCAATAGAAACATTTTTCGTCTACGGTGACCATAGATACTAACGCTTTCTTTCCTTTAAGCCACTCCGGTAATTCTACGTGGGAACAACCTCCCGTAAAAGGAACGTATTTCCCGAAACTCAAAGAAACGCGTTCGTTTCCTATTAATCTCCATCCGCTACCTTCGTACTCTTTTCCCGTGAAAGATTCTAAGACTTCCGCGTATAGTTTTTTGTATAATTTTTTCTTGTTGTTCCAAGGATAAATGGCGTGGGGGTCTCGAATTAAAATATTTGTAAACGACTTCCTCGTCTTTTCTCATTTGCGTGACTAAAGTCATGATTACTTTCGTACCTGAATTTTTCTCGAACGCGTTTAATACGCTAGCCTTCGTTTTGTATAAATAATTTTCTACGACAACATCGTTCCCGTTAGGGATAGTAAAAGTCATCTCCTTAAAATATCCATTTAACGCGGATTTTTTAGGCACCGTTTCTATAGGTTTCGAACCTTTCTCTTTTCTCGCGTTGGACTTCGTTGACTTCGTTATAAGCTTAGTTGGCATCACGATATTGCAATTTTCGTTAAAAACAAAAGGATAACGTTTCATTTTATATATAGCTTAAATAATTTAAATTATATATATAAAAAAACATGAGTTCTATCGAAAATGTGTCGGAGGAACGAAAAGCATCGATATTTACGTTAGGGGAAGAAAACGTGATTTGGGGTTCTAAGAAATCGGAAGCAATCAGCTACCGCAATTTTCTTAAGAAAGGAAGACGAGGGGTTTACCTGAATTAAAACGCGTCTGGTCCTCCTGATAGACCGACGATATACGATTACCAAAAAAGAACGATATATATTAACGTCGCTTACAACGCCATGTTTGAAGAATTTTTAGAAGCGATACTCGGGAGTTTTGACGACGATTCATACGACAAGTTAGAAGAAGATTTTTTATTAAGCGGAATATTAGAAAAATATAAATCGGACGGTTTTATCAAAGCGAAGGTAGATACGGAAAAATTCGGCGCGAGTTTCTTCCAAAAACCGGGTCGTAAAGGAAAAGGTTTTAAAAACGTAAATAACGAAGATTTCTATCAAGATCGTATTCTTAACGGTGTTTATACTATTAAAGTAGGGGGGATATGGAGAAAAAGTAATTCGCGCGAATCCGGAATATCTATCAAAGTTTTAGCCGTTTTGGTCCGCGACGTCGAAAAATATCGTAATCCCGAAGAAGACGAAGACTTCGAATATAATCAACTTATGTCGGCTAGAAACACCTATAACGAAGATGCCGGCGCCGAGAATTCGGATTAATAAATTTGAACCGAAGAAATTTTCTATCTATAGTAAAATAGGGCCCAAGCCCTTAAGGATCCTATATTTCGGCTTTCGCGTATTTTCCGGTTCTTTTTTCGGCGATTTCGGTTTAGGCGCTCGATTTTTCCGCATATCCATTTTTTTCTCCTTTTTGATCACGTTACTTCCTTCGGAGAGTAACGTGATTTTTTTTTTTAGGTAAGATATATAGGTATTAAACGCGTTCGTAAAATCTCCCCGGAAATTTTGCCCAGGGGGTTATACGGGCAAAAACCGAAGATTTTACGATTCGTGAGGGATATACAACCGATCGAATCCGCAGCGATATTTCCCCCCGTCTCTAGGACTGGTCTGATCTATGACTACGAAACCGTAAGGAACATCCCAGCAATCTCTACAGAACTTTTTAAACGAATTAACGTCCATATCTTGAGACGCGTACGTATTATAGAGGACACTTAAGTTTTTATCGTCCTGAGGATAGAAGCATATAAAGTTTGAGTTTTCTCGAATCGTTTGTCTCGGCAAAGCGAAAAAGTTTTGCGATAAGTAAAAACAATCGACGTTACTATGCCTTCCCCTCGTATAGTATTGCTCGCATTTATTCTGTTTTTCCAGCATTAAGTCGTCGAAGATCATTAAATTTCTGTCTTTACGATTTAAGTCTCCCGGATCGGGCACGTCTTTCCCGTTGTTATCAAAACTAGGAACGATGACGGTGCCGCCGTTCGTCGTAGATTCTCCGGCGATTTCTTTAAATAAATCTTTAAGGGGTTTTCCCGATGCTCGTATATCTTCTTTACGTAAAAAAATTTCATTCAGTTCTTCCTTCGTGAGTCCCGCTTCTAATCCTTCCCTGAGTATTCTATATTCGTCTTGTTCGAATAAATTTTTCCGAAGATGAATAGTTTATTGTAGTCTAACCATCCTGGTTTTAACAATAGATTAAACAATAGCGTCGTTTTCCCGCACCCCGATTTTCCTATGATCAGACCCCTAATACTACTAGGAAACATAGGATTATTATACCTAACTTTGGTATTCATATTCCACGAATAGTCGTGTATGTCCATATTTTTTTATATTAATATAAAAAAAGTGACCGAGATCTATTGCGTAAAATGCAAACGTAAAACTGGGACAAAGTCTCCGACGGAAGAAACGACGAAAAATTTTAAAAGATTGTTAAAAGGCATTTGCGTTGAATGCGGTTCGAAAAAGACGAGATTTTTACCGAATTTAAAAAAAAAAATGGTGCAGGGATAGTGAACAAGATCATCGAAAATATTCCTATCGAATTGCATCTTTACGGGACCAGGTACGGATTTAAAGAAAAGGTTAAATCCCGAAGAAACCCTGAAAGCGAAATATCGCCCGATTAATAGAGTCGATCAGGCATCTATGTTTCACAATATATGTTATAGGAAATACCCGGATACGAAGTCGAGAAATGCGATATGGTAAAAACTTTGGATCATATCGTTAAACCGACTTTACGAGAAAAAATAGATAGAGTGTTCGTTAGGCCTATTATAAGTACTAAAGCTAAATTGGGGAGGGGGCAAGATCTGGACAAAGTTTCTCCAAATAAAAAAAAAAAAGTCATTAAAGACGTCGAAAAAACCTTAGGCGACGAATTACATCGAAGTGTTAGAAGGAATTTTCCTACCAAACGGGTATCCGTTCCCGGCATAGACGATACTTGGACCGCAGATTTAATGTTTGTACCGAAGGATTAGGAAGAAAAAGAAAAATTAAATCACTAGAGGGAACGAACTTAAACCTACTTTTCTGGTCGTATTAGACGTTTTCTCGAAATACGCTTGGGTTGTACGTATGAAAGGAGATAGGAAAACAGCCATCAACGTTAAAGACGCTTTACTCAATATATTCGAATCATCGGGAAGAAAACCTAAAAAGTTTTGGACCGATCGAGGTTCGGAATTCGTAGGTCTTTTACGAAGAAACCAAAGAGATGATCAGGATGAAAAGGAAAATCCGTGGGCGAAAAATTTCCATGTCAATATTGCGAAAAATATTTTTTGACGTAAGGTAACTTAAAACGTCACGAGGAAAAAGAATGTCCTTTTAGGCCGGGGGCTGGAGAGACTGCGGATCCAAGAGGAGGAGCTTCCATATTCAAAGATATTAAACTATATCATACCGACGGACAAAGTAAAGCCGCCGTTGCCGAAAGATTCGTAAAAACGATTAGGAAAAATCTGGAAATATATGACTGATCACGGTAAAAAAGGAATTCTCGACGTCATACCGTCTTTAGTCGAAGAATACATCAATATGGTACATAGTATGATAGGAATGACGCCGTACGAGCGAGTCTTCCCGAAAACGAAGATGTCATTTACGAAAAAGCTTTCAAGAGAAAAAGGAAATCGGAGAAAGAGATTGAAAAGAATATTAAGAAAAATGATATTTCCGTAGGAGACAAGGTGAGATTAGCGAAAATTAAAGCGAGTATGGAAAAAGGATACGAACAAAATTGGACGCGCAAAATTTATAAAGTTTATAAAATAGGAAAAACCGAACCTATCACGTATCACGTCGAAGACGTTCACAGTCATAAAGTTGATGGAATATTTTACAAGCAAGCACTTCAAAAGACCGAGCGTCCTATGAATTCCAATCTGAAAGATTTTGGAAGATCTAGAGAGAAAGAAGACGCTTGTCGAGGTCGCGAAGCCGTCAAGAAAGAAGCCGAGAGACAAAAAGACGTAAAAAGGAGAGGAAAACTAAAAGAACTAGAAGAAGATCTAGATTTTCGGTTCGGAGAAGGGATTATGCGGGGGTTACGGGATACCCGACTTTCTAATATGTTAACTTCTAAACTTCCTAATCGTATACTTTCGAATATCGACCTGGAAAAAGTTTGTAAAGATCTCGAAGGTTGGAGAGGTATATTTTCCAGAGATACGCTCCCGGGACGTCCTAACGAAAAAGAATGCAGTATTTTAAATCTCGACGACGCGGAAGGACCCGGAACGCATTGGGTCGCGTGGTATCAGATGAAAGGGACTAAGTACTATTTCGATAGCTACGGAATTCAACCGCCGTTAGAATTACGGGAATATTTACGGTCTCCGATTTTATATTCGTCCGATCAGGTAAAAGATTTAAATTCTTATATCTGCGGACACCTCTGCGTTTTCATATTGGAAAATCTTTCTCGAGGATACGATTTATATCCTATCGTTTCGCATTTAACGAGAAAAAATAGCCCTGATTTCGCCGTATAACCCCCTGCGCATTTTAACGATATATATTTTCGTAAAAAAATATATATTTTTAATAAAATGCCTATAAACAAGTTAGGACAACCTTATATCCGGGATGACTACGATGACGAGTCCGAGAATCATTTCGGGGTATCTCTCGCGTATATAGCCGACAAATATGTAAGACAAGACGGTAGCAGTACCATGAGCGGTAATTTAGATATGGGGGGTAATACGGTAAAAAATATACCTCTGCCTACTAATCCTCGAGATATCACAACGAAAGAATACGTCGATTCCGCGAATGCTTTCGAATTTAGAAACGGGGGGTTTATAGCGAAAGATAAAATATATTTCGGAAGAAATAAGATAGGAGGGATACGCACGCCTAAAAACAAAAACGAACCGGCTTCGAAAGAATACGTCGATCAAGAGATAAAAAAAGTTAAACAATTAACGGACGAAAATACTAGTAAGATCGAAAATTTAAATATTCCGAAAAACCCCGCTTTAACCGTAATTAACGCTAATAGTGTGGGAGAGTTTAGTAAAGGAAAAAAATTCAAATTTTTTAACGGGGACACAAAATTTTTCTTTTCGCCTATATACGGGCAAATCCGAGCTATTAACTTGAAATTATTTTCTGAAATAAATTCTAAACCTTTAGTGTGCGGACTAGAAATAAATATAAATAAATGTAAAGTTAAAGAGGGAAGTAGGCTGGATGATCCGGTTTTAAAAGATGATGATAAGGAAATAATTTTGCGAGTAGGTGACGAAAATTATAGAAATTTTTCCATTAAACCCAATGTATCCTCAGATTCAAGAATTTTTACTTGTAAAGTTTATGAAGATATAAAATATAAAATAATCCCACTTGAGGTTTTAAGACCGCAAATTGAAGTAATTGATTTTTCTTACATCGAAGAAACAATAGAAATGTCTTGTTGCTATATGGATATTACGCAGCTTACAAATAATCCCGCTATTATATCCGCTTACATCGAAATTTTAGTAAGAATAGCGGATCGTTTTCAAACATTATCTTAAGATTAAATCCTAGAAAAAAAATATAAAAAAATATATTTTTATATTTTTTAAATCTTTCTCCTATTTACCATCTTCGCAAATATTCCGGAGTATTTCTAACGATTCTTCGTCCTGTTCTTCGTCCATTTCCTCATCCGTTTCTTCGTCCGTATAGTCCCCTGGGCGAATTTTTGCCTCCGTTTCTTCTGTCGTAGTCATTGTAGTCGTCGTAATAGTCGACTTTGTTATAACCGGGGTTTTACCCGTTTCTTCCGTCGTAGTCGTCGTAATAGTCGACTTCGTTATAACCGGGGTTTCACCCGTTTCTTCCGTCGCGGTCGATTTTCTTCTTACTATTTTACGGCGTTTTTTTTTACATTATTCTCCATTTTTTTAAATACGTATAAAAAATATTTAAATCTTTTTAAAATGAAATCTAAACAAATCATAGTCACGGGTCATACGACGAAGTTTACGACGAATTTTATTCCTCATGTCGATCTAGGAAATTTTTCTACCGGGTATCACCAATTTACTCTTCCTAAAGGTAGCTACGATATAATTAATATTTATAAAGAACTAAAGAGACACTTGAAAGAAAACAGAGACTACGATCCTACGAATGACGAATATCCTATTAAGTTAAATCGGGAAGAACATACCCTCAAATCTTCCGTAACTATTAATGACGAATACAGGGTAGAATTCGGAATACCTAATTCGTTAGGAAAATTATTGGGATTTAGCAAAAACGTTTTAGAACCCGGTTATCATGTAAGCGATCGTATAGTACAAATTCTTCCGGTAAATTCGATCAATATTAATGTCAATATCATCGGTGGAAGTTACATCAGAGGTTTACGATCTAGCGCGATCTATAGTTTTTTCCCTAAAGTCACCCGGGTTATAAAATCATCGAGAATCCTCTGCATCCTATTTATCTCCCTATTATTTACGACGATAAAATTGATAGTTTAGAAGTAACGGTAACCGATAAAAATGGCGATATATTAGATTTAAGGGGAGAAGAAATTATGATGCGTTTTCATCTTAGAAAAATTTTAAAAAATCTATATATTAAAAAATGGTAAGAACCGAATACACGTTTAAAGGCGTTTCATTTACGGAAGGACAAAAGAAAACTATAGCGAAAGCTATTAGAGATCACTGTTCTACGACCGTAAGATTATCCCCTTCCCAAATGGAAGGGTCCGACGAATTATATTTTACGAAGATGCAATTAGCGAAAATGGAAAAAGCGAGATCGAGAGGTCGCGGTACTCAGATTACTCTTTCGAAAGTGCAATTGAACCATAATAAAGAGCAATTCGGAGGATTTCTTCCTTTTCTCGCGGGATTGGCTAGTATAGCGCTTCCGTTTCTGGCGAGCGCGGCTCCGAAAATTCTCAAGCCGTTAGCGTCGGGAATTTTAGGTTCGGTCAGGTCCAATTTAATGGATAAAATCATGGGAAAAGGTCTATACCTGAAAATGGGGCCTCACGTCGCCCAAATGCAAACGGACGGGAAAGGATTATTTCTTCGGCCTTATACCGGTAGAGGATTAGACCAATACGGAAACGGAGTATACCTATCCGACGGAAAAGGAATACAGGACGGATCCGGCTTGTTGTTCGTGTACAATTCTCCGTTTAAAAATATTCCTTTCATAGGTCCTTTACTGGGGGCTATATTGTAAAATATTTTCGTATAGGAAAAATGGATACTCGAAGAAGTCGCTTCGAATTTAATTCTCAACCTAAAACTATACATTGGAAACCTCATTCGAACGTATCTTTTCCTCCTTCGAAAAGAAAGATTAAAGGTACGGGGGAATTTGATCATACGACGTGGGATTTATATTCCCAAGAAAAAATCGCGATCCCTCCGAAAGAAGGAAAAAGAGTGTCTTTGGGATTCGGGTATAGTATGTCTCGAGGAATATTAAGGGCATTTACTTTCGCGTCTTGGAAAGATTCTTTAGCGATCTTAAACGGAATGTATTCGCCCGACGAAATGAAAGATATCGTCGTCTACCTTTACAATTTCTCCTCGAACAAAGTAATCGTTCCCGAGGGTAAACCGTTTTGTGAATTGAGATATTTTAAATATTAGACGTTTAAAAAATGACGGATTTAGATCGTAAAATGTATCCCGGTTTACCGGAAGAAAGTACCACATCATCGGCTCCCCCGGATGAACGGAATTATAGCGATAACGGAGGTCATTCCTATAGCCTTCGTAAAATTTCGGAAATACAAACGTTTCTCGAGGAAGAAGTTAAGAAACGGGACGCTTTAACGAAAAAATATTTTAGGATTTCGAAAATCGTCGACAATGTAGATACCATTTTACAAAGTATGACGTTAGCGACTAGCGCCGGAGGAATCGTATTACTATCGACCGTCGCAGCTATTCCCGACGCAACTGCCATGGAAGCATCGGCGTTAGTTACCAGTCTAATCGCCGTATTAGGAAAATACGTGGTAAAAAGGACGAGAACAACAGGAGAAAAACATCAAGAGATTCAGACTATAGCCGATTCGAAATTAGATACGATATCTTCCCATATTTCTAAAGCGATCGCCGACAACCGTATTATGGACGAAGAATTTAAATTACTCTTAGAAGAATTGGGAAAATATAAGAAAATGAAGAAAGATATTCGTTAAAAGACGAAGAAAACGTTAACGAGCAGAGAAGAAGAAATTTTAATCGAACGGGGGAGAAGGGAACAACGCGAGTCCTTTCGGAGGTTGGTTGAAAAAAATCATAGGGATCCGCTATCCTTTTAAGGGATTCCCAAAATTCTATTGTAGTTGTACTTGCGAAATCGATAACGGAGTCGCAAATGGGAACTCATAAAGATATATATCTCGAAAAAGAAGATATATATCTAAAGTGGAATAATGATTTTACGATTTCCGAATTCCCGCGGAACGAAATTTTTGTCCCGGGGGGTATATCGGAGATTTTCCGATATACAATTCCCGCGGAACGAAATTTTTGTCCAGGGGGTTATACGAATGATTTTCCAATTTCCGATTTCCGATTTCCGCGGAACGAAATTTACGATTTCCGATTTCTGATTTTACGCGGAAGGGAATTTTTAAAAAAAATATTAAAAAATGTCATTTTTACGAATTACCGATCATTCCAAACGGAATTCCTTGGTTAGAGACTATCTAGCCTTGAAAGGGAGAATCCGGAAAACGGATAGAGAGCTAAATACGGGCGATTATCTCAGAACAGAAGAACTGGAGAAAACTTTTAAACCCGTTACTCCTTCGTTAGAAAAAATCGAAAAAAAAGTAGGAGAAATCCCCGAAATCCTGAAATATTTACCCGAACAAATCGCGAAAAAAACCGGAGACATGATTCCTCATATGATAGATTTTAGTTCTAATCTTCTTGATGAACCCATTAAGGAAGAAGATCCTACCCCCGTATTACTGGGTGAAATTCAGACGGAGGAAGATGTGGATACAGGTTGCTTATTACAAATTATTCACGATAACAAAAACTGGTACGAACCATTGATTTCAATAGAAGGACAAAAACTGATGAAAGGGGGTAAACCTACTACTATCCAAAAAGATGCTATCATATACAACAAAACAAAGTATAAAAAGACTAGAGCATTAATGGATTTACTATTCAACTTGGAACCTTCGGAAGATAGTATCAATGATCAGGAAGCGATGAAAGACTATACTCAGATTATAGATGATTCTAAAATTCTTTACAAAGGCGGAGAATTTGGAGCGGCAACCAACAATGCCAAATTTTCGTCCGGTTACGGTCCTATGAAAAAGAGATGGGGAAATATACATCGAAGGCAATGGAAAACTAGATTTCTTAGAATGTCCGGTGAAGATTTACAAAACCCAAAAATTCGTGACCAGCTACAAGATACTGTTCACCACTGGAAAAATACATTTGGAACGGAAAAAGACAAACAAAAACTTACAGATTTACGAAATAGATTAGGAATACCGCCCAAAATTACTAAAAAAACGCGTGCGACTGTCGGGCAAGGAACTATAATCCTTCCGAGCGACCCCGAGGCTTTAGTCGATAGATTAACGCTTTTATTTGGAAGCGAAAAAGCGGGTAATACGGGGGTAAGAAACGAAATAGTCGCGATTTTAGACGAATTACTCAGACAAAAAGTGATATCTAGAGAAAAATACGATTTCTTAATTCACGATATGTAGAGGCTCTAGAGATTCTTCGCGTCTCTAAGATTTTTACTCCTAATTAAAAAATATGATTGTAAAGCAAAAACGGAAAGGTTATAAAAGACATTACGTTTACGGGGGTACCAATTTCTTCGGGCCGATAGTAGACCTAATAGGTAAAGCATTTACTAAAGCGGGTTCTAAAGTAGTATCTAACGTAACGTCGAAAGCCGCGCAGGATATGGCTAAACACGCGGTTAAAAAAGTCGCTACTGACGTCGGAAAAGCGGCCTTACAGAAAGGAAGCTAGAAAGTCTCGGGATTAGTAAGTAAATAAATCGACGACTTGATAGCTAAAAAGAAAAACGGAGCAGGTATTAAAATAATTTAATTATATTAAAAACATGTCAGCCGAAATTTACCAATGGCAGGATTACGTTTACATCGACGAAGATACCGAAAAATACGAATACGTCGAGCACTCCCTGTTAGTTTCGGGGGACGCGTTAAATAATCCGGGGAATATTTATATAACTTTGGAAGCTCAAAGCGTCTATACCCATCCGCATAAAAGTTTTTTAAATATAAAAGGCCAAATCGTAAAAAAGGCCAATGGAAGTCCCTTCGCGAATAACGATCATATTACTTTCACGCATAACGGAATCATGTATCTGTTCGGTAATATCGTGTACGAAATCTCGGGAAAAGAAATCGAAAACCTTCGATTTCCCGGACAAGCGTCGACGATGTTAGGAATGTTAAAATACCCGAGAGATTTTTCGGACACTCCGGGATTACTTCAATGTTGGGTAAAAGATACTACTTTGGGAGCAGCCGAGCCGTTTAACGTAGGTTTCGACTGGAGGCAAAAATACGTCATAGCAAATAACGAAACCGCCGAGACTAAAGGAAATTTTTCTTTCAATATTCCGCTCCCGCATATTTTCGGATTTTGCGAAGACTATACCCAAATCGTATATGGAGTTAAACAACAATTAAAAATTACGAGAAAAGGCGACGACGAAGCGTTATATAGGGCTGACGCGTGCGATGACGGAAAATTAACCTGGTGTATGCCCCACGTAAAACCTTCGCTTCAACGAGAAACCCAGCTATTAAACGAGGTCGCGAATAGAACCGAAATAAAAATAGGATTCGCTCACAGACGATGCCATTCGGTAGGCGTAGGGCAAAATTCGACGAGTTGGTCGTGGATTTTTGCCGCGAAAGCTATAAACGAACGACCCAGATACTTAATCGTAGGTTTTCAAACGAAAGCGAGAGACGAGGACGAACAAAAAATAAACCCTTCTATTTTCAAACATTTACAAATAACGAATGCCGTCGTAAGCCTTAACGATAGGCGATATCCTCAAGACGATAGAAGTATGAATTTTAAGACTAATCAATACGCTAGAGCGTATCGCGACGCTAACGTATACAGAACTAATATAGATGATATAACCGGCGAAATATCGAACATAGGAATCAATTACATCGAATTTAAAAATCTCTATCCGATATTCGTTTTCGATATGTCTAAACAAGACGATATTTCAAAAGCCGGTACAGTTACGGTTCAAGCCGATTTCGTATTCGGCAATCCCGTCCCCGAAGGAACGACGGCGTACTCGATATTAATATCGGACAAAATATTTTCGCTAAAAGCCGACGGAGGCAAGTTCATGCCCGTATTTTAAAAGTCTACATATCTAATTTAGATATATAGACTCGGATTTCTACAGAAAAAAAATACTTGGCTTAAGCGTTTGAATATACATGTATATATAAAATGAATGAGCGCGGTAAAAATAAATCGGGTAGGGCCAGATTTCCGTTAAAAGAATTAGGATGTACGTCGTTAGAACGCGTGATTCCCCATTTAATCGTAGACAATACTTTAAATTCCAATCTAGTTTCGGATATATCTAAAGTAGACTGTACGTCCGATTCGAAAGGACTATGTCGTTTAGAACCGTTAAAAGGATTACCCTCTTTCATAGACGATTTATACGTATTCGGTTATCTTCACGAAAAAGAAATCATCTGGAAAGGAAAAGCCGTTAATTTTATAACGGGGGACGGTAGTACCGCGAAATCCGTAGTCAATTACGTCAAATCGATTACCGGGGAACTATTCGGTCATCTGAACCGTGAAATCGAGCAAAAAATAGTTTTTACGTTAAATAGGGATTCGAAAAGAGACATCGCCAACGATATCAGAGAAATCGAAAAGAAAACGAATTATAAAGCGTTAAAAGGTTATAAAGAATACAATCGTCTCGACAATCCGGGTCAAGAAGTCTTAGCCCCTAAAGCGATTTTTAAGTATAAAATAGATACTTCCGAATTACCTATTAAAACCGTATTAAACTCTTTGAGTAACATGGAAAATAAACTTAATCTGAGGGGATTCGGATTAATCTCTAAAGACTATACTAGAGATTTTTCGGGAACGTTGGAAAGAAACGCTCTGTATTCGCATTTTAAACGTTCGGGATTTCGCGAAGAAGGGAACGTTTCCGATCTCCGAGAAATTAAAGAATTTAACGAGATACCTATTTTACTGAATACGGACCGTAAAGCCGGAAAAAATATCGTTAAATACCTAAAACATTCGGAAAATACCAGATACGTAGTTAAATATTACAATAAAATCGCGGCTAATTTCGAAGCCGGAAACGTACAAAATAAAGAAGGTAGTCATCTGGCGGAATACGCGCATTGCTATCTTCCCCATCTCGAAAAAACGTTTCGTCATCCGGACGTTTCAGAGAAAGGATTAACGAGGTTGGAGGTTTCTATTTTCGGATTCGATTGTAACGTAAACTATTTAAAACTTCTTCAGAAGGAATTCGACTTAATCAGAGATTTTAAAATATTTCATATTCAGCCGGGTGCGGAACAATGGAAAAGATTAGCCTCGTTGATTAATAAAAGTTTCGTCATCGCGAATAGTACGACTAATACGGTTACTCACGTATGGTACGCGTCAAAACTGACGGGAAGATTCGCGGGCGTAACGACTAATTTAAATAAAAAATTTCGAGGGACTAAAGCTAAAAGATATTCGAAGCCTAAAAAGACCGAGAAAGAAAAAGACGGGAAAGATAGAAACCCGACTGAAAAGAAGGGGCAGAACGAGAAATCTAAAGATATACCTAAAGAAAAACCTAGGAAAAAGAAGGTCGAGAAACCCGAAGGGGAAGATTCGAAGGACCGAAGGGTCGAAGGACCGAAGGATGACAACGGCCTCGTCGGCGAACCTAAAGAAACAATAGGAGTTCCCGCGAAACGAAAATCCGTCCAGGGGGGTTATACGGGCGAAAAGAAAAAATCGCGATCTTACGGAAGAAGAATTTCGTAACGTAATTCGTTGTATGACCTCGGATTTCGGTTTCGATAGTCTGCCGATCTATATTTGCGAAATCGAAATCGTCGAAGACGAGGGTCAGAAGTTTGTCGAATTCGAGCCGATCTATACCGCGAGACGAGAAGGAAAAACGATATTAACGCCTACGAACGCTCCTCAGAAAGTATACAACGAAAAGATAGGGGAACCAAACGACGCGTTACCCGATACTAATTATATTCGTTGGACATTTCGCCGGGAAACGAATCAAGACGCGAGTAGTCCGGGACATAAAAAAATAAATAATCGTTTGTTTTACGAAACTACCGATAGAGAATTAGTCTGGTATCATACGCGAAGACGTAACGATATATTAACGAAAGAAGAGGCGATTAAAAAATCGGAAAGAAGGAAAGCGATCGAAGAAAAAGAACTGGAAAGACTACCCGCCCATTTGGAAAGGATGAAATCGCTCGTAAAAGAACTGGAGGATAGAAAGAAATCGGTAGGATTAGGAGATTTTAAATGCTGTCCGTCCCCGACGGAAACGGAAGAAATATTAAGGAGAATAGGAAAAATATACGTATACGCGTACAAGGAATATCCGCCTAGTAAAACGAACAAAACCGGTTGTATACGCTTAGCTTACTATTACTATAACGACAACGGAGACGACAACGGAGACGGCGGCGAACGAAAAAAAGAAAAAAAGCGTATGTTTCTCGACTACTCTTTTCAACAGAATCGTAGAAAACGAAGGAGAAAAAATCTTTACGAGGCTTCCGGAAAAAGATATTAAATTTAGAAACAAGTGTCCCGTTTCCTATATACCGCGAGGAGCGATCAAAGTCATTAGTACGGATCTCAAGAAAGACTTACGAGGATTAAAATTAGTATCGTTTCCCGAAGAAACTAACGTAGATAGTATAAATCGCCGATTAGCGAAATACGTAAAGGAACATACTCGAAAAGAAGAAGCGAGAAGAAAAATCGAGGAAAAAAGAATACCTACTTTAGAAGAAAAAGAATATTCGGTTAATTTTACGGAAACTAAAAAGTTGGACGAGGGAGACTACGACTGTTACGCCTATTCGAGAAAAGAATTCAGGGTTAGAGTAAAGACTTTACTATATCTTACGAAAGACGAGAAAGAAAACCAATTTCCGGTTTGGGGATATTTTTTACAAGACGAATTCGAGAACGTAGACTTGAAAAACCTGATCAGTCCTATACGTATTAGAATAGGAGAAAAAAGACGACATCCGAAGGCTAAAATAGCGGATAGGTTAGTATTTAAAATCTAATTAAAAGAATATATCTTTATCGAAGATATATATCTGAAAAGAGGTAAAAAGAGAGATGTATATATGGGGCTTGTAACTCAATAGCCCAATATTCTCGTATCCGTCGATTAGCGTTTAAATAAATAAGAACATTTTTTTTCTTTCTTTCTTTCCTTCTCAGCCCTTCTCACCCTTCGAAGGCGACGAAGTCGCCGACAGCTACGAACCTTCTCACCCCCTCAAACCGACGACGCCGGAGGCGTCTCACCCTTCTCGTCCTTTCTCAGCCTTCTCATCCTTCCCAATCTCCCCACCTTCGCAATCTTCACGAACCTACGGGGAACACTACGGAGGCTAGAGACGACGGTTTAGCGAGGTTAACGGGTTAGGAGGGTTCGCGGGGTGTAGAGGGAAAATACCTTGAGAGATTTAGAGAGGAGGAAGGTTAGGAAGTTGTGGTGAAAAGAAAAAGAGGGAAGATGGGAAAACTGATAGGGGAAAACGAAAAAAGTGAGCTATGTCGATGGGGGAAAAATACCATGAGAGATTTAGAGAGGAGGAAGGTTAGAAAGTTGCGGTGAAAAGGTGCGAAGAAAATATTTTACAGCGTCGTATTATTTATTTAAACGCTAATCGACGGATACGAGAATATTGGGCTATTGAGTTACAAGCCCCATATATACATCTCTATCTGGAATATAAAAATCGGCTGATTTAGAAAAGTTTTCAAATTATTCAGTAAATATGTACATAAAAATATTCAAATATAATTGCTGGACATTGTCACGATTTTTTAAATCATCCCGACGTCAGAAAAAGATGTTAGGTATATAACAGAAGTTCGCGATTTTCTCGGACGACCCTCGTATTATCTTAATTGCAATGGCAGTTTTGATATTTCATATATAGCTAGTTATTTCAAGATATATAAAATATAAGTATCTTTTAGCTCTGTAGCACTAAAGAATCAGATATGCAAGTAAATAGGCTTGGTAAACCGTACAAATTATTTGTTTATTGGTTTTCCAATTGGAATCTACCTGTAGCAGCCACTTAAAATATATGTCATTAGTTCGGTCGAGGACTGTGCAGTTTTGGTTTGCTTGCCATAGTGTTATCCATGGATGGAAATATCTAAGCTCGCCTTAAATCCACAATAGCGGCCAAAGGTAAAAAAGCGGGTGTTAAAATGCATTTGATTTTTTAATCATACCTTTCATAAGTATGGAAATTATTGTGCAATCTGTTATTATACGGTCTGTCCAAGTATTCGTCGCCGTGACGGTTCACAGTGAAATTTCTACCCGGAAACAGGTTTTTATCCTAAATCGAAACACTGAACGTTGAATTGTATAAACTTTGTGAAATCTATAAACTTATCGAATTAACAGAAATTAATCTTTGCTGACACCTGACGATGAATAATGTTAACTCAGCAGGACATAGGTGCACTGATTGCCGTGATATGACCTAAGCTGCTAAAACAGCAATAACAAAGAAGCAAAGAAGAAACGCATCTCTCCAAAAGCGTAAAAGTCAATATGGTTTACTCAGTAAATTAAGAACGTCGATGAACATAGCCTTAAAGACAATCTACCACTGAATAACACTGGGGCAGTGGAAGGGGTGGGGGCAAAGAAATAAATTTACGAATGTCGACATGATTTTGTATTCGGAGAGTATTTCAGAAAGGGAGAAGCCGGTACACTCGAGATTTTGGAAGCATTTATTCTTGTCTCTATCAGAGCAGATGACAATTTGACAAGACACTGTCCCACGGAACACACAATAAAGTCATTAATAACCATTTTCAAAGAATACAAGGAGTTCGACACATAAATTGTAACGGGAACCATATATCGCTATTGATTTTATAGATGAACCATGCTCTGTGAAAAGGGGGTGTAATTCATGTATTGAAAAATATCGCGGATGGATCGAAACTTTTGCTGTTGGTAAATTTTCTGCATGTCAAAAGGCCAGACAACCTTATGATTCAGACGGTTGTTATAGAAAATGGATGTTTCGGATCCATAATCATGTGATGACTTGCTCAGTATTATGCATTACGGAGACGCATTAAGCCCCCTTTTGTCAGAGCGTGGCTCAATTATTATATATTTAACAAGTAACGACTTTCTGTGACAATAAAGAGTGAAGGTTATTCAGAAGAAAATTCATTATACATCGCCACTCGAAAGGACGTGCGTATGTATGTATGTATGTATGTATGTATGTACAGTATGTATGTATGTATGTATGTATGCATGACAATTCAACTCTACTATATTTAAAATCGCACTTAGAGGTGAGCTTTCGAATTCCATGATGTCTAATTGTGAGAGAGTTAAAAATATACTCGGATATTCTATATAGATTTTTAGAAAATCAGATTAGGTTTTACGGCTTTCTAAATACATCTTGTCGTCAAGAGCATCATTAATCCCAGAGACAAACAGTTTTCTTGATAGTTTTTACTAGAATAATGTATGATATAAATCGACGAGGAAACAGCTGTTCTAGGAGCTGGCATGTCTAAAACAACCCTATTTATCGACGGACTGAAACATTTATGTAAATCAGACACTCTCACGATCACAAAATGTACCCCCCGCCCCTTAAACATAATTTAGTATATTTCAGAAATACAGTAGTTACTAAACTGTATCTTTAGATAATTGTTTAAGTCGTCCGATAAGTTACTGAATATGTTTTTGGAAATTCGAGTCACAGAAAATCTGATAGTATGACTTGAATGGAATCATTTTCAAGGAAAAATAATAATAGTAAGATTACTTGAGAAAATAGGAAATTCATTCAGACGTTTTTGAAGGTGTAACTAAAGCATGTAGAATTTATGAAGTAGTCAGACTTAAACTGAATTTGAATTGATGGCCAAAATAAATCATGTGATTACCGCATAAAGATATTCCATTAATCTAACTTAAGGTCTTACGTAGACAAATGAACAACTTCCCTATTTCCTTACGGGCTGTACAGCGGATACAGGACATTTGTGTTTTATACGAACATTCCTGATGCTCTACAACTCATTTTTGTTGTTTGATTGATTGAGTGACTGATATCATTATTACCATTATGATTGTTATTATTATTAAAACATATCATCGTTATTATTATTGTTGTTGTTGATATGATTATTATCGTAGATCTGTACTGCCTGATATTTTGTGTGAAGACAAGTTCTGGCCAACCCGGCTTATAAATTGCAAGAATTCGTTTTTCCTACCAAAAAATTCCCGAGCCATGCTCTGGCAAAAGGGGTTTAATGCATCTCCGTAATGGGTAATACTGAGCAAGTCATCATAATTATATTATATCCATAAAATCCGTTTTGTATAACAAACGACTGAATCATGAGGTACACAGGGCCTTTGACATGCAGAAAATTGACCAATAGTAAAACGTTTTGATCAAGTTCAGTAGGCGTGGACTGCCCAGGCTGACCTGGGTCGATAATTTTTCCCAGATGCATTAAGCCCCTTTTTCACAGAGCATGGCTCAGCTCATTCATTTTGTTGGGTTAATGGTAAATTATTCGTGATCATCCTATAACTATTTCATTTCAAAACGGGAAAAAATAAAATAAACCGTTTTTAAGAATTTTGAGATTTTTTCTAAATTTTCATCAGTATATTATTCCAAAAGCCTTATCTCTTTGTCATCTGTCGTTTTTTAAAAGACAAAATGTCGTTTTCCTTGGTGATTTAGTTTTTAAGATTTCCAGACAAATTTCCGATACGCTGTCTGAGTTTGGAGACAAAATCTGTTCAACACCACGTAAGGACGAAATTGTCAATCAGCGAGGACATTTCTGTATTATCCCGGAGGTTTATCAAGCTGTCGATTCCACACAGATATTTTTTAATGCTTATTGCAGTGCATTTTCTTTCTGTGTGTGTGAGGGTTTGTTTTTTTTTTTACCTGCCTATAAAACAGGGTCCTTATTCACCAACCATGCTAAATAAATTCATAAAACTTTCAGACAGATAGTAAAAACCCGAATAATATTAGTCCGAACTTATTTTTTGGAGGAAAATGTCTCCTTATCGGACAGTGTAGATCCAAGATCAGACTGCACGTTCTGTGCAATCTGATCTTGATCTACACTGTCCGCAAAAGGTGAGTCGCGCTTGGCTGCCTAAGGTTTAAGAACATTCTTACTCTTATTCTCCAGAATTTTCTACATTTTAAAGTAACAATACCTCTGATTGGCTAAACAATTTGGTTAGTCGATCAGAAATTCTGTTACTTTCAAATTTAGAAAATCTTGGAGAATGATCTGGCAAGGAATATTCTTAGGAATAGTTGGTGAATACATACCCAGATCTTTAGCGACCGTGTAATAGACAGGTTTGGCACCAGCGACTGGTTGTTCTATATTTAAGCAGCCGAGCCCACGTAGCTTAGTCGGTAGCGTACAGGACTTGAGAACATGAGGTCGCTGGTGCGATCCCCAGCTCGGCCAATTTCTTTCCGAGGATTGATGATAGTCATTGCGACAGGATTCATTCCTCTCTCACCGCTGACCATTGTTTCGACAATGGTTATGTGGGAAAGCAGCCAGTGGCTTGGAAAAAATATTGTGCGTAGTATTGGTAAAAGAAACTCCAGGAAAGCATGGATAGGTGCCCTGGCCGCCGCGATATAACTGAAAAAATGTTGAAAACGGCCTTAGACACCATACAATCAATCAATCAGTCTATATTTAGGCAACAAAGTATGAGGCTTCGCGAATGGCTGAAGTATGTTCACGTGAACTTCTCGAGCACTGTAACAGTTCAGTGGTTTATATTACGTTTGATTTCAATATGAACTGACATTTTGATAAAAACCCTTTAATGATATTACATTTCTGGAGCTCGAATTTCATATCAAAACCAGGACTTTTTCATATGGGGAGACACATATTATGTTTTTTTTTTTCCATAACGTTTTATCTATTCTATCCAATAATTTTATCTTCAGTTCATGCCCGTAGTTAATCACAAGAATATAACAAGAAACAACACAGTAACAGCCCTTATGTTGCTCTTAAACATCGATGCCTACTTCACATCCAACAGTCCATTATCATTTCAATGGGAATTATTCTAAAGAAATGCAGTTATATTGCACATACACCAACAGCAGAATATGGGTTAAAGTACGGTGGAATTATCTTGAAGCTCACGCCCTTCACGTGAACAGTATCATATGCAGAATATTTATAAACAGCAAAAAGCCTTGACCCAGGTCAGCCTGCACGGATCTGGGTCGATACTTTTTGCAGATGCATTAAACTCCTCTTTGCAGAGCATATCTCTTTTTGTGTGTGTGTGTGTGAAATATTGGATTTCGACCATATAACAATCAAAATATACATGTAATTTGAAAAAGAAATTTGTGAACATGCAATTTGAAGACCGGGGAAAGAACGCGTAGCTGCATTCCATTACGCTCGAGTAAATCCAAATGCCAAGAGATTTCTCAGGGAAATTTGTAATTCTATAATTCTGTCAAAATTCCTTTAATTGCCAATTCACACGGTCGTAGCCCATTCCTTTTCTTATTTAAAAAAAAAAAAACTATCTCTAGAACAAAATTATACCTTGTAACAACCTCTTTGACTCCAATGATATATATGTGAGCCAAACTCTGTGAAAAGGGGGCTTAATGCATCTGCAAAAAGTATCGATTCAGGTCAGCCTGCGCAGTCCGCGCAGGCTGACCTGAATCGAAACTTTTTGCTATTGGTCAATTTTCTGCACGTCAAAGGACCAATCGACTTAATGATTCAGTTGGCTAATAGACAAAATGGATTTTATGGATGTCTAATTACGTGAAGCCTTGCTTGGTACAATGCATTATGGAGGTGCATTAAGCCCCCTTTTGCAAGAACATGGCTCTTTTTTTTTTTTTTTTTTTTTCATTCCGGGAAATAATGTTTTTTGTCTTTCAAAGGCCTATATTTTACTTTCTTCAATTTCATAAGCGTACCCTGGTTGTTTCCTTAAGTCCGTTATAGGGACCCCCCCATGAGTAAGTGGTTGAAACGTTTGGTTCTTTGTTAGAACCTTACAATAGCCTTAGGTACGTAAAATGACAAAGCTAGAGGTCACTATAACAGTGTAACTGGTATGTGACAATGTATGAAGAGAAACAGATTTGACTGTGTGGCAAAAATCAAACAGTTTATTTTGAGAAAACAGTTTATCCATGGGCTTAAATATTTTTTTTACTTGAGAGGTGTCATTATGTGAAAACAAATCCCAAATAACAATACAACCATTTAAATATCTTTATCAAAGGTATCTTTATCTTTGAACATTTCTTGTGTGTTCTAAATATTCGGAAATTAAGATTTTCTTACTCTAAGTTGGTTATCACGACTTGGAAATCGAGAAAGGATGTCATCAGAATCTGAGTATCCCCGGAGAAAACAGAATTAGTCCCTGACTCAAATGTGTAGAGAATCATTTTCGTTTGTTTTACAGACATTATTCTGATCTTCGTCTTTTATTGTTGCCTGCAAAATACCCATACAAATCAAGATTAAAATTATTTAAATAGTCTCATGCCTTCAAGGAATAAAAAACCGTAAAGCCTTTCGTAACTAATTCATTTTATGCCTATCAACAAACAAACCATAGTACCGAGATTGTCGAAGTATATGTATTGAATAGTATAATTGTGCTTCATGTATTACAAAGGAGAATAGTTTGTTCTATAATTATATAATTAGATAAATACTGCGTTCACATATAAAACATGTAAATGTTTTTGTTAAGGGCCGATGACCTTTAATTAAAGTGTATTGCCATTGACCCGCACAGCCAGTAACATGGGTTTTGCACTGTAGAACCCTAACTTGATAGTGTTGAATCATTGGAGAGTGGACAGCCATGGATGAGATTTGGCTGAAATGCTCTTAAAATTGCCGAAGACAACATTAAAACGGCTTTTGATGAATGAGAACGAGAATCTAGTCCAACCAATTTTACAGAAATATAGACCTATAAATCTTCAATATAAGTGTCACACGAAGTATTTTTATTTTTGTACATCTTGTCTTATGCAGCAGCAGACTTGACTGCTTGTATAAGCAATCACGGTTCCTGCTACAGTTCTCTCCATTGGTCTGTTTTTTTTTCTGGTCATTATTTCACAGGAGAGACTCTTTTCCGGACGAAAAAAAAAATGTTTGTCTACATTGAAACATTTCAAGGCGACAAGGCTCAATTATAACTTTGTTCTTGAATGGATAGTTCTAAACCATTATAGAAAAACAAAAACTACTGGTTACCAGCATTTTCTACTTTTCCCAGAATGTTTTAAAAAGCTTTTAATCTTGTTTAGGGAGAGGAACTATATAAGCTTTTATGCTTCTGTTCTAACCTTTTTCTCAATGTTTTGTTGTAATTGATATATGTTGATATATTGAATAAAATATATTTAAACCAAGCTTTTAACCTCAGGGTTGTTAAAACATAGGATTGCTCTTTGAAATTTAATCGATATATCTGAATTTCTGGATTTGCGGGTACATGGTAAGGGGAATTTACAAAAAAACACGAGCACGAATTTCTATGAATATTGACAAAAAGTATAAACTGCCCCTCACCGCCGAGCTTTTAGTTATGAACTTTACAAAAAGAAAATAATTTTGCGACTGAAATTTATTTTTTTTACTGTATTTTCTCCATTTTATTTACTCTTTGACGTATTTATTTTGCGACTGGAACCTAAATCCTAAACTTACGCTGCTAAGCACGACTGATTTTTTTTCCCGAACATTGTTGAAAAGATCAGATTGAAAAGAAAATTACATTCTGATCTTGGATCTGTACCGTGCAAGATACTGCATAGGCCACGCTTAGCAATGTTGCAATCAAGATAGATCATGAATAAGTTAGCTGTGACAATCACGTGTCTAACATCGTATTTAAAGTAGTGTCTCGTTAACAAACTTCCTGTGGACCAAACTTCATACAGCGGGCCATTCTTTCATCCTAAGAGTAAATGTACTTTTAAAAGTATAATTATGAAAGAAGTAAGGGTGAAATTGACTCAAGAAAAGAGTGCTGAGGAACTGGCGGTTGTCACCGGAGTCTAAATTATCGCGTGTTTGAAGTGGAAGACAAATACAGAACTAATATCCGTTGTAAGATAATGCGCGTGACACTCTCCTCCAATCATTTTATCCGATTACACGAGGGTCGCAGATGTTATTCTTTCTGTCACTTCTCTGTATTTCTAGAAATTTTCGTGTTACATTTACTAGACAGAAAATGATAAGAAAATCTCTGAGAAATACAGTAGTCCATTGCAGATATATATGGTTTGACTCTTTTACATATATTTATATGTACTCACTCTTCTTTACGCATAAAATACAAAGGTTGTGGATGGTGATGATCTGAGATCGGACTGCATGGTCTATGCAGTCTGATCTTGATCACCGTTTTCCACGACAGTGCAATGTGGTCATTTCCCAAAACAGAAGTTTAATAGTAGGTATGTCTAAATTTAGTGTGGTTATTGTAGATATGCCATTGTACTGTAATGATAGTGTATGTATATACAGTGTACGAATATGCATGTATATACATCTACTGATATCATAATTATAATAATTCTGAGAGTATTCATTCTCCATAAGAAGTCTAATATACTGAACCACATTTAGTCCACGATAGAACTATAGATATTCTTTCGATCTTAAAAGCTGGTAGATTTGTGTGTATATATATGTGCGTGCTTGTGTGTGTGTGTGTGAGAGAGAGAGAGAAGGAGAGAACAGCAGAAAGAGAGACAGCAGACAGAGAGAGAGAGAGAGAAGGAGAGAACAGCAGAAAGAGAGACAGCAGACAGAGAGAGAGAGAGACTCTATTAAGTACCATGACATTTGTGAAAACAATTGGTAGATGACGATGTACTTATGTATAAGTCAATAAAAGATTCTATTCTATTCTATTCTATTCTATAGAAATGATTGCTGTCTACGATGTACAAGAGAAAAAAAAAAATGTACAGAAAATTTCGATATCTAAAAGTTGTTTTTTGCCCATATCGTGCTGATTGTCATGGACATTTCATACAGTCTAATCGTGATCCGCTTTTTCCTATCATTTAAAGATAAAACTGGTTTAATTAGGGTCACGTGGGATATCTTTCGACAAAGTATTGCAGAGTTTGTACCTGGCACCAACAGAACCATATAAACTGGCCTATTTATGCAAACGCTGTGATGAAAATGAATTATTGTCGAGGGCTTCGTAGCCGGAACGATTATTCAAGTCCATTTTTGCATCTAACTACCTAATTCAATCCATACAGAGCAATGCATTGTCGTGTTCCAATGTTCCTACAACGGCTTTGTCACGTAATACACGATCGCAGGTTAATGAGCACTTAAATATATATCTCTGGTGTTTATTATACATTACTATGATAAAACACTTAATTGTTACAATATTTCGGCTATCGCCTTTTTCAAGAGTTTTGAAGTATCAAAAGTCTTGAAAAAGGCAAAAGCCGAGATATTGAACAAGAGAGTGACAGAGTGACTTATTTTAGAGCTTTTTTAAATTATTCCCTGAAATATTCACAGTCATTGCATTATTCTTGATTTTCTTGGTATCGAAGAACAATTTTGGAATGTTCAACTGTGGCACTGACTAATGTTTTATGAACTCTTTAGAATCGAACTGTTTTCAACCAGACATAAAGACCCAGTAAGTATAATTTAAAGGGTGTTTGGACCACAATTTAACGCCAAAAACAAACGACTGTGTTTAATTGACCGACATGGTTTACACGCTGATGCTCCCTATAGCAAAATTAACATGTGGTTATTTTGGATATAATCAAATTTGCGGTGGTTACCTTATCTGACATTGTTGATCGACTTCTCCAACAATAAATCGTTCGTAATAATGATCGACATGTTTCGAGTGCGAAAATTTTCGAGAAATCTTGAAGTCGAAATTCAAGGCTCGCAATTTTGCTATATCCCTGGCAGCGGTTGAAGTAATAGGGAACGTCAGCTTGCCAACAACACAAGACAAATAGAACAGTCCTCCGGCCGAGACTAAAATGGAACTAATCCACAACTGGGATGAAAGGAAATTCTGACGGAGAATATCCCCAAAATTAAAAGGGTACAGAAATTGTCAAAAGAAAGAGAGAGAAAGAGAAGGGAAAAAAAAACGTTCTTTCATCGAAAGATGCCATAGAAGTTATTAATCAGGTTTTTCATTTCCCTGTTTGGAAAGCAATTTTGCAGGCTGTTTTCATATTTGGCGTTGTGGACAAATTTCTGTTGCATTTTTTAAGACAGTGTCAGATCAAGATCAGGATGAAAATAACAACAACAACAACAACAAAAGTTCAAACTTGGATCTTGCAGATATTTCGTGAGATGTCCTGGCCCGAAAAGCTTGAAATTTGAATGACCCGGTCGTTTTTACCGACTGAATATATCCGTTATTACGCTTTTGGTGATAAAAGGATTAGAAATAATTCAGACAATCTTTCGATCTGAGTGGTTCCCATTCTGAAATTCAGAAAGCCGTCATCGATTCCAGTGTACCTAGATAAAATAGTGTCGGCATACCAAGTTACTTGCAAAAGTTGAAGCATCATTGAATGCTATCTTAGTATGAACAGTTTACACCGTGAGTGGCAAACAGCAAAACTTTTCTCATACCCGGAACGATTAATGTACTATATTCTACCATGAGGTTTTCTCCTGCCTAGTTAAAGAAAACATAAAGCATCACTGTGACACAGAGTCGCGACTATTTCGCTTCCGTAGTAGTATTACAACATGTATATGATGACCCTGAACCAAAATGTACCTTTCCAAACTTTAAATGTGGAAAAAACGTCTTGCATAAATCATATCGGTAAAAAATGAATGTTCTTTTATCGCAAAACACAGATGAAGGAATAGCATAGTTTTGAACTTAAGTAGGATAGTGAGGTAGCCATAGACCTGAATTTATTCGAAATTATGCCCCTAAAATGAAAACACGTTCCTTCATTTTCGTATGTGATACACCGGGATTGTTAATGCAGAAAAAGTCCTCCTAAACAGATTAGATCAGAAGTTTGATTTGTATGATGTTCACAGCTTCTGTCTGGTGTTCCTCAAGTATGCATACAGGTACATGTAGATAACAAGGTAAAGAAACAGCCTGCTCTGGAAAAGGCACACTGTGTGTTTTCGATGGAATGTAGATTGTTCACATCTGAAACCATGAAGCTGTGGCAAATCCTTCGTAATGGAATATTACAACAGCCTGCATTTCTGTGTGGTCAGCTCAGCTCCAGTTGCGTCTGCAAAGAAGTACGTATCGGATGAGACCGAAAGTCGAATGTGACTAGAGCCTCTTTCACACTCAAAGGGAGCTGATCCGGCCGAACAGAAATGTAGACTGTTGGATACTTTTATTACATACCTTTTATTTATAACTGAAAAACACAAAATAAATCAAATTATCAAAAAAACCCGAGAGCTGAACATTGCTGGGTTTGACGGAAAGAGAAAAAACGTGGACATAAAAGTAGTCCTTGAACACGATGATGCTTTACACAGGTTACATGCGTGATACGGAAAAACCTGCACAGAGTACATGCGTGATACGGAAAAACCTACACAGAGCATCTGTGCGTGATACGGTAAACGTATTGTGGTCTGTGGTATACAGTACTGTGTTGTGAATAATGTCCGTATTTTAGTCAGATCATTTATAGGTAATAAAGTCCTGGAAAGCGGATTTGTGGAGTGGCATAAAGCTGTAATATGTTGTAATAAAAAATAACATCACATGCAACACGTGTGCAATCATTTTAAAATGGAGTTAGAAAATGCTGGTTATCAGCAAGGGTAGGGTAAGTCAAAATTGTTCTGCCGAGCGGGCCCCGCAGTAACTGTTATTCGATTACTGTTTAAGTAGTGGTAATTTGATTTCGGAATAAATATGTATACACCTGTAGGGCAGTATATACGGTGACGACAAAAGCGAGGTTGAGGCTTATCAGCTAAAACTGAAAGTAGAATGGGAACAAGCGTGAATGACAGTATATTTGGTTCAGGTCAAACCGATATCATAGGACAGTGTGAGCGCGCATGCGTCGTTACGCATGATGTATTTGGTTCCGGTCAGGACGATCACAGTTAATGGATTTGCTGTACAAATCTGCCAAAAAAGCCGACCGAGAAACGAAGTCACTGCTTCAGTGTACTATGTCACGAAAATAAGTCTGGAGTGTTTAGTCTCACTGAAGTCAAATACATAGCCAGTTAAATCTAGGTGATCATTCAACGGTGAGTTGTGCAATATTGCTGATATTTTCATTTCAGCTTCGTAATTTATTGCATTTTATAACAAATTAGGATAAGAATTAATTGTTCTGCAAATAGCAAATAAAACGCAAACGTGCAATTTAAATGTTACACGAACCGATTCTAGAATGCTGGCTAATTTACATCATATATGCTGCAATGTCTTGCTGAAGAGAGATGAATGCGATTTCTCTGTTGGTGGACATAAAAGGTCCCTGGTAGATTTGAATTCTTTACTAGGTGACAAAATTTTAGACTCCTCTAAATTGAAAGCATTTGTAGATGATAATCAGAAGTTGTATTACTTCCAAATTTAGAAAAAAAAAAAAAATCTTGACGTATAAGGCTCAGAATGTTCCTAGGAATGGTTGGTGAATGCGGACCAAGATTTCTTGGCAGCACTGACCTTCAAGAAGTTTCTTTGTGCATTTGATTGCCCTACCCAAGCACTGGTGTAACGCAGGAAGAACCTGCGGAGGTGAGGCTTTACCTGAAAATGTATTTGTAAAAGGTATATGACACTAATATTTACCCAAAAAACATTTGCATCGACCGTTGTACAAGGATTGTGTCCGCTGCCACGGCTTAAACACCTGTAGTCATCTTCCTTTGGGTAATAATCTATCATTGTTGTAGAAGCTTTTAATCTTAGATCGCTGAATGAATAACATTCATAAATAACAAGGGCATTTTCAGTTAGTAAAAAGGACCCAATAGACGTAATGTCAAAGCTGTCTTAACCTGACTGTCTCCCATGATATCATCGGAAGGCGTAAATCAAAGATCGGGTTCCGTATTCACTGTTCATTTCAAATTCAATTATGATCCTTTATTTCAAATGAAACCACCTGAACCGCTAATGCACAACGTCTCGGCTGTTTGAAATGTTTTGGTCCGAGTATTTTAATTTTATCTTTTCAAAAAAAAAAAAAAAAAAGAATCTTGAAGGTACTGTTGTGTTAGAGCCACTTTTGTAATAAAACGGCCTTTTGCAACAGAATTTTCAAATGCATTTTTTCCACCTTTCATGATGTTTCCAAAAAGAATTCGGTTAAAATTACACAAATGTATTCATTTTATTCTGTTCGGGTGAATAATGAAGGAATACGGTGAGAATGAAATTTTTTTTTACGAAAATACGGTTCTATTACAAAAGTAGTTCTAACACTGCTGTCCCTTCTGCTGACGAAAGAAAGTCATTCCATTTATCTAGTGTTCTGACGCCCAGCTATCCAAATAAGTTGATTTTTTTATCTACCTCATCGATGTGTTTTACTAAAACTGGCAAACTCTACCTTTTTAAAACCTAACCTGCTAAATAAGTAAAATAAAGCTTTCTAGCAGAAAGTAAAAACCCAAATTTTGCTTTTTCATGATTATTTTTTGAAGATAAAAACGGATATCTCCTTTTCAGACAGTATAGATCCAAGATAAGAACGCACGTTCTGTTCAGTCTGATCTTGATCAACACTGTCCGCAAGAGGTCCTTCAGTCGCACTCAGAAGCATAGCTGTTAAACATGACTTTTCCAAAGGACCAAATTTTACAGTTGTCCAGACTACAAGAATTTGCAGACCATAAATCAAAACGGGCTTAGATTTTGAATTTTTTTGTTGATAAGGTAGAAAACATTGTTTGAAATGGAGAAAATGCTGGTTATTAGCATTTTCTTGTTTTTCTACAATGTTTTCAAAAACCTTTTTCTTCCTTAGGGTTGTTAAAATTCGAGATTGTTTGGTTACAGGTTATAGGAACTTAAAAGGAAAGAATACTAGGGTTTATATTAAGTAATATTTCTGAACATTAAACAAACTCCAATTTACACTACTAACTAATGCATCTGATTTGCCGAAACCAACCAATCAGATAACTCGACTTGAAATAAGGAATGGGAATTAACTTCAGAAGAGAAGGTGAATACCAGTCAAGCACTTTCAAAGAAGGAAATGGATTGGACCACACGATATCGAAACTTAAAGTCGGTATGCCCTTACATAATTTCAGCAATACATTATTAAACAGTAACAAAATCTCTTCCTTGTATTTCCAACACAACTCATCTGAGAGAGAGAGAGAGCAACCGACACAATTATACAGAAAGCAGGAAAGCGCGTGCATGTGTGAAGCACTACATGCTCTCCAAGGAAACAGTGACGCGTCTTTTTAACCAGGGATTGTCTCATTGATATCTGTTGCGTGCAAAATTGCTTTACAAACAAGGAAATTAGAAAAGCAATTAATAACATCTATTGCACCTCTCAGATCGAGCAAAAAGCTTTCTATGGTGATTGGAAAGAGCAGCATCCTTATACATGCAGAATGATTCGTTTTATTTAACCCTTTCCCAAACGACAAATTTTAGACCCTTCCAAACTGAGAGAGTTTGCAGACGACAATTTTAAATTTGATGAAAATGGTGGAAAAATCTCCAACAGTGTAGAAAACACTGTGGAAAAAGGAGGAATTGCTCGTTATGAGCAATTTCTCCTTTTCCCACAGTGTTTTCAAAAGATTGGTACTGCAGACCCGTAAAAACCAGGGCTTGTTTGGGAAAGGGTTAATTCTTTACCTTACGACCAAAATTGAAGCTTGCTTAACCTGGAAACAATCGCAGACAACAAATAAAATATGCATGAAATGATGTCATTTGTCTGTGAAAAGGAGAAAATACTGGTTCCTAGCATTTTCTTATTTTCCAATAGCACAGTGTTTTAAAAACTGACCTTCTTCAAATTCGCTAAAACTCGGCATGGTGTTGTAAAGGGGTAATAAGTTCTTGCTGTTATTTTCTTTTTTTTTTTATAATAGTTATCGCCATTTGTTGATTAGAAGAACAAAGAAACAAAGTTCGTGGTTCATTCAACCGGAAAAAAAATGGTGACCCCCGGTAAAGCATAGTTTTTTTTTTATGTTAATATATCTAATTACGATTTTAAGACATATACAGTACATGTGATTCTTGGGAATATAGATCTATGGGATAGGAAAGAATCTGACATTCTTTGACTTTTGGGATTAGAAAAAAATTAAAACTAAAGTCATAAAATTTTACGCTAATCAAAGTTTCGCTCGATAACATTTTTCATAATAAACATTCATCTAAAACGCCAACGTTTGTCAGATTCTATATATCATCAGAAACGATTCAATTTGTATTGTCTTTCCGATATTGTATGCCAGATTTGTATTTTTGGAACGGATTTTTCGCCACATCCCACACTGCATCAGCCATTACATGCTGATATTTTAATAATTCATGTCTTTTTTTTTCTAGGCTTTAATGGTACCGCACGAGGTTTTTAGCAATGTGTTGCCCAAGGACATTCCAACGCTGTCAGCGGCATCTGCTTGGGATGAAATCCTATATACATCTTTAACACATGGACAACAGCCCCACGGTTGACCTCGGTTTATCGCCAGAATATAGATTAGAAAACAAAATCCAAGTATCAAATTATTGTTAACCCTTTCCCAAACAAGCCCTGGTTTTCATGTGTCTGCAGTACAAGTCTTTTGAAAACACTGTGGGAAAAGGAGAAATTGCTCGTAACGAGCAATTTCTCCTTTTCCCACAGTGTTTTCTACCCTTTTTGAGACCTTTCTGCCATTTTCATCAAAGTTAAAATTGTCGTCTGCAAAACTCTTTCAATTTGGACCAGTCCAAAATTTGTCGTTTGGGAAAGGGTTAAATTTCATTTTAACCCTTAAACTGCTAAATAAATAAAACGAAAATTTAAATTTTCACGCAATAGTAAAAACTTGATTTCATCGGAAAGAAAACACCGTATCGGACAGTGTATATCAAAGATCAGATTGCACGATCTGTGCAGTCTGATCTTGATCTACATTGTTCGCAAAAGGTCAGTGGGTCGCGCTTAGCAGCTTAAGGGTTAAAGGGAAATATTTGAGCCATGCTCTGGCAAAAGGGAGTTTAATGCATCTCCGTGATGCATTATACCGATCAAGTCATCACGTAAAATGGATCCATGAAATCAATTTAATCTAACAATCGACTGATCTGGAGGTAGAATTGTCATTGGATATGCAGAAAATTTACAAATAGCAAAAAAGTTTCGATCCATGTCAGCCTGCGCGGACTGCACAGGCTGACGTGAATCGAACCTTTTTTTGGCAGACGCATTAAACCCTCTTTTCACAGAGCATGGCTCATTTGTAGTTACGACAACCTCAACTCGTTATCAGATAATACCATATTTGAATGACCTGCAGAAAGAAGGATGTTCGCACCTTTTGAGCTACACTTAATCTGTCGTTTGCAAATGCTTTCAGCACAGACCAGTGTAAAATATTGCCGTTTGATGAAGTGAATTGTTACTTTTGCGGATAGTCCCATTAGAAACAGCTGGACGATTGAAAAGCATAGGTAGACATATAAAAATGTCCATTTTATTTATTAAAACCCCATATAAAAAAAAAAAAAAATCCTGTAAAATAATCAAAACATTTCTCACTTTTTCTATATAGGCCCTCTCAAAGACATATTTTATCATCTGGTTATACTTAAATTGCAAGTGCTTCAGCTTGGACAAGTCTAAAAATTTGTTGCCCTGGTAGACTGATTCATTAGTTTTCATTGACTTTTCGTTTCCACCAGTTGCCCATAGGGGCGATGCTTGTAGAAGGCTGTTATTAGCTATGTTACGGCGGATAGTGCAAGATGCATCTTCTAACGGAAAACATCCAAAGCTGCGCCTGGTTCTTAAACGTGCTCGGTGTATGGCACCGTAACACTGTACCTAGGTTTCATCCGAAAGACTATTGGTAATTTTCGATGGTTAGCCGTGGGAATCAGACCCACACCCTAAAGGGGGCCCGAGATTCGTCGTTTACAAGTTTCATGTTCTACCACCTGAGCTATTTCGCTGGTCGACATCTGATAGAGGATTAACCATTTACTGCACAATCCCGACTCTTAACGACCCTGAGAAAGAAGGCTTTTGAAAAAAAGTGTGTGATGGTAACCAGCATTTTTCCTTTTCCAACAACGTTTTCTACCCTATGAAAGTTTAATCTTATGTTTTGAGAAACATTTAATTTTGTTGTCTGCAAATGCTTTCAATTTGGACAAGGCTAAAATTTTGTCGTCTAATAGAGGGTTAACGCTTTTAACGACCTTGAGAAAGAAGCGTTTTTTGAAAACATTGTGGGAAAAGGAGAAAACCAGCATTTTCTCCTTTTCCAACGATGTTTTCTACCCTATGAAAGACAATTGTTATGTGTTGAGCAACATTTAATTTTGTCGTCTGCAAATGCTTTCAATATGGACAATGCTAAAATGTTGTCGTCTGACAGGGGGTTAACACTGTCTATGTATGATTTACGTCAGTGATGGGATTGTCCCTTTCTGAAATTTCAAGATTGACGGTGTTTCTGTCTTTTTCCCATCGTTTCCGGATATAACTTGATTGAATAATTTCACGAGAAAAAGCAATTTGACACATGTATCATATTTCTTTAGCAAGAAGTGGGCAAAATTGACTTCGAAGCGAAATCGGTTTCTTCATCCCGGATTTATTATCACGTCGTCTCGAGTTATTTTATGGTAATTCATTTCTGTTACCCTTTCAGAGCCAAATATAGAAACCCGAGTTCTCTCGACTGCTAAATATACAATTCAGTGGCAATTAGGAATGAGCCATGCTCTGACATTGTACCAATCAAGCCATCACATAATTATGGATCCATTCTAGCCACTTTTTTATTTCTTTTTTAAACAACCGACTGAATCATGAGGTAGCCTGGTCCTTGGACATACAGAAAATTGACCAATGGCGAAAAGATTCGGTCCAGGTCAGCCTGCGCGGACTGCGCAGGCTGACCTGGATCGATACTTTTCGCAGATGCATTAAGCCCCATTTTCACAGAGCACAGTTAGAATATCATTATCTTGAAGTTTTAATTTTACATAGATGATTAAAAATCTTCCGCTGCAAAATTGTTTCAGGAGGAAACAAGTTAATCATTGTGAAAGAAGGAAAATACTCCTTCCTCCTATTGCCACGATGTTTTCAATAGTCGGCTGCTTCAAACCGAAAATAGCCGCCAACAGGAGGTAATGTGTTAACTCTGTATCAGAAGACAAATTTTTTACTTAAGCATAAACCTTTTGGACGCGGGGAACACCAAAGTTGGCATGGCTAACCGTACATATATTAGGGTCTGTATTCACCAACTGTTCCCAAGAACGTTCTTAGTCTTATTCTCAAGAATTTTCTAAACTTCAAAGAAACACAATTTCTGATTGGTTAAACTAAATGGTTTAACCAATCAGAAGTAGTCTTGCTTTCAAATTTAGAAAATCGTGGAGTATCAGACCAAAAATGTTCATATGAGTGGTTGGAGAATGCAAACCCAGAATCAGACTACAGCCGTAAAATCTCGAATCTATAGGTGCTCATTCTGATATTTCAACCAAACGTTCGAGCAAAAAAAGTGCAAACGCCAAATCAAATATTGCTAAAATCGATGGATTTGTCTTTGAAACGCTAGGAAAAACTATTGGAAAAGTATGAAATGTTGCGTTTACATACATTTCTCCTATTCCCACAATGTTTTCAAAAAGCCTTTTTCTTCAAGGTCGTTAAAAGCCAGGTGTTTGTGGTAGGGTCTAAGGTAGTCGAAGGCAATATAAACGTGCAATCTGACTATCATGTTACATCATACTCTGTGAGAAGGGGCTTAATGCATCTGCAAAAAGTCTCGATCCATGTCTGCCTGCGCAGTCAGTGGGGCTGACATGGGTCGAAAATGTTTGATCAATTTTCTGCATGTCATCGGACCATTCTATCCCATGATTTAGTCGGTTGTTAGAAAAAAAAAATGGATTTTATGGATCCATAATTACGTAACGAATTGCTTGGTATAATACAGCATAGAGATGCATTAAGCTCCCTTTTGCCAGAGCACGGATCATGTATTTAAGTTGTTTGCCTGCTAACATGCAACAACAATGCATAAAAACATTTTCCAATTACGGTGTTGAACTAATATTTTTTTGTTGTTTTGAAGATAAAAGTCAAAAACACGCTATTTACAAATGATCGGATTTGAAACTTCAATGTTACATACTCATTCCTAAAGATACTATATAAGATAATAATTGTTATTCACAGCCAGTGGCGACTTATATGGCATGCAACACACGAAAAGGGGCCTTCGGACATATGCGTAAAAGTCTGTCGTCCCAGATCAGCCTGTGCAGTGTGTGACTAATCCCAGACGACACTTCCCGTTTTTGTGCGATTTCTTGTGTCACGAAAGTCTACTGTATGAAAAAATCTTATGTAGTCGTAAAGTGCCGTCTCGGATTAGTCTGCGCGCACTGCGCAGGCTAATCCGGGACGACACTTTGCGCAAATGTTCGAAGGTCTCATTTCGCATGTTGCGGGCCATATTATAAGACAATAATTATTATTCACAGCCAGTGGCGACTTATATACAACTCTGCGAACGGCGTGGATCAAAATCAGACAACACACAACGTGCTGTCTGACCTTTGATCTACACCGCTCGCATATACGAGGGTTGTCCCAAAACTCCGTGACAATTTCATTTACGCAAGAACATGGAACGCTACAGATGCAATTTTCAGATATGTTTTTAATTCATATGACCCGGACATAAAGATAAAAAATCACACAAAAATCTTTCCAAATCAGAAAATTGTAGCATAAATACCACAACATCCATGCACACTCCAGCGCACGTCAAGCGTCAAAAACGGCGTCAATGTTAAGGTTACATGCCTTTTTTCAAAGGATTCTCCATGAAATTCAAACTAGATAGCAGACATGGAACACATCTTGCGCAGAGGCGTGGTATGATCAGATTGTTCTTAGGTACTCTGTAGATATAAGACCTTGAAATGGCGGTCGACGACGACATTTCTCTTGCCTGTTAGTCTCCGATCTGCGAAAATGCATCTACTTACCAAATCACAAGATTCTTCAATCATAGAAATCAGTCTTCCATTTCGTGCTTTCTCCTTTTCACGGCGTCTTTTCCTGCCATACCATTGAAGACCAGTGCCCGAGTAACGTTTTCAATACTGTCATTTTGAGATCGGCAAAAAATTTTATAACTGTCTGCTGCGCTGCGCGATCTTCTGACGTCATCATTTTAAATCTCTTACTTTCTACCGATCGTTTTTGTTTGTCTGTACACTGTCCATTGTTTACGTGATCACATTCAATTTTTCTGTGATGACGTCAAAGTATTTGAAAAATACGTCCGTGTGATATTTTGCAGAAATAACATCAAATATTGAAAATATCTGTGCATGAGTTGAGTAAATAATAAAACATAAAAGAATAAATTGACGTGCGCTGGTAAATGACACCTCCAACAATTATGTCGATTTGAAGTAAAAATAAAGCTTATATTTTATTAAAGACTTCATACAAAGTAAAATAACATCTTCATAGACGATATATGTAAAAAGGAATGTCCTGATGCTAAAAATGGTCCGTTTATGAAATTTGTCAGAGTTTTGGGTCAGCCCTCGTACAGTATATCCTTAATTCTTAGTATGTCTTTGATGCTTCCAATCACTGAACGATAACAATGGCAAAACTATGTAAACGTGTTTACCAAACGTATGGATAGTTTCGAATTTATCATCATCTTAAACATTATCTTGTCTTTTTGTTGTGATCGTCAAAGACAGCGTAAAAGGGATCGATAAGGGTGCGTTACATAACCTTATATTACACCTAGACATATTTTGAAGATGATATTCTTATGGCAATGAAATTTGTTTTTCTTTGAACGTAATTATCCATCATAAAACCCTCTCAGTTACAGATAAAGCTGCTAAAATTGACGGTGTTTTATTACTTAGGTCTTTTCGCCCAGACTACACTTTCTTGAAAGGGCCAAATAAATGAAACGATAACATTAAATTTGCAACAATGGTCCAGGCATTGCAATTTTCAAAGCTACTCTTTATGGTGGCATATTTCTGCCAGGAGATACGAGATAGCTATCAAGATAATTTTAGAGAACTATCGCGATAAAACAAACTTCCCTGGAAATATTATCTAGATAACAAAAAGTTTCACGATAAAGATATCGCGATATTTCTAACTGTATCACGATTTTTTTTTACGCTCGTGCCCACAACTGACATTCACGGTATCTATAATTAGATACGGTTTCGGATCATCTTTGTCTCCTGTACAGTCAAAAACTTCCGAGTTCATCCAAATGTTGATTTTTCTATTTATCGATATCGAGAAACGGGTAGAACTATAGCGATAATTTTACCTCGATGTCAGCTTCGTGCACGAATGAGAAATGATCAACATAAAATTTTCTAGATAACAAAGTTTATCGTGATATTTTTTTCAGAAAACCTTTTACTATCTTATGGTGGCATATTTCTGACGCGAGATACGAGATAGCTAATCGTGATAATTTTAGAAAATTTTCACGATAATTCGAGGTTTCCTGGAAATTTTATGGCACTGAAAGAGTTAACCCTGTACCACACAATCCCGCGTTTTAACGACCCTGAAAAGATAGCTGTTGAACACATTGTCTGAAAAGGAGAAAAAGCTGGTAACCAGCATTTTCTCCTTTTCCCACAATGTTTTCTACCCATTCAAAGACAAAGTTCATCATTTGATCCACATTTATTTTGGGCAGTCTGCAAATGCTCTAAATTTGGACAGGTTTAAAGTTTTGTCATGTGGTAAAGGGTTAAAACTGTGTAACGTATACATTCTTCTGCACGTCATCATACAGACTGCAGATCTATATAAAGCCTTGCTCGGTGAAAAGGGGGACTCCTTCATCTACAAAAAGTATCGATTCAAGTCAGCCTGCGCAGGCTGACCTGGACCGAAACTATTTGCTATAGGTCGATTTTCTGCATGTCCAAAGATCAGTTTACCTCATGACTCAGTCGGTTGTTAGACAAAATGGACTTTATGGATCCACAATTATATGATGACTGGCTTGGTATCATGGATCACGGAGATGCATCTAACCCCCTTTTGCCAGAGTATGGCTCATATTTATAGTTCTGTGTTCTTTTCCCATACAGTACTTCCCACATACGGCGTTTCTTCGTCTTGAACCAGAACACTTTTTATCTTATCAAAGTCAGGGTCCGTATTCACCAATCATTCTTAAGAACTTTCTTTGTCTTGTTCTCCAGAATTTTCTACATTTGAAAGTAACACAACTACTGATTGGCTAAACCAAATGGTTTAGCCAATCAGGAGTTGTGTTACATCAAATGTACAAAATCTTGGAGAATAAGACTAAGAACATTCCTAAGAATGGTTGGTGAATATGGACCCTGGACTCAAAATGAAGTCTGATATAGAAAAGTGCCAAAAACATACATAGTCAGGCACGAAATGTATTCAATACACTTGTTACCCGTACATAGAAAACTTTTCTTCTTTGTGCGTTCACTTTATCAGGATTGCAGCTGGGTCTTTTTTGAACTTATGTAAATGTGGAAGAGGGTAGGGGATTCTCCTCCTTCCCACCCACGCCCCCTCCCCGGGAAGAAAACTAATTTAGGCATTCTTGAACTTCAAGTAGCGGACTGTCGGACTGTATGGGTACATAAATCTTTCACAAGAGAAAAAAATCTGCATAGGTTTTTATTTTTGGTGGTAAATGGCTCGGTATTTTGTAAATCTTCATTTTTAAATAAAAAGCATGCACGAAAATTTCGATGTTACGCATTTGCGTACATGCGTATATCTGGCTACGTCACAGTTTATGGTACCCTCTATTGTTCTGTGTTCATTTGTTTGGATTTGTTATTAAAAAAAAAAAATTGTTCGTTAGTTATATACCTACCGAATGCACTGGTCAAATAGAAGTGGGGGTGGGGGAAAGGAGGAAATTGGACCGATACGGACTAGTTCTAGTAAAAGAAAGAAAGTCACGAGTCCCTTGTAGAGCAAAGCAATGTATATGATATTCCAACGGTATTCTTGCGTCGTACTGAAGATCGTATGGCTTCCAGGGACGCCACATTACGACGTGTTGATACCACTGCTTTGCTTTCGATATTGTGTGATTGAGCTATTTCAGTGGTGTTGATCTTAGTTCTAGGGCTATTCATAATACAGTAGGCGGCGTAAGTCAAAGATCAGACTGCAGTTTCTGTGCAATGAAACCTAAATCTACTCCTTTTGCAAATGATAGTTGTATCACACATGGCGTTGAAAAGCCTAAGCAACTTCTATTATGTAAAGAATGGTTCTAGGATGGGTAAGCAAAACCACGAATTCTATTTACGACGTCTCGAAACTGTCACATCCATTCCTATAAATGAGCCCACAGAATTTTAGACCTTTATTTAAATTCTATTTAGCTTTTTTCTTGGATTCAATGCGATCAGAGAACTTTTTTATTGTCGCTATATTAAGAGCCTGCAGACACACAGGCGAAAGCTTTGTACCGCATGCAATTTTGTGCCGAGACAACCGTCTATGAAAGTTAACTACACACGTTATTTTGAGATGAATTTTCTGTTAATGTGCGGACGCGTAATTAGTATTTTTGTGAGCAAAAAAAGTTCTATCCCATTCTTCGAATGATAATGATAATAAAACTTCCGATATAGGATCAACTGTAAATCCATAATATGCCTACGGTGACACCAAATGTCTCATCTATGGAATGACTGACAGATACAAGCCTCCAAGTCCATGCAGTCTGGTCTAAATCTTCCTTTTGGTACTGCCGAACCCCCGTAGCTCAGTCGGTAGCGCACAGGACTTGAGAACAGGAGGTCGTTTGTTCGATCCCCGGCTTGGCCAATTTCTTTCCGAGGATTGATGATAGTCATCGCGACAGGATTCATTCCTCTCTCACCGCTGACCATTGTTTCGATCATGGTTATGTGGGAAAGCAGCCAGTAGCTTGGAAAGAATATTGTACGGAGTACTGGTAAAAGAAACTCTAGGAAAGCATGGATAGGTGCACTGGCCGCCGCGATATAACTGAAATAATGTTGAAAACGGCGTGACTGATATGGAAAAAATTCTGATCAGTTGTATTTGTTATTTAGATAACATCCCTATTTTACTCAGATATACAATAAAATTGTTTCGAGCCCTTTGGCGTCGAAAAGTTCCATTTCTTCAAACTTGCAGTCGTCTGCTTCTGCTACAATGATGTATTCACTTTTGAGTTTGTATCAAACACTGAAGTATGAAGTGGTACTTTATCTGCTTTCAACAGGACGTATTTCAGATTATTTTTGTTCAGCGCTTTCAACTGTAGTCGATAGTTCAGTTATTCATCGGACATCAATTTTGCTGCCTATGCTGTCAGAGTTGTTAGCATGAATTCGAAGCGTTCTGTAAGGATTTTTGGAAATGTTCGTCATGCTGTGTGAAAAGGGGGCTTAATGCATCTCCTGACCTGGGATCGAAACTTTTTGCTTAAAATTTGTAAATGTGTTGCATGGCAAAGGACCATTATTCAGTCGGTTTTTAATGTGATGACTTGCTTGGTATAATATGTCTCGTTCATGCATCAAGCATTAAGCCCCCTTTTACCAGGAAAAAAAGCTTTAGTACCAGACATTGAGGGGTTATCGGCCCTTGAATAATAGTCTCAAAATGATGATCCACAACTACTTATTTCATCATAGAAATGGGGGGGGGGTTGGAAGTACACTTTGTGTCGGTAGAAAATGCGCGGTGTTTGTAATGAGAAATACATGTACGTGGTTTGACTCTACATGTAGCAGGCTTCACTAATCATGTGGAAGTGTGACTGTCTATAGGCAAGGTGATATGCAGAAAGCCCAAGCCTGGATGGCACGACAGGCCTAGGACCCTTTAGCCAGCCAAAAAATATTAGGCAAGACAATTTGTGTAGATAAATACGATCTCTTATAAGAAATGGAAAGATAAAAGGCAGACTAGCAGCCAAAAATAAACAATTCGAAAGCCATAATGCAGGCATATTTTATACGACTCATACCATTTTAAAGAATGGACATTGTTATGAATCTGACAATATGTTACAGTTTGATAGATTGATTGTAGGCCTATAGTGTTTAACGCCGTTTTCGACATTGTTCGCAGCGGCCAGTGCACCTGTCCATGCTTTCCCGGAGTTTCTTTTTCCGGTACTCTGCAAAATATTATTCAAAGCCACTGCTTGCTTTCCCACATAACTATTATCGAAACGATGGTCAGTGGTGAGAGAGAAATGAATCCTAACGCAATGTATCATCAGTCCTCGGAAAGAAATTGGCCGAGCCGGGGATGAAACCAGCGACCCCCTGTTCTCAAGTCAAGTTCGCTACTGACTGAGCAATCGGGGCTCGGCGTATGCAAAGTACAGTTACCATAGTTGCCAAAGTTACAGAAAAGAATATCTGTATTTTTTTTTTACTCTTTTAGGTAGGTACTGTTATTCATGATGAGTGAATTCTAAAACTTGATAATGGACATTGCTGATCAGAATTGTCACACATATTTTACGTTCTACTGCTGTCGACTGGCAAAAATATATTTTAACCATTCCGTTGAACTACTAATTTGTAAAAGACAGTTGAAAAAAAAAAAAAAAACGGACTCAGTTGTAAGGTGTAGAATTTTTTTTTATCCCATACATAGTTCAAATAACTACCATTTGATTTGTGATTTCAAGCCCATGTAGTTATTCAGTGTCGACCGATTACAGTGCTGACAGCACTTTGATTTTTTTTCTGCCAGCAACTAGTTCTTGCACCGACCGTAAAGTAACAGATTGTCACCTTAACAATAATTGCTATACTTTTTGAAAAGGTATGCTTTAAATTCAAGTGCATTTTAACACCTGCCTTGTTTACATTTTCTAGCTTTTGGGGCTTTAACTATGGCCTGAATGGTGGAAGTTTTTCCACTTTAAAAATGGAAGAAAACACTGTGGGGAAGAGAGAAAACGCTGCTAACCAGTGTTTTCAAAAGTTATCCTTTTCAGGGTCGATATAAATCGGTTAAGGGTTAAAATGAATGCTGCTGATCTTTGAATTCAGATTGATAGATATTCTCTTTGGAGGGTCGTTTCTCATTAAGTTGAAATCGTATCTGCTCTGAAGAGACAGAGAGTAAAGGAGCCATGCTCTGGCAAAAAGGGGCTTAATGTATTTGCGAAAAGTATCAACCAGGTCAGCCTGCGCAGTTCGTGCAGGCTGACCCGGGTCGAAACTTTTTGCTATAGGTCCTTTTATCTGCATGTCAAAGGACCGTTAATACAATACAATACAATATCTTTAAGTATTTAGGCCTCTGGCCCATATACAATATTACATATCATACAATTTATTTACAAAGAGTGACGCTATATATTATACTATATTTCCAACTTTACAATCTAAGTACTTTAATCTTGTACTTTAAATGCTCAACACATAACGTTTTAAGCAAAAACTTAGGTGAACGATAGTGCAAAAGTGTAATTTTTACTGCCGTAGTATAATTAAAACAAGACTGTACATAAAACATGACATTATTTTAATATTTTCATGCACTATGCGAGTTCAAGTAGAATTTCTTTTCGCAAGGCAAAGGATTCTAATAAGTACTTTGAAACTTTATATACTGTAGCTTTTTTGTTCAGTTTTAAAATGGCGTAGAATGTATTGAGGTTTCTATTTCTTAACCAGTATGGCCTAAAATATTTCATTCTGAGCTCTTCATACACTGAACAATTAAAGAAGAAATGAAACTCGTCCTCGACAATAAAAATATTTTTAGATTTACATATGGGGCAAAATCTGTAATCTCTATCAATAGAGAAATGCCTACCCTTTTCGATCATCAAATCGTGTGAAGAACATCTGATATTCGCCAACGTTTTCTGTAATATGCAAATAAGGCCGGTATTGAGATAAAATTCTGGATCTAGCAGCGTTTTAAAATATTCATATTGTAGAGCTTGGGAGAAACCTCAATTTCACCATACCATTTTTGAGTAAAACAGTCTTTTATTCGCTTTGTGAAAATACGCAAAAATTCTTTGTCATCTCCTACTTCATGAAAAATCCAGACATGTCCAACACCATGAAAACAATAAATTCTTTATATGTGTTGTCCAATTTGTTCTACCTGCTTCGTCTAATTGCAATAGCATGTAATAACACTGCTCTGGGTACCTAATATTATTCATACGAATTATACTTAACCAGTAATTTATACAGTTAGGGATATAAGTAGTACACAATGGTAAACGGCCACACTCGCCAACAGCTAAAAAATCACTTGTATTTTGGGATAAACAACATAATCTCTTACAAAATTGCACATGAATCTTTTCAATTTTCTCAATACATTGATATCACCAAAGTTGAGATCCATAACACAATACTGGTTTCACGGTCGCATCAAAAATTTTAAACATATCGCTGATTGCAATGGTCCCAAAATGTTTATCCAAACGAAAAATGTAATCAGTTACTTTTTTAGATTGTAAAGATAACATCAAATGTGTTTTTGATCATGTCATACGGCTTTTAAGGTAAACACCCAAATATTTGTAGAAGGGGACCATTGATATCAACTTTCGTTCGTAAAACCATTTTTCTGTTTGCTTCACAACCCCTCCATTTCTAAAAACCACAATTTTTGTTTTATCTATATTGATTTCTAACCCTACCCCTTTAGTGAATTGTTTTATTGTATTGATTTGCCGTTGGAGTTGAACTACCGTGTCAGCGAAACTAGATACATCGTCAGCGAACAATAACAGATTTAATTCGTTCATATCTTGTGTAACAAAAATTCCACGTTCATTTTTATTATTCAAATAGTCAACAAGATCATTTATAAATATAGAAAATATTTTTTGACTTGCCACGCAACCCTGTCGGGTACCGATTGAACCATCAAAATAGGGTGTTAGATTGCTATCAATTTTAACACAGGATTTCAATTTGATTGTATCTAAAAGTTTTCCAGTAATACCTCTTCTTACTATAGCATCCTACAGTTTATCATGCCGTATACAGTCAAAGGCCTTTTTAACGTCAACAAATATACAGTAAAATCTACCAGGTTTTTTTTTGACAAATATTTTTGGATTAATGACGTTAAAACAAAAATGTTATCCACAGTCGAATAAACTTTACGAAATCCAGCTTAAGATTTGTGTATGACCTGATTTTGTTCACACCAATTTGACAGTCTAGAACTAAGAATATGCAAAATATTCTACCGATGGAGTCCATGGGACAAATACCGCGATAGTTGTCGGGATTCAACAGTGACCCTTTCTTATGTAAAGGTGTAATAATACTATGCCTCCAGTCATCAGGAAAATTGCTAGTATAAAAAATTTCGTTAAAGAATTTTTGAAGAAAGGGCGAAATGTCGTTCAAAGTACTTTTGTACATTTCCATACATATACCATCCGGATCTGCCGATTTGTTAGGCTTGAAAGATTTCACACTTTGAATAATTTCATTTTGGGAAATCGATATATTAAGTTCCTCACAACCTGGTTTAAAGCAGATGGTGTGCAGAAAAGAAGAATCTAACTCATCGTTTGTTCGTTCATTCTTCAACAGCTGTTTATAGTGACTGTGTAGTTCAAATACAGAGGGCGTCCTATCCTTACGTGTTACATTGACAGATTTTAACGTTGTCCAAAATTTTTGTGCATCTTTCCTGTTGGATACGAGTTCGTTTCTCAATTTGTTTTCATATGCCAGACGTTTCCTACGGCAGACAGTTTTGAATTTTGCCCTCAGACACTTGTAATTATAAAGATCTACAATAGCATTCGACAGCCTGAAACGTCGTAATGCTTACATCGACCTTAACATGGCATTAGCTCAATCTCTATCCCACCACTTCATTTTCTGTTTAAATACCCTCTTTTTACGACACTGCATGGTTTCTGCTGATTGTCTGTTGACACTAGTAAAATCATCTAATACTGATTGATTAGATACTAAACGATCATTACCTAAGTGCTTAAATTTAAAAAATTCATATAAGTTTACAATTTTTTCACGAAAAATTGTACTATCTATTGTTTTCCACCCGTAGCAATTAAAAGGAGATAATTGACTGCACGTATTTCTACGGTGTTAATGTTTGTCTCACAATGAAACTCCATTACACAATGAATAGGAAAAAGGACTGAACGAAAAAGTCATACACATGGGGAAATAATTCAGAGGAACATATCATATAAAAATACAGTACTTACACCGTTATTTGCAACACAGGTATAGTTACCTAGAGAGTCTCCATTAAATTGTCCATTCAACAAATGTATGTCATATGTACAGCAGAGTTCAATGAGAGACAAGCCAAAACGATTATATTCATTATCCCTTGACCTTCTAGGTATACTAAAATAGTCAGACGGATAAGGAATATTGTCGTCAAAAATATGTGTTAAATCATCTTGATGTATGAAATCGTGAAAGTCCTTAATTCGTGAATTGAGGTCTCCAGCGAGAAAAATATATGCATTTGGATACGAACTAGAAATGAAAGACAGCTTTTCGTTCAATAGCTCTGTACTATTATCTTCAGAGCTGGCATAAATAGGCGAATACTCTGGAGATACGTATGTAAAAACAAATATTACATCATTTGAAATGTCAAACAAATCTGTACAACTAAAATACAAAATTACACAATCGTCAAAATGTTCAAACATACGACGGAATCTACCAGTCTGTACTAAATCATTCATTACAAAAACAGATACCCTCCCGATCCTTTAGGTGCAGATCTTTTCTTAGCTCTCATAAATTCATAGGATGTATATCCTGTCAAAATGGTTTCAAAAGTGTCACCTTTTACCCCCCATGTTTCCCAAAAATCTAAAATGTTAAACCTAGAGCAGAACTTTTGAAAACTTATATCATTGCTATACTTTGAAAGACCTTCAATATTCCAGCAACATATATTCAGGATTAAGTCTCTTCTTATCTAAATTCATCAATTGTGGGCCACGGCCATAATGCTAGTCTCTAGCGGGATAAGGAACAGGTTTTTTTCGAGCCTGGTCATAGGTGAATGTTTGTCGGTCTATAGAAAGTTTGTCATATTTCAGGAACGCCTTTTTACCAGAGTCAAACGCTTGTTTCATAAAAGGAAATAGCAATACAATACAATACAATACAATACAATACTCTTTATTTCTCTCAGTTTCTGTACAGGAATACATGAGGTGTTATACAAACAGAGTGCGTGCTTCCTAACACGTTCTGAAAAATCCTCTCCAACACGGATAGTGCTTCGATTCTGCTGGTCAGAGTCGGTCGTGCGATCATTTCCTTGGTGGTTTGCTTTGGTCAGCTCCCTGTATCACTTTAATATTCTTTCTCTATCTTTATAAAAGGAGAATTTGACTATAATGGGCCTCGGTTGAAACTTCCCAGGTAGTCTGTGCGCCCTTTCGATGAATATTATCTGCGTTTATTTTCAGATCGTTTTGAATGTAATGCCGCACTTTCTGTTCAGTATCGTCCCGTGTTTCTCCAGCCGACTCAGTGATATTATAGAATTTGAGATTTTCTCTCCTGGACTGGCTTTCCAAGTTTTCATATTTTTCAGCCAACACACTGTTCTGTTTGCTCAGATCACATACTTTATCCTGTAGTTGTTGAACATTTTTCTGTAGTTGGTCATTTTGTGCCTTCAATTCATCATTTTCTTTTTTGAGACCCTCTATACTTTTCTCCATCTTATCAAACTTTTTATCCAATCTTTTCACGCTTCTCTGTATATCGAGTAATATGTTCATTGGAATATTTGAGTTCATTGCAGAGTTAACGTTTAGTTCATCACTTGTTTCAAATTCATCACAGTCGGAATATTGCATTTCATCTTCCATCATAGTATTACATGCACTTGCACTTGCATGCCTAGGTCTAGATCTTGATCTTGTTGGTGGCAGTTCCAAATTCTGCGAAGATTGAGAAAGTTGAGAAGGTGGGACCCATTCCTTTATGGTAGGTTGGTCATGTACTTGGCGACTGTTATCCTCAAACAAGGCTGAATTACTTTGAGTTGAAGTATTGGGAACACTAGTTATTTCTGTCCCTCTGTCAGAACCTCTCCCCCTAGTCTTTGGTCGTTCATTTGATGGACATGGATTACTTCCCTTACTTTGAGGACCTGGGTTCATTTCAATACCCTCAACCGTTCTACCCAAGTATCAAGTCGGTTGTTATACAAAATGGATTGTATGGATCCATAATTATGAGATGACTTTCTTGGTATAATGCATTACGGAGATGCATTTAGCCCCCTTTTGCCAGAACATGACCCAAATGTTACATGTATGTTCTGCACTGAATTTACGGAAAAGCTGAATGATAGTATGATGTTACAAGTTAAATACGAGACAACCCTCAGAACTATCGGTACTATAGTTTAATTTAAAAACGCCTACTTCGAAAAACAGCGATAAAAACTTAACCATGCTATATAAATAAGCCAGTGAAAGATATTATTCGCGATAAATCTGATTTTAGCGTCTAACAAAGCTATTATTGTTGCTTTATTTGCAGACGTGAAATAAATGCTGATATTATTATGACAAAAAAATCATCCCAGTTTATTTTGATACTGTTGTTTATTTCCATATAGATTTGCAAACACCTACTCATTGCACATTTGTTGTTGCTTCCGTTAATAAGTAAATCCTTAGGTTGACACACGTAACTTGCTGCACTTTTGCGGACAATGTAGACCAAGGTCAGGTTGCTTCATACTTAGTCTAATCTTAGTCTTCGCTGTCCGATATAGCGAGGTTTTTCCAGACAAAACGGGGGTGTTACTATTCTTCGCAACTGTTAATGTGATTTATTTAGCATATGAAAAGTTTATTGAGATAGATAGATAGATAGATAAAGAGACAGAGAGAGAGAGAGAGAGTAGATGGAGCGTAGGTTTAAACAAAACTACACAGTCACAGCACAAATGAAAAGAAAAATAAAAAATATGAACGAACATGAAATGTTCCCCGCCCTGAGGTATCGCCAAGTGGTAGATGATTATACAAAATAATTATACTGCTGTCATAAATTTGCCCGAAAATAGGCCAGCATGATCTGCAGTACAAACATGTCCACCAATCGCAAATCACTACTTATTCATTCGAGTACAGCAACACAAAGAAACCAGAGCATTCAGCTTCGCCGAAAAACAAGAGATACAAAAGTAAATCAAAGTACTATATATACTAATATGATGATGGTAGAAAATTGCTAGCTGATAGGTTTTAACAGTGGACCATTTCATAAAAAAAAACCATCCATCATACGGTTGACTAAAATTAATAGCTTTATTCCATGATTGTTTTTTGTTAAACCGTGTATCTAAGCTTTTTGCATTCTGTTCTAGGAGTTACGAAAGTGTGTGTCTGTTTTTTTTTTGTGGCTTAGTCCCTATTAAAACGGAAATATCTCCGAGATTCATCGTTTTAAGCTGAAGTTATTAGTTATTCTTCGCCAGTAAATCACGGTCTGTTTATGATATTGTATTCAATTTTTATCAGATATCGACCTCGTACATCGGTCTTTCCGTATAAGAAAGATCTGGGCACGAGCTTCACGTTACACCGAGAGCACGAAGACCTCGTACATCGGTCTTTCCGTAAAAGAAAGACCTGGGCACGAGTTACACGTAACACCGAGAGGGCTCTTCGTGACCGATGTACGAGGTCGACTTACACACCGGCCACCATCAGTATTGAGCAGACGACAAAAGCATTATGTAGAAAAGTTGGGACCTGTTCGATGAAGAAAGAAGCGTATAACATGCTTTTATAGTCTGGTGCCCCGCCGTACTTCAAAAGTACGTCAGGCAAAGCGCAATAATGGCGGCCCCCGTTTGTAATAATGCAGAAGTAACGGATTATTGTTATTTCACTTGATCAAATCCTACTAGAGTCTGAATTGGAAACAGATCGGTTGCAAAAAAGTAATGGCAGTTAGTTTTTTTAATTGTCGTTCTTATTTCGCGAGAAAAACTGCGTATCAGAAATGCTTTAAGTATCCGAAATTTCAATGGACCGACATAACGTCCGAAAACAGGGCTACTTTTAAAATGATTCATAGTCAAATTTATATTTAAACCTTATCCAAAAGCACGTTTTAGATTCGGTAATGTATATTTTGTACAAAATTGATCTCATTTTATTCACTGATCAAACTGGATCACCTGAAATTAAGAAAAACGGGAAAGCATTTAGTACTAGGCTTGGGATCGCCATGGAGGCCGCCATTATTGCGCTTTGCCTGACCCTATAACGTAGTGGTAGGGGTAGGTAATCCAGACTAATGTTTTTTATCGCATTGATGTATTTTTCCTCTTGAATATTAATATATCGTTGCTAGAAATTGACACCTCATGACTATCGACAATCGGATTTTTTTATTTGTGTAGATTTGTTGATGCCGCACAAGTGAATTCATTGCTCAGTAAAGGTTCGAATTGATTAATTGAAATATTCAAGGATTTCAGCTTTAGTCGGAAATGCACTCGTATTTTCAAATTCTACCGTCTGTCCACTGGCCGTTTGCATTAATTTATCTAGTTCTAAGGCTGTAGGTCAGTGATCAAAGGTAATTTCTTATATCACAGCAGCTACTGTAACCAGGGGTCGTGCTACAATACATGTTTTTCAAAATACATCAAGGCTAGAAAAACGCGCCGTGTCATAGAAAATTGGGTCAGTCCAAGAAGGAAAGTGCTCCTATGTTATCTTTACTTTCTCGTTCTATTGTTAAGAAGGGCCGTTCTGAAAAAGATAGACCTGGTCCAAACAAAGAAGCCGGTGTGTAATGAAGGTTGTCAAACTGCGGCTGTCTTAAAACAAGTTTTGAATAGTCAGTGTCGGACTAGTGTGGACAATGTCAGTATGGCTGCAGAAATCAGGAAAATACGCTTAACCTGCAAAATAAGTGTAATGAAACTTCAACTCGATACTGAAAACCCAAATGTTGCTATTTCAAAATATGTTTATAGGGGGTTGGGAAGGGGGCTTGGGCGAAATATCTCCTTATCGGAAAAGGTAGATCCAAGATCAGACATCCAAGATCAGACTGCACTTTCTGTGCTGTCTGATCTTGATGTACATTGTCCTCAAAATGTCTTTGGGTTGCTCTTAGCAGCCTAAGGATTAACTTCTGGGCTGAGAATGGAGCTTGGTTGATTGAATGATTTTTAACGCCATTTTCAATATTGTTCCAGGCATACCACGGCGACATGCATGTCTTGGTTTTAACCAGTGATAGGATGTTGAGAATAGAGAAGCACCCTTATAAATTCATACAGGGAGGTCATGAGATCGAGATTTCTGTCTTCCACCAGTAGATCACTAGCTTTAAAATGCAAGCAGAAAATTTTGGGAATGACCCACATTTTTTGATGACGGTCCAAGGTACGATCGTTCCCGTGCCACGATATATTGTATACCATGATTAATTCACACTTTGTGCCGTCTTATCTTTGTCTGCTCTTTCAGCTAGCCAAACATTTGTTCAACTCGGTACTCATCGCAACAAATTCGTAGTTAACGATTAACGGCCGAATCCATTTAGATACAGAATAACCCTCATTCAGTGCATAGTAAATGGACCTGCATGTATTTGAAAACATTTCAATAAAAGTAAACTTTATTTGTACATTACATATGTTTCTTTTGCCACATTGTTTGCATATTCTAGCGTATTAACCCCTTCAACAAATCCAGATTTTAAGAACAAAGAGCCAGAGGCAGTTCGAAACCATCATTTTGAAAAAAAAGAGAGAAAATTCCACCTACCAGCAGTTTCTCCTTTTTCCAAAAATGTTTTCTACCCTGTAAAAGCCAATCTCTCTTTTTTTTGTACCAAAAAGGTTTTGTTGTCTGCAAAAGGTTTCAATCTGGACACTTCTAAAACTATTCCGTATGGTCAAGTTCAACCTTAACCCTTTCCCAAACGAGCCTTGGTTTTCACGTGTCTGCAATCTTTTAAAAACACTGTGGAAAAAGGAGAAATTGCTCGTAACGAGCAATTTCTCCTTTTCCCACAGTGTTTTCTACCCTTTTAGAGGCCTTTCTGCCATTTTCATGAAATTTAAAATTGTCGTCTGCGAACTCTTTCAATATGGACCAGTCCATAATTTGTCGTTTGGGAAAGGGTTAATTCACTTTGTTTTTGTACAACTATGTTTTGAAATTGGTCGGTTTCAAATGTGTTTCTGGAGTTAAGACGTTAAATGGACCTTGAAAAAAACTTTGTGGGATTAATTCTTACACTGCTAGACAAATTACAATAAACATTCCGAACAAACAGTAAAAGTATAATTAATGCGGGTGTAAAAGTTATTTTGCCTAGAAAAATCGCACCGTAAAGGACTGTGTAGATCCAAGATCAGAATGCGCGTTCTGTGCAGTCTTACCTCAATCTACACCGTCTGCAAAACATCATAGAATCATTCTTAGCAGCTCAAGGGTTAGGATTCTGTTAAATTAAAAACATTCAAACAGACACCCGGGAATTTTGTGAATACTGTTTACTTACGCTTGCTGAACACACCCTAGGTGTGGAATTACATAGTTTTAGGTAGGCATTTTTATATTTTATTTCAACCTATCACTTTGAAATTATGCTTTTAAACACCCACCTGTCAAAGATATTTTTACAAAAATATTGTTGGTAAAAGAAGTTATTCCTTGTTTTAAGTAATTGCTCATTTTCCCACAATGTATATCACTTTTTTTTTTTTTTTAAAGAATACTGCCTTCGGTGCACGACATTTCGTCGAAAGTGTGTTTCGTCGAAATCATATGTGTTTTAAAATACCGATTGCTAAATTCCTAGATTTATTTCATGAAAAACTCTGTCTGGGAGGAAGGTATGAGCCACAATTCGTCTGGATTAGAGTAAGAGTCAGGGCTAGGGATCGTTTTTCGACGAACGTGGTTTTCGACGAAATGTCGCGCACCCAACTTGTATCATTGTTCATATGTCTACATAGCCTATGTATGAGCTGTTCTCTGACAAAATGGGATTTAATGCATTTGTGTGATGCATCATATCAAGGAAACCATCACATAATCACGTTTCCATAAAAATCCATTTTTTCTTACAACCTGCTAAATCCTGAGGCTGGAAATTCCTTGGACATGCAAACGATTTACCAAAAGCCACAGATTTTGACACAGATCAACATAGATCAACATGCTGACCTGTGTCGATATTTTCTGCAGATGCAGTAAACCCCCTTCTCACATAGCACAGCTCATATATAAAATATGTGTTGCATGTTCGAATGTCATTTTCCAAAGATGCTTGTTTAGCTCACTTGAGAACGTAGTACTCAAGGTAAGCTATTGTAATCTTTCGCCGTCCGTCTGTTCGCCCGTCCGTCTGTTTCCATCCGTCGACAACCTCAGAGATCTCCTAGGAAACTACTAAGCCAATCAGGCTGAAATCTCATATGCAGGGAAGAAACACTGTTCAAATTAGTCAGGTCTTATGGCCAATATTTCCGCTAGAAATAAACTTAACCCTTCACCTGGTAAATAAGTAAAATGAAAATTTCAAGTTGATAGTAAAAAAACAAAATATCTCAGACCATACGTTCTGTGCAGTCTGATCTTGATCTACGCTGTCCGCCAAAGGTCCTTAAGTCGCGCTTAGCAGCCTAAGAGTTTAAAAACTTACCACGCCATTATCAACAATTTATGACCATTGCTTCATGGCAACCTTGCCCCCTACTTGCGCCGAAATGCGGGTGGTCCAAAAGGTTGACCCCACTCATCACAGGATTCGAGCCAAGAACCTTTAGTGTGAGAGGCCGACACTCTGCCCCTGAACCACTGTCTTACATTTGTTTTGTTAGAGCAAGAGTACCTCGTCTAAAACAACAAAGCATAATTTCCTCTTTGAAGCACCATCTAATGAATCTAACATCGTAAAAGGGAAATCAAAATTTTAAGTTAAGGTATTGTTACTCTTTGAAGCACTTCTAGTACATCTTACATCGTAAAACGGAAATCTTTTAAAACTGCCAGGCATTGTTACTCTTTGAGGCATCATCTCGTCGATCTTACATCGTAGAAGGAATTCTTTTAAAAATACATGGCATATTTCCTCTTTGAAGCATCATCTAATGGATGTTACTTCGTAAAAGGTAAATCTTTTAAAACTACAAGGCATTGTTCCTTTCTGAAGCACTTCTAGTGGATCTAATATCGTCAAAGGGAAATCTTTTAAAACTACCAGCCATTGTAACTCTTTGAAGCACCATCTAACGGATCTCACATCGTAAAAGGATCAAAGCGTGGAAAACACTGGTGTGGCATTTGTCAAGGGAGCCATTGTGTGGAATTAATAATTTGAAAAATAAACAACAGAAATAGTTTCAAAATATTCGCTTGAAAGTCAACCTCATATATAGCAAAATCCGATAGAGAAGGGTGCAATCTTGTGGGACGAACATGTCCGGGCGAACAAGCCCTGGGGCGAATAAGCCCAGGAACGAACTGGTTTTTGGACGAACAAGCACGGTATGTGCATACTGATTAGGCCACTATAGAAGGCCATAGCGGATCAAACTATTTTCGATAAAAAGGAAGTTTTTCCACGATCGATGGCCAATTTATTGTAATACGCCATTTTGAATTTCATACCTGAGTGCAATCGAAGCATTTATTTGCCTCAGAAAAATTGATTTTAATTGGGTTTACTTCTTTCGGTTTTGCACAAACTACGATACATGATTTTCAAAATGACAAATGCCACAAAAATCCTTTAAAATTACATGGCATTGTTAATCTTTGAAGCACTTTCTAGTGGATCTTACACCGTAAGAAATAGAAAGTCTTTTAAAATATGGCACTGTTACCTTTTGAAACATCCCCAAATGAATCTTACACCATAAAAGGGAAATCCTGCATCATCAAGTGGATCTTACATCGTTAAAGGGAATTTTTTTAAAACCACATGGCATTGTTCCTCTTTGAAGCACCTTCTAATGGATCTTACATCGTAAAGGGAGAATCTTTAAAACTACAAGCCGAGCCCCCGTAGCTCAGTCGGTAGCGTACAAGACTTGAGAACAGGAGGTCGCTGGTTCGATCCCCAGCTCGGCCATTTTCTTTCCGAGGATTGATGATAGTCATTGCGACAGGATTCATTCCTCTCTCACCGCTGACCATTGTTTCGACGATGGTTATGTGGGAAAGCAGCCATTGGCTTGGAAAGAATATTGTGCGTAGTACTGGTAAAAGGAACTCCAGGAAAGCATGGATAGGTGCACTGGCCGCCGCGATATAACTGAAATAATGTTGAAAACGGCGTTAAACACCATACAATCAATCAATCAATCAATCAATCAATTTAAAACTACAAGGCATATTTCCTCTTTGAAGCGCCTTCTGGTGGATCTTACCTCGTCAAAGGGAAACCTTTTACCTCAAAATGACATTGTCCTTGAAGTTGCAAGGGTCAGAGGTTCTGCAACTAAAATTGTCCATCTCCCTTTCAAGAACTACATGGCCGATAGCTCTTATAACTTGCAACATTAGTGCACACTTGATAGTTAGCTTGAATAACTGTTATTACATACACAATTCCGCTGAGATGAAAATAATAACAATCAGAATGAAAAATATGCGATCTATATCTATAGAAAGCTTTTAACCCTGAGGCTGCTTACCACGCCATGATAAACAACCTAAGAGTGACTTAAAATCCTTTTGCGGACAGTGTAGATCAAGATCAGACTGCACAGAACGTGCAGTCTGATCTTGGATTACACTGTCCGATAACGAGATACATGACTCTCCCCCGAAAAAAAAACCCTTTGAAGTAGCAAATTTTGTTGCTGTTTTTTTTTTCTACTATCGGCTTGAAAGTTTCATTTCACTTATTTAGCAGGATAAGAATTCAGATATAAAGCACAGCGCTCTAAGCACATTGTCATCGTATTACTGGAGAACCCTGCAAAAACGTAGAAATCTCAGATATATCGGATATGATGTAGACTATATCGTGTACATCCAGAGCCGCCAAAATTCCCTTGAGCAAAACCTGATAATCAGTTTCCCAAGCTTTTGTTGGAAACTCGCAATAGACTTCGTTTCAAGTGGAGTTTCTTCACATGATTCGTAAATTGTGACAAATTTACCAAGAGTAAAATAAAAAAAAGTTGTGGGAAGAATATCCAAAGATCACTCAAAGGAGTCTTCGACTTTATTCAAATGAAAATAAAGGAGACATTTCTCATCACGTTTTCTGACATTTTCCTTGGATAATGGCAAAAAGGATCAATCCTGTTTCTGTGAATGAAGAACATTTCTACGGAAAATGTCACCCAAATAGACGAGAAATAGCATATCCCACGCATGGCCTATTGGCATTTATCTAAACTGTGTTGTAGGCGAAAATGGTAGAATAGCTAGATATCTGATCTGCAGGATTTTATCCCTTTGAAAAAAAAAAAATAGTGACGAGGATGTATTCAATCTCTAATTGAGACACCGTTATTGCAGTTAACTGTTTCGGTGCCGAATGAACCATAATCAGTCGAAAAATGTTGCTTAATGCATCTGCGAAAAGTATAGACCCAGGTCGGCCTGCGGGTACTGCGCAGGTTGACCTGGGTCGATACTTTTCGCTATTGGTCAATTTTGTGTATGTCCAAAGATTGATTACATGGTTTTTTTACGCCACTTTCAACATTATATCAGTTATACCACATCGACAGCTCATATATTCATGTATTTCCTGGGTTTCACCAGTACTACCCCAGGGCTCTGAAATGTATTGCCTAGTGACACTCCCACGAAAAACCCAGTGGATCCAGTGAGGCTCGAACGCGGGGCCTCCAGTATACGAGTCCTACACTTTACCACCGAGCCACGGAGGACCCCTGTATGTTCAAAGAACAGTCTACCTCATGATTAAAGCGTTTTGTTAAAAAAAAGCGGCTTTTGCGGACAGTGTAGAACAATTTCAGACTGCACAAAACGTGCAGTCTGATCTTGGATCTACAATGTCCGATAAAGAGATATTTTTTTCAGTTTAAAAATAAGGTCGAAAATACATCATTCGGGTTTTTACTATCGGCTTGAAAGGTTTATTTAACTTTTGTAGCAGGATAAGGGTTTAGCACCTTTTTGAGGGAGGCTGGCCCTCTTGCCTTTCTTGCATTTCAAATACAAATGCCACAATAATAGCCAAATTTTCTGTGTCGTCCCCAAAATTCTGTCGACATTGATAGGTAAGTAATAGAATGCTATTGACTCTAACCCTTAACCTGCCAGATAACTGAAATGAAACGTTCATACGGATAGTAAAAACCCACATTCTGCTATTTCAAAGGTACGTTGGGGGAAAAATATGTCCTTTTCGGATAGTGTAGATCCAAGATCAGACTGCGTGTTCTGTGCAGTCTGATCTTGATGTTCACAATCCGCAAAAGGTCTTTGAGTCGCGCTTAGCAGGTTAAGGGTTAAATTCCTGCCATATTGCCATATACATGTGTCTAGGAGTTCACCCAGAATTTGAAAACCACATCTAGAGTTGCGTTTGCTGGATGTGTAGACAGTGATCAGACTTCTAACGGAACGTACAGCCAGATCTTGGATGTATACTGTCTGCTTATTCAGTCAAGCCTGTCAGATGGAAATCTATCTTGAGTCTCAGTGGGTCGTATTTTCAACCTTAGAAAGAAGTTGAGTTTATATTTGAACCATGCTCTGGCAAAAGAGGGCTTAGCGCATCTCCGTGATTCGTTGTACCATCACAACAGCCTAAGGGTTAATGCATCTCTGTGATCCATTGTACCAAGCAGGTGATCACATAATTAAGGATCCATAAAATCCATCAAATAGTTTAACGATTGACAGAATCCGGAGGAAAAGTGGCCCTTTAATATGAAGAAAATTTACAAATAGCAAAAGGTTTTGACCCATGTCATCGGCATGTGTATCGGATACTTTTTGCAGATACATTAAGCCCCCTTTCCATAGAGTATGGCAGAAGAATATGTGGTTTTCAGCATATCCTCCCCTTTCCATAGCGTTTTAAAAAGCCCTAAAAGCAAGATTGGATTGCTATGGTTTTTTACATTTTCAAGGCTAAAAAGGCACCATATGTTTTAGAGGTTTTCTTAACCATGATGTTGCTTTATTATTAGTTTTACCAAATCCTTTCTGTTAAAGAGGTTCATGTTTTCTTTATCTTAACCCTTATCCTGCTAAATAAAAGAAATTAAACTTTCAAGCCGATAGTATAAGCCCACATTGTTCTGTTTTAATCCTTTCCCAAGCGACAAATTTTAGACTGGTCCAAATTGAAAGAGTTTGCAGACAACAATTTTAAATTTGATGAAAATGGCAGAAAGGTCTCAAAAAGGATTGAAAACGCTGTGGGAAAAGGAGAAATTGCTCGTTACGAGCAATTTCTCCTTTTCCCACAGTGTTTTCAAAAGACTTGTACTGCAGACACGTGAAAACCAGGGCTTGTTTGGGAAAGGGTTGAATGTATTTATGCAGGGAAGATATCTCCTTATCGGACAGTGTAGATAAAAGATCAGACTGCCCGTTCTGCCCAGTCTGATCTTGATCTACGCTGTAGGAAAAAGGTCACTGAGTCGCACTAAGCAGCCTAAGGGTTAAACCATGTTGCTTATATTTCACGTATCTTTCATTGCGTGCACTGGTGGCCTATTGTAAAAAGGAGGGAGAGCAAATTAAAATGGATATCAAAAGTCAACTTTTCGATGAAAAATAGGTCATTTCGATTAGGTATTTGGACAGCTCTATTGAAAAAAGAAAAAAAAAAAACCTGAGTCAGTAACAAAGGCTTAATCCTGTTGGTGCAGTGTACAACTGCAGGAAATTTGGCAGAGGGGGTAGACTAAGGTCATACTAGTCTTATATTGAATACAGACCGCCTGCAACAACTGTCATGAATTAATTCCAACTTTCGTAAATAAAGTCACAGATAAATCTGCAGATCTTCAGTATTCCTATATGTATGTTATCATTAAAATATACTACAAAGATGAAGCCCAAGATACTAATTATAAGGAAAAACACGCAAAATAATGCTAGGATCTGAATGAGTTTTTATCATGACAAAAACTAGGGCATAATCTTATATTTTCTCTGTTCTATCAAAAGTGGTGTCTTTTTTTTTCTTTCTGGAAATTCTCGATCAAAATACACATACCATTTTGTTTAATTTTCTCCGCCGCAATGTCTTTTGAAACCTATTTCCTATTTATGGTCGCTTTTTCAGACCCAAACAGCACCTCATATCTTTCAATATCAAGCGTTTTGAGCAACTGAAACAACTGAATGACGGAGCGCAGACAACACTCAGCGATAATAGTTGGATCTAGAATACCTCAAAAATGAAAGAGAACGTGATTCTTAGATCTTGTTAAAAATGACCAAGCCCGATGATCGTCATTGAATTTTTTATCTCCTCGTTTTAAAATGACCCAGCCCGGTGGTCATGATTTATAATTACTGTTGTCTCGATCTTTTTGTGGTAGTCCTTTATTTTTTGTTGTTTACTCGTATATGTCACGATTGAAGCTGTAATGTTAATTTGAAACATATACAAACATAATTATTTCATCGTTTACGAAATGCTGAATCACCAGTTAGATTGCATAAGCGTGATTGAACATTTTATGAGTGTTTTAATGATGTTTTTGTCCGTGTATAGATAGTTTGAGGTTCATAGGGACCCCCTGAATTTTGCAATATCTTGAAAAATCCTGAACCAAATTTTTGTAAACTTTTTTAAAATCTTTTAAAATCAATCTACCAACTCTCACATAGAAAAATAGAATTTTTCTTCCGCAAGAAAGAGCATTTTGTCCATTCCAGTAGTGTTAATTATTTTGTTCTGAAGCATGACTTTCTCCGACGGTTTCGCACTGTGACCAGAACAGTAAAAATAACTGAACAAGTGCACGACTTCAGTACCTCACTTTAGTTAAATGTGAGGCCATGAAACTGGTTTTTGCAGAAATATTATAGTTCTTAACCTCAATGTAGATATCGCTTTCGTCACTTTCATACAAATCTTTGAAGTCTAAATTGATTTTTCCAGTGTTCTCTTACATGGTGCTTGTTCTCCAATGTTTGGTCTCAATTTCAAGGTTTTTTCTAAGATTTGTCACAGTGACCTACTATTTGATCCAGCGCGACCCAATTTTGAAGTTGTCCAGGGTATCATCAAAACTAACATTCAGACCAACCTTCCTGAGAACTGGACAGAAAATGTGGACTGTAGAGAACATTCAAGGTGATTCTAAGATTTGTCCTAGTTACCTACTTTTCGTGCTTACGTGACCCATTTCGATGTAATCTGACATATCACCAAGACAAACATTTTGACCAATTTAAAAGTGCACACAAGGTTTTTTTTTATTTATTTTTTTTCCTGAGATTTGTCCAAGTGACCTACCTTTCGACCCAACATGACTGATTTTATCATTTGTCTGATATATCCTCACGACAAACATTCTGACTAACTTTTTTTAATAATCACACAGAAAATATGGCCTATAGCCTGCACATAAGGGTTCAATAAAATTTGTCCCAATGACCTACTTTTTGATCCGTCGTGATACATTTGCAACGCCTAAAACATACAGTCAATATAAACATTCTGATAAACTTTCATTAGTATCGGACTGAAAAATATGGCTTCTGCACGCAAGATTTCTCTAAGATTTGACCCAGTGACCTATTTATTTTACTCAACATGACCCAATTTCAAGCTTGTTCGAGACAATATTAAGAAAAGTATTCTGACCAGCTTTCATGAGTATCGGACTGAAAATGTGGCTTCTAGAGTGCACACAAGGTTTTTCTAAGATTTGTCACAGTGACCTACTTTTTGACCTGACATGACCCAATTTTAAACTAGTCCAAGGTATATTAAGACGTAATGACCAACTTTCATGGATATCGGACTGAGAATATGGCTTCTAGGATGAACATAAGGGTTCAGTAAGATTTGCTCCAGTGACCTCCTTTTTGACCTAACGTTACCCAATTTCGAAATAGTATTAATACAAACATTCTAACAAGTTTTCATGAATATCGGACTGAAAAAAATGCCCCCGAGAGTACACACAAAGTTCATCTACGATTTGTCCCAGTGACCTTCTTTTTAACCCGACGTTACCCAGTTTCGAACTTGTCCGAGACATTATCAAGACAATGCCCTTATCAAAAAAAAAGAGATATTTCTTAAAATCGCCTGCTGCAGACAGCTTTTCCGGATATAAACAGCTTAATAGACTCTAGGTTCCAGCACTGTCGGTGCTTTGATTACAGACTTGTTTATCAAAACAGTTTTGTTGTATAATTAATTATCTTTTTTTTTTCTCTCTCCTTTTCCGAAAAGCAAAAGTACAAAATTTATATATTTTACTCTTAAGTATTTCCGTGGTGAAACGACCGCGATGAACAAGGCGTTTGAAAATATTGTTGGAAAAAAAATGCTATATAGTAAGCACAAATTGTCCACCATTTCAAGAAAAATTTACTGCATTCTCAACACATTTTAGACAACATTTGGACGGTGTAGATAAGGTCAGAATTAAGGAGAGGGCTATGTTGATTCAAAATCGAACAGCAAGTTCTCAGCACTCAGATCTTGATCCACGCCTTTGGATATTTTTGCAGCTGATTGTAGTCTAAGGGCTAAATTAGGAGAACTCGACTGCATTTGGAAAAAATTCTTTATCATTCCAGTGTTACCATTTACCAAATAGGGGTCCTGCACCGCCCGGTGGTGAAGTGTAGGACTCGTGACCTGGAGGCCCCGGGCTCGAGCCTGACTGGATCCATTGGGTTTTTCGTGGGAATATCCTTGGGCAAGATACTTCAGAGCCCTAGCCTAGTACTGGTGAAACCCAGGGAATACATGAATATGTGAGCTGTCGCCGTGATACGCCTGAAATAGTGTTGAAAACGGCTTAAACCCCATTTAATCAGTTAATCCATTTACCAAACAAACACCTTTCTATGAATCGACCCTTAACCAAACAATCCCGAAATAGTACGTCCCCGAGAAAGACAGATTTTGGAAACAAAGTGGGATAAGGTGAAAATGCAGGTAACCAACATTTTCTCCTATTCCTACAATATTTGCTATCCTTCCGCAGGCAAGTCCCGGTTAGTCCAAACATTTGTGTCGCTGGTTCGAATCTTCTTTCGCCGCATTGCTTCGACGATGGTTATGTGGGAAAGCACCCACAATTGCTTGGGAAGAATATCATGCGAACTACCAAAAAAAAAAAACCTCCAGGAAAGCATGAATAGGTGCACTGGCCGCCGCCATATAACCAAAACAATGTTGAAAACGGCTTTAACATCATACGGACTCAAAATCAAACCAAAGTTCTTTAGACCGGTAAAAAGTTACTTAAGGACACTAGTAATAATTTTCTTCGTGTGTGATATTCAAGTGAGTACTAAATTTAATTTTGCCGTGATCATTTGAATTATAATCAACATGTTTTGTTTTTTTCGTCATACGACTGCATTTACAGTTTATTGTCGTCTGATCTATCAATATTGCGTAAGATGTCTGGATTAAAAAAAGACAATTGTCGGGCATGCGTTGTACTTTTATCGATGACCTTGACCACAATTTATCCCTCTCTGAGTCTGCTAAACACTTTACCAGACGACAAAATTTCTTGACACATTTAAAGTTAGACGACAAATAAAATCTGTCTCTCTGATTTTGTCTGTGGAATAGTAGAAAACAATATGGAAAATGTTTTCAAAAGACGTTTTCTTCAGGGTCGTTAAACCATTGTTTGGTAACGGGTTTAACTACCTACCTTTTCAACTCGCCTGTCTTCAAAGAAATCGTCGTCAAGATATTGTCGTTGTAACTGGAAAGTATATTACAAATGTTGTTCTCCGTTCAAACTGCTATTGTTACTAACGGATTTTTTCATAACGCTTTCAAATTCCTTCTTTCCATCTATATGGATGCAAAATGATAATTTTGTGGACAGAACCTGTCACATACATTGATTTCGAACAACATAGGTTAATGTTCAAGGAATATGGTGAGATCGAAAATTGTGTTGCAATTTGCCGTATTTATTGTACATGCAGTTCAACGTACTGGAAAAGTTTGGAACAAACGTGTATTTGTAATAAGATTCTCAAAATCCGTTTAAGAATGTTATTACAAATATTTATTTGTTACAGAAGCTTGATTTCCATCTTTGATGATGGTAAATGATAATTTTTAGGCCATAACCTTACATATATATCCACTTTGAACGATATGGGTGATTCTTGAAGGAATGTGGTAAAGGTCATGACTTTCTGACAATTTACCGTATTTATTTCAAATGCTGTTGTTCTACCATTTCTATAGCAAACAGCTATTTGTAATAACATTTTCAAATCCCTATTTTCTTTCCCCATTTTTCGTGATATTTTCAGGGTTACAAACACCAATATATATATTCTTTTGTAACGATATGGGTGAATACTGGCGGAATACAGTTGATAATAGAAATTGTTCCGATTCGCTGTTATTTTATTGCACATGCTGCTCTCGGAAGTGCTCAAGGTGAGCTTTTGTGATCGTGCTGTGTCCGGCGTCCGTCGTGCGTCGTCCGTCGTCCAGGCGTCAACAATTACTTTGTGTGCACTATCTAGAGGCTACATTTTCAATCATATACTCATGAAACTTGGTCAGAATGTTTGTTTTAATAATATCTCGGACAAGTTCGAAATTGGGTCATTTCGGGTCGGAAAGTAGGTCACTGGATTAAATCTAAGAAAAACCTTGTATACACTATTGAGGCCATATTTTCAGCCTGACACTCTTGAATCATGGTAAAAATGTTTTTCTTGATAATATCTTGAATAAGTTCGAAATTGGGTCATGTCGGGTCAAAAAGTAGGTCACCGGGCCAAATCTTAGAAAAACCTCGTGTGCACTCCAGAGGCCACATTTTCAGCCTGAAACACATGATATTTGGATAGGATGTTTGTCTTGATGATATAGAATGTTTGTCTTTATGATATCTCGGACAAGTTCGAAATTGGGTCATGTCAGGTCAAAAAGTAGGTCACTGGGCTAAATCTTAGAGAAAAAGAAACTTGTCTGCACTATAGAGGCCTCATTTTCAGCCTGAAACTCATGAAAGCTGGGTAGAATGTTCGTCTTCATAATATCTGTGACAAGTTTGAAATTGGGTCATGTCCGGTCAAAAAGTAGATCACTGCGCTAAATCTTAGAAAAACCTTGTGCGCACTCTAGAGGCCACATTTGTTATCGGCTACTCATAAAACTAGTTCAGATTGTCTGTCTTGATGATATTTTAGACAAGTTTGAAATTGAGTCGGCTGAAAACGTAGGTCACTGGGCCAAATCTTAGGAAAATCTTGGGTGCTCCATAGAGGCCTTATACTGATAAAGGTTAGTCAGAATCTGCATCTTGTTGATATCTCAGAAAAGTTTGAAAGTGGGTTATGTCGGGGCAAAAAGTAGGTCACATGGTCAAATCTTAGATACACTTTGTGTGATCTCCTAGAGGCCACATTTTCAGTCTGATTGTCATGAAACTTGGTCAGAAAGTTTTCCTTGATAATATCTTGGACAAGTTTCAAAGTGAGTCACATCTGGTCAAAAAGTGGGTCACTGGGCCAAATCTTAGAAAAACCTTGTGTGCACCGTAGAGGCCACATTTTCAGTCTGATACTCATGAAACTTGGTCAGAATGTTTGTTTTAATGATTTCTTGGATAGGCTTGGAATTTAGTCACATTGGTAACAAAAGTAGGCGACTTACACTCATGTGTTTTACATCATTAAAACAAGGATCTCTTCAGCTTTATCAACTATAGATGCCTCTCCTCGGGTGAGCGCCTTAGGACCAGTGGCCCTCTTGTTCAAACTTTAATTAGATTCCATGTTTAATTTTGTGTGAAAAAGACATAAATACGAATTTGGAATGATATCGGTGAATATTGAACGCATATGACGTGGTGAAAAATTGTATTACAATTTGTCTACCGGACACTTTTGTAACAAACGGCTCTTTCAACAATTTCAAACTCCTTTTTTTCAACTGTTATGAACTATGGTGACATTTGTGGGTTTAAAAACACACAAATTAATACTTTTTGAACGATCTGGGTTTACTGAAGGAAGATAGCAAAAATGAAAAAATTGTTAGGTTACAATTTGCCACAGTTTATTACAAATGCTCTTCTTCGTTCCAACCGCTTTTGTAACCAACGGCTTTTTTTAAATAACATTGTCAAATTCTGTTTTTCCTTCGTTAATTCACTTTGATGTTTGTTTTGGGTTTAAACACAAATATATGCATTTTGGAACGATATTGGTGGATGTTGAAGGAATACAGAGAGACTGAAACGTTTGTTTCAATTTGTTGGTTTTTAGTACAAATGCTGGTCTCCACTTTTGTCATAAACGGGCTTTTGTAAAAGCATTTTCAGCAACTTTCATGATGTTTTGTGTTAAATTTTGGGTTCAAACCATACTTACATATATCCATTTTGAAGTGTATAATCGTATATTATATGGCTAGTTTGAAAATTTTATTACAAAAAGTTTCAAAACTGGTCTTAACAGCGCTCAGGCGAAAGAGGGTTTTACTGCATCTCCATGATGCCTATAAGTAAGCAAATTATCACATGATAATGGATCCATAAAAACAATTTTGTTTAACAGCCAACTGAAACATGAAATAGTACGGTTCTTGGACATGCAGAAAATTTACTCATAACAAAAAGTTTCTACTGTGTCAGCCTGCGCAATCATGGGTCGATACTTTTTGCAGATGCATTATACCCCCTTTTCAAAAGTCACGACTCATGTTTTGTCCCCTCAACTATCATGAGTGTAGTATATTTCACGAGTAAACACTTTACGAGACGATCTCGTAATCTAACGACTCTGAGGAAGAATGCTATCGAAGGGAAAAAGATAAAATGCTGTCTCTCAGCATTTCCTCCTTTTCCAACAATCTTTCAGTCCTGTTGAGACAAGTCTCATCATTTGAGGCTCATTTGAGTTGTCGTTTGCAAGCGCTAGCAATTGGGATAAATCTGTTGGGATATTTTTTTTGTCGAGTAAAGTTTTAATTGAGATGCAGATAATTAGGGGTTTGTCTGGCTCTGAAATCAGAATTTTAACCTCTAAATAACCTCTGCTACGAGTTACAACAGCGAGGTTTATAACCTCTGCTACGAGTTACAACAGCTAGGTTTATAACCTCTGCTACGAGTTACAACAGCTAGGTTTATTACCTCTGCTACGAGTTACAACAGCGAGGTTTATAGCCTCTGCTACGAGTTACAACAGCGAGGTTTATAACCTCTGCTATGAGTTATAACAGCGAGGTTTATAACCTCTGCTACGAGTTACAACAGCCAGGTTTATAACCTCTGCTACGAGTTACAACAGCTAGGTTTATTACCTCTGCTACGAGTTACAACAGCGAAGTTTATAGCCTCTGCTACGAGTTACAACAGCAAGGTTTATAACCTCTGCTACGAGTTACAACAGCGAGGTTTATAACCTCTGCTACGAGTTACAACAGCTAGGCTTATAACCTCTGCTACGAGTTACAACAGCGAGGTTTATAACCTCTGCTACGAGTTACAACATCGAGGTTTATAGCCTCTGCTACGAGTTACAACAGCGAGGTTTACAACCTCTGCTACGATTTACAACAGCGAGATTTATAACCTCTGCTACGAGTTACAACAGCGAGGTTTAAACGAGTCGTTAACGCTTTCGTCGTTTTGGGCGGAAATAGGGGCTCATGCAGACGGCCCACATTAAGACGAGACTGCACAGAACGTGAAGCCTGATTGCCGAGTTATAAGGTCTGCTTGTTAAGTCCAGCCAACAAGATAAAACTATCTGAGCAATACACTTTGAAAAGGGGGCTTAATACATCTGCGAAAAATATCGACCCAGGTCAGCCTTTGCAGTCCGCGTAGGCTGGCTTGAGCCGAAACTTTTCGCTTCTGGTCAGTTTTATGTTTGTCAAAGGACCCTTCTACCTCATGATTAAGTCGATTGTTAAAAAAAAGTGGCTATTATGGACCCATAATTAGGTGATGGCTTGATTGGTAATGATGGATCATGCAGATGCAGTAAGCCCCCTTTTTGTCAGAGCGTGGCTCATGTCTGCGCCTCAATAAACCGTATATTCAGTCGTGGTAAGAGATCAAGGTTTTAAACTTTGGCGCTGAAAGATGTGAAGAGCCTGAAATATTCTCCACCTGTTACCTAACCCTCAACCTGCCTAATAAGTTAAATGAAACTTTCAAGGCGATAGTAAAAACCCAAACTTTCCTTTTTCAAAGTCAATTTTTTTAGAAAGATATCTCTTTATCGGACAGTGTGGATCCAAGATCAGACTGCACGTTCTGTGCAGTCTGATCTTGATCTACACTGCTCGCAAAAGGTCAGTGAGTCGTGCCTAGCAGCCTAAATGTTAAGTTATGTTTGGTCCGCATGTCACATCGATTTTCGTCATCAATAACAAATATGAACGTTATTTGATGTAAAGCTGTCATAACTGTAAACTACGAACGCATGCTAGTTTCATAATCTGAATTTGACCTTATCTCATTTCAAATAATCATGATGATGCATTTTGTCAATGATAAACTGTCATCAATTGATGATCTATAGTACTGTAAACAAATTGTGCTTACCTTTCGTGGTAATAATAGGGCTCGTCGTCCAATGCAGTCCAAACTCTAAAATTAACAACATTTTAGTATTCTACCGTTAGTATCTTCTGAAACGTTTTCGAACCTTTAAAGATACATCTCTACTCATTTTCAGCCAATTTCTTAAATGATCTCATCTTTATTTTATTAATCTTTTATTATTCTTGTATCTTTATGCCAAATTTACCCTTGACGGTTACAAGGTTGCATAGATTACGACGGATAGAAAATGCGTTTCATTTTCTGGAGGCCTTTAAAGAAATCGTTTCCAGTTGTAAATCGAAGATTTCCAATATATGTGTTTATCCCTTACAATATATCGGTAATTTGTCTATTTTTTACACAGCTAATTCTGAACCATTCTCCAGTCTATCAGATTTTCGCATTTTTTTTTCTCTCTCTCTGGCTGTAAGTATGTATCTTTAACCCTTTACCACGCAGTCCCGACTTTTAACGACCCTGGAAAAGAAGCCTTTTGAAAACATTGTGGGAAAAGGAGAAAATGCTGTTAACAGCATTTTCTCCTTTTCCCTCAATCTTTTCTACCCCATCAAAGGAAAATTGCACCATTTGAGCCTCATTGAAAATGTCGTCTGCAAATGCTTTCAATTTGGACAAGGCTGAAATTTTGTCGTTTGGTAAAGAGTTAATACTCTGATTACATCAAATTATTTTAGATTCTGATTTGACTTTAAAGTTTGAAGAAGTATTGCATAAGGACACTGGAGGATTCAAGAATTATCGCAAAGACATGCAGAAGAAAAGTCTTCTTATTGCAAGTTTAGTTTTCAGGAATCTTTTGGGGTCTTGGCGGAAAGCAGGCATAAGGAAAATGTACAGGCTCCTTGAAATAATCATATGGTGCAGTCAGCTATGTATGTTGTCTTGAATGTACCCAGCATTCCAACGTTTTACCGAACGATACAAAGTTTTAACGAAACCGAAGAATTTTCTGAAAGCGTTATAGGAAATATAATAATATCTTAGTGACCTGCACTTTCCTCTTTTCCCACATGGTTTTTACCCTTCAGAGACTAATTCTATCAACTGAACCGCATTCACTTTGTCGTCAAAATGGGCAAGCCTACGATTTTGTTGTCTGGTAAAGAGTTAACTGTTTACCAAACGACGGAATTTTAGACCCGACCAAATTGGAAGCACTGGCAGACGACAAATTAAATGTAACTTAAAGTTTGCTGTCTTTGAACGGATGAAAACATTTTTGGAAAAGGAGAAAATGCTGGTTACGAGCATTTTCTCTTTCCCACAATAATGTCAAAAGCTTGTTACCACCGGATCTGTAAATCGGTTGATTGATTGATTGATTGATTGATTGGTGTTTAACGCCGTTTTCAACAATATTTCAATTATATCACGGCGGCCAGTGCACCTATCCATGCTTTCCTGGAGTTTCTGTTACCAGTACTCCGCACAATATTCTTTCCAAGCCACTGGCTGCTTTCCCACATAACCATCGTCGAAGCAACGCTCAGCGGCGAAAGAGGAATGAATCCTGTCGCAATGACTATCATCAATCCTTGGAAAGAAATTAACCAAGCCGGGGATCGAACCAGCGACCTTCTGTTCTCAAGTCCTGTACGCTACCGACTGAGCTACGGGGGGCTTGGCGGATCTGTAAATCAGAGGATCGCTTGGTAAAAGGGTTAAACATGAAGTGTCGATTTATAATATCCTTTTAGAAGACAGCAGACCTATATTAACCCTAACACTGCTAAGCGCGACTCACTGACCTTTTGCGGACAGCGTAGATCAAGATCAGACTGCACAGAACGTGCAGTCTGATCTTGGATCTACACTGTCCGATAAGGAGATATCTTTCCTCCAAAAGTTTCTTTGAAGGAGGAAAAGTTAGGTTTATACTATCGGTTTCAAAGTTTCGTTTATAAGCTCTACTGGCTGTAAGCCAACAGAGCTTATGTCATGGTATGGTTTCCGTCGTCCGTCAGTCTGTCCGTCTGTGCATCCGTCTGTCTGTCCGTCCATTAGTCTTTTTCTTGTTTACGCGATTAAGTCTTCATTTGTGGTTGGATTTTTGTGGAACTTGCACAGTTTGGTGATATCATCAATAGCTTGAACCCTATTGATTTTGAAAAAAATCTGACAATCAGTGCGAGAAAAGTAGCCATTTAAAGTTCAAAATTTCAATTTCTTGTTTACGCGATAAAGTCTGTCTTTGACTGCAGACTGCACAGAAACAAAATACATTGTGTCCTAAAATACATGTTCCATGTAGCCCTTGTATCAAATCTGTACCAAACAATGAAATACTGTTTAGACTTGTCCAAATTGAATGGATTTGCAGACGCACAAATTTACCGTTTCTCAACTAATGCGGTTTGTTACTCAAGGGGTAGAAAGTGTTGTGGGAAATTGGAGAAAAAAAATATGGTTACCAGTATTTACCCCTTTCCCACAATGTTTCAAATGCCTTTTTTTCTTCGGGGATGTTAAAATACTAGTACAGGATTGTTTGTGAGGAGTGAATGGCCGTCCAACAGATTACGGAATCGCAATATCATGATAACATGAGAGTGTAATACGCAGTTTTACACTAGACACTCATGCAAATTGAAAATTACTATTTATTTCGCTTTAATTAAGCTTTAAAATTGAAATATCTGATTAAATAAATGAAAGATACAGATATTGTGTCCTTCAAATGTGTTCTTCAAATCTACTTGCAAAGCTACGAAATGCCATACGTGCTGCTGAATAAGTCGCATTATTCGATTGTGGGGAGGGGGGAATTGAACGAAAAATGTGCTCAAAATGTGCTTTATTCATCCCAACATAGAATCACAGGTAGAAAAGAGACCGGCTAGATCGGTGTGCAAATTACGACAGACTAGTCAACAAACTGGCTTCGACAGAACAGTAATACCTTGTTTAATTAACCCTTAGCCACACAGGGTTTTGACGACCCTGAGGAAGAAGCCTTCTGAAAACACTGTGGAAAAAGAAGAAATGCTGGTAGTCAGCATTTTCTCCTTTCACAGCATTCATTTTTTTCTGTCCTATCATAAACAAGTTCCATCATTTGAATTACATTTAAATTGTCGTCTGAAAAAGCTTTCAATTTGGACCAGTCTACATTTTCCTTTTTTTCTTTTTTGTGTGTGTGTGTGTGTGGGGGGGGGGGGGGAGTTAAAGTAAAACAAATATAAGGAAATCGTGGAAAGGAGAAAATAACGGTAATAACAATAATATTCCAAAAGATACGAAGATAACCCCTCTCTCAGTGGAATGGCCGCGGTCTTGTTGCTAAGCAAAGGCAATGAGTCCATAATGCACAAAATGCAAGTGTGTAGCGTAGAAAAAAAATGGGACAGGCGAAATATTCTTTTATCACGTTATAGAACAACTTTATCTTCATAATTAAAACTCTTTACCACACAATCCCGACTTTTAACGACCCTGAAAAGAAACCATATTGAAAACATTGTGGGAAAAAGAGAAAATGCTGGTTACCAGCATTTCCTCCTTTTCCCCACAACGTTTTCTACCCATCCCATGACAAATTTCAATTTTTAAGTCACACTTAATTTGTCGTCTGCAAATGCTTTCAATTTGGACTTGCCTAAAATTTAGTCGTTTGGTAAGCATAAAAACTGCTAAAAGATGACACTTCCAAACCGATAGTAAAAAGTCATATATTGCGACTTCACCCTAATTATTTTCAAAAATCTCGCTGTATGGGACAGTGTAGATCAAGATCAGATGCATGTTCTTTATAGTCTGATCTTGATTTACACTGTCCGCAAAAGCGCACTCGCTTAGAAGACTAAGGGTGAAATAGCACTCTCAATTCGGAGCGTGTAATGATTCTAAACTCCCGGTTACGTCCCTACCAAGGCTGTATATGTGTCCGTATCCTTTTCATATGTGCCCGTTTAGAGGATTTACGATCTTTGGTGTGACAGGATATGATTCTTCTTTCGCCTGTAAAAATTGTTTTGACTTTGTTTCAGGGGAAAAGCTACAAATGGCTTCAAAAAAGTGTTACACCTAACCCCTGTAAAGGTTATTCAGGAACGCATTGATGGCTGCACCGGTCGCCAATATTCAATGGAAACATGTTTGAAAAGGGCCTTCATCATCAAACAAACAATGAGTCATCAGTGTTTTGTAGTTCTTGGAACAATGAATCCCTCTGCATCGGAAAACGAGTCATGCTCTGTGAAAAGGGGATTAGTGTATCTCTGTGATGAAAAGAGCCTTAACTCTTTACCAAACGACAAAATTTTAGACTGGTCCAAATTGAAAGCATCTGCAGACGACAAAATAAATATGACTCAAAAATTGAAATTTGTTTTGGGAAGGGTGGAAAACATTGTGGGAAAAGGAGAAAATGCTGGTTTCCAGCATTTTCTCCTTTTCCCCCACAATGTTTTCAAATGGCTTGTTCCTCAGGGTCGTTAAAACTCGGGATTGTGTGGTAAAGAGTTAATGTATCTCCGTAATGCATGATGCCAAGCAAGTCATGACAGTATTATACACCCCTAAAATTCGTTTTATATAACAAGCAACTGAATCATGAGGTACACTGGTCCTTTGACATGCAGAAACTTGACCAAAAGCAAAAAGTGTCGACCAGGTCAGCCTGCGCAGACTGCGCAGGCTGACCTGGGTCGATAGTTTTTGCAAATGCATTAAGCATGCCTTCTTAAAGAGCCTGGCCCAACTGTATGGAGGATCTCTATAGACGTCTCAATTTGGGGCCATCTGTCATATATTGTCTGTTTAATGTCGACAGTGTTCTTTGCATCCGGCAAGTTCCGGTATCGGGTAATCATTTCCGGTCGTCGCTATGTTAAACGAAACGCCGGAGTGTACGTTTCATTTTATGACTATTCTCTACGCAATTTGGTGATTTGTATTAGGAAAAAAAGAAAGAATAGCAGAATATTCGATTTTAAGAATGCATTTTGGCTAAGACAATTAATTGTGATCATTTTATTTGTGTTTACACTTTTTCGTTTCTTTTTTTTTTTTATTTCACAAACCTAATTATCAGATATTTTCTTCAGTGTGTGACGTTTAAGAAGCTTTAAAAAGATACGAAGCCTTTTCTTGATATCAATAAAAGTCGTTATTTTGGTATGCGTGTGGCTTGGTCCGCATTCACTGACCATTTTATTGTAATTCTAAGTATAATTCTAGATTTAGAAAGTGACACAACTTCTCGTTGGCTAAAGATTTGAGCCATGCTCTGACAAAAGGAGCTTAATGCACTTCCGTGATGTACAGTTTTGCTGAAGGTTTAGTATCGCATAGCAGGTGGTGTAGATCCAAGATCAGACAGCACGTTTTGTGCAGTCTGATCTTGATCTACGCCGTCTGCAAAAGCTATTCAAGGCGTCATTAGCAGTGAAAGAGTTAAAGAGACACAGCTAAGCTATCACCTCTTAACTATAATAGCCCTTAGGTAGCAATAATACAGTTATCACATTAACTTGTAGAGGACTGAATAAAGTAATGTTTGTTAGTTCGTATAAATGAATGGATTTGTTTACCCATAGTTCAAACTTATTTCATAGTCCTTCTCGGATCGGAATGAAAGTCCTATTACTGTAGATGCGATTTTGATTGTCAACCAAGTACACATCCACACATAAAGAGTAAACAATTTAACCCTTAACCCGCTTAATAAGTGAAATGAAACTTTCAAGCCTATAGTAAAAAAAAAACCACACACACACACACACACACACACACACAAATTTTGCTATTTCAAAGGTATTGGGGGGGGGGGATTTCTGCTTATAGATCCAAGATCAGACAGCACGTTGTTTGCAGTCTGATCTTGATCTACACTTGCCGTGAAAGGTCGATGAGTCGCACTTAACAAAGTTAAGGGTTAACATGTTCAGCACTGAGTCATCCCCGACGACAGTATTAGGGGAAAAGGAACCATTGACTTGGCACAAGCACAACTGTTAATGCAAATGATTGTCCTTTGGATATATATGAGCCATGCTCAGTGAACAGGGGGCTTAATGCATTTGCAAAAAATATCGACCCAGGTCAGCCTGGCAGGCTGACCTAGGCCGAATCTTTTTGTTATAGAACAATTTTCTGCATGTCAAAGGGCCCGTTTACGTCATGGTTCAGTGATTTGTGTAGACAAAATTGGTATGATGGATCCCTAATTATGTGATGTCTTGCTTAGTGCCATGGATCACGGAGATGTATTAAGCCCCCTTTTTAACAGAGCATGGCTCATAATACTAAGACACGCCTACTAGACAAATCACCTATGCATTGAGATCGTTCTTGTTAAAACATACAATTTGCACGAAACGTCTTTAAAAATCTCACTTGCTTTAAATAAGCATTAGACAGAAATCGACCCGGCATGCTTGAAGCATATTTCAGTTGCAAATTGGCAGCAAGCAAAACTGTCTATCTCTCCTAATTTTGCATTATCAGATAACTGTGGATTCCCAGGAGACACAATTGTTCGCATTTCTTCTTTTTACATTCAGCGACATGGTGTAGAATTTACACGGAGCCCCAGTCGGCACCGCATCGTATTTCGTATTTGATTAAGTAATTCACATTCAGCAAACCTTTCGGGAAATGTAGTCAAAATGCTTGAATTAGAGATAAATGCTCCATGTATATTTTCTGGGTCCGTATTCACTAACCGTTTTTAAGAACATTCTTGGTCTTATTCCACAAGATTTTCTAAATTTGAAAGTAACACAACTTCTGATTAGCTAAACCAAATGGTTTAGCCAATCAGAAGTTTTGTTACTTTCAAATTTAGAAAATCTCAGAGAACGTGGATGTTTTTAAGAATGGTTGGTGAATACGCATTCGCAGTGATTCCATTGTGAATGTGTACATTGCTGACACACAAAGTCGCTTGGTACATTGGCAACGAAGGAATTTAGAAATATTTCTGGCGAATAAGACTAACAACGCTCTAAAGAATGGTTGGTGAATACAGGCCCTGGTCTTGTACAGGGAAGATTCAATGTTCTCCTTGGTACAGAGATTAACTCTTTTCCGAACGGCCAATTTTTAGACAAGTCTATATCGAAAACATATGAGCCGTGCTCTGGCAAAAGGGGGCTTAATGCATCCCGGTGATGCATTATACCAAGCAAGTCATCACACGACTATAGATCCATAAAGGCCTCTTTTTAATGATCGACTTATTCATGAGGTAAACTGGTCCTTGGAAAGACAGAAAATTGACCAATAGCGAAAAGTTTCGGCCCTGGTCAGCCTGCGCGGAGTGCGCAGGCTGACCGGGGTCGATACTTTTCGCAGATGCATGAAGCCCCCTTTTCAAAGAGCACGACTCATATGCAGGCGACAAAGTGAATGCAGCTCAAACAATGATATTTGTCTTTAAAAAGGTAGGAATCGTGGTTGGAAAAGGAGAAAATACTGGTTGTCAGCAACTTCTCCCTTTTCTACTATGTTTTCTAAAGTCTATTTTCTAGGGTTCGTGGAAACACAGGGTTCTTTGTATAAGGGTCAATACGTTGTACGTGTCATCATGAAACTCTTGTATTGGAGTCGCTGGCGATTCGAGTCACGTGGGAATATCCTAGGGGTAAACATTGTAGAGGTTGAGTCTTGGCTAAATTCTTCTGAAAGATACATCTTTACAACCAGATAGAAAAACAATGTGAAATTTGATAGATTGTAGAATGGTTCAAAATTTAGTCAGTTGTGTAAACAGAAATAAATTACCGATATAAATTGTGTAAGGGATGAATACATAAGAGCCATGCTGCAACAAAAGGGGGCTTGATGCATCTCCGTGATGTACGATACCTATCAAGCCATTGCATATGGATACATAATAGCTACATTTATTAACAACCGACTTAATCATAGGGTAGAATGGTCCTTGGACATACAGAAAATTGACCGATAGCGAAAAGTCTCGGTCCAGGTTAGTCTGCGCGGACTGCGTAGGCTAACCTGGATCGATACTTTTCGCAGATGAATTAAACCCCCTTTCCACAGAGTATGGCTCGTATATGGGAGATCTTCCTTTTGGCCGGAAGCGTAACAGCATTGATTTCTTTGATGGCCCCCAAGAAAACGAAATGCATTTCTATCGGTCATTATCTATGCAACCTTGTAACCGTCAGGGGCACCATTTGGCATGAAGATACAAGAATGATCTTAGTCTGATCAAATAAAGATGAAATGGGTTAAAAAACTGACTGAAAACGAGTACAGATGTATCTTTAATCTCAGGAAAGACATGAGTGTGTGAATTGTCGCTGAGACGTGACTGACATGCAAATGCACTGTAGAGACTGAGTCCTGGCTTAGTACCTTTAACCCTGTACCACACAATCCCGAGTTTTAACGAGAAGAAAAACATATTTTGATAACATCGTGGGAAAAGGAGAAAATACTGATAACCAGCATTTTCTCCTTTTTCCACAATGTTTTCCGTTCTACCAAAGACTGAAATTTAGCGTCATTTGCTTGGTCGTCTAAAGGTCGAGTCCAAAATTTTGTCGTTTGCTAGCCTAAAGTGTTATAAATACGGTAAAGGAGGGAGAAATTTCACAAAATGAGTAGTTTCTCTATTTGCCACAGCGTTTTTTTGTCTACCTGTACCGCAGAATTTTGTCTACCTGTACCGCAGAATTTTGTCTACCTGTGCCGCAGAATTTTGTCTACCTATACCACAGAATTTTGTCTACCTGTACCGCAGAATTTTGTGTAGGCACACGTCTTCTATTCTTTTCCGTTAGATCTTCAAAGTTAAGTTGATCAAACATCGCGTATCATTACGGTATGGTCAACTATGTACCAAACGAAAAAAGAAAAAAAATCCGGATTTGTCCAAATTCAAAGCATTTCCAGACGATAAATTAAACAAGACTCAAATAGTGGAAATCGTCTTTGAAAGGGTAGAAAACACTGCGGGAAAAAGTGAAAATACTGGTTACCAGCAATTCTCCTTTTCCAACAATGTTTTCAAAAGCCTTCTTACTCCAGGTCATTAACACTTAGGATTGTGAGGTAAATGGTTAGATCTCAGGAAAGATATGAATACGTGAACTGTCCCTGTGTTACTACCGAAATGAAAGCGGCGTAAGACACCACTCGAACAACCCGGTCTTTGTTTTAGCTTTAAAGGTTTGATTAACTTGCCTTGTTTAATCGCGCTGTAGATATAACACTTTACACTTAACCCGTAGGCTGCTAAGCGCGATTCAAGGACCTATTGTGGACAGTGTAGATCAAGATCAGACTGCACAGAACGTGCAGTCTGATCTAGGATCTACACTGTCCGCTAAGGAGATATCTGTCCTCCAAAAACTACCTTTGGAGTAGCAAAATTTGAGTTTTTGTTAATGGCTTTTAAGTTTAATTTCACTTAATTAGAAGGATAAGGGTTAAAGTACGTGATAAATGATTCAGATTGTTTAAACTATTTTATTTCACAACATATTTTATAAGAAGATGATAAATGGTCGCCATTTAGACTGCGGATCAAACATCTGTGCGGTCTGATCTTGATCTACGCCGTCTTCAAAAGTTATGAAGTCGGCTCCCCATGGCAGTCTCAGCGTGGAGAATAAATGTATCATACTTGTGTAATGAATTCGTATTAGGATGTGACTGGGTAATTACAAAGCATGTATAATAATTAACTCTTTATATCAAACGACAAAATTTTAGACTGGTCCAAATTGAAATAATTTGCAGACGACAAATTAAATGTGGCTTTAATGATGATTTCTGTCTGTGATAGGGTAGAAAACATTGTGGGAAAAGGAGAAAATGCTGGTTACCAGCATTTTCTCCTTTTCCCACAATGTTTTCAAAAGCCGTTTACCTCAGGGTCGTTAGAGCTCCGGATCGTGTTGTAAAGGGTTAAAGGTTTCATTATTACATGAAAATGTTAGGAAATGTGTAATTGCTTGACAGTATTTCTTGTCTTTTAATTCGTTACACACTGAAAAAAGATTTGAGTCGTGCTCTGTGAAAAGGGGGCTTAATGCATCTGCGAAAAGTATTAACCTAGGGTCAGCCTGCGCAGGCCGCGCAGGCTGGCCTGGGCCGAAACTTTTCGCCATCGGTCAATTTTCTGTATGTCCAAGGCCTAGTCTACCTCATGATCAAGTCGGTTGTTAAAAAAAAAAAAAAAAAAGCTATTACGGATCCATAATTAAATTATGGCTTGCTTGGTTTAATGCACCATGGAGGTCATCAAGCCCCCTTTTGCCAGAGCACGGGTCATTTGCAAAGAACTTTCAGCCCACTCTTGACACTAGACATTGTTTCAAATTTGGAAAATGTAGACAGTAGGTGTGACATTCATCTTCGCAAGCCAAGGATACTAACTCCACTTTATTCGTTACGTACGTACTACCTTAGTATCCTTGGCTTGCGAAGATGGTGTGAGAGTGTGTTTTGCTAAGTCTTTGTAAAGAAACTTCAGGACCCGTCTTCATCAAACATTGTTAGCAAATTGGTAGTCTAATTCTCAAGAACTTTCTAAGTTTGAAAGGGACGCAATATCTGATTGGCTAAACTAAAGTGTCTAGCCCATCAGGAATGGATTATTTTCTAAACCTAGATGGTGACGAAGAATGTAATTCAAAACGGTTGGTGAATAGGCCTACTACGGGCGCAGGAATACATAGGTAGGTACACTAACCGGCGTGACATAAGTCAATCTGTTTCAGAGGAATTTCTTGTGTCCTTCAGCAGGCCGCTGGGAGAACCCTTTTGGCTAAAGGATAGGTGCCAGTTTCTCCCCTGTCATAATATTTGAGCCATGCTCTGGGAAAAGGGGGCTTGTGCATCTCCGTGCTGCATTATACCAACCAAGCCATCACATAATCATGGATCCATAATAGCCACTTTTTTAACAACCGTCTGAGTCATGAATTGGTCCTTGGACATACAGAAAATCGACCTATAGCGAAAGGTTTCGGCCCAGGTCAGCCTGCGCGGACTGTGCAGGCAGACCTGGGTCAATACTTTTGGCCGATGCATTAAGCCCACTTTTCACAGAGCACTTCCTATATGTTCTTTGTGGATGTTTTCCTGAGATTTGATGGACATTCGCTAAAGGAGATAATAGTTCATAACATATAAATTATACATCCCTAATCTATGGCACTGTAAAAACAATTATTAACGGAATCTTATTTATAATCGTATACATTTCTTATACCTCACAAAAATGTCTGAAAAAGTTTGAATAAGCCGTCAACGCCAGAAGGCGAACGTCAACTGCAAGACGCGTTTTGATTGGCCCAACTGTTATCACGATATTGATCCGTTTTCAGATACCATGTCAGGCATTGCAGAGCAAAAGTGTCGTCTGTGTCAATTTTCCACGAGGACAAAATTGCAAACTCTGTGAAAATTCGATTTGCTCTAATCGACTCACTCTCGATAATTTGCATCACAGTTAGTCATTAAAGATACGAGTTTTTCATATCACGGAATTACCGATTTATTTCCGCAGAAGCTGTACTGTTTGAAAGACATAGACGAAAGGACCGGCTGTACTTTGATCCTAGCGACCACAGGCTCGCTCGAAAGGTAAGATTAATTCATTTGTTGGCTTTCCCCGATCTCTGTCTCATTACTAGGTAGTTATGTACTGATTAACCCTTTACCACACAATCCCGACTTTTAACGACCCCGAGAAAGAAGCCTTTTGAAAACATTGTGGGAAAAGGAGAAAATGCTGGTAACCAGCATTTTCTCCTTTTCTTACAATGTTTTCTAGCCTACCCGAAACAAATTTCAAGTCTTGAGTTATAGTTATCTTGTCGTCTGCAAATGCTTTCAGTTTGGACTGGTCTCAGAATTTGTCGTCCGATATAAAGTTAACCCCTTTGTCCTGTACCAAACCATCCCGTGTTTTAATGACTCCGATGAAAAAATGCTTTTAAAAACATGGTGAAAAAATTAAAAATGCTTGCAATCAGCATTTCCTGCTTTTCCTACAACGTTTTCTATCATTTAAAGGAGAAATCTCGTCCTTATAGTCACACCTGACGCATCGTCTGCACATTGCTTTCACTTTCGATGAGTGAAACTCTGTCATCCGAAAGAGAGGATTAACCTTAAATCTGCTAAATAAAAGAAACAAAAAGTTTCACTCGATAGTAAAAACCCAAATATTGCGATTTCAAAATTGATTTCAACGCCAACAAATACCGTATCGAACAATGTAGATCGAAGATCGAAGATCAGACTGAACGTTTTGTGCTGTCTGATCTTGATATACACTCTCTGCAAAGGCGCATGATTCTCGCTTAGCCTAAGGGTTAAGATTCTGTGGTTAACTGTATGGATCTTTTCGACCGTGAAGATCAAGTTCAGCCCGTATAATACCTCCAGATGTCTTTTAGATTTACGTTTACAGAGTCCGATTGTTTCTGTCCAAATGGAAAGCATTTGCAGACGACGAATTTTATGGGCTTACACTATGGGACATGCATGCAAGAGGCTTTTGAAAACAACGTGGAGAAAGGCGAAATGTTTGTAACCACCATCTTTTCCCCAGACTATGTGTTACACTGTCAAAGACAAATCCTATTGTCTGAGCAACAGGTAACGCATGAACTTTTACATAGGTTATATGAGACGTTCCTGTCAATAGTAGAAACCCAAATATTGCAATTAAAGTTATTTCTCCAGAGAAAAATATCTCCTTATCGAGCAGTGTAGATCCAAGATCAAACTGCACGTTCTGTGCAGTCTGATCTTGATCTACACTGGCCACAAAAATGCCTTGAGTCGCGCTTGGCAGCCTAAAGGTTAATTTTGCACTCGGGGTGCTTAAAATATGGAAACGTTTAAAATCTTGTTGCCTGGTAAGATGTTAGAACGCTTCTTTCCCAAAGAAAGCACAACTATTTCTGGGAACGGGACAGCAATTAACTGACAGTTTCTTGCACACACACCTTCCTTCATTGTTCTAATGTCGAGCTTTGTTTTGTTGTTTGTTTATTAAACTTTCAATTAATCCCTTAACCCCATACCAGATGACGGGTAGTTGAAACGCGCAATTGTTTGGCAAAGGGTGACACAGCTGATAAATGAAATAGATACATTCCAACAATAATTAAACCTCCAGTCACGCCATTTCGTAGCTAATTTCGCTTGGGGATATCGGATGGTATGGATTCAAGATCTCATAGCAGTTTCTGTGCAGTCTGATTTGGGTCTGCACTGTCTGCAAAACCCAAATGAATCGAGCTTGTGCAGTCTAAGGATTAACTCTTTACCACACAATCCCGACTTTTAACGAGAAAAAATTCTTTTGAAAACATTGTAGGAAAAGGAGAAAATGCTGGTAACCAGCGTTTTCTCCTTTTCCCACAATATTTTCTACCTTTCCAAAAACAAATGTCAATTTTTCAGTCACATTTATTTTGTCGTCTGCTACTGCTTTCAAGTCTAACCAGCATTTTCTCCTTTTCCCACGATATTTTCTACCCTTCCAAAAACAAATTTCAATTTTTTAGTCACATTTACTTTGTAGTCTGCAACTGCTTTCAATTTTGACCAGTCTAAAATTTTGTCCTTTGGTAAAGAGTTAATCAACGCATCTTTTCGGCAATACATATCTATATTACGTTGAGCGCACTGCGTTTGGTGCCACTGTATCTATTGAATCACAGATAGTAGCAAAGCTTTGTATTTTAATTGAGAATTAACGGAAATGAAACGGCAATGAAAATAAAACGGCTTAATCGAGTTCTACTTCCTCAACAATACCATTGGAAACAGAGCCTTGATAAACATTTACCATCAATATGCATTGCACGATGGTAACCGATTGTATTGAACAATATGGCTTAGGATCAGAACGCAAAGTCTGATCTAACGTTCAGTATGTTGTTAAGTAATCTCGCCGAAGCAGGGCCCAAATTACAATAATGCTTTAGGCTTTTCTGACCGATTTGAGATATCCATTCCATGTATTTAGCATTTTAACGAATACAGATGGCAATTCGGTTTTTTCTTTCTGGTGACAATGCATAATTGAGCTATGCTCTGTGAAAAGGGGGCTTAATGCATCTGCAAAATATATCTTCCACGGCGGCCTGCGTAGTCCGCCCAGGCTTACTCAGGTCGAAAGTGTTTGCCATTGATCAATTTTCTGCATGTCAAAGGACCAGGCTACGTCCAGTAAGTCGATTGTAAGAAAAAACGGATTATACGGATCCAAAATTATATGATGACTTGCTCGGTTTCAAGCATCACTGAGATGCATTAAACCCCATTTTGCCAGAGCATGGCTCATATGTAAAAAAAAAAAAAAAAAAAAAAAAAAAAAAAGTATGAACCATGCTCTGGCACAACGGGGCTTAATGCATCTCCGTAATGCATTATACCAAGCACGACATCACCTAATTACGGATCCATAAAATCCATTCTGTCAAACGACTGACTGAATCGTGAGGTAGACTGGTCCTTTGACAATCAAGAAAATTTAACAGCAGCGAAAAGTTTCGGCCCAGGTCAGCCTGCGCGGACTGCGCAGGCTGACCTGGGTCGATACTTTTCGCAGATGCATTAACTCCCCTTTTCACAGAGCATGGCCCATATCCTTCTGTTCGTTTATTTTTTGCTTTTGTATGACCTGCCAATTATAATACTCTCTCACTCTCCCTGTGAGAGAATATAGGACCAAAGACACCTGCCCCTTTCATAGATAAACTTATATCTTTCTCTAACTGTTGGCAAGTCCTCCATCCATAAACAAATACGATAGTTTTAAACCAAATACTGAGAGATACAGCTAGTTTCGGTATCACGACAAATTGCTTTGCACATGTAGGACTGTATATCTCTCATATTTCAGAACGTTTTCCGACCCATCTACAGCATACATGGCAACTCGGAAGTATATAAAACAACTGAATGTACTCTGGTAAGGGTAAGGGTCAGATCTTTTCAAAGAGATAGCAGGTTTGTGTCGTTATTATCTGCTAATGATGGGTTCCCTTATCTTGTATGTTTGGTATATTTGTCTGTTTATAAATATACTTTCATTTATGTCCCCAACTTAGTAAATGGGTTCACAAAGTGTTTTATTATAGCGGATAACTACATGTACATGCAAAATACTCAAATCGTCTTTGGAAGGGCATTTTTTTAAAACCTGCTAAATAAGTGAAATGAAACTTTCAACCCGATAGTAAAAACCCAAGTTTTGCTATTTCAAAGGCAGTTTTTGGAAAGATATCTCCTTATCGGACAGTGTATATCCAAGATCAGACTGCACGTTTTGTGCAGTCTGATCTTGATCTATACTGTCCACAAAAGGTCCTTGAATCGCACTTAGCAGCCTAAGGGTTAAGGTTATGAAAATCTCACGAGCACCAGGATCCGTATTCACCAACCATTCTTCGAAGCATTTTTAGTCTACTTCTTAATGATTTTCTTAATTTGAAAGTAACGCATTTGTGTGGTATATGTCGAAGACAATGCCACAATGAGTTCAATACGGTATTTTGAAAATCATGTATCGTAGGTTGTGCAAAACCGAAGGAAGTAAACCCAGTTAAACTCAATTTTTCTAGGACAAATAAGTGTTTCGATAGAGCTCAGATACATAATTAACAACGGCGTTTTAAAATAAACTGGATTGGGCATCAATCATCGGAATACATGCACTTCTTTTTTAATTGAAAATATCTATACCCACAATGGCCTTCTATTGGTGAAATGATACACAAAACTTTTGTCTGCTGACCGTGTTCGTCTAAAAACCAGTTCGTCCCTGGGCTTGTTCGTCTCTTGGCGTGTTCGACCGGGCTTTTTCGTCCCACGTTATTATTGTGTGTTTATTTTTTCAAATTATTAATCCACACAATACCTCCCTTGACAAATACCACACCAGTGCTTTCAGCGCTTTGATCTATTTGGTTTAGCCCATCAGAAGTTGTGTTACTTTCTAAATCTAGAATTTGACTAAGAATGAAACTGAGAGCAGTTTATGAATATGAGCAATACGAGCCCTGGACTTTTGTCGCATTATTATTATTAATAAACGATGTTTAAATCAAAATAGAAACGAAGAAGGAAAATACCTTGTTATATTCGTAAATAAATTTACCTTTTCGTCGGCAGCTTGTCACGTGAAATATAAATGAAGCAAAGTTCGAACCCCTGATCATGAAAATTGCAGAAACAGTGTCAGCATTGCCGAATTAGAAAATTAAATTAGAATACTAAATATTTCATCTAGATTCGGAAATTTTGCCTATTTTCTAGTTGTCTAGCATAAAGAAATGCTGTATTTTTTTTTTTTTCCTGCAAAGGCTACTGTTTTTATTTACAGAAAATACAAGGTTTATCATGTAAATGTAATGTCAATTCTATTGCATTCTTACGAACATGGATTCTAAATTTTGTTTTAAATCTGAATTCTAAGACTAGATATTTAATTGGCTGAAACAGATCGACCTAGCGAGTCAGGTTTGCTAGTCTTGTTACTAAACCTTAAACTGCTAAGCGCACTCACAGACCTTTTGCGGACAGTGTAGATTAAGATCAGACTGCTCAGAACGTGCAGTCTAAACTTAGATCTACACTGTCCGATAAAGACATAAGGGAGATATTTTACTCCAAAAAATAAGTTTTAAATAACATTATTCGGGTTTTTTACTATCGGCTTGAAAGTTTTATTTAACTTATGTAGAAGGATAAGGTTTTGGAATTAAAACTTGAATTAGGACTGCTCGATAAAAACGACCTTTGAACTTTCCTGACTCACGATCCAGACTATATATGTATGCAAGTATTATTGTTAGGTATTACTTGTGGACATAGCTCTTTACCAGACGACAAATTCTAAGACTTCTCCAATTTGAAAGCGTTTGCAGACGACAAAATAAACCTAGCTTAAATGTTGAAATTTGTCTTTGAAAGCGTTCTTAACTGGAGTCGTAAAAAAACTGCTTTGAATGCATTGTCTGGCGACCTTTTCCTACTAACTGAAAATGCAAATTTCCTTTATTCACTAGCCCAAATGTTAATAGTGTTATACACAAATTAATTATGCATTTACATGTATATGAGCTGTGCTCTGGGAAAACGAGGCGTGGTGCTTCGTCATGCATTCTCTCGAGCAAGATGTCACATAAGACGATTCCATTTTCGCTGAAAACCGGCTGAATCATGAGGCAGAACCGTCCTTTGACATGAAAAGAATTTTCCAAAAGCAAAAACTTTCGTCCAAGGTCAGCTTGATCCGCGCAGGCTTACCTGGGCCTACTTTTGCAGATTTATTAAACCACCTTTTCACAGAGCTTGGCTCATTTATTGTGTGCTGCGAGAAAATAAACACAAGTAACGCTAGGAAAGACTGATCCTTTCTTATGTTTAAATTGTGATTAATGTCGCTTTCAACAGAATTTCGGGCATTTTAAGGTGACGGCACAGTTACATGTTTTTGACTGTTCTGGCTTTAAACCGGTACTGCGCCTCGGCAGTGCCTTGCTCATAGTCGCTAGCAATGCCAAGCACGAAAGCACTCTCATGGGATCATGCTGCCAAAAAAACAGAGTATGCGAAATTGCTTTACATTTGAGCCATGCTCTGTGAAAAGGGGGCTTGATGCATCTGCGAAAAGTATCGACTCAGGTCAGTCTGCGCAGTCCGCGCAGGCTGACCTGAGTCGATACTTTTCGCTATTTTTTTCAATTTTCAATATGCCAAAGGACAAATCTGCCTCATGATTCAGTCGGTTGTTAAAAAAGTGGCTATTATGCATTCAGAATTATGTGATGGCTTGATTGGTATCATGCCTTGCGGAGATGTATTAAGCCCCTTTTATAAGAGCATGGCTCATTTATTTGAAACGGGTTTCGTAAAACTAAAAATTTCAATCCATTTCAAGGAAAGCAGACAAAGATCAGACAACAAAGTAAGATCGCCTGGATGAGCCGTCTCAGCTGAAAAGGTTGCTACACTCAAGAAATCAAGCCCTGAATAATATGGCCACAGATACGTATTGAGAGGAGAGTAGACTAGGATCAGCCTGCACTTTCGTGCGCTCTGATCAAGCTTGGTCTACTCTGCTCGATACCTGGATCCGTATTCACAAATCATTCTTAATATGATTTTGAATATAATTCTCAAGATTTTTTTTTTTCTAAATTTCAAAGTAACGCAATTTCTGATTGGCGGAACCAAATGGTTTGGCCAACCACAATTGTTTTCTTTCTGAATTAAGAGTAAGACTAAGAATGCTGTATAGAATGGTAGGTGAAAACAGACCCTGTATTTTGATCTTTAATCATTTTGTCATATCTCCACATTCTTAATTATTATTATGAAAGAAATAGTAGTAGATTCATAACCTATGTGTAAAATGTGGCAAATGAAAATATTGCTCTCTACGGGTATTTATACGAATCTGTACTCTATATGACAAAGACATGTGCCGAGAGAAATGAAAGGCCCACCAGGCGCCAAAAGAATTCGGGTGTCCATTTGCAGGCAAATTAAATTCATACAATTTAAATGAGCCGCGCCCCCTGTGAAAAGGAGGCTTAATGCATCTGCGAAAAGTATCGTCCCAGGTCAGCCTGCGCAGTCCGCGCAGGCTGACCTGGACCGAAACTTTTCTCTATCAGTCAATTTTCTGCATGTCAAAGGACCAGTGTACCTCATAAATCAGTCGGTTGTTATACAAAATGGATTTTATGGACCCACAATTATGCAATGGCTTGCTGGGTATCGTGGATCACGGAGATGCATTAAGCCCCCTTTTGCGAGAGCATGGCTCAATAATGTATGTGGATAATTATGAATCTGACCATGCGTTACAGTGCAATCAGTCAGTCGCTGGAGAAAAATGAATTGCAGAAATAGAATAAAAGCTGCCAACTTTGAATCTGTTTTAATATTTTATATTGTTCTGCCTCTGACTGGTACTTTGACCATCCATATTTAGATCATCGTACCTATGGTAATCGCCATACTTTAACTAGTATCAATGAAATTTACATCTTTATTCTAAACGAAACCATTTACATTGGCCGCCATTTGGCCTTTAATCAAAGGAGGACCAAAACGTTCAGACTGCAAAGCGAATCAGGTATTGCGATTTTCAATTCTTTTAGAATATTAGACAAAACAACAGTCAATCTCGAGCTAATACCCTGCACGTATTGTGCAATCTGACCTTGATTTACCTTGTCTAAGAAAGCCACTTTTGCTGTAATAGACACTATAACCCGTTACCAAACAGTCCCGACATTTAACTCTGATCCTGCTAAATAATTTTAAAGCCGATGGTAAAATCCAAAATGTTGGTCTTTTAAAGGCAAGAGGACTTGAAAAATATCTCCATATCGGATAGTGTAGATCCAAGATCAGACTGCACGTTCTGTGCAGTCTGATCTTGAACTACAGTGTCCGCAAAAGGTTCGTGAGTCGCGTTTAGCAGCCTAAGGGTTAATAAACCCGAGGAAAAGGTTTTTGAAATCGTTGTGGGGAAAGGAGGAAATGCTGTTAACCAGCAGTTTCTCCTTTTCCCATAATGCATTCAAATGATTTTCTTTGGAAGATAAATCTATTTTTTTTTTAAATTTGCAATCTGTAAACACATGTAATTTGGACAACTGTAAAAAATTGTAGTTTGTTGAAAAGTTTAGGGTTAGATGTTGTCGTGGAAAAAAAAAAAGTATCTGGGAAGCTGTTTATCTTCCATAGGAGGTTGTGTCTTAGGGCTTCCCTTTAAATCTTCTTTGCTTTTGAGATAATTCTCTTAATTGACATTTGAAATACTTACGTAGCTAATGCACAAGACTGGATTAACTCTTTACCAAGCGACAATAATTTAGATTGGTCCAAACTGAAAACAGTTGCACACGACAAATTAAAGGTGGCTCAAATGACAAAATTTGTCCTTGATAGAGTAGAAAACATTGTGGGAAAAGGAGAAAATGCTGGTTACCAGCATTTTCTCCTTTTCCCACAATGTTTTCAAAAGGCTTCTTCCTCGGGGTCGGTAAAAGTCGGAATTGTGTGGTAAAGGGTTAAACCAATCTATCTCCTCTGTTTATACCTGTTACCTTACAGGCTGTTTAAACCTCACTTGAAACTAACTTTAAGTGACAAAAGTAGATAGGTCTGGAGGAAAGGAAATCGTTCGGAAAGGTCTGTTCCCAACTTCTTAATGTCTTCAAAAACTTGTTTAGGAACAGGTTCCCTTTTGCCACAATGTGTCCATTTTACTGAAAGAGATGTAGTTGTGCTTGTGCTGATAGCTTGATATTACTTCTCTGCTACTCTCTGCCTCTGCCTCATGATAAACGTGTGACCGCATTTACGCCTGTGTCTATGTCTCTGTCTGTCTGTCTGTCGGTCCGTCTGTCTGTCTCGCTGTCTGTCTGTCTCGCTGTCTCTCCCCCCTCTCTCCCTCTCTCTCTCTGACTCTTTGTCTCTCTCTCTCTTTCTCTCTCTCTGCCGGGATTTCTTTCTTCCTTCCTTCTCTTTCCGTTTCTTTTTTTCCTTTTCCTGTCCTTTTCTTTCATTTTCTTTTCTTTGAGTCGTCATAGTCCAAGATTACTTCCAAAGGGCTAATTTCGCAAGGCAGATCCTTTGAAAGTCGTCAATTAGAGGCTTTTGTCTTAATTTGCTATAAATATCTGACTTGACCTTCATATTTGACTTAGTTCTGCTTCTAGATAATTGGAATATTAATGGTTTATTGAAGGAGAATAAGCCTTAACCCTTTACCACACAATCCCTGGTTTTAAGGACCATGCAGAAAAAGCCTTTTGAAAACATAGCGGGAAAAGGAGAAAATGCTGGTAACCAGCACGTTCTCCTTTTCCCACAATGTTTTCTACCGTTTCGAAAACAAATTTCAATTTTTGAATCACATTTATTTTGTCGTCTGCAAATGCTTTCATTTTGGACTACTCCAAAATTTTGTCGTTTAGTAAAGGGTGAAAGAATATGCCTACATAGCAACTTCGTATTCGTCACGCGTGTGAATATCATTGGTATACCTATTGTTCGCACATTCACGTACGAGGTTTTTTTTTGGGGGGGGGGGGGGAAGATAGATATTCCTGAGAGAGAGAGAGAGAGAGAGAGAGCCAGAGCCAGAGAGAGAGCTAGAGATAGCCAGAACCGTATTTTAGTATGTGTTACATTGTGTCTTATGGCGGAATTTTTTTTTTTTGAAGATGGTTGACCAAGGTCAACCCGCAGATGAGCGGCACTCTGGTAAAAGGACGTTTAATACATCTTAGTATTACCTTATACAAAGCAAGTCAACATATGTCAAGGGATCCATAAAATCCATTTTGTCTAAAAACCGGCTGAATCATGAGGTAGAATGATCCCTGGACATGCAGAAACTTACGAATAGCAAGAAGTTTCAACCCAGGTCAGTCTGCGCGGATTGCTCAGAATGACAAGGGTCGACGCATTTTGCAGAGGTATTAAACCACTCTTTCACAAAGCCCATATGTTTGAAGTCACAGTTTCGTAATTAGCAACAATACTTTATATTATTGTACTTCTAAATTTTATGGCTAACCATTTGCTAGGACGTTTTGTCTTGAAATTTAGTATAAGAGTATAGAGGGCTTTGTAGCAACCAGTTTTGCAATAAAAACGAAAATTGAGTTTAGCAATAATTTATTGCAATTCTCGGTTTTATTGCAAAACTGGTTGCTACAGGGCTTTGCAAAATTGGCTTGTTAACTTTACTTTGTCTCCTACCCGTATTTATCAATTAGTTTCTGATTATCCCATCAGTTCACTGGTATACAGGTTAACTTGCTACTTTCTGAAATATCTATATATGTCAGTCTCGCCGTCATGCTCGCCCAAGATCTAGTGATTTTCATATTTATTATTTTTCGTGGATGGCTATGTACAACCGTGTACTTGTCGTAAAATAAAATGTTCTGTTCTGAAACATATTTGCAGCACACAACCTTGAAAATATCCTTGTAAATTAGCTGATTAACCCTTATGCTGCTGAGCGCCACTCGGGACACTTGTGAGGACAGTGCAGATCAAGATCAGACTGCACAAAACGTGCAGTCTGATCTTGGATCTACAATGTCCGATACGGTATTTTTTCGCTGTGAAATAAAGTTTGAAATTGCAATATTTTGGATTTTACGAATGAGTGAAGCTAAGCCCCCGTAGCTCAGTTGGAAGCGTACAGGACTTGAGAACAGGAGGTCGCTGGTTCGATCCCCGGCTTGGCCAATTTCCGAGGATTGATGATAGTCAGTGCGACAGAATTCATTCCTCTCTCACCGCTGACCATTGTTTTCGACGATGGTTATGTGGGAAAGCAGCCAGTGTATGGGAAAGAATATTGTGTGGAGTACTGGTAAAAGAAACTCCAGTAAAGCATGGATAGGTGCACTGGCCGCCGCGACATAACTGAAATAATGTTGAAAACGGCGTTAAGCACCATACAATCAATCAATCAACGAATGAGTGAAAATGTTCGTTTCATTTATTTAGCAGCTGAAGGGTTAAGATAAATGAAGGTATGATACATAAATTAAATTTAGCTTTTACATGTTGCAAGTAAAGGTCTCCTTTTACTACAACGTTTTCTGAAGTGGTCTGTAGCAAGAGGCAAGAAGCCGTCTTCATTATGTGGCGAGTAAAAACACCATGTTAATCCGACATTTCCAACCAATGGTAAAAACCCGAAACAATGCTATTTCAACGTTCTTTTCGCTGGAAGAAAACCGCTGTATCGGACGGGGAGGATCAGTGATCAAACTACACTCTCTGTGCAGTCTAATCTTGATCCACGCTGTCCGCAGAAAGCACACTGAGACGCGCTTCTTTGGCACCCTAATGGTTAACATGGAATTGTTTCTTTGGTTCTAGATATCAAAATGCGTATGTGATGTTTTTTTTTATGTCTTTGACAGTCCGTCGCCACAAGAAAAATGTTTTCTTTTTCATATGGAATTCTCCCAGCGGTGTCATTTGGTTTTTTTGCTTTATTATTTCAGATTACCCAAGAATTCATGAAATTTCATGAAACGCTCACACGCATTACTTTCACTGTAATAAATGTAATAATAGATTTCTAAAGAGCAGTAATTGCTTCAACCTTCACCAGACGACAAAATTTTAGCCTTGTCCAAACTGAGAGCATTTGCAGACGACAGTTTCATTGTGGCTCAAATGGTGGAATTTTTCTTTGATAGAGTAGAAAACATTATGGGAAAATGAGAAAATGCTGTTTACCAGCATTTTCTCCTTGTCCCAAAATATTTTCAAAAGGCTTCTTTCCCAGGGTCGTTAAAAGGCGACATCGTGCGGAAGAGTGTTAACACGTGGTGCAAATTAAGGCTAGAGAATGTCAGAATGTTAATTGGAAGAAATTACACTCATTCGATTAACTTGTGGTTTTTTCTGGTTTCAAAGATGTCAGACCTCTTAATAAAAAAAAAAAAACCTCAATGTATAATACGTACATTAAAGGGCTTTTATAACTACTGCAGGCATGGAAAATGTTGTACACAAGCATTCACGCATGTTTTATCATCTGATTTACCGATAATAGCTCTTACACGTAGTTATGGTAATCGGACGTAGAGTAAGAGCAGCAACTCATGTATAGAACGCGTTATTACGTGCTGAACTGGGGTGCCTTTCTCTAAACTGCGTACGCAAGAAATTTGCGTACGCAGTTTAGGTAAGCACGCATCAAGTCTGAAAACAACTTTCACTGAACTGCATAGCTTAACGATTTGATAAGATATTTGCATAACTATACGCCAGCTCATACCTCTGGGGAAAGTAGGGATTTTATGTGAGTCCCAGAAATTTTGCGTAATTCTACGCAGTTTACTGAAAGGTACCCCTGGTTCCGTATTCACCAACCATTCTTTAGAACGTTCGCAGTCTTATTCACCAGAATTTTCTAAATTTAGAAGTAACACAACCTCTGATTGGCTAAACCGAATGGTTTACCCAATCAGAGGTTGTGTTACTTTCAGATTTCAAATTTAGAAAATCTTAGAGAATAAGACAAAGAATGTTCTAAAGAATGGTTGGTGAATACAGACCCAGGTCGTCTGGATCTTTTGTAGGAATACAAATTTTAGAGCAGCTTTTATAACCTAAAATAAGAATATTCAACATAAAAGAGAGCTTCGTGATACAATGTAGCAAAAGGAGAAGTTGATCTTGACGAACAAAAATCTGAGTTTAAAACGATTTTTAAAAGTGTTGTGCTGTGTGTTAGAGAATAGTATTGATCTGGGCCCGTATTCATCAACCATTCTTGAGAACATTCTTAGTCTTATCCGCAACCATTTTCTAAATTCGAAAAAACACACATTCTGATGGCTAAACGATATGGTATAGCCAATCAGAAGGTGCGTTGCTTTCTAAATCTAGAATTAGACTAAGAATGAAATTAATCAAAGTGCTGTAAGCACGGTAATCGGTCGACACTGAATAACTACAGTGGTTTGAAATCACAAATCAAATGGTATATGTTTAAACTATGTATGGGACAAAAAATCCTACACCGTTACGAATGAGCCACGTAGGATCCCACTTTTTTAAACTATTTTTTACAAATTAGTATTTTAACGATTGGTTAAAATATAGGCTATGTTTGCCAGCCGACAGCAATAGAACGTAAAAAATATGTGACAATTCTGATCAGCAGTACCCATTATCAAGTTTTAGATATCACTCATCATGAACAGCAGTACCTACCAACCCTTTAAAAGAGTGAAAAATACATATATTCTTTTCTGTAACTTTGGCAACTTTGGTAACATATAAAAGTCGTACAAAATATGCCTGCATTCTAACTTTGGAATTGTTTACTTTGGGCTGCTTGTAGGCCTTTCATTTTTCCATTTTTAACAAGACCTCGTATTCATCTTGACAAACTGTCCTACCTATTTTTTAGCGGGCCAAATCGTCCAGTCCAAAGGTCTGCTGGCTAATTTCTCCTACATTATACTTTCAAAGAATGTAGATACACAATAGCTGCCTAACCGTCAACTCTTTACCAAATGATAAAATTTTAGACTTGTCCAAATCAAAGCATCTGCACGTGACGAATTAAATGTAGACCAAATGATGATTTGAATCGTTGAAAGGGTAAAAAAAACATGGGAAAAGGAGAAAATGGTAACCTGCATTTTCCCCTTTTCTCACAATGTTTTCAACTTCTTTCTCATGGGCATTAAAAAAGGATAGTATGGGTAAGAGTTAAAACACGTAGTTAATCGACTAGCCTTTTACAGTCAGGAAAACAATATCAAACACTAGGCTACAATTTCATGGTCGTTTTTTTCCCTATATACATCCCAAATAAACAGACGATTAGATCTAAGATATGAACGTCTGTGATATTGAATTGCATTGCGTTCAAAGGACAGTCTGATCTTTATCTTTTATTGTTTTCAAAAGCGACTTTACTTGTCCATAGCCAACAAAGGTAATTGTATCAGAGTCATTCTAATCAGCAAGAGCATAACTGCGGTAGCCTTGATCTCTTTATCTGAAATGTGGAAAGGGTGAGAATCGACCAATATGCAATAGGCGATGAGACAAACATGTTGCTTACATTTGCACGCTTAGAGCGCTAAATTGTTAAAATAGACATGTTGAGCTTGGAAAAGCAGCCTAAATATTGCAGGACCATTGCTGTCTTGAGTAGAATAACTCGGAAAACTGGCATGACAGATCCAAGATCTGACTGCATGTTCTGAGCAGTCTGGTCTAAATCTGTACTCTCTGCAAAGACTTTTTCCCTGGTCCGTTGATTCAGATATGGAGAATATAACAGTAAGTGAGCTTATTTGTGTTACAGTTTCAGGGTTTTTTATCCCCGATGAAAATGTTCTATTTGACAAAATTTTGAAAATCTTTCAATTGGGTGAAAAACGCAGTGGAAAAAAGAGAACATGCTGAATACATGCAGTTTCTCCAACTATATTTTCAAAGCCCCACAGGATTGTTTGGTCAAGGGTTAACAGACTGATTCCAGCCTGAGGCTGTAGAAACTCACCAAGAAGAAACATGTAAGTGACTGTGTAAAATGGTAGTGCCATGGTTGGAAGGAGAGGAAGAGGGGCTGTGAAAACAATTTAACCCTTATCCCGCTAAAACATTGTAATGAAATTTCAAACCGGTGGTAAAACCCGAATAATTCTGTCAAACTTATTCTTTTTTAGAAGAAAGAAATATTTCCTTATCGAACGTTCTGTGCAGTCTGATCTTGATCTATACTATCCGCAAAAAGGTCAGTGAGTCGCACTTAGCAGCCTAAGAGTTAATGCATCATACGCTGAAAGATGCGTAATCAGTCAGTATTGTGAATGGACAGTCTGGGTACTAAGGTTGCAAGCGGTGAATCGCCAGTCCATTCTGAAAATGTTTACGTAATAGCCTCTCCGCGAGGGTCATAACCTTTACACAACTCTATACCCTTTGTCCACACAGCTTCACACCCTTCGCCTCACATATGCGATCCCTGCATTAAACGACCAACGGCCGGTTACTATTTTAAACTTACGGGGCTGTTACGAGTTGCATTTACATCAGTTTTCTCTTAGGCAGAGCAATCTAAATTTTCAAATTCTTTTAAAGCAATGTTTCCTTACAAACTCCAGGCAGAGCAATCTAAATTTTCAAATTCTTTTAAAGCAATGTTTCCTTACAAACTCCTTTCTGTTGCGAGTTTATTCCTTTAAAGCCCAAAATGACCTATAATCTTTTCAACACCTGCTACATAGACGGAGAGCACTCGTCAAAACTCGGCCGATCCCGGATCTACGTATAACTATCAACGGATCACTCGAAATTTGCCGAATGATAGGGACAGCAGACGACTACAATATGTGTTCACATCACCCGATACACTTGATTCGCACTCGTTTCATTCATAAAACTGCTGCTGATCACTGACCACATTTCTTATAATAGTGTTGAAAGTAAACTGCTCCACTTTTTGCTGGCCAGAGATTTTGATAATACTGTAATTATGACATACTTCATCAGTAAACAAATTGTAACCGCCGTTTATTACATAATTTGAAAGTTATTATGAGATTATTTGACATTACTTAACGCCTGTTTACCGCTAATTACTATTCCTGCGCTTATCTGGGTCAAAAGTGCGCTTATCTGTGTCAAAAGTAGTCTTTGTAATAAGGTCATCACAGCAAGTATAAGCGTTAAAACGCTGTAAGTAAAAGCTGTTACGAGTTGCAGTTACATCAGTTTGCCCTGAGCGGACGGGTTTCCGAAGTTTGCCATCTCTCTAATCGGTCTACCGACCGATTAAAAATGGTTTGTGAATACGGACCCAGATCTTTAGCCAATGGTTTTGTCCTGTGACTAAAAAGCCGAGAGTTGATATTAAGTCTTAATCGTTAACTCACTAGAATCGTCTCGATGAGGCATTCCAATGAGTGCCCACAACTGGGGTTTTATTTCTACAAAATTTCATAACCTAACTACATTTTCAAGGGTTGCTTAGCAAACCGTCCATAATGAATTTTATGATATTGACCGATAGCGCTAAGATGCTGTTCGGAGATGTATTAAACTCCCTTTTCACAGAGCATGACTCATTTTTATTTAACAAGGAGAAGGTCAGAGAAGTAAAAATATGATCAAAGGTTACTTTTTCAGGTGTATCAAAAAATTGATCTTGTATAATTTTGAAATTTCATGCTCAGCTGTGTTGAGCATGGAAAAAATTTTATAAGCTCCGATCCCGCTCTTCAAATATCAAACAACCAATCGGTGTCGAAGAATAAGGATCTGAAGCCTTCATGAAAACGGTTGATAACTTTTCACGAGGGGTGAGGAAGAAAACAACACATTTTATGGTACAGTGTAGATCCAAGACATGACATTTTTTTTTTCTTTTAGTCAGATATTGATCTTGAATGTCTTTACCAAACAATCCCGGGTTTTCACATCCCTGAGAAAGAAGCTTTTTGAAAACATTGTGGGGAAAAAAGAGAAAATGCTGTTAACCAGCATTTTCTCCTTTTCCCACAATGTTTTCTACCCTTCCCAAAACAAATTTCAATTTTTGAGTCACATTAATTTCGTCGTTTGCAAATGCTTTCAATTTTGACGAGTCTAAAATTTTGTCTTTTGCTAAAGAGTAAATCGGTAGTTAATATCTGCATTACCACCGGAAAGGTTAAAGGTTAATCGGTTATCAATACCACTACTTTTTTTCTTTACCAAGGTCATATTCATTATTCTCGGTTTTGCTTTCACCAGAAAATATGACCCTGGTTCACGTGGTGCTTGTACTTTGGATATTCGAGCTGTAGAATCTCCGCAGAAACTGTACCTCTATTATCGCCTACACCATCTGAATTCGCAGTACTTAAACCTCATCCTGCTATATAAATGAAACAAAAAAATTCCATGCAATAGTAGAAATCCAAATATTGCGATTGCCAAGTTGATTTTGCTGGAAAGAAAACACCGTATCGGACAGTGTAGATCAAAGATCAGACTGCACGTTCTGTGCAGTCTGGTCTTGATCTACACTGTCCGCAAAAGGTCAGTGAGTCGCGCTTAGCAGCTTAAGGGTTAATTCCATTGTGTAAATTGCTGACACATTTTTGTAGCAATCCAAGTAAAGCCGAGGTCGCTTAGAACATCAGCAAGGAAGAACGTGAAAGCCTATTAAAGGTAATGCCACTATTTACGAGCGTTCAAGAGAATGACATGTTGGAGAAGATATTTGTCAATTATCATTTATATAAGATAGAATCACTACTAAATGGTTTAGACGATAAAAGTCAAGATTATTTCACCCTTTACCTCCCGAAACAAACTTGCAACAGGCTACCACAAGAAAGGTAGGTACTCAAAATGAATTAAGTTTAAAAAAATAAAAAGTTGTGGACATCTGGTGGCAAAAGAATAAAGTACGAGTTGCCAGAAGTCTCGTTGTACCACGATGTTTTCAAAAGTGGTCAGCTGGTCGACGAAAAAAAAAAAAAAAATTGGTTAAATATGTAAATGGAAAGGAGACTTTCGAAAAAAGCAGACAAAGCAATGAAATGTTTTTAATTTCAAGGCAATATACTAACATCCCCAAAATTGCTTTTTCAAACTTTTTTGATCGTCAGAGAAATCCCAGAGTATCGAACATTGTAGCTCCAATATAAGCCTTAGGCTGATTATCGCGGCTCAGTGATCTTTTGCGAACAATGTAGATTAAGATCAGACTGCGCAGATTGTGCAGTCTGATCTTGGATCTACTGTCCGATACGGAGATATTTTTCCCCTTAAAACAGGCGTTGGAAATAGCAACATTTGGGTGTTTAAAATCAGTTTGAAAGTTTCATTTCACTTCTTTAGCAGGATAAGGGTTATGGTAGCACGTTCTGTGCACTCTGATCTGTGGTCTACACATCTGCTCTACGGAGACATTTTAGACAATAGCAACATTGAAACCACAATGATTCAGGTCCCATTTCCAGACTGAAAATGTCTGTTGGGTTTATTCGGTGCTCTAAGGGTAAAGTCGAGCTTAATAACCTAGGCGTTAACATCACTTTAGATGGTAATTTCTTGGTTGTATTTGTGGCCTTTATACGTATGATTGAATATTGTTTGAGTAAGCTTAGTTTACATTGTTACTGATTTGTAAGCTTGTGAGTTTCAATTCCGACTGGGCTGAAACTCTTTCCGAGGTTTGATGCAAGTCATTGCGTCAGAATTGACAAACCAGTCATCTCTCACATCTAAACATTACTTCGACATCGTTTTTTTTTTTGGGGGGGGGGGAGGATAGCTTGCTCTAGTATTTCTGATATGGCGTGCAACACACGAAGAGGGGCCTTCGGCGTCGTCTCAGATCAGCCTGTGCAGTCTGTGACTAATCCGAGGCGACACGTCCCGTTTTTTGTGCGATTTTCTGTTTCACGAAAGTCTACTGTATGAAAAAATCACAAGCAGTCGTAAAGTGCCGTCTGGGATAAGCCTGCGCGGACTGCGCAGGCTAATACGAGACGACACTTTACGCTAATGTCCGAAGGTCTCATATCGCTTGTTGCGGGCCATATAGTGTTGCAAGTACTACAGACAACAAAACTTCAGAAATGTCCTTGCCCTCTGACCTTGATCAGCGCTCGGTTGATACCCAGATGGTTAAGCTACACCTAGAAAGTCAATGATTGGGTACTACGTTTTGGTTGGAGTCGTTACATCAGGGTCAGTATTCACCAACCATTCTTAAGAACCTTCTTAGTCTTGTTCTCCAAAATTTTCTACATTTGAAAGTAACACAACTTCTGATTGGCTAAACCAAATGGTTTAGCCAACCAGAAGGTGTGTTACTTTCAAATGTGGAAAATCTTGGAGAACAAGACTAAGACTATTGTAAAGAAAGGTTGGTGAATACAGACCCGGGGTCTATATTCAACAAATACAACCTTACAGCCAGAGAACACAAATGCTGTTAAAAGTTGAAAGTGTGTAGAATGGCTCAGAGTTTAATCATCTGTGTAAACACAGACACATTATCAACATATATGGTGTGAGGATAGAGAAACTCGTGGGATTTGTCCTCATCTAGAACCGGGAACGACAACAGCGATTTATTTGAAAAAAAAATGAATTGTATTTTCTATCCGTTGAAATCTGTGCAGCCTTGCAGCCGGCAGGGCCAACATATGGCATGAAGATATATGATTGATTATAGTTGCATAAAATAAAGATGAAATGGGTTAAAAACTAGCTGAAAACGTGTCTAGATGTACCTCTAACAACATTCTTAGTCTCAATATTTGAGATTTTCTAAATTTGAAAGTAACTCAACTACTGACAAATGGTTTAGCCAGACGGAAGTTGTGGTGAGTTCAAAGTTTGAAAATTCCCGAGAGTAAGACTTAGAATGTTCGTAAGAATGGTTGGTGAAAACGAACCCAGGATACAGGTTAAGAAAACAATTCCAAGATCACTCTTTATCTAGTAGAAGGATTGCCGCCTTTTATGTATACCATTAGTTTAAGTCTGTCAGCTAATTAAACCTTTACCACATGGCAATATTTTAGACACTTCCAGATTGAAAGCATTTGCAGATGACAAAGTAAATATGATTCAAAAAATGGAAAAAAATAATTTTTTTTTTTGGAAGGATACAAAACATTGTTGGAAAAGGAGAAAATGCTGGTTACCAGCATTTTCTCCTTTTCCCACAATGTTTTCAAAATGCTTCTTTCTAAGGGTCGTTAAAAGTCGGGATTGTGTGGTAAAGGGTTAATCAATCCTCAGAGAAAGTAGACAGAATGGACTGGTAAGAGATACAAATACTTACATACAAAAGATTTTAATTTTAATGAATTTTGTCATCGGTTGAAATGTCTAACGGCGGACAGTGTAGATCAAAGACCATTTTGTGCGTTCTATGCAATCTGATCTTGATCGCTAGTGTCCTCAGAATGCAGCTTAGGTAGTAATGGTTAAAAAGGCCTTTACAGTAAAAGGTCTAAAAGGTCATCCAATTCCAGCTGCAAGTACACTCTATAGCCTTTGACGAGGCATTTACACTGTCCTATAAAAACGGATGTTACTACGGCGAAGTTCAATAAAAGTGACATCGAATAAGCCTTTTGGATCAGTCTTCAACGGAATTATATCTAATAAGAAATGGTTTACGACGCGCAAGTCAATTACCGCGAATAAATCTTCATTTTATCGCGAGCCAATTTTCTCTGAACAAAAAAATATCGTCCGATTGTCAAGAAAACTTGTATTTCCCTATTGTGGGTGTTATATATAATATTTGAGTTAGGAAATTGGTGTCTTAAACCTTTATCACACAATCCCGAGTCTTAACGAACACGAGAAGGAAGGCTTTTGTAAAGATTGTAACCAGCATTTTCTCCTTTTTCTACCATGTTTTCAACCCGATCAAAAACTGCTGCTCATTTGTGCCAACTTCATATTTATCGTCTGCAGTTACTCTCAGTTTGGAGGAGTCAAAATTTGTTGGCTGGTTAAGGGTTAAGCCCATTTCGTGTGTCTTCGTGTGCCTTGGCAATTTTTGTCGTTTGTCATTACCTTTCGGTTAGGCTACGTATGTCATTGAAATAGCCCAATTCTGGAAGCTCTCGGTGGCGTATAGAGTTCATAAATCGCGGAAGGCAAGTTCGGGTGCTGGACTCGGAAAGAACATATCGCCAGGGTTTGATTTTACAACACATCCTTAATATGTCACCAAGGTCCGTATTCACCATCCATTCTTTAGAACGTTATTAGTCTTATTTTCTAGAATTTTCTTAATTTGAAAGTAACAGAACTCCTTACGTATTTCACTATGATGAGTCTAGGACTGGGAGAAGCGGCTTTACTGCATCTGCAAAATGCCTTGTACCATGCAAGTCGTGGTCATTAAACACATCCATTCTGTCTAAAGTCCAGCTTAATCATGAAGTAGAATAGTCCATCGAAATGCAGAAAATGTACCAGTAGCAAAGAGTTTTGCCAAGGTAGGCCTATGCTGACTGCGCAGACTGACATGGTCGATATTTTTTGCAGATGCATTTTTACAGAAAATAGCCCATTTGAATTGTGTGTATTTCAGATATGACCCATATCTTGTCATCATTATGGATCCTGTTTTTGTTAATTATTATAGGTCAGTTAACAGTGTCAGCGCTTAAGGGCATTTTTTTTTTTTTGTCTTTTAACTACTAAATAAACGAGCCGTGCTCTGTGAAAAGGGGGCTTAATGCATCTGCAAATGTTTCGACCCAGGTCAGCCTGAGCAGTCATGGGCCTGACATGGGCCGAAACTTTTTGTTATTGGCCAATTTTCTGTATGTCCAAGGACCAAATCTACCCCATGATTTAGTTGGTTGTTAAAAAAGTGGCTTTTATGAATCCATGATCATGTGATGGCTTGATTGGTACAGTACATCACGGAGATGCAGTAAGCCCCCTTTTGCTAGAGCATGGCTCAGATATTTCAAAACATGAAAAGAAGCCTCGTACATCGATTCCAATGCTATTTTGACCAGAATGTATCTTAAAATATGGAACTCTATAGACTAAAGATCAGATTGCTCGACTTGGCTGTCTGACCTTGTACTACACTGCCATGAGCCGTGTTCTGGCAAAAGGAGGCTTAATGCATCTCCGTAATACATTGTACCAAGCATGACATCACATAATTATAGATAGATAAAATCTATTTTGTCTATCAACAGACTGAATCATGATGAAGACTGTCCTTTGCCAAGCAGAAAATTAGCCAGTTGTAAAAAGTTTCGACCCTGCGCGAATTACGCAGGCTGACATCGGTAGATATTTTTTGCAGATAAACTATGCCCCCTTTTTCACAGTGCATGGCTCATATATAATTATTCTCGAACATCTTAAAGGTCAGTTCAAGAAAAGTATACTTGTCATATTGCATTCTTTCATTCATAAAAATAAACCCTGCAGGGATTTCCCCACACAGGTTTACGATGCGTCAATATCGGTTATTAAACTTTTTAACTGTTTACCCCATAAATATGATGTCTGGATTGGTCCAACTTTAACTGTTCAAAAATGCCAAACTTTTGGACTTATCCAAGTCCAAAGCATTTGCGGACAACAAATTAAGCGTCTTCGAAAGGATAGAAACATTGTAGGCAAAGAAATAAATGCTGGTTACGAGCCTTTTCTCCTTTTCCCACAATGTTTTCAAAAGCTGTAGAACTGTTGACCTGTAGCCGTCTTTATTGCATTCAATGATTTTTTTTTTTTATTTCAGTGGTTTATGATTCAAACACTCTTTTTCTTAGGTGGGCCATTTTTCAAGAACCAATATTTGAAAGAATAAGCTTTCTAAATCAAAGACAGCCTACAAGTAAACTGGGATCCATGATGTTTATAATCCCAATCCCACTTCTAGCTACAACGTAGAAGACTTTTGGTCCGTCAATCATTTACGTCATCTGTAGACAAATTGTTTCCTAACTCATTAGCTAGTCGACCAAGGGCAATGAAACTTCCTACAACAATATGACCCAAGATAGAACTTAATGTTTTGAGTTCATGAGGGTCAAAGTTCAAGTTCATGGGCATCCTCGATGTTTCGGTTGTATTAACGCGGCATCTATTTTTGATGCAGGATACGGAATGTGTCGACACATAAATGTGAGGTTGACATAGTTATCACGATGTACAACAGGAAGTTAGATTTGGATTGAATTTGTTTGTTAAATCAGAATGGTTTCAGCATCTATCCACTTACATTTTCAACATTGAATCGACTGTAATTTAACCTTGAGGCTGCTAAATGCGACAGAACGTGCAGTTTGATATTAGACTTACACTATCCGATCAATAGATATCCCCCTCCTCCCCCCCACCCCCCCAAAAAACCCTTGAAATAACAAAATATGGGTTCTAATCATCGGGTTGAAAGTTTCATTTCACTTATTTAGCAGGTTGCCACCTTTACGAGGGTATCCATTACTTACTCTTGTCTCTATTCATCCCTGAAACTGTTGAATAAGTCAAGTGAAAATCTTTAGCCAACAGGGTAGAAGCTGACATTCCGTTTTACATAGGTTTTTTCGCCAGAACTTCTCAACGTATCGGATAGTGTGGATCCAAGATCAGAGTCTCTGACATTCTGTAAAGTCTGATCGTGATCTACAGCATCCACACTGAGCTGCACTTAGCAGCCCAGGAGATGGAACTGTTACTATCCTAGCTAAAATAGGACAATCAAAGCAACTTTCACCGAGCGATTCGTCGACAAGGATCAATTTATGTCCCAAGATGCCCTGTGTCATGCTTTCATTTAAACCCGGGGGTGGGTGGGGCGGTGGGTACGTGGCTCAGTGGTAAAGTTCAGGACTCGTGACCTGCAGGTCCAGGGTTCCAGCCTCATTGGATCCACCGGTCTTTCGTTGGAGTGTCCTTGGGAAAGACACTTCAGAGCCCCAGCCTAGCATTGGTGGAACCCAGGAAATACATGAATATGTGAGCTGTCGCCGTGATATAACTGAAATAATGTTAAAAGCAGCGTAAAAAAACACCATCAAGTCAATCAATTAAACTTTTGACAAAGCTAAATAGGTAGAAAGGATTTCCTAGATCCTAGAAACAGCCCAGCTGACCGCATTTCGATGCCCTTCTGGTTTAAACGGTCGCGCTATGTAGATTGCATGTTCAGCACAGTTTATCAGAGACGCAACGTCTGCAACATGACATAAGATTGCCATCAGCATTATACGGGTTTCAAGTTCCTGTGGTTTCAAATGCCATGGACAAATGCCAGCAAAATATCACTAGACCTAACTCTGGCACTTGCACCCACATGGGGGCGGGGGGGGGGGGGTTTAAACAGAAATTGGTCTATATTGATTTGAGCCATGCTCTGTGGCAAGAGGGCTTAATGCATCTGCAAAAAGTATTGACCCATGTCAGCCTGCGCAGTCCGCGCCGGCTGACATGGGTCGAAACGTTTTGCTTTGGTAAATTTTCTGCATGCCCAAGGATCATTCTACCTCATGCTTCAGTCGGCTTTGAACGAATTACATGGATTTTATGGGTCCATACCTAAGTTTTCTTGCTTGGTATAATGTATCACGGAGATGCATTTAAACCCCTTTTGCCAGAGCGACGTACATTTTGATATTGCAGTATGCTACTAAGTGAAAGTTGATTGGATAGCAAAATGTTGTAAAACCTTTTGGGTCTTTGTAGAAACTTGACAGGTGTTGCTTGGTACAAACTTGTCTCAAAACAGATATAAATCAGGCTAATTAAGCCTTAGGCTGCAAAGCGCGACTTACTGGCCTTTTGCGGACAGTGTTGATCCAAGATCAGACTGCACAGTACGTGCAGTCTGATATTGGATCAACACTGTCCGATGAGATATCTTTTACCAAAAATACCTTTGAAATAGCAAAATTTGGGTTTTCACTGTCGGTTTGAAAGGTTCATTTCATTTACGTAGCAGGATAAGAGTTAAGTCATACAAGAAACAACAACATAAAGAATCCGAAAGTAGTTGTCAATCTGAAATAATTTAATATCAATTGTTTTCATGAATATTGGCGAGTTCTGATTGGCTGAATTTTTTTTTTCATGGCTCCATGAAAAAAAAAAATCACGTTGTGCCAGAACTACTTTAGCTGTCAAACTAATGTAAACAAACATGTATACAATATTCCACTTTTTTTTTAAGAATTTATACAGAGTCCCATGTTTATTAGTTAGCTTTTTTTTGCCCTGAATATCATTTTATGAAGAAAAAAAATATATAATATAACAATTCAACAATAAAAGTTACGAGAGAAAAAATTCTCATCATGAATTCCCACTGCAATATTCACCATGCTTCTACTCAGAGTGAAGGTTACACATTGCGGGTACTACACACTGCCATGTTAATTTTCTTCCGTTTTATTGGTTGATTTTCAGGACACGTTAGCATTGGGGATCTGAAAACTGCTTCCCTATTGTATTCTTGCGCCATACAAATATGAGTGGAAGGGGCTTTAGAAACTCCAACGTTATATTTAAAAATAAAGAAAATGAATGCAGTTTGAATTACTTCCGTGGGTGTATGTAGTCTGTAATATTAAATTATAAGGAATGAAGAGATTTTTTTTTTTCATGGAGGTATGAAAAAAAAAAAAACAATCCTAATCACACTTTTGTATAAAACCGCAGTGTGATTAGATGTTTTATTTTCATACCTCCATGAAAAAAAATATCTTCATTCCTTAACTGGTCCGCTGCAATTGTGTTAAATAACCATCACTCATACTTAGGGTTTGTAGAAAATTTAAATTATTTACACCGAAATGTGTAAATACATAAAGATTCTAAATCGGTTAAATGTATCCTGACTGTGTGCCTGTATTTTTTTGTTTTTCTGTTTTCCATGCTGCTTGAAACAAAAACATTAACAGGAAAGACCAGTATCCGTTTCGCCTTTCCTCCCTTGTGTAAACAGAACAAAACATCCACACAATGTTTGCTTGAATGTTTCTTTTTTTACAATTTTTGGATGTTGTTCTGCATAGTATCTAACTCATATCACGAACATAGTCCAAGCATTCATTTTTTGTCTGGGTTCACCGGCATTAGGTTGGAGCTCTGCAGTACCTTGCCAAAGGACATTCCCCGTTGCTAGCGCTGCTGGAGGGGACCGAACCATAATTTCCTGATTAAGAACACTTTTGCCACTAATGCATTCCCGCACAATGTTTCACAGGTATACAATTACAGAGTTAACTCGTTGAATTTAAATGGTTTTTCTTTTCCTTTTCTTCATTAGTAAATTCTTTTCTGTTTTTAACAGTATGTAAGGTTTATCCCGACCACAGCTCCGTACTATTCCTAATTATCATCAGAACTTAGTCGCAGTTCTGCAGTACTTTGTGAACGGCTAGCCCAACCAGACTTAGGTCCCTAAAAATGATCAAACCCAGCACTTCTGGATTAAAAGTCCAACACCAATCCTGCAGAGGCGCAAGATCCCTTATTTTCAATTCAAAAAAAGCGAAGCGGGTATCAGTCCTAGGCCAGTATTTACCTATCGTTCTTAATAACAATATTAACTTGTGTAATTCTCAAGAATTTCAGTAATTTCTGATAATCTAAACCAAATTTGGCCTGCAACACACGAAAAGGGGCCATCGGACATATGCGTAAAAGTGTGTCGTCCCAGATCAGCCTGTGCAGTCTGTGACCAGTCCGAGACGGCACTTCACGTTTTTGTGTGATTTTCTGTTTAACGAAAGTATTCTGTATAAAAAACCTTAAGTAGTCGTAAAGTGCCGTACCGGATTAGCCTGCGCGGACTGCGCAGAATAATTTGGAACGACATTTTACGCAAATGTTCGGTTTCATTTCGCATGTTGCGGGCCAAATGGTTTAGCCAATCAGAGATTGCGTTACTTTCTAACTCCAAAGTTGGACAATACAATCGAGAGTGACTGGTGAATTCGTACCTAGATCTCTTGTCCGTGTTTTTGCCTTCAAGTACTTAATTTTTACAGCATCACTATTTTTCATGATTGCTTGTCTAATGGGGTTCCACTTGTAATCATTCTTTAAAAAGAAATCTTTCGACAAGAAAATTGAGAGAAAGAAATCGTAAGCCAAGTAGCGGATAATAGATTTATATATATATTCAATTATTGTTGATATTTTCTAAACGCACTGGAAAGATAAGGGGATATTTATTTGCTCGTTAATAGCTAAATACTGCCACAAGGGATGTCTAACCGGAAGGTAAACGGAAGTAATCTCCCTTTAATCAGTCTAGTGACGTAATATTGTCATATATACAGTGCTTGAGATACAAAACGTTACTATCGACTATCGATTTCAAAATTAAATACAAAGGGCTAAGTTACAGCATAAAAGTAAGAGAACATTCTCTTTCACATATACGGTGAAAAGCGTTGAAATGTTGAATGAAGGTGAGGTGGTCTGAGTCAAGCAATTTGTAGCGTTATTTTAACCCTTTACTGCACAATGCTGCCTTTGAACGACCCTGAGAAAGAGGCCTTTTGAAAACATTGTGTGTAAAAGGAGAAAATGCTGGTAAACAGCATTTTCTTCTTTTCCCACAATGTTTTCTACCCTATAGAAGTGAAAATGCACCATTTGCGCCACACAGAAATTGTCGACTGCAAATGCTTTCAATTTGGACAAGGCTAAAATTTTGTCGTCTGGTAAAGGGTTAAAATACTACCTTAGAATGTAGAAGCCTTAATATCCCCATGTGCGAAATTGCCTTTAAGCGATCTAAAGAAATTATCTGGCACAATTAGAGCAGTATAATTCCAACTGATTGTTCCACTGTAGAACATATATAGTAAAGTCTTTTTTTTTGTACAAGAGACCAGATGGTACATTTTCAGAAAGTTTTATTGTTAAGACCACTAAGTAGCATGAGAAAAACAAGGACAACTTTTTCAAATTAAAAAGTGTGTGTTTCCAAGATGAAATATCACCAGAGGTTATTTATACTACGTAACTCTTTAACAGGCGGGAAAATATTAGTGTTAACCATATGGAAAGTATCTGCAGACGACAAGTTAGATATTGCTAACATTACGAAATCATTGGTCTCAACAGATCGTGGTCACCAATATTGTCACTTTTTCAAACTTGCTATTGTGAATAGTATAAAGTGGGATCGCTTGGAAAAGTTATGATGTCATACGAGGCCAAGGTTCGTTTTCACTGAAAATTCTAAATATTCTTCTGATACTCTTGTGTCAGTCAGTTAAATGACCGTTCTTTGCATTTAGAACTAGAAATGAGAGGCGCTCTCTCAAAAGGAGGTTGAATACCTCTCCGTAATTCATGACAGTGATCATATACACGAAGGGAGTCGTTGCATAATATAGATCCATCTTATCCAAAAAAAAAAAAAAAAAACTGACTGAATTATGATGTAGAATGGTCCTCTGACATGCAGAAAATCTACCAATAGCATAGAGATTCGACCCAGGTAAGTAAGTCTGTGTGAACTGCGCAGGCTGGCCTGGTTCGATTTTCTTTGCAGATACTTTGAACCCCCTTGTCACACAGTGTTACACAAATGTATTGAGAATGGTTGGTGAATGCGGACGTTAAACTCTAAATCAAAGTGGTTTTATCTAGACTATGAATATGGTCTCTTTAGATCACTGCAGCCCTTAAACAGAGACATTTTTTTCTGTATTCTGTTTATAGTTACAACCATGCTTCTTTTCTACATGGATTTATCTCTAACAATCGAACCCGGTCTTTCTTAATCAAATGTCAGTGTGGGCATCATTATCGCTAGTCTTCGTAGCTAAGCTCTTAACTACGATTGCCCTGCTAAATGTCGTCAATATGCGACAGATGAACGAATTACGGAATTGGGATATTTCAAACTCTGATAACTGTACATTACAGAATTTGATTAAAACAATATGTCTCAGGGCAAAACGTTTCCAATACATGTTGACGGAAAAATGAAATCAAACGCCATAACCTGTTGAATTGATTTATATCACACAAGTCTTGTGATATCAACACACTGTTGGAAAAGTAGCCTTTGATTATACACTGTATATGTTCTCATCGTAATACATGTATTTCAGTTTCCCATTATCTAAAGGGTGTTGTCGAAATGAGAGAATTGGGGATCTTCGAAAATCTCAACCAACTGAAAAAAAAAAAAAACAGAAAGAGGATTACAGAAAAGATAATTAGGAAAAAAAATTTGTCATGTGTTTGCATTAAATTTTGAAATTTCTCCAAAACTGCAAATTAGAAAATGGATTAATTTTCTCGCTGCAAAATGAATAAAGTCGAAGTTTTAAGGATTAACCCTTTACCAAACATTTCAGAATTTTAACAACTGTGATGAAAGAAGCTTTTTAAAACGTTGTGGGAAAAGGAGAAAATGCTGGTAAGCAGGATTTTCTCCATTTCCCACAATGTTTTCAAGCCTTCTAAGGACAGCTGTCATGAACTGAGCTTCTTATAATTTACTGATTAGCATGCTTTCAATTTGAACATGTCTTAAAATTTTATCGTCTAGTAAAAGGTAAGAGAGACTCTCGACTGCTAATTCAGATACGTTTGGCCAAATAGAAGAATTGAGAAAATGTCGTTGTACGAGGGTTGTCCCAAAACTCCGTGACAAATTTTATAAAAGAGCCAGTTTTTAGCGTCAGGACACTCCTTTTTACATATATCATCTATGAAGATGTTATTTAACTTTGTGTTAAGTCTTCAATACAATATTAGCTTCAGTTTTACTTCAAATCTACATAATTGATCGGGAGATGTCATTTACCGGCGCACCCTAATTTATCCTTATATGTTTAGGTATAAACTCAAGTCATGCGCAGAAACTTTCAATATTTGATGTTATTTCTGCTTAACCCTTTACCAGACGACAAAATTTTAGCCTTGTCCAAATTGAAAGCATTTGCAGACAACAATTTCACTGTGACTCAAATGGTGCAATTTTCTCTTGAATGGGTAGAAAACATTGTGGGAAAAGGAGAAAATGCTGGTTACCAGCATTTTTCCTTTTCCCACAATGTTTTCAAAAGGCTTCTTTCCCAGGTTCGTTAAAAGGCGTCATTGTGCGGTAAAGGGTTAATATCACATGGACATATTTTTCTGATACTTTGAGGTCATCACAGAGAATTTGAATGTGATCACGTAATCAACGGACAGTATACAGACAAACAAAAACTATTGGTAGAATTTGAAATGCCGACGTCGGAAGACCGCGCGGCGCAGCAGACAATTATAAAATTTTGTGCCGATCTCGGAATGACACTCTTCCAGACTATAAGACAAAAGGTGTCGTACTGAAGACGTTTCACAGGCACTGGTCTACAATGGCATGGCAGGAAAAGACGCCAGGAAATGGAGAAAGCACGAAATGAAAGACTGTTTTCTATCAATGAAGAATCATGTGATTTGGTAAAGGGGTGCATTTTCGCAGATCGGAGACTACTAGGCAAGAGATACCATTGTAAACCACCATTTCAAGGTGTTATATCCAAAGATTTTCTTTCAGGACAAACTGAACAGCAGACATGGAACCCAAATTGCACAGAGGCGTGGCCTCTGTGCAATTTGGGTTCCATGTCTGCTATCTGGTTTGAATTCATGGAGAGCACTTTGAAAAAGGCATGTAAAACTTAACATTGACGTCATCATTGACGTTTGACATGCGCCTCAGTGTGCGTGGTTGTTGTGCTATTTAAGCTACAGTCTTCTCATTTGTAAAGATTCTTGTGTGATTTTTTATCTGTATGTTTGGAATATATGAATTTAAAACATGTCTGAAAATTGCATTTGTAGCGTTTCATTTTCTTTTGTAAATGACATTGTCACAGAGTTTTGGGACATCCTTCGTAGATCCAGTATCAGACTGCACGTTCTATGCCATCTAATATCGATCTGTGACGTCTACAAAATAATTTATGTCACTTCTTGCAGGGAAAGGGTGAACAATTATTTAACCCATTACCACACAATGCCGACTTTAACGACCTCTGAAGAGAAGACTTTTGAAAACGTCGTGGGAAAAGGAGAAAAATGCTGGTGACCAACATTTTCTCTTTTTCCCACAGTTTTCACTATCCTTTCATAGACGACTTCCATAATTCTATCCTCATTTAATTTGACGTCTGCATATGGTTTGGGTTTGGACGGATTTAAATTTTGTCTTGTGGTAAAGGGTTAATAAAAAAAACCCGGAAAAATTACCATTGGGAATGAATCTGAAGGGAGGGAAATGTGACTCTTGATTCGATATCGCTTTTCCATCACCGAGAGATTTCGACAAACTTTTCAATCCTATAATTACACAACTTTCAATTTTTTCGCCCGCAGCTTTTGAATTCGTTATGAAAATAGGAGCAACGTACACTTGTTTCTTAACACTTTAGCTGCTGAATAAATGAAACGCAAATTTCTACTCAATACTAAAAGCCCAAACATTGCGCTTTCAAAGTTGATTTCACCGGAAAGAAAATACCGTATCGGACAGTGTAGATCAAAGATCAGACTGCACGTTCTGTGCAGTCTGATCTTGATCTACACTGTCCGCAAAAGGTCAGTGGGTCGCGATTAGCAGCTTAAGGGTTAATGCCAGTTAACCTATCCATCCTTTCCACGACTTACTTTGCGCTTTCATTCCAAACCACTGGCTGCTTTTTAATGTTTTTAGCGGTGTGAGAGAATTCAATCTTGTCGCAATTATTATCATCTCTCCTCGGAAAGCCGAGCTGAGAGTCCAACTATAGACCCCTATGTTTCGAGCCCAGGCGTTACCCATTGATGAACTGGACCCAGCTATTCATGTTCTTTTATTACATATATCACAAGTCGATATACATCTAACGGAAAAAAAATATAGTATCAATACCCTCTTCAAAATAAACTCTTGCTGGGCCAAGCCTCAAGGAATTGTAGACGACAAATTAAAAGTGGCCCAAGCTGTAGACATTGTCTTTGACTGGGTAGAAAATATTGTGGGAAAACGAGGAAATGCTGGTCACCAGCATTTTCTCTTATTTCACCCAATGTTTCCAAGACTGTTCTTGCTTAAGGTCATTAAAAGTCAGTATCGTGTGGAATAGGGATACTGGAATCAGGCTGTACGTCTATCTGTAAGTCTGTCCGTCTGTGTACGTTCAAACAGGGATATTTATGTTGCGAGCTTCTCAATAAGTTTTGCTGTCACTAGTTTAAAACTTTGTTGTTCAGCTCTTAACTACGATTTCCAGTTTCTTTCTTTAATATATACTGTAGGTCCCCGGCCCATATACTATTACATAATTCACAATTTATATATATCATGATATCTGTGCAGTCTGACCCTAGTCTACACTGTTCTCAAAAGCAACTAAAGTTCAGAAGGGCACTGTAACGGTGTACTTGCTCGCTGCCATTGAAATTAGTCAAGCGTTTGACGATATTTAACTCTTTACCAAACAATCCCGGGTTCTCACGACGCTGAGAAAGAAGCCTTTTGAAAACATTGTGGGAAAAGGAGAAAATGCTGGTAACCAGCATTTTCTCCTTTTTCCACAATGTTTTCTACCATTCCCAAAACAAACTTCATTTTTTGAGTAACTTTTTCTTTGTCGTCTGCAAATGCTTTCAATTTAGACTAGTCTAAAATTTTGTCGTTTAGTAAAGAGTTAACAGAAGATTTCCACAACAGTTGAAGATGATAGTGGTCTTGGTCTCGCGTCATAAAAAGGACGATGTAGATCCAAGATCACACTACGTTTTCTGTGCAGTCTGATCCTGATTTATAACGTCTATAAAAGTTATTTCAGTAGTAATTAGTATGAAGAGAGTTGACATTAAATTTGTCCATGACAAGGTCCATTTAAAGGCTTATGCTTTTTAAATTTTCTTTAACTAGAAGCTGTAGCAAGCGGCTAGAAAACACTGTGACACTGTGATGGAGAAAAGTGTGCTTATTGATAAATATCTGAGCCATGCTCTGGCAAAAGGGGGTTTAATGCATTTCCGTGATGCATGATACCTAGCCAGTCATCTCATGATCATGGACCCATCAAATCCATTTTATCTAACAACCGACTGAATCATGAGGTAAACTGGTCCTTTGACATACAGATAATTGACCAATAGCGAAAAGTATCGACCCAGGTTAGCCTGCGCAGTCCGCGCAGGCTGACCTGGATCAATACTTTTCGCAGATACATTAAGCCTCCTTTTCACAGAGCATGGCTCATCTATATTTAAATCAGTTTTGAAAATATGAAATTTGCTGCCGTGGACGTTTGAATGAGGGAAAAAGATAACCTAATACTATTGTATACTTGTTATGGGTGATAATATGAGAATAATAAGGAGCACACACACTTTGCGGCCTGTCCGCTAATGAGCTGACAGAATATCGTGAATGGTGGCTTATTCCATTCATCTATGAGCCGTAATATCACTGTTTTTATCGACACTCGATTCTCAGTTCCCAACGGTGTATCGTGACATTTTACATACCGCGTACCGAATTACATCTGTCCTAATCTCCGGAAACGCCGCCTCTTTCTGGTTGCGTACTGGTGTTCTATGTTAGAAAGCATTGACCCTTAACCCTTCATCAAACGATACAATTCTAGACTTATCTGCATCTAAAGCATTTTCAGACGACAAATTAGGTGTTGCTCAAATGATCGACATTGTCTTTGAGAGGTTTGAAAACACTACGGGAAAGGTGAAAATGCTGGTTACCAGCACTTTCTCCTTTCCCCATAAAGTTTTCAAAAGCTTTTTGTCAGGGTCGTTAAAACTCGGAAGTTGTGGTAAATGGTAAGTGGATAGTTAAGATCAAAATAAGACTGCACAGGAAAGGTGAGTGATCCATTTGATTGGTTGGTGGTTTTCGCAGCATCCATATTATTTCGATTATTTCTCGGGGACACCGCACTCGTATGTACTGCATAGCTTTCGCTGGTACAAGGCCAGAGCTAATGCCTGATCTAGGAACACATTCACAATTTCCCAGCGCTACGGGTGTGGGCTGAACGCAGGACCCGACCCCTTCCCTATACTCACGGCGAGTTTTATTACCGGCGTTAACAGCTTTGATAGTTGCACTGCGTGGATAGAAATGAGCCATGCTCTGGCAAAAGGGGGCTTAATGCATCTCCGTAGTGTATGATACCAAGCAAGCTATCATATGATTATGGATAAATTATGGCCAGTTTTGTTTTCAACAACTGACTGAATCATGAGATAGACTGGTCCTTGGACATACAGAAAATTGACCAATAGCGAAAAGTTTCGGCCCAGGTCAGCTTGCGCGGACTGCGCAGGCTGACCTGGGCCGAAACTTTTCGCAGATGCACTAAGCCCCCTTTTCAGACAGCGTGGCTCATTAATGTTTATTTCTATGGCGAAGAGTTTACCGTATCTATTCAATGACTACCTGCACTTGAGCCATGATCTGTAAGAAGGGGTCTCAATGCATCTGCTACAAGTATCGGCCCAGGTCGACACAGGCTGACTTTGGCCGAATCGTCAATTTTCTGCATGTAAAATGACTAATTTACCTCCAGATCCATCTTCGCAAGCCAAGGATACTAAGGTAGTACCCTTGGCCGCTCGCCTCTTTAAAAATCGAAACTCCGGCTGCGCCATTTCATTGGATGCGATCAAAACCCATCGCGTCCAATCAAACCATCCGTAACAAGAAATCTTCCGCGAAACAGAAAACAATAATGGCGGCGCCCGTCAAAAACGAAAGTTGTCGTGTTTGTGACGAAAATTTGCCAAAAAAGAGTAGACGATCGATATTTAATGAGTTTTTTTATAGTTCAAGATCAATTATGTGAAATATTAGGACGGGTTGCACAGCCAAATGATTGCGAATGTCTGATTAATTTCAGAAAATTGTGATGAATCCGAAAGCGCAGCCATATTTGATGCATAGCCTAACAAATTTTATTACGAGCATTTTGATTGGTTGGAAAAAACATCAGCAAAGGTTACGCAACTCGTGATATTCGATAGGTGGCGCAGCGGGAGTTTCGATTTTTAAAGAGGCGAGCGGCCAAGGGTACGTAACGAACAAAGTGGGGTTAGTATACTTGGCTTGCGAAGATGCTCCAGATCTAGATGTTTTTAAGACGAAGTGGATCGTATCGATCCGTAACTATATGACGACTTAGTTAGTATCATGCATCACGGAGATACGGTAAACCCACTTTTGCCAGAGCATGGTTCATTTACATGTTGCAATTTTAATGTGAGAGCGCATTATTTGATCAACCTGTTTGTTTAGCAATTTCATAATGGAAGCCGGCACCCTGTCCCTCTTGGGCAATCACCTGGTTTTTACAACCACGAATAATTATCGCCATAACTATACATCATGTTTTCCTACCTGACTTTGGTGTCGCGACAAGAATGTCTGTGGCGGAAAAGTGCCCTTCATTAAAGGCCCAATAGCGACCAAAAAGATAATACAGGTGTAAAAATGCATAAAAAATAAACCATACCATTCAAAGGTATGGAAAATATTATGAAGATGACAATCTGTTATTGTCTGTTCGGTCCAAGTATTAGTCGATGGCAGATAAATGGATCTTAAAATCAGGCAAAAAGTAAACAAAAGATAAAGTGACCTGGCAACTTTTAATGTAGTTCTGAAATTAATTTCTCTGCCAGCGACTAACATTTAGATCGACTGTACAATAACAGATTGCCATCTTCAAAATAATTTCCATACTTTTAAATGATAGGCTATTTTTTAAATTTAAATGCATTTCAATATGTGCTTTATTTACTTTTGGCAGCCATTGTTACTATAAATAACATATTACGAACAAGAGAAAATATCGTAAAATTTCGAGAATTCGACTTCCAATAATTTCGAGATATACGTTCGGATTATTCGTACCGTTACAAGATCATATGACATGGACTTATCCTCAAAAAAAAAAGTAATTTTATTGCATCGAAACAAAAAAAAAAGCCCACAAAGTCGCCTGTCTTCCTAAAGAAGTTAACCCCTATCCTGCTGTGTAACTAAAATCAAACTTTCAAGTCGTTAATTTGAACATTTGAAAATGTTGCTTTTTCAAAGTTATTTTTCGGGGAAAAATTTTCCGACTTAAGTTGACTTCGTTATTTCAGACGCCTTTCACTAACATTAAGAGACCAAAGAAACATTTTCAAATCCTAAGCTGACACAACGTTTCAGACACGGCTAAGGAAATAAATGGACTTAAAGTCATTTTAGCAGACTTAAGTCCATCATATTGCTCAGTTGAGAGTGAAATGTGTCAACTTAGGAACTGAGAATGTTACATAAGTCTGTTAATGTCAGTGAAATGCGTCTGGAATAACACACTCAACTTAAGTCGGACAATAAGTCTGTTAGCGGACTTGAGTAAAGTAAGAGACTTAAGGTTTTTTTCATGAAACCGGGCCCAGGTCCTTTATTTGATTCGAGCAGCATTTGAAAATTTGATATCTCGTGAGACCTTCGGTCTCGAGAGATGTCAAAATTTTCTTACGCTGCGAGAAGTAAATACAAGCACCAGGAAAGTTACTACAACATGATATTCCTTTTTATTATATACCTACAAGTTTGCTATTAATGACATTTTATTCGAAAAAGGTAAACAAAAATAATAAAAATAAAAAATTGAATAAGTCAATAATAACTTCTTTTTTCATGAATGGCGGAAGAATATTATAGCGTAACATTTTGGCAAATCAAATCGCAAATCAATGCAAGCGTATTATGTGTGCTCGAGATACGTCATCATACCATATTTGGAACCGTATTTGACACTGTGTAGATACAGATTTTTTCTGTCGTATGCGACGCATGTATTTGAGCGGAAAATTTTCAGGTATATAATCAATGTAAAAGGCGTAAAAAGTCGTATTTGTATGAAATAAGTTAACTCTTTCACTACTGATGACAACATTAGTACCTTTTGCGGATGGTGTAGATCAAGATTAGACTGCACAGAACGTGCAGTCTGATCTTTGATCTACACCATCCGCTACCAGATGCTAGACTATGATGCAGTTCATATTCAATAGCAGTGGAAATCTTCTTTTAGACCTCGGAAAAAAAGCGGAATTTCTTGAGCTAGTAGTGAAAGATTTAAGTGACTCAGTCTTTATTTTTCGGTATTCATAATAATTCAGGCAGTTTTCGAAGTATGCGGACATTTTGCGAGCTGAGGCGACAGGATTATGTAGACACTGCAATAAACCGGTGCCATCCCTTTAAGCCATTTAATTAAACAAATGGACGCATGGTTTTGCAATCTCCGGCCATTCATTTATGCGTTTCCATACCAGGAAATCAATAAGGCCGAGCGATTAGATCTATTATCAACCTACCTGTTATGGCAGACTGATGAACAAACTTAACTAATTACCTTGAGACTGGAATTGTAGGATTGTCCGACATTAAAGCATTTGCAAACTGCAAACGTGCCTCGAATGATGTCGTTGAAAGAGAAGGAAACACCGTGGAAAAAGGAGAATATGCTTCTTACCAGCATTTTCTAATTTACCCAATATCTTTTTAATACTAAGGCTGCTGAGCGCAACCCAAGGCGCCATTGCTTCCAGTATAGATCAAGATGCCGTCTGATCTTGTCTATACTGTCGGATAAGGAGATATTTCCTCTAAAAATAACTTTGAAATAGCAATGTTTGGATTGTCTACTATTGGTTGGAAAGTTTCATTTAAACTAAATGGTTTAGCCAATCAGAAGTTGTGTTACTTTCAAAATCCATAATTAGACCGAGAATGTTCTTAAGAATGGTTAGTGAATACGTACCCACAGGATTATTGTGGAGCCGCATGAGCGGCGGCACTATATTTTTATTCGGTTTTGTAAAGTGCCTATGGAGGCAGCCATATTGAACTGGTTCCATGCTTTGTTTTAACATCCACCTATATCTACTGTACTTTGATTACCAGATCGGGGTCCATAATAACTTTTTTATTTATTTGTGGGGATTTTTTTTTTTTTTTTTTTGTATATTGCACTTTCATTGTTAGATGGATAAAAACACGGATCGTAGACATATCAAGATTTTCCTTTCGAAAAATAAAAAATGCATTTCGAATAATAACTCACGTGATCAAAAATTATCTGTCACAAATTTTCGAAGCCACCATTTTAAATATCTTGCGCTGGAAAAGGTTAAGAGGCATTTTCAAGCTCTTTGACCCTAGAGCACCCTATGTGGTACTTGTGACCCCACTTATATTTTTGTTCTAGTATTGTATGGATTGTAGAAATATTGTTTCCTTTCGCGATCGTGTTTTTAAGACCAGCTAACTGTAACTAGGTCAATGTTGGAGCGCCTAACATAACTGGTATCATACAACCCCTCTAGTCTATATAGATATAAGGACTTCATTCAAGTCTTTTGGACCTCTACGAAGATTGTGCAAGAGATGCGTATTAGGAAATAACCCAATGCATTGTGCCCTGTTACAGAAACAACTAGTTTGCGGTGCCATTGATGTTCAGCATCAATATTTTCTTGTTGTCGCACTTAGACTGGTTGGTGATTACGTCCTTGACGTCATTTTTGAGAAAAAAATGTAAGACCAGCCTTCGCGCATCCTCGTTGACTCAGTTCCGATGTATTCCGTAAACTACATTGGTAATACTTCACACCTGGGTTAACGAGGGTGGCCTTCACGCTATTGCAGTATTATTTGGCCCGCAACATGCGAAATGAGACCTTTGGACATTTGTGTAAAGTGTCGTCTCGGATTATCCTGCGCAGTTCGCGCAGGCTAATCCGAGACGGCACTTTACGACTACATACGATTTTTTCATACATTAGACTTTCATGAAACAGAAAATTGCACAAAAACGGGAAGTGTCGTCTCGGATAAGTCACAGACTACACAGGCTGATCTGAAACGGCACACTTTTACGCATATGTCAGAAGACCGCTTTTCGTGTGTTGCATGCCATTTATCATTGCACAGCCTTGCCGGTAGCTTAATATTTTAATGCTTTTATTTTTCATTTTCAAACGCACTTATTAGTCCTAGACAATGTCTTCTTCCATTTAATACTTCCAACAGTTTTAGAATTTCAACAAAGTGGTGTTATACACGAATTTCTGGAATGAAGGCTATTTATATTTCTATATCAAAGGCTTTCCAGAAGATTAACTTGGATTTCTGTATAAATATATCGGTCGGCTAAGTTGTCGACTTTTTAATTGTCGGAATCACATCCATATGAGCCATGCTCTGTTAAAAGGTGGCTTAATGCATTTGCGAAAAGTATCGACCCAGGTCACCGCAGCCTAGGACGAAACTTTTCGCTATTAGTCAGTTTTGTGTATGTCCAAGGGCCAGTGTACCTCATGATTGAGTCGGTTGTTACAAAAAGTGGCTATTATGGATCCATAATTATGTGATGACTGGCTTGGTATAATACATCACAGAGATGCATTAAGCCCCCTTTTGCCAGAGCATGGCTCATACATATGTACGAGGTAGGAGTGGGCGTTACGTAGAAACTGTTTCATATTGTTATCATGCCCATACTCTTTATTAAAGCTTTAAACACTTACAGTGTTTCCAGCCATAACAATACATACATGTTGGTACAGGCATCTTTTACAAAGGTTGATAAATTAGGAATTACAAATTCGACGGCATGTTCTGTGCAGTCTGATTTTCGATCTGCACTTCCCACTAAAGGTTTTATAATCGCACTCAGCAATGTAAGGCTTAACAAAGAAACAACAACAATGATAACAGTAATAATAATAATAATAAAAACTGGAGCATTTTATTTGACTACGAGGTGTTTCTGAATTCATTTGCGAAATATCTGTAGAGTAAAAAAAAAATCCTGCATCGCCTGTGTTTTATAACGACTTTGATTTTCTGGCGTGAATAATCTAAAATGGAGTAAGGCTTAGAATCCGATTGCTGCATACAACAACAGACCAATCTTTTGCCTATGAAATGAAATGAACTGAGGTATCCCTTGACCTCATGGTAAGTAGGATTTTTTTGCCTAGATATTGCTTTCAAAAAACGAGAAGCTTTTAAGTATGGTTAAATCTGGGAATTGAATGTCGAAATAAAACTTACGACAGGTTAAAAGTGACCTGCAGAGAAATGACACACACAATCAGTCAATATTGCGTACTTCTGCCCAGGGCTTGCAGAACAGCTTCCAGTCTTCGTCTCATACATCTCACAAGAGGGTGAAACAGCTCGATCAGTAGCCGCTGTCACGAGGTCAAGGGATACCTCAGTTCAGTTCAGTTCAGTCTATTTCAGAGGCAACAGACTGGTTTGTTGGTGTATGCAGCTGCCAGATTCTAATTTACAACCGATCTCGTATCATTCACGCCAGAAAATCAAACCCGGTAAAAACACAGGGGATGCAATTTTTTTTTACAATGTATATATACTTTGAAAGGTTTATGATCGATTTTTTAGATTTATACAACATTTACGAATAGAACTTGCCCAAAGATGGCCATCTGCAGTATCGTTTGCTAAGATATCATGCAAATCCAGCTTTAAATTTCTCCGCAGGGGACAACTTTTGAAAAAAAATTTTTTTTGATAACGAGCGTTTGCGTGTTACAAGCAATTTCTTCAATCCCTTCAATGTGTCAGTTTTGACTAAAAAAAAATATGCAGAACTGTTCTTCCCTGAAGATATTTCTGTTGTGTGATGTTATCTGAAAACAGCTGAAATGGTCAGTATCGAGTCGTAACCTTTAAAACTTGGAAGTAGAAAAGAACCATGCAGCTGCTTCCTCTCAGTTAGTGAGAGAGATCACTTTTTGGTCAATATCCGGCCAATTTTGGTTATCAAAGCTGTAACATCAAATTACGAAAAACAGATTTCTTTTTTTTTAGTCCACATCGGTAATACTTGCTCGTCTTTATCAGCTGTTTTTGGCGTTCATCATTATTTCCTATCATCGGCATGAAAACGCTAATCTCGACCCACAAAATCTATTTACGCTCCACATAAAGGACAAGCAGTGGTTATCAAAAACTCATAATTCTAATGCGGTCAACAATCAACCGGAAGTAGATCGATAGATGGCTCCATCGCTTGTCCACTGTCGTTAAAGGCCACTCGAGACACATTATGGCATACGCCTTTTCCAGATGACATTACAAGTGGCTTTTATGAACGTATTTATACTGATTTCAAAATAATGTAGGTCCCGTATTCCTTCGGATTGATTATTTTTAAAGTCCTCTAAGAAATGAAGGTGAGCTTGATAGACATAGCCCAGAGCTTCAGATTGAGGGAGTGATTTTGATTTCAAAATTGAAAATATTAATCATTCTCCACTAAGAATCGTCTCATCTAATGAGTACCCACAACATAAGGTTTGGAAGAGAAATGAAAGATTTAGAATACTATTACTCCCTCTTATCTGGAGCTCTGATAGCCCTTACAATACCCAACGCATAATGGTAGCTTTACGGATTATGCTTCAGATCAGACTGCACAGGATGTGCACGGACATATTAAAGTCATTAAAGTATTGATTTTAAGCCAAATATAACCTATTTCGCTGATAATTTATTAAACTGTTGTCATTCTTGGAGCCTCATGACAAATACTACCCCAGGGAGTTGTGAGATTGCATAGATTACGACTCTCCATCGAGAGTACAGCATGATGCCTTTCACTTGACTACGTACGACCTTCACCTTGCATATTCATGCGGCAAAGCAGAAAATGGAGTCGAGATATTCAACGCAGGTATGCTTTCGCATTAATCTAAGTCACAAAAATTCGACATCCAATCGCTCGACGATGTCCGAATTCTTATATCGAGAGTGCAGTGGAGTGATATCACAGATGGTAAAAATGTAAATTCAGTCTATGTGCATAAACAATTAACGTTTAAATGTGAAATAAAGGAAAAGGACCTGATTCTACAATAAGACGAGTACGCCATTTCCTATGTTGAAACCGCAAATAGAATTCTCGTTTTAGATGGGGGTATGTAAATGACTCCAACGATAAACTAGGGCGACATTCCGCCATTGTTTACAATTTTGAACAGACAAGATTCGTTTCCAAAGACAAATCTGAAACTTCGTGTCATTTTTTTTTTCTACAGATATAGCCAATTTATTGATTTAAACACAATCAAATTCTGTAAATTGGGTTATTATTGACTGAACGTGTCTGTGAACTTACATGTATTATAGACTTTTAGGCTGCTTTGCGTAACTCGGCGTTCTTTTCTGTACAGCGCAGACCGTTTATCTGAATAAAGTCTCGGACAAGTTTGAAATTGGGTCACGTCGGGTCAAAAGTAGGTCACGTGGCCAAATCTTAGAAAAACCTTGTATGCACTCTAGAGGCCAGATTTTTCTGCTTGATACTCATGAAACTTGGTCAGAATGTTTGTCTGGTTGAAATCTCGGACAAGTTTTACATTGGGTCACGGTCGGGCCCAAAAGTAGGTCACTCAGCCAAATCTCAGAAAAACCTAGAGACCACATTTTCTGCCTGATACTCATGAAACTTAGATATTTTGTCAGGATAAAATCTTGGACAAGTTTGAAAGTGGGTGGGTCACTTCGGGTCAAAAATAGGTCACCGGGCCAAATCTTAGGAAAATCCTATGTACCCTCTAGAGGCTACATTTTCTATTCTGCCTGATACTCATGAAACTTGATCAGAACGTTTGTCTTGATAAAATATTGGACACAAAGAAAATTGGGTCATGTCAAACCAAAGAGTAGGTCGGGGGCCAAATTTTAGAAAAACCTTGTGTGCTTTTTAGAGGCCACATTTTCAGCCTGATATTCATGAAACTTGGTCGGAATGTTTGTCTGGATAAAATCTCGGACACGTTGGGCAGAGGGCACTGCAGAGGCCACATTTTGAGCCAGATTCAAAATTCAAAAATAGGTCAAATCGGTCAGAAAGTAGATCACTTACACAGTTGTGTTTTACATCATCACGACCAGGATCTTTTCAGTCTCATCAATCCTAGATGACCATACTCAGGTGAGCGCTTTAGGACCAATGGCCCTCTTGTTTTCTTGTTTAGCCTATTCTTGCAGCTGGTTGAACACAAATGAGAAGTTTTTATTTCCAAAACATTATTTTTTCCTGGATCGATTAAAAGGAATTGTAAATAATTTTGCAAAATCCTAGACTAAAATGCACATTCATCGAAACTAGTTGGGTAAAAGTACGTTTGCTACATACTATTATATGAAAATGATCTCCGAGGGCTGTTTTTGTCATCCAATCTGCTGGCCAAGCAATAAATTGAAATGTCATGTAACACACGGACTATAATTACTCTGTCTCAATCACTTCAGGCCGTAGCAACCGATTATTTGTGCGCCGTGTACTTGATGGAACAGAGGTTTGATCTAGAATGTATCACCAAGAGGGCAAGACAAATGTATGCATTTTTGGGATATATGTAGACAAGATCAGACATCCACTGTTCTGTATGGATTTTTTTAAACTACAGAAGTCTTAAACTCGCGAAGTCTGGGTCACTTCCTATATAAATGTTGAGAGCATTCATTCTTTTTTTCTAAATATATAAATGCAAGGCAGATTTCCAACCGAGTGCTGGTGAAACACATAATAAATATATTGATTTTCACAGTGATATAACTTGAATGTTGTTATTAAAATTGTAAATTTTGAAGTGACGGAGTGAAACTTGAGTTACTGTTCATAAAATTAAGGGTTTACTCTTATACTCGGAAATAATGACTTTGTCTATAAAGTCCTGACCAAGGGTACTCGCTGAATCTTTTTAGCCAGTCAATATGAGACATGCTCTGTGAAAAGGGTTTATGCATCTGCAAAAATTATCGACTCAGGTCAGCTTTCACAGTCCGCGCAGGCTGACCTGGTCGAAACTTTTTGCTATTGGTCAATTTTCTTAATGTCAAGGGGCCATTGCACCCCATAATTCAGTCGTTTGTTTTACAAAAATTGATTTCATGGATCCATATTTACGTGATGACCTGCTTTGTATCACGCATCACAGAGATGCATTAAAACTCCTTTGCAAGAATCATATGTATTTATTTATATATTTAATTAAATTTAGAAAAAAAGTACCCAAATCCTCTATATAGAACTAGCATGCCATTGTAAAGTATGTTGAGTGATGGAATCTAAATGAGCCATGCTCTGTTAAAAGGGGGCTTAATGCATCTGCGAAAGGTATCGACCCAGGTCAGCCTGCGCAGGTCCATTCAGCCTGTACATGGTCCATTCTACCTCAGAATTAAGTCAGTCGTTAAAGGAACTATGGATCTATGATCATGTGATAACTTGCTTGGGATCATGCATCACAGAGATGCATTAAGCCGCTTTTTCCTAGAGCATGGCTCAAATTAATTTAGCGAAATCGTTAATACAGCCCAATACCAATGGTACCTACTAACACAAATTTGTAGCAACTGCTTTAAAAACATACTTTGTGAAATGTAAGACACGGTAGATGCAACGGTTCTTCACTCTTACAGTCGATTTTATAGAACTTTCGAATCCAGTAAAAACTGGAACTGATAGAATGACCAAGATGGCAGCCAACAATATGGCGGGCAATTCAAGAGAGTAAAGATTATGGTGGTACCAACACATCATCTACCGAAGACAACGTATCATGCAGGTCTCCTTTCGCAGAGAAGTTGTTACTGTACCGTAAGGTACAGAAGAGAAACATTTGGTGCATCAGATCATGTTTTGAAACAGATAGTGTTCTTCAGTTTGAGTTAAAGTAATTCATCTAATCGTCTAGTTAATGATTGTATTTTGGTGCAACTAGCACGATTGGTTACCAGTGTCATCACTGTAAAACACTTACGACAATCACAACATTGGTAGATTGTGTTGATGATTTGTCTTTGTGATATCTCAGACGAGTTTGAAAATGAGTCACGTCGGCTCAAAAGCTAGGTCACCTGGTCAGGTCTTTGAAAAAGCTTGTGTACAATCTAGAGGCCACACTTTTAGTCCAGTACTTATGGAAGTTCTTTAGGATATTTGTCAAAAACTAGTTCGACAGGTCAAATCTTTGAAAAACCTAGTGCACAGTTTAAAGGCCATTCTTTCAGTCTCATTATCACCATCAGGGTGTTTGTCCTGATGATATCTTGCACAAGATGGAAGATGAGTCACGTTTGGTCTAAAACTAGGTCACCAGGTCAAATTGATAAAACTAATTTTCACTCTAAAGGCCACATTTTCATTACAAAACTCATGAAACTTTGTTAGAATGTTTGTCTTGACGATTTGAAAATGGGTCAAGTCGAGTCGAAAACTAGGTAACCAGTTCAAGCCTTTTTAAAACCTTGTGTACACTCTACATGCCACAGTTTCAGTCCATTACTCATGAAACTAAGTCAGAATGTTTGTCTTGATATTTCAAACAAGTTTGAAAATGGGTTGCATCGGTCAAAAACTTGGTCACCAGTTAACGTCTTTGAAAAAACCTTGTGTACACTTTACAGGCTACTTTTTAGTCTAATACTCATGAAACTTGGTCAGAATGCTTGTTTTGATAATGTTTCAAACGAGTTTTAAAACGGGTACGTCGGTTCAAAAGTAGGTCAACAGGTCATATCAGAGAAAAACATTGACTCTACCTGTATTATGTTCGCAAAGGTCCATAGGTTCAGGTGAGTGATTCAGGGCCACGATGGCCCTTCTGTTTCTACCTAGAATTCTCATTTAAATGACGTCTGTAGCCGAGAATTAGCGACCGCATTCGGTGCTCCTCTTTTAATGGTTGCAGTACATTTTGGTCACAGTAATACAAACATAACTTCCGCTTTCATGAAGATCATGAGAAAAGGGGTTTTGAAAACATCATGGAAACGGAAGACCAGGCTGGTAACCAGTAATTTCTTATTATTTTTTCCCCACAATGCTTTCAACCATTTCAACGATAAGTCCCATCATACTAGCCACATTTGATATGTCGTTCACAATACCCTCATTGGCGACACTAAATTTGTCGTCTGGCAAAGGGCTAACACCATAGCAACATCATTTTAACCCTTAACCTACTAAATAAGTCGAATGAAACTTTTCAAGCCGATAGTAATAACACAAGTATTGCTATTCGAAGTTATTTTTAGGGGGCGGGGTGATATCTTCTTAACGGAGAGTGTAGATTGAAGATCAGGCTTCACGTTCTGTGCAATCTGGTCTTGATCTATACTGTCCTCTTAGCAGCCTAAGGGTTAAAGCCTAAATAATGCTTGAAATCAGTCCGCTTTCCAATTATTACTGACCAGAACACGATGAGGGAAAAAGCTGAAATATAACCATTGTTGCATCGTATGTCGTGTGCCCACAAAGCCAATATTGAGATAATTATTCGATACCGATTTATCCATTATTATCAGAGAAAAGCCCTGATGAATGAGTATAGATTAATATAGCCGTCATTAGCCCTTAAACCCGTATCGAACTATTTGCACCCGTCTAGAACAATGAAGACAAAAATAATATCTAATTGGGGCGAGCAAATCTCGAACTGAAATTGATTTCTCGGTCTCTAAATAAAATTGAAAACTCTCTTAAATCTGCTTGCTGGTCTTTCGAATTAAGCGGTGATAAATCTTACAAAAATAGATGTCAGAAAACAATCTATTGTGAGAAACAATAAAAGATATCTATTTTTGGTGAAGGATGATTATCCTGCGTCCAATCTTTCTACTCCATCTTGCGGAAACGGGAAATGGTATCCAAGGAGCGCCGCCTACATAAGCCTCGTATATTCAGACGACATTTTTCACAGGACTTCGACGTTCACGTGCTACTGTGATCTACGAGCAACACTAGCGATTTATTGTCTCCATACCCTCGTTTAGATGAAGCCGACAAATAGATCCCCTGTTTAAACTCTGTGCCTGTTAGACAGCGATTCAGATACTCCGTGGACAGTGCTGGTCAAAATAAGACAGCACATATAGCACAGAGTGATCTTAAATCGTCAAAAACAGACGAATTCATTTGAGCCATGCTCTGGCAAAGGGGGCCTTAATGCATCTCCGAGATGCATCATACCAAGGCTTCACATAACTATGGATTCATAAAATCCATTTTTCTAACAATCAACAGGATCTCGAGGTAGAATGGTCCCTTGACATGCAGCAAATTGACCAATGGCAAAAAGTTTCGACCCATGTCAGCCTGCGCGGACTGCACAAGTTGACATGTGCCGATACTTTTCGCAGATGCATTATGCCCCTTTTTCACAGAGCATGGCTAATTTATTTAGCAGTCAAAAATGAATTTTAATGAGACGTGTTATTGTCCCCAGTTTATTAATGCACTGTACCATTGTCCTTGCTGAATAATTGCTCAGTGTTATTTTCCTCAGTGAATGAATGCACTTTTTTGTCTTAAGTGTACATTTGTACAGTGTTAGTGTCCACAGCAACTAAATTACATGTTACTGTCCTCAGCGAATAACGTAATGTGCTTTTTCCTTAGTGAATAATTGTATAGTGCTATTGTCCTCAATCAAAAGTGAACTGTGTTATCGTCTTCAGTAAAGTGTAAAGTGTTCAGTACAGTGTTTCTGTCCTCGGTGAATAAACGTACTTTGCTATTGTCTGTATTGAATTAATGTGTTATGTTTTTGTCCTCGTTAAAAAAATGCACTCTGTTTTGTCCTCAGTGAATAAAAGTACTGCATTGTGTCCCCAGGGAATAAATGTACTGTGTTACTGTCCTCAGCCAAAAGTGAACTGTGTTATGGTCTTCAGTAAAGAGTTGTACAGTGTTTTTGTCCTCAGTGAATAAACGTACTGTGAAGAATTGCACGGTTTAATTATTATCCGCAGTGAATTAATATACTGTATAATTGTTCTTAGCAAAGTGTTTTGTAATGTTTTTGTACCCGTGTTTTGTTCTCAGTGAATAAATGTATTGTTTTATAGTCCTTAGTGAATAAATATAATGTGACATTGTCCTCAGATCATACAGAAGCCCAACTCTTTAAATTTAGTAACTATAGTAATATAGGGGTTCTGTCGGAAGTCAGTGTTAAAGGCGGTTGATTTGCAATAAGGGAGCCTTTCTTCGATCCTCGCTGGAGGTGCTGGTCATGTCAAAGTTTCCATGGGCAAAGCACTGCAGATGACAATCCGGACATGGTGAAATCAAAGAAAACGCAAATAAGTATGTCGTTATACGAGTAGTTTTGTTGGAAGTGACGTAAAATCTAAATCAAGGAAATACATTATTTGCCTTTGTTTTCAAGACGCCTCTGAGCGTTAAACTGAAGATATCACGTTCAATTTCTGTAAGGAAAACATGCACACTGGATGAAACTTGGTACTGTTTCATTTACAGATAGATTTCCCAGGGGCAACATCATTTTTTAAAACTTGAAATTTTCAAAAGCATTGTCAGATTCTTTGTGCTGATTGAATGTCGGGTGTGTCAGAATATGACGCCGAAATCTCTGCTGACATTTATGCAGAAACTATCTTGTCTGTATTGATCATATCATAGTGCGCACCACGTTTTTCTTTTTCAGAAAACCAAACACTTTTTGGTGTTTCTGCGGACAGTATAGGTCAAAATCAGACTGCATGTTATTGGCAGTGATCTGTAGTAAATGCTATCTGATATTTTGCAATATATTTTGGTTATCACTATCTTGAATTCGCAGACTTTATTATTTATTTCCTCGGGAATTTCCATTTCAATTCATTGACACTCTTAACTCTTTACCATACGACAAAATTTTAGACCAGTCCAAACTGAAAGCGTTTACAGACGATAAAATAAATGTTAACTAAACAAATGAAACTTGTTCTGCTAAGGGTAGAAAACATTGTGGGAGAGGAGGACAATGCTGGATACCAGCATTTTCTCCTTTTCCCACTATGTTTTCAAAAGCTTTCTTTCTCAGGGTCGTTAAAAGTCGGGATTGTGTGGTAAAGAGTTAGGCTTTACTTTTTTTTCTTAAACAAAATAGGCTTTTCCAGATTGAAAGCATGTACAGACGACAGATTAAATTTGATTCCAGTGATGATATTTGTCCTTCAAAGAGTAGAAAAGTGGATAACCTTGTTCAGGGTATTTTCTCTCTTTTCCCACAATGTTTTCAAAACCTTCGAGTTCGTTAAAGACAAGATAGTTTGACAATTTATCCACTTGAGATCAAAATAAATTAATTGAAAACTTTCAGTCGGCTCTCTAATATTAAATATTGCAATTACATGTACACTGCTGTTCTTGACAGTATATCTGATCCAACAAAGCACATTGTAGGCCAGAGATCAGAATGTGTGTTCTTTGCATTATGATCTTGGCATCCAGTATTGATCAGCTAAAGCGATATAACATATACGAGTCATGCAGGATAAGGGTAAGAAATAATAACTCCGATATACAAAATATTTCAGGAGTAATAAGTGAGAAATTCAATATACGTTTATACATTCCTAGATTCAACCGTATCCCAGAGGGCCGCAGTTTCATGGATATCCGCCATGAACTCTTTCTAATTAACCGTTAAGCTGCTAATCGCGACTTACTGACCTTTTGCGGACAGTGTAGATCAAGATCAGACTGCACAGAACGTGCAGTCTGATCTTTGATCTACACTGGCCGATACTGTAGTTTCTTTCCCGTGAAATCAACTTTGAAACCGCGATGTTTGGGCTTATAGTATTGAGTAAACATTTGCGTCTCATTTATTCAGCAGCTGAAGTTTTAAAACTCACGGAATGAGGGCACACGTTCCTTTTCCTAACTTGGTCGGTACAAACCAACATTTCTCATTCTTACTCGTCACAACAAAAAAGACAGACCTGTCCAAAACTGAAATAATTTGCAGACGACAATTCTAATGTGGCTAGTAGTATAGGAGGGTAGACCTCGGACAAAATCCGTTTTGTCCGAGGTCTACCCTCCCTGAGTGCCATTTTGTCCGAGGTCTACCCTCCCTGAGTGCCATTTTGTCCGAGGTCTACCCTCCCGGGGAAGCAAAAGACCGGTCAAAATATCAAACCGGAAGTAGATGTCCGCTTTTTCTGCCCCCCCATGCCACGGTCAGAGCCCCTTTTTAACTATCTCTGTGAAAAGGGGTCTTAATGCATCTGCGCACGCGCGCACGGATCGTAATGATATGGTTCGGCAGAGACTATCGTTGGACTTACTCTCAAAAAGACCGGTCAAATTGTCAAAACGGTGGTAGATGTTCACCATTTTGACGCGGCAGGGGTCCTTTTTTTAACCATGGTCTGTGAAAAGGGGGCTTAATGCATCTGCACGCACGCGCACGGGTCGTAATGATATGGTTCAGGCAGACACTATCGTTTGACTTAGGCTTTTCTCTGTCATCGTTGGACTTAGTCTTTTTTTCTCCGTCTTTGTTCGCCTCAATCTTTCTCTATTACCGTTGGACTTAGTCTTTTTTTTCCCACGATATGGGTTATTTTCCCCTCCTCAGCTTGGCTCAGACAAATACCATCGTTGGACTTAGTCTTTTTTTCCGTCTTTTGTTCGCCTTAGCCTTTCTCTATCACCGTTGAACTTAGTCTTTTTTCAGTCTTTTGTTCGTCTCAATCTTTCTCTATCACCGTTGGACTTAGTCTTTTTTCCACGATATGGGTTATTTCCCCCTCCTCAGCTTGGCTCAGGCAGAGAGTATCGTTGGACTTAGTCTTTTTTCTCCGTCTTCGTTCGCCTCAATCTTTCTCTATTACCGTTGGACTTAGTCTTTTTTCCACGATATGGACTATTTTCCCTCCTCAGCTTGGCTCAGGCAGAGAGCATCGTTGGACTTAGTCTTTTTTCCGTCTTTATTCGCCTCAATCTTTCTCTATTACCGTGTTGGATTTAGGCTTTTTCTCTGTTATCGTTGGACTTAGTCTTTTTTCTCCATCTTTGTTCGTCTTATCCTTTCTCTATCAACGTTGGACTTAGTCTTTTTTCACCACGATATGGGTTATTTCCCCTCCTCAGCTTGGTTATAGCATAAACCTTACCATACAAACATCGTGTTGGGCTTAACCTTTTTTGAGTTAATTTGAATTGAAGTATATCGTTTGGAATGTAACTCTTGGAATGTAACTCTTGGAATGGTACTCAGTCGTAAAATTGACAAGTCTCGAAGATAGGACTTTCTGGAATGAATGTTAGCTCTGAAAAGAACTGTTTTTACCATTCTCTGGGTTGGAATTAAATTAATCATCCGAGCAAGTTAATTCCAAAAATCAGAGAAAGATAGAGGATTCTAAACCTCTTCATCATCAACTCATTGATTGGTTGATATCACAGACTCCCCAAAGATTGGATCATCAGTTGGCATAACCCAAAGATCGGGGTAGAAATTAGGTGCTGGGTTCTGGGTATAGGGGTTGTCCCCTTGTCTTGCAGAGAACTCAGCCGACGTCTTTGTCTTTTGACGTTTTCTCTTCTCCTTGTTCCTTCGACTTTTACCAAATAGTCCACAGCAGAATCTGAACAAACCCATCGTGGAAATGAAATGGCATATAGAGAAATTTGGTGGTTTTATAGCTTGGTGGAGGGATTGACCTACTTTTCGTCTTGGAATTAAGAGTACGAACGTGGGCGAGACCATGTAGATAGAATATAATGTACTATATGATCTATCTACATTTTTTTCCAAGACAGATATTTTGTGGAGGAATTATCTTTGTGGAAAAAAGAATGAAAAAACACCATTTAAACAGTATAACTTTTATTTGAACAGAACTGAACAATGAACTGAGCAATGAACATATTTACAACAAACACATAGATAAAAGAACTATTATACATTTATATACTATTTGTGGGGAAAAAGTCTCTGAGCTTTATTGAATAGAATTCCATACTGCTGATTGAACCATAACACTACATCTCGATCGTTTCGTCGATGTTCCGTTGAGAGGAATTTCTGTTGAAGATATTTCTGTATGTTGTATCCTCTGGCGGCAGCATCCAATACGAAGATACAGTAAAATCCGCAAACTTTTCCCTGTGGACTCTGAAGAGTTTGTCGATTGTATCTCCACGAATAAGAATGATTGTCTAAAAAGTTAATGATTTCTGGCTCAAGTGGTGGTAGTCCGTAGGGATCAAAGTATAGTACATCACCATTATTGTTGAATATCACGGCTACCCAATGTTCTCCTGGACCGGTTGATTTCTCTGTGTTCACAATGTAGGCTTTCACATGATTGGGTTTTTGTCGAGGTAACTGATCTTTTGCACAGACTTTTGCCTGTAGATTTTTTATCCATGTTCCGTGATCCAATATGTATTGAATTTCAGAAGTATACATTTTTTCTAATCACTTTCTCCCCAGGATTGTTTTACTTTGTCACACCAGTATTGTAACCACGACTCCGTGAATTCAGATAAAATGTTTTGTTTTATATTTCGCCATAATCTGTAGGCTTCCACATAGTCACTTTCATCGAGTTTCATTTCTATGAGTTCAGGATACCATTTCTCCATGATTTCGTATGGATTTAATTCCATCATGGCTTTTTCTATGAACATGTCTGTATGTTCTTGTCTATCCTTGAATAAACACAGTTCATGCTGTGTTTGACTGGGATGATCCACTTGACATCCGTAACACTGGTTGGTAACTTCACTGACAATAAGATTTTTTAATTTTTCAGTCATATGTTTTTCGAAGCTGTTGTGAATGTCATTTTTCCGAGTAGAGATGCACTTCGACACAGAATATTTCACTTTTTCTGCTTCTTCTCTAAGTGTTATAGCAAATCTGAGTCCCAACATTGTTTTTTAGTTCTTTAGTCCTGTAGATAGTCCTGAAAAGGACTGTTTTTCAATAGTCCTGAAAAGAACTGTCGTTTTCGATATTATATTCCTTAGTCCTGAAAAGGACTGTTTTTTGTGAAAGCTATCTTTTTGATCAGAGAGTTTCTGTTGGTTTTTCCAGGGTTAATAATCTGTGATAACTTCTCTCAAACTGTTGATTTCAATCTGATTGTCAAATTCAGCAAAGACAATAACGTTGATAGCTGCTGCCAGAGCTTGACCAAACTGAAGTTCAATTCGAAGATTTCCAGTTTTTATAGGATGAAGTTGTCCTTCTTCACTACCTTGATCCGCTGTCAAATCGTATCCCCACAAACAGTATCCACCAACATAGTCTTCTTTACCAATATTAAATGATTTATTAAGTGCTAAAGATGAGTTAGCCTGATACAATGATAGAAAGGATTTCAAATACAATCCTGCTTCAAAGTTAGGTTCAAAGGGTCTGTTATGAATACTGTGACCATTACATGATACATCAATTTTTGACAGATTAAAATGTTGAAAGAAAAATGGATTTCTGTTATAAGTCCCATTATAATCAGTATTTGCTACCATTGCAATGAAAATGCGTTTTGGAAGTTGTCCTTGAAACAGATGATCTTCAACTTTAGACTGAAGACCTGTAGAAATGGTAAAAGTTTTTACTTCAACCCTGCGAATAGGAATTTTCATGTTTTGCTGAGCAATAACATGATTTAGATCATTTGCAACAACAGGCAACAATTCGACATTTCGCACATGAAGACTGACTGTTTCCAGTACAATTTTTGGATCTGGTGCACCAGTACCTCCTGTGAGACAAAAGTTTAGCGAAGACCTGTTTAATCTAAGTCTGATTTCAACACCATTGGGTAAATATTTTTCTTGTTGAAACAGATCAAGATGCAAGCGTCCAAAAAGTTCGGCGGTTCTACTTCGTTCAATTTCACGCATTCTAGCTTGTAAACCTTCATTAGTTCCATCATGGTTGAGTGAATTGAAATGAGCAGTGGTGTCTTCAATCCAAAGATCACCAGCTTTCAAATGCGTAGTCTTGCTGTCAGAATTATATGACATAAGATTTTCGATATATGCTCTGTATGGATAGGTATCTGAATTGCTGGTGATTAGTTTATTATTTAGATACAAATCGACACTGCTAAACAAACTGTGCAGGAAGTTGTTTACAGGGGCCACATTTGTATTGGTATCTAAATCACTACCGTCAGCTTGAACGATTTTGTATTTGACATACAAATACGATTGTGACAAATCTGTCCAATGTTCAGTTTGAGGTGGTATGATGAATTCTATCGGTGCATAGTTTGCCAAAGACGATATTGGAAAATGTTCAATCCACTGACTTTCTTGCATCGTTGTCATTGTAGGTGGTACAGAAAGAACATCAAGTTCTGACTTACTGCATTCACAAGAACCGTTTTGCATCATTTTTTATAATTCAAGTAGATGAATTCAATATATGAATCCAATATATTAATCAAATATATCAAGAGGTCGTCTGTCTCTTTGTCTTATGATCTTACCACTGTGAAGGCGGTAGGGGGAATGACGTGGTTTTCGTGATTTTCTTTTATTTATCCCTGGTATTAGCTTTTCTGCTAGATCATGAATGGCTTGTTTTCCCCTTGAAATTACAACTTTTTTAGGGTTTTCGCCACGTAAAAGGATATCTTCTACTACGCCTATTCCTTGTTTGATTCCTTCTTTTTTTACAGCATTCAACCCAGATTTGACCAAGGGTTTAAGCAATGGAGTCACTACTTTAATTGCTGATCTAAATAGGGAACCTAACCCATAGCCATACTGATGTTTTACACCACGATAAACTGGTAGCATTTTTTACCAAATATTTTATTTAAATATTTATTTGTCAAATATTTTTATTTTTTCTGTCTGAAATGTAACTTCACTATCGTCTTACCAATAATAAAATGAAACGGTATGCCAGAATCCCCTGTTATTTGAATGTGAATAGTATTGAAATCAGATTTCGAAACGGGGACGTAATGCGGTAATGTGATTTCATGGCTGATATGTTGGGTTTCATAATTATTTTCACCTGATATGTTTGCTTTGAACGGAAGAACACGAAGTATGGGAGCAAGTGTATCACCCACTATAGTGTGTTCAGCAACATCTGAATAAACAAACAGATGATTGTAGCCAGCATCAATGTTAGGAGTGTATTTAAATACATCTAAAATATTTCTATTCGAATAAATTATCTCATATTTGAATTCTGGTGATCCTCCCAGTTTTAAAAACAGCTGGGGATGAAATTTGAATCCTGTTCTTGTTATATTTACGAACCCCAATTTTGGACGTTTGCTTGAGGTTGAATAGCTAATAGACACCCCGATTGAATGCTTCTGAAAGATTTCACTTAGGTTATTTTGAATCAATTCTTCCATTACCTCTATAACATGTTTTGCTGAAGTGTAACTACCCGGTGGAAAAGTAAATCCAATTGACCATTTTATTGCTTCACCTTTTGCGTTTCGTTTTAATGGAATTACCTTCATATTATCTCTTCTTTTATCTGCCGCGGCTGCTGCATTGTATAAATTAAGATCTGCAGTTATAATTTCGAACTTCGCTTCTTGTTCACTTATGTTTAAGAACTGAGAGGGGGTAATAAGATGAACTAATGCAACTTCCCAAGTTTCCTTGTCAATATGAACTGTCTTTGGTAAATCAACCTTAAAACAACATTGGGTGTTGTTCGGATAAAGGTCCATGGAACTATCGCTGGGTAGAGTGAGATAAAACGAATTCATTTTTTAAATATTTTATTTTTTACTGTCAACAAAATCAACCCCACTAGTTGTTTTTTGTCCAGACTTTGTGAATTTTAATCCTGGTGATGGAAGAATATACCCGAGTGAGCTGCTTAACAGGATCAACCACAATTCACGATCTTGACTTTGAATACTTAAATGTACTATTGAGGTTGCAATAATTGCATAAATGACTAAAATCTGTGAAATATAGGTAAACTGATTCTTTGGGACACGATTTCCACAGCAGTTGTAATTTTTAGTACTAACACTATCGACACTTTCTGTCCCAGTCTCAATGTTTGACTGCGAATTTATCATAATTGTATTGTCTTTTTATTTATAAAAATCTTGTAGATAAGACTTTTTTTCCCGATCAAGATACCAAATAGGATTCTGGTATCCAACTTTGAAATTTTTTTGGATAGCCTTTCCAATTGACTTTTATTTCTTTGATTAATTTTTTACCCTTACGTCTTGTGCGTCTATCAAGAACTGAGTCAATCTCATAAATATCATCATCTTTTATTAATTGAAGTTCATATTCATAATAAGTTCCTAAAATCTGTTCTCCCAACAGATCTTTTACTTTATAGGTAATAGGCGAAAATGTTTTGTTGACATGGCTGATTTCAAATATTTCTTGCGTCCAATTCGGTAAATAGCCCTTATCAAATGTACGTTTTGTTTTATTGATTCGAACATGATCTCCAATTTTGAATTTCGACTTTTTTGTCATTACATTTGCCGATAATTGAGGATACAGATTTCTTGAAATCTCTGCCTCATTGGATTTTGTTACCATTACAGGAGATGTTTTTATACTTCTGTGAAAAGTATGGTTGTAATTCTTAACTAAAGAATTCAATACGTCAATGTAACGCCTTGTTTTCTTGTACGTAAAGTATTTCCACATTCTCGTTTTCAAAGTTCGTTGAAATCTTTCAACAATACTTGCTTTTGTCTCTGGGTTTTCAGTGGTGAAAAAATGAATCTGATTCTTTTTCAAGTAGTCTTGAAACGATTTGTTTTTAAATTCCGAACCTTTGTCTGTTTGAAGCGCCAAAGGTTTACGTTTTGATTTCTGAACGATAGATTGAAATGCTTTGATTAAAGTTTTACCCGTTTTGTCTGGAATAGGAATAACCCACGAAAATCTCGAAAACACATCAATCACACAAAGTAAATATTTCTTGTTATTATTTTGTTTTGCTAAATGTTGCATGTTAGCCAAATCAGCTTGCCATTGATAATCTATACCACCTACAATAGTTTTTCGTCTTTTGAAACGACGACGAATCGGTTTGTGTAAGGTGTAGGTGGATTCACCCTGTAACCATTCTTGAACATCTTTGTATCTTATTCCTTTCAAAACAGATTTCGCAGCGTGATACAATTGCTTTACTCCACTAAATGCTACAGTACTTTTAGGATCATAAAACAACTTTCTTAACACGTAATCAAGTTTTGACTTTACCATGCCTCCCATGACTGAAGTGTTTTACGGCTCGGAGTCTTTTTTATAGACTTTGGGGGAGTTAGCAGTTCTTTAACATAGAATTGCTTCAATCGTTCTCTTTCTTCAGGTTTCATGTATGGAGATTTTTCTTTTATTCTTTTCATACTTCTTTTTATAGGAGTTAACTTAGTACTTTTTCGTACGCTTTTTGGTGTGTGAAATAAGTGATCGGAATCTCCATAGGATTCTGCATGGGATTCTTCATCTTCGCTCAATGATTTACTCGGTGATTTATCATGGACTTTTTGTATCCATTTCCATCTGTTTAAATTGCCAATAACTTCTTGAGGTATATTGCTTTCATGTAATGCCTTTGAAAATGTTTTCCAACCTCTGGGCTCGATACCTTTTCTTTGACGTATCGCATCATTGACAAGATCGATGATATTGGAACCATGAATGCGTGTACCTTTATATGACACCACCCCTTGTTCATCCCAAGTTAAATTATCGTTGTCTTTTATCATACTCAAAAGTAACTCAGCTTTTCTTTTCATGGTTTTTGGCACACTTTGCAAAATTCGATCATACAAGGCAACAGATTGCAGGCCAACAGATGCTGATTCCTGTGCACCATCATTGGTTTTTGGAGGAAAATTGATCGAAGTTGGTTTTGTTTTCTGAAGCGAATTTTGTAACTTAATCAAAGTTTCGCCATATCTTTGAGCCTTTTCTGTTTCTGACAGGTCGGTACTTTGTAAAATTTGACTCATATCTTGTCGAAGATGTGATGCATCTGCAACTTGTGGATTAGGTGGTAAACGAGGTTTTTGAGCTTGTTCGACTTTCCATCGTTTCATATTTTCTAAGACCTGGTAAGGTACGATAACCATTTTTCTAACAGACATGATTTCTTATCTACAAGATTTTTTATCTATAAGATTTTTTCATTGAAATTTTTTTATCTACAAGATTTTTTTATCTACAACGCTTTTAGAGCTCCACCTATTCCTCCGATAACGGCTTTTCCTAACAAAGGTAATAATGCAGGCGCAAGCAATGAAAGAAATCCACCTTTTTGATTTAAAATTTGTTTTTTATCTTTTACAGAGACCGATTTTGAAGCTAAACGTCTGAGATGTTGTCGGCTTGAATACAACTTCTTCTTCTGATCTGGTGATAAATGTACATTGCCTTTTAAAACATTATGACAGCATTCCGATATACACCTTATTGCTTCTGAGGGTGAATCTTTGACAAGCTTTTTACGTATTTTTGGTGTAGCCTGTATCATGGCCATAACCATTGAGCCGTGTTTTTTTATCAGAGGTCTTTTCTTCATGTTGACTTTATCACTATTTCACATCAAATGAAAATAAAACTTCCATGTCACTATCATTTATACCTGATGTTTTATCATACTGTCTTTTTTTACAAAAGAAAACTACGAATCGGAATCAGTGAGTTCTTCATCCTCGCTTTCTTCTACATCTGACCCTCTGTCGGGTAGAGGAATGGTTCTTCCACCACCAAGATGAATCAGACGTTTGTCATAGTCAACACGATATTTTCCTGTGTCAAGGTTATATTGGATTATATCCCCAAACAGTCGATCTTCTGCCTTTCTACCTTTTTTATATTTAGCTAATGTATTTGGAGACCATGAGGCGGATGGAATGGATTGAAACTTCAATTTTTTCCCTGGTTCTATAAATTGTGAATACTTTGTTCTGAGTTTTTGCATTCTTTCACTTAATAGTTCCTTTCTGGATTTCGGATAGCGTTGATGTTCTGAAATACTGCTTCCTACAGGTCTTCGCATAGTAACAAATCTTTCATCAATTATAGGTGGTGAGGTGGTGGTTCTTTCATCAATCATAGGTGATGAAGTGGTAGTTCTTGCATCAATTATAGGTGGTGAAGTGATAGTTCTTGCATGCGTTTTCGGGGGTTTTCTCTTCTTTGGAGATTTTTTCTTCTTTGGAGACTTTTTCTTCCTTGGAGAATTTTTCTTCTTTGGAGATTTCCTCTTTCGCGGAGCACGTTTTCGAGGTTGCCTTTCATCCCCAAATTTCCTAACGGTTTTAGTTCCATCCCATCTCAGTAAACTTCTGATAATAACACCACCTAGAAATCCACCACCTCCAGGTTTTAAAATAATTCTACGTTTAATTTCCTCATCAATATTCGGATCTGCTAACTGCTCGATATCTGCTCTATGTTTTGTCATATACGTGGTGGTTTGTTTTGGTAATTTGATTTTATCTTCAAGGATATTTTGTGCTGCTAACGTAAACCATTTTAAAATTTCTTTTAATCCTGCTTTCAAAACAGATTCTCTTTCATATCTATTGGTTTGTTGACTTAAATTTCGCAAAGCAGCTAAAATTGAAGTTGGTGTGGTTGGTAAAGCCATGTTTACTCACTGTCGCCTATTGATAGAATGACAATATAAATTAAAATGAAGTCATTTTTATTTTAAAAAACATTATAACGATTAAGCAGGGGAATAAACGGTTGGACCTCTTTCGTCTTCTTCATAACGATGAAATATATCTGTTCGCAGTCTTAATTCTTTATTTGTTCGTGAATGGAAATCGATGACAAGATATCCATGATCCATCGATGTAGCGTCATCATAAGCAGACAGTAAATGTGGAGCTTGCATTTGGTGAGCTAGTGTTTTAATCTGATTTTTATCTCGCTCATTTCGAAATAAAATCATGTATCTTGAATTAAGACTGATGGTTCGACTCGATTTCGATTGTTGAAACATATTTTGTGTGATATAAATCACGGTTGCATTACGGTGATGTCCTTTTCTTGTAAACCAAAGTTTAATTTTTTCCTCATCTTTTTCACCCAGCATATCATCAAAGACGATTAAATGCGGTATAGATACATCGCTGACAAGCTCGTTTTCATCGTCAGGAATTCCTTCCACGAATTTTATTAATTCAAACTGCGAATTGAATTTCTCCTGCATAAGATTGTAAGCATACTGCCATTCTTTGTAACACCAGACAACTCTTTCAGGAACGATATTGAACAAATCTTCTCGATAGTCAATTAATTTATGAACAAAGACTGTCTTTCCACAACCACTCGGACCTGTGATGAAAATATTACAAGGATGTTGAAATAAAATAGCTTGTACATCCACCTCCATGATTTCTTTACTTTTCTCTTTAAGGATTAATAATAAAATGACAACATAAATAACGATGGAAGCATTTTTATTCAATCATTTCTTCAAAAAAAGATCAGTCTTGGAAATTGTAGATAGATTATAACATTCTATGTGAATGAATTTTTACAGTACGTTATGTTCTATCTACATACTCAGGCCTCGTTCGTGTTCTTAATTCAAAGACAAAAACAGCCCAAACCCTCCACTAAGCTATAAAAATCCAGTGAACTTTTCCTATAATCATTCATCTCTCGTTTCTCGAGTAGTGTAAATAAATTATAAAGTATACCAAGACGAGAAAAATCAAATATGGAGCAGCTATTTTTTCAATTTTTAAAAAATTTTGCAGAGAGAAAAACTTTTAGATTAAAAAATCTTACAGAGAGAAAAAACTTTTTTATCGATAGAAAAAATTTTTTTCAAATAAAAAATCTTGCAGAGAAAAAATTTTTTCAAAAAATCTTACAGAGAAAATTTTACCGATAGAAAAAACTTTTACGCTTAAAAATTTTTATCATAGAAAAATTTCGGATAAAAAATTTTTTACAATTTAAAAAAGTTTTGCAGATTAAAAACTAGGGACGAATAAAACTAGGGACGAATAAAATCTAAGATTGGGTAAGTCTAAACGAACTGATTTCCGGGAAATGTCGGGAAAAAACCCACACTCAGATCATATAGTTAGGTAATGTCTAAAGATCATATTGCTAGGAGCCAAAGAAAAGACTAAGTCCAACGGTGGTAGAGAAAGATAGACGAACAAAGACGGAAAAAAGCCTAAGTCCAACGATGATCTCTGGCTGAACCAAACTGAGGAGGGGAAATAACCCATATCGTGGTGAAAAAAGACTAAGTCCAACGATGTTGTCTGGTTGAACCAGTGTGAGGAGGTGAAATAACCCATATCGTGGTGAAAAAGACTAAGTCCAACGGTAATAGAGAAAGCTTGAGGCGAACAAAAGACGGAAAAAAGACTAAGTCCAACAGTGATCTCTGCCTGAGCCAAGCTGAGGAGGGGAAAATAACCATATCGTGGAAAAAAGACTAAGTCCAACGTTGATAGAGAAAGGTTAAGACGAACAAAGACGGAGAAAAAAGACTAAGTCCAATGGTGATAGAGAAAGATTGAGGCGAATAAAGACGGAGAAAAAAGACTAAGTCCAACAGTGATAGAGAAAGACTGAGGCGAATAAAGACGGAGAAAAAAGACTAAGTCCAACACGGTGATAGAGAAAGATCGAGGCGAACAAAAGACGGGAAAAAAGACTAAGTCCAACGGTGATAGAGAAAGTTCGAGACGAACAAAAAGACGAAAAAAGACTAAGTCCAACACGGTGATAGAGAAAGACCAAACCGAGTGAAGATGGTGGCACACCTTCTTTTTCCCCGAGTCAGTCTGTGGTGTCACACGTTTTCAATTCAATTTTTTGGCTGGAAAACGTCTCGACCAATCAAAACGCAGGATCAACCCGAACAAAACATGGTGACACACCATACTTTGCTAGGAATTCCACTTCCGGTTTCCTCTTTTGTTTTTTACATTTTTGCAGTGGTGTGAGGAGGGGGGGCAGAAAAAGCGGACATCTACTTCCGGTTTGATATTTTGACCGGTCTTTTGCTTCCCCGGGAGGGTAGACCTCGGACAAAATGGCACTCAGGGAGGGTAGACCTCGGACAAAATGGCACTCAGGGAGGGTAGACCTCGGACAAAACGGATTTTGTCCGAGGTCTACCCTCCTATACTACTGTGGCTCAAATGATGGAATTTGTCTGATAGGGTATAAAACATTTTGGGAAAAGGAGAACAGGCTGGTTACCAGCATCCTGCTAAATAAGTTAAATGAAACTTTCAAGCCGATAGTAAAAAAACAGAATAATGCTATTTCAACTTATTTTTGAAGAAAAAAAATATCTCCTAATCGGACAGTGTAGATCCAAGATCAGACTGTACGTTTTTGCAGATTTTAATCTACACTGTCTGCAAAAGGTCCTTGAGTCGCGTTTAGCAGCCTCATGGTAAATTTCATTCTGAGTCTAATTTCAGATTTAGAAAGTAACACGACTTTTGATTTGCTAAACCAAATGGATAAGCCAATCAGAAGTTTTGTTACTTTCTCATTTAGAATGTTCTTGACAATAAGACAAAGAATGTTCTTAAGACTGGTTGGTAGAATGCGGAGCCTGATCATGTCCAGAAAAAAATAAGTAGCAGACGAATTTGTAAACATCCTTGTACAGTATGGATAGTTTTGGCAGAATCATAATGGAGTCATCCTCTGTGAAAAAAGAGGCTTAATGCATCTGCAAAAAGTATCGACCAGGTCAGCCTGCGCAGTCCGCGCAGGCTGACCTGAATCGAAACTTTTTGCTGTGGGTCAGTTTTCTGCATGTCAAAGGACCAGTGTACCTCATGATTCATCAGGCTGTTATACAAAATGGACTTAAGATATGTATAATTACGTGATGACTTGCGTGGTATCATGCATCTCGGAGATGCATTAAGCCCCCTTTTCACAAAGATGACCCAATTATAAGTGTTTCTTTTCTTTAATAAAGGAAAATACTTTTTTGAATCACCCGAAAAATCATGCGAAAATATCTTTTAAGCAAGCGAACCATATTTGTTTCGAAGGATACCGATCAACAAACAGTTTATGGGAACGATCAAACCATGAATTGAAATGACAGTACAGAATAACTTAAGTACAGAATAACTTGAGGTAACTTTGAAGTGGTGCCGATGTTGTTTCATATATGGATAGGAAAGGACGTCCAAATGAGAGGAACAGAGTACAGATTACCATAAAAAGTGCCATTTCGTGATATTTTTGTACTCAAATTGGTATATCATACCTCTAAAAAGGACATTAGCAAGGACATTACCGTAGATACATAATTAACCCCACCGGCCCCCAACAGAAAAACTACCATGCAATTACCAGAAATTGTTTTTTCCCCCGATATAAGAAAAAGAAGTCTTCAGAACACCTTTCAAGAGAGGAACTTTATCTTTTTTCATATATGCAAATCACTAAGTTCCATATTGACGTAATCACTTTCTAAGATAAAAAAAAAAAAAAAAAAATGATAAGGGACCTTTTTTCGGGAGCTCATTTCATTATTTGTCTTCTATTCTCGCTATAGTTCACCTGTAACAGTCATTGCCGACTTCCTGCAGTATTATCTGTACAAAATATCTAAATAGATATAAGAAGGTTAATATCTACATTCAAGATCAGACTGCACGTCTTAATCCACACCGTCTTCTAAAGCATCAAAAGTTGTTGGAAGTAAAAAGGGGGCTTAATGTATCTCCGCGATGCATCATACCAAGCAAGTAATCACCGTATTATGGATCCGTAAAATCCGTTTCGTCTTACAGCCAACTGAATCATGAGGTACACTGGTCCTTTGAAATGCAAAAAAAAAGTGACTAATAGCAAAAAGTTTCGGCCCAGGTCAGCCTGTGCGAAATGCGCAGGCTGACCAGAGTCGATACTTTTTGCAGTTGTTTCACAGAGCATGTCTAATAGGCATTTTTATCATACTGGAAACCCGTAAGATTTGTCACAGATAGTGACTCAATAAGCGCACCGAAGTAAGACATTCGTCCAAACCTTACTTATACTGGGTGAATAAAAATACTCCAGGAGAGGCAATTCTTCTGAGGCTTCAGTGCAGACATCCGAATGTCCGACCTGCACAACGGCAGTTTCCGATTAACCCCTAGGTTGCTAAGCGCGACTGAAGGACCTTTTGCGGACAATGTAGATCAAGATCAGACTGCACAGAACGTGGATCAACACTGTCCGATAAGTACATTTTTTCTTCAAAAACACCTTTGGAATAGTAAAATTTGGGTTTATACCATCGGCTTAAATGCTACATTTCACTTATTTAGCAGCATAAGGGTTAATGAATGCAGGGTCCGTATTCACCAACCATTCTTTAGAATGTTCTTTGTCTTGTTCTTCAGAATTTTCTACATTTGAAAGTAACACAACTCCTGATTGGCTAAACCATTCGGTTTAGCCAATCAGAAGTTGTGTTACTTTCAAATGTAGAAAATCTTGGAGAATAAGACTAAGAATATTCTTAAGAATGGTTGGTGAATACGGACCCAGAAGTTCAAGTACAAAGACCTCAAGCTTGAAAATGAAGTTCGCTACATAAATACAAACATATGTGTACTAAGACGGTGAGATAGGCGGTCGTATAGACGGGCTAATACCCCAAAATTATCCGTTTGGCCAGGGTGTCGTAAATTTTGAGAGAAAAATTTCGTTGACACGCATAGCCACTCTACTACTGGCATTTTGATGAATTATAGTCAGCACGGGCTGGACACGTAAACAATAATGAGAAGATAAAGTACAGAACTATAGATTTCAAAATCCCCAAAAGAGAAAAGCCATGGCATTTCGGGAAAAAAATCGAGGGGACACATTAACTTCAGGACGTGTTAAAAGCGGGACATAAAGTCTGATATAAAACATAAATCGCTCCCATATAACCCTCAGGGAGTCATTTTGTTTGTCACAGCATGACGTGAGATTCATTCTCTCACTCGGATATATCATGTGTTGCCGTTTTTATGGGATTTCGGTTATATACCATTAAATAGACATAGAATCATCATCTGTCCCTATAACATAAATTATAATGTTATGTCCTTGAATGAGATCTTTACGAAACGAATCTGTGATTTTGGACATAAGGCCAGCTATACTGCTAACAAGCATTTTCTTCTTTTTAACTACTGTTTTCAGGCCTTTAAAAGACAACCTCATCATATACAGCCAGATTTACTTTTAAATACTTTCAATCCTGACATGTCAAATGCCTGGTTTACATTTGCCACCGGCGCTGTACGATTTTCGTGCATTCAAATAGGTGGCTTCGGGTCATGACGTGTCTTTATATTCTATACGAGCATCGTGCCATGTCTTGTGCGATCCTTTGACAACAGACGGGCAAATTGGCACGGAGATCGTACAGAAATCGTGACGTCATCCTGCAGACTCCGCACAGAAATTGCACGGGCACCGTGCAGAAACCTTGCGACAGCTGTACGAGGTTATCCCTCGGTTTTAGAGGCCCATATGGCCATCTTTAATCGTGGGTTGTCTCCAAGATCATCGCACGGCCTATGTACGCTGCTCGTGTGTGTTTCGTGAGATGCTATCTATATACAACTTATCTACGGGCTACAGGCTTGCTATTTTTAAAATTGTTCGGACTTAATTTAACAAATTGGTAGAAGGTTTGGCGCACGTGAATCCGTGTACTATAGTCGTATGGCCGCTGTGCGGAGTCCGCACGGAAAGAGGGATACGGGCACAAAGCGGGCGTCGCAAGCTCATCGTAGATCAAATGTATTATGGTTTAGTAAAGAGTCAAAAATATCTTTTTCAAATAAAGGTCGGGGAAAGCATTGATCGGTTAATAAGAGACTGACATCTCTTGTATTCCCTGGAATTAGTATCTCTCAAATATTAAAGTAGTTAGGCTGCTAAATGCTAACAAAACTGGGTTCTATTCTTTCAATATAAATATCCACAAAACAGATGAATGAGTGAACTGCCAGAGTAGTATGACGTAAATAATGTTGCAACTAATGCAAAGCTCCATTCAAACATCAATTGAGAGGGAGCCTGAGTATCGTTCCTAGATTCCCTTGTTTCCGATTCTTTCTCTGTAAATGATCATACTAAATATGCATTCATGCCTAAAACCAACAGCTTTTTGCTTGAACGTACTACTGTCATGGCCTTCAGCCTCAAGGTAACTTCAATAAATGATCGGCGCTCTGGCGAAAGGGGGCTTAATGCATCTCCGTGATGCACATACTAAGGAAGTCATTTATAAAATCCATTTTGTTTAACAACCGAATCAAGAGGTAAAATGTAAATGGACATGCAGAATATTGACCAATGGCAAAATTTGTCGACCCAGCTCAGCCTGCGCGGACTGCGAATGCTGACATGGTTCGATACTTTCTACAGATGTACAAAGCATGACTCACATGTAGGTATACCACACACGGATGCGACGGTATATTACAACATGTATTTGTCAAACGTTTCCCATTACGACATGTGCTAATGTCGCGGTTCACAAAGTGCAGTGTACGATATTCGGTTTGCCGTGCATTTGAACTTTATAAAGGTGAACAGATGATATGGGCATTTCTGATTTTAGAAAAACTGAAAGCATGGTGGTAAGAGCACTGGATCAGCAGGTTTCAGGTATGGCAATAAGTTAGGAAGGGGGACCACAAAGACCACGCTACTGTTCGAGGATCTTTAATTTTTTGCTGTTGATAAGACTTGTCACAAGTTAAGACTGAGGAAACAAATTCCAAGTTATAAAATGCATTGGCACTAAGTTTTGCCTACATGCCACCTGATAATGTATTTTATCACGCATGTGAACACACGTTTCTGAACGTTTGACAGTTACAGTACGACAAAATACGGTCAGGCTTGAGTTCAGCATGTGAACTTTTCTTTTCATTACTGTAAACAAACATGCACTACCATTTATGCTTTGGAAATCTGGATGCGTTTGCAAAAAGTATTGAGCCAGGTCAACCTGCGCAGTCAGCGCAGGCAGACCTTGATCGAAAATTTTTGCTTTTCGTCAATTTTCAGCGTGTCAAAGATCCAGTGTACCTCATGATTCAGTCGGTTGGTGTACAAAATAGACTTTATGGACCCATAATTATGTGTTGACTTCCTTTGGTATCATGAATCAAGGAGATGCATTAAGCCCCCTTTCCCCAGAGCATGGTTCATTTTTAAATGCACTGACAGTACGTGTCAATCATGTGTGTGTATATTTCATTTCATACGAAGCATGGCTCTTGAGAGAGAGAGAGAGAGAGAGAGAGAGAGAGAGAGCACGATGGAAGAAAATCTGGTAAGATTTCCATGAAATTATACAGACGTGTATTTTAAATAGACATTGAGCCACCATTAAATCCCTCCTCCCCCTCTGGAGAAAATTTCGGTACTATCGTTTTCTAAAAACCCCAAAGTGTTCTGACACTTTTTGAAAATCTGTTATCTGGCGAGCGCAGTGTTTGCTAGTTAGACAGGTCAAAGGTCATCAAGTGCACTTTTGCATACATGGTATTAATGAAGCATATTACATTGCCTGAAATTATTTGGCACCTACAGGACGAAAATTGCTTAAAAATTGTTAATTGCTAATCAACTGATAAGGTGCAGCCAAAAGTGCACTTGATGACCTATGATCCCCATAACTTGCGAAAGTACCTTTCGCCAAGTGACAGACTTAGGAAATATGCTCTGGAGACATTGCGATTGAATAAAATAATAGTCCCGAAAATTCTCCCTGGTAGGAGTAGGAGAAAACACCCTACTTGCTCCTAGACTAAAGGAATCAGACACTGAGAACGTTAATTTTTCCAGACTGTATTTATATAATATTTCAGCTCTGGTACTTGCCACGTGGAGCTCCATTTTATGAGGCAGCTGGTGATTGAAAGCCGAGGGCTATTAACGACATGATTATCATTTCATGGAATTCGAATCTTGCATATACAGAGAATATTTCTCTAAATATTCCTCTCTCTCTCTCTCTCTCTCTCTCTCTGTCTCTCTCTCTCTCTCAGCGAAAAGTATTATTTAGAATCAAATATGTCTTCTGTGTAGTCTTATCTTGATCCATGCTACCCACAAAAGCTACTATGGTTGCCCATGGCAACGATAGAGTCAAAGCGAATATCGCGAGCTCGATCCTCGCAACAGCTGAACATTCTAGGATTGCAACTTGGACATTGATTATTTAATGCTCTAGTACTAGCAGATGATATGGCCTGCAAAATGCAAAATGAGACCTTTGGACATTTTCGTTCTGGATTAGCCTGCGCAGGCTAATCCGAGACGGCACTTTACGACTACATACGATTTTTTCACACAGTAGACTTTCGTAAAACAGAACATCGCACAAAAACGGGAAGTGTCGTCTCGGATTAGTCAGAGACTGCATAAGCTGATCTGAACGACACACTTTTACGCATATGTCCGAAGGTCCCTTTTCGTGTGTTGCACGCCATATGGGAACATAATGGATATATGCTTTGTCACGGCAACATGACTAAAATAACACTGAATACAAGCACTCAAATAATGATACCAGTTTTATAGACATGGATCAATGTATCATTAAGGACCGTATTTAATAACTATTTGAACTATTTCAAGTCTAAATTTAAATTACAGTCTGGGCCTTCCTATCGGGTTGAGACTTGACGTCTAGGGTATAATCTTCTAGAGGCAGATTATTAGACTAGCCTTTAAAGTCAAAATGACAATCACAATATTCAGAACGGACGGCAAATTTGCACCCAGAGCTCAGGTGTTGCTGTGTCCAATTAACCCTTAGGCTGCTAAGCGCGACTCAAGGACCTTTTGCTGACAGTGTAGATCAAGATCAGACTGCACAGAACGTGCAATCTGATCTTGGATCTACACTGTCCGATAAGAAGACATTTTTCCCCCAAAAATGGCTTTGATATGGCAACGTTTGGTTGTTACGCACCCTCGTTAACCAAGGTGTGAAGTATTACCATTCATGAATGTAGTTTACGGAATACATTGGAACTGTGTCAACGAGGATGGTTGTTACTATGGGTTAAACTTATCTAGCAGGTTAGGGATTAAAAAGAACACTATGAAAAGCCACAAGTTACTATTTCCAGAAATTTTCGAGGAGTGTATGAGACAACCTTCCCAGCTTCACCCTTTTATCGCAGCAAGCGAAATATGTACCCAGTTGCAAACGGCGTAGATTAATTCCAGACTGCGCAAGACGTACAGTCTGATCGTAGGTTGATGTCCGCTACTTAATTCTGAAGTATGACCATTTAAATGTCCCTTCATTTTGTGTGAAATTGTGGTTATAGCCATTGAAATATAAAGACTTATTAAGTCTGTTGGCAGCGAAGAAGTAAAATAATAATGAGACATATAAATTTAGCCATGCAGTGTGAAAAGGCAGCTTAATGCATCTGCAAAAAATATCGACTCGGGTCAGCCTGCACAGTCCGCGCAGGCTAGTCTGAGTCGAAACATTTTGCTATTAGCCAATTTTCTGCATATCAAAGGAACAGTCTAAGTCGTGATTCTGCCGTTTGTTAGACAAAATGGGTTTTATGGATCCATAACTGTCTGATAACATGCTCGGTACAATGTATTACGAAGATGCATTAAATCCCCTTTTGTCAGAGCATAACTCAGTTATACATGAAGCTTCTAGTTTGCATGTGCCCAAGGCTCGGTAGCCTAAAGGTAACGTTCAAAGCTTGTAAACTGAAAGCTGCGAGTTTGAGTTCAATCTCGGCCAATATTCTTTGGGAGAACTGATAAAAGTTGCAGTAAAAGGACTTTTCTACGGTCTCACCGTTAAACATAGTCTTAACGTTGTTTACTTGGAAAATCAGTCAGTGAGTTGGACAGACTTTGTGCATCAAGGAAACTCCAGGGATGACGGTGTTTTTGCCGTCTTGGTATAACTTAATTACAGCTATGAACTGCGAAACAAAACAATAAAAAAATGTGATATGTAAGAAAGCTACGGATCTATCCTTTCAGCGCCATAGGCGCATAAGCCGGGGCTTTTGTAGACGGCATTGATCAAGATCAGAGTGCACAGAACGTACAATCTGATCTTGGATCTATAAGTCTGCTTTTTTAGTCAAGCCTGTAAGATATGAGCAACGTTCTGGGAAAGGGGGTTTAATGCATTTCCCTGATGCATCATACCAAACGAGTTATTACATATGAGCCATGCTCTGGCAAAAGGGTGCTTAACGAATTTTCGTGATGCATCCTACCAAGCAAGACATCACATAGGAAGGAATCCTTGAAATTCATTATGTCTAACAACCGACTGTATCATAAGGTAGAATGGTCCTTTGGCATACTGAAAATTGACCAGTAGCGAAGAGTGTCGGCCCGCGCAGTCTGACCTGAGTCGATACTTTTCGCAGATGTATTAAGCCCCCTTGTCACAGAGCATGGCTTATATATTATTTATAAAATCCATTATGTCTGCTGAAGCATACAGTAGATTGTAACTTGGGCATACAGAAAATTTACACACAACAAAAAGTATCGACCCAAGTCAGCCTGCGCGGACTGCGCAGGCTGACATAGGTCGATACTTTTTGCAAATTCATTGGCTCATATCTTTGTCTTTTAGTGCGTTGTACTTTCAACTGTCGCAAGAGGTCGAGTTTATATATTTGCCGTTGAAGGAGTCAAGGCTGAAAGTCAAATTTTTATGATATACTAGAAGCAAGCAAACCGTTTTACTTTACATTTCTACAACACTAGGTATCAATTTTCAAGAAAACGCTGATAGCCTTGAGCTATGAAAATGAGACGTTCAAAAGCAGATTTCTCTGTAGACAGATAAACGACTTCTAAAATATCTATGATTATCTCTTTCTTGATCTCCGGAGAATCGCTGATAGTTTCTATTATCAGCTAGGGCTTATGTTGTTAAAACCGTCCCGTCACCTCATTCTGTTGTGCATTACGCACATCCCCTCCATAAATAGGCCCCTTTTTTTTTAATAAATAATTTTCTTAACCCTTTACCGCACAATGCCGCCTTTTAACGCCCCCATGAAAGAAGCCTTTTGAAAACATTGTGGGAAAAGGAGAAAATGCTGGTAACCAGCATTTTCTCCTTTTCCCACAATGTTTTCTAACCTATCAAAGGAAAATTGCACCATTTGAGCAACACTGGAATTGTCGTCCGCAAATGCTTTCAAGTTGGACCAGTCTGAATTTTTCTCGTGTGGTAAAGGGTTAAGCACAGGCAAATATTACGAATACTGCCAAATACATTTTTCTCTTCAGGTGTAAAGAAACTGGAATAAAACTAATTAAAATGTGCAATATTTGTGTTAAAATATATTGCTGTGGGTTACTCGGCGGTTTTATAAGATAGAATATTGCGTCGTTGTATTTATTTCTTATCCCAGATAATCGAATCACGTTATGATCATGTGACATTCCCACAAGCCTTTGCGAATTAAAAAAAAAATTACCTCAAGAGAGTAAAAATCTAATTAACCCTTAGGCTGCAAATCGCTTCCCACGGACCTTTTGCGGACAGTGAAGATCAAGATCAGACTGCACAGAACGTGCAGTCTGATCTTGGATTTACACTGTCCGATAAGGAGATATTTCCCCCAACCTCCATAACTTTGAAATACGAACATATTAATTTTTACTATTGGATTGAAAGGTTCATTTAACCCTTTACCAAACAATCCCGACTTTTAACGACCCTAAAAGAGAAGGCTTTTGAAAACATTGTGGGAAAAGGAGAAAATGCTGGTAACCAGCATTTTATCCTTTTCCCACAATGTTATCTACCCTATCGGAGACAGAAATTATCATTTTGGCAACATTTAATTTGTCGTCTGTCTAGTCCAAAAATTTGTCGTTTGGTAAAGAGTTAAGTTATTTAGCAGGATAAGGATTAAGAAAAAACTGCTAGAACTTCTTGTTTTTCTCCCTATCACCTCTCTGTTTTATTTACTGGTGGTTTGTCACATATTTCCTCACAAAAATCAGTGCTATAAAAACTTTTCCATGCTTGATTTGATCCTGAACATCTGAAACGCCCCCCTTAACACTTAAGCTGCTGAATAAATGAAACACAAATTTCTACTCAATACTAAAAACCCAAACATTGCGGTTTCAAAGTTGATTTCGCCGGAAAGAAAACACCGTATCGGATAGTGTAGATCAAAGATCAGACTGCACGTTCTGTGCAGTCTGATCTTAATCTACACTGTCCGCAAAAGGTCAGTGGGTCGCGATTAGCAGCTTAAGGGTTAAAATCTACGGTATACCTCGTCTTTATCATCCTCCTACTCTTTACCAAATGCCAAAATTTTGGACGCGTCCGTGATGAAAGCATTTGCAGACAATAAATCATTTAAATCCTGGTTCAGGTGTTTGAAAAGATTAAAAAACATTGTGGGAAAAAGAGAAAATGCTGGAAACTAGCAGTGGAAAATATGAGTTCGAATAAGCGTAGGTTCACTGTCTATGGATAATTGAAATAAAGGTTATGTGAGCATGTCAAAGCAGAACTTCTGTTAAACCCCTTTAACCTTGCAGAAGTCCTTTATTTTCGTATTGTAAGGAATTAGAAGTTGAATGCAAATATAGATCATGTATAACAATTGATAAGATACTTTATTGGAACATTTCATTTAAGTTTACGTTGAAAATGAAAAAGGACCATTGATAATTAACCCTTAGCCTGCTAAATAAGCGAAATGAAACTTTCAAACCGATTCTAAAAACACACATTTATGCTATTTCAAAGGAACCTTTTCGGGGAAAATATCTCCATATGGAACAATGTAGATCCAAGATTAGACTACACGTTCTGCGCAGCCTGAATTTGCTCTACACTGTTTGCAAAAGTTCTTTGAGTCGCGCCTAACAGCCTAATTGTGAATTGCATTGCAGATTAGTAATAACAACTTTAAATGTCTCACATCATACCGAATGATTATGCAGGAAATGGAGCAATATAGTCACAGCATGCAAAGGATTGGCCTGTCGGGACTTTGATTTCTGTAAAAGGAATCTAAAACCGAGCATCTCCATATTCATAAGCGAGACCGAAAAAAAAGTGAATCTGTAACTTGCTGCTACGTGAATTCCTTGTCGTAGAAAGTGGTATTTCACTTTCCTTTTTTTCCCTCTCTTCCTGCATTTCCATATACTCTGCGTGCTCAGCACAAAAAAGCGAGTCATTCGTATTCCCTTGACATTTATCCTCTTACGAATCGTACCGAAATGAATTTTCAGCGGCTATTTACGGCATAATTATTCTTGTGGATCAAATGTCGAGGCTTTACTTTCTTTTTTTATAGGTTTACTCTCCATATCCACCTCCCTCTTTATCTTCATCCATTCTTCTTCTTCTTCTTCTTTTTCTTGCTCTTCTTCTTCTTATGTATCATCATCATCATTCTTCTTCTTCTTCATCATCATCATCATCATCATCATCATCATTCTTCTTCTTCTCTTTCATCATCATCATCATCATTCTTCTTCTTCTTCTTCATCATCATCATCATCATCATCATCTTCTCCTTCTTCTTCTTCTTCTTCTTCTTTCGTTCTTCTTCTTCTTCTTCATTACTGTACACAAACTTTCTGTCTGCCTCTCGTTCTACACATGATGCATTCTGGTAGCTCAAATACCTAATATAGCTCAACCATTTTCCCTACTAGTTCTCCCTTGTTTGTACCTGTTTCCAAGAATTCAAATGATGTAATGTCAGCCTGATACAGCAACCTTTTGCCCCGATGGCTTGGTCGGTAACGCATAGAGACATACATGTAGATCCACTAATTGTGAATTCGAACCCTGACTTTACCACAGGTCTTTCACGAATACTGACGAAAGTCATTTCCATAGCAACATTTCTGAATAGGAACTGAATTTTAACCCTTATCCTGCTAAATAAGTTAAATGAAACTTTCAAGCCGATGGTAGAAAACCAGAAAAACGCTATTTCAAACTTATTCTTTGAATAAGAAATATCTTCTTACCGGACGGTGTAGATTCAAGATCAGACTGCACGTTCTGTGCAGTCTGATTTTGATCTACACTGTTCGCCAAAGGTCAGTGTGTCACGCTCGAGCAGCCTAAGGGTTAAATTGTTGCGGAATCCTCTTCTTGATCTTTGTCTCTATCTCTTTCTGTAGGGATACCTATATAATTTTATATATTGTTCTATTTCTATATGTATTCCAAGCCTAGCCCTGTGAACGGCAAAGACAGCATGTCTTGGTCAGTCAGGATACATATTCACCAAACATTCTTTAGAACATTCTTACTCTTATTCTCGAGATTTTCTTTTTGATTTGAAAGTAACACAACTTCTGATTGGCTAAACCCTTTGATTTAGCCAATCAGAAGTTGTGTTACTTCTTTCAAGCTTGGAAAATTTTGGAGAATAAGACTAAGAATGCTCTTAAGAATCGCTGGTGAATACGGATCCTGATATACAAAATGGGAAAGAAAAAGACGTTATATCTTTAAAAAGAACGACTCTAGAAAATGCAATGACTAACTACCTTGAGTTTTCCCCTCGGAAGCTTTGTCAACTGCGGTTCAATTAAAGCTGGAAGTCTGTTATTTTTTTCTCCGCAAGACATTTATTTTCCTATATATAAAATGAGCCATAATCTGGCAAAAGGGGGCTTAATGCATCTCCGTGATTCGTCATCCCAATCAGGTCATCACATAATTTTGCATTTTTAAAATACATTCCTTTCTTGCGATTGGCTGAATCTAGGGGAAGAGTGGTCCTTGGACACGCAGAAAATTTACAAAGTAGCAAAAGGTTTCGATCCATGTCAGCCTGCGCGGGTCGATACTTTTTGCAGATGTATTCAAACACTTTTTCACAGAGCATGGCTCAATTAAACTTCCCTGTTGTCGCTGTTTCTTTTCTTTCCATAATGGTGTCGAGCAAAGGTAACAGCTTGAATAGAGTACGTTACTTCAAAAGAAAGGACAGAAAATACCGTGAATTTCCTCTGGTAAAAACTGTCAATTAGCGGTTTCCTTTTTCGTAAGAAAAGTAATGTTTTTTTCCCTGTTCGTATGATGTACAGGCACTGGTTAACTCTTTGCCAAACAAACCCGACTTTTAACGACCCAAGGAAGGAAGGCTTTTGAAAGCATTGTGGGAAAAAGAGAAAATGCTGGTCACCAGCATTTTCTCTTTTTTCCACTATGTTTTCTACCCTTTTCGAGAGAAATACCACATTTTGAGTTACATATAATTTGTCGTCTGCAAATGCTTTCAATTTGGACAAGTCTAAATTGTTGTCGTTTGGTAAGGAGCTAACTCTCTATCAGCACAAAATTTATAAACTCGGCCCCTTTCGACGACAGAAAATACAATCTACGGAAACAAGAAGGATTTTAAACCCTCATCCTACTAAATAAGTTAAATAAAACTTTTAAGCCGATTGTAAAAACACGATTAATATTCTTTCAAACTTATTTTTTGGAGAAAAATATCTCCTTGTCGGACAGTATAGATCCAAGATCAGACTGCACGTTCTGTGCAGTCTGATCTCGATCTACACTGTCCGCAAAAGGTCAGCGAGTCACGCTTAGTAGCTTAAAGGTTAATTATTATAGGTTTGACTGAGCAAGCGGATGGTATAGATCAAAGATCAGACTGCGCGTTTTGTGCAGTCTGATCTTGATCTATGCCGTCCGCAAAAGTCCGTGTTTTTGCAAATGGCGCTTACAGGGTTAAGTAAAGACCCCATTTAGTTTATCGTTAATTGGTTGGGAGTTGAATGTTTTTGAACTGGAATCGACACCACAATTTTGGTAGTAAAAAAGAAAACCCTAAATGTCAAAAGCTAGTGCAGGGGCTATATTTATCAACCGTTTAAAAATTAAACTTCACCTCTTAATTTTAAGATTTAGTATCTGATTGGCTGGGACGTTATGTACAACCTGTAGAACGGATTCATTTGGTATTTTCGGTGAATAATTTGTAGTGGACCGATTTTGACCGGAAGTTGGCCTATGGTAGAAATGGGCCGAATGAAATGTTTAAAAGTGGAAAAAGGACAAAATGCTGATTAGCAGAATGTTTCCCTTTTCTCTTGATTCTCCCTCCCCTCACCCCCCCCCCCCCCCCCCCAAAAAAAAAAAAGAAGGATTCGTTTTCAGCAGTCGTTTGGTACAGTTATGCAAGTTATCAATTGGCTGCTCATTTTTTCATTACGGAAAAGGTCGCTGTAATATGGCGTGCAGCACACGAAAAGGGGCCTTCGGACATATGCGTAAAAGTGTGCTTCCCAGATCAGCCTGTGCAGTCTGTGACTAATCCGAGACGACGCATCTCGTTTTTGTGCGAGTTTCTGTTTCATGAAAGCCTATACTGTATGAAAAAATCTTACTTAGTCGTAAAGTGCCGTCTCGGATTAGCCTGCGCGGACTTTACGCAAATGTCCCAAAGTCTCATTCCGCATGTTGCGGGCCATGTATAAAGGGTTTTTATATCACATTTTCCTGCCAGCATCACTATAACTTGGCTTGTATTTAGTTTCCTTGGTATGGAAGGCCACCGTATTTTAACCGTATCCATTTTAATTTGTATCTGCATATGTGTATGTGCGTTTGTATGTGTGTGTGTGTGGTGTGTGTGTGTGTGTGTGTGTGTGTGTGTGTGTGTGTCTTTGTTGTGGGGGAGGAGAAAGAGAGAGAGATGGTTCGGTGCATTGTGCATTGCTCTCCGTGATTTAAATTAAACAATGTTGAAAGCGTCGCTGACTTTCAGACCATTCAAACTCGGAATCAAACACCTCATACGAAAAAAATCATTTTTTTTTTTTCATTCTAATTCCGACGGCAGCCTAGTTACTATGGATTTTTTTTTTTTTTTTTTGTGGGGGGTGGGGGGGGGGGGTGGGTGGTGCAATTGACAACACTAACATGTATGTGATTAATAGTCACGCAAAACTTGAAAATAAAAGCTGTATGTGTCAATTCTTTAATCCTAGACAGCGCAACAAAATTTTAGACAATTGAAACTGAAAGCATTAGCCGAGGACAGTGTAAATGCGACTCAGAAACTGAAGTTTGTCTGTGAAGGAGTAGAAAACCAGTATTTTCTCCTTTTTTCACAATATTTTTCAAGAGTATTCTTCCTGAAGGTCGTTCAAAGTTAGGAATCTATGGGGAAAAAAAGGATAATCATCTTTATTTCAAGAGCCCAATGCGTTTTACATATAAACGTAAATGTGTCTTGAAAGTCTAAATTTACTAATGGCAAGTTATGCGAGATCAGTACTCGATTGCTATTAATAATGCATACGACGAAGAATTTCGTATTTCAGGTCATAAATTCCCATAGAGGGATTGACTTTGTCCCGAAATCAAAGTGAGACTGCGATATACATTGATTGTAAAGACTGTGAAGTTTTAATGCCATAAGCTTTACCCCTTCGATGTCAAATGTATAATTTTGACCTCTTCCTACGCATGAAAATACGATCTACTGTATCACGAGAATATTAATGAACCATGCTCCGTGAAAAAGGCGCTAAATGAATCTGCAAAAAGTATCGACCCAGATCAGCCTGCGCATTTCGCGCAGGCTGACCTGGGACGACACTTTTTGCTAATTGTCATTTTTTTGGCAAGCCAAAGAATCATACTACTTCACGATTCATTCTGTTGTTCGACAAAATGGACTTTTGGATCCATGATCAAATGATGACTAGCTTGGCATCATGGATCACGGAGATGCATTAAGCCCCCTTTTGACAGAACATGGCTTTTTGTTTTTTTATCGTTATAGCTTCACTCAACAAGCAGACGGTATGGGTTCAAGGTCAGAGAGCACTTTCTGTAAGTTAGCTCTGCAGTTAGACAGATTTTGACAGTGGTTGAATAAACGTAATGTTATCATCATTATGGCGCTGATTATCATTATCGTTGTTACTGTACTACTACTACTACTAATAATAATAATAATAATAATTTATTATTATTATTATTATTATCTAACTCTTCACATAGCCTGTCAGTTTATAAACTACACTTAACAAACTTTATAAAGTGCCACTTTATAAAATATGGTTTCTCGGCTTTTTACCACATGTTTATCAAATACCTATTTCTACTACTCAGAACTGGTAATAGAATAAAATGTAATAACCTATCACATAACAATTTGTTGATTTTGTTCATGATTATTCCCGTGGTTCTTCAAAATGGGCAGTGGCGGTGTTTAGGTTTTTTGTTTAGTGTACTAGTGAAAAAATGTGATCCTTGTAAACGCATACTGATACTGATGGAACACGAAATATCTCCATAAAACAATAGACAGCGTAAAAGCTACTTGAATATGATTATATACAAGTAATTCTTCACCAAACGACAAAATTTTCAGGCATGTCCAAACTGAAAGCATTTGGAGACAATGAATTCAGTGTGGCTCAAGCAAAAAAGGCTTCGACTCCAAAAGGTTAGAAAGCATGGTTTGGAAAAGGAGACAATGCTGGTTTCCAAAAGTATCGACCCATTTCAGCAGTCCTCGCAGGCTTATCTGGGTCGAAACCTTTTGCTAGTGGTCATCTTTCTGCACGTTGGAGGTCCATGATGCAGTCGGTTGTTTGACAAAACTGATTTTATGGATCTATAAATATCTGGGGTACTTATTAGCAGTAGCGACGCTTGTATATTATTGTCATAAATGTGCCTGCAGGGACCCGCAGAATAAACATTTCTACATTTTTTCACTGATGGCATCACTTAGTATTTATTCATTCGATTAAATCAATACCAAGAAGGAGGTCAAACACCACCGTGTTCAACTATGCCGGACAAAAAAAAAGGCAAACACTAAATTAATTCTATCTTAAAGTGTGGAGAGATTTTGTGTGTAAGTAGGAGTGAACTCCTATTTGAAAGGGTAAAATGCACGAAAGAATGCAAAACATGGTTAATGGTCTTATTTTTTGTGGTAATTTGCAGAATCGGCATTGTCTCCAGGTCGTCTTTGCTTCAAAATTATGTTCACATATGGAAAATTGTCCAGACGAAAAAAAACATAGATAAATAGCTGATTGTCTGCGGGGACGTGAGTGAAGTAGGTTCTGATTAACCCTTTATCCCGCTAAATAAGTGAAATGAAAATTTTAAGCCAATAGTAAAAGCCTAAATTTTGCTATTTCAATCGTATTTTTTAGGAAAAGTATGTCCTTATCGGACAATGGAGATCAAAGATCAGACTGCACGTTTAGTGCAGTCAGGCCTTGATCTACAATGTCTGCAACTGGTCAGTGAGTCGCGCTTAGCAGCCTGTTTAACGAACCTCAGAGAGAAGGCCTTTTGTAAACATTTTGAAAAGAAACAGAAAATGCTGGTATTGTCTACTTCATTCTGCCTGATCCTGACCTTTACATTGAAATGTAGGCATATTGATAGAACTCCGACTATCATTCGGGAAGTTTAGTTGGCATTCGCTGAACTTACAGATGACTTGAGCTCGTTCTTTGTTAGGTACATATATACACAGGTGAGCAATTCAAATCGCGCATACCATACGAAAGTTTTAATATTTCCGTGACCGTTTGAAGGCAGCCCCGTGCGATGCCAAGGGTAAAAACAGAATTTTGATTTATGTAAATGACGTTGACCTGGATCAGGTTAAATTATGTAGGCAATAAGCAGTAGTTTCTCTTTTTTCCACAGTGTTTTCTACACTATCTACACTATCATCGACAAATCACATTATTTGAGCCACATTTAATTCAGAATCTGAAAATGCTTTCATACTTTTTTGTCTTGTATAGAGTGTAAAGGGTTAAAGAATTGAAAGTACAGAGAGTGGAAGGTCTGCAGACACACTTTTGTCACCAGCTTGTTTTTTTACTGCGGAATGATTGGCACTTGATGAAAAGTTTACAAAATTAAAAGAGAAGAATTCTAAATAAATATCAAATTGTCTGCGGTATTGTGACCACAGACGAAGTTAGAACTGATAAAAAGAGTTCAAACACAGAAAGTCGAAGATTAACAAAGTTAGCATTGTCATTACATCGTTTTTGCCACGAAGTGATCTGGGTCCGTATTCACCAACCACTCTTATAAACATTCTTGGTCTAATATTAGATTTAGAAAGTAACACAACTTCTGATTGACAAAACTAAATGGTTAAGCCAATCAGAAGTTGTGTTTCTGTCGTGTTAGTGTCAAATCTAGAAAATTATTGATAAAAAGACTAAAAATCTTCTTAAGAAGGGTTGGTGAATACGGACCCAGATTTAATATTATAAGAGGTATGTAGATTGAACCAAGTCATTATTGATCAAGGAGTTGAATGTAAGAAGAAAATCAAAGTCGCCCTTGAAATAACATCGTCTTGGCCAAGAAATGATGTACATGACTGTGTAAAATTATGATAGAGAAGTAAATACCAGATTAACCAAAGTCAGAACAGAACAGGTATTATATTAGACGAACATAAATGTACATAGTCAATAATGTATACAACTAGGCAATTGTCAAAACTGGGTCCGCATTCACCAACCATTCTTAAGAACCTTCTTAGTCTTATTCTCAAGAATTTTCTACGTTTGAAAGTAACATTACTTGTGATTGGCTAAACCATTGGTTTAGCCAATCGCAAGTTATGTTACTTTCAGATTTAGAAAATCTCAGATATAAAGACCAAAAATGTTTTTAATAATGATTGGTGAATAAGGTCCCGAATCAGAATTAAAGAACAGAGCGTTTAATATCAACAAAATGGCAATGTCACCATGTTGTCTTTGGCACGAAGTTGGTACTTTTCAGAAATTGTCTAGATAAGAAAATAGTTTATCAATGAATACTGGATTAACCCAAGTCAGCAATGATTAATGGAGTTAAAAAACAGAGAGAGTCGATGACAATGTTTACAAAAGTGGTCTAGAGCAAGGCGCAAAAGTCGTATGCACGAGGTTATATGTTGAGATTGTTTCCTAGAGTCATCCAACTTGAGGGGATTCCCATGCAATGTGTGGAAAAGTAGTACAGAAAATTAGGGGACTATATTACTTGTTCGGTCAGGTGAGGTGGCGACATGATTCGCCACAGCCGTGAACAAGTTTCCAAGTGCCTGCTACCTGACCGGACAACAAATTTATTACACTGCAAAGTTTTACCATTCTAACGTGAATTCAAGTGAAATTCCCCAGTTTTATGGTCTCACGAATCGGGTATGGTTACGAAATCGAATTTCCCTTCTGAGTGTCCCAACACACTGAAAACTGACGTCACTGAAATCTGACGTCACTGAAAATTCTATAAAACGTGCAGTTTTGTGTCTGAAGTTAGTGCGATTCGCTCTGCTTTCATTTAAACATGGATTTTAACAACTTCAAGGTTTGGTACTATTCATTTTAAGATTTGTTGGCATAAGTAAACGACCATTCGTTGCTTCAAACGACCATTAATTTATCATTACTTGTTTAACGTTACAATGCATGACCTTGAACATTTCACGGTTTGTTTGTATGACGAGGGGATGGCTCCGTTGCACTCCGTGTAGTGATCTGTTTTAGAATGACAACAAATGGTGATACATTTAACCACATTTTCATTTATTTTAAAAAAATAATCCATCTTTTCCGCTTTCATTAAAAAGAATCAATAACATTAACGTGTATTTGTCTTGTGGAGCGACTGGCTTTGATTCGACACCGCCGTCTTGGATTTTGCATTGTAGTGTATAAGTGTTTATGGGGCTTCCGACAAAGAAGCTGTGCTGTTCCCTGGTAGCTGCCAGTGTACAGCAATATATGTTCGAAGCATATTATCGAATTCGATCGCGAGAAATTTCCTTGCAGCATAATAATGTGTCCTGTATACACTCCAAGACACTGAGGTGGGAACATGCACACCTGATTCAAATACAAGAACATTTCTAACAATAATTTGATATGGGAACATTTCCAGTGAGGCAAACGGACGTTTAAGTCAGTATTCCCAACAGACGACAGTTTTCGTCTAACGGTAGACCTCTTTTGAAAGCATTGTAAGTAAAGGAGAAACTATTCGTAATAGCAATGTCTCAATTCGCAACTATGTTAAAACGTGAATTCTTGTTGTAAGCCGTAATTCATACACTTTGTCAGTATTTTGCAATGAGGCTTTTTTTTAAGTCGTCTGCTACAGATTTGTTCTAGAATGTAAAGACTTAACTCTATACCAGAAGACAAGATTTAAGACTTTTTGTACCGAAAGCATGTGCATGGCTCGATTAATTCGTCTGTGAAAAGGGCAGAAAACATTGTAGGAAAATGAGAAGATGCTCGTATAACAAGCATTTTCTCCTTTTCCTACAATGTTTTCAAAAGCACTTTTTCCAGGGTTCGTTAAATCTTGGGAATGTTTGGTAAAGGTTTAATTTACAGACGCCTACGAGAAAAAACACTTTAAAAGCATGGCTCCTTTAATTTTTTTGTGTATCACATTGCAAGTTATCAAAACGTCCTAATACCTGCTAAATGAAAGATATATTTACAGCATTCCTTCAATTGTCCTTGATAAGAGAACTACGAGAGAAAAAACAAATTCAAATGCAGTATTTCAAGCCTTATTAAAACAGATGAACGTGATCAAGTTCCTGTAATTCGATCATTTAAGAGGATGTTATTTCTACGAGTACATTTTCGCCGACGTTGACATATCATATAGCATGCTCCATTAGGATAAGTCTTATTCATCATCATCATCATCATCATCATCATCTATAAGCTCGTGACAACTGCCAGCTGTATATTTTATACCACTCAAATTTCGCTAAGCACCAGGAATATTTATGTACATTGCTTATACATGTATATCATGTTTGTAACATTGATATTATGTTTTAATACATTTCAAAAAGTGATTTCTTTCATGATTAAGACTGTGCTAACGTTTTCTACTGCGTTTTACATTTGAGCCATGCTCTGTGAAAAGGGGGGCTTAATGCATCTGCGGTTCGCACAGGCTGACCTTGGCCGAAACTTTTCGCTATTGGTCAATTTTCTGAGTGTCAAAGGACCAGTCTATCTTATGATACAGTTGTTAAACATAATAGATTTTATGGACCTCTAATTCTGTGATTACTCATTTGGTGTCATGCACTATGGATATGCATTAAGCCCCCTTTTGTCAGAGCATGGCTTTTTTCTCTTTTTTTTTTTTTTTTAAGAATCTAAGATGAACATGAAAATATTGATTTCTAACTCTTTACCAAACGACAAAATTTTGGACTAGTCCAAAATCAAAGTGTTTGCAGATGATAATCTAGATGTGGCTCAAATGATGAAATTCGCATTTGATGGGGATAGAAAACACAGTGGGAAAAGGAGAAAATGCTGGTTACCAGCATTTTCTCTTTTTTCCATTATGTTTTTGAAAGCCTTCTTTGTTAGGTTCGTTAACATTCGGGATAGTGTGTTATTTAAAGGGTTAATAAAATATGTATTTTTCAAAATTTCCGCAGCAAAACTAATGATGCAAGCTCCTGAAGAGCATTACTTTCATGTTTAGGAAATTCTTGAGGATTAGAATATTTTTTATAAGAATGAGTGATGAATAAGGGCCCTGATTATATATGTCAATTTTGTTCCATTCTTTGACAAGCATAGCACCAGGCTATAGAATACTTCTTGATTGGATCTGATAGGCCGAAAGTCTAACCCGCAAGACAATACACATGCGCACTGGGATTGAGCTGGGATTACGCTAGCCAGTCCAGGGCTGCCTCTCACTAAACTACGTAGGCACGAAATTTGCATTCGCAGTTTAGGTAAGCAAGCCATCAAGTCGAAAGCAAGTTTCACGAAACTGCACAACTTGACGATGTGAGTAAATGTTTGCATAACTTTTCCGTCCGAACCTGTGGGTAAAGCAGGGATCGTATTTGTGAATATACAATCCCAAATAATTTGCACAAATCTATGCAGTTTAGTAAAAGTAAGCCCAAAATCTGCAATACGATCTCCTTGCAGGCACTGTTGTGCTGTTGATATGGTCAGTATGAAAAACACTGCTGAGGTCACGGGGTGCGTTTAATCCTGTGCAAATTGAAATCTAACTGTTGTGTCAAATAATAAGCATGTAGTGCCACTAGAAAGAATTGAGTAAAAGCAAGTAGACCGTTAAATAGCTGAGAGGTATTTCTCCTATAAATCTCAGAGCAAACTAACAAGTTTCTCTTTTTTGTGTGTGAGAGGAGGGGGGTTCAATAGAATGTCAAAATGAAACGTGAACAGTATTATTAAGCAATATCTAGACAAATAAAGCAATCCTGTTCAAAGAAATTACCACAAGAGTTCTCATTATGCTTCTAAGCTTTCAATGGCACTTGTTGACGCTCCTTGACGCTATTTCGTGTAACTGATACATAAATGCGTATACCTACGCATGCCTCATAGTAGTCTGTTCTAACACTCTTTTTTTTTAAATTGTGTAATGATAGTAGTGTAATTGTTTACATGTTTATCGTACAAGTCGTGTAAATTCTCCTCTTGTTAACGTTTTCGTCATGCCTTGATGCCAAAGTGAATAAAATGCTTTCTTACTAGCACTATTTTTCAAGATAATGATTTTGCAATATTAGGTACCCAAGAATCAGATTCTTCGGGTTCAATTTCCCACACGGTAAATCTGAGCTGAGATGCTTCGCACCCCACCTCAGCCAGCGTTATCATTTATCGAAATAGATAAACCATCAACTGCAGCAGCATTGAATTATCGCCGGGGTATCCAGGACCTCATCCCAATTCCACTGGACAGTCAGTGCACCCTTGTCGATTACAACCAGTGCTATACATTCATCATGCCATTAACTATCCGCCTTCATAGTTGTCATGTTTAGCTATGTTAGCTGCGTGGAACCGCTCCCATGGCTTTCTCAATAATCCGGCATGCCCGTATCTTTAAGCCTCTACCACACAATCCCGAGTTTTAACGGCCTTGAGGAAGAAGCCTTTTGAAAACATTGTGGGAAAAGGAGAAAATGCTGGTAACCAGCATTTTCTCCTTTTCCCACAATGTTTTCTACCCTATCTAAGTTGAATTCCATCATTAAATTGCCGTCTGCAAATGCTTTCAATTTGGACAGGTCTGCATTTTTGTCGTGTGGTAAAGAATTAATCCAAGTAGTATTTGGACTTACCTGCCAAGTAGACAGGCCTCCTGTCCATCCAGGCCCAATCCTCATGGTCCTTGCCCAACTCATTCCGCAGCCGACAGTTGTTTCCATATATAATGCCCAGACATCCAAAGTTAAAATGGTCGAAAACATGGATACATGCTCCAGCAAAGATAAAAAAAATTCTATTGATGTGTCGGTTAATTATCTTTTTTTCTCTATTCAGATATCTCTCTAACCTTTACCAGACGACAAAATTTCAGATTGTCTAAATTAAAAGCACTTGCAGTCGATTAATTAAATGTTAATCAAAACATGAAACATCTCTTTCAAAGGGTGGAAAATATTGCTTGGGAAAAAGGAGAAACAATGGTCAACAGCAGTTTACTTTTCCCATAATGTTTTCAAACGCCTTCTTCGTTGTAAAAATCCGGAATTGTTTCGTAAAGGTTGAACCCTTAGGTTGTTCAGCGCGACTCAACGGCTTTTGCGGACCGTGCAGATCAAGATCAGACTGCTCAGAACTTGCAGTCTGAGCTTTGATATACACTGTCCGATAAGGAGATATTTTATTCCCAAAATATGCCTTTGAAATAGCAAAATTTGGCTTTTTACTATGGCTTGAAAGTTTCATTTCATTTATTTAGCAAGTTAATGGTTAATAAGGGCTGCAGCGCATGGATTCGTGCCTTTCTGCGATATTTATCTTAATGAGAATGTTTTATAAAGGCCCTTATTTGTTATGTTATTGGCTCGCACGTAATTAAAGTATGCCACCATTGTCATTGACATGTTCTATACGGTTCATGTCTCCCGGGAAAAAGAATCACTAATTTGATGGTCCTTAATGTCGTTTTCAACAATATTTCAATCATTACGCGGCGACCATTTTGGCGACCTAACTAATCGCGCGGATATACATGTATAAACGTTTACATGTAGTTCAAGTCTTGTTTAATTCAAGTTTGAAAGTAACACAACTTCTGATTGGCTAAACCATATGGTTTAGCCAATCAGAAGGCGTGTTACTTTCAAATTTGGAAAATTTTGAAGAACAAGACCAAGAATGTTCTTAAGAATGGTTGGTGAATACGGACCCTGGACGAACGACTTGTACGTGTGCCGCAAAGAAGACGCGTACAAAACTGAAACAAAATGTGGGAAAGCAACTTGTGACTCGTTTTCCACATTTTGTTTAATAGCTATTTTCAGAAGACGCTTTATAGCTATATCTGGAGGACAGAATTTTACTCTCCTCCATATTTCCAGACAACAATCGCTGGAACTTGTCTTGGAAAAGATAGAAAACATTTTGGGAAAATATGAGAAAATGCTGTTAATCATCAGCACTTTTTGCCTTTTAACCACAATATTTTCAAAACTCTACTTCCTCATTTCGTGAAAACTCGGAACTGTATTGCCGTTGATTAAAGGGTTGAATGGTATTATTCTGAAGAAACTTGTTTTTTGTTATTGAACGGTTTAGATCAATACGAGTAGAAGTGTGTTTATCTTTTATTCGTGTTTCCATGCGACAGGCCCTTCTAGACTTATCTCGACATGAATCAAATCTTAACACATAGATTTGGGGTTCGGATCCACTGGTCACTCTGAATTCGATTTGAATTCTAAATTTTCAGACTAGCGGCAGAGACAGATCAGCCAATCAGAATTTGTGTTACTTTCAAATTCAGAAAATTCTTGAGAATTAGACTGAGAATATTCTTAAGGATGGTTGGTGAATACGGACCCTGGCAGAGGACCTAAAGCTATCCCCATGCCTTGTTGAAGAAATTACATTTGAAGAACCCTTCATCCCCTGAAATATTGCTTCATCATATTTTTTCTCGAAACTACTTTTTTCACATAACAGAGACTATAACCGACCTAGGGAAGGTGGGTTAAATTTAAACCGGAATTCGATTCTGGTTAAAGTTAACCAGAGCTTTATACAATCGCTTACCAATAATTCAACCCAAACTCTCTCCTAAACAGAATTTTAACCCAGTGGTTAAAGTTAACCAACGTTTATACAATCGGGCTCAGTTAGATAAGACTCTGTCATATATAACTCTTCCACAAGCGAAGCCGATAGCGTAGATCAAGATAAGCCAACACATTAGGTCAGGTTTGATTTTGAATCATCACCGTTCTGCTATAGCCAATAGGGATCTTGAGTCGCAGTGCAGCGGTATTTTCAGTAGATATAGGCGTTTTTATATATATCATTTGTCTGCGAAAAAGTTTACTCTTTGTGAAACAATCCCGAGTTTTGACGACTCTTTATAGCAAAACTTTAAGAATAAAACACTGTAAGCATATGAGAAAATTATGGTTACAGATGACCATCATATTTTCTTTTTCCCACAGTTTTTGTTTTTTTTTTTCAGTTATTTGAAAGATAGAAATCATCGTATAATTTAACGTCTGCAAATGCTTCTAATTTGGCCGAGCCTAAAATATAGTCCTTTAATAAAAAGCTGGATAGTTTAAGGGCTATTGTTGTTTGTTTTCCTCCCACTGTATTCCACAGTTCCTGCAGGGATCGGCTCGTTCACGTCTCATCGAATGGCAGTATCGTGACAAAAAGTCGATACACGCGCGCCCTATTCTGTTACAAGTACTTGCTTGGAAATGTGAAAAAAAAAAAACATTCGTCCCACATAGTTTCGTCCTTTAACCCTTTCACTAACAAATGAATAGATATTTTAACTTTTTCAACAAACACAAATAAAGCTTCGCTGCAAGATGAAGAGACAGCTTGGCCATGGCCTAAAATAAAGGTTGTGGGCAGTGTCGATAAGAGATCAGACAGCAAGTTCTCTGCAGTCTGATCTTGATCTTCATTCTCCACCAAAGCGTCTAGTGTCGTCTGTGGTAATTAAAAGATTAAGGATTGATGATAGTCATATCGAAAGGATTCATCCCTCTCTCACCGCTGATCGTAGTTTGAACAATAGGAATGTGAGGAAGCATCCTTGGAATGAAACATTGTGCGAAAAAAAAATGGTTAATTCCGAGGAAACAATGGCCGCCGCAGTATAACTGAGATAGTGTTGAAAACGGCGTGAAACACCTTACAATCAACCAGTCTTTAACTGTTCATTGCCAAATATCACAAACTCAAATCTATTCCAACGGCTAAATATACAATGCGGAAAAACTCAATTCGGTTTCAACTTACATAGACTTTACTGAACAAGCGGGCGACATAGATCAAGATCAGACTGCACGTTATGTGCAGTCTGATCTTGATCTATGACGCACGCAAATGCCCCTGTTCTTCTTCATGACGTTATAAAGTATATATATAAAAAAAAAAATCAAAATCTGAGGGTTCTGGTACAAACTCATTTATTTATACAGATTGAACTGACAATATTTTGTTGCAGACAGCTTTCCCAATAATTACACCTACAACATTATTGTAATGTCTGATATTTATTGATTGATTTTTGCCTTAAACCCTCAACCCTTATCCTGGTAAAAATAAAGAAATGAGACTTTCAAACCCAAATTTTCCTCTTTCAAGGGTATTTTTGTGGGAAAGACATTTCCTTATCGGACAGTGTAGATCCATGGTAAGTCTGCACGTTCTGTGCAGTCTGATCTTGATCTACGCTGTTTGAAAAAAGGCCAGTGAGTCGCGCTTAACAGCCAAAGCGTTAATCTATTACCGAACAATTCCGCATTGTAACGACCTTTAGGAAGAAGATATTTTGAACACATTATGGGTAAAGGAGAAAATGGTGGTAACCAACATTTTCCTCTCTTTCACCACAATGTTTTCTTCTTTTTCTAAAGACATCATTTAAGCTGCATTTTGATTTGCCGTCTGCAAGTGCTTCCAATATAAACGAATGAAAAAATTGTTCTGTTTTGTAATTTTGTAAACGGTTGGTTGAGACCGCCTCAGTGGACGTGAGGAAGTAGCCCCATTTTCGGCCTGGGGTCCCTTACATAATCTGCTTACGCACGAAATTTGCGTTAGCAGTTTAGGGAAGCGAGCATCAAGTCTGAAAAGAAGTTTCACTGAACTGCATAACTTTACGATTTAAGTAAAAATTTGCATAACTTTACGCCAGCTCATACCTTTGAGGTATCGTATGTGTTTGTATATTCAGTCCCCCCTTTTTCTCTGGGTCGTTAAAACTCGGGATTGTATGGTTAAGGGCCTACAGATCTGTAAAGTACGGCCAGAAATACCTTTGAGAGCTACAAAAAAGTTCGTTTTAACGAATACGTGGCCTTTCGTCCGTCAAAAAATGTGCAAACACTTTAAATTTCTATGCCAAAAAATGTCGCACATTTATGGATGAAAATGAGCCATGCTCTGGCAAAAGGGAGCTTATTGGATCTCCATGATGCATAATATTAAGCTATTCATCACATAATCATGGATACACGAAGTCCAGTTTGTCTAACAACCAACTGAATCATGAGGTAGAATGGTCCTTTGACATGCAGAAAATTGACTAATAGCAAAAGGTTTCGGTCCAGGTCAGCCTGCGCGGAGTGCGCAGGCTGACGTGGGTCGATACTTTTTGCAGTTGTATTAAGCCCCTTTTCACACAGCATGGTTCAAATCTTTGTTTTTTGAAGATAATGAAGCATCATTTCTAAGTATATCGATGAATTTCGCTGTATAAACATGACTCTTATTCAACCCTATATTTGCAGGTTAAACGCAATTGGATTTTATCAATGTGAAAAAACAATCGCCAGACTCGATGGCAAAATTCCCTATAAATGTGTGTATAATTATAGTTTCTGGATAGGAACTACATGAGCGTGGGAGTTTAATGGCTCGAAATTATACACTCTTATAGTCATTTACCGAATTGCTACCTCGTTTCCTTCGCCTTCTCAATAAATTGCCATATAAATAATACCTCTGTCATTAATGCAAATCCCGCAGTTGACATTTTTGAAAATATTGTGAGAAACTTGAACTATTACTTTCATCCTTGTTTCAAATAGTGGGACATATTCACAAATGGTTTTAAGTGCATTCTTAGTCTTACTCTAGATTTAGACAGAAAGGCAATTTCTGATTGGCTACACCAAATGGTTTAGCCTATCAGAAATTGTGTTACTTTGAAATTTAGAAAGCTGTAGAGAATTATACTAAGAACAGTATTACGAAAGATATTGGTGAGCATGGCCCAGAAATGAAAGTTGACTAATAATCAGTATTGTGTATCAGTTATTACAGTGTAGATAATCTTTTAATCCGTAAAGTGCCAAATAGTGACACTGCTTATTTGTCGTCAGCAACAATATTACAAAATAGTGTAGACCAAGTATCAGACTGCACGTTTGTCCCAGTCTGAGTTTCGATCTATACTGAACTGTCCACATGAGAAACAAAAGTTATGCTTGGCACCATATATTAACCACAGCTTATGTGTCCTTGTAGACCGACTATTTCAGAATCCAAGTGACAGTTTGACATACTCTTAAAAATAACAAATAAAACATGATGATGAAAGAAACAGTTATACTAAAATTTAGAAGACCTTTTTCGGCATTGATTTTATATGCTATATAACTATGATTCCCATGTTTATATTGCTAGTAACTGGCGGTGTTTCGTTCATCAATCAAATTGTTTCACGACATGCATCGGGAAACAGAGTATTGTACAATGGGATATAACAATATTATATTGTAAGTGAGCTTTTAAAAAATGGGGGGAGGGGAAGGAAATCGGGGCCGTTACTCAATTAATTGGTTTGTATATCTTTAAATGTGTACACGTATTTTGCACTATATAGTTTTTACGCCAAACTATATACTCTCGGTTGAATAGGAAAGGTTTACGAAAATTGTCAACACCAATTGACTGTTCCGGCACAGGAAGGGATAATACGCCTCTTGGGCCTGGTAATTATGCAGAAGCAATACATCACACATGATATGAAGCAGACGATAAAATCGAATATTTCATTTTCGGCTGTAAATGAAGTGCTAAAATGATAAATCAAGTGTTCTCTGGAAGCTATCGTAAAACTTCCACCGCTCTTCAGCTGGCCTTTCACTTGTCTAATGCGATGTTATGCTATGGGTTTATTCCTATGAGCCATGCTCTGGCAAAAGGGGTTTAATGCATCTCCGTGATGCATATGATACCAAGCAAGTCATCCCATGATTATGGATCCAGAAAGTTTATTTTCTCTAACAACCGACTGAACCATGTGGTAAACTGGTCCTTGGATATGCTGAAAACTGACCGATAGGAAAAAGTTTCGGCGGACTGCGCAGGCTGACCTGGGTCGATAGTCACTGCAGATGCATCAAGCCCCCTTTTCACAGAGCATGGCTCATATCTTTTAAGGACAGTGTAGACAGTATAGTTTACAAATTTTAGTATATACTTAGAATGTGTCGTTGCATTTTGCTTTGCTTATCAAGATAATTTGGTAGTCTTTTTTAACTGTTGTGTACTGTATTTTCTTTTTTATCTGTCGTGGTACTGTGCTTATATTGCTACAAAGTTTGGTATATTCTATACAAGGCCTTCCTTAGCTACGGAGTGTCGTAAATTCTGTAGATGAGTTATGGCATGTTGTTCGATCGCTTAGTACACTCTTTGAATTAGTTGTGTTACTTTGCTTTACTAAGGTACAAAACATGGAACATCTTTTTGATGTTTTGTGGTATCATGTTATGCTGAGTCACACAGTGGTACAATTTTATGAAGTTTGGTACTATGCTTTGATAAATACAAACCTATGTAAAATCTTTAGGTGAAATACTTGTGGCAATATACTGTGCAAAACTGCAGAGGTTGATACATTCGTTCGACGAGTTTCAGTACAAAGCTTGCACTTGGTATAGATGTCCTGTCGTATGCAGTCAGGATGCCATGTTGTGTACTAACCCTTATCCTGCTAGATACCTTATATGAAACTGTCAAGCCGACGGTAAAAACCAAAATGTTGGTATTTCAAAGTTATGGAGATTCGGGAAACATCTCCTTATCGAACAGCGTAGATCCAAGATCAGACTGCACGTTCTGTGCAGTCTGATCTTGATCTACGCTGTCCGCAAAAGGTCAGTGAGTCGCAATAAGCAGCCTAAGAGTTAAACCACGTGTAACGCACTTAAAAGTTGTTAATGAAAAATGCCAATGATACATGAAGGTCAGATTATGGATCATTATTGTTGGTATTGTGCGATATTCTGTCCAAACTAGAACATTTTTTGGAATCCCAACAAATAGCTTTTCCAGAAAAAAAAAACAATCGAATGCTTAAAGCAATCAGTACATAATAAATACGGCCTTGTATGCCCAAACATCGAATATTCAGTTGTCAAGCAGTTAATCTTTAACATAACAGACAATAGTTTCTTCAAATTAATTTCTGGGCATTTAAATCTAGTTATCGCATTTGTTTGTATAGTATTTCACGCCATTATTTCAGTTATAAATAGCCGGCCAGTGCAATTATCAATGCTTTCCTGGAGCTTCTTGCACCATTACTACGTACAAAATTTTTCTCAATTCACTTGATGCTTTCCCGCATAACCATCGTCGACACAATGAAAGAAAGATTCTCATAGTGAGTAGCCCTCAATGAAATTAACAAACGCTGCACACAATAATAGATTACTAACGAGACAGGCGACTTGCTGAATAATTTTCACTCGCCTGTGAATCCTTTTCCGTGATGCATTATACCATTCGGCATACCTCGGGTGATCTGGTGATCAAATCCCTCGGCTGTATCACGTAGCTTGATATGCACCTACACGGTACATTTCGCACATCTCTGGAATCACGCCCCTTTACCGTTATTGAAATTGTAAGGCTCCTCTTGAGAAAAAAAAAAAACATGAGTAAATTTTCTGTCGTTATCTTTCTAAGAATATTTCAGTAGTAGTGTATAATACGTATGTTGTCGCTTATCTCGTTAATGGTTACTTTTTCGACCATAAAAAAATCCAACCACGATTTTTTTTCAACCATAAAAACCTCCGAGCCAAAATCTTCATCCATTTTTTCAACCGTAAGAAGTCTCCAAGCCAAAATCCTCATACATTTTTTAATAAAAAAAATAAAAAAAAATTATAACCCCGCAAAGTTATAAATTTCCTCCGATAAAAATCCTACGATCCCCCACGAAAATTCGCGACCTCGCGTCTTTTTATAAAGAACGAAATTAAAGCTCCTTAAAATATCGGTAAAATTTCAATTTTTTTTGCTATCGAAAAAAAAATTGAAATTACTAAAATTTTTCCGGTCTAAAAGCGTGGAATAAAAAAATGACGCAAAATATAAATTCAAAGAGTTTGAAAGCGAGTGATTTAGTCGATATAGATTATAGATTAAACGGGTTTTCTGTAAAAGATGTCTTAGTAACTATAAATGAAAATGCGGAAGTAATTAATCGTTATTTATCAGAAGTACCTTGTTCGAAAGGAATTTTTTATGATTTTTTAAGAATATTTAACCACGGGAAAGATTTTTGTTGTTACGTTAAAAACTACGGGGGCAGTGAAGAGGCATTATATAATCCTTACATAAGAAAAATTTTAAACGAATTAAAGGAGAATCTGAATTACCGCGCGAGAATTTTTAAAACTGAAGAGGAAGATAGGACAAACAAGAGACACCGCAAATGTATACTAAATATGTTACCATTTATTAGGGATTTTGGTACTCTTAGTGCTTTCCTTATTTGTAGAGCTTCTCTTGGTGGTAGTTATTCGGAAGATTACTCTTATTGCGAAGATAAGAAAGCTACTAAAAGTAATAGTCTTTACCTTAAACATAAAAAAGGTTGGAGACAGCATAAACGTAAGTAAACCTTTATAAAAAATTTATAACTCGCTGAGTTATAAATTTAAATATTTTTTTTAAAAAATATCGATAAAAAAAAATTTGAAATTACTAAAATTTTTTCCGGTCTAAAAGCGCGGTATAAAAATGAGAGTATTAAAGAATTTAAATTGCGCGTTTATTTTACGTCTAGTTAAAACGCTCGAATCTAAAATTTATTTCGGGCGCCGGAAATATCGTTCTCCGAATCTTATTGTATTTCCTCCGTTCGAATGTGAAAACTATTGTTTTGCCTTATTTCGATTAAAACCAGCTGTTTACTACGAAATTAGTAAAGCGAGCTTATCGTGCGATAGAATAATGTTTATTTTAAATTTACCGGGGGAGCTGACTACGGATGGTATAAACGAGGGGGAAGGATACGATGATTTAGCGTTTAAATATTTATCTCCGAGAAATGTAGAAGATGGACGTTTATATTTGAGTATTACGCCTTCCGGAATCGAATTTTCTCCCAGCAATTTTCCGCATTCTTGGGAAGATGGCGAATTTGATATGTTTAGAAGATGGGGGGATCCTCCTGATGAAGAAGAAGAGCATGAAAGTATATGGGACACTATAGAAGACGAGCGAGAAGATCAGGAAATACTTAACGGTATTTCTTCATTTCGGGAAGAAGAATGCGTTATTTGCGGAGGTGCGAGACCGGATATAATATTTTTTAATTGTGGCCATATACCCGTTTGTGAGGGGTGCTACAATGCGGGTAGTTTAGAAAGTTGCCCTTTGTGTAGAAACCGTGCCTAATGGTACGTAAAATTTAAATATATATTTTTTAATTTTGATAAAAATCAAAAGAATTTGAAATTTCCAAAAATTTTCCCTACTAAAAAGCCTGGTATAAAAATGAGTGTACTAAATAGAATCACTAAAGAATCGAGAAAAGAAATTAGAAGATGTTTAGAGGACAAACCATTTTTGGTTGATGTTGGTATGCCTTTACCAAATAAAAAATCAGTATTAATAGTATTTAGAAAATGTAAGAGTATAAATAGGATGCACAAAAGATTAAAAACAATCATATATTATTTTATCAGTAGAGAAAAAACTAGAAACGCGAGAAATTTTAAAGTGAATATTTGTAAAATTGGAGTAGATATAGAAAAAAAGTGTGTAACTGAACCTATTATAATGGATTTTTCTTCGGATAGAAGTTTTAGTCAAGATGATGATAATATTTTTAAATTACATTTGTTACCTACTACGGGTATATTTTTTTATTTATTTTTATCTTTTAGAAATGGATATTTTGAAGAAGACGAGGCTAAAGAAATTAATGGTAAAACTAAGTTTACTTCCGAATCATGCGTCGCGTGTCTCGAAAATATTCCTAATATACATTTCGTGGACTGCGGCCATATTTGTTTTTGTGAAGAGTGTAATAGGAAGGCAAATTCATCAACATGTCCAGTTTGTAAAATCTATAACAATATAAAACGAAAAATTTAACTTTTAAAAAAATTTATAACTTTTTTTTAAAAAGTTATAAATTTTTATTTTCAATCCTATGATGTCCCAAAGCTAACGTGTTTATATTATCTTTTAATATAACTCTTTTATCATCATCGTGACTTAACGATATTTTGTTTATCTTTTCCGTGTACATTTCGTGTCCGTGACTTCTTAATACATGCATTTGCCTATACTGAACTTTTTTACCGAATAAACAATCTTTATAATTCTCGAAATGTAATTCGTTTTTGACGACCGACTTTTTAATACCCTTGCACCTTTTATCTTCCTTATTATCCGAGGTTTTATAAGCGTACATTTTCGCTTTTAATCCCACAAATTCCGTCATAATTTTACCTCCCAATTCGTCTTTAAACTTTCCTATTACTTTCTTGTTTCCGTTATAATAACACGGATGATCGGTCGGATAGTTACTCGTGTCAAATATTTTAGGTATGTCCGGACGAATATCTTCGTAAAGGTCGTACGTTTCTATTTCGAGTATAAAACTATCGGTATCCGTATAACATAATTTAACTTTATCGTTATACCTTTTCTTAAAATAATTATAATAAGTGTTATACATATGCGTTTTACTGATATCTAAAATGCTCATACCCAAATAAACGGGCTTGTCATATTTTATTAAGGTTTTCTTCATATGTAAAGCTACTAAATTTTCGTCGAATATAGTCGTATGATCGTAATTCGGTTTAGCTACCTGCTTTTTATAAAAATAAGATTGATCGGCAGAAAGTAATTTTATATCTACTCTGTTTCTTATATTTTTCATCGTCTTGCCAAAAACGGAATTATTCATCAACTTAAAAAAATCTTTTTCGAAGTCATTTTCGGCTTTAGTTCTCAAACTGTTGTTAAGATCGATGTAAGATTTAAGCCAATTACTTTCTTTAAATTTAAATCCTCGGGTAACGTTTTTTAATTTAAGACCCAAGTCAATATACGTTTTTAAAGCCCGATAATGCAAAACATATTTTTCTTTATCGTATAAATTGGGAATTAATTTTTTTACCTTTTCTACTTTTAAATGTTCGGGCGCTAAAGGAAAGTCGTTGTGAAGATCGTGTAATATTTTAGGGTATTCCAATTCTACCTCTAAGATACAACCTTCTCCTTTTTTACCGCAATATTTTTCCCAATTTTTTAATTCGTTTTCCGTCATCCATTTAAAACCGTGTGTAGGTAAAGGCTCACTCATTGCTCCGGAGTAAAGACTATTTGCGTCTATGTAAATTAGATACTTCGAAGGCTCGCTCGTCACATATTGATCCCCCCATGTATTTATTATTCGCTTTCGAGTATCTCGTTGTACACATGCTAACTCCGCCTCTTAGCCCATTTTCTACCATTAAAAGCTCGTCAGTTTCCGATAAAAGTTCTAACCTTACCTCGGTTATCTTTAACAAGGCATCCCAAGCTAAACCGGGAGCGGTATAATACCAACTAGGGTCCAAGTCATAGTTTTTACGGCAAACGTTTCTAAAGTTTTCGAAAACATCGGCTAATAGTAATACGTCCGTTTTATTGTATAATTTTAAGTAATCTTCTAGCGTACTCACGTTAAAAGTTTTCCAAACATTTATCGCGTGAGCGTAGTCCTCGTCGGTAATATGTTCCCCGTTTAAACTGGAGTAAAATGCTTCCTTAGGTGGTATCTGCGTTTCTCTAAGCCTCTTAAAAGAGTCTAAGTATTCGTACGGAAAAATTCCTTTTTTTCTAACTAACGGCAACTCTTCTTTCGTAAAAAATCGCGATAAAATTTTTACTTGGTCTTCATTTAAATTACCCGAAAGATTATCTAAACTAGTACTCATAAACTTAAAGGTATCGATAAATCTAAGTTTATGCCATATTATTTTTTCTTTATTCTCGGCAACGACAATATCCTTACTAAAACTGATGTATTTTTCCTCGTTATTCGGGATACAATTAATTTTACTGTAATGTTTACCGAGACCTTTAATAAAAAGGTGAGCGTCATAACCGCTAAGATTATGAAAATAGACGGGGATAAAGTCCGGAGTTCTCGCTTCTAAGTTACACGAATTATGCGCGGCACCCCTATATTTACCCGTAAAATGACAATGATTTCTTACTTTATCGTTATTAAATTCTTTACCGCAAAACCAACAACGCGTTCGATTTTCGTAATCCGCCTCTTCTTCATTAGTCATGATAATAGGTTTTTTATCGCGGTAGTACTTTCGATAAATTTCTACCGCGTCAGATATTAACCGTTCTATGAACTTTTCCCCCCGTGTCTTTTCCTACATAACTTCTCGTAATAGGCGGGCAAACATTATCATCGAAACATTTTACGAGATAGTAAAAACTACAAGGAACGTGATGATGTTGTTTTATAGTAAAACTATTTTCCGGGCTTAATTCGCAAGTATGTATAGGTTCCAAAATACTCTCAAAATCGGCGTACACAACGAAAGGAACCGGTAGCTTTCTATGATGATTTTTAAAACTTATCACGGTACCCTTTTCCGGCATCTCTAATCTAATGCTTTCGTGATCGTTACAAAATTTTAGGTGTTTTCCTAAAAGATCTTCGTTTCCAAAATGGTTTAAACACCGCTTACAAAATTTAATATTTCCAATATGTTTCGTTACCTGGCTTCTTAGTAACTGATTAAAGTTTTTTATGAGAGCATAGTGCGTTTTTTTACCCTCTTTAATATATAACAGGTCCACGTGATTGCTTTTTTCGAAGCTCGCATTCCTAAGAGGATAAATTTTTTTATTTTCATAACCAAAAACATTGACGCTAATTTCCGGGTTTTGTTTCTCGAACTTATTTATGTCTTTAATTGAGACGGGATATTCGATCCCGTCCATGTTTGAGCTGCCCTCTTTCGATTGTAAATCCCTATCAATTATTTCGGCGTTATGGTCTTTAGGATTTAACGCTCTTAAAACGCACCATGTAAAACATTTATTATCCTTATTTTTTATATTAATAACGGCCTTTTTATTTTTAATCCAATCCGGTAAATCTAACCACCCATTAGCCCCCAAAGGTTCGTAAACGACTGTGTGTAGTTCTAACGACACTATAGATACAAAGGCCCATCCGCTGCCTTCTCGTTCAAACTTATCCATTTTTTCCTTAATTTCGTCCAACATATCTCGTAATATATCATTTACGTCTTCCCTATTTAAGTTTAAATGATGACTCGAGTGAAAAGCAAATTCTTTTTCTTCCCTATTGGGGTCCGTTATATAATAATATCTACTTCTAAGAACTAGTTTTACCTTTTTTTGTAGGTTGCTTCTAAAAATGCCCCGAATAGACTCTTCCGTTTCGTTAAAAAATTCTTCGGGTAAATAAACCCTTTTTCCATCTATTTTATGTACTCTAGTATAACCCCGAAACGCCGATTTTTTTAGGCCAATATTAAACCGTTCTTTAATAGGAGGTGGTCTTGGTACTAAAGGTATCTGAGCAGAAGGTCTAGCGCGCAACCTAATTCTCGGCTGAGTTGGTGCTCTAACATCCGGTGTAGGCGGTACTATGGATCTTCTTACGCGTAATCTAAAGTCATTCAGTACTTGAGGGATATCTGAAGGATTTACGGTATTAACTAACCAATTACTGAAATTAGTTATTTTTCTTCGTAAAGGCCTAGCAATTGAGGAGAATAAATTCGAAATATTACTCGCCATTTTTATAACGCGAGATATAATTATTAAAAGTATTAGTCAATTTTATTACGCTTTTCGTAATAAAATTTTAATACACTACGCTCATTTTATTTCCATCGGACTGGAAGTTTAATACTCTATCGCTAATAATAACGGCATACACGTGCGTGTCTGCGGGTACATTTTCTTCAAAACTCGCTTTCACGTGAATATCAGTTACGGAATATTTTAACCTTTCGCTTTGTTTACTAACATGGAACAAAAACAACGGAAAAAGGTTTTTGTACTCTAGAGGAGTAAAGTTAGGATTCGAAGCTAAACCATCCATAAGAAAAAACTTAGATCTAAACTCGCAAACATCCCCGTACGATCTACTAAATTGTTGTTTGTCAAAAGAAAGTCTGTAGTCCGTTCTCGGATATTTAAAAGAATTTAACGTAACGTGAATATCCCTAACTTTAACGTTATCAAATGTAGCCGTATTTTTCTCTTGTTTAACAGCAATTTGTCTTTCCTTTTGAAAACCAACGATAATGTAACGCGGAAACTCCGGCGACGTTTTAACGGCGAGTCTCCAAGTAAATGATGTCGTTTGAGTAACTAATGCGGTATCGCATTGTATCATTCTATAATTAACCGGAAAGGTTCCTTTATCCTGGATATGTTTAAAAAGTTCCATTTTATACTTATCCGTAGGTAACACATGCGGCATATACCACGCTATTTTTTCCAGTACAACTTTACCGGCTTCATGTCGATTATTACCACCAACGACAGCAGAGGCGGCTCTATAAATAGCGTCATCATCACCCGTTCTTGTTAAGTAAAGAGTTTGTTTCATTCCGTATAATACTTTATCGTAATCTTCGCAAAAACCAAAAATATGTTTTAATGGGATTTTAAATTCGAATGTACCCTTGTCATCAGCCGCTTCAATACCTTTAATAAGAAGATGTTTTCTCAGCCTCCAGCCATCATTATTTATTGTATTGCCCATATCCTTAAGCCACAATTGATTTAAGCCCCGCGATTTATTAAAATCATCGTCATATTTTAACAATCCGAGTATAGTGGTAGCCCACCCCGGATGCGTTATTCTTTCGATCTCTTTACCAGAAAATTCATATCTAATATTACTAAAAAGATACATTAAACCGTTGTTCTTAAAGCAACATTATCATCATTTACGTATCTTGTACCATCTTCTTTTACTAACTTACCTCCTATAAGTAAATAGCTTTCGCTCGGATGCATAAAAATATCTTGAGTTTCGATGTTAATCGTAATATCTCCGCTAGGAGTGTTAAGATTATTAACGGCGCCTACAATAGGTAAATACTCGAAGTATTCGTACTCTTCGATACTATCGTCTTTAAAAGGCGTTTCAGTAATGTCTAAAATGCTCATTTTTATTAAATTATAATAATTCTTAAATTATTATAATTTTTTAAGTTGTTTTAATTCCCGCGCCGCTATTTAATTTTTTAACTAATTTTCGTATCGCGATTGGATCGTTACCGCTTCCGGCTAATAAATCGTTCATATTTTTCGAAGTCGCGGACGTCGTAGGTATATTATTATACTTTTTCAAAATTTTCTTAGATTTTGGCGTTAAAGCCTTTTCGATTAACTTTTTTCCAGCATCTACCGCGGCGCTTTTTCCGGCCTCTAAAGCTTTTTTTGCCCCTTCCTTAGCGACGCTTTTTCCCACATCAACCGCGGAAGATGTGATTTGTTTAGCCGCGCTACTACTTAAAAGTCTCGCGAAAAAGTTAGCTAAGCTGTCAAAAATTCCGGCTCCGCCGTATCTATTCCTTCTCGTAAATCCTCGCCTATTATAAACGTACATATTTTATAATAAGGACATTATTTTTTTATACCTTTTATTATCGAGAATGCCTTGCCTTTTTAGTTCATCGCATACGCTTACCAACTCGTTTCTTAAACCCGTGTTACCAGCCGCTTTACTAGCCATAAGTAAGTTGAGTTTTTCGAGTAACGTGTTGGGGTCACCGGGGATAACAACTTTTTTAAGACCCGAACCAGTTTTTGTTTTTAAACTGTCCCAAACAGGTTTAATAAAGTTTTTCCATTTTTGTGATCTAGAGGCTTTAGGATAGGGATTTTTGGGATTATTGCCTTGATGTATAGTATTAGTATAAGTTAAGATAAAGTTATATGGGTCTAAATCCTCATCTTTAAATAATTGCGGTGTTGGGCTTTTAGATGTAATAAGGTGGAGCAAGCCAGGCGTGTTATTAAATTTATATTTCCCGATATATAAATTTTTTTTATCCATTTTAAATTGTTTATCCCCCCAAAAATATTCATTACCTTTTTTATAAACACCAAAGGTAGTGTCAGAGTCACGAAGAAAAAGACTTTCTCCCGCTTCTTCCGTTTCTTCTAATTCCGATTCCGTCGGGCTCGATGACCTATAACTAGGTGGAGCGCTAAGAGGATAACCTATTTGTTGCGGTGGCCCTCGAGGTAATTGTTCGATGGCCTCTTTAATAGGTTTAAGACCCTTTTGAATCATAAACGAGGTAGCTTTTTGCGTATCCGTAACGGGTTTAAAAAACTCCGAAAGATCCTCCCGTAATTCTATTTTCCCCGTTTTTTCTGCTAATTCGTTAGCGCGAATATTTTTTTTTATCTCAAGAAATTCTTTTACGACACGTTCCCTTTTTACCGGATCGATTTTTAAAAAAGACATTTTTTAATAGAATTATTTTTTATTAACCCGTTTCGTAGCTAAAACTACATGAAAACTTAATTTTAGGCTTTTTAATATTCCAACGGCCCACCGTGATGTTTTTCAACCAACTTACGAAAGGACTCGCGCTGTTCTCTTCTTCCTCTCTCTATTAACGTAGCTTCCGTTTCGCTCGTAATCTTTTTCTTAAATTTAGACCTAATTTCTTCCTTCATCTTCTTGTACTTCTCTAATTCCTCAATGATTAGCTGGAACTCTTCGTCCGTGACTTTATTATCCGATAAAGCTTTCGAGACGTGACTCGATATGGTATTTAATTTAGTATCCGCTATGATTTTTATCTTCTCGTGTTTTTCCGCTTTCGTAGTCGAATTTTTAACGGTATATTTTCCGACTAAACTTAAAAACCCGCAAAGACCAGCGAAACCTTCTAACGCTATAACCGCGGGTATCGCAACTATCGTAGTTAACAAACCTATTCCACCTATTCCACCGGCTGTGGTAATTACGATTAAAATGGTATCTATATTATCTACTATTTTCGCGGCTCTAAAATACTTCTTACTTAAAGCTTCCCTTTTCGCGGCCTCACCTTCTAAAAAGTTTTGTATCTCATTGATTTTATGCAGCCGATAACCCTGCCCCTCATCGATCGGAGGAGCCGTGGGTAATTCCGGATATTTATTAATATCTTTCATCTCCATTTTTTAATGAACGAAATTTTTTAATATTCATAATAAACGAAGCATAAAAGTTCGTTTTCTTTTATCGTTACCTTTTTCTTCGAATTATTAGTAATAGCGACTAAAATATTCGCGGCATCTCCGAAGCTAATCCCGTTTTGTAAACTACATTCCATGTATCTTAGATGATAATCTAAAGAGGTTAAAATTACACCTTTAGTCGACTTAAAGCCTAAACCTAATCCTACGTGAACTACTTGTCCCGGAGTTAACGTAATCTCTTTTTGGCTAAAGATTTCCCAAGTTATCGGGTTTACTTTTATCGGGGGATGTTTTAAATTAGGATAGGGTAGCCATTGAATCGTTCTCGGGTTATAAATTTTCGATTTTGCGCTAAATTTGCGTACGTTCATCCTTTTTAGCTCACATTAGCACAACGTGCTAAAGGTGAGCTATTGTGATCGCCCTATGTCCGTCGTCCGTCGTCCGTCGTCTGTCGTCCGTCGTCCGTCGTCCGTCAACAATTTCTTTAAACATCTTCTTCTCCTTAACCACTGGGCCAATCTTGATGAAACTTGGCAGGGGTGTTCCTTGGGTGAAGCTCTACCAAAATTGTTCAAAGAATTAAATTCCACCCACAACTCTGGTTGCCATGGCAACAAAAAGGAAAAAAAAGCAAAATCTTTGAAAATCTTCTTCTCTGAAACTAGAAGGCGCAGAGCTTTAATATTTGGTATGTAGCATCTCCTAGTGGACCTCTACCAAGTTTGTTCATTTGATGCCCCTGGGGTCAAAACTGGCCCCGCCCCAGGGGTCACAAGTTTGAGCATAGTAACAAAGAAGGAAAACTTTAAAAATCTTCTTCTCTGAAACTTGAAGGCATAGAGCTTTGATATTTGGCATGTAGCATCTCCTAGTGGACCTCTACCAAGTTTGTTCATATGATGTCCCTGGGGTCAAAACTGGCCCCGTCCCGGGGGTCACAATTTCCAACATAGGAACAAAGAAGGAAAACTTTAAAAGTCTTCTTCTCTAAAACTAGAAGGCATAGAGCTTTGATATTTGGCATGAAGCATCTCCTAGTGGACCTCTACCAATTTTGTTCATATGATGCCCTTGGGGTCAAAACTGGCCCTGCCCCGGGGGTCACAAGTTCGAACATAGGAACAAAGAGGGGAAACTTTAAAAATCATCTTCTCTGAAACTGGAAGGCGTAGAGCTTTGATATTTGGTATGTAGCATTGCCTAGTGGACCTCTACCAAGTTTGTTCATATGATGCCCCTGGGGTCAAAACTGGCCCCACCCCGGGGGTCACAAGTTTGAGCATAGTAACAAAGAAGAAAAACTTTAAAAATCTTCTTCTCTGAAACTTGAAGCCGTAGAGCTTTGATATTTGGCATGTAGCATCTCCTAGTGGACCTCTACCAAGTTTGTTCATATGATGTCCCTGGGGTCAAAACTGGCCCTGCCCCGGGGGTCACAATTTCCAACATAGGAACAAAGAATCAGAACTTTAAAAATCTTCTTCTTTAAAACTAGAAGGCATAGAGCTTTGATATATTGCATGATGCATCTCCTAGTGGACCTCTACCAAGTTTGTTCATATGATGCCCTTGGGGTCAAAACTGGCCCTGCCCCGGGGGTCACAAGTTTCGAACATAGAAACAAAGAAGGAAAACTTTAAAATTTTTCTTCTCTGAAACTGGACAGCATAGAGCTTTGATATTTGGTATGTAGCATCTCCTAGCAGACCACTACCAAGTTTGTTCATATGATGCCCTTGGGGTCAAAACTGGCCCTGCCCCGGGGGTCACAAGTTTGAGCATAGTAACAAAGAAGGAAAACTTTAAAAATCTTCTTCTCTGAAACTTGAAGGCATAGAGCTTTGATATTTGGTATGTAGCATCTCCTAGTGGACCTCTACCAAGTTTGTTCATATGATGCCCCTGGGGTCAAAACTGGCCCCGTCCCGGGGGTCACAATTTCCAACATAGGAACAAAGAAGGAAAACTTTAAAAGTCTTCTTCTCTAAAACTAGAAGGCATAGAGCTTTGATATTTGGCATGAAGCATCTCCTAGTGGACCTCTACCAATTTTGTTCATATGATGCCCTTGGGGTCAAAACTGGCCCTGCCCCGGGGGTCACAAGTTCGAACATAGGAACAAAGAGGGGAAACTTTAAAAATCATCTTCTCTGAAACTGGAAGGCGTAGAGCTTTGATATTTGGTATGTAGCATTGCCTAGTGGACCTCTACCAAGTTTGTTCATATGATGCCCCTGGGGTCAAAACTGGCCCCACCCCGGAGGTCACAAGTTTGAGCATAGTAACAAAGAAGAAAAACTTTAAAAATCTTCTTCTCTGAAACTTGAAGCCGTAGAGCTTTGATATTTGGCATGTAGCATCTCCTAGTGGACCTCTACCAAGTTTGTTCATATGATGTCCCTGGGGTCAAAACTGGCCCTGCCCCGGGGGTCACAATTTCCAACATAGGAACAAAGAATCAGAACTTTAAAAATCTTCTTCTGTAAAACTAGAAGGCATAGAGCTTTGATATATTGCATGATGCATCTCCTAGTGGACCTCTACCAAGTTTGTTCATATGATGCCCTTGGGGTCAAAACTGGCCCTGCCCCGGGGGTCACAAGTTTCGAACATAGAAACAAAGAAGGAAAACTTTAAAATTTTTCTTCTCTAAAACTGGACAGCATAGAGCTTTGATATTTGGTATGTAGCATCTCCTAGCAGACCACTACCAAGTTTGTTCATATGATGCCCTTGGGGTCAAAACTGGCCCTGCCCCGGGGGTCACAAGTTTGAGCATAGTAACAAAGAAGGAAAACTTTAAAAATCTTCTTCTCTGAAACTTGAAGGCATAGAGCTTTGATATTTGGCATGTAGCATCTCCTAGTGGACCTCTACCAAGTTTGTTCATATGATGCCCCTGGGGTCAAAACTGGCCCTGCCCCGGGGTCACAATTTCCAACATAGGAACAAAGAAGGAAAACTTTAAAAATCTTCTTCTCTAAAACTAGAAGGCATAGAGCTTTGATATTTGGTATGTAGCATCGCCTAGTAGACCTCTACTAAGTTTGTTCATATGATGCCCTTGGGGTCAAAATTGGCCCTGCCCCGGGGGTCACAAGTTCGAACATAGGAACAAAGAAGGAAAACTTCAATTTTTTTTTCTCTTAAATGGGAAGGCATAGAGCTTTGATATTTGGTATGTAGCATCTCCTTGTGGACTTCTACCAAGTTTGTTCCAAGGATGCTGCTTGGGTCAAAACTGGCCATCCCCTGGGGTCACAAGTTCGAACATAGGAACAAAGAAGGAAAACTTTAAAATTCTTCTTTTCTGAAACCGAAAGGTGTGGCGCTTTGATATTTGGTATGTTGCATCTCAGAGTGGACCTCTACCAATTTTTTTTTTCACATGATGCCCCTGGGTCAAAACTGGCCCTGCCCCAGGGGTCACAAGTTCGAAGATAGGAACAAAGAAGGAAAACTTTAAATTTCTTTTTCTCTTAAACGGGAAGGTGTAGAGCTTTGATATTTGGTATGTAGCATTTCCTAGTGGACCTCTACCAAGTTTGTTCATATGATGCCCCTGGGTCAAAACTGGCCCAGCCCCGGGGGTCACAAGTTCGAACGTAGGAACAAAGAAGGAAAACTTTAAAATTCTTCTTTAAAACTGGAAGGCATAGAGCTTTGATATTTGGTATGTAGTGATTCTCCTCTAAGTTTCTTTGCCCATCTAAGCGCAACAAGTTCATTGAGTTCAAAATTGGGTCATCTTGGGTCATAAACTAGGTCACTAGGTCAAATTAAAGAAATACCTTGTTGGCACTCTCAAGGCCACATTATTTGCTCAATTGCCTTGAAAATTAGTTAGAAAGTTTGTCTTTATAAAGTCTCACATAAGATTAATTTGGGTCAACTTGGGTCATAAACTAGTTCACTGGGTCAAATTAAAGAAATACCTTGTTTGCACTCTGGAGGCCACATTTATTGCTCAAATGACCTGAAATTTGGCCAGAATGTTTGTCTTGATGAAATACCAGATGAGTTTGGATTTGGGTCACCTGGAACCATAAACTAGGTCACTAGGTAAAAATAAAGAAATACCTTGTGGGCACTCTAGAGGCCACATTCTTTGCTTAATTGCCTTGAAAATTGGTCAGAATGTTTGTCTTTGTAAAATCTCACAGGAGTCTGAATTTGGGTCAACTGGGGTCATAAACTAGGTCACTTGGTCAAATTAAAGAAATAGCTAGTGGGCACTCTAGAGGCCACATTTATTATTCATATGATTTGAAAATTGGTTAAAATGTTTCTTTTGATATAGTCAAAGACCAGTTCAAATTTGGGTCACCTGAGGTCATAATCTAGGTCACTAGGTCAAATTAAAGAAATATCTTTAGGGCACTCGAGGCCACATTTTTTGCTCAATTGACTTGAAAATTGGTCAGAATGTTTGTCTTCATGAAATATGAGTTTGAAATTGGGTCACCTGCATTCAAAAACTAGGTCACATGGTCAAATTAAAAAAAAACCTTAAAGGCACTCTACTAAGCTGAGCGACCCAGGGCCATCATGGCCCTCTTGTTTATTATAATATAGCTCCTAAAATGGGAATATTAGCGAAAGGACTATTAGGGCCTAGAATAAGACCTTTTCCGTCGTAAAATTTTCCTCCCTGTTTTAAATATAAACCATTACCGACGGATTTTAATCCTTTACCATTATACGGACTTAAATAAAGACCTTTTCCGTCGGTTTCTACCCGACAAAGACAACCTCTTTTTTTAAGGTAAAGATCGGATCCCATAGCCTTTTGTACTCCCGATGACGCTAAACCAGAAAGAGCGCCGACCCCCAACGCGGGTAAAACGGTTCTAGCTATGGCTGGTAAAGCGCTGGCGGCTAAACCCGCTAACATTCCGAGAAAACCCCCTTCTATTTTAGAGTTGTGTTTAAGTTGCTTGGCGGACATTCTAATCGTTACTCCGGTACCTTTTTCGAACGCTTTCGCTATTTTTTTCGCTTGAGACGAGGTAACGGCTAAAACGTCATTACCGTTTAAATCTTCTCGCGCTAAACGAATACTAATTTGGCAACCCCTCTTTTTAATAGCGGATTTAAGCTTTTGCTTTTGACCGTCCGTTATATTAACTTTAACGTTCGTGTAACTAGTCATATTTTTTAATACTTTTTTTATTTTTTATGCGTTTTATTTTTTTTACGATTCTCTAATATGAAATCTTATCGTTATATTTTCTCCTCTAAGATTTAGTAAATTTCCGTCTTGATCCGTAATTTTTACTTCCATATTATGTATATCTCGTAGCGTTATCGGTAAATATACTAAATTAAGCGGAGACTCTATTATCTTATATCCGGGCGCGACATTCGGGAAAAAAGAGTAAATCGTGTTTCGCATTAACCCGTTAACGTAGCTTTCCGAGATAATATTAATGTTAACGAGCACGGAATTTATACTGAGAATATTTACTACGTTTTCGGACTCGTGAAAACCATTTACGTATTTCGCGCGAGTAAAACCTAATACTTTGGAAATAGAATTCGGATGATTAAAATCTACTTCGTAACCGTTTTCTAGGGTAAGAATATATTTTAACGTATTCGTGTTCGCGGAAATGTTAATAGGGTAATTATCGTTAACTAAATCGACGTGGCCGTTTTTTCTCATTTCCTGATGACTGGTATCGTTAATGTCTATAAGATCGTAACTTCCTACGGGTATTATTATTTTAAACCAAGAAATGCCGTTGTCCGGAGAATAAATAAACGTACTATTTGACTCGTTAATGTTAGGAAAAGAGTAATATGTTTCGAGGTTTACTAAAGCTATTTCGTATTCTCTTTCGTAATCCAGTCGGATCGGAGGATTAAAATTCGTCGTAAACAGCGTTTTGTCGTCGCTTACTATAATTTGAAAAGATGCTTTAGGTCGCGTGTTTTCGACTATCCGTTTTAAAAGATCTTCCATTTTTTATAGCAAAAAATATATCTTTAGTTAAAAAGATATGTTTTAACTCGGGATATAAAAGTTATCGAGACCGTCTCTGTATTTTCCTTCGTCTTTTCTACTCGATAAATGGATAACGATAAAACCGTGAGGTTTGTCCCATACTTTTTTACAGAAATTTCTAAACTCTTCTATAGGCATATCTTCGCTTACGTGGTCGGCGTAAATATGATTGTTTTTCTTGTCTTGCCTAAAAAGGCAAATAAAATTAGCGTTTTCTCTAATAGTTTGTCTCGGTAACCTAAAATAGTTTTGCGAAAGGTAAAAACAATCGACATTACTGTGTCTTCCTCGAACGTAGTAACACTCGCATTTATTTTGCCTTTCTAAAAGTAAGTCGTCGAAAACCATTAAATTTTTGTTTTCCGATTTTAACTCTCTCGGGTCGGGTACATCTTCGCTATGATCGAAAAAATTACATCTTATATCCGATTTATTCGCTAAGGTTTTAGACCACTCCTCGATCACGGAAGCGGGAGAAACGTTTTCGCTTTGAACTAAATCTCGCACGTTAAATAACTGTAAAATCGCCTCTTTCGGAAATTTTTCTTCGAAGGCTTTTTTTAGTAAGCGATATTCGGGCTGAAAAAGACTCCTCCCAAAAACCATTAAATTATCGTAGTCTAACCATCCGGGTCTTATCAAAAGGTTTATTAAAAGCGTGGTCTTACCGCAACCCGATTTACCGACGATTATTCCCCTAATGCTTTTGGGTAACAAAGAATTATTATGTCTTTTCGTTACTATATCGTTCCACGATAAATTAGCGATATCCATTTTACTTAAATTAAAAAATTTTAAACTTATAAAAAAATGTATTGCGTTAAATGTAGAAAGCGTACTGATACTAGTAACGTAGAACACGTTGTCGCTAAAAATGGAAGAAATATGGTCCGCGGTAAATGCGTCGCATGCGGAAAAACTAAAACTAATTTCGTTAAAAAAAAAAAGGCGGCTCGTTACTAAATAAGTTTATAAATAACTTACCCGTCGAAATGCATCTTCCCGGGCATAACTTTACCGGCCCCGGTACGAAGTTAAATAAAAGACTCAACGAGGATTTAACCCCGAAAGAATGGAGTAAGCCGATAAACCGAGTTGATAAAGCGGCGTACCATCACAATGTTTGTTATCTTAAATACGATGACACGGCTACCAGAAATTCTATTTGCGACGCTAATATGTTAACGGAATTAAAGGGGATCTATAATCCTACGCTTAGGGAAAAAATAGAGCTATTGGTCGTCGGTAATCCGATTGGAGCGAAGAAAAGGGGATCTATAATCCTACGCTTAGGGAAAAAATAGAGCGATCGGTCGTCGGTAATCTGATTGGAGCGAAGAAAAGATTCGGAATGGGGGTTAATAAAAAAAAAAAATTCGTCATGACGAGTTTATCGGAAGAATTACATAAACCCGTAAAAAGAAAATGTAAGAAAAGGAGAGTCTTAGTAAACGGTATCGATAGGATATGGGCCGCGGATTTAGTAGACATGCAAGCGTTTTCTAAATTTAATCGAGGTATAAAATACCTTCTCGTCGTCATCGATATCTTTTCTAAGTACGGTTGGTTAATACCGTTAAAAAATAAAACGGGAAAATCCGTCGCCGAGGCATTAAAGGGTATTTTAAAAGAAAGAAAACCGGAAAAAATGTGGGTGGATAAGGGTAAAGAGTTTTATAACGAAGACGTTAAAAGTCTGATAGAATTGTATTCTACCGAAAATGAGGAAAAATCTAGCGTCGTTGAGAGATGGATTAGAACGATGAAAGAAAAAATGTGGAGATATTTTTCCGCTAATTCCACTAACGTTTACATTAACGCGTTACCAGGTCTCGTTAAAGAATATAATAACGCGAAACATTCTTCTATTAAGATGACGCCAGTAAACGCCAGTAAAAAGGTAAACAAAATCACGGTTTGGAAAACTCTTTATCCCGAAGGTCATGAAATAGGGGATATAAATCCTAAGTTTTCCGTAGGCGATAAAGTAAGGATATCTAAAAAGAAAAAGACTTTCGAAAAGGGATATACCACGAGATGGACTGAAGTTTTTACGATTTCCGAGGTAAGACGTACGTCGCCCGTAACGTATAAAATTAAGGATCTTAACGAAGAAGAAATACGAGGTTCCTTTTACGAACCCGAACTACAAAAAACTAGTCAGGAGTTGTTTAGGATAGAAAAGGTTATTAAAAAAGGAAAAAATAAATCACTGGTAAAATGGAAAGGTTATCCTGACGAATTTAATTCTTGGGTTAACAACGACGCCATGAAAAATATTTAGGTTTAAAAAAATGCTAGCGATTAAAAACGTAGTTTTACCTAATAAACCGTTAATTAACTTCGAACTAGAAGATGCCGCGAAAAGACTAAAGATACCTTCTTTTAGAGGCGTATTTGTACGAAACGAACTACCTAGAAAGTGTAGAAAAAAGGAATGCGGTATATTAAACCTCGATGATTCGAGCGGACCCGGTATGCATTGGGTCACTTGGTATAAAGACGGAGAACTAAAAAATTATTTCGATAGTTACGGTATAAGGCCGCCTATCGAAATAGAAAACTACTTGGGAAATCTGATACTTTACAATACGGATCAATTACAACAAGCCGATCAAGTATTTTGCGGTCATTTATGCCTGTTCGTTCTAAAAGAGCTGACCTCCGGAAATAAATTCCAGGGAGTTTTAAATAAACTTTTTTAGTTATATAAAAAAGATGCCTGTTGATAAATTCGGAAGAATGGACGAAGTTAAACCGAGCGGAGACGGTATATCGCTCGCTTACGTGAATAATAATTTTTTGCGGAAAGACGGAACTACGGAAGTTACGGGTTCTATAAATATGAACGGTAATACATTAACGAGGGTTAGTAATCCCGCTAATCCTCAAGATGTCGCGACTAAAGATTACGTAGACGCTAAGGGAGGTTTTTTACTCGAAAATGGGGGTTATCACATGTCAGGATATTTAAACATGGGGCATAAAAATATAAAAAACTTAGGCGATCCTACGGATCCGAGCGAAGCCGCTAATAAAAAATACGTGGATAATATAGGCGGGGCGATAGTTAAACGAGAGGACGGTAGTTTTTCGGCCATAGGGGATATAGATATGGGAGGAAATAGAATTAAAAACTTACCCGAACCCGCCGCTTGGGATGATCCCGTAACGAGGTCTTTTCTTAGCACGCAGTTGTTAGTTATGTCCGAGCGCGGAGACTCTTTATCGAGAAACGATGACGGTTCTTTTACCGCGAAAGGGCAAATAGATATGAACAGAAAAAGAATTATAAACTTGCCTAAACCTAACGATGATAATGAGCCCGTAACGAAATCTTTTTTAACCGAGCGGATAGCGTCTTTTTCGGTAGGTTTTATAGATATAGTCAGAAGGGAAAAACCTAAACCTATAATAAGCATTCACGCCAAAGAACAAGGACCTTTATCGAGAGGAAATTTCGAGTTTTCTTTCGGTAATGGTAGTAGCGGAAGATCGCACGGTTTAGGAGGTTATTGCATGTCAGCTCCCGGTAGAATTATAAGGGGTACTTTAACGGTTTTAAAAGGAAACGATTTTTTAGAGGAAGAGGTAAAAATTAACTTAGTAATAAACGGTAACGAAAAAACCGACTATTCTTTAATAAAAGGAGTAGGAAAAGGTTGTAGTTGTACAGTTTTTCCTCAACCTTTAGAAGTAAAGCAATGCGACATTATAAACTTTTTAACGAAGACCGATAATCCCGGAGCAAAAAACTCTTATTTAGCGTTATTCGTGGAACTCGATTTATAAATATATTAAATTTTTTTTTTCCTATTAAAAAATGGAACTCATAACCGATCCGGAAGATTTATTTAATACTATAACGGCAGACTTTACGGAAATCGCTAAATACGAGGTTTTGTTTACCTACGAAGATTTCCGTAAATCTTACCTAGAAGATGTTAACAGGTTATACAGGAATTTAATAAGAAATTGCAGATTTTTTTTAGTGGATCATTATAAAAAAGAGATCGAAAGTATTTTTCCTGAAGAGGTCGAAACTTTACCAGAGAGGGATAAAAAGACCGTGAATATCGTTAAAACCGTTACGTTCGAAAAGACGGAAAATTTATAACTTTTTATAAAAGTTATCAATTTATTCTTCGTCGTCGGAACCTAACTCTACTTCCGACGAAGGAACGGGGGGTTTTTCGTAAATTTTAGGAGAAACATTCTTTTTAATAATAATAACGTCAGAAAGAGTCGTTCGTACTTTTAGTTTGGATGAACTATTAAAAATATGTATTATATCTATATAAGCAACTACTTTGCAGCTTACTTTTTCGAGGGAACGAAAATCTTTAATTTTTTCGAGATTTCCTTCTTTATTTTTTTCGTAAAAATCAGTGGTTACTTCACACTTTATAAGCTTACCATCATTATAAGTTTTACTATGATTTAGTTTCGGGAAAAAAATATCATCTTTAATAATTTCCAACTCTTCGAGATAATTATCTCGCTTCTTCCTTTTTACGAGCTTTTCTTTCGCTTCTTCTCGTAAAAATTCCGAAATACTATCTAGCGTTTTTTTAAAGTCGATTTCTTTTTCGGTTGGATTTTCTTTATCGAAAAAAGATTTCAAAGACATATAGTAATCGGACGAATCAATATTATATCGTTTAACTCCGTAAGAAAACAAAGCGGGAGAATGTAATCGTAAACCCCTAGTTACCCCATCAGGATACACGTATTCAATCTCCTTTGTTTCGAAATTGAGATTTTTATTCGCTTTACCTTCGCGAAGTCTTAGATTTTTTATATCGAACTCTCAGAACTTTATAAAATTATTACTCGCCATTTTTTGACGATCATCTTTAAAGTTATTTTTTAAAAATTCATTTTTTAAAAATGAGAGTTTCTACGCAAACATTTTTAGCTTACACGAATATGGATGGCGTTAACTTAGAAAGGTTGTATGATGAAATAACTCCAACGAGGGAGTTAGTATATATAGCCCACAAACTAAAAGAAAAAGGGACTAAGAAAAAAAGAAGAAATTTTTCTAATTGTATTTCGTTTTCCTTTTTCTTCGACGAGGTGAATATCTCTCTAAAGCTCTTTAGAAACGGAGTAATACAGATTACGGGGGTAAAAATCTACGAGAAATGCGAAAAAAGCATAGTCTTTTTATGGGCTGTACTCAAAGAAGCTCTGTAGTGTTCTTTACTTAATAACCTAAATGTTTACCTGGTACAGGTAATGAGAAATTTAACCTTTAATTTCGGGTTTTACATCGACAGGGAAAAACTAGAAAAATACTTCTACGAAAATAAAAAACATAACCTTATCCCTATGATTAACGCGAGCGGAGGCACGGGAGCTCGATTTATTAGACCTATAGAATCTGTAGATGATATGCCAGTTTACGCGTTCGAAATAAGCGGGGGAGATAATACCGTAGGCTTAAGGAGGGAAATAACCTACGAAAAGTTTTGCGATTTAATCCCGAGAGCGCGCAAGCAACCCGTAAAATATGACTCCATAGTCGTATTTTGGTCGGGACGAGTCACGTTTTCCGGAGAAATATCCGGATCCTTTAGTAAAATGGTTTTTAGGAGCGATATTTAGGATAAAAAATGAGATCGCGATGAAAGAATATCCCACTATTTCGCTTAAAGACTACTTACGCCCTAATAAAAAATCATGGAAATAATTACTATTAATACTTTGAAACGCGTATACGAAAAAAACTCGTTAGATGCCGCCCACGAAATAATTATTAGTAAATATTTAGGTTATATAAGGTTTTTATATAACCTAGATTTTACCGAAAAATAGAATTTCCGGAAAGTATTCCCGATCTCGCGAAACGAAAATTGGAAAAATTTATAATTATGTCTTTAATAACGTACGAAAAAGAAATTCGAGACGTATTGTCATACATGCCATTAAGAAATATAGATCGTTTTACGAATTTCGTAAATTATTTTATTAACGAGGGATTTAACTTGGGAAGACAAATTATTTTAGTTACCGTGGTTATCATTAGCGGAACCCAGAAATATTTCGATGATTACGCGCCTTTACAAAAAGCGATAACGAAAAACGGAGGATGGAGTAAGTTAACCGAAAAACAATAAATTTATAACTTAGGTTTAAGTTATAAATCAATATTCGGGATTATTTATGATAAGTACAAAATCGTTTAATCCTCCTTTAAGTATAACAGAGCCATTTCCTCCGCTTTTTTTAATAGCATGTCTTTAGTTTCTTCTAAATAGCAGATAAAGCAATCAACATCCTCAGGAATCGGAGCATAAGAAAGTTCCCATTTCTCGCGTATCTTACTAATGATTTCATCGATTTGAACTATTATACAATTGTGTAATTTTGCGAATTTATCAACTCTTAAACAATTAAGCGTAATCAGTACACCCGAATCATTTAGAATAAGAAGGTTTTTCATATCCACTAAGATTTCTGAAATAGCCTGATTGGCATTTTTTAAGATCGAGTCTTCGACGTTAAACTCATTAGGGGCTGAGAAACGATTAGACGTTTCTTCGATAATTTTAAAACTATAATCGATATATTTTTTCGTGGGAGTAATTAATCTTATTATTTCGGCTGTGTCAGCCTCTAATTCGATACCATCTTCTTCAACGATATCTTTAACGAGTTCGCTAAAAAGCTTGGACATTATTCCCGATCTATATAGGGAAAAAATAGTCTAAAAATCAAAATTTATAACTTTCTTAAAAGTTATAAATTTTAAGCGCAATAATCGCATTCTAGTCGTGATATATCTTCGAATTTCCCCGTGGCTTCTCCTCGAAGATAATATAACCCCTTGCAACCCAATTCCCACTCCTTAAAATGAACGTCATGAACAATTTTTTTTACTAGCGTTCGAAGAAAAAAAAACATTTAACGATTGGCCTTGGCAAATATAATCTTGCCTATCCGCGGCGTATTCGATTACTTTTAGTTGATCTATTTCTCTCGCGGTTTTAAATACATTCGTAAAATTCTCCGTGATATTGAGGTGATGTACAGAACCTGTATTATTGATAACACTTTTTATCACCTTTTCCACCTCCTCCTCAGAACGACAGTGGTTGCGTAATGCTCGTTCAAAATATTTATCTACCGTAAGAAACGTACCAGCGCGCCTTTTAGAGATAAAAGCATTACTCGTGACAGGTTCGATAGAAGGAGAACAATTCGCGATAATCGAAATATTAGTGGTAGGAGCGACTGCGATTAAATGAGAATTTCTTTTTCCCGTTCCTTTCATCGACGGGCACTCTCCCCGTTCTTTTCCTAGTTTTAAAGTAGCCATTTCCGCGTATTTTTTCAGCTTAGAAAATAACTCTATATTAAATTCTTTCGCGTGGGAAGATTCGAACGGAAAATCCATCTTACGGCAAGCGGATCCAAATCCCATAACTCCTATTCCTAAAGGTCGGTCTCTTATCGCTCCCTTTTTAGCTTTAGATAATTGCGGGGGACAATTTATAATAAACGATTCTAAAACGTTATCCAGAAAACGAACGATATTTTCAACAACCCGTGACGTCCATTTATAAGGATGTTCCGCGTTTAAAGAAGATAAACAACACACAGCCATTGTATCATCGTCCGTAGGTAAATGGATTTCGTTACATAAATTACTACCGTAAATTTTTAATCCTTTTTCTTTCATCTCTTTAGGAAGAGATCTATTAATCGTATCGATGAAATTTAAATAAGGCGGTCCTACTTCTAGTATCTAAAATTAATTCCCACATTTTCCTAGCGCTCGTAGGCGTTCGTTTTTTAGTTTTAGGATCGATCAAATCGTAATCGGTATTATTTTTCACGGCACGCATAAAATCGTCGGTAATATTAACCGCGTTAAACAATTCGAGATTTTTTCTATTCTTGTCGCCTCCCGTGGGCACTCTAGTCGCAATAAATTCTACTATTTCGGGGTGAGTAATATCGAGATAGGCCGCGTAATTTCCTTTTCTAGTTTTTCCTTGTTTGTAAGAAGAGACGATGGAATTTAAAGGGGATAAGAAAGATACCGGACCCGATGACTTACTACCCTCCGATCTTACGGAACACCAATCAGCTCCGACTCCTCCACCTTCGACTAAAGACCAACAAGTATCCAATAAATGTTCGATAATACCTTCTATTTTATCCCGAACGCGCGAAACGAAACAAGAAATAGGTAAACCCCTTTTAGACGGTTTTCCAGCATTTGCTAAGATGGGAGAAGAAAACATAAATAATTGAGTAGACGTGTAATTGTACATTCTTTGCGTGTGTTCTAAGTTATCGGAATAAGTAACCGCGGTGCGGGCAAATACTCTTTGGGGAGTATCGTCGTCGCGCTGGTAGTAATATTGTTCGAGGAGTTTTTTACCATGCTCGGTTAAAAGTTCGTCTAACTCGTTGTTAATCGTGATTCCTAAATAATATTCCATTTTTAAATATACGAAGGGGCTGCTTAAATTTTCAATTAATCAAAATTAATTGAACCTAAAAATGGATAATATAAAATCGTTAACAATGACTGAACCAGAATCGCATTATAACGAGAAAATCGAGAAAAATAATGCGCGTATTAAAGCGTTAGAAAAGATTATAAGTAAACTGAAAGAAGAAAACGCGCGTTTTAGAAAGAAAAAAAAAATTATTAGCTATAAAAGAAATATGTACTTAAATTTATAACTCGACGAGTTATAAATTTTTTATTAATGACGTTTATAATTTTTTCATTTGATTGTAACTTATTCTTTCCTTATTTCCGAAGGTTTTCTCTCTAAATTTTATTAATTTATCTATCGCTATTGCGCTCTCGCATAAATCCCAAAAAATTTCGGAATAAGAAAAGTATATAAATTGTATACTAAAGTTAATACGGCTTCTCTCATTTTTTAATTCCTCGTGACTTCTAAAAAAAAGATAGTTCTTTCTTAACTCATAATAAGTATCTAAGTTATACTCGCGTATAAATTGCATTTCATAAGGAGTATATATGTGAATTTCATCCTCATCCGGAAAATAATAAATTTCTTCTTCGTCTTCCATTTGATAGTAACTTATTATTTCCCCTCTAAAATCTATTAAATTATCTATTATCTCCACGTACCAAAATAAATCCTTATAATAACCTCCGTTCTTTTCTATATAATCTATTTTGTAATCTTTAACACGTTCTTCTCGTTTTTTTCTAATTTTTTCGCACATATCAATGTGGAGCCATAAAGGAAAAAGAAAACGTAAATCTATTTTACAGATAATAAATCTTTTCGCATTTTCTAATTCCTCGTGACTTTTAAAAAAAAAATCGCATTTTATTAATCCGTAATAAGCATCAAAACCATATTTGCGTATAAATCGGTTTTTATAATTAGTAGATACATGAAATTTTTCCCCACCGCAAGAAGTAAATACAGATACTTCTTCCCCATTCGGGAAATTATAAATTTTTTCTTTATCCATCAAAGAATTTTTATCTGCCATTTTTATACCACGCTTTTAGACCGGAAAAAATTTTAGTAATTTCAAATTTTTTATCATTACTTTTTTTAAAAAAAATATATACTTAAATTTATAACTCGACGAGTTATAAATTTTTTGGTAGCGCCTATACTTCCATTAAACTCTAAAATACAAAAAATATAACGATAGAAACGATAATATCGCGATTATTAAGAACCAAAATATATGGTACCGCGGTCTGGCCGAAACAATGCAATCACCAAATACCTGAACCCTGGTCCGTTTAAAAAAGAGAAATTCGTACGTTCTCATTCTTAACGGCCCACCGCGTTCTAACAAATTATCCAAGAAGTTGAGTCTTTCTTTCAGATTCATACTTGTAAATATTATGTGAGAGGAATCTAACCAATCTTCCAGACTCGCGCCTTGAGGTAGACAGGCCTCACAGTCGCGTCTTTCTTCCGGACTTAAGCGTCTAACAAAATCATTAATATTTAAAGTAACCATTTTTTTATACCACGCTTTTAGACCGGAAAAAATTTTAGTAATTTCAATTTTTTTTTTTTTTTTTTTTTTTTTTTCGATAGCAAAAAAATTGAAATTTTACCGATATTTTAAGGAGCTTTAATTTCGTTCTTTATAAAAAGACGCGAGGTCGCGAATTTTCGTGGGGGATCGTAGGATTTTTATCGGAGGAAATTTATAACTTTGCGGGTTTTTTTTTTTTTTTTTTTTTTTTTTTTTTATTAAAAAATGGATGAGGATTTTGGCTTGGAGACTTCTTACGGTTGAAAAAATGGATGAGGATTTTGGCTCGGAGGTTTTTATGGTTGAAAAAAAATCGTGGTTGGATTTTTTTATGGTCGAAAAAGTAACCATTAACGAGATAAGCGACAACATACGTATTATACACTACTTTCAGTCGGCAAACAGTTTGTACATTCAATTTTTAGCGTGGTTTATCAATTCCGTTGGGAGCTTTCATCGACAGATCGATAGAAGTGAATAACTTCACCGTGGTTGTTCATGTCGTTGCTAAGCGATCTATAAGGGCGCCGCCATGTTTAAGATCATGTGATTGGTAGTTCAAAATGGAAGCCTCCTTTATACAGACGAGGTTAGATGTAGGTACGGAATCGGCCGAGTTGTGACGAGTGGCATTATACCAAACAAGTTATAACATAATTATATATCCATAAAATCCATTCTGTATAACAATTGACTGGATCTGGAGGTAGAATGGTCCTTTGACATACACAAAATTTACAGATAGCAAAACGTTTCGACCCATGTCAGCCTGCGCAGTCCGAGCAGGCTGACCCATATGGATCGATACTTTTGTAGATGCATTAAACCCCCCCCCCCCCCCTTTTCACAGTGCATGGCTTATATACGTGATATTGTACCGGCATCAATAAAACTGTTTTAATATACCAAGTGACGATACAGGAGACACGCCTGAGTGGGTTTTTTTTTTTTTGTCGACGAACAGGAAAAGATTTTCGGAAGATGAAACACTGCTTGCAGTAAGCAAACACTCCTTTCCCAAAGACTTCTGCTGTGACGTCTGTTGAACAGTTTTCTGATTATATTAAGTACATACGATTTGCAGGCTTAGTCTTAGTAAAACTGGATACGAGAATAGCATGAGGGTATGGCGTTAAATGGATTACAAGATCATTAACGAAGCGTCTCGGTCTTGTCAAATAGAAAGCCATAGCCAGACGCAATGGCAAACAAATGTAATTAATCCGCGTTTTCACTTATTGACTTATTTGTCTAATTTGAGAACTACTTTCTTAGGACCTTCCATACTGCTAATAGTGAAGTCTGTGATATTACTGTACGGGGAGAGTTACAGACATAGCTTTTCGCACAGAAGCTTATGGGTTTGAATACCTTGTTGAGCTAGGTCGACCTTCGGAGAATACCCACATCATGCTGCAAGTACTGATCAGCTTAATTAGGAATTAATTATCGACGGCGATTATTATTAGATGTTGAACTTGTTCCACAATTCATATAAAATCAATAGAAGTGTGATATAGTAGCTTTAGCGGGTGGCGTAGATCAAGATCATACTGCAGAGAAGGAGCACTCTGATCTTTAATCCACACCGTCTGTTCCTTTATCCTAAACCATGGTTATAACGTCTTTCAATCAGATGTCGATATTCATTGTCAGAACCCGAATTTTAATTCTGTTTTCAGATTCATGAAATATTGGGAAATTGTTTGGTACAGGGTTTAGACGGTTTTGTTGCGGATATTACATTTTTAGCAGATTTTTATAGCATATTCGCTTACTGTTCGAACTGGCCGGAACCAAATACATCATGGGTAACGACGCATGCGCGCTCACTTTCAGCTTTGAATAGCTGATCTATACTATGTTATCGGTTTGATCTAAACCAAATACTGTCATACACGCTTGCACTATACTCATCCTAATTTCAGTTTTAGCTAGTACACACCGACCTCGTTTTTGTCACTAAGGTATATGCAGTCATACACGTTTACACACAATCCCAAATCTTATGCCAGCAGAAAACCGCATCAGAATGATGGATCAAATTGCTACTCCTGTTTAAGTAATAAAATATCAATATCTACTCGTACCGCTTGGCAAAACAAATTCGACTTTTCTTGCCCTGGCTAACTCCACTAACTAATTACATATACATGCATGTAAATATATTACATATAATAGAAATTTTATTTTTAATTACCACATATCATAATTCAATACTGTTCCACAAATCTGCATTTCGGGACTTTGAGTCCTTTGATTTTTATAACATACTTTGACAAAGACAGATGAAAGCACCGAGTGTTTGGTATAAGCTATGGTGATAATGTATTAATACAGTTGTTTCGTCCACTCAATGGCTTTGTAGTGATTCCTTTACAGTTCTGGTTTTTTTTATGACTTGATCAATATTGTTCAGATGAGGTTTAAGTCTTTACCACACAATCATGAGTTTTAATGATCCTGAAGAAAAAGTCTTTTGAAAACATTTTTGGAAAAGGAGAAAATGCTGGTAACCAGCATTTTCTCCTTTTCCCACAATGTTTTCTACCCTTCCCGAAATGAATTTCAAGTTTAGAGTCCCATTTATTTTGTCGTGTGCATATGCTTTGAATTTGAACTAGTCTAAAATCTTGTCGCACGGCAAAGGGTTAAAGTGATGAGGAATGGGGCTACAACCTATCCCTTAACTCTTTCCCACACAATCCCGACTTTTAACGACCTGAGGAATAAGGCTTTTGAAAACATTGTCGGAAAATGAGAAAATGCTGGTAACCAGCATTTTCTTCTTTTCCTACAATGTTTTCTAATCTTTCAAGGGCAGGTTTCATCATTTGGGCTACCTTTAATTTGTCGTCTGCATATGCTTTCAATTTGTACAAGACTAAAATTTTGTCGTTTGGTAAAGGGTTAACTCTAACTAGAAGAAAACAAAAGATAGGCTTGTCCTTATTGATAATATTTACAGACTACAAATAAGTGTGGGCTCCAATGATAGGGTTTGTCTTAGACATGGAAGAAAACACGCTTGGGGAAAAGGAGAAAATGCTGGTTACAAGCATTTTTCTCTTTATCTCCACAATGTATGCAAAAAAGCCCTCAGTCTCCTAGATAGAACATTCAGTCCGATCTGGCCCCAAACTGTCCGTCATGTTATGAGATATTCTTATCTAAATAACTCTGGATGTCTGAACGTCCGCCTCAATTGTTGAGAAATGAACATCTTGGTGTAAATCAAGCCCAGACATGGTATCAGTCTCGGCTATGACATACGAGGGACACTTTTTAAGTTCGTAGAGTAAGCCTATAACTTTTTAACGCGATTATGAAGTTGCACGATTTTTTACACAGAACTTGTGTAATCATTCCTCTCTCGAACGGTGTCACGGTATGCTGCGCACGAGGTCCACGTGCGCGCTGCGCTGGGTATTTTCAACACGCGGTTTTATACACTATAGTAAAATATAGCGTTCAATATGGATGGAAAAATCTCTGAACAGAGGGTATATTGTAAGATTCGAGCACAGCTCGGGTTTCCGCCAACAGAAATTCATGCTGATTTGCAAAAAGTTTATGGGAATGGTGCTTTAAAATATGCTACAGTTTGCAAGTGGGTACGTCGTTTTAATGATGGTCGGGAGTCAATTGAAAATGACCCTCGGGTGGGTAGGCCGGTTTCCGTTTTGACGGAAAAGAACGTTGCTACTGTGAAAACGTTAATTGAGGAAGACGCACGTTATACCGTGCAAGAGATAGAAGAAATAAGTGGCATTCATTCGTCAAGCGTTTTGAAGATCTTACGTGAACGACTTGGGCTACGTAAGATCTGCGCGCGCTGGGTGCCCCATTTGCTCACTGAAGAGCAGAAACAAAGTCGGGTTAGACTTGCATCGCAAGTTATAGAAAAATATGATAAATGTGACCCACGTCGTTTGGAAGAGATAGTTACAGGTGATGAAACCTGGATTTATCATTTTCAACCCGATTCTAAGGCTAAAAATAAGGTTTGGGTTTCATCTGAGGGCGACAGACCTGTCATCGCGCGCCGTTGCAAAACATCAAATCGCATGTTGTATGCGATATTCTTTGATTCGAAAGGTCCAGTCCTTCAAATTCCAGTCCCGAAAGGTAGTTCTGTAACTGGAAAGTTTTACAGAGAAAGTGTTCTTACTCAACTTGTTGATTTCTATCAGAAACGCAGACCGCGCACCGGTGTCCGCGGCATCAAATTACTCCATGATAACGCACCGGCCCATGAATCCGCTACGGTACAGGAATATCTGAAAGAATCTGGGCTCGATGTCTTAGATCATCCCCCATACAGCCCTGACCTGTCCCCCTGTGACTTTTGGTTGTTCCCAAGACTAAAGGAAATGCTGGCAGGGCACCGTTTTGAATCCCGTTGTGTTATAGGCAGTGCGGTCTACCAGTGTCTGCAACATATACCTAAAGAGGACTACCGGGCGGCGTTCCGGAAATGGGTAGATCGGTGTAAAATGTGTGTGGAGGCAGACGGGGCATATTTCGAAGGTCTTAGATAAATAAAATTTTGATATTTCAAGCGGTTTTAAAAAGACCGCCCTACTCTACGAACTTAAAAAGTGTCCCTCGTACTTCGTGTCCTGAGATACTTGATGTTATTACACTTAAAACTGTTTTAACCCTCAAGCTGCTAAGTGCGACTCACTGTCCTTTTGCGGACAGTGTAGATCAAGATCAGACTGCACAGAACGTGCAGTCTGATCTTGGATCTACACTGTCCGATAAGGAGATATCCATCTCAAAAAAGTAAGTTTAAAATATCATTATTCGGGTTTTTACTATCGTTTTGAAAGTGTTTTATTTCAGTTATTTATCAGGATAAGGGTTAAGATGGTACAACGTATTGATGTAACGGTGACATATGTGCATGGTGATTTTGTTTAACTCTTCACCACACGACAAAATTTTAGACTGGTCCAAATTGAAAGCATTTGCAGACGACAAAATAAATTCAAATGAAAAATTAGAACTTGTTCTGGGAAGGGTAGAAAACATTGTGGGAAAAGCAGAAAATGCTGGTTACCAGCATTTTCTCCTTTTCCCACAATGTTTTCAAAAGGCTTGTGTGGTATAGAGTTAAATAATTACGAAAAGTTGTCCTTCTATGATGGAAATTAAAGTTTTGTACTTGCAAGGATGACAAATTAAGGTATATTTATCCCTTTTGAGCCCGATCACAGTGCAAAGGCACAATCTAAGTCAGATATTATGGTTTAGCCAATCAGAAATAGTGTTAATTTCAAAAATTCGTTAAAAGAAAACTTGAGAGTGTTCTTAAGAATGGTTGATGTATTCGAACCCAGATGTTGCAACTTCCATGCCAATTTTTATCATACTATGTCCAAAACTAGAGGAAATTGTACATTCAAGATCAGACTGCATGTTAAAGTGTTACCTGGTCGATCTGAACTCTGCCCAGAACCGGTTGAATTACCGATTAGCCATGCATCAACATATTTATTAAGAAAAGAAAGATTTAGACTATCATTGCGTCGATGAGCAAGGCACGTGGTGTAGAAATTTCGGAGAGCTGGCCAGTCAGCAACCCAGATGACTTGTTACCCAGAATTGCTGAGTTGGAAAACAGGCTGTGTTATTGTGGCATTTGTCGAAGACAATGCCACTATGAGTTCAATAGGGCAATTTGAAAATCATGGATCGTATTTTGTGCAAAACCGAAGGAAGTAAACCCAATTAAACTCAATTTTTCTCAGACAAATAAATGTTTTGATTGAACTCAGATATGAAAACAAAAATGGCGTATTAAAATATATTCGACTAGGCCATCGATCATGGAAATACCTCTTTTTTTTCGAATATAGCTGGATTCACTATGGTCTTATGTAGGCGTAATGATACACCAATATTTTAATTCCTGAAAGCCCGATTCCGTGCTTGATCGTCCCAAACCAGTTCGTTCCTGGGCTTATTCCTCCCTGGATATGTTCGCCAGGCCTTGTTCGTCCCACAAGATTTCACGCTACTCTATTGGATTGGTCATGACTATATAGTAGGTTGACTTTTAAGCAAATATTTTGAAACTATTTCTATAGTTTATTTTTCAAATTATTAATTCCACACAATGGCTCCCTTGACAAATGCCACACCAGTGCTTTCAATGCTTTGATTTTTCGAAAATAGATGGAAAACTTGGCGACCTTATTCTTCTCTCTGAAACCGCTGAACTTTTTTTCGAATCTATTAAAGTGAGAAAATAGTCGGTGCCTCGTAAATAGTGTTGTGCTTTTTATACCCCCGCAAAACGAATGTTTTCGGGGGTATACTGGAATAAGCCTGTCTGTCCGTCCGTCCGTGTGTCCGTGTGTCCGTCTGTGTACAAAATACTAGCAATTTTGTGTCGCGAACTCCTCCTACAGTTTTCCTTCAATTGCATTGAAACTTTGCACATATATTGATCATATATTGAAGATTTGCAAGACGTAATTTTCAAGTGTCAACTCCCCCTGATTGAGGAATTATCTCCCCTTGAACTTGACACTTTTTTTCTATCAAAGCGCTGGCGGGGGTATTAAGTCACATTCAGTAACAGCTCTAGTTTTTGATGTAAACACCGGGAATGTCTGGATTGGTGTATTGGCTGCCGTACTATAACTGAAAAACTGCAATAGCGTTACGCACCAAACCAGAAACCACAGAGACTAAAAACCTTTAATCATGATCAATACAAAGTTAGAAAAAGGATTAGGTGACATGAATGACCTTAGAATAATCTGTTTTAATTTTCAACTTCAATTAACTTCAAGCAAACAAAACAATCAAATACAGCATTTTTTGCCTCTATCTGCCTTTTGATTTTATGAATGGTACAATACGCACTTGTAATACGTGGCAAATTCAACAATCAAAAAAGCGTTAACTTTTTACCAAACAACAGTTCTAGACCAGTCCAAATCAAAACCATTTTTAGACGACAAAATAAACGTGACTCACATAATGAAATTCCTTATGAGGATAGAAAACATTGTGGAAAATGCTGGTTACAAGTATGTTCTCCTTCTTCCACAATATTTTCAAAAGGCTTTCTCTTCAAGGTCGTTAAAACTCGTGATTGCGTGGTGAAGGGTTAAGGCGTGAATTTCGTCCGACAACTTATTTTCAATAAATGACCTTGTTCACACTTGTAAGATGGGAGCTTTGAACTGAATTTTTGCTTGCGGATAGAACTTACATTGCCTGTTGCAGAAAATGTGATCTAAGATCAGACCGCACTATTTTATACTCGCCGATCATTCCTTTTATTTCCGTCTGGCCTAAACACTAGAAGCACAGAATCCTAATTATTTTTGTTTTTCCTATAATTTGGAAACCATCCTCTAGCCATTATTGCAGATATACAACATGTCATACAAAAGGCAATGGGTGGAAGGTTCCGGTAAATCGCCAATTTTCCGTGGCACGCAATCGCTGACGACTTTGATCTCTGTCAGTGTCTATAAAACCTATCGGTCATACATCAAGCGCACAGCGGCCGCCTTATTTAACCCTTTACCAAACAATTTCGAGTTTTAACGACCCTGGGGAAGAAGGCAGTTCAAAACAAAATACGAAAAGGAGAAAATATTGGTAACCAGTATTTATTTTTTCTTTTCCCATAACGTTTTCTACCCTATCAGAGACCTACAGCACTACAGCACATTTGAACTGTTTTCCAAGTAATCTTATTCGGTTACGTACCTGTTGGGAGGATAAAATACTTGTCTGGGAAGAGGCTTACCCTTTAAGTGCTGAATCAATGTTACACACATTTTTTTTTTTTAATTTAAACTGATTGTAATTTTTAAGATTTTTTTACAGATTTTTTTTTTACGCTGGAAAATCTTCCCATTTCGGACAGTAGATCCAGGGTCAGACTCTATGTTTCGTAACTTCTGGTCTTTACATTGTTCAAAAGAGGGCATCGAGTCGCGCCTGGCAGCTTTACGGTTAAAATACATACTAGTAATACATAACTCGAAAGTTCTAAGCGGCCAGCTAGTATTTAAAGTAATTCAGACCGAATGTACTCACTTTTTTTTTTCTTCTCTCTGGCGATGAAGGAAAGTACTGTCATGCTTCGTGATTTAGATAACATTTTATTTAAATTATACAAATATACTGATAAAAAACAACAACATGTACTTGACAACCCCAGACATGGAAAATTACAGATCAAAGTTAATAAAAAGTGTCCACCGTGAGCATCCCGGCAAAAGTTCTGCTGTAGAAGTGTCTCCCACACACGAGAAACTACACGTGATAAAGCGTTCAAGTTGTTCTGTTGTGGCTGACTCTTCACCTCTTTCTTCAACCAATCCCACTCCTGCTTGATGGAATTAAGGTTACTTTCAAAAAATTAGATCGAGAATGTTCTTCAGAATGGTTGGTGAATACAGACCCAGCTCTGACATCATGGTGTGTGTAGTGCCAGAATTTCTATCCCGTTCATCACGAAATTCGAGCCGTGAACCCCTGATGTTACAGGTGGACGTTCTGTCCCTGCACCACCGTATCCCATGTGGCTTCTTAGCTCTGTCTATTGACGTGTAAATCTGGAGGATGTGACACAGAATGTGAACTCGTGACTGTGGATACACCCTTTCTGATATTTTGCGAAACATTCTTTGAATAGGAACTCTGCGGGATTCTTTTTCCAAATGAATATTGGTAGATCATTGTACATTTAAATCCCTTTGACGAATGAAGGATTGATGTATTAGAGACTACGCAGACTTCGATGGCAGTAGCGAGTCCATATTAAGTTTTGGAACATCGTTTACGTGATATTCATCATGCTCTCAGATCAGCTATTGCAATCAGCTGGTAACTTTTTGCCGAACAATCCCGAGTTACAACGATCCTGGCGCACAAAGCTGTTGAAAACATTGTGGGACAAGAAAAAATACTGGTGGCAAGCATTTTATTTTTCCTTTTCCAACAATTTCTTCCATGTAAAGAAAGAAATCCATCATTTTGAGCCTTGTTTACAGTGTCGTGTGCAAATGCTCTCGGACTGAGCAAAGATAAATTCTTGTCGTGTGATACAGGGTTAACTGTACGCCTCTTTCATTGATATCACTGCGACAGCTCCCGTGTTCGACTCTTTCTTTTGATTTTACCACTACTAGGTTTCTTAATCTTGTGCCGTGCCCAATGAAATTGCGACATGACTGGCGCCCCTTGTAGGCATTGACCAGGGTCCATATTCACCAGCCATTCTTAAGAACGTTCTTTCTCTGTTCTCCAAGATTTTTCAAATATGAAAGCAACACAACTTCTGATTGGCTAAACCAAATGGTCTAGCCAATCAGAAGTCGTGTTAATTTCAAATTTGGAACAATCTGAAGAATAAGACTAAGAATGTTTTTACGGATGGTTGGTGAATACGGACCCAGGACTCTCTGGTTGCAAATACAACATTTCAAGGTCAGACAACACATTAAGTGGTGCTATAACCCTGGAATAGGAAAAGAAACAACTCCTGATTTCAGATACCAGCGCTCTTTTCAAGACAACGCTCTTACGATTTACGGTCTTACCTCCCTTAGAGCACAGCTCATGCTACTTAAAGATAAATCCTTAGAACAAAAAATAAAAGAAAAACGCTTTTAAAATTTGAACTCGATATGCAAAGCAATATTCGTGTTGGCTGCACGTGGCTCTCTCTCCAACCCCCTAGAAAGTTATGCAACGACAGATCTTAACCCAAACTTCAAGAAAAACTTGTTTCTTAACATGTCTTTATTCTATTTTGGGACCAAGTAAGCTTTAAATAATCTTGTAGACCTTGTACAGGCGTACTTACACGGACACGTTAACCTTTCGGGCCGGTGCAAAACGATCCTCACATGTACAAGGCATGTCGTACAATGGCTATAAAATTGCATTACAACGTAATTAGGAAAACATGCATAATGTCAAGATTTTGTGCATTGTCGTTAATTGCTTTTCTTTTTCAAATAGTTTTTTTTTTTTTTTCCTCTCTCGCTCTTTTCTTTTTTTGTCAAAACGAAATTAAACGTTGTTATTTACTTTCTTATTTGAAATAACAGTTTTCGAAAGACCCTTTGGAAAGGTCGTAAAGTCCATTGCGTATAGAGCCTAGGCAAGGTCTCGTAACTCTCTGAATATTCTTAGTTATACAATGAGATGCGTTTCGAAGTGAATAAAGAAAACAGATCCATCACAGGACAGAGAAGACGGCAAAGATACTATCCAAAGTCTCTTGCCATCCGTCAATCGACATTGTATAGCTCTGGTACTTTCTCTCTCGTTCTCCATGGAACCTTTACTCTGGCCCCAACAACGCAAAAGTGGAATGAAAATGAGACATACTCTGGCAAAAGGGCTTTTAATGCATCTTCGTGATAAAGTATACCAATAAAGCCATCACATGATTATGGATCCATAATAGCCACTTGTTTTTAACAACCGACTGTATCATAAGGTAAACTGGTTTTTGGACATGCAGAAAATTGACCAATAGCGAAAAGTTTCTACCCAGGTCAGCCTGCGCGGATTGTGCAGGCTGACCTGAGTCGATACTTTTCGCATATGCATTAAGCCCCCTTTTCAAAGAGCACATCTCAAATGTATTTGAGCCATGCTCTGTGAAAAAGGGCTTAATGCATCTGCAAAGGCAATCCGCGCAGGCTGACCTGGACCGAAACTTTTCGCTGCTGGTCAATTTTTTGTATGTCCAAGGACCAGGCTACCTCATGATTCAGTCGGTTGTTAGATAAATTGGATTTTATGGATCCATAGTTACTTGATGACTTGCTTGGTTTATTGAGGTTTAGTATCACGGAGATGCATTAAGCCCCCTTTTGCAAGAGCATGGCTCATTTTCATTAACTCTTTCAGCGCTAAATACGTGTATGTAAATTCAATGTCTTTCGACGGCTGAAAATATAGGCGACTGAAAAACTTAAAAAAGATTCTTTTATCATCAAGGCTTGACTAAACAAGCGGACGGTAGATGCAAGATCAGACTGCACGTTCTGTGCAGTCTGATCTTGGATCTATGCCGTCGGCAAAAGCCCATGATATCGCCTATGGCGCTGAAAGGGTCAGAGGCATTTCAATTTCATTGCTGTTTTTGTCATCTGGTAAAGGGATTAATCTGCACTCCTTGCAAAGGGCAGCATCAGTCGTCGATACGCAGGCTGGGGTTTCATTAACAACGTCGACAATATCTTGACAAATTAAACCTGTTTGTTATTATTGCCGTCATAAATTTCTAATTATTTCACCGTCACGTATTTATGGTTGCCCGTGAATAAGAAATATTTCTGAATTACGAGGAAGCTATTACATCATGACACTAAATAATTACTGTAAGATTGATTGTTTGGCTTGGGTTTTGCCTTATACAAAATTCAGAATTTCGCGCTGCGAACCCTCGCCTCCCAGTTGAAGCTGTGAGCTGTGCAGTCTGGGTAAAATCGGATCTGAAAAGCCGTGACTATCTTTTAGAGCGCACTTTCTTTGACGAACCACGTTCGAAGTGCATTATGTAGAAAAATAGATAAGACGAAAATTATTTTGATTTTATCATTAATTCAAAAAGTAAACCATTACTTTCATCCTTGTGTAAATTTATCCGCATTATTCTTAATAATTTCTAAAGAAGATCAGACTAATGCATTATAAACTAGATAAACTATATATATACATTTTTTAATGCCTTTGCCTTGTGCGTGCACTGGCTATCGTAGAAAAACTACATACGTATGTACATGTATTTTTTGCCGATGGCCAGAGTTAATTGATTGTTTTGATGATGATCATAATGATAATGATGGTGATGATGATATGCCTGCTTTGTTTGTAATTTTAAAGTTTAAACATACTCACGAGGGTTTACTCGTCACCCAGTATATTATTTATACCAGAATACTTTTTTTCCGAAGGAATGAATGCTGTCGTGTACAGATTTTGCTATCATACCAACCAAGTTTTTTTTTTTCTTAAACACTATGCTATATGTTGGATGATGATGATGATGATGATGATGATATGCAGTTGTTTACATTATTTTTGGAAATGTTATAAAGCGCACTTTTGCACATTTAGAGGCAAAGTTGACAACCCCTCAATCCAACAGTATCTACTCTGTTATTGCAACTGAACATTAAGTTACTGTTTACCTCTTTTTTTTTTTATTCTGCACTGCTACACCTGTTAGCAATTTACCAAAGTTATAAAAACAGTGTTTGAAAGGTAGAGAACACTGTGAAAAGAGGAGAAAAAACCAGCATTTTCTCTTTTTTCCACATTGTTTTCAAATGCTCTCCTTCTTAAAATTGTTACAACTCGGGATTGTGTGGTAAAGGGTTAAGTACCGGACTAATATTGGTTTTTGTATTTTTTCTTGCACATTTTCCATTTTTGTATAACTTGAACATAGGAGTGATAAAGAATAAAAGTAAAGTAAAGTAATACCACGTCCCCAGCTCTACATTTTTATGTTTAAAAAAAAAAAAGACCAAGACACTGTGGTTTTCATGCTATTCGGTCAGAATATCTCTCAAAATATCGCACAGTATCAGCGTCCGTTTTCTTCAAGCATTCTTCACTTCATTCTAGGTCTTTTCTAGGAAATAGGAAGTAACGAAACTTCTAATTACCTAAATACCATTTTGGTTTAGCCAATCAGTCGTAATACTTTTAAATTTGGAAAATTCGTTAGAATAAGACTGAGGATGTGCTTAACCCTTAACCACACAATCCCGACTTTTAATGACCTGAGGAATAAGGCTTTTGAAAACATGATGGGAAAAAGGAGAAAATGCTGGTAACAAGCATTTTCTCTTTTTCCCACATTTTTTCTAACCTATCACAGACAGAAATCATCAATTTAGCATCATTTAATTTGACGTCTGCAAATGCTATAAAGTTGGTCCATTCCAAGATTTTGTCTTGGTAAAGAATTAAGAATGCTTAAAAAAAAACGGACAAAGCTGCACAGAACAATTGAATTTTCATTATTCGAATATCATAATTATAAAGTAATTCAAAGTATTTGCTTTTAAAAGAAATGAAATATGAAGATGGTAAAGAATTTGTTTTTGATCAGAATCAGAATCAGAATATTTTTATTGACTAAAACTAAAAGTTTTTCGTCATCAACCACAAAAATTGACATAAATCTATTTCGGTATAGGTCAGTGTCATATATACAGGCTTTTAGCGTAAACAACAATGCTGCTATAGACATTTTTACAATATTAGAAGAGAAGGAAAAAAGAAAAATCAAAGTACTGAAAGTACTGACAGACTAGCGAATTTGAATGATTGTTTGTATGGTGTTTAACCCTGTTTCAACATTATTTCAGTTATGTAGCGATGGCCAGTGCACATATCAATGCTTTCCTGGAGTTTCTTTTATTAGTACCCCGCACAATATTCTTTCCAAGCCACCGGCTGCTTTCCCACAAAACCATCACCGAAACGTGAGAGGGAAATGAATCCTATCGCAATGACAATCATCATTCCTCGGACCGAAATTTGCCGAGTCGGAATCGAACCAGCGACCTCCTGTTCTCAAGTCCTGTATGCTACCCACTGAGTTGCCGGGGCTATGCGTGCTATTGGTTAACTGTAATGCAGTTTAACCCTTAACCTACTAAAGCTGTTAAATGAAATTTCAAACGGATGGTAAACACCTGAATATTGCAAAGTTACATTTTGGAGAAAATATATCCTCTTATCGGACAGATCCAAGATCAAACTGCACGCTCTGTGTAGTCTGATCTTAATCCACACTGTCCGCAAAAGGTCATTGAGTCGCGATAGTGTTTGTAAAACAAACTCCAGGAAAGCATTGATTGATGCTCTGGCTGCTGCAATATCACTGAAATAATGTTGAAAACGGTGTTAGACACCATGCAATCAATTAGTCATTATCCAATAGCACAATTTGTAGTTAACTATTTAACTCTCTTAACAAAACAAAAAAATCTTTACACTTGTCTAAATTCAAAGCTGTTACAGACCATAAATCAAATGTGGCTGAACTGATGAAACCTGATTCCAAAAGGGCAGAAAACAATGTGGGAAAAGGAGAAAATGGTGGTTACCATCATTTTCTCCTTTTCCCGCAATGTTTTCAAGGGGATTCTTTCCCAGTGTCGTTAATACTTGGGATTGTTTGGTAAAGGGTTAATATTCAAGACATAGTACGACAGTTTAGCATAACAGTTTAACTGTAAACAATGATCTAAATAATGAATGACTGAAGGAATGAAAAGGGTTCCCTTTCCAGTGAGGTTTAGTATAGCTGAGATTTGCTACAAGTTACCTAGCTGTATCTATTAATAGACTCATTCATAATGTTACAGTGGTGTAGGAATAGGTGATTCTCTGCTTAGCATAGGTCACTTAATTTACATATAGGCAAAGATCTTGTACCTCATAAATGACATCTTGTTCAGTTTATTCATTTGTAAGACCAACATGTTCAAATTGGAGTGGTAGATATTTAGTGGTGTTTGTCAAAATTGTCATATATAACAGAATTAAGATTTCTAACAGAAAGAAGTATTTTCTGTGAGGCAGTATTTGGCAACTGTGGGGTTTTTTGTTTACTTTGAATCTAGGTCAGTCTTGATGCCTATAGACTAGCTTCGCTAGTCTAAAAATGAATACATGGTAAAAAGTAAGGTAAAGACATGGGAAAAAGTAGGGTAAAGACATCAGAAAATAGGGAAATAGGAGGAAGAACAGAATGTCATTTGAAAAACATAATGAAAATATTAGGTGAGAGATTTCCTTAACTTTGATGTCCGTACTCGTGAGTAATCAGGGTCCGTAATTAACCAACCGTTCTTAACCCTTAACCTTCTAAAAAAGTGAAATAAAACTTTCAAGCCTACAGTAAAACTCAAAATTTTGCTATTTCACAGGTAATTTTGGGAGAAAAATATCTCCTTACCGCACACTGTAGATTCAAGATCAGACAGCACGTTCTGTGCAGTCTGGTCGTGACCTACGCTGTCCGCAAATGGTCAGTGAGTCGTGCTTAGCGGCCTAAGGGTTAAGTAGAATATTCTTCATTTTATTCTCAAGAACTTTCTAAATTTGGAAGTAACACAACTTCTGATAGACTACAGCAAATGGTTAACCCAATCAGAAGTTGTCTTACTACCTATAGAATAAGACTAAGAATATTCTTACGAATGGTTGGTGAATATGGGCCTTTGAATATAGAATATGGTCCTTTGAGGAATTCATTTCTCGTGCATGTGATCTGAAACAAAGGTCTTATCTGTCTCATATACCCCTTCATTAAAGTCAATGACAGGTCATTTTTTGTCTTGAGGTGAGACTTTTTCAAATGAAATATGAAACTTTGATGAAGAACTAAAACTTCGGCGTCCGGTTGTCTCAGCTAACATTCTAATTAACTTCTGCGAACTTTTTGAAGGCTTTCATTAATGTTGGTTATTTTTCATTTAACTCGTCCTCATGCTACACGGCTTACCTTTCCGTACTCGCAGATTTCTTAACCCTTATCCTTCTATGTAAGTAAAATGAAACTTGCAAGCCTACCTTAAAAATCCAAAATTCGCAATTTCGAGGTATTTTTTGGAAAATATAAGATACCTCCTTCTCGGACATTGTAGATAGAAGACCAGACTACACGTTCTGTAGAGTCTGATCTTGATCTACACCATCCGCAAAAAGGTCCCTGAGTCGCGCTTAGCAGCCTAAGGGTTAACTCTTTACCATGCAACAATTAATTTTAGACTGGTTCAAATTCAGTGCAATTGCAGACGACAAATTAAATTTGGCTCAGATGACTGGATTTATTTCTGAAAGGTTAAAAACCATACTTGGAAAAAAGGAGAAAATTTTCTCCTTTTCACAGTGTTTTCAAAAGTCTACTTTCCCGGGTCGTTAAACTCAGAATTGTATGGTAACGAGTTAATATCATTTTTCCCTGTTTTTCTGTTCTACTCTCTCTCTCTCATCCACTTGACAAGTTATTTATACCATTAAGCCTTTCCCACAAAATCCCCACTTTTAACGACCCTAAGAAAGAAATCTTTCGAAAACATTGTGGTAAAAGGAGAAAATGCTGGTAACCAGCATTTTCTCCTTTTCCCACAATGTTTTTCTATCTTGTCAGAGACAGAATCCATCATTTGAGTCACATTCAATTTGTCGTCTGCAATTGCTTTCAATTTCGACAATTCTTAAATTTTGTCGTTTGGTAAAGAGTTTAATCCAGCGATCTACACAATAATCTAGGCTTTAAATAACAAATTCTGTTGTCAAGGCTGTACATATCACGACTGTCATTTGACTATTACCCATTTTAACTTACTCTCGTGACTTATCTTAGTTATCTTGGTCACGACAACAAATCCGGCACGTAGAAGTGTGCTCGTTTGGCCTATTTCAGAACTCATGTCGACTTTACCACGTTTTTGTATGTAATTGTTTCATTTTCTTGAATTTTTCGTAATCTCTTTGTCGTATTGGATTAACTTACAAAATATTGCATGTATTTCAATTGTTTAATTTCAATCGATTTAGAAGTGCATTCGGATGATTGCTATACATACACAGGAGCAAAAAAAAAAAAATTTCGAAAACCCGATTCGTTTGCTATAGCGATGCAAGGATCAGTAGCACTATGCTAGGACTATGTTGTGTTTTATACGCACTCGGCTAGAACACTGCGGTACGAAGACAAAAGTGACGCCACTGGTGCGGATCGACCTGTGGGATCGATCCTGGTTACATGTGTACTAATCAGACATCCTAACCATGAACCACGGAGGAACAATCCGCCTTTTCCCCCACCCCCTTGTTAAATCAGAGGGGAGAGGGAGAATGATTGATTATATGGTGTTTAACGCCGTTTCCAACATTATTTCAGTTATATCGCGGCGGCCAGTGCACCTATCCATGCTTTCCTGGCGTTTCGTGTACCAGTACTATGCACAATATTCTTTCCAAGCCACTGGCTGCTTTCCCACATAACCATCGTCGAAACAATGGTCAGTGGTGAGAGAGGAATGGATCCTGTCGCAATGACTATCATCAACCACCGGGAAGAAATTGGCCAAGCCGGGAATCGAACCGGCGACCCCCTGTTCTCAAGTCCTGTACGCTACCGACTGAGCTACCGGGGCTCGGCGGGAGAGGGAGGATGAATTAGTCTTAAAAAACTAGTGTGTACAGATGATAGACATACATTACTGGAAACCTCTATGTTTGCCAAAAGGTAAGATTATAATAATTATGGCGTGCAACACACGAAAAGGGGCCTTCGGACATATGCGTAAAAGTGTGTCGTCCCAGATCAGCCTGTGCAGTCTGTGACTAATCCGAGACGACACTTCTCGTTTTTGTGCGATTTTCTGTTTCACGAAAGTCTGCTGTATGAAAAAAATCTTATGTAGTCGTAAAGTGCCGTCTCGGATTAGCCTGCGCGGATTGCGCAGGCTAATCCGAGACGACACTTTACGCAAATGTCCGAAGGTGTCATTTCGCATGTTGCGGGCCGTATAGGGTATACCTTCATTTAATCCTAGACTTGTCCAAACTGAAAGCATTTTGCGGACGGCTATTTAAATGTGGCTGAAAGGATGGAACTTGTCTTTGATAGGGTAAAAAACATAGTGGAAAAAAGAGAAAATGCTGGTTACCAGCATTTTCTCCTTTTCCCACAATGTTTTCAAAAGGCTTCTTACTCTGGGTCGTTTAAACTCGGTATTATGTGGTAATGTGTTCACAAATTCAGCCTTAACGATGTAATTTCTGTAAAATCGGTTGATTGCATACGATTGTATTTGAGGGGCCAGTATATCTTTCTATCAAATACATCTCCTTCTTTCTCCGGGACAGCACTTTTATTCACGGGGCAAATACCCAAGACTCGAATAAAAGACTCCACGATTGTATGTGTCAGATATTGGACCATGTAGCGGAACTGTTCTTTGCTATTCATCCATATTTTTGCCGCAATGTTTTCAAAATCATATTTTGCAAAGTTGTTTCAGAGAAGGTAAGAAGTAAACTAGGATATGTGAAACGAGACACAACTGATCGATAACTGAATGTATTGGAGATCACTAATTATACGATTTGTATTCAATGGTGTACAGAAATTTGACAGTGCGTACATTGAACCCATAATTGGATACACGATCTGTCAGCTGAAGCAACAATACTCTCATTGAATTTCATTTTCAGTGTGGCTTTAACCGCCTATTGTTGTTTTCTTCGACCATACGTATGTAAAACAATGTCATCTTTCAACTGCGCTAGGGACGTTTTTAGTTGAATAGTTACGAGTTGGACTTTTTTGGTGATTCGGGTTTTGATCCATTCTTGCGGCATTGGTCACGTGCTTGTCTTCTTCGGCGTGGCCCTGCACAAACCTTATAATAGTATTTCATAGCGAAACCCAGGATACACGTAGATAAAATGAGTTGTCGCCTTGACCGAAGTATTGTTGAAAGCAACGTGAAACTATGTAAACAAAACTTTCAGTTGAGATGCTCTCTGCTCGAAACAGTTATAATAGGAAACAAGCTATTCTGAAATAAACCAGCTACAACGATAGTCTATGCGCCCGAACTGTTTTGTATTTCATCGCTTATGGAGGTAGAGAAAATGGATCACAAATCGTGATCCTGTGGATTCTGAGCCCCAAAAATCATACAATCGTGAAAAGAGAAAACACGAAAAAAAGAAAGCGTGCAGGTGATCAACGTCAAGGTACCAATAACTATGCCTAGTAACATTAACCGTAATGCTGCTAAGAGCGACTCAAGGAACTTTTGCGGACAGTTCAGTTCAAGATCAAACTGCATAGATCTACACTGTCCGATAAGGAGATATTTTACCAGAAATAACTTTGAAGTTGCAATATTTGGGTTTTTCACTATTAGCTGGAGAATTCCATTTAACTTATATTGGCATACACGTTCACCTACACTGTCCGCAAAAGCACCTAGAGTCACGCTTACCAACCTAAGGGTTAAGAATGGATGGTGAATACAGACCCTGGTCTGTTGTTTACGTGTTTTATATAACGTTCGTATGTTAGTCTGATCATTTATAGGTATGTTATAAGTTCAAATCTTATCTAAGTACAATTGAAAACGATTACGGCCAAGGTTAAGCATTAATTAGCGGACATTAAAGATACAAGACCACATTGCACATTATGTGTAGTCTGATCTTGATCTATGCCGTCCTCGAAAAGCTCTTTCAGTCATCATTGGCAGTGAGAGAGTTCAGAGTAAAGAACACAGTTCTGGAGAAAATATTTTTGTAACATGGACTCATTTCTCCTTCTAAACTGTTTCCGAAAGGTGTTTGTTTTTTTTTTCAGGTGCTTTAAAGGTCATATATTTGTATGGCTATAGCTTAACCCTTTACCAGACGAAAAAAATTTAGCCTTGTCCAAATTGAAAGCATTTGCAGACGACAATTTCATTGTGGCTAAAATGGTACAATTTTTCTTTAACAGGGTAGAAAACCTTGTAGGAAAAGGAGAAAATGCTGTTTACCAGCATTTTCTCCTTTTCCCACAGTGTTTTCAAAAAGCTTCTTTCCCAGGGCCGTTAAAATGCGGCATTGTGAGGTAAAGGGTTAAGTGTTGTTTTGTTTCTCCGATGGTAAAATAACAAGACCCTTCGTGATTTATAAATGTCATTCTAAAACAACTGATTATGGTCAGAGAATGTAAATTGTAGCATTATTGAAAAACACGTCAAATTGATGTGACGTCAAAGACATCTCGAATGCTGAGTAAATATTCAAATCACAGCAACTTTTAGCCGAGGAAAAATCTTTACGTCATTTGAAAATGGCAGATTTACTAAATCTATAGAATTTTTACTTTTTTTCTGTCGCTCCTTTGTGGCGTCCCACGCAATATTTGATATACATAGCATATTGACTGCTTAGTAAATGAAACAATTTTCAGCCCGTAGAAAAACCCAAGTTGCGGTAACTGCACGACTTGTTTAAACAGAAAATCTCTCAGAAAATCGGAGAGTGTAGATCGATGATCAGACTGCACGTTATACGCGGACTGATCTTGATCAACATTATCGGCAAAATCGCCTTACGTTGCCCTTAGTGCGATACTGATTAAAGCCAATTATGTAAAAAAAAAAAACCACACAATTAGATGGACGAAAATTTTGTTTCGCAAATTACCGTATATGCTATTTAACACCTTAAAACGTCAAATGAATGAAATGAAATTTCCAGCCGATAGTAAGAGGCCAAATATTGCTATTTCGAATTTCTTTTCCCGGAAAACATATAATCGCATCGGACAGTGTAGAGTCTAGATCAAGTCTGCACGCTCTGTGCAGTCTGATCTTGGTCTTCATCGTCCATGAGGGCGTACTGGGTCTTGCCCAGAAACCCCAAGCGTTCAAATATATTATTACTCGTAAAAATGATGCAAATCAAATTTAAGGAAATGACAATTTCCTGTTTTATGGTATAGAAAAGACTATGCAAACATGAGCAACTGATTATCAGGAAAAACCGCTTATTTTTGCATCATGATTTTTAGCTCCACTGGCCGAAGGCCAGCGAGAAAATGTCATGGCCCTAGTCCGGCGGGCGTCTGTGAATGTGTCCGTGCGTTCGTGCGCGCGTGCAATAACTTATTTCACACATTTTCTTCTCTGAAACTATCCATCCAATTTTGATGGAACTTGGTCCTCTCCAGAATTTCTTCAACGAACTTTATTCCAGTAAAAATTCTGGTTTCCAAAACTGAAAAATATTGAAAATCTTTGAGAATCTTCTTGTAAAAAAACAATAGGCCTTTGGCCATGGCACATACGTTCAACTAGACCTCTGCAAGATTATTCAAATTATAACCCTGGGCCACCCCCGGGGTTAGAAGTTTACATTTGTTTATACATAAATAGTGAAAACTTCAAAAGTTTTCTTGTTCCTAAACGTCGTAAGGCCTAGTGCTACCAGATTTGGCATGTTGCTTCATCTAGTGGACTTCTTCCAAGATTGTCCCAATTATAGCCCCGGGTTCAAAATTGGCCCAGCCCCGAGGGTCACAAATTTTACATGGGCTTATAAAATGAAAATTTAAAAAACCCTCTGGTTCTTGACCATAAGGTCTAGATCTACCAAAGTTTGAATGTATTTTCAGCGAGTGAACCTATAACAACATTGTTAATACTGTAGCCCTGGGATCAGCCCTTTGGGTTACACGTTTTACAAAGACTTGCTTATATAGTGAAACTTGAAAAATTCTCTTGTGGTTTATGAAGTTAATATAACTTTTAAAGCATATACTGATCAAGGAAAATACCTCTTGTTCACTCATAACAGACATATGTCTGTTGTTACCATTTACCTCTCTTGATTATCAAACTGCACCATTACATGATTGATATTGGATGTTCAAGTTATTTGGTTAGAAAATGTTCAGTTTTCAGTAAGAGCGATTTATTTTGATGGTAATTTTCATGCTCAGATGAGTTAAATATTTAATATGAAGTAAGGTTTAGGTACAATGTATATGTCATTCAGTTTTCTATTCCACAACTTTACCACTGAAAAGTATTTTCTGCTAAAGTTCTGGAATCCTTCTTGTCAAAGCTCTCTTTGTTAGAGTTCATTGATATTTGGTATGACTGATATTTGCTTACACCTGCTTGTATTTACTGACATCATCTTTGACTGTACAAATGATATGACTGGGTTTTTTTTGTAGTGGGGGTGGGGACTAGACTATATTCACTGTGAGAATTTATTGACCTACATACTTCTTATGATTTAATGCCTATGTTAATGCCTGTTATGTGCATGATACATTTATACAAAAGGAATTGGAGCGATACAGGGTCATCATGGTACTCTTGTTTGCGAAAGCTGTGGAATGCAGAGGCCTTATATTGATTGATTTTGGGGTTCTTTATCGTTGCTACCCGGTTGTGCACATGGGAGACGCCCCCAGAATGCTGCTAGTTATGTTACAGGGGACAGTGCGAGATACGGAATGAACCCATCCTAAGATACGCCTGGTTCTTTAAAGTTTACCGTCACACGGGGGCATAGGTTTAAAGTTTCACCCGAAAGACTACCAGTAGATGGCCAGCCGTGGGAATCGAACCCAGACCTTCAAGTGGCCCGAGACTTGCTGTGTACATGTCTCATGCTGCACCAGTTGAGCTATACGGGCTGGTTGGAGGCGTTATAACCGTTCATGTATGTATTTGTACTTTGGATGGCAATCGTTCTTTTATCGTTATATTGCCCCTTATTGTTTCGGATATGAATCTTGTGAATACGAATAGCAGTAGTTACATGTACGTCTATTCTAGGCAAGAACTCAGTGCTGTTATTTAGGGATGGGGAAAATCTATATAGAATAACATTAACACTTTATCAAACGATTCGGGATTTCATCTTCTGCAGAAAAACGCTTTTAAAAACATTGTGGGAAAAGGAGAAAATGCTGGTTACCAGCATTTTCTCCTTTTCTCATAATGTTTTCACTCCTGTTGAAGGTAAGTCTGACCGATTTGGCCACATTTAATTTTCCGGCTGCAAATGCTTTCATTTCGAACAAGTTTAAACTTTTGTCATTTTCTTAGAAGATAAGCACAACAAATTGAGATGGAACAATAATTTATTTACAAGCATTTTGATTTTGTCATTTTGTTCAACTTTTAACTCCCCCCCCCCCCCCGCGAAAAAAAATAGTAGTAGCAGGCTTCTGTTCAAAAATCCTTGTTAATGTTTAAACGGATACGCTGGATGAAAATTTCTAGCTAGGGTAAATACAGATATTGTACTTTCAAAGTACCTATCATCGAAGAACATCTGAACATTTTGGACAGTGTAGATTCAAGATCAGACTCTCCGTTCTGATCAGTCTGATCTTGATCTAGACTGTCCGTTAAAGCGCATTGAGGTCGCGCTTAGCAGCTTATGAATTAATCAAAATGAGTTAAAGGGGGATATCGAGTTTTCTGCAAAATTTTTGCACAGCAGAATTCTAGTTTGTTTTCTATTTTTTTTTTTATCTTTAAGTCCACATAAGAAAAAAAATTGAGGTGTGCTCTGTTAAAAGGGGGCTTAATGCATCTGCGAAAAGTATCGACACGGGTCAGCCTGACCTGGGCAGAAACTTTTCGTTTCGATCAATTTTCTGTATGTCAAAGGACCAGTCTACCTCATGATTTAGACAGTTTTTCGACAAAATTGGATTTTATGGATCCATAATAACACGGTGACTTGCTTGGTATCAGGCATCACGAAGATGCATTAAGCCCCCTTTTGCCAGAGCATGGCTCAATTACTAACATCTCATGAAATAGCTATTTGCTTACAAAGATACATGGAGTGTAATAAGGAATATAAAAGGTTTACGTACAGGCTTTGAACATTTACCTATGAAAGTCCATATAGCTCTGAAAGACAATACTACATATACACACTGATGTCAAAGACGGTTAAGCAAGTTTTATTGTGGATTTACATATACAAATCAGGAACAGAGAAAATATTAAAAAAAAAAAAACTAGGAAATTTATATCTTTATCGCCGTCTTCATTAAAGGTTAACTTCAGTGATACGAGTAAAAAACATTGTGGTAAAAGTCAAAAATTCACTTTTGGCATGGTGTTTTCTGGAGGGATCTGATTTTCAAGACCAAAAAAGGTTGTTTTTTTTTACCATCGTAATGTGTTAATCTTAACATGAAATATCAAAGTTTCTGTACACTCGATACTGCAAGACAATTTAATTCTACCAAATGACAAAATTTTGGACTCGACCAAACTGGAAGCATTTGCAGACGACAAAATAAATGCAGTTCAAATGAAGTTTTCTGTCTTTGATAGGATAGAAAATATTGTGGGAAAAGGAGAAAATGCTGGTTACCAGCATTTTCTCCTATTCCCACAATGTTTTCAAAAGCATTCTTCATTAGGGTCGTTAAAAATCGCGATTGTGTGAAGGGTAAAGCTTATCGTGTCGAATTATTGACAGTTACACAACTAGATTCTGTTAACCTTCCTGTGTTTATATGACGGAAACTCCTGATAAATCTGAGGAGAGTGTAAAGCCAGATCAGACCGCACGAATGTGCTGGCAAATCTTACTTTACACTCTCCCCAAAATACATCTTAGGGCGGGAACGGCAGGATACGGAATAAAATAACATCTCATCTCGGAAAACTGATGGTCCTCAATTAGGACGAATGATGAACAGTTCTGTATAGAGGATTAGTATGGTGTTACCGGAAATGGAATGGACAGATATTTTGAGACAACTGGAGCTAAATATAGAAACCATACCTTGTAATACATGTTTATTGCAATGAGAAACTTAACATGTGTCCAAGTTAACCTTAAGGCTGTTGACGGCGTCTTCAGATAATTTGGAAGACAGTTTTGTCCAACATGAACTACGTTGTCGGATACTGTGTGATATACTGGTATGCAAGACCAAAACCACCTTGAAACAGCAGGAACAGTTTCCTTTTTTTCTGGCTGAATATGTCTTCTTCATTTATCTAGACTCGATAAGGATTTAACAATGCATTGGTCTATGGACATGCGAATTTGCCATTAGTCCTGATACACTTAAAAGCCTTTCGTGGTCAACCATGACGAATGATGGACAAAAATATATGGGGCGACGTAATTGAGCCGCACTCCGGCAAAAGGAGGTTTAATGCATCTCATGGTGCATAACACTAAGCAAGTCAATACATAACTATGGATCCATTTAGTTTAACGATCCTCTGAACCAGTCGGGACACTGGTCCTTTGACATGAAGAAAATTGACAAATAGCTTAGCCGTGCTCTGGCAAAAGGGTGCTTAATGCATCTCCGTAATGCATTATACCAAGGAAGACATCGCCTAATTATGGATCCATAAAACCCATTTTGTCAAACAACCGACTGTTTCATGAGGTAGAATTATCCCTTGACATGCAGAAAATTTAAAGATAGCGGACCGTGCAGGCTGACATGAGTCGATACTTCTCGCAAAATGCATTAAGCCCCCTTTTCAGACAGCATGGCTCAACTAAAAGTTTCGACTCATGTCAGTATGCACGGACTGCGCAGGCTGACATGGGTCGATTTTTTGCAGATGTATAAAGCTCCCGTTTCACAGAGCATGGCTCTATCTTAATTGTGTTTTTGTTTTGCAGAGAATGAACTAAGTCGCAGTACTTCACCACTTCGACAGAAAGCTGTATTTAACGTGTGCAACCTATAGATGCAGCATTTACAATTTTCTTGAAGAATTCTTTTGGGAGGAGACATTCAACAGGTACAGAGTACAGGTATACATGTATATATTTCGTTTTCATATTGTTACAAGAGAGGGCGAAGTTCAGACTGTAACACCCGCCTTGATATAGCCAAACCGGCGATGGTCTGTCAGGAATATTTTACAAATAAGCAGTCAATATTGATCCAAGATCAGCCTATACGTGCCGTGCTGTCCGTTCTTGATCTACACTATCCTCAAATACACAGCAGGGTAATTTCCTCCCGCGGGTGGTACGAATTAACAATTATGTATTTGTTGTCTCCACAATGCACGCAGTACATCATTTGAGAGGACAGTTGGACAACAGTAACAGATTGCTACTGTTGATAAATGTATATCAAACCCCCATACCAGCTGGTATACCGTATGCCACCGTGCAAGCTGTTCCATTGCCCTTAGTTTAAACCCTCTTAACGTTGAGCACAACTTAAAGTGTTGTTGCGGACAGTTTAGGACAAGATAAGACTGCACAGAACGGGCCGTCTGATCTTTGACCTAAATTACCACGTGACTTTTGTTCTTTACCTCTGTACGAGAGATATCGTAAAAGATTGTAAATCGTGTCTCTTCTACGGACGGGAAATGTTTGTTTTATTCATTCAACGTTGTAAGGGTCAAATTATTAAATAATTAATCTGTATGTTTACATGTCGCCCGTTTGAACAGTAACCGTACATTATGATAGCTTGGCATTTACCTTATTTCCAAGGTCACTGCATATAATTTACAAGGCTAGAATATTTGATTCAGCGCCAAGTATATGAGCCATGCTCTTGCAAAAGGAGGCTTAATGCATCTCCGTGATGTAATATCCAATGCAAGTCATCACATAATTATGAATACATTTTATCCAATTCCTCTAACAAATGACTGAATCCTGCGGTAGAATGGTCCTTGGGTATGTAGAAAATTGACCAGTAGCGAAAAGTTTCGGCCCAGGTCAGCCTGCGCGGACTGCATTAAGCCCCCTTTTCACAGAGCATGGCTCATATTAACTCGATCTTTTTTTCCCACGACTGAAAATACAATCCACTAAATCTAAGATGGAAGTCTTTCTCACAGGATTGACTAAACAAGCGGACGGTATAGATATAATATCAGACTGCACGTTATGTGCAGTCTGATCTTGATCTATATTGTCCGCAAAAGTCCATGTTTTTGCCCTCGGTGCTGAAATGGTTAGTTTTGTGTCACTGAAACGAAATTTCAGTAGAAACAGGTAGTAAATCAAGAGTAGGGCAACCAGGGGCTGTATTCATTTGTCAGTCTATTATTAGAAAGGAACGCCATTTCTGGTTTAGATGGTTTCACCAATCAGAAATTGTGTTACTTTTAAATTTAGAAAATCCTTGAGAATTAGAACAAGAATGTTCAGACGAATGGTTGGTAATTATGGACCCAGTCCTTTTATTGTCGATCACCGAATCTGGACCCGGTTTTACTAAAAAACTTAAATCTGCTCTTTTACTCGAATCATAGTCTATAACTGTAGTGCCAACTTGGGGTTTGAGATTGTTACTTAAGTCTAGGTTAATGTGATATGAAATGCATCTCAACTAACGAGCTCAACTTCAGTCGGAAACTGAGTCCTTTAGCAGATTTCAGCAAAAAAGTGATTTAAGGTTTTTTTTTCTGATGAAACTGGGCCCTGTTCTCAATTCTTACGCTAAATATGTCACTAGTGCTCATTACTGAATTTGGACCTTTATCTAGAAGCATGTAGGAAAGTCGAAATTTTTATACTTCGAATCAACTGTAGAGATTTGGTGTATTACATTTGGACTATGCTCTTTGAAGAGTTGCATCTGCAAAAAGTTTCTACCCATGTCAGCCTGCGCACTCCGATTCAGTCGGTTGTTCCATAAAATTGTTTTTTATTGATCTGTAATTATGTTATGACCTACTTGGTATAATGCATCACGGACATGTATTAAGCCCTCTTTTGCCAGAGCACGGCTCACTAATTTTTTCGCTGACTTTTACCAAAAAGAAGAATGCTTGTGTCACTGGCTTAAATAAGGAGATTTGTTTCAATTTATCACTAGGGAATAAAAAAGACGACCTTGCTTTCGGACAAGCGGGAGAGACATTCACCTTTCAAAAAATATGATGTATTGACTGTTATTTACTTTGTTTATTATAGATGGGTTTTTAATAACCTGTTACCAAACGATACCGGGTTTTAACGACCCTGAGAAAGAAGGTTTTTTTGAAATCATTGCTGAATAACGAGCAAATGTTGGCAACCAGCGTTTTCTCCTTTTCCCACAATGTATTCTGTTGTTTTGAAGACAAATCCTATTAATGTAGTAAAATGTAATTTGACGTCTGCAAATGCTTCCAATTTGAAAAAGTCTTATATGTTGTCGTTTGGTAAAGAGCTAGTGAGCGACGTGAACTACAAAAGATCCTGAGTATAGGTCCTCGATGGTGATGTATCGTAATGGGTCACATTTTATGCTGTGATAAATAGTGTAATATGAAAGTATATTTGCCGTTTCATCACTTACATATGAGCCATGCTCTGACAAAAGGGGTTTAATGCACCTCCGTGACGCATGCCACTGAGCAAGTCATCTCATAATTATGAATCCATAAAGTCCATTTTGTCAAACAACCGACAGAATCTTGGACATACAGAAAATTGACCGACAGCAAAAAGTGTCGACCCGGGTCAGCTTGCGCAGTCCGCGCAGGCTGACCTGGGTCGATACTTTTTGCAGATACATTAAGCCCCCATTTTGCAGAGCATGGCTCATTTATTTCATGTGTTTAAATCGTGTAAATGTGGGATAAAGATCAGACTTAAAAAAAAAGCACACAACTTGATCGATCTATCAGCAGACTGCTTTTGTATTATAGATGATGAAGCCTTTTACCGAACACCCCATTCTTTTAACAACCCTGACTAAGCAAGCTTTTGAAACATTGTTGGATAAGGAAGAAATTCTAAATAATCAGCATTTACTCCTATTCCTACAGTGTTTTCAACCCTTTTGAAAACTGATAACATTACTTAAGCCAAACTCCTTTATCGTCAGGAAATGCTTCTCAATTTGGACAAGTCTAGCATTTCGTAGTTTGATATTGAGCCACAGTTATATTTTTCAATCAAAGGACTCAAAGTCCTGAAAAGCGGATCTGTAGAACAGTATTAAGCTATAATATGGTGTAATGGAAATAACATTTCCTTGACGTGTAATGCATCTGTATGTATATGTAACTAGTAAATCGAGTTAGCAAGGGCAAGGAAAGTCGAAGTCGTTCTGCCAAGCGGGACGCGCAGTAAAGTTCTGTGATTTTATTACATGAACTTATTGAGGAGTAACAAATTGATTCATTAATCTGACGCGGTTTCCTGCTGGTATAAAATTTAGAACTATATTTATACGTGTCGGACTGTATTTACGGTCGTGACAAAAACGAGGTCTGGGTGTACTTACTAAAAGTGAAAGTGGAATGAGTAGAGCGCAAGCGTGTATGGCAGTATTTGGTTCAGTAACCTGAAAGTGAACGCGCATGCGTCGTTACGCATGGTGTATTTGGTTCCGGTCATTTCGATCACGGTAAGCGGATTTGCTATACAAATCCGCTAAAAAAGATACCTTGTTGCTACTATTGTATTATCTGAGTTGGAACAGACAGCTGAACAGAACATCGGATAGGATCCAGATGTTAATTTGTTTAAAAGAGTACGATTGGCAGAGCTCCAGGTAGAGGGAGTGATTTTGATTTCAAAATTGAAAATATTAATCACTCTCCACTTAACCCTGTGTTATGGGTACTCATGAGAATCGTCTCATCGACATGATTCTAATGAGTACCCACAACATAGGGTTTGGAATAGAAATAATGAATTTAGAATAATATCACTCCTTCTTATCTGGAGGTCTGAGTCGGTTGGGGTTGAATGATTAATTCGGTACTAAAGGGGGGGCGTACCAAAGAAGAAAATTAAGACGAGACTCGGCACAGAGCAGCATGATCTTTGTCTTCCTGCTTTACAAAGCACACTCGAGATCTTGACACGCTTGACATACATTTAGGTTAACCTTTCATGCAGCTAAATGTATGAAATGAAACTTCCGTTCAGCAACCCAGTGTACTGCGATTTTAAATGTGCTTTTCTGGGAAAAATCCAACCATATCGGACAGCGTAGGTCCGAGATCGAACCGTTTTTTGGGGTTTTTTTTACGCAGCCTTATCTTGAGTTACACTGTCCACAAAAGTGCATTGAGCCGAGGCTAGCTGCATAATAGTAAGAAGCCTTTTTTCTATAGTCGCTTTTTTGAATGACATGCATACGTCATAAAGGCAGGTAGTACGTGTGCAAAAAGTACAGGAACCAGGGCCCATAAACTGTGTTTTATTTATGGTTTTTGGCGAAGTGAGTACAAAAGGAGCTTTTAATCCACTTCTGTCGATCTTTCCTTGTTCTTCGAGTACCCTTGTCGATGTTCAAGAAGTACCATAATTGTTATTGATAAGGAGAGTTTAAACAGCCAACCAGGTCCACAGAGTTATTCCTAACGTAGAAAGTTCTTTTACCCCCGTTTTAATTTTCTTTAGTAAAGTTCGATGATGAAATGCTTTTAAGACTTGTGTCGTGTGCTTAGAAAACAGTATGGGGCAAAAGTACTGCGCCGTGGCGTCATCGCAACTGTGATGCAGTTTAAAAAAAAACACACACACACACACAAAACATGACTTAAGGACATATGCCACAGTTTTTTTTTTTTTTTTTTGCTCAGATGACTTTGCACAGAAATAAAGCTTTCTAATATCTTGTAAAAAGAATTTAAAGAAGTATATCAGACTGGGCATTTTCAAGAGATCCGGTGCATTTTTAAAAGTTAATGACCTCCCTTTGTAATAAATGGCAATTTGGCATGATTTGGCATCCCGATCATTTGAAAATCATTTTTCTTCCGCGTTTGTGATTTTCAGACATTTAAAAGGCAACCGACATAATATTTTTACAGATAAAGATATACTATCTTTCTGTTATACTAACCCAGTGGTATGTACTTTATAAAAAAAAGAAACAAGCGTGTGAAAACTGTGGCATATGTCTTTAACAGAACTTTTTGTAAACATATAGTGTCCTAAAAGCTTACTTAATTGCGGTGCGTAAATTCGGACCAAAAAAATGCGATTTATGACAATTAGAGATGAGTAAATTCTACTTTGCAGGTATTTTCATACATTTTCTTTTTTTTTTAAACAAGTACCTCTTTGATGACCTGCACGGCGCATACAAAAATCTACTGTAATAAACATGGACATTTTGTCAAAGTAAAATCGATCGTTTAAGTGAAAACGTGTTAAATGATCAATCAACCCGGGGCGACATGGCTATTTATTCCGTGTACAACATTCTCTTACCTAACACTAGCAATTTATTGAAATTTTCAAAACGTGGCATGAAAAGGATAAATTTATTACAGATGATAACTTTCCCTATTTTATTGCAAGTTTCCGAACTGCTTCTTCTTCCTCTTCAAAAAAAAAAGCGGATGATATCGCTATATAATTTACAGAATATGCTCTAAAGATCTAGAATACTATGAGAAAATCAATAAATATAAAACTGCTATAAACGCTTATCCTACTTTAACACATTGCCGACTGCAGATGGTTTTTCTATTTTGCACTTAGTTACTTTTGAAAACATTGTAGTAAAAAAAAAGTACTCTTTTCAGAAGTACCTTCTCCCTATTCACCCAATAGTTTCAACCGTTTATATGTGTGCATACTAAACCGTCATTCGTCTTGAATTTGTCTGAAGGGTGAAACAAATATGCTTCGAAACAAAAAAAATAGCTCTTTTACTGCATAACAACGTATGAAATTCTTAACCCTTGTCCTATTAAATAACTGAAACGGTAGTAAAAACCCACATAATGCTATTTCACGCTTATTTTTAGGAAAATAAAATAATCTTATCGGACAGTGTAGATCCAAGATCAGACTGCACGTTCTGTGCAGTCTGATCTTGATCTACACTGTCCGCAAAAGGTCAGTGAGTCGCACTTAGCAGCCTAAGGGTTAAAATTGAGACCGCTTGCAGACGTTTCAGTTTGCAGCCGCTTGCTGAAATGGTGAAATTTGTCTTTGAAATGAGTAGCAAATATTGTGGGGAAAAAAGGAGAAAATGCTGGTCACCAGCATTTTCTCCTTCTTTTTCCACAATGTTTTCGAATGCCTTCTTTCCCGTCGTCTTTAAAAGTATAGACTGTTTGAAAAGAAGGTTACATATAGATCTATACTTTTTTGACTTTGTAGAAAAGACATTGCCACTAGAAGTCTGTGTACGCTAGAAAAATCTTACATATATATGTGCTGATGTAAATCCAAGGCCGGACTGGGCTCTCTGTGCAGTCTGATATTAAACTTACTCAGTCTGCAAATAAATATGCACTTCATTTTGTGCTTAGCTCTTTACCGAACGATAGCATTGTTAAGAGTTGCACGAATTAGAAAAAGAAACCAGGCTTTTCCAAACTGCACAAATCCTGCAGTTCTGCATTGTCCATAGACGTGTTTAGTAGTACTTTCACACAAACAAAAAACGAATGACATTTATATAACTGATCCATGCTTTAGGAAAAGGGGGTTTAACGCATCACCGTGATGTATGATACCTAGCAAGTCATCACATAATTATGGATCCATAAAAATCTATTTTTGTCCAACAGTCGATTTGATCTGGAGATAGAATGGTCCTTGGACATGCAGAAAATTTATATCTAGCAAAGAGTTTCGACCCAGGTCAACCTGTGCGGACTACACAGGCTGACGTGGGTCGATACATTTTGCAGATGCATTAAGGCCCCTTTTCACAGAGCACGGCACAATTTCTAAGTTTCACAGATTTGCAGCGGTAGGTGTTCACTCATTTGCCAAACGTCCAAAGTTTGAACTTGTCAAGTTTGCCATTTCACTCAAATGATAGGCTTGCCTATGAAGGGAAAAAAAACATCGTGGGAACAGGAGAAAAAAGCCATCTTTATCGGGGTTGTAAAGCATGCGATAGTTTAGTAACGGGTTAACCCTACGCTGCTAAGCGCGTCTCAAGGACCTCCTGGGGACAGTGTAGATCCAAGATCAGACTGCACATTATGTGCAGTCTGATCTCGGATCTACACTGTCCGATACGGGGATACTTTTGCTAATGGCTGGAAAGTTTTATGTAACTTATTTACCAGATTGGGGTTAACGGCAATCGAAATAGGTAGAGCGAGTATAGGAGTGTGCAAGGCCAGTTAACCCATCTCCTACTTAATAAGTCAAATGAAACTTTCAAACCGCTGGTAAATGCCCAACTTTTGCCATTTCAAAGGTATTTTTGAGAAAAAAGATATTTCTCTATCGGGCAGTGCAGATCCAAGATCAGACTGCACGTTCTGTGCAGTCTGATCTTGATCTAAACTGTCCGCAAAAGGTCCTTAACTTGCGCTTAGCAGCCTTAGGCTTAAACATAGTCCTGTCATGCGATTTCGTTTTGTTTGAATTGCTTGAATGGTGTCTAATGCCGGTTTCAATAGCTTTTGTCATATTTCAGGGACAGCACATTCATTCAGATGTTTCCGGTCTCAATATTGCCTGATTTCAGCCTTGAACATGCAATAATTCGGCTTTTTACAAGGACAGCCAATTTATGTCCATTAATTTAAGAACGAAGCTTTCTTTGATTTGCCTCTTTATCTAATTTGTCAATCTGATTCTCAAACAGAAATCTCTATCAAGTAATACATTCGAAAATCCCTATCCTTGAAAATGACGATGTACATAGATTCTGGCTTTGTTTCTTTATTTGTTGGTTGGTAAAGGTTGGTTGGTTAGTCTCGTGTCGCTTTGAAGCGTATTTCTGTCATATAACGGCGATAGCTTACTTATACATAAATTCAAATCCTTCAACCGTTTCAGTCACCAAGGAATCGGACAAATAGAAGACCAGCAGGGTCCGTATTCACTAGCCATTCTTGAGAATATTCTTGGTTATATTCTAAATTTAGAAAGTAAAACAACTTCTGATTGGCTAAATTTTTGATTTAGCCAATCAGAAGTTGTGTTACTTTCAAATCTAGAAAATTCTTGAGAATTAGATGAAGAATATTCTCCGGGGCGGCTGGTGTATACGAGCACTTGGCTTGCATTTACTAATTATTCTAAATTGCATTTTCAGTCTAATTCGAAATGTAGAGAGTGAAACAATTTCTGATTGGCTGAAACATTTGATTTAGCCTATCAGAACTTGTGTTACTTTGAAAGTTAGAAAATATGACAGAAAATACAAGTAGCATTGTTGGTAAACACGGGCCCAGGGACTAAATTCACCGACCAATCTTAATGTTGCTCTTAGTCTTAATCTAGATTTAGAAAGTAGCGCAACTTCTGATTGACTCAACCATTTGAACTTCTGTTCCGTTCAAATTTAGAAAACTCTCGAGAATAAGACAGAGAATAAAAAATGGGGTTGTGAAAATGGGCCCAGGCGTAAATATATATATATATATTTTTTTTTTCCCAGAAAATAAGTCACATACGAGTATACAGTTCACCAGTATAATATATAACACTGTAAATATTCATCAGACTATCTTAAGCCTTAAAGCGCCGAATAAACCCAATGGTCATTTTCACTCTGGAATAAAACCAAAAATAACTGCAAGTTCATGGCTACCTTTTGCCTGGAGTGTTTTAACATAGCGGACAGTGTAGATCAAAGATCAGGCTGCACGTTTTGTGCAGCCTGATCTTGATCTACACTGGTCGCAAAGGCAACTATATTAGAGAAAGGCGCTGTAAGGGTTGATGGGTACAAGGAACAGCCTTTTATATACTGTATGAGTTCAGTTGATGTCTTTTTGCAGATATCTGTTACCGCTTGTCTTCTCATTGGAGTAAAAATACATGTGTGTTAAAATCTTGGATCTACACAGTCCGATATTTTGAGAGTTACCGTCTACAATCAAAACGTTGAAAGCACTGGTGTGGCATTTGTCAAGGGAGCCATTGTGTTGAATCAATAATTTGAAAAACAAACCACAGAAATAGTTTCAAAATATTCGCTTGAAAGTCAACCTACTATAAAGTCATGCGCAATCCAATAGAGTAGCGTGCAATTTTGTGGGACTAACAAGTCCTTGCGAACAAACCCATGGACGAATTGGCCCAGGAACGAACTGGTTTGGGACGATCAAGCACGGAATCGGGCGGTCAGGAAACAAAGATTGTGTGTATCATTACGCCAATAGAAGACCATAGAGGATCAAGCTATTTTTGATAAAAAAAGAAGTATTTCTACGATCGATGGCCTAATCCAATTTATTTTTAATACGTCATTTTCATTTTCATATCTGAGTGCAGTCGCGACACTTGGAAAAACTGAGTGTAATTGGGTTTACTTCCTTCGGTTTTGCACGATACATGATTTTCAAAATGTCGTTTTGAACTCATAGTGGCATTGTCTTCGACAAATGCCACTAAAAATGATTTGAAAGTACAGTGTCTAGTAAATTCCCTTTATATAACAACGGTTTTAGCCTTTAGGCGGCCTAGCGCTACTCAAGGACCTTTTCACAGACAGTGTACTCTGATCCTGAATCTACACTGTCCGCTTAAGAGCTTCTTTTCCCCCAAAACAACTTTGAAACAGCAAATTTTTGGTTTTTAGTATTGTCTTGAAAGTTTCATTTCACTTATTCAGCAGGTTAACCCTTTACTACACAATCCCGACTCAAGTTTAACGACCCTGAGAAAGAAGCCTTTTGAAAACATTGTGGGAAAAGGAGAAAATGCTGGTAACCAGCATTTTCTCCTTTTCCCACAATGTTTTCTTCCCAATCAAGAAGAGAAATCATCATTATAGCAACATTAAATTTGTCGTCTGCAAATGTTTTCATTTTGGTCCAGTCCAAAATTTTGTCGTTTGGTAAAGAGCAAAGGTTACTTTTGATTCCCCGGACTCGTGACAAAACTTCTATACGTGAAAGATAGAAAAAGGAGTGGTTTGACCAAAATAACTTAGAAGGAACATGTCTCGTAAGTTGATGAAATAAAAGCACGCTGGATGAAAACAAGACACGCGGTCATTAAAACTATGTAATATTATTAGTAAATTATCTATTTCCTTCTTGTAACATAATAATTACATTAACAGCTAGTTTATTGCGTTTTATTTTCATGAAGATACAAGACAGTCGAGCCTCGTTTGTTTCGTCGTAGGTGTCAGCTGTCAACCTCTTTCGCTCTGGAGGTCTTGTGTTCAATTGTTAAAGGTTTTTTTTTATTATTGTCTTTACTAGCAGTAGTAGTGGTAGGAGTAGTGCTGCAGTAGTAGTGGTGTTGGTTGTGGTAGCAGTAGTAGTAGTAGGCTACAATCATCATCATATTTATAATCCTCCTCCTTTTTTTCTCTCCTATATATACGATCGTACGTGGCTCAGTGGTAAAGTGTAGGACTCATGACTGGGAGGCCCTAGATTCAAGCCTCACTGGATCCATTGGGTTTTTCGTGAGAGTGCCCTTGGACAAGACACTTCAGAGCCATAGCCTAGTACTGGTGGAACACAGGAAATACATGAACATCTGAGCTGTCGACGCGATATGACTGAAATGTTGTTGAAAGCGGCATAAAACACCAATCAATCACACATTCAATCAACCAATCAGTCAGCTCTCCCATATAACCCCAATAATTCAATATACTTATACCTACAGGTACTTACCGCTGCAATTTTATGAATCCTAGAAATGCTTTGTAAACAAGAGGTGATTTTTTAGATCAGAAATTGCAGATTCAAAGCAGGGTTTTTGGTGCCAGAAAATATCATACAACGTAAAATGAATTAGCCATGCTCAGGCAAAAGGGGGCTTAATGGTGATGCATTTCACCGGGCAAGCAAGCCATCACATAATTATCATCACATAAAAATTATCTCTTACAATCGACTAGATATTGGGGTAGAATGGTCCTTTGACATGCAGAAAGTTTACGAATGGCAAAAAAGATTCGACCCATGTAAGGCTGTGCGGACTGCGCAGGCTGACAAGGGTCCATACCTATTGTAGAGGCATTAATCCCCCTTTTCACAGAACATGGCTCATACGTAGACGTAGATCAGGGAGAACATTGAGCCCAGGGACGGCAAAAATACACGCAGAAATACGTTTAGATCGTAGCTTAACAGTTCAAACGTTAACAAACATCAAAATTGAAAACAGACACTTGGTAAAAATTGATGATGTTCATTTTCTCGCGTATCGACGGAAAATTGAAAATCAATTTTGCGATATTTTAACATGGAAGGTGCGGCCGGTGTATTTCCCTGTACGATTATTACACCAATTTCCTCTAGATCCGTCCATTTATCTCTGTACCAAACGACAAATTTGTAGACTGGTCCAAATTGAAAGCATTTGCACGCGACCAATTAAATATGTCTCAAATGATTGGATTTGTTTTTGAAAGGTTAGAAAACATTGTGGAAAATGGAGAAAATGCTGGTTACCAGCATTTTCTCCTTTTTCCATAATGCTTTCATCAGTCAAATTTCCAAGGGTCGTTAAAACTGGAGATTGTGTGGTACAGGGTTATTCAAAACCCTTTGCCAAACAATCCCGGGTTTTAACGACCCATGGAAAGAAGCCTGTTGAAAACATTGTGGGAAAAGGAGAAAATGCTGGTAACCATCATTTTCTCCTTTTCCCACAATGTTTTCTGCTCTATCGTGGACAAATTCCGTCGTTTGAACCATCTTGAATTTGTCGTCTGCAAGTGCTTTCAGTTTGGACAGAGCTTAAATTTTGTCGTTTGGTAAAGCGATAAGAGATGGGCGGATTGGGTGAACCCTTTAAGTGCAAAAAGAAATGATCATAAATAATTAGTTGTTACAAATTACATAGACGTTTCAACTTCAAGATCATTTTTAATTGGAATATCTAGAAAATTACCGAACAGCGAAGAACCAAGATCAGACTGCTCGTTCTGTACAATCTGATCTTTAATCTGCACTGTCCCCGACAGCAATTGAAATTGACATTTGCGCAGGAATATTAACTCTAATTTTATAAAAAGAGCATTTTCTCTTTTTGAATTTTTCTGTCTCTTGAGATTACATTTCAAGCTCTTTTTTTATTCGAATTTTAGCTCAGCTGAGCACAAAGAACTCAAGGCGTGGTCTGTGGTCCATCTTACATCTGCCCTAGGTCCGTTGTACACCCGTCTGAACCTAACTGTTTGTAGGAACAGACGACACAGTTTTGAATTAATTGTCATGAAATTTAAAAGGATTTGTCTTCTTCATATCTCGGACGAGCCCGGATGTGGGTCACACGGACCCGTATTTACCAAACATCGGATGTGGGTCACACGGACCCGTATTTACCAACCATTTTTTTATTGTATATTTTCTCCCTCTGGATTTAGAGAGTACCCGAATATCTGATTGGCTAAACCACTTTTCTTCAGCCGATCAGAAACTGCTTTACTTTGAAATTTGGAAGATTCTTGCGAATTCGTCTATAAATAGTTAGTAAATACGGCCCTGCTGGAGTCGAAATTTAGGTCATGTGATCAAATCTTTGATAAACCTTGTGTACACTCACACCAGAGATCACATGTTACGCTAACATGTACGCAAAACTTGTTCAGAATGTTCAGAATGTTGGATTTGATAACAATACCATGTCATTTTGAGTATAGGAGTGATAAGAGACCATTTCTTGGCGTAAGACTAGTAGCAAACTTTTATAGTTGTATGTATACCCAGTGTATGGGGAACTTTAACCCTTTTTAACGACCCTGATAAAGAAGCCTTTGGAAAACAGTGTAGGAAAAGGAGAAAATGCTGGTAACCAGCATTTTCTCCTTTCCCCACAAAGTTTTCTAACCTTTCAAACTTAAATTTCAGTTTTTGAGTAACATTTATTTTGTCATCTGCATATACTTTCAATTTGGACAAGTCTAAAATTTTGTCGTTTGGTAAAAGGTTAACCCTTAAGCTGCTGAATAAATGAAACCAAACTTTAAAGCAGGTTATAAAAACCAAGTTTATGATATATATATTTTTTTTTGGGGGGGGGAGATATCTTCTTATCGGACAGTGTAGTTCCAAGATCAGACTGCACGTTCTGTGCAGTCTGATCTTGATCTACGCCGTCCGCAAAAGGTCATTGAGTCGCGAATAGCAGCCTTAGGGTTAAAGGCCCAATAGTGACCAAAAAACAATGCATGTGTTGAAATGCATTTAGATTAGATATTACTAATTAAGAGTGTGGAAAATATTGTGAATATGGCAATCTGTTCTTATGTAGTCGGTCCAAGTGTTAGTCGCTGGAAGAAAGAATGGGTTTTTAAATGAGGCAAAGAGTACACAGAAGATAGAGTGACCTGACAACTTTAACCCTTTCCCAAACGGCAAATTTTGGACTGGTCCAAATTGAAAGAGTTTGCAGACGACAATTTTAAATTTGATGAAAATGGCAGAAAGTTATCAAAGGGTAGAAAACACTGTGGGAAAAGGAGAAATTGCTCGTTACGAACAATTTCTCCTTTTCCCACAGTGTTTTCAAAAGACTTGTACTGCAGACACGTGAAAACCAGGGCTTGTTTGGGAAAGGGTTAAACAAAGTTTTAAAATTGATTTTTCTGACAGTAACTGACACTTGGACCGACCCTACAGTAATAAATTGTCATCTTCATAATAATTTCCATGCTTTTAAATTATATGATTTAAATTTAAATGCATTTCAACACATGCTTTGTTTACTTTTGGCAGCTATTGTTACTTTAATCGTTTAATATTTTTCTATAAAAGTCATTGTAGCTACAAATATTTATCAAGTTCTGTTTGGCTATTTTTGGCAGCGGGTGAAACCCGCTGTCATAGTCCCCAGGTATGAGTTACTGATTTTCAACGCTTACGATATTTATCTAGGTCGAGAATTCTTGCATCCGGCAGCTTTTTCCTGGATACGCGAGGTAAACAAAACTTGATTCCTACACTTGACTAAATAGTTCCTCCATGAATACACAAACGATCATGTATAAATACGCGCTACTCGCGCAGACGACACCTTTCAAAACTGCCTTACACCTTACGAGTTCATTCGTAATGTTACTGTAGAATAGAAACGGAAAGAGGGCGTCGGTATCTACATAGACCGAAAAAGTGCAAAAGAAAATATTTTCAGAGCAAAAGTTTTTATTAGTCGCCGCGCAGAAGCGCGCGACTATATTTTTAATAGTTTTTCGAGTTAGGAAATGGACAATGGGAATTTCTTTTTTATAGGGGTGTTAAGGTTAACAAGGAATCTTTCTACTTCGCCTTAAACTGGCTTTTTAATTCATTCTTAAACTACGAAGTATATACAATACGATACTATTTTTGCTCTGTTAATACTTACAACATCAAAAAATCCGCCCAAGTATTACTTTTATTTTCGCTATTCGCGAGAAATGGACTCATCCAAATAAATGCCTTGTTTCCATTGGTCAAGGCTGTACAGGTTTCCAGTCATTTCGTACCTAGTTAATTTCGTACCTAGGTCATTTCGTAGATACGATTTTGGTCATTTCGTACCTACCTATACTTTCTATTTTGGTCATTTCGTATCCAGTTGGTCATTTCGTATCCACTTTCGTCATTTCGTACACAGGTTTAATTATCATTTTGATTATTTAGTACCTAGTTTTTCCTACTACTTGTGTTTTTTGTTGAATGACCACCGCTAAAATTGTACATTGCTGAAATTGTGTTAAATTCCGCCGAAGAACGAGTATGATGGTTATGATTGTATCTAACCATTATTGGTTACTTCTTTCTAAGTTTAGTTTTTAAAACAAAGGTTGTTTAGAACCCTTTTGTTTATTTCTCACCAAGTTCTAGATAAATTTACAATGTACTTTGTTGGAAAAAATCTGGAGAGAGACCAGTTTTTCGCTGTGTTGTTCATAAATCGCAATGCAAAACCAATATTCTTTATTAACAGCGTTCACCAAACAGTATAGTTTTAGACTTGTTTAAATTGAAAGCATGCCTTGCAAACTTACGTTCTCTTGAATCATACTATCCTAGGACAGCAACATTTTAGTAACTTGGCCCTGTTTCCAACACTTTCCCAAACAAACGCGGGTTATCACGTGCGCTGTCAAATTCTTTTGGAAAAACATGTTGGATAAGGAGAAATTACTCGTTATAAGCAATTTCTCCTTTAACAAATACTTTTCCCCCCACTACTAGCGAATTTTCTACCATTTTTGCAGCTTTTTAAATTGTCGTCTGTCAACTCTTTGAATTTGGAAGAGTCTGATATTTTTCGTTTGGAAAAGAGTTCAGAGAGCGCTATGCGAGGGTATTAGATACTGTAACAGAAGACAACTTTTGATATAGATTCACAGTCACATCAATTTCATAATGTGTTAAAAAATCTGCTGATGAAAACTGACATTTACTTATTTGCCCTGGCTTTCTTGAAGCATTAAATAAAAAAATTTGCGGCGACTTTGATTCTTTGCATCGACTTTTTCTTGTCGGTGTTTGTTTGCATGATGAATTTTGAGCATAGGGCATCGTAATGGGATTCGTGTAACATCGCCTTTTATCGCCAAAGTCGTACGGATTCGGCTATGACAGGCGATGTTACACGAAAAGTCACCCATTTTAAGCCTTAGGCAGACGGCAAAATTTCAGCTGTGTTCAAACTGAAAGCATTTGCAGACGACAATTTCATTGTGGCTCAAATGGTACAAGTTTTATTTTATAGGATAGAAAACATTGTGGATAATAGAGAAAATGCTGGTTACCAGCATTTTCTCCTTTCCCAGACTGTTTTCACAAGGCTTTTTTCTCAAGGTTGTTAGAAGTCGGCATTGGGTGGTAAAGAGTTAAAAGTAGTTATAACTGCAAATTATATTATGCATTTACTTGTACAACACAATCTCAAGTTTTAACGACCCTTAAAACATAACTTTTTACAAACATTGTAGGAATGGGAGAAAATACTGGTAAGCAGCATTTTCTCCTTTTCCAACAATGTTTTCTACCCTATCAAAGATGTACACTGTTTTTGAGCCATGTTTCAATTCTTGTCTGCAAATGGCTTCTTTCAGTATAATTTATTAGCAGTTAATGAAATTTAAACAGCTTGGGTCATAACAGCTGCCAGTGTACCTATGCATGCGTTTCTTGGCTATTTCCTTAAGGTCATGCACTGAATAACAACATGGCATAAATGATAAGTGGATCAGAAAGAAGACCATGCTGGAAATTTAAACCAGCGGTACCAACTTCAAGTCTTTGAGCTACAAACTCCTTAAAAGGGATCGGCAAAACTTTTATAAAGCACATTATTTGGCCTACAAGGATTTTGAGGTGTAAAACCTCAAAATTATACTAAGACTGGTTTTCAGTACTTTAAGATACCTTTCAAGAATTTCATAAATGTTACGGATTGATATAATAGAAAACATTGGTTAGAAGCACTTTCTCCATTTCCACAAATATCTTTAAAGGCCTCTTCCACAGGGTCATAAAAACTTGGGATTGTTTTGGAAATGATTAATATCATTTATTCAAGTCTTGTTTTCTGCCTGTGCTCATGTACTAGATTTTATCTTTATTTTAGCCACAAACAAATGAGCTGTGCTTTGGCAAAAGGGGGCTTCTTGCATCCTCGTGATGGATTATACCAAGCAAGACATAAATAATTATTGATCCATAGACCGACCCTTCGATGTACAGAAAATGGACCAATGGCGAAAAGTTTCAGCCCAGGTCAGCCTGTGAAGACTGCACAGACTGACTGCCTGCACAGGCTGACCTAAGTCTATACTGTTTGCAGATCGATTAAGGCACCTTTTTACTTCAAGTCAAGTATAAAGGAAACCTGTGCAAAGAAAGTAATAAGATCTGTAGCTGGCACAAACCCGCTGCCTTCAGTGCGTCAGCGCTTTGATTATCTTGTTGTTTACATAGATCACAAGCGAAATAAAACAGAAATCTATGCTTCGACCAAAACCCCAACCATATCACCTTTCAATGTAAATATATAAGCCATGCTCTGATAAAACGGGTTTAATGTATCTACAAAATGTATCGACTCAGGTCAGCCTGCGCGGATTGCGCAGGCTGACCTGAGTCGAAACTTTTTGTTATCGGTGAATTTTCTGCATGCCCAAGGACCACTCTTCCTCCCGATTCAGTCAGTCGTTAGACTAAGTGGATTTTATGGATTCCTAATTAAGTGATGCACTGCTTAGTATTATGCATTACGGAGATGCATTAAGCCCCATTTTCACAGAGCATGGCTCATAATATAAGGCAATAAAATATGTTTAAACCAATCTATAAATAATGCATAATGAATTATGGTCCGAATATTATGACGACAGACGACAAGAAATTGTCTAGACCTTCAGAAACTGTTACCCGGCCCTTCTGTCTGATCGATTTCTTTTCAACATTTGTATCTGCCAAAGACACCATCCGCCATTTTTCAGTGAGCGTTGGAGCTGCATTCTTTCCATTGCAGTCTGATCCTGATCCATGCCGTTCACAACAGCTCCTGTTTTCGCCTATGGCATCGAAAATGTTAATTCAATATACCTGTAATTTGAGGCGCTTCTCATTTTTGAGCGGATTTCGCGGACGGTATAGATCAAAGATCAGACAGGAAGTTCTGTGCAGTCTGATCTTAATCTGTGCCACCTGCAAAATGCCCTTGTTTTCGCTGTGACTCAGAGAAGGCTGATTCAAAAGTGCCGATTTACCTGTTGCCAACAGATTCATAACCTAAGTAGTCTATTTATTATTGTTAATGTCGACAGGGAACCGAATATTTACACACATGATATAAACAATGAAGCACGTAACAAAGTGGTTTTACATATTTTAGCAATGATGATTTGACAACTTTGGTCGCCTGTGTCGGCCTACTCGGACATGAGATGTCATTTGCCAAACGGGACGTGCTGATTTCACCCTTTCACGGCCAGAATACTTTGTTTTTTTTGTGGACGGCGTAGATCAAGATCAGACTTCACAGAACACGCATCTAATCTTAGAGGATAAGTGCATGAGCCGTCATGGTTTAACTGAGATGCCGTTGAAAACGACGTAAACTACAATACAAACAAACAGATCAACACACTGAACATGTCAGTTTTGCCAAAAAGGAGATTTAACGGTATTTTTGTGAAAATTAATAAATCGCTATGTATCTCAAAACTCATTGTGATAAATCAAAACTAATCGGATCGACGGTGATTGGTTTGTGTGCGAATTACATCATATATATTTTACTGTACTCTCGTTTATCCTCGTTTGTTTCCTCGACACCACAAAGCGAAACCTTGCCGACTTGGGGAGTTTAATATTTTACCTCTAGTTACTCAGCTTGAGACATTTCTTGAGAACACTGTAACAGAAACATTCCCATAGTACAATAAAGAAAATCATTAATCCTTTGGCTGCTAAGCCCAACTCACTGACCTTTTGCAGACAGTGTAGATCAATATCAGATTGCATAAAACGTGCAGTCTGATATTGGATCTATACTGTCTGATATGGATATATTTTTATCCGTAAAATAAGTTTGAAGTAACATTATTCGTATTTTTACTATCGGGATGTAAGTTTAAACTCATTTAACCCTTTCCCAAACAAGCCCTGGTTTTCACATGTCTGCAATACAAGTCGTTTGAAAACACTGTGAGAAAAGGAGAAATTGTTCGTAACGAGCAATTTCTCCTTTTCACACAGTGTTTTCTTCCCTTTTTGAGAACTTTCTGCCATTTTTATCAAATTTAAAATTGTCGTCTGCAAACTCTTTCAGTTTGGAAGGGTCTAAAGTTTGTTGTTTGGGAAAGGGTTAACAGAATAAGGGGTGACTGTTTGGCTCACGTATGTAAGCCGCAATCACCAATAGTTCGATGATTTTTACCTTTAACCCCTATCCTGCTGAATAACTAAACTCTTTACCAAACGACAAAATTTTAGACCAGTCGAAATTCAAAGCATTTGCAGACGACAAAATAAATGTTACTGAAAAACTGAAATTTGCTTTAGGAAGGGTAGAAAACATTGTGGGAAAAGGAGAAAATGCTGGTTACCAGCATTTTCTCCTTTTCCCACAATGTTTTCAAAAACTTTCTCCTTCAGGGTCGTTAAAAGTCGAGATTGTGTGGTTAAGAGTTAAATGTAACTTTCAAGTCGATGGTAAAATCCCATATTTTACTAATTTAAATTTATTTCTGGGGGAAAGATATCTCCTTATCGGACACTGTAGATCGAAGATCAGACTGCACGTTCTCACACATTTCCACTCAATAGTAAAAACCCAAATATTCCGATTTCAAAATTTATTTCACCGAGGAAAAAAATAAGTTATCGGATAATGTAGATCCGAGATCAGACTGCACACTTTATGCGGTCTAATCTTGATCTACACTGTCCGTAAAGGCGACCCCTAGTCGCACTTAGCAGCCTTAGCGTTAAGTTTTTGTTCAGGCCAAGTCTGGACTCTTTCCAAAGTTTGATTGGACTTTATTTCATCTAGATGGGGATTTTCATAAATTAAACACTGTTTCTTATCTAAAAAAAAGTGGCTTCGCTCCCGTGATCCAACAAGAAATCAACAAATGGACAGGTGTCTTCACAATCCATTATTTAAACTACCTATCGGGGAAATTAAATTTATAAATAATTGCAGATTGCATTACTTTATCTTTTATTTTTTTCAAACCAGTTGAAATTTGTTTCTTTAACTCTTAGGCTGCTAAGCGCGACTCACTGACCTTTTTGCGAACAATGAAGATCAAGATCATACTGCACAGAACCTGCAGTCTGATCTTTGATCTACAATGTCCGATAAGGAGAACAGTTTTCTCCAAAAGGTAAGTTTGAAATTGCGTTATTCGAATATTTACTGTCAGCTTGAAAGTTTCATTGAACGTATTAGGCAGGATAAGGGTTAATATTGACCCTTTCCCAAACAAGCCCTGGTTTTCACGTGTCTGTAGTACAAGTCTTTTGAAAACACTGTGGGAAAAGGAGAAATTGCTCGTAATGAGCAATTTCTCCTTTTCCCACAGTGTTTTCTACCCTTTTTGAGACCTTTCTGCCATTTTCATCAAATTAAAAATTGTCGTCTGCAAACTCTTTCAATTTGGACCAGTCCAAAATTTGTCGTTTGGGAAAGGGTTAACCTGAGTAACTGTTCACTTGTGAAATAATTTACCTGCTCCTTGCCAGTAGTAAGTAACTGGTAGCTAACTGGTAGCTAACTGCTAACGTGTATGTCTGGTAATTGTAAGGACTGTGAGTTTGAATTTTCACCCGCCCGGAGCTCTTTCCGGCTCCTTCCCAGTAATAAGTAGCCGGTAGGTAAGTGCTGACGTGTAGGTTTGATAATTGTAAGGATTGCGAGTTTGAAATTACACCTGCCCGAAGCTCTTTCTGAGAGTTGATGAAGATCGATGCTGGACTTACTTTCTGCTTTTGTTTTGTCGGAAAGTAGGCGGTGACTTTGAGATGTTATTTTGTGTAGCACCGGTTAAAGTTTTTTCCAAGCAATCCCGAGTTTTAACCCCCCCCCCCCCCCAAAAAAAAAAGCCAGCCTTTGCAAACTAACCAGCATTTCATCCTCTTCCCACAATGTGTTCTACCCTTTCAAATACAAATCCCATCATTTGCACCACATTTGGTTTGTCGCCTGCAAACGCTTTCAAATTCGACATATACAAAATTTTGTCGTTTGGCAGAGAGTTAGAGACAATCGAAGATTGCATGTAAACTTGTACTGACTGTCATGAGATAACCGGGACAAATCTAATACTGCGTCAAACACTGAACGGACAAAAAAATAATAAATGTCATGTTGCCACGCTGATGTCGTTCACGGGAGTTGAACTGTTATCTCAGCAAATCCAGCGCCTACAAATCTCGTTGATGATGGATTCCTGAACTGACGCATCCGTTTGATAAGGCGAAAACAACGGACGCTATGGGAGGGAAAAAAAAAGGGTTATTGTAAAATATTGCTAAACATAAGAAAACCTGACGTCTCAATGTTATGTCAGGATTTACATGTGCACCAGATGGACGAGAAATCGGCTGAAATCAGTGCTGTTCCTGTTTATGAACATGGAAAATGTAACTGCACAGAATGTGCAGTGTGATACTAGATCTATATTGTACATGTATATACTTGGGGGTGAAAGAGTTGAATGGTTTATAGAATTGCTGTAGCTTCCACCTGTGTCCCATGCGGACCAGACTAGACGGGTGCTGGGCCCATATTCACCAATCATTCTAAATTTCACTGTTAGCGTTGTTCTAGATTTAGAAAGAAACTCAGTTTCTTGTTTTCTTAAACCATTTGGTTTAGCCAGTCAGAAGTTGTGCTACTTTCAAATTTAGAAAATCGTGGTGAATAAGACTTAGAATGCTTTTAAGAATGGTTGGTGAATACGGATCCTGGTGTTTCGTGAAATGAGCCGTGCAAGATTTGAAATGGTTAAGGTCAAGGCTGACTAGATCTCGTTTGACTCTGATGCTACTCTTGCCCTAGAAGTAAAGTGTAATTTATTCAGCCGAGCACAAAACGGTCGCCAGCGTACCAGCGCTACAAATGGACTTGTTATTCGCGAAATACATTTGTGTGAAATAGTCAAGACTTTATATATGTTACCGGCGGCCCAGTCTTTCTTTGACACCAAAGCTGCTCATGTCCTTGAAACTTGCAAGGACTGACGTATAGTTGTGTGAGCAAATTGTCCAGACTTTTTCGGTGCACCTTGCAATATTGAAAGTGTTCTTAAAGAGTCCCAATACACCTGTAGCAAATAAACTCTTTATTGGTCACTTTTTCAATCTGAATACCCGTAATAAAATGAACGTTTTCAGTGGGTAGAAAAACCTACTTAGTTCAGTGTGAACGCCGCTTTCGGTTACGAGGATTCGTCTTCAAAATAGTACGATGACGTCATATCTGATGTAATAAGAATAGACGGAGTGACCGATTGCAAAATGGTCAACCGATTGTTTTTGTATTTGTTGCTATTTTGCAAGAAAATTTGATTTACGGCAGAAAAACTAAAAACGCTCAGCTCCTTTGTTTTATTTTGCAGTTTTGTTTCTGGAGCTAATGAGTTCACAAGAAGCAATAAAAGGTGAACTACACTCTGTTAAAAGGGGGCTTAATGCATCAGCAAATAGTATCGACTCATGTCAGCCTGCGCAGTCCGCGCAAGCTGACATGAGTGGAAACTCTGTTTTGCTATTTATAAATTGTATGCGTGTCCAAGGCCCACTCTTCTCCTATATCCAGTCCATTTTCAGACAAAATGGATTTTATTGATCTATAACTATGTGGTGTCTTACTTGGTATAATCCATTAGGGAGATGCGTTAAACCTCCTTTTGTCAGAGCTTTGCTGAAGTATGATTGATAGTTCTTACCACATATGGAGAGATATGTGTTGCAATTTTCTAATGTTGTTTGCAGGTCTCTCGATTATTTGCATATTCGATAACTCGACCGTGATATCGGTAAAAGTTTTGGATCGACTAAACTGATAAGCCTTTGGGCGATGTATTAGCAGCAGTTGTGGTTGTTCACCCGAGCAATCAGAAATGTGACTTCAATAAGTATTTTTCGGATATGTGAGCGTTTGTCTATTTAATGTATTTGAAACTGTATATTACGAAAAGTTTTATTGCCTGTAGGCGTAAATACTTTAAGTCTTTTCCAACCAATTCCGTGTGTTAACGACACCGATGAAAAAGGCTTTTGAAAACATTGTTGGAAAAGGAGAAAACGCTTTTTACCAGCAGTTCTTCCTTTCTGCTCTTTGTTTTCGACCCATTCAGATACAGACAAATCTAATAATTTAAACTACATTTAATTTGTCGTCTGCAAGTGCTTTGTGTTTGGACCGGTTTGAAAGTTTGATGTTTGGTAGAGTAAATTAACCATCGAAACTGAAGATGCAAGAGTGCGAAAATTGCACTTTGCCCCATGTAAAAAGGAACAAGCGTCTGGGGTAGTGAAAGAATCGATCACAGACCAACCATCTAGGTGGCTGACCGTGACCTTGTTTACTGGTATTTTTGGGGGTAGCTAGTTGAGACGTCTCCATGGAGCAAATGAGGATGAGAGGCTTATAGTCACATTTCTCGTCAAATTTGAACTGAATTGACTCAAAGCACTCAGTGATGTCATCGAAATTTCAGTTTTGGAAAATATAAAATCGAAAGAACATTATAAGCCCGTAATTGCTACAGGAATCCTTAAAATACAACATGTAAAATTATTGACAGTTATCAAAGAAATGCTTGCAAAGAGTATTGAACGTAATAATAGGCTGACATGACAATTATGTTAATGGCAGGTCATGAATTTTGACAGGGGTCCGTAAATCAGCGATTTGAAATTCTGGCTCGCCAGGAATGCTTTCCGAGTGATTGATGAAATTTATTGCGACATGTTCCCCTCTCTTTCTATCTTTCACTGCTCATTACCTATTGAATTTGAGCCATGGGGACTTAATGCATCTCCATGATGCATGATACAAAGCAAGTCATCACATGATCATGGATCCATAGACAGCATTTTATCGAACCGCCAAGTGAACCATGAGGTAGACTTGTCCTTTGACATACAGAAAATTTACCAAAAGCGAAATGTTTCGGCCCAGGTCAGCCTGCGCTGGCTGCGCAGGCTGACCTGGGTCGATACTATTCGCAGATGGATCAAGCACCCTTTTCACAGAGCATGGCTCATTTGTTTTTGTGGGTAAGCAACCAATGTTTTGGGACAAGAGTTGTGTGTAGCGTAGCACCAGTAAAGCAACAGCAGAGGTGCATTCATGGATAGATTCACTCTTCGCCGTGCTACCGTGAAATGGCGTCGAAACCGCAGTTAAACACAGACTAACCGAACGAATGTATACATGTAATTGTAGTTTTAAGATAACAAATTAGCCCGTATCGTCTCATAAGAACGTCACAGACATAGATCTGTCTACGAAGTCTGAATGAAGGGTTTTCAAAGAATCTTCCTGTATTAAATCTTACACTGCTGAGCTCGACTCAAGTAGATCTAGCATCTGCAGACAGTGAAGATCAAGGTCATACTGCACAGAACTTTCAATCTGATTTTAGATTTACGCTGTCAGACACGACGAGAATTTTCCCCCTAGCAGGACTTTCAAGTTGCGATGTTTCAGTTTTTTTTCTAGATCCTTGGAAATTTTCAGTCTTTTTATGATGCAGTTTAAGGGTTAATTCTCGACATGCTCATTTAACGTAATTGGCTTTTGTGGAAAATATCAGATCAAGATCAGACTGGAAAGAACGTGCAGTCTAATCATTGATCCACTCTGTCCATTCTCTACAGAGATAGTTCGGTCAGAAAAGCTTTTCTGTCAGATACACTAACCAATGAGCTACCCATGCGGGCTTTATTCAGCTGATGCAATTTGCCCTTGGAAGGTTAAAGACCATTGTGCGGCTGGTTACCAGTATTTTCGCCCTTTTTCACAATATTTGAAATAAGCTTTCTTTCTAAGGGTCGTTAAAACTCGATTGTGCAGCAAAGAGTTAAAAGGTTATTCATGGCAAGGACAATCGATACATTGTTACGTACTGGCAATTCATTACATACAAAAAAACCCAGTGCCCTGATTTCACTCTTCGCTTTATAAACTGCACCCTAAGCATGTATTCACTCAACATTCTGAACCCTTAGGCTGCTAAGCGTGACCCAAGAACCTTTTTTGGACAGTTTAGATCGAGATCAGACTGCACAAAACGTGCAGTCTCATCTTGATCTACACTATCCGATAAAAAAGATATTTTCTCCCAATAATGACTTTGAAATAGCAATATTTTGGGTTTTTACCATACCATGGGCTGGGAAAGTTTCATTTAACTTATTAAAAACGTTCTCTGTACAATTATCAAGAAATTTCAAAATTTAAAAAAAAAAAAACGCATATCAAATGATTTAGCTGATCAGAAATTGCAGTGCTTTATAAATCTTTAATTAGACTAAGAATGAAATTAAAAAAAGAAAAAATGGTATATACGGCTCCAGGTTGATCGATCTTAACGTTGTCATTGCAAAATGGAATCCGACAGCAAATGAAGAGACCTTTTTGACATACTTCGGAATCAGGCAGCGGACGGTCTAGCAGTAATATCATATTGACCTCTGTTGTGCTAGGGTAGTACCGACATAGCTATCTGAAGATATGGTGAAGATAGTTTTATACATTAATCCTTAGAGATACATCCCTACAACCAGAAAAAAAAAAACGCTGTTCAAATTCGATAGACTGTAATGTGGTTCAGAATGTAGTCAGCTATTTAAACATTGACAAATTACCAATATATATATGTGTGTGTGTGTGTGTGTGTGTGTGTGTGTGTGTGTGTGTGTGTGTGTGTGTGATAAATACATGTATCGGAAATCTTTTTAAAACCGCCGGAAATGTCACAACAGTGATTTTTTGATGGCTTCAAGAAAATAAAATGTATTTTCTATCGGTGGTAAGTTATGCAATCTTGCAACCGTCAGGGGCAACATTTATCATGAAGAGACAAGAATGATAATAGTTTGAATTTAAAAAAAAGTAAAATGGGTTAAAAACTGGCTGAAAACGAGTATCGATGCATCTTAAAAGCGCTGAATTAATTAACGCGATTTTTTTAATTAGGAAAAACATGCTTCTGCTATTGCAAAATATTGCTATTTCAAGTTTGTTTCCCCCAGGATACTTTACAAAGTACACGTTCTGTACAGTCTGATCTTGATCTGCACCGTCTGCAAAAACAAATAAGTTGGTTCCAGCGCTTTAAGGGTTAATGACTAACAAATAGGCTACCATATGCATGTAGTGAGAGTTTGCTATTCAACGTAGCAAATGGAGAAGCTGATCGCTTTAGGGAGTCACTCCATTTTGTTCAATGTTTTCCGGGAAAAAAAAATCGCCTGTGATAGAAAGAATAAGTATCTGTGTTACTATACTGCAGTAAAAGAAAAAAGCAGAAATGACAAAAAGCGACTATTAGCAGTTTTCTTGAGAAAAGTATTAAGACTTTACCAAATGACAAAATTGTAGACTGAACCAAATTGAAAGCATTTGCAGACGACAATTTGAATGCTGATCAAATGACAAAATTTGTCTTTGAAAGGGTAGAAAACATTGTGGGAAAAGGAGAAAATGCTGGTTACCAGCATTTTCTCCTTTTCCCGCAATGTTTTCAAATGTCTTAATCCTTAGGGTCGCTAAAACTCGGGATTGTATTGTAACGGGTTAAGTCTAATACCATCAATAAATCGGCTGACTTTTATCTCCAGTTATGTAAGGGCATTTTTAGATTTGATTGTGGTTGTTTACTTTTAAAATCGTCGTAGTAAATCAGTGTTAATGGTGAGTAATGACTTCATTTGCCGCGATGTTAAGCATTTTTTGCCATTTTCCTTTCGTTTTGTTGTGACCGTTTTTGTTACAAATCGATTCGATAAAGTTTTTCTTGCAATAAACTATAGCAACAGGTTCATTGAGGGTGAAGACGTAAATGTAAGGGCAACTTAAATTCGTGGAAATCTGGGGTTAATGCTACGTTTACACTATGTTTCCGGTGGCCATGGCAGCCCCGATTCAGACAACCGCGGTAAATCTTTTGACAACTTAAAAACCCAGCACGGCAACTACGGCAAAACAAGGCAGTTACGGTCTGTCAAGGTTGTCTATCCCGTACCTCTATGTTGACTTAACGTCATTTCTGTTTTGTCCACGGTTATCTGATCGTGATTGCTATGGCCGTCGTGACATGGTGTAAACGTAGTATAGGAAAGATTCGGTTAGCCTTGGGTGATGCTTGAACAAAGCCCTCGGCTGTATTACAGTGCATTTCTTCGCTGAAAGCCGAGCCCCGGTAGCGCATTCGGTAGTAGAACTCAGCGAGAACGGGGGTCTCTGGTTGGAATCCCTAGCTCGGAAAATTTATTTTCGAGGACTGACGAAGGGCAGGGTGACTTTTGTAGATACGAAAATCGAAATGTGGATCCGAGCTTACACCCTCTGGAATGTGCCGGTTAGTAACTCAGCTACTAGCCCTCGAACTATATTACCATGGTTGAGATTGATTGAATAAAAGAAGTTAAATAACCCTTACAGCGTTCTTTTAATGTGTCGCAAATAAAGGCCCACTTGCGGCAAAAAATATATGCAGGTGTTAAAATGCTTTTAAATTTAAAACATACCATTTAGAAGTATGGAAGATAATTGTGAAGATGACAATCTGTTACTGTGTGGTCGGTACAGATGTTAGTCGCTTGCAGAAAAATGAATTTTAAAATCAGGCAAAAAGTAAACAAAAGATAGAGCGACCTGGCTACTTTTAAACTAGTTTCGATATTAATTTCTCTGCCAGCGACTAACAACTGGACCAACTGTACAATAACAGATTGTCATCTTCACAATAATTTCCATGTTTTTAAATGGTGTTATTTAAATATAAATGCATTTTAAAGCTCGCTTTGTTCACTTTTGTCAGCTAATGTTACTTTAAGAAAGAATTTGTCAATCCTACAACCCTATTCAGGCTATTGACGACAACAGCGTTTTTGTTTTACTGGCTAGGTACCTGAAGGTCACACTGCATAGCATTCAAGGACAAATCGCATCGTATGAGCATATCTGATTAATCTGCATTTTGACCATTTTATTTTTCGTTTGATGTTTCCTTGGGCAAGACACTTCAGTACTGGTGAAACCAAGGAAGTCCATGAATATGCGAGCTGTCGCCATGATATGACTTAAATAATGTTGAAAGTGGCGTAAAACACCATTCAGTCTTTTGATGTTTGGTAACGTGTTAACGTACGGACAAAACGACCTCAACAACGAGATTGAGGCAGTTTTGTCCTGCTAGTGTGCCGAATCAATAACAGTTGGACATTTCTTTTTTTTGAAAAAGATCAAAGATCAAACTGCAAGAGCTGTTCTGTCTGATCTTACTGTTACTGTCAACCAAAGCTACTAAAATTTTGCTTATCATTCTAGGGTTTGTATATGAGATAAAAATCAACTTCATTTCCGTGATTTACTTTTATGTTGTTACGTTTAATTGTATAGTGTGACAATTATCATCTATTAAATCTTCAATTTGTTCAGATTTCGAGATAAAAGATAAAAGATAGACGTATTTATTAGATCGTTTAACTGAAAAACACCACAGGCAAATTATCGAGTGCATTTTGTCGTTGAACTGCATCTCGCTAACAAAAATCAGCGGAATCAGCAATCGATAAACCAAGCCCTATAACGATCGTTTATCTTTATAATCCAAATAAATATGAGCCATGCTCTGTGAAAAGGGGGCGTAATGCATCTGCGAAAAGTATAGATTCAGGTCAGCCTGAGCAGTCCGCGCAGGCTGACCTGAATCTACACTTTTCGCTCTTGGTCAATTTTCTGTATGTCCCAGGACCAGTTTACCTAATGACTAAGTTGGTTGTTAAAAAAAGTGGCTATTACGGATCCATAATTATGTGGTGGTTTGATTGGTATCATGGATCACAGGGATGCATTAAGCCCCCTTTTGCTAGAGCATGGCTCATTGATAAAATGCACATTCTCATTCTGGACAAAATATTCTCTTATTGCGATTTCAAGGCTTTTTTTTTGTCTGCAGAATATCTGGCAAAGTAGCGGACGTTGTGGATACAGGATCAGACTACATCTTCTGTGCCGCCTGATTTTGATCCACACTTTGCTTTGCACAAGCAACAAAATAAGGGGTTCAGTTCTACTACGATTACAAATGAGCCAGGCTCTGTGAAAAGGGGGTCTAATGCATTCGCAAAAAAAGTATCGACACAGGTCAGCCTGCTGACGTAGGCCGAAAAGTTTAGCTCTTGGTAAATTTTCTGTGCGTCAAAGGACAAGTATGCCTCGTGATTCAGTCCGATGTCATACAAAACGGGTTTTAGGGATTTACTATACTGTGATGAGCTGTTTGGTGAGATGAACAGTTTGAGCCGTGCTCTGGGAAAAGGGGGCTTAATGCATCCCCGTTATGCATCATACCAAGCAAATCGTCACATAGTCATGATTCGATAAGGTCCATTTTGTCTAACAACTGACTAAATCATGGGGTAGACTGGTCCTTTTACATACAGAAAATTGACCAGTAGCGAAAAGTTTCGGCCCAGGTCAGCCTGCGCGGACTGCGCAGGCTGACCTGGGTCGATACTTTTCGCAGATGCATTTAGCCACCTTTTTACAGAGTATGGCTCATTTCAGTCGGTTAAAGAAAACTGGAGCCTGTATTCACCAACCATTCTTGACTCTTAACCGGCTAAATAAGTTAAATGAAACTTTCAAGACGATAGGATAAATCCAAATGTTGCTTTATCAAAGCTATCTGGAGGGGGGAAATACCCCACTTATCTGACAGTGTAGATCCAAAATAAGACTGTACAATCTGTGCAGTCTAATTTTGATCTGCACTGTCCGCAAAAGAGTCGCGCTTAGCAGCCTATAGGTTAACCCCTTGGCTGCTAAGCGCGACTCACGGACCTTTTGCGGACGGTGTAGATCAAGATCAGACTGCACAGAACTTGCAGTCTGATCTTGGATCTACACTGTCCGATGAGGAGATATTTCTCCAACCCCCATAACTTTGAAATACCAATATTGTGGTTTTTTCAGTTAAGTTATTTAGCAGGATATGGGTTAATAACCCTCCACACTATATACACGGAATTTAGGGCTCGTATTCACTAACCATTTTTGTGGCATTTGTCGAAGACAATGCCACTATAATACGGCATTTTGAAAATCATGTATCGTAGTTTGTGCAAAACCGAAGGAAGTAAACCCAATTAAAATCAATTTTTCTGAGAAAAATCAGTGGTTCGATTGCACTCAGATATGAAATTGAAAATGGCATATTACAATATATAGGATTAGGCCATCGAGCTTGGAAATACTTCATTTTATCGAAAATAGCTTGATCCGCTAAAGCCTTCTATAGTGGCGTAATGATACGCACATACCGTGCTTGTCCGTCCCAAAACCAGTTCGTTCCTGAGTTTATTCGTCGCAGGGCTTGCTCGCCCGGACTTGTTCGTCCCACAAGATTGCACCCTTCTCTATCGGATTTTGCATGACTATATAGTAGGTTGACTTTCAAGCGAAAATTTTGAAACTATTTCTGTTGTTTATTTTTAAAGTTATTAATTCCACACAATGGCTCCCTTGACAAATGCCACACCAGTGTTTTCAACGCTTTGATTGTTAACATTGTAAGCCTAATTCTCAAGAATTTTCTAGATTTTGATTGATTGATTGATTGTATGGTGTTTACCGCCGTTTTCAACATTATTTCAGTTATATCACGGCGGCCAGTGCATCTATCCATGCTTTCCTGGAGTTTCTTTTACCAGTACTCCGCACAATATTTTTTCCAAGCAACTGGCTGCTTTCCCACATAACCATCGTCGAAACAATGGTCAGCGGTGAGAGAGGAATGAATCCTGTCACGATGACTATCATCAATCTAGATTTTGAAGTAACACAACGTCTTATTACACGTTCCAAGCAGTTTGGTCTTGATTTACACTATCCGCAGATTCTCGGACTGCAGTTTGCATCTAAAAGGATAAGTATTTTGTTCACAGAACAAAACGGAACATCATTTATTTGACAAAAACTTTACATAGTTTGTAGTCATACATATTGTATTCTAAAATATGCATAAGTCACGCGATTTCTCTCATTATTCTATTTGCATTTCCATCACATATTAAATAAGTCAATAAGTGAAATGGATATTTTTAGTTGGGAAAGTATATGTAGGGAAAACTTGTCACTATTGAAGAAGAACGGGACTTTTACATCACTTAGTCGACAAGTCAGTCGCTAAACCAGTCGGACTGAGCAACCAATTAGTCAGTTGGCTGACATTTTAATGAAAAGGTTTACAAAATAACAAAAACCGTATGTATACAGTCACAGTGTCTTCCCAATGAATCAACGAATAAATAAATCAATCAATTGACAAATTTATAAATCAATCAATCCAGTGTGGCTTACCTTCAGTTTTCGACAACTGAAATATAATATGGCAAACTCATTTGGTAGGCCTAACCCGCAGCCCCCACCCCCTTTCACTCCTGCACCAATGTCAAATCGATGAACTGTTTGTACATGTACTCTGTTTGACACTTGATGCGGAATTACAAGGGGTCTTCTATCTTATTTCTAAGAAAGATAGACATTGACAAAAGGTTACGTAGTTTATCATAGAAGTCCCATGACCTGATAATTTGCGATTGCGATAATTGAAAGAAATTACAGTAATGCCTTATGAAGCTATTAACCTGTAGGCTGCTAAGCGCGTTTGCAGACAAGATCAGACTGCACAAAACATGCTTTCTGGTCTTTGATCTACACTGTTCGATACGGTATTTTCTTTCCGGCGAAATCAACTTTGAACTCGCAATATTTGGGTTTTTGAGAGGAAATTTGTGTTTCATTTATTTAGCAGTTTAAGGGTTAACCCTTTACCACACAGTCCCAACTTTTAACGACCCTGAGGAAGAAGCCTGAAAATATTGTGGGAAAAGGAGAAAATGTTGGTAACCAGCATTTTCTCTTTTTCCCACAATGTTTTCGGCTCTTCCAAAAACAAATTTCAATATTTTATTTACATTTATTTTGTCGTCTGCAGAAGCTTTCAATTTGGTCTAAGATTTTGTCGTTTGGTAAAGAGTTCACATACAAGTAATGTAATGGCGGATATTACTGTAGACTGAGGAAAAAAAGGCAAGGAGAATATCCTGACACCACGCAAATGTCTGATAACGATGTGGTTTTTCTCCGAGCCTTGCATCTACATGTATTTACTTCCTGCTGTACTATTGACAAGGGTTTTTTCCCCAAAAAATTTTTCGAAAAGTTGTTTTAATCCTCGATGGCAAAATTTCTGACCCCCACTGCCATTTCGAAAGAATTTACAGACGACAAATCAAATATGGATCAAATACATGTAATATTATATTTGTCTTTGAAAGGATAGAAAATGTTGTGGGAAAGGCGGGAAGTGCAGGTTAACCGGTATTTTCTGCGTTTTTTCCCACACTCATTTTTAATAGGGTTTTTTTTTTTTCATCCTTACGGGCCGTAAAAACCGGGGACTGTTTAGGATAGGATAATACATGTACATGTATAGATAATAATTTAGAACCCTTTACCACACAATCTCACATTCACGACCCTGAGCTAGAACACTGGAAACCAGCTTTTTCTCCTTTCCCCACAATGTTTTCTACCCTTCCAGAGACCAATCCCATCATTTGATATACATCTTATTTTTCGTCTGAAAATGCTTTCAGTCTGGACAAGTTTGAATTTTGTCTGCTTAATAGTAAGTAAAGACACACGTGACATTGAAAGTGTATATGTCCTTAACACTTTACCTGCTAAACAAGTGAAATAAATCTTTCAAGCCTACAGTTTAACCCGTTACCAAACGACAAAATTCTAGCCTTGTTCAAATTGAAAGCATTTGCAGACGACAATTTCAGTGTGGCTCAAATGGTGCAATTCTTCTTTGATAGAGTAGAAAACATTGTGGGAAAAGGAGACAATGCTGGTTACCAGCATTTTCTCCTTTTCCCAGAATGTTTCCAAAAGGCTTCTCTCCCAGGGGCGTTAAAAGGCGGCATTGTACGGTAAAGGGTTAAAAAAGAAAAAAATTGCTATTTCAGAGGTACTTTTGGTGGGAAAATATGTCCTTATCGAACAGTGTAGATCTAAGGTCAGACTGCACGTTCTGTGCAGTCTGATCTTGATCTACAATGTCCGCTAAATGTTCTTGAGTCGTGCTCAGCAGCCTAAAAAAGAGTTAAAATACAACACGTTATTTACATAAAAGACTTAACCCCTTTGTAAAATCCCATGTTTGAACAACCCTGGGGGAAAAAAAAAACTTTTGAAAACATTTTTTGGAAAAGAAGGAAATGCTGGAAATCAGTATTTTATTCTTCTCCCGAAACGTGTTTACCCTTTCAAGGAGATATTCCGCCTTTCAGTCATATTTCCTTTTTCGTCTGCAAGTCATTGCAAGGTTTCTTTCGGAACGGGGGTTTTTAAATTTTTGTCGTCTGGTAAAGAGTTATATACTATTTGAACTTGAAATTTATGCAGACAAACGATAAAAATTATAATTTTATCGGTTTTTTGAGAAGATTAACCCTTTACCACACAATCCCGACTGATAATGACCCTGAGAAAGAAGCCTATTGAAAACATTGTGGGAAAAGGAGAAAATGCTGGTAACCAGCATTTTCTCCTTTTCCCACAATATTTTCTACCCTATCACGGACAATTTTTTTTTTTACTTTTTTTTTTGTAAACTTTATTAGCCACGTATATGGGATAGGGGAGGTCGTGGCCATCCTCCCTCTATCCTTACAACAATCGTTATTTACATCCAATAACATTTGTGACCCCCTGCGAACAGTGCAAACCAAGATTCGAGTGTAGATTGATTTTGGAATTCACTGCTCGCAAAGGTGACAAATTTTATCATTTGAGCCATATTTGAATTGTCGTCTGCATAGTGCTTTCAAATTGGACAGGTCTAAAATATAGTCGTTTGGGAAAGAGTTAAGTATACACTTAGGGGTGGTATAAAATGCCTTAAGTATTATGAAACATAAACTGCGCGGTTATCCCATTTCTTTCTTCTGTTCAAGCTAATTTTAGATCGAGTAAGCCCGTGGTCCAGTTCGTATTGCTTGGACTTTGAATCAGGAAATCCTAGTTTAATTTCCACAGACAACGCCCGGAGTTTCCTTGTGAAAGTCATTTCAGAGTCCCAGCTTTGTTACCTGGGAAATCCATAAAATGTATTTTATCAGTGAGCTGTAACTATGATATAAAGCACTATCGAAAACAGCGTAAAAACCCGATTCAATCAATCAGTAAATTTTAGACCTTATTATACTAATCATTAATTGGACAAACATATGAAAGACAAATATACTGGTTTTTAACTCTTTCACTACTAATTCAAGAATTTTTTTTCCCTGGTCTAAAAGAAGATTTCCACTGCCATTGAATATGAATTGCGTCATGGTCTAGCATCGGGTAGCGGATGGTGTAGATCAGAGATCAGACTGCATGTTCTGCGTAGTCTGATCTTGATCTACACAATCTGCAAAAGCTACTTATGTCGTCATTAGTACTGAAAGAGTTAATGACATTGAAGACATCATGGGAAAAGAAGCCATTTCTTGTTACAAACAATGGTTTCTTTTACCACAATACTATCAAGCACTTTCTATTACATGAGCATTAGAGGTGCTATTTTTATAGAGTAATTGGTTAAGGGGTATTCGACTCTGTATTCAAGATATCTTACAGTCTTTTCAAGATCCAAGATCAGACTGCAGGTTTGTTATCTCCAAGAGTGACCCTGATTAATCGTTATCCGGCTAAACAAGTAAAATGAAACTTTCAAGCCGACTGTAAAAAAACAAGTTCTGCTATTTCACAGGTACTTTTTCGGGGGAAAGATATCTCCTTGTCGGACACTGTAGAACCAAGATCAGACTGTACGTTCTGTGCAGTCCGATCTTGATCTACACTTTCCACAAAAGGTCTTTGAGTCGCGTTTAGCTTCCAAAGGGTTAAGAATATCCGTAACTTACGCAACATTTTCTATTTTATATGAAAGGTTGTTGCATTTCTCTGTAAAAACATAAAGAAAAAATAATCATTTTTAGAAGCAATTTATGATATGCAGAGCTTTTCCGAGCGACGTGGATCAAGATCAGACTGCACAGAATGTGCCACCTAATTCTTGGTTTACACGATTCGCTACTTGAGTAGAAGCTATGAGTACGGAATTCTCGCCACTTGAGCAGAATAATTTGAGCCATGCTCTGTGGAAAAGGGACTTAAGGCATTCATATAAGGTATCGACCGAGGTCAGCCTGCGCTGTCCGCGTAGGCTGACCTGGGCCGAACCTTTTTGTTTTGGTCAATTTTCTGTATGTCAAAGGACCAGTGTACCTCATGATGAAGTAGGCTGTTATACAAAACGGATTTTGGGACGTATAACACTGTGATGACTTGCTTGGTAAGATTCATCACGGAGATGCATTAAGCTCCCTTTTGCAAGAACATGTCTTATTTATGTGTTCCCTCCCCCCACCCCCCCAAAAAATGGGGGGGGGGGGAAACAAACTGACACATTTTTTTCGACGAAAGATATTTGCAAAACGAAGTAAGAAAATGGGTTGGGTGACGCCAAATTAGTTTTCGGTGTTGTTGTAAAATATTTTCCGCAATGAAGAGTTGTACGGGGCAAATCAGGATTCAGGAGATGCTTTTCTGAGCACAAAGGTCCCTTTTTTGTCCCCTACCGTCAATCATCGTTTGACAGCCTTTCAGCTGTATAACAACAGGAACTGGACTAAACTACATGATACGTAGCTTCGGGCGATTGTTTCGGCTGTCCCCTGGGGCGGTTTATTTATAGTCACGGTGATGTATGATATGAAATTAAAGGTAATTGTGCATGCGGATCGAAAAAAAAAAAACCCTGTCTATCACGAACTTATCTCTTTTGACTTGTATCAGTGATGGAGGTACATGGACCGTGTTCAGCAACCATTCGGAATACCGGTATTTCTCTACGTCTAAACACCGAGATTAGCCATCTGATTAACCGAAACTTTCACCTCTGTCTCAAGTTCGAGCCCCACTGAAAGCTCTGGGTTTTTGAAGGAGTGTCCATTGGCAAGACATTTCAGTGCCCTAGCCTTTTACAGATGAAACCCAAAAGATACATGAATATGTGAGCCTTTGCCGCCATACGATTGAAATAATGTTGATAGCGGCGCACAAAACCATTCAACCAATTAACAGTAATGCTGTTGAATAAATAAAACACAAATATCTACTCAAACCTAAAAGCCAAAACATTGCGATTTCAAATTCGGTTTCACTAGAAAGAAAATACCGTATCGGGCAGTGTAGATCAAAGATCAGACTGCACGTTATGTGCAGTCTTATCTTGATCTACAATGTCCGCAAAGGTCAGTGAGTCGATTAGCAGCTTAAGGGTTAACACTTCTCGATTTCATGGGGGGGGGGGGGGGGGGGGGGGAGTAAAAATTGTGGAGGGGGGTATTCCTCCTACACACATTGATTCGAAAACTGCAACTTTCAAAACTAAACGAAAATGATGCTGTTTAAAACTAAACTGGTTTCTCCACAAAACGTTAAAAGTATCTTTGCCAGCTAAGATCGTACATTTAGGATATAGCGTAGTAATTTTATAGCTTTTTCAGTCAGAATGATTCGACGAAATATCAAACAAGATTGTAGATCAGATCAGTCTGATATTCGTCTCTATTGTCCAAAAAAGCACCTTAACTCTTTACCAAACGATAAAATTTTAGACTGGTTCAAATTGGAAGAATTTACAGACGACAACTTGGATGTGGCTTAAATACTGAATTTTGCCTCTGGAAGGGTGGAAAGATTGTGGGAAAAGGGAAAAAGCTTGTCACCAGCAATTTCTCCTTCCTCCGCAATGTTAACCAAAACCTTCTTAGTCATGGTAAAACTCGAGATTGTGTGGAAAGGAGTTAATTGTGAGAGCTAACCATTCACCACACAATCCAGAGTTTTAACGACAATGAGGAAGAAACTTTTGAAAACATTGTGGGAAAAGGAGAAAATGCTGGTAACCAGCATTTTCTCCTTTTTCCACAATGTTTTCTACCCTGTCGAAGACAATTTTTGTCATTTGAGTCAATCTTAAATTGTTGCCTAGAAATGCTTTGAATTTGGACGAGCCCACATTTTTGGTGTTTGGTAAAGAGTTAAAACGGGGTTACCCAGGGTTTATTCTTAGGTTTCAGTGGTTTTTCTTGTAAACCTTGGCACGAAAACTTTATTCGCAGTTTATTTACGACAAAAATGTAGACTAGTCCAAATTGAAAGCATTTGCAGACGACATTTTAAATGTAGCTCAAAACATTATATTTGTCTCTTAAAGGGGAGAAAACATTGTGGGAAAAGAAGAAAATGCTGGTTACCAGCATTTTCTTCTTTTCCCACAATGTTTTCAAAAGGCTTCTTTCTCGGGGTCGTTAGAAGTCGGTATTATGTGGTAAAGGGTTAAAGCGATTAGATCCTGTTCCAAAACGTGCGATAAGTGCAAAAATTTCCTAAGATAATACACTTCTCCATTTGTCATAATGTTCTATAGTTTTGTATTCAAATATTGGTTTTGTGACTTCTCTTCGGTGAGTTTCAGTTAGCTCGAAAATGTTAGAGAGACGAGCAACCTGTTTCATAATCAAGTAAACATGCAACAGATTTCGTAATGAAGTTTTTCCCTCCTGAAGAAGAAATCTTTTGTAAACGTTGTGGGAAAAGGAGATGATGCCGGTGAGCAATTCTATCCTTTCGGAGAAAAGTCCCGCCTTCGAAAATACACCCCACTAACATTTTATTTGTTGTCTGCAATTATTTCAATTGGCAATGATTTCGTCGTCTGGTGAAGAGTTAGATTAGTCGTAAAATTTCCGTATGTTATAATTATTTTACGCTACATTATGACGTTAACCGGACGAAACTTATGATTTACTATAATTAAACGATAACATTTAGATCGGTCGAAACTGAAAGCATTTGCAGACGCACATATTAATTATTGGCCAGACAAGAAGATTTGACTGTGACAGGACGGAAAACATTATGGGAAAAGGAGAAAATGCTGGTAACCAGCATTTTTTCCTTTTCCACAATGTTTTCAAAATGCTTCTTTCTTAGGGCCGTTAAAACTCGACATTGAGTGGTAAAGGGTTAAAAAACCGCAGAAAATTTTCGTTTCATCTGTGACCCAATCACAGGTGCTCATTGGTCGTGACGTCATCTTGGAGGGGGAGATGTCACTCAACTGTAGCGTTAATTTAGGATCAAAACCTAATTTGATTATCATTGGTGAACTAGTAATGAACCAGCTCCTGTTTATAGCCCGGAGAACAATCGAAATTAACGTGACAATCAATATCTGACACAGGTTTAGTCTGCTGTATTAATACCAAGAATAGCGGGCTGTTAAAAATAGACTTTTGCCGATAGATTTTCTTTCAATATAAATTCAACTATCGGAAACAAGCGTAGTGAACCCAGAGCGCTGTTGAATGTATTTGATTCAGTGAGAGGCGGTGTGACGTAGGTCCAACATGAACGAGACGGGGACAGAAATCATGAATGGAGATTATCAGGGTTTTAATGTAGAATCGTGACGGTTTACTGTTCGGAATAATTCCACTGTGTGCACTTCGGCTATACAAATTCAGAAGCGACATTATTATAGTTGTGTTTGGCTTCCAGAGTTGTTCATTTCAAATAAATTTGGAGGTAGCTGATTTTGAGAGAATATAATAAAAGGTAATATTTTTCTACCCTTTTTTCCATATAATCTTATACAAAATTTAAAACTTAATTATCACTCCATTAATTTTGTCCAAAAATATTCCTGAATTTTTCATAGATATTTCAAATATATTTACTCTGGTAAATAACAATTAAACATTTACAGTGAAACTGATTTTGACAGTCCGCTATTCTTGGTATTAACAATTATACATTTACTATACTACTGATTATGATGTATGCTATACAGCTAATGATGATGATGATAATGATGGTGGTTGCGAGTTCGATACGCGGTTGAGGCAAACTTTCTTTCCGGCGATTTTTCGCCTCTCACCTCTGATGCATGTGAGAAAAGTAGTCAGTGGCTTTGGAAAGAAGGTTGTGTCAGTACTGGTGTGAGAAAGCCAGGAAACACATAGGTGCGTCGCTGACCGCCATGATATGACCTAAGCTGCTGAAATGGCGTTAAACTCCAATATACAAGCCAATACAAACATGATGATGATGATGATGATGATACATAAGTAAATAATTCCGTCACAAATGCAGCCTAATGAATTCAAATGCATTAAACCGATTCACCTATAATTATTTTCTTCTTCTCTAAACTGAAGTAACGAATTTACTTTAAATGGGAAGTTTTCCCATTTGAAGTAACAAAGATCTTCTAACTTGAAAAGGTTACTATGGAACACAAATAAGACTTAAGTAATCGTCTGCCGAAAAAATGCACATCAATGAAATTTAAATATCTGTTTATGCATTACATTACAATCCCTTTCAGGCCCTCTACAGTTTAAAAAAAAAAGAAAATAGTGTGAAAAGGAGCAATTTCTTGTCACGAGCAATTGCTCCTTCTCCCACAATGTTTTCCAAATCATCCAAAAGAAAAAGGGGGGTTCAGTCTTTCCCTCAAATGTGTCTTGTAAAATTCTTCACGCGCTATTTTGTTTGGGTGTCTTTAAATCTTTACAGCACGACGACGTTTTTGACTTGGTCCAAATTGAAAGCATTTGCAGACGACAATTTAGATGTAACTAAAATGGTTGGATTTGTCTTTGAAAGGGTAGAAAACATTGTGGGAAAAGGAGAAAATGCTGGCTACCAGCATTTTCTCCTTTTCCCACAAAGTTTTCAAGAACCTTCATTCTCAGTGTTGCTAAAACTCAGGATTGTGTGCTAACAGATTAAACAAGTTGTACAGTAATGGTTTTATTTTAATAAGTGAAAGTACAGATACATAAGGAAATTTTACAAAGAGCATACTCATCACTTTTATCTGATTGTTGAGAGAGTCATACAGAAGTGATATTTACTACAGAGGGAAGCGGTGAGCTTGCGTAGATTCAGGGGTTCTTTCTCCGACCCTTTACCACACAATACCGATCTATAACGACCCCTGCTGAGCACCGATAGCTCAGTCGGTAGCGTACAGGACTTGAGAACAGGGGGTCGCTGGTTCGATCCCCGTCTGGGCAAATTTCTTTCCGAGGATTGATGATAGTCATTGCGACAGGATTCATTTCTCTCTCACCCGCTGACCATTGTTTCGACGATGGTTATGTGGAAAAGCAGCCAATGGCTTGGGAAGAATATTGTGCGTAGTACTGGTAAAAGAAACTCCAGGAAAGCATGGACAGGTGCACTGACCACCGCGATATAACTGAAATAATGTTGAAAACGGCGTTAAACACTATACAATCAATCAATCGATCAATCAATCAATCAATTTAACCACCCCTAGAAAAAAAAAAAAAAAAAAACTTCCGAAAAAATTGACAGAAAAAGGAGAAAATTCTGGTAACCAGCATTTTCTCCTTTTCCGTCAATGATTTCTACCCCTGCAAAGGCACATCACATCATTTTAATAAAACTGAATTTGTCGTCTGCAAATGCTATCAATTTGGACAAGTCTAAAATTTTGTCGTTTGGTAAAGAGTTAACCCTTCGCCAAACAACCCTGTCTTTTAACGACCCCTGGGAGGAGGTCTTCGAAAACATTGCGGACTGCGCAGGCTGACCTTGGTCGATACTTTTTTTCAGATGCGTTAAGCCTCCTTTTTCACAGAGCATGGCTCAATTGTACATGTATATCAAGGTTACGAGTCAGATCTGGACGCCTCATTCAGGATGCGGAAAGGGGACAAGGATACTCGCTACACTAACAATTGATGGTTAGTGGCCCTTAACCTTTTCCCAAACGACACATTTTGGACTGGTCCAAATTGAAAGAGTTTGCAGACGACAATTTTAAATTTGATGGAAATAGCAGAAAGTTCTCAAAAAGGGTAGAAAACACAGTGGGAAAAGGAGAAATTGCTCATCATGAGCAATTTCTCCTTTTCCCACAGTGTTTTCAAAAGACTTGTACTGCAGACACGTGAAAACCAGGGCTTGTTTGGGAAAGGGTTAACCTTTTTCCACACAATCCTAACTTTTAACGACCTTGAAGGAGAAGACATTTTTAAAACGTTGTAGGAGAAAAAGAAGATGCTGGTTACCATTTTTTAACCCTTTCCCAAACAAGCCCTGGTTTTCACGTGTCTGCAGCGCAAGTCTTTTGAAAACAATGTGGGAAAAGGAGAAATTGCTCGTAACGAGCAATTTCTCCTTTTCCCACAGTGTTTTTTACCCTTATTGAGAACTTTCTACCATTTTCATGAAATTTAATATTGTCGTCTGCAAACTCTTTCAATTTGGACCAGTCCAAAATTTGTCGTTTGGGAAAGGGTTAAGTTGTCGTCTGCAAAGGCTTTCAATTTGAACGACTCTGAAATTTTGACGTCTGGTAAGGAGTCAACCTTTATGCTGCTAAGCGCGACTCACTGACCTTTTGCGGACAGCGTAGATCAAGGTCAGACTGCACAGAACGTGCAGTCTGAACCTGAATCTACACTGTCCGATAAGGAGATATCTTTCCTTCAAAAGTACCTTTGAAATTGGAAAATTTGAGTGTATACCATTGGTTTAAAAGTTTCATTTCTTTTATTAGCAGGATAATTGTTAACCTGCTAAAAACATCGTGAAAACATGCAGTTGATAGTGAAAACGGTAATATTCACAGTTTTTTTTTTTGTCTGTAGATTCACAGCGTATCGAAAATATATGTCCAAGATCAGACTGCACGTTGTTGTTGCAATCTGGTCTTGATCTGCGCCGTACGCTAAAACCATCATCATCATCAACAGAAGCATCATCATCACCATCATCATCATCAGCAGCAGCAGCAGCAACATCATCATCGTCGTCGTCGTCATCATCAATCATCGTCATCTGTTGTCATCAACAGCCTTTCACACCGTCTTCATCATCATCATCATCATCATCATCAATCATTACAAGCAGCATCATAGTCGTCGTTGTCATCAACAGCTTTTCGCACCATCATCATCATACGTAATCATAAGTTTCAAGAAAGTCTATGTTGTAGCCGTCATTTTTAATACCAGTAGTCTTCAAAACCTTTCAAACAACAAAAATAATCAATTTATTGGCTATGCCCATATGCTGGTTACGAAAGTCTCATGCATTTATGATATCTTCTTGAAAATTTGGAGAAGTTACTCACTATGAATCTCATATTATATGACATATTCAGTCTAAATAAGTAATGACGAGACTGGCATTTACGATAGCAATTTCTACATAAGGGCCCGTCGAGACTGCTTTCTCACTCCCATCGCTGTGCATAATATAGTAGTTAGATTGTCAATCATAGACGAGTTTTTTTTTTTCGTCATATGACATAGTCCCCTACATTTGTTTGCTTGTACATGAGCCATGCTTTGTGAAAAGGGGGCTTCTGTAAAAACTATCGATCCAGGTCAGCCTGCGCAGTCTGCGCAGGCTGACCTGGGCCGAAACATTTTGCTATTGGTCAATTTTCTGCAAGCCGAAGGACCTGTTTAGCTCATAATTCAGCCGGTTTGTTAGATAAGATGGACTTTATGAATTCGTGATCATCTAATGTCTTGCTTTGTATCATGCATCACGGAGATGCATTAAGCCACCTTTTGCCAGAGCATGGCTCACATGTATGTTTAACTCTCGGCCAGACGACACAAGTTTGTACTTGTGTACAGTAACCAGCATTTTCTCCTTTAGCAACAATGTTTTTGATATGTTCTTTCTCAAAGGTCGTTAAAAGCCGAGACTGTGTGCTAATGGGAGAAGGTTTGGTTGAATATTGATACACGCCACTTTCAGCATTCTGTCAGTTACATCACGTCGGCAACACACTTACTGATATATTTTATAATTTTCACCAGTGCTTCGCTGGGGATCTGCAATGTCTTGCCCAAGGTTGGTGCCAAGAAAAAAATCACTTGTTAAAGAGGTTGGAAGATTAGTTGAAAGTGGCAATGACCTATCAAACTTCTTTTTTTTTTTTTTTTTGACGGCATAGATCAACACTCTGCTGCACAGAACAAGTAACTAGTCTGATCTTAGATCTATATGACTCGCTACGGCATTCTAAACTGTGAACCCTTGCTCTGACCGCAACTAAAATCTCTTCTGTAGACAGTGTTTTTCAAGATCAGGCGGCACATAAGATGCAGCAAAGTCTTGGACTGAGGAATCTTTCCCTTTGCTCTCTCAATATTGTTTCAACTTTGCTGTAAAAGGCAATTACTGGATTGATAAGTCGTGCGAATGAAGGAGTGGGTTTTGTCGCTGTGTAATAATTGCAATAATGTTGAAAGCATTGGTAAAGACCTAGCAAGCAAATATGAAGCGGGATTATGGTCAAACGATCCCATGTTTTTAACGATCCCTAAAATGAAGCCTTTTGAAAACATTGTGAGAAAAGGAGAAAATGCTGGTGACCAGCATTTTCTCCTTTTCCCACATTGTTTTCTTCCCTTCAAAAGACAGGTTGCAGTTCTTTGTAATGTCTACCTTGTCGTATGCAAATGCTTTTAATTTCCAGAAATCTGACACCTTGTTAGAGACTGATATTCAGACATACTTGTTCTAAAAAAGATCGTTTAATCTTTCTCTTTGTTGGCTCTAAGGTACTGCTAGCCTTACAATAAGCACTGGGTCATTCTTGGCAGCGTCCTTGAGCATGACTCTACAGAGCCAACCCAAGGTATACATGAATATGCGAGCTGTCGCCGTGATATGACTGAAAAAATGTCTAAAGCAGCATAAAACACTATTCAATCAAAACAATCTTATTTATCTTTACAATTTAGTCAGATTTTACTTCAATGTGTACGACCAAAATAATAAAGATGAAACCTCGTAAAAAATGAAGTGTTTCAGATAAGAGCGAAGTTTCTATTCTGAACGTATTGAATTAAGTTCGGTACATTTAAACCTATGTTGTTGGCACATATATGAGCTGTCTAATCAAAATAATTCATAGTGGTACCCACAACATAGGTTTTGGTCGATACTGTGGATATCTAGCATTTGAAATCTAGTAAAATACCCTATATCTCTAGTTTCAGTAAATAGGTAAAATTAACTAACGGCTATGTACAGCAACAGTAATAATACGAAAGCGGAAATAGTATCACCTTTTTTGTGGGGGAGTAAGTTAAGGGAAATTTATTACATGTATATCCTTGTTTGTCAGTTTATTTCAAGTTTCTTGTTAACCCTTAGGCAGCTGATCGCGACTCACGGACCTTTTGCGGACAGTGTAAATCAAGATCAGACTGCACATAACGTGCAGACTGATCTTGAATCTGCACTGTTCGATAAGATGTTTCCCCAACCCCCATAACTTTGAAATACCAACGTGTTGGTTTTTACCATCACCCTGAAAGTTTCATTTAAGTTATCTAGCAGGATAAGGGTTAAGACTGAATGGTCTTTAAGATTTTTGAAGAAAAGTTCAGGTAACAAATGCAGACGATTTTTTTATCATTCAACTTTGCAAACATTAATACAAATGAAAAATTTGAACTTGACGGGTATTGTTTGCTTTTACAACAATGTGGTCAAACGAAATTCCTGAATTAAACCTTAATTTAAGGTAATGACTCTGGTTTTTTCCCCTAGGTTATTTTCGAAGTCGACCAAATATTGTGATTTCAAGGTGTTTTTCCCAAAGGAAAAATTCCACCATGTCGGACAGTGTAGATCCAAGATCAGACTGCAGTGCAGTCTGATCTTGATCTACAATTTCCGCAAAGGTGCCTTGAGTCGCGTTTTGCTGCCTAAGGGTTTATGCCTATATAGTTACAGTATCCTCTGTCAAATAGAAACTGCACCTGTCACAACTCGGCCGATTCCGTACGGTGTCACACCGGTAACTTTTTGGCTAATTGAAAAGAGAGTAAAATCACTCTCTTCGACTGGCTGCTGCTGATTCCCTGACAAAGCGGTAGCCTAGCAGTTTTTTCTTTTAAATATATGTCCAGTGTCCTTCACAGAAAGGTGCAGGAAATGGCATCATGAGCAATGAACTTTTTTGCTATTCCTCTTCAAACACATCACCTCTCGGAAAATGGCTGTCAGTCTAGGCCCTCACTGGTGATAGACCATGCCTCTTTGCCAAGTCACAAACAAAAAATAATCCTGAAAGAAATGCAAAAAAAGGCATTAATTCTCTGCAGAAATAATCAAATCAACTTGCCCTATCATCTTTCGTGATAAAACAGTGTGGCAGAAGTGCTAGATATCTAGATATCAAATTTTCAAGTGGGACTACTTTTGGGTACTACGACCCGGAAGCATTCCGTTCTGGTGTTACACCGTACCTACACTGGATCACCCGAGGTATGCCGAATGACAGAAACTGTGGGCCGCTACTGTTATCTATATATCGCTGACCCTCGTCAACTCTCTGCTGCCCACGCATACCACATTTCTATTATAAGTATTCTGTTTGCCGTGACTATATTTGGTAATTAGTAGCCTCAAACCATGTCCATGGCGAAAATAAACCCGTTACTATCTCCTAGTCTCATTTTTGTAAAACTTAGCGGATATTACTTTGTTTTGATTTTTCTCTTATCTGATGTTTTATTTTCAGCTTGTAATTGATAATGCCTCTGTTGTTTTCTATTTACTAAGTCATTTGTCAATCTTTAGATATTCAGAACGATCCATACTCTGGCAAAAGGGGGCTTAATGCACCTCCGTGATCTATGATACCAATCAGGCAATCACATAATTATAGATCCATAATAGCCACTGTTTTTAACAACCGACATAATAGTGAGGTAAACTGGTCCTCTGACATACAGAAAATTGACCAATGGCGAAAAGTTTCGGCCCAGGTCAGTCTGCGCGGACTGAGCAGGCTGACCTTGTCGATACTTTTCGCAGATGCACTAAGCCCCCTTTTCACAGAGCGTGGCTCAAATACTTGCGTACCTCACCCTTACCCGCTGAAGTAGGTGATTGAATTATTGAATGGTGTTTAAGGACGCTTTCAACATTATTTCAGACATATCACGGCGACAGCTTATTCATGTATGTCTTGGGTTTCACCAGAACTAGGCTATGGAAAGCATAGTGATAAAAGGAACAATTGCCTGTAAAGGGCAATTGTTCCCTTTCAGATATTGTTTGCACAGGCTCAGACACCCAGCATGTACGTTCCTCTTCAGGTTTGTTAAAAGTCTGGACTGTGTCCTAATGTGTTAACTCTATACCACACGATCCCGACTTTTCACGACCCTGAGAAAGAAGCCTTTTGAAAACAATATGGGAAAAGGAGAAAATGCTGGTAACCAGCATTTTCTCCTTTTCCCACAATGTTTTCTTCCCTTCCAAAAACAGTTTTTAATGTTTCAGTCACATTGATATTGTCGTCTGCAAATGCTTTGAATTTGGACAAGTCTAAAATTGTGTCGTTTGGTTAAGGGTTAAGCAATATTAGTATTTCTACATTTATACCAGTTAAGATTGTCCCATGGACTAAGTTGAACATTTTTGTGAGCTTTCTTTTGTCAGTAACTTATTCTTAACCCATAGAGCGCCGAATAAACCTATCAGATATTTTCATCCTTGAAATACGACCCAAATAATTGCAATTTCATGTTTGCATTTGTCTACAGTGTCTCAGCAAAGCGGACAGTGTAGATCAAAGATCAGGCTGCACGTTTTGTGCAGCCTGATTTTGATCTACACTGGCCGCAAAGGCAACTATAGTTGTGAAAGGCGCTTCGAGGGTTAACTATGGTTTCCTATAGCTTTTTGGCCTCTGTCAAACGTGTGTAACGTTACACCCTCCTGTCCACCTTGGACCATTAAACTTGAAATAATTTCTTTTTTAAAGTAACAATAGCTTCCAAAAGTAAACAAAGCAGGCATTAAAATGCATTTAAATTTAAATCATACCAGTTAAAAGCATGGAAATTATTGTGAAGATGACACAATCTGTTATTGTACAGTCGGTCCAAATGTTAGTCGTTGTTACAGAAATTAATTTCAAAACTAGGTTAAATGTTACCAGGTCGCTCTATCTTTTGTTTACTTTTTGCCTGATTTTAATATTCATTTTTTTTTTTTAGAGACTAACACTTGGAACGACCACACAGTAATAGATTGACGCCTTAACAATATTTTCCATACTTTCAAATGGTATGAGTTAGATATAAATGCATTTTGAGACCTGCATTGTGTTTTGGCCGCTATTGGGCCTTTGAGCATATGGGTTTCTGAGCTTGTGCAACAATGTTTGAAAGGGACCAATTGCCCGTTACGAACATTTACGAGACAAGTAACTCAGCGATAATTTTAAGTCATGAAATAAGACCAAAATAATTGCAACACCAAGATTGTTTTTGTTAAAAGTCTTTCACCAAAGCGAACAGCGTAGTAACACAACTCCTGATTGGCTAAACCATTTGGTTTAGCCAATCAGGAGTTGTGTTACTTTCAAATGTAGAAAATTCTGGAGAACAAGACAAAGAACGTTCCTAAGAATGGTTGGTGAATACGGACCCAGATCATACATTTTGTCTCAAGTCAGATCTTGATCTAAACAGGCCGCCATTGCATCTGAAGTTTTGAACGGTGCTTAATGGGTTTAATCTTTCCCGGCTTTTCGATGTTATACAAGCACTTTCTCCTTTTTTCGTAATGTTTTCAAAGGCACCTTCTTCAGACGCGTGAAAAGTCGTTCCTTTGACTGTGAGAGAAATGCTTAAACAATAACTGTCTTCTCCCTCTATAAACAATATCAAAGAATTAATAAATATCAAACCTTGTTGTTTCTTTTCTTTATTTATCGGTAATCCATTTATATTTATAAAACTAATGCATTAATCATTATATGCATTCTTTTTTTTTTAATTTGGGCTGCGTGGCCCTTTTTTCAAGAAAACAGCCGAACTTCTTTTCTTTTTTGCTGACTACACAAAACATGTGACACCACTGCCCAGGTGTTCTAGAAACAGCCATTAAGAAACGCAAAAAGGCGTTTTTTCTTTTTAAACTAAGAAATATGGCAAATGCTCGTGTTAATATAGAATTTATTAACAAAGCTTGTGGTGGATTCAGTCTGCTTCACAAGGGATACAAATTGTGGCAAGTCGAATACATACATTAAACAAAAAGAAAAACAAAAATATTGTTTTAGTATTTTCATATTTTCTTACGATGTTTCATGACCGCCAGTATTCTTTACGTTCGGTTGATACCCATTTTGATTTATCGCCTGTAAGTTCTTTTCGATTTGGATCAGTCTTGTATAATCCCTTTACGGCATAATCCCGACTTTTAACGTGTCTATGGAAGAATGCTTTTGAAAACATTGTGGGGAAATAGAGAAAATGCTGGTAATCAGCATTTTCTCCTCTTTCCACAATGTTTTTTAACCTTTCAATGACAATTTAGTTATTTGGGTCTTGTTTAATTTGTGGTCTGCAAATGCTTTCCGTTTGGACCAGTCTATTGTCGTTTGCCTATAACTACTAACATTGATACAGCCTACAGTTGTAAATTAGCTCCAAGCAAGGATTATCTGTGCCCTTACCTGTACCATTTCGATTTGCTGCATGCCCAAGGACCATACTATCTCAAGATTCAGTCGGCTGGTAAAAGTGGCTATTATAGATCCATAGTTATATGACGGCTTGATTGGTATAACCCTTTATCAGACGACAAAATTTTAGCCTTGTCCAAATTGAAAGCATTTGCAGACAACAATTTCAATGTGGCTCAAATAGTGCAATTTTTCTTTGATAGGACAGAAAACATTGTGGGAAAAGGAGATAATGCTGGTTACCAGCATTTTCTCCTTTTCCACAATGTTTTCAAAAGGTTTCTTTCCCAGGGGCGTCAAAAGGCGACATCGTGCGGTAAAGGGATAACAGAGATGGATTAAGCCACCCTTTGCCAGAGCATGTCCCAATTTAGTTGAACCTTTACCAAGTGACATATTATCGCCGTTATATTATAACACTGATAGTCTCTGATAGTATGACACTTGGTAACTGCATAAGTCACCCCCGGTAGTGCTCTTGTAACTACTAGTGTGGTACAGTTGTGGAAATCTTGATTAGAAGTGACTCAACTCGAGTCGGAAACTCACAGTTTTATCTCATACTCGCATATATTGTTATTGTGCTGAAGAGCGAATTTCAACCCACTTTAACCCTTTTCCAAATGTTCAATTTTTCGAGTTGTCCAAACTGAAAGCATTTGCAAACAAAAAATGGATTTTTTTTAATGTAACTAAAATGAAACGGTTTGTCGTTGAATGATCCGAAAACGTTGTGGAAAAGGGAGAAAATGCAGGTTACCAGCATTTTCTCCTTTTCCCGTAATGTTTTCAAAAGGCGTTTCCTTCGGGATCATTAAAAAACTGTGGCTGGTCAAGTGAAAGGTTAACTAAGCGAAGACGACCAGTTATTGTTTACAGAGTTGCTGCATGCTTTTATTTAAAGACCTTTACGAGAAAAACTTGGATTTGCCCATAAGTCTAAGAGGCATATTTAGTTTTTATTCCGTAAATGGAAATTTCGTGTAAGACAACGATAGATATAACTAGGTATATTTTTCTTTGCAATCATATAAACTGTGCGATTACCGTCTGTAAAAAAAAATGCAATTTCGGGCATTTAAGATAAACTACAAAGACGGTGGTTTTGCCCCGTTTATTGGTACTTTGTCAGATTTGACGTCATCATACTGATTTGAATTCGATCCCTCATAATTTACGCGTGTTACTAATTCAAGTGGCATTCCAACAAGTATTTGCGAAACTCCGGTGCGAAACCTATAAATGACTTAGAAGGCTATGTAGTCCATTAATATAAAATACCACTGGAAATTTTTCTCCTTTTTAAACTTTTGTCTTTCTTCCTTACTGATGATTTGCCAGCGACCGCCCTACTTAACCCTTTCCCAAACAAGCCCTGGTTTTCACGTGTCTGCAGTACAAGTCTTTTGAAAACACTGTGGGAAAGGAGAAATTGCTCATAACGAGCAATTTCTCCTTTTCCCACAGTGTTTTCTACCCTTTTTGAGAACTTTCTGCCGTTTTCATCAAATTTAAAATCGTCGTCTGCAAACTCTTTCAGTTTCGAAGGGTCTAAAATTTGTTGTTTGGGAAAGGGTTAATTCAGCAATATATCATTTTCAAAGATGATGGCATTATAGAACTCTGATCACCGCCTGGCATTCACCTACAACAAAAATTTCTGTCAAAGTACTTGTATTAGGCATAGTCGTACTTGTAGTTTGCGAGGGGAACTTTGAAATAGCAGTGTAACCTGACAGATACCTGACCAGCTGCGTCTTTTCTGAGTCTACACTGTTTTCAAGCCTCTTTTTTATGCTTTCACTGCCTAATATAAGAGCCACGCTCTAGCAAAAGGAGGCTTAATACGTCTCCGTGATGCATTATACCTATCGAACCATCACATAATTGCATATAGAAAATCTACGAATAGCGAAAAGTTTCGGCACAGGTCAGCCTGCACGGACTGCGCAGGCTGACCTGGGTCGTTACTTTTCACAGATGCATTAAGCCCCCTTTTCACAGAGCATGGCTCATACAAACTTTCCCCCTTTCAAATGCTGGAAAAAAAAAAAACATTTCAGTAAAAAGAAATCAGCACAGGATCAGACTGCACGTTGACCATTGAGTGACGCTTGAAAGTCTACCTTACAGATGCCAGACAGAAAAGTTTAAATATTGACAGATTTAATTAATGGTGTTTTAACGTTACTTTCAACATTATTGCAGGCAAATCACGGCCACAGGTCACTAATTTATGTATGTCCTGGGTTTCACCAGCTCTAGGCTAGGGCTCTGAAGTGTCTTGCCCGAGGACACTCCCACAAAAGATTCAGTGCGTTTAAATACATATGAGCCATGCTCTGTGAAAAGGGGACTTATTGCAAAAAGGATACAATGGATCCAGACTTACGTGATGAGTTGCTTAGTATCATGCATCATGGAGTTGCATTAAGCCCCCTTTTGCCAGAGCATGACACGTTTCCATTAACCCTTTCCCAAACAAGCCCTGGTTTTCACGTGTCTGCAGTACAGGTCTTTTGAAAACACTGTGGGAAAAGGAGAAATTGCTCGTAACGAGCAATTTCTCCTTTTCCCACAGTGTTTTCTACCCTTCTGGAGAACTTTCTGTCATTTTCATCAAATTTAAAATTGTCGTCTGCAACCTCTTTCAATTTGGACCAGTCTGAAATTTATCGTTTGGGAAAGGCTTAAAACTGAGAGGACGAGATCAAAAACCGTGTAATGTAACATGGATTTATGAGTATTTCAAAAAACGATAATGTATGGAGAAAGATCGGTCTTCTTTTTTCACTATTGCACATTTAATCCTTAACCACACCAGCCCGAGTTTTAACGACCTTGCGAAAGAAGACTTTTTGAAAACATTGTGGGAAAAGGAGAAAATGCTGGTAATCAGCTTTTTCTCCTTTTTCCACTGCGTTTTCTACCATATCAAAGACAGAAATCATCAGTTTAGCCACACTAAATTTGTCGGCTGCAAATGCTTTGAATTTGGACCTGTCTAAAATTGTGTGGTTCGGTATATCGTGAGTCAAGAGACGTTATAATATTTATACCGTTGCTGTCAACGCTTACCAAAATCCGACAGGTCATCAAAACCTTCTAGTTTCCGGCATTGATGTAATGACTGTTGATCGACGTGTACGGGCATTATGTCCGTGTGACTTTGATCTTAAATAACAAAATATTCTACTGTCCTGGACTGATGTAAAAAAAAAAAGACCCTTTAAAGGGGCTGTTTAGTGTTTCATTGCCGTAAATCAAAATTTCATGATAAATATCGATAAATACCTTAAGATATATTTTTCTTTGCAATCATATCGAAACATTCAGCAAAATGTGCAATTTGGGACTTTTAAATAAGGGGATGGTCATTTTGCATCAGTTTAGCTACATTAAATTTGTCGGTTGCAAATGCTTTGAATTTGGACCAGTCTAAAATTGTGTGCCATCTTTTCACATTACATCGGATATGACGTCATTATTAGATTGGAATCCCCGTCGACGCGTGCTATTGATCATGTGACATTCCAAGATGTTCAAAAGATTTGTGAGCGATGTTAGTCTTAACACACCAGCCGATATAGCTCAGTAGGTAGAGCGTAGGACTCGTGAACACGATGTCCTACAGATTGTGGGTTCGTATCCCCGGCTGGCCAACTAAAAATTACTAATAGTCTTTCGGATGAGACATTAAACCGAGGTCCCGTGTGACGGTGCTATACGCCGAGCACGTTAAAGAACCAGGCGAAGCTCTCAGTAGTTTCGACCTGTATCCTTGCACTATCCCCCGTAACAACTAACCGTCTTCTGGGGGCGTCGCTCAGATGGGCAACCGGTAGCGACGATAAATAAACGGAAATATCCAACCAACTTAGTCTTAACACTCCACTAGGCAGGTCCGTGTTTTAACAATCCTGATGATGAAGGCTTTTTTGAAAATGTTGTGGGAAAGGAGAAAATGCTGATGACCAGCATTTTCTCCTTTTGCAGTAATGTTTTTTACCTTTTTGCACGCGAATCCCGTCATTTGAGCCACCTTTAATTTGTCGTCTGCAAATTCTTTTAATTTGGAGTAGTATCAATTTTGTCGACTGGCAAAGGTTGTAAGTAAGTGGAATGATTGCCCAGTTCATTCAGTAAGCTGTTTTTGCTAAAGAAGTGAAAGTAACTCACCACCCCCATGAAACATCATGGCAGACGAAAATGGTAAAATTCTCTGTAAAATAGAGATTTTTCAACATAAATCAGTGTTTAATACATAAGAATCAGTAAAAATAGTTGTTGAAGGAGGGTAATTTGCCCGTTACGAGCAATCTCTTCTTTTATCACAATGTTTTCCAAGTTGTCTGCTGCAATATGCAAAAGGTCGTCTGAATAAGGAGGTGTGGGGATGAAAGGGTGTATAGTCACGTTACGGAGTATATCTATCACACCAACACCTGTTAACTTCCCTCGACCTATTTCCGCATTAAGTGTCGACTGATAAAATCCTCCCAGCTATTAGCCGTATTTCCATCCTCAGTGCGATTGAAAGTGGCCCTTTCCATTTTGATAACTGTCAAGTTTCATAATAGGAAATATTAACACGCCAGAACGGCCATTCCTAAATGCCGATATAAGCATTATCTACATTGGAGCAAGTTCCAGCTGCAAGGACAATATTGTCACATGACTATTTTCAACCAATCGAAAGTTGCCTCTCAAGAGCAGCCGGGACAATACTTGATACCATGTGTTCTATATGATAAGCTTAAGTGCTAAGCTTCTGATTGCCAACATAACACTAAAATGAGATCCCAATATTTCCAGAGGATCAGCTGTTCGATTCTTTCAGAACAGTACCATTTCAATTTCTGTTTCATGCAACATTTATTTTCATTCACTTTTAAACTTATGGCTGTCTAAATTTGATGAATACTAGTATTCTGGGAAAAAATAGATTTCCTGTGTATTTCGTAGGCTTCTTAGAGCGACGCAATGCGCTTTCATAGAGAGTGTAGATCAGGAACAGACTGCACAGAATGTGAAATCTGATCATGGACCTAAATTGTCTGATACGGTGAGATTCTTCCCGCAAAAAGACCCTTTAAAGGGTCCATTTAGCTTTTACGCCATAAATCAAAATTACTCGTTAAACACCGATAAATGTAGATATAGAATCATACAGATCTGGAAACTGTACACACTCAGCCTAACGTGCAATTTTTTGGCTTTTAAATAACGTCTTACATCCGGTATCTGTATCTACTTTTATTACATCAGATATGGCGTCATCATTGAATTCGAATCTTCGTAATCAACGTGTGCTATTGATCACATGACATTCCCAGATGTCTTTGCGAAACTCTGGCGCGAAATCTAGAAAAGCATTAAAAGGCCATTAAAAGGCCATTAAAGAAATATCACTGAAAAAAAAAAAAGATGTCTTTTGAGAACTTTGTTGGAAAAGCAGAAAATGCCATTAACCAGCATTTTTTTCCCTTTTCCTACAGTATTCTCTACTTTTTTCAAAGACAGATTCCCCTGTTAGAGCCACAATTAAGCCTTAGGATGCTAAATGCTACACAAGGATTTTTTACGGACAGTGTAGATTAAGATCAGGCTGCACAGAACGTGCAGTCTGATTTTTTATCTACATTTTCCGATACAGAAATATTTTCCCAAAAGTAACTTTGAAATAGCAACATTTGGGTTTTTACTATTGACTTGAAAGTTTCATTTCACTTACTTAGCAGGTAGAGGGTTGATGTGTTGACTGCAAATTCCATGGATTTAGAGCAGTCTGTAGTTCTGTGGTCTGGTCAGGAGTTAACCCTTTACCACACAATCCCGAATTTAAACGACCTGGGGAAGAAAGCTTTTGAAGAAAAAATGTACCAGCATTTTCTCCTTTTCTCAAAATGTTTTCTACCATTTTAAAGACAACTTCAGTCATTTGAGACACTTCGATTCGTCATCTGAAAAAGCTTTTCATTTGGCCAAGTCTAAAAATTTCTTCGTGTAGTACAGGATTAACACATAGAAGACATAGCTGAAGAAAACAAGAGTGCCTCTCTTGCATGACACGGACATCTTTATTGGGAAAGGAGCTATTCTTTGAAGAAAAAGGCATATTTTTTCCCTACCTAACAAATCGTTGTTGCATGATAATAGCATTCGCCAGAGGCGTTTTGGAGGATAAGAAATAGTCTCCCCGTCTTTTTACGGGATGAAAAAAAAATCTCAGACATTACTGGCAAGACAAACTATCTATAGAATTTCCGAGTCGATCCTTCGGAGAAAATGACAAAGTTGTTTATTACATTAGGACAAAAATAGTTCGCAATTTATCCTTTTTACAAAATGAACAGGCATTTGCAGCGATTCATTACATAGACGTAAATAACCGGGATCGATTCAGATTTGCAGAGCACTCTTATCCTAATTACCTTACCTTTTGTCCATCTCTCTCACTTGCAGTTTAGTCACATTTTTGAAATAGCAACCATCTTTTTAATCCTTACGCTGCTCAGCGCGACTCAAGAACCTTTTGCGGGCAGTGTGGATCAAGATGAGACTGCACAGAACGTGCAGTCTGATCTTGGATCTACACTGTCCGTTAAGGAAACATCTCCCCCCCCCCCCGAAAAAAAACCTTTAAAATTGCAAAATCTTGGTGTTTCCGATCGACTTGACAGTTTCATTTCATTAAGGATTAAAATTTTTTATTCATAGTTCGCATGCACACAGAAGAATGATTTTTTTTTTACCGTCGTTAAAAAGCCAGACAGGAAGTGGGGATGAAACAAAATACTAGTATGTTATAAGAATTATTTGGTTGTGTTAGATGTATTTTCAAACAAAATCTTTGCCGGAGGACAAAATTTTAGATTTGACGAAAGTGAAAGCATGTGCAGTCGAAAAAGCATATGTGCCTCAAATAATGGATTTTATTTTCTTAATTAAGGGAAGAAAACATTGTGAGAAAAAGGAGAAAATACGGGTTACCGGTATTTTCTTCATTTCTATTTTCAAAAAGCTTTAACACTCAGGCTACTAAGCGCGACTCAAAGACCTTTAGCGGAAGGTATAAAACAAGATCAGACTGCACAGAACGTGCAGTCTGATCTTTAATCTACTCTGTCCGTTAAGGAGATACTTTTGCCCGCAAACATAGTTTGACGTAGCGACACTTGGGTTTTTACTATTGGCTCATTTAACTTATTTAGCAGGTGAAGCGTTAGAAGGCTTACTTCTCGGCACAGAATTATTCGGTAAAGGATCAACGTAACAAAAGCCTAATTTGGACTGCATGCAGTATGAACTTTGGTGATATATCTACCCAACTGACTGTTATCCTCCGAGTTTATTAGATTTTACAATGCGCTTAATCTGTTCGTGCCATTTATCTTTTTGCGACCGCGGCACGTTTTAATCCCTTTACCATAGAATCCCGGTTTTTTAATGGCTCTGCAGAAGAAGCTTTTCGAAAAAAATAGGGAAAAAGAGAAAAATACCAGCATTTATGTCCTTTTACTACAATGTTTCTACCTTTTGAAAGAAAAAAAAAGGGGGGGGGGGTTAATAACTTTTAATTTGTCGTCTGCAAATGCTTTGAATTTGGACAAGTCTAAAATTTTGTCGTTTTATAAAGTGTTAAGTCATTAGCACGCTTGCATCAGGCGGCTTTAGGAAGGTTAATGTATTTAACCCTTTACCACACAATCCCGACTTTTAACGACCCTCTGAAAGAAGCCTTTGGAAAACATTGTTGAAAAAGGAGAAAATGCTGATAACCAGCATTTTCTCCTTTTCCCTCAATGTTTTCTACCCTTTCAGAGAAGAATCTCATCATTTGAGCCACAATGAAAATGCCGTTTGCTATTGCTTTCAATTTGGACTGGTCTAAAATTTTGTCGTGTGGTAAAGAGTTAAATGATAAACAACATCATTTAATACAGTTAAATGCATGAGCGCCAGTTGAAACATGCGACAACATGATAATATTATGAGAAATATCTCCTGTTGCCAAAGTGTTTCAAAAAGTGGACTAGCTTCAAATCGAAAAAAAAGTGGCTTTGTAACGTGTTAAAATGTTTACCAAACAAGAAAATTTGGATTTGTCCAAATTGAAAGCAATTACAGACGACAAAATAAAGGTGACTCAAAAAGTGAAATATGATTGTGAAAGGGTATAAAACATTGCGGGAAAGGGAGAAAATGCTGGTTGGCAACATCTTCTCCTGTTCCCACAATGTTTTCGAAAGGCTTCCCTCTCGGGCTGTTAAAACGCGGGCTTGTGTGGGAAAGGCGTAAACTCTTTACCAAACAATGAAAATTGGGACTTTCATTTTAACTCTTTACTAAACGACTAATTTTCAGACCCGTCCAAATTCAAAGCATTTGCAGACGACAAAATAAATGTGACTCAAAATTTGAAAATAGTTTTGGGAAGGGTAGAAAACATTGTGGGAATAGGAGAAAATGCTGGTTACCAGCATTTTCTCCTTTTCCCACAATGTTTTCAAAATGCTTCTCTCCCAGGGTCGTTAAAACCCGGCATTGTTTGGTGAAGGGTTAAAACCCTTTGGATATGATAGCTGAAGTTGTCAGAAAGATGGAAAATATCTTCACCGATAGAATACTAATTACATGTACATGGGCCATGCTGTATGGAAAGGATGCTTAATGCAATGACGGGAAGGGGAGTGTCGACCCTAGATTGGTTACCTCCCCTGATACAGCAAGTGTATAGGGATAGGTACAGGTTAGGAATCAAAGCGTTGAAAGCACCGGTGTGGCATTTGTCAAGGGAGCCATTGTGTGGAATTAATGATTTGAAAAATAAACCATAGAAATAGTTTCAAAATATTGGCTTGAAAGTCAACCTACTTTATAGTCATGCACAATCCGATAGAGTAGGTGCAAACTTGTGGGACAAACAAGTCCTGGCGAACAAGCCCAGGGACGAATAAGTCCAGGAACGAACTGGTTTTGGGACGAACAAGCACAGCCAGGGGTCAAAGCTTGTATCATTACGCCAGTAGAAGGCCGTAGCGGATCAAGCTGTTTCCGATAAAAAAAAAAAAGAAGTATTTACACGATCGATGGCCTAATCCAGTTTATTTTAATACGCCATTTCCAATTTCATATCTGAGTGCAATCGAAGCACTTCTTTGTCTGGGAAAAATTGAATTTAATTTGGTTTACTTCCTTCGGTTTTGCACAAACTACGACATATGATTTTCAAAATACCGTACTGAACTCATCGTGGCATTGTCTTCGACAAATGCCACAAAAACGGACAGTGTTCTGCCAGTCTATTTTTAGAACAGCGAAATCGAGAGATTTAAGAGATTCAGGGAAGACCACTCTCGCTGCCTGTACATTAGATTTTTCGAATTTTTGACCGATGAAATAAGTGATATATATACATGTCATTACATTTTAATATTAATTTTTGCTAAAATTCTTTAAGTTTCGATTACCTATTTTAAACTGTGCAAATGTGCTCGTGTGTCAGGATCAGATCAGGATTAGACTGCACAGAACGTCAGATCTTGGATCTATACCGTCCGCTTTTTCATTCAAGCTTAGATGATAAAGAACTTTCATAGTTTCAGTGGATCGGACTTTTAGCCGTTGAAAGAGGTAAAAAATATATTTCGGAATATTTTGAAATATCCGACAAAATTTCTGACTTGTCCGTATCCAAAACATGTGCAAATGACATTATTCAATGTCGCTAAAATGGTGGGATTTGGCTTTGAAAGGTGGAATCATTGTGGGTTACCAGTATTTTCTCCTTTCCCACAATGTTTTCAAAGAGCTTTTTTCGACAAGAATGTTTTTAAATTCAGCTCTCTCTCGCTCTCTCTCTCTCTCGCTCTCTCCCCCCCCCCCCCACCCCCACATAAAATCGGTAAGGAGAGGTGACAAGATTATGAGCACTGAGTAATAAATGTCACTTACTCGGTCCGGAAAAAATCTCTCAATTCTACGATATCTATAGCTTTACAGAGGCTACCTACGGATAAATGCATTATGAGGCATATCAAAACTGGGCGATAGTTCTCTCTTGCAAATCGTAATGGAGCATCGTCCTTTTTTTTTTAAATAGATGAAAGATAGCAGACGATTTCAAATAAATGATTGTTTTATGGATGGCAAACGAAATTGTGTAACACTTAACCCTTTACCACACAATCACAGGTTTTAACGACCCTGAAGAAAAAGCCTTTTGAAAACATTGTGGGAAAAGGAGAAAATGCTGGTAACCAGCATTTTCTCCTTTTCCCACAATGTTTTCTGACCTTCCCAAAACAAATTTCATTTTTTTCAGTCACATTTATTTTGTCGTCTGCAAATGCTTTCAATTTGGACAAGTCTAAAACTTTGTCGTTTGGTAAAGGGTTAATTAACGTGATGAGCGGTTGATAAACTATTGTATTTAACTCTTTGCCAGACGACAAAAATTTGAACTGGTCCAAAGTGAACTCTTTTACAGTCGACAAATTAGATATAGTATAAGTGACGAGTTTCGTATTTGAATGTAAAGAAAACGTTCTGGGAAGAGGAAAAAATAAAATGCTGGTCACTAGTAGTATTTCCCCTTTTCTAACAATGTTCTCCAAATCCCTCTTTTTCGGGGTCGTTACAACACGGGATAGTTTGATAAAGGCTTAATTCTTTCATGATCATAGGCGAAAACAGAGGCTTATGCAGAAAGAATATATCAAAGATCAGACTGTACGTTCTGTGCAGTCTGATCTTGGATCTATACCGTCTGCCTTTTGGTCAAGCCTATGAGAGGTCTGTCTGAGTTTCAGCGGATTGTTTTTTCAGCCGTCGCTGAAATAGTAAAAAGATGGAATCATTGCAGGCTTACGGCAGTTTTGGTCAGAAGATCTTATAGAAATAGGACGGTGAAGACCCAAGATCAGACTGCATTTTGTGTGCAGCCTTATCTTAATCTACTCATGATCCGTATTAAAGAAAGCCTATACATGGAGTTACCCACCTTGAGCATTCATGTGGTCAGTGATTCTCTTCTATTAGCCACCTGTTTATTTACAGCCTTGACCGCTTGAGGTTTCTTTTCCCAGGGTTGTTAAAAACCCTAGAACTGTTTGGTAAAGTGTTAAACAAGATTGGAAGGCCAAGGGGTATACACCTTCAATAAGACCTTAACGCGAAGGGTCAAACGTTAACTCTTTACCAAACGACAAAATTTTTAGACTTGTCCAAATTGAAAGCATTTGCAGGCGAAGAATCGAATGTTGGTCAAGTAATAGGAACATTCGTAAAGTAAACACAATACTGAGCGACTTGGCTTTTCTTTTTTTGTTTTTACTGTAAGCGGCTGATACTTGGACCAACCGCACAATAACAGATTATCATCTTCACAATAATTTCCATACTTTTGAATGGTATTATGAGTTGAATTCAAATGCATTTTCTACATTTGTTTGCTACTGGGCCTTTAAAGATACATCCTTACACCCAGAGAGAGAGAGAGAAAAAAAAAAACACTGAGAAAACTTGGTAATTTGTAGAGTCTCTCAGAATTTAGTCAGCTGTGTAAACATAGATATATTACCAATAAATATGGTGTAAGGGATAGAGAAACTCAAAGGATTTGTCCTTATTTACAACCGAAAACGAAAACAGTGATTACTTTAAAGGCCTCCAGAAAATGAACTGCATTTTCTATCCGTCGTAATCTTTATAACCTTGCAACCGTCAGGGGCAACATTTGGCATGAAGATACAAGAATTATTATTTAGTTTCTTAAAATAAAGATGAAAATGGATAAAAAAAACCAGGCTGAAAACGAGTATAGACAGTAAGAAACCTTTTGAAAACGTTGTGGGAAAAGGAGAAAATGCTGGTAACCAGCATTTTCTTCTTTTCCCACGATGTTTTCTGCCCTATCTAAGAAAAATTGCACCATCTGAGCCACATTGAAATTGTTGTCTGCAACTGCTGTCAATTTGGACCACACTAAAATTTTGTTGTCTGGTAAAGGGTTAAGAAAATATTACCATTCGGACTGAAACGACTCAGTTTTTGACTATTTTATACTTAATTATGAACATGGCCCAAGGTTAAAGTGGGAGTAAGTGAATTCATTTAACACAAAGAGTACCCAATACGAAATGAAAAGGTTTATCAATAATGATTAACCCCTAGACTGCTGATCGCAACAATAGGCGCGTTTGCGGACAGTGCAGATGAAGATCAGTCTGCAAAGAATATGCAAATGCTTCCAAAATAGACTAGTCTAAGCTTTGGTATTTCGTTTTGATTTAAAGCGACGGAAAACTCGCTCACAGGATTTACAGACTAACAGTACATTTTATACCCACTGTAAAGACGAAGTGGTCAGGTGAAGCTCATAACTTGATCTTGTCGAGTAAACTGATGTATTAAGGGTTACTCGCCCTTACCCTGCTACTCTCGTGAAATGGATACAGTTAGTTGGGTTTTTTTTTACCAAACAATCTCTTGTTTTAACTACCCTGATGATGAACGTAATTAGCATTTGCTCCTTTTCTCACCTGTTTTTTACCTATACAGAGAGAGAAAGAGAAAGAGATAGGAGAACTAGAGACAGACAGACAGACAGACAGACAGACAGAGATTCCCAGTACTCGATAAAACTAGCCTGTAAATGTCCCTCATTGTCCTAAAGATGTGTCGCGTGTTCAAACTAACATTAATAAAACTACATATTTGACTTTGTTCCCTGTTTGTTGCCGGATGTTGGTTGGACGATAAAACAAGGTTTAACATCTCTTACATTGTTTTGGAGATGGTTACACGTCTGTCTTTATTTCCTTAAAAGTCTATACCACAAAATCCCAAACGCTTTTGAATACATCGTGGGAAAAGGAGAAAATGCTGGTAACCAGCATTTCCTCCTTTTCCCACAATGTTTTCTACCCTTTCCCAAAACAAATTTCAATTTTTGAGTGCCATTTATTTTGACGTCTGCAATTGCTTTCAATTTGAGCAAATCTAAAATTTTGTCGTTTGGTACAGAGTTAAAAGTCTTTCTCACCCAATGAAATTTTAGACCTGACAAATTTTGAAAGCATTTGCAGACGACAGATAAAATGTGGCTCAAATGATCAGATAACAATGTGAGAAAAGGAGGAAATGCTGATTACCAACATTTTCTTATTCTCACACAATGTTTGCAGAGGCCTCCTTTCTCGGGGTAGTTTAAACTCGGGGTTGTGTGCTAAAGAATTTTAACTCTTTACCAAACGACAAAATTTTTGACCAGTCCAAATTGAGAGCTTTTGCAGACGACAATATAATTGTGAATCAAAAATTGAAATTCGCTTTTGGAAGAGTGGAAAACATTGTGGGAAAAGGAGAAAATGCTGGTTACCAGCATTTTCTCCTTTTCCCATAATGTTTTCAAAAGGCTTTTTCCTCAGGGTCGTTAAAAGTCGGGATTGTGTGGTAAAGGGTTAACAGTTTATTTTGAGTACGCTCTATTCAGACGCACATGCTGTGCATCACGTTAAAAACGTTCTGTCAAATGGAGATTTGACCATTTGATCCATTTGTGAAAATGTACCTATATTTGTGCAATTGCGTTGGTTTCATTTTTCGAAAATTTAATAGTCCTGTCTTTGTAATTCATTTAGTCTTATAGATCTCTATACCTCATTCTGGTGAATTCACTTTGTACGACCTTTTTTTCCTTCAAATGTCACGATAATTATCTTCTTTGATTCGTGTCAAACTTCTCCTTGAAAGCATTTGGAGATGACAAATTACAGGTGGCCCAAATGATGTAATTTGTCATTGATAGGTTAGAAAACTTTGTGGGAAAAGGAGAAAATGCTGGTTACCAGCATTTTCTCCTTTTCCCACAGTGTTTTCAAAAGGCCTCTTTCTCAGGCTCCGTTAAAAGTCAGGATTGTGTGGTAAAGGGTTAATAGAGAAAGATTGATGATACGGGTCTTTAAGATGAACAGCTGAGATATTGACATTTTCAAGACTTTTTTTGGCCAATATATGCAACAAACTAGCGGACAGTGTAGATCCAAGGTGAGACTGCACGTTCTCTCAGTCAGATCTTGATCTACATAGACCACAAAATCTACTACAGCCGGGTTCAGCACTTAAAGGGTACAGGGACGTATTTCAACTCGGGGGAAAAAAGTGCAAGTTGATAAAAGTCAAAAGTTAAACTACTATCAACATCGAGTGGTAACCTTTTATACACAATAATGGAGTCATGCTCTGTGAAAGGCTGGTGTAATGCAGAAAATATTGATCCAGATCAGTCTGCGCCGTCTGTGCAGGCTGAAATCAGTCTGCGCCATTCGTACAGGCTGACATGGTCCGAAACCTTCTTGCAATCAGTGAAATTTTCTGCATATCAAAGGACCATGCGAACTCATGATTCAGCCGGTTTTTAGACATACTGCAAGACTGCTACGCTTTGCTTAGTTCAGTGAATTTCATAAAAATGCATTAAACCCTCTTTTCGCAGAGCGCCTCTCATGATTTTTTTCCTATGCAAATTAATCACAAAATGTAACAATGTACGAAATTGTCGTCCGTTCTTTGACGTAATGAAAAATCAATCAAAGAAAAAAATATGAGCCATGCCGTGTGAAAAGGGGGCTTAATGCATGTGCCAAAAAGAAAAAAAAAAAAAAAAGTGTCGACTCATGTCAGCCTGCGCAATCCGCGCAGGCTGACATGAGTCGAAACTTTTTGCTATTTGCAAATTTTCTACATGTCCAAGGACCACTCTTCCTCCAGATTTAGCCAATCGCCAGATTAATTAAATGGATTTTAAGGATCCCTAATTTTGTGAATGACTTGCTTAGCGTAATTGATCACGGAGATGCATTAAACCTCCTTTTTCCAGAGCATGTCAGGTGGACCTTACAAATCTCGTCATTGTGTTTTTGCATTTCTTCTTTATATCCGTCTTCGTTTGTCGTAATAATTATGTTGAACCAGTCTAATACTGAATCAACTCTTTGCCAGGCGACAAACTTTTTTATACTTGACCAGTTGGAAAGCATTAGCGGACCGCAAATTCAGTGTGTCTTAAATTTGCCTGTAAAGGGGTAGAAAGCAGTGTGGGAAAAGGAGAAATGCTGGCCACGAGAATTTTCTTCTTTTCCCACAATGTTTTCCATTTCGTCAAAATACAGACTTGTGTCGTAAAGGTTGAACAATTATTAATGGGGGAAGGAGGGGGAGATAACTTTAAGTTGTTTAATTTATCGAAAACAGGTAAAGTAACACTTAATGGATAACTAGATATCGCTGAGAGCACATCAAGATCAGACTACACAAACTACAATCTGATCTTAGTCTGCTCTGCTCTTAACCCTCGAACTGATAGGCCTATATACATTAGATGTTAGTTCCCACTTGACAACAAACAACACAAATTCTGCGATTTTAAAGTCCTTTTTCACAGAAGAATCTCTTACTATGGGACTATGTAGATCATAGATCAGGCTGCACGTTCTGTGCAGTCTGATTTTGAGCTATATATTTTGCAAGAGTGCACTGGGTCGCGCCCAGCAGTTCGAAAGTTAAATGAAAAAGGTGACGCGATTTTTGTATATTGTAGTGCAACTGACGATGTACTTTGTACAAGTCAGAATAAAATTCTGTTCTGTTCTGTTCATGTGGAAAAGGGATAAAGAGAAAGCTGACATAGATAATTGGTAGTTCATGTCCATGTGAACCTCTATATCTACGTCACAGCTTTCACTACGTAAACATAATTATTTAATGTAATTTACTAACACTTCGCCCCAGTATAGTAAAACCGCTTTAACTTGTCATTTAAAGAATATTCCGTCTTTTTACGTGAACTATTTATAGATTTCCGATAAATTCACGATTTAAAGGACGTTTACTTCGGGATAATCTGTCCATGTATTTTACCTGTACCCCATGGACACGGCAACAAGATAAGTTTATTATACAAACATATGAAACTTTCAAGTCGATAGTAAAAAAACAGAATAATGCTATTTCAAACATTTTTTGGAGAAAAATATCTTCTTATCGGACAGTGTAGATTCAAGATCAGACTGCGCGTTCTATGCAGTCTGATCTTGATCTACACTGTCCGCAAAAGGTCAGTGAGTCGTACTTAGCAGCCTAAGGGTTTTAAACATTTTCAAGAACTCCGTTAAGAAGGAGCCTGGGCAAATATCGGGAAAACCCGAACACGGTCACGGAAACAAAGCAGTGACAAGTCAAAGCCGTTTCACAACAGGCGTAGTAATATCAGCCGACGGTGTGCGAGATTATCTCTTCATGAACCACGCTCTTTGAAAAGGGGGTTTAATGCATCTGCGAAAGGTTTCGACCAAGGTGAGCCTGCGCAGTCCGCGCAGACTGATCTGGGCCGAAACCTTTCGTCATTGGTCAATTTTCTGTATGTCCAAGGACGAGTGTACCTCATGATTCAGTCGATTGTTAGACAAAATGGATTTTATAGATCTATAGTTATGTAATGATTTGCTTGGTGTGATTGATCCCCCTTTTGTCAGAGCATGGTTCACAAACAAGTATCTTACTGCACGCCTCCGTCCGCTTACTCGTCCGTCAGCCCATAAAATAAATTGTCTGTCCTTTTTCTCTTCCTACAGTTTTCAACCATTTGGTTGAGTTATGGCCCTTTGATTTTCTTTTTCGCCGCTTCATTGACAAGACAACCTATGACGGATACTAGCATTCGTTGGCATACGAAAGTTCAGTCACGATTTTGCATATTTTGCGATGTCACATAAAGCCTTGGAATCAGATGGCTTTCTCGGTAGTGCGAATGGCTTTTAAAGGTCCTCCATGGCTCAATGGTCGGGGCGGTTTGGGCTGAAGTCGAGAGTTGATGTCATGGAACTATGAATTGAAATACATAAATGGAAGTTCGAACGCTGTTCGAGATTCAAGATCAGACTAGATTAAATATGATGTCCCGTCTTGATATACGTAAACGAATCCCAGGTGGCTCAGTCGTTCAGGTGTTGGGTTAGTTGTAAAAAATCCTAGGTTCGATCCTTACCCGAGACTACCGGGGTTTTCTTCGAAAGCATCTTTGAGCAAAGCAGTTCAGAGCCCAAATTTAGGTCCTGGTGAAACCAAGGAATACATTTCTACATTGTAAGTAGGTTGTCGCCATGATATGACTGAGATAATGTTGAGAGCGACGTTAATCACCATTCACTTAATCAAACTGATCTTGCCAGCATTTTCTCCTTTTCCCACAATGTTTTCGAAAGGCCTCTTTCTCAGGTTCGTTAAAAGTCGGCCATGAATGGCCAATGGTGAAGAGTTAATTACACATTGTTCTGTTCCTTCAGTTGGAGACAGAATACGTTAGAGTGACGTCGAAAAATGTGTTGCGTCCGAGCGAATATGCGAGAAAGACCTATTAATCTGAATGACAAAAATAAATTCGTCGTGTAAAAAGGATTAAAGTCACTGTCAAAATGGTAAGAAATAGATCTATTTCTCATTTTCAAAAGCAGTTAACACTTAGGCTGTTAAGCGCGACTAAAGTAGCTTTTGCGGGGAGTGTAGATCAAGATCAGACTGCACGGAGCGTGCAGTCTAATCTTGGTCTACACTGTCAGATAATGAGATATTTTCCCCTACAAAAACTTTGAAATAGCAACATGTGGGTTTATACTATCGGCTGGAAAATTTAACATCACTTATTTAACATGATAAGGATTAATTAATTACTGTTCCACACTTTGATTACCAAATAAGATAAACCGTTTATGCTTAATATTGACAGACCCATTTAACCCTTTACTACAAAATCCCAACTTTTAACGACCCCGAGGAAGAAAGCTTTTGAAAACATTGTAGGAAAAGGAGAAAATGCTGGTAACCAGCATTTTTTCCTTTTCCCACACTGTTTTCTACCCTTCCTAAAACAATTTTCAGTTTGTTTTGTCGTCTGCAAGGAAGAAAGCTTTTGAAAATATTGTAGGAAAAGGAGAAGATGCTGGTAACCAGCATTTTCTCCTTTTCCCACTCTGTTTTCTACCGTTCCTAAAACAATTTTTAGTTTTTGAGTAAGGTTTGTTTTGTCGTCTGCAAAATGCTTTGAATTTCGACTGGTCTAAAATTTCGTCCTTTGGTAAACAGTTAAATGTAATAATTATGTAGGCTCGTGTGTTATATCTTAAGAAAACTTGGACGATCTTAATCCAAGATGAGACTGTATTTTCTTTATAGTCTGATCTTGATTTACACCGTAAGCAAAATTACTCCAACCCAAGCCCGTCTGTTTAAAAGTTGAAATAGATGTGGGTCGAATGATCGAGGTTAAAAAGTAGTCCATCCGCGTGAGAATAAGAGAGAAGCCATTGTTTGATGAGATCTATTCTCATGTTCTTTTTATCTTTTGGACCCCTGGATCAATGAAACGGATATTTCTTGTTAATTAGATAGATGGGTAATATTGAAAAAAACAGATGTTTTGGTTAGAGTATCTCTGACAGGATCGGACAAGGTAGATCAAGATCAGACTTCATAAAACGTTGTCCGATGTAATCTACATATTCTGCAAAAATACGTACCATCCCGGCCTTTCACACGCAAAGAGTTAATCTTTTTTATAAGTGCTTGACATTTAAAAGTCTCTATTTACATTCTCTTTATAACCCTTTTCTCCATTGGCTCTTCTTTCACGAAAAAGATGATTGCAGTCGTTCAGCTATTTTTTCGTAGCTGTTTGTTACGTAGCGTTGAACGATAGTTATTTCATGGCGACAGGTTTCCTATACATACCTGTCCTGGGTTTAAATCCTAGCGAGGTCTCAGTATTGCCTCGAACAGCGACACTTCCCCGTGACTCCCGGATTCCGGATGTCAAACAAGGATTTACTGATTACAAAGTGAATGCCGTAATCACTATCTCACGGAGAGAAGCAACTTTCTCTTATAGCATGTCAGAAAAGGTCTTGCGACATTTAACCCTTTTCCTGCTAAATTAGTGAAATGAAACTTTTAAACCGATAGTGAAAACCCAAGGTTTGCTATTTCAAAGGCAGTTTTGGTGAAAAGATGCCTCCTTATCGGAGAGTGTAGCTCCAAGATCAGACTGCACGTTCCGTGCAGTCTGATCTTGATCTACACTGTCCGCAAAAGGTCCTTGAGTCGTGTTAAGCAGCCCAAGGGTTAAAAGAGGTTTAAACTTGTAGAGAGAGGAGAGGATTGGTGCAGTTACGAATGGATTGTTGTGACTTACACAGAAATACTGCTGACGGAAAGTCAGGACCGATTAAACAGTTTTAAATTGCAATCATGGCAAGTAAAAACGCTTAACTTTTCCTTGGCCGAGGTGCAGATACTGTTAAACAAATAAGAACGTTTCCGTTGCACTGCATTTCTCTTTTAATTTAAACAAATATTTCTGGCTTTAGTTTAGATATATTTATTTTCTATCGATTGAGAAGCAAGTCCTTGGAACTTATACTAATCTCTCCCGATTCTGCTTCCTGGGAACTACGCCAGTACTCGAGCCGAATGTGTGGGCCAATGATTGGTCCCAAAGTTGACTCCCGCTCCCGGTGATCGAACTCGGGACCTTATGGTTAAGAGGCTGATGCTCTACCTCACAACTACCGACACCACTAGTTTTACAATATATCGAAAATTAAAAAGAATTAGGCCAAACTGTACACAAGCATTTGATATTCTATCAAAATGCTATTTGTTTAAGGATTTATCTTTCAACACTATGATAATATTTTGTCATAGTAAAATTGTCTGTTTTCGCAGTTAAATAATAAGTTGACATGAATTGCTTACATTTTCACGTTATTAGTTAGAATTTCACTATACCTAACAAAAAGGGCTGGGCTGACAACATCAGCATAAAACGAAGGTGTCATCAGTCATGAAGGAGTCGATAAATATAAGTCCCATAGTAAAATGGGACAGATTGATTAAAGACACAGTAGAGGCCAAACGTGAAGAATGTGGGTGTTAAAATGCATTTGAGCCGTGCTCTGTGAAAAGGGGGCTTAATGCATCTGCGAAAAGTATCGACCCAGGTCAGCTGTGGGTCAATTTTCTGTACGTCTAAAGACAAGTTTACCTCAATATTAAGTCGGTTGTTACAAAAAAGTGGCCATTATGATAATTATGACTGATATCATGCATCACGAAGATGCATCAAGCCCCCTTTTGCAAGAGCATGGCCCATTTAAATTTAAATCATACCATTCCAAAGTATCAAAATTATTGTAAACAGGACAATCTGTTATTGTAAGGTCGATCCAAGAGTTAGTCGTTGGCAGAAAATTGGATTTCAAAAACCAGGTAAAAAGTAAACAAAAGATAGAACAACCTGGCAACTTATAACCTAGTTCTAAAATTTATCTTTCAGCCAGTGACCAACACTTGGACCGACTGTACAATAACAGACTGTCAACTTCGCAATTCTTTCTCTACTTTTAAATGGTATGATTTAATTTTAAATGTATTTTAACACCCAGTTTGTTTACTCTTGGCTGCTCTAGGGCCTTTAATAGCCTTTTGTTGTTTTGATATAGTTAATTGTCCCTATTCTTTCAAACTTACACAGTTTAGTTCTTTTTTTTTTTTCTTGGCCAGACACCAGCCTGCATTTGTTACGGTGTTCCGTTGAAACGGTATCTGAATACCGGAAGTATAGCCATAAAAACGCATCGCAAAAGTAAATGAAGTATATGAGTCATTCTCTGAGAAAAGAGGGTTTAATAGATCTGCAAACTGTATCGACTCATGTCAGTCTGCGCAGTCCGCATAGGCTGACATGGATCGAAACCCTTTTGCTGTTTGTAAATTCTATGCATGTCCAAGGACCATTCTACTTCCATATCCAGTCAGTTGTTAGATTAAATGGATTTTATAGATCCCTAATTATGTGATATCGTGATTGATATAATGTATCACGGAGATGCTTTATACCTCCTTTTGTCAGAGCGTCATTCATATGACAAAACATATCTGTCACGCCATTCGCAAAAGTTATGTGTTTATCATTGTAAACTGCAATTTGTAATCAGAGAGTAATTTAACATAAACTTCAGGGAGGTCTGACGGGCCATTACTGCGCTTTTTTACCCAAGAAGGAGAGGCATGGCAATCTATAGATGAACTGTGCTCTGGTAAAAGGGGGCTTAATGCATCTCCGCGATGCATACTAGTAATACCCAGCAAGACATCACCTAAATATCCATTTTGTCAGACAACCGACTGACTCATGAGGTGGAATGACCCCTTGACATGCAGAAAATTTAGATGGCAAAAAGTTTTGGCAATGTCAGCCTGCGCGGACTGCTCAGGCTGATTTAAGTCGATACTTTTCGAGAAAACGCATTAAGCCTCCTTTTCAAGGAGCATGGCTCAAAGGGTTTTATCAATATGCAAACAAGGTAAATAACATCACTTTCTGCGCGCTAATTTACTGGTGCGGTTTTGCACAACATCTTTAACCCTTTCCCAAGCGATAAAAAGTTAGACTGGTCCAAATTGAAAGAGTTTGCTGACGATAATTTAGAATTTGATGAAAATGACAGAAAGTTCTCCAAAAGGGTAGAAATCAATGTGGGAAAAGGAGAAATTGCTCGTTACGAGCAATTTCTCCTTTTCCCACAGTGTTTTCAAAAGACTTGTACTGCAGACACGTGAAAACCAGGGCTTGTTTGGGAAAGGTTTAATGCATATTTTCTGATCTATCATAAAACGGAGATTTATCACAGGCTGTTTTCTGTTGCATTTCACCGCCCTTTTAACGATGTTTAACAATTAAGGTTTTTTTAATCTTTTTTTTTTTCTTTCGACAGTTTGATTAGGTAAGATGCTTCGCTTCTCCTGAAAGCTCTGCTTAGCCCCAAAACTGGTCATTTTAACTGAATGTGTCAAAGATTCTTTAATTTGTGTATAGGCATATGATATGAGCTTTCATTATTATTCAGTCTTGGAACTAATAAACGACACGAATGACTTGATCAGGTTCGAAGAAAAAAAACCCAAGGTAAAAGATTGCAATGTAAAGTGTGCTTGAGAATTAATAATTATTTGAAAGTGAACGGTGTAGATTCAAGATCAGCGTACGCGTTCAGAGCAGTCTGGTCTTGATTAACGCTGTACACAAAGAGTCTTTCATACACATGAAATTCATATAATTATATTTAAAACGCTATCCACAAAGAGTCTTTCGTATAATAATTTGAAAGTGGACGGTGTAGATTCAAGATCAGCTTGCTATGTTCACACTGAAGAGTCTTCGAGTGCCACTTTCAACAGTTAAAACCTTTGAAATATTTCATTAGTATATCCGTAGCATCACTTCAAATGGTAGTCGTAGAAGTAGGTTCATTTACCCTCGCCATTCGTTATGATCAAATTATTTCTAAACTGATCAATTTCTCTATTTGAAAACACACTCGCTCATTTATGAAACATTTATCTCGAAAACAATTATCTCGAAGAAAATTCAGTTTTGTTTCTGTAAGACTGTGTTGATATTGTAAATCAAGTAAACTAATCACATTAAAGTAACCACCAAATAGTTCTTCTGACGTCACAGAAGTGTAATTATTTCCACCGCAGTCTTCTTGCATAAACATAATTGTTAAGGTAAATATTTTGCCTACTTTGCTACATTTTTTACTTCTGTCATGTGGCAAAGAATGAGGAAATGATGATCATCAAAAGACAAGTTATAGATTATCGAAGAGTATAGACTAAGATCACACTGCACGAATGTGTCGGCTGATCCCAATCTTCCGTTCCCAAGGAAATACCACCAGAATTTTCGAAACGCTCAGTGAATGGGTCAGCTCTAATTTTCGAGCATTTTCCTCGTCTTGAAGCACACCACTTCTGAAAAAACATTTTGGCAAAAGGAGAAATTGATCGCTTCGAGCAATTTCTCCTTTCGCCACAATGTTTTCAGTCATATTCATGTATTAAACCTTAACTCATGGTAACTCTCCCGATTTTACCAAGCTGTTTTCATAATCGTCTACCGCAAATTTGTTTCACAGAGAAATGACAATGTAGCAGTTTCATACATTTCCCTTATCGGAACAAAACAAGTTTACTAAATTATCAATAGATCAACCAGCTACAGTGCGACAATACCATCTAACGCTTTGTTGCGTTCATTTAATAAAGTACTAATTTTGGGCGAGTTCACATCGATGTCCATATGGGGTACTGGGGCATACCGTCTATTTACTGATTGACCGTGTAATGCCCTCCGTATGAACTTACCGTATATCGATGAAAACAATGTGTCGTGTTGCTTCGTCGTATTAAGCTATATGACGGTCCCCAAACATCTCATACAAAACTCATTTTCTCGATTTATTATCATTATCGTTGGTAGTCGGAGAAGAAGAAAATCTGATATGGTTTTCCAAGAAGTTTACCCTTTCAGCGCCAAATAAAATATGAACCATGCTGTGTGAAAAGGGGGCTTAATGCACCGGCGCGGATTTGACCTGGCTCGATACATTTTGCTATTGGTCAATTTTCTGCATGTCAAACAAAGTACCACTCTACCTCATGATTCAGTCGATTATTAGACAAAATGGATTTTATGGATCCATAATTATGTGATGACTCGCTTGGTATCATGCATCGCAGAGTTGCATTAAACCCCCTTTTGCCAGAGCATGGCTCAGATTATAAACTCGACTTCACGACTGTTGAAAACACGTGTACTCGCCACCGAAACCAAGAACGAAATTAATCTTATAGGTTTGATTGATATTAGCTCCTTACCAAACGACAAAATTTTAGCCTTGTCCAAATTGAAAGCATTTGAAGACGACAATTTAAATGTAACTCAAGACATGGGATTTGTCTTTCACAGAGAAGAAAACATCGTGGGAAAAGGAAAAAATGCTGGTAACCAGCATTTTCTCCTTTTCTCTCAATGTTTTTAAAAGGTTTCTTCCATAGGGTCGCTATAAGTCGAGATTGTGTGGTAAAGGTTAGAGCTCCGAGATCAGACTGGTCGTTCTTTGAGGTCTGATCTTGATCTATGCCACCCGCAAAAGCCCTTGTCTTCGCCTATACTGCTAAGTAAGTTAAACGATACTTTGAAGCCGATAGCAAAATCTCGAATAATGCCGTTTCAAACTTATTTCTTGGAGAAAAAATATATCCTTTTCGGACAGTGTGGATCCAAGATCAGACTGCACGTTCTGTGCAGTCTGATCTTGGATCCACACTGTCCGGGAACGGTCACTGAGTCGTGCTTAGCATCGTTAGGATTAAAGATAGACCGTAGGCCGTTCTTACTGTTTACCTTGGTGGCTTCAGTGGTTGTGACGTTGGATTTTTAATCATGAAATCCTGGTTCGAGCTCTGCTGGACAAGTGGTAGTGTCCTAGTGCAAAACACTGGCCTAGGGATTTAACCTACTAATGGTGAAACAAGAAAGACATGAAAAAAGAGAGCCTCAATGGTGATATGAAAAATATCGTTGTACATGTATATAACTGGAGTAGTTAACATGACTCAACTCTTTACAGAACAACAAAATTTTAGACTTTTCCTAATTGAAGGTTTTTGCAGACCACAAATTCAGTGTGGCTCAGGTGATGGAATTAGTCTTTGAAGAGATAGACAGCATTGTTCAGAAGGAAGGAACGGCTGGTAACAAGTATTTTCTCCTTTTCATTTAATGTTTTCCAATGCTTTGGGGGCTAAAAGGTCAAGGCATTTTGATGAATTACTGCATGTAGGAAAATTTTGTCGAAAGGAGATAGATAGATAGATAAATAGAGAGAGAGAGAGAGAGAGAGCGGGAGGGAGGGGAGGAAATGGGAGAAGGTGTTATTGCAGAGATTTTGAATTAAAACCGTCGCAAAGTCCATCCTCGTCATAGCTATCTCCACTATATTAATAACGCTGTCCATGTTAACTTTCTATGTCTTCTCGGTCAATATAGCTAGAAGCTACATTAACCCTTAACCACACAATCTTAAGTTTTAACGACTCTGAGAAAGAGAACTTTTGAAAACATTGTGGGGAAAGGAGAAAATGCTGGTAACCAGCATTTTCTCCTTTCCCCACAAAGTTTTCTTCTCTCAGAAGGCAAATTTTAGATTTTGAGTCACGTTTAATATATAGTCTGCATATGCTTTCAATTTGGACCAGTTTAAAAATTTTGTCGTGTGGTAAAGGGTTGAACTAAGACCCGTACCTCATGACGATGGCTCTCGTCGTCTTATAGTGAGCAGCTTTGCAGAAATGTAGCAAAAGGAGAAGTTACTAAATAGAATCAATATTTCCTTTTGCCGCAATAGTTTTCATGTGTATTCATGTAATGAACCATTCTTGTTGATTAGTACTATTTTACAAGGATGTTTTCATAGCCATCTGCTGCAGATTTGTTTCAGACAGGAATGCTTTAACTATTTACTAAAAGAAAAAAAATAAGAGACTAGTCCGAATTGAAAGCAAATACAGATGAAAAATTATATTTCAAATAAATGATGCTTTTTGTACCTAAATTTGTAGGGAAAAAATGTGGCAAAAGGAGAAAGTGATGATCTCTAGCATGTTCTCCCTTTCCCACCGTCGTATCAAAGTCTTTACTTCGAGGTCGTTGAAACGCAGGATTGTTTGGCAATTATCTCTGGCCGATATTGAAGAAGATTTTTTTCTTGAATGGCTTCTTGTGACATTCATTTATTTGACAATGTGAGAAACATTCGTTTACAAATAACTTCTAAAGATTTCACTGAAACTGTTTGAATAATAATGTTGTTCTACTACTGTAAGTTAAACAACCGTGAGTGCGAAAAGTTCCCGTCTTATCACACACGGCGGAACTTTCAACAACATATGCATTCTGTCAGTCAAACTGCATCATGGAATCTATTTGTGCCAATAGTGGGTATGCCATTGTTCGCGTACATCATGCTCTAATAGTGGGTATGACGTTGTTCGCGTACATCATGCTCTAATAGTGGGTATGACGTTGTTCGTGCACATCATGCGCCAATAGTGAGTATGACGTTCTTTGCGTACATCATGCTCTAATAGTGGGTATGACGTTGTTCGCGTACATCATGCTCTAATAGTGGGTATGACGTTGTTCGCGTACGTCATGCTGTAATAGTGGGTATGACGTTGTTCGCGTACATCATGCGCCAATAGTGGGTATGACGTTGTTCGCGTACATCATGCGCCAATAGTGGGTATGACGTTGTTCGCGTACATCATGCTCTAATAGTGGGTATGACGTTGTTCGTGCACATCATGCGCCAAAAGTGGGTATGACGTTGTTCGCGTACATCATGCGCCAATAGTGGGTATGACGTTGTTCGCGTACATCATGCTCTAATAGTGGGTATGACGTTGTTCGTGCACATCATGCGCCAAAAGTGGGTATGACGTTGTTCGCGTACATCATGCGCCAATAGTGGGTATGACGTTGTTCGCGTACATCATGCGCCAATAGCGGGTATGACGTTGTTCGTGCACATCATGCGCTAATAGTAAGTATGCCATTGCTCGCGTACATAATGCGCTAATAGTGGGTATGACGTTGTTCGCGTACATCATGCTCTAATAGTGGGTATGACGTTGTTCGTGCACATCATGTGCCAATAGTGGGTATGCCATTGTTCGCGTACATCATGCTCTAATAGTGAGTATGACGTTGTTCGCGTACATCATGCTCTAATAGTGGGTATGACGTTGTTCGTGCACATCATGTGCCAATAGTGGGTATGCCATTGTTCGCGTACATCATGCTCTAATAGTGAGTATGACGTTGTTCGCGTACATCATGCTCTAATAGTGGGTATGACGTTGTTCGCGTACATCATGCTCTAATAGTGGGTATGACGTTGTTCGCGTACATCATGCGCCAATAGTGGGTATGACTTTGTTCGCGTACATCATGCTCTAATAGTGGGTATGACGTTGTTCGCGTACATCATGCTCTAATAGTGGGTATGACGTTGTTCGCGTACATCATGCGCCAATAGTGGGTATGACTTTGTTCGCGTACATCATGCGCCAATAGTGGGTATGACGTTGTTCGTGCACATCATGTGCCAATAGTGGGTATGACGTTGTTCGCGTACATCATGCGCTAATAGTAAGTATGCCATTGGTCGCGTACATAATACGCTAATAGTAGGTATGCCATTGTTCGCGTACATCATGCGCCAATAGTGGGTATGACGTTGTTCGCGTACATCATGCGCTAATAGTAAGTATGCCATTGGTCGCGTACATAATACGCTAATAGTAGGTATGCCATTGTTCGCGTACATCATGCGCCAATAGTGGGTATGACGTTGTTCGCGTACATCATGCGCCAATAGTGGGTATGACGTTGTTCGTGCACATCATGTGCCAATAGTGGGTATGACGTTGTTCGCGTACATCATGCGCTAATAGTAAGTATGCCATTGGTCGCGTACATAATGCGCTAATAGTAGGTATGCCATTGGTCGCGTACATCATGCGCCAATAGTGGGTATGACGTTGTTCGCGTACATCATGCGCCAATAGTGGGTATGACGTTGTTCGTGCACATCATGTGCCAATAGTGGGTATGACGTTGTTCGCGTACATCATGCGCTAATAGTAAGTATGCCATTGGTCGCGTACATAATGCGCTAATAGTAGGTATGCCATTGTTCGCGTACATCATGCGCTAATAGTGGGTATGCCATAGCTCGCGTACATCCAAACAATCTCACAACTCCTTCAACAGGTCTGTCGCACTGAAGCACACCAATTGCGCGTTGGCATTGACTTTGACGTAAGCATGCCATGCAAGTGGCTCTACTTTTGAGTCTTTGTAATGATTTTGTTTTTAATTTGACCTGTGCAGCTTTTAAACTTTGAACGAGGTATAGAGGAAACAAGTAGAATACAAATAGATACAGTTTATCTTTCATTGAAAGATTATCGACCTTTAACGCATGTATAGTACATTTGCCAGACGATAAAATTGCAGATTCAAAAAAGAAAGAAAGTATTTACAGACGACACATTGAACGAGGTTCACATGGTGGAATTTGTCTTTGACGGAGTAGAAAAAATTGTGGGGAAAAAGAAAATGCTGGTAAACAGCAATTTCTTCTTTTCCCTAACAATGTTTTCAAATGTTTTTTTTTTTTTTTTCCTCTCTCTCTCAGGAATATTTGGTTAAGGAATCAGTTAGTCTTTGAAAGACCTGGCCTTCAACCTTTCCAATTACAATGCTTTCTAAAATGTTTCATGAATATTCGTTCCTGACTAGTATACACGTAGAGAAGGGTAGAGTGGGAGAGAGAAGGGCTGCAATGGTTTTGGTTGAACAATTGACAGATTGAAGGGGCATATTTAATATTCAAGTGTCAACTTCGGTACAGGTACCTTAAAATTAATGATCATCTTTTTTCTTTAGACGTCAACAAAAACAAAGCCGCAGGCGTGTTTAAAAATAGAAAAAAAAAAATACACTAAGTAAATTCGAGTTCTTGAAAATGAGCTGTGCTCGGTGAAAAGGGGGCTTAATGCGTCTGCGAAAAGTATCGATTCAGATCAGCCTGCGCAGTCCGCGCAGGCTGACCTGGGCCGAAACTTTTCGCTATTGTTCAATTTTCTGCATGTCCAAAGACCAGTTTACCTCATGAGTCCATTATTAAAGAAAAAGTTGCTATTATGGAGAATTTGCAGATGACAAATGCCTACTAATGAAATTTGTCTTTGAAAGGGTAGAAAACATTGTGGGAAAAAAAGAAAATGCTGGTTACCAGCACTTTTTTTTCCCACAATGTTTTCAAAAGTTTTTTTCCTTTGGGTCGTTAGAACTCGGGATTGTGTGATAACGGGTTAAAGTATTTGTCTGGAAAGGGAACAAAATGTTTTGGGGAAACATTACAACGTTTGCCTCTATCCACACTGTTCTCAAAGATCTCAAAGATCCTTTTTTTGTCCCGAGAAGGTAACAACTCAGAATGGTTTGATAAAGGGCCGAAAGAACATTTATGAAGAATTAAACTTAAAAAAAGGACCCCCATCTGCACAATTTTTATCATTGTGCAAAATTGACGATTTAATCTGTTACATACTTTATCACTATATAACAATTTGGATTATCGTTCGAACAAAAACTTAATAACGGGCGTTTACTCTATTCTTGCCAATCGCGACTTAAATGGCATTTGCGGATAGCGTAGATCACGAATCTGATCCTATGCTACGATAAAAATGCTGGTGACCAGTATTCTCCCCTTTTTCTCACAACGTTTTCTGCTCTGTAAGAGAACTTCTCATCTGCACCAAATTTGGATTTGTCATTCGCAATTGCTTTCAGATTTGAAAAGTCTAAAAAATTCGTGGTTTAGGGAAGGTTTAAGTCGTTATTATACAAATGTGAAAAACTGTCAACTTTGAGGATATAAAAATTCGTATTTGTCTAGCAAATGAATATACGTGCGAGAGAAATTGACAATAGGATTGAATTCTCAATGCGAAATTCATAATCATAAAACAAGACCCACCGCAAGATAAAAGAAAGAAAGAAAAAACGCTCTTTTCTGTCTAAAATAGGAATTCCTAGTTTTTGTCAATAATTCTATTTTCATTTTGGATGTTAAAAGTCTTCACGATGTTCTATATATGTTTTAACTGTTCGCTCTTCAATAGAAAAGACCTAGTTTTTTTTTTCTATTAACTCGGTGACAAAAATAACATCAACATACGGAGCTATTAATCCGCTCGTTAACCGATTATTCCACAACGCACATTTTGTGCAGATCTAATTTGAAAGCTTTTGTAAAAACGAATAGCGATTATAAGCTAGCAATACTTTGAATCAGAAAGAATCAAAACATTGTGACAGAAGTAGAATATGTTTGCTTCGAACACTTTATCCATTTGCTACAGGTGTATCTACTGTGGTATGACGCAGAAGCGTTGAAAGACGCTCGCTTGCTAAGGTTAAAGGGTTAACTCTTTACCAGACGACAAACTTTTAGCCTCGTCTAAACGCAAAGCATTTGCAGACGACAAATTAAATGTTACCCAAAACATAAAATTTATCTTTCATGGGGTAAAAAAAAAAGATTGTGGGAAAAGGACAAAATGCTGGTTACCAGCATTTTCTCCTTTTCCCACAATGTTTTCAAAAGCCTTCTTTCGCAGAGTCGTTAAAAGTCGGAATAGTTCGGTAAATGGTTAAAGAGTCTAATAATATCGTGCTTACGTCACGACGAGGATTCCACTCCTTAATTAATGAATTGTATTAGACAAAATCATGTTTGATACAATGCATTAGTGATGTTACACTGCCTTGACATGTCCGTACGTCAGCGCAAAAAGTCGACATCTGAAACTCGGGGTTTAACTCGTATGGTGGCATATTTCTGCCGCGAGATACGCGATAGCTATCGTGATAATTTTAGAAAACTTTCAAGATAATTCGAAGTTTCCTGGAAATTTTATCTAGGTAGTGAAAAGTTTTCTGAAAAAAATATCACGATAAACTTTGTTATCTAGAAAATTTTATGTTGATTATTTCTCAGTCGTGAACGACGCTGACATCGAGGTAAAATTATCGCGATAGCTCTACCCTTTTCTCGATATCTTTAAATAGAAAAATCACCATTTGGATGAACTCGGAAGTTTTTGACTGTACAGGAGACAAAGATGATCCGAAATCGTATATAATTATAGATACCGTGAATGTCAGTTGTGGGCACGAGCGTAAAAAAAATCGTGATAACAGTTAGAAATATTGCGATATTTTTATCCTGAAACTTTTTGTTAACTAGATAATATTTCCAGGAAAGTTTTTTTTTTTATCGCGATAATTCTCTAAAATTATCATGATAGTTATCTCGTATCTCGTGGCAGAAATATACCACCATAAACTTGTCTTATCGACTTTTTGCCAGGAATGTGACGATGTTAGATAACACCTATTGCGTCATTGATAGGGGCTTTCAGATGTCGACCATGAAATTTGCTTCGTTTCTTTAATGACACATCCGTACAGCCAGAAAAAAATGTTACGATTTGACAGCCTGTAAAATGGTTCAGAATTAGTCAACTGTATAAACATGAAAAATTACCTATATACTAGGATATGGCGTAAGGGATAAATGAGTGCATCGGAAATCTTTGATTTAAAACCGGAAACGTCACACCAGTAATTTCTTTGAAGACCTCCAGGAAATGAAAATAAATTTTCTATCCGTCGTAAGCTTTGCAACCTTCCAATCGTCAGGGGCAGCATTTGCAATGGAGATACAAGAATGATCATAGTTTTAAAAAAATAAAGATGAAATGGGTTAAAAACTGACTGAAAACGAGTCTCAACCTGACGACATGACTTAGGCCAAATCACACTGAAAGCTTTGCTGAAGACCAGTTAACTGTGGCTAAAATGATAGGACCGTTCTTTGAAGTGGGAAAGGCAGAAAATGATGGGCCCGTATTCACCAACCGTTCTTAGTAATATACATAGCCTAACTCTGAGGAACTTTCTAAATTTGAAATTAAGGCGATAACTGATTGGTTACAGCATTTTGTTTAGCCAATCAGAAATTATTGCGTTACTTTCTAAATAAAGACTGAGATTGACTGATTGAAGTGAATGGTGTTTAATGCCGCTTTCAACATTATTTCAGTCATATCACGGCGACAGCTGGCTTTTCACTAGTGCTAGGCTAGGGCTCTGAAATGTCTTGCCCAAGGACACTCCCACGAAAAACCAAGTGCTTCCAGTGAGGCTCGAACCCGGTCCTCCAGGTTACAGGTCCTACACTTTGCTACTGAGCCACGCAGGACCCCAAAGACTAGACTAATGATGCGATTTTGAATGGTTGGAGAATATTGCTCTTGGTTATCCAAATTTCTCTTTTACATACGATACTTACGATACTTCTAAGAGCCGGGTCCCTGAAGGTCGTAAAGGTCGATCCTTGAATGCAGGATCGTTTGGTAAAGGGTTGAAAGCTTTTGAAAAACTGAAATGTCGGGAATGGAGAAAATTCTGAAAACCGACATTTTCCCCCTTTCACACATCTTCTTCTGCTCTGTCTGATTCAAATTCCATTATTTGTGTCCCATTTAGTTGTCGTCTGCAAATGCTCTCAATTTGTACATGGCTAGAAATTTATCGTATGGTAAAGAGTTAAGATAAAGAATCAGTTCATATCAGAACATCAGTTTTCTGCGACGAGTTTATTGTTGCTATAATTGGTTTCGTATCAGAACAGTTCTGATTTTATCATTGAACTTGCATTCATGCTTAGAAATTAACCGTTAGGCTGCTAAGTGCAACTCACTGACCTTTTGCGGACCGTGTAGATCAAGATCAGACTGCACAGAACGTGCAGTCTGATCTTGGCTCTACACTGTCTGATTAGGAGACATTTGTGCTCCCTGTAAAACAATAAAATTCGGTTTTTTACCATCGGCTTGACAGTATCATTTCACTTATTTAGCAGATTAAGAGTTAACGACATTTTTGTCGCCTACAAAGTAAAGCCGACATTTTTTCTACCTTTTTTTTCTGCCGTTCAGAATATGTTCTGTAAAAATGCAGAGACTTTTTGATCAGTGTGTGGCATCAGGTAACGGATGGTGGATCTCCAACATCAGACTACATGCACTTTGTACTCTGATCTTGATCTTCATTGTCCGGAAGGACTTTTTATGTAACTCAGAGCGATGTAAAGGATAAAGATGGCTCATCTGATATGACATAATGGCGCCGTTCCTATTTTTTTCTTTTGTTTTATTCTCCAGAGGAAGGTTCAGGTGAATTTCTATAATTATAAGCCGATCCCCATTAGGTCCATGGTAATCTGCAGGATAAGTAATCCCGTGGTGGTAAGCTCGAATACTAGCTCGGCCAAAGCCACTGCTTAGGACTGACGAAAGTTTTTTTTAAAGAGTTGGGCCCTATGTAGCTGAAGGTTGATTGACTGATTGATTGTATGGTGTTTAACGCCGTTTTCAACATTATTTCAGTTATATCACGGCGGCCAGTGCTTTCCTGGAGTTTCTTTTACCAATACTCCGCACAATATTCTTTCCAAGCCACTGGCTGCTTTCCCACATTACCATCGCCGAAACAATGGTCAGCGGTGAGAGAGGAATGAATCCTGTCGCGATGACTATCATCAATCCTCGGAAAGAAATTGGCCAAGCCGGGGATAGAACCAGCGACCTCCTGTTCTCAAGTCCTGTGCGCTACCGACTGAGCTACGGGGGCTTGGCTAGGCTGAGAGTTGAACTCTTTCAGCACCGAATATATAAGCGATGCTCTGAGTAAAGAGATTTTTCTGTATCTTCATGATGTATCATACTAAGCAAGTGGTCACAAAATATATATATGTATCCATTTTGTCTGAAAACGGCTCTGTATTGTTGATTAGAATTTGCCTTTTGGCAGGCAGAAATTTTTGCAATAGCAAAAAAGAAAAAGATTCGATCCAGGTTCCTGCTAAAATAAGTTAAAGTGGAACTTTCAAGCGTATAGTATAAACCCAAATTTTGCTATTTCAAAGGTATTTTTGAGGGAAAAATGTCTCCTTAACGGACAGTGTAGATCCAAGATCAGACTGTACGTTCTGTGCAGTCTGATCATGATCTACACAGTCCGCAAAAGGTCGGTGAGGCGCCTTAGCAGCTTAAGGGTTAAACCCCGCTTCCAGGAAAGTGAGACCCATGTAAACTTGACCTCTTTCGACAACTGGAAATGCAGTCTACTGAAAACCAGACAGGCTTTTTATGATTTATGCTTGACGCGAAAGAAGAAGACTGTATATACCTTCGCGCGATAAAAGGGTTAAGGCCCTTGATTTGCAATCTCCGTGCTGCATTTTAAACTGTCTCCCTAATTTTAATCTTAAAGAATTGTCTGAATTTCAAAGGAACGCACTTTCTGATAGACAAAATCAAACGATTTGGGTCAGTCAGAAATTACTTCTATGGTTAGAATTAGTATTAAAAAGCAATCTAATATGGATGGTGAATGCAGGCCACGAGGTCCTTGGTTAGAATCTAGTAAAATAGCCATTTTCCCGGTACTATGCCCGAGAACCAAAGCGAACCCGACACTAAATTTACATTTCTTGAAAATTCGCTTCATTGGGAAAGAAAACAAATCTCCAGCATTAGCATTGATTTAGTCTTGGATTGATTTTTTCCAAAGTCATGCAACAAAGACAATTATTTGCATGTTTAAATCTTGACATAATTGGAATAAGTATGGAATATAACTTATTTAGAATTCTTAATGTCTCGCATCGAATATGCAAATTTGTTGTTTTCGTGCGTTTTATACGATAACCTTTGTTGAAATATTAATCCCAAAAATAATGACAATGTACCAAATTATTATGTTATTCAGTAGTTGTGATTTATATCAAGCTGTTATTTGGTAATTCCTGTGTCGTTTTTAAAGTACTATTTCCAAGTTTGACACTAAAATAACCGTTGTAAGGCACTCAATCGATTCTTTAACCCTTTCCCAAACAAGCCCTGGTTTTCACGTGTCTGCAGCACATGTCTTTTGCAAACACTGTGGGAAAAGGAGAAATTGCTCGTAACGAGCAATTTCTCCTTTTCCCACAGTGTTTTCTACCCTTTTTGAGAACTTTCTACCATTTTCATCAAATTTAACATTGTCGTCTGCAAACTCTTTCAATTTGGACCAGTCCAAATTTTGTCGTTTGGGAAAGGGTTAAACGTCTTGCAAGTCACCGAAATCTGTACACTCCTCCATGTTCAAAGTATTTGCAGACACGATATGATAAATTTGTGAATCAATAAATGCAGACATTAACCTTTGACAGGGTTAAACACATTGTTGGAAAATGAGACAAAAATGCTGGTTACCAGTTTTTCTCTTTTTTATGTTTTCAAAAGCATGTTTTTGAAGGGTTGTGGAAACACTGGATCGTTTAGTAAAGCGCTTTAACTCTTTACCAAACGACAAAATGTTAGACTGGTTCAAATTGAAAGCAATTGCAGACAACAAATTAAATGTGGCTAAAAATTGAAATTTGTTTGGGAGAAAGTAGAAAACATTATAAGAAAAGGAGAAAATGCTGGTTACCAGCATTTTCTCCTTTTCCCACAATGATTTCAAAAGGCTTTTTTCTCAGGATCGTTTAAAGGATTGTGTTGTAAAGCGTTTAAGTACTCATATTTGATGGCGCCAGGCAGAATGATATAGATTACCATTTACTGCTACAGTTTTGCATTGTGCACCGATATTTTATTCATTCTACTGGGGATGCAGCGTAACCAGGCAATATACCGCTGTCTGTATATTTGTTCAGAAAATCAGATTTAATTTGGCTTTGCTTCTGCTCAAACAGTGTCCAGATCATTTTTTATGGGGATGTATAGGAATTTATTTCACTTTCATCTTTTTCATATATCTGTTACCTCTCATTCAGAACAAAAACAGAAAGTGTACGAACATTTGAAGAAACGTGTAAGATGTATGCTTCTGATTTGAACTCCATCTTTCTCTCTGTCTGTCTGTCTGTCTCTCTCTCTCTCTCTAATCCCACTTCCTTCTTTCTCTGCCACGAACAGCTTCACTATAGTTTACTTCAATTAGTTTATCGTTTTTGTTTACAGATTATGCGTCACGATAGTCCACCGGATATGACGTCATCAATCGATTTTCCAATGGCAGAAGATATAAAACCGGACGACAGTTTTTGGGATTACACAGGATACAAAAGCCTCATGGGCGGCTATTCACAGAGGAAAAATAGTGGAAAGTCGGACGAACCGGCCTCCCCATCGGACTCTGGTGGGGGAATGTCAAACAGTGAAGATTTCAGTGAAAGAAAAATCAAAAGTCCAAAACGGTCGACGAAACGGCGGAAAGGCGTTAGTGCTAGAGAAAGGAATATGAGACGCATTGAAAGCAATGAGCGAGAAAGACAGAGAATGCATTCATTGAATGATGCTTTTGAAGGTTTGAGAAACGTTATTCCACATATAAACATGGACAGAAAATTATCAAAAATTGAAACATTAACTCTCGCCAAAAATTACATTAAAGCTCTTACAAACGTTATTTGTGATTTACGTGGAGAAACAGCCGTGTTCAATGACCTTGACCCTGCCGGAAGTGAGGGTGCGAAATGCAGTCCGAGTACGAGCGGGTGTGAGTCAATAAACAGTCCAGATGGAGATTTAGATTCCAATTCCGGTGCAGACTGTGATCTTGTGGTATAAAAATAAGAAAGTTTGCATCAGCATAAATAAGCCAGAAGTTCCATCCAAATTCACACATTAAACTAATCACCATGAAAACAATCCATGACATAGCGTTAAATATCATAGATTTATTTATTTTTTAGAAGAAAACTCCATTTAAAAACCCTTTAATTAAAGAAGCATCGTTTATTTTCGATATGGCATTCGGGACCACAAATTTTATTGACGTAATAAACATGTGGTTGGTAAAATATGAACTCTGCGTGACTGTTAGTTTGTTCATAGCGAATCATTTACTTGTTATTGAATAATTCACGGTCAGCAATTTTCATTCCATAATCCACTGGACTTGATGAATCGGCCATTTCCCTTTCCACATATAGAAACAATCATTGCCAGATGCCAAGAAAGTGACTTGGGTTTTTTGTGTTCCTTAATCATTTTAGTGTTGCCGTAAATAATGCCTGAGACGGTGGCGTGAAAATAGCTGTAGAGTGCTTTTCACTGCGTGGAAGTAAGATGTATCGCAGTAGTGAGAGTGTCATCCATCATTTTTTTTCAAGACCATCATTATAATTCAATGGCGACGGCGTAGGGATAAAAAGTAATGGATTTTCTATTACCTTGGAACTCTGTATGGGAAAAAAAGGTTTACGCGAATCAGTGTTGGCCTTTGAGGATTCTTATTGATTTATCTAAAGTGACATTTCCTTGGCAAGTAGGAGAAGCACACGAAGTGTAGCGAGGACATATTTGGTAAAACAGGACTATGACAATTTGTCGAGAAATCAACAGAAATTTGTTTGGACCCTTTTTTTCCTGCTGAGTTATAATAACTAGTCGTTTACCAAACAATTCCATGTCTTTACGACTTAGGAAAGAGACGGCTTTTGAAAACATTATGGTAAAGGGAGAAAATGCTGGTGACCTTTCCTTTTGTTACAAAGTTTTCTACCACTAATGACAAATCCTATCAAGTAAGCGACGTTTAACTTGCCGTCTGTAAATCAAGGGGACCGTTCCATCTGCATTTTGGAAAATTTTACAGGAGAGAGAGAGAAAAAAAAAAAAAACCTCATTTCTGTGAAAAGCATTGTTGGCTTAGATGATCTCTTTAGGTAACCCTTTACCAGACGACAAAATTTTAGCCTTGTCCAAATTGAAAGCATTTGCAGACGACAATTTCAGTGTGGCTCAAATGGTGCAACTTTTCTTTGATAGGGTAGAAAACTTTGTGGGAAAAGGAGAAAATGCTGGTTACCAGCATTTTCTCCTTTTCCCACAATGTTTTCAAAAGGCTTCTTTCCCAGGGGCGTCAAAAAAGCGGCATTGTGCGGAAAACGGTATTGTGTTGAATTCATTCACACAATTCAACACAACATATCTGAACAAGATGATCAAACAAAGCTTTTCACAGAAATGAGGTTTTTCCCACTCCTGTAATTTTTTTTCAAAAAGCAGATGGAATTGTTTCGTATTTGCTCCTCGAAATGCATTCAATCTGGGTCCGTATTCACATACCATTCTCAAGAATATTCTTAGTCTTTTTCTCCCCAAATTTTTAACTTTGAAAGTAGCACCACTTCTGATTGGCTAAACCAAATGGTTCAGCTAATCAGAACTTGTGATACTTACAAATTTAGAAAATTCTGGAGAATAAGACTTAAGAACGTTTTAGGAATGCGAACCCTGGACAGGTTTTAACCATCTAATCTGCTAAATAAGTGAGATGAAATTTTCAAGCCAATAGTAAGAACCTAAAATTTGCTATTTCAAAGACATTTTTTTTTTTGGTGGGGGGGGGGGGGACTATCACTTGATCGGACAGTGTAGATCAAAGATCAGACTGCACGTTCTGTGCAGTCTGATCTTGATCTACACTGTCCGCAAAAGGTCTTTGAGTCGCGCTTAACAGCCTAAGGATTAAATTTTGTCGTCTGGTAGACCGTACGGCGAATACACTCACTGATTTGAAATTGGTATGATTTTACCCTCGCCCTGCCTTACATGACCTTTGTTGTAGTGTTTGGGAAGCGTAGACTTTGAATACAGCCTGCAGAAATGTGTCTGAGTTTAGTCCATGCACTCCGTTTTTCCTTTGATCTCACAAATAGATTATTGAAACTTTAAACAGCTGATCGAAATTTGTTTTTGATAATGATCAGTTAGATGACTCCATATAGGTTAGTATTACATTGAAAAAAGCATGCCAAGACCAGACTGCACGGTGCAGTTCTGCCAAGGGTCTGTATTCACCAACCATTTCTAAGAACGTTCTTAACCCTTAGGCTGCCAAGCGCGACTCGTGGCGCTTTGGCGGACAGTGTAGATCAAAGATCAGAATACACAAAAGTCTGATCTTTTATCTGCGCTGTCCGATACGGTATTTAGTTTTCAGTGAAATCAACTTTGATATCGCTATTTTTGGGTTTTTACCATTGAATGGAAATTTTCGTTTTATTTATATAGCAGTTTAATCTTATTCTCCAGAATTTTCTAAATTTTGAACAAACACAAGTTCTGATTGGCTAAACCATCTGGTTGGTGAACACGGACCCTGATCTTGACGTACAATTTTCGCAAAAGGATAAAAGAAGTCATCAAACGGAGGGTATGGTGATATATGTTTATATCCCCCCTCCCCCTCCTCATTCTCCTGTCTTCATCGTTTTTTCGCGTTTCTAGTGTCATTAAATGGATAGCGTGAATTGGTGTAAATGGATTTTCCCAGTGATAAATTATCAGTAATCTTCCCTGACAGAGAGAGCATGCGGAGTGAAACTTTTTTTTTTCTCCCTTCTTCCTACACAATTCACTGTTGGAATCTGTCTAAAATCGTCTGCCACTGACAAAGAAAACAATGACAGCTTTCAGGAACCAGTATTTTTTGTCTTTTTTGATAAAAAAAAAAAAATGTTGTTGTTGCCTTTGATTATTCTCCATAGATTTTTGTGTGTTATTTACTTTTTTTGGTGGATTTTTATTTGTCGGACTGACCTATCGAAAAGTTAACCCTTTACCAAATAATCCCTGGTTTTCACGACCCTGGGAAAGAAGACTTTTGAAAACATTGTGGGAAAAGGAGAAAATGCTGGTAACCAGCATTTTCTCCTTTTCCCACAATGTTTTCTACCCTATCAGAGACCTTAAGCTCATCTGTACCAACTTTGAATTTGTCGCCTGCAGATGTTTTGAATTTGAAAGAGTCTAAAATTTGTCGTTTGGGATAAAAAGTCACTCTTACCAAACGACAAAATTTTTGACTTGACCAAATTGAAAGCATTTGCATGCGACAAAATAAATGTAGGTCAAGTGATGATTTTCACCTCTGACAGGGAAGAAAATATTGTGGGAAAAGGAGAAAATGCTGGCTACCAGCATTTTCTCCTTTTCCCACAATGTTTTCAAAACCTTTCTCCATGGTCGTTAAAACTAAGGGTTGTGTGGTAACGGGTTAACTTTTTATTATTGTTAAGATCAATTAATCAATTGTCTTCTGAAACAAAATTACAGCAGACGACATAAAAACACGTTATTGTAAACCGAGGGTAAACCATGTAAATATAAGTTATGTACAAAGCTCCAGGTAGAGGGAGTGATTTTGATTTCAAAATTGAAAATATTAATCACTCTCCATTAAACCCTATGTTATGGGTACTCATTAGTATCGTCTCATCGAGACGATTCTAATAAGTACCCACAACATAGGATTTGGAGGAGAAATAATGGATTTAGGATACTGTCTCTCCTCTTATCTGGAGGTCTGTATGTACATCACGTGAAAAATTGTCTCGGAAGGAGATATTGCATATTGCCACTACGCACGTTCTACTGCAATACGAAAATTGTCGTCTGCAGGATGGTTATGTTTCAGTTACGTATGCCCGAACAAACTTGTTGAAAGGAAGATAGGATTTCACTTTTACTATTCTGAAAATTGGATGAGCATTTTAAGTCTTCACCACACGACAAAACTGTAGGCTTGTCCAACTTGAAAGCCATTGCAGACGACAATTCAAATATGGCTCAAATGGCAGAGTCTGTCTTTGATAGGGTAGAAAACATTGTTGAACTAAAAAGGAGGTTACCAGTCAGTACCAAGATATTGCGATTTGGGTCACTTTATCCGAAGTACCACTCAAACATCAGGTAGTGCCCAATCAAGATAAGATTGTACACAGCAATTGTGCAATCGGATCTTGATATAAATTGTTAGCATAGATATCAAAGGATTTCTCAGCATCTCAGAGGTTTAACCCTTTTCCACACGGTCACGACCTTTGAGGCCCTGAGGTGGAAAAAAAAGCCTTTAAAAATAGAGGGAAAAGGAGAAAATCCTAGCAGTCCGCATTTTCTCCTTTTCTCACGATGTCTTCTACCCAATGCAAGACGTGTTTTATGTTTTGTGTCAGATTTACTTTGTCGTCTGCAAATGCTTTCAGTTTGGACGAGTCTAAAATTTTGTCGTTTGGTGAAAAGTTAAAGTCCTACCTTTCTCCTGAACTGAGATCGTTTTTCTTCAATTGGAAGCCCTAATTAAACTCAATATCTTGAGATGGTCTTAAAATAGAATCTTTTAAGCAGATTAGGAGTGGAACAAACCTGTCTTTCAGCGATAACGTGACCTCGTTTCTTTACAGATTTAGAAAAATACAGAGCAAACAAAATTTATCGTCATCTCTTTTTAATTCTTTACCAAAAGAAAAAAAATTGGACCGGACCAAATTGAAAGCATTTGCAGACGACAAATTAAATGTAGCTAAAATGGTGATTTATGTATTGGATAGGATAGAAAACAGTGTAGGAAAAGGAGAAAATGCTGGTCACCAGCATTTTCTCCTTTTTCCACAATGTTTTCATAAGCTTTCTCCTTCAGGGTCGTTAACACTCGGGATTGTTCGATAAAGAGTTTAACAATAGTGTTAGAATTTAAGCATGCAAAGTATGAATTGAACCAACTTTACAAATTTCAAAAGCAGAGTTAAATAATGGTTTTTCAAGATAGTTAGGCCAAAATATCCTAATAGGTACTGTTTGCGTCGCGTTAAATGCCTTCAACTGTATTTCAGTTACTTCAGTGCTATTGGTTCACCTATCCTATTGTTCCTGGGTGGGGGGGGGGGAATCCTTGACCAGCAAAATACACAACACCCTTTCCCAGCTTCTTTCTGCTTTTCCACACAACTGAAGTCGAAACTGTCTTGAATTTTTATCAAATAATCCTAAGCTTTGACGACCTTTGAGAAAAAGGCTTTTTTGAAAATATCGTAGGAAAAGAAAACCAGCGTTTCCTTCTTTTCCCAGGCTTACCTTGGTTGATACTTTTTGCTATTGCTAAATTTTCTGCATGTCAAAGAACCAGTATACAATTTGATTCAGTCGGTCGTTTGACAAAGTGGATCTTATAGTAATGTATGTAATCTATGTAATGTCTTGCATGGTACGATCAGAGCTCCAGATAGAGTGAGCGATTTTAATTTCAAAATTGAAAATATTAATCACTGTCCACTAAACTTTATGTTATGGGTACTCATTAAAATCGTCTCTTCGAGACGATTCTAATGACTACCCACAACATAGGGCTTGGAAGAGAAATAATAGATTTAGAATGCTATCTCTCCCTTTTATCTGGAGGTCTGTGCGATGCATTACGGAGCATGGCTCATATAAAATCTACTTCATTTGACGGTTGAAAATACAATCCCACTGAATAGTAGGAAAAATTATCTTATCACGACTAAACAAGCGGACGGTATAGATCCAAGATCAGACTGCACGTTCTGTGCAGTCTGATCTTGATCTATGCCGTCCGCAAAAGCAGACTGTCAATTCGATTAGCCAAGAATGCCCCTAGGCGAAAAATTTCTTATTCAAGAACTTTCGTGATATTTTCGGAATTCTGATTAGCTTCTTTCTTGAATGAATGAAGCTATATGTATCAGCCATGCTTTGACAAAAGGGAGGTTAATGTATCTCCGTGATGCATTGTATACCTACTGAGCAAGTCATCGCATAATCATGCCGGATCACAAGAACCCATTTGTCTAACAACCGACTGAACCCTGAAATAAAATGGTCCTTGGACATGCAGAAAATCTATCAAAAGCAACATGTTTCGACCCAGGACAACCTGCACAGACTGCGCAGGCTGAAATGTGTCCATACTTTTCGCAGATGCATTCAGCCCCTTTTTACAGAGCATGGGCCATATCTATCTTTATTTCAGCCAGAAGAAAATAGAATATTGTGTCACCTTATTTTCTTTTTTTCTTTCATTCTCCTTATAAATCAGCTGACGCATTTTCTATGAATAGACCGTAATTGATAGATGATAAATATGGAAACAGGCTTACTCTTTTGACAGCAAGTAATTACATGTAGCTTTTTCACTTAAATGAATAGAAATCTTCGGCAGAGTTAAGAATAAGGGAGCGGGCATGGTAGGATAAAGATCAGACTTCAAGATCTGCACAGTCTGATCCTTATTTACAACTTCAGCCAAAGTTGTTGACGCCGAAAATAGCAGACAATGGGTTAATTAAGAGTCTAGGACGTTTTCTAAATGACAATATTTAAGACTTGTCCAAATTAAAAGTGGTTTCAGATGACAATTCTAATTTAGCTCAAATGAAATAGCTTGTCGTTGAAAGGGAAGAAAACAGTGTGGGGAAAGGAGAAAATGCTGGTTTCCAGCATTTTCTCCTTTTCTCACAATATTTTCAAGAGCTCCATTTCAAAGGGTCGTTAAACTGGGGGTTATTTGGTAAAGGGTTAAACTGATGTACGATGCGTGACCCATCACATTTCAAGAAAAAGAAAAATGAGCCATGCTTTAAGAAAAGGGGTCTTAATGCAACTGAAAAAGTGTCGTCCCAGGTCAGCCTGCGCAGTCCGCGCAGGCTGACCTGGGCCGAAACTTTTTGCTATTGTCCAATTTTCTGCATGTCAAAGGACCAAGTCTAACTTAAGATTCTGACGGTTGAATGGGTTTTATGGATCCATAGCTTTGGGATGACTTGCTTGGTATAAATGTATCACAGAGATGCATTTAGCCCCCTTTTGCCAGAGCATGGCTCATATGTTTACTTTCTTTTCCAGCGATCTTTTTTTTTTTCAAACAATATAAGGATCTGAGAAATTGCTGCCAAACTGTGCTCGATTGTCAACAAAGTTTTCCAACATATTCTTATATACAAAAACGTTATTCTTTTTTTTTCGGCGTAGCTTTTGACCTACCTCTTGGTACTGATAAAGAATGAATAGATCGTAATTTGCGATTGGTCAAAAATGTGCACATGTCTATTCGGCGGGCTCCAGCCCACACATTTATGAAACCGCTATTAACAAGCGTTGCTACTGCTAATCGATATCCCGGGGCCTTGATTCATACCATAGAAAAAAAAAAATGTAGTCGAGAATGCTTCTTTTCTTGCGCTATTAGAAAGTTTAATATTTTCCTTAGCGTTACCCAATAACCCATTACTTCTTTTCAACAAAATCAAAAACAGTGAGGAAAGAGTTTCAATATTCATATTCCAGTATCTCTTACAACATCTATCTTTTTTAACCCTTTCCCAAACAAGCCCTGGTTTTCACGTGTCTGCAGTACAAGTCTTTTGAAAACACTGTGGGAAAAGGAGAAATTGCTCGTAACGAGCAATTTCTCCTTTTCCCACAATGTTTTCTACCTTTTTTGAGACCTTTCTGCCATTTTCATTTAATTTAAAATTGTCGTCTGCAAACTCTTTCAATTTGGACCAGTCCAAAATTTGTCGTTTGGGAAAGGGTTAAGGATATTTCTTGTTTATTTTTTTTTTTACAAGATACAATGTACCTTTAATTGTGTACTATCCAAGGGTTCCAACTCTACGTTAAGTCTTAAATGATTATAAATGTGCGTTAACTTTCCTTGCACAACCTATATGTACTTTTTGTATTTGATACTCAAAGGAATTTGGAATTCAGTTTTTTTTTTTGTCAGAATGGATAGACATTAAAACTAAAACAGGTTCGACAACTGGAACGAATATTTTTGTAAGAAACGATGTAACAATACCAGTTACTCTGTATGTTTATGAAACCAGTCATAACTGCGGTCCAGCTTATTTTTATTTTGGAAAAGAAAAACCGTATGAGCCGTGCTCTGGCAAAAGGGGGCTTAATGCATCTTCGTGATCCATGATGACAAGCAAGTCATCAAATATTTATGTATCAATAAAATGCATTTTGTAAAACAACGGACTGATTCATGAGGTACAATGATCCTTTGACATGCAGAAAATTGACCAATAGCAAAAAAGTTTCGGCCCAGGTCAGCCTGCGCGGAATGCGCAGGCTGACCTGGGTCGGTACTTTTCGCTGATGCATTAAGCCCCCTTTTCACAGAGCATGGCTCATATTAATCTACTCTCTCTGTAGGTAGAGGCCCAATATGTTTTGATCCTATTTGAACGCATAATGAAGTTTTGACTTAGGTTTTCGACTGTTAGTACTTGCTGATTGGTCGCACCAATACATCTATCTTCGACTTACTAGTACTCGGGTTATTGCACTTTTCCTACTTGTACTCGAGTTATATGGGTTTACCTTTTTCGCTACTCGAGTTGTCGGGTTTGTTTCCCTGTAGAAAACTTTACACGCACCGTGGTCTGAGCTTGGACACAATTACACAATATAGCGTTCATTTCTATCGATCTACAAGCAGATTTTTGTCATTTGTGAGCTTGTCTAGACGGCATTAATGGATATTTATTCAATTCACTCCGGGTGATTTATGGTTTGTTTCTATTAGTATCTTGTGTCCTGAAGAACGACACATTCTACGTTCAGTTTATTCCTATTCCATTTTAGTGTTTACTTTTTTATAAATTCTGCAATTTAGATGGCTAGTCTTTGAGTGAAGAAGTTGAAATAAATGCAGAATTGTTTGAGAATACGGCATCTGATTGGTTGAGATCTCGTCCAATCAGCATACTTATCTTTATATTTTAAAACAACAACAACAGAAAAAAAAAGAAAGAAACGACATTATAACCTGTTGAAGGCTCTCTCTACATCTTTGAAAACAAGCTCTAGATCAGACGGCACAAAATGAGGGGTCTGATCATGAGGTTATACTGTCTTCGATATCTAGTTAATGTTGCGGACAAAATTGCCCTGAAATGGTAATGCGTCGTATTTTGTATTTACTGACAAGAATAATATCTAACTTTGCAGCATTTTACTATGATGATTTGATATACTGTATGGTCTAAACCCTTTACGAAGCAATGCTATGTCTCAAGACTCTGAACAAGAAGGGTTTTGAAAACATTGTGGGAAAAGGAGAAAATGCCGATACTCGGCATTTTCTCCTTTTCCAACAGTGTTTTCAACCTCTTTAACAGAGAAATCCCATTATTTTAGCCACATGCAGTTTGTCGTCTGTACATGCTTTGAATTTTGGCGCACCTAAATTCTCGTCGTCTGGTAAATGGGCTGTGTTGGCACTACTTTTTAACCCTTTACAACACGATTTCGTGTTTACAACGACCCTAAATAAAAAGCGTTTGAAAACATTATGGGAAAATATTTTCTTATCCGTTCAAACAAAAATTCAAAAATCTTAGCGAAATATATTTTTTCGTCTGCTAATGCCTCCAAAAAAGACAAGTCTGAAAAGGTCGTCTGACAGAGAGTGCCAGAATCTTTACCTTCTGAAACACGTTTGTAGCAGACGACCTTGTAAAATACCCTTGTGGAAAAGGACTAATTAGCTGTAATTAAGTTTCATACAAAAACAGATGAGAGGAACAATTAAAAAAAAAACAAGAAATATCTTCAATAAAGATAGACGGCACAAATATGCCAGCAAATACGCAGGGGCCCACAAAATAAACATGTCTACGTTTTAGACGAATCAAAAATTTCTATTTATTCATTTGTTATCAGTACCAAAAGGTAGGTCAAAGGCCAGCACATTCAGCTTCGACGAAAAACAACAACCGAGAAGTTGTGACAAGTAGAGATGCCCCGTTCGGACCATTTTTTTTCAACCACATAGTTTTTAAAATGCGGTCTGCAGGTTAGATTGAATCGTTCTCAGGGCTTGAAAAAACGCTATTGGTTAAGGTCAACCAGTTCGAGTTAACGCAACTGATGACTTCCGCCTTTGATATGGTAGAAGACGTTGTGGGAAAAACAGAAAATGCTGATTAACAGCATTTTCTCCTTCCCCCAAAATCTTTCTTCCTCGAGGTTGTTAAAGCTCTGAATTATTTGGTAAAGGCGTTAACCCTTATCCTGCTAAATAAATTAGATAAAACTTTCAAGCCGATTGTGATTGTAAAACCCCGAATAGTCCCTTTCCAACTTCATTTTTGGAGGAAAAAACATCTCCTTATCGGAAAGTGTAGATCCAAGATCAGACTGCACGTTCTGTGCAGTCTGATCTTAATCTACACTGTCCGCCAAAGGTCAGCGAGTCGCGCTTAGCAGCTTAAATGTTAATATATTTAGAGGAATTGTAACGATATATTCTATTCTCTGTTTTGTCTAATTTGCTATTGCACGGAAGTTATAGATTTCAAGATATTTTATGTCATAAAGTGCTCATGTTGAATGTATTATATTCCTACGAATTATCATCCAAAGTTCATCTTTCTGTTCGTTCATGTTATGCTTTTAACTGCTGAAACAGACTCAAAAACCATTGATTATTATTTCATAAATAATTATTACTATTTGTACTTTGATTATTGTAGATCAAGGTTAACTCTTTACCAAACGACAGAATTTTTTAGCCTTCCAAATTGGAAGTATTTACAGGCGACAAAATGAGTGTGACTGAAAAACTGAAATTTCTTTTGGGAAAGGTAGAAAACATTGTGGGAAAAGGAGAAAATGCTGGTTACCAGCACTTTCTCCTTTTCTCACAATGTTTTCAGAAGGATTCTCCTTCAGGATGATTAAAAGGATTGTGTGGTGAAGGGTTAATAATCGATCAGTGGCGCTCTGGGAAAAGGGGGTCTAGTACATTCTTCATGATGTACTACACCGAGCAAGTCCCCGCACAAAATGGACTCGTTTTATCTGAAAACTAGCTCAAGCATGAGTTATCAGGGTCCTTAAGCATGCAGAAAATGTCAGGCTGACATGGGGCTGATTGTTTTTGCAGATGCATTAAACCACCTTTTCAGACAGCACGTGTAGATTTGCATCACGAGACTCAGTGTCAACTCTATTGGCTGTCCAAATCGAAGGGAGACAACCGCATCTAATCAAAGCTTTTTATCTGTCATGACAATTTATTCCCCTTATTAAAATTGATCATTCCAACCTCCATTTCAATTTTCTTTTTTTAACAAACCGCTATATACTTATTTCTTTGCGAGGTAAGAGATCAGACAAGCTATGTTACATAGACCAGGTTTGAATGAGACCTGTATTGAAATGCATCCAACGTACTTGTTATGCGAAAAGCCTGAGGCAAACCAAAATTAACTGGAGGATTGGCAAAATCCAAAATTTTAAAATGTCCGGTTCCGACGATGAATCATATGAGTCCACCTTATTCATCCAACGTTCTTAAAAAAACATTCTTAGTCTTATCTTCAAGAATTTTCTAAATTTCAAAGCAACACATCTTCTGATTGGCTAAACCAAATGGTTTAGCCAATCAGAAGTTGTGTTGCTTTCAAAATCTGTAATAAGACCAAGAATTTTCTTACGGATTGTTGATGATTACAGACCCTGATTTTCCCAGTGCCAGTTCATGATTTTTTATGCTGACAGTAAGTTGTCCACTGTACTAAATTGGTCATTCTGCTCGGAATCTTCCATTTTGATACCTTACATACGAACTGTTCACTTCTTGCTTTGATTCCTCTGTAATCTCTCCCTCATCAGGGAACACGATAATTTTGTGATACATCTTTCGCAGAAGTTTTAAAATATCGTTATGAATGGAGAAAATTCTCTTTTTTTTTTTTTTTTTTCATATATCTTATCTTCTTTTATACAAAGAACTTCAACATATAAAAGTGTTGTAAATGAACAAAATGAAGAATCAAGGTTAAAAATAGAGTTAAAAGCTATGTACATATATTTTTCCCTACAGTGCGAGATAAATGCTGATCGTTATGAGAGACTGGGGTTAAAAAGGGTATTAAATGCTATTATAATGCGTGTATTATTTGTTATGTACGTAACATATGTTATACATCTGTGTAGCGCTCTGGCAAGAGGGGGTTTCGTGCATCTCCGTTATGCATTATATCAACGAAATCATCATAAGGATATGGATCCATAAAATCCGTTATCTCCGTTATCTCACAATCGTCTCAATCCTGAGGTAGAAAGTCCTTTGTCATGCAGAAAAATTGACCAATAGCTAAAAGTTTTGACTCGGATCAGCCTGCGCTGACTGTGCAGGCTGACCTGGGTCAATACTTTTTGCAGATGTGTTGAACTCCCCTTTTCACAGAGTACGGCTCATATAATTTTGTAAAATGAAAACGTTCTGTCTCGAAATATTGCATACTTATATTACATATATTACATGAATTTCGTAGTCAACAAATTGTTTCAAAATTTCCAGGAGTCGTACTGACCAACCATTCATAAACACATTCTTAGTCTGATACTATATTTGGAAAGCAACGCTATTTCTGATTGGCTAAACCGTTTGGTTTAGCCAATCAGAACTTGCGTTACCTTAAAGTAAGATAATTCTTGAGAGATAGACAGAAAATGTTACCACGAATGGTTGGTGAATTAGGGCCTAGATGGCAATTACCTCCCAAAGTCATATTAACAAACAATGCCTTTTCTCTTACTGTTATTCAATGATATTTTTTTAAAAGATAAAGAAGCTGTAAGAATTGCTCGTTTGATGAGTAAGATTCTCAGTAAAAAAAAAAATGTTTTCCTGTACATTGGTTTTTCTTCGAGAGAGAACGTGTTCACTGAGCAGCAATTTTCCCTTTCTTTCAAAGTCATTTGTTTTTCTTGTTTTCTTTGATAGGTGTAGCTTAGAACCATTAGCATTCAACATAGAAAACAATATGAAATGTAATATAAATATGAAAAATATATATACATATATTTATCGATGAAATAATATTTATCTTTGAATCAGCTGTCTTCTTGTCTTTTTTATTTGTTTTCTTAGGCCCAGCTGTGGTCGTAGCCAGCTGCCATTCTAATTTGCATTATTATAATTCTAAATTTAGAAAGTAACACAATTATTGATTGCCTTGACCATTTGGTTTAGCCGATTAGAAATCGCTTTCCTTTGCAAATTAGAAATTTCTTGGGTATTGGGATTAACCCTTTCAGCGCTATAGGCGAAAACGGGGACTTTTGCGAACGGCATAGATCAAGATCAGACTGCACAGAACGTGCAGTCTGATCTTTGATCTATGCCCTCCGCTTGTTTGGTCAAGCCTATAGGATATAAATCTTCCGGTGACTCAATGGATTGTATTTACAGCCACCAAAAGAAGCCAAGTTTGCTTATTTGGCGCCGAAAGAGTTAAAATGCAATTGAGAGTTGCTGGTGAGTACGGCAGACTAATTTAAATCAAACAGTTGCTCAGTCTGTAACGCATAGAAATTATTTCTACTGTTCAAAGCCCTACTCTACAACGTTTTCGACGTCATTTCAGTCATGTCACGGCTTACTTCTTTCATAGGCCACTGAAACTCCAATGGTGTGTCACGGAATACTGAAATTTACATTGCTCGACCGTCAGACACCGTTACTAAAAATGGCAAGTTGGCACATCGTCTCTACATTGCATACTATCATAATAACACAAGGTGGGCAACGATATCGTTGCGCACCTTGTGTTATTATATACGATATAGAGAGGATGCACCAATGTGCTATTTTCAGAAGCAGTATTCGATGATCGACAATGAAAATTTCAGTAATTCGTCGTAGACCAATGGGTCTTCAAAGGCTCGTGCTTTTTTATGTGTGTCCTGGGTTTTACCAATGCGCGGCTTGGGCTCTGACTTGGGTGTTAAAGCGTTTCTCACAGATATGTCGAGGGTTCAGTCTGTTGTCTGCAGTTCAGTGCTCTGTAACGTTTTTATTCTATGGGTCGATTTCTGGAGCTATTCACTTGCTGCGACCGTCCGTGTCACGAACAAACACAAGACTCGAAACATAAATGAGCCATGTTCTAGCAAAAGCGGGGTTAATGCATCTCAATGATGTACGATAACAAGCAAGACAACACATAGTTATGGATCCATAAAAAATACATTTTTTAATGATAATAAAAATTAAAAAAAAAAAAAAAAAAAGACTGCATCATGGTCCTTTGACCTACAGAAAATTGACCGATAGCAAAATGTATCGATCTAGGTTTAGCTTGTCCGACTTGCGCAGGCTGGCCTGAGTCAACATTTTTTGCAGATGCATTAAGCTCTTTTCACAGAGCATATGGCACACATACGTTTGAAGACAAGAAATATGATTCACTGGGGTAAACAGTGTCAACGTGCCACTGCTTTCCTTCAGAAGGATGAAGATGAAAGTTTTCTTTCGGTAAAGAGTGAAGCAGCAATTCTGGTAGCTCGTATGAAAGAACCCTTGTCGGTGTTCTACTCGCTCCGGACATGACAGGACTACTTTTTGACCGAATTGGATAACTGACCACCATCGCTTCACAACCATGCCCTTTTTTAGATTCTTCAAATACACCTAGAATGGATTACAAAGCAAAATGCTGGTAGCTTGACTTATAATGCATCAGGATATCTTCTAGTTTAATATACGAAATCTCGGGAATGGTCTCAAACCCCCCTCCCCCACGCCTTTTCGCATTAACATATCCCTACACCCATCGCGATCACTCGTAGTGACCTGAGCACCTTGGGCGTTCCAATGGTACCAGTCAGTTCCAAAGAAATACCACTGCGGAGCTTTCTGTGCAATCGGAAACTGCTATTCTATCCTTTTTGTATATGAGATGCGTAGCCAGGAATGTGGTAAAGATGAAACCCAATCTATTCTAAATTTTCTCCTTTATTTATTATAGTTCTTCCTTTCGTCGCTTTTCCCCTAGCAAAATAGATATTAGCACCTTAAAGAGCCAAACACAATTTTGTCAATTTTTAGACAATGTAGATCAAGATCAGACTGCACAGAATGTGCATTTCTACCTTTGATCTACATTGTCCATGGTTTAAATCTTATTTTCTGGCAAAAACAATTTTGAAATTGAGTTGATTTGGTCTCTTTCCCTGATTGAAAGGCGCTTTTCGTTTAGCTGGTGCTTAGATGGTTCATGCAATTCATATTTTATCCATATACTTAAATTATCAGCTTTATTCGAACTATCGCTTGTCGTTTCATTTCGAGATTTCGAAGTGTATATGTTGAAAGTAAAAAGCTTTCGGGCGTGTGGCCCAAACATATGGTCTCCGATATGAGATAGCAATGGCGATAAGGACTCGATTAACCCTTTTCCCTCATTTCACTCGTTTCCCCCCCCCCTCCCCTTTTTTTCGAAAACATTTTGGCACAAGGAAAAATTGCTAGTTAGGGGAAATTTCTCCTTGTGCCACAATGTTTTTTACAAGCATTCTAATAATAAACGTAAATTCAGGTGATTGTTCTTTTTAACCAAAATGTGTTCGAAGTTTCTCGCCGCAAATTTGTTGTAGGAGGCAATGACTTTTAAAGTAATATGCTGCCTATACAACGGCCAAACGTTGAAATTCCTCTGACAAATGGATCGAGCTAATCTAAGTACAATTTCTCCATCCTGTACGACGTTTTCTGACCTAACTGGTATAGTTTAGCTATCGATTTTTCCCCGGGCGCTGTGAGGGTCCATGAAGGGCAAAATGAGGTAAGGGTAATTAACTTCCGACCTCGAATTTAACAATAGGGGCAGTTTGACTTACACTTGTAGCAAAACGGATTCGGTATACATGCCTAGTATAGCATTTTGACTTTCATGAGGGAAACTTAAGAACAAATTAATGTTACATGGTCCTTTTTTGATAGAGAAGGATCTGATAGATAGTGAGGACGTGATATATATTGACTTCTGAATTTTGCCAGGAAGATATATTTTACATCAATAATGGTAACCTATGTAAGTGCTTTATCTGTTTATATAAATACATATGCTAATAAACTATTCGTGTGCATGGCTTTAAACGGACAATATTGTATATATAGCATCATGTCAGAAACCTAAATGAGCTGGAAGCATAATGGATGTTTTCTAGTAAAGAAATAAACTGAGCAACATGGCTGTAAAAACTATGAAATGCATGTCCCTGTTGGCTGTCCTATCATTATGCGTTGCAGTTTATATTTCCGTGAACAGACCTCTTTCTCTGTTATACCGTGTTTTCCGCAATGAAAATGCCATGCGTAACATGGCGACAGCAGCGAATTCAATTCGATACCAGGCCGCTGTGGAGTACATACGAAGTCTTGAAACACAGTTGGTTAGTAGGCCTTTGGGAACGACCAAGTTCAAAGATAAACCCGACCTGGTCATTGCCATAGTTACAATGGCAAGAAAAGATTCGATTGGAATGGGGTATCTGTCTCAAACTGTGGCATCAGTTGATAGAGTTATCCAAGAAGACACCTACTTCCGGCGGAAATTGCTATTTATATGTAACGTCGATAAAAATCCGGGAAACCACGTTGAGGCGATACAGCTTCAGAAGAACTTCCATTATGTCAAAAAATATGGTGGGAACTCTTTCGCTGTTTTGACTTACAATAAACAGAAGATGTTGAATACAGGTTTAGTCGATACTGCGAGGATCGAGGAGATAGAAGATTACGTATTTTGTCTGAATGTGTCTCATTCTTTAAGTAAACAATATGTGTTGGTGTTAGAAGATGACGTCATACCTTACACAGATCTCCTAAAAGTTGTTCATTTTACTCTGAACAACAAACTATCTAACTCCACCGATGGATTACTTAAAAAGACTAATCCTCTGTTTTCCTTCTTAAAACTATATTATCCTCTAAAATGGCAAGGGTTTGCTTTTGAAGTCGACAAAATGCTCGAATTATGTGGCCTGGCATTGGTCTCGGGGACATTCATTGCAGGATTTTTCTCGTTTTTCAAAACCCAACGCAGGGGCGACAATAGCTATTCATTCAGTCGTGTATATTTCCACGGAATCATCCTTTCTTCTGTTATCATACTTCTAATTGGTCGTGTGAACTTAGACGGTTGGAGAAGGTTTACTCCACAGTTATACAAACTGGAAGCCAGTCCTGCATGTTGCACACAAGCTATGTTATATGAGAGAACGTTTATACCATGGTTGATGGACCATTTGCTCGTGAATAATAGTTTAAACAAAGATTTAGCTATTGACAAGTTTTCTAGAAGGTATGGTTTACCTAGCTATGAGATTGAACCAAACCTATTTCTACATACGGGGTTGACATCGTCTCTCACAACAGAAATGAAAGACCCCGAGGAGTTTCTGTTCGATTTGTCATAACGTTTGGACTAAGTATGATAGGCATATTTGTTTCATTATTGATGTACAGTCTCGATTTCAACAGTGTTTTAGTAATGTCACAGTGGTCAATTTACCTCTAACTCTTAACCTGCTACATAAATAAAATTTCAAGTCGACAGCAAAAATCCAAATTTTGCTATTTCAAAGTTTTTTTTTTTTTTTTTTTTAATCTCCATATCAGACAGTCTAGATCCAAGATCAGACTGCACGTTCTGTGCAGTCTGATCTTGATCTACACTGTCTGCAAAATGTCTTTGAGTCGCGCTTAGCAGCCTAAGAGTTAAAAGCACCCCACATGTGTACTAGTTCATCAAACTACACTCTTTTCCAGGCCACTGGCTGCTTCCATAGACAAAGTCGAAACATTATCAAACAGTGAAAGTGGAATAAACTTCGTCTCAATGACTTTCATAAATCTGTGGAAGACCTTTCACCTAGTCGGGATTTGAACTTGCATCTCTCCATAACAGGCACAGCGCTTTACAACTGCTCTGACCTGGCTTGGTCATATTGCGACGGAACTTGGAAAATCTGCCCATATTGCGTTATCGTTTATACCTTTGTCAAGGACGAAATTTAGCCTTATCTAAATTGAAAGCATTTGAAGACGAAAAATCAAATGTTACTTAAAACATGAAACATGCCATTCAAAGGGTAGAAAACATTGTGGGAAAAGGAGAAAATGCTGATAACCAGCATTTTCTTCTTTTCCCACAATGTTTTCGAAAGGCTTCTCCCACGGGGGTCGTTAAAAGTCGGGATTGTGCGGTAAAGTGTTAACTCATCTGCACTGTCACGGCCTTGCGAAAAAGATAGTAAACATTGAGTATACATGTAGTTTTATACATGAATAACACCTTCGGCATGGATAATTTGCTTGAAATGTTGTACATGTATTTAACAACAACATACCAGAAATATAACCATGATGCCGGAAATATCTAAATATTTCAAACGATGTAAATTGCCTTTTCGATTAAATTAATTTCATTTCACCCAAGAAATTATGTTGTGTGTTCTGTTGCAATGAAAATTCAGATTGAAGTTTACGCCAAAGAGTACACCGTTCCTTGAAAGGAAACCCCTCGATCGATTTTATTGTTAAATGTCTGCCAATCATTTTCAAGCTTGCCCAGATTAAAAGCATTTGCAGATGACGAATTCAATGTGACACAAATTTTATGATTTGTTTTTCAAAAGGTAGAAATCATTGTTGGGAAAGGAAAAGAAACCCCGTTACCAGCATTCTCTCCTTTTCCCACAATGTGTCCAAAAGCTCCTTCTCTCTCGGGATGGTGTGATAAAGGGATAACTAACCCTTAGATTGCTAATCGCGACCAAAGGACGTTTTGCGGACAGAGTAGATCAAGATCAGACTGCACAGAACGTGCAGTCTTATCTTGAATCTACACTGTCCGACGAGGAGATATTTCCCCAACCTCCATAATTTTGAAATACCAACATAATGGCTTTTACCATCAGCTTGAAAGTTTCATGTAAGTTATTTAGTACGATAAGGGTTAATACCTTTTTGGATATTGTGATACTAACCCTTAAGCTGCTAATCGCGACCCACTGACCTTTCGTGGACAATGTAGATCAAGATCAAACTGCACAGAACTTGAAGTCTGATCGTTGATCTACACTGTCCGATACGTATTTTCTTTCCGGTGAAATCAACTTTGAAACCGCAATGTTTGGGCTTTTAGTGTTGAGTAGAAATTTGCGTTTCATTTATTCAGCAGATTAAGTGTTAACATTTGTGAGACAGTATTTTACTGTACTGATCTTTGATATTTGTTTGTTTGAATGGTATTTACCCAGATTTCTATTGTATATCTGTCATCTCACAGCGACAATCGACTCAATTATGACCGAGCCATGCTGTGGCAAAAGGGGGCTTAATGGATCTCTGTGATGCATTATACCAAGCAAGTTATCACAAATTACGGATCCATAACAATACATTTTGTCGAACGATTGACTGAATCTAGGGGAAAAATGGTCCCTGTACATGCAGAAAATTTATAAAAAGCTAAAGGTTTCGGCAAAGGTCAGCCTGCGCAGACTGCATTGTACCCCCTTTTCACAGAACATAGTTCAGTTATCTTTGATAGGTTCCGTCAGTATTACATGTAGCTTTTGGGTAATGCAGTGCCTTTCACATGTTCCGTCAGTACTGCATCGAGGTATGGGCGATACATTGCCTTTCATAGGTTCCGTCAGTATAACATGTAAGTTGGGCGATGCAGCGCCTTTCATGGGTTCTGAAAGTATTACATGTAGGATTGGGCGATGCAGTGCCTTACATAGGTTCCATCAATATTACATATAGGTTGGAGCTATGCAGCACCTTCCATAGATTCTGTCAGTATTTCATGTAAGTTACGACGATGCAGTGCCTTTCATGGGTTCCGTCAGTATTACATGTTGGTTGGAGCTATGCAGCGCCTTGCATAGGTTCTGTCAGTATTTCATGTAAGTTAGGACGATGCAGTACCTTTCATAGGTTCCGTCAGTATTACATGTAGGTTAGGCGATACAGTGCCTTTTACACGTTCCGTCAGTATTACACGTGGGTTGGGGCGATGAAGTACCTTTCGTAAGTTCCGTTAGTATTACATGTAGGTTAGGGCGATGCAGTACCTTTTCTAGGTTCTCGCAGTATTGCATGTAGGTTGGAGCTATGAAGTGTCTTTCCGTCAGTATTACTTGTGTTATGGTAATGGAGTGCCTTTCATAGGTTCTGTCAGGATTACATGTAGGTTGGGGCGATGCAGTGCCTCTCACAGGTTCCGTCAGTATAACATGTAAGTTTGAGCAGTGCAGTGCCTTTCATAGGTTCGGTCAGTTTTACATGTGGGTTAGGGAAATGCAATACCTTTCATAGGTTCAGTCAATATTACATGTAGGTTAGGGCGACGCAGTGCCTTTCATACCTTCCGTCAGTATTACATGTAAGTTAGGGCAATGCAGTACCTTTCATAGGTTCCGTTAGTGTTACATGTAGGTTGGAGTGATGCAGTGTCTTTCATAAGTTCCGTCAGTATTACATGTAGGTTAGGGCAATGCAGTACCTTTTATAGGTTCCGTTAGTGTTACATGTAGGTTGGAGTGATACAGTGCCTTTCGTAGGTTCCGTTATTATTACATGTAGGTTAGGCAATGCAGTACCTTTTATAGGTTCTGTTAGTATAACATGTAGGTTGGAGTGATGCAGTGCCTTTCATAGGTTCCGTTAGTATTACATGTAGGTTAGGCAATGCAGTACCTTTTATAGGTTCCGTTAATATAACATGTAGGTTAGAGTGTTGCAGTACCTTTCATAGGTACATGTAGGTTGGAGTGATGCATTGCCTTTCCTAAGACAACTACAATAAAAGTGACTCCTCCATCGCTGATCGCCGACTGTACCAGAATTTCGTAATTCCTGAAATTTATTGCTGCGGGATTATTTTAAATGTCACAGACAATTTCTTTATCGTCTTACAAGGCATGAGAAATGTCCTGTGACATTTTAAACAATCCTGATGCAATTAATCTCATACAAAAACATTAAGGTACGTCCAAGCTTTGGTTCAAACTCATATCCCCTGAAATATATTTGCTCTCTGAAAAGAATGTTTAATGCATCTGCAAACAGTATCGGTAAATGTGAACCTGTGCAGTCCGCGCAGAATGACCTGGGTCGAAACGTTTTTGCTATTTGTCAATTTTCTGTATGTCTAAGGACCAGATTAACTCATAATTCATTCGGTTGTGAGACAAATTGGATTTTATGGATCCATACTCATAACTTTGCAATATGAGTCACTGCCCTTTGATTGCCAGAACCGCTCTTGCAACACCCGGTATCACATTTTACCAAAGGGGTCCTTGCTGATTACGTTGTAGGACCAGTGATATGGAATTCCAGAAGAGTTTGTCACGGAGAAATGTTCTTGGGCAAGGCAGTTCAGAGCCTCAGATTGCACTGCTGACAATCAGGAAAAAGGCATAAATGAGAAATTGCCTTGTAATAACGGAAACACTGTTGAAAATGGCGGGAAAACGGCTTAAAATACGTCTAACATAACGTTGTCTTGCATTATCGAAATAAATCAGTACTCATAGTGCTGCCTTAGTATAGTTTGAAACAAGCAAATTCAGTGAATTTAATATGTCCTCATACTTGTATAAAACTCACAGAGTTAGGTCAAGTGGCATGCAGATAAACAGACAGTACGCAGAGCACCAGAAAAATTAAGCTTGAACAATGGCGTTATAGCTAGCGAAAGCGGGCAAGGATCGATGTACCTAGTGTTTAAACCCTTTGATAGTTTTATGGCTCCAAAATGGTTACGCAAAACGTATTAAGCTCCCTTTTGCCAGAGCATGGCTCATTTGTTTAGCTGTATTTCTATTTCGAAACCTTGTTCAAGTGATGGATAATCCGAACAAAGATCGGTAAACTTATCGAAAATACAAACACAAGAATTAAAATTTTCCTTTTAATATTTTATATCATCGTGTAATAAATTGCACAAGTCCCTTAGCAAAATGAATGGCTCATCCCTAGTTACAATTTATTACACATACATAACGTAACAAATAGTTTTTGAGTATTGTTATCTATATTATACACAAAGACACAAACAACAGCAACAGTGTTCACATCTTCACAACTTTACCGAACAATCCCGAGTTAAATTGATCTATGGGGAATAAACCTTTAAAAATTATTGTGAGAAAATGAAAAAAATGCGGTAACCAGTATTTTCTCCTTTCTCCCACAATGCCGTTTACGCTATCAACGACAAATTCCATAAATTGTGTCACCTTTTAAATTGTCGTCTGCAAATGCCGTCATTTTGGAGCGGTCCAACATTATGTCGTCTGGACAAGTGTTAAAAATTAGATCTAAGAATATCGAGGACAAATTTAACTCAAATCGCCATAAATAAACCAACAGCAGTTCATGAATTTGTAGCAAAAGGCTATTAAAACTTTACTAGACGACAAAATTTTGGCCTGGTCAAAAATGAAAGCATTTGCAGACGACAAATTAAATCTTACTCAAAACATAAAATTTGTATGTCATGGGGTAGAAAACATTGTGGGAAAAGGAGAAAATGCTGGTTACCAACATTTTCTCCTTTTCCCACAATGTTTTCAAAAGGTTTCTTTCCCAGAGTCGTTAAAAGGTGGCATTGTGCGGTAAAGGGTTAAATCTTTACCAGACAACAGAATTTTAGACTAGCCAAAATTCAAAGCATATGCAGAAGACAAATTCAGTGTGGTTCAAATCAAATAATGATGAAATTGTCTTTGATAGGGTAGAAAACATTTGCGAAAAAGAGAAAATGCTGGATACCACTATTTTCTCCTTTTCCCACACTGTTTTTTCTCAGGGTTATAAAAACTCAGGAGTGTTTGGTAAAGGTTTAAAACCATCATTGTAACAGAGGGATAATCAACATTAAATCAGGTTTGACAATGGAATTCAAATCATTGTAGCAAATGGAGAAATAACTTGAGCTGTCATGAGCATTTTTTCCTTTTGCTACATGGTTGAATTGTATCAGTATGGGATTATGAGTTTACAATACAAAAATATTTTTAGCAACATAGTAGAAATCAGTTTTTACAACTTAAAAAAATATCTTTGTTACAATCAAATCAGAAAAGCTTTGCCACACATCTTTGAGATGTTGAAGAACCCACCCATCTGCTTTGATTTTAATTCAACCCTTTACCAAACAATCCCGTTTTAACGACCCTGTCGCAGAAAACTTTTGAAAACATTGGAGGAAGAGGAGAAAATGCTGGTAACCAGCATTTTCTCCTTTTCCAACAATGTTTTCTACCCTTTCAAAGACAATACTCACATTTTGAGCCACAATTAAGTTGTTATCTGCAAATGCTTTGAATTTTGACTGGTCCTATATTCTGTGGTTTGGTACAGACTTGAAATGAAGGATTCACACCGTAAAGATAACTGTATACTGTTTGAAACTAATTCTATCAAGAGACAAAATGGAAGTCACATATTTAGAGATATCTGTATGTAATCAGAGGTCTTGGACAAATACCCCTACAATTTATGTATTTTTAACTCTTTATCAAACAACAAATTTTTGGAATGGACCTGATTCAAAGCATTTTCAGACGACAAATGAAATGTTGCTAAAATGACGATTTCTGTCTTTGATAGGGTAGAAAATATTGTGAAAAAATGAGAAAATGCTGGTCACCAGGATTTTCTCCTTTTCACACAATGTTTTCAAAAGCCTTCTCTTTCAGGGTCGCTTAAAGTCGGGATTATGTGGTAAAGTGTGAAAGCAATTTTGATTTTGATAGCATCTTCAGACAGGAAAACAACAGTTTAACATTATCCAGTCTTGATGCAGATGCAACAAAGAAAGCATTGCGATATCTCACTATTTCACTACTTGTCACAATGATTTCAATAGGCTTACATTCATCAACATGCTCTCCACAACCTTCAATTTCTCACAATGTACGAGGGTCATTCATTTAATTGTGTCACAAATGGGCCTCCATACCCCATGACCACACGTTTCACATGGAAATAACGGTATTTTTGCAAGGAAGTTGTTCTGAATCCTGGCACGAAATTTTGTTTAATAGGTTCATTCTTTCAAAAGTTATTGAAAGTTAAAGTAGGTGCAGTTATACACACTGGCTATATTACTGAAACCAGATTAAGAGTCCTGTGCCTTATTCATGACAATGCAGCTGCTCACAAGTCTGCTATTGTTCAGAATTCCCTAGAAACGGAAAAGGTGGTACAGCTTCCCCACCCACCCTATTCTCCCGACCTCAGCCCATGTGACTTTTTTCTCTTTCCTTTAATGAAGAAAACTCTCTCTGTGCGTCAATATGACTCTAAAGTGCCCTGAGAAGTGCCATTTTTCAGTGTCTGTAGGGTATTCCCACAGAAAAACCTATTTTGCAGTATTCAGACTGGATTTCCAGATTTGAAAAGTATATTTCTATCAATGAAGAATATTTTGAAGGGATGAAACGAACAAAATATACACATTTAATATAATGTGTCTCATGAACACCCAGTGACACAATTAAATGAATGACCCTTGTATTCTAAAAATCTATCAGACTGGCACGTAAATCATAAAATTTATAAAATTGTTGAAAACGTCGTTAAACACCATACAATCAATCAATCAAATTGCAGATTGACATCAAAAACTCTACCAAATATTCCATCTTTCTTATGACCATGAAGGCAAAAACATTCTGAAAACATTGTGAGAAAAGGAGAAAATGCTTGTAACCAGCATTTTCTCCTTCATTCACCATGTTGTCTACAATTTTTCAGTTAAATCCAATATTTACAGCAAGGTCAAATACGTCATCTGAAAATGCTTTTAACATATGTGTTATACATAAAATTTTTGTCTTTTGGTAAGAATTCATATAATAAATGTTCACTCCAGATGACATTCATAAAAAGGTTATCATACATTATAATTTGTCTATCACTGATCGGGTCTCAAAATAACAATAACATAATACATGCAGTCTCTTTACCTCCTAGAAAGAACTTACAACTTCAAAAACATTCTTGGAATGCAGGAAAAATCTACATTAATTACCATCCAATACCTATATATAGGTGAAGACATTGAGGCATTGTTCAGGGCCTGTATTCCCCAACCATTCTTAACAACGTTCTCAGTTTTTATTCTCCAGAATTTTCTACATCTCAAAGTAATGTAACTTCTTATTGGCTAAACCGTATCACTTTGCCAATCAGAAGTTGTGTTACATTCAAATTTAGAAAATCCTAAAGAATTAGACAAAGGATGTTCTTAAGAATGGTTGGTGAATACGGGCCCTGCTGAGCAATTTTTCCTTTCCATACAATGCTTTCAAAAGGGATTTGTAGCAATACAAAACAAGACCATCACATACGGGAGCCAACACTCAGCTGCGGGTGCTTGATTTTCCATGTCAAAAAGGGGGAATAACTGTGTCAAAAATACTTTGATTTTTACCTACCCTTGTTGTACAGGTTCCACTTTTAATAATAAACAGTATCTCCAAGTCTGAAGCAAATATCTTCAGTAATAACAGTGATATTTTAACCCTTTCCCAAACAAGCCCTGGTTTTCATGTGTCTGCAGTACAAGTCTTTTGAAAACACTGTGGGAAAAGGAGAAATTGCTCGTAATGAGCAATTTCTCCTTTTCCCACAGTGTTTTCTACCCTTTTTGATAACTTCCTGCCATTTTCATCAAATTTAAAATTGTCGTCTGCAAACTCTTTCAATTTGGACCAGTCCAAAATTTGTCATTTGGGAAAGGGTTAAAATTTCAAAAATTTTTTGCACGAAAAAGCAGATGACAAAGCCAGAGCTACGACAATACCTCAACATTTTCTTCGAAAACAGCTGAGCTTAAAAGTCAGTGCTTACGTCAAGGGTTTTTCTTTCCAATATCCCAATACACCAATAATTTAAGTTTCCTTGGTCCCACTTGCAATAAAATTATCAGTTTTACAGTACAAACTCTTTACAAAAAGAAGAAATTTTAGACTTTTCCATTTTAAGTACCTTTGCAGACAATAATTACATATGGCTAATACAGTGGTATTTGTCTGTCAAAGGTCAGAAAATATTGTGGGAAAAGGAGGAAATGCTGGTTCCAGCAGTTTCTCTCTTTCTCACATTATTTTAAAATTTGTCTTACATAGGGCGGGTAAAACCCAGCACTGTTTGATAAACAGTTCAACCCAATGAAATTAAAACAAAAAGATAATGAAAATTTTAAATCATAGTCCTGAATATTGATCCGGTGTAGGGGCTTGCTGTCTTGGACTAGATGAAAGGGGGGAGGATTCCGACTTCTTTTTCTGCTTCTGTTTCTTGTCTTTCTCTGATACCTTTTCACTGAAATTATTCAGATCACAATTCTTTTAAAGCCATTTAACCCTTTCCCACACAACAAAATTTTAGACTTGTCCAAAACCAAAGCATATGCAGATGCTTAACTAAGTGTGGCTAGAATTGTGGAAGTTGTCTTTGGTAGGATAGAAAACATTGTAGGAAAAGGATAAAATGCTGGTTACCAGCAGTTTTCCTTTTCCCACAATGTTTTCAAAAGTCTTCTTTCTCAAGATCGTTAAAAATCATCATTGTGTAATAAAGGATTAAACTCAGAATTATCACTGCCCAGACACAATCCATTACTTATGTCCCTTGTTATGACTCTACAGGGGATTTTATTTCCAAATGATTCTTAACATTCTGTCTCAGCCAATTACATGACTAGAATTAAGAATTTGAACAAAACTCAGAATTTTTGGCATGGAGCAACCCTGAGATTTATGTACTTGGGCCTCACTACTAATTAACCATTTCCCAAACGATAAATTTTAGACTGGTCCAAATTGAAAGAGTTTGCAGACGACAATTTTAAATTTGATGAAAATGACAGAAAGTTCTCCAAATGGGTAGAAAACACTGTGGGAAAAGGAGAAATTGCTCATAACGAGCAATTTCTCCTTTTCCCACAGTGTTTTCAAAAGACTTGTACTGCAGACACGTGAAAACCAGGGCTTGTTTGGGAAAGGGTTAACTTGAACTGATATACCATACAGTTGTACATGTACTTCAATTAATGTTGAATGCTGTACATCTGGTATAAAAAATCAAATCTGTGCAGCTAAGCTTACCTGAAAAATGGCACATACTCAAGCAATGTCTGTTTACACACATTCTGGGACAATGCTGGGGATTTTTCTAGAACAAGATTTATTAAGCACCGTAGGTAAGTTTGTAAAAGGTGTCGTCTACTTTCCACAACCTTGGCATCCTGTAATGGCACAGATGAAGACTAAAGACTTTGTACAAAACTATGTTCAAACAAAATTGATGATGTTTTTTAACTGCACCAAGTGGGTTGCTAAAAACGGAGTCAGTATCTGCAACAAGAGGGCCATGATGGCCGCTGTATTGCTCCACTGGCCAATAAGTACAAATCATACATACATACATACCTACATTAGAATTCTAGGCCAGATGTTGAATTTATGAGCCATGGGGTGGGGCTAATTTTGACAGCAGGGCTTTAATTTGAACAATTTTGAAAGAGGCCTGCTAGATGATAACATACAATATTACAGCTGTATCTCAAGATAAGGAACAAGAAGAACTGGAAAGTTGTCACTATAGTTGTCACTATGTAAAACATAGCTCAACAATACATGTACTTGAATTTAGTACATCTAGTTACACACATATCCCAAGTGCTTCCTTCCACATGAAATCATATTTCCCTTTAACCTTTTACTGAACCATCCGATGTTTTAATGACACTGAAAAGGAGTCTTTTGAAAACATTGTGGGAAAAGGAGAAATTGCAGGTAAACCAACATTTTCTCTTTTTCCCCCACTGTCTTCCACTTTTTCTATGACAAATCATCTAATCCCCACATCTAATTTGTTGTCTGCTTTTAACTTTTTACCACATGACAAAATTTTAGACCCATCTAAATTGAGAGCATTTGCAGACGACAATTTCAGTATGACTTAATGATGCCATTTGTCATTGATAGGGTAGAAAACATTGTGGGAAAAGGAGAAAATGCTGGTTACCAGCATTTTCTCCTTTTCCCACATTGTTTTCAACAGGCTTCAACATCAGGGTCGTTAAACGTCTGGATTGTGTGGTAAAGGATTAAAATGGACAGGTCTAAAATTTAGCATAAAGTAGAGAGTGAACGTTCCTTACACACTCTAAAAGCATAACAAATTCTTAACGAGAAGTTAGGAAATACAAGCACTAACTTTTTTGCCATGTGGTTTCAAGATACATCCTAAAAATATCCCTATACGGTAATCCATTCATCATTGAATTATGATCATGATTCTTCTGGGGATCATTAGGATTTCAGTGCAAAGAAAGCAATCAGTGACTTTGATACTGTTGGTCATTGAATGCTTGCACTGGAATCTTAATGACCATTTGATGGACCATGATTATGAATTTATGATGGACATATTACCCTAAATACCTGGGTTATTTTTATATACTGAAAATATCCTTTTACCTTTTTACCAAAGGATTTTTTCTTTGGAAAATCAAAACTCCCAGACAGGGGATACTTTTTCTTCATGATAGAATGAAGTTCATCAAATTGTTTGTATCTTTTGTATATATTCCACTCCTCGTCTTTGATTCTTATATAGACCTGGGAATGAACAACATAGCAAGAATATTGATACAAAAAAAGTTGAACATAAATTTTCAAAACTTTTCAAATATCCTCTTGACAATGTCCTCATGAAAATGATTGTGTTTCATTTGGTGTTTAACACTTTGCCACACAATCCTGAGTTTAACTACCCTGAAAGAAAAGACTTTTGAAAACACTGTGGGAAAAGGAGAAATTGCTAGTAGCCAGCATTTCCTCCTTTTCCCAGTGTCTTCTACCATTTCACAGACAGAAAAATTATCTTTTGAGCTACATTAAATTTGTTGTCTGCAAATGTTATCAATTTGGACAAGCCTAAATTTTTGTTATATGGGAAAGAGTTAACACATTTTTCAACATTATTTCATTCATATTAAGGCAGTACAGCAAGACAGTGACCTAAATATTTAACTCTTTACCACACAGTCCCAAGTTTCAATGACCCCAAAGAGAAAGTCTTTGAAAACAATTTGGGAAAAGGAGAAAATGCTTGTTACCAGCATTTTGTCCTTTACCCACAATGTTTTCTTCTCTTCCCAAAAGGAATTTTAATTTTTGAGTCACGTTTATATTGTTGTCTGCAAATGCTTTCAATCTGGACAAGTCTAAAGTTTTGTCATTGGCTAAAGGGCTAACAATGTGTCTCAAGGTGTCCTTTAAATACTTCTTGTTTTTGTGATACATGTAACAGTTTTCTGTGTGTCTAAAAACAGCTTGTACTGTGACCTTGGCCTTGGATGTATATAATGAACTCGTCAGCTTTTTTTATTGTCATACTCAATATTACGCTTTGCTTACTAAGCAGTCATAGTTTTGAAACTCCACTGAAATAATGTCAAACAAAAAGTCAGTGCACCATTCATCAATAAAGGCAGGACTATGTGGGTTTTGATGATTAGTAAGGAAAAATATGAAAAGATGTCAGCCAACACTGGGATTCAACTCTCACAAACCCAATCATGAACAGTAAAAGTTGTATTCTACCTGATAAACATGATGAGTGTCCGACGCTGAACCCCGTAAAAATGCTGATGGTATCCAAACATTTATCAGAGTGGTTGACTGTAAACTCAAACTGTATCAAGTAAATAAATACAATAAAATAGAAGACATGCCACATGAAACAAAACAGAAATGAGGAGGACCAAATGCCTGCAGAATGGGTTGTAGAGTTAAGTCACCTTTTTGCAGTCTGATCTTAATATGGACAAAGGATATGCAGAGCAATGTAATATAAGCTCAAATAGAACTTCTGTGCTTAACCCTTTCCCAAACGATAAAATTTAGACTGGTCCAAATTGAAAGAGTTTGCAGATGACAATTTTGAATTTGATGAAAATGACAGAAAGTTCTCCAAAAGGGTAGAAAACACTGTGGGAAAAGGAGAAATTGCTCGTTACGAGCAATTTCTCCTTTTCCCACGGTGTTTTCAAAAGACTTGTACTGCAGACACGTGAAAATCAGGGCTTGTTTGGGAAAGGGTTAAGGAACACAATTCTTGAATGCCTAAATAATGAGAGAACCATGATGGCCCTGTATTACTCCACTGTCTAATGAAGTGCCAAATATGTAATTAGCAATGGCTGTCATTAAATTGTTCGAAATATGTATTGCAATTACTTTTAAATATAGAAAAAAACTAGAATAACTATCACTAAAGGTGATAAATACCCCCACCCCTATATTTCAGGTCACAGGGGCAATAACTCTGCAATGTCAATTTAGGGGCAATAACTCCGTAATCATTAGGCCAACACTCATGAAATTTGTGCTTTGCACATCTACTGCTCCTGGTGAATATCATGACAAATATCAAGTGAATCAGACTTAAACTGAAGGAATAGTTCTCCGGACAAGAAGTTTTGAGTAAATTCAGGGGTAATTAATTTGGCAAACATTTGAGAAAAATGCATTTTGAACCTCTACTGCTCCTGGTGAATATTTATGCAAAGTATCAATTTAATTAGACACAAAACTAAATGAGTGTAAAAAAGTGTAGACCATGATCTGACAATATCTCTGAGACACAGCGGCTGGTCTGGATCCACGCTTGTTGCAAATGTCCAAAGGTGCCTTTTCGCATAACGTTGGCCAACTATACATATGACAGAAAAGACCTCCTTAAAGTGAATCAGACAGAAACTGTAGGAGGAGTTGTCCGGACAAGCATTTTTAAGTCAAATCAGGAGCAATAACTCAGTAATTCTTGATGGAATTTTTACAAAATGTGTGTCTTGCACATCTACAACTCCAAATGGACACTTCTGCCAAGTATAAAGCGAATCGGACAGAAATTGTAGGAGGAAATTTCCGGACAAGCATTTTAAATGTGAATCAGGGGCAATAACTCAGTAATTCTTCATAGAATTTTCACGAAAGTTGCGTCTTGCACACTACAACTCCTAATGAACACTTATGCCAATTTTAAAGTGAATCAGACAGAAACTGTAGGAGGAGTTGTCCGGACAAGCATTTTTAAGTCAAATCAGGGGCAATAACTCAGTAATTCTTGATGGAATTTTTACAAAATGTGTGTCTTGCACATCTACAACTCCTAATGAACACTTCTGCCAAGTTTAAAGTGAATCAGACAGAAACTGTAGGAGGAGTTGTCCGGACAAGCATTTTTAAGTCAAATCAGGGGCAATAACTCAGTAATTCTTGATGGAATTTTTACAAAATGTGTGTCTTGCACATCTACAGCTCCTGATGAACACTTATGCCAAGTTTAAAGTGAATCAGACAGAAACTGTAGGAGGAGTTGTCCGGACAAGCATTTTTAAGTCAAATCAGGGGCAATAACTCAGTAATTCTTGATGGAATTTTTACAAAATGTGTGTCTTGCACATCTACAGCTCCTAATGAACACTTCTGCCAAGTTTAAAGTGAATCAGACAGAAACTGTAGGAGGAGTTGTCCGGACAAGCATTTTTAAGTCAAATCAGGGGCAATAACTCAGTAATTCTTGATGGAATTTTTACAAAATGTGTGTCCTGCACATCTACAGCTCCTAATGAACACTTCTGCCAAGTAGCAAGGGAATTGGATTGAAACTGTAGGAGGAGTTGTCCGGACAAGATTTTGCGGACAGACCGACCGCCCGACCGACCGACCGACCGACAGGCTGATTCCAGTATACCCCCCCACAAACTTCGTTTGCGGGGGTATAAAAACAAAACTAGAGGCGCTTGAGCGCCTGTATCGCTCCACAGGCCTGATATTTCTATAATGGCGAAAAGAAGTTTTAACAATTACCATTCAATCCTGCATTTTAGCTCACTAAAGAAAAAAGGTATGGAAAAAACTTGTGAGAAAAGAAGAAAAAAATGGTAACCAGCATTTTCTTAGTTTCCCACAATAATTTCTATCCTTTTTTATATATGTCTTACTAATTTGAAGATATGTTGTCTGCAACAGGTCCTTTCACAAACCATTTTGGGTGGGGAAACATCAAAATATAGAAAATATGTCTTTCTCAGGGTCGTTAAAAGTTGTGATTGTGTGGTAAAGGGGTAATCTAAAAGAACAGCTAGGAGGGCAAATGAATGAATGTTATAGCAATATAGATCAACTTACATCAATACACCAGATAGAATGAAATATGCTGGCATACAATGAACACCTAATCCCTAATAATCAACTTTTCACAGTTAGAATGTCTTCTGTGGCAAACAACACAAAATGGTCTACAAATGCATTTACATAAATCAAATATCCTGCTCCAGGGCACAGATTAATTCTGGTGTACTGAAGTTGCGGGATCAGTTTGACTGGGTAACATTAATGCCTTATCACAAATGTAAAGCCCTGTCCCACTGTGTACCAGGTCACCAGGATTTACACCCCTTCTCTGTCCACTCTGCATTTACTCATTAGTAGGTCAACAAACCTTTACCATAACTAATAAAAGTGCAGAGGTTCTCTTGTTCTATATCAAAAGGACTATAAAGTACCTACAACATGGGGGTTTTGTTATTAAAATACTTTTTCTTTTTTATCTTGGCATGGTTACTCAGGCTTAGTAATAAGGCAAAATTGAAAAGCTCAAGTTGTGAAAGGTGCTCAAGCTTTTATCTTATTTATGGCCAGTGATATTTCATTACTAGTACTAACTAATAGCATATCATTGGAGTAAATTGTGATCTTAATACCAAGGAAAATGTGTGGGCTTAAATAGGACAGCCCTGACTAGGTCAAGTCAATCCAATTTTCTTCCTTTTTCTTTGTTAGTCGATAAAACTAACACAATAAATAGTTTTGGAGAAGAACATTTTTTTGAAATATAAGCCTTGTCTATAAAAAAATGTGTTTTTAGGTGTATCATTTTTTTAAAAGGAATTTGGTATACAACCACCATAGAAACAATTTGGCAGACAACCACCATAGGAACTTACCTGCAAAACAACAATGAAATCCAATGAATAGTTTTAGAGAAGAAATTTTTCAAAGATTTTACTTTATACCATAAAAGGAAAATGAGTCTCCCATAAAAGCCATGTTTTTTGACAGATCATTTTTTTTTAATGGAATTCTGTAAACCTGTATCTAAGGAACATTCCTGCAAAATAATAATGCTATCCAAATAGCGGTTTGGGAGGAGAAGATTTTTAAAGGTTTTTTACTTTGGTTGCCATGGCAACCAGAATTCTTCATGGAACACAATTATTTGAAGGAATTTGAAAGAGGACCACCAAAGGAACATTCCTGTGAAATTTGGTAAAAATCCAGTCAATAGTTTCTGAGGAGAAGTTTTTTAAAGAAAAAGTTTACGGACGCACGCACGGACGAACGGACGAACGGACGGACGGACGCACGACGGACACAACGCCATGACAATAGCTCGCTGGCCTTCGGCCAGTGGAGCTAAAAAACTAGCCTCCCCCCCACGCCCCCGGCGCATACACACACGCCAAATGCAAGATAATGCTGATAAATACAAGCAGGCATAATTGAGTATCAGAGGTCCACTACATTCTGAATGATACAGGTCTAGGCCAAATGGTAATAAAAAAGAAGATACTGTAACATAGTATTGCATTATCAGAACTGGTACAATATTTAAAGTTTCAATGATACAACACCCTGTAAAATATGTAACCCCCAGTGCAGTGCTAATTTTGACTCAAGGCTAAATTTTGAACAACCTTATAACCTTTGTATTGATCAAGTAGATGAAGCTACATGCCAAATTTGGTTATCCTAAGATTTATGGATAGCAACAAGACAATTTTTAAAGATTTTCTTATAGCTTAGTTATGTTCTACCTATGATCCACTCTTTCTCTTTCCCTCCCCCACCCCCCATGGGTGGGACCAATTTTAAAACCATGACTATAATTTGAACAATCTTGGTAAAGGCCTACTTGTTGATTACACAAAATAATAAAGTTTGAGTTTTCAAGGTTAGGAACAAGAAGATTTCTAGAGTTTCAGAATATAAGCCTATGTAAAACTTGTTATCCCCAGGGCAGAACAATCTTGGTGGTTATCCACTTTAAGAAGCTACGGGCCAAATTTAGAAACTGTAGGTAGCTCGAGAACATTTTCAAAAATTTTTAAAAATGTTCCAGATTTGTTGCCATGGCAAACAAAAGATTTTTTCCTGATTAAAAGTCTAATGACCCTGAAGAAGAATGCTTTTCTTCCCCCCCTCCCTGGAAGACTAATTTTTGGTTGTTGTCAAAAGTGAACATGATTCAATACATAGTATTTCGACATTCCAGATTGCAATTGTATATGTTGACAAAAATAAAACAAATGTAACAGTCATAACAGGCTTTACGACTTTTATTCCAGACTAAATGTAGCATAATCCAATGAACTTTATTTATACCCATAACATGGACATACACATGCCCAACACTTTGCCGTCTGATTTTAATGTTACATGTATTAATTCTTGCTAAATGAACAAAACTCTAAGGTATGGTAATGATCTTTTTGGTGAGCCACACATTCAATGATTTTAATCCCTTCCTGTACTTGAAGCATGAAATTAATACAAAATATGTTCCTTTTTTTTTTTTTTTATTTTTGCACTTGACCATTCGGACAAGTTCAATGCATTCTCTACTAGCCTGAACCGATGCTTTGCTTGATATTGTGGAACCCTGGAGACAGACAGACCAGATTTTTTGCGCAAAGAAGAATAAAGCACACTCACCCTTCTGCATTCATGGTTAGGGGATCATCTGTAAAGCTTATGTCATTAGGCAACTGTAACAAAGAATGACAGGAGCAGTGCAATAGGGTGCAAACGCTCAGATGCAGTTGTTTTTAGTGAAAATTCCAAGTTGAAAAATAGGCAAAAATGTGTCAAAAATATTTTGATGGTTACCTACCCCTGGTGGATGGGTTCCCCTTTTTAACCCTTTCCCAAACGACAAATTTTGGACTGGTCCAAATTGAAAGAGTTTGCAGACGACAATTTTAAATTTGATGAAAATGGCAGAAACTTCTCAAGAATGGTAGAAAACACTGTGGGAAAAGGAGAAATTGCTCGTTATGAGCAATTTCTCCTTTTCCCACAGTGTTTTCAAAAGACTTGTACTGCGGACACGTAAAAACCAGGGCTCATTTGGGAAAGGGTTAATATTTAAAAATTAGACCAAGCTTGCAGTAAATATCTTCAGAGATCACAGAGATATTATAAAATGTCCAAGTTTTTGCACAACAATGCAGACAACAACAACAATGCCAGGGCTATGACAATACCTCAACATTTTCTTCAGAAACAGCTGAGCTGAAAATGCTTGACTCCCCATCACTGGGACTGGGATTACCAACATGAGTTAAGAATGATCTGAATTAAATATATTGTAGCATATTTAGAAATTCCTAGCAGCAAGCTATTTCTCCTTTTGCCATAATATTTTGCAAGTAGAGAAAACCGCCTTCAACATTTAATAAGTTCTCATGCAATTTGACCTTAACTCTTTACCAACCAACAAAATTTCATACTTGTCCAAACTGAAAGCATTTGCACACGACAAACTGAATGTGACTCAGATGTTGAGATTTGTATCTGAAGGGGTAGAAAACATTGCTGGAAAAAGTGAAAATGCTGGTCATCAGCATTTTCTCCTTTTCGAACAATGTATTCAAAAGGCCTTTTCCTTAGGTTTGTTAAAACTCCGGTTCGTGTGGTAAAGGGTTAAAAGATTAAGTGTTTGAACTCTATTTCTATCAGCCCCTTCTCCATTTTCTTTTTTTTTATTATTTCAATTGACGTAACTAGTGTAACTCACTGGTCCTCTTAAACTGATTAGTTCATTCTGCAGTCGTTTCAACAAGTTCTCTTTTATATTGAGTTGTCTGTGTAACAGTTCATTAAATTCCATCAGTTCACCATGCATCTCTGCTACCTGTATAATAAGTAAATAGATTATTATTACATTTTCAAATGACTTCATTTGCATCAGTTTGTACAAATATCAAACTTGTCATCTGGAGAATCTTAAACCTTTTACCTCTCAATCCCAGTTTTAACAACCCTGATGAAAAGGGATTTTGAAAATATTGTGGGAAAGAGAGAAATGTTGGTAACTAGCATTTTCTCCTTTTTCCACAATGTATTCTACCCTTTCACAAACAAAACCTTTAATTTAATTAACATTTAATTTGTCAACTGCATATGCTTTCAATTTGGACCATTCTAAAATCTTGCTGTGTGGTAAAGAGTTTAACTTTGACAGCCTAAAATTTCTGATTTGAGACAGGGTTAAAAGAGATAATCCAGGCGCATATTAACCCTTTATCACTAAGTTTCGACTTGTAACAACGCTAAGAAAGAAAGCCTTTGAAAACATTGTGGGACAAGGAGAAACTGCTGGTGACCAGTATTTTCTTCTTTTCCAACAATGTTTTTTACCCTTCCCAAGACAAATTCAATTTTTGAGTCACTTTTATTCTGTTGTCTGCAAATGCTTTGAATTTAGAAGAGTCTGAAATGCTATCATTTGGTAAGGAGTTAACTCTTTACCAAACCACAAAATTTTAGACTTGTCCAAATTGAAAGCATCTGCAGATGACAAAATAAACCTGACTCAAAAATTGAAATTTGTTTTGGGAAGGGCAGAAAACATTGTGGGAAAAGGAGAAAAAGCTGCTTACCAGCATTTTCTCCTTTTCCCACAATGTTTTCAAAGGGCTTTTTCTTCAGGGTCGTTAAAACCCGTGATTGTGTGGTAAAGGGTTAAAAATATATCCTAAAGCAGACGACTTCGAGTGTTTTGTAGCTAGCCATTTTTGAAAAAAACTGTGAAAGAAAACAGAAATTATTACAAGAAATTTCTACTTTTGCCACATTTTCATACAATACCATGTCAAACTCTACATGATAGTACTTATCTCTATTTTACAAGGGTTTTTACAAAATTTTCTGCTGCAAATTCATTCCATGAGGTAATGACAAAAAATGTCACAGCTACTCTGACAACTAGACTTTGAAATTAAGATAATACTCAGACTGGTTAGTGAATAAAACCTGGCTGCATGTTCAGTGAAGTCTGATCTTGGTTAACCAGTCCATTAACCCTTTACGACACTATCCCAAATTTTACCAATCCTGAGGAAGAAGCCTTTTGAAAACATTGTGGGAAAAAGAGAAAATGCTGGAAACCAACATTTTCTCCTTTTCCCACAATGTTTTCTGCCCTATCAAAGACAAATTTCATCATTTAAGCCACATTTGAAAAGTCGTCTGAAAATGCTTTTTATTTGGACAAGTCTACATTTTTGTTGTGTGGTAAAGAGTTCAAGAACCTTAAACCTTAAAGCAAAATTTTGGACTAGACCTAATTGAAAGCATTTTCAGATGACAAATCAAGTGTGGTTCCAATGTTTGAATCTGTTCTTGACAGGTTACGAAACAAAGTGGGAATAGGAAAAAATGCTGGTTACCAGCATTTTCTCCTTTTCCTGCAATGTTTTCAAAAGGCTTCTTCCTCAAGGTCGTCAAAAGTCAGGATTGTGTGGTAGAGGGTTAGGTTACCCCCTACCATGCCAGGAATGAATGAAGAACTAAACATACATGCATTTGCAAATCATTATGTGAAACATATAATTATTTACCTGTATAAGTTTCTTTTCATACTCCTCTGCCTCATGGCTATAATCCGTTTTGGGTTTTTCTGGTGGTATGGTAGGCTGAGGTTCATCCACATGAATGCCCAGATTAACTATGGAGAAAAGCGTTTTTAAAGATAATTTTAATGTTTTCCGAATAATCCAGTGGTTTCAGTGCCTTAACTCTTTACCACATAAAAAAATGTAGACGTGTCCAAATTGAAAGCATTTGCAGATGACGTTTTAAATGTAGCTGGTTATCAGCATTTTCTCCTTTTCCTCAACGTTTTCAGAAGGCTTTTTTACCAAGATCGTTAAAACTTGGGATTGTTTGGTAAAGGATTAAGGAAGAAGACTGTTTAAAATATCATGGGAAAAGGAAGAAAATACTGGTCACCAACATTTCTCCATTGCCCATTACCCTTATTACCTATTCAGAGACATTTTCAATCATCTGTAGTCTGCACATACTTTTAATATGGATGAGTCTAGAATTCTATCAGCTTATAAAGATTTGATACTGACTGATTGATGAGTAAAATTTGAAAATCAGGTAACAGATAAACAAAAAGACAGATAGCAGGTCAGATTAAATCAACAAAATTTCTGATCATATCGTGAAATGCATTTACCGAATCAGTGCTTTGATTTTACAATAGTCAAGCCACTTTCAATAGTATTGCAGTCACTTTACACTTACAACCCCAATATTTATCATCTTTATTGGGTTTCACCTGGGGTAGACTTGATTTAGCTGATCCAAGCACTCTTTCTACTCTGAGCATACAGATTTGAGCCATGCTCTGGCAAATGGGGGCTTAATGCATCTCTGTAATCCATAATACCAAGCAAGTCATCACATAATGTATGGATCAATAAAATCCATTTTGTATAACAACCAACTGATTCGTGAGGTACACTGGTCCTTTGACATGCAGAAAATTGACCAACAGCAAAAAGTATCGACCCAAATCAGCCTGGGTCGATACTTTTTGCAGATGCATTAAGCCCCCTTTCCAAAGCACAGCTCATTTGTAATCAAGTATAATGGAGAAGCTACGCCAGAGCACTCCAGAGTACTATGTCATCTGAGGTGGTGCTGTTGTAGCAGTCATGTCAAAACAGCGGAAAGACAAACGATTATTTTTGAATGTGAAGATTGCAAAAGATGGGTTTTGGATATGGAAGTCTTTGTAAGACATCCATGTGTATTGCAAGCTAATAATTTATGTGTCTGCAGCTTTTGAATGCAATGTTTCATTGTTGATACAAATCCTCTCACTTGGTTTATCTCGGTAGTAATCCGTTTCACTTGACTTAGCATGCTGCTCCGGTGCAGTTTGAGTTGGAGTACTCTCAGAAAAATCAAATCAAGTCTAACCTTGTACTACATTGGGGCTTTGACTGTCCAAATACTGTAACAAGTGGGGTTTGGAGGCTAACGTAGAAAAAAACTAAAACTATGGTATTTAGAAAAAGGGGGGGGGGGCGTATAAAAATAACGAGACATATTACGGTCAAATTCAAGAATCAGTTGACAATTTGAACTATTTAGGGATGTTTTTTAATTATAGGGACATTTACTTTAAACCAAGAATATTTATCTAGCAAAACTCTGAAAGCACTTAATGTATTATTGGGTAACTGTGTTTAGTACAAACTTTAAACAGGTATTCTTTGTCAATTATTAGATGTATTCGTTGGGTCTGTCTTAAAACTACTCGTGCAAAACATGGGGATTTAGTAAATCAAAAGTTATCCAATGAATCCATCTTAAGTTATGCAAACGCATTTTGCGAGTACAAACAAGAGCAAGTACAATGGCTGTTTACGATGAATTCGGCCAATTTCCAAAGTGTACACCAAGATATCATAAGATTATCAAATATTGGTTTGAATTGTTACATACAACAACATTAGATTGAAAAGTGTTTATCTACAGTCATTACACTACTTTACATGTGGCAAAAGAAATTGGGTTTTTAATGTTAAACATATTCTAGATACATGTATTTACGGCTTTTCAGATGTTTTTTCAATCCATCAACTTACAACTCATTACTAATTTTGAGTCTGCTGAAAGAGAAAATGATAGATTGTTATACACATGAATGTTCACCATATATCAGGGACAGTAGCTCTCCCATACTGTACAAAAATATTAAATCTTCTCTTTGTTTAGACGAGTATTTAAATGTTTTGCCTCTTTCACTTCATTCTCACCTATGTCTAAGGAGAGTATCTGAACACTCTTCGCATTCAAACAGGCAGATTTTCAAACAAGAGAACTCCGCGAAATGAAAGCATATGTCTAGTATGCAGTAGGAACAAGGTCAAGGACGAATTTCACTTTATATTTGTCTGCCAAAAGTATAATATTTCACGTAGGCAGTACATTCATCATGTCTATCTTAGAAGTCCAAGCATGTTTACGTTGGTTGAACTTTTCAGCCAATGAGAGAAAAGAATTTTATCAAACGTGGCACTCTTTATAAAATCTGCATTATCAGTGCGTTTCCATACTTTGTACCACTAATGGTTTTGCTTCGTCATTATTACTCTTAGTGTTTACCAGTCCTGGTTTAACCCTCTACCACACAATCCCAGGTTTTAACGACCATGAAGATGAGGCCTTTTGAAAACATTGTGGGAAAAGGAGAAAATGCTGGTAACCAGCATTTTCTCCTTTTCCCACAATGTTTTCTATCCTACCCAAAATAAATTTCAACTTTTGAGTCACGAATAGTTGGACGTCTGCAAATGCTTTCAATTTGGACAAGTCTCAAAAAATGTTGTTTGGTAAAGAGTTAAACACATCATTTAGCATTTTACAAATTCAGTGTAAATCCGTTGAATGTCATCTTCACTTATGATTATTGTTTCCTGTTTAACAGAGAAGAGAGAGAAAGTGGGGTGGGATGAGAGAGAGAGACAAAGAGAGACCCTGACAAATGCTTTCTTGTATACATCATATAATCTTGACAATGCACACTCATACTTGTCTAATAAAATATGAGCCACACTCTGTGAAAAGGGGGCTTAATGCATCTGCGAAAAGTATCGACTGAGGTCAGCCTGTGCAGTCCACGCTACTGGTCAATTTCCTGCATGTCAAAGGACCAGAGTACCTCATGGATCAGTCTGTTGTCATCCGAAAATTGACTTTATTGATACATTAATATGTGATTACTTTCTTGGTACCATGGATCCAGGAGATGCATTAAGCTCCCTTTTGCCAGAGCATGGCTCATAATTATATTCCATTCAGTTCCGTCTTAAAATACAGTGCCATCCGACAACCAACACCAGAAGGGATCAAACCAAGATTTCCTTCTTAAAAATCTTACGCTTTGACCACACAATCTAGTGTTTTGATGACCATCAAGAAGAAAGGCTTTAAAAAAAAATTGTGGGAAAAGGAGAAAACACAGGTAACTAGCATTTTCTTGTTTACTCACAGTGTTTTCTACCCCTTCAAAAGATATATTTCATCATAACAGCCACATTCAATTTTCAGTCCGACGGCTTTCAATTGGAACAAGTCTAAACATTTTTTTGTTTGATAGGGAGTTAATCACTGAGTCAAGTAGGTCTGAAGTTCGAAAAAAAAAAAGATATCCAATAACAGCATCACTGCATTTGCTTGGGAAAGTAAATGTGACCCTGAGGCTAACATATCAACTGTTGACTGACAGAGACACAAAAAATAAATATTAAAGTCATGCCTACATGTCAAAGCAGGTGCAAAAAAACAGTTATTACAGCAAGAAGGATACGAAATTTTGCAAAGTAAGATTATTAGATTATGTTACCATCAACCGTTGAACCTTCTGTCCTCAGCATCTGTACAGCATTGACATATTTTCTTAGCTGGTGTTTAAGCAGTTCATTCTCTCTGAAGCAACATTAATTCCAATGTTACAAGTTGATCAAAGCTGCTATGTACGATACTTTAGTACAATCAGCCATTATAAACAATTGCAATATTAATTCTTTCACTACCAATGACAACTTGAGGGTTAGTACTTGAGTAATTTTGCGGACGGCATAGATCAAGATCAGACTGCACAGAATGTGCAGTCTGATCTTTGATCTACACCGTCCGCTAACCTGTTTTTAAACTGTGATGAAAGTCGTTTACAATAGCAGTGGAAATCTATTTTTAGAACTCAGAAAAAAGTGGAATTTCCAGAGTTAGTAGTGAAAGATTTAAGTGTGAAAAATCTGCATAGTAACTCTAGTGCAAAATATCTGTCATTCCAGAAACATTTTTTTTTTCTTTTGTTGCAGTAAATGGTGTAATATTCTTAAAGATTTGATATGTATGAGCCATGCTCTGTTAAAAGAGGCTTAACTCTTCTCCACAGGACGAAATTTTCGACTAAACCAAATTCAAAGCATTTGCAGACAACAAATTAAATGTTACTAGATTGATGATCTCTGTCTTTGATAGGGTAGAAAACATTGTGGGAAAAGGAGAAAATGCTGGTTACCAGCATTTTCTCCTTTTCCCACAATGTTTTCCAAAGCCTTCTCTTTCAGGGTCGTTAAAAGTCGGGATTGTGTGGTAAAGCTTTAATGCATCTGCAAAAAGTATTGATCCATGTCAGCCTGAGCAGTCCTTGCAGGCTCACATGGGTTGAAACTTTTTGCCAATTTCTTCCCGAGGATTGATTCCTCTCTCAGCACTGACCATTGCTTCCACAGTGGTTATGTGGGGGAAAAAAGCCAGTGGCTTGGAAAGAATTGCGTGCATAGTACTATTTAAAGGAACTCCAGGAAAGCATGGATAGGTGCACTGGCCTCCAGGATATAACTGAAATAATTGTGAAAATGGCATTAAACACCATACAATCAATCAACAATCAATCATCCCCCAGAAAAGGTTAGCAAATATATGAGCAACACTCTGAGAAAAGCAGGTTTAATGCATCTTAGTAATGCATGATACCAAGCAAGTTGTTCCATAATACAGACCCATTTGGTGTAAAAAAACAGCTGAATAATGAAGTAAAAAATGGCCTTTTGACATGCAGAAAATTGACCAATAGCAAAAAATTTTCCAAAAGCAAAAAGTTTTGACCCATTTCAGCCTGTGCTGACTGCACATGCTGGCATGGGTCAATTATTTTTTGCATATGCATTAACCCTTTACCAAAGGACAAAATTTTAGACTTGCCGAAATTGAAAGCATTTGCAGATGACAAAATAAATGTAATTCAAAAATTGAAATTTGTTTTGGAAAGGTGTGAAAACATTGTGGGAAAAGGAGAAAATGCTGGTTACCAGCATTTTCTCCTTTTCCCACAATGTTTTCAAAAGGCTTCCTCTTCAGGGTCGTTTAAACCTGTGATTGTGTGGTAAAGAGTTAACTCCTTACCACATAATCCTAAGTTTAACAACCCTGTGGAAAAAGCTTTTCAAAAACCTTGTGGGAAAGGGAAAAAATGCTGGTAACCAGCATTTTCTCCTTTTCTCACAAGATTTTCTACCTACACTTTCCTCCACAATTACCATAATCTCATCTGAATTTGACATGTTGTCTGTAAGTGCTTTTGAATTGGACCAGTCTGAAATTTTGTTGTTTGGTAAAGAGTTAACCCTTTACCACACAATCCCAAGTTTTAACAACCCTGAACAACAAGCCTTTGGAAAACATTGTGGGAAAAGGAGAAAATGCTGGTAACCAGCATTTTCTCCTTTTCCCACAATGTCTTCTACCCTTCCCAAAACAAATTTCAATTTTTGAGTTACATTTAAATCGTCGTCTGCAAATGCTTTCAATTTGGGCTGGTTCAAAGTTTTTGTCGTGTGGTAAAGAGTAATACCAAATTTTCACAGAGCATGAATAATATATGTGTGATAATAGCACATTTACTTCAGCCTTAAAAAATTAGAGTAATCCAAGAGTTGCATGTTAGAAGCCAGTTCTTTTCAATGATTGATAGAAGTCATTAGAAGTCATTGCAACAGGAATTACACCTTTCTCAGCTGCTGGACGTTGCTTTAACACTGTTAGGATGGTAAGCAGTAAGTGCCTTGGAAAGAATAATGCGCAAAGCACTGATAAAGAAATAAAGTAAAGCATTGAAATAGGCACTGGCCGGCACAATCTTTTATATGAGCCATGCTTTCACAAAGGAGGCTCAGTGCATCACCGTGAGGCATGATACCAATCAGGCCATCAAATAATTATGGATCCGTAATAGCCACTTTTTTTTCTTTTTTTTTTAACAACCAACTTAGTCATGAGGTAGACTGGTCCTACAGAAAATTGACCAAAAGTTTGGGTCCAGGTCAGCCTGTGCAGTCCACACAGGCTGACCTAGGTCGATACTTTTCGCAGATGCATTAAGGCCCCTTTTCACAGAGCATGGCTCATATGTAAAAACGATAGAAATGACATTGACACCCCCCCCTCCCCCGACAATGACACAAACTTAAATCTAGACTTTACTTCTGTAATGCCAAGAGCTTGGCCTGTTCTTTCTCATGTTTTACAGTGGCAGTGTGTTTCATTTGCTCTATTTCAGCTCTCAGTACTGAGGATGTATCCATTTCCTGGTCCAGCATTTGCTTTAAAGACCTGAAATACAAAATATGAGTTAGGTTTAACCCTTTACCAGATGACAACATTATAACCTTGTCCAAATTCACAGCATTTGAAGACAATTTCAATGTGGCTAAAATGGTGCAATTTTTCTTTGATAGGGTAGAAAACATTGTGGGAAAAGGAGAAAATGCTGGTTACCAGCATTTTCTCCTTTTCCCACCATGTTTTCAAAGGGCTTCTTGCCCAGGGTCATTAAAAGTCAGCATTGTGCAGTAAAGGGTTAAATAATATTTTACCACAAATACTGACTGATCGCTTACAGATAAGCCATGCTCTGGCAAAAGGGGGTTTATTGCATCTCTGAAATCCATGATACCAAGTTTATCATCATATTATTATGAATCGACAAAGTCCATTTTGTATAACAACCAACTGAATCATGAGGTGGAATGGTCCTTTGACATGCAGAAAATTTACCAAAATCAAAAAGCTTCTACCCAGGTTAGCCTGTCCTGACTGTGCTGGATGACCTGGGTTGATACTTTTTTTGCAGGAGCATTAAACCCCCTTTGCACAGAGCATGGCTAAGATCTACTTTGACTTTCATCATAACTTTTTTCAAGAAAAGACTAATATTTAATCCTTAACCAAACAACATAATTTCAGATATGCCCAAATTGATAGCATTTTGACCAACAAACTAAATGTGGTCTAAATATACGAGTTTTCTTTGAAATTGCCGAAAATATTGTGGGAAAAGAAGAAAATAATTGTAACCAACATTTTCTCCTTTTCCAAGAATGTTATCCAATGGTCATTTACTCAGGGTTGTGTGGTGGAGGGTTAAAATCAGTCCATACAGATATAACTAAAAATATATGAAACAATTGCTGTATGTGAAAAAATATCTTTACTATTGCAAATTCAAATCTGTTTTGGTTGTAATGGTTAGCATTTCATACACCATAGATCCAATATCAGACAATGCATACTTTAAGTCTGATCTTGACCTACACTGTCCCTAAAGCAAATTAACTCTTCATCAAAGGGCAAAATTTTAGACTAGTCCAAACTGAATGCATTTGCAGATGACAAAATAAATGTCAATCAAAAATTGAAATTTGTTTTGGGACGGGTAGAAAACATTGTGGGAAAAGAAGAAAATGCTGGTTACCAGCATTTTCTTCTTTTTCCACCATGTTTTAAAAGGCTTTCTTCTCAGGGTCTCAAAAGTCGGAATTGTGTGGAAGGGTTAAACTGATCTTATCATATGACTAAACCAATTATTTCTACAACTAAAAAACAAGAAAAAAAGGAAGAGTTTTTGCTGTGGCAACATACTTATTCTGCTCCTCCACTTCATCTTTTCTCAACATCATTGACACCACTGCTTTTTTTAGTTCCTCTGTAAAAAAAAACAAAACACAATGCATAGCGGGAATAAAACCACAAGAAAATGGAATCTTTTACAAAAGACCCTCTCCAAACAAGCATGCCTGCCAGCAGACATGCTCTTATGTTCATCTCATAGTTATATACATATGTATAGTAATGTAAGCAAATTTCGCCAGTAATCAAATTTTGTGTACTCTGCTCCTGGGCAATATTTTCATATCTGTGACATCATCCATTCACAAAAACAAATGGTAACATAGCGGCAGAGGTGTTTTAAGCTGTCATACAGATCCAGTGAAAGAAAAATACCAATCAATATGGCAAAAGTTCACCGGCAACCTATCAGATAGAATGTTATACCACTTGATAAGAGTTAGGTTGGCAGTCCCTGCCGACTTCCTCTATGTTTCAATGTAATAAACTTTAGTTGTACTTTCACATCCTTCACTCCTAATACTTTTATGTAATACTATGCAAAACTAAACAAAGTTCATTGGACTTTTCACATACTTTTAATAGGCTGAATTTAAAGGCAACGCCTTGATCAAATCAAGGTTTGTCATTTTTTTTTTTTCTCCACATTTTGAAAATTGATTCTATGCATGTAGTTCTTAACTCCTTATCACACAGGAAAAAAGTACTCATGCCCAAATTGAAAGCATCTGCAGACGACAATATTGTAGATCGAATGGTATTTTATGCCGCTTTTAACATTATTTCAGTCCTATCACGGTGACAGCTCACAAATTCATGTATTTCCTGGGTTTCACCAGTACTTATTCTAGATACATTCTTCCTATTCAGAGGAAATTCTTAATAACCTTGCCTGAATTATAAACACATTTATACATGTACCTTGCTTTTCAATGTTTGATAAAAATTGTGACATGTTAATTTCTCTCTGACTTTTTGTTTGGAGGCTTAACTCTTTACCACACAATCCCGACTTTTAACGACCCTACAAAAGAAGGCTTTTGAAAACACTGTGGAAAAAGGAGAAAATGCTGGCAACCAGCATTTTCACCTTTTCCCACAATGTTTTCTACCCTATCAAAGAAAGAAATCCTCATTTTAACAACATTTAATTTGTCGTCTGCAAATGCTTTCAATTTGGTTAGCCCTAAAATTTTGTTGTTTGTTAAAGAGTTAACTCACAATCTTCTTGAATAAAAATGCATCTGATGCCTTTGAAAGCATCCTTGTAGAATACTGTAGGAACAGACGGAATTGTCTGCTAAAGAGTTTATACATCTAGATCTCATGATTACCACTATTTTCTCCTTTTCCCACAACGTTTTCTCAGGGTTGCTAACAGAGAGAATTGTCTGCTAAACGGCCGATACATCTAGATCTCAATCTGAGGAGATCTATGGCACAAGTTCAGAGTTGCCAAACAGTGCTGCCTGGAAGGGGGCATAATTTGACAATACTGACCTGTTGACATCCGATCATTTTTGATATCCTCAGAAACATTCCCTCCATCTCCTTGAGTTCTATGGCTGAAATAATGTTAAAATCTTAACTCTCTTAATGGCTGCTTTTCCAAAACCAATCAGTAGACTTTCTTCATTTCAACAGGGTTCCATCCCTTGATGATACAAATGACCGGTGCAAGTTTTGTAAGAATTGGATCAAAAATGCCAGTTTTACTGTGTAACCTATTTTCAACTTTACATACCAACTTTTTCCTTACGAATTCTTGGATTTTTTTTCAGGGTTCAAGGTAACAAAAAAAAAGACTAACTGACAGACAGATGACGGAACCACGCCGTGACATAAACTCTACTGGTCTTCTGCCAGTAGAACTAAAAACAGGATCATAAAAGCACACAAACAACAAAAGGGTTCACAACCAATGATCATTTACTCTTTAGCACATACATGCTTCTGAAAACATTGTGGGGAAAGCTAAAATACTGGTAGCAAGAATTCTCTCCTGTTGAATATTTCAGCCCATTCAGTAACAAAGTCTATCTTTTGAACCACATATATGTATAATTTATAGTCTGCAAAAGCTTCCAAATCCTTTTAAAATTTTGTTAACTCCTTTTTTATACAATATCAATTTTTGACAACCCTAAAGGAGAAGGCTTTTGAAATACTGTGGGAAAAGGAGAAAATGATAGCAACCAGCATTTTCTCCTTTTCCAACAGCAATTCCACCCTATAAAAGACAGAAATCATTACCTGAAATACACATAATTTGTCATCTGCCAACACTTTCCATTTGGTCAAGTCCTAAACTTTATCCCATGAACGAGTTACAAGATAAAGGTAATTCAGGGTCCATATTCACCATCCATTCTTAAGAATATTCTTAGTCTTGTTCTCCAAGATTTTCTACATTTGAAAGTTACACAACTTCTGATTGGCTAAACCAAATGGTTTAGCCAATCAGAAGTTGTGTTACTGTCAAATGTAGAAAATGTTGAAGAATAAGACTAAGTACGTTCTTAAGAATGGTTGGTGAATATGGACCCTGATGTCTCTAATAGACAATTTAATGATCAGGTTGAATGCTATGGTAAACTTAATTAGAGTACCACATGTGACTGCCAATGCTTGGCTGCAGAGGCTTGACTTTCGGTGAAAACTCTTGGGTGAAAAAGGGACATAATTGTGTCCAAATTACTTGGATGGTTACCTGTTTTACAGGTTCCCCTTTTGATAGTGAACAACTTGTCCAAGTTTGAAGCAAAATCTTCAGTAATAACAGAGATATTACAAAATGTCAAAAGTTTTGCACAATGAAAAGACAGATGGCAATACCTCTACATTTCCTTCAAAAACAGCCAAGCTAAAAATGAATTTTCATGTCACAGGCCTTATTTGCCAACTATTTTGTACAAATATATATTTTATGACAGGACACCTAAACAAATAAAAATCCTCTCTTTGAACTTTGAAAAAAGAAATGAATGTGGAGAAGATGGTCAAAAAGATCTGTATTTAGGTAAACATACCTTTCATCAAAGCTGAGTTGAGCTTGTTTTAAGGCAAATGTGGCAGACTGGATATCTTCTCCATTATACAATGACATGTTAGCAGAGTCATCTGTAATACAATTCAAACGACTGGTTAAAAAACAAAAGCACCACATCCACCTGCCAACACTTGGCTGCAGTTGCTTGATTTTCAGTGAAAATTCTCTCTTAAAAAAGGGGCATAAATGTGTCAAAAATACTCTGATGGTTACCTGCCCTTGATGTATAGGTTCCCCTTTTGATAGGTAACAACTATTCCAAGTTTGAAGTAGACAGCCAAGCCTAAAAAACATTTTGAATAAGACTAGACTTTGATTTCTTTCTTTCAGGTTGACTTCTGATGCTAGCAGCATTCTTTTATTCAAAACAAGACTTTGGCATGGAATGTAACATCACAGCCACAAATAGAAAGAAATGGTAGTCATAGCTAGTTGGCAGAATTTATTTCTGTGTATATTGATCTGGATCTATACTGTCCTCAAAAGCTCTTGACCGTTATCAAATTATCCTGTGTTTAACCCTATAAAACACAACAATCTCAACTTTTAATGATTGTGAGAAAACTTCTTTTCCTACCATGTTTTCTCACCTTTCAGAGACAAATTCCATTATTTGGGCAACATTAAACTCTTTACCAAACGACAAAATTTTAGACCAGTCAAAATTGAAAGCAGTTGCAGACAACAAAATAAATGTGACTGAAAAATTGACATTTGTGTTGGAAAAGGTTGAAAACATTGTGGGAAAAGGAGTAAATGCTGGTTACCAGCATTTTCTCCTTTTCCCACAATGTTTTCAAAAGGTTTCTTTCTCAGGGTCATTAAAAGTCGGGATTGTGTGGTAAAGGGTTAATATGTCGTTGGTAAGTTCTTTCAGTTAGGACTTCCCTAAGATTTTGTCTTTTGGTAAAGAGTTTATTACCCTTTACCACTCAATCCTGAGTTTCCTGAGGAACAAAGCCTTTAACCCTTTACCACACAGTGCCAACTTTTAACAACGAATGATAAAGGAGCCTTTTGAAAATATTGTGGGAAAAGGAGAAAATGCTGGTAACCAGCATTTTCTCCCTTTTACACAATATTTTTTTACCCTCTCCAAAACAAATTTCAATTTTTCAGTAACATTTATTTTGTCATCTACAGGTGGTTTGCGTTTAGACCAGTCTAAAGTTTTGTTGTGTGATAAAAAGTTAAAAACACACAATGTTTTCTACCCTATCAAAGACATATTTCATCATTTGACTAACACACAAATTGTCGTCTGCAAATGTTTTTAATTTTGTAAAGTCTACATTTTTCGCACATGCTAAAGAGTTAAGCCTTTACCACTCAATCCCGAGTTTTAACAACCCTGATAAAGAAAACCTCTGAAAACATTGTAAGAAAAAGAGAAAATGCTGGCAACCAGCATTTTCCACATATCCGACAATGTTTTCTATTCTTTCATGGATTACTTATATTTGCTATAATTGATTTGTTGTCTGCATATGCTATGAATTTGGTCAAGTCGAAAATTTTGATGTTTGGTAAAGAGTTAAAAGACCCCCCTCCCCTCCCAGAAAAAGGCTTTTCAAAATATAGAAAAAAAGAAAATGCTGATAACCAGCACTGCCTTCTTTTCCCACAACATTCTCTACCCTTTCGAAGACAAACCCAATTGTTTGAGCTGTATCTAGTGTACCATCTGCCAATGCTTTGAACATGGCAAGTCAAAAATTTTGTAGTCTGGTAGAGTTAATAAAATCTATAGCATTGCCAAGGGAAACACAAGAATTTTAATATAAACATTTAATCGTTTCCAAAATAATCCTGGGTTTTAACAACCCTGGGAAACAAGCCTTCTGAAAACATTACTGGAAAAGGAGAGAATGCCGGTAACAGCATTTTTTCTTTTCCTGTAATGCATTCCACCCTTTGAAAGTAAGATCCAATCATTTCAGGTGCATTTAAATTGTCAATTGCAAATGCTTTCAATTTGGACAAGTCTTGAATTTTGTCATTTGGTAAAGAGTTAAGAGTCTTACAAGATCGACCCAGCGGTGCTTGGTCCACTGTGTCATCAAGTTCATCTTCAATCCCAGGCTGCCCTGAGGGGCTAATAGGGGTCATAGTCTCATTCATTTCCAAACTGAAAACAAGAATTAAAGATAAAGATAAAACATACGAAATGAAGGTATCAGTTCTAATCATTTAAACTTTATCTGAATGCTGAAAATTCATATTAACCCTTTACCGCACAATGCTGACTTTTAACAACCCTTAGAAAGAAGGCTTTTGAAAACATTGTGGCAAAAGGATATAATGCTGGTAACCAGCATTTTCTGGTAACTAGCATTTTCTGCTTTTCCCACAATGTTTTCTACCCTATGACAAACAAATTTTTATGTTTTGAGTAACATTTGTCATCTGCAAATGTTTTCAATTTGGACAAGGCTAAAATTTTGTTGTCTGGTAAAGAGTTAAGTACGGGGTATTTTGTTATCTATGGTACAACAAAGAATCTTTCAAACTCATACAGATCAACTTTGTGGTGATATAAGTAAACTGCAAGTTTCATTAAAATCCAATCACAAATGCAGACTTCACTGCCTGAACAACAAAAATATAGAAACCAGAAACCAACCATGACATAAGCTATTCTGGCTTTCAGCCAGTAAAGCTAATAATGTGGGGAAAAAAGGTTTAATTGTTTCTAATGCTAGTGCAACATGCATATACTACATTCTTCATTCTGGTTTGAAACTTACTCTGTTTGCAATAATTCAACTACCAGTATTTATCAGACAGCAATGTTAATATTTGCAACTACATACAACTGACAAAATATATGTGGCTCAAAAGCTTTGATTTGCTTTTAACCCTTTACCAGACGACAAAATTTTAGCCTTGCCCAAATTGAAAGTATTTGCAGATGAAAATTTCATTGTGGCTCAAATGGTGCAATTTTTCTTTGACAGAGCAGAACACACTGTGGGAAAAGGAGAAAATACTGGTTACCAGCATTTTCTCCTTTTCCCACCATGTTTTTTTTTTTAAAAGGCTTCTTTCCAAAGGTCGTTAAAAGGCGGCATTGGGCAGTAAAAGGTTAAAAGGAATGAAAACATTGTGGAACAATAAACTTAGCATTGTAAAAGCAAAGTATGTTTTCATAGAGGATTAATACAGCAATACAGATCAGTCAGACCTCCATCCTATGTGTTTCTTGAAGGACATGGTTTAACAGGAGCCCCACATGTGGGTGCCAAAGCTCAGCTGCAGTTGCTTTTAGAAATAAATTGACTTCCAGAGAAAATTGTAAGTTGAAAAAGGGGCATTAATTATGTCAAAAAAAAATTTAAGGGTTACCTGCCCTTTTTGTATGAATTTCCTATCTTAATAGTTAATATTTATAACTAGTCTGAGTTTGAGGGAAATATTTTAAGTAATCAGAGAGATATTATAATATGTAAAAGATTTTGCTTTATAAACTCCCATGTTGAAAAAGGGGCACAACTGGTCAAAAATATTTTCACACTTACCCGCCCTTCTAGTATGGGTTCCCCCTTTTGATAGTTAACAATTAGTCCAGGTCTGAAGTAAATATCTTCTGTAATGACAGAGATATAAAATGTTAATGCTTTTTGCATGAAAACAATGCAAATGACTGGGCTATGACAATACCTCAACATTTTCGTCGAAAACAGCAGAGCTAAAAATGTCAGCCAGCAAGTTTGGCAGCGTTAACAATTAGTGCCCCAAAGAAACCCAAATGACGTTTTCATTCTGGGAAAAGGAACATAATAAGTTCAATGTCAAGGTTGCTATTGTCCAGAATGTGCCAGCAAAGTGGACAGTGTAGATCAAAGATCAGACTGCATGTTTTGTGAAGTCCGATCTTGATCTACAATGTCTGCAAAGGTAACAACAGTAGTGAAAGAGACTTTAACCCTTTACCGCACAATGCTGCCTTTTGACGCCCCTGGGAAAGAAGCCCTTTGAAAACACTGTGGGAAAAGGAGAAAATGCTGGTAACCAGCATTTTCTCCTTTTCCCACAACGTTTTCTACCCCATCAAAGAGAAGTTGCACCATTTGAGCCACAATGAAATTGTCATCTGCAAATGCTTTCAATTTAGACAAGGCTAAAACTTTGCCATCTGGTAAAGGGTTAAGGGTTACTTCGTCCACTAAGAAGGAAATGTAGACTGGTTTAGCCAAATCTTACATTACTGCAATTCAAAACATTTTTTGATGTGATGTCATTCAAGTACATTGGCATCATATCATTTTAGTGTAAACATTACGAAAATATTTGCAAAAATATACCTGGGGTCTATAACAAGGAGTCTTTAACCCTTTACAACACACACCCGAGTTTCAATGACGCCGACTGTGAAGCCTTTTGAAAAAGTTGTGTGTAAAGAAGATAATGCCGGTATCCTGCATTATCTCCTTTTCCCACAAAGTTTTCTACCCTTTCCAGATATATCCAATAAATTTGAGCCACATCCTCTGCAAGTGTTGTCAACACAGAGGGGTCTGTAATTTTAACCCTTTCCCAAACGACAAATTTTGGACTGGTCCAAATTGAAAGAGTTTGCAGACGACAATTTTAAATTTGATGAAAATGGCAGAAAGGTCTCAAAAAGGGTAGAAAACACTGTGGAAAAAGGAGAAATTGCTCATTACGAGCAATTTCTCCTTTTCCCACAGTGTTTTCAAAAGACTTGTGCTGCAGACACGTGAAAACCAGGGCTTGTTTGGGAAAGGGTTAATTGTCTGGTATAGGGTAAAAGAATCATACACAAGACTTACCTCAATTCAAAATCCACAGAGCTGAATGAGCCGTGACTTCGTCGCGACCCAATACTTGGATCTCGGCTCATAGCTTTATTTCCTGACTGTTCTGAATAATGCCCACTATCACTGTGCTGATCTAACATACTACTATTGTTGTGTGTATGTTTGTATGTCTGTCCATCATTACTGGCACTTGTAGAACTGTTTGAATTGATTAATTCCTGTGTGAACACTGGTAAATTCTCATATGATGCACTGTAAGAATTTGACGGTGATTCTGTAAAACTTCCCGACTTTTCCAGTGGATCAACTTTGGAAAACTTTCCAGACCCCCCTTCATCATCGTCAAAGCTGACAATATGCTTGACTTTCTTTTTCTTCTTTTTCTCTTTCTTTCTCTCTGAAATGTTTTAGATCTGATTAGTCAAGCGAAAGCCTGTAAGGGACTTATCTGTTTGTTTAAACTTTTACAAAACAATTCTGACTTTCAACGAACCCGGGAAAAAATGGTTTTTGAAAACATTGCGGGAAAAAGAGAAAATGCTGGTAACCAGTATTTTCTCCTTTTCCCACAAGGTTTTCTACCCTATTGAAGACAAGTTCCATCATTTGAGTCTCACTTAAATTGTCTTCTGTAAATGCTTTCAGTTTGGACTAGTCTACATTTTTGTCATTTGGTAAAGAAATAAACCATGTTTTTTATATTGCTTTCACCACTTTTTCCATAATATTACAGCAACAGATTACTTATTCATGCCGTTTCTGTGTGTCCACAGTACCAGGCTGGGACTCGACAATGCCTTGCCAAAGGATACTCCCACATGACTAGTTAAACAATGTACCAGCAGGGATCAAACCAAGGTTTCCTGATCACAAATAAAACTTCTAAACTCTTTACTATAAAATGTCATGTTTTAACAACCCTGAATGAAAATGCTACTGAAAACATTGTGGGTAAAGGAGAAAATACTGGTAACTAGCATTTTCTCCCATTCCTACAATGTATCCTAGCCTTTTTAAGGCAAATAGCTTCATTGCAGCCACAATAAATTTGTCGTCTACAAACTGGGATGAGTCTTAATTTTTGTTGTCTGAACAACAATTAACCCTTTACCACAAAATCCCGACTTTTAACGACCCTAAGAAAGAGGCCTTTTGAAAACATTGTTGGAAAAGGAGAAAATGCTGGTTACCAGCATTTTCTCCCTTTCCCACAATGTTTTCTAACTTCCCATAACAAATTTAGACTTCTTCAGTCACATTAATTTTGTCGTCTGCAAATGTTTTCAATTTGGATTAGTCTAAAATTTTGTCATTTGGTCAAGAGTTAAGTACTAAGCTCCAAAGAGTCCCACATAGTTTGTGTAGCTTAACCTTTGACAGATACACTTTTTCACACAAATTTCCACTTTGTTTCTCCATAGAAAGATTTGTATGTTAATCCTTTACCAAAAAGTCTCCTGATTTAACAATCCTGAGGAAGAAGTGTTCTAAAAACATATAGGGAGAAGGGAAAATGCTGGTAAACAGCATTTTCTTCTTTTCTCACAATGCTTTTTATACTTTCATGGACAGAATCATTCTGTCATTTCATCCAATTCTAATTTGTCGCTTGCAAATCTGGATCAATTCAAATTTTTGTCATCTGGTAAAGAGTTAACCCTTTACCACACAATGCCGACTTTTAATGACCCTGAGGAAGAAGACTTCTGAAAACATTGTGGAAAAGGAGAAAATGCTGGTAACCAGCATTTTCTCCTTTTCCCACAATGTTTTCTACCCTATCAGAGAAAAATCATATTTGAGCCACATTGAAATTGTCGTCTGCAAATGCTTTCAATTTGGATGGGTCTAAAATTCTGTCGTTTGGTAAAAGGCTAATTACTGAGCTTAAATCTTAAAACCAAAGGACAAAATTTTAGACTACTCTAAATTGAAAACATTTGCAGACAATAAAATAAATGTGATTCAAAAACTGAAATATGTATTGGAAAAGGTAGAAAACATTGAGGGAAAAGCAGCATTTTCCCCTTTTCCCTCTATGTTTTCCAAAGGTATCTTTCTCCGGGTTTTTAAAAGTCCAGATTGCGTGGTAAGGGTTAATCACTAAGCTCTAGAGAGCCGCCTTCCAAAGTATGACAAAGATACCATAAGCATTAATTTTGATAGACACACTATTATTCACAGAAATTTCCACTTTGTTTTACCAAGTAAAGATCTGTATAGAAACCCTTTACCACACAATCCCGACTTTTAACAACCCTCAGAAAAAAAACCTTTTGAAAACATTGTGGGAAAAGGAGAAAACACTGGTAACCAGCATTTTCTCCTTTTCCCACAATATTTTCTAACTTGTCAAAGACAATTTACATCATTTGATACACACTTCAATTGTCATCTGCAAATGCTTTCAATTTGGACTAGTCTACATTTTTGTCATTTGGTAAAGAGTTAAATCAGTAACATACATGTATCTGCTCATCAAAAGCACCAGGCACCAAGTAATAATTAAAGACACCAAACACTCAAAGCGATCTCGAACATAAAAATCCAAAGTATGAAGAAAATACAATACATGTACTATCAAAGTATTTATAATTTCACTTGGCTAATTATCCCCTGAAACTGAAACAAATGTAAAGCAGACATAATTAAAATAAAAAATATCGCAAAACACAGAAAATCATCATGAATTACATTTTAATAAAAGAACACATCTGAAAACATTGTGGCACTAGGAGAAATTGTTCAATAGGAATTTCTCCATTTGCCACAATGTTTAGATAAGTACTTTGCCAAGGGCACGACAAAAAAACATTTGCAGGGGAAATTAGTTAACTATACCATAAAATCTACATGTCTTTGTATTACACTGTGGGTTACTTAACAGCAATGGGTTTACCCTTTACCACACAATCCTGATAACAAGCATTTTCTCCTTTTCTCACAATGTTTTCTACCATATCAAAGTCAGAAATCATTATGTGAGGTACATGTATTTTGTCATCTGCAATGCAGTCTCAGCATTTCAGAAAGTCCATGTTTTTGCATTTTTGATGCACAAAATGAAAGCCTGATGCAACAAAATAATTACATTGCATCTTCCTTTACGCAACATAAATCAGAACTGAAATGGAACATAAAGGATTGATTCAATTAATATATCTTACAAAATTATCAAGTTAATAACTGCAGAATCATGTCGAACCCGCTTTTTAACACTGAATTATTTGTTTCTGGTTTACACTGAATCTGTCTAAAACATGACATTTATTTTGTGAGAAGACATCGTTGTCCTCTCGCCTGTATTACTGTATGGAATCCGTACTTAAACTTTTTGTCCGCATTTTAGACCCTGCTTGGTAATATTCACGGCTTGGCATAATCAGGATGACAAACGACAGTTTTTACGAGGTCATTGTTTTCAACCTTTACCTCATTTCAAACTTTTAGCATTATGCAATATCTAAAAACTGGCAAAAGGCAAACAACACATGAAAATAAAGGTTAAAGAACATGACACATAAATTTCTGAATGACCCCCAGAATTCCTAATAGCGAGTCACAGATGACCACAAAAATTTATGAGCAAGCAGAAACACTGCAGTCTAGTCCGAAATTTTGTCTTCTAGTAAGGAGTTAACCTTTAACTGCCGAAGGATAATCTATCTCTTCATAATTCATATCATATCACAAAACATAATTATCTTTTTTTCCAAATAGATTTTTGTCCATTTATTAGTGGGCCAGACAATGTTTTGCTTTTTTTTTTTTCATTTAACTCTTTACCAAACGACAAAATTTTAGACCAGTCCAAATTGAAAGCACTTGCAGACGACAAAATAAATATGACCCAAAAATTAATATTTGTGTTGGATCAGGTAGAAATCATTGTGGGAAAAGGAGAAAATGATAGTTACCAACATTTTCTCCTTTCCCACAATGTTTTCAAAAGGTTTCTTTCTCAGTGTCTTTAAAAGTCGGGACTGTGTGGTAAAGGGTTTACATACATTATTTTCTCTAACTCTTCACAAAAACCTATGTTAGCGGAAGTCCATACAATAGGTTGTAGACTACATTGGTCTGTTCAATAATGAGAATAAGACCTTTCCTACCTTTTGAATACCACAGTTTGAATGGAATGAGACTGTGTTAACCCTTTACCAGACGACAAAATTTTAGACTAGTCCAAATTGAAAGCATTTGCAGATGAAAATTTTGATGTGGCTCAAATGGTGCAACTTCTCTAAGATAGGAAAACATTGTGGGAAAAGGAGAAAATGCTGGTTACCAGCATTTTCTCCTTTTCCCACAATGTTTTCAAAAGGCTTCCTTCCCAGGAGTGTCAAAAGGCGGCATTGTACAGTAAAGGGTTAAAGGGAAGAAACTCACTTATCTTCAAGGAAGAAATAAATCCCACCACACAAACCACAGGCAAAACTATAACCAAAATTCAATTAGGCAAGTTATTACAATAGACTGTTTTTTGTTTTTTTCTGTTGATATTAATCTCTTATCAGTGAGGATTGCTTATTTTTCTACAGTGTTTTAAATAGTTGTCTGGAGCCAAATTACTTTGCAGCTTCAGCAATGTTTTTCAACTGCACAACATTTTCAACAAATATAAAATAAAGAAAGAGGTAAAAGTGTCTGAGCTAAAAATAGATTTGCTGATTAACCCTTCACCACACAATCCAAGTTTTAATGACCCTGAAGAAAAGGCCTTTTGAAAACATTTTGGGAAAAGGAGAAAATGCTGGTAACCAGCATTTTCTCCTTTTCCCAAAATGTTTTCTACCCTTTCAATGGTAAATTTCTATTTTTGGGTCACAATCATTTTGCTATCTGCATAAGCTTTCAATTTTTACAAAGTCCAAAATTTTGCCATGTGGTAAAGAGTTAAATGAATAATCTTCACTGTTTTATCTTTTTTATCAACACTACAATTATACTTTTGGGTCCATCTATTTGATATCTACAGTACACTTCAATAACCCTTTACCAAACCATCGTAAGTTTAACTTTTTACCCTTTACCACACAATCCTGACTTTTAACGACTCTGAGGAAGAAGCCTTTTGAAAACATTTTGGGAAAATGAGAAAATGCTGGTAAGCAGCATTTTCTCCTTTTCCCAAGATGTTTTTTATCCTATCCTATCAATTTACATAATTTGGTTCACATTTCAATTGTTGTCTGCTAATGCTTTCAATTTGGACCAGTCTACATTTTTGTCGTTTGGTAAAGAGTTAACCAAACCACAAAATGTTGGACTTGGTCAAATTGAAAACATGACAAATCAAATGTAGCTCAAATGGTAACTTCTGTATTTGAATGGGTAGAATACATGGTGGGAAAAGGAGAAAATGCTGATTACCAGCATTTTCTCCTTTTCCCTCAGTGTTTTCACAAGCTATCTTTCCTGAGGTTGCTAAATTCAGGGTTGTGTGGTAGAGTTAAACCACCCTGAGCTAGGAAGCTTTGAAAAACATTGTTGAAAGAGAAGAAAATGCCTGTTACCAGCACTTTCTCCCTTTCCTACAATGTCCCCTACCCTTTCCATGACAAATCCTATCAGTTGAGCCAAATTAAATTTGTCATCTGCAAACTTTGTTGTCTGGTGAAGATTTTAACTCCACAGTGATAAATACTTCAGTCATGCTTTGTAAAAAGAGGGCTTAATGCATCTGCAAAAAGTATCAACTCAGGTCAGCCTGTGCAGTCCCTGGAAACTTTATTCATTTAACCCTTTACCAAACAATTCCGACTTTTAACAACCCTGACAGAGAAAGCTTTTGAAACACTGTGGGAAAAGGATAAAATGCCAGCATTTTTTTTCCCTTTTTCCACAATGTTTTCTAACCTTCCAAAAACAAATTTCAATTTTTGAGTCATGCTTTCGATTTGGACGGGTCTAAAATTTTGTCATTTGGTAAAGAGTTAAACCTGATGTTTCTTTGTTATTACTAGGCACGACACTCTTTGAAGCTGTGGCTGCTTTCCCATATCAACAAGGTAGAAAAAAATGAATGTTGAACTGCTAGTGAGGAATAAATCTTTTTGCAGTTTCTTTCCTTAACACTTATAATGGTCTTTTATCCAAGCTGAGATTCTAACCCCACGGCCACTGAACTACTAGCCCTGTAAGGTGCCACTGAGCTACCAGTTATAATAAAGTCCAACACATTGCAATTTATTGGCTGGTCTAGTCAAACTATTTCATGAAATATGTGAAACTGTAGATCAAAGATCAGATTGCATGCTCTTTGTAAACTGATCCTGGTCTACTTTTCCCAAGAAAAGTAAGATGCTTGCTCATTACAGATAAAATTAAAATGGGATTGAGTTCCTTCAACCACAGTGACTGCCAAATATCAACAGGGCATAAAGTACAAGGGGGCCATTGGCCCTAAAGCGCTCACCTGAGTAAAGTCACCTAGGATTGAAAAAGCTGAAGAGATCCTGGATGTAATGATGTAAAACAAAAAGTGTCTGTGACCTACTTTTCAACCTACTACACCTATTTTTGAACTTGTAATAGATATCATGAAGACAAACATTCTGACACTATTTCATGGGTATTGAACGGAAAATGTGGCCTCTTGATTGCACACAAAGGTTTTTCTAAGATTTGTTCCAGTGACCTACATTTTGATCCAACATGATCCGATTCTGAACTTGTCCAATATATCAAGACAAACATTGTGACTAATTTTCATTAGAACGGGTCTGAAAATATGGCCTCTAGAGTGCTCACAAGTTTTTTCTAGGATTTGTCCCAATGACCTACTTTTTGACCTAAATAACGCAATGTTGAACTTGTGCTAGATTTCATCAACACAAACATTCTGACCAAGTTTCATGGGGGTCGGGATGAAAATAATGCCTCTAGAGTACACACAAGGATTTTCTAAGATTTGTCCCAGTGACCTACTTTTTCACCCAACATGACCCTATTTCGAACATGTCAGAGATATTATCAAGACAAACATTCTGACTAAGTTTCCTGAGCTTCTGGCTAAAATGTGGCCTCTAGAGTGCACACAAGGTTTTTCTAAAATTTGTCCCAGTGACCTACTTTTTGACCCAACATGACCAAGTTTCGAACATGTTCAAAACATCATTAAGACTAACAATCTGACCAAGTTTCAACAGTATTTGACTAAAAATGTGGCCTCTAGAGCGTGCACAAGGTTTTTCTAAAATTTGACCTGGTGACCTACTTTTTCACCCAACATGACCCAATTTCAAACTTGTCGGAGATATCATCACCAACAAACATTCTGACCAAGTTTCATGAGTTTCTGGCTGAAAAAATGTGGCTTCTTGAGTGCACACAAGGTTATTCTAAGATTTGTCCCAGTGACCTACTTTTTGACCCAAAATGACCCAGTTTCAAACTCATCCGAGTCATCATCAAGACAAAGAATCTGACCAAGTTTCAGAAATATTTGACAAAAGATGGGCCTCTAGAGTGCACACAAGGTTTTTCTAAAATTTGACCTGGTGATCTACTTTTTGACCCAACATAATCCAATTTTGAACTTGTCTAAGATTTCATCAAGAAGAAGATTCTAACAAGGTTTCATGAGTATTTGACTGAAAATGTGGCCTGTAGTGTGCACACAAGATTTTTCTAAAATTTGACCTGGTGACCTGCTTTTTGAACCTACATGACCCAATTTCGAACTTGTCAGAGATATCATTAAGACAAACATTTTGACCAAGTTTCATGAGTATTTGACTGAAAATGTGACCTCTAGAGTGCACATGAGGTAATTGTTGACACCTTGATGATGGATGACGCACAACAGATGACGGACAATGAATACAGCACTATCACAAAAGCTCATCTTGAGCACTTTTGTGCTCAGGTGAGCTAAAAACAGGAAACTTCTAAACTATTTTCACCCCTTTACCAAATAATCACATGTTTCAATGACACTAGAAAATAGGCTTTTAAACACACCTTTGGAAAAGGAGACCATGTTGGTAAACAGCATTTTCCATTTTTTTTTTTCCCACAATGTTTTCTAGCCCATCTAAGACAAATGCCATCATTTGAGCTACATGTAATTTGTTGTCTGTATCTGCTTTCAATATAGATTGGTCTAAAATTTTCTTGTATAGTTAACCGTTTACCACACAATACTGACTTTTAATGACTCTGAAAAAGAGGTTTTTTGTATACATTGTGGGAAAAGGAGAAAATGCTGGTAACCAGCATTTTCTCCTTTTTCCCGCAATGTTTTCTATCCTTCCCAAACCAAATTCCGATTTTTGAGTCATGCTTATTTTGTTGTCTGCATATGCTTGTCTATATCTGCATAAACTAGTCTAAAATGGTGTCCTTTGGTAAAGGGTTAAGAGTTGAGGTACTGGATGCATTTCATATTGATCATTTAATCCTTAACCTGCTAAATAAAGGTAATGAAAATTTCAAGCTGATAGAAGACAACCTAAATTTTGCTCTTTCAAAGGTATTTTTGCGGGGCATAAAATCTCTGTATATAAAATCTCTGTATCCGATTGTGTAGATCCAAGATCAGATAGCACAATCTGTGCAGTCTGATCTTGATCTACACTGTCAACAAAAGGTCATTGAGTTGCTCCTAGCAGCCTAAGGGTTAACAAAATATTTATATTACCAGTGGGTATTGGTGAAGCATCTCCAGCTATGACAGGCCTCAATTCATCTTCAATCTTGAGGGGAGCACTAGTATTGCCTGTGTTAACCACTATCCCTGGAGCTTGTCTGACAGCATTCAGCTCTGGGTTATCTACACTGATGGCAAATAGGATGGAATCAAGTCCTGCAAAAAATTATTTTCAGTATCTTCAAATCAAGAATGAAAATTTTAAAAAATTGAAAATTCAATTAACCCTTAGGCTGTTTAGCTGTCGAGGACCTTTTGTGGACAGTGTAGATCATGATCAGACTGCACAGAAAGTGCAGTCTGGTAATGGCTCTTCACTGTCTGCAAAGGAGACATTTTTTCTAAAAAAAATAACTTTGAAAATGCAATATTTGGTTGCTTTACTATTAGCTGGAGATTTTTTTTGTAACTTGTTCAGTAGGTTAAGAGTTAATATCTGTTAAAGGAAGGTACAGAGACGATTATACTCTAAACCACATAACAAAAATTGTAGACCACCCAAAAACTGAAAGCATTTGCAGACCACAAATGAACCGTGGCTCTAAGACTGGGATTTTGTAATTTGTCTTTGACAAAGAGGAAACATTGTTGGTACAGGAGAAAATTAATTCCTTCAACTACTGAGACTGCCAAATATCAGCAGCGCATGAAGTGAAAAAAATAGAAAACTTCTAAAATATGTATAACCCTTTACCAAACAATCACATGTCTCAATGACCTTGAGCAAATAGGCTTTTGAAACATTGTGCAAAGAGGAGAAAATGCTGGTTAACCGCATTTTCTCCTTTTCCAAAGCCTTTTACCTCAGGGTTGTTTAACAATTTACCGCTCAATTACTACCCTGAGAAAGACGCCTTTTAAGAACATTGTGGGAAAAGGTGAAATTTTCTCCTTTTCCCAAAATGTTTTCAACCATATCAAATACCGTATCAAAGACAGGTTCCTTCATTTGAGCCAAATTTAAATTGTCATCTGCAAAAACTTTCATTTTGGTCAAGTCTACATTTTTGTCATGTGATAAAGAATTAAATTAGTTGTTGTATAAAGAGTGCAGAGGAATCAGATCTTGCATGTCGTTTCCTTGTTCTAGGCCTCTAGGAAGCATACCAATACACTTATCCCTCTACTACACACTGTAGAGTTTTAACGACCCTAAGAAAGAAGCCTTTGAAAAACATTGTGAGAAAAGGGGAAAATGCTGGTTACCAGCATTTTCTCCTTTTCCCACAATGTTTTTTCTACCCTTTAGGCCACACATAATTTGTCGTCTGCAAATGCTCTCAAATTTGAGGAGTCTAGTACTTTGTAGTCTGGTAAAGAGGTTAACCCTTTACCACACTATCCTGAGTCTTAACGACTATGACAAAGAAAGCCTTTGAAAACATTGAGAGGAAAGAAGACAATGCTGGTAACCTCCTTTTCCCAAAATGTTGTCTACCCTTTCACAAGAAATTTCATAGTATGAGCCACATTTTACATGTATTTGTCTTCTGCAAATGCTTTCAATTTGGATCAGTCTAAAATTTTTTCTTACCTCTAGCCATCATGGGCAACATACTACTTTTCTCCTGGTCCCTAAGGAATGCCCAAGGCTCATAAAACTGGCTGTAAAAGATATATTATGGTGATAACTAAATGTCACAAAAGTCAATCATCAAACAAACAGTAAGTCTCTTATAGGAGTATCAAAGAAAAAGGGATCCTTGCTAACCTCTTTATTTTTTTCTTTGGCTAGTTGAATGGTGTTTTATGTTGTTTTCAACATTATTCCAGCCATATTAAGGCAATAGCTCTACTATTGATGCATATCAAGGGTATTACCCACACTTGGCTAGGGCTCTGAATTAATCTACTCAGTGGCAATTTTTGCATGGTGCTAAACAACATTTTAACAGTATTGTACAACCGTTCTGTTAAGATCACCCTATGTACTCTTCAAAACTGGTCTCACTGGTGGGTGATCTGATTACCAAGTTTCACCATCTACGATCTGATTTTTACTTTATGTAGACTTGCATCTTTAAGAAATAAATTAAGAGCACAGTAAATTATTTTTATCTCAAGATGCCTATGCATGCACATAAATACCAAAAACAGTGCTTTCACATGATCAATGTATAAGCTTTCATGAATTAATGACTAATTGTATATCAATTCATAGTTGTGTAACCACTTACAAATTCAGACATGCCAATATAGTATGCACAATTTTCGTTCTTTTCAATTTTCAAACAAAATTTTTGAATTTGTGCTAATCATTTAATAGTCTAACATACACAATTTATCCCTTTTATTCATGTTTTTGACCTTAGCTGAAACCTTGACAGGTGCTCATAATCATGTATCTCAATTATTTTGTTTAATGTCCGCTTGTTTACAAATCGTTGATTTTTAAAACAGTATGTCCTTGACTTGAATGTGTCTGTTCCTTCAAACCCATGAATAATCACACATGTGGTACAAAGCATAATGACAGACATGTGAAAATCAGGTGTTGTAAATAGAAGTTGTGAAAATTGAGGTGTCAATTCATGGATTTAAATCAATAGATAAATTTGCAATGATTCTTAAAATAGCAGCCGTAATTTCAGGATAGCAGGGTGCCCTTATAACCAGGTCTGTTGATCTTCGAAATAAAGCATGAAAAATTCTGCTCTGAAAAAAATCTTTAGTAAGGGCGGGGTGCTCATACTCTCCCTGTGGTCATAAGGTGAGATTTTACTGTATCTTAGTTATACTAATACGGCCACTGCACATATCCATAATTTCCTAGAGTTTCTCTTACCAGTGCTTTGCACAATACTCTTCCCAAGCACCCCACTGGCTACTTTCCCAAATAACCTTCAGTGAAACAATAATCAATGGTGAGAGGTAAAATTAGCCAAGCTAGGCATTCAATCAAACTACAAGTACCTCCTGGTTCTAAGCCCTGCAAGTAACCAACTGGGCTATGAGGCTCAGCTGCTCATGGCACTCCTTTGAAAAAGCAAATGCTTAGTGTAAGGATCGAACCAAACACCTATAGAATACTAATGCAACACCCTTACCACTGAGCCAACCAGAAACCCCTACTTCTTGCTCTCTCCATTTCCTTAAGTATTTTATCCTTTTCTAGCTCAATTTTGCACCGGCAGAAAAATTAATTTCAAAATCAGGTAGAAAGAAAACAGTAAACAAAAGATAAAGCTACTTGGCAATTTTTTACTTAGTTTTAATATTCATTTTTCTGCGCACAACTTGGACCAAAAACAGATTGTCGTCTACACAACCATTTTCATACTTTTAAATGGTATGATTTAAGCCTTAGGCTGCTGATCGCAACTCATAGACCTTCTGCGGACAGTGTAGATCAAGATCAGACTGCACAGAATGTGCAGTCTGATCTTGGATCTACACTGTCCAATAAGGAGATTTTTCCTCCCCCCCCCCCAAAAAAAAATAACTTTGAAATGGCAATTATTTGGGGTTTTACTGTTGATTTGAGATTATCTTATTCAGCAGAATAAGGGTTAAAACTTAAATGCATTTTAGTATCCACACTGTTTACTTATGGCAGCTACTCACACTTCAGTATCACTCATCTAGATCAAAGACAAGAAAGTCCTACCTTAGAAGACCATCACTCTCAATGAGCATATGCATGTATCTTTCTAACGAATGTTCATTCAGAGTGGCACGGAGCCAGGCTCTACCACGCCCAGAATCTGAGCTGATATTCTTCAAGGTCAGGAAACGTTCTCCCTCATGTTTGGTTAAAATTTCCTTCACATAAAACCAGAATGCTGCAAAATAAATGAGGAATGAAAGTTTCACTTTCTATATCATCTTGTCTGTTTTCACCCTCCAATGTTTGCAATTAAGAAGGGTTTGAAATTACCTTTGTGATGGTTTCACTTCCTGATACCTTTAAAGTACCAAATTAAAATATGTTTCTGTACGTAAAGATCAAATACTTGTGTTTTCAAGTCCATTATGCATGAAAACCCAATATAAAGGAGAAAGTTCCTTGCACCCCAGCTATTACAGATCAATGCGGCTTTAGAAAAAGAAACAAAAAATGTTAGTATGATAGTACCAAGAAGGTCATGATGGCCCTGTATCGCTCCATGGCTTTTTAGATAATTGTTTGACTTATTGATTGTATGATGATTAATGACATTTCAACATTATTTCACTTATATCCCATGGCCAGCGCACCTATCCATGCTTTCCTAGAGTTTCTTTTACCAGTACTTCGCGCAATATTCTTCCTAAGCCACTGGCTGCTTTCCCACATAACCATCCTGGAAACAATGATCAGCAGGGAGAGAGGAATGAATTCTGTCACAGTGACTATCATGAATCCCTGGAAAGAAATATGCTAAGCTGGGAATTTGAGCAAGCAATCGCCTGTTCTCAAGTCCTCTATGCTACCAACTGATTTAGATAAATGTATCATGCACTTAATTGAACACTGACAGAGACATCAAATCGTAAGAAATCTGTATGGCAATAAGCTAGCCTAGCCACCCCCCCATATCTTTCATAAATGCAATGATGATGTCAGCAATACAAGCAGGTCTACATAAGTATTATTCATTCCAAACAAAGAGTACTTTGGCAAGAAGATTTCCAAAACTTTAATAGCAGTTAACATTTTTTAATGGCATTTTTCAATGGCATAAAGTTCTATAACAAACTAGAAGACTGCCCTGTAGAGCCTGCCACTGAGGAGTTAGTAAAGAACCTAATAAGCTGCACTTGGAAAAAAAGTAACCAATCACTCTGTGCACATCTATCATATTTCAGATCCTTTTATTTTCAAATTTGCATGGGAATGGAGTATTCCCTATTTAAGAACAAATAGAAGCTTATTTTATGACCTTAAAGTTACCTTAAAGTGACCAAATGACCTTGACCTTGAAACTACTGAAGCGAATAATTCACAGACACTACTATTAAGTAGAAAATTTGTCTAGAACTTCATACTTTGACCATCAAGTGTGAACCTGACCTTGAACCAATCTGAACAAATTTTTGGAATGGCAGATCTTCTCATATAGGAAAAAAATTGTGCAAATTAATTTTGAAATCCACCCATATGTGTAGAAGTTACTACTCGGACAAGACCCAATATTTTAACCCTTTCCCAAAGAAGCCCTGGTTTTCACGTGTCTGCAGTACAAGTCTTTTGAAAACACTGTGGGAAAAGGAGAAATTGCTCGTAACGAGCAATTTCTCCTTTTCCCACGGTGTTTTCTACCCTTTTTGAGAACTTTCTGCTCCTTTTCCCACAGTGTTTTCTACCCTTTTTAAGAACTTTCTGCCATTTTCATCAAGTTTAAAATTGTCGTCTGCAAACTCTTTCAATTTGGACCAGTCCAAAATTTGTCGTTTGGGAAAGGGTTAAATGGCACATCTACTCATGAAGGAGAGTAACTGTGCCAAATTATTTTGAAATCCATCTAAGAGGAGAACACTTGAGTAGCACTATTCTGAAATCCATTGATAAATGTAGAAGTTGTAGCATGGACAAGCTCTATGTATGAAAATTTTATCATTTAACCTTTAGGTGTGACCTTGACCTCCCTAAACAAATGATACAAATGGCACTTCTACTGGTTAAGGAGAACAATTGTACCAAATTGTCTTTAAAAGCATCCATAAATAGAGAAGTTCCATTTATCATTTAACCTTCAAGTGTGACCTTGACATTGGACCTACCTGAACAAATGTTTCAAGCAGCACCTCTACTCATAAGGGAGAACAATTGCGCCAAATTATTTTAAAATCCATCTGTAAATGAAGAAGGTCTGGTCTGGACAAATACGGATGGACGGACACACACAAAAGTCATTTAAAATCTACTATCATAAAAATATTTCAATTTACTCCCTCTTTAAACTTATTTTCATTCTATTTCTGATGTAAATGTCACAGAGCTATCGTCATGTGTATGTAAACTTCCATGCCAATTTACATCTATAAAAATGGACCTGTGACCAGTATATAGTCTACAGTTGATTGTGCAGGATACTACCTTGTCATTTCTTTTATGCTATAAATAGAATCTCACATTCGTATTCATGTATTATCATTTCTGTCAAACTCATTGACTAAAAAGTATATGACCCATGCCAAGTCTCCTATCATAAAATTTTAGTGAACTCGTTTGATAAAAATGTTAAAACATACTGTATACGTGGAAATTTTTGTGACATAGAAATTGTTGCGATTTCGCAAATTTGAAAAATTTGCAATTATTTCTGTTACCGTATTTTACCACAAGTATACCAACAAATAACAAGTGTCTTTAATTCACATTTTCGTACACAAAGTAACTGTAACCAGTAATTTCTCTTGACACGCATATATATCCATGTATACAGTAAACACTCATGTAAGATTCTCTATCTTCAACTCACCAGTTTCTCTTTCATTGCTTTTCTCAGCAAAAATTCCCGTTACTTTATTCAGTCCAGTGATCTCAGTGACTTGTCTATAAAAAAGAAAGGATATCTCTTTAGTCAGTATTGATTTAAGACTGAAGAAGAAAGCTTTGGAAAACATTGCAGGAAAAGGGGAAAATGCTGGTAACCAGCATTTTCTTCTTTTCCCACAATGTTTTCTTACCCTCAAAAGACAGATCCCATTATCAAAGACAGATTTAACCCTTTAACACACAATCCCGACTATTAACGACCATGAAAGAAAAGGCTATTGAAAACATTATGGGAAAAGGAGAAAATGCTGGTAACCAGCATTTTCTCCTTTTCCCACAATGTTTTCTACCCTATCAAAAACAGAAATCATCAGTTTAGCAACACTTAATTTGTCGTCTGCAAATGCTTTCAATTTGGTTCAGTCTAAAATTTTGTCGTTTGGTAACGAGTTAATTCATAGTCTGCAAATTCTCAGAATTTGGACAGGTCTGAAATTAAGTCATTTGGTGAAGAGTTTAGACCAAGTGATCTCATAATTTTATGACCCTGACCCTGAAAGGAAGCATCTAAAAAAGTTGTAGGGGTAAAAAATACCAAGTAGCAAGCACCTTCTTCTTCCAATCATGTTATCTACCCTATCAAAGACAAATTCCACCATTTGAGCCACATTTAATGTCATGAACAAATGCTTTCAATACCAGCAGGTCTAAAATGTTGTTGTCTGGTACATAGTTAAACTGTTCCTTGATGAGTTATTTTCTGGTTAACCACTACCTGGTGCAAGCAATACAGGGAAGTCCAAACTTGAAGTAAATATCTTCAGTAATGACAGAGATATTATAAAATGTCAAAGTTTTTGCAAGACGATGCTTGCAATAAAAACAGAGTTATGACAATATCTTAATGTTTTCTCCAAAAACAGCCATGCTAAAAATGCTGGTTACCAGTATGCATTCTGATTTTGATCTAATACCATCAACTTGTTTAGTCAAGCCTATATGGCCTGCAACATGCGAAATGAGACCTTCGGACATTTGCGTAAAGTGTCATCCCAGATTATTCTGCACAGTCCGTGCAGGCTGATCTGAGATGGCACTTTACGGCTACATAAAATTTTTTCATACAGTAGACTTTCATAAAACAGAAAATCGCACAAAAATGGAAAGTGCTGTCTCAGATTAGTCACACACTGCACAGGCTGATCTGGGATGACACACTTTTACGCACGTGTCCGAAGGCTCCTTTTCGTGTGTTGCGCGCCGTAATTATGATAAAAATCTTTCTGCGCTTTAGCACAATGTATTTTCTGCCAATGAAAGAGGGCAGGTATGTGAATTTTGGCGCTCAATTGACATAATAAAAGCACTTACCCAAGCCTAAGTACCACAGAGAAAATCTTACTAAGTACAGTCAATGTGTTTCTCAGACATGACCTGATGACCTAGTTTTTTACCAGGCTGACTCATTTTCAAATTCATCTATTATGTCAGGACAAACATTCTGACCAAGTTTGATGAGCATCTTAGTGAAATGTAATCTCTACAGACTTATCCCAGTGACCTACTTTTCGACCAGCTGGAACAAACTTTGGAACTTGTCTGGGATATCATCAAAACAAATATTCTGACCGACTTCCATAAGAACTGGAGTGGAAAAGTGGCCTCTAGAGTAAACATCAGGTTTTTCAAAGATTTGACTAAGTGACCTACAGTGGCCTCTAGAGTGTACATCAGGTTTTTCAAAGATTTGACTCAGTGATCTACTTTTTGAGAGCATGTAACTTATTTAGGAACGTGTCTGAAATATCATCAGGACACTCATACAGACCAACTGTCAAGAACAGAGGACTGAAAATGTGGCCGCCAGAGTGTACACAAGATTTTTCAAAGATCATTTCAAATGACCTACTTTTGACCTGCGAGGGCCCTTTTTAACCCTTTACCACACAATTCCAACTTTTAACGACCCTAAGAAAGAAAGCCTTTGAAAACATAGTGGGAAAAGGAGAAAATGCTGGTAATCAGCATTTTCTCCTTTTTCCACAATTTTTTCTTCCCTTACCGAAACAAATTTCAATTTTTGAGTCACATTTATTTTGTCGTCTGCAAATGCTTTCAATTTGATCAATCCTAAAATTTTAATGTGTAGTAAAGAGTTAAACCTAAAACGGGACATCATCAAGCCAAACATTCTCAACTTTCATGGGTATTGGATGGAAAATGTGGCCTCTAAAGTGTACAAAAGGTTTTTCTATAAGATTTGTCCCAGTGACCTATTTTTAGACCTGAGGTGACCAGTTTTCAAAAAGGTTCAAGATCTCATCAGGACAAACATATTCTGTCCAACTTTCATGAGTATTGGATTTAAATGTGGTCTCTAGAATGTATGTAAGATTGTTTGGTGATTTGAATCAGTGACCTTAGTCTGAGATATTTTAAAAACAAGCATTCTGTCCAACTTTTACTAGTTTCAGACTGAAATGTGGCATCTACAGCATATACAAGGTTTTCTAAGATTTGACTCTCTGACCTACTTTTTAACCTTAGAGACTCATTTGCAAACTTATCCAAGATGTCATCATGACAAAGATTCAAAGCAACTTTCGTCAATTTTTCACAGTAAATATGGTCTCTAGACGATACCCAAGTTCTTTCTTAGATTTGACAAAGTGACCTACTTTTTTACAAGTTTAAGGATGTCGTATGTATTATTCAGACAAACATTCTGACCCAATATCTGGAATTTGAACTGAAATATCATAATCAAGACAAAGATTCTGACCAATTTTCATATAAATTTGACTGCGTACAGAAGGGTCTTCAAAGATCTGACCAACTTTTTGACCAGAAGTGACAAATTTTCTAATTTGTTTGAGATATTAAGACAAATTTTCATGAAAATTTGACAGAAGAGTTGGCCTCTACAGTGTACACAAGGTTCTTCAAAAATTTGACCTGGTGACCTAATTTTTAGCTTGACGTGACCCATTTCCAAACTCTTCCAAGATATTATTAAGCCAAACAATCCTATTTACTTTCATGAGTACTGGACCGAAAATATGGCCACTGTTGTGCACACAAGGTTTTTCAAATATTTGATTGTAATGGCCTAATTTTTTATTCAACACGACCCATTTTCAAAATGTGCCCAAGATATTATCAAAACGAACATTCTGACCAACTTTCATGACTATTGGACTAATAGTATTACTTTTCAACATAAACAAGGTAAACAATGATGACCCATGTCACATGATGGACGACAACACTGACACAGCACAATGGCAAAAGCTTACCTTAAGCACTTTGTGCTCAGGTGAGCTAAAAAGTAAGTTTGCTAAAGGTTACTCACTTAATGGCTGTAATTGCTTTGTTCCCTTTCAAGCCATGCTGTAATACTGATTCCCAGGCTTCACATAGACAGGAAACTCTGCAAATACATCATTTATCCTGCAACAATGCTCATTTCCCACTTTTGCTTTTAAAATCATTTGACAACACATTGTAGGGCATGTTGTATTACTGACTCAGTCCTTGTAGTGCTGAACCCAAATTGCTTACATGGACAGTGTAGGTCAAGATCTGATTGCAAAACATTTGCACTCTGATCCTGGATCTAGATTGTCTGCTTTACTGTCAGATATTTCAATAACTAGAGGACCATGATTGTCCTGAAATGCTCACCTGAGTCTGTGTACCTTTGAAAACATTCATCCGTATTGGGCTGAAATTGTGAGTGTTCATACAGATTCTAAGAAATGGCCCTGTGACCGCCTTCTTTACTAAACATGAATCATTTGCGAACTTGTAAGAGATATCAAAACAAACATTCTGACCATCTTTCATGAGTATTAGACAGAAAATGTTTCCTCTAGCCTGTACACAAAGTTTTTCTAACATTTGTCCCAGTGGCCTACTTTTTGGCCAGATGTGACCTAGTTTCTAGTTGTCTGAGATTGTATTGAGAGAAAAATTCTGATTAACTATCATGAGTACTGGACAAAACATGTGGCATTTACAGACAAGTTTTTTCTAAGATATGTTCCAGTGACCTAAGTTTTGATCTCACATGATCAAGTTCAAACTCATCAGCGATACTATCAAGACAAACCTTCTGACCAATTTTCATAGGCATTGGTTAGAAAATTTGGCCTTTATAGTGTACACGAACGTTTACAAAGATTCATCCCAGTGACCTGCTTTTTGACCAAACATAACTGATTTTCATACTCTTCCCAGATATTATCAAGAAAAAAATTCTGACCAACTTTCATGGGTATTTGACAGAAAATATGGCTTCTAGAGTGCACACAAGGTTTTTCAAAAATTTATCCCACTGACTTACTTTTTGTCCCAATATGACCCATCTCAAAACTCCTCAAAGATGTTTTTCAAGACAAACATTCTTATCAACTTGCCTGAGCATTGGACTGGAAAATATGGCACCTAGAGAGTATACAAGGTTTTTTTGAGTTCTGACCCAGTGATTTCCTTTTTGAACCTACATGACCTATTTTCAGAATCGTCCAATATATCCTCAAGACCAACATTCTGACCACCTTTCATGAGTACTGGACAGTACATGTGGCCTCTAGAGTACACACAAGGATTTTCTAAGATTTGACCTGGTGACCTCCTTTCTGACAGGACATGACCCATTTTCAACTTAGTCTGAGATATCAAGGCAAAATTTCTGATTATTTATCATGACTATTGGACTGAAACTTTTGTCATGCTTATGTAAATGGTGATGATTAAGATCAGACTTAAGTGTGTGATCCTAGATGTTCCATGTGTTGTTAAGGCCAAAGCAGTTTAACTCTTTACCACATGACAAAACTAATGACTAGTTCAAATTTAAAGCATTTGCAGACAATTAATGTAGCACCAATGAATAGATTTGTAGCAGAAAGGATGGAATACATTGTGGGAAAAAGACAAAATGCAGGTTAACAGCAATTTCTCCCTTTCCCACCATGTTTTCTAAAGCTTTCTTTATTAGGGTCATTAAAATTCAACTCTGGACCTTTGAAGGGTCAAAATGGACATGTAGTTAGATGCTAAAAAACCATGAGTTTAACATATTCAGCAAGGTTATTTTCCTAATTTTAACTTTATAGGTCACAGGCATCAAGCCTACAGTATATTTGTGTAAATCATCTACTTTTAAAAATGATCTTTTCAAAATTTTCTGTTTCAAATTCGTTTCAGGAAGTAATGAGTTAGAGGCCTAGAAGTGATTAAAATGCATTTCAAGTTAAATCCTACCGTTTAAAAGAATGGAAAGACTGTGAGGATGGAAATCTGTTGTAGCAGTCTGTCCAAGAGTCAGTTGCTGGCAGAAAAATAAATCTTAAAACTAGTTCAAAAGTTGCCAAGTCACGGTTTCTTTTATTTACTTTTTACCTGTTTTAAACTCCATTTTTCTGTCATGGACTAAAACAATAATTTCCAAACTTTTCAAAAAGGTGTAATTTAAATTTAAATGCAATTTAACACCTGCACTGTTTACTTTTGGTTGCTACTGGGCCTTTAACTCCTCACAATAATGTTTAGAACTGATCCAAACTGGAAGCATTTTCAGACAATAATAACATGTGACTCAAAAGAAGGGTTTTGTTTCTGAAGCCAGAGAAGGTGAAGAAAAGATTGTGAGAAATGAAAAAAAAAAAAAAAAAATGCTGGTGCTGGTTTCCAGCATTTTCTTCTTTTCCCAAAATCTTTTCAAAAGCTTTCTAAGATGTCATCAAAACAGGGAATCATTTGGTAAAGGGTTAAGGGAAACCCCATCTGCTTCTTTTAACAGTGCAGACCAAGACCAGAATGCACAAACAATAAAAGACTAGTCTTGGCAGATCTAAACTATCCTGTATTTTCTGAATCAGTCTCGCCAAACACACTTCAGTATTGTGGCATCTTTTTTTTTTTCTGTAGTTTAGAAATGCCAACTTAACTTACCGGTATTGAACAGTATGAATGTGAAATAAGAAATCTGTGCGACTAATTACCTGGAATCGGAATCTGTTGCAAGCTCTGTCTTTCCTCCAAACCGTACTTGACACTGTGAAGATGAACAGAACATATTTACATGGTAAAACAAACAGAAGCAAAAGCAAAAATACCAACTGCATCACACAAACAAGAGGGCCACTGGCTCTAAAGTGTCTACCTGGTAAAGTGATCTTGGATTCATAAAATTGTAGATTGAAATATGTGGCATCTAAAGTGCACACAAGATTTTTCTATGATCTTTTTGACCAATGAGTCCCATTTATACATTTACCTAAGACAGTATCCTACATTTAATTAAGACAAACATGCTGACCAGTTTTCAAGAATATCTGACAGAACAAGAGCACCGCATACAGCTGCTCGGCTGTAGTTGTTTGATTTTTAGTGAAAATTCATAGTTGAAAAAGGGGCATTATTGTGTCAAAAATACTTTGATGGTTATCTGCTCTTGTTGTATAAGTTCCCCTTTTGATAGTTAACAACTTGTCTAAGTTTGAAGTAAATATCTTCAGTAATAACAGAGATATTAAAAAATGTCAAAGTTTTAGCACCACAACGACGCAGACGACGACAGGACAACAGCAATAACTCAACATGTTTTTTTTGAAAACAGCCTAGCTAAAAATGTGGCCTCTAAGAGTGCACTAAAGGTTTTTCTAGAATTTGTTCCAGTGGCCTACTTTTTGAACCAATGTGACCAATTTTCAAACAAATCCTAGGTACCATCAAGACAAACATTTTGGCCACTTTTCACCTGTACTGAGTAGAACATGTGGCCTCTAAAGTGCATTCAAGGTTTTTCCTAGGATTTATCCCATGACCTACTTTTTGACCCTGAGTGACAAACTTTCAAACATATCTTTTCCAAACATCAATCAGTGATCAAGTAATGGGGAATAGCAGGGCACCACTTCCTGTCCCTTTTTCAGAGCACCCTACCCTTTTTCATTTAAATAGTGTGATTTATAATCCAATTATCCAATTATGCCACACGCTGTTAATAATGTATACTCAAACTCCAAATTAATCAAAGGTCACAGTACACCAGTATAGCAAAGTTCTGGAACAATCAAGGCAATCCTCATCTGACATTGTTTTTTATGTTTTTATGTGTGTTGTAATTTGAAGCTATGTTTGTAAAGTATTTCACTGAAAATTTTCAATCACCTACAACATGTGATCAACATGTAGAGAATTGAATCTGGGGTGTGGGGTTGGTAAAATTAGCTCTTTGACATGTTTTTTTTTTTTGTCACAAGGAAACCATATACTAATATCTACTCGCGGTTGAAAAAAAAGTCATGTTGCCCTCATGTGGGATTGATGTTCAGCAAAGCAATCTGGTTTGTTTGTTTGTATTGGAGTTTAATGCCATTTTAACAGCTTAGGTCATACCATGGCGGTCAGCGACGCACCTATGTGTTTCCTGGCTTTCTCACACCAGTACTGACCTAACTTTCTTTCCAAAGCCACTGACTACTTTTTTCACATGCATCAGAGGTGAGAGGCAAAAAATCGCCGGAAAGAAAGTTTGCCTCAACCTGGTATGGAACTCACAACCACCAGATCACAAGTCAGATACGCTTACCACTCAGCTACCTGGGCGGGCCAAAAGCAATCTGGTATAAGTTTAACACTTTACCACACAATCCTGACTTTTTATGACCCTGAGGAAGAAGCCTTTTGAAAACATTGTGGGAAAAAGAGAAAATGCTGGTAACCAGCATTTTCTCCTTTTCCCACAATGTTTTCTACCCTTCCCAAAACATATTTCAATTTTTAAGTCACATTTATTTTTTCGTCTGCAACAGTCTGAAATTATGTAGTTTCGTAAAGAGTTATACACTGTGTTTTCAATTACCACTCCTGGATGCTCCTGTAATGCCCCAACAGTCAGCCAAACTGTTAGTTACTGCCAGAAAAATGAATTTCAAAACAAGGTAAAAAGTTGCCAGATCACTCTATCTTTTCTTTACCATACTTTTTGCCTGGTTTCAAATTCTTTTTCTTTTTTGCTGTGCAGCTTTTATTCGGACTGACAATTCAATAACAGATTGTCACCATCACAATAGTTTCCACTCCTTAAAAAAGTGTAACTGAAATTCAAATGCATCTTAAAACCCACACTGTTTACTTTTGGCCACCACTGGGCCTTTAAGTTGGTCTAGAATTTATATTTTTCTTTAAGGTGAGTTACTTTTTGCCCAAGTACATGTCATTTTCTATTAACTCATGGATCCCTTTGCTGTGCTTTAAGTAGATGACAATAATATTACTGTATCTAATCATAAGACAGCCTAATTGCTGTTCTAAGATGTGAAGATCACTGTTATAAAATTTCCAGCAAAACTTCAATTTTAGAAAGTAAATAAAGATCAAACAGCACAGGATATGCTGAGTCTGATCTGGGATCTACACCACAGGGGCGTAGCTAGGAAATTGTAAGTATTACGCAAGCCACTGGGGAGCACAGGCACCAGAATCAATAGTGATGTCACTGCAATTCACAAAAAGACACAAACTGACTAAACATGACGTATATCAGTTATAGCACTGTATAAATTTCCAAAGCATGAGAAATTACAAATATGGTCAGGTTTCCTTTTGGAGCAATTTCACAAGAATACAAACAGAAAATGTCATTTGAAAAATAAAATTCAGGGAAATGTTGACCTATCTGGGGGATTCTTCATTCTACATGTGTGTAATAGCCAAGCCCCAGTAGCTCAGTCGGTAGCATATAGGACTATAAAACACGGGGTCGCTGGCTTGATCTCCAGCTTGGGCAATTTCTTTCCAAGGACTGATGGTAGTCACTGCGATAGGATTCATTCCTCTCTCACCACTCACCATTTTTTTGACAATGGTTAATTGAGAAAGCACAGCCAGTGGCTTGGAAAGAATATTATGCAAAGTATTGGTAACAGAAAACCTAAGAATGCATGAATAAGTGCAATGGCCACCGCAATATAAAAAATATATGTTGAAAACGGCGTTAAACACCATACTATCAATCAATCAATGGTGTGTAATGGGCACTACGCTCTTGCAGTTCTCCACTACTTTGTAATCGATATATTCTGGCCAAAACAACCTTCCACTTGCGATACCACTATTTTGGCTGTTCATCCTCCTTGAAAAGGTTGTTTATCCTCCTTGAAAAAGATTCATTTTATTAGTGCAACAATTTAACTGTTAACGTATCGAAATTGTCTGCAGCAAAACTTCAACATCCTCCCAAATTTCACACAAACACACACACCTATATCAAAGAGAATATACATTGGACTGGAACTCATACCTGCTTAACAGCATTCAAAAGTTTGGTCTGTAATGCCTGTCTTTCACCACTGTGCTGTTCATCCTCTGGAGTGGAAAAGTGAGCAAAGTGATCTTTAACTCTTTACCACACAACAAAACTGTAGACTTGTCCAAACTGAAAGCATTTGCAGACGACAATTTCAATGTGGCTCAAATGATGGAATTTGTCTTTGATAGGGAAGAAAACACTGTGAGAAAAGGAGAAAATGCTGGTTACCAGCATTTTCTCCTTTTCCCACATTGTTTTCAAAAGGCTTTTTCCTCAGGGTCGTTAAAAGTCAGGATTGTTTGGTAAAGGGTTAATCTAGTTTGAATCTGAAATTAGGAGTTACACCCTTGGCTATGGATATATTCCCCTCAGCAACTATATGATTGTCTTCTAAATATATCTATTTTTTTTAGTAGTATATAAGAAAAAAAATGGATATCTTTTTTGCAGGGCTACAGAAATCAGAAAACTTGTCGGATCCAACCGATTCATGCCACAGAAACCGAATTATTTTCAAAAACTTCTTAAAAAATTGGTTTGAAAAATACTAAAATAGCCAGTCAGAAACAAACTAACAAACCTTTAACCCTTTCCCAACCGACAAATTTTAGACTCTTTCAAATTCAAAACATCTGCAGACGACAAATTCACAACAGGTACAAATAAGTATGGTCTCTGATAGGGTTGAAAACATTGTCGGAAAAGGAAAAAATGCTGGTTACCAGCATTTTTTGCGTTTTCCCACAATGTTTTCAAAAGCTTTCTTTCCCAGGGTCTTAAAAATCCGGGGTTGTTTGGTAATGGGTAAATCATTGTTTAGATACCGGTACCTGTATTTCAAACTTTAGGTCAAGTCTCAAGTCCTTAATTGGCCACTTTTTAATCCATTTAGCCCAAATAACTTCGACAAAAACACAGGTTATAGAGATCTTGTCATGCATCATTGCCTCACGCATGATTAATTCCTTCTTGCAATCTAGAGTAATTAACCCATTCCCTGCTATTTTAAGGCGTGGACAGAACTCACACGACACTATCTCAGTGGTAAACACAACTACGGTACTGTCCGTACCAGGGGGTTGCCTTAGAAATTTGCCTCTGTTTTGCTTTTATTATTGGTATACTCATTCATAAAGTGTGTAGATATGAGTCAATATAGAAAAAAGTAATTTTACATTACTCAGAACTCTTTCCAGAAACAGTCCAATCGGGTAAAATTTTTGCAAAGACACATGTTCACTTCAGTCAAAGAAAACAAAAGTAAAATGGCAAACCGCAGACTGACAATGAAAGATGCTTTTCAGCAAATTTTTGATGACAGAGAAAGCCACAGGCAGCAATCATTTAGTGAAAATCAAGAAGAAAATATTCTTGAGGAAATTTTAATTGAATTATTGATGCCATCGCTGTCAATGAATTTGCGACAAGACAATCCCAGACAGATCTCGAGTTGGATTGTGACAAAGAAAGCAGGTGGGGTACTGAAGACTCACAGCCATCCATCCGCCGGACCGACTGAGATTACAAAATTTCAGTAGGCTAGCTCTGCTTTTTTGGGGTTAGAAAGCATATAGCCCCTGAAAATATGCGAGTCTAGGATAACGAGAGACTTGACCTGTTTGCATCTTACTTGAACAGCATTTTAAAGTGTCTTATAAATCCAGGACAGGAACAAGCAATGAATGGAAACTATATAAATGTCTAGACTACTTAGAAAAAGTTGATAAAAGATAAGATTTATTTTAGTTAGAAACAGTTATGGAAAAAAATTAAGCCTTTATCAAGCAATGTTGAGTACAAGTGTTTTCTACCCTGTCAATGCCAAATTCTTTTATTTGAGCCATCAGTGGTTCTGAAATATTTTGAAAGTCTGCTTGTCCACAGACAAGTGATGATCACAAATTGACTTGTCCATATCAAAAACCCACTTGTCCGTACTTTGAAGTTAAACATAAAAGGGTTCTCTGCATCGCCATTAGTCTGTATCGACCAGACGTTTTAATTTTAATTTCTGGACACGAAGAGGCTTTAATGCAAATGTCTAGGCGAAACAGACTAAAATACTAATGTGTGAATACTATTTATAGACGCTTATACTACACAAAATCGATTTACATCAGAGATAGTAGTTTAATATGAGTACCATTCAGGGAATTTCCGATATTTATTTTTATTCTCATTTTCAGAAAATGGCCAACTTTCGCTTTCGGAAAAAATTAAGTGCTTGTTCCCTTGAAATTTTTCACTTGTCCACGGACAACCCAACCTTTAAAATTCGCTTGTCCGGGCTGATGAATGGACGACTCGGACAACTCGAGCAGCTTATTTCAGAACCACTGGCCATGTTTCGAAAGTTGTCTGCAAATGTTTTCAATCTGAGCAAGTCTACATTTTAGTCCAGTTGTAAAGAGTTAAACAGGGGCATAGAATCCATTATGCATGATATGCACAATGCATAATTGTAGAAAAAAATGGGAACATACAAAACATTGCTTCATTACTTTATTTAACTCTTTACCAAACGACATATTTTTAGACTTGTCCAAATTGAAAGCATTTGCAGACGACAAAATAAATGTAACTCAAAAATTGAAATTTATTTTGGGGTAGATAGAAAACATTGTGGAAAAAGGAGAAAATGCTGGTTACCAGCATTTTCTCCTTTTCCGACAGGCTTCTTTCCCAGGGTCGTTAAAAGTCGGGATTGTGTGGTAAAGAGTTAACAACTCCATTCTCATAATTGAACCTAACACGGCACAGAAGAATAAAATGAAAATATCCAACAGTAAAAAGCAAAATATTGTGATTTCATCCAATCTCTATTCTATGGAAATCGAATGTTCACTGTATTAGGGATCAAGATCAGATTGCATGTTCTGTGCAGTCTGATCTTGATTTACTCTGTCTGCAAAATCCCTCTGCTTTGGTGAAATTGCACTCTCAATTCAGAGTGCCTAATGATTCTGAACCCCTGGTTCCACCCTTATGAAAAAATTAAAGAATTCAGAGAACACTTAACCTTTACGAATTTTTACCATACCATCCAATTCATTTACCAAAGTTATCATTTACCAAAACTACCATAGATCATGTTTCGAGAAACTGGGCGAATGAACCTGGGGCGAACTTACATTTTAGGTGAACTGACCAGTTACCCTCAAAAGACCACGACATGTGTATCGTCTTGGTTTTGAAACATTTCATACATTTAGTACAACGGTAAGACTTTTATTTAAAGTCAGAGCATAAGTTTCAACAAATCAATAACGTCATTCAAAGCATGGCTCGCAACAAATTCTGGATCGTTTCTTTCGGGTTCGAATACAGGTACCCATTTAAAAAACAGGTAAATAGCCGTTATGTCTTACGATCCTTCCGAAATGATGAAATAGCTTACAAATCCTAGGGAGATACTCTACATGTAAATTCTGACAATAGTAATGCAGTTTAAGCATTAAGCAACCAATTACCACTCATCTTGGCTTTTAGGCATTCCAATTCAAGAATGTTGCCTGTTTATTTCCATACACTGTAACATCTGTCTGCGGTTAGATCGTTCATTTTGGAAAAGTCACATGACTAGCGCTCGTGGTTAGAGAAAAGATTGTCGGTAAAATTGAAAATTTACATGAAATCCTCTAAATCATCCTGATCTGTCCACAGAATTACCGGCTCAAACAAAAATACTGGATTCTCATAAGATTACTTGAAAGGATCAAACTGAATTCATATTCTTTTCTAGAATATGAGATACGATGGTTTTTATTCTATGAATTAATCTATATGTATGAAAATGCCAGTCCTGATTGTCCGTTTTTGCGCAGTCTGACAAAAGGACATCAGTGTTATTTAAAGTTAATTTAACCCTCAAAGTTCAAACAGTGAAACGGACTGGTCAATGTAGGCTATTGCAAATTCAAGGGTGTTTTTGTTAGAATGATAACAAAAAAGTGCACGAAGTCTAGATCCGAGACCAGACTGAAATCGTCCTGAGCAATCTGATCTTATCTACAATGTTGCAAAATGCAGTCTGATCTTAATCTACATTGTCTACATTGTCTTAATCTACATTGTCTACATTTAAACACCTAAAATTGTACAAGTTTATCTCTAAAGGTAAAGCAAGGGATCGTATATAATTTACGCTTTGTACATTTTTCCATTGCTGCATTTCCCAAGACAAGTAATTTATGCCCCGCCCTCCGCCCCCTCCCGGTACCTTATTCATCGGTCTTTTGTAGTCTAACATGATTTTTAGTACCCCCTTTTAGAACACGTACATGTATTGTCTGTTTTTACTATCATCTCTTAACCCTTTCAGCGCCACAGTCGAAAACAGGGACTTTTGCAGACGACATAGATCCAAGATCAGTCGGCACAGAACGTGCAGTCTGATTTGGATCTATACCATCCGCTTGTCTCGTCATTTGACCGAAAGCGAAAAGTTTCGGCCAAGGTCAGCCTGCGCGGACTGCGCAGGCTGACGTTGGTCAATATTTGGCAGGCAGATGCATTAAGCCCCCTTTTCACAGAGCATGGTCCATATATTTGGCGCTGACAGAGTTAAACGTTGATTTCGATTGATCACGGTCTTTCTGTCTAAAATACACATATAAGTTATTAGAAAAGAAATGGTGGCACAACCTTGACTCGTACCCCAGAAAGGACTGTCCAGCTTGTGGGTCATCTTCCAATAGGCGGGATTGCCATCGCTTTAACCCTTATCCCGCTAAGTTAAATGATACCTTCAAGTCGAAAGCAAAAATCCGAATATTGTATTTTCAAACTTATTTATCTTTGATAGAAAAACATGCCCGTATCGGACAGTGTGGTACCAAGATCAGACTACACGTTATGTGCACTCTGATCTTGATCTACACTGTTCGCAAAAGGTCAGTGAGTCGCCCCTAGCAGCTATTTTTATGGGTTAACTCTTTACCTAAAATTAAAATTTCAGACGTGTCCAAAGTAAAGAGACTTGCAGACGACAATTTAGGTGGTTTTTGAGGTGGGGTGCGAAGCATCCACTCAGATTTACCGTGTGGGATTTCGAACTCAGAAAGATTGAATCTGCGGTACCCAACATCGCAATATCAATACGAAGCAATGTAGTGCAATTAAAAAAACGCTTCATTCAGGGGTGAGTAAACTACCTCTTTTTCTGTAGTTTGGACAACTACATTTTTGTCATTATTCTGCATATTTGTAGAATAAATAGCGAATCAAGTAGAAGTAATTTGGAAAAAAAAGTGGTTGACTTCATATGGCAAATCGTCCAATAACTTCAGTAGTTCAATTCAGTTCAATTCATTTATTAGTAATTAGAGGCCACCGGCCCATCATACAGCATATTATACATACAATAAATTTATATGACAGAGTAGTCTAGGTTAGAAGACTGGGGCACATTTGTTAGTAAAAAACCGGAATCATTCCAGTGAGGCGGGATAGCCTAATTCGGCTTATTTCGCCGTGTTAGGCCTATGCAATGTATCACTAGGAAAGTAAATATCCAATTTTAGTTCTGTTTTAACCCTTTCCCATATGACAAATTTTTGACTGGTCCAAATTGAAAGAATTTGCAGACGACAATTTCAAATTTGATGAAAAGGGCAGAAAGGTCTCAGAAAGGGTAGAAAACACTGTGGGAAAAGGAGAAATTGCTCGTTACGAGCAATTTCTCCTTTTCCCACAGTGTTTTCAAAAGACTTGTACTGCAGACACGTGAAAACCAGGGCTAGTTTGGGAAAGGGTTAAGCCATTATAGTCCTGTCTGCGTATCTGTTCCTGATCGCTAGCAGATTGTGTACTTTGAATCACAGGCGTTCGTTTTGTGACGAACTTTGCCATCTATATAATGTAAAATTACATTATATAGATGGCAAAGTTCGTCACAAAAACGAACGCCTGTGCTTTGAACATACATGGTTGAATGAACATGGGGAAATGTGGCAGACGATATTGTCTAGAAGTTGTTTATTTTTTTCGGTTAAGCACGATGTTGAAGGGAGGATTGACTGAATGGTGTTTTACGCCGCTTTCAATATTATTTCAGTTATATCACGGCAACAGCTCACTTATTCATGTCTATATTATTTGACAAATCCAAGGTTCGGGCTCTGAAGTGTCTTGTCCAGGGACGCTCCCACAAAAAAAAGAAAACAACAGGGATTCCTGTGAGGCTCGAACCCGGGACCTCAAGGCTACGATTCCTACTCTTTACCACTGAGTCATACATGACCCATGGAAAAAGGAGAAACTAGACCTTCTGCATGACGGGCTAGCAGACGACATTGAGCAAACAGATATATCTTTCATATGGAGTTCCTTTGCAGCATAACTGGAGTTAAGCATCATACTAGTAAATTTTCATTCGTTCGACAACGGTCTACTAATATTAGGTAACTTGGGCAAATGAATATGATTGTGATTTTGAAGCCGATAATCATTATCCTTAGCAAGTCTGTCATCCTTATGCTTGTATTATTTATGACGCTTTGAAAGAAAAAAATCCGTTGACTTTCTTTTTTTTTTTTTTTGGGGGGGGGGGGGGGAGGACAGGGTCTTGAGAAAAAAAAGACAAATAACGAGATAAATGATTTACAAATTTAATTTACATAATTCGGCGCGCAACACACGAAAAGGGGCCTTCGGACATATGCGTAAATAATGTGTCGCCCCAGATCAGCCTGTGCAGTCTGTGACTAATCCGAGACGACACTTTCCGTTTTTGTGCGATTTTCTGTTTCACGAAAGTTTACAGTATGAAAAAATCTTATGTAGTCGTAAAGTGCCTTCTCGGATTAGCCTGCGCGGACTGCGCAGGCTAATCCGGGATGACACTTTACGCAAATGTCCGAAGGTCTAATTTCGCATGTTGCGGGCCATATCATAACATGTTTACGAGGGCTGTTCGGAAAGTAATGATACAACGTTGATTTCTAACTCTATCAGGTTCAGAAGCAAAAATAACCTCCTCCTAACTAAAATATGACCTTAATACATAGGTGATAAAGTTTTACAGAATTCTGCCCGTTTTCAGAAGCCTGTACCGATCCCTATATACTTTGCTGTATCAGTGGGGGTAACCAATCTACAATCTTTAATAAGGCACATTCCATTGCGATGTAGTGTCTAATAACTAGGCTATATTCAGGCTTTTATTTCTTATCTGTTATTCTCATTATGGGTTAGTTTATGTTTTGTCTACGTTACAAGCACCGTATCTGACCTGATGATATCGTAGCCACTTAGCCCAGGGCTCGATCCTCAACTGAAGTAATGGGCGTTTTTCGTTGGAGTATCGGCATAATTCCGGGAACTCCCCACCATGGACTTTTGTTTGCAGTTTTCGGGGGATAACTCAAAAATTGTACGGAATGAATGTTGAAATGGTGAATAGTCCTGGGTATTCACCATTTCAACATTCATTCCGGACGTTTTCTTTTTTGTTTGAGTTATCTCCCCTTAAATTGCCAAGGAAATATGGTGGGGAGCTCCCCGGATTATGCCGGGGTTTCTTCGGACAAGGCACTAGAAAACCTAATTCTGTTGAAACATAGGCACCTATGGTTGTAGTCTGGATTACCTGCCCCTACCACTACGTTATCGGGTCAGGCAAAGCACAATAATGGCGGCCTCCTAGGTGTCCTCAAGCGTACCCCTACATGCTTCCCCGTTTCCCCCAATTTCATGTGATCCGGTTTGATCAGTTAATAAAATGAGATCAATTTTGTACAAAAAATACATTACCGAATCTAAAACGTGCTGTTGGGGTATAGTTTAAATATAAATTCGACTATGAATCATTTTAAAAGCAGCCCTGTTTTCGGACATTATGTAGGTCCATTGATATTTCGGATACTTAAAGCATTTCTGATATGTAGTTTTTCTAGCTAAATAAGAATGACATGCAGAAAAACTCACTTCCATGACTTCATTGCAAACGATCTGTTTTGAAATCAGCCTATGATCCGATCTGATCATGTGAAATAACAATATCCCATCTCCTCTGCATATTACCAACGGGGGCCGCCATTATTGCGCTTTGCCTGACGTACTCTTGTAGTACGGCAGGGTATCAGACTACTATGGTTGAGTGAGTTGTCGCCCTGATATGACTGAAAGATTGCTGAAAAGAGTGTAAAACAGCATTCAGCCGGGATTACAACACACGTGAAGTGTACAGTTAAATTTTTGAGAGCTTTAAACCCTTGGGCTCCTAAGCAGACTCAATGACCTTTTGCGGACTGTATAGATCAAGATCAGACTGCACTAAAAGTGCAGTCTGATCTTGAATCTACACTGTCCGATATGGGGGTATCTTTCCCGCAAAAATACCTTTGAAATAGCAAAATTTGGGTTTTTACTATCGGCTTGAAAGTTTCATTCCACTTATTGAGCAGGATACGGGTTAACGGTACGTAATTGCCAGCATTTTCTCCTTTTCCCACAATGTTTTCTACCATATCAAAGACAATTCACATAATTTGATTCACATTTCAATATGTCGTCTGCAAATGCTTTCAATTTGGACCAGTCTACATTCTTGTCGTTTGGTAAAGAGTTAAATGTCAGACAATGAATTCTGCCCTCTATACTCTTTTCGTCGTCTTAAATTTATTTAGGATAGAAGCGTCGTTCCAATTACTAAATTGATTAACATAGGAAAGGCAATTTTCGCCCACCTTTCCGGGAATAAGCAGAAACTTCGGAAGTTTCTGCACCCTGTATAACACAACGTCGACTATTAACGACCCTGAGGAGGAAGCCTTTTGGAAAACATTGTAGGAAACGGAGAAATGTTGGTAATGCTTTTCCCTCTATGTTTTGTACCCTATCAAAGAAAACCGCACCATTTGAAACACGCTGAAATTTTCGTCTGCAAATGCTTTCGATTTGGACGGGTCTAAATATTTGTCGTGTGGTAAAGGGTTAACTTATCCCGGAACTGGACAAAGAAATGATGGCGATTATGCAAACGTTATAAAATGATAATCAGAAATGGGTCCGGTGGAGGGGGAGGGCAATAAAGGAGCCACCCCCTTCCCCCGGCTTCTGCCATGGTGGCAGAATACCAAATATTTGAATTACTATGTCCTTTTTTCCCTGATGAAATAATCACGTAAAGCATCATTGGAGAGGTCATCAGACCTCTCCAACAGTGGTGAGTTTAAAAGGCAGACTGCCTCAGAAATTGCTGCCTAACTCCAGGCATTTCTGCGAAATTGTTCTGATACACAGTCTGTTTCGTCATGGTTTTATAAATAAACCGAAATAAAAAAAAAAAAACGAAATAGGAAATAGACGTGTTTTGTTTTTATATGACGGATTTCAAAACGGATTTGTTATATTGATTTGATTGAAAATGACCTTTCCAGTAGTTATAATTTTTCATTAAACAAATAAAGCTATACATGCAAAAAATAATTTCGTTAAAAAAAGAGAACACAGCGGGAAAAGATCACGTGACCTGAAAACGTGGGAAAAAGGTCACGTGTCTGTCATGTAATGCGTAAGAGGTTTCTCCTTTTTACACAGCGGCAATCATATAATGCCTTACTTATATGTTTACATGTACCAAAATACATTGAAATTAAAAGCAATAAGCTATTTGAAAACATTGATGCTGACCTCTCCTGGCTTCTTTTTTAAAGAAGCCAACTTGTAATAAACAAATTTTACAGTCAAAACCTGTCTTCATACCTAAGGGAACCAAACTAACTGACCTCTTTGAACAGATGACCGTTAAATACAAAGATTATTGCAATCAAAGATTTTGATAAAAGAAATAACGTTTCCTTCATACAGATTACTGCCCAATACTGCTTTCGGAAAATTGGATCTTAATTAATTTCATCGCAGGTCTTGGACAGGGGGTCAGGATTAGTTAGTCCTTTACCAGACGACAAAATTTTAGCCTTGCCAAAACTGATAGCATTTGCAGACGACAATTTCAATGTGGCTCAAATGGTGCAGTTTTTTCTTTGATAGGGTAGTAAACATTGTGGGAAAAGGAGGAAATGCTGGTTACCAGCATTCTCTCCTTCTCCAACAATGTTTTCGAAAGGCCTCGTTCCAAGGGTCGTTAAAAGGCGGCATTGTGCAGTAAAGGGTTAAAGCATTTCCGTGAAATATGATACCAGGCAAATCATCACATAATTTTGGAGCCATAAAATCCATTTTGTCTAGCGACCGACTAAATCATGAGGTAGAATGATCCTTTGACATGCAGGAAATTTACACATAGCATAAAGTTTCGACTCCTGTCAGCCTGCGTGGGCTGCACAGGCTGACATAGGTCGATATATTTTGCAGATTCATTAAACCACCTTTTCACACAGCAAAGCTCATTTAATTTTGGACCATTTGTAGGTGAATGAAGGTTCAGATTCTTTGATTCTTTTTAAACGTTATCTTTTTATCAACAATACTGTTGCTCCAAAAATTGATCATAATTCCTCGAATTAGCAGGACATTACATACAATAGATTAAAAGGCTTAAACTCTTTGTGGTCGATAATTGTGTTTATTAATTTCAGAAGCTATACAAATTAAAGATTACAATTTCAAATTTTGCAGATCTATTAAAGATTTATTTTCATTTCTTTACCATCACATTTTAATATTCGTCTTCGCCTTCTTCCCCCTCTCCTTCCACAGAATCAACGCCGACCTCTTCGTAATCCTTCTCTAGAGCGGCTAAATCTTCACGAGCCTCAGAGAACTCTCCTTCTTCCATACCTTCTCCTACATACCAGTGGACAAATGCTCTCTTGGCGTACATAAGATCAAATTTATGATCAAGACGAGCCCAAGCCTCGGCGATGGCAGTGGTGTTGCTCAACATGCACACGGCTCTCTGTACCTTTGCCAAATCACCACCTGGTACAACAGTTGGTGGCTGGTAGTTGATGCCGACCTTGAAACCAGTTGGACACCAGTCAACAAACTGGATTGTCCTCTTGGTCTTGATGGTAGCAATGGCGGCGTTGACATCCTTGGGGACAACATCACCTCTGTACAACATACAGCAGGCCATGTATTTACCGTGACGTGGGTCACATTTTACCATCTGGTTGGCTGGCTCGAAGCAAGCATTGGTGATTTCAGCAACAGAAAGTTGTTCATGGTAGGCCTTCTCGGCGGAAATAACTGGGGCGTATGTGGCGAGAGGGAAGTGGATACGTGGGTAGGGTACCAAGTTGGTTTGGAACTCAGTCAGGTCGACGTTAAGGGCACCATCGAATCTAAGGGAGGCAGTGATAGAGGAGACAATTTGACCAATCAATCTGTTCAGGTTAGTGTAGGTTGGTCTCTCAATATCCAAGTTACGTCTGCAGATATCGTAGATAGCCTCGTTGTCAACCATAAAAGCACAGTCGGAGTGCTCAAGGGTGGTATGGGTGGTCAAGATGGAGTTGTAGGGCTCGACTACAGCAGTAGAGACTTGTGGAGCTGGATAAATGGCGAATTCAAGTTTGGATTTCTTACCATAGTCTACGCTGAGACGCTCCATGAGTAGTGAGGTAAATCCTGATCCGGTGCCTCCACCGAAGGAATGGAAGATGAGGAATCCCTGTAGGCCCGTACACTGATCAGCCAACTTTCTGATTCTGTCAAGGACTAGATCGACGATCTCCTTGCCAATGGTGTAGTGACCTCGGGCATAGTTGTTCGCTGCATCTTCCTTGCCCGTGATCAGCTGTTCTGGGTGGAACAACTGTCGATAGGTACCAGTCCGAACTTCATCTGTAACGAGATATACATAGTATTCTTGATTGTTAAGACTTTTAGATTTTGGTTTATCTTGGTCTTTATTCCTTCCTATTCTCATCTTTTTTGTCTATTCTTTCTTGCCCTTTTTGACAGATTTTTTTTTTTTTATTCTCGTTTGGCTGTGTACGATAAATTCGAATACCACCCTTTCACGGCAAGGTATAGCTCTGTCAGATGCATCACATGAGAACAGACTGTGCACAATATAAGTAATTAATGCTATATTCAGTAGCACCCCGTAAGAACAGACAAAAATGTGCCTTAAAATAAATCAATATTTATGATATATTCCTTTCAGTTGTTGAATCCTGGTACTTAAAACGGTGATTGGTCTTAACTTCTTTCCTAAACATTCCCGAGTTTTAACCCTTAAGCTGCTAATCGCGATCCATTGACCTTTTGCGGACAGTGTAGATCAAAATCAGACTGCACAGAACGTGCAGTCTGATCTTGGATCTACATTGTCCAGTAAGGAGATATTTCCCCAACTTCCATAACTTTGAAATACCAACATATTGGTTCTTAAGATCGGTTTGAAAGTTTCATTTAAGTTATTCAGCAGGATAAGGGTTAATGACCTTGAGGCTTTTGAAAACATTGTGAATTGAAAATATTGGTGACTAGCTTTTTTCCTATTCCAACAATGTCTTCTACTCTTTCAACTCTTTACCAAACGACAAATTTTTGGACTTGACCAAATTGAAAGCATTTGCAGACAATAATTTAAAGGTTGCTAAACTGATGGTTTCTGTCTTTGATAGGATAGAAAACATTGTCGGAAAAGGAGAAAATGCTGGTTACCAGCATTTTCATCTTTTCCCACAATGTTTTCAAATGGCTTTGTCCTAAGGGTCGTTAAAAGTCGGGATTGTGTGGTAAAGGGTTAAACACAATTTCTACCAACGAAGCCACATTTACGTGCTAACGATTCCATATCTTATTGGCCTTCAAGAAGAAGGGGTTTTCAAAAATACCCCAGAAAGAAGGAAATGGTGGAAACCGTTTTCCCCCTACTTTTCCCCCCAACTATGTTTCAGCCCCCCCCCCCAAAAAAAAAAAGACAGGCCTTATCATTTGAGCCACAATTTTTTTTTTCTGGCTGCAAATGCTTTGAATATGAGATATCTACAAATGTTCGTCTGATGTGGCTGCTATATACGGGTTTAACCCTTTACCACACAATCCCGAGTTTAACAACCCTGGGATGTAAGGCTTTCGAAACATTGTGGGAAAAAGAGAAAATGCTGGTAACCAGCATTTTCTCCTTTTTCCACAATGTTTTCCACCCTTCAAAAAACAAAGTTCAGTTTTTGGGTCTCAATGATATTGTCGTCTGCACATGCTTTGAATCTGGAGAAATCTGAAACTTTGTCGTGTGGAACAGAGTTGATTAACGAAACCCGAAACCTACCGACGACAGTTGGTTCTAAATCAACCATAACAGCACGAGGTACATGTTTTCCGGCGCCAGTTTCGCTGAAGAATGTATTGAAGGAGTCATCGCCACCTCCGATAGTTTTATCACTGGGCATCTGACCATCGGGCTGGATCCCGTGCTCTAGACAGTACAATTCCCAGCATGCATTGCCGATCTGGACTCCGGCTTGACCGACGTGTATGGAGATACATTCACGCTGAAATTGAAAACGTAAAATGTATTTACTAGAACAGAATCAAGAACAGGTTTCGTATTCCCCAAAGGTTCTGAACATTCTTATCTCTTATTCTAAAATCCAAGGCTAGATATCAGCTTGGCTGAGATGTTTTGTCCCAGCTAATCAGATAGCTAGCCTTGGAAGTAGGAGTAACATGTAAAATTAAAGTTAGAATGTTAGGTAATGACGGTCTAAGCTGTTTGCTGTTTTTTTTTTTACATTACACGCAAAATAATGTAACAAATCATTTTGTTCACTAGGACTGAATTTTGAACGATGGTTGTTTTTTTTGTACGTTTTCACCACTTTTTAACAGTACTTTTCAATTATCTCACGGTGACAGGTCAAATATTGATGCTTCCCCTCCTCCGTCGCTGTTACTAGGCCGGGACTTTGCAGTCACTTGTAAAACTAGCACATCCACACGATCTGTAGCGAACTGGGATGACATCCAGAACCTCTTGATCACAACCACTGAGCCACCGAGGAAGACGTTTGTGTGGGCGTGCGTGTAGGCTCGAGTGGTGTGGGCAGTGAGTACGTGCTTCCGTATATCTAAATTAATCTGCAGTCGTGAGGTCTACAGAATACTTGTAATGCAATATTACGTCGTGACAAATGGCCTGCACTTAACCCTTTCCCAAACGACAAAATTTGGACTGGTCCAAATTGAAAGAATTTGCAGACGACAATATTAAATTTGATGAAAATGGTAGAAAGTTCTCAATAAGGGTAGAAAACACTGTGGGAAAAGGAGAAATTGCTCGTTACGAGCAATTTCTCCTTTTCCCACAGTGTTTTCAAAAGACTTGTGCTGCAGACACGTGAAAACCAGGGCTTGTTTGGGAAAGGGTTAAGCGGGCGGAAGAAAAAGTCGCCGTATTTAACGTGCATCTGGTATATCTCTTAATGAATGATAGGGCGACTTTTTTACATTGACAACTTGACTTCAATGCAATTATAGCCATGCTCTTTCAAAAAGGGATTTCATGTATTTGCAAAAAGTATCGACACAGGTCAACCTGTGAAGGTCCGTGCAGGTGACCTGGGTCGAAACCTTTTGCTATCAGTCAATTTTCAACATGTCAAAGGCCCAGTTAAACTTAAAGATTCGGTTGGTTGTGAGACAAAATGGATTGTATGGGTCCAAAATTATGTGATGACTTGCAGGATATAACGTGTCAGGCAGATGCATTAGACCCCCTTTTGTCAGAGTCTGGCTCAATTATCATTACTCTTCCTATTATTTTGCTCTCTGCATAGGGACTGCGGTCCCTCACATACCCACTTTGACTCTTTACCAAACGACAAAATTTTAGACCAGTCCAAATTGAAAGCATTTGAAGACGACAAAATAAATGTGGCTCAAAAACTGAGATTTGTTGTGGAAAGGGTAGAAAACATTGCGGGAAAAGGAGAAAATGCTGGTTACCAGCATTTTCTCCTTTTCCCACAATGTTTTCAAAAGGCTTCTTTCTCAGGGTCGTTGGAAGTCAGGATTGTGTGGTAAACAGTTAAACTGACAAATAGAGTCCGGACGAATGAAATTGGCAACCTTCATTACACTAGTGCCTTTTCTTTCAGGATCGTTAAAGCTCGGGATTGTGTGGTAAAGAGTTAAAATGTTTAAAGTAAGGTTTATTTTACAAAAATCAAATACAGGTACAAGTAATATTGAAGTATCGTTTTTTTTTTTTTTCTCTGACTTGTATGCTAACCAGCGAGGAGAAAAAGGGCAATATCTTGTTATAAGCAACAGCTCCCCTTTCCGTAATGTTTTCAGAAACGTGTGTACTGTAGGGCCTTTGTGTGTTTTACTGAAGCAATCGATTAGGTTTCCTTTAAAAAATCTTTCGCGGTCTTGGATTAGACTTAATATCGTATTGATATCGCGATTGATTTTGTATTACTGTCAAATTTCTCTGCTATTACAATAGTCATAGGAAAAGTATGAAAGACGTTCAAAATTTTTCCTATGAGAGGCCAATTTCATTCTTTATAAAACCATTTCAAAAGATCTAACGAACAAATATTTGATAAAAAGTATTTTAAGTATGATAGATATTTTTTTCAAAGGCACTTAATCAGCCGTTACTGATAGTTTCCTTCCATTTTTATGATAATTATTTTTAGAACGTTCAGGTCATTGCATGAATAAATATAAAAGAAGCCGGTTGAAAGGATGTACGAAAAGTTCTTTGTGATTCATTGATTGAGGTGCTGAATATTTATTTCATGGTTTCTATGAGCATTCCTGACCTACGAGTTGGAGGACCTTTATACAGGAAAAGAATTCAACAAGTATAGGCTGTTACCGTGATATAACTGACATGCATGGGCTAAAATAGTGTTGAATGTGATGGACCATTTAGCTAAAGAATTGATCAAATCCGGCCCAAGTTTTTTTTACCGATTGTTCATTTTTTCAAGTTCTAGTTTTCAGTTAGGCCTACTGGAGAGAGAGAGAGAGAGAGAGAGAGAGAGAGAGAGAGTATCAATAAATTGATGCAATATGCCCTATGTCGTAGCCTCGGTTCCAGTCTGATCATTTTTTTTCCTATTCTCGTATACTCGTATAAACCGTTTTCACTTCAATGACTGTCTTGAAAGCATATGAATAGAATATTTATGCTTTTCATCACATTTTTTCCCATTATTAATACTGATCTTTTATCCATATGAGGTTTTCCCAGGTTGAGATCGATGAAATTGTATTGATCTATTGATCAATGAAGTGTACGGATGACTTACATTCTTCATCATTTGATCCTTCACCCTTAACCATACAATCTTGAATTTCAACAACACTCAGAAAAAAGCCTTCTGAAAACATAGTGGAAAAGGAGAAAATGCTGGTAACCAGCATTTTCTCCCTTTCCCACAATATTTTCATCTCTTTCAGTTAAAAAATTCATTATTTGAGCCGCATTGAATTTGTCTGCAAATGCATTTATCGTGTATTTAATTTGGACGTATCTGACACTTAATGGTGTCGTAAAGATTTTAGCTATAAAATCACAATTAACCTATTGGGCTCACTAATTCTGATTTTCCTTGCCGTGCGTGTCCCATCAAGTAATTTCATGGACATGTAAATTACTCTTGATGAAAAGGTTTTTTTAATCATTTCTCCAGATCGTTGCACCACAAATCCACTTTCAGAGCAACGATTCTTTTCAGTTTTATGTTAACAAAGTTAACTCTGACGATGATAAGTACCTCCTAATTGTTTCTGCAGATCAAGGTTCAAGATCAGGGCCCGTATTCACCAACCATTCTTAAGAACGGTCTTGGTCTTATCCTCCAGAATTTTCTAGATTTGAAGGTAACACAATTTCTGATTGGCTAAACCATTTGGTTTAGCCAATCAGAAGTTGTGTTACTTTCAAATTTATAAAATCTTGTAGATCAAGACTAAGAATGTTCTTAAGAATGATTGGTGAATACGGACCCAGACCGAACAAACTTGTTAAATATCGTTTATCCGTAAAGTCGTTTACTGATTTCGATACTCCGATCAAATTACACAAAAGTCAGGTTTAAAAACACTCTGACAATATGGGCCATGCTCTGTGAAAAGAGGCTTTAATGCAAATTGCAATAACTATAGACCTAGGTCAGCATGGGCAGTTCGCACAGGCTAAACTGTGTCTTTTTTGCTATCGGTCAGTTTTCTGCCCGTCAAAGGACCAGTCTACCTTACGATTAAGTCGGCTGTGAGACAAAACTTTTTGCTGCATGCATCGTTAAATCTTCTGCATGTCAAAGGACCATTCTACCTCCAGGTTCAGTCGATTTTAGCCGAACTAGATTTTTAGGATCCATAATTACATATGATGTTCTTTATGTACGACGTTTTCTAACCTTTCAGAAACAAATCCTATCATTTGAGCCACATTTTATTGTGGTAAAGGGTTAACCCTTCACAAAAAAAAAAAAAAAAAAGAATGGGCTTGTCCAAATTCAAATAGCCTGGGGAGATGACAACTTAAATCTGGCTCCAGTGATAACTGTTATTCTTGACATTTTGTTCTAGAAAACATTGTGGGAAAAAAAGAAAATGCTAGTTACCATAATTTTCCTTTTCCAACAATGTTTTTAAAGGCCGTCTTACCCAGGGTTGTGAAATTTTGGGATTGTGTGGCAAAGGCTTAAGAGATATCGACTGACAGAAGTGTGGATGGAATAAGTGGAAGTGAAAAAACTGTTGCAAAAGCAGACATTGCTCGTAACAAACAGTCTCCTGAAACCACAATGTTTTCAAAAAGCAGTGGGCTGGGAAACGATAACAGTATTCTGAAGAACAGGGTCCAGCTTCACGAAACTTTGAGTCACTTTTTTTCCTCAAATCCACCAATGGATTCATTTGTATGACTTAACCATTAAGCTGCTAAGCGCGACTCACTGATTGTTTGCGGACAGTGTAGATCAAGATCAGACTGCACAGAACGTGCAGTCTGATCTTGGATCTACACTATCCGACTAGGAGATATTTTTCTCTAAAAATGAATTTTTGAATAACATTATTCCGATTTTTACTATCGACTTAAGTATTTTTTCATTTATCTAGCAGGGTAGGGGTTAACTTCAGTTCTTTATTTGGGATACATTTCAATGACATTAACCCTTAAAGCGCCGAATAAACCTAACAGAATGTTTTATCCCAGAAATGTGACTTAAATAATCGCAATTTCATGGTTCCTTTTGTCTGCAGTGCATCAGCTAAGCGGACAGTGTAGATCAAAGATCAGGCTGCACGTTCTGTGCAGCCTGATCTTGATCTACACTGCCGCAAAAGCAACTATAGTAGTGAAAGGCGCTCTAAGGGTTAACAGGCGGAGTAACATTCTCAAATCCTGTGTTGGCGTACGTTTCAGACTGAGCTCTGCAAAAGAAACGGACTTAACTCTTTCCCAAACGACAAATTTTGGACTGGTCCAAATTCAAAGAGTTTGCAGACTACAATTCTAAATTTGATGAAAATGGCAGAAAGGTCTCAAAAAGGGTAGAAAACACTGTGTGAAAAGGAGAAATTGCTCGTTACGAGCAGTTTCTCCTTTTCCCACAGTGTTTTCAAAAGACTTGTACTGCAGACACGTGAAAACCAGGGCTTGTTTGGGAAAGGGTTAACTCAGTTAACAGACTTAAGTCCATTATTTTGCTGAATTGAACCTGAAACGCCGAGGATTTGAGAACATTACTAAAGTCTGTCAATGTTAGTGAAATGCATCTCGAAAATCAAAATCAGCTTAGTTCTTATCCTGCTAAATTAAAAAAAAAAGAAAGTTCAAAACCGATTGTATAAACCCAAACGTTCCTATTTTAAAGTTTTTTTTTTCTTGGGGGGGGGGGGGAAGGAAAGATATCTCCTTATCGGACAGTGTAGATCCAGGATCAGACTGCACGTTCTGTGCAGTCTGATCTTGATCTGCTATGTCCGGTAAAGGTCAGCGAGTCCCGCATAGCAACCTAAGGGTTAAGTCGGAAACCGAGTAGGATCTCGAATTCAGTGAAACCGGGCCTAGGGCCTAGGGTATTGGTGTCTAATTGGCACACACAGCAAAGTCCTATCGTGTTCGTACAAGTTTATGGGTTGAAAGGAATTGGTCACGCCGTTGCCATGCTTTTACTGACCCAAATGTTTATAAATGCCTAATAAAATACGGAGGATCGAATTTAGATAAAATGTGCAATATATTTGGGTGTCATCTCTTGTTATCTATTTACACAAAATGAGTGTTTGTACAGAGATTTCACTATCCGTTTACTTATTACCTACCGAAGGAAATTTGCCGCAGACATCTTCGAAATAGTTCAAGTAAAATGTGAGATTAGCAACATGAATTAAAGGGGGCTATTTAGATTTGAGCCATGCTCTGGCAAATGAGGGCTTAATGCATCTCCGTGATGCATGATACAAAGCAAGTGATTACATAATTATGGATCCATAATAGCCAATTTTTTCAACAACCAACTTAATCATGAGGTAGAATGGTCCTTTGACACATAGAAAATTGACCCGTAGCGAAAAGTTTCGGTCCAGATCAGCCTGCGCGGACTGCGCAGGCTGACCTGTGTCGATGCTTTTCGCAGATGCATTACGCCCACTTTTCACAGAGCATGGCTCATTTTTAGTTTCTTTTTACGTCAAAATGATTGAGTCATGATCTGTGAAATGGGTTTAATGCGGCATCTAGAGTGCATACAAGGTAATTGTTGATACCCGGACGAAGGACCATGCCCTACGGGCACAGTACGATCCCAAAAGCTCACTTTGAGCACTTGTTCAATTGGGCTAATAAAAAAGGCTTTGTATCATTTAGGCTGGGTCCAGGTAGCCTGGGTACCAGTCCGATCATAATTTACTTTTTTATATTCGGACTTACGTTGTCAGAAATGACGCTTTTTTTTTTGACAACGTAACGTCCGATTATATAAAAGGAAAAAAATGATCGGACTGGTACCCGGGAAAGGGCCCAGGCGGTAATCTTACCTTTTAACCATTCCTTTTCGTGGTTTCCTTTTACATTATATACAGATCGGTGGCAATATAATTATATTTGTCGTTTCCGTAATCACTACTATTTTTTTTTAACATCCGGAAACATAAAAGGAAAAAAAAAAGATATGATCAATCTGGAACCCGGCTACGCATCACTTTCAAGTTCTTGATTAGTCTGGTACCCCGCCGTACTTCAAAAGTACGTCCCTATAACGTAGTGGTAGAGGCAGGTAATCCAGACTAGTTCTTGATACCCCCATACAACTATGAAAGGGCCGGACTTTTATCTCGAGAAGTAAGTTTTAATGTGGACTTGGGACTTGAAAAATGATAGAAACTAGTTGGAATATTGAAATGCAAACTTTTAAAAAGAATCTAAGTAAAGAAACTTTAAGAACATATGGACTGATGCATCGACATAAATGAGGTTCATTTGAAAACGACGTTAACGCTTTACCACACAATCCCGACTTTTAACGACCCTGAAAAAGAAAGCTTTTGAAAACATTGTAGGAAAAGGAGAAAATGCTGGTAACCAGCATTTTCTCCTTTTCCCACAATGTGTTCTCCCCTTCCCAAATCAAAGTTCTATTTTTGAGTCACCTTTATTTGGTCCTCTGCAAATGCTTTCAATTTGGACCAGTCTAAAATTTTGTCGTTTGGTAAAGAATTAACACAGTCAACACTCAAACTACCCACTTACATTACTAAAAGCAAAATCATACATTGAAATGAACTTAAACGTGTTTTGTACAGAGGTTAAGCTTTGTAAGATCTCAGCAAATTGGCGACTCTTCTCATAGAAAATTCTAAACCAGCGTAACTTTATGAATATGTCGGAGTTTTTCAAATTTTATATAAAGAATTCGATAACGACAACTTAATCAAAAACCATTACAAATTAGACGAAGGACAAACATAGATAGCAAGTGCAAACTTTATAAACAGAATGGGAAAAAAAAGATTGCTGGAAAAGAAGCAAATGGTTGTTTGAGTCCATTTCCTTTTCCCCCCAAATCGTTTTCAAAACAGACACTTTACACGTTAATTCGACTAAGCAATAAAAGAACTCCAAGTACGGAAAAAAAAAATAGCTAAATTAGAAAGGCTAAGGTAGGAATAAGCGAAGGAAGGAAGGAAGGAAAGAAAAACGACAGCCCACTTTAAAACGCCATTTTTAAAGTTTCAAACTCACCATGTTGACGGCTGTACTAAAGGACGGATAAGGAAAGTAAACTCAGTTTGACTTGAAGCGTCTTTATGAGAAAACCACACAGGTACTACACGAGAACAGTGTGTGCCGCTTTATATATGTGCGACTTGTCATTCTCGGTCGTCAAGGTTATATGCTCTGTTTGGGGCGCCTCTCCTCTGATTTTACCCCTTTTAATTCCTTACCTCACATTTTTTTTTTTTTACTTGTCCGAATTGAAAGGTTTTGCTGACAATAAAATGACTGTGATTTAAAAATTAAAGTTTGTTTTGAGAAGGGTGGAAAACATTGTGCGAAAAAAGAGAAAATGCTGGTTACCGGCATTTTCTCCCTTTTCCACAATGTGTTTAAATTTCCTCATTTTAAGGTCGGAATTGTTTGCTAAACCCTATCGCAATAAACTAAAGACTTTGACCTTTTTTGGGATCTAAAGGAGGATATCAACTGAAACTAAGATGAATGAATTATAGACCCAGGTCAGCCTACTTAGTCCGCGCAGGCTGACCTGCAGGGTACGTATACACCAACCATTCTTAAGAATATTTTTAGTCTTATTCTCCAAGATTTTCTACATTTGAAAGTAACAAAAATCCTGGCCAAATGGTTTAGCCAATCAGGAGTTGTGTTATTTTCAAATGTAGAAAATTCTGGAGAACAAGACAAAGGACGTTCTCAAGAATGGTTGGTGAATACGGACCCTAGTCGAAAGTTTTTGCTTTTGAGAAATAATATTCTGTATGTCAAAGGGCCATTCTACCTCATGATTCAGCCGGTTTGAAAATAAAATGGGTACATACTATGCAACGACTTGCTTGGTATTGTGCATTACAAAGATGCTTTAAATCCCCTTTTTTTTCTCCCTAGAGTGGGCGCTCTGGCAAAAAGGTGGTTATATGCATCTCCCTGTGGCATTATACCAAGCAAGTCATCATAAAATTATGGATCGATATCAAAATCCATTTTGTCAAACAACCGACTGAATACTGGTTTAGAATTGTCCTTAGACATACAGAAAATTAACCAATAGCAAAAAGTTTCGACCCATATCAGCCTGCGCGGACTGCGCAGGCTGACATGGGTCGAAACTTTTTGCAGATGCATCAAGCACCCTTTTCACAGAGGATGGCTCATTTGTATGAGCCATGCTCTGTGAAAAGGGGGCTTAATGCATCTGCGAAAAGTGTCGAGCAAGGTAGGCCTGCGCAGTCCGCGCATGCTGACCTGGGCCGAAACTTTTCGCTATTGGTTAATTTTCTGTATGTCAAAGGAGAAGTTTACCTCATGATTCAGTCGATTACTGAAAAAAGGTGGCTTTTATGGATCCATAATTATGTGATGACTTGCTTGATATAATACATAACGGAGATGCATTAAGCCCCTTTTGCCAGAGCATGGCTCATATGCTAATAAGGAGCTCCTTCAAAGGACGAAAAAAATTACACAATAATTCTATTACAGTCATGATTTTGACCCGTTATTACAATTTCACGAAGGGTTGTCCATTAGTTTGTGAAAAAACTCTCTCGTTCCTTTATCCTACATGGAAATCAGATGAAGCATAGATATATTACAGATCAATTAATTTTCTACTGAAATGCAAGTTTTGAAATTAAAAAAAAAACAAACCCTTGCTTATTTCATTATGATCTCCATACTCCATAGCAACCTCATGAAGGTAGATCCCGCCCAAAATTCCAAATTGTTTCGCACAGACCTTTATAAATCAATGCATTTGTTCATAATTTTCAACAAAATACATAAAGAACATTCATGCTAAAATTTTCAATAATACCTAGCATGACACCGATAGCATCAATTACAAATGAGCCACGCTCTGTGAAAAGGTGGTTAAATGGATCTGCAAAAAGTATCAACCCAGGTCAGCCTGCGCTGTCCGCGCAGGCTGACCTGGGCTGACACTTTTTTGCTATTGGTCAATTTTCTGCATGTTCAAGGACCATGCTACCTCAGGAATCAGCTAGTCGTTAGACAAAATGGATTTTATGGACCTATAGTCATGTCATCAAGGGGATGCATTAAACCTCCTTTTACTGTAGCATGGCTCAAATGTTGACGTAAATTCCGTAAACAAGGCGTGTTTCCGACAGACAAGTACAATTCTCAGCACTGAACAGCAATCAAAGTTTATGTGTGCCGATTCCCGGTAGCGCAGTCCGAAGGACTTAAAACCAACGGGGGGGGGGGGGGGGGGGGTGCTGGTTCGAATACTCGGCTCGGCCAATTTCTCACTGATTGATGATAGCCATTGCTACAGGATGCATTCATCCCTCTCACTAATCATTGTTCCGATGATGGTTATGTGGGAAAGCAGTCGGTGGCTTGGGAAGAATGTTGTGCGAATTACTGGTAAAAGAAACTCCAGGAAAGCATGGATAGGTGCACTGGGTCCAAAACTCTAACAGCATAGGACATTTTTGTTTAGTTTAAACATATTTTATTGCCATTTTTGTACAAAATCATATTTATAATATACAAACACAGAAATATTTGGCAAAGGGGTCTGGCCACAAGTTCTAACAACTTAGGTTCGGCCGTTCCCTTATGGTTTCATACACATGTTAATACCTTCTAGATAGTGCTTATATTCAGTATTTTTTGTCGGTAGCATGAATGCTATAGATCTGAAACAAAAAAACTGAATGATACAAACCTCACTTCATATTAAATATTCAGCTCATCTGTGCATAACAATAAACATCAAAGTAAATCACTCTTGGTGAAAACTGAACATTTTCTATCCAAAAAACTTGAATACCCAACACCCATCATGTACTAATGCGGTTTGATTATCAAGGGAGGTAAATGGTGACAACCTAAGATATATCTGTTATGAGTAAACAGGAGTTATTCCTCTTGATCAGCATTTCATTTAAGCTTATTTCCCTTAATCAGTACAGATAAGCTGCAGTCATATTGATTTCTTACGGGATCGTATATTACAGCAATGTAATATAAGATCCGTGATTTCATGTACTAACATGTAAAACTTGTGACACCCCACCCCCTAAGCTGGGCCAATTTTGACCCTAGGGCTACATTTGGGACAATATTGGTAGAGATCTTACTAGATGAAGCTATATGGTAGCTCTATGTCTTTTGGTAAGGAACGATAGGATTTTTTAAGTTTTCGCCATATAAGCTAATTTAAAACTTGTGATCCCTGGGGCAGGGCCAATTTTGACCGCAGGGTCAAATCTCAAGAAATCTGGTAGAGGTCTATAAGATGCAGTTGCATGCTTAATTTGGTAGCCCTTGGCGTTATGGTTTTCGACATGAAGATTTTTAAAAATTTTCAAAAATTTTCAGTTTTGTGAATTTGCTATGGCAACCAGAGTTTTCACTGAAATCAATTTCTTTGAAGAAATCCTGAAGCGGGCTATGGCAGGAACATTTCTGTGAAGTTTCATCAAAATTGGATGGGTAGTTTCAGAGATGTTTGAAATAAACGTAAACACACATAAATGGATGGCCAGACACACACACGCATGACAGATACAGGGCCATGACATAAGCTGCATGGCCTTCAGCCAGTGGAGCTAAAAATGTTCCATAGTAAGATAGTGTTTAGAACAATCAGATGGCTTGTCTTTGAAATCAGCATTGAATACAAGGTGGCGGGTATAAAAACAATGCAACAAACAAATAGATGTAGCCAATGATGACTTTATTAAAATACTCATTGATACAGCATTGAACATCCAACAAGCACACAAATTTCACAGATTAGGCTGTTTTTCCACCTTTGTTTCAATCTGTCTTCCATTATGTACTCTGCAAATACTGCTGTTTTGCCTGTTCATGCTTGAAATCTATTAATGTAGATGGTATCTCAGCTCAAAAGATTTCAGTGTCAACTGTATATCCACTTCACAACATGGTAGCTCTTTTTACCTAGATAAAGTTACAGAAATATGGAATTTAATTACATAACTCATTACAACAACTGCAAAATTTTAGACTTGTCCTAATTGAAAGCATTTGCAGTCGAAAATTTAAATTTGACCAAATGATGGAGGTTGTCTCTGATGGGGTAGAAAACATTGAGTGGAAAGGAGAAAATGCTGGTTGCTAGAATTTTCTCCATTTCACACAAAGTTTTCCAAAGGCTTCTTTAGGGTTGTTAAAATTCGGGATTGTGTAGTACAGGATTAACTCTTTAACAAATGTAATAATTCAGCACTGGTCCACACTGAAAGCATTTGTAGATAACTTATCACATGTGGCAAAAATTAAGGGATTTTTCTGTGACTGGGTAAAAAACATTGTTGGAAAAGGAGAAAATGCTGGTTACCAGCATTTTCTCCTTTTCCCACAATGTTTCCAAAAGGCTTCTTTCTCAAGGTCTTTAAAATCCAGCATTGTTTTGGTAAAAGGTTAACCCTATATAACATAGCCACTGCTTTAAATCATACTGTTGCTCAAATGGCTGTTTTCCTCATAAACGTCAAACATGATATTCAGAGGTGAGACAGGAATAAATCCTATTACAATGACTATCATCAGTCCTGGGACAGAAATTGGCCAAGCCGGGGAATCAAACCAGCAACTCCCTGATTTCATGCATTGTGCATTAACAACTGAGCTCAGGACTTGAAACTTGCAAAAGATCACATTTAAAAATGTTTCAACAGAAGAAACTGACAGTAATGAGCAAATTGTTATGACACAAGCATTTGTGTATCAAACCCTTACAGTACTGATATTAATTGCCTAGCTCTGGTAGCTCAGTCGGTATAATTCCATGACTAGAGAAAAAGGAGGTCACTGGTTTGATCCCCGATTTGGTCAATTTCTTTCCAAGGATTGATGACAGTCATTGTGACAGGATTCATTCTTCTCTCACCGCTGACCACTGTTTCGACTATGTTTATGTGGGAAAGCAGCAAGTGGCCTGGAAAGAATATTGTGCCCAGTACTGGTAAATGAAACTCCAGGAAAGCATGGATAGGTGCGTTGGGTGCCGCGATATAACAAACAATCTAGAGAACGCTGTTAAACACCATACAATCAATCAATTTGATACTAATTATCCATTTTGTAAAAAAATGTGTTCAAAGTTGCCTACTGTAAAAAACCTGTCTGGAGGTTATAAGTTTATTCTTTCCTAAACAAAACAAGAGTAACACAAGCAGACTTTGAAGGCTATCTACCCTTGTTGTATCTGTTTTGATTGTTAACAACTAGCCTAAGTTTCAAGTAAATATCTATGGTTATGATAGAGATATCAGAAGAGCGCTAAAGATTTTGCAATACCAAACTGACACAAGCAATGACAGGGCTATGACAAAGAGTTAATTCATAAAAAGCCAAGCTACATAAGTAGACTTGTTCATTATTGAAAGTATTAATGGAAAACAATTTAAGTCATGCCCAAATGATAAAGATTTGTCATTGAAAGTGCCCAAAAGCATTCTCCTGCAGAGTTGTAAATGCTACAGAGTTTATCAATCAACTTACCAACTCTAATCAAAGTAAGATTATTTGGTAAAACATATTGTTCATGAACAAAAGCTTTTTCTGGGTCTGTAACTCTTTGATGATTGATGTAAAATCCACCTGCTTTGATAATCCGAACTGCATCAGCTGAAATGGTTAAGTTTACTATTAACTCATTATTTCTATACAGAGCAATCCCTCTTTGTTAACAACCTTGAGGAAGAAGGCTTTAGAAAAAATTTAGGGCAACAGAGAAAATGCTGCTTACCACTATTTTGTCATTTTCTAACAATGCTGTTTTAACTCTTTCAAACACAATCCCATCATTTGAGTGAATGAATGAATGAATGAATGTTGTTTTATGGCGCATCGACAGCTTTGGTCATTTAGCGCGCATATCTGTGTTGAAGGAACGATTAAGGCGGATTTTTTCCTAAAAAGATTTGAGACATGCTGACAGTAAAAGAGTTAAATTAAGAAGGATCATGTGTGATCTAAGTACATGTATGTATAAAAGATATAATTGAGCAACAGGGCTTCCCTATTAACTCAAAAAGGTTTTGAATAATGATGTTAAGACTGCGATAAAAAGATTTGAACAGTCTTAAATTGATAACAAAGGAGTCTTTAAATGAAGAAAGGTTACGTGTAACTGACAATGTGCATAAAATATGATATTGAGTGGCTGGGCATTCCCTGCCTACTCAAAAGTTTTAGATTAGAAAAGGTAAGATTGTGAATCAGCTGACAAGGTATTTTATATAAAGATGTGTAAAGAATGTAAAAAGGTGGATAAGAAACTAAAAAGTAAATATCACAGTTTATTGTAAATGCCAATCTCCTTTATGAAAGCGATAATAGATTCAACGCTGACAGAATCAAAGAGGTTTTTTAAACTATCGACGTTGAAATATTTTGTACGAACTGGCTGAAAGTCAATACAATCTAGTAGAATGTGTTTTACAGAAAAGGGTGCATTGCATGGAATACATTCAGGGGCATCATCTCTGGTCAACAGCCAGGAATGTGTAATGCTTGAATGGCCAATTTGAAGTCGTGCAATTATCACTTCTTCTAGACGAACAGACCTGTAAACGGGGTACCATTCACCAAGGGAAGGTTTAACTGAATGTAGTTTATTGAAAACAACAAAAAGCAAATATCACAGTTTATTGTAAATACCAATCTCCTTTATGAAAGCGATAATAGATTCAACGCTGACAGAATCAAAAAGATTTTTTAAACTATCGACGCTGAAATATTTTGTACGAACCGGCTGAAAGTCAATGCAATCTAGTAGAATGTGTTTTATAGAGAAGGGTGCATTGCATGGAATACATTCAGGGGCATCATCTCTGGTCAAGAGCCAGGAATGTGTAATGCGTGAATGGCCAATTCGAAGTCGTGCAATTATCACTTCTTCTCGACGAACAGACCTGTAAACGGGGTACCATTCACCAAGAGAAGGTTTAACTGAATGCAGTTTATTGAAAACATCAGCATCCCACTGGGATTGCCAAGAAGATTGGATATGTGTTAAAACAGAGGATTTAAAATCAGTGTGTGGAACTTTAAAATCTGAAATGGAAAGGTTAAGTGCAGATTTGGCAGACCTATCGGCATTTTCATTGCCTTTGATGCCTACATGACTTGGAAGCCAGCAGAACACCAATCTGTTCATAGAAGAAATTTGTGAGATCCTTCCAAGTAAAGTACAGATCAAGGGATTCTCAAGTCGTTGATTTGAAAGGGCCTGTAATGTCGACAGAGAGTCCGAAAAGATAATGAAACGGTTGGAATTAGAATGTTCAGCTAGATTAAGGGCAAGATCAATAGCTTTAATTTCTGCAGAGAAGATAGAGGAATTGTTTGGAAGGCGGCATTTTAAGCTCCTTTCTCCATAAATAGCGGCAGCTGCTACAGAATTTCCCTCTTTAGATCCATCTGTATAGATTGGTTTGAAGGAAAAATAATGCTCCTGTATCTCGTTGTATCTAGCATGAAACACAGTTCTATCCGTGACTGACTTTTTGTCGGATGCAAGGTCAAATCTGAATTCTGCACTGTTTAGTGTCCATGCAGGGATTTCAGAGATTTTATAGTCGGCAATAGACTCAATGTCTATGCCAAGGTTATCTACAATGGGCTCCATGCGGATACCAAATGGGGGAATAACATTTGGTTTCCTTTCAAAAAGACGTTTATATTGAGGTTTAAAAACAACTTTATGAGTTGGGTTAAAACGATTTGACTTCAGTTTTAAAAGATATTGAAGTGAGAGTTTTTCCCTCCTGTAAGAAAGAGAAGGTTCATTAGCCTCAACATAGAGACTATTGACGGGAGAAGTTCTGAAAGCTCCAAGTACAAGACGAAGGCCTTCGTGGTGTATAGGATCGAGAATTTTAAGACAAGATTTACGGGCTGATCCGTATACGATAGATCCATAGTCTAATCTGGAGCGAACTAAAGACCGATAAAGCCGCAAGAGGACTTTACGGTCTGCTCCCCATTCAGAATGGGCCACAACCTTTAGAAGATTAAGAGCCTTCTTGCATTTCTTTTTAAGTGCAGTGATGTGAGGAAGGAAGGAAAGCTTTCTGTCAAAGATGACTCCGAGAAATTTAAATTCAGAAACAACTTCAATTTTGGTTTTGTCCAAATACAGTTCAGGGTCTGGATGAACACCACGTAGATTACAAAGGTGCATGCATTTTGTTTTGGACTTGGAAAATTTGAAGCCATTTTCATCAGACCACGTTTGGAGTTTGTTGAGACACTGTTGAAGTTGTCTCTCAATAATTTCATATTTCGAGATCTGAAGCATATAACAAAGTCATCAACATAAAGAGAACAGTCTACACCAGGACAGATAGCTTTAACTATACTGTTTATTTTTACGGTAACATCCCATTTGGTCTACTCCCATTTGGTCTACTCCCATTTCGTCTACAAATTTGCGCAACAGTCCCATTTCGTCTACACCTGTTTTGCCCAGTAGTCCCATTTCATCTACATTTTATTTTTTGCGTGATGTTTTTCACTAATAAATTATTTATTTAAAAGTTTGACCCCCCAAAATTGATTTAGATATTATCTTATTTTAATTCTAATTTGTTCTACAAGTTTGTTGATACTTTCTATTGATATATTAACACCTGTGCAGACCTATGCAGACTTGGGCAAGACAGGTGTTGAGAAGGGATTATGACACCTAATGTGCAAGTTAAAACCTGTGTAAACTTTGTCAATGAGAAAAAAGCAGTCAGTGGCTTGTAAGGAAAGTTGTGTGTGGTACTGGTGTAGAAATACCAGGGACAATTGGATAGGTGCACTGACCGCCGTGATAGGACTGAAATACTGTTGAAAACAGCGTAAAACCTAAAAACCAAACCAAACTAGACGACAAAATTTTGAACTCGTGGTAATTCAAGTTTTGTAGGCTGAAATCAATGCGTGAAAAGAATAAACTGCTTTTGACAACACACATAGATAAGGGCCCTGACCGCCATGATATGACTGAAATACTGTTGAAAACGGCGTAAAATCCCAAAACCAAACCAAACTAGACAACAAAATTTTGAACTCGTGGTAATTCAAGTTTTGTAGGCGGGAAAGGAAGAACACTTTATCCTTTTGGAATAGTGTCGGTAGTAGTTGTACACTTGTCTTGGGTTTGTCTGATATACTTCTCAACATGATTGGAGGCAAGTGATGGTGGATGGCTATGCTCTGTATTGTTTACCACTGATCCATTCTGAACAATAACACGGCCTGTGCACAATCGGTCGTGGCAACGCCAAAAGACTTTCCCGTTAGTCCCGTTCCTGTTCTTTTGATACCTGTAACCTTCATACAATAACTGTTCAGCACCACGTTGGGTTTTACAGTGCTCCATTATTGTCACTTTGTTAAAACAACAGATTAGAAGCACAGAATTTGGTAAAATCCAATTTACTTGAGAATTAATCCAATATAGAATTTATAAGTGAAGTAAAATCCATGTAATTAAGTGATATATTCCAGAACACAATATAAGATACTTTTGAAGATGAAGATATGATGGCTGTTATTTATATAAGCAAAAATCCCAATGGTTTGTACACAATTTCTTTGATGTATGTTTGAGATGAAAGAAAATAACTATTCTAATTAGAAAAGAAGCTTTTCTTCATTTAAAAAAAAATCAAACTTGCAATCATATCTATGATCAAATTTTCACACCATGTTGCTTAAAGCGCATGAAGTATCTATTAAAGTTTTCATGTAATTGTCATTAAAGACATTCCATACTTTGAAGGCACCCTTCAAAACAGAAGGTGTCAAAATTTGATTAATGATGTACACAAACAATGTAATAATTTTAAGATTTTCTTAATTATTATTTAAGTGTTTTATTTATTATTTATCTATTTACTTTTTGTAATGATAATATACTAATGCAATAACTCAGATGATAAACACACTTGTATCTACAAATTTCTATTTATTTGTAGATTTGTACATAAAAAAGCACCAAATTAGAAAGAAATATTTAGGAAATTTAAATGATTCATTCAGATTCATTTTCAAAGTTAATTTATACAAATACATTCAAACATATCTTATTGTAGACAAAATGGGTGTAGACGAAATGGGATTAGACGAATTGGGACTGTAGACGAAATGGGACTGACTACACAAAAAAATCTGTAGACGAAATGGGAGTAGACCAAGTGGGATTAAACCATTTTTACACTAAAAAGTGTAACAGAGAGAATACATCCTTGGGGCACACCCATCTCCTGTTCACGGGCTCCCGAGACAGTATTACCAACTCGGACACGGAAAAGACGTTCATCCAAGAAGGCCGAGATAAAAAGAGGAAGACGGCCTCGAAGACCAAAGTCATGTAAGTCTTTAAGAATTCCGTATTTCCAAGTCGTATCATAAGCGCTTTCAAGGTCAAAAAAGACAGATACTACATGTTGTCTATTAATAAAGGCTTCTCTGACAAAGGTTTCAAAGCGGACAAGATGATCGATGGTACCACGCTGGCGACGAAATCCACTCTGTACATCAACGATGAGGTTGTTTTTTTCTAGAAACCAGACAAGCCTGTTGTTGACCATACGTTCTAGAGTCTTGCAGAGACAACTAGTAAGAGCTATTGTACGATAGTTGGTGGGGTCACTAGCATCCTTGCCAGGTTTTGGGATAGGAATGACTAGTGCCTCTCGCCAGGACGAAGGAAAATCACCGGACTGCCAGATATCATTAAAAATATCAAGTAAAACAGAGAGAGAAGTAAAAGGTAAGTGTTTTAAAAACTGGTAATGAACTTTATCTTGGCCGGGAGAAGAATCGTGACCTTTATTCAGAGCAGATTTTAATTCTTTAAAGGTGAATAGTTTATTATAATGCTCTGAATTAAAAGAATTGAAATTAAGTTTTTTCCTTTCTTCTGTGGCTTTATTCCTCTGAAACTTTTCAGAATAGTTTGCAGAGGAGGACTTTTTGCAAAAGGTGTCGGCAAGAGCATCAGCTATATCCTGGGGTGTTTCCAACGAAGTATTGTTGACTTCAAGGTGACTGAGAGGGGGTTGGCCTTTGCCATTGATCTTTCTGATCATGTCCCAGGTTTTTTTAGTAGTAGTTCTACTATTTAATTTAGAGACATATTGTCTCCAAGCCTTGCGCTTACTTTCTCTAACGGTACGACGAGCCTTTGCCCTGGAAATACGGAATAAGTCATGATTTTCTTTGGTAGGTCTGAGGCTAAACTTTCTAAGGGTTTGTTTTCTGTCTCTGACAGCCTGTTTACAATCATCATTGTACCAAGGCTTGTCAGGACGTTTTGGATTTGTCGAGGTCTGACGGACAGACTGTTTAGCTGCATCAATTAACAGCGAAGTAAAAAGTTTTGCTGGATCATCGCAATCTCTAAACTTGTCATGTGTAATGGTCTGTTCACAGAGGGTTTCAAATCTGTTCCAATTGGCTTTAGAGAGCTTCCATTTCTGCGGTCTTACACTGCTGGGTGGTTGTGTATATGAAAAGATAATAGGGAAGTGATCACTTCCACACAAATCCTCAGTCACTTTCCAGGTGAAATCGGGAAGTAAGACTGGGCTGCATAAGGTTAAATCAATAGAAGAGTAAGATCCAGTTGCTGGATGCAAGTAGGTTTTGGATTTGTTATCATTCATGAAAGATAAAGAGTTATTCGAAATGAAGTTCTCCAACTGTAAACCTCTCTGGTTAGTGTCATTGCAAACCCACATAACATTGTGACCATTAAAGTCCCCAGCAAGAATATAGGGGGATGGCAATTGGGAAATGAGATCATTCAGATTGTTCTCATTGATAGGTGTGCTTGGGGGGAGATATAAAGAACACAGTGTAACAGCACTGTGTAAAGATAACCTGATGGCAACAGCTTGCAAGTTTGTATTAAGAGACACAACTTTATGAGGAATGTTGTTATTGACAATAATAGATACACCACCTCTAGCTTTCTCGCCTTCGGTAAAGACTTTATTGTAAATGGAATGATATTTGATAGAAATATCATCCTCCCGCTTAAGGAGGGTTTCTTGCAGACAAACAGCAATTGGTTTGTGATCATTGATTAAAAGGGAAAGTTCGTCAAAGTTTGACTTTAGACCTCGACAATTCCACTGGATTATGGTATCCATAGTGCATGAAGAGAGTATAAAAGCTAAAGTAAAAAAAGAGGCCGTAAACCAATACATTTTAAAATAGATTAAGATTTAATTACAGTTGTCTCAGGTTTGGACGTGTGCCAAGTATCAGTGTCCTTGTTCCAAAGATCTTTAGAATTGGACCAGATAGAGGCTTCTGAATCTGAAGCCTCACCTTCCAGATTTTCAGTATCTGCATCCATGTCCTCTAACTCCGAAAATCTGTTGGAGGTAGGGACCGGATCATCTACTGTGACTGCTATTTCACAGGATTCATGGTTATCTCTAGACTGTGGTTTAGATTTTGAGGAAGATCTTTTTGGTGATCGGGGTACATGATACGATTTGTTATCTTTAGGTGGAGCGTTAGATTTGTTTGTAGACTGTGAAGGTGGAGCTTGGGGTCTCTTAGGAGGCTGTTTTGAAGGGGCAGATGGCTTTGAAGTTTTTTTTGAAGAAATATTTTGCGAAGAGGAAGAGGGCTTTGGGGTTTTTTGTGAAGGAATACTTTGAGAGTCTGTGGGTTTTGGGGGTGCAGAAGAGGGTTTGTTTCTTTCAGATGCAGGCTGAGTCTGAGTGGAAGGTGTTGTAACCTCGACATTGGGAAGGAGAGCTTTCAGTTCACTAGTCATTTCAGGAAACTTTTGGATAAGTTTTTTAGCCAACAGTTCGCAGGTTGGACAATGTCCATTTGCAGGCAAAGGAGATGCAACATTTGCATATGTTGTGCTTTTGCTCAACAATGCCTGATCAGACCTGCGTTTTTCAACTGTTTTCCTGGCTTCCAAAAAGGTAACATTCTCCTTAAACTTGATTGATAGGATTTCTTTCTCATCTTTCCAGACTGAACATTCTTTGGAATAGGTAGGATGAGAAGACTTGCAATTGACAAAGAGAAGAGGATTATTGCAAGTCTTTTGGTCATGGTTTTCCCCTTCAAAAGCACATTTCGGACATACAGGGGTACTTTTGCAATTACTTTCGTGGTGGCCGTACCGTTGGCATTTATAACAGCGCAACGGATTAGGCACATAGACATCGACCTTGACTGATTGGAATCCAATTTTAATTGAAGTAGGAAGAGATGGTGTTGAGAATGTCGGAATGTATGTATGTGTATCTCTACGGATACCATTTCTGAGGACTGAGATTCTTTTTACATAAGACACAGCCTGACCTTTAAGGTTGGGATTTAATTTCTTCCAGAGAGTCACAGAAGTTTAATTCTTTGCATCTAATGACTCCCTTTGAGGTATTTAGTGTCTTGTGAGGAAAAACCTTCACTTCACAATTGAACAGTTTTTTGTGCCCAAGCAGGTTTCTAGCCTGTTGTTGCGAGAAGCATTCAACAAGCAAGGTTTCATTCTTAAGCTTTTTTACAGATTTAGGAGTGCCTAAAATTGATGAGATAGATTTTTCAATTACGAAAGGAGACAGTTTTGTAACAGGTTTAGAAGAGTCAACTGATTCAATAACTAAAAAGCGAGCAAATGTTGTTGGTCTTGAAATATCCGATTCTGAATCGGAGTCGGACAATAAACGCTTGGCCTTTTTTTGAGAAGCCATAGTTGTTGTTGAAAATTCATCACCGATGCTCCCCACCCGCCTCGGAGCCCAACATGGGGACATGATCTGGGGAAACCTAACACAGATCATGACAGGGATACATCGGTGATATACTCGAAGTGAAAGGGCTAGACCGGACAAATGTAGGCCCGCAGAATGTCATACCAAGCATAGACTAACTTTGGGTGGTTACAAGTGTCAATCAAACACCAACCTTCACTCGATTAGCCCATGAGCCACCGCCTTCTAGGGTATTGACATACAGCAGCTGATGACAGAGAAATGATGTATCTGTGTATGATTAAAGAAAACAAAGTCAGAGAAACACCCTAGGGCTCGGCATGACCAGCTGATTGATCAGAACGGGCCTTCCTGACCCCTCGTTTAATTCAATTCAAGGCCAAAGTGGTGTGTTGCGAAAACAGAGCCATCAAAGGGCCGAGCTCTGAATCCACTCAACCACCAGGATCCCGTCATCGAACGACACGAGTTGCAGCCCACGGCAAACAGGCAGGCACAGTGGGGGGGGTCTTACCCCTGCTGTAGTGCGACAGCTGAGCTATTTCTATCCCCCCGCCCAGCTGGGGGCACCCATCATTTGAGCAATCCATCATTAAAAATTTTGGTGTCTACATGTGCATTTAATCCCCAAAAAGTCTAGAATTTTGTTTTGTGGTAAGAAGTTAGCACACTACTTGAAACGAAAACATACTGGGACAACAGGCATATTTGAGACTACAGTCTGCTCCAGATTGATTCCTCTTATAAAACGTTCAGTTTCAACCATCTTTTAACTCTTAATCAAGCAACAAAATTTTAGTCTTGTCCAAATTGAAGCCATTTGCATACGAAATATTAAATTCAGTTAAAATGATGGTAATTGTCTGTGAAAGTCTAAAAAAAACCTTGTGGGAAAAGAAGAAAATGCTGGTTACCAGCATTTTCTCCTTTTCCCGCAAGGTTTTCAAAAGGCTATTTCCTAAGGGTAGTTAAAACTCGGGATTGTGTGGTAAAGAGTTAAAACAGCAAGATATTGATCAAATTTTTCACCAAAAGAACTGGATATTACATATACAGCAATATCATTTAGACATGAATGTTTTATCTTAATAGGGTAAAATAAAACATGCAAAACACACTCAAAATTGCCACCATGGGGACTTAAAACCCAAGATCAACAACATGATGGTAAAACATATCGTTACCAACTTAGTTTACCAACACTGAAGTATGTTTATATCTTCAAAAATGTAAGGCTTCCATGACCACCATGGTGCTTATTTCTTTGTTTGATTTTAACCCTGTTTTCAACATACATGTTATTTTAGTTATATCAGAGCAGCAATTGCACCTACCTATGCTTTCCTAGAGTCTCTATTACCAGTACTTCGCCCAACATTCTTTCCAAGCTACTGGCTGCTTTTGAACAAATACATCTCCAAAATATATTCAGCTGAGAGAGAGGAATGAATCTAGTCACAAGGAGTATCATCTTTCCTTGAAAAGAATCCCCTTGGTTCCAAGTCCTGCATGTTAAAGACAGAGCTACCAGGCTAAAGGACCACCAGGGTGACAAATTGATGACAAAATTGGTAATTTATGTGCACTGTACTATAAATGTATCATTTTCATTTGTAGCTATCAATATAACAACAATATTAACCCACAGAGAGCCGAATAAACCTGCCAGACATTTTCATCCATAGAAATACGACCCAAATAATTGCAATTTCATGGTCGCTTTTGTCTACAGTGATTCAGCAAAGTGGACAGTGTAGATCAAAGATCAGGCTGCACATTTTGTGCAGCCTGATCTTGATCTACACTGGCCACAAAGGCAACTATAGTCATGAAAGGCACTTTAAGGGTTAAAAAGAAATAATGGTCATATACAACCTATAGTGTCTGTTTCCTCAAACAATGTGTTCACATTTTCCCTTTTTTCTCTTCCGACAGTAGTCTTTCCATATTTAGAGTCTATATTTTGCAATCAGGTGACCAGTAAATTACCAAGAAATATTACACTGACAATTCCATTTACCTTTAATCCTGAAACTTTTACTTTCTATCTTCATGGCGAGGTCAAACACTGTCATTGTGGGATCATACAGCAACTCTACAGCTGGTGTGCTGGAGAATATCTTCTCTATTTCATTCCCAGTTAACTCCGCAAGAACTTCTGGATTCTCACTAAAGAAAGCCTTGGTCCATCTCTCTGCTTCTTGTAATCCTTCTTCTATTACATATGAAATATTAATTGCAAGGTTTTTCTATGCTCAGAGGTTAACTCTTTACAAAATAATTTGGTGTGTTGACAACACCCAGGAAAGGGCCTTTTAGAGCAATATGGAAAAAGAAGAAAATGCTGAAAACCAGCATTTTCTTCTTTGCCAACACTGTTTTCAACTCCTTCAGAGAAATATAGAATTCACTAATTTAGCCAATTACTTTACAATTCCAAAATTTGAAAGCATTATGGGAAAAGGAGAAAAATCCTGGTGACCAACATTTTTCCTTTTCTGACATTGTTTTGTACCCTTTCAAAGAAAATCTTTCATATTTATTTTTTCTCAGAGAATGGTTGTGTTTAGTTTCAGCATCTGGCAAGAGCTAAGCCAGAGGATTAAGACATCCAAGTTTGTTTGTTTGTATCGGAGTTTAATGCCATTTCAGCAGCTTGGGCCATATCATGGTAGTCAGTACACCTATGCATGTGTTTGCTGGCTTTCTCACATCAGTACTAACACAACTTTCTTCCCAAGCCAATTTGTTCCCTGAAGGAAGTACTGGCCATGAGGGATCACCCTTGTTCTGGTAATGTATGAGAACCCTTTGGTCATATCATGGCAGTCAGTGCACCTTTGCATTGCATTTCCTGGCTTTCTCACACCAGTACCGACACAACTTTCTTTCCAAGCTAATTCGATCACTAAAGGAAATACTGGCCATGAGGGAGCATCTTTGTACTGGCCATGTGGGCACATCCTTAGGTCATATCACAGTGGTCAGTGCATCTACGCATGTGTTTCTGGCTTTCTCAAACCAGTACTGATACAACTTTCTTTCAAAGTCAATTTGATCCCTGAAGGAAGTATTGGCCATGTGGGAGCATCCTTGTGCACTTAAATACAGTAAAACCTGCTTCAGTTGCCACCTCTATTAAGCAAACAACTTATATCAATCCTTTACAATACAACAAAATATTAGACTGGTTCTAATAGAAACCATCTGCAGACGCCATCTTCATAAATGGAATTTGCCTCTTAAAGGCAAGAAAACATTTTGGGAAAAGGAGATAGTGTTGGTTACCAGCATTTTCTCCTTTTCCCATGATGTTTTCAAAAGCCTTTTCTGCCAGGGTTGTTAAAACTTGGGATTGCATCACAAAAAGTTAAGCAAACTTAGGATGAAGTCCCAGAGAAGGCAAATTTGTTGAAAAATACCTGTACTAAGCAAGCACCTGTCCTTAAAATGCCCACTAGTGGCCAAAAATAAACAATACAAGGGTGAAGTACCAGTGGATGACAGAAAAATGATTCTTAGAACTAGAATTAAAGTTTTCAACTATAAGTCTAGTTTGACAATTAATTTTTTGCCAGCCACTGGGGTTTTATACAGAAAGTACTGAACACATCATCAGACTTAAAATAAGATCCACACTTTTAAATGGTATGAATTAAATTTGCTAGGACTTTGTCTCCTGAACTGTGTACATTTAGCCACTAGAGGGCCTTTCAAGCAAGAATAACTTCAGTGTCCCTAAGGTGCTTGCTTAATCCTTAAGTTGCTAAGAGCAAACAAAGGACCTTTTGTGGACAATATAGATAAAGATTAGACTGCACAGTAGTGCAGTCGACAAGGAAAAATTTTCCCCCAAGAAATAACTTTGAAATAACAGTAATTGGGTTTTTACTATCTGCTTGGAAGTTTCATTGAATTTATGTAGCAGGATAAGGGTTAACCCTTTCCCAAACGACAGATTTTGGACTGATCCAAATTGAAAGAGTTTGCAGACGACAATTTTAAATTTGATGAAAATGGCAGAAAGTTATCAAAGAGGGTAGAAAACACTGTGGGAAAAGGAGAAATTGCTCGTTATGAGCAATTTCTCCTTTTCCCACAGTGTTTTCAAAAGACTTGTACTGCAGACATGTGAAAACCAGGGCTTGTTTGGGAAAGGGTTAATAACGGTTGGACTGTACTTTTGAAAGCAGCTGAAAATCCCAGTCAAACAAACCAATATTTATCTACAATCAGGAAATCAAGAATAAGGTCAGCTACATAGATGAGTCTAAATTCTTGTCATCTTGTACAGTTCTAACCCCTACAATAACTGCTTTCAAAAGTACAGTCCAAGAAAATAAGGTAAGTAGTGACAAAAGAAGAAACTGCATGTAAGAGTTTTTTATTCTTTTGTCACAATGTTTTCAAAAGTGGTCTGCTGCACAACAAAATTAAAATTGTCTACAGGAGGTAAAAAGTAAATAAATACAGAATGCATATCATCATCTACAAGATAAAAGAAGAGCATTGCATGCAGGTGCCAATGCTCAGCTGTGGTTGCTTGATTTTCGGTGAAAATTTTGAGTTGATAAAGGGGCATAACTGTGTCAAAAATACTTTGATGGTTACCTGCCCCTTTGGTATAGGTTCGCCCTTTGATAACTAACAACTTGTCCAACGTTGTAGCAAATACCTTCCTTAATAACAGAGATATTATAAAATGTCAAAGTTTTTGCACTATGCACAGATGACACAGACAACACCAGGGCTACGGTTTCTTCGAAAACAACCAAGCTACAAAGTAATGCCTTACCTCCATGCACTAACGTCACTAGGTTTTCTGCCAATAACTTCTGTGAACTCCTGCTTTCTGACTTTTCCTGAAATTGATTAATAATTATCATAAATAGACCATAAATGACATTATATACAAAATAGCATCACAACAAGCCCCACCCCATGTAAGAACATTTGATGACCCTAAATACGAAATATCAAACCTCTAAGCTATGTTGTTCCATACAAGATCTCTGCAGTTTTCTACATATAACTCCAAATTAATTTTTAACCAAACAACTTAAGTCAAGACTTTTCCAAATCTTAAGCAATTGCAGTCAAAAAATCAAATGTGGCTCAAAAGAATGGACTTATCCTTGTAATAATAGTAAAAATTATGGTAAAAGGAGATAGTGCTGTTTACCTGCACTTTTTTCTTTTTCACCATGTTATTAAAAGCTTTCTTCTCAGGGCTGTTCAAACTTGGGTTTGTTTAGTATTGGGTTACAAATATGAGCCTCTCCTGATATTTTTTTAACTGACTGGACCTAATTGGAACAATTTGTACATTAAGTACTGTATACAGGTGCATAGAAGCAAAAATTAGAAAACATCTTTTTACCATTAGATTAACCCTTTGAGCACCAAATAAGCCTGTAAGATATTTTCATCATAGAAACAGGGCCAACATAATAAGAATTACATAGTTGCTTTTGTCTACAGTGTTTCAGCAAAGCAGTCAGTATGGATTAAAGATCAGGCTGCATGTTTTGTGCAGCCTGATCTTAATCTACACTGGCCACAAAGGCAACTGTTGCCATAAAAGGTGCTTTAAGGATTAATGCATTTACAGATATACATGTACATTTATGAGAGTTGGATTTTTAGATACAAAAATTCTGAAATGAAACAAATTTATCATTTTAGATAGGGAAGAATGAAGAAAAAGCGGCTTTTGGTGACCTTTGAATCCTGAACTGAGAAATACATGTATGCCTGAAAATGTTCATCAACACAAAGTGGGCTTATCAGAGACAGGGATTTATGCTATATAATTCTGAAGCCTACCTTCTGTTTACCTATAACTTCAGCTATGTCTTCATCAGGTATAAATGTAAACAGCTTTAGATATTTCTCTACCTCATCGTCACTGGTATTTAGAAAGTACTGAAAAAATGAGTAAAATGTTAATTCTATACCACACAATCCCAACTTTTAACAACTCTAAGGGAGAAGGCTTTTGAAAACTTTGTGGAAAAAGGAGAAAATGCTAGTTACTAGCATTTTCTCCTTTTCCCACTATGTGTCGACCCTTTGAAATAGAAATTTCAAGTGTTGAGTAACAACTGATTTGCTGTCTGCAAATGCTTTCAATTTAGACAAGGCTATGATTTTGCCACTAAGTACAGAGTTGACTCCTTTTAAAAGCCAAACAATTCTGTTTCCCAACTCTTTACCTGACCACCAAACTTTAGACTCCATCATTTGAATGTAATTTCAGCAACAAATTCAGTTTATCGTAAAAAAATAACTTCCATCTTTGAAATGGCGGAAAATATTGCAGGAAATGGAGAAAATATTCATTACCACCATTTACTCTTCTGCCAACAATGTTTTCAAAAGCTTTCTTGACCCTGGTCATTAAAACTCAGTCTTGTGTGGTAAAGGGGTAATGACCCTGGTTAGGAAGGCCTTTAACTCTTCACCAAACAACTAAATTTTAGACAGGTCCATAGTGAAAGCATTTGCAGATGACAGTTTAAATGTGGCTCAAATGCTGGAACTTGTGTCTGAAAGCGTAGAAAACATTGTGGGAATAGGAGAAAATGCTGATTACCAGCACAATGTTTGCGAAAGTTTTATTCTACAGGGTCGTTAAAATTTGGGATTGTGAGGTAAAAGGTTAAAACAGTTAGGGAAAAGGAGAAAATGCCGACTGCATTTTCTCCTTTTCTGACAGTGTTTTCAAACAAGCCTTCTTCCTCAGGATGGTTAAACACAGGATTATTTGGCATATGGTTGTACATGTATTTTGGCTGCAAATGCTTTTAATTTGGGTGAGTTATAATGCTATCATTTGGTACAGGGTTCAATATCCAGTCCAATGCTTAAAACTGTTGGTAAAGTTACAAGGAAAAAACACTCATTATGTAAAATAGTTGTAATCCTATATGCTAAATAACTAAGTCAGGAATTTACAAGCAGCTCATACAATTTCTCTGGAACCTTTTTCTATTTATGTATTTCTTTTGCACAGTGCCTGCAATCTGTTTCATTGTCTGTAAGATATTGTATTCAAAATGTTCCAAAAGTTGCAATACTTTGGCTTATTCAACTAACAGAAACTGTCCAAAATGTCCATTTGATTCATTTAGCCGAGAATTCTTCTTGTTTAGATACTCACTTGATATAGTTCATATGGTGTGGTTTTATTTGGATTCAGCCAAAGTGCATATTTTTCAGTTTTACCAAATTTGTGGCCTGATGATGTTGTCAGCAGAGGAACGGTTAAACCTGAAATTGACATTGTTGGAAAACAAGTGATAGCTTTCATTCTAGAATTTGCCCCACCTCCCCATGAATGCATTTTCCTTACCTTTGTAATGTCTTTTCTTTTTTAGCGTACATTATTTTGCTTCAAGTTTATAAATAGCAGATTAAGTAATGGGCTCTATAAGTATTTATAACCTAGCATCCTCTGACTGAAAGGGAGCAGTTTAGATTTTTACAATCTTATCAAACTTAAAAAATAATTTATCAATGAATTAAACAAAACAACAGCTAGCAATTCATCAGGAGAAAAGTAAAACAAAGTTAGAAAAAAATAAATTTTTCAATGGTATTTCCTCTAGGGGCTATGCAAAAAGTCAGGAATGTGTGGTAAAGGGTTAAATCAAAACATACATTATATTTCAATATCTAATTCCAGGATTTAGTATCTGATTGGCAGAGACATTCAATCAGAAGGCTAGTCTTTGAATGAAGAATAAGACATAAATATAGAAATGTTGATAAATATGACTCCTTATCTAGAAATGAAAAAAAGAAATCTTAAATAATAATAGCAAAATAACTATCAACTAACTTTTTCAGTGACAAATATATATTTTGACCTCTTGCCAAAGCTGAAAGTCCATTGAAACTCGGACAAATTTTTAACTTACAAGCTTTATTATACAAGCCAATGGATGGTATAGATCCAAGATCAGACAGCTAGTTCTGTGCAGTCTGATCTCGATCTTTGTTGTCTGTAAAAGGCTATTTTTCTAATATGGTCATGAAAGGGTTGAAAAAAAAGAGAACAAACCAAAACCAGATGTTCTTTCCACCTTATGCAAGAGATCCATTCCGGCAACTATATTTCCTTGCTGATCATTACCCCCAATCTGAAACAATACCAACAAAGAAAACATAAGTCTTACATACCTTAACTGCTGATCCCTTGGTCCCTATTCACCAACCATAGCATTTTTAGCCAAATTCTTAATTTCTAAAGTAACACAGTTTATGGATGGCTAAAACCATTTTGATTAGCTGATCAAAAATGATTGTCACGTAAAGTAGAACACTTTTTTTGCAATATTCTGGCCAACAGCTTTTATCAAGAAAGAAACCTTGAGCTACAATATTCAAACTATAGGTTTATGTTGCTTGCCATGTTTATACAGAGTGCAAATGATATGACATCAATTACTCTTGCATGGCATCTATATTCCAGCACTTTACAAGACTAAGGTCAACCACTTGGGCAAAGAGTCCATAATTCTTGGATCCATGCTGTCTCATGCAGCAATCTCTATGTCTTGCAACATGTTCTTATGTGTTTCAATACTAAGATTACCACATCTTTTTTCAGGATCATTATTTCTTTTGAAAAAATGGGCATCAGACAGCTTGTCTTTTTATGGTAAGTCTGATATTGCACAAGTGCTCTGTCATTCTTTCATGTAACTAGCAGTCTGTCTCTCCAACATAGACCACTGAATTACACTTTATACAGCTTATCATGGCTAAATGGAAAAAGGTATGATAAATTAACAGAAATTCAATTTAATCTTTTATAGTGTTGGTGTTGGCAGAGTAGCGGTAACCAGTATTGTCTCTGTTTCACACGAGGTTTTCAAATTGTCTCCACTTCGTTCATGTTGGAAAGCTGTAAGTAGCTTTGAGAGAATGCTATGTAAAGCTTTTAACCCTTTAACACACAATCCAAAGTCATAAAACCCTGAGAAAGAAATCTTTTGAAAACAATGTGCCAACTGGACAAAATGCTGGTAAGTAGCATTTTTTCCTATACACAAATTGCTTTCTAACCTTTCAGAGACAATAGATCCACAAGTACTTTGATGCATGAAAATGCCTTCAATTCTTGCAAGTCTGCTGTGTGGTGAAGGGTTAGGTCTTTACCAAACAATTCAATATATTAATGACTCTGATGAAGATGGCCTTTGAAAACAATATTGGGAAAGGAGAAAACCCTTGTAACCAGCATTTTCTCCTTTTCTCACTAAGCTTTCTGCTATTTCAAAGAAAGAAAAATCTTTTGAGCCTAATTTGTCTTCTATAAATGTTATCAACATGGGCAAATCTAATTTTTTCATTTGGTAAAGAATTCAAAGGAACTCCGGGAATGCATGAACTGTTGCACTGGCCACAGTTAATTAACTGAAAACAGCATTAAACACCAAAAAAGTAAACAAAACAAACATGTTCTCCATCAGCAAAGTTCAGTAATGGAGTCATTATCCAACTTATCACTTTACTCCTCTGTAATGTTCTCTTCTTTTTAGACCAGACAAGATGTTAATTACCTGTAACTTACAATCAAAATGTTTGTATAAATGTAACCAATCGTTGGCCTGGAATATCTGATACGTAAACTCTGTGAAATTCATTCCTTCAGGGGAGTCTAATCTAGTTCTCACACTGGAATTCATTGAAAAAAAAAAGTAATTAGTTTCACTTAATCCTTTACCAGACGACAAAATTTTAGCCTTGTCCAAATTGAAAGCATTTGCAGATGACAATTTCGACGTGGCTCAAACAGTGCAACTTTTTTGAGATAGGGCAGAAAACATTGTGGGAAAAGGAGAAAATGCTGGTTACCAGCATTTTCTCTTTTTCCCACAATGTTTTCAATAGGCTTCTTTACCAGGGGCGTCAAAAGGCGGCATTGTACAGTAAAGGGTTAAAATAAAAAAAAAAAAAAAAAAAAAAAAAAAATTTGAACTGTGGCAGGTTGATAATACCCCTCACCAGTCTCATTGACCCTGGATCAGGAAAAACATTCAAAGGGCCATAACTCCAGTACAAGGAAACCAATCACAATAAAAATTGCAGGTACTCAAGTTCCCATGATAGGAAAGTTTCACTTAAATTTTAGCCAAATTGGGTAAAAATTGTAGGATAACAGAGAAACATTATGGATACATGTAGTTAGACAGACAAACAGATCCCGGCCTCCCCTGGCACACAAGTAAAGAGGATATGCTTTAACCCTTTATCGCACAATGCCGCCTTTTGACGCCCCTGGGAAAGAAGCCTTTTGAAAATATGGTGGGAAAAGGAGAAAATGCTGGTAACCAGCATTTTCTCCTTTTCCCACAATGTTTTCTACCTATCAAAGAAAAATTCCACCATTTCAGCCACACTGACATTGTCGTCTGCAAATGCTTTCAATTTGGACAAGGCTAAAATTTTGTCGTCTGGTAAAGGGTCAATAACAAGATTTAGTGTAACTCATCTAAAAATGTTTTAGCGGGCACTTCTAGCCAATATTTTAGAAGGGTCTTTCTAGCTCATAGCAGTCCAAAAGCCAGATAAAATAGCCCTGATCAACACTTTAAAATGGCTTAACCCTTTACCAAACAATCCCGGATTTTCACGACCCTAGGAAAGAAGGCTTTTGAAAACATTGTGGGAAAAGGAGAAAATGCTGGTTACCAGCATTTTGTCCTTTTCCCACAATGTTTTTCACTCTTCCAGAGAGCTTAAGCCTTTTGTTCCAAAGTTGAATTTGGCATCTGCAAATGTTTTGAAATTGGAACAGTCTAAAGCATTGTCGTGTGGTACAGAGTTAAACATACAGTCTCCTGCAGACATTTTTTCTTGCATTGAACAATGTCTAAAAAGTTTGTGTCAAAAGGAGGAAATGCTTGTAAAAAAAAAAAAAGAAAAATTTTCTTTGGCCATTATCTTCTCACTAGTAATAAGTCTTTACTAGAACTACAAAATTTTAGACTTGTCCAAACTGAAAGCATTCCCAGACAACATTTCAAATGCATTCGAAATGGTCTGGTCACCAGCATTTTCTCCTTATCCCACAATATTTTCAAAAGCCTCCTTCCTCAAGTTAATAAAAGTCAGAATTATGTAGACTTGTCCAAACTGAAAGCATTTGCAGACAATATTTCAAATGCAGTCCAAATGGTCTGGTTACCAGCATTTTCTCCTTATCCCACAATGTTTTCAAAAGCCTCCTTCCTCAAGTTAATAAAAGTCAGAATTATGTAGCAAAGGGCTAAAGCACCTGTCGTAACTTTAGTGCTGGTGCTGCCATCGTAGATCAAGATCAGGCTACCAAAAACATGCAAACTCTTTACCAAATGATAAAATGATTTCTGGACATTTCGAAATTGAAAGAATTTGCAGATTACGAAGTAAATATTACCCAATAATTGAAATTCGTTTTGGAAGGGTAGAAATTAATGTGAGAAAAGGAGAAAATGCTGGCTACCAGCATGTTCTTCTTTTTCTGCAACATTTTCAAAAGCCTTGCAAGTGATTTCAATTTGAACAAGACTAAAATTTTGTTGTCTCGTAAAACTTTGCCTGCCAGGTTTTCTCCCCTTTCTGGGACAAATCTCATTATATGAATCACATTTAATTTTTCATCTGTACCTTTTATAAATCTGGGAGTGTCTGAAATTTGGTCTCCTGGTAAAGAGTTGAATCATTATAACAAACATAAAGTAAAGCCATCACCTGTGTTTTCCTAACATGTTCCCCATGCGAAAGTGTCTCCCGATGTCTGATAGAAATTCCACTATGTTTCTATCCTTGTACCAAGCCATGTTGTCTAAAACCCTGAAATATACACGAAAATCCTACAATATAATTTCATTCTGGGTCATTTCTGTGAAGTTTGGTCATACTTTGACAAGTAGCTTCAGACAAGAAGAGGTCTAAAATAAAATGCACAGAAACACACACACACACAGACACAAACTTAGACTCAGGACCATGTGAAAAGTGCTGGCCTTTGGCCAGTGGAACTAAAAACTACCAATACACAGCTAAAAATTGTATGCATACAATGCAGTTAACCCTTTACTGCACAATGCCGCCTTTTGATGCCCCTGGGAAAGAAGCCTTTTGAAAACATTGTGGGAAAAGGAGAAAATGCTGGTAACCGGCATTTTCTCCTTTTCCCATAATGTTTTCTACCCTATCAAGGAAAAGTTGCACCATTTGAGCTACACTGAAATTGTGGTCTGCAAATGCTTTCAATTTGGACAAAGCTAAAATTTTGTCGTTTGGTAAAGGGTTAATACCTTTTCATTCAAAGCGAGCCATAAGGACATAAACAAGAGCACTACTTGTGGCTGCGAACACTCGGCTGCCGTTGCTTGATTTTCAGTGAAAATTCTAAATCGAAAAAAGGGAATAACTTTGTCAAAAATACTTTGATTGTAACCTACCCTTGTTGTGTAGGTTCCCATCTTGGTAGTTAACAAGTTGTTAACAACAAATTTTGAGGATAACGTCTTCAGTAATAACAAGAGATATTATAAAATGTCAGAGTTTTAGCAAGACAACAACGACGACGCAGGCAATGACCTTCTCATCAAATACAGTTGAGCTAATAAATGAGCCAAGCTCTGGCAAAAGGGGATTTAATGCAATTTAGTCATGCATTATATCAAAGTAGGTCATCACATACGGATCTATAAAATCTATTTTGTCTAACAACTGAAAGAACCGTGACTTAAACTGGTCCCTTGACAGGCGTACAATTGACCAATAGCAAAAAGTTTTGACCCATGTCAGCCTGCATGGAATGGCCACTGATGTGGGTCGATATGTTTTTTTTTTTTTTTTTTTTTTTTTTTTTGAAATGCATTAAACTCCCTTTTCTCAGAGCACAGCCCAAGTAATCCTGTCATCGGTGACAACATCATGGATAAAGGACATTATTTTTCTGCCACAGTGATTTCAAAAAGCAAAGCAGTCTTCTGCAAGACAAAATAAAGATCTTCAGTAAGAGTAATTACATAAAAATGTCTTATTTGACATGTCATACTGTAACTCAACTGAGCAGCACAAAAAATAGTTTTGAAAAATGCTCCTCATCTTTTCTACCAACCATGTTGTGAGTATAATTATGGTCTCAATCATATCAATTCAAAATCATTTCAACCATTTTATCACTATAGAGTCATGTTCTAAGCTTGCGTTACAAATGGCTTTGGGATGATCAGTATTTTTCCATCGTAACAAACATCAGCACCACCTAGTGGCTTGTCTGACCTTTAATTTCAGTGTAAAATACCTTGACTCAGAAATCACTCTCCATACGTGATCTACCTCGCTGTCTTAAATACTTATCATGATTTTACTAGATCATATGCTAATTGATGTTGCAATATTTTAAAACAATGTGACTGAAAATTGGAGCCAAAAGTAATAAGTTAAAAAAAAAAATTGATGAATATCAGCAAGTCATAAGATATAATTTCAAAACAGCTGTGGGATGGTGATGTAGGTCAAGGTGAGTTTCTTTCGTATATGTGGATGACATTGAAATTCACACATGATTTTGTAAATGAATCTATTCTCTGTTAAAATTTTGATGTTTTTCTTGATTGGACTGTAACTACCTCAAATCAACAATGAACAAGACTACAACATAAGGCCATACTGACCGACTTCTTTATTAGGCCAAAATGAGCCTAGCCAAAACAATTTACTTCTGAAATCAGGCTGAAAATGGCCCAAATAATTGCATGTAAAAATATTTAACTTACTTCAGTGGTTTTAACTTTGGGGAATCTCTCCAGAGATAAGCCTCATGATTTGTAAAAATTCTCTCTAAGTTTTCTGTAATGCCCAGTATGTTGTTCTCTATGATTTCAGCATCCATTTTAGGCCTATCCAAAGTTTTCCCACTTGGATCCCCTATATGTGCTGTTGCCCCGCCTACCTGTATTGTAACTGACAGATTAACTCTTTACCACATGACAGAATTTGAGAGATGTTCAAACTGAAAGCATCTGCAGATGGCAAATTATATGTGGGCCAAATAATGATTTCTATCTTCAAATGCTGGTTACCAGCATTTTCTCCTTTTCCCACAGTGTTTTCAAAAAGCTTCTTCCTCAGGGGCGTTAAAACCTAGGATTGTATGATAAAAGTTTAACTCATTCATAAGACAATTGTCAACCAGATTAGCTCAAGTGGTACAGTATGAGCTTTGTAACTGACAAACCTTGGAAAACTTAAGGGTGTGAGTTTGATTCCCACAGCTGGCCACCCAAAAATAGGCCAAAAATTACTAATAGTATCTTGGTCCTATATGACAGTGCTATACACCAAACACATAACAGAACTAGGTGCAACTTTCCCCCAAAACATAATTAACAGCTCTCTAGGTGCGTTGCCCATGTGGGCAACTACTGGCTGACACAGATAAATGCAAATCAAATCAAATTCACCAGATAACAAAATTTGAGATGAGTCCAATGTGAAAGCAAATTAGACAAATTAGATGATGCTCAAATGATGGAACATAATTTTTTTTTAACATTGTGAAAATAGGAGAAAATGGTGGTTAGCGGCATTTTTTTCTTCTTTCACAACATTTTCATGATTGGTTGAATGGTGTTTTACATCGCTTTGAATATCATTTCAGTCATATGACAAGGACAGATCACTTATTCATGTAATTCCTGAGTTTCACCAGTACTAGGTTTGGGCTGTCAAACTTCAAGCACAAGGACGCTCCAGGGAAAAACCCAGTGGACCAAGTGAGGCTTGAACCCAGAGCCACCAGGTCACGAGTCCTACACTTTACCACTGAGCCATACTGGACCCCTACGTTTTCAAAAGTGTTTTTTTTTTGGGGGGGGGGGGTACTGTTATAAACCCTGGGATTGGTTGGTAAAGACTTACTGTAGTGTTACCCAGCAATGAATTGACTCTTTACCACACAATCCCGACTTTTAACGACCCTGAGAAAGAAGGCTTTTGAAAACATTGTGGGAAAAGGAGAAAATGCTGGTAACCAGCATTTTCTCCTTTTCCCACAATGTTTTCTACCCTTCCTAAAACATTTTTCAATTTTTCAGTCACATTTATTATCTCATCTGCAAATGCTTTCAATTTGGCCCAGTCTAAAATTCTGTCGTTTGGTAAAGAGTTAATGTGTTACCTCCTGCAACAAACTTGCAGCAGACGAATTTGAAAACATCTTTATAAAATATGAGTCATCAAAAATGAATTCAGATTTAGGACATAAGTAAGACCAGTAAGTAAACCCAGCAGACCCATTCAGTCTAGAAATATTACTAGTCTAGAAATGAGCCATGCTCTGGCAAAAGGGGGCTTAATGCATCTTTGTTATGCATTACACCAATCAAGACATCACCTAATGATGGATCCGTAAGATGCATTTTGACAAACACCCGACTAATGCATGTGATTTAATTATCCTCTGACATGGAGAAAATGTAAAGATAGAGAAAAGTTTTGGCCCATGTCAGCCTGCGCGGACTGCTCAGGCTGACATGGGTCGATACTTTTCGCATATGCATTAAGCCCTCTTTTCACAGATCATGGCTCAAATATTTGTACTTTCAAAGTTGCTACTGTTTATAATGCCTAAGCAAAGTGGATAGTGTAGATCAAAATCAGACTGCATGTTCTATGCTGGCTGATCATGATCTACACTTATCACAAACGGAACTCTTCAGAGCCCCAGTCTAGTACCGGTAAAACCCAGGAAATAATGAATGTGTGAGCTGTTGCCGAGATATGACTGAAATACTGATGAAAACAGTGTATAATACCATTCAATCAATTTTTCTATACCATTAGAATAAGAACATTTCAGTGAATATGTAACAATTACTCATACTTGCTATAGTAATATGCTCTGACCTTTGAAGATGCGCGAGCATAATAATAGCTATAGAAAAGAACAGTTTCAGTAAAGCTATGGCAGTTTCTCAGCAAGGAGTATAATCTGCTCTTTGGAAATGTATAGAAACAAAACCAGTAACAGTATTTATGTATAGCAGTTACTCACCAAAGCTATTGGGCTATGCCCTGCCCTCTGGAAATGTATAAGCCCAATAATTGCCAGTAGATTTCCAACATGTAGACTTTCTGCAGTGGGATCAAATCCACAATAAACGGTCTGTTGGGTGGATAGGGCATTAGCTAACTGAGGCTCACTGTAAGTAAAAGTACAGGTTTTCTTAACCCATCATCCATGCTTCAGGACATATTGACAGATTTTTTTTTCATTTTCGCTCAGATGATAATATGATGTATGAAGAGTTAGAAAACTGAAAAGAAAATCATATGTTGCAGAACAAAATATAAAAATACAGTTCTTCTAAGGAGAAAACTTGCCAAAATTAGAGAAAATAGGCTTTAATATGAAACCTAAAGAAAGGCTCTTAATGTAAAAATACTGCTCAAATAAATGACTCCTTAGAAATGTGATGTTTGCTAATAGTAAATAGGATAAATCGAAAGGATTAAGGCACCAGACAGATCACAGTAGCAATTAGAAATGTTCTTACATGTCAACATAGACTTATTTTCTGTAATAAAAAAAAAATTCAGTGGACAGATTTTTTTTTAGAATTTTGAACAGAGGGAGCACTTTCTAATACATATATCTGGTAAAAGAATTTAACCCTTTCCCAAACAAGCCCTGGTTTTCACGTGTCTGCAGTACAAGTCTTTTGAAAACACTGTGAGATAAGGAGAAATTGCTCATAACGAGCAATTTCTCCTTTTCCCACAGTGTTTTCTACCCTTTTTGAGACCTTTCTGCCATTTTCATCAAATTTAAAATTGTCGTCTGCAAACTCTTTCAATTTGGACCGGTCCAAATTTTGTCGTGTGGGAAAGGGTTAAAAAAGGTATATCAAATGGGGCATTTGTAAGAGGTATGATGCACTTTTAAAAAGTTACCGACATACTGAATTTCCTGTTTAACATAAATGTCTATTTTGGTGTGATTTGATATCGCAAACATTTTTTAATCTCACATTCTTCTTCCGCATCTGTGACTTTCAGATAAAAATATATTTTTTGTCTGTCATACTAACCCAGTGTAACATAACAGAGTTCACAAAAGAGAAAAAAGCGCAAACCAGTAAGCAGGAAAAACTATGGCATATGTCCCTTATCCAAACGACAAAAATTTAGACTAGTCTGATCTGAGAGCTTCTGCAGACTCTGAATCACATAAGGCTTCAATGATTGGATTCGTCTTTGAAAGAGAAGAAAACATTGTAGGAAAAGGAGAAAATGCAGGTTACCAGAAAGTTTTCAAAGGGCTTCTTTCAAAGGGTTGTTAAAAGTTGATATTGTGTGGTAAAGGGTTAACCCTTTAAATTATACAATCTAGTGTTTTAATGATCCTGATAGGGAAGCCTTTTGTTGGAAAAGAAGCAAATGCTCATAACCAGCACTTTTTACATTTTCCCCCAATATTTTTTACCCTTTCACAAATAGAAATCATGACTTGAGCTACCTTTTCGTACAGCTGTATGTCTGAATGGTGTTTACATCATTTAAGTCCTATTTGTTTTGTGTTTCCAACAAACAGTAAACGTTTGTGTCCTAATGAAATATATTTCCTCATCAAATATCGGCACTCCTCTGGAAATCCTTTTTGTAAAAATTCAGTTTTATGCAGCTTTAAAAGCTAACACTGCAAATCTGCATACACGTTTCTGGAAAACTGTTGCACAAAATTTCAGTACAGTAACAACAAAACAGAGGGGTTACATCAAGTCTAGGACATAATATACCTTTCTGCAATTTGGACAAATAGACAGAATGACACAGATGGATGGAAGGATCCTCAGACAGACAAGCAGACAGACAGACTTTTGATTTATCCCTGCTCGAAAAACATTTCTTTTGTATTGATATTAAAGGGGCATTAAGCCAGATTTTGTTTTGCAAGTGTTTTGGAAAATCTTAACAAAGATCGTTAATTTTCATTTGCTATATCACTTTGCAATTAGATAGCAATACATGTAGAAAATGCAAGGAATTACCGAAATTTTTTGTACTTTAACTAGAAAATTTCCTATACCATTAGTAAAGGGATAAACATTACTGCTTAACCCTTTACCACACAATGACGCCTTTTGACACCCCTGGGAAAGAAGCCTTTTGAAAACATTGTGGGAAAAGGAGAAAATGCTGGTAACCAGCATTTTCTCCTTTTCCCACCATGTTTTCAACCCTATCAAACAAAGATTGCACCATTTGAGCCACACTGAAATTGTCGTCTGCAAATGCTTCCAATTTGGACAAGGCTAAAATTTTGTCGTCTGGTAAAGGGTTAAGGTCATGTGTTCCAGTCCAACCCAAGGCACCTTTTTTTTCTCAGCATATGTTTTGGTCCCCCCCCCCCCCATATCTAAAGGTAAACAGTCACATTGTACTGATTGTTTTCCTTTTAAGGTATCAAACTTCTAGCCCCCAAAATCTGGTTTTTGTCCCTCTCATAATAAAACATAATCACATAAATTTTCTTGATAGAGTTGTTTACCTCGAATCTGGACATAAGTAACAAAACACTCCCCTTTCAAACAGCTTCAGGATGTCTGTGGCATGCTTGTTGCTATAAGAACACTTTGGGATGTAACCATCAGTTGGTAGATTAAATGTCCTATGTAATAAGCTCTTGGCCAGATGTTTCATCAGCATTGTGATAAATATAAAAACTACCTGAAGTTACAAAGAAATTTGGCCATAAGAGTACCAGTGTAAATGAGACATGCTCTGGCAAAAGAGGGCTTAATGCATCTCTGTAATGCATTATACCACAAAGTCATCACACAATTAGGAATCCATAAAATCTACTTCATCTAACAAGCAATTGAATCATGAGGTAAACTGGTCCTCTGTCATGCAGAAATTTGACTGACAGCAAAAAGTTTCTGTCCAGGTCAGCCTTCTGAGCATACGGTACTATTTTATCCAAATGAAATTGAAAGTGCATGCACAGTTAACTGTGTTGATAATGAGTGTTTGTTAACAAATTAACCAGTTGTGTATGTCAAAAATAAAGGTAAAATATAACAAGATAGATAAAAACTATGTGTTAACCTTGTTGTCAACATGAACTTAAACCATTTTTCTATCGTTCCATGTCCATTTTATAGCTGACAAGTGGATTAAAGACACATACATCTGGCTGAAAGATAACCAATAAGATTTTAAGATTTCCAGAAGCATTAGAAGAATGGCTGCCACAAAAGGCAGTGGAGAAACAATCACAATATAACAACAGAGCTTCCTGTTAAGTGCTTACTAGCATAAGCTGCCATGCTTTTAGGTTAGCTTTTACAGCGAAGTGGTTTGGTGTATTTCTTCATGAAGTTAATCAGCGTGTGTTATAGTAAGTGCCTACCTTCATGGTTGCTCTGATGTTATTTTGTGGCTGATTCTCTGCTCCATTAAAAAAAAAAAAAAAAAAAAAAAAAAAAAAAAAATCTGACCAGGCCTCCGAATTGGGGGATCATCCAAATATTTAGACATATACACGCTTATTTACCTTTCAACGTTTATTTATCAGACATTTCACATTTTATTTTTCTTATTGCATGTAACGTCTGAATGGGACCCTTTGGTTCTATGTAGCAAATCAGATCTCTCTATAACCGGTATTATTACGAGAGAGGGCTTTATTTACCGTTCGGAAGAACTTCATTTGAAAATATTCAGCTGCTGTCTTAATAAATAATGTGCAGTTCTATGCATAACAATCCAGAACTGACTTAAGATTTATGAACGAAACCTATTTCAATAATCAAACAAGTCCATGGCCAACAAAATTTCCTTTTTCAAAAAGTCAAAATACGATTCTGTAAGTTGCATTACCCAATAATGGTAGTTCATTCCAAACAATCATATCTCTTCAACCGCAGTTCATAACAAAATTTAGCTAATAAATAGGCAAGTTTTGGACAAATATCCTTTTTCAATTGGGAAATTATTAATTAATCTTACTATTGATGTATATTTTATTGAAGAAGTTAAGTTAACCCTTTCCCAAACGACAAATTTTGGACTGGTCCAAATTGAAAGAGTTTGCAGACGACAATTTTAAATTTGATGAAAATGGCAGAAAGTTATCAAAAAGGGTAGAAAACACTGTGGGAAAAGGAGAAATTGCTCGTTATTATTTCTCCTTTTCCCACAGTGTTTTCAAAAGACTTGTACTTCAGACACATGAAAACCAGGGCTTGTTTGGGAAAGGGTTAAAGGTACCCAAATAGCAACATTTGATGTCAGAGTTTGCTAAAGGAAAATATGAAGGAACCGTAAACTAGCAGCCCGTTATCTATCTTCGCATCAACAACATGTAACACCAAATGCTTGCAAGTCAAGTTTCTGCCCGTTCGAGATTTCATGAGATGACATGAGACTTTGAAATTTTTAAATTGCGATATCACTTATTCAGAGAGATAGACCTTATCGATAAAGAATAAATTTCTAAGTGATTTTGATACATTGATCGTGGTCAGATAAAATAATGTCTGTCATGAAAGTCTTAGTCAAATACTTAAACATGCAATGACCGGGTCACTGATCAAGCCTACGTTAGTATCTACCCCCGATTTAACGTATATTTATTATTAGTCTACTGTTATTATTTATTTTTATCACAAAATTAAAGCTTTAATTTTGTGATAAAAATAAATAATAACAGTAGACTAATATACGTTAAAGAACTTCAATGATTCTTAACAACGACAAAATTGGGCCGTTTCGGTAAGGGGCCGTTTTGATGAGGGGCCGTTTCGACCCCCATTCTAATTCATTTCTTCATGGGTCAGGGGATTAGATCAAACAGCTACCAAAGTATGGCTCAAATCATCAAAATATGTGATCAAAGATCTTTGTCTGTTATTGGAAAAGCCATACTCTAAGTTGAAAAAACCTCAGGTAATATCGAATGTCTGTTCACAGTGCATAGTCCCAAGTCAAGATTTTGGACGAAAACATGAGAGAGAAGAACTCCAAGTTTTTCGAATGCTGTCTCCTTTTATACGTTTATTCTGCGGCTTTTCTTCGACCAGCGTTAGCCCTACCTTTTTTTTTTACGTAAGTTAGGATAAGAACATGTATAGTTTCTTCTTGCGTAACCCTTAGCCTGCTAGGAGCGACTCACTGACCTTTTCGCGGACAGCGTAGATCAAGATCAGACTGCACAGAACGTGCAGTCTGATCTTGGATCTACACTGTCCGATAAGGGCGATATGTTTTCTCCAAAAATACCTTTGAAATGGGAAAATATATACAATCGGTTTGAGACTTTCTTTTTACTTAGCAGGATACGGGTTAAGGTATTAGATTTCAACCCGAAAAATTCCAGTTTGACCCGCTTTTGGTGATACTGATTGAGTAGTTCTAGGTTGACCCAGGGATCGTTATATACGATCCCTAGTTGACCAAGTAGCCTAGGCTAAAGTAATGTGCCCAGAGTCCAAGCTCAGTAGATAGTGAATTCCAGGAACAAAAATTTGCTGAAATAAAAAAAAACAAAAACATATATATGGTAAGATTTTTCAAATCAACCGGATCTCCGAAGTTTGGCCCACGTGTACATGGTGCACTAATATGTACGAAGTCAAGGTGCATTAGAAGGACATATCTGTAAATTTATAGCTTGTTAAACCAGATGGCAAAATTTTAGACTTTTCCAAACTGACAGCATTTGCAAAAGACAAAGTAAGTGTCACGGGCTCAAATGATGAAATTTCTCTCTGAAAGAACAGAACACTCTTTTGGATAACGAAATGGTTAGTGGTACAGCGTTTTCTCTTTTTCTTTCCGTAAAAATTTTGAGATACCATATTGTTCGGGGTCATTTGAGCCTGGGGTTCGTTTGGAACATTAATAACAAATCCAGCTTTTTCACGTAAGCAAAACAGAGCAATGGGGTCAAATTAAATTCTTGGTACAGAACCAAAGTTCAAAAAATATATATACATGTATATATTTTTACTCACTATTTTAAAACCTACCTGGTACGATTCATCCAGCCGTGGTTAGCTAACATATAATCTATGTACCGTTCATTTATAAACGAAGTCCAGAGCAGGACAAAGGAAATAGCCCTGGTATAAGGGTGGGGACGTTACTTTTGTTGTCTGGCTGTTGCACAAATCCCGATTTTCTCCAAGTCTATTAGAAACTGTACACAGAGATTTGCAGTAAAGAACGATATTTTATAAAATTATTTTCCAGTTTGAAATTATTATATTTTTAAGAAATTTGTAGCGAAAAACAAGCTTGATATTTCCCCAGACGTATTATTCATGGCCATTTTCTGCTTGCTGCTTTTAGCGGCGGTTAACGCACCGCGTATTAATATTTATCATATACAGGAAAGTGATGCGTCATAGCACACAGGTCAATCTTCGAAGAATATGACATGCACGGACGTAGTTGGAGTTCATTCATGATACGATCCCTCAATTAGCCAGTGTGCTGATGTAGCGTAAACGCGCCTGAACATGAGCATTCTCGGAAGATATTGTGAACATTCTTTGATAGGTAAGAAATCCCGTTTAGAACCTGAGGGGAGCAACGAATAGGGGGACTTTTTTTTATCGTTTTTAAAGCTTGCTTAATTTTGCCATCTATTGCTGTAAGAAGCGCCCTGACAGTTAGCCGCGCGCGCACGTGTGCGCGTGTGTGTGTGTTTCAGTACAGTCCTGTTCGAAGCAGGCACCCACTGGACACTGAACAGTTACTTGCTTTTAAGGCACGTACTTGCCTAAGTACAGGTACATTTAGTTTAAAATATTTGAGCCACGTTCTGTGAAAAGGTGGCTTAATGCATCTGTGAAAAGTATCGACCCATGTCAGCCTGCGCAGTCCGCACAGGCTGACCTGGACCGACAATTTTCGCTATAGGTCAATTTTCTGAAGACCGGCGTCCATATTCACAGACCATTCTTAAGAACATTCTTGGTCTTGTTCTCCAAAATTTTCCAAATTTGAAAGTAACACACCTTCTGGTGGCTAAACCATTTGGTTTAGCCAATCAGAAGCTGTGTTACTTTCAAACTTGGAAAATCTTGAAGAACAAGTCTAAGAACGTTCTTAAGAATGGTTGGTGAATACGGACCCTGCAGGTGTACCTCATGATTCATTCGGTTGTTAGACAAACTTGATTTCATGGATCCATAATACTGTGATGACTTGCTTGGTATTGTGCTCATGGAGATGCATGAAGCCCCCTTTTCCCAGCGCATGTCTCATTTATTTTGTAAACATCGGTTGAAAAACAAGTTCTTGCAACTTGTGCTAATCTCTCTCGATTCTGCTTCCTGGGAACTACACCAGTACTCGCGCCGAATGTGTGGGCCAATGAACAGTCCCAAAGTTGACACCCGGTCCCGGGTATCGAACTCGGGACCTTGCGGTAACGATGCCGACGCTCTACCACACAAACACGGACGCCATAGGTACCTCGACAGATAGGCCTGTTTAGTATCATATTACATCACGATCAGTCTACCATTTTCACCCCTTTTCAAAGTTGTTTATGTACTCGTGGGCCTGTCATATTAATTACGTTATCTATGTTAGCCATCCCTCAACCATATTGTTAGAAATAATTCAAGTAGGTCGACAAACACACTGTGTAGATGGAGATGATAGAATTGTCGTGGGAAGTACATCCTCATAAATAATAATTACAAAAAAAAAAAATCCCTTTTCCCATTTGCCACTACGTTTATATTTGAACCATGCTCTGTGAAAAGGTGGCTTAATGCATCTGCGAAAAGTATCGGCCCAGGTCAGCCTGCGCAGTCCGCGCAGGCTGACCTGGGCCGAAACTTTTCGCGATTGGTCAATTTTCTGTAATGCCGAAGGACCAGTCTACCTCATGATTAAGTCGGTTGTTTAAAGAAGTGGGTTTTCTGGATTCATGATTGTGTAATGGCTTGATTTAGTATTATACATTACGGAGATGCATTAAGCCCCCCTTTGCCAGAGCTCGGCTCATTTGTATAAGGCTTTGCTGCGGTAGACCACCGTACCCTGATAGAAGCACTAAGTATTGTGTAATACATCTCCGTGATACACTCTACAATGCAAGTTATCATCTAATTATGGATCCATAGAATCCATTTTGTCTAACAATTAACTTCATGTAGTAGAATGGTCCTTGGACGAGCAGAAAATTTATGAATAGCGAAAGGTTTCGACCCATGTCAGCCTACGGGGATTACGCAGGCTGACATGGGTTTATACTTTTTGCAGATGCATTAAGCCCCCTTTTCACAAAGCATGCCTAAAATTAAATTTGTCTCACATTGTGGAGGTCGCCTTTGGAAAAAAAAAAAAAATGGGGGGGGGGGGGGGCGTAAGGAGAAAAATGCAGGTTGCAAAAGTCTTCTTCCCCCAGGTCAATAACACTCGAGAATGATTTGTGAAAAAATTATCTGGGGCCTGTATTATTTGTCTTGTTTTGAGGTAAATTTCCACAATGTTTTCGTCAGCCCTCTTCCTCAAAATTTTTAAAAAATCCTAGGATTGTTTGGTAAAGGGTTGGAACAGTGCCAAGGCCCTGTCTGATACTGCCTTTTTTAACCCTTAGGTTGCTAAGCGCGACTCTAGGACCTTTTGCAGACAGTGTGGACCAAGATCAGACTGCACTGAACATGCAGTCTGATCCTGGATCCACACTGTCCGATAAGGAGATATTTTTTCCTCCCAAAATTACCTTTGAAACAGCAAAATTTGGATTTTCAAATAAGACTTGAAAGTTTCATTTTACTTAATGAGCAGGATAACGGTTAAAGAAATCTTAAAGACGACCATAGTAGGGGCATAAGCATGGAGCTTGATTACAGCTGGGTCAGTGGTTTCAAAGAAGGTGTTTGAAATAAAAGAGAACACATAGACGCACGCACACAGTGCCTTGACATAAGCTCGCCAACGCTCGGCTGCGGATGCTTGATTTTCAGTGAAAATTCAAAATCGAAAAAAAAGGGGCATAACTCTGTCAAAAATATTTTGATGGTTACCCGCCCTTGCCAGTTAGGTTCTCCATTTGATAATTAACAACTTGTCTAAATTTGAGGCAAGTATCTTTAGCAATAACAGAGACATTATAAAATGTCAGTTGTCGCACGACGACGCAAGCGACGACGCCAGAGCTACAACACCTCGACGTTTTCTTCGAAAACAGCCGAGCTAAAAATTAGAATTTGTCTTTAAGAGGATAGAAAACGTTTTGGGAATAGGAGAAAATGCTGGTTACCAGCATTTTCTCCTTTTCCCACAATGTTTTTAAAAGTTTTCTTCTTTTGGGTTGCTAAAGTCTGGATTGTGTAGCAAAGAGTTAACCCAATCCGATGTCTGCAGGCGGAAATTTTGAACGTGTCCATAATTTGAATCAACTTATCCGTCTAAATTGTTCAGTGTGAACTGTTAAACGGTAAAAAAAAGAAAAAAAAAAAACTGTTGATTTATTTTATTGTTATTATTTATTTTCGACATAATTTTCATATTGTTATGATATAAATTTACACGGATCGCTAAATGAACACCTTAGCAAATAAGTTTATTATACACTACAAGAGGGCCATGATGGCCCTGGATCGCTCACCTGAGTCAATAGGCGAAATTCACTCAACGTGCATAATTCAATTTCTGACCAATTGTCAGGTCATTTGAGCTTAAAATGTGGCCTCTAGAGTGTTCACAAGGAATTTCCGTAAGGTGACCTAATTTATCACCGCACGTGACCCAATTTAGAACTCATCAAAAAATTTATCAAGACAAACATTCTGAACAGTTTTCAAGTTGATTGAGCAATAAATGTGGCCTCTAGAGTGCCCACAAAGTGTTTCTTAAATTTGACCCAGTAACCTAGTTTATGACCCCAGCTGACCTAATTTCAAACTCGCCCAATATTTCATCAAGACAAACATTCTGACCAACTTCCAAGTCAATTGAGCAAGAAATGTGACCTCTAGAGTGCCCTAAAGGTATTTCTTTAATTAGACCTAGTAACCTAAATTATGATCCCATGTGACCCAATTTTGAAGTCATCCTAGATTTCATCAAGACAAACAATTTGTCCAATTTTCAAATCAATTGAACAATAAATGTGGCGTCTAGAGTGCACACGAGGTATTTCTTTAATTTGACCTAGTGACCTAATTTAAGACCCTACATGACCTAAATTCGGACTCATGTGAGATTTTATCAAGACAAACATTCTGACCAATTTTCAAGTCAATCGAGCCAAAAATGTGGCTTCTAGAGTGCCCACAAGGTATTACTTTAATTTGAACTAGTGACCTAGTTTATGATCCCAGGTGACCCAAATCCAAACTCATCTAAGATTTAATCAAGACAAACATTCTGAACAAATTTCAGGTCATTTGAGCAATGAATGTGGCATCTAGAGTGCCCACAAGGTATTTCTTTATTTTGACCTAGTGACCTAGTTAATGACCCCAGGTGACCCAATTTCGAACTGACTAAACATGTTGTGCTCAGGTGGGCTAACAAACTTAGAACAGGTTCTCTACATACCAAATAACAAAGCTCTATGCCTTCAAGGTTTAGAAAAGAAGAATTTTAAAGTTTTCCTTCTTTGTTCCTATGCTAGAAATTGTGACCCCCGGGGAAGGACCAGTTTTGACCCCAGGGGCATCGTATGAACAAACTTGGTAGAGGTCCACTAGGAGATGCTACATACCAAATATCAAAGCTCTACGCCTTCTAGAATCAGAGAAGAAGATTTTCAAAGATTTTCCTATTTCTTTTTCTTTCTATTGCCATGGCAACCAGAGTTTTGAGTGGAATTCAATCTCTTGAACAACTTTGGTAGAGCTTCACCCAAGGAACATCCCTGCCAAGTTTCATCAAGATTGGCCCAGCGGTTTAGGAGGAGAAGATGTTTAAAGGAATTATGGACAGACGGACAGATGGACGCCGGACAACGACCCATCACAATACCTCACCTTAGCACTTCGTGCTCAGGTGAGCTAAAAAGCGAAGAAAAACGCTAACAAATACCGGGATTTATCAGAGAGACAGGCATACAGACAGACAGCAAAAGCGGGCTTAATGCATTCCGTGTTCAACTATACTAATTAAGCAATCACATAATTATGGATCCTTTATCACATTTTTTTAAACAACCGTCTTAACCCTTTCCCAAACGACAAATTTTGGACTGGTCCAAATTGCAAGAGTTTGCAGACGACAATTTTAGATTTGATGAAAATGGCAGAAAGGTCTCAAAAAAGGGTAGAAAACACTGTGGGAAAAGGAGAAATTGCTCGTTACGAGCAATTTCTCCTTTTCCCACAGTGTTTTCAAAAGACTTGTACTGCAGACACGTGAAAACCAGGGCTTGTTTGGGAAAGGGTTAATCATTAGACTGCTTCTTGGACATACAGAAAATTGGCCTATAGCGAAAAGTTTTGGCCCAGTTCAGCTTGCACGGATTGCGCAGCCTGACCTGGGTCGATACTTTTCGCAGATGCATTAAACCCCCCTTTTCACTGAGTATGGCTCATATACATAAAATTTATATAAACGAATAACGAAGATAAGAATTTTTTTCTTGTTCTCAAAGAAAAGCTACAAACACATTAGGTCGGCTGAATTTGAGAGTATATGGACGACCAAATATCCAAGATAACAATACAAACCAAACACAGATCTTGGAAAGATGAGAGACGCAATAAACAAGTCATATGAACTCTCTCTCTCTCTCTCTCTCTCTCTCTCTCTCTCATATGAGCCATGCTCTGGCAAAAGGAGGCTTAATGCATCTCCATGAATAATCATTCCGAGCAAGATATCACATAATTAGGGATCCGTAAAATTCATTATGTCTAACAACCGAGACAAACATAAGGTAGACTGGTCCTTTGACATGCAGAAAATTGACTAATAGCAAAAACTTTCGGTCCAGGTCAGCCTGCATTAATACTTTTCGCAGATGCACGAACATCCCCTTTTCACAGAGCATGTCTCATATATATTTGGCTTCCGCTGTGCTTGAAAATTTCCATCAAATTTATCTAGTTCTATCGGGGTAACGAACTAATCAATTCACTACATACACACATGCACGCACACGCGTAGGCACGCACGCACACACTCACACACGCACGTACGTTCGTCAGTGCAGTCAGAAGCATAGATTGGTTACCTCGCCTAATACAGCAAGTGTATATAGAGTAATATTTATATCTACAACGGGGACCAGTTCATCAGAAGCCAGATAGAATAGAATAGATAGAATAGAACCCAGGGTGTCGCTGATTCGAATACTCAGCTCGGCCTAATTCTTTCCGAGGATTGTTGATATTCATTGCGACAGGATTCATCCGTCTCTCACCGCTGATCATTGTTTCGACGGTAGTTATGTGTGAAAGCTCCAATGACTTGGAAGGAATATCTTGCAAAATAATGTGTAAGGAACGTATGGAGGGGAATATCCGCCAAAATTCTATGTGTCTAGATGACATTCTTATTTGTGAACATTAGATGTCTATTCGTCTTCTTTCTTACATCTTACATGCATATTGCATCTCATGTGTCATTATTACTAGTGCATACTGTTTGGTGCTAATTGCCTGCATCATTATTATAACTTGATCATATTTACTATTGTGTTTTTGTTGATTATGAATGATTAATTCTTCCTGATTACTTCCTGCTGCGTCATTGCATTTGTCTTTTTTCCAAGTGCTTGCTGCATGTTTCTAGTAGCATTTTACTTTCTTCTAAATACATGTTACATTTGTTATACTTCCTTCTCCAATATTGAAATTTTCCTAATTGCAGACGAGAAGTATAATGGGTGGCAAATATTTCGGTAACAGACAAGTTCTGTAAATTGGACTTATAATAGTACATCTATCAGATGTTTGGGTAACAAGTGTTTAATGCACCGTGATGTTTTTCACACCAAGTAAAGTCTTGGCTCTCATTTGTTCAAGGGTTCTTTTTTCCACACGCTTTCAGACATAATAATTTTGTTATGTTGCTTCTGCCATGCTGTATGTAAAATAATATACCTGAAATCACTATCACATCTTACTTTCGATATTCCAACCATATAGTTGAGGTAATGAATAATACCCAATCCTAACCTAGTACCCGATGTATCTTCCTTTAAAATGTTTTTATGAATATTTCATTGCGAAAATATTTTTTTCCAAACTTCCAAACCAGCCATTAACCCTAAGAGCGCCTGTCACTACTTCAGTTGCCTTTGCGGCCAGTGCAGATCAAGATCACAATACGCCAAACACCGAGTCTGAACTTTGATCTTCACATGCTGCTTTTCCAAAAATTCTGAATAGAAAAAACCTTGAAATCGCTAAAATTAAGGCCCTATCCCTTTAACTTTTATGTGTGCAGTCTGATCTGCGAATTTCTCCTCGTCTATTAATGTTTCAGGGACATAAAAATGAGTTTTAGGGTTTTTGTTTTTAATTTTTCATACAAATTCTAAATAGCCATCTTTAAACCCAGGTTAATCTCTAAGATCTATGGGGATCTTCTTTATCTTGTTGGTAATGGGAGGTATGAAAACAGGCCGTTAAAGAATTCGCGTTTATTTATCGGCGCCACCGGTTTCCCATATGGGCGACGGCCCCTGAAGGCTATTAGTTATGTTACAGGGATTGTGCAAGATACAGGACGAAACCTATCACAAGTTACGTCTGGTTCTTTAACGTGCTCGGTGTATAGCACCGTCACTAGAAACCTCAGTTTAACGTCTCATCTGGAAAACTGTTAGTAATTTTAGATGGTTAGCCGAGAGAATCGAACCCACATCCTCAAGTGTCCCGACACATGACGTTTACTAGTCCTACGCTCTACCACATGGGCTACACAGGCTGGTATAGGCTGTTAAAGACACATGTCTATACATGTATATAGTATACAGTACTCCTTTCGCTCTCGAAAAGTTCGTACAGGGACCTTATATGATTTTTTTATGCCGTGATGTCCGTGTTGTATTGATGAACACACTTTAAAACCTGCGGACGACGACTTGTGTGCACCAGACCAGATTCATTTAAAAACATTCTGGAGGCAGGAGAGGAACAAAACAGAACATTTTTTCTAGACAAGCACAAAGTCAAAATTACAGGAAGTATGCAACAAAGCATTGTCAAGGCCTCTCTCTCTCTCTTCATTTGCTACAATGTTTCGCCTGTAATATCTTTATTAATTCGCACTGGTTAAGCATAATTTCAACCCTTAGAGCATCGAATAAACCAAACGGCCATTGTCATTTTACAAAAAGAACATCTACTATTAATAATTTCAAGGTTGTCCTTATCCATAATGTATTAGAAAAATAGACGGAGTAATTCTACGATCAGTCTCCATGTTTTGTGTAGTCTGATCTTGATCTGATTGGCTGCAAGGGTGAAAGGTGCTCTAAGGGTAAATGGCCGGTTTGCAAGCCGGCCATTTTGTTCCCAAAAGAAAACATTTTCACAAAGGAAGTGTTAACAAAGACAGTGCCTTTTTGATAAAACATATTTATAAAACTTAAAATTGGCTTAAGCTGGGAGTCTGTTATCTGTAGGACGATTACAATAGGTACAGGTTTAGGATTGTGTATTACTGATTAAATCAACTAAGGTTGAAAGGGTGAAAACCGAAAATAAGATGGTGATCAGAATTTATCAATTTCAGGCATTTATAAGCAGCATGAAAGGTACAACATAACAAATATTATTATGTCAGAAAACGAGCGGCAATTGCAAATAAAAAAAAAAACGGTTTGCACAGAAAGCTATGTATTGGGTGTGAGAAACATCAGGGCACTGCCTTGTTACAGAACATCCAATTGATTTATTTGTAAGTCCAATTTACCGAACTTGTCTGTTACCGAATAATGTATATGAAAGCGCCATCTGGTATCATAATATGACTTGTCGTATTCGTGTAAATGCCATTCTTGTTAGTGCATACTTCGTTCGTCTTAATTCAGCTACATATCATAGCTTCAATTTAACCCTTTACGAAACGAAAAAATTTTAGACTGGTCCAAATTGAAAGCATTTGCAGACGACAATTTAAATGTTGCTCAAATTGTGGAATTTGTCTTTGATAGGGTAGAAAACATTGTAGGAAAAGGAGAAAATGCTGGTGACCAGCATTTTCTCCTTTCCCACAATGTTTTCAAAAGGCTTCTTTCTCAGGGTCGTTAAAAGTCGGGATTGTGTGATAAAGGGTTAATATAACAAAAGCCCATAGTTTTTGCCAGAATATGCATAAACAAGAATGTAGCACCTTAATGATAAGCTATACAGACATGGGAAATGGGGAAAAAATCAGGATAAGGAAGTAAGATGGATGAAATCATAATGTCAAAAGGGGCATAATGAACAGAAGCACACGCTACTAAATAACAATTTTATGGCATACAAGTGGAAGAAGAAAAATGGAATTAGCATCAAGCAACATGCACTAGTAATAATGAAACATGAAATGTTATATGCATGTAAGATGTAAGAAAGAGGACAAATAGACATCTAATGTTCATAAATAAGAATGTCATCTAGACACATAGAGTTTTGGCGGATATTCCCCTCCATAGGAACGCATTGATACATGTAGGTGTACTGGCCATGGCGAAATGACTGAAGTAATGTTGAAAACGGCGTTAACCACCGTATAAACCGTACAAAACAAAAGCCTTTCACTACCGGCAATTTAAATACGGGATCGTTTGACAAAGGGTTATGGAATGCTTACTATTAAATGCAAAAAGGGGTATTTCTAAAGAGTAGAACTACAGAGAAAATGATTTAAATTAGAGGAGGGAGAGGGGTAAAGGTTAGATACACGTATCCTCCCCCGACACACAGTCATCCAAACTCGGGGAAAGGGGGGCACGACCCTTCTCAATTCTTCGACGCCTATGTTGGATTTAATAGATAAGTGCATCAACCGAAGTAAATATTAGGCATTGCTTCTTTTCATGCTTCAATTGATTTAACCATAAAAACGCCTTTCACGACAGTAGTTGCCTTTGCAGACAACGTAGATCAAGATCAGGCTGCACGTTTTGCAGCCTGATCTTGATCTACGCTGTCCGCTTTACAGGAAAATTGTAAACAAAAGCAACCATGAAATTGCAATTATTCGGGTCCTTTTTATACGATGAACATTTCTGTTGGATTTATTCGGCGCTTTAAGGGTTAAAAAAACCCATAATTAAATGAATCATCTTCGAGAAGAACCGCAAGTTGTTTGTTGTGTTCTTTATAAAAGTCATATAGTAGGTTTCGAGTTCGCATCCACATTTTGCCAGCTCGTCTGTCACCGGTTTTACGGCTGTTTCTAACCTCCAACTCGAAAATGGAATCCACAGATCCCTTGTCTAATTGCCCTGAAATTGCAGGAAACTTCAGGTTAAACATGTTATATAGTTATTATATAAATCTAGGTTCTAGAAAAACTGCCCCCGGAAAAGTGCCCCCTCCCCCAAAAAGACCCCCCCCCTGGAAATCTTCTCCCTAGGAAAATTGCCCCCTGTAAAACTGCCCCCATCCACACTGTGTATTTTTGTTGTACATGAAAAAAAAAAGAAAGACACAATTTTGGCTCATCTACAAGCCCCAGGCGGTGATGGCAAGTTCTATAAAAAGAAATTGCCATTGATATCCCCCGCCTTATCATTTTTCTTATTGTTTTAGTTCTAATACTGTAATGGAAACATTAAAGAAAATGGAACATACATACCCAAAGAAATATAAGCACTTTCAAAGAACGATATCGTGAATCTACCTTTTTCTTTTCATTTATTTCTAATTCAGCACATCTTTTTCTATTGGGCATCTTTTTTCCCCCGTTTTTAGTACTATCATCTTTATTGAATATTATATTTACAATGCATTTTTAAATGTTAACAGTACAGTTTGAAGCGCGAAAATCTTTACGGTAAATACTTAAAAGCAATCAATTAGCTTTAATGGGATTAAACTTTTCAAAAGAATCACTTCTCTTTCACAGGGTTAAACATTTCAGAGGGAATCTTAATGTCTCGAGAATTGTGCATTCATGTGGAATAAATTCAATCAATGAAAATGAAATGCATTTAAATAATAATCAACAACATCAGCATCAGTATCACAATGTTAAAAATTTCCCGGGGCAGTTTTCCAAGGGGGAGCAGATTTCTCGGGTCAGTTTTCGGTGTGGGAGGGCGGGTGAAAGCTGGAAATTCCAGCTATAAATCTAACTAAAACATATTCGAGCCTAGAGGGATATGCTTGGCCAAAGGGATATAAGTTGAACAACTTTATTTAGATATACATCTATACACGTTTTCAACCAGCTTTTAACCAATTTCATCTTTGTTTTAACAAACTGTAATCATTCTTATACTGTATGTTCATGCTTGACGGTTGCTAGGTTGCAGAGGTTACGACCAATAGAAAATGAATATCATTTTCTGGAGGCCATCAAAGAAATCACAGCTGTGACGTTTCCGGTTTTAAATCGAAGATTTGTCTATCACTATCTATATATATCGATAATTTATAATTTCTATACAACTGACCAAATTATGAACCATTCAATAATCTATCAAATTATAACAGCTTTTTTTTTTTCCTAGCTGTGAGGATGTGGGACTACTGGGTGACAATATACACAAAACATCAACACTTTTCACTTTGTTGAACAACTGAATTTCAAACTTTTTATATCAATCTTTTTCAACAAGCGGCCCTTAACCCATTACCACAACATCCCGAATTTTAATGATCCTTGGGAAAAAAACTTTTTGAAAAAAATGCAGGAAAAGGAGAAAATGCTGGTAACCAGCATTTTCTCTTTTTTCCCCAACAATGTTTTCTACCATATCAAAGACAGAAATAATCATTTTAGCGACATTAAAATTGTCGTCTCCAAACGCTGTGACTTTGGTCCAGTCAAAACCTTTGTCATATGGTAAAGAGTTTAGGGCCGGAAATGTTCAACTTACATCTACGGACCAGTGCATTTGAACTGTTGACCAAAGAACAAAATTTTAGACTGCTCCGAATAAAAAAAAAAACATTTGCAGACGACAAATCAAATGTTATACAAATGATGGGATTTATATCAGAAAGGGCGAGTCAGAAACATTGTAGGAAAATGGAAAAAGGCTGGTTACCAACATGTCCTTTTTCTACAATGTCTTCAAAAGCCGTCTTCCCTGGGTCTTAGAATCACCGAACTGCTTGGTACATGTTGAATGTGAAGGAAACTAGTTATAATAAATCATGGAAAAAGTTATGTAAATCTCTGTTTGCATATATTTAGATTATTTTTTTTTTCTTCAGCAGGACTTTCTCTCAACTACGCATGAAAAATTAATATCTTAAAAGTCACATTTTATGATTTTATGTACACGGCATTACAATAGAGTCTCAAAAAAGACTTGGAAGAAAACTCTCCTTTATTGCCAAGCTTAAAAAAACTTCGAAGGTTAATTTTTAATTGTTAAATTGTCAAACTTCCTTCATTCTATGATCACTCTTAATACAATTTAACTCTTAGAATGCTGAATTAATAAAATGGACCTCTTTAAACAGGAAATACCATTTGAAATATTGTCATTTCAAGCTTGTTTTGGCCAGAATTTGCAAAAAAAATTAGCAGACCGTGAATATTCAAGATCAAACTGCACAAAATGTGCAGTCTGATCTTGATCTTCACGGTCCGCAAAAACAACTTAAGTCGGTTCCAGCGCTTTATGGGTTAAGCTATTATGTTTTATAAACAAAATATACAAATTTCAGGACGGAAACCCCGTCATTAACTTAGTACATCTGGCTTTGGCCATTAAAAACTAAAAATGCGACCCTCTGGGCAGGACAACCTTTGAAGAAAAAAAAAACACGAAAATTTATAGAGCTCAAGTTGTTAAACAAATTCTAAATGTGTTTGCCTTTCCGTTCGAGTAAAGGTCCTCAGTCAATTTTTGAATCGCCTGGTTGCTGAGCAACCAACCTCTCACTGTTATCATACTGATCTATGGGGTAACGTAAGCATACCACCGGCCTTGTACTGCTTCCTGTCCAAAGTTCCGGTTTGCGAGATGAAACATGGTTTTGTATTTATTCGGTAAACAAACCAGTTTTTTTCTGTCGTAAATAGCTTATAACTGTGCCTTTGTGATAATGAATATGTCTTTACAGACTGAGCTATTTAATGGTTCAAATCTTTGAAACAATCATTTCGTCCACAAGGATACACGATAACCAAACACTTACACACATGTCAATATCTAAAAATAGTGCATATGGATATCTAATAAAAATAGCGGTCGTTAACTAAACAAGTTCGAGGACACGCTCGGAAATACACTTAGCCTACAAGCGTCTTTTCTACGACACGCTCCTATTTGTGGAGAATTCTCAATGAAAACATGTTTGAAAATTAACCTCTGGAAGTGCACTCTTAATCTCACAATTTGTCGTTAACTGTAAGTCTTATTTCAATTCAACACTCAACCTATGATCGGAAAAAGAAGTAACATGGGAGCTTCCTAGCAATAAGCCAATTTTTTTCGAACAGATTTACGACTTGGAGTGTTTGCGATGACTTCTTAGACAATCTTACACGTTGCTTCTTCACAGCTTTTTATTCTAGACTTTAAATACTTCGCACACCCATATTTTAGGTGCACCAGAGATCGTACATAGCGTATGTAATGTGTACGGTTCTTGGCTGTACCAAGTCCTTCGCTTAGCAGGTGCTTTCTGGAATGTAGCTGTGCCGCAAATATAGATCTTGTGATCACGTGACGTATATCGTCATTTGTACCACGGAATTCATTTATAAATTTACATATATATGAATTCGCTGAATCGGCCTTTATTTTCAGCAGGGATCGTAAATTACGATCCCTGTTTTCAGCGTACCCCGACCTAACGCATGGAGATACCGTGTTATAAACTGTGATTAATTAATAGTTTGTCGTTTTTAAAGAAGTGGATTTGTCAAAGTTTGCTGTGATTTTTTTTTCAATGTGCGAATAGCCTAGATCTTGTATTTATGACACAACAATTCATTAGTGCGGGTGTCAGAAACCAAGGTGCTTTCGTGACTGCCAATTCTCATTACACTTCTTCAGAATTCCACACTTTTTTGTGTTGATAATATGTCAGACAAATTGAAATGTCAGTCACCTGTGATCAGAAAGTTTGTTACATAGTCAAATTAAAAAAAAAAAAAACGTTATGGGCACTCTATGGGAGTCCAGTGCGCATCAAACTTGGTGGAAATGTTTATTTTTCGGTCCAATGATCATGAAACTGCCCGCCTATTGTCTCAAAACTTTTTACAAAACTGAATATAGGTCACCTGGGGTTAAAAGAAGAAGGTTGTCACTTGGTCAAATCAGACGAAACCTTAATAGTGCTGATCAGTCCAATACTCATGAAACTTTGTCAGACTGCTTAAATTAGGTATGGGTGAGTTGCAAAAGGGAATTTTCGGTCTAAAAGTATGTCACTAGATCCTATACCAGAAGACAAAGTTCAACTGAGTTCCATACTAAAAATGCCTAAATGGTCCTCTTGTAAAATTGTTCAAATGGTTCTATAAACTTCACAGATGCTTCAAAACTGAGAAGTAACATTTCAAAATCACTGCTTCAGAAACTGTATTTACGAGGGGTGATTAGAGAGAACGTGACCAGCTCGTTATTTTAAAAAGTACTTCACGTAGGGTTATAAAAAATTGCATAGATTAGCATTAATTATCTGGTAACTGACAAGCTTTCAAATGTTGTCATTTTCAAGTAGGTAAAGTGTGACGTCATTTTAATGACGTCATATTATACTGCATTAATGGTCCAAAATGTTGGACGACACGGTTGTAGAACAGCATATAAAACAAGATCGCCGAGATACTGTCAGGAAAATAACTGACACATTTAACATTTCATATAGAAGTGTCCAGGAGATATTGACAGAAAATCTTGGAATGTCGCGTGTTTGCACAAGATGGGTACTTAGACTTGACACCCGAGCAAATGGGGTATAGGGTCGAAATCTGTTAAGAAATTTCAGAACTCGTTAGGGTAGACGGGTCAAACTTTACTGATCGTATTGTTACATGTATGCGATGAAACATGGGTACACTTAACGAGACTGAATCTAAACAACAAAGCAGTGTATAGGAACATCCAACATCCCTTCCGCTGTTAAAACCAAACCTTCTAACTCACTTTGTAAAGTTATTTACATCATTTTTTTATCTATTCACATTTTTTTTTTCTGACTCATGTTGTATCTATACATACTACATTCAATGCTGAGTTTTAAGTCCACATTATTCAAATAAATTTCACATACACCACGCGAAAATAACAGCCTGAAGTCCTGCGGAGTGACGTCTTTTTACACCAAGATAACGCCCTCGCTCACAAAGCCACACATGTACAGGAAACTTTGCAAAAACTAAACATAGTAACACCAGCACACCCCCCCCCCCCCCCCCCATAATTCAGTCCTGACCCCTTGTGACCTCTCACTAGGTCCTGTTTTGAAAGATTCTCTTTGTGGCACGCACTACGAGAGCAGAGAGGAGTTAACCCTCGCTAGGACCGGGTCTTTGGGAGTAATGTCATGTGACGCGCTCGCGCACGTGTTTAGCGCGTGGGAATCAAGAATGAATAAGTGTATAGAATTCCAAGGAGGTTACTTTCAAAAACATCAAACATTCCAAGTTGATTTTTTTTTTTAACAATATTGCGATACAGGCACTGGTCCACGTTTATTCTGATCACCCCTCGTATAAGCAATTATACCCAAAATTTTCATATCCAGCATCCTGTATTTGGAAAGGATAATTATAATTATTATTAAGGTTAACCGATATATATGTAACCACATGGTCCAATTTTAGGAAATTTGTGTCATACAAAAACAACTCGTTCTAAATCCGGAGAGAAAATATTTGCCCTGTTGTGCTAAAAGTATTCAGAGTGTTTGTTTTAGCAATATGTTAAGAATTAAGATATACATGTAAGATAAGTCACCCAAATCTACACTAGAAAACATTTTTATCAACATAGAGGCCTAATTTTTGTCCGCATTCTTTAGAGGCATTATTAAGCTAGGGAGAAACTGCAGATATTGATGGATCTTCGACAATTATTATTCCCCGCCAAATTTCCCGAGCGGGAAGGGGAAAGAGATGTGTGTGAAGATATAGTTTTCACGTTGTCTGTTTGTCCCTCCGTCCGATCGCCCATCCGGACAGATATCTTCTAAAATCGCTAACGAAAGTTGATAAAATTTCACACACTGTTTATCATAAGCCACAGACAATCAGTATTTGTTTTCATTTAATAAAATGCCATGTGATGGAAAAAGGGGGCTTAATGTATAATTTCATTATGGACCAATAACAAAAAGGCCAAGTGTAAATGTAAAACACAATACCTCTTATATATTTCTATAAAAAAAAAAAAAGAACGGGTCTTTTTCGGCGAGGATATCATTTTAACGAAATAACTTGTTTTATATTGATTGTACCTTTTGATAACCATTTTTTTTTTTTAATGAAGTCACCCGGGGTAAGAGACTTTGAACTTTTTAAAGCTGTTCCTGGTGCATAAATTTTAATTCTCAACACATATTTTTTTTTATGTGAATTTCAATATTTATGTTTGTAATTGACAACTCAGAAGATTTGCTAGCATATAATATTATCTTATGGTTAGGTTATTTTGTATCTTGAATGCTTTAAAAAGATTCGAACTTTAAAAAGGGTGAAAACTTCTAACCCGATACCCACCAGGCGACTCTCAGGACTCTCAGTCCTTTGATTTTTATTATCCAAATCAACAAACCACTGTGCACGTAGCTCGAAGTTTGACCTACCCCAAAAATTGGTCAAAGTTAACAAAAAAAAAAAAAAAAAGAGGAGAGAGAGAGAGAGAGAGAGAGAGAGAGAGAACGATCTATGCTCTGTGAAAAGGGGGCTCAATGCATCTGCGAAAAGTATCGATCCAGGTCAGCCTGCGCAGTCCGCGCAGGCTGACCTGGATCGATACTTTTCGATATTGGTCAATTTTCTGTATGTTCAAGGACCATTCTAACTCATGATTAAGTCGGTTGTTACAATAAGTGAGTATTATGGATCCATTACTATGTGATGGCTTGATTGGTAGGCTATCATGCATCAGTGGGAAGCATTAAACCCCCTTTTGCCCTGTGATTCTTGCTAATTAGCACACCTCGAGTGCTACTTCTTCAGATGAGATAAAAAAGAAACCTTTTAACCTTTCTCAAAGAACCTAAATCTTTCCAACACAAATAAATTAGCCATGCTCTGGCAAAAGGAGGTTTAATTTTAATGCATCCCCGTAATGCATTACACCAAACAGGTCATCATCTGATAACGGATCTGTAAAAATCCATTTTGTCCAACACCCGTCTTAATTATGAGGTAGAATGATCGTTTGACATGGTGAAAATTTACCAAAACACTAAGTTTTGACACAGGTAGGCCTGCTGACTTAAGTCGATACTTTTTGCAGATGCATTATACCCCCTTTTTACAGAGCATGGCTCAAAGTTTGAACTTGCCTATAATGTTATAGTAGCAGACGACAGGATAAATCAAGTGATGCCCAAATGATGTAATATGCATGTGAAAGAGTAAAAAACATGGGGACAAAAAGGAGAAAATGCTAGTCATCCGCGGTTTCTCCTTTTTCCACGATGTTTTCAATGGCATCGTTTCTTAATCGTTCTCGGGATTATTTGATCAAGGCTGGAACGACGTGTACTTACTCAGCCCAAGAAATCTGAAAGTTTTCTCTAAAGAAGCTCGCGGGCTCGCCGAAATATCTTCTAACCTCTGTATCAGAACCTGATTTCTTGGAAAAACGTTCAAAAAGTCTTTAATAAGCACATGGTATATGCCCCGGTACAGCATCACCTAGTAAAATACAGGCAAGAAGATATTTACATAAATACGTAAACTCTCTCTTTCGCTTCCTTTATCTCTCTCTTCTCTTTCATCCCTCTGTCTGGCTGTCTGTATGTCGGTCGGTCAGTCGGTTTGTATGTCTGTCAGTCTGCCTGTCGGTCGGTCGATCATACCAAAAAAAACAACCACTTGTTTTTCGAAATATCAGCGGGGAACAATTTTTATCCTTTTTATTTCTGATGCAAGAATAATTGTTTACATGAAATCTCCAGAAGCACAGGAAATCAAGTCCAATTGCAAAAAAAGAAGACTAATTCGATGGTCAATTCCGACGTTTGCACCATGTTGTAAATACTGAAAAAAAAAAAAATGCATTTTCATTCATCTACCTCGACGGAGAAAAATAACCATATCCGACGGTGTAGATCTAAGATCAGACGGCAGGTTCTGTGAAAATGCTCAATGCGACACTTGTAGTATACTTAGGGTTATAAACAAGACAAAAGCCAAGTTCTTACTATGTCAATCGGCAGGCCAGCGGTGCAGAAATTGTTCACTTCATTGGAATTCATCTGTTACAAAAAAAAAAGATATCGAAGCTTATGGTCAATAATTCAAAACAAATGCATACAAGGATTTTCTTAGAAGTTAGGTATGTACATTCCTTGAAAGGTCCCACGGGACAATAGGCCCATAGGACAATATCCAAATGGACAATAGCCCCACAGGCAACAGCCCTATGGGACAAAAATCCCATGGGTAATAGCCCCATGCCCTTGACAGCAAAATGGAAAATGCCCGATGACGCTATGTTAAGCATATATCATTATGCAACAAAAAATGGCTTTTTTATGAATTCATAATCATGTAACGACTTGCCTTGTATAATGCATCAAAGACGCATTAAACCTTTTTTTGTCAGAGCTCCACTGATGTAGAAGTACGTAGAATGCACCCATACTATGAAATAAACATGACCCCAAAATGCAGACATGTTAACCATTTGGCTGCTAAGCGCGACTCCATGACCTTTTGCGGACAATGTAGATCAAGATCAGACTGCACAGAACGTGCAGTCTGATCTTGGTCTAAGCTGTCCGACAAGGAGATTTTGTTTTCCTAAAACTAAGCTTGAGATCGCATTATTCGGGGTTTTTACGGCCGGTCTCAAAAGTCCGTTTCACTTATTTGGCAGGATAAGGGTTTAAATACGTGTCGTTTTCTCGGTGAAACCAAATGCTTGTTAACTTCACGTCGTCTATTCTCTCCGCATTTTCAGCATTCTGATCCCTTGTAGTCTTTAAGTATCTTGGTCGTTGAAAGTCAGATTAAAAAACAGGTGTTTGGATTTTCAGTGCGTATGAGAGATGCCACTTCTACCCGAATAATGAAAGATTATATACCGTCTGCATGCTCGAAATAGGGAAAATATATATTGATGTTGTTTAGCGGTTGTGAATGTATAAAAGCACCATATAATCCCTATGAAAAAAAGCTACTAAAACACAAGTTGTGTTTCAGATGGTCTATGGGCGATTTCACCCCCCCCCCCGCTCCCCCCACCACCACCGTGACGTCCATATTCGCCTTCAGCACTTCAAGAAGTGCTTTTAAACATAATGTTTCACAGCCCGCAGTCTCCTTGGCCTCTGACCAATCAGTAGACAAAGTGTTAAACTTTGAATGCAACAGCATGGCATACGCCCTAGACGTCCTGCCATCCATCCTTTATTGTGTTGTCACCATCGTGCAGATCGTTTGGCGTGGCGCAGACATGATATTCGATTCGGGAGACTTGACCGCGCAGATATCCTGTTTTTGCGTTGATTCTCGTTTCCATTTGGTCAGATTGCGTGTCTATGAACGTCCCATGATGATTTAACGGCAGTGCGGTACAGTAATGAAATATTACCTCCTTTAGTTTTGCAGTTTCTTCAAGCACGCGTTCCAGCAAGATAAGGCTCACCCACATGTTGCTTACGTCACGTAAAATTCTTGAACCAGATGAACCAACGTTCATACCCCTCCTCCTTCTGCATTGTGGCTAGAACCTTCATCCATAAGGCATTGTGGGAAGAAATAGAACGAAGTCGCCGGCATCTTCCTTATCAACTAGGTCCGTATTCACCAACTATTCTTAGGAATGTTCTTTGTCTTATTCTCTAAGATTTTCTAAAGTTGAAAGTAACACGACTTCTGATTGGCTAAACCATTTGGTTTAGCAAATCAGAAGTCGTGTTACTTTCAAATTTTGGAAATTCTGGAGATAGAGACTAAGAACGTTCTACAGAATGGTTGGTACAGTGCTTGAATATGTACAACTCCTACCTCAGATATGGCCTGCTATTCCATCGGCTGCTTTGACCAAGTGTGACCTATACGAAATCTGTGCATTGTATCAAACGGTGGACGCGCAAGACTCAAGGTTTTAGCGTCATGTCATGGGACGGGCTGTACAGAGTAAAAGTAGAATTTTATCTCGGTGCTTAATAATCCAATTGTCCAATCATAATTGCTTATTCAATTTAATAAACTGTCACTAATTACTTTTCCAACAAAGTTATACGCATATTGTGTCATGCCAAGGCACTAGTATACCTATAGCTAACCAATATGTAGATATGGGCGCTGCCGTAAGAATTTCTCAAAAACAGTTCCTGTATAATATTTAAGACATGAGTGACCGTTAACAGTTAAACCAGCCCTTTACCAGACAATCCTGTGTATTTACTATCCTAGTTTGCAAAACCTTTGAGAAAGCTTTGGGTAAAGGGAAAATACTGGTATGTCTCACAGCGGTTCCTACTCTTTCTTTCATGGCAAATCTTATCATTTGAGTCACATTTGATGAGTCGCCTGCGACTGGTTTCAATATGGAGAGGTATTAAATTTTGTCGTCTGTTAACGCTGAAAGCGCCTTTCACAACAATACTTGCCTTTGCAGCCATTGTAGATCAAGATCAGGCTGCACAAAACGCCTGATCTTTGATCAACACTGCCAGCTATGCTCAGACAGCAAACCAACATTGGAAGGGGAATTAGAAGGATGTAACTTTTACACTGAAATAGTCTGTTGGGTATATACATGTTTCAGGGTTAACGAATGAATTGCTTACCGTGGCTAACAAAGCAAGAGTTCTGTTGTACACACAGCTCCTCAAGGTCGACACCTCCAAACATGCTCTATACAGGGACACCATTCGTTCTGCTTTTTTATGGAACTTAGCTGCTGACTTCTCTTTAGCACGAGAAAATGCGAGATATTCCGACCAGAGCCTAATTGTAAATGATAAACAAAGAAAAAAATAATATTAACAGACGACGAAATTTTAGACTCGTTCTTATTGAAAGCATTCGCAGACGACAAATAGAAGGTGGCTCAAATGATGATTTGTCTTATACAAAGAAGAAACATTGCTGGAAAATGGGTGGGGTATACTACAACGACAAAATACCTCGTTCCTCCTGCGTCATCTCGTTTCCACGACAGAATCTATGACGTAATTATCTCGTTTCCTCTGCATAGCTATCTCATTTTTATGTAATTATACTGTTTCCATGACACAATTAACCTGGTTTTCATAATATAATTATCCCTTTTCCATCAATACGTGGTTATCCATAGCCACTGGCAATTTTCTGTGGGTTACTTCTAGACCGTTAAATTTCTGGTTAACTTTAGAACACCAACTAAGTATGGGCATGTAAGTAGATATACATGCAGGTAAGTAAATAATCATAAGGACATGCTCTCACCTGTCAACTGGGTTTCGAACATTTATCAGGATTCTGGTGTTTTTATTTAGATGGTAAATGTACTCGGGATTGCCTTCGACCGGTTCTGGCTGACCTTTATTTTGGCCTATTTTGTCCCAAATAGCGGCCCCTTGTATACTGTTTATACTCGCATCTCCTGTAATCAGAATTATTTTGCTGAAAGGGAATGGTGGACACTTATCTCTGCACATAAGGAGCTTTTATTCCGCTTCAGATTACAGCTTGGAGACATTGTTAGAAAAGGCTCTTTTCCTCTTATTAAGCAATTGCTTCTTTTCCTACATCGTTTTCCCTTCTGAAAGAAAGAGACCTAGTGTCTTTTTCTTTAAATATTTTCCTTTTTGAAACTTAAGGCTTTTGGTAGGTCTCATCTCTTTCAGCGCCATAGCTGAAGAGATTGGCTTTTGCGAACGGCGCAGATCAAGATTTGACTGTTTCTGTAGTCAAGCTTTCAGGGTACTGACAAATAAGTGCGGGTTGCTTTTTGGCAAGTAATACAGTATTATTGCAAGTATTACAGTATGGACAACTTGTCTTGTATGACAAGTTGTAGAGGGCGGAGCTGGTGGGAAAAACGCATATGAGACATGCTCTGTGAAAAGGTGGCTTAATGCATCTGCGAAAAGTATCGTCCATGTCAGCCTGCGCAGTCCGCGCAAGCTGACATGGGTCAAAATTTTTTGCTATGTATAAACTGTGTGCATGTCAAAGGACCATTCTACATCCAGATCAAGTCGACTGTAAGAATAAATGGATTTTTATGGATCCATAATTATGTGATGACTTGCTTGGTATAATGCATCACGGAGATGCATTAAGCCCTCTTTTACCAGAGCATGGCTCATATGCATTAACCCTTAACCTGCTAGATAATTTAAACGAAACTTTCAAGCCGAGAGCAAAAACCCAAATATTGCTGTTTGAAAGTCATTTTTTATAGTGGAAAATATCTCCTTATCGGACACTGTAGATCCAAGATCTGACTGCACGTTCTTTGCAGTTTGATCTTGATTTAAAATGGCGCATTGAGTCGAGCTGAGCAGTCTCAGTGTTACCGTCCTACCGGTTATGATGTTGGTTGCTGTGCCACGTTTGTACTGCTTCAGTCTGGTGATCAACGGTTCAAAGTAGTTCGATGCATAATACTCCAGGCTATCCCCTTTGTCTGTAAAATAGATGACAAAGAGTACAGGAAATATTGCTCTATCAAACGTAAACCGTCAAAAAAACGAGCAGGGTTGAGGAATTGGAAAAAAAAAAAAAATCCATCACCCACCTCCGAAAGACGCTGTCGTGACGGTAAATTTCAATAAAAAAATTACATATGTGCCATGCTCTGTGAAAAGGGGGCTTAATGCATCTGAATACATCTGCGAAAAGTATCGAAGGACTGCGCAGGCTGACCCGGGCCGAAACTTTCGCTGCTGGTCGATTTTCTGTAAGTCCAAGACCAGTCTACCACAATCATGATTATTAAAAAGGTGGCTTTTATGGATCCCTAATTATGTGATGGCTTGATCGGTATAATGCATAACGGAGATGCATTAAGCCCCCTTTTGCCAGAACATGGCTAATATATGAGTTACGTTCTGCAAAAAGGGTGCTTACTGCATTTGCGTAAAGTATCGACCCAGATCAGCCTGCGCAGTCCGCGCAGGCTGACCTGGGCCGAAACTTTTTGCTGTCAGGCCAATTTTCTGTATTTCAAAGGACCAGTGTACCTCATGTTTCATTCAGTCTGTTATTAGACAAAATGGGCTTTATGGATCCATAATCATTTGATGACTTCCTTGGTGTCATGCATCACAGAGATGCATTAAGCCCGCTTTTGCCAGAGCATGGCTCACATATGTATGTATTAAATAACATTAACTCCAGCCCAGCCTGGTATCTCATTCTGATACATACAGGGCTTGAAACCAGCGGTTGAAACCAGCGGTTGCAGATTCGAATCCTCAGCTCAGCCAACTTCTTACGGAGGACAGTAGATAGATAAAGACTTGATCTGGGCCTAAACCCCTTATGCTACGCAATCCCTTAACAAATTATCCCCGGCTAAAATGTACCACAGATAATACATTCCCCGCTCATATAATTTAAAAACTTTCCTTAAGCAATCTCTTTGGCCCAGCTTTGTAAATATGACGGAAATGTACCACAAATAATAACAAACCATTTCCTTAAGCAATCTCTTTGGCCCAGCTTTGTAAATATGACGGAAATGTACCACAAATAATAACAAACCCTTTTACCTAAGCAATCTCACTAGCCTTAAGCATATGGTACTCACCCGCATGCATATAGCTAGCCCTTAAACAATATAAAACATATTAACAATTTTATGTAGCATTAACTTGCTCATAAAATTAAAAAAAACAAAATGGGTTAAACAAGACAATCTAATTAAGATCAGCAAACAAAACAGCCAACCTTTTTTATAAATATTTTTTTACTTAAGCCATTTTATTAAAAAATTAAAAAAATTAAAAAATAAAAAAAAAAATTTAAATTATCACTCTCTCTCATCATGCAACGGCTAGCCAGTTTATCAGTTAGTAATTAACTTAATACTTCATTGCAGTCGACTAACCAACAAACCCTTACATCAGTTTATCAGTTAGTAATTAACTTAATACTTCATTGCATTAACCCCCCAACAAACCCTTACATCAGTTTATTGCTTAACCTTTTTCCTCCCCCATCAATCAACACATCAGGCTATGACTATCCGGTTTATCAGTAAGTGATGCAACGGCTAGCCAGTTTAGCAAGGTATGATTATCATTCCTTCATTTCAATTTCTAGAAAAAAAATTTAAAAATAATTTAAGAAAAAAAATTTGAATTTAACTTTTAAAATCCTGCAAATAAACAGTATATGAAGATGAGCGACATGTATGAAACAGAATATGGCTATAAACTTAAATTTTATAGTGATGATAACCATAGTGAAGATTCATATGATGGGGATGAAGAAGTACCTGATGAATCATTACAAAAGTTAATAGAAGATGAACAAAACCAAGACACTGCATATAATCGTTTAACTGAAGAGCTTGATGAAATAATATATAAAGCAGAAAAAATAAAGAAAGAAATTTTAGATGAGTTTGATGAAAAAACTAAAAATGCAGGCCTCTCTCCTTTTAAACTTGATGATCTTGTTAATGAATTTGCAAACAAACTAAGAAAGCAATTGAACTTATAAATTATATAAAGTTTAAAAATTTTTTATATAATTCTTATAACAAAATGATTAAAGGAACTGAAGAAAAAAATGATTTATTAATATGTGAAAGGATGTTTAAAGCGGGTTATACCTTTAAAGTTGAGTATGTTTTTTTAATAGATAGAAAACAAACAATTTACTACCAAAAAAATTCTGTATCTTCCATAAAAGAATTATTACAACTAAGGGAAAAAATTAAAAGATTAAAAAAAAATTTCATTTTTCCCCTTTCAACTACTTAACTAGCATAAATTCTACTTAAGTTTTTAAAAATTTTTATTTTTTTTTTCTTTGTGATGATAAAAATTTGAATTTGCTTTAATAAATTCCCAAAACCTTATAGGTAAAGATGGCTTTACTAGATAAACAAGTGTTTAAATTTATAACAACCAGCTTTAGAGAGGAACTAGAAGATTGTGTAATAAAAAGACAAAATATATATCATCGTGCTTATCCTGATAAAAGACAAGTATATTTTCCAAAATACTATGACATAATGAAACCACCCTATTTAAACGATTATAGAATTTCATATAGCAACGCACCACTATATTATGAATATAGTCGTATGAAATCAGAGCATCCAGGAGAAAGGTGGTTTATGCATGTAGGTGAAAATCGCCCCCACTCTTATATTAATAACTATATAAGCTTATTTATTTTAGATATTGATTTTTCCAATAATGAAACAGAGTTTTTAAAGAAAATTAAGAGTGATTTACATTATTTTCATAGATTAGAAGGTTTAAGATTTAATAATTATTATCCTGATTATGGTCAATTTTTTATTCACTTTGAAAGTAATAGGCGTTTACTTGATTGTTTTTTTCCTAGATTTAACTCATGCTTAATTGAACAATTAGGCAATCTTCAATATTTTACAGATTTTTATTATTTTGCTCATGAAGATCAAGAACTTACTGAAATGTATGAAGAAAATTATGGTAATGTGCAGCCACAACATATTAGCATAAATGAAACCTATAAATCAGATACATGCGTTTTATGCTTAGGCACAAAACCAAACATTTTATTTTGTAATTGCGGGCATCTTTGTGCCTGTGAATCATGTTTTGCAATTTACAACAAAAAAAAAAAAAAAAAAAAAAAAAAAAATGTCCAGTTTGTAGGTTAGAAAATACAATAATTAGAAAAATGATTTAAATATTTAACCTTTAAACCAGGTTAAATATTTTTACAAGTCCAACTCTATCAATATTGATACATATGCATTTTTAGCATCTGGATTATTTGACCTTGTTATAAAGTTTATAACATCACATTGATCTACTTCTAAAGGTTGAGGAAAAACTGCACAACTACATTTTTCTTTAGCACTTTTTATTAAGGAGTAATCAACCTGTTCAACCCCATTTACCACTAAATTAACTTTTGCCTCTTCATGCAAAAACCTATTACCTTTAACAACCATTAAAGACCCTCTTATAATTCTACCAGGAGCAGATATGCAATAACCACCTATCCCATGACTCCTTCCTGTGTTTCCATTACCAAAGGAAAACTCATAATTACCATCACCTAAAGGGCCTTGTTCCTCGGCACACACGCTTATAATAGGTTTAGGACCTATGAGAGAAGGAAGTGATACTTTTTTATCCACATAAGATTTTGTTGCTAAATCTTTCTTCTACAGGTGCCCCTGCATTTTTTATAGAAAAACCTTGAAAATCTACATCAGATATTGCTGTAAAACTTCCATCAGGATTTTTTACAATGGCACCACCATTATCAACATAATTTTTATTAGCAGCAGCATCACGATCTGTAGGATTTGGCAATCCAGTAAGTGGGTGAGTGTTCATATCTATTTTACCAGTTGCTAAGAAAGTTCCATATCGGTTTTTTGTTAAAGCATTATTACCTGCAGTTATTGTACTAACAGCGGTATCTACATAAAACTTATTTGCAACTTGTTGGCTTTCTATAGGTGATCCAACATTGTTAATCCTAAATCCATCCATAGAAATATCACCACTTGCTGTACCATCTGCTCCAAAAACAAAAGCACTATTAGCAGCATCTACATATTTTTTATTAGCAGCTTCACTCGGTTCCTCTGGGTCAGCTATATTTTTTATTTTATTAAAACCCATATTTAAATATCCTGCCATATGGTATCCTCCATTTTCATCTAACAGCCCTGTGTTGGCATCAACATAACTCTTAGTGGCAACATCTTGTGGATTTACTGGATTACTAACCCTCGTTAGCGTGTTTCCATTCATATTTATAGAACCAGCAACGGGGGTTGTTCCATCTTTACGTAAAAAATTATTACTTATGTAAGCAAGCGACACACCATCACCACTTGTTTTTACATCATCCATTCTTCCAAATTTATCAACAGGCATTTTTTTAATATTACTAAAAAAGTTTATTTAAAATATTTTGAAATTTATTACCTAAACCCAACTCTTTAAGAATATACAAACATAAATGGCCACAAAATACTTCCCCTGCTTGTTGTAATTGATCTGTATTGTAGTGTATTGGCTTTTTTAAATAATCTATAATTTCAAGAGGAGGTTGTATACCATAACTATCAAAATAAATTTTAGTTTTATCATCTTTAAACCAGGCAACCCAATGAGTGCCAGGTCCACCAGCGTCATCAAGATTTAATATACCACATTCTTTATTTCTTACTTTTTTAGGTAAGGTATCTCTTAAAAATATACCTCTGAAATTTTTTATTTTTAATTTTTTTGCGGCATCCCCAAGTTCAAAATTGCTTAAAGGTTTATTTGGTAAAGTTATATTATCAATTAAAATATTTTTCATTTTTATATATTTAAATATTTACAATAGCACTATTATCAACCCATGAATTAAAATCATCAGAATAACCTTTCCACTTTACAAGAGATTTCTTTTTTCCCTTTTTAATGACCTTTTCTATCCTATACACCTCTTGTCTTGTTTTTTGTAGTTCAGGTTCATAAAAGGAACCTTTTATTTCTTCACCATTTAAATCTTCAATTTTATATGTTATAGGAAACGTATGTTTTACTTTTGAAACTGTAAAAACCTCTTCAGTCCATCTTGTTGTATAACCTTTTTCAAAAGTCTTTTTCTTTTTACTTATCCTTACTTTATCTCCAACAGAAAACTTTGGTTTGATATCCTCCCTTACTTGATTATAATCAGGATACAATGTTTTCCAAACTTTATTTTCATTCTTCTTCTTACTTGCTTCAGTTGGAGTCATCTTAATAGAAGGATGCCTTGTGTTGTTATATTCTTTAACAAGGTCTTGTAATACATCAATATAAATATTTGTTGAGTGAGCAGAGAAATACTTCCACATTTTTTTCTTTCATTGTCCTATTCCATCTTTCAACAACGCTCGATTTTTCCTCGTTTTCAGTGGAATATAATTCAATCAAGTCTTTAACATCTTTGTTATAAAACTCTTTACCTTTATCTACCCACATTTTTTCTGGTTTTCTCTCCTTAAAAATACTCTTCAATGCAACAGAAACAGATTTTCCTGTTTTATCTTTTAATGGTATCAACCACCCATATTTTGAAAAAATGTCAATGACAGCAAGAAGATATTTTACACCACGATTAAATTTAGAAAATGCTTGCATATCTACTAAATCTGCAGCCCATATCCTATCAATACCATTTACTCTAACTCTCCTTTTCTTAAATTTTCTTTTTACAGGTTTATGTAATTCTTCTGCTAGCATTATATTTTCTGAAATTTTTTTTAATCCCCATTCCAAATCTTTTCTTGGTTCCTATCAATGAGGAAACCAATCCTCTTTCCATTCTTTCCTTAATAGTAGGATTATAAATACCTTTTAACTCTTTAAGCATATTTGCATCACAAACAGAATTTCTTGTTGCTGTATCATTATGTTTAAGATAACAGATATCATGATGATATGCTGCTTTGTCAACACGATTTACAGGTTTTGACCATTTTTTAGGTGTTAAATCTGGATTTAATCTTTTCTTTAACTTAGTACCAGGACCAGTAAAGTTATGCCCAGGTAAATGCATTTCAACAGGCAAGTTATTGATTGCTTTGTTTAACAGCGAACCACCTTCTTTTTGTTTAATAAATTGTGTTTTCGCTGTGCCACAATTAACACATTTTCCCCGCATCATATTTTTACCAGTAGAGTTATAATAACCCGATCTAGGCCATCGCCATTTAGCTACGCATTCGTTTAACAAAATAATCCATGCTTAAATTAACCATATAAATTATGCCCCAAACGCAATTATGCATTTATTATCGTTTATCAAAATCAACCACGCGTAAGCACACTGTGTAAATTTATGCAATCCAACCATGATTAAGCATATGGCTAACCCTTATCCAATCAACCCGCCCTTAAGTTTATGGCTAACCCTTATCCAATCAACCCACCCTTAAGCATATGGCTAACCCTTATCCAATCAACCCACCCTTAAGTTTATGGCTAACCCTTATCCAATCAACCCACCCTTAAGTTTATGGCTAACCCTTATCCAATCAATCCGCCCTTAAGTTTATGGCTAACCCTTATCCAATCAACCCATCCTTAAGATTATAGCTAGTCATTAAACAATATAAAAATTTTATGTAACATTAAGCATGCTCATAAAATTAAAAACAAAAATGGGTCAACTACTCCTCTGATTAAGGTCAGCAAACAAAATAGCATAACCTTTTTTAACAACATTTTTTACTTAAATCAATTTTTAAAAATTAAAAAAAATTTTGAAATATTAAGCTAACCAGCTCATCATCTAACCAATGCTATAACCCCCCAACTAACCCTTACATCTAACAATTGCTTAACCTTTTTTTCCCACCCCATCAACCAACGCATGGTGCATCATGCTAACCGGCTTATGAGTTAGTGGGTGGGTAAAGATATTGATGAAAAAAAAAAATTAAAAAAAAAAAAAAAAAAAAAAGAAAAAAAAAAAAATTTAATTGCATGACATCATAACGCAAATCATTGCTTAAGGGTGAAACGAAAAATTATATTTAATATTTTTTCTCTATTGGAAAATCCTCTTTAGTTACAAGAGGTGTTAAAATTTCTAATAAATCATCTCTATGATAAGACCAACATTTTTTTATTTCCTTATTTTTTGCTAATATTTTAAGTTCTTTTACTCCATAAAAATTTAATTTTTCTTGAGGTGTTGAATATTTCCAATGATAAGAAAATCCTTCTGATCTTTTCGATCTAGGTAAACAATTTTCACAAATAAAATTTTTATTACAGTCATTTTCTAAACATTTTCCATTTATATCTTCCCTTTCTATTTCTTTTTTACATTTAATACATGTTGGTGACAAACAATTTTTACAATTTATATATAGAAAATCTTTTCTTTCATAAATACATGTACAAGGTGCTCCATAAGATCTTTGATATTCCGGTAATATATTATGTCTATACTTACATTCTTCACACTTTTTTTTACGATACTTTTGTTTTTCTTTAAATATTCTCTCTAAATCACCATTACAACAAATGCATTTAGTAAATAAAATACTTCTTAATTCTAAATTATTTTCAGTTAAAATTTCCATCTTATCACATTATATTATTAATTAAACAACAAACAACAAAATCAAAAATTTTATTTTTATTTGTTAATAACAAATAAAAATTTTTATTAATAAGTTTTTGGTCTTGCCCCCTGTGCTTCATACATTTCTCTTTCTTCTTCACTTAACTCAGATATTCTATGATGCCCCCTTGCTAAAGTTCTATAACTACCATCCAAGAGTACCACTCTTTTATCATCTTCAAAGCTTAATGCTCTTTTGTTCATTTTTATAGTTGTTAATTCATGAAGTTTACTTCTTATTCCTCCCATATTTGTATAATAATCTTTTCCAGTATCTAAGCAATTTTTATAAGTTTCAAATTTTAGTTCATTTTTAATCACAGACTTTTTAACTCCTTTACATTTTTTAGTTTCTGTTTTCTCATTATATACCATATTACCATCTTTATCTTTTTTAACAGGCTCATCATAAATAAATTTACCATCTTCATCGGTTAACGCATTACCATTTTTATCTTTTCTTAAGATAAATTTTTTCATAGCATAAGTTTTTGCTCCAAGGCTTACAAATTCAGTTAAAAGATCTCCTTTTAATTCATCCTTAAACAAACCTAGAACATTTCTATTTTTTTCACTATACAATGGATGATTAGGTGGATAATTACTAAAGTCAAACAAAGCATCAGCATTCTCTTTTAAATCTTCATACAAATCTTCAGTTTCTATTACTAAAACATAACTATCTGTATCAGTATAGCACATATATACTTTTTTTTCTCCAAATTTATTTTTAAAATATTCATAATAATCTAATAACATTGTTGTTTTGCTAATATCAAGTATGCTTACTCCTAAATAAATAGGTTTTTCATATTTAATCCATGTTTTTTTCATATGAACAGCAACCAAATTTTCATCAAATATAGTATGATTATGAAAGTTATGTTTTGCAGTTAACTTTTTAAATCGATCAGAGTTTTCACCATTAACTAATTCTAAATTTACTCTATTTCTTACGTTTTCCATAGTCTTACCAAAAGTAGAATTCATCATCCTCTTCCATAAATCATCCGCAAAATCATTTTTATCCTTTTTTGCTTGTGTTCTCAATTTTACGCATTTATCAATATATTTTTTAATATCGCTACTTTCTTTAAATTTAATTCCACTATGTATTTTTTTAATTTTTAATCCTAACCGAATGTATGTCTTTAAAGCTTGATAATGTAGTGTATATTTTTCTTTATCATTTAAGTTAGGAATTAACTTTTCTACTTTACCTGCTTTTAATCTTTCTGCTGCTAAAGGCATTTCATTGTGTAAATCATGTTTTTCTTTTGGATACTCTAAATCAACCTCTAAAAAGCAAGGATAATTTTCCCAATTATCTAATTCTTCATCAGTCATCCATTTAAAATCACCTACAGGTAAAGGTTTACTCATAGCCCAAGGATAAAGACTGTTTTTATCAATATAAAACAAATATTTACTAGGTTTTGTTGGATCATACTCATCACCCATGTATTTATTATTTGCCTTTGCATATCTAACGCTTGCCATACATACACCATCCCTTTTTGTTCCTTCAAGAAAGTTAAGCATATTTATATCAGTAAGTTTTTTTAATTTTATCTCACTTTTCTTAAGCATTACATCCCAACCATATCCTGGTAAAGTATAATACCAAGCAGGATCTAAACCAAATTCTTTATGAATAGAAAATCTAAAGTTTTCCATAATATCAGCTAAAAGTAAAACATCCGTTTCATTGTATAGTTGTAAAAAATCCTTAATATTTTTACATCCAAAAACATTAAATACCTTTAAAGCATGTTCATAATCTTCAGGTTTAATATGCTCTCCATTTAGACTTGAATAAAATGCTTCTATAGGTGGTAGTTGTGTTTCTTCTAATTTATTAAAACTATCTAACCATTCATATGGAAAAACACCCTTTCTTTTTAACAAATGTAATTTTTCTTCTGTATAACCTTCACGATGTTCTTCTAAATAAACTTTTAAATTTTTAAAATTTTCATCTTTTAAATTTTCTGAAAGCTTATCTAAGCTACTAGCTAAAAACTTATAACTATCAAGAAATCTTAACTTAAGATGTTTATTTCCTACCATAAGATGTTTTGTAAAACTAATATATTTTTCTTCAGTGTTAGGAATACAATCAATTACACCACTAGTTTTACCAAGGTATTTAATAAAAATATGAGCATCATATCCAGATAAATTATGAAAGAAAACAGGGATAAAATTAGGAACTTTTGCACTAAGATTACATTCATTATGTGCGGCTCCTCTATAATTGCCAGTAAAATGACAATGATCTCTTACTTTATAATTTTTATGAGTAAATTCACCATCACATATCCAACATTTTACTTCATTTTTATGTTTTCTAACTTCATCTTCTGTTATTTTAATTTTTACTGGGTTTTTATAAAATTCGTTATAAAATTGTTTAGCATCCTTAGTTAAAGTATCTATAAAATGTTTTTCTGCATCTTCACCCTGATACCCTCTTAATTTTGGTTTTGAAACTTTTCTATCAAAACTACAAATTAAATAGTTATAACTGACAGGTATATGCTTTTGTGTTTCAATAGTATTACTTTCTTGTTGTGTTTCTGCTTTTATTTTTTGTAATATACATTCAAAATCAGCAATTACAATAAAAGGTACCATAATTTTTCTACAATAGTTTTCAAACTTTATCAAAATTTCTTCAGGGTTTTCAGGATCAAACTTAGGCATTATTAAATCAACTCCATCATGATCTTCACAACGCTCCATATGCTTTTCTAAAAGTTTTTCACTTCCAAAATGGTTCATACAAAGCATACAATACCTTATATTACTATTATCACTTACTTGTGCTCTCATTAAAGCATTAAATTTTCCATCTTTTATTAAAACATAATGAGATTTTTTTTCTTTTTCATCTTCAATATATAACAAATTTACATGATTTTCTTTTAAACTTTTTATAGCTCTCATACGTTTGATTTTTTCCTTACCTTCTACTATCCCAAAAACATTAACACTAATTGTTGGATTTTGCCTTTCAAACTTATCTATATCAAGTAAAGACACAGGATATTTAATTCTTTTCATATTTAAACTATTTTCCTTTGATTTTAAAGGATTAATTCTTTCAGCGTGATTATTTGTTGGATTAAAAAACCTTAAGATAGACCAAGTAAAACATTTTTCATCAAACTTATTTTTCATATTAATAAACGCATTTTTGTTAGCAATCCACTTAGGTAAAGGTAACGGTCCACCTGCTCTTAATGGTTCATAAATAGCGCTATGTAATTTTAAATGAACCACACTAACAAATATCCACCCACTGCCACTTGTAATAAAATTAACAAAATTTTCTAAAATTCGTTCAATCATTTTATAGTATACTTCTGTTTTATTAGTTCCTTCTAAAATAATCTCATAACTATCTTCAGAAGAAGAAACAGAAGAAGAAAAATTTGCCTTTACTATTTCTTCATTATCACCTTCTCCTCTTTTCATTAAACATTGAAGATTTAATTTTACTTTAAACCCATGCATGCTATTTAAATGTTTTATAATTGATGGTTGTGTTAGCTCTAAAAACTCTTGTGGTGTAGAAACAGGTATTCCTTCTATTTTATGTTCAGTTGCATAATTTTTTAAGGCGGATCTTTTTTTTATTACTTTTATTTTATCCACTTTATCATATATACTTTCTATTTTATTTTTTAAAGCATTAAGTTCTGGTGATATACTTGGTTGTTCCACTCTTACATTTTCTAAGCTCCTTAACAAATCATTAACTGAAGTAGTTGCTCTTTGTCTTGTTGATGGTAATGGTTGAGCTATTGTTGGTTGTAATATTGGAGCATTTATATTTTCTACTCTTGTATCTAATATAGGATTATCCCCCAAATTTAAAAATTGAATTAATTCTTGTCGTCTTAAACGTGAATAACCCCTTAATCCTCTATTTCTTGCTAAGGCCTTTAATCCATTTACAGTATAATTATCATAATTGATATCCATAATTATTTTTTAATATTATAAATATAATCCTTAAGTCAAATTTTATTATTTTTTTTAAAAAATAATCAAATTATTGAATATCAATTTTATATTTACCATTCCATACTCTACCATTCCAGTTTTCAATCGTTTGAGGACATCTATCAATAAACTTACTAGCCTTGTAAATTGATGGAAATGTTGTTTCTTCTTCAGTTTCAACATCCTTTAATATTACCGTTTTAGGATTTTTACTAATATCCTTTAATCTATCATAGTTAGGTACTTTCTTAAGTGGTATAGCTTCTTCAGGATACAATCCATGCTCTTTTAAAACATCAATATATTTTTTCTTGTTCCAATAGGAATAAAACTTAATATTGTTATCTGTTAATATCTTTTTAAAATCAACAATCTTTAGCATATTTTTTATATTAAACAAAAAATTACTTAATATACAACTGTCATCTTATTTCCATCACTCTGAAAGTTAATTAACCTATCACTAAGTAAAACAGCATATGCTTCAACACTATTTACTCCTGCTTGTATTGGATTTTCTGTAAAGCTTGCTCTAATATGAATATCAGTTACAGAATACTTAATTCTTTCACTATGCTTTGAAACATCAAAAACAAACAAGGGAAATAAATCTTTAAAATCAGCAGGGTTAATATTTGGATTTGATACCAATTCATCCATTTGGTAAAACTTTTTTCTAAATGTTGCAGCTTCCTCATATATTCTTCCAATTAGATTTCTTTCAAAGTTTATGTTATGTTCATTATGTGGATATTGTTTTGTGGATAACACAGCTTTAATATTTCTTACCTTTAAATGATTAAATATAGCTGGGTTGTGTATTTGTCTATTAGCATTTGCATCATTTGAAATACATTGAAAACCAACTATAATAAATCGTGGCACTTCAGGTGATGATTTTGTTGCTAGCCTCCAAGCAAAGTTAGTATTGTTTGGTACCGCTATTGTATCTGATTGTATCATTCTATACCCAACAGGAAATCTTTCTTTCTTTTCAATAAATTTTAAAAGTTCTGACCTATTACCAAGTTCAGGCGTTACGTGTGGCATATACCATGTTATTTTATTTAAAACAACTTTTCCCGCTTCATGTAGAGCTGGATTACCACCTGCAGCGGGCACCGTAGGCAATCTAAAAATTGCATTGTCATCACCGGTTCTTGTTAAGGTTAAACTATGCTTCATACCATATACAACTTTGGTGTAATCTTCACAAAAACCAAATATATGTTTTAACGGAACACAAATATTAAATGAACCAACAGGATTTGATGTAAAAATCCAATCTCTTCTTACTTTAAATCCAATATTAGTAGCAATATCTGCATCTCTATGAGTATCTTTATACCATAGTTGGTTTAAACCTTGTGATTTAGAAAAATCATCAGGATATTTTAACAAACCCAACATTGTGCTGACATAACCAGGATAATTAATATACTCTATATCCTGCTCTTCAAGTTGATATCTGATACTTTTAAACAAATACATTATAGCATTGTTTGTCAGCGTTACCATATTGTCTGCCATAACATAACGATTGTTATTATCTCGCAACAAATCACCTTCAAAACTTAAATAACTCTCAGAAGGATGAAGAAAAACATCCTTGTTTCCAATATCAATCCTAATATTACCCCCATTGTTGTTTAGGTTGGTTCCTATGGTAGGTTCATACTCATAGTATTCGTATTCATAAATACTATCATCTTTTAAAATTGGTGCTTTAACATTTAAAATGTCCATTTTTATATATACATTTATAATTTTTAAGTTAAAATTATAATTGTGTTTTGTTTTTTAATTTTCTAACCATAGTTGAGGAAATGATTTATTCTCATCATTTACATAAACACCCTTAAGTTTAATAGTTTTAAGTTTTTCTACATTAACATTTTTTCTTACTTTTGGATAAAGTTTATTGCCATAAAGTAAGGTTACCTTTGGTATATCATTTTCTTCTAAATATTGATTTACATCATCTTCAAACTCCTTAACAACATCAGCTTTTTCAGGAGACAATCTTAAAACAACCTTTTTATAATCATAACTTGTATTATTTACTTCAACAATTTCATCTTCTTTATCAATTTTAAATTGAGCATAAAGTATCCCAATTCTTTTTGTATTGTATTTTTCATATTTTGTTAATCTAAATTTTAGCTTTGCCATATTTTTTATTTAATGTAATAATTACTTAAGCTAAATTAAAAATTATATTGTTTTAATTCCTTTACCTCTTTTTTTGTTTAACTTCTTAACCATTGTTTGTATATTAACGGCTCCACCATCAATCAATGAACTTACATTTTGTTCAACAGGTTGTATTGTTGGTATAGTTGGAACTTGACTATATTTTTCAATAATCTTTTTAGATTTAGGTGTTAAAGCCTTTTTAACTAATCTGGTTCCAGCATCAACTGCAGCTGTCTTACCTGCCTCTAAAGCTTTCTTTGCTCCTTCTTTAGCCACACTTTTACCAACATCAACTGCGGAACTTGCTATTTGCTTAACCGCTCCACTTGTAAATAATCTACTTAAGAAATTAGCTAAGGTATCAAATATACCTGCTCCACCATAAGCATAAGTTCTTTTAACTCCTCTCTTTTGTGATGTAATCATTTTATAGTATAGACATTAACTTTTTATAGCTTTTTGCGTTTAATACTTTTTGTCTTTTTAATTCATCACAAATACTTACCAACTCATTTTTTACACCTGTGTGACCTGCATCCTTGCTAGACATTAAAAGGTCAAACCTTTCTAATAGTGCGTTTGGGTCTGATGGTACAACAATAGTTGTTTTTTTTCTTTTTTCTTAATCCTTTACCAGTTTTTTTTCTTTTTTCTTCAAGAATAATTTTATGAACATCGCTAACTACACCATTCCATTTTTTACTATGTATATAATAATTTTTAAATTCATTGTCTGGATCATTATCCACAGACATAATATCACTTAAAATAATCATAGTTTGATAATTATTTAAATCATTATTGTTATATTTTTTTTCATCTGGATTTTTTGATAAAATCAATTCCCATAACCCATCACTAGCTGGAATTTTTTCTTTTATACCTTCAAAAGAAAAAGTATTATCGTCTAAATTATATGAAATTACTTTGTCACCAAATTTAAATTTTTCTAAGTCTGTATCAAAATGTATTCTATAGATATTATCAAAATTATATTTATAATCTTTTAATTCTGTATTAAATACTTTAACAAAATCATAAATTTCTTTATTCTCTTCATAATTCTTTAGTTCTCCTAACTCCGGTATGGCTGGTAAAGAAATTTCACTACCTTCTTTTGTATGATAACTAGGTGGGGGTGAGGTAAAATAAGTTGGTAATTCTAATGGTTCAGCCTTTATTATTTCTTGAGAAAGTTGAGCAGGTAATTGTTGAATTCCCTTTCTAATAGGTGTCAATCCCTCAGTAATTCTTCTAGCTGCTTCTAGTTGGTACGTGCCAATCTTTTTAGTTGCCTCTTCTTGTATCTCCTTTTGTGATTTAGTTAAGGGTTTAAAAAATTTAGTTAGATTTTGTTGCAATTCGATATCTCCGGTTCTTTCAGCAAGTAACCTATCACGAACCAGTTTTTTTCTTAAAAGATAATCTTTTACCATCTTATCTCTTGTTTTATAATCAACATTTATAAAAGGCATTTTTAAGTAAAAATTTTTTTATTTATTTTAATTTAATCACTATTACCTATCTCACAAGCACAAGAACATTTAAACTTAGGTGGTTTTAGTTTTAGCCTTAATGGGTTCCATTGTTTCTTTCTACTAGTCTGCGAAATTCCTCCCGTGCTTCCTGTTTCCCCTTCTCTATTAAACTCTCCTGTTCCCCTAACTTGCTTTTTTTCCTTGACTTAACTCGTATCTCTTCCTTCATCACCTTATATTTTTCCAATTCATCCATAATTAAAGTAAATTCTGAATGTTCTACTTTGTTGTCACTGATAGCTTTAGATATATGTGTAAATAGTGTATTTAACTTTGCATCAGCTAACATTTTAATTTGAAGGTGTTTTTCTGATTTTGTTCTGGTTCTTCTAACCACAAATTTACTAACAATTGCAGCAAATCCAACATCTAAGGCACAACCTTCTAAGGCTATTGTTGCTGGAATTGCTACCACAGTTGATAGTAAAGCGATACCACCTGCTCCGGCACCTAGTGCTAAGGTGGTTAGTCCTGTTTCAACATTATCAACTGATTTACTAATCTTTAAATATTTTTTACTTAACTGCTCTCTAACCTTAACTTCATTTTCAAGAAATGTTTGAATTTCTGATATTTTTTGTAACCTAAAAGATTGACCATTATCTTCTACTCCTATTACTGGTTCTAATGATGGTGCATTTGGTATATTTCGTGTTTCTGGTAATTCAGGATATATCTTTTCTCTTAGCTCCATTTTATTTACAGCAACTATTTTTTAAATAGAATAGTAAAGACGGCATAAAAATTCATTTTCATTAATTTTTAATAGCTTAGTTGAGTTGTTTGTAATTGTGGTAACCACATCTGGGTTTCCTCCAACACTACCTCATTTGTTATACTTAATTGATTAGTTTTTAGAGCATAAGATAGAGAAATTAAAACGACACCCTTACTCATCATAAAACCAAAACCTAAAGCAATAGTTTTAGTTTCACCACCTTTTAATATGATAGGTTGTTGAGTATGAATATCCCAAGAAACAGGATTAACTTTTTTAGCTGGATATTTAAGTTCTACAGGGTTCCAAAAAATAGTTTTTGGTTGAACCATTTTAGGTTTATTTCCAAATTTATACACATTCATTCTTTTTTAATATTATAATATTGCTCCTAATATAGGAATATTAGCAAATGGGCTATTTGGTCCTAAAAGAAGACCTTTTCCATCATTAATTTTCCCACCTTGTTTTAAATACAATCCTTCACCTTTATTTTTTAGCCCTTTACCTTTGTATGGTTTAAGATATAAACCTTCACCATCAGTTTCAACTTGACATATACAACCACCTTTCTTAAGATACAATCCGTTACCCATTGCTTTTTGAACTCCTGTTGAAGCTAAACCAGTTAAGGCACCGACTCCCAAAGCAGGTAACACAGTTTTTGCTAATACGGGTAACGCAGCTGATGCGAGACCCGCAATTAATGGTAAAAAACCACCTTCTACTTTCATGTTGTGTTTAAGTTGTTTAATTGTCATTCTAATGGTCACCCCTTTACCTCTCTCTAATGCTTTATTTAATTTGTTTAGTTGTGGCCCGGTTACTGCTATTAAATCTTTACCTGTTAGGTCATCATGATTTAATCTAATACTTACAGGACAACTTGATTTAACAGCATGTTGTAGCTTTTTCTTTTGCCCTTCTGTTATATTTACTTTAACTGTAATGTAATTTGTCATTTCTATATTTAATGTGATTCTCTTATATGAAATCTAATCGTTAATGTTTCACCCCTTAGATTTAATACGTTTCCATCTTGGTCAGTTAGCGTTACGTTTAAATCATGTATTACATCTAATGTTAAAGGTAGATATACCAGATTAACCGGATTTTCTATTATTTTATAACCTGGAGCAACATTTGGAAAAAAGCTGTAAATTGTGTTTCTTTGAGAACCATTTACATAACTACCTGAGATTAAATCAATATTAACAAGTATGCTATTAATACTTAAGATATTAACTAAATTTTCGCTTTCATGAAACCCTCGAATATATTTTGCTCTGCTAAATCCTAATACCTTTCCAATACTGTTTTTATGATTAAAATCTACCTGATATCCATTTTCAAGAATTAAAACTGATTTTAATGTATTAGTGTTTGCTGATAAACAAATATAATATTCTTCATTAAATTGGTCATAATGTCCTTTTTTCTTCATTTCTTGTTGTATATAATCATTGATATCAACTATATCATAGCTACCTGTTGGTATCTTCATCTTTTCCCATGTTCTACCACTATCTTGTGAATAAATAAAAATGTTGTTGCTATCAGTAATATTAGGAAATGAATAGTAAGTTTCAAGATTGACTAAAGCTACTTCATATTTTTTATCACGTTCAAGTTGAAGCGGTGGAGTAAATCTTGTTTTAAAATTTGATTTGTTATCGCTTATGATAATTTGAAATGAAGATTTATGGTCTGTGTTTTTTACTATTTGTTTTAGTAATTCTTCTTGCATTTTATATTTTGAAATTAAAGTTTTTAATATGACTTAAATTATATCTTTTTTGCTTAAGATATAATTTTAATATTTTCAACAATTTGTCAGCATATAAAAATTATCAAAACCACGTCTGTATTTACCATTGTTTGCTTTACCTGTTAAGTCAATTACAACAAATCCATGTGGTTCATTCCAACATTTTTTACAAAAATTTCTAAATTCATTAAGATCCATATCTTCACTTACATAATCAGTATAAATATTTACTTGATCCTTTTTAGGTAATTTAAAAAGTATAATTAAGTTAGAATTTCCTCTTATGGTTCGTCTTGGTAATTCAAAAAAGCTTTGTGACAAATAGAAACAATCAGCGTTACTATGTCTTCCTCTTACATAGTAGTTTTCACATTTACCCTGGCGCTCTAAAAGTAAGTCATCAAATATCATTAAGTTTTTATTTGATGCATTTAAATCTCTTGGGTCAGGAACATCACTTGCATTTTCAAAAAACCAAAACTTAATATCAGATTTTTCCTTAATTGTTTTTGCCCATCCTTCAACTAATGCTATAGGTGAAATGTCATTATTTTGTACTTCATCCTTAAATGAAAATAATCTTAATATATATTCTTTTGGTATTTCCTCTTCAAATGCTTTTTTTAATATACGATATTCTGGTTGAAACAAACTTTTACCAAAAACACATAAGTTATCATAATCTAGCCAATTGGGACGTAACAAAAGATTAAGTAATAGTGTAGTTTTACCACATCCTGATTTACCAACTATTAAACCTCTGATACTTTTCGGTAAAAGGGGGTGGTTAAATCTTTTTGCTAATGCTTCATTCCATGATAAATTAACAATATCCATTTTATATTAAAAAATTTAATTTAATATAAAAAATGTATTGTGTTAAGTGTAAAAAACAAACTGAAACAACTGATTTAAATTATGGTGTAAGTAAAAATGGAAGAAATATGAAAAAGGGTAAATGTAGTGAATGTGGTACAACTAAAACTCAGTTTATTAAAAAAACAGATAAAGAGGGTGGGTCGTTGTTAAACAAGGTTATCAATAACTTACCTGTTGAAATGCATTTACCTGGGCATAATTTTACTGGTCCAGGCACCAAGTTAAAGAAAAGATTAAATCCTGATTTAACACCTAAAAAATGGTCAAAACCTGTAAATCGTGTTGATAAAGCAGCATATCATCATGATATATGTTATCTTAAGCATGATGATACGGCAACAAGAAATTCTGTTTGTGATGCTAATATGCTTAAAGAGTTAAAAGGTATTTATAATCCTACTATTAAGGAAAGAATGGAAAGAGGATTGGTTTCCTCATTGATAGGAACCAAGAAAAGATTTGGAATGGGAATTTAAAAAAAAAAATCAGAAAATATAACGCTAGCAGAAGAATTACATAAACCAATAAAAAGAAAATTTAAGAAAAGGAGAGTTAGAGTAAATGGTATCGATAGAATATGGGCTGCAGATTTAGTAGATATGCAAGCATTTTCTAAACTTAATCGTGGTGTAAAATATCTTCTTGCTGTCATTGATATCTTTTCAAAATATGGCTATCTTATCCCCTTAAAAGATAAAACAGGAAAATCTGTTTCTATTGCACTGAAGAGTATTTTTAAGGAAAGAAAACCTGAGAAAATGTGGGTGGATAAAGGTAAAGAGTTTTATAACAAAGAGGTTAAAGATTTGATTGAATTATATTCCACTGAAAACGAGGAAAAATCAAGCGTTGTTGAGAGATGGATTAGAACAATGAAAGAAAAAATGTGGAAATATTTCTCTGCTCACTCAACAAATGTTTATATTAACGTGTTACCAAATCTTGTTAAAGAATATAACAACACGAGGCATTCTTCTATTAAGATGACACCAATTGAAGCTAGTAAGAAGAAAAATGAAAATAAAGTTTGGAAAACATTGTATCCTGATTATAATCAAGTAAGGGAGGATATCGAACCAAAGTTTTCTGTTGGAGACAAAGTAAGGATAAGTAAAAAGAAAAAGACTTTTGAAAAAGGTTATACAACAAGATGGACTGAAGAGGTTTTTACAGTTTCAGAAGTAAAACATACATCACCTGTAACATATAAAATTGAAGATTTAAATGATGAAGAAATAAAAGGTTCCTTTTATGAACCTGAACTACAAAAAACGAGTCAAGAGTTGTATAGAATAGAAAAGGTTATTAAAAAGGGGAAAAAGAAATCTCTTGTAAAGTGGAAAGGTTATTCTGATGAGTTTAATTCATGGGTTGATAATAGTGCTATTGTAAATATTTAAATATATAAAAAATGCATGATATTTTAATTGATAATATAATATTACCAAATAAACCTTTAAGCAATTTTGAGCTTGAGGATGCCGCAAAAAAATTAAAAATAAAAAATTTTAGAGGAATATTTTTACGTAACACTCTACCTAAAAAAGTAAAAAATAAAGAATGTGGCATATTAAATCTTGATGATACCAGCGGTCCAGGAACTCATTGGGTTGCCTGGTATAAAGATGGTAAAACTAAAATTTATTTTGATAGTTATGGTATTCAACCACCTTTTGAAATTATAGATTATTTAGGGAATCTGATACACTACAATACTGACCAATTACAACGTGCAGGGGAAGTATTTTGTGGTCATTTATGTTTGTTTATTCTTAAAGAGTTGGGTTTAGGTAATAAATTTCAAGATGTTTTAAATAAACTTTTTTAGTAATATTAAAAACGATGCCTGTTGATAAATTTGGAAGAATAGATGATGTTAAATCAAGTGGTGATGGTGATGGTGTGTCACTCGCTTACATAGCTAATAATTTTTTACGTAAAGATGGAACAACCGTCGTTACCGGTTCTATAAATATGTTTGGTAATACATTAATAGGGGTTAGTAATCCAGTAAATCCTCAAGATGTTGCTACTAAAAGTTACGTTGATAGTAGCTCAGGGCTGTTAGATGAAAATGGAGGATACCATATGAAGGGGTATCTAAACATGGGTTTTAATAAAATAAAAAACTTAGACGAACCTGAGGCACCAAGTGAAGCTGCTACAAAAAAATATGTAGATTTTGCTAATCGTGCATTTGTTCATGATGGTGATGCATATACAGCAAGTAGTGACATTTCTATGGGTGGATGGAGGATTAACGATGTTGCTTCACCTATAAAAAATCGACAAGTTGCAAATAAGTTTTATGTAGATAACATTGTTAAGACAGCCACCGCAGGAGAAAGAGCTTTAACACAAAACCATGCTGGGGCTTTTTTAGCAGCTGGTAAAATAATTATGAATGGTAACCAAATCACCGGATTACCAAATCCAATAGACCGTGACGCTGCTGTCAATAAAAATTATGTTGATAATGGTGGAGCTATCATAAAAAATCCTGATGGGAGCTTTACAGCTGCTACGGATATAAATATGCAAGGCTTTACTATAAAAAATGCTGCGGCACCCGTAGAAGAAAGAGATTTAGCAACAAAATCCTATGTGGATGGAAAAATAAGCATTAAACCAAAACCTATAATTACTGTGTGGGCTGAGGAAAAGGGAGAACTTAAGAAGAACAACTTTCAGTTTGCATTTGGTAACGGTTTATCCGGCCCATCTCATTCACTTGGTGGTTACTGTTTATCTGCGTCAGGAAAAATAATACGCGGCTCATTAGTTACTTTACCAAAAGATGATGAAGATAGTATACTTGAAATAACTATATCATCTGCTGAAACCGGAAAATATATTACTAAAAAACGTGATGAGTTATGTAGTTGCACAGAGTTTAATCCTCCTATTGAGGTTAATAAGTGTGATATTATGAATTTTAAAACTAAGTCAAGAAATCCAAAGGTAACTAATTCTTATGTAACTATCTTGATAGAATTGGACTTGTAATAATATTTAACCTTTTACTAGGTTAAATATTAAGCAAGAGTGGAAAACAAGCAATATAAATATATTTTTCCCATTAGATGGTATTCATGGGAAATATAATTTTTTAAAGTAAATTATATTTCTCTAATGTTTACATTTTTAGTTTTACATACGGGACATTGATTTTTAGCATATACTACAAAACATGTATTACACATACATAGATGGCCACAACTACAAAATAACACATTTGGATGGTTTTCGCTACAAATTACGCATTGGTCATATTTAAATGATTTGTTTTTATTTTCATTTTCTTCTGGTTGGTTATATTCTTCACTATACTTATAAATGTTTTCTATACCAAAATTAGTATGCTCTATTACATATTTACCTGGTGAAAAATATGTTTCATTATTTAACCAAAATTGTCCAGCATCACTTTCTTCAAATCTATCATTTTCTAATGTTTCTATTTCTCGTGGTAAAAATGAATTAGTATAAGATGGTAACAAAGTTTGGTTTTCTTCTGTTTCATCTTCTTCATAATCACTTACATCAGTTGGTATATCACTTAATAAATCTGCTTCATCATCAGCATAAAAATCATTACTAAAAAAAATATAAAACCAACATTTATCTGAACCATATTCCCTTACAATTTTATCATTATGATTTCCAACCCTTTCCATAGCTTCTTTAATCATACTAAAAAAATTTACATTATTTTCACTATAATCAAGATAAAAACTACATAATCTTAAAGACCTATCTTCTAAATTAAAATTTACACAAAGATTTAACCACTTTTTTTTCTTTGGCTTTTCATATTTCCTTTTACTATATTCATAATAAGTGGCAGTAATAATTCCATTACAATCATCTAAGTCTGGCACCCTCTTTTCTACAAATTTAAAATGGATTAAATTTGAACCATAACTTTTCATATAGAATGTTTGTAATTTTTTTTTATGTATAGTTCTTAGTTCTTGTTTAAATAAAGAAATAAAAAAATCATCATGATAAGGCTCATTAAAATATTTAAAACACTTTTGTCTTTCTCTACTCATGCTTATATATTAATTAGGTTGTTAGATTAGAAAATTTCAATTTTTTATTTAAAACATTTTAGTTAAAAAAATTTTTATTTGTTTCTATTCTAACAAATAAAAATAATTTTTTTTTTAATGAAAGATTACTATTCATCATTCTTCTTCATCACTATATTCATAACATTGTTCTGCAATATTAAAACCAATAGCTTTACATATTTTTATGGTACCATCACAAATAGGCTCAACCGCAGAAATATTTGAGCAAGCACTAGGTTCAAGAATAAATTCTCCAAACTCAAACTGCCCATTTAATTCATACCATTCATTAAAATTAATCCAAATAAAACATTTTTTTTCTAATTTTTTTGGTATTCCTCTATCTTCACGTAAAATAAGGTTAAGTAAAAGTTTATCATATGTTCTTAAAAAATAAAAATTAGTATATCCTTGTTTAAAGTTAAACCCAGTAAAAATAGGTAAACCTTCACCTCCTAATCCCCATCTTGCTAACGAACCATTAACATTATAATGTTCATCTTTCCAAACACCATAAATACTAGCGGCTACATTTTTAAGTTTGTATTGATTTTTTTTCTCAACACTAATAATATAATAAGCAAATGGTTTTAAAATACTAAACATATAAAGATAATCATTTAATCTTTCATCAATATTAAAATTTATTTCTTTTAAAACCCCCTCTTTATGGTATGTAACATTTTTTATTGAAATCATGCTTTTAATCTCATTGCATTTTTCAATGTTATATATTTCCTCACTATCAAATTTTTCTAACACTTTTGCTTCCATGTTTTATAATTACTTAGGTTGTTAGGTTATAAAATTTCAATTTTTTATTTAAAATATTTTAGTTAAAAAAATTTTTTTTATTTTAATAAAATATTTTTTTTACAAAGTTCATTTTTTACATCTTGTTTTACAATTTGAATATAACTTATCATAAATTTATTTATTTTTTCTTCTGCTTGTTCTGGTGTAAGTGATAAAAAATCTTCTTTTTCATCTTCTAAAAATGTTTCTTTTACTTCTTCTTTAAATCTATCTTTATAATATTTATTTATTTGGTGTTTAAGTGGCAATGTTATTAATTCTATTCTGCGGTGATGTTTATGATAAATTTTATCTAAAAATGATTGGTCATAAAGCAAAGTAAACCTTCTATCTCTTTCTTGCATTTCCCTAATTACAAAATGTTTATACTTCAATGTAAAATTTTTTTCTTTTTCATATTTTCCATCTCTTTCCCAACTTGTACCATTTAATATCCATTTTTCATTTCCTTCTTTCCAACTTTCATTTTCACCTACAAATCCTGCTGGTACTTCATTACTAAAACCATTTTCTACATAGCTTCTATAATAAATTTCTTCATCTTCACTATGCACAAAATCCCTATCTTCACCAGTATTTTTTATTATTTCTTTATCACGTGAACTATTCATTTTTTATATATTATAGTATATTATTTAAGAAAAAAAAATTTTTATTTTTTTTATTTTTTAAATTTTTAAAATATTTTTAACTTACAATCAAGTTAAAAATACTCTTCGCTACCTTCAAATGCGCCAAAATAAACTTTATTACCATGATCATAACCTATAATTGAATTATAAGTTATAAACTCTAACATTTTATCATATTTACTTAAAAAATTATTATCTGTATTAGCTAAACTTATGTAACAATTATATTCATCACAACTTGCATTAGTAAGACCAATTTTCATAAAAACATCTTTTGATAAAAAATAAACTTTAAATGTAGTGCTAAATGCATAATACATTGTACTTTTCATAAATTTAAGTAAATTAAAACAATATTCTTTTTTACAAAATACATTAAATATTATTTTATTATCTTTAAAAATTTGTTTAGTAGTACAATATTTCCTTATTAAAATTTTTCTTAATTCTTTTTTAAAATCTTCACTAAGTTTGTTTAAAATACACATGTTTTTATTTTGTACACCGTCTATTATGATATACATATTACTTTTAAGCTTAACAAACAAAAATTCATTTTTTTTAATTTTAAATTTTTTTTAATTTAATTTTTTTTTTTTTTTTTTTTTTCATCAATATCTTTACCCACCCACTAACTCATAAGCCTGTTAGCATGATGCACCATGCGTTGGTTGATGGGGTGGGAAAAAAAGGTTAAGCAATTGTTAGATGTAAGGGTTAGTTGGGGGGTTATAGCATTGGTTAGATGATGAGCTGGTTAGCTTAATATTTCAAATTTTTTTTTAATTTTTAAAAATTGATTTAAGTAAAAAATGTTGTTAAAAAAGGTTATGCTATTTTGTTTGCTGACCTTAATCAGAGGAGTAGTTGACCCATTTTTGTTTTTAATTTTATGAGCATGCTTAATGTTACATAAAATTTTTATATTGTTTAATGACTAGCTATAATCTTAAGGATGGGTTGATTGGATAAGGGTTAGCCATAAACTTAAGGGCGGGTTGATTGGATAAGGGTTAGCCATAAACTTAAGGGTGGGTTGATTGGATAAGGGTTAGCCATAAACTTAAGGGTGGGTTGATTGGATAAGGGTTAGCCATAAACTTAAGGGTGGGTTGATTGGATAAGGGTTAGCCATATGCTTAAGGGTGGGTTGATTGGATAAGGGTTAGCCATAAACTTAAGGGCGGGTTGATTGGATAAGGGTTAGCCATATGCTTAATCATGGTTGGATTGCATAAATTTACACAGTGTGCTTACGCGTGGTTGATTTTGATAAACGATAATAAATGCATAATTGCGTTTGGGGCATAATTTATATGGTTAATTTAAGCGTGGATTATTTTGTTAAACGAATGCGTAGCTTAATGGCGATGGCCTAGATCGGGTTATTATAACTCTACTTTTACCATTTTTACTTACTACACATTCTATATCAGTAGTATCAGTTTTCTTTTTACATTTAACGCAATACATTTTTTATATTAAAATATAAATTTTAATATAAAATGGACATTGTTAATTTATCTTGGAATGAAGCGTTAGCAAAAAGATTTAACCACTCTCTTTTACCTAGGAGTATCAGAGGTTTAATAGTAGGTAAATCAGGATGTGGTAAAACTACCCTTTTACTTAACCTTTTACTACGCCCTGATTGGTTAGATTATGACAACTTGTGTGTTTTTGGTAAAAGTTTATTTCAACCAGAATATCGTATACTTAAAAAAGCTTTTGAAGAAAAAATACCAAAAGAATACATATTAAGGCTGTTTTCACTTAAAAATGAAGTTCAAAACCGTGATATTTCACCTGTAGCATTAGTTGAAGAATGGAGTAAAAGAATTAAAGAAAAATCTGATATCAATTGTGAATTTTTTGAACATGCTAGTGATGTTCCTGACCCAAGAGATTTAAATGGCCAAAACAAAAATTTAATGATTTTTGACGATTTACTTTTAGAAAGACAAAACAAATGTGAAAGCTATTATGTAAGAGGTAGACATAGTAATGCTGATTGTTTTTATCTATCCCAAAATTATTTTAGATTACCTCGTCAAACTATTAGAGAAAATGCTAATTTTATTTGCTTGTTTAGACAAGACTTAAAAAATCTTAATCATATTTTTAGTGATCATGTTGGTGATGATATGACAAAAACTGAGTTTGTTAATTTTTGTAAAAAGTGTTGGGAAAGACCTCATGGTTTTGTCATAATTGATTTAACCAACGACAAATACAATGGTAAGTATAGAAATGGATTTGATAACTTTTATATACCACAAAACTATAACAATTATTATTAAAAAAAAATTTTTTTAAAAAATAAAAATTTTTTTAAAAAATTGAAAATAACTTAAGGAGAAAAAAATAATAATATATTGTAGAATGGCAAGCTTTAGTAGTGTATTTGGATTTGATAATAATTTAAATGGTTATAAGGTAAAAGAGTTTTTAGAAATTATTAAAAAACTTGTAGAAGAAGAATTACCAAAAAATCTTGAAGGTTGCACAGTAGCAACTTTAAAAAAAAAATTTAATGTATTAAACCTTAAAAAAGAGTTTGAACGTTTTAAGAAAAACAACAATACTCTTAGTGAAGAAGCAAAATGCATTTCTTTTATAAAAAAACATGTTTTAGAATTATATTCTTACGTAAATAAGTGGGCTTTGATTTTTGAAACTGAAGAGGAAGATAGAACTAATAAAAGACATAGAAAACATATCCAAGAAATGGTTCCTATAGCAAATAAGATATTTGAAATAACTACATTATTTTTACCTTTTCTTAGAGGTTTTAATAAAAAAAAATTATAATAGGCAAAGACGTACTGGATTTTACAAGCAATATAATAATTTTTTAACAAAAAAATAATTAATTAAAATTTTAAAAAATATATCTTAAGCAAAAAAGATATATATTTTACACATATAACATCCTTTTTACTAATATAAAAATGGAAGAATTGTTAGAAAAGATAGTAAAAAATACTGACCATAAAACATCATTTCAAATTATAGTAAGCAACAACAAAACAGAGTTTAAAACAAGGTTTAATCCCCCACTTCTATTAGAAAAGGATAAAGAATATGAAATAGCATTGGTTAATCTTGAAACTTATCATTCATTTCCTAATATTGATGCAAGCAATAACATTTTAGTTTATTCACCAGACAATGGTACAACATGGGTAAAAATAAAAATACCTGAAGGAAGTTATGATTTAGTTGATATTAATGATTTTATTCAACAAGAAATGAGAAAAAAAGGTCATTATGATGCAGTTAATGAAGAATATTATATTAACATCTCAGCAAACACTAATACTTTAAAGTCTGTTCTTTTTTTAGAAAATGGTTATCAGGTAGATTTTAACCAGCAAAATTCTATTGCAAAAGTATTAGGATTCACTCGTGCTAAATATACACAAGGATTTAATGAATCTGAAAATGTAGTAAATATTCTTAGTATTAATAGCTTACTAGTTAATATAGATTTAATTTCAGGTAGTTATGTTAATGGTTCACAAAGAAATACAATTTATAGTTTTTTTCCTAATGTATCACCAGAGTATAAAATAATAGAAAATCCAGTTAATCTAGTTTACCTTCCATTAACATTAAATGAAATACATAATTTAAATGTATCAATTACAGACCAAGATGGAACATTACTAAATCTTAGAGGGGAAAATTTAACAATTAGATTTCATATAAGAGAAGCAAGATAAATATAAAAAAATGACAAACTATATTAAAACTAAAATAAATATATCAGATGGGCAAAAGGAAAAAATTTTACATTATTTTAAAAACAAAAGTCCAGCAAGTATTCGTTTAAAACATGAAGATTTACATGGAAATGATGTAATAGCATTAACCAAATCACAAGTAAATAAACTTACAAAAGCTTACAAAGGTGGAAAGGGAACCACGTTTAGAATGTCAACTAAACAACTTAAACATAACATGAAAGTAGAAAGTGGTTTTCTTGGAATGTTAGCAGGATTAGCTTCATCAGTTCTACCCACATTAGCAAGAACCGTTTTACCTGCTTTAGGAGTTGGCGCCCTATCTGGTTTAGCCTCTTCAGGTGTTCAAAAAGCAATAGGTAATGGATTGTATCTTAAGAAAGGTGGATGTATCTGTCAAGTTGAAACAGATGGTGAAGGTTTATATCTTAAACCATACAAAGGTAAAGGATTAGGTTCCGTTGGTGATGGATTATATTTAAAACAAGGTGGAAAAATTTATGCTGGAAAAGGTCTTCTTTTAGGGCCTAATAGCCCATTTGCTAATAGTCCTATATTAGGTGCAATATTATAAATTTAAAAATATGAATGTGCATAAATTTGGAAACAACAAACTAAAAATGGTTCAACCAAAAACTATTTTTTGGAAACCTGTAGAAGTTAAGCATCCAGCTAAAAAAGTTAATCCTGCTACTTGGGATATTTATACACAACAACCTCTAGTATTAAAACCAAATGAAACTAAAACAATTGTTTTAAATTTTGGTTTTATGATGAGTAAGGGTGCCGTTTTAATTTCTCTATCTTATGCTCTAAAAATTAAGCAATTTAGTTTAACAAATGAAGTTATTCTTGAGGATAATGATAATGTGATTACCACAATTACAAACAACTCTGGTAATCTAGTAAAAATTGAGGAAAATACCTTTTTGTGTCGACTTTACTATACTATTTAAAAAAATAGTTGTAATTAATAAAATGGAACTAAATGAAAAGATATATCCAAGCTTACCAGAAGTACGAAATACACCAAATGCGCAGTAATTTTAAGTAATGATAATGGTCAATCCTTTAGGCTACAAAAAATATCAGAAATTCAAACATTTCTTGAAAATGAAGTTAAGACAAGAGAACAACTAACTAAAAAATACTTAAAGATTAGTAAATCAGTTGATAACGTTGAAACAGGACTAACCACCTTAGCACTAGGTGCCGGAGCAGGTGGAATAGCACTATTGAGTACCGTAGTAGCAATTCCAGCAACGTTAGCCTTGGAAGGTTGTGCTTTAGCTGTTGGTCTTGCTGCAATTGTTAGTAAATTTGCTGTTAGAAGAACTAGGACTAAATCTGAAAAACATCTTCAGATTAAAATGTTAGCAGATTCAAAGTTAAATACAATACATACACATATATCTAAGGCTATCGCTGACAACAAAATAGAACATTCAGAATTTACTTTAATTATGGATGAATTGGAAAAATACAAACAAATGAAGGAAGAGATATGTGTTAAGTCAAAGAAAAAAAGCAAGCTAGAGGAACAGGAGAGTTTGATAGAGAAGGGGAAACAGGAAGCACGGGAGGAATTCAGGAGACTAGTAGAAAGAAACAATGGAACCCATTAAGAATAAAACTAAAACCACCTAAGTTTAAATTTTCTTGTGCATGTGAGATAGATAATACTAATTAAAAAATTTTTTACTTAAAAAAAAATGTCATTTTTAAAGATAAAAGACCCTGTAAAAAGGGAAAAAACAGTAAAAGATTATCTTGCGACAATAAAAAGAATTCGTGATAACCAACTTGCAGAAAAAACGGGAGACATTGAATTACAAAAAGACCTTTCTAAGTTTTTTAAACCTATTACAGAAACACAAAAAGCTGCAACAAAGGAGACTACAGAAGGGCTTAAACCTAAAGAGTTTCCTCAACCAGCACTATCAATCCTTGTTGAACTTGAGAAAGAGGAAGAGGAACAAGTGGGATATTCATTATTAGATGAAAAATATAGAGCCTTAAAAGAAGAATATGAAGAAAATATTGATAAAACATTTGGTATTAAAAGGAAAGGTATTAATTATTATATAGGTGATAAATTAGTTGATTACGATGGTGAAGATATATGGGTTGGTGCAGAAAAATATAAACCGACAGATGGATTATGGGAACTTATTATGTCAAAAAATCCAAGTAGACGACATAACTTTACTAATGAAGATCTAAAAAATTATGAAAAAATATTAATAAATTCCAATGTTATTTTTATTGATAATGACTCCAGTCGCCGACCCAAAAGCAGTAGTGGAACCAAATACAATATTTTTATTAAACCTATTTATAGAAAAATCAAAGAAAAAGAAAAATATAGCCAGGCTACCGGAGAAGGAATTATCATTATCCCATCTGACCCTAACGCACTATTAGAAAGATTAGACCTCTTAATGTCAAGTAAAGGAGCTGGTAATACAGGTGTAAGAAATGAGCTTGTAAGTATTTGTGATGAATTAAAAAGACAACGTATATTAAATATAAAAACTTATAAAAAATTAATGGCTTTACTATAAAAATGATTACATCACAACAGAGAGGATTTAAAAGAAATTATGCTTATGGAGGAGCAGGGATATTTGATACTTTTGCTAATTTTCTTGCAAGACTATTTACAAGCAGCGCAGCTAAACAAATCGCATCTTCAGCAGTTGATGTTGGTAAAAGTGTGGCTAAGGAAGGAGCAAAGAAAGCGTTAGAGGTTGGAAAGAGTGCTGCGGTTGATGCAGGTAAAAAGTTTGTTCAAAAGGCTTTAACACCAAAATCTAAAAAGATTATAGAAAAATATACACAAAAGCCTACTACAACAACTCAACCCACAACACAGAATATTAACACCTTAATAGATGGTAGTGCCATTGCAATACAAGACTTAGTTAAGAAGTTAAATAGTAAGGGTTCCGGAGTTAAAATATTATGAAAAAATTAATTTAAATTAAGCAAATTATTACATTAAATAAACAAGAGGGCCATGATGGCCCTGTATCGCTCCACTGGCTTATAAATATAAACCACGAAGAAAAGTCTTCACTATATAAGCCCTTATAAAACTTTGACCTCATGGCTACAGTCTGACTAAATGGGGAATATTGTATTAGAAGAATAACATGCCAAATGTGGGAGTTCTTGGCCTTATGGCTGGTAACAAGATGGTTTCTGAACTTTTCACTCCATAAACCCATGTAAAACTTGTGATCCCTGGTGCAGGGCCAAACTTGATCCTAGAGCTGTAACTTGGGCCCTCTTTGTAACTGTCCACTAAATAATGCTATAATTATATGCAAAATTTGGTAGCCTAAGCCTTATGGCTATGTACACCAAGATTTAAAAGTTTTCCCTATGTAAGCCTATGTAAATCTTGTGAACCCCCCCTCCAAGTATGAGGCCAAATTGACCCCAGGACTATACTTTGGGCACTTTTGGTAGACTCCAACTAGATCAAGCTAAATGCCAAATTTGGTAGCTCTAGGCCTTATGGTTTCAGACAAGAAGATATTTAAAGTTTTCTCTATATAAGCCTATGTATAAAACTTGTGACCCCTGGGGAAGAGCCAATTTTGACCCCAGGGCTATAATTTCAAGAAACATGATAGAGGTCTACTACATAAAGCTACATGCCAAATTTGGTAGCCCTATGCCTTATGGTTTCAGACAAGAAGATTTTTAAAGTTTTCTCTATATAAGCCTATGTATAAAACTTGTGACCCCTGGGGAAGAGCCAATTTTGACCCCAGGGCTATAATTTCAAGAAACATGATAGAGGTCTACTACATAAAGCTACATGCCAAATTTGGTAGCCCTATGCCTTATGGTTTCAGACAAGAAGATTTTTAAAGTTTTCTCTATATAAGCCTATGTAAAACTTGTGACCCCTGGGGCAGAGCCAATTTTGACCCCAGGGCTATAATTTGAAGAAACTTGATAGAGGTCTACTACATAAAGCTACATGCCAAATTTGGTAGCCCTATGCCTTATGGTTTCAGACAAGAAGATTTTTAAAGATTTCCAATATTTTTCAGTTTTGTTGCCATGGCAACCAGAGTTTTTGAAGGAATCAAATTCTTTCAAGAAATTCTGAAGAGGACCATGTCAGGATCATTTCTGTGAAGTTTTGTGAAAATCGGATGGGTAGTTTCAGAGAAGAAGATGTTTGAAATAAAAGTTAACGCACGGATGGACGGACGACCGGACGGACGGACGGACGGACGGACGACCGGACGGACGGACGGACGGACGGACGGACGCACGACGGACACCGGGCCATGACATAAGCCCGCTGGCCTTCGGCCAGTGGAGCTAAAAAGAATGTCAAAGCTAAAATTTAAAATAACAAATTATGAAAAATACAATACAAAAAGGATTGGTATCCTTTTTGCAAATTTTAAACTTGATGAAGATTGTGAAATTCTTGAAGTTAATGATACAAATTATGGTTATAAAAAGGTTGTTGTAAAATTGTCTCCTGAAAAAGCTGATATCATTAAGGAATTTGAAGAAGAAGTAAATCATTATTTAGAAGAAAATGATATACCTAAGGTAGTCATTCTTTATGGTAATAGAATTTATCCTAAAATGAGAAAAAAGCTTTCTGCTGAAAAACTTAAAAATATTAAACTTAAGGGTGCATATGTAAATGATGAAAACAAATCATTCCCTCAACTATGGTTAGAATAATAAAAAACAAAACTCAATTATAATTTTAACTTAAAAATTATAATTGTAAGTAGTCATATTATTGTTTGTTTGAGCTCAAAACCTATAATATGAGACTAGCCCTTATATGATACATCAATATAACAATAAACAACAATATAACAATTTCATGTAACATTAAGCATGCTCATAAAATTAACATAAAATGGGTTAACAAGTCAATCTGATGAAGGTCAGCAAACAAAATAGCAAACCTCCTTTTTATAATATTTTTTACTTAAATCAAAATTAAAAAAAAAAAAAAAAAAAAAAAAATTTGATTAAGAAAAAAAAAAAACCAGCTCATCAACCAACCAACGCATAACCCCCCCAACAAACCCTTACATCAAACAATTGCTTAACCTTTTTCCCACCCCATCAACCAACGCATGGCGCAATGGTTAACCGGCTTATGTGTTTGTGGGTGGCTTAAGATATTATATATATAAAAAAAGAATAAAAAAAAATTTAAAAAATAAATTTTAAATTAAAAAGAAATTTATGAAAATAAAATATACTATAATATATAAAAATGTCTGAAGATAAAAAATGTATGGTTTACATGGAAAATATTGTTATGGTGAAAAAGAAAAAATAAAAAATAATATAAACAAAGAAGATAGTGAACATAGCGATATTGAAGATAGTGAAGATAGTGAAAATGATTGGGAACATTATGATATAAAAGTTGGTTTTAATAAAGAAGTACCATCAGCACATGTAGATGATGATAAAAACTGGAAAGAAGGAAATGAAAAATGGGTATCAGATGGTATAAATTGGGTAAGAGAGGGTAAATATGAAAAAGAAAAAAATGTAACAAAGCGTTATAAAGATTTTGTAATTAAGGAAATGGGTGAAAGAACAAGAAGGTTTATTATACGTTATGACCAATCGTTTATAGATAATATTTATCATAACCATGAGCGTAGTATAGAACTTATAACATTACCACTTAAACACAGAATGAATAAATATTATAAAGATTTATTTAAAGAACAAGTAAATGAGTATTTTTTAAATGATAAAAAAGAAGATTTTCTAACACTTACACCAGAAAAAGCAAAAGAAAAAATAAATAAAATTATGTTAAGTTATAGGGATAAAGTAAGAAGAGACGTAAAAGAAAAACTTAATGAAGGAAATTTATTTTTCTTTTAAATAAAAAAAAAATTTAAATTTTAAAAAATTTTAAATTTTAAAAAATTTATAAAAAATAAAATTTGAAACTATCTTAAAAATATCTAACAAAATAATATGTAAAGATGGGTGAAAATATAAATAACTCGCTTACTAAAGAAAGAAGAAGATTTAAGGATGTGGTTATTGAAGGAGCAATAGAGATGAAAAATTTAATGAAAGTTATGATGAAATGGGAAAAAAAAAAAATAAATATTATATTTAAACGTTATATAGAAGGGGTAAATTTATATCTTCGTGATTTCTTTTCAGAATATTTTAGAGAAAAAAAGGCTGATCTAAAAATGTTTATAGATGAAAATCTAGATGATGAAGATTTTCCTTTGGATGATAAAGATAAAGTAAAAGAACGGATAAAAGAACTTTCATACTCTTTTATCGATTGTAAGAAAAAAGAGTTTGATGAAAAAATATTTAAGGATAGAAAAAATAAGCTTAATGAAGGATTTCCAATTAATGATTGCCCATTTATTGAAGAGGAAGGGAGTAAACATTATAATGAATCAGATCATGAAAGATATGAAAGGTATTTTAAGTTAAAGGAACCATATCTTGACAAGGTGTATAACAATGAAGAACTTACATTTGAAGAAGGAAAAGCCCTAATTAATATACAACTTGAGGAAGAATATGGTGTTTTATCAGAGAAAAAGAAAAAATATCTTAATGATTTTTATGAATTTTTAAGAAAAGAAGATAAAGGTACATTAACTTTAAATACTGTATGGTGGGTTTATTGTAGGTTATTACTAAATGATGAAAGTAAAGGCCCGAAAATTATTAAAAAAGGGTATGAACAAGCAGTTGATAAAAAATGGTGTAGTTGGAATTATAAACAAGTGGAATTTTAAATATAAATAAAAATAAAATAATTTTTTTTTTTTTTTTTTTTATTTTTAATTTAAATAAAAATTGATTTTTTCTAACTTTCATATCTAAGTTATATTATAAGCATGAGTGTGTTAAATAAACTAACCTATCAAGAACTAAATAAATTAGAAGAAACATTAAAAAGTTTTTGTAATTTTAAAACTACATATAATATAAATAGAAAATTTTATGTTATTTGTTATGATGCATGTATAAGGGACTTTCTTTATATTTTTTCGAAATCACTTCCTTTTATATATTATAAATATAGTAAACATAGATTAAATAATAGTGGTTTTGATACAACACTAATTGCAGTATGGCCAGATTTACTAGAAAAACATATAGACCTTGAGTATATAATGTATCGTAAATTAAAAGATCCTGTTTTTACTGGTATTAGGGTTCCATTTAACCAAAGTGATAACTTTTTATCTACTTATAAAAATGCTTTACTCGATTTACTTAAAGATGATAAAAGAGAACTAACTCCCGTTACTTTTTATGTGTTACCTATTTTAACATTTGAAAATATTTATCCTGCGGAACATTTTAATTTTACATCTTTTATTGAATATTATGGTGAATATTGGGGTGGTTTAAAAGAATATTTAAAAAGACCTGTAGCCATAAGTGAAAGCGAAAAATATGAAGGCTATTTAGCTCATCCGGGTTCATTGTTTAGAAATCGCCCGCAACGATTTACTTCTTCAGGGTGGGGATCCTTTGAAGTAGAAGTTGAAGAATCAGAAGATGAATCAGAAGATGAATCAGAAGATGAAGAAGAAAATCAAACTTTTATACCATCTTATACTAATTCATTTTTACCAAGAGAAATAACAACAACAGAAAATGATAGATATCAAGAAAGTGATGCTGGCCAATTTTGGTTAAACAATGAAGATCATTTTTCTCCAGGGCAATATGTAATCCAATATAATAATTTTGGTATAGAAAAAATTTATAAATATGAAGACCAAATAGAGGGTACCGAAAATGAACAAGAATTACTTGATGAATATAATCAATTTCTCAATCCACAACAAAGTGAAAGAGAAACCACCCAACAAACAAAAACATTAATTTTACAAAATGTACTAGAAAACTTTTCAAGTGATGATTATAACATATTTTGGGAAAATAGTGCTAGATTTTTTGAAAATGGAAGATATAGAATTACATATAGTCATTTTGGGCTTGAAAAAATTGTAAGGATAGGAGATGTAGAGAAAGATGAGGAACAACTCCAACACATTAACACAAATGAAACATTTAAGTCTAAATGTTGTGTTTTATGCTTAGATGAAAACACGACACCTACAATTTTGTTTTGCAGTTGCGGTCATCTATGCTTATGTGAAAAATGTGATAAAGTATATGCTAAGAAAGAATGTCTAGTTTGTAGGGTAAAGAGTGAGATTAAAAGAAAAATTTAAAGTAAATTTATAACTTTTAAAAAGTTACAAATTTAACAGGAATATCGGGGGACGTATTTATCCGAGGATAAATTCTGTGAACCCCAAACACAGACAGTCTTAAACTTTGATATTCCTGCCTTAGTTAATGTTGAAAAGCGTTAAACTATCTTAAGAATCACCTTTAACTCTGTTTTCTATACCTTAACATAAGAAAAAGTATAGATAAAGTAAGGCGAGTCATGACACTACCATGACATAACCATTTTTACATGCCTCCTCACCGAAAACGAAAGAGGAAGTTATTTAATGCACAACCCTTTAACTTTTGCTTTACACACCAAAATGGCAGTACATTATAATATTAACAAACATTTTTTACCCTGTTTTCTATAAATGATTAACTTGTATAATAATTGTATAAAATACTTAATATTGTTTTTTTAAACAGCAGCCTTACAACATTGTGATATGGTATTAACTTACGGGTTGTTAGACCGCGCCAGAGGTTACCGTGTTATTATTAATAATTTTTTACAACAAGGAAGTAAGACTGCTTTATTATCATTAAATAAAAAATTATATTTTATACAATTACCATATTCAGTTCATTTATAGAAAAAACAAAGCAAAAAATGGTTAATATCATAACATACAACCATTCACCTCAAAAGTCCAGTCTAAAGTGATATTATATGCGTAATACACATTTCAAAATATTGGAAAAAGTTGTGAAATACTATACTACGTGATATTGGAGTGTGTATCGATAAACCCTTTTTTTAAATATTTAACCCTTTACTGGGTTAAATATTTTTTTTTTACAAGTCCAACTCTATCAGTATCGACACATGTGCGTGTTTTGCGTTGGAGTTGTCGGACCTTGATATAAAGTTTATAGTGTCGCATTGTTTTACTTCTAAAGGCTGAGGAAAAACTATACAACTGCAACCTCTTCCCTCCTTTTTTACTATGGAGTAGTCAGTCTTTTCAACTCCGTTTAAGGCTATGTTAATTTTTGCCTCTTCTTTTAGGTTACCACCAACTGTAACAACCTTTATAGACCCCCTTATAATTCTGCCCGAGGCTGCCATGCAATAACCTCCTAATTCATGATGTATTCCCGTGCTTCCATTACCGAAAGAAAACTCGTAATTACCATTTTTTAATCCTCCTTGTTGCTCAGCATGAACGCTTATAATGGGTTTAAAGCCTATTTTTCCATCCACGTAGGATTTTGTCACTAAATCTCTCTCTTCTACCGGAGTTGCTGCATTTTTTAGGGAAAAACCTTGAAGATTTACGTTAGCTACTGCTGAGAAACTCCCATTTGGATTTTTTATGATAGCTCCACCATTATCAACGTAATTTTTATTGGCAGCGGCGCCACGGTCAATGGGATTTGGTAATCCGATAATCGAGTGGCCCTTCATGTTTATTTCACCAGCCATTGAAAAAGAACCATCTTGGTTTTTTGTTAAAGCTTTTTCACCCGCAGTAGCAGCCTTAATAGCGTTATCTACGTAAAACTTATTAGCGGCTTCGTACTCTTCTAAAGGTGCATCGACGTTGTAAATTCTCCGCCCACCCATAGAAACGTCACCACCTGCTATATACCGCCTTCCAGGACCATAAACAAAGGCTCGATTGGCAACATCTACGTAATTTTTAGTTGCTGCATCCTGTGGTTCTGCAGGTTCTATAAGATTTGTTATAGTATATCCTTTCATATTTATATCTGCAACAGCAGAAAAAGTACCATCTTGTTGTTGAACTATTGCTCTACCACTGTTATCTACATATTTTTTAGTAGCAGCTTCACTCGGTTCCTCAGGGTCAGCTATATTTTTTATTTTATTAAAACCCATGTTTAAATACCCCTTCATATGGTATCCTCCATTTTCATCTAACAGCCCTGAGTTTGCATCAACATAACTCTTAGTGGCAACATCCTGAGGATTTACTGGATTACTAACCCGTATTAATGTATTACCAGCCATATTTATAGAACCGGTAACGGGGGTTGTTCCATCTTTACGTAAAAAATTATTACCTATGTAAGCGAGTGACACACCATCACCATCACCACTTGTTTTAACATCATCTATTCTTCCAAATTTATCAACAGGCATAGTTTTTAATATTACTAAAAAAGTTTATTTAAAACATTTTGAAATTTATTACCTAAACCCAACTCTTTAGGAATGTACAAACATAAATGACCACAAAATACTTCCCCTGCATGTTGTAATTGGTCAGTATTGTAATGTATTGGACTTTTTAAATAATCTATAATTTCAATAGGTGGTTGAATACCATAACTATCAAAATAAATTTTAGTTTTATCATCTTTAAACCAAGCAACCCAATGAGTTCCTGGACCGCTGGTATCATCAAGATTTAATATACCGCATTCTTTATTTTTTACTTTTTTAGGTAGAGTGTTACGTAAAAATATTCCTCTAAAATTTTTTATTTTTAATTTTTTTGCGGCATCCTCAAGTTCAAAATTGCTTAAAGGTTTATTTGGTAATATTATATTATCAATTAAAATATCATGCATTTTTTATATATTTAAATATTTACAATAGCACTATTATCAACCCATGAATTAAACTCATCAGAATAACCTTTCCACTTTACAAGAGATTTCTTTTTTCCTTTTTTAATAACCTTTTCTATCCTATACAACTCTTGACTCGTTTTTTGTAGTTCAGGTTCATAAAAGGAACCTTTTATTTCTTCACCATTTAAATCTTCAATTTTATATGTTATAGGTGATGTATGTTTTACTTCTGAAACTGTAAAAACCTCTTCAGTCCATCTTGTGGTATAACCTTTTTCAAAAGTCTTTTTCTTTTTACTTATCCTTACTTTGTCTCCAACAGAAAACTTTGGTTCGATATCCTCCCTTACTTGATTATAATCAGGATACAATGTTTTCCAAACTTTATTTTCATTCTTCTTTTTACTTGCTTCAATTGGTGTCATCTTAATAGAAGAATGCCTCGTGTTGTTATATTCTTTAACAAGATTTGGTAACACGTTAATATAAACATTTGTTGAGTGAGCAGAGAAATACTTCCACATTTTTTCTTTCATTGTTCTAATCCATCTCTCAACAACGCTTGATTTTTCCTCGTTTTCAGTGGAATATAATTCAATCAAATCTTTAACTTCTTTGTTATAAAACTCTTTACCTTTATCCACCCACATTTTCTCAGGTTTTCTTTCCTTAAAAATACTCTTCAGTGCAATAGAAACAGATTTTCCTGTTTTATCTTTTAATGGTATTAGCCATCCATATTTTGAAAAGATGTCAATGACAGCAAGAAGATATTTTACACCATGATTAAGTTTAGAAAATGCTTGCATATCTACTAAATCTGCAGCCCATATTCTATCGACACCCCCCACTCTAACTCTTCTTTTCTTAAATTTTCTTTTTATTGGTTTATGTAATTCTTCTGCTAATATTATATTTTGGTCATTTTTTTTTAAATTCCCATACCAAATCTTTTCTTGGTTCCTATCAATGAGGAAACCAATCCTCTTTCCATTCTTTCCTTAATAGTAGGATTATAAATACCTTTTAACTCTTTAAGCATATTAGCATCACAAACAGAATTTCTTGTTGCTGTGTCATCATGTTTAAGATAACATATATCATGATGATATGCTGCTTTATCAACACGATTTACAGGTTTTGACCATTTTTTAGGTGTTAAATCAGGATTTAATCTTTTCTTTAACTTGGTGCCAGGACCAGTAAAATTATGCCCAGGTAAATGCATTTCAACAGGTAAGTTATTGATAACCTTGTTTAACAATGAACCATCCTCTATTTTTTCAGTAAATTGTGTTTTAGTTGTTCCACATTTTTTACACTTACCTCGTTTCATATTTCTACCATTTTTACTTACCGTACATTCAAAATCGGTTGTTTCAGTTTGTTTTTTACACTTAACACAATACATTTTTTATATTAAAATAATTTTTTTAATATAAAATATGGATATTGTTAATTTATCATGGAATGAAGCGTTAGCAAAAAGATTTAACCACCCCCTTTTACCAAAAAGTATCAGAGGTTTAATAGTTGGTAAATCAGGATGTGGTAAAACTACACTTTTACTTAACCTTTTGTTAAGACCTGATTGGTTAGATTATAACAACTTATGCGTTTTTGGTAAAAGTTTGTTTCAACCAGAATATCGCATACTTAAAAAAGCTTTTGAAGAAAAAATACCAAAAGAATATATATTAAGGTTGTTTTCACTTAAAAATGAAGTTCAAAACCGTGATATTTCACCTACAGCATTAGTTGAAGAATGGGCAAAAACAATTAAGGAAAAATCTGATATCAATTGTGAATTTTTTGAATATGCTAGTGATGTTCCTGACCCAAGAGATTTAAATGCATCAAATAAAAACTTAATGATATTTGATGACTTACTTTTAGAAAGGCAAAACAAGTGTGAAAACTATTATGTAAGAGGAAGACATAGTAATGCTGATTGTTTTTATCTAGCACAAAATTATTTTAGATTACCTCGCCAAACTATTAGAGAAAATGCTAACTTAATATGCTTGTTTAGACAAGACTTAAAAAATCTTAATCATATTTATAGTGACCATGTAGGGGATGATATGACTAAAACAGAGTTTATCAATTTTTGTAAAAACTGTTGGGAAAAACCGCATGGTTTTGTTGTGATTGATTTAACTAAGAACCGTAATGATGGAAAATATAGATGTGGTTTTGACAACTTTTATATACCACGAGATTACAGAGATTACTATTAAAAATATATTTTTGTTTTAAAATATATTTTTACTAAATATAAAAAATGGAAGCAGAATTACTTGAAAAAATAGTAAAAAACACTGACCATAAAACATCATTTCAAATTATTGTAAGTGATAACAAATCAAATTTTAAAACAAGATTTACTCCACCACTTCAACTTGAAGCTGATAAAAAATATGAAGTAGCTTTAGTCAATCTTGAAACTTAATATTCATTTCCTAATATTACTGATAGCAACAACATTTTTATTTATTCACAAGATAGTGGTAGAACATAGGAAAAGATGAAGATACCAACAGGTAGCTATGATTTAGTTGATATCAATGATTATATACAACAAGAAATGAAGAAAAAAGGACATTATGATCAATTTAATGAAGAATATTATATTTGTTTATCAGCAAACACTAATACATTAAAATCAGTTTTAATTCTTGAAAATGGATATCAGGTAGATTTTAATCATGAAAACAGTATTGGAAAGGTATTAGGATTTAGCAGAGCAAAATATGTTCGAGGGTTTCATGAAAGCGAAAATTTAGTTAATATCTTAAGTATTAATAGCATACTTGTTAATATTGATTTAATCTCAGGTAGTTATGTTAATGGTTCTCAAAGAAACACAATTTACAGCTTTTTTCCAAATGTTGCTCCAGGTTATAAAATAATAGAAAATCCAGTTAATCTGGTATACCTACCTTTAACGTTAAATGAAATACATGATTTAAATGTTACGCTAACTGACCAAGATGGAAACATATTAAATTTAAGAGGAGAAACATTAACGATTAGATTTCATATAAGAGAATCACGTTAAATATAAAAAATGACAAACTATATTAACGCAAAAATAAATATATCAGAAGGGCAAAAGGAAAAAATTTTACATTCTTTTAAAAACAAAAACCCAGCAAGTATTCATTTAAAACATAAAGATTTACATGGTAAAGATGTAATAGCATTAACTAAGTCTCAAGTAAATAAACTTACTAAAGCTTATAAAGCTGGTAAGGGAACCACGTTTAGAATGTCAACTAAACAACTTAAACATAACATGAAAGTAGAAGGAGGATTTTTACCTTTGATAGCTGGATTGGCATCAGCTGCTTTACCTGTATTAGCAAAAACAGTATTACCTGCTTTAGGTGTGGGTGCCCTAACTGGTTTAGCATCAACAGGAGTTCAAAAAGCAATGGGTAACGGATTATATCTTAAGAAAGGTGGCAGTATTTGTCAAGTTGAAACTGATGGTGAAGGTTTATATCTTAAACCATACAAAGGTAAAGGATTAGGTTCTAAAGGTGATGGATTGTATTTAAAACAAGGTGGAAAAATTTGTGATGGTAAAGGTCTTCTTTTAGGTCCAAATAGTCCATTTGCTAATATTCCTATATTAGGCGCAATTTTGTAAATTAAAAAAATGAATGTGTATAAATTTGGAAATAAACCTAAAATGGTTCAACCGAAAACTATTTTTTGGAACCCTGTAGAACTTAAATATCCAGCTAAAAAAGTTAATCCTGTTACTTGGGATGTTTTTACACAACAACCTATTGTATTAAACCCAAAAGAAACTAAAACTATTGCTTTAGGTTTTGGTTTTATGATGAGAAAGGGTGCCGTTTTAATTTCTCTATCTTATGCTCTAAAAACTAATCAATTAAGTATAACAAATGAGGTAGTGTTGGAGGAAACCCCAGATGTGGTTACCACAATTACAAACAACTCAAGTAAGCTAGTAAAAATTAATGAAAATGAATTTTTGTGTCGTCTTTACTATTCTATTTAAAAAAATAGTTGTAATTAATAAAATGGAACTAAAAGAAAAGATTTATCCAGTATTACCAGAAGCACGAAATATACCAAATGCACCATCATTACAACCAATACTATCAGCAGAAGACAATGGTCAATCCTTCAGGCTACAAAAAATATCAGAAATTCAAACATTTCTTGAAAATGAAGTTAAGGTTAGAGAGCAGTTAAGTAAAAAGTATTTAAAGATTAGCAAGAGCGTGGATAACGTTGAAGCTGGTCTAACTGTGGTTGCTTTAGGAGCAGGAGGAGGAGGAATTGCTTTACTCCCAACTGTAGTAGCAATTCCAGCAACGATAGCTTTAAAAGGTTGTGCCTTAGCTGTTGGACTTGCTGCAATTGTTAGTAAATTTGTGGTTAGAAGAAGTAGAACAAAATCAGAAAAACACCTTCAAATTAAAATGTTAGCTGATGCAAAGTTAAATACACTATTTACACATATATCTAAAGCTATCAGTGACAACAAAGTAGAACATTCAGAATTTACTTTAATTATGGATGAATTGGAAAAATACAAGGTGATGAAGGAAGAGATACGAGTTAAGTCAAGGAAAAAAAGCAAGCTAGAGGAACAGGAGAGCTTAATCGAGAAGGGGAAACGGGAAGCACGGGAGGAATTCCGCAGACTAGTTGAAAGAAACAATGGAACCCATTAAAGCTAAAACTAAAACCACCTAAGTTTAAATGTTCTTGTGCTTGTGAGATGGGTAATACTGATTAAAAAAATAAGATAAAAAAATTTTTTACTTAAAAAAATATGTCATTTTTAAAGATAAAAGACCCTGTGAAAAGAGACCAAATTGTAAAAGAATATCTTGCAACAAAGAAAAGAATTCGTGATAGTCAGCTTGCAGAGAGAACAGGTGAAATTGAATTACAAAAAGACCTTTCAAAGTTTTTTAAACCTATTACAGAAACACAAAAAGCTGCAACAAAGGAGATTACAGAAGGGCTTAAACCTATTAAAGAAGGGATTGAACAATTGCCTAAAGAGTTGCCTCAACAACAATTAATTCCTAAAGAGGAAGAGGAAGAAGTAGGATATTCATTATTAGATGAAAAATATAGACAATTAAAAGAAGAATATGAAGAAAATATTGATAAAACATTTGGTATTATAAGGAAAGATATTAATTATTATATAGGTAATAAAATGATTGATTACGATGGTGAATATATTTGGGTTGGTGCAGATAAATATCCACCAACGGATGCATTGTGGGAACTTATTATGGCAAAAAATCCAAGTAGAAAACATAATTTTTTAAATAATGACCTTATTAATTATGAAAAAATATTAAGGAATACCAATGTTATTTTTCGTGATAATGACCCAACAAAACCCCCTAAAAGCAGTGGTGGAGTTAAATACAGTGTTTTTATTAAACCTATTTACCTTAAAATCAAAGAAGAAAGAGCAAAAGCAAAAGCAGAAGCAGAAAGAAGAGCAGAAGAAGAAAAAGCTGGAAAAGGAATTACCATTATCCCATCTAACCCTAACTCACTATTAGAAAGATTAGACCTCTTAATGGCAAGTAAAAAAGCTGGTAATACAGGTGTAAGAAATGAGTTGGTAAGTATTTGTGATGAATTAAAAAGACAACGTGTATTAAATTCAAAGAGTTATAAAAAATTAATGTCTATACTATAAAATGATTACATCACAAAAGAGAGGATTTAAAAGAAATTATGCTTATGGAGGAGCAGGGATATTTGATACCTTTGTTAATTTTCTTACTAGACTTTTTACTAGTAGTGCAGCTAAACAACTTACCAGTGCCGCGGTTGATGTTGGTAAAAGTGTTGCTAAGGAAGGGGCAAAGAAAGCGTTAGAGGTTGGAAAGAGTGCCGCGGTTGATGCAGGTAAAAAGTTAGTTCAAAAGGCTTTAACACCAAAATCTAAAAAGATTTTAGAAAAATATACTCAAAAGCCTACTACAACAACTCAACCTGCAACGCAAAATATTAATACCTTAATAGATGGTAGTGCCATTGCTATACAAGATTTAGTTAAGAAATTAAATAGTAGGGGTTCCGGAGTTAAAGTGTTATGAAAAAAATAAATTTAAGTTAAGCAAATTATTACATTAAATAAAAAAAGAATGTCAAATCTTAAATTTAAAATAACAAAATATGAAAAATACAATACAAAAAGGGTTGGTATCCTTTTTGCTAACTTTAAGATAAATGAAGATTGTGAAATTCTTGAAGTTACCAATACAAGTTATGATTATAAAAAGGTTGCTTTAAAATTGTCACCTGAAAAAGCTGATATCATTAAGGAATTTGAAGAAAATGTAAATCAATATTTAGAAGAAAATGATATACCTAAGGTAACCATTCTTTACGGAAATAGAATTTATCCTAAAATGAGAAAAAATTTTTCTGCTGAAAAACTTAAAAATATTAAACTTAAGGGTGTTTTTGTAAATGATGAAAACAAATCATTTCCTCAACTATGGCTAGAATATTAAAAACACAACTCAATTATAATTTTGACTTAAAAATTATAATTGCATATAATAAAATGGATATTTTAAACATTAAAGCGCCGATTTTAAAAGATGATAGTATTGATGAATATGAATATTTTGAATATGAACCTATTACAGGAACCAATCTAAACAACTCTGGAGGAAATATAAGGATTGATATTGAAACTCAAGATATTTTTTATCATCCTTCAGAGTCATATCTTCAAATTTTAGGTGTATTAGAAAAAGCAGATGGAACACCTTATACTGTATTTGGAGCAAATTCTGATGATGTTTCCTTAACAAATAATGGGTTGATGTATTTGTTTAAAAATATTAGATATCAACTTAGTGGTCAAGAGATAGAAAGCATTAATTACCCTGGTCAAGCTACCACAATGCTAGGGTTGTTAAAATACCCCGATGACTTTGCTAAATCACAAGGTCTAAACCAACTATGGTACAAAGATACTGATGCTGTCGCAAGCAGTATTGATAATTCTGGTTTTGCGGTAAGAAGATTATATAATTTAAATTCAAATCCTGTTGGAACATTTAGTTTTAGAATACCATTGAAACATATATTTGGTTTTTGTGAAGATTACAACAAAGTTTTATATGGTATGAAACAAACACTAACCTTAACAAGAAACAATGATAATGATGCAATTTTTAGGGCTGACACTGTTGCAGCTGCAGGTGGCAATCCTGCTAGACATGAACCTGGTAGAGTTAGATTAACTAAAGTATCTTGGTTTATACCACATGTGGAGCCGGAAGATGGTAATAGGTTGGAACTTTACAAATTTATCGAGAAGAAAGAAAAGTTTCCAGTTGGGTTTAGAATGATACAAAGCGACTCAATAGCGGTACCACAAGCAGCAACAGGTTTTACTTGGAGGCTATCAGCTAAATCATCTCCTGAGGTTCCGCGTTTTTTAATTGTTGCTTTTCAAACTGGTAAAAGTGGTGATCAAGAACAAAACCCAGCTATATTTGACAACTTAGATGTTAAGGGTATCCATGTAATGTTAGGTTAAAAAAAATATCCTGCTTATGATTATGATATAAATTTTGCTCAAAATCAATTTAGTAGAATATATAGTGAAGCTGCTTTGTTTAGAAAAAAGTTTTTTAACATGGATGAATTGGTTTCAAATCCAAATATTACACCATCAGATTTTAAAAATCTTTTTCCTTTGTTTGTGTTTGATGTATCAAAGCAAAGTGAAAGGTTAAAGTATTCTGTAACTGATATTCATATTAAGGTAACATTTACTGCAAATCCTCCTGCAAATACTGAAGCATTTGCGGTTTTACTTAGTGACAGGATGATTAACTTTCAGAGTGATGGTAATAAGATGAGTGTAGTATATTAAGTTATTTTTTATGTTATATAAAATATGCTAAAGATTGCTGATTTTAAAAAAATATTAACAGATAACAATATTAAGTGGTATTCCTATTGGAACAAGAAAAAGTATATTGATGTTTTAAAGGAGCATGGATTGTATCCTGAAGAAGCTATACCACTTAAAAAAGTACCTAATTATGATAGACTAAAGGATATTAGTAAAAATCCTAAAACGGTAATATTAAAGAATGTTGAAACTGAAGAAGAAACAACATTTCCATCAATTTACAAGGCAAGTAAGTTTATTGACCGTTGCCCTCAAACGATTGAAAATTGGAATGGTAGGGTTTGGAATGGTAAATATAAAATTGATATTCAATAATTTTATTATTTTTTAAAAAATAATAAAATTGACTTTAAGATAATTTTATTTATTTTAAAAATTATAGCGATGTATTCTTTTTCACGAAGATTTATCAATAGATTAACAGATGCTAGTCAAATGATTGCATCTAATCTATATAGTGGTGCTCGAAGGGCTGTCTCAGCGGTAATTCCTCAGAGTGTTAGAAGAAGAGTATCTAATTTTACTAATTGGCTAACTGGTAATGTTGAAGAAGAGCAGATTCCACAAGTTTTAAACCAAGTTTTAGAAAATGTAGAAGAACGCTTACCAAGAAGAGCAATGCCAAACTTTGAATTAAGACAAGAAATGTCAGCATTAAGAGAATTTGCAACACAGCATGTTATAGATGGAGTAAGGGGATGGGGGCCGGATGATTTTTTAGAAGTATGTAAAGAAAGCATAACAAGTTTTTTTAAGAAACCATAGAAATACAAAGGTAAAGCTAGTACTTTTATGTGAATTTACAAAGGAAACAACTGATGGTATTAGAAAAACAGAAAGCCCATTTTCATCACGCCAAGAAATTATTACAAGAGAAAGCAATGTAAATGAACTATATGATACAATGGTAGAACGAATTATGGAAAATTTTGACCTTTTTTTACAAAAAGAAAGTGGTTGGATTTTTGAAAGGGTTATAAACTTAAAATTATATGTTGTAGAAAATAGACCGTTAAGGGAGGGGTTAGCAGGCTCATGGTTACCTTTACCAGCAGGATTAAAAAGAGCAAATAATAGAAATGGGCTTGTTAATATTAAAAATATGGAGGATCATAACTGTTTTTTATATTGTGTTATGAGGGTAGCTTACCCGAAAGAAAATGATCCACAAAAAGTTGACAAAAAATTAAAAGAACAAATAAAAGAATTAAATATGCAAGGAATAGAATGTCCTGTTAAATTGTGTGATATTAATAAATTTGAAAATCAAAATCCAGATTTTTCTATCGTTGTTATAGGTTATGATGAGAAAGATGGATTATATCCCCTTAGAAGGCAAAGAAAAGAAACCTTTGGTAGAAAACATTTAGTGATTCTTTTGTTAATAAAAGATGAAGATGAAAATAGCCATTATGTTTGGGTAAAAAATCAAAAGTGCACTATTAAGAGCAAAAATATCAAAAAATACAAATAAAATATTTTTTTGTTGGAGCTGTTTAGGACATTTTACAAGTGAAAGCGTTTTGGAAAATCATAGAGTGTATTGCTATGAAGAAGATGCTGTAAGAATTAAAATGCCTTCAAAAAAAGAAAGTATAGTAATGTTTAAAAACTGGGTTAAAACACAATGGCATCCTTTTGTTGTTTATGGCGATTTTGAAACGGCGCTTGTACCAATACAACACACAAAACCAGACCCAAGTAAAAGTTCAACAACAAAAATTCATATGCATGTTCCAACAGGTTATTCTTTCTATTTAAAAAGTTTTGATGAAAATGTTTTTAAGTCTAAATTGCTACTATATCGAGGAGAAAAAGCAGAGGAAAAGTTTGTGGAAGAAATAGAAAAGCTAACCAGAAAGATTTTTAAATTACCAAAAAAAGATATGATACTTACTGAAAAGGATGCAGAAGATTTTAATAAGACAGATACTTGTTATCTTTGTAATAAGAAGTTTGGAGAGGAAGAAGAAAGTGATGAAGAAGACGAAAGCGATGAAGAAGATGGAGTGGAAGAAGAGGAAGAAAAAGGAAAAAGATGAAGATAGATGGAAAAAAGTAAGAGACCACTGTCATTTTAGTGGTAGATATAGAGGAGCAGCACATAATAAATGTAATCTTAAATTTCGTAAACCAAACTTTCTCCCTGTTTTCTTTCATAATTTGTCTGGATATGATTGTCATCTTTTTGTTAAAAGTCTTGGTGTTAGTGAGGGGGAAATTAATGTAATCCCAACTAATGAGGAAAAATATATAAGCTTTACAAAAAAGACTTTTGTACGTCAGTGGGAAAATAAAAATAAAACAAAAGATATTTATAAGGATACAAGGTTTTTAGATAGTTTTAAATTTATGGGCACAAGTTTAGCAAAACTAGTAGAAAATTTAAATAATGATCAATTCAAAAACCTAAGAAAGTATTTCCCAAAAAAAGAAGAGTTTAATCTTCTTCGTAGAAAGGGGGTTTATCCAAATGAATATATTGATTCTTTAGAAAGGTTAAATGAGATGCAATTGCCTCCTATAGAGGCATTTTATTCAAAACTTACTGGAGAAGGAATTTCAGATGAAGATTATGAACATGCAAAAAAGGTATGGAAAACATTTAAAATTAAAACTCTTGGTGAATATCATGATTTATATTTAAAAACGGATGTTCTTCTTTTAGCTGATGTGTTTGAAAGTTTTAGAGAAGTTTGTTTTAAAGTTTATGAATTAGATCCTACCTGGTATTTTACTGCACCTGGTTTAGCTTGGGATGCAGCATTAAAGTTAACTGGTGTTAAGTTAAAACTGATTAGAGATAAAAATAAAATCCAGTTTATCGAAAGAGGGATTAGGGGAGGGATTTCGATGATTGTTAAAAGACACATAAAAGCCAATAATAAATATTTAGGTAAAAAGTATAATTCAAAGAAACTTTCAGTATTTTGTAAATATTTAGATTGTAATAACTTGTATGGTTGGGCAATGAGTCAGAAGCTTCCGACTGGTGGATTTAAATGGATGACAGAAAAGGAACTAAACAACTGGAAACGACATCCCTGTTTTTTAGAAGTTGATTTAGATGTTCCTAAAGAACTGCATGATTATTTTAATGAGCTTCCTCTTGCAGCAGAGAAAAAAAAAGTTAATGGTGTTGAAAAACTAATGCCAAATTTAAACGATAAAAATAACTATGTTATACATTGTGAAAGTTTAAAACAGTGTTTATCTCTTGGTCTAAAGCTTAAAAAGGTACATAGAGGAATTAAGTTTAAAGAGAGTGATTGGTTAAAACAATACATAGATTTAAACACACAACTAAGAAAAAAGGAAAAAATGATTTTGAAAAGGATTTTTATAAGTTAATGAATAATTCAGTATTTGGTAAAACTATGGAAAATATAAGAAAAAGGGTAAATGTTAGGCTTGTCAGAAGTAAAAAATCGGCTAAGAAATTCGTAAACAAACCAAACTTTAAACATTTAGAAATATTTAATGAAAATTTGGTAAGCATTCATATGGGAAAAACACAGGTAAAATTTAACAAGCCAATATATTTAGGGTTTTCCATTCTTGAATTAAGTAAAACTTTGATGTATGATTTTTCACTATAACTATATTAAACCAAAATATGGAGATAGGACAACTTTAGGACTTACTGATACGGATAGTTTATTGTATGGAATTAAAACAGAAGATTTTTATAAAGATATTTCGGATGATGTTAAAGATAAGTTTGATACAAGTGATTATCCTAAGGAGGGGCATTCTTCAGGTATACCAGTTGGTATAAATAAAAAGGTGATTGGTATGTTTAAGGATGAAACAAGTGGAAAGGAAATAGAAGAGTGTGTTGGTTTAAAACCAAAAATGTACAGTATTAAAATGGATGATGGGGAAGAAAGTAAAAAATGTAAGGGGATTAAGAAAAATATAATTAAAAAAAATATAACACATCAGGATTATCTGAATTGTTTAGAAAAAAATGATATTCATTATAAAATTATGACAAATATAAGAAGTTATAAACATCAACCTTATACAGAAGAAATTAATAAAATAGCATTAAGCGCAAATGATGACAAAAGGTATATTTTACCTGATGGAATTCATACTTTAGCTTGGGGGCATTATAGGATTAAGGAATACAAAGAATAAATTTTTATTTGTGTTAAGAACAAATGAAAATTACAAATTTTTGTTTACTATTGTCTTTTTAATTTACCACACGTTGCACATTGTAGAATAATGTTTTTATAATTTGATCCTGTTAGATAATTTTTTATTTTATAAAATAAACTTTCTTCTTCATATGCAAATTTAAACATACCATAACAATCATTTTCAAGGTGAATAAGGTGGTAGCTATGCTTAAAAATACCATATTTTTTACCATCAAAAATTATATAATATTTCCAATTTGTTAATTTATCCATTTCTTTAACTACTTTATCCCTTTTTTCATTGTATTCTTCAACTAAATTATTTACTTTGTTTACTTCATTGTTAATTTCTTCTATCACTTGTAAATCTTCTTCACTGATTTCTTTTTCTCTTGTGTTAAGTAAAAGTACACAATTTTTTAATTCTTGCAAAACATTTATATAAGTTTCTTTTCCATATTGTATTTTTTTCCCAGTTTTATAGTTTATTCCGTTTTTTAATTTTTCATATTTATCTTTTAAAGTTATAGAATCATCAACAGCAATTTTTTCTTTATATCTTAATGAAAATGGTATATAATTTTTTGGATAAATTGAAACTGGATATTTTATTTGAGGTGGGAACCTTTTAATTTTTTCTTCCATTATTTATTTTTTATTAAATAAAAATTTTTTTACTTAAATCATTTTTTTATTTAATTTTTTTATCAAAATCTTAAGCCACCCACAAACTCATAAGCTGGTTAACCATTGCATCATGCGTTGGTTAATGGGGTGGGAAAAAGGTTAAGCAATTGTTTGATGTAAGGGTTTGTTGGGGGGTTATGTGTTGGTTGGTTGATGAGCTGGTTTTTTTTCTCAATCAAAAAATTTTTTTTTTTTTTTTTTTTTTTTTTTTTAATTTTTTTAAATTTTTTTTTAAATTTTGATTTAAGTAAAAAATATTTTAAAAAGGAGGTTTGCTATTTTGTTTGCTGACCTTCATCAGATTGACTTGTTAACCCATTTTATGTTAATTTTATGAGCATGCTTAATGTTACATGAAATTGTTATATTGCTGTTTATTGTTATGTTGATGTATCATATAAGGGCTAGTCTCATATTATAGGTTTTGAGCTCAAACAAACAATAATATGACTACTATTGTATATAATAAAATGGATATTTTAAATATTAAAACACCAATTTTAGATGATAAAAGTATTGATGAATATAAATATTATGAATATCTACCTATTACAGGAACCAATCTAAACAACCCTGGAGGAAATATTAGGATTGATATTGAAACTCAAGATATTTTTTATCATCCTTCTGAGTCATATTTACATTTTGTAGGTGGATTACAAAAAACTGATGGAAGCGTTTATAATCCAGGAAATGATCGCGATTGGGTATCCTTAATAAACAATGGGCTGATGTATTTGTTTAAAAATATCAGATATCAACTTGGCGGTCAAGAGATAGAAAGCATTAATTACCCTGGTCAAACTACCACAATGCTAGGACTGTTAAAATATCCTGATGACTTTTCTAAATCACAGGGTCTAAATCAAGTGTGGTATAAAGATACCAGTGTAAATGCTGATATGGAAAATGTAGGTTTTAAAGTTAGAAGAGATTATATTTTAGGTGCAAATGATAATAATATAGCTGCCAATGATAAAGGAGTATTTAGTTTTAGGATACCATTGAAACATATATTTGGTTTTTGTGAAGATTACAACAAAGTTATATATGGAATGAAACAAACACTAACCTTAACAAGAAGCGATGATAACGATGCAATTTATAGACCTGCCACTGTTGTAGCTGCAGGGGGTAATCCTGCTAGACATGAACCTGGTAGAGTTATGTTAATGGCTGTATCTTGGTTTATGCCGCATGTAGAGCCAGAAGATGGTAATAAGTTTGCACTTTATAAATTTATCGAGAAGAAAGAAAAATTTCCAGTTGGGTATAGAATGATACAAAGCGACTCTATTACAGTTCCACGGGCAGCAACAGGTTTTACTTGGAGGCTATCAGCTAAATCATCTCCTGAAGTGCCACGTTTCTTAATTGTAGGTTTTCAGACAGGTAGAAGTAATAGCCAAGAACAAAACCCTGCTATATTTGATAACTTAAATGTTAAAAATATTCATGTAATGTTAGGTTCAAAAAAATATCCTGCTTATGATTATTATATAGATTTTACTGCTAATCAAATTAGTAGAATATATAGTGAAGCTGCTTTGTTTAGAAAAAAATTTTTTAGCATGGATGAATTGGTATCTAACCCTAATATTACTCCTTCAGATTATAAAACTCTCTTTCCTTTGTTTGTGTTTGATGTATCAAAGCAAAGTGAAAGGTTAAAGTATTCTGTAACTGATATTCATATTAAAACAACATTTACTGCAAATCCTCCTGATCAAACTGTAGCATATGCAGTTTTAATTAGTGATAGGTTAATTAACTTCCAGAGTGATGGAAATAAAATGAGTGTAGTGTATTAAGTAATTTTTACTTAAATAAAAAAAATGCAAAAGATTGCTGATTTTAAAAAGATATTAACAGATAACAATATTAAGTTTTATTCCTATTGGAACAAGAAAAAGTATATTGATGTTTTAAAAGAGCATGGTTTATATCCAGAAGAAGCAATACCACCTAAGAAATCACCTAATTATGACAGATTAAAAGATATAAGTAAAAATCCTAAAAAGGTAATATTAAAGGATGTAGAAACTGAAGAAGAAACAACATTTCCATCAATTTACAAGGCAAGTAAGTTTATTGACCGTTGCCCACAAACAATTGAAAATTGGAATGGAAGAGTATGGAATGGTAAATATAAGATTAACATTCAATAATTTTATTATTTTTTAAAAAATAATAAAATTTAAAAATGTGACTTAAGGAAAAATTTTTTTATTAAAAAATATGGATAATGAATTTGATAGATATACAGTTGATGGATTAAGAGCTTTAGCAAGAAATAGAGGATTAAGAAGATACTCAAGGCTAAGACGTAATGAACTAATTACCCTTTTAATCAATACGGGACCTTCAATATTAGATAGAGATATTGGAACCACGAGGGATCCAATATTACAACCAACAATAGCTCCACCACCTACATTAAGACAAAGGCCAGCCACTCCACCATCTACATCAAGACAAAGGCCAGCCACTCCACCAACTACTTCAGTTAATGATTTGTTAAGAAGCTTAAAAAATGTAAGAGTGGAACAACCTAGTATTTCACCTGAAGTAAAAGCACTTAAAGATAAAATTTAAAAAATATATAGTAAAGTAAATCAAATAACGGTAGAAAAGTCGCAACCAGCTCTAAAAAAATTGGGCAGAAGAACATAAAATAAAAGGAATTCCTGTTGAAACTCCTGATGAGTTTTTTGCATTGACGCAACCATCTTTAATAAAAGTTTTAAGAGAAAAACGTGGGACTAAAGTAAAAATGAACCTCCAATGTTATATGAAAAGGGGAGAGGGGGAAAGCTTAGAAATAGTCAAAGCTAATTTTTCTTCTGATATAAATGAAATTAATTTAGATGGAACTAATGCAACTGATTTATACTTTACTATGGTAGAAAGAATTTTAGAAAATTTTGTTAATTTTTTAAAACAGGGTAGCGGTTGGGTATTTGATAGTATAATACATTTAAAGATACATACGGTAGTTTATGAACCATTAAGAGCTTCATAATATATACCTCTTCCAAAATGGATAGCTAACAAAAAGGCATGTATCAATATGAAAAATGAGGATGATGAAGAATGTTTTACGTGGTCTATTTTAAGGCATTTAAATCCAACAGATAGTCATCCTGAAAGAATAGATGGTAATTTAAAATCAAAGAAAAATAGCTTAAATATGAAAGGAATTACATATCCTGTTTCTTTACTTGATATTGATAAGTTTGAAAGAAAAAATCCAGAAATTAGTGTTAATGTTTTAATGTATAATGATAACAAAAAAATCAGACGTGTCAGAGCTATAAAAAGTTTAAGAAAAAATCATGTAAATTTACTGTTAATTGAAGATGATGAAAACTCACATTATGTTTTAATAAAAAATATTAAAGCTTTGTTAAGAACTCAAACTGCCTCTAATAATAATGTAGAGTATTGTATGCTTTGTATGGGGCATTTTGGAAGTGAAAAACTTTTAGAAAAACATATGAAGCGATGTGTAGATCATGATGGAGTCGATCTAAAAATGCCTGACCCTGGTAGCATAATACAATTTATAAATCACAACAGAAAAATTAAGGTGCCTTTTGTTGTTGATGCTGATATAGAATGCATATTGGAACCTATAGAAAACAATGAAAAACCGAGTCAAAAAGAAAGTTTCACTATTCAAACACAAAAACATGTTCCTGTTAGTTTTTGGTATATCATTAAATGTTTTGATGATGAGGTTTGTTTACCCATATTAAGAAATTATACAGGAAAAGATGTTGAACAAAAATTTATTGACATGTTAACTAATGATATTAAAGAATTAAACAAAAGATATTGTCAAAATCCAGTGTCAATTAAGATAACAGAAGATGAAGAAAAATCACATAAAAGAGAAACAGAATGTTGGTTATGTAAAGAAAAATTTACTCACGAAAATTATAAAGTAAGAGACCATTGTCATTTTACTGGTAAGTATCGCGGCGCAGCTCATACCAAATGTAATCTTAAAGCAAAAATTCCTGACTTTACACCCATTTTCTTTCATAACTTAAGCGGTTATGATGCACACCTTTTTATTAAGTTTCTTGGTAAAACTAGTGGACGTATCAGTTGTATTCCTAACAATGAGGAAAAATATATTAGCTTTACTAAGCATATTTATGTTGAAAAAAATAAATCTCATCAAATAAGGTTTTTAGATAGTTTTAAGTTTTTACCAGACAGCTTAGATAAACTTACATCATCTTTAAGTGAAAACCAGTTTAATATTTTATCAAGATATTTTACGAAAGAACAACTACCACTGGTTAAAAGAAAAGGAGTTTTTCCTTATGATTGGTTGGATTGTTTCGAAAAATTAGAAGAAACACAACTACCACCAAAAGAAAAATTTTATTCGAGTTTAAACAAAGAACCTATCAAAGATGAAGATTATGAACACGCATCAAATGTTTGGAAAACTTTCAACATGAAAACATTTAAGGATTATTTAGAGCTTTACAATAAAGTGGATGTTTTGCTTTTAGCTGATATCATTGAAAACTTTAGAGATGCTAGCCTAAAAGATTTTGGTTTAGATCCTGCTTGGTATTATACTTTACCTGGTTATGGTTGGGATGCAATGCTTAAGATAAGTGAAATAAAACCTGAAAAATTATCAGATCGAGATCAACTTTATTTTTGGGAAGGGGGAAAAAGGGGAGGGATTAGGATGTGTAGTAAACGATATTCAAAGGCAAACAATAAATATATGGGAGAGGCATATGACCCATCAAAACCATCAATATATTTATTATATATAGATAAAAACAGTCTTTATCCTTGGGCTATGAGCAAGCCTTTACCTATAGGTGGTTTTAAAAATATGACTGACGAAGAATTAGAAAATTGGGAAAATTACCCTTGTCTTTTAGAGGTAGATTTAGAGTACCCTGAAGAGTTGCATGATGAACATAATGCTTTTTCATTAGCACCAGAAAGGTTAAAAGTAGGAAAAGTAGAAAAATTAATTCCAAACTTAAATGATAAAGAAAAATATGTAGTTCATTATGTAGCTTTAAAAACTTACTTAAAATTAGGATTAAAAATTAAAAAAATACATGCGGGAATTAAATTTAAAAAGAGTAGCGCTATTAAAAAATATATTGAAAAATGTGCAGAGTTAAGAACAAAAGCAAAACAAGCAGAAAATGATTTTCTAGAAAAATTATTTAAGTTAATGATGAATGCTGTTTTTGGTAAAACTATGGAAAACATTAGAAATAGAGTAAATATAGAATTAGTTAATAGCACAAATAGCTTTCGTTTTAAAAAGTTGACTGCTAAACCAAACTATCATCATACTACAATATTTGATGAAAATTTAGTTGCTGTCCATACAAAAAAATTAGAATTAACATATGATAAACCTGTTTATTTAGGAGTAAGCATACTAGATATTAGTAAAACACCGATGCAACTAGATTATTATGATCATTTTAAAAAAATATATGGTGAAAAAGTAGAGATGTTATATACAGATACCGATAGTTTTATACTAGAAATAGAAACTGAAGATTTGTATGAAGATATGGCTAAAGACGCTGATACAATGTATGATTTTAGTAATTACCCAGAAGAGCACCCATTGTATAGCGTAAAAAATGAAAATGTTTTAGGCATGTTTAAGGATGAATTAGCGGGTGATATTATGGCTGAATTTGTTGGTTTGGGAGCAAAAACATATTCTTATCGTAAAATGGTCATTAAAAGAGAGAAAAAAACGAAAGAAAATCCAAAACCAAAACCAATTTTAGATGACAATGGTAAAATACAATGGATAGATGAAGAAGATAAAAGATGTAAGGGAGTGAAAAAGTCTGTTGTTAAAAATGAAATGAGATTTAAAAATTATAAGGATTGCTTGGATACAGGAAAAGATTTTTATAGAATTATGGGAGGGATAAGAAGTTATGGTCATGAATTGCGTACCGAGGAGATAAACAAAAAAGCATTAAGCGCTGCTGATGACAAAAGATATATTTTACCTGATGGTATAAATACTTTAGCTTATGGGCATTATAGGATTAAAGAGCTAACTGAAGAAGAAAGAAAAAAATATGAACAAGAAGGGGCAAGACCAAAAACATATTAAAATATTTAATCTAGTAAAAAGATTAAATATTTTTTAAATTTTAATAATCTGCATCTTCATTAAAATTACTATTATAAAAAATAGTTGTAAGAACTAATCCACCTCCACCTGAAAAAATTATTAAGGGTAAATATAAGTTTATATACTCATTAAATGATTTATAATCATTAGATTTAACTTCTATAGAAGGGAGTGATATACCACAATTATTTTTTTCAAAATCAACATAATAATTTATTGAATAAATAAAATTTATAGATTTTAAATTTTTTTCTTTTTCTCTACTTAATAAAAAATATGAAGCAGATTTTAGTCTGTTATTCATTCTTTCATCACTTTTTAAATTTACATCATGAAAATATAATGATACATGTTTCATTTTATCATTTTCAAAATTATAATTTGTTATTAATTTTTCAAAAGCTCTATCTTTTAATAATCTATTTAAGGTTTTTCTTTCTTTTTTACTTAATTTTTCTAAAACTTTCTTCATCTTCATATACTGTTTATTTGCAGGATTTTAAAAGTTAAATTCAAATTTTTTTTTTTATTTTAAAAAAAAAATTTTTATAGAAATTGAAATGAAGGACTGATGATCATACCTTGCTAAGCTGGTTTGCTGATGCATCACTTACTGATAAACCGGATAGTCATAGCCTGATGTGTTGACTGATGGGGGAGGAAAAAGGTTAAGCAATAAACTGATGTAAGGGTTTGTTGGGGGGTTAATGCAATGAAGTATTAAGTTAATTACTAACTGATAAACTGATGTAAGGGTTTGTTGGTTAGTCGACTGCAATGAAGTATTAAGTTAATTACTAACTGATAAACTGGCTAGCCGTTGCATGATGAGAGAGAGTGATAATTTAAATTTTTTTTTAATTTTTTAATTTTTTTAATTTTTAATAAAATGGCTTAAGTAAAAAAATATTTATAAAAAAGGTGGCTGTTTTGTTTGCTGATCTTAATTAGATTGTCTTGTTTAACCCATTTTGTTTTTTTTAATTGTACGAGCAAGTTAATGCTACATAAAATTGTTAATATGTTTTATATTGTTTAAGGGCTAGCTATATGCATGCGGCTGAGTACCATATGCTTAAGGCTAGTGAGATTGCTTAGGTAAAAGGGTTTGTTATTATTTGTTGTACATTTCCGTCATATTTACAAAGCTGGGCCAAAGAGATTGCTTAAGGAAATGGTTTGTTATTATTTGTGGTACATTTCCGTCATATTTACAAAGCTGGGCCAAAGAGATTGCTTAAGGAAAGTTTTTAAATTATATGAGCGGGGAATGTATTATTTGTGGTACATTTTAGCCGGGGATAATTTGTTAAGGGATTGCGTAGCATAAGGGGTTTAGGCCCAGATCAAGTCTTTATCTATCTACTGAGGACTGATGACAGTCATTGCGACAAGATCCATTCCCTTCTCACCTCTGATCATTGATTCGACGATGTTAATGCGGGAAAGCAACTAGGGGCTTTGAAAAAAATATAGCGCAAAGTACTGTAAAAGAAGAAAGAAAGCACGGTATGTAATGCATGAAACGATGTGAAATACCACACTCAAATAAACAAAACCATCAATCCCGTAAAAAATATATCCGAATATTCGTCACTTTCAAAGAAATATTAATTCACGTGCGATTCTGTTTTCTAACCGAGCACAGTCTTCATCGATAGCATTTCCTCCAATGTTTTGCCAATTATTTAACCCTTTACCACACCATCCCGACTTTTAACGACCCTGAGAAAGAATGCCTTTGAAAACACTGTGAGGAAAGGAGAAATGCTGGTAACCAGCATTTTCTCCTTTTTCCACAGTGTTTTCTACCCTTTCCAAAACAAATTTCAATTTTAAAGTTACATACTTTTTGTCGTCTGCAAATGCTTTCAATTTCAACCAAACTAAAATTTTATCGTTTGGTAAAGAGTTAAAAGATACGGATTTGTCGTCTGCAGATCCCTTCAATTTGGAAGACTCTAAAATTTTGTCGTTTAGTAAAGAGTTAACGTAGTGGCTGCTAAATACAAGTGATTCGTGTACATAAGCTTACACAGACTGGTCTGAATATGCTGGTTCGAACATCTTTTCCGTTCACCTGTGAGGCGTTTACCAGACGAAAAAAAGACTAAACCATATGGAAAGCATTTGAAGACCCGCTAAATGTAACAAATAATAAGGAGTTGCCCCGGAAAAGTTAGAAAACACTGGGAAAATGGGGAAAAGGTGTAAATGCTGGCTACCAGCATATATTTACCATTTATATGGCCCAAAGAGTGCTTACAAGATTTATCTAAGATTAAGCCCCAAGACCTACTTTTTGACCCGACCTTAGCTAATTTCAAAATTGTCTAAGATATCATCAAGACAAACATTCTGACAGACTTTCATGAGTATCCGACTGAAAATGTGGTCTATATTGTGCACACAAGATTTTTCCATGATTTGACCCGGTGACTTACATTTAAACCCCACGTGACCCAATTTCGAAACTGTCCGAGATTTTATCGAAACGAACATTCTGACCATATTATATTTGCATTGGACTAAAAACGTGGACTCAACCGTGCACACAAGGTTTTCTAAAGATATGTCTCTGTAACCAACTGCTTAACCCCATGAGACCCAATTTCGAAGTCGCCCAACCTATTATCAAGACTAACATTCTGATCAATTTTCATGAGTATCAGGCTGAAAATGTTGCCTCTAGAGTGCACATAAGGTAATTGACGCCCGACGGACGACGCACGACCCACAACGGACGACGGACACAGCACGATCACAATAGCTCACCTTTAAAATCGGATTGCGCGTTTTGTGCTGTCTGGTTTTGATCTACACTGGCCGCAAAGACAACCAAGGCGGTTTAAGGGATAAAAGAAAAAACAAATACTCACAGTAGAGCCCACTAGAGAGCCAGTTGGGTTCTTTGATTATAGGGGACACAAAATCAGGGTGCAAGGTGATTCTCTTGAACAAGTCTGTGGTCCCACATTTTGCCACGCCCACCAGGTACATGTATGGAAGACAGTACATCTTATTCTTTTTATACCAGCAAGGATTCTTATGGTGCTGAATAAATTCCGGTGGGTGCTGTGTAGTGAAAAGTATTACATCATCATCATCATGATCATCATGATGATCATCATGATGATGATCATCATCATCAGTATTGTATAAGAAAAGCAAAGGCTAACGTGAACAAAGATTTTCTGTAAAGTAACGCATAATTCTAGCACTTTAACAGGAAATGAAATGAACGCTTCGTAGTTATAAAGAATTTAATATAGGCATTTTTCAAATATTGACGGGGGCACAAGTTGAAACAACTCGTAATCTGAGTGAATTTGAATTTGACACAAAAACTGATTGAGCAAAAATAACGGAAACACCCTATATACATGTCACGGCTCATCTGGAAATAATATAGTTCAACTATTGTTTACTAAACCTTTTACCGCACAGTCCCGTGTTTTAACGACCCGGGAAACCCTTTAGCTCCTTCAACACTATTTGATCTGGAATACATTAAACTCTGATCGCCATTGTACCAGAGGCTAGTTCATAGGAAATATTCAAACGTGTCATTGCCCTCCAAGCTTTCAAATAATGTTTAGGTTTGTTTTACTTAGGTATACATGTTATGGACCCAAACTTAATACTTTTGAAAAGTGTTGATTGAAACATTTGGGCTCAAACTGAAATACTGTTAGTCACATGATCTTACAAATGACAACACCCATGAGAAATGATTATCAACCTCAGGAAATTCATTTACATCTGTCAATCTATCGGTGAAAGCTGCCAACGGAACTGATAAAAACCACGTTAAGAATGAATTAATATACTGTTTGTCGATGAAAACGTATTTAGAAAGATTTCAATGGAAAAATGTGACTCGTTTTGGGTCTTTTTTTTTGTTTTTGAGAGGGGATTTACTTTTTTAAGAACAGAAAAGCGATCCGTTTCCGGCTAAACAAAATATCGCGTAGGTGCATAGACTCAATAATAATAATAACAGCCGCAGGATTTGATCACCGGATCACCCAAGGCTTGCCAAATGATCATCCATCGTAATGCAGCCGCGGGATTCGATCTACGGACAAGCCGAGGTTTGCTGAATATTCCCTGATTATATTTCGAAAAACTAGATGTTGTCTTTTGGCAAGACAGACAGAGAAACAGAGAGACAGACAGACAAACAGACAGAAAGCTCATGGAAAATGAAATTTCTTTCAGGTAGAAATGAGAAATGTACTCACTAGATCTAGAATGTTAACTGGAGTCTTCTGTAAGACTTTAAGACATGGGCTTGTTTTGTTGTCGACTTGCACGCGTACAGAAGTTTTCAAATGTTTTGGTGGTATACACTGTAGATTCGAAGGTGTCCATAGAAACAAAAGCAGTGCAAAGGCTGCCACAAAAGTGATCGCTGCCCATCCATACCTGAGGAGATTAAAGAATTTTCTTCAGATCATTTCGTGTACGTTTTGAACGCTTACAGGGGCAATATCCCATTGTTTAGTTTTTCAAAAGGAAAATATCACAGGGACGTGATATGTTACCCTTAGTTTCTGGAAACAAGAGGACCACTGGTCCTAAAGCGCTTACCTGAGTAAAGTTATCTACGGTTGATAAAGCTGAAGAGATCCTGGTTTTAGTGGTGCAAAACAAATGAGCGTAAGTGACCTACTTTTTGACCCAACATGACCCAATTTCAAATTTGTCCAAGATATCATCACGACAAACATTCTGACTAAGTTTCATGAGTATCGGGCTGAAAATGTGACCTCTACAGTGCACACAGGGTTTTTCAAACAGGTGGCAGAGTGACCTACTTTTTGACCCAATGTGACCCAATTTCCAACTTCTCCAAGACATCATCAAGACAAACATTCTGACCTAGTTTCATGGGTATCAGGCTCAAAATGTGACCTTTAAAGTGTACACAAGGTTTTTCTATGATTTTACCCAGTGAACTACTTTTTGACCCAATATGACCCTATTTTAAAACATGTCCGAGATATCATCAAGCAATACATGCTGAGCAAGTTTGGTGTGTGTCAGGCTGAAAACGTGACCGATAGAGTGTACACTTGGTTTTTCTAAGATTTGGCCCTGTGACCTACTTTTTGACCCGACATGACCCAATTTTAAAGTTATCCACGATATCATCAAGACAAATATTCTGAGGAAGTTTCATGCGTATCAGGCTGAAAATGTAGCCTGTAGAGTGAGCTAAAAAATCGCTTCCGGCGGGACTCGAACCCACGTACTTTAAAGCTAAATTTGGCGATATAACGACCCAAGCTATGAGGCCTACCGATAATATTCCGTGTTAAAATTGCATTTGTTCCTTGTTATGCAATAACTGCAGTATATTTAGATAATAGGATATTTACAGTGAAAATACCCCCCATTAAAAAAAAACCCTAGCTTATTCCTCATTATTTCTAAATTTATTTCTATGTATGTTTTAATAAGCCAACTTTGTATGCGAATTAAAATCAGAGGTCTTTGTTGAGATTTTGATAACCTTTAACCTGCGAAATAAGTTAAATTAAACTTTCCAGACAATAGTGAAGAGCCCAAATATTGCATTTCAAAAGTTATTTTTGATGGAAAAAAGTATCTCCCTATCGGATAGTGCAGATCCAAGATCAGACTGCACGTTTTGTGGAGTCTGATCTTGATCTACACTGTCCGCAAAGTGTCCTTGGGTCGCGCTTAGCAGCCTAAGGGTTAAAAACGTGTGAAACGAAATCTAGCTTAATGCCCTTTTAAATCTAAACTCTAAACCAGACAACAATTTTTAGAGACTTTCGTTTGGAAAGCGATTACATACGACAAATTTAAAAGTTGTTAATTTTCTAAGAAGTAGAAAGATGGAAGAAAAAAAAAAGAGAAAAATCAAGATGACCAGTATTTTCTTCTTACCAGCGGTAATTTCAAAGCAGAGGCCGTAGAGAGACTGGATGGGTTAGTATTGAGTTAAGTGTTGCTGTGCTATAGATGAGTGAATTTGTTTTGGCAGACTATCCGCTGTCCTTCGTAACATCTAACAAGAAAACTTTAACCCTTAGGCTGCCAAGCTCGACCCAAGGACCTTTTGTAGACAGTGTAGATCAAGATCAGACTGCACAGAATGTGCAGTCTGATCTTGGATCTACACTGTCTGATAAGGAAATACCCCCCCCCAAAAAAAAAAAAAAAAAAAACGTTTGAAATGGCAACATTTTGGTTTTGAAAATCGACTTGAAAGTCCAAGGTCCAAGTGTAAGTCTTTGGCAGAGAAATAAATTTCAGGTCAAAAGTTGCCATGTCACTCTGTCTCATGTTTACTGTTTGCCTGATTTCAAAATTCATTTTTCTGCCATCGACTAACACTTGGACTGAGCACATAATAACAGATTGCTATCTTCACAATATTTTCCATACTTTTAAAGTGTATGAATTAAATTCAAATGAATCTCAACACTGATTTTGGTCGCTATCGGGGCTTTCACAATCCGGGAAGACGGTAAAAAAAAAAATGTTGTCTCAAGTAAACGTTTTACGTCTCGCAGCAGGCCGTTTTTGGAAAAAAAAATGCGGCAAGAGAAGATATTGCTCGTAACACGTAATCGCTGCTTTTGTTAACTTCGAAAATACGAAAATATTGCGATAAGGGGAGCAAGTTCTCCTTTAGGCACAATGTTGTTAAGTGTAATTGCGTCACAAATGTGCATAGACCGATACATATATCAAACTTTAAATATGCCCAATCTTCCAAAACATCTAATGCATGTTTATTTCACATGTAATTAATGAACCATGTACCAAACAATCCCGATTTTAACGACTCTGAGGAAAATGCTACTGGAAACGTAGTGGGAAAAGGAGAAAATGCTGGTAACCAGCATAGTATTTTCTCCTTTTTCTCACAAATCTTTCTACCCTTTCAAAGACAAATCCAATTATTTAAGCCAAATTTACCTTGTTGCCTACAGGTGCTCTCAATATGGACAGATCTAGAGTTTTGTGGTCTGACAGAATGTTAACTAATAAAACAAGAGGTCCATTGGCCCAAAGCGCTCACCTGAGTAAATTCATCTACAGTTGATAAAGCTGAAGAGATCCTGGTTTTAATGATGTAAAAACACATGAGTGTAAGTGATCTACTTTTGGACCTGACATGGCAAAATTTTGAACTTGTCCAAGATATCATCACGACAAACATTCTGACCAAGTTTCAAGAGTATCACGCTGAAAATGTGACCTCTACGGTCCACATAAGGTTTTTCTAAGATTTGGCCCAGTGACCTACTTTTTGGCCCAATGTCACCCGATTTCAGACATGTCCAAGATATCATTATGACAAACACTCTGACCGAGTTTCATGAGCATCAAGCTGAAATTGTGGCCTCTACTTTTTGACCTGACATTACCCCATTTCAGTCATGTCTAAACTATCATCAAGACAAATAATCTGACTTACCTTCAAGAGTATCAGGCTAAAAATGTGGCCTCTAGAATGCATACAAGGTTTTGCTAAGATTTGGCCCAGTGAAAACCAACTTTTTGACCCGACATTGCCAAATTTCGAATTTTGTCCGCGATATCATCAAGACAAATAATCTGACCTAGTTTCATGAGTATCAGGCTGAAAATGTGGCCTTTAGAGTGCACACAAGCCTTTTCTAAGATTTGGTCTAGTGGCCATTTTTTTTTTTACCTTACAAGACCCTATTTCAAAGTTGTCCGAGATATTATTAGGACAACCATTCTGACCAAAGTTTCAAGACCATCAGGCTGAAAATGTGCCCTCTAGAGTGCATACAAGGTTTTTCTAAGATTTGGTCCAGTGATCTACTTTTTGATCCAACATGACTCAATTTCGAACTTGTCCAAGATTTCATCGAGACAAACATTCTGACCAAGTTTCATGACTATCTGATAGAAATGTGGCCTCTAGAGTGCACACAAGGTGAATATTGACCACCCGGATTACACACGACGCACGAAGCACGACGGACGATGGACACAGCACGATCACAAAAGCTCACCTTGAGCACTTCGTGCTCAGGTGAGATAACAAAAATGAACCACACAAGGAAGAAATAGAAGGAAACTGGCTTTAAAATCTACATACCACGGACTTCGACAGGGCCGAGTATGCATTGTTTAATTCAGTGTCATTGATGATAAAAACGTCTTAATCCACAACAATACCACTCGACGCTCCTTTTAAAAGAAAAAAAAAAAAAAAAAATGTTATAGTATCATGCAGAATCAACCTTGTCAAACTACCGGACTATCGAACTGCAATGCGCTACTTTATGCCGCATTCAGTTACATAAAGTGCGGGTTAGTATACGGGTTTACCCGACTTTTACATAAATACAGGTTTTACCACTTATGTTGTGCATCTAGAAATTTTTACCTACCCTTGTGTTTTGAACAAAAAGTCGATCTATATTATGAAGCTTTGCATCCTGTATGATCTCGGACGGGGGGAGATCACCTTACATAGAACAAATAAAAATATGGGAGGTGGAAGGTTTGAGCGCATTGCAGATGAAACTCATCTCAGTTTCAAAAACCTTAAAGCATACCCTTAAAATAACGAGAGTTTTTAACCACATAGATAATCATGTTGACACTTTTGCAATAGATCTAAACGTCTTTTTTCTTTCTTTTTTTACAGTGCTGCCTATTCAAAGCGAACTGATGCTGATTGCTCACCCTCAGTTTGAGTGAGCAGCATTTAGTGTACACGGACTGTATGGCCCCCCCTCCCCCTTTGAAAAAGTCTGTGATACGTTTACGTGGCAAAGTCCTTCGGATATTTGAAACTCAACCAACGGTACAAATTTAGAAGTTAACACAGTTTGACAAACTTCATCACCTGAGGCACTTCACAGTTTAGCATTTAGTATACCTGAGGTATTTCCACAGTTATAATTGTTCGTTCACAGACTGTTTTTGGCGATCGCGGTGATTTATTTATACATGGTTTGAACTGCATTATCGGAGCGTTTGCAGCATTTTTATTGTCAAATTGATCGCGCGGCCTCGATGCAACACTGTTGTGAGCCGTGCTCTGGCAAAAGGGGTTTTAATGCATCTCCGTGATACATTATACCAAGTAAGTCATCACATAATTATGGACCCATAGAATCAACTTTGGTCTAATCGTCGGCTGGATCTTGAGGAAGAATGGTCCTTCGCCATGTAGAAAATTTACACGAAGCAAAAAATATCGACTCATGTCAGCCTGCGCGGACTGCGCAGGCTGACATGGGTCGATACTTTTTTGCAGATGCATTAAGCCCCCTTTTCACAGAGCATGGCTCATTATATAATCTAATCAAAGACTTTGAACAGATTATAGTGGGCGAAGTTTGTCAAGACAACAATGTCTGTGACAGTAATGGTGAAGAGATCGGATTTGGAGGCTTTGGACATACTAGTCATAAAGGTCAAAATAGGACCGTCGTCTTCGCGTGGGAACAGGATGGCACCGGGACTACATATCCAAACCTCTCAGATTCATGAAAAAGGGTTTGGGAAAGGGGAGTGAGAGAGAGATGGAAAGAGAGAGCTTATTTCTTGAGCACCCCCTTTCATAATAATAATAATAATAAACATCTCGTACACTAAAGTCATTTTGAGCACGAATTTTTCTATAAATTTTTGCCAAACGAAATGAGATATGTTTGAGAAGCACTAAGCCCGTGAATAGTGGCCAACCCAAAACATGATTGCGTACAAAGTTTTAATATTTTCTATAATCATTTCAACTTAAAGCTTTTTAACAATGTTATTTTCAGTTTGCTCATAAATACAACAATTCTTTGACAGAAACGGGGAAATATCTAACTTTCATGATACCAAAGTACCATAACTGGTAAATATCGACAGATTTTAATCCTTGGCTAACCCGTGAGATATATCAATGATGAAAGGCCATATACATGTACATGTACAACATTTGATTTAAATCCGTTTATGAAACGATTATCTGGTCGGCACAGAGAATTTCGGATTTTCACAATTTTAAGATCCAGTAATTATTGCAAATTACAAAAGACTTTGACTGCAACCGAATTCAGTAATTGGAAATATAAATAAAGCTGTGTAAAAAAATAGGTTAGAAGCTGCTCAAAGATATCGTAATTGTTTACAGATGAATTCGAGTTTCTTTACCCTTCCAAACAAGATAAGATGTTGATTTTAATTCAAAATATTTTACATCCCATTTAAAGAGACTCATACTAAATTTAGATTTAATTTTACACTAAACATTAGAGGTATTTAATGGACACAAATGTTCAAAATTTTACATTTCATTCTTCCAAACACTATAGATTTTGGCAAATAACTAGCCATAACCAACATCTTTGATATTAAGTCTCGTGTTCAGTTTGGATTAATTCTGACAATTAACCCTGAAGATGTTAAATGGAAAACATACAATTAAGCCATGCTCTGTGAAAAGGAAGCTTAATGCATCTGCGAATAGTATCGACCCAGGCCAGCCTGCGCGGACTGCTGACCTGGGCCGAAACTTTTCCCTGTTGGTCAATTTCTGTATGTCAAAGGACCATTCTACCTTTTTGATACAGTCAGTTGTTAGACATAATGAAATCTGAGGCTCCCTAACTACGTGATGTCTTGCTTGGTATAATGCATCATGCAGATGCATTAAGCCCCCTTTTGCCGGTGCATGGCTCAATTATTTCAATTTTTTACCATGCCAACTTCCTGTAAGTCCTCTAGATAACATCATATTTTGACTGTAATCCAATTTAAACCTTAACCAAACGACAAAATTTTAGACAGGTCCAAATTGAAAGCATTTGCAGACGACAAAATAAATGTGACTGAAAAATTGAAATTTGTTTTGGAAAGGGTAGAAAACATTGTGGGAAAAGGAGAAAATGCTGGTAGCATTTTCACCTTTTCCCACAATGTTTTCAAAAGGCTTCTTCCTTAAGGTCGTTAAAAGTCGGGATTGTGTGGTAAAGGGTTAATTAAACCACATCTCATTGGTATAAAGATAGGTGCAACATTTGGATTGTAACTGAGTGAAGCATCGAAGTCATAGAATGATGACTAGAAGAAGTCTACTTTTACATTCCCGCAAGTCTTCCAAATAACATCAGACTTTAGCCACACTTAAACCAACCCTGCATCTCGTTGATATAAATACACGCACGCAAAAAAAAGTGGAAGAAGTCTTTTGAAAAATCCTGAAGTTTTTCTTTCTATTCGATGTTGGTCGGAAGAAATTCCAAATTTTGAAATCGTGAAAAGTTTCCAAATTTTAATGCCCGTTTCAAAATTTGGTAACTTTTCAAACATTATCGGAATTAGAACGTAATTTAGCTCAGTCTGCAACTCATTAATACCAAGATATATACAATATTTTGGAAAAAATCTGACCATCAGGATTGAAGTTGTTTGACAGACACCAGGAAATTTGGCAGATTTCAAGGTTTCAAGCCCGGCAACTACACGTATACTTCACCCTTAAGCTGATAAGCGCCACTCACTGACCATTTGCGGACAGTTTAGATCAAGATCAGACTGCACAGAACGTGCAGTCTGATCTTGGATCTGCACTGTCCGATAAGGAGATATTTTTCTTCTTCCGCCCCCCTCCCCCCAAAAAAACCCACACAAAAAAGCACAATTGAAATAGCATTATTCGGATTTTTGCTGTCAGCTTAAAAGTTCTATTTAAATTATTTAGCAGGATAAGGGTTAATACTGATATATTTTGAATGTGAACCTCTTTAATATAAAGTAAGGTACAAAATTCAGAATAAATCTGGTGATAAACGTCGAGCTTGTTTAACGGCAGCCACGAAATTTCTACTTTTTACGATATCAAAGGGAACAATCAGTAAAAAATATTCCTCATGACGAAATAAACAGTTTCAACATATTCTACGACGAATTCAATGTAGCAATAATAATGTTTTTTTTTTTTTATTTAAATCCGTAAATATCCAGAAAATCCTGGTATGTTAGACGATGTACATGTCAGCAGCAGTAGTGAATGTAATAACTCATAAGTAATTTTTCTACACAACAATATTGTCGTGTCTGGTCCTCTTTGGAAGCGTCTGACAACGTTTTTACTTACAAAATAGAAACTCTCTGACAGATCATGAGGAAAATTTCCTGTCTGTTTATGAAATATACCACTTTGAAGGACCACAGGTTATTCGTAAGTGGCCTCCGGCTCTAGAAATTATCCTTGAAGAAAAAAAAAAACTGGTACATGTACATGATTGATAATCCTGTGGAGTGAGCGTCAGGTTTCCAGAGGTTTAAATTGGTGTCATCTTTCACCAAATGACACCGAGTTCTTACGACTCTGAGAAGGAAGGCCTATGAGAACGTTGTTAGAAGAAGAGAAGATGCTGGTAGCCAGTATTTTCTTCTTTTCCCAGAATGTTTTCTTCACTCTTATAGACGAATCCCAATATTTCATCCGTAAATAAACTTGTCACCTGCAAATGCTTTCAATATGAACTGTTTTTAAATTCTAGATTCTTCTAAAAAGTTTGTAGTTTCAGATTACACAGTACACAGTCTTGGAAACCATTCTGCTGCACTCGCGATATCAAATTTGATACTGACGAGAGAATCAGTGTTGAGCTCTTGTGACCGAAATTGTTGCGACAGTGTACCTTAGTAGAGTATACCTCGACTTCATTTTGCAGCTTGCCTATAATTATGCGAGGCAATGGTCATAAACATTCACGTGACAAGCATCATGAGATAACCTCTGTTGCAAAGGTGGATTGACGCCTTATCAAAGCCTTCATTTCCTATCGGTCGTTATCTATGCGATCTTGCAGTCGCTTAGGGTAATAGATCGCATGAAGCCACATGGAAGACTATAATTTGATAAAGTAAAGACAAAATTGGTTATAATTGACTGAAAATTAATACTTTAGAAACTTTAAATAATATATTCATAGCCATCATTGTCTCGACATGCAGAAATATGCACAAAATGAAAGTGGTCATTGTCCGTTATTTTTTCGGTATAATTTTTACCAAATACTGGAATATTCTACTACTGCTATTTAATAATGATAATAATAATAATAAAATATTAATGATAAATCAAAACCAACGTAATGTTGTCATACTGACATATCATTTCAACTAAAAGATTTTTTTTTAAATCACTCAATCCATGGTTTCATTCAGTAAAAATAAAACAGCTTGGTCACAGCCCTAAGAAAGTATCCATGACCAGAAAGAAACCCTCTTCCTTCAGTGCCTTGATCGCACTATAGCAAAATCATCCTGTTTGTTCTCCAACGTCTAGTAGAGTAGCTGTTGCTATCTATAAATATGCTGGATATCAGTGCAGTTTCAACAAGAGTGAAGTCATTATATTTGCGACACCTCCCCTATACATGTATTTCCTGGGTTTCATCAGTATGATAATAGCATTCTGGACAGACTTACACACGTGACCATCGCCATAAGCGAGGATCGAACAAACATTTCTTGATCGAAAATTACGTGCCTAACAATCTCTAATGTCCTAAAAACCTGTCTGCCTGTCGCTCTGTTTACGATAGGTTTCCGATAAAACATGCAAATTTACAGAGAAAATAGTCTACTACATGTCATACATGTGCATATGTTCTGCGCAAAGTGGGAATCGGGACAAATCTAGAATGTCCCAGAGCCAAGTGGGAATTCTCACTTTGTTGGGCAAGGTGAGAATTCTAACTATGCGCTGAACCATTCTAGACTTGCTCCTGCGCAAACTAGGAATATTGGACAAAGTGAGAATCTCACAACTGTATTATCTACAGTTTATGGCATTGCTACGATCGGTTGGTTTTAATGGGACTACGTGTAATTTATCAGACGACATAATACACAGTGTAGGACTGGAAGTGTACAGTGTTTGAGATTGTATATGACTTGGGATTCTGTACAGTAGAGGTATGTCACTTGAATCTGGAAAAATACGTGTACACGGTAAGTCAAGCTCGTATGTTTTCGTTTATTTTGAAAGTTAATTCAAAATCTTCTCATTCATTTGTACTTTTGATATAAACAGAACGTACCAGGTACATGAGCGTGTGATGTGTAACCTCCATAGAGCAATGAGTGATGTCTTGATCATCTTGACGTGCAAAACTGGAAACGATTTTTGCCCACAAAAAATATCAGCTTTATCGTACTAGCGCACCTGAGAGTGTTCTTTCCCGATAAAAATGTCTGTACACACGCATTCTATTTTTATCATCGAGTTCCAAGCGATCAAAATGTCGAAATTCATCAATGCTTACTAACTTTTGTGCAGTGACTTGGAGACGCAATGTTTTAGATTTGTACAGTCACCTGAGAAGACTTTGTACTGTGACTTGTATCAGTTTTAAAACTTTTTCGGTCTTATAAAAGGAATTTAGCCACTTTACAACAAAATCTTGTGTGCATTGACCCATTGTGTTGACCCACATGATGGACACAGAGAAATGAAATTGATATATATAGGATCTTACACGAGTGTTTATGCATTATCATTTTTATCAAACGAGCTGACTAAAAATATATGACTCGAGCCTTGGCGAGCGTCAAATACATTTTAGTCAATGAGTTTGATAAAAATGATACTACATAAATACATAAACATGAATGTGAGATTCTATTTATCACATGAAACAAATGGAAGTCAAAAAATATCCTGCATCATCAGCTTTAGCCTATACGGCATTCACGTCAATGTTTACAGTTGTGGTTCGGTTTCAGATGTGAACATACAACAACATACAAGTAGATAGATCTTTGACATTAGAATGAAACAGTTTCTAGAGGGGGTAAGTCTACCTATTTCCGCACTTTTGTTGTTTTAAAAGACTTTCGCCGCATTTCTTGGTTTTTATTAGACATAAAAATCAAACACTTTCTACGCTTATTCGTCTTAGCAACAATGATGTCATTTTTCCGCGAAACGGCACGTGCTGTGGTTGGTTTCTCTGGCTTCACGCGCTCATGACTAAAAACTGATTAGAAACGGGACCCCAAAACGATAATACACTAGTGTATTATCAAAAATAAGTCATGGGTTTAATACACTGCCGGAGGAGGTTTTATGTGATAAAAAGTTTTCTTGCATTTCTGTTATGTCCTCTGGCTGAAAATGGATCATCTTTCGGTGTTGGGTCCTCATAGACTGTAGACAAAGAAACAGATAACCAGCGTACCAATTGCAAATTGAATAAAGTACTAATGTATACTTACTGACTGCTTATAATGTTTATCAGGGTATTATTTGAAGTATACGTCGATAATGACAAAGCCTTTCGTATTAAAAAGCCTCCATGATCACAAACACTCAACTCAGCCAACTGTTGACTGGAATCAGAGGCTTGGCCTCTCTTTTTTGTGGTGATAATTGGGGCCGATTTGGGGCATCCATGATTAAATAAAAAGGATTTAAAAAAAAAAAAAATGACAGGAAAATAAATACTTCCCTTGCTTGAGCTTCTACTACCGAAAGGCTTTCGCGGTAGTTTTTAGCGCGATACTACCGAAAATCCCCATTAAAGGCATTCCCTGTAGTTTTTAGTACGCACATTTCTGCGCATAATGTTCTTAATCGCTATACGCGTCTTTGCAAGAAAAGACTAAATTGAATATTAGGATTCTAAAGAGTTCACTACATCTAGGAAATAAAGGAGACTGAAGCACATTGACACTGTTAAAAAATGTCGTTCTACTCCAGTAGAAAGTGACAAGGTTACGCGGAGTGGCCTACTTGCCCTTTCGGATACGAACATTTCGGATACTTTAGATACGTCTAATTCCTTGAAGATCGGTCGGCGGATTGTTGAACTTCACCACATTGCAGTAAAAATTAGGATGTGTTAAAATGATAGCATGCACTTAATGGAATTGAACTGACATCTTTTTCAGTTTGGGATATCATAATGCAGTGTGAGCCATGATTTTGATTGCAAATTCGCTCTTACGCAATTTCGAAATTTCGAATTCTATATCTCTGAAGCTGTGCGGCGAAAGCTCCTCATTTTTTGTTTGTTTGTTTGTTTGTGTTACCTTCATACAGCAGCGTCATGACTGGACCTACACTGTCCGAAACGAAAATGAATCTCTGATAAAATGCTATTTAATTTTTTGATTCTAGACTGAAAATTTCGATATTTTTTTTAGGGGATGCCCTGTAAGAACAAAAATATTTTTCAAAACATCATTTATGTAAGAATTAGTTTCTAGTTGTTAACCTTTCACGGCTGAAATTTTCTTTATTTTGTTTGCTAGAAGTATTTGTATTATTTATAGCAATAAAGTTCTGTTCTGTTCTGTATTAGAGTTAACGCCTTTTTTAACTTCATAGGTCATATAACGGCGGTCAGTGCACCTACGCGTGTGTGTCCTGGCTTTCTCAGACCAGTACTGACACAACTTCCTTTTCAAGCCACTGACTGCATTTCTCACCTGCATCAAAGGTGATGGGCGAAAAATCGCCGGAAAGAAAGTTTCGCTCAACTGGGTATTATAGCACCCGCAACCACCAGATACTCTAACCACTGAGCTACCCGGGCGGGCCCATTTTTTCCTACAGAAAGGGACTCATATGGAAGTATATACGACGGTAAATTCACGAATGATCAGTTTCCATCGGCGTAAAAATGGTTTTATAGATATGTCCCATACAGGCCACATATTTTGAGCAAAGATTGTGGGTACACATTAGAATCGCATCCACAAGGCTATTCCAACGAGTACCCACTTTGTTTTGAGCAAAATATCTTTTAATCTGAAAATTGTGTTCTTTATTTTTTAGCCACACAAACATTGCATGGGCGTGTTATTGCAATGGTGCTAGCGTGATTTGGAGATCATCCAGGCATACATTTAATTAATGCACATTTCAAATATTCAGCCGAGCCTCCTGAACATTAATTTCTCTGTAGTACCATATTCGACCTACTAAGTACACTATGCGCTCAACCTTTCGACAATGCCCGACAGTTAGTGGACGAATTTCTTTCCAACTGAGCCGCTTCATAATTTACTCACCTTGTTTAATGCTTGTATCATGGCAAATGCTTACAATTTGGATCAGTCTCAGTCATTTTCAAGTCAATCAATCAATCAGTCATTTTCAAGGTCCCACCGTGCACTAAATTACATAATAAATCAACTAATTCAAAGTTTATTATAAAGTTAGCGGTGTGGATGAGATAATTATCACCAATGCCATGTGCACTTATTAGGACGATTTTCGATATTCTAAAAAAGTAGGGTGTGCTTACTAGGGCATTTGCGCTTATAAGGTTGAATATGGTACTGTATTAGAATTGTCTGAAGTTTAAACTTAAACCAGCAAACTTCTTTTTCGTTCAAGTGTTCGCTATGCCACAACAAAGTTTGGCGATCTATATCAATGTATGCTTTTATGCAGCAGGGTACAAGGTTTCACACTACGGCATTAGTCACTTAAAGGTCAACTTCAGACCAAAATTTTTATTTCGAAATCGGTCAAAACTCTGCAATTGTAAAGTAATAGAACAGGTCCTAAATTTTTGCGATGTTTCGTTTACGAGATATTTGTGTTTAAAAGTGGCATTTTTACCTGTCCAAAAATCGATAATTAATTTTAACCTGACTTCCGGTAAAAATCGTGTGACGTAGGAAGTGTGAGAAAACATGGCCGACATACATGACCGAAGAGTGGAAATCGATGAAAATTTGAGCAGAATTTCCGATCATGAGGTCGAGTTAGAGTTATCCTGTTGTTCGAGCACATTTGAAGACGATGATGACGATTATTTGGACAATAACTACAAAGGAGATGTAGCTCCATACCAATTTGAGCCGTACGAAAGTGATGAATTTTCGTCCACTGAACTCCAGTCTGAAGAAGAATACGCCGTTTTCGATGACGATGAATATAGACTGAGTGGCACCGATTGGTAAATATGGTTTGGCAATCGTTATAAGTAATATATCGACCTACATTGTAAAATGGTACTTAAATTATTCATATTTTTATGGACCGGTTAATCGGTTAACTCGAAATTTGCTTGCAGTGTTGCCTTGAAATACAACCTCAGTGGGATTTTCAGTATCTGAAATAGTAAATTTTTCGAATTATAACAACTGAAATTAACATTTTAGGGATCATTTCTCAAATCTATCTTCTTAAAATTTAGTCAAATAATTCAAAGTCTCATATCCCTTCACGTAAACAACTTTGTGTCAAATTTTCGTTTTCTTTCTTCGTAATAAAAGACATGCTTTTTCGAGTCACTGTACAAAATATAAATATCAAACATCTCAAGCGACTGTGCAACCGCTTAGCAAATGACTGTACGAATGTCTTTTCTCAACGCTTCATTTTGAACGAAGGATAGGGAAGATTATAGTCGACTTTGTTGCCAAACCTTTACATGTTTTCACAAAAAAATTGAACAAAGAAACTGTTTATACATTTCCGGTCAGAAAACAGATTTTTAAGGCTGAGTAATCGAGTAAAAACGGCATTGTTTTGGGACAAAATCATTTGTATTTTTAGCAAGGTCAAATGATCAAGGCTTCGTCATTGCTCTAGGGAAGATTCACAGCGCAAGTACGTGTTCCTGATATGGTCTACACAAAACAAACATATAACTGGATATGAATATTTAATAATAAATATAAGAAATAATGAAAAATCACCAGGTCGACTTACTGTGTGAACACAATTTTTATCACCAAGTGACATGCCGCCACTGTACAGAATCCCAAGTCACATACAATCGCAAACACTGTACACTTCTGGTCCTACACTGTGATAATACATTGCATTGTTAGGTTGAAATCGTTTAACCCTTTATTGCACAATGCCCCGACTCTGGTGAGGAAAGTGCCTTTTAAAAGATTGTGGGAAAGGGGGAATATGCTGGGAATCAACATTTTCTTCTTTGCCCACAATATTTTCCACCTTTCAAGAGATATTCCCATTGTTAAAGCTATATTTTTTTTAATTTTCCGTCTGCAAAATGAAATATTCTCTGCAAAAGTCTTAACTAAAACTTTACAGTTTGGTTTAGACTTGTAAAGAAGAGTGTTAGAACTATGCAATTATTGCCGACAATAAATTCGGCCTAGTGAGAATGTAGGTAAAGTCGGAATCTTGTTAACAGCATTTTATCCTTTTCCCAGGATGTTTTCAAAAGTCTACTAATTGAGGGTCGTTTATAATCGCGTGGTAAAGGGTTAAGACCTTTCACTTTTAACACATTCTTTGTGTTCAAGTTTGGTAGGCATTTTGTTCTTTCTACATTCGAGAGCCTTAACTCAATGCTGTAGTGGCTAGTTGCAGACCTACAAAAGCCGTGAAAATTTCACAAGTAAAAGGATTGGATGGTGCAAAGGCAATTAAATAAGCAAATGCTCCTTAGTACATTATTTACAATCGAAATCTTAATGTGAAAAATAATGAAAATACTGTTTAATGAAAGAAATATCACATAAACCTGCCTTATTGATCTCAGCGCCTAGATCCATTACTGTGACTAATTTTAGATCAATTAAAATGTTCGGAAATTTAGTGGAAATAGGAAATTGCTCCTTTTCCTTCAATGGTTTCAAATTGCTACTTTTCCTTCAGTGGTTTCTAAAGAAAACTGCTGGGCTCAAACCTTGATCTTTGGAGCTCTGAAATGAGATGCACAATTTTAGTCAGGAGAACGGATCTTATATTGCAACTAAAAGACCATTTCGGACCAGAATATCTCACAAGATACAAGAAAGTGCGTTTAGATCTGAGGTAAGACTTGACATTGTGTGCAGACTGGCCTTAATCTCCATGTTATACTCCCCACAAAAGCAACTAAGGTTCTCCTTGGCATTCCAAAAGCTACTTCAAATACTTATGACTAAAAAGCACATCGCCAGAGTTTTCCGGGCATTAAATAACACATTTTCATCGAAGAAATTCAGTCAGATCAAATATATGTTTAAAGCTTCGTGTTTATGGCAAAATCTCCAAGTGTCAAGGTGCTAACTTTGGATACCTAACTACCCGTGTAATAAACGATCATAAAGGTTTGTGACCACTTTCATGAAGGGTAAAACAGCTGTATGATGTAATTATCACCTTTGTCGATCTTTATGGACGGCTCATTTGGAGTGAAAACGTAACTTTTCTGACAACAGAATGTTTTCTCTGTTTACCCTTTTTAGGAAGAATGAAGTCCTCTTTAAAAACCCCAAAACATAGTGTTTAGTTTAAATCATAACACAGAAACACGAACATTAAAACATACGATGAAGGGTGAAAAATGATACAAGATCAATAATTAATTCTCGGTTTAAATCCACTCTCTTGCACTACGGATCATTCCCATTCACCTCTGTAGTTGGCTCAGAAAGTAGTCCGTCATCACGTGATATTTTCGTCACATGACCATAACTCAAAATGGCGACACAAACGCCGGTGAAAGAAAGACCAATCGATTGTTTTGTGCGCTGTTCAAACAGCATACGGCCAATCAGACTTAATGGTAGGAAATGTGAAAAAGGGGGATTTTCTGAAAAGCTTAAATGTCTTTTAAAGGACGATAACTTGTTTTTTAATCTCACAAACTTAGATCCATCGGTGTGTTAAATTGTCATCATTCATGGGCGCAGCCATTTTTTTTTTTTTTTTTTTACAATTGGCGTAAGATTCTGATCAGTAAGGAAGCTTGAAGAAATAGTTCCATTGTATACAGGTAAATTCATCAGTTTGAATGCACCTATAATGTATCCGGAATCATATTTCCCTTGTCTTCTTTATCTTGTTATACATGAAACAGTTAAACAGTAACAAAACATGTTTTCCTCGGTTTGATAAGATTCTTCTCATTTAGCCCGTTGCAGATATGTATGGTGAGAGTAACGAACGACAACTCTGCTCGGAGATTGGTTTAAATCAGATAAAAATTCCAACTTTGTCCCGGGTATTCCAACTTCGCGCAGAGACTCTACCTACACGGTTGGTTTATCGATAAAAAATCGATAAATACGGAATATTATGTTGTAGTGTGTTTCCTGGGGCTTGTATTTACTTCGAGCTGCATGGGAAAATTTGATATCGCGCGAGACCGAAGGTCTCGCGCGATATCAAAATTTTCCCACGCAGCGAGAAGTAAATACAAGCCCCAGGAAACATACTACATCATAATATTCCATTTATTATATACCTAAACTACCAAAAACCAAAATATATGCATTTAGTGACAATTTTATTCGAAAACGAAGCATAGTTATAAGAAAAATTGGTTTAGTAGGCGTTAACATCTTTTTTTCATGAATGGCGGATGAATTTTATTTAGTATTATTTCCACCACGCCCATTGTGTTAACATATAAAACAATCAAAATGGCTGCCGTGTTCACGTGGATACAGTGTGACGTCATCATACCATATTTGGAATCGTATTCCACTGAGTGGAATACGGATTTTTTTTCCGTCGTGTGTGATTTTAGCCGCGTGCGACGCATGTATTTAACCCGGAAAACTTACAGGTATATAGTAAATACGGAATATTATGTTGTAGTGTGTTTCCTGGGGCTTGTATTTACTTCGAGCTGCGTGGGAAAATTTGATATCGCGCGGGACCGAAAGTCGAGCGCAATATCAAAATTTTCCCACGCAGCGAGAAGTAAATACAAGCCCCAGGAAACACACTACAACAAAATATTCCATTTAGTATATACCTAAACTACCAAAAACCAAAATATATGCATTTAGTGACAATTTTATTCGAAAACGAAGCATAGTTATAAGAAAAATTGGTTTAGTAGGCGTTAACATCTTTTTTTCATGAATGGCGGATGAATTTTATTTAGTATTATTTCCACCACGCCCATTGTGTTAACATATAAAACAATCAAAATGGCTGCCGTGTTCACGTGGATACAGTGTGACGTCATCATACCATATTTGGAATCGTATTCCACTGAGTGGAATACGGATTTTTTTTCCGTCGTGTGTGATTTTAGCCGCGTGCGACGCATGTATTTAACCCGGAAAACTTACAGGTATATAGTAAATACGGAATATTATGTTGTAGTGTGTTTCCTGGGGCTTGTATTTACTTCGAGCTGCGTGGGAAAATTTGATATCGCGCGGGACCGAAAGTCGAGCGCAATATCAAAATTTTCCCACGCAGCGAGAAGTAAATACAAGCCCCAGGAAACACACTACAACAAAATATTCCATTTAGTATATACCTAAACTACCAAAAACCAAAATATATGCATTTAGTGACAATTTTATTCGAAAACGAAGCATAGTTATAAGAAAAATTGGTTTAGTAGGCGTTAACATCTTTTTTTCATGAATGGCGGATGAATTTTATTTAGTATTATTTCCACCACGCCCATTGTGTTAACATATAAAACAATCAAAATGGCTGCCGTGTTCACGTGGATACAGTGTGACGTCATCATACCATATTTGGAACCGTATTCCACTGAATGGAATACGGATTTTTTTTTTCGTCGTGTGTGATTTTAGCCGCGTGCGACGCATGTATTTAACCCGGACTACTTACAGGTATATAATAAAGTCCCTTGCGCAATTTTGGAATTGTACCGGAACAATTCTAGAATTTGCGCAACGAAGTGGGAATTAGTTCTTTGCGAAGGACCATTCTAGAATGGTCCCGATTCTCACTTTACACAGAACATAATATTATATACGATGAGTTTGTAACAAAATATGCTAATTTGTACAGAAAGCACTGTATTAGTACGAAAAGTTTGTGACAAAATATGCTAGTTTGTACAGACATACTAGATACGAAAACTACGCGACAAAATCGGAAAAAAAAAAGTTTCTTCTGGGCAATTTAATCGTTTGTCGTAATGTTTAAACTTGCCACCCAGAGGGGGGAGAAACACAAAAGCTCAAATGAAGGATAAAAACTGTGTATTGCAACGGTTGTGTAATTTTTCTTTGGTTTGCTTTATACCAAATATCCGATTATCTGGTTCAGTCTTTGTTGGAGTGGACCACTGTTTGGAAGAACTGTTTACAAACCAGGTCAGGTGGGGTAGAATTATATAAGAGCCACGCTGTGTGAAAAGGGGGCTTAATGCATCTTAAGAGGTATCGACCCATCTCAGCTTGGGCAGGCTTATATGAATCGAAACTATTTGCTATTCGGATCGCGACATTTAGTCGAAAGTGTGTTTCGTCGGAATCCATGTATGTTTTAAAATACGTATTGCTAAATTCCAAGATTTATTTCATGATAAGCTCTGTCTGGGAGGAAGATTTGAACCACAATTCGTCCGGGTTAGGGTAAGGGTCAGGGCTAGGGATCGTTTTAGACGAACGTGGTTTTCGGCGCACATCCCTGTAAATTTTCTGCCTGTACAAGGACTATTCCACACCGTGATTCAGTCTTGTCAGACAAAATGGATTCATGGATCCCTTATTATAAATGTGACGACTTGCTTGCTATAACACATCACGGAGAAGCATTAACCCTTTAACACACAATCTCGACTTTTAACGACCCAAAGAAAGAGGCCTTTTGGTAACATTGTGGGAAAAGAAGAAAATGCTGGTTACCAGCATTTTCTTCTTTTCCCACAATGTTTTCTACCCTTTAAAAGACAAATTTTATGTTTTGAGCTACATTTAAATTGCCTTTTGAAAACATTGTGGGAAAGAAGAAAATGCTGGTAACCAGCATTTTCTTCTTTTCCCACAATGTTTTCTACCCTTTATAAGACAAATTTTATGTTTTGAGCTACATTTAAAATGTCATCTGCAAATGCTTTCAATTTGGACCAGTCTACATTTTTGTCGTGTGGTAGAGAGTTAAGCCCACTTTTTCAGAACATGACTTATATACAAGTATACAAGTCATTCCATGAAAAAGACTGCAAAGGGGGGGGGGGGGGCAAATAAATGTGTTTCCGGCGTAGCTGAATGATCTTATTTATGACCTACTTTTAGTTATAGCATGAAATGAATTGGTAGACATTATTGTAATACGCAGACTAATTCAGCTCACAGTTAAACCTTTGTTTGATCCCACTTTCCTCCACAATTTTCACAAGGCCAGAAATTGGCCAAAGTATCCAGAGATAATTGTGCTGCATTTGTTAGAAAACACACCAACCACTCGTGTACAACTGATTAAACCCAAGGTCAGACTACGTTCAGGCTGTGAAGTCTGCTCTTGATGTACGCTGATCTAGGCTATGCACTATGAGTTCTCATTCGTTCTGCAAATTTTCTGGGCCCGTATTCACCAACCATTCTTATGAAGGTTCTTAGTCTTATTCTCCAGAATTTTCTAAATTTGAAAGTAACACAACTTCTGATTGGCTAAACCACTTGGTTTAGCCAATCAGAATCTGTATTACTTCCAAATTTAGAAAAACTTGTAGGGTAAGACTAAGAACATTCTAAAGAACAGTTGGTGAATAGAGACCCTTGAGTCAATTATAACCGTTCTACAACTATGCCTCCAAAAGGTCGTGGGAGAAGCCTGTACATACCAGAGGGTCCGGAGGTTTGTACTTCCTCAATGAAGACGATATAAGGTTCATGGCCTTTAGGAACTACGTAAATAGTGTTGTTTTCATGTACTAACTGAGTTCTCACCCTGTCCTGATTTAATCACGTCTTGGCTACATGTTTTTTAACATGTTCAAACTTCATCCACGTCACCCAAGACCATGAAGATCGCATCATGTCCTTATCGGTTTCTAGGGCATTCCTTCTTCGTGGGTTATACATTTACGTACTGGAACCTTGATATAAGGTTACTTGGGTTTTAAGCGAAAACCCAGTTAGAATTGTTCTAATTGTAAAATCACAAGACATACAATTTCGTTTTCATATGCGACGTTTATATGAGATATGAGACGCTGTCTCGCATCCCTTCAGATCGCCAGTCTCAGAATCGACTTTAGAGTGGTTCACAGTCGATTACGACCACTTGATTTTATTTCAGGTGACCAGACTTTGATAATTTGCCATCCTAAAAAGATTGAACGAGTAACATATCTTTATAATGGTAATACGTATATCGTGTAGTGAAGAGTTTTGTACATAATTTCAGACAAGATTCGTTTAAAAAAAAAATTACACTTCTGCTCCCAAACAGATTGAAAAAAAAAAATATATATATAGATATATATATATATACTAGCAAATGAATGAGCGGCAAAATGAGCTTGTCAATTATTCCACAAAAATAACTAATTCTTCGGTCACAGTGTGGAGTAGAGAACAGAGTAGATTCAAGATCAGACTGTGCATTCAGTGCAGCATGATCACCATTACTATCCGCACAAGCTAAGAAAAAGGTTAAGTTCTAATCGATCTGCAAATAGGCCTCTCTGGTTAATAACCGCGACAACGAAAGCTGTTACTTGATACCATAATGATATAATGGGGGCCAGCAATAAGAAAGGAGAAAGACTTCTATGCTACAAGTATATATTAGTATCATATCTTTACATCTTAAATCGCCGCGGTCTCGCGGCGAAAAGGAGTTTAATCTCCTGATGCATTAAGTTATCATATGATTAATATGGATCCATAAAATCCACTTTGTGTAATAACCTGCTGAATCAAGGGGTAGACTGGTCCTGTGACATGCTGAAAACTGATCAATAGCAATATGTCAGTCACATGTTCTAATGACCCTGGGAAGAAGTTTTTGAAAACTCTGTGAGAAAAGGAGAAAATGCTGATGACCAGCATTTTCTCCTTTTCCCACAATGTTTTCTACCTTTCTAGAACAAATCCTATAACTTGAGGCACTACTGATCGTAAAATGCTATCAATTTGGAAAAGTATAATTCTGTCGTGCGGTGAAGAGTTCACCTGATTTGTGTCGTATTTAACCTTCATCCTGCTCAATAACTTAACTCTTTACCAAACGACACAATTTTAGACTAAGCCAAACTGAAAGCATTTGCAGACGACAAAATAAATGTGATCCAAAAATTGAAATTTGTGTTGGGAAGGGCAGAAAACATTGTGGGAAATGGAGAAAATGCTGGTTACCAGCAATTTCTCCTTTTCCCACAACGTTTTCAAAGGGCTTTTTGTTTAGGGTTGTTAAAACCCGTGATTGTGTGGTAAAGGGTTAAATGAAACTTTCAAGCCGATGGCAAAAACCAAATGTTGGTAGTTATGGAGTTGGCGAAACATCTCCTTATCGGACAGTGTAGATCCAACATCAGACTGCACATTTTGTGCAGAGTGATCTTGATCTACACTGTCCGCAAAAGGTCAGTGAGTTGCGCTTGGCAGCCAAAGGGTTAATCAGTTCATGTGTTGGTAGTGATGATGGTTCTGATGATGACAACAACGGTAGAGTTGTTGTTGTGGTCCTGGTGGTTGTGGTGATGTAGATGATTGTGGTTGTTGTTGTTATTGGTAGTGGTTGTTGTTGGTGGTGATGGTTGTTGTTATTGGTAATGGTTGTTGTTGGTGGTGATGGTTGTTGTTATTGGTAATGGTTGTTATTGTTGGGAGATGGTTGTTATCGCTGTTGTTGGTTGTTGTTGGTAATGGTGGTTGTTGTTGGAAATAGTTGTTGTTGTTGGTAATGGTGGTTGTTGTTGGAAGTGGTTATTGTTGTTGTAGGTAATGGTGGTTGTTGTTGGAGATGGTTGTTATTGCTGTTGTTGGTTGTTGTTGGTAATGGTTGTTGTTGTTGGAAATGTTGTTATTGTTGGTAATGGTTGTTTTTGTTATTGGTAATGGTGGTTGTTGTTGGAGATGATTGTTGTTGTTGGTAATAGTGGTTGTTGTTATTGGTTATGGTGGTTGTTGTTGTTGGGGATAGTTGTTATTGCTGTTGTTGGTTGTTGTAGGTAATGATGGTTGTTGTTGGAAATAGTTGTTGTTGGTCATGGTGGTTGTTGTTAGAAGTGGTTATTGTTGTCGTAGGTAATGGTGGTTGTAGTTGGAAATGGTTGTTGTTGCTGGTAATGATTGTTGTTGTTATTGGTAATGGTGGTTGTTGTTGGAGATGGTTATTATTGCTGTTGTTGGTTATTGTTGGTAATGGTGGTTGTTGTTGGAAATGGTGGTTGTTGTTGGAAATGGTTGTTATTGTTGGTAATTGTGGTTGTCGTTGGAAGTGGTTATTGTTGTTGTTGGTAATGGAGGTTGTCGTTGGAAATGGTTGTTGTTGTTGTTGGAAATAGCTGTCGTGGTTGGTGGTGGTCGTCGACGTAGTTGTTGGTTGTTGTTGGTGGTGGTGCTTGCTGTTGGTAGTTTTTGTTGGTGCTGGTTAAGATTGTGGTTGTTGTTGTCGGTGGTGATTTTTGTCGTTGCTGTTGGCGTTTGTTGTTGGTGACCGTGGTTGTTGTTGTCAGTAATTGTTGTTGTTGGTGGTCGTTGTTGTTGGTGGTCGTTGTCGTTGGTTGTAATTTCTGTTTGTGGTTGTTGTTGCTGTTGTTGTTGTTGTTGCTGGATAAAGTTGTGGGGTTGTTGTTGTTGTTTTTGTTAGTTGTTGTTGTTACTGGCCCCTGTTGTTGTTGGTTGTTATCGTTGTTGTTGGTGGTGGTGGTGGTTGATGGTGGTTAAGGTTGTGGTGGCCGTTGTTGTTGTTGGTGGTGGTGGTGGTGAAGATCATTATTATTTCTTCCATAACTGGGATCATCGTTGTGTTTACTCTATCTATTCCATAATTTCTTCTGTTTTTATTTGACTCTCTCATAATATTTAACGAAACATAACCCTGCCCCCCCCCCCCCCCCCCCCCCATCCCGCCAAAATAAAGTATGTTTGCTTAAAACTTATATCCAATGATTTTTTTAAATCAATAAAGCATGTTCAGCTAAAAATGTCAAAATTTCATAAATATATACACATGTGTTTATCCTTTCATTTTCCCTCCTGAATTTAAACTGCATTTGTTGAAATTGATAAATGAAAACTATTTGTTTCTTTCTCTTGATTATTTTTCCCATATACTATATTCCATATCATTACTTTGTATAGTGATTATCTTTACCATGGATTAACCCTTTATGATGTTATACTGTGTTTTAGCGACCCTGAGGAAAATGATTTTTGAAATCAATGTGGGAACAAGACAAAATGCTGGTAACCTGCATTTTCTCCTTTTCCAATATTGTATTCTAAGCTATCAAAAACTGAAATTCGATTTGATATGTCGTCTGCAAATGCTTTCATTTTGGACAAAAAATTGTTAGCCTCTCATAGAGTTAATAAAACAAGACAAATGGTTTTCAGCTCTCTTTAAAAAACGCAATTACGTTGTTAAGACGTATACAGGCTACTTAACTCTTTACTACACAATCCCGAGTTTTAACGACCCTGGAGGAGAAGGCTTTTGAAAACACTGTGGGAAAAGGAGAAAATGCTGGTAACCAGCATTTTCTCCTTTTCCCACAATGTTTTCTACCCTTCCAAATAAAAAATTTAATTTTTGAGTAAATTTATTTTCTCGTCTGCAAATGCTTTCAATTTAGACTAGTCTAAAATTTTGTCGTTTGGTAAAGAATTAAGAGGCCCAAGGGCAAAGAGTATTGAGCTTGTACATTTGAATTTTCGTAAAAGGATCCTCAAGGTTCGAACTAGTACTTGCTCTTCAGGCGTATCTGGTGAATTAGCACGCTACCCTCTTTACTGAATGTGCTATTACAGGATAATTAACCATTGGGTCGTAGCACACGGGACCGGCATTTTTCATACTAACTATCCAATGTACGGATCATAAAGGTTTTTGAGGGCATTGAGAGAAAAAGAGAAATTGCTCGCAGGGAGCGATTTCTCCTTTTACCTCAATGCTTTTTTTTTTTTTTTTTAATGTTTCTCTGCTTTTCTGTTTTTCTCTTAATCGTATCGATAAACTTTTATTTTAACCAAATCTGAAATTGTTATTTGCAAATACTTCCAGTTTGAGACAGTCCAAAAAGTTGCCTAACAATGGTTAAGTGTCCGTATACAAAGGGACGAGACATAGCCCGCATACTATCAAATAGTTACGAACCATCGACATGCAGAGTAACGAGGTTCCACTGTCTAATGTAATTTGTCATTCATAGATAGATAGATAGATAGATAGATTCTTTATTGACAAGTACAATGTACATAGTCATAAACGTTACAAAACATATATAATACAATATCAAGGTCATTTTAAACTAACCATGAAATATGAATGTATCTGAGAAGTACATAAGTAAAAATAATAGTTTCTGGAAATCTTGAAAGGGGAATGAAGAAGAAGAAATTTTCAATAAAACGAGAATTGTAGTTTCCTAGAGGTGTAGATGAACTAACGATCAACTGCATTCTCTGTGTGAAAAAATTTTGTTCTCTCTATTAATGCTAGCTTTAAGTATAACGCTAAATTAAATAACTCACTTTTTTTGTTAGAATTCAATAGTTCGACCAATTTAATCATATTTGGTCGTAAGTAATATATTTTTTTCAAATACTTTTTACGAAGAAAGTCATAATGCGGACATTTCAAAATAAAGTGATATTCATCCTCTATTTCTCCTACGTTACATACTCTGCAAATTCTCTCATTTCTTGGAATTCTAGTTCGGCTAAATCGATCAGTTTGAATTCGCAACGAGTGCGAAGATGTCCTGATTCTGCAGACATATATTCTTAATTGGTAGGGCACAACATCAAGGTAGTTTTTGTAGTTACAAGTTTCCTTTAACTGACGGTACAAAACTAGAGACACATTTCATCTTTATTTTATCAATCTGTAATTATTCTTGTACAATGTATATCCTTGACAAATGTTGCCCCATGACGGTTGCAAGGTTGCATATATTACGACCTATAGAAAATCATGGCATTTCAGTTTCTGGAGGCCATCAAAGAAATCAACGTTGTAACGTTTCCGGTTTTTAATCGAAGATTTCCATTATAATTATTTATTTATCCCTTACACCACATATATCCGTAATTTATATATGTTTACACACCTGACTAAATTCTAAACCATAGAACATGCGGTCCGATCCCTGGTCCATACTATCCGATACTTTTATATTTTCCGCCAAAATTAGAATGGGTATCCATGTATATACATAAATTGTATTGCTGTTTAACGCCATTTTAACAGGTCAGGTCATGTCATGGCGGTCAGTTACACACCCATGTTTCCTGGCTTTCTCACACCTGTACTGACACAACTTTCTTTCCAAAGCCACTGACTTCTTTTCTCACATGCATCAGAGATGAGAGGCGAAAAAACGCCGGAAAGAAAGCTTACCTCAGACCAGGGTATCGAACTCGCAACCACCCGGTCACGAGTCTGATATGCTAACCACTGAGCTACCCGGGCGGGCATGGATGTAAAAAGTTAGACCATATAATCACAAACACCCACACAAAATTAAACATTTTGTCAATATTTATGTCAAAAATACTCGACACCTTTGGGCTGCTTTTAAAAGAAGCACTATTCGATATTGAATCCTTTGCGGAAAAGGTAGGCCAAGGATTAGACTTCATAACACATGCAGTACTATCCCTGATCAATATTACCCTTAGGCTGATAAGCGGGACTCGCTGACCTTTTGCGGACAATGCAGATCAAGATCAGACTGCACAGAACGTGCAGTCTGATCTTGGATCTACACTGTCCGATGAGGATTTTTTTTCTCAAAAAACTAATTTTGAAATCTCATTATAAGTGCTTTTACCATCGGCTTGAAAAATTCATTTAACTTATTTAGCAGGACAGGGGTTTAAATAAAATGATAAATATCGATTATTGTTCATAACAATTGAGGCAGGGATTATCCTGCCACTCAATATCATATTTTATACACATTAAAAAATGACACTCTTCTTAATTCAACACTTCTTACTATCAATCCAACTTTTTGTTCAAATCTTGTTATCACATTCCTAACTTTATCATTTAAAACTTTTGAGTAGATAGGGATTGCCCTGTCACTCAATTATTTCCATTATGCATATGAAGATCACACATAATACTTCTTAATTCAACTCTTTTATCATTATTAATGTATTCAAACTTTTTCTGTTTAAACAGTTCCACTTGTATTATCTTTTAACATAGATATGTGCGCTAAATGACCAAAGCTGTCGATGCGCCATAAAATAACATTCATTCATTCATTCATAACAATTGGCTGGAAAAATGTCATCTGTGTAGCAGTCAAAGGGTAAGTGTTGACAACTGATTGGTTGATAGATTGATTGATTGTATGGTGTTTAACGCCATTTTCAATATTATTTCAGTTATATCACGGCGGCCAGTGCAGCTATCCATGCTTTCCTGGGGTTTCTTTTACAAGTACTCCGCACAATATTCTTTCCAAGCCACCGACTGCTTTCCCACATAACCATCGTCGAAACAATGATCAGCGGTGAGAGAGGAATGAATCCTGTCGCTACCATCAATCCTCGGAAAGAAATTGGCCAAGCCGGGGATCGAACCAGCAACCTCCTGTTCTCAAGTCCTGTACGCTACCGACTGAGCTACGGGGGCTTGGCTAGTGTTAACAATAAAATTATTATGATTCCGGTAAGTTCGTCTTTTAAATGCCTGTTCAATAAATGTTCCCAGTTTAAATATTGTCGACTTATTTTTCGCGCTCTCATTAACTAAAACAATTTCTCCACACTTGAACGACGATAATTACACTTTGTCCATGTAGATCTAAATTCAACTTTTTAATCAAACCCCCCCCCCCCCCTTACACAAACACGCAATCTTAAATTTGATTTTTTTTCCAGCCAGTTCGATACGATCTGTTATAGATTTATATGTTGTAAAGGAAAAAAGAATTTTAAACTTTAAACTCGCACAGCAAAAACTTAAGTCAATAAACCTGTGATACACATGTATGTATACTTTCATCGTCATAGAAAAATAGAGAGATCTCGGAAGGACCCCGGTCACTTTCGTTTAAGAACAGAAAATAATGAATAAAACAAATGAACCCTGCTCTGTGAACAGGGGGATTAATGCATCTGCGAAAAGTATCGACCCAGGTCAGCCTGCGCAGTCCACGCTGGCTGACCTGGGCCGAAACTTTTCGCTATTGGTCAATTTTCTGTATGTCCAAGGACCATCCTACCTGATTAAGTCGGTTGTAGGAAAAAAAAAGAAGTGGCTATTATGGATCTATAGTTATGTAATGTCTTGATTGGTATCATGGATCATATATGAACCATGCTCTGTGAAAAGGTGGCTTAATGCACCTGCAAAAGAATAATCAGCCCATGTCAACCTACACAGTCCACGTAGGCTGACCTGGATCGAAACTTTTTTTTTTTCTATTTATAAATTTTCTGCATGTCAAGGTACCATTCTACCTCATGGTTCGAGCGGTGTTAACCCGTATCCTTCTTAATAAAAGAAATGAAACTTTCAAACCGCTGCTATAAAGCCAAATTTTCCTGTTTTAAAGGTTTTTTTTTTTTTTTTTCAGGAAAAATATCTTCATATCGGACAGTGTTGATTCAGGATCGGACTGCACGTTCTTTGCAGGCTGATCTTGATCTAATCTGTCCGCAAAAAGTCGGTAAGTCGCGCCTAGCAGCCGAAAGGTTAAGATCTGTTCGACATGTTAGACAAAATCGACCCATATTATGCGACAACTTGTATGGTACAATGCATTACAAAGATGTACCTAACTCCCGTTTTCCAGAACATCGCTATATTACAAACTATTAAATACAAGAAATACATTTACCTAGAGCTGGCGAAGAACGTATTCCTCATCTAAGAACTTTATTATATAGACTGTCATATATCCACTGCTAAACGAAACTATATACTGGCATTATAAATCCTTAGGGCGCCGAATAAACCCAATGTTCAGTCATTTTTAGACTTGAAATAAAACCAAATTAATAGCAATTTCAGGGTTGGTTTTGCCTAGATTGCCTAGCTAAGCGGCTAGATTGTCTAGCAAAGCGACTAGTGTAGATAAAAGATCTGATTGCACGTTTCGTGCACTCTTATCTTGATCTACACAAGCCGTAAACGCAACTATTGTTGTGAAAGGTGCTTTAAGTGTTAATTCATTGACAAACATGTGACCACTGACACGGTGACTCTAACTATTTAGAGATTTTCACATATCCCTTCGCACGGTCATTTATCCCGGCCTCTCAACAAAGGTGGTTTAACCCATTCCCATACAGATACGACCTTTTACGCTCCTGCATTAAAAAAAAATGTATCTTTAAGGGGGGAGATCTTGGGAAATAGAGAACCAATAGCTAAGAACAAGCAGGTGTTCCTTTTCCCACATTTTGATATGTTGTTGGAAATGTTAACATTTTGGCTGCTAAGCGCGACTCGCTGACCGTTTGCGGACAGCGAAGCTCAAGATCAGACTGCACAGAACGTGCAGTCTGATCTTTGATCTACGCTGTCCGACAAGGAGATATCTTTCCTTCAAAAATATCTTTGAAACAGCCAAATTCGGGTTTTTACTTTAGGCTTAAAAGTTTCTTTTCTTTTATTTAGTAGGATAAGGGTTAATTTGCTTTACATCAAACGTTTAGGTGTGCTTTATGTATCTTGTAATAGTATTTAGTAGGATTGAAAATAGCTGTTTTACTGTGTTAATTTCATTTAGGGTTAAATAAAGAAAATTTTTATATTTATCTTGAGCGGTAGATATTTAGCTTATAGATCTATATCTTTTCTTTTGCGGATAATATCGACCAGGATCAGAATGGGTCAAACGTGTAAGCCTGATCTGGGATCTAAATTGTCCCATATTTTGAAATATAACTGAGCCATGGTCTGTGAAAATGTGGCTTAATGCATCTTCCTGGTGCATTGTTCCAAGCAAGACATCACATAGTCATCATATAGTCATGGATCAATTAAATTCACCTTGTCTAACAACCGACTGAATCATGAGGTCCCAAAACTTGCAGAAAATTCACCGATAGCAAAAAGTTTCGGCTCAGGACCGTGGTCTGCGCAGGCTGACCTGAGTCTATACGTTTTGCAGATGCATTAAGCCCCTTTTACCCAGACCATGGCTCAATTATTTTGATCATAAAACCATAAAATTGACAATAATTAGGTGTTCTCTGTAGACTGTAAAAAGATCTACCTATTCTAATTACTTTGCGCTCGAAGGATTAACCCTTTATTTTTTCTACCCTATTAAAGGCAGAACTCATCATTTGAGTTACTTTTATTTTGTCGTCTGCAAATGCTTTCAATTCGGTCTAGTCCAAAATTTTGTCGTTTGCTAAAGGGTTAAATCTTTATTGCGCTAGCCATTCAATGGTACATGTAAGTACTAAGGGTTCTGCAGTTCTTTGTGAGCCAAGTCAAGTCTTTGCATTGCGATGTGTTATTCCCATGTCGGTTTGTGAAAGACGGGAATTTACTACGGCATTAATAACGAGTCTGATCTCTAAAAGGGCTGTGAACACTGTCTGAAGGGAAGAAAATGCTAGCTACAGACTGGCTCTTCTGCCCTTCAAACAGTGGTTTCAAACAATGGTTTCAAAAGTCGAGAGTTTCTCTTTCGGGTATTCTTTGTTAGCTATGTGTTGACTTACAATGTAATTTTAAGTCTTTATTTTATTAGACCTGTATTTTCTGTTTTCTATGGATTCTGTAGTTTTTATGAGCCAAGTTGCGTCTTTGCAACGCAATAATATCTTTTCTCGTCGAAGTTTAAATTAGTTATAGACGTAAGCTTACTACGTCTATAATTACGAGTCTGGTCTCTAGAAGATATGAGTGTGTTGTGGGAATGGAAGAAAATGCCAGTTTATCGCCGGCTTTTTCTGCTTTTCACGCAATGGTTTCACAGGTCTATTTCCGAAAAGATCTATAAAATACTGGGTTGAGTGTTTAACCCAAAGTATCCTTACGTTAGTAATGTGGCTGGTAGATGGAGTTGCTTATGTATTTGACCATCTGAAAATGCAGCAGCAACTCTTACGATTGCCACCTGCAAGGAACATGTATAATTATACCTGTACTGTAATTCGAACCTGAAACTGTTAGTGCTCATTCTCCACCTTCTTTTTCCTGATTCCTTTCTCTTTTCTGTTTTTCTTTTTCTTTTTTTTTTGTTACATCATTTCATTCATTACCTATTTCAACACTTGTAGTGACCTTTAATTTGTATTATATATGAGTATGTTACGAAATGCACGTGTACGCATAAGTAATTAATAAAATCTAAATCTAATCGTCAAACGACAAATTTTAGACTCCTCGAAATTCAAAACGTCTGCAGACGACAAAATCGAAATAGCTTCAAATGAACTTAAATTCTCTGGTAGGGTAGAAAACATTGTGGGACAAGGGGCAAATGCAAGTTACCGGCATTTTCTCCTTGTCCCACAATATTTCAAAAAACTTTTCCTTCAAAGTCGTTACTACTCAGTTTGTTTGGTAGATGATTAAATACTGAAGGTGCTAAACGAACGGATTTGCTTGACCTGTGTGAAGATTCCTAGCTCTTTTTGCGCCATTTGTTTCACTCGTTACAAAACGACAACAGTCTTTTTGTGTGTTTTCTCGACTTGTTTGTATCGTACTTTATACGTGTACGCAATAACCGGGAATAGGTGAGGAAAAATCTATAAACTTTACTTCCGTTCCAATCCATTTCTACAGAATTATATTTGTTTAATTGATTGTATTGCATTTTTATTTATATTGCATTTCTGATGAATAAAATATGTTTAATTGTAAACGACAACTGTTCAGCATCATTCGAAGTAAAGGAATATAGGTATTTGCAGACGATAATTCAAATGATGGTCAAATGACGGAATTTGTCTTTGAGAGGGTAGAAAACATTGAGGGAAAAGAGGAAACGCCGGCTTCTTTTAAACTCTTTACCACACAATCCCGACTTTTATCGACCCTGAGGAAGAAGACTTGAAAACATTATGGGAAAAGGAGATAATGCTGGTAACCAGCATTTTCTCCTTTTCCCACAATGTTTTCTACCCATCCTACAAATTTCAATTTATCAGTCACATTTATTTTGTCGTCTGGAAATGCCTTCAATTTGGACCAGTCTAAAATTTTGTCGTTTGGTAAAGTGTTAAATCTTTTTCCTCAGGGATTGTTTGGTAAATAGACAAACTCGACCTTATTCTGCGGCTTGCAATCCGTTGATACTCAGAGAGATTTTTAACTCTTTCAACAAAATTCGACTATTTTTCCGAGGTCTAAAAGTAGATTTCCACTGCTATCGAAGAAGAAGTCAGCAATATAGTCGGGCATGAGGCAGCGGATGGCGTAGATCCAAGATCAGATTGCACGTTCCGTACAGTCTGATCTTGATCTAAGCTATCCGCAAAAGCTATCAAAGTCGGCATTGGTAGAGAAAGAGTTAACAAATGTGAAAGGTCTATAGATAGTACATCTCATCTTGATCGTTGCAATCTGATCTTGATCCATCCGCAAAAGCTATCCAAAAAGCGTCATGTGTAGTGACAGAGTTAACAAATGAGCCATGCTCTGTGAAAAGGGGGCTTAATGCATCTGCAAAAAGTATCGACTCAGGTCAGCCTGCGCAGTCCGCGCAGGCTGACCTGGGCCAAAACGTTTTGCTACTGCATGTCCAAACATAGGTCTACCTCATGATTCAGTCAGTTGTTATACAAAATGAATTTTATAGACCCATAGCTATCTCATGACCTGCTTGGTATAAGGCATCACGGAGATTCTCTATACCCCTTTTTGCCAGAGCATGGCTCATATATGGACGGCATAGATACTAGGTCACATCTTGGTCTATGTCGTCTGCAAAAGCGTCTGTATTCGTCTCTGGCGCTAAAAGGGCTATTTAATTAACCCTTTTACCACACAATCTCTACTTTTAACGACCCTCAAAGAGAAAGCTCTTGAAAACACTGTGGAAAGAAAGGAGAAAATGCTGGTAACCAGCATCTTCTCCTTTTCCTATGATGTTTTTTACCCCGTCCAAGATAGAAATCATTATTTTAGCAACAAGTATTTTGTCGTCTGCAAATGCTTTGAATTTGGTCCGCCCAAAAATTCCTCGTTTGGTAGGGTTAAAACTCAAGCATACGGCGTTTGCGTTTTGTAGCTGACCACTTTATCCCTTTACCAAACGAACATTTAAGACATGCCAAAATTGAAAGCATATGCAGACGACAAGATAAACGGGCCATGCCCTGACTGAACCATGGGGTAGACGGGTCCTTTGACATGCATACATTTTACCAATAGCAAAGAGTTTCGACTCAGATCAGTCTGCGCGGAGTGCTCGGGCCGACGTGGATAGATACTTTTTTTTTTCCAGACGCATTAAGAACCCCTTTTCCCAGAGCATGACTCAAATGTAACTTACAAGTGGAAATTTGTTTTTGGATGGGTAGAAAACATGGTGGGAAAAGGAGAAAACGGTGGTTACCAAAGTCTTCTTTAGGGCCGTTAAAACTCGGGATTATGAGATACAGGGTTAAAAAAGACGCTGTGGCGAAAGAAGAAATGGCTCGCGACGAAACAAATCTCCTTTTGCTACGATGCCTTCACATGGATTTATGTATTGAACCCCAAATGATGTTCAATATAATGCCATGCCGAGTCCCCTAATTCTACACAGGTGCCATCAACAATCAATTTCTGAGTATACTAATAGATCGGGGACATGTTAAAAAATTAAAAACAAGACGGCTATCTTACATGATGATCATATAGTAACTTAGTTATTTAAGGGGGATAAAAATCATTTTCCCCAGGGTCGTTAAAATTCTAGATTAAACGATCTTGAAATGTCAGTTACGTGGGAGTTTTCCATCACCAGTTTCTTTCATATTTGATTTTTTTAGGGTCATATTTCTTTTATCAAAATAAATAACTTCTTCCCATTATGTAGCACATCGTTCCACCATATACAGTGTAATCCGGCTGAGTGACCTTCCATAATAACAGCCATTCGTATTGTAATCCTGTATAAATCAACACAATCACTCACCTTACATTTCTTCACGCTAACAATACAAATAGTTAACCCTTTACCAAACGACAAAATTTTAGACTGGACCAAATTGAAAGCATCTGCAGACGACAAATTCAGTGTAGCTTAAATAGTGATTTATGTACATGTATTGGATAGGTTAGAAAACATTGTGGGAAAAGGAGAAAATGCTGGTTACCAGCATTTTCTCCTTTTCCCACAATGTTTTCAAAAGGCTTCTTCCTCAGGGTCGTTAAAAGTCGGGATTGTTTGGTAAAGGGTTAAAGAACACTTTCTTACACATGGCCCGAGGGCCTTTGAACAAAGCCCGCCCCGACGAACTATGGGCCCTATGATCCTTTACCAGACAATCCCGTGTTTTAGCGACCCTGAGAAAGGGGGCTTTTGAAAACATTGTAGGAAAAGGAGAAGATACTGGTAAAGGCCATTTTCTTCTTTTTCCATGATATTTTATACCCTTTAAAGTCAACTTCCATCATTACAGCCACGTTTGATTTGTAGTCTGCCAATGCTTTGGATTTAGAAAGGTCTAAAATCTTGGTGTTTGGTAACGAGTTAACCCTGTTATAACCTGATATTTGTATTGAGGGATTTATATTAGATGACACAATGATAGTATTAACTGTTTAATGATGTAGCCTAGAACTGAAAATAGAATCAATTAAAATAATAAGGACTGTCGTATACCTATATATGGATAGAAGGTATCACACCAAAACAAGAATATATCATCCTTCCCCACGTTAGATAAAAATTTAGACAAGCATAAATTAATTTATAAACCATGAAAATTATTCCCCAAATCAAATCATTTTTTAGCTATTTTAATTCATTTTGTCGTGATAACTGAAAATAGATAATATTTTGTATTTGAAAAACCCATGTGCTTTGCATAGTTACTAAACTGTACGTTATTGAACGGACTTCCATTATCTGTTTTAATCACCATTGACACACCAAACACAGCTAGGATCTTATCTAAAACTGGAACTATTGTATTTGCTGATACTGACTTTACTGTTTCTACAACTGGATATCGTGAATATTCGTCTACGATGACCATAAGATATTCTCCTGTGTCTAATGGACCACAAAAGTCAGCACTTAAATTTTGCCAAAGACCAGAAGGCATTTCCGACATTTTCAGTGGTTCCCTTGGTTTCGCTTCCTTCATGTTCGCCTGGCATGCCATACATCCATGAATAGCCTTTTAAATTTCTGTGTTAAGATTCGGAAACCAAACTTTAGAGCGTATGAAACTTTTTTTTCGCGATACCCCTTGGTGTCCTTCGTGTCCCAATTTGATTGCTTTGATTCTCAGAGATTTCGGCTTCACTATTTTGTCATTTCTCAGTAAAACTGTGTCAAAATGAACACTAAGTTCATCTCTTACGTTTCTGAGTGATAAAAGTTCTTCTAGGTCGATGTCTTCATTGTCTCCCAAAGTTTTGAGTTCGTACCATCTGCCGTTTTTTGTGTACTCGACAGCTTTTTGTATCGTTACGTCATTTACAGACGCAGTTTTGATTTCGTCCATGGTCACAGCATTCGGTGCGGATTCCTCAAACACAAAAGCTACATATTCTTCTACCAGATTCTCGTTTCTTAATTGCCCTTTAGTGGATGACGTGAGATACAGTCTGATGGATTGTCTTTTCCAGGCCTGTATTCTATTTTCATTTTGAACGGCTGTAAACATAACCCCCAACGTTCTATGTGCAATGGTGGTTGTTTCTTTGACCAGATAGTTGTCAATGGTTTGTGGTCAGTAACGACTGCAAAACATGGCCCACCTTTGAGATACATGCTGCAATGCTCACAAGCCCATACGATTGCTAGTGCTTCCCTTTCAGTTTGGCTGTATCTTCTTTCAGTTGGTGTCAGAGTACGACTAGCGTATGCGACTACTTTTCCTTCTTGTGTCAATATCCCAGATAATCCTACTGGTGATACATCTGTTATTAGTTCGATGACCCTATTCGGATCATAGTACGCTATCACTGTTTCACTTGAAAGCTCATTTTTCAACCTTTCGAATGCGTCTTGCTGATTTTCTTCCCAAGTTCATTTAGTGTCTTTTCTAGTGAGTTTTCGCAAAGGTTCCGTAATCGAAGCGTAATCCTTGATGAATCTCGAGCAGTATGCCGTCATGCCCGGAAACTTCGTAATTCCGAGACATTCAATGGTCGTTGCATTTCTTTGATTGATTCTACTTTGACAGGATCAGGAGATATCCCAGTTTTGTTAAACTCACATTTCTTCTTGTTTAGTGTTAGCCCACTATCATATAATGCTTTGAAAACCTTATCTAGTCCATTCTCATGTTCCTCCTTCGATTTTCCGTATATCAAAATATCATCCGAGATGTTCTTTGCACCTCTTATTCATTGTATTACTGAACTGATAGTCTTTTGGAATACCTCTGAAGCTGAATTTGTTCCGAAATTCAACCTTTTATATCTGTATAGTCCAAGGTGAGTGATAAATGTTGTGATATATTTTGAGTTCTCGTCCAGCACCAGTTGATTGTACCCAGTTGATAAATCAAGTTTACTGAAAACAGTAGCGCCATTCAGGTCATGAATCAACTCATCAATGGTCGGCATTGGTTGTCGCTCCCTCTCGATAGCTTTGTTGGCTTCGCGCATTTCGACACAGATTCGAGCATCGCCATTTTTCTTGGGTGGAGTTACTATCGGAGATACCCAGGGAGTAGATTTATTTATCACTTCTTCAATTATGTCATCTTTCAACAGTTTTTGGATTTCCTTTTCAACTTTAGTTCTCATATGGAACGGAGTCCTACGATTCTTTTGGGCTACTGATTTGACTTCTTCTTTGATATGTAATTTTACTGTTTGTCCCTTTAGTTTTCCAATACCGGTAGATATTCCAGAGTGTTTTGTTTCTACGGAGTCAGGTGCACTAACCGTTTGTACAATTTTAACAATTTCAAGCCTATTCGCCGTGTCGTATCCTAACGAAGTGCCATAGTTTCCTTTACTAAAAAGAATTTCTCCACCAAGATTTTATTGTTTTTCTCCACGGTTAGCTCACAGCACCCTCGAACTCTTAAGCTTTGTCGACCTCCATAAGGTAATAACTGGGGTAAGCGTTTTGTTTGGAGGCGTGGTTTTCCAACGGCAATGTATGCGTTTTCATCAATAATGTTGACACATGATCCAGTGTCTATAGTAGATTTGATTCTTGAGTCATTAAGTTTTATGTCTGTCTTGGGCGTTTTGGAATTTCCTACGCCCTTAACCATTATACTGTAGTTGTACCCGTCTTCCGAACCTGACTGTAGTTCTGAGTTTGTCACCTCGCGAACTTTTTTCCTACGACTTCTGCAAGAGCGGACAAAGTGGCTCATCTTTTGGCAAAAACTACAGGTTTAACCTTTCGCTGGACAGGGGGCGAACTTGTGTGGAAACTCATACCCACAATTCCCGCACACGTTATCTGCGGCTTCGTCACGTGATTTTGCTCTAGCTCCAGCACGTTGACTTCCCTTAGCACTCTGAAATTTTTGATTACCCCGACCACTGTTTCGTCGACCACGACTACGAAATGTTTCCTTATTTCGCGAAACTGTATTCACATTTCTTTCAGTTTCTATAGCAGATGTATGTTTTTCAGACAACTCCAGCATTCTTCCCATCGTAAGAATATCTGCCAGACCCACATCCGGCTCTCTTAACGCTCTCCGCCTTATCTGATTTGAGCGACAAATCTGAATAATTTGATGAAGAATTTATTTGTCAACATTATCGAACTCACAGTTTTTGACCAAAGTCCGTAGCTCCACGACAAATTCATCTAGCGATTGTCCTTCTTCTTGCTTATAGCACCGAAATGAGTAAATTTCCATTTGAGTGTTCTTTTTGGGTGCAAAATATGTGTCAAGCACAGTTTTCGTTCCATCGTACGTTGTGCCGTCATCATCTCCTTTTTCAGCATCATAGATATCGAATACGTTTTCTCCTGCATAATGAAGAAGAAGAACCCTTTTTTGTGCTTCTTCCGTAATGTTTAGACCAACAAATAAGTTTTCCAACCTTGAAACCCATTTCTCCCATCTTGTTCCACAGTTGGATTTGTCCGTATCGACATCAAAGGACGGAAAATTCGGTAAGTTATTGAGCGCCATTACACTGGTAATCCATCCACCTCAGGTAACGCAAAAAAACTATGTTTTATCCTCGTCGCCAGATGTTATAACCTGATATTTGTATTGAGGGACTTATGTAAGATGACACAATGATAGTATTAACTGTTTAATGTCGTAGCCTAGAACCGGAAAGAGAATCAATTAAAATAACAAGGACTGTCGAATACCGATATATGGATAGAAGGTATCACACCAATACAAGAATATAACAAACCCTTTACCAGACAACCTCCATGTTCCTCCAAGGACCGAGAGAAAGAATGATATAGAAAACATTGTGGTAAACGGAGAAAATGCTGGTAACAAGAATTTTCTCCTTTTACCACAATGTTTTCAAAAGCCCTCTTTCTCAGGGTCGTTAAAACTCGGGACTGTAAAGGAGTAAAATGGTCGATGCACGACACAGACGCACACGTCCGGGATAACGGGCCAAAAACCACAAGCATTGTTGTTCTCACTCAATGAAAGTTGTCCTTTTCGTTGTCTGCGCATGTTATTTTCTTCGAAGATTTGACCTGTCTGCTATGACGCATCACTGGAAAAAATAGACAAATATAAATAAGCGGTGGGTAAATTGCCGCTTAAAAAGTGCAGGCAGAAAATGGCAATAAATAATACGTCTGTGGAAAAAGGTGCCAGTTTTTAGCAGCAAATTTAAAAAAAAACGAAATGATTTCAAACGGGGAAAATATTTCTTTTTAAAATACCGTTTACGACAAGTCTCTGTGGACAGTTTCTAAATATGGACGTGCGGAAAACCGGGATTTGTGCAACATACTGACAACAAAAATAACGTCCCCACCTTGCTAGGCTTATATCTGGGCTTTTTCCCAACCTTATAGGGGCTTATTTTTATAAATGGCTGCTGCATAGGTTATATGCTACCTAACCATGGCTTGACAAGGTAGGTTTTAGAGAGTACACGTATATTTTATCTTGAAATTCGTTGCACAGATTCCCGCCTCCTAAAGTCCGTTTGGTTTAAACATATTTTATTCGTACATGTATATTGATGACATACATGTTCATAATTAACAACAGCTAAATACATGAAAAGAATCGGAGTGAAAGCTATAAGCTTATACATTTCCTCTCCGATAAGTGGTCACTATTTAACAGTAGTAAATAAGGACAAAATATGGTCAGCTGTGTGTCTGTATATGTGTGTGTATGTTTATGTGAGTGTGTGTGTGCGCGATTGTATGTAGCATGGAGTGTCACCAACAAATATTCACATGACATTTAAACAACATTTGAGGGAGAAAAAAAAAAAACATTAGTTATCAACCCTTTACAACACAATACAATCTGACCCTAGAAATGTGATAAAGTAAGTTAAGAATTCAGGAAAAAAAACACAAAAGAGTAACAATAATGGTACCTGTATATTTGAAAATGCAGAGTAAAAAGTAACGGAAATGGCATCTCAAACCTTAAATCGTTTACTTTCCGTAATATAAGAATGAACTGCTGTAAATATCTTTTCATTGTCAGCAATGCTGAGACTCTCGTCACCAAAAAGAACTGTTTGCAGGCTAACAAGGGAGATTTCTGACACACGTTGGATTAAACGGTTTCGAATTTCACAATATCTGCTTTCAAAGAAATAGTGTTGATTTGATTCTATTTCACCGCAAGCACATAGAGGAGAATCAGTTAAATTTCTGTAATAAAGATGCTGATTAAGTGCACTACATTTTGTCCGTAACTTAGTGTGGATAACCTGAATCTTCCTTTCTCCGAATAAGTAAAGCTTGTTTGGAACTGGTTTTTCTCTATTAATGAAACTTTTAAAGGCTGACAAAGAGTCCAGATTCCTAACATCAGTGGGTAGAGCATTCCAATTATTAACAACAGAGGGTAAAAACGAGTTTAAATACAAATTAGTTCTGCAAGCTACAGTTTGTAAGTTAAAGTCCGTTTCTGTACCCAGAATGCCCATATTAGATAGGTTATCTCGGCTGCATCACGTACCTTGATATGCACCTACACGGTACATTTCGCACGTCTACCGTTTTACAGTTACTGAAATTGTACGGCTCCTCTTAAAAGAGAAAAAGAGAGTCAATTTTCTATCGTTATCTTTCTAAGAATATTTCAGTCGGCAAACAGTTTGTACATTCAATTTTTAGCGTGGTTTATCATTTCCGTTGGGAGCTTTCATCGACAGATCGATAGATGTGAATAACTTCATCGAGGTTGTTCATGTCGTTGCTAAGCGATTTACAGGGGCGAAGCCATGTTTAAGATCATGTGATTGGTAGTCAAAATGGAGGCCTCCTTTATACGGACGAGGTTAGATGTAGGTACGGAATCGGCCGAGTTGTGACGAGTGATAGACCTTTATTTGAAAAATGCCACCTAGTGGAAGATAATGCAAATACCTGTGCTCACTCGTCACAACTCAGCCGAATCCGTAACTACATCTAGCCTCGTCCGTATCAAGGAGGTTTCCATTTTGAACTGCCAATAAAATGACCTTATACATGGCGGCGCCCGTGAAAATCGATTGGCAAAGACATAAACAACCGCGGGAAAGTTATTCACATCTACCAATCTGTTGGTAAAAACTTCCACCAGAATTGATAATCCAAGTTAAAAATTGAATGCACAAACTTTTAATTTCAACGGAAATGTATTTAGAAAGATTTAGGTCGAAAATTGTGACTCATGTTTTCTTTTTTGAAGTGGAATTTTACAATTTTAAGAAAGGCAAAGCGTTGTATTTCCGGCGAAGAAATGTACCGTGCAGCCGAGGGATTTGATCAACCGATCACCCGAGGTTCGCCAAATACACCTGTGCTATGACACATCCTAGATAGTCACATAAACACTTCGTGACAATGCTAGCTAAAAACTGCTTCTCCATATTACCCAAAAGCCCCTGTGTTACACTAATGTAAAGTCCGTCGGCGTCTTTTTAAATATTCACTTCATAAGGTCTGTTTGTCTAATCAGGAGGGAGCGTTCTAGAAAGGGGGTCACCACACGCAGCCCGTAGGTATGCCAGTTAGCGTTACTTTGACTAAACGTATTTTATTTTGAAATTCACGGCACCGAGTGCCATCTTGGAAAGTAGTCCGGCTCTGTAGGCCTACTCAGATTGCCCCAATCAGACAGATCTATAAGTAATTGAAAAAAGCCACCTAGAGGAAGAAAATGAACCTGGATGGTTTAGACAAAAATCGTATGACTTTCGGTTTGTCGTACAGCATCACACATATCACAAATTTTCGCACATTTCTTGATTGGTAGAAACTGACACACATGGTATTCCAATCGGATGATAACTTAAAAACGATCAGCAGTTAACTGTGTACGGATTTACAAACTCTCAACTTACCTCTGGTGAATTAAACTTCAAATCATTCTGAATCTGCAATGTTCAATACTTTACTGTCGTCAATAATTACATTGTCTTTTAGGCCTATTTCATGAAAGATCCGTTTTCTCAAAAAAAAAACAAAAAAAACATAGATCTAGCTTCATGTTAGATTCATCCAAACTGGCGGCATTTGCAGACGAAAAATGACATGTACCCTATTGAACGGGTAGAAAACACAACTGGAAAAGGAGAAAATATTAAATACCAGTATCTCTCATTTTTCCACAATGTTTTCAAAAGCCGTCTCCCTAGGATCAATGAAAGCACGTAATCGTTTGGTAAAGGGTTACATGCTGCTAAGGTCACCTGTAACTTATGCATTCGTGATTCTTGTCATCCGGGCACTTTCACTAAATCGCAGTATCTCGCACTCAGAAATTTTTACTCGGTGATAAACTTACTGAGTACACATATAATCGGACACTGCATGTAATCGGACACTGTCAGCGTCATATTTTTTCAGTAAAGTTCTGTTGGGTTTCTCGGGCAATTGTGATAAAGATTTCTAAAACCTTTTCCAGTTATGAATACTATCACTTTCGAAGAGACAAAAAAGAAATGTCATTATCAATATCACGGTATAGCCTACAGAAAGAGGAGTCATATACAAGTTTAAGACAAGCCCTGTCTCCTGTTGGGCAGTATGATAAAAGTTTTCATGTGCAGACTACATTATTATGGAGTCAAAATGAAGCATCCAGATAGAAGCATTAAACATCACGGCATACTGCCTTGTTTGTACAGGGCAAGAATTGAGAAAAATATTGAAACCCAGTTATCCATACCTTTGCATTTGAAAGAAAAAAGTGTTCGGACCAAAAAAAAAAGACTTCATAAACTAAATGATAAAATGACAAATGATAAATGATAAAAACCACAGGGATTTTTAGCGTTTTTCATGTTTTACATGTATATATAATACATATATAATATAATACATATATACATGTAAAACATAAAAAACGCTAAAAATCCCTCTGATAAAAACCCCTTGACTACGGGTCCCCCTAAACACAGAACCTTACAGAACCTAACAGAACCTGACAGAACCTAAGTTTTTTGAGGGCCATACTGTGTTTGTATGACATTAAGAAGTGTATTTTCTATTTCAGGAACAGTTTGCAAGTTATAATTGAAAAGAAAATTTAACCATTTGTGATATATGACGAAATGTTTGGACCCTATTGTTCAACGAACCTAAAACTCGCGAGACTGTCCGCCATATTGGAGGCTATTATAACCCGGAAATGCTATATACGCCGGTACCATCCGGTATTTTGCGCGGTATTTGTCTGTGATATATATGGATGATTACTTTATTATTTAAGACTTATTGTGAAAGTTTTGTCTGTTTTATATCCCCATATTAATTTCCCCATGCCTGTTTATATTTTTTCACTTTTATTGAAAATACGAAAATGTAGAACTGGAAGGATATCAGCCATCTCCATCCCTTACCATCTAGACCCCTTAAATTTTGGGTGACAAATAGACCCCTGCGACATATAGACCCCTACTTCCAGAAATTATAGCACATAACAATGTGGAAATATAACGAAATGTTGGTCACCAGTATTTTCTCATTTCCCTCTTTCTTTTCTTTCTTTCTGTCTGCAGACTTCCAGATAGAGGGAGTGATTTTCCTTTCAAATCTAAAATAAGTAATTATTCTCCTCTAAACCCTATGTTATGGGTACTCATTAGAATTGTCTCATCGAGACAATTCTGATGAGTATCCACAACATAGGGTTTGGAATAGAAATAATGGATTTAGAATACCTTCACTCCTTCTTATCTGGAGCTCTGAAGACTCACTCTCTCTCTCTCTTTCTTTCTTTATTTCTTTCTTTTATCTTCTATAGATCTATTTCTTTCTTTCCAGATTATCATAACATCAAGCGTTCTTTTGTAATTCTTTTGTACTTAACTCACAATCCTGACTTTTAAGACCTCTGAAAAAGAAAGCTTTGGAAAACATTGAGGGAAAAGGAGAAAATGCTGGTAACCAGCTTTTTCTCCCTTTCCTACAATGTTTTCTTCACTGTTCAAAAAAAAAAAAAAAAATCATTTTGAGTCACATCTATTTTGTTGTCTGCAAATGCTTTCAATTTGGACAGGGTCAAAATTTTGTCCATTGGTAAAGTCCAAATTAATGTTATGTGCAGATGGTAATGAGTTAAGGGGTGTTTGGGAATATGTTTCATAAGCTCCCAGAGTTACACATTTCCTTTCCCCTTCCCTTAATCCCCACACTGACTAGAAAAGGACCATAAATTATTTTACTGGGATAATATTTGGGCCATTTCAATTTCAAACCATGTCTGTCCATCCATGATTACCTGTCAATCTGACTATCTATCTATTTACCAACCCATCCATCCTTCCTTCCTCCTCCTTCCTTTCCTTTCCTTTCCTTCCTTCGTTCCTCCCTGACAAAATTTTGACCTTGTCCAAACTGAAAGTATTTGCAGACGACAACATAAATGTAGCTCAAAATGAGAAATTTGTTTTGGATAGGGATGGAAACATTGTCCCAATGTTTTTAAAAACTTTTTTTTTTCAGAGTTGGGATTGTGTGGTAATGGGTTAATCAGTTATGAAACAAATAGAAAAAGGTGTGAATTGAATAACAACAGGAAAATTGAATTAATAATAATAACCTTTTTCTATTTGTTTCATAACTGATTAACCCATTACCACACAATCCCAACTCTGAAAAAAAAAAAAAAAAGCTTTTGAAAACATTGGGGCAATGTTTCCATCCCTATCCAAAACAAATTTCTCATTTTGAGCTACATTTATGTTGTCGTCTGCAAATACTTTCAATTTGGACAAGGTCAAAATTTTGTCAGGGAGGAACGAAGGAAGGAAAGGAAAGGAAGGAGGAGGAAGGAAGGATGGATAGGTGGGTAAATGGATGGGTATTCAGGTAATCATGGATGGTCAGACATGGTTTGAAACTGAAATGGCCCAAATATTATCCCAGTAAAATAATTTATGGTCCTTTTCTAGTCAGTGTGGGGATTAAGGGAAGGGGAAAGGAAATGTGTAACTCTGGGAGCTTATGAAACATATTCCCAAACACCCCTTAACTCATTACCATCTGCACATAACATTAATTTGGACTTTACCAATGGACAAAATTTTGACCCTGTCCAAATTGAAAGCATTTGCAGACAACAAAATAGATGTGACTCAAAATGATTTTTTTTTTCTTTTTGAATAGTGAAGAAAACATTGTAGGAATGGGAGAAAAAGCTGGTTACCAGCATTTTCTCCTTTTCCCACAATGTTTTCCAAAGCTTTCATTTTCAGAGGTCTTAAAAGTCAGGATTGTGAGTTAAGTACAAAAGAATTACAAAAGAACGCTTGATGTTATGATAATCTGGAAAGAAAGAAATAGATCTATAGAAGATAAAAGAAAGAAATAAAGAAAGAAAGAGAGAGAGAGAGAGTGAGTCTTCAGAGCTCCAGATAAGGAGTGAAGGTATTCTAAATCCATTATTTCTATTCCAAACCCTATGTTGTGGATACTCATTAGAATTGTCTCAACGAGACAATTCTAATGAGTACCCATAACATAGGGTTTAGAGGAGAATAATTGATAATTTTAGATTTGAAAGGAAAATCACTCCCTGTATCTAGAAGTCTGCAGAGAGAGAAAGAAAGAAAAGAAAGAGGGAAATTAGAAAATACTTGTGACCAACATTTCGTCATATTTTCCACATTGTTATGTGCTATAATTTCTGGAAATAAGGGGTCTATTTGTCTCAGCGAAATAGGGGTCTATATGTCGCAGGGGTCTATTTGTCACCCAAAATTTAAGGGGTCTAGATGGTAAGGGATGGAGATGTCTGATATCCTTCCAGTTCTACATTTTCGTATTTTCAATAAAAGTGAAAAAATATAAACAGGCATGGGGAAATTAATATGGGGACATAAAACAGACAAAACTTTCACAATAAGTCTTAAATAATAAAGTAATCATCCATATATATCACAGACTAATACCGTGCAAAATACCGGATGGTACCGGCGTATATAGCATTTCCGGGTTATGATAGCCTCCAATAAGGCGGACAGTCTCTCGAGTTTTAGGTTCGTTGAACAATAGGGTCCAAACATTTCGTCATATATCACAAATGGTTAAATTTTCTTTCCAATTATAACTTGCAAACTGTTCCTGAAATAGAAAATACACTTCTTAATGTCATACAAACACAGTATGGCCCTCAAAAAACTTAGGTTCTGTTAGGTTCTGTAAGGTTCTGTGTTTAGGGGGACCGCCTTGACTACCACAATATCAAAAGCCTTGGAGGTGAAGTGGAATGTTCGCCATAGAAATAAAAAAAAAGGGGGGGCGTAATATTCAGCCTATTTTTTCCCTCCATGTATCGCTGTTTTTCAATGATAAAGAATACTTTTACTATTTTGGACAGTTAGTATTTTTTTTCCCTTAAAGAATTTAATGTGATTTTTCAGGACCCGGATTATAGCAGTAACATGAAAGACCGGAATTTGAGCTTCACCAGCTGCGAGAAGTAAACAGACTGCCAATTCCTGCGATAAAACTAACTCGTAATGGAAAAAGATGCAGATATTCTTGGCAGATATCGGGCGATTTCAAATAAGCTGAAAAAGTAAGAGAATTCAAGAATATAACAGTATAGGATTAGTTGACATTTCTTCCTTTCGTCAATCGCGATTCGTCTCCTAACTCTTCACTATAATACATTTCGCCTCAGGAAATTTCGCTGTTGTGTGAGTCAACCTTCGAAGAGAAGAGAAATAAACTAACTAAACAAATATAAGAATACATAACATCCAATGAGTAATCGAGTGAATTGTGCGTTAGGTTGTACAAAGTTTAGTGTTGCTTTGGATAACTTTAAGATATATGAATGTTACCTTCAGTCTGAAGGGTTGCTCCGATGTTATTTTGTGATTGTGTCTCCGCACCCCTTCATATCAGCATTTTTAATGGCCTCTGGAAATTTCAAAATCTTACCGGTCATCTTTCAGTCAGCATAATGTGTCTTAAATCTGCTTATCAGCTATAAAAATGGACATGAATCAATAGATAAATGATTTAACTTCACATTGACACCAACTGTAGTGCAAGGTTGTCATCAATCTTTTTTTAATTTACCCTTTGTTTGACATAAATGCATCTGGTCAATTTGTAAAGAAACACTCATAAATTCATTTAACTTAGCATGCATGGTCATTTTTATTTGAAACAATGACATTGTGTGATCGGCAATTTTAGTGATAATTATGGCTCCTTCTAAATGAAATACATCCAGTATGTTTCAGTTTTCCTTTCAGTGCTCAAGGTAATGAAACAGAAGCCCATAAATTGTGAAAAAAAAAAAAAAAAATTACTGGACCGGAAATGACTTCCGGAACATTCTCAGTAAATGTAAAGCCTAGTTTTGAGTTCTTTTGAAGTAGGTCAATGGATATTTACACTTCAAAAACATGGAATTCTGAGGAGGTTACAGTTATGTTTTCAATAATTTTGGCATTTTTGTTAAGATTAATCATTTCTCTAATGATCCATGCCCATATTATTGGCAGTCAACAATAATTTTGCCACATAGAGCCACATTGATGATTTGGTTCAAAAAAGAATCATATGATACCTTCGTCTTAAGATATTAGTTGTAGTTGCAACTCTTTTAAATATGCAGACTGATTTCCTTGATCGGCTTTTGACTGTTAGATTCCGCTGAAGCCCAAACTTGCTAACTAATTAGTAATGTTGATTCCTCTCTCGACATTTTTCATTAATGGACCAAAGGTGGCGGTTGTGTGATTGAAAAAAATTGAAATTTGTGTTTCCATAATAAGAAAGGTTTGCAACTCCGAACAACGAACCTCCAGGGTTTAGTCAATGTACATAACATAACTACCAGAAAACATCTATAGGAATCCTATAACTATGCATTTGAAAACATTCTGCATTAATCTGTCTTGCTGTATCTTTAGAAGGAAACTTGATTTCCCACCCTTTTTAATCTATTTCGCAAGTTGAAACAACCTATCCCACAACATAAATTGAAAGACAAGTGCTTTAACTTTACTGAGTAACATGGGGGATTACATGCCTTTAGTCATTTTGTTTGCACCAGATGTCACTTTACATGCAAAAGATTATGTTCTACCAGAGTAAAGAGAATGGGCAAGCCCCATCTGAGCCCTGGCCTACTACTGGTGAAACCCAGGACCTACATAAATAAGTGAGCTGTTGTCAAGATATTGACTAAATATTGAAAGCAGTGCAAAGGAGTATGAAATCAACCTATCAGTTTCCAAGGCGATTCGGTGATTTAATTATCCTGAGAAAGAAAGTTTTTGAAAACATTGCTTGAAAAGGAGAAAATGCTTGCAACCAGTGTTTTTGCTTTTCCCTTAATGTTTCTATCCATTCAAAGAAATTTTTCATCACTTGTGCCACATTTTAATAATTATTTATTTTCTGAAATACTTTCAACTTGGGCAAGTCTAGAATTTTGCCTTCTGGTAAAGAGTTAACCTTTTCCCAAACGACAAATTTTGGACTGGTCCAAATTGAAAGAGTTTGCAGACGACAATTTTAAATATGATGAAAATGGCAGAAAGGTCTCAAAACAGTAGAAAACACTGTGGGAAAAGGAGAAATTGCTCATTACGAGCAATTTCTCCTTTTCCCACAGTGTTTTCAAAAGACTTGTACTGCAGACACGCAAAAACTAGGGCTTGTTTGGTAAAGAGTTAAATTATGAACATTTCAGGAGATTTTTAAAACGCCCAAATGTTGCAGAAGGCTGTGAACAGTATGGTAAGTGATGGAATCTTCAGCTTAACCCATTGCCAGTTGAATCAAAGTTGCTGTAGAGGGGAATTCAGATGCCCTACTTGACTACATGTAAAACATGGTAAAAGGTGAAATTGCATGTCAGGAGCATTTGCCATTTGGCCACAGTTTGTAGCCATGCTGGTCAAAGGCCAGCAAGCTTATGACATGGCCCTGTGTCTGTCCCTCTCTGTGCCCATGTGTGTGTTGACCTTTATTTCAAACACCTTCTCGGAAATTACCAATTGAATTTTGACTAAACTTCACAGGATTTATCCTCTCATGTTCCGGGTCCCATTCAAAATTTGTCAAAAGAATTTAATTCTTGTAAAATCTCTGGTTGCCAGAGACTGAAACATTTTGAAAATCTTTTAGAATCTTCCTGTCCAAAAGCATAGTGCCTCTTGCTACCAGGTTTGGAATTCTGAATGGAGCCTACCAAGATTCTTCAAATTGTACTCTCTCTCTTCTCTCTCTGTGTCTCTGTCTGTCTCTGTCTCTCTGTATGTCTCTCTCTCTTTCTCTCTATCAAATTTTATGTACTACACTATCAATATTATATTATCATAGAGCTAATCCTTCCTATGTGTTTGGTTCATCCAAGATCAAAGTTACAACCAACTGACCAACTGTCAGGTAAAATTCAAATTACTGATATCAGGAACATGGTTTATTTTTCTTCTTTCCTTTTTCGGACAACATAGAGCAGATCAAACTGCACAGAACATGCAATCTGATCTATGATATACATGTACAGTGTCTGCTAATTTTTTAAATAATCTAGCAAAACAACATTAGAACTGAATTGATTTGGTTTGTTTTGCTGATTGAGAAAATGTCTTTCATTTATTTGAAGCTTTTACTTTTTACCAAGCAACAAATTCTAGACCCTTCAAAATAGCATCTGCTGACAACAAATTTGAAAGTGATACAAATGAACCGAATTTCTTTGATAGGGTAGAAAACATAGTGGGAAAAGAAGAAAATGCTGGTTACCAGCATTTTCTTCTTTTCCCACTATGTTTTCAAAAGCCTTCTTGTTAAAACTTTGGATTGTGTAGTAAGGACTTTACAGTTGATATTGGAACCCTGGCTTTGGCCTGTGTGCATGCTGTGATACACCACACCTTTCTCAATATCTATACAGGAGCTTTAGCAAAGGTGTTACAGCATCAAGACTGCCCCCAATATGCAGCATTTTGCCAGCTAGCTCAGGCAAGGTAAATTTTTAACTTTTTACCGTACAACAAAATTTCTTACTTGTACAAATTGGAAGCATTTGCAGATAACTTATTAAATGCGCTAAATGTGACACGCATGTCTGAGATAGGGTAGAAAAACATTGTTGGAAGAAGATGAAATTGAAAGCATTCTTGTACAATACATGTAATTGAGCCATGCTCTGGCAAAAGGGGGCTTAATGCATCTCCTGAGTCATGATACCAATCAAGCCATCACATAATTATGGATCCATATCAGCAACTTTTTCTTAACAACAGACTTGATCATGAGGTAGACTGGTCCTTGGACATGCAGAAAATTGACCAATAGCGAAAAGTTTCGGCTCAGGTCAACCTGCGCAATCTGCGCAGGCTGACCTGGGTCGATACTTTTTGCATATGCATTCAGCCTCCTTTTCACAGAGCATGGCACAATATTGATAAAGGTTGTATAAGGCAATAACTGCTCCTTTTCACCACAAGGCTTTCAAAAGTTATCCACTGCAAGTTAGTTAAACCTTTACTAGATCACAAAATTTTGGACTTGTTCAAATTGATGGTATTTGTAGATGACAAATTCATATGTGGTTCATATGAAGGGATTTTTCTTTGACAGGGTAGAAAAGATTGGTGGAAGAAAAGAAAATGCTGGTTACCAGCATTTTGTCCTTTTCCCACAATGTATTCAAAAGTTTTATTCTTCAAGGTTATTGAAGCTGAACTCCGGTAGCTCATTCATTAGGGTACAGGAGTTGAGAACAGGAGGTTGCTGGTTTGATCCCTGGATCAACCAATTTCTTTCCGAGGATTGATGATAGTCATTGCGACAGGATTCATTCTTCTCTTACTGCTGACCATTGTTTTAACGATGTTTATGTGGGAAAGCAGCCAGTGACTTAGAAAGAATATTGTGTATAGTAATGGTAAAAGAAACTGCAGGAAAGCATGGATAGGTGCACTGGCTGCCACGATATAACTTAAATAATCCTGAAAACAGCGTTAAAAAATCATACAATCAATCAGTTATGGTCATTTAACTTGGGATTGTGTGGTAAATGTTGCAATAGTTTTAGACTGGATGATTTTCTCTACATACATGTAATATTTAATACATTTTCAGGTGTGAGCATACCCTCATTAATCCAGTGGGTGAAGCCCAGGCCTTGGTGGAAGCTGCCAGGGAGTTTATCAAAGCTGAAGTTGGGAATGTTGGACTCAAATGTCCCAGTTTTCAGGAACACTTAACAGCTGCTATAAACTGTTACAGCCATGCTATCAGGGTATGTGAAAAATGATTTACCCCTAAACTCTTTACCACATGACAAAATTTTGGACTACACGAAAATTAAACGCATGTGCAGACGACAAAATAAATGTAAATCAAATAATGAATTCTGTCACAGATGGATAGAAACATTGTGAAAAAGGAGAAAATGCTGGTTACCAGCATTTTCTCCGTTTCCCACGATGTTTTCAAAAGCAGTCTGTTGTTAGGGTCATTAAAACTTGGTATTGTGTGTTAAAGAGTTAATTTTTTACCAAAAAATTACCTATCTTAACTCTCTACCAAACCACAAAATTTTAGACTTGTCCAAATTCAAAGCATTTGCAGATGACAAAATAAATGGTGCTCATGTTGGAATTTGTCTTTGAAAGAATAGAAAACATTTTGGGCAAAGGAGAAAATTCTGTTAACCACAATTTTCTCCTTTTCTGATGCTTTCTTCCTTTTCCAAAGATGTCTTCCTCCCAAGCGTCATTAAAACTGTGGAGTCTTTGGTAAGGAGTAAAGACCCTGAGGAAGAAGGCTGTTGAAAACAGTGTGGGAAACCAGCATTTTCTTTTTTACCTATAATGTTTTCTTTTAGAGACAAATCTCACAATTTAAGGCACCTTTAATTTGTTGTCTACAACTGCTTATAGTCTAAAATTTTGTTATATTGTAAAGAGGGAAGCTTTATGCACAATTAAGTTGCTTTTGCAGACCATGTAGACCAAGATCAGCCTGAATAGAACATGCAGTCTTATCTCAGATCTACACATTATTATTGGTATATTTTGTGAAATGTAAACCAGTCTTACTTTAGCTTACCATTAGGTCTTTCATCAAGACAAAAAGACTCCTTTTGATTTATCGAGGTTTTATTGGGGTGTCCTTTGGCAAGGCATTGCAGAGTTCTATACTTTTACTAGGGTAGTCAAGGAATCACATGAATAAATGGGATATTGCCATGATATAAGTACTGTTTAATCTTTGCCGAACATTGAATTGATGACTCTACCAAATTAAAAGTAACTACAGACAATTTTGAGATTGATACAATTGAACTGCAGTTTGTGACAGGGCAGTAAATATTGTGGGAGGAGAAAATGATGATTTCCACTTTTTTCTCCTTTTAGGACAACTTTTTCTAAAGCCCGCTTTCTCAGGGTAGTTTAAACTCAGGATTTAAATTAAAACCCCATTTAAAAGTGTTAGGCCATGTTAAAAACCCTTGAATGGGCAAATAAACCCTTTCCCTAATGAAAATCGTGACTCTTCCTAATTGAAAGCATCTGCAGACAACAAATCTGAAAGTAGTACAAATGGACTGAAGTTCTCTGAGAGGGTAGAAAACATTGTGGGAAAAGTAGAAAATAAAAGGCCTCAAGTTTAGGTTCATTAAAACTTGGATTGTGTGGTAAAAGGTTAAGATTATCTTGTTGTGATTCAAAACTTCTTGTGAAAGCGCCATGTCCTTTTTGGTAAAAATATTAAATTTTGGCATGGAAATTAAATGCATGCAGAATGGATATTTATCCCAAAGTATTTCCATTGCTTAGCTTGATGTTGCTTGCTAACTACATCTTTGATACCAATGCTTTGTTTACTTCAAACTATATGAATCTGGGCCACATGTTCTATGTTGTCCACAAATGCCATTAACCCTTTACCACACAATCCTGAGTTTTAACCACCCTTAGGAGGAAAGTTTCTGAAAATATTGTAAGAAAAGGAGAAAATGCTAGTAACCAGCATTTTCTTCTTTTCCTACAATGTTTTCTACTCTTCCAAAGACATATACCATCATTTTAGCCACATGTAATATTTCGTCTGCAAATGCTTTTAATTAGGAAGAGCCTTACATTTTGTTGTTTGGTAAAGAGTTAATTCAAAAAAGTCTGAATATTAGTTGCTTGATAGAGAGTCAAATTATTGTTAACCCTTTATCACACAATTCCAACCCTGACAAAAAAGCTTTTGAAAACATTTTGGGAGAAGGAGAAAATGCTAGTAGCCAGCATTTTCTCCTTTTCCCACAATGTTTTTTACCTTATCAAAGACAACTTCCACCATTTGAGCCACATATAAATTGTTGCCTGCAGTGCTTTTGATTTGGCCATGTCTACATCTTTGTCGTGTGGTAAAAAGTTAAGAAGCAATTTCTACCTTTTGTATAATGTTTTGACATGCATTCATGTAATGAACCTCACTTCATATTGCCACTATGAATTTCTCAGGAAATGAATAAAACACTATGGAAAAAAAGCACTCTATTCTTTGATATTTCGGCTATTGCGTTTTCAAGAGTTTCAAAACACTTTTTTCACTGCGACATTTTTAAGCGAGTCTCAGTACAACTATAATGTTTTACAAGAAGGAAGTGACATTAGCTTTCTTACACAACTGAATCACGAGTTAGACTGATTCTTTGACAGCCAGAAAATCGCATAGATAGCAAAAAGTTTCCACCCATGTTAGATTATGCATGCTAATATGGGTCAGTACGTTTCGCAAATGCATTAAATTCCCTTTTCACAGAGCATAGCTCATTTTAATGTATAAACAGGTTCATATTGAAAACAGGAATACGTCTCTGGCTGCTGGACTTTGTATGGAAGTTGGAACTACTTTACAGGTATGTCCGTAACTCTTTATCCCTAACTCTTTAACACAAAATGCCGACTTTTAACGATGCTGAGAAAGAATCCTTTTGAAAACATTGTGAGAAAAAGAGAAAATGCAGGCAACTGGCATTTTTTCCTTTTCCCACAACGTTTCTTCCTGCCACAAATTTCAAATTTTGAGTCACATTTATTTTTTCATTTATTCGTTTGGTAAAGGGTTAACCACATCCAATATTTTAACAACTTTCAAGAAATACAATTTTGGAAACATTGTGGGAAAAGGAGATAATGCTAAATGCCAGCATTTTCTCCTTTTCCCAGAAAGTTTTCTGCCCTTGTGAAGATTAAATTACATCAATGTTAGTGACATTTAATTTTGTCTTCTGCTCATGCTTTAAATTTGGACAAATCTAAAATTCTGTTGTCTGCCAAAGAGTAAATTGGATGACAAATTGCAGGATTTTGCAGATGACAAATGCAACTCAAAGTGATGGAATTTGTCTCTGTAAGTTTGGAAAAAAAATATCAGGGAAAACTGCTTTCCATATGTAAAGTTGTCTCTTATTTTCCTCTTGCACTTTAACCCTTTACCACACAATCCCAAGTTAAATTGACCATGAAGATGAAGCCTTTTGAAAACATTGTGGGAAAAGGAGAAAATGCTGGTAACCATTATTTTCTCCTTTTCCCACACTGCTTTCTCACATTTCAAAGACAGAAATCTTCTGTTGTGTCAGATTAGAATAGTTGTCTGCAAATGCTTTCAATTTGGTGGGGTCCAAAATTTTGTGGTTTTGTAAAGAGTTCATAGCATTTATTTGAAGTTGATTACTTTATTTATGCTATTTTATCATGTTGTCTTATGATTATCAAGATCCATATGAACCAGTTTAGATCAGAAGGGAGAAACTAATTACTCTCACTCTGTGCAGAAGAATGCATATTTCTAGCTCAAATCTTTAAATTATCATGTTTTTCTGTCATTTGAAGTGAGCAACCATGTGTGATACATTTTTCTCTCTACATAGAAATTTAAAGTTTTACAGTTTATGAAATTGAAATGTTGATCTACAGGAAATAATTAAAAGATATATTTCAGAAAAATGCTTTCCCCTTTGCAAATTTGTCATTCTTTGATTGTCAAGATTCCTGCTCTGTGCATGAATCAGGCTTAACCCTTTACTACCCAATCCCAAGTTTTAACAACCCCGAAGAAAAGGCCTTTTGAAAATGTGGGAAAAGGACAAATTCTGGTAACCAACATTTTCTCCTTTTTCCACAATGTTTTCTACCTGATCAAAGACAAATTTGATCATTTGAGCCCAATTCTAAATTGTTGTCTGCAAGTGATTTCAGTTTGGACAAGTGTACATTTTTGTTGTATAGTGAAGTGTTAAGACCGTATCAAAAAGCAGTTCCTGACTTCCAGCAAAAGTGTTTCCTTCACTCCAGTGAAAATATTAACAGTAGCACTGACAAAATTTGTCTAACTGATAATCTGAGTTTATCACTGTTAAGTACATAATAAAACTTAGTTATTTATTATGAACAGAAACTGGGGAAACCTGGTGAAGCAATGGCACACTTTCAGAGGGCAGCTGAGCTACAGTCACAGGTAAATGTCAATATCAACATAAATCTCCTGTTTATGAAGTTTGATGAGTTGATCCTGTGTTAACCAGAGGTAGCCTTCAGGCTTTGTAATCCAGGAGTTGTCAGTTTCAATTCCAGCTTGTCAACAACTTTTTTTGAGAAATGATGGGACATTCCTGTTTCACCACTGAACATGGTTTTGAATTGTTTCTGTATGAAAGCACTCAGTGGAATGCAAAGGATATTGTGGAAAAAACCTGGTAAAGAAACTCCAGGAATGTATGGATAGGTGCATTTGCCACTGTTACATGACTGAAATTACTGTTGTAAACTGTATTACAAACCAACGAAGCAAAGGAAAAAAGCATTTTAACACATTGCTTTATGTAGCTTTTGTATGCAGTTGTCTAGTTCCAACACTTTACTGATAGAAAGTTTATGTTCATTTTCTGTTTGCCTTAAAGTCTAAATTATTGGAACTCAATATCAAGTTGGAATTAAACCTGATTGCCCACCCCCAGATTTCCTGGTTTGTGCTGTTTGAATTTGATGTACACTGACAGCCAAAATAACATTGCTGGTATAGTAAACCCTTTACCAAACAATTCCGGGTTTTCACGACCCTGGAAAAGAAGCCTTTTGAAAACACTGTGGGAAAAGGTAACCAGCATTTTCACCTTTTCACACAATCTTTTCTACCATTCCCAAAACAAATTTCAATTTTCGAGTCACATTAATTTTGTCGTCTGCAGATGCTTTCAATTTGAATAAGTCTCAAAATTTTGTCGTTTGGTAAAGAGTTAACCTACTTGAGAAACATGTCTGTTTCAGCAAGCACTGTTTCATGTTTATGAGATATGTCCTTAATCAGAAGATAGCTGAATGAATGAAATTGACCTTTTAACTGCACAGTGCCACCTTTTAACGACTCTGGGAAGGAAGCCTTTTGAAAACATTGTGGGAAAAAGAGAAAATGCTGATAAGCAGCATTTTCTCCTTTTTCCACAATGTTTTCTACCCAATCAAGAGAAAATTGCACCATTTGAGCTACACTGAAATTGTCATCTGCAAATGCTTTTAATTTGGACAAGGCTAAAATTTTGTCATCTGGTAAAGGGTTAAATTTGGAAAAACAGCTGAAACAAGGCAAAATTAAGACTCTTTTGGCTAAAAATTGTGACAAAATAGTGTATAGTGTCAATCTTATGCTGCACGGCCAGATCTTGATCTACTCTAGCTGCAAAAGCAACATAAGTTGTACTTAATGATTTAAGGCTTAACCCTGTACCACATGATCCTGACTTTTAATGACCCAGAGGGACAAAGCTTTTGAAAACATTGTGGGAAAAGGAGAAAATGCTGGTAACGAGCCTTTGTTCCTTTTCCCACAATGTTTTCTACCAAATCAGAGAAAAGTTTCAACAATTTACCAATAGTTTACCTTGTCATCAGCAAAGGTTTTCAATTCAGACCAGTCTAAAAATCTTGTCGTTTGCTAAAGAGTGAACACTAGCAAACAACAATATTTTAGGCTTGCCAAAATTGAAAGCTTTTGCAGACAACAAATTAAATATGACTTAAGCATTGAAATTGGCCTAGAAAAGGATAGAAAACATTGTGGGAAAAAGAGAAAATGCTGGTTACCAGCATTTTCTCCTTTTCCCACAATGTTTTCAAAAGCAGTTTTCTGTAGGATAGTTAAAACTCGGTTGACCTTGTTGCATTATGTACTCTCTTGAGTCCCCTGGACTGTTTTTGTGCACTTGGAAATGTTGACCAGTACAAAAATCTGTTGTTTGCTATAGACTTAATCATGTTACCTTATGTACTTTCCAGAGTCCCCTGGACTGTTTGTGTGCACTTGGAAATGTTGCATCTTGTAAGATTGATACAAGTAAGTATTGTTTGAAGTCTTCTTCTCTCTTAATCTTTCACAAGGTAGCAATCAGTGTAGTGTCTAAAAAAGAATGTTCTACTTTGTCTTATGTGGTTGAGAGGAAATGCTCATCATTAACTTTGCAAAAAGTAATCATATGGGCATGCTCTATTAAAAAGTTAATGCATCTGCAGAAAGTATTGATCCATGTTAGCCTGCACAGCAAGGGCGGGCCAACATGGGTTGAAACTTTTTGCTATATCTAAATTTTCTGCGTGTCCAACTTGGACCATTCTATCTCATGATTCAGTTGGTTGTAAGACAAAATGGATTTTATCACATAAAACCTCCTCTGGCAGTGTATTAAACCCATGACTTATTTTTCATAATACAGTAAAACTCTGATATAGCGAATTTTACGGGACCGTCAGATTTAATTCGCTATAAGCATAATTCGCTTTATTGATAGTACGAACTTCGTTATATTTCGGGACTCAAAGGTGGACACATGTACATGTAGTCTAACATTTATTTACCAGAAAAATATTTTTCTAACATACTTCGACAAGTATGTGTTATATTTATAGTATCCAATGACATTTATGACAGGTAGGAAAAACTAGTAGCCGATTTCGTATTTATTTAATCGAGTGAGCGATGTTAATCATTCAAAACACATTTTATACCGGTAGGAATTGAAAGCATTTGCAGACGACAATTTTCTACTTGTGGCAAAATTATACCTTACCACGATAATTATCGATCGATAATGCAGTCAGTTTATGTTGTGTAGATCAACGCCTCTAGCGTCAACGTGTTAATTGGGCAAGCGGGAAGGTGTGAATAACTGACTTAGTAATTAAAGACCCTTAGATGCGACTTCAGTGTAACCAAGGTATTTTCAGTTGAAATGGATATCTGCGGATCTGATTTTTGATTCGCAATATGCGAAAATTCGTTATATCCAAATTCGTTTTAACAATTAATTTTTACAAGGGCGAAAAAAGGTTTTTGCCGGGGGAATTGATTTCGATTCATACTAAGCAAAAATTCGCATTATCAGAGTTCATTATAATTAAGTTTTACTGTACACTAGTGTATTATCGTTTTTTGGGTCCCGGTTCTGATCAGTTTTTAGTCATAAGCGTGTGAAGCCAGAGAAACCAACCACAGCATGTGCCGAAATTTGTACAACTACGCCATTTCACGGAAAAATGATGTAATTGTTGCTAAGACGTATACACATGGAAAGTGTTTGATTTTCATGTCTTATAAAAACCAAAAACTGCGGCAAAAATCTTTTAAAACAACAAAATTGCGGAAATAGGTAGACTAAACCCCTCTAGAACCTGTTTCATTCTACTTTCGGAGTTTATGTCAAAGATCTGTCTACTTGTGTATGTACACATTTGAAACCGAACTACAACTGTAAACATGGACCCGTGAATGCTGTATGGGTTAAAGGTAACGATGTAGGATATTTTTTGCCTTTCAGTTGTTTTATGTGATAAATAGAATCTCACATTCGTGTTTATGTATCATCATTTTTATCAAACTCGTTGACTAAAATGTATTTGACGCTTGCCAAGGCTCGTGTCATACATTTTAGTCAACTCATTTGATAAAAATGATAATACATAAACACTCACATAAGATCCTCTATTTATGGATCCATTATTAAATGATGACTTGCTTGGTACAGTGCATAACTAAGATGCATCAAACCCCTTATCCCAGAGCAGTAATTATATATTTTTTACCATATACACAAATCTTAGTTAATCCAGTTGGTCTCTTTTGAAAATATTTTTACAATGTGTAAACTTCTAGTTAACCCTTTACCGCACATTGCCGCCTTTTAATGCTCCTGGGAAAAAAATCCGTTTGAAAACATTGTGGAAAAAGGAGAAAATGCTGGAAACTAGCATTTTCTCCTTTTCCCACAATGTTTTTTCAAATAAAAATTGCACCATTTGAGCCATATTGAAATTGTCATCTGCAAATGCTTTCAGTTTGGACAAGGCTAAAATTTTGTTGTCTGGTAAAGGGTTATGGAAACTTTCTTTTTTGAACACAACATTTTCTCATATCGCTCCACTTCTAAAGCGTATTACAAAAGTGTTTATATGTTTTCCTATTTTCTAGTTACCATTGAAAATTCTGAAAATTCGTACCTGTACAGAAAACTCTGTCTTAGGATTAAACTAATTAATATGTTTTTAGCTTGGCTATTTTCAGTGAAAACTTTGAGGTAATGTGGCAAGCCTGGCCTCTGCGTCTGCACCATCGTCTTGCAAAGACTTTGACATTTTGTAATATCACTGTAATAATTTGCTTCAAACGTGGACAAGTTCTTGACTCTCAAAGGCAAGCCTGTATAACTAGGGCAGGTAACCATCAAAGTATTTTTGACACAGTTATGTCCCTTTTTCGACTTCGATTTACTGACAGTCAAGCAACTGCAGCCAAGCATTGGCACCTGCATTCGATGCTCTTGTTATTGATTGTTAGGTTACTTGCTTACTTAACTGTACCAGACTACAAAATTTCAGACTTAGCCAGTTTGAAAGGAATTGCAGAGGACAAATTCAGCATTGCCCAAATGATGCAATTTGGCTTTGAAGGGGTAGAAAACACTGTGGGTAAAGGAGAATATGCTGGTTACCAGCATTTCCTCCTATTCCTACAACATACTCAAAATCTTCTTTCCATAGGGTTGTTAAACCATTGGATTGTTTGGTAAATGATTATTAATTCATGCATTGATTTCAGGGGACTATGATGGGGCATTAGGTGTATTTACAGAGATGGCATATTTGGCACAAGAAAGGGGGGGTAAGAGTTGAAATTTATTTTTTATATAAGAGGCCTAACACTTTTTAGCTCACCTGAGAACAACGTGCTCAAGGTGAGCTGTTGTGATCACCCTATGTCCGGCGTCTGTCAACAATTTCTTTAAACATCTTCTTCTCCTAAACCACTGGGCCAATCTTGATGAAACTTGGCAGGGATGTTCCTTGGGTGAAGTTCTACCAAAGTTGTTCAAAGAATTGAATTCCACCATTAACTCAGGTTGCCATGGCAACAAAAAGGAAAAAAAGGCAAAATCTTTGAAAATCTTCTTCTCTGAAACTAGAAGGCGCAGAGCTTTGATATTTTTTATGTAGCATCTCCTAGTGGACCTCTACCAAGTTTGTTCATATGATTCCCCTGGAGTCAAAACTGGCCCCGTCCTGGGGGTCACAAGCTCGAGCATAGTAACAAAGAAGGAAAACTTTAAAAATCTTCTTCTCTGAAACTTGAAGGCGTAGAGCTTTGATATTCTGTATGTAGCATCTCCAAGTGGACCTCTACCAAATTTGTTCATATGATGCCCCTGGGGTTAAAACTGGCCCCGCCCTGGGGGTCACAAGTTCGAACATAGGAACAAAGAAGGAAAACTTTAAAAACCTTCTTCTCTAAAACTAGAAGGCATAGAGCTTTGATATTTGGCATGTAGCATCTCCTAGTGGACCTCTACTAAGTTTGTTCATATTATGCCCTTGGGGTCAAAACAGGCCCTGCCCCGGGGGTCACAAGTTCGAACATAGGAACAAAGAGGGAAAAATTTAAAAAACATCTTCTCTGAAACAGGAAGGCGTAGAGCTTTGATATTTGGTATGTAGCATCTCCTAGTAGACCTCTACCAAGTTTGTTCATATGATGCCCCTGGGGTCAAAAATGGCCCTGCCCCGGGGGTCACAAGTTTGAACATAGGAACAAAGAGGGAAAACTTTAAAAATCTTCTCCTCTGAAACAGGAAGACATGGAGCTTTGACATTTGGTATGTAGCATCTCCTAGTGGACCTGTACCAAGTTTGTTCATAAGATGCCCCTGGAGTCAAAACTGGCCCTGCCCTGGGGGTCACAACCTCAAGCATAGTAACAAAGAAGGAAAACTTTAAAAATCTTCTTCTCTGAAACTTAAAGGCATAGAGCTTTGATATTTGGTATGTAGCATCTCCTAGTGGACCTCTACCAAGTTTGTTCATATGATGCCCCTGGGGTCAAAACTGGCCCTCCCCCGGGGGTCACAAGTTTGAATATAGGAACAAAGAGGGAAAACTTTAAAAATCTTCTCCTCTGAAACAGAGAGATGTGGAGCTTTGATATTTGGTATGTAGCATCTGCTAGTGGACCTGTACCAAGTTTGTTCATATGATGCCCCTGGGGTCAAAACTGGCCCTGCCCTGGGGGTCACAACCTCAAGCATAGTAACAAAGAAGGAAAACTTTAAAAATCTTCTTCTCTGAAACTTAAAGGCATAGAGCTTTGATATTTGGCATGTAGCATCTCCTAGTGGACCTCTACCAAGTTTGTTCATATTATGCCCTTGGGGTCAAAACTGGCCCTGCCCGGGGGGGTCACAAGTTCGAACATAGGAACAAAGAGGGAAAACTTTAAAAATCTTCTTCTCTGAAACTGGAAGGCGTAGAGCTATGATATTTGGTATGTAGCATCTCCTAGTAGACCTTTACCAAATTTGTTCATATGATGCCCCTGGGGTCAAAACTGGCCCTGCCACAGGGGTCACAAGTTCGAACATAGGAACAAAGAGGGAAATCTTTAAAAATCTTCTCCTCTGAAACAGGAAGACGTGGAGCTTTGATATCTGGTATGTAGCATCTTCTAGTGGACCTGTTCCAAGTTTGTTCATATGATGCCCTTGGGGTAAAACTTGGCCCTGCCTCGGCGGTCACAAGTTCGAACATAGGAACAGAGAAGGAAAACTTTAAAAATCTTCTCCTCTGAAATTGGAAGGTGTAGAACTTTGATATCTGGTATGTAGCATCTCTTAGTAGACCTCTACCAAGTTTGTTCATATGATGCCCCTGGGGTCAAAACTGGCCCTGCCCCGGGGGTCACAAGTTCGAACATAGGAACAAAGGAGGAAAACTTTAAAAATCTTCCTCTCTGAAACAGAAAGGCGTGGAGCTTTAATTTTGATATGTAGCATCTTCTAATGGATTTCTACCAAGTTTGTTTATATGATGCCCTTGGGGTAAAAACTGACCCTGCCACTGGGGTCACAAGTTTGAACATAGGAACAAAGAAGGAAAACTTTAAAATTCTTCTTTTCTGAAACCGAAAGGCGTTTAGCTTTGATATTTGGTATGTTGCATCTCAGAGTGGACCTGTACCAAGTTTGTTCATATGATACCCCTGGGGTCAAAACTGGCCCTGCCCGGGGGGTCACAAGTTCGAACATAGGAACAAAGAAGGAAAACTTTAAATTGCTTTTTCTCTTAAACGGGAAGGTGTAGAGCTTTGATATTTGGTATGCAGCATCTCCTAGTGGACCTCTACCAAGTTTGTTCCAAGGATGCTGCTTGGGTCAAAACTGGCCCAGCCCTAAGGTCACAAGTTCGAACATAAGAACAAAGAAGAAAAACTTTAAAATTCTTCTTTGAAACTGGAAGGCGTAGAGCTTTAATATTTGGTATGTAGTGATTCTCTTCTAAGTTTGTTTGCCCATCTAAACACAACGAGTTCATTGAGTTCAAAATTGGGTCATCTTGGGTCATAAACTAGGTCACTAGGTCAAATTAAAGAAATACCTTGTTGGCACTATCGAGGCCACATTATTTGCTCAATTGCCTTGAAAATTGGTCAGAAAGTTTGTCTTTATATAATCTCACATAAGTCTGAATTTGGGTCAACTGGGATAATAAACTAGGTCACTGGGTCAAATTAAAGAAATACCTTGTTTGCACTCTGGAGGCCACATTTATTGCACAAATGACCTGAAATTTGGCCAGAATGTTTGTCTTGATGAAATATCGGATGAGTTTGGATTTGGGTCACCTGGAACCAAAAACTAAGTCACTAGGTCAAATTAAAGAAATACCTTGTGGGCACTCTAGAGGCCACATTATTTGCTCAATTGCCTTGAAAATTGGTCAGAATGTTTGTCTTTATAAAATCTCACATGAGTCTGAATTTGGGTCAACTGGGGTCATAAACTAGGTCACTTGGTCAAATTAAAGAAATACCTAGTGGGCACTCTAGAGGCCACGTTTATTATTCAGTTGATCTGAAAATTGGTAAAAATGTTTCTTTTGATAAAGTCCAAGACCAGTTCAAATTTGGGTCACCTGGGGTCATAATCTAGGTCACTAGGTCAAATTAAAAAAATACCTTTAGGGCACTCTAGAGGCCACATATTTTGCTCAGTTGACTTGAAAATTGGTCAGAATGTTTGTCTTCCTGAAATATGAGTTTAAAATTGGGTCACCTGGAGTCATAAACTAGGTCACTTAGTCAAACTAAAGAAATAACTTTAAGGCACTCTACTCAGGTGAGCGATCCAGGGCCATCATGGCCCTCTTGTTTACAGTTGCTTTCTTATGCTGGATGTGACAGAGCAGGATATTTGCCCAGCTGAGATTATTAACTCTGTACCAAACAAAATGATTTAACAATGAATCCAATTTAACCCTTTCCCAAACGACAAATTTTGGACTGGTCCAAATTGAAAGAGTTTGCAGACGACAATTTTAAATTTGATGAAAATGGCAGAAAGTTATCAAAAAGGGTAGAAAACACTGTGGGAAAAGGAGAAATTGCTCGTTATGAGCAATTTCTCCTTTTCCCACAGTGTTTATAAAAGACTTGTACTGCAGACACGTGAAAACCAGGGCTTGTTTGGGAAAGGGTTAACCCTTTCCCAAACAAGCCCTGGTTTTCACGTGTCTGCAGTACAAGTCTTTTGAAAACACTGTGGGAAAAGGAGAAATTGCTCATAACGAGCAATTTCTTCTTTTCCCACAGTGTTTTCTACCCTTTTTACCTTTCTGCCATTTTCATCAAATTTAAAATTGTCGTCTGCAAACTCTTTGAATTTGGACCAGTCCAAAATTTGTCATCTGGGAAAGGGTTAAAGCATTTGCGGACGATGAATTCACTGTAGCTCAAAAGATGGTTTCTGTCTTTGGAATAGTAGAAAGTATTGTGGCAAAAGAAAAAAATACTGATTGCCAGCATTATGTCTTTTTCAACAATGTTTTTAAAAGCCATTCTTCAGGGGTTTTAAGACATTGTATTTTTTTGCCCCCAGCTGGGTGGGGGGATAGAAATAGCTCAGCTGTCGCACTACAGCAGGGGTAAGACCCCCCCCCACTGTGCCTGCCCGTTTGCCGTGGGCTGCAACTCGTGTCGTTCGATGACGGGATCCTGGTGGTTGAGTGGATTCAGGGCTCGGCCATTTGATAGCTCTGTTTTCGCAACACACCACTTTGGCCTTGAATTGAACTAAACGAGAGGTCAGGAAGGCCCGTCCTGATCAATCGGCTGGTCATGCCTTGCCCTAGGGCATCTAATATGTTCTTTCTTTTGTAGCCTTCTCTCAATCAAAATTACTATCTTCTTCATATTTATCACACTCTTTTCATATTTCTTGTCCTGCCCTAGAAGGCGGTGGCTCATGGGTCAATCGGGTGAAAGTTTTTGGTGTTTGGCTGACATTTGTAACCTCTCAATGATCGCCTAAGCTTGGTAAGACTTTCTGCGAGAATACATCTGTCCAGTCTAGCCCTTTCATACCGAGTATACCACTGATGTATCCCTGTCATGGTCTGCGAATGGGCTTTCCCCAGACCATGACCCCTTGTTGGGCTCCGTGGTGGGTGGGGAGCATCGGTGGTGAAATTTTATACACAAACATGGCATCGCAAAAAAAGGCCAAGCTTACTGAAAGCAAACGCCCTCTTTCAGATAGTGAATCTGAAACGGAAGCTTCAATTTCTACTTCTTCCTTTCACTCTCCACGTTTTATTGTTATCCAGTCCCAAGATCCTTCAAAACCCATAACCAAACTATCTCCTTTCGTTATAGAAAAACAAATTACCAGCATCCTTGGAACTCCAAAATCTGTTAAAAAACTCAAAGACCAGACCCTTTTAGTTGAATGTCTTACAAATCAACAAGCAGTGAATCTTTTAAAAAACACAAAATTCTTCGACACAGATGTTAAAATTTTCCCACATCCTTCACTAAATTCTTGCAAAGGAGTAATTAGATGCAAAGAGCTTACTTACTGCAACTCTTTGCAAGAAATTAAAGACAATCTGAAACAACAAGGTGTATCCGATGTCCAACGGATTTCTGTACGCAGAGATGGAGAACAGAGACTCACAAATACATACATCTTAACATTTTCTTCACCTGTTCTTCCAACATCAATCAAGGTAGGCTTTCAAATTGTAAAAGTAGATCTATATGTGCCAAATCCCTTGCGATGTTTTAAATGCCAGCGGTACGGCCATCACATCAGTAAATGTCCAAACCAACAAACATGCTCTAAATGTGCTCATCAAGGACCTGACCATGACAGTACTACATGTTCAAATCCTCCTCTTTGCATTAATTGTAAGTCTCCACACTCTACTTTTTCAAGAGAGTGTCCTGTATGGAGAGAAGAAAAAGAAATACTGTCCATTAAATACAACAATAATGTAAGCTTTCCAGAAGCAAGGAAAATATTTGAACAGCGCAAGAAAACCTCTTCTAGTCCTAGCTATGCAGGTGTTGTTGGCTCGTCAACTGAAAAGGACGACTGCAGCACTTGTAAAATTCTTGCGAAAATTCTCCTTCAAAAATTTCCTGACGTAGCTACTGAGCTGAAAGAACTTCTCCCTCCATCCACCTTGTCCAAACTAATTCCTGACTCTCCATCTGCGTCTAAAACAAACAAAACCCCTTCTGCAACCTCAAAACCCACAAACTCTCAAAGTATTTCTACACAAAAACCTTCAAAGCCGTCTACCTCTTCGCAAAATATCTCTTCAAAAAAACCTTCAAAACCATCTCCCCCTTCACAACAGCTTCCAAAGAAACCCCAACCTCCATCTTCACAGTCTACAATAAAATCTAATGTTTCATCTAAAGATAACAAATCTAATCACACACCTCGATCCCCTAAAAGGTCTTCTTCCAAACCTAAACCACAATCTAGAGATTCCCATGAATCTTGTGAAATCACAGTCAGAGTAAATGATCCTGTCCCTACCTCCAACAGATTTTCGGACCTAGAGGACATGGATGCAGATGCTGAAAATCTTGAAGGTGAGGCTTCAGATTCAGAAGCCTCTATCTGGTCCATTTCCAAAGATACTTGGAACAAGGACACTGACACTTGGCACACGTCCAAACCCGAGACAAGTGTAATGAAGTCTTAATCAACCTATTTTAAAATGCATTGGTTTACAACCTCTTTTTTTACTTTAGCTTTTATACTTTCTTCATGCACAATGGATACCATAATCCAGTGGAATTGTCGAGGTCTGAAGTCAAACTTTGACGAACTTTCCCTTTTAATTAATGATCACAAACCAGTTGCTGTTTGTCTTCAAGAAACCTTCCTTAAACAGGAGGATGATATCTCAATCAAATACCATTCCATTTACAATAAAGCCTTTACCGAAGGCGAGAAAGCTAGAGGTGGTGTTTCTGTTATTGTTAATAACAACATACCTCATAAAGTTATCTCTCTTAACACAAACTTGCAAGCTGTTGCCATCAGATTATCTTTACACAGTGCTGTTACACTATGTTCTTTATATCTCCCCCCGAGCACACCTGTTAATGAGACCAATCTGAATGATCTCATTTCCCAATTGCCATCCCCCTATATTCTTGCTGGGGACTTTAATGGTCACAATGTTATGTGGGGTTGTGATGACACTAACCAGAGAGGTTTACAGTTGGAGAACTTCATTTCGAACAACTCTTTGTCTTTCATGAATGATAACAAGTCCAAAACCTACCTACATCCAGCAACTGGATCTTATTCATCTATAGATTTAACCTTATGCAGCCCAGTCTTACTTCCCAATTTCAGTTGGAAAGTGAAAGAAGATTTGTGTGGAAGTGATCACTTCCCTATTATCTTTTCATCTACACAACCATCCAGCAGCATAAAACCGCAGAAATGGAAGCTCTCCAAAGCCAATTGGAATAGATTTGAAACCCTCTGTGAACAGACCATTACACATGACAAATTTGGAGATTGCGATGATCCCGCAAAACTTTTCACCTCCCTATTAATTGATGCAGCTAAACAGTCCGTCCCTCAGACCTCGACAGATCCAAAACGTCCTGACAAGCCTTGGTACAATAATGATTGTAAACAGGCTGTCAGAGACAGAAAACAAACCCTTAGAAAGTTTAACCTCAGACCTACCAAAGAAAATCATGACTTATTCCGTATTTCCAGGGCAAAGGCTCGTCGTACCATTAGAGAAAGTAAGCGCAAGGCTTGGAGACAATATGTCTCTAAATTAAATAGTAGAACTACTACTAAAAAAACCTGGGACATGATCAGAAAGATCAATGGCAAAGGCCAACCCCCTCTCAGTCACCTTGAAGTTAACAATACTTCGTTGGAAACCCCCCAGGATATAGCTGATGCTCTTGCTGACACCTTTTGCAAAAAGTCCTCCTCTGCAAACTATTCTGAAAAGTTTCAGAGGAATAAAGCCAGAGTAGAAAAGAAAAAACTTAATTTCAATTCTTCTAATTCAGAGCACTATAATAAACTCTTCACCTTTAAAGAATTAAAATCAGCTTTGAATAAAGCTCACGATTCTTCTCCCGGCCAAGATAAAGTTCATTACCAGTTTTTAAAACACTTACCTTTTACTTCTCTCTCTGTTTTACTTGATATTTTTAATGATATCTGGCAGTCCGGTGATTTTCCTTCGTCCTGGCGAGAGGCACTAGTCATTCCTATCCCAAAACCTGGCAAGGATGCTAGTGACCCCGCCACCTATCGTCCAATAGCTCTTACTAGTTGTCTCTGCAAGACTCTAGAACGTATGGTCAATGACAGGCTTGTCTGGTTTTTAGAGAAAAACAACCTTATCGTTGATGTACAGAGTGGATTTCGCCGCCAGCGTGGTACCATCGATCATCTTGTCCGCTTTGAAACCTTTGTCAGAGAAGCCTTTATTAATAGACAACATGTAGTATCTGTCTTTTTCGACCTTGAAAGCACTTATGATACGACTTGGAAATACGGAATTCTTAAAGACTTACATGACTTTGGTCTTCGAGGCCGTCTTCCTCTTTTTATCTCAGCATTCTTGGATGAACGTCTTTTCCGCGTCCGAGTTGGCAATACTGTCTCGGGAGCCCGTGAACAGGAGATGGGTGTGCCCCAAGGATGTATTCTCTCTGTTACACTTTTTAGTGTAAAAATAAACAGTATAGTTAAAGCTATCTGTCCTGGTGTAGACTGTTCTCTTTATGTTGATGACTTTGTTATATGCTTCAGATCTCGAAATATGAATATTATTGAGAGACAACTTCAACAGTGTCTCAACAAACTCCAAACGTGGTCTGAAGAAAATGGCTTCAAATTTTCAAAGTCCAAAACTAAGTGCATGCACCTATGTAATCTACGTGGTGTTCATCCAGACCCTGAACTGTATTTGGACAAAACTAAAATTGAAGTCGTTTCTGAATTTAAATTTCTCGGAGTCATCTTTGACAGAAAGCTTTCCTTCCTTCCTCACATCACTGCACTTAAAAAGAAATGCAAGAAGGCTCTTAATCTTCTAAAGGTTGTGGCCCATTCTGAATGGGGAGCAGACCGTAAAGTCCTCTTGCGGCTTTATTGGTCTTTAGTTCGCTCCAAATTAGACTATGGATCTATCGTATACGGATCAGCCCGTAAATCTTGCCTTAAAATTCTTGATCCTATACACCACGAAGGCCTGCGTCTTGTACTCGGCGCTTTCAGAACTTCTCCCGTCAATAGTCTCTATGTTGAGGCTAATGAACCTTCTCTTTCTTACAGGAGGGAAAAACTATCGCTTCAGTATCTTTTAAAACTGAAGTCAAATCGTTTTAACCCAACTCATAAAGTTGTTTTTAAACCTCAATATAAACGTCTTTTTGAAAGGAAACCAAATGTTATTCCTCCATTTGGTATCCGCATGGAGCCCATAGTAGATAACCTTGGCATAGACACTGAATCTATTGCCGACTATAAAATCTCTGAAATCCCTCCATGGACTCTAAACAGTGCAGAATTCAGATTTGACCTTGCATCTGACAAAAAGTCTGTCACGGATAGAACTGTGTTTCATGCTAGATACAATGAGATAAAGGAGCATTATTTTTCTTTCAAACCGATCTATACAGATGGATCTAAAGAGGGAAATTCTGTAGCAGCTGCCGCTATTTATGGAGAAAGGAGCTTAAAGTGCCGCCTTCCAAACAATTCCTCTATCTTCTCTGCAGAAATTAAAGCTATTGATCTTGCCCTTAATCTAGCTGAACATTCTAATTCCAACCGTTTCATTATCTTTTCTGACTCTTTGTCAACATTACAGGCCCTTTCAAATCAACGACTTGAAAACCCCTTAATCTGTAGTTTACTTGAAAGGATCTCACAAATTTCTTCTATGAATAGATTGGTGTTCTGCTGGCTTCCAAGTCATGTAGGCATCAAAGGCAATGAAAATGCCGATAGGTCTGCCAAATCTGCACTTAACCTTCCCGTTTCAGATTTTAAAGTTCCACACACTGATTTTAAATCCTCTGTTTTAACACATATCCAATCTTCTTGGCAATCCCAGTGGGATGCTGATGTTTTCAATAAACTACATTCAGTTAAACCTTCCCTTGGTGAATGGTACCCTGTTTACAGGTCTGTTCGTCGAGAAGAAGTGATAATTGCACGACTTCGAATTGGCCATTCACGCATTACACATTCCTGGCTCTTGACCAGAGATGATGCCCCTGAATGTATTCCATGCAATGCACCCTTCTCTATAAAACACATTCTACTAGATTGCATTGACTTTCAGCCAGTTCGTAGAAAATATTTCAGCGTCGATAGTTTAAAAAATCTTTTTGATTCTGTCGGCGTTGAATCTATTATCGCTTTCATAAAGGAGATTGGCATTTACAATAAACTGTGATATTTACTCTTTAGTTTCTTATCTACCTTTTTACATTCTTTACACATCATTATATAAAATACCTTGTCAGCTGATTCACAATCTTACCTTTTTTAATCTAAAACTTTTGAGTAGGCAGGGAATGCCCAGCCACTCAATATCATATTTTATGCACATTGTCAGTTACACGTAACCTTTCTTCATTTAAAGACTCCTTTATTATCAATTTAAGACTGTTCAAATCTTTTTATCGCAGTCTTAACATCATTATTCAAAACCTTTTTGAGTTAATAGGGAAGCCCTGTTGCTCAATTATATCTTTTATACATACTTAGATCACACATGATCCTTCTTAATTTAACTCTTTTACTGTCAGCATGTCTCAAATCTTTTTAGAAAAAAATCCGCCTTAATCGTTCCTTCAACACAGATATGCGCGCTAAATGACCAAAGCTGTCGATGCGCCATAAAACAACATTCATTCATACATTGTATTTTTTGCTATCTTTAGCTCATAACCTCCTGGAACATCCTTGTATTATATTTTAAATGAACATGAAGTCAGATGAAAGTTGCTTAAAGTTCTCTTTGCCTTAATAATAGCTCGGCTGGTTTCAAAGAAAACATTGAGTTATTGTCACAGTCCAGGCATCGTTGTTGTCTGCGTCGTAATCTGTGTCATCATGCAAAAACTTTTATTACTGAAGATATTTACTCCAAACTTGGACAAGTTGTTAACTATCAAAAGGTAAACCTATACAACAAGAGCAGGTATTTTTGACACAGTAATGCCCCTTTTTCTACTTAGAATTTTAACTGAAAATCAAGTAACTGCAGCTGAGTGTGCTATTATTTATCTACAGCTAGACTGAAAAGTTATCAGCAAGGATCAAAACACAGGTAGTTTCAAAATTATTTATTCTGTCTTCATTTAGAAATAAGTTTAAGTGATGGGCTAGCTCTCTATAAAAATAAAAGTTCAGAATCGTCCATATCGAAAGAATTTACAGACAACTAATGAAATCTTTTTGACATTGGTGATATTTGTTCATGAAAGTATTGAAAATATTGTGCGAAAAGGAGATAATGCTGGGGATCAGCATTTTCTCCATTTATTGCAATGTTTTTGGAAGCCCTCTTTTCCAGTGTGGTTTAACCCTTTAGCACACAATCCTGAGTTTCAAAAACACTGGGAGATTAGACTTAGACATGTCAGAAAAAGAGAAAATACTGGTAACCAGCATTTTCTCCTTTTCCCACAATTTATTCAAGTATTTAGAAAGAATTCCAATCATTTGAGCCATAATTGATATGTCGTCTGCTCATGCTTTCAATTTGGACCAGTTATAAGTGTTGTCATATGATAAAGTAAACATGAGATTGTTTGGTAAAGGGTTAAATACGAATAAAATGATCTTTACCTGTTCTTGATTGCAGGTTCACCTGTCACAGGTAAACCCATAGGGGCATACAGTGACATTTTGTCTAGATGTGAAATAACAAGAGTACTTCTGTTAATGCTATTACAGGTTTGTATCATCTGCCATGATTTTTAACCCATTACTGTGCCTAACATGGTTACTCTGTCAGTAATATACAGATTTTGAAACCAGGGGGTTGCTGCTTTGATTCCCCAGCTTGGCCAATGTCTTTCTGGGGGTTGATGATAGTAATTGGGACAGGATTCATTCCTCTCACACCACTAAACATTGTTGCAGTAATGTTTATTTGGGAAAACAGCCAATGGATAGGGGAAGATTTCATGTAAAATACTGACAAAGAAACTCTAAGGAAGTATGGATAGGTGTATTGACCATGGCAATGTAATTTGTGAGTCATGTAGAGAAAGTTTTTGTTCGCAGCTCACAGGAAGGGCTTATATTAACTATAAGAGCATCAGTCACTTCTCAATGAAACGGCTTGTTTTGTTTTAAAAGGTGCATAAAGATGACTGTTAACCCTTTCAGTGCCATAAGCAAAAACATGGACTTTTGGGGATGGCATAATTCTAGTTCAGACAGCACAGAACCTGCAGTCTGATCTTTGATCTATACCATAGGCTTGTTTAGTCAAACCTATATGATTAAAATTTTTCTGAATCTTGGTGGATTGCCCTCACAGCTGTAGCAAAAGGGCAATTTTATTTATTTGGCCCCAAAAGAGGTTAAATGATGTAAGATGACAAAAGAAAACTTCGAAGACATAATTTTTAAAACATCTGTGCAGCCTGATCTTGGTTCTAACTACCTGATATTTTGTGAGAAATCATAGCCAAGCCAGAATTTAAGTTTCAGTGTTTAACTAAAATCTCTTTGACAGGGTTGAAATATTTATTCCTTTTATTTAGCAGTCATGAAATAAAGTAAAACCTAAAATAATACTTTCACTATGAGATTTATAGTCAAGGTCACAGAAATTTTCTTCCTGTCTTCATTGTATCCTTTTATTAGCTCACCTGAGCACAACGTGCTCAAGGGGAGCTATTGTGGTCGGTCATCGTCCGGCATCCGTCCGTCCGTCTGTCCGTCCGTCCGTCCGTCCGTCCATCTGTCCGTCCGTCCGTTAACAATTTCTTTAAAAATCTTCTCCTCCTAAACCAGATGGCCAATCTTGATAAAACTTGGCAGGAATGTTCCTTGGGTGAAGGTCTACAAAAATTGTTAAAAGAATTTAATTCCATCAAAAACTCTGGTTGCCATGGCAACAAAATGGCTGAAAATTGAAAAAATCTTTAAAAATCTTCTTGTGACAAACCATAAGGCCGAGAGCATTCATATTTTGTATGAAGCATCATTTGGTGACCCTTTACCAAAATTGTTAAAATTATTCCCCTGGGGTCGTATTTGGGCTTTGCCCAGGCGACCATATTTTACATAGAAACAAAGAAGGAAATCTTTAAAAAATCTTCTGATGACAAACCATAATGGCTAGAGCATCCATATTTGGTATGTAGCATTATCCGATGATCCTCTACCAAAATTGTTAAAATTATCCCTCTGCGGTCATATTTGGGCTCTGCCCGGGCGCACCCTAAATTAAAATCTTTAAAAATCTTCTTCTGACAAAACATAAGGCTGAGAGCATTCATATTTTGTTTGAAACATCATTGGGTGACCCCTTACCAAAATTGTAAAAATTATTCCCCTGGGGTCGTATTTGGGCTTTGCCCGGGCGCACCCTATTTTACATAGAAACAAAAAAGGAAATCTTTAAAAAATCTTCTGATGAAAAGCCATAATGGCTAGAGCATTCATATTTGGTGTGTAGCATTATCTGATGATCCTCTACCGAAATTGTTAAAATTATCCCTCTGGGGTCATATTTTGGGCTCTTCTCGGGCGCACCCTAAATTAAAATCTTTAAAAATCTTCTTCTGACAAAACATAAGGCTGAGAACATTCATATTTTGTTTGAAACATCATTGGGTGACCTCTTACCAAAATTGTTAAAATCATTCCTGTAGGGTCATATTTGGGCTTTGCCTGGGCGCACTCTATTTTACATAGAAACAAAGAAGGAAATCTTTAAAACTTCTTCTGATGACAAACTATAATGGCTAGAACATTCCTATTAAGTATGTAGCATTATCTGATGATCCTCTACCAAAATTGTTAAAATTATTCTTCTGCGGTGATATTTGGGCTCTGCCCGGGCGCATCCTATTTTAAAATCTTTAAAAATCTTCTTGTGACAAACCATAAGGCGGAGAGCATTCATATTTTGTTTGAAGCATTATTGGGTGAGCCTTTACCAAAATTGTTGAAATTATTCCCCTTGGGTCATATTTGGGCTTTGCCCGGGCACACCCTATTTTACATAGAACCAAGAAGGAAATCTTTAAAAAATCTTCTTCTGACAAATCATAATGGCTAGAGCATTTATATTTGGTATGTAGCATTATCTGATAATCCTCTACCAAAATTGTTAAACTTATCCCTCTGCAGTCATATTTGGGCTCTGCCCAGATGCACCCTATTTTAAAATCTTTAAAAATCTTCTTGTGACAAACCATAATGGCTAGAGCATTCATATTTTGTTTGAAGCATCATTGCTTGACCCCTTACCAAAATTGTTGAAATTATTCCCTTACGGTCATATTTGGGCTTTGCCCGGGCACACCCTATTTTACACAGAAACAAAGAAGGAAATCTTTAAAAAATCTTCTTCTGACAAATCAGTAATGGCTAGAGCATTTACATTTGGTATGTAGCATTATCTGATAATCCTCTACCAAAATTGTTAAAATTATCCCTCTGCGGTCATATTTGGGCTCTGCCCAGATGCACCCTATTTTTAAATCTTTAAAAATCTTCTTGTGACAAACCATAATGGCTAGAGCATTCATATATTGTTTGAAGCATCATTGCTTGACCCCTTACCAAAATTGTTGAAATTATTCCCTTATGGTCATATTTGGGCTTTGCCCGGGCGCACTCTATTTTACACAGAAACAAAGAAGGAAATCTTTAAAAAATCTTCTGATGACAAACAATAATGGTTAGAGCATTCATATTTGGTATGTAGCATTATCTGATGATCCTCTACCGAAATTCTTAAGATTATTCCTCTGCTGTCATATTTGGGCTCTGCCCGGGTGCACCCTAATTTAAAATCTTTAAAAATCTTCTGATGACAAAACATAAGGCTGAGAGCATTCATATTTTGTTTGAAACATCATTGGGTGACCCCTTACCAAAATTGTTAAAATCATTCCTGTAGGGTCATATTTGGGCTTTGCCTGGGCGCATTCTATTTTACATAGAAACAAAGAAGGAAATCTTTAAAACTTCTTCTGATGACAAACTATAATGGCTAGAACATTCCTATTAAGTATGTAGCATTATCTGATGATCTTCTACCAAAATTATTAAAATTATTCCTGTGCGGTCATACTTGGGCTCTGTCCGGGTGCATCCAATTTTAAAATCTTTAAAAATCTTCTTGTGACAAACCATAAGGCGGAGAGCATTCATATTTTGTTTGAAGCATCATTTGGTGACCCCTTACCGAAATTGTAAAAATTATTCCCCTTGGGTCATATTTGGGCTTTGCCCGGGCGCACCCTATTTTACATAAAAACAAAAAAGGAAATCTTTAAAAAATCTTCTGATGAAAAGCCATAATGGCTAGAGCATTCATATTTGGTGTGTAGCATTATCTGATGATCCTCTACCAAAATTGTTAAAATTATCCCTCTGCAGTCATATTTGGGCTCTGCCATGGCGCACCCTATTTGAATCTTTTAAAATCTTCTTGTGACAAAACATAAGGCCGAGAACTTTCATATTTTGTTTGAAGCATCATTAGGTGACCCCATACCAAAATTGTTAAAATTCTTCCCTTTGGGTCATATTTGGGTGTATATCCGCCCTGCAGTGAAAAGAATAGCCTGCCCTTAATAGACCATATAGGTTACAAATATACTCAGGTGAGCGATATAGGACCATCATGGTCCTCTTGTATTGTTTTAGGAGGGTTTCGATAAATTTGTGGAATTTTGTTGTAAAAATAGAACTAGGGGACCAATTTAGGTCATACTTTGCATACATATTAAACAATGTATATATGAAACATCCTTTGAATTTCATGTGAATTTATTAAGAAATACATTTTCAACAGAGATTTACAAAACACATGTAAATGTACACTGCCGGGCTCTGGATGCGAAAAAATAACGTCAACGTCATTGCAAGTCAAGAGATCAGCATACTTTTTCTACATAATCCCCTCGAATATTCACACATTTCCCTTACCAAGACACCCACATGCTAATCACTGTTGAAGGATCTTATTGCATCCCTTGTTGTCTCATATGGCATGCACTGTAACCATGCATATTCCATCACACAATATCCAAAATTGATGCTGTTAGGCTAATCTGCCGTCTTTCACAAGGATCATCTTCAAGCGATATTTTTCCATGTCACTGATAGGCAGATGAAATACTACATGAACTCGAAGTTGTCAACTCCTTAATTGATTCAGTGGTCTGTTTTGATGTTTTGCCCAGTCCGATACAAAACTTAAGTAGTGTCCGTAATTCATCATCAACTGAAGAAGTCAATGTTGTGTCGAAAATTACCTGGCACTGACAAGACAAAATCTATGTCTTTAGAGTAACCGTAAGTGCCACAGTGATGATGTTTTACAAAAATGATGATCTGATGTTGTTCGACCATCTTCACAATTTGTGCTACTTGTACTTCTTTCTGAATTTTTGTGTTACACAGAATTACATGCTTCAAATAGGAAATGTGGTTTTAACAGCAAAATTCCACGAATTTATCAAAACCCTCGTAAAACAATATAAAAGGATACAATGGAGACAGGAAGAAAATTTCTGTGACCTTGACTATAAATCTCATAGTGAAAGTATTATTTTAGGTTTTACTTTATTTCAGTGCACATATCCATGCTTTGCTGGATCTTTTTAACCAGTACTTTGCACAATACTCTTTCCAAGCTATTTGCTGCTTTCCCATATAAATATCATCAAAGCAGCATTCAGCAGTGAGAGACAAATGAATCCTGTGGCAATGACTATCTGCAATCCTTGAAAAGAACTTGGTGGAGCAAGGGAATCAAACTAGTGACCCCCTGACTTCAAGCAGTGTGTGCTAGCAACTGAGTTATCAGGTTTGGCCCTGTTATATTGAAGGGTAAAAAGGAAACAGTTGACACCTGAGTATGAGCAACGAATACAAGTGTCAGATTTCACCTTTAAGCTCTCCCATTAGTGTCATTCCAAACTACATTGTGCTGTATTTTGCTTTCCTTTTTGTTCAATCCAACAACTTCCCAATACAAGTATAGGTGAAAATCTATTCACTTTCACATACTTTCACCTGTTTTTTATCCTTTGCTGAACAATCAAATTTTAATGACCCTAGGAACAAAGGGCTTTTAAAAACATTGTAGTAAAAGGAGAAAACATTTGTAAGTTGCATTTTCTCCTCTTTCCACAATGTTACTTCTCCCCATTCAAAGGCAGATGCTTTCATTTGAACCACATGCATTGTGTGGTTTTCAAATGCTTTCAAATGGGATAAATCCAAAATTTGTTGTTAGGTAAAGAGTTGAAGGCAAGTTACACAAGGAGGGAGATTAAATGTAGAAGACATGTAATTTTCTTCCTATTAAGTTTTGGATTTTATTTTGTTCAATTTTGTTTTAGCCTACACCACAAAGAATACGACCAGAGCATGCTCAGACACTTGAAAAATATGCTTGGGAGTGCACTGATGAGAATAGTACAGGTTTGTTTGTATTCATTTCCCTCAAGGAGTTGTTTTTTGTTGAAGTGAAGGTCATGACCACTGAAAAGTTTAACGTTTGAATAATCTACAGCTGTGGACTATCATAAATGGAAGAATTGCTTGTAATGAGCATTTTCAATTGTTACAATTTTTTTATTCCACTATTTACAGTATATTTAACAGTGTAGAATAATAAGCTGAAGAATAATTTTTACATTGATGGTTTATTTTTTGAGATTTATCTTTTATTTTGTGATACATGTTTCACTACCAAGTGGGTATTTTTTTTTTTTTTTTTTTTTTTTCTTAAGATTTGACCCATGCTCTGTAAAAGGGGGCTTAATGCATCTGCAAAAAGTATCGAACCAAGTCAGCCTGTACAGTCCACGCATGCTAGCCCGGGCCGAAACCTTTTGCTATTGGTCAATTTTCTGCATGTCAAAGGACTATTCTACCTCGAGATTCAGTTGGCTGTTAGACACAAAGGATTTTGTGGATCCATGATCGAGTAATGACTTGCCGGGTATAATGCATCACAGAGATGCCTTAAGCCCCCTTTTGCCAGAGCATGGCTCATTTATTTTTTTCAGTGTAAAGAACTGTAGTTCATAGTACAGATACGAGTAGTGAACATTTCATGCCATGTATCTTAACCAACAATGCTACATATGTCACCAATGGTGGGGTCCTGTGTAACACAGTAGTAAAGGGTAGGTTCTTAACCTTGAGGCCCCAGGAGTTATCATAGGATTATCCTTAGGCAAGATGTAGCCTAGCACTAGTGAAACCCAGGACAAACATGAATATGTGAGCTTTTTCTGTGATATGACTACATTAATGTTGAAAGCAGGGTTAAAACACCATTCATTCAATTAATCAGTTCACCCATGGTAGTGCCAGAGTCATTTCTATACCAGATAACAAAATTTTGGACTTTTCTAAAGATTAAAGCATTTGCAGATTGCAAATTACATATAGATGAAATGCTAGGGATTTATACTTGAAAAGATAAGATACCTTTTGCAAAAAATACTCCTGTACCAACAATGTTTTGAAAAGCCCCTGTGCTGTTTTCAGGATTATTAAAACACAGGATTGTATTGTAAACAGATAAGCTACTGTATTACATTACAAGTTTTATGATAGCATGTTGTTTCTATTGCAGTCCATTTCCTGGATGAGGATGTATTCCTTATGTTGCAGTCAGTGGTTGTGAGTTTAAACCATTTATTTTACTATTACATTAATTTTATTCTTACATTACTACTAGCTTGCAACTTTTCTATAGACCATTTTGTGGCAAAAAGAAAGAAAATGCTTTTTATTAGAAAACTTTATGTTTGAATTTTTGTATATATATTTTAAACTTTCATTAGCTGGGCTATTTTCAAAGAAAAAGTTGAGGTATTGTCATAGCCCTGTTGTTGTTTGCATTGTTATTGTTGTGCAAAAACTTTGACATTTTATATCTCTGTCATTACTGAACATGTTTACTTCAAACTGGGACTAGTTATGTATCAAAAGTGGAACCCATGCAACAGGAGTAGGCAACCATCAAAATATTTTTGACACAGATATGCCCTGTTTTGGACTTGAAATTTTCACTGAAAATCAGTCCATTTCTAAAAGCAACTGCAGCAGAGCATTGGCACCCACATGCGGTGCTCCTGTTAATGTTTATTTACCCAATTTTACTGAAGGATTTTCAAAGATGTCTGCTACAAATTTGTTTTAGGAGAAAATAAGTTAGATGAAGAAATAAACTCTAAGCATTCAATGATAAACTCATTGCCAACATGCTCAAAGTGCTTTTAATGGAACAAAAATTTCTTTGACAAAAACCCTCTTGTTATTTTTGCCTTTGTCTTTACCAATACAACTATGTTTCAATATTTAAAACCAGAAAACACAAAAAAAGTAGAGTGTGAGCAGGTGTATTTGTCACATAATCAAACTAGCGTCATCTACATTGGTCACGGGTCCTTCTCGTTGAATCATTCATTCTCTCGTTTAACTCTTTACCACACAATCCTGACTTTTAAGGAACCCTGGGGAAGACGTCTTTTGAAATCATTGTGGGAAAAGGAGAAACTGCTGGTAACCAGCATTTTCTTCTTTTCCCACCATGTTTTCTACCTTCCCCGAAACAAATTTCAGTTTTTGAGTCACATTCATTTTGTGGTCTGCAAATACTTTCAATTTGGAAACATCCATAATGTTGTCATTTGGTAAAGAGTTAATTTGTCACTCAATCAAAGGCGATAGAGGGTTAACCTGTTCAAATTAGATTATTTGGCCTAACACCAAGCAATGGTATTAAAAGAATTATTTTACAAGAGATATCTAACTTCTCAAATATGTTGTTTGTTTATGAATCAGCCACTGGTTCTGAGGCACTGATGTACTTTAAACTTGTCCAGAGTTAGGGGGTGTAAAGTATAAGTCACAGTGGGTCATAAATATGTTTTTTTTTTTTGTTGTTGTTCTTTTAAGTCATTATATTAATAGCGCTAGATTACATCGTGTAGCTTTACCAGTCTTTTACATGAACACAGTGGCCAATGTGTACTGTTTGGCCAGCTGTAGGATGACATTTAGCCATTCAGTGTTAAATGGAATCTATACACTTGTGCACAGAGGTTAAGACGATTTCACAGTGAAGTAGCATTTTCTGCTCTATTGGATTTGTTTGGTGGAATTTGTGAACTTTTTTTTTTTGTTTATAATTTTGTTTACACATGCTTTGAAAAATTTTAGTATCCTTAAAATAGATTTATGCTGTTACTAGGAGAAAAAGATAGAAAATGTGAAGGGAACTTTAGTAGATGATGAATTCTTCTTGCTTCCAAACCTAATTCTGGCATAGACTCATCTCATAATGCTGTTCATTAAAGTGAAATAATTCATTAAAATGAAATAATTAAGTTGTGGATTTCGAAAATTTACTTCCAGTTTGCATTTTTGCTGTTGGATTGATAGTCCTGTATGGGAATTTTGTGGTATATGTATGATAGTGTTTAAAAACATTGTCTGTTTTACACAATTTGTTGTGTATTTTCTGAAATTATTGCAGTGTACAATATTTTAATTCTTGTCTTGTTTGCAGACATATTTTTATTACAAAAATTTGTAATTTTTTTCCTCAGAAGCCTTTGTTTAAAGAGAGGAAAAAAAAAAGATTGTGATACATTGGGCGTAGTGAAATTCTTCTGTTTGATGAAATTCTTCTGTGATTCAGTATTTATCGGAGTTTTTTGAGGTTTTATTTTTTGTACTTTTTGGCACAAGTATTCAATTTAAAAACCATCATGGACCTAAAATATTTCAGGAGATGGGACAGTTTTAGATTGTTAGATCAGACTGCACATTTTTTACATACATGTAACAATGATTGTTAAATTCTTCAATATACCAAACAGCTGATGGAAAAAACAGTAACAGTAAAATGAAAGAAGTTAGGGGTACTGTTTAAGTATTAATCATTACACTGTTGTCTTTTTCAGATGGCTTGTCAGTCAAAGGACCTTGAGTCTTTACGTGCAATACAAGTTGAGTTGTGGCCCAAACTCACCGCAGAACAAAATGAACTGTTATATCTAGTGATTCAAGAGTTGTCACATCCATCTGGGGAAGGTCTATGAGTACCATGTGTATTGACTAAAAACATAAGGAAGAACAATGAGTAATATAAATGAGCCATGCTCCATGAAAAGGGGGCTTAATGCATCTGCCAAAAGTATTTATCCAGGTTGGCCTGCACAGTCTGAGCCGAAACTTTGCTATTGGTAAATTTTCTGTATGTCCAAGGACATTCTACAAGATAATTTATTTCGGTCGATTTAAAAAAAGTGGCTATTGTGGATTCATAATTATGTGATCGCTTTCCAGGTATAATGCATCACAGAGATGCATTAAGCCCCCTTTTGCCAGAGCATGGCTCAATTGGAATTGTGGCCCAAATTTACTGTTGAACCAATTGGATGGGAACATCTAGTGATTCAAGAGTTTCCCGTTGTCTGGATCAGGATATGATAGAAAAGAAAGATTCAAAAGAATGGATTTAAAGAACATCTTGTGGATTTATTCAGTCTTTATCAAACAATTCCTATCTTTTTTAGCTCACGTGAGTACAAAGTGCTCAAGGTGAGTTTTTGTGATCGTGCTGTGTCTGTCGACCGTCGTGTGTCATGCGGTAGTCAACATTTACCTTGTGTGCACTGTAGAGGCCACATTTTCAGCCAGATCCTCATAAACTTGGTCAGAATGTTTGCCTGGATAAAATCTCGGACAAGTCCGAAATTGGGTCACCTGGGGTCAGAAAGTAGGTCACAGAGCCAAGTCTTAGAAAAACCTTGTGCCCCCTCTAGAGGCTACATTTTTAGCCTGATACTCATGAAAATTTATCAAAATGTTTAACTAGATAAAATCTCGGAAAAGCTTGAAATTGGGTCATGCCAAGTCAAAAAGTAGGTCACGGGGCCAAATCTGAGAAAAAGCATGTTTGCACTGTAGAGGTCACATTTTCAGCCTGATACTCTTGCAACTTGGTCAGAATCTTTGTCAGGATCAAGTCTCAGATGAGTTTAAAATTGGGTCATGTTGGGTCAAAAAGTAGGTCAACAGGCCAAGTCTTAGAAAAACCTTTTGTGCACTCTAGAGGCTACATTTTTAGCCTGATTTTCATGAAACTTGGTCAGAATCTTTGTCTTGTTAAATTCCTGGACAATTTGAAATCAGGTCATATTGGATCAAAAAGTGGGTCAAAAAGTGGGTCAGAGGGCCAAATCTTAGAAAAAGCTTGTGTGCACTCTAGAGGTCACATTTTCAGCCTGATACTCATGAAACTTGGTCAGAATGTTTGTCTGAATATAATTTTGAACAAGTTTGAAATTTGGTCACATGGGGTCAAAAAGTAGGTCACAGGGCCAAATCTTAGAAAAACCATATGTGCACTCTAGAGGCCACATTTTCGGCCTATTACTCATGAAACTTGGTCAAACTGATTGCCTGGATAAAATCTTGGTTGAATTTGAAATTGGTTGACGTTTGGTCATAAAGTAGGTCACTGGGCCAAATCTTAGAAAAACTTTGTGTACACTTCAGAGGCCACATTTTCAGCCTTATACTCATGAAACTTAGTCAGCTTGTTTGTCTTGATAAAATCTTGGACATGTAGAAAATTTGGGTTATGTGGAGTCAACAAGTAGGTCACTGGGCCAAATCTTAGAATAACCTTGTGTGCACTCTAGAGGCCACATTTTCAGTCTGATTCTTATGAAACTTGGTCAGAATGTTTGTCTGGATAAAATCTCGGACAGGTTTGAAATTGGGTGACATCGTGTCAAAAAATAGGTCACTGGCCCAAATCTTAGAAAAAGCTTTTGTGCACTCTAGAGGCTACATTTTCAGCCTGATACTCATAAAACTTAGCCAGAATCTTTGTCTTTATAAAGTTTGAAATTGGGTCACATCCAGTCAAAAAGTAGGTCATGGGGCCAAATCTTAGAAAAACCTTCTGTGCACTCTAATATCCACATTTCCAGCCTTATAGTCATGAAACTTGGTCAAAATGATTGTCCGGATGAAATCTTGGAAAAGAATGATATCGAGTCAGGTCAGGTCAAAAAGTAGGTCACAAGGCTAAATCTTAGAAAAACCTTGTGTGACTCTAGAGGCCACACTTTGAGCCAGATTCAAAATTCAGAAATGGGCTAAATCGGACAAAAAGTAGATCACTTACAATCATGCATTTTACATCATCACAACCAGGATCTTTTCAGCCTTATCAGTCCTAGATTAACTTACTCGGGTGAGCGCTTAAGGGCCAATGGCCCTCTTGTTTTTTTTGTTTTACCTTTTGGCAGAAGAATTTTGAAAATAGTGTAGTAAAAGGGGAAAATTGTGGTAACCAGCATTTTCTCCCTTTCCCATAATGTTTTCTACCCATTTGAAGACAATTCACAGCATTGAAGAAACAGTAAGTCATCCATGATTCGCAGTGCTTTTAATATGAACCAGTCTAAAATACGAGTTAGATGTATTACCTAGGTGAATCTCAGTCACTTCACATGCTTTCAGGTTACCAGCATTTTCTCCTTTTCATGCAATGTCTTCAAAAATCTTTTTTCCCAGGTTTGTCAAAACTTAGGAATGTGTAGTAAAGGGCTAAAAAGTTTTACATTTAATGTCACTGGGATCAAAGATGGCTCTGCCATTGAGATGGCATGTGTAAAAAAATCTCAACCATATTCAAGTCTTTAACCCTTTACCACACAATCCCTACTTTTAACGACCCTGAGGAAGAAGCCTTTTGAAAACATTGTGGGAAAAGGAGAAAATGCTGGTAACCAGCATTTTCTCCTTTTCCCACAATGTTTTCTACTCTTCCAAAAACAAATTTCAATTTTTGATCCACATTTATTTTGTCGTCTGCAGATGCTTTCAATTTGGACTAGTCTAAAATTCTGTAGTGTGGTAAAGAGTTAATACTCATCTGAACAGGTGGTGCTCATGCTGAGCCACTTTTGTAGTCACTCACTCTCTTTATGTTTTTTACTGATCGTTTTTGTTGGTGGGTTGCTTATCTGTCAAAAATCTTCACAGGAATTAATAGGACATTCTTTGTCAGACTTTAAGTGCCGTTTGAGTGGGAGGGGGGGCAACCTAGATCTTGTAACTGATATTTCCACCTGTGATACAAAAAATATGAAAAGATCTTCTTCAGAATCAGAAGTCTAATAGTAACTAAAATTGATATGGACAGTTAGCATCAAGATTACTAAAAACTTTTCCATTGATTATAGTCATTTGACTGTTAACCTTACTTTGGATAATTCAGTTGTTTGGCAACAGTGACTGTGTTAAATAGGTATCTGGAGAGAAAACTGGAAAGATATACATGTCTGGAACCACAAGAAGGCATAGAATTTTAATGTTTTGTATGTAACTTATCTAGAGATCCTTGATCAAAACTTCTGGCATCCTAGGTGGCCCTGCTCAATGATAATGTCCTTCTTATAGCTCAAGAGCTCAAGGTGAGCTTTTGCAATTATGCTGTGTTCGTTGCTGTTGTCCATCATGCATCATTAATTTTTACCATGTATATGCTGTAGAGGCTACACTTTCAGTTGGATGCTCATGAAACTTGGTTAGAATGTTTGTCTTGATAATATCTGGGAGTGGTTTGAAAGTAGGTCTCATCAGGTGAAAAACTAGGTCACCAGGTCAGATTTTGGAAAATCCTTATGTATATACTAGAGGCAACATTTTCAGTCCAATACTCATGCAAGTTGATCAGAATGGCATTTTAGATAGTATCTTGAGTTAAAAATAGGTCATGTCAGGTTAAAAACTAGGTCGCCAGGTCAAATCTTTGAAAAAAACCTTGTGTATACTCTACAGGCCACATATTCAGCTTGATACTCGTGCAAGTTGGTCAGAACGTTTTTTCTGGTAATATCTTGGAAGAATTTGAAATTGGGTCATGTTGAATCAAAAAGTAGGTCACTGGGACAAATATAAGAAAAAACCTTGTGTGCACTGTGAATGCTACATTTTCGGTTGGATGCTCATGAAAATTGGTCAGAATTTTTGGCTTGATGAAATCTTGGATGAATCTGAAATTGGGTTATGTTGGATCAAAAACTAGGTCAAAAATGTTAGAAAAACCTTATGTGCAGTCTAGAGGCCTCATTTTCAGTCCAATTCTAATTAAAATTGGTCAGAATGTCTTTCTTGATAATATCTTGGACAAGTTGAAAATTGGTCAAGTAAGATAAAAAAAAAAATTAGGTACATGTAATTGGGACAAATCTTAGAAAAACCTTGTGTGGACTCTAGAGGCCACATTTCAAGTTTGATACTCATGAACGTTGATCAGAATGTTTGTTGTCTTTGTGATATTTTAGACAAGTATGAAAACGGGTCACATCAGGGCAAAAAAAATAGGTCACGGAAACAAATCAAAGAAAAACCTTTAAGTGCACTGTAGAGACTACATTTTAAGTCAGATATTCATAAAAGTTGGGGTTGCACTCATTTCAATTAATGTTACATATACAAATTTGATTTTAGAAAAAAACTCAATTATGCTTACTGAGCACAGTATACTTTAGGTAGAATACTTTATGTTTTTTAAATCATCACAACCAGGACCTCCTCAACTTTATGCCTCTTAGAGTAGTTTTACTCCGGTGAGCGCTTTAGGGCCAATTGCCCTCTTGTTTGCTTAAACCCTAGAAGATTGGAATACAAAATAACTATTTTAACGGATGTACGAGCAATATGCACCTCAGAATCATATGGTAACGTTAACTGTTACAAACGGGTATATAGCCTGCGGGGGGAAAAAAAATGTTTTTTATCCATTCCCAAAGCATTTTAAAAAATCCATCAGAATAGAACAAACTGTTATGACAACGTGTACTTTGCTTTCATGGAAATCTACATGTAACTGAATGAACATCTTTGAAATACCAAACCTGTACTCGTTGTGTGAAATGAGCAGCCGGAAGAAATATTTTATCGTTGACAGCTACTTGTAAGGTTTCATAAATAAATTAATATTTCGAAACACTATCCCTTAATTGTTGTTTTATTACTTTAGACAGCATTCCTATTTCAATTCAATTTTATAAAGACGAATTACATTTCTGTTGATGGCACTTTCGCCTGGTTCCTGTAGTTGTTTTTTCATGACTGATGATTCATGGATGCATGTCCATTAGAAAAATTAGTGTAAATCACTGTAATCCTTATAATTACCTCAAGTCACCCAACATACACCCATTAAATTTTTTTGACCATATATTTCTGTTTAAAAGAATTAATGCAAACTAGTTAGTTGATCACTTACAATGAAACTTATTGATTGTTTTTCAAACAGGTATCAGAGACGTTGGCTAACTCTATCAGACGACAAAACATTAGATTCGTCCATTTTTTTAAAGCATTTGCAGTCGACAATTTAATGTTGCTCCAATAATGAGATTTGTCATTGAAGGGTAAAAACATTGAGGGAAAAAGATTTTTTTTTCAAAAGTCTCCTCTTATAAATTCGTTAAAACACGAGGTTTTGTGGTAAAGGGTTAAATTTAAAATCGTTTTTGAGGTTGAGTGCTATGCATCCTAACTCGGATTTACCATGTGGGAAACTGAACCTAATCAAAGTACTGAAAGTACGGACAGATAGCGAATTTGATTGATTGATTGTATGGTGTTTATTAACCTTGTTTTCAACATTATTTCAGTTATGTAGCGGTGGCCAGTGCACATTTCCGTGCTTTCCTGGAGTTTCTTTACCCAGTAGTCCGCACAGTATTCTTTCCAAGCCACTGACTCCTTTCCCACATATCCATCGTGAGAGAGAAATGAATCTGTCGCAATGACTGTCATCAATCCTCGGAAAGAAATTTGTTGGGGATCAAACCAGCGACCTCCTTTTCTCAAGTCCTGTTCGCTACCGACTGAACTGCCGGGGCTATGTGTGCTATTGGTTAACTATAATCCAGTTTAAGTTTAACCCTTAACCTGCTAAAAAATGTTCAATAAAACTTTCCAGCTGATGGTAAACGCCTGAATATTGCTATTTCACAGTTACATTTTGGAGAAAATCTATTCTCTTATTGGACAGTGTAGATCCAAGATCAGACTGCACACAGTCTGCAAAAGGTCATTTAGTCGCGGTAGTGCTGGTAAAAGAAACTCGAGGAAAGCATGGACAGGTGCTCTGGCCGCCGCAATATCACTGAAATAATGTTGAAAACGGCGTTAAACACCATGCAGTCAGTAAGTCAATATCCAATAGCACAAGATATATTTAACTATTTAACTCTCCTTACAAAACGAACAATTTTACATCTGTCCAAATTCAAAGCTGTTCCAGACCATAAATTAGATGTGGCTGAACTGATGAAACATGATTCCAGAAGGGCAGAAAACAATGTGGAAAAAGGAGAAAATGATGGTTACCAGCATTTTCTCCTTTTCCCGCAATGTTTACAAAGGGATCCTTCCCCAGTATCGTTAAAACTTGGGATTGTTTGGTAAAAGGTTAATAGAATAACAGTTTAACATAACAGTTTAACTGTACACAATGATCTAAATGATGAATGACTGAAGGAATGTTAACATAGTGGAGGTTAACATAGCTGGGATTTGCTACAAGTTAACCAAGGTGTATTTATTAATAGATTCATTCATAGTGTTACATTGGTGTAGGAATAAGAGATTCTCTGCTTTGCATAGGTCACCAATTTACATATAAGCAAAGATCTTGTACCTTATAAATGACATCTTGTTCATCTTATTACTTTGTAAGACGACATGTTCAAATCGGAGAGATAGAGATTTAGTGGTTTTTGTCTAAATTGTCACATATAACAGAATTAAGATTTCTAACAGAACGAAGTATTTTCTGTGTGGCAGTATTTGGCAACCGTGGGGTTTTTTGTTTATTTTGAATCTAGGTCAATCTTGATGCCTATAGACTAGATTCGCTAGTCAAAAATCAGATTTTGGTGTACCAAACATTACAAAATCGTACCTGGCAAAATTATGAGTTCATTAAAGAAACATTTCATTCACTTTAGCAATAATGCATGACTAAAACGTTAATAATAGGGACCGTTACACGACTTGCGTGATAAATATATAAACAGATACACTATTATCATAACGCAATTTTAAAAAAGAAGAACGTTAGGACAGACAACCATGAGGCATACTTAGGAATACGTGTTTATATGTCAGTTCCACCAAATAGCGTCAAGAAGCGTAAATAATTGCAATAGAAAGCGTAGAAGCGCCAACAACTGACCAGAAGCGACATGCGAACGCTTATGCTAATATTTTTGAGTAGGATTGGTTTATTTGACCAGGTATTGCTCTGTGGGTCCTTCTTAGAGAACTTGTGTTTCAACGAAACCTCTGTCACCCCTGTATTCAGAACTGCGTTACCGGGATTTCAGCATTTTTGGATCTTCATATTTTAACATCAACTCAAAGAGGAACTTCCCTTCAGGTCAAAGTTGCGAAATTTAGGTACTGGAGTCTGTGCAGATATTTAACCCTTATCATGCTAAATAAAAGAAATGAAACTTTCAAGCCGATAGGAAAAACCCAAATTTTCCCATTTCAAAGGTACTTTTTGAGGAGGGATATCTCCTTGTCGGACAGTGTAGATCCAAGATTAGACTGCACGTTCTGTGTAGTCTGATCTTGATCTACGCTGTCCGCTAAAGGTCCGTGAGTCGCGCTTAGCAGTTGCTGTAAATAAGTCGGACAAAAATACCTAATGATTTATTTGCCATACCCGGAGCTAGTCCAACTAGTTGTTGTACGTTACCGTATCGCTATCCCGATTTTTTCCGGGTACGTTATCGAATCTCTAGTCCCAGAATCAAGAGGTACGGTACTGCAACCGGAGACAATGTCCTTTTATGTATTCCATATACCACTTCAAATTTCGAAGTGATGATTGATTGCGTTCAAGCTGCGCTAATGAAATCAAAGCAGATAAAACTGCCGACACGTGATAGGCGAATTGTCATATTGTGTATTGTTTGTATTCTTCCCTGGTGTTGTGTTTGAACACAACAACGTCAGAAACGTAATAATTCATACGTAAACTGAGAGGCCCTTTTTTATCATTTGTAACAACTTATAAAATATTAAATAATACGACTGAAGCTTTGTTACATGAAAACATGAAGAAACATTGGCAAAAGGACGAATTACTCATCGGTACTTTAGAGCCTTTCTCCCGCCGCAATGTATTTTTCAGATTGGTCCGTAACAAGGCGCAGAAATCGTATGCAGGTGGTAAATGGCAACATGTTCCTGTTAATCCTTTCTGCACGATAGGCGAAAACAGGCACATCTGCGGACGGCATAGTTCAAGATTAGACAGCACATAACGTACAGTCTGATCTTTGATGTATACCTTCAGCTTGTAATTGATAAAAATCTTTCTCAGATTCAGTGCGTTGTATTTACAGCTGTCGAACGAGATCGAGACTCTATACTTGGTGCTGAAAAACCTGAAGTAGGTCTGTGGAGCGAGCAGCATGATGAGAAAGAGCATTGATCAATCAGTGAGTTCATAGTTCGGCAATCCCTCATTCAGCAACCATTCTTAAGAACAATCTTAGTCTTGTTCTCCAGAAATTTCTAGATTTGAAAGTAACACAACTTCTGATTGGTTAAACCATTTGGTTTAGCCAATCGCCAATCAGAGGTGTTACTTTCACGTTTAGAAAATTCTGGAGAATAAGACTAATAATTTTCTTAAGAATGATTTGTGAATACGGACCCAGATAATCCGTCGTTCTGAAACCAAGGCGTTGGGTTTCTATTCGGGAAAAAAATACAGGTCTGATTTTGACTTGCGGTTCTGGTCAGTTAGGAATGTCCCTGTGCAAGGCAATGATCACACAGCTAAAGCGTAAGACTGATGAAACCAATAAAATACACGAATAGGAAAGCTGTCGCTGTTATATGACAGTAATGCTGTTGAGAGCGGCGTAATGCCCTGTTGCAATAAGACTTTCTAAACAAACGGAATGGAACCGTTGACCGGTATTCCAAATGATTTTATTTATGCCAGAATAGAGTAACACAGCATCATCACATAGAGACAGGGTCCGTATTCATCAACCATTCTTAAGAACATTCTTAGTCTTATTCTCCAACATTTTCTGGATTTGAAAGTAACACAACGTCTGATAGGCTAAACCTTCAGTTTAGCCTATCAGAAGTTGTGTCACTTTCAAAATTGGACAATCTTGGAGAACAGGACTAAGAATATCTTTAAGAATGGTTGGTGAAAACGGTCCCAGGAGTCGAAGATACAACATTACTACAAGAACTGAGCATGGTTTCTTTTCATTCCATAGTCACATAGCCTCCAGTTTTTAAACGCTTAACAAAGCCGATATGTTCAATCCTTGACCCCTCACCACTCAATCCCGGGTTTTAACGACCCTGAGAAAGAAGGATGTCAGCATCTTCTCTCTTTCCCACAATGTTTACCACCATTTAAAAAATAAATTCCACCATTTAAGCAACATATGAATTGTTTTCTGCAACTGCTTTCAATTTGAATTAGTCTAGAATTTTGTCATTTGGTAGAGTTAGAGAAAAAAAAAAAGGAAGCGGGTAAGAAGGTCCTTGATATTGGACAGTAGAGATGAAGATTTGGTGACACGCAGTCTGATCTTGAGCTACACCATCCGAAAATACATCTTAAGCTAGCCTCTGGCACGGATAGAGTCAATGTAATGCTTCATCAATCTGCCTAACAGAGCACTTGCACCACTGTTTGTATTTGTCCTCACCAAAAACAGTATGAAGAGCAATTACGAAGAAAAATAGGGCTTGATGTTTTATCTACAAAAGTTAGGTGATATAAAGCTATTTAACTCTTTACCAAACATCAACATTTTAGACCAGTCCAAATTGAAAATATTTGCAGTCGACAAAATGAATATGATTCAGAAACTGAAATTCGTGTTTGGGAGGGGTAGAAAACATTGTGGGAAAAGGAGAAAATGCTGGTTACCAGCATTTTCTCCTTTTCCCACAATGTTTTCAAAAGCTGTCTGTCTCAGGGTCGTTATAAGCCGGGATTGTGTGGTAATGGGTTAAAAAGAATACAGGGATTTTATCACGAAACAACAGCAACAACAGCAACACAAGAAACCTGTGATAAATCATAGGCCACTGAAATTCCATTGATCGATCACAGGAGTGACGGGATGAAAAAATTTTCCTGAGCGGACACCATTGCTATAAACAGCATATTGGCGACTGCCTCTATATCGTATATAGGACTTATAGGGAGAGGTCATCAGACCTCTCCACAGTGGTGAGTTTTAAAGGCAGACTGCCACAGAAATCGCTGTCTAAATCCATTTGTTTTTGCGAAATTGTTCTGATACACAGTCTATTTCGTCATGGTTTTATAAACAAACCGAAATCAAAAAACTGAATAGGAAATAAACTTTTTTTTTTATATGACGGATTTCCAAAAAGATTTATTATGCTATATTGATTGTAAATGATCTCTCCAATAATTGTAATTTTCCATTAAACAAATACATGTAAGCAAAGAGAGAAAAAAAAAAATTTCTTTAAAAAAAAAAAAGAGAAAGAATACCGCGGGAAAAGATCGCATGACTTGATACTGTCTAGAGAATTCGTACCCTGGAGAACTCGTACCCTAATCTCGTAAGCACGAGTTCTCTGGAGAACTCGTACCCCACAAATAGATATAAGTAGGTTGATCAGTATGTTTTCAAGATCTATTTTTCAAAACTGACTAGACTCTAGCATTTTTGTCAGTTTTATACAAATATTCTAAGGATTTATAATTATATAGATTTGATGAAATAACACACAGAGTTGCCTCAATTATGCGGGATTGCGAGAATCCCGCGAAAATCAACTTATGAGCGAAAAAAAAAAAAACTCGTGCCTCTTCGCCCTACGTACTGCAAACCTCAAAAAAGTCCGTGGTCCTTTGGTTCGGGGCGGATTGCGCAGGCTGACATGAGTCGATACTTTTTGCAGATGCATTAAGCGTCCTTTTCTTCAGAACATGATCTACTTTCTTAAATTTTTAACGTTTAGACAAACAACCTCTTCATTTTACATGTCTGAAGGAGACAACCTTTCAGAATATTGTGGGAAGAGGAGAAGCTGCTAGTCACTGCAGTTTCTCCTTTTGTCACAATGGTTTCCATCGCATCAAAGCGCCATCTTCCACATTAATTATCAAAGTTTGAATTGTCGTCTACATGTTTTTTCTGTTTGGGACAGTCCAAAAAGATTAAAAAATGTTACTTTTATTTTTAACATGTCTGGTACTAGTATTATGTACAGGCCACCTTTTTTATTGTCATCAGGTAAGATTCTTGTCTATTCAGTGGAATTAGCATATTGTATCAAATTTTAATTGAACGATTTCACCTTTCCAAAAATATTTTGGCTTATCTGAACACACATTACAAACATTCATTGGAGGTTTGTTCCTTTTGAAAATGAGCCAAATTGGGTCATCATCTTCAGTTTTGTGTCCTTGAATTTTGAAAAATATGCATTTCTGAGCATGTTAATAGCATATGACCTACAATTCCTAGAATATTATAACAATGTGGAACATGTACTGTTTTGTGTCTTTACACGAGCAAAATTGAAAAAAAAAAAAGATGTTTTTTCTCATTCATTTAATTCCTAACTTGTTTGTTTACATGTACCAAAATATATCGAAATCAGAAGCCAATAAACTGTTTGAGAACATTGATGCCGACCTCTCCTGGCTTCTTTTTTAAAGAAGCCAATTTGTTATATACAATATAGAGGCAGTCGCCAATGTCCTATTTATAGTAACAGTGTAAAGAAAATTTGAGTAATCCGTGATATATAGGCGACGCACAATCTGCAATGATCGACCAAGGAAAATTTTGGTGTTCCGTGATAGACAAACAGAGTTTCAAAGGCCTGTGGATAAATGTTCAGGGCCGGTATCAAAGTTTACGTTAGTTATAATGTGAGGATTAGATATTGAGCTAAGTATGTACTGCTACTGAAATGATAATGAGAGTCGTAGAATTACTGATGATGACAAAATTGATTATTAAATCATCAAAAAAAAAAAAGGAAAATGATCTAAAACTGAACAATGTTCTGTCGATTTTGCATTGCTTACTACCTCGATCTATAATTATTTCCCTAAATTCATTTTTTTAAGAGGGGGAGATTCCCCCTTCCCGCCGAAACATGCTACTCCACTTCTCGTGCTAACTGCACACCCCATGCATATTCGGTGCTTGTCAAAGTCGCCTCCACAAAGTCAAAAATGCTCCGACGTCCTCAATATTATTTCTATTGCATAAAAAATTCAGCAGCTTTGTATATCAAAAGGATCATGGCGGAGACCTTGAATGGTTACCAATGTCTGCGCATACGTCATTGCCTATTAAAAGGCCTATGGCGCTTTGAATTTTGAAGTAAATCTGTTTAGTAAAAAAAAACAAAAACGGCACAGGTTTTAGACAAGAACAGTATTCCTGCGAAAATTGCGTAAATTATTACTGAGCTCTGAGCTCTATAGAAAATGCAGTCTATGGTTACACGGAAAACAAACAAAAAATGTGAATAAAAGTTCTAGTTGACCACCTTCTAGAAGACACAAATCTACACAGTGCATACTTGAAAACAGCTTCGTGAAAGATGACATTGAAACACATATTATTTGTGTTATGTGCTGTGTTAAGGTTAAGAGGTAGATATTATCTTATTATTTTACATTATGTCGTTTTGAAAAAAAAAATAACCTTCTATCGAAGATAAATCTATATGAGCCATGCTCTGTGAAAAGGGGGCTTAATGCATCTGCGAAAAGTATCGTCTCAGGTCAGCCTGCGCGGTCCGCGCAGGCTGACCTGAGCCGAAACTTTTCGCTATTGGTTAATTTTCTGTATGTCCAAGGAACAGTCTACCTCATGATTCGGTCGGTTGTTAAAAAAGTAGCTATCATGGATCCATAATCATGTGATGGCTTGATTGATAAAACGCATCAAGGTGATGCATTAAACCCCCTTTTGCCAGAGCACTTGCTCATATAGGATGTGACATAAGTTGGTATATGAGATAATGAAGATACTGTATCGGGAAAGTAACAATTTACTTGTAACAAGTAATTACCTCTCTTTCCTTCTGTATCAATGACACTGTGTGCAGATTATCATCTCTTTCAAATGTTTTGTTCCTTTACTACTTACCAAACGACAAAATTTTAGATTAATTCAAATTGAAAGCATTTGCAGACGACAAATGAGACTTAAAAGCTAAAATTTCTCTTTGGAATGATATAAAATATTGTGAGAAAAGGAGAAAACGCAGGTTACTAGGATTTTCTTCACCATCCCCCGTTTTTTTTTTTTTTTTTCAAAAGCCTTCTACTCCAGGTCGATAAAACTATGGTTTGTATGGTAAAGCGTTAAGTGATTTTAGCACTTTTCAAAGTTAATTATTCTAAAATTGTAGTGCGGTTTTCTTTTTTTTTTCTTAAATAAATGCTTTCTATCTGTAAGAGGTTGACTTTTTTTTTCGCATTTTTTCCTACAATGGGTACCACACCCTACAGACTAAAGACGCATTACAAGTGTAACAATACTGTTTCATAGCGTGTTCTCAGATACGTAGAGGCAACAAATGCCCATGGTTTTTCCCCTCTGACTTGGCTTGTACCATCGTTTCAAAATTCTCAAAAAAAACCCAACCCTATATATTTCAAAACGAGCCATGCTCTGGCAAAAGGGGGCTAAATGCATCTCTATGATGCATGATTCCGAGCAAGTCATAACATACTTATGGATCCATAAAATCCATTTTGTCTAACACTCGACTTGATCTGGCAGCAGAATGGTCCTTCGACATGCAGAAAATTTACAAACAGCAATAGGTTTCGAACCATATAAGCCTGCATGGCTCATATATATATATTATATCATACCTATATAGACTGTGCTCCGCCGGACAGATGGACCACGCCAACCATCGCAGCGGCGACCGGAACCGGTACGCTCGCGGAGACCCTGTCTGAAACGTTCACCGTGGGGACCAGGCTTGGAACCGTGGCCATCAACAATGAGCCCACAGCGTATGAGATTCTCAGTCAGACCTATGATGGTATGTTCAACGTGACGTTCAACGCAAACAGAGGGGACATCTATCTGATAGATAACACCTTCTTAGACTATGAGACCGACACGGCACTTACGGTAGTCATAAAGTAAGTACAATCGTCACTACTGTTGTGAAAATGATAATAACAACAATCGTCACTACTGTTGTGAAAATAATAATAGTGATGATATACTGATAATAATAACAACAATCGTCGCAGTCATCATGTTCATCATCATCATCATCATCAGTAACACATCACCTTTCGCGGCCCTCGTAAACAGCGCGCTAGCAAACATGCTTTCTTAATCGTTTTATTTATTCTTGCTTTGTCTATTCTTTGATAGGGGCTGCCGCCCCTCCACACGCCTGCTGCAGCCATAGCATGGATGTATAGAATGCAAGTCTTGAATAACAAATAATGAACCAAAATGTAACGGGTTCTGCTGGCAATAATGATAATAAAATAATAAGAATGGTAATGATATGGTAATAATGATAATACATTGTAATTTCTACGAGAATGACTTTAATGAATTAATGGTTGTTATCATGATAATTTGCAACAGCGGATCGAATTCCGACGGGTTCGGCGTGGCCACGCTGACTATAACGGTAACGGATGAGAACGACAACTATCCTACATTCTCACAGTCATCTTACCAGGTCTACATTGTATCCACTTTCCCAAACGGTGAGTATACTTCAACTTGGATGGTGTGGCACTTCCGTGATGCATTGTACCAATCGAGCAATCTCATAATTATAGATCCATAATAGTTAAAGGACCGTTCTACCCCATGGTTCAGTCGGTTGTTGGACAAAAAGGATTTTATGGATCCGTAGCTGTGTGCTGACTTGCTTGGTATATTGCATAACGGAGATGCATCTAACCCCCTTTTTACCAGAGCTGAGCTGCATGAAAAGGGGGGCTTAATGCATCTGCGAGAAGTATCGACCCAGGTCAGCCTGCGCAGTCCGCGCAGGCTGACCTGGGTCGAAACTTTTCGCTATTGGTCAGTTGTCTGTATGTCCAGGGACCATTCTACCTCATGGTTAAGTCGTTTGTCAGAAAAAAAATGGCTGTTATGGATTCATAATTAAGTGATGGCTTGATTGGTATGATGCATCACGGAGATGTATTAAGCCCCCTTTTGTCAGAGCATTGCTCGTGCTCTAGCAAAAGGTGGCTTAATGCATCTCCATGACGTATTGTACCAAACAAGTTATTACGTAATAATGGATCCATAAAGTCCATTTTGTCCAAAAACTGACTGGTGCTGAAGGTAGACTGGTCCTCTGCCATGCAGAAAATTTACAAATAGCAAAATGTTTCCGCCCAGGCCAGCTTGCGCAGACTCTCGAAGGCTGACATGGGCCGACACTTTTTGCAAATGCACTAAGCCCCCTTTTCATAGAGCATGGCTTATATAGACATGCCACAACCAAGACGGCACGAATGTACTTGATAATTTGTCCGTAGTGAAGGGGTGTAAAGTATATGATGGGTAACAAAATCCGAGACTTCTTTATCTAAAGACCGGTTTACACATTCACGATTTTCTCTACGATTCACCACGATTCACCCAGATTTCTCATGGTCAGAAAAATCGGGATGGATCGGGATGAATCGTGGCGAAAAGTAGAAATATTCAGTGTCACTACGATTCCAGTAAGAATGTCCACGATATTAGTACGGTGTCTGTAAGGTATCGCTACGAATCAATGACGATTCATGACGGCAACGCTACGGTCAATGAGGATTGACCACGGTGGCACAACGAATGCTCACGGTGCTTGTACGGTTTCGTCTACGACGCCGCCTTTGGTGTAATACAGCTTGCGCAACTGCCACATTTACATCTGCTACATTTCTGTTTAATTGAAGCTGTAGATTGGCGATTTGTAGTCTCTGTACATAATCCATGATGTGTATACTTCTGACTCGCTCTTCAAAATGATTCCTTCAATGCAGCCCTGTGAATTATATGCAAGAATTGTAGCGAAACGGCTCAAAATCGTGGTAAGTCGGCTAGATTCGTACGTAACCGTGATGTATCGTACTCAAACCGTGATTGATCGTCTTCCTACCGGCCTTGGTCGTGGCCAATCGTGGAGCTCCGTAGCGAAACCGTGGATGATTCGTAGGACAACCGTACACAATTCGTGGTGAATCGTGAGAATTCGTGGTGTCAAAGATTCCACGACTGGCTACGATCTCTCACGAATAGCCGCGAATATAGCTACGGTGTCAGTACGAATAAGCACGATTCCGCTACGGTTGCGCTACGAATTAGGCCACGCCCAATAACCACCACGATTCGCCACGAATGTTTTAAACAGTTTAAAACTTCCGTAGCGCTACCGTGGAGTTTCCCGAATCATCACGATTCATTAAGATTCACCACGATTCACCACGGTTCTACTACGAATCACCACGGTACACGACGATTTTACAAATCGTGGCGAATCGTAGCGGCACCGTAGCCAAAAATCGTGAATGTGTAAACAGGCCTTAAAGTATAACTGTTTCTCCAAAACAACAAAGAACGGTTTTTATGAGTTTCGGAATGATGTGTATGTATATTTAGGGATATAGTTTGGCGTTTAAAAGATTAATTTTTGATGGAAATTTTATTTCATATCATGTATCAATCTCCGAGCAGAGTTGTCGCTCGTTACTCTCACCATACATCTCTGCAACGGGCTAAATGACAAGAATCTTGTCAAACCGAGGAAAACATGTTTTGTTACTGTTTAACTGTTTCATGTGTAACATAATAAAGTAGACAAAGGAAATATGATTCCGGATACATTATAGGTGCATTCAAACTGATGAATTTACCTGTATACAATGGAACTATTTTCTCAAGCTTCTTTACGCTAATTGTAAAAAAAAATGGCTGAGCCCATGAATGATGACAATTTAAACAAAATTAAAAAAACAAGTTATCGTCCTTTAAAAGACATTTAAGCTTTTCAGAAAATCCCTCTTTTTCACATTTCCTACCGCTAAGTCTGATTGACCGTATGCTGTTTGAACAGCACACAAAACAATCGATTGGTCTTTCTTTCACCGGCGTTTGTGTCGCCATTTTGAGTTATGGTCATGTGACGAAAACATCACGTGATGACGGACTACTTTCTGAGCCAACTACAGAGGTGAATGGGAATGATCCGTAGTGCAAGAGAGTGATGATGTATACCAAACGACCATTCAGTTTTACCCCTCTGTAATGATCCAGTATCACTGTTGTACTTTCCATGCATATGGTACTGAAGACGTGCTGAGCATGCATATATCAACCATTTGAATTTACCATATTACCAAACAATTTCGGGTTTTAATGACTTTGAGGAAGACGGCCTTTTTAAAACGTTGTGGAAAAAGGAGAAACTGCTGGTAACGTTGTGGAAAAAGGAGAAACTGCTGGTAACACCAGCAGTTTCTCCTTTTTCCACAACGTTTTAAAAAGGCCGTCTTTCTCAAAGTCGTTAAAACCCGAGATTGTTTGGTAATTGGTTAAATTCAAATGGTTGAATTCAATGGTTGAATTCAAAAAAATTGTGTAACCAGCATTTTCTCTTTTTTCCCCACAATGTACCCTTTCAAAGATGAATATCATCATTTGAACAACTTTTCATTTGTCGTCTGTGAATGCTTTCAAAATGGAAGAGTCTAAGACTGTTTCGTCTGGTAATGAGTCTCTATCGGCCACATCAACCTTTGTAGTTTTAACTCTTTACCAAACGACAAAATTTTAGATCTATCCAAATTGGAAGCATTTGCAGGCGTCAAAATAAAAGTGACTGGTAACTGAAATTTGAAATGGGAAATGTAGAAAACATTGTGGGAAAAGGAGAAAATGTTGTTTACCAACTGGTTCTCCTAAAAGACGTAAACGTTGAGATTGTGTGGTAAAGTGTTAATGAGCCATGTTCCGGCAAAATGGGGCTTAATGTATTTCCGTGATGCATTGTACCAATCGAGCAATCACATAATTATGGATCCATAATAGTCACTTTTTTAGCAATAATGAGATACACTAGTCCTTGGAGATACAGACGATTGAGCAATAGCGAAAAAGTTTCAGCCCAGGTCAGCCTGCACATCAACCATGTAAAACAAGGAACATAATTTCACATAACTGTGCATCATTGGTTGGCAGCTCAAAGATTCAGATCATCGACCAGCGATGATGGTCGCTAACTGGAGTCCGTTTCGCCGATATGTTGAAGACAACCATGTATGACATTTAAAAAGCTTGTTAAAAAAACACTGCGAAACTGTTTTAGAATTATCCATTTATTTTGTTGTTATTCAGCGACTTTTTTCAACAGTATATGAACCTTGCTCAGGCAAAAGGGGGGCTTAATGCATCTCCGTGATCCATAATACCAATCAAGCCATCACATAACTATGGATCCATAATAGCCACTTTTTTTAACAACCGACTGAATCATGAGGTAGACTGGTCCTTGGACATGCGGAAAATTGACCAATAGCGAAAAGTTTCGACTCGGGTCAGCCTGCGCGGACTGCGCAGGCTGACCTGGATCGATACTGTTCGTAGATGCATTAAGCCCCCTTTTCATAGAGAATGGCTCATATAAGTTTTTCAACAGTACATAAGTTTTTGGAATTCTTCTCTATGCGCCGTATCACTCCAAATCACTGGTTTCTTTTCTACTTAAAATGTCTTTATCCTGTGCATAAATGTGAGAATAATAAATCCTGTCTCAATTCTATTAAACCGAATCTTGCCGAATTCCAATTGTTGACGATTACGAAAAACGCTTGTGTTACATTATTTGAATTGATTCAGGTTTACATGACCGAGTCACTTGAAACAGCAGCGGAGAGTGTAGAGCAAGATCAGACTGTAAATACAGTATATTGCAGGCTGATTATGCTTTAACCCTTATCCTGCTGAAAACCTGAAATGAAACTTTCAAAGTCGATAGTAAAAACCCAGATATTGCTATTTCAAAGTTAGTATTTGGGGGAACACTATCTCTTTATCGGGCAGTGTAGATCCAAGATCAGACTGCACGTTTTGTGCAGTCTGATCTTGCTCTACACTGTCCGCAAAAGGTCAGTGAGTCGCACTTAGCAGCCAAAGGGTTAAACTTTCCACAAAAACCAGTCATAGATACAGTTTTATCTATGTCGTACACAGGGCCATTGTCGTTTCAGATTCGACCATATTCACTTTGTTGGCGACAGATATCGACAGCACAACTAACAATGACATTACATATTCGATCGTTTGTAAGTAATATTGGCCAATATTAGAATTAATAAGAAATTACAGCTACAAGCAGCATTCGTCGAATACAATTACTGCCAAATTTTTATTGTCGATTCCAGAATTAATCGTTTTCGTTAAGTTTATTGGCACTTAACCTTTTCCCAAATGACAAATTTTGGACTGGTCCAAATTGAAAGAGTTTACAGACGACAATTTTGAATTTGATGAAAGTGGCAGAAAGTTATCAAAAAGAGTAGAAAACACTGTGGGAAAAGGAGAAATTGCTCGTTTACGAGCAATTTCTCCTTTTCCCACAGTGTTTTCAAAAGACTTGTACTGAAGATACGTGAAAACCAGGGCTTGTTTGGGAAAGGGTTAACGGGTTTCATTGAGTTTGAACCTTTGATTGAAAAGATATAAGTGTATACCAAGATCAGACTTCACGTGTTTGCAGTGTGATCCTGCGCTACATTATATCAATGCTTATAAACTTTTTTTCGTACTCAACTCAGTTGGGAATGAAATGTCAAAGTTACTAAAATTTGATACAACTTATGTCGTAAATGTTTAACTTTAAGAGTAATTTATAGCCTTAGGGTTCATAAAGTGTAAAGTCTAGCATGAAATCAGCTGAGCTTAACCTTGAAGTTTTATAAGCATGGCCCCTTACTGTTCATGGGCATGAAATGTCAAAGTTACTAAAATTTGATACAACTTATGTCGTAAATGTTTAACTTTAAGAGTAATTTATAGCCTTAGGGTTAATAAAGCGTAATGTCTAGCATGAAATCAGCTGAGCTTAACTTTGAAGTTTTATAAGCATGGCCTCTTACTGTTCAGAAAAAGCACGTCGATCTTGTTGTTTATAAGCATTTGCAGACGACAAACTAAATATGGCTCAAATAATGGGTTTTGTTTTCGAAATGCTGACATGGTGATATCATGGTTACCCACATTTCTCCTTTTTCCACAATATTTAAAAAAAAGGTCTTTCTCAGGGTCATTAAAACTCGGGGGATCGTGTGGTAAAGAGTTAACAATTTAATTGAAGAACGCGGAAAAAGAAAAATTGAAAAAAAAAAAGTGGAAAGGAGAAAATGCTGATAACCAAAATTTTATCCTTTTTCGACAATGTTTCCTCTCCTTTCAAAGACAAGTTCCTTTATTTGAGCCACAGTTAATATGTCGTCTGCAAAATGCTTTCAAAATGGAATGGTCTGAAATTTTGTCGTTTGGTAAAGAGTTAGACTACTCTACTAAATGTACGGACATGGGGACACTAATGGTCCTGCACTTTTCTCATACTACTTAAACCTTTACCACACAATCCCGAGTTTTGAAGATCCTGAGAAAGAAGCCTTTTAAAACATTGTGGGAAAAGGAGAAAATGCTGGTAACCAACATTTTCTCCTTTTCCCTCAATGTTTTCTACTTTCCTAAAAGCAAATTTCAGTTTTAGTCACCTCTATTTTGTCGTCTGCAAATGCTTTCGATTTGAACTGGTCTAAAATTTTGTCGTTTGGTAAAGAGATAAACTACTATAGTGGAGCCATGCTCTGGGAAAAGGGGTTTACTGCCTGCGAGCACTGAGCAGGCTAACCTGAGTCGATACTTTTTGGTGATGCCTTAAATCCCCTTTTCACGGAGCATGGCTTAATTTTAAGCGGTTAGATCTATCATTCAGTAATGCTATCCAAGTTTGAATACTAGTATTGAGCAAGAGTGAATTGATCATGGTCGAAGATGGGGAGGGGGGGGGTGTAGATCTTAAGATTACTTCCGTGCAATTTGAAATATAACTTTTTCCTCTATTAGACAATAAGCACAGATAAGTTATTCATAGTTTTACTTATCTATGAATGATGAATATAACTAAATACCTAAGTTTAAATGTCCACTGGCTTCCAAATGTAAACAATTAGCGGCTAAAATTGCATACATTAAATTCAGACCATTTTAAAGCGTGGACATTATTATGAGTCTGACAATGTATTACAGTGCAATCTGTCAAAGTCCCTGTTGCTGTCAGAACAATTTACAGTACTGTAAACTATAACAAAAGTTGGCAACTTTTGTTATATTTTTACTATACATTTTTTTTTGCCAGCGACTGAAACTTTGACAGACCGTACTGTAATGCATTATTACACTCAATAATATCCATATTTTAAAGTGACATAAATCAAATTTGTCTGCACCTTGACTTCTGAATTGTTTACTTTTGGCCGCTACTGTGTCTTTACATAATAACAAGTTGCATATAAGCCTCATCAGCTCTTTGCTATTAACCTATACATTGTAGCCGGAGATGACGCACCCGAGAAATTTTCAATCGGGGCAAGAACCGGGATGGTTAAAAGGACGGGAGTTTCGTTTACCACGAATAGATACATTCTCGGCATCAACGCTACTGATGGCGGAAGTACTCCTCTGGTTGGCACCACGTCTCTCATTGTTTGTATCGACTGTAACAGCGGGGAACAAGTCACCGTTAGCGTACAGACCACCTTGTTTGGTTTACTGACTTCAATGGTCGTGGGCATCTTAACGATGTGATGAGAGTTGAATGTATCGACTCATTGGTTTAACGCTTTACCAAACAATCCCGTGTTTTATCGACCCCGAAAAAAAAAGGCTTTGGAAAACATAGCTGAAAAAAGGAGAAAATGCTGGTTACCAGCATTTTCTCCTTTTCCCACAATGTTTTCCATTTCATCAAAGACGAATGCCATTATTCGAACCACATTTAATTTGTCGTCTGCGAATACGTTTGATTTGGGAAACTCAAAAAATTTCGGTTGTTTTGTAAAGACTGATCTTGAGAGCTGATGTTCGGATCATACCTGCACTACTTACAGAGTTCCGCAACGAACGTAATTTAGTTTACCGTCTGAACACTAGTAGATTTTGACAAATTAATTCGGATTGTAATTTAAGTTTGTTTCTTTATCCGAAAATTCATTTTGGGAATAGGTCGGCAATTTTAGATAACTTTAGTTGAACAAAAGTCTGGTATTACATGTTTGTTTCTGTGAAAACAAAACAAAAACAATGAAACACAGTTTAATGAAAAAAGACAATTGGGACGATGTAGGGCCATAATCTCTTTGAAAACTTTTTCTCACACTCTTTCTTTCTTTCTTTTTAAATTTTCAAGTACTTCACTAATCATCTATACGACTGACACTTTCGGTGGTTGGTTTCAAGTTGATAAGGGGTGTATTAACTCTTTAACAAAGGTTAAAATTGCAGACCCAGACAAACTGAAAGTATTTGCAGACGACATACTTATCTTGGTTCAAACGTCGGAGTTTGTTTTAAAAAAGACGAAAACATTTTGGAAAACTGGGTTGTTTGATAAAGGGTTAATCAATAGTTCTAAATAGTTCTTATTTAATTTAGGACTAGTTATCCAACCAGATGAGACAAAAAGTCTCAGCCAATCATATGACAGTTACTAAATTCAGAAATAGAACTAAATTAAAAACAGTGTACTTACACGAGTGCAGCGTAATAAAGAAAGAGTTGAACAGCTTGTGATGAACATTTCAGCATTCGATTAGAAAAGTTAAATCAACAGGGAAAAAAAGACGTTTACAATGATATTTAATGGAGTGAGAGTATTTTTCTTCTTACTACTGCGTTGATAATATTTCGTTGATGATGTAGATCAGTACCGTCGGTACTTTGATCACTGATAAATGAAATATACATTGACATAATGCAAATTTGCGGCTTTTCAAAGGTGTGATGTTTTTATATGCGTTTATATTATTATTATTGTTTTATCGCTTGAAGGGCACGTTTTTATATGTTTTTTAGTATTTTTGTAGTCTGTCAAATATTCTCTATTCTATTTCCCTTTATGTGCGACAGTAGGGTAATGCAACAGGTTACGTTGAAATATATGGTTGGAAAAAGAGCAGTTGCTTGTAATTCCTCTTTTACCCGCAATGTTTTCTTTTGGTTCATTATTTTCCTTTGGTTCAAAACAAACCCGATTTTTCTATCTCCTTCCATTTCTTTCACTGTTATGTAATTCGTAGTGTGTAAAGTCTGTAAGTTCACAAAAAAAGCCTGTACGTAAATTGAAAAAGAAAACGTCATAGCCATAATTTTTTGTTACGAAACGGCCGGGGATTGAAATCTAAACATACGTGTTCGCGGACACATTCACGAACAGCTATGACATCCTGGCAGTTACGACTTTTTTATTAATCAAATTCTGCATACGTGTTCAATCATATTTTCTTGTCATCGGAACCACTGTATGTTATTTGGGCGATCACCACTTTTTTTTTTTTTTTTGATCTAAACAAATTATACATCATCGTTTTGTATTGTATGTTTCAGATTTTTTAATCAGTTTATGCAGTGCTGTACATGTAGTAATGCAATAAATGGCTTAAAGTAAGGTCGACTTTACTTTTTATCTTGCTCATTGATTGTGTATTATTTTCTTTTTATTTAATTTATATATTCTGCAAGTCGGGCATACTGTATGTCATCACAGTAAACTACTCCATTTGCTTAACCCGCTTCGAACCCGAGCTGTTTTACGATGCCCATAACGAAGGCTTTCGAAAACATCTTGAAAAAAACAAAGAGAAAATGCTGGTAACCAGCATTTTCTTCCTTTCCCACCATGGTTTCTACCCCTTTCCATTAATGTTTTCTAGCCTTTCACAGACAAAACCCACCATTTGTGCCATAGCGGATTTGTCGTCTGCAAATGCTATGGTTCCTTTAATTCTACCCTTCCAAGGCAAAACCCAGTATTCGAGCCGCATATGATTTCTCAACTGTAAATACTTTCAGTCTGGATGAGTCTAAAATTTTGTAGTTTGGGAAATATTCGAAAGGTGCTCTTTAGATTTTTATAATCAAGCCAAACTTCAAAATGCTAGCAACACTGTTTTTCGTCAGGTAATAGTTTGTAAACGATCGACAGATAAAACAGACCAGTATTATAAAAAAAAAAGAAAAAAAAATATAAAGGTATTACCTTAAGACAATTCGTATCAATTCTGCAAAGGGCTCCGAAAGAGTGTTTTGCGTTGTTTAAGGATGTTTTCGGGAGTTTTTCTCTTTTTTTGCTCAAGCTAGTGCGCATTGAAACGAGCTTTTTCGTCCCCGGGCTTGTTCGCCCGATCTTGTTCGTCCGGGAGTGTTCCTTTCTATGGAATGATCTCGTTTCTTTTCAAATCAAGTCTGGAGCACTATAAAGGCATATTAGTATAAAGGACGATATTGGACTCTTCACGAAGGAAATAGTTAGTAGTCACTGACTCGAATTGTTTCACTGTATGGCGCGAAATCATAAGCAGAGTAAAAGTGTTTCGCTTTAAAGGGCACTTTGCGATGAAATCTAAGTTAGAGCGTATTTCTATGGTTCAGTCTGCAATTTCAAGAAATGATACTACAAGAAATACCGACAAGAATCGAAGTTCACTGTCAGTTCCCCACCCACTTCTTCTACTGCAAACTGTACAGAAACGTATTCTCGCGACGAGATATCATAATCGTCGAACGAGCCATGGAAAAGTGGTCGTTGAATTATTAGCCTACTTCGAATTATTAGCCTACAGACTTGACTAAACAAGCAGTTGGTATAGATCGAAAATCAGACTGCTCATTCCATGCAGTCTGATCTTAATCTATGTCATCCGCTAAAGCCCCTGTTTTTGCCTATCGCGTAGAAAGGGTAAAGTGTGTTTTTTTTAATCCAGGGTTATACTCATACTTACCTGATGTTAAGTATTGCTTATTATAACCAGCTTACGTACTTCAAACATTTTACGAGCCTAATTCAAAACAAATTTGAAAATTTACCATGTTTACCCGATCCGATCTTCACTTCTGGATGGTCTTTGATAATAGGTGATCTGTCACTTAAATTTGAAATATCAAATGCTTTATTGTGTTCACTAATACATGACTAGGTTTGTATGTTTCAAAAGGAAAAAGGATGCGTTGTCAGTTTTCAGTAAAACTGGGAATTTTGTATGAAAATGTTTTATGGTTGCCATGGAAACTGCAATTTTGTGAAAATCTGAAATCGACAACCTATTCTTTTTTTTTTTGTTAAATTTGAATAGAAGATACTCCACGGATTCTATACAAAAAAAAAAAAAATGGACAAAATCTATGGAAGGGTATTTTTGATAACTCTGTTTTACTTGCAGCACGCTTAACTTTTTGGGCATTTTTGTAAATACAAAATTGCTAAAAATGCCCCTTTCTGAAAAAAATATGAATGGAATTCAAATTTTCTGAATGTTATATAAGGATATACGATTATTTCGCTCTGATTTTATATAAATGATAAAAATTAAAGCTGTCTGACAATGTTTTGATAATTCTCAAGCAAAAGTCATTATTTTCAGAATTTGAGGGTATACTGTTACCATAAAAACAGGCATTTAACAAGAAGACGAATTCGTCAACATACCATTTTCTTTTCATTTTTGTATTCAGCATAAAATTTTACATAATATATGTGAAAAAAAAAAATCTGTGGATGAACGAAAACTCTAGAAAACGCCCTTAACCCTTCCCCAAACAAGCCCTGGTTTTCACGTGTCTGCAGTACAAGTCTTTTGAAAACACTGTGGGAAAAGGAGAAATTGCTCGTAACGAGCAATTTCTCTTTTTCCCACAGTGTTTTCTACCCTTTTTGAGAACTTCCTGCCATTTTCATCAAATTTAAAATTGTCGTCCGCAAACTCTTTCAATTTGGACCAGTCCAAAATTTGTCGTTTGGGAAAGGGTTAAGAAATCCCATAAACGCATGCACTGGTCGCAATGAAGTTATTGAAATATACCTTTGGACCGGTGCCACACAAAACTGGCGCCCCGGAATATGACCATGGTCCATTTATCACCTCCAGACACTGCAGGTGTCCAGAAACATAAAGGAGTTCACTAATGCTTCAATTCATAAGCTTACAGCTCCGTGAAGAAATTCTTAAATTTAGATACCCGGCTGCCTGTCAAGGCAAGACTCGTGTTTAAAGTCTGTGATGGTTTTTTTCGCTGTCAACAATACAGCACCGTCCTTTGTAGTTCACTTGTTTGTCAAAGGTAAAGGAAATTACAAGCCAAGAGTCTCAGGTGGACTATTTAGTAAATTTGTTTTTATAAAAGTTTTCAAAATTATTCCGGTCATATTATGACAGGCACGCAAGGTTTTAAGAACTTTACCATGTTAGCAGAGAATCTTCAGTCAGGAGAGAAAAAAAAAAATACTGAACGCGGCGGAATATGCACCAGAATATTTGAGTCAAGCTCTGACGAAGTGGGGCTTAAAGCATCTCCGAAATGTATAATACCAAGTAAGTCATCTCCTAACTATGAATCCATAAAGTCCATTTTGTCTAACAACCGACTGAGACATGAGGTAGAATAGTCCTTTGACATACAGAAAATTGACCAAAAGCAAAATATTTCGGCCCAGGTCAGCCAGCGCAGACCGCGCAGGCTGACCTGGTCGATACTTTTTGCAGATACATCAAGCCCCCTTTTTAAAAGAGCATGGCTAAATTTTGTTTTGGCTCGACTGCGCTCAAACTGTTGAACAAGAGCTTCTGAGAATATCCACAGTTCGGCGCCCGACCGTCTATTTGTCAGTGTGTCAAATTACTTACACGACTTTTCCCCAGAAACTTATAAAAGGAAAAGTTTAAACGTTTAAACTTCTAACCACACTGTAGAAATATTGTTCAAATATCTAGAATCCAAGACAAAAATGGCCAGTGTTACTACTTACATGTATAGCAAAAACTTTAAAGCACCTTCTCCGAAATCAGAGGTCAGGTGACTTTTGAACCTTGGCATGGATAGAAAGCATCAGGAACAGTGCGTATTTCACACAAATACAACATCTGGTTGGCATTTGACCTCTTTTGGATGGGTTAAATATCATAGTATCATAAAAACCATTACACGGTTCTTTACCATTGTACTTAAAGGGCGTTACCGTAGTCAAAGCCACCGGGGCCCACATGCTTTGTATAGAGCTACAGAAGGCAATGGAACATGTAACTTCTTTCAGCCAGCTCTTTGACATGTCGATAAATATTGATATGCAGATTATATATTTGTTTATATCCTGTATTTATGGCTGAATTGAAAAGTCACTATTTAACAGAAATAAATTAGAATCTGTTATGACTTAATAAACGTACGACCTTTGTTTATCGAAATTTCACACGTTAATAGATTTTGGTATTCAAATTATGCAAATACAGCCATTTTACAGCTAGAGTAAAGGTCAAAGTTCCTGTACCTAAATACAGCAAAAATAAGATCTCGGATGTAAATAGGTAAATAACTTAAATTGTGCCTTGCAGAATTGTACAATTCTGGATCCCTATACACCATTTTTTTTTAAATTTCATTCTAATTCTTAATGTAGAAAGTAACGCAACCTCTGATTCGCCACACCATTTGGTTTTGTCAACCAGAGGTTGTGTTACTGTCAAAATCATAAAACTCTTGGGATTAAGAATGCAAGTAACCCTTAAACTGCTAAATAAATGAAACGAAAATTTCCCGGGGACTCAATAATAAAAGCCCAAATACTGCACTTTCAAAGGTGATTTCACCGGAAAGGAAATACCGTATCAGACAGAGTATATCAAATATCCGACTACACGTTTTGTGCAGTCTGATCTTGATCTACGCTGTCCGCAAAAGCCCCCCCCCCCCCCTCCCCAACCGAGTCGTGCTTAGCAGCCTAAGGGTTAACAAAGGCTATTGTTGCATACGGTTCCATCTCTCAGCTGTGTGAGTAGGCCTATTACGACTCATTTGTTTCGGTAAAGCACGTCGTAAGGCAGTCGATGTGCCTAATTATTCAAGGATGGATGTACGTAAAGTCACGAAGACTTCTGTAGGATTCGTTCAAGGAAATCCAAAATACTAAAAGTACACGTTTTGTTGTATATAAGCCATACTCTGTGAAACGGGGGCCTAATGCACCTGCAAAAAGTATCGACCCAGTCCGCGCAGGCTGACCTGAATCGATATTTTTTGCTCTCGGTCAATTTTCTGCATGTCAAAGGACCAGTCTACCCCATGATTCAGTCGGTTGTTATATAAACTGGTTTTTGAGGATCCATAATTACATGATGACCTGCTTCGTATACTGCATTAAGCCTCCATTTGCCAGGGTATGGCTCATATATGTTTGTTTATTCTTTTAAGTATCATTCATGTAAATGTGCTGTCAAATGATCCAATAATATGAACCCTGGAATATCATATTACACTGCCATTCTGTATACATGTGTCTGTTTGACTATTTTCTTCTGAGTTAACATGGCTAAACAGTAGCTTGTTGGAACTTCCACAAAAATATCCAAATTTCCAGACCGTCGGAAGCGAAGTGAACAGAATGACGTTCTACACCCTACATTAGTGGTGTCTACGTCCATTAGAATTTTTCATTCATTAAAGACAACACATATTGAAAACATTGATCATAAACACCATAAGAATGCATTCTGTTGTGTAAATAGCTACCGACCCTCCACAATAAATCTCATTGATACAAACAGAGAGGGTCGTTGTCCCCGTTAAAGGAACTGAACCGTTGTCTGTGGCTGTGATACGGAGAGCGTAAATATCTCTTTCAAACGCATGGCCCGTCGTGGTAACATTTCCGGTCATTTCATCTATGCTGAAGCGACTTTGTGGCGTCGTCAAGGTGCTATCGCCAGCTGTTTAAAAATATAAGAAAACTCAAAAGACAGATAAATCTGAGAGTCATGTTTTGCTCTCTCCTTTTTCAATTTGGTTACGATACAAACAGGTATGATTGGCACATAATAATTTGCTGACTGCACATGCTTCACTGACCCAAATGAATAAAATTAACAAAGAAAAAAATCCATTCCTTTCAGTGTTGCTGAGGCTATCTCCTAAATTATCTTTGACATATTACCACCGGTAAACGAATGTTTCAGCCTACAGCAGACTGTTGAAAACGTTGTGGTTACACGAAAATTTGTACTTAACTAACAAGCAATTTCATTCCATTATCTGTATTTATGCACGCATTAATAAGAATTAACATGGTGGAACGAGGACTTTCAAAGTTTGTTGTAGGCCTATATTTGTTTCAAGATATAATTCTCATAAGTGGTACATAATGTAAATAAACGACAAGCGAAAAATAAAGATAATAGATAAATAACTTATACCCAAACAAATGAGCCATGCTCAGGCAAAAGGGACTTAATGCATCTCCGTGATGCATCATACCAAACAAGACATCACATAATTAGGGACCCATAACATCTATTATGTCTAACAACTGACTGTATCATACGGTAGACTGGTACTTTGACATACAGAAATTTGACCGATAGCGAAAAGTTTCGGCCCAGGTCAGCCTGCGCGGACTGCGCAGGCTGGCCTGGGTCGATATTTTTCGCAGATGTATTAAAAGCCCCCGTTTCACCGAGAATGGCTCAAATAATTGAGTCATGCTTTGTGAAAAGGGGGCCTAATTTTATCTGCAAAAAGGGTTGACCCATGTCAGTCTGTTCAGTCGAAACTTTTTGCTATTTGCAAATTTGCTGCATGTCCAAGGACCAACATACCGCCAAATCAAGTCAACTGTTTGAGAAAAAGGAATTTATGGATCTATAATTCAGCGATGTCTTGTTTAGTGTAACGCATTACAGAGTTACATTAAGCCCCTGCTGACTGCGCAGACTGGCCTGGGTCGATACTTTTTGCAAATGCATCAATCCCATTTTTACATGACTCACATGCAGTTCAGGTAGGAGAAGCATAAATTTTAATGAATGCAATATGTCCTTTTTAAAATGATACGTAAAAACCCGTTGAGAAAAGATTAATTGCCGGATACAATCGATTGTCCCTCTTCACACAATGTTTTCAAAAGCTAACTCCAGAAACGGGAGTGACTGAATCTGTTTGCAAAATGAGTTAAGTCTATACTAGACGACAACATTTTTGGAAACGTCAACAAATTGAATGAGAATCAGATGAAGTGATCTGGCTTTGAAAAGGTATAAAACATTGTGGGATCAAAAAATGCTGCTTACCAGCGTTTTGTTCTTATCCCATGCTGCTTTTAAAAGCTACTTTCCACACGGTCATTAAAAGACAAGACTGTTTGGTAAATGGCTTTAACCCTTTACCACACAATCCCGACTTTTAACGACCCTGAAGAAGAAGGCCTTTGAAAACATTGTAGGAAAAGGAGAAAATGTTGGTAACCAGCATTTTCTCCTTTTCCCACATTCTTTTCTATCCCTTGAAATAGAAATTTCAAGTTTTGAATAACATTTGATTTGTCATCTGAAAATGCTTTGAGTTTGGACCAGGATGAAATTTTTCCGTGCGGTAAAGAGGTAAGCCTGTATTATGTAAGTACATGTAGTACACTTACATGTTATAGCATACATCAGTTCCTTATTAACACCACTGTCCCTGTCAGTTGCTTCAACTGTAGCCACGTGAGAACCTTACAGAATAAACAATACAATATTCTTTAAACAGCCTTTCATAATTTTAGTTGCCTCTGGGGCCAGAGTAGATCAAGATCAAATTGCATAGGACGTGAAACATAATCTTGATCTACAGTGTCCACTTTACTTAGACATTACTGTATGCTTGTCCTCCTGGTTTTGTTGACCGTCTTCATCCGTGACTTTCAGTTCAGAAAAAGGCATGTCGTTATTAGTTTCGTTTTTACTTTTAAATGGTTTGTTTTACAGTAGGTCATAACATGATTATTACACACTAATACAATTTGAAGGGGCAGATTTACATATTTTATCGGGAGTAAAAAAAATTGCTTATCTTTTTCAGTGCTAAATATTGAAACTCATCCTCTTTCGATCGCTGAAAATACAGTCCACGGGAACTCGAAAAACTGTTTTATCTAATAGGTATGGCTGAACCAGCGGACGATATGGATCCAAGATCAGACCGCATGTTATGCGCTGCATAATCTTGATCTGTACCGTCAACAAACACCACTGTTTTGCTACGGCGTGGATAGGTTTAAGTCACTGATGAATGCTACAACAATAAGCCATGCTCTGTAAAAAGGGGATTTCATGCATCTGCACATAGCATCGACACAGGTCAGCCTGGGCAGACCTGTGTCGATACTTTTTGCTTTTGGTCGATTTTCTGCAGGTCAAAGGACCAGTTTACTTCCCTTTTCAGTTGATTGTCAGACAAAATGAATCCATAATGTGATGACTTGCCTGGTATCATGCATCACGGAGATGCATTAAACCCCTTTATGCCAGAGCATGGCTTACATGTATTTTTCTCTCCAAACGTAAGAAAAAGTAGACTGTTATGTTCCGCAAGAAAGTTGCAATCTCGGTATTTGAATAACGGGACTATCGTTTTGCAATTTGGTACCCCGTCTTTATCTTTATAGGACCAGATATGACATCATCATTTTTATTCGCAACCAGACAGAGATTTTATCTAAAACTCAGTGGCTGTTGTTACAGCTTGGATTTTCCATGTAGAAAGAAAGAAAGAAAGAAAGAAAGAGAGAAAGAAAGAAGGAAAGAAAGAAAGAAAGAAAGAAAGAAAGGAAGGAAGGAAGGAAGGAAGGAAGGAAGGAAGAAAGGAAGGAAGGAAGAAAGAGCCAATATGACTTTCTTGCATTAGGTGTGTGGATTCTGAAACAATCCCGAAACCCCTTAGTGTACTGTGTAGATGAAAATTAAACCGAATGAAACCCGCATTGTAGGTTAAAGGTCTGAGTTAAAGTTCTGTCTATTCTAAAAGTTGTGCTTTGCCGTTAATGGATAAAAATAGACTCTACCTTCGGTGATGCCATCGAAGGAGGTAACTCTTGTCCGGTACACAGCTTGCTGAAAAACTGGAGCATTGTCATTGATGTCTTCCACGTTTATAATAAGAGTAGCAGTTCCTGATCCGCTTGGGTTACCGCCCCTTTTTAAACGAAAAGCAGAATTATATTTCTTTCATGAGAGTGACGGATAGTGATTCGGTTATCATCCTTAATTGCATGAATGTGCTATGTGAGTTGTCGCATATCATCCGCCGAGTCTCCTACCCTTTATAACACGAATACAAATGAGTCATGCTCTCTGAAAAGGGGGCTTAATGCATCTGCGAAAAGTATCGATTCAGGTCAGCCTGCGCAGTCCGCGCAGGCTGACCTGGGCCGAAACCTTTCGTTATCGGTAAATTTTCTATATGTAGAAGGACCAGTCGGTTGTTAAAAGATGTGGCTATTATGGATCCATAATTATGAGATGGCTTGATTGGTATCATGGATCACGGAGATGCATTAAACCCCTTTTTGTCAGAGCTTAGCTCAAATATTTTCATTAATGAACATGGCAGCTCTTAAACCCCATTCTGTTACCGATCGCCAATTTATTAGACGAAGAAAACTGTTGACGTTCCACATCTCATTAGCTTAACACCCCTTGTAAGTTGATGAAAAATGGAAAATCTTGCAATCAGTCTACTTCATATAGAATTTTGCTACACTAATTCCTTATCTTATTGTGTAATTGTAATTTGCTTTTTATGTTTCCTTGTCTTTCTGTTTAGGACATAGGTAACACTAGCCTTTCGTTAATAGGTTAAACCTGTTGATATAGGTCGGAATCACTATTCAACCGATTACCCTTGTTGGTAATATAGATAAGAATAAAGCAGTTTTCCCATTTTACTCAGTATAAATGCAAGAGGCTAATAATCAAAGGTTTTGGAGTTCGAAACCAGTTCCAGGTAAGATTTAATTCCTCTCTAACCGCTTCGTTATTAAAGCAACAGTTTGTTTGGAAAACATGTTGGGCGCTGGCAAAGAAACTCCAAGACGGCATGATAGGTGCGCTGGGGCTGTGATATACTGAAATAGCCTACTGTAGAAACGGTGGTAAACGACATTCTAAAAGGACGAAGAGAACACAACTTACGCAACTTCAATCACAATATTTGGGTCTAGCTCGCGGTCCAGGGAAGATGTTTCATTGAGGTACACAAGACCTATACTTCCATCAGTAACAACGAAAAACATGCCAGGATATTTCTGATAAACGAGTTCGTAACCTGTAGGGTCGTTATTGATTTTCACTGTTGTAAACAAGACGCTGACGTTTGATGTTTGGCCCTCAACGAGCGTCTGGTCAAGAGTAGCATTGCCGTCTTTTGAAGTGATTTCCGATGGTTGGAGCCACCGGTCTGGCGGGAAAAATACTCCTGTAAGTCAGAAATGCACGTTTATCGAGGTGAAGTTGTGATTTGCCGGCATCCTTTACCAAACGATTCCAAGATTTCAACATCCCTGAGGGAGAAGGTATTTTGAAAACATGTTAGGAAAAGTACCAAAGGCTGGTGACTAGCATTTTCATCTTTTTTCCACAAAGTTTTCTATCCTGAAAGAGAAAATTTTAGTAATTGGAACCACACTTAATTTATCCTCTGCAAATGAGTACTTTAAGAATAATTCTAAAATTTTGGTGTGTAGTAAAGAGGTAGTCAGATATGCAGCAATTCGGACCATAGAACTTAGAATGTTTCTAAACACTGCTTTAACCCTTTACCACACAATCCCGAGTTTTAACGACCCTGAGAAAGAAGCCTTTTGAGAACATTGTGGGCAAAGGAGAAAATGCTGGTAACCAGCATTTTCTCCTTTTCCCACCATGTTTTCTACCCTTCCAAAAGCATATGTCAATTCTTAAGTCACGTTTATTTTGTCGTCTGCAAATGCTTTGAATTTGGTCGTTTGGTAAAGAGTTAAACGCGCTGATACCTGTAAGTAAGAGCCTGCAGTTGTGACTGCTATAAGTGAAATGAAACTTTCAAGTCGTTGGTAAAAACCCAAATTTTGCTAATTCAAAGGTATTTGGGCGGGGGGGGGGGATATATCTCCTTTTCGGATAATGTAGATCCAAGATCAGACTGCACTTTTTGTGCAGTATGATCTTAATCTACACTGTCCGCAAAAGGTCCTTGAGTCGCGCTTAGCAGCCTAAGAGTTAATGCTGCATAATATTTCAAGAAGAGATAAATTGTACACTCACAGAAATCTACTGCACCACATAACAAGAGATGACAGCCCAGTAAAATTCAAGAACCACGTTCATTCTTAATTTAAGGCTAGTCATTTCATTTGATAAGATAGAAGGTCTAAGCCATTCATTTAGCTATGCCTGGAAATAAGGATAAGAAAAATGGAACATTAGGCCCAAGTGTGCATTATAGTCAATTGTTCTCCTTAAAAGCAAACAGTTATGTTCAAGGGTATTAAATGCATCTGAAAAAAAAGTATCAACCCATGTCAGCCCCCGTGGTTCGAGCTGACTGACATGGGTCTAAACATTTTGTTATTGGTAAATTTTCTGCATGTCAAAGGACCATTCTACCTCATGATTAAGCTGATTTTTAGGCAAGACCGATCCATATCATAACACACTTAAAACAGTAATGCTCTAATATTCTATGGAGACAATATAAGAGTCATGCTCTGGCAAAAGGTGGCTCAATGCACTTCAGTGATACATGGTACCAAAAAATGTCATTACATACTTATAGATCCACAAAATCCATTTTGTGTAATAATCGACTGGGTCATTAGGTACACTGATCCTTGGACATACAGAAAATTAACCAAAAGTTTCGGGTAGCCTGCAGAATCAATACTTTTCGCATATGCAATAAGCCCCCTCTTCACAGAGCATGGCTCAATATCCACAGTGTTATTGAGAGAGAGAGAGAGAGAGGAGGGGGGAGAGAGATGGTCATAAGATGCGACATCAACTTACCCGAAACAGAGTAGAATAATGCAAAAACCATTGTCTTCATGAACATGACTCTCATCTTTTAATTGTTTCATTCACTTTCTTTAGATGTAGATGGATCTACATCCTTGATCGATAGACAAGAAATCTGAAAGTTTATTTCTGTTCTCTCGTTGAGGCCTGTCACACTGTTGTTTGACAGACAAAGTACAAATTATATTTTCTTTTCCCACAGTGTGTACGTGTAAATAGTTCAGTACTGGCACGAAATACGTTTCCGGGATGCGTGTGTGTTACCAGATAATAGAACCTTTGTGAAAGATTTTTCGGAGCCCATTGGTTACCCGAGAATGACGTAAATTCATTTTAATCTATGTATTGTATTGTCTTCTTCTTGTAAATAATTGAATAATATATTCATATATTCATCCTGTTATCGTATGTCGTTACATAATTTCTACAGTGAATCCGGGTTTACTTTACATTCAAAATTCAGTATTAGACCACACGAAGACCGATTTGACCAATCCGCGAACAGGTATCTTGAAGGTATATATCGAAGATACAACTCTCATAGTTGTTCATGTATATCTATATATACCAGAGCTCCAGAAGAGAGAGTGATTTTGATTTCAAAATTGAAAATATTAATCACTAATAATTAATCCCCACTAAACCCTATGTTATGGGTACTCATTAGAATCGTCTCATCGATGAGAAGATTCTAATGAGTACCCACAACATAGGGTTTGGAAGAGATATAATGGATTTAGAATACTATCACTCCCTCTTATCTGGAGGTCTGTATACCATTGTTGGATAGGCCCATATTAGGCCTACCAGGGTGGCCCAGGTCGGATAGACAACGAATGCCATTAACGTGTGCCTGCTAACGTTCGTGTATATTTCTGGTATACAACGACACTCGTTTCCTATCCTATACATCAGTAAACTTTGACGGCACTGTCATTTGCCCATCTTTGTACTGGGATTCTGACCGATTATTTTTCCAGTTTGTTATGCATGTGATGAATGGATCTAGCATTCGTTGTCTTTTTCTGACGTCTCATTGGAATCGTCCACAAGGATGTAGTTAAGTTCGCCAGGGGCTCGATGATGACATCTTGATCCGTTTCTTATCTTACACATATTTGAGACTAGATTTAATGACGTTATGGGAGCCGAATATGACGTCATTCATTTATAAACGTATTTTCGTGGTTTTTGAACAACGGGTATTATGTACTCTTTCCCTTTCTTTGAACACAAAGAACCAGTATCACTGTTGATTGTATCATTAGTAATTATTGTAAATATTTACACTATGTGCAACAAAGTACTTTGCACATGAAAAAAATGTTTGTAGCATATGGGATTATTTTGCAAATTTAAATGAATAACGCTAAACTCTTTTGCTGCTTAGCCGGGCTCGATGATTTTTTTCGGACAGTGTGGATTTGGATCAGACTGCAGATAAAGTGTGTCTGGATCTATGATCAGCACTGCCCGATGGCCGATGGAGGAATTGTTTAAGACGATAAGAAATTGAAACTGAAACATTTGGATTTAACTGTTGGATGAAAACTCATTTATTTTCCCACTCTTGTTCTTTTTAGCGGTTTAGGGGATAGTAACAATATTCATATTCACTCTCTACAGTTGGTTCAAAATCATACGAAAAAGGCAAAGGAAAAACTATCTATAAAAGGTGATTTGAAAACATTAAGACGGAAAACATTAAGACGGAAATATTACATTTAAAACAAGATTATATGAAATTAACCGCTTCACATACAGAATAGATTCTTCGTGTTTTATAATATATACATGTAACAGTTATTGCCCTTGGTTTACTATCGGTTGTTTATGTTTATCATTGCTATTGTATATGACGAGATACATGTCCTTGTATAAGTCAATAAAATCTATCTATCATAAAACACTTCCAAAATTCAAAAATATGTAGGTATCGCATATAGATCAAGTGGTTCAAATAAATGCATGTTTTGAGATACAGTTTTTTTTTTGTTTTTTTTTGGGGGGGGGGGGGGGGGGGACTCGTTTTAGTTGGATTTTATCTTAGACGACTGCTTATGTAAGATCATCTTTAGTTTTGGTAAATTTTCTGCATGTCAAAGGACCAGTGTACTTCATGATTCAGTCAGGGTTTTTATTAAAAATGGATTTTATAGATCTATAATAACGTGATGACTTACTTGGCATAATGCATCACGGAGATGAATCAAACCCCCTTTTGCCAGAGCATCGCTCATATGTATCTGTTACATTTATTGCATGTATAATTGATTGATTGATTGATTGTATGGTGTTTAACGCCGTTTTCAACATTTTTTCAGTTATATCGCGGCAGCCAGTGCACCTATCCATGCTTTCCTGGAGTTTACTTTACCAATACTCCGCACAATATTCTTTCCAAGCCACTGGCTGCTTTCCCACATAACCATCGTCGAAACAATAGTCAGCGGTGAGAGAGGAATGAATCCTGTCGCGATGACTATCATCAATCCTCGGAAAGAAATTAGCTAAGCCGGCGATCGAACCAGCTACCTCCTGTTCTCAAGTCCTGTACGCTACCGACTGAGCTACGGGGGCTTGGACCTGCATGTATAATATGATGTATGATTAGCCGCTGGCCTTAAGATACTAATAAACGAACTGAATTCTGAATTCTGTACTAACTAGAAAAAGTGAGCAAGAAAACAATGTTCATCACAACATCAATTCCAAGTAAATTCCAGGTTAGCAACATAACAATGGAAATGGACCGAAAACCACATTGGCACTGTGAAATTATACGACTTTTTGAATGCCTTTATAAACAATAGAAATGCGTAATTTATTCATAAAGCGCTTGTTGTTTTCATCTCACGTTCTCCAACAAAGCTGCGATCTAGTCCACAAAAACAATGTACCCCATTTGTAGACGAAAACGTCGATATTGTGTCATCACTCAAATATGGGCCATGCTCTGTGAAACGGGGGTTTATTGTATCTGAAAAAGTATCGACCCATGTCAGCCTGCGCAGTCCGCGCAGGCTGACATGAGACGAAACTTTTTGCTTTGTGTGTGTGTGTGTGTGTGTGTGTGTGTGTGTGTCCAAGGACTAGTCTACCTCTAGATTCAGTCGGCTTTAATACAATGGATTTTATGGATCCGTAATAATGTGATGACTTGATTTCTATCATGAATCACGGAGATGCATTGAACCACCTTTTGCCAGAGCATAGCTCGTATAAATATACAATGTAAAACAACAACACAGAACGGTTGTTATGAATTTCGGATTTGCATGTATTGTATACATGTATTAACGATGATTTAGGTTGTAATTTATCGTTTGTAAGATTTTTTTAGTTGTACTTTATTTATTTATTTATTTTTCTTAAAAAAACACACTTGGTTTAAACTATGCCAAAACAGACTATCACCGTTATACTATATAGATAACTAGACTATTTTGTTTGGTTGCTATGCCGGTTATGGCGGCGTAATCGCGTGTGTACCGTGGCACTGAGGTGACATGTGCATTTTTTTTTTTTTGTATTTATCTCGTTCCCACGAGATAATAATTTGTTTTCTCGAGTTTTCTTTTTTATAAAAAAATATGCAAAAAACAAAATTCGTTTTTTTTATAAACAATTTTGCAAAAAAAAAAAAAAACTTTCATTTTCTCGATTTATTTTCATATAAAAAATTATGCAAAAAACGAAATACTATCTCGTTCGAACGAGATAATCAGCCAATCCAAGTCATCCATTATGTCGTTCGCACGAGATAATAAGTCGTGCTCACGACATAATCATCCAATCAGATTCCTCCTACTAATTCCTATTTTTACACTGAGTCCATGTTCTTCATAGTTTCATTCAACATTGTAGTTTGCATCCGCGATTGTTTCAACTCGAGAAAACGAATTTTGTTTTTTGCATAATTTTTTATAAAAAAAAAAAAAAAAAAAAAAAAAAAAACTCAAGAAAACGAATTTTGTTCTTTGCATATTTTTTTATAAAAAAAACCCTCAAGAAAACGAATTTTGTTTTTTGCATAATTTTTTATAAAAAAAAACTAGAGAAAACGAACCATTATCTCGTGGGAACGAGATAAATACAAAAACATGCACATGTCACCTCAGTGCAACCGTACATGTGTATGCATTTAAGAATATTCCTACGAGTAGACGTTCGTGAAGTTAGCTGCCAGTTGACAGTTGACGGTTGACAATTCAATTGTCAACTGGCAACTGTCAGCTAACTTTACACGTGGCTGCCTATTCGAATTTTTCATCCAGCTGCCAGTGCAATTTTTTAAACGCTTAAAGCAAACTGTCAACTGTCAGCTGGATGCCAATTCGAATTGAATATGCTATAAGAGCGAATTGTCAACTGTCAATCGTCAGCCAACTTCACACTTAAGCTGCCAATTCGTTTTTTAATGAAATTATCGTGTATGAACCAAAACGTCAACTGTCAACTGTCAGCTGGCTACCAATTCGAACTTAATATGCTAAAAGAGCGAATTGTCAACTGTCAACCGTCAGCCAACTTCACATCTCAGCTGCCAATTCGTTTTTTATAAAAACATTGTGTTTGAAACGAATTGTCAACTGTCAACTGTCAACCATCTTCACGTCTTACCGAATTGTCAACTGTCAACTGTCAGCTGGCTGTCAATTCGAATTGAATATGCTATAAGAGCGAATTGTCAACTGTTAAACGTCAGCAAACTTCCCACCTCAGCTGCCAATTCGTTTTTAATACAAATATTGTGTTTGAAACGAATTGTCAACTGTCAACTGTCAGCTGGCTGCCAATTCGAACTTAATATGCTATAAGAGTGAATTGTCAACTGTCAACCACCAGCCAACCTTACACCAAAGCTGCCAATTCGTTTTTGATAAAAATATCGTGTTTGAAACGAATTGTCAACTGTCAACTGTCAGCTGGCTAACAATTCCCACTTAATATGCTATAACAACGAATTGTCAACTGTCAACCGTAACCCAACTTCACATTTCAGCTGCCAATTCGTTTTTAATAAAAATATCGTGTTTGAAACGAATTCTCAACTGTCAACTGTCAGCTGGCTGCCAATTCGAACTTAATATGCTAAAAGAGCGAATTGTCAACTGTCAACGGTCAGCCATCTTCACATCTCAGCTGCCAATTCGGTTTTAATAAAAAGTATCGTGTTTGAACCAAATTGTCAACTGTCAACTGTCAGCTGGCTGCCAATTTGAGCTTAATATGCTATAATAGCGAATTGTCAACTGTCAACGGTCAGCCATCTTCACATCACAGCTGCCAATTCGTTTTTAATAAAAAGAACCGCGTTTGAACCGAATTGTCAACTGTCAGCTGGCTGCCAATTCGAATTGAATATGCTATAACAGCGAATTGTCAACTGTGAACTGTCAGCAAACTTCACATCACAGCTGCCAATTCGTTTTTAATAAAAAGAACCGCGTTTGAACCGAATTGTCAACTGTCAGCTGGCTGCCAATTCGAATTGAATATGCTATAACAGCGAATTGTCAACTGTGAACTGTCAGCAAACTTTACATCTTAGCTGCCAATTTGTTTTTTGATAAAAATATCGTGTTTGAAACGAATTGTCAACTGTCAGCTGGCTGCCAGTTCGAACTTAATATGCTTTAACAGCGAGTTGTCAACTGTCAACCATCAGCAAACTTTACACCTCAGCTGCCAATTCGTTTTTAATACAAATATTGTGTTTGAAACGAATTGTCAACTGTCAACTGTCAGCTGGCTGCCAATTCGAACGTAATACGCTATAACAGCGAATTGTCAACTGTCAACCACCAGCCGACTTCACACCAAAGCTGCCAATTTATTTTTTAATTAAAAATATCGTGTTTGAAAGGAATGTCAACTGTCAACTGTCAGCTGGCTGCCAATTCCCACTTAATATGCTATAACAACGAATTGTCAACTGTCAACCGTCAACCAACTTCTCACCTCAGCTGCCAATTCGTTTTTGATAAAAATATCGTGTTTGAAACGAATTGTCAACTGTCAGCTGGCTGCCAATTCGAACTTAATATGCTATAACAACGAATTGTCAACTGTCAACCGTCAACCAACTTCACACCTCAGCTGCCAATTCGTTTTTGATAAAAATATCGTGTTTGAAACGAATTGTCAACTGTCAGCTGGCTGCCAATTCGAACTTAATATGCTATAACAACGAATTGTCAACTATCAACTGTCAGCAAACTTCACATTTCAGCTGCCTATTCTTTTTTAATAAAAATATCGCGTTTGAACCAATTGTCAACTGGCAACTGTCAGCTGGCTCCGAATTCGAACTTAATATGCTATAAGAGCGAATTGTCAACTGTCAACCGTCAGCCAACTTCACATTTCAGCTGCCAATTCGTTTTTGATACGAATATCGCGTTTGAAACGAATTGTCAACTGTCAACTGTCAGCCGGCTGCCAGTTCGAACTTTATGTGCTATAAGAGTGAAATGTCAACTGTCAACCGTCAGCCAACTTCACACTTCAGCTGCCAATTCATTTTTGTAAAATTATCATTTGTTTATCGAATCGTCAACTGACAGTTGACAGTTGACAATTTGGTTCTAACACAATATTTTTATTGCAAAAGAAATGGCAACTGAGGTATGAAGTTGGTTGACCGCTGACAGTTGACAATTCGCTGATAAATCATATTCAATTCGAATTGGCAGCCAGCTCACTGTTGACAGTTTACCATTCGGTTCAAACACAAATTTTTTAACAAAAACGAATTGGCAATTCGGTTCTAACACAATCACAATATTTTTATTGCAAAAGAAATGGCAGCTGAGGTATGAAGTTGGTTGACGGCTGACAGTTGACAATTCGCTGATAAATCATATTCAATTCGAACTGGCAGCCAGCTTACTGTTGACAGTTTACCATTCGGTTCAAACACAAATTTTTTATCAAAAACAAATTGGCAGCTGAAGTGTGAAGTTGGCTGACGGTTGACAGTTGACAATTCACTCTCTTAGAATTTTCAATTCGAATTGGCAGCCAGCTGACAGTTGACATTTGACGATTCGATAAACAAATGATAATTTTATAAAAATGAATTGGCAGCTGAAGTGTGAAGTTGGCTGACGGTTGACAGTTGACAATTCGCTCTTATAGCATATTCATTTCAAAAGTGATCCAGATTTGGTAGCCCTTGGGTTTGCGGTTAGGAGCAAAAGAATTTTTTCAATTTTCACCCTATAAGCACCTGTTTATGACCAAATTTGGGAGTTCTTGGCCTTATGGCTAGTAACAAGACGGTTTCGGAAGTTTTCACTCCATAAACCCGTGTAAAACTTGTGACCCCTGGTGCAGGGCCAAACTTGATCCTAGGGTTGTAACTTGGGCCCTCTTTGTAGTTGTCCATTAGATAGTGCTATAATTATGCAAAATTTGGTAGCCCTAAGCCTTTGTACACCAAGATTTAAAAGTTTTCCCTATATAAGCCCATGTAAATCTTGTGAACCTCCCCCCCCCCCCCGGCCCCCACCCCGCAGCATGAGGCCAAATTGACCCCAGGACTGTAATTTGGGCACTTTTTTTAGGCCCCACTAGATCAAGCTAAATGCAAAATTTGGTAGCTCTAGGCCTTATGGCTAGGTACTGGAAGATTTCTTAAGTTGTCACTATGTAAGCCCATGTAAAACTTGTGACCCCTGCAGCGGGGCCAATTTTGACCCCAGGCCTAAAAGTTTGGCCTGCTTGGTAGAGGCCCGCTAGATGTAGCTACATGCAAAATTTGGTAGCTCTAGGCCTTATGGCTAGGTACAGGAAGATTTTCAAAGTTTTCTCTATATAAGCCTATGTAAAACTTGTGACCCCTGGGGCAGAGCCAATTTTGACCCCAGGGCTATAATTTGAAGAAACATGATAGAGGTCTACTACATAAAGCTACATGCCCTACGCCTTATGGTTTCAGACAAGAAGATTTTCAAAGATTTCCAATATTTTTCAGTTTTGTTGCCATGGCAACCAGAGTTTTTGAAGGAATTGAATTCTTTCAAGAAATTCTGAAGAGGACCATGGCAGGATCATTTCTGTGAAGTTTCATGAAAATTGGATGGGTAGTTTCAGAGAAGAAGATGTTTGAAATAAAAGTTAACGCACGGACGGACGGACGGACGCACGCACGGACGGACGGAGGGACGGACGGACGGACGCACGACGGACACCGGGCCATGACAATAGCCCGCTGGCCTTCGGCCAGTGGAGCTAAAAACGAATTGGCAGCTAAAGTGTAAAGTTGGCTGACGGTTGACAATTGACAATTCGCTCTTATAGCATATTCATTTCATATTGGCAGCCAGCTGACTGTTGACAGTTGACAATTCGGTTCAAACACGGTATTTTTATTAAAAACGAATTGTCAGCTGAAGTGTGAAGTTGGCTGACGGTTGACAGTTGACAATTCGCTCTCTTAGCATTTTCAGTTCGAATTGGCAGCCAGCTGAAAGTTGACAGTTGACGATTCGATAAACAAATGGTACTTTTATAAAAACTAATTGGCAGCTGAAGTGTGAAATTGGCTGACGGTTGACAGTTGACAATTCGCTCTAAAAGCACATTAAGTTCAAATTGGCAGCCAGCTGACAGTTGACAATTCGGTTCTAACACAATATTTTTATTACAAAAGAATTGGCAGCTGAGGTATGAAGTTGGTTGACGGTTGACAGTTGACAATTCGCTGATAAATCACATTCAATTCGAATTGGCAGCCAGCTGACTGTTGACAGTTTACGATTCGGTTCAAACACAAAATTTTTATCAAAAACGAATTGGCAGCTGAAGTGTGAAGTTGGCTCACGGTTGACATTTGATAATTCGCTGTTATAGCATATCTAGTGCGAATTGACAGCCAGCTGACAGTTGACAGTTGACAATTCGGTTCAAACACAAAATTTTTATTAAAAACGAATTAGCAGCTGAAGTGTGAAGTTGGCTGACGGTTGACAGTTGACAATTCGCTATTATAGCATATTCGTTTCGAATTGGCAGCCAGCTGACAGTTGACAGTTGACGATTCGATAAACGAATGATACTTTTATAAAAACGAATTGGCAGCTGAAGTGTGAAGTTGGCTAACGGTTCACAGTTGACAATTAGCTGTTATAGCATATTAAGTTCGAATTGGCAGCCAGCTGACAGTTGACAGTTGACAATTCGCTCTTATAGCATATTCAATTCGAATTGGCAGCCAGCTGACAGTTTACAGTTGACGATTCGATAAAAGAATGATATTTTTATATAAGGGAATTGGCAGCTGAAGTGTGTGTGAAGTTGGCTGACAGTTGCCAATTCGCTGTCGAATCGTCAACTGTCAACTGGCAGTAACTTCACGTACATTACGAGTAGTGTGTGACATTTTCCGAGCCAGTAAATTTCTTCCTGACAATTTAGGCCAAGGTAACACAACTTTCTTGCAGTTATTGTCCTACCACGTTGAGAGAAAGTATTATCGTGTAAGCAGCTGTCCCAGCATAACTATGAATGCAGAAACATGGTTTAAATATTGTTTCAACGGCCCTGAGGAAAAAGCCTTTTGAAAACATTGTGTACTAGTAGAAAACGCTGATAAGAAGCATCAACGACGTTTAATATCCTGTGAAAGACAAATCTCACCATGTGAGCAAGAGTTAAATTGTCGTATGCAAATAATTTTAATTTGAACCAGTCTAACATTTTGTCGTTCGGTACAGGGTTAATCTACAACAGAGAATTCAGCAGGTTGCATAAACCCATAGGGTGCTAAGGGCGACTCACTGACCTTTGGCGGACAGTGTAGATCAAGATCAGACTGCACAGAACGTGCAGTCTGATCTTGGATCTACACTGTCCATTAAGGAGATATTTTTTCCCCTAAAAATAAGTTTGAAATAGCATTATTCGGGTTTTTGCTACCTTTATAAAAATTTTTTTTCACTTATTTAACAGGATAAGGGTTAAAGTTACCGGAAGAAATGATCGATAAACTCTCTACCAAAAGATAACACTTTGGACAAGTCCAAATTGAAAGCATTTAAAGACCACACATAAGGTGATTATTATTAATTACTGGAATTGTCTTTGATAGGGTAGAAAAAACAGCGTGAACAGGAGAAAATGCTGGTTAACAGACAGGGCTTATTCACTAGGTGCGTCAAAACCCGAGCTTGTTTGCTAAAGGATTAGTAACTTCACTGCCACCTGCAGAAGACTTGACCCACGCTCTGGCAAAAGGAGGCTTAATGCATCTCCGTGATGCATTTTACCATGCAAATCATCACGTAATTTTGGATCTATGAAATCCGTTTATTTTTTCTTCCAACAATCGACTTGATCTAAGAGAAGAAAGGCAAAAAGTTTCGGCCAAGGTCAGCCTGCGCGGATTGCGCAGGCTGACCTGAATCGATACTTTTTGCAAATGCTTTAAGCCCCCTTTTCACAGAGCATGATTTATTTCTTTTATTTCGCAGACCACATGGGAAATCATGTAGCCAACATGGAAACTGCTCTTGACAAGCTATTTCTCTTCTTGCTACATGTTTTCATGCATTACACCTTTGTAACAAATACGTGTTTGTGCAAATGACAATGGTATACTTTAAAGATACATCTATACTCGTTTTCAGCCTGTTTTAGCCTATTTAGCTTTATTTTATCAAACCATAATCATTCTCTTATCTTCATGCCAAATGTTGTCCCTGACGGTTGCAAGGATGCACAGATTACGACGGACAGAAAGTGCATTTCATTTTCTGGAGGCCTTCAAGAAAATTACTATTGTGACGTTTCCTTTTTTAAATCGAACATTTCCGATATATGAATTTATCTCTTACACCATATCGTTATTTTTTCTATATTAACACAGCTGAGTAATTTTGAACATTCTACTGTCTATCAAATTTAAGGTAAGACCTGTGTAATGCACTTCCGGTGAACATTGGGCAAAAATTCTAATTGGTAGTTAAATAAGGATAAATAAGGATTTATGCCGAAATAATATTTTTGCATATTTCTAATGGATCAGAAATTCCGTTTATGTCTATCTTGAAACTTTTTTTTTGATACTTTTGTTTGTTTTCTAAAAAGGGAGGTAATTATTATCTCTTTTTCAATTGAGAATATAGCGGTTTTAAATTTATAAATGATAATTCAAAAAAGGAAAAAATGGAAAAAATGAAAAGGTGAAAGTAGTTCAATAATACTCATTTTTAATTATAGCTAATTTTGCAGGATGATATTTTAGTGGAAATAGCTGTTTTCCATTACACAGGTCTTACCTTAAACAGCGGTTTTCCTCTCTGGCTATATAAGGACGTATCTTTAACACTGCGCACAGCGATTATTTACATAGAGTAATCCTGGGCATACTTTAACAGAGATTCAAACTCACCCACCATTTAATCGTAGCGTGTTACACGAATTGAAAACGTGAACCCTAATCTCCATTTTCTGATCTTTTTCACCATTTTTTGGCCTGCGTAGGCCAAAAGATTTCTGCAATAAAATCTATTGAATCAAATTGATCTGTTATATCAGCCTTTGTACCAGATGTAGCCTAATGAATTTAACAAAATGTATCGGACGGAGCAGATCTAAAGTCAGGTCCAAGGTCCAAGATCCAAGGTCAGAATACCTCTTTGTTTGCAGCATGACCTTGATCTATCTACAATGATTCCTAAAATACCAAATTGTGTTGATAAACAGACTGCGCTTCAAGTCGTGTCAATAATTAGGACATATACTGTCTTATCTCCAGCAACTCAACAATGTTAATACATAAGGTGGGAATGGACATCATGGCTCAAGCAGGGACAGTTTAGTCACCTTGCTGGCCACTGTGTAATCTGTGAAACTTGGTTATTTAGAGGCTAACTTTCACGAGAGGTAAGAACTTAGTGTGTTTACCGTCTTAATGTACTATGCTGTCTGTGTATTGAAGAATTATGATGCATTGGTTGGTTTGTGTATTAAGGCTAGAAAAACTACATGTTTGCCATTAGGCTGTACGTGTATTTAAAATGTACACGAATTGCAGGAGTGATTCGCATCAAAGTATACCAGAGTTGTTCTGTCGATTATTAAGCCTGTCTCAAATAAACCCAAGTTTTAATGGCACTGACAGTACAGGCTTTTGAAAACTTTGTTACATAACAAAGAGAAAATCCCAGGTATAGTGTTAGCTTTCTACCATTGTTACATTTATCACAATACAGAAATCAAGTCTAAATTCAGTTCTACGCTTTATTTTTTCTATCTTTTTTCCCACTCTCTTGCACTACGGATCATTCCCGTTCACCTCTGTAGTTGGCTCAGAAAGTAGTCCGTCATCACGTGATATTTTCGTCACATGACCATAACTCAAAATGGCGACACAAACGCCGGTGAAAGAAAGACCATCGATTGTTTTGTGTGCTGTTCAAACAGCATACGGCCAATCAGACTTAGTGGTAGCTAGAAATGTGAAAAAGAGGGATTTTCTGAAAAGCTTAAATGTCTTTTACAGGACGATAACTTGTTTTTTAATCTTACAAACTTAGATCCATCGGTGTGCTGAATTGTCATCATTCATGGGCGCAGCCATTTTTTTTTTACAATTGGCGTAAGATTCTGATCAGTAAAGAAGCTTGAAAAAATAGTTCCATTGTATACAGGTAAATTCATCAGTTTGAATGCACCTATAAATGTATCCGGAATCATATTTCCTTTGTCTACTTTATTATGTTACACATGAAACAGTTAAACGGTAACAAAACATGTTTTCCTCGGTTTGACAAGATTCTTGTCAATTAGCCTGTTGCAGAGATGTATGATGAGAGTAACGAACGACAACTCTGCTCGGAGATTGCTTTTTTCCCTCCAAGCACATGCTTCCGGTCACACACAAAACAAAAAAGGCTGACCCCCCAAACTACCAAAGTTAATCGAACAAACACGTTCCAATTGTTGGTGAATCTCCAGAGTACAGTATACAACAATCGTTGCATTTTTCCCGTTATTTTCCACGATGCTTTCTACCCTTTGCAAGATTGATTTGAGGTTTTTGGGTCACATCTTATGTGTCGTCTGCAAATGCTTTCAGTTTAAACGTCTAAAATCATTTGTCGTCTAATTTTATCAAATTGTTCGTTTGTTAGTATGGTATTTAACGCCTCTTTCAACATTATACATATATATCATTTATAGCACGGCGGCCAGTTCAACTATCCATGCTTTTCTGAAGTTTTTTCCCCGAACTACTAAGCACGATATACTAGTACACGATATCCAAGCCACTGGCTGCTTTCCCACATAGCCATCGCCAAGCAATGATCAGTGGTGAGAGAGGAATGAATCTTGTCGGAATGACTATCATCCATTCTCCGAAAGAAATTGGCCTAGACTGGAATTTAAACTGCGGCCCCTTGTTTCAACCGAGGGCTATGTTCTACCGACTGAGCTAGCGTGCTTCGCGCGTCTATTTAAGGTATAGCCATCCTAAATCCGCTCTTTGCGATCTCATTACATTCCGTCTGATCTCGATATTTTCCGTACGAATTCGTAAGTGTGAGATTGATTTTAGGTCTTTACCACACCCTTTTAACGATGCTGGGCAAAAAGGCTTTTGAAAACATTGTGGAAAAGGGCGAAAATGCTGGTAACCAGCATTTTCCCCTTTTTGCACAATGTTCTCTCTACCCTTGAAAGAGACTATTCGGTTTTTCAGTCACAGTTATTTTGTTGTCAGCAAATGCTTTGAATTTGGACAAGTCTTGAATTTTGTTGTTTGGTAAAGAGTTAAGCTTGATAAACCAGCCCTTTTCTGACTGACAACCTATCTTTAACAATATGATTTGCTTGCTTTGTGGATTTTACCCAAAGGGTGTTGTTCTTGAGAAGCTGCACTGTTTTCATTTATTTTAATTTTCGCCTGCAGGCGGACTCAACACGAAGTCTAAAATTTATCATTTGGTAAAGGGTTAAAAGGCTGAAAATCTAATCAAAACGTAATAAAGTTGTTATTATTTTACATTGTTTTGCTAAGGATATTATTTATTATGGTTTGATTAAAGTAAAATTTAATGACACGGTATTGTTTCATTTATAAAGTTCCAGACTTCGACTAGCCAATTATCTGAAAAATCAGTTGCCGAAATTTCAGTTTTTAATGTCAAGTATTTTTTAATTTGGCCAGTAAAAGTTGTTCTCTTTCATCTTATTTGTCATAATATTGTAAAGGAAGATTTTTATATCAATTTTAGGGGTTACATTTCTTATTTGAATTCAAAACAGCACCTCTTTCACACCCTTCTTTTTCGGGCATTGGAAAAAATGAGCGTTTGATTCTGTGGGGTGCACATGTTAATTTGGCAATATCTTATACATATACAAGCTGTGGTTATTTCATTAAGTAGATTTGTAAGAACAATCATGTTGGAGATAATAAAAACATAAAGATGGGCTATTGTTATCGTTCTTTGTTGAGGAAAAAAAAAAATATATATATTGTACAGTTTGGGTGGTGGCAGCCATATTGGAATTTCGAAAGGGTGAGCGTAGAGTAACAGAAAATCAATTTTCTTGAAAACGACATGGTGAAATTCTTTCATATTTCACTCTTTTATGTCTAAAGCCCCGGTCACACATTCACGGAAGACCGCCACGGAGGAGCTACGGTCTAATCGCTCACGGATGTCTACGGAAATGTCAAATTCCGTAGTCCGTTACGGTTCTAATACGGATACACAACGGTGTGAGTACGGAGTTCGACGAATCTACCGCCAAAATGTAGGTAAAAGTTCCGGGAGAGATACGGAGTGTTACGGTTCGACACGGTTTAATACGGAGCGACACGAATCAGGACGATTGTACTACGAATACACTATGGTTTGCTACGGTACACGTACGGATTACGGATTAGTACGAATAAGAACGGTCTGATACGGAGTAGTACGAATCACCACGGATCGATACGGACCTACCACGATTTAGCAATCCGTCCACAATCTCTAGTTTGCTCACTTTATGTAACCTGAAATGTAAAGGTATTACCATTAGTACGATATTAATATGATTATTACCTCTATGTATGTATTCAAGCAGCTCGACTAGTGCCTTGGCATTTTGTGACATGTCAATATCCAATTGCAGCCATTTTACTCCAAGCACCATTTGTTGACGATCCATGATAATAAACCAACGACAAAAGGCAAAATACGTTGTGTCCTACAAAGAGGGAGTATTTATACCTTTGTTGAAGTACATCATACTGAATTTATCCTACCAAACAGTAGTCGTCCGTACAATTCCGTACTGCGTCGTGTTGCAACGTAGTAAACTGTAAAAGACCGTGCGTATCCCTCCCTCTCCGTATTACAACGTATTTAGATCGCGACTTTCGGTAACAAATCCGTAACAAAACCGTAGTTAATACGTAGTTCTCCGTATCAAATCCTTAAAAATTTTCGGCCTACGAATAAGTACGGACTGATACGGTTTTCATACGGACCAGAACGTATCAGTACGGTCTAATAAGGACTAGTAAGGATACGCTACGGTTGCTTGATCCGTAGCGATCTTTTGTGCATGTTCAAAAATTGTCTAGGATCGCTACGGATATAGGCCTACAAGGAATACTACGAATGACTACGGTTACAATACGGAGAGCTACTGACCAGTACGAGTAGTAACGGACGACGTCGGAACGAATCCGTAGCTCTTCCGTGGCGGGCTTCCATGAATGTGTGACCGGGGTATTATACAATACTCTAACACCCTATACCAATTAAAAACTTGTATTGAAAGGTTCGAGTTAGGATGGTCACACCGTAAGTGTTAATATTCTTGCGAACCTCATGATTACCCGACCCCTAATTTCCTGAGTACATTCTACCGTTTTGATTTTGACTTTTTTTTTATTTTCCAACTGTACACGAACGTCAATAAGCGACAGTATTCGGCAAAACTCAGGTGATTCGCTGATAAAGTGTTCCGATATGTGGTGTTTCGTTGTCTGCGCATGTCATATTCTTCGAAGATTCGACGTGTCTTATATGACGCATCACCCATCCCCCGTATACCGGGGAAAAGTAGGGCTTACATTGAAGCTATTAGCCTATTACCAAAGCATGTAGGGGCTGTTTTAATAAATGGTCGGTGCATAGGTTACATGTTAGCCGATCATAGCTGAATGAATGGCACCAGGTAGCGTTTTATTGAGTAAACGTTTATTTTATTTGAAATTCAAAGTCACGGTTGTTGTTTTGAAAAATTACTCCGCTTCTGTACCCAGGATGCCCAAATAAGATAGATGTGTATTTGTAGAATGCCATCTAGCGGGAGATAATGGTGGTGTTTACATACGCCGAAAATAGATCCCTTTTAAATACTGCTTCTAAGGTAATAAGACTCCTTTGACCAAATAATGCAAATCACAATTTTCGGTCGCTATCTCTCAGAACACATTTCCGTTGACGAACGTTTGTATTGCTTCGCTTACCCTGATACTGACATTTATGCTGAATATATAAGTGGGCATATGAATAGAATTCCGACTGTTATCCGGAAAGTTTAGTTTGCATTCGCTTAACTTACGGAAAACTTGAGCGAGTTCTCTGTCAGGTACTTATATACACAGGTAAGCAATTTAATTCGCACTTACCGTACGAAATATTTCCGTGATCATTCGGGCGAAGGCGGCCCCGTGCGATAACGGGGGTAAAAGTATAATTTTAATTTATGTCAATAATGTTGACCTGGGTCAGGCAAAATGATATGGGCAATACATTTATTGATTTACCAATTCCGTGCACAGTCTTCCACGGCGTATTGATAGATCTGAACGTATTTACCGTAGTTTTTTGTTGATAAACGATTTTCGTGGACGCCGCCATGTTTAAGATCTTTAGATTGAAAGTCTTCTTGTGTCGCAGCACTGAGAACTACCCTCGGTTTGTAGAAGTCAAAAGTAATCCCGTTTGAAAATTTGTCAGCAAGTTTCTCGTCTGTACTGTTTTATCAGAGAAAGTGGAAGGACATGTCTAAGATGAATTTCTTATGTTTATTTGATGATTTCTATGGAAACTGAGTGCAATTTTGTTATTTTGAAAGGATCTTTTTAGTGCCTGTGACCTAGAGGCATGGTTTACCTCTAGGACGGAGCTTTTTTTCCCCGTGAATTTTTCAAGAGTAATAGTAAACACGAGGTTGAATACTAACACAATGCAATCGGTTGAGATAGAAACAAACAACACATTTCTGAATTTCTCTATAAAAGTGCAGCAGCGGGTCAGATTGTGATTTTAAGTCTATTCTCAATGTGGCAAAAAACCGTGGTGTGATGCCTTTCCAATGCAAACATCCTTGACACGGTTAGATGCAGTTATAGAATTGACCAATTTGTGACGAGTCAAGCGGCAGGTCAACAATACATATCATTAAGTTGTTTGAATGGATCCGCCTGTTTGTGGACAAACATATTCATAAAATAAAACTGTATTGTACTTAGGAAATTTTGCTTTGTGTGGAGGGTATGTGACAGTGGGGCCTTCATTCACAGATATTTCTAAACAGCATTCATATTTTATATTCAAGTACCAGCCCTTTGATTTGCCGAGACGTTTTGTGAATGTCCAACTGGATTGCTAAAATTGACCGTCTTCGATCCCCGACCCGCCACACATCATTTACACCAATTGACACTAGACGTCGCGATGTGACTGAAAATTTGTTAAATATAAGCGGCGGTAAACCCGACACTTTCAACGGCTGAAAAAAAAAAAAACATTTCATTTAAACTCGGAAAGATTTTTATGTTAAAAGCCAGATCTGATTGCATTGAATCGCGAAAATTTTCAAGAGATAAACTCCATTTTCAACGCGAAAGCCGTTGAATAGTTGACGAAAGCCGTTGAATATTTGACAAGTATCATTTCGGGTCCAGCAATAATAAGGCATATAAACCTGAAACATTAAACCATTTGATGTGAATAGGCTGTACAATCCTTATTTCCATCGGTAAATCTGTCCGGCGCTCAGCTGCCTGCCATTTTGACGTACTGCGCATGCTCGGTTTGTTTTCAAAACGTGTTTTCTCAATGGTTATCGATGAAGGTGTGTCTGGACCCGGCCAATGAGAAAACGCGATACAAAAGCATGCTTAGTAGGCCATAAAGGATGACAGTTTACACGGCTTGACATTTTCAGATAAAAAAAAGCTTCGTACAACACAAAAACATATTGAAGTTCTATTTTCAGTGCCGATATACTTTTAAATTTGTAGGCTTCAAATGCACCTTGCACAACAACGGACATTTTTCGCGTTGAAAATGGGTTTTATCTCTTGAAAATTTTCGCGATTCAATGCAATCAGAGCTCTTCCGAGTTGGATTGTTTGACAGTTTCGAGCTAGATTTTTCTTAGCAGCTTGAAATGGCTCAAATTGTGACATGATTTTCTTGTAGAATAATGTTTTCGCTATCCATTGGTACTATGGATGTTAATATTGGTGTGAAATGACTTGTAAACAGCATGGAATTCGTGACTGGGGTATTGAAAATACATCACAAGTTGTCTACCTTTCAGTATATTAGTGTTTAATACAGGATTTACACTGTCGCTCGCCATTCACCTGTGTTTTTACGTAAGCGCTGCTGGGGTTTAACACAGACTTATAAAACATGCCATTGACCTTCTACCACACAATCACGAGATTTAACAGCCCCGAGAAAGAATCCTACTGAAAACATAGTGGTAAAAGCTGGTAACCAGCATTTTCTCCCTTTCCCACAAAGCTGTCCCCATTTTCAAAATTCAAATCCAAACATTTGAGCCTTATTTAACCCTTAAAGCGCCTTTCACGACTATAGTTGCCTTTGCGGTCAATGTAGATCAAGATCAGACTGCACAAAACGTGCAGCCTGATCTTTCATCTACACTGTGCGCTTTGATGAAACACTGCAGACAAAAGCAACCATGAAATTGCAATTATTTGGGTTGTATATCAAGGATGAAAATGTGTGATGGATTTATTTGGCGCCGCTAAGGGTTAATATTTCTCATCTGTGCATCAATGCTTTCAATTCGTGTGGTAAAGAATTAAAACTGATCTTTACATACTTTACATTGGAGGAGTCCGTGTGCTGACCATCACCTTCCCCTCTTCCCCACCCGCACCCATACTTACCCGGAAATAAATAAAGAAGTAAAAAACAAAAATGCTTGGCTTTACTGATGACCTTCATACTCTTTACCAGGCGATTCGTGTAGATTTGCCTCGCTGAATGCGTGTGCAGGCTACAATTTGAGTGTTACTCAAATTATTAGATTTGTCATTTAAGAAAGGGATAAAAAGCTGGTTACCAGATTTTGTCCTATACCCATCGGTGTTTTCAAACGCTTTCTTTTTCATGGTCACAGAAACACTGGAACGTCTAGTAAAGGGTTGTTAAAAAGTGAAAAGTATAGGCAGAAGGACTTTCTACGCAGACCAAAATGTAGCAAGCCGCGTTGCCAGCCCCCATACAGACAAACACTCAATGCAGACCACGCCTTTCCGAAATGAGTTACCGCAAATAACGTCTACAGATAACATCAACCTGTGACAGTGACCTTGAAAATGTTTTGCATACCAGGGTCGATATTCTTAAACAAGTTTAACTATTTATGGGGCGATAAAAGCGTATACTTGCCCAAATTCAAAGCTTTTGCAGTCCACAATTTTTATGTGAAACAAACGGTGGGATATATATTTGCAAGGGTAGAAAAGATTGTGTGAAAACGAGTAGAAAATACTGGTAAAGACATTTTCTCCTTACCTCACGTTTTCAAAAGCTTTTAATATCTGGTGGTAGCGAACGGTGTGGATCAAAGATCAAACTGCATAGTCTGTGCCGTACTCGCAATAGCGTTTTTCGATATTGCTAATGAAAGAAGGTTTAAGACAGATTTTGTTCTAAATTTCAAGACTGTCTCGGCCAATCAGATAGCTTTGTCTTTCATTTTAGAATTAGAATTGAATTTAGCTTGATTTGTGAACTCTCAGAACTTATACTAATCTCTCTCGATTAGAACTGCTTCCTAGAAACTACACTATACTCGCGCCGAATGTGTGGGCCAATGAACAGTCCTAAAGTTGACATCCGCTCCCGGGTATCGAACTCAGGACCTTTTGATTACGAGGCCGAAGTTTTACCTCACAACCACGGATACCACATCACAACCACGGACACGGACAGAGATTATTTATAGTTTCATAAGGAATTATCTGTATCTTTTTTTTTTTTCAGGTTTTCTTAGTAATTTTATCTGCGGAGGACAGGGGTTTAAGCGGTATCTCTCCATTAACTTTGCTGAAACGCAAAAATGCCGAAGAAAGGTATGTAAATGAAGCACTCAATAATTGAATGTTGTAAAACTACTTTTATATGGGCAGTGCTCCGGCAAAAGAGCGCTGAGTGCATCTCCATGATGCATAATACCTGTCAAGCCATCACATAATTTTGGATCCATAATAGCCACTTTTTTAAACAACCGACTGTGTCATAAGGTAGACTGGTCCTTGGACATACAGAAAATTTACCAATAGCGAAAAGTTTCGGCTCAGGTCATCCTGCGCAGACTGCGCAGGCTGACCCGAGTCGATGCTTTTCGCAGATGCATTAAGCCCCCATTTCACAGAGCAAGGTTTATATATTTTTCCTCAACAGTATATAGCTTACGAATTCTCTTTTCCATTCAACGAACCTCCAAGAACACGAAACTTTAAAATTAAAATCTGATGAATACCAATATGAAGCATTGTAAAGTATACCGGGAATGTCGTTTCATTCAACCGCCCTTGATGCGGATAAAAGACTTGGAAGAAAATGAAGAAGGAAAGAAACCATACCTGTTGAATCTTTCAAAGTAAAAGTCTCTGTAATGATGAGTAATGGTTATTTTTATGTAATTGCACGTTACATCCACATCCGAAAATAATAATGTTGCGATTTCTTCTCACTTAGGATTTCTTGAGAGACTGACGGATGGAGATACGATCATATGCGCGGAGGGATACTTGCTTGAATTTGATAGAAGGGGATATCTTGAGGCTGGCGGTTATTTTCCTGAAGTAGTTCTCGAGCATCCGGAAATCGTTAGACAACTGCACGAAGAGTTCGTGCATGCCGGAAGTGACGTGGTCGTTGCTTTCACGGTATGTAACTCGTGTTCTAAGCCACTTATCTATTTGTCGACTGCTTGTTAGACGATTCAGTGTTTTGTGAGCCTTGGGAAGGCTGCTGTTCAAAGCAGCCTATCAAGCCGTAGATCCTGGTGAGGAGACTTCTGTATCGCTTTCAGAAGTTTTTCTACATTTCAATAAGGACCCTGTCATTATAGCCACATTGAATTTGTTGTTTTTCATTGCCTACTGTATAGGCGAGTCTGAAAATTTTTCGGCGTGTTAAGTGGTAGGCTAAATAGTGTTGTGAATAAACCTACCCTGGAGGCGCACTACTTTCATTCGCAGAAAATTAGATCAACATTATATTCATTACATATGCATACACATGCATTTCGTATCATTCACATTCATGTTACAATAGATCATTTCAGATAATGAGTATTAATAGTCAAATGCCATAACAAGACATGAGAAATAAAAAGAAAATAGGAAAGGTGGAGAATGCGCATGGACACCTTAAGTTTTGACTTGCAGTGTTCTTTAGTGTTGTATACGTTTTCGTAGAATATTACTACTTCGAAATTGTTTAAACCCTTCAGAATTTCTCCAGTCGTTTAATGTTCGACTTTTGTTGACTGTGTACACATGATATCATCGGTAAATTTTTATATGAACGATGCTCTGGCAAAAGGGGGCTTAATGCACCTCCGTGATCAATTACACCACGCAATTCATCACATTCCGGTAATTATGGATCTATAAAAACCATTTTGTCTAACAAACAACTGGATTATGAGGTAGTATGGCATTTGGTTTTGCAGAAAACTTACGATTGGAATGGCTACTACACAGTTTTCCTGTGACAAGTTCAGATCGTTTCTACGAATCAATCGTTAGATTCGAATGTCATGATTAAATATTTAGGATTTTTTTGTAGTTGTAGCCTTAGTAACAGGGTAGCAATTTGGGGCGTGATGGTGTTAACTGATAGAAACTACTGCTCCATGGTTTTTGTTAGAACATGTTTGAACAGAATTTCTCCGGATTAACCTGCACATTCAAAAAACAGTATACATGCAGTTAAATTTTGAAAAGAATGGATTTTAATGTACTTGTATTGCTTCAGTTTTACGGACACCGGAAAAAGATGCGAGATTTGGGACGCGAGAATGACGTAGAGAAGCTGAACAGAACTGCCATAAGAATTGCCAAAGATGTGGCAGATAAGCATGGGTGCCTCGTGGCGGGAAATATTTGTAACACAGGGATGTTTCTGCCGAATGATTATACCGAAATGCGAGCCATGTTTGAGGTACTATTTGAATTTTTGATTTATTTTTGTTTCCGGTCCTGTTCTTTTCTTTTTTTAATGAAAATGAACCTCCTCTGTGAAAAGGGGGATTAATGCATCTGCAAAAAGTATCGACCCATGTCAACCTGCGCAGTCCGCGCAGGCTGACCTGGGTCTAAACTTTTTGCTATTGGCCAATTTTTCTCAAGTCCAAGGACCAGTGTACCTCATGATTTAGTCGGTTGTTAGGCAAACTGGCCTTCTTTTGGATCCATGATCATGCGATGACTTGCTTGGTAGCATGCATCACGAAGATGCATTAAGCCTCTTTTTGCATGAGAGCATGTCTCAAATATTTGTTGCTTCTAACCAGGCGTAAGTTTGGTACTTGGTTCACTGGTAACGGCGCTGAATTTATTATCAGTAAATCCTGCCTCGATCTCCGATGGTGACGCAGTTGGGAATATTTTTTAAAGATGCACTCCAGAGCTCCAGCGTAGTGCAGGTAATACTCAGAGAGGGGATGAATCATTTAAATGCGCAGTCCCGAGCTGTAACGACCCTGACGAAGGAGGCTTTTGAAAACATTGTGGGAAAAGGAGAAACTGATGACAACCATCATTTTACTCCTTTTTTCACAATGTTTTTTATCCTTTCAAAGAAAATCGCATCAGTTGAGCCACATGTGTCGTCTGCAAATTTTGAATTTAGACCAATCTAAAATATTATGGTTTGGTAAAGAGTAAAGTTAAAAGGGCATTAGTAATCTGTTACAAAACGCACACAACGCAACTCAAAGCAAGCTATAACAAAGTAACATCAAAGAACTACCACGTTTCAACGATTAAACCAGAAAATTGTTTTGAAAGTCTAAACAAATACCCATAACAATGGCGTTGATAAGTAAAGTAGCTAATCATCTTAGACTGGATATAACCCTATTTATCAGCTCACAAAGTCTCATTCCTACACCACTCTATTTCACAGGAACAGGCACGCTTTGCGAAGGAAGAGGGTGTTGATCTGATCATTGCAGAAACGTTTAAAACCTTGAGCGAATCCAAACTGGTGTTAGAGGTTATTCAATCGTTTAGTAAGTTTTTTAAGGCGTAGCTGAATGATCTTACTTTTGACCTACTTTAAGCAATAGAATGAAATAAATCGTTACTCATTTTGCTATTGGCTAATTATATGTAAACTCTGCAAAAAAAGTAACGGTCAGAAATTTACCGATATTTGAGAAAAGTGCACATGACTAAACAGTCGCGTAATGATTGCATTCATCTATGTAAAATTGTACTATATACCTATGCAGATGTTTACAAGTGAAAAAAAAAGCACCCATAAATCTAATATAACAATGAGTAATGGTGAGTTTTCTATTTCTTTCAATGTAAGAAGTTTGGTACGAAGACCGAAAGTAGGCTACCACTCGGTTCTCTTATGAAAAAACGGGTTGTAAAACCACTTATTTCTTGGATTTTTTGCTTTTATTCGCAACATGAATATTTATGTCTGCCTAGCGGGACAATCCGCTTTAATGTGATCTAAGCGAAGAAACTGGATTTTAGGTGGGTGTGGTTGAGCGTTAAGACGAGGTGACTAAACCCTGCCTTTTGATGACGTCACGTCATCGAGGTTGAAAAGTTCCATTGTCGTAAAAAAAAAAAATACGCGCATGTCTATTTTGATTTCCTTTTTAAGATTCCATCGTATGGCCTAAATAGGCCTTTATTTATAAACGATTCACTAATGAAAATTAGAATAAACGATACAGCCTGAAACACTGCAGAGTATCGACACTCAAAATGTAAGAGAAAGTATGCAAAACTACGAGGTAAACGAGACATTTTCTGGCGAGGTAACTTTTCACCATTTCTCTTCATATTGAACCACGAAAGAATTTAAATATTCATATTCCACTGCCTCTTACGCCGTCTATCTTTTTTTTCAAAAGACATTTCTTGTTTTCAAACTGAAAACAGCGAATTAAAACTTAAAGCTTCCGATGCAGGCAAATAGGATTGACACAAAGGAGAAACACTTATGGACATGGTACTGCTCTGAAATAAACAGTTTGGTAAACATTGTGAGAAAAGGAGCAATCGCTTGTAACAGTCAAATACAATTTAGACCATACACTGTTGTACATATACAGATTGCGCTTGATGTTACAAATTTGAAAAACCGTAAGAAACTACACTGAAATGCACGTAACAAACCAAGCTAAGTAGCGACCGCGGCATTCTGGCCAACACCAGGCGGCAACATGTGGGAGAGCGTTGTCGCGCTGGAATGTGATGTTTTGGCCTCATGCTTGAGGAAACAGCCGAACTATGAGCAAAGGATTATTTCATTGCGATACCGTACTTCCGTTGAATTATCACAGAGAATGTACATTTTCTGGACTTACGTCTGCGAGACTAGCATGTTTTGGCGTGTTTTAGTGTCATATTTGTTTTATGGTTTCAGTGCAGGTTATGGACATTATTTTTCTATTTGGCAGGGTATGAAATGCACAGGAACTTTTTTCGTGGGTATATATCACGTGTGTATTCAATGACACCAAATATCTCTTTATTTATGTATTTCTATAGACATTCCCGCTGTTGTCACGGTAACACCTCACACGAGTGACTACACGTTCGACGGTGTCTATATTCCGGATGCCTGTAAGCAGTTAGAAGATTGCGGGGCAACTGTTGTAGGATTGAACTGTGGAAGAGGACCAAAAACCCTGATGCCACTTGTCAAAGAAGCAATGAAAGTTTGTATGGTAAGATAAGCTGACCAGTTAACCCAAGGACTTGTATTTACCAACCATTCTAAGACGCATTTTTAGTCTTATTTCTATATTGATAAAGTAACACCATTTCTGATTGGCTAAAGCATTTATCGAAATTGTTTAGCCAATCAGATATTTGGTTACTTTGAAACTTAGAAAATTCGTTAGAATTAACCTTAGAATACTTTTAACCCTTAAGCTGCTAATCGCGACTCACTGACCTTTTGCGAACAGTGTAGATCAAGATCAGACTGCACAGAACGTGCAGTCTGATCTTTGATCTACACAGTCCATTACGGTATTTTTTTTCCGGTGAAATCAACTTTGAAACCGCAATGTTTGGGCTTTTAGGATTGAGTAGAAATTTGCGACTTCATTTATTCAGCAGCTGTTAAGAATGGTCGGTGAACACGCACCCCGAAGCTATGTTGTAGCAGATGACTAACGAAACTGTGATACAGTTCTAAGCAATCAGCATGAATTAAGATTTGAAACAAGAATACATGCAATAACACCCTGGCAAAAGGAAGACTTCGATGTGCATAATGAGCAAATTCTCTTTTTGGACGATATTATCAAAATGATCAGCTGCAGGATGTTTAAATAAAGTCTGTGCGGAAGATGAAGTATTTTGCTAATTCTATATAACCAGACGTGTGAATTCGGCTGTATAATCACAGTGCAACAGAAACGTAGCAAAATCGAGCTGCCATAAGAATCGATGTCATTTTATGTGAAGTAAGCTGTTGTATACTGAGTATGACCTTGTTTTCCCTTTTATCAAGAGTTGGTCACATTGGAATCGAAATAATCTTCTTTCTATCGTGGTTTATCGTTCAATAAACCACGGTTGGGAGTTGTGCAGAGTACTGGTAAAAGAAACTCCAGGAAAGCATGGATAGGTGCACTGGCCGCCGAAATAATGTTGAAAACGGCGTTATACACCATACAATCAATACTACAATCATTATTTGAGCCGTACTCTGGCAAAAGGGGGCTTAATGCATCTCCACGATCCATGATACTAAGCAAGTCATCACATACATGTAACTATGGATCTATAAAATCTATTTTATCTAACAACCGACTGTATCATAAGGTAGACTGGTCCTTGTACATACAGAAAATTGGCCAGTAGCGAAAAGATTCGGCCCAGGACAGCCTACGCGGGCTGTGCAGGCTGACCTGAGTCGATATTTTTCGCAGGTGCATTAAGCCTCCTTTTCACAGAGCATGGTTCATGTTTTATACTTGCGTTATAGAGAGAATTGAAAAAAAAAAAACATTTATGTACCTTAACCCGCTACCAGTTAATCCCGAGTTTTAACAACCCTGATGAAAAAGAGTTTTGAAAACATTGTGGAAAAAGGAGAAAATGCTGGTTACCAGCATTTTCTCCTTTTCCCACAATGTTTTCAACACTTTAATAGACAAATCTCATCATTTGAACCACATTTAGTTTGTCGTCTGCAAATGCTTTCAAATTGGACAAGTCAAAACTGATCTCATTGGAGAGGTCATCAGACCTCTCCAACAGTGGTGAGTTTAAAAGGCAAACTGCCTCAGAAATTGCTGCCTAACTCCATGCTTTTCTGCGAAAAGTCTATTTCGTCATGGTTTAATAAATAAACCGAAATCAAAAAACTGAAATAGGAAATAGACGTGTTTTGTTTTTATATGACGGATTTCAAAAAGGATTTGTTATATTGATTTGATTGCAAATGAGCTTTCCAGTGGTTGTAATTTTTCATTAAACAAATAAAGCTACACACACACACAAAAAAAAAGAATTTCGTTATAAAAGAGAACACCACGGGAAAAGATTACGCGACTTGAAAACGTGGGAAAAAGGTCACGTGTCTGTCATGTAATACATAAGAGGTTACTCCTTTTTACACAGCGGCGATCATATAATGCCTTACTTATTTGTTTATATGTACCAAAATATATTGAAATTAAAAGCAGCAAGCTATTTGAAAACATTGATGTTGACCTCTCCTGGCTTCTTTTTTAAAGAAGCCAACTTGTCTGGTAAAGGGTTAAATGATATTCTAGGGTCCTTTTGCTGTCTTACCAGTTGTCTTTCGAACAACAGAAAAAGAGAAATGCTGGCAGGCTCTTACAGACCCAGTTTATGGTAAAGTAGAATAGAGCATAGGCCACTGAAACTCCATTGGTTTATCACGGAATATCGAAATTCTCATTGCTCGATCATCGGACACCGTTGCTTAAAGCAGCACATCGGCACTATATCGTATAATATCATTATTATACATCCTATATATTAGCATTGTTATAAAGTTATTATTATACGACATAGAGCGAATGCGCCATGGCTATTTTTAATAACATTGTTCGGTGATCGACCAAGGAAATTTTAATGTTCCGTGATAGACCAATAGAGCTTCAAAGGCCTGTGAATAGAGTCATTATCTTTTACTATAAGAAGACTAACGTTTGGCTGAGGTTTGGTGTATTCGTGGCTTAACTTTTTATCAATCGACAAAATTTTATGCTTGTCCAAATTGAAAGCACTTGCAGACAACAAAATAAAAGTGACTCAAAAATTGACATTTGGCTTTGGAGGGTAGAAAACATCGGTGGAAAAAGAGAAAATGTTTGGTAAAGATTTAATACTGTTTTCAAAGATCTTAACGTTTAGGTTTCAACACTGAGGTTACTTTAAAAGGATTACGCGCAAAACTTTTTCTGAGCTACTGGCGGATTTCCCACCCAAACAAAGTCGAGGCAATGTTTCAACGGTAAGAGAGTAATGAATCCTGTGGTAATGAATACTACCATTCAACGTAAAACATCTAAGCCAGAGCCGGAATTCGAACTCCAAGATCCTGGATTGCAAGCACTGTGTGTTACCAGTGAGCTCGCTGGGCTCAGCAGCAATGGCATAGGAATGATTCTTGCGACAACGACTGTCATCAAACCACGGAGTGTATTTTGCTGAGCAGGCGACTCCTGATCATTACCCCATACAAACTTTCATGTTAGCAATGAGCCGAGCCCAGTGGCGCAGTCGGTAGCGTATAGGTCTTAAAACCAGGGGGTCACCAGCACGAACGCTCAGCTTGGCGAATTTCTTTCAAAGATAGTCATTGCGACATGATTCATTCCTATCTCACCGTTTGCCATTGTTTCGATGACGGTTATATGGGAAAGCAGCCAGTTGGTTTGGAAGAATATTGTGCCAAGCTCAAGGAAAGCAGGGATAGGTGTACTGGCCGCCACGATACCACTGGAAATATGATGAAAACTGCATTAATAACCATACAAACAAGTTTTAATGTCAATAACGGAGAAGCCAAGGTGTTTTTTTTTTGCTGGGTATGACTGGCTCCACTGGCCGAAGGCCAGCGTGCTTATGTTATGGCCTTGTGTCCGTAGTGCGTCCTTCCATTCGTGCGTGCGTATTTCAAACATCTTCTTCTCTGGAACTACTAATCGGATTTTAACGAAACTTCACAGAAATTATCCTGTCATGGCCTTCTTCAGAAACTCTACAAAAAAATTTGATTCCTATCAAAACTGTGGTTGCCATGGCAACAAAACTGAAAAATATTGGAAATCTTTAAAAATCTTCTTGTCCAAAGCCGTAAGGCCTAGGGTTACCAAATTTGGCATGTACCTTCATCTAATAGACCTCTATAAAAACTCTTCAAATTATAGCCCCGGGGTCAAAATTGGTCCCACCCCGGGGGGGGGGGGGGGTCACAAGATTAACATAGGTTTTATATAGTGAAAACTTTTAATATCTTCTTGTCCTAAACCATATGGCCTAGGGCTACCAAATTTGGCATGTAGCTTCCTCTAATAGACCTTTACTTAGATTCTTCAAATTTTAGGCGTCAGGCCAAAATTGGCCCCGCCCTAGGGGTCACAAGTTTTACATGGGCTTATACAGGGAAAACTTTGAAAATACTTTGGTTCTTAATCACGTGGCCTAGGGCTACCAAAACTGGCATGTAGTTCCATCTAATAGAGCTCTACTTAGATTGGTCAAATTATAGCCCTGGGGCCAAAACTGGCCCCACCATGGGGGTCACAATTTTTCAATTGGCTTATACATGGAAAACTTCGAAAATACTCTTGTTCGAAACCATATGGCCTAGGGCTACTAAATTTGGTATGAAGCTTCGCCTAATTGACCTCTAATAAGATTCTACAAATTATAGCACTTGGGTCAAAATTGGCCCTGTCACAAGTTTTACAAGGACTTTTATAGTGAAAACTTTAAAAATCATCGTGTTCTTTGCTGTAAGACCTAGGGCTACCAAATTTGGTATAAAACTTCATCTAGTGGATCTCTTCTGAATTTGTTCAAAATTTAGCCATTGTTCAAATTGAATTAAACCCCCTCATGGTTTATTAAAGAAACTGAAAATCTTGTTTATAACCATACAGCCCAGTCCTATATTACTTGGTATGTGGTTATATCTTGTTGACCTCAACCAGGATTCAGTTAATTATAGCTCATAATTATAGCTTGAAATCGTAAATTTTTGATAAAAAATGGACTCGCCCTGGGGTCTCAATTTATCAGTCTTCTTGTTAGGAGCCTTTAGGCCTAGAGTTGTAATGTTTGGTGTGTGTGGTTTGTACATATTAGCAAGTGGAGCGATAAAGGGCCATCATGGCCCTCTTGTTTTTATGTTACTCTACAGATATTCTTCTTGTCATACATGTACACAGTTACGGACCTTGTATTGATTTGGCTTTTCGTTAATTCATAACTGGACAATTATACCCAACTAGGTGAAATATTTTGGAAAAGGGGAAAAATATCTGCATCAAATTATTGCTCCTTTTCAGAGAATGGTTTCCCACGCTATTAAAATGACATGTGTCGCTGAATAGAAATAACCAACGGATGCAAACATCGTTCAGGACCTACGTACAATGTAGTTATTTTGAACGAGAAATAGTAATTGGATGTCGAAGAATACAGGCCAAGATAAGATTGCACGTCGGTACAGTCTGATCTTGGTCTACAGTCTTTGAAAAAGATATGTATCGAAGTCGCTATTAGTAGGACACAGGTTGACTATTCCGTTTTTTTTTTTTTTTTTTTCTTTTAATTTTATTTTAAGGCTCTCCTTGTTTTCCATCCGATCTACAATGCCATCAGTGCACCCGCTCAGAAATTCGAGCATTCGGTGAAGAGGCGAAGGAAGCTGGGATCCAGTACATAGGTTTATGCTGTGGTAACTCGAGTTTATATTTAAGGGAACTAGCTGAAGCGTACGGCCGGGAACCACCAGCCTCCAGATTTAGACCGAATCTGCAGAACAGCTTGTACTTCTCCGACCGAAGAAAGATGTCCGCAGATACCATTCGAATGTCCAAGTTTATTTTAGGTGAAAAGTAGTTGGTTTCGATGGTAATTTTTGAAAATGAGTCAGTGAATGGCCTTTCTGAAGTGATCATTTGGTTTTACTCCGCGAAAGATGTAAATGAGATTTTTTTGTTCCCAGCAATTTTCTCTGACCGTCAGTTCTACTGTACACAGAGTAACCTTCACTTCTGAAAATCTACCACCATCTTAATTTCTCTGTGGATGACAAAAGACTCTTATTTCTTGATTTATAAATAAGTAAATAAATAGGTAGAGGACGATGAGGGACGGTGTAGATCCAATGTAAGATGGCACGTTGTTTGTAGTCTGATCTTAATCTACAGCGTCTGCTTCTCCCTTAGCAGAGCTCTAGACAGAGGGAGTGACTTTGATTTCAGAATTGAAAATATTAATTATTCTGCATTAAACCCTATGTTATAGGTACTCATTAGAATCGTCGCATCGAGACGATTCTAATGAGCACCCACAACACAGGGTTTGGAGGAGAAATAATGGATTTAGAATACCATCACTCCCTCCTATCTGGAGCTCTGCCTTAGTTTGTCTTCCCATGGCAGAGAAAAGCCTTAGTCGGGAAACATTTTCACCTTTCATGCTTGAAACTTTGTCTTATTATTTTTTTTAACCCTTTACCAAACAACGTCATGCTTTCACGACCCTGAAGAACAACGTTTTTGAAATCATTTACGGAAAAGAAGAAATTGGTGGTAAGCTCCATTTTCTCCTTTTCACACAATATTTTGTAAAAAGAAATTAAATGAGTTATGCAACATTTAATTTGTCGTCTACATATGCTTTTAACCCTTATCTTGCTTAGTAAGTTAAATAAAACTTTCAAGTCGATAGTAAAAACCCGAATAATGTTATTTCATACTTATTATTTGGAGAAAAAATATCTCCTTATCGGACAGTGTAGATCCAAGATCAAGACCTTCTTGATCTACACTGTCAGTGAGTAACGCTTAGCAGCCTAAGGGTTGAAATGGACCAGTGTAAAATTTTGTCGTTAGGTAAGGAGTTAGACCAAAGTCTGTAGACAAAAGTCTTCGTATAGGATTATGAACTTTAGAAATACTTATGAACTTTAGATCTGAACATTCCAAAATAAAGTTGATACAACCATTTACCACGTCCTGTACTTCTTTTAAATTCAGAGGTTGGAGTCCAATGAACTTATTTTATTTCCTTGTGTGCGTCGTGTCTGTCCGTCCGCCCGTGCGTGCCTGCTTTGCCCGTCAGTTCGTGTAGCAACCTTTTTTTATTAATTGAAATCAACTTTGAAATTGCAATATCTGGGTTTTTACTATTGAGCAGAGATTTTAGTTTTATTAATTTAGGGGCTTGAGGGCTGATAGGTCTGTTACGAAACAAATTAAACCATTTTCTGGCAAAAGGGGGCTTAATGCATCTCCGTGATGCATGATGCCAAGCAAGTCGTCACATAGTTGTGAATCCGTAAAATCTATTTTGTCAAACAACCGACTGAATCATGAGGTACACTGGTCCTTAAACGTGCTGAAATTTGACCAAAATCAAAAAGTTTCGGCCCAGGTCAGCCTGCGCGGACTGCGCAGGCTGACCTGAGTCGATACTTTTTGCAGATGCATTAAGCCCCATATTCACAGAGCCTGGCTCAAATTTGTGTGATCAAACCATTACAGCGCCAAATAAAACAAATAAACAATGAACTTTATCAGTTATAGAAATGGCGTGGTTTTCCCAGGGTATAGGAATGTGAATATCTAATACAAAGGTCCGAAAAACGCGACATTGTTTGGTAAAGGGTTTGGTTGACAGTTAACACTAAAGGCACACTCACGACCACAAGTAAACAATTCGGGAGTCGAAGGGGTGGGGGCAAATTAATTCATACCATTTAAAAGCATGGATAACATAAGTCTGACGTGAGTCTGTGTTACAGTACGGTTTCTCAAAGTTCTGGTCTCTTGCAGAAAAAAAATCAAAACTAGAATAAAGATGCCAACTTTAGTTCTAGTTTCAATATTCATTGTTCTGCCAGTGACTAGAACTTTGATCCACTGTAGGCTACTTTAAAGGCACACATTCCCGAATTTTAACGACCCTAAGGAAAAAGCCTTTTGAAAACATTGTTGGAAAAGGAGAAAATGTTGGTTACCAGCATTTTCTCCTTTTCGCACAGTGTTTTCAACTCTATGATAGACAAATTCATATTTTGCTTAAAGGTAATTTTTCGTCTGCAAATGCTTTCAGTTTGGACAAGGCTAAAATTTTATCGTTTGGTAAAGTGTAAACGGATAGTCAGACTTGCGGTAAACGCGATACTTGTTAATGGTGAATGAAATTTGTCTTTATTTCACATAGAGAATCGTTTACATTCGGCCGCTTTTTGGCCTTTAACTCTTTCACTGACAATGTCGCCTTTGATAGCTTTTGCTGACGGCGTAGATCAAGATCAGACTGCACAAAACGTGCAGTCTGATCTTTGATCTACACCGTCCGCTACGCGATCTTAAGCTTTGACCAGAGTCAATCGAAACGTAAGTATTCTGTTAGATCTCGTGAAAAGTCAACTCCATTTAGGTGGCAGAGAAAGAGTTCAGTTCACAGTGACAATCATCTTCGCAAGCCAAGGTGACGATCACTACGTGGATCTTACCCCTTGGCTGATCGAGTCGAAATTTGTTAGCTTCCCGACACGTGAGTCATTGGTTGCAGTCAGGACTGAAAGCACCAATCCAATAGCGCGTTACATTTGCTATCCAACATCAGCAGAACGTAAATAAAAATGACCACAGGAGAAAGTTGTCGGATATGCTGGGAATTAGAACCAACAAAATACAGACTAACAATATTTTCTTCAACATTCACTGTCACAAATCAATTAAATGAAGTTTTAGGATACATCCCAACACCAGATGATGGACTATCAAAGTAAGTGTGTGGCTTTTGCTTCGCGAAAATAGAATTTGACTTGATAAATCGTCTGTAAAGCTTGCGATCTGAAAAGCAGTCAAATGTTGGTGAATTACGGAGAAAGATTGCTGAACACATTATACTTTGAACCAAACCTTAGTGGCCAATACACCGATCCGTGGAAATCGATATTTGACCAATCAGGTCATAGCATTTATTTGGCCCGATATGCAACCTTGCTGTCTGCTATTTCGGCTCACAAACAAGCGACTGTTAATGATAGAGAAATGCGATATTATGTGTGTTTACAACGCTTGAATTTTAGGAAAAAGTTTAAAAGATGTGCTTTGCGATCGTGTACTGCTTACGTGAGATATACGAAGAGATTATAAGTTTGGATTATGATTATGATTGACAATGAGAAATGAGCAAAGAGTTTGATCAACGCTATATTACGCAATGGATTAATTAATGTTAGTTTTTTTGTTTTTTTTTTCCCTCTGAAACTCTCCGGAAAAAAACTTAAACTGTTTTACAGTGGAAAACAAAGGTAAAATTTATTAAATACTAATAAAGAGAAAGTACGTTCACTCAAATAGCTAATCTTGTTTGGTAACCTCTGCACATCCAAAAAGGGGCACGTATCATCAGTGTTTCAGTTTGACGTTAACATTAACCCTTGGTGCGTGAAGAATGCTGAATGTGTAGATACAGATCAGAGTAAAAAACAAATGTAGTTTATTCTTGGATTCAAAACCATCTGCTACGTAAATTAAGTACATTTACTTGTATTCTTTACTGAAGGTACATGTAGATTTCAATTATGAAACAGACTAAGTTCTGTTTTGTAAAGTTTTTGAAGTTCAGCTCTAAAGGCAACTTATGTTAATTAAATCAGCTTTTGACGTAGCCATATTTAGGTGGATTAGCACATCTGCTATTTCAAAGGGTATGTCGGTAAACTGTTAACTGATAAGATGTGTGTTTGATTGCCGCTGTAATCCACTCGACCATCCGTTGTCTTCAGTACATCATAAGATAAAACAAACTACCGCCAATGATATTAACAAGTTAGTTAATTGTCAGCACACTTTACACGTTTTCAAAATCATCAGGCAACCATTTTCCCTCAACTTCAAATTTAAACATTTCTCAGACTTCCACCTTTCTGTTGAATAAGACAATCTATAAATATTTCAAAGTGCTTGTAATTTAGTGTAATTCATTATCGAATACGATGTTGAGACAAACTAACAAGCCTTACAAAAATATTAATCATCTTTAATTCTATTATTTCTAAACAAAACTGAGGATTATGAGTTGTTTCATTCTTTCTCGTAGAAGTTCAAAACTTTGCTGGCACATGTATTACATTGTCCCTAGCCCCTGAAATTCACACTTTTTGTACAAATCCTTGTGTAAATAAGTTCAAGTATCCATATATTTCTTGCCGAGAATCCATCATCGGCAGAAATATATGACAAGGAATATTTTTTTTCCCGGAATTTAATCGAAAGAAACGGGCATGACAGCACGATTTAAGTAGCCTTTCTGCTACACTGTATATGTATTTACTGCGTTTGTTTGTGAGCCCTTAACGACTGTAACCAAGGAAGTCGGTTTATCTCATCGCCACGGATCCATGTATTGTCAAGGACCCCGTTAAAACAACAACACCGAAGCCCTTAACAGATCATAGCCCAACATCTAGAAAGGTAAACAAGTCTTTGGCCAAAAGAGCTATGTTACGCGACGACGTTGATTGGCTTTCGATGACGTAAATCTAGGGGCGATAACAATCAAAATCCAGTAGGTGGCGCCTCGCTGTGCTAAAAAATTTCGACACGATCAGCCAGCCAATGGGTAAGATCCATGTCTTGATCGTCACCTTGGCTTGCGAAGATGAGTGACAATTCAGTATACGAGCTACAAACTATTATAGATTGAGTAAACTTGTAGTGCATTAAATTCAGTGTCAAGGGTGAATGATTATTGTTTATCTCCTTTGCTTATATGGTTCATTCTGCATGTCGTATGGTGGAGGTCGGCCACTTGGAATGATGGATCCCTTACGGGGGTTATCTCTGAAAAGAAATATTGATCATCAAAGGAAAAGGGTGTCGTGCAATTTTATTACAAAAAAAAAAAACAAGCATTGAAACAGAGTGGCCGTTGGAGTAAAACTCTGTCTGTCTGTCTGTCTGTCAATAGATTTATCTCTCTTTCTCTCACCCTCTTTTCCACTAATCTTCAACACAGAACGCACTAAGTTATCATACGATACATTATGCACGAACAGGATTTCAGCTGCACAAAAAAAGCGTCAAAGCAGTTCTGATTGCTCGCATGAGCAACTTAACTGCTATTTCACTTTTTTTTTTTCGAAGCACAAGCCTGTCCTAAAAACTATTAACCGATAGATTCCATTTATCCGCTTGTTTGATTAAACGGTCTAAAACGGTTTATCCCAAATATTAACAATTTACCTTCGAAGTGTATATGCAACGATCACCAGCAGTGTTCCAAAGGCGACGATGCAAGCACACAGTGTAAGCATGGCTGCAGCTAGACCGTTCTTGCCTGAAAGAAGACACACAAATGTTCACAGCCAATGAATTCTAGGTGTAAGTGGACAAGGTGAGCGAGCGGCACTCTGGCAACACGTGGTTTATTGCAGCTTCGTAATGTGTCAATTTCACTAAGTCGTCGCATAGTACTGATCTATATTGTCAAAAGATTCAACTGCATTATGACTTAACCCTTTACTAAACAACCCCGGTTTTTCATGACCCTGGGAAAGACGGCATTTGAAAACATTGTGGGAAAAAGAGAAAATGCTGGTAACCAGCATTTTCTCCCTTTCCCACAATGTTTTCTGCTCTATCAGAGAGCTTAAACTCCTTTGTAGCAAAGTTGAATTTGTCGTCTGCAAATGCTTTCAACTTGGTCTAGGCTAAAATTTTGTTGTGTGGTAAAGGGTTAAAATAGTCGTTTGATATTCTAATTCAGAAAATTTACCAATAGCAGACTTTCGACCCAGGTCAGCCTGCGCAGACTGGTATGAGTCGGTACTTTTTGCAGATGTATGAAACCATTTCTGATAGAAAATGGCTTGAGTCTGTTTTTATATTGACGTGTGTTAAACAAATAACCTAAAATTTATATTTCGTTGAAAACAGTCGCTCTTCGTGAATTTTCCATTAATATAGCACTAAAAATTTAAGTGCATGTAAAACTTAACCCCTAACCGCGACCTTGGCCTCGGATACTGGAATGTAAGACAAGCTACCTGCACGTTATCTCATGTACATGGACACGTACATGGCTCACTTTAAATAGGACAAGGACATACAAAGATATAGAGCAGGGACGATTTCAGTACACTTGGCATTTAAACTCCTGGCATGACCTTGATCTTGAGTCTGTTGAGTAAAACAGTTGCGCATACTACTTTTCTAAATATGACCTTTAAACCCCTGCTTTGACCTTAACCTTAGAGACTGGTATTTGAAACGGATAAGTGGTAAGTATTTAAGAGATGTACAAATGATTTAGGACATAATTATAATTTATAGGGAAAATATAACAGACACATCGACAGAAAACTCAAACGAATACAACATAATTTATTGTCTCCCACCAATAATAAAGAAATAATTCTTTTGATATGACCGTCAGACTCACTTTTAACAGATCTATTCAAAACATCTGCGTCTATGGGCAATATAATAGTCGCAGGTTATTAACGAACTATCAGCCACTCTTCCTTGCAGTGGGTAGAGCAACTAGAATTTATTGACAACCTACCGAGTCCCTCGTTCGAATCGCGAGTTTCTTTAGCTGGTTGGCAGTTGTTGCCAGGCGACGCTGAAGTGCATGCCACAGTCGTTAGTGGTAACGTTGTGCTGGTCGTTGTTGTTGTGGTGGTGGTAGTTGATGTTATTGCAGTCAGATTTACATCTACAAACCAATTAACGGTATAACTCTTTGTCACACAATGCCGAGTTTTAACGACCCTTGGAAATTTGACTTTTGAAAACATTGCAGAAAAAGAAGAAAATGCTGGTAACCAGCATTTTCTCCTTTTTCCACAATGTTTTCTAACCTTTCAGAGACAAATCCAATCATTTAACACATATTTAATTTGTCGTCTGCAAATGCTTTCAATTTGGACCAGTCTAAAAATTGTCGCTTGGTAAAGAGATAATAAACATTTCCAAGTTCTAAGGACCAAGGGTTTTGAAAACATTATGGGAAAATTCTGGTGACCTTTTAATGATAAATCCTATCATTTGAGTCATTTTAAATTTGTTCACTGCAGGTGCTTTCAGTTGGGGAGACAATTATGTAGTGATGGAGCGTCGGCCTCTCACATCAGACGTTCCCAGATCGAATCTCGTGACGAGGGCGAATACATGTGGTTTCCAGGAAGCAATCATTCAGAGTGATTAAGTTGCGAGAACTTTTTTCACAATCGATGTAAAATATATTTTTAAACTAAATGCTTTCAATTTGGACTAACATTAGTCTAAAATGTTGTCGTCTGGTAAAGAGTTAAAGAACTTGTTTTACAATGGATGAAAAATAAATAAGATAAAAACTAAACTACCAAAGCAGTATCTTTGTTGACAGCTGTAAGGTATGAAGTGAAAACAGTACACCGTGTAGTACTGACAGTTTCTGATGTATACAGTATAGTTGACCCTGCATGTCTCCGAGTAGGATCGAACACAAGCTTCCCTGCGGACAATACCGTCCTCTGGTCCTGGGATTGTGCCTTGAAATGGGAAAAGAAGTGAATACACCATTATCTTCTCATGTTTTAACCTGTCTACTACAACTGCTAGTAGTAATAGTAGTAGTGGTTGTAGTAGTAAAACTCCTATTTATCAACCATTGAAAAGTCCATTCTAATTGAACCGTGCTCTGACAAAAGGGGGCGCAATGCATCTCCGGAATGCATGGTACCAAGCAAGTCCTCACAGAATTATAGACGCAAAAACGTGTTTTGGATAACAAACGTCTGTATCATGAGGTACACTGGTCCCTTGACATGCAGAAAATTGACTAACAGAAAAAAGTTTCGACCCAGGTCAAGCTGCGCAGACCGACCTAGGTCGATACTTTTTGCAGATTCACTAAGGCCCCTTTTCACAGAAGTCGGCTTAATTCTAAATGAAACAATTAGCCTTCAGATTGGCTTAGAAGCTTTATATCAGCCATTCAGATGTATGTTTGTGTAATGTTTAACGCCGTTTTTTTTTACATTAATTCATTTATGGCAGCAGCTTGTGCACCTTTCAGTGTTTTCCAAGAGTTTCATTTTCCAGTATTTCGCACAATATTCTTTCAAAGCCATTGGCTGCTTTCCCACATAACCATCTTAGGAACAAAGATTAGCGGTGATAGATGAATGAATCATGTCGCAATGAATTTCATAAATCCTCGGAAAGAAATTGGCTGTGTTTGGGATTCGAACCAGGTACCCCTCCCCTTCCCGATTTCAGGCCCTGTATGTTACCTACTGAGACGTCAGACCAGGCCAAAAGCAAATCAGACGGCTTGTCTTGGAATCAATGGTTGTCACTACTGCTGTGGTCAAGGCATAGTTCATTCAAATGATTAGTATTGGTTATTACGAATTGCGGTCAAGCCATATTTCTTTCCAGTAATCCATGACGGTCACTCCGGTCTAGCCATAGTTTCATTCCGATGATCCATGACGGACATTACGAACTCCGGTCCAGCAATGTTTTATTAAATTGATCCATGATGGCCATTGCAAAATGCAGGCCAGAAATATGTCTATCCAGTGATCAGTGATGGTTAGGCCCTACTTCACTTTAGTGATCCATGGTGGTCATTGCGTACTGCAGTCTAATTAACCTCATTCCAATAAACCATGATGGTAATAGCGAACTGCAGTCAAGCCATTTTTCAATCAAACGATCAACGATGGTCATTGGAAATTATTGTCCCGCCATATTTCTTTCCAGTTCTCCAGGATGGTCATTGCGATCTCCGGCTTAACAATATTTCATTTCAATTATCAATGATGGTCATTGCAAACTGTGATATTGTTTTCCAATGATCTATGATGATTATTGCAAACTCCAGCTTAGCAATATTTCATTCCAACAATTAATGATGGCCATTGCGAACTGCGCTCCAGCCATATTCCATTCCAATAATCAATGATGGTCATTACAAACTGTGCTCCAGCCACAGTTCATTCCAGTAATACATACATTTTATTCAGCAGTCGGCATAAACATGTTTTTCGCTATTTAAACAAATACAACAATGATAAACATCATTTCAAAGAAAATAAACAAAACTCAAAAATAAAATAACATGAAATAAAGCGGACAGACAAAAAAGACGAAAATAATATAAACCGGACAGTTAGCGCATTACAGAGCACCAATTGAATATGCGTGTATAACCATAACTAAGTTTGTTAGAATGAGTAGTACAGCATTGTAGAATATAAAGAAAAATCTTTTTTAGAAAAAAATACATCAGACGAAATTTGTTAATTGGGTTCCCTAAGTCAGAATACTATCAAGATAATTTTTCCTTAAGGTCATTGCTTCCTTAATGTACTTGGACAATTTATACAATTTGCTATCATCAGTTTGTGAAATGAGTTGATCAAATTTTTATAATAAAGGCCATCCAATTATACCAATATATTGTTAGCGTAGATTGTAATATTTCGGGCAACATAAAATGAAATGGTATTTAGACTCAAATAACTTTCATATTACATAATTTACAAAGGCGATTATTTCTATCAATACCATCTCTCCGACTAGTTTAAATTTCTAATGGGTGAGAACTTAATGTAATTGGAGTAAGATGAATTCGTAGTTGATCATTATTAATTGTTTGAGGGTATTTCTCAAATTAGAAATCAGTTTTGAAATTGCAGTAATACATGAGTTTTGGAGTTTTATTCAAATAGCTATGCCAGTCCTGTATAAATTGATCTGTAATGCGATTTTCAAACTCTGGAAAGGTGTATATATAAATTCATTTGAATTCCATTCCAATAATCAATGATGGTCATTGCGAACAGCGCTCCAGCCATATTCCATTGCAATAATCATTGATGGTCATTTTGAACTGCACTCCAGCCATAGTTCATTCCAATAATCAATGATGGTCAGTATGAACTGCGTCCCAACAATAGTTCATTCCAATAATCAATGATGGTCAGTATGAACTGCGTCCCAACAATAGTTCATTCCAATAATTAATGATGGTCAGTATGAACTGCGTCCCAACCATAGTTCGTTCCAATAATCAATGATGGTCAGTATGAACTGCACTCCAGCCATAGTTCATTCCAATAATCAATGATGGTCAGTATGAACTGCGTCCCAACCATAGTTCATTCCAATAATCAATGATGGTCAGTATGAACTGCGTCCCAACCATAGTTCATTCCAATAATCATTGATGGTCATTGCGAACGGCGCTCCAGCCATATTCCATTCCAATAATCAGTGTTGATCATTACGAACAGCACTCCTGCCATAGTTCATTCCAATAATCAATGATGGTCATTGCGAACGGCGCTCCAGCCATATTCCATTCCAATTATCAATGATGGTCATTGCACTGCGACCCAGCCATAGTTCATTCCAGTATTTAATGATGGTCATTGCAAGCTGCGCTCCAGCCATATTCCATTCCAATAATCAATGACGGTCATTGCGAAGTGCGCTCCAGCCGTTTTCCATTCCAACAATCAATGATGGTCATTGCGAACTGCACTCTAGCCATAGTTCATTCAGGACTTTGATCAATGATAGTCATTACAAACTTCGGTCTAGGCAAATATATAATTCCGATGACCAATAATGGTAATTACGAAGGTACAGTCGAGCTATAGTTCGTCCCATTGACCCATGACGGTCACTGTGAACTGTGGTTAAGTCATTTTTGAGTCGCCTGGTTGCGTAGCAACCAGGCTGCCATTGTTATCATTCTGATCCATGAGGTGACATTAGCATACCTCCGGCCTTGTACTGCTTCCTGTCCCAGTTCCGGTTTGCGAGACGTAACGTAGTTTTGTAATTATTCGGTGAAGAAGTAAGTTTGTCTCTTGTAAAATTTATAACTCACAAATGCTGCATTTTGTGATCAAGAATATGTCTAGATAAAGACTGAACTATTCAAAGGGTGGAATCTTTGAAACAATCATTTCGTCCACTTGGATACATGATAACCATTCGTTTACACAAGCAGCAGGTATAATTTGCATAATATCTACATAATTATGGCAGTCGTGAAACAGTTTCTGGATACGCCTAAAAAGAAATACTCTACGACTGCAAGCGTCTTTTCTACGACACGCTTCCACTTGTGGAAGAATTGTAAGCTTCTACACAACTTTTATTCTAGAATTTACATTACTTCTTTGCACTCGCATATTTTGGCTGAACCGAAACCCTGTGTTAAGTTCCGTACATAATGTGTACGGTCCTGGGCTGTACCAAATCTCCAAAGCTGGAATGTATAGTTGAACAGTGATACTGTGTCACTTGTTAAGATTATACGAATTGTTTTTTGATTGAAATGAATAGTAAAAAAACTCTTATAAGCAGCTCTGTATTCCTACACCCAGGCCCCGCGCTTATAAAACTTTTTTGAGCACGATTTCATGCTCAAGGAGCGGATTCTTGCTCGTCTGAGTCCGACTCGGAATTTCGTGCAGAACGACGGCAGGACAGTGTATCCGAAGAAAACAGGTGTTGGTTAAATGTTTTGCCAGCAGATTTATCGTTTTCTTCATCGGAATGGAAGCAGGAAGGACAAAACATGAGCTCTTCCAGATAGTGCTGGTAATAATTTTAGTTTGGAATTTTAAAAACAAAAACTCTAACCAATCGATGGTGTTCTATTTTTATAAGGAAGTTGATTGGTTATCATGTAAACAATGTTCGTTAAGGTTGGTGGCCACTTTTGTAAGCAAAGCATTTTAAGGTAGGGGGCTACTAACTTCGAGAAAATACAACCGAAGCTATTGTATGCGTTGATTTCGTTAAAACTGCTAAAATGTACGATAACTTTTCCCCCAAAATCACTTTTTGTCCAATGTTTAGGGTAAGAATTCAACTTATATTTTTTATCAGGATCGGGTAAACTAGCTGGATCGACACTAGCTAGCACTGATCTAGGCCTCCATGTTGTTTGTCTATATTCAGCATCCAGTTAGAACATGTTATATTTGGGAGCAAGACGATTCTGTGGAATGCCAACAACGGAGAAGATTTTGATACACTGTCTTACTTTTGCCCATTTATGTAAATTTTCCTGATTGTTTCCGTTATTTATATAATTCGGGCGTTTTTCCTATTTCCACTCAGATATTATGATAATTATGTAATTATTTATCTGGCTTTACTACTTATAAAAGACAATTTCGTTTGAAATACAAACGAAAGCTATAATGTATCCTAAGTGTATGTGTGTGTTTTTGTTCATATTTGATCTTTGACAATGTTGAAACACAGTTGAGTCAAGCCTTCTTTCCCAGGAGTCCATTGAATGCAAAAAGAAAAAAAAATCGAGTGAACTATGACTGCATAAATCATGCATAATCATAATTAGGCAACGTAATTTGGCCAAATCTTCTCATTCTAAGGGCCAAATTTTCTGAAGTTTTAGGTCGAGTGTTCTCTAAAAACGTGGTCGGCTATATACCATTGACCAAACCTTCTTGGGGCCAAATCTTCTAGTATCGGCTATTTGTAGATTTTGGGTGGCTTACGTTCACGAATTTTTAGTGCGTGGAATACTGTAGTCTGTTGAGAACGTTCTCAAGCGACGTTTATAGGCATTGTTTGAGTTCAAAACTCCCGCGAGCAAAACTCAGGCCGTTGAGTACTGTTTTGTGCTGAGCATGAGATCGTTCTCAATATATGTTGTTTTTTTTTAAATGCATGGGGCCAGGAAACGACAAGAAGGGTTGAGCTGTGACTAGTTATTGCTAAAATTGATGTGTCTGAAAATACATGTAGACGTATGGTAATGATTTATAGGGTAAAACTTTTAAATAGTTAAAAGATATTAATTAGAGGTTGCAACGCTTCATGACTGCAAACAGGCCTGAGAGGGTGGGGCCGCAGAATAAATTTGTCAACATTTTTTATCATTCTCGAAATTGTGTTTATTCATTCCAGTATGTCAAAACCATGTAGACCAGCGTAATAGGCTACGCTGATGAAAGTTATGGGCACTGTACAGTAGTGTCTTCAGTCCAACGGACATCAGACTTGGTGGAAATGTTTATTTTGATGAATGTGCCTCTGGTAAAAATGTGGCTCACTAGGCCAGACATTAGAGACAGGTAGTGTGGGCTTCAGAGGCCGATTTATTGGGCCATATTGTTTGGCTTGAGTTGTAGTAGCCACATTTCTAGACAAATGTTTGTGAGTGTTCCAGCTGCTTCATTTCAGTCCAATGTTCATGGAATTAGTTGGAAATTTGTCTCCAGAATATTTTTGACAAAACTAAACATAGGTCATCTATGAGTCAAAAAAAGGTGGTCACTTGGTCGAGTCAGACAAAACCTTGATAGTGCTGTAGAATCCATTTATTTTCAGTCGAATATTCATGAAACTTTGTCGCACCGCTTAAATCTGATATGGATGAGTTGCAAAAGGGTTTTTTTTTTATCTAAAAGTATGTCACTATACACTACAAGCCAAATTTCAATTGAATTCCGTGCAGATGTTCCCTTAATGGTCTCCTTTCAGAAGTGTTCAAAATGTTCTGCTCTGTTTCTGAAAATTTCAAAGAAGCTTAAAAAGAGAGTATTAACATTTAAAAATCACATCAGAAACTTTTTCAGCAATTATACCATATCCAGCGTCCTGTGTTGGGAAAGGACAATCCTTCAGGTTAGTCGATATATTTAACAATATGGTCCAATTTAAGACAAAAGATTTCAATCAAAAACAACTTGTTCTTCATCTACAGAGAAAATGTTTGTCCTATTCTGCTGAAACTATTCAGAATGCTTGTTTTGACAATATGTGCTAGAATTAAGATATAGGTTTAGTCACCATGGACTCTTCCGCTTGGGACGATAGCTTGGAAAAGACTATTGGCCCATTTTAAAAACATTTATATCTTATAACCCGTTTGAAATCAAAATCCAACAAATAGAAAAAAAATATGTGTGTAAGTTACAAGTTTCAGGTGGGAAAACAACCTGTTAGTGTGAAATTTGCTTTGTAAACAATGACCGTTTATAGCATATGAATTAAGAAAACCGTAACAAGGAAGAAAAAGTTTAAAAAAATAGTTTTCCAAGGCATCTTTAAAAACAATATAAATGAATTTTGAATATTAGGTATCGTCCCCGGGTAGTTTGGGGACGATTTCTCCTGCAGCCACCTAGAGGCCTTAGTTTTGCCCAGATTCTTTTGAGGCATTATTAAGCTAATGAGAAGCTGCAAATAGTAATGGAACTTTGTCAGTTATTTTATTTTGATGTTACCTATTTTAAATCTTTCTTTTTTTAATTGAAGTCACTAGGGTAAGAGACAAGGTCAATTTGAACTTTCAAAGCTATTACTGGTACATATTGAACAATTCTTTCCACAATTTCTTTTTCATGTGAAGTTTGACATTTTTGTTTGTAATGTTAGGATGACAATTCAGAACTTATGCTTGCATTTATAAATCATTTTGCGGTTAGGTTATTTTGTATCTTGAATACTGTTAATATATTTTTGTTTTGAAATTTAAAAAAAGGATGATGTGAAGCAGATGAGATTTTCACCCAAGTGATATTTCCGTCTCATCATGTGCAAAACTTCCAACCTACTACACACCAGGCTACTCTCGGGACTATCAGTCCTTCGATTCATTTCTATGATAAACTTACATTGTAAAAAGTGAATGTGAGAGAGTACGTAGCTCATGCAAAGAACTAAAGATACTTTAGGAACACAATGCTAGTCGCCCTTGTTTGAAGCGTAGTATTGGAAAGAGTGCGTAGTTGATGTAAAGATACCTTAGGAAAACATTGCTAGTCGCTTTTGATTTGAGCGTAGAACTGGAAAGAGTACGTAGATCATGTAAAGACACATTCGGCAAACATTGCAAATCGCACTTGTAAAAGATACCTGTAGATTGGTTACCTCCCCTGATACAGCAAGTGTATATGGAACGGTACAGGCTACTGAAAACGGGCAGAATACTGCCCGTCTTATTTTTAGAACAGCGATATCACGAGATTCAGGGGTCACTCTCTCTTCTTGTGCAGTAGAATTTCCGATAATTTTGACCTCACAAATAAGTGATTGTATATATGGTATCACCTTTTAAAGTGAATTTCTGCTAATATTCATTTTGTTTCGATTACGAATTTCAAATTGTGCAAAAAATGGCTATGTTAGCTATACTGCCGAACTTGAAATGTGAAAGATGCTCCGATTGGCTATTCAGTGATATTCCTGCAGCCAATGAAAAGCATCAACACAATAGCCTGTGCCAGTTGTAATATGTATATCTACAACGGGGACCAGTTCAGCATACCTGAGGAAAACACTGGGAGTCGTACTTGATTGGGACGTAGTACAGGAAAGCGTGCATAGTACATGTACATATAGATACCTTAGGAAAAAAACCGCTAGTCACACTTGACTTGACTGGGTGAAATACCTTTTAAAACGGCGTTTTATACCAAACGAAAGAAACAGCCAACCCTATATACATAACTTACCATTCAGCCAGATAGGCTCATCAGTTCCACAACTCTGTGGATCAACTACTTGTGTCGTCATGTTATAACCGCTCCGGTACCAAGTGTTGGAGTTAAGCGCATATTTGTCGCAAAAATGGTCTTCTTGGAATGCTGCGGAGAATGGGATATCTGGATGCCTTGTGTCCCAGTACGGGATTTCAACGTTGTGGTACAAATAGCACGGCTCTGAAACCAGTAAGTAACACACTCCTTAATCCTCATATTGCCAAACAATCTCGTATTTCTACGATCCTGAGAAAGAAAACTTTAGAAGACATTGAGAGAAAACGAGACAATCCTGGTAACGAGCATTTTCTCCATTTCCTATAAACTATTTTTTAGCCACAATCAATTTGTCCACCACAAACGCTTTTAGTTCGGATGGGTATTGTGTATTTAGTATTTGGTAAAGGAATAACAAACTTTATTTTGTGGTTTTTATATGAAAGAAGTTACGGATTTACGTTTTTAACGCGACAGTCCATTTTGTTGGCAGTAATTTGTCCTTGACTTCCGGTTGAACCACGTCACAATAGCAGATCAATCCACACATCCTACTTAATTTCTTTTGTCACCGTTCTAACTGGGCTTAGATCATAAAATAATATAGGAGAGTAAAGACCCTTTTAGTCTCTGACCACTTCCTGGTAACGAGACCGGAAAACTGCGCATGCGCTCTCGTGTAGGGCAAAAAGACAAAATAAAACAGTGGCAGATTATTGAAAGTGTACACAAAATTGTTAAATTATGAGCGATTATTTGAAAAGCTTACTCCCAGAGGCAAAGAAACGATAATCAGACTAACTTGTTTGCTAAGGGTTCAGTAACGTGGAAGAAAACGATCCGCATTTTAGTGACAATATGAGACGAAGACGTCAAAAAAAAAAACGTGTCGCTGTTTTGGGTTGACGTTACCATCAAAGGAAATGTTAACCGGCCCCAGGCAGTAACAGACAAACCCCATGAAGCATGGGCTGGCACACTGCGGGGATGTGAAAAATGCATGTTACCAGCACTTTTTACCTTTTGCCGTAGTGTTTCCACAAGCCCATTAATGTAGGGTTGTTATTAAGACGAGGGAGAGTTAGCTAAAGGGTTTATAAAGGGTACCCATCTGATATATCACATACTTTTTAGTTTATACGACAATACAGTGGATATTTTAGTTTAATTTCAATGGTGGAGGGTGTGGGTCGAGATCGGCATTGTTCATGCTGTTACCTTTAATAGTTTAGAGAGTGTGTATTGTGATCAATTTCATCATGAAACAAATTTTGAGCAGACGTATTTGAATGAATGAATGAATGAGCGAGAGGATGGATGGATGGATGGAAGGATGGATGGATGAACTAACGCGTGAACAAAGAACGAACGAAGAACTGTATACTGCCCTGTTGTCGTCTGTGCCTGCTTTTTTCCATATTTGCTTTCCCCCAGGTATCATATGTAACATGTAATTTGAAAACATTCCTTTTCCGAAAACAGTGTTGGAAAAGGTTGAAATAATGTTTACCAGCATATTCTCCTTTTCTCACAATGTTTGAAAAGCTTTCTGTTCTCTTGGTCGTTAAGACTTGTGATTGTTGGTTAAAGGGTTAAATGGAAGTTGAGCACATTGTATACGGGGAGACATTTTATCGTGTCATATACATGTTAATGTAAAAAAACAATATGGACCTTAGTCTTAACCCTTAGCCTCCGTTACGTGACGGTGATCTTGAATTTACTTTGCGAAAAGCATTTATAAATGAGAGATCTGTTTGCACATGGGGGTAGCGTGGTCTTGAAATACACTATTACAAATCCTAATTATGGTTTAAGTAATACTAATTAAGATTTATGACAAACTTTACGCGAATTTCTCTTGTGCTGGTCAGAAATTTAAGCACGACAGGATATGGGTAAAAAATCAGTAACATTAAATGACGATGGTCAATAAAATAGAATACATTAACAGTGAAAAATCTGTTCACTAACATACGAGATCAAACAAATAATTTGAATAAAATATACGGGGACGCGTTTAGGGGACATTTTAACCAATTCGGCATGGAAATATGCAAACGTTTTAACCAAAAGTAGGATGTTTTGACTCTGGGACGTTTAAGCCAGATACTAATTTACTAATCTGTTTGTGCACAGCATGATAACGGCATCCTGTAACACGATTAATCTTCACAGATTTTATCAATAAAATCTTTTGACAAAGCCAAAACATCGCGTGTGAAAATAGCTTTCAACAGTGGCGATATTGAACTTTTTGCCCTACAAACAGTGCGCATGCGCGAAAAGTGGAATTCTGGGATTGTATTTCCTTGGCAACGAACGGCGTTGTAAAAGGGTCTATAGACGGAGACCAATATGTCTAATTTCCGCAAAGTAAACCCATGGTCGCGTATGGTAAGTTAATGTTTTAAGCCTGACCTGTATCTGTTTTGGCCATGGGTTTAATACGAATTGTTAAAATGTGTACAAAATACAAAACGGTAGAAGAAAATTATTCTCTACTTACCCGCAATTTCTGTACAGGTACTCGCGAACGACCCTATATAGCAAAGCAAATGAACAAAAATATATGAGCCATGCTCTGCGAAAAGGAGGTTTAATGTATCTGCGAAGAGTATCGACCAGGTCAGCCTGCCAAGTCCGCGTAGGCTGACCTGAGCCGAAACTTTTCGCTACTTGACATTTTTTGTATGGAAAAGGACCATTCTACCACATGATTCAGTCGGTTGTTAGAAAAAAATGATCATGTGATGACTTGCTTGGTATTATGCATCACGGAGATTCATCAAGCCCCCTTTTGCCAGAGCGTTACTCATATCTATTGAGTGACGCTGTGCGTTAGGGAATTTTAATGAATCTCCGTAAGGCATTATACTAAGCAGGTCGTCGCAAAATATATAATATCCATCGTCTAAACACCGGCTGTATCATGAGGTAGACTGGTCCTTTGGCATGCAGAATATCTACCGCTAGCGAAAGGCTTTGACCTAAGTCAGCATGAACTGACTGTGCAGGCTGATCTTGGTCGATACTTTTTGCAGACGCATTAACCCCTAGGCTGCTAAGCGCGACTCACTGACCTTTTGCGGACAGTGTAGATCAAGATCAGACTGCACAGGAAGTGCAGTCTGATCTTGGATCTACACTGTCCGATAAGGAGATATTTCCTCAACCGCCATATCATTGAAATACCAACACTTTGAATTTTACCATCGGCCTGAAAGTTTCATTTAAGTTATTTAGCAGGATAAGGGTTAAACCCGCTTTTCGCAGAGCATAAAAAAAGACGAATGTTGTCTGTTTAACGCCGTTTTAAAATCATTTCAGCTATATAACAACTTCCAGTGTTCCAATTTATACCGGTATCTCTTTCCTTTATTTTCTTTTACTCGTACTCAGCACAAGAATCTTTCTAAGTCGCTGGCTACTTTCCCACATAAACTTCGTCGAAACAGAATTCAGCGGTGGGATGGGAATGAATGCTGTCGCAATGACTATCACCAACACCCAGAAAAAGAATTTTGCTGAGCAAGGGAATCTATCCAGTGACACCTGTGCTTCATGTCCTACTCGCTGCCGACCTAGCTACTGAGCTCGACAAGAAACAGCAGAACCGGTCGGCAGATAAAATTTTGAAAAACATTGTGACAGAAAGGCAAACAGATCGATAACAAAGGATGAAAGGGCAGGACAGATAGAAATCTGTTAATTGATGGATGACCGAATAAACAGATAGACGGACGGACAAACGGACAAAAAGATGGACGGTCGGACTGACAGACACCCATACTCAAACGGACACACAGATAGATAGATGCACAGACAGGAAAACGACAATCAAACGAAATGATAAAAATGCAGATATCCACAGACAGACAGACAGAGAGAAAGACAGACAGACAGACAGACAGATCGAACTTACATCTGATCAAACACAAAGCCACCGAAAAAAACAAAACCATTCTCGCCATGATCGACCAGCCCTTCGTTTTAATAACAGAATTCAATTTAAAACCAAATAAAGCTTTAGATTTGATGATTTCAGAATAGACAAAAATTATATTGATTTATGACGAATGTCAGATCTTTTCAGATATAGTTCAAGTCTTAATATAATGTGCATTGCTCGAAAATTGTTTAACCCTTTCCCAAACAAGCCCTGGTTTTCACGTGTCTGCAGTACAAGTCTTTTGAAAACACTGTGGGAAAAGAAGAAATTGCTCGTAACGAGCAATTTCTCCTTTTCCCACAGTGTTTTCTACCCTTTTTGATAACTTTCTGCCATTTTCATCAAATCAAAAATTGTGGTCTGCAAACTCTTTCAATTTGGACCAGTCCAAAATTTGTCGTTTGGGAAAGGGTTAAAACTTCCTTGTATTACTGCCAAATGTATAATGCAATTCAGTCCTCGACAGAAGCCACCCTTTGAACATGCATTTTCAAAATCCATTGTTGTATCAAGACAAAGAAAACGGTGACATGTTATTCATTTGGATGTATTCAAGATCTTTAGCCTTTTACCTAGCAAGCCCGTATTATAAATGCCCAGTAGCGGCCAAAAGTAAACAAATCGGGTGTTATTTAAATGCATGTAGATTGAAATATACGACTTAAAGTATGGAAATTATTGTGAAGATAGCAATCTGTAATTGCACGGTCGGTCAAAGTGTTAGCCGCTGAAAGAAAAATGAGTTTTAACACTTGGTAAAAGGTCGCCAGGTCGCTAAATCGTCTGTTTACTTTTTACCTGATTATAGAATTCATTTTTCTGCCCACAACTAACATTTAGATCTACCTTACAATAACAGATTGCCATCCTCACAATACCCTTCAAACACCCACCCCATAGTTGGAGCCTCATTTGATTCGTCTGCAAATCCTTTAACTCTTTACCAAACAACAAAATTTTATACTGGCCCAAATTGAAAGCATTTGCAGACGACAAAATAAATGTGGCTAAAAATAATAAAATTTGTTTTGGAAAGGGTAGAAAACATTGCGGGAAAATGAGAAAATGCTGGTTACCAGCATTTTCTCCTTTTCCCACAATGTTTTAAAAAGGCTTCTTTCTCAGGGTCGTTAAAAGTCGGGATTGTGTGGTAAAGGGTTAAAGCTGAAAAAGTCTAAAATTTTGTTGTTTGACAAATCGTTAAGTTCAGTGAATCGGTCCTATTGACAAAGGTTTTATAAAACGAGGAAGTGCGCAAAACTAAGTTACGTCTAGCATATCGTCGAGTCGATTTATGTACAAAGGAGAGCCAAAATATTTTAGCCATGCTATGTGAAAAGAGGGGTTAATGCATCTGCAAATAGTTTCGATCCAGACGGTCAACCTCGGCAGTCCGCACAGGCTGACCTGGGCCAAAACTTTTCGCTATTGGTAAATTTAGTGTATGTCAAAGGACTTTAGACATAATGGAACTATGTGGTGATTTCCTCGGCATTATGCATTACGGAGATGCATTAAGCCCTCTTCTGCCAGAACATGGCTCATTTGTAAATGAAAATCGCGTATATCATAAGGAAAAGAAAAATTATCGACACGAATCAGCCTGGTTGGACTGCGAAGGTTGTCTCTGAATAAGACTTTTCCCATAAATACCGTTGGCCCTTCTCAAGTTTCAGTGCATTGTTCGTACAGAAACAGTAGAGCTCCTTTTCTTGAAAAAAAAAAGTGTCGAATTGGATCAGTCTACTTAGGCTGAAGCGAGTCGATACACACAACGACCCTTTTTATCACAGAACGGTCCCTGTTTGTTTTGAAACCCGATCCAACCTGCCATTCATTCCGATCGATTTGCAGGCCTGCATTTTAATCGATTTGCAGTAACTATTGGGGGCTTTTTCAAGTGAGGGAAATCCCCTAGTAACCAGTTTTAGCATACCGTTGTAATGGTGGATGAATGCGTCTTTGACTAGTGCGTTGTCGCTCCAATAGCTTTTGTGGACAACGTAGATCAAGATCAGACTATATGGAATGTACATTCTAATCTTACCGTCCTCTGGTAAACTATGACCAGAACTATTTTGCACTCACATGAACATTTAGACATTTAAAACAGTCAAATTTATTCTATCGGCAGCGAAAGAGTTAACCCTTTACCAAAAACTTTGGACTCGTTCAAATCCGAAGCATTTGCAAACGACACATTAAATGTGGTTCAAATGTAGAGATTTGTCTTTGAAAGGGTTGAAAACATTGTGGGAAAAAAGGAGAAAATGCCGGTTACGCGAGCTTGTCTTTGACAGATTAGAAAACATTGTGGGAAAAGGAGAGAATGCTGGTTACCAGCATTTTCTCTTTTTCTTACAATGTTTTAAAATGGATTCTTTCGCAAGGTTGTTAAAACATTGCTATTCCGTATCCTGCGTGTCTCGACTGTTCAAAGTCTCTTGAGTTGAAAGCTGACTAAGATCAGAAAACGAGGCCGGTTTTGTTGAGTAACTTTGACCAGTTTTGCAAGCCAATCTTTGTACCCGCACACCCTCCTTGCATGGCTTGACGACATCTGTCAGACTTGCATTTCACACAAGTACATTTGAGCCATGCTCTAGCAAAAGGGGGATTTATGCATTTCTGTGACCCATGATACCAAGCAAACCACCATCATGATTGTGGATCCATAAAATCCAATTTCTCTTAAAGAACCGACTTAATATTGAGGAAGAATGGTCCTTTGACATGCAGAAAATTGACCAAGAGCAGAAAAGTTTCGGCCCTGGTGAGCATGCCGAGACTGGTCGATACTGTTTGTTGATGCATTAAGCCCACTTTTCACAGAGCATGGCTCATTTATGTGTAATAGAATATCGTAAAAGAGAAAACCAGTGCTCGGAATTGCTTTCACAATAATGTGTACCATAAAGACAAGTAAAGGGACAGGGCACTGAAAGTATGTGAAGTACAGTATATGATGCATAATGTTTGAGAGCGATGGCGCAAGACAGACAGGCAGGCGGGCGGGCAGGCGGGCGGGCGGACGGGCGGGCGGACAGGCAGGCAGGCAGCGTGCGGGCGGGCGGGCGGACAGGCAGGCAGGCAGGCAGGCAGTCTTCGACTTTGTGTTTTCAATGAAAATCATGGAACTGCAGCCGAGCGTTGGCACCTGCATGCGGTCAACAGAAAGTACATTATCATGTTTCCTTCGGAAATATTGGTTTTACTGAAAAATCTTTTATTTACATTTTCTAATCTGATATTCAAAATGTTTGTCTTACATTTTATTTAATCCATAAAAGGTCCCGACATTTGAAATAGTCGGTTTTGATGCCATATTTAAGTCGTGTCACCATCCTGGAATTATGTGATAAAATTCCAATCTATAAATAGATCACACAAGAAATGTCCTTAAAAAAAGATAGACGACGTAAGAGATACTGGAATATGAATTTTGAATCTCTTCTATTGCTCAATGTGAAGTAAAATAATGAAAAGTAACCGCAACAGAAATTGCCTCTTTTTCTTCACCGTTTTTCATTTTCGTTGAAAAGAGCTATAAAAAGGTCAAACAAGAAATGTCTTTTAAAAAAATAGACGGCGTAAGAGATACTGGAATATAAATATTGAAACTCTTCTGTGCCCCAATATGAAGTAAAATAATGAAAATTAATTTCGCAAGAAATTGCCTGTTTTCCTCACCTTTTTTCATTTGTGAAAAAAAACAGAACTTATTGGGTTATTGAAATAATAAATTCCAAATAGAACAAAAAAGGACCATTCGCTATTACATTAATTTGCTGTGGTATGAATCAACGGCTATTGATTAGCGGTAGCGACGGTTGTTTCATAAATGTGCGTGCAAATATGCCAGCAGGGGCCCACCGAATAAACATGTTCATGTTTTTCACCAATCGCAAATTACCATCTATTCATTCTCTATCAGTACCAAGAATTAGCTCAAAAGCCAGCGCATTTAGCTACGGCGAACACTTTTGTCACCTATTTCGGTCACTCACTGACTAATGGCTGAACAACTGTTAGAATTTACTCTATTTATGAACATAGAGGTTTTTTAATCCTTATTTGCTTAGATATTCAATATTTTGAGATGTGAGCTAATATATAATTTGGGCAGATTTTAGGAGGTATATTTTTGGAAAATGAAGTTGGATTTTTTTTTGTGTAATAAGGCTGATTATATGTATGCTCAGAATCTGTTTTACACGGAAAATGCATATTCCACCCTGGAATATTGTCTACATTGATGCAATACCAGCCGCAATATAGACACCGTCATCTACATGTCCTTCGTGTAACAAAGTTGTTATATAAAATTAATCATGTTCTAATTTAGAAAAATACACCTTTTTTGGTTCGTAATGTAGGGTTTTATTTCGAATTATATGTATAATACAATTGTGTTTTATTTGAAATAAATATTTTGAAACAAAATATTGGGTATGTTACATATAAAAAATAATCAATGTTTTCCAAGTATTTGAATTTCTTGAAAAGGTTACATAGTAAATAATTCATTGCTGTTTGTATAAATATGTAACTGTATAGTCTGTTTTGTTTCCAGAAAGTTTGTTTTTGTATATTAAACAGCATGGCTTCCTTTTTCTGAGCATTTTCATCATTGTTATACTAAGGACATGTATGTAACAGCAATGACACAAAATGTAACAGCTAAGACACGCATTTGTATTTGCAATAACATCATAAAAGTTGTTGCTAATTTTTGCCTTTATTTGAGAACAAACAAATGAAATAACAATGGAACAGTAACACGTGAAATAAAGAAAACTGATTTGCACCAACAATACTTTCTTGTTGACTACTTATAACGTGTAAACAGCTCTAAGATTTTCAATGTTACTGCAAGTACATACTTGTTATTGCAAATACTCTTTTGTACTTAGTGTAAACTATTTCCAATATGTCGATGATATTCATGCCAAATGCATAAAAGTACCAGTGTCATGTGGGAAATAAATTACATTATGACATTTGCATTTTTGGTCAGTCAGCTTTGTTCAAGTCAAAGAAGGGAAATAAAAAAAAAAGCTACTTGGACAGATGCAAAATACCTTTATCTTAAGTTTTAACTATCACTTCTGAAGAAGAATAAATGATTTATTGTAGAAAATGCTCGTTCACTTTAATAGTTTCAGATTTCAATGCTTTCAAACATTAACATCTAACAATTTAACTAAACATATTTCCAACTTTGTAACAGTAAAGACATGTGGACCTGCTTTTGGCCATAGCTTTAGGAGAAAAAAAAAAAACATCATAAAATTGTATAACACTTGTTTGGCTCATTGCAATACAGGTGCAACAACACTTTGTACAGCATGTTGTTACATAGGCATTGCAGTAAGCCAACAAGTTATGCAAAAACGTTTTGCTATTTAGCAAATAAAACTAAAAGGAAATACTATCGTTACGACAACTCTTCTTCTATTTTGTTCAGGTTTGGGTCTTCTGACTTGACATTAATCAGTATTTCTTGCAAATGGCCCCATGTAGCAGCTGGGTTATGCTGAAGCGACTTACTCACACTGCAAAATGTTTTTGGAGATTCACCTTTGACATAGACTACACCTGTGTGTAATTTTATCTGTTTCTTCGACGCTCCAAAATGAACAGCTTGAACTTCCTGCGCGTATTTACATTCATAATTCTCCGAAAAGTCGACATGCAGAACACATTCATTTTCTGATAAGTTCTTTATTCTTTGCCTGTAATAATGGTATTGATTGTTACACCTGAAAATGTGTTTCATGTATCTTTTCAATTGCTGTGTGAAACCAGTGATGAGAAATCCTGCTTTTCCAACAATTTCATCTTTGACAGTTATATTGATATCTCTCTCAATTTCTTTACCACATTGTTTTATAATTATCTTTTCTTTCTTTGTTCTCCATTGAAACCATTTTACTTCATCGTCAAAAACCTCTTTATTGACTTCAGTACCTCTTTCCTTACAGACTGCACACTCTCCATACATGCAATTCTGATCCTTTCTATCACATACAACATTGTTTACTAGTTGTTCAATATCACCACTTGAAATTGCTTTGTTGTCCACTAATGAATCTGCCATCAACTGTGTATTGTCACATATCTTGCATGCACATGTGTTCCTGTCACTCTGTCTTGGAAATACCACATAAAATGGTCTAAGTCTACAAAACTGTGACTTTTCTCCTCACTTAAGAATCTGTTACACAACATTTTCAGGTTGTGCAGTAGCACTCTCCTTTGTTTCTTAATCTTTTTAAATGTTTTGGTCTGTCTCATTCCAGCCATTAGCCTTGAGTTATCGTTTCTGTTGTAAAAACACATCACTTTTTTGCACATAGTTTTTTAGTTAGTGGACAGCGTGCTCTTAACTTCTTTGTATTGATTCCTAATATCCAGTGTGTTTCTGTTGTAAGTCTGTATTTTCTTAAAACATGCCCTGTCAGAATACTTGTAATACTTCTTTTATCACTCTTTCTCTTTTCCTTGTACTTCTGTTTAAGCTGTTCCATAACTACATTGTATCTAAAAATGCACCTGTTGACATCTTCTTTAGAAAGATTTCTGAGTAACAGCTTTGTCCTGGTTCTCGGTGACTCTGATGGTCTTTTACACTGTTGTAAGCGGAATAACCGTTTCTTATACATGGACATTCTTCGTTTCATCATTTCTATTTCTGTCTTTAGCTTCTCATTTTCTCTGTAGCATTTCGCTTTCTTTCTTTTATCTCTCTTAATTTGCATGCTTTTCTAGCTGCTGTTGCTCGGTTGTGGAAGTTCTGGCGATGAGGGTGGTGATATTTCACTTTGAAGTGCCTGTGTTAGCATTTTTTTTTTTTTTTTCTCTGTCTGTCTTTCCTCTTTTGGTTCCTCCACTTCTTTCTCACCAAATGTTTTTCTCTATCTGTCATCTCACCAATACTCTTATTTCTTCCTGTTTGCCTGTCACGTACATAACGTTCTCTTGACTCCTTTAAATACTTTTGTCTCTTATCATGATCGGCATCTCTTCTTTGTCTGTATTTTCTCTGACGTTCTGCATTAGACATTGCCATTTTCACCCTACAACAGGAGAACTATGTCTATTTATTTCTTTGAAAGTGAAAAATAAGTTTTGTTGTATCTGAGCTCGGTAGTACTGAAAACATTATGGGAAAAAGCTTTTGTTCATATCAATGAGCAAAATTTAATACTCTATTCACCATAATGTTTCCTCAAACTATTTAACTAGATCTTTGACGATAAGATTAAAATCTTTAAAATCAGACAAGTTTTATACCTGTCCCATTTGTGTATTAATCACGGAAGCTAATTTTTTTTTTTTTTTTTTTTTTTTCTGAACTTTCTAGTTAAAGTTTTAACAGCAGGATTTCATATACTTTCTAGCTTCAAAATGGTTTCATATTGGACTTGTCAAAAGCTAGCCCGTCTAATTAAACATTAACATATTGCTGTGATAAAAAAACAATACAGGTAAGTTATAATCGAAATAAATTTGCTCTTGTAAAAGACATGTAAGAGCTTGATTTCTGTGCCATAACAGCTTCCTTTATGTAACAAGGTGTTGTCAGGTTGAAATTATAATGAAATCCACGATTAATTTGTTGCGTGTATATTACTTTTGGAAGGCAGGATAGAGATAACTTGATTAGATAGCAAAGTTTTCCATGTAGTTTGTTTCATTTTTCAATTAAGTTACATATGTGCTTGCAGTAACACATCAGTGTCTTTGCTGTAACGGTGAAATGGTAAAAACACATTCAATCTCAAAAAATATGCTTGAAAATGGGACTTTCTGTTTTCCATAGATATGAAACTGGATTTACTAATTATATTACCTCAAAAAAGGCGTATAATCATATTAATACAAAATTCCATTTCCTTTTGCTGAACAAAAGGTCCTCTAAGTAACGATTCTGCCACTTGCAATAACAAAAAATATAGTTATTTTAAGGATCGTTATTGCAAGGAGGTACAGAGCATTATTTGCAATATGCTTCAGACCTAGGGCTGCCAGCCACATGTTTTCATTGAAGCTCAAATGTATCTTCATTTTCAAATATACATGCATTGAAGACTAATGCATTTTGTGTATTTAAATATATGTATCATATGCAACACAATAGACAGAATCAAAATGTACGGTATCAGCTCCTTACCTTGAAAATAAGATTTCTCCCCATCAGACCGAAGTTAACGCGTCAACACAGCATGCCGCCATCTTTAATGAAAGACTCTTTTCTGTGGAGGTAATTTTGTCAATTCATCATGTACACTAATGGTGGAACACTACTAAATTATATTATTGTTATTGCAAGGACATGAATGTGAGGGACACCTTTTGATGGATCACAGTTCAATTAATAATCAAGAAATTGTACGCTTGTTATGTCCTTCACTGAGAGATAGGGCTTGTGTTTGACATGGTTTGTAGAATAAAGCAAATGAAATTCATTTTATTCTTCATATCAACCCTAAAAGTAAGGATTAATGGCATGTGGACATAGCAAAATCACAGGAATTTGGACATCAAAGGTCAAAATTTAGAGAAATATGAGGAAAAGACACTACTTTTGTCACTCTGAATACTGAATAATAATGTATTTTATTGTTTGGAAACAAAAGTTTCCACTTCTGGTGAAACAATTAAATGTTTGAATCAAAGGACAGAAAATCTGCCCAAATTATAGAATAGCTGATGTACTATATAAGGAAGGGGTTTTCTACTATTCCCAATCTGCCCTCAACGATGCATACAAGTTAGTAAAATGGGGCGAAAATGCTTAAAAATTTGCTGTCACGAGAGTCTGACGACGTTATGACACTCGTCCATCCTATCCATAGCTCTCAAAATATTGACGAGCGTTTACTTGGAACCGTGATTTTTCTGTCCTTTATTTATGTACTTTACTATTGATATTTAAGCCCCGAAATTAGATCTATTTTTCTGGACGCCATCGCGGTTTTTGTTAAAGATTGAATGATTAAATACTTATGTACCGGTAGTTTAATATGCATGTTTCAAAAATGATTTATGGTTTAAGAGGCATATTAACCCTATACCACACAATCCCGACTTTTAACGACCCTGAGAAGGAAAGCTCTTGAAAAAATTGTGGGAAAAGGAGAAAATGCTGTTAACCAGCATTTTCTCCTTCTCCCACAATGTTTTCTACCCTTCCAAAAACAAATTTCAATTTTTGAGTCACATTTATGTTGTTGTCTGCAAATGCTTTCAATTTGGACCTGTCTAGAATTTTGTCGTTTGGTAAAAGGGTTAAGATGATCTGTTACTCATGAAATGTGTTTTTACTCATAAAAAGTGTTTGTAATCAGTCATTATTTCAAATACACGTACACCGAAATTGTAAATTAATTCCCTCGAAAACTGGTTGCTCCACCATAGAGCACAACTGTTTTTTTACTTTTCTTACGTGGAAAAAGAAACAGATGGTGTGGAGTAAAAAAGAAACAGATGGTGTGGAGTAAATACAATGAACAGCACTGGCGTAGACACACCGGGAATGTATTTGAGCCATGCTCTGGCAAAAGGGGGTTTAATGTATCTCCGTGATGCATGATACTAACCAAGTCATCACATAGTAATGAATTCATAAAATCCGATTGGTCGAACAACGCGGTGCACGACATTTCGTCGAAAAGGTGTTTCGTCAAAATCCATGTATGATTTAAAATACTGATTGCTAAATTCAAAGATTTATTTCATGAAAAGTTCTGTCTAGGAGGAAGATTTCTGCCACAAACTGTCTGGGTCAGGGTATGGTCAAGGCTATGGATCGTTTTCGACGAAATGTCGCGGTTCCGAACAACCGACTGAATCATGAGGTGCACTGGTCCTTTGACATGCAGAAATTTGACAGACAGCAAGAAGGTTTTAGCTAGACAGCAAGGTTTTGCACGGACTGTGCAGGCTGACCTAGGTTGATACTTTCTGCAGATGCATTAAACCCCTTTTTCACAGAGCATGGCTGGCTCATAATGCACTTGGGGCATTTTATGAAACACACGAAATAACTTAGTGAAAACAGGGTGCATTCGAGAGAACTTTTACTCGGATTTCAAGCTGTTTCACACCAAGGGTCTAATTATTTGTTTGCAACAAAGCTATAATGATTATACAATTTCTAAAGACTATTATTAGACTCTATGACGCATGCGCACAGCGCAGTTGCGTATCAACAGATAGAACTGACGAACCTATTAACTCACAAGAATACCCTTGTCCCCCTTTTCGATATTAAGCTGAATTCTTTGGCAAACAACAAACTTTGGCCATGGGTAAAAACCAGAATGTTGGTATTTTAAAGTAATAGGGTTTGGGAAATATCTCCTTATCGGACAGTGTAGATCCAAGATCAGACTGCACGTTCTGTGCGGTCTGATCTTGATCTACACTGTCCGCAAAAGGTCCGTGAGTTGCGCTTGGCAGCTTCAGGGTTAATAAGACATTTTTCTTTCCTTCACCAAGACATGCGTCTATTAAGTCACTTCTACCACAAAGCTCTGTTTAAACTTAATTCACTAAACAAACCCATGTTTTACCGACCCTGAAGAAGAAGGCTGTTGAAAACATTGTAGAAATAAGAAAAAACGCTGATAACCAGCATTTTCTACTTTCCCCACAATGTTTTTTAATCTTTAACCCTTAAGCTGCTGATCGCGACCCACTGACCTTTTGCGGACAGTGCAGCTCAAGATCAGACTGCACAGAACGTGCAGTCTGATCTTTGATCCACACAGTCCCATACGGTATTTTCTTTCCGGTGAAATCAACTTTGAAACCGCAGTGTTTCGGCTTTTAGTATTGAGTAGAAATTTGGGTCTCATTTATTCAGCAGCTTAAGTGTTAAAACAGATATCCCGTTGTTTGAACCACATTTAATCTGTCGTCTGCATGAGCTCTGCATTTGGAGGAGTCTAAAATTTTGTCGGTTGGTAAAGACATGACAAAATGCTCTGTGAAAAATGGGCATAATGCATCTACAAAAAGCATCGACCGATGTTAGCCTGCGCAGTCCACGCAGGCTGACATGGGCCGAAACTTTTTGCTACTGGTCAATTTTCTTCACGTCAGAGGACGACTGTACCTCGTGATTCAGTCGGTTGTTAGACAAAATGCACTTTAAGGATTCATAAGTATGTGATGACTTGATTGGTATCATGGATTACGGAGATGCATTAAGCCCCCTTTTCTCAGAACGTGGCTCAAATATATTCAGGAAAAAAGATAAAGGGCGTTTGAAGTCTTGAAATATGAATATTGAGCCTCTTTTGCGGTTCAATATGAGGACAAATAATGAAAAGTAAGCATGTCAGTAATGCCACTTTTTCATATCTCTTTATTGTTGTGCATATTTTTGTCAATGAAATTTTAACCTACAAGATATATTTTTCCGGAATTTGATGTTATTCAACTCATATTTTGGAATAGGAGCAGTTTCTGCTGAAAATGGTAGGTCTGAAGGAAAAGAAATATTTTTAGACTGTACAGTAACAGGTAAAATAGGGTAAGGAATACGAAAATATTCAGTTACTAATTAGTTCAACAAAAGGGTTGTCCCCCTATAATATCCGTTTGTTAAGGCGTTAACCCTTTACCAAACGACAAAATTTTAGCCTTGCCCAGATTGAAAGCATTTGCAGACGACAATTTCAGTGTGGCTCAAATGATGCAACTTTACCTTGATAGGGTAGAAAACATTGTGGGAAAAGGAGAAAATGCTGGTTACCAGCATTTTCTCCTTTTCCCACAATGTTTACAAAAGGCTTCTTTCCCAGGGGCGTTAAAAGGCGGCATTGTGCGATAAATGGTCAATAGGCGCCGCTGCGTATCAATTAACGATAGCAACTTCGAATACTGGTGTCATAAATGGACATGCAAAGAGGGCCCACAGAGGCCCTCAAAATGCGCATGTCTTCATTTTCCATGAACCAACTGCAAAATCACTATAAATTCCTTTGAGATTAATACCAAGAAGTACGTAAAGAGCCAGCTTGTACAGCTATGATGTAATGATCTGAGTATGATAAAAAAAAAAACATCTACAGTGTAAATATTTCTTCAAATCAAACACAGCTCTAAATCCCAATATCGTTAATAATGCGCGTGACATTCTTTTCTACTTTCCTCAGCAGCTTCAACACTGTCTCATCATGGTGTCTCGTGATGTTAAAGCAGGGAAACGAGGTTGTAGGTTTTAACCACGCAGTTCTACATGATCTGAAGTGATGTATAGCCACCTCGTCTGCCCTTGCTGTATACCTGTCAAGAATTAAAACACAGTTAAGGGCCGGTCCAGGAAAAGGGAATTTAATGCATCTACATGATGCAGTATACCAAGCAAGTCATCACATAATTATGGATCCTTCAAGTCCAATTTATCCAACAACCGTGTCCGTGGTTGTGAGGTACAGCGTCGGCCTTGTAAACGGAAGGTCTCGAGTTCGATCCCGAGAGCGGGTGTCAACTTTGGGACTTCATCGGCCCACACATTCGGTGCGAGTCGAGAGAGATAAGTGTATGTTGTAAGAACTTGTTTTTCAATCGATGTAAAATAAATATGTTCAAACCAACGACCGACTAATCATGAGGTAAATTGGTCCTTTGATATGCAGACAATTAACAAATAGCAAAAAGTTTCAAACCAGGTCAGCCTACGCAAACATGGGTCGATACTTTCTGCAGATGCATTAAAATTCTTTTCACAGAGCATGCCTCAATTACATGGTAATCTTGCATTATCCGAGATGGAGTTATACATGTAGATTGCATTCACTTGGTCATAGGCTTCTGTCGGTCAAATTAAGCGATAATTACATGCTGTAACATAAATGTTTGCTGGTTTCCTGGAACTTCTATATCCCTGATTATTATAAAACCTCAGAGTATTTTTATGATGTGACTTAATAATTTTAAGATATGTACACCCGTCATGCCTTTTTTCATACCTCCTTTGCAATTGGCAGCCGGTGCTTTTTAGCATAAGCAACTCGGGCAGTGCGAACTTATTCAATCACTAACATCATAGTAAACAAGACCTATCGGTAAAAACAAAGACGGCGTAAATTTGCCATCAAATAGGCATGGGCTCTTGGAATAAACAGGTCTACATTTCTTACCACAGGGACTCTTAGCATAAACATGTCTACATATTTGACCAATCACAAATTTCTATTTATTCATTTTTTATCAGTACTAAAAATATGTCGAAATCCAGGACATCCAGCTACGCCGATAAAAGAACTTCTGCTTGACAAGGATAATGTATAAAAGTCAGCGGTACTTACAAATTATATCCAGCCGATGGAACAATGTGATGAGTGCTGAAACCACCATACTTTAATCTTGCAGGTACAGAAACATGCTTCGCTCGGTCATTTGTAATATCTGATCGGTTGGAGTATCGCCCAACCTCAAAAGGCGAAGACTCATTTGTTGGATCCCAGCTTTTGATATAAAGATAGGTTTGGAAACGGAAACCAGCAGCGGTTGGTTTGCTAAGAAATAACGAGTCCTGTAAGTAAAAAACCAATCCAGAAAATAGCTGCACTAGATTTTCTTGTTATTAAAACTTTAGGCTGCGTCTAAATTGCTTTGACATAAATATAACTGAGCAAAAAGTGTCAAAGATGCATTCACAGTCAAGACTGGAATGTAACATCCGAAATGCAACAGGTAAAATACGAGGGATGATTGATAAGTCCGTGGCCTGAGGCAGGGAGAAGCAGTTTGACCTCAATATTTTCATTTATTTTTCAACGTAGTCACCTTGCAAGCTTACACACTTTGTCCAACGGTGTTGGAGCATTTGGATACCTTCCCTGTAGAAGGTGGCATCTTGGGCCTCAAGAAATGCTTCAACAGCTTGTTTGACGTCATCATCAGTGCGAAAATGGCGGCCGCTGAGCTCCTTTTTCATCTTGGGGAATAGGTAATAGTCAGAGGGTGCTAAATCAGGTGAATATGGTGGATGCTCAACCAGTTGGAAACCACATTCCTGAATGGCAGCCATGGCAACAGTGGACTTGTGTGCTGGAGCATTGTCCTGATGGAAGAGCACACCTAATGACAGCTTGCCACGCCTTGTCTACTTGATTTTTTCACGAAGCTGCCTCATGAGGTCAGCATAATACCTTCCGGTCATAGTGTGACCTCTTTCAAGATAATCCACTAGCAGCACACCTTTCGCATCCCAGAAAACTGTGGCCATCACATTCCCAGCGGATGTTGTCGACTTGGCTTTTTTCGGGGGTGGTGATCCTGGGTGTTTCCACTGTTTTGACTGTTGTTTTGTCTCAGGTTCGAAGTGGTGAACCCATGTTTCATCAACAATTACAAACTGCTTGAAAAACTTCTCCGGACCCCTCTCAAACATGGCAAGGTTTTCCCTGGACATGTTGCATCGAGCTCGTTTCTGGTCGAGACTCAGAAGTTTTGGGACCCATCTGGCAGAAACCTTTGTCATTTGCAAATCATTACGGATAATTGCATGGACTCGTTCCTGTGAGATACCAAGCTGTGTAGCAATGTACCGCTTTGTAATTCGCCGATCTGCCATAATCATATCATGGATTTTATTGATGGTGTCCTTTGAGGTGACAGTTGGTGGCCTGCCAGGACAGGGGTCATCTTCAAGACTCTCTCTACCGCGTTTAAATTCAGCGGCCCATTTCTTCACCATGCTATAACATGGGGCATGCCCCCCTAATGTTGCTACCATGTCCTCATGAATCTCCTTAGGTAATAAGCCTTTAAGGCCAAGGTATTGAATAACCGCACGATGGCCAACGTTGTCCATTTGCTTAGAAGTACTCATAGTAAGTAGCTTTGAGAATCAAATTCTGGCAAACAACAGAGGGAAAAAAATCCTTCTGTCTCTGCAGAGTGATTATAACACCTTTTCTACACGAACATCAAATGGTATGTTTGCAAGTGGTCTGTTTCTACCCCAGGCAACGGACTTATCAATCACCCCTCGTATTACAAGGCAAAAGCAATTTTCAATAATTTTCGCAATCACCGCTTACAGTACAGTTTTTGTTTGGCCTGTTCGTTCGTTTGTCCGTCATCAGTCAGTGACGTTTTCGGGTTCGAATCGTAACTTTTTCCCTACGACTTTATTTCAAAATTGCACAAATGTTTACCACAAGAAAACAATGAGCAAGTCATGTTCGTAGGTCAAAAGACAATGTCATAGTAAGGTCGTACGTGTTCTTTGTGGGAAGTATTCTTGCCTGACCCGTAACATTTATAATCATGAGTTAATTTTAGTATCACTTTGCAGAATTGTTAACCACATACAGACAATGCATCGCGCGCATGGACCATGTCCATAGGTCAAAGGTCAAGGTCACGTCAAGAGTCATATATGTTTAAGCATATATGACCCTTGATATACATTTATTTTACATCGATTGAGAAACAACTTCTTGCAACTTACACTCGGTTCTTCTTCCTGGAAACTACATCAGTTACTCGCGCCGATGTTTCGATGTATATCAGCCTGGGCATACTGAGCATGGGTCCATACTTTTTGCAGATGCATTAAACCCCCTTGGCATGGCTCAAATCTAATTAGCATTCAGAGGGATGAGTCTATTCTATATAATACTATATTTAGGGATGGAGTGTCATTCACTGAAACTAAAGATGTCACACCACTGTTTTTGTTATTGCTATTGTTATTGTTTTTCACATTGAAAATAAAGTGAAATTCACCATCTTTGACTTCTGCTTCACTTTTACTGGCAAACCCAGAGCTTTAATGTTTGTTTCTATCAAATATAAATTATGTCCAGTGGCTTGCTCAGAAAGCTAAAAATAGCACCTCAACTGAAACTACCTTTGCAAAAATCACAGTGGAAAAAAAGGCCCTTCCGGGCGGTAGACCATGTTCCTTTATGGGGGGCACAGGCACAACATAGTTCCCCAATATATAACAACCTTAAAAACCAGTTTGATAAAAAATCATCAAATCAACACAAGAAAAACATTTTAGACCTGTCATTCCATTTTCTCATAAAATAATACGGCAGAAATGCTTGCTGTCAAATTCTCAAATGCGAACTAATTTTGATTAAGTACTACGACCCGGAAGGAGTTCGCACTCCTAAACTTACGAAGAGTGACCTCCACGACTGTTTGTTCTTCGGAATCAAATACTCGTCTATGTCTAAACTAATGATATATTTGTAGCCCCTTAAGCGCTCCAGACCATCGTTCAACGCTACACATTTGTCGCTCCATCCTTGTTTATTCTTTGTCCCCATTGCTGTCTCTTTTTTCCCGTGTTCTGTAATTTAAAATTAGCTGTGATAAACCCCCAACACTCTAATCTTAGATCATCCTTGTCCTTTGTCCGATAATTTGAGAAAATCACGAAAATGTTTTTTTAAAAAATGGTTGCGCAAACGTAACAATTTCGTAACAGAATTTTGCACTAAAACCATCTCAAAAGAAGTTGTCAGTTTTGTGACAATGTCAGCTTGCAGTATACCACTTTGATAAACATTGTGGCAATGAAAAATCGCATAGCGAGCCATTTTTTTTTTTCCCTCAATGTTATTCTATAGATAAAATACTTAAATAATAAGTAGTCCACGTGCTGTAACAAAGTATTCTTTTAAAGTTTAAACCCTCCCACACCACGTTTGTATACAATAAGTTATCCAAATAAATATTGTTTGATCGAAACTAAACCGAGACATATATGCATATTCAATGACCTTACTGTCAAAAAAATAAAACTCAACCTTTGCAATTTCGAAATTGTTTTCGACGAATATTTCACGAAGTAGAGGACATGGTAGATCCAAGATCAGATTGCACATTCTGTTCAGTTTGATCTTGATTTACACTGTCCTCGGAACGACCAATTTGTTCTCGGTCTTTAATGCCTGCAAAACGGCAGGCATTAAGTGCTTTGATCTCTAATATTAAAGCAAAATAAATATGGAATATTACAACAGTCTGCACTTCTGTGTGGTCGGATCATGTCGAGTTGCGTGTGTAGAGATGCGTATCGGATGAGACCGAAGGTCGAATCCGATGCAGGTCTCTTTACACACGCAACAAGACATGATCCGACCACGCAGAAATGCAGACTGTTGTAATATTCCTTTTATTATATACCTCACCACTATAACTGTAAACAAACATTACAAAATCAATACGAATAACCAAAAAATCTGAGAACTACATTTTTATTGTAGATATGTACAATATTTATGAATGGCGGATGAATGAACACAGATAACGGTAAGTCTGCATAGATCAGGATGCATTTATAAGTGGCGGTTGCTGTTCGAGCCGCTTCAAGAAAATAAACAACAACAGTGGCTTAAAAACTATTTCTTAAACAATGAAAAGGTAGTCAGTGGTTGTTATTCACTGTCATTGTCAAGAGTAGTACATATTTCTCCGTTTCAATGCAGGATTCGCGTCAATCCTGTGATTATTAATCGCGATGCTGAAATCACGCGTGTACTGTACAGTAGCATTTGGAAATACGCTTTCGGAACAACACATGTTTATGTAATAGGCATTGATCAATATTGGACAAAATCAAATTCTGCATAAAAACAATTTTTGAAAAAAGAAGATGACAAACAGCAGTCGAAATATCTATAAATACACTGATAAATGGGTTTCATGCTTTGTCATGCTAGCTTTGTCAAGCTAGCCGTGAACGTCAAAGGTTGAAAGTCCCGAACGTTATTACATGGAAGCAGCCTGTGTACACGATTGTGCTGTACACACGCTACTCGACTGATACGGAAAAAGATTCCGTCGAGTTGTATTGTGAAGTTACATAACGCCCGTATTTAACTCGGATCATTTATAGGTATATAATATTCATTTCATTTATTCCTACATCTATTCCAAGACAAACAGCTTTTCAAAACCATTTTTAATTAATATCATATATAATTCTGACAAGGTTTACCTAATCCTGGTTTGGCAAACGGTACTACTTCCGCAATTCCCTGTCTCTGGTAATACTCAAGGACTTTCATGGCATCTCTGTTTAACTTGTAAGGATACATTAGGACTTTCTCGAAACCCTGCAATTTGTGAATCTCAAACCAAACTATAAGATCGCGTGCTGATATATTGCCAAATATTATCTGTTAATAAAAAAAGAGTATGAATAAGTAAATGGTGCCCCAAATCGAGCACACTGTGCACACTGTAGATACAGGTCTGACAGCACAGAATGTGAGGACTGATCTTGGTGTGCAGTTCTTTCCTAAGTTATATAATTAAAACCACAAAGTCTCCATGAGATCGCAACACTGTGAGTACACCCACCAAAGGGTTTATATACGAGTATTTCTTCGAGAAGGATATAAGTTCAGAATGTGGGAAGACTGAAGCGCTCAGCGTCCGTTTTCAGCAATCATTTTTAGAGGATTTGTATAGCAAATCCGCTTACTGTGATCGTTCTGACCGGAACCAAATACATCATGCGTAACGACGCATGCGTGCTCATACTTTACTACGATATCGATTGGACCCGAACAAAATATACTGTCATTCACGCTTGCGCCCATTAAACTTTCAGTTTTAGCTAATATACATCAACTTCGCTCTTGTCACACTACCGTATATACTGTCCTACACGTGTACACATATTCATTCCGAAATCTAAAAACTGCGCAAGATTGATGGATCAAATTACCGCTCGACAGAACAACTTTCACTGTCCCTGCCCTTGCTAACTCCATTTTAAAACTTGTGTTGCATGTGACGTTATTTTTTTATCACAACATATTACAGCTTTATGCTACTCCACAAATCCACTTTCCAGGAATTTGAGTCCTTCGACTGATTACATTCTTAATCTTATTCTGAAGAAATTTCTAAATTTGAGCCATGCTCTGGCAAAAGGGGATTTGATGCATGTCCGTGAAGCATCATACCAAGCAAGTCATCTCGTAATTACGGATCCCTAAAATCCTTTTGTCTAACAACCGACAGGATCAGGAGGTAGAATGGTCCTTTTACAAAAAAAAAAAAAAAAAATTACCAATAGCAATAAGTTTCGACCCATGTCAGCCTACGCGAACTGCGCAAGCTGACATGTGTCGATACTTTTTGCAAAAATATTAAACAGCCTTTTCGCAGAGCATGGCTCATTTCCAAGTAACGCAATTCCTGACTGGTTTTGCCAACCAGAAATTGATTGACTGTCTTAATCTAAAATAAGACTAAGAATGCGGTTCAGAATGGTTACTGAATACAAGCACCGGATGAATGTTCCTATGTCAAAACAGTTGTTATACTGGTTTCATGACGTGGGAAATCACGGTATACGTGGAATGAATGTCAGAAAAGGAATGTTAGAAACTATAGAAAAGGGTTACTCTTTGAATATGGTAAAAAAAAAAGATCACTCACCTTCGCAAATACGACAATGGCCTCTGGATACCTGTAAGAATACTCTACATCAACATACTCGGAAAATTCTTTGTGACATCCACTGTTGTTCGACTCTGTTAGGGTAGCTGCTACCGGTGTATCGTCAAGATGACTTTCGTTCAAGGCACATATATATTGCCTAGCCCGCATTTCGGCTTCGTATCTTTTCCATTTAAAAATGACAGGAAAGATTTTTACCGATCCCGAGGAGTACAAAACACAACACATATAATCTTGGTTGAAAAGTGAAAGTGCCTCCCAACCCGTAATTGCAATAATGTCCCAAGTTTTATTTTCCGTAGAGTTTCCAACGATTGCAGAGTACAGTAAAATGTCTGTCTTAAAATGTTTTACTTGTTTTAAACGTCTGGGAGGAGAAATATGACCTGTCGACGCATACTCTGTTAGAAATGATGTTGTTCCTACCGAGGTACGACCAATTGCGGACTGTGACTTATTTACCCTTCTTTCCCCGGGCTTTGTACTGCTTATCACTTCAGGGGTAACTTCCGTTACTCTTACAAATGATTCTCCTCTTCTTAGGCCAGTCATATGTTCGATCTGCTGAAACAGCAAGAATAGGTATACTACTTCAGTTCTTTATAATACAATGTAGATCCATTATAAGATACGTGCACTATTGTAAATTCCTTAACAAAAACAAGTTCAATTATTTACTTGGAGTATAACCGTAAAAACATCGTCTTCAAAATCTGTATGTGGTAGATGGTAGTCACTCATAGATGAGCCATACTCTGTGAAAAGAGGGCTTAATGCATCTGCGAAAAGTATCGACCCACGTCAGCCTGCGCAGTCCGCGCAGGCTGACCTGGGCCGAAACTTTTCGCTATTGGTCAATTCTCTGTATGTCAAAGGACCATTCTACCTCATGATTCAGTCGGTTGTTAAACAAAATGGACTTTAAGGACCCATGATCATATGATGACTTGCTTGGTATCATGCATCACGGAGATGCCTTAAGCCCCCTTTCACAGAGCATGCCTCATATATATAGTGGAACTTCTTACAAAAAAAAATCTGCTGAATAATATTGAAACACTTAGTTGACAACAGTCTGTCGAACATTCCTTATTACAATTTTTGAAGTTACAATAGGAGTTATCGCAAGATGTTCATAAGCCCGCATATGAACTCCAACACAAAATTTAATTCATTTTCTTAGGCGAAAATGTAACCTTTAAGCAAAGGACACAAACACCTAAAATCCTGTCTATACCTACGTCACCCTTTCTATCTATGAAAAAATATAATGATTTGTCAAGGCGTTTGGATTTTTAAATGGCATATCAAGAGCCACATACAGTTCTTGGTTTAGGAAAAATTGAAAGTCCTTCATAAAAGTTTGATCTACTAAAAAGATGTAACGATTCATTCAATTCTTGGGAACAGATATCAACAAGCCTTCCACGAAAAACCTAAAATACAACACCTTTACCAGCTTCACTTGTTTAAAATGTCTGGGAGGCAATATGTTTTTGCCGGTGCACAGTCAGATAGAAAATGATGTTGTTCCTACCGAAGTACGGCCAATGGCGGATTGTGAGGTAACTGCTCTTCTTTCCCCAAGCTTAGTACCACTTATCACTTCTGGCGTAACGCCCGTTACAGTAATAGCTGAACTTTCCCATCCCAAGTCATAATTCATCTGTTGAAATGAAAAGAAAAAGACAAATATAGTTCATAGAATAAATATGTAGACAACACTTTAATGTGGTACAGACATAAATGAACGTTGTCCTCCCCAGATAAACAATCACGGCAGTGGCTACTTTGGAATTGAAAACGAGCAAGTATACGCCATTTAAGATTTTTTTTAAAAAGATTAAAGAACTTATCTGGAAAGTGATTGATAGTTATGTAGAGAACCGTCCTCGCGCTGTTCTGAAATGCGACGATAGTGTTGTTGGTCTGTAAAAGTTTTGAACGTGCACATACTAGAGACCTATACAAATACATAGTATATGTGGAACTGTAAAGCCCCTTTCATTCTTATTTCATTTTGTGGAACTCTTGAAGTTAAAGGCCTCTTTAGACCTACGGCAGTCCACGCATAAACAAAAACCAGTGGCACCATATTTAAAGTACAATCAAACGCAGCCATCGGTACTAACGGAGTGTCTACAAGGCATATTAAGGTTTTCTCATTTCCTTTTCCCGTTATGGGTTAGTTAACGATCTGGCTACGTTACAGGCACCGTGTAGTTTCCTATAATATTGCCTTGTCTCGCGAGACTTGTTCATTTTCATGCCATATATGCACAAGAGTGCTCAAAGAGAGATAACTCTATTGGACTGACGATATATAAGTATTGCAGTGCAACTAATTGTGACCGTTTGGTCGCACGATCGACTTTACCCTTAAGTTGCTAAGCACGACTCAAGAAACTTTTGCTAAAGGCGTAGATCATGGATCATGGAATCGGTCGTATGCGTGGTCGTGCAACGAACCAAAGATTTATACACGCCCAAATATGGATCTCAGCTGCTCAACGCTGAATTTCGAAGAACGAACGACATGTCTTCAATAAATCGATAGTAGGCAACAATACCGAGCAAAAGTATAAAGTTGCCAACAGCAACTTCCGACATACTTCTAAAAGGTCGAGAGACCATTTCAGCTTCCGGCAGATTCATCTCTTTTCAAGAAATAGTGACACAGAATCTCTTTGAGTCGTAAGACGATCGTGCAGTGTTGCAAAATATGATGTGAACTGTCTAATAACAGTCTTACAGTCGTATTCAAAGCTAAACCGAACGCACGACTCCTAGCTAAGCGACAAAACATTATATCAAAGTTTCGCACGCTCATGCATCTTGTCGAACAAAGGTTTGCAACGATGTGCAACACTCGTTCGACTGTTAACTGCTGTGACAAAGTACGAGAATTTCGACTGTCGCGTCAGATATTTGAACATGTTCGTAAGTCTAACGCGATCGGTTGCGACCCTTGCGACTCTGTATTTACTGCGATAGCTCACAAGACACTATGCGAGGCGTCGTGCAACACTGCTAAAAATGTGAAAGACGCTCAAAGGGGCTTAAATAGCTAACCTATTGGGAATCTTTTTTTAAAGCTTTACTGTCTTTTGGGACAGTTACTTACTAACCATTCTATGGTACAGAAATGTTTTCTATTTTCGGCTTCTTATTGTCATAGAAATCTAGAAAATGGGTGGCCTTAAAACAGGTCTTGTCCCATTTTCATATTTTGTTGTCGTTGGCCAATCATATTTTGTGTCAGGTTTGTCCCTGGTGATAGTGAATTGATCATTTCATTGCTCATCTATATTCTTTGGTATGCTTGCAAAAATGTCACGTTATAACCCAATGGTCTACTAGTATTGATATGAGCCATGTTATGTGTAAAGGGGCTTAATGCATCTGCAAAAAGTATCAACTCATGTCAGCCTGTGTCGTCCGTGGAGGCTGACCTGGGCCGAAACTTTTTGCTATTGGTCAAGCTTCTACATGTCCAAATACCAGTTTCATGATTCAGTCGGTCGTTAGACAAAATGGATTTTATTTGTGTCAAAATTATTTGATGCTTTGCCTGGTACAATGTACTACAGAGATGCATTAAATCGTTCTCTGTCAGAGGAACACTCATACATATGAGCCATGCCCTATGAAAAGGAGGCTTAGTGCATCTGCAAAAAGTATCGACTTAGGTCAGTCTGTGCAGTCCGCGCAGGCTGACCTTTGTCAGAAACTTTTGCTATTGGTCAATTTTCTGCATGTCCAAATACTAGTTTACCTCATGATTCAGTTGCTTGTTATCTAGACGAAATAGATTTTATGGATCCATGATCATGTGATGACTTGCTTGGTATACAACGGGTCACGGAGATGCATTAAACTCCCTTTTTGCCAGAGCACGACTCATATATATATATATATATTGAAAGACTGGGTACGGACGCAAATAGATCCCGCACAGAGGCATTTTGGGTTTTTTAAGTATCTCCCCGAAATCGCTCCATTAACACTTTTCCAGAGGACAAAATTTTATACATGTCGGAATTAAAAACAACTGTATAAAACAAATTAAATGAGACCAAATGATAGTGATATTTCTGTGAAATGACAAGAAAACATGATTGGAAAACATTTCCCCCATTTTTTCCATGTTTTCAAACGTCTTCTGTCTCAGGGTCGTTAAATTTTTGGATCGTGTGGTAAAGAGTTCGCGGTGAACAAAAGATTTATCATAAAGTAGTACAAAAAAGCTACTTACTGCATGAAAAGTATGCCGTATTCTTTTGATCCAAAGACTTTCTAGTTTCTCAAAAGATACATATATCCCCAGGACGCTGACAATAAACAAAGTGAGTATAATCTTTAGAGAAGTATTCACCATTTTCCTGCTGAACTTGAACGACTATAGAAGAAATTTTGTCAAATTTATATACTGTATATCGCCTTTGTCGTGTTGTTACTCCTACCTCCAGTAGACCATTTTTTCCATCCTTCAGCAGACTGTTTCTTAAAATATTGTAACAAAAAGAGAAATTATCCGCCGCTATCAAACTCTTCTTTGGTCATAATTTTATAATATGATAATCAAATTAAATATGATATCAAAATCGTTATCTATATTATACAGGAATGATTTCGAAATCGTTTGTGAAAACATTGTAACAAAAGGAAAAATTGCTTCTTACAAGCAGTTTCTCCATTAGCCATGTTTTAACCCTTTACCACACAATCCCGAGTTTTAACTACCATGGAAATGAAAACTTTTGAAAACAGTGTGGGAAAAAGGAGAAAATGCTGGTAATCAGCATTTTCTCCTTTTACCCATTTTTTCGACCCTACAAAAAGAAATCAATTTTTAGTCACATTTATTTTGTCGCATGCAAATGCTTTCAATTTGAACAATTCTAAAAATTTGTCGTTTGGTAAAGAGTTACAGAGTGTCGTGCTGCAAGACAAAAAGGAAAATTGTCTGCTGATATAGATAAGCAAAACCACCCACTTAAATTCCGACTTTGTGAATACAGATGTTAATTCAAACTTGTATCGTTATTCCAATCGAGTTTCAGTATTTCCGACTAATTTACTTTATGCTCAACAAAGCATATTTTCCCAGACAAAATTTTGATATCACGAGGTATGCGGAAACACTTCCTTCATGTGTGTGTGTGTTTGTGCATGTTTGTAAAGTCCAAATTAACACTTTCGCTAAATGGATTCGAGTTTTCTCTGGCTCTTTATGTATCTTTTCGTTTTAGTTGAAGCTGTTTTGGTCAAGGATTAGAATCAGGCAGCGGACGGTGTGGATTCAAGATCAGACTGCACTTTTTGTGAAGTCTGATATTGATCTAGATCGTCCAACAAGGCTATCAAAGGCCACATTGGCAGTCAAGGAGATAATTATTAATCCTTAACCTGCTAAATAACTAAAATAAACTTTCAAGCCAAAGAAAAAATGGAGTTTGGCTATTTCGAAGTTTTTTTTTTTTTTTTTTTTGGAGGGGGCGGGGATATTTCCTTATCGGACAGTGTAGATGCAACATCAGACTGCACGTTCTGTACAGTCTGATCTTGATCTACACTATCCGCAAAAAGCCGTTGAATCGCGCTTAGCAGCCTAAGGGTCAATTTGAAGAATCGGAAAATAAAGAAGTAATAAAAAAGACGCTGAAGAAAATTGACCACGAGTAACTGCAACATATGTTTCTTTGAAAAGAAATAATTAGTTGTTTTGTTGTCGTGCGTAATATAATTAGCTCTTATGCTAATACATGCTCTTATCGAAAACATTTGCAGAGAACAAATAAAATGTGGCTCAAACGAAGTATTTGTCTGTGAAAGAGTATGAAATATTGTGGCAAAAGAAAATATTGATTACCTGCATCTCCTCCTTTTCCTACAATATTTTCAAACTTTTTTTTTAATCAACTTTCATACTTTCATTCAATTGCATATTTATGATGCTCGCCAGCTTAAAGATTATCAAACGGTTACACGATGAAAAATATTGTTATTGTTATAACTGGTATCTTTGATATACTCGTACTTTCTACAGGTACTAAGGGTAGAAGAGGTAAAAGTAGAAGTATATTAAGAAGAAGATATTTTGATACATACCTAATACCTGGACAGTCACATTAATTAAATTAAAAAGAAAAGTTGACCTCTATGAATATAAGGGAAATCTACCTATGATCATTGATATCAAGTATCGATGACTTGTGGCATACGTATTTTTTGAAACAAGGACATTTCTTGAATATACTTTGACAGAAATTTTACAGTTCTTGAACAATCAAAAAGAGAATTCAACAAATATTGCCCAGAGTTGAATATCGAACATATTTAAGCTGAATCTCAATTGTCTAAACAAAATGCCTACGAGTTAAAAATGAATGTTTCCTACCAGAAAACTTAAAAGAAATATTATAAGTTTATCATTCTGCGAAAACAGTATACTGATCGAGAGATAAATGACTATAATAACATAAAGACGAGACAAATTTACCATTGATAATTTTAGCTTTCATTGTCATATACCACTGATGTTTTGCTACATTGTTTATAAGAGTGAACGCTATTTTTTTACTCTCAGCTTTAATCCTACTGGCAAGCCTAATTTTTTTTTTTTTTTTTTTTTTCTATCATTTCATCAAAAAGTTTTTTTTTTTTTACAAAAGAGGCATCTCAACCAAATGGGCTTTGGTTGTTCTATCTCAAATATATCTACCCTTGAATTACATGCCCTTGAGGGCCTGAATTGCTCTACTGGCATTGATTTTGCTTTTGTTCTAGCATACATTATGAATTAATGATGCAAAAGGGGAAAACACACACACACACACACACACACACACACACACACACACAAAGGAGGGAGGGGGGGGGGGGTCTCTGAAACTGAGCTTGAACCCAGGAAGACAGCGCAAGTAGGCAATGTGAATTAAACATACAGTGAAAAGAAATTGAAGCACAATTTCTTAAAACCAATTGTTTGGAATCCAACCAAATCTGATGGGGTTTCAGTACTCACTGCTTTAAACAAGTTTCAAAGAAATGTGACTAATAATGTTGACTGTGTTGAGTAAACAAGACTAAGTCATCAAATGACTGTTTTTCCTAAACTGATTCCTAGATTTTCTTCATTCTTAACAGAGTACAATCCCTTAATGATACAAATAATTTTGCAAGTTTCAAAAGACTTGAATGAAAAATACGACTTAATTGCGTAAACAAAAAATGTAAATTTTCAACTTTAAATGGCTCCTTTTCCCATACTGATTGTCATTTTTTTTTTTTTTTTTTTTTTTGCTTTTTTTTTTGTTTTCAAAATCAATAGGGTTCAAGCTATTGATAATATAACGCAGATGTGCAAGCTTCATGAAAATTCAACCACAATTCCGACGTTATCGCATAAACGGGAATTGTAAATTTTCAAATTTAGTTGGCTGCTTTTCCTATACTGATTGTCGATTTTTTATCAAAATCAATAGGCTTCACCCTATTGATGATAGAAAGCAACTGTGCAAGTTTCATGAAAATCCGATTACAAATCCAGACTTTATCGCGTAAACAAGAAATTGACATTTTGAAATTTAAATGGCTACTTTTTCCACACTGATTTGTCAGATTCTTTTTTTTCAAAATCAGTAGGGTTAAACCTAATTATGAGATAAATAAACTGTGCAAGTTTCATGAACATCTGACGACAAATATAGGCTTCATCGCGTAAACAAGAAATTAAAATTTTGAACTCTAAATGGCTACTTTTTCAACAATGATTGTCACAATTTTTTTTTTTTTTTTTTTTTTTTTTTTTTTTTCAAAATCAATAGAGTTCATCCTATTGATAAGATAAACAAAATGTGCAAGTTTCACGAAAATCCGACCACAAATGCAGACTTTATCGCGTAAACAAAAAATTGAAATTTTGGTAGTTAAATGGCTACTTTTCTCACACTGATTGTCAGATTTTTTTTTTTTTTTTTTTTTTCAAAATAAATAGGGTTCAAGCTATTGATGATATAAACAAACTGTGCAAGTTTCACGAAAATCCGACCACTAATGAAGACTTTATCGTGTAAACAAGAAAAAGACTAACGGACAGACAGACGGACAGACAAAGGAAACCACGCCATGACATAAGGTCTGCCGGCTTACAGCCAGGCGAGCTAAAATCAAGATGGAAAAGGGGCTTACTTGTTGTATACTATGTTCCTTTGTTTGGTCACAGGCACGAACTTATTCCCCAAGAAATATTAAACTTAACACTTAGTTTCCATTTACAACAACATCGAAACTTTTTATAAACATGTCTGTCCATTTTTGTCTGATATAGAAGGGTCATTGGCCCTAAAGCGCTTGCCCGGGTAAATTCATCTAGGGCTGATCATGCTGGCAATGATGTAAAACGCGTACAAAATATACGAGTCATGCTCTGTAAAAAAGGGGCTGAATGCATCTGCGAAAAGTATCGACTAGGTCAGCCTGCGCAGGCTGATCTTACCAGAGGTTTTTCGCTATTCCCGAGTTTTCTGTATGTCAAAGGAAAAGTCTACCTTATGATACAGTCGGTTGTTACACAAAATGAACTTTACGGATCCATAACTATGTGATGACTGGCTCAGTATCATGCATCACGGAGATGTATTAAACCTCCTTTTGCCAGAGCGCTGTTCATATTCAGTGTGCCTGATATGAATTGAGGTTTTTTTTTATTATTATTATAACATTTGTGTGTGCTACATTAAATTGATATGAGTTCAGCCTCAAGCCTTATGAGAATTTCATTGAAAAGCAGACCTCTATGTAGGTGCATACAAGGTTTTTTCTGAGATTTGTCCCAGTGACCTACTTTTTGACCCTATGCAACTAATTTTCAAAGTCGTCTGGTAATTTATCGGGACAAATATTCCGACCAACAATCATGGGCAGTGGACAGAAAATATAGCCTCTAGAGTGTTCAAAAGGCTTTTCTACGATTTGTGTCAGAGACCCAATTTTTTACCAAACTTCTTTTTAACCCCTTTGAGATTTCAACAAGAAACATGTTTAAAACATTCTGATCAATTTTCATGTGGTCTCTAGAGTACACACACGGTTTTTCCGAGATTTGTCCCTTTGACTATATCTTGACCCATTTTCAAATTTATTTTTTATATCATCAAGACAAACATTCTGACCAGCTTTCATGAGTATTGCAAAAAAAAAAAAAAAAAAAATACGTTCTTTTAAGTGCTTGGATTTGTACAAGTTTTTGAGTACTTTTTGATACAACAGGACCAAGTTTCTTACTTTCAGTACATTCTGTCCAACTTTCATGAGAAATAGACTGAAAATTTGAAAATGTGATACCTAGAGTGTACATGAGGTTTTTTTTTTAATCATTTGTCCCATTAACCTACCGTGTACTTTTTGAGATGACGGATCCTATTTCCTAAATGGTATTAGCAATTATCAAGAAAAACATCCTGACCAATGTTCACGAGTATTAGACTGGAATAATGTATCTAGAGTGCACACAATGTTTTTCTAAAATTTGTCCCGGGTCCGTATTCACCAACCATTCTTAAGAACGTTCTTAGACTTATTCTTCAAGGTTTTCCAAGTTTGAAAGTAACACAACTTCTGATTGGCTAAACCGTATGGTTTAGCCGATCAGAAGGTGTGTTACTTTCAAATTTGGAAAATTTTGAAGAACAAGACCAAGAATGTTCTTAAGAATGGTTGGTGAATACGGACCCTGGTGATCTATTTTTAGATCCTGCGTGACGCGTTTCCGACGTCCTTGAAGATATAACTGAGACATACATTTTGATCTCCTTTCGTGAGTACTGGACAGAAAATAAGGTCTCTAGAGTGCCCACAAGGACTTTCTGAGATTTATCACAGTGACCTGCTATTTGCTTCTTCTCATTTTCAAACTTGTCCGAGATATCAACAAGACAAACGTTCTCACCAATTTTCATGAGCAAAAGTCGGAAATTATGGCCTCGTGTGGGCACCCGAGATTTTAAAAGATATGTCCCAGGGACCCACTTCTTTACCCAAAGCAACTCATTTTGAAACTTGTCTGGGATATGATCGAGACTAACATTCTGACCAATCACGAGTATCAAAAAAAAAATATGGCCTCTACAGTGCACTCGTTGTACTACTGAAATTTGCCCAAGTGACTTACTTTTGGTCTGACGAGACCCAGTCAGGTCAGAGATAGCATCAAGCCAAACAGCCTTGTCCACTTTCATGGGTATTGGACAGAAAATTAGGCCTCTAGAGCTCACACAAGACTTCCTGAGTTTTGTCTCAAGACTTCCTGAGTTTTGTCTCGGTGACGTGCTTTTGACCCTACCTGACTCATTTCAGACTTGTCCGAGATGTCATCAAGATAAACGTTCCGGCAAATATTAATGAGTATAAGAAGGCAATTATGGCCTCTAAAGGGCACATGAGGCCTTCCTAAGATTTTTCCTTGTGACCTACTTGTTGCCAAAAAGCGACCCATCTCAAAACTTGCTTAAGATAACAGAAAGTCAAACTTTCTGACCAACAATGAGGAGTATCAGACAGAAAATATTGCCGCTCGAGTGCACACAGGGTTTTACTGAAATTTGCCCCCGTGACCTACTTTTTGACCTGACGTGACCACATTATGAGCAGCTTCTATGACTTTTCAACTGAAAATGTTGCCTCTATGATGCATACATGTTTTTTCTAAGATTTGTCACAGTGATCTACTTTTAAGATATTATCAAAACTAATATTATCAAACCAACGTTAAAAAGTATAGGACTGAAAACGTGGCCTCTAGAGTTTACACACGTTTTTTTATAAGATTAGTCCCAGTGACCTACATTTTGACCTAAACTCGTCCGAGATTTCGTCAAGACAAACATTCTGACCAATCTTCATCAGTATCAGACTGAAAATGTGATCTTGAAACAAACATTCTGACCAACTTTCATGAGTATTGAAAGATTGCACACAAGGTAACTGTTGACGCTGAACGACTGACAACGGACACAATAGCTAACCTTGAGCATTTTGCGCTCATGTGAGGTTAATTCAATGCAGTTGAAGTGCTTGATGTCAAAATTAGAAATGGCCTACTTATGACTACCACGGCCTGGAAGCAGTTCAGAGAGGTGTATCGTCAAAGGCGTGTGAGCCCAGGTCATGATCCTGTATTTGTTACACAATCGTCCTTGCATTAACTTTTATATTGAAAATATTCTCTGAAACTACCACACCAATTTTGACAAGACTTCACAGAAATGATTCTGGCATTAGCTTCTTCAAACTTCTTTCAACAATTCAATTCAATTAAAAACTTGTTGCAGTGTCAACAAAACTGAGAAGTACTTAAAATCTTTTAAATCTTCTCACAATTAAGTGCAGTTTGGAATTCTCTTCAAAATGGCCGAAATGATCCATCGGTTGTCATATTTCTCGTAACTCATATCAGGCAAAGCACAAGGTATTTGACAAAGATAGGACTTACTTAGGGCTAGGCTTATTTCTTCCATGAAATTTTATTTCAATACAAGCTTCTTCTAGTTAAATATCTCTGCCATTGCCAATTACATGTATGACAAATTTGTTCTTTATAAATTGGAGCAATACAGGGCCAACATGGCCCTCTTGTTCAAGCATTTACCCACAAACACGACTTTAAACGACCCCGAGGAAGAAGTCTCCCGAAAACATTGTGGGGAAAGCAGAAAATGCTGTTAACCAGCATTTTCTCCTTTTCTCACAATGCTTTCCAACCTTTTAAATAAAAATTTCCAAAGTTTTGAGTCACATTTATTTCGTCCTCTGCAAAAAATCCTTTCAATTTGGTCAAGTCTAAAATTTTGTCATTTGGTAAAGAGTTAAAAAGTCGAATACAGGCAATTTTCAGACAGCTCAAAATTCTATTAAAAACCCTGAAGAGGTCCATCGTTTATGCCAGTTTTACAGAGAATGTGTGTCTGCGTCCAGTGAAACAACAACAACAAAACAAGTTTTATTCCAATGTAATGCATGAACGTCCCTACTTCCCTTTATATGCAATAATGAGAACAAAGTAAGACTTTCGAAGTTATGAGGCACGGTAGGGATTTTTGTGAAACCTGTTGCGTTACAGTTGAAAACGATGGTTTTAACCCTTAGGCTGCTAATCGCGACCTACGGACCTTTTGATGACAGTGTACATCAAAATCAGACTGCACAGAACGTGCAGTCTGATCTTGGATCTACACTGTCCGATATGGAGATATTTCCCCGAACCCCCATAACTTTGAAATGCCAACATTTTGGTTTTTACCATCGGCTTAAAAGTTTCAATTACGTAATATAGCAGGATAAAGGTTAACAAGGTTTAGATTTGGTTCAACACCATGGTCTAGTTATAACACAAGCAGTATCGATACTTAGTAAATTGGTTCAGCGCAGTCATAATGCCATCGGCATTTTCGTTTGTTTGTTAATGTTTATTCGATCAATATCTCAGAATTTAATCGAGGAACATTCGAAAACGGTGATCTTCATTCATTACCTCCTGAAACAAATTTGCAGAAGACGACTTTGATTAACTCTTTACCAAACGACAATCTTTCGGACTGGTCCAAATTGAAAGCATTTGCAGACGACAAATTAAATGCGGTTAAAATGATTGCATTTCTTTCTGAAAGGTTAGAAAACATTGTGGGAAAAGGAGAAAATGCTGGTTACCAGCATTTTCTCCTTTTCCGAAATTGTTTTCAAAAGGCTTCTTCAGGGTCGTTAAAAGTCGGGATTGTGTCGAAAAAAGTTAAACTAAGAATAATCAGCAGGAATTGAGGTCCGATCCATGAACAAATGTTACCAACATAGATCAAGGCTTCCTTCATGAATGGGAAAATATAGTGGCAAAAGGAAACATTTTACATGACCAACGATTTTTCCTTTTGATACAATGGTTTCACACCTGGCCTGCAGGAAGACAAAACAAGAGGGTCATGATAATCCAATATCACTCACCTAACAGTAATTGTACAAATGAAGCGCTATATTGTGCGTTCCCCCGTTCTGTTCCGCTGCCCAAAGCAGATAAAGCAATTTTGCAGGATCCACCTACGGTCGAACTGTTTACGTGTCAGTATTACAAAGCTCTGTGGACTAACTTGTCAAAAAGAGCAAAACTGAGCAGGATCATCAAACATTAAAATTATTTTGAGAACATTTCCTTAGAAGAACTGTATCTTTGTATTCTGCTCCGCAACATATGATTTTCTGTTCATATTTTTACCCCGCATACATTTTTATTATCATCAGAGCGAAAATGAAAAAAATCTGTCCATGGGAAAAAACTGTGGCATATGCCATTAAGGACACTCGTTACTATCCTTATCTGTTAATTAAACATATTTTGAAATTTTAGGGCCGTTTTGGATGTAGTATATTGCATGTAACCAAAGAGATTAAATGATAAATATCAGTATTAAAAACCAAAAATATTCACTTGGCAACAGCATCTCAAACAATATCAATTTCGTCGAAGATTAGTCTGTTCGATCTGGGACTGTATTTGGCAACCATTCTCAACTTTCTTGGCCATATTCTTGAGAATTTTCTAAATTTGAAAGTAACACGACTCCTGATTGGCTAAATCATTTAGTTTAGCCAAAATTGTGTTACTTTCAAAGTTAGAAAAACGTAGCGAATAAGACTAAAGACAATCTTAAGAATGGTTTGCGAATACGGACCCTGGTCTTGATCCACATTTTGCAAAAGCACCCTAGTCTGTCTGTGCTATATCATGAGGTTCAACCCGATCATTCTTTATGCAGATTTAAAGCTCTGTTCAGACCACAAAAGGGACTGATATTGTGTTCTATCTTAGAAACAAGGTGGTCTTTAAGGTGATGTTCTATTTACTTCAATAGACGAGAAAACGTATGTCAGAAAAGACATCAGCCAGGCAAGATGGTAAATGAGCTCAGAGTAAGGTTTATTCAACTGTTTTAGTATCGAAGTCTACAATATTCTTCGTCATCTGGTAAACTATACTCCTCCATAAGGTGTGCAATAAAATCTGTTTAGTATGTTGGATGCATGCAGGCCCTTTCTTGACGGATGTGCAGGTCATAGTCAACAATCACCGACATGCATCTTTCATTTGAAAATACACGTAAAAGGCTAAGACATTGCCAATGAGCTATGCTCTGGCAAAAGGGGGCTTAATGCATCTTTGTGATGCATCGTACCAATTAAGCCATCACATAATTGTGGATCCATGATAGCCGGTTTTTAACAATCGAATGAATCACGAGTTACACTGGTCCTTGGGCATACTGAAAATTGGCTTACAACGAAAAGTTTCGGCCCAGGTCAGCCTGCGCGTATTGCGCAGGCTGACCTGAGTCGATACTTTTCGCAGATGCATTAAGCTGCCGTTTCACAGAGCATGGCTCAAATGTTGTTTCATTTAAACAAGGGTTCTTTCTTTTCCAACTCTTTGAATCAAACTGAAAATTGAAAAATAGAAAGTACCTGAATACTTCAGAAAGTATTATGCTTAAATTTTTCTCCTTCAGATATACACATTAAAAATACAAAAGATATTAAACAGAGCAAAGTGTGTGCCTTTCTTTTTTTAATTTCTGAAAGGGGGGGGGGGGGAGAGGAGGAGAAAGATAAATATTAGTTTGTCAGGCCTTCTTGTTTGTTGGCTTGAATTGGGTTTATACTTCTTCCACCACTATTTAACATGCACCGAAAGTTCTTGCCATTTAAAGGCCCAATAGCAGCCAAGAGTAAACAATGTGGGTCTTAAAATGCATTTGAATTGAAATCATACATTTAAAAGTATGGAAATTATTGTGAAGATGCCAATCTGTTATTCTACAGTTGTTCCAAGTGCAAGTCGCTGGCAGAGCAACAAATTTCAAAACTAGGTTAAACAAAAAAATAGAGCGACCTGGCAACTTTTGACCTAATTTTAATATTCTTTTTTTTCTGCCAGAAACATACACTTTGACCGACCATACATTAACAGACTGTCATATTTCCATACTTAGAAATGGTATGATTTAAATTTAAGTGCATTTCAACACCCATATAATTTACTTTTGGCCTCTATTGGGTCTTTAATAAACTGAGTTGTATAAACAGGTATCCAACATAATCTATTACAAGCATGAGCGATGAAATGTATCTCATTCTTATTTATTTCCCTCGTAAAACAATATGCACTTAACATCTAGTTAACAAACTCTTTCCCACTGGTCAGTAGTGATTTTCAATCGCATTACTATATACTGCAAATTCGATATAAACTCCGACTACAATTGAGTGCAAATTTATCAATTTATCAGTTAAGTCTGAATTGCATGATAAAATGACACAGAAAAACAACTTTAAACCAACAATTACTACAATATAATGCCTCTCAACTCATTTTAAGTAGTCTATAATTGCATCTACATCATCCCATCCATCGAGAGGAAAAATACAGTATCATCCAAATAAAGTTCTAAAAACTGATCACACCATTTCACCATTACCACAAAAACTTCAGATTCTACAGTACATGTCCTTCAACACATTATGGAAAAAGAATGAAAGTGTTTAAAAACGTTTATTCTCTACTTACAATTCTGAATTCTTGATTGTTTGTACATAGGGTTATTATCAATAAGTCTAACAACATGAACATTTGGTGTTCCACTGCTTACGTCAAATATTTCTAACATGACACGTGAATTTGGCTCTATAAACACAGTGCAATGGAAGCGTGGTAAAATCAATGTCATTTTTATTCTATGTAAAGTAAGAATTAATCCACATCCCCTTTTGAGCTTTTATTTTTATCAAGAGTTGATCATGTTAGAGTCGAGATAATCTTTCTATCATGGTTTATTGTTCAATAAACCACCGTTGTGATTTATGAGGCACAATGCATGAACCACGAGCTATCGCCCTAGCTGATTACTTAGTGTGCCTCGTAAGTCACAACCATGGTTTATTGAATGATGAGCCACGACAAAAAGAAGACTATTTCTTAATTAACATTTACCTTTGTACCATAACAGACTGAAAATTGAATCCTTTCAAAATCACTTAAAATAAATGCTGCATTTGATCTAATATGCAAAAGTTCAAAAGTCAGCATGCAGTGCTAATAGTTCATGGTTTTGCAATAAAACTTTATCTTTACATTCATCCACACAGAAGTTTCTAGTAAAAATTGGGAAGTCTGTAAGCAGAAAATCTTCTTTGACGAAAACTATCATCATAAGATGAACTGACTGGAACAATTTAAATAAATTATCTCAGATTCAAATCAAAGAGGAAAAAATTATTTCATTTCCTGCTTTCAAATTGATATGAAAAATATTCTGCAATAAGAGACTACTGATTTTGGTCCCGTTACAAAAGGTAGCATAGTCCAGGTTTGAGCCAAGATCCGAAGTTTTGGGATGTCGAATCTGAGAGTTATGTTCTGTCAACAGAAAAATCCTACTTGAACTGTAATTGAGCTTTTGACCGAAATATCTCATAATATAGGACAGAATAGGTAACTATACATTGTATATTCTGTGCAGTCTGGTCTTGATCTACACGGCTTGAGAAAGCATTATGTGTTGCATTTTGCATGCTCTGAGTCAGTGATCTATGCATGGAAATGAAATCTCTGACATAATTCATGATTCAGACATAATTTTGTGAGAAATAACCTAGACCTTCACTACTCTGAATACGAGGTTATCTTTTAAAACAGCATAGCAGCAGTACTGATTGCTCACAAATTAAAACCTGTGAATAAAGAGCAACATGTTGAATAAGACCATATTCCAATAAGAATGAGCATTCTTAATATATTGGTTTGAAGAAGAATAGACAAGATTTTATATTTCTACTGGAAAATCTATACAGTCCAGGGGCGTGACTGATAAAATGTGAGAGTGGAGAGAAATGCCCTGACCCCCTTATATACTTCAGTAAATATAATTATCATTTCTGAGCAGATCCTAATGAGCCAAGTCAGTTTTGAATTTAGTTTTAGATTCAAACGGGAGAGATCCTCTGACAGGAGGAGGATCACAACCCTGTCTGGGGGTCAAAATTTCAAGTAAACATGTACAATATCAAGACCTCAAATGTTCAGAACGCTCCCTGTCAGCTATGTATACAAAGAAACAAAATACATATTGCAGGGAAAAACCGTGAAAGTGAAGTCTATGACGGATAGAAGTTTGATTCTGTTTTTATCAGATCCTTGGTTTTTATGAATTATTCATAACCTCTCAATGCAGCAGAAGTTCTGACAGCTAAAATAAGCAACAAGAACTGCCGACACAAATTCTTGCCATGATTGACAATGACAGCCAACCCTTTTAGTAGACCAATGCATTTACATTATCCTATGAAAGAACAATCAAGATTTCACAGTGTGTTGACAAAAAAAATCTGTATTTCCTAATATTCTACCAACTTCTCTTCACTAAATGACAAAACTTAAGACTTATCTAAATTGAGAGCATTTGCAGACAACAAATTAAATGGAGCTCAAATTATGAAATTTTTCTTGGAAAGACTAGAAAACATTGTGGAAAAAGAAAATGCTTGGTACCAGCATTTTCTCCATTTACCACAATGTTTTCAAAAGCCATCTCTCTCAGAATTGCTAAACCTCAAGATTGTTTGGTAATGGCTTAATTTAAACTACGCCCTTTCTGTGATTTTTGCACTTTCATGAAAATAGTTCAATGTAATAATTATAATGTATTTCTGCACTATCAAAATTCTAGACAGTGTCAATAGTTGTTCATATAATGCACATATTTTTGTATCAAGTCCTATAGGAAGTAATCAGGAGTCCTTCGTGTTACATGTGGCTCTCCACGTCGAGGAGCAGGATCAAACTGTAAGCTGAAATATGAAGAGAAAAATAGCTTGTAATGATATAACTGATGAAAAAATTAAAATGTACAGAGGGCAAGACAAGAAAAATTCATAAATTCAGAAATCCATACAGGTGTTTAAACCTTTACCACACAATCCTGAATTTTAACAACCTTGACAAAAAAGCCTTTTGAAAACATTGTGGAAAAAGGAGAAAATGCTGGTAACCACAATGTTTTCTACTATATTAAATACAAATTTCTTCATTTTAGCCACATTAAAATTGTGGTCTGCAATTGCTTTCAATTTGGACAAGTCTATTTTTTTGTCGTGTGGTAAAGAGTTGAGAATAAAAAAACTCTGTTAGGTGAGTTATTTATTTTCCCTGACCTACTTTTCAACTGGTTCTTTACCAGCAACATTATCCTCACAGTGGAGCACAATAAAATACTGTCAAATCTTGAACACAAAAGAAGTATGATATTACTACTAACAATTTTTTCTTAAGGGGGTCATTGTCTTTCCCTAATCCTGTTATTTAGGGGGTCATTTGACATAGCAGTCAGAGTCACAACCTGAGAAGTAAAATCTGTTATAAATCTATAATCATCAAGTGAAGAACAAACTGTATAGTCACTTTTAAACAGTCTTTAACTTGTATGCATAATTTTACATGATGCTAAACTTTAGCACCACTAGTTGAGTTTCTCAAACTCTTGTTCTGCAATTTTCATATCTTTACTTCATGTTGCTACAGGGCTTTATCATTTACAGAGCCGAGATATGACTAGTGCTGTTGTTGATTTTCCACATATTGTTTATCGTATAGGCATATTGCATCCAATGCCCAAAACTAATCAGACAAATTACCTCCAGAGATCATTTTGCTGCAGAGGACTATCATTATCAAATATGATTTCACCCTTGTTAAACAAACAGAATGGACACTATCTGTCAGTACAAAAGATGCAGATACAAGTTTCAAGGCTGTTTTTGTCAGTATTCCAGAAAATGAAGCCCACATAGCATGTGCAACTTCAGGCTGCATGTTCTGTGTGGTCTGATCTTGATTTTTACTTTTGCACAAGCAATCAAGTCTGGGTTCATTGCTAACAAGCCTAATACATGCAAACAAGTTGTGGCTAAAGCAGTGTAAGGGTACACTTACAAAGAATATTTCAAAGCATCATCTAGTTCCATGATGGCCGCCTGATTTCCACATCTATAACAATAGTTAGGTGCACTAAAGATGGTCACTACATTTCTGTCATGACACCAGTTGTAGCCCTAAAAATACACGTCAATTTCAAATAGGTATGTCTGCTATTGTTTGCACTGTCTTGAAGCAATACAAGACATAAAAATACATGTAGGCTCTTTCAGAAAAGGAATTGTCACAACCGCAGTTACCAGCTTTTTTCCATTTTTACAAAAAAAAGTTTTCAAAATGCTTCTAAACTATGTTTTCAAAACATGCCATTCTTTGGTAAAAGGTTAAACATTATTTAACCCTATACAGCTACATGGATGAAATGGGTATTATCAATCAGAAGGGTGTAAAATTTTTTATGTACTCCCCCAGCAGCAGGTATAAAAAATTACTCGCCCTGCTGAGTTTTTCACCTGCCCAACTTTTTTGTGAAATATTTTTTTATATAATTGAAAGTCATGTAATTAATTATACTTAACCCTTTACCACACAATGCCAACTTTTAACGACCCTGGAAGAGAACGTTTTTGAAAACATTGTCGGAAAAGGAGAAAATGCTGGTAACCAGCATTTTCTCCTTTTCCCACGATGTTTTCTACCCTATCAAAGACAAAACCCATCATTTGAGTAACATTTAAATTGTCGTCTGCAACTGCTTTCAATTTGGACAAGTCTAAAAGATTGCCGTGTGGTAAAGAGTTAATTACATAATTTGGAACTAAAATAAATGTTATAATGTCTGATTTTTAGCATTTTATTCAACTGCCTGTTTACCATCATCATGCAATGAGAGGAATACATTTTCTAATGACAACACGTTAACACACAGACAGTGTTCCTGTACATTGCTAGTATAAAGATTATCCACACTGTCACGTTTTCTCATCAAACGACTTGCCATTCAAACACAAAATCAACTTATTTACATAATTATCTGTCTTACATGCATAACCTAATTTGTCATGTAGTTATTCAATCAATTTACTGAAAAATAGGTCATGCTAGTTCTTCAGTAAGTTTAGAAAACTACTGAACCGGTTGGGAATTCCCTCAGTTTTTCAGTCTTCTTACACACCACACAGGGCATACAAACCATATAATGCTAATAAATCAAAGTGAATTTTGCCACACAACATTTGCATCATGGTGTACTCAAAAAATTTTTTTAGGCAATATCTACTACTAACCAATCAGGAATCACATATGAGATTTAAGCGCCACCCATAATTTCTAAAGCCACACCTTGATTCTGCATAATATGGTGTGCATTCCGTCACAAATCTTTTATATGATGTGTATTTAGCCATGACTGCTATTCCCGTTAATTAAGAAAAGAAGACTTTTAAAGCATAAACAGCCCAATATCCTCCGAGTCGTCCCGATTTTAAGATCATGCCCATTGATCAGTATATGACGTGAACTTCTGATAGTTTAGCAGTTCTGTATGAAATTTTGCTGAATTTTACGGGCTCTAAGTGCATGTTATATATCAGGATATGCACTTGCCTGGTAGGGCGAGTCCGGTATTTTTTGTACTCACCCGAAGTCAAAGATCACTGGCCAATGTGAGCGGGCCAGTGGAATTTTACACCCCCAAGTCAGTTGAAAGAAAACAAAATTCTGCTGTGTCAAGGTTTTATCGTAAATATAGCACAGATAAAAACTCAAGAGAATAATGTTTTTGATACTTACAGTGTAGGCTTAAACATTATAGTTTCATCAGCATGACACAAAAGGTGCAAAAGTGTCACAGAAAGGGCTATTTATGAGAAACTTAACTGTTTGCCTAAGTTTTCATTCAGCAACAAAGTCTCATGGGAATAAATGAAAATACTACAGGACCGTCGAGATTACCAACATTAAATTAATTCTTTACCACACAATCCTCAGTTTTAATTAGCCAAATAGAGATTTTTTAAAACATTCTCGTTTCCTCACAACGTTTTCTACCATTTCAAAGAGATATATCATCTTTTTAGCTACATCGAATTAGTCATCTACACAAGCTTTGAATTTGGATGAGTCTAAAATTTTGTGGTCTAATAAAGACTTATGTAACTTATATAAATGTCATTCTGATTATGTTTCAGTGCAGTGAATGATACCGACCTGTGTGGTTGAATTACGCTTTTTTAATACTTCAGTCATATCAAAGACAGGTATATTTTATTTTCATGTATACTGCTTCTAAAAGATGGGGTACAATACTTCATTTGCAAACTTGCTTTTTTCTCTGAGCATTATTAACGCCACAATATCATAAAACATTTTCCCAAATTTTCATTATCCTTTTTCACTTCTTTTCTGTATGTACCTCAAATGAACTTGGTAAAACACTTCACTAGCCATGCTATGTTAAAAATTTCCACATCATAAGAGCTTCCAGAAGCAGACTTACCTCCATGACTAGCTGATGGGCTCTTGACACTAGGGTTAAACCATTTGTATGATTGAATGTTTCCGATATATCCTGGCCAAATGTATACCCTGCTCCTCTTGGAGATATACCCCAACCACCTCTGTCATCTGGATCTGACCACAACAGGTCACACATAGGCCCCTGATGAAAACAAAAAGGATGAAATCCAGTACCTCATTGGGTAGCTTTTCATTTTCATCACTTGAACATATAAGCATCTTAAAGCAGAGATGAACTAAAATATTTCTTTGAATGTGTTTTTTCGTGCTTTCAACAGTACCTCAGTTTTATCACAACAACCACTCACTTAAAGGACTACTAGCAGCCAAAAGTAAACAATAGCAGGCAAATTTACTCCATACCAATGCAAAATATGGACATAATTATGGGTCTTGCAATGTGTTACAGTACATTCAAACTGTCAATTGCTAGCACAAAAAGGAAGTTTCAAAATCAGAATTTAAGTTGGCAACTGCCAGCAACCATGGGTAGAAGGGAAAAAATATCCCTTTTGCCAATTCTACAACAACCTTTGGATGAAATGTAGGACAAGGAATGCCATTCTTGAACTTGCTGGTACACACAAATGTCTCTTAACCCTTTACCACAAAGTCCTGACTTAACGACCCTGGGAAAGAAGCCTTTTGAAAACCTTGTGAGAAAAGAAGAAAATGCTGGTAACCAGCATTTTCTTCGTTTCCCACAATGTTGTCTTCCCTATCAAAGACAAATTCCACCATTAGAGCCATATCTAAATAGTTGTCTGCAAACACCTCAATTTGGACAAGTCTACATTTTTGTTGTGTGGTAAAGGGTTAAGTGTCATGCCTGAGTATTAAAAAAATAAAACATAGCATAGGCTTTGGGACCTTCCAAGCTAAAAAAAAAAGGCTACAAAAATTTAAGAGTTTTACCTCATGTGGAACTTCTTGAATCCTATCGAGGGCTCTGATATGATCTAAGGTGTCTATGGACGGAGACAACCCTCCATGTAAACAGAATATCTGAAATAAAATAGTATCATTCACGATATCTCCTTCAACATGTTTTCCAACTTGTTCACTTTCTTTGCTATAAATCTCATGCAACTCTTGTTTTATTACTTTTAAATCAATTTCAAAGAAAAAATTGAGAGTAGGTTCCATTAACACCATTTCAAACCATTCACCTGTGATTATACATTAAGTGACACCCTTCAAACAAAATTCGACAAAACGCTGACCCTCTTAAAATGCGGGTCTTCTCTCCTATAGCTCCAAACCATTTAACCTTTTTTTGGGAGGGTGGAGTGGGGGTGGGGGTATTTTTTCAGTATCTATCTTATTCAGGTCCACCATTATGCTGATGAGAATGGTAACGAAAAATAAAACTTACATGTCAACCACGCACATGCGTAATGTGATACGCTGCAGTGCTGGTACTGTGACAGTTTTTCACATTTGACAACCTTTATATTCTTTACTGGATGTACAACATAATTACTTTGTTTGATAAATACAGGCACACTTGATGAAAAAAGGATGTCAGTCTGTAACTAAACTGTCTTGACACGTGAGTGAACAAGTTATTTCGTTTAAATGATATCCCCTGCCAAAAAAGACCCGGCTTTTTTGTTATTTGTCTATAATGAAATTATGGATTAAGCCCCATCTTTCCATAAAATGGCATTTCTTAAGATAAAACAAATAATTATTGTCTGTGGCTTATGATAAACAATATAAATCTGAAGTTTCATAAAATTTTGTCCAGTAGTTAACGGGATATTATCAGAAGTATTCATCAAACCCCTTTTTTCCATTGCAAGGCATTAAATCAAAAAACAACAACAGAAAAAAATACATCCACAGACTATCATACACAACTTATGTTTTAAGTTTCATCAAATTTTTTCAATTTAACATTGATATTCTACTAATAAATCTACATTGAAAAACCTCTTGTTAATTATTGTCTTGCCATTTATCCAAGTGTTTTCCAAGTGTTTTCTTAGAGCATTTTGTTTGTCGTATGTGTTATATTTTGACTAACAAATATTTAGATCTTATCAACTAGTTCTCATTTAGTGCTGAAAATCAAATATAAATAATCAAAGGCTTTGTCGCGTTGAATTTTTTGTATTTTCATTTATTTTCTATATTCAGCCGTATTATTTTACCGCCCCAATCTTGCAGGCATAGTGGTAAACAGCACTGTGTCTCTTTCTGATTACCTGCAAAGATTTAACTTACAGGAAGTGATTCATCTCCTCAAAGCATTAAGTGTTGCAATGCAGAGATTGTTTATCAGCTGCCTGAGAAAGGGCCTGGGTTAAGCATCTGATAATGTATAAAGCATATGATTATTTCAAAAATATGTATCTAAACTGACAACAGTGTGTATCAACTTGCATTATGTGTCATGTTTCAAAGTCGCACTCTAGTTCACTGCTAAATTTACACACTGTCTTGTGCTGACATTAAACCCTCACTTTTCCTACATTCATGAGAGTGCGGTCCTTAGTCTAAACATAGTAAACAAACCCTTGGAAAATGAACCCAGATACACCACTGTCATCGATCATGGCTCCCACCCACAGTGCTATTCAATGTGCTAGTTCCACTCATACCATCAACTACTACAACATTAGTAACAAGCATCACAAAGGAGGAATATTTCAAGGAAAAAGAGAGCATCTGTTTTGTATGATACATATAAGACTGTGAACATAGGATATCCACTACATGAATCAACCTTGTGGATTCCAGAAAGTCCAAATAAGTACTCCAAAAAAAGCTTAGTATTGTTGAAGTATTCAACGGCTTTTAATTTTTTACTTCACATACATCTTTTTGACTTTACTCTCTACTAAACGACAAAATTTTGAATTAGTCTGAAGTCAAGGCATTTGCAGACAACAATAAAAATGTGGCTTACATGAAGGAATTTGTTTTTGATATGGTAGAAAACATAGTGGGAAAGTGAGAAAACGCTAGTTACCAACATTTCCTCCTTTTCCTACTATGTTTTCAAAAGCCCTCTTTGTTAAGGTCGTTGAAACTTGAGATAGTGTGTACAGAGTAAAAGGGCATCAACATCATGAGTAATGGCATTTTGACTTTGGACAAAGAGGCAAAATTCCAACCATTGTTTCCTTTTCCACAAGAAAGAAAAGTAACCTACCTGTCCATCAACAAGTGCTGTAAGTGGTAAATAGTCAAATAGATCTGTGAAATATTTCCAAACATTAGCATTCCCATACTTCCGTAAACATTCATCATAAAAACCATATACTTGGGTAATTTGCCTACTTTCGTGATTTCCTCTTAAAATGGTTATTCTATCCTTGTATCGGACCTGAAAATTACACATGAAAATCAACGTTTTTCTTCGCAGATTACACAACAGGCTATTTGTAGACAAATCATTAACCAGGGGTGGCAAAATCAATTGTTCGAGTTGTCCGAGTTGTAAAATTACTGCTCCAAGCAAGTGTAATTTTTCCCTCTTATTTGTCCGTGGACAAGGAGAAATTGAAAATTTCGATTACAAAACATCCTAAAAAATTACCTTTAAGAGCCTACATGTCAGTAAAAGATAGAGCAAATCCATTTTTAAAGCAATATACCCTTCGATGTGTCTCATTTCTTAGTAAGAGTTAGTAAACAGAAACCGGATGTGTAGGTGTAAAACCACTTGTTCGATAATGCATGATAGTCGTGGAAATCATCCAAGACTGCTTTGTTGGGGTTTTGTTCCATAACCGACTTGGTTCACAATGTCAATACTCAAAGTTCAACATTTGTGTTAGGTAATAAAATGGTTCTTCAATAGCACTATTTACTAACCATGTGGATTTTTATAGTCCCACAACATTTTCAAGAAAAAAAAATCCTTTAAATTGAACATTTAAGATGCTTAATGATTCATTTTTCATTATCTTTCCTTGTATTTAATGTCTGCTCCAAAAGAAAATGCTTCTGTATGGACAAGTAAACTTTCTGTACGGACACGTGAATTTTTTAATCTACTTGTCCGTGGACAAGTAGATTTTTTTGACATTTTGCCACCCCTGCATTAACATGAGCAAATGTTTAAAAAAAAAAAAAGTTTTAATTTTTTTACCAGATGACAAATTCTATGCTGGCCCATAGCAAAAGCACTTGATGCCAACCAAACACATCTTTGACCTGTGTGACTTAAAAACAAAAGGCCACCTACTTGGGTCATGAGAGACACTTGTATAAACAGACCTCCAGATAAGACAGAGTGATAGTATTCTAAATCCATTATTTCTCTTCCAAATCCTATGTTGTGGGTACTCATTAGAATCGTCTCAATGAGACGATTCTAATGAGTACATATAACATAAGGTTTAACGGAGAGTGATTAATATTTTCAATTTTGAAATCAAAATCACTCCCTCTACCTGGAGCTTTATATAAAGTTCAGGCTCCTAGGTAAAACAGCTAATGAGTTAGAGCATGGAAACAATTTTCAAATAAAGTTCACTTGTGACCTTGACCTTTGATCCATGTGACCCAAAAACAATAAGGCACCTCCTTGGGTCATAAGCAACACTTCTAGAAAGTTTCCTGGTCCTAGGTCAAACAGCAATTTTCAAAGTTCATCTGTGACCTTGACCTTTGACCCATGTGACCAAAAAACAATAGAACATCTCCTTGGGTCATGAGCAACACTTGTAAAGAGTTCCTGGGTCCGAGGTCAAACAGCTTTTGAGTTAGAGCATGGAAGTGAAAACCAAACAGACTGACAGATGGATGGACTGCTGGACGTAAGGGTGGGGTATAAATTAATGATGAGATTTGTATTTGAAATGCTAGTAAACATTGTGGAAAAGGAGAAAATGCTGCTAACCAGCAATTCCTCATTTTCCCACAATGTTTTCAAAAGCCTTCTTTCTCAGGGTCATTTAAACACAGGACTGTGTGGAGAGAAAAGCTACTCTTCTGAAAGTCATGTAAAGCATTATCCTCTCTCATGTGTGTATTTAACTATTATAAAAGCGATGTCATTTCATTAAATATGGCAACACATGACCTAGACAGTTTAGAAGTAGCTGACACTGGTAACCTTTAAAGGACATGAATATTATTGATTTTACTGTGGACATGTGCAGTTGCCAAATAATTCTATTGACATTACAAATCTCACACTAAGGAATTTTTGCTTTTTATCACAAATAAAAAGTATGCTTGACTTGAGATGTGGCCCACACATTAATATAGCGTTATTTTACCAATCCTGCACCCTAGAATCAACTTTGGCGATTAACATCAGAATACATGAAAATTGTTAACACTGAAAACTGAAAATTTTCTATCCAAAAAACTTGAATAAACACTACTAATCACTTACATTGCAATTTGATAATCAACGGAGATGTAAAGTCATAAACTACAATGTATCTGTAATGAATATAACATGACTTATTTCACTTGATCAGATCATAAGCTCTAACTATCGCTTGTTATGAACTACAATTAAGCCAAGCCCACATCAGCAATGTTCTTAGCCGCATCAAAGTTGTATCAAGAAATCTGAAAGACGTCCACCAAGCAATCATTTATACTAATTTGTAAAAAACTCAAGTCTGTTGTTTTGGAAAAGTAGATTTAAAAAGAAAATCTGTATTTTTTTCAGTTTTGCTGCCATGGCAACTTGAGTTTTCACAGGAACCAAATTCTTTGAAATAACTGACCTTTCTGTCAATTTTGACTGACAGGTCATATTAGCCAATCAAAACACAATATAGTGTGTCATATAAGCGAAAGGATCAGACAAAGTTACAGCCTTTACTATTGACAGACAATGCAATTTTTTTTCTTTTTGTTTAAACAAAGAGGATTGGATAATAAAATAATTATTTCAAAATGGATTAAAGTTGAGGATAAGAATCATGTGGTAAGGTAATTGTTACATAATATACTTTGAAAGGAAAACTAAATCCATTCCAAAACCCTATATCCATGTAAATGTTGCCTGTAGATTTAATCAGGATTCCGAAAAACCAGCCTCTTTAAAACAACAGAAAAATATTGTTTTCTATCGAATTGACATGTTATTTACTGACAAAATATCTTAAGAACTTGTGCCCCTTTCCCCTATCAGTAATTATAGATGTTGCTGACAAAAATCAACTCACAATGTATTTTCTTTTCTTAAATGCTGAGACCAAACACAGAATCACGAACATATTTGTTGTTTTCCCCCCTCTGTAAAAATGTTTTCAAATGAGGTTTACATAAGTACATACATGTAACAGAAAGCTGTAATCAAGAGATGGTGTAATATTACATATATACAATTGTACCACCATAGGAACAACACTGTTTCTAAAGCAGACAGGGTGACAACTTCTACTTACCTTCAGGGCTACTAAAAGAGTAACTGTTTCTACTGAATAATAGCCCCTGTCTACATAATCTCCCATGAAAAGGTAATTTGTATCTGGTGAGTATCCTCCAATTCTAAATAACTCCATCAGATCATGAAACTGACCATGTACATCACCACTCACTGTGACAGGGCATTTTACTTCCTGAACATTTGACTCTTTGGATAAAATTTCTTTGGCCTAAAATGATACACATAATATTAAACAAATTTTGATCTCCATAACTTATTATGTTCATACCATTCATTGTTCAATGCAAGTCACTTTCAAATTGTAAGATGTTCAAATGTAAAATTTCCAATGCTATTTTGGCCAGAACTACTACACAATATTGGACAGTAAAGATTCAAGATCAGATAGCATGTTCTTCAGGCTGATCTTGATCAGCACTCCATGTGTCAATTGTACAGAATGTCAGTTACACAACCCCTGACCACTGAGTCCTCTTTTGGGGTACCAACTTGACCCCTAAGATACACAGACCTTTATATTTGAACTAGACTGAAGAGTCTATCCACATGCTAATTCTAGACTTTTCCACTGAATGGGGTACAGCAGAATTTCTTTAATTCGCACATAGCTGAGTTGCAGCTATGTATTGGTCCCTATGCTATCTACGGTACCGATATTTATCCTTCTTTATCAGTGTTAAATTCCCCAAAATACTTTGAAGGTCACTGGTTCCAAGTTTGCAGTGTATTTCAAAAAGTAGCTTTCAATCACAAACTTCTACCTTTCACTGGTACATAAGTAATCCACTTGCAAACTTACAAAGGTGTGAAAACCCATGACCAACCTTGATTTTCACACCTGTTGATTGACAATTTAACCCTTTTCCAAACGACAAATTTTGGACTGGTCCAAATTGAAAGAGTTTGCAGACGACAATTTTAAATTTGATGAAAATGGCAGAAAGTTCTCAAAAAGGGTAGAAAACACCGTGGGAAAAGGAGAAATTGCTCCTTACGAGCAATTTCTCCTTTTCCCACAGTGTTTTCAAAAGACTTGTACTGCAGACACTTGAAAACCAGGGCTTGTTTGGGAAAGGGTTAAATTGGTATCAATCAGTTATTAACTGCGAGTGTAATTAAGGGCATTGTTTGGTTTGTAAGGTCAATTAATCGATCAAAACAACAATTAAAAATTCCGAAATCCCTTTAACCCTTTTGAAAACACTGTGGGAAAAGGAGAAATTGCAATGAGCAATTTCTCCTTTTCCCACAGTGTTTTCCACCCTTTTTGAGACCTTTCTGCCATTTTCATCAAATTTAAAATTGTCATCTGCAAACTCTTTCAATTTGGACCAGTCCAAAATTCGTCATTTGGGAAAGGGTTAAACATTCCACAATGCATAAACAAATAATAATTCATAGTCTGGATTACCTGCCCCTACCACTACCTTATAGGGTCAGGCAAAGCTAATAATGGCTTCCATGGCAACCTGAAGCTTAGCCATACATGCTTTCCTGTTTTTCCCAGTTTTAAGTGGTCAAGTTTGATCAGTGAATAAAATGAGATAGATTTTGTACAAAATATACATTACGGAATCCAAAAAGTGCTATTTGGGTATGGTTTAAATATAAATCTGAGGATGAATCATTTTAAAAGTAGCCCTATTTGCTGATGTTTTATCGGTCCACTGACATTTCGGAGACTTCACGCATTTTTTATATGTAGTTTTCTTTAGCTAAATAAGAAAGACAATTAAAAAAAATTAACTGCCATTATTATTTGCAACCAATCTGTTTTCAATTCAGCCTATAGTCTGATCAAGTTAAATAATAATCTGTTACTTCTGCATAATTATTACCAAAGGGGGCGGCCATTATTGTTCTTTGCCTGACATACTTTTGAAATACATTGGGGTACCAGACTAAAAATGCAAGTCCTCTGAGCAATTTGATCACTAGAAGGGGAAATCGCTCCAACAGAATTTAAAAAAAATGCAAAAACAGTGGATAAATTTGTTTTTAGTGTTTATCATGATAATCTATAGATGGATGAAAACTAAAGATAAGTAAATATTCAAGTTTCAGATAGACACACGAGATAACCCCAAATTCGTAAGCTTGCTCTGATGTTATTTTTCATTATTGTGTCTCCGGTAGGTGAGCAGAGAAACAATCACAAAAATAACATCGGAGCAAGACTTCAGGTTGAAGGTAACCAATGATATAAAATGGATACAAGTTCACGGTACCGTAAGACATGCTGCGTAAATCGGTACGTCTATTTCCGCATATATATGAAGTAGTGTAAGCAAATTTCGCCTGCAATAGAATTTCTCCAACTCTGTTCTCTGGCGATGTTTTCGATATTGAGACATCATTCAACCACAAAAAACAAATGATATCAACATGTGAAGAGTGTTTTGAGCTGTCAATTCCAATCTAGTGACAGAAAAATACATATTAATATGGCAAAAGTTCATCAGCAACCTATCACATGCTTTGTCCCACCATTTTATTAAAATGTTTTAGGTGCCTCGTTTAAATGCAAATTTAAAAAGATATGTTTTAGCCTAAAACTTACTTGTGTCATCAATTTTTGCTTTGACAAGTCATTTATTGAAGTTTGATAGCTGGAGTTTTGTATGGGGTGCCTAAGGGAAATATATCCATTTGAATGACAGAGGGGTCCTCGCTGATTTTTTCCCAGAGAAAATAGATACATTTATCTTGATTTAGACCGTAATATTTCAGTGCCCTATTAGAAACTAGAGCGGTCACTGAATGTGAATTAATACCCCCGCCAGCGCTTTGACAGAAAAAAAGTGTCGAGTTCAAGGGGAGATAATTCCTCAACCAGGGGGAGTTGACACTTAAAAATTACGTCTAGCAAATCTTCAATATATGATCAATATATGTGCAAAGTTTCAATGCAATTGAAGGAAAACTGTAGGAGTTTGCGACACAAAATTGCTAGTAGTTTGTACACAGACACTCGGACGGACGGACAGACAGGCTGATTCCAGTATACCCCGAAAACATTCGTTTTGCGGGGGTATAATAGTTACCTGAAAAATCATACAACTGTCGATTTTGTTTTCTGAGACCTGCTTTTTGTTTGAGTTAATCTAGAATTTTTCGAAGGAAAGGGATATATGGTTAATATCCCAGGGAGGCGATGAATATTGCTGTGATTTGGGCATTTCATTTTACCCTCTCTGGGGCCCCTAACTTTTGGAAAACCAAAGTTGTTGAAATTGGCTTATTTTCTTTTTATTGTCTTCAGATGGCAACTTTGTACTGTCTCACTTCCAATGATGTTTTTATAGATAACCTTAGATATTTTAGTTGCAAAATTATTTTGTATAGAAGTATTTGGATAAAATTACAAAGTTACATAACCTTCTGAATACTTATTAGTTATCTGAACTCATTTAAAAAAAAAAATAGGGGTATTTCAGTGGTTCATGGGATTGGCCTGGGGTTGTCGAAATATTTAGGAGTTTACATAAAAAAGGGACAAAATATGATTCTGTAAGTGCATCACCCATTTATGGCAGTTGAATCAGAACGATTGTACCTCTTTCATGGCAATTCATACCAAAACAGGGCTGCGTTAAATCAGAATGGATTTAGCAAAAAAAAATAAACAAGTTTTGCACCAATAGCCTCTTTTAATCAAGATATTATTTATCCAGCATTTCAGAATTCCGCGTTTTTGATGCACAAAGTAAAAGCCTGGCGCAACAAAATTAATACATGGCATCTTCCTTGGCACAACATAAATCAAAACTAAAAAGGAAAATAAAGGATTGATTCAATTAATATATCTTACAAAATCATCAAGGTTATAACTGCAGAATCATATCGAACCCGCTTTCTAACAGTAACACTGAATTATTTGTTTCTGGTTTACACTGAATAGGTCTAAAATGCGACATTATTCTGTGTGACATCGCTGTCTCTCACCTGTATTACTTTATGGAATCCGAACTTAAACTTTTTGTCTGTGGTTTAAACCCTGCTCAGTAATAGTCACCCACTTGCTGGACTATTAGGGATAACAGATGACAGTTTCTGCAAGATCATTGTTTTCAACTTTTACCTTTAATACCACACTGTAATTTAGAACTTTTAGCATTATGTGACATCTACAAATTGGCAAAGGCAAACAACACATGAAAAAAAAAGTTACAGACCACAACACATAAAACTTCTGAATGACCCCAAAAATTCCTAACAGCGAGTCACAGATGACCCCCACAATTTAGGAGTTAGCAGAAACACTGCTTGCCTTACTTTAGTTCAGTTATAAGTATCTAAAGTTGCTGTTAAAATAGCAACATAATTCCATGTTGGAGCTTGCTAAAGGAAACTATGAGGGAGCGAGTAAGACCTTTCATACATGATGAATGTCAAAATGAAAAATAACGTTTGTGGGAACTTATAAATAGGACTAGGTCAGGGGGAGAGAAAGAATACTTATCCTGGAGTCATGAAAAGTATAGTTGGTTAAATAATATTCCGAAGAAATACAAGATATACACCTTTTCACACAAGGTTTTGACTTGATTTTCTGTCAGTTGTTTACATTCGTTTAGTTGTTCTATCCATCCGTCTAGTTCTTTCGCCGCCGCTCTTTCGTCATTCATTGTTGTATTTAACTGTTCTTTCAATTCTAAAATGAAAATAGGCAAATCAATGCTAGAATGGACAAGAAAACCATAAAGGTTGTACTTTTGGGTATGTAACTAGGTTCAACTTTCTACCCAAATTAAACAAAATGGCGTCCATAATGAAGTGAAATGACGTCATGATATTTGTCGGAACACGCATAGCGAGTTGAAATTTTTGCAGGTGTAACAATGACTAACATAACATATATAACTTCTTGTTAAGCTTTTGGCCCTTTTTCTCATTAGTATTTGTCATTAACCTAGTCTAATAAGTACATTAGAATAAGGCTAAAGGGAATGCCCAACTCAAACATCACTAACCTGGTTGAAAATTTCTCTACTGAAGCGACATCTACACCGGAAACGAAGTTTGACAACCGGAAGTACTCTTCGGTCTTTTTTGATGATCAGCGGACGATCATGGCCGCAGTGATTTACATGGCCAACTGAAAATCTGTAACAATCCGAGTAAATAGCAGAGGACAACACAAAAATGGCTAACGAACAGATGACTTTACGAGCAACCCTTGCCGGTCATGGTAACTGGGTAACTCAAATAGCCACAACTCCTCAATTTCCAGACATGATCCTGTCGGCTTCCAGAGGTAAAAAAGTTGGTGATAAGATTACAAATGTAATGTAAAAATGGGCAAAGTCGATAAACGGGTGAATGAGACGTTTTCACAAAAAAAAAAAAAAAATCAACCATAATCGTTGTTGAAGTTACTGATCTTTTCGGAAGTGGTTGCATGACATTGCCCCATTTTGGAGGCTTGCTGAAGCCTTGCTCCGATGTTTTTTGATAGTGTCCCCAATAGCCCAGGCAGCAACCCCTCTTTAAATGCATCTTGAAGAACTATTACTTGATCACAACAGGATGCTCTTCACAAAAGTTCAGTGTCAAAGGGTCCTGCTTGGGTCAGTGATAAAGTGTGGGACTTGACCTGGATTCGAGCCTCGCTGGATACACAGGATTTTCTTTGGAGTGTTCATGGACAAAACACTTCAGTGCCCCAGCCTAGTTCTGATGAAACTCAGGAAATATATGAACATGTTAGCTGTGGCCATGAAATAATGTTGAAAGCTGTGTAATAAACCATTCAATCAATCACACTTTTGTTCATCAATGTTTTGGTTGTCTGCTAAGGCCAGAAAAATATGCATGTGTTTCAGGTAACCCTTGAAGAAAAAAAAAAAAATAGGGTTTTACGCTTGGAAAAACTTCATTTTTTTCCTTTTTTTTTCAAATTACTGTAATATCAAAGACTTCCCACTATTTTTTTCACTTTTATAAATATATCGTGTAACAACTGCAAAACAACCATAAACTTTGAGTCACTCATGCCAGAACAAAAAGAAAAACAAATGATTTGTTTACAAATTCCATGAGATGTCTAGTCTAGTACAGATAACAGTCCCCAAAGGCGATGTTAATTTTTGACTGGTTGCCTCCTGGTACAGAGACGATCATGAAAAAAACGGTTGAAATCTACGCACAGATTGCGCACAGATTTTGTGCACATTTTGCAACTGTCTTATTTTCACGAACAGAGTACAAAACTAGAATATGAACATACATGTTGCTTACGTATTCAGTAATCCTTCGCTACAAGCACAAAATTAACGTTTTCAATTTAAATGCTACACAGTGAAAAAACAGGTTAATTCATCTGTCGCCCAATGTTTATGTTCACCTAGAGAGAGACAAAATGCCTGCCAGGCGTAATAAATTCTCATTTTTTTTTTTTTCAAGATCACACGTTATAAACAACTCTCTACAATCACTGTTGGTAATGAAGCTTTTAATATTTTGTCCTTGGTCATGTGTGTTACTAAAAATTGATGGCATTTTGGTGCAATGCAGATTTTCAGCTTTACTGAGAGAATGGCGGTTGCCATTTTGGAGGAAGTCGATCATGCAGATGCTGATTTCAAGCATCTGAAAGAGTTTAGGCCTTATGTACATATTGGAAATTTTTCAACAAAATAGACGAAAGGGAAGTCGTTTGACAAGATGGAAATCGTCATGGGCTGAAATTGATGGTCAAGCGAAAATTTTCCAACGCTATGTAAAGCCTATCATCTGATAGACATCGGCCGCAGTCACACCATTTACCGAAATGGAATGAAACTCCTTCAGATGAAGCACATGGCACGAAATTGACATAAATTGAAAAAAAAAGTTTAAAGTCGGTGGCTATTGTGCAGGGTCTGTTGAATCTCCTGAAACACACGTTTTTTTTCTGGCCTAATGATAAGGTCCTTGATCCATACAGTACACTTGCCTCGAAGCTTCATGCGCGAATTTATAATTTTTTCTGTGCATATTTTCCACGAAGATTGCGAGTAAAATAATGTGAACCACGCACGAGATATATAGTTAGTTATGCGAACTTTTGCACACTAATTCTGATACTTCGCACAAATTTTCGCATGTTTTCACTCATGGAGTTTTATATGTCAGGCATATGATGAGTATGTATCTGATAATTACTAGGTTAAATTAATTACCTTGCCAATTAAGGACATCAAACGCATAAGATGTCACTCAATTTACTGGCATGAGATCTTTACTTCATAATGACATGGTGTTATTGGTTTTCCTCACTGACATATATAGAAGTGTATCGCGTTTTTCATTTTGCTGAACTATGACCGGTAGTGTGGAAACATGGATCCATTTATCAAAAAAGTGAAAATTTGATTTAAACAAATGGTTCCAGCTGATTTAAGACTAGTTGATTCTTCCAATTAATGGATGAAATGTCAAAAATAATTTATCCTGTGTTGGTGAATGGCAATGTTTTTTTTTTTTTACCAGATAAGGTTGAGTGATGGTATTCTAAATCCATTATTTATGTTCCAAACCTTATGTTGTTGGTACTCATTAGAATCCTCTCGATGAGACGATTCTTATGAGTACCAATAACATAGGGTTTCAGTGAAGAATAACTAATATTTTCGATTCTATAATGAAAATCACTCCCTCTATCTGGAGCTCTGGACAATGGAAATTTTTTTTCTAACAGCTATACTTGACCTGGGTACCGAGTCAATGAGCTGTGTGGCCAGTGCATTTAACCCATTTCCACACCATCCGGAGTTAAAAGGCCCTTAAGGAAGAAGGCTTCTGAAAAAAAAAAATGGGGGGAAAGGACAGAAATGCTGTTTAGCAGCATTTTCTCCTTTTCCTGCAATGTTTTCTATACTTTCATAGAAAAAGATCAGTTTTGTAGTCACACTTTTTCTAATGGCATAGGTCTGAAATATTTTTAATTTACCACACAATTCCGAGTTTTCACAACCTTGAGGAAGAAGCCGTTGAAAATATTGTGGGAAAAGGAGAAAATGGTAGTAACCAGCATTTTCTCCTTTGCCCACAATGTTTTCAACCCTATCACAGACGAAAGTCATAATTTGAGCTGCTTTCAGTTTGTTGTCTGCAAATGCTTTCAGTTTGGAAGTCTAAAATTTTGGCGTTGCGAAGAGCTAAAGCAAATAATTCAAATGTTATGATTATCAATTAGTAAGTAGATGTATTGCCGCCCTCTTTGTTTATGTATGTGATCGGTCCAGGAAAGTTTCATAAGTTTTCCTCCATTTTGTAATTGTTATTTTTTTCTCTCTAATATGTTGTTGTTACTGCTATTAGTATAATTTTTTTTTTTTTTAAAAATGTGCATGTTTTGTCAGCATCACATTACAGTATTTTGGCAGTGTAGGAGATTTAAGCGTGAATTGCACAATAATGCCCTGTCTAGAATAAACACTGCTTTACCACCTGCCAGTAGATGGATTGAGGGGGGGTTGATATTAAGTTTACATGTATGGTCTTGATAAAGCACTGAGGTCAACTTTTATATTTACAGACAAGAGCCTTATGGTATGGAAACTGACCAGGGAAGAAAATCGATATGGTGTGGCTGTCAGGGAGTTACGTGGACACAGTCACTTTATCAATGATGTGGTCATGTCCTCAGATGGCCAGTTTGCTCTCTCTGGTTCCTGGGATAAAACTTTGAGATTGTGGGATCTGACCTCGTATGCTTGTTTTGTTTATTTCACTGCATATTGAAACAAAATTAAGCAGCCAACTAAGAAAAGATTCTAACCCTTTCTCAAGCGCACACTATCCCAACTTTAACAACTCGAGGAAGAAGGTTTTCAAAAACATAATGGTAAAAGGAGAAAATGACAGCATTTTCTCCTTTTCCCCCCACAATGTTTTCTACTCTATCAAAGACAAATTTCATATTTTGAGTTACATTTAGTTTGTTGTCTGGAAGTTCTTTCAATTTGGACAAGTCTAAAATTTTGTTGTTTGGTAAAGGGTTTTATCTTTTCTCACCTGAACTTTTAGAATTGTCTATATTGAAAGCACTGGCAGACTACAAGTTAAATGCAGCTGAAAAGATGAGATTTATATTCAAGATGGTAGAAAACAGCCTTCTTCAAAAGTGTCGTTAAAACTCAGGATTGTGTGGTAAAGGGTTAATTAGGACAGGCCATTTGAATTAAGAGATGATTGCCTGAGTACATCTGAAAAGATTGTAGGCAAAAAAGAAGTTGGTTGATATGGGCTTTTTTGCTTTTGTGACAATCTTTTTAAAGGCACTGCTTCATGACAAAGGTGTGTGCTGGTGGTTTTTTTTTTTTTTTTTTTCCTGTATGTAATCCAGGAAAGTATCTTTAATTTCTTCTGGCAATGCTAGTTGTGTGGGAGTGCTACTAATTCGTAATTTATTTCCCCTTTTTTTTTCCAGATAGGAAAGAGATTGGGAAGCCCAGGTTTCAATTATTTGTGCCTTCTACCTTAAGTTTTAGAAAGTGGGCTACTGGAAGAATAAATTTGTTAAAACTTTTACTATAATGATGGGTCAAAAGGATACATTGCTGACAGAAACAAAAACCTCCCCAAGAACTGATACACATTAACCCTTTCCCAAACGACAAATTTTAGACCCTTCCAAATTAAAGGCATCTGCAGACAACAAGTTTGAAAGTGGTGCAAATGAGCTTAAGTTTTTTGTCAGGGTAAAAAAAAAACACTGTGGGAAAAGGAGAAATGCTGGTTACCAGCATTTTCTCCTTTTCCCGCTTTGTTTTCAAAAGGCCTCTTTCTCAGGGTCGTGAAAACAGGGATTGTTTGGTAAGGGTTAAGAGAGCAGATAAAACTTTAAAGGTATTTAAAAAAAAAATAAAAAGAATTGCCTTAATATAATTACCCATAAAGCACTATTCACAAATGGAATTGCCATCGAGGCCAGTGTGGATCAAGATAAGACTATTATTAAATGTGCTACAAATCTTCTATCTTTGCTTAAACATTCAGGACAAGAGCAGCCTTGAAATTACAATTACTTGGGTCTCATATTTAGATTGAAAATGTCTGTTGTGTTTTTTGTAGGCACTCAAATGGTTATGTTTCTTATTGTTTTCAGTCAAACAACCACAAGAAAGTTCATTGGACACACAAATGATGTGATGAGTGTGGCATTCTCTGCAGATAACAGGCAAATTGTCTCTGGCTCCAGAGATAAGTCTGTGAAACTGTGGAATACATTAGGTGTCTGCAAGTACACCATTAAGGTACCCTAGCACATTTTACACTAAAGCATTTTAACCCCTTGTTAAACAATTCCAATTTCAACAAGCTGTTTGCTCGATTTCTTGTGTGGCTCAGTGGTAAAATGTAGGACTAGTGACCTGGAGGCCCCGGCTTTGAGCCTTACTGGATCCACTGGGATTTTTGAAAGAGTGTCTTTGGGCAAGATACTTCAGAACAACATGACTGAAATAACATTGAAAGTGGCGTAAAGCAACATTCAGTCAATCAATTAATCAATTTCTGTTCAAGAAAGTCTTCTCTACTGTTGAAAAAGAATTACTTCACTAAAAAAAAAAAAAAAAAATTGTCCCTTACCTCTTTTCACAGAATCCCGAGTTTTAATGACCCAGAAAAGAACATGTTAGAAAACATGGTGGAAAAGAACAAAATGCTGGTAACCAGCATTTAGTCCCTTTCCCAGAGTGTTTTCCACCATTTGTGGTACAAATCCCATCATGCATGCAATGTCTAATATGTCGTCTGCTAATGCTCAGCAGGGTTCTCCCCAGAAAATTTGGAAGGCGTAGTGCTACTTTGCCGCGAAGACGTGTCCAAAAGATTTTGAAGGACACATAAATATTGTTAAAAGAGGGATATATTTCAATTTTATATCAATCCTTGTCCTGCTAAATAAAATTCAATTCCCAACTGTTTTTAATATTCCATGCATTTGTAATAATTTGTGCTGGAAAGATATTTTAAAATGCTAAAATGACAAGCAGGTAGTTTTGACTATGATTAGACTGCACACTATCTTATGTTAAGGCTGATCTTTGTCTATGCTGCCTGCCAAAGCAGGAGTATTTCGAGATCAGCAGGAGAAGGGTTAAGGAATAAAGATATGGGGTATATTTTTGTCTTCAATTTATTCAGTTGTGTTATTTCAATAGTCATTTGAAGAAAAATAAAATATAAACTAAAGAATGTAATCAGTTATAAAATTTCAAAAAATAACAAATTTATGATGCTACCTGGCCACATATTTTAACCTTTTACCACACAATCCCAAGTTTTAACAACCCTGAAAAAAGAAGGCTTTTGAAAACATGGTGGGAAAAAGAAAAGATGCTGGTAACCAGCATTTTCTCCTTTTCCCACAATGTTTTCTTGCCTTCCAAAAACTAATTTCAATTTTTGAGTCTCATTTGTCATCTGCAAATGCTTTCAAACTGGACTAGTCTAAAATTGTGTCATTTGGTTAAGAGTTAAAGAACTCATGTTTGTTAATCTCGCATTTGTCCTTAACACAATTTAATTCTACTGTTTTTTTCTTGAGACCAAACATTTACACATTCTTTTATGTCAAACTGATGCACTGATTTTCCTCCTAAAGAGACAGTCAACAGACAGTTTTAAATATGGCCTGAATGGTTTTATCTCAAGTCTCTCTTTATCCTTTTCAGTGTAGAAAAACCTCTTTCACAGTCTGAAATATAATTTGAAATGTTTTCTTGTTAAATGAAAGTATTGAAAATTAAATCTGCAAAACTCGACAATTCTACCAATGATGTTCTGCCAAAGTCAAAATGCTACAATGATTCAACTCCAAGTGGTAACCAGCATTTTCTCCTTCTCCCACAATGTTTTCTACTCTTATCAAAGAGAGAAATCATCACTTTAGCAACATTTAATCTGTCGTCTGCAAAAGCTTTCGATTTTGACAAGTCCAAAAATTTGTTGTTTGGTAAAGAGTTAAATTCCTGTTTCCCTTGAATAAGGATTTAGCTTGATTAATGATTTAGCCTTCACCAAACAATCCCAAGTTTTAAAAACCCTTTAGTTTAGAGAAAGCCTTGGAAAACATTTAAGGAAAAGGACAAAATGCTTCTACCAGTATCTTCCTTTTTTACCACAATGTTTTCTATCATATTAATTTCAATTTTCACAATTTGAGCCACCTTTAATTTGTCGTCTGCAAACCCTTTAGAATTTATTAAAAGAAAAATTTTGTGTGGTAAGGAGTTACGAAAAAAAGTTCTTCAGGATCATGAATTTATAAATCCAATCTACACAGATACAGATAGTCAATTCTTTCATGAAATTAATTAGGTACGATTGATTGTAACAGAGCAATAAGCAGTAACTATAGATCAGAATGTACAGATGTGCAGACTGATCTTTGCTCGCAAAATCAACCAACCATTTAGAAATGTAGAATCAGGGCCTACAGTATTGACCCACTAAAAATATCTAAGATCAGACTGAATTCTCACAATGAAAAAGACTGACAAAATAGGTTTGGTAATTCATTTTATACATAATCACTTGGCTGTCAGTTCGGAAGAAGGGCCTTTCACACAATTACAAAATTACGTCAAACAAATAAGGGCTATACATTTTCGGTGATTTATCACGGCATTCTCACCTTTAAGTCTGGTATACATGGGATATAATGGGATGCTTACCTATCTACAGGCAGACTGGTTCATAATATTTAACATCTTTCAAAGTAATCTCGCGAGTCTGTGGCTTCCGATTACCACAGATTAATAACTGTTTTTATGATCATCAGCTGGGAACCACGACAAATTAACTTCGTTCTAGTTTACGACCTGACATCCGGGTACCAATTTTACTTGAAATATTGGTTCCCTCTACCTGGTCAACGCTTGAGTGATTCTAGGGATGTGTATATGCTGTTTTATTACCCCTTATCGACAAAACAGCATGAGGGCCTCTAATTTACAGATTAATTAGGGTATTTGCCACTTTTCTCATGGGTATAATAGTAAGGAGTATCGGACTTGCAAATAAGCTGTAGCGGCTTTTCAGAGGCATATCGGAAAAAGGGTAAATCTTTTGAAGGCGTATCGGGCCGATACGCTATAAGGACCTGGGGAGAACCCTGATATTGATCGGACTAGAATTTGGTTCTGAGGTAAAAAGCTAAGTAACTTACCTATGAAAGTGTTTGGAAGGCCTAGTATAGCTTTTATAGTAACGGGTGAGATAGCAGAAAAGTAGTAAATTGAATTGTTTAATGTTCTTTTTTTTATTGTTTTTCAGGAAGAATGTCATAATGATTGGGTTAGCTGTGTGAGATTCTCACCCAATACTGCAAATCCCATTATTGTGTCAAGTAGCTGGGACAAGGTAGTAAAGGTAAGATTAATTGACTGAATTGGAGTTAAATGCGGTTTTAAACAGCCAAGGTCACATCATGGCAGTCAGTGCACTACACGTGTGTTTCCTGGCTTTCTCACAACAGTACTGACATGAGTTTCTTTCCAAGTCACTGACTACTTCTCTCACATGCATCAGACGTGAGAGGCGAAAAATCGTCAGAAAGAATGCCTCAACAGGGTATCAAACTCACACCGACCAGGTCACGAGTCAGATACGCTAACCACTAAGCTACCTGGGCAGGCAGTATGGTGTAAAAAAAAAAAAATAAAGAATATGGTATGACATTTGCAGATGACTTCCCCTTCATGGGGCAGATTGGTAATGAAAATACTTTGGTGAAAGACAAAATCATTTGTAACATCAACACCTCTTTACACCAACATTCTCATAACACCAAAACATTCCACTAAAGGAATGCCAGCTTGAAACATTTAAGAGCTCCACATGGGGAATTCCTCTGCCATTTTCCGTGGAAAACCTTGTGACAAATTTATCTTCTAAAAGATAGAGGAATGTGACTTGTGATTATTCAAGATTTAACATTTCTAGCTATGGCCATTGGATGTGAGATGATGTGAGGGTGGGTGGGGGGATTAACTCTTTACCAGACAATCATGACTTTTAATGACCCTAAAAGAAAACGCCTTTGAAACACTGTGGGAAAAGGAGAAAATGCTGTTGACCACAGTTTTTACCTTTTCCAACAATGTTTTCTGCCCAGTCAAATTCAGAAATTACCATTCGAGCTACATCTAAGTTGTTGTCTGCAAATGCTTTCAATTTGATCCAATCAAAATTCCTGTTGCGGGGTAAAGAGTGAAGCTTACATAACAGTCATAGATTCATAGGGCACAGAGGTCAAAGTTTTCATATCTATAGAAAAAACTTTATGGTATGGAAATTGACCATAGACAAAAACTGGTATGGTGTGGCTATGAGGTAGTTAATGTGTATCTGGACACAGTCACTGTGGGTGTATTCCATTCACCTGTTCCAGCATGATATACTGTGTTCCAGAATGCTCATCTGAAATGTGGGAAAGGAATATTTCAGCACATGTGCACTGTTCTGAAATATGTTCTGAATGGAGCATTTTCGGAACGTTGTTCTTGTCAATATCAAAATTTTGTCCTTCAGCTATCTTGTGCCCAGCCAAGTAGCTCATAAGTTAACATATCTGACCAGTGACCTGGTGGTTGCGGTCTCAATACCTGGTTAAGGCAAACTTTCTTTCTGGCGATTTTTTTGCCTGTAATCTCTGATGCATGTGAGAAGAGGAGTCAGTGACTTGGAAAGAAAGTTGTGTCAGTACTGGTGTGAGGAAGCAAGGAAACACATCTATAGATCTATGCACTGACTGTCATGATACGACCTAAGCTATTAAAACAGCATTTAACTCCAATACAAACAAATTCAGCCATCTTCTAAGATGTGAGTACATACTCAGCAGGTGGGTTACACCCTGATTTGATTATTACAGTCAGAACATGTCCAGAAGAACATAGCGCTGTGTTCCCTAAATACTCCATTTACCTAGAACAAGACTATAAGGGAGTTATAGTAATTACTTGGGACAGTCTTGATATCTTTCTACCAATGTTTTCCATGACCAAAGAAAAAGTAGGTTCTATTTTTCATAACAAATTTTGAGCAGACAGCTTAGAAACCTTGTCATGAAATTGAATAATTCAACTTGATCTGTAGTTGAATACATAACCATCTTACAAGAGAAGAAAGTTCACTATTGTCACATCGTCAAAAGTGGCTAAACTCCTGGTAGAAAAAGTTGTCTGCAGGTAATACAGTTGAGGTGTGTTTATCCGGACACCTTTGTTTGCTATGAATGTTTCGGGATAAGCCGTATTTGCAGATTAACAAACTGGGATTGACCATGTTGATAAAGGACACTGTGCATAGTTAGAATTACAATGGCGTATGTTTTACACAAGCACTTGTATACATGTCTGTATTGCTCCGACGATTTTTCAGATATATAGAATAAATTGTGTCATAAATTTGTATTTTGCCTTTTTAGCTCACCTTAGCACAACGTGCTAAAGGTGAGCTATTGTGATCGCCCTATGTCCGGCGTCTGTCAACAATTTCTTTAAACATCTTCTCCTCCTAAACCACTGGGCCAATCTTGATGAAACTTGGCAGGGATGTTCCTTGGGTGAAGCTCTACCAAAATTGTTCAAAGAATTAAATTCCACCCACAACTCTGGTTGCCATGGCAACAAAAAGGGGAAAAAAGCAAAATCTTTGAAAATCTTCTTCTCTGAAACTAGAAGGCGCAGAGCTTTGATATTTTGTATGTAGCATCTCCTAGTGGACCTTTACCAAGTTTGTTCATTTGATGCCCCTGGGGTCAAAACTGGCCTCGCCCCAGGGGTCACAAGTTTGAGCATAGTAACAAAGAAGGAAAACTTTAAAAGTCTTCTTCTCTGAAACTTGAAGGCATAGAGCTTTGATATTTGGCATGTAGCATCTCCTAGTGGACCTCTACCAAGTTTGTTCATATGATGCCGCTGGGGTCAAAACTGGCCCTGCCCCGGGGGTCACAATTTCCAACATAGGAACAAAGAAGGAAAACTTTAAAAATCTTCTTCTGTAAAACTAGAAGGCATAGAGCTTTGATATTTGGCATGAAGCATCTCCTAGTGGACCTCTACCCGGGGGTCACAAGTTCAAATATAGGAACAAAGAGGGGAAGCTTTAAAAATCATCTTCTCTGAAACTGGAAGGCGTAGAGCTTTGATATTTGGTATGTAGCATTGCCTAGTGGACCTCTACCAAATTTGTTCATATGATGCCCCTGGGGTCAAAACTGGCCCCACCCCGGGGGTCACAAGTTTGAGCATAGTAACAAAGAAGAAAAACTTTAAAAATCTTCTTCTCTGAAACTTGAAGGCATAGAGCTTTGATATTTGGCATGTAGCATCTCCTAGTGGACCTCTACCAAGTTTGTTCATATGATGCCCCTGGGATCAAAACTGGCCCCGCCCTGGGGGTCACAATTTCCAACATAGGAACAAAGAAGGAAAACTTTAAAATTCTTCTTTAAAACTGGAAGGCGTAGAGCTTTGATATTTGGTATGTAGTGATACTCTTCTAAGTTTGTTTGCCCATCTAAGCGGAACAAGTTCATTGAGTTCAAAATTGGGTCATCTTGTGTCATAAACTAGGTCACTAGGTCAAATTAAAGAAATACCTTATTGGCACTCTCGAGGCCACATTATTTGCTCAATTGCCTTGAAAATTAGTTAGAAAGTTTGTCTTTATAAAGTCTCACATAAGATTAATTTGGGTCAACTTGGGTCATAAACTAGTTCACTGGGTCAAATTAAAGAAATACCTTGTTTGCACTCTTGAGGCCACATTTATTGCTCAAATGACCTGAAATTTGGCCAGAATGTTTGTCTTGATGAAATACCAGATGAGTTTGGATTTGGGTCACCTGGAACCATAAACTAGGTCACTAGGTCAAAATAAAGAAATACCTTGTGGGCACTCTAGAGGCCACATTCTTTGCTTAATTGCCTTGAAAATTGGTCAGAATGTTTGTCTTTGTAAAATCTCACATGAGTCTGAATTTGGGTCAACTGGTGTCATAAACTAGGTCACATGGTCAAATTAAAGAAATAGCTAGTGGGCACTCTAGAGGCCACATTTATTATTCATATGATTTGAAAATTGGTTAAAATGTTTCTTTTGATATAGTCAAAGACCAGTTCAAATTTGGGTCACCTGGGGTCATAATCTAGGTCACTAGGTCAAATTAAAGAAATATCTTTAGGGCACTCGAGGCCACATTTTTTGCTCAATTGACTTGAAAATTGGTCAGAATGTTTGTCTTCATGAAATATGAGTTTGAAATTGGGTCACCTGCAGTCAAAAACTAGGTCACATGGTCAAATTAAAGAAAAACCTTAAAGGCACTCTACTAAGGTGAGCGACCCAGGGCCGTCATGGCCCTCTTGTTGTTATTTGTGTTTTTTAGTACATGATTTTTCCCTTTTACCTAATTACATGCATGTGTATACCCATTGTGCAAACAGGTGCGGTTTTAAAGCTCGATACATTATTACTTTTGAAAACACATGAAAAGGGAAAAACAAAACATGACATGCACAGTATTTTAAATGTACACGAGGTGTTGTCAAATATTTTCGATAGTGGTTTTTTCGATGGTCTTCTTTGTACTGACAAATGTCTTTTTTCGCGGAAGTCAGAACTTCAACTCATCGTCTTTGGCTGGTTGGTATAGGTGTTCTGTTGACTTCAGATAATATTACTTTCAAAGTGATAAAATGACAAATAGCAGTTGAGAATATTGACTTCCCAACTGATTCGATATGAAAGACATGCATATTTTTAATATCTTTGTAGTCTGTTAAGAGAAAAATATTTTTGAAAAACCTAACAAAATTTATCATGTTTGGCGGCCATTTTGTGTGTACTCTGGGGAACGTAAACATCTCAAGTAACACATGAATCACACTGTTTTGTTGTTGTTGTTAAGTGGTTAAATTGAAAATGTTTCTGTTTGAAATGAAGGATTATTGAATATGCAACCAGCAGGTATGTTCTAATTTTAGTTTTGTCTTCAATATTTGAAAGATGAGTTTATACATGCCTACAAATCTTTGCGGAGATTTTTTAACTATTTTTTTTTTTACCTATCATCACTGTAACCATGTAGATCTAGCAATAATTAAATAACAAAAGCGTGGAATTGTCACTATGGGTATGGATAATCTGTCAAATTGACACTTATCAGTGGCATGAGATATCATTTAACAGTTTTCGAAAACACTAATAACACTTTTGTTTTCAAAACGTGTGAAAACCATCTGCAACAAATGATACTGGACCGATACTTGTGTTATTTGTGAAGCACCAGTCCGAAATTGCTCTAAGTAGACTGTAGTTATGTTATTTATGATAACCAGTCTATGGTACCAGGAAAAATAACAAGTCTAAATTGTGTGATACACAGTCGGGCCACGTCCGGTTTATCAAATAAGCTTTGTACTATTTTTTAGCCCTTCATGCCCAATTTTTGCACTCCGGTTCAGGAACATGGATTTACAGAATAAAAAGTACAATTTGTACAGAAAATATTCGTTCCCCGATGTTTTTGTCCAGATCCTGAGATTTCCAGGATAAACTCGACTGTATTGAGTTCAAAGAGGTTTTCAATGTGAAACTATGGGAAATGATTTAGTTATATTTACTTTGTACTTAAATTTACAGGGGCAAATAGGATGTACATGTATGCTTAAATTATTTCTGTCTGTCTGTCAGAAAGGTAATTTCTATGTTAGATACTCCTCCCTCAGTTTTGCTTGTATTGTATTCAGACACTTTTTCCGACCAGCTTTCAGAAACTACAAATGTGTTAAAGGTTAGTTTTGAATCTATGTTAAAACTCTTCACCAAAAAATCCTATGTTTTTAGGACCCTGAAAAAGAAGGCTTTTGAAAATGCTGGTCCAGCATTTTCTCCTTTTCCTGCAGTGTTTTCTACCTATTCAGAAACATCTTTTCATTTGTGTCATATTTGATTTGTTGTTTTTAAGGGCTTTAAATTTTGACTGGTGTAAAATTTTGTCATTTATAAGTAGTTAACGAATTATTTACCCTTGAACTTAGATTTTTTTATCCAGACTGCATGTTAACTTTGGCCATCAGTGTTCTCTATCAGAAATTCTTTGCAGGTGTATGACAAATTTCTTTTCATATTTTGTAAGTTTTATTCTTTCTTATTGTACAGGTGTGGAATTTGACTAACTGCAAACTGAAGACAAATCACCATGGCCACCAGGGTTACCTGAATTGTGTTACTGTATCACCTGATGGTTCTCTCTGTGCTTCTGGTGGAAAGGTAATTAGGTTTTCTGATGCACCATTAAATAACATTCACTCATGAAACTTTGTCAGAATGTTTGTCTGGATAAAATCTTGGACAAGTTTGAAATTGGGTCACATTGAGTCAAAATGTGGGTCACCAGGCAAAATCTTAGAAAAATTTTGTGTGCACTCTAGAGGCCACATTTTCAGCCTAATACTTATGAAATTTGGTTAGAATGTTTGGATAAAATCTCGGACAAGTCCGAAATTGGGTCATGTAGGGTCAAAAAGTAGGTCAAATCTTAGAAAAAGCTTGTGTGCACCCTAGAGGCCACACTTTCAGCCTGATACTTATGAAACTTGCTCAGAATGTTTGTCTTAATAAAATATCTGACAAGTTCAAAACTGGATCATGTCAGGTCAAACAGTAGGTCACGGGGCAAAATCATAGAATATACTTCTGTGCACTCTAGAGGCCACATTTTCAGCCTGATAGTCATGAAACTTGGTGTGATTGTTTGCCTGGATAAAATCTCTGACAAGTTTGAAATTGGGCCATTTTGGGTCTAAAAGTAGGTCACTGGGCAAAACCTTAGAAAAACCTTGTGTGCATTCTAGAGGCCACATGTTCAGCCAGATACTCATGAAACTTGGTCAGAATGTTTGTCTTGATAAAATCTGGAACAAGTTTGAAATATGGTCATGTCAGATCAAAAAGTAGGTAATGGGGCCACATCTTATAAAAACCTTGTGTGCACTCTAGAGGCCACATTTTCAGCCTTGTACTCATGATACTTGGTCAGAATGTTTGTCTGTATGAAATCTCGGAAAAGATTGATATCAAGTCATGTCAGGTCAGAAGGTAGGTTACAGGGCCAAATCTTAGAAAAATCTTGTGTGACTGTAGAGGCCACGCTTTGAGTTAGATTCAAAATTCAACAATAGGCTAAACAGTCAAAAAGTAGAGTACTTGCACTCATGCATTTTAAATCATCACGACTAGGATCTTTCCATCCTTATTAATCCTAGATGACCTTACTCAGGTGAGCGCTTTAGGGCCAGTAGCTCTCTTGTTTCTTTTTTTTTTTTTCTTTTTTTTTGTATGTCTCATTGTAAATTCATCCAGCTAATGCAGTATGTTACGAAATGGTCATTACTTACTGCAGAAACCTGTAATTTACACATATGAAATTGATTTATTAGCAAGCCCTTTGTAAAATGTAACCACTTTATTATGTGTTATAGGATGGAAATGCCATGTTATGGGACTTGAATGAAGGGAAACATCTATACACTTTGGATGGTGGTGGCATTATTCATGCCCTGTGTTTCAGTCCTAACAGATACTGGCTCTGTGCTGCCACTGGACCCAGTATCAAAATTTGGGTAAGTAGTAAAGCAGAAAAGGCATATATCAGTGAAGTATTTTTTTCTCAGGTTAGGTACTCAGCATCACCTCAATATTAGTCCCCTACCAGCAAAGCCAAAGGGGACTTTAGGTTTGCACTCCGTCAGTCCGGCAATTCAGTTTTTCGGACTTTTTTTCTAAAGGCTGGTACATATTGAGCTGAGTTTGGTGTGTAAGTCACCCACCATCACTTACAGATCAAGTTCGAGTTTCATTCCGGTCCACTCGTTTTTCACGGATTTACTGGCCTTGGAGTTACAAAAATTTCACTGATAAATCAGTTTTCCGGACTTTTTTCCTAAACACTGGTAGGTATTGATCTCAGATTTGCTGTGTAACTCAACCACCATGACTTACAGATCAAGTTCGACTTTCGTTTCGGTCCACTGGTTTTTCACTGATTTACAGGCCTTGGACTTGCAAAATTTCCCTGATAAGACAGTTTTCCGGACTTTTTTTTCTAAATGCTGGTAGATATTCACCTAACTTTTGCTGTGTAAGTCAAACACCATGACTTACAGATCAAGTTCGAGTTTGTACCGCTCCACTGCTTTTTCACGCATTTATGGGCCTTTGACTTACAAAATTTCACTGATAAAACATTTTTCTGCACTTTTTTTCTAAACGCTGCTACATATAGAGCTGATTTTTGGTGTGTACATCAACCACCATGACTTACACATCAAGTTCAAGTTTCGTCCCTGTCCACTGCTTTTTGACACATTTACAGGCCTTGGACTTAGAGAATTTCACTGATAAAACATTTTTCCGCACTTTTTTTCTAAACGCTGCTACATATAGAGCTGATTTTTGGTGTGTACACCAACCACCATGACTTACACATCAAGTTCGAGTTTCGTCCCGCTCCACTGCTTTTTGATGCATTTACAGGCCTTAGACTTAAAAAATTTCACCGATATGCCAGCGATACATACGTCCAGTAGGGGACTGGGTATTGCTATGCAATACTATCAGAATGCTTGTTAGTTTCAGTTTTTTTATTTGAATCTGGCTGCTTGCCAAATAACATAACAGCTATATGTAAGTGGATGGTGTTATAATAAATATGACTCAGTTGGCCCAAAGTGTAAATGGAGATCAGGCTGAACAGAATTCGCATCCTGCATAAAAGGCTTGCAAATTGAAATGTTTATACATTTGGATTGAGTTGGGTTCAGTAGCCTGGTCAATAATGAACATGACATGAAACCAAGGGGTAGCTGGTTTCAAACTCGGATCAGCCAATTCTTTTCCAAGGATTGATGATAGTCATTGCAACAGGATTCATTCCTCTCTCACTGCTGATTGTTGTTTTGACAATGGTTATATGGAAAAGTACAGTGGCCTGGGAAGAAAATTGTGCAAAGAACTAGTGGAAAGAAACTCCAGAAAACACGGATATGGGCACTGGCCTCTGCTATAAAAGTGAAATAATATTGAATGGCAACAAGATAGAAAAGGCAAAAAAACAGTGTCAAACACTATACAATAGATTAAACAACTTTCAGCTGGAAGTGTACATGTCACTTAATCAGCAGTGAACCCTTTATCAAACAGCCATTGTATTTTGTTAGTCCAAGTGTTAGTCGCTGACAGAAAAATGAATTTAGAAATAAGGTAAAAAATTGCCAGGTTGTTCAATGAATCTTTTGTTTACTTCTTACCTGGTTTTAAAATTCATTTCTCTGCGGGTGACTAATACTTTGACCAGCAGTACAATAACAGAATTTTCATCTTCACAATAATGTCCATACTTTTAATAGATGTGATGTAAATTAAACTGTACTGTAGCACCGACATTGTTTACATTTGGCTGTTATTGGGGCTTAAATAAAACTGTCATAATTTTATCTGTATTTTCTTCATACCTTTGTTAACACTTTGCAACACAATCCTGACTTATCATTCCAGAGAAAGAAGCCTTTTGAAAACACTGATGGAAAAGGAGAAAATACTAGCCAGCATTTTCCCCTTTTCACTCAGTGTTTTCTACCCTTCCCAAAACAAATTATAATTTTTCAGTCCCATTGTTTTTGTTGTCTGCAAATGCATTCAATTTGGACAAGAATGAAATTTTGTTGTTTGGTTAAGGGTTAATACAGGTAGAAAGAGATTTATTTTTTATGTTCATTTGAGAATTTTGTTCTCATATCTGTATTAAAGCTAGTCATTTGATTTACCCCAGACATTTGCAATGAGTATCAAAATGATGGGTTTTAACCTTTAACCTGCTAGATAAGAGAAATTAAAATTTCAAGCCGATAGTTAAAACGCAAATTTGCTATTTTAAATGTATTTTGGGGGGGGGGGGGGGATCCTTATCGGACAGTGTAATTCAAAGATAGGACTGCACATTCTGTGCAGTCTAATCTTGATCTACATCGTTGGCAGAAGGTCATTGAGTCGCACCTAGCAGCATGAGGGTTAATGGATTGATGTGAATTTATGAGTGAAAATGCCTGCCGCTTGTGAAAGTTTACATGCATGACTCTGTATACTTACTGTGAAGGATCCAGGACCCATAATAAGCCTTACAACTGTTTTTGTCTTACTCCATTCAGGATCTGGAAGGAAAAGTTGTTGTTGATGAACTTAAACAAGAAGTGATAAGCCAGTCTGCACAACCAGACTGTACATGCCTGGCTTGGTCGGCTGATGGTCAAACCTTGTTTGCTGGATACACAGATAACATGATTAGAGTGTGGCAGGTGTCAATGGCAGCAAGATAGAAAAGGGAGAAAAGTGAAAAGAACATTTGAAATTACTTCAGTCATCATGCTATGTTATGCCAAGAGTTCAGTTGCCTAAAGGCACAACACAGTAAATGCTGTGGAAGGAGATATTTTTTTGTTCTTTTTGTTTGTCTGTCTTCCTGTAACCCCGTACCATACTATCCTGGGCTTAAATGACTCACTGAGCGGAAAAGCCCTTGAAAAAAAATAGTTGGAAATGGAGACAATGCTGATAACCGGCATTTCGTCCTCTCGCCACAAATTTTTCTATCCTTTCAATAATACCAAAATGTGGGCCACATTTAGTTTGTCTGCAAATGTTGAAAAACTCTGTTAAAAGCGCAAGAGACCTTATCCTGCTAATTCATTATATTCTTTGTTGTTTTCATTGTCCTGAAAAGCTGAAAATATCAGCCTCTTAGTTTCTAGGGAGTTTTCTTGCATCTTTAAAGGGTCTCTACAGGTAAAATCCATGTATACGTATTAACCCTTTCCCAAACGACAAATTTTGGACTGGCCCAAATTGAAAGAGTTTGCAGACGACAATTTTAAATTTGATGAAAATGGCAGAAAGTTATCAAAAAGGGTAGAAAACACTGTGGGAAAAGGAGAAATTGCTCGTTACGAGCAATTTCTCCTTTTCCCACAGTGTTTTCAAAAGACTTGTACTGCAGACACGTGAAAACCAGGGCTTGTCTGGGAAAGGGTTAAGATAACTTCATCGTGGTTCTTTGCAGCAGATTGTGCAGTTTCACGGCCAGTCTGTAAGCTGGAATCTGTTTTGACATTATTTAAATGGCCTGATCCTTTTATCCTTTACCAAATAATTCCGAGTTTTATTGACCCTAACGATAAAGGTTCTTCAAAACATTGTGGGGAAAGGCTGATAACCAGCATTTTTATCTCGGCGTATTTGGAAGAAAACAAGGTATTTTCAGAGCTCTGGTGCGGTCTTCGGCGGCGGCATATGGGTCGTGCAAAAACTGACATTTCGTAATATCTTTGTCATTAGTCTTGGTATTTACTGCAGACATAAGTAGTAGTTAACTATCAAAATGGGAACTCGCACAACAGGGGAAGGTAACCATAAAAATATTTTTGACAGTTATTCACCTTTTTCCACTTAGAACTTTGTAAAACTTCTAAATTTTATAATATCAGACAACTGCAGTCAAAAGCTGGCACCCGAATGCGGTGCTCTTGTTTCCTTTTCCTTGAATAATTTCTACTATCTCAGAGACGGGAATCGTCTTTTGAGCTACATTTAAATTGTCTGCAGATGATTTCAAATTGAGCATGTCTAAACTTTTGTTGTTTGGTAAAGTGTTGACTCGTTACCAACTACTACCCTGATTTCATAACCAGTGAAAACGAAGCCTTTGAAAAAATTGAGATGGTAGAAATGCTGGCTACTGTTTTCAGTGAGTAAAATCGACCAGTATTGTGCTTCTAGGACTGATTTTGCCAGAAACTAACAAAACATTAGACCATACATTGCATTATCTGTGCAGGCTGACTCACTGGCTCTCGATCTTAAAACCCTTTCCCAAACGACAAATTTTGGACTGGTCTTAATTGAAAGAGTTTGCAGACGACAATATGAAATTTGATGAAAATGGCAGGAAGTTTTCAAAAAGGGTAGGAAACACTGTGGGAAAAGGAGAAATTGCTCGTTACGAGCAATTTCTCCTTTTCCCATAATGTTTTCAAAAGACTTGTAGTGCAGACACGTGAAAACCAGGGCTTGTTTGGGAAAGGGTTAATTTGAAATCGTTGCATGTAACCTTGTGAACAATGTTGTTAATTAGATTACATGCAACGACTTCAAGATCTAGCGCCAGTGGTCTGACTGTGATCTAAAATTTCTGCAGAAGTAACTTTCTCACTAAGGTTTAACCTTTCTCCTGCTAAATAAATGAAACTTTCAAGCCAATAATAAAAATCCAAATGTTATTACTTCAAAGGTATATTTTGGGAAAATGTGTGGATCCAAGATCAGACTGCACGTTCTGTGTAGTCTGATCTGAATCTACACAGTCCGCAAAAGGTCAGTGAGTCGCGCTTAGCAGCCTAAGGGTTAAGAATGAAAGAATCTGACATGCATGATTATGCACAAGGTGAGCAGAAATTGATTTGCAGTGTCGCCATACAATCCAAGCTGACATCGTTTTGAAATGTCGATTTGTGCTCCATCTAGTTGGTTCATATCAAAACGATAGGCATGTTCCCTACGAACTATCCCTAAACATGTATTATCCTGGCCGAAGATGCGACACGTAATACTTCAAGCAAAGCGTCCCGGCTTTCTATCAAGTAAAGCTTATTAGACATTAACGATGCAGTTCATCTATGTGCTGCTATCTGCAGACGGCAAGCCCAGTGGTAGGTTAATCGAACGATCCCCGTAAATTTTCCATCTTACCTAAAATTCAAGATACTGCTGGAACCCGTAAAGCATTCAAGCCGACATATTGATTTTGTGGACAAGGCAGATCAAGACCATTGCACAAACATAGGAGCCATGCTCTGGCAAAAGGTGGCTTATTGCATCTCCGTAATGCACAACACCAAGCGAGTCATCACATATTTATGGATCGATAAAATCCATTTAGCCTAACAACAGACTGAATTCTGATGTAAACTTATCCTTTCACAAGCAGAAAATTAAGCAGTAGCAAAAAGTTTCGACCCAGGTAAGCCTGCGCGGACTGCGCAGGCTGACCTTGGTCGATACTTTTTGCATATGCATTTAGCCCGTATTATTTTAATGAATAACAATTTCATGGCCATGAGACAAGGAAGGTCATTTTTAGCTCGGCTGTTTTCGAAGAAAACGTTGCCAGGGTGTTGTAGCCCTGTCGTCTTCGTCGTCGTGTGAAAACTGACATTGTATAATGCCCCTGTTATTGCTGAAGATATTTGCCTCAAATTTGGATAAGTTGTTAATCAAAAGGTCGTGTGAAAACTGAATCTTATTATACCTCTGTTATTACTGAAAATATTTGCCTCAAATCTGGAAAAGTTTTTAATTATCAAAAGGTGAACCTATACAACAAGGGCAGGTAATCATCCAAGTATCTTGACAGTTATGCCCATTTTTCGAATTAGAATTTTCGCTGAAAACCATGCATCCGCAGACGAGTGTTGGCACCCGCATGCGATGCTCTTGTTAGCTCAGCTGGCCAAAGGGGAGCAAGTTTATGTCGCGCTGTGTTTATGCGTGTGTTAACTGTTTTTTCCAGCATCTTGAGGACTTTTTAACCTGAAACTACCCATCTAGTTTTGTCAAAACTTCACAAAAATATCCTGTCATGGTCATCTTTAGTTGTAAAAATTTCAACTTCAAGAACTTTTACTGGATAATGGATCTTATGCGAAAGAAAATTTGACTCGGAAAAAATTGGCCTCGAGGTACGAGAGGTGATCAGAAATCACGTGGGCCACCTGGTTATTTTGAAAACGGTTTCACGTAAGATTACAAGAAAATGCATAGATGAGCATTAAAGTAATTACCTGGCATCTGACTCGAGCATTAAAGTGATGTCATTTACGTAAATAAGTTAATTGTGATGTCGTTTTAATGACGTCACGCTCTGCATTAAATTACTGGTGTGCGATGTCGGACGACATTTTATTTGAGCAAAGAGTTATATAGAGGATGTTACACGAGTGTTTATGTATTATCATTTTTATCAAAATGATAATACATAAACACAAATGTGAGATTCTATTTATCACATAAAACGAATGACACAAAAAAGTATCCTGCATCATCACCTTCAGCCTACATACCGTTCACGGGTCCATGTTTACAAATGTAGTTCGGTTTGAATTGTGCACATACATAAGAAGATAGATCTGACTTGTACACCGAAAATTGAATGAAACAGTCCATATAGAGCGAGTAAATCGGAAGATTTCCACAATTTAGTGGATTTAGATACGTTTCTCTCATTTTCTGTTGTTATTAAAAATGAAAACCATTAAGCTTTCCACGCGTATATGCCTTAGCAACAATGACGTCATTTTCCCCGCATAATGGTGAAGTGGTACAAATTCCGGCACGTGCTGTGGTTGGTTTCACTGGCTTCATGCGCTCATATCTACAGATTTTACGGAACTGGGACCCAAAAAACGATAATACACCTGTGTATTATCGAAAATAAGTCATGGGTTTAATACACTGCTGGAAGGTGGTTTTATGTGATGAAATTAAGTTAAACACGTTGAACTCGGAAAGTATTCATCGAAAATTAAAGCTGTATTGTAATCGGCGTTGGGTAGACTCACGACCAGTTACCCGGCTTGCTCAGTTGGTAGAGCTGCGGTACTAGTGTTCCGAGGGTTATGGGTTCGATTCCCACGTCGGGCACACTTTTCTCCAGATTTACATCACTGGCGGCGAGGTCAATTGGTGAGTGCGGGTATGCGGCACCGGCGGTCCATGGGGACCAGAGGGGAGTTGGTTACTTCCTGAAAATCATTAGGGGGAGGAGTGTTGTAGTCGACGTTGGGTAGGCTCACGACCAGGTGCCCGGCTAGCTCAGTTGGTACAGCTGCGGTACTAGTGTTCCGGGGGTCGTGGGTTCGATTCCCGTATCAGGCACACTTTTCTCCCCGGATTTACTTAAGCTTGTTTAGAGAAAATTTAAGAGGATTCTGCACTCTTGAAATCTGGTATTTGCAAATGGATCGGACTGATTAACCCTTTACCACACAATCCCGACTTTTAACGACCCTGAGAAAGAAACCTTTTGAAAACATTGGGGGAAAAGGAGAAAATGCTGGTAACCAGCATTTTCTCCTTTTCCCACAATGTCCTCTCTCCTTCCCAAAACACATTCAATTTTACAGTCACATTTATTTTGTCATTTGCAAATGCTTTCAATTTGGACCAATCTGAAATTTTGTCGTGTGGTAAAGAGTTAAGAGAAGGGCGCGATTCCAATAACGATGACCCTAAACCCGGCCGTCCATCAACATCAGTGACGGACAAAATCATCGCGGAAGTACAGCCGCATCTAGAGCAAGATCGCCGAGTTACTACAAGGGATATAGCTGACACATTTAACATTTTATATGGAAGTGCCCAGGAGATTTTCACTGACAATCTTGGAATGTCGTGTAGTTTCTCAAGGTGGGTACCTCGGCTATTGACGCCCGCGCAAATAGGGGGTTCAGCTCAAAATCTGTTCAGAAACTTTAGAACGCGTCATGGTAGAAGGATCAATCTCCTAAAGTGACCGTATTGTATTGCTTACTTTATTTAACCCGATCCTGACTTTCATGCTGAATATATACATGTAAGTAGGCGTGTAAATAAAACTCGGAATTTATTCGGGAAGTTTAGTTTGCGATCGCTGAAGTTACGGAAGGCTTGAGCGAGCTATTTCTCTGTTATGTGATTATACAGACAGGTAAGCAATTCAGTTTGCGCATACCGCACGAAATATTTCCGTGGCCATTTGGGACACATGCCGAAGGCAGCCCCGTGCGATGCCGAGAGTAAAAATAGAATTTTAATTTATATAAAAAGAATGATGTTGACTTGGGTCAGATTAAATGATGTAGGCAATAACATACAATGAAACGTATTTCTAGAATAGATGGTTGGTGTCTTGAATTTGGGAAAGTTTATCGGGCAAGGACTTGGAATTTTATACGGTGAGCGTTAAAAATCCGTAGCCGAGCCTGATAAAATTTCCCAATTCAAGACACCAACCATCTGTTCTATTTTTACGAGCGCGAATCTAAACCAGAGAGGAGTGGATGCATGCAACACCAAACATCGCCATCCCCTTTTAAAGTTTGGAAACCTTCAAAGTCAGTAGGTAAAGTTATCATGTGTTTCTCTTCTCAATATTTTCCTCTAAATCATGTTGCACCTAGGCATACTACAATCAATGTTCACTTCAGCTCTCATAATTCAAATGAATTTAATAACACCTATACAAAAAAAAAAAACCACCCACATCCAGAACTTCTAGGCGGAGACGTCATTTTACACCGGCCAAGATAACGCCCCAGCTCACAAGAGAGGAGCTAACCACGTTATGACTGGTCTGTTGAGAATAATGGGACTTGATGGGCTAGTGCACGTGTTTCGTGGTCTTGGGGCTGTTCAAAGTTAAAATGGGGCATATTAATAACGACTTAAGAATTTTCCACCAATCGCATTGACATAAGTTACCAGATTGTAAAAGTGACAATCGATCAAAATGATCCCTTTTTTTGCATGTCGAATACTACCGTATCAGGACAATTCCCGCCCTAGACAACTGCCCCCTGGACAACTCCTTCCCCCCCCCTGCAAATTCCCCCTGGACAATTGCCTCCAAGACAATACCCCCCCCCCCGAGACACCCTCCGGACAATTACCCCCAAGGGCAAATCCCCCCCCCACACACACACAATAGCCCCCCCCGGACTATTACCCCCTGGACAATCCCCCCCCCAGACAACTCCCCCCCCCCAACTCCCCCCTGCCAATTCCCCCCGGACCATTGCCCCCCCCGGACAATTGCCCCCGGACAATCCCTCCAATCTAACTCGAAATTTCTCCTGCTTTTGCTTTGGGACGAGGTCATTGTCGGCTTTCAGCGTCAGACCCTGGGTTCACTTCCAAGGCCGAGTTCAACTGGAACTAGATTAGATTAGATTACTAGATTTTTCATGTGATCACATTTGAAGTACGCACGTCGAGTAGGAGTTCCTCGCGAACAGAAAATTGAGTTCATCGAGTTGTGCATATGATGGTATGAACATCCTGGTGGGAATTGTCTGGAGGGGGGAGTTGTCGGGGGGCAATTGTCCTGGGGGCAATTGTCCGGGGGGGATTGTCCGGGGAGGGTAATTTCCGGGGGTGTGTGTTTAATTGTCTGGGGGCAATCATCGGGGGGGGGGGGGTTAGTTGTCCAGGGGGTAATTGTCGGGGGTGTGTGTCCAGGGGTAATGGTCCAGGGGGTAATTGTATCCGGAGGCTATTGTCGGGGGGGGGGGCAATTGTCCAGGGGGAATTTGCAAGGGGGAGTTGTCCGGGGGGCATTTGTCTGGGGGGGGGAATTGTCCTAGACTCCTGAGTAGGATTAAACTGTTTACAGATCGGATCCATTTTACTTCATTGAGACTGATCCATAGTGCTTAGATTGAAATCACCAAATAATTAATATTGTCAGTGTTATTCGTGTCGACTGCAAGACCTTTAGAGTCCTCAATAAGCGAGGTATACATTGCAGGTGAGTTGGCATATTTTGGTCGATAAAAGACAACATGTATTTATAAAACATTCCCACTGTGACTTAGTTTCATCCCAACCAAAATGCATTCTAACCTATTTAGTTCCAAGTCAAGCCTAAGCTTCTAGACAATTTGTATCTTTGACAGGATTGCACCACTGTACTTAAATTAATTCCCGATTCTATTCTTTCGCAGCGTTCAGAGTACTTTGATTTTTTATTGGCAAGGGAGATTATCCCGATTCCTCTGTTTGGTTACACATTATTAATGAAAGAATCAACCGCTTCGTGTTAAACGATTGAAAGCGTAAGTAATTCCATCTTCATATTTCTGACGATAGCGAAACTATTTGCCCTTTTTTCTTTTTTAATTGAAAATTTTCCATATTTTTTTTTCTTTCGTCAATCATTTATATTCCCTTTTTGTGTTTCGAAAGACAAATTATCGAACAAGATAGCGGTGTTTGGGATAATATAGTCAGTCCAAACAAACATACCAAAATCGACCTTGGGACACAAAAAAAATAGTCTGTATGATATTGCAAAAAGTCAGAATTAGATCAGGTTTGCAATTAAAAATTCTTTTAAAATAGACGTACCCTCAGCCGTGTCGTGTAGATCTTAACTATGCTAATTGCTAAATTAAATCCTTTGGAGAAAAGTGCGGCCAGTACGGGATTCGAACCCGAGACCCCTCGCTAACACTCACGGGGCAAGTGCTCTAGCCGCTGAGCTGACTGGATCGCTCGACATCCACACTACTGATTATTACTACACTTCTTACCCACCTGATATTTGGGAGCTGTCCCACTCCCCTTGTCCGTTTTAAAGACCCTTTCCTCCATCAAATCAGAAGTGGAGGTGTTTTTCTATCGCACCAGGTCGAAAAATATCAGAAATGTCTTCATTTCTGATACATGTAAGTTACTTTCAATATTCGTATAAAGCAATAATGAAGCAAATTTTCCTCTTTGTACCTAAAATAAATGCCTCATTATTCTTCCTAAAACCGACAATTTCATGTTTGACAAGTGAAGGTGGTCTGCTGTGATGTTATAGCTCTGGCCAGAAATGAAATCTATGGAAGCTTAATCATTTTCCAAAAATTAGAGTTATTTTATAACAGTTTTCCAAATATTACAAGAGTTAATGCGGTACCAGCATGGATGCCCTTGGGAGCACTGTTGTCTACATGGCAGTTTGATCTAGATATACAAGCTGAAAAACATGACTCGAACTTTTAAGTTTTATAGCCACATTTATTAAAACTTTAGATGCAACAGTTAATCACAGTATTGGAAAATAATACAGGGATGTTCTTTCAATTGCCATAAATTTTCAGTGAAATTAAGTATCCTGATACAAGTGGGGACCATCCTAAATTCTTGGGGGAAAAAGTTAGGCTGGTGCAGGTTTCAAACCTGAAACCCCTGGCTTACAGGTTGAGTGCTCTATCCACTGAGCTACCAGGACTGCTCGACATTCATGCTACTGATTATCACTTCATTGTGACGCAGATCTTTTTTACTGTATTGAGGCTGAAAGGCCCAGTGGTGGCCAAAAGTACTTAATGCTGGTGTTACTTTCATTGAGGTTTGTAAGTCATACCATTCTAATATGGAAATTACATGTACTGTGAAGGTGATAATTTGTTATTGTACTATAGGTCCAAGTGTTAGTTGCTGGCAGAAAAATGACAAAATTTTAGATTGGCCAAGATTCAAAGCTGTCGCAGACAATAAATTTTGCACAAGTGATAGCTTTTGTCACTGGATTGGAAATGTTGAAAACAATGTTGAAAAAGGAGAAAATACTGCTTAACAAACATTTTTTTCCTTTCCCACAATGTTTTCAAAAGACTTCTTCCTTAGCCTAGGGTCGTTTAAACTTAGGAATATTTAGTAAATGGTTAACATCTTTTTACAAATTCATAATGCGGATTCCTTTGCTATTATTGTACTTTGAATGAACAGTTCCAGCCATGTTGCAGTGTTTCTGCTGTGATAACCATTTTGATCATTATAAGTTGATAAGTACTGCAAAATGTTGCACTGTGCAAAGGTAGTCGATTATAACTTTTGACTAAAAGGAAAATTAAGGAAACTATGAAATTGTCTAAAACAAACATTGAAAAAAAGCAAGATAATGTTAACCCTTTGGCCTGTACCAATTTCAAGTTTTAACAACCATAAAGAAGAGGACTTTTGAAAACACTTTGTAAAACCAACTTTTTCTCCTTTTCTTACAGCGTTTTCAGAAACATGGCCTTTAGAGTTGTTAAAACTCAGGATAGTTTGGTGAAGGGTTAAGTGTTTGCTAGATATGCATACAGTATTAACTCTTTACCACACTATCCCATGTTTTAACGACCCTATTAACAAAGGCTTTTGAAAACATTGTGGGAAAAGGAGAAAATACTGGTGACTAGCATGTTCTCCTTTTCCCACAATGTTTTCTACCCGTTCAACTGAAAATTGTATCATTTGCACCACATTTTGTCATCTGCAATTTGTTGGTCTAAAATTTTGTCGTTTGGTAAAGAGTTAATGGTATGGAATTCTTTTCTTTTTAAGGATACATTTTTACATACACTAGTTTTCAGCCAGTTTTTAACCCATTTCATTGTTATTGTATGAAACTGTAATTCTTGCATCTTCATGCCAAATGTTGCCCCAGACTGTTGCAAGGTTGCATGGATTACAACAGTGTTTCATCTAGGCTGCAAGATTGCAGGAATCCTGCCCTTTTGTTAGTAATCTCTCACATTTACCGACACCATGTGGAACAAGGCCCCCACGCTTAAAAATCACTTCTTAGGTTATCTGTGGTATTTTGATTGTAGTACTTTACCAGTGAATTAAATAAATATTGTATTTGACATTAAAATAGTCAGGTGATTTTAAATACTGGAAAAATATCAGCTGATCAGAATTGACTGGTTCCCTGCTTCTTGATCAGTTTGAGAACCAGAACAGTTACACGAGACATGTTTAAAACACAGTCTTTGAATTTTAAGTACATCAAAACACTTGCAATCAAAATATACAAATGTCACACTGAGAATCATTTGAAGATATTTTCCAACTTTAATTAGATAGATATTTTATGTAAAATTATATTGATAATCATTTGTTTTAAGCACAAAGCTGGAAAATAAACATGCATTTTCCCTTGTGCTTGATAATAGTATGACAATAACATTTACTTTGTCTGTAATATGATTTCCTAAACTCTTAAACTTGACCGTCCTGCAATCCAGAAAATGTTGAAAGACAAACTAAGTGACTAATTCACTTCTGAAACAGCATCCTTGTCCAAGAAAGCTGATGAGGAAGCTAAAGAAGCCTCGATCAATATTGATCGTATTGTGACAGATAAGGGGCCCTCGTCAAAAACAAGCAACACATATTCCAGCCATCATGGTGTAAAGTTGAAGTTACAAAGGAATGGCAATGGTAAAATAATCTGCCTGTATTCTTTGAAGAATGACTGAATAATTTAAGAAATTTGTGGTGTCCGGTCTGAAATTTAGGACAAATCCCTTGAGTTTCTTTATCCCTTACAGTTACACCATTATATCGGTAAGTTATCATGTTTACACAGCTGACTTAATTCTGAACCATTCTACCCACAATCAAGTTTTAATAGCATTTTTTTCTCTGTGGCTGTACAGATGTATCTTTAACTCTTTAACAAACAACAAAATTTTAGACACATACAAATTCAGGGCATTTACAGATGATAATTTTAAAATAACTCAAATGATGGGCTTTGTCTTTGAATTGGTAGAAAAAAGCATTTTGTCCTTTCCCAAAATGTTTTCAAAAGCCTTTGTTCCTGAAGGTTGTTTAAATTTGGAATTCAGTGATACCTGTGGTAAGATAAGGTATACCAGATGTGTGATAATCATGGGATTTGTCTTTGAATGGGTAGAAAACATTGTGGGAAAGGGAGAAATTAAGGGAAGCAGCATTTTCTCCTTGTCCCAAAATGTTTTCAAAAGCCATTATGCTTTAAGGTCGTTTCAACTCTGAATTGTGTCGTAAAGGGTTCGTTTTGGAATGACAATGTATCAAACACCCAGGTAAGAAGGTGTGATAGTATTCTAAGTCCATTATTTCTCTTTCAAACCCTATGTTGTGGGTACTCATTAGAATCGTCTCAATGAGACGATTCTAATGAGTACCCATAACATAGGTTTAAGTGGAGTGTGATTAATATATTTTCAATTTTGAAATCAAAATCACTCCCTCTATCTGTAGTTCTGAATGTATACCACATGTGTGTCAGTGAACACAAGGGTTCATTCAAAATAGAGAAGCTCTGTTGGTATTTCTGCATTTTTAGCTCACCTTAGCACAACGTGCTAAAGGTGAGCTATTGTGATCGCCCTATGTCTGGCGTCCATCGTCTATCGTCCGTCGTCCGTCAACAATTTCTTTAAACATCTTCTTCTCCTAAAGCACTGGGCCAATCTTGATGAAACTTGGCAGGGATGTTCCTTGGGTAAAGCTCTACCAAAATTGTTCAAAGAATTGAATTCCACCCACAACTCTGGTTGCCATGGCAACAAAAAGGAAAAAAAAAAGCAAAATCTTTGAAAATCTTCTTCTCTGAAACTAGAAGGCGCAGAGCTTTGATATTTGGTATGTAGCATCTCCTAGTGGACCTCTACCAAGTTTGTTCATTTGATGCCCCTGGGGTCAAAACTGGCCCCGCCCCGGGGGTCACAAGTTTGAGCATAGTAACAAAGAAGGAAAACTTTAAAAATCTTCTTCTCTGAAACTTGAAGGTGTAGAGCTTTGATATTTGGCATGTAGCATCTCCTAGTGGACCTCTACCAAGTTTGTTCATATGATGCCCCTGGGGTCAAAACTGGCCCCGCCCCAGGGGTCACAATTTCCAACAGAGGAACAAAGAAGGAAAACTTTAAAAATCTTCTTCTGCAAAACTAGAAGGCATAGAGCTTTGATATTTGGCATGAAGCATCTCCTAGTGGACCTCTACCAAGTTTCTTCATATGATGCCCTTGGGGTCAAAACTGGCCCTGCCCCGGGGGTCACAAGTTCGAACATAGGAACAAAGAGGGGAAACTTTAAAAATCATCTTCTCTGAAACTGGAAGGCATAGAGCTTTGATATTTGGTATGTAGCATTGCCTAGTGGACCTCTACCAAGTTTGTTCATATGATGCCCCTGGGGTCAAAACTGGCCCCACCCCGGGGGTCACAAGTTTGAGCATAGAAACAAAGAAGGAAAACTTTAAAAATCTTCTTCTCTGAAACTTGAAGGCGTAAAGCTTTGATATTTGGCATGTAGCATCTCCTTGTGGACCTCTACCAAGTTTGTTCATATGATGCCCCTGGGGTCAAAACTGGTCCCGCCCCAGGGGTCACAATTTCCAACATAGGAACAAAGAAGGAAAACTTTAAAAATCTTCTTCTGTAAAACTAGAATGCATAGAGCTTTGATATTTGGTATGTAGCATCGCCTAGTAGACCTCTACTAAGTTTGTTCATATGATGCCCTTGGGGTCAAAATTGGCCCTGCCCCGGGGGTCACAAGTTCAAACATAGGAACAAAGAAGGAAAACTTAATTTTTTTTTTTTTCTCTTAAATCGGAAGGCATAGAGCTTTGATATTTGGTATGTAGCATCTCCTAGTGGACTTCTACCAAGAGTGTTCCAAGGATGCTGCTTGGGTCAAAACTGGCCCAGCCCCTGGGGTCACAAGTTTGAACATAGGAACAAAGAAGGAAAACTTTAAAATTCTTCTTTTCTGAAACCGAAAGGTGTGGAGCTTTGATATTTGGTAAGTTGCATCTCAGAGTGGACCTCTACCAAGTTTGTTCATATGATGCCCCTGGGTCAAAACTGAACCCGCCCCGGGGGTCACAAGTTTGAAGATAGGAACAAAGAAGGAAAACTTTAAATTTCTTTTTCTCTTAAACGGGAAGGTGTAGAGCTTTGATATTTGGTATGTAGCATTTCCTAGTGGACCTCTACCAAGTTTGTTCATATGATGCCCCTGGGTCAAAACTGGCCTCGCCCCGGGGGTAACAAGTTCGAACATAGGAACAAAGAAGGAAAACTTTAAAATTCTTCTGTAAAACTGGAAGGTGTAGAGCTTTGATATTTGGTATGTAGTGATTCTCTTCTAAGTTTGCTTGCCCATCTAAGCGCAACAAGTTCATTGAGTTCAAAATTGGGTCATCTTGGGTCATAAACTAGGTCACTAGGTCAAATTAAATACCTTGTTGGCACTCTCGAGGCCACATTATTTGCTCAATTGCCTTGAAAATTAGTTAGAAAGTTTGTCTTTATAAAGTCTCACATAAGATTAATTTGGGTCAACTTGGGTCATAAACTAGTTCACTGGGTCAAATTAAAAAAATACCTTGTTTGCACTCTGGAGGCCACATTTATTGCTCAAATGACCTGAAATTTGGCCAGAATGTCTGTCTTGATGAAATACCAGATGAGTTTGGATTTGGGTCACCTGGAACCATAAACTAGGTCACTAGGTCAAAATAAAGAAATACCTTGTGGACACTCTAGAGGCCACATTCTTAAGGCTTAATTGCCTTGAAAATTGGTCAGACTGTTTGTCTTTGTAAAATCTCACATGAGTCTGAATTTGGGTCAACTGGGGTCATAAACTAGGTCACGTGGTCAAATTAAAGAAATAGCTAGTGGGCACTCTAGAGGCCACATTTATTATTCATTTGATTTGAAAATTGGTTAAAATGTTTCTTTTGATATAGTCAAAGACCAGTTCAAATTTGGGTCATCTGGGGTCATAATCTAGATCACTAGGTCAAATTAAAGAAATATCTTTAGGGCACTCGAGGCCACATTTTTTGCTCAATTGACTTGAAAATTGGTCAGAATGTTTGTCTTCATGAAATATGAGTTTGAAATTGGGTCACCTGCAGTAAAAAACTAGGTCAGATGGTCAAATTAAAGAAAAACCTTGAAGGCACTCTACTAAGGTGAGCGACCCAGGGCCATCATGGCCCTCTTGTTTCTTGCAGGTACCTGCAATGAGTGGAGAAAAATTGGAGAGTATTGCTTCTCACCCAAAGGCAGCTGGAGGGGTATGGTGGCAGATAAATAACAACAAGTTTCTTGACAATTTAGAGACAACGCAAACAAAATGTCGAGAATTTCAGATTGAATTTATGAAGTGTGCACGCATAACTGGTTTGCAAAGCTCTCCAATTCAATGTCCTGAACAGTATGAGGACTTGAGGGAGTGTATATCATCTGAGAAAAGGGTAATTTTGATTTGACCATTTTTGGCTCCACTGGCCAAAGGCCAGAGAGCTTTTGTCATAGCACGGTGTCTGCCTTGGGTGTGTGCATGCCCCCGTCACTGGCCTCAGTGTGTGTAAGGGTGCGTTAACTTTTATATCAAACATTTTCTCCTCTGAAAGATGGAAGCTTTGCAGAAATGATCCTGCCATGGCCTTCTTCAGAATTTCTTCAAAGAATTTGATTTGGATAAAAACTCTGGTTGCCATGGTAACAAAATTGAAAAATATTGAAAATCTTTAAAAATCTTCTTGTCCAAAACCATAAGGCCTAGGACCACCAAATTTGACATGTAGCTTCATCTAATAGAGCCATGCCAACATTCTTCATATTATAGTCCAAGGGATCACAAGTTTTACATGGGCTTATACAGTGAAAACTGTTAAAAATCTTCTTATTCCTAACCATACAGTATAGGGCCACCAGATTTTGCATGTAGCTTTTTCTTGTGGATCCCTACCAATATTATTCAAATGATAGCCTTGGGGTCAAAATTAGCCTCACTCTAGGGGTCACAAGTTTTTCATGGGCTAGTATAGTGAAACTTCAAAAATCTTTTTGATCCTAACTTTATGGCCTAGGGCTACATTTGTGCACTCTGGAGGCCACATTTTCAGTCTGATACTCATGAAACTTTGTCAGAATGGGTGTCTTGAAATAATCTCAGACATTTTTTAAATTGGGTTGATTCCGGTCAAAAAGTAGATCACTCGGCTAAATCTTAGATAAACCTTGCATGCACTGTCGATGCCACATTTTCAGCCAATAACCATGAAAATTATTCAGAATGTTTGTCTTAATGATATCTAGGACAAGGGTCAAAGAGGGTCACATCAAGTCAAAAAGTAGGTCATTGAACAAAATCTTAGAAAAAACTTGTGTGCACTCTAGAGGCCACACTTTCAGCTTGATACTCATGAAACGTGGTCAGAATGTTTATCTTGATGAAATCTCAGACAGATTTGAAGTTATGACATGTAGGGTCAAAAACTAGGTCAGTGGGCTAATTTTTAGATAAACCTTGTGTGTTGTAGATTTTCAGCCAAATACTCATGAGACTTGGTCAGAATGTTTGTCCTGATGATATCTTGGACAAGTGTGATATTGGTTCACATGGGTCAAAAAGATGATCACTTGGCCAAATCGTAGAAAAACTTTATGTGCACATTTTCATTCATGATACTTGCTCAAAATGCTGTATCAGACAAGTTCAAAATTGGTTCACATAGGGTCAAAAAGTAGGTCACTGGGTTAAATCTTAGAAAAATCTTGTGTGCAGTCCTTACTCAGGTGAGTGTTTTAGGGCCAGTGGCCCTCTTGTTTTGTAACCCTTCGAGGTTAAAACTCTGTATTATTTTGTAAAGGGTAAACTGTTTACCAGATAACAAAATTTGAGGCTTGTCCAACTTGAAAGCTTTTGTGGACAAAAAGTTAGATGTTGCTCAAATGATTGGATTTGTACATTGTACTTGTAAGGACAGAAAGCATTGTGGGAAAAGGAGGAAATGCTGATTAACAGCATTTCTCCTTTTTCCACAATGTTTTCAATGGTCTCTCTTCTAAGGCTTGTTAAACATGGATTTTCTGGTAAAAGGCAAAGCTGAGTGCTCAAGGTCAGCTTTTGTGATCTTGCTGTGTCCTGGACTGTGAAGAACTATTACCTTTGGTGATGTACAGACCTCATTTTCAATTCAATGCTTGTAAAACTTGAATGGAATGTTTGGCTCTATTATATCTCATTGGAAATGGAAAATGGGTCCCCTGTGATAAAACAAGAGGGTTGTTGGCCCCAAAGTGCTCACCTGAGTAAAGTCATTGAGGATTAATAAAGATAAAGAGATCCTGTTTGTAATGATGTAAATATGAGTGTTAGTGACCTACCTGTTGACAGACTTGACTTATTTTTAACTCCACTGGCCAAAGGCCAGCGGGCTTATGTCATGGCCCGGTGACCGTCCGTGCGTGCGTGCGTCCGTCCGTGCGTTAACTTTTATTTCAAACATCTTCTTCTCTGAAACTACCCATCCGATTTTCACGAAACTTCACAGAAATGATCCTGCCATGGTCCTCTTCAGAATTTGTTGAAAGAATTTGATTCCTTCAAAAACTCTGGTTGCCATGGCAACAGAACTGAAAAATATTGGAAATCTTTAAAAATCTTCGTCTGAAACCATAAGGCATAGGGCTACCAAATTTGGCATGTAGCTTTATGTAGTAGACCTCTATCAAGTTTCTTCAAATTATAGCCCTGGGGTCAAAATTGGCTCTCCCCCAGGGGTCACAAGTTTTACATAGGCTTATATAGAGAAAACTTTAAAAATCTTCCTGTACTTAGCCACAAGGCCTAGAGCTACCAAATTTTGCATGTTGCTATATCTAGTGGGCCTCTACCAAGCGGGCCAAAATTTTAGCCCTGGGGTCAAAATTGGCCCCGCCGCAGGGGTCACAAGTTTTACATGGGCTTACATAGTGACAACTTAAGAAATCTTCCTGTTTTGATTTTTTTTTTTTGAAATTAGCCTTGCATCAGGGGTCTTATGTTTTACAGAGGCTTCATATGGACAAAACTTGAAAATCACCTTATTTATAACCATGCAGCATAGACCTGTATTATTTTGGCATGTGGCTTTATCTTGTGGACCTCTACCAGGGTTCAAGTAATTATAGCTCTGGGATCAAAAATGGCTTTGCCTTGCGGGTCTCAACTTTCACATGGGCTTTTACAGAGAAAACTTCGTAAGTCTTCATTTTGAAACCATTTGGCTCAGAATTGAAATGTTTAGTATTTATATTTATGGTTTATAAGCCAGTGGAGCGATACAGGGCCATCATGGCCCGCTTGTTGTGCTTGTTAGAGATATCAGCATGACAAACTGTCAATGTTTCATGAGTATTAGAAGATAATGTGGCCTCCAGACGACACAAATGATTTTTCTAAGATTTGTCCCAGTGACCTACTTTTTGACCTGACACGATCCAATTTTAAACTTGTCCAAGATATCATCAAGACAAACATTCTAACTAAGTTTCATGAGTATCTAGCTAAAATTGTTGCCTCTAGAGTGTACACAAGGTTTTTCTCAGATTTGGCCCATTGACCTGCATTCTGACCTGAGATGATCTAATTGCCAACCTGTCCAAGGTATCATAAAGACAAACAATCTGACAACAGTTTCATGAGTATCAGGCTCTAAATGTGGCCTCTTTAGTGCACTCAAGGTTTTTTTTTCCTAAGATTTGGCCCAGTGACCTACTTTCTGATCCTACATGGCCCAATTTTTAAAATGCTCAAGATATCATCAAGGCAAACATTCTGACAGAGTTGCACCAGAATTGGGCCGAAAATGTGGCCTCTAGAGTGCACACAAGACTTTCCTAGGACTTGGCCCACTGACCTACTTTTTGACCTGACATGGTCCAATGTCAAACTTCTCAGAGATATCATCAAGACAAACATTCTCACCAGAGTTTCATGAGTATCTGGCTGAAAATGTGGCCTCTGGAGTGCACACAAGGTTTTTCTGAGATTTAGCCCAGTGACCTACTTTGTGACCCGACATGACCCAATTTTTAACTTGCTCAAGATATCATCAAAACAAATATTCTGACAAAGTGTCATGACAATTCGGCTGAAAATGTGGCCTAGAGTGCACACAAGGCTTTTGTAAGATTTGGCCTGGTGACCTGCTCTTTGACCCTACATGACTTGTCAGAGCTATCAAGACAAACATTCTGACAATTTTTCAAGAGTATTGGGCTGAAAATGTGGCCTTTAGAGTGACACAAGGCTTTTCTAAGATTTAGCCCAGTGACCTTCTGTTTGACCCAACATGACCCAATTCCAGAATTGAGATTTTAACAAGACAAATATTCTGACCAAGTTTCATTAGTATCGGAGTGAAACTGGCCTCTAGGGTGCACACAAGGTAATTGTTGATGCTCGGATGACGAAGACAAACAATGGATACAGCATGATCCCCAAAAGCTCACCTTGAGCATTTTATGCTCAGGGTAGCTAAAATAAGTCACCAGGTTAAATCTTAAAACCTTGTTTGCACTTTAGAGGCCACATTTTCGATCAAATGTTCATGAAACTAGAATGTTAGCCTCAACAAGATCTCGAATGAGTTTGACAATGGGTTTAGTTTAAATGTATTTTACATGGATTAGAAACAAGTTCTTTCAACTTACACCAATCTGTCTCGATGCTGCTTCCTGGAAACTACACTAGTACTTGCGCCGAATGTGTGGGCCAATGAACAATTCCAAAGTCAACATCTGCTCCAGGGTACCAAACTTTATGGTTATGCGGCTGACGCTCTACCTCACAACCATGGACACCACACTTGAAAATGGGTCACCTCAGATCAAAATGAAAGTCACAAAGTCAACTCTCAGGAAAAATTTGTCTCCACTCTAGAGACCAAAAAAGTTTATGGAACTTAGAATATTTGTCTCAGTGGTATCTTAGAATAAGATAGGAAATGGGTCACCTGTAGGTAAAAAGAATAGGTCACCAGATTAAATCTTAGAACCTTGTTCGCATCCTAGAGGCCACATTTTCAGTCAAAGGTTAATGAAACTTAGAATTTTAGTCTCAATAAGATCTTGTAGGAGTTTGAAAATTGGTCACCTAGCGTTATAAACTTTAAAGTGGTTGAAAATTGGTCACCTAGCGCCATAAAGTGGGTCAAATCTGAAGGCTGTATTTTCAGTTGATTTTTCATGAAATATGGCCAGAATAGTGGAAAATTGGTCACCCTAGGTCAAAAAGTAGATCACACGGTTCAATCCAAGAAAAACCATTGTGCACACTGGATGCCACATTTTTTGACCAATGTGAGTTATGCTACGAGCTGAATATTTAACATGAATAGAGTATTGTAATATTTAACATGAATTTAGGTTTGTATCATCCAATATCTGTTCCAGAACTTTACCATTGATGACATGGGAAAATGCTTATTCTGCTACTGAAGTATCTTCTTTTCAAAGTACTCTTGATTTACCCTTTGGCTTTACAACACAATCCTGACTTTTAATTACCACAAGGAAGAAGCCTTTTGAAAACATTGTGGGAAAAGGAGAAAATGCTGGTAACCAGCATTTTCTCCTTTTCCCACAATGTCTTCAACTCTATGAAAAACAATTCTCATTTTTTTCTTACATTCAGTATTGTCGTCTGCAAATGCTTTCAATTTGTACATGGCTAAAATTCTATCATTTGGTAAAGAGTTAAAGGAACATAATATATAGTATAAAGGATACTGCATTAGACCTGCTGATGTTTCTTTGCATCATCTTAGCATATGAAAAAGATATAGCTTTTTGGGGGGACTGAACATTTTCTGCGAGAAATTTTATTGCCATACAGACTTCTTACAGTCTTCCTATGTCTCTGTTTCCAATTAAGTGTATGGCTTATTTAGTTAACCTATTAACTCTTTACCAAACAACAAAATTTTAGACTTTTCCAAATTGAAAGCATTTGCAGACAACAAAATGAATGTGACTGAAAAATTAAAATTTGTTTTGGAAAGGGTAGAGAACATTGTGGGGAAAGGAGAAAATGCTGATTACCAGCATTTTCTCCTTTTCCCACAATGTTTTCAAAAGGCTTCTTTTTCAGGGTCGTTAAAAGTCGGGATTGTGTGGTAAAGAGTTAACCACACAATCCCGAGTTTTAGATAAGGACCATGAGAAAGAAAGCATGTAATAACAGTGTGGAAAAGGGACAAATTGTTGGTAACCAGCATTCTGTCCTATTTACACAATGTTTTTACCCTTTTAAAGACAAAGTTCTATCTTTTGAGCCACCTTTAACCCTTTCCCAAACAAGCCCTGGTTTTCACGTGTCTGCAGTACAAGTCTTTTGAAAACACTGTGGGAAAAGGAGAAATTGCTCGTAATGAGCAATTTCTCCTTTTCCCACAGTGTTTTCTACCCTTTTGGAGAACTTTCCGCCATTTTCATCAAATTTAAAATTGTCGTCTGCAAGCTCTTTCAGTTTGGAAGGGTCTGAAATTTGCCGTGTGGGAAAGGGTTAATCTGTTGCTGCAAAGTGACTAGTCTAAAATTTTCTTGTTTGGTTAAGAGTTAAAAAGCAGTAATGCAATACAAGGCTATCATAGCCCTCTCGTTTTAATTTCAGAATTTGAGACTGTCTTTCATTAGAGCTGAGAGATTACGACAAAGAAGACCCCCTGTAGAGCCAATGCCAGCATATGCAGCTAAATATGGTCAATATACAGTAAACACAGAGAACATGGCTGAAGATTATTATTAAGTTTTCAATTCCAATGGGTACAGCACAATACAGCTTTTAGTGGAAGAACAATTTTTAAGAAATTAATGACCCCAGCTTATCTGGAACCCAGTCAGATTGTAAAATATTTAAAATATAACTTTTTTTCCTCTCTGTTATTTCCATCATAATAAAACTTTTCTAAAGACAGTGGTTATTTTTTTAGGTCGTGGGGGGGGGAGAATATGTTAAAATATGAATGATAATTTGTGTTTGTGAGGAAAATCTTGCAAAGATACTAACTCTCTCATTACCACTGACAACTTCAATAGCTTCTGCAAATGCCTTTGATCAAGATCAGACTGCACAGAATGTGCAGTCTGATTTTGGATCTACACTGTCCACTGCATGATACTTATCAACATGTATGGCAATAGTCATCTTCAATAGCAGTGGAAATCTACTGGTACAACCCGGAAATCAGTGGAATTTCCGAAATTGGTAGTGAAAAGTTAAAGAAGACACATGAACAATGGGAGATTTACCATAAAGAAATTAATTTTGAGACTGGATATTTTCACTGAGTATAGTACACCAAGTAGTTTAACCGTTCACTAAACAACAAATTTTTGGACTGGACCAAATTGAAATCTTTTGCAGATGACAGTTTAACCCTTTCCCAAATGACAAATTGTAGAGTCTTTCAAATTCAAAACATATGCAGACGACAAATTCAAAGTTGTTTAACTCTCCGATAGGGTTGAAAACATTGTGGGAAAAGGAGAAAATGCTGGTTACCAGCATTTACTCCTTTTCTCACAATGTTTTCAAAGGTATTCTTTCCCAGGGTTGTGAAAACCAGGGATTGTTTGGTAAAGTGTTAAATGAGGCTCAAATGATGGATATGTCTTTGAAAGAGTTGAAAACATTGAGGGAAAAGGAGAAAATGCTGGTTGCCAGCACATTCTTCTTGTCCCACATTGTATTTAATAGGCTTCATCCTCAGGGTCGTTCAAAGTGGGTATGGTAAAGGGTTAAAGCCTTAAAACCTGAAAAAAAGATTAAAAATCTCTTTTTCCCTTTATCCTGATTTCCCAGCATTCAATCAGCTTGTATGTGTACATCTTTGAAACCCTATTCCAAGAAAATAATAACGCTGAAGGCAGATGGTCATAAAGTAAATTTCATGTTTTTCAGTGTTTATAGTTAGCTTCTGATATGTGCGAGGATAATCTTTGGAAAAATATGGAAAAATCTATTTAAATGCTGGTTACCAAATTTCTTCCGTTTTCCACAAAATTTTCAAAAGGGTTTTTCCAAAGGGTTACTAAGACATGGGATTGTGTGGTTTTCTATGATATCTTGGATGGAAACCCATTTTTGAGCCACATTTAGTTTGTCGTCTGCAAATGCTTTCAATTTGGACTAGTCTAAAATTTTGTCATCCATAGCTCAGTCGGTGGCATACAGGACTTGAGAACAGGAGATCACTGGTTCGATCTCCGGCTTGACCAATTTCTTTCTGAGGACTGATGATAGTCATTGCGACAGGATTCATTCCTCTCTCACCGATGACCATTGTTTCGACGATAGCCACGTGGGAAAAGCAGCCAGTGGCTTGGAAAGAATATTGTGCATAGTACTGGTACAAGAAATTCCAGGAAAGCCTGGATAGGTGCACTGGATGCCGCAACATATCTGAAATAATGTTGAAAACAGCGTTAAACATCATACAATCAATCAGTTGTAAATGGTTAAGATCACTAAACAAATACAAGTTCAGAGAACCCTGCCCTATTTCAAAGGAAGTAAATAGTAACAAAGATATAATACATGTATGTTATGAGTGAACAGGAGTTAATTTCCCTTCATCAGTATATAAAGATCAAGTCAAACTGACCTCATGTACTACCATGTTAACTCTTTACCAAACGACAAAATTTTATACCAGTCAAAATTGAAAGCTTTTGCAGACTACAAAATAAGTGTGAATCAAAAATTGAAATTTGTTTTGGGAAGAGTAGAAAAAATTGTGGGAAAAGGAGAAAATGCTGGTTACCAGCATTTTCTCCTTTTCCCACTATGTTTTCAAAAGGCTTCTTTCTCAGGGTCGTTAAAAGTCGGGATTGTGTGGTAAAGAGTTAAAAGTTGTGACCTCCGGGCGGGGCCAATTTTGACTCCACAGCTATAGTTGGGACACTATTGGTAGAGGTCTACTAGATGAAGCTGCATGCCAAATTTTGTAGCCCTAGGTTTCAGACTTAGGAACAAGAAGATTTTTGAAGTTTTTAATATATAAGCCCATGCAAAACTTGTGACCCCTGGGGCAGGGCCAATTTTGACTATTATTTGAATTGTCTTAATAAGGGGTCCACTCGATAAAGGTGTTTGCAAAATTTGGTAGCCCTATGCTTTATGATGGGGAACATTTCTGTGAAGTTTCATCGAAACAGGATGGGTAGTTTCAGAGAAGATGGTTGAAATAAAAGTTAACACACACATAATGGGCACAGATCCATGACATTAGCTCACAGGCCTCTGGAAAGTGGAGCTAAAAATTAAGTGCATGTGTTGAATCTGCTGAAATGTATGGTATTGGCATGCCATGAAGCTATATACTAGTAGATAGTGTAGAAAAAGGAACCTAAACAGTAACAAATGAATTAAAGATTGTGTAATATGTCAAATTAGTTCTGCTATCTAAATTATCTTAGCAGTGAGTCTGATACAGTTATCTCTCTTTGAGCACTCTTGTGCACATTTGGTCAGAAAATGGACAAGTGTCACTAGACAGCGCAATATTATCAGTACATACAGCATACCCATAACATAGACAAAACATTAACTAACTCGTAGGGAGAAAAACAAATGAGAAATGAAATCTTCAGTATACTTTATAGACACTGCAAGGCAATGAAACCTGCCTTCGTTAGTATAAATAGTCGCATCTGGTTGTACTTCATATGATAATGATGTCGTTGGTTTTTGTTTACACATGGTCCCAGTGGTAAGTCTTGGCATACCTTTAACTTAAGTTCTACAAATGGAAATCGGAAGTATCAGAACATTATTTAGAATGACTGGCTACCATTTGGAAGGAGGCATTTATAAACATTACAAAGAAAGGAGAGAAATTGGTCAAAGTCACTCCTTGATTTTCCTTTATGAACGTTCTTTGCCCATGTACATATAATTATCTACATTCTGTTTTCATTCAGGAAATCAGTTTGGTTAGATCATAATTATATAATTCTATACCAGAATCGTATTGATGTCACGTTTTGGCAACCATAGAAGTTCTTAGGAGACATTCTGGGAAGAGCTGAAATGTGGACACTCTTTCAAAGAGCATAACTGTCTTCTGAAAATATTTTTGATTTTTATGAGTCTTTAAATTTAGTTTTGTCGTCTAGAAAAAAGTTAAGCAACAAACACAATCTGATTTTCATAGTTCACATTTATTGCTGCAGATTTTACTATTTTCCTCTTTTAGGCTGAATTGAAGAATATTACAAATATGTTTAGTTGCTTAGTTGCACAGAACTGCCAAAATATGCCAGATAATAATGGCTTTTTTTTCCTCTACAAAAATTATGGTAGATTTAAAACTTTCATGATAATTTTTATTCCATTATGATAGTACCAGATAGAATAGTTCTTTCCTGTTAATGCTCTTTTGCCACCAGATAACTATGTGCGGATATTTTGATAAAAAAATATTGGTAGATTTCACGATAAGCACAAAAGGATTCAGAAGTATTTTGCAACTATTTTTAGATCTGTTAACCATTTGGAACACCTTGACTGATTGTATTAATCAATAATTTTCAGCTAAAGAGTGGCGAAGGTGTTCAAAATAAATATCATGAAAACTAGCACAAGATGGCAGGTTAGAGTAATAAAACAGAAAAGTCATATCGAGTTAATTATATAGTTGTGGGAAAAAAAAAGTTATCATGCTAACAATAGATTAACAAGAAATCCATGTCAGTTTTAGTGAAAATATCCGCCATCATTCTAGGTAAGTGGTGGCAGTTCTATGCAGCTGTACAGTTCACATACCAAAATGAACTTATTGCCTTCTTAAGAAGACGTTTTTGTCTTGTCCAGCTCACCACTGCTGAAAACATTGTGACAAAAGAAGAAGCTGGCCCTAATATGAAGTTTCTCCTTTTTGACACAAAGTCATCACATCAATAATGGATCGATAAAATCCATTTTGTCTTCCAAACAAGTCAATCATAAGGTAAACTGATCTTTCGACATCTAGCAAATTTACCAATAGCAAAAAGTTTCGACCCAGATCAGCCTGCATGGACTTTGCAGGCTGGCCTGGTCACTACTTTTTGCAGATACATTAAACGCCTTTTCACAGATAATGGTTTACCTAATATTTTGAATTTTAAAGACTTTTTCCACAGATCTTTGCAGTTGTTCATTCCTATAAATATATTTTTTCAAAGACTAACAATAACAATGCTCAAAATGAGCAAGTACCGAACAAAATAAGCTAAAATTTTTTACAAACGTTTACATAATCTCTAAATTTTTTTCCAACATTCAACTTTTCATCTCCTAAATCTTCTTCAACGTTTTAACCCTCTACTACACAATCCCGTTTTAATGACCCTGAGGGAGATGTCTTTTCAAAATCTTGTTGGGAAATGGAGAAAATGCTGGTAACCAGCATTTTCTCCCTTTCCCACAATGTTTTCAACCCTATCAGAGAGCTCAAGCTTGCTTGTATCTATATCGAATTTGTCATCTTTGGATGCTTTGAATTCTGAATAGGCAACAACTTGTTGTTTGACAAAGGGTTAACAGACAACAGAATTTTAGACTTAATGAAATTCAAAGTATTTGCAGCTGACAAATGAAGCTCAAACAATGCTTTCTGTCTTTGAAAGTGTACAAAACATTGTGGTAAAAGGAGAAAATGCTGGTTACTAGCATTTTCTGTTTTTTTCCCCAATTTCTTTTCAAAAGCCCTCTTTCTCTGAGTCGTTAAGGTATGGCATTGTTGGTATTGGGCTAATCAAATTTTTTTCTTAAAAAAATACATATAATACATAATACAAGGTACAATAAAAAAAATTTCTTGACCCAATATACTTTGATTCAATACACTGACACAAAAATTGACTTACTATACTTTGAAAATTCTGCACTGGAATCCATATAAAAATATGGCCATAAACAGGTAACCTGCTCATTCTGAGTCCGTAGTGAACAGTAGTTTGAAAAACTGAGTGAAAACGGAGAGAGGGAGACAGAGCAAGACAAAGGTAAAAAGACCTTAACTCTTACCAAACAACAATTGAAAGCAATTGCATACGACAAATTAAATGCTGTTTAATTGATTATTTCTGTCTTTGATAGGTTAGAAATCATTGTGGGAAAAGGAGGAAATGCTGGTTACCAGCATTTTCTCCATTTCCCACAATGTTTTCAAAAGCTTTGTTTCTCAGAGTCGTTAAAAGTCGGGATTGTGTGGTGAAGAGTTAAATAAACACCGACATATTTACATAGTTTTCATCCTGCAAAATTAGGAGAAGGTTTTATCGGCAAATTAACAGTTGACCAAAAAGAAATGTTTTCTTTCTGATTAAAATAATTACTGGCTACATTTCCATGGAAATCTGCATAGAGTATTTCAACAGTCCTTGTAAAATGAGCACATCCTTAATTATTTAACTCTTTACCACATGACAAAAATTGTAGACGTGTCCATACTGCAAGCATTTGCAGACAACAAAATAAATGATTCAAAAATTGAAATTTGTTTGGGGTAGGGCAGAAAACATTGTGGAAAAAGGAGAAAATGCCTGCACCATCATTTTCTTCTTTCCCTGAAATGTTTTTAAAGGCTTTCTTTGAGGGTCTTTGAAAGTCTGGATTGTGTGGTAAAGGGTTAACTCATTATCCCTTACTATCCTTACCTTGGACCTGAACACTTAAAACATTTAGACAAAGGGAGAAAGCTCTTTATGATCAATTCTCCTTTAGCCCCAATGTTTCCAAACAAATCTATATAACTATTTATCCCTTCACCACACAATCCTGACTTTCAACGACCCTGAGAAAGAAAGCTTTTGAAAACATTGTGGGAAAAGGGGAAAATGCTGGTACCCAGCATTTTCTCCTTTTCCAACAATGTTTTCTACCCTGTCCAATACATAAAGCACTATTTAAGCTACAATTAATTTGTCGTCTGCAAATGCTTTCAATATGGACCAGTCTAGAATTTTGCTATGTGGTAAGGAGTTAAGCTCATTTTATACAAATACATGTATTTGAGCCATGCTCAGTGAAAAGGGGGCATAATGCATCTCCATGATGCATGATACAAAGCAAGTCATCACAAGATCATGGATCCATAAATTCCATTTTGTCTGACAACAAACTGAATCATGAGGTAGTTTGGTCCTTTGACATACACAAAATTGACCAACAGCAAAAAAGTTTCGGCCATGGTCAGCCCGCGCGGACTTTGCAGGCTGACCTGGGTTGATACTTCTTGTAGATGCATTCAGCATCCTTTTCACAGAGCATGGCTCATTTACTACTGTACAAGGATGTTTTCAAAGTTGCTACCTGCGTATCTGTCTCGGAAAGTAACAAGTTGGGCAAAAACTTCAACACTGAACCCTCTACCATTCAATCCCATGTTTGAACAACCCTGCAAGGCTTTAGAAACCTTTGAAGGGAAAACATCTAGTGCTGGTAAAGAGCATTTTTTCTCTTTTTTCTCTTTTTCCACATTCTCATTCAAAGCAGAATTCTGTCATTTGATTCACATTTACTTTGTCTGTGAATGCCTTCAATTTCGAAACTTGCAAAAACTTTGACATTTTACAGTATCTCTAGTGATACTGTTGATGTTTAAGTAAAATTCGGACAAGATGTTGACTCTCAATGGGGAAATCCATACAACAAAGGCAGGTAACCATCCAAATATTTTTGACAGTTATGCCCTTTTTTGACTTAGAATTTTCACTTAAAATCAAGCAACTGCAGCCGAACATTGGCACTTGCAAGCGGTGCTCATCTCTTCTTCCCAGTATTTTAAAAAACTCCTTTCTTAAGGTCATTACAACTCTGGATTGTATGGCAAAGGGTTTATTATCCCTTTACCAAACAATCCTGTGTTTTCACCATCCCAAAAATGTAGACCACTGAAAGCATTGTGGGAAAAGGAGAAAATGCCTGTAACCAGCATTTACTCTTTTTTCCACAGTGCTTTCTATGATTTCAAAGACTGATCCCATCATTTGAGACATAATGAACTCTTTACCAGACGTCAAAATTTTAGATAGTTCCAACTAGAGAGCATTTGCAGATGAACATCACATGGTATGTCAATGCTGCGATTTTTCTGTGAAAGGTTAGAAACATTGTGGGAAAGATGAATTATCCGAGAATATACTGGTTAACTCTTTACCAAACGACAGAATTTTAGACTTGTCCAAATTCAAAGCATTTGCAGGCGACAAAAGTAAACATGACTCAAAAATTGGAATTTATTTTGGGAAGGATAGAAAACATTGTGGGAAAAGGAGAAAATGCTGGTTACCAGCATTTTCTCCTTTTCCCACAATGTTTTCAAAAGGCCTCTATTTCCGGGTTGTTAAAAGTCAGGATTGTGTGGTAAAGGGTTAACAGCATTTTCTCCTTTTCCCATAACGTAATCAAAAGCCTTTTTTCTCAGGTTTGTTAAAACTCCGAATTGTGTGGTAATAGGTAACTGCAATTGCTTATGATATCGCATGTCTAAAGTGTTGTTATTTGGCAAGAGCACAACAAACCATACCAAATGATACAGTATTTCCATTACTCAGAGGAAGCATCATAGAAAAGTGGAAACATACTAAGTACTGGCATTTCTCCCCCTTTTTCCACATTATATTATGACCCATTTTAACCCTTTACCACACAATCTGGAACTGGACTTTTGTAAACATTGTGGGAAAAGAAGCCCTTTTCCTACATTTTCTTACCTTTTAAAAACAAATTCATATCATGTGAGTCGCATATAATTTGTCATCTGCAAATGCTTTCATTTTGGACCTGTCTAAAATATTGTTGTTTGGTAAAGAGTTAAAAGAATCCTACAGTATAAACTACTACAACTAAAAGGCATGGTAATTGACCATAAAAAAATTCCCATAAAAACTTGCTATCTTTCATTTAAGATTCTGAAATATGTATGCAACTTGAATTCTTTCGTGAAGAGTTAACCCTTTACCACACAATTCCAAATTTTAACGACTGCTAAAAGAGAGGGCTTTTGAAAACATTGTGGGAAAAAGAGAAAATGTTGGTTACCAGCAGTATCTTCTTTTTCCCATAATGTTTCCTACCCTATCAAAGACAGAAATCATCATTTGAGCTACATTTACTTAAAGAGTCATTTGTAAATGCTTTCAATATGGACATGTCTACATTTTTTGTCAAGGGATACAAAGCTAAGCCTCAGACAAGTAAAATACAGAGCTAGTAGATAACTTGGATGGATCAAATGAAACAGAACTGAAGGTCTGGCGTAATTATGTTTTCTTATCATTGAAAATAGCAGACAGAGGGGTCAGATCTTATGCATTTAAGTTAGCATTAACCACTTTTTTTTTAATACATTATACAGACACACTTTTGATTTGATTGATTTTTCTAAAACAAAGACAATTCATTAGAAAAAAAAAAAGTTGGCAATAGCTAAACAAGGATTTCATCCCTTATCATCAAACATAAATAAATAGATTAATACACAAGTCTCGAAAATTTATCTTTTTCATTCTAAGTTACAAAAAATCATTGTTAAGTTTTCTTTTTTATTTTGGTCATTCAAATTTGTCCTATAAGGTCAAACTGGCCTCAAAATTTCGAAGACCAATATCAGCTAAGTTATCCTTAACCCTTTACCACACAATCCCCACTTTTAAAGACCCTGAGAAAGAAGCCTTTTGAAAGCATGATAGGAAAAGGAGAAAATGCTGGTAACCAGCATTTTCTCCTTTTTCCACAATGTTTTCTACCCTTCCTTCCCACAACAAATTTCAATTTTTCAGTCACATTTAATTTGTTGTCTGCAGATGCTTTCAATTTGGTCTAGTCTAAAATTTTGTCGTTTGGTAAAGAGTTAATCCAACAGGCAAAATTTCTTGAATATATGTATAACATATGTTGTGAGTAATACATGTAAATGAATTTGTCTCCATGAGAAATTTCCACTGAGTATAAAACAGGTTTCGGTAAAGAACTGAACCCCAAAAAAGACACTCATTTCCCAAAAATATTCCTTATCCCTTTACCACACAATCCCGACTTTTAGCGACCTTAAAAGAGAGGGCTTTTGAAACCATTGTGGAAAAAGGAGAAAATGCTGGTAACCAGCATTTTCTCTTTTTCCCACAATGTTTTCTACCCTATCCAGTACATAAATCACCATTTAAGCTACATTTTATTTGTCGTCTGCAAATACTTTGAATTTCGTCCAGTCCAAAATTTTGTCGTTTGGTAAAGAGTTATATCTACACATTTTGTTGGTTTTACTCTTTACCAAAGGACAAAATTTTGGACTTGACCAAATTGAAACCCAAATTACATGTTGCTCAAATACTGATTTCTATCTTTGATAGGGTAGAAAACATTGTGAGAAAGGGAAAAAATGCTGGTTACCAGCAATTTATCCTTTTTCCACAATATTTTCAAAAGCCTCCCCTTTCAGAGTTATTTACCCTCAGAGTGCCGAATAAACCTATCAGTCATTTTCATCCTTGAAATACAACCCAAATAATTGCAATTTCATGGTTGCTTTTGTCTACAGTTATTCAGCAAAGCAGACAGTGTAGATCAAAGATCAGGCTGCACGTTCTGTACAGCCTGATCTTGATCTACACTGGCCGCAAAAGCAACTATAGTCGTGAAAGGCACTTTAAGAGTTAAAAGTCGGGATTGTATGGTATAGGGTTAAATGGTTTCTTTATATTAACCCTTTCCCAAACGACAAATTTTAGACTGGTCCAATTTGAAAGAGTTTGCAGACGACAATTTTAAATTTGATGAAAATGACAGAAAGTTCTCCAAAAGGGTAGAAAACACTGTGGGAAAAGGAGAAATTGCTCGTTACGAGCAATTTCTCCTTTTCCCACAGTGTTTTCAAAAGACTTGTACTACAGACACGTGAAAACCAGGGCTTGTTTGGGAAAGGGTTAATGTACTCTGTACCACATGATAACATTTTAAAGTTGTCCAAAATGAAAGCTTTTGCAGACAACAAATTTAAAAGGGCTAAAATAACTTTGTCTTTCAAAGAAAAGGGGGAGAAAACATTGTGGGAAAACGAGGAAATGATGGTTACCAGCGTTTTCTCCTTTTCCTACAATGTTTTCTAAAAGCCTTCTCGCAGAGGGTCATTTAAACTTACACTTGCTTGGTAAAGGTTACAAAATGCCGGTATAAACATCCAAGTGGACTAGAACTGTGTCCGATATCATACAGTTCTTGTACATGCACTGTAGGAGATCCTGCTTTACTGGTTTGCAACAGCACTGTATGGAGGGGGCTTTTGCTGTTCAAATAGGAAAAAAGAACTTAAAGTGAATGATAGTTTAACTCTTTACCAAATAAGAAAATTTTAGACTGGTCCAAACTGAAAGTTTTTGCAGGCAACAAATTATATGTAACAAATTTGTCTTGGAAAGGGGTAAAACATTGTGGGAAAAGGAGAAAATGCTGGTTACCAGCATTTTCTCCTTTTCCCACAATGTTTTCAAAAGTTTTTTCTTTGGGATCTTTAAAACTTGGGATTGTATAGTTAAGGGTTAAATCATTTTAAATATTCAACATACTACAGTATTTCTACCACATTTGTGTGAATATATACAAATTATGATCTGATGTTAATCATATATCAGACAATCTGAGTTCTGAGGACCCTTAAAAAGGAGACTTCTGAAAACATTTTTGGAAAAAGAGAAAATGCTGGTAACCAGCATTTTTTTTTTCTCCTTTTCCCACTATCTTTTCTACCCTCTCAACAATGAATCCTGTCATATGAGCTACATTTAATTTCTCATCTGCATATGTCTTCAAATCAGAAACATATAAAGTTTTATTAACTAGTAAAGACATACACTTTACAATACGCATACCAATTCTTGATGCTTCAAGCACCTTTTACAACAGTTGCTTTTGCTGCTAGTGTAGATCAAGGTCAGACTGCACATTTTGTGTAGTTTGATCTTCAATCTACACTGTTCACATTGCATATTCTGAATATGAGTAACCACATACCTTGAGCTCTGAAGGTTAAGCCCATTGTAATAAGCAAATGGTACTTTTCCTAATATTGTTCTCAAAATCAATTCATTTCTAAAATACTTGTTCTTTGTATGATTTCTAATGATTTTTAGCTTGTTTTAACCTTTTGCAGACAACAAAATAATTGTGATTCTGAAACAGAAATTTTCAATTGGATGGGTAGAAAATATTGTGGGAAAAGGAGAATATGCTGGTTACCAGCATATTCTCCTTTTTCCACAATGTTTTCAAAAGGCATATTCCTTGGAGATATTAAAAATCAAGCTTGTGTGGTAAAGAATTAATTATCAATATAGGCAGATATTTTCAGTTTGTAGAAAAAGGACATTGGTTGGAATTTCAAGACTTACTTGACTAGATTTGTTTGTTTGGTATATAAGTATATAACACTATTTTCAACACCACTTTTAACAGTTGTCTATTGTATCCTAAAGGCATCTCACCTATTCCAATGCATCTTGGGTTTAACAGTTCTAGGCTAGGATTCTTGCCTTGACTTGCTTGAGGACAATGTCGCACAACCAGTGCTGACAGCTATAATCAAACTCAGAACATCTTGAGAATATAGATTAGACTTTAGACATAGAAATATATTTATGCTAAGAAGTAATGACAAATTTTTACCATGTAACTAGGAGCTGTAGGGGGCACTGCACTGTAAACTGGGGGGTGTACATAGTCCTGATGTACTCCTGTCGTCACCACGGTCCCGTATGTTGGCTGGGGGTCCACAACCATGTAGCCAATCTGTGCCCTTTGCCGACGCCGCCTCACACAAACCCAAATGCAACAAGTCATAATCAGAACAAAAACCATGAACCAAACAAACCAAAACCCTGAAATGATTTTACTCTGTCTCAATAATTCTTTACCACACAAAGTTAATGTCTGTTGTTCCCCAAAAAAGGGCAAAGACAAAGGCTTGGCTAAGACTAGACAGCACAAAATAAGACATCTGATCTCTGGTAAAAAGTAAATAAATTTTGTTTCCCCCATTCTATAGACACTATATATAATGATCTGATCGTGTAGAATTTAACTCTACCAAACGACAAAACTTCAGACTGGTCCAAATTGAAAGCATTTGCAGATGACAAAGTAAAAGTGACTGAAAAGTTGAAAAACTGGTTACTAGCATTTTCTCCTTTTCCCAAAATTTTTTCAGAAGGCTTCTTTCTCAGGGTCGTTAAAAGTCAGCATCGTGTGGTAAAGGGTTAAAAAGAATTCATTTGAAGTAATTGTAAACAAACACACCTTGCACAATACATGACAGGACAAAGGACCACAGACTGGGCAAACGCAAATGCTCATGTAAGCATACTCTCAAGTGAGCTAAATACATGTATATTAATTCATAGGAATCAACAAAGGAATTAATATGTCACATAAGAATACAAATGCAGTTGTGAGAATATTTTATTTTGCATGCTTCTTTAACAATTTAAATAACAATCCCATGTTTAAATGACCATGAGGGAGAAAGCTTTTGAAAGCATTGTGGAAAAAGGAGAGCATTTTCTCCTTTTCCCACAAAGTTTTCTATCCTTTTGGAGAACTTGAGCTCATTGTACCAATTCTGAATTTGTGGTAAACTTACAAATGTTTCGAATTTTGATGTGTCTAAAGTTTGTCGTTTGGGAAAGGGTTAACCCTTCTATAAACAATTTCATGTTTTAAGAACTCTGAGGAAAGAGGCCTCGAGAACATCATGGGAAAAAGGTAAGGCAGGTAACCAGCATTTTCTCCTTTTCCCATAATATTTCTCCCATATCAGCAAACTAAAGCTGATCTCAAGCTTTTCTACCGTTGCTGCTTTCAGTCTGAAAATGTCTTCAATAGCTCATTTAACTCTTTACCAAATGATAATTTTTAGACGGGGCTAGATTCAAAGCATTTGCAGACAACAAATTAAATTAGCTTAAATGTTGATTTCTGTCCTTGACTAAGTAGAAAACATTGTGGGAGAAGGAGAAAATGCTGGTAACCAGCATTTTCTCCTTTTCCAAAAATGTTTTCAAAAGCCTTCTCTTTCAGGGTTGTTAAAAAGTCGGAATTGTGTGTTTAAGTGGGTTACAGTAATTTCTCCATGTCAAGATGTATTTTCATATAAATTTTCATAGAAAATTCAAAGGGTCACCTTCATGTGGGAAAGACCTCACCCTTTACCACACAATTCAAAGTTTTAATGACATCATGGACGAAAGCTTTAAAAACATTGAGGGAAAAGGAGAAAATGATGGTAACCAGCATTTTCTCCCTTACCCGCAATCTTTTCCACTATTTCAAAGACAAATTACATGTACGAGGTACGTCCGTAAAGTTAGTGTACATTCCTCACTCCAGGAATTCTGGCACAGTTTCACAATCTTCGGTGTTTTTATATTTTTTTTTATCATAAATAATACTCTGTAAAATTTGCGGAATTTTTACGTCGAAAATAAGCAAGTTGTGGGTTCATTTTGTTTTATGGGTAACAGCAGCCAGGACAGTTTGAAATAGCAAACTTAACTGCAGTGATGGCAGGTTTCTGTTTATAACTTGTCTCATGAGTCTCAGATCCAGATGAAATTTTAATCCGCAAATGATTCTGACATCAACGTCATTTCTGGAAAGTATCAATGTTAATGTCGTAGCCTGAAATCTGAGAAACACTTTAATTCGGCTCTGTCAAAAATGGCGGACTTTAACGCCAAAAGGGCGATCATCAAATTGTGCGCTACTTTAGGAAAATTAATTATTAGTCCTTAAGCAGTTTCTAAATATAGACACTGTGGCAAGTATGAGCGCATCTGTATTTTCAGATTATTTGGTGTGACCATGTGAAAGTGGTGAGACGAAAGCAACCCGTAATTGAACTGGAGAAAATTATTCTTCATCCGGACATTTTGCCTCCACATCGACCAGCATCAACCTTGATGGGAATGGACTTTCTGGGATTCGAAAAGCTAGAACACAGCCCATATTCTCCGGACCTGGCGCCGATGGATTTCGAGATTTTTCCGTGGCTCAAGAAGGAACTTAGAGGTATGCAGATCGGCATAAACTTGAACAGCATGTGCAGGGTGTGGTTAGAAGCTTTGACAGACAGTTGTACGGTACTGTGTTTGACAAATGGATAAGTAGACATCAAAAGTATATCGATGCTAAGGGGCAGTACTTTGAAAAACTTTGATTCACAGTAAATTTACGACAGCAATATTCATACAGCACCTGATACAAGGCTAACTCAACATCTGAATCACTACGACATTTTGACATCGTCAATCTGCCCCAGGTATGCCTTGGTGCATGCGAGAAAAGGCCCATTAAAAAGTAGCTAGAAATAGCAGCAGCACAATTTTTGAAACATAGACTTCAGACATATTGCCGATAATGTTAATGTAATTTGTTTTAATGATGTGCGTCTTTTTCATCGTATTCTGTACATGTACACAAACTTTACAGACATACCTCGTACATCATTCGAGTATTATCTATTTTGTTGTCTGTAAATCTTTTCAAACTGGACCATTCTAAATTGTCGCCTGTTAACTCTTTACTAACACGACCATTCTAAATTGTCGCCTGTTAACTCTTTACCACACAATCCCGAGCTCTAAAGACCCTGAATAAGAAAGCTTTTGAAAACATTGTGGGAAAAGAAGAAAATGCTGGCTACCAGCATTTTCTTCTTTTCCCACAATGTTTTCAGCAATCTCAAAGACAATACTGTTGTTTGTGCCCCATTTACATGTATTTGTCGTCTGCAAACGCTTTCAATTTGGACTGGTCTTAAATTTTGCTGTGTGGTAAAGAGTTAAAGAATTAGTCATTATCACTTACACCAGTAGCCATAAACACTGTACCAACAGCATTCATCTTTGTTTATTCCACAACAGTAGGCTCCAGAACCTGTAACATATGTAAATAATGTTGCAACAAACTTTATAACACACTCTTGATCTCATCTCATCACAGCTTTGTTGAATTGTCTTACTGATTATCTTATGCTATCTAATTACAACCTAATAAACAGATCAATTGTCAATGAGTCATGCTCTGTGAAAAGGGAATTTAATCAATCTGTAAAGAAGTATTTACCCATTTAAGCCTGCACATTCTGACACAAGCATTTTTAGCCTGGCTGCAAAAATGACTTTAACAGCCATATTAAGACTGCAATCCAAGCAACCTGGTTTGGCAATCAAAGTTGCATGGCAACAGGAAAAGATTCCTGTTAATTCTCCAATGGGTAGAAATATCAAAATTGCTAACTTGCTATTTATACAGGCTGGGTTCTAGTGTCATATTGTAAGTGCTTATATTGCTCTCTGGAAAACTTACCGTAGCAGTCTATCTTTGAATAATCACTTCTGCATGTTATATATGGTTTTGAGCTCTGCAATACAAAAATCAGTACATACAAAACTAAGTAATTATTGAACACATTAATTAGATCTTTCCCTGATGACAAAATTTTAGACTTGTCCACTCATGACAGCCATGCAGAAATTCTTTAATCATTCATATACTTAAATTTCTCCTGTAAAATTCATGGAAGTGATACTGCCTACTTGCAGCACAAGTCTGCTTCTAGGCTAAACAGAGAATTTAATAATTTGTTTTAACCGTGTTGCTTTTTAAAAGTTTTAGGAATAGAACACATCATTCACTCATTCTTTATTATTCCATTCACAAATCAATGCCAAGAGAACCTTGAAAATTAAAATAACAATAGCAGTTTTAAAGCCCCTATTTATTTTTTCCTTGAGTTGAGAAGTTTATCTTCCTGATATTGGTCAATTGCAAAAGAGAGTGCATTTATTTGTCCTTAAGCCTTTACCACAAAATGCTGTCTTTTGAAAACATTGTGGGAAAAGGAGAAAATGCTGGTTACCAGCATCTTCTCCTTTTCCCAAAATGTTTTCTACCCTATCAATGACAAATATCTTCATATGAGTCGCATTTAAATTGTCGTCAGCAAATTCAATTTGGACAAGTCTACATTTTTTTTGTGTGGTGAAGAGTTAAGTCTATCAGTCCGTAAAATCTGACTTCTAGCATGATTCATTAAGTTCAAACTTCTCTCTATTGCTCCTAGAGGGTGAAGTCACTTCTCCCTATAATTTTGAGCAAGCTTGCTCCCTGAAAACTACACCAGTAACCTTGCTTTTTAGCAATATATATCTCTTATCATAGCATGATCAGAAGCAGCCAATAAATCTACCTAACACTGAAAAATGCATGTAAGTCAATTAGCATTCAGAATTTATTGCTTTTCTGACACAGTGATCACTGTTGTTTTATCTGCAGTTGCTAGGCGATTACATGGTTCTTAGTTTTTTTTTTTTCTCAGATGCTTTATATTCATTGATTAGAGCCAAGAACCAGTTTGATATTTTTTCAAAAATACCCTCCCCCCCAAGAATAAAATATATAAAAGGTCTCAAACAAGGATTTTGCCAGTGTGACATGACCACTGTTTGGAACGAAAAACATGACATTCATATGAACATGTACAAATTATCTCCTTTGCATAATTGACCTTTCATAATTTGCACTCCCATTTTTCTATAAGTGCTTGAAAATTCAGCTTGTTATTTTTATCATCAAATGTCTTAACTCCGTAAGTGTCCCTGAACTGGTGATTTTTGTTTACATCTCGTAATGCACGTAGTTTGAGCCTGAGGACTTCATACGGTATTTCAGGTTGTAACCCTTACCAATTTTTTAAGGCTTTATTGCACCTCAATTTCAGCCAAATGTGAGACAAAAACATGTCAAAAATATTCACTTGTCTTGGTTAATTGAAGCTGACACCATTTTTGTTTCTGAATAGTGTACCTTCTTGTAAATTCTGTTACTTTCTGCCGCAGTAATTAATGAACTATTGGATTAAGAGCATACCATATTTGCTCCAGAAGGCCGACGGCATGCATATTTTTGTATGTATCATGCCATAGAAATTATTACTTTGGGAAATGATCAGAATTGCTTTCTTTATGAAGGCAAATACTTTTTACTTTATGATCTAGCCTAAACTATGAATTTTATACAGTTGTTTCCTTATCATCACGGAATACAGACACTCATGGCTATGGCAGTAAGGTCCAGTATTTCGAACAGATCAAGACAGTTCCACGACACAACTTTTCAAGACAGTTGCCCAACACTTTTGAATACAGTTTCACAACACTTTTGATCCATGTCAAATAACCTATTACTAATATTTATGAATGACAATCATTAGGTTTTTTTTTTATGGATAACTGATGTATTGTGATTGGCTTATTTGTATGGTGTAATGAAGAATTTTATCATACAATGACTGGCAGATATTCTCTCATGTGTGAATTCACTACTTTTCATGACTGTTATGAAAATAAGAGACCTTTAGAAAGACTGTTTGCCAGTTAATCCTTTGAATTCTTATGACAATATGTATGTTTTTGAGTGTGTTTTTCTTGATGTGCTTTGGAATAACATTAGAAAAGGCAGAGACTGTATTATTTATGATCCCTGGAAAAAACAGAGAGGGCAGGGGGATGGGTCATCTGAGAGTAGTATTTTTCCGTTTACCCTGTAAACACTGTCCATAATCTCCCCAGCATGCCCACTGGGTTTTCAATTTGGGGGTACATGCACTCCCCAGGTTTTGAAATGGGGGTACATAGAAAAAACTGGGAGTACACTGTACCCCCTAGGTTTTGAATTGGGGGTACAAAGAACAAGAGGGCCATGATGGCCCTGGATCGCTCACCTGAGCCAATAGGCAAAATGACCCCAGGTGACCAAATTTCAAACTCATCTAAGATTTAATTAAGACAAATGTTTTGACCAATTTTCAAGTCGTTTGAGCGAAAAATGTGGCCTCTAGAGTGTCCACAAGGTATTTCTTTAATTTGACATAGTGACCTAGTTTTTGCCCCCACATGATCCAATTTCAAACTTGTCCGAATTTAATCACGACAAATATTCTGACCAAGTTTCACAAGTATTTGACTGAAAATGTGGCCTCTAGAGCACACACAGGGTTTTTCTAAGATTTAACCTAGTGACCTAGTTTTTGACCCCACATGACCCAATTTCAAACTAATCCTAGATTTTATCAAGACAAACATTCTGACCAAATTTCACAAGTATCTGACTGAAAATGTGGCGTCTAGAAGGCACACAAGGTTTTTCTAAGATTTGACCTACTGACCTAATTTTTGACCCCACATGACCCAATTTCAAACTCGTCTGAGATTTTATCAAGACAAACATTTTGACCAAATTTCACAAGTATCTGACTGAAAATGTGGCCTCTAGAGCGTACACAAGGTTTTTCTAAGATTTGACCTAGTGACCTAGTTTTTGACCCCACATGACCCACTTTCAAACTCGTCAGAGATTTTATCAAGACAAACATTCTGACCAAGTTTCATGAGAATCGGACTGAAAATGTGGCCTCTAGAGCATACACAAGGTTTTCTAAGATTTGACCTAGTGACCTAGCTTTTGACCCCACATGACCCAATTTGTGCATGTCCGAGATTTTATCAAGACAAACATTCTGACCAAGTTTCATGAGGATCAGACTGAAAATGTGGCCTCTAGAGCATACACAAGGTTTTTCTAAGATTTGACCTACTGACCTAATTTTTGACCCCACATGACCCAATTTCAAACTCGTCTGATATTTTATCAAGACAAACATTTTGACCGAATTTCACAAGTATCTGGCTGAAAATGTGGCCTCTAGAGCATACACAAAGTTTTTCTAAGATGTGATCTAGTGACCTAGTTTTTGAACCCACATGACCCAATTTCAAAGTCGTCCGACATTTTATCAAGACAAACATTCTGACCAAGTTTCATGAAGATCGGACTGAAAATGTGGCCTCTAGAGCGTACACAAGGTTTTTCTAAGATTTGACCTAGTGACCTAGTTTTTGACCCCACATGACCCAATTTCAAACTCGTCCGAGATTTTATCAAGACAAACATTCTGACCAAATTTCACAAGTATCTGGCTGAAAATGTGGCCTCTAGAGCATACACAAGGTTTTTCTAAGATTTGACCTAGTGACCTAGTTTTTGATCCCACATGACCCAATTTCAAAGTTGTCCAAGATTTTATCAAAACAAACATTCTGACCATGTTTCATGAAGATCGGACTGAAAATGTGGCCTCTAGAGCGTACACAAGGTTTTTCTAAGATTTGACCTAGTGACCTAGTTTTTGACCCAAATTTCGAACTTGTCTGACATTTTATCAAGACAAACATTCTGACCAAGTTTCATGAAGATCGGACTGAAAATGTGGCCTCTAGAGCGTACACAAGGTTTTTCTAAGATTTGACCTAGTGACCTAGTTTTTGACCCCACATGACCCAATTTCGAACTTGTCCCAGATTTTATTAAGACAAACATTCTGACCAAGTTTCATGAGGATTGGACTGAAAATGTGAGCATACACAAAGTAAAAAGTTGACGACAGATGACGCACGACGGACGACGGACACAGCACAATCACAATAGCTCACCATGAGCACTTTGTGCTCAGGTGAGCTAAAAATTAGGGGGTACAGAGTAGCTTTGGGCTGTTTCAGTTATAAATATTAATGAATTTTAAAACCCTAGTAGCTCCTTTACCATAATGAATGGGATTTTAATTGAATTATTAAATTGTGCATTTGGTGATCATATGGATGCATCATATGTCTCCAGGGCATGCACATACTTAGATATAATCGCAACAGCGGTCAGGGTTTAAAAGCCGAACATGGCCATGATTTTTAATAATCGACCTTCCTTTCTCAAAGTTGCGAAATACATCTGAACTGCTTTAAAAAGGAAGCTTAGACAGATTGATGCTTGTTGTCCAAGATGATGTTTGTAGATCTGGTATTTTAAAATCACAGAGGAGCAGGCCGATTGGCTAACTGTAAGCTCATACCCTCTCAAACAAAGGCCATGCCGTGTTAGGGCAAAATAAAACAAAATGTGTAATGGTAGAATCACTTGTGTAAACCTACCTTTCTCAGATCTTCACGCTGTAAAATGTTTTAACAGCTTTTGTTGTGATGAAATTTTTTCTGCAGCAGACGCCATACATATGAAAATTACACGTTTAATTTGCGGCTCAATTTTTCAGCTTTCATATGTCAAAAAAAAAAAAAGTGTTTTTAATTTTAATTTCTCAATGAAAATTAATTACCAGATTTCCAGTACATGTGGTAGATTTTGACACCTTAAAAAAAATTGTAGCGAAAATTATTCAGACAGATGAGGGAGCCGCAAAATATATATAGTGAAAATATTCGGTAACCCGCTCTATGTCGAGGACAAAGAGTGGTAGCCAATTACTAGGGAAACTACTTTCGTTTTGTTTGTTTGGCATGGAAAATGAAATGGTATCTGATTTGTACGTGCAGTTTACGTAATTACTTTCCTTTTTGTACTTGCATACTTTTGACAGTGCGTACATGCACATAAGCACAAAAAAAACTGTACACGCGGAGTAGAATTTATATTGCAGTACGTGATTGGGCACACTGCTCACTGTTTTTTACACGCACGTACACATGTATATTAGTGGTGAAACGGTTTACCGATTAACCGATTAACCGCGGTCTATTCAAAGAAAAAACCGAAACCGGTTCGAATTTTACCGTATCGGTATTTCTGCAATATGTCAACTTCTCTTAATTGCATCAGAAAGTCCGGTTTTCCCAAAAATTCTGTCAGAAATCGATCGTTTTTCAACTTACAGTTCTAAAGATTTCCGAAAGCGAAAGTTGTTTATTTTTTTCCACAGGCGGTGTCACCGGTGTTTAGGTAAAACTATGACCACATAAAATTCACGACACGAACTCCAAATAAACGTCGAGCTTTAATGCTTTTGGATCAATGGAGTTTGTATGTTATTCATTTCTTATAACTTTGCTCACACTTATTTTTGCGTTTTCCAGTAGTTAAGCGGCAAAGTATTAGTGTTAGTGCAGTAAGCAACTGAGTAAGTTAGTGCATCGCACTGTCTACTCTGTTGAGCCATGTCCCGAAGTTCGGTATAGTAGCGCTGGTTTTTATATAAACAAGTACGCTCTTGAAGAAAAAAAATGGCAGACGAAAATCGTCAAGATAGCGAGTGTTAAAGACTAGTCAGTTTCAGTTTGTTTTTATTTGTTCATGCGAAACAATTGCTTTTTAGTTCATTATCTTGAAAGAATGGAAGAGTTCCAAGCACATGTACTAGTTTTCTTTATCACCTTTTGAGCATATGCTACCCTAGCAGTGACTACAAGTGGTCAGATATGCTAAATGTCAGCATATACAGCATATTGCAATACGTATTGCAATACGGGTTAGCCGTATTGCAATATATTGCAATACGCTTTTTACCGTATTGTTTCACCCCTAATGTATATTGTATCTAGCATTGAGGAAAATGTAGTGTCTTTTGATAATTGTTTGGTTTTTGCCAACGAAAGGTCATCAAACTCCTGTCAAACAAACCTGAGTTAATATAGATAATTATAGACACCTCACATTGCAATCATAGAAAGTTACAGACAATCTCACGGTGACCAAATGTACTCGTCAATCACAGGTACAAACCTTTCAAACAATCACAAAACATCATTTATTGATACAATCCTTCATCAACAATGTTTATTGACGTTATTACCATTTGATATAGAACATAAGTGTCCAGGAACTGTCTTCAAATCTGTCGTGGAACTGTCTCAAAATCTTGTGTTGGTGAACAGTCTTGTCAGGGAACTGTTTTGTTCCCTTTCAAACACTTCAGATAGAGAAACTGTTCATTTGGTTTTTACACCCTCTTTCCTGCCACACCTGCCTTTAAGCTGACAGAGTAGGAACACAAAAAGTTGCATTTGTACAGTAAGTATGAATGATTAAATTCTGATCAAGTCTTCAGACCTTAACCATGAAGAGGATACAAGCATGTAGCAATTATCCGAACTACATATATCCGGCTACCATTCAAGTTCGGTCACCTTAGGTTTATTTTTGTTGTCTGAAGGACATATTTTTCTTAAAGCTTCTGTATTCAGTATCTTGGATTGAGTTAAAGGTAAGCTTTGGTTTGGTATATGCCAACATTCTGCGCATTAAGACTTTGCAGAAAGGAAAGATTTAAAGTTTTACTAAAACTTTTAGAAATGACTGGGAAAAAGTTAAGGAAGTTGAAATGAAAAGAGATGAAACAAAGATGTGCCTCCTTTAAAGTCCACGTAAATGTTTACCTGCACTTCTTCAATCTTCAATGCACAGATAATTCCAATGAGCGTCGCTAGAGAGTAATCCATCGTTCCGTTTCTCAACTGATGTTGTGTAAATACAAAATGGCTTCAATTCACATGATTTCCGGGTTAAAGTCCTAAAACGTATTAGTGTAAATAAATATTTTATTGACAGGGTATGTATGCAGTTGTCTCTGTGGCGCAATCGGTTAGCGCGTTCGGCTGTTAACCGAAAGGTTGGTGGTTCGAGCCCACCCAGGGACGCAATTTTTTTTCCCTATTGTTTTTTCTGAGTGGATACTACTTTGCATGCACACAGATTTGATGCTTTCCCACAACTTTTACAGTCAAACATTTTTACCGAGAATTTAATAAGAATCTACCCTCAAATTCTTTTTCAATGCATTTTCATACATTAATTCAATCACAGCACTCTTATTTATGATTGTCCTTAGTTCCAACAGTTCATTTGCAGATAAAAGAACATAGAATTTAGTCACATTGAATACGTCATCAATTACAAAAATGGCGCCAATTACAAAAGGATATTTCTGATTTGTAATCTGTATAAAAAGTGCATAATGTAATGAAAACTGAATGAAATTATCACGAAAAAAAAAAAACTTCCAAATTATATACACTTGTATATGAGCCATGCTCTGTGAAAAAGGGGCTTAATGCATCTGCGAAAAGTATCGACTCAGGTCAGCCTGCGCAGTACGCGCAGGCTGACCTGAACCGAAACTTTTCGCTATCGGTCAGTTATCTGTATGTTCACGGACCAGTCTACCTTATGATACAGTCGGTTGTTTGACGTACTGACATTTATTGATCTCTAATGATGTGATGTCTTGCTTGGTATGATGCAGCATGGAGATGCATTAAGCCCCCTTTTCTCAGAGTATTACTCATATATGTTTTTTTAATCTCTTCATCTGAAATTAAAAGTCATATTATAAATGTACAAAAGTGTTACCTTACTTTCCGAACACCCTGTACTTGTAATTTGACTAGCATAATTGTATACAGTACATGTAATTGTGCATAAACAAATGAACATATATTTTTTTGCAGAGTTTGTTTTCAAAATCATTATAAACGACAGGTTGCATTTTACCGTATCTTCCATAGCGGTGATGCACCAACATAGGCCCATCTGTGGGAAGAAATGATCAGTGATTTCATGGAATACGGTTCCTTCTTTGCTACAATGCTACCTCTGGATAATTGTGACAATAACAGACTGAGGGCGTTTCAAAACAGTTTTATGCAAGCCCCCCCCCCCCCCCCCCCCCTTTACGTGTACATTTTGATAGTGTTTAGTTGTAGTAAAGTTATCCTATTATGAAGAGAACAGAAACTTCATTAAATTTTTACAATAATTACTGGATATACCTCGTGCCATAGAAATGCAATGTATATGATATATGAGCCATGCTCTTTGAAAAGGGGGCTTAATGCATTTGCGAAAAATATCGACCCATATCAGCCTGCGGGGACTGCGCAGGCTGACATGGGCCGAAACTTTTCGCTATCTTTAAATTTTCTGCATGTCAATGGATAATTCTACCCCATGATTCAGTGGGTTGTTCGTCAAAATGGATTTTATGGATCCATAGTCAGGTGATGTCTAGGTGGTTTCAAGAATGCATTACGGAGATGCATTTAGCTCCATTTTGCCAGAGGATGGCTCATATAGAGAAAACTATTCTTTATACCCATTAAACAACAGGCAAATATAATGTAACTTTGTAGAATATATAGACTATAACCCCTAGCTCCGATTTAGTTAATACGGTGAAATAATTATATTCTAACCAAGTATGAGGAGGACAATGACGATATTGACCTCATGAATGTGGTTTATGAGGACGAAAGTGATAATGAATAGACGTTCATATAGTTTTGAATGATCTGCTGTTAGCATTATTGTTATCATTTCCATGAATAACAGTCAAGTTCATATTAGTCTCGAACTCTATAAAGGCCCACTGTAAAGATAAAAAGAAATAGCAGCATTATTCACTGGATTTAATTCAGTACCAGTCTATGACGTAAATTACTCACTGTTGACCATAAATTTTATACAAAACTGACTTCAATGAATTTTTATGCGTCAAGAGTAAGAAACATCTTTTAATTCCCGCAAAATTCGTAAGATTACAAAAATGTTAACATTTTGGTACTGGTAGTACTCCGAGTTGCCATGCTAAAACAGCTTATAAACAGCAAAGTTTTAAATTTTAATGAAAAGGCACAAATTTTGTCTCAAATTGTTTTCTGTACCCTTTCTGTTTTACCAAGATCATAAAAGACATAGATTTTTTTTTTTTTTTTTTTCGGTGAAAGATCGAAATTTATTTTATCGAGTGAACATCATCGGTAATATTTTTACGAGTGGCGCAGCCACGAGTGAAAATATTACCGATGATGTTCACGAGATGAAATAAATTTCGATCTTTCACCAAAAAAAAAAAAAAAAAAGAAACAAGTACATGTATTCTATTTATTTCATGCTTCTAACTCCTATTTTGTTGGAACTTTCTTCCAAACCAAGTACAGTTGTTTTCTGCAATCCCCCGTGGCGTATCCCCTAATATAACAACGCATTACAATATAACTTCAAGTACGAGAAATATAGCGTAAATTACGTCATATTTCCCTCCATTTGAATCGCACGCGTGCGCTGATTACCTAGGTAACTAGTGCGCGGGAACTACTGTTTCCGCCTTCAACTGAGGAGATAGAAAATATAAAATCGGTATTTTCACTGGTCGTAACCATGACATATCAAACCATAATCCATCATTATTTCTCAATAATCTGCCGAAAAGCATGAAATAAAGTGTTGTATACCATGAATACGTTTTTAAGTACCAGCCATTTTAGGCTCACAAACATGACCAGGGACAGTTCTTTCAGTACTTTGATTCAAGCAAAACTGTTTTTGTTTCTGTAAAAAAAAAAACAGATGTGAGTGTATTAACAAATTAACTGTAGAAAAGTTGACTAAGAAAGCAGACTTTGACAAAGTATTCAGGAGATATTTGGGTTTAATAAAGTGCCGAAAATTCACGGGGGGTGGGGGGGACATGTGGAAATGTGGGGGTCTATTGGTGGCTCAAGGTCTATTTTATGACGAAATAGTTCAGTGGCATCCCAGCTGTTTCCTTCTTTTCCCCCACCAAAGAAAATATGATCTCCATGACATTCATTCCGGAGTGCTAAACATTTGGGCAGAGTTTACCAGACATCATTAGCACAATGGCCTCACGTCTAGGGACACAGTGATAATGAAGACGAACAGTTAGTCCCTCCACAATACAGGATATTCTTAACCAAACAATCCCGTGTTTGAACGAACCTTAAGAAAAGAAGTATTTGAAAACACTGTGGTAAAAGAAGGAAATGCTGGAAACATTTTCTGCTTTTCCCCTAACGTTGTCTGAATTTTTTGAAGACAATAATCATTACTTTGGGCACATTCAATTTTTCGTATGCAAATACTTTCAATTTGGGAACATTTAAGACAAGTGTCTTTCGATAAAGAGTTAATACCAAGAGGAAGACCATCTTTAGAAACGCGCATACATGGCAATTTTATTTAAAGGTAAGGAAGTGAGGGGTATTTTTTAAGGATTTGACGGGCATGCTGGGAAAAGGTGGACGGATTACTTCCCTAGTTGGCTGTGTAAAAAGCACTTGCTTTTAGCGATCAATAGCTTTTTATTTCCACAATTTTTTCAAAAAGCTGTCGACAGAGGGGAGCCAAAACTGGTATTCATTTTTGCAGCATTGGAAAGCTTTAACTCTTTACTAGACGACAAAATTTTAGACGTATCCACACTGAAAGCAGGTGCAGACCACAAATCAAAGTATGTTTCGTGTATTAGTGTCTTCAAATGGGTAGGAAATATTTGAGAAAAGGCAAAACATACTGGTTACCAGCATTTTTTTTTTTTTTTTTTCTCCTTTTCCCACAATATTTTCAAAAGCTTCTTCTTCTTCGCCGTTGAAACACTGGAATGTTTGATAAAGGATTGAAATTCTAACCGTCAGAAAATGAAGATTCTGTCAGGTTGCTCTAACAGAAGAAAGACACCTTTTCAGGACAAGAATACAGACAAATCATTGACGTGGGATTAATCAGAACGACGAAAATCGTTTCTAAATAAGTCATGCTCTAGCAAAAGGGGGCTTAATGCCTCCCCGGGATGCATTATACTAAGCAATACATCACATGATTAAGGATCCATAAAATCTATTTTGTCTGACAGCTGACTAAATCATGAGTTAAACTGGTCCTTGGACATGCAGAAAATTGACCAATAGCAAAAAGTTTCGGCCCTGGTCAGTCTGCGCGAATTGCGCAGGCTGACCTGTGTCGATACTTTTTGCAGATGCATTAAGCCCGCTTTTCACAAAACGTGGCTCAAATGCATGTCGCACAGCTTAACAACAATCTAACGGTGTCACACCACATTTTCCCCCACTTTGAAAATACAGTGGAATTGACCATATTTGTAGGTTCACAGGTGTCTTAATGGCAAATGGCTTCCTCGTCTGACATTCTCAAGGGTACAGCCACAGTCTTGCAAAAAATACAAAAAACTAATGTCTACCGATTGCGTTTTTCCCTAAATTCTAACTAACACAGGCACCCTATAATTTTGTTCCTTCAATGGCACAAAATAGTCCCGTTAATACAGAATAAAACACATCAGCCATGCCTTTTGAAAAGGGGGCTTAATGCATCTTCGTGATCCATGATACCAATCAAGCCATCACATAATCATGAATCGAAAATAGCCATTTTTTTTTAAACAACGGACTTAATCATGAGGTAGAATGGTCCATGGACATACAGAAAATTGACCAATAGCAGAAACTTTCAGCCCAGGTCGATACTTTTCGCAGATGCACTAATCCTCCTTTTCACAGACCATGGCTCACATCTTAGTGGTTCTCCAATGCCAAAATTTGAAGCAACTCTAAATTATGTACCACCAAGCTCTTGCTCAGCTCAATGAAACAGTGCAACAGAGGTGTTACTGCAAAATTTTACATCTACTAAAATGTAGATGCTACGACCCGGAAGCAATCTCGCAGTGGTGCGACACCTAGCGCAAGAGATTACTTGATTCAGACATATTTGCTCAGGGGACGAATGAGTTTTGATTGAGAAAATTTAGATATGAGCTGTAGATAAAGACGCGGATCTACAAGAAAAATCGGTATGCAAAGCAGTATCCTTTCGTCACCAACCGTTTCATACGTTTCTACGTGTTGATGCTTTTTTTTTTTCTCTGTCTTGCAGCAGTTCACTTTTGAAAAAGAAATGCGATAAATGGGGGAATTTGACTCAATCAGCAATTTTCTGTCTGCCTCAGAAATTTCACCATGTATTAGTGTGATGAATATGAATTCATGTTATTTATCCCACAGGCAGTTGTATCATGACATACTTCGCTTTATATATACTAGATTATTAAAGGAGACTTGCGTCAAGACGCTAGTACCTGTGGTTTATCCCTAGAAATGATTTAAGAACGTTTGCAAGGTTATCTCCAATAAAATTCTTTCAGGAAATGATGGAATGATTTAAACCTTTAGAAACGTACACTACAGTTGAATGAAAGCTCACTTTAACAATAGCTGAACAATAAATTGAATAACAAACTTGCCTCATTTCCGATATGAGGTGTATAACTGATTAGTTGTTATAATCCTATCATGTATGTGATATACATGTACCCGTATAGAATGTGAGATAAGTTGACATTTGAGACTAATCGTTGTTTAGTGAGTTTTTTAGGAACTGAATGATACATTTTCTCCAAAAGTTTCATAAAATTTTACTACTAAAGCCACCAAACGTCATTCTTTTTTTCAAGAGTTGCAGGTCAACAGTCTACATGAACTTCCATAAATGAGATTTACTCTGTTCTTTGCCACGGGTGTACATGGTGTCGCACCATTGCAAATTGCTTCCGGGTTATAGTACCCAAAAGTTGTCCGTTTGAGAATTAAACAACAAGCACTTCTGCTGCTCTGTTTTATAAGATAAAAAGGAAAGCAAGGTTTAAAATGTGTTTAATGTGTTTCAGGTGTTAACTTGATAATTTCTGTGGAAATTGAGTGCAAATTTGTTTACTTCTTTGGGAACTATTTTGTGCCTGTGACCACACATAGGAACGTTGTTAGGAAAAGCCTTTTTTTCCCCAGTGATTTTTAAGATAATTGTTTTTGAGGTAGAGTACAGAAAACGCAATAGGTTGAGGTACATCTTCCCCCTTTTTTTGTGTGTGTTGGCCATTGAACGTACATTTGATAGAAACATACAGCAAAGCTCCGAGTTTGCCAATAAAAGTACAGCAGAGGATCACAGATAGTGATTTTCAATTATTTTCAAGTTACCAAAAACCAGTGACGTGACACCTCACCAAGGAAGAAAAATAGTTCTAAGGAAGCTTCCATAGAAGTCTTAGTTTTCTTACCATCATTAATTGACCGCTAAGCTGACTGGGGAACCATGACCAAGTAAGAGTTGGTTAAGGAATAATGTGTATGAATACAGAGCTTTGACCAATGATGTGTATGTAAAAAATCGTTAAGGGTATATAACACAGTGTGGCTTTTTTCAACAGTGTTTCAGACCAGCCCGAACAGCTCAAGTGGCAGCTGTGTGACTTGTAAACGACAAATCTAGGGAGACTTTTAAGACGGTGTGGGTTCCATTCCCCCCCCCCCCCCAGCTTAATTAATGTCAGTCTTCTAAGGGCGTAGCCCATATGGGCAAGTGGTGGTGACCATAAACGAACGGAAAAATCAATCAATAAATCAAAGGTATTTCAGTTTTTAAAGTATTTCAGTTTTATCGTGGTGTCCCAGGACCACCTATTCGTTGCTGGAGTTTTTTTTTTTTACCATTTTACGCTCTCCAATCCTTTTACATGTCTAGCTAATATCCAACATAAATTTATTCGGGGGGAGGGGGCGGGGGGCTTCCTAAATGAGCTTCCAAATGTGCCCGGGAGATCCTACGTGGCTCGGAGGCTCGGAGATTATGGCCTGGATTTGTACAAAAAAAAAAATGGTTCGATACATTTATACGGCGTTGGTAAGGTTAGGCAAAACAATTCAGATCCACAGCTTTGTACTGATGAAACTAGGGGAAGACATCAATAAGTGAGCAGCTGCCGTTGTGTGAATATGATTAAGAAAACATGTATTATTGAAAGCGGAAATAGTAAATGAGCCATGCCCTGGCAAAAGGCGGCTTAATGCATCTCCGTGATGCATGACGCCAACAGCAAATCATCAGATGATCGTGGCTCCATAATAGCTACTTTTTTAAACAACCAACTTAATCATGATGTACACTGGTCCTTTGACATGCAGAAAATTGGCCTATAGCTAAAAGTTTCAACCCAGGTCAGCCTGCGCAGTCCACGCAGACTGACCTGGGTAGATACTTTTTTGCAGATGCATTAAGGCTCCTTTTCACAGAGCCAGGCTCAAATATTTGGAATAAAAAATTCAGTTAAATTAAGAGTTAAGTTTAAAAGTTCACATTCAATGTAAAAATACGCCACAATTCTTATTACGAAGACTCTTCGACCCAGACATTTTGATTATCTAATTCTTTTTTCTTCAAATGATTGGTTCCTTCAAGTCCATTCCCTACTGCATTTATAGAAACTGAAATGGATTATTTGCTATACAAGAATTTACTAAACAATAAACATAGGCTTCTGAGTAAACAAATATCTTTTCCCGTGAGAGTTCAAAATTTCACTTAATTCAGTTGGGCCATATCCTCTGTGAAAAAGCGGTTTAATGTATATTTGTATTGCATTATACCAAGCAAGTGTCGCATAAGAAAGACTTATTTTACTTAACAGGTGGCTGAACCACGAGGTAGACGTTGTCTGCGCATGTCATATTCTTCGAAGATTCGACCTGTCTGCTATGACGCATCACCCATCCCCCGTATACCGGGGAAAAGTAGGGCTTATATCGAAGCTATTGGCCTATTACGAAAGCATGTAGGGGCTGTTTTAATAAATGGTCGGTGCATAAGTTACATGCTAGCCAATCATAGCTGAATAAATGGCACCAGGTAGCGTTTTATTGAGTAAACATTTATTTCATTTGAAATTCAAAGTCACGGTTGTTGTTTTGAAAAATTACTCCGCTTCTGTACCCAGGATGCCCAAATTAGATAGATGTGTATTTGTAGAATGCCATCTAACGGGAGATAATGACGAGGTAGAATGAAATAGAATGGTCCTGTAACGTGTGGAAAATTTACCTATAGCAAAATAGGTCAGCCTCGCCCTGCGCGGATATGGGTCGATACTTTTTTACAGATGCATTAAATCCCCTTTTCACAGAGTATGGCTCAGTTTTTTTGTGGTTCTGTTTGAATTATTACTTCGTTTTTAACTTACATACTCGTATTTATCGAGGTATGACCTAAAAATAGCCGGACCGAATCGGATGACAAACGGTTGAGTGGTTTACCCGTCCCTGTCCAAATACTGTTCTCCAACTCCACTACAGACACACACATGTATACACGAAAGAAATGGTCAGCCGTCACATTGATAATATGAAATGTTGTGGAGGTCTCTTTCAAACGAAGAAAGTTTTTACTTTCATGCAATATTCTGGTCATTTTTGGTAATATTTATTGATAGAAGTATCCATTATCTTAGGGTAAAAGATAAAGAGAGTTATTTGAGACACGAAAAGCATTAACATATTTGAGCCACGCTCTGGCAAAAGGGGGCTTAATGCATCTCCTTGATGCATTGTACCAATCGAACCATCACATAATTATGGATCCATAATGGCCACGTTTTTTAACAACCGACTGAATCATAAGGTAGACTGGTCCTTTGACATACAGAAAATTGACTAAAAGCGAAAAGTATCGACCCAGGTCAGCCTGCGCAGTCCGCGCAGGCTGACCTGGATCGATACTTTTCGCAAATGCAGTAAGCTCCCTTTTCACAGAGCATGGTTCACATATACGTAAGTGACTTAAACTTCAGTTCCGGGTACAAATAATCTTAGTGAGACACTTCCTGTGAGTACCGACAACATTGGTCTGTGTCAGGAAAATGATGAATGAAGACTAGGAATACCGCCGCTTTATCTGGATCTCCGGAACATTGAGGATTGTCAATATTTACCAGTGGCTTTATCGAATCAGCTGCGCCTATATCAACCCTTACACCGCTGAAAAGATTAAATAAATCTTTCAAGCCGATAGTAAAAACACAAACAGCGCTATTTCAAAGTTATTTTTGGGGTGAAAAAAACATTTCCTTATCGGAGAGTGTAGATCCAAGACCAGACTGCACGTTCTGTGCAATCTGATCTTGATCTACACTGTCCGTAAAAGGTCAGTAAGTCGCGCTTAACAGCGTAAGGGTTAAAGGCTCTATAATAGTGAGTGATAGTAAATAATGTGAAACTGGACGCGCCACTGTTTAATAAAATCGCTCCCGACAAAAACAGACGTATCCGTGCGCTTTTATCTATAAACAGAAATATGCGGTCCTTGTGCGGTCGTTTGAAAATTAAATATATCGTTATTGCAGGACTGACTTTAATCCTAGCTTGTTATCTCTTGCTTTTGAGAGAGCGTGCATCGATTTCTTTGGCAAGAGAGCCCGAGACCTTAGCCCCGCACGTTAAGAATGAAGTTAGTAATGCTTTAGGAAATAATTTGGAGGCGCGAAATTTAAAAGTACTTTCCGTCAGTGACAAATTCGACCTCGGCAAGATAGTGGAAGAAATTGAGATTGGTTCAAATGAGGAGAGTGAAGAAAATAAAGATAAAAAAGGGGGATCCGTTAATGTATACGTGGTAGAAGAACATCATGAAGGTTGGTCTTTAGCCTGCCCCTCTCTCCCTCTCTCTCTCTCTCTCTCTCTCTCTCTCTCTCTCTGTTTTTCTGGTAGAATAACATCATGAAGGTTGGTCTTTAGCCTGCCCCTCTCTCCCTCCCCCCCCCTCTCTCTCTCTCTCTGTTTTTCTGGTAGAATAACATCATGAAGGTTGGTCTTTAGCCTGCCTCTCTCTCTCTCTCTCTCTGTTTTTCTAGTCTCTGATTGTTTCTCTAAATGCCCCTTTCTGTCTGATTCTCCCTCTATTTCTCTGTCTCTTCCTGTCTGAATTACGGTCTCTACTTTGCAAGGTCCGTCCGTCCGTCTCTGTCCGTCTGTCTGTCTGTGTGTCTGTCTGTCTGTCTGTCTGTCTGTCTGTCTGTTAACCATTTTCTCATCATTTCAGACGATATTGCGCCTCGAAACGTTTTTTAATGTTGATTTACAATAATCAACGAAGCGAAGGATTGTTTAAGATACACTGATCGATCATAATTTAGACAAGTCAAGATCCACAAAATTTTCGGCCTAGGTCAGCCTGCGCGGGCTGACCTGGGTCAATACTTTTTGCCGATGCACTAAGCCCCCTTTTCATAGAGCATGTTTCATATTCTTTTACTACGATCTCAATACATGTATTGGACATTCTTGTCATGTAATCCTACGTACATGTACATACACGTACATAGCGCCTGGTTTTTGTGAAGATCCGATAATACTCTGTGTATTTACTTCCTTTTTTGATTTTCTAATTGGGTAATTATACTCCGTTTTCGATTATTAACCCTTCATCTGCTAAAATAAGTGAAACGAAAATTTCAGCTCAATAGTGAAAATCAAAACATAGCGATTTCAAAATGTATTTCACCGTGAAAAACACCGTATCGGAGAGTGTAGATCCAAGATCAGACTGCACGTTTCGTGCAGTCTGATCTTGATCTACATTGTCCGCAAAAGCGCCCCGAATCGCCCTTAGGGGTCTGAGGGTTAACTTACCATTTGTGTCAAATGTGCAGCAGAATACGGAATTCAAAATTTAACTGTTACTAGACGACAAAATTTACAATGAATTTCTTTGGAAAGCACTTGCATACGACCAAATTTAATGTGGCTCAAATTATGGGGCTTGTCTGTGAAATGGTAAAAAAGAAACATTGTGGGAACAGGAGAACATGCTGGGTACCAGCAGTTTCTCCTTTTCCCACAATGTTTTCGAAAGCTTTTTCTGGTAGGGTCATTAAAACTAGGGACTGCATGAAAAATGTTAGCGTATATGAAAAAATGTGAAAATATAGTTTGCAAAAGGAGAAATCGTTCGATACTGGCAATGTCTTCCTTAGCCAGATTGATTGATTGATTGATTGATTGATTGGTTGGCTAAGTGAGTGAGTGAGTGAGTGAGTGACAAATCGGTCAGCTGAAAGCACGGCTGTTCGAATGTCTACAAGAAATTCATGGAAATGTGCAATGGCCGACCTGACGTGACTGAAGAATTGTTAACCCTTATCCTGCTGAAAAATTTAAATTAAACTTTCAAGTGGTTAGTTATTACCAGAATAATGCTATTTCAAATTTATTTTTAGGGGAGAAAAATATCTCGTTACCGGACAGTGTAGATTTAAGATCAGACTGCACGTACTGTGCAGTCTGATCTTGATCTACACTGTCCGCAGAAGGTCAGTGAGTCCTGCTTAGCAGCCTAAGGGTTAACACGGCGTTTGACACCAAACAAACAAACACTTGATACTATGCTTTCTGGTTTTCTCCAGTACTTGGCAAGGGCTCTGCAGAGCTTTGCCGAACGTTAAGCCCACGAAAAACCCCACCACAGCAGAAAAGATCAAACCTAATTCCTCTGGATCATTAATCCAACACCTTTGCCCCTGACTCACACAGGACCCTTCTTATTTAAATAGGCACAGGTTGATATGTAAATACTTACTGGTTTCGACGGCTTTGAAAAAATAGGGTGCAATGCCAAATTTACTCATCTAGATAAACACAGCAGATAACTGCAACTGTCAAAAGGAAGAAAACCAATTATCTTCTCAGCTGTTTATGTCTTTCACGTTCTTTGATAGAAAACGAGGGAGAAAAAAGACAACATAAATCGCCTGTAGGAAGTTCACGTTACAATACATTTGATAAGCCCAAATAAGTACTAAGTAATAATTATTGGAACACAGCACAACCTTTTGTGTTACCCCTCAATGTACTGTGGACAATATCCACAAGCTTCGCGGAGAATTAAGATTAACCCTAAGGCTGCCAAGTGCGACTTGAGGACCTTTTGCTGACAGTGTAGATCAAGATCATACTGCACAGAACGTGCAGTCTGATCTTGGATCTACATTGTCCGATAAGGAGATATTTTCCCCCAAATGATACTGTTGAAATCGGAAATTTGGGGCTTTTACTATCGGCTTGAGAGTTTCATTTCTTTTATTTAGCAGAATAAGGGTTAAGATATTGTAAATCAAGAATTCAATATGGCAAAAGGAGGCTTATTGCATCTCCATGATGCAGGCTACCTAGCAAGTCGTCACATAATTATGGGTCTAAAAAATTCACTTTGTCTAACAACCGACTAAATCAAGAGGTAGAGTGGTTCTTTGACATGCAGAAATTTGACCAATACCAAAAAGTTTCGACCCAGGTCAGCCTGTGCGTATTGCGCAGGCTGACTTGGGTCGATGTTTTTGCAGATGCATTAAGCCCCCTTTTTCACATGGCTTATATATGAGCGGCGTTTTGGAAAAGGTGAGTTAAATGCATCTATGTAGCGCATAATACTAAGCAAGTCATCGCATGATTTAGATCCCATTTCGCCTAATAGTGGTTTAATCATGAGGTGGAGATGCAGAAAATTTACCAACAGCAAAGAGCTTTGACCCAGGTCACCATGCGCAAGCCCCAGCATTTAAAAAACATTATTGAGAAAAGGATCGCGGACTTCATTTTTTTTTCTCAAGAGAAGCTTTCTTGTCTTTCAAGTGTCGTCGTACATTGTATGTTTATTGAACTGTATTGAGTTACCATACATTATAATTTTAACCAAACTCTGGCAAAAGTGGGTTAGATGTATCTCCGCGATTCATTACACCATGCAGGTCATCACATAATTTTGGATCCATTTTATCCATTTTCTCTAACAAATAACTAAATCTTGTGATAGAGTGGTTCTTGCACGTTGCAGAAAATTGACCTAAAGCAGAAAGTTTCGGCCCAGGTCAGCCTGCGCGGACTGGGTCGCTACTGTTTGCAGATGCGTTAAGCCCTCTTTTCATGGAGCATGGTTCATATTATGTTTTTGGTGTGGTGCGTACAGTTATTCAACAGATTTCTGTATCGATCATTGTGTGTAAACTACAGATCAATTTTCTTCTTTCTACTTTTTTAGTGTTATCAGATATCGGTAAAATAAATAAAATAAATGGGACTTATATATATGAAACATTCTTTGTAACCCAGGACTGCTACATAAATTGTCATTTTATATAATTCTTATAATCCTGTCTTAGATTCTCCTCTGGTAAAGGAGGTCAGTCTCGGACCGTACAGAACGAACAGCCTTGATCTCTTTTCAACAACCATTCACCAACGTTTTTCGTGTTATTCTTCAAAATTTTCTAAATTTGAATGTAACACAACTTCTGATTGGCTAAACCATTTGGTTTAGCCAATCAGAAGCTGCGTTACTTTCAATTTGGAAAGTCTTGTGGATTTTAATCAAAGAATATTCTTACGAATGGTTGGTGAATACGGACCCGGGCTGGCAGATCTCTCATTTACAGAGTCTGATATTTTGTCAACTTTTCTTTCCACGACAATAGGCCTATGGAAATTCGAAGAAACCGTAGTACACATTTCGTGTTTATTGGTAATTATGTTTTTTTAAAAAAAAGTTCTGGGAGTATCGGTTGACATAGATCCGAAATGAGATTCTGAATACATGTATTCTGAACGGCACACTTGTCGACACAGAACCTTGTACATGTTGTTTAAAAGGCCACATTAAAACCTTTGATCTGATTTCTTGCAGTAGTTCTCTTGAATGAAAGTAAGCTATTATTGAAAGCCGAGCCTTTTTTCTCACAAGGTAAGCGTGTTAAGCCTAAAGTGGACACACAATATGTCCTTTACTGACAGTGAATATCAATATGTATAAAAGGTGTGCAGTCTGATCTTGGATCTAGGCTGTCTGAAATACTGCCCCACCCAAGCAGCAATCCAGGAATATCAGAGTGAGGATTTTTCACTGAGGATAAATGTTTGTCCTTATTTTAGTAGTGTACGACTGAATAATTAACCCTTAAGCGCGACTCACTGGCCTTTTGCGGACAGTGTAGATCAAGATCGGATTGCACAGAACGTGCAGATTGATGTTGAATCTACACTCTCCGATAGGGAGATTTTTTTTTTCAAAAAATAAGATGGAAATAGCATCATTTAGGTTTTTACAAAAGGTTCGAACATTTCATACACTTATTTAGGAGGGCAAAGTTTATGTTTACAAATTACACGCTATCATGGACTCAGTTCGTTTGGTTTCTCTATCAAACGCTCAGAGCACAATCATTTTTGTACAAAGTTCGTCCTCTATTAGATTATGTGGCGTGCAACACACGAAAAGGTGCCTTCGGACAATTGCGTAAATTGTTGTCTCGGATTAGCCTGCGCAGTCTGCGCAGGCTAATCCGGGACAGCACTTTACGACTACATAAGATTTTTTCATACGGTAGACTTTCGTGAAATAGAAAATCGCACGAAAACGGGAAGTGTCGTCTCAGATTAGTCACAGGCTGCACAGGCTGATCTGGAACGACATACTTTTACGCATATGTCCGAAGGCCCCTTTTCGTGTGTTGCACACCAATTATAGTGTTCCGTGATAGGCCAATGGAGCTCCAAAGGCCTGTGTTCTTATTTACATGCATTTCGTCTTGCTGCTTCGGTGACCATGGGGTTAGAGCGCATTTATAGGAGGTCGTTGTCTGAAGGTCCGATTGGCTCATTACATAAACCATAAAGAGAAAGGGAATTATTTACCTCCTTTGTGGATATCTTTTCAACAGAATAATCTGCATGAAAATGCAGTGAATTATATACAGTGAAAAATGGATTAGAAAAAATGACTGTCGCCGTTAGTTGACGGTAGTATTACTGATAAGGTGAAAAAAAAAAAAAATGAACATCGTACCACTAAAAATTCTAACCCCTAAAGCTGGAACCAGCTTAATCTGCCTTTAAGTACAGTGAAGATCACCATCATCCTGCACAGAGTGTGCAGTCTGATTTTGGATCTACGCTGGCCGCTACTGCAATACATATTCCGGCCAAAAGAACATTGAGTCGGCAATAATCTAGCTGTTTTCTCTAAAAAGGAAATGATATCTGTATAAATGATTAAACATAGATCTAATATATGTGTAAAGAGAGGCAAAATGATATCTTTACCAAGGTCAAGGCTAACTATCTCCTGCTCGAAGGGTCCATTGTTCAAGCCATTTATACATATGTCGGATTGTCCTTGTTTCGACGTCCGTGATTGTGATTGCTATAGGATGTGTGCACTAATTTACCGGAAAAGTTTTCATTCATTCTCACAAGAGGCCTCCGGTATTAGTATTCTGTTGTCAAAGCAGTGTGTTTTATTATGAATATTTACGTTTTTTATGGAAATGTAACGATTTTTCAAAAAGGCCTACTCTCGTGATACACTGTGATGAAAGGAATCTGACATTCGTTGGTGTTTCAGATAAAATTTTATCTAAATCGTCTAAGAGAAGGGTTAATAAGTCCTCAGCGAACGGGTTTTTGACGAGTTTAATAGATGAAGGATCTCTTATCATTTTTATCAAAGGAGTTGTTTAAAATTGTATGACGCCAGCCTTTTCGAGCGTCAAAAAATATACATTTTAGTCAACAAGTTTGATAAAAATGATAATACGTAAACACGAACGTGAGGTTCTATTTAACACATACAATGAACGACAGACAAGAAAAGTATCCTGCATCATCACCATTAGCCTATATACCGCTCACAGGTCCATGTTTACAGTTTTAATTCGGCTTTAAAAGTGAACATACACAAGAAAATAACTCTTTCTAACGTTTACACCAAAAGCAGAATGAAACAGTTTCACTAGAGGGCTAAGTCGGAGTATTTCCGCAATTTTGTTGATTTTGAATAACTTTCCTTTCTCGTTTTTTATGAAACATGAAAATCAAAAACTTACCACGCGTATACATATGTCTTAGCACCATTGACGTCGTTTTCCCGCTAAACGGCGAAGAAGTACAAATTCCGGCACGTGATCTGATAACCAGAACAGGAAAAAAAACCTATAATACACTGGTGTAATTATCAAAAATAAGTCATGGATTTGATTCACTGCCGATACATGTTTTATATGTGATAAAAATCTTTGTCACATAACCAACATAACCACTCTTGTTTTCAGTGTAATATACCTATTACGATTTTTTTTTTATCTTACACACGTTTGAGATATGCATTACCTGACGTCATAATATACTTCTTCCGGAGAAGTAAATCGGGTTTTATTCATTGAAATTGCCACTTATGCATAGATGGTTTTTCATATTCTGACCGTAATTGTAAAATTCAATGTATCATGATGTGATATTAAGGTCCTGACAGTCGTTGGCCTTTGAGATAAATTATTAAACTCGCTACAAAAAAGAAATGTTATTAAGCTCGCCAGATTCTCGCTTAATCTTTTTTTTTTCTTTTCTTTCTTGACTTGTTTTATGAAATTTTATCTCAAAGGCTAGATCATGTCAGATCCTATAGACTCTATATCTAAAACACCAACGAATGTCAGATCCTATATGTCTCCTAAAACAGATTTTCGGTAGACGACTTCGAAAACGTTATTGATATTTAAAAGGGGAGGGGGGGGGGGGGGGGGGAGAGCTCTTTAGGTGTTGTCCTTTAGCAAATGATCATGTGTTTTAACGACCCTGATCAAATGGGCTTTTGGCAACATTGTTAGAAAAGGAGAATTTCTCCTTTTCTATCAGTGTTGTCAAAAGCCCATTTTATCAGGGTGCTGGTACCCAGGATTTTCTCTTTTCCCACAATGTTTTTGACCCTTTCCAAATAATAATAATAATAATAATAAAAAACATATCTTGGCCACATGCGACCGCAAGCTATCCCGATTTTGGACACGTCAGATTTTTTTTTTTTTCATCTTCTGAAGACTTGATTACATGTGAAATCATTTGGTTTGGTAAGAGCACTGTCTCTTGATGGCAGAATGTTTTTCAAAACTGGTTTGCTTCAAAACACAAAAAAAGTCTGCCATGGACTGCTAATCAATTGAAATTAATGTTTCACGTCAGAAGGACACCGACCTCACGTTTCACGTCAAAAGGGGGAGCTACCTCATCACGTCATTCGAAAAGAGCATACTATTTCATTTACAAACAAGCTTTGACATGTCTGAAATTCGTTGGAAATGCCATTAACCTATTACCAGACCACCTCCGTATATAAAGAAATTGAGGCTTTTAAAAACATTGTGAAAAAAGGAGAAAATGCTGGTAGCATTTTCTCCTTTTTCCACAATGTTTTCTCCCCTCTCTAAGTCAAATTCCATCTTTTGGGTCATATCTATTTTGTCATCTGCCTAATGTTTTCGGCTAGGACCAAAGTCTAAAATTTTGTCGTTTGGTAACGAGTTAAACACTAAACAAATCATTTGAGCCATACTCTGTGAAAAGGGGGCTTAATACATTTGGGAAAAAAGTATCGACCCAAGTTCGCCTGTGCAGTCTGCGCAGGCTGACCTGGCCGAAACTGTTTGCTTTTGGTCAATTTTCTGCATGTCAAAGGACCAGTCTACCTTATGATCCAGTCAATCGTTAGAGAAACCGGATTTTGTGGATACAAAATTATAATTATGATGACTTGCTTGGTATTCATGGATCACGGAGGTCATTAAGCCTCCTTTTACCAAAGCATGGTCCATTTATTTTAATGCAACCAACAGGCCATAGACATGGCATGAGAATTGCGTGAAAACATATAGCATGAGATAAAGGAGGGGGGGTGTTATGTACAGCACGATTTTAGTGCTATCAATACAGTTATTAACTCTTCACCAAACGACAAAATTTTAGACGTGTCCAAATTGAGAGCATTTGCAGACGACAAATTAAGTGGGCTTGGAAAAAGTAGAAAAAATTGTGGAAAAAAAGGGAAAATGCTGGTGACCAGCATTTTTACCTTTTTCGACAATGTTTTCAAAAGTCTTCTTCTTTAGGATCGTCAAAACTCGGCATTGTTTGGCAAAGGGTTAAAGATATCTGAATATGAAAAATGGGAGACAGGGAAAGATATGGCACGACGTCCCATTGCGGGCTGCTCTAAGTTTTACTTTTAATCTTTTGGCTGCTTTAAGTGCGACTCACTGACCTTTTGTGGACAGTGTAGATCAAGATCAGACTGCACAAAACGTGCAGTTTGATCTTTGATCTACACTGTCCGATAAGGAAATAATTTTCTCCAAAAATAAGTTTGAAATAGAATTATTCGGGCCTGAAAGTTTCGTGTAACCAAGTTATTTAGCATGGATAGGCAGTCAATCTATCTATCTCAGACTTTCGCTCATTTCTGGAAGCAGACACTTGTTTCTTATTCGAGGGAGACTTTCTTATAATACTGACATACAACTTTAGTTTACAAGTTTATTAGAAAAACAAAAGACAATGTGTCTATCATGTACAGGTACATAATACAACATGTAAATGAAGGTTCCTGGTTGACGGTCGATATATAGTAAACAACATGTTAACCCTTATCCTGCTTGAAAAGTTAAAACTTTCAAGACGATAGTAAAAACCCGAATAATGTTATTTCAAACTTTTTTTTTTTTGAATTAAGAACAGTATCTTTTGAGATCAATGATTAGGGAGGGAAAAGAGAAAAGATGTGTTGGTCCCCTTTTCGAAATTATTGGGGAAGGGCCCCTGCAGAACCCCCACCCCCGTCTCCCCCCTGAGTGTCCGCCTCTGTCTGTTTGTTTGGTTGGTGTGGTAGAGGTTTTGCACACTATGGTCTTCTGATATATGGCGTGCAACACACGTAAAAGGGCTTTCGGACATATGCATAAAAGTGTGTCGTCCCAGATCAGCCTGTGCAGTATGTGACTAATCCGAGACGACACTTCCTGTTTTTGTGCGATTTTCTGTTTCACAAGAGTCTACCGTATGAAAAAATCTTACGTAGTCGTAAAGTGCTGTCTCAGAGTAGCCTGCGCGGACTGCGCAGCCTAATCCGGGACAACACTTTACGCAAATGCCCGAAGGCCCCTTTTCTCGTGTTGCAACCCAATTATAAAAAAATTATACATCAAATTTACTGCTGAGGGGAGAGGCGTAGGATACGTCGGTCTCAAAAGAAATACGGAAAGGTCCTTTCTGCCCCATCTTTATCCCTTTCATCCATATTCCCGTTTAATCCTTCACCAGATGACAGAATTGTGGCCTTGTCCAAATTGAAAACATTTGCAGACGACAAAATAACTGACTTAAATGATGGGATCATCTCTTGAAGGGGAGAAAACATTTTGGGAAATGGAGAAAATGCTCGTTACGAGCATCTTCTCCTTTTCCCAAAATGTTTTCAAAAGCTGTCTCCCCGCAGGACTGTAAAAACCTTGGCTTATTTGGTAAAGGGTTAAGCCTCAGCTTCACTGATTTTAAACAGATCTGCACGGGTTTTCATTGGAACAATATTTCCTCTTTTCAAGGAAAGATTGAAAAGAAAGAAAGAGCAGTCATCCCAGCCTGGTTAATATACTATACAGAACAGATTACTGTTATAAAAACCTTCTAAATATGGCGAATAATTTCCCCTTTTCTCTAATCCACCATTTATCAACTAAATGGTTTATGTACCTAATGATTAAACTACCTCATTTTGACTATCACCGTGGGAGCTTAATCTGCGTCGGCGTTAAAGAGTGCCGCTTTGAACATTTCCATCAAAAGGTTCGGAATATTTTTTACTTTTCTTTAAAGGGGCGTATTTAGTTTTGATCCCATAAATCAAAATTTCTTGTTTAAAAAAAAAAACAAAACAGAAATGATAAATACATAGAGGATATTTGGGTTTTTTTTCGGTGAAAGATCAAAATTTATTTCATCGAGTGAACATCGTCGGTAATATTTTTGCGCCACTCGTGAAAATATTACCGACGATGTTCACTCGTTGAAATAAATTTCGATCTTTCAGACACACACACACACACACACACACACACACACACACACACAAAAATTCTATTAATTTTATTTCATGCTTTAAATTCCTATTTTGTTAGGACTTTCATCAAAATCTAGTGCAGCTGTTATCGGTAATTCCCCGTGGCGTACCCTCCTCACATACTGTGACAACGCATTACAATATTACGTAGAGCGCGAGAAATATAACGTAAATTGCGTCATATTTTCCTTCATTTGAATGACACTCGCTGATTACGTAGGCAAATAGTGCGCGGGAACTACTGTTTTCGCCTTCAATTGAAGAGTTAGAAAATATGAAATCGGTATTTTCACTGGTGGTAACCATGAAATAGCAAACCATAATCCACTATTATTTCTCGATATACTTCTGAAAAGCATGAAATAAAAGTAGATATATTTTTGTTTCCAGTCATGTAAACTGTTGGGTTACATTAAGTAAAATGGTGCACATTTGGGCTTTTAGATAAAAGGATTGTCGTTTTGGAAATGGTACCCCGTCTATTTTTATTACATACATTGGATATGACGTCATCATACTCATTTGAATAATCGGAGCACATTAGTGATCATGTAACGTCGTAAAAATCTAGAAATACGTTAAGAGGCTACGTAGCTCAATAAGGAAACACCGCTAAAATATTTTCCTTAACTTCGTCTTTCTTCTTAACTGATAATTTGTCAGCTATCGTCTTATCTAACCCGGTGATAAATTATCTCCTAAGTGTGGCGAGATTACAAAACCCTGAGTATCTCCCTTTAAACTATCTGTAAACTCATAACCGCCTGCAGACGACTCCATGCGTCTTGCAGCACTCCTTTTTTGGGGAAACATTTTGGCAATAGTACAAAACGCGTATAAAGATCAATTTCTCCGTATGCCACATTTTTATTAATCCTTAACCTGCTAAATAAGTTAATGAAACTGGCAAGCGAATAGTAAAAACCCAGATGTTGCTATTGAAAAGTTATGGGGGGGGGGGGTAAATGTCTCCTTATCGGACAGTGTAGATCCAAGATCAGACTGCACGTTCTGTGCAGTCTGATCTTTATCCACACTATACGCAAAAGGTCTCTGAGTTGCGCTTAACAGCCGAAGGGTTAATGTATCAAAACTTGAGTCATAAGTTAGTTATCCTCGTTTTCATCGAAGTCTTGCGCTGCAAGTTTGTTTGAGGAGGTAATGTGTAAATTTAGATTTACAGAAATTCACAGAACAGACAAGATAATCATTATTAAAGAAAGATAAGCTCCTGTCACAGATAAAGCGGTAATATTGTTTTATGTCTCGTGTGCATTATCTTCCCGTCCAAGAGGATTATCTACTAGAGTGGAACTTATTTGACAGTGAAGACTGGCATCTTTAATGTATCATTAACTCTTTACCAGACGAAAAAGTTTTAGACTGGTCCAAATTCAAAGCATTTGCAGACGACTAATTAAATTTGGCTCAAATGGTAGGATTTGTTTCTGAAAAGTTAGAAAATATCGTGGGAAAAGGAGAAAATGCTGGTTATCAGCATTTTCTCCTTTTCCCACGACTTTTTCAAAAGTGTAATTCCACAGAGGCGTTACAACTCGTCATTGTGTGGTAAAGGGTTAAACACTCAATGTTCAACATTTTTATGCGCCCACATTTTGCTTAGTCAGCATTAAAGCAATTACTCGTAAACATTTGAACAAAATCTACCGTTTGGTACACGAATTGGTAATCCAATATAGAGAGAAAATAAATCTCGCGAAGATTAAATTTCTGTCCTTTAAGGTGATAAATTTCTCTTTGGTCCGTATTCACCTACCGTTCTAAATTGTCTATTTCAACACTCAAACAATTTTTCGACTGTTGGGAAAGCAGCCCTTGGTTTTGTAACAGTGTTAGAGAAGCACGGGTAAAGAACCTTAAGGACAGGGTGGATGCTAAATGCCACTCTCTTGCACTACGGATCATTCCCATTCACCTCTGTAGTTGGCTCAGAAAGTAGTCCGTCATCAGGTGATATTTTCGTCACATGACCATAACTCAAAATGGCGACACAAACGCCGGTGAAAGAAAGACCAATCGATTGTTTTGTGTTCTGTTCAAACAGCATACGGCCAATCAGACTTAGTGGTAGGAAGTGTGAAAAAGTGGGATTTTCTGCAAAGCTTAAATGTCTTTTAAAGGACGATAACTTGTTTTTTAATCTTACAAACTTAGATCCATCGGTGTGTTAAATTGTCATCATTCATGGGCGCAGCCATTTTTTTTTTACAGTTGGCGTAAGATTCTGATCAGTAAAGAAGCTTGAAAAAATAGTTCCATTGTATACAGGTAAATTCATCAGTTTGAATGCACCTATAATGTATCAGGAATCATATTTCCTTTGTCTACTTTATTATGTTATACATGAAACAGTTAAACATTAACAAAACATGTTTTCCTCGGTATGACAAAATTCTTGTCATTTAGCCCATTGCACAGATGTATGGTGAGAGTAACGAACGACAACTCTGCTCGGAGATTGGCTAAATGCACTAGCAGCCGTGATATATCTGAAAGCGGTATTACACACCAAACGACCAAATCAAATATTTCTGCTTTGTTTCATTTGCAGACGTTTCGTGAATGTGTAAAACAGCCCATGTACCAATGGGTTCATACTCATGTCTAAATGGCAAATATACCGATCAATGATAAATATCGTGTGTCGAGTGAAAGCATTATAAACTTGCGTCACATGTGGCAACCATATCGAAAGAAAGTATTTCTTTTACGTCAACTCACTTACCATCTTAGGCACATCATGACTATAGGGTTTGGTCAGACCAGAAGCTAACACGAAATTTCGAAATGTAAGGTGTGGATCAAGATCAGAATAATCAGAGCATTCAGCCTTGTCTTTGAAAGGCACTTTTCGATAAATTTTGCGATACTGAGACCGCTCTAAACACCAACAGATTTTTTTTATGGAGGGATATTCCAGGAAAAAGGTCCTGGAGGCTCGGGACGGAACTTAGTTGGTAGAGGGTCCGTAACCTTTATGCAAAGTTTTGGTTGTAGATCTAGTAGTATTTAAATGTTCAGGCGTAACTCTGTGTGATTGGGGTTTACCTGATAGGCATGTTTGTGTAACTTTGCGACCAAAATTTTCTTGATACCATTTCGTTAAAAGTCGGGGGTGTGGGAGGGAAGGGGTGTCCGCAATCGGCATTTACTATATTCAGAATAAATGATCAGCCATGGCAGTCATCCAGCAAGGTTAGAGTCTCATCAGGAATATCCGAGTACATATGAGCTGTGCTCTGGCAAAAGGGGGTTTAATGCATCTCTGTGACGCATTATACCAAGCAAGCCAACACATGATTATGGATCAATAAATTTCATTTTGCTCTAACAACCGACAGAAATCATGAGGTAGACTGGTCCTTTGACATGCAGGAAATCGACCAAGAGCAAAAATTTCGACCGACTGACATGCGTCGATATTTATTGCAGATGCATTAAAACCCATTTTTACAGAGCTTTGCTTATTACTATTTGCTTGCTTAAAATATGTGTCACATACATGGAGACCTTCTCCTACTTTATTGTAATTCCTAGAAGAGGGTAACGGAGTCGTGTTGCAATTAACCGTTTCAGCGTCATAGGCAAACACAGGGGCTATTGAGAACGGCTTGGCTCAAGATCAGACCGCACAGACTGTGCAGTCTGGTCGTGGATCTATAAAGTGCCCTTGTTTCCTCAAAACTGTAAAAAAAAAAAAAAAAAAAAAAATCCAGTTTCATTGGATTGTATTTTCAGCCGTCAGAGAGGACCGAATTTGTAATAATGAAACCGTGCTCTGTCAAAGGGGGCTTAATGCATTTGCAAAAAGTATCCACCCAGGTCAGCCTGCGCAATCCGCGCAGGCTGACCTGGGTCGATACTTTTTGCTTTTGGGCCGTTTTCTGCATGTCCAAGGACCAGTCTATCTCATGATTGAGTCGGTTGTAAGACAAAATGGACTTTATGGATCGATAACTGTGATGACTCATTTTGTATCACACATCACTGAGAAGCATTAAGCCCTCTTTTGCCAGAGCATTGTTCATACGAGTGTATTTGACGCTGAAGGAGTTTAAATGTACTAGGATTATGTGCAATACATGACATTAAGCTGCCATAAATATTCTCACAAGCAAGACAACGAAAACCTTTTGTAATAATGTTTAAACATAAAAACTAAGACAATGCGCGATGAAATCTAAGAACAAGAGAGAAAATTTATTGCCTGCGACGACAGTGAAGTTTCGTCCTTAACCCTTTACTGCACAATGCCGCCTTTTTACGCCCCTAAAAGAGAAGCCTTTTAAAAACATTGTGGGAAAAAGAAAAAAATGCTGGTAACCAGCATTTTCTCCTTTTCCCACAATGTTTTCTACTATATCAAAGAAAAATTGCACCATTTGAGCCACATTAAAATTGTCGTCTGCAAATGCCTTCAATTCGGACAAGGCTAAAATTTTGACGTCTGGTAAAGGGTTAAAGCGCCTTTCTATATATACTATGGTTTCTTTTGCGGCCTGCGTAGATCAAAGATCAGACTGCACAAAATGTGCAATGCTTGATCTTTGATCTACACTGTTCGCTTTGCTGAGATATTCTAAACAAAACTGACCTTGATATTTCATCTGTTTTGGTCTTATTTCTAGATGTAAAATGCCTGTTGGGCTTATTAGCCCGACCGGGTAGCTTATCTTACTCGTGACCTGATGGTTGCAGGTTGGCGATTTTTCCCCACTCACCTCTGATCCATGTGAGTCAGTGACTTCGGAAAGAATGTTGTGTCAGTACTGGTGTGAGAAAGCCAGGAAACACATGCATAGGTGCACTGTCCGCCGTGATATGGCCTGAGCTTTTAAAACGGCGTTAACTTGCAATACAAGCAAACCGTTGGGTTTATTCGGTGCTCTAATGCTAACCGCTAATATGAGATAGACAAGTCATAACCCAAGAGGAAAATAAAAGAAGAGAGAAAGGTCACTATATTTCTTCTTCTTGAAACACTTGATATATGGTTAGAGTTTAAAGTACAAACAATGAAAATCTACGGAAGAAAGCCCTTTGTGAAAATCCTGAACGGTATCGATAGTTTCAAAAGTGGCCGGAAGTAGGTTCCATTGTCTTATAGCGGAGGACAAGAAGGAAGGGTATTTGAGTCATGCTCTGTAAAAAGCGGGTTTAATGCATCTGCAAAAAATATCGACCTAAGTCAGCCTGCGCAGTCCGCGCAGGCAGATCTGGGTAGAAACTTTTTTGCCATAGGTTAATTTTCTGCATGTCAAAGGACTATCCTACCTCATGATTTAGTTGGTTTTTAAACGAAAATGGATTCTTAATTATGCGACGGTTTGCATGGTATGATGCAAAATGGCAATGCATTAACCCCCTTTTCCCCGAGCGCAGCTCACTTAGAGTGTAGGTATTTTCCGGGATACTGCAGAGTGTGAACATTATTGTCAGGAGGAATAAAATAATCATGTGACGATATACACACAAATTTATGACATATACATCCTTATTCTGTTAAAACGAAAAGAGGCGTAAGCATATAAATGCTAATGAAAAATGAAGTGAGTGAGTGAGTGAGTGAGCGAGCGAGCGAACGAACGAACGAACGAACGAATGAATGAAGTTTTCATACGTTGGAACATGGTCTTTACCTGTCAAGTTTCGCATTTATTTTTTGGGACAGAAGTTTTTCGTAAGTCTTTCTCATATACTATATGATTCTTGTAGGAGATTCTTACTTACCCCAAAGATTGGGTACAGAATTCAAATACATGCATTCAGCTAGTTGCCCAGTCACTAACTAAAACAATGCTACACATGGATACGTGCACAGATGGCAAAGGATTAGAAAAAAAAAAGCCCCATATTTGTGAAATTCGTTATTTGATTTCAAATAGTCGATCAGTAAAGATTACAGGAAACGGAAATTGTCATCATGCTTCGATACCTATTATAAGGCAATCCCACCTCTTTTAAATGATAAATAGAGCTGTGCACGCCATTTCTTCATCAAAACAACTGTTTACTAAAGATTCTTGTTAGATGTTGGCCTTATGTAATCAAAGTTTAGCTTGTATCCTGCTAAATTAACGCTTAACCGCATAACAAAATTTTTGACCCATCCATATTGAAAGCATCTATAGAGGAGAGGCTACACGTGACTCGAATGATAGATTTCTATTTGACAAAAAAGAAAGCCTTATGGAAAAAGGAGAAAATGGTAATTACCAGCATTTTTTTCTTTTCCCACATATGTTTTCAAAGCTCTCTGTCCTCGGTGTTGTTAACCTCGGGACTGGTGGTAAAGGGTTAGCGTGAATCAGAGCCCATTTGCTCAAATGGTAATGTACAGAGCTTGAAATCTGGAGGTCGCTGATTCGAATGCTCAGCTTGGCCAATTTCCTCACGAGGACTGATGATAGTGATGATGGGACTGATGGTGGGGTTCGTTTGTGAACGAGTAGAAAACATTGTGTGAAAAAGGAGAACATACTGGTTTCCAGTATTTTCTCCTTTCTTTTTAAAAGAACGTTCTCAAAGGATTCTTTCGTCAGGTGCGTTAGAACTCGAGATTGTGTGGTAAACTTGTTAACTCTTTACCGAACGACAGAATTTTAGACTGGACCAAATTCATAGCATTTGCAGACGACAAATTGAATATTGATCAAATGAAGATTATTCTGTGATAGGATAGAAAACATTGTGGGAAAAGGGGAAAATGCTGGTTACGAGTATTTTCTCTTTTTACCACAATATTTTCAGAAGGCTTCTTCCTCAGGGTCGTTAATTTTGTGGTAAACTGGTTAAACATGTTATCACCTCATGCGGACAATTTCCTTTTTTGTCTTGCAGCCAGGCCCGTAGGAGGCATTTTAGATGGGGATGGGCTGTGGCTAAGTATCAATCTCGTATGTTTTGTAAATGCCCAAACCTTTTTTCTGCATGGAGACCGACTAAGAAAGATCCTTGGCAGGTTTAGATTTCGCTATTTATTTATTTTCACTTTTTGAAGTTTTTTATCAAAAAGGCAGAAAAAAGAGGGTTAGCCACCACCAAAGCTTAAAAGTTGATCAGCTAAATTTCCAGCCCTTCCCACCCCGCCCCTCTTCCTGCGGCCCTGGCAGCATACCCTTTTGAAAAAAAAAAATGGCTCTTAACGGGCAATTTCTTCTTTCAACTGTTTTCCTGTACTTTGCCTGAATTCATGTTGATAATCTATATTTAACCAGGAATTTTACATGTCGGCTGCTACAAATTTGTTTCAGAGGGAAATGATTCTGACGCCACAAGGACAATACTGCGTGTACAAGTGGAATGAACACAGCATTCTGTCGGTACAATAGTGTTATCTGAAGTCGCCCCATTAACTGTTTACCAAACGACAAAAGTTTAGAATTGTACAAATTGAGAGCACTCGCAGACGACAAATTACGACAAATTATATGTGGTTCAAATGGGGAAAGTTGTCTGAGAAAGGGTTAAAAACAGTGTGGGAAAAGGAGAAAATGCTGGTTACCAGCATTTTCTCCTTTTCCCACAGTGTTTTTAAAGGCCTCTCGGCCAGAATCATTAATATTCGGAATTGTTTGGTGAAGGGTTAACCATTAGCAGGGTGCCAAATAAATGAGCACACTTCTTCCAGCAGCCGCCATTTTTTTTTTTTTTCTTTTCTTCTTTTGGAGGCAGACAACTTTTTGCAAACATTTTGGAAAATGGAAAAAGTGCTTGTGTGGAAAATTTGTCCTTTAAGGTCATTGTATTCTCCGTGCACAGATGTATTAAACCTTACTTCACGATTATTTTGTATATTTTTTCAAGATTTTTTTTTTTTCAAAATTGTCTGCTGCAATTTTTGTATAATGAGTTAACCCTTTACCATACAATCCTAAATTTTATCAAATCCTGAGAAAGCAGGCTCTTGGAAACACAGTAGGAAAAGGAGAAAATCCTGGTTACCATTTCCCACCATGTCTTCGACCCTTTCAAACTCAGTTTCAGTCCTTTTATATCTTTACCAAACAACAAAATTTTAGACTGGTCCAAATTGAAAGCATTTGCAGACGACAAATTAAAGGTAGCCCAAATTATGAAATCTCCCCTTGATAGATTAAAAAAATATTGTGGGAAAAGGTTAAATTGCTGGTTACCAGCATTTTCTCCTTTTCCCACAATGTTTTCAAAAGCCTTCTTCCTAGGGTAGTTTAAAGTCGGGATTGTGTGGTAAAGAGTTAATCATAAGTTTGTGGTCTGCAAATGCTTTCAATTTGGACAATTCTATTATTTTGTCGTCTGGTAAAGAGTTAAAGGGCTTTTTAGCGAGCAGAAATGACGCATTACAATTTCAAGGCGTCTCAGGATATCCCGCAAAACATAACTGGAAAGAGAGGTGTTAAAACAGAAGTCGAGAATTAAAACTCTTGCCTTTGTCCGTGCATAAAAGATTTAAGCCATGCTCTGTAAAAGGGGCCTAATGTCTCTGCAAAAAGTATCGACCCACGTCAGCCTGCGCAGTCCGCGCAGGCTGACATGGGCCGAAACTTTTTGCTGTTGGTAAATTTTCTGCTCATCAAAGGACCAGTCTACCCCATGATTTAGTCGGTTGTTTTACAAAGTGGATTTTATGGATCCATAATTATGTGATGACTTGCTTTCTATCATGGATCACGAAGATGCACTAAGTCCCCTGTTCAGATTACCTCTGAACAACCGACTCCCACCCTGTATTTTTTCTTTGCACAATATTATACTCTACTCACTGAAGATAAAAATACCTGTATGAACTCGTGATCGTAAATTTTATCTAATTCGTATCATAGGGTAGAATGATCCTTTGACATACAGAAGATTGACCAATAGCGAAAAGTTTTGGCCAAGGTCAGCCTGTGCGGACTGCGCAGGCTGACCTGGGTCGAAAGTTTTCGCAGATGCATTAAGCTCCCTTTTCACAGAGCATGGCTCAAATATAAAAGGGATTATTCCATGACAGTTTACATCGGACATTTTTTTCCCCCTAACGTCATGTCGATTTTATGAGCATTCTTAAAGCGTTTTGAGATTTTTGCTTTTGAAATAGATTTGAACAGAAGCTGAATAAACATATCAGAAATGGTAAACTTGAACAGACTTTGCTTTTAACTCATTCAGCAAGTTTCCTGGGATTCTTCAAAAATCCTAATACACTGATGATTGGAAAAAGATTCCTTAGCAATACATACAAAATTGTTGATTTTTTTTTTTTTTTGTAATTTTATAGAATTATGCAAAGATCAAACTATACGAGCCATGCTCTGTTAAAAGGGGGTTTCATGCATCTGCAACAAGTATCGACCTCGGTCAGCCTGTGAAGTCCGATCAATGTTCTGCATGTCAAAGAGCCAGCCTAACCCCATGATTCAGTCGGTTGTCCGACAAAACGGACTATGTGAATCCATAGTTACCGGTATATGATAAATTGCTTGATATATTGCATGGCTTAGATACATTAAACTCTCTTTTGCCAGAGCGTCGCTCTTGTGGGTTAAAAAAAAAAAAAAAAAAAAAAAAAAAAAGAGCCATGCTCTGTGAAAAGGGGGCTTAATGCATCTCTGCGATGCATGATACCAAGCAAGTCAGCACATTATAATACACCCCTAAAATTCGTTTTGTGTAACAACTCTTGCTGAATCTTGAGATACACTGGTCCTTTGATATGCAGATACACGTAATTGACTGATCGCAAAAAGTTTCGGCCCAGGTCAGCCTGCGCGGACTGCGCAGGCTGACCTAGGTCGATACTGTTTGGAAATGCATTAAGGCCCCTTTTCACAGAGCATGGCTCATATCCAAATGCCACGGAATGCGACAAGTATTTATGACTTGACCTTAGAACCATTTAGCTGTCTTCTAGAGATAAGACTGTTTGCATTGTTTTCGTAGGTTTTTATTGCATTAGCTCACATCTTGCTAGGGGCAACATGGGTCACTTATATCAAGATCGGACAGCATTCTAGATAGGGTATCAGGAGAGCGATCCCAGTATCCTCTAAATGAATTCTTTACATTTGTATAAAAATTTTAGACCTGTCCGGAAAAACCTGGTTACCAGCATTTTCTCTTTTTCACAAAATGTTTTTCGAAAACCTTCTTTTTTGAGGCCCCCAAAACACGGGATAGTTTGGCCAAGGTTTTTAATGTCAGTGTGGCGTTCGCTGTTTAAGCACTGATGTAGTTATTGTCATTAATGTTGACCTAGTTTTAGACCGGAAGTGTATGGCCGCTTTACCGTCAATAAAATGAATTACTTTGTAGAAAAGTAAATCGGTAAGGTTATTCGCGGCCAAGTTTTTAACCCTGCTAAGCGCGATTTAAGGACTTTTGCAGACAGTGTAGATCAAGATCAGACCACACAGAACGTGCAGTCTGATCTTGGATCTACACTGTTCGATAAGTAAATATTTCACCACCTCTCCATAACTTTGAAATAGCGACATTTGAGTCGGCTCGAAAGTTTCATTTAAGTTATTTTGCAGGTTAAGGGTTAACTTGGTACTATAACGAGAGAGAATGTCTTATATAAAATTTAGTACTCAGGCATAGGTTACAATTTGTGTTTGCTGTAATCAGGTAACAATTTTTAATATTTGGCAATATTGGAAGCATTTGAAGAAGATACACCAAATCTGGGTCAAATTATGCAACTTGGCTTTTATCATGAGGGTGGTATATATCAGGTGAAAGGGGAAAATGCTGGTTGCCACAATTTTCTCACAATGTTTTCAAAAACCATATTTCTTAGGGTCTTAAAGCACGGACTCATTCCGTAAAGGGGTTAAAAACCACTCGTCTCCTGTGCTTCTAGTTCTTTGACAGTTCTTTGTTGAAACAACAATGTAACTAATAAATTAGCTAGTCGGAATTTACAACTGTTTGAATGTACAACCACTGTCACCCTCAGTGCATCGCACTGTTGTCCATCCTATTTTATGAAACCATATTTTTCATCAAACTCTCCTCCATATCTCTTGCTTTGCTCCATCTCGGCTCTAATCCAATTAATTTTTACCGGCGATAACGATCCAGTCCATTATTCTATTCTCGGAGGCCAATCCGGTGATTATTCCCGTCTACCATTTCTTCCCGATGTAAAGACCAGAACCAATGGCAGGAAATGTCATAAATTGCCATTAGTTTACATGAAACTGTAAGTCGGGTTGTTATCGAAATCAATTACACCGCGCCATCTTCACGCGTATCATTCTTGACGAGTTGCCTCCTTGATCATGAATCGTTGTAGACTGGGACCTTTAGGCTTCAAGGAAAGTACATCTATGTAAAAGTGATTAAGAAAATTAGTGTAATTACATATGTGCCCTGTAACAGAGTTTATGGACCATTAAAAAAGTAGTTCCAATTCCAGTCTGCAGCATATCGATGCATATTGACATACGGAAAGTAATACACATCGCAATATTACGGTTATGGCTCCTAGAGGGTGTTTATTGCACCATCAAAAATAAAACGGGTCCCTTAATTGTATTTCGAAAACAAAAATAGATCATTTGCAGTATAAATCGGCAGCTTTTCTAAAGCCCCGCCCACAACCTCAAAAGATTGCCATTTTGCCTACTCATCGTAGATTGGTTTCCTCTCCTGATACAGCAGACTGCACACTCTCTTGCACTCCGGATCATTACATTCACCTCTGTAGTGGGCTCAGAAAGTAGTCCGTCATTACGCGATACTTTCGTCACATGACCAGAACTCAAAATGGCGACACAAACGCCGGTGAAAGAAAGACCAATATCGATTACTTTGTGTGCTGTTGAAACAGCATACGGCCAATCAGACTAAGTGGTAGGCAGTGTGAAAAAGACGGATTTTCTGGAAAGCTTAAATGTCTTTTAAACGACCATAACTTGTTTTTTAATCTTATAACCTAAGATTTATCGGTATGTCAAAACTGTTGTTATCATTCTTGGGCGCAGCCATTTTTGTTAAACTTGGCGTAAGATTATGTTCAGTAAAGAGGCTCGAAAAAAATAGTTCCATTTTATAGAGGTAAATTCATCAATTTGAACGCACCTATAATGTATCCAGAATCATATTTCCTTTGTCTACCTTATAATTTTACACACGAAGCAGTTAAACAGTAACAAAACATCTTTTCCTCGGTTTGACAAGATTCTTGTCATTTAGCCCATCGCAGAGATGTATGTGAGAGTAACGAACGGCAACTCTGCTCGGAGATTGCAGACTGCATTGAGCTCGGTAGAGGCTTCTGAAAACAGGCAGAATTCTACCCGTCTATTTTTAGAATAGTAGTCGGCCACTCTTGTTTACTTTACATTCGGGAAAGTCACTCTCGTTTCTTGTGGTCTCTTACGCAGATCAAAAAGTAAGTTTAAGTGAATTTATTTGTGTTAACTCATTTGCAGATTTTTATAATTTATAAAGTACGTGTATTAATTTACTTCGTAGCGTGCAACGACTTGGTCATCCAACCAAGCACGAACCATAAAACACGCTGTCTAATTTGCACGGAGAGAAGTACACCTACCTGCAGCGTCTTTCACCAGTGGAGACACGTATGAGCTGGTCCCCGGTGTATATGCATAATAATCGATTACCTGATTCAACAGCGGTAGCCAGTCTACTATGACCAGATGTGATCTACAAAAGACACCCCCGACTGGCTAATCCAGCTAATCTAGCTGATCCAATGAAAACAAGCGTCACAATGCTCGTACCAGTCGCATATATCAGTATATGTAAAACGGCTACCAGCTGATACTCAGTAGTTGCATTAATAACCATTTAATACGGAGAGACGAGCGTGTTCTTCTTCTTCTACCACTACTACCACTACTACTACTGCTGCTGCTACTACTACTACAACTACTACTAAAACCGCTAGTACGAACTAGATCCTGCATCTGTGTACTCGAGTGCCGTGGTTTTACAGGGGCATGGATTTCATTTTAACGTCAATTTCTGGAACCTGTGCCATGCATGCTAATATGCTGAAGAGACAGACAGACAGACAGACAGACAGAAAGAAAGAAAGAAAGAAAGAAAGAAAGAAAGAAAGATCCTGTTCTCAATTTCACATGACACACGTAAAATTATACGTTAGTTACAGATCGTTGATAGAGATAGACTTTGGTTATGACTTGTTTGGATGGAAATTAGATGTTAAACCATCCAGCAATAATAACGTCCCGATTTTCACTCCCGATACAGATAGCAAAGCTTGTGTCTCTTTCATTCGGAGAAATTATTCCTGAGCGTTTCTTTTTGGTGATCTGCAGACAGTGTAGGTTAAGATCAGATTGCATAAAACGTGTTATTTTATCGTGGATATGCACAGTCCAACATGTTGATAAATGAGAATACATAGACACTTATTTTTGATACTCTACATCTTTTTAATTATGAAAGCCCACCTACGTTGCTTTTGTATTAATATTACAATTATTAGTTTTCAAGGCCTATGCGGTTAAATTATCTTTGAAATAATTCAGTCGACACTTTCCGAGTAATCTGTCTTAACCCATTTACTTTTCTTGCTATATTCTGTCAATGACTATCATTAACGAAAAATGCCGAAAAAAATTGTTCATAACGATCAAGTACGAAAAATTCCGAGAAACGTTTGTCATGACGATCGTGCACGAAAAATGCCGAGAAAACCTATCCATAAAGATCATGTAAGTAAAATGCTGAGGAATCTTTGTCATGACGATCCTGTACAAAAAATGCCGAGAAAACCTATCCATAAAGATCATGTAAGTAAAATGCCGAGGTATCTTTGTCATGACGATCCTGTACAAAAAAATGCCGAGGAAACCTAGTCATAACAATAATCAATGGGAAATACCGTTCGACGTAGTATGATCTTAATCCACAATTCGATCATAAATACAGATTAACCCTTTACCACACAATCCCGACTTTTAACGACCCTGAGGAGGAAGACTCTTTGAAAACATGATGGAAAAGGGAGAAAATGCTGGTAATCAGCATTTTCTCCTGTTTCCCATCATGTTTTCTACCTTATCAAATACAAATTACATCATTTGAGCCACATTTACATTGTCGTCTGCGAATGCTTTTATTTTAGACAAGTCGTTTGGTAAATTTTCAAGCTGTCTCAGAGATTTTCAGCTGAAAAATGTCAACGATAATTTTTAGCTAATGAAGTTTTATCAGCGTGATAAGAGTTGATGTTTAATGCACTCTGGTGTAATTTGGGAGAAAAAACTTTCATATGCAATATCAATAAAATATTTCCATTGTTCAACATGAAATTTAAATATGGATTTATACCCCCGTTATGAATGGTATCGGATTTCAACCTGTTTTATTGTTATCATTATAGAACAGAATAATGAATACAAAAAAGAAAAAGAAATATCATGTACATGTCCGAGATGATGTGCATTGAAATATTTCAATTATCCGAACATCGACAGTAAAATATTTCGTTTATCCGAACATCGATATTTCAAATATTAATGACAATCCGAGAATAAAACGGATATATACCGTATAGAAATACTATCAGCAGTTTTGATTACCTATTCCAGCCATGGACGCTGCTGCTATATCATTTTCTTCGAGGAAAAAAATCTCTGTACATTATAAGAAGATAAATATGACTTTGGGCGGTATTCGGTTACCCGTCATTCCAAGCAACCTTGAGCAAGTAAGCTCTTGAAAACATTTTGGGAGAAGGAAAAAATGCTGGTAACAAGCATTTTCTCCTTTTCTCAAAATGTTTACTACTTAACCGAAGGCAAGCTCCGTCAATTGGGTGACGTTTGATTTGTCGCCTGCAAATGCTTTGACTTTGGACAAGTCTAGAATTTTGTCGTCTTGTAAAGGATTAAAGTTAAGATAAAATGTCTTAGCCAATCATTTCTTTAAAATAAATCATGGGATAAGAATTGCCTTTGATTATGGCCCGTCATAAATACATATCGTTTCAACCGTCCCTTACACGCATATTGAAAATGCCAGAGACTTTTCCGATCATTCGGGTACATTGATAATACGGATTTTTTTTTTTTTTCAAAACTTCCAGTGAAATGCTCGAGACGATATCTGAACCGAAGGTTCAATAACATACCCAGTCCCTTTTTAATTGGTTATTAATATTCTAGTTTAAATGGAACATTATCTTCATTTCAGTGCTTCCGTATTGGTACAAGGCAGCGACCAGTGGCATCATCCCAAAGACTGGAAACACGCTGGTAAGCTCAAGTTTTAACCCTTTACCAAGAAATCCCGTGTTTTGACGGCCTGATGAAGAGGCCTTTTGAAAATACTATGGGAAAAGGAGAAAATGCTGGTATCCAGCATTTTCTCTTTTTCCCACAATGTTTTCCATCCTGTCAAAAAACTTAACGTCATTTGTACCACTTTTAAATTTGTCGTCTGCAGATGCTTTCAATTTGCAAGGGTCTAAATTTGTCTTTTGGGAAAGGGTTAACCAGCAAGAAAAGGCAGATATAAAGCAAAAGATGAACACTTACACCTAGGCCTAGCCACGATGGCAAAGCAGCAAATCAGGAGCTTGCGAGTTCAAATTCTCACCTCGGGGAGCGTCTTTCCGAAAATTTATCCAAATGATAGCAACGAAATTCATTAGTCTTTACTCGTTTGACTTTGCTATGGTGTACAACTCATTTGAAAGATTAGATGTAAGGGAAAGGATTTTGAGAGAGAGAGAGAGAGAGAGAGAGAGGGTATTGTATCACTTATTAAATGTATGCATTGTATTATGGCGATATGACTAAAGTTAGTAGTTAAAAATCAAATATTAAGAATATGATTCTGATATGGAGTAGAAGTAAGATTTAGGGAGAGAATATTATACCTGGTGGATTTAAAGGCAAAACTTTAGCCTGGTGCCTGTGAAACCAGGAAAACGAGCTGTTGCCGAAAGAAGTCGGAGATACTGACCAAGGCTGCGTAAAAAACACCATTCAAACTAACAAATAAAAAACCAAAGGGTAAAGAAACTCCAGGAACACTTGGATAGGAGCACTGGCCACCAAGACTTAATTGAAATACTCTTGAAAAGTTGAATGCAACTCAGTGCACTTTCGGGGACAGTGTAGATCAAGATAAGACTGCACAGAAAGTAACTTGAGTGTAACCTAGATCCGCACTGTCCGACAAGGCGAGGTGTTTCCTGCAAACAGAATTTTGACACCATAATTATAAGCCTTTTGAGTTTTAATTCATGGCTTGAAATGTCCATTTTATAAAATAGCAGCTTAACCCTTTATGCTACTAAGCGCGACTTAAGGACCTTTTGGGAACAGTGTAGATCACTGTGCCGCCTGATCTTAGATCTTCACTGTCCGATAAGAAATATTTTCCCCCAAAAAATTAACTTTGAAGCAGCCGTAATTGAGTTTTTACTATCGAATCGAAAGCTTCATTTTAGTTAGGCCTATTTGGCAGGTTAGGAATCAAACGACAAAACAACAAATAAAACTGAGCAGAATAAAAGACTGATCTGATCGATAAAAAAATAGCCAGAATTTTCAAGTTTTACATTTTTTCCATCAAGAATGATATTAAAAATATATCGCACAATGTACATCTAGATGAAAGAGCAGACTGTGCCATTCTATGCAGTCTGATATTGATCTAAATTGTTCGCACAAACAACTAAAGCGACAATTGGCGCCACGGCGGATTATCAGTGGTATAAAATATCACCTAAAAATTAATGCATCCTTTTCTCTTAATTCTTTACCACGTGACAAAAATTTAGACTAGTCCAAATTGAGAGCATTTGTTGACAATTTAGTTATGGCTGGAATTGTGCTTTTCGGATGTGAAAGGGTAGAAAGCATTGTGGGAAAAGGAGAAAATGCTGGTTACCAGTATTTTCTCCTTTTCCCACCATGTTTTTAAAAGGCGTCTTGCTCAGGGTCGTTAAAACCCGGGACTGTGTGGTAAAGGGTTAAAAATTAGCCAAAAACTTCCGTGTTTTAACGACCATGAACAGGAAGGATGTTGAAAACATTGTGTGAAACGGAAAAAAAAAAACCTCTGTTACCCCATTACTGCACAATTCCAAGTTTTAACAATCCTGAGGAAGAAGGCTTTTGAAAATATTGTGGGTAAAGGAGGAAACGGTGGTTGCCCTTCACCACACAGTTCCAAGATTTAACGATTTTGTAAAAGAAGGCTCTTGAAAATATTGCGGGAAACGGAGCAAACGCTGATAACCGTTTACCCACAGACCCTGTGGAAGAAGGCTCTTGAAAATATTGTGGTAAACGGAGAAAGTACTGGCTACCTTTACCAAACAATTCTGAACTTTAATGACACCGTGGAAGAAGGCTCTTGTAAACGTGGGGAAAAGAGAAAATACTGGTTACCCTTTACTATCCCGAGTTTTAACGACCCCGTGGAAGGAGGCCTTTTAAAGACGTTGTGGAAAAAGGAGAAAAGGCTGGCTGCAAGCGTTTTCTCCTTTGCCCGCAATGTTTTCAGTGATAAATTCCATCATCTGAGCCGCACTTTATTTACCATCTGCCAATGGTTTGCATTTCGACAGGTTCAAAATTTTGGTCTTTAATATAGATCTACCATATTCCACCTTTGAAACGTGACAAACCGGAAAATTTTCTGGAACAGGCAACGTCTGTTGCCCTAATGTTTCCACATATACTTATGTAATAAGCTTGACATATATACATAGTAAAGTTAGTGTTGCACCCCCCTGTGTTTTTTACATGTTTAATTTTCTGGCGTGAATGATATGAAATGGGTTGGAAATTAGAATCTGGCTGCTGTATACAAGAACAAACAAGTCTGTTGTCTCTGAAATTGAATGAACTGAGGTATCCCTTAACCTCATGGCAGCAGCTATTGATCGAGCTGTTTCAACCTCTCGTGAGAGTTGTGAGACAAAGACTGCAAGCTGTTTTGCATGCCCCGGGCGGAAGTACGCAATATTGCCTGATTTTGTGTGTCCATTCTCTGCAGGTCACTTTCAACCTGTCGTAAGTTTTGTTTCGACATTAAATTCCCTGTTTTAACCAAACTTAAACGCTTCTCGTTTTTCTTAAATTTGAAAGCGACATCTGGGCAAAAGATTCCCACTTACCATGAGGTCAAGGGATACCTCAGTTCAGGTCATTTTATGGGCAAAAGACGAGTCTGTTGGTGTATGCAGCAGCCGAATTCTAATTTCGACCCAATTTTATCTCATTCACGTCAGAAAATCAAACCCGGTAAAAAACAAAGGGGGTGCAACACTAATTTTACTATGTATATTATCCGAGGATATTTTCATGATCATCTTCTGAGATCTTTTTTGAGGAGGTATATATTTACCGACCTACCGACCGACTGACTGACTGATGCCACTTTCAACATCATTTCAGTCATATCACGGCGACAGTTCACATGTTCGCGTATGTCCTTGGTTTCACCAGTAGAAGGCTAGAACTCTTGACTCTCTTGTTCAAGGACACTCCAGTGAGAACCGAACTCGAAACCTCCAGGTTACGACTTCATCTCTCTACCGCTGAGCCGGGCATGTCCCCTTAAGAAGGAAATGAGTGATGTTTTCGAATAATCGCATGTTTCAACAATTACTATTTCTCTCTTTATAAACCGAGATTCCACTGTATTATATATATGTCTTGCAGATTCATTTTGACGGACACAGCGATATGGCTCCTCCTGTTTATGTGCACGGTTACCCATTCTTTAAATGGCCTTCACCTTCCCAGGTGAAATATCTGTTACAATCGAACGACGCCTTCATTCAGGTAATATTTCGTTTCGTTTACTTCACCCTAAACTTGTTACCGATGTTATAAAATCTAGATTCCTGGAAATGAAAGCATTAGCATACGACAAATAGAAAATGGCTCAAATGAACACTGTTTGTGACCGGTTAGGAAACAATGTGGGAACAAGAGAAAATGTTGGTTACCTAAAGCTTTCTTCTTTGGGGTATGTAAAACGTGAATTAGTTTGGTAAGGAGACAATGGCAGATCCCCGTCGATAATAAAAACTCGAACATTACATTTTCAAAGTTCTATTCACCGAAAAAATCTCGCCGTATCGGAGAGCGTAGATTCAAATTCTGTGCGTTATGTGCAGTCTGATCCTGAATCTACATTGTCCGCAAAAGTACATAGAGTCGGGCTTATCAGCCTCTGGATTGAGTTGCTTGCTATTTTTTTTTTTTTTTTTTCGCCTCATCCCTTGCTACGGATTCCCCGTGGCTCAGTATTCGAGGCGTAGACATTTTATCGGGTAATCCTTGTTCGAGCCCCACTGCCGGCTTTGGTCACGTGGGAGTGTCCTTAGACAAAGCACTGCAGAGTCCCTGGTGAAATCGAATGACAGAACTGGTCTGAATTTCTGTGGCTTTGTGGCAGTCTTCATGGTGGTAGAAATATATAGTCTAAATAAGTAAAATTTACGGATATTGATATTGCACGTGTTTCTAGTTTAACTCTTTACCAAACGACAAAAGTTTGGACTCAACCAAATTGAAAGCATTCGCAGATGACAAATCATCGGTAGCTCAAATGATGACTTATGTCTTTTATAGGGTAGAAAACATAGTGGGTAAAGGAGAAAATGCTGGTTACCAGCATTTTCTCCTTTTCCCACGACGTTTTCAAAAGGCTTTTCCCTCGGGGTCGTTAAAACTCGGGATTGTGTACTAAAGGGTTAACCCTCAAAAAGTCGACGTGAATATTTAATAGACAGAGGGTCGAAACGTGTTCATCAATGTAATTGGAAGCTGTCGTTTTCCTTATAGAACTTGTAACCTGAAATAATTAACCCTACACCAAATAATCCCGAATTCTAACGACTCTGAGGTAAAAGCCTTTTTGAAAACATTGTGGGGAAAGGAAGAAAATGTTGCTGGTAACCAGCCTTTTCTCCTTTTCCCACAATATGTTTTTTTTTTTTTCTTATCTCCCTCTATATTACGCACATATGATTAGTCATCTGCAAATAAGCCATGCTCTGTGAAAAGGGGGATTAATGCATGTGCAAAAAGTATCGGCCCAGGTCAGCCTGCGCAGTCCGCGCAGGCTGATCTGGGTCGATGCTTTTTGTAAATTTTCTACATGACCAAGGACCATTCTACCTCATGATTCAGTCGGATGTTAGAGAAGTTGGTTTTTATGGATCCCTAACTATGAGACTTGCTTGGTATAATGTATCACAGAGATGAATTAAGCCCCCTTTTCTCAAAGCACGGCTCAAATGCTTCTAATTTCGAGAAGTCTAAAATTTTGTCGTCTGGTAAAGACGTAAAAGGGTGAAGTAGGTCTCGTCCAGGGACATAGCCGAATCCGGGAAGACGGTAACTTGGCTTCAACTTGGCAACAGTGCCCTCTGGAGAAAAGAAGGCGAATAGAAGAAAGGAATACCCATTCCATGCCCCCAGCTCAACCCAGTCCATGGATATGGGCTTCCCATATCCATGGGTAGGCCCTTGTTTATGTAAAATACAACATAATATGGATAAACAATTATCATTGTTCAAGGAAAAACAGGAGAGAGAACGAAGGAGACAGACAGACAGACAGACAAAATAAAAATATTTTAATGAAAAGAGAGGCAGGATGGTTTTCTTCAATTTATTGCCTCCGGCGGGTGACATATTGGTATCACATCAGACCACTTACGGAATCACCGTGGCAAACAAAGATATTACTCAAGAGGAACATTTTCTACTTTTGCCACAATAATTTCATATGTATTTGTGCACTAAACCTCAAATCGAATCAATTACCCATATTTTACAAAGCTGTTTTAAAATACGTCCAACATACGTCAAGTACGTTGAAAGAGGCGAGGAGCGGCTTTTAACCCTACACCATATAATCCCGTGTCTGAGGAAAAAGCCTTTTGTAAACACTGGGAAAATGAGGAAAAGGCGGTAACCAGCATTTTCTCCTTTTCCAACGTTTTCTACCCCTTCTGAACCAAATCCTATCATTTGTGCCACATTCAATTAGTCGTCTGCAAATACTTTCAGTTTCGATTAGTTTACATTTTTTTTTTCCGGTCGTATGTTAACCCTTTCCCAAACGACAAATTTTGGACTGGTCCAAATTCAAAGAGTTTGCAGACGACAATTTTAAATTTGATGAAAATGGCAGAAAGTTGTCAAAAAGGGTAGAAAACACTGTGGGAAAAGGAGAAATTGCTCGTTACGAGCAATTTCTCCTTTTCCCACAGTGTTTTCAAAAGACTTGTACTGCAGACACGTGAAAACCAGGGCTTGTTTCGGAAAGGGTTAACCTTTGACCTGCTGGATAAGTGAAATGAAACTTTTAAGCCGATATAAGAACCCAAATTTTGCTATTTCAAAGGTATTTATTTGGGGGAAAATATCTTTTAATCGGACAGTGTAGATTCAAGATCAGACTGCACGTTTAAGATTGCACGTTCTGTGCAGTCTGATCTTGATCTACAACAGGTCCGCAAAAGGTCTTTGAATCGCGCTTAGCAGCCTAAGGGTTAAAAAGTGAAAGGGTTTTACGATATCAAGCATATTGTAATATTTGCGCAACGAATACCATGGGTATCGTAAACACGTTCATCAAACGCGGTCGCCCAACAAGGCCCATGTTGAAAATTACACGCACTATTCAATAGCTTACCCTTTCCCCTAATGGAGGGCACTTTCAATCTTTACCAAGCAATCCCGTGTTTTAACGACTTCTGGACAAACTAGAACTGTCATAAAGCGACATAAACCCTCCCGCCCCCTTAACACCTTGTCACTGAAGCAGCACAACCCAGAGAACGGAACTGATTTTCAAACAAAGATCACCACTGACCTTGACTCATGTGACCCAAAAAACAATAGGTCACCTCCTTGGGTCATGAGCAACACTTGTATAAAGTTTCAGCGTCCTAGGTAAAACGGCCCTTGAGTAAGAGCACGAAAAAGATTTTCAAACAAAGTTCGCTTGTGACCTTGAACTTTGACCCATTTGACCCAAAAACAATAGGGCACCTCCTTGGGTCATGAGCAACACTTGTATAAAGTTTCAGGGTCCTAGGTAAAACGGCTCTTGAGTATGAGCACGAAAACGATTTTCAAACAAAGTTCACTTGTGACCTTGACCTTTGACCCATTTGACCCAAAAACAACAAGGCACCTCCTTGGGTCATGAGCAACACTTGTATAAAGTTTCAGGGTCCTCGATCAAATGGTTATTGAGTAAGAGTACGGAAATGAAAAAGTCTGCAGACGGACAGATGGACAGAGATGGTGAATCCAGTATATCCCCCCCCTTGGATAAAAAAGAGGTGAAAACATTGAGGGAAAAGAAGAAAATGCTGGTAACCAGTATTTCTTCTTTTTTCCATGTTTTTTACTCTTTCACATACAAATTCCAAATTTTGGCCTGCTTGCACCCTCTTGTAACCCTTAGGCTGCCTTTTGTGGACAGTGTAAATCAAGATCAGACTGCATAGAGCGTGTCATCTGATTTTGGATCTACACTGTCCGACGAGGAAGTATTTTTTCTCCAAAAATACCTTTGAAATAGCAAAATTTGGGTTTTTACTAACGGCTTAAAAGTTTTATGTCGCTTGTTTAGTAGGTTATGGGTTAACGCTCAAACTGTTAGATAAATAAACATTTGCATCCATTCGTCCAAATACTACTAGCTCGAAGTTCTTGTCATCGAGAAGTGCCCATCGTATCGGAGAATCTAGATTCGAGATTAGATCGGTTTTTTCTTTTGCAGTTTGGTCTTAATCTACACTGCTCTCAAAAGTGTTAAACATGCATTATTGTACCAGCTAAGTGTCGCTACTGAAGTAAACAGTTGCATAGAGGAAGGAGTGGTCAGCCTGAATTTCTGCAAATTGGCTTATTGTTATTTACCTAAAATATCACTACCAGGAATAAATAAATGTAGCAGGGAGAGAGAGAGAGAGAGAGAGAGAGACAGACAGACAGACAAACAGACATGGACATAACATAAGTATTAAAAGAGTTGGTTTTAATAAATAATTTTCAGAGGTTTTTAAAGTTATTGGAACGATCACAAGGAAGTCACTCCCCATAAGCAATTTCTTAGTTTCATTTCAAGTCTTTTTCTCCGATCAGACGATATATATATCCTTTAATGAAATTAATGATGTGTGCGAGAGAGAGAGACAAAAGAAAAGAGAAAGAAGGGGAGGGTCACTTATTATAAAATATCACAATGAGTCGTTCGTAGGAAGATGAAAACGCGAATGAAAACAGATAAAAACAATCACGAACAATTATCAGTTAGTCAGGTCATCACCTTGGGAGTATATACCAATTAAAACCCATTCTTTGAAAATAAAGATAAAACGATTCCAGTTCACTAGACTTATCCTTTACACTGAGCAACAAATTTATTGCCCCATAAAATAATATAACGCAGACAAAAGACACATGGAATGACTGTTTCATAACTTTAACCCTTAAATAAGCTAAATAAATTAAAAGAAACTTTCAATTTTACTGTTTTAAAGGTAATTCTGGGGAAAATCTCTCCTTATCGGACAGTGTAGATCCAAGATCAGACTGCACGTTCTGTGCAGTCTGATCTTGATATACACTGTCCGCAAAAGGTCCTTAAGTCGCGCTTAGCAGCCTAAGTGTTACATCAGCAACGACCAAAAACAGATGAAATTGTCTTTAATGTAACCCACATGATCTCTCGTAACCATGGTTTTATACAAAATCCCTCGCAGTATCTAAACCTTTTACAAAACGGCAATATTTTAGACTTGCCAAAATTTTAAGCGTTTGCAGTTGACAAATATACATATACGAGTAAATATCGCTCAGGAGATTGAATTTGCCTTTAAGAGATCCAAAAACATTGTGAGAAAAGAGAAAATTGCTGGTTACCAGCATTTTCTCCTTTTCCCACTTTGTTTTTAAATATAGCTTCTTCCTCGAGGCCCTTCTACCTCGGGTTTGTTTGGTAAAGGAATAAAATATCTCTATGTACAATGCACGTGGAAAATAAAATGAAGTCCCCAAAAGACCTGTCTATATCAAAAGCATTTGCAGAGGTTAACTCAATTTGTGGCTTAAGTAATGGAAGGTGTCTTTGACAGGAATGAAAGTATTGTGGGCAATGGAAAGAAAATCTCTAGTTACCAGCACTTTCTTCTTTTCCCGCAATCTTTTCAAAAAAAAAAAGAGAAAGCACGGGGTCATTATGGATAAAGGGTTTTTAAATCCAACTGTGCAAAAAGTTTCCCTACAACGTTTCCAAATGCGTTCGCCCTCCGGATCCCACACACGGGATCATATTGGTAAAGGGTTTTTAAGGATTTACCAAACGACAAAAAATTTAGACTTTTATAAATTGAAAACGTTTTCGGACGACATGTTTAACATGATTCAAATGATGCGATTTGTCCGTAAAACGGTACAAAAAATTGTTGGAAAAGGAGAAAATGCTGGTCACCGGCATTTTCTCATTTTCCACAATGTTTTCAAAAGCCTTTTTTCTCAGGGTCGTACAAAACTCAGGATTGTTTGGGAGAGGGTTAAATCCCATTGTGCAAAAAGTTATCAATACACCAATAGCTAACAGCATGGCCATTCAAAAAACCATAAAGAGAAAGCTGGGCGATCCAACAGATAAATATTTTATCTCGAAATCAAAGAGTCAGTGCGCATCTGCTTATTCAAATTAAATTCTCCACACAAAGTTCTGTAATGATTAAAGGGGCCTATTTATTCATTTGTTTTAAACCGTAAATCAAATTTTATTGTAAACGCACATGAGTACAGCTACATATTTCTTTTCTGTTGCAAAAAAAAAAAACTTGCACAATTGCTGGCGTTTAAATCACAGGATGGCCGTTTTGCCATCGGTAACTCCATCTATTTTCCACGAGATCAGATATGACGTCACCTTACGGATTTGAATACTGATCCATCGACGCGTTATTGATCACGTGACATTTCAAGAAGTCTTTGCGAATCTCTGGCACAAAATTTGAAATACCTTAAATTGAAAAATATGTTCTTCTTATTTTTTCCGATGATTTGCCAGCTATGGCCTTATCTCAATTTAGAGATAAATCTTTAAGTTTGCCGAGACGGAAAAAATCTGAAAAGCTCCGTTGAAATAAATGATCTACCCAAGTGTTAGTGAAACCAAGGATATATATGAATACGAGAGCTTTCACCGTGATATAACTGACATAGTATTGAAAACGGCATCAAAAGACACTCGTGTCTCATTTTGCCACAATGCTCTCACATGTTTTGGTGTCTTAACAGTTAAGCTGCTGAATAAATGAAACGCAAAGTTCTACTCAATACTAAAAGCCCAAACATTGCGGTTTCAAAGTTGATTTCACCGGAAAGAAAATACCGTATCGGACAGTGTAGATCAACGATCAGACTGCACGTTCTGTGCAGTCTGATCTTGATCTACACTGTCCGCAAGAGGTCAGTGGGTCGCGATTAGCAGCTGAAGGGTTAAAGCCTAGTTTATATGGACTACAATTCAATTGCATGAAGAAATTAGTTGAAATAATATTTAAGCACACTATTTTAAAGACTGCAGTGGAGACTTATTATTTTATTATGTAAAGACATTTATGTCCGAGCTTTCATGAAATATGCTTTCCCTTTTTTTGCAGGCAGCTGTGATAGCGGGATTAATCAATAGGCTAATTTGGGTGTGGCCGAAGTGGGATGTAGAAAATCACGAGGAGCAATACTTGAAGGTACCCGTCAGTGTTGGGTGGTTTTACGCTGAAAACGAAGCGGACGACCAGTCATTTTGTATGTGTGCCACCTTAAATCAGACGTATATATGTCGATCCATGACTGATTTCGGATTGGGAAACGACGACAATGGGTTTGATATGCCGACAAGTCAGTGTAGAATAAAACGGACTCTTCTCTTTGAAGAAGTCTCTGAAGCCTATGCTTTGGAGTACTTCCGGGAGAAGTTTTCATTGGATGATTCAGGTCACGTGCTGCTAGACATCGACGAGGATTACTATGGCTGCACCTACGCCGTCATGCCTTTACTGAACGCCAATGTCTCTTTAAAGAGTGTGAAACGAATAAATAAAAGGGCTTCCGCGTTATTCTGTCCAAAAACTACAAAGCAAGATCAAAATACTGATAAGTTATTGTTCATCGTGATTGATCTACTCCGTCAATATAAACAGTGCTCGACAGACAAGAAGTTACAACATTTGGATTCCTGTAAGAACCTCACTGATCAGTACATCAGGTCTTACTTCGCTTCGGAATTGATCAGAAAGAACGAGACATCTTTTATAAACATGTGTAAATTAACATTTACTACCTTGCCAAGGCTTATTAACAGTATTTTACAAGTTTTAAATAAACTTAGTTACAGACAGTTGGAAACACTGCAACTAGTAGGTTTCTGCTCCTCTACTTCACCCAAAACATACCTTAACGAGGACGGTTTTACAATATGTATGGGGGCTAATACCCCAGCCAGTACCGCAGTTTTAATCCATTCCCCAACAGTAACAGAAAATCGCAAACGTTCAAAAACGCTACAAAGTATTCTTAACAGTATTCCCAATTTTTTACCAAAGGTTGTAACCGTTGCTCGATCAGTGAGAGACGGTTATACACCGAAAGAGTATTTTGAAGATATAGAGAAAGATGTGTTATCTATTTTAAAAGGAAGATTTAACAACGATGTCAGTATTCACTACGATAAGGATCTTCTTGGCGGAGTAAATGGTTGGCCAGCCAGGCGACGTGCACTGGTGAAAGAACTGGAAGAAAACGTTCTTCATTAGTATGCAAAATATATATTAGCCCTTAGGCTGCTAAGCACGACTCACTGACCTTTTGGGGACAGTGTCGATCAAGATCAGATTGCACAGAACGTGCAGTCTGATCTTGGATCTACACTGTCCGATAAGGAAATGTATTTTCTTCGAAAAATAAGTTTGAAACAGCATTATTTGAGTTTTTGCCATCGACATGGAAGTTTCATTTTAGTTATACAGCAGGATAAGGGTTAAATAATTGGTAACATTTTATACATTAATGGAAGAGAAAAAGATATATAGAAAGGGAGAGCATGCAACACGGTGTATAAATTCCCCATCAATGGAATACGAGAACTATTTCTGAGAAATTTATTTTGATCTTTTTTTTTTTCCCGAATAGTTATTTTCCCTAGCAACTGATGTACTTGAATTCATATCATTTAACGTACCCAGGGTCTGTATTCACCACCCATTCTTAAAGATATTGTTTGTCGAGAATTTTTTTATATTTGAAAGTAACACAAAATCAGATTGGCTAAACCAAACGTGTTTAGCCAAGTTGTTTAGTTTAGCCAAGTTTTCGTTTACCAATCAGAAGTTTTGTTACTTTCAAATTAACTAATATTCTAAAGAATGGTTGGTCAGGGATCCGTACATACACATACTTGACATGATGATGATGATGCTTTTGTTAGTCTACAGATGATACAGCAATAAGTGGACTCATCGACGTCTAAATTTCTACTTTTATATATTGTATCTTTAGCTTGTACGCTGTCCATGTCATTTATCATCTTTAGCTTGTATGCTGTCCATGTCATTTATTATCTTTAGCTTGTATGCTGTCCATGTCATTTATAATACATAATAATTCTATCTTGTACAATTTTCATGTTTTTTTTGTTTGCCTGATTGGGTTTTCACCATGTCGTTTGTTTTACTGACTGGGGTTTTTTATCTTCATGTTATTTCTTTGACTGATTGGGGATTTTAGGCGGACTTGCTGCAGTATTCAGGTATCATAATGGCAACAACTCACATATTTACGGCCTTCCTGGGTCTGTATTCAACAACCATTCTTAGGAACATTCTTGGTTTTATTCTCAGCAAATTCATAAATTTAAAGCTAACACAATTTCTGATTGGTTAAACTATATGGTTAAGCCAATAAGAAGTTGAGTTACTTTCTAAATCTAGAATAAGACTAGGAGTGAAATTAGGAATGGTTGGTGAATATGGGCCCTGGATCCGTATTCAGCAACCATTCTTAGGAACGTTCTTAGTCTTATTCTCTAAATTTCTAAATGTGACTGAAAGTAACAAAACTTCTGATTGGCTAAACCATTTGGTTTAGCCAATCAGAGGTTGTGTTGCTTCCGCATTTTGAAAATCTTGGAGAACAAGACAAAGAATGTTCTTCACAATGGTTGGTGAATATGGGCCCTGGTCTTCACCATTAAAAAGCTTCTATGTTACCAGTACCACAAGTCAAGACAAAACCTTGTTTCACATTTACCAACAATTCTTTGTAACATTTCAGGTCTGATTCTAAAAAAATTCTAAATCTGAAAGTAAACAATTCCTGATTGGCTAAATCAAAGCCAATAAGAAATTGTGTTACTTAGTAAATCTTCAAATAGATCAAGAAAGCAATTTAGAAATGACTGGAGAAATTGGCCTGCGGATATGCTGATAGCAAATCCAAAGCCCGAGTCACAGAGAACAACTTCATACATTACAGATAAAAGCAAAAACACCATTATAAAAAGAACAAATTGGCCTCTTATACCTCCAAATGTAGCTAGTGAGATAGGGAAGCTAGTTATGTTGGTAAATTAATCATTTATCATGAATTACATATTGCTCAGTAGCTATGTAGATATTTTGTATGGAACTAAATGTGCAATCTATTCCATATGAAGGTATATCTTTGAAATTCAAAATATAGAGAGGAGACAAAAAGATGATGAAAGGCACGTTGACCTTACTAGTAGTGCATTATGGTGTAAGTTGAGAATGTGTAAAAACGGGCCCATATTCACCAACCTTTCTTAAATGCATTCTTAGTCTTATTCTTAACGTAGAAAATAAAACAATAACTGATTGGCTAATAATATAGCTATTGGTTCAGCAGCTCTGAGGCTGCGTTACTTTGAAATTTAGAAAATTCTTCAAAACTAGACTTAGAATGCTTTAAAGAATGGTTGGTGAATATGGCCCCAGGGACCAAACTCAAACATTCAAAATTAATTTCCAACACAAAATTCCAAGATTTGCTTCTGATTAGTGATAAAGTGTCTCTAACCCAAGCATATGGCTACTCTTGGAATTAAGAGATAGAAATGCAGTTTGAATGACTTTTGAATATGGCAACAAAGTTCAGAAGTTAAAAATAGAAAATAATCCAATCCGCTTGCAGAGATAGTCTGTCAGATTGAATACTAGTGTAATGCAAATAATGGAAATGAACTCAACCTATAGCCCTTCACCAAATGACAAAATTTTAGATCTATCAAAACTGAAAGCATTTGCAGATGACAAAATCAATGTGACTGAAAAATTGAAATTTGTTTTGGGATGGGTAGAAAACATTGTGGGAAAAGGAGAAAATGCTGGTTACCAGCATTTTCTCCTTTTCCCACAATGTTTTCAAAAGGCATTTTCTTCAAGGTCATTAAAACTAGGGATTGTGTGGTAAATGGATAGTTCAAAGTAACTCTACACCAGACAAAAAAAAGTTTTGACTTGCCACAATTTGAAGCACTTGCAGACGACAAATTAAATGTGACTCAAATGGTCTGATCTGTCTTAGAAGGGCTACAAAACAATGGGAGAAAAGGAGAAATGCTGATTACCGACCTTTCCCTTTTTCCAACAATGTTTAGAAAAAGGCTTTTTCCTAAGGGCAGTTATAGCCCCAGGTTGTATGGGAAAGGGTTAACTCGTTAACAGACATTACAATCAGGTACATATTGCCTTTTAAAGTCTTTTCATTCCTTGCTGTTACATCGTGGAAAAAGGTTCACAGGAGATGACTTTGAAAACATCCTGGTAAAATAAGAGTACTCAACATAAATTAACTCTTTACCAAACGACAAAATTTTAGAGTGGTCCAAATTGAAAGCATTTGCAGACGACAAAATAGAGGTGACTCAAAAATAGAACTTTTATTTGGAAAAGGGAGGAAAGGCTGGTAACCAGCATTTTCTCCTTTTCCCACAATGTTTTCTACCCATCCCAAAACAAATTTCAATTTTCAGTCACATTGATTTTGTCTTCTGCAAATGCTTTCCGTTTTGATAAATAAAAAATTTTGTCATTTGGTAAAGGGCTATAGGTTGAGTTCATTTTCTCCTTTTCCTATAATGTTTTCAAAAGCTTTCTTTTTCAGGGTCATTAAGAGTCGGGATTGTGTGGTAAAGGTTAAACCTTAATACACAACTATACTGGAAAACATTGTGACACAAGGGGGAAATTAGTCATTTCCAAAGATTTCTGTTCATTCACAATGTTGGAAGTTGTTTCGTACAAGATGATGAAATTCATCTACCAGATGTAATAAAAATGAACCATGCTCTGTGAAAAGGGGGCTAAATACATCTGCGAAAACTATTGACGTGGGTAAGCCTGCGCAGTCTGCGCAGGCTGACCTGGGCCGAAACTTTTCCCTATCAGTCAATTTTCTGTTTGTCCAAGGACCATTCTACCTCATGATTAGGTTGGTTGTGAAAAAAAGTGGCTATTATGGATCCATAAACATGTGATAGCTTGATAGATATAATGGATCACATAGATGCATGAAGCCCCTTTTGCCAGAGCATGGCTCAAATATAATTAACAAAAACTACACGAGACACGGAGACTTTATACAATCTTTAGGTATGATAAACATTTGATTGAAGTCACTGAGGTAACTTCATAAAACAAGACGGCCATGATGGCCCTGTATCGCTCCACTGGCTAATATGTACAAACCATACACACCAAACGTTACAACTCTAGGCCTAAAGGCTTCAGACAGAAAAACTGATAAAGTTTCTTAATAAAAGCCCACATGAAAATTATGACCCCAGGTCGAGTCCATTTTTTACCTATGATTACAATTTCAAGCTATAATTATGAGCTATAATTAACTGAATCCTGGTTTAGGTCAACAAGATATAACCACATACCAAGTAATATACGCCTAGGCTGTATGATTATAAACAAGATTTTCAGTTTCCTTAATAAACCATGAGGGGGTTTAACTCAATATGAACAATGGCTAAATTTTAAACAAATTCAGAAGAGATCCACTAGATAAAGCCTTATGCCAAATTTGGTAGCCCTAGGCCTTACAGCTAAGAACAAGAAGATTTTTTATAATTAAAGTCCTTGTAAAACTTGTGATTGATTGATTGATTGTATGGTGTTTAACGCCTTTTTCAACATTATTTCAGTTATATCTCAGCGGCCAGTGCAACTATTCATGCTTTCCTGGAGTTTCTTTTACCAGTACTCTGCACAATATTCTTTCCAAACCACTGGCTGCTTTCCCACATAACCTTCGTCGAAACAATGGTCAGCGGTGAGAGAGGAATGAATCCTGTCACAATGACTATCATCAATCCTTGGAAAGAAATTGGCCAACCCGGGGATCGGACCTGCGACTTCCTGTTCTCAAGTCCTGCACACTACCGACTGAGCTACAGGGCTTGGCTTGTGTAAAACTTGTGACCCCTGGGACAAGGCAAATTTTGACTCAAGGGCTATAATTTGTAGAATCTTAGTATAGGTCAATTAGGTGAAGCTTCATATCAAATTTAACAGCCCTAGGCCATATGGTTTAGAACCAGAATATTTTCAACGTTTTCCCTGTATAAGCCCATGTAAAACTTGTGACCCCCGGGGTGGGGCCAATTTTGCTAATTTGAAGAATCTAAGTAGAGCTCTATTAGATGGAGCTACCTGCAGATTTTGGTAGCCCTAGGCCATATGATAGAGAACCAGAATATTTTCAAAGTTTTCCCTGTATAAGCCCACGTAAAACTTGTGAACCCCCCCCCCCCCCCAGGGCGTGGCCAAATCTGGCCCCATGGCTATAAATTGAAGAAACTACGTGAAAGTCCATCAGATGAAATTACATGCTAATTTTGGTAGCCCTAGGCCATATGGTTTAGAAGGAGAAGATTTTTAAATTTCTAATCCATAATAAGCCCATGTAAAACTTGTGACCCCCGGGGCGGGGCCAATTTTGGCCCCTGAGCTATAATTTGAAGAAATTATGTAGAGGTCCATCAGATGAAGCTACATGCCAAATTTGGTAACCCTAGGCCTTATGGTTTCAGACAAGATTTTCAATATTTTTCAGTTTTGTTGCCATGGCAACCACAGTTTTGATAGGAATCAAATTCTCTGAAGAGTTTCTGAAGAGGGCCATGCCATGATCATTTCTGTGAAGTTTCGTTAAAATCCAATTGATAGTTACAGAGAAGAAGATGTTTGAAATAAAAGTTAACACACGCACGCAAGCACGCACGACGGACACAAGGCCATAACATAAGCCTGCTGGCCTTTGGCCAGTGGAGCTAAAAATTAAGTGTCAATTATAAGTGTCACATAGGCAGACAAGAACTACTTGCAATAAACACAAGACAACATGTTTATGGAAATACTAAACATAACTTGAGTTTACACAATGCTTATGATTTCCTATTACATTCTATATTAACCCTTTACAGCACAATACAGCCTTTTGACGCCCCTGGGAAAGAGGCCTTTTGAAAACATTGGTAACCAGCATTTTCCCCTTTTCCTACAATGTTTTCAACCCCATCAAAGAAAAATTGAATAATTTGAGCCACATTAAATTTGTTGTCTGCAAATGGTTTCAAGTTGGACAAGGCTAAAATTTAGTCATCTGGTAAAGAGTTAAAGAATGACATTGTATGTGGATTTGTAAACACACCACAGGAATTGGTCATCAACCTAAACTTTGAAATTCATCATCTACGGCTTCCATTTATGCCTCATTTCTTTCTCCACTTTCACTAACTCTGTTTGTAGGCATAAAGGAAGATTACTGAAGTTGACGATACACCAATGCTTTTGAACTATGAATGATTCCATTATTTCAATCTTTTCATTTATGCCACAGTTCTTTCTCCACTTTCACGAAGGACGCAGTACTTGAAAAGTATTTGGCGTTGGCTTCCTGGACCTTTTTCTCTGCAGCTTGCGGGTTGACTATTTCTAGGCCCTGCTCAAACAAAGACATTTTTTAAAATATTGGGCCCATCCTCTGATTAGTGTGGTCAGCTTTTGGACTTATAAAATCACAGATCAAGCACTAATCAGGTTTCTATGAAGAACTAATGAAGACTGAATAATATGAGTTTTAGACCTTATTTCATAATCTAGACAAAATAAGTACAGATAGGTTGTAACCAAGAGAAATCTGTATGGTGGAGAATGCCTCTTGCTAACTGGCCCTCTCAGCTAGAGGCTGTACTGCCAGACCACCTAGGCTCTTCAACTCACTGTTGTGATAGATGGAAGAAGGCTGATACAGGTGAGCCATGCAATGTGAAAAGGGTCATTAACGCATCTGCAAAAAGTATTGACCCAGGTCAGCCTGCACAATCTACGCAGGCTGACCAGGGCCGAAAATTTTTGCTACTGGTCAATTTTCTGCATGTTCAAGGACCAGTTTACCTCATTATTCAGTCAGTTCTTAGACAAATGGACTTTATGAATCTATAATCATGTGATGACTTGCCTGGTATGATGCATCACGGAGATACATTAAGCCATCTTTTGCCAGAGCATGGGTCAGGTATTTAAGAAACACAAGCTAACCTCCAGTTATTTTTTCAGGGAAAATTTTTAAGTTAAAAGGGGCATAACTGTGTCAAAAATGTTTTTTGAGGGTAACCTGCCCTTCTGGTGTTAGTTCCCTTTTCGATACTTTACAACTTGCCCAAATTTAACATAAATACATATGGTAATAAAAGAGATATCAGAAATGGGAAAACTTTGTGCACCACAATAATGATACAGATGACAGAGCTATGATAATATCTTGACATTTTCATCAAAAACATCAGAGGTAACAAGACAAGACCCTTACCTGTAAAGGTGTAAATGCAACACTAGAAGCAGTTCCAGACACCTGCTTCTTGACGGTGGTGCTCCCTCCCCATGTCTGCTTTTCTTTTGAGATCTTCTGTTGCAATGTTTTAGATATTCTTGCTTTTGTTTTAGAATCCACCACTGGACCTCTAATTCTTCCACTCTTTGACTTCCCAAGAGTTCCCAGTGAGAAACCCAAATCCTCTTGATATGCATCTTCTTCTATCTGTGATTTTCAGAAGACAAAGTAACATAACTCTTAGACTGGATAGTACATGAAACATAATGTGAGTGATGCTCTGTGAAAAGGGGGTTTAATACATCTGCAAAAAGTATTGACCAAGGTCAGCCTGCGCACTCCGTACAGGCTGACCTGGGCCGATACCTTTTGCTACGGGTCAATTTTCTGCCTGTCAAAGGACCAGTCCACCTCATGATTCAGTCATTTGTTATTTAAAATGGATTTTATGGATCCACAATTATGATTTCCTTGGTATAATGGATCACAGAGATGCATAAAGCCCCCTTTTCACACAGCATGGCTCAATTATATTTTCTGTCCATAGATTAAACAAACTAGTAAATCCAAGAAAGTTTTGATCATAATATCTCTGAAAAGTATCAAGTAGTGTACATTAATGATCCAAATCCATGTTCCCTGCAGTCTGATCTTGTTCTACACTTTCAAAAAAAGGAATACTATGCTGACCTTTGCATGCAAGGAGTTAATTCTTTACAAGCCAACAAAATTTTAGCCTTGTCCAAAATGAAATCATTTGCAAAGAACAAATTAATCATGGTTAAACTGATGGTATTTATCTTTGTAATGGTAAAAAACAGTGTGGAAAAAGGAGAAAATGCTGGTTACCAGCATTTTCTCCCTTTCCCATCATGTTTCCATAAGCCTTTTTGCACAGGGTTATCAAAACATGGGATTGTTTTGTAAAGGGTTAAAAATGGGTCTAAACTTTTCGCTTGTACATACAATCAAAGTTTTATTCAGTGAACACATCTAGTGCAGAATTGTTGCATATCCTATCACAGCACACATTTTTGGACATATCTCAAAAAAAGTTAACAAGAGGGCCAATGGCCCTAAAGCGCTCGCCTGAGTAAGGTCATTTAGGATTGATAAGGCTGAAAAGATCCTGATCATGAAGATGTAAAATGCATGAGTGAAAGTGATCTACTTTTTAACTGCTTTAGCCTGGCGAAAAATGTGGCCCCCTAGAGTCACACAAGGTTTTCCTAAGATTTGGCCCCTTGACCTACTTTTTGACCCAACATGACCCAATTTCAAACTTGTTCGAGATTTTATCCAGACAAACATTCTAACCAACTTTCATGAGTATCATGCTGAAAATGTGGCCTCTAGAGTGCACACAAGTTTTTTCTAAGATCTTGCCCTGTGACCTACTTTTTGACTTCATGTGACCCAATTTCGTATTTGTCCAAGATTTCATCCACACAAACATTCTGGCCAAGTTTCATGAGGATCTGGCTGAAAATGTGGCCTCTAAAGTGCACACAAGGTAAATGTTGACGACCGCACAATGGACGACGCACGACGGATGCCAGACACAGCATAATCACAAAAGCTCACCTTGAGCACTTTGTGCACAGGTGAGCTAAAAAGGTGCCACTGACAAAATTGTAGGAAAATAAGCAATTGTTTGAATCAGGCAATCACTCCTTTTTTCACTTTGTTTTCAAAGCATGTTACATTTAAAGACTTGAAAGAAGTGTTGCGTGCTGCAGCAAGGAAATACTTATATCATGTGGACAAGCTATATTGTTTTGTCTAGGTGAGTCTATATAAATCTGCATTCTTGGCTGACTGAGTTTTATAAAACTTCATATTTGTGCATGTTTCCTTCTGCAACTAAATCACATACATCTATGTGAGCCTTGCTCTGTGAAAGGGTGGCTTAATGCATCTGCGAAAAGTATCGACCCAGGTCAGCCTGCACAGTCTGCACAGGCTGACCTGGGCCGAAACTTTTCGCTATTTTTCTGTATGTCCAAAGACAATCTACCTCATGATTTAAGTCGATTGTTAGAAAAAGTGGCTATCATAGATCCAAAATTATGTGATGGCTTGCCTGGTATGATGTATCACGGAAATGCATAAAGCCCCCTTTTATCAGAGAATGGCTCATATGTAATTACACACAAGAAGTTATAGCAGATTGAGACACAAGAAAACAGTTTTGTCACACAGAACAATAACAATCTGGAAAGAATCAAAACTTACCTGGATTGCTTATCTCTGACTTTTTCATCATCCATTCGAAAGTCAAATCTAATTCCAAATTGAAAAATCTAGCCATCTGATTGGCTGAAAGGTCCTGTTTTGGCCAATTAAATGGTGAGTTTGGAATTTGAAATTCAAATAGTTGGTGTATAGAAACTAGTTATACATATATACCTAGTTATAGTGTACTCACCTCTGCGAAATTCATTCTGTTAGCAGCTTTTCTCATTTCTGATAAACCAAGTCTTTCTTTCATTTTTCTTGCCCTGTTTGAACAAAAAGGTTTTTGCCATTACACTGAAAAAACAAATTTGCAGAATAACATCTTTGTTTGAAAGGTCACTGATAAATATGGCATAATCAACATGAAAAAGAACACATATTGCATTATCAACACGAACTATGATCCAAGACAAAAATATACATGAGCTGTGCTCTGGCAAAAGGGGGCTTAATGCCTCTCCACAATCCATGACATCAAGCAAGTCATCACATAGTTATAGATCTGTAACGGACCCCAGGTTCCTGGGTAGATTTCCTTTTTCCCACTATGAGACTTGCGAAAAGGATGCTAGTGTCCAGCTACAGAAGGGATCGTCCCGGACCCGGCTTTTGGATATTGCTGGAGGATATTGGGGGAGGGGGAGAGATTTGGAGAATATATATTGGTATATGAAAATACCACCAAAGTCAGAGTAACAGTATTATAATAAGAATTTTAATTCATCCGGTAATTTACTAAGCTGGCAAAGTTGAAAATAATACAGATTTATATAATTTCAGTCAACAGTCCAGCAGATGGAGGGAATGTTAGAGGATTTCGGGTTATTGGCGATATCATAACAAAAGCTGTCAAAATTCACCCGAGATTCTCCAATGACCTAAAATATCGCATTCTCCTTACCTGTTGGGTCATTCTGAAACGTGTCTTTTATTACACATTTAAAACGACGATAACGTAGGGGGATTTTGGGAGAAATCGCAATCGCACAATGTTAATAGAAATGTGACATGCACATAATGAGAGCAAAAACGACTCTGAAGAAAGATTCAAACAGCACGGTATTTATACTTAAATTACGACGTCAGAATGACATCACTCGTGAGATTCCTGGAAGGCACCTCTGAACGGAAATCTGATGACATGCGGTCTGCTGCTGTCATCAAGCTTAAGTCTAAATGAAATATGCAACCTCTTGCACGCTATAGACAAATCTCATTCTCTTGGATAGAGGCTAGCAGTGACAATATAAACTACAGTTTCTTGGGTAGAAACTGGCAAGAAAATACAGGAATCTCGTGAGAAAACATTGTAAAAGATAGAGCAATATAGATTTAAACAATTACAACAGGAATTATACAAGGTAACCATACATCTTTATGGCTATTGCAAAATATATACTGATACATAAGACATCAGGTAACTTGAACAAGACTACAATTTTTTCATGTTAAAGATCGATGCTTCACTTTACAACATAAAATGGTAAAACGGAAACACCAAGAGAAGGTCTTGAAGCTTATTATGCTTACAGGGTAGGAACGTTACAGATCAATAAAAGCCATTTTGTAATAACAACCGACTGGTTCATGAGGTACACTGGTCCTGTGACATGCAGAAGATTGACCATAGCAAAAAGTTTCGGCCGACCTGGGTCAATACTTTTAGCAGATGCATTAAGCCCCTTTTTCACAGAGCATGGCATGAGGAGCAGTCACTTGTTACAAAAAAAAAAAAAAAAAAAAAATCTACAAAGCCACAATACTTGTAATCTTTAATCAAATAATCCCACATTTTGATGACCCTGGGGTTAAGGGCTTTTTAAATATTGTGGGAAAAGGAGCAAATGCTGGTAACAAGTACTGTTCTCACAATGCACTCTGTCCTAGCAGAGACAAATTTGATCATTTGACTCAAGTCAAATGTGTCATCTGCAAAGGATTTCAGTTTGGGTAAGTCTTATTTTTCGTTGTGTGGTAAAGACTTAAAATGATGAATGCATCATTAACCACAATTACTTTGTAGTCTGCCAATACTTTCAATTTGGGCAAGTCTAAAATTTTGTCTTCAAGTAAAATGATCTCCACCAAATCAAGACAAAGAAGGCTTTGTATTGCTCAGGTATCGTTCATACCAAATATCAATGCAATCTACAGAAGAGTGCCTAAACAAGAAGATTTCCTGAACTTAGAAGCTTAGAAACAGAAAACATTTTTTTTACTGTCATGAATGGTGAAGTTCTGGAACAAAAAAACTGACTTCCTTGGAATAATGGATTACAGAACTAAATAATAGAAACCTTACTTCATATCAATTATTCAGCCCATCTGAGTATAACTATTAACATCAAAATAAATCACTCTCACTAAAAACTGAACAATTTCCTTCCAAAAAAACTTGAATACCCAACACCAATAATGTGTGGTTTGATAATCAAGGGAGGTAACCAGTAACAAACTACATGTACCTCTTAAAGCATAAATTACTTCCCTAGAAGAGTACGACCATACGTGCAGGGTATGTGAGTGAGGTTGTCTATATGAAATAGACACGAGCATTAGCAAATGTCTATATTGGATAGACAGCTCCACAAGCTTTTGTTTTTCAAAGTTAGACCATGTGGAATGACAATGTGTTGTATATGCCATTAACATGTACGAGGGCTGTTCCATAAATTTGTGGAATTTTGTTGTTAAAACATTCTTCAATATTTCAAGATAAAAATTTGCCTAAATGACATGAACACATTATAAACTTGATACAGAAATTTTGCAGTTTTAAAACATTTTAAACGCAAAATATGTGTAACCATAGTAACCCATGTAATGTGCATTGCAGGGCTCAGATTTTCTCCTGGTTCGAAACATGTAATTTCATGTAAAATGCACATTCAGAAATGTGTAAAGATGCCGCTAATTGTGCAAACGGTCAAATAGCATCGTAACAACATTTCTGTAAAATATCATCACTGTGGTACTTCTGGTTACTGCAATAACATTTTTTGTCTCGTCAGTGCTAGGTAATTTTTGAAGCAATAAAATCTTAATTGGATGTTGAATTACACACATTAATCAAGTTTTGTGTTGGACTCGGCAAAAACCAATACGGGTAATAGAATAGAATTAGAAGTCCACATTTTCAAGTTCCTGTAGTATTTTGTTTGTCTGTAAGTGGCATGAGCACTTCAGAAATGATTCAGAACATCGTTTTGAGATGATCCTCGTGAAGGATGGCCAGTTAGTGTAACGGTGTCAGTTTCGGCTACTGTGTATGACAAGGTAAATAATGACCGGCAGGTTACAGTACGTGCCATATCGGACGACTTGGGTGTGTCTTGTTCCACAGTACAAGTTTTTCCCTACACAGGACCTAGAAATGTCTAAATTGAGAGAGCGCTGATTGTTCAAGGCGATTATTAAGAAAAAGAATGCCGATCTCTTGTCTTGTTATGACATTGAAGTTATATTTTTTACATCCGCAGCCTGGCAATGTACGTTTGTATGTGTTTTGTAATACGCTGTTGAAAATGTATTTCTTTATGAATTTGTATGAAATTTAGGGGATGTTTTGGGAATAGATTGTTTAATATATATGCTAAAAATTATATTAATTGGTCGCCTAATTTTATATTTACAACAAAATTCCACAAATTTATTGAACAGCCCTCATATACTACACTATACACTATATGTGCTGCACTATACAAGCCCATGTTAAACTTGTGAACACCCTTGGGAGGGGCCAATTTTGGCCCCAGGGCTTTATATAGAAGATTTTGGTAGAAGTCTGTTAGATGAACCAAATTTGTTGTTACCCCTAGGCCTTATGGTTCTGGGCAAGAAGACTTTTAAAGACTTTCAATATTTGTTCAGTTTTGTTGCCATGGAAACCAGAGTTTTTATTGGAATCATATTCTATGAAGAAAATCTAAAGAGGGCTATGGCAGGATCATTTCTATGAAGTTTCATCAAAATTGGATGGGTAATTTTTCTAAGAAGAAAATCTAAAGAAGGCTATGGCAGGATCATTTCTATGCAGTTTTATCAAAATTGGATGGGTAATTTTAGACAGGATGTTTGGAATGAGAGTTAACACATAAATGGATGCATACACTGACGGACAGAGGCATGTACACAGAATGGATGCAAGGCTATGACATAAACTCGCTGGCCTTTGGGCAGTGGGGCTAAAAAATCTGATTTTCTTCTGCTAGAACAGCCAATCATCTTTTACAAAAATCCTGTTGTTATAATTTTCACAGATTTTTCATAGATTGCCACAATGGTATTTAGTCCGATTTGGCAAAAGTAAACAACAAAAGAGAAAAGTCGGGAGCAATGAATACATACCTTCTTCCTCCACGTTTTTTTCTGGGAAGGTCAATTGGTGCAGGGAGAGCTTTAACCTTTTTGACAGGTGGTGGTTCTTGTAGTTTGTCTAGTTTACCTTCAATGTCTGCCCTTAGGTTGTCTCCCACACGACCATCCTGACTCTCATGGAAACTGTCAACTCTAGCAGCCAATGCACACTTAGCAGACACTAGTCTAGCTGCTTTCTTTTTTAAATCCTAGATAAAGTGCAAAAAAAATCATCACAGGTAAACTCTTTACCAAACGGCAAAATTTTACAGATGTCCAAATCGATGGCAGTTGCAGACTACAAAGTACATGCCACTAACATGATTTGATTTGCTTTTGATAGTGGAGAAAACATCGTGGAAAAAGACAAAAATGCTGGTTACCAGCATTTTTTTCGTTTCCAACAATGTTTTCAAAAGGCGTCTTCCTTCAGGTTGTCAAAAGTCCGGATTGTGCATACAGGGTTAAAGAAAGTTTCATTCAAAAAGAAAAGAATTTCAGAAAAATATTACCATTATCTGATCATATTTCAGTCAAATCACTGAAGCCAGTACACCTAACCATGCTTTTCTGGAGTTCTTTTACTAGTTTTTAAAACAATATTCTTTCCAAACCAGTGGCTGCTTTCCCAAATCAACATAATGTGAACAATGGCAGGGGCGAGACAGGAATGATTGCTGCAGCAATGGCTCTCATCAAATCAGAAAGAATGGCCAAGCAAACTAAAGACTCCCTGCTTCAAGCCAAGTGCACTACTAACTGAGCTACCTAGCTCAGCTTCAATGTTTAAAGCAATCACAGAACTCTGAAATTATTATATATTTGAGCCATGCTCTGTGAAAAGGGGGCTTAATGCATTTGTAAATAATATTGACCAAGGTCGGCCAACGCAGTCCATGCACAGGTCGAAACATTTTACCTGATGACAACTTAAAGATTAGTCTAAACTTACAAGCATTTACAAACAACATGTAGAATGTATCTAAAATGCTGGGATTGGTCTTTGATAGGTCAGAAAACATTTTGGGATAAGAAGAAAATGCTGGTAAGCAGTATTTTCTCTTTTCCAACATTCTTTTCAAAACCTTTTTTGCAAAGGATTGTTAAAACTCAGGATTGTGTGGTAAAAGATTCTGGCTACTCTCATTGTTATTATCAATCAAGAACACTATTGTCTGATATTGAATTTACACCATCTAATACTCTGTCAGATCTTGCCAAATTGGTCTTGGAAATGGCTTTTTCTCAGGACTGGACCTATCTTTTGCATTCTATGGAATTTCTTTAACTCTTTACCAAACGATAAAATTTTAGACTGGTCCAAATTGAAAGCATTTGCAGATGACAAATGAATGTGACCCAAAAATTGAAATTTGTGTTGGGAAGGGTAGAAAACATTGTGGGAAAAGGAGAAAATGCTGGTTACCAGCATTTTCTCCTTTTCCCACAATGTTTTCCAAAGGCTTCTTTCTCAGGGTCGTTAAAAGTCGGGATTGTGTGGTAAAGGGTTAACTGATGTTTAATGCCACTATTAGCAGTATGCAAGTTTTATAACAGGCACATATCATTTCACAATGTGTTTTCCTGAATTTCACAAGTACTAGAGTAGGAATCTGCGACATCTTGCCATAGTACATGCCAACATAATCAGCACAGCCTGCAAGTATTGAATCCAAAGGCTCCAGATTAAAAATCAAACATCTCAACCACTAAGGAACATAGGAACCCCCTTAATTCTTCATTTTTCATTATTTAGTCTAAATGATAATACAGAGTTCTAGAAAAGTCCAAGTTCATTCAAATTTCTTCACTAAAACCAATTTTGTGGGTAACGTATATGCTCGACTATAAGACGCCTTTGCTTATAAGACGATCCCCCAACTTTGTGATTCCAAATCAGGAATTTCATTGATGACCTCCTATAAGACGCAGGTAAACTTCATACTGACCGTAAGAATGCAAAAATTGTGATTATTCAACTGGAAGTATGCCACACAGATATTACGATCAATCCCCGGTATCGGAGTCGCATCATTCAAAAAATAAATCTGCTATGTCTTAGCTGATTTTATCTTGATTCAAGTCTAATTTCTTTTAAAAAATGGAACAAACAACTTGAAAAAATATAATGCATAGACCAAACCACTCACAGTTTTTTGTTAAAATAATCCTATTGGGTAAATTAGGCCTTCGATGGTTTGCTCACATACTGTTATTTATCAATGGGTTTACAAAGTTTACCTCACCGATGGGAAGAGTTACGCCAAAATACTCTAGTATCTTACACCGAGTGCTATGTATTTTAACTCTTTACCAAACTACAGAATTTCAGAGTTGTCCAAATTCAAAGGATGTGAAGATGAAAAAAAATACCTGACTCAAAAATTTAAATTTGTTTTAACAGCATTTTCACCTTTTTCCACAATGTTTGCTCACATACTGTTATTTATCAATGGGTTTACAAAGTTTACCTCACCGATGGGAAGAGTTACGCCAAAATACTCTAGTATCTTACACCGAGTGCTATGTATTTTAACTCTTTACCAAACTACAGAATTTCAGAGTTGTCCAAATTCAAAGGATGTGAAGATGAAAAAAAATACCTGACTCAAAAATTTAAATTTGTTTTAACAGCATTTTCACCTTTTTCCACAATGTTTCGAAAGTCTTTTTTTTTCCGGGTCATAATACTACGAATTGTTTGGTAAAGGGTTAAATATCTTTATGGCAAAGGATATATTTTGGCATTTAAATCATGAGCCATCACAATACAGAAATTAATGCTTGCTAATTTAAATCTAAATTATCATAATCTGCTATCCTGGTCGTAAATTAAAGCTGACTGTGTAAAACTGGTGTTATCAGCACTAATTTATCGATCGGTGGCTTGGTCAGCTCAAGCTGTAAAAGTCTGACATCAAGCTGTAAATCTCCTAAACAAGAGGGCCATGATGGCCCTGTATCGCTCCACTGGCTTATAAATATAAACCACGAAGAAAAGTCTTCACTATATAAGGCCTTATAAAACTTTGACCTCATGGCTACAGTCTGACTAAATGGGGAATATTGTATTAGAAGAATAACATGCCAAATGTGGGAGTTCTTGGCCTTATGGCTGGTAACAAGATGGTTTCTGAACTTTTCACTCCATAAACCCATGTAAAACTTGTGATCCCTGGTGCAGGGCCAAACTTGATCCTAGAGCTGTAACTTGGGCCCTCTTTGTAACTGTCCACTAAATAATGCTATAATTATATGCAAAATTTGGTAGCCTAAGCCTTATGGCTATGTACACCAAGATTTAAAAGTTTTCCCTATGTAAGCCTATGTAAATCTTGTGAACCCCCCCCTCCAAGTATGAGGCCAAATTGACCCCAGGACTATACTTTGGACACTTTTGGTAGACTCCAACTAGATCAAGCTAAATGCCAAATTTGGTAGCTCTAGGCCTTATGGTTTCAGACAAGAAGATATTTAAAGTTTTCTCTATATAAGCCTATGTATAAAACTTGACCCCTGGGGAAGAGCCAATTTTGACCCCAGGGCTATAATTTCAAGAAACATGATAGAGGTCTACTACATAAAGCTACATGCCAAATTTGGTAGCCCTATGCCTTATGGTTTCAGACAAGAAGATTTTTAAAGTTTTCTCTATATAAGCCTATGTAAACTTGTGACCCCTGGGGAAGAGCCAATTTTGACCCCAGGGCTATAATTTCAAGAAACATGATAGAGGTCTACTACATAAAGCTACATGCCAAATTTGGTAGCCCTATGCCTTATGGTTTCAGACAAGAAGATTTTTAAAGTTTTCTCTATATAAGCCTATGTAAAACTTGTGACCCCTGGGGCAGAGCCAATTTTGACCCCAGGGCTATAATTTGAAGAAACTTGATAGAGGTCTACTACATAAAGCTACATGCCAAATTTGGTAGCCCTATGCCTTATGGTTCCAGACAAGAAGATTTTTAAAGATTTCCAATATTTTTCAGTTTTGTTGCCATGGCAACCAGAGTTTTTGAAGGAATCAAATTCTTTCAAGAAATTCTGAAGAGGACCATGTCAGGATCATTTCTGTGAAGTTTCGTGAAAATCGGATAGGTAGTTTCAGAGAAGAAGATGTTTGAAATAAAAGTTAACGGACGGACGGACGGACGACCGGACGGACGGACGGACGGACGGACGGACACACGCACGACGGACACCGGGCCATGACATAAGCCCGCTGGCCTTCGGCCAGTGGAGCTAAAAACAGGTATTGTCTGTGCTGTAAAGCAAGTACTGCAATCATAACCCTTTACTTTCTTACCTCGATAATCAACTGATTAATGCAACAAAATCTCTATTTAGATCTGAATTGCACTGTGGAAATGTTTGTCTCAGTTAGATTACTTGTGTCATTACATCATCCTATATCGTTTCATTGACAAAATTACCAATTAAAGCATTTAACTTTGTGAAGTGATTCTTCTTTAAATTTTAGAATTGACAAAAGGGTCAATAAATACACCATACTTTTATAATATTTACCACAGTCGACTCGAGGGCTGTATTGTAACATGACTACTACAACAACAACAAGAGGAATAACTGCTAAGCGTGGAAATGGATTTAAAGTTAAGCTAACAAGTAAAACATGTGTATTCTAGACTTTATTTCTTCACACAAATGGCAATTACAACTATTACTGAGTCACTTAAAGCTTTACAGCAGCGTGACTAATTCGGGAGGTGGTTGTATCTCTTTGTGTTGATCAGCAGATAAGTACGTTCTCCAGCTGGATTTTACAAAGTCCTTTAATTATGCGCTTACAAGACGCTCCCCCTACTTCAAGCTCAAAATTCTAGGGACAAAAATGTGTCTTATAATCGAGTATATACGGTACTCATCAAAACGGCTTGAATGTGACAATTCTAACAAGTACCCAAGGTACTAGTTTTACTGTATGACTGAAGGAATAATACACAAATACTATCAGGTACTTTGAAACACACAATTTTGAAACTGTACCTCTGTAACAAATCAAAAAACAACAAGACTTACAGATGGTGACTTTGCTACAAGTTCACAGTCGAAAACATAGCCTTGATGTGCCTGCATGGATGAAGCTGAAAACCCAGCTAACAGTCGTCTTTGAGCACCCAGTAACATTACATTACAAGCTGGCATCTTCGAAAGATTCGTCAAACCACCTGCCACACCTATATTGAAAATAAAATGTAACACTTTACTTTTTAGCACACCTTTGCATTTGTAGTGGACAAAGTAAACATGACTCAAAAACTTGAAAGCTGTCTTTTGAAGGTAGGAAAACACTGTGGAAAAAGGAGAAAATGATGGATACAAGCATTTTCTCCTTTACAATGTTTTACGCCCTTTCATAGACCAATGCCACTATTTGAGCTCATGTTATTTGTCATTTGTAAATGCTTTCAATTTGTATAAGTGTAAAATTTTGTTGTTTTTTGTAAAGAGTTAAGCAAGTGATAAAACTGTTCAAAGCAACATGAAACACCATTTCAACCAAATAAAAACACCATTTCAACAAATAAACACTTAGATGCTTTGGACTATCGGTGACCAGGACACAATTATACCTTGAAAATGAAGCTGTATGAAAACTTACCTATATTCAATCATTATTAACTGATGATGACTTTCTCCCCTAGCACTAAACCACTTTTAACCCTTTAACAGATGACAAATTTATAAACTGATCGAAATTCAAAGCATTTGCAGATGAAAAATTCAATGTGACTTAAATGAAGGTATTTGTACCAGAAAGGGTAGAAAGCATTGTGGGAAAAGAAGAAAATGCTGGTAACCAGCATTTCTTCTTTTCCTACAATGTTTTCAAAGGCCCTCTTTCTTAGGGTTGTTAAAAGTAGGCATTGTGGGGTAAATGGTTAAAACTTATGCCAAAAGGAAAGCTATTTTTTATAATAATTCCTACTTTTGCAGTATTACTTTCACAGGCATTAATGTATTTAATCTTAATTCTTAATTCATCTTGTTTTTTAATATTCTTAGAGTTAATGTAGACGTAGCTTCAAAGTTGTCCTATGTGTGTTTGTTTTAGGATAAAACGATAGAGAAATCTCAGATATGGATTTTCTATAATGATGACAGTGACCTTTAACCTTTACTATACAACAAAATTTTTGAAGACTTTTTGAAAATTTAAAAAAAATTGCAGAAGACCAATCAAATGTGGATCAAATGGCAGGTTTTGTCTTTGAAATGGTAAAAATTGTAATGGGAAATGAAAAAAATGCTGCTAATTTCTCCTTTTCCCACAATGTTTGCTAAAACTTTCAACCACAGGGACATCAAAACTCGGACTTGTTTGGTAAAGAGTTAGTATATTGTGAATCAAGAAAACAATGTTTGCCTAACCTATTATATAAATACGGAATATTATGTTGGAGTAACTTCTTGCTGCTTATATTTAATTCGAGAAGTGTGAGAAAACTTTATATCGCGCAAGACTGAAGGTCAAGCGAGAAGTCAAAATTTTCTTCAGCACCAGGAAAGTTACTACAACATAATATTCCTTTCATTATATACCTGCCACTTTCAAAGACAAAATTTTGCAATTATTGACAATTTATTTGATAATGGTAAACAAAATAAAAATAATAATGGTAAAGTTTTTTTAATAAATCGTGGATAAATATTAGAGAGTAACATTTTGACCAATCAAATCATGAATCAATATGCAAGTTTTCATTGCGTGAGGTACGTCATCATACCATATTTTTGTATTTCACAGTGTGTAGATACGGAAATTTTTTCTGTAGTGTGTGTTATTCTATCCACATGTCATGCATGTATTTCAGTCAGAAAATTTTCAGGTATATGATACAGAAATTTCTTTTCTTTTTGCCACAGAGGTTTTCAAAGCCATTTGTGGTACACATGTACATGTTGAAATATGTCAATTTAACACTGCAGGTCTGACCTACAAAAAAAAAAAAAAAAAAAAAAAATCTTGTTACATCTTTAAGATAACTTCTTTTTGTCTTGCAAGACTATCACATTTGTAAACATAGCACAGATTGACAAGAAATTTCTTGCAACAAGCATTCTTTCTTTTGGTCACAATCATTTTATGTACGAAACTTTACTTGATGTTGATTGATTATCCAAATTTTATGAAGACTTTAGAATTGTCAGCTACAAAATCCTGTCAGACAGTAACGGTAAAACAATTAATCATGATACGTATGAGCCAAGCTCATCTGCAAAAAGTATTGACCCAGGTCAGCCTGCGCAGTCTGCTCAGGCTGACCTGGGCCAAAACTTTTCGCTATTTGTCAATTTTCTGTCTGTCAATGGACCAGTCTACCTCATGATTTAGACAGTTGTTTGACAAAATGGATTTTATGGATCTATGGTAACATGACGATTTACTTGGAATCATCCATCACGGAGACGCATCAAGCCCTCTTTTGTCAGAGAGTGGCTCATACATACAAGGACTGATTGATAAGTTGTGAGTATCATAATTATGTAAAGGTTTGACTTTTGGCCAACATATTGCAGTATTTTTCAACATAATCCCCTTCAGACGTCATTATATACATACTTTTGCCAGCCATGTTTCACTGCTATGCCAATTTAACCCTTTACCAGACAACAAAATTTTAGCTTTGTTCAAACTGAAAGCATTTTCAGACGACAATTTCAATGTGGCTCAAATGGTGCATTTTTTCTTTGATAGGGTGGAAAACATTGTGGGAAAAGGAAAAAATGCTGGTTACCAGCATTTTCTCCTTTTCCCACAATGTTTTCAAAAGGCTTCTTTCCCATGGTCAAAGGAAGCATTGTGCAGTAAAGGTTTATAAGAAATCCTTTTCTTAAATGTTCAGAAAGTCTTCTGCTAAATGTATGATGTCATCACCTGATTGAAAGTGGGTAAAAGAAAAAGCCTTTTCTTAACCCTTTCCCAAACAACAAATTTTAGACCCTTCCAAACTGAAAGAGTTTGAAGACGACAATTTTAAATTTGATGAAAATGGCGGAAAGTTCTCCAAAAGGGTAGAAAACACTGTAGGAAAAGGAGAAATTGCTCGTTACGAGCAATTTCTCCTTTTCTCACAGTGTTTTCAAAAGACATGTACTGCAGACACGTGAAAAAAAGGGCTTGTTTGGGAAAGGGTTAATTTTGGAAATAGATGAAAATCTGATGGGGCGAGTGAATAAGGGTAAATAAGGCAGTGCTCACTCACTTCAAAGACAATCAATTTAAAGATAGCTATGGCAATGACAGACTTGCTCTTTCAGCAATTTTGTCCGTTTTGCGAAAGTCACTTGCCTTCTTTACATTTGACATAAACTGATCAAATGACAACAGTCTTTGGGCACACAGCCTTAAATAGTCAGGGAATAGTAGGGCTGAAAAAGGACATCCCTGCTGAACTCCTCCAATACAAGGCTCACAACTTATCAAATTGAAACCTTACCCATTATTTTAGCAGCAATGGAAGCACCAACAATGATAGAAAGGTTTGGGGCAATGAATGTCATCCGAGATTCTACATATTCATGGATCTTCCCTTTAAATTCGCACAATTCCATGGCCTTTAAAATGATGTAATAAGACACAGTATATATATGAGCATTGCTCTGGCAAAAGGGGGCTTAATGAATCTGTGTGATGCATGATACCGAGTAAGTGATCACATGATCATAGATCCATAAAGTCTATTTTGCATAACAACTGACTGAATCATAAGGTAAATTGGTCCTTGGACATACAGAAAATTGACCAATAGCAAAAAGTTTTGACCCAGGTCAGAATGTGCTGACTGTGCAGGCTGACGTGGGTCGATACTTTATTGCAGATGCATTAAGCCCCCTTTTCACAGAGCATAGCTCATATCATTTTTCCAACATACCCAGTGTAAATGGAAGCATAAATCGCTTTAATTCTTTACCAGACAACAAAATGTTAGACCTGTCCAACTTGAAAACATTTGCAGACAACCAATAAAGTTCAACTCAAATGACAGAACTTCTCTATGACAAAACTGTAAACATTGTGGGAAAAGAAGAAAATGCTGGTAACCAGCATTTTTACCTTTTCAAACGAAGTTTTAAAATGAATTCTTTCTCAGGGTCATTAAAACATGGAACTGCTGGGTAAACAGTTAACTGCCAATGACAGAGTACAGCAATATACACTGTGATCTAATTTCAAAAAGAAAAATGGGGATGAATAAAAAATCATACCTCAATATTTAGACTAGTAAATATATCTTTGAATCCAGACACCCATATAGTGCAAGTTTCCCACAGACCAAGCAGAAAGATCCTCATATAAAAAGGATGGTGTAGCTCCAAGATCATATAACACATCCTGTGCTATCTCATCTTGATAAATGGTATCTACAATTGCACTGCCATTATCACACTCTGGGTGAAGTTTTTTAACCTAGAGTTGGTTTAGCCCCCCAAAAATTATGACAATTCCAACTTGAAAACATTTAATCCAACACTCCCCGATGTGAGTGCCAATGCTCTGCTGCAGTTACTTGCAGATGTTGAAGTCTAAAAGGGGGCATAACTGTGTCAAAAATATTGTGACGGTTACCTGCCGTACTGGTACAGGTTTCCCTTTTGATAGTTAACAAAGATATCTTCAGTAATGACAGAGCTATTATAAAATGTCAAAGTCTTTGCATGACAACTTAGATGACAAAACAGACATCAACAACGTCGACGGCCAGAGGATTGTGAAAATTTTCTTTGAAGACATCTGTGCTAGAAACTGCATAAAAAAAGCAAAGTTGTTTTTTCTGACGATGGAGACACAGAACTTGATGATGAAGACAGAGATTTCTATGGTATATTTTGTCACATGTTTCCCAAATGTGCACCTGATAAAGTTTTGCAGGTGCAAGAAATGCCAAATTATTGGGAAAAAAAAAAAAAAAAATTGCTTTGGCATAATTTTTTTTTAAAAACATTTTGACAGACATACTATGACAATGGACTTTGAAGCCATCACAATAGCTCATATTAACATGTTGTGCTCAAATCAGTAAAACAGACTGCCCTACAAAGTCTTTGTGGTGTAAGGGCTGACCTTTACCAAAATAATGCTTTAGCCTCCCTGAGGAAGAAAGCTCTGGAAAACATTGTGGTAAAAAGTGGAAATGCTGGTAACCAGCATTTTCTCATCATCCCTTAATGTTTTCTCTATATACCCTTCTAAAGACAAATCCCATAATTTGATCTACAGTTTATTCGTTGTCTGGAAATTCATTCAATATAGAACAGTCTCGAGTTTTCTTGTCCAGTAAAGAGTTAAATTGTATAGTCATGCTCTTTGAAAATGGGGTTTAATGCATCTGCAAAAAATGTAGACCCATGTCAGCCTGTTCAGTCCATGCAGGCTGACATGAATCAAAACTTTTGCAATTCGTAAATTTTCTGTGGGTCCAAGGATCATTCTACCTCATAATTCAGTCAGTTGTGAGACAAAATGGGTTTCAGGGATCCATAATTATATGATGACTTGCTTGGTATAATGCATCATGTAGATGTATTAAACCCCATTTTCCCAGACTGTTGCTCACATAAAAATAATAATTTTGAACTTATTCACAGACTGAAGAAAACAATACCATGTCACATGCTTCCATGACAATTTTCATCTCATCATCCGTCAGTGGGGACCTATAAAAATACAATGTATATCTTATCAAATGACCATTTTACTGAGCTAGGATCATGTGCAATGCCATGGGAATAGACAAATACACATATACATGCACAGAACTATTGTTTTTTTAAAACACAAGCACTGCATGCAGGTGCCAATGCTCTGCTGCAGATGCTTGATATTCAAGGAAAATTCTGTCAAAAAAGGGGCATAACTCGTCAAAAATACTTTGATGGTTACCCACCCTAATAGAAAAGTTCACCTTTTAATATAAATTTAAGACCTTGTATAAGTTTGAATCAAATATCTTCAGTAATAACAGAGACGTAGACAATGATGGCGCAGACCATGGCAGGGCTATGACAGTAAGTCGATGTTTTCTTTGAAAACAGCCAACCTAAAAAAAATAATAAGTTTCTTTTCACACACTGTTTTCCATACTGTTGACCAACCACAGCTTCAATTTCTTCAACTGTGTGTCCTTTGACTGTTTTTTGTAGTGCACAGTAAGTCTTAAAATGGCCTGTACAGTAAAAGGCTACTGATGAACTAAAATTGTAAATATTTTTAAATTCTGAAACTTAGTAAATAGACTGACCAAGACAAAATGTCTCAGCCAATCACAGAGCTAGCCTTGGAATTTGGAAACAGAGCTGAATTTAGAAAGGTTGGTATTCATGAATAACAGGTCACACATGAATATGTGAACAGTTGCCCAGATATAATTGAAATAATGTTGATAAACTGCCTAAATCAAAATGCAAGCAATCAACCACAACAGGAGATTTTGTACATGGCCTGAGAAGTCTAATTTTGATCTAAAGGGTGCATAAAAGGCCCTGCTGATTTCCCCAGTATAACAAAATATCAACATTACAGATTCAAAAACCCTGACTTACCCTTGTGTTGTAGATGCTGTAACACTAACAACCATTATAGTAGCTGGAGTAAGTATATCTTGTAGAGCTAAACTGTTCTTACTGTTTTCTAGTATGTTATTTCCAAGTTCCTGTAATAATCAGTGTAAAGGTAAACTTTCACAATACAGTCTGATTGCTTTTGAGGACAGAGTAGGACAAGATAAGACCTCATATAGAGTGCAGCCTGATCTTTTATCCACAGTGTTGGGTATTTTATAAGATATTCCGGCAAAACAGCCTCAAAATTATAAAAGCAAGCAGTCTCATTTCCTGCCTTCACTGGAAATGCTAATTTACCAGGAGAAGGATTTATGTTGGACAAGAAGTTTTTGTTACCAACTCTAAAACATTGTGATAAGCTGATATTTCTAAAAACATTTCAACAAAAAGTGTCAGAATATTGAGGAAAAATGTAAAGTTTAGATCAGAAATCAGACAGCATTTTCTGTGTACTCTGATCTTGATCTCCAATGTTCGAAAAGCAGTTGATGTAGTAATTGACATGGCTTTACACAAGTTGAAAATTTCTTATTTGTCACTTGTCTGAATGGTGTTTCATACTGCTTACAATAGTATTTTGGTTAAATCACAACAGCTCAGCTATTCATATGGTTCTTGGGTTTTCCAGCCCTGAGCTTGGCCACTGCATTGCTTACCCTAATACGTCCCATGCCACTGACAGAATTTGTGTCTGAAAAAGTAGAAAACATTGTGAGAAAGGGAGCAAATGCTGGTTACCAGCATCTTCTCCTTTTCCCACAATGTTTTCAATAGCCTCTTTCTCCAGGGTCGTTGAAACTCAGGATTGTGTGGTAAAGGGTTAAGATCATATAATTGTCAGCTGTCAGTCAGATTACTAGATCATAATGACACATACTGTCATTTCTTACCTTCACAGTTCTGACATATTGCAGTGGATCATTGACAAGGGATTCTAATTCTGGAAACCTTTTCAAATAATTATCTCTTGTAAATTTGTGTATCACATCTGAAAAAGTCATCAAAACATCTGAACTACATTACATCCCTAATGCAACTGAGAAATGCAATATTTCCTAACTAATATTGACAACCAAATACTTCATTACTTTGAAACTTGATTTTAATTTTTTTTCCAGTTTCATAACCAACATTAATAAAAAATGTCATTTTTATTTCTGCAAACAAAGTCTTCAAGTCTATATGAAAGTATACTGTAGTATACACGTTTATTTCATGCTTTTCGGTAGTTTATCAAGAAATAATGATGGATTATAGTTTGAAATTTCATGGTTACGACCAGTGAAAATACCAATTTTATATTTTCTAACTCTTCAATTGAAGGCAGAAACAGTAGTTCCCTCGCACTACTTAACTAGGTAATTAGCACATGCCATTCACATGGAGGGAAATATGTCGTAATTTATGCTATATTTCTCAGGCTAGTTGTTACTCGGGCGGGGGGGTACACCACGGGAAATTACCAGAAACAACTATACTGGATTTTGATGAAAGTTACAAAAAAATAGGGGTTAGAAGCATGAAATAAATAGAATATTTGTGTTTTTTGGGTGAAAGATCAAAATTTATTTCATTGAGTGAACATCATCAGTAAAATTTTCACTTATGGCATGCAGTCATGTGTGAAAATGTTACCAATGATGTTCACTTGATGAAATAAATTTCTATCTTTCTCCCCCCCCCAAAAAATATCCTCTACATATTGACATCAATTATGTATTTCAATGATTTACATCATCACAGAAGTCATGTATTAGATAAATCTAAGCATCTTACCCTTTACCAAATGAGAAAATTTCAGATTTGTCCAAATTAACAGTATTTGCAGATGACATATGTAACCATCATTTTTTCCTTTGCCACCATGTTTTCAAAAGCCATTTCCATTAGGGTTGTTAAAACTTGGGATTGTGCGGTATAGGGTTATGATTTACGAATATCTCCTGTAAAGTATCATTTAGAAAACATTTATAGGCAAAGATAGGCAAAAGAAAAGTTCAGAGGCTGTAGAGAAAGACAATCAGTATCAACACTTACTTATTTCATTGTCTATTTCTGCTGTCAAATTATTAGCTTTGACTATAAGCTGGTATTCTGGGTCATATTCTACTGGTCCAGATACTGAAATATAACAATGTTTCTTTTATGCTTCTCGAAAGTTTATAGATATCTAACAGTGAAATACATCGCCGGCAAATGTTATAACTTTTATATTTTTGACATGCCGAGGATATTTATAGAACATGAATGAATTTTTAGAGGGTGAATGTCATATTTCATGACATGGTCAACATCACTCATGCCATCATAATTACAGCTAATCCATATCCGACTAGATTGAATAGGCTATTTGGCTTATATTTTTCACAATGAGCAAACAATTAGAGGTGAAAAGAAAGGTTAAAGTGAAGAGCATAAAAGAAATAAGATAACTGTTTTTTTCAAAATATGATCAAAATTTCTTTCATTGAGTGAAAAGCAAAGGCCATACTTTCACTCATGGCTTTGCCAAAGGTGAAAATATGGCCTCTGCTTTTCACTTGATGAAAGAAATTTCGAACATACAATGAAACAGCCAATTATCCTCTAATTCTTTATGTTCAACTGTTTCCTTAGAGTGGGAACAAATCTAATTATTGTACAACATTCACTACATTGTCTGCAAATGCCTTCAATTTGGACCAGTCTAAAATTTTACAAATTCATACAGATTTAAGAACCAAGTGCCGACACTTCAAGGCATTATGTAAAAGAATATCACACATTGTACATAAACAAATCAGACTGAAATACACATGTAAGATAACACATTCAAAATATTCACCAGTACTAAAAGATCTGTGCTTAAAAATGATTTGACTATGTCGATTTCCTAGAAAATTTACTTGAAGCTTCTTTAGTACTGTTTCGGCTAGAATATCACAAAACAAAAAATATATATAACTATAATGATCTAAAGTTTGTCTGATCTTGATTTACACTGTCTGCATGGAGCATAGTTCTACTGGGCAGTTCAGGGACATAATCTTACCTGTTTCTTTTCTCTTCTGTTTAGCATACATTTCTACTTTCCTCACAACATCTGCAAGCTGTAAAGTACAGAAAGAAAGATGCTTAATATGAGACACCTTTCTCAGTCTTACTAAATTCTTTCTCAAACAAAGAAATTTAACCCTTTACCAAGCAATTTTTTTAGATCTATGACAAAATATCAAACAGGACACATGCAAAAAACTTTTGAATGAAAAATAAAACATTATTTTTTATCTTTTTTCCCCAAAAAACAATGAGGAAAAATAAGCAATGGATTGTAGGAAAACAATCCCTATTTTTTCTTAAAGTCTTAAACTCTTTCCTTTACCTATAGTGACATGATCATTTTAACCCATTACCATACAATGCCGCCTATTAACGACCCTGGGAAAGGAGCCTTTTGAAAACATTGTGGGAAAAGAAGAAAATGCTCGTAACCAGCATTTTCTCCTTCTTCCACAATGTTTTCTACCCTATCAAACAAAAATTGGACAATTTGAGCCACAATGAAATTGTCGTCTGCAAATGTTTTCAATTGGACAACGCTAAACTTTTGTCATCCGGTAAAGAATTAAAAAGATGCCTGCTGCATATTTGTTTCAGGAGGTACAAAGTAAGTGAAGTCCTAAAATAAACAGCATGATGAACTGATGATCATACCAAATTTCAACAAGAACACCACATGCAGGTGCCAACACTTGGCTACAATTGCTTATTGAAAGAGATTGTCTCTCAGTAAAAATTATTAGAAAGAAAGGGGCATAATTGTGTCAATAATATGTTGGTGGTTATCTGCCCTTGTTGTATGGGTTCTTATTGTGATAGTTAACGAATAGCCCAAGTTTGAAGTAAATATCTTTAGAAATTACACAAATATAAGAAAATGTAAAGGCATTTGCAAACAAATTCTAAGTTCAAAAAGGGGCATTACTGTGTCAAAAATAATTTAAGTTTACCTGCCCTTCTAGTAAGGGTTCTGCTAGTTTACAACTAGTCCAAGTTTGAAGTAAAAATCTTCAGTAATGACAGAAGAGATATTATAATATGTCAAAGGTTTTGCGAGACGACAACAAGAATGCTGTTGACAGACAATGACTGGGCTATGACAATACCTCCATGTTTTCTTCGAAAATAGCCTAGCTAAAAATGTTTTATCTCTGAGATTTTATTTTACACTGAATGACTGTTTGCAAAGAATAAGAGACAAAAGAATATATTCTTTATTTTTTTTCTCAAGGGCATCTTACCAAACAATCCCGAGTTGTAACGACCCAAACAAAGATATTTTTCTATCCTTCCAAAGAGAAGTCTGATCATTTAACTCTTTACCAAACAACTAAATTTTAGACTTGTCCAAATAGAAAGTATTTGCAGATGTCAAAATAAATGTGACTGAAAAATTGAAAATTGTTTTAGTAAGGGTACAAAACATTGTGGGAAAAGGAGAAATTGCTGGTTACCAGCATTTTCTCCTTTTCCCACAATGTTTTCAAAAGACTTCTTCCTCAGGGTCGTTAAAAGTCGGGATTGTGTGGTAAAGAGTTAAGACATGTTTAACCCTTTACCATACAGCAAAATTTTAGATTTTCCCAAATTGAAAGCAGTTTCAAACAAATGATTACATGTGGATGAAATAATTGGATCTGTAAATGAAATGTTAAAAAATATTGTTGTAAAGGGAGAAAATGCTGGTTAACAGCATTTTCTCCTTTTCCTACAATATTTTCCAAAGGCTTCTTCCTCAGGGTCATTAAAACTTGTCATTGTTTGGTAGGCATAATATATCATATGCAAATGCTTTCAATTTGGACAAGTCTTAAATCTGTATTATAAATTTGTCAGTGTTTAACCAGAAATAATATTTCACAGGGAAAAATCTAGATACTAGTAAGTTCCTTTTAAGACTTTTTCTGATATATATACATACTTCTTGACTGTCTCTTAGTTTTGCAATATTTCTGACTGAATTTTTTCTCCCAATATCAGTTTCCATAGAAACATCACCCACATCGGCTAGTTCACCAATCTGATCTTCATCTTCATCATCATCTAGTCGATCTCCATCTTCCTCAAAATCAGCCAGAAGTTCATCAGCAAGAGACATCTTTACCTCTAATCAAGCTTTATACTCTGAAACAAATAATCCTTTACTGCACAATGCCACCTTTTAACAACCCTGTACAAAAAGCCTTTTGAAAACATTGTGGGAAAAGGAGAAAATTCTAGTTACCAGCATTTTCTCGTTTCCCCTCAATGTTTTCTACTATATAAAAGACAGAAATCAGCATCTGAGTGACATTTAATTTGTCATCTGCAATTTAATGCTTTCAACTTCGACCAGTTTGAAATATTGTCATGTGGTAAAAAGTAAATCACATTTCTTTTCACCTAATTTCTATCATTCTGTACTTATCATTGTAAGAGATAAGAGAGCAAGGTGATGACAATGTATTTACTCTTTAACTCTTTACCACACCACGAAATTTTTGCCTGGTACAAATTGAAAACATTTGCAAATGAAATAATGAAGATAGTGTTACTCAAAACAAAAGTATGGCTTTTAAAGGGTAGAAAACATGGTGGGAAAAGGAGAAAATGCTGGTTACCAGCATTTTCTTCTTTTCCCAAAATGTTTTCAAAAGGCCCCTTACCCAGGGTCATTAAAACTTGGGATTGTGTGATAAAGAGTTAACAGATGACAAAATTCTAGACTCTTACATACTGAAAGTATTTGCAGACAACAAATTTAACATGACTCAAAAACTGGGATTTGTCTTTGGAAGACTAGAAAGCATTTTTAGAAAAGCAGAAAATGCTGGTTACCAGCATTTTCTTCTTCTCTCACAATGTTTTCAAATGGGCATTTCTTGAGCTTGCTAAAACACAAGACTGTTTGGTAAGGTTATAACTCTTTACCAAACCACAAAATTTTGGGCTAGTTCAAGTTAAATGCAATTTCGTATGACAATATAAATGTGACTCAAAAATTTAGTTTTGTTTTTTTAGAAGGTTAGAAAACATTGTAAGACAAGGAGACAATACTGGTTACCAGCATTTTCTATTTTTCCTGTCATATTTTCATATGGCCTCTTCCTAAAGGTCATTAAAAGTTGGGATTATATGGTAAAGGGTTAATTATATTAGTGATGGCAAATGTCTGTTTCGCATACAGCACAGACAGATACATTTCAACTTTATATGAGGAAACAGCAGTTCCAAAGATATTCTTTCTGTCTGCTCTGATACACATTGTTGCATAGAAACATTCATAAAAATAACATCCAAGCTTCCCCACTGGCAGAAATCCTGGTGTCTTTCTTACCAACTGACAAAATTTTAATCAAAACTGAAATCATTTGCAGAAGACAAAATACAATTCATGAGACTCATAAATTAAAACTTGCTTCAGAATGGGTAGAAAATAATTAGGGAAAAAGAGAAAATGTTACCAGCATTTTCTCCTATTTTCACATTATTTTCATACCACATCTTCTATAGGATGGCTTGCTACGTGTATAAGGTTAATCCCAGTAGCAAGCACTGAAAATGTTGTAGAGTCACTGTCCACTGACAAGGCATTGCAAAGCCACAGCCTGGTTATGGTGAAAACCCAGAAAAGAATAGAAACGAGGTGTCCCTGTCACATAGCCAGAAGATATGGAAGAGTCCAGTTTCTGTAACGGACATGTTTGGTAAACAGACTGATAAAGTTAATGAATTCAAGATTTTAGTAGAAAGATAGATATGGTCATAAAAGTAAAATGTACTTTTACAAGGTCTGATTGAAATCGCATTGTAAAACCTTTTTTTTGAATACTTTCTCACCCAAACCTCCAGTAAAACCTTTTTTTGAATACTTTCTCACCCAAACCTCCAATCAATTTGAGCCATGCGCAAGACTGACTGTGGGAATTCTTTTAATACATCAGAGTAAAAATGCTCCAGTGATTTTCAACCCACAATAAGATGTAAGCAGACAGTTGTTTCAAAGTTTATGTGTACTAACTGTTTTTACATGTATTTTCGTAATGCACAATAACTTTCTTAAAAACTACCTCTAAATTCATAAAATACGAACGTAAACACACCTGGAATGCCTCGTCTATAAATGTTTACATTTCATGAAAGAAAATTGCGTGACCAAAAAAATTTTACTTTAAGGCCGAGCATATTCTTTGGATATGTTTTGGTCCCATGGTTGATTGATTGAATGGTGTTTAACGCCATTTTCAACATTATTTCAGTTATATCATGGCCGCCAGTGCACCTATCCATGCTTTCCTGGAGTTTCTTTTACCAGTAATACGCACAATATTCTTTGCAAGCCACTGGCTGCTTTCCCACGTAACCATCATCGAAACAATGGTCAGCGGTGAGAGAGGAATGAATCCTGTTGTGATGACTATTACCAATCCTCAAAAAGAGAGCCAGGGATCGAACCAGCAACCTCCTGTTCTCTAGTCATGTACGCTACCGAATGAGCTATGGGGGCTTGGTTTGGTCTTTAACTGATAGTTGCTTTCTCCATTCTGATATAAGCCCAACACACAAAAGATCAGAAGAAGAAATAGGCAGTATTTCCATGATGCACTTGTTAATGCTTACCAAGAAATTGTAGAGGATAACATGCCAGTAAAGAGGGCTGCTATATTATTTAATGTACCTTGCACCACTTTGAGGGACAGATTATCAGGAATGGTGCATCCTGGACCTGACTGGTGGAGCTAGTTGATCACATAAAAACAACAGCAAACTATTGCAATTTTTTATGTTAAAACAGTTCAGTGTTGAAGTTATATTTGTTAAAAAACCAATAACATCAGTAAGTTTGCCCTAATTTATTTCGACTTGAGAGAATTGTGTTACTTCACTCTGGTGGTGGAGTTAGGCACAATATAACAATGGTGGTTGCTTGTTAACATGCAATTAATCTTTATAAAGTTTTGGAAGTTAAATGCCAATACACACACAAACTTTGACACAGACTGATGGAAACAGTGGGAATTCAACTGATAAGTGTATTTTTCTTTTTGTATATCATCTATTTATGGTTCTGTTCCCAGATAAAGCTTAGAGGGGTGCAGTTTGGTCTTCCAAGGATATAGGTATTTCCTGGAATGGCTAGATCTGGTGGAGTTTTAGCTTTGTTATTATTGTACAAATAATCATTGAGCCTTTGTATCCTGATTCTGATGTTTCCGATCCCAGGAGGTCTATCGCGTGAGATACACTTCTATTACTTTGATACCAGGTGGTTACATATCCGGCACTTGTCCTCTGTAGTCTCAAAAATGCAATCTTTTTTTAAACGCATAATTTTGATTTTCATGGGTTTTCGCGGTATAGCAGTGAGGAGTTCCTGCTAATGCCGGCGGTATTATGCCAGATTTCTCTTCCAGTAGGCACGGAGGATGCTGCGCTTTTAGGACGGAAGTTCGTGTCCAATACATGCATACATGTATGAAAGTCTGTGCATTTGATGGTACAAAATGATTGTCAACGTTCTGCCTACGAATCGATAATTTCTCAACAGAATTGGCATAAAATAAATTACTTCGTCGGATTTACGGATCATTATCTTTGTTTCAAATGACCCGGATGAAATACTTTACAAAACAGCTGGGTTTTTACCTTTCCAACTCTATAACGTTTATTGGGTTTAATTGCCAGGGGACGCTTTTACCCTTATTTTCTTAACTGGCACTCCTTTGCAGCTGTGCTGGTTTCTAAACTCGTTCGCCATAGATAAAGTTCGTACTAAATTAAGTTCGACCCTTTTCGTTTCGCCCTTCGATTCCTCTTCCATTCGATTTTTTTCTGCGTCTTTACCTTTTCTCAGTATTGTGCAAAGAAACAAGTCAAATGTACAACTTTCATAAATATTCCTTTATCACATTCATGAAATAATGAATGATATGGTTATTTAGGAAATATGTGTATTCTGCGGACATTGTCGGAAAAAATTATACCTGGGCGAAAACAGTAGTAACATACGCTTTAGGCTAAGATTAGACTAGATTTCAAGTATCAAATAAGGAAACCAGTTATACAATTATCATTATTATTATTATTAGTAGTATCATATACACATATTTCTCGAGCATAAGCAAAAGCTTGAAATATTTAATCAATTTCAAAATCGAAATGCACATGTTTTCTCATAACAGATCATTGATTGATTGATTGTATAGTGTTTAACGCCGTTTTCAACATTATTTCAGTTATATCGCGGCGGCCAGTGCACCTATCCATGCTTTCCTCGAATTTCTTTAACCAGTACTCCGCACAATATTCTTTCTAAACCACTGGCTGCTTTTCCACATAACCATCGTCGAAACAATGGTCAGCGGTGGGAGAGGAATGAATCCTATCGCAATGACTATCATCAACCTCGGAAAGAAATTGGCCGAGCCGGGGATCGAACCAGCGACATCCTGTTCTCAAGTCCTGTGCGCTACCGACTGAGCTACGGGGCTCGGCTCATAACAGATCAAAGAGGATAATTATATAGTAAAAAAGGGAGGATCAAAGACACTTGAGGGACGAAAGAATCCTGGGCCAACGTAATCGATTGTATGGTATTTAACGCCATTTTCAACTTTATTTCAGTTTATCGCGGTGGCCAGTGCACCTATCCGTGCTTTCCTGGAGTTTTTTATACCAATATTTCGCACAATATACTCTCCGAGACACTGGCTGCTTCCTTATATGATCATCGTCGAAATAATGGTCAGCGGTGACAGAGAAATTGTTTCGACGATGATTATGTGGAAAAGCAGCCGGTGGCTTGGAAAGAATATTGTGAGCATACGAAGTGCAGTCGAAAAGGTTCTGGACTTTTGATTTATAAGCATGCTAACGTTTGCGCTATATAGGCCTATAAATATCATCTCGTGCTTATTATTTGCATTTGTTTGAAACACGTAAACTTACATGATAATTCGTTCGTAGAAAATGCTTAACAAATTGGTATAAACAGATGGATGTTTAGTCTGGATTACCTGCCCCTACCACTTCGTTAACGGGTCAGGCAACGCGTAATAATGGCGTCCTCAAGTGTACCCCTACATGCGTCCCCGTTTTCCCCAATTCCATGGGATCCGGTTTGACGAGTGAATAAAATGAGATCAATTTCGTACAAAAAATACATTATCGAATCTAAAACGTGCTGTTGGGGTATGGTTTTGAGCATAAATTTGACTATGAATCATTTTAAAAGTAGCCCTGTTTTCGGACGTTATGTAGGTCCATTGACATTCGGAAACTTAGAGCATTTCTGATATGTAGTTTTTCTCGCTAAATAAGAACGACATGTGGAAAAACTCACTGCTACTACTTTATTGCAAACGATCTGTTTTGAACTCAGCCTATGATCCGATCTGATCATGTGAAATAACAATATATTCCCAACGGGGGCCGCCAATTATTGCGCTTTGCCTGACGAACTCTTGAAATACGGCGGGGTACCAGACTAGTCTATGTTACGTAGCTCTTTTATATAACTAAGCATGTAATTTCTTGATCATAAACAAACATTAAAAGCTTGATTAAATTTCGCCAAACGTGGTGAAATTTTGCATGACGTCACACCGACGTTATTTCAAAACAGCTATGACAAATCAGCGTGATTGACCAATAACTGAGCCAAGTTATGTGAAAAGGGGGCTCAATGTACACGCGAAAAGTATCGACCAGGTCAGCCTGCACAGTCCGCGCAGGCTGATCTGAGCCGAAACTTTTCGCTATTGGTCAATATTCTGTATGCCCAAGGACCAGTCTAACTCACGATTTGAACAGTCGGTTGTTTTAAAAGAAAATGGCTGTTATGGATCCATAACTATGTGGTGACCTGCATGGTATATAGCGCATCACGAAGATGCATTAAGCCCCCTTTTTTCCAGAGCATGGCGCAATTTTAATGTGATGATCGCTTTTGATAGCAATGAAACTTTTCGACTGTACTTAGCGCAAAAGCAATGTTTTTAGTCGATATAGTGTACACACCCCATTGTTTTATTTGATGTGACGGCAATGTTGATTCAATGTTTCAGCACCTCAATAAGGCAAATGGTTTCAGAAAGTTTATGGGCGAAGTACACTGTTGCTCTTCTGGGCCCTATTCCCCAACCATTCTTAAGAACGTCCGCAATCTTATTCTTCAAGATTTTCTAAATATGAAAGAACATAACTTCTAATTGGCTAAACCAAGTGGTTTAGCGAATCAGAAGTTGTGTTAGGCTACTTCCAAATTTAGAAAATTCTGAAGAATGAGACTAAGAACTTCCTTAAGTATAGTTGGTGAATACGTGCCCTGTATTCCTTTTTTTTTTTTTTTTTTTGTCAGTATTTAAATATATAGTCTTTTGGTCCTTTTACAGTCCGGGTTTATTGACCTTTTACCTAGTCTGGATTCCAGTCCGATTTTTTTTTCCTTTCATATACTCTTTGTCAAAAATGATGTTATAATTAAGGAACCGATCTTCTGCTCATTTCCATAGATATGTATAGATCTAGATCGTGAAAAGAGACCGCAATAGGGACCGATTAACGCTTATCCTGCAAAATAAGTTACATAAAAGTCCGATAGTAAAAACCTGAATAATCTTATTTCAAACAAGTTTATTTTTTGGAGAAAAATAACTCCTTATCGGACATGGTAGCTACAAGATCAGACTGCATGTTATTTGCAGTCTGATCTCGATCTACATTGTCCGCAAAAGGGCACTGAGTCGCGCCTAGCAGCTTCAGGGTTAAAAATTATTACCACCTGGACCCAGGTTACCCTTTACCACACAACTCTCTGAGGAGGGCGTGTGACCATTCCCAGTTTGGGAAACATTTAAATTGTCGTGTAGAAATGCTTTCAAAATGGAGCGGTCTGAAATATTACCGCGAGTCATGCTCTATAAAAATGGGGCTTAATGCATCTGCAAAAGCAAAAAGGTATCGAACCAGGTCAGTCTGCGCCGTCCACACAGGCTGAACTGAGTCGAAACGTTTTGCTTTTGGTAAATTGTCAGATGTCAAAGAACAAGTGTATCTCATGATTCAGTCGGTGGTTTAACAAAATGGATTTTACGGGGTCCGTCATATTGTGATGACTGCTCGGTATCATGCATCACAGAGATGCGTTAAGCTCCCTTTTCACAGCGTATGGGTTATTTGTAATCTGAAAAAAAAGAAGTTTAATTCGCCAAAGCAAATGGGTCTGTACCAGTTTTACTGTTTTACATACGAGTACTGTTTATAAACTTTTGCAGAGATGAAGCTAGTACTTCACAGTAACGAGCACAATTGTTTATGCTCCTAATGCGATCTCACAAAGCGTGCCACTATATACATGTATATGCAATAAACGTAGGTATATGCTTATTAAAGATAGGACAAAGGAAATGTGAAATTGCCTTTGATTTGGAACTTCTCCTTTTGCCACCATTATTTTCAAAGGCTTTCTTTGTATTTTGTGCCTTTAAGTCGCGATGGAAAAAAAAAAAAAAAACATCAAAGCTCAAACATTACTAGTAGTAGGCTACATATACAAGTTTATCTGAAAAGCCAATACAATTTGACCTGTTTCCGCCTCCCTTAAAAAAACCTAGCGCGAGATAAACTTTTCTAGATGAAAATTCATTTTTCTTCATGGAAATGAGGGAAAAAATGGAGGTAAAGGACCTAATGCATGTACAAGTAGTTGCTCCTTTTACCTCAGTGTTTTCCAAAGATACCAACACAGGTGTAAAAGTCATTAAATTTTATTTATTTATTTATTTTTTATCAATAAGGTGTCCAGGGTTACTGTTCACCAACCATATTTAAGAAAGTTCTCAGCCTTATTCTCCGGAATTTTCTAAATTTGAAAGTAACACAACTTCTGATTGGCTAAACCATTTAGTTTAGCCAATCAGAAGTTCTGTTACATTCAAATTTAGAAAATTTGAAGAATTAGACTGAGAATGTTCTTAATAATGGTTGGTGATATACGCAGCCAGAAGTCATCAAACCCTGAAAAGTCGATAAACCAATGGTAGTATAAATATGCGAGGGCCTCGTTATATAGTGTCTTGCAACATTTATTCAAATCATCATTACTGATAACAAATTTCTTTTTTCATATTGTTATAAACCTAAAACCTTAACATAAAATTCTGATGAAAAGTGTTGGTTTGAAATTAAAGATACTTTTTAATGAAGCATGGAAAAAGATAGAAGAAAAATCACAAGAATGAAACTATCAAGCCGAGGCAAGAAACTCAGGTAAGGTGGCACTTAACTCTTTACCAAACGACAAAATTTTAGACTTGTCGGAATTGAAAGCGTTTGCAGACGACAAAATTAATGTGACTCAAATATTGAAATTTGTCGTGGGAGGGGTATAAAAACGTTGTGAGAAAAGGAGAAAATGCTGGTTACAATCATTTTCTCTTTTTCCCAAAATGTTTTCAAAAGGCTTCTTTCTCAGGGTCGTGAAAATCCGGGATTACTTGGTAAAGGCTTAAGAAAAACTTAAGATTGATTGATTGATTGATTGATTGTATGGTGTTTTACGCCGTTTTCAACATTATTTCAGTCATATCTCGGCGGCCAACGCACCTATCCATGCTTTCCTAGAGTCTCTTTTACCAGTAATACGCACAATATTCTTTCCAAGCCACTGGCTGCTTTCCCACATAATCACCGTCGAAACAATGGTCAGAGGTCTGAGAGGAATGAATCCTGTCGCATTGGCTATCACAAATCCTCGGACAGAAAATTGCCGAGGCTGGCATCGAACCAGCGACGCCCTGTTCTCAAGTCCTGTACGGTACCGACTGAGCTACCGGGGCTTGACACAAAACTTTACAACAGCTGCTTTTGGCTCAAATGGTAAAAGGTCATGCTGAAAATCTGGATGGATATTTTTTCCATTTAGATCTAGATCACTTTCTTTCTTTCTTTCTTTCTTTCTTTCTTCAAATCCTTTTATCATTTATTATGATGATGATTATTATTATTATCATTATTATCATTACATGCATTAGAAAAGCATAGCCCAACTCTCTGCTAAATATGTACATTAATTAAAGATGACTGTTTCTTGCGAAGTAAACATGTCTGTCAACAAATAATCATTCATACAATAGAGAGAAACATAACTGGCGAACGTTTGATGCGCTTGCAATAAGTCAATTTCTCTAGATTTTCCCGGTCACATAGATCAATCCAACCATGCACAATCTATTTTCTCTATATTGCGATTAAGATCTTATAAAATAATGTATGTTGCAACGCTATGGACAACTATACCCGAGGATAAAAAAAGACGATGTGATCTGTATAGTCGGGTGATTTTGGACTGATCGAGTGCGCATCAACGTATTCCTTGATGATTTATACCGGAATGTTCGTACAGAAATCTGTGCTGAATTAGTGCAACGAAGATTTTCTGATGATGAGTTTGGGCGCAAACCCTTCGTCATCCATTACTAACAACATCTATTTTAGATTAACTCTTTACCAAACGACAAAATTTTAGACTAGTCCAAATTAAAAGCATTTGCAGACGACACAATAAATGTGACTGAAAAATTGCAGTTTGGTTTGGGGAGGGTAGAAAACATTGTCGGAAAAGGAGAAAATGCTGGTCACCAGCATTTTCTCCTGTGATCCACAATGTTTTCAAAACGCTTCTTTCTCATGGTCGTTAACAATCAGGTTTGTGTTGTAAAGGGTTAAGAACCATATAGATGAGTCATGCTCTATGAAAAAGGAGCTTAATGCAGCTGCGAAAAGTATCGATTCAGCTCAGCCTGCGCAGTCCGCCGAAACTGGGCCTGGGCCGAAACTTTTCGCTACCGGTCAATTTTCTGTATGTCCATGGACCAGTCTACTTCATAATTCAGTCGGTTGTTTAAAAAAAAAAAAAAAAGGTTGCTATTATGGATCCAAAATTATGTTGTAGCTTGATTGGTATTATGTATCACGGAGATGCAATAAGCCCCCTTTCGCTAGAGCATGGCTCAGATGTTTTCACGGACCATATGCGAGTAATACATGTATGGTTCACACTCGGGAATATGTGCAATACATGTATGGGTCACACTCGGGAATATGTGCGATGAGGCAGATATACATGTAAGTCACAGTTACACAACAGTGCTGTCTATATACGTAGAGTCAAAAACAAGGGAATCATTGTATTTCATCTTGAGGTAATTCTCTATTTTACCATTTTACCTGAAACATATAACAGGTATGGAATACAAGTCAATATCGGGTTTGACCTCAATGTGCAGCAACACCTGCTCGACACTTGTCGGGAATACTGGAGATAATACACAGTGTATCGTTGCTCTTGGAATCTGCTGAAACATTGAGAGGTAAAGTCACCCTGTCATATCATGTCAGAAGAAACAAGTTACAGGGTTCCTTTGTTTTCGGGCTACGTACATATAAGCTATGTAAGCCTCCCCCCCCCCCCCCCCCCCGTTTTTTTACAACGCTATGTTTATACAAACAGAAATGTTCGATTAAACTCCAGAGGAGAGAATAAAGAGAATTATTATTATTATTATTATTGTTATTGTGAAGAGCTCTACTAATGTTTATTTTTGTATCGCAAAAGAATTCTATTTCGTTTTTATGTAATGGATATCAAAAAGGCGGAACATGTTTGCTTCAAATTTGATAATTTTTACATACTTTATATAGATTATTGTATTGAAATCGGATAGGTTTTTCGTAGTATCGATTTTAAACGGTTTGACACAGCTAACCTCAGGCAGTTTAATTAGATTTATTATACATGTATATCTGAAAATTTTCCGGCTCAGATACATGCATACGTCGCACGCGGATAAAATAACACACACGATAGAAAAAAATTCCATATCTACACACAGTGAAATACGGTTCCAAATATGGTATTATGACGTTGAGCACGCGCGGAATACGTATGTATTGATTCGCAATTTGATTGGTCGAAACTTTTCTCTATAATATTCATCCGCCATCCATAAAAACGATGTTGCTGGCCACTTTACCCATCATCTTCCGCTAGGTGGCATTTTTCAAATAATACTTATCTGACATGGGGGTTCTGGGTACAGAACCGGACTACTTGTCAAGGCGTCAATCAATGCAGCAAATTTCAAACTAAAATACATGTACAGTATACGTTTACACACTGAAACATACCTTGTGCGATTCATCCAGCCATTGTTAGCTAGAAAATAACCTGTGCACCAGCCATTTATAAACATAGTCCCTATAAGCTTGGGGAAAAGCCCCGGTATAAGCCCAGCAAGGTGGGAACGTTATTTTTGTTGTCAGTTTGTTGCACAAATCACGGTTTTCCCCATGTCTGTATTTAGAAACTGTCCACAGAAATTTGCATTAAACAATGGTATTTCATAAGATTATTTTACCCGTTCGAAATCATTATATTTTTAATAAATTTGTAGACGTATAACATGTATTTATAGCCATTTCCGCGTGCTGTTTTTACGCACCGCATTTTGATATTTATCCTGTACAAGATAATGATACGTCATAGCAGTCAGGTAAACTCTTCGAAGAATATTGACATGCGCTGACAACACCACTTTACCTTTATTTCTTTTAGCCAGTTTACCGCTCTCCAATAAAATGTCAAGAATTCCAAAATTTTGTCTTTGAAAGTGGCAGGTATATAATAAAAGGAATATTATGTTGTAGTAACTTTCCTGGTGCTTGTATTTACTTCTCACTGCATAAGAAAATTTTGACATCTCTCTCTACCCTCGGTCTTTCGTAACATCAAATTTTCTCACGCCGCTCCACCTAAATACAAGCACTGGGAAAGTCACTAAAACATAATATTCCGTATGTATTAGATGTATTAGATGTAGATCTATCGACTAGTTATACGTTTTGCTGCAAAAAAAAGAAACATAGACTTTGCGTTTTCGCTTGAATGTGAGCCATGCTCTATCAAAAAGAGGGTTTAATGCATCTGCAAAAAGTATCGAACTAGTATCGAACCAGGTCAGCCTGCGCAGTCATTTTTCTGCATGTCAAAGGACCAGTGTACCTCATGTTTCAGTAAGTAGTTAGACAAAATATTTCTTTTATGGATACATAACTATGTGATGGCTTGCTTGGTGGAACGTATCATAGAGATGCATTAAAGCCCTTTTTGCAAGTGTCTGGAAAATATATATTTGTTTAGAAATATTATGTTTATTTGAAATATGGCTCACTTTAACGCCAGGACAAATAAATGAGCCATGCTCTGACAAAAGTGGGCTAATGCATCTCCGTGATCCATAATACCAAGCGAGTCATCATAATTATACTTCTGGATCCATAAAAATCCATTCTGGAGGTAGACTGGTACTTTGATATGCAGATAATTGGCCAAAAGCAAAAAAGGTTTCGGCCCAGGTAATTCTGCGCAGACTGCGCAGGCTGACCTGAGTCAATACCTGTATGCATTAAGCCCCCTTTTCACAGAGATTGGCTCAAATAGACCAAGCACACGGAAACAGGACTTTTCAGTTAGTTGATTATCCAGTCAGAAGGTTTATGCATTTGCTCATCAGCCTCGGGTTTTCTGCAGTTTCTACAATCTTTCAGTTGTCCGTTTGTTAGTCACGAGTAAGCAGTTGTCTGTCTTTAAATTGTGGATTTTCTTGTAAGTTCTCACCAAACGACGAAATTCCCGTGTTGCCTAAAATTACCGTCTTGCTGAAATTGTAAGCATTTGCAGATGACAAATATGGCTGAAGTGATGGGATTTGAACTTGAAGAGGTCGAAAACAGTCAAGGAAAAAGAAAAAAAAAGCTGATTACCAGCATTTTCTCCTGTTCCCATAGTGTTTTAAAAGCGTCTTTTCTCAGTGTTGCTACAACAGTTGATTGTTTGGTAAAGGGTTAATGTAACGCCAACATACTTTTCCCTTGTCACCCGATTTCGCATGTTTCTTTTTTTTTTTTGCACACTCTATATATACCACTGGGTCAGTATGACGGACAGCATATTTTCATCTGTAATATGTCGGTTGCCTCTTAAATATCTGGAAATCAAATATGCGGGAGAAAAATGGGAGATTTATAGATAATCGGGATACCAAATCACGCCAAAATAGACTTTTTTTTTTATAAAGGGAGGTAATTCATTATGTCAATAACTTTTTTAAAAAATGCGCTTTATCTCTTACAAATGCCCCGCTTGGTATCCTTTATTTTTTTCTTTTTCAAGATATTAGAAAGCACCGTTTATGTGTAAAAATTTGAAAAAAAAGTTGTCCTCTGATATATATATATATATATATATATATATATATATATTTTTTTTTTCGCGGAAAATTGATCAGAAAATAGGTCTTTGATGACATGTAATTTTTCTAATTGCTACCATGATCTGTCTAGCGCCTTAATTCTTTCAATGGATCCTTTTTTACTTTTTGCAAACATCACATTTCTAGAATAATCATTTATTTGGGTAGTATTTTTACTCTAAGAGCCTATTTCCTGTAATTTTGACAAGAGTGATCCCATTAGGAGAATTGTATCTTTGTATTTTGCTCCACTATGTTTTCTATCCATTCAAAGACGGAAATCATCATTTTAGCAATAAATGATTTGTCGTCTGCAAATACTTTGAATAAGGTCCAGTGCAACAATTTGTCGTTTGGTAAAAGGAAAATAAAAATAAAAAGACCAGTGTGGCCTATATCTAAAGGAAATAAATAGCTTGTGTAACCAGATGATTTCAAACGTAAACCTGCATTTCGACAAGAAGAAACCTAACATGTTTGATGAATTGGATACAACTGAGTTAGGGTTGGGGTTGTTGATCAGACATAACACAGATCAGCCATGCTCTGGCAAAAGGAGTCTTACTGCATCTCCGTGATGCATGATACCAAGCAAGTCATCACATGACCGTGGATCCATAAAGTCCATTTTGTCTAACAACCGACTGAATCATGAGGTAGACTGGTCCTTTGACATACAGAAAATTGATCGATAGAGAAAAGTTTCGGCTCAGGTCAGCCTGCGCGGACTGTGCGGGCTGACCTTGGTCGATACTTTTCACAGATGCATTAAGCCCTCTTTTCACAGAGCATGGCCCAAATATAAATGTCAAAAGGACTCGAATCCGCAACCGTATATTTCTGATGTAGCGTATCTACCGAATTAGTCCTGGGGAAGCAAAAAAAAAAAAACTGCGGATCGTCTTTTTGGACACACACACACACACACACACACACACACACACACACACACACACACACGTGTGTGTGTGTGAGCCGTGCTCTGTGAAAAGGGGGCTTAATGCATCTACGAAAAAAATCTACCAGGTCTGCCTGCACAATCCGCACAGGCTGACATGGGCCGAAACGTTTCGCTGTTGATGAATTTTCTGTATGTCAAAGGACCAGTCTACCTTATGATACAGTCGGTTGTTAGACAAAATGGACTTTATGGATCCACGATCATAAAAAGAGTTGATTGGTATAATGCATCACGGAGATGTATTAAGCCCCTTTTCGCCAGAGCGTGGCTCTCACACACACACACACACACACACACACACACACACACACACACACACACATATATATATTTATGCAGATGTCATTTTTCTGAAGAACGTAATTATGATTTTTGGATTTGGCGAAGATTTTTTTTTAAAACTCACTGAAGCTAAAAATAGATGTGTATAGTCTCGATTTTCAAAATTGCTGCAGCTAAAAATATACATTTTTATGTGGTCTCGATTTGCTCTGAAAAATTTAGATCTATATTTTTATACTATCCCTCCCTGCTTGTCCAAATGGCAGTAAGTCAACCGAAAACTATCCGTCAGCCTTGGTCGCCTTTCACCTCGTTTTTATGCTCTCCGTGTTAAGGAAAAAAAAAAAAATCTGTACTTAACCCTCAAGTACGAAATAAATCTAACTAAAGATTTCCAGCCAGTAGTGAAAACCGATGGTGTAGGGTTTAAAAATTTTGCTTGTCGGAGAAATCGCACCGTATCGGACAGTGTAGATCAAAGGTCAGACTGCACGTTCTGTGGGCAAAAGCCCACAAAGTCGCACTTAACAGCCTAAGTGTTAACCTGTAGAACGCCGAATAAACCCATCTAACATAATTATTCAGACTGGAAATAAGAGCCAAATAATTGCAGTTTCAAGGTTATCGTTGTCCAGAATATCTCACAAACGCCGACAGTGTAGATCAAGATCAGACTGCACGTTTGTGCTTTTGGCCGCAAAAGGCAACTATAGTCGTGAAAGGCGCTTTGAGGGTTAAGCCCTTTACCACACAATCCCGATTTTTAACGACCCTGTAAAAGAAGCCTTTTGAAAACACTGAGGGAAAAGGAGAAAATGCTGGTAACAGCATTTTCTCCTTTTCCCACAATGTCTTATAACCGTTCCAAAACAAACTGCAACTTTTCAGTCACATTTTATTTTGTCGTCTGCAAATGCTTTCAATTTGGACTAGTCTAAAATTTTGTCGTTTGGCAAAGAGTTAAACCTTTGTTTCGACCCCAATCTGTCGCTCATCAACGAACCTGTCATAATCGAGTGTACGTGACAATGTCAGCAGACCAAGTTAGCATGTAGCCCTTATGCTAGGTTCCCACTATCACGATTCGCGCCACGATTGAAATCGTGGTCTTAATCGTGAACAAGTCGTGATGATCCTATCAGGTCATATCAGAACTTGATGTTACTCGTGGCTATCGCGTTAGTCGTACAGAATTTTTCGACTGTCAAAAATTTTTCCACGATCAACAGGATTGGTTTTGGATCGTAGTCATCGTATCTGATCGTATTGAATCGTAACAAAACGTAGCAGATCGCATTAAATCGTGCTTCTTAATCGTGTCGATCGGGAGCAATCATAGACAAGGCAAAGGCCACGCTTTGTTGCGATTTGCCGCGATTTCATACGATCTGGCACGCTGTGCTATACAAAATGGTACGAGTAGTTGCGATTTTATACGATTATACAGTGACGTTTAGGGTTTGTTACGAGTTTCTGCGTCTACATATATCAGATTAAATTGTCTTTCGCTTCATTCTGAGATTCCTTGTCATCGAGAAAGCCAACAGGAAGAAAACAGTAACTTCCTTTGCTGAGCAGCAGAAGGAGGGAATCACTGAGTTTCCAATGAACAATGAGATCCTCACGGGGGAAATATCACACGGACATGAACAGAGAAGGTGATCGATAAGTTATCTTTTTTGATCATTTTTGATCCCTCACATCGAGACAGTCGAAGCAAGAATTATGGCATCCTTTGGAGTAACAGAAAATACTCACATCTACCGAACATTCAGCCTCTGCTTGTAGTAGCTGTCAAGCACCAACAACTCCGGAAACACCCCAAGAAGCCTTCCCGAAAGCCCGCAAGCCTGGATCGCTCCGAAGCTGAAAGGGGAGGACGAAATAGAAAACTCCCAAGAACTGAGTTAGTAACACTCCCCTACCCCCCCCCCCCCCCCCCCGCGCCTAAAAAAATACTAATTTCGTCTGATTGATCCAAAAGTTATGCAGTTAATATGCCTAAAAGCACTTAGTTTTTTTAAAATGGAATGGAACATTTCTATTGTATACAGGACAGGTAAAAAAGATTAATTCTCATTCTGAACACATAAATTTAGTCCAAATAAAACAAAAATTGTAGTATTGTACATATCTTTAGCTCAACTAAACATCGTCTTTAGTTCTATTTGATATCTTAATGAACAACCTAACTTCAGTCTGTTTCTAGAATCTGTCTCGGAGGCTAGAAAACTGACCAAATTATTGGCTTCTTTCCTCTGTGAGCCATGGTCACACCCATAATTGTCTGACTATCGCTCTCCCGACCCTTGTGGGTTGTGGTTGTCGCAGGCTTGATAGCTGCTCGTCTGCTAACTCTCTGGCGATAATGTATGTATACATAAATGCTGCTAATGTCACAATATCATTCTCCCCAACAGTTGCCATCATTATAAAACCCAATGAAGTCTATGGATAGACCTGCTTCATTTGTACTCGTCGGGGTCAAGTCGTGGCTCCTCAGATCTGATCGTGAAACACGTTGCGACCACAGTCGTATCTCAGCGAAATTGAGCGCATCGGTTCGCAATCAACGTATCTGGACTTATCCACACGTATCTGCATGTATTAAATAGTCATAACTCGGGATTAATCGTATTAAATCGGGGTTCAATCGTAGACTTGAACGGGACAATCTTATCCGAACGTAATGGACCGTATACGAACGTAAGTCCAGATCTGAAATGAAATTACCAAGCGCAATCATATCGCATCCAACCGCAACTCATCGTTTCTTAACGGATCCACTCGTATCATCTCGTATCCAAAATCCAAACCAAAAAATTTGCAAAAGTTTCACGATTAACCGTGAATTGCGAATCGTGGCTCTCGTAACGAATCTCGCGACAGTAAGAACCTAGCATTAGGTTTCTATAACTCTTTACCAAACGACAAAATTTTGGACTGGTCCAAATTGAAAGCATTTGCAGACGACAAATTAAAGATAGCCCAAATAATGAAATTTGTCCTTTGTAGGATAGAAAACATTGTGGGAAAAGGAGAAAATGCTGGTTACCAGCATTTTCTCCTTTTCCCACAATGTTTTCAAAAGCCTTCCTCCTCAGGGTCGTTAAAAGTCGGGATTGTGTGGTAAAGAGATAAGCGCGACTCAATGTTTTTTTGGTTTTTTTTTCTTCGGACAGTGCAGATCGAGATCAGACTATAAAGAACGCACAGTCTGATCTTAGATCTACCCAGTCCGGTATTTTGTGAAATGTTTCTGCCGTTAACCGCCTTAATTTTGCAACATTTGGGTCCTAACTGCAAACTGCAAACCTAACTTCAAACTGACAATGCCTATGAATTCATTTGGCAGTTTAAAGGTAAAACTATGCGAGTTATGCTGGGCCAAATGGGTCTACCATTTTTTTACTAGTCCATGTACATGTGACAAGACTGATTGAGTGATTGAATGATGTTTTACGCCGCTCTCACCGTTATTTCAGTCATATCACGACAGTAGCTCACCTATACATTTAAGTCCCCGGTTTCACCAATCCCAAGCTAGAGCTTTAAAGTGCCATCAGCGAGGCTCAAACCTGGAGCCTCGAGGTTACAAATCCTACAATTTATCACTGCGCCACTCAGGACACAAAGTCTAAATTCAAAGACTAGTCACCTGATTGGCTGATCCGTGCAGTCAGTTAGGCAGATAGCTAGACCTCAGTTTTAGATTTCAACTTTAATTCATAAAACCGTTAATGACCACAGACTCCGTAAAACAAACCCTGCGGCCGAGCCGTAGCTCAGTTTCTAAAGCTCAGTGCTTGCAAAGAGGTTGTGATTCTGAAACCTGATCTATCTAAATTTGAGTTTATACTTTCTGTTGATGCAATATGAAAAGGAGGCAAAATGCTTATACATGTAAAAGTCACTTCTATTGAGATAATCATTACACCCATTTTGCCAACATATTTTGAAGTTATCATGTAATATACAGTGGTCCAGTGGTCTTAGTTCTGAATAAACTGCTGTATTGTATGATGTTTGCTAAGATTGGGGGACTGGTTGGTAAGATTCGTTCCTGTCTCACCGATGAACACTCTGGGTCCGTATTCACCAACCATTCTTAAGAACGTTCTTAGACTTATTCTTCAAGATTTTCCAAGTTTGAAAGTAACACAACTTCTGATTGGCTAAACCAAATGGTTTAGCCAATCAGAAGGTGTGTTACTTTCAAATTTGGAAAATTTTGGAGAACAAGACCAAGAATATTCTTAAGAGTGGTTGGTGAATACGGAGCCTGGTTCGGGTTTGTTTATGTCGGAAAGTAGCCAGTGGCTAGGAAAGTGGGCCTCGCGTCGTACTGATAGAAATTCTGCATAACCCTTACCCACAAGATTACGAAAGATCATTGTCATGTCGAAGGTCGGGTACTTGTTTGCAGAATGAGTCTATTGCACAAAAGAGTAACGGTTGCTGGGTATAGCTCCCTTGAATCTTTACCAGACGAAATAATTTTAGACTGGCCCAAATTCAATGAATTTGCAGACGACAAATTAAATGTGGCTCAATTGATAGGATTTGTTTTTGAAAGGTTAGAAAACCTCATAGGAAAAGGAGAAAGTGCTGGTTACCAGCATTTTCTCCTTTTCCCATGATGTTTTCAAAAGTCTAATTTCCCAGAGACGTTAAAACTCGTCATTGTGTGGTAAAGAGTTAATTATTCTACTGCCGAGGGCGACTCAATGCGCTTTTACAGATAGTGTAGATCAAGATCAGGCTGTACAGAGCATGCACTTAAAACTTCAAACCATAGAATTTCTTTTTTTCATTTCTTTCTGCATATCCAAATGGAACTTCGAACGACATAGACCAAGTTGAATTGTAAGCTTTGTTATGACGACGTGATTTTTATAATTGACATAAAGAATGTTACCTGGACAGATACAGCATGTTTTCGTATATCTCGATTTTAATTGATGTTATTAAAGTGACATCTGGGTCCGTATGCACTTCGAGCCAATCAGAAGTTGTGTTGCTTTAAAGCATTAGACTTAGAGAATGGTCGGCGAATAGGACGCTGAAAATATTTTCTTGTACAGATTGTGTTTTAACTTAACGTTTTACCACAGGATTTTTACAGAATTAACTCTTTCACAAGCGACAAAATTTTAGACTTGTCCAAACTGCAAACACTTTCAGAAGACAAATTCGATGTGGCTCTAAATGCTGGTTACCAGCATTTTCTCCTTTTCTCAAAATCCTTTCAAAAGCATTCTCTCCTAAGGTCGTTTAAACACAGTGTTGTTTGGTAAATGGTTAAAAAAGCGTTTCGCGGGGTCAATAAACACTTCCATAGTGTCTTGATCGAAATGCAAGATGTCGCTATGACATGATATAATGTATAGCAAATTGAATAAGGAAGGACAATCTTGCATTGTTCTCTACCGATGTAGTTTAACCGTAAGAGAAGTAGGGACAATATTTCTTTTCAAGATCAAGATCGGGCAGCACAACAACTATGCAGTCTTATCTTAGATCTATACATGTACTGGCCGATACATACCGAGTAGATCTATCAGTTTAGACTGACACACACTGTAACACACACGAGTGGAAATTCTTGTTTATTGACTTGTTTTGTATTTTCTTCCAATGAAAAAAAATGTGCATATTTTATATATGAGTCATGCTCTGTGAAGAGGGAGCTTAATGAATCTGCAAAAAAAATCGACTCAGGTCAGCCGGTCCGCGCAGGCTGACCTGAGCCGACACTTTTCGCTGTTGGTCAACTTTAAAGGACCAGCTTTCCTCATGATTAAGTCGAGTGTCAGAAAAAGTGCCTGTTATGGATCCATAATTATGCGATGGCTTGATTGGTGTTATGAATTACGGAGATGCATTAAGCCCCCTTTTGCCAAAGCATGGCTCATATGTAGGGTTATAAGGGTTCTAAAATGCGGCTCGCGAGGGAACATCTTGCATCATGGTCGTACATCCATTTTATTCCGTATAAACGATACCGTCTTGCATGTAGTATATCTCAGTTACTGTTGTATTTTTCCTTTTCAAAAAAGTCTTTCAGGGGGAACAGAGTACATTATCTTCAAACTTTCCCACATAACGCTGCTGAATTGATCGATCTTATGGTGTTTAATGCCGTTTTCAACATTATTTTCAGCTATGTCTCGGCGGCCAGTGCACCCATCTATGCTTTTCTGGAGTTTCTGTTACCCGTACTTCGCACAATATTATTCCCAGGTCACATAACCATCGTCGAAACGATGATAAGCATTGAAATGAAAAAATGAATCCTATCGCAATGGCCATCATCAATCCTCGGAAAGAAATAGGCCGAGCTGGGGATTCGAACCAACGATTCCATGTGCTCAAGTCCTGTACGCTACCGACTGCACTACTGGAGCTCGGCCATAAGCTGCTGAAACAAGCCCACACCCAACCCCACTCCCCGCAACTCCACGCAGAAAATATATATTATCTTATGGGCTTGATCTAACCACAGGCTTTTGAAGTTCCAATGGTCTATCACGGAATACTAAAATTTTCTATGGTCGATCTTGGAACACTTTCGCTTATTGGTGCATCGCCTGTAAATCACGGAATACTCAACTCTTCATTTACACTGTAACTATAAATAGCACATTGGTGACTGCCACTAAATTGTATATAATACAAGTTAACTTCTTTAAAAAAGAAGCCAGGAGAGGTCAGCATCAATGTTTTCAAATTGCTTATTGCTTTTAATTTCAATATATTTTGGTACATGTAAACAAATAAGTAAGGCATTATATGATTGCCACTGTGTAAAAAGGAGAAAACTTAGCGAATACCATATCTGAAAACGCGCTTAGGTTTATTCCAAACAAAAAAGTTATTGTAAATCCGCAAGAACCACCCTGGATGAATTGTACTATTAAACAGGAAATCCGTCGTCGTAAAAGGTTATATAGTAAAGCTAAACTATCAAACAATGCCAGTCACTGGACAAAATTTAAGTCTGTCAGGAATCGAGTAATTTCATTAATTCGACAGAGTAAAGAAAGTTATTACGAACGCTTGTCTTTGAAGTTGAAATCTGGAAACCTATCTTCGCGGGATTGGTGGAAAACTCTCAATTCCATGATATCTCCGCACACTGCAACATCTATTCCTCCCCTTTTTGATGTTTCCACTGATTCAATGACTGTTGATGATCACCAGAAAGCAAATATATTGAATCTTTATTTTGCAAATCAGTCATGTATAGATGATTCTTTCAGTAACATACCTGATGAACGTTTTCATTTCATACAGAATACTTTAGATACTATCAGTATCATGCCGTCTGAGGTATTGGATGTCCTTAAAACCCTTCAAAGTGGTAAAGCTTCCGGCCCTGATGGCATAAATAATAGAATTCTTATCGAAGCAGCTCATCAGTTAGCACCACATTTGACCGACCTGTTCAATTTCTCATTAAATGCCAGTACTGTTCCAAATTCATGGAAAATGTCCAATGTATGCCCGATATTTAAGTCCGGTGACCCTTCCCTTCCATCTAATTACAGACCCGTTTCATTATTAAATAACATTGAAAAGGTTTTAGAACGTATTATATTCAAGTATGTTTATAATTATCTAAAAGATAACAATTTCTTTACATCTTATCAGTCAGGTTTCATGCCTGGTGACTCTACTGTTAATCAAGTAACTTGTCTGTATAGGAATATATGTGAGGCTTTGGATGATGGTTTAGAATTTAGAGTTGTATTTTTCGATATCAGCAAAGCATTTGACAAAGTCTGGCATAAAGGGTTATTATTTAAGTTGAGAAGAGCAGGGATCAGTGGAAAACTGTTAAACTGGTTTTCTGATTATCTATCCGATCGTTTTCAAAAAGTTGTTCTGCCAGGTGGTGTTTCAAATTTATGCCAGGTACAAGACTGTGTGCCTCAAGGATCCATTTTAGGACCTCTGTTATTTTTTATTTATATTAACGATATTGTTGATGACATTCAGGCAAACATTATTCTTTTCGCAGATGACACTAGTTTATCTGTGGTTGTAGGTGATCCGATTGGTGCTGGAACTATTTTACAATCTGATATTGACAAAATTTCTCGATGGGCACAAAAGTGGTTGGTCAAGTTTATCCATCCAAGTCTGAATCCTTAGTAATATCTCGTAAACGCTTTAAACCGAACCATCCCAATCTTTCTATGTTAAATACCGAGATTCCGTCTGTAAAAAACCATAAACACTTAGCTATATATCTCACTAATGATGGATCTTGGTACTTACACATTAACAAGTCTATTGAAAAAAGCATGGAAGAGAATAGGAGTCATGCGACTTTTGAAAACACGTCTTGATCGCCTTTCACTTCAAATAATTTACTTCTCATTTATCAGACCTATTCTTGAATATGGAGATGTGATATGGGACAATCTTTCCCAAGGGTTAAAAGATCAACTGGATAAAGTGCAAAGCGAAGCTGCATGGATAGTTACCGGTTGTACTAAACTTGTTGCCATCGCTGATCTTTATCGGGAGGCTGGTTGGGAATCTCTAAGTCAAAGAAGGCGCAAACACAAGCTCATTCTCTTCTATAAAATGTTAAATGGACTTGCTCCAAATTATCTTAATAATCTTGTTCCGCCAACAGTTGGCGATTCTTTAACTTATAATCTTCGAAGACCAAATAATCTGAGAAACATTGCATGTAGAACCAGCTTGTATAGCAATTCATTTTTGCCAGCTGTAATCAATGATTGGAACAACCTACCAAATGAAATCAGGAACGCGGAATCTCTGTCATCTTTTAAATATCGTTTGAATGTAGATAAACCTATTCCACGAAAACTTTACTTTTTTGGAGACAGGAAAATGCAAGTCATTCATGCCAGGTTACCAGATGTAGCAGTCTTAATGAGCATCTGTACTTAAAAAATTTGGTGCAGTCACCTCTCTGTAGATGCGGTGCTGTCGAATCGACGCAGCACTACTTTTTAGACTGTTTATTTTATCGTGACTGAAGATTTAGTCTAAGTCAAAGCCTATATGGCATTACGACACTTAATCTTCAAACTATTCTTTTCGGGGATGAAAATCTTAGCCTTCTTGATAATCAAAGATTATTTAGTGCGGTGCATACTTATATCCGTAACAACAGAAGATTTACTAGCAATACGTAAGTTTTATGTTTCCGCATTAAAGTTGAATGTCTACCATTTTACTTTCCCTCTTTGTATTTATTGTGAAACCATGTTTGTGCATTATCTTCTTTTCAGTTTACTTTGTCTTCTAGTGTTCTCATTAATTATGATTTATGTCACCATTTACTCCTTTTGAAAAAGAGATGCTGGTCAAGCTGGAAGTTACTACAGTCCTCAGCCTGTATATATCGACAGTGAAAATCTTTACCATTAACGCTCCACACCATTCTGCTTTGATGTTTTTGTCTTTTATTTTTGTTGTTTTTCTACATTATTTACTCCGAAATTTTTCTCATCGAAATCATCATAAATATAACCGTTGACCGGAATTTAGAGGAGAACTTTATAAGCTTCAGCTTCCGTTCTGATCCATTTCTTCAGTATGTGTGTAATATGATTATATTGTTTGCTGTAGATTGTTATATACTGATGAATAAAATATGTTTAAACTAAAAGGAGAAACCTATTATGCATTACATGACAGACACGTGACCTTCTTCCCACGTTTTCAAGTCGCGTGATCTTTTCCCGCGGTGTTCTCTTTTTTAACGAAATTCTTTTTTGTGTGTGTGTGTGTAGCTTTATTTGTTTAATGCAAAATTACAAATACTGGAAAGGTCATTTGCAATCAAATCAATATAACAAATCCTTTTTGAAATCCGTCATATAAAAACTAAACACGTCTATTTCCTATTTCAGTTTTTTGATTTCGGTTTGTTTATAAAACCATGACGAAACAGACTGTGTATCAGAACAATGTCGCAGAAAAGCATGGAGTTAGGCAGCAATTTCTGAGGTAGTCTGCCTTCTAAACTAACTACTGTTGGAGAGGTCTGATGACCTCTCCAGTAAGATATATACGATATAGAGGCAGTCGCCACTGTGCTATTTATAGTAACGATGTTCTGTAAGGAAAATTTCGTTATTCCGTGTTAGACTAATGGAGTTTCAGCGACCTATGATATAACAAAGCTGATTGTAAAGATCCAAGATCTTTTCAATATTGTAGGTTGTTTTAGGCTACCGTAGTAACCAACTTTTTTTTTTCCAAATCGCATTTATACATCGATTGCATTTGCACTCAGTGTACTTAGACATGGGATTTGTGAGTGTGTGTTTCTGTAGAAAATCCTAAATGATATGAAGATATTTCTTTGTATAAAAAAAACGTTCGAAGATCTAGAAATAGCCAGAGTTATAGTGCAAGGTTGCATTTAGTTAAACGCGAAAAGAGTGGCCTACCTGGTCTCGCAAGAAGGCTACAGACTATAAACATCCGATTTGAACTTAGGAAATTAATCTGATGGCATGAAATTGAGGTTGAAAGAAACAATATGCATTTAATATAATTTTGCAAAAATAATTGAGCCATGCTCTGGCAAAAGGAGGCTTAATGCATCTCCATGATATATTGTACCAATCAAGCCATCACATAATTATGGATCCATCACAACTACCTTCGTTTAACATTCGAATGAATCGTGAGGTAGACTGGTCCTTGCACATACAGAAAATTGGCCAATAACGGAAAGTTTCGGTTCAGGTCAGCCTGCGGGGACTGCGAAGGCCGACCTTTGTCGATACTTTTCGTAGATGCACCAAGGCCCTTTTTCACAGAGCATGGCTCAATTTTATGTGCGAGTTGTTTTACCCTCTCTATTGCTATGGGCAACACCGGTCACTTTTGTCTGTGATATAAATAAAGATCAGACTGCACAAAATGCTGTGTCTGGAAATAGAAGTATCTCTAGCGCTACCTTATTCTAATATAGACTATGACCGGAGAGTAGTATCATGTAGAATCGTGGTAACAGCCCTCGAAAATAATTGACAACCAAAATATAAACTTTCCCTAAGGCTGTTGTGTGATATTTTAGGCGCTTTTGTGGACGATGCGAAAAGCAAGCTTAAAATTGTGAAATCCCTGCCTTTATCGCTGACTGAAATTGTCTATTATTATAAGAGGCATGCTCTGGCAAAAGGGGGCTTAATGTATCTCTGTGATCCATTATACCAAGCAAGTCATCACATGATCATGGATCCATAAAATCCATTTTGTTTAACAAGCGACTGAATCATGAGGTAGAATGGTCCTTTGACAGGCAGAAAATTTAAAGACAGCAAAAAGTTTCGGTTCATATCAGCCTGCGCGGACTGCTCAGGCTGACATGGGTCGGTACTTTTTGCAGATGCATTAAGCCTCTCTTTCACACAGCACGGCTCAAATACATGTTCTAAGTATATTGCGAGCAGTTGCGAACATGTGCATGTTCACATTTTTTTCCCGTCGTGGTTTTCCAGCAATCTGAAATTTGTGGCACAAACATGCTTCCATACCCATAAAAAAATCGTACACGCCGTTTTGTATTGGCAGAGAGGCACTGACACCATTAAAATAATAATGGAGCAACTCGTTACGGTTAGCCGGGTATCGTGACTGACCATAGTGTTCCCGTGTCATTTCATGAAAGGATATCTAAGTTTTCAATATTCTCTTTTTTTTTTCTGTTCCCACTACACACAGATTTTAAATCTCTGGGATTTTCAAAAACGGAGCCAGAAATGTACGTAGTTTAAGTATTTTTACTCTTGTCTAAAGTTTTTTTTTTTTTCGTTATGATATGTCGCAATTTGAATGTAATGTATACAACTAGATCTAGAGAGATCGATCACTAGTATTATTTTTATGTTTTTTGTTTGTTGTTGTTTATATAGATCAGAGAACTTTATTTTCAGCTAGATGCATTTGGTTGAATTCTATTTGTCATGAGGAATAAGAAGTGGAAATATAGAAAGGTAGCATTTCTGTATTTCTGATCTAGTAAGATCTCTTTGATGAAAAAAATCGTTTTAACCCTAACAGAGACAGACAGACAGACAGACAGAGACAGGCAGACACAGACAGACAGACAGACAGACAGAGAGACAGAGACAGAAAGAGAGACAGAGAGAAAGACAGAGACAGTGAGAGGGATAGAGAGAGGTTGATTCCTTCTCTAGACAGACATTGATTTCAATATGTATTAAAAAAGTTGGTTTAAATAAATAATTTTCAGAAGTTTAAAAAGTTATTGGAATGATCACAGGGAAGTCACTGCCCATAATCAGTTTCCCCGTTTCAACTCTTTTTTTTTTTCCCCGATATCGATATATCGATACATAAATGAAATTAATGATTTTAGAGAGAGAGAGAGAGAGAGTTTGACCAGCTATGTGCCTATCTAGATCAAGCCATTCTAGTCCTTTGGCTGTTAAGCAGGAGGTAAGCGCTTTTGGGGACACTGTAGATCAAGATCAGACTGCACAGAACGTGCAGTCTGACCTTGAGTCTACTGTGTTCAGTACGGTGAGAGAAAAGAACTTTGGAATCGCATTATTTGGAGTCTTCGCCGGATATTATGTTGGAATTCATTTGGCAGTGAAATGTGTAAGTGCATGTGGTATTGTAAACTTTCGTGAAGCGTTAAAACTGTGTCACGATTTAGTTCTAAGTTTCAAATACATGTATAACATTTACCACGCAGTCCCAAGTTATAACGACCCTGAGAGAGAAGGATTTTATAAAACTTTTTGGGAAATGGAGAAAATGCTTCCCCCCGCCTTCGTTCAACCCTTTCAAAGACAAATCCCCTCTAGCCGCAGTCAGAATGTCGTCTGCTAATGCTTTTATTAATGAAAACAATTCTCGTTACGAGCTCTGTATCGTTTTTCTACTTCATTTTCCCAAACGGTTTGCTGCAAAACGGGGGAAAAAGAAACATCTGCGGGAGCCGTGTATTGTACGTATCTAAACTTCGGAAGATTTACATCTAAGCCAGGGCTGAAACACAAAGAATAAATGCTTCATTGACTCTGTACCAGACGACAAAATCATAGACTTGTCCAAATTCATATAAATTGCAGACGACAAAATAAATGTGACTCAGTAGTTGAAACTTGCTTTTGGAAGGATAGAAAAAACTGTTGAAAAAGGAGAAAATGCTGGTAACTGGCATTTCTCCTTTTTCAACAATGTTTTCAAAAGGCTTTCTTTCTCATGGTCCGAATCGGGATTGTGCGGTTAAAGGTTAATTGACACACGTATGTATATCAGAAGTACTGACTGTCCCAAATACAAGTATTAGCACAGACTCAACCATGAAACCAGACCTAGCCTTTCTTCCATAAAACGGGGTCCTGCGTGGCTCAGTGGTAGAGTGTGGGACTCGTAACCTCGAGGTTCGGGGTTCAAGCTCCACTTGATCTGCTGGGTTTTTCGTGGGAGTGTCCTTGGGCAAGACACTTCAGAGCCCTAGCCTAGTCCTGGTGAAACCCAGGAAATACATGAATATGTGAGCTGTCGCCGTGATATTACTGAAGTAATGTCTAAAGCGACGTAAAACACCATTCAGTCAATCATTCTTCCATAAAACATTGTCGAAACAATGTTCAGAGGTAAGAAGGGGTGGGGGGGATCCTGCCACAATGACGATCCTCATTCCGGAAAAAAAAGAGCTTTGCCGAGTTTAGGTTCGAACTTTGGACCCTTTGATATTACGAGTCCTGTGTATTTCCAACCAAGCTAACGACCTAACGAATTCAGTGACGATGAAAAAGACTTGGGAAAATAAAAACGTGCTGTTTATGGAGAACCTCAAGTGAAACAAAGCTCTCGTGAAAATGCTTTACCAAACGACAACAGTTTGTACTGGATCAAATTGAAATCAGTTGCAACGGCAAATGAAATGTAGCTCAAAATATGCTTTCTGTCTATGATAGGGTAGAAAACATTGTTGGAAAAGGAGAAAATGCTTCTCTCACCTCTGATTCATTAGGGAAAAGTATCCAGTGGCTTTGAAAGAAAGTTGTGTCAGTACTGGTGTGAGAAAGTCGGGAAACATACGTAGGCGCGCTGACCGCCGTGATATGAACTAAACTGGTTAAACGGCGTTAAACTCCATTACAAAGAAATGCTGGTCACCAACATTTTCTCATTTTCCCACAATGTTTTCAAAGACGTTTTCTTTCAGGGTCGTTAAAACTCGGGGTTATGTGGCTAAGAGTCAAAAAAAGATAGACGGAGTCACAAATATATAACTATTGAAACCCCTTTTTGTGGTTCAGTATGAAGACCATAATGAAAAGTAAGCAAGCCAGCGATTGTCTCTTTTACCTCGTCCTTTTGGATGTTGTTGAAATGTGAAATAGGTATAGTTTCCGAGAATTAGGTGTCAGATAAACTAATCGGAGCAATTGCAGCCAAACTCAAAGGAGCAATTGCAGCCAAAAATGGTGCATCTGAAAATACATGCAGACCATACAGTCATGGGATCTAGAGTAACGCATAAAAATATCAAATTACTGTTCAGTACAGGAAAAGGATTACCCCCTATTATATCAAGTTGCAAATTGGTTTAAAGGTAGCAATTCCTTGCATATTGGTTTTATAAATGGCCCGCAACATGGGGAATGAGACCTTCGGACATTTGCGTAAAGTGTCGTCCCGGATTAGCCTGCGCAGTTCGAGCAGGCTAATCCGAGACGGCACTTTACGGCTACATAAGATGTTTTCATACGCTAGACTTTCGTGAAACAGAAAATTGCACAGAAACCGAATGTTTCGGCTCGGATTAGTCACAGACTGTACAGGCTGATCTGGGACGACACACTTTTACGTATATGTCCGAATGCCCTTTTTCGTGTGTTGTACGCCAAATGGGCCCCACAGAGGCCCGCATAATAAACATGTCAGCATTTTTCACCAATCGTAAATTACCACTTATTCATTGGAGACTAATACTAAGAACGCGTTAAAGGCAAGCTTATACAACTTATACAGCTATGCCAATAACACAGGAATCGCATTTTATACGAAAGTTTTTTTTTTCAGCGATTGCATCGTGACGCATAACCGATGGATCAGTATCGACAAAACTAAGATTTCCGGCCCGCCCGGGTAGCTCAGTGGTTAGCGTATTTGACTCAAGACCTGGTGGTTGCGAGTTTGATACCCGGTTGAGGCGAAACTTTCTTTCGGCGATTTTTCACCTCTCACCTCTGATGCATGTGGGAAAAGTAGTCAGTGACTTCGGAAAGAAAGTTGTGTCAGTACTGATGTGAGAAAACCAGGAAACGCATTGGTGCGTCACTGACCGCCATGATATGACATAGGCTTTAAAATGGCGTTAAACTCCAATACAAACAAAGTTTTTCGATAGACCTTGTTACGCCCCGAGGGCAGAAGTTACTTGGAGTTTTTCACCTAATACCGAAACTAATTTTGTATTTTGTAATATTTATTTTACGACCTTTTATTTTAGGACTTATTTGTATAATCATGTAGAAAAATATATTTGTATAATCATGTCGCAAAATACGAAATCCGGTTTCATTTAAAATATGCACAGTTTTTCCTGGCCCCTTATCTGTTTTAATTTGGACCCTAAATTGTTTAAATTTCCTCCAACATTTACATGTTTGCTTTCTTTTATTCATTCGTCGGGGATCAAATGACCCCATCTGAGAAAGTCAAGGGAAAACACTGAGAACGCATAGTCAGGTTTAACCCTATATCAAACAGTTCCGAGTTTTAAAACGACCCTGAGAAAGACGCCTTTTGAAAACATTGTGAGAAAAGGAGAAAATGCTGGTAACCAGCATTTTCTCCTTTCCTCACAATGCTCTCTACATCTTAACAAACAGACCCGTTCATATTTAGTCACATTTAATTTGTCGTCTGGAAATGGTTTCAGTTTGGACAAGTCTAAAATTTTCTCCTTTGATAAGGGTTTTTTTTAATAACGCGAAAACAGAATGGCATTATTATGACAAAAAGGAGTATTTGCTGACTTTGCAAAATTATCTGCATGAGGAAGTGATGAAATGCTCTGTGTAGAGGAGGCTTAATCCATCTACGAAAAGTATCGACCCAGATCAGCCTGCGCAGTCCGCGCAGGCTGACCAGGGCCAAAACTTTCTGCAGTCGGTCAATTTTCTGCATGTTGAAGGATCAGACTACCTCATGATGCAGTCGATTGTTAGACAAAGTGGATTTATATGGATCCATAATTATGTGGGGTCCTGTTTGGTACAATGCATCACGGAGATGCATCAAACCACCTTTTCACAGAGCATGGCTCATAAACTACTGACATCTTTGATCAACCCTTACCTGCTAAATAAGTTTAACCCTTTACCAAACAATCCCGGGATTTCACGACCCTAAGAATGAAGCCTTTTGAAAACATTGTGGGAAAAGGAGAAAATGCTGGTAACCAGCATTTTCTCCTTTGCCCACAATGTTTTCTACCCTTCCAAGAACAAATTTTAAATTTTCAGTCACAATCATTATGTCGTCTATACATGCTTTCAATTTGGACTAGTCTAAAATTTTGTCATGTGGTAAAGAGTTAATGAAACTTTTCAAGTCGATGGTAAAAACCAAAAAATTGCTGTTTCAAAGTCATTTATGGGGGAAAATATCTCCTTATCGGACAGTGTAGATCCTAGATCAGATTGCACGTCCTGTGCAGTCTGATCTTGATCTACACTGTCCGCAAAAGGTAATTGAGTCGCGCTTAGCAGCCTTAGCGTTAATTAACGACACACAGCGGTCTAAACCTTTCCAATCAGGACAAGTTTTCAAGAGATTGGGGCACAAAAACTTAAAACTTGAAAGCATAGTAAGTGGAAAAATGATCTAACGCTTCATAATACACAATGTTTTTCATTTAGTGCGGATGTGACTAAGTATGTGTGTGTATGTCTATGAGGGAAGTGCTAATGTGTGCACTGGATACCAGGCCCTCTTTGCTCTTTATTGTTAGGTTTGATACAGCCGACTGCACGGGAATAGTGAAAATGTTACCCATCCCATCGCATTACTTTTTTTTTTCTAACTTAATCACTCATATGGTATACAGAGTAAGTTTAGTACGAACGCAAGACAGTTCTTTACTTTGTTGGTTGTTTATAGCAGTATTTCCATTATGTCACGATGACCAGTGCAGCCATCCATGTCTTCATATACCACCCACAAACAAAATAGTTTCGAGTACATTGTATGAAAAGAGTTCACACTGTGTTCAGCTCTGAGCGAGGGATGAATGCTTTTGCAAAGACTTTCATCAGTCCTCGGAAATAATTTTTGGCCTACTCGAGGTCTGAACTAACGATTCCTACGATTCATGTAGCCACTTGGGTTACCGGCAGTTTTGCACTTGTTGGAAGAGAAATTCTTTTTGTTGAATTAGAAATTCATTTCATTGGACAGGAAATTCGTGTTATTGGAAGAGAAATTCGTTTTGGACTGGCTTACCTTTAAGGTGACAAAGCACACTGCTTGAATCCTAAGAGTTGCTGATTCGATTTCCGGCGCGGCAAAGTTCTTTCCTGGGATTAATAGAACAAATTATAGTCATTGAGACAGAATCTATTTCTCTCGCTGGACATTGTTTTTACGATGTTTGAGTTGGAAAGCAGGCGATGGTTTTGTTAAAAAAATGTACAAACTACAATGTATTGGTAAAAGAAGCTCTATGGAAGGCATGAATATTTGCACTGACCACCGCGATATTTATGAAATAACGTTGAAAACTGTCTGAAACTCCAAAGTAAAGATAGGTTGGCTGTGATCACCGGCCTTTTTAACTCCACAGGTCGATCATGGTACACCGAATATTTTCGTTGGTCGATCATCGAGCACCGTTAGTGGAAAGGCCTGTGCTGTGATCCTAGAGTCCTCGGCTAGAATGCAAGAGGTCCTAGGTTGCAAGTTCAGTTTAACTCTTTAGATGGCGCAATATTTTGAGCCATGCTTTGTGGAAAGGGCTTAATGCAGCTGCAAAAAAAAAAGTATCGACCTAGGTCAGCCTGCGCGGACTGCGCGCAGGCTGACCTCGATCGATAATTTTTGCTATTTGTAATTTCTTTGCATGTCCAAGGACTATTCTGGCGCCGTGATATGACCGGTATTATGTTGAAAGCGGCGTAAAACACCACCCAATCAATCGATCGATCGATCAATCAATCAATCAATCAATCAATCAATCAATCAATACAAGGACTATTCTCCCCCCAGACTCAATCAATAAACAAAATGGATTTCATGGATCCATAGTCATATCATGTCTTGCTTGGTACAATGTACCATTGAGATGCATTAATCTCCCGTTCCACACAGCATGGCCGCTTTTACACTAGGGCATATTCAAAGCATTTGAAAACGGCATTCTACACGTAACTGAAATGAAGCGATTGCTCTTTGAATGGCTAGAAAACATTGTTGATAAGGATACTATGATTTACATTAGAGGATGAATATCGTGCTTTCTTTTTATTTGTAATAAAGTTAACGAGATAAGACAAAAGATGTGAGTCACGCACTGGCAAAAGGGGGCTTAATGCATCTCCGTGATGCATGATATCGAGCAAGCCCTCGCAAAATTATGGATCCATAATAGGCCCCCCCCCCCCGCTTTTTCACAAACGATTTAATCATGAGGTGCACTTGTCCTTGAGCATACAGAAAATTGGTCAATAGCGAAAAGTTTCGGCCAGGTCAGCCTGCGCGGACTGGGTTGATACTTTTAGCAGATGCATTAAGCCCCTTTTTGACAGAGCGTGGCTAATATGTAGACCTATTCTTGGTTAACAGGACAACCCATTAGAGAAAATTTGAATGCCATCTTTTGTAATGAAAACACGGCAACAATAAAAAAAAAATACTAGCATTATCATTCTGTGGAATTACTAGTAATCGACGTGCACATCACAAAATTCTGTAGATGTATTAACTCTTAAAGCGCCTTTCACGACTATAGTTGCATTTGCGGCCAATGTAGATTAAGATCAGGCTGCACAAAACGTGCAGCCTGATCTTTGATCTACACTGTCCGCTTTGATGAATCACTGTAGACAAAGCAACCATGACATTGCAATTATTTGGGTCATATTTCTAGGATGAAATGTCTGGCAGGTTTATTTGGCGCTCTAAGGGTTAAAAATGTATATGTATTGTGGCCAATAGAGCTAATTACATGAATAAAAACATTGTATTGTATCGTAATCGAGATTCGACATGCTAGGTGATTCCTGGTTTCAGTGTTAAAGCTTTCAAATTCTCAACGTTTTTAAACACATTTTTTCATCAATGTAGATACAATTTAAAGTTACAATATCTGCAAAAAGTAAACAAAGAATGTGTTCAAATACATATAAATTTAAATCATATCATTTGAAAGTGTGGAAATTATAGTGAAAATGGCAATCTGTTATTGTAAGCTCAGTTTAAGTGTTAGTCGCTGGCAGATAAATTAATTTCAAAACTAGGTTAAAACTTGCCAGGTCACTCTATCTTTTTGTTTACTTTTTGCATGTTTGAAAATTCATTTTTCTGCCAGCGACTAAAACTTGGACCGACCACGCAGTCGCAGGTTGTCATCTTCACATTTTCCACACTTTTAATTGTAATGATTTAAATTCAAATGCATTTTAACACCTGCATTGTCTTTTTTTGCTGCTATTGGGCCTTTAACCCTTAAGCTGCTGAGCGCGACTCCCTTACCTTTTGCGGACAGTGTAGATCAAGATCAGACTGCACAGAACGTGCAGTCTGATCTTGAATCTACACTGTCCGATAAGGAGATAGATTAATTTTCTCTAGAAAAAAAAAAGTTTGTAATGTAATTACTGTATTCGGATTTTCACTATCAGCTTGAATGTTTTATTAAAGTTATATAGCAGGATAAGGGTTAACAATGAAGACAAAACAATCATGATATGACAACGTTTTTGCGACCTCTTTCATTCCTGTTCGACATTTCGTGTACACTGCGGCGTTACCATCCGTATCTAATTCGTAACTCGAGAAGCTGTAGAGAAAGGCATCCTGGAGAACGCACATATTCATGGTGAAACTTCAGTTTTTAACCATTTACCCGCTAAATGAATGAAATGAAACCTTTAAGCCGATCGTAAAACACACAGTTTTTCTATTTCAAAGTTATTTTTGGGGAAAAAATATCTCCTTACCGGACAGCGTAGATCCAAGATCAGACTGCACATTCTGTGCAGCCTGATCTTGATCTCAACTGTCCGCAAAAGGTCTTTGAGTCGCGCTTCGCAGCCTTAGGGTTTAGTTCATCCTTTAGCTGCTAGATAAGTGAAATGAAAATACGACAGTAAAAGCCAAAATGTTACTACTTCAAAATTATTTTGGAGTAGGAGGGGAATATTTTCCTTATTAGACAGTGTAGATCCAAGATCAGACTTCACGTTCTGTACAGTCTGATCTTGATCTACACTGTCCGCAAAAGGTTCTTGACTCGCGCTTAGCAACCTGAGGGTTATAGAGATACAGATAAAATCGTTGAATGTGTATTTACATGAAACTTGATACGCTGAAGAAAATATGTTTTCTAGCTTTGCGTTTTCATGAATTTCCCTTTTTTCTGTTTGCGCAACACAGCAGCATTGACCTATTTACGTCCCTGCTGCTGATAGCTTCTGAGAAAAATTGTGGGAAAAAGAACAATTACTTGTAGCAAGGAATTGCATCTTTTACCATTACGTAAAGGACAATTTCTTAAGAGCCCTACTTCCTCAGGGCTAGGGGTCCTGCGTGGCTCAGTGTTAAAGTGTTGGACTCGTAACCTGGAGCCCCACCTGATCCGCTGGACTTTTCGTGGGTGTGTCCTTGGGTAAGACACTTCAGAGCCCTAGTCTAGTATTGGTAAAACCCAGGAAATAAATGAATATGTGAGCTGTCGCCGTGATATGACTGAAATAAAGTTGAAAGCGGTGTAAAACACCATTCAATCTATTAGTCAATCTTCAGGGCCAGGAGTTCTCCTTGATGCAGTATTTGACGCTACTTTTCAGCACTATTTCAGTCATATCGCGGCGACACCTCATATGTTCATGTGTACCCAAGGTTTCACCTGTACAAGGCTAGGGCTCTGAAGTGTCTTGCACAAGGCCACTCCTACGAAAACCCCAGTGCTTTCGGTGAGGCTCGAACCCTGGTACTCTAGCTTCGATTCTCGTTTGCGGCGCCTGTAACGGTACAAATAGGGGTGTTGTTTGGCATGGCGTTACGCAGCTCCAGCCCAGTACCAGTGAAATCTAGGACACACAAATGAGTAAGCTGTCCCCTTATTATGACTGAGTTATTGTTGAAAGTGGAGTAAAACACCCTACAGAGGGAACACTTATTGAAAGTGAACTGTCTTATTTGATCATAATAATGGTGTTTTAAGCATGATCCTTTTCCTACAACATTTTTCCATATTATTCGATAAAGGAATTTGTTCCGTTCTTTATTTGTTTCCTCCTACTGGTCGTACTAACTTCACACATGCCTGCATAACCGTTTACCGCACAATGCCGCCTTTTAACGACCCTTGGAGAGAATCCTTTTGAAAACATTGTGGGAAAAGGAGAAAATGCTAGTAACCAGCATTTTCTCCTTTTCCCACAATGTTTTCTACCCTATCAAAGAAAAAATGGTGCCATTTGAGCCACATTGAAATTGTCGTCTGCAAATGCTTTCAATTCGGCTAAGGCAAAAATTTTGTCATTTCGTAAAGGGTTAAACCATAGCTTAGTAAGTGTGGCTCGGTGCGCTGTTGCGGACAATGTAGATCGAGATCAGACTGCACAAAACTTCCAATCTAATCTTGGACCTACCACTGTCCCCTACGGTATTTCTTTCCGTTTGAATTAACTTTAAAATCGCAATGTTTGGGTTTTTACTATCAAGTGGACATTTTCGTTTCATTTATTTAGCAGAAGTTAAACCATAGCTTTCTAAGTGCGAGTCAAGGCGTTTTTTCCGAGAATGTAGGTCAAAATGAGATGCACAGAACGTGCAGTCTGATCTTAAGTCTACACTGCCCGATACAGTGAGATATTTCAGGCAAAATAATAGTATGTTTTGTGGGATTGTCCTTGAGCAAGGCATCTCAGAATCCCAGCCCAGTGCTGTTGGAACCCAAGATACATAAGACTCATTTAGCAGCCGTCTTGATATGACTGACATTGTAACGGAAGCGACATAAAACACCGTTCAGTCATTTATCAAGTAATTCTTCACCAAACAATCTCGAGTGTTAACGGCCCTGAAAAAGAAGCCTTTTTTGAAAACATTGTAGCATTTTCTCCTTTTCCAACAAAGTTTTCTACCCTTTCAGTGAAAAATCTCTTTATTTGAGACACATGAAACTCGTGGTCCGCAAGTGATTTCAATTTGGACAAATCTAAAATTTTGTCATATGGTAAAGGTGTAAACACTGAACACAATTTAAGTTGGTGTTTCAGACAATATAGATAACGATCATACAGCTCAAAAAGGCTGAAGTTCGATCTTGAATCAACACTGATATATATGTGTGGGGTCCTATGGTACTGCGTGACCCAGCAATAAGGGGTAGGACCTGAAACCTAGTGGGTCCTTGTTTGATACTCACCAAAAAGCATCGGGTTTTTTGACTTGCAAGATGCTTTGATCAGAGCCTTAGCTTTGTTCGGGTAAAACCCAGAACATCGTGAATATGTGAGGTGTGGCTTTGATATGACTGAAGTTATGTTGAAAGCGGCACAAAACACTCGTAAGTTAATTAATATTTCATTCTACTAACATGCCACAACAGCATAAATTTTCTCCTATCAGTGTTTTCAAAAGCCTTCTTTAGGAATCAGAATCAGAATCAGAATATTTTAGGATCGTAAAAGTTTCATCTGGCAAAGGGCGTAGGCTCGGCTGTAGTGTTTATAAAGGGCTCTCAAAAATCTTTGCGAAGGGTAGCAGATGTAGAATGCAACCGATAAAGCTCTGCTTTGAAGAAACGTTTGAGCCGTGCTCTGGCAAAAGGGGTATACTAGTAGTGCCTCTCCGTGATGCATTATATAAAGCAAGTATAATTGTGGATCTATAAAATACATTTTGTCTAACAGTTAACTAAATTACGAGGTAGAAAGGTCCTTGGACATCGAGAATATTTACCAAAATAGTTTCGACACAGGTCGGCCTCCATGGAATGCGCAGACTAACCTCAGTCGAAAACTAGCCCCCCCCCCTCAAAAAAAATGTATAAACCCCCTCTTCACGGAGCATGGCTTATTCCATTAAAGTTTGATAACACAATTACGAGTGAACTCTGTTTATCAAACAGGTCAGGCGAATGTCTTGATATTTTTTTTCCGGTCCAGCAATAAATTATTCAGAAGGCAATTTTACACACACATGAGAAAAGGAAACAAACTACACATGGTTTTAAATAACACTTAACCACACAGTCTCGAGTTTTATGGAATCAGGGGAAGAAAGCTTTTGAAAACATTGTGGGAAAAGGAGAAAATGCTGGTGACCAGCATTTTCTCCTTTTCCCACTATGTTTTCTAGTCTTTCAAAGACAAAATATGTTATTTGAGCCACTTTTAATTTGGCGCTTTCAAATGCTCTCAAACCGGGAGAAGTCTAAATGCATTGTCGTTAGGTAAAGAGTTAGCCCTTTACCAGACGACAAAATTTTCGCCTTGTCCAAACTGAAAGTATTTACAGACGACAATTTCGTTGTGGCTCAAATGGTGTGATTTTCTTTTCATAGGGTAGCAAACATTGTGGGAAAAGGAGAAAATGCTGGTGACTAGCATTTTCTCCTTTTTTCACAATGTTTTTAAAAGGCTTCTTTCCCAGTGTCGTTAAAGGCGGCATTGTGCGATAAAGAGTTAAACCAAACCTTGTTGCTGTGCCCCGATATCTGAATAGTAACGAGCAGGGCTTGAGAAACAGGGGTCGTGGCTTTGAATTCGGGTTCGTCCAAAACATTGTCTCGTGGATTGATGGAAGAGTCCAGTTCTTTCACAATTTCTATTCTGTGTAGGAAAGCAGCCAGTGACCCACTTGTCCCACGAGAATGCTTTAAACCTTTTCCAAACGAGAAGTTTTAGAAAGTATCGCCAGATGACATACTCTAATTTCGATACAAATGAACCAAGGTCTCAGAAAGGACAGAGAAGATCGTGGGAAAAGGAGAAATTGCTTCTTACAAGAAGCCTTCGGGATTGTTAGGTAAAGAGTTAAGCTTGTACCGCACAATGCCACCCTTTAACAATCCTGGGAAAGAAGCCATTTGAAAACATTGTGGGGAAGGGAGAAAATGCTGGTAACCAGCATTTTCACATTTTCACAAGCATTCCCACATTGGTTTCTGCCCTATCAAAAAAAAAAATTGCAAAATTTGAGCCACGTTGAAACTGTCGTCTGCAAATGCTTTCAGTTTGGACAAGGCTAAAATTCTGTCGTCTGGTAAAGGGAAACAGTACTTCTGTTACATTTGTGCATAAACGATTTTCAGCCGAATGGAAAAGTTTTTCTTTGTTACATGTACATTAAGTACTCTGAAATTCGAGTCGCCTCTGTAGTTCAAGTTTCGATCAAGGTAGAAACACAAACCGCGGAAATTTTACAACCTTAGCCCTGCGCTGTTCCTAATCGATGAAAACAAAACCTCACAAGTGATCATCACAAAAAAAGTTTTCTTTGGTCGTTTTTTAATTTGGTCTGTATAACAATGCATGCCTATTCCAACTGCCCGTCCGGGTAGCTCAGTGACTTGTATATGACTTGTTACGTGGGGGTTTCGGGTTTGATACCCAGTTGAGGCAAACTTTCTTTCCGGCGATTTTTCGCCTCTCACACCTGATGCATCTGAGAAAAGTAGTCAATAGCTTGGAAAGAAAGTTGTGTAAATACTGGTGTGAGGGCCCAAGGAAACACATGCGTGGGTGCATTGACCGCCATGATATGACATAAGCTGTGAAAACGGCGTTAGACTCCTCTAAAAATAAACCTATTCGAACTAAAGTTTGCCGAGTTCTGTAGCCCAGTCGGTAGCGGACGGAGCTTGAAAACAAAGGTTTTTAGTTCGAATCCCCTGCTCGACCAGTTTCTTTCCGAGGATTGCGGCGGAATTTACTGCCGATCATGGTTTCGACGATATCTTAGTGGGAAAGCAGCCAGTGGCTTGGAAAGAATATTGTATGTGCAAAGTACTGTTGAAGAAACTCAAGGAAAGCTCGTATAGGCGCACTGGCCCCCGCGATATAACTGTAACATCCATACAAATAAAACCAACATATCCAACGAAAGTTGCTTTTGTGGAGATTGGCACCGGGTTAAAGATCAGACTGCAGAGAACGCGCAATCTGGGGCTAAGACCATCCGAATTACGACTAGCTGTTTCGCCTTGGCCAACCAGATTTTTGAATTTAGAATCTTAACAATATTCAGTACCGGTATTTTGATGAATATGGATCCAACATTTGAATCTATGCTTTCCGATTTTCTAGGTGTAGAAAATAACGTAATTTTTGATTGGCTAAACCATTCGGTTTAGTCAGAATGGTTTAGCCAATCAAAAATTGAGTAACTTTTAAATTGAGAAAGTTCTTGAGAATTAGAGTAAGAATGTTATAAAGAATGATTGGTAAATACGGGTCAGGTAGGCCCAAGAAGTGTTACTAACTAAAGAATACTGTTGTGCAGACAGAACTAAGTCCTTATAATTAGATGTAACCAAGGGATGATTGATTGATCGGTTGGTTGGTTTGTTGGTTGGTTGGTTGGTTGGTTGGTCGTTTGGTTGGTTGGTCTTTTGGTCGGTCGGTCGGTCGGTCGGTCGACTGACTGACTGACCGATCGATTGATTGATTGCGTGGTGTTTTACGTCGCTTTCAATACTATTTCAGTAACATCACGGCGACAGCTCACATATTTATGTATGTCCTGAGTTTCACCCGCTCTAGGCCAGAGCTCTGAGGTGTCTTGCCCAAAGACACTCCCGCGAAAACCCAGTGCTTCCAGTGAGGCTCATGTCCAACTGTTTGCCACTGAGCCCCGCGGGACTTGAAGGGAGGATTACAAGATATTTTGAATGTGCACTAAATCAAGATGATGCTGTAGCACATTGTCCAGTCTGATCTGGACTCTTTCCTACAGACAGACAGACAAAACTTTTAATGGCTCAAATTCACAAAATATAAATACATGAGCACAATAGCATAGACAAATAATGTAAATAACACAAGCATAAATAGTGACAAGAGAAAGGTAGGTGTAAGAATTAAAGAGTTTGGGGTTGACACTTATTACGATTTCAATTTAGGTTCAAAGTTTTCCCGCTGCGTCATGAACTTGGAGGTTTTTCTTTTAATTAATCAAATTAATGTTTAAAAAGAGCACGCCATTATTAGGTAACGGCAGACAGAGGAGGCAGAGACAAAACCGCAGGTTGATCCCTGACCCCGCTGTCAGCCGTCAGAACAAAGATTGAAACGGACTATAGATCTATATATAACATAATACATTATAATTAAGTAGGGAAATACTTAGCAAAACTTTCGCAGTAAAATAAATATTCCAAAGGAGGTTGAGAACTGAAAAATATGCTTTTCAAGTACATGTACATCATGTATGTATTCATTTGAGTCCAGGTTTAAACCTACGGAATGCTGTTTCTACGGAATCATGTTTCCACCATCCACTTTTCGACCTACGAGGAACTCGAAAAGTAGAAATTAGGCACACTAACTTCCACTTTTCTAGCAAAAAAGTTACCTCGAAAAGTCGAAAAGTTGAAGTTTTTGACCTGACAATTGTCAAAAAACTTTCGACTTTTTGATGGCGGAAAAGGATTCCGTAGGATTCCATATAAACCTCCTACACAAACGGCAATAAAAAGATTGACGTCTTCGTTAAGTTATAAATCTGCATTTGAATAAAGCATTTAGAAAAAATCGACTTCAAATCCAATGGACTATATACACTGAGTATATGTATACCCAGTGCATTAAATACTAGTATTTCAGCGTCAAATATATGGGTCATGATCTGTGAAAAGGGGCTTAATGCATCTGCGAAACGTATCGACCCAGGTCAGCCTGCGCAGTGCGCGCAGGCTGACCTGGGCCGAAACTTTTCGCTATTGGTCAATTTTCTGTATGTCCAAGGACCATTCTACCTCATGATTAAGCCGGTTGTTAAAATAATTGCTATCATGGACCCATAATTATATGATAGCTTTATAAGAGTAATGCATCACGGAGATGTAAAATGCATCGCGGAGATGCATTAAGCCCCCTTTTGCCAGAGCGTGACTCAATTATAAACTCGGCCTCTTTTAACGGGTGTAAATGCTATCCAATGAAACTCGGAAAGATTTGCGCTTAACAAGTTTTACTTTACACGCGGACGGTATAGACACAAGATCAGACGTTTCGTGGAGTCTGATCTTGATATATACCGTCTTTAAATACCCCTGCCTTGGCCCATGGCGATGAAATAAATGATTATTGTATATGACTAAAAGTTGATCACTAAATTTGAGTAGCTTGTGCGGACAGACTAGATTCCTATAAACTCTTAGTCTGCTATGCGCGTCTCACTGACCTTAAGCGGACAGCGTAAATCAGGATCAGACTGCAAAGAATGTGCATTTCACTGCACACAATGAATGTACAATATCCCGTAAATGCGGGACATTATGGGAAATGGGGTGGGTTTTAATAATGAAATCGAATTCATTAGGGTATTTTTTGATTGACTGATAGTATTTGTGCCATTTATGTAGCCTTATTGGGTTTTATAATGAAGCAATTCGATTTCCTGTATTTACAGGGCATTGACCGCACTGAAGAGACATCAGGCACTGGTGCTTATCTCTCTAATCGGACTGGTGTCCATACTGAATAGCGTCTTCATCGTGCATGGTACGTATTTCCTAGTACTCTGCTGGTCGGGCAGAGAAGCCTGAGTTCCTTCGCAAACCAAAAATGATTCAAGATATATGAGCCATGCTCTGTGATATATGAGCCATGCATCTGCAAAAAATATCGACTCATGTCAGCCTGCGCAGTCTGCGCAGGCTGACATTGGTCGAAAGTTTTTGCGATTTGTAAGTTTTCTGCATGGCAAAAGACTTATTCTACTTCCAGATCCAGTTGATAGTTAGGCTAAATGGATTTTATGGATCGATAATTATGTGATGACTTGCTTGGTATAATGCATGATCGGGATGCATTTAGCCCCCCTTTTGCCGGAGGATGGGTCGTACCTATATGATTTAAAATTTGAACGTAGAATGTTCTTTCGTCATGCTGCAGTGCATAATTTATGAAACTGTTTTCCAGACTAGCCTACAAAGTTGTAGACTAGTCTAATTTGGAAGCAGTTGCAGACGACAAATAAGATGTGGTTCAAATGATAAGATCCGTCTTTGAAAAGGCAAAAAACATTATAAGAGAGTGAGAAAAAGCTGGTTACCATTATTTTCTCAATTTTCCTACACGGCGTTTCGCAAGCCTTTCGATCGTTTAAACTCGGGAACGAGTACTTAATTCTTTACCACACAATCTCGACTTTTAACGACCCCGTGAAAGAAGCCTTTTGAAAATCTTGTGGGAAAAGGAGAAAATGCTGGTAACCAGCATTTTCTCCTTTTCCCACAATGTTTTCTATCCTTCCCAAAACAAATTTCAATTTTTTAATCATACTGATTGTGTCGTCTGCAAGTGCTCTCAATTTGGACCAGTCTATAGATTTTGTCGTTTGGTAAAGAGTTAAAGAACATAATGACAACGGAGAAATTACTCATTTCGAGCTATTAACCCTTTTGTCACATTGTTTCACTTGGTTTTATGCATCATTCCGTTAGCCATGGTGTCATTCATATTTTGAAAGGCTGTTTTCAGTGTGGGGGTCCTCTGTTCTTCAGAGGTTAAGATGTTGGCTTTGAAATCAGAATTCCTGGATCAATATCAGCTTGTCATTTGAGAATCAGGTCCCTGGGCAAGGCCCAACTGAGCCCTAGTCATGTAATGGTGAAAACCGGGATATATATCTATATACAGAGTTCCACTTAGAAGGTGCGATTTTGATTTCAAAATTGAAAATCTCGGTTATTCTTTACTAAAACCTATGTTATGGGTACTCATTAGAATCGTCTCACGGAGACGATTCTAATGAGTACCCACAACATAGGGTTTGGAAGAGAAATAATGGATTAAGAATGCCATCACTCCCTCTTATCTGGAGCTCTGTATATATGAGCTGTTTTAGTAATATCACCAAACTGATAAGAGCGGTGTTATACAACACATCAATCAAACCTTAGAAAAGCCAAATAAATGAGCCACGCTCTGGCAAAAGGGGATTTCATGCTTCTCCGTGATACATTTTACTGAGCAACTCATCAAATAATTATGGATCCATGAAAGCCATTTTGTCTAACAACCAGCTGAATCGTGACGTTGAATGGTCCTCGGACATGCGGATTATTGACCAAAAGCAAAAAGTTTCATCACAGAATAGCCTGCGCGAACTGCGCAGGCTGATCTGTAATGAAACTTTTTGTAAATGTATTAAACGCCCTTTTCACAAAGCATAGCTCAAATTAAGTTTACACTTCCGGAAAAGAAAGGGTTCTGAGTGACTGTGTTCACGAACCGTTCTACACTGTATTCTTTTCGGCGTAGCTGAATGTGCTAGCTTTAGACCTATTTTTAGGTACTGATAACTCATGAATGAATAGAAATTTTTCATTGGTCGAAAATGTAGGCATATTTATTTTAAGAGCCCCAGCCTTTTTGCTGGCAAATTTACGCCGTCTATCTTTTTTTTTTAATTTTATTTCTAATTCTAATTCTCGAAAACTTTTCCAACTTCCAAAGTAATATTATTTCGGGTTGGATAAACCATTGGTTAGCCAATCAGAAGTTGCATTTCTCTGCGGCTTTAGATTTGGACTAAAAATGTTATTTAGCAACCCTAAGGCTGCTGGGGTGGCTGAGGCTGCTCATAACGCTTTTGCGGACAGTGTAGATCAAGATCGGACTGCACAAAACGTGCAGTCTGATCTTGGATCTACATTGTCCGATAAGGAGATATTTTTTTCCCCAAACATACCTTTGAAAAAGCAAGATTTGGGGTTTTAGTACATGTATCGGCTTGAAAGTTTCATTTCACTTATTTAGCAGGATAAGGGTTAAAATCGTGATTGATTACGTGGCTTGATGAAGCGATTTTAGAGTATCTTAGAAAATAGCAGACAATGTTGCTTCAAGATCGGACTGCACCGTCTGCCCTCATATAAATGAGCGGCGCTCTGTGAAAAGGGGGTTTAATGTATTGCTGTAATGCATTGTACCAGGCAAGTCGTCGGATCAGTTTTGTGTAAATCCGATCGAATCGTGAGGTAAAGCTGAGAATGGTGATATGACGTGTAGATAGTTTCTCTGCGACAAAATCATTTCGACCCAGGTCAGCATGCGTGTACTGCGTGTACTGCGGAGGTGTTCAAGCAGGCTTACATTGGTCGATACTGTTTTTGCAAATACATTAAAGCGGAGCCTGACTCAAATGTATTATGCAATCTTATCTCTAGGTCTTGGCTGACTGCAAAAACAACCGAGGTTGTTTCTCTCAATGTATGGTTTAGATAATGATTTATTGGTTTAGCAAGACAGCGCTTTGAAAAAATAAACAAAAGGATTTTTAATGGAAAGCCGATGGTTTTTTTTTTATAATGGACATTCACAACCAAACGTATCTCTCTGTTGTATTTAAAGATACATCTATTCTCTTTTTCAGCCAGTTTCTAATCTATTCATTTCTAATCTATTCATTTTCAATTTTATCAAAGTATAATCATTCTTGTATCTTCATGCCAAATGTTGCCCCTGACGGTTGCAAGGCTGCATAGTTTACGACAGATACAAAATACATTTCATTTTCTGGAGGCCGTCAAAGAAATAACTGCTCTGACGTTTCCAGTTTGAAATCAAAGATTTCCGATATATGTATTTATCCCTTACAGCATGTATATCGACAATGTTTTTCTGTGTTTACATAGCTGACTAATTTTTAACCATTCTACCGTCAAATTTCAACAGCTTTTTATTTTGGCCCCTAGGATGTTTCTTTGAAACAACCGTCATGGCATTGTTGTTAAACCGCAACATAATACACGATAGTTTTCAGTCATCGGACATGACGATACTAGGGCACTGTAGGCCTTGCCTAAGACCATGACGATACCATTTCAAAGCTGTTGTCATCGTCACACAGTAGGGTAAAAATGCAGGCCCAAGATCAGACTGAACATTATTTACAATCTGATATTAATCTACACTCTCATACGAAAACAAAAAAATGGAAAACCCGTTTTTCCACGTCCATATTTGGGTCAGTATTTAGCTTGTTATTGACGATCAATTAAATTCAATCACGATTCTATATTTTTCCTATTTATCGCTATAAATTACTTCAACTCTTAACTCTTTACCACACAATCCCGAGTTCTAACGACCCTAAAAGGTAAGGCTTTTGAAAATATTGTGGGAAAAGAAGAAAATGCTGGTACCAGCATTTTCTCCTTTTCCCGCAATGTTTTCAACCCTATCAAAGAAAGAAATAATCATTTGAGCTACATTTAATTTGTCGTCTGCAAATGCTTTCCATTTCATTCAGTCCGAAATTTTGTTATTTGGTAAAGTCTTAACCAAAGGTCAAGCATTTGCTGATGGCAAATAAATGTGGCTCAGATCTGGAGACTGGTTTTTGTTGGGATAAAAAAAACAATGTGGGAAAAGAATAAAATACTGGTTACCAACATTTTCTCATTTTCCAACAATGTTTTAAAAAGTCATCTTCCTCAAGATGATTAAAACTCGGGTTTGTGTGGTCAAGGGTTACGCGGTTCCTTTTTCCCGTGATTAACCCTTGTGCTGCTAGACGCGACTCATTGCACTTTTGTGGACAGTGTAGATTAAAATCAGATTGCACAGAACGTGCAATCTTATTTTGGATCTATACTGTCCGACACGGTGATATTTTTTTTTTTCCCCAGCAAATGGGACTTTGAAATCGAAATATTTGGGATTTTACCGTTCGCTAAGTTTACATTCAACTGACTTACTAGTGGCATGGTTTAAAGTTACAGTTCATTGGTTTACATTGAAACTACCCTAATGGGGTACTGACATCATAACAAGACCTGCTCTGGCTCTTTGCCAGAGCGCAGTTGTTTAGACTTGTCCAAATTCAAAGCATTTCTAGACGACATAATGAATATGGCTCGAATGGTTGAATTTGTCATTGAATGGGTAGAAAACATTGTGGAAAAAGGAGAAAATGCTGGTTATCAGCATTTTCTCCTTTTCCCACTGTGTCTTCCTCTCTGGGGATCCCAAAGCACGGTAGTGTATGGTAAAGGGTTATCTTTTTCCATTAAAAATCCGCTTCAGTTTTTTTGTATGATTTGTTAAAAGGACTGAAACATCGAGGGAAGAAATTAAGATTTTGTTTTCAATGTAATGAAAAGCATTGTAGGAAAAGGAACAGCTGTTGTAACAAGCTATTTCTTTTTTTTACCGCCCGGGTAGCACAGTGATAGCGTATCTGACTCGTGACCTGGTGGTTGCGGGTTCAATACCCGTTTTATGCAAACTTTCTTCCCGGAGAGTTTTCGCCTCTCACCTCTGATGCATGTGAGAAAAGTAGTCAGTGGCTTGCAAAGAAAGTTGTGTCAATACTGGTGTAAGTAAGCCAGGAAACACATGCGTAGGTGCACTGACCGCCGTGATATGACCTAAGCTGTTAAAACGGCGTTGAACTCCAATACAACCAACCAACCAACCACAAGGTGTCTTACAGTAGATAACAATTTTTGTTCCCGTCTTACAGTACATTTTTCTACTTTTTTTGTGGGAGTGTTCTTGTGCGAGACACATTTCAAAGCCTAGCCTAGTACTGGTTAAAACCCAGAAAATACATAAATATGTGACTTGTCGCCCATGATATGACGCCCATGATATGACGGAAATAATATTGAAAGCGGCGTGAAAAAACATTCAATCAACATTTTTCTGCAAGTGACTGGAACTTTGACAGAATACACTGTAACACATAATTAGACCCATAATGATATCCATACTTTTAAATAATATTTATTAAATTTGTCTACATGGTTGACTTCCAAATTGTTTACTTTTGGCCGCTAGGGTGCCTTTATCCTCCACATGCAAACAGACTAGGCCCCAGGGTCCGTAATCACCAACCATATACAAGAACATTCTTAATCTTATTCTCCAAGATTTTCAAAATTTGAAAGTAACACTACTTCTGATTGGCTAAACCATTTGGTTTAGCCAGTCAGAAGTTGTGTTACTTTCTAATTTAGACAATTCTGGAGAATAAGTCTGAGAACGTTCTAGAGAATGGTTGGTGAATACGGACCCAGTTTCACAAAAATAATACTTAACCCTTTACAATACAAAGCCGATTTTTAACGACCCTGAGGAAGAAGTATTTTGAAAACATTGTGTGAAAAGGAGAAAATGTTGGTAACCAGCATTTTCTCCTTTTCCCACAATGTTTTCTACCCTATCAGAGAAAAATTGCATCGTTTGAGCCACACTGAAATTGTCGTCTACAAATGCTTTCAATTTGGACAAGTCTAAAATTTTGTTGTTTGGTAACGGGTTAAGTCTCTCATTCTGCTCAAATCCGCTAACATACTCTATTTCTTACTTGAATTGGTTATTTGATTCGCATTTCCCGTAACATTAATTAACAGACTTTAGTAACGATCTCAGATCTTGAGTTTACACAATGTTCCAAACTCAACTCGGAAAAATAACAGACTTAAGTCTGTTCAGGGAGTTAAATTTCTTTTTTAATTTTTCCGAGATGATTCTAAAACGTCGTATAAACTCTGCCAAGCCCTCGTAGCTCAGCCGGTAGCGTACAGGACTTGAGAACAGGAGGTCGCTGGTTCGATCCCCGGCATGGCCAATTTCTTTCCAAGGATTGATGATAGTCATTGCGACAGGAATCATTCCTCTCTCACCGCTAACCATTGTTTCGACGATGGTCATGAGGGAAAGCAGCCAGTGGCTTGGAAAGAATATTGTGCGGAGTACTGGTAAAAGAAACGCCAGGAAAGCATGGATAGGTGCACTGGCCGCCGTGATATAACTGAAATAATGTTGAAAACGGCGTAAAACATCAACATACAACATCGTATAAACTCAGGATTTGATAGGGTAACTAATGTTGGTGAAATACGTCTCAAATAACGAACTGAACTTAAGTCGGAAAATGAGTTTGATAGCGGATTTCAGCAAATTGAGAGACTTATGTTTTTTCGTAAAACTTGGCCCAGAGTATCTAACTGCTTTGAAAGCAGTTTGGAAAGAGAAGCAACCGCTGTTAAACTCTTTACTACACGACAGAATTTTAGACCCGCCCAAATTGAAAGCGTTTGCAGACGACAAATTAAATGCAACTCAAGTATAGAAATTTGTTTTGGAAAGGGTGGAAAACATCGTGGGAAAAGGAGAAAATGCTGGTTACCAGCATTTTCTCCTTTTCCCACAGTGTTTTCAAAGAGCTTCTTTCCCAGTGTCGTTAAAAATCGGGATTGTGTGGTAAAGAGTTAACGATAGGTACTCATTTTTTTAAAACTCATTAAAAGACAAATTTCTATAAATATTTCCCCTTGTATAATTATGCTGTATTAAATTAAGGCTCGTTCGTCCGTCTATTCGCAATCTCTTGTAAAGCTATCGCCTCCGACAGTCATTATCTGAATTCCTCGCAAATGAGAAAAGTGTCTGTATATAAATGAGCCATGCTCTGGCAAAAGGGGGTTTAATACATCTCCGTGATGCTGGATAGCAAGCAAGTCATCACATAATTGTGGATCCATAAAATCTATTTTGTATAACAACCGACAAGTACAATGGTCCTTTGACATACAGAACATTGTCAATAGTGAAAAGTTTTGACCCAGGTCAGCCTGCGTGGATTGTGCAGGCTGACCCGGTTCGATATCTCTTGACGATGCATCTAGTCCCATTTTCACAGAGCATGGTTCACATAACGAAAAGGGGCCTTCGGACATTTGCGTAAAGCGCTGTCCCGGATTAGCCTGCGCAGTCCGCGCAGTCTAATCCGAGACGGCACTTTACGACTACATAAGATTTTTTCATACGGTGGACTGTCGTAAAACAGAAAATCGCACAAAAACGGGAAGTGTCGTCTCGGATTACTCACAGACTGCACAGGCTGATCTGGGACGACACACTTTTTTACGCATATGTCCGAAGGCCCCTTTTCGTGTGTTGCACGCCATATATAATTGTGCACCCCAGTCAGTTGTGTCAGAGGATTAGTGATAGTCATTGCGACATTATCCGTCCTCTCTCACGGCTGTACATTGTTTCGACCACGTTTAACCCTTTACCAAACAGTACCGAGATTTGACAAACCTAAGAAAGAGGGCCTTAGAAAACATTGAGGAAAAATGACTACGCAGGCTGATCTGTCTCGTACCTTTTGCTATCGGTCAATTTTCTACACGTTAAAGGACCAGTCTACCACATGATGCAGTCGGTTGTTAAACAAATTGGATTTTATAGATCCGAAATTATGATGATCTGCATGGTAGAATGTATTACGGAGATCCGTTAAACCCCTCTTGCCAGAGCTTGGCTCATTTATTTGGGGCAAATACCTATTTCTTTTGACGGTTTGTTCTCGTATGACGTCATTGGAATTATTTTTGTAAGAAAGCCATGCACTGTAAGAACCACTTTTGTAATAGAAATGCTATTTGTAATAAAATTTTCAACTTACACTGCTTCAATATTCACCTGTATACTTCACAACGACTATATTATATGGATGATTTTAACCCAAATCTTTACAGAAACATTATGAAAGATGGGAAAAAATCATCCATATATAGTCGTTTTGGAGCATATGGGTGAATACTGAAGGAATATAGCGAAGTTGAAAATTTTATTACAAATAGCCATTTTGTTACAAAAGTGGTTCTAACGATACTCTGGCAAAAGGAAACTTAATGCATCTCCGTGACGCATTATATCAAGCAAGTCATCACAGACTTAGGGATCAATATAATCCATTTAGTCCTTACAATTGACTGAATCTGGAGGAAGAGTGGTCCTTAGACATGCAAAAAATTGACCAGTAGCAAAAAGTTTCGACCCATGTCAGCCTGCGCGGACTGCGCAGGCTGACATGGGTTGATACTTTTTGGCAGGTGCATCAAGCCCCCTTTTCACAGAGCAAGGCTCAAGTATAACCTTGTTTACCTTTACCGGCAATGTCCACTATCATTCTCTGTGCCCATTCAACGACAAACCTGATCAATTTAGGTTCATTAAAACAATTTTGATGTATCCTCTGAAAATGCTTTCATTATGGAAGAGTCTGACATTTTGTCGCCTGGTACACAGTGAACGATCGATATGGAAATAACCTTTGTATAAATGGGAAATGAATCAGTGACTTAAAAAGCTATCACCTGCACAGATTGCGGATCAGGAATATGTATATGGGTTCTACTCTGACAAAAGGGGACTTAATGCATCTCCGTCATACATTATACCAAGCAAGACACCACATAGTTATGGATCCCCCCCCCCAAAAAAAGTCCAGTTTGCTGAACAACCGACTGAATCATGAGGTAGAATGGTCCTTTGACATGCAGAAAATTTAAAGATAGCCAAAAGTTTCGGCCCATGTCAGCCTGTGCGAACTGCGCAGGCTGACATGGGTCGATACTTTTTGCAGATGCATTAGGCCCCCTTTTCATAGAGCATATGTATTCTCTTTTTCTATGAGCCATGCTCTGTGAAGAGGGGGTTTAATGCATTTGCTAGAGGTTTCGACCAAGGTGAGCCAGAGCATTCCAATAAGTCTGACAAGGATCAAAACTGTTTGCTATTGGTCAATTTGACCGCACTCCCCCGACTTTGTTTTAAGACGTTGGTCGTTGGATCATCTTGTTCTTCGGTCAACAGCAGCTGCTGAATCTAAACATTCCTCCATTTACTTGTCTACCCAGGCTGTTGAAGCACAACAGGTCGGGCTAAACCCGAGATGGGTACCTTTCTAGTTCTTTTTCGACAATGGTTACCATTGTACCATCCTAGGTCAAAGGACCGGGTTACCTTTTGATTCAGTCGGTTGTTAGACAAAGTGGATTTTATGGACCCATAATTATGTGATGAATAACGTGGCATAACACATCACAGAGATGCATTAAATCCCATTTTCTCAGATCATGACTCATATACATTTAATGGCCTTTGTTATGGAAAACAGTAATGAAGCATCCAGTATTACGCCCCCGTCACGCCTCCTGCCCTTTCCTTTACCATAAAGGTATTAAAAAAATTAACTTGCTTTCTTCAGCACAATGTAGCACTGCTTTGTAACCCTTTGCTTGAAGAGAAAAAAAAATCCAATCTTTTAGCGGCCCCGGGGAAAAGGGCTTCTGAAATCATTGTGGGGGAAAACAAGATAAAGGAAGGAAGCATTTTCTCCTTTTCCCACAATGTTGTCCACCCTTGTCAAAAATATGAGTTGCGTCACGTAAGCCACAATTGATTTGTATCCCGAGTTTTTAAGTACCCTGACGAGAAAGGCTTTTGAAAACAATGTGGGAAAAGGAAAAAATGCTGGTAACCAGCATTTTCTCCTTTTCCCACATTATTTTCTACCCTTCCATAAACAAATTGCAATTTTTGAGTCACATATATAAAGTGTCACCTGCAAATGCTTTCAAATTGGATTGGTGTAAAATTTTGTCGTGTGGTAAATAGTTAAATACTTTTTGATTACCGGTGACATCTGCCTGAAAGCCCGATACAGAACCTTTGATTTGTTCTAGTATCATTCGTTTACTCTTTACCCCATGAATGTTTGCTGCACAGGACTTTTTAAATATTCTCTAACTCTAAACCAAACGACAAATTTTAGACTTCCCTAAACTGAGAGTTTTTGCAGACGACATATTAAATGTAACTCAAATAAAAAAAAATGTCTTTCAAAGGGTAGAAAACATTGTGGGAAAAAAAAAGAAATTGCTGGTTACCAGCATTTTCTTTTTTTCCAACGATGTTTCCATAAGCCTTCTTTCTCAGGGTTGTGAAAACTCGGTATGTGTGAAATAGGGTGAAATATGGGTAAACAATGAGACTCATAGGTTACTTGAAAAAATTTAATATGCAGTATTGTTGTAAGAAGAAATTACGTGTTACGAACAATATCTCTTTTTTCGTCGACCCTTGCGGACATTGTAGAACAAGATCAGACAGCACAAGGCTTGTATTCACCAACCATTCTTAAGAATATTCTTTGTCTTATTCTCCAAGATTTTCTACATTTGAAAGTAACACAACTCCCGATTGGCTAAACCATTTGGTTTAGCCAATCAAGAGTTGTGTTTCTTTCAAATGTAGAAAATTCTGGAGAACAAGACAAAGAACGTTCTCAAGAACGGTTGGTAAATACGGACCCTAGACGTGCAGTCTGATCTTGGATCTACTATATCCGATCAGGAGACATTTTTCTCAAAGAATAAGTTTGAAATAACATTATTCGGGTTTTTACTACCGACTTGAAAGTTTTATTCAACTTATTGAGGGTCAAAAGTCAACTGTCACAAATTTGTTTCACTCAGCTGCAAGCCAGCCCATCCTGTGGCAATTCTCTCGTCAACTTTTTCAACGTTATAGTTGAAAATAGGGAGGGCTTTTGTGGACGGTATAGATCAAGATCAGACAGCACAGAACGTGCAGTCTGACTGTGAATCTATACCGTCCCTGTGTATAGTCAAGCCAGTAAGTTAAAGAATATTAAAAAAAAAGAACTATCTGAGGTTCTGTTGATTGAATTTTTAGTTGTCGAAAGGGTTTGGTTTTATAATATTTAGAGCTGAGAGAATGTTCTCTAACATATTTATGAGCCACGCTGTGGCGAAAGGAGGCTTAATGCATCTCTGTGATGCATGATACAAAGCAATTCATCACATAATTAGGGACCCATAAAATCCTTTATGTCTAACAACCAACTCTATCATAAGGTATTCTGGTCCTTTGAGATACAGAAATTTGATCGATAGCGAAAAGTTTCGGCCCAGGTCAGCCTGCGCGGACTGCGCAGGCTGACGTCGGTCAATACTTTTCGCAGATGCATTAAGCCCCCTTTTTTCACAGCATAGCTCATATACTCTTTATTTTTTCAGTTTTGCCTTTAGACTGAGATTTAATGAGAAAAATCACCAATAGAGGAGCGGGACTGTAGATCAAGAGCAGACTGCATGTTTATGCCGGCTGATCTTTGTCTATATTCTCTTCAAAATTCATAATGTCAGGTGCAGCAGGATAAGGATCAATGCTTTTTAAATATCACAGGAAGTAAAGCAGATCAACTGTTTTACAAGTGTTTTATTTCAGGATGTAAAATGAGTACAGTAAAAATCACGTATACAAAGCTTTTGTCTATTCAAGCTCTCTCATTTTTTTTGGCTTAACTATAGTTATAACTTGCTGTATTGAACACAGCAAATGACAATTATATTTGATCTCATGCCATTGAAATTTTTCAGGTAATTATTTTTGCTTTTTTTTATGACACGTTTTTAAGGAACATTTTACTCGGCTTTTTGACGGGGTATAGAGACTTTAACTTGAGTAACTGGGCCTGGTTTCGCAAAAAGACTTAAGTATGTTATTTTACTCGAATATGCAAACATACTTATTTTCCGATCTAAGTTGAGTTTGTTATCCCAGACGAATTTCAAAACATTAACAGGCTTAGGTAACATTCTCAAGTCCCGAATTGACGCAAGGTTTCGGACTCAACTTCAAGTCAGCAAAAAAATGGACTTAAGTCTGTTGACAGACTTTAGCTCATTATTTTGCATAGTTGAGTCTGAGACGTAGAGTCAGCTCCGGATTTTAGAATGTTACAACAGTCTGTTAAACCGAACCCTGAACAATAGTTGCGACTGAAGGCCTGAATGGGAAAAATGATGGCGTGAAAAGAAGCTATTATAACTTGCATTTCGTTTTTCTTCAAAGGGATTTGGCAACAAATTGATCATAATTATCTGTTGAATCGAAATTAGAATCCATAACTTAAAGAAGTTTTAGACTGACTTTTAAGACTTCAGTTGGAAAAAAAAAACAAGTGCATAATTTTTCTTACATTTTTCTCTACTTATTTCTGTTTTGTGACCTACTTTCTGTATTCAACTCTTCCAGCTCCAAATATGGCCTGCACAATTCAAAATGAGACCTTCGGACATTTGCGCAAAGTGTCGGTTCGAATTAGCCTGCGCAGTCCGCGCAGGCTAATCCGAGACGGCACTTTACTACTACATAAGATTTTTTCATACAGTAGACATTCGTGAAACATAAAATCGCAAAAAAACGGGAAGTGTCGTCTTGGATTAGTCACAGACTGCGCAGGCTGATCTTGGACGACACACTTTTACGCATATGTCCGAAGGCCCCTTTTCGTGTATTGCACGCCGTATATAATCTTGACCTCGTTTTAACAGCTGAAACTACAATCTACTAAAACTTACTTTTTGTTTCAGAGGTTGGACTTAACAAACGGACGCTGTAGGTCAAAGATCAGACTGCATGTTCTGTGCAATCTGACCTAGATCTATTTCGTTCGCAAAAGCCTCCGTTTTGGCCTGTAGCCTTGCTCTTAACGAGCAGTTCTCCATTAGCCACAATGCTTTGATATATATATACATTTTGTAGAATAGATCTTAATTCACGCCATCGATCTGTATTTTACATGGATGTTTTCAGAGTAACCTGCGGAAATATGATGTCAGTCTGGAACGGGTTAAATCACTGACTTTTAAAGTGTCAAATGAATGAATTGGGCATTTCGATTGGTCAGAATATCGTTCAAAATAAGAGTTAGTAAGTGGCCTGAGATCAGATACATTTGAACTATGCTCTGTGAAATGCATCTGCAAAAAGTATCGACCCAGGTCAGCCTACGCAGTCCGCGCAGGCTGACCTGGGTCGAAACTTTTTGCTGTAGGTCATTTTTTTCTATAGTCCATGGTGTGTTAAAACATAAGCCTACATGTACGTGTTTATTGAAATTTACATGAAGCCTATTCGCTTCTTTGACAGGTACAATTACTGACGAAAAATAGTTCCAGAGAAACTTGCATATTATGACTTTGTTTTGAATCTTAAGATAAAAAAAAAAATGCGGCTTTGTCACGATCACCTATTTTGAGAGTTAATTTTGCAAAGAAATCTGGGTCAGTTATGTGTTAAAAATGAGGCGTCTGATCACAGTGTTGACCAAGTACAGCACTATTTGCTTGTCTCAAGCCTGTGTAAGATAAGAAAATTCTTTATGACTGTATTACACTGAAAGCAAGGGTAGTAATGTTATCAGGTATTTTTGTTGAGGTCTCGATTGTTTTACTGAAGGTCTATGTTATCTTAACTGAACTGAACTGAACTGACATTTATTTTTTGAACTGTACAAGTTGTACATTGTCACAGCACATATACATACAATGAATTTAGTCACGTGTATAATGCATGAATCTGATAAATACACAAATAGAAAAAAAAAAAGAAAACATAAAGAACGAAACAGAGAGAAAAAAATGAGTGGCAATGATAGAAGTACATCTTGGTAAAGTTATCGACCCGTAATAATATACACATGTAGGATTTTCATCTGCATATGGGATAAAAAAAAAAAACTGGTATACACGTAGATTTACTGCATAAATAGGTAACCTTGGTAACCACGTTGCTTTATGGGGAAAAAGAATTTGAGTACCCATTCCTCATAGAAATACATCAGTATTGAAAATTTCATGTCGACTTTGTCTTAAGTTTATGGCGACTCTATCCTACGCCTGTCAACTTAATCCTCCAATTAAAAAAAACAAAAACAAATAAACCCGTTTTAACGACCCTAAGACAGAAGCATATGCTTTTGGAAACAATGCGGCAAAAAGAAAAAATGCTGGTAACTGGCATTTTCTCCTTTTGCCACAAAGTTTTATAATATATATGTAGACAAATTCTATTTTGTGTGTCACAATAAAGTTGTCGTCTGCAAATGCTTTCAATTGGGACAACTTAAACATTTTGTAGTCTGGTAAAGAGTTAGCCTGCCGTGGTCCTTGCCTATTTGATGAAACAATAGTCAACGCTGAGAAAGGAATAAATTCCGTCGCAATGACTATCATCAGTTCTCGGGAAGAATCTTACTGAGAGATACGGCTACTGAGCTCGGCTAAAAGAGGCTATGGCTAAGAAAAAAAATTTTTTTTTTGTATTACTGGTAGACACGCCCTCCAAAAACCATATATAGGTGCACTGGACACTGAGATATATTAAAAACGCCGTTAAAGACAAAATGTGCTGCTTGTTTTCGCGGGGATAGGTGAAATTCAAGTATTTAACAATCAAACCTCCGTTTTCCTTGCTGAATAAATATTGACCTTTATGCTCTATTTGTTTGGGCAAGCGATTCAGTGCTTCCTCCGGCCTTATTGATTATTGAATACCAATAATGTAATCATTATATCTTTTTTTACACTGTATTGAGTCAATTACAGTCGAGCGTTCTAAATTTAACTCTCTACCAGACGACAAATTTTTAAACTTATCGAAATTTGAAAGCAGACGACAAATTATAATGATGGCATGCAACACACGAAAAGGGGCCCTCGGACATATGCGTAAAAGTGTGTCGTTCCAGATCAGCCTGTGCAGTCTGTGACTAATCCGAGACGACACCTCCCGTTTTTGTGCGATTTTCTGTCTCACGAAAGTGTACTGTACGAAAAAATCTTAGGTAGTCGTAAAGTGCTCGGATTAGCCTGCGCGAATTGCGCAGGCTAAGCCGGGACGACACTTTACGCAAATGTCAGGTCTCATTTCGCATGTTGCGGGCCATATATGGCACGATTTATGATATTTGTCTTTTTAAAGGCCCGCTCTCTGCTAAATACAATACGGGCGTCCAATTCATGGCATTTAAACGTATTGATGTTGTTACGAGTCTGATATTGTGTTACAGTGCAATCTGACAAAAATTCTGCTGCTTGCAGAAAAATGTACTGTAAAACTAGAACAAAAGTTGCCAACTTCATCGCCTAGTTCTACAATACTTTTTTTTCTGCCAGCGACAGGAACTTTGCCAGATTGCACTGTAACACATTATCAGATTCGTTATAACATCCATGCTTTTTGATAACATTAATTAAAGGTGTCTACATTTTGTTTTCTTTTGGCCGCTAGTGTACCTTTGATGGTGAACAGCAATGAGGCAAAAGAAGAAAATGCTGTAACCAGCATTCTTCTCTATTTCCTACAGCGTTTTCAACAGGCTTTTTCCTTTGTGTCGTTAAAAGTCAGGGTTGGTTGGTAAAGGGAAAAGACGTTTCTCTATGAAAATATTACATATGTATATTGTATTCGTATTCCTGTGACGAAACCCGTGTAGCTTCCTTTGAAGTGCCCTATTTTTAGACTGATACCTTAAATAAAGAATCTGACATACATGTAAGTTGGCATTGGAGATAGATTGTATTAAACCAGTCTATAGAAATGGTAATTAAGCGAGCTTCTGGCGAGTTTAATAAAATTATATCTCAAAAGCCAACTGATGTCAGATTCTTTTGTCAACATGACGAAATTTCACGAATTATCAGTCATAATCTTCAAAACTATGTATGTATACGCTGTAATTTCCATTAAAAAAAAAACCTATTCACTTCACCGAAGGCAGTATGAAAAGACTTCCTTTATAACGTGACACAACGCTTATCTCAAACGTGTATAAGATAAGAAAATTCGTAATGGGTATATTACATTGAAAACAAGAGAGGTGATGCGATAAAAAGAAAGTTCTTGATTGTTTGCCATTGCTTCTCATGTCATCTAGACTAGCCCTAAAGAAAAAGGGGGAATTTGTTGCATCTGCAAAAATTTCGACCCATGTCAGCCTGCGCAGTCCGCGCAGGCTGACGTGAGTCGAAACTTTTTGCTACCGGTCAATTTTCTGCATGTCAAAAGACCATTCTGCTTCACGATTCCTCCGGTCTTTTGACAAAATGGACCCATATTGAGTGGCGACTTGCTTGGTATTCTGCATTACGACAATGAATTAAGTCCCTTTTCCCCAAAAAGCTGCATAGACCTATTACCCCCGGACACAAATTTGTGGTAGGCGACTTTGAAAATATTCTTGTAAATAGGGTATAATCAAACCGAGTGAAGGATAAATACGGGAATGCTTCTGAAAACACTTTGGCAAACGGAGAAAATGCTCCTTACCAGCAATATCCGCTTTTGCCAAAATGTTCATTAACCCAGATCCACCGAAAGCCGGATTTTCTGTCTGTTATTTTAATATGTTAAATAAGAAGCCGTCGACAAATCTGTTTTGGATGAAAAGTTTCACTTCACGTTTTATCCTTTTTCTATGGAGGTCCGTAGGTGTCATTTGTCAGACGTTTTCTGGTTCATTATACCGGAATACTACTTCGATAAAATAAAATATTAATTCTTTATAACGAAATCTTGTTTCGATTAAACGAAGTGACTATTCGGTATCGCAAAATAGTAGTTCCATAAAGCGAAATGAGAAATTGTTTAAACGTAATATTTTTCTTAAATGAAATGACAATTTCTTTGTAAGGAAATCCTTTCTCTTGAGCCGAGCCCGCAGTCGGTAGTGTACTGGACTTGAGACAAGGGGCTTGCTGGTTTGAATCCCAAGCAATGCCAATTTCTTTCCGAGGATTGATGATAGTAACTGCAACAGAATTCATTCCTCCCTTACCCTACGAGGAGTGTTCAAATATGAATGCATCTAAGTACCTAAAATTTGATTCTTCATAGGTTTCACTGGAATTCTTATTTTGTTGCCTTAAAGTTTTCACCTCCAACAGATATACAAAGTTTCAGTCTCCAGATCCAATCATTGAAGGCATTTTCATAGTCTTTTGTAGGTATACTACGAAGTAGCATTTCGATAAAACGAATGATTGTTATGATATAACGATTCCCCCCCCCCCCCCCCCCAAAAAAAAAGATCATCTTCTCGAATTATATTTCGTTATAACGAATTATTGTTTCGTTTTATCGAATAAGTGTTTTGTTAAAACAAAATGAAAAATATACACATAACAACTACCATGCTCCAGACTTTAACACATAATTCCGAGTTTAAACGATCCTGACACAGAAAAATGCTTCAAGAAGTCCTTTGAGAAAAAGGAGAAACGGTTGGTAATTACGGTCAGAGGAAAACGGATTTATGAACTCTCCTCGTTTGATGATATTGATGCCAGTGTAAAACGCAAATAAATGACCCATAATCTGTGAAAAGGGGGCATCCGCGAAAAGTATCGACCTTGGTCAGCCTACGTAGCCCGCACAGTCAGTCTTACCTGGGCCAAAACTTTTCGCTATTTATCAATTTTCTGCATGTCAAGGAGCCATTCTACCTCGTGATTAAGTCGATTGTTACAAAAAGTACCTATTATTATGGATCCATACTCATGTGATGGCGTGCTAGGTATAATGCATCACGGAGATGCATTAAGTCCCCTTTTGTCAGAGCAGGACTCAAATAATAATCATCTTTCTGTTTTCCAGAATACAGACAAACCTACAAAAATGTGTCAAGCTCAGCACGTGTACCGGAACCTATCATAATTGCCCGCCAGGTGAGCATAAAGTACTGACAAATATCTTAAATCTTTACCAGACGACAAAAACAAATTTTAGACTTGTCAAAATCGAAGCATTTGCAGACGACAGATTAAATGTGGTCCAAATGATGTAATTTGAATATTTGAAACGGTAGAAAACTTTTTCGGAAAAGGAGTAAATGCTTGTCAGAACAATTTCTCTCCCTTACCGATAATGTTTTCAAAAGCCCCATTCCTCAAGATCATTAAGACAGGTGTTTGTTTGGTTAAGGTTTAATTTTGCTATGTGTTACTTCGCGATTGTGTAAATCGAATTAATTCTATTCTATTATATTCTACGATAATAAAAAGGACAGACACTTGTCAAGGTTTATGATTCACAAGATCATATTCCTTCACATACTTCCGAGGTACCCTTCCTAATACCACAGAAAAACGTTGGTTTAGTAATCGGGGGTTCTGGGCTCGAACCAGCCGGGGTAGCTTGTCATGAAGGAGTGACTCAATGCACTGCATTGCAGAGTCTTACCCTTTTACAGAATTCGGGAAACACAGGCTGCTAAGCGTGACTCACTTACCTTTTGCGGACAGCGTAGATCAAGATCAGACTGCACAGAACGTGCAGTCTGATCCTGGATCTACACTGTCCGATAAGAAGATATCTTTCCTCCAAAAGTACCTTTGAAATAGGAAAATTTGGGTTTTTACAATTGGCTTGAAAGTTTCAATTATTTTATTTAGCAGGATAAGTGTTAATTGAGCTTTCTCCGTGCTGTAACTGGAATACTGTAGAAGAGAGCCGTTAACACCAAATAGATCATGTCATATTTCATGCAGTTTCCTACTCACGCTAATAGGTATCCATTTGCAAAATACGTGCCGGAGACTAACTCTCTTTCTTCAGAAAATTGTTTACAAAAGAAAACCGTAAAATGAAACTTGCAGTGTAACTTTAACTCTATAAACCTTTCTTTAATAGTTTGTATTATTGTTTGTTTTTTCGGAATACACGTTTAAAACCACACACCGTGACGAGATAATATAAACATTATCGAGTTGGTTTATAAATCATCTCGTCACGGTATGTGATTTTAAACCTATTATCCCAAACATAGGCAATAATATAAATCGATAAAAATGACAGGTTTATCGCGTGAGAGCTATATTCACACTAATAGGTACCTATTTACAGAATACGTACTGGAGACTCATCCTCATTATCAATTGGGTTTATGAATTATCTTGTCACGGTACGTGATTTTAACCCTTAAGCTGCTAAGCGCGACTTGCTGACCTTATGCGGACAGTGTAGATCAAGATCAGACTGCACAGAACGTGCAGTCTGACTTTAAATCTACACTGTCCGATAAGGAGATATTGTTCTCTAAATAATTAAGTCTGAAATATCACTATTCGGTTTTTTACTAGCGTCTTGAAAGTTTTATTTAAGTTATTTAGCAGTATAAGGGTTAAACCTGTTATCCCAAACATAAACAATAATATTAACTGATAATGAAGGGTTTATCGAGTGAGCGCTATACGAGACGGATAAGAATATAAAACTAACCAAAGACAGTCTATGGCTATGGTTACATAGAATTGTTATTGACTGTAACTACATGGGAACTGTTTTTAATGATACTGGATCGTTTTTATCGAATAAAAAATGTAAGCAGACAAAGCTTTAAAGCATTGAATGTTATTTTTATTTGTAAGAGAGCCCACTCATTCAACTTTGATGTTTCTACTGTCTTCCATATACTTAACGCATTTGTGGGTTCAATTTTTGAGGTGGGGTGCGAAGCATCCCAGCCCAGATTTACCATGTGGGAAAATGAACCGAAAAATCTGATTCAGGGGTACCTAACATTACAAAATCATTACCTGGAAAAATAGTACTATTAAGAAAGCATTTTATTCACTTTCGCATCAAAGTATGACTAAAACGTTAACAATAGGGTAACTTACAAGACTTGGACGATAAATATGTAAACAAATACACCATTGTCATAGCATAATTTAAAAAAAAAAGAGTGTTAGAACAGACTACCATGAGGCATGCGTAGGTATACGCATAAATAGCGTCAAGAAGCGTCAACAAGTGCAATGGAAAGCCTAGAAGCATCATGAGAACTCTTGTGCTAATTTCTTTGAATAGAATTGGTTTAGTTGTCTAGCTATTGCTTAATAATACTTCTCACGTCGTTTCATTTTGACATTCTATTGAACCCCCTCCCCTCACACACAAAAAAGAGAAATTTGTCAGTTTGTTCTGAGATTTATAGGAGAGATACCTCTCAGTTCTTTAAATATCTACTTGGTTTTACTCAGTTCTTTCTGTTAGCGCTACATGGTTATTATTTGGCACAACAGTTAGATTTCAATTTGAGCAGGATTGAACGCACCCTACCTCAGCAGCGCTTTCACCGCTTTGATTTTCTTGATTAATTGTTCGAGCGAGATCTGGGATATGTATTTAAATCAAAAGAAACAGAGCGTTTGCATATGAAATTCTGTTAGAAGATTTTGGATGTTAAAGTTCCTCATTTACTTCAAGTCTCTGTTGTGAATTGAATAGGTACAGATTATGTATGAGCCATGCTCTGGTAAAACGCGGCCTAATGCATCTCCGTGATGCATAATGCCAAGCAAGTAATGACAGTATTAAACACCCCTAAAATTCGTTTTGTATAAAAACCTGCTGAATCATGAGGTACACTGGTCCCTTGACATGCAGAAAATTGACCAAAAGCAAAAACTTTCGGCCCAGGTCAGCCTGCGCAGACTGCGCAGGCTGACCTTGGTCGATACTTGTGGGAAATGCATTAAGCCTCCTTTTCACAGAGCGTGGCTCATATCAATAGGTATTCACTTATAATGAATATTAGGGCAATATACTGTCGTCCGGTAATATAATACATGTAACCAGTACAATGTATAGGACTTGTCAGCACAGAGCGAAAAATGTGCTTCAGATTGGTGCAGTGATGTCAAAAGCTTTTTACGTCACTATGGTTTTGTAAACGTATAGTTCAGCCCACACCTTTATCAAAATTTAGACTTTCATCACACCAGTTAAGAACAGGGACGGGAGGATATGGCAATAACAGAATGGAAAGAAATTTACGTATCTTCACTTGTTGTGACAAAAATGAAATCGAGGATAACTATCATTATTTTTTTTTGTCCGGCTTACTTAGATTTAAAAAGCTCTTACAATATCAAAAAGTACTTTTTCATAAACACCTGAAGATCTTTAAGCTTTTGAAATTGTTAAACTTACATTCTTTAGCTAGTTAGGTAAATTTATTAAACAAAACTTTGCTCGAAGATCGGAATTTATTAACAATAACATAGAATAAATATTCAGTTAGTCGCGTGTCAGGCAAACATTGTCTAATTGTGTGATTCTCTTACTTTTTATGTGAACTATTATTATTATTAGTTCCATAAACGTAGATCTTTTTGCTTTCAGTATTACAGTTAGCATCATCATTTTTATTTTTTATTTATGGTTTCTCTACGGCCACACAATTGTACGGAGCCCGGTAGGTGTCATGCTCTACACATTTTTCATTTCGAAATAACGAAATCCTAAATCGTTCAAACGAAATACTATTTCGAGAAAACTAAATACTAAATCGTTAAAACGAAATGCTATTTCGAGAAAACGAAATACTAAATCGTTAAAACGAAATGCTATTTCGAGAAAACGAAATGCAATTTCAAGAAAACGAAATACTAAATCGTTAAAACGAAGTCACGATTAAGAAAAATTAAAGGCCATAAAATCCATAACGATATAGGTTTAAAAGAAAATTGTTGCCGATTTAATAAATTCTTACCGTACAGACTGTGTAGTCACTCAACTCACATGGCCATGGCGGACGATGACAATAAAGTGTTCCGAACATACCCATTTCGTTTTCTCGAAATGGCATTTCGTTTTATCGAAATAGTATTTCGTTTTAACGATTTAGTATTTCGTTTTCTCGAAATAGTATTTCGTTTTCTCGAAATAGCATTTCGTTTTACCGATTTAGTATTTCGTTTTCTCGAAATAGTATTTCGTTTTCTCGAAATAGCATTTCGTTTTACCGATTTAGTATTTCGTTTTCTCGATTTAGTATTTCGTTTTCTCGAAATAGTATTTCGTTTTAACGATTTAGTATTTCGTTTTCTCGAAATAGTATTTCGTTTGAACGATTCAGGATTTCGTTATTTCGAAATGAAAAATGTGTAGAGGATGACACCTATTGGGCTCCGTACAATTGCATGTTATTGTATTACCATTTTATTAAGTAGTACGAGAAACTGTCAAGTTTAGCTAGATGAAGCATTGTCTATAGTCATAAACGTGGGAGAACAAACAAGTCCGTTTTTTTTTTTTTTAAATCAAACAGATTTGTGTACTAACACCAATCACAATTGAAATGAGCCATGCTCTGTCAAAAGGGGGCTTAATGCATATTCAAAAAATTATCAACCCAGGTCAGCCTGCGCGGTCCAGCTGACCTGGGCCAATACTTTTCGCTATTGGTCAATTTTCTGTATGTCCAAGGACCAGTCTACCTCATGATTCGGTCAGTTTTTTTAAAAAAAAGGGCTATATGGATCCGTAATTATGTGATGGCTTGATTGGTACGATGCATCACGGTGATACATTAAGCCCCCTTTTGCCAGAGCATGGCTCGTATGTATTTACTGTAACGGGCAACGTACGTAGAACAAGATGAGACTGCACAAACTATGCAGTATGATGATGTACCTCAAATGTCCAATATTTTTATGAAATATTTTCTGGTATATTTTTTTCATACTTCAAGGGTTAACATTTAACAGGTCCACAAAATTTCAGACTGGTCCATTTTTAAGCATTTGCAGGACACAAACTAAACGTGACTTAAATTGTGGGATCTGACTTAGAACAGGAAGAAGAAATGCCCTTTGCCACTATTTTCACATTTTCCTACAACGTTTTCTTCATTTATTTATCGCATCTGTAACTTGAGCAGGTTAATGATATGTCAAAAAACGGCGTACAGAACTCCGGACAGCGCAGTACTTGTGAAAGCCTTGGAAACACTTAAAACGTACATGTGAGCTATTGATAATGTGTAAGTCGGCGTGAAGCACCATTTAAACTTAACGATATATAATTTTGTCGCACAGTGTGTCATTTCTCATTTCCTAGGATTGAGTTTTGAACTCTTCTACTTTTGAAAGCATACGCAAGCGACAAAATGAACATGGATCAGAAGATTCGATTTACGTCTTTAAGAAGGTCGAAAAAGTTGTAGTAAAAGGAGAAAATGCTGGTTACCAGCATTTTCTCCTTTTCCCACCACGTTTTCGAAATCCCTTCTTCCCCCAGGGTCGTGATAACACGGGATAGTTTTTATTACAGGGTTAATTAAGCCACCCAGGCATACAGCAAAAATCGATTCCTGTATTCTCTATGTCTATAATCAATATTGTGCTGTACGTAATTATAGTCAAGTATTTCTAAAGATCAGAAAGATATATTAAGTAACCTACACACGAAGACGGTTCACTCGCAAGATTGCCAAACACACCTATAATCGCCTATTTTGTGTTCAATGTGGAACATGATAAGACTGTGAAGAAATAGTGTCCCATCTTGGACCATTCTATTTGTGAAACAATCCTGGAGTCGCTGGTTCGAATCCCTTGCTCGCCCAATTTCTTTCCGAAGATTGATAATTGTCACTACGACAGGATTCATTCCTCTCTCTCACCTATTGTCATTGTTTTGTCTATGGTTATGTGGGAAAGCGGCCAGTGGTTTGGGAAGAATATTATGCGAAGTACTGGTAGCAGAAACTCCAGGAAAGCATGGATAGGTGCACTGGCCGCCGCGATATAACTGAAATATTGTTGAAAACGGCGTTAAATACTGTATAATACAATCGTGAAACAACTTGTTCTAACAGTGTTTGGTCTTTTTTCCTTCCCGAAAATGATTCGCAGCTTTGAAACACAACAAAACATACGTTTATTTATACACAACTACACAGCTGTACATTGTCACAAAAGTCATCACATAATTATGGATCCATAGAATCCACTTTGTCCAGCAACTGACTCCTGATGTTGAATGGTCCTTGGACATGCAGAAAATTTACCAAGAGCAAAAAGTTTCGACTCAGGTCAGCCTGCGCAAAGGTCCGTATTCACCAACCATTCTTAAGAATGTTCTTTGTCTTGTTCTCCAAAATTTTCTACATTTGAAAGTAACACAACTCCTGATTGGCTAAACCAAATGGTTACTTTCAAATGTAGAAAATTTTGGAGAATAAGATTAAGAATATTCTTAAGAATGGTTGGTGAATACGGACCCAGGTCTAAACTTTTTGCAGATGTATTAAAGACCCTTTTCACAGAGCATGGCTCATATTTATTATACATGTAGTTCTTTCAGCAAATTTCTAAAATACGTCTCATATAATCTAACTTTACTTGACAGTGCTAGGTATAGTAGCGCACTGGATAGACAGAAAAACGAACAAAATAAATCAGACGTATATCATGTAGACTTAGCATGTTTTTACCTTTATCAGAAATAATCTTTCTCCAAGAACCTTTAAAAAGCAAAACATAAAAGTCTTACTTGATAAATTAAAAATTTTGTTATGATCTGTGACATATGATAGTATTGCTCTGTAGGTCAGCAATTTCCCCATTTGTTACAAAGTTTTGAATGACTGTACTCGATGAGGTGTCAGCGCACTAATTGTAATTCAGATAGTGGATTGAAAAAAAAAAAGCCGGTAAAAATTCTTTTCTCGTATGAGCTTAAGGTAAAGGTATGGTGCTATGAATAAAATAACATATTTGATACGCTTTTCCTTAAACTTTTACCGTACAATGCCGCTTTTAAATGACTCTTTTAAATAAATCTCTGGAAAAAGCCTTTTGAAAACATTGTGGGGAAAAGAGAAAATGCTGGAAACCAGCATTTTCTCCTTTCCCCACAATGTTTTCTATCCTATCGAAGGTAGATATAATCTCTTGAGCTGCATTTAATTTCTTTTATCACATAAAACCTCCTCCGGCAGTGTATTAAACCCATGACTTATTTTTGATAATACACTAGTGCATTATCGTTTTTTGGGTCCCGGTTCTGATCAGTTTTTAATCGTGAGCGCATGAAGCCGGAGAAACCAGCCACAGCACGTGCCAGAATTTGTGCGACTACACCGTTTCGTGGAAAAATGACATCATTGTTGCTAAGGCGTATACGCGCGGAAAGTTTTTGATTTTCATATTTAATAAAAACTAAGAAATGCAGCGAAAGTCTTTTAAATCAACAAAATTGCGGAAATGGGTGGACTTATCCCCTCTAGAAACTGTTTCATTCTACTTTCGGTGTAAATATCAAAGAACTATCTACTTGTGTATGTACACATTTGAAGCCAATTTACAACTGTAACTATGGATGGTGTATAGGCTAAAGGTGATGATGCAGGATATATTTTGCCTGTCATTCGTTTTATGTGATAAATAGAATCTCACATTCGTGTTTATGTATTGTCATTTTTATCAAACTCGTGGACTAAAATGTTATTGACGCTCGCCAAGGCTCGCGTCATACATTTTTAGTCAACTCGTTTGATAAAAATGATAATACATAGACACTCATGTAAGATCCTCTATGTCTGCAAATGCTTTCACTTGGGTCCAATCTAAAAATTTTGTTGTTTGGTAAAGGGTTAAACTTAGATTATATGAGTTGATTGGAGTTGTCTTCTTCGGACAGTTCAAATCGGTACCCAGGTTTTTGAGTGTACAAGTTGACATTAGAAGAATACAACCACTATTTTGGGCCTAACATTGAATGATCTTTTTAAATTTTTATTTATAGATACTACAAGTTCAACAGCCGGCTCAAAAGCCCATCCAGAAGAGTCAAAACAGTGCCGGCTATCGTTTGGCAGACCGTGTATGGGGGCGATGCAGGAACCTTACAGTACCCAAGATATCTCCCAGTGTCTCGGTATTCTCCAAGTATGGCACGTTAGATGACAAGGTACAACTTTGCGGTATCTGGAAAGTTGGTACCACTTTTTTGAAGCGTCTCTTCATGATAAAGAATAATAAGAAATATATTGGAATGCATAATCTATATGACATACCATTTGATGTAATGTATTCTCATCCAGCTCCGAACAAAATTTCGATTCGAAAAGGGGGCGAGAGGTTTTTATTCGTTAGAGACCCGTATTACCGGGTGTACTCGGGATATATTGACAAACTCTTGGCTCCGAATCCAGTTTTCTGGAAGTTTGTAAGTTTACCTGCAATTAAGCTTCTGAGAAAAGGAGCCACGCCGGAGAGCTTGCGTTGTGGGCATGATTTAACCTTCAAGGAATATGTGGATTACGTCATATTGATGTTAAAAGATACAAAACCCGTGCTACTGAATGGTAAAAAGCTACGTCCAGATGGCCATTTTGATCTCATGCATAAAATGTGTAAACCGTGTGAAGTCAATTATACTTTTGTTGGAAAGATGGAATCTTTTCCTCAGGATTCAATGGAGCTTATAGGACAAATAGGAATGAATAAAACAGCACAGCTTTTAAAAGAGAATGGAGCGTATCTGGCCGCAATGGATGCTATAAACGACACGGTGCATCAGCCGTTTGACAAAGAGTTCCAGAAAGGTTTTGCCAAATGTATTACTAAACAAACTGCTCTTGATAGAGCCTGGCTCAAATTACAAGCTCGTGGTCTGATCGGGCGCAAGCCGCTCAGTATTTCTGACGCAGAAAAACTTACACACGCAGAGTTTTTACAAATGGCACTTGAAGCTAGATCAGTGTCAACGTCAAAAGAAAGGAGCGAGCTAAAGAATGAACTGATGAATCAAATGTATGATACAATCACAGCAGAGAAACTTGAAGGCTTGAGAAATGTGTACGCCTTAGATTTCAATTTGTTTGAGTATGATGATAGACCCGATTGGTTGTTTTCGAGAACTAGAAGTCAAGTTTGATGCTTTTTATCATCAATAGATTAGAGTCAAATGAACAAAAATATAATTGAGCCATGCTCTGGCGAAAAGGGGTTTAATGTATCTCCGTCATGCATGATACCGGTCTAGTCATCACATATGTATGGGTCCATAAACTTCATTGAAACATGCAGAATAGTCATTTGGTATGAAGAAAATAGACCAATTGCAAAAGGTTTCGACCCAGGTTAACCTGGGTCGATACGTCCCCCCTCCCATGCATTAAGCCCCCTTTTCACAGAGCATAGCTTATACAGTCTTATTTGTTGGAAGGGGTTGATATAATGTTACAATGAATAGTGCAGTCTGATCTTAGATCTATACTGTCCGATAAGGAGATATTTTTCTCCAAAAAATAAGTTTGAAATAGCATCACTCGAGTTTTTACTATCGGCTTGAAAATTTTATGTAACTTTTTTTAGCAGGATAAGGGTTAAATAAATGATTTTGCTGATAGTATGGATTTAAAACAGGCTGCAAAGAGCTAAGTCTGATCTTAGACCTACAATATCGGATCTTTTGTGAGAAACATTTTCGAATGGCCTGGAAATTGCATTTTTACGGGTTTTCCCGGTCTTGTCTTAAACATATACTAAAAATGTTCTATCTGAATATTCAATACTTTTAGGGTTATTAACCCTTAAGCTGCTCAACGCGACTTACTGACCATTTGCGAACAGTGTAGATTAAGATCAGACTGCATAGAACGTGCAATCTGATCCTCGATCTACACTGTCCGATAAGGAGATATTTATCTCCCAAAAATACGTTTGAAAATAAAATTAGGCCAGGGGGCTTATATCATAGCCCGGTGTCCGTCGTGCGTCCGTCCGTCCCTCTGCCCGTGCATTAACTTTTTTCTTCGAACATCTTCTCTGAAACTACCCATCCAATTTTGATGAAACTGCGCAGACATGATCTAGCCATAGCCCTATACAGAATTCCTGGAAAGAATTTGATTTCAATGAAAACTCTGGTTGCCATGGCAACAAAACTGAAAAATATTGAAAATCTTTTAAATTCTTCTTGTCAGAAACCTTAAGGCCTAGGGCTACCGAATTTGGCATGTAGCTTCATCTAATAGACCTCTATCAAATTCCTTAAGATTATATTAAGATTATTGGGGTCAAAACTGGCCCCGCCCCGGGGGTCGAAAGTTTTATATGGGCTTATATAGTGAAAAATTATTTTTTTCCCTAAACTATAAAGCATAGGGCTTCCAGATTTTGCACGTAGCGTCATCTAGTGGACCTTTACTGATGTTATTCAAATTATAGCCATGGGGTAAAAATTGGCCCCACCCCAAGGGTCACAGTTTTACATGGGCTTATAAAGTGAAAACTTCAAAAAATCTTTTGATCCTGAATGTAAGGCCTAGGGCTATCGAACTTGGCATGCTGCTTTATATTGTAGACCTCTACCATGATTGTGTCTCATTTATAGCTCTCGGGTCAAAATCGGCGCCACCTTGAGGTCACAAATTTTGTATTGGCTCACAAACTGAAAACTAAAAGAATCGTCTGTTTCCTAACTGCAAAGTCTAGGCTTACAAAATTTTGCATACATGTAGTAGCTTCATCTAGTGGACCTGTAGCAAGTGCTAAAACTATGGCCCCGGGGTTAACACATTTTACAAAGGCTTGAATCGTGCAAACTTTGAAAATGTTCCTTTAGTATTATAAATTCTTTAGTTAAAAGTTTGTGTACTGAACAAAGAAAATAACTCGTTATAACAGATAATAATTTTGTTACTATTTACCTCCCTTGATTATCACTCTGCACTAATACGTGGGTGTTGGGTATTCAAGTTTTTCGCAAAAAAAAAATCAGTTTTTAGTGAGGGTGTTTATTTTGATGTTTATATTTATGCTCAGGCGAGTCTAATATTTAGTATAAAGTAAGGGTCTGAGGTTTCGATCTTTTAGTTTCTTATTCCAGAACTTTATGGTAATAGTATTTATTTCATTTATTTATTTATTTGTTCTGCTTCTAAGATCTGGAAATCTTCATATTGTTAGAGTACACTAATATTTGGTATGAATGGTACTTGATTAGACTTGCTTGTATTCATTGACACCATCTTTGCATTTGAAAAACACGACTTTTTTCTTTTGTTGTTGTTGTTGTGGGGGGTCTAGTACACAACAAAATTTTAGACTGGTCAAATTTGGAAAGCATTTGCAAAGACAACAAAATAAATCCGATTCAAAAATTGAAATATATTTTGGGAAAGGTCGAAAACATTGATGAAAACTTAGAAAATGCTGGTTACTTGCATTTTCTCTATTCGCCACGATGTTTACAATAGATTTCTTTCCAAGGGTCGTTAAAATTCGCGATTGTGTGGTAAAGGGTTAAAAGCCTGTGGAACGATACAGGGCCATCATAGCACTCTTGTTACTATTGGATTGAAAGTTTTATTTAACTTATTTAGCAGGATAAGGGCTAAATAGAGGGAAGATTTCGAACAGACTGTGATATCAGTAGATCTTCTTTTGCTCAACAGGTCTACGTCCATAGGCATAATACATATGTGCTTAATGTGCCTTATATACGAGCCATGACCTGTGAAAAGGGAGCTTAATGCATCTACGAAAAGTATCGACCCAGGTCAGCCTGCGCAGTCCGCGCAGGCTTACCTGGGCCGAAACTTTTCGCTGTTGGTCAATTTTCTGTATGTCCAAGGACCGGTCAGCCTCATGATTAAGTCACTTTGTAAAAAAAAAGTGGCGATTTTGGATTCACAATTAAGTGATGGTATGATAGGTATCATGCATCACGGAGATGCATTAAGCCCCCTTTTCACCGAGTATGGCTCATATAGTTAGTTATAAACTGTTTGTTGTTGTGTTTAACCCTTTACCTGCTAAATCAGTAAGTGCAACTTTCAAGCCAATAATAAAACCCAAAATTTTGCTGTTTCAAAGGCATTTTGGGGAGGATAAATTTATCATTATCGGACAGATAACGCACGTTCTGTGCAGTCTGATCTTGACCTACACTGTCCGCAAAAGGTCATTGAGTCGCGCTTAGCAGCCTAGAGGTTAACTTTGCACCAGTCATCTCACGTAAGCCAGTGCAACTATCTAGGCGTTCCTTGTATGGCTTTTACCAGTACTTTGCACAACAATCTTTCCCAGCCACTGATTGCTTTCAAAGATAATCACCACCCAGACAATGTTCATCGGTCTCGTTGACAATCATCAATCCTCGGTAAGAGGTTGGCGGAGCTGAGATCCTGATATATGCTACTCACACTTTGATAGGGAGCATGTAGATATTTCAATACAGTTTTGCTTTAACTCTTTACCAAACGATAATATTTCGGACTGGTTCAAATTGAAAGCATTTGCAGACAACAAATTAAACGTGGCTAAAATGATTGCATTACTTTTTGAACGGTTAGAAAACATTGTGGGAAAAGGAGAAAATGCTGGTTACCAGCATTTTCTCCTTTTCCCACAATGTTTTCAAAAGGCTTTTTTTTTCTCAGGGTCGTTAAAAGTCGGGATTGTGTGGCTTAAAAGGCTTAAAAGTGTTGCAATATAACATATCGAAAAAACATACCTGATACATGCAACAAAAATATACAGGTTTAATCTTAAACGGTGATCCCTAGTAAATTTTGAGTAGTATATATAACCATTTCCTAGACGAAAGAAATTTAAACTCTTCCAAGTTCAAAACATCTGCGGATGACAAATTCAGAATTGGTACAAATCAGCTTAAGTTCTGTGACAGGGTATAGACAGTTTTGGGAAAAGGAGAAAATGCCGGTTACAAGCATTTTCTCCAGTTCCCACGGTGTTTTCAAAAGCTTTCTCCCCAAGGGACGTTAATATTTGGGGTTGTAAGATAAAGAGTTAACGCCTCTTGTTGCAAAACATACCAACATAACTTTTTTTGGTAACTGTAAAAAATAACTTTCTAAAAATGTATATGAGCCATGCCCTGGCAAAAGGGGGCTTAATGCATCTCCGTGATGCCTTATACCATGCGAGGCATCACATAATTATGGATCCATAAAATCCATTTTGTTTAATAACCAACTGAATCATGAGGTACACTGGTCCTTTCATATAAAGAAAATTGACCCATAGCAAAAAGTTTCGGCACAGGTCAGCCTACGCGGATTGCGCATGCTGACCTTGGTCGATACTTTTTGCAAATGCATTAAGCCACCTTTTTAAGGAGCATGGCTCAAATGTATATCCAACTTTAGACGGGTAACCTTTCACTTTTTCACCGGACTGTCCAATGTGGGGCCCTACAATTGTTTTGGGGTAAGACTGTAGTCGAACGTTTTGGTTTAATCTTCTCTAGCGGAGCTTGTTGCATTGGAGTTATTTGGCCTCGAGCCTGTGATACACTAGCCTATTTCCAGTGAATCCCATGAAACACATAAATATAACAGCTGCCTCTGTAATATAACTGAAATATTATTAAAAGTGGAGGTTATATAAATAAAAAAGTCCGCTGCCAGTTTTGAATGGAATATTATGATTTTGCATTATTTTTTTTTCCAATGGAAATAATTATTATATAGATCTAATAATTTGCAAATCTGTACTTAAATGGCCATTCTTAGATCTACTGCATGTACAAGACACTTTGTCTAATTGCTCTTTGGACAAGTGTTTGAAGGAAGGGTATAGGAGCAATTGCTTGCAACAGGCAATTGCTCCTTTCTCTCCTAAAGGTTCTTTCTTTCAGAGCCGCCAATAAAATAGGCGTAAATATCCGTCATCCTACAGAAATGAGTTTGCTATGTAAGTCATGGAGATGGGTGAAAAAAGCCTGAGATCGAATTTTTTACACACAGCGCTTAAGTTTTCTTTTGTGGGGGAGTAAAAGATATGAGTCATGCTCTGGGAAAAGGGGGCTTAATGCATCTGCGAAAAGTATCGACCCAGGTCAGCCTGCGCAGTCCGCGCAGGCTGACCAGGGCCGAAACTTTTCGCTATCGGTCAATTTTCTGTGTGTCCAAGAACCATTCTATCTCATAATTGAGTCGGGTGTAAAAAAGGCCATTATGGATCTATAATTATGTGATGGCTTGATAGGTATAACGCGTCAAAGAGATGCATTAAACCCTATTTTGACAGAGCGGGAGCTCATAGTATATTGTAGATGTCAAGTCAGGGAAAACGCCCTATATATCCTCAGGGACACAGTTCTAAATATTGCTTTAGCACTTAACTGCAAGACTTGCTTTCTGATTGGCTGAAACAAAAGCGTCTCAGCAAATAGGAAGGCTAGTCAAAGAATTCTGAAACAATCATCCACCCTAGGGAACAATGTTCTAAATACGATTCTAGATCTAAATCAAAGACTTGCCGTTTACTTAGCTGAGACAAAACGTCTCAGCCAATCAGAAAGCTAGTCTTGGAATTCAGAATTAGAATAAATGTAGAAATCGATTTTGGGTACTCTACCAGAACTCTTACATCTAGATGAATCTCGATGTTTGTTAGTTTTTAAACTCGGATGCCTAACTAAACACGTAAACTTTATATAGCTGTGCTTAATTACTGATTACGATTAAAATGTTTTGGGTTTTTATTTGGTATGTGTTTCGTGTGTTTTGCTTTTTTTTATGTAATTTTTGCTCCATTGGATAAAGGCCAGCAAGCCTATATCATGGCCCTGTGTCCATCCTAGCGTCAGTGCGTGCGACTGTGCGTGCGTTAAGTTTATTATAAACGTCTTCTCTGAAACTACAAATCCATTTGTGACGATACTTTACAGAAATGATCCTGTCATGGTCCTCTTCGGAATTTCTTTAAAGAAATCGAATCCATTTGCAACGGGTTGCCATGTCAAAAAAACTGAAACAATTGAAAATCTTTATAAGATCTTCTCCAAAACCGCACTTTGGAATAGTCTACAAACTGAAAATACTGAGCCCACAACGTAATAAAAACGTAGCCTAAGCACCTTTAAGTTTCCTTTCAAAACGTTTAGGCTGGAATTAAGTTTATTACGACGAGTTTCTGCTTTTTGCTTCTCAGTCGAGGAAGAAAACAGAGTTCCATCAGATGTATACAATCATACTTACGAACCATTTACCTGCTAAGTAAGATAAATGAACCTTTCAAGCCGATAGTAAAAAAAAATGTTGCTGTTTCAAAATTATTCGGGAGGGCGGGGCGGGGGGGGGGGCTCTATCTTCTTATCGGTAAGTGTAGATCCAAGATCAGACTGCATGTTCTGTACAGTCTGATCTTGATCTACACTGTCCGCAAAAAGGTCCTAGAGTCACAGTTGGCAGCCATAGGGTTACTTGATGGTGTGCCAATAACTGCACGACTAAATTCATTGATTAAATATCTTTTTAAGTTTTCTTTAATTCTAAACATCTAAATAGCCCCATCCTCCCTCCCATCCAATACAGCTTCGACTGAAATAGACGCCCTCAACCTTTTCAATCCTGGTAAATAAGTTAAATGAAACTTTCAAGCCTATATTGAAAACCCAAATAATGCTGCTTTTTTAAAAAAAAAACTTATTTTTTGGAGAAAACTATCTTCTTATCAGACAATGTAGATTCAAGATCCAACTGCACGTTCTGGGCAGTCTTATCTTGATCTACACTTTCCGTAAAAGGTCAGTGAGTCGCACTTTAGCGGCCTAAAGCTTAAGCAGCAAATCAAAGTAAAACATTACAATGTCACTGGTGTTTTCAGATTATTTCACAGAAATAGCGGACAGTGTAGATCAAGATCAGACGAGATGTTCTGTGTAGTCTTACCTTGATCACCATCTGCGAAAGTTAGTTACACATTTTTTACTACAAAACTAAAGTGCATAGCGATCCAAAGGTTGACTACTGTGATCATTTTCTTCCTTGGTGATGAAAAACATGCCAAACGAGCAATACTTCATTTCTAGCACAATGTTTCCATGTGGATTGATGCGTTGAACTTAAATCCTCTACCAAGCAATCCTGTGTTTTAACGACCCTGAGGAAGAAAACTTCGAAAGATTGTTGGAAAAGGAGAAAATGCTGTTAACCAGCATTTTCTTCTTGTCCCACAATGTTTTCTGTCCTTTCATCTTATGGTTTGAAACATGTTTAGTTTGTCTCTGTAAACGCTTTTAATTTGGACCGGTTTGAAATTTTGTCGTTTGGTGAAGAGGTAATTTTATACTGATAATATGATACCAATTTTTCAAGTTGATTTCCGCGAGTCGCTTTCTCTAAAACATTTAAAAAGATAAGGGAAGTAACGCTATTAAGCTGTAAGTGGTTTTTAACCGTTGTTATCTTCCATAGATTAACCTAAAGATTAACTTCCAATTTTTTTCGAACAAAGGATGTTTTAAGAAATCTACAAAGAAATTATATAACATTTTGTTCAAAGAGAACGAGAAGGGGACAAAAAAACTTCCTTACATCAACTGAAAATATGCACTTCTGTAACGCCCAGACATTGTTGCAACAGGGAAAAAAGCTGTAGTCTATCTAGAGAGCAATTTTTCCTTTCACTACAATATTTTCACAAATAAGCAATCTTGAATTTAAGCTACATATCCTAATTTTACAAGGAAGTTTTAAAAGTCTTCTGTTGCAAATTTGTTTGAGAAGGTAATTGTCAAAACAACCCGTTCTGGAAGACATTGGTATTTTATAGAGCATGTTTCGCACATCAGAGGTTCTAGATTCGAAAGACAGATGAGTAATGTCAATCTGTGGAATTATCCGCGTCAGGACGCGAGTGCTAGTCCAAGTTTTCAGAAAGCAATCATCGACAGTACGTTATAAACGATGTAGAACGTTCTTCTCAATCTAAGTTACTATTTACCAAATGAAAAAAAAAAAAAAAATCATACTTGTCGAAATTGGAAGCATTTGCAGACTTCAGATTAAATATGGCTCAAATGATGAAATTTATCTTTGAAATGGTAGAAAACATTGTGGCAAAAGGAGAAAATGCTGGTAACCAGCATTTTCTCCTTTTCCCACAATGCTTTCAAAAGGCTTCTTTCTCAGGGTTGTTAAAACTCGGGATTGTGTATTAAAGGGTTAAAATGTATAGGTTGAACTTAACTCTTATTACGTCTTTGTCTTTCACAGTAAAGCGTTGTATTTGCTGAATTGGGCCAATATTCACCAACTATTCTTAAGAGCAGTCTTTGTCCTATTCTTCAGAATTTTCTAAATTGAAAGTAACACAACTTCTGATTTTGGTTTAGCCAATCAGTTGTGTTACTTTTAAATTTATAAAATCGGGTTGTAAGACCAAAAACGTTCTAAACCCTTAAGCTGCTAAGCGCGACTCACTCACCTTTTGCGGACAGTGTAGATTAAGATCAGACTGCACAGACCGTGCAGTCTGATCTTGGATCTACACTGTCCAATAAGGAGATATTTTTCTCCGAAAAATAAGTTTGAAAAAACAAAAAAAACAAAAACAAAAAAAAAAAACACTATTCGGGTTTTTACCATTGGCCTGAAAGTTTTCTTTAACTTATTTAGCAGGATAAGGGTTAAGAATGGTTTGCGAATACGGACCTTGGATTTTTGCCAATATCAAGTACGATATATATATAGATATCAGTTATATTATACCTAAATACGTCAATATAAGTATTGTAATACTGGGCACGTACGGAGAGAGTAGCGGACGGACGACATTTTCTTTGAACACTTTGTGGATTTTCACGCTGGTAATAAACGTTTTCGTTAATCCTAACTGATAAAAAAATCCTCTATAAAAAGAGACATATTATTCATATTAAATCTTTAGTGTGTAATGTGCCTATTCATTGTCTATCTATTTTACAAAGCAACAACAAATTCTTCCTTCTCATGCTCGTATATTTGGTTTCGTTTTTGAAGATAAATATTTGTACAGTCAATTTATACTTCACCTCTTATCAACCTTTCGAATAGTGTAGATTAAGATGTGACTACCATAATTATATTTCGCTGTAAGATTTTTGGACCTACTTTGTCTAATGTCTGACACATAATCTGATCAAAGAGATACCGAAACTGAAATATCTAAGTCTCTTTACGGACTGAAACTGTCTGTTTCTGTTTACCATCTATGTAACCCTTATTTGCTATGCGCCATTTTTTTTTGACGCTTTCCAGAGGGTATAAATCAATATAGAACTGCACGATCTGATCTTAGACTACACATTCCTATATGGCAAGTCTCTTAAAAAGGCTTGACATTGCATACTTCCGGTCTGTATTTACTTCCGACTTGAAATATTTAAAATTAAATCATTTAGCAGTTTAAAGGCTTACAAGCAAATATAAAAGAGACGTGGTCTAGTTTTGTCAGCTTTCTGTTTCTCTGCAGTGCTTTACCACAATCCCGAGTTTTTTCACGACCCCAACCAAGAAGGCTTTTTTGAAAAAAAAAAAAAAAAAACACTGTGGGTCAAGAAGAAAATTCTGTTAACCAGCATTTCCTCCTTTTCCCACAGTGTTTTCTAACTTTTGATAGGCAATTTATTTGAAGATGGTCAAGTTGTCTTCTGCCAATGCTCTAAATTTGACGCGTTTAATTTCATCTGGTAAAGAATTCAACCTTTGAGAAACAAAAATAGATCTTATGCAACGTATAAAAAGGACACAAATATACCACTTTTTATTGATACTATCTCACAAGACAACTTACAAATACCTTAGACCGGTAAGCACACTAGATCTGCAGTCATATTGATCTACACTATCAAGGAATAAATTTACCATTCAGCGCCATATAGAGTTTCGATGTGGGGGATACATTCGGCAAACGTAGGGTATCGGCAGAGTTGTGATGAGTGGGTGTGCAAATGATAATTGCAAAATAACAAATAACAAACACGTTTGTACTTGTTCACTAAGATAACCTCTGTGCAGTATAGTATATAGTTCTATATCCATCCTATCTTTACAACAAACAAAATAGACATTTCAATTATTGATTATTGGATTATTAACTCGAACAGATAAAGAGTATATACAATTCATACGCGTACTTGTTATAATACATGTACTCCAATTTTTAGCTTAGGATATCAAGAAACGTGGTTTTTACAGCAACATTCTATGAATTAATCAGATAGCCCGCGTATACGGATGAAGAACTGCAGAATAAGTACACGCACATAATACTGAAAGGCCTACTTCATTGATCTATAATTGTAAAAAATCTCATAATTTACTAAATTACGAAGTTAACAATTTTGACGAACTATTATTGCGCCTTTGTCCGAATTGTGTTCCATTCTATTGAATAACGATAATTTCATTTCCTAAAGTATGCCTTCTTCTTTTTATAGTTTTACGTAGTTCTATAGATAGCCAATATACGATAAAGGTCAAATAAAAAATAATATTCGTGTGGGGGGGGGGGGAGGCAGGGAAGAGCGAAAGAGAGAGAGAGCGAGAGCGCTCTTCATAAATTTAAAAACAGATAAGGTTCGCTCCAAAGTGTCGAGATTTAACAATTCCAGACATTTCATAAACAAGTTGTCTTCCTTAAAAAAGAAGCCAGGAGAGGTCGGCATCAATGTTTTCAAATAGTTTTTTGGCTTTTGATTTCAATATATTTTGGTAGATGTAAACAAACAAGTTAGGAATTAAATGAATGAGAAAAAAAACATCTTTTTTTTTTTCAATTTTGCTGGTGTAAAGGCACAAAACAGTACATGTTCCACATTGTTATAATATTCTAGGAATTGTAGGCCATATGCTAGTAACACACTCAGAAATGCATTTTTTTTTTCAAAATTCAAGGACACAAAACTGAAGATGATGACCCATTTGGCCCATTTTCAAAAGGAACAAACCTCTAATGAATGTTTGTAATGTGTGCTCAGATAAGCCAAAATATTTTTGGAAAGGAGAAATCGTTCAATTAAAATTTGATACGATATGCCAATTCCACTGAATATGCAAGAATCTTACCTGATGACAAAAGGCATGCAGACGACAATTCATACTTGGATAATTAATGTGGAAGATGGTGCTTTGATGCGATGGAAACCATTGTGACATAATAGAGGCAACTCTGTGTGTTATTTCATCAAATCTATATCATTATAAATCCATAGAATTTTTGTATAAAACTGAGAAAAATGCTAGAGTCTAGTCAGTTTCGAAAAATAGAACTTGAAAACATACTGATCAACCTATTTATATCTATTTGTGGGGTACGAGTTCTCCAGAGAACTCGTGCTTTCGAGATTAGGGTACAAGTTCTCCAGGGTACGAATTAGCCACATAGTATCAAGTCACGTGATCTTTTCCCGCGGTGTTCTTTCTCTTTTTTTTTTTAACGAAATTTGTTTCTCTTTGCTTAGACTTATTTAATGAAAAATTGCATTTTTTGGAGAGACCATTTACAATCATATAGTATAATAAATCTTTTTGGAAATCCGTCATATAAAACAACCGTTTATTTCCTATTTCAATTTTTTGATTTCGGTTTGTTTATAAAACCATGACAAAATAGACTGTGTATCAGAACAATTTCATAAAAACAAATGGATTTAGAGAGTGACTTCTGTGGCAGTCTGCCTTTTAAACTCACCACTGTTGGAGAGGTCTGATGACCTCTCCAATAACATTTGTACCTGACTTACGACTTACAAACTGGCTTATTTGTCACAAAGTTTAGATACACAAAGCAATAGACTCCAAGTGAAAAATAATACAACAAGCCCAGTACAGCCTTAATCATTGAACTGGAAATCACTTTTTCTTTACATTTTGTTATGAAGGAAGCCATGTAAAATCAATAACGTACAAAAGTTAAATCTTATTCAATATCATGATATGATTTTTATTTGTCTACCTCTAGTTCTAATCTTTGAATGAAAATTCTCTTCCAGAAGAATTCAAAATACCAAACTGGTGCCTGGTGTCAGATTTTAGGATTACATGTACTTATAATAGTATAGTAGAACACATTTAAAAGACTTGGTAGAACATTCCTCACACTTCCGTTCAACAAAGTCGAAAAGTAAAATGTAGAGTTTTTTTTCAGAGAGAGAGAGAGAGAGAGAGTAAATCGCAGTCATGCATTGCCATAAAAGTCTATACAACAAAACCATTTCTTTGCACTGTCTTTCCTTTGAAACTAAAACAAAATTTTGTCCCTTTTTCATGCTATCTTTTTTCCCCAATTACAGGATACTATCACGAATCAAATTTTAAAAGTCTTAAAACATTTTTTGTGAGGACATCTGAAGGTTTTCTGTTTGTGTGAAACAGGAAACAAAAATGGACTAAAATATGTTTAGAAGGAATTTGATACTTGTTGAGAAAGAATAATTAGGACGTTATTGTTTACTCTCAGCTTAGGGAAGAGAACGCAAAGGAAAAACACACAAACTTTTTGGCATGGCTGGGATTCGAATTTACAAAACATAGTTCAGCCACTCTGCCTACTGATCTACACGTCTGCGCGACTTAGATCTAGGATGTTTCAAATGTATTTATTTCATGTTACGAAATAATGGCTACTCCATGAGTAAATCGATTAGAAATTTCACATAAAGAGGTAATTCACAAAATGGTAGGTTACGTTTTCTATGGGTATTTTCCCCGTGAATCTTAGCTTTAAAGTCATTTTTGTGTGTGAATAAAAAAAAATATGTTTTTTTTTTTTTGTTTTTTTCAGTGAACTTGCAAATAGAAATCTGGCGGCACGTCAGTTTATCAACTGACACTTTGGATTTGTTCCATCTGCAAAAACGATTTGGTCAGCAGTTTCCCACAGTACTGGTCTAGTACCCAGGCTGCGCATTCTTTGCAGTCGGGTATTGATATATAGGTTGCCCACAACACCAACAAAAGCTTGCAAGGTACCACAGAGGCCTACTCGGCAAAAGAGATGATGTACAGCACAACGATTCCAATTTTCTTGTAAGTGATCTCTAAACTATGGCGTGGCCATATGGCTTAGCTTCAGGAAGACTTGTAGAAAAAATCTGGCGAATCTTTACACACGATTAGATCATAAATGTTAAACTTCATTTCAGCTATCCATCTGTCTAGAACATGTATGATATTATTTATATCATTTATGAAATGTAATTGTAACTTTACAAACACGACGTTGGTGTTTACAAATGTCGAAATATGTTGGCCTGTTGTTCGTTAAATATTTTTTATTCACCTGCAATCAATTTCAGGCAATGAATCACACGAGAATCGGTGCAGCTTCATTGGCATTTCACTTGCAATAATGACAACAGGAAAAACTTACACGCTGCCAAGATATATCGGTAATGCAAGAGAGGATTCCTTTAAGTGATTCCAAGCACAGACACAATGTTACGTCAATCAGGCAATGCGGAAAAAGCAAAAGGGTATACCAACCACCTTCCATCGGGTTATGTGACCTACGACGAGATGAAAGCAAGGCTAGAAAGAAAGAAAAATGAGGCCAATACATCAGAACAGCGAGAAAATGGAAAGAGAAAAACAAAGTTACCTCTTACAAATTATAAAGCTGAAACAAGACAAAGACTCTGTGAATCAGTGACAAATGGTGACGATACTGTAACCAAAGCCTACAAGCTCCGACTTCCTCAAAGATTTGTAACGCCAAAAGAAATGGAAGAAAGAATGGCTGAAAAGAGAAATTCGGCTAAGTATCGCAAAGAAAGGCAGTGCCATAGATGTGATAATAATGAAGAAGAGGTTATCTATCGCAGAAACTTTTGCAGTTTTAATGATACAATAACCGAGATAAATGGTTCAGAAAAAGCAAAAGGGTATACCAAACGCCTTCCATCAGGTTATGTGACCTACGACGAGATGAAAGCAAGGCTGGAAAGAACGAAAAATAAGGTCAATACATCAGAACAGCGAGAAACTGGAAAGAGAAAAACAAAGTTACCTCTTACAAATTATAAAGCTGAAACAAGACAAAGACTCTGTGAATCAGAGACAAATGGTGACGATACCATAACCGAAGGCTACAAGCTCCGACTTCCTCAAAGATTTGTAACGCCAAAAGAAATGGAAGAAAGAATGGCTGGAAGGAGACAATCGGCTAAGTATCACAAAGACAGGCAGTGCCATAGATGGGATAATAATGAGGAAAAGTCTCCACCATTTAAAATTATCATCATGAATGTAGGTGGCCCCTATGATGAACGCGGTACAGTGCCGGAACGAAGACGACATGCAATACAAACCTTGATATTAAAGTACACCCCCGCTGTCCTTCTTCTTCAGGAATTTAAGTGGAAAGATATAAGAGGTAAAATATGGAAAGCCTGTCCGATCCCGGGCCAGTATTATTACCAAGGACATGGTGAAGCTAGTCTGATACATGATGAGTGTTTAATCAGCATGAAAGATCTGGGTACTATCATGAGACAAGTTTTAGAAGGCTTACAAAGGTCGTCGTCAAATCAACTAAAAGTAACCTTTCCCTTGCATTTCGATCCACTCCCAAGAATGTGCTCCAAACTGCTACATTCACGGCTAGAACCGTCTTTGTCTATTATATGCATATCATGGCATGGTGTTTACAACAGCTATACTAAAACGGAGAAAACCGAGTATTTCAAATATCTCATTGAATTCTTCAGAAATATACATATTAAAATGAATCTACCTATCCTGATTGGTGGTGACTTCAATATAGCTATAAAAATCATTGAAAGATATGTATCTAAACCATTTAAGCTTCACAAGTACATCGCATCAAAACGAAGAAGCAAGGCAGGAATAATCGATTTCTTCATTACTACAGATGATCTCAACTTAACAAGTACAACGTTTGTCGATTTAGAAACTTTAGATCCAGAAAGTCACCCAAATGATATATTTGATCATGATCCTGTTTATGCAGTGTTGTCGAATGAATAAATGAATGAATGAATGTAATTGATTACGGTGCATTATGTGCAGCTAAGTTGATTTACGTGTTTACGTCTAGCAATAAATTTATCTGAAGACTTGCCGTTATCAGGGATTGGTGTGTAAGCCTGGCATTGAGTTTAACCGAAAACGTATCGTTATCAAGGATTGGAGTATACATCAGGCAATAAATTTTCCACACCTATCGGTATCAGGGATTGGTGTGTACGCATGGCAATGAGTTTAACCGAAGACTTACTGTTATCAAGGATTAGTAAGTCTGGCAATAAATTTAACCAAAGACTTACAGGTATCAGGCATTGGTGTTTACGCCTGACAATTAATTTATCAAAGGACTTGCCGTTATCACGGATTGGTTTATACACCTGACAATAAATTTAGCCGAAGACTTACCGATCATCAGGAATTGATGTATATGCCTAGAAATAAATTTAACCGAAGACTTGCCTATCATAAGGATTTGATGTATACGTCAGCAATAAATTTAACCAAAGACTTGCCGATCATCAGGAATTGATGTATACGTCTAGCAATAAATTTAACCTAAAACTAACCGTTATCAAGGATTGGTCAATATATCTGGCAATAAATTTAGCTGAAGACTTACTGTTATCAGAGATTGGCGTTTTCTCCTGGCAGTAAATTTATCTGAAGACTAACCGTTATCAGGTATTGGTGTATATTGAGAAATTAGTAAAAAATGACATCATTTTCTTGTAGGAAACGTGCTTATCTGCTGATAGTAAAATTTAACTTTCAGGTTATCAATCCCACATTTTTTCTAGATCTTTCCAGCATAGGCAAGCCAAGAGAAATAACGGTGGGGTCGGATTGTTTTACAGAGATAGCCTTGCTAATGGTATTGAAATAGTTAGAAATCACCACAATTCAGTTATCTGGTTAAAATTGGATCGTTTCTTTTTCAATGTTGATAGAGGTATTTTTGTAGGTGGTATTTACCTGTGGTGTGAAGATTCGCTTGCCTATGATGTATTAAATGTTGATTTATTTTGCTTTGAAGGAAAGTGATATTGATTGTTATAAAAAAAGTAGATGTCTATATCTGTGGGGATTTCAACAGCAGAATTTCTTTGAAACACGATTTTGTTTATGATAAAAACGTTAATTTACTAGACGAGTCTGATTATGTCGCTGATGAATTCCTTGAACGGGTCTCATTAGATAAAAAATGTAATAATTTTGGTACAAAACTGCTAGATCTTTGCAAATCAACAAACATGAGAGTAGTTAACGGTAGACTAGGTGAGGACCACGGGATAGGCTCATTTACATTTCTATCTCATTGTGGGGCCTCAGTAGTTGGTTATTTACTCACGGACGAAAGAAATTTTTCGTGCATTCCATGCTTTCGCATTGAACCGTTGTCTGAATGGATTGATCACTCTGCTCTATGTTTTGCAATTAGTTGCAATAATAATAATTATCTAGCAAACAGCAGTAGTTGTGAAACTAAGTATAAAAGGTATGAATTACAAAAGAATTCTTTTAGAACTAGGGTCATTTCTAATTTACCAGTATTTAATGATTTAATTTTTAATTTGAATTTGGAAAATTGTTCCATAAATAAAGTTGTTTCAGATTTTACTAATACAGTTAAGGGTATAGCAGACCCGTTTTTTACACATGTTGTGTATGAGAGGGAGAGGTACTCATTTAGCGGCGTCACTACAATCAGTAATGCAGACTGGTTTGATAGCGAATGTCAGAATGCAAAAATATGTTATTTGGAGGCTCTATCTGTTTTTAATCGTTGCAAATCTGATACCAGTAGAATTTATTTGTGTGACTGTAAAAAGAGATACAAAAGTTTAATCAGACAAAAGAAAAAACAGTTTAAGTTGAAAAAAGTAGAAGAATTAGAGAGATTGAAGCATAGTAAACGAATTGCATTTTGGAAACATTTCAGTAAAAGTAAACCACAGAACAGCAATTCACTTAATATAGATGATTTTTTTCACTATTTTTCTAATTTAGAAAGTGACATTTACCAAAGTACAAACATTGAAGCAGAAGAATTTTGTTTAAAACACGATTTCAACAATTTTGATGTAAATGACGAATTGGATTTTCCAGTATCGCACGACGAAATTTTCAAAGCAGTTTAAAAGTTGAAAAGAAACAAAGCCCCAGGAATTGATAATTTATTGAATGAATATTTTATTGAATGTATTGACATCTTGTCCCCATATATTTGTGACATATTTAATGCCATATTAGATTCAGGTTATTTTCCAGATCAATGGAGAGAGGGTCTAGTTATTCCATTGTATAAAAAGGGAGATAAAAATGATGTGAATAATTATCGAGGTATCACTCTTTTAAGTTGTATGTCTAAATTGTTCACTACTGTTTTAAATCAGAGAATTGTATCCTTTTGTGACAAATACAACATTATATCCGATGCTCAGTTTGGTTTTCGAAAAGGTAAATCTACAGTAGACGCCATTTTTGCATTAAGTACGGTCGTTCAAAACTATTTGAATAACAACAAAAGGTTATATGTTGCTTTCATTGATTTAAAAAAGTGTTTCGATAGTATTTATAGGCATGCCCTGTGGTTGAAATTGTTTCAGGCTGGAGTACAGGGTAAAATATTAAGTATTATTAAAGACATGTACAATGAAATTAAATCTTGTGTCAAGTATTTGAACTGTTACTCCGACTTCTTTTCTTACGCAGTAGGCCTAAGACAAGGGGAGGTAATTTCGCCTGTTCTAGTGTCTCTGTTCCTTGAAGACTTAGAGCTATTTTTGCAAGACAAACTGAGCACCGGTATTTTGATTGATGATATTGTCCTCATTTTATTACTTTTTGCTGACGATATGGTGCTTTTTGGTAATTCGCCTGAAGACTTACAAAAAAATCTTTATTTACTTCATACTTATTGTAAGCAGTGGGGACTGGAGGTCAATGACTCTAAAACTAAAGTTATAGTATTTAGGAAAAGGGGTCGTCTAAAACAAAATGAAAGTTGGACGTATGGAGAGAGATATCTTGAATTAGTCGACTCATTTAATTATCTTGGCACAGTCTTTAAATATACTGGTAGTTTTTGCTTGAATAATGAATTTATTATTGGTAAAGCTTTAAAGGCACTGTCGATGCTATTACTGAACTGTAAAAATATACCGTTAAGGCCTAAAACACTATGCCAATTGTTCGATTCTTTTGTTGGGTCAATTTTAAATTATTCATCAGAAATTTGTGGTTTTACGAAATCGAAGGAAATTGAAAGAATCCATTTAAAATTTTGTAAACGTGTACTGAAAGTTCCTGCGAATTCTTGTACAATGGGTGTTTATTGCGAATTATCAAGGTATCCTATCTATGTTTCTCGTTATTATAGAATTATCAAATATTGGTGCAAGGTCATCAATACAGATAATGTTATTCGAAACAGGCTATATAACTTGGCTGTTAATGATTTTCAGGTAGGAAAAACAAATTGGGTTTCACGGGTTAAACGTATTTTAGATAACTATGGTTTTTCTGACGTATTTTATACTTATAATCGCTCTAAATTGAAAGTTTTCCCCAGAGTTTTTAAACAACGTGTAATTGATTGTTTCAAGCAGGAGTGGCATGAGTCTGTTAATAGCAGTTCAATATTAGCAGAATATAAGTTTTTCAAAAGTGGTTTTACATACGAATATTATCTGGACTTGGTACCTTATGACTTAAGATTCTATATTACAAAACTGAGATTATCAGCTCACTCACTAAGAATTCAGGCAGGTAGATATGGACCAAACAGAGTTTCAAGGAACGAAAGATATTGCATTTTTTTCGATTTGCATGATGTTGAAGACATTTATCATTTTGTTTTTATTTGCCCTTTCTATGCTCTATTATGAGCTAAATATCTCGACAAGAAATTTTATCTAAGACCGTCAATGTTCAAATTGTGTCAGTTATTTCAAGTAGTAGATAAGAATGTATTACGAAACTTTTCTAGATATTTTAAACAAGCTTTTTACGTAAGAAATGTTGAATTAATGTCATAGAAAGTACTTAATGTTTTTTTTTACTCATTCATTATATACATTCCAACTGTTAATGATTAAGTCTTTTGTACTGTATTCTTGGAATTATCTTCTTTCTCCAGGTTAGAACTCTCCTTTAAAAAAAAAAAAAAAAAAAAAAAAAAAAAAAAAAAAAAAAAGACCATTCCCTATATTTTATATGTATGTATACATTAAGATGAAGAAACAGTGTAATCACGTGACATTTGTTAATTTTTGTACTGCATAGTATGAAGACGATGTATGTAACGTACAAGTCTGAATAAAATTATGTTCTGTTCTGTTCTGTTCCGTTCGGTGTATACGTCTCGCAATAATATCAATAATAACCAAAAGAAAACAAAACGGGTATTAACATGCATTTAAATCATACCATTTAAAAGTATGGAAATTATTGTGAAGATGACAACCTGTTATTGTACGGTCGGTCCAACTATTAGTCGCTGGCAGTGAAATAAATTTCAAAACTAGGTTAAATTCTGCTATGTCATCTATCTTTTGTTTACTTTTTGCCTGATTTTGAAATTCATTTGAAGTTCTGCCAGCGACTTACACTTGAGCTGACCACACAATAACAGTTTGTCATCTTCACAATGTTTTTCTGTAGTTTTAAACGGTATGATTTAAATTGAATGCGTTTTAACATCTGCATTGTGTTTTGGCCGCGATTGGGCCTTTAACTGTGCTCTGAATGATTACCCTTCCTTTGTTAATAATTTGTTTGTCTCTTTGCTTGTTGCTTAAGGTGGTTTTCAGATTAGTTTCAGTTATATCGCGGAGACCAGTATACCTTTCCATGCTTTTCTGGAATTTCTTTTACCGGTATAGAGCTGTACCTCAGTATTCTTTCCAAGCAGAGTCATTTACTTAATTGTCTGCTCTGTTGGATTTCTTTTCTATAATTTGACAAAATTAATGAAAAATATAATAAGGAAAGCGCTGTGCATTGAATGACGGTGACAATTAGTTATTACCGGCAATGAGCTAATACCCTTTCTCGGCCCATACCCTCTTTGAAAAATTACTTGTACGGCATACAAGATATGCTTCTGGATACAAAATAAAACTAAAACCACGTGCAATAAGATACCTGTGTATAGATCTACAATTGAGGTATTTTCTTATCTTTGTTCGACTTTTATTCTATGTGTACATGTATAGACAGAGAATTTACTGTCATGAAGCTTTACATTTGTTCAAGAATTTAGATTTGTTACTTTTATAACTGTTGTTGTTATTGTTGTTGATTTTGAACCATTATAACATATTCTAAAATTTTGAAAAAAAAAAAAAAAAGATATGATTTTGTGTTTTTACGTGCCTCAGTGTTTCCCATCTTGCAGAAACATTGTAAGACATGCTTTATTTCAACATATGTTTAGAGTACTAGGTTACGATGTTTGCAAACTGAGCATTTCATGTGATCAGTTTGGTCCTGATGGTGCTAATCCTTAGGCTGCTAAGTGCGACTCAAGGATCTTTTGCGAACGGTGTAGATCAAGATCAGACTGCACAGAGCGTGCAGTCTGATCTTGGATCTACCCTGTCCGATAAGAGGATATTTTTCCCACAAAAAAGAACTTTGGAATAACAACATTTGGCTTTTTACTATCCGCTTGAAAAGTCTTATTTTTACTATCCTCTTGAAAAGTCTCAATTTGGATTTACGTTCTTAAAGTCGCCGAGCCCAAATGGTTCCATCCATCAGCGTATATTAAAATGTCTCTTAGGTTATAGTAATTTACGACCAAAGCTATATTCCGTTACTGTCCTTCTTCCAAGAAAATGAGATTTTTAATGAAATGTGTGATTGAGGGGAATCAAAATGACATACTTCCGATCACCCTTGCTCCGGAAAAAATCGATTTTTGCTGTACCATCCGTATTCTAGCTTCGAATGAGCGTCATTATTTGTAGGAAAATGAATAAAGGGTTGCATGACATTCTCTGATTTTTTTACATTTGACTCTGGAACAGAAAAAATCCCTGATCAACCGTAACACCCACCTTCGTATCCCCCGATTTATATTCCCCTGAAGTTCAACCGGATGTCCCCTCAACATTTTTTCATTCACAACATTGATTGAAGAGATAAGCGGCCGTGCATCATCGCATTGAATTTAACCAACAAAAGCACATGAGAGTGGTGTTTCTGAAGTTTGGTGGGATGTTGAAAGCCTAGATAGGCCTACACTTTCTCCTTTTCAAGCCATCTATGGAACCGAAACACACACACATACACGCGCGCGCGCTCGTGCGTTTGTAAAACTGACCAAACGGGGGAACTTTGTGAGAATACACACCAACCAACCGGGGAACACCTACCATCAACATGTCAAATTAAAATAGTAATCTGACGCATTCCCCGATTGGACGGTTAGCAGCACACACACATTATACACATATTCTGGAATGATGCGAGTAGGCGTGTATCTGTTGTCCAGAATGCAAGTCCCTGATTGTGCGGTAAAAAATTCTTACACTTTGTCCAATGCAGTTCCCCGATTGTGCCTTAAAAAATTCATACACTTTGCCGCCATTCCTACTGGGCTATTGAAAACAAGTTGGTGCAGATCAGCAAAATGCAGAAAGCTGAAGTATTTATAATTTTTGAATGAATAATCTTTATAGTTTTATATTCAAACAAGGTCATGTTGAAAACTAAAATGATTTCTATCTTCTGACTTCGGTCAAAATTGTGCGAAAAACATCGACCACATAAATAAAGAAAATATAATTACAAGATAGTTATAAGCTTTGTATCAGAGTATCAGACCCTTTCTGAAAGTAAATTGTTGCTCATATGCAACTTTTTTTTCCTTGCAAGCAGCGCTCTGACTGCTTTCCCACTTAAATAAACTTGACAGTGTGGGGGGAATCGATTCTGATTGAATAATCTTAATATCGTTTAGACCGGGAAGATTTTTAATTTTACATATATTCGCAAAAACTAGATTAACTTCTTTCAGTTCGTGTGTGTGTGTGTGGGGGGGGGGGGGGGGTGCAACTATATTGAAACATTGTCAAGAAGAAATTACTGTCTTAAGATTTTATAAACACATAAAATTAAAATTACTTTATTTTTCTTCCTGCGGGTTAACGCGATACATGTCCTTTTTATGTTCTGGAGCTTGGAAATACATTCTCTTTTCAATTAATCTTCATATTTCATTAGATCTATATTGAAATTATCTCATAGATATTTGTATAGAATCATAAAAACATAAGGTCGCTATGTTTTCACAATTACCTTAGGACAGTGATACAGAGACAGTAACGACCTCCCCTATAAGAACAGTTATGCTTCGTCAGATGAATTCCAGCTAAACTAGGAAATACTAGTTGTTTGGATATCAAGAAAAATATTGCGGAAGAAATCTGCATCCGAATTTGCAGTTATGCGGGAAAATCAGGACAATGACGTGGGTAAAAATGGTTATTCATTCACTGAGAAAAAGACCTAAAAAGAAGATAGAAACTATCAATCAAGTAAGACATCAATATGATACCCAAAACTAGTAATAATGATAACAGACATTATGGCAGGCGATTTTACTGTTTGTTTTATAAGTGATCGAAAAACTGCAGATTTTTCTAGTTGAGATGTTTAGAATTGTGTAAATGAAAAGAACAAAAAGGGGGGAATACAACTTTTATTTGAATGCAGGTAAATCTACAAAACTCAGAAGTTTGGAAAGACGAGGCTGGAGTGTTAGCAGTTGCACAAAGACCTGGGGAACATCAAATTTTAACACTATATGATTACGGGACATGCCCGAGCTGTTACGCATACCTATACGGGGAAAAATGTGACAGCACAACCAACTCTGCAAATTTGTATCGAAAGATTAAACAAGACAGACAAAAAAGAGGTAGACGGCATAAGAGGTACTCGGAAATGAATATTGAAACTCTATGGGGTTCAATATGAAGAGAGATAGTCAAAGGCCAAATATCGGCAAAAAAAGCAGGTGTTAGACACGCATTTTCAACAAGTAGGTGCATCTAGACATCACAAAAAGACAAAAATAACATCACTCAACTATGGTTTATTAACCAATGCAATACAAAGAGTAACATCTGAACCTCGCAAATCCAAATTTTTTGAACATCGTTCAAATACGTTTTGTTTTACAGCTTCATGAATGTGCACGTATAACACCGTCTTCTTTGTCCTAGAAATGTCCTTACCGCTATTTTTGCTCATTTATGTTCATAATTCATTAAAAATCGGTTTTGATAAGAGAACAAAATGCAATATTTTGAAGATCTGAATGCATGTCAAAGAAGAATAATGCCTTAAAGGGAGTTTAATGCAATAGCTAAGAATTTTTCACTAGTTTCTTTGCTTCATATAATTTTCGCACCTCGATAAATTTTGGCAAAGTTTCCAATCTCCTTAAATACTTTTTAAAAATGAAACAAATAACTTATCTTAACTGCTAATAGAATGCAGCAACACGAGGAAGGGAAAGTGGGAATCTGTTACGCCATCAGTCACTGCTTCTTAATACAAAAATTATTAAGCGTATACCACATTTTGAACAAAAGGGGAAGGAGTAACGAACATGTTATAAAAATGTAACTATGTGTAAAAACTAAATAATGAATCTCATAAATCTTATAGTGTTATCACGATGTATTGAGAGCAAATTTATGCAGAATAAGGTCATTTGTGACTGCTGTTGTTAAAATATAAAAGAAGATAAAAAAAATATGTCGAAACTATAAAACGCAAGTTCAGTTTTGCCATCGGCCAACTGTATCAAACGAATAGAAAAAGGACCCACACCACACCCACACCAACACACTGCAAATGCACCAAAACTCTATGAAAGTACAAAAGAAAAACAACTTTAACCAGTCAAAAACGGAGAAGAAAAACATTGTTACGGTTTGAAAAGTATGCACCTCCTAAATTCGATTTGGTATGTTTGTTACCATGTTACAAGCTATCCCAACAGCCCAATAGGCCGGTCTTTATTCCATTAACACACTAGGGGTTTTGAGGTCGCCTATATTCAAATCCTTTATGGGGTTGAAAAATCACCTAACAGTACACTTTTCATTAATTTTAGGGGAAGGGAGGAAAACATTGCGGGAGAAGGAGAAATTGTTCGCCATGCAATTCCTTCTTTTTCCACAATGTTTTCTATTGACCCTTTTCTGTGCATCCGTCAAAATCTGTATTTGAGTGTTAATGGTTTATGAGATACTTGAGCAATGCTCTGGCAAAAGGGTTTTAAAGCATCACTGTGATGCAACATTCCGGGCAAGTCTTCATATAGCGTGCAACACACGAAAAGGGGCCTTCGGACATTTGCGTTAAGTTTCGTATCGGATTAGCCTGCGCAGTCCGCGCAGGCTAATCCGAGACGGTACTTTACGACTGCATAAGGTTTTTTTTTATACAGTAGCCTTTCGTGAAACAGAAAATCGCACAAAAACGGGAAGTGTCGCCTCGGATTAGTCACAGACTGCACAGGCTGATCTGGGACGACACACTTTTACGCATATGTCCGAAGGCCCCTTTTCGTGTGTTGCATGCCATATAATCTTATCTTACAGTGTGTCATTTCTCATTACCTAGGATTGAGTTTTGAACTCTTCTACTGTTGAAAGCATTCGCTGGCGACAAAAAGAACATGGATCAGAAGACTGGATTGACGTCTTTAAGAGGATCGAAAAAGTTGTGGGAAAAGGAGAAAATGCTGGTTACCAGCATTTTCTCCTTTTCCCACCACGTTTTCGAAATTCCTTCTTCCCCAGGGTCGTGATAACACGGGATAGTTTTTATTACAGGGTTAATTAACCCACCCAGGCATACAGCAAAAATCGATTCCTGTATTCTTTATGTCTATAATCAATACGAGCGTATTGTGCTGTACGTAATTATAGTCAAGTATTTCTAAAGATCAGAAAGATATATTAAGTAACCTACACACGAAGACAGTTCACTCGCAAGAATGCCAACACCTATAATCGCCTATTTTGTGTTCATTGTGGAACATGATAAGACTGTGAAGAAATAGTGTCCCATCTTGGACCATTCTATTTGTGAAACAATCCTGGAGTCGCTGGTTCGAATCCCTTGCTCGCCCAATTTCTTTCCGAAGATCGATAATAGTCACTACGACAGGATTCACTCCTCTCTCTCACCTATTGTCATTGTTTTGTCTATGGTTATGTGGGAAAGCAGCCAATGGCTTGGGACGAATATTATGCGAAGTACTCGTAGCAGAAACTCCAGGAAAGCATGGATAGGTACCCTGGCCGCCGCGATATAAGTGAAATATTGTTGAAAACGGCGTTAAATACTATATAATACAACCGTGAAACAACTTGTTCTAACAGTGTTTGGGTCTTTTTTCCTTACCGAAAACGATTCGCAGCTTTGAAACAGAGCAAAACAGATGTTTATTTATACACAACTACACAGTTGTCACAAAAACGATAGTAAAAATAAGCATGAAAAATTAAGAGATCTCGAGCGAGCATGACGGTCTGAGTGACACATATACACGTACATGATCCATGCTTTGGCAAAATGGTGTTTAATGCATCTTTGATACATTATACCAAGTAAGTCATCACATAATTATGGATCCATAGAATCCACTTTGTCCAACAAGTGAATCCTGAAGTAGAATGGTCCTTGGACATGCAGAAAATTTACCAAGAGCAAAAAGTTTCGACCCAGGTCAGCCTGCGCGTTTTGCGCAGGCTGACCTGGTCTGAACTCCCCCCCCCATGTATTAAACACCCTTTTCACAGAACATGGCTCATACTTATTATACATGTAGTTCTTTCAGCAAATTCATAAAATACGTCTTATATAATCTAACTTTACTTAACTGTGCTAAGTATAGTTGCGCACTGGATAAATAGAAAAACGAACAAAATAAATCGGACGTGTATCATGTAGACTTAGCATGTTTTTACCTTTAACAGAAATATTCTTTCTCCAAGAACTTTTAAAGACCAAAACAAAAAAGTGTTACTCGATAAATTAAAGATTTTGTGGTGATCTGTGACATATGGTGGTATTGCTGTTTAGATCAGCAATTTCCCCATTGTTACAAAGTTTTGAATGACTGTACTTGATGAGGCGTCAGACCACTTATTGTAATACAGATAGAGAATTGAAAGAAGCCGGTAAAAATTCTTGTCTCTTATGAACTTAAGGTAAAGGTATGGTGCTAAGAATGAAATAAGATATTTGATACGCTTTTTCCTTAACCATTACCGTACAATGCCGCCATAAAATTACTCTGTGGAAAAAGCCTTTCGAAAACATTGTGGGAAAAGGTGAAAGTGCTGGTAAGCAGCATTTTCTCCTTTTCCCACAACGTTTTCTACCCTATCGAAGGCAGATATAATCTCTTGAGCTACATTTAATTTCTCGTCTGCAAATGCTTTCACTTGGGTCCAATCTAAAAATTTTGTTGTTTGGTAAAGGGTTAAACTTAGGTTATATGAGTTGATTGGAGTTGTCTTCTTCGGACAGTTCAAATCGGTACCCAGATTTTTGAATGTACAAGTTGACATTAGAAGAATACAACCACTATTTTGGGCCTAACATTGAATGATCTTTTTAAATTTTTATTTATAGATACTACAAGTTCAACGGCCGGCTCAAAAGCCCATCCAGAAGAGTCAAAACAGTGCACGCTATCGTTTGGCAGACCGTGTATGGGGGCGATGCAGGAACCTTACAGTACCCAAGATATCTCCTAGTGTCTCGGTATTCTCCAAGTATGGCACGTTAGATGACAAGGTACAACTTTGCGGTATCTGGAAAGTTGGTACCACCTTTTTTGAAGCGTCTCTTCATGATAAAGAATAATAAGAAATATATTGGAATGTATAATCTATATGACATACCATTTGATGTAATGTATTCTCATCCAGCTCCGAACAAAATTTCGATTCGAAAAGGGGGCGAGAGGTTTTTATTTGTTAGAGACCCGTATTACCGGGTGTACTCGGGATATATTGACAAACTCTTGGCTCCGAATCCAGTTTTCTGGAAGTTTGTTAGTTTACCTGCTATTAAGCTTCTGAGAAAAGGAGCCACGCCGGAGAGCTTGCGTTGTGGGCATGATTTAACCTTCAAGGAATATGTGGATTACGTCATATTGATGTTAAGATACAAAACCCGTGCTACTGAATGGTAAAAAGCTACGCCCAGATGGCCATTTTGATCTCATGCATAAAATGTGTAAACCGTGTGAAGTCAATTATACTTTTGTTGGAAAGATGGAATCTTTTCCTCGGGATTCAATGGAGCTTATAGGACAAATAGGAATGAATAAAACAGCATAGCTTTTAAAAGAGAATGGAGCGTATCTGGCCGCAGTGGATGCTATAAACGACACGGTGCATCAGCCGTTTGACAAAGAGTTCCAGAAAGGTTTTGCCAAATATATTACTAAACAAACTGCTCTTGATAGAGCCTGGCTCAAATTACAAGCTCGTGGTCTGATCGGGCGCAAGCCGCTCAGTATTTCTGACACAGAAAAACTTACACACGCAGAGTTTTTACAAATGGCACTTGAAGCTAGATCAGTGTCAACGTCAAAAGAAAGGAGCGAGCTAAAGAATGAACTAATGAATCAAATGTATGATACAATCACAGCAGAGAAACTTGAAGGCTTGAGAAATGTGTACGCCTTAGATTTCAATTTGTTTGAGTATGATGATAGACCCGATTGGTTGTTTTCGAGAACTAGAAGTCAAGTTTGATGCTTTTTATCATCAATAGATTAGAGTCAAATGAACAAAAATATAATTGAGCCATGCTCTGGCGAAAAGGGGTTTAATGTATCTCCGTGATGCATGATACCGGTCTAGTCATCACATATGTATGGGTCCATAAACTTCATTGAAACATGCAGAATAGTCATTTGGTATGAAGAAAATAGACCAATTGCAAAAGGTTTCGACCCAGGTTAACCTGGGTCGATACGTCCCCCCTCCCATGCATTAAGCCCCCTTTTCACAGAGCATAGCTTATACAGTCTTATTTGTTGGAAGGGGTTGATATAATGTTACAATGAATAGTGCAGTCTGATCTTAGATCTATACTGTCCGATAAGGAGATATTTTTCTCCAAAAAATAAATTTGAAATAGCATCACTCGAGTTTTTACTATCGGCTTGAAAATTTTATGTAACTTTTTTTAGCAGGATAAGGGTTAAATAAATGATTTTGCTGATAGTATGGATTTAAAACAGGCTGCAAAGAGCTAAAGTCTGATCTTAGACCTACAATATCGGATCTTTTGTGAGAAACATTCATCGAATGGCCTGGAAATTGCATTTTTACGGGTTTTCCCGGTCTTGTCTTAAACATATACTAAAAATGTTCTATCTGAATATTCAACACTTTTAGGGTTGTTAACCCTTAAGCTGCTCAACGCGACTTACTGACCATTTGCGAACAGTGTAGATTAAGATCAGACTGCATAGAACGTGCAATCTGATCTTCGATCTATACTGTCCGATAAGGAGATATTTATCTCCCAAAAATACGTTTGAAAATAAAATTAGGCCTGGGGGCTTATATCATAGCCCGGTGTCCGTCGTGCGCCCGTCCGTCCCTCTGTCCGTGCATTAACTTTTTTCTTCGAACATCTTCTCTGAAACTACCCATCCAATTTTGATGAAACTGCGCAGAAATGATCTAGCCATAGCCCTATACAGAATTCCTGGAAAGAATTTGATTCCAATGAAAACTCTGGTTGCCATGGCAACAAAACTGAAAAATATTGAAAATCTTTTAAATTCTTCTTGTCAGAAACCTGAAGGCCTAGGGCTACCGAATTTGGCACGTAGCTTCATCTAATAGACCTCTATCAAATTCCTTAAGATTATATTAAGATTATTGGCGTCAAAATTGGCCCCGCCCTGGGGGTCGCAAGTTTTACATGGGCTTATATAGTGAAAAATTATTTTTTTCCCTAAACCATAAAGCATAGGGCTTCCAGATTTTGCACGTAGCGTCATCTAGTGGACCTTTACTGATGTTATTCAAATTATAGCCATGGGGTAAAAATTGGCCCCACCCCAAGGGTCACAGTTTTACATGGGCTTATAAAGTGAAAACTTCAAAAAATCTTTTGATCCTGAATGTAAGGCCTAGGGCTATCGAATTTGGCATGCTGCTTTATATTGTAGACCTCTACCATAATTGTGTCTCATTTACAGCTCTCGGGTCAAAATCGGCGCCACCTTGAGGTCACAAATTTTGTATTGGCTCACAAACTGAAAACTAAAAGAATCGTCTGTTTCCTAACTGCAAAGTCTAGGCTTACAAAATTTTGCATACATGTTGTAGCTTCATCTAGTGGACCTGTAGCAAGAATGCTAAAACTATGGCCCCGGGGTTAACACATTTTACAAAGGCTTGAATCGTGCAAACTTTGAAAATGTTCCTTTAGTATTATAAATTCTTTAGTTAAAAGTTTGTGTACTGAACAAAGAAAATAACTCGTTATAACAGATAATAATTTTGTTACTATTTACCTCCCTTGATTATCACTCTGCACTAATACGTGGGTGTTGGGTATTCAAGTTTTTCGAAAAAAAAAAAATCAGTTTTTAGTGAGGGTGTTTATTTTGATGTTTATATTTATGCTCAGGCGAGTCTAATATTTAGTATAAAGTAAGGGTCTGAGGTTTCGATCTTTTAGTTTCTTATTCCAGAACTTTATGGTAATAGTATTTATGTCATTTATTTATTTATTTATTTATTTGTTCTGCTTCTAAGATCTGGAAATCTTCATATTGTTAGAGTACACTAATATTTGGTATGAATGGTACTTGATTAGACTTGCTTGTATTCATTGACACCATCTTTGCATTTAAAAAAATACGACTTTTTTCTTTTGTTGTTGTTGTTGTTGGGTTTTTTTGGGGGGGGTGGGCGGGGTTCAACTACATGACAAAATTTTAGACTGGTCAACTTTGGAAAGCATTTGCACACACAACAAAAATAATCCTATTCAAAAATTGAAATATATTTTGGGAAAGGTAGAAAACATTGATGAAAACTTAGAAAATGCTGGTTACTTGCATTTTCTCTATTCGCCACGATGTTTACAATAGATTTCTTTCCAAGGGTCGTTAAAATTCGGGATTGTGTGGTAAAGGGTTAAAAGCCAGTGGAACGATACAGGGCCATCATAGCACTCTTGTTACTATTGGATTGAAAGTTTTATTTTACTTATTTAGCAGGATAAGGATAAATAGCGGGAGGATTGCAAACAGACTGTGATATCAGTAGATCTTCTTTTGATCAACAGGTCTACGTCTATAGGCATAATACATATGTGCTTAATGTGCCTGATATATGAGCCATGCCCTGTGAAAAGGGAGCTTAATGCATCTGCGAAAAGTATCGACCCAGGTCAGCCTGCGCAGTCTGCGCAGGCTGACCTGGGCCGAAACTTTTCGCTGTTGGTCAATTTTCTGTATGTCCAAGGACCGGTCAGCCTCATGATTAAGTCAGTTTGTAAAAAAAAAGTGGCGATTTTCGATTCACAATTAAGTGATGGTATGATAGGTATCATGCATCACGGAGATGCATTAAGCCCCCTTTTCACAGACTATGGCTCATATAGTTAGTTATAAACTGTTTGTTGTGTTTAACCCTTTACCTGCTAAATCAGTAGGTGCAACTTTCAAGCCAGTAGTAAAACCCAAAATTTTGCTGTTTCAAAGGCATTTTGGGGAGGATAAATATACCATTATCGGACAGATAACGCACGTTCTGTGCAGTCTGATCTTGACCTACACTGTCCGCAAAAGGTCATTAAGTCGCGCTTAGAAGCCTAGGGGTAAACTTGGCTCCAGTCATATCACGTAAGCTAGTGCAACTATCTAGGCGTTCCTTGTTTACCAGTAGTTTGCACAACAATTTTTCCCAGCCACTGATTACTTTTCTAGATAATCACCGCCGAGACAATGTTCATCGGTCGCGTTGACAGTCATCAATCCTCGGTAAGAGGTTGGCGGAGCTGAGATCCTGATATATGCTACTCACACTTTGATAGGGATCATGTAGATATTTCAATACAGTTTTGCTCTAACTCTTTACCAAACGATAATATTTCGGACTGGTTCAAATTGAAAGCATTTGCAGACAACAAATTAAATGTGGCTAAAATGATTGCATTACTTTTTGAACGGTTAGAAAACATTGCGGGAAAAGGAGAAAATGCTGGTTACCAGCATTTTCTCCTTTTCCCACAATGTTTTCAAAAGGCTTTTTTTTTCTCAGGGTCGTTAAAAGTCGGGATTGTGTGGTAAAGGCTTAAAAGTGTTGCAATATAACATATCGAAAAAACATACCTGATACATGCAACAAAAATATACAGGTTTAATCTTAAACGGTGATCCCTAGTAAATTTTGAGTAGTATATATAACCATTTCCTAGACGAAAGAAATTTAAACTCTTCCAAGTTCAAAACATCTGCGGATGACAAATTCAGAATTGGTACAAATCAGCTTAAGTTCTGTGATAGGGTATAGAAAGTTTTGGGAAAAGGAGAAAATGCCGGTTACAAGCATTTTCTCCAGTTCCCACGGTGTTTTCAAAAGCTTTCTCCCAAGGGACGTTAATATTTGGGGTTGTAAGATAAAGAGTTAACGCCTCTTGTTGCCAAACATACAAGAATTATTTTTTTGATAACTGTAAAAAATATCTTTCTAAAAATGTATATGACCCATGCCCTGGCAAAAGGGGGCTTAATGCATCTCCGTGATGCCTTATACCATGCGAGGCATCACATAATTATGGATCCATAAAATCCATTTTGTTTAATAACCAACTGAATCATGAGGTACACTGGTCTTTTCATATACAGAAAATTGACCCATAGCAAAAAGTTTCGGCACAGGTCAGCCTACGCGGATTGCGCATGCTGACCTTGTCGATATTTTTCGCAAATGCATTAAGCCACCTTTTTAAGGAGCATGGCTCAAATGTATATCCAACTTTAGACGGGTAACCTTTCACTTTTTCACCGGACTGTCCAATGTGGGGCCCTACAATTGTTTTGGGGTAAGACTGTAGTCGAACGTTTTGGTTTAATCTTCTCTAGCGGAGCTTGTTGCATTGGAGTTATTTGGCCTCGAGCCTGTGATACACTAGCCTATTTCCAGTGAATCCCATGAAACACATAAATATAACAGCTGCCTCTGTAATATAACTGAAATATTATTAAAAGTGGAGGTTATATAAATAAAAAAGTCCGCTGCCAGTTTTGAATGGAATATTATGATTTTGCATTATTTTTTTTTCCAATGGAAATAATTATTATATAGATCTAATAATTTGCAAATCTGTACTTAAATGGCCATTCTTAGATCTACTGCATGTACAAGACACTTTGTCTAATTGCTCTTTGGACAAGTGTTTGAAGGAAGGGTATAGGAGCAATTGCTTGCAACAGGCAATTGCTCCTTTCTCTCCTAAAGGTTCTTTCTTTCAGAGCCGCCAATAAAATAGGCGTAAATATCCGTCATCCTACAGAAATGAGTTTGCTATGTAAGTCATGGAGATGGGTGAAAAAAGCCTGAGATCGAATTTTTTACACACAGCGCTTAAGTTTTCTTTTGTGGGGGAGTAAAAGATATGAGTCATGCTCTGGGAAAAGGGGGCTTAATGCATCTGCGAAAAGTATCGACCCAGGTCAGCCTGCGCAGTCCGCGCAGGCTGACCAGGGCCGAAACTTTTCGCTATCGGTCAATTTTCTGTGTGTCCAAGAACCATTCTATCTCATAATTGAGTCGGGTGTAAAAAAGGCCATTATGGATCTATAATTATGTGATGGCTTGATAGGTATAACGCGTCAAAGAGATGCATTAAACCCTATTTTGACAGAGCGGGAGCTCATAGTATATTGTAGATGTCAAGTCAGGGAAAACGCCCTATATATCCTCAGGGACACAGTTCTAAATATTGCTTTAGCACTTAACTGCAAGACTTGCCTTCTGATTGGCTGAAACAAAAGCGTCTCAGCAAATAGGAAGGCTAGTCAAAGAATTCTGAAACAATCATCCACCCTAGGGAACAATGTTCTAAATACGATTCTAGATCTAAATCAAAGACTTGCCGTTTACTTAGCTGAGACAAAACGTCTCAGCCAATCAGAAAGCTAGTCTTGGAATTCAGAATTAGAATAAATGTAGAAATCGATTTTGGGTACTCTACCAGAACTCTTACATCTAGATGAATCTCGATGTTTGTTAGTTTTTAAACTCGGATGCCTAACTAAACACGTAAACTTTATATAGCTGTGCTTAATTACTGATTACGATTAAAATGTTTTGGGTTTTTATTTGGTTTGTGTTTCGTGTGTTTTGCTTTTTTTCATGTAATTTTTGCTCCATTGGATAAAGGCCAGCAAGCCTATATCATGGCCCTGTGTCCATCCTAGCGTCAGTGCGTGCGACTGTGCGTGCGTTAAGTTTATTATAAACGTCTTCTCTGAAACTACAAATCCATTTGTGACGATACTTTACAGAAATGATCCTGTCATGGTCCTCTTCGGAATTTCTTTAAAGAAATCGAATCCATTTGCAACGGGTTGCCATGTCAAAAAAACTGAAACAATTGAAAATCTTTATAAGATCTTCTCCAAAACCGCACTTTGGAATAGTCTACAAACTGAAAATACTGAGCCCACAACGTAATAAAAACGTAGCCTAAGCACCTTTAAGTTTCCTTTCAAAACGTTTAGGCTGGAATTAAGTTTATTACGACGAGTTTCTGCTTTTTGCTTCTCAGTCGAGGAAGAAAACAGAGTTCCATCAGATGTATACAATCATACTTACGAACCATTTACCTGCTAAGTAAGATAAATGAACCTTTCAAGCCGATAGTAAAAAAAAATGTTGCTGTTTCAAAATTATTCGGGAGGGCGGGGGGGGGGGGGCTCTATCTTCTTATCGGTAAGTGTAGATCCAAGATCAGACTGCATGTTCTGTACAGTCTGATCTTGATCTACACTGTCCGCAAAAAGGTCCTTGAGTCACAGTTGGCAGCCATAGGGTTACTTGATGGTGTGCCAATAACTGCACGACTAAATTCATTGATTAAATATCTTTTTAAGTTTTCTTTAATTCTAAACATCTAAATAGCCCCATCCTCCCTCCCATCCAATACAGCTTCGACTGAAATAGACGCCCTCAACCTTTTCAATCCTGGTAAATAAGTTAAATGAAACTTTCAAGCCTATATTGAAAACCCAAATAATGCTGCTTTTTTAAAAAAAAAACTTATTTTTTGGAGAAAACTATCTTCTTATCAGACAATGTAGATTCAAGATCCAACTGCACGTTCTGGGCAGTCTTATCTTGATCTACACTTTCCGTAAAAGGTCAGTGAGTCGCACTTTAGCAGCCTAAAGCTTAAGCAGCAAATCAAAGTAAAACATTACAATGTCACTGGTGTTTTCAGATTATTTCACAGAAATAGCGGACAGTGTAGATCAAGATCAGACGAGATGTTCTGTGTAGTCTTACCTTGATCACCATCTGCGAAAGTTAGTTACACATTTTTTACTACAAAACTAAAGTGCATAGCGATCCAAAGGTTGACTACTGTGATCATTTTCTTCCTTGGTGATGAAAAACATGCCAAACGAGCAATACTTCATTTCTAGCACAATGTTTCCATGTGGATTGATGCGTTGAACTTAAATCCTCTACCAAGCAATCCTGTGTTTTAACGACCCTGAGGAAGAAAACTTCGAAAGATTGTTGGAAAAGGAGAAAATGCTGTTAACCAGCATTTTCTTCTTGTCCCACAATGTTTTCTGTCCTTTCATCTTATGGTTTGAAACATGTTTAGTTTGTCTCTGTAAACGCTTTTAATTTGGACCGGTTTGAAATTTTGTCGTTTGGTGAAGAGGTAATTTTATACTGATAATATGATACCAATTTTTCAAGTTGATTTCCGCGAGTCGCTTTCTCTAAAACATTTAAAAAGATAAGGGAAGTAACGCTATTAAGCTGTAAGTGGTTTTTAACCGTTGTTATCTTCCATAGATTAACCTAAAGATTAACTTCCAATTTTTTTCGAACAAAGGATGTTTTAAGAAATCTACAAAGAAATTATATAACATTTTGTTCAAAGAGAACGAGAAGGGGACAAAAAAACTTCCTTACATCAACTGAAAATATGCACTTCTGTAACGCCCAGACATTGTTGCAACAGGGAAAAAAGCTGTAGTCTATCTAGAGAGCAATTTTTCCTTTCACTACAATATTTTCACAAATAAGCAATCTTGAATTTAAGCTACATATCCTAATTTTACAAGGAAGTTTTAAAAGTCTTCTGTTGCAAATTTGTTTGAGAAGGTAATTGTCAAAACAACCCGTTCTGGAAGACATTGGTATTTTATAGAGCATGTTTCGCACATCAGAGGTTCTAGATTCGAAAGACAGATGAGTAATGTCAATCTGTGGAATTATCCGCGTCAGGACGCGAGTGCTAGTCCAAGTTTTCAGAAAGCAATCATCGACAGTACGTTATAAACGATGTAGAACGTTCTTCTCAATCTAAGTTACTATTTACCAAATGAAAAAAAAAAAAAATCATACTTGTCGAAATTGGAAGCATTTGCAGACTTCAGATTAAATATGGCTCAAATGATGAAATTTATCTTTGAAATGGTAGAAAACATTGTGGCAAAAGGAGAAAATGCTGGTAACCAGCATTTTCTCCTTTTCCCACAATGCTTTCAAAAGGCTTCTTTCTCAGGGTTGTTAAAACTCGGGATTGTGTATTAAAGGGTTAAAATGTATAGGTTGAACTTAACTCTTATTACGTCTTTGTCTTTCACAGTAAAGCGTTGTATTTGCTGAATTGGGCCAATATTCACCAACTATTCTTAAGAGCAGTCTTTGTCCTATTCTTCAGAATTTTCTAAATTGAAAGTAACACAACTTCTGATTTTGGTTTAGCCAATCAGTTGTGTTACTTTTAAATTTATAAAATCGGGTTGTAAGACCAAAAACGTTCTAAACCCTTAAGCTGCTAAGCGCGACTCACTCACCTTTTGCGGACAGTGTAGATTAAGATCAGACTTCACAGACCGTGCAGTCTGATCTTGGATCTACACTGTCCAATAAGGAGATATTTTTCTCCGAAAAATAAGTTTGAAAAAACAAAACAAACAAAAAAAAAAAAAAAAAAAAAAAACACTTCGGGTTTTTACCATTGGCCTGAAAGTTTTCTTTAACTTATTTAGCAGGATAAGGGTTAAGAATGGTTTGCGAATACGGACCTTGGATTTTTGCCAATATCAAGTACGATATATATATAGATATCAGTTATATTATACCTAAATACGTCAATATAAGTATTGTAATACTGGGCACGTACGGAGAGAGTAGCGGACGGACGACATTTTCTTTGAACACTTTGTGGATTTTCACGCTGGTAATAAACGTTTTCGTTAATCCTAACTGATAAAAAAATCCTCTATAAAAAGAGACATATTATTCATATTAAATCTTTAGTGTGTAATGTGCCTATTCATTGTCTATCTATTTTACAAAGCAACAACAAATTCTTCCTTCTCATGCTCGTATATTTGGTTTCGTTTTTGAAGATAAATATTTGTACAATCAATTTATACTTCACCTCTTATCAACCTTTCGAATAGTGTAGATTAAGATGTGACTACCATAATTATATTTCGCTGTAAGATTTTTGGACCTACTTTGTCTAATGTCTGACACATAATCTGATCAAAGAGATACCGAAACTGAAATATCTAAGTCTCTTTACGGACTGAAACTGTCTGTTTCTGTTTACCATCTATGTAACCCTTATTTGCTATGCGCCATTTTTTTTTGACGCTTTCCAGAGGGTATAAATCAATATAGAACTGCACGATCTGATCTTAGACTACACATTCCTATATGGCAAGTCTCTTAAAAAGGCTTGACATTGCATACTTCCGGTCTGTATTTACTTCCGACTTGAAATATTTAAAATTAAATCATTTAGCAGTTTAAAGGCTTACAAGCAAATATAAAAGAGACGTGGTCTAGTTTTGTCAGCTTTCTGTTTCTCTGCAGTGCTTTACCACAATCCCGAGTTTTTTCACGACCCCAACCAAGAAGGCTTTTTTGAAAAAAAAAAAAAAAAAAAAAACACTGTGGGTCAAGAAGAAAATTCTGTTAACCAGCATTTCCTCCTTTTCCCACAGTGTTTTCTAACTTTTGATAGGCAATTTATTTGAAGATGGTCAAGTTGTCTTCTGCCAATGCTCTAAATTTGACGCGTTTAATTTCATCTGGTAAAGAATTTAACCTTTGAGAAACAAAAATAGATCTTATGCAACGTATAAAAAGGACACAAATATACCACTTTTTATTGATACTATCTCACAAGACAACTTACAAATACCTTAGACCGGTAAGCACACTAGATCTGCAGTCATATTGATCTACACTATCAAGGAATAAATTTACCATTCAGCGCCATATAGAGTTTCGATGTGGGGGATACATTCGGCAAACGTAGGGTATCGGCAGAGTTGTGATGAGTGGGTGTGCAAATGATAATTGCAAAATAACAAATAACAAACACGTTTGTACTTGTTCACTAAGATAACCTCTGTGCAGTATAGTATATAGTTCTATATCCATCCTATCTTTACAACAAACAAAATAGACATTTCAATTATTGATTATTGGATTATTAACTCGAACAGATAAAGAGTATATACAATTCATACGCGTACTTGTTATAATACATGTACTCCAATTTTTAGCTTAGGATATCAAGAAACGTGGTTTTTACAGCAACATTCTATGAATTAATCAGATAGCCCGCGTATACGGATGAAGAACTGCAGAATAAGTACACGCACATAATACTGAAAGGCCTACTTCATTGATCTATAATTGTAAAAAATCTCATAATTTACTAAATTACGAAGTTAACAATTTTGACGAACTATTATTGCGCCTTTGTCCGAATTGTGTTCCATTCTATTGAATAACGATAATTTCATTTCCTAAAGTATGCCTTCTTCTTTTTATAGTTTTACGTAGTTCTATAGATAGCCAATATACGATAAAGGTCAAATAAAAAATAATATTCGTGTGGGGGGGGGAGGCAGGGAAGAGCGAAAGAGAGAGAGAGCGAGAGCGCTCTTCATAAATTTAAAAACAGATAAGGTTCGCTCCAAAGTGTCGAGATTTAACAATTCCAGACATTTCATAAACAAGTTGTCTTCCTTAAAAAAGAAGCCAGGAGAGGTCGGCATCAATGTTTTCAAATAGTTTTTTGGCTTTTGATTTCAATATATTTTGGTAGATGTAAACAAACAAGTTAGGAATTAAATGAATGAGAAAAAAAACATCTTTTTTTTTTTCAATTTTGCTGGTGTAAAGGCACAAAACAGTACATGTTCCACATTGTTATAATATTCTAGGAATTGTAGGCCATATGCTAGTAACACACTCAGAAATGCATTTTTTTTTTCAAAATTCAAGGACACAAAACTGAAGATGATGACCCATTTGGCCCATTTTCAAAAGGAACAAACCTCTAATGAATGTTTGTAATGTGTGCTCAGATAAGCCAAAATATTTTTGGAAAGGAGAAATCGTTCAATTAAAATTTGATACGATATGCCAATTCCACTGAATATGCAAGAATCTTACCTGATGACAAAAGGCATGCAGACGACAATTCATACTTGGATAATTAATGTGGAAGATGGTGCTTTGATGCGATGGAAACCATTGTGACATAATAGAGGCAACTCTGTGTGTTATTTCATCAAATCTATATCATTATAAATCCATAGAATTTTTGTATAAAACTGAGAAAAATGCTAGAGTCTAGTCAGTTTCGAAAAATAGAACTTGAAAACATACTGATCAACCTATTTATATCTATTTGTGGGGTACGAGTTCTCCAGAGAACTCGTGCTTTCGAGATTAGGGTACAAGTTCTCCAGGGTACGAATTAGCCACATAGTATCAAGTCACGTGATCTTTTCCCGCGGTGTTCTTTCTCTTTTTTTTTTTAACGAAATTTGTTTCTCTTTGCTTAGACTTATTTAATGAAAAATTGCATTTTTTGGAGAGACCATTTACAATCATATAGTATAATAAATCTTTTTGGAAATCCGTCATATAAAACAACCGTTTATTTCCTATTTCAATTTTTTGATTTCGGTTTGTTTATAAAACCATGACAAAATAGACTGTGTATCAGAACAATTTCATAAAAACAAATGGATTTAGAGAGTGACTTCTGTGGCAGTCTGCCTTTTAAACTCACCACTGTTGGAGAGGTCTGATGACCTCTCCAATAACATTTGTACCTGACTTACGACTTACAAACTGGCTTATTTGTCACAAAGTTTAGATACACAAAGCAATAGACTCCAAGTGAAAAATAATACAACAAGCCCAGTACAGCCTTAATCATTGAACTGGAAATCACTTTTTCTTTACATTTTGTTATGAAGGAAGCCATGTAAAATCAATAACGTACAAAAGTTAAATCTTATTCAATATCATGATATGATTTTTATTTGTCTACCTCTAGTTCTAATCTTTGAATGAAAATTCTCTTCCAGAAGAATTCAAAATACCAAACTGGTGCCTGGTGTCAGATTTTAGGATTACATGTACTTATAATAGTATAGTAGAACACATTTAAAAGACTTGGTAGAACATTCCTCACACTTCCGTTCAACAAAGTCGAAAAGTAAAATGTAGAGTTTTTTTTCAGAGAGAGAGAGAGAGAGAGAGTAAATCGCAGTCATGCATTGCCATAAAAGTCTATACAACAAAACCATTTCTTTGCACTGTCTTTCCTTTGAAACTAAAACAAAATTTTGTCCCTTTTTCATGCTATCTTTTTTCCCCAATTACAGGATACTATCACGAATCAAATTTTAAAAGTCTTAAAACATTTTTTGTGAGGACATCTGAAGGTTTTCTGTTTGTGTGAAACAGGAAACAAAAATGGACTAAAATATGTTTAGAAGGAATTTGATACTTGTTGAGAAAGAATAATTAGGACGTTATTGTTTACTCTCAGCTTAGGGAAGAGAACGCAAAGGAAAAACACACAAACTTTTTGGCATGGCTGGGATTCGAATTTACAAAACATAGTTCAGCCACTCTGCCTACTGATCTACACGTCTGCGCGACTTAGATCTAGGATGTTTCAAATGTATTTATTTCATGTTACGAAATAATGGCTACTCCATGAGTAAATCGATTAGAAATTTCACATAAAGAGGTAATTCACAAAATGGTAGGTTACGTTTTCTATGGGTATTTTCCCCGTGAATCTTAGCTTTAAAGTCATTTTTGTGTGTGAATAAAAAAAAATATGTTTTTTTTTTTTTGTTTTTTTCAGTGAACTTGCAAATAGAAATCTGGCGGCACGTCAGTTTATCAACTGACACTTTGGATTTGTTCCATCTGCAAAAACGATTTGGTCAGCAGTTTCCCACAGTACTGGTCTAGTACCCAGGCTGCGCATTCTTTGCAGTCGGGTATTGATATATAGGTTGCCCACAACACCAACAAAAGCTTGCAAGGTACCACAGAGGCCTACTCGGCAAAAGAGATGATGTACAGCACAACGATTCCAATTTTCTTGTAAGTGATCTCTAAACTATGGCGTGGCCATATGGCTTAGCTTCAGGAAGACTTGTAGAAAAAATCTGGCGAATCTTTACACACGATTAGATCATAAATGTTAAACTTCATTTCAGCTATCCATCTGTCTAGAACATGTATGATATTATTTATATCATTTATGAAATGTAATTGTAACTTTACAAACACGACGTTGGTGTTTACAAATGTCGAAATATGTTGGCCTGTTGTTCGTTAAATATTTTTTATTCACCTGCAATCAATTTCAGGCAATGAATCACACGAGAATCGGTGCAGCTTCATTGGCATTTCACTTGCAATAATGACAACAGGAAAAACTTACACGCTGCCAAGATATATCGGTAATGCAAGAGAGGATTCCTTTAAGTGATTCCAAGCACAGACACAATGTTACGTCAATCAGGCAATGCGGAAAAAGCAAAAGGGTATACCAACCACCTTCCATCGGGTTATGTGACCTACGACGAGATGAAAGCAAGGCTAGAAAGAAAGAAAAATGAGGCCAATACATCAGAACAGCGAGAAAATGGAAAGAGAAAAACAAAGTTACCTCTTACAAATTATAAAGCTGAAACAAGACAAAGACTCTGTGAATCAGTGACAAATGGTGACGATACTGTAACCAAAGCCTACAAGCTCCGACTTCCTCAAAGATTTGTAACGCCAAAAGAAATGGAAGAAAGAATGGCTGAAAAGAGAAATTCGGCTAAGTATCGCAAAGAAAGGCAGTGCCATAGATGTGATAATAATGAAGAAGAGGTTATCTATCGCAGAAACTTTTGCAGTTTTAATGATACAATAACCGAGATAAATGGTTCAGAAAAAGCAAAAGGGTATACCAAACGCCTTCCATCAGGTTATGTGACCTACGACGAGATGAAAGCAAGGCTGGAAAGAACGAAAAATAAGGTCAATACATCAGAACAGCGAGAAACTGGAAAGAGAAAAACAAAGTTACCTCTTACAAATTATAAAGCTGAAACAAGACAAAGACTCTGTGAATCAGAGACAAATGGTGACGATACCATAACCGAAGGCTACAAGCTCCGACTTCCTCAAAGATTTGTAACGCCAAAAGAAATGGAAGAAAGAATGGCTGGAAGGAGACAATCGGCTAAGTATCACAAAGACAGGCAGTGCCATAGATGGGATAATAATGAGGAAAAGTCTCCACCATTTAAAATTATCATCATGAATGTAGGTGGCCCCTATGATGAACGCGGTACAGTGCCGGAACGAAGACGACATGCAATACAAACCTTGATATTAAAGTACACCCCCGCTGTCCTTCTTCTTCAGGAATTTAAGTGGAAAGATATAAGAGGTAAAATATGGAAAGCCTGTCCGATCCCGGGCCAGTATTATTACCAAGGACATGGTGAAGCTAGTCTGATACATGATGAGTGTTTAATCAGCATGAAAGATCTGGGTACTATCATGAGACAAGTTTTAGAAGGCTTACAAAGGTCGTCGTCAAATCAACTAAAAGTAACCTTTCCCTTGCATTTCGATCCACTCCCAAGAATGTGCTCCAAACTGCTACATTCACGGCTAGAACCGTCTTTGTCTATTATATGCATATCATGGCATGGTGTTTACAACAGCTATACTAAAACGGAGAAAACCGAGTATTTCAAATATCTCATTGAATTCTTCAGAAATATACATATTAAAATGAATCTACCTATCCTGATTGGTGGTGACTTCAATATAGCTATAAAAATCATTGAAAGATATGTATCTAAACCATTTAAGCTTCACAAGTACATCGCATCAAAACGAAGAAGCAAGGCAGGAATAATCGATTTCTTCATTACTACAGATGATCTCAACTTAACAAGTACAACGTTTGTCGATTTAGAAACTTTAGATCCAGAAAGTCACCCAAATGATATATTTGATCATGATCCTGTTTATGCAGTGTTGTCGAATGAATAAATGAATGAATGAATGTAATTGATTACGGTGCATTATGGTGCAGCTAAGTTGATTTACGTGTTTACGTCTAGCAATAAATTTATCTGAAGACTTGCCGTTATCAGGGATTGGTGTGTAAGCCTGGCATTGAGTTTAACCGAAAACGTATCGTTATCAAGGATTGGAGTATACATCAGGCAATAAATTTTCCACACCTATCGGTATCAGGGATTGGTGTGTACGCATGGCAATGAGTTTAACCGAAGACTTACTGTTATCAAGGATTAGTAAGTCTGGCAATAAATTTAACCAAAGACTTACAGGTATCAGGCATTGGTGTTTACGCCTGACAATTAATTTATCAAAGGACTTGCCGTTATCACGGATTGGTTTATACACCTGACAATAAATTTAGCCGAAGACTTACCGATCATCAGGAATTGATGTATATGCCTAGAAATAAATTTAACCGAAGACTTGCCTATCATAAGGATTTGATGTATACGTCAGCAATAAATTTAACCAAAGACTTGCCGATCATCAGGAATTGATGTATACGTCTAGCAATAAATTTAACCTAAAACTAACCGTTATCAAGGATTGGTCAATATATCTGGCAATAAATTTAGCTGAAGACTTACTGTTATCAGAGATTGGCGTTTTCTCCTGGCAGTAAATTTATCTGAAGACTAACCGTTATCAGGTATTGGTGTATATTGAGAAATTAGTAAAAAATGACATCATTTTCTTGTAGGAAACGTGCTTATCTGCTGATAGTAAAATTTAACTTTCAGGTTATCAATCCCACATTTTTTCTAGATCTTTCCAGCATAGGCAAGCCAAGAGAAATAACGGTGGGGTCGGATTGTTTTACAGAGATAGCCTTGCTAATGGTATTGAAATAGTTAGAAATCACCACAATTCAGTTATCTGGTTAAAATTGGATCGTTTCTTTTTCAATGTTGATAGAGGTATTTTTGTAGGTGGTATTTACCTGTGGTGTGAAGATTCGCTTGCCTATGATGTATTAAATGTTGATTTATTTTGCTTTGAAGGAAAGTGATATTGATTGTTATAAAAAAAGTAGATGTCTATATCTGTGGGGATTTCAACAGCAGAATTTCTTTGAAACACGATTTTGTTTATGATAAAAACGTTAATTTACTAGACGAGTCTGATTATGTCGCTGATGAATTCCTTGAACGGGTCTCATTAGATAAAAAATGTAATAATTTTGGTACAAAACTGCTAGATCTTTGCAAATCAACAAACATGAGAGTAGTTAACGGTAGACTAGGTGAGGACCACGGGATAGGCTCATTTACATTTCTATCTCATTGTGGGGCCTCAGTAGTTGGTTATTTACTCACGGACGAAAGAAATTTTTCGTGCATTCCATGCTTTCGCATTGAACCGTTGTCTGAATGGATTGATCACTCTGCTCTATGTTTTGCAATTAGTTGCAATAATAATAATTATCTAGCAAACAGCAGTAGTTGTGAAACTAAGTATAAAAGGTATGAATTACAAAAGAATTCTTTTAGAACTAGGGTCATTTCTAATTTACCAGTATTTAATGATTTAATTTTTAATTTGAATTTGGAAAATTGTTCCATAAATAAAGTTGTTTCAGATTTTACTAATACAGTTAAGGGTATAGCAGACCCGTTTTTTACACATGTTGTGTATGAGAGGGAGAGGTACTCATTTAGCGGCGTCACTACAATCAGTAATGCAGACTGGTTTGATAGCGAATGTCAGAATGCAAAAATATGTTATTTGGAGGCTCTATCTGTTTTTAATCGTTGCAAATCTGATACCAGTAGAATTTATTTGTGTGACTGTAAAAAGAGATACAAAAGTTTAATCAGACAAAAGAAAAAACAGTTTAAGTTGAAAAAAGTAGAAGAATTAGAGAGATTGAAGCATAGTAAACGAATTGCATTTTGGAAACATTTCAGTAAAAGTAAACCACAGAACAGCAATTCACTTAATATAGATGATTTTTTTCACTATTTTTCTAATTTAGAAAGTGACATTTACCAAAGTACAAACATTGAAGCAGAAGAATTTTGTTTAAAACACGATTTCAACAATTTTGATGTAAATGACGAATTGGATTTTCCAGTATCGCACGACGAAATTTTCAAAGCAGTTTAAAAGTTGAAAAGAAACAAAGCCCCAGGAATTGATAATTTATTGAATGAATATTTTATTGAATGTATTGACATCTTGTCCCCATATATTTGTGACATATTTAATGCCATATTAGATTCAGGTTATTTTCCAGATCAATGGAGAGAGGGTCTAGTTATTCCATTGTATAAAAAGGGAGATAAAAATGATGTGAATAATTATCGAGGTATCACTCTTTTAAGTTGTATGTCTAAATTGTTCACTACTGTTTTAAATCAGAGAATTGTATCCTTTTGTGACAAATACAACATTATATCCGATGCTCAGTTTGGTTTTCGAAAAGGTAAATCTACAGTAGACGCCATTTTTGCATTAAGTACGGTCGTTCAAAACTATTTGAATAACAACAAAAGGTTATATGTTGCTTTCATTGATTTAAAAAAGTGTTTCGATAGTATTTATAGGCATGCCCTGTGGTTGAAATTGTTTCAGGCTGGAGTACAGGGTAAAATATTAAGTATTATTAAAGACATGTACAATGAAATTAAATCTTGTGTCAAGTATTTGAACTGTTACTCCGACTTCTTTTCTTACGCAGTAGGCCTAAGACAAGGGGAGGTAATTTCGCCTGTTCTAGTGTCTCTGTTCCTTGAAGACTTAGAGCTATTTTTGCAAGACAAACTGAGCACCGGTATTTTGATTGATGATATTGTCCTCATTTTATTACTTTTTGCTGACGATATGGTGCTTTTTGGTAATTCGCCTGAAGACTTACAAAAAAATCTTTATTTACTTCATACTTATTGTAAGCAGTGGGGACTGGAGGTCAATGACTCTAAAACTAAAGTTATAGTATTTAGGAAAAGGGGTCGTCTAAAACAAAATGAAAGTTGGACGTATGGAGAGAGATATCTTGAATTAGTCGACTCATTTAATTATCTTGGCACAGTCTTTAAATATACTGGTAGTTTTTGCTTGAATAATGAATTTATTATTGGTAAAGCTTTAAAGGCACTGTCGATGCTATTACTGAACTGTAAAAATATACCGTTAAGGCCTAAAACACTATGCCAATTGTTCGATTCTTTTGTTGGGTCAATTTTAAATTATTCATCAGAAATTTGTGGTTTTACGAAATCGAAGGAAATTGAAAGAATCCATTTAAAGTTTTGTAAACGTGTACTGAAAGTTCCTGCGAATTCTTGTACAATGGGTGTTTATTGCGAATTATCAAGGTATCCTATCTATGTTTCTCGTTATTATAGAATTATCAAATATTGGTGCAAGGTCATCAATACAGATAATGTTATTCGAAACAGGCTATATAACTTGGCTGTTAATGATTTTCAGGTAGGAAAAACAAATTGGGTTTCACGGGTTAAACGTATTTTAGATAACTATGGTTTTTCTGACGTATTTTATACTTATAATCGCTCTAAATTGAAAGTTTTCCCCAGAGTTTTTAAACAACGTGTAATTGATTGTTTCAAGCAGGAGTGGCATGAGTCTGTTAATAGCAGTTCAATATTAGCAGAATATAAGTTTTTCAAAAGTGGTTTTACATACGAATATTATCTGGACTTGGTACCTTATGACTTAAGATTCTATATTACAAAACTGAGATTATCAGCTCACTCACTAAGAATTCAGGCAGGTAGATATGGACCAAACAGAGTTTCAAGGAACGAAAGATATTGCATTTTTTTCGATTTGCATGATGTTGAAGACATTTATCATTTTGTTTTTATTTGCCCTTTCTATGCTCTATTATGAGCTAAATATCTCGACAAGAAATTTTATCTAAGACCGTCAATGTTCAAATTGTGTCAGTTATTTCAAGTAGTAGATAAGAATGTATTACGAAACTTTTCTAGATATTTTAAACAAGCTTTTTACGTAAGAAATGTTGAATTAATGTCATAGAAAGTACTTAATGTTTTTTTTTACTCATTCATTATATACATTCCAACTGTTAATGATTAAGTCTTTTGTACTGTATTCTTGGAATTATCTTCTTTCTCCAGGTTAGAACTCTCCTTTAAAAAAAAAAAAAAAAAAAAAAAAAAAAGACCATTCCCTATATTTTATATGTATGTATACATTAAGATGAAGAAACAGTGTAATCACGTGACATTTGTTAATTTTTGTACTGCATAGTATGAAGACGATGTATGTAACGTACAAGTCTGAATAAAATTATGTTCTGTTCTGTTCTGTTCCGTTCGGTGTATACGTCTCGCAATAATATCAATAATAACCAAAAGAAAACAAAACGGGTATTAACATGCATTTAAATCATACCATTTAAAAGTATGGAAATTATTGTGAAGATGACAACCTGTTATTGTACGGTCGGTCCAACTATTAGTCGCTGGCAGTGAAATAAATTTCAAAACTAGGTTAAATTCTGCTATGTCATCTATCTTTTGTTTACTTTTTGCCTGATTTTGAAATTCATTTGAAGTTCTGCCAGCGACTTACACTTGAGCTGACCACACAATAACAGTTTGTCATCTTCACAATGTTTTTCTGTAGTTTTAAACGGTATGATTTAAATTGAATGCGTTTTAACATCTGCATTGTGTTTTGGCCGCGATTGGGCCTTTAACTGTGCTCTGAATGATTACCCTTCCTTTGTTAATAATTTGTTTGTCTCTTTGCTTGTTGCTTAAGGTGGTTTTCAGATTAGTTTCAGTTATATCGCGGAGACCAGTATACCTTTCCATGCTTTTCTGGAATTTCTTTTACCGGTATAGAGCTGTACCTCAGTATTCTTTCCAAGCAGAGTCATTTACTTAATTGTCTGCTCTGTTGGATTTCTTTTCTATAATTTGACAAAATTAATGAAAAATATAATAAGGAAAGCGCTGTGCATTGAATGACGGTGACAATTAGTTATTACCGGCAATGAGCTAATACCCTTTCTCGGCCCATACCCTCTTTGAAAAATTACTTGTACGGCATACAAGATATGCTTCTGGATACAAAATAAAACTAAAACCACGTGCAATAAGATACCTGTGTATAGATCTACAATTGAGGTATTTTCTTATCTTTGTTCGACTTTTATTCTATGTGTACATGTATAGACAGAGAATTTACTGTCATGAAGCTTTACATTTGTTCAAGAATTTAGATTTGTTACTTTTATAACTGTTGTTGTTATTGTTGTTGATTTTGAACCATTATAACATATTCTAAAATTTTGAAAAAAAAAAAAAAAAAGATATGATTTTGTGTTTTTACGTGCCTCAGTGTTTCCCATCTTGCAAAAACATTGTAAGACATGCTTTATTTCAACATATGTTTAGAGTACTAGGTTACGATGTTTGCAAACTGAGCATTTCATGTGATCAGTTTGGTCCTGATGGTGCTAATCCTTAGGCTGCTAAGTGCGACTCAAGGATCTTTTGCGAACGGTGTAGATCAAGATCAGACTGCACAGAGCGTGCAGTCTGATCTTGGATCTACCCTGTCCGATAAGAGGATATTTTTCCCACAAAAAAGAACTTTGGAATAACAACATTTGGCTTTTTACTATCCGCTTGAAAAGTCTTATTTTTACTATCCTCTTGAAAAGTCTCAATTTGGATTTACGTTCTTAAAGTCGCCGAGCCCAAATGGTTCCATCCATCAGCGTATATTAAAATGTCTCTTAGGTTATAGTAATTTACGACCAAAGCTATATTCCGTTACTGTCCTTCTTCCAAGAAAATGAGATTTTTAATGAAATGTGTGATTGAGGGGAATCAAAATGACATACTTCCGATCACCCTTGCTCCGGAAAAAATCGATTTTTGCTGTACCATCCGTATTCTAGCTTCGAATGAGCGTCATTATTTGTAGGAAAATGAATAAAGGGTTGCATGACATTCTCTGATTTTTTTACATTTGACTCTGGAACAGAAAAAATCCCTGATCAACCGTAACACCCACCTTCGTATCCCCCGATTTATATTCCCCTGAAGTTCAACCGGATGTCCCCTCAACATTTTTTCATTCACAACATTGATTGAAGAGATAAGCGGCCGTGCATCATCGCATTGAATTTAACCAACAAAAGCACATGAGAGTGGTGTTTCTGAAGTTTGGTGGGATGTTGAAAGCCTAGATAGGCCTACACTTTCTCCTTTTCAAGCCATCTATGGAACCGAAACACACACACATACACGCGCGCGCGCTCGTGCGTTTGTAAAACTGACCAAACGGGGGAACTTTGTGAGAATACACACCAACCAACCGGGGAACACCTACCATCAACATGTCAAATTAAAATAGTAATCTGACGCATTCCCCGATTGGACGGTTAGCAGCACACACACATTATACACATATTCTGGAATGATGCGAGTAGGCGTGTATCTGTTGTCCAGAATGCAAGTCCCTGATTGTGCGGTAAAAAATTCTTACACTTTGTCCAATGCAGTTCCCCGATTGTGCCTTAAAAAATTCATACACTTTGCCGCCATTCCTACTGGGCTATTGAAAACAAGTTGGTGCAGATCAGCAAAATGCAGAAAGCTGAAGTATTTATAATTTTTGAATGAATAATCTTTATAGTTTTATATTCAAACAAGGTCATGTTGAAAACTAAAATGATTTCTATCTTCTGACTTCGGTCAAAATTGTGCGAAAAACATCGACCACATAAATAAAGAAAATATAATTACAAGATAGTTATAAGCTTTGTATCAGAGTATCAGACCCTTTCTGAAAGTAAATTGTTGCTCATATGCAACTTTTTTTTCCTTGCAAGCAGCGCTCTGACTGCTTTCCCACTTAAATAAACTTGACAGTGTGGGAGGAATCGATTCTGATTGAATAATCTTAATATCGTTTAGACCGGGAAGATTTTTAATTTTACATATATTCGCAAAAACTAGATTAACTTCTTTCAGTTCGTGTGTGTGTGTGGGGGGGGGGGGGTGCAACTATATTGAAACATTGTCAAGAAGAAATTACTGTCTTAAGATTTTATAAACACATAAAATTAAAATTACTTTATTTTTCTTCCTGCGGGTTAACGCGATACATGTCCTTTTTATGTTCTGGAGCTTGGAAATACATTCTCTTTTCAATTAATCTTCATATTTCATTAGATCTATATTGAAATTATCTCATAGATATTTGTATAGAATCATAAAAACATAAGGTCGCTATGTTTTCACAATTACCTTAGGACAGTGATACAGAGACAGTAACGACCTCCCCTATAAGAACAGTTATGCTTCGTCAGATGAATTCCAGCTAAACTAGGAAATACTAGTTGTTTGGATATCAAGAAAAATATTGCGGAAGAAATCTGCATCCGAATTTGCAGTTATGCGGGAAAATCAGGACAATGACGTGGGTAAAAATGGTTATTCATTCACTGAGAAAAAGACCTAAAAAGAAGATAGAAACTATCAATCAAGTAAGACATCAATATGATACCCAAAACTAGTAATAATGATAACAGACATTATGGCAGGCGATTTTACTGTTTGTTTTATAAGTGATCGAAAAACTGCAGATTTTTCTAGTTGAGATGTTTAGAATTGTGTAAATGAAAAGAACAAAAAGGGGGGAATACAACTTTTATTTGAATGCAGGTAAATCTACAAAACTCAGAAGTTTGGAAAGACGAGGCTGGAGTGTTAGCAGTTGCACAAAGACCTGGGGAACATCAAATTTTAACACTATATGATTACGGGACATGCCCGAGCTGTTACGCATACCTATACGGGGAAAAATGTGACAGCACAACCAACTCTGCAAATTTGTATCGAAAGATTAAACAAGACAGACAAAAAAGAGGTAGACGGCATAAGAGGTACTCGGAAATGAATATTGAAACTCTATGGGGTTCAATATGAAGAGAGATAGTCAAAGGCCAAATATCGGCAAAAAAAGCAGGTGTTAGACACGCATTTTCAACAAGTAGGTGCATCTAGACATCACAAAAAGACAAAAATAACATCACTCAACTATGGTTTATTAACCAATGCAATACAAAGAGTAACATCTGAACCTCGCAAATCCAAATTTTTTGAACATCGTTCAAATACGTTTTGTTTTACAGCTTCATGAATGTGCACGTATAACACCGTCTTCTTTGTCCTAGAAATGTCCTTACCGCTATTTTTGCTCATTTATGTTCATAATTCATTAAAAATCGGTTTTGATAAGAGAACAAAATGCAATATTTTGAAGATCTGAATGCATGTCAAAGAAGAATAATGCCTTAAAGGGAGTTTAATGCAATAGCTAAGAATTTTTCACTAGTTTCTTTGCTTCATATAATTTTCGCACCTCGATAAATTTTGGCAAAGTTTCCAATCTCCTTAAATACTTTTTAAAAATGAAACAAATAACTTATCTTAACTGCTAATAGAATGCAGCAACACGAGGAAGGGAAAGTGGGAATCTGTTACGCCATCAGTCACTGCTTCTTAATACAAAAATTATTAAGCGTATACCACATTTTGAACAAAAGGGGAAGGAGTAACGAACATGTTATAAAAATGTAACTATGTGTAAAAACTAAATAATGAATCTCATAAATCTTATAGTGTTATCACGATGTATTGAGAGCAAATTTATGCAGAATAAGGTCATTTGTGACTGCTGTTGTTAAAATATAAAAGAAGATAAAAAAAATATGTCGAAACTATAAAACGCAAGTTCAGTTTTGCCATCGGCCAACTGTATCAAACGAATAGAAAAAGGACCCACACCACACCCACACCAACACACTGCAAATGCACCAAAACTCTATGAAAGTACAAAAGAAAAACAACTTTAACCAGTCAAAAACGGAGAAGAAAAACATTGTTACGGTTTGAAAAGTATGCACCTCCTAAATTCGATTTGGTATGTTTGTTACCATGTTACAAGCTATCCCAACAGCCCAATAGGCCGGTCTTTATTCCATTAACACACTAGGGGTTTTGAGGTCGCCTATATTCAAATCCTTTATGGGGTTGAAAAATCACCTAACAGTACACTTTTCATTAATTTTAGGGGAAGGGAGGAAAACATTGCGGGAGAAGGAGAAATTGTTCGCCATGCAATTCCTTCTTTTTCCACAATGTTTTCTATTGACCCTTTTCTGTGCATCCGTCAAAATCTGTATTTGAGTGTTAATGGTTTATGAGATACTTGAGCAATGCTCTGGCAAAAGGGTTTTAAAGCATCACTGTGATGCAACATTCCGGGCAAGTCTTCATATAGCGTGCAACACACGAAAAGGGGCCTTCGGACATTTGCGTTAAGTTTCGTATCGGATTAGCCTGCGCAGTCCGCGCAGGCTAATCCGAGACGGTACTTTACGACTGCATAAGGTTTTTTTTTATACAGTAGCCTTTCGTGAAACAGAAAATCGCACAAAAACGGGAAGTGTCGCCTCGGATTAGTCACAGACTGCACAGGCTGATCTGGGACGACACACTTTTACGCATATGTCCGAAGGCCCCTTTTCGTGTGTTGCATGCCATATAATCTTATCTTACAGTGTGTCATTTCTCATTACCTAGGATTGAGTTTTGAACTCTTCTACTGTTGAAAGCATTCGCTGGCGACAAAAAGAACATGGATCAGAAGACTGGATTGACGTCTTTAAGAGGATCGAAAAAGTTGTGGGAAAAGGAGAAAATGCTGGTTACCAGCATTTTCTCCTTTTCCCACCACGTTTTCGAAATTCCTTCTTCCCCAGGGTCGTGATAACACGGGATAGTTTTTATTACAGGGTTAATTAACCCACCCAGGCATACAGCAAAAATCGATTCCTGTATTCTTTATGTCTATAATCAATACGAGCGTATTGTGCTGTACGTAATTATAGTCAAGTATTTCTAAAGATCAGAAAGATATATTAAGTAACCTACACACGAAGACAGTTCACTCGCAAGAATGCCAACACCTATAATCGCCTATTTTGTGTTCATTGTGGAACATGATAAGACTGTGAAGAAATAGTGTCCCATCTTGGACCATTCTATTTGTGAAACAATCCTGGAGTCGCTGGTTCGAATCCCTTGCTCGCCCAATTTCTTTCCGAAGATCGATAATAGTCACTACGACAGGATTCACTCCTCTCTCTCACCTATTGTCATTGTTTTGTCTATGGTTATGTGGGAAAGCAGCCAATGGCTTGGGACGAATATTATGCGAAGTACTCGTAGCAGAAACTCCAGGAAAGCATGGATAGGTACCCTGGCCGCCGCGATATAAGTGAAATATTGTTGAAAACGGCGTTAAATACTATATAATACAACCGTGAAACAACTTGTTCTAACAGTGTTTGGGTCTTTTTTCCTTACCGAAAACGATTCGCAGCTTTGAAACAGAGCAAAACAGATGTTTATTTATACACAACTACACAGTTGTCACAAAAACGATAGTAAAAATAAGCATGAAAAATTAAGAGATCTCGAGCGAGCATGACGGTCTGAGTGACACATATACACGTACATGATCCATGCTTTGGCAAAATGGTGTTTAATGCATCTTTGATACATTATACCAAGTAAGTCATCACATAATTATGGATCCATAGAATCCACTTTGTCCAACAAGTGAATCCTGAAGTAGAATGGTCCTTGGACATGCAGAAAATTTACCAAGAGCAAAAAGTTTCGACCCAGGTCAGCCTGCGCGTTTTGCGCAGGCTGACCTGGTCTGAACTCCCCCCCCCCATGTATTAAACACCCTTTTCACAGAACATGGCTCATACTTATTATACATGTAGTTCTTTCAGCAAATTCATAAAATACGTCTTATATAATCTAACTTTACTTAACTGTGCTAAGTATAGTTGCGCACTGGATAAATAGAAAAACGAACAAAATAAATCGGACGTGTATCATGTAGACTTAGCATGTTTTTACCTTTAACAGAAATATTCTTTCTCCAAGAACTTTTAAAGACCAAAACAAAAAAGTGTTACTCGATAAATTAAAGATTTTGTGGTGATCTGTGACATATGGTGGTATTGCTGTTTAGATCAGCAATTTCCCCATTGTTACAAAGTTTTGAATGACTGTACTTGATGAGGCGTCAGACCACTTATTGTAATACAGATAGAGAATTGAAAGAAGCCGGTAAAAATTCTTGTCTCTTATGAACTTAAGGTAAAGGTATGGTGCTAAGAATGAAATAAGATATTTGATACGCTTTTTCCTTAACCATTACCGTACAATGCCGCCATAAAATTACTCTGTGGAAAAAGCCTTTCGAAAACATTGTGGGAAAAGGTGAAAGTGCTGGTAAGCAGCATTTTCTCCTTTTCCCACAACGTTTTCTACCCTATCGAAGGCAGATATAATCTCTTGAGCTACATTTAATTTCTCGTCTGCAAATGCTTTCACTTGGGTCCAATCTAAAAATTTTGTTGTTTGGTAAAGGGTTAAACTTAGGTTATATGAGTTGATTGGAGTTGTCTTCTTCGGACAGTTCAAATCGGTACCCAGATTTTTGAATGTACAAGTTGACATTAGAAGAATACAACCACTATTTTGGGCCTAACATTGAATGATCTTTTTAAATTTTTATTTATAGATACTACAAGTTCAACGGCCGGCTCAAAAGCCCATCCAGAAGAGTCAAAACAGTGCACGCTATCGTTTGGCAGACCGTGTATGGGGGCGATGCAGGAACCTTACAGTACCCAAGATATCTCCTAGTGTCTCGGTATTCTCCAAGTATGGCACGTTAGATGACAAGGTACAACTTTGCGGTATCTGGAAAGTTGGTACCACCTTTTTTGAAGCGTCTCTTCATGATAAAGAATAATAAGAAATATATTGGAATGTATAATCTATATGACATACCATTTGATGTAATGTATTCTCATCCAGCTCCGAACAAAATTTCGATTCGAAAAGGGGGCGAGAGGTTTTTATTTGTTAGAGACCCGTATTACCGGGTGTACTCGGGATATATTGACAAACTCTTGGCTCCGAATCCAGTTTTCTGGAAGTTTGTTAGTTTACCTGCTATTAAGCTTCTGAGAAAAGGAGCCACGCCGGAGAGCTTGCGTTGTGGGCATGATTTAACCTTCAAGGAATATGTGGATTACGTCATATTGATGTTAAAAGATACAAAACCCGTGCTACTGAATGGTAAAAAGCTACGCCCAGATGGCCATTTTGATCTCATGCATAAAATGTGTAAACCGTGTGAAGTCAATTATACTTTTGTTGGAAAGATGGAATCTTTTCCTCGGGATTCAATGGAGCTTATAGGACAAATAGGAATGAATAAAACAGCATAGCTTTTAAAAGAGAATGGAGCGTATCTGGCCGCAGTGGATGCTATAAACGACACGGTGCATCAGCCGTTTGACAAAGAGTTCCAGAAAGGTTTTGCCAAATATATTACTAAACAAACTGCTCTTGATAGAGCCTGGCTCAAATTACAAGCTCGTGGTCTGATCGGGCGCAAGCCGCTCAGTATTTCTGACACAGAAAAACTTACACACGCAGAGTTTTTACAAATGGCACTTGAAGCTAGATCAGTGTCAACGTCAAAAGAAAGGAGCGAGCTAAAGAATGAACTAATGAATCAAATGTATGATACAATCACAGCAGAGAAACTTGAAGGCTTGAGAAATGTGTACGCCTTAGATTTCAATTTGTTTGAGTATGATGATAGACCCGATTGGTTGTTTTCGAGAACTAGAAGTCAAGTTTGATGCTTTTTATCATCAATAGATTAGAGTCAAATGAACAAAAATATAATTGAGCCATGCTCTGGCGAAAAGGGGTTTAATGTATCTCCGTGATGCATGATACCGGTCTAGTCATCACATATGTATGGGTCCATAAACTTCATTGAAACATGCAGAATAGTCATTTGGTATGAAGAAAATAGACCAATTGCAAAAGGTTTCGACCCAGGTTAACCTGGGTCGATACGTCCCCCCTCCCATGCATTAAGCCCCCTTTTCACAGAGCATAGCTTATACAGTCTTATTTGTTGGAAGGGGTTGATATAATGTTACAATGAATAGTGCAGTCTGATCTTAGATCTATACTGTCCGATAAGGAGATATTTTTCTCCAAAAAATAAATTTGAAATAGCATCACTCGAGTTTTTACTATCGGCTTGAAAATTTTATGTAACTTTTTTTAGCAGGATAAGGGTTAAATAAATGATTTTGCTGATAGTATGGATTTAAAACAGGCTGCAAAGAGCTAAAGTCTGATCTTAGACCTACAATATCGGATCTTTTGTGAGAAACATTCATCGAATGGCCTGGAAATTGCATTTTTACGGGTTTTCCCGGTCTTGTCTTAAACATATACTAAAAATGTTCTATCTGAATATTCAACACTTTTAGGGTTGTTAACCCTTAAGCTGCTCAACGCGACTTACTGACCATTTGCGAACAGTGTAGATTAAGATCAGACTGCATAGAACGTGCAATCTGATCTTCGATCTATACTGTCCGATAAGGAGATATTTATCTCCCAAAAATACGTTTGAAAATAAAATTAGGCCTGGGGGCTTATATCATAGCCCGGTGTCCGTCGTGCGCCCGTCCGTCCCTCTGTCCGTGCATTAACTTTTTTCTTCGAACATCTTCTCTGAAACTACCCATCCAATTTTGATGAAACTGCGCAGAAATGATCTAGCCATAGCCCTATACAGAATTCCTGGAAAGAATTTGATTCCAATGAAAACTCTGGTTGCCATGGCAACAAAACTGAAAAATATTGAAAATCTTTTAAATTCTTCTTGTCAGAAACCTGAAGGCCTAGGGCTACCGAATTTGGCACGTAGCTTCATCTAATAGACCTCTATCAAATTCCTTAAGATTATATTAAGATTATTGGCGTCAAAATTGGCCCCGCCCTGGGGGTCGCAAGTTTTACATGGGCTTATATAGTGAAAAATTATTTTTTTCCCTAAACCATAAAGCATAGGGCTTCCAGATTTTGCACGTAGCGTCATCTAGTGGACCTTTACTGATGTTATTCAAATTATAGCCATGGGGTAAAAATTGGCCCCACCCCAAGGGTCACAGTTTTACATGGGCTTATAAAGTGAAAACTTCAAAAAATCTTTTGATCCTGAATGTAAGGCCTAGGGCTATCGAATTTGGCATGCTGCTTTATATTGTAGACCTCTACCATAATTGTGTCTCATTTACAGCTCTCGGGTCAAAATCGGCGCCACCTTGAGGTCACAAATTTTGTATTGGCTCACAAACTGAAAACTAAAAGAATCGTCTGTTTCCTAACTGCAAAGTCTAGGCTTACAAAATTTTGCATACATGTTGTAGCTTCATCTAGTGGACCTGTAGCAAGAATGCTAAAACTATGGCCCCGGGGTTAACACATTTTACAAAGGCTTGAATCGTGCAAACTTTGAAAATGTTCCTTTAGTATTATAAATTCTTTAGTTAAAAGTTTGTGTACTGAACAAAGAAAATAACTCGTTATAACAGATAATAATTTTGTTACTATTTACCTCCCTTGATTATCACTCTGCACTAATACGTGGGTGTTGGGTATTCAAGTTTTTCGCAAAAAAAAAAATCAGTTTTTAGTGAGGGTGTTTATTTTGATGTTTATATTTATGCTCAGGCGAGTCTAATATTTAGTATAAAGTAAGGGTCTGAGGTTTCGATCTTTTAGTTTCTTATTCCAGAACTTTATGGTAATAGTATTTATGTCATTTATTTATTTATTTATTTATTTGTTCTGCTTCTAAGATCTGGAAATCTTCATATTGTTAGAGTACACTAATATTTGGTATGAATGGTACTTGATTAGACTTGCTTGTATTCATTGACACCATCTTTGCATTTAAAAAAATACGACTTTTTTCTTTTGTTGTTGTTGTTGTTGGGTTTTTTTGGGGGGGGTGGGCGGGGTTCAACTACATGACAAAATTTTAGACTGGTCAACTTTGGAAAGCATTTGCACACACAACAAAAATAATCCTATTCAAAAATTGAAATATATTTTGGGAAAGGTAGAAAACATTGATGAAAACTTAGAAAATGCTGGTTACTTGCATTTTCTCTATTCGCCACGATGTTTACAATAGATTTCTTTCCAAGGGTCGTTAAAATTCGGGATTGTGTGGTAAAGGGTTAAAAGCCAGTGGAACGATACAGGGCCATCATAGCACTCTTGTTACTATTGGATTGAAAGTTTTATTTTACTTATTTAGCAGGATAAGGATAAATAGCGGGAGGATTGCAAACAGACTGTGATATCAGTAGATCTTCTTTTGATCAACAGGTCTACGTCTATAGGCATAATACATATGTGCTTAATGTGCCTGATATATGAGCCATGCCCTGTGAAAAGGGAGCTTAATGCATCTGCGAAAAGTATCGACCCAGGTCAGCCTGGGCCGAAACTTTTCGCTGTTGGTCAATTTTCTGTATGTCCAAGGACCGGTCAGCCTCATGATTAAGTCAGTTTGTAAAAAAAAAGTGGCGATTTTGGATTCACAATTAAGTGATGGTATGATAGGTATCATGCATCACGGAGATGCATTAAGCCCCCTTTTCACAGACTATGGCTCATATAGTTAGTTATAAACTGTTTGTTGTGTTTAACCCTTTACCTGCTAAATCAGTAGGTGCAACTTTCAAGCCAGTAGTAAAACCCAAAATTTTGCTGTTTCAAAGGCATTTTGGGGAGGATAAATATACCATTATCGGACAGATAACGCACGTTCTGTGCAGTCTGATCTTGACCTACACTGTCCGCAAAAGGTCATTAAGTCGCGCTTAGAAGCCTAGGGGTAAACTTGGCTCCAGTCATATCACGTAAGCTAGTGCAACTATCTAGGCGTTCCTTGTTTACCAGTAGTTTGCACAACAATTTTTCCCAGCCACTGATTACTTTTCTAGATAATCACCGCCGAGACAATGTTCATCGGTCGCGTTGACAGTCATCAATCCTCGGTAAGAGGTTGGCGGAGCTGAGATCCTGATATATGCTACTCACACTTTGATAGGGATCATGTAGATATTTCAATACAGTTTTGCTCTAACTCTTTACCAAACGATAATATTTCGGACTGGTTCAAATTGAAAGCATTTGCAGACAACAAATTAAATGTGGCTAAAATGATTGCATTACTTTTTGAACGGTTAGAAAACATTGCGGGAAAAGGAGAAAATGCTGGTTACCAGCATTTTCTCCTTTTCCCACAATGTTTTCAAAAGGCTTTTTTTTTCTCAGGGTCGTTAAAAGTCGGGATTGTGTGGTAAAGGCTTAAAAGTGTTGCAATATAACATATCGAAAAAACATACCTGATACATGCAACAAAAATATACAGGTTTAATCTTAAACGGTGATCCCTAGTAAATTTTGAGTAGTATATATAACCATTTCCTAGACGAAAGAAATTTAAACTCTTCCAAGTTCAAAACATCTGCGGATGACAAATTCAGAATTGGTACAAATCAGCTTAAGTTCTGTGATAGGGTATAGAAAGTTTTGGGAAAAGGAGAAAATGCCGGTTACAAGCATTTTCTCCAGTTCCCACGGTGTTTTCAAAAGCTTTCTCCCAAGGGACGTTAATATTTGGGGTTGTAAGATAAAGAGTTAACGCCTCTTGTTGCCAAACATACAAGAATTATTTTTTTGATAACTGTAAAAAATATCTTTCTAAAAATGTATATGACCCATGCCCTGGCAAAAGGGGGCTTAATGCATCTCCGTGATGCCTTATACCATGCGAGGCATCACATAATTATGGATCCATAAAATCCATTTTGTTTAATAACCAACTGAATCATGAGGTACACTGGTCTTTTCATATACAGAAAATTGACCCATAGCAAAAAGTTTCGGCACAGGTCAGCCTACGCGGATTGCGCATGCTGACCTTGTCGATATTTTTCGCAAATGCATTAAGCCACCTTTTTAAGGAGCATGGCTCAAATGTATATCCAACTTTAGACGGGTAACCTTTCACTTTTTCACCGGACTGTCCAATGTGGGGCCCTACAATTGTTTTGGGGTAAGACTGTAGTCGAACGTTTTGGTTTAATCTTCTCTAGCGGAGCTTGTTGCATTGGAGTTATTTGGCCTCGAGCCTGTGATACACTAGCCTATTTCCAGTGAATCCCATGAAACACATAAATATAACAGCTGCCTCTGTAATATAACTGAAATATTATTAAAAGTGGAGGTTATATAAATAAAAAAGTCCGCTGCCAGTTTTGAATGGAATATTATGATTTTGCATTATTTTTTTTTCCAATGGAAATAATTATTATATAGATCTAATAATTTGCAAATCTGTACTTAAATGGCCATTCTTAGATCTACTGCATGTACAAGACACTTTGTCTAATTGCTCTTTGGACAAGTGTTTGAAGGAAGGGTATAGGAGCAATTGCTTGCAACAGGCAATTGCTCCTTTCTCTCCTAAAGGTTCTTTCTTTCAGAGCCGCCAATAAAATAGGCGTAAATATCCGTCATCCTACAGAAATGAGTTTGCTATGTAAGTCATGGAGATGGGTGAAAAAAGCCTGAGATCGAATTTTTTACACACAGCGCTTAAGTTTTCTTTTGTGGGGGAGTAAAAGATATGAGTCATGCTCTGGGAAAAGGGGGCTTAATGCATCTGCGAAAAGTATCGACCCAGGTCAGCCTGCGCAGTCCGCGCAGGCTGACCAGGGCCGAAACTTTTCGCTATCGGTCAATTTTCTGTGTGTCCAAGAACCATTCTATCTCATAATTGAGTCGGGTGTAAAAAAGGCCATTATGGATCTATAATTATGTGATGGCTTGATAGGTATAACGCGTCAAAGAGATGCATTAAACCCTATTTTGACAGAGCGGGAGCTCATAGTATATTGTAGATGTCAAGTCAGGGAAAACGCCCTATATATCCTCAGGGACACAGTTCTAAATATTGCTTTAGCACTTAACTGCAAGACTTGCCTTCTGATTGGCTGAAACAAAAGCGTCTCAGCAAATAGGAAGGCTAGTCAAAGAATTCTGAAACAATCATCCACCCTAGGGAACAATGTTCTAAATACGATTCTAGATCTAAATCAAAGACTTGCCGTTTACTTAGCTGAGACAAAACGTCTCAGCCAATCAGAAAGCTAGTCTTGGAATTCAGAATTAGAATAAATGTAGAAATCGATTTTGGGTACTCTACCAGAACTCTTACATCTAGATGAATCTCGATGTTTGTTAGTTTTTAAACTCGGATGCCTAACTAAACACGTAAACTTTATATAGCTGTGCTTAATTACTGATTACGATTAAAATGTTTTGGGTTTTTATTTGGTTTGTGTTTCGTGTGTTTTGCTTTTTTTCATGTAATTTTTGCTCCATTGGATAAAGGCCAGCAAGCCTATATCATGGCCCTGTGTCCATCCTAGCGTCAGTGCGTGCGACTGTGCGTGCGTTAAGTTTATTATAAACGTCTTCTCTGAAACTACAAATCCATTTGTGACGATACTTTACAGAAATGATCCTGTCATGGTCCTCTTCGGAATTTCTTTAAAGAAATCGAATCCATTTGCAACGGGTTGCCATGTCAAAAAAACTGAAACAATTGAAAATCTTTATAAGATCTTCTCCAAAACCGCACTTTGGAATAGTCTACAAACTGAAAATACTGAGCCCACAACGTAATAAAAACGTAGCCTAAGCACCTTTAAGTTTCCTTTCAAAACGTTTAGGCTGGAATTAAGTTTATTACGACGAGTTTCTGCTTTTTGCTTCTCAGTCGAGGAAGAAAACAGAGTTCCATCAGATGTATACAATCATACTTACGAACCATTTACCTGCTAAGTAAGATAAATGAACCTTTCAAGCCGATAGTAAAAAAAAATGTTGCTGTTTCAAAATTATTCGGGAGGGCGGGGGGGGGGGCTCTATCTTCTTATCGGTAAGTGTAGATCCAAGATCAGACTGCATGTTCTGTACAGTCTGATCTTGATCTACACTGTCCGCAAAAAGGTCCTTGAGTCACAGTTGGCAGCCATAGGGTTACTTGATGGTGTGCCAATAACTGCACGACTAAATTCATTGATTAAATATCTTTTTAAGTTTTCTTTAATTCTAAACATCTAAATAGCCCCATCCTCCCTCCCATCCAATACAGCTTCGACTGAAATAGACGCCCTCAACCTTTTCAATCCTGGTAAATAAGTTAAATGAAACTTTCAAGCCTATATTGAAAACCCAAATAATGCTGCTTTTTTAAAAAAAAAACTTATTTTTTGGAGAAAACTATCTTCTTATCAGACAATGTAGATTCAAGATCCAACTGCACGTTCTGGGCAGTCTTATCTTGATCTACACTTTCCGTAAAAGGTCAGTGAGTCGCACTTTAGCAGCCTAAAGCTTAAGCAGCAAATCAAAGTAAAACATTACAATGTCACTGGTGTTTTCAGATTATTTCACAGAAATAGCGGACAGTGTAGATCAAGATCAGACGAGATGTTCTGTGTAGTCTTACCTTGATCACCATCTGCGAAAGTTAGTTACACATTTTTTACTACAAAACTAAAGTGCATAGCGATCCAAAGGTTGACTACTGTGATCATTTTCTTCCTTGGTGATGAAAAACATGCCAAACGAGCAATACTTCATTTCTAGCACAATGTTTCCATGTGGATTGATGCGTTGAACTTAAATCCTCTACCAAGCAATCCTGTGTTTTAACGACCCTGAGGAAGAAAACTTCGAAAGATTGTTGGAAAAGGAGAAAATGCTGTTAACCAGCATTTTCTTCTTGTCCCACAATGTTTTCTGTCCTTTCATCTTATGGTTTGAAACATGTTTAGTTTGTCTCTGTAAACGCTTTTAATTTGGACCGGTTTGAAATTTTGTCGTTTGGTGAAGAGGTAATTTTATACTGATAATATGATACCAATTTTTCAAGTTGATTTCCGCGAGTCGCTTTCTCTAAAACATTTAAAAAGATAAGGGAAGTAACGCTATTAAGCTGTAAGTGGTTTTTAACCGTTGTTATCTTCCATAGATTAACCTAAAGATTAACTTCCAATTTTTTTCGAACAAAGGATGTTTTAAGAAATCTACAAAGAAATTATATAACATTTTGTTCAAAGAGAACGAGAAGGGGACAAAAAAACTTCCTTACATCAACTGAAAATATGCACTTCTGTAACGCCCAGACATTGTTGCAACAGGGAAAAAAGCTGTAGTCTATCTAGAGAGCAATTTTTCCTTTCACTACAATATTTTCACAAATAAGCAATCTTGAATTTAAGCTACATATCCTAATTTTACAAGGAAGTTTTAAAAGTCTTCTGTTGCAAATTTGTTTGAGAAGGTAATTGTCAAAACAACCCGTTCTGGAAGACATTGGTATTTTATAGAGCATGTTTCGCACATCAGAGGTTCTAGATTCGAAAGACAGATGAGTAATGTCAATCTGTGGAATTATCCGCGTCAGGACGCGAGTGCTAGTCCAAGTTTTCAGAAAGCAATCATCGACAGTACGTTATAAACGATGTAGAACGTTCTTCTCAATCTAAGTTACTATTTACCAAATGAAAAAAAAAAAAAAATCATACTTGTCGAAATTGGAAGCATTTGCAGACTTCAGATTAAATATGGCTCAAATGATGAAATTTATCTTTGAAATGGTAGAAAACATTGTGGCAAAAGGAGAAAATGCTGGTAACCAGCATTTTCTCCTTTTCCCACAATGCTTTCAAAAGGCTTCTTTCTCAGGGTTGTTAAAACTCGGGATTGTGTATTAAAGGGTTAAAATGTATAGGTTGAACTTAACTCTTATTACGTCTTTGTCTTTCACAGTAAAGCGTTGTATTTGCTGAATTGGGCCAATATTCACCAACTATTCTTAAGAGCAGTCTTTGTCCTATTCTTCAGAATTTTCTAAATTGAAAGTAACACAACTTCTGATTTTGGTTTAGCCAATCAGTTGTGTTACTTTTAAATTTATAAAATCGGGTTGTAAGACCAAAAACGTTCTAAACCCTTAAGCTGCTAAGCGCGACTCACTCACCTTTTGCGGACAGTGTAGATTAAGATCAGACTTCACAGACCGTGCAGTCTGATCTTGGATCTACACTGTCCAATAAGGAGATATTTTTCTCCGAAAAATAAGTTTGAAAAAACAAAACAAACAAAAAAAAAAAAAAAAAAAAAAAAAAAAAAAACACTATTCGGGTTTTTACCATTGGCCTGAAAGTTTTCTTTAACTTATTTAGCAGGATAAGGGTTAAGAATGGTTTGCGAATACGGACCTTGGATTTTTGCCAATATCAAGTACGATATATATATAGATATCAGTTATATTATACCTAAATACGTCAATATAAGTATTGTAATACTGGGCACGTACGGAGAGAGTAGCGGACGGACGACATTTTCTTTGAACACTTTGTGGATTTTCACGCTGGTAATAAACGTTTTCGTTAATCCTAACTGATAAAAAAATCCTCTATAAAAAGAGACATATTATTCATATTAAATCTTTAGTGTGTAATGTGCCTATTCATTGTCTATCTATTTTACAAAGCAACAACAAATTCTTCCTTCTCATGCTCGTATATTTGGTTTCGTTTTTGAAGATAAATATTTGTACAGTCAATTTATACTTCACCTCTTATCAACCTTTCGAATAGTGTAGATTAAGATGTGACTACCATAATTATATTTCGCTGTAAGATTTTTGGACCTACTTTGTCTAATGTCTGACACATAATCTGATCAAAGAGATACCGAAACTGAAATATCTAAGTCTCTTTACGGACTGAAACTGTCTGTTTCTGTTTACCATCTATGTAACCCTTATTTGCTATGCGCCATTTTTTTTTGACGCTTTCCAGAGGGTATAAATCAATATAGAACTGCACGATCTGATCTTAGACTACACATTCCTATATGGCAAGTCTCTTAAAAAGGCTTGACATTGCATACTTCCGGTCTGTATTTACTTCCGACTTGAAATATTTAAAATTAAATCATTTAGCAGTTTAAAGGCTTACAAGCAAATATAAAAGAGACGTGGTCTAGTTTTGTCAGCTTTCTGTTTCTCTGCAGTGCTTTACCACAATCCCGAGTTTTTTCACGACCCCAACCAAGAAGGCTTTTTTGAAAAAAAAAAAAAAAAAAAAAACACTGTGGGTCAAGAAGAAAATTCTGTTAACCAGCATTTCCTCCTTTTCCCACAGTGTTTTCTAACTTTTGATAGGCAATTTATTTGAAGATGGTCAAGTTGTCTTCTGCCAATGCTCTAAATTTGACGCGTTTAATTTCATCTGGTAAAGAATTTAACCTTTGAGAAACAAAAATAGATCTTATGCAACGTATAAAAAGGACACAAATATACCACTTTTTATTGATACTATCTCACAAGACAACTTACAAATACCTTAGACCGGTAAGCACACTAGATCTGCAGTCATATTGATCTACACTATCAAGGAATAAATTTACCATTCAGCGCCATATAGAGTTTCGATGTGGGGGATACATTCGGCAAACGTAGGGTATCGGCAGAGTTGTGATGAGTGGGTGTGCAAATGATAATTGCAAAATAACAAATAACAAACACGTTTGTACTTGTTCACTAAGATAACCTCTGTGCAGTATAGTATATAGTTCTATATCCATCCTATCTTTACAACAAACAAAATAGACATTTCAATTATTGATTATTGGATTATTAACTCGAACAGATAAAGAGTATATACAATTCATACGCGTACTTGTCATAATACATGTACTCCAATTTTTAGCTTAGGATATCAAGAAACGTGGTTTTTACAGCAACATTCTATGAATTAATCAGATAGCCCGCGTATACGGATGAAGAACTGCAGAATAAGTACACGCACATAATACTGAAAGGCCTACTTCATTGATCTATAATTGTAAAAAATCTCATAATTTACTAAATTACGAAGTTAACAATTTTGACGAACTATTATTGCGCCTTTGTCCGAATTGTGTTCCATTCTATTGAATAACGATAATTTCATTTCCTAAAGTATGCCTTCTTCTTTTTATAGTTTTACGTAGTTCTATAGATAGCCAATATACGATAAAGGTCAAATAAAAAATAATATTCGTGTGGGGGGGGGGGAGGCAGGGAAGAGCGAAAGAGAGAGAGAGCGAGAGCGCTCTTCATAAATTTAAAAACAGATAAGGTTCGCTCCAAAGTGTCGAGATTTAACAATTCCAGACATTTCATAAACAAGTTGTCTTCCTTAAAAAAGAAGCCAGGAGAGGTCGGCATCAATGTTTTCAAATAGTTTTTTGGCTTTTGATTTCAATATATTTTGGTAGATGTAAACAAACAAGTTAGGAATTAAATGAATGAGAAAAAAAACATCTTTTTTTTTTTCAATTTTGCTGGTGTAAAGGCACAAAACAGTACATGTTCCACATTGTTATAATATTCTAGGAATTGTAGGCCATATGCTAGTAACACACTCAGAAATGCATTTTTTTTTTCAAAATTCAAGGACACAAAACTGAAGATGATGACCCATTTGGCCCATTTTCAAAAGGAACAAACCTCTAATGAATGTTTGTAATGTGTGCTCAGATAAGCCAAAATATTTTTGGAAAGGAGAAATCGTTCAATTAAAATTTGATACGATATGCCAATTCCACTGAATATGCAAGAATCTTACCTGATGACAAAAGGCATGCAGACGACAATTCATACTTGGATAATTAATGTGGAAGATGGTGCTTTGATGCGATGGAAACCATTGTGACATAATAGAGGCAACTCTGTGTGTTATTTCATCAAATCTATATCATTATAAATCCATAGAATTTTTGTATAAAACTGAGAAAAATGCTAGAGTCTAGTCAGTTTCGAAAAATAGAACTTGAAAACATACTGATCAACCTATTTATATCTATTTGTGGGGTACGAGTTCTCCAGAGAACTCGTGCTTTCGAGATTAGGGTACAAGTTCTCCAGGGTACGAATTAGCCACATAGTATCAAGTCACGTGATCTTTTCCCGCGGTGTTCTTTCTCTTTTTTTTTTTAACGAAATTTGTTTCTCTTTGCTTAGACTTATTTAATGAAAAATTGCATTTTTTGGAGAGACCATTTACAATCATATAGTATAATAAATCTTTTTGGAAATCCGTCATATAAAACAACCGTTTATTTCCTATTTCAATTTTTTGATTTCGGTTTGTTTATAAAACCATGACAAAATAGACTGTGTATCAGAACAATTTCATAAAAACAAATGGATTTAGAGAGTGACTTCTGTGGCAGTCTGCCTTTTAAACTCACCACTGTTGGAGAGGTCTGATGACCTCTCCAATAACATTTGTACCTGACTTACGACTTACAAACTGGCTTATTTGTCACAAAGTTTAGATACACAAAGCAATAGACTCCAAGTGAAAAATAATACAACAAGCCCAGTACAGCCTTAATCATTGAACTGGAAATCACTTTTTCTTTACATTTTGTTATGAAGGAAGCCATGTAAAATCAATAACGTACAAAAGTTAAATCTTATTCAATATCATGATATGATTTTTATTTGTCTACCTCTAGTTCTAATCTTTGAATGAAAATTCTCTTCCAGAAGAATTCAAAATACCAAACTGGTGCCTGGTGTCAGATTTTAGGATTACATGTACTTATAATAGTATAGTAGAACACATTTAAAAGACTTGGTAGAACATTCCTCACACTTCCGTTCAACAAAGTCGAAAAGTAAAATGTAGAGTTTTTTTTCAGAGAGAGAGAGAGAGAGAGAGTAAATCGCAGTCATGCATTGCCATAAAAGTCTATACAACAAAACCATTTCTTTGCACTGTCTTTCCTTTGAAACTAAAACAAAATTTTGTCCCTTTTTCATGCTATCTTTTTTCCCCAATTACAGGATACTATCACGAATCAAATTTTAAAAGTCTTAAAACATTTTTTGTGAGGACATCTGAAGGTTTTCTGTTTGTGTGAAACAGGAAACAAAAATGGACTAAAATATGTTTAGAAGGAATTTGATACTTGTTGAGAAAGAATAATTAGGACGTTATTGTTTACTCTCAGCTTAGGGAAGAGAACGCAAAGGAAAAACACACAAACTTTTTGGCATGGCTGGGATTCGAATTTACAAAACATAGTTCAGCCACTCTGCCTACTGATCTACACGTCTGCGCGACTTAGATCTAGGATGTTTCAAATGTATTTATTTCATGTTACGAAATAATGGCTACTCCATGAGTAAATCGATTAGAAATTTCACATAAAGAGGTAATTCACAAAATGGTAGGTTACGTTTTCTATGGGTATTTTCCCCGTGAATCTTAGCTTTAAAGTCATTTTTGTGTGTGAATAAAAAAAAATATGTTTTTTTTTTTTGTTTTTTTCAGTGAACTTGCAAATAGAAATCTGGCGGCACGTCAGTTTATCAACTGACACTTTGGATTTGTTCCATCTGCAAAAACGATTTGGTCAGCAGTTTCCCACAGTACTGGTCTAGTACCCAGGCTGCGCATTCTTTGCAGTCGGGTATTGATATATAGGTTGCCCACAACACCAACAAAAGCTTGCAAGGTACCACAGAGGCCTACTCGGCAAAAGAGATGATGTACAGCACAACGATTCCAATTTTCTTGTAAGTGATCTCTAAACTATGGCGTGGCCATATGGCTTAGCTTCAGGAAGACTTGTAGAAAAAATCTGGCGAATCTTTACACACGATTAGATCATAAATGTTAAACTTCATTTCAGCTATCCATCTGTCTAGAACATGTATGATATTATTTATATCATTTATGAAATGTAATTGTAACTTTACAAACACGACGTTGGTGTTTACAAATGTCGAAATATGTTGGCCTGTTGTTCGTTAAATATTTTTTATTCACCTGCAATCAATTTCAGGCAATGAATCACACGAGAATCGGTGCAGCTTCATTGGCATTTCACTTGCAATAATGACAACAGGAAAAACTTACACGCTGCCAAGATATATCGGTAATGCAAGAGAGGATTCCTTTAAGTGATTCCAAGCACAGACACAATGTTACGTCAATCAGGCAATGCGGAAAAAGCAAAAGGGTATACCAACCACCTTCCATCGGGTTATGTGACCTACGACGAGATGAAAGCAAGGCTAGAAAGAAAGAAAAATGAGGCCAATACATCAGAACAGCGAGAAAATGGAAAGAGAAAAACAAAGTTACCTCTTACAAATTATAAAGCTGAAACAAGACAAAGACTCTGTGAATCAGTGACAAATGGTGACGATACTGTAACCAAAGCCTACAAGCTCCGACTTCCTCAAAGATTTGTAACGCCAAAAGAAATGGAAGAAAGAATGGCTGAAAAGAGAAATTCGGCTAAGTATCGCAAAGAAAGGCAGTGCCATAGATGTGATAATAATGAAGAAGAGGTTATCTATCGCAGAAACTTTTGCAGTTTTAATGATACAATAACCGAGATAAATGGTTCAGAAAAAGCAAAAGGGTATACCAAACGCCTTCCATCAGGTTATGTGACCTACGACGAGATGAAAGCAAGGCTGGAAAGAACGAAAAATAAGGTCAATACATCAGAACAGCGAGAAACTGGAAAGAGAAAAACAAAGTTACCTCTTACAAATTATAAAGCTGAAACAAGACAAAGACTCTGTGAATCAGAGACAAATGGTGACGATACCATAACCGAAGGCTACAAGCTCCGACTTCCTCAAAGATTTGTAACGCCAAAAGAAATGGAAGAAAGAATGGCTGGAAGGAGACAATCGGCTAAGTATCACAAAGACAGGCAGTGCCATAGATGGGATAATAATGAGGAAAAGTCTCCACCATTTAAAATTATCATCATGAATGTAGGTGGCCCCTATGATGAACGCGGTACAGTGCCGGAACGAAGACGACATGCAATACAAACCTTGATATTAAAGTACACCCCCGCTGTCCTTCTTCTTCAGGAATTTAAGTGGAAAGATATAAGAGGTAAAATATGGAAAGCCTGTCCGATCCCGGGCCAGTATTATTACCAAGGACATGGTGAAGCTAGTCTGATACATGATGAGTGTTTAATCAGCATGAAAGATCTGGGTACTATCATGAGACAAGTTTTAGAAGGCTTACAAAGGTCGTCGTCAAATCAACTAAAAGTAACCTTTCCCTTGCATTTCGATCCACTCCCAAGAATGTGCTCCAAACTGCTACATTCACGGCTAGAACCGTCTTTGTCTATTATATGCATATCATGGCATGGTGTTTACAACAGCTATACTAAAACGGAGAAAACCGAGTATTTCAAATATCTCATTGAATTCTTCAGAAATATACATATTAAAATGAATCTACCTATCCTGATTGGTGGTGACTTCAATATAGCTATAAAAATCATTGAAAGATATGTATCTAAACCATTTAAGCTTCACAAGTACATCGCATCAAAACGAAGAAGCAAGGCAGGAATAATCGATTTCTTCATTACTACAGATGATCTCAACTTAACAAGTACAACGTTTGTCGATTTAGAAACTTTAGATCCAGAAAGTCACCCAAATGATATATTTGATCATGATCCTGTTTATGCAGTGTTGTCGAATGAATAAATGAATGAATGAATGTAATTGATTACGGTGCATTATGGTGCAGCTAAGTTGATTTACGTGTTTACGTCTAGCAATAAATTTATCTGAAGACTTGCCGTTATCAGGGATTGGTGTGTAAGCCTGGCATTGAGTTTAACCGAAAACGTATCGTTATCAAGGATTGGAGTATACATCAGGCAATAAATTTTCCACACCTATCGGTATCAGGGATTGGTGTGTACGCATGGCAATGAGTTTAACCGAAGACTTACTGTTATCAAGGATTAGTAAGTCTGGCAATAAATTTAACCAAAGACTTACAGGTATCAGGCATTGGTGTTTACGCCTGACAATTAATTTATCAAAGGACTTGCCGTTATCACGGATTGGTTTATACACCTGACAATAAATTTAGCCGAAGACTTACCGATCATCAGGAATTGATGTATATGCCTAGAAATAAATTTAACCGAAGACTTGCCTATCATAAGGATTTGATGTATACGTCAGCAATAAATTTAACCAAAGACTTGCCGATCATCAGGAATTGATGTATACGTCTAGCAATAAATTTAACCTAAAACTAACCGTTATCAAGGATTGGTCAATATATCTGGCAATAAATTTAGCTGAAGACTTACTGTTATCAGAGATTGGCGTTTTCTCCTGGCAGTAAATTTATCTGAAGACTAACCGTTATCAGGTATTGGTGTATATTGAGAAATTAGTAAAAAATGACATCATTTTCTTGTAGGAAACGTGCTTATCTGCTGATAGTAAAATTTAACTTTCAGGTTATCAATCCCACATTTTTTCTAGATCTTTCCAGCATAGGCAAGCCAAGAGAAATAACGGTGGGGTCGGATTGTTTTACAGAGATAGCCTTGCTAATGGTATTGAAATAGTTAGAAATCACCACAATTCAGTTATCTGGTTAAAATTGGATCGTTTCTTTTTCAATGTTGATAGAGGTATTTTTGTAGGTGGTATTTACCTGTGGTGTGAAGATTCGCTTGCCTATGATGTATTAAATGTTGATTTATTTTGCTTTGAAGGAAAGTGATATTGATTGTTATAAAAAAAGTAGATGTCTATATCTGTGGGGATTTCAACAGCAGAATTTCTTTGAAACACGATTTTGTTTATGATAAAAACGTTAATTTACTAGACGAGTCTGATTATGTCGCTGATGAATTCCTTGAACGGGTCTCATTAGATAAAAAATGTAATAATTTTGGTACAAAACTGCTAGATCTTTGCAAATCAACAAACATGAGAGTAGTTAACGGTAGACTAGGTGAGGACCACGGGATAGGCTCATTTACATTTCTATCTCATTGTGGGGCCTCAGTAGTTGGTTATTTACTCACGGACGAAAGAAATTTTTCGTGCATTCCATGCTTTCGCATTGAACCGTTGTCTGAATGGATTGATCACTCTGCTCTATGTTTTGCAATTAGTTGCAATAATAATTATCTAGCAAACAGCAGTAGTTGTGAAACTAAGTATAAAAGGTATGAATTACAAAAGAATTCTTTTAGAACTAGGGTCATTTCTAATTTACCAGTATTTAATGATTTAATTTTTAATTTGAATTTGGAAAATTGTTCCATAAATAAAGTTGTTTCAGATTTTACTAATACAGTTAAGGGTATAGCAGACCCGTTTTTTACACATGTTGTGTATGAGAGGGAGAGGTACTCATTTAGCGGTGTCACTACAATCAGCAATGCAGACTGGTTTGATAGCGAATGTCAGAATGCAAAAATATGTTATTTGGAGGCTCTATCTGTTTTTAATCGTTGCAAATCTGATACCAGTAGAATTTATTTGTGTGACTGTAAAAAGAGATACAAAAGTTTAATCAGACAAAAGAAAAAACAGTTTAAGTTGAAAAAAGTAGAAGAATTAGAGAGATTGAAGCATAGTAAACGAATTGCATTTTGGAAACATTTCAGTAAAAGTAAACCACAGAACAGCAATTCACTTAATATAGATGATTTTTTTCACTATTTTTCTAATTTAGAAAGTGACATTTACCAAAGTACAAACATTGAAGCAGAAGAATTTTGTTTAAAACACGATTTCAACAATTTTGATGTAAATGACGAATTGGATTTTCCAGTATCGCACGACGAAATTTTCAAAGCAGTTTAAAAGTTGAAAAGAAACAAAGCCCCAGGAATTGATAATTTATTGAATGAATATTTTATTGAATGTATTGACATCTTGTCCCCATATATTTGTGACATATTTAATGCCATATTAGATTCAGGTTATTTTCCAGATCAATGGAGAGAGGGTCTAGTTATTCCATTGTATAAAAAGGGAGATAAAAATGATGTGAATAATTATCGAGGTATCACTCTTTTAAGTTGTATGTCTAAATTGTTCACTACTGTTTTAAATCAGAGAATTGTATCCTTTTGTGACAAATACAACATTATATCCGATGCTCAGTTTGGTTTTCGAAAAGGTAAATCTACAGTAGACGCCATTTTTGCATTAAGTACGGTCGTTCAAAACTATTTGAATAACAACAAAAGGTTATATGTTGCTTTCATTGATTTAAAAAAGTGTTTCGATAGTATTATAGGCATGCCCTGTGGTTGAAATTGTTTCAGGCTGGAGTACAGGGTAAAATATTAAGTATTATTAAAGACATGTACAATGAAATTAAATCTTGTGTCAAGTATTTGAACTGTTACTCCGACTTCTTTTCTTACGCAGTAGGCCTAAGACAAGGGGAGGTAATTTCGCCTGTTCTAGTGTCTCTGTTCCTTGAAGACTTAGAGCTATTTTTGCAAGACAAACTGAGCACCGGTATTTTGATTGATGATATTGTCCTCATTTTATTACTTTTTGCTGACGATATGGTGCTTTTTGGTAATTCGCCTGAAGACTTACAAAAAAATCTTTATTTACTTCATACTTATTGTAAGCAGTGGGGACTGGAGGTCAATGACTCTAAAACTAAAGTTATAGTATTTAGGAAAAGGGGTCGTCTAAAACAAAATGAAAGTTGGACGTATGGAGAGAGATATCTTGAATTAGTCGACTCATTTAATTATCTTGGCACAGTCTTTAAATATACTGGTAGTTTTTGCTTGAATAATGAATTTATTATTGGTAAAGCTTTAAAGGCACTGTCGATGCTATTACTGAACTGTAAAAATATACCGTTAAGGCCTAAAACACTATGCCAATTGTTCGATTCTTTTGTTGGGTCAATTTTAAATTATTCATCAGAAATTTGTGGTTTTACGAAATCGAAGGAAATTGAAAGAATCCATTTAAAATTTTGTAAACGTGTACTGAAAGTTCCTGCGAATTCTTGTACAATGGGTGTTTATTGCGAATTATCAAGGTATCCTATCTATGTTTCTCGTTATTATAGAATTATCAAATATTGGTGCAAGGTCATCAATACAGATAATGTTATTCGAAACAGGCTATATAACTTGGCTGTTAATGATTTTCAGGTAGGAAAAACAAATTGGGTTTCACGGGTTAAACGTATTTTAGATAACTATGGTTTTTCTGACGTATTTTATACTTATAATCGCTCTAAATTGAAAGTTTTCCCCAGAGTTTTTAAACAACGTGTAATTGATTGTTTCAAGCAGGAGTGGCATGAGTCTGTTAATAGCAGTTCAATATTAGCAGAATATAAGTTTTTCAAAAGTGGTTTTACATACGAATATTATCTGGACTTGGTACCTTATGACTTAAGATTCTATATTACAAAACTGAGATTATCAGCTCACTCACTAAGAATTCAGGCAGGTAGATATGGACCAAACAGAGTTTCAAGGAACGAAAGATATTGCATTTTTTTCGATTTGCATAATGTTGAAGACATTTATCATTTTGTTTTTATTTGCCCTTTCTATGCTCTATTATGAGCTAAATATCTCGACAAGAAATTTTATCTAAGACCGTCAATGTTCAAATTGTGTCAGTTATTTCAAGTAGTAGATAAGAATGTATTACGAAACTTTTCTAGATATTTTAAACAAGCTTTTTACGTAAGAAATGTTGAATTAATGTCATAGAAAGTACTTAATGTTTTTTTTTACTCATTCATTATATACATTCCAACTGTTAATGATTAAGTCTTTTGTACTGTATTCTTGGAATTATCTTCTTTCTCCAGGTTAGAACTCTCCTTTAAAAAAAAAAAAAAAAAAAAAAAAAAGACCATTCCCTATATTTTATATGTATGTATACATTAAGATGAAGAAACAGTGTAATCACGTGACATTTGTTAATTTTTGTACTGCATAGTATGAAGACGATGTATGTAACGTACAAGTCTGAATAAAATTATGTTCTGTTCTGTTCTGTTCCGTTCGGTGTATACGTCTCGCAATAATATCAATAATTTAAAATAACCAAAAGAAAACAAAACGGGTATTAACATGCATTTAAATCATACCATTTAAAAGTATGGAAATTATTGTGAAGATGACAACCTGTTATTGTACGGTCGGTCCAACTATTAGTCGCTGGCAGTGAAATAAATTTCAAAACTAGGTTAAATTCTGCTATGTCATCTATCTTTTGTTTACTTTTTGCCTGATTTTGAAATTCATTTGAAGTTCTGCCAGCGACTTACACTTGAGCTGACCACACAATAACAGTTTGTCATCTTCACAATGTTTTTCTGTAGTTTTAAACGGTATGATTTAAATTGAATGCGTTTTAACATCTGCATTGTGTTTTGGCCGCGATTGGGCCTTTAACTGTGCTCTGAATGATTACCCTTCCTTTGTTAATAATTTGTTTGTCTCTTTGCTTGTTGCTTAAGGTGGTTTTCAGATTAGTTTCAGTTATATCGCGGAGACCAGTATACCTTTCCATGCTTTTCTGGAATTTCTTTTACCGGTATAGAGCTGTACCTCAGTATTCTTTCCAAGCAGTCATTTACTTAATTGTCTGCTCTGTTGGATTTCTTTTCTATAATTTGACAAAATTAATGAAAAATATAATAAGGAAAGCGCTGTGCATTGAATGACGGTGACAATTAGTTATTACCGGCAATGAGCTAATACCCTTTCTCGGCCCATACCCTCTTTGAAAAATTACTTGTACGGCATACAAGATATGCTTCTGGATACAAAATAAAACTAAAACCACGTGCAATAAGATACCTGTGTATAGATCTACAATTGAGGTATTTTCTTATCTTTGTTCGACTTTTATTCTATGTGTATATGTATAGACAGAGAATTTACTGTCATGAAGCTTTACATTTGTTCAAGAATTTAGATTTGTTACTTTTATAACTGTTGTTGTTATTGTTGTTGATTTTGAACCATTATAACATATTCTGAAATTTTGAAAAAAAAAAAAAGATATGATTTTGTGTTTTTACGTGCCTCAGTGTTTCCCATCTTGCAAAAACATTGTAAGACATGCTTTATTTCAACATATGTTTAGAGTACTAGGTTACGATGTTTGCAAACTGAGCATTTCATGTGATCAGTTTGGTCCTGATGGTGCTAATCCTTAGGCTGCTAAGTGCGACTCAAGGATCTTTTGCGAACGGTGTAGATCAAGATCAGACTGCACAGAGCGTGCAGTCTGTTCTTGGATCTACCCTGTCCGATAAGAGGATATTTTTCCCACAAAAAAGAACTTTGGAATAACAACATTTGGCTTTTTACTATCCGCTTGAAAAGTCTTATTTTTACTATCCTCTTGAAAAGTCTCAATTTGGATTTACGTTCTTAAAGTCGCCGAGCCCAAATGGTTCCATCCATCAGCGTATATTAAAATGTCTCTTAGGTTATAGTAATTTACGACCAAAGCTATATTCCGTTACTGTCCTTCTTCCAAGAAAATGAGATTTTTAATGAAATGTGTGATTGAGGGGAATCAAAATGACATACTTCCGATCACCCTTGCTCCGGAAAAAATCGATTTTTGCTGTACCATCCGTATTCTAGCTTCGAATGAGCGTCATTATTTGTAGGAAAATGAATAAAGGGTTGCATGACATTCTCTGATTTTTTTACATTTGACTCTGGAACAGAAAAAATCCCTGATCAACCGTAACACCCACCTTCGTATCCCCCGATTTATATTCCCCTGAAGTTCAACCGGATGTCCCCTCAACATTTTTTCATTCACAACATTGATTGAAGAGATAAGCGGCCGTGCATCATCGCATTGAATTTAACCAACAAAAGCACATGAGAGTGGTGTTTCTGAAGTTTGGTGGGATGTTGAAAGCCTAGATAGGCCTACACTTTCTCCTTTTCAAGCCATCTATGGAACCGAAACACACACACATACACCCGCGCGCGCTCGTGCGTTTGTAAAACTGACCAAACGGGGGAACTTTGTGAGAATACACACCAACCAACCGGGGAACACCTACCATCAACATGTCAAATTAAAATAGTAATCTGACGCTTTCCCCGATTGGACGGTTAGCAGCACACACACATTATACACATATTCTGGAATGATGCGAGTAGGCGTGTATCTGTTGTCCAGAATGCAAGTCCCTGATTGTGCGGTAAAAAATTCTTACACTTTGTCCAATGCAGTTCCCCGATTGTGCCTTAAAAAATTCATACACTTTGCCGCCATTCCTACTGGGCTATTGAAAACAAGTTGGTGCAGATCAGCAAAATGCAGAAAGCTGAAGTATTTATAATTTTTGAATGAATAATCTTTATAGTTTTATATTCAAACAAGGTCATGTTGAAAACTAAAATGATTTCTATCTTCTGACTTCGGTCAAAATTGTGCGAAAAACATCGACCACATAAATAAAGAAAATATAATTACAAGATAGTTATAAGCTTTGTATCAGAGTATCAGACCCTTTCTGAAAGTAAATTGTTGCTCATATGCAACTTTTTTTTCCTTGCAAGCAGCGCTCTGACTGCTTTCCCACTTAAATAAACTTGACAGTGTGGGAGGAATCGATTCTGATTGAATAATCTTAATATCGTTTAGACCGGGAAGATTTTTAATTTTACATATATTCGCAAAAACTAGGTTAACTTCTTTCAGTTCGTGTGTGTGTGTGGGGGGGGGGGTGCAACTATATTGAAACATTGTCAAGAAGAAATTACTGTCTTAAGATTTTATAAACACATAAAATTAAAATTACTTTATTTTTCTTCCTGCGGGTTAACGCGATACATGTCCTTTTTATGTTCTGGAGCTTGGAAATACATTCTCTTTTCAATTAATCTTCATATTTCATTAGATCTATATTGAAATTATCTCATAGATATTTGTATAGAATCATAAAAACATAAGGTCGCTATGTTTTCACAATTACCTTAGGACAGTGATACAGAGACAGTAACGACCTCCCCTATAAGAACAGTTATGCTTCGTCAGATGAATTCCAGCTAAACTAGGAAATACTAGTTGTTTGGATATCAAGAAAAATATTGCGGAAGAAATCTGCATCCGAATTTGCAGTTATGCGGGAAAATCAGGACAATGACGTGGGTAAAAATGGTTATTCATTCACTGAGAAAAAGACCTAAAAAGAAGATAGAAACTATCAATCAAGTAAGACATCAATATGATACCCAAAACTAGTAATAATGATAACAGACATTATGGCAGGCGATTTTACTGTTTGTTTTATAAGTGATCGAAAAACTGCAGATTTTTCTAGTTGAGATGTTTAGAATTGTGTAAATGAAAAGAACAAAAAGGGGGGAATACAACTTTTATTTGAATGCAGGTAAATCTACAAAACTCAGAAGTTTGGAAAGACGAGGCTGGAGTGTTAGCAGTTGCACAAAGACCTGGGGAACATCAAATTTTAACACTATATGATTACGGGACATGCCCGAGCTGTTACGCATACCTATACGGGGAAAATGTGACAGCACAACCAACTCTGCAAATTTGTATCGAAAGATTAAACAAGACAGACAAAAAAGAGGTAGACGGCATAAGAGGTACTCGGAAATGAATATTGAAACTCTATGGGGTTCAATATGAAGAGAGATAGTCAAAGGCCAAATATCGGCAAAAAAAGCAGGTGTTAGACACGCATTTTCAACAAGTAGGTGCATCTAGACATCACAAAAAGACAAAAATAACATCACTCGACTATGGTTTATTAACCAATGCAATACAAAGAGTAACATCTGAACCTCGCAAATCCAAATTTTTTGAACATCGTTCAAATACGTTTTGTTTTACAGCTTCATGAATGTGCACGTATAACACCGTCTTCTTTGTCCTAGAAATGTCCGTTACCGCTATTTTTGCTCATTTATGTTCATAATTCATTAAAAATCGGTTTTGATAAGAGAACAAAATGCAATATTTTGAAGATCTGAATGCATGTCAAAGAAGAATAATGCCTTAAAGGGAGTTTAATGCAATAGCTAAGAATTTTTCACTAGTTTCTTTGCTTCATATAATTTTCGCACCTCGATAAATTTTGGCAAAGTTTCCAATCTCCTTAAATACTTTTTAAAAATGAAACAAATAACTTATCTTAACTGCTAATAGAATGCAGCAACACGAGGAAGGGAAAGTGGGAATCTGTTACGCCATCAGTCACTGCTTCTTAATACAAAAATTATTGAGCGTATACCACATTTAGAACAAAAGGGGAAGGAGTAACGAACATGTTATAAAAATGTAACTATGTGTAAAAACTAAATAATGAATCTCATAAATCTTATAGTGTTATCACGATGTATTGAGAGCAAATTTATGCAGAATAAGGTCATTTGTGACTGCTGTTGTTAAAATATAAAAGAAGATAAAAAAAATATGTCGAAACTATAAAACGCAAGTTCAGTTTTGCCATCGGCCAACTGTATCAAACGAATAGAAAAAGGACCCACACCACACCCACACCAACACACTGCAAATGCACCAAAACTCTATGAAAGTACAAAAGAAAAACAACTTTAACCAGTCAAAAACGGAGAAGAAAAACATTGTTACGGTTTGAAAAGTATGCACCTCCTAAATTCGATTTGGTATGTTTGTTACCATGTTACAAGCTATCCCAACAGCCCAATAGGCCGGTCTTTATTCCATTAACACACTAGGGGTTTTGAAGTCGCCTATATTCAAATCCTTTATGGGGTTGAAAAATCACCTAACAGTACACTTTTCATTAATTTTAGGGGAAGGGAGGAAAACATTGCGGGAGAAGGAGAAATTGTTCGCCATGCAATTCCTTCTTTTTCCACAATGTTTTCTATTGACCCTTTTCTGTGCATCCGTCAAAATCTGCATTTGAGTGTTAATGGTTTATGAGATACTTGAGCAATGCTCTGGCAAAAGGGGTTTAAAGCATCACTGTGATGCAACATTCCGGGCAAGTCTTCATATAGCGTGCAACACACGAAAAGGGGCCTTCGGACATTTGCGTTAAGTTTCGTATCGGATTAGCCTGCGCAGTCCGCGCAGGCTAATCCGAGACGGTACTTTACGACTGCATAAGGTTTTTTTTTATACAGTAGCCTTTCGTGAAACAGAAAATCGCACAAAAACGGGAAGTGTCGCCTCGGATTAGTCACAGACTGCACAGGCTGATCTGGGACGACACACTTTTACGCATATGTCCGAAGGCCCCTTTTCGTGTGTTGCATGCCATATAATCTTATCTTACAGTGTGTCATTTCTCATTACCTAGGATTGAGTTTTGAACTCTTCTACTGTTGAAAGCATTCGCTGGCGACAAAAAGAACATGGATCAGAAGACTGGATTGACGTCTTTAAGAGGATCGAAAAAGTTGTGGGAAAAGGAGAAAATGCTGGTTACCAGCATTTTCTCCTTTTCCCACCACGTTTTCGAAATTCCTTCTTCCCCAGGGTCGTGATAACACGGGATAGTTTTTATTACAGGGTTAATTAACCCACCCAGGCATACAGCAAAAATCGATTCCTGTATTCTTTATGTCTATAATCAATACGAGCGTATTGTGCTGTACGTAATTATAGTCAAGTATTTCTAAAGATCAGAAAGATATATTAAGTAACCTACACACGAAGACAGTTCACTCGCAAGAATGCCAACACCTATAATCGCCTATTTTGTGTTCATTGTGGAACATGATAAGACTGTGAAGAAATAGTGTCCCATCTTGGACCATTCTATTTGTGAAACAATCCTGGAGTCGCTGGTTCGAATCCCTTGCTCGCCCAATTTCTTTCCGAAGATCGATAATAGTCACTACGACAGGATTCACTCCTCTCTCTCACCTATTGTCATTGTTTTGTCTATGGTTATGTGGGAAAGCAGCCAATGGCTTGGGACGAATATTATGCGAAGTACTCGTAGCAGAAACTCCAGGAAAGCATGGATAGGTACCCTGGCCGCCGCGATATAAGTGAAATATTGTTGAAAACGGCGTTAAATACTATATAATACAACCGTGAAACAACTTGTTCTAACAGTGTTTGGGTCTTTTTTCCTTACCGAAAACGATTCGCAGCTTTGAAACAGAGCAAAACAGATGTTTATTTATACACAACTACACAGTTGTCACAAAAACGATAGTAAAAATAAGCATGAAAAATTAAGAGATCTCGAGCGAGCATGACGGTCTGAGTGACACATATACACGTACATGATCCATGCTTTGGCAAAATGGTGTTTAATGCATCTTTGATACATTATACCAAGTAAGTCATCACATAATTATGGATCCATAGAATCCACTTTGTCCAACAAGTGAATCCTGAAGTAGAATGGTCCTTGGACATGCAGAAAATTTACCAAGAGCAAAAAGTTTCGACCCAGGTCAGCCTGCGCGTTTTGCGCAGGCTGACCTGGTCTGAACTCCCCCCCCCCATGTATTAAACACCCTTTTCACAGAACATGGCTCATACTTATTATACATGTAGTTCTTTCAGCAAATTCATAAAATACGTCTTATATAATCTAACTTTACTTAACTGTGCTAAGTATAGTTGCGTACTGGATAAATAGAAAAACGAACAAAATAAATCGGACGTGTATCATGTAGACTTAGCATGTTTTTACCTTTAACAGAAATATTCTTTCTCCAAGAACTTTTAAAGACCAAAACAAAAAAGTGTTACTCGATAAATTAAAGATTTTGTGGTGATCTGTGACATATGGTGGTATTGCTGTTTAGATCAGCAATTTCCCCATTGTTACAAAGTTTTGAATGACTGTACTTGATGAGGCGTCAGACCACTTATTGTAATACAGATAGAGAATTGAAAGAAGCCGGTAAAAATTCTTGTCTCTTATGAACTTAAGGTAAAGGTATGGTGCTAAGAATGAAATAAGATATTTGATACGCTTTTTCCTTAACCGTTACCGTACAATGCCGCCATAAAATTACTCTGTGGAAAAAGCCTTTCGAAAACATTGTGGGAAAAGGTGAAAGTGCTGGTAAGCAGCATTTTCTCCTTTTCCCACAACGTTTTCTACCCTATCGAAGGCAGATATAATCTCTTGAGCTACATTTAATTTCTCGTCTGCAAATGCTTTCACTTGGGTCCAATCTAAAAATTTTGTTGTTTGGTAAAGGGTTAAACTTAGGTTATATGAGTTGATTGGAGTTGTCTTCTTCGGACAGTTCAAATCGGTACCCAGATTTTTGAATGTACAAGTTGACATTAGAAGAATACAACCACTATTTTGGGCCTAACATTGAATGATCTTTTTAAATTTTTATTTATAGATACTACAAGTTCAACGGCCGGCTCAAAAGCCCATCCAGAAGAGTCAAAACAGTGCACGCTATCGTTTGGCAGACCGTGTATGGGGGCGATGCAGGAACCTTATAGTACCCAAGATATCTCCTAGTGTCTCGGTATTCTCCAAGTATGGCACGTTAGATGACAAGGTACAACTTTGCGGTATCTGGAAAGTTGGTACCACCTTTTTTGAAGCGTCTCTTCATGATAAAGAATAATAAGAAATATATTGGAATGTATAATCTATATGACATACCATTTGATGTAATGTATTCTCATCCAGCTCCGAACAAAATTTCGATTCGAAAAGGGGGCGAGAGGTTTTTATTTGTTAGAGACCCGTATTACCGGGTGTACTCGGGATATATTGACAAACTCTTGGCTCCGAATCCAGTTTTCTGAAAGTTTGTTAGTTTACCTGCTATTAAGCTTCTGAGAAAAGGAGCCACGCCGGAGAGCTTGCGTTGTGGGCATGATTTAACCTTCAAGGAATATGTGGATTACGTCATATTGATGTTAAAAGATACAAAACCCGTGCTACTGAATGGTAAAAAGCTACGCCCAGATGGCCATTTTGATCTCATGCATAAAATGTGTAAACCGTGTGAAGTCAATTATACTTTTGTTGGAAAGATGGAATCTTTTCCTCGGGATTCAATGGAGCTTATAGGACAAATAGGAATGAATAAAACAGCATAGCTTTTAAAAGAGAATGGAGCGTATCTGGCCGCAGTGGATGCTATAAACGACACGGTGCATCAGCCGTTTGACAAAGAGTTCCAGAAAGGTTTTGCCAAATGTATTACTAAACAAACTGCTCTTGATAGAGCCTGGCTCAAATTACAAGCTCGTGGTCTGATCGGGCGCAAGCCGCTCAGTATTTCTGACACAGAAAAACTTACACACGCAGAGTTTTTACAAATGGCACTTGAAGCTAGATCAGTGTCAACGTCAAAAGAAAGGAGCGAGCTAAAGAATGAACTAATGAATCAAATGTATGATACAATCACAGCAGAGAAACTTGAAGGCTTGAGAAATGTGTACGCCTTAGATTTCAATTTGTTTGAGTATGATGACAGACCCGATTTGTTGTTTTCGAGAACTAGAAGTCAAGTTTGATGCTTTTTATCATCAATAGATTAGAGTCAAATGAACAAAAATATAATTGAGCCATGCTCTGGCGAAAAGGGGTTTAATGTATCTCCGTCATGCATGATACCGGTCTAGTCATCACATATGTATGGGTCCATAAACTTCATTGAAACATGCAGAATAGTCATTTGGTATGAAGAAAATAGACCAATTGCAAAAGGTTTCGACCCAGGTTAACCTGGGTCGATACGTCCCCCCTCCCATGCATTAAGCTCCCTTTTCACAGAGCATAGCTTATACAGTCTTATTTGTTGGAAGGGGTTGATATAATGTTACAATGAATAGTGCAGTCTGATCTTAGATCTATACTGTCCGATAAGGAGATATTTTTCTCCAAAAAATAAGTTTGAAATAGCATCACTCGAGTTTTTACTATCGGCTTGAAAATTTTATGTAACTTTTTTTAGCAGGATAAGGGTTAAATAAATGATTTTGCTGATAGTATGGATTTAAAACAGGCTGCAAAGAGCTAAAGTCTGATCTTAGACCTACAATATCGGATCTTTTGTGAGAAACATTCATCGAATGGCCTGGAAATTGCATTTTTACGGGTTTTCCCGGTCTTGTCTTAAACATATACTAAAAATGTTCTATCTGAATATTCAACACTTTTAGGGTTGTTAACCCTTAAGCTGCTCGACGCGACTTACTGACCATTTGCGAACAGTGTAGATTAAGATCAGACTGTATAGAACGTGCAATCTGATCTTCGATCTATACTGTCCGATAAGGAGATATTTATCTCCCAAAAATACGTTTGAAAATAAAATTAGGCCTGGGGGCTTATATCATAGCCCGGTGTCCGTCGTGCGCCCGTCCGTCCCTCTGTCCGTGCATTAACTTTTTTCTTCGAACATCTTCTCTGAAACTACCCATCCAATTTTGATGAAACTGCGCAGAAATGATCTAGCCATAGCCCTATACAGAATTCCTGGAAAGAATTTGATTCCAATGAAAACTCTGGTTGCCATGGCAACAAAACTGAAAAATATTGAAAATCTTTTAAATTCTTCTTGTCAGAAACCTGAAGGCCTAGGACTACCGAATTTGGCACGTAGCTTCATCTAATAGACCTCTATCAAATTCCTTAAGATTATATTAAGATTATTGGCGTCAAAATTGGCCCCGCCCCGGGGGTCGCAAGTTTTACATGGGCTTATATAGTGAAAAATTATTTTTTTCCCTAAACCATAAAGCATAGGGCTTCCAGATTTTGCACGTAGCGTCATCTAGTGGACCTTTACTGATGTTATTCAAATTATAGCCATGGGGTAAAAATTGGCCCCACCCCAAGGGTCACAGTTTTACATGGGCTTATAAAGTGAAAACTTCAAAAAATCTTTTGATCCTGAATTTAAGGCCTAGGGCTATCGAATTTGGCATGCTGCTTTATATTGTAGACCTCTACCATAATTGTGTCTCATTTACAGCTCTCGGGTCAAAATCGGCGCCACCTTGAGGTCACAAATTTTGTATTGGCTCACAAACTGAAAACTAAAAGAATCGTCTGTTTCCTAACTGCAAAGTCTAGGCTTACAAAATTTTGCATACATGTTGTAGCTTCATCTAGTGGACCTGTAGCAAGAATGCTAAAACTTGAATGCTAAAGGCTTGAATCGTGCAAACTTTGAAAATGTTCCTTTAGTATTATAAATTCTTTAGTTAAAAGTTTGTGTACTGAACAAAGAAAATAACTCGTTATAACAGATAATAATTTTGTTACTATTTACCTCCCTTGATTATCACTCTGCACTAATACGTGGGTGTTGGGTATTCAAGTTTTTCGCAAAAAAAAAAATCAGTTTTTAGTGAGGGTGTTTATTTTGATGTTTATATTTATGCTCAGGCGAGTCTAATATTTAGTATAAAGTAAGGGTCTGAGGTTTCGATCTTTTAGTTTCTTATTCCAGAACTTTATGGTAATAGTATTTATGTCATTTATTTATTTATTTATTTATTTGTTCTGCTTCTAAGATCTGGAATCTTCATATTGTTAGAGTACACTAATATTTGGTATGAATGGTACTTGATTAGACTTGCTTGTATTCATTGACACCATCTTTGCATTTAAAAAAATACGACTTTTTTCTTTTGTTGTTGTTGTTGTTGGGTTTTTTTTTTGGGGGGGTGGGGGGGGGGTTCAACTACATGACAAAATTTTAGACTGGTCAACTTTGGAAAGCATTTGCACACACAACAAAAATAATCCTATTCAAAAATTGAAATATATTTTGGGAAAGGTAGAAAACATTGATGAAAACTTAGAAAATGCTGGTTACTTGCATTTTCTCTATTCGCCACGATGTTTACAATAGATTTCTTTCCAAGGGTCGTTAAAATTCGGGATTGTGTGGTAAAGGGTTAAAAGCCAGTGGAACGATACAGGGCCATCATAGCACTCTTGTTACTATTGGATTGAAAGTTTTATTTTACTTATTTAGCAGGATAAGGATAAATAGCGGGAGGATTGCAAACAGACTGTGATATCAGTAGATCTTCTTTTGATCAACAGGTCTACGTCTATAGGCATAATACATATGTGCTTAATGTGCCTGATATATGAGCCATGCCCTGTGAAAAGGGAGCTTAATGCATCTGCGAAAAGTATCGACCCAGGTCAGCCTGGGCCGAAACTTTTCGCTGTTGGTCAATTTTCTGTATGTCCAAGGACCGGTCAGCCTCATGATTAAGTCAGTTTGTAAAAAAAAAGTGGCGATTTTGGATTCACAATTAAGTGATGGTATGATAGGTATCATGCATCACGGAGATGCATTAAGCCCCCTTTTCACAGACTATGGCTCATATAGTTAGTTATAAACTGTTTGTTGTGTTTAACCCTTTACCTGCTAAATCAGTAGGTGCAACTTTCAAGCCAGTAGTAAAACCCAAAATTTTGCTGTTTCAAAGGCATTTTGGGGAGGATAAATATACCATTATCGGACAGATAACGCACGTTCTGTGCAGTCTGATCTTGACCTACACTGTCCGCAAAAGGTCATTAAGTCGCGCTTAGAAGCCTAGGGGTAAACTTGGCTCCAGTCATATCACGTAAGCTAGTGCAACTATCTAGGCGTTCCTTGTTTACCAGTAGTTTGCACAACAATTTTTCCCAGCCACTGATTACTTTTCTAGATAATCACCGCCGAGACAATGTTCATCGGTCGCGTTGACAGTCATCAATCCTCGGTAAGAGGTTGGCGGAGCTGAGATCCTGATATATGCTACTCACACTTTGATAGGGATCATGTAGATATTTCAATACAGTTTTGCTCTAACTCTTTACCAAACGATAATATTTCGGACTGGTTCAAATTGAAAGCATTTGCAGACAACAAATTAAATGTGGCTAAAATGATTGCATTACTTTTTGAACGGTTAGAAAACATTGCGGGAAAAGGAGAAAATGCTGGTTACCAGCATTTTCTCCTTTTCCCACAATGTTTTCAAAAGGCTTTTTTTTTCTCAGGGTCGTTAAAAGTCGGGATTGTGTGGTAAAGGCTTAAAAGTGTTGCAATATAACATATCGAAAAAACATACCTGATACATGCAACAAAAATATACAGGTTTAATCTTAAACGGTGATCCCTAGTAAATTTTGAGTAGTATATATAACCATTTCCTAGACGAAAGAAATTTAAACTCTTCCAAGTTCAAAACATCTGCGGATGACAAATTCAGAATTGGTACAAATCAGCTTAAGTTCTGTGATAGGGTATAGAAAGTTTTGGGAAAAGGAGAAAATGCCGGTTACAAGCATTTTCTCCAGTTCCCACGGTGTTTTCAAAAGCTTTCTCCCAAGGGACGTTAATATTTGGGGTTGTAAGATAAAGAGTTAACGCCTCTTGTTGCCAAACATACAAGAATTATTTTTTTGATAACTGTAAAAAATATCTTTCTAAAAATGTATATGACCCATGCCCTGGCAAAAGGGGGCTTAATGCATCTCCGTGATGCCTTATACCATGCGAGGCATCACATAATTATGGATCCATAAAATCCATTTTGTTTAATAACTAACTGAATCATGAGGTACACTGGTCTTTTCATATACAGAAAATTGACCCATAGCAAAAAGTTTCGGCACAGGTCAGCCTACGCGGATTGCGCATGCTGACCTTGTCGATATTTTTCGCAAATGCATTAAGCCACCTTTTTAAGGAGCATGGCTCAAATGTATATCCAACTTTAGACGGGTAACCTTTCACTTTTTCACCGGACTGTCCAATGTGGGGCCCTACAATTGTTTTGGGGTAAGACTTTGTAGTCGAACGTTTTGGTTCAATCTTCTCTAGCGGAGCTTGTTGCATGGGAGTTATTTGGCCTCGAGCCTGTGATACACTAGCCTATTTCCAGTGAATCCCATGAAACACATAAATATAACAGCTGCCGCCGTAATATAACTGAAATATTATTGAAAGTGGAGGTTATATAGATAAAAAGTCCGCTGCCAGTTTTGAATGGAATATTATGATTTTGCATTATTTTTTTTCCAATGGAAATAATTATTATATAGATCTAATAATTTGCAAACGTGTACTGAAATGGCCATTCTTAGACCTATTACATGTACAAGACACTTGCAACAGGTAATTGCTCCTTTCTCCCCTAAAGGTTCTTTCTTTCAGAGCCGCCAATAAAACAGGCGTAAATATCCGTCATTCTACAGTAATGAGTTTGCTATGTAAGAGTCATGGAGATGGGTGAAAAATGCCCGAGATCGAATTTTTTACACACAGCGCTTAAGTTTTCTTTTGTGGGGGAGTAAAAGATATGAGTCATGCTCTGGGAAAAGGGGCTTAATGCATCTGCGAAAAGTATCGACCCAGGTCAGCCTGCGCAGTCCGCGCAGCCTGACCTGGGCCAAAACTTTTCGCTATCGGTCAATTTTCTGTGTGTCCAAGAACCATTCTATCTCATAATTGAGTCGAGTGTAAAAAAGGCCATTATGGATCCATAATTATGTGATGGCTTGATAGGTATAACGCGTCAAAGAGATGCATTAAACCCTATTTTGACAGAGCGGGGGCTCATAGTATATTGTAGATGTCAAGTCAGGGAAAACGCCCTATATATCCTCAGGGACACAATTCTAAATATTGCTTTAGCACTTAACTGCAAGACTTGCCTTCTGATTAGCTGAAACAAAGCGTCTCAGCAAATAGGAAGGCTAGTCAAAGAATTCTGAAACAATCATCCACCCTAGGGAACAATGTTCTAAATACGATTCTAGATCTAAGTCAAAGACTTGCCGTTTACTTAGCTGAGACAAAACGTCTCAGCCAATCAGAAAGCTAGTCTTGAAATTCAGAATTAGAATAAATGTAGAAATCGATTTTGGGTACTGTACCAGAACTCTTACATCTAGATGAATCTCGATGTTTGTTAGTTTTTAAACTCGGATGCCTAACTAAACACGTAAACTTTTTATAGCTGTGCTTAATTACAGATTACGATTAAAATGTTTTGGGTCTTTATTTGGTTTGTGTTTCGTGTGTTTTGTTGGTTTTTTCTTTTTTTTTTTATAAATTTTGCTCCATTGGTTTAAGGTCAGCAAGCCTGTATCATGGCCCTGAGTCCATCCTGCCGTCAGTGCGTGCGACTCTGCGTGCGTTAAGTTTATTATAAACGTCTTCTTCTCTGAAACTACAAATCCATTTGTGACGATACTTTACAGAAATGATCCTGTCATGGTCCTCTTCGGAATTTCTTTAAAGAAATCGAATCCATTTGCAACGGGTTGCCATGTCAAAAAAACTGAAACAATTGAAAATCTTTATAAGATCTTCTCCAAAACCGCAATTTGGAATAGTCTACAAACTGAAAATACTGAGCCCACAACGTAATAAAAACGTAGCCTAAGCACCTTTAAGTTTCCTTTTAAAACGTTTAGGCTGGAATTAAGTTTATTACGACGAGTTTCTGCTTTTTGCTTCTCTGTCGAGGAAGAAAACAGAGTTCCATCAGATGTATACAATCATACTTACGAACCATTTACCTGCTAAGTAAGATAAATGAACCTTTCAAGCCGATAGTAAAAAAAAATGTTGCTGTTTCAAAATTATTCGGGAGGGCGGGGGGGGGGGGGGGGGGGGGGGGCTCTATCTTCTTATCGGTAAGTGTAGATCCAAGATCAGACTGCATGTTCTGTACAGTCTGATCTTGATCTACACTGTCCGCAAAAAGGTCCTTGAGTCGCAATTGGCAGCCATAGGGTTACTTGATGGTGTGCCAGTAACTGCCCGACTAAATTCGTTGATTAAATATCTTTTTAAGTTTTCTTTAATTCTAAACATCTAAATAGTCCCAACCTCCCTCCCATCCAATAAAGCTTCGACTGAAATAGACGCCCTCAACCTTTTCAATCCTGGTAAATAAGTTAAATGAAACTTTCAAGCCTATATTGAAAACCCAAATAATGCTGCTTTTTTAAAAAAAACTTATTTTTTGGAGAAAACTATCTTCTTATCAGACAATGTAGATTCAAGATCCAACTGCAAGTTCTGGGCAGTCTGATCTTGATCTACACTTTCCATAAAAGGTCAGTGAGTCCCGCTTTCGCAGCCTAAAGCTTAAGCAGCAAATCAAAGAAAAACATTACAATGCCACTGGTGTTTTCAGATTATTTCACAGAAATAGCGGACAGTGTAGATCAAGATCAGACGAGATGTTCTGTGTAGTCTTACCTTGATCACCATCTGCGAAAGTTAGTTACACATTTTTTACTACAAAACTAAAGTGCTTAGCGATCCAAAGGTTGACTACTGTGATCATTTTCTTCCTTGCTGCTGAAAAACATGCCAAATAATCAATTGCTTTAAACGAGCAATACCTCATTTCTAGCACAATGTTTCCATGTGGATTGATGCGTTGAACTTAAATCCTCTACCAAGCAATCCCGTGTTTTAACGACTCTGAGGAAGAAAACTTCGAAAGATTGTTGGAAAACGAGAAATTGCTGTTAACCGGCATTTTCTTCTTATCCCACAATGTTTTCTGACCTTTCATCTTATGGTTTGAAACATGTTTAGTTTGTCTCTGTAAACGCTTTTAATTTGGACCGGTTTGAAATTGTGTCGTTTGGTGAAGAGGTAATTTCATATTGATAATATGATACCAATTTTTGTGGCATTTGTCGAAGACAATGCCACGATGAGTTCAATACGGTATTTTGAAAATCATGTATCGTATTTTGTGCAAAACCGAAGGAAGTAAACCCAATTAGAATCAATTTTTCTGAGAAAAATAAGTATTTCGATTGCACTCAGATATGAAAGTGAAAATGGCGTATTACAATAAATTGGATTAGGCCGACGATCGTGAAAATACTCCCTTTTTATCGAAAATAGCTTGATCCGCTATGGCCTTCTATAGTGGCGTAATGACACACACATACCGTGCTTGTTCGTCCCAAAACTAATTCGTTCCTGGGCTTATTCGTTCCAGGATTGTTCGCCCTGACTTGTTCGTCCCACAAAATTGCACCCTTCTCTATCGGATTTTGCATGACTATATAGCAGATTGACTTTCAAGCGAATATTTTTAAACTGTTTCTGTTGTTTATTTTTCAAATTATTAATTCCACACAATGGCTCCCTTGACAAATGCCACACCAGCGTTTTCAACGCTTTGATTCAAGTTGATTTCCGGGAGTCGCTTTCTCTAAAACATTTAAAAAGATAAGGGAAGTAACTCTATTAAGCTGTAAGTGGTTTTTAACCGTTGTTATCTTCCATAGATTAACCTAAAGATTAACTTCCATTTTTTTTTTTTTTTTCGAACAAAGGATGTTTTAAGAAATCTACAAGGAAATTATATAACATTTTGTTCAAAGAGAACGAGAAGAGGAAAAAAACTTCCTTACATCAACTAAAAATATGCACTTCTGTAACGCCGAGACGTTGTTGCAACAGGGAAAAAAGCTGTGGTCGATCTAGAGAGCAATTTTTCCTTTCACTACAATATTTTCACAAATAAGCAATCTTGAATTTAAGCTACATATCCTAATTTTACAAGGAAGTTTTAAAAGTCCTCTGTTGCAAATTTGTTTGTGAAGGTAATTGTCAAAACAACCCGTTCTGGAAGACATTGGTATTTTATAGAGCATGTTTCGCACATCAGAGGTTCTAGATTCGAAAGACAGATGAGTAATGTCAACCTGTGGAATTATCCGCGTCAGGACGCGAGTGCTAGTCCAAGTTTTCAGAAAGCACTCATCGACAGTACGTTATAAACGATGTAGAACGTTCTTCTCAATCTAAGTTACTATTCACCAAAAGGAAAAAAAATCAGACTGGTCCAAATTGGAAGCATTTGCAGACTACAGATTAAATATGGCTCAAATGATGGAATTTATCTTTGATACGGTAGAAACCATTGTGGGAATAGGAGAAAATGCTGGTAGCCAGCATTTTCTCCTTTTCCCCCAATGTTTTCAAAAGGCTTCTTTCTCGGGGTTGTTAAAACTCGGGATTGTCTGTTAAAGGGTTAAAATGTATAGGTTGAACTTAACCCTTATTACGTCTTTGTCTTTCACAGTAAAGCGTTGTATTTGCTGAATTGGGCCAATATTTACCAACTATTCTTAAGAGCAGTCTTTGTCCTATTCTTCAGAATTTTCTAAATTGAAAGTAACACAACTTCTGATTGTGGTTTAGCCAATCAGTTGTGTTACTTTTAAATTTATAAAATCGGGTTGTAAGACCAAAAACGTTCTAAACCCTTAAGCTGCTAAGCGCGACTCACTCACCTTTTGCGGACAGTGTAGATTAAGATCAGACTGCACAGACCGTGCAGTTTGATCTTGGATCTACACTGTCCGATAAGGAGATATTTTTCTACGAAAAATAAGTTTGAAAAAAAAAAAAAAAAACACTATTCGGGTTTTTACCATTGGCCTGAAAGTTTTCTCTAACTTATTTAGCAGGATAAGTGTTAAGAATGGTTTGCGAATACGGACCTTGGATTTTTGCCAATATCAAGTACGATATATATAGATATCAGTAATATTATACCTCAATAAGTATTGTAAGACTGCGCACGTACAGAGAGAGTAGCGGACGGACGACATTTTCTTTGAATACTTTGTGGATTTTCACGCTGGTAATAAACGTTTTCGTCATTCCTTACTGAAAAAAAAGTCATCTATAAAAAGAGACATATTATTCACACTAAATCTTTAGTGGGTAATGTGCCTATTAATTGTCTATCTACTTTACAAAGCAACAACAAATTCTTCCTTCCCATGCTCGTATATTTGGTTTCGTTTTTGAAGATAAATATTTGTACAGTCAATTTATACTTCACCTCTTATCAACCTTTCGGATAGTGTAGATTAAGATGTGATTACCATAATTATATTACGCTGTAAGATTTTTGGACCTACTTTGTCTAATGTCTGACACATAATCTGATCAAAGAGATACCGAAATTGAAATATCTAAGCCTCTTTACGGACTGAAACTGTCTATTTCTGTTTACTATCTATGTAACACTTACTTGCTATGCGCCATTTTTTTTTTTTTTTTTTTTTTTTTCTTTTTTTTTTTGACGTTTGGCAGAGGGTATAAATCAATATAGAACTGCACAACCTGATCTTAGACTACACATTCCTATATGACGAGTCTCTTAAAAAGGCTTGACATCGCATACTTACGGAATCCTGTTTCCGCCATCCACATTTCGACCTACGAGGAACTCGAAAAGTAGAAATTAGGCACACTAACTTCCACTTTTCTAGCAAAAAAGTTACCTCGAAAAGTCGAAAAGTTGAAGTTTTTGACCTGACAATTGTCAAAAAACTTTCGACTTTTCGAAAATATATCTTATGCAGCGTATAAAAAGGACACAAATATACCACTCTTAGTGATACTATCTCACAAAACAACGTACAAATATCTTAGACCGGTAAGCACACTAGATCTGCAGTCATATTGATCTGCACTATCAACGAATAAATTAACCTTTCAGCGCCATATAGAGTTTCAATGTGTGGGGGGGATACATTCGGCAAACGCCGGGTATCGGCCGAGTTGTGATGAGTGGGTGTGCAAATGATAATTGCAAAATAACAAATAACAAACACGTTTGTACTTGTTCACTAAGATAACCTCTGTGTAGTATAGTATATAGTACTATATCCATCCTATCTTTACAACAAACAAAATAGACATTTCAATTATTGATTATTGGATTATTGACTCGAACAGATAAAGAGTATATACAATTCATACGCGTACTTGTTATAATACATGTACTCCAATTTTTAGCTTAGGATTTCAAGAAACGTGGTTTTTACAGCAACATTCTATGAATTAATCAGATAGCCCGCGTATACGGATGAAGAACTGCAGAATAAGTACACGCACATAATACTGAAAGGCCTACTTCATTGATCTATAATTGTAAAAAATCTCATAATTTACTAAATTACGAAGTTAACAATTTTCACGAACTATTATTGCGCCTTTGTCCGAAATGTGTTCCATTCTATTGAATAACGATAATTTCATTTCCTAAAGTATTCCTTCTTCTTGTTATAGTTTTACGTAGTTTTATAGATAGCCAATATACGATAAAGGTCAAATAAAAAATAATATTCGTGTGGGGGGGAGGCAGGGAAGAGCGAAAGAGAGAGAGCGAGAGCGCTCTTCATAAATTTAAAAACAGATAAGGTTCGCTCCAAAGTGTCGAGATTTAACAATTCCAGGCATTTCATAAACAAGTTGTCTTCTTTAAAAAAGAAGCCAGGAGAGGTCGGCATCAATGTTTTCAAATAGTTTTTTGGCTTTTGATTTCAATATATTTTGGTAGATGTAAACAAACAAGTTAGGAATTAAATGAATGAGAAAAAAACATCTTTTTTTTTTTCAATTTTGCTGGTGTAAAAAAAACATGCACAAAACAGTACATGTTCCACATTGTTATAATATTCTAGGAATTGTAGGCCATATGCTAGTAACATACTCAGAAATGCATTTTTTTTTTTCAAAATTCAAGGACACAAAACTGAAGATGATGACCCATTTGGCCCAATTCCAAAAGGAACAAACCTCTAATAAATGTTTGTAATGTGTGCTCAGATAAGCCAAAATATTTTTGGAAAGGAGAAATCGTTCAATTAAAATTTGATACGATATGCTAATTCCACTGAATATGCAAGAATCTTACCTGATGACAAAAGGCATGCAGACGGCAATTCATACTTTGATAATTAATGTGGAAGATGGTGCTTTGATGCGATGGAAACCATTGTGACATAATAGAGGCAACTCTGTGTGTTATTTCATCAAATATATATCATTATAAATCCATAGAATTTTTGTATAAAACTGAGAAAAATGCTAGAGTCTAGTCAGTTTTGAAAAATAGAACTTGAAAACATACTGATCAACCTTTTTATATCTATTTGTGGGAAACGAGTTCTCCAGAGAACTCGTGCTTTCGAGATTAGGGTACGAGTTCTCCAGGGTACGAATTAGCCACATAGTATCAAGTCATGTGATCTTTTCCCGCGGTGTTCTTTCTCTTTTTTTTTTTAACGAAATTTGTTTCTCTTTGCTTAGACTTATTTCATGAAAAATTGCATTGTTTGGAGAGACCATTTACAATCAACATAGTATGATAAATCTTTTTGGAAATCCGTCATATAAAACAACCGTTTATTTCCTATTTCAATTTTTTGATTTCGGTTTGTTTATAAAACCATGACGAAATAGACTGTGTATCAGAACAATTTCATAAAAACAAATGGATTTAGACAGTGACTTCTGTGGCAGTCTGCCTTTTAAACTCACCACTGTTGGAGAGGTCTGATGACCTCTCCAATAACATTTGTACCTGACTTACGACTTACAAACTGGCTTATTTGTCACAAAGTTTAGATACACAAAGCAGTAGACTCCAAGTGAAAAATAATACAACAAGCCCAGTACAGCCTTAATCATTGAACTGGAAATCACTTTTTGTTTACATCTTGTTATGAAGGAAGCCATGTAAAATCAATAAAGTACAAAAGTTAAATCTTATTCAATATCATGATATGATTTTTATTTGTCTACCGCTAGTTCTAATCTTTGAATGAAAATTCTCTTCCAGAAGAATTCAAAATACCAAACTGGTGCCTGGTGTCAGATTTTAGGATTACATGTACTTATAATAGTATAGTAGAACACATTTAAAAGACTTGGTAGAACATTCCTCACACTCCCGTTCAACAAAGTCGAAAAGTAAAATGTAGAGTTTTTTTTCAGAGAGAGAGAGAGTAAATCGCAGTCATGCATTGCCATAAAAGTCTACACAACTAAACCATTTCTTTGCACCGTCGTTCCTTTGAAACTAAAACAAAATTTTGTCCCTTTTTCATGCTATCTCTTTTCCCCAATTACAGAATACTATCGCGAATCAAATTTTAAAAGTCTTAAAACATTTTTTGTGAGGACATCTGAAGGTTTTCTGTTTGTGTGAAACAGGAAACAAAAATGGACTAAAATATGTTTAGAAGGAAGTTGATACTTGTTGAGAAAAAATAATTAGGACGTTATTGTTTACTCTCAGCTTAGGGAAGAGAACGCAAAGGAAAAACACACAAACTTTTTGGCATGGCTGGGATTCGAATTTACAAAACATAGTTCAGCCACTCTGCCTACTGATCTACACATTTGCGCGACTTAGATCTAGGATGTTTCAAATGTATTTATTTCATGTTACGAAATAATGGCTACTCCATGAGTAAATCGATTAGAAATTTCACATAAAGAGGTAATTCACAAAATGGTAGGTTACGTTTTCTACGGGTATTTTCCCCGTGAATCTTAGCTTTAAAGTCATTTTTTGTGTGTGAATAAAAAAAAGCATGTTTTTTTTTCAGTGAACTTGCAAATAGAAATCTGGCGGCACGCCAGTTTATCAACTGACACTTTGGATTTGTTCCATCTGCAAAAACGATTTGGTCAGCAGTTTCCCACAGTATTGGTCAAATACCCAGGCTGCGCATTCTTTGCAGTCGGGTATTGATATATAGGTTGCCCACAACACCAACAAAAGCTTGCAAGGTACCACAGAGGCCTACTCGGCAAAAGAGATGATGTACGGCGCAACGATTCCAATTTTCTTGTAAGTGATCTCTAAACTATGGCGTGGCCATATGGCTTAGCTTCAGGAAGACTTGTAGAAAAAATCTGGCGAATCTTCACACACGATTAGATCATGAATGTTAAACTTCATTTCAGCTATCCATCTGTCTAGAACATGTATGATATTATTTATATCATTTATGAAATGTAATTGTAACTTACAAACACGACGTTGGTGTTTACAAATGTCGAAATGTGTTGGCCTGTTGTTCGTTAAATATTTTTTATTCACCTGCAATCAATTTCAGGCAATGAATCACACGAGAATCGGTGCAGCTTCATTGGCATTTCACTTGCAATAATGACAACAGGAAAAACTTACACGCTGCCAAGGTATATCGGTAATGCAAGAGAGGATTCCTTTAAGTGATTCCAAGCACAGACACAATGTTACGTCAATCAGGCAATGCGGAAAAAGCAAAAGGGTATACCAACCACCTTCCATCGGGTTATGTGACCTACGACGAGATGAAAGCAAGGCTAGAAAGAAAGGAAAATGAGGTCAATACATCAGAACAGCGAGAAAATGGAAAGAGAAAAACAAAGTTACCTCTTACAAATTATAAAGCTGAAACAGGACAAATACTCTGTGAATCAGTGACAAATGGTGATGATACTGTAACCAAAGCCTACAAGCTCCGACTTCCTCAAAGATTTGTAACGCCAAAAGAAATGGAAGAAAGAATGGCTGAAAAGAGAAATTCGGCTAAGTATCGCAAAGAAAGGCAGTGCCATAGATGTGATAATAATGAAGAAGAGGTTATCTATCGCAGAAACTTTTGCAGTTTTAATGATACAATAACCAAGATAAATGGTTCAGAAAAAGCAAAAGGGTATACCAAACACCTTCCATCAGGTTGTGTGACCTACGACGAGATGAAAGCAAGGCTGGAAAGAACGAAAAATAAGGTCAATACATCAGAACAGCGAGAAATTGGAAAGAGAAAAACAAAGTTACCTCTTACAAATTATACAGATGAAACAAGACAAAGACTCTGTGAATCAGAGACAAATGGTGATGATACCATAACCGAAGGCTACAAGCTCCGACTTCCTCAAAGATTTGTAACGCCAAAAGAAATGGAAGAAAGAATGGCTGGAAGGAGACAATCGGCTAAGTATCACAAAGACAGGCAGTGCCATAGATGGGATAATAATGAGGAAAAGTCTCCACCATTTAAAATTATCATCATGAATGTAGGTGGCCCCTATGATGAACGCGGTGCAGTGCCGGAACGAAGACGACATGCAATACAAACCTTGATATTAAAGTACACCCCCGCTGTCCTTCTTCTTCAGGAATTTAAGTGGAAAGATATAAGAGGTAAAATATGGAAAGCCTGTCCGATCCCGGGCCAGTATTATTACCAAGGACATGGTGAAGCTAGTCTGATACATGATGAGTGTTTAATCAGCATGAAAGATCTGGGTACTATCATGAGACAAGTTTTAGAAGGCTTACAAAGGTCGTCGTCAAATCAACTAAAAGTAACCTTTCCCTTGCATTTCAATCCACTCCCAAGAATGTGCTCCAAACTGCTACATTCACGGCTAGAACCGTCTTTGTCTATTATATGCATATCATGGCATGGTGTTTACAACAGCTATACTAAAACGGAGAAAACCGAGTATTTCAAATATCTCATTGAATTCTTCAGAAATATACATATTAAAATGAATCTACCTATCCTGATTGGTGGTGACTTCAATATAGCTATGAAAAACATTGAAAAATATGTATCTAAACCATTTAAGCTTCACAAGTACATCGCATCAAAACGAAGAAGCAAGGCAGGAATAATCGATTTCTTCATTACTACAGATGATCTCAACTTAACAAGTACAACGTTTGTCGATTTAGAAACTTTAGATCCAGAAAGTCACCCACATGATATATTTGATCATGATCCTATTTATGCAGTGTTGTCGAATGAATAAATGAATGAATGAATGTAATTGATTACGGTGCATTATGGTGCAGCTAAGTTGATTTACGTGTTTACGTCTAGCAATAAATTTATCTGGAAACTTGCCGTTATCAGGGATTGGTGTGTAAGCCTGGCATTGAGTTTAACCGAAAACGTATCGTTATCAAGGATTGGTGTATACATCAGGCAATAAATTTTCCACACCTATCGGTATCAGGGATTGGTGTGTACGCATGGCAATGAGTTTAACCGAAGACTTACTGTTATCAAGGATATGTAAGTCTGGCAATAAATTTAACCAAAGACTTACAGGTATCAGGGATTGGTGTTTACGCCTGACAATTAATTTATCAAAGGACTTGCCGATATCACGGATTGTTTTATACGCCTGACAATAAATTTAACCAAAGACTTACCGATCATCAGGAATTGACGTATACTATACGCCTGACAATGAGTTTAACCGAAGACTTACTGTTATCAAGGATTAGTAAGTCTGGCAATAAATTTAACCAAAGACTTACAGGTATCAGGCATTGGTGTTTACGCCTGACAATTAATTTATCAAAGGACTTGCCGTTATCACGGATTGGTTTATACGCCTGACAATAAATTTAACCGAAGACTTACCGATTATCAGGAATTGATGTATATGCCTAGAAATAAATTTAACCGAAGACTTGCCGATCATCAGGAATTGATGTATACGTCAGCAATAAATTTAACCAAAGACTCGCCGATCATCAGGAATTGATGTATACGCCTAGCAATAAATTTAACCGAAAACTAACCGTTATCAAGGATTGGTCAATATATCTGGCAATAAATTTAGCTGAAGACTTACTGTTATCAGAGATTGGCGTTTTCTCCTGGCAGTAAATTTATCTGAAGACTAACCGTTATCAGGTATTGGTGTATATTGAGAAATTAGTAAAAAATGACATCATTTTCTTGTATGAAATGTGCTCATCTGCTGATAGTAAAATTGAGCTTTCAGGTTATCAATCCCACATTTTTTCTAGATCTTTCCAACATAGGCAAGCCAAGAGAAATAATGGTGGGGTCGGATCGTTTTACAGAGATAGCCTTGCTAATGGTATTGAAATAGTTAGAAATCATTACAATTCAGTTATCTGGTTAAAATTGGATCGTTTCTTTTTCAATGTTGATAGAGATATTTTTGTAGGTGGTGTTTACCTGTGGTGTGAAGATTCGCTTGCCTATGATGTATTAAATGTTGATTTTTTTGGAAAGTGATATTGATTGTTATAAAAAAAGTAGGAGATGTCTATATCTGTGGGGATTTCAACAGAAGAATTTATTTGAAACACGATTTTGTTTATGATAAAAATGTTAATTTATTAGAAGAGTCTGATTATGTCGCTGATGAATTCCTTGAACGGGTCTCATTACATAAAAAATGTAATAATTTTGGTACAAAACTGCTAGATCTTTGCAAATCAACAAACATGAGAGTAGTTAACGGTAGACTAGGTGAGGACCACGGGATAGGCTCATTTACATTTGTATCTCATTGTGGGGCCTCAGTAGTTGATTATTTACTCACAGACGAATGAAATTTTTCGTGCATACCATGCTTTCGCATTGAACCGTTGTCTGAATGGATTGACACTCTGCTCTATGTTTTGCAATTAGTTGCAATAATAATTATCTAGCAAACAGCAGTAGTTGTGAAACTAAGTATAAATGGTATGAATTACATAAGAATTCTTTTAGAACTAGGGTCATTTCTAATTTACCAGTATTTAATGATTTAATTTTTAATTTTAATTTGGAAAATTGTTCCATAAATAAAGTTGTTTCAGATTTTACTAATACAGTTAAGGGTATAGCAGACCCGTTTTTTACACATGTTGTGTATGAGAGGGAGAGGTACTCATTTAGCGGTGTCCCTACAATCAGTAATGCAGACTGGTTTGATAGCGAATGTCAGAATGTAAAAATATGTTATTTGGAGGCTCTATCTGTTTTTAATCGTTGCAAATCTGATACCAGTAGAACTTATCTGTGTGACTGTAAAAAGAGATACAAAAGTTTAATCAGACAAAAGAAAAAACAGTTTAAGTTGAAAAAAGTAGAAGAATTAGAGAGATTGAAGCATAGTAAACGAATTGCATTTTGGAAACATTTCAGGAAAAGTAAACCACAGAACAGCAATTCACTTAATATAGATGATTTTTTTCATTATTTTTCTAATTTAGAAAGTGACATTTACCAAAGTACAAACATTGAAGCAGAAGAATTTTGTTTAAAACACGATTTCAACAATTTTGATGTAAATGACGAATTGGATTTTCCAGTATCGCACGACGAAATTTTGAAAGCAGTTTAAAAGTTGAAAAGAAACAAAGCCCCAGGAATTGGTAATTTATTGAATGAATATTTTATTGAATGTATTGACATCTTGTCCCCATATATTTGTGACATATTTAATGCCATATTAGACTCAGGTTATTTTCCAGATCAATGGAGAGAGGGTCTAGTTATTCCATTGTATAAAAAGGCAGATGAAAATGATGTGAATAATTATCGAGGTATCACTCTTTTAAGTTGTATGTCTAAATTGTTCACTACTGTTTTAAATCAGAAAATTGTATCCTTTTGTGACAAATACAACATTATATCCGATGCTCAGTTTGGTTTTCGAAAAGGTAAATCTACAGTAGACGCCATTTTTGCATTAAGTACGGTCGTTCAAAACTATTTGAATAACAACAAAAGGTTATATGTTGCTTTCATTGATTTAAAAAAGTGTTTCGATAGTATCTATAGGCATGCCCTGTGGTTGAAATTGTTTCAGGCTGGAGTACAGGGTAAAATATTAAGTATTATTAAAGACATGTACAATGAAATTAAATCTTGTGTCAAGTATTTGAACTGTTACTCCGACTTCTTTTCTTACTCAGTAGGCCTAAGACAAGGGGAGGTAATTTCGCCTATTCCAGTGTCTCTGTTCCTTGAAGACTTAGAGTTATTTTTTCAAGACAAACTGAGCACCGGTATTTTGATTGATGATATTGTCTTCATTTTATTACTTTTTGCTGACGATATGGTGCTTTTTGGTAATTCGCCTGAAGACTTACAAAAAAATCTTGATTTACTTCATACTTATTGTAAGCAGTGGGGACTGGAGGTCAATGACTCTAAAACTAAAGTTATAGTATTTAGGAAAAGGGGTCGTCTAAAACAAAATGAAAGTTGGGCGTATGGAGAGAGATATCTTGAAGTAGTCGACTCATTTAATTATCTTGACACAGTCTTTAAATATACTGGTAGTTTTTGCTTGAATAATGAATTTATTATTGGTAAAGCTTTAAAGGCACTGTCGATGCTATTACTGAACTGTAAAAATATATCGTTAAGGCCTAAAACACTATGCCAATTGTTCGATTCTTTTGTTGGGTCAATTTTAAATTATTCATCAGAAATTTGTGGTTTTACGAAATCGAAGGAAATTGAAAGAATCCATTTAAAATTTTGTAAACGTGTACTGAAAGTTCGTGCGAATTCTTGTACAATGGGTGTTTATGGCGAATTATCAAGGTATCCTATCTATGTTTCTCGTTATTATAGAATTATCAAATATTGGTGCAAGGTCATCAATACAGATAATGTTATTCGAAACAGGCTATATAACTTGGCTGTTAATGATTTTCAGGTAGGAAAAACAAATTGGGTTTCACGGGTTAAACGTATTTTAGATAACTATGGTTTTTCTGACGTATTTTATACTTATGATCTCTCTAAATTGAAAGTTTTCCCCAGAGTTTTTAAACAACGTGTAATTGATTGTTTCAAGCAGGAGTGGAATGAGTCTGTTAATAGCAGTTCAATATTAGCAGAATATAAGTTTTTCAAAAGTGGTTTTATATACGAATATTATCTGGACTTGGTACCTTATGACTTAAGATTCTATATTACAAAACTGAGATTATCAGCTCACTCACTAAGAATTCAGGCAGGTAGATATGGACCAAACAGAGTTCCAAGGAACGAAAGATATTGCATTTTTTGCGATTTGCATAATGTTGAAGACATTTATCATTTTGTTTTTATTTGCCCTTTCTATACTCTATTAAGAGCTAAATATCTCGACAAGAAATTTTATCTAAGACCGTCAATGTTCAAATTGTGTCAGTTATTTCAAGTAGTAGATAAGAATGTATTACGAAACTTTTCTAGATATTTTAAACAAGCTTTTTACGTAAGAAATGTTGAATTAATGTAATAGAAAGTACTTAATGTTTTTTTTTTTTTTTTACTCATTCATTATATACATTCCAACTGTTAATGATTAAGTCTTTTGTACTGTACTCTTGGAATTATCTTCTTTCTCCAAGTTAGAACTCTCCTTTAAAAAAAGAAAAAAAAAAAAAAAAAAAAAAAGAAAAACATTCCCTATATTTTATATGTATGTATACATTAAGATGAAGAAACAGTGTAATCACGTGACATTTGTTAATTTTTGTACTGCATAGTATGAAGACGATGTATGTAACGCACAAGTCTGAATAAAATTATGTTCTGTTCTGTTCTGTTCGGTGTATACGTCTCGCAATAATATCAATAATTTAAAATAACCAAACGAAAATAAAAACCGGTATTAACATGCATTTAAATCATACCATTTAAAAGTATGGAAATTATTGTGAAGATGACAACCTGTTATTGTACGGTCGGTCCAAGTATTAGTTGCTGGCAGTGAAATAAATTTCAAAACTAGGTTAAATTCTGCTATGTCACTCTATCTTTTGTTTACTTTTTGCCTGATTTTGAAATTCATTTCAAGTTCTCCCAGCGACTTACACTTGGACTGACCACACAATAACAGATTGTCATCTTCACAATGTTTTTCTGTAGTTTTAAGCGGTATGATTTAAATTGAATGCGTTTTAACATCTGCATTGTGTTTTGGCCGCGATTGGGCCTTTAACTGTGCTCTGAATGATTACCCTTCCTTTGTTAATAATTTGTTTGTCTCTTTGCTTGTTGCTTAAGGTGGTTTTCAGATTAGTTTCAGTTATATCGCGGAGACCAGTATACCTTTCCATGCTTTTCTGGAATTTCTTTTACCGGTATAGAGCTGTACCTCAGTATTCTTTCCAAGCAGAGTCATTTACTTAATTGTCTGCTCTGTTGGATTTCTTTTCTATAATTTGACAAAATTAATGAAAAGTATAATAAGGAAAGCGCTGGGCATTGAATGACGGTGACAATTAGTTATTACCGGCAATGAGCTAATACCCTTTCTAGGCCCATACCCTCTTTGAAAAATTACTTGTACGGCATACAAGATATGCTTCTGGATACAAAATAAAACTAAAACCACGTGCAATAAGATACCTGTGTATAGATCTACAATTGAGGTATTTTCTTATCTTTGTTCGACTTTTATTCTATGTGTATATGTATAGACAGAGAATTTACTGTCATGAAGCTTTACATTTGTTCAAGAATTTAGATTTGTTACTTTTATAACTGTTGTTGTTATTGTTGTTGATTTTGAACCATTATAACATATTCTAAAATTTTGAAAAAAAAAAAAAAGATATGATTTTGTGTTTTTACGTGCCTCAGTGTTTCCCATCTTGCAAAAACATTGTAAGACATGCTTTATTTCAACATATGTTTAGAGTACTAGGTTACGATGTTTGCAAACTGAGCATTTCATGTGATCAGTTTGGTCCTGATGGTGCTAATCCTTAGGCTGCTAAGTGCGACTCAAGGATCTTTTGCGAACGGTGTAGATCAAGATCAGACTGCACAGAGCGTGCAGTCTGATCTTGGATCTACCCTGTCCGATAAGAGGATATTTTTCCCACAAAAAAGAACTTTGGAATAACAACATTTGGCTTTTTACTATCCGCTTGAAAAGTCTTATTTTTACTATCCTCTTGAAAAGTCTCAATTTGGATTTACGTTCTTAAAGTCGCCGAGCCCAAATGGTTCCATCCATCAGCGTGTATTAAAATGTCTCTCAGTTTATTGTAATTTACGACCAAAGATATATTCCGTTACTGTCCTTCTTCCAAGAAAATGAGATTTTTAATGAAATGTGTGATTGAGGGGAATCAAAATGACATACTTCCGATCACCCTTGCTCCGGAAAAAATCGATTTTTGCTGTACCATCCGTATTCTAGCTTCGAATGAGCGTCATTATTTGTAGGAAAATGAATAAAGGGTTGCATGACATTCTCTGATTTTTTTACATTTGACTCTGGAACAGAAAAAATCCCTGATCAACCGTAACACCCACCTTCGTATCCCCCGATTTATATTCCCCTGAAGTTCAACCGGATGTCCCCTCAACATTTTTTCATTCACAACATTGATTGAAGAGATAAACGGCCGTGCATCATCGCATTGAATTTAACCAACAAAAGCACATGAGAGTGGTGTTTCTGAAGTTTGGTGGGATGTTGAAAGCCTAGATAGGCCTACACTTTCTCCTTTTCAAGCCATCTATGGAACCGAAACACACACACATACACGCGCGCGCGCTCGTGCGTTTGTAAAACTGACCAAACGGGGGAACTTTGTGAGAATACACACCAACCAACCGGGGAACACCTACCATCAACATGTCAAATTAAAATAGTAATCTGACGCATTCCCCGATTGGACGGTTAGCAGCACACACACATTATACACATATTCTGGAATGATGCGAGTAGGCGTGTATCTGTTGTCCAGAATGCAAGTCCCCGATTGTGCGGTAAAAAATTCTTACACTTTGTCCAATGCAGTTCCCCGATTGTGCCTTAAAAAATTCATACACTTTGCCGCCATTCCTACTGGGCTATTGAAAACAAGTTGGTGCAGATCAGCAAAATGCAGAAAGCTGAAGTATTTATAATTTTTGAATGAATAATCTTTATAGTTTTATATTCAAACAAGGTCATGTTGAAAACTAAAATGATTTCTATCTTCTGACTTCGGTCAAAATTGTGCGAAAAACATCGACCACATAAATAAAGAAAATATAATTACAAGATAGTTATAAGCTTTGTATCAGAGTATCAGACCCTTTCTGAAAGTAAATTGTTGCCCATATGCAACTTTTTTTTCCTTGCAAGCAGCGCTCTGACTGCTTTCCCACTTAAATAAACTTGACAGTGTGGGAGGAATCGATTCTGATTGAATAATCTTAATATCGTTTAGACCGGGAAGATTTTTAATTTTACATATATTCGCAAAAACTAGATTAACTTCTTTCAGTTCGTGTGTGTGTGGGGGGGGGGGGGTGCAACTATATTGAAACATTGTCAAGAAGAAATTACTGTCTTAAGATTTTATAAACACATAAAATTAAAATTACTTTATTTTTCTTCCTGCGGGTTAACGCGATACATGTCCTTTTTATGTTCTGGAGCTTGGAAATACATTCTCTTTTCAATTAATCTTCATATTTCATTAGATCTATATTGAAATTATCTCATAGATATTTGTATAGAATCATAAAAACATAAGGTCGCTATGTTTTCACAATTACCTTAGGACAGTGATACAGAGACAGTAACGACCTCCCCTATAAGAACAGTTATGCTTCGTCAGATGAATTCCAGCTAAACTAGGAAATACTAGTTGTTTGGATATCAAGAAAAATATTGCGGAAGAAATCTGCATCCGAATTTGCAGTTATGCGGGAAAATCAGGACAATGACGTGGGTAAAAATGGTTATTCATTCACTGAGAAAAAGACCTAAAAAGAAGATAGAAACTATCAATCAAGTAAGACATCAATATGATACCCAAAACTAGTAATAATGATAACAGACATTATGGCAGGCGATTTTACTGTTTGTTTTATAAGTGATCGAAAAACTGCAGATTTTTCTAGTTGAGATGTTTAGAATTGTGTAAATGAAAAGAACAAAAAGGGGGGAATACAACTTTTATTTGAATGCAGGTAAATCTACAAAACTCAGAAGTTTGGAAAGACGAGGCTGGAGTGTTAGCAGTTGCACAAAGACCTGGGGAACATCAAATTTTAACACTATATGATTACGGGACATGCCCGAGCTGTTACGCATACCTATACGGGGAAAAATGTGACAGCACAACAAACTCTGCAAATTTGTATCGAAAGATTAAACAAGACAGACAAAAAAGAGGTAGACGGCATAAGAGGTACTCGGAAATGAATATTGAAACTCTATGGGGTTCAATATGAAGAGAGATAGTCAAAGGCCAAATATCGGCAAAAAAAGCAGGTGTTAGACACGCATTTTCAACAAGTAGGTGCATCTGGACATCACAAAAAGACAAAAATAACATCACTCAACTATGGTTTATTAACCAATGCAATACAAAGAGTAACATCTGAACCTCGCAAATCCAAATTTTTTGAACATCGTTCAAATACGTTTTGTTTTACAGCTTCATGAATGTGCACGTATAACATCGTCTTCTTTGTCCTAGAAATGTCCGTTACCGCTATTTTTGCTCATTTATGTTCATAATTCATTAAAAATCGGTTTTGATAAGAGAACAAAATGCAATATTTTGAAGATCTGAATGCATGTCAAAGAAGAATAATGCCTTAAAGGGAGTTTAATGCAATAGCTAAGAATTTTTCACTAGTTTCTTTGCTTCATATAATTTTCGCACCTCGATAAATTTTGGCAAAGTTTCCAATCTCCTTAAATACTTTTTAAAAATGAAACAAATAACTTATCTTAACTGCTAATAGAATGCAGCAACACGAGGAAGGGAAAGTGGGAATCTGTTACGCCATCAGTCACTGCTTCTTAATACAAAAATTATTAAGCGTATACCACATTTAGAACAAAAGGGGAAGGAGTAACGAACATGTTATAAAAATGTAACTATGTGTAAAAACTAAATAATGAATCTCATAAATCTTATAGTGTTATCACGATGTATTGAGAGCAAATTTATGCAGAATAAGGTCATTTGTGACTGCTGTTGTTAAAATATAAAAGAAGATAAAAAAAATATGTCGAAACTATAAAACGCAAGTTCAGTTTTGCCATCGGCCAACTGTATCAAACGAATAGAAAAAGGACCCACACCACACCCACACCAACACACTGCAAATGCACCAAAACTCTATGAAAGTACAAAAGAAAAACAACTTTAACCAGTCAAAAACGGAGAAGAAAAACATTGTTACGGTTTGAAAAGTATGCACCTCCTAAATTCGATTTGGTATGTTTGTTACCATGTTACAAGCTATCCCAACAGCCCAATAGGCCGGTCTTTATTCCATTAACACACTAGGGGTTTTGAGGTCGCCTATATTCAAATCCTTTATGGGGTTGAAAAATCACCTAACAGTACACTTTTCATTAATTTTAGGGGAAGGGAGGAAAACATTGCGGGAGAAGGAGAAATTGTTCGCCATGCAATTCCTTCTTTTTCCACAATGTTTTCTATTGACCCTTTTCTGTGCATCCGTCAAAATCTGTATTTGAGTGTTAATGGTTTATGAGATACTTGAGCAATGCTCTGGCAAAAGGGGTTTAAAGCATCACTGTGATGCAACATTCCGGGCAAGTCTTCATATAGCGTGCAACACACGAAAAGGGGCCTTCGGACATTTGCGTTAAGTTTCGTATCGGATTAGCCTGCGCAGTCCGCGCAGGCTAATCCGAGACGGTACTTTACGACTGCATAAGGTTTTTTTTTATACAGTAGACTTTCGTGAAACAGAAAATCGCACAAAAACGGGAAGTGTCGCCTCGGATTAGTCACAGACTGCACAGGCTGATCTGGGACGACACACTTTTACGCATATGTCCGAAGGCCCCTTTTCGTGTGTTGCATGCCATATAATCTTATCTTACAGTGTGTCATTTCTCATTACCTAGGATTGAGTTTTGAACTCTTCTACTGTTGAAAGCATTCGCTGGCGACAAAAAGAACATGGATCAGAAGACTGGATTGACGTCTTTAAGAGGATCGAAAAAGTTGTGGGAAAAGGAGAAAATGCTGGTTACCAGCATTTTCTCCTTTTCCCACCACGTTTTCGAAATTCCTTCTTCCCCAGGGTCGTGATAACACGGGATAGTTTTTATTACAGGGTTAATTAACCCACCCAGGCATACAGCAAAAATCGATTCCTGTATTCTTTATGTCTATAATCAATACGAGCGTATTGTGCTGTACGTAATTATAGTCAAGTATTTCTAAAGATCAGAAAGATATATTAAGTAACCTACACATGAAGACAGTTCACTCGCAAGAATGCCAACACCTATAATCGCCTATTTTGTGTTCATTGTGGAACATGATAAGACTGTGAAGAAATAGTGTCCCATCTTGGACCATTCTATTTGTGAAACAATCCTGGAGTCGCTGGTTCGAATCCCTTGCTCGCCCAATTTCTTTCCGAAGATCGATAATAGTCACTACGACAGGATTCACTCCTCTCTCTCACCTATTGTCATTGTTTTGTCTATGGTTATGTGGGAAAGCAGCCAATGGCTTGGGACGAATATTATGCGAAGTACTCGTAGCAGAAACTCCAGGAAAGCATGGATAGGTAGCCTGGCCGCCGCGATATAAGTGAAATATTGTTGAAAACGGCGTTAAATACTATATAATACAACCGTGAAACAACTTGTTCTAACAGTGTTTGGGTCTTTTTTCCTTACCGAAAACGATTCGCAGCTTTGAAACAGAGCAAAACAGATGTTTATTTATACACAACTACACAGTTGTCACAAAAACGATAGTAAAAATAAGCATGAAAAATTAAGAGATCTCGAGCGAGCATGACGGTCTGAGTGACACATATACACGTACATGATCCATGCTTTGGCAAAATGGTGTTTAATGCATCTTTGATACATTATACCAAGTAAGTCATCACATAATTATGGATCCATAGAATCCACTTTGTCCAACAAGTGAATCCTGAAGTAGAATGGTCCTTGGACATGCAGAAAATTTACCAAGAGCAAAAAGTTTCGACCCAGGTCAGCCTGCGCGTTTTGCGCAGGCTGACCTGGTCTGAACTCCCCCCCCCCCCCATGTATTAAACACCCTTTTCACAGAACATGGCTCATACTTATTATACATGTAGTTCTTTCAGCAAATTCATAAAATACGTCTTATATAATCTAACTTTACTTAACTGTGCTAAGTATAGTTGCGTACTGGATAAATAGAAAAACGAACAAAATAAATCGGACGTGTATCATGTAGACTTAGCATGTTTTTACCTTTAACAGAAATATTCTTTCTCCAAGAACTTTTAAAGACCAAAACAAAAAAGTGTTACTCGATAAATTAAAGATTTTGTGGTGATCTGTGACATATGGTGGTATTGCTGTTTAGATCAGCAATTTCCCCATTGTTACAAAGTTTTGAATGACTGTACTTGATGAGGCGTCAGACCACTTATTGTAATACAGATAGAGAATTGAAAGAAGCCGGTAAAAATTCTTGTCTCTTATGAACTTAAGGTAAAGGTATGGTGCTAAGAATGAAATAAGATATTTGATACGCTTTTTCCTTAACCGTTACCGTACAATGCCGCCATAAAATTACTCTGTGGAAAAAGCCTTTCGAAAACATTGTGGGAAAAGGTGAAAGTGCTGGTAAGCAGCATTTTCTCCTTTTCCCACAACGTTTTCTACCCTATCGAAGGCAGATATAATCTCTTGAGCTACATTTAATTTCTCGTCTGCAAATGCTTTCACTTGGGTCCAATCTAAAAATTTTGTTGTTTGGTAAAGGGTTAAACTTAGGTTATATGAGTTGATTGGAGTTGTCTTCTTCGGACAGTTCAAATCGGTACCCAGATTTTTGAATGTACAAGTTGACATTAGAAGAATACAACCACTATTTTGGGCCTAACATTGAATGATCTTTTTAAATTTTTATTTATAGATACTACAAGTTCAACGGCCGGCTCAAAAGCCCATCCAGAAGAGTCAAAACAGTGCACGCTATCGTTTGGCAGACCGTGTATGGGGGCGATGCAGGAACCTTACAGTACCCAAGATATCTCCTAGTGTCTCGGTATTCTCCAAGTATGGCACGTTAGATGACAAGGTACAACTTTGCGGTATCTGGAAAGTTGGTACCACCTTTTTTGAAGCGTCTCTTCATGATAAAGAATAATAAGAAATATATTGGAATGTATAATCTATATGACATACCATTTGATGTAATGTATTCTCATCCAGCTCCGAACAAAATTTCGATTCGAAAAGGGGGCGAGAGGTTTTTATTTGTTAGAGACCCGTATTACCGGGTGTACTCGGGATATATTGACAAACTCTTGGCTCCGAATCCAGTTTTCTGGAAGTTTGTTAGTTTACCTGCTATTAAGCTTCTGAGAAAAGGAGCCACGCCGGAGAGCTTGCGTTGTGGGCATGATTTAACCTTCAAGGAATATGTGGATTACGTCATATTGATGTTAAAAGATACAAAACCCGTGCTACTGAATGGTAAAAAGCTACGCCCAGATGGCCATTTTGATCTCATGCATAAAATGTGTAAACCGTGTGAAGTCAATTATACTTTTGTTGGAAAGATGGAATCTTTTCCTCGGGATTCAATGGAGCTTATAGGACAAATAGGAATGAATAAAACAGCATAGCTTTTAAAAGAGAATGGAGCGTATCTGGCCGCAGTGGATGCTATAAACGACACGGTGCATCAGCCGTTTGACAAAGAGTTCCAGAAAGGTTTTGCCAAATATATTACTAAACAAACTGCTCTTGATAGAGCCTGGCTCAAATTACAAGCTCGTGGTCTGATCGGGCGCAAGCCGCTCAGTATTTCTGACACAGAAAAACTTACACACGCAGAGTTTTTACAAATGGCACTTGAAGCTAGATCAGTGTCAACGTCAAAAGAAAGGAGCGAGCTAAAGAATGAACTAATGAATCAAATGTATGATACAATCACAGCAGAGAAACTTGAAGGCTTGAGAAATGTGTACGCCTTAGATTTCAATTTGTTTGAGTATGATGACAGACCCGATTTGTTGTTTTCGAGAACTAGAAGTCAAGTTTGATGCTTTTTATCATCAATAGATTAGAGTCAAATGAACAAAAATATAATTGAGCCATGCTCTGGCGAAAAGGGTTTAATGTATCTCCGTCATGCATGATACCGGTCTAGTCATCACATATGTATGGGTCCATAAACCTCATTGAAACATGCAGAATAGTCATTTGGTATGAAGAAAATAGACCAATTGCAAAAGGTTTCGACCCAGGTTAACCTGGGTCGATACGTCCCCCCTCCCATGCATTAAGCCCCCTTTTCACAGAGCATAGCTTATACAGTCTTATTTGTTGGAAGGGGTTGATATAATGTTACAATGAATAGTGCAGTCTGATCTTAGATCTATACTGTCCGATAAGGAGATATTTTTCTCCAAAAAATAAGTTTGAAATAGCATCACTCGAGTTTTTACTATCGGCTTGAAAATTTTATGTAACTTTTTTTAGCAGGATAAGGGTTAAATAAATGATTTTGCTGATAGTATGGATTTAAAACAGGCTGCAAAGAGCTAAAGTCTGATCTTAGACCTACAATATCGGATCTTTTGTGAGAAACATTCATCGAATGGCCTGGAAATTGCATTTTTACGGGTTTTCCCGGTCTTGTCTTAAACATATACTAAAAATGTTCTATCTGAATATTCAACACTTTTAGGGTTGTTAACCCTTAAGCTGCTCGACGCGACTTACTGACCATTTGCGAACAGTGTAGATTAAGATCAGACTGCATAGAACGTGCAATCTGATCTTCGATCTATACTGTCCGATAAGGAGATATTTATCTCCCAAAAATACGTTTGAAAATAAAATTAGGCCTGGGGGCTTATATCATAGCCCGGTGTCCGTCGTGCGCCCGTCCGTCCCTCTGTCCGTGCATTAACTTTTTTCTTCGAACATCTTCTCTGAAACTACCCATCCAATTTTGATGAAACTGCGCAGAAATGATCTAGCCATAGCCCTATACAGAATTCCTGGAAAGAATTTGATTCCAATGAAAACTCTGGTTGCCATGGCAACAAAACTGAAAAATATTGAAAATCTTTTAAATTCTTCTTGTCAGAAACCTGAAGGCCTAGGGCTACCGAATTTGGCACGTAGCTTCATCTAATAGACCTCTATCAAATTCCTTAAGATTATATTAAGATTATTGGCGTCAAAATTGGCCCCGCCCCGGGGGTCGCAAGTTTTACATGGGCTTATATAGTGAAAAATTATTTTTTTCCCTAAACCATAAAGCATAGGGCTTCCAGATTTTGCACGTAGCGTCATCTAGTGGACCTTTACTGATGTTATTCAAATTATAGCCATGGGGTAAAAATTGGCCCCACCCCAAGGGTCACAGTTTTACATGGGCTTATAAAGTGAAAACTTCAAAAAATCTTTTGATCCTGAATGTAAGGCCTAGGGCTATCGAATTTGGCATGCTGCTTTATATTGTAGACCTCTACCATAATTGTGTCTCATTTACAGCTCTCGGGTCAAAATCGGCGCCACCTTGAGGTCACAAATTTTGTATTGGCTCACAAACTGAAAACTAAAAGAATCGTCTGTTTCCTAACTGCAAAGTCTAGGCTTACAAAATTTTGCATACATGTTGTAGCTTCATCTAGTGGACCTGTAGCAAGAATGCTAAAACTATGGCCCCGGGGTTAACACATTTTACAAAGGCTTGAATCGTGCAAACTTTGAAAATGTTCCTTTAGTATTATAAATTCTTTAGTTAAAAGTTTGTGTACTGAACAAAGAAAATAACTCGTTATAACAGATAATAATTTTGTTACTATTTACCTCCCTTGATTATCACTCTGCACTAATACGTGGGTGTTGGGTATTCAAGTTTTTCGCAAAAAAAAAATCAGTTTTTAGTGAGGGTGTTTATTTTGATGTTTATATTTATGCTCAGGCGAGTCTAATATTTAGTATAAAGTAAGGGTCTGAGGTTTCGATCTTTTAGTTTCTTATTCCAGAACTTTATGGTAATAGTATTTATGTCATTTATTTATTTATTTATTTATTTGTTCTGCTTCTAAGATCTGGAAATCTTCATATTGTTAGAGTACACTAATATTTGGTATGAATGGTACTTGATTAGACTTGCTTGTATTCATTGACACCATCTTTGCATTTAAAAAAATACGACTTTTTTCTTTTGTTGTTGTTGTTGTTTTTTTTTGGGGGGGGGGGGGGTTTCAACTACATGACAAAATTTTAGACTGGTCAACTTTGGAAAGCATTTGCACACACAACAAAAATAATCCTATTCAAAAATTGAAATATATTTTGGGAAAGGTAGAAAACATTGATGAAAACTTAGAAAATGCTGGTTACTTGCATTTTCTCTATTCGCCACGATGTTTACAATAGATTTCTTTCCAAGGGTCGTTAAAATTCGGGATTGTGTGGTAAAGGGTTAAAAGCCAGTGGAACGATACAGGGCCATCATAGCACTCTTGTTACTATTGGATTGAAAGTTTTATTTTACTTATTTAGCAGGATAAGGATAAATAGCGGGAGGATTGCAAACAGACTGTGATATCAGTAGATCTTCTTTTGATCAACAGGTCTACGTCTATAGGCATAATACATATGTGCTTAATGTGCCTGATATATGATCCATGCCCTGTGAAAAGGGAGCTTAATGCATCTGCGAAAAGTATCGACCCAGGTCAGCCTGCGCAGTCTGCGCAGGCTGACCTGGGCCGAAACTTTTCGCTGTTGGTCAATTTTCTGTATGTCCAAGGACCGGTCAGCCTCATGATTAAGTCAGTTTGTAAAAAAAAAGTGGCGATTTTCGATTCACAATTAAGTGATGGTATGATAGGTATCATGCATCACGGAGATGCATTAAGCCCCCTTTTCACAGACTATGGCTCATATAGTTAGTTATAAACTGTTTGTTGTGTTTAACCCTTTACCTGCTAAATCAGTAGGTGCAACTTTCAAGCCAGTAGTAAAACCCAAAATTTTGCTGTTTCAAAGGCATTTTGGGGAGGATAAATATACCATTATCGGACAGATAACGCACGTTCTGTGCAGTCTGATCTTGACCTACACTGTCCGCAAAAGGTCATTAAGTCGCGCTTAGAAGCCTAGGGGTAAACTTGGCTCCAGTCATATCACGTAAGCTAGTGCAACTATCTAGGCGTTCCTTGTTTACCAGTAGTTTGCACAACAATTTTTCCCAGCCACTGATTACTTTTCAAGATAATCACCGCCGAGACAATGTTCATCGGTCGCGTTGACAGTCATCAATCCTCGGTAAGAGGTTGGCGGAGCTGAGATCCTGATATATGCTACTCACACTTTGATAGGGATCATGTAGATATTTCAATACAGTTTTGCTCTAACTCTTTACCAAACGATAATATTTCGGACTGGTTCAAATTGAGAGCATTTGCAGACAACAAATTAAATGTGGCTAAAATGATTGCATTACTTTTTGAACGGTTAGAGAACATTGCGGGAAAAGGAGAAAATGCTGGTTACCAGCATTTTCTCCTTTTCCCACAATGTTTTCAAAAGGCTTTTTTTTTTCTCAGGGTCGTTAAAAGTCGGGATTGTGTGGTCAAGGCTTAAAAGTGTTGCAATATAACATATCGAAAAAACATACCTGATACATGCAACAAAAATATACAGGTTTAATCTTAAACGGTGATCCCTAGTAAATTTTGAGTAGTATATATAACCATTTCCTAGACGAAAGAAATTTAAACTCTTCCAAGTTCAAAACATCTGCGGATGACAAATTCAGAATTGGTACAAATCAGCTTAAGTTCTGTGATAGGGTATAGAAAGTTTTGGGAAAAGGAGAAAATGCCGGTTACAAGCATTTTCTCCAGTTCCCACGGTGTTTTCAAAAGCTTTCTCCCAAGGGACGTTAATATTTGGGGTTGTAAGATAAAGAGTTAACGCCTCTTGTTGCCAAACATACAAGAATTATTTTTTTGATAACTGTAGAAAATATCTTTCTAAAAATGTATATGACCCATGCCCTGGCAAAAGGGGGCTTAATGCATCTCCGTGATGCCTTATACCATGCGAGGCATCACATAATTATGGATCCATAAAATCCATTTTGTTTAATACCCAACTGAATCATGAGGTACACTGGTCTTTTCATATACAGAAAATTGACCCATAGCAAAAAGTTTCGGCACAGGTCAGCCTACGCGGATTGCGCATGCTGACCTTGTCGATATTTTTCGCAAATGCATTAAGCCACCTTTTTAAGGAGCATGGCTCAAATGTATATCCAACTTTAGACGGGTAACCTTTCACTTTTTCACCGGACTGTCCAATGCGGGGCCCTACAATTGTTTTGGGGTAAGACTTTGTAGTCGAACGTTTTGGTTCAATCTTCTCTAGCGGAGCTTGTTGCATGGGAGTTATTTGGCCTCGAGCCTGTGATACACTAGCCTATTTCCAGTGAATCCCATGAAACACATAAATATAACAGCTGCCGCCGTAATATAACTGAAATATTATTGAAAGTGGAGGTTATATAGATAAAAAGTCCGCTGCCAGTTTTGAATGGAATATTATGATTTTGCATTATTTTTTTCCAATGGAAATAATTATTATATAGATCTAATAATTTGCAAACCTGTACTGAAATGGCCATTCTTAGACCTATTACATGTACAAGACACTTGCAACAGGCAATGGCTCCTTTCTCCCCAAAAGGTTCTTTCTTTCTTGGTTTAAGGTCAGCAAACCTATATCATAGCCCTGAGTCCATCCTGCCGTCAGTGCGTGCGACTGTGAGTGCGTTAAGTTTATTCCAAACGTCTTCTTCGCTGAAACTACAAATCCATTTGTAACGGTACTTTACAGAAATGATCCTGTCATGGTCCTCTTCGGAATTTCTTTAAAGAAGTCGAATCTATTTGCAACTGGTTACCATGGCAACAAAATTGAAACTATTGAAAGTCTTTACAAGATCTTCTTCTCCAAAACCGCACTTGGTAATAGTCTACAAACTGAAAATACTGAGCTCACAACGTAATAAAAACGTAACCTGAGCACCTTTAAGTTTCCTTTCAGAACGTTTAGGTTGGAATTAAGTTTATTACGACGAATTTCTGCTTTTTGCTTTTCTAGGTTTACACTACTGTCTATTCTGTCGAGGAAGAAAACAGAGTTCCATCAGATATATACTATCATTCTTATTAGCCTATTACCTGCTAAGTAAAATAAATTGAACCTTTCAAGCCGATAGTAAAAAGAAAAATGTTGCTGTTTCAAAGTTATTTGGGAGGGGGGGGACTTTATCTCCTTATTAGTCAGTGTAGATCCAAGATCAGACTGCACGTTCTGTACAGTCTGATCTTGAGCTACACTGTCCGCAAAAAGGTCCTTGAGTCACAGTTGGAAGCCTTAGGGTTACTTGATGGTGTGCCAGTAACTGCCCGACTAAATTCATTAATTAAATATCTTTTTAAGTTTTCTTTAATTCTAAACATCTAATTAAACCCCCCCACTCCCTCCGCTCCCCATTAGGCTTCGATTGAAATAGACGCCCTCAACCTTTTCAGTCCTGGTAAATAAGTTAAATGAAACTTTCAAGCTTATATTGAAAACCCGAATAATGCTGCTTTAAAAAAAAAAAAAAAAAAACTTATTTTTGGAGAAAATTATCTTCTTATCAGGCAATGTCGATTCAAGATCCAACTACACGTTCTGGGCAGTCTGATCTTGATCTACACTGTCCGTAAAATGTCAGTGAGTCGCGCTTTAGCAGCCTAAAGCTTAAGCAACAAATCAAAGAAAAACATTACAATGTCATTGGTATTTTCAGATTATTTCACAGAAATAGCGGACAGTGTAGATCCAAGATCAGACGAGATGTTACATGTAGTCTTACCTTGATCTCCACCATCTGCAAAAGGCAGTCTGGTGTTTGTTACACATTTTTTACTATGCAGCTAAAGGGCTTAGCGATCCAAAGGTTGACTACTGTGATCATTTTCTTCCTTGCTGCTGAAAAAACATGGTGGCAAACGATAAGTTGCTCTAAACGAGCAATACTTCATTTCTACCACAATGTTGCCATGTGAATTGATGCGTTGAACTTTAATCCTCTACCAAGCAATCCTGTGTTTAACGACCCTGAGGAAGAAAACTATTTAAAACATTGTTGGAGAACAATGTTTTCTGTCCTTCCATCGACGAACCTTATGGTTTGAAACATGTTTAACCCTTTCCCAAACAAGCCCTGGTTTTCACGTGTCTGCAGTACAAGTCTTTTGAAAACACTGTGGGAAAAGGAGAAATTGCTCGTTACGAGCAATTTCTCCTTTTCCCACAGTGTTTTCTACCCTTTTTGAGAACTTTCTGCCATTTTAATCAAATTTAAAATTGTCGTCTGCAAACTCTTTCAATTTGGACCAGTCCAAAATTTGTCGTTTGGCAAAGGGTTAATTTGTCGTCTGCATGAGCTTTCAATTTGGACCAATGCGAAATTTTGTCGTTTGTGAGAGGTAATTCATTAATACCAATTGTTCAAGTTGACTTCCAAGTCCCTTCTCTAAAATATTTTAACAGATAAGGGAAGTAACTCTTATAAAGTTTTAAGTGGTTTTAACTGTTGTTATCTCCCATAGATTAATTTGCAATTTCCGCCCCCCCCCCCCCCCCCCCAGGATGTTTTTTTTTTTCGATATGTGAAGATCTTAACAAGGAAATTATGTTATACTTATTCAAAGAGAAACTAAAGGAACGGGGGGCATAAACTTCCTTAACATTTACGGAAAATATTGCACTTCTCTGACGGCAAGACATTGTGGCAACAGGAATCAAAGCGCTGAACGCGCTGAAGGCCTGGGCATCAGAACGGATAAAGAGGTAGGAAGATGAGGCCCAGAATGTCAAAGTTGCTATCACATTTGTACAGGCTTAAAAATTGCTATCACATTTGTACAGACTAACAAAAAAAAAAATATCTACATGTCTCACACTGACAGTCTGTGGAGTTGACAATGAAATGGAAAAACATAAATTTGTAAAGGTCAATATAATGAGTATTTTTGTATAGCCTTGGCCTCATGGTCTTTATGGATTGAAAAGAGATAATTTTCAAAGGATTTTCTGTTTCCTATTTTCTTCCTTTACGTTGCTTTGGCAACAAAATGGTAACACATCAAAATAAAAAGCGTGCAAAAAAATTGCTGATAGAGGACAAGTCCAGGGAACATTTCTGAAAAGTGCAAAAAAATCCACAATGCCCAAGCAATGAATCATATTTGTCTTTCATTTTACCATGCTCAGTCTATAAGTTGAAATAGTAACCATGTTCTTTGAGCAATGACAAAGAAAATCACAAAGACTTTAACTGCTAATATCACAGAGCGTGATTTGGTGTCTGAGAAGACAATTGTTTAGGGTATTTCTTTTTATTTTGCAATTTTCCCCATTGAATGTCTATGGAATCTTTAAGTTGCCATGATCAAGTTGGAAAGCCGATTTTCATAAACAAGAGGGCCGTTGGACCTAAAGCGCTCATCTGAGTAAAGTCACCTAAGATTGATAAATTTGAAGAGCTCCCGGTTGTGATTATGGAAAACACAAACGTCCACCAGTTAATCAACTCTATAACACACAATCCCGAGTTTTAGGGACTCTAAGGATATGGCCTCATGAAAACCTTTTGGAAAAAGAAGGAAATGATCTCTTTTTTCCTACAAGGTTTTCTGCACTTTCACAGTCAATAACCAACATTTCAGCTAAATCTAACTTGCCGTCCGCAAATGCTTTCAGTTTAGACAAGTATAAAATTTCATCGTTTATAAAAATTAACTAGTTTTCAATGGCTCATGTTACAAACTTTAATACATATTTGATATTGTATTCGCCGAGTTTGCTATGGATCGAAATGGTGATGGGCCGAGATTTCATATTTGGACAACTCTGACAGGAGGAAACGAGGCATATATACATGTACCAATCAAATACATAGTTATAACTTCAGACACGAGGTACACAGTAATTTTACGAAAATTAAAATCTCCTCGAGGTTTGAGACACCTTTTCCAGAGAAAGAGCACACCGTCTGCGTAAAATACATTATCGTTATTTGTCATTCACATGGTGTCTAGAAAAAGAACAAACGAACGATCCCAATTAGTGCTCGGCAACAGCACTCGTCACACAACTCGGTCGATTGCCTACCTACATCTAAACATTTGATCAACGATACCCGAGGTTTGCCAAATTGTTTCTTTCACTGTTAAGCGCTCGAATTTGCTGTAATGAATAGGCTCACCAGGGTCCAAAATTCACAGTCAACACTTTCGCACGATTAAAATCGCACATCTGTCAATGTTTGTTGTGAAATCAAACCTTACTATGATGTTTTAATCGAAATATTTTTATTATTCTAAGGGGTCGTTCCTTCCAGCATAGTGAGATAGATTGCAGGCCGTACTTTTCACTTTTACTCGAGCTTTTCCGTAAATGCTTGGATGGGGTTGAAATTTTGGTATACGATTCCTATGGCCTTGGGCTTGGCAAGCCAAGCCCAGGCCAAAAATCACTAGTACAGAGCAATTTTTCATTTTACTACAATATTTTAACAAATAAGCAACCTTAAATTTAAGCTATTTATCCAAATTTTACAAGGAATTTTTCAAAGTGTTCTGTTGCAAATTTGTTTGAGAAGATAATTGCCTAAACAAGCCGTGGAGTGTACAAATTATTGCAATATATGCTTTCCTCTGCGCTCTGTCAGGTAAATCGTAAAGTGTTTCGTCCGTTAACAAAAAGTTTCACTTGCCTAAATTAAAAGCATTCGCAGACGACAAATTAAACGCGTCTAAAATGATGGGATTTATCATTGGTACGGTAGAAAACGTGTGTAAGAAGAAGGAAATGCTGGTTAACAGCATTTTCTCCTTTTCACACCATGTTTTCAAAAATGTCTGTCTTTGGGTCGTTAAATCTCGGGATCGTTTAGTAAAAGAAAAGGACAGCTTCGAAACTGAAAAAAGAATCCTAGATGAATGACATGCTTTTATATCTTTCTGAAAACGTCCGTTTCTATTTAGTTTGGACTTATAGGGATCACCCAATCCAACGACAATCAACTGCCTTTTCACCCCTTCACTGTACGTATATAAACAAGATTTTACGGATACGTCACTTCAGTTCACATTTTAATTTTTTTTTTTATAGTTTTGTGGGAAAAGCAAGCGGATATGCTTATAGCAAGCTATCGTTCATTTTCCCCGCAATGTTTCCGTGTATTTGAACTAAGTCATTTTCAATTGCTTCCAATGTTTGTCCTTTGGTTATATTGCAATTCACTTTTGGTTTGTGAACTATGTACCTACAATAATAAGCTAATGTAGGCTCAAGCATTTCTTGTTGTGTTCTCGCCCAGCGCGTACTTTTTTGCGATATGTCTATTATTTTTCACCTCGCCGTTAAAACTATGTGTTCTAACTGAAATCGAAAGTCAACCATTCACTCGTTTACTCGCATATCAGAGGTTCTAGATTCGAAAGGCATGATGAGCAATGTCAACCTGTGGAATTACCCGCGTCAGGACGCGAGTGCTAGTCTAGGTTTTCAGAAAGCAATCATCGAGAGTAAGTTATGAAAGATGTAGAACGTCGTTCTCTATCTAAGTTACTATTCACCAAAAGGAAAAAAAATCAGACTGGTCCAAATTGGAAGCATTTGCAGACTACAGATTAAATATGGCTCAAATGATGGAATTTATCTTTGATAGGGTAGAAACCATTGTGGGAATAGGAGAAAATGCTGGTAACCAGCATTTTCTCCTTTTCCCCCAATGTTTTCGAAAGGCTTCTTTCTCAGGGTTGTTAAAACTCGGGGATTTTCTGTTAAAGGGTTAAAATGTATAGGTTGAACTTAACCCTTATTACGTGTTTATCTTTCACAGTAAAGCGTTGTATTTGCTGAATTGGGCCAATATTCACCAACTATTCTTAAGGGCAGCCTTTGTCTTATTCTTCCGGATTTTCTAAATTGAAAGTAACACAACTTCTGATTTGGTTCAGCCAATCAGGAGTTGTGTTACTTTCAAATTTATAAAAATTTTGGGTTGTAAGGCCAAAAACGTTCTAAACTCTTAAGCTGCTAAGCCCGACTCACTGACCTTTTGCAGACAGTGTAGATCAAGATCAGGCTGCAAAGATCGTGCAGTCTGATCTTGGATCTACACTGTCCGATAAGGGGATTTTTTCTCCGAAAAATAAGTTTGAAAAAACACTATTCGGGTTTTTACGATTGGCCTGAAAGTTTTATTTAACTTATCTAGCAGGATAAGGATTAAGAATGGTTTGCGAATACGGACCTTGGATATTTGCCAATATCAAGTACGATATATAGATATCAGTTATATTATACCTAAATACGTCAATATAAGTATTGTAATACTGCGCATGTATAGAGAGAGTAGCGGACTGACGACATTTTCTTGAACACTTTGTGGATTTTCACGCTGGTAATAAACGTTTTCGTTAATCCTTACTGATTAAAAAAAATTCTCTATAAAAAGAGACATATTATTCACATTAAATCTTTAGTGGGTAAAGTGCCTATTCATTGTCTATCTGTTTTACAAAGCAAAACAAATTCTTCCTTCTCATGCTCGTATATTTGGTTTCGTTTTTGAAGATAAATATTTGTACAGTCAATTTATACTTCACTTCTTATCAACCTTTCGAATAGTGTAGATTAAGATGTGACTACCATAATTATATTTTGCTGTAAGATTTTTGGACCTACTTTGTCTAATGTCTGACACATAATCTGATCAAAGAGATACCGAAACTGAAATATCTAAGTCTCTTTACGGACTGAAACTGTCTGTTTCTGTTTACCATCTATGTAACCCTTACTTGCTATGCGCCAATTTTTTTTTTTTTTTTAATATAGAACTGCACGATCTGATCTTAGACTACACATTCCTATATGGCAGGTCTCTTAAAAAGGCTTGACATCGCATACTTCCGGTCTGTATTTACTTCCGACTTGAAATATTTAAAATTAAATCATTTAGCAGTTTAAAGGCTTACAAGCAAATATAAAAGAGACGTGGTCTAGTTTTGTCAGCTTTCTGTTTCTCTGCACTGCACAATCCCGAGTTTTTTCACGACCCCAACCAAGAAGGCTTTTTTGAAAAAAAAAAGAAAAAAAAACACTGTGGGTCAAGAAGAAAATGCAGTTAACCAGCATTTCCTCCTTTTCCCACAGTGTTTTCTAACTTTTGACAGGCAATTTATTTGAAGATGGTCAAGTTGTCTTCTGCCAATGCTCTTAATTTGACGCGTTTAATTTCATCTGGTAAAGAATTTAACCTTTGAGAAACAAAAATAGATCTTATGCAACGTATAAAAAGGACACAAATATACCACTTTTAGTGATACTATCTCACTAGACAACTTACAAATACCTGAGACCGGTAAGCACACTAGATCTGCAGTCATATTGATCTACACTATCAAGGAATAAATTTACCATTCAGCGCCATATTGAGTTTCGATGTGGGGGATACATTCGGCAAACGTCGGGTATCGGCCGAGTTGTATTGAGTGGGTGTGCGAATGATAATTGCAAAATAACAAATAACAGAACACGTTTGTCCTTGTTCACTAAGATAACCTCTGTCCAGTGTAGTGTATAATACTATATCCATCCTATCTTTACAACAAACAAAATAGACAGTTCAATTATTGATTATTGGATTATGGACTCGAACAGATAAAGAGTATATAGACCCTTTTACAACGCCGTTCGTTGCCAAGGAAATGCGATCCCAGAATTCCATTTTCCGCCCATGCGCACTGTTTGTAAGGCAAAAAGTTCAATATTACCACTGTTGAAAGCTATTTTCACACGCAATGTTCGGGACTTGTCGAAAGATTTTATTGATAAAATCTGTGAAGATTTATTGTGTTACAGGATGCCGTTATCATGCTGTGCACCGGGATGTACTAACAGATTAGTAAATTAGCATCTGGCTTAAACGTCCCAGAGTCAAAACATCCTATTTTTGGTTAAAACGTCCATTCCGAATTGGTTAAAACTTCCCACTAAAACGTCCCCGTATATATCATTCAAATTATTTGTTTGATCTCTTATGTTTTTAAAGAGCCTTTTTACCGTTAATATTTTGTATTTTATTGGCCATCGTCATTCAATGTTATTGCTTTTACCTATATCCTGCCGTACTTATATTTTTGACCACAGGGATTTTTAGCGTTTTTTATGTTTTACATGTATATATAATACAAGGGATGCAACTGACATTATCGGCAAAGTCTACTTGTCATCACAAAAACACAAGTTACTTCGTCAATATTACAGATAATCACATCAGGTCTACTTTATCTAGCTCATTACACATTTTTCTAGCGAAAAATAACGTGGTTTCATGACTAAACGTTCAATGATTTGTGCTACAGAAGCCGGTTTCTCGACAAATAGGTCGAAATTGTTTGGTCCGACACGGGTTCGTTCAGTGCGCTTGTCAGAGTAAATCTACTATTCTGTACAAGATCATGGCCAATATACTTATCGGTTTGATAAAACAAGTAAATATCGTTAACCAACCTTCGTTGTTTAATAATAACACGAAGAATACAGCTCCAAATCCTCCGATGTTTGATCGATTCACTCAAATTTCAAGGAAGCAGCCATAATTGTTGTCACGTGATCAAAATGTATCGAGGCATTTCATTGGTCGGATTTTTCCGTGTCGGACCAAACAATTTCGACCTATTTGTCGAGAAACCGGCTTCTGTAGCACAAATCATTGAACCTTTAGTCATGAAACCACGTTATTTTTCGCTAGAAAAATGTGTAATGAGCTAGATAAAGTAGACCTGATGTGATTATCTGTAATATTGACGAAGTAACTTGTGTTTTTTTGATGACAAGTAGACTTTGCCGATAGTGTCAGTTGCATCCCTTGTATTATATATACATGTAAAACATAAAAAACGCTAAAAATCCCTGTGTTTTTGACCAGCACAATTCACGTTAAGTTTATGTCATAAATCTTAATTAGTATTGCTTAAACCATAATCAGAATTTGTAAGAGAGTATTTCAAGACCACGCTACCCCCATGTGCAAACAGATCTCTCATTATGCTTTTCGCAAAGTAAATTCAAGATCACCGTCAATTAATGGAGATTAAGGATTAAGGCTAAGGTCCATATTGTTTCCCTACATTATCATGTATGACACGCTAAAATACCTCCCCGTATACGATGGGCTCAGCTAATTACTGTTACAGTTTCCATTTAACCCTTTACCCAACAATCACAAGTCTTAACGACCAAGAGAAAAGAAAGCTTTTCAAACATTGTGAGAAAAGGAGAATATACTGGTAAACATTCTTTCAACACCGTTTTCGGAAAAGAAATGCTTTTAAATTACATGTTACATACGACCCCTGGCGGAAAGCAATTATGGAAAAGAGCAGCCACAGACGACAACAGGGCATTATACAGTTGTTCGTTCATTCTTCGTTCGCTCGTTACTTCATCCATCCATCCATCCATCTGCTCGCTCATTCATTCATTCATACAGTCATTCATTCATTCATGTTTTCAAATACGTCTGCGCCAAAATTTGTTTCGTGATGAAATTGATCACGATACACACTCTCTAAATTATTACAGATAACAGTGTGTTATGCCGATCTCAACCGACACTCTCCGCCATTGAAGTTAAACTAAAATATCCACTGTATTGTCGATTAACCTAACAAATATGTGATATATCAAATGGCTACCCTTTATAAACCCTTTACCTATCCCACCCTTGTCTTAATTAACGAACCTTTATCAATGGGCTTGTGGAAACACTACGGCAAAAGGTAAAAATGCTGGTAACATGCATTTTTCCCATTCCCGCAGTGTTCCAGCCCATACTTTATGGGGTCTGTTTGTTACTGCCTGGGGTCGGATAAATTTCCTTTGATGATAACGTCAACCCACAACAGCGACACGGGTTTTTTTTACGTTTTCGTCTTATATTGTCACTAATATACGGATCGTTTTCTTCCACATTACTGAACCCTTAGCAAATACGTCTGATTATCGTTTCTTTGCCTCTGGGAGTAAGTTTTTCATATAATCGTTCATAATTTAACGATTTTGTGTACAATTTAAATAATCTGCTACTGTTTTATTTTGTCTTTTTGCCCTACACGAGTGCGCATGCGCAGTTTTCCGGTCTCGTTACCAGGAAGTGGTCAGAGACTAAAAGGGTCTGTACAATTCATACACGTACTTGTTATAATACTTAAATTTTTAGCTTATCACGAAACGTGGTTTTTACAGCAACACATTCCATGAATTAATCAAACAGCCCTCGTATACGGATGAAGAACTGTAGCATAAGTACACGCACATAATACTGAAAGGCCTACTTCATTGATCTATTATTGTTAAAAAATCTCATAATTTACTGAATTACGAAGTTGATAATTTTGACGAACTATTATTGCGCCTTTGTCCGAAATGTGTTCCATTCTATTGAATAACGATAATTTCATTTCCTTAAGTATTCCTTCTTTTTGTTATAGTTTTCGGTAGTTCTATAGATAGCCTATATATGATAAGGGTCAAATACAAAATAATATGGGGGGGGGGGGGGAAGAGAGCGAAAGAGAAAGAGAGAGAGAGAGAACGCTCTTCATAAATTTCAAATCAGATAAGGTTCGCTCCAAAATGCCGAGATTTAACAAGTCCAGACATTTCATAAATAACATTTGTACCTGACTTGCGACTTACGAACTGGCTTATTTGTCACAAAGTTTAGATACACAAAGCAATAGACTCCCAGTGAAAAATAATACAACAAGCCCAGTAGAGCCTTAATCGTTCAACTGGCAATCACATTTTGTTTACATTTTGTTATGAAGGAAGCCATGTAAAATCAATAACGTACAAAAGTTAAGTCTTATTCAATATCATGATATGATTTTTATTTGTCTACCGCCAGTTCTAATCTTTGAATGAAAATTCTCTTCCAGAAGAATTCAAACTACCAAACTGGTGCCTGGTGTCAGATTTTAGTTTAAACATATTTTATTGTCATTATTTACAAATTCTTACATAAAATACATTTTTACATACAATACAAATAAGACAAAAAGGTTTGACCACAAGTTCTCACAACTTAGATTCGGCCATCCCCTTATTGAACATGCATAGTATTCAGTCTTCAAAGGAAAGAAAAAAGAAGAGAATATCATAAATAAAAGTATTTTAACAAAACATGATTGAAGACAGTTTTATTCCAACTATAGAGAAGATGTTTTTTTTTTTTAATGACAATAAATAAACCGAACACATTAAGAGAATGTTGTGAATATCAATAATAACATTCACTTAAATAGGAGGGAAAACAGCATCAAAAGGGTGATAGTAAAAGAAAATCTTGGTGTCAGTCGGTAAGAGGGCAGATCGGAATTTGGTACTGCAAAGCAAACTATTTATCAAACCTCTTTGTATCCCATATAAAATTTTGAACTGAGTTAAATATAAATGAATTTTCACCATAATCGAGGTTGTCAGAACCAAACAGTAGGAGCTGTAAAGAAAGTGGGTGGAAACGGCGTAATTCTCGAAACAATTTTATACGCGGTTCAGTGAAATTAGGACACTGAAAGAGAAAGTGTTCAGCATCTTCAGCAATGTATCCACAACTACATGTAGGGAACGGGGATAAGTGGTTCGAATAGAGATCGAAGTTCAAATTACTACAATTATTCCGGAGTCTTGTGTGTAAAACAGATAGTCTCCTCTGTCCTACAAGATAATGTCGCGGTACAGGAGGCGCAGAGAAACGTTGTAAAATGCGAGATTTAAAAAGTGATATGGAAGTTATGGATTTCATATCATCCGGAAGTTCATTCCAAAGGGAGACAGCAGAAGGAATGAAGGAACTTGCAAACAGCTCAGTGCGGCAGCCAACTATATCGATATTATCAGCGTTTCTTAAAGAATAATCAGTTCTAGTGCTGACATTCGTTGGAAAAATATCTCGTAAGTAGTCCGGAGTAAGGCCGTTTATAATTTTGAATATGCAAATAAGTTTTTGATACCTACGCCGATCTTCAAGAGTCAACCAACCAATTTCCTTGTATAAATTATCGAGAGATGCGGATCTGGTGATACCAGTTACTAGTCTTGCGGCCTCGATTTGGATTTTTTCAATAGTTTCCTTTTCACGGGAAGTGCAATTATCCCAAACTATTGAAGCGTATTCAAGAATAGGACGTAAAAGAGAGATGTAAATTTGTTGAAGTGAGTCTCGTTTAACTATGAATTTTAAGTTTCTCATGATGCCTAGTAATTTTGACGCTGATTTAGAAATGTTATTTATATGTTCAGCCCGCTTTGCATTACTGCTCAAAATAATTCCTAGATGTTTATGGCTATCTACAAATTGAATTTGGACATCATTGAACAGTAAGTTAGGGGGAGAGACAGTTTTAGGATTACATGTACTTATAAGAGTATAGTAGAACGCATTTGAAAGACTTGGTAGAACCTTCCTCACACTCCCGTTCAACAAAGTCGAAAAGTAAAATAATGAAGTTTTTTTTTTTTCAGAGAGAGAGAGAGAGAGAATAAATCGCAGTCTATTCACCTTACACGCTCTTATCAGTATCTTACGAAAAAGACGGCAAAAGCTCTACTGTGCTTTCACTGATTTCTCGCAGGCCTTTGACAAAGCTTGGAGGACTGGCTTGTGGCATAAATTACTACAAAATAATATAAGCAGAAAGTTTTACCAAGTTATCTATAACATGTACAAAAATATTAAGTCATGTGTAAGTCACAACGGCGCTCTATCCGAAGTATTCATGTCCGAAATCGGTGTTCGTCAAGGCGAAAATCTACCACCATTACTATTCTCTATCTACCTAAATGATTTGCAATCATTTCTTGATAATAACGGGTCTGTTGGAGTAGAATTACGTAGTAACACCAATTTTACACTATGGCTTAAGCTATTAGTTTTGCTCTGCGCAGACGATACAGTTTTATTGTCTAATTCCGAAGCAGATCTCAAAAAAAGCCTTGACTTTTTTAATGCATACTGCAAAATGTGGCGCCTTCAAGTAAACGCTAATAAAACTAAAGTAGTCGTATTTGGAAGCCGTCGTATAAACAATTTTCAATTCACTATAGGTGAAAGTCCGATTGAAGTAACGGACAAATACCATTACCTTGGGTTAACATTTTCCAGTAGCGGCTCTTTTTTACAAGCAAGAAAACACATAGCCGAACAAGCTTCTAAAACATTATACATACTTTACACAAAGTCCAACAATTCAGATTTACCTTTGGATTTAATACTTAAACTTTTCGATCACACTATACCACCTTAGTCCAAAATTTAGACGTATACATGCTTATTTACCTTTCAACATTTATCATCGGACATTTCACATTTGATTTTTCTTATTGCATGTAACGTCTAAACGGGTCCCATTCAGTTCTATGTAGCAAATCCGATCTCTCTAAAACCAGTATTATAAAAAAAGAGAACTTCATTTACCTGTAGGAAGAACTTTTTTTGAAAATATTCAGCCGCTGTCTTGATAAATAATGGGCAGATTCATTCAGAATTCAATAAAATCACTCGCAAGTTGGATTGCCGACAGAGTCGCCGCCATGTTTTTCAGTCATGCAGACGGTTGCATAACAAATAAGAATCGACTTTAAGTTTATGAACGAAATCTGTTACAACAATCAAACAAGACCGAAGCGAACAAAATTTCGTTTTAAAAAAAGACATAATACCATTCTGTAAGTTGCATTGACCCGCACATGACGGTTCATTCGGAACAATCATATCTCTTCCACGGCAATTCATAACAAAACAGAGTGGTGTTGAATCGGAATGGATTTAGCTCATAAACAGGCAAGTTTTGGACAAATATCCTTTTTTAATCGAGAAATTATTCATTTATCTTACTTCTGACGTATATTTTATTGAACAAGTTCACTTGAAAGTATCCAAATTTGCTGTTCAAACAGCGACAAAATTCGATGTCGGAGTTTGCTAAAGGAAACTATGAAGGAGCCGATAAGACCCTACGTACACGATGAATGTCAGAATGAAAAATAACGTACGTAGGGGCTTATAAATAGGACTATATACCACCTATACTTACTTATGGCACAGAAATTTTCGGTTTTGAAAACTTAAGCATTTTAGAGAAAGTTCATACTGATTTTCTACGACGAATTACTAAAGTTCGAAAGTCCACGCCTCTATACATGCTAATGGGAGAACTAGGCCGATATCCCCTCTCTATTAATAGTAAATCCTCAAAATATCATTCTGGAATCGCCTTATCATAGGTAAGACATCAAAATTATCCTTTCTTGTATACAAATACATGATATTTCAGCCAAACACACAGTATAAATGGATAGAAAATGTTAAAGAAATACTTTCATCAGTTGGCCGTCCAGATTTATGGCTTAATCTCTGCGATCTGTGCTCACAAAATCAAGTCGGATCAGAATCCCATTATCTTTTCCATTGCGACTTTTTTAGAAACGAACGAGTTAAGTTTTCCCAAGACGCCGGGTTTGCTGTGAGAAATAACTTACCACTGTACTATCTTCTTGGCTCTGACAACGCTCACACGCTTAAACACCTGTGTAAATTTCTTAGGTTAATAATGCGTCAGTTTAACTAATATTCCAATGCCATCCGATGATTACAGTTAGATAGTACTACCCCATTCCTATTTAACACTTCACCACACAATCCCTAGTTTTATCGAAGCTGAAGAAGAAGGCTCTCTGGAGCATTGTTGGAAAAGGAGAAAATTCTGGTAACCGGCATTTTCCCCTTTTGCAAACAAGGCTTTTAACCCTGTTCAAAACAGAAATCATCACGGGAGCTACATTGAATTTTGTCGTCTGCATATGCTTTAGTTCGGTGAGGTAGAGAATTTTGAAGATGGGGAGATTAATCATGCCAAGGAATGATTATCAGTTTCTTGTGATGTCTTTTTTTAAATCTGTCCTTTAAATAGAGAAAAAAAAGGTTCAAGTTGATTTAAATTCCGTATGCCTCCTTATGTTTTCGTAAGAAATTATAATATTTACAATGAAAACTCATGTATGACAGGTCCTAGCAGTCAAAACTTCTGGGTCTTAAAGGAGTCTTTCGCTAAAGTCTTACATCTATTTATTCATCCCCCCCCCTTTTTTTTTTCGTTGGTCATTGGGAACTCAAGATCAGCGTGTACAACTTCGGTACAATCCGATCTTGGATCTACTCTGCCCGCTATGCTGACCAAGGCTGGCCAAAAGTAACCTCATTACGTTATTTCTGGCACAAAATTTTGACTGTTTAATGTCGGGTATACAATGTTACTTACCTTTTGTTTACATTCCTTGCATAGTGTTTACTATTTATATCCCACGAGTATTCCACAGATAAACATGTACTACTATAAGTAGCCATAGTAAGAATGGAATGTCATTCACTAAACCTAAATTGGCACGTGAAGGTAAACAAGTAGCGTATGTGACTGTGTAAGCGCATAGCTGAACATGCAATTTCAAGGCGGAAAACTCTCTTACCCCCCAGTACCGTATAGTAAAGCTTGGTATAGTTTATCATAGCACGCTCTTGACCGCTCGAATTCTTGATTCAACTTAATCAACTGTCTACTAAAATAAAAAAATGTTCTAATCTTACCCCCATGTTGTATATTGTATACCTGGGTGAATAAAGTTCTGTTCTGTTCTTTTCTGTTCTGCATTGCCATTAAAGTTTATACAACAAGGCCATTTCTTTGCACCGTCTTTCCTTTGAAACTAAAACAAAATTTTGTCCCTTTTTCATGCTCTGTCCCTTTTTCATGCTATCTTTTTTTCCTCAATTACAGGATACTATCGCGAATCGAATTTTAAAAATCTTAAAACATTTTTTTGTGAGGACATCTGAAGGTTTTCTGTTTGTGTGAGACAGGAAGCAAAAACGGACGAAAATATGTTTAGAAAAAAGTTGATACGTGTTGAGAAAAAAATAATTAGGACGTTATTGTTTACTCTCAGTTCAGGGAAGAGAACGCAAAAGAAAAACACACAAACCTTTTGCCATGGCTGGGATTCGAATTTACAAAACATAGTTCAGCCACTTTACCTACTGATCTACAGATCTGCGCGACTTACGATCTAGGATGTTTCAAATGTATTTATTCCTGTTACGAAATAATGGCTAAATCGATTAGAAATTTCACATAAAGAGGTAATTCACATAAAGAGGTAATTCAAAAAATGGTAGGTTACGTTTTCTACGGGTATTTTCCCCGTGAATCTTAGTTTTAAAGTCATTTTTGTGTGTGAATTAAAAAAAAAAATGCGTTTTTCTTTTTTTTTTTTCTCAGTGAACTTGCAAACAGAAATCTGGCGGCACGCCACTTTATCCACTGTTACCAGACACTTCGGAGTATATTTTTTCCATCTGCAAAAACGATTTTGTCAGCAGTTTCCCACAGTATTGGTCAAATACCCAGACTGCACATTCTTTGCATTCTTTGCATTCGGGGATTGATCTATAAGTTGCCCACAACACCAACAAAAGCTTTGCAAGGTACCACAGGGACCCATTCGACAAAAGAGATGATGTACGGCACAACGATTCCAATTTTCTTGTAAGTGATCTCTAAACTATGGCCAGGCCATATGGCTTAACTTGAGGAAGACTTGCAGAAAAATTTGGCGAATCTTTGCACACGAATAGATCATATATGTTTAACTTCATTTCAGCTATCCATCTGTCTAGAACATGTATGATATTATTTATATTATTTATGAAATGTAATCTTAAGTTTACAAACACGGCGTTGGTGTAAATGTCGAGATGTGTCGGCCTGTTGTTCGTTAAATATTTTTATTCACCTGCAATCAATTTCAGGCAATGAATCACACGAGAATCGGTGCTGCTTCATTGGCATGTCACTTGAAATAATGACAACAGGAAAACCCACTTGTAATAATTACAACAGAAAAACTTACACGCTGCCAAGATATATCGGCAATGCACGAGAGGATTCCTTTAAGTGATTCCAAGCACAGACACAATGTTACATCAATCGGGCAATGCGGAAAAGGCAAAAGGGTATACCAAACACCTTCCATCGGCTTATGTGACCTACGACGAGATGAAAGCAAGGCTAGAAAGAAAGAAAAATAAGGTCAATACATCAGAACAGCGAGAAAATGGAAAGAGAAAAACAAAGTTAGCTCTTGCAAATTATAAAGCTGAAACAAGACAAAGACTCTGTGAATCAGAGACAAATGGTGATGATACCATAACCAAAGGCTACAAGCTCCAACTCCCTCAAGGATTTGTAACGCCAAAAGAAATGGAAGAAAGAATGGCTGAAAAGAGAAAATCGGCTAAGTATCGCAAAGACAGACATAGATGTGATAATAATGAAGAAGAGGTTATCGTTCGCAGAAACTTTTGCAGTTTTACTGTTAAAATAACCAAGAAAAATGGTTCAGAAAATTATAAAAATCGTACAGCAATTGACAGAGACGGTGTAGAAAATGACAGAGACGATGTAGAAAATGAAGAAGACGATGAAAAAAATGAAGACGATGATGAAGAAAATAAAGAAGACAACGCAGAAAATGAAGAAGACGATCGAGCATCTGAAGGAGACGATAGGGACGATGGAGCAAATGGAGTAGACGGTGTAGGACATGAAGAGGACGATGTAGGAAAGGAACGAGACGAAGTAAGAAAGGAAGGAGGCTATGTACAAAATGAAGAAGACGATGAAGATAAAACTTTGCTGAAAGATCTATATTTACCTTCTTCTTTTCGAGGAAAGTCTCCACCGTTTAAAATTATCATCATGAATGTAGATGGCCCCTATGATGGACGCGGCACAGTGCCGGAACGAAGACGACATGCTATTCAAGCCTTGATATTAAAGTACATGCCCGCTGTCCTTCTTCTTCAGGAATTTAAGTGGAAAGATATAAGAGGTAAAATATGGAAAGCTTGTCCAATCCCGGACCAGTATTATTACCAGGGACATGGTGAAGCTAGTCTGATACATAATGAGTGTTTCATTACCGTGAAAGATCTGGGTACTATCATGAGACAAGTTTTAGAAGGCTTACAAAGGTCGTCGTCAAATCAACTAAAAGTAACCTTTCCCTTGCATTTCAATCCACTCCCAAGAATGTGCTCCAAATTGCTACGTTTACGGCTAGAACCGTCTTTGTCTGTTATATGCATATCATGGCATGGTATTCACAAGGGATTAGGCGTAGAGAGGAAAATTGAGTATTTCAAATACCTCATGGAATTCTTCAGAAATATACATATTAAAATGAATCTACCTATCCTGATTGGTGGTGACTTCAATATAGCTATGCAATACATTCAAGAATGTGTATCTAAACCATTTAAGCTTCACAAGTACATCGCATCAAACCGAAGAAGCAAGGCAGGAATAATCGATTTCTTCATTACTACAGATGATCTCAACTTAACAAGAACAAGGTTCGTCGATTTAGAAACTTTAGATCCAGAAAGTCACCCAAATGATATATTTGATCATGATCCAGTTTATGCAGTGTTGTCGAATGCATGAATAAATGAATGAATGAATGAATGTAATTGATTATGGTGCATTAGCAGCTAAGATGATTTACGTGTATACGTCTGGCAATAAATTTATTTGAAGACTTGCCGTTATCATGGATTTGTGTGTTCGCCTGGCAATGAGTTTAAACGAAAACTTATCGTTATCAAGGATTGGTGTATACGTCAGGCAGTAAATTTCACCAAAGACTTACCGGTATCAGGGATTGGTATGTACGCCTGGTAATGAGTTAAACCGAAGACTTACTGTTATAAAGGATTGGTGTGTAAGTATGGCAATATTTTAACCAAAGACTTACAGGTATCAGGGATTGGTGTTTACGCCTGACAATTAATTTATCAAAGGACTTGCCGTTATCAGGGATTTTAGTGTTTATCAGTGTTTACACCTGACAACAAATTTAAGGAAAGACTTACCGATCATCAGGGATTGATGTATACGCCTAACAATAAATTTAACCGAAGACTTACCGATCATCAGGAATTGGTGTATACGCCTAGCAATAAATTTAACCGAAGATTTGCCGATCATCAGGAATTGATGTATACGTCAGCAATAAATTTAACCAAAGACTTGCCGATCATCAGGAATTGATGTATACGCCTAGCAATAAATTTAAACGAAAACTAACCGTTATCAAGGATTGGTCAATATATCTGGCAATAAATTTAGCTGAAGACTTACTGTTATCAGAGATTGGCGTTTTCTCCTGGCAGTAAATTTATCTTAAGACCTACTGGTGTTGGTGTATATTGGTGTATACGTCTAGCAATAATATCAATAATTTAAAATAACCAAAAGAAAACAAAACGGGTATTAACATGCATTTAAATCATACCATTTAAAAGTATGGAAATTATTGTGAAGATGACAACCTGTTATTGTACTGTCGGTCCAAGTATTAGTCGCTGGCAGTGAAATTAATTCAAAACTAGGTTAAATTCTGCTAGGTCATCTATCTTTTGTTTACTTTTTGCCTGATTTTGAAATTCATTTGAAGTTCTGCCAGCGACTTACACTTGAGCTGACCACACAATAACAGTTTGTCATCTTCACAATGTTTTCCGTAGTTTTAAACGGTATGATTTAAATTTAAATGCGTTTTAACATCAGCATCGTGTTTTGGCCGCTATTGGGCCTCTAACTGTGCTCTGAATGATTAACCTCCCTTTGTTTGCTCGTTGTTTAAGGTGGTTTTCAGATTAGTTTCAGTTATATCGCGGAGACCAGTATACCTTTCCATCCTTTTCTGGAATTTCTTTTACCGCTATAGAGCCATACCTCAGTATTCTTTCCGAGCAGAGTCATTTACTTAATTGTCTGCTCTGTTGGATTTCTTCTCTATAATTTGACAAAATTAATGAAAAGTATAATAAGGAAAGAGCTGGACACTGAATGACGGTGACAATTAGTTATTACAGGCAATGAGCTAATACCCCTTCTCAGCCCATACCGTCTCTGAAAAATTAATTGTACAGCATAAAAGGTATGATCCTGGATACAAAATAAAAACTAAAACCACGTGCAATAAGATACCTGTGTATAGACCTACATTTGAAGTATTTTCTTAACTTTCTTCGAATTTTATTCTATGTGTATATGTATAGACAGAGAATTTACAGTCATGAAGCTTATAGACAGAGAATTTACAGTCATGAAGCTTTACATTTGTTCAAGAATTTAGATTGTTACTTTTATAACTGTTGTTGTTATTGTTGTTGTTGATTTTGAACCATTATAACATATTCTAAAATTTCCTAATTTTGAAAAAAAAAAAAAAAAAAAAAAAAAAAAAAAAAAAAAATGATTTTCTGTTTTTACGTGTTTCATATCCGTCAGTGTTTCTCATCTTGCGAAAACATTGTAAGACATGCAGTATTTCAATATAATTATGTTTAGAGCACTAGGTTACGATGTTTGCAAACTAAGCATTTCTTGTGATCAGTTTGGTCCTTATGGTGTTAACCCTTAGACTGCTAAGTGCGACTCAAGGATCTTTTGCGGACAGTGTAGATCAAGATCAGACTGCACAGAACGTGCAGTCTGATCTTGGATCTACCCTGTCCGATAAGAGGATATTCTTCCCACAAAAAAGAACTTTGAAATAACAACATTTGGCTTTTTACTATCCGTTTGAAAATTCTCATTTTTACCATCCGCTTGAAAATTTACGGGTTTACGTTCTTGAAGTCGCCGAGCGCAAATGGTCCCATCAATCAGCGTATATTAAAATGTCTCTCAGTTTATTGTAATTTACGACCAAAGATATATTCCGTTACTGTACTTCTTCCAAGAAAATGAGATCTTTAATGAAATGTGTGATTGAGGGAATTAAAATGACATACTTCCGATCACCCTTGCTCCGGAAAAAAATCGATTTCTGCTGTACCATCCGTATTCTAGCTTCGAATGAGCGTCATTATTTGTAGGAAAATGAATAAAGGGTTGCATGACATTCTCTGATTTTTTATATTTGACTCTGGAACAGAAAAAATCCCTGATCAACCGTAACACCCACCTTCGTATCCCCCGATTTATATTCCCCTGAAGTTCAACCGGATGTCCCCTCAACATTTTTTCATTCACAACATTGATTGAAGAGATAAGCGGCCGTGCATCATTGCAGTGAATTTAACCAACAAAAGCACATGAGAGTGGTGTTTCTGAAGTTTGGTGGGATGTTGAAAGCCTAGATAGGCCTACACTTTCTCCTTTTCATGCCATCTACAGAACCGAAACACACACACACACATACACACGCACGCGCGCGCGCGCGTGCGTTTGTAAAACCGACAAAACGGGGGAAGTTTATGAGAATACACACCAACCAACCGGGGAACACCTACCATCAACATGTCAAATTAAAATAGTAATCTGACGCATTCTCGATTGGACGGTTAGCAGCACCCACACATTATACACATATTCTGGTATGATGCCAGTTGGTGTGTATCTGTTGTCCAGAATGCAGGTCCCCGATTGTGCGGTAAAAAATTCTTACACTTTGCCGCCATTCCTACTGGGCTATTGAAAACAAGTTGGTACAGATCAGCAAAATGCAGAAAGCTGAAGTATTTGTAATGTATGAATGAATAATCTTTGTAGTTTTATATTCAAACAAGGTCATGTTGAAAACTGAAATGATTTCTATCTTATGACTTCGGTCAATATTGTGCGAAAAACATCGACCACATAAATAAAGAAAATACGATTACAAGATAGTTATAACCTATGTATCAGAGTATCAGACCCTTTCTGAAAGTAAATTGATGTCCATATGCACTTTTTTTTCCCTTGCAAGCAGCGCTCTGACTGCTTTCCCACTTAAATAAACTTGACAGTGTGGGAGGAATCGATTCCGATTGAAATATCTTAATATCGTTTAGACCGGGAAGATTTTTTACTTTTACGTATATTCACAAAAATTAGATTAACTCCTCTCAGTTTGTGTGTCTGTGTCTGTGTGTGTGGGTGCAACAATATTGAAACATTGTCAAGAAATAATTACTGTCTTAAGGTTTTTATAAACACATAAAATTAAAACTACTTTATTTTTCTTCCTGCGGGTTAACGCGAAACATATCCTTTTTATGTTATGGAAATTCCTTCTCTTTTCAATTAATCTTCATATTTCATTAGATCTATATTGAAATTATCTCATAGATATTTGTATAGAATCATAAAAACATAAGGTCGCTATGTTTTCACTATTACCTTAGGACAGTGATACAGAGACAGTAACGACGTCTCCTCTAAGAACAGTTATGCTTCGTCAGATCAATTCCAGCTAAACTAGGAAGTACTAGTTGTCTGGATATCAAGTAAAATATTGCGGAAGAAATGTGCATCTGAATTTGCAGTTATGCGGGAAAATCAGGACAATGACGTGGGTAAAATGGTTATTCATTCATTGAGAAAAAGACCTAAAAAGAAGATAGAAACTATCAATCAAGTAAGACATCAATATGATACCCAAAACTAGTAATAATGATAACAGACATTATGGCAGGCGATTTTACTGTTTGTTTTATAAGTGATCGAAAAACTGCAGATTTTTCTAGTTTAGATGTTTAGAATTGTGTAAATGAAAAGAACAAAAAGGGGGAATACAACGCTTATTTGAATACGGGTAAATCTACAAAACTCAGAAGTTTGGAAAGACGAGGCTGGAGAATTAGCAGTTGCATATAAACCTCGGGAACATCAAAGTTTAATACTATATGATTACGGGGCATGCCCAAGCTGTTAAGCATACGTACATGGGAAAAAATGTGACATCACAACAAACGCTGCAAATTTGTATCGAAAGATTAAACAAGACAGACCTATGAAAAAAAAAAAGAGGTAGACGGCATAAGAGGTACTCGGAAATGAATACTGAAACTCTATGGGGTTCAATATGAAGACAGATAGTTTACAGCTTCATGAATGTGCACGTATAACACCGTCTTCTTTGTCCTAGAAATGTCCGTTACCGCTATTTTTGCTCATTAATGACATAATTTATTAAAAGTCGGTTTTGATAAGAAACCAAAATGCAATATTTTGAAGATCTGAATGCATGTCAAAGAAGAATAAGAATTTTTCACTAGTTTCTTTGCTTCATGTAATTTTCGCACCTCGATAAATTTTGGCAAAGTTTCCAATCTCTTTAAATATTTTTTTGAAAATGAAACAAATAACTTATCATAAATGCTAATAGAATGTAGCAACACGAGGAAGGGAAAGTGGGAATCTGTTACGCCATCAGTCACTGCTTCTTAATGCAAAAATTATTAAGCGTATACCACATTTAGAACAATAGGAGAAGGAGTAACGAACATGTCATAAAAATGTAACTACATGTACATGTATGTGTAAATACTAAATAATGAAGCTCATAAATCTTATAGTGTTATCACGATGTACTGAGAGCAAATTTATGCAGAATAAGGTCATTTGTGACTGCTGTTGTTAAAATACAAGAGAAGATAAAAAAAAATATTTCGGAACTTTAAAACGCAAGTTCACTTTTGCCATCGGCCCACTGTATCTAACGAATAGAAAAAGGACCCACACCACACCCACACCAACACACTGCAAATGCACCAAAACTCTATGAAAGCACAAAAGAAAAGCAACTTTAACCAATCAAAAACGGAGAAGAAAAACCTTGTTACGGTTTGAAAAGTATGTTCCTCCTAAATTCAATTTGATATGTTCGTTACCATGTTACAAGCTGTCCCAACAGCCCAATAGGCCGGTCTTTATCCCATTAACACACTAAGGGTTTTGAGGTCGCCTATTTTCAAATGCTTTTATGGAGTTGAAAAATCACCTTACACTACACTTTTCATTAATTTTAGGGAAAGGGAGGAAAATATTGCGGGAAAAGGAGAAATTGTTCGCCATGCAATTTCTTTTTTTTCCACAATGTTTTCTATTGACCCTTTTCTGTGTATCCGTCAAAATCTGTATTTGAGTGTTAATGGTTTGTGAGATACTTGAGCAATGCTCTGGCAAAAGGGGGTTTAAAGCATCACTGTGATGCAACATTCCAAGCAAGTCTTCATATAATAATGAATCCATAAAATCCATTTTGCCGATTGAGTAATAAAAGGTTGAAGGTCCTCGAACATGAGGAAGATTGACCAGTAGCAAAAAATTGCGATCCATGTCAGCCTGCGTTGACTGCGCAAGCTGACATGGGTCAATACTTTTTGCAGATGCGTTAAGCCCCTTTCCACAGAGCATTGCTCATTAGTGTTTATCCAAACTGTCACTATATTATTCTAGAAAACTAATTACAAAGCTCAATCCAAACAAAACTTATTTTTATAAACGGGTAAACAAACATTTTAACTTGTAATTTTAATGCAATGGTCAAATTCTTTTGGAAAAAATGTGCTTCAACGCTTTTGATATCGTCGGACCCAACGGTTAACATAGGTTCTGATTTCCCGCATGCTTTTGGAGTCGGAACTTTGCAAAGAATATCATTACGCTCAACCCATATAATGTCTGGTTTTGAAGGCCATTGGAAATTATTTTTTCATGCTGCAAGAAAATAAATCCCCAGCGTGTTGTCTTCGTCATCTACACTGATGATCTGACCAACGTACCATTTATCGCGGTACACTGCAGCAATAAAGTCATCTGGCTGAAACTTTTCTCCTTCCGTATGTGTGACAGGTAGTTGTTTCGTAGAATATTTTTTCTGTCTGAGATATATGTGCCAGAATTTGCATTTCTCCGATCCTTTCAAATCGCCATGTTTCACAAGTTGTCGTAGGTCCACTGAGACAGATTGTGCAGTAGCAACTTGTATTTCGTACTGCTATTTTACATTGAACTTTACCTTGTACTGCTTGAATTTTCATGGTTTCCGATATTGGTTTCAGTTTTAGTTTTGCAATGTCAGCATTATTTTCCTGACACTCACCAGATGCTACAAATTTGAATACCACACTCTTCATCGTGCAATGGTTGGATTGTGACCACGTGTAAAAGTCAATGGGCTCCTATATCGCTACCTTTCCAGAGTTAACAGCTCCATCTGCCATACGCTTTACTGTTCCCCCAAGTCCGTCGCACGGACCTTTCCAATGTCCTGTCTCCCAGTAGTTCCAAGTGCAATACGTATCATATTTCTCTTTTTGGTTAGCTATTGCATAGAAGATAAACTTGTTCCGGTATTGGGAGGTGGGACTATCAGTCTAATAGTGGATTACTTTTATGTCTGGTTCCAATGTTTTTATGTCTGGAATCAAATGATCAATAAAGGTCAGGATTGCTGCAGATTTGTGTCCCATTTCATCCGAAATATACACATTTTTTTTGTGAAGTATTTCATCTACATGAATTGGCTTGTAATACACTACAACAGGGTGCAGAGTCAACCCCGTCTGGTTCCAATATGCAGATTGAATTTCCTGAACCGATTTACAAGCATAGTTTTCGCAGAGATCCATATGTACGATTGCGTGGTTGCTTGGGAGATTGTCTTTTGAACAGCGTTTTCATTTCGGTGAACTGGGTTTTAATTCTTGAAACGTGTTCATCAAAATCTTCATTTTGAGTTGTTACATGTTGTACAAACTGCTTTTGTCATTTCTGTGTCAATAATTTTCATTTTCGATTTCATATGTCATTTAACATCTATCAGTATACGTTTCCATTGTCCAACAACAACTTTGTCAAGTGTTTCGTGTTTCTCAATCTCTTCAAGTATTTCCTGTTTTCGTTCCAACATTTTTTTACCATTCAAAGGAGTATCTATGTTTTGCTTGTTTGCTGCTTTAAGCGTCAGCGACATGTTTTGGTGTTTTGTGCACAAACATGTATCTCTGGTTATTAATGATGAAAGAAGGATGTGCCGTGGGCGAATTCTACTAAAAGACGTAAAGGACAACTTTTTCCCTGGGTTTTCGCTTAGAAATTTTCGGTACAGCGTTGATAGATAGTCAGTAAGTGTGCGTTTCTGTTTTTTCTCACCGGAAGTGATCTTTACACAATCGGCTTTTCCAGGCATGTTTCGAGAATTATCATCTCTTTCAAAAAAGGACAAAACCTGTTCTCTGTTCTGTGCTACTTCTCTTTTGCGCCTGATAATGTTGACACTTACAGTTTTTGAAACCACTTTTGCCATTTTGTTTCTACTCATGCCTGTTTTTGACCCCAACGTATTTAGAGTTTTCTACTTTTTCATGATATATCTACCACCAACCACAAGGTTCTGGAGAATCTTCTTTTTCTTAATTGAGGCTTTATGCGCTGCAGATTTAATCTCTTCACACAAAATATAGGAAAACCCTAGTTCTCTCTGTACTTTTGAACTCTGGTCTAGGTGTCAATTTTAATGTATGGACTAGTCTGGCAGCCTTTGATCTTGGTGTAGTGGGGCTTATTGATTCTTTCCTCTTTTCTCTTTGTATCTTTCAGACTGTAGTTCTGTATTTCCGTTGAAGATTGTCATAGTTCTCCTTTAGATTCTTAAATTCATTTTCTGTCTTTTGGAGTTCTTTTGCAATGCGCATTCCAGGAACGTTTGATCGGCTTGGAAAATTCATTTTGACTATTATATTCATTGCTTCTGATGTGCCTGTCTCATAACCGCTTGTAGGTGTTTCTGTGATGTCATTTGGTTGGTTGCGCACTAAGATAAGTATATCTCTCTTCTTCTTTCGATACACCTTTAAATATTCTCTGTTCTTTTCGCTACTTTCAACACGTTTCTTTTTTGATAGTTGACTGTTTGGAATGTAACTTTGTCTTCTTCTTTCTCTTGCTTTGGCAAGATAACCTTGAACACATGTCCTTGTTTGAATATCTCATATTATGTTATGATGTCATCAGATCAAGAACGTCACAGTGAATTCTGACGTGAGTCTCAAAAGTTAGCAGCTAAAAGTGTTAGTTTCGTATTTCGGTAACGAACATGTCAGTAATCTTCCACCCAATGGAATCTTCCATTTTGTGTTTTATTTGCGTATTCTGGACAAGGAAACTGTTTCAGGTCCCTACGAGATTGTTGTTTTGAGAAGTTTTCTTATCATTCTAGATACAAACAAGAATAAAGCTAATACGTAATTGTGTAAAACGGGGATTTGTTAAGTAACAAACATGTCAAATCAAAGTCATTATTTGCAGGTCGTTAAGTGTTTCATTATCAATAAGAGTTTTTGACAGGCTTAATAAGGAAAAAGAGGGTCTCGATCCGTTCTGCAAAGTTTATACTATATGATAATGATCAAATGATTTTTTAAAACTCAATCAATTGCACATTTAGTATTAAGCTTTGTCAGTAAGACCAGGCGTCCACTAGGGCCAGGACAATACGCGGATAGCATGCGGACAACGAATTTGATATTCGGCAAAGCTTCCGCACGTTCCTGATGGCTTCTTATTGTTGTCCTAGATGCTTCCGCCTGATTCGGAGCCTTCCGGATCGGCAATTTTGTCCGCGTCGAAATTTTGATCGAGCAAAATTTGGACGCGGAAATGAATTTCCTTACACCTTCGGCATCTTGTCCGCGTTGTCGTCTGGACATCGTCAGGACATCCTGAGTCTCCCGTGTATATTCCCGAAAGCTTCAGCGACGAGGTCAGCTTGCGGACACTCAGGAAAATGTACGGAAGCTTAAAGGGAATCGATACAGAAGGTTTGCGGAACCTTTCCTGAACGTTCAGAGCGGTCGCGGTATGCTCTCTGAACACGGGGAAAATGTCACATGACTTTCGTATGTAGGCAACCTACTCCCTTCACATATCAAAATCAGCCTTCTGTCACTTGCAGTTTGACTTTACACAGGGCGGACGTGTTTTTAATCTCTCCTGCACACAATATGCCGAGACAAAAAAGAAAAATAAAAGTCGACGGTGGAAAAAAACAGGCGACTGGAGTTTGTGGTAATTTTAATTCTTGCTTGTCTAGAGCGACGTTATTTTCTCTGATACACTGCAAATTTGTCGATGTCAGTCTATGGAACGAGAGAACCAAGCGCTCTAATATAAACTATAAATTGCCTGCTATGGTTTTGTGTTTCATATATGACCGTTATATCGTGACTGGGTAGTTGTTACCATATTGTTCATAAGCACTTTGTGGACAACCTATTTACGCTTTATTCGATGCCCCCATTGAATTGCAATCACGATTGTACGCCATAGCAAAGATACTACTAAGTATTCTATTTGCAGCAATATAGCTACCTGTATTCGTCCGACCTCCATGATGGAACTTTTTCGAATGAAAATAAATTCGGTACATACAGCCTCTGCATTTCCGTACCGTCTCCGCCTAGTGTCGTGCATTGAAACTGGTTGTCCCAAACGTTTCCTGGTGTAATCCTAAACGTGTCCGCGTTGTCCTGAAACGACCCGCTTTCACGTCTGAACATTCGGTACCATTCCGGATTGTTTTCGCGGACAATCCGAAGCATGCTAGTAAGAAGTCCGCGGATAGTCCGGGGGTAAATACATTTCTGTACTGAATCCATATTTTCTCACAGGAAGGTATGCCGAAATCAATTTATTTTTACCGCGAAGCTTCCTAGTCCCCTCCGCGTCCTAGTGGACGCCAGGCATAACGGACATGTCTTTCTGTGTGTTTGAAAACTGCATCTTTACTCTCATCATCAATAAATTGATTCGAACCTACGATTTGTTAATTATATAAATTTTCAGCAAAAAGACTGTTCTATAAAATGAGCTAAACCTTCTAATCTCTACATGACTTGATTACATCGAAACGGATGTATTAATTAAAGGGTATCGACATGTCAAAATAAGACTTAAAGGGTCCGTAGAAAATACATGAGTCATGAAATCACCGCCTCGGTATGTGATCTAAGACAGTAAGGTTCCTCTTTAACTTTTGCCAACACCAATTCATTTGCATTATGCATTACCTCTCCAGCCCTGCGTCTGTTGAACAATATGGTACATATATATGTGAGGCAAGTTTTTAGACAGTTGCACCGAACAGCGCTTGGTCGACATGACATAGAAGCTCTGCATACTAATTTTATCTGTAGAATCTTGAATGTTAGAAGATCTACACCTCTAGTAACATTATATGGTGAAGCAGGTCGAATGCCACTGAGCTTATGCAGAAAGATCAGTATGTTAAGATACCGGACCCATAACCTCAGGCAACCAGAAAACTCCCTCGTTAAAACGGTCTATCTGTCTTAGTTAAATGATTGTGAAAATAGTTATACATACAGTGGGAGTAACTGGGCCTACATACAGTAATAAAAGATATTTTACAACAAAATGGTTTAGGTTACATGTGGTTTTACCAAAACAACATAAATATCAATCTACTAGAATAAAAAGGCGACCATTAGACTCCTATATACAGTCTTGGTCCGCCAATCTAAACTCTTCTACAAGGTTAACAGCATATAAAATATTTAGAAATACAGTACAACTAGAACCTTATCTTGATCTACAGTATGAACCTAAATATAAATTTGCGCTTACCAGATTCAGAACATCATCCCATGACCTCAATATTGAGAGAGGTAGGTTCGCTGATATCCCCTGTGAAGAACGTCTTTGTACCAATTGCAATATGAAAATGATCGAAAATGAATACCACTTTTTATTAGTTTGCCCAAAGTACACTCAAATATGTCGGAAATATCTTAGCAAAAAATACTGCAGATGGCCATCTTTGGGCAAGTTCTATTCGTTAATTTTGACTAAATCGAAACAAGCGGTAATAAACCTTTCAATGTAAAAATTTATGTTTCGCAAATAAAGTAAGAAGCACCTCGTCGTCAAATAAATTTCCAAATCCCATTTTCTTTTTATTATTGTTGTTTGTTAAGCCTTACACTGCTGAGCGCGATTACAAAAGCTTTTGTTGGCAATGCAGATCGAAATCAGGCTGCACAGAGCGTGCGGTCTGATTTGGGACCTGCATTGTCCGATAAGGATTTTCCACCCAAAACAACTTCGAACTGGCAACATTTGGGTTTCTGCTGTCAGCTTGAAATTTTTATTTCACTTGCTTAGCGGGTTAAAAATTAACAAATCCTCCCTCCAGAAAAAAAAAAAAAAAAACGTCTGTTGAAGATGTGTATATTGAATGCAGTATGCCTTGTCAATGTAATTTGTAAATTATCGACCTTTGTAAACGATGTCTGTACCAACATGTATGTATTGTTATGGCTAGAAACACTGAAAGTGTTCAAAGCTTTAATAAAGAGTATGAGTATGACATGAGGCATCTGCTTCTCTCTGCAGATATTTAGACATTGATCTCACATCGTTTTCGAGAAAGACCCTGCTTTAGAATGTATTTTTTAAAGTGTATGCAATACAGTAGACTAAAGTTAATCTGACCAGTTGAAGTCAAATAGTACGGAAACAGATTCCGCTCTAGATTGAAGGCCTTTATTGTCATTCTCTATAGCATTGGTTATAAAGATTTGGAGATAAGTCCTGCTTACTCCCAGTGGTAGAGTTAGCGTCGAATAGGTTTAGTGGCGCTGTCAAACCCTTGCAGTGTCTAAACAGCATAATGATAAACTCAAATTTCTCTTGATTAATCGGAAGTCTTCTCAAGACGTGTTACGGTTCCCGTCTGATGCTCTAATCTCTTACAGTAAATTCGGTACTTCAGGTACATGTACTTATTTTGTGTTATATTGCGTTGTCTATGTCATGACCTTGTCTTGAAGAAAGTTGCTTACCATATGCCTAAATGGTCAAATAATTTTTTTCGATCCTACTTACTTTGTCCAGCTTTATACATGTACTTGGAAGTGTTTTCCGTTTTCATGGGAGTAGCAGCTGACTGGTGATTATGTGGCGCCTACTTCGGCGTAGCTTTGAAAGCTGGCTTTTGACCTGCTTCTTGATATTACTAGTAGTCGCGAATGTATAAATAATAATTTGTGATTAATAGAAATATGGTCATGTATATTCAGTTGGCATTAACGGGCCTATGTGAGCGCCCATGTATTACACCAATATACAATCGTTGCTACTGTTAATTGAAACCCCACGGCGCTTATTCACACCTTAACAAATCAATTCTTAAAAAAAAAAAACGTATTTCTTTTATGCATTACAATTTAATCATTACTATGCAGCCTACACATATTTCAGACATACAATTCTTAGCAGCTGCAGCTTCTTTAAAAAAATATCTATTTGAAAATTTAACTTTTCAATAATACGCAAAACAACGAGGAAAAAGAGGCATCTATTATCGTGTTTACCTTAACTATCTCTCCTCATATTGAACCCCATAGAGTTTCAATATTAATTTCTTAGCGCCTCTTATGCCGTCTATATTTTCTTTTCAAAGGTCTTTTTGTTTAATCTTTCGGTGCCAGTTTGCAGAGTTTGTTGTGTTGTCGCATTGTGTGTGTGTGTGTGTGTGTGTGTGTGTGTAGGTATACGTAACAGTTTCTGCAATCATATAATGTTAAATGTGACGTTTCAGGGGTCTTTATGCTACTGCTAATTCTGCAGCCTTGCCTTTCCGAACTTCTGAGTTGTGCAGATTTACCTACATTCCTTATTTTTTCAAATAAGAGTTGCTCTTCCCTCTCTTCTGGTTCTTTTTATTAACACAATTCCGAACATCTAAACTAAATGTTTCTGCCGCTTTTCAATGGATCATTCATAAACAAACAGAAAATAAAACGCTTTTCATATTGCCAGTTTTTGTAACCATACTAATATTTACTTGATTGATATCTTCTGTTTGGTCTTTTCTCAATTTCTCAATGAATGAAAAATTATTGTCCTGATTTTCACTGTGTACATATCATTTGAATATATCGCAACGATTGAGCACGACTTGGATGATTGACATGTAAACAGCACATTTCCTTTGAGTAAAAAGAGAAGAGCGGCAATGCTAGCATCCGATGGAGTAAATCCGTAAGTAACTAAAAATACGATTCGGCACTGCCCTAATAATGTTACTTAACAGTGTTATCCTGATAAATCTACTTCGTAATTTAACCGACAGTTTTGTAATCATTTTATTGTTGTTTGTATCACCATTGTCATTCTCCCGATCACCATATAATTGCTTTTATGCGATGGAGCTGTTTCCTGAAAAGATTTTAACAATTATTCACCAGTTTGGATTTAGAAGGTAGATCTAATTATTTTCCCGTTGAAAATCAAATGTCATACAAAACTTTTCACTCCGTCCTATGTTACCCGTTTGTTCCCTATACACAAAGTATACTAGTCTGGATTACCTGCCCCTACCACTACGTTATCGGCAAAGCGCAATAATGGCGGCCTCCTAGGTGTCCTCAAGCGTACCCCCTACATGCTTCATCTTTTTCCCCAATTTCATGTGATCCATTTTGATCAGTTAATAAAATAAGATCAATTTTGTACAAAAAAATGCATTACCGAATCTAAAACGTGCTGTTGGGGTATGGTTTAAATATAAATATAAATTCAACTATGAATCATTTTAAAAGTAGCCCTGTTTTCGGACGTTATATAGGTCCATTGACATTTCGGATACTTAAACCATTTCTGATATGTGGTTTTTCTCGCTAAATAAGAACGACATGTAGAAAAACTCACTGCCATGACGTTATTGCAAGCGATCTGTTTTGAATTCAGCCTATGATCCCATTTGATCATGTGAAATAACAAAATCTCGTCTCCTCTGTATATTACAAACGGGGGCCGCCATTGCTGCGCTTTGCCTGACGTATTCTTGTAGTACGGAGGGATACCAGACTGAAAAAGTCCCCGACTGGTACATTCGGCATAGTCTGGATTACCTGCCCCTACCACTACGTTATCGGGTCAGGCAAAGCGCAATAATAGCGGCCTCCTAGCTGTCCCGAAGCGTACCCTTAGATGCTTCCCCGTTTCCCTCAATTTCATGTGATCCAGTTTGATCAGTAAATAAAATGAGATCAATTTTGTACAAAAAATGTATAACCGAATCTAAAACATGCTCTTGGGGTATGTTTTAAGTATAAATTCGACTATGAATCATTTTAAAAGTAGCCCTGTTTTCGGACGTTATATTGGTCCATTGACATTTCGGATACTTAAAGCATTTCCGATATGTAGTTTTTCTCGCTAAATAAGAACGACATGTAGAAAAACTCACTGCCATGACTTTATTGAAAGCGATCTGTTTTGAATTCAGCCTATGATCCGATATGATCATGTGAAATAACAATGTCCCGTCTCCTCTGCATATTACCAACGGGGGCCGCCATTATTGGGCTTTGCCTGACGTACTCTTGTAGTACGGCGGGGTACCAGACTACATTAGGCATACCTCGGGTGATCCGGTCATGTAGGTACGGAATCGGCCGAGTTATGACGAGTGCGATTGGTATGCACATTTTGGTTCTCCGTTATGCTTGTAAAAAAAATCACTTGGATGTTTTTTACAAGTGGAAAAGAATTAAACGGCCCTAAAACCGTCAAATTCTTCATCTGATTTGCTGACGATGATCAGAAATTTTGAACCCCGCCATTGGTAGGTTCACAGCTTAGTTCCCCGTTGGGGGGGGGGGGGGGGTGTTACAAGTATGTACCCCTCCCCCCCCCCCCCCCCACACACACACATTTGCATCCTAACGCTTTTTGATTATTTCACAAACCTTTCCTTCCATTATATAGTGCCAAGAGAGAGAGAGGGACGGACGTATGGACAGACAGACAGATAAAGAGAGAGGCTGTGTGAGAGAGGGAGAGGCGGAGAGAGAGAGAGAGAGAGAGGCAGAGAGAGAGAGAGAGGAAAAACAACAACAACAAGCAGTATGCCCAGTATGTCGAACCAGCATTTTGTCTTTTTTCCACGGTGGTTTCTATCCTTTCAAAATGAAGTCAATCATGTGAGCCACACTTTATAAGTCGTCTGCAAATGCTTTAAATAGGTTATTCATTTTTTTCCCCTATTATGTACACCAAAATAAAACTTGTTTTGTTACCGGTTCCGTGAAAAAAGAGGCCCTTCTTCATAAATTCCAAAATTGCGCCTTTTTGATGAACATACCCATCCAATATTTCAATACGTTTGCAAAGAAAAATACATTTAATAACGTTAGACCATTTGTAGCATTTATTGACGTTATGCGATAATTTTCGATTAACAACTAACAGCCTTTCTCTCTCTCTTTTCAAACCCCCTCCCCCACCCTACCCCAGCAAGATGTAGACAAGCCTTAAGTTTTGTCGTTTTGGAAAGAGTTAGGGCAATTGAACAAACTGTGCCACTTTTTATCTAATGCAATAGGGTTGAATGGGGAAAAAAACGCGTTGGCTGCTTGCCGCATGTCAACACGTATATTTTCTTTTCCTTTGCTTAAATTATCTTTACTTATTATAAAAAGATCGTCCTTTTGGTTAAATAAATGTTATTCGGTTGGTACTCCGCTTCAAAGCTGCGCAGGAGCTGGTCCCCAAATGAGGATTATCAGCAGATCCAAAACAAAGTTGACGATACTGGGTTAGACTCACCAGAAATGGAAATATTGTTTTCGACACTGCTCTTGTTTGCGGCTGGTAGCTGTCTTGCTGATGCAGAATGTGGATATCAGGTCAGGATTATTGTTTCTTTGACTCAATATCAGATAATTTGTTCTCATATGTTACTAAATGAAAGTGAGATTAAACTAAGTGGAATCATATGACTTCCTAAGGAATTTCCATACAGTGCAATCCAGTAAATTCTGGATCGATTATGTATATGATATGAGTCATTAAATTAGAGCTTTAGAATCGAGTTGAGTATCTTGTTTCCTTCAATACATATCATGTTAACATAGAGACCATCTTTAGCTCTTAATACTAATAGGAATGCTGGAGAAATCGTCCCCTGGAGAAATCGTGCCCAAACTGCTTGGGGACGTTTTCTCAGGAGAAATCGTCCCCAGGGGACGAATTCTCTGGAGAAGTCGTCCCCAAATTATTTTTTGGAGTAATCATCCCCACATTCAAAATTCATAAAAATAGTTGTTAAAGTTGTCCTTGAAAATAAAACTTTGAAATTTTTATTTTTTTGCTTTAATAGTTTCATTTTGTGAAGGTTTTCTTATTTCAAGTGTTTTTTTTTTTTTATTACACTGTCATTGTTTATACAGCAAAATTCACGCTAACAGTTTGTTGTTAACACCTTTCACGGCTGTTACAGGTAACTTACACCTGTACATGTGTAAGATTTTTATTTTGTTTAAATTTGATTAAATCCAGTTGTACAATTTATACGTTCGTAAAATGCGTCAGAAGTCATTCGATCATAAAATGTATTTTTATGTTGTCATTATGAGTCTGCATCTCTCCCTCTCTCTATTTTTCTTCTCTCTTTCACTCGACTAAGTAAATTTTTAGCTCACCTGAGCACGAAGTGCTCATGGTGAGCTATTGTGATCGTGCTCTGTCCGTCGTCCGTCGTCAACTTTTTACCTTGTGTACGCTCTAGAGGCCACATTTTCAGTCCGATCCTCATGAAACTTGGTCACAATGTTTGTCTTGATAAAATCTCGAACAAGTTCGAAATTGGGTCATGTGGGGTCAAAAACTAGGTCACTAAGTCAAATCTTAGAAAAACCTTGTGTACACTCTAGAGGCCACATTTTCAGTCTGATCGTCATGAAACTTGGTCAGAATGTTTGTCTTGATAAAATCTCGGACGAGTTCGAAATTGGGTCATGTGGGGTCAAAAACTAGGTCACTAGGTCAAATCTTAGAAAAACCTTGTGTACACTCTAGAGGCCACATTTTTAGCCAGATACTTTGTGAAATTTGGTCAGAATGTTTGTCTTGATGAAATCTCGGACGAGTTCGAAATTGGTTCATGTGGGGTCAAAAACTAGGTCACTAGGTCAAATCTTAGAAAAACCTTGTGTACGCTCTAGGGGCCACATTTTCAGTCAGATACTTGAGAAACTTGGTCAGAATGTTTGTCTTGATAAAATCTCGGACGAGTTTGAAATTGGGTCATGTGGGATCAAAAACTAGGTCACTAGATCAAATCTTAGAAAAACTTTGTGTATGCTCTAGAGGCCACATTTTCAGTCAGATACTTGTGAAATTTGGTCAAAATGTTTGTCTTGATAAAATCCAGGACGAGTTCGAAATTGGGTCATGTGGGGTCAAAAACTAGGTCACTAGGTCAAATCTTAGAAAAACCTTGTGTATGTTGTAGAGGCCACATTTTCAGTCCGATCCTCATGAAACTTGGTCAGAATGTTTGTCTTAATAAAATCTCGAACGAGTTAGAAATTGGGTCATGTGGGGTCAAAAACTGGGTCACTAGGTCAAGTCTTAGAAAAAACTTGTGTACGCTCTAGAGGCCACATTTTCTGGTCAGAATGTTTGTCTTGATAAAATCTATGACGATTTTGAAAATGGGTCATGTGGGGTCAAAAACTAGGTCACTAGGTCAAATCTTAGAAAAACCTTGTGTACGCTCTAGAGGCCACATTTTCAGTCAGATACTTGTGAAATATGGTCAAAATGTTTGTCTTGATAAAATCTCAGACGAGTTTGAAATTGGGTCATGTAGGGCCAAAAATTAGGTCACTAGGTCAAATCTTAGAAAAACCTTGTGTGCGCTCTAGACACCACATTTTCAGTCAGATACTTGTGAAATTTGGTCAGAATGTTTGTCTTGATAAAATCTAGGATTAGTTTGAAATTGGGTCATGTGGGGTCAAAAACTAGGTCACTAAGTCAAATCTTAGAAAAACCTTGTGTGTGCTCTAGAGGCCACATTTTCAGTCAGATACTTGTGAAACTTGGTCAGAATGTTTGTCTTGATAACATCTCGCACAAGTTAAAAAATGGGTCATGTGGGGTCAAAAACTAGGTCACTAGGTCAAATCTTAGAAAAAGCTTGTGTGAGCTCCAGAGGCCACATTTTCAGTCAGACACTTGTGAAACTTGGTCAGAATGTTTGTCTTGATAAAATTGGGACCAGTTTGAAATTGGAACATGTGGGGTCAAAAACTAGGTCACTAGGTCAAATTAAAGAAGTGCCTTTTGGGTACTCTAGAGGCCACATTTTTCGCTCAACTGACTTGAAAATTGGTCAGAATGTTTTTCTTAATTAAATCTCAGAAAACTTGAAATTGGGTCACCTAGAGTCATAAAGTAGGTCACTGGGTCAAATTAAAGAAATACCTTGTGGACACTCTAGAGGCCACATTTTTCGCTCAATCGACTTGAAAATTGGTCAAAACATTTGTCTTAATTAAATCTTAGATGAGTTTGAAATTTGGTCACCTGGGGTCATTTTGCCTATTGGCTCAGGTGAGCGATCCAGGGCCATCATAGCCCTCTTGTTTATGTATTATAAAGGTTGCCGTCCATAGATCTCTCTATCTCAGTCTCTGTCTCTCTCTCTCTCTCTCTCTCTTGAGTCACTCGGCAAGGGAAATTGATTTTTATGTTTTATTGATTTTGATTTTTCGTCCGTAGATCTTGATCTCTCTCTCTGTACAGCCCCCTCCTAGATCTCCCTTTATCTCTTTTTATCATCTCTCTCTATATTGAAACTTCTGTCTTTTGTATCACTTGGTATATGGGTGATTTCCTGTATCACGAGTATGGGTAATTTATACTCTTTTTTTCCAAAATTTCATTCTTTCTAAGTGTATACATACATGTAGCTGGGTTTATGTTTCATGGTGTTTGAGTCAGATTCCTGCGTTAGGGGTGGCCTTGTTCTTTGGTTTGATTCCGACCGCTCGATCGTGATTGTGTTCTTTGGTTCAATCCATGGGAAGGTGTTAACTGAATCAGATCCCTACATTTTGTATAAGTAAACATTTTCTTGACGATTCCATTTTGAAAACATGGACTGAAAGGTTGATTTGATTGCAACGTATTCAACATTTTTTTCACCCCTTATAAACGTAAATTTGCCAACAATGTTTTGTATCACGAGGATGCATGAAACCCCCTTTTGCCACTGCATGGCTATTTTGTCACAACAGTTTTGTTCTTTGAATTTAGAGATATCCATGATTAAGTTCAAAGAAAATCCAGTAAAATACTACTTTGACATTTCTGAAAAGAGAGAAACACATTTGACAGGGCTCTCTCCTTTCCCACCAAGGCTTTTTTGTACTGTAAAAATGAGGCGATTTTTTTTTTTAATTCCATTTTAGCCACAGTCATATCGTTATCTACAACAGCTTTGAATGGTATTACTCGTGAATTGTTTATCCTCATTATATACAATAATGTCCTATTAATTGATGAATAAATTCAGTGCAAACACCCGCAGAACAATAAAAGGGATTACCTAAATGGTTTGATTGACAATTAAAGTGGTTATTAACCCTTTACCACACAATCCCGAGTTTTAACGCCACTCAAAAGGAAGGCTTTTGAAAACATTGTGGAATAAAGATAAAATGCTTGTACCAGCATTTTCTCCTTTTCCCACAATGTTTTCTACCTCTCTTATTACAAATCCTGTCATTTAAGCCACAATGAATATGTTGTCTGCAATTGCTCTCAATTTGGATGTAACATTATGAATGAGTCTAAAAATAGATACACCTAGCCTGCAGTGAAGCCCAGCTATATTAACCCTCACTGGACAGAGTCCTTGTCTTTCCCTTCAGTCATTATGTAGATTATTGTGTACCGTTAAACTGTTCCTTTACTTCTTGTATATTAAATAATTAACCGTCACATCTTGTGTTGTTGATTAACTATAATGCAGTTTGATGGAACTCTACATATATTATTATTAATGTTATGAGCCCAGTAACATTACATGGTGTCAGAAGTAAAAAAATGACATTGGACTAATATTTGCTAACTTTTATTATTAAAAAATTGTTAAAATGGAAGGAATTAAACCACCATTTATGAACTGGAACGATTCTAATCTACCAGAACAACTGGAAAAATTCATCAGACATTGTGAACTAATTTTTACTGGACCACTTAGTGAAAAAGAAGAACATGAAAAAGTATCATATTTTTTATTATGGATTGGAGACGAAGGTCGTGACATTAGGCACACATGGACGGACATTAGTGATGATGAAAACAAGTTATTGGAAACATTCTACACAAGATTTCGAAATTATGTGAGACCGACGTTAAACCCAGTATTTGCAAGATACCAGTTTTACAATGAAACTCAGAAAGATGAAACAGTGGACTCTTTTGTTACACGCCTAAAATTGAAGGCAAAGGATTGCAATTTCACTGACGAAAATGAAATGATTAGAGACAGAATCGTATTTGGGACAAACTCGAACAAAATTAGAGAAAAATTAATCGAAAAAGGTGAAGCATTGACACTTCCAATGGCTATTCAAATTTGTCGAAATTTTGAATACGCAAAAGAACAAATGAAATTAATGGCCAAGGAGGAGGTCCATGCCATAAAACAATCAAAACATCGAAGGAAAAGGACGAAACAATCTGAAGCCACAGGACAGTCTCATTCCGACAGAGCTGAAGAACAATCGAAACAGAAGAGACAGACTTGTTCCAGATGTGGATACTTACATGAACATAAACAATGTCCGGCCAAAGGACAAAAATGCAGAAAATGTGGGAAACTAGACCATTTTAAAAAAATGTGTAGGACTAAGTGTGTGAGTGAAGTGAATATGGAAGAAAATGATACTGATTTTGAGGTTGATATGGTAAGTACATCTTTTCATTCTAATGACCAAGCTTTTGCCACAATCTTAGTTGGTCAGAACGAAATGCCTATCACCTTCAAGATAGACACTGGTAGCCAAGTAAACATTCTTCCGGAAGATCAATTCAAATTTTTGAAGGTAAAAACCAAACTGAAAACTCCAAAAGGCACACTATCGTCCTATACAGGGGATCTTTTGAAAGTAAAAGGCATGCTGCAATTGCCCATCCAGTACAAAGGTAAATCCTTGACTGAAATGTTCTACATTGTTGATACGAAATCACCAGCACTGCTATCTTTGAAGTCATCTGTCGATCTTGAATTGATCAAATTAGTATATTCAGTCAATAATGAAACCATTTCCATAGACATGACGGACAAAAAAACTGAATTTCTTGACGAATTCAATGATGTTTTTCATGGAATAGGTTTAATGAAGGGAAAAGTTAAACTGCATTTGAAGCCAGACTGTATACCAGTAATAAATCCCGCGAGAAGAGTGCCTGTTGCACTAAAAGAAAAATTACAACAGGAACTAGAACGTATGGAAAAACATGGCATCATTGCAAAGGTTACGAAACCTACAAGTTGGGTAAACAATATAGTGATTGTTGAAAAGCCCAAGACAAAACAGTTGCGCATTTGCTTAGACCCGAAAGCTCTGAACAATGCAATTCGTAGACCTCATTATCCTATGAGAACTTTTGAAGAAGTTACGGCACAATTAGCCAATGCCAAGTATTTCACAGTTCTTGATGCCACTAGCGGTTACTGGAGTGTACAATTAGACGAACATTCTTCGTACTATACTACATTTAACACACCATTTGGTCGTTGGAGATTTAAGCGACTAGCATTTGGTTTAAATTGTTCCCAAGACATATTTCAACAAAAGCTAGACCAAGCTTTTGAGGGATTACCTGGCGTTACTGGAATAGTAGACGACCTAGTAATCTGGGGTAGAACAAAAGATGAACATGACCAAAACTTGCGACAAGTACTGAAAAGAGCAAGACAAAAAGGAATTAAATTCAATCCTGAAAAATGTGTCATTTGTACGACACAAGTTTCATACTTTGGACACATCTTGTCAGATCAAGGTATAAAACCAGACCCGAAAAAAATTTCTGCTATTTCAGAAATGGACGCTCCCAAAAACAGAGCAGAGCTTGAGACATATTTAGGAATGGTGACATACATGACAAAATTTGCGCCTAATCTTGCATCAGTCACAAATCCTTTAAGAGAACTCTTAAAGAAAGATGTAGAATTTGAATGGAATGAACCACAAGAAAATGCATTCCAAGAAGTAAAAACAATTTTGTGTTCAGCACCGGTTCTTGCATTCTTTGATCCAAATGAACCAATCACAATTCAGTGTGACGCGTCGAAAAATGGGTTAGGAAGCGTTCTTTTGCAAAAAGGTAAACCAGTTGTTTATGCTTCAAAAAGCCTAACACCAGCCGAAACAAATTATGCCCAAATAGAAAAAGAAATGCTTGCTATTCTATTTTCATGCAGACGTTTTCATCAATACATTTATGGAAAAAAGGTCACAGTTGAGTCTGATCACAAACCATTGAGTTCAATTATGAAAAAATCTCTGTGCAATGCTACTCCAAGGCTACAAAGGATGTTGCTTGAATTGCAGAAATATGACTTAGATGTACACTATGTACCAGGAAAAGACATACCTGTAGGAGATCTGTTATCTCGAAAGTATCTACAAGATACAAGCCCCGAATCATCGGAGAGTATAGATTTGCATATCCATACTGTATTGTCTACTATAGCTATTAGTGACAGAAAACTTGAGCAAGTTAGACGTATGACAAGCAATGACCCTCAGTGTCAAACTCTGACAAAAGTTATTCTGAGTGGATGGCCTGAGATGAGATCAGACTGCCCTTCCAATATACTTGAGTTTTGGAACCATAGGGATGAGCTATCAATATCGGAAAATATCATTTTTCGTGGCCAGAAAATTGTTATTCCGAGGGAACTGAGAAAAGAAATGTTGGAAATTCTACATACTGGTCACATGGGTGTAGAAAAATGTTTAAGTAGGGCAAAAGATGTAATGTTTTGGCCCAAAATGACGTCGGACATAACTGACTATGTACTGACATGTGATATTTGTTTGAAGCACAGAAACTCAAACACAAAGAAACCACTGAAATATCATGAAATACCGGAATTACCATGGCAGGTAATAGGTATTGATCTCATGACTTTTGACAATGATGATTATTTAATCACTGTTGATTACTTCAGCAGATATTTTGAAGTAGATTTGCTGACAGACAATAAAAGTGTGTCAATCATCAAAAAGCTCAAAATTACATTTTCAAGATTTGGAATTCCTCAGAAGGTAATTTCAGACAATGCAATGTACTTTTTAAGCGAAAGTTTCCAGAAATTCGCTCGAGACTGGAATTTTGAACATGTAACAAGCAGCCCGTTATATAGTCAAAGTAATGGCCTTGTTGAAAAAACTGTTCAAACTGTCAAACGCATATTCAAAAAAGCCAAAGAAAGTAGAAAAGATCGAAACATGGCTATTCTTGAATACAGGACAACACCATTAAAATGTGGTTATTCTCCATCACAATTGTTGATGAACAGACGGTTGCGAACGACACTGCCGGCAGCTAACACCCTGTTATTGCCGCAAGCAATTGATGTGAAGGAAGTTCGCAGAAAGCTTCAAAACTGTCATGAAAGACAGAAAAAGTACTTTGACAGACAGTCAAAACCCTTGAAACCCCTTGAAGTAGGTAATCGTGTGCGTATGCAATTTGATAAGCAATGGAAGCCAGGAAATATAATTGACATACACTCAGACAGATCTTATATTGTTCAGACAGACGACGGTGGAATTTATCGTCGAAACAGAAAATTTCTGTTCAAAAATAAAGATCAAAATGAAAAATCACAATCCGATCATTTTCAATGTTTGGCTAGTTCAAGTGAAAATGAACATAATTCTGCAGAACAATTACCTGAAAATTTGAACAAAAACGGTTCAGGATCAAACCAGCAACCCCCTGATGTATATGTGACACGATCTGGCAGAACTGTTAAACCAAACAAGTATTTGAATGATCCGGTGTGGCAAAAGTAAGGGCATAGAAAGATAAGTTGTACTGTGAAAGAAAGTGTGGGTGAATGGGTTATGTAAATTTTGTAAATAGTTGTCTCATGTTTTATTGTAATATCTGGCACAAAATTAATCTTTCAATTACCATGAATCTGGAATACTGGGAACACCCTGATAATGACAGTATTTCTCACGGACTAAAATTTTTGTTAAATACCAGCTGTCAAGACAAATTAGTAACTGACCAGCACCTTACTCTTCTGTACCAAAATCTCACAATGCTATTCATGTATTTGTTTTCAAAAGGAGGGAGATGTAACATTAGGAATGAGTCTAAAAATAGATACACCTAGCCTGCAGTGAAGCCCAGCTATATTAACCCTCACTGGACAGAGTCCTTGTCTTTCCCTTCAGTCATTATGTAGATTATTGTGTACCGTTAAACTGTTCCTTTACTTCTTGTATATTAAATAATTAACCGTCACATCTTGTGTTGTTGATTAACTATAATGCAGTTTGATGGAACTCTACATATATTATTATTAATGTTATGAGCCCAGTAACATTACATGTCCAAAATTTTGTCTTTGGGTAAAGGGTTAAGAGACTTTAGTACCATCGGTACCAAAGCCAATCAACACGTGCAGGTGATACAAAATAATTGACAATAAAGCAGCTGCACATTATTAACTGAAAATGTGTTTGATTAGGCTGAATTTTTGGAAACACATCATTTTTTTTTTCACATTGTGTGTTTGTTTTAACAGGAACCTCTTTATGAAAAATATATTTCAGGTACGGGTATGACTTTTTTCCTCAATGTTTTTCGTAAGCAATACTCAAGAATTTGATTCAATACTTAAGACATTCTCATGAGTATTTGTCAAACTTCAGTGTTATCAATATCGGCTGTTGATAATTTTGCATATTGAGAGTAATTCTTCAATTTCATCATCCTTATCTGCTACGAGCAGATACAAAATATAACTATTAAAGTTTCAGTAACAATTACATACATACGAACACATAATATTACAAAGTGACAATTATGTACCGGTCTGTGTACATTTTAATCAATCAAATAAACATCAGGACATACGCAATGTAAATAAAAAAGCAAAAAGAATTCCAACTTTGTTTTTTTCTAACTATGAAACATACATCATAACACACGCAATGTGAATACGAGTACTAGTTTAATTAAAGCAAAAAAATTCAAAATTTCATCTAACAATGAAATATATACATTTAAAGTCATACAACGTAAATAAAACAGCAAAAAATCATACTTTTTTCTAACAGTGCAATATACATCAAAAGTGACACATGCTATTAAACTTCAGAAATATTTTTCAAAGACAACTGAAACAACTATCTATATGATAGATTTTTAATGTGGGGACGATTTCTCCAAAATTTAATTTGGGGAAGATTTCTCCAGAGAAATCATCCCCAAGCAGTTTGGGGACGATTTCTCCAGGGGATGATTTCTCCAGGGGACGATTTCTCCTGACATCCTTAATAGGTCAGTACAAAAGAAGGATCTTTGTCGTTTAGGCCCAGGGTTGTTTGGACCGCCTAATGTTGGAATGTGTCATTTTTGGCCCTATTAGGGTGGATCTGTTTGGCCTACGTCATTATGGCCTAATTATGAAATCTTTGTTTTGGTTGTATATGGTTTATGTGGATAATGAAAAAGATTAATAGAAACTACTTTTTATTTCTGATGCTTGCTAGAGAACTCGTACTTTGGAGAACTCTTACCTTGGAGATCATGTACCCCAATTTGAAGGGTAGGGGTTCTCTCAAGAACTTGTACCCCAGGTATGACCCTGCTAATAGATTTTGGGATAGATTATTTTCATTTTTTTTTTGATAAATCATCCAGATTTTATTGACCTTTTACCTCTTGTGAAAAAAATAGGATACCTATAACTCGAGCACACACGGAACAATGATCACAATATTTGCAGTAAAATATCAGTTTTGTTAATGGATGTTTGGTACACTTAAATGTGAAGGAGGGTACGGTAAAGGGGTAGGTAGAAATTTGAAATTATGATGTAGATCTACAATATCTGTACGTTTTTAAAAATGTTTTAAGATATATGATTTTTAAAGACTTTTTTAGATATTAATGACTCATTTATGGAATGTGTCAAAACTTACTTGTGTCAAACGTCTTGGGTACAATAAAGACATGTGCATGTAGTGTGATAAATTCCACTGTACATACTTGCCATTTACCAGCACCTCCATACCCAGTGGGGTAGGAATTCTCCAGAAAACTCATACACCAGGTACAAGTTCTCTGGAGATTAGGGTACAAGTTCTTCAGGGTTCGAGTTCTCCAGGGAACAAATTCTCCTGATACCTTTCTGATTATTCAGATAGATTGTGGTGGATAATGGTCAGTGTTTTTAGACTGACAGTTTCAGACTTATTTTGCTTTGCCCTGCAGTCCAACAAATGGAGGTTTATCAGACTAGTTTTTGTTTATTTGACTAGCTTTTGTTTATTTATGGTCATAACAAGTTGCCCATACGGACAATACCCCCAGAAGGTCCATAGTTACAGGAGATAGTGCAAATACAAGATGAAACCCATCCTAAGTTACACCTGGTTCTTAACCCTTTCCCAAACAAGCCCTGGTTTTCATGTGTCTGCAGTACAAGTCTTTTGAAAACACTGTGGGAAAAGGAGAAATTGCTCATAACGAGCAATTTGTCCTTTTCCCACAGAGTTTTCTACCCTGTTTGATAACTTTCTGCCATTTTCATAAAATTTAAAATTGTCGTCTGCAAACTCTTTCAGTTTGGACCAGTCCAAAATTTGTCGTTTGGGAAAGGGTTAAATATGCTCAGTGTATAGCGCCACCTCACAGGACCTAGGGTAGTGTGGCCTTTGAAAAAATGTTAGTAATTTTTTTTTTAGCTTGAAGTTTATCTGTAAAGATGTTTTATTCTGGCAGAGCTGCAACCCTGTTAAAGATGACATGATCAATGTCCATCTGGTCCCTCACACACATGATGATGTTGGCTGGCTGAAAACAGTGGATCAGTACTTCTATGGAGGTAAAATCTCATTCAACTTTTTTTCTAATCCTTTTTCTCCCAAAACAAATTAGCGGATGATAATTTAAACTGTTAGAGTGCTGAATTAACTCTTCACCACATGACAAAATTCTAGACTGGTCCCAATCGCAAGCGTTTGTAAACGACACAAAAGTAATGGGATTTGCACGTGAAAGGTTAGAAAACATTGTTGGAAAAGGAGAAAATGCTAGTTACCAGCATTTTCTCCTTTTCCAACAAAGTTTTTCAAAGCTTTCTTTCTCAGGGTCGTTAAAACTTGGGATTGTGTGGTAAGGGGTTAATGAAAAGGACCTTTTGCATCAGGAAAAACATTTGATTGTTATTTCAGTGTTGGTTTTGCCAGAACATGTGACAAAGTAGAAGACAGTGTAGATCCAAGATAAGACTGCATATTCTGTGCAGTCTGATGTCATTGATCTACACTGTCCTCCCCAAAAAATTGAGATGGTTTCAGCACTTCATGGGTTAACCCTTTACTGCACAATCCCGACTTTTAATGACCCTGATAAAGAAGGCTTTGGGAAACATTGTTGGAAAAGGAGAAAATGCTGGCAACCAGCATTTTCTCCTTTTCCAACAATGTTATCTACCCTTTTAAAGAGGAATTCCATCATTTGAGCCACATTTAAATTGTTGTCTGCAAATGCTCTTAATTTGGACTTGTCTAAAATTTTGTCATCTGGTAAAGGGTTAAGAGCATCCTCAATGAGTGAAATATGGATAATCAGCTGATTATCAGAATGACTTTGGGTTTAGCACATGAATATGTGAAATATAGTTGCAATTCAAGGAACTGCTCGTTATGAGATATTAGCTCAAAAGGTAACATAGAGGGCTTAAAACCCAGGGGTCACTGGTTCAGTTCCCAGCATGGCCAAGTTCTTCCAGAGGATTGATGGTGGTTAGTAACATAGGACCCATCCCTCCCTCACCAAAGGAATTGTTGATTGCTTTTAAAGACATGTTGTGCTAAGTACTGATGAAAGAAATTCCAGAAAAGCATGGATATGTGCGCTGGCCATCAAAATGTTAATGAAAAGATATTGAAAATGGGAGTTAAACATCAAGCAAAAACTTAAAAAAGTGGTCTATTGCAAGACAAAGCTATCTGCAAGAGACAACAAAGGGATTTTCCAAGCGAGAAATTTTAGGTCCCTCAAAATCGAAAGCATTTGCAGACAATAATTTCAAAAAAAAATATGAATGAGCTTGAAGCTTTCTGATTAGATGTAAAAGATTGTGGGAAAGGAAGAAATGCTTCTTACCAGCATTTTCTCTGTTTCCCACAATGTTTTCAAAAGCTCTCTTTCTTGGGGTGGTTAAAGGACAGGTACATTTGGCACGAATTAATTTGTTGTCTGCAAATTATGAAATGCTTTCAACATGGACAAGTCTAAAATTGTCATCTGGTGAAGAGTTAACTCTTTACCAAACAACAATATATTAGACTTAACCAAATTGAAAGCCTTTGCATACAACAAATTAAATATGGCTTATATGACAAGATTTGTCTGTAAAAGGACAAAAAACACTGTGGGAAAAGGAGAAAATGCTGGTTACGAGCATTTTCTCCTTTTCCCACAATGTTTTCAAAAGGCCTCTTTCTTAAGGTTGCTAAAACTCGGGATTGTGTGGCAAAGGGTTAAGTGGGTAACATCAGAAAGAGTTGATAAATAAGCAAATTTTGATAGTAAGGTTATCTGTTATGGTGTCATCAGAAGTAGGTAGATGTATGAGTACATCTGTACCTACACTAAGTAGTGTTTTTGGTTCAGGCTCATGGTACAGGCTATCTTTATATACCGGTATGTTGAAATCTGTTACAATTGTGACATAAAACACGAAAGAAAAGTTTTTTTGAATGTAAAAAACTGTATGAAAAGGAGCAATTGTTGATACAGTTACATGCCACTGCTCCTTTTCAGATGCCAAGCCCCCGTAGCTCAGTCGGTAGCGTACAGGACTTGAGAACAGGAGGTCGCTGGTTCAATCCCAGGCTTGGCCAATTTCTTTCCGAGGACTGATGATAGTCATTGCGACAGAATTCATTCCTCTCTCACCACTGACCATTGTTTCGACGATGGTTATGTGGGAAAGCAGCCAGTGGCTTGGAAAGAATATTGTGCGGAGTACTGGTAAAAGAAACTCCCGGAAAGCATGGATAGGTGCACTGGCTGCCATGATATGGCTGAAATAATGTTGAAAACGGCATTAAACACCATACAGTTAATCCTTTTCAGACAAGGTTTTTCACAAAGGTGACTGGCAGGAGTATGAAAAGTCAGATTTGTACAGTATTTGGTCAATTCTTTGTATACATGTAGAAGAAACTTGCTCCTAAAGATTAACCATTTGTCACACAATCCTGAGTTTTAATGACCCTAAGAAAGAAAGCTTTTGAAGACATTGTGGAAAAGGAGAAAATGCAGGTAACCAGCATTTTCTCCTTTTGCCACAATGTTTTTTACTCAATTAAAGACAAGTATCATCATTTGAGCTGCCTTTGATTTGTCATCTGCAAATGCTTTGAATTCGGACATGTCTGAAACTTTGTTATTTGGTAAAGAGTTAGGGGCGTGTTAGCCCAATAATTTTGTTTTAATGTGTGCAATAGAATTATCACAAAAGGCAAATACCAGATGAAATAAAAGGCAAATACAAAATAAAATTTTACATGCCTTGTGGAGTGAAACTGACTCTCTTTTTGTTTTTACAATTGAGCATGACATACCAGATAAAAATGCCTGTTACTGCTTTCATCTAACCCTTTACCAAACAATCCTAAGTTTTAACGACCCTAACAGAGAAGGCTTTGGAAATAATGGAGGGTAAAACAGAAAATGCTGGTAACCAGCATTTTATTCTTTTCCTGCATTGTTTTCTGCCCTTTCACTCACAAATTCCATCTTTTGTCATCGGCCTATGCTTTGAAATTGGACAAATCCAAAATTTTGTCATTTGGTGAAGGGTAAAATCTAACAATGAAATGAATATAAGCTTTGCCACTATCATCTCGTTTTAACAGTTACCTCCTTACCAAACAACAGAATTTCAGACTGGTCCAGATTGAAAGCATCTGCAGAAGACAAATCAAATGTGACTCAAAATAGAAATTTGTTTCGGGAAGGGTTGAAAACATTGTGGGAAAAGGAGAAAATGCTGGTTACCAGCATTTTCTCCTTTTCCCACAATGTTTTCAAAAGGCTTTTTCCTCAGTGTCATTAAAAGTCGGGATTGTGTAGTAAAGGGTTGTGTGACCAAGAAATGTGAGTAATCCACATTCAGAAAATATGGTCTAGGAATACAGTGATTCTGACTTATGACCTCACTTTTTTTTTCATTCATGATATATCACATTGCTAATCCCGTAGGCCCCTTAACTCTTTACCTCACAATCCCGAGTTTTAACAGTCCTGAGGGGGAGGCCATTGGAAAACATTGGGAAGAAAGGAGAATATGCTGGTAACCAGCATTTTCTCCTTTCCCCACAATGTTTTCCATTCTTTTAACATCAAATTTTATAATTTGAGCCACAATGATTCTTTCGTTTGCGTTGCTTTCAATATATACAATACAATACACTTCATTCTCTCAGTTACATTAATGTACAATATGAGATATAGGTGGTCATTGAAAAAAAAAAAGCTGGTTTACATATAATGATAAAGGAAATTCCAGTGGTACAGAGGAAGTAGATTAATTTAAAAAAAAATGTATAATATATATCAGTTGCAAGCTGCAAAAGGGAAAATCCCATTGTGTAAAATGCATAAAATTCTCAACCTGACAGCGGGCATGTGTACATGATAATCAACTCATGTTCTGTTACAGTGCATGATGAGTTGAGCTTGCAATGCGTCTTAGAGAAAGTCTATTGATTGTTTGATTGTATGGTGTTTAACACTGTTTTCAACATTATTTCAGTTATATCTCGGCGGCCAGTGCACCTATCCATGCTTTCCTGGAGTCTCTGTTACCAGTACTCCGCACAATATTCTTTTCAAGCCACTGGCTGCTTTCCCGCATAACCATCGTCGAAACAATGATCAGCGATGAGAGAGGAATGAATCCTGTCACAATGACTATCATCAATCCTCGGAAAGAAATTGCCCAAGCCGGGGATCAAACCAGCGACCTCCTGTTCTCAAGTCTTGTACGCTACCGACTGAGCTACGGGGCTCAGCAGAGAAAGTCTATAGATGAGTCTAAAATTCTGTTGTTTGGTAAAGAGTTAAGCATTTCCCTAACAACAACTATTGAACCCTTCCAAATTGTGAGCATCTGCAGAGGACAAACTTGAAAGTGGTACAAATGAACTTAAGTTCTTTTACAGGATAGATAATATTGTGAGAAAAGGAGAAAATGTTGGTTACCAGCATTGTCTCCTTTTTCCACAATGTTTTCAAAAGTCATTTTTCTCAGGGCCATGAAAAAATGGGATTGTTTGGTAGAGGGATAAACATGTGTTCACAATAAGAAAATTTGTAATGGATAAATTACACTGAAACCATGTGATTAATATCTGATGATATTAATGATTTAACTATATTAACCCTTTACCACACAGTCCCGAGTTTTAACAACCCTAACAAAGAAGGCTTTTGAAAACATAGTGGGAAAAAAAGAAAATGCTAGCAACCAGCATTTTCTCCTTTTCCCAATGTGTTTTCTACCCAATCAAAAACAAACGCTATCATTTGAGCCATATTTAAATTGTGGTCTGCATATGTTTTCAATTTGGACCAGTCTAAAATTTTGTCGTTTGGTAAAGAGTTAATAGTTAAATCATTAGGACATGACTTTTTGATGAGGAAGGCAATGGAATAATTTCATGTATTATATTTATAAGATAAAATTATGAAGCGGGGGGAGGGTTGGGGAATTGAGAATTGTTTGATGAAGAGTTGATTATGTGTGTTTGTTACATATTTGAAGATCTAATGAGAACAGGAAATTAACAAACCATACTAAATACATTTAATTAAATTTACATTGATAGTCTGATCAGAAAAAATACAAATAAAATTATGATATTTACGGAGTTAATTAACATTATACTTTTCTTTTTACCATGCTGTTTATTAACTCTTTACCCCACAACAAACTTTTAGGGCAGTCCAAATTGAAAGTGTTTGCAGATGACAAATAAAATGGGGCAAAAACAACAGTATCTCTCTTTGAGCTTGTTCAAAACATTTTTGGGAAAAGAAGAAAATGCTGGTTACCAGCATTTTCTTCCTTTCCTACAATGTTTTAAAAAGCCTTCTTCTTCAGGGTCGTTAAAACTCAGGAGGGGGGTCCTGCGTGGCTCAGTAGTAATGTGTGGGACTTGTAACCTGGAGGTCCCGGGTTCAAACCTCACCTGATCCGCTGGGTTTTTCGTGGGAGTGTCCTTGGGCAAAACACTTCAGAGTCTTAGCCTAGTAACTGGTGAAACCCAGGAAATACATGAATTTGTGAGCTGTCGCCATGATATGATTGAAATAATGTTGAAAGCGCCGTAAACACCATTCAATAAAACTCAGGATTGTGTGGTAAAGAGTTAAATGTTCCAGGTATTTTGCTTTTGTACTTATATGTACATTTGTGGCAGATTTGATATATTGAGTATGTGCTTCTTTCTGGTGATGTCTTGCTCGACTATCGGTTTCCCATTTATCAAATGTTCTCATGCTACTCGAAGCAAGTACAAGTACCAGGAAAGTTACTAGTTTCCACAGTATGGCCCGCAACATGCGAAATGGGACCTTTGGACATTTTCGTAAAGTGTCGTCCTGGATTAGTCTGCGCAGGCTAATCCAAGACGGCACTTTACGATTACATAATATCTTTTCATACAATAGACTTTCGTGAAACAGAAAATCACACAAAAACAGGAAGTGTCATCTCGGATTAGTCACAGACTGCACAGGCTGATCTGGGACAACACACTTTTACGCATAAGTATGTCTGAACGCCCCTTTTCGTGTGTTGCACGCCATATAAAATACTGTATACATGTAATACTAATTGCACTGAGTGTATTCAGGTTATACATAACTTGTCATGTGATTGTAGCCATTCAGTGACTAACAGGAAGCTAAAGAAAACTTTTGACAAAATTTCATACCAGATTTTTGTGAAAGAATTTTTCAGACATGTGGAAATGAAATTTAGATGCTAGTTTTGAAATGAGTGAGGAGGGTGAGATTTATCAAGCACTTATCCCTTTATCACACAATCACAACTTTTAATGACTTTGAGAATGATGTATTTTGAAAACATTGCGGGAAAAGGAAAAAAATGCTGGTGACCAGAATTTTCTCCTTTTCCCACAATGTGTCCTACCCTATCGTAGACAAATTTCATATTTTGAGTTACTTTTAATTTGCTGCCTGCAAGTGCTTTCAATTTTGACAAGTGTAAAATTTTGTCCGTCTGGTAATGAAGTAATGAGTATTATCTGACAATAGTTAACTCTTTACCAAACGACAAACTTTTGAACTGGACCAAATTCAAAGTATTTGCAGATGACAAGTGTTGCTAAAATGATGATATCTGTCTCTGATAGGGTAGAAACATTGTGGGAAATGGAGTAAATGCTGGTTACCAGCATTTTCTCCTTTTCCCACAATGTTTTCAAAAGCCTTCTCTTTTAGGGTCATTAAAAGTTGGGACTGTGTGGTAAAGAGTTAATCACATGAAGAGGCCATGTTGACTGCCTGATAAAGGAATATAGTAAATTTAACCTTATCCCAAATGGAAAATTTTACACTATTTCAGATTCAAAACATCTGCAGATGACAAAATCAGAACTAGTAAAAATGAGTTTCAGGTCTCTAATATGGTAGAAAACATTGTGGGAAAAGGAAAAAAATGCTGGTTACCAGCATTTTCTCCTTTTTCCACAATGTTTTTAAAAGCCAGCTTTCCCTGGCTTGTGAAAACCCATGATTGTTTGGTAAAGGGTTACCCGGTAACCCTTGTAATGGTAAATAAAGGAAATAGACATTTTTAGTCAGTACCAAAGATGTAGATATACTGCAGTTTTAGGCATGTTTTTGGTCAGAATATCTGGCAAAGAAGCACATAGCGTAGATCTAAGATCAGACTGCTCAGTCTGTGTAGTGTGATCTTAATCTACACTGTACACACAAGCAATTAAATTGGGGGTACATGGGTAAATATTTGCTTGTTGTAACTCAACAATAGTTAGACGGAACATGTAGTTTTATTAGCTCCACTGGCCGAAGGCCAGCGGGCTTATGTCATGGCCCGGTGTCCGTTGTGCATCCGTCCGTCCGTGCGTCCGTCCGTGCATCCGTCCGTCTGTGCGTTAACTTTTATTTCAAACATCTTCTTCTCTGAAACTACCCATCCAATTTTCATGAAACTTCACAGAAATGATCCTGCCATGGTCCTCTTCAGAATTTCTTGAAAGAATTTGATTCCTTCAAAAACTCTGGTTGCCATGGCAACAAAACTGAAAAATGTTGGAAATCTTTAAAAATCTTCTTGTCTGAAACCATAAGGCATAGGGCTACCAAATTTTGCATGTAGCTTTATGTAGTAGACCTCTATCATGTTTCTTGAAATTATAGCCCTGGGGTGAAAATTGGCTCCAGGGGTCACAAGTTTTACATAGGCTTATATAGAGAAAACTTTAAAAATCTTCCAGTACCTAGCCATAAGGCCTAGAGCTACCAAATTTTGCATGTAGCTATATCTAGTGGGCCTCTACCAAGCAGGCCAAAATTTTAGCCCTGGGGTCAAAATTGGCCCCGCTGCAGGGGTAACAAGTTTTACATGGGCGTACATAGTGACAACTTAAGAAATCTTCCAGTACCTAGCCATAAGGCCTAGAGCTACCAAATTTTGCATTTAGCTTGGTCTGGTGGGGGTCTACCAAAAGTGCCCAAATTACAGTCCTGGGGTCAATTTGGCCTCATGCGGGGGGGGTGGGGGGGGAGGTTCACAAGATTTACATGGGCATATATAGGGAAAACTTTTAAATCTTGGGGTACATAGCCATAAGGCTTAGGGCTACCAAATTTTGCATAATTATAGCTCTATCTAGTGGACAACTACAAAGAGGGCCCCAAGTTACAACCCTAGGATCAAGTTTGGCCCTGCACCAGGGGTCACAAGTTTACATGGGTTTATGGAGTGAAAACTTCAGAAACGGTCTTGTTACTAGCCATAAGGCCAAGAACTCCCAAATTTTATCATAAACATTGTGCTTATAGGGTGAAAATTCAAAAAATCCTTTTGCTCCTAACCGCAAACCCAAGGGCTATCAAATCTGGAGCACTTTTGATTTTTAGCTCCACTGGCCGAAGGCCAGCGGGCTTATGTCATGGCCTGGTGTCCGTCGTGCGTCCGTCCGTCCGTCCGTGTGTGCGTCCGTCCGTCCGTCCGTCCATCCATCCGTGCGTTAACTTTTATTTCAAACATCTTCTTCTCTGAAACTACCCATCCAGTTTTCATGAAACTTCACAGAAATGATCCTGCCATGGTCCTCTTCAGAATTTCTTGAAAGAATTTGATTCCTTCAAAAACTCTGGTTGCCATGGCAACAAAACTGAAAAATGTTGGAAATCTTTAAAAATCTTCTTGTCTAAAACCATAAGCCATAGGGCTACCAAATTTTGCATGTAGCTTTATGTAGTAGACCTCTATCATGTTTCTTGAAATTATAGCCCTGGGGTGAAAATTGGCTCTGCCCCAGGGGTCACAAGTTTTACATAGGCTTATATAGAGAAAACTTTAAAAATCTTCTTGTCTGAAACCATAAGGCATAGGGCTACCAAATTTGGCATGTAGCTTTATGTAGTAAACCTCTATCATGTTTCTCGAAATTATAGCTCTGGGGTGAAAATTGGCTCTGCCCCAGGGGTCACAAGTTTTACCTAGGCTTATATAGAGAAAACTTTAAAAACTTTAAAAATCTTCCTGTACCTAGCCATAAGGCCTAGAGCTACCAAATTCTGCATTTAGCTTGATCTAGTTGGGGTCTACCAAAAGTGCCCAAATTATAGTCCTGGGGTCAATTTGGCCTCATGCTGGGGGGGGTCACAAGATTTACATAAGCTTACATAGGGAAAACTTCTAAATCTTGATGTACATAGCCGTAAGGCTTAGGCTACCAAATTTTGCATAATTATAGCATTATCTAGTGGACAACTACAAAGAGGGCCCAAGTTACAGCCCTAGGATCAAGTTTGGCCCTGCACCAGGGATCACAAGTTTTACATGGGTTTATGGAGTGAAAACTTCAGAAACCGTCTTGTTACTAGCCATAAGGCCAAGAACTCCCAAATTTAGCATGTTATTCTTCTAATACACATATTCCCCATTTAGTCCGACTGTAGCCCTGGGGTCAAAGTTTTATAAGGGCTTATATAGTGAAGACTTCTCTTCATGGTTTATATTTATAAGCCAGTGGAGCGATACAGGGCCATCATGGCCCTCTTGTTTCACTAACTTACCACAACATGTTGCCTTCTTATATGAAAAGTCACATTAGATGACTTTGAAAACATCCTGGTAAACAACATATTTGTAATCAACACTAATAAAGGTATAGTATGCAATTCCAAAGGCATCCTTGTAAACTATTAGTTATCAACATCAATATAGGTTTAGTATGCAATTATGAAAACATCCTTGTAAACTAGTAATCACCATCAGCAAAGGTTTAGTATGCATATACGAAAAATTCCTTGTAAACCATTTGTAATCGACATCAGTAAAGATTTTAGGTATGCAATTACAAAAAATTAAATACATGTACCTTGTAAACTATTAGTAATCAACATTGATATAGGTTTAGTACCTATATCAAATAATATGAAAGCATCCTTGTAAACTATTAGTAATCAACATAATTCAAGGCTTAGTATGCAATATATAGTATTACACAACCATGAAAAAATCATTGTAATGGAGATATTGCTCATTATGAGGAATAGTTCCTTTTTTTGTCGTCTACACAGTCACCTGCAGCTAGTAATTTTCTTACCTCATTGCTTTTCCTTTTGAGTTTTCAAAATTATGGGATTTTTCAATAGGCGAAAAAATTGTAGGAGGAAATGCTAGATAAACTGTTTTCTCCTTTTTTTCCAGGAATGTTTTTAAAAGCTTTGGATCCTACATGTATCAGGATATGAATGTATAGAATTGTTTGCTTGTGTTGATTTACCATTGCAGCTAAGAATGAGATACAAAATGCTGGGGTACAATATGTCCTGGACTCTGTTATACCTGAACTGCAGGCCGATCCAACAAAGAGATTTATCTATGTAGAAATTGCCTTCTTTGCAAGATGGTGGGATGAACAGAATAATGTCACAAAAGAACAAGTTAGAAATCTAGTAGACAGAGGTAAGGCAGAGAGGTTAGGAGTTATCAACACAGACAATTTCATTCCAATTTTGTAATTTTATTTATGTGTTATGCTCTGACAAAAGGGGATTTCAATGCATCTCCGTGATGCATTGTACCAAGCAACTCGTCATATATTTGTGGATCCAGGGAATCCATTTTGTCTAACAACAAACTGAATCATTAGGCAGACTGGCCCTTGATATGCAAAAAACTTACCAATAGCAGAAGTTTCGACTCAAGTCAGCCTTTACAGGCTGCACAGGGTGACCTGGGTCAATAGTTTTTGCAGATGTGTTAAACCCCTTTTTCACAGAGCATGGTTCATAATTATATAACTGTACAAAAAGCCAAACTCAGTAGTACAGGACTTGAAACCAGGGTTTCACTGGTTGGGATCCCCAGCTCGGCAAATTTCTTTCAGGGGGTTGATGATAGTCATTGCAATGCGATAGATTCCTCAATCAATACAGATTATAGTTTCAATGACGGTTATGTGGGAAAGCAGCCAGTGGCTTGGGAAGAATGTTGTTGGGACTACTGGTAAAAGAAACTCTAGGAAAGCTTTGATAGAAGTTAATCACCATACCAACCAACTGTACAAATATGATTTCTGATTTCAGTATATGGTAGTCGACATTTTGAAACCCTTGTGAAGAGGAAATGCTGTTTGCAATAAAAAAAATTGCTCTTTTCCCCAAAGTATTTAAGATGTAAAACAGTGTTTTGTTTGCCTTCAAATACTTGTCCCTATGTACATGTAATTTTAAAAGCTTTTGATAGGTCTAAATAAGCTTTACAGAGATAGGAGAACTCTAAGGCTTTAACCCTTTACCACACAATCCTGACTTTTAACGACCCTGAGAAAGAAGCCCTTTGAAAACATTGTCAGAAAAGGAGAAAATGCTGGTAACCAGCATTTTCTCCTTTTCCCACAATGTTTTCTACCGTTCCCAAAACAAATTTCAAATTTTCAGTCACATTTATTTTGTCGTCTGCAAATGCTTTTTATTTGGACTAGTCTAAAATTTTGTTGTTTGGTAAAGAGTTTACCACACAATCCTGGGTTTTAATGACCCTGAAGAAGAAATCTTTTATAAACATTGTGTGAAAAAGAGGAATTGCTGGTAACCACCATTTTCTCCTTATCCCATGATGTTTTGTATCCTATCATAGACACATGTCATAATTTTGAGCCAAATTTAAATTGTTGCCTGCAAATGCTTTCAATAGGGACAAGTATAAATTTTCCTCGTGTGATAAAGAGTTTACTCTTTACCAAACAACAAAATTTTAAACCAGTTCAAAGTGTAAGCATTTGCAGACGACAAAATAAATGTAACCCAAATATTTAAATTTGTTTCGGGAAGGATAGAAAAAATTGTGGGAAAAGGAGAAAATGCTGGTTACCAGGATTTTCTCCTTTTCCCACATTGTTTTCTAAAGCTTTTTTTCCATGGGGTCGTTAAACGTTGGGATTGTGTGGCAAAGGGTTAAGAGAATATAAGAGGTCCTGTTTGTACAGCATGAACTTGTCAATGTTTGTAGAGATAGAAAATATTGGGATCCTGAATGGCTCAGTGGTCAAGATGTAGGGTTTAACATTCAGAGGACCTAGGTTTGATACTTACTCACGGCCCTGGGTGAAAGTGGTGAAAATCATAGCACAATCAATTAATTCAATAATAACTCTTTACCAAATGACAAAATTTTAGACTGGTCCAAATTGAAAGCATTTGCAGATGACAATTTAAATGTTGCTGAAATAATGATTTATCTCTTTGATAGGGTAGAAAACATTGTGGGAAAAGGAGAAAATGCTGGTTACCAGCATTTTCTCCTTTTCCCACAATGTTTTCCAAAGGATTTTTTCCCAGGGTCGTAAAAATCCGGGATTGTTTGGTAAAGGGTTAGTTGAAGAAACTAGTTTTATAAGATAAGAAGTTTGAGTGATTTCTGAGCAAGGTTCTTCACATGCCTTATACATGCACTGCTAAGAATTCAAGTGGGGTTTACTTGAGGAAAAGGTTTAAATGGGATAAATGTCAAATAAATTCATGTATGGACCATCATTACTTTGTGATTTGGTGATCCAATTTGCCTTTAACCCTTTACCAAATCATTCTGTGTTTTAACAACCCCGAGGAACAAGGCCCTCAAATCACTGCGGGAAAAGACAAAAATGCTTGTAATCACAATGTTCTCTTTTTCCATCATTTTCTTCCCTGTCCAGATCATGCAGTATAATCTTGTAACTGAACAAGTCATTTCTACCTTTTTGGTTGGCTAAGATACTTATTCTCAACAAATCAAACAGACTTAGACTACAAAATTTGAATGGTATTTACAATGAAATATGGCATTATTTTGTGCACTTTAAGCTATTTTACTGGTAATCATTATCATTGTGTCATTCAGACAATTGTGATGATTACCAACAGTATAGGTTTCATTGAAGAAGTAGGTTGATTTAAATCTTTACCAAACAACAGAACTTTAGACTGGTTGAAACTGAAAGCAATTGCAGACGACAAAATAAAAGTGACTTTAAAATTTGGTTTTGGGAAGGGTAGAAAACATTGTTGAAAAAGGAGAAAATGCTGGTTACCAGCATTTTCTCCTTTTCCCACAATGTTTTCAAAAAGCTCCTTTCTCAGGGTCGTTAAAAATTGGGATTGTGTGGTAAAGGGTTAACTCTTAACTCCTTACTGGACAAAAAATTTAGCCTTGCACTCGTCAAAAACAATTGAAAACAACAAACTTTTACATAAATGCTGCTCTTTTCCAACGGTGTTTTCAAAGTGTCTCTTTCTCTAGATCATTAAAACTCAGGATTACGTGATAATAGTTTATACCCAAAATATTTCCCTTTTTGACACTTGAACCAATATTTCAGGTTCGCTAGAGTTCATACTTGGTGGATGGTGTATGAACGATGAGGCTACCACTCATTATCAGGCAATAATCGACCAGCATACTCTTGGGTTTGATTTTCTGAAGAGAAACTTTGGACCATGCGGCCGCCCAAAGGTTGCCTGGCAAATTGACCCCTTTGGTCATTCAAGAGAGCAGGCCTCACTGTTTGCACAGGTTGATTGGATTTCGTTTTTTTTTTTTTCACCTTATTACACCATTGTCTTCTGAAGTTGATGACTCTTCGGAAAGGATCTAGAATATTCATTCTTCTTCATTTTATTATATATAGTAAGATGTAGATGTTATTGGGATTGGGTTTTACAATCTGCTTCCTCACAATCTACTGCTTAACTCTCCATCAAACAACAAAATTTTAGACTGGTCAAGATTGAAAGCATTTGCAGATGACAAAATAAAAGTGACTGAATATTTGAAATTTGTTTTAGGAAGGGTAGAAAACATTGTGGGAAAAGGAGAAAATGCTGGTAACCAGCATTTTCTCCTTTTCCCACATTGTTTTCAAAAGCCTTCTTTGTCATGGTCATTGAAAGTCAGGATCGTGTGGAAAAGGGTTAAAATGATGCAGATTCAAGAGTCTGTGAAAAATTGCGATGATTTATATATTTTTGGATGAAACAGTATGTGCCATGCTCTGTGAAAAGGGGGCTTAATGCATCTGTGTGATGCATCATACCAATCAAGTCATCACAGTATCATACATCCCTAAAATCTGTTTTGTGTGACAACCTACTGAATAATAGGTAGACTGGTGCTATGGACATTCAGAAAATTGATCAACAGCGAAAAATTACGGCCCAGGACAAGTTTCAAGTTCAATGTGAAATGTAGGCCACCAGCCCATACACATGTACAAACATTACAAAAAATATAAACAAGACATACAGGTGAATGATGAACATAACATGTAAATAAACAATGAATAGTATTCAAAATGACACTTATCACTAAATCGTTGAGAAGACATAATGTATATAAAGATCATACTTGTGAGATATAGAGACTATTTCATGGAACAATAAAAATTGTATGTTGAATTTCATGTTTCATTATATACAACATATATGTTTTGGTAGAATGATACTTGAAGTGATTACGAAAAGTTAGATAGGAACGTATTTCTCGCTTTGAATGCATGGAAAATGTACATATCAAGATTTCTAACACTCTTTTTATCTTGTAATGCCATTGATTGACAGAATTTATGGAAAGAAGACTATGTGTAATAAAAGCCTTGTAAATATTTAACAGGTAGATCGGAATATAGAGGACAGACCGTTATAAAGGGTTATTCATCCTCAATCATAGTCTCACAATACAAACAAGTACGACATTCTCTTGGAATATCTCTATATCTACCTTCTTCTATCATTAAGCAGTGGCAAGAACTATGGAAAGAGGCTTACCATGATCGAAATTTGGCAACATCGATATTCATTATGTATGATTCTGTTCCAAAATCTGTTTTAAAATGGATACATGAACTCAACTTTCTATTTGTGCTACAGTTCGCTATCCAAGTTTGCTTATACTGATAGGTTACTCTTTGAAGATATTCTGAAAAAAAGACACTATCTCACAGGCTGAACTGGGTCAGTACTTTTCACAGATGTATTAAGCCCCCTTTTCACAGAGCATGACTCATATTTTGATGTTACAAACTTTTTACCTGGTCGCCTAGGTATTAATTTGCCTTTTTTGTTAGATGGGCTTTGATGGTTTGTTTTTTGGTCGCCTTGACTACCAAGACAAAAATAATCGACTGAATCATTCAACCATGGAAATGATGTGGCATGGGAGTGCTAATCTTGGTAAGTCAACGTCTTTGAAACAGGAATCTTTCTTTGAAAATTCTTAACCCATATCCTGCTGAATGAAAGAAATGAAACTTTCAAACTGATGGCATAAACCCAAATTTTACTACTTTAAGGGTATTTTTGGGGAAAAGATATCTCCTTATCAGACAGTGTAGATCCAAAATCAGACTGCATGCTCTGTGCATTCTGATCTTGATCTACACTGTCTGCAAAAGATCATTGAGTTGAGCTTAGCAGCCTAAGGTGTAGGTAGTACTGGTAAATCATCAACTCCTCAGTATTTTTTTTTTTTTTTTTTTTGTTTAGTGTTTACCCTAGAAAAAGGAATGTTTTCATGGAAATACTGGAATAAACCAATCTGTCTGGCAGTCTGTGGCCATTCTTTAAACCTTTACCAAACAGTCCCAATTTTTAATGAGCCTGAGAAAGGAGGCTTTTGAAAACATAGTGGGAAAAGGAGAAAATGCTGGTAACTAGCATGGTCTTTTTTCCTCACAATGTTTTCTACCCAATGATAGACAAATTTAGTTTGTTGTCAGCAAATGCTTTCAATTTGGTCAAGGCTAAAATTTTGTCATATGGTAAAGGGTTAGTTTTTGTCATGAATTTCTCCATTAGTTATGCTGTCATTGTATTTAACCCTTTACCACACAATCTTCAGTTTAAATGACCCTGACAGAAAAACATTTAAAAACATGGTGGGAAAAGGAGACAATGCTGGTAACCAGCATTTTCTCCTTTTCCCACAGTATTTTTTATCCTTCCAAAGGCAAATACAACAATTTCAACCACATATGATCTGTCGTCTGCTAATTCTTCGGATTTGGACAAGTCCAAAATTTTGTGGTTTGGTAAAGAGTTAACCTTTGTACAATTTTTAGCAAAAAACTGTAAAGAGGTAAGACCGGTTGAACGTTCAAGAATAAGCATGCATATATGCACATACCTGCTTTCATTGCTGGCATTTTCTCTCTTTATTGTTAATCTTGAACTGCCCAAAAAATGTTAAGTCCTTGCTGGCACAATGAAATTGTAGACATTTTCATGTTGAAAGCATTTGCAAATGACAAATTAATGTGACTTAAATGACTAGATATGCCTTCAAAAAGAGAGAAAATATTGTCTGAAATGGAGAATATGGTAGCCCCTTTTTTTGTCGAATATGAAAAATTTCTGGATTGTAAGTTAAAGTTTAGGCCATTACCACACAATCATGTGTTTTAATGACCCTGAAGATGAAGGGTTTGGAAACATTGTGCGAAAACGTGAAAATGCCAGAAACCAGCATCTTCTCCTTTTCCCACAATGTTTTCTACCAATTCAAAGGTTACTTCTAATTTGTCGTCTGCAAACGCTTTTAGTTTGGACAAGTCTAGAATTTTGTTGCTTGGTAAAGAGTTAAAGGGTAAAAGCACTGTATATAACTCATTACTTGATTTTTTCAATAGGTGAGAAGGCAGACCTGTTTACAGGTGCCCTTTACAATGGATATGGACCTCCAAGTGGATTTAATTGGGACCAGTTCAGTCAAGATGCACCAATTATGGTTTGTTTACTATTTCTTGTCATGGACTTATCTTTTGTCTTTTGATATTACATCTGCTGTGGACAAGCCTCAAATTATTTATATCTTCATTTGTCACAGTATTTGTTTTTTTTGCCAATATGGTTTAGTATTGTCAAATACAATTATGTTGTTTATGCTTGGAAAAGGAGCATTTGCTTCCTACAAGGTATGCCATAGTTTACTTGCAATGTTTTCAAATGGTTTTTACTATGAAGGTGACCAAAAGTCGTATTTTTCTGTTCGCCCTTTTAAGACACAATCCTGAGTTTTAACAACCCAGAGAAAGACAGCCTTTGACAAGTTTGTGTGAAAAGGAAAAAATGCTGATAAAAAGCATTTTCTCCTTTTGGTACAATGTTTTTATACTCTTTCAAAGACAAATTCACTATTTCAGCCACACTTGATTCGTCTGCAAACAGTTGCAGTATGGACATGTCTATGGGTTTTGTATAGAATAAATGTTGAATATACACATGACATAATAAGCCATGTTCTGTGAAATGGGGGCTTAAATGCATCTGCAAAAAGTATTGACCTAGGTCAGATTGCACAGTCTGCACAGGCTGATCTGGGCCAAAACTTATTGCTATAGGTCAGTTTTCTGGATGTCAGTGGACCAGTGTACCTCTTTGAATCAAGTGGTTGTTCTACAAAAGGGATTTTATGGATGCTAGACCATGGTAAATATTGTCACAGACATTGTCATGGAAGAATAAAGAGATTTATGCTACAATTTGAAGATTTGCTTTTGGCAGAATACCTGGTAAAAAGTATCAGGTAGTGTATTGCTAAGATTACACTGTACATTCTGCGCATTTGATCTCGATCTGTGCTATCTGTAGAAGCAATTGAGGTCATGCTAAGGACTTTGTAGATTAATACACATGTGATTTTCTGACAGGATGATGAACGTCTTCATGATTACAATGTGGATGAAAGGGTGAAAGATTTTGTGACAGCTGTCACAGATCAGGTAAGCTTACATTTGAGCCATGCTCTTTGAAAAGGTGACTTAATGTGTCTGCGAAAACTATCGATTCAGGTCAGCCTGCGCAATCCGTGCAGGCTGACCTGGGCCGAAACTTTTCGCTGTATGTCAATTTTCTGTATGTCAAAGGACCAGTCCGTGTCATGATATGGTTGTTAGACAAAAAGTTTTTTTATGGATCCATAATTATATGATGACTTGCTTGGTATAATGCATCATGGAGATGCATTAAGATCCCTTCTGCCAGAGTGCACCTCATTTATCTTATGACCCTGAAGAAAAGAGCTGTTGAAAGCATTTCGGGAAAAGGAGAAAATGTTTGTATCAGCGTTTTCTCCTTTTCCTGCAGTAGTTTCTACCTTTTCAAAGAAAAGTTCCATTTTTAGCTCAGCAGTTCAAAAAAAAAAAAAAAACAATGAGTTATTGTCATAGCTCTGGCGTCGGCGGCGTCTGGGTTGTGCAAAAACTTTTACATTTTATAGTATCTCTGTTATTACTGAAGATATTTACAAGTTGTTAACTGTCAAAAAGGAAATTCGTACAACTGGAGCAGGTAACCATCAAAATATTTATGACACAGTTGTGCTCGACTTTTGACTAACAGTTTTCTTTAAAATCAAGCACTTGCAGCCGAGCATGGGCACCTGCATGCGGTTCTCTTGTGTTTACTAAATTTCAATGGTTGTCTGCTATATACTGTTAATATAGAAAAGAGTAACTTACTGGTCCAGGAAATATTTAGGGTAAGATCACCCTAACTAATCACCTAACTAAATTTATAACCAAGAAAGTTGTACTAGCAACATTGTGTTTGAGACACTGGCTACATGCCCACCCCCTAGATTTTTAAGCCCATTTCACAGGCACTGATTGGCTTTGAGGAAAAAGTATTGACATGTCATGCTAATTCTGAATGCTTATATTGACTCACTGCTTAACCCTTTCCCAAACAAGCCCTGACTTTCACGTGTCTGCAGTACAAGTCTTTTGAAAACACTGGGAAAAGGAGAAACTGCTCGTAATGAGCAATTTCTCCTTTGCCCACAGTGTTTTCTACCCTTTTTGAGAACTTTCTGCCATCTTCATCCAATTTAAAATTGTCGTCTGCAAACTCTTTCAATTTGGACCAGTCTAAAATTTATCGTTTGGGAAAGGGTTAAGAACGTGAAACACAAAGAGAGAAAAAGAAACTATTGTTACAATCTTGCCCATTCCTAACTCATTCCTTGTCCCTCAAGTGATCAGAGAAGACTTTAATATTGCATTTTCAAGATTTTCAGGGTTAGATAATGTCTAAAAATGTGGAATAATGTAGACCATTCTATGTAGTCTTTGACTTGGTAATGTGCAGTGTGATTTCAGTCTACAATGCCAAAGAAGAACCAGGGTCTCTATTCACCAACCATTCATATGAACATTCTCAGTCTTATGCTCAAGAATTTTCTAAATTTGAAAGTAACACATCTTCTGATTGGCTACAGCATCTGGTTTTGACCTATTAGAAATTGTGTTACTTTCAATCTTGGAGAATAAGACTAAGAATGCTTTTAAGACTGGTTGGTGAATATGGATCCTGATGTTGGCTGTTGCATGTTAAGTTGAAAGCGGGCAAAGGTGTGGTTCATTTTGATTTTTCAGGCCAAGCACTTTGCTACCAATCACATTGTGATGACGATGGGGTCCGACTTTCAGTATCAGAATGCCAATCATTGGTATAAAAACATGGACAAACTCATCAAGTATACCAATGAACTGGTTTGTGTTTAAATAATATATTTGATAAAATATACACATTTTCTTGAACTCATCACCACTTGCAGATGATTTTTCATGTTTTGCAGCAAACCACTGTTGAAAATTAAAAGAGGATTTCTCATAATTGCTTGAAGCAAGTGATTTTCACCCCATACCAAAATGTTTTGCAAAGCTGTCAATTTAAGAGGCATAGAAAGTCATATTTTTTTAGTTATTTGTTTTAATTATGATTTGCAAGAACTAACTATTTGCCAGGTTAAAGCAACATGTACATGTAAAGTTTTGATTACAATTTACAACTTCATGCACAATACAGAAAGCAATCCTTCATCATGAATGCATTGATATAAGCAATAAAGGATAGCCATTAGCATATAATGTTTGTATGACTTTCCTAGCTTTTGTTGCCATCAAGTGTTTCATTTCAGCAACATTCTAAAGGCAGTAAGATCAATGTGTTGTACTCCACTCCCTCGTGTTACCTGTATCAACTGAACCATGCCAATAAAACCTGGACAACAAAATCTGATGACTTTTATCCGTATGTTGTTCATGCTCACGCTGTCATGAATGGTTTCTTTACAAGTAGACCAGCTTTGAAATATTATGTGCGGAAAAGCAATAGCTTCTTACAGGTACCTTCACCCTGTATGGAAATTATATCAACGTACCCAATAAAAAATCTCATCTCACCTCATCTTCTACTTCATATCTTTTGCAAAGTCTTGCAGCATAGGACTTTTAACTCTGTACCAGACAACGCAATTTTAGACCTATTCAACTTAACTCTTTACCACACAATCCCGAGTTTTAATGACCCTGGGGAAGGGGCCTTCTGAAAACATTGTGGGAAAAGAAGAAAATGCTGGTAACCAGCATTTTCTTCTTTTCCCACAATGTTTTCCACCCTTTGAAAGCCAAATTTTACATTTTGAGTAACATTTAAGTCCAAAATTTTGTTGTTTGGTAAAGAGTTAAAAGGCAATTGCAGAAGACAAATCAAAGGTGGCTAAAATACTGGAATTTGTTTTCTGTAGAATAAAAGTATTTTTGGAAAAGGAGAAAATGCTGGTTACCATGTTTTCAAAAGCATCTTTACTCAGAGTTGTTAAAACTTGGGATTGTGTGGTAAAGGATTAAACACTTTGTGGCAGGAACAAAAATTGTTCATAATTAGCAATGCTGCTTTTCCCATGATGTTTTCTCATGTAGTCATACTATGTTAACCATAATTCATATTGATGATCCTTATTTTATAGGATTATACCAAAGATGTCTGCTATAAATTTGTTTCAGAGAATAATTAGTTGATAAAGGCAGTGTGTAATCAACTTGCCATCTGTCCATTTATCTTTTAATATGCATTGTAGTGTGTGGGCTTGCTATATTGCAGACAATGTTGAGAATGATTCTGAAATATACAGGATAAAACTTCAGTAGCAAGTACTGGAACAAACTTAAATGTACCAGATTTTTGCAATGATAAATGTATTTCCTGGAATCTGAAAGAATTTGCATAGTGATATTGTTACTGAGTGATCTAACACATTTTGTAAACAGAACTTTGCCTCATGAATTTCATGCATTAACCCTTCACTACATTATTACATTTTTAAACCTCATCTTCTACTTCATATCTTTTGCAAAGTCTTGCAGCAGACGACTTTTAACTCTTTACCAGACAACGCAATTTTAGACTTATTCAACTTAACCCTTTACCACACAATCCTGAGTTTTAATGACCCTGGGGGAAGGGGCCTTCTGAAAACATTGTGGAAAAAGGAGAAAATGCTGGTTACTAGCATTTTCTCCTTTTCCCACAATGTTTTACCCTTCCAAAGGCAGATCTGGTAATCTCCACATTTAAATGTAATTTGTTGTCTGCAAATATGTCAGATTTGGACAAGTCTAAATTTTTTATGTTGGATAAAGGGTTGAAATAGCTGAACAAACCAAAGTTATCTGTCTACTACAGCAGGTATTAGTAGAAAACTTCTGGTGTTAGCAGTCTGATCTTAATTTACTGTATCTGCAGAAGCAAGTCATGCTTTAGTTTCAAAGACTTCATTTGTGACAAAGGTCTTTACACTGATGCTCTACAAATTTGTTTTAATGCATTTATGTGTTGGAGATGACTTAATACACTGTCTTACTGTACAAATACTATCTGTCTAAAAAAACTGGGTCCTTTATTAAATAAGTACTTGATATGAAACCGTTCAGTTTTCAACAATAGACAGAGAGCTGGGTTTTGATTGGCCGGTTCAGTTGATACAGGTAAGTGCCCCATATAATTATTATCCAATAAGGTTTCACAAAGCGAAACAAATCATTATGTGTAGTCATAAATCGTGAGTTTTTAGAGAGAAATACTTCTACTACAGTGTTTACAATTAAAGAATCATAATACTTTTTAACAAAATGGGAATGCTTCTTACAATCACTTGGAGTTATATCTAAATTCTGTTCCATATGTAACTTCTTCTTTTGAAATAGTTATGGAACCACCTAAGTCTCCCCTTTTTATGTAGTTACACAATATCTGATGATTGGGAAAACTTGTTTTATGTGATAAATTTGACTTAACCCCTCACTGTACAGACTTATTTTAGATTTACCTTAAACTAGTATGATGTACGCTAAAGACAAACACTTTAAGGAAATAATAGATTTTTTTTATCAATGGGGAAAAATACTATAAAAAAAAAAAAGGAGCAATTTCAAAGATTACAACCTGAGAACGGTAATAGGTCATTTTTATACTTTAATAGGCCGAGCGCCATAGCTCAGTTGGTAGCGCACAGGACTTGAGAACAGGAGGTCTCTGGTTCAGTCCCCGGCTCAGCCAATTTTTTTTTCGAGGAATGATTATAGTCATTGCGACAGGATTCATTCCTCTCTCACCGCTGACCATTGTTTCCACGATGGTTATGTGGGAAAGTAGCCAGTGGCTTGGAAAGAATATTGTGCTTAGTACTGGTAAAAGAAACTCCCGGAAAGCGTGGATAGATGCACTGGCCGCCGCGATATAACTGAAATAATGTTGAAAACGGCATTAAACACCATACAATCAATTAATTAATCATTGTACTTTAATAGATGAAATAAAACTACTTTCAGCAAAGTACCAATGGTTCAAAGATCAATGTCTTGTATTCCACCCCATCTTGCTACCTCTATCAACTGAACAGGGCTGACAAAACCTGGACCACAAAATCTGATGACTTTTTCCCCTATGCTGATAAAGGGCACAGTTTTTGGACTGGGTATTTTACAAGTAGGGCAGCATTAAAAGGCTATATCAGGAAAACAAGTAGTTTTTTGCAGGTATTGAGTTTTTTGTTTCATTCAAGTATATTGATACCTATTTCTGAAATACATGACTGAAACAGGAAAATGGACATTTTTGGTGTGATAGTAAAGATGACCCTTTGTGCCATTTGAAGACTTTTTTTTTTTTTTTTTTTTGTACAAAAGAACTGATTATTTTATGCTATTTCAGGATTTGTCACAATGTTTTCACTTTCTGAAGCTGAACAAATGCTATAGCCAACATTAGATATTTTTGTGGATTGTACAGGTGAAGATGAGAGGTCTAATACTGAGCTATTATTATACGCTGTGTCGGATGGTATTGTCCTGTTACTCAGTACAACGTGCAGACAACCATTTTTTTTGCTTTGAGTCAAGCAGATTTACAAAGCATTGTAGCAAAAAGAAAAATTTCCCACTTTCAGCAATTGCTCTTTTTGCCACAATGTTTTCATATGTATTCATGCATTCAACCTTAACTCATGTTGTTCATCTGTATTGTATGAGGGTTGTTCGGAAAGTTCGTAGAATTTTGTCATAAATCACACAATATTCTCAGTATTACAAAGAATTTGATACCTACTTAAACTTCAACATCTTTTCTATAAATTCCATGAAAACCAAAATGATGCCCTACATCACACGAAAATAATGTCTGTTTGAAATGAGTATGACGTACATGGAGCATGCTGAAGTCAATATGACGTCGCGTAATCATCAAGCGTTGTCTACATCAAGCAGTCGTCGCACTTTCTCATGACTGCCAATCAACAGCTCCTGGAATGGTCATTAATAGATTCTTTTCTGCTCCTAAAACACGAATGTCATTTGTAGACGAAAGCTTGACTGCATTTATCATGTGCTCCTGTTGATTTTATCATTTGCAGTGTTTCTGTTGGCGATTTATTAAGTGCAACACAGAATTTCACCACACTCCGCAACTCAACGCCACAGTTTGACATCAAGATTTTTCTGTAACAACTTCTGCAGATAGGTTACGAAAACACTGTAATTTTGTTTTGGAACAACAAATTGTTTTTAAATTTTCAGGAAATGACATAATGTTGTTGAATTATCGCTTGACGTTTCCACGCTTTTTTGACATTGAGCAAACATACGGAAATTAAGCTTATTTCTTCAATGACATAATCCAAAAATAGGTATTTTATGGACGGCTCTGGGTACCCATGGTGACGTTATATATCTGGTTTCTGTATTCGATTTTCTATTATTTTTGAAAAATTGCTTACTAAAGATAAGTCAAGGTTCATGCATATCAAATTTCATGTACATTTGTATATTTGATGAACAATTCTAGAGATATAACAAAATTCTAAGAACTTTCCAAACAACTCTCGTACAAGACTACTTTGAAATGCTTTCATATTCCATTGCTACAAACTTGTTCCAGGAGGTATAAGTTGGACAGAGAAAAATGAAAAAGTCTCATATTTTTGTATAACCTTTTTTTATCATTCTTGCATAGGCTTGTAAGCAGCTTACAGCTCTGGCTAAAAGAAATTATCCAGAAAACAGAGAGAAACTTAACGTTCTGAGTAAGTTGTGCTTTAATGTTTCCATACCCAGTAATTCACTCAGTACTTGAACTTGGTCCTTTGTGAAGTTATAATAACAGGCACCTTCTGTAGACAGTACTTTAACCCTTAACCCTTTCCCAAACAACAAATTTTGGACTGGTCCAAATTCAAAGAGTTTGCAGATGACAATTTTAAATTTGATGAAAATGGCAGAAAGTTCTCAAAAAGGGTAGAAAACACTGTGGGAAAAGGAGAAACTGCTTGTTACGAGCAATTTCTCCTTTTCCCACAGTGTTTTCAAAAGACTTGTACTGCAGACACGTGAAAACCAGGGCTTGTTTGGGAAAGGGTTAAAGATACATCTATACTCTTTTAAAGCCAGTTTTTAAGCCATTTCATCTCTTATTTATCAAACTATAATAATTCTTGTAACTTCATGCCAAATGTTGCCCCTGACATTTGTATAGATTAAGACCAATAGAAAAAGCATTTCATTTTCTGGAGGCCATAAACAAAATCATTGTTGTGAAGTGTCTGGTTTGAAATCAAAGATTTCCGATATACATTAAAACCCCTCTATTAAGACCACCCGTGGTACTTTTGAAAATTGGTCTTATTAGAAGGGTGGTTTGATTTCTTGGTTTCACCCACCTAGATTTTGAATCAAATCCGGACTCTGTGTAGACCTGTGTAGATTTAAATTATGTGCCAAGTAATGTACATGTATTTTAGTCAGGGAAGCCCATGCCTACACATTAAAATGACAACAAGAAACTTTTCATGTTTATTGAAAAGTTCATATGTTGCTTGAATTTTATGAGTAGATCCACATGTAAGTGCCTATTTAAACTCTTACAGTAAGAGATGGATGTAAAAAAACAAATCATAATTACCCGGACGTTGACATGTTTTTCACCCGGGTCCGCAAAGTCTGATAAACGCCTGATTACTGCACAAAAGCCGAATTAATTCTTATCAATTCATTGGTCATTTGATTATGTAAGGTGACACCCATATCACTAAACATGATCATGTTACAATAGTCAGTAGATAAACAAAAGACCGATAATTAATTGTCGATTCCATCGGACCCAAGAATATTCGTACATGACGCACGACCTCCATTTCGAGATTATGGACACATGAAAATTAGCTGGTCGTAAAGAAGTAGTGAAAATTAGTGGTCGTTTCATGTGTTTAAAATCTATAGGTAATTTCGCATTGGTACTGAAAATGGTGGTCATAATTTCAGAATAGCAAGGTGCCTGTATTTTCGGGGTCATGGTCATTAATAATGAAGAAGGAAATATTCAGTTCTGACAAAAATTGTTTGTAATAGCGGGTTGCTCATATTACTGGGGTGGGTGTAAGGAGAGGTTTTATTTTTGTATGTTTTTATCCTTTACAGCATATATATCGGGAATTATGTTTACACACCTGATAAAATTCTGAACCATTCTACAATCTATCAAATTCTAATAATAAGTTGCCTATGTGGCCAGCTTGTATCAAGATCAGACTGCACAAGACAAGAAAATCGTCTTCTTGTTGTCTTATTTCTGAAATAAAAATGTCTGTCTTACTCCGCAGTATTTGGATTAAATCATCTAATGTACAGTCACTGGCTAATACTTGCAAAGATTTTTCTTTAGTTTTGAATGATGAACTCGGGTATTATTAATTAGGTTGAAATTAATCACGGGTTAATTCACAAACTGTGTTATTAAATTTGAGCCATGCTGTGTGAAAAGGGGACTTAATCCATTGGCAAAAAGTATATACCCGCATGGGCTGACATGGGTCAAAACTTTTTGCTTTAGGTAAATTTTCTGCATGCCCAAGGACCCCTCTTCCTCCAGATTCAATGGACTGTTAGACTAAATGGTTTTTTTGAATCCCCAATCATGTGATAACTTTCTTGGTTTAATGCATCACGGAGATGCATTAAACCTCCTTTTGCCAGAGCATGGTTAACCCTTTACCAAACAAGCCCTGGTTTTCACGACCCTGGAAAGGAAGGCTTCTGAAAACATTGTGGGAAAAGGAGAAAATGCTGGTAACCAGCATTTTCTTCTTTTCCCACAATGTTTTCTACCCTATCGGAAACAGAGATCATCATTGAAGCTACATTTAATTTGTCATCTGCCAATACTTTCAATTTGGACTGGTCTAAAATTTTGATGTGTGGTAAAGAGTTAATTTAGATGTATATGAGAAAAATGATATGTTCAGTACCATATGACAAACTTGGCCAATATCAGTAAACTTGGCCAATATTAGAAAAACTCAGCCATTATCAAATAGAGCCAGGCTGGTATGTCAACATCAAATCAAAATTGATGACATATTGATGCTGTTTATTAATAGACCTGGTATTAATCAAGTGATTTTGCATCAGCTGTGTTGCAGGTCCTTTGTCTGCAGTATAAGCTCTTGGCCTACGGCCTCAAGGTAATACCACAGACCTTAGACCTGTAACTCAGCCAGTACAAAATTACTTGATTAATAATATATTATGACAACGACATTAAACAAACCTTTCCTTCTAAAAGGTTATGTACTATATCTCAAACTGACAACCTTTTGAATAAAAGCACTGGACAGTACTTCTTCAGCTACCGTATGTTCACTTTTGACTTTGAAGTAATGTTGAAAGAGCTTTAAAGAGAAGAGCTTTATCAACCATTTTATTTTTGAGGAAACAGATAAATGCAATTTCTTGTGTTTCAGAGGAGGCAATGGGTGTTGCTCAACATCATGATGCTGTGACGTAAGTCTTGTGTAACAATTTTTAGTACCAATTTCTATATGGTAACAATTTTAACACACTAGTTGTTTATGGTTGTAAACACCTTATTGGAATGGAAGCAATTGTTTCTTTTCCCATAGTGTTTTCAATATCATTCAACCATTATCTCTCTCTCAGAAATTTCTCATTTCTGTCAGATTTACTAGTTATTTGTTAGTCCAAATATAGACTAAAATATTGTTAGATTAAATGAAAGAATGTGTCCCCTTGAAGAAATACATCAAATAAGAAGAGTATAATGTCAAATATACTGGATCAAAAGGATAGAAAAAATTATTGGAAAGAGTAAATGCTTGTCCTTTGTATCTTTTCCTTTTCCCACAATCTTTTCAAAAGCATTCCTCTGAATGGTCTTCCCAAACAGGGAATTGCAAGCCTAGATGGTACCGACTGAGCTATCAGATTCAGCATTATCTACAATGATAAAATTGTAAAAATTCATGCCCCCAGCTGGGTGGGGAGATAGAAATAGCTCAGCTGTTGCACTACAGCAGGGGTAAGACCCCCCCCACTGTGCCTGCCCGTTTGCCGTGGGCTGCAACTCGTGTCGTTCGATGACGGGATCCTGGTGGTTGAGTGGATTCAGGGCTCGGCCGTTTGATAGCTCTGTTTTCGCAACACACCACTTTGGCCTTGAATTGAACTAAACGAGAGGTCAGGAAGGCCCGTCCTGATCAATCGGCTGGTCATGCCTTGCCCTAGGGCATCTAATATGTTCTTTCTCTTATACCCTTCTCTCTATTAAAATTACTGTCCTCTCCATATGTAATCCACACTCTTTCCAGATTTCATATTTCTTGTTCTGCCCTAGAAGGCGGTGGCTCATGGGTCAATCGGGTGAAAGTTCTTTGGTATTTGGCTGACATTTGTAGTCTCTCAATGATTGTCTAAGCTTGGTAGAACTTTCTGCGAGAATGCATCTGTCCAGTCTAGCCCTTTCATACCGAGTATACCACTGATGTATCCCTGTCATGGTCTGCGAATGGGCTTTCCCCAGACCATGTCCCCTTGTTGGGCTCCATGGCGGGTGGGGAGCATCGGTGATGAAATTTTACACACAAACATGGCATCCCAAAAAAAGGCCAAGCTCAATGAAAGCAAACGCCCTTTATCAGACAGCGAATCCGAAACTGAACCTTCAATTTCTACTTCTTCTTTTCACTCTCCGCGTTTTATCGTTATTCAGTCCCAAGATCCTTCAAAACCCATAACCAAACTATCTCCTTTCGTAATAGAAAAACAAATTACCAGCATCCTTGGAACTCCAAAATCTGTTAAAAAACTGAAAGACCAGACCCTTTTAGTTGAATGTCTTACAAATCAACAAGCTGTGAATCTTTTAAAAAACACAAAATTCTTTGACACAGATGTTAGAATTTTCCCACATCCTTCACTAAATTCTTGCAAAGGAGTAATTAGATGCAAAGAGCTTACTTACTGCAACTCTTTGCAAGAAATTAAAGATAACCTGAAACAACAAGGTGTATCCGATGTCCAACGGATTTCTGTACGCAGAGATGGAGAACAGAGACTCACAAATACATACATCTTAACATTTTCTTCACCTGTTCTTCCAACATCAATCAAGGTAGGCTTTCAAATTGTAAAAGTAGATGTGTATGTACCAAATCCCTTGCGATGTTTTAAATGCCAGCGGTACGGCCATCACATCAGTAAATGTCCAAACCAAGAAACATGCTCTAAATGTGCTCATCAAGGACCTGACCATGACAGTACTACATGTTCAAATCCTCCTCTTTGCATTAATTGTAAGTCTCCACACTCTACTTTTTCAAGAGAGTGTCCTGTATGGAGAGAAGAAAAAGAAATACTGTCCATTAAATACAACAATAATGTAAGCTTTCCAGAAGCAAGGAAAATATTTGAACAGCGCAAAAAAACCTCTTCTAGTCCTAGCTATGCAGGTGTTGTTGGCTCGTCAACTGAAAAGGACGACTGCAGCACTTGTAAAATTCTTGCGAAAGTTCTCCTTCAAAAATTTCCTGACGTAGCTACTGAGCTGAAAGAACTTCTCCCTCCATCCACCTTGTCCAAACTAATTCCTGACTCTCCATCTGCGTCTAAAACAAACAAAACCCCTTCTGCAACCTCAAAACCCACAGACTCTCAAAGTATTTCTACACAAAAACCTTCAAAGCCGTCTACCTCTTCGCAAAATATCTCTTCAAAAAAACCTTCAAAACCATCTCCCCCTTCACAACAGCTTCCAAAGAAACCCCAACCTCCATCTTCACAGTCTACAATAAAATCTAATGTTTCATCTAAAGATAACAAATCTAATCACACACCTCGATCCCCTAAAAGGTCTTCTTCCAAACCTAAACCACAATCTAGAGATTCCCATGAATCTTGTGAAATCACAGTCAGAGTAAATGATCCTGTCCCTACCTCCAACAGATTTTCGGAGCTAGAGGACATGGATGCAGATGCTGAAAATCTGGAAGGTGAGGCTTCAGATTCAGAAGCCTCTATCTGGTCCATTTCCAAAGATACTTGGAACAAGGACACTGACACTTGGCACACGTCCAAACCCGAGACAAGTGTAATGAAGTCTTAATCAACCTATTTTAAAATGCATTGGTTTACAACCTCTTTTTTTACTTTAGCTTTTATACTTTCTTCATGCACAATGGATACCATAATCCAGTGGAATTGTTGAGGTCTGAAGTCAAACTTTGACGAACTTTCCCTTTTAATCTGTGATCACAAACCAGTTGCTGTTTGTCTTCAAGAAACCTTCCTTAAACAGGAGGATAATATCTCAATCAAATACCATTCCATTTACAATAAAGTCTTTACCGAAGGCGAGAAAGCTAGAGGTGGTGTTTCTGTTATTGTTAATAACAACATACCTCATAAAGTTATCTCTCTTAACACAAACTTACAAGCTGTTGCCATCAGATTATCTTTACACAGTGCCGTTACACTATGTTCTTTATATCTCCCCCCGAGCACACCTATTAATGAGACCAATCTGAATGATCTCATTTCCCAATTGCCATCCCCCTATATTCTTGCTGGGGACTTTAATGGTCACAATGTTATGTGGGGTTGCGATGACACTAACCAGAGAGGTTTACAGTTGGAGAACTTCATTTCAAACAACTCTTTGTCTTTCATGAATGATAACAAGTCCAAAACCTACCTACATCCAGCAACTGGATCTTACTCATCTATAGATTTAACCTTATGCAGCCCAGCCTTACTTCCCAATTTCAGTTGGAAAGTGAAAGAGGATTTGTGTGGAAGTGATCACTTCCCTATTATCTTTTCATCTACACAACCATCCAGCAGCATAAAACCACAGAAATGGAAGCTCTCCAAAGCCAATTGGAATAGATTTGAAACCGTCTGTGAACAGACCATTACACATGACAAATTTGGAGATTGCGATGATCCCGCAAAACTTTTCACTTCCCTATTAATTGATGCAGCTAAACAGTCCGTCCCTCAGACCTCGACAAATCCAAAACGTCCTGACAAGCCTTGGTACAATGATGATTGTAAACAGGCTGTCAGAGACAGAAAACAAGCCCTTAGAAAGTTTAACCTCAGACCTACCAAAGAAAATCATAACTTATTCCGTATTTCCAGGGCAAAGGCTCGTCGTACCATTAGAGAAAGTAAGCGCAAGGCTTGGAGACAATATGTCTCTAAATTAAATAGTAGAACTACTACTAAAAAAACCTGGGACATGATCAGAAAGATCAATGGCAAAGGCCAACCCCCTCTCAGTCACCTTGAAGTTAAAAATACTTCGTTGGAAACACCCCAGGATATAGCTGATGCTCTTGCCGACACCTTTTGCAAAAAGTCCTCCTCTGCAAACTATTCTGAAAAGTTTCAGAGGAATAAAGCCACAGAAGAAAAGAAAAAACTTAATTTCAATTCTTCTAATTCAGAGCACTATAATAAACTCTTCACCTTTAAAGAATTAAAATCTGCTCTGACTAAAGCTCACGATTCTTCTCCTGGCCAAGATAAAGTTCATTACCAGTTTTTAAAACACTTACCTTTTACTTCTCTCTCTGTTTTACTTGATATTTTTAATGATATCTGGCAGTCCGGTGATTTTCCTTCGTCCTGGCGAGAGGCACTAGTCATTCCTATCCCAAAACCTGGCAAAGATGCTAGTGACCCAGCCAACTATCGTCCCATAGCTCTTACTAGTTGTCTCTGCAAGACTCTAGAACGTATGGTCAACGACAGGCTTGTCTGGTTTTTAGAGAAAAACAACCTTATCATTGATGTACAGAGTGGATTTCGTCGCCAGCGTGGCACCATCGATCATCTTGTCCGCTTTGAAACCTTTGTCAGAGAAGCCTTTATTAATAGACAACATGTAGTATCTGTCTTTTTCGACCTTGAAAGCGCTTATGATACGACTTGGAAATACGGAATTCTTAAAGACTTACATGACTTTGGTCTTCGAGGCCGTCTTCCTCTTTTTATCTCAGCCTTCTTGGATGAACGTCTTTTCCGTGTCCGAGTTGGCAATACTGTCTCGGGAGCCCGTGAACAGGAGATGGGTGTGCCCCAAGGATGTATTCTCTCTGTTACACTTTTTAGTGTAAAAATAAACAGTATAGTTAAAGCTATCTGTCCTGGCGTAGACTGTTCTCTTTATGTTGATGACTTTGTTATATGCTTCAGATCTCGAAATATGAATATTATTGAGAGACAACTTCAACAGTGTCTCAACAAACTCCAAACGTGGTTCGAAGAAAATGGCTTCAAATTTTCCAAGTCCAAAACAAAATGCATGCACCTTTGTAATTTACGTGGTGTTCATCCAGACCCTGAACTGTATTTGGACAAAACTAAAATTGAAGTCGTTTCTGAGTTTAAATTTCTTGGAGTCATCTTTGACAGAAAGCTTTCCTTCCTTCCTCACATCACAGCACTTAAAAAGAAATGCAAGAAGGCTCTTAATCTTCTAAAGGTTGTGGCCCATTCTGAATGGGGAGCAGACCGTAAAGTCCTCTTGCGGCTTTATCGGTCTTTAGTTCGCTCCAAATTAGACTATGGATCTATCGTATACGGATCAGCCCGTAAATCTTGTCTTAAAATTCTTGATCCTATACACCACGAAGGCCTGCGTCTTGTACTTGGCGCTTTCAGAACTTCTCCCGTCAATAGTCTCTATGTTGAGGCTAATGAACCTTCTCTTTCTTACAGGAGGGAAAAACTATCGCTTCAATATCTTTTAAAACTGAAATCAAATCGTTTTAATCCAACTCATAAAGTTGTTTTTAAACCTCTGTATAAACGTCTTTTTGAAAGGAAACCAAATGTTATTCCTCCATTTGGTATCCGCATGGAGCCCATTGTAGATAACCTTGGCATAGACATTGAGTCTATTGCCGACTATAAAATCTCTGAAATCCCTCCATGGACACTAAACAGTGCAGAATTTAGATTTGACCTTGCATCCGACAAAAAGTCAGTCACGGATAGAACTGTGTTTCATGCTAGATACAACGAGATAAAGGAGCATTACTTTTCCTTCAAACCAATCTATACAGATGGATCTAAAGAAGGAAATTCTGTAGCAGCTGCCGCTATTTATGGAGAAAGGAGCTTAAAGTGCCGCCTTCCAAACAATTCCTCTATCTTCTCTGCAGAAATTAAAGCTATTGATCTTGCCCTTAATCTAGCTGAACATTCTAATTCCAACCGTTTCATTATCTTTTCTGACTCTTTGTCAACATTACAGGCCCTTTCAAATCAACGACTTGAGAATCCCTTGATCTGTACTTTACTTGAAAGGATCTCACACATTTCTTCTATGAATATATTGGTGTTCTGCTGGCTTCCAAGTCATGTAGGCATCAAAGGCAATGAAAATGCCGATAGATCTGCCAAATCTGCACTTAACCTTCCCATTTCAGATTTTAAAGTTCCACACTCTGATTTTAAATCCTCTGTTTTAACACATATCCAATCTTCTTGGCAGTCCCAGTGGGATGCTGATGTTTTCAATAAACTACATTCAGTTAAACCTTCCCTCGGTGAATGGTACCCCGTTTACAGGTCTGTTCGTCGAGAAGAAGTGATAATTGCACGACTTCGAATTGGCCATTCACGCATTACACATTCCTGGCTCTTGACCAGAGATGATGCCCCTGAATGTATTCCATGCAATGCATCCTTTTCTATAAAACATATCCTACTAGATTGCATTGACTTTCAACCAATTCGTTCAAAATATTTCAACGTCGATAGTTTAAAAAATCTTTTTGATTCTGTCAGCGTTGAATCTATTATCGCTTTCATAAAGGAGATTGGCATTTACAATAAACTGTGATATTTACTTTTTGAGTTTCTTACCCATGTTTTTACATTCTTTACACACTTTTCTCAGTGTTAAGCTCTCATTTCCTTTAAGTTACTATTCACAGTCTTAACCTTTTCATTTAAAAAATTTGAGTAGGCAGAGTTTATCCTGCCACTCAATATCATATTTTATGCACATTAAAAAAATGACACTCTTCTACTGTCAATCCAACTTTTTGTTCAAATCCTTTTATCATATTGCTAACTGTGATTTAAAACTTTTTGAGTAGATAGGGATTGCCCTGTCACTCATAACACTTCTTATCCAACTCTTTTATCATTATTAATGTATTCAAACTTTTTTCAGTTTGAACAATTTCACTTTTATTATCTTTTAACACAGATATGTGCGCTAAATGACCAAAGCTGTCGATGCGCCATAAAACAACATTCATTCATTCATTCATTAAAAATTCATATTCTGCCCCAAAACTGGTTATTTAATGATATATATTGTGTATCTGTTCTTGAATATGAAATATATGACAAAGAAGCTCTCTTGTAAATGAAGGTTTAATGCTTTTCCTTGATGCATTATACAAAGCAAGTCATTATATAACTATGGATGCATAAAATCCTTTTTGACTAACAACCAACTGAATCATGAGGTAGACTGGTCCTTTGACATGCAGAGAATCGACCAGTAGCAAAAGATTTCAATTCAGATCATCCTGTTCAGTCCGTGTAGGCTGATCTGGCTTGATACTTTTTGCAGATGCACTAAGCCCCCTTTTCACAGAGCAAAGATCATGTATTTACAACATTTTTTTTTTTACAGGGGTACAGAAAAACAAGCTGTAGCCTATGACTATGCTTTGAGGCTTGCAAAGGGAGTGGCTATGTGTGAGGCAGGTTTCCTTTCTTTTTCAGCTTATTTCACTACATCCTGAAACAAAGTTGTGGCAGAGAACTTGGAGAGAGCATCTTTATAAGATATAAATGAAAGACATGAACAATATTTAGCTCTTTACCACACAACAAAAGTGTGGACTAGTCCAAAATGAAATCATTTGCAGAAGACATTTCAAAAGTAGCTCAAGTTATAACATTTGTCCCTTAAAGGGTAGAAAACATTTTGGGAAAATAAGAAAATGCTGGTTACCAGCATTTTCTTCTTTTCCCACATTGTTTTCAAAAGGCTTCTTCCTCAGGGTCAGGATTGTGTGGTAAAGAGTTAATGAGTAAATGTAAAACATTGCAGCAAAAGAATTGCCTATTACAATTAATTTCTCTTTTGGCCACAATATTTTGGAGTGGTTTGGTGCAAGACCCCCCCAAAAAAAGTTTGTGTACAAAGGTGTTAATAAGTCACAGATTGTAACCTATCACACAAAGAGCAGTTGCTCATTTTTCATCCTCATTGCCAAGCTTTTTTTTTTTTCCCTAAAGAAGTAATTAATGTGTATGTGTCAAAATGTAACACGCAAAGTGCACAGAGGTTGACCAGTATTATGCTAGGAATGTATAAAGCTTGTACTGCAGGGTTTTAAGAACACTTGAACTTGATGGAATAAAGGCAGTTTATAGACTTTGGTTACTTATAAGCCCTTCTTATGCAAATTTTCAATTTTATGCATTCAGAAGCTTAATATAAGTTTTGATGATTTTAGAAATTTAAAAAAAAAAACCCTGAGGCTATGGCTTGATTTGCAGTTACTTTTTTTTTTTCCCACAATATTCATATACCACTCAATGTGAAACTGCACAAATATACCTTTTAATGTGCATCAAGAAATGGAGAGCCTTTGAAAACATTGAGAGAAAAGGGTCTACTGGTATTATAAACAAGTTGCTACTTTTCCTTTAACATTTTTATCCAAAGAAAGTATCTGATCTGTTGAATACTTCTATACCTGCCAAAGATTTGGTATTGCCAAATGTTAGCCTGTAAAAGTACATGTAAATAATTAACTCTTTACCAGAGGACAAAATTTCAGACTCTTGCAAATTGAAAGCATTTGTAGATGTCAAATGTGGCTCAAATTTTGGAATTTGATTGAAAACATTGTGGGAAAAGGAGAAAATGCCGGGAACCAGCATTTTCTTCTTTTCCCACAGTGTTTTTTCTAGCTTTCACCATCAGGGTTGATAAATGCCAGGATTGTGTTGTAAATGATGAATATGAAAAATTAGGGTAACTGAATAGGTTATTTCTGTTTCAGGATTTGATTGGTAAAAGTTACATCCCCTTGCTTCAGAAGGGCTGGTCAGTACCAATTCCAGAACAGCATTTTTGTAGCTTGTTGAATATCAGTGACTGTAGAATTACTGAAACAAGCAAGGAGGTAATGCAGATATGCTCATCATCTGCTAACTTGTAACCAAATGACAAAATTTTAGACTCATCTAATTTGATAACATTTGCATACATCAAATTGAATTTGGCTCAAATGATGGGATTTGTCCCTCAAAGTATAGAAAACATTGTGGGAAGAGGAGAAAAATACTTGTTACCAACATCCTTTACACACAATGTTTCCAAAAACATTGTCCCAGGGGGTATTTAGTGCATTTTCTTCTTTTCCTACAATTTTTTCAAAAGCCATTCAAGCTGGTGATTAATTTGTAAAGGGTGTTACCTGCTGTCTAAGGCTCATATCAAGGTCTGGTTTGAAATTTTCAGGTTTTATCCTCTTTTCCTCTAGAAGTACAAGAGCTTGTAAATGAATTAGTCCAGAGATGCAAGGAGGGTACTGCTCTAATGCTTGAGCCATGCTCTGAGAAAAGGGAGCTTAATGCATCTGCCTAAAGTATTGACCCAGGTCAGCCTACGCAGTCCGCACTTTTCGCTAATGATCAATTTTTTGTATGAAAAAGGACCAGTCTACCTTACTATACAGTCGGTCTATGCACATACTGAATTTTATGGACCCCTAATTATGTGAGGTCTTGCCTTTTCTGCATACAGTTATTTGGTAAGGAAATGAACAAGTTGTGTGTAACATAATAGACAAAACATTGCCTGACTGATTACAAGAATAACAAATGAGAAGTAAAAAACCAGAATATACTTATCAGGCACAGCATAACAATGAAATGTGCCTCCATTAGTGCATTTGATTGTATTTTTATATGTTTCCATTGTATATGTTTATGCATAGTCCCTGTGATAGGTCTGAACATGCCTTTAACATGAAGAGTTCCACTGATGGAAATAAAAAGCATTGCTACGACCCATGTCTCAATCATTGCTCAGGTGGAAATTAGAAAGAATAGGTATCTTATTGCTGTAACAGAAGGTCTCATCCAGAATGGCAGCTAGCCTTGAAATGAGATATATAGAACTAAATTTAGAAAATTGGTAAACAGATAACATGTCTAACCCTTTCTTTTCCATGTTTAAGTTTACTTGGATAGCAGTACAGAAAGAATGTGTTCCTTAGCCTTTCATTTCTATATTTCAGTTTACTATGATAGTGTATAACCCACTCAGTAAACAAAGAGAGCATTGGATGAGACTACCTGTTGTTGGTAAAGCCTATAATGTCATAGGGCCAGATGGAAAGCCAGTAGAAACACAGGTAAGGTTTTGTCAAGATTTAGTCAAGATTTCGGGATTTATATGATGAGCAATTTTATAGAGCTATTGCTCCTTTTCCCACAATGTTTTTATTTTTTGTTGTTTATATTAAAAACCTGTTTCCCTTCTTTAAATATTACTCTATTGTGTAAGACTTTCTGGTTAGAAGTATATCTGCACAGGAGCAAGATTAGTTTGGATTTTTAGTGCAAATCAACAAATCAATCTGACATCGACAAAAAAAAAAAGCCTGAAAAACTTCACTTTGCATGAAAAGAATTAGTGCACTTAGTCTATTTGGTCATATTCTTAACCCTTTACCACACAATCCTGACTTTTAATGACCCTGAGAAAGAAGCCATTTTAAAACATTGTGGGAAAAGGAGAAAATGCTGGTAACCAGCATTTTCTCCTTTTCCCACAATGTTTTCTACTCTTTCAGACGCAAATTCCATCATTTGAGCCGAATTTAATTTGTTTTCTGCACATGTTTTCAATTGGACACATCTTAAATTTGATCGTTTAGTAAAGAGATGATATAAATGTGAACATTTCTTTTATTATAAGATATTGTAGCAGTAACTGTGATCATCTAAATGAGCAGTTAGAGCAGCTGCTACAGTTTTTCTAAACTATCAACTTTGAATTATCCCCTCTCCCCTTAGCTAAAGAAGCCCATGTTTAAGTGACCCCAAAGAAAGTATCTTTTGGAAATATTGTTGCAGAAGGAGATATTCCTGCAGAAAATGCTGAAAACCAGCATTTTCTTGTTTTCCCACAGTATTCTCTACAGATTCAGAAACAAGTTCTATCATTTTAGCCAAACATGTATTTAGGTTGCAAATGCTTTCAGTTTGGACTGGTCTAAAACTGTGTCATTTGGTAGAGAATTTATAGATATATCTTTCAACTATTTCGAAATTGTTTATTTTAGATTTCACAATGATTTAATCTTTGGTGTTTACTTTACCTAGACATAACATATAGCTTTGTTTATCTTGCTTCTATGCCATAGTTATACAATTTTTAATATTTTTGCTTTTGAGTTATGAAACTAGAATCAACTTACGCAACATCACATGAACAGTGTTAAGTAACATGTTGTACTTCTAAAAACAAAAGCATTTTTCTCTACAATCATTTGTCTTACTGAGCTTGCCAAACCCTGGTAACTCAGTTGGTAGCGTTCAGGGTCAGTATTCACCAACCATTCTTTAGAACATTCTTGATCTTGTTCTTCAAAATTTTCCAAATTTGAAAGTAACACACCTTCTGATTGGCTAAACCATATGGTTTAGCCAATCAGAAGTTGTGTTACTTTCAAACTTGGAAAATCTTGAAGAATAAGTCTAAGAACATTCTTAAGAATGGTTGGTGAATACGGACCCTGGACTTGAGAAAAGGAGGTCATTGGTTTGATCCCCGGCTCTGCCAATTTCTTTCTGAGGATTGATGATAGTTATTGTGACAGGGTTCATTCCTCTCTCACCGCTGACCATTGTTTCAATGATGGCTATGTAGGAAAGCATCCAGTGGCTTGGAAAGAATATTGTGCCAAGTACTGGTTAAAGAAAATCCAGGAAAGCATGGATAGGTGCGCTGGCCGCAGCAGTTTAGCTGAAATAATGTTGAAAATGGCATTAAACACCATACAGTCAATTTAGTGAACTATGTGATTGTACAATTCTTATGATACATTATAATGTAGGAGAGCTGCTTATCAGTTATTTGTGTACATTGAAATATTTGCCATTATTATATCAGATTATACCAATAACAAATGAAACCAGAAAGATTCCAGAACGTAATGGATCTATGGCTGTAAATGAACTAGTTTTCCAAGTATCTGTGCCAGCTCTGGGTGTCAGCACATACTTTATTAGCATGTCAAACAGTGAGTACCGTTTACACTTCTTCATTTATGTCAGTAACATGTTACTGCACAGACTACCTTTAGACTGACCTGAATGGTTTATTGATTAACTCTTTACCAAACAACAAAATTTTAGACTGGTCCAAATTCAAAGCATTTGCAGATGACAAAATAAATTTGACTCAAGAATTGAGATTTGTAACTGAAAGGATAGAAAACATTGTGGGAAAAGGAGAAAATGCTGGTTACCAGCATTTTCCCCTTTTCCCACAATGTTTTCTAAAGGCTTCTTTCTCAGGGTAGTTAAAAGTCGGGATTGTGTGGTAAAGGGTTATACAAAGGACCAACATTAAGATTTTGTTAAGAAAGACATACAAAGTAATAAATAAATATAAATGTGTAGCATAAGATCAAAATAATACATATGTATAATGGTATAAATATGTAAGTTATTGAATTAACCCTTTCCCAAACAAGCCCTGGTTTTCATATGTCTGCAGAACAAGTCTTTTGAAAACACTGGGAAAAGGAGAAATTGCTTGTAACGAGCAATTTCTCCTTTTTCCACATTGTTTTCTACCCTTTTTGAGAACTTTCTGCCATTTTCATCAAATTTAAAATTGTCGTCTGCAAACTCTTTTAATTTGAACCAGTCCAAAATTTGCCATTTAGGAAAGGGTTAACTTTCCCTGAGTCAAAATATTATAACATTAAGTTTTTTTCAGGTCGAGTTCTGAAAAAGCAGCAAATGTCTGTATTGAGAAAAATTGATGGAGGAGAGGATTTCACCATGTCAAACAAGGTATGGTTGTTACTTTAACACTTTACCAAACAATCCAGTGTTTTAAGGATTCTGAGGAATAAGGCTTTTGAAAACATTGATGTAAAAGGAGAAAATGCTAGTAACCAGTATTTGCTCCTTTTCCTACAGTGTTTACCACCCTTTCACTGACAAATGTCATCACTTGATCACATTTTATTTTTGTCTGCTGCAACTGGGACAAGTCTAAAATTTTTGTCACTTGGTAAAGACTGAAGCAGCAAAATACAGTCTCCACTAGAATTCTTTAAAGATGGTTTTTAAACTATTGCCATGCAGGCTATTTTTAGCAAAATGAAAAAAAAAAAAATGTACAAATGACATAAAAGAGAAATATTGAAATGAAAGGCAGGTATGGAAACCATTGTGAGAAAAGGAGCAACATCTCTGTAAGAAGTATCTGCTACATTTCCTTCCTGTATTTAATTGTCTTTTGTAGTGCCATTTAAATCATATATGGATGGTTATTGTTCAGTTTAACCGTTTAGCAGATGTTCTTACTTTTCAGACAAGAGAGAGCCTTTAAAAACATTGTAAGAAAAGGAGAAAATGCTGGTGAGCAGCATTTTCTCCTTTTCCGAAAGTAGTTTCTGTCTTGTAAGACAAATTCCATCATTTTAGTCACACTAATTTTTTAAAATCACTGGACATGTTGATATGCTTTATTACTGGAACAAATGAAATAAATGACTTCTATAACCATATATCATATGCTTAAATTACCGGTACTATCAAAACTTATCTTCGTTTATTGTTGTCTGAATGTGGATCTATATGAATGATTTCCAACTCTTTTTGTGGCTAATAGATTTATCATGTCTTTGAAGAATACTTAAAAGACCTGAAATAAACATTTTGTTGCTTTAGATTGGTAATACATGGGATGACTTTTATGTAACATGCATATTCTGTGCAGTCTGATCTTGATCCATGTCATCTGCAAAAGCTTCTTATTTTAACTATGGCATTGAAAGGGTCAAATCAGACATTTACTGTTAATAGAATTTCCTTATCGTCTAATTATACATGATGGTAAAAATTTCACTCTCTAATTATTCATTGCAAGGATGAGACTTGGTGTTTCAATGAATGTATTCACGGCAATTAGACTTGAATATCAAGATATGATCAGTTAAGCCACAGGATATTTATTTTTTAATGATGTGACTCCAATACCGGGCGATAGATCATAATATCTGCGTTTCCAGTTGAATAATCACAATTTTTGCATTCTTACGGTCTGTATGAAGTCTACCTGCATCTTATAGGAGGTCATCAGTGAAATCCCTGATTTGGAATCACAAAGTTGGGGGAGTGTCTTATAAGCGAAGGCGTCTTATAGTCAAGCATATACGGTAGTTCTGATTGCTTGTAAAGTGATTAATACTACTTTAATGATGTCTCCTGACATGAAAGTTTCAGTCAACATATCAAATTATTTGATATATTTTAATGACTGCATGGTTGAATAGTTTAGATTTCACTGTAGTATGAGATTTAGTGAAAATGTTGAAAGACCAAAACATGCTGAGAGTTATAGGTATGTGTGTTGATCTCTCCTACAGCACCTTTCTCTTAAGTTTGATGGTAAAACTGGCAAACTGAAGAAAATGATCAACTTGGCCACTGGTGCAGACCTTGATGTCAAACAGGATATAGTTTATTACTTTGGTTACCAAGGCAACTGTTCAAAAGATATTTTCCAGGCATCAGGTGCCTACATTTTCCGTCCAAATGAAACAGAACCAGAAGACTGGACTGGACCTAGTACTGCAATGCAATTGTCAGTAAGTATAATTTGATATGATGACTTAGGTTTCTTGTTGGAAGTCAAACGAGGCATTCATTGTCGTTTAACACATTAGCCCCTACAGATGATATTTTTTGTCCTGCAGACCTTTTTACCATTACATACTGGAAGGTGGAGAGGTTTGCATGTAATAAGCAATTTCTCCAATGTACAGCAATGCCTTCAATGTTTTTGTCTACTGCAGAATTGTTTCAGGAGTTGTACTGTTTCCGCAACCACAACTCTATTGACTCTTTTGCTTTGTATGTGTGTAAGGAAAAGGTCAAATTATGACAACTTAAACTTTGTGTTCTAAATGCAAATAATATGACCCGTGCTCTGGCAAAAGGAGGCTTAATGCATCTCTGTGATACATTATACCATGCAAGTCATCACATAATGATGGATCTATAAAATCCAGTTTGTCTAACAACTGACTGAATCATGAAGTAGGATGGTCCTTGGACAAGCAGAAAATGGATCAAAAGCAAAAAGTTTTGACCAATGTCAGCCTGTGCAGACTGACATAGGTCAACAGAGCTCCAGACAGACTGAGGGAGGGATTTTGATTTCAGAATTAAAAATATTAATTATTCTCCACTGAAGCATATGTTATGGGTACTCATATACGGTTCTAATGAGTACCCACAACATAGGGTTTGAGAGAGAAGTAATGGATTCAGAATAACATCAGTCCCTCTTATCTCGAGCTGTGGGTCGATACTTTTGTGCAGATGCATTAAGCCCCTTTTTTACAGAAAATGAATCATTATTATATCTTTAATACAAGTGGAGAAAGTTCTCACTGTGAGCAGTTTTAGTGCTTGTTACATTGCCCTCTAATTCAAAGGCATCCAATGTTAGTAGAGATGTAAGGGAAGTAAAGCTTTATATAAAAACATTGAAATGCAATAGATTGAGATAGGACTGGTATTTTTTTTTACAAAGAGAATTAATACAAAGATAACTAGTTTTCTCTCTTGGACTTTGTTTCCCCTTTTTCACTTTCCGTGTATGTGATTTTTATGCACATAGAATTGACTATACTGATTTGTACAGTTTTCAAATATTGGTGTTGCAGAGTCGCTTGAAAGCAAGGCGCTTATGCAGCTGATTATAATTATTTTATATCATTCCACAGACCTTTTGCAAAGAATTTGATTCTCTAAAATGCCAGTAAGCACCCACATGCATGAATAGAAAGTATGAATCAACAGAATTTGGATAGAGAAAATGTTGGGAAAATGTAGTAAGGGATTAAAAATGTGTTTACATAATGGTGCATGTCTCAATAGCAAAATGCATGAAAGTAACTAGATCAGGGTCATTATTTACCAACCATTCTGAAAAATATTCTAAGCCTAATCCTCAAGAATCTTCTAAATTTGAAAGTAACACAACTTCTGATTGGCCTAAACTAATTAGTGTAGCCAATAGGAAGTTGTGTCACTTTCTTAATCTAGAATAAGACAAAGAATGAAGCTAAGAAAGGTTGGTGAATATGAGCCCAGAAGAGCATCATTTTCATCATGTGAGAAAAGTCCACCCCCTAAAATACCATGTTCAATCTCAGTTGTTGTTGTGGCTGTGCAGATGAAGATCAGACTGCAATTCTGTTATGTTTGCTTTTATCTCCATTGCGTTTCATATTGTTTATTTTGTGACAAAACCAGCAGTATCTTTCCAAGATCCAGAGAGACGGTTTATAGATCCCTGAAAACATTACTTGCCATACAAAAAAACTTAGACTAGTCTGAATGGAAAGCAATGAGAGACAAAAGAAGATTGATTGCATGGTGTTTAACGCCTTTTTCACCATTATTTCAGTTATATCACAGCGGCCAGTGCACCTGTCCATGCTTTCGTGGAGTTTCTTTCACCAGTAATATGCACAATATTCTTTCTGAGCCACTGGCTGCTTTCCCACATAACCATTGCCGAAACAATGGTTAGTGGTGAGAGAGGAATGAACCCTGTCGCAATGACCATTATCAATCCTCAGAAAGAAATTAGCTGAGCGTAGAATCAACCCAGCGACCCCCTGTATTCAAGTCCTGTACCCTACCGACTGAGCTACTGGGGCTCGGTGACAAAAGAAGATCCCTGGATCAAAGGTTTAACTTCATCTTTGAGAGGGTAGGAAACATTGTGGGAAAAGGAGAAAATGCTGATTACCAGCATTTTTCCGTTTTTCCACAACGTTTTCAAAGGCCTTTTTCCTCAGGACCTCTAAAACTAAGTAGGATATGGTAGAGGGTTTAACTTTGTTATGGGTACCTTGATTCAGGGTCCTTTTGTCAAGTTATTTGTGCAAGTTGCCTTTGGGTTTTTAAGGTTATAAGGATGTACAAGGGTTGAAACTACATGGCTATGATATTTTTTGTTTGTTTTCAGGGTCCCCTTGTAAGTGAAGTTTACGTGTCTTACAGCCCCTGGGTCTCTCAAGTTATAAGGATGTACAAGGATTCCAAAGTTGCTGAACTAGAATGGACTGTTGGCCCCATCCCTATCAAGTGAGAAATTTGTTAACTTTTACAGTGCTAGATACACCATTTTTTTTTTTTTTTTTAATTTTTTTTTTCATTGACAGTGCAGATCAAGATTGCACTGCAAATAGCATACAATCTGATCGTTTCATCTCCATTTTCCATTATTTTGTTAGATGCCTTTGTAACTCTTTACCAAACACCGAGATTTGGACCTGTACCAAATTGAAAGCTTTTGCAGACGACAAATTAAGTGATGATTTCTCCCTTTGATTGGGTAGAGAGCATTGGGGAAAAGGGAGAAAATGTATGTTACCAGTACCTTCTCGTTTTCCCAAAATGTTTTCAAAAGCCTTCTTCCATCGGGTTGTTAAAAGTCAGGATTGTGCAGTAAAGGTTGAAACACATTCTGCAAATATGACATATAGGTTTTTTCTTCACTCAAAATGTCATCTTGATATTGTTGCTGTAGTAATTCTTAACCTATAACTTTGCCAGTACTACTTCTCAAGCTCCCAATAACCCTTTACCACGCAATCCTGACTTTTAACGACCCTGAGAAAGTAGCCCTTTGAAAATACTGTGGGAAAAGAAGAAATGCTGGTAGCCAGTATTTTCTCCTTTTTCCACAATGTTTTCTACCCTTTCTAAAATATATTTCAATTTCTCAGTTGCATTCATTTTGTCATCTGGAAATGCTTTCAGTGTGGTCTAATCTAAAATTTTGTTGTTGGGTAAAGAGATAACTGAACTCATCAAGGGAATATGAACAAATGCATGTGACAAGTATTGTCTCCTTCTCTTACAATGTTTTCCATATCACTCAAGATATGACTATATGCCTTCTCTTCAAATGTTTCCCCTTTGTATCACATGTAGCAGATTTCAAAATATTTTTGTCGAAATCTAGCCTGTGCAATAATTGGTGAAAGCATTTATAAGCTTCTGTGTTATTACACACAGGCTGCTTTTATACAAATAAATTATTTATTAGTGATATGGAGAACATGGTGGGAAAAGTAGCAACAGCTATTGCTTGTTACAAGTTGTAGCTCCTTTTCACACACTATTTTCAAATGGTACCTACATAAGATGCATAGACAGTAACTGTTGCATCTTTGTTGTAAAAAGTATTGTTGTTTTTTTAGAGGCATTAATTTTAATTGCATCTTTCATCTATTTGTTTGAAAAAGAATGAATAAGCAGATCCTTAACTCTTTACCAAACTACAAAATTTTAGACTGGTCCAAATTGAAAGCTTATGCAGACAACAAAATAAATGTGATGCTAAAGTTGAAATTCATTTTGTGATGGGTAGAAAACACTGTGGAAAAAGGAGAAAATGCTGGTTTCCGGCATTTTCTCCTTTTCCCACAATGTTTTCAAAAGGGTTCTTTTTTAAGGTCGTCAAAAGTGGGGATTGTGTGGTAAAGGGTTAAAGGGTAGAAACATTGTGTGGAAAGGAAATAATGCTGGTTACCAGCTTTTTCCTTCGTATCCAACCATGTTTTCATGGCCTTTTCTCTTCAGGGATTTTGGATTGTGTGGTAAACAGTAAATCAATATAGCAAGTGATTAAGGTTATCCCCAGCTCATAATCAGCATTCAGTATGGGATCAAAAACTTTAAAATGGTAGGCTAGTGATAAACTGTACTATGTGTTACCCAGTAACAATGTAATGTTCCACCCTAATATTTTTTTTCAGAGATAAAGCTGGAAAAGAAGTAGTTGCAAGATTTGATACAGGGTTGAACTCCCAAGGGTTGTTTTACACAGATGCCAATGGCCGAGAGATACTTGAAAGAAGGTACAGAACAGTGATTTGTTCACTTAGTATGTCTTTGTACTCTTTTTTGGTTATCGAACAAGTTGTACAGCTGATACTTGTCTCTGTAAATGGTCACATCCTGGAGACTAAACTGGTACTTGTGCCTTTGTGTAGGTACATTAAAACCCATAATGGGATTGGAACCTAGAACCTCTGGTGTTAAAGGCTGATACACTGCTCCTACACTGCTCTACTAGACTGGTGCACTTGCAAGTGGTGGACACTGAAGTTTTCTAAGAAATACAAAGCTTTTGCTACATATTTTTCCCCAACTGAATATATATATTTAACAAGAAATTTCTATGCAAAATAGCATTTAATTATGAATATGTATATTCTAATTTAAGTGTCAGTGGTAGTTGTTTACACAAGACCCTGTAGTTTTAACCCTTAAATCACTAAGAGAAACTGAAGCTACTTTTGTTAACTAAATATAGTAATTCAGATCGGACCATACTGAGCTTCCTTTGACACTTTCTGATATCTACAGGATGTTCAAGCAAAACATTGTAGTATAGTTTTTAACCATTAAACAAACAATCCCGACTTTTTACAATCATAAGGAAGAAGAGTTCTAAAAATATGGTGGGAAAATGAGAAAATGCTGGTAACCAGCATTTTCTCCTTTTCCCAGGATGTTTTCTATCCTTCCAAAAGCCAAATTTCCATTCTTGAGACACATTTATCTTGTCATCTGCATATGCTTTCAATTTGGAAAAATCTAGAATTCTGTCGTTTGGTAAGCAGTTAATACTGAGAGTATTTATATTCCATCATTTTAACTCTTTACCAAACGACAAAGTTTTAGACTTGTCCAAATTGAAAGCATTTGCAGACAACAAATTAAAAGTCACAAAAATGACGATTTCAATCTATGAAAGGGTAGAAAACATTGTGGGAAAAGGAGAGAGTGCTGGTTACCAGCATTTTCTCCTTTTCCTACAGTGTTTTCAAAAGGTTTTTTCCTCTGGGTCATTAAAACTCGGGATTGTGTGGTAAAGGGTTAATATTCGAAGGGTTAACTAGTGCAAGATTCTTTCCAGATAATTTCCAGTAACTGATAGTTTGTAAGATTTTTCCCATTTGGATCAAATGTAAGTGAAGAATAACAAAAAAGACTGATTTTCACAAACCTGTGTGTAATATTGAAAATATGTAGCTCACTGGCGACCAGTCTGATAAAATTGAAGAGCATACTAATAATGTGTGACCTTTGTAGATTCTAAGTATATCATTAGAGGTCATACTCACCTACACTTGTATTCCAAGTATTCTAGAAATAGAATCAAGAATGGTTGGTGAATAAGGGCCTAGATGTTATGTAAATGCATGATAAATGCATAATTTCAGACGTGATTATCGGCCCACTTGGAATTTAAACCAGACAGAACCTGTTGCTGGGAATTACTATCCAATCAACAGTAGAATCTATCTCCAGGTAAAAATTAAAATGTAACCAAATAATCTAGTTTTGTATGGTCCATAGGGGATATAAACTGGTGAACATTATCAAAATAAAAGGAAAAGGCTTGTTACTAATACTTTTTGGCCAAGATATTTTCTACCTTCCCCAAGACAACTTTTGTCATTCGAGAAACCCTTGTTTTCTACCTTTGCTAAGATGAATCCAATCATTTTTGCCACATCTTGTGCTCTGCAAATGCTCCCAGGGAAAATTTTCTTGTCTAGTAAAGAGTCAACTTATTGCAATAAAGGCTTTTTATGTACCATTTAACCCCTTTACCAATTGGCAAAATTGTGAACTTATCCAGTTTGAAAGCTTTGCAGACAACAAATTAAATTTAAAAGATTTGCAGACGACAATTTGGATGTGACTCAGACAATGAAACTTGTTTGTATAGAGTTGGAAACCATAGTGGGGAAAAGGATAAAATGCTGGTTCCAGCATTTTATCCCTTTTCTGCTATTTTTTCCTGACTCCCTAGGGTCATTAACACAGGATTGTTTGGTAAAGGGTTAAGTGACATACTTTTTAAAGAAAGTTACACAAGTGAGAAGAAATTAAGTCATTACCAGTAAAAAGAAATTGTACGCTTGTCAGTATTGAAACCATTTGCAGAGGATAAAGTAAACATGGCTCTTATGCTGAGATTTGTCTTTGAAAAGATAGATTTAAAAGACATTGTGGGGAAAAGGAAAAAGTGCAGGTAAGCAATATTTCCTCTTTTTTCCATTTTTTTAGCTCACCTGAGCACAACGTGCTCAAGGTGAGCTTTTGTGGTGGTCTGATGTCCGGCGTCTGTTGTGCGTCGTCTGTCGTTCGTCATCCGTCGTCAACATTTACCTTGTGTACACTCTAGAGGCCACATTTCTTACTCAATTGACCTGAAAATTAGTCAGAATGTTTATCTTGATCAAATCTCTGATGAGTTTGAAATTGGATCACCTTTGGTCATAAACTTAGTCACTAGGTCAAATTAAGGTAACACCTTGTGGCACTCTAGAGGCCATATTTTTTGCTCAATTGACCTGAAAATTGGTCAGAATGTTTGTCTTGGTGAAATCTAGGATGAGTTCAAAACTGGGTCACCTGGGGACATAATGTAGGTCACTATGTCAAATTAAAGAAATACCTTTTGGGCAGTCTAGAAGCCACATTCATTGCTCAATTGTCTTGAAAATTGGTCAGAATCTTTGTCTTAATAAAATCTTGGATGAGCTTGAATTTGGGATACCTTGGGTCATAAACTAGGTCACTAGGTCAAATTTAAGAAATACCTTGTGGACACTGTAGATGCCACACTTCTTACTCAATTGACCTGAAAATTGGTCAGAATGTTTGTCTTGATGAAATTTCGGATGAGTTTGAATTTTGGTCAACTAAGGTCGTAAACTAGGTCTCATTAGATCAACTTACAAAAATTCTTTATGGGCGCTCTAGAGGCTACAATTCTTACTTGACTTTTTACCACACAATCCCGACTTTTAACACCCTTGAGAAAGAAGCCTTTTGAAAACACTGTAGGAAAAGGAGAAAATGCTGGTAACCAGCATTTTCTCCTTTTCCCATAATGTTTTGTACCCTATCAAACAAAAATCACATCATTTGAACCACATTGAAATTGTCGTCTGCAAATGCTTTCATTTTGGACTGGTATAAATTTTTGTTGTGTGATAAAGGGATAATTGACCTGAAAATTGATCAGCATGTTTGTCTTGGTAAAATCTTGGATGAGTTCAAAATTGGGTCACATAGGGTCATAACTAGGTCACTAGGTCAAATTTAAAGAAATATCTTGTGGGCGCTCTAATGGCCACAATTCTTGCTCAATTGACCTGAAAATTAGTCAGCATGTTTTGTCTTGATATCTTGATGAGTTCAAAATTGGGTCACATTGGGTCAAAAACAAGGTCACTGATTCACATTGAAGAAATACCTAGTGGGCACTCTAGAGGCCACAATTCTAGCTAAATTGACCTGAAAATTGACTTGATGATATATCGGATCGATCAGAAATTGAGTCTCATAGGGTCATAAACTAGGTGACTAGGTCAAATTTAAGAAATGTATTGTGGGTGTTCTAGAGGTGACAATTTTTGCTCAACTGACCTGAAAATTTGTCAGCCTGTTTTACTTGATGATATCTTGAATGGGTTTGAAACTGGGTCACATAGGGTCATAATCTAGGTCACTAGGTCAAATTACAGAACTACCTTGTGGGCACTCTAGAGGCGGCAATTCTTGCCCAATTTACCTGAACCTTGGTTAACAAGTTTGCCTTGATATCTTGGATGAGTTTGAAATATGATCACATAGGGTCATAATCTAGGTCACTAGGTCAAATTGAAGAAATACATTTTGGACACCCTAGAGGCCACATTTTCAGCTCAACTGACCTGACAATTGGTCAACGTTTGACTTAATAATATCTCAGATGAGTTTTAAATTGGGTCATTATGACCCTGGGGTGAAATTTCGCCTATTGACTCAGGTGAGCGATCCAGGGCCATCACGGCCCTCTTGTTTCAAAATTCCAGCCTCTTAGGTTTGTATAAATAAGTAAACATTTGGTAAAGGGTGAAGGAAGGGAAGAAGTCCCTCTTAAATGGAAGCATGTTTGATAATAGTGCTTTCATTTGTCAGAAGTAATTTCTCTTTTTTTCCACTATGTCCCTAGAAATTGCTCACTCTAGGAGGCCTAAAAAGATAAAAAAGTATATAGGGCTGACATTTTTATCCAGTTTAATCGGTTAATGCTCATTAACTGACTGTAATTCATCACAAATACTTTTTTATCATATAAGCTCCCTTGTTTTTAGTCTAATACAGCCATTACGAATTTTCTTACTTTACACACATGTGAGACAAGCATTGTGACATCATCTTATACTTCTCTCAGAGAAGGGAGTCAGTTTTACTCATGGAAATCCCCACATGTGTTTATTATACCCCCGCAAACAAAGTTTGTGGGGGGTATACTGGAATCAGCCTGTCGGTCGGTCGGTCGGTCGGTCGGTCTGCAAAATCTTGTCCGGACAACTCCTCCTACAGTTTCTGTCTGATTCACGTTAAACTTGGCAGAAGTGTTCATTAGGAGCTGTAGATGTGCAAGACACACATTTTGTAAAAATTCCATCAAGAATTACTGAGTTATTGCCCCTGATTTGACTTAAAAATGCTTGTCCGGACAACTCCTCCTACAGTTTCTGTCTGATTCACTTTAAACTTGGCAGAAGTGTTCATTAGGAGTTGTAGATGTGCAAGACGCAACTTTCGTGAAAATTCTATGAAGAATTAATGAGTTATTGCCCCTGATTTGACTTAAAAATGCTTGTCCAGACAACTCCTCCTACAGTTTCTGTCTGATTCACTTTAAACTTGGCATAAGTGTTCATTAGGAGTTGTAGATGTGCAAGACGCAACTTTCGTGAAAATTCTATGAAGAATTAATGAGTTATTGCCCCTGATTCACATTTAAAATGCTTGTCCGGACAACTCCTCCTACAATTTCAATCCGATTCGCTTTATACTTGGCAGAAGTGTCCATTTGGAGTTGTAGATGTGCAAGACACACATTCTGTAAAAATTCCATCAAGAATTACTGAGTTATTGCCCCTGATTTGACTTAAAAATGCTTGTCCGGACAACTCCTCCTACAGTGTCTGTCTGATTCACTTTAAGGAGGTCTTTTCTGTCATATGTATAGTTGGCCAACATTATGCGAAAACGCACCTTTGGACATTTGCAACAAGTTTGGATCCAGACCAGCCGCTGTGTCTCAGACATATTATCAGATCATGGTCTGCACTTTTTTACACTCATTTACTTTTGTGTCCAATTAAATTGATACTTTGCATAAATATTCACCAGGAGCGGTAGAGGTTCAAGATGCATTTTTCTCAAATGTTTGCCAAATTAATTACCCCTGAATTTACTCAAAACTTCTTGTCCAGAGAACTATTCCTTCAGTTTAAGTCTTATTCACTTGATATTTGTCATGATATTCACCGGGAGCAGTAGATGTGCAAAGCACAAATTTCATGAGTGTTGGCCTAATGATTACGGAGTTATTGCCCCTAAATTGACATTGCAGAGTTATTGCCCCTGTGACATGAAATATAGGGGCGGGGGTATTTATCACCTTTAGTGATAGTTATTCTAGTTATTTATATTTTCTAGCCAGGCCTATAATTTGGTGAGATATTGTTATTTGATAAAAAGCATCTGACAATTTTTGGATTTAGATAATATTTTATTAAACTTGTGTACAAAAAAATGTTATTAAGCTCACCAGAGGCTTCCTTAATAGCATTTTTATAGGCTTTTTTAATAAAATTCTTTCTCAAATTTGAACTTAATATGCCATATCCTATCTCTATAACCCTCTGTTAAGAAAAATGAGAGGGAAACAGTGACCAGAAAATTTTGTAGAGAAATAGTGTAAATTTTTATGTTGTGAAGTACAGTTCAATGATATGAATATGCTCTGTAAACAAGGGAATGTATGTCATGAAATAATGATATGTCATGACTCATTACTGCACAGACTGTTCTCAAATTCTTCAGAAAGGTAAGCAGAAAATTCATACAGGGTAATTGCTGCTTTTCTAATAATGTTTTCAAAACTTGTCAGGTGCAAGCTGGAATGTCAAGAAAGCTTTTATCTCTGTGGTTATTGGTTATAAAATATTGTGTGGGGATTCTTGATTCTTTTGACAGGACAAAGCTGCCAACACACAGTTTACAGTATTAAATGACAGATCTCAAGGAGGTGGCAGTATAAAGGATGGACAGTTGGAAATCATGGTAAGTAATAGTCACATTTCTCTTTAATTTGTGGTGTCATTTTTTGGGCTGAATTGGATGTTTCTGGATGATATTTTTTTTCAGTGCCATGTATTGTGCTGTCACAAGTTTTCTGTTCTGATATGGTTTTGTTAGTGATTATAATTTCGACAAAGAAGTGCTAGTAACTCTTTAAAGACACTAAGGTTTTAGATTTGTCCCCTTTGCAGACATGCATAGAAAACGAATTAAATGTGGCTTCCCACCCAGGTAGCTCAGTGGTTAGCTTATATGACTTGTGACCTGGTGGTTGCAAGTTTAATACCAGGTTGAGGCAAACTTTCTGGCGATTTTCGCCTCTCACCTCTGATGCATGTGAGAAAAGTAGTCAGTGACTTGGGAAGAAAGTTGTGTAAGTACTGGTATGAGAAAGCCAGGAAACACATGGTTAGGTTCACTGACTGCTGTGATACAACCTAAGCTATTAAAACGGCATTAAACTCTGTTTCAATCAATCGATCAATGTGGCTGTATTGATAGGATTTGTCTTTAGGAGGGTAGAGAATGTGTGAAACAGAGAAAGTGCTTTTTACCAGATGATCAGCCAATGCTTAATAGCTTTTTCACTTTTTTCCCCCATTGTTTTCAAAAATCTTATTCCTCAAGGCTGTCAAAACTTTGTATCGTTTGGTAGAGCTTTAAACCACTTCAGCTTGCTATTAAAGTAAGGCAAACCATAAGGAATGACACAAATTGCATATTACATGCAGTGTTGCACCTAGCTCTGAAATGTCAGGGACACAAGGGCCCCCTGATCTAATATGTGTATTTTGGGGTCATTTTGAAAATTTGGGGGACAATCTGTCAAAATGCATAAAATGGCATTAAACTTGACATGCAAGCACAGCCCGGCAATAATAAGCAAACTTACCTTGTAAGAGTACTCTTTCCCATTCATCACTTATTGAAAAGGGAATTTAAATTTGAGTTCGAATCAATGCATGTTTTACATGTCATTTTACCGTCTTCAAAATTCAACCACCGAATTGCTGACAATCATTCCTTTTGAAAACAATTAACTTTTACTTTACTCTTAGTTTCTTTCACGACTTTTCCCATGTTCACACCTTCTGAGGACTGTTGTTCATTTGTGGATGCACCAAATTTTACACTCCACTTAGATATAGTGATGTTTCTCGAATCGTCTGCTTCGGTTTCTGTACATCATTTTTTTTTTAACACTGTAAATTTTGAATAGTATGGGAGTGTTTGTTGATATTTAGATGTCAAAACCAAGGTCATTGTACCTCTTTTGCTCTAATATGCATGGACAGTCTACTATAATGACAAATTGGCAGAAAGAAGCTATAGAGAGCTCACCATGATAATAGATCAATCAGCAAACAGGAAATTAGAAGTGCACAGGTACGGATTCGAAAAATGGCACATGTTGGCCTGCACTGTCGTCAATCTTAAGAGACAAAATTGTTGTCTGCGTTGTCCCTCATCAGCCATTGAATTTGAGTGAATTCAGAATTTTAACCCTTTCCCAAACGATAAATAAAGAGTTTGCAGACGACAATTTTAAATTAGATGAAAATGGCAGAAAGTTCTCAAAAAGGGTAGAAAACACTGTGGGAAAAGGAGAAATTGCTCGTTATGAGCAATTTCTCCTTTTTCCACAGTGTTTTCAAAAGACTCGTACTGCAGACACGTGAAAACCAGGGCTTGTTTGGGAAAGGGTTAAGTGGAAATTGCGCAGTTCTTTCAACCAGCAAAATGAGGGCTTGACTCTTCACTCCACCATAATTAAAATGGGAATCCTGCAATCCTGCGCTCTAGGTGCAACACTGTGCATGCACTTGCTCCTTTTCCCAAAAGGTTTTCCAAATTTGTCTGCCGTATGCCATGAAAAGTTGTATTTGTACAGTAATGAGCCAAGTCATTTTGTTACACATTTTGTAGCTACATCGCAGATTATTGATGGATGATCATTACGGCGTTGGGGAACCACTCAATGAAACAGGAGCTGATGGAGAGGGCCTGATTGTGAGGGGTAAACTGTATTTTTTATTTTATTGTCATTTCTTTTCACACTTATCAGGGTGTTTTTTTTATTTGGATCTTAACTCATATAGTGTCAAAGTTGAATCTAGGGTGCATGATTGGTAAAACTTCACTCTTTATAAGCGATTGGTCACTGAAAAATGTGTGTGGGCCACATTTCGCACATACATGTAGTTTTTATTTCTGGCATCAGACTGTCTTTTCAGCCTAACTAATTATTTTAACCAGCAGATTTTCACCTATACTGACTGAAATATAAAACAGGAGATAACTCTCACTATCACCAGGGAAAGACTGAGGATTTTTATGAAATGAAAAATAGTGGAAAATCTGCATTAGATGGGGGAGGAGTCTTGTCTTGCAGCATGGTAGCATAGAAACAAGTGTAATGAAAGAAAGTTATTGGACATCTACGAATCATTTATCAATGATTTTAAATTGCTTTCTAAGTAAATTACTGTTATTGACCTATTTTTACCAGATGTCAGCACCTCTCCAGATAAGAGGGATATCTGCTTACGTAAGACTTGATAAGTTTCTCTGCAGACTAGGGATAACTATTTACCAAACGACAAAATTGTAGACTTGTCCAAATTGAAAGCACTTGCAGACAGCAATTTAAATGTGGCTCAAGTGATTGAATTTGTCCATGATAGGGTAGAAAACATTGTGGGATAAGGAGAAAATGCTGGTTACCAGCATTTTCTCCTTTCCCCACAATGTTTTCCAAAGCTTCTTCCTCAGGGTCATTAAAACTCAGGATTGTTTGGTAAAGAGTTAAACTTATATTATTTGTACTCATTTGAAGCCTCACTGTGACAAACCTAGAAAGTGCATACAACATGAGTGTTTTTATTTGATATTCAAGGGTTAAGATGCTCTGTTTTCAACGGCCCACTCCAAATTGGCCCACATTTTTGTCAGGGGCAGGGGGAGACAACCAATTTTTTTTCAGTCCTAGATTCAAGTCTGTACTGCTAAATAAAATTTGATAAATATGGACATAGTCAGGATTAAAGATGCAGAAATCGAAATTTCAAGGGTGTTTTTGTCAGAATATACAAACTCCTAGGGGAGACTGTAGATACAAGATCAGACTGCAAAAACAACTGAAGCTGTGTTCAGCACTACAAGGGTTAATACCTCTTAGAAATACCAGTCTTGAAACACAAGGGATGCTCTGATAAAAGTGCTTACAGATGTGATAAGCCTGCAATACCAAGATTGACCATGTTTGAAATCATACTGTTGCCATTAGTTTTTATCAATTAACCCTTTACTGCACAGTCCCTATTTTTAGCTCACCTTAGCACAACGTGCTAAAGGTGAGCTATTGTGATCACCCTATGTCCGGCGTCCGTCGTCTGTCGTCTGTCAACAATTTCTTTAAACATCTTCTTCTCCTAAACCACTGGGCCAATCTTGATGAAACTTGGCAGGGATGTTCTTTGGGTGAAGCTCTACCAAAATTGTTCAAAGAATTAAATTCCACCCACAACTCTGGTTGCCATGGCAACAAAAAGGAAAAAAAAAGCAAAATCTTTGAAAATCTTCTTCTCTGAAACTAGAAGGCGCAGAGCTTTGATATTTGGTATGTAGCATCTCCTAGTGGACCTCTACCAAGTTTGTTCATTTGATGCCCCTGGGGTTAAAACTGGCCCCGCCCCAGGGGTCACAAGTTTGAGCATAGTAACAAAGAAGGAAAACTTTAAAAATCTTCTTCTCTGAAACTTGAAGGCATAGAGCTTTGATATTTGGCATGTAGCATCTCCTAGTGGACCTCTACCAAGTTTGTTCATATGATGCCCCTGGGGTCAAAACTGGCCCTGCCCCGGGGGTCACAATTTCCAACATAGGAACAAAGAAGGAAAATTTTAAAAATCTTCTTCTGTAAAACTAGAAGGCATAGAGCTTTGATATTTGGCATGAAGCATCTCCTAATGGACCTCTACCAAGTTTGTTCATATGATGCCCTTGGGGTCAAAACTGGCCCTGCCCCGGGGGTCACAAGTTCAAACATAGGAACAAAGAGGGGAAACTTTGAAAATCATCTTCTCTGAAACTGGAAGGCGTAGAGCTTTGATATTTGGTATGTAGCATTGCATAGTGGACCTCTACCAAGTTTGTTCATATGATGCCCTTGGGGTCAAAACTGGCCCCACCCCAGGGGTCACAAGTTTGAGCATGGTAACAAAGAAGGAAAACTTTAAAAATCTTCTTCTCTGAAACTTGAAGGCGTAGAGCTTTGATATTTGGCATGTAGCATCTCCTAGTGGACCTCTACCAAGTTTGTTCATATGATGCCCCTGGGGTCAAAACTGGCCCCGCCCCAGGGGTCACAATTTCCAACATAGGAACAAAGAAGGAAAATTTTAAAAATCTTCTTCTGTAAAACTAGAAGGCAATGAGCTTTTATATTTGGCATGAAGCATCTCCTAGTAGACCTCTACCAAGTTTGTTCATATGATGCCCTTGGGGTCAAAACTGGCCCTTCCCCGGGGGTCACAAGTTCGAACATAGGAACAAAGAAGGGAAACTTTAACAAGAGGGCCATGATGGCCCTGTATCGCTCCACTGGCTTATAAATATAAACCATGAAGAGAAATCTTCACTATATAAGCCCTTATAAAACTTTGACCCCAGGGCTACAGTTGGACTAAATGGGGAATATGTGTATTAGAAGAATAACATGCCAAATTTGGGAGTTCTTGGCCTTATGGCTAGTAACAAGACGGTTTCTGAACTTTTCACTCCATAAACCCATGTAAAACTTGTGACCCCTGGTGCAGGGCCAAACTTGATCCTAGGGCTGTAACTTGGGCCCTCTTTGTAGTTGTCCACTAGATAATGCTATAATTATGCAAAATTTGGTAGCCTAAGCCTTATGGCTATGTACACCATTGACCCCAGGACTATAATTTGGGCACTTTTGGTAGACCCCAACTAGATCAAGCTAAATGCAAAATTTGGTAGCTCTAGGCCTTATGGCTAGGTACAGGAAGATTTTTAAAGTTTTCTCTATATAAGCCTATGTAAAACTTGTGACCTCTGGGGCAGAGCCAATTTTGACCCCAGGGCTATAATTTCAAGAAACATGATAGAGGTCTACTACATAAAGCTACATGCCAAATTTGGTAGCCCTATGCCTTATGGTTTCAGACAAGAAGATTTTTAAAGATTTCCAATATTTTTCAGTTTTGTTGCCATGGCAACCAGAGTTTTTGAAGGAATCAAATTCTTTCAAGAAATTCTGAAGAGGACCATGGCAGGATCATTTCTGTGAAGTTTCATGAAAATTGGATGGGTAGTTTCAGAGAAGAAGATGTTTGAAATAAAAGTTAACACATGGACGGACGCACGCACGCACGGACACAAGCACGGACGCACGACGGACACCGGGCCATGACATAAGCCCGCTGGCCTTCGGCCAGTGGAGCTAAAAATCATCTTCTCTGAAACTGGAAGGCGTAGAGCTTTGATATTTGGTATGTAGCATTGCGTAGTGGACCTCTACCAAGTTTGTTCATATGATGTCCCTGGGGTCAAAACTGGCCCCGCCCCGGGGGTCACAAGTTTGAGCATAGTAACAAAGAAGGAAAACTTTAGAAATCTTCTTCTCTGAAACTTGAAGGTGTAGAACTTTGATATTTGGCATGTAGCATCTCCTAGTGGACCTCTACCAAAATTGTTCATATGATGCCCCTGGGGTCAAAACTGGCCCTGCCCCGGGGGTCACAATTTCCAACATAGGAACAAAGAAGGAAAACTTTAAAAATCTTCTTCTGTAAAACTAGAAGGCATAAAGCTTTGATATTTGGTATGTAGCATCGCCTAGTAGACCTCTACCAAGTTTGTTCATATGATGCCCTTGGGGTCAAAATTGGCCCTGCCCTGGGGGTCACAAGTTCAAACATAGGAACAAAGAAGGAAAACTTTAATTTTTTTTTTCTCTTAAATGGGAAGGCATAGAGCTTTGATTTTTGGTATGTAGCATCTCCTAGTGGACTTTTACCAAGTTTGTTCCAAGGATGCTGCTTGGGTCAAAACTGGCCCAGCCCCTGGGGTCACAAGTTCGAACATAGGAACAAAGAAGGAAAACTTTAAAATTCTTCTTTTCTGAAACCGAAATGTGTGGCGCTTTGATATTTGGTATGTTGCATCTCAGAGTTGACCTCTACCAAGTTTGTTCATATGATGCCCCTGGGTCAAAACTGGCCCCGCCCCGGGGGTCACAATTTCCAACATAGGAACAAAGAAGGAAAACTTTAAATTTCTTTTTCTCTTAAACGGGAAGGTGTAGAGCTTTGATATTTGGTATGTAGCATTTCCTAGTGGACCTCTACCAAGTTTGTTCATATGACGCCCCTGGGTCAAAACTGGCCTAGCCCCGGGGGTCACAAGTTCGAACATAGGAACAAAGAAGGAAAACTTAAAATTCTTCTTTAAAACTGGAAGGCGTAGAGCTTTGATATTTGGTATGTACTATGTAGGGATTCTCTTCTAAGTTTGTTTGCCCATCTAAGCGCAACAAGTTCATTGAGTTCAAAATTGGGTCATCTTGGGTCATAAACTAGGTCACTAGGTCAAATTAAAGAAATACCTTGTTTTCACTCTCGAGGCCACATTATTTGCTCAATTGCCTTGAAAATTAGTTAAAAAGTTTGTCTTTATAAAGTCTCACATAAGATTAATTTGGGTCAACTTGGGTCATAAACTAGTTCACTGGGTCAAATTAAAGAAATACCTTGTTTGCACTCTGGAGGCCACATTTATTGCTCAAATGACCTGAAATTTGGCCAGAATGTTTGTCTTGATGAAATACCAGATGAGTTTGGATTTGGGTCACCTGGAACCATAAACTAGGTCACTAGGTCAAAATAAAGAAATACCTTGTTGGCACTCTAGAGGCCACATTCTTTGCTTAATTGCCTTGAAAATTGGTCAGAATGTTTGTCTTTGTAAAATCTCACATGAGTCTGAATTTGGGTCAACTGGGGTCATAAACTAGGTCACTTGGTCAAATTAAAGAAATAGCTAGTGGGCACTCTAAGAGGCCACATTTATTATTCATATGATTTGAAAATTGGTTAAAATGTTTCTTTTGATATAGTCAAAGACCAGTTCAAATTTGGGTCACCTGGGGTCATAATCTAGGTCACTAGGTCAAATTAAGAAATATCTTTAGGGCACTCGAGGCCACATTTTTGCTCAGTTGACTTGAAAATTGGTCAGAATGTTTGTCTTCATGAAATATGAGTTTGAAATTGGGTCACCTGCGGTCAAAAACTAGGTCACATGGTCAAATTAAAGAAAAACCTTAAAGGCACTCTACTAAGGTGAGCGACCCAGGGCCATCATGGCCCTCTTGTTAACCAATCCAAGGAAAAGGATTTCTGAAAACATTGTGGAAAATGGAGAAAATGCTGGTAAACAGCATTTTGTCCTTTTCCCACAATGTGTTTTGCTATTTCAAAGAAAAATTTCATAATTTCTTTTACATTTAGTTTGTTTTTTGCGAATGCTTTTAATTTAGACAAGTCTAAAATTTTGTCTTGTGGTAAAGAGTTAAGTCAAGGGCCTTCTTTCTTTTTTCTTATTTAAGCACATTACATTGCCACACATTGCCGCGGTCGTTGTGGCTCCATGGTAAAGTGTAGGACTCATGAGCTTGATGCCCTGGGTTTGAGCCTCGCTGGAAGCACTAGGTTTTTTTTGTAGTAGTGTCTTTTGGCAAGACACTTCAGAGCCTAGTGTCTTTTGGCAAAACACTTCAGAGCACTGACCAAGCACTGGTGAAATCTAAGACATACATGAATAAGCGATGTCATGATATGACTGAAATAATGTTGAAATTGTGGAAAACACCATTCACTCAATCAGTAAGTTACATGTTACCTAATAGTTTTTCACTGATGTTTAGATCTATGATTTACATGTATTCCAGTAATCTGTCATTCTTTGGTTGATAGATATACTTTATCCAAATACATGTACTTCATTGATAACCAAAGGACACAACAGCTCTTCAGTCATGAAGATATTTTATCAATTTACAGGTAAATTGTACATGATGATGGACACTATAGAAAACTCCCCAAAACGTCATCGAGATCTGGCCCAGAAACTGTTTTATCAGCCAGTACCCTCATTTTCTGTGACAGAGAAAAAATACCCAGAGTACACTGGCTACTACAGAACTACTGTTAGTAAACAAACTCATCATGCTGGGTTTTTTTTACACAATACACTATCTAAATTATCAAATCAAGTAACTCTTTACTAACTTTTTACCCTACAGTTCTTAGTTTTCACTACCCTAATAGAAAAAAGGTTCTTAAAGATAGTAGGAAAAGGAGAATAAGCTGGAAACCAACATTTTCTCTTTTTCCCATGATTTTTTTTTTACCTTTCAGATAAAAATTCCTTAGTTGTGGCCCATTTCATTTCTTGTCTACAAATGCTTGGACCAGTCTAAAATTATGTTGTGTGGTTAAGTGGTGGTGACACCTATATCCTAAATGCATTTGATAAAATTTTTCCGCTGTTAAATTGACTGATGATAACAAGAGTTTAACCCCTTTACCACACAATCCCAACACTGAGATAGAGTCCTTTTGAAAACATTGTGGGAAAAGGAGAAAATGCTGGTAACCAGCATTTTCTCCCTTTCCCACAATGTTTTCTAACCTATTAATGACAAACTTCATCATTTGGGCCACCCATAATTTGTCATCTGCAAATGCTTTCAATTTGGAGCAGTCTAAAATGTTGTCGTTTGGTAAAGAGTTAAAAGACAGTCAACTTTTTTCATGGACTAGAGTCTCTCACAAACAGTCTAATGGGGAAAGGGTTGTGGGAGTTTAATATATCTTTGCAATGCATTACACTGTGCAAGTTATCCCTAATTTGGATCTTTTTTTGTCTCAAAACCAGCTGAACCATTAGGGAGAATGGTTGTTTGACATCCAAAAAACTTACTAGTAGCAAAATGTTTTGGCCCATGTCAGGCTGGGCAGACTGTGCAGGCTGACATGGGTCAATACTTTTTTCAGATTCATTAAACCAGCTTTTCACAGAGTAAGACTTGTATACATTACACTATATTATCATGTTTAATCTTTTTGTAGTGGTCAGGAGTGAACAGTGCTCTGCCAGAAAATGTGAACTTGGTGACCTTAGAGCAGCTAGGTGAACCGGAGCAGCAGAAAATGACCTACTTAGTTAGACTGGAACATATTTATGAGAAGAATGAGGATCCTTTCTTATCACAACCAGTCAGCATTCAGTTAGAGGTCAGTAGGGTCATGAACTGTTGGTTTTAATTCTTTACCACACTGTGAAATTTTAAACCTGTCCAAGCTAATTGCATTTGCAGGCAACAATATAACTGTGGCTTAAATAATGGGATTTATCTTTAAAAAGGTAGAAAACAATGTGGGAAAAGGAGAAAATGCTGTTTGCCATTATCTTTATTTTGCCACGTTTTCATAAGTCATTGTGCTTGGGGTCTGGATTGTTTTGTAAACCTTTACCTGAAGACAAATTCTAGACCCATCAAAACTGAAAGCATCTGCAGACAACATATTTAAATGTGATACAAATGAATCAAGCTTCTTTGATAGAGTAGAAAACATGGTGGGAAAAGGAGAAAATGCTGGTTACCAGCATATTCTCCTTTTCCCTCCATGTTTTCAAAAGCCTTCTCGTTCAGAGTCTTTAGAACTAGGGATTGTGTGGTAAAGGGTTTAAGGGCCAAACAGCCATAGTAAAACTAGAATTGTCCATTGAGCTTGTTGAGCAGATCAGCCATATTCGAAAACTCCATACCTCCTGGAACCAATTTGTAGAAGATGACTTTGAAAACATAAATACATTTAATCAGCATTAACTGAGGTTTTATTTATCAAGCAAAACACATTGTTACACTTGTTGCATAATGTTTTCATATATGGTTTGCGGCAAGACAATGAAGAAACATGAAGCATGTATTGGGAGAAGTATTACCAAGCATGATATGCATTAGGCAGCAAGATCTATATGAATCATGCTCTGGCAAAAGGGGGCTTAATGCACATCCTTAATGCATTATACCATGCAAGTCATCACATAATTTGGGATCTTTTATATCCATTTTCTGTAGCAAAGGTCTGAATCCTGTGGTATAATGGTCCTTGGACAGGCGGAAAAACTGACCATAAGTAAAACATTTTGGCCCACAGGCTGACCTGGATTGATACTTTTTGCAGATGCATTAAGCCCCTTTTCACAGAGCATGGCTCGTCTTTTTAATAGACACACAGCCAATGTAATGTTAAGGATTATTACAATAAAGCAATTGAAAACAAGGCTACTAGGAATTTCTTCTTTTGCCACAATGTTTTCAAAAGTGGTCTACTATGTAAAAAGAGTAAAAAGAAACTGTCTTTAGATGGAAATATGGAAGGTAATGTAACTATCACATGTGAAGATCTGAGGTGATATATTTTATAACTTTTCAGAATTTGTTTCAACCATTTAACATTTCAAGCCTGGAGGAGCTGATACTTGGTGCTAATCTACCAGTTTCTGAGTTACAGAGACTGAAATGGAAAACAACTGATGATGTCCCAGCCGGGGATGATGATACGCTCTATTATAGTAAGATAATGACCTTGCATGTTTTTGTTAAGCCCCTTTACGAAACAGTCCCAAGTTTTAATGCCCCTGTGGTGAGGAAGGCTTTTGAAAACATTGTGGAAAAACGGAGAAGGTGCTGGTTACCAGCATTTCCTCCCTTTTCCACATTGTTTTGACCCTTTTAAAGACAGATATCTTTTGAGTTACATTGAATTGTCATCCTCTGTTTTTTTCGTAAATTTGTACAGGTCTAAAATTTGTTGTGTGGTAAGGAGTAAATATTGCTTTTTTTTCGCCAGTACCCAATAATATCTGTTTTATAATTGGGCCATGCTCTGGCAAAAAAGGGGTTTTTATGCATCTCCATGATGCATGAAATGAAGCAAGTAATTATATAAAATTTTATGGATCCATAAAATCCCTTTTGTATAGCAACTGACTGAATCATGTGGTGCGCTGTTTCTTCGACATGCAGAAAATTGACCTATAGCTAAAAGTTTCAACCCAGGTCAGCCTATGCAGTTCGTGCAGTCTGACATGCGTCAAAACTTTTTGCAGATGCATTAGGCTCCTTTTGTCAGAGCATGGCTCATATATAAATGTAAAATTTTTGCTTTCTTCCAAGATGAGATGTTATAACCCACATTTCTTTTTTGGTACTTGAGAGTAGATTTTCTGAAACTTGCCTGTACTTCCTGAGGTTTTATATAATTGTATAATACAAAAAAAAAAAAAGGAACGGTCAAAAAAGGGACATAACTGCTTCAAGAATATTTTGATGGGTAGCAGCCCTTGTTTTATGGGTTCTTTTTTGGACAGTTAATAAGTTATCCAAGTTTGAAGTAAATATCTCTAGTGATGAACGAGATATTACAAAATGTCAAAAGTTTTTGCACGCCAACAAGGATGCAGATGACAAGGCAGGCAATGCAGATGACCGCACGGCTATGACAATACCTCGACATTTTCTTCTAAAGCAGCCAAGCTAAAAAATGTGATGAATTAACAAACAATGTTTAAGTATATATCTTTCATTTTTGCAGAGAGCTTATACAAGAGATCCAGTGATAGAGAGGCAGCCATTCCAGAGGTCATGCTCAGTCCAATGGAAATTAGAACATTCCATGCCACTGTCGATGAATTTAGCCACAACTATCAACACTGATTTTTTTGTGAGCAGGAAAGAAAGCTGGGATTCATTGCAATAAAGTCATAATATTTTATAATGTCCTCTCAAAAAATACAAGACAGAAAAATTGATAGAATGAACATATTAATGTAATACAACAGACCACTTCTGGTAACATTGTGGCAAAATCTGTTGATTCTTCTTCTGCAACAATTTTTTCCTTGTGTCTATGTTAAGACCTTTAGTCTTGTTGACTTTTTGTGTTCTAGTGAACATCTATGAAAATGTCCTTGGTAAAATATGGATAATCAACAAGAAATTAAGATTTCAGACATGTATAAATGTTAAAACATCTTGGCAAAGGAAGAATTTTAATTGTTACAAATATTTATACTTTAGCCAGAATGTTTATCAAAAGCTTATGGAAACATTGTTGGAAAAGGAGAAAATGCTTGTAACCAGCATTTTCTTCTTTTCCCACAATGTTTTTTACCCTTTCCAAGGTAAATGGTATCACTTGAGCCACATTTGTCTGTGAATGCTTGCAATTTGGACAAGTCTAAAATTTGGTCATTCGGTTAAGACTTACCACTATAACAGATGACACAATTTTAGACTCCAATGAATTCAGAGTATTTGCAGATGACAAATTAACTGTGCCTCAAATGATTGAATCTTATTTTTAGAGTAAAAATTCACTTATGTGTTTAAGAGATTATAAGTCATTTTAGAACTTAAGCACTACTGGTAATTTCTATGGCAATATTCATCAACCATTCTAAATATTGTTTAACTCTTTACCAAACAATAGAATTTTAGGCAGGTCCAAACTGAAAGCATTTGTATACGATCAAATGTTACTAAAACTATTAAATGTGTTTTGAGAAGGGCAGAAAACGTGGGAAAAAGAAAAAGGAGAAAATGCTGCTTACCAGCATTTTCTCCTTTTCCTACAATGTTTTCAAAAGCTTTCTCCTTTAGGATTATTAAAAGTGAGGATTGTGTGGTAAAGGGTTAACTCTTACATTGCAACAAACTTTGAGACTTATTCCAGTTGAAAGCGTTTGCAGATGACAAATGTGCTCAAATAATAAGTTTTGTCTTTGAAAAGATACAAACATTGTTGGAAAAGGAGAAAATGCTAGTTACCAGCATTTTCTCCTTTTTGCTCATTGTTTTCAAAAGCTTTTATTTCCGGGGTGGTCGAAACACAGGGCTATGTGACATGGTAAAGGGTAAACCCTAAATTCCAAGATCAACTGTCTGGTTGGCCGCCTAGATGTTCTGTCTCGGCTGATCAAATTGTAAGTCTTGGAATTAAGAATAAAGAACTGATTTTAGAATGGTTTGTGAATACGAGCATGTCTTCCAATTTGTAAAGGATTATATGAAATACCTACGTGAAATACCTGATGACACTTATTCCCATTTAGTATAAATTTATAATAGTATATGACTGTAGATTAAGTCATTTGATTGACTGTAATATCTGTGATAAAGTATTTTGTATTGTATAATTTGTATTTGAAAGGTACACAAATTTTATCACAGTTTCATTCATGAGCCTGAAAATAGATCCTCAGGATTTTTTTTCTATGTTTGTTTTTTTTTTTAATAATTGATTGGGTCTTTTTTGGTATTCATTCCCTTTCATTTGGACATAGAGGATAATTAAAAAATTAAACGAGGCTTACCTGTAAGGTGAAGTTTGATTGTAATTCCATGAGTCCAATAATAGATCATGAGGAATTAAAATGAGATGCGAGCCGCGCATGCGCAGTCAGTTGTTAAAAGCATTTTATCAATGTTGTACAATAAAACCACAAAGCCTACCCTACTATGTTTTCCACTATATTGGTATTAAGGGTGGGTGGAGGGATTTTAATTCCTCATGATCTATTATTGGACTCATGGAATTACAATCAAACTTCACCTTACAGGTAAGCCTTGTTTAATTTTTTAATTCCATTTCGCCCAATAATGATCATTTCGTTCATTAAAATGAGACTTCAAAGCTACAAGATTGATAAAATGACAAAGCCGTGAAATCTTACCAGTATGAACAACATATGTTGTGATGATACTTTAAGCCATCAATACTGCACTCTGAAATGCATCATCCTTAACAACCTTTTTGTGATAAAACTTTGTGAATGTACTTTCCTGTGACCAACCCGCTGTTTTCATAATATCCTGTATTGGCACTGCCTTTGCTTTAGCTTTAGATGTTACTGCTGACCTTACACACATGAGCCCCAAATAATGTAATGTCAATACCAGACCTATACATAACTGTTTTAATCCATCTTGCAATTGTGTCTTTCGTGACTGGATGGTTAGGTTTAATATAACTTAGGAGTAAAGGCCCTAGTCCTGGCTAAATATTCCTTTAACACAAAATAACAACATAACCTTCTTTCAGGTGGGTATGCTTTTACCCTGAATAATGAACACTCAAAGCCAGGCCGGCTTTGCTTAACTAAACTTGAAAAACCCAAAATATATTCTGAACTAGTTTTGTGTAACTGTTTAACTGTCAACTTGTGTACAGAATCAATCCGTGCTGCATTTGTCAAAGCCAATAACATGACAAGCTTGAGAGTTAAATCTTTCAGAGATAAATGTTTCACTGGAGAAAGTTTACGGAGATACATCAAAACCTTATCCACATCCCAAATACATTGATACCTAGCCTTGGTAGGACGACAGTTAAAAACACCTCTCAAAAATCTGACTACTAGTGGATGAGTCCCCGCAGTGAAATTTTGAAGCTTGATTCCAATTGAAGATAAAGCAGACCATGCTGTTTATAGAACTGTATCCCAAACCATTTTCGAACAAATCTGTCAAGAATTCAATGACTTCATTCACAGAAGGCGAAAATTTATCAATTTGTTTCTCACAACAGTATTGTATCCATTTTTGTATATAAGTTTTGTATCCCTTTTTCGTGGAGCTGCGCCATGAGGACATAATAATGTCTGTTGCTTTAGTAGAAAGTCCCCTGCTTGTGAACGCACTCCTGATACACGACAGGCTATCAGCACAAGTTTGTCTGCTAATGGGTGACTCTGTTCTGAATGCTGTAAAGTCAAGAGATGTTTTGTCTTTGGCAGAATAATTGGAACATCCACTAGAAGTTTCATAAGGGGACTGAACCAGATCTGTGTTTCCCATAATGGCACAATTATAATGGCTTGAGCTTGATTCTCTTGGATTTTCCGAACGCAGCAATTGATCAAACTGAAAGGTGCAAAAATATATACAAGTTTAAACTGCTGCCAATTTACTGTAAACGCATCAATAAAAGCAGCTGAAGGATCAGGTTTCCAAGCGCAATATGTTTTTAATTTCCTATTTAATCTTGAGGCAAATAAATCAATACATGGCTTTTGCCATATTTTGCATATCTGCTCAAAAACCTGGTCATTAAGCTCCCATTCAATTTTATCATTAAATTGCCGAGAAGGGGCGTCTGCCATATTTGTTTTTTCCCGGGATATGTGAAATTGATATCCAAGGACTGTTCTCGTAACACCACATCCATATTTTACAAGCAATTTTATTGCAGTCAAGCGATCTAGTGCCACCCATGTTTTCTATGTAACACACTGCAGTTGATGAATCGGATAAAATTTGGATATGCAACCCTGCAAGTTTGTTGGATAATGCCTGCAAGGCAAACCAGATAGCCATAATCTCAAGAACATTAATGTGATATTTTTTCTCTTCTTCTGTCCAACGTCCGCCAAACTCTTGGCCCTCATATACAATACCCCAGCCTTGAGTACTAGAATCTGTTTGCACAGTAACATCAGGGGCATGCATCGAAATACATGTACGTCGAATCTGAGAGTCAACATTTAAATACCACCACATTAATTCTGACTTCATGCTTGGCAAAATTTCCATGATTGCATCGAAATTTCCACAACGTTTCTTCAATCCAAATATTTTTCCCATTTCTAATTCCCTATAAAACAGTCTACCATATTCTACTGCTGAAAAAGCAGATACTAGGAGGCCAATTACTTTTGCAACTTGTCTAATTGTTGCTTCTTTCGAATTTATCAGCAATAAACATTCTTTCTTGATTTTCTCCTTTTTCTCGACTGGCAAATATACAATCATTTTTTCAGAGTCAATAATATTTCCTAAATATGCAATAACATGGGTTGGTATAACCACCGATTTTTCTTCATTTAACATGAACCCTAGACTTGTCATAAGTGAAGCAGTATCTTTAAATGCACTCTCACATTCCTGATATGTATGGCCACCTAACAGGCTATCATCGATAAAACCAGTACAAATATGCCCGTCATTTCTTAGTTTAGCAAAAACCGGCTTCATCAACTTGGTGTATTTACGAGGTCCGCAACAAAGACCATTTGGCATAGCAGTAAATTGAAAAATCTTTCCTTTCCATGTGAACCGAAGATATTTTTGATGTTCTTCTGCAATCGGAACTGAATGATAAGCATGCTTAATATCTATGGAGCAAAAGAACATGTCTTTTGTGACAAGTTTTAATGCCATTTCAAACGTATCCATTTTAAAATGTTGATAAACTACATGCTCATTGAATTTTTTCAAATTTAGAATGAGTCTAAATTCACCATTTTTCTTTTTACGGAGAAAAATTTGCGACAGAAATTGTCCCTCTACAAATTGAACCTCCTTAACCACTTTTTGGGCTAATAATTTATGTATTTCAGCCTCAATAATTTCTGATTCAACTTTATTAAATACTTGACATGGCCTATATGTGGGACTTTGTACAGGAGGAATGCCATCTATGAATTCAATATGAAAATGTTGTACCATATCAATTACACTTTTATCCGAAGTTAGCTTTTTCCATGCAAAAACGAAATCTTTCAATCTACCTGCTTGAAACTGCTTGCTTACCTTTTCTAATTTTTGTTTAGTCTCTGCCCCCCTCGGCGCTGAGAGTTTTTTCTCTCCTCATTTTGTGGTTGGTAATAGAAGCTTCCAGAGTAATTTCCTCTACCTCTCGGGTAGGGACGAAAACGATTATATCCTCTAACTCCCGATCGACCCTGTGGGCCTCCTCTTCTATTGAAATGGACCTTGTTTCCCATACGACTACTATCCTCTATCTCCTTGATAGTTTGAGAGACATCGTCTCCGAAAAGCCAACCAGTATAAGGAATATTATGGTTACAAAGTAAGCTAAATTCCTTCTTGAGCTCAGGCTTAACCAAATCTCTCCTCACCATACAATTTTGATAGTTAGAATGACCCAACAGGGCTAAGGAATCATTAATAGTGTCAATCACATTGCTAATTTCACTGCCAGCTCCTGGCTGCGACGATTTCAATTCTTTCTCTACAGCTACCAAACTAGTAACAATGTTAGCCAACTTAATAGAAGCTTTAATGACTGATGTAGCACTTTTCTGTAGTTTACTATCCACAGTCTGAGTATTTCTAGAAATAATGTCCCAAATAGGACGATTCATCTTAACAGTCTGAAGCCCAGCACAATTAGAGGGTCTGAGGGTGGCTTCATCCTTTACCAGTTGCTCATACTGGCCTTCATCCATACCTTTTCTAAAAAGGTCAGTCAAATTTGTGGCCAAACTTTCATCAATAGCATTCCCACAATTTTCAACACTTTTAAATCTCTTCGCAAGTCCTGAAAATCTATCCTCAGGCTTCTCTGAAGATACTCCTCCAGCTCCTGCACCAGAAACAGATGGAGGTGGGTCCGGGATTTCCCCGTCAGAATAATCCTGCTCATTATATTCTTCGCAACATTCATTCTCATAGCCATAGCTATCATAGGTCCATGAGCCTTCGATGTCGTCCATACGACGCCCAAGTTTTTCTATTTCAGTCCTCGACTGGACCTGCGCTTCCTGTATAGATTTAAGAATACTCATCATGACATCGTCATGACCCGATTCATTCTTTTTAGACGGCCCCGGTGCAGCTACTTGTACAGGTTTAGCATTGCAAGATGTCTTCTTGTTAGAAGTTGCTTTTGTTTTCTTAGAATCGTCCTTAACCGGGGCGTCTTTCGGATCTTTGTGCCCCATTGCAAACACGTGGTCCTCTCGTTCACACATAAAATATGAAAAAAAAAAATAATGTTCCAGATATCGAACAGCGTCCGATATGAGCGGAGTGGCAACAAGGAATAAAAAATCCAAATAATCAGCGAACCTCGTCCGCTAAGCCACGATAACCAACAGAAATATGAATATAATTTCCTTATATCTTCAATAAAACAACCGACACCGGCGGAAACGCTAAGCTCACTGACTGCGCATGCGCGGCTCGCATCTCATTTTAATGAACGAAATTATCATTATTGGGCGAAATGGAATTGTTAAGTTCCTAAAGAAAATGTTTTCCTGACAATAAACCATTTTGGAAGAGCAAGAAGCAGACCTATCATTTTCAAATTGAGTTAATTGTGTTTACATTAGCTATGAAAGTAGGAAATGGAGGGATGGAGTTAATTGTGTTTACATTAGCTAGGGAAGTAGGAAATGGAGGGAGGATGGGGGAGGGAGGAGTAGTTCTGTCAAAAAAAAAGTTAAAAAATTCACGGGTGAATTATAAAACTTACAGATAATTTTATAAGGTTTTTATTCACAGTTAAATTTCTATAAACTGCTGAAAAGCACAAAAGAAATGTTGTTTTTGTTAATCCTTAGAGGCCATGATTTCAGTCCGATAATCATGAAACGAGATCAGGTTGTTTGTCTTGATATCTGGGGTGGGTTGGAAAGTGGGTCAGGTTGGGTCAAAAAGTAGGACACTGGGACAGATCCTAGAGAAACCTTTCATAGCTAGAGGCCACATTTTCTGTCCAGTACTCATGAAAGTTGGTCAAAATTTTAGACGAGTTTAAAAATGGGTCACATTAGGTCAAAAAGTAGGTCACTGATACATATCTCCGAAAAACCTTGTATACATGTTAGAGACCACATTCCCAGCCCAGTACTGATAAAAGCTGGTCAGATGATTATTTGTGGATGATATCTGGTTAAAGTTCGAAAATGAGTCATGTGAGGTCAAAAATTAAATCTTTTGAACAAATGTTAGCAAAACTTTGTGAGCATTCTGAAAGCCATGTTTTTAGCCCAATACTGATGAATGTCTCAAAGGTACACAGGCTTTGTTGAGTGTTACAGGGCCATCATGGCTCTCTTCTCTTCTTCTCCAACGATGTTTTAAGCTGTCTTCTTTAGTTTTTGGTTTTTCAAAATTGATGGTATTAAGTATACAAAATATTGTAATGACTATGATAATATTATCATGAGTTTTAATTTTAGATAATTAAGCTGGGGTACTTAAATTTACCTTTTTGATATCATGTTAGCAGTGGTACTTATATTTACCTTTTTGATATCATCGATAATAAAACAATCAACTTTACAATCATAATTATGTTAGCCCTGATTTTCATTATAATTTTTGTTGTATGATATAGAATAAAATTTGACTTATTTTGTTAAATAAAGGTTTTTGTTTTCAGTTTTAGCAGCAAGAGCCATTGCACTGCCTCCTTCAACATTAAAGTGGGCGTAGTCATTTCATTAAAGTTTTCTAAGAGCTTGCATTTTCCTATAATGGATTTGGTTCAATTTTTTAAGATTTTGAATGATAGATGATGATAGATATAGGTTTAAAATTTCTTTCAAAAGTTAGTGCCCCCACACCCACGTTCTTAAGGTCAGTGTAGTAGACTTCAGTATACAAGGATCCATGGTGATGAGATAAACCGACTTCATTGGTTACCGTCGCGAAGGGCTCACAAACAAACGCAGTAAATACATATACAGTATAGCAGAGAGGCTACTTAAATCGTGCTATCATGACTGTTTCTATCACTTAAATTCCGGAAAAATATTCCTTTTCATGTTTCTGCAAATGATGGATTCTCGGCAAGAAATATATGAATACTTGAACTTATTAACACAGGGATTTGTACAAAAAGTGTGAATTTCAGGAGCTACGGACAATGCAATACCTGTGCCAGCAAAGTTTTTAACTTCTATGAGAAAGAATGAAACACCTAATAAATCTCAGTTTTGCTTAAAAATAATAGAATTAAAGATAATTAATATTTTTGTAAGGCTTGTTGGGTTGTCTCAATATCGTATTCGAAAATAACACTAGATTACAAGCATTTTGAAATATTTATAGATTGTCTCGTTCAACAGAGAGGTGGAAGTCTAAGAAATGTTTAAATTTCAAGTTGAGGGAAAATGGTTGCCTGATGATATTAGAATGTGTAAAGTGTGCTGCCAATTAACAAACTTGTTAATATTATTGGCGGTAGTTTGTTTTATCTTGTGATATACTGAAGACAACGGGCAGTCAAGTGGACTACAGTGGCAATCAAACACACATCTTATCAGTTAACAGTTTACCGACATATCCTTTGAAATGGCAGATGTGCTAATCCACCTAAATATGGCTAAGTCAAAAGCTGATTTAATTAACATAAGTTGCCTTTTGAGCTGAACTTTAAAAACTGTACAAAACAGAACTTAGTCTGTTTCATAATTGAAAGCTATATGTACCTTCAGTAAAGAATACATGTAAATGTACTTAATTTAAGTAGCAGATGGTTTGAATCCAAAAGTAACAAGTGCTTGTCAAGCACCAGATCCCCCGCCGATTGGGCTTTTTCTAACACAGCACCGAAATAAGAGCTTGAAGTGAAGATAAAAAAACAAGCATATTTTCTTTTTTGAAATACAGGTCCAAGTTATGAAAGTTGGCATTAACATGATATAATAACTACAAAACATTAAAACTTAATCAATATTGAAGTTTCTGAAAAAGAAAAAAAGACACTTTTTCTTTTTAAAATGCATACAAGAGTTATAAAACTTTTTTGTGTTTATGCCATAAGTATGAAACTTGGCCAAGAATGGGAAATGTGTGAACAAAAATCCAAAGTAAAAATTTACAAAGGGCAATAACTCCAAAAATACTGAAGATAGAGTTATGGTTCTTGTGCACTGCACTTCTCCTCAATTAGTTCTATATGTGTGTGAAGTTTCAAGTTCCTAGCTTTTATACTTTTGGAGATATACGCCAGACAGAAATCCAAAGTAAAAATTAACAAAGGGCAATAACTCAAAAATTACTGAAGACAGAGTTTTGGTTTTTGTAAACTGCACTTCTCCTTAATGAATTCTATAAGTGTATACAGTTTGAAGTTCCTAGCCTTTGTACTTTTGGAGATATGCTCCGGACAAAATTCCAAAGTGAAAATTTACAAAGAGCAATAACTCAACAATTACTGAAGATAGAGTTATGATTCTTTAGCAATGCACTTCTCCTTAATTAGTTCTATATGCGTGTGATGTTTCAAGTTCCTAGCTTTTATACTTTTGGAGATATGCTCCGGACAAAAATCCAAAGTTAAAATTTACAAAGGGCAATAACTCCAAAAATACTGAAGACAGAGTAATGGATCTTGTGCACTGCATGCCTCCTCAATGAGTTCTATATGTGTGTGAAGTTTCAAGTTCCTAGCTTTCATACTTTTGGAGATATGCTCCGAACAAAAATTCCAGAAAAAAAAATGTACAAAGGGCAATAACTCCAAAAATACTGAAGATAGAGTAATGGTTCTTGTACACTGCACGCCTCCTTAATGAGATCTATCCACTTGTGAAGTTTGAAGTTGATATCTCGAATACTTTTGGAGATATGCTCCGGACAAAAATGTGGGACGGAAGGACGGACGGACGGAACAACGGAACGACGGAAGGACGGACGGAGACTATTACCATATCCCCCGCCGCCTTTTCGGCGGGGGATAAAAAAAACTGCATTTTTTTTGCACTCTGATCTGTATCTACACATTCAGCATTCTTCACGCACCAAGGGTTAATGTTAATGTCAAACTGAAACATTGATGACACATACTCCTTTTTGGCTGTGCAGAGGTTATTAAACAAGGTTAGCTATTATAGTGAACATACTTTCATTTTATTAGTATTTCACATATTTTACGTTTGTTTTCCACTGTAAAACAGTTTGTTTTTTTCCCGAGAGTTTCAGAGGGAAAAAAACTAGAATTAATTAATCCATTGCGTAATATAGCGTTGATCGAAACTCTTTGCTCATGTACATTGTCAATCATAATGCAAACTCGTAATCTCTGTGTATATCTCACATAAGCCATACACGATCGCAAAGCACATCTCTTAAACTTTTTCCTAAAATTCAAGGGTTGTAAACACACATAATATTGCACTTCTCCAACATTAACAGTCGCTTGTTTGTGAGCCGAAATAGCAGACAGCAGGGCTGCACATTGGGCCAAATAAATGCGATGACGTGATTGGTCAAATATCGATTTCCATGGATCCATGTATTACATGAGTTTTTTAAAAATTCATAGACTTTGATATTTTACATAAAAGCTTTTTATTACAGTTTTTGAAGAGCTTGTATTTTCCAAACTAAATGATAGATTTGGTTCATACTTGGCTTGATATCAGATACCAGTCCAAGGTTTGATTGAGCAATACCCTAGCTGTGCCCATGATCTTAAAGTCAAGGTCACAGATTTTAAATTTCAGGTCAAAGTTTTTCTATAGATCATATTTTCCAGACTGAATGATTGATTTGGTTCGTATTTAATGTGATAATAGATGAAGGTCCAAAGTTTCATTCATCCCTACACCTGCACATGGTTATGGCCTAAAGGTCAAAGTAACAAATTGAATGTCCTGGACAAATGCCAGGAAGGGCTATTGTACTGACATAAGCGTTTGACTCCAGTCTTCTGTCCTAGGCTGGTGCCCTTTTGCTGTTTCAAGGCACAGGCATCCCTATTACCTTTTCCAGGCAAGCTGTGCCGTCTCATGACAGTTACTGTTTAAATTTCTGTATGAAGGTGTTCAAAAGGCAATCCCATACAACAGGGGCAGGTAACCTTCAAATATTTTTGACACAGCCCCATTTTTTACTTAAAATTTTCACTGTAAATCAAGCAACTGCAGCCAAGCATTTGCACACTCATGCAATGTTCTTGTGTCTTGCAACAAATCACTCTTGAAAACATAGTGGCAAAAGGAGAAATTCAACTGAGAATCAAGTTCTTGCAACTTATTCTGATCTCTTTTGCTTCCTGGAAACCACACCATTACTTGTGCCGGATGTGTGGGCCATAGAACGGTCCCAAAGTTGACACCAGCTCCTGTGGAATCTTACAGTTGTGAGGCCAATGCCAACGCTCTACCTCAGGACCACAGATACAACAAACACGAGAAACTTCTCTAATTGTCTCAATGTTTTCACATCCTGGCATCTACACATTCATTCATATTGTCGTATGCTGCAAACTTATTGCAGAAGGTAAAATCGGAAGCAGTCATTTGAAGAAATTAGTGATTGGCTTACATGCTCTGATAAAAAATAACCAATATTAAGTGACTGTAGTTTAAACATATTTTATTTTCCCTCAAATTTACATGGAAATGGAGTTGGGCCACAAGTTATGACAACTTAGATGACAGCTCTTCCCCTTCCCCCCCTCCCCCCCCCCCGCGCAAAAGTTATTATACAAATGTTCTAGCAAATGTTAACACTACAAATATATTAGAGAAAGAGAGAGGGAAAGAGTGAGAGATAGAAAAGGAGAGAGACCGACAATCAGAGACAGATGGAGAGAGACAAGTACACAATTTCATCAAACAGAATAAAAAAGACGAGTGATCAGGTAAATAGCATATAGGAAAAAGTTGATCATTTAAAGTGATCGTAATAGGGTATTTGAAGATGAGCTTAACACTTTACCAAACAACAAAACTTTGGACTCGATCAAATTGAAAGCATTTGCAGATAACAAAATAAATGTAGTTCAAATGATACTTTCGTCTCTGATAAGGTAGAAAACATTGTGGGAAAAGGAGAAAATGCTGGTTACCAGCATTTTGTCCTTTTCCCTCAATGTTTTCAAAAAGTCATCTTCTTTGGGTCATTAAAACTGAGGATTGTGTGGTAAAGGATTAAGTTCCATGATAGGGTAGAAAAAATCATGGGAAAAGGAGAAAATGTCAGTTACCTGCATTTTCTCCTCCAATAATTATTTCAAAATCTTTCTCCCATAGAGTCATTAAGACCTGGAATTGTTTGATAAAAAATTCACGCTATGGTACCAAGTCAAGAGAAATGTGGCATATTGAGAAAATGCTCAGTTTCATCTTTTTTCCAGCATGCTACATTATTTCCAAAGCCACATGAGAGAGAAAATTGTTCCCTCTTATGAAGTCCTTAGGTAGTGCAACATTATCCCTTTATCCTTCAATCTTGAGTTGAAATGACCTTGGAAAAGGCCTTTGAAAGCACTGTAGGACACTGTTTACCAGCATTTTCTCCTTTTCCCACATATACATTCTCTATCAGAGAACTACAGCTAATTTGTACCAACTCCAAGTCTGTCATCTGCAGTTACTTTAAAGTTAGAAGAGTCAAGACCATTGCATACTTTTAAAAGGTGTGATTTAAATTTGAATGCATTTCCACACCCTCATGTATTTTCATTTCATTTCCAACTTTAATTCATGTTTATCACCTAAATTTGATACAAATATTTTCAATTTCATCTACAAATTTATTTCAAAATGTTAAGATTTACACAAAATGGATACTGATTTTTAGCCCTTTAAAGCACAATTTCAACTTTCCACAACCCTTTGGAGCATATGGATATGAAAACATTGTGACAAAATAAGTACTTGTTGCAAGCACTTGTTTTGTTTTTTCCAGCCCACAGCGTTCTCAATGAAACTTAGGAAAGACATTTTCCTTTCCTTGTTAAAAAGACAATGGCTCCTTTTCTCAGCATATCCTAAATTTGTCAACTGCTGGGCATAAAAAAGTCATTAAATTTTGTATAGTAATGAGTTAATCCTTTACCACAAAGCAAAATTTTAGACTTGTTCAAACTGAAAGCATTTGAAGGCAACAAATTACATGTAGTTAAAAAAGATTAGTGCTGTCCTTGAAATGGGAGAAAACATTGTGGGAAAAGGGGAAAATGCTGGTAACCAGTACATTCTCCTTTTCCCACAATGTTTTCAAAAGCCTTCTCCTTCAGGATTGTTAAAACTCAGGATTGTGTGGTAAAGGGTTAATAATATTAACATTGAAATCTTATGTTTCAACGAAGTCATTAGAAGTCCTGGCCATATTATTACAAACAGAAGAAAAGTCTTTGCAGCTTTATTCCTTAGATGCTGTCCCATAAAATCTTGATTTCTTTCTGCTCCTTTTTTTAACACTTTTCTGCTACATAATTCAATGTTTCATTTGGTTTAGCTGTGATCTTGTTTTCTCCCAGTTTATACCAATACTGGTATGACAAACATCAGACTGAAAAACAAACAGGAGACCTTCTTCATGTTCGGTGACAGCTGTCAAACTGATTAAACGTTATGCTTAGAGGTATGTCAGAATTATCCTCTTGTTCTGTGGTACAGAGAGCATGTCAGTCTAAAAGCCTTTCATAAAAGTGTATTTGTGGCTTGTGGGAAAGACCTACCACTACTGAAAACTACCCCTGGACTATTTCTATGGGCTTCCTTGTGTAAGTACAAGTACAGTCCTGACTATATTTGCCATCTTTTCTGAGTATCATGGCTTTCTTTTTCTTCTGTATTAACCCTCTGATTCCATTGTTTACAGTAATTTTCTAATTTTTATATCTCGTCTGTAGTTTCATACAGCCAGAGTTGTCTATCCTCGGAACAATCAAGTATTGCTCTTGAAGAACTGGGAAAGAATATTAATGTACATGACTTCTATTTTAACACTTTGGTATAGATTTTGCAACATTTAACATTTTTTCCATCTATGCCCAACTTAAATAGCTTACACCAGGGTGAATTTCTGTCTATACTATTGATTACTTTCTGAAAATTACTTTCTGAAATACTGCTCAGTATAAGGATAGGTATGATCCGATGTTTACACCAATATAGCGGGAACTTACCAGTCTCTAAAATTAGTTAAATACTAATAGTTGCCTGTTCCCAGTTATACTGATACTCTCTTTAAAATATTCATAGATAATACCATTGCAGAAACAAGATTTGTTTGTTCCCAACTGCTGGCAGGCTGTTCTAATCACATTTAAGTTTACTGTTTTATCAACCTCTTCAAATTATTGTGATGAATTACCTGGTAAGATCACTGTCCTGCTATAATACTTTATTTATGGCACAGTCCAAAGAAATTTTTAAATTTAAAACTAGAATAACTATCACTAAAGGTGATAAATACCCCCGCCCCTATATTTCATGTCACAGGGGCAATAACTCTGCAATGTCAATTTAGGGGCAATAACTCCGTAATCATTAGGCCAACACTCATGAAATTTGTGCTTTGCACATCTACTGCTCCTGGTGAATATCATGACAAATATCAAGTGAATTAGACTTAAACTGAAGGAATAGTTCTCTGGACAAGAAGTTTTGAGTAAATTCAGGGGTAATTAATTTGGCAAACATTTGAGAAAAATGCATCTTGAACCTCTACTGCTCCTGGTGAATATTTATGCAAAGTATCAATTTAATTGGACACAAAACTAAATGAGTGTAAAAAAGTGTAGACCATGATCTGACAATATGTCTGAGACACAGCGGCTGGTCTGGATCCACACTTGTTGCAAATGTCCAAAGGTACCTTTTCGCATAATGTTGGCCAACTATACATATGACAGAAAAGACCTCCTTAAAGTGAATCAGACAGAAACTGTAGGAGGAGTTGTCCGGACAAGCATTTTTAAGTCAAATCAGGGGCAATAACTCAGTAATTCTTGATGGAATTTTTACAAAATGTGTGTCTTGCACATCTACAACTCCAAATGGACACTTCTGCCAAGTATAAAGCGAATCGGACTGAAATTGTAGGAGGAGTTGTCCGGACAAGCATTTTAAATGTGAATCAGGGGCAATAACTCATTAATTCTTCATAGAATTTTCACGAAAGTTGCGTCTTGCACATCTACAACTCCTAATGAACACTGATGCCAAGTTTAAAGTGAATCAGACAGAAAATGTAGGAGGAGTTGTCCGGACAAGCATTTTTAAGTCAAATCAGGGGCAATAACTCAGTAATTCTTGATGGAATTTTTACAAAATGTGTGTCTTGCACATCTACAGCTCTTAATGAACACTGATGCCAAGTTTAAAGTGAATCAGACAGAAACTGTAGGAGGAGTTGTCCGGACAAGCATTTTTAATTCAAATCAGGGGCAATAACTCAGTAATTCTTGATGGAATTTTTACAAAATGTGTGTCTTGCACATCTACAACTCCAAATGGACACTTCTGCCAAGTATAAAGCGAATCGGACTGAAATTGTAGGAGGAGTTGTCCGGACAAGCATTTTAAATGTGAATCAGGGGCAATAACTCATTAATTCTTCATAGAATTTTCACGAAAGTTGCATCTTGCACATCTACAACTCCTAATGAACACTGATGCCAAGTTTAAAGTGAATCAGACAGAAAATGTAGGAGGAGTTGTCCGGACAAGCATTTTTAAGTCAAATCAGGGGCAATAACTCAGTAATTCTTGATGGAATTTTTACAAAATGTGTGTCTTGCACATCTACAGCTCTTAATGAACACTGATGCCAAGTTTAAAGTGAATCAGACAGAAACTGTAGGAGGAGTTGTCCGGACAAGCATTTTTAATTCAAATCAGGGGCAATAACTCAGTAATTCTTGATGGAATTTTTACAAAATGTGTGTCTTGCACATCTACAGCTCCTAATGAACACTTCTGCCAAGTAGCAAGGGAATTGGATTGAAACTGTAGGAGGAGTTGTCCGGACAAGATTTTGCGGACAGACCGACCGCCCGACCGACCGCATGACCGACCGACCGACCAACCGACCGACAGGCTGATTCCAGTATACCCCCCACAAACTTCGTTTGCGGGGGTATAAATATATTCCACAATTTCTGTGGTTTTAAATGCTTCATGTCATTCATATTTCTAGCTAAGTCCTTAGTGTTCTGTAGTTTACTTCTACAGCAACATTTGTAGCCTTTATGTTTGGCAAAGTAATTATAACAAGCCAACTCAGATTAGTCTCTATATAAAAGCATCTTGTTTCAACCTACATTCCTCGTCAAACCAATAGTTTTGGTGACTGTGTCACTGAATGTTTTGTACAAGGGTTGACTGTACAGTTTTGAAACTGCGGCTTTGAAAACATCATGGCAAAAGGAAAAATTGAGGGGCAATCTTCCTTTTCCCACAACGTTTTCACTTCATGTTTTAAACCTTATATCCATTTTGATTATCTCTAGTTTACAAAACTGTACTAGATCAAGCAATATTGTATTAGTGCACACTGAGTTAACCCTTTACCGCACAATACCAACTTTTAACAACTCTGAAAAAGATGGCATTAGAAAACATTGCAGGAAAAGGATAAAAATGCTGGTAACCAGCATTTTCTCCTATTCCCACAATGTTTTCTATCCTATGAAAAGCAAATTTTATGTTTTGAGTAACATTTAATTTGTCGTCTGCAGATGCTCTCTGAATTTGGACAAGGCTAAAATTTTGTCATTTGGTAAAGAGTTAATTAGGCAGCAGAATCTAGTGTAAAGGCTATTGCTCATTTTTGTCAACTTGTTGTCAGTTTATTTACCTTGTCCAATAGCTGTGAATACAAATCTTTCATAGCCTCTATTTTGTTTTCCACCAGTTTTTGCTCTTTCTTGACCTCTGCTTCATGCCTTTTCTTACACTGATGAACCTTGGCCCTTTTTGCTGAGTTTGAGTCTTGTTTCTGTTCAAACTCTTCCTTGTCCCTGAAAATATAAGGACTGGTTGGAATGGTCTTCTCAAACTGTAAAATCTCTAACCCTTTACCACACAACACCAAGTTTTAACGACCTTGAGAAAGAAGACTTTTGAAAACACTGTGAGAAAAGTAGAAAATGCTAACCCTCAACTTCAGCCACATTTAACCCTTTACCACACAATCCCGACTTTTAACGACCCTGAGAAAGAGGCCTTTTGAAAACATTGTGGGAAAAGGAGAAAATGCTGGTAACCAGCATTTTCTCCTTTTCCCACAATGTTTTCTACCCTTCCCAAAACAAGTTTCATTCGAATTTATTTTGTCATCTGCAAACGCTTTCAATTTGGACCAGTCTAAAATTTTGTCATGTGGTAAAGAGTTAAGATAGCATTTGTATATGCTTTGGGTTTGAACAAGTCTAAAAATTTTGTCATTTGTAAAAATGTTAAACAAATTGCAGCTGACATTAATGTTAAAAGCATGTTACATAAATTACAAATCATTTACATAGATGAAGGTCAATCATATGAATATACTGTGTGTGAGGCTAATTACACATACTGTGCATGGGAAAAGAGGCTAAGTACACATGGATAACTGAAAACATTTGGGCAGATGGAGAAATTGCACTAAACAATCAATTTCTCCTTTTCAAAGTTTCGAAAGTTGACTGGGTGGGAGGCAACAAGTTGATAACAAGGTCAACCTTTTACCACACAATCCCAACCCTGAAAGAGAAGGCCTTTGAAAACATGGTGGCAAAAAGGAGAAAATGTGGTAACCAGCATTTTCTCCTTTTCCCAAAACGTTTTCTACCCTAATAAAGACAGAAATCATCATTTTGGCAACACCTTATCAGCCATCTGCAAATGCTTTGAATTTTGTCCAGTTCAAAAATTTGTCGTTTGGTAGAGTTAATAGACATGAATTATGCATTAGACAAGGATATAAATGTTTAACTCCTCAGTTCTTAATAAATGCTTACTTGTATCTAAATACATGTAAGAGGATAAATAACAAATTAACTTAAAAGGGTAAATTAGCTGACTGAATGCAAGTGTAACAACAGGAAGAAGTGACAGTATAAATTGACTTACTCATGCAAAATATTTTTTAGATAATTGTTATCTAAAACAGTATATCCCCCATAATACAATCAGAGCAAATGTAATTGTACTTAAATTTTAGAGCTAGGCTGTTAATTTTTCCATGCTTCTTTTGTCTTCCATAGAGTACTGAAAATTGCATCTTTATACCACATAATCCCGACTTTTAACGACCCTGAGAAAGAAGCCTTTTGAAAACATTCTGGGAAAAGGAGAAAATGCTAGTAACCAGCATTTTCTCCTTTTCCCACAATGTTTTCTACCCTTCCCAAAACAAATTTCAATTTTTCAGTTACTTTTATTTTGTCGTCTGCAAATGCTTTCAATTTGGACAAGTCTAAATTTTTGTCGTTTGGTAAAGAGTTAGACCAACAGTCTTATGTTACCAGTACAAAAGAGTCATACAATGGTAACACTCTATGGAGGAAATGGCCTACTTTTTCAGAATCTCCTGATTCTCGGCTAAAACATTCATCCTGCTCTGATGTTGACACGAAAGCTTTGCAAGTTTCTCCTGTTTGGACTGATTCATGTCCAGCAACTTCTGTCTTCTAGCTTTAATCTCTTTATCCTGGAGCAGCAGGTCCTGTATCCTGTCCTCCAGTTGGTCATTTTCCTTCTGAATCTCACTGTAATACATGTGAGCCATGCTCTGTGAAAAGGGGGCTTAATGCAGCAGCAAAAAGTACTGACCCAGGTCAGCGAGGCTGACCATGGTCGATACTTTTTGCTTTTGGTCAATTTTCTGCATGTCAAAGTACAAGTGTACCTAATGATTCAGTCAGGTGTTATACAAAATGGATTTTATGGATTCATGATTGTGTGATGACTTGCTTAGTATCATGCATCACAGAAATGCATTAGACCCCCTTTTCATTTGTAACTCTTATCTCTCCAAACAAATTAGCAGCAGACAACTCTGAAAACACCTTTATCAAGCTGGTAAAATTAACCCTTTACCTGATGACACAACTAACAACTAGACAAATATTTGCAGACGACAAATTGAATATGGCTCAAAGGATGAAATTTGTCTTTGAAAAGGTTCAAAACAATGTGGGAAAAGGAGAAAAATGCTGCTAATCAGCATTTTCTCCATTTCCCACAATGTTGGTATGATATGAATTATTGTTTGATACATGAATACAGTCACATGAAAAACCTGGTTGCACAACGATAAATTTAACAGAACCACCACAAATGCTGCAAAACAGGTAATATTATAACATAACAAGTCAATTACAATCCTACACCAGATAAGGGGTACCTTTCAAAGGTCTTCACAGAAACAAATGTTGTGTGCACTCCATAGACTTGTGTCACCAAATTAATTCAAATGAGTTTCAACAAGTTTTGGACAAATATTGATGCTATTTATAACAAGATCTGTTGCATTTCACTGGTATTACAATATACCCAGAATAGGCCTGTCAATAATCATACAGTATTTTTAATCTCTGCATGAAGTATAACAAAGCTATGGAATGAATTTAGAAGCTATTAAACAGTCAGTATTTTTCAATGGACAGTAACTATTGATTGAATTCAATAGGGACTAGATCTTACTCTTAGATCAGGTTTTGACACAAGAGGGGAGAGGTCCACTCTTCTAATTTAGATCCAGTGTGCTTAAAGTAACAGATGACCCTGAAAACATATGACCCATGCTCTGTGAAAAGGGGGCTAAATGCTTCTCTGTGATGCATGATACCACGCAAGTCATCACATAGTTAGGGACCAATAAAATCTATTATGTTTAACAACCAACAGCAATACAATACAATACAAAAGTCTTTTATTCTCTCAGTTCCAGCATAGGAAAACATGAGGACAATAAATACAAACATGTGGCCAGGAAAAAAAAAATAAAGCATATACAACAGTCGTTTAGTTGGGAATAAACATGGATCGTACATAGTGAAATTGTACATACGATCCCTAGGATAAAACGATAATGTTCAATAAATTGGATACTTAAAACTCTTTACTACTCAGTGACATTTCAGGCCTTTCTTAAATGGAAGCGTTTGCAGACGACAAAATAGATATGACTGAGTAATTTGTTTTCGGAAGGGTAGGAAACATTGAGTTAAAAGGAGAAAACGCTGGCTGTATTATAGGGTAGACTTATCCTTTGGACAAACAGAAAACTAACTAATAGTGAAAAGTTTCGGCCCATGTCAGCCTGCGCAAACTGTGCAGGATAAAAAGGTAAAAAATTTTGTTGTTTGGTAATGGGTTGAGGAGTTCTGTGTCCCATCATAATATCCACTCCAGTACAGGCTGGTAGGCTGCATTTTCATATCTTTTTATTAAAATGTAAAGTAACTGTATGGAGGTTTTTATTTCAAAAGTGGATTCTGCACAATTTCATTTGCACTATCAGCTCAGCAATGGTTTAACTAGGATATGTGATATCTACATTTTAATTCATTCTAACTTGATTAAAATCAAAATTCTATCATGAAAAATACCCAGCTAAACTCATTTTTATTACTTTTTTTTTTTAAATAAAATAACACAAAGTCTGCCTGCAACACATGCAAACAAAAATTTGTGGGCCTTAATTTCATGTCTGGCATGGTTTTTTTTTGTGAACTTTACTGTTATTTGCTAATAAAAAAAACACACACACACAAAAGTGCCATGTAGAATGGCACATCACCCCCCCCCCCCCCCCACACACACACACACTTTTTTCTCTAAATTTATGCAAAGGCAAATAAAGTTGTAAAAGGCACTTTGAGGGCTAAATTTGATTTACATACCTTGAGTGCAGGAAGAACAGAATTCACTTTTCTTTCCTAAACTATGATTAATGTTCCTTTAACCCTCTAACAAACAATCCAGAGATTTAACAACCCAAGATAGAGGCTTTCAAAAACATTCTGAGAACCAGCATTTTCTCAATTCCCTACATTGTTTTCTACCATTTCAAATAAGACTCAAATCATTCTAATTTTGTTTGTCTTCTTCAAGTGCTTTCAGTTTGGAAAAGTCTAGAATTACGTGGTCTGGTAAAGAGTTGAGAAATGGCAAAGAGATTTTGATGTACATGTATTGCAAAAATAAGGAAATGTGAGCTTAATGCATCTCTGTGATGCATTATACCAAGCAAGTCATCACACAAGTAGCAATCCATAAAATCCAGTTTGTTTTACAACCGACTGAATCTGGTGGTAGAGTGGTCCTTGGACATAGAGAAGACTTACAAATAGCAAAAAGTATCACCCCATGTCATCTTCCGCAGACTGCACAGGCTGATAGTTTTTGAAGATGCATTAAGCCTCCTTTTCACAAAGCATGATGCATAATAAGTAACACTTACTTTTCTTTGTTAACACTTGCATTTATTGCCTCTAGCATTGTCAGACCTGTCTCTGCGCTGGCTCCATGCGTCTGATAGAACCCTATCTGTTGACAAAGCTCTCTGTTGAAAAATCAATAACAAAAATAGTGACATACATGTAGGTCAGTATTTGAGATAAAATTTTATTAAACGAGTCTAGAAAAATGTTATCAAGCCAGCCTCCGGCAAGCTTTATAACATTTTTAGACAAATTTAATAAAGTTTTACCTCAAAAGCCAAGGAATGTCAGATTCTTTTAATCACACAACGATATTTCACAAATTATACATTAGAAGATGCAAAACTATATGTGCACACATAGTAATTTCCATTAAAAAAAAAAAAAATCACTTCTATGAAATATGTACAAAATGATTTCATAAATGACGTCACTCTATTCTGCTATCAAACGTGTATAAGGGAAAAAAATTTGTAATCAGTATAAGGGAGGTTATGAGATAAAATTGATTGCTATAATATTTGTGGACAGAAAATTAACAAAACAAAACTATTTTTTGAAACAATCTGTCTATTTGAAATATTGTCGCCATGACAATGCAAGTTTAATACCAAGTCGATAAGATCATTACCTATGCACACATTTAACCCAAGTTATAACGACCCTGAAGAAAAGGCCTTTTGAAAACATTGTGGGAAAAGGAGAAAATGTTGATAATCAGCATTTTCTCCTCTTCCCACAATGCTACCTACCCCATCAAAAACAGAAAATCAAATCATTATTAGTGCTACATTTATTTTGTTGTCCACAAATGTTTTCAATTTGTTAAAAATTTAGTTGTTCAGTAAAGAGTTAAAGCTTTACCACAGAAGCTGACTTACAGTAGAGAAACAAGGGGAGTAAAATGATGAAAAAATTATACAGCACAAAATAAAATGCAAGTAAAATGACAGAAAAAGTTGAACACTATTTGATCTGTATTTTAGAGATGTTGCAATGCAAAGTTTACCTATCCACATTTCAGGGAGTTATTTTAACACATACTAAGCACTACACTCTTTCCAAACCTGGCTGGTTTTCCACAAAAACAAAGTTAACCCACTTAAGACTTAAAAGGTCTGATTTCGACAAATTGGAAATCTATACAAATGAGCTTTATTTCTCTTACAGCGGTACAAGACATTGTGGGAAACATAGAAAATGCTGGTTACCAGCATTTTCTCCTCTGCCCACAATATTGTCGAAAGGGTTTCTTTTGCAGGGTTATCAAAACTCAGAATTGTTTTGTAAATGATTAAATCAATGTTCAGCAGTGTAAGAAAACAGAATCCTTTGGAAATAATTTTCATCAATGTTTGGGGGATTCACAAATAGCAAAAACCTTCAAATATTTAGCCTAGAGGATTATCACTGAGCTACCAGGGCTTGATGTGAGATGGAAAGGAAGCTATTATTCATTCTGAGCTTGTTTTTTTTTTTTTTTTTTTCCAACAATGCTTTCTTTACACTTCAGTAAAGATCCTCTACCCAAATTGTCTCCTTCAGAGGAACAGACATATGAACTGGTCTGGTAATGGACTAACTCTTTACCACACAATCCCTGAGTTTTAACAACCCTGAGAAAGCAGGATTTTGAAAACATTGTGGGAAAAGGAGAAAATGCTAGTGACTAGCATTTTTTCCTTTTCCAACAATGTTTTCTACCCTTCACAAAGTAAATTTCAAATTTTTAGGCCCATTTAGTATGTCGTCTGCAGATGCTTTCAATTTGAACCAGTCTACCATTTTGTCATTTGGTAAAGAATTAAATACAATTAAGAGACAAACCCTAGTCTCTGTCGTTTTCTGTCCAGTGTATCCCCCAGCATCTGAACTTGTTGGTTGAAGCTATCCTGCTCTGCTCTTACTTTGGTCGGTGAATGAACAATTTTTTGTGAAAGTATTTCTACCTCCTCCTTCCTTTTCAACAGTTGGCTCTTCAATTCATCCTGAAGAGAAAATGCAAAAATGAAGACGGAGAAAATGCAAAAGATGAAAACAGAGATATTGTAAAAGATGAAAACAGCCATCTTACAAACTCATCACAAAGTGGTCATTCATTTCTTTGACCCCTCGAGAAACAATCCCATGCTATCACAACCTTAAGGAAGCGGGCTTTTGGGAAAAAAAAAAAGAAACAAACACATGGGAACAGAAGAATTTGCTGGTACCCATACAGTATCTCCTTGACCAATACTTTTTGGTACCTTTTCAAAAATACAACTCCCATCTTTAGAGCTATTTTTTTAAAAGTTGTCATCTGCAAAAGTAATTTAGTTGTATGATAAAGAGCAAAATAAATATAATTCTCTGCTACTGATTTACACATGAAAAAAAGTTCAAAGGAATAAACTGCTCTTGATGATGTGCAGTTATCACCATGGTACTGGATAATTAGGTGCCAGACAGCACTGCTTTCCCCATGCAACAATCCACCAAGTCACATGTACTTGATGCCGCTTTCACTGAAAGTTGTAATCATCCTACGCTATCATTTGTTTGCTGTACACTTATCAGAAGACATATCCTCATGACCAAGAGACTGAAACTTCATAAAGCAAAGTGGAAATGTTCTTGCTACCACAAACCTTTGGTCAAGTTAAAGGTGGCCTGAGCCATAGGTAAAACCTCAGTTTAGGTGAAGCCTTTGCCTCAGATGCTTTTGAAATTTGGAATGTTAAAGAATTTATTTACTGTGGTTAAATGAATGTCCATTCATGAAGAACTACAACTTTTCACACATGATAGCTTTGCATAGAATTTTGAAAATATTTGTTGTAAGAAAAAAGGTGCAGGTCTGCTAGTGATAATGTATTAACCCTTTACCACATAACACAGAGTTTTAATGATCCTAAGGAAAAGGCCTTTTTTAAAACATTGTGGGGAAAAGGAGAAAATGCTGGTAACCGGTATTTTCTCCTTTTTTCCACAATATTTTCCGCCCTCTCAGAGACAAATTCCATTATTTGAGCTGCATTCAAGTTGTCAGTCTGCAAATGCTTTGAATTTGGACAAGTCTATTTTTTGCTTGTGTGGTAAAGAGTTATGTTCAAACAAACTTACGGCTCTAGCAATATTCTCAGTCACTATTGTTTTGGCATCAGTAATACCCTTCTGAACCTGTGCTTTGGTCTGCATCAATTCATTTACTTTTCCATTCCTGCCCTCTATCTCTTCTTTGATCTGAAATCATTATAAAAACACATGAAAAAATAATCATTTCTTTTATCCATACCCATTCAATTGTTTAAATGATTTCTGTTTCTAAGGGTTTTGAAAATACCAAATTATCCACTATTTTCATATTACAATGGTCTAGAGTTATTTTACAGGGTGTTTCATAATATCTGCCACCATTTTATACATCAAAAACTTTAACATAAAAAAGAAATTGTGTTTTTACATTTAACCATGTTATTGTACATAGAATAAAGTTTTATTTGATATATAACATGTAGGTATTACCCTTGTAAATACACGCAGTTTCAAAATTCTTTAAAATGTCAATTTTATAGAATGTGTTCTAAATGACGTCCATTCTGGCCAATAACGACGTCGACTCTGTGGAAATTTCGGATTACACATGCACATGTCTCACTGCTTATGATCTTCATTTCTCTCTTGATTGCAGTTTTAAGTTCAGTTGTGGTCTGTGGGGAGTGCTTATAGACCCTGTCTTTAAGGTATCCCCAGAGGAAAAAATCAAGTGGGCTTAAATCCGGGGAGTGTGGTGGCCACTCAATATCTGTTTTCAATGAAATGAAGTTATCACCAAAGGTCTTTTGTATCCAGTCAATCACATTTCTAGCTGTATGAGGAGTTGCACCATCCTGCTGGAACCATGTGGTGTTTATATCAATTCCCTTACGTCTCAAAGCTGGTAGAAATTTGTTTTTAAGAATATTTAAATAGCGGTCTTGATTTACAGTCTCCACAGTTCCATCCTCATCCTCAAAAAAAAAAGGGCCAATTATGCCCTCAGAACTTAATGCCGCCCACACTGTAACCTTCTCAGAGTGGAGAGGTTTTTCAATATAAAATTCTGGCTTTTCAGTTCCCCAAAATATGGAATTCTTCTTATTCACTTGTGCATTTAGATAAAAGTGGGCTTCAACCGAGAACCATATCTGTCCCACGATATCATCATTTTCCTTTACCCATCTTGCAAATGACAACCTGCTTTCGATATCTGTTGGTTTGAGGTGTTGCATAATAGAAATTTTATATGGAGTCAGTTTTAAATCATATTTTAGCATTCTGTAAACACTTGAATGGCTGGCAATGTTAGTAATATCTCCAAATACCATTCTAACAGATTTTCTTGGTGTTTCTGTGATCACCGCTTTAACCTGTTCAATTGTCGCTTCATTCCGCACGGACTTAGGGCGACCCAGATTATTGTGTCTCCCATCTTCAATTGAGCCCATAACTTCAAATCGCTTTACAATTCTATGTATCTGTTTTTTATCAAGTTTACCTACATCTGGATACCTTTTCTGCATAGTTCTAATCACTGTAATAGGTGATTTAGTTTCATAATATAATTTAACAATTTCTTTGCAGTGATCCTTAGTTGGCGCCATCTTGGAAAACTGACCACAGGAAATGATGTCATAAATGACGTTATGACATTGATGTTTTCCCATACTTTATTAGTCAAATAAAATTTTAATATATAAGCTTTCAAAGGGTGTACATATCATTGTTTTATCCTAATTAACTAAAAAGATAAAAAACTTTGTAATGGTGGCAGATATTATGAAACACCCTGTACTACTAATGGTATCATATTAACAAGTTTTGATTAAAAATTAAAAAAAAAAAATCAATCTGACATCAAAAAATAGTACATAGACTTAGACACCGACAGAAAATGGACTGTGCAAAAGCAATCAAATCCTACTTTTTTGTTGCCAATCTATGAAATCTTTTATCCTCTTAGTCACAATGTAGAAGACAGTCACATTCTCATTTCATTCCCATACATATTGGCAAATTTCCTATAAACATTATTGTGGGTCAGAATCAAGTTCAACAAAGTTTAAACATAAACCAACTACACAATTTCAGGGCATTTATTGTTATCTGGAAAAAAAAAAAAAAAACTTCGTTATTCCCACAAAATGTGTTACGTTACAATGAAGCTTATAAAAATGTTAGTAAAACAAGGCTTGGAACCTTACCTTATTGAGCTCTGGCTCTTGTTCAGCTCTTTGTGCCTTTATCTGATTAATTTTCTGTTTCAACTCTTCATTTTCCTTCTGAAGACTGAAATAACTTTCCTTTTCATTCTCCTGAAATTAAAATCTTTATAATGAAATAAACGTTTAGTCCCTGATATAAGACCATAAACTGCTGTCAAAGTAAAACATTACTAACAAAACTGATCTAAAAGGACACTAATTCAACATTTTAGGCCCATGCAGCTTTTGAAAACACTCTAGAAAAACAGAGCTACTGTTTTTTTGTTTTTTTTTTACAAAAATTGCTTCCTTTCTCTTAAAGTCTTCTTTTAACCCTTTACCAAACAACAAGATCTAAGAAGCTTTAACAATCTGAAAGCACTTGCAGATGACAAATCAAGTGGGATTCAAATGATGAAACTCATCTTTGAAGGTGTAGAAAACATTGTGGGAAAAGGGGAGAATGCTAGTTACCAGCATTTTCTCCTTTTCCTGCAATCTTTTCGAAAGCCGACTTCCTCAAGGTCATTGAAACACTGGACTGTTTTTGTAAAAGAAATAGTCCTATCCTCTATTAGTTTCTCTATTTGTGTCACTTCAAGTGACAGTTCTATTCGGTTGAGCTTTATCCTGTCATCCGCAATTAATTGGACCTGATAACAAGGTGCCCCATATTTTTCAGGTTATCCATCAGTTGGTCATATGACCTTAGAAGTGTGCATGTGCCAAATGGAACTACTCTTAAATAAGCATTTCAACAAGTGAATGAAAATATCATCTGCAAAATCTGTCAATGAACATTATCTACGACAGTTTCTACATGTGGAAATGTTTTTCTCAGAGAAATATTTAGTCTTCAAAGCCACATTTTGTCGCCTGTAAACGTCATATGACATCAATCAATATCATCCATTATGTCATTATTGCAACTGCATATATCCAAATAAATCTTTACACAGAACTACATTTTTCCTCAACGTGAAAAAGATGTCAATATGTGATTATTTAGACTGAAATACTCAATTTAGTCAAACATGGATTATAAATAAGAACAGGATAAATAGTACAGATGGTTGGTGTCTTAGATTGGGAACGTTTTCGGCTCGGCTCAGGAATTTTATCTGATTTCTCTTTTTCTCCCAATGTTTGCTTCTTTCCAATATCAAATTTCAATTCTAGAGTCAAATTTATTTTGTCGTTCGCAAATGTTTTCAACTTGGACAGGTCTAAAATTTTGTCGTTTGGGAGAGTTTAACCTAGGATCCTTTGGAAAAGAGCTAGATCATTCAGAATGTATTGGGCCAAGTGATAAAGTTTAAACCTTTACCAAGCAACAAAATTTTAGACTTGTCCAAATTGACAAAGACGACAAAGTAAATGTGACTCAAAAATTGAAATTTGCTTTGGGAAGGTTAGAAAACATTGTGGGAAAAGGAGAAAATGCTGGTTACCAGCATTTTCTCCTTTTCCTACAATGTTTTCAAAAGGCTTTTTCTTCAGGGTTGTTAAAACCTGTGACTGTGTAGTAAAGAGTTAGAATACTAAGATTATGGGTTATTTCCCAAATATAGTTAAATCTTTACCAAAAGACAAAGTTTTAGACTTGTCCAAATTGAAACATTTACAGACAACAAATCTGATGATATAACTCAAATGTGATTTGTCTCTGAATGACTAGAAAAACATTGTTGCACAAGGAAAAATGATAATTAACAGTATTTATCCATTTCCAGCTCCGTTTTCAAGAAGCTCTTTCCTTAAGATCTTAAAAAAATCCACACTGTGTGACAAAACAACAACAACAACAACAACAAAAAAACTGTTATGGTGCTATAAAAATCGGAGAAAAAGGAGAATACAACTTACAGTATCTGCCTTAATCTGTTCAATATCTGGAAGTCTCATTTCTTTGAAGCAAGCAAAATTTACAAGAGCACTACAAATTCTTTTAACTTTGTTTGTGGCTGTAAAAGAATAAAAGTATCAATGTTACATAGCACTGGACTTTTTCACCCTTAACCATTCAATCCCCAGTATTAATGGCCCTGAGAAAAAATGCCTTTGATAACATTGTAGAAAAATGAGAAAATTCAGGTAACCAGCATTTTTTCCATTTTCCACATTGATTTCTGCCATTTCTGACAATGAATCCCAACATTTATACTACATTTAATTTGTTGTCTGCAAGTGCTTTAAATTTGAACCTGTCCAAAATCTTTACTGTTCTGGTAAAGAATTAATCCTTCACAAAACAACAAAATGTAAGACTTATCCAAATTCAAAGCACTTGCAGACAACAAGTGAAATCTAGTTCAAATTATGGGATTTGTATTTGAAAAGAAAGAAAACATTGTGGGAGAAGGAGAAAATGCTGGTTTAATATAAGAATTCTCTGTTAGGGTTGTTAAAACATGGGATTGTTTCATACAAGCTTAACCCTTTACCCCACAATTCCGAGTTTAACAACCCTGAGAAAGAAGGCTTCAAAAAACATTTTGGGAAAACAAGAAAATGCTGGTAACCAGCATTTTCTCCTTTTCCCACAATGTTTCCAACCTATTTATGGATAAATACTATCATTTGAAAAACATTTGAATTGTTGTCTGCAAATTCCTTTAATATGCACAAGTCTAAAATTTTGCCTGTGGTAAAGGGTTAAAAGAGTTTAGTTGAGCTAAAACACAGACTCACAACCCCTGTGTTTTACCTACTGAGCAAACAAGCTTGGGTGAGACGAACAAAGAATGATATCTTACTTGGTTTAAATATGTCTCCAGCAGTAAAGTCTGAACATTCAATGTCATGTGAAACAATTTGCCTGAAAAGTAAGAAAACAAAAAGGAACTATATTATTAATACTTATTACAGAAGAAAATAGAACAACTGAAGGCTAAGTACCAACCAAAAATAAACGATGTAGGCGTTTCTATGCATTTAACTTGAAGTCTTACCATTTCAAATTATAGAAATGATTGCAAAGATGACAATCTGTTATTTGGCAGTGGGTCCAAGTATTAGTCACTGGCAAAAAATATCAAACCAGGTAATAAGTAAACACTAGTTTTAAAATCCACCTTCCAAAATAACATCTTCCACTTCTTGCAACAGTTCTTCAGTCGCATCAAAATGACAGCTCACTTATTAATGTGTTTCCTGGGTTTGATGAGTGCAAGTCTAAGGCTATGCATTGCCTCACACATAGCCACTCCTATGACAACCAACATCACAGCTGAGACTGAACCCAGAAACAATGGATTATAAATCGACAACTTACAATAACAATTCAACAATACAGAGTCAAGCAGGACTCCTTTTTCTATATAAGCACATACATACAAACATATAAAAGACACAAGTACTTACATAGCCAATACCAGATGCATGACAGGGATTGATTCTGTATGTAGCTCACAATGTTCAAACTCTGCAGTTAGTGAGGGTTGCTGGAGGGCAGTACAAGATATATACATATCGACTTCATTCAAATAATTAAATTTGAAGATAGCACTTAATATTTCAGTTTTACCTAGACAACCATATTTTAACACTTTATAAGACATTTACTTGTCCATATCAATGACATACTTTCTCAGAAAGCGATGTAATAGTGCTGTAGCTCTGTTTGCATACATGTTTGAGAACTCAGAACTGCTGCTTCACTGTCCTCTTCTGTTCAAGTTCTTATATATACTTCAAATGAATTCTACAACAAAGAACATAATCGAGACTTGCCAACAATGAAAGCATTATTGGGCTTACCTTGTAATGTGTAAAGTAAAACTTTGTAAAAAGGGAGAATCTAACTGACACCAGCAGATTTTCCTTCACCAGGATGTCTTCTTCAATGTTGCTCAAACAGGGTTGTTTGGAAAACAGTTAACAAAATGAGATATTGATATATGTATTTGGAAAACTGCATACTGGAAAAATGCAGATGTCACTCTACATGTATTACATATTGCTTAAACCTTTATCACATGATGAAAATACAGACTTGTTCAGTTGAAAGCATTTGTAGAGGACAAATCAAATTGGAAAAAAAAAATGGGATTTGTATCAGAAAGGGTGGAAAACATTATGGGAAAAGGAGAAAATGCCGGTAACCATAATGTTTTCAAAAGCTTTCTTTCCAGGATTGTTAATACATGGCAATGTTTGGTAGATGGCTAACATATGACCACCTGACTGTTTTGTTCCAGTAGTAGATCACTTCCAAAAACATTGTGACAATGTTTCCAAATGTACCGGTATCAATGCCTCGAACCTCAGTTGAAGCTGATCATTCATATTTCACTCAAGGAAGTTGGAAAGCTGTCTGCTGTAAACTCAATGTTGGAGATAATAATTTGAGTTAAACTGCTAACTTTTTTTGACACAAAATAAATTCATGCATCCTAATTGAAAGGGCTAAAACTGAAAGGGATTTTTTGTCACTGTTAAGGAACAAGTAGCTAATGCAATCAATCAATCAACTGTAGGCAGCATAGGCCAAGATCAGACTGCAAAGACCCTGCAGTGTGTTGTATCTACATGTATACCATCCGTCTTTTTTTATAAAGCATATAAGATAACAATCTTTCAGAGTTTTAGTGGATTGTATTTCCATCTGTTAAAAGAGGTGGATATTAAATATTTGGTGCTGAAAGAGTTAATCCAAAAGCACTGACATAAAAAACAGTGACTTTCACATCTACAGTTTCTGGTAAATAGTTTTACAAAATTTTAATACGCTGACAGCAAAACTGAGGGAGGAATTACTTAGGCAACACAAACATGCCAATGTAAGCCTCCAGAAATGGATGAACAGACTTGCTGATTCCACTTATTAATTGATTGTATGTCGTTTAATGCCGGTTTCAATATTATTTCAGTTATAATGTGGCTGCCAGTTCATCTATCCATGCTTTCTTGGAGTTTCTTTTACCAGTACTACACACAATTTTCTTTCCAAGCCACTAGCTGCTTTCCCACATAACCATTGTCGAAACAGTGGTGAGCGGTGGGAGAGGAATGAGTCCTGTCACAATGACTATCATCAATCCTCGGAAAGAAATTGGCCCAGCCGGGGATCGAACCAGCCACCTGTTCTCAAGTCCTGTATGCTACCAACCGAGCTACGTGGGCTTAGCACTAATTCCTGCACATTGTTGAAAACTTGTCTTGTGGGCTTATAGTAACTCATGGTACCTTTAAAAATGTGTCCTCTGGGCAATCCATTATAACACACAGCAAGTGACCAAGCATTTTCTGCCATTGTATAGGCTGCAAAATAATATGGATTAAAATTTCAATTGTTTGACTCTTTACTGCATGAAAAAAACTTTGAACTGATCCATAAGAAATGCATTTGCAAACAAAAAATAAAGTCTGGCTCAGATGATGGCATTCGTCTATGAAAGAGTAGAAAACTTTGTACGAAAAGAAGAAAATGCTGGTAACCAGCATTTTCTTCTTTTGCCACAAAGTTTTCAAAACTTCCAAATACAAATTCCATTATTTGAATTACATTTGATATATCGCCTGTTAATGTTTCAAATTGGACTAGTGTGAGTAAAGAATATTGCTGTCTGGTGAAGAATTAACTCATGTTGATGTGAAAATACAGTGAGAAGAGAAGCAATTGACAGTCACAAACAGAACTACTCTTTTCACTGTTTTCAATTCAAGAAATATTTTCCTTTCCTTCAGATATTTTTCCTCAACTCTTTACCAAACAAAAAAATTTAGACCTGTCCAAATTCAAGCATTTTAGACAACAAATCAGATGTTACTCTAAAGGTGGAAATTGTCTTTAGATGGGTGGAAAACATTGTGGGAAAAGTAAAACATGCTGGTAACAGGTTACCAGCATGTTTTACTTTACCCATAATGTTTTCAAAAGTTCTTTTCCTTCCAACTGTTTGGTAAAGGGTTAACATATACTGAAATGAATCACACAGACTGTATGATATCAATCAAAGTGTTACTCATGAATATCTAACTCCTTACCAAATGATCTTTTCTTATAAATCATAGGAAATAGGCTTTCCTAACCAATGTGAAAAAAAAAGAAGGAAATGCTGGTAACAAGCATTTTCTCCTTTTTACCACAATGTATTCCAACATTTCAAATACAAAGCATTTCATCTGAGCCATCATACTTTTGCTGTTAATTACCTGAATTCGGAGGGGTCTAAAAAAAAGTTATTATTTGGAAAAGAGTTCTTGTAAAGAGTACTTCAGTACACTGTTAAAAATGAAGTGGATCAACAAAGTTCTGTGTTCCAAATCAAACCTTTTTTTGTTACATGAATCAAAATAATCTTAAAGAAAGCAAAAGAAAAATCTCACATCGGGCTTTTTCAGGAAACTTTCGTCTACTGGTGAATTAAACAGCTGGTTGAGGTGTAATGCAATGTCAGGTATGCTTAGCTCAGGGAATGCATAAGCCATGGCTAAATTCTGAAATGATAGTAATCATAAAAGGCATCAGCTTTAACCCTTTACCAAACAATACCAAGATTCAATGACCCTAAATAGATGCCTTTTGACAACATTGTGGGAAAATGTGAAGATGCTGGTAATCAGTCTTTTCTCCTTTTCCCACAATACTGCTTACCTTGTCAGATAGTACAGATAGCTGTCCCAAAGGCGATTTTAGCTTTTTATTGGTTGCCTCCCAGTACAGAGACTATCACGAAAAAAAACGGTTGAAATCTGCGCACATATTTTGTGCACACTTTGAAACACTCTTATTTTCAGAAATAGTGGACAAAATTAGAACATGAGTATACCGTTTGCTTAAATATTCAATAATCTCTCGTTTCAAATATAAATATTTTCACTTTAAACGCTAAACATATGAAAAAAAAAAGTTAATTCATCTATTACTCAAGGTATTTATGTTCCCTAAAATACACACAAAATGGCTGCCTAACACAATAAATTTTGTTAGTTCTTTTTGAGATATACATGTTATAAAAGGCTTCCACAAGCACTTTAGGTAATGAAACGTTTAATCAGTTGTCCTTGGTCATGTGTGTCATTAAAAATTAATTGTATTTCGCTGCACTAAACAGGAAGTCAGTACAGCGCTGTAGCTTTGCTACTGGAAAATTCACAATGGACTTCAGATGGTGTGGTGCACAATAAATATCCAAATAAGAAAAGAAGCACCGTAAACGTCTCATTATTGAGACTACCCTGTCAAAGAACTGTAGTTCACTTTCATCACTTCTGGATCCATCTCAGATACTATTTGGAATAGCCAAAACTTGTTTGGGAAAGGGTTAGTTACGTAAAATTAATCGCTAAATTATATGTTTCTTTCACAGACTGATATTCCATCTTTATAACATTCCATCATTAATTGCCCAATTTCAGTGCTAAATAGATATGCCTGCAGAAATGAAACCCTTCAAAATAATAAAAGTTAAATGGGGCCAAACCAGTGTTGCTGAATAGTGAAACAGACCCTTTTATACTTCTCTTTTCTTGGCCAGATTCATTCAAAATTCAATCAAAACACTATCATGTTGGATTGCAGACGGAGCTTCCGCCATGTTTTTTAATCATTGCTGACAGTTGCCTGACAAACCAGAATAGACTGCATATTTTTTAATAAAATCTGTTTCAATAATCAAACTTGATTGTGCCAAAAATAAATTCCCTTTAATAAGAACAGTCTGATTCTGTAAGTTGCATTTGGAGTGTGTCATTTGGAATGACATCTATTCCATGGCATTTCATTAACAAATCAGGGTGGTACTGTATTGGAATGAATTTAGCTCATAAACCATTTTGCACAATATCCTTTATCAATCAAGGAATTATTTATCAATCTCAATTCTCTTGTATATTTTATTGAATAAATTCTGTTAAAAGCATCCAAATTTGCTATGCAGCAAAATTTGATGCCAGAGTTTGCTTAACCCTTTCCCAAACAAGACCTGGTTTTCATGTGTCTGCAGTACAAGTCTTTTGAAAACACTGTGGGAAAAGGAGAAATTGCTCGTTACGAGCAATTTCTCCTTTTCCCACAGCGTTTTCTACCCTTTTCGAGACCTTTCTGCCATTTCCATCAAATTTAAAATTGTCGTCTGCAAACTCTTTCAATTTGGACCAGTCCAAAATTTGTCATTTGGGAAAGGGTTAAGGAAGCTATGAATGAACGAATAACTTGAATAAGACCCCACATTCGATGAATGTCAAAATGAAAAATAACTTACATTTGGGCTTATAATAGGACTAGTACTAGTATGTGATATGTTTTATTATTAGTTTCAATCATATAAGGTACACAGATCTACCATAAAAGGATTAAAACAGCATTAAAAAGTAAACAAATTCAAAATGATGATTACTACCATTTCTACTTACGTTTCACAACATGACGATTTGCGGATGTTTCGGTAACAGATGAGTTCGGTAAATTGGACTTATAGAGTAAATCGATTGGATGTTACCGTAACAAGGCAATAATATAGTGCCGTGACCTTTTTTCGTTTGTGCAAACTTTTTTTTTTTTAATTTGCAATTGCCACTCGTTTTCTGACATAATTATATTTGTTATGTTGTTCCTTCCATGCTGTATACATAAATACCTGAAATTAGTAAATTTTGATCACCATATCTCATTTATGTAATGAATGATATCCAACCCTAAGCTTATACCCGTAGTACTTAGTTGTCCAATAGATCACAAACTCCAACTTAAAGCCAATTCTCAAGTTTTATAAAAATGTTTTATCAAAAATAACACAACGTTTTCTGTGTGAAAATAATTTCTTTCGGAAACAAATTGGTCAACTTCCAAACCAGCCATTTACCCTCAGAGCACCTTTCATTCTTGTTGCCCTTGCGGCTGATTCAGACAAAGATCAAACTGCACAAGACACAGAGTCTGATCGTTGATTTACGCTGCCAGCTTTTCTAAGACATTATGATGAAGGACAACCTTGAAATGGCTAATATTAGATCATGGATCGTATATATATTGCAATATACGATCCCTGATTAGATGTTCTGTTTCTAAAATGAAAATAGCCTTTTGTTTACTCGATGCTCTAAGGGTTAGAATTATGGATAATTAACTTGAATTCAGAAATAAAGATAATACATTTCAAACATTGTGGCAAATGAAGAGAGGGAGTGAGAAATAGAGAGAGAGGCCTTGACAATGCTTTGGTGCATACTTCTTGTGATTTTGACCATGCACATATGTGCCCAAATAAAGAAAAGAAAAAATAAGATATCTGTTCTGTATTGTTCCTCTGCTTTTTCCACAATGTTTTCAAATCTGGTCTGGTGCACAAAAATCATCGTCTGCTGGTTTTAAAGTGCGTTCATCAATACCACACTGCATTGAAAATCATCTACATAGTATGTAAGAGCAAAGGGAGCACTGTATATTGTATATATAGATGTGTTTACAGCCTGTTTTCACACCTCCCATTGCCAACATGATAAAGAAGTTTCCCATAGATCTTAAAAAATAACCTCGGTTTATGAAAAACCTGAAACACTAATGGACAAGAAGAACCTCGCAGATCAGACTGCACACGTAAAAGTTAAGGGGCAAGGGCATGTTTAGATCAGACACTGCTTGTGCAGTTTGAAAAAAAAAAAGTATTTGTTGTTACTATCTATCTCTCGCGCTCACTCTCTTCTTTTGCCACAATATTTTTACGTATATTACCTGTGTTTCTGAACTAATTTTAACTATCCATAATTTTAAATCTAAGAGCCTCGAATAAACCCAACGGTCATTTTCACTCTAGAAATAAAACCCTAATTTTAGCAATGTCAAAGTTTTTCTTGTTCAGAATGTCTTAACAAATGATCAAAGATCAAACTCCATGTTTGGTGTAGTCTTATCTGGATCTGCACCGGCCGCAATGGCAACAAAAGTAATGACAGACGCTCTAAGGGTTAATGGCTGGTTTGGAAGTCTTTCAGTAAGAAAATATTTTTTAACACTGAAATGTTCATAAAACATTGATTTAAAAGGTGATACAACGGTTTTCAAGTTCAGGATTGGGTACCTCAACTTTGGTTGAAATGATCGAAAATTGGACAAAGTGATTTCAGGTATTATTTTACATACAGCATTACAGAAGCAACATAACAAAAATATTATGTCTTATAGTGTGTGGGGAAAGAAAAAAACATTGAACAAATCAGAACCAAGACTTTATTTGGTGTGCATTACCATTATTTAATTACCTTGTAACCAAAACATCCAATCGATTTACTCTGTAAGTCCAATTTACCAAACTCGTCTGTTACCGAAACATCTGTCACCCAACTATCTCAAAGTTTTAAGTTTAAGGATAAAATTACTATAAAAATCTTTAAACCATTGGTACATTTTGACGTCACATTGGGTACTTTGTGACTTCACTTGGGTTCATTTAGACTCCACTTGAATACTTTTTTACTGCACTTGGGTACATTTTCACTGTTTAAAAAAAAAGAGAGAGAGAGACGATTTATCCGGGGGACGACTTCTCCAGCCATTTCTTTTTAAGTATTCAATTTTAAATACCAGAAATAAAGTAAGCCTAAGGACTATTAAATTCGGTTCATAAAAAGTGAAAGCTGATATATTTACGCACAAAAATTATTGTCTCACTGTTAATAGGATCAAAATTATGTAAAATTTTCAACTTTTGACCACAGCAAACGTTTAAATGTAGCGCGAGTCGGCCATAATATTTGGTTTAGAGTAAAATCAACTTGGAATTTAAACTGGCATCAACCGTCCAAGTCGACTGGCATGAACCGTCCGTCGATAACAGGCAGTAAGTTTATTGTAAAAGATACATGTATGCTGTCTAGTCGACACTATGGCCTTTTATTTAAAATTGTAGAAAATGGATGGATGGATGGACAGACAGACGGACGGACGGATGGATGGATGAACAGACGGTCGGACGGACGGCCGGACAGACGGATGGTCGGAAAGGGGGAAAGATGGAGGGATGGATGGATGGATGGATTGGGATGGATTGGGATGAATGAATGAATGAATGAATGAATGAATGAATGGAAAATCTGAATGGCCCTACAAGAGCAATACTCTAAAACAGCTTGGCAGAAGCAGTGTAGATGGAAGGATTACTTTTGATGAAATGAAAACTGATAGATGGAGTTATGAATGGATAACCAGACAGTCCAAGTAACATAATTATCGTACATGATAAACTTATTTTTCAAATCCTTTCCAAGTAAGACAACTAGCTTGACCAAACAACCAGATCTATAATAATAATATATAATTGATAACTGGAGAGTCTACGGGAGAAACTTAGAAAAACAGTCTTAACTCCTTCCCAGATGACAAAATTTAAGACACGTTTGCAGACAATAAAATACTTTTTAAATCTGATTAATAGGATAGATTTGACTTGAAAAGAGTAGTAATTATTGTGGGGAAAACGGGGAAGTTCTGGTAACAGACAGTTACTCCTTTCCAGCAAGGTTTTCAAAAGCCTTCTTTCACAGGATCTTTAACTTGGATATAACCTGCAGTTAGTAAGCAATAGTTTATGGTTATGAATTAATTCAAGCATAGACCTTGATTCATAATTCCACATTGCCCCCAACCCTGTTAAAAAGCCTGGCCAGGTAGCTGTGGTTAGCATATCTGACTTGTGACCGCTTGGTTGGAGGTTCAATACCCGATTGAGGCAAACTTCCTTTCCCGGGATTTTTTGCCTCTCACCCCTGATGCATGGGGGAAAAGTAGTCACTGGCTTGGAAAGAAAGTTGTGTCAGTATTGGTGAGAGAAAGCCAGGAAACACATGTGTAGGTGCATTGGCTGCTGTGATATGACTAAGCTGTTAGAACTTTGTTACACTCCAATACAAACCAACAAACTAGTTAAAAAATCTCTATACTACTTAGCCAGTTACAGAAAAGGTAGAATCTGCTGTAGTAAAAGATTGCGAATATATCAAAGAGGTGATTCAAGAATACTAAATTTACACATAAAGACATGCATTATGAAATTTTAGGAAATTTCATACATGAAATTATAATGTGATATATAAGAGTACATTATACAGATGGCGAAGTTCATCACAAGATGAATGCCTGTGGTCTAGATGATAAAAATGAACAAATTATAGATAATCTCAATAAAAGCAAACTAGACATTGTTGTTTTCACCCTTTAACCCTTTACCACAGTATCCCAAGTTTTAACAACCTTGGGAAAGAAAGCTTTTGAAAACATTATGGGAAAAGAAGAAAATGCTGGTAACCAGCATTTTCTCCTTTTCCCACAATGTTTTCTACTCTTCCAAAGCCAAGTCTCATTATTATTCTAGCCACATTCAAATTGTTTTATGCAAATGCCTTCAATTTGGAAGCATCTGAAATTTTGTTGTTTGGTATAGAGTTAAGGACTGGATAACCCAATGGATATTTTCTGTCAAGAAATAAGACCCAAATAAGTGCAATTTCAAGGTTGCTCTTATCCTAAGTGTCTCAGAAAATGAAGATCAAAGATATGCAGTTTGATCTTAATCTACACTGGCCATAGAGGTAAATACTGTTGTGAAAGGCACTAAAATAGGTCAAGTACATGTAACTAAGTTTTTCCTGCCTACAATTATCATTTTGTACAGATGACAAAGTAATAAGGCAGTATGAATTATATAATACATGTAAAAAAATCGGATGAAATGAGCTAAAAGAATTATAAAGAGTATGAATAATCTTAGAATGATCATATAAAATACAAATTATGTGAAACAAATGAATTTACAACAGAGTATGGAAACTTGACGAAACTGATAAGTGAAACAAAAACGACCCACTCCAAACAGATTTATTAGGTCTAAGGGAGGTAAATAATACTGTCTTATTTTTTATTATTGTACGATTAAGCTCCCTTGTGTACTCTCTGGATGTCATTTCTTTAAAAATTTTGATTCAATTTCTATCAAACCAAATAATTTGTATTACTCATTTCCATGAGTATTCGATGAGGAAGTCTCAAGCCGGTTTAGCTGGCAATTATTTACTGATTATTGTCCACAGGAACGAAAAAATAACATATCGATTCTAAAGATATGTTAATATCAATAATCTGATCTCTAGGTGATCGTATGAATTCTTTCATTTATAAGTTTGCATTTTTCTTCCAATAAGCTCGGCATAATATTTTTACTCATCGTAAAACTCTTACCTTAATAATTAAAACCAGGCCGTTATTTCCGACATTAAATTTTGGCGGTTGTTGTGTTTACAAAAGTTATGAAATACAAGGGAGACTACCCTCTGCTCACATATTAGTCATAGCCTTAAATTCTTTTTCCTCGGTCTGTCTTGATTTATCTTTAGCTTAATGATTATTTATGAGCAAGTTATAAACATATGTATACATGTATTAAAATTCATCACTGGTCAATGAAAAAAAAAAAAAGGTTTCAAACCGATCGTCTCGCAGACTTCACATGACATTGTGTAATAAGACATTATAGATCTATCTATTTGTCTACGGTTTTATGCTGTTCACAACGTTAAGGGAGACTATTGATTGATCACCACTTCGCCATTCTTCCATCTCCTCTAGATTTTCCTTTTAATCAGATGAAAATTGTTTTGAAGTGGAAAGGTAAACACAAGCGTAGATAAATTAAGCTAAAGAACTAACAAACCGTCTTCTAAACGATCTCGAGTTAAAACAATGTTTTAGAAAAAAATTTAATACATTGTTGAAAAAGGAGAAACTAATGGTATTTCTTCTTTTACCCTTTTAAATTGAAACACACCTGGTCTGTCGACTACAAATGCTATCAATACAGACGAATTAAAATTACATTTTGTTACCTGGCATAGAGTAAATGGCTGACACAGCCTTGCTCTGTTAACATGGAGTTTAAATGCATCTGCATATGCAAAAAGTATCGACCGGTAGCTGACATGGGCTGAAATTTTTGCTGTCTTTAACATTTTCTACATGTCAGAGGACCACTCTACCTCGAGATTCGGTCGGTTGTCGTTATACAAAATGGATTTTATAGATCCATAATTATGTGCGATGATTTGCCTTGTGTAATATGTTACGGAAATGCATTAAGCCCCCTTTTGACACAACGCGGCTCATGTATGTACATGTACACATAGATACGGAGAAAAAAAACACTTAGAGATCTCGTTTAAGGAATTATTCTCTTACCAGTGATTCACCTTTTTGCAAACTCGCTTTTAAAAGATTTCGCTACTTATATATCTATTATTTATATACATATATACATGTATTAAAATTCATAACTGGACAATGATAAGTTTTTTAAGTAGCACTAGGCCTAACCCAAATACCCTGAGCACTTAGTTAAACGAGTGTGTTTCGAGGCAAAATGTACCGTGGTGATCGAAACATCCAGAGTGGCGAAACTTACCGATGACGAAACCACCTAGTGACGAATCTTTTATGGCGAAAGTACTGATGTGGTCGACTCTGTTCTCTGCCAAAGAAATTCATTTTTTCTGGGACTAAATCTGTTAGGCCTACCAGCAGGAGTTATGTCAGATTTGAATAACTTTTTTACTACATCCTCATCTAGCCTTAAACACTGTACATGTGTCAGTGTATGTGAGAGTAAGGCACACTCTGGCTTTCTCATCCACCACTTCATCTCCTACTACTTGAGAAACAGCTACACCGTGTTTTTACTTAGTTTTAGTCAGAGCTTTAACCACTTTAATACCGTTGGCAATAAAACGGGTACAAACCTCATGGAAGAAAAAAAGAATTCCAATTTTTTGTTTATTGAAGGGTTAAAACATTTAGGTAATGCAGTGAACTGTACTCTGAAGTCGGACAGCAGTTGGAAAAATATTGTCACAAGCACAGATAATGTTGATGTCAGACAATTGTATGAAATTATAAAGACTGAAATAAACTGCTTTGAAAACTGTCAAAAACCAGTGCTAATCATTGATAATGTATCCATACTTCTAGACATTGGGATAGTTCTGAGGGATTTAATTGGGTTTTTACAGTATATCAGAAGCTTTGTTTGCAGAACAAAAGGTGGATGTTTTATCACTGGTTTGAACAATGACTGTGGTTTGGATGATGAGGAAACAAGTAGACTATGGAAAGTGTTACAGTATGGGTCAGATCTTACAGTGCAGGTGAATGGTTTGGAAAGTGGATACTGTCATGATGTTCATGGACAGGTTTGTGGGCGTCAGAAATACCTATTTAACTTGTGTTTTGAATAAGAAATTCATTAATTTTCTACTAGACAACTATTTGGATTACTAAACTTTCTGTTCTAAGCCAAGTTGTACACATAGCCATATTTAACTCTTTACCAAACGACAAAATTTCATAGTAGTCCAAATTGAAAGCAGTTGCAGATGACAAAATAAAGGTGATTGAAAAATTGAAATTCATTTTGGGAAGGGTAGAAAACACTGTTGGGAAAGGAGAAAATGCTAGTTACCAGCATTTTCTCCTTTTCCCACAAAGTTTTCAAAAGGCTTCTTTCTCAGGGCCGTTAAAAGTCGGGATTGTGTGGTAAAGGGTTAACTCTTTCACTGCTTACTCCTGAAATTCCACTTTTTTCGGAGCTTAATCATAGATTTCCGCTGCTATTGAAAACAACTTTTGTCATACTTAAAAAACAGGGTAGGAAATGGTGTAGATCCAAGATCAGACTGCACATTCTGTGCAGGTTGATCTTGATCTACACCATCCGCAAAAGCTACTCAAGTTGTCATTGGTGGTGAAAAAGAACGCTTTGCCATACTGCAAAATTTTAAACTTGCCCAATGCCCATATGAAAAGAATTTTCAGACCACACTTCAAATGTTTATCAAATGATAGTAGTTGGCCTGTAAAAGGTAGAAAACATTGTGGGGAAAGGAGTAAATAAATTAAGATCGGACTGTAATAGAAGGTTTTCGTAAACCCTTTTTTTTGAGGATCAGTAAAATTTGGGATGGTGTGGCAAAGGTTCAAGGATAAATCATTCAGAAAATTTATAGTGATGTTGATCAGGTCAGGACAGCATAATGATAGAAAGGTTTAAGATACTACAATTTGTTTTCACTTCCTTATATTAACACTTTACCACAAAATCCTGGTTTCTAACGACCTTGAGTTAGGCAGCTTTTGCTGGCAACCAGCATTTTCTCCTTTTCCAACAAAATTTTTTACTCTTTCTGATAAAAATCCATCACTTGTGCCTCATTAAATTTCTCATCTGCAAATGCTGTCAATTTGGACAAGTCTAAAATATTGTTGTTTGGTAAAGAATTAACTTAACCCTTTACCAGACAACAAAATTTTAGCCTTGCCCAAATTGAAAGCATTTGCAGACAACAATTTCAGTGTGGCTCAAGTAGTGCAATTTTTCTTTGATAGGGTAGAAAACATTGTGGGAAAAGGAGAAAATGCTGGTTACCAGCATTTTCTCCTTTTCCTACAATGTTTTCAAAAGGCTTCTTTCCCAGGGGCGTCAAAAGGCGGCATTGTGTGGTAAATGGTTAAAGAGCCTATCACAACAATAGTTGCCTTTACGGCCAGTGTAGATCATTTTATGCAGTCTGATCTTTGATCTACACTGTCAGCTTAGCTGAGACATTCTTGAAATTGCTGTTTTTTTGGTCTTATTTCTTGACTGAAAGTGTTGGTTGAGTTTATTTGGTGCTGTAAGGGTTAAACTTAAGACTGAACAAGGGATTCTGGAGTCCCTGGATTCATTCCTCACTCAAAGCACTGAAGTCTTTGTTGGCCTGTCTTGGGCAAGACACTTCAGAGTCCTAGCCAAGTAAAACCCAGGACAAATATGTATGGAAAGCCTTGACTGTCTTATATGCATTAAATTCATGTTGTCGTGTCAAAACAATAATATATCAAGCCAAGTTATCAATATATTGAGCTGTAGTATCTTTACATGGTGTGCATTTATGAATTTGTTAAGGTAAACCGTCATTGTATTGATTCCACGAGACAATATATTATGCCGATGTGACTTTATACTAAGTCGACTTGCTAATATATTGAGTTGAAGTGTTATGATATCAAACCAATCAACCATTTTATTGAGTCATTTTAATATCATATTATGTCAGATCATCAATATAAAGTGAAACTGTCCTTATACTGACTCAGCGGAACAATGTCATGCCGATTTGACTTTATACCACGTCAGCCTGTCTATATATTGAGTAGTGTAATGCTTTTATCAAAGCAATTGTACATTTTACAGAGTTGTCTTTTCCTTTAGTATGTCAGATCATCCGTATATTTAGTGAAACAGTCCCTATAGTGATTCAACAGGACAATATATTATGTCTATTAGATGTTATACTTTGTCAAACTGTCTATATATTGCATGGTAATGCCCTGATGTAAAGCCAATCTAACATTATATAGTGTTGCTTTAATCTTATATTAAGTCCAACTCCCGTTATATTGTTTCAACGGTACAATGTGTCATGCCTATATGACCTCACAGTTTATCAACATTTTAATATATTGAGTGGCAGTCTGCTGATACGAAACCACTCCGACTTTATATAGAGTCATATTAACTTTCTATTATATCGAGGTATCAATATATTCAGTGGAATGGTCATTATACTGATTCAACAGATCAATATGTCCTGCCGACCAGACTTTTTACTGAATCGACAATATATTGACACGTCGACCTGGTATAAAGGTACATCGGCATAACATATTGTCTCGTTGAATCAATATAATGACTGTTTCACTAGATATATTATCGATTGGACATAATATAAGGTTTACACGACTCCATATCTGTACAATAGTACTCAAGATATTTACAAGTCGACTTAGTATAAAGTCAAATCAGCAAGATACAGTTGAATCAATGTAAAAACTGTTTCACAAGATATATTGATGATTGTACACAATATAAGGTTTACACGACTCCATATCAGCAAACTACCACTCAATATATTGACACGTCGACCTGGTATAAAGGTACATCGGCATAATATATTGTCTCGTGGAATCAATATAATGAGGGTTTACCTTAACAAATTCATAAATGCACACCATATAAAGATACTACAACTCAATATATTGATAATTTGGCTTGATATATTGCTGTTTTGACACGACAACATGAATTTAGTGCGTATAAGACAGTCAAGGCTTTCCATAAATATGAATGAGTGAGCTGATGCAGTTACTTGATTTAAATAATGTTTAAAGTTGCATAAAGACTTAGCTTAGCAGTAAATTTTGCCCAACTGTTTTATTTCTTTTTTAAACAACAAAATTTAAAGTTAGTTAACCCTTTGCCACACAGTTCCAATTTTGAACAACCCTAATATAGAAGGTTTTGGAAAACATTGAGGGAAAAGGAGAAAATGCTGGTAATAAGCATTTCAACCTTTCCCCACAATGTTTTCTGTCATCTCACTTGCAAATTCCATAATTTGAGCCACATGATTTGTCCTCTGCAAATGCTTTGAAATTTGACAAATCGGAAATTTTGCCTTTTGGTGAAAGGTTAAGTAAAATTGCATATAAACTCTTTACCACACAATCCCGACTTTTAACGACCCTAAGAAAGAAGCCTTTTGAAAACAATGTGGGAAAAGGAGAAAATGCTGGTATCCAGCATTTTCTCCTTTTCCCACAATGCTTTCTACCTTTCCCAAAATAAGTTTCAGTTTTTGAGTCACATTTAATTTGTTGTCTGCAATTGCTTTTAATTTCGACGAGTCTAAAATTTTGTTGTTTGGTAAAGAGTTAACTCTTACCTCAGCACCTGTATCTATTGTAATCATATCTTAGGTAGAAGAAAATGAATCCAAAAGCATTGACTTTTTGTCTGCAAAACCTATGTCTTTAGTACTAATTGGAATTTTCTCAGTGAAACTTTACTATTAAATAGTACTCCAAACAAAGGTCTTGGGGGAGATCTGAATAGAAATTACATGTATATGAGCCATGCACTGTGAAAAGGTATTTTAATGCATCTGCCAAAAATATCAACCCAGGTTAGTCCCTGCAGGCTGACCTGGTCGAAACTGTTTGCTTTTGGTAAATGTTCTGCATGTCAAAGCACCAATCTGTTTTAAGACATATTAATTACATTTTATTAAACCATTTGATCTCTTGCTTGATATAATGCATCATGAAGGTGCGTTAAACTCTCTTTTACCATAGCATGACTCATATGTACTCTTTACCAAACAGCCAAATTTTAGACAAGTCCAACTTGAAAACATTTGCAAATTAAGTGTTGCTCAAATGCTGGAATGTGTCTTTGAAAGGCTAGAAAATGTTGCAGGAAAAGGAGAAAATGCTGGATACCATCATTTTCTCCTTTTAACCCTTTACCACACAATCCCGAGTTTTAACGACCCTGAGAAAGAGGGCTTTTGAAAACATTGTGGGAAAAGAAGAAAATGCTGGTAACCAGCATTTCTCTTTACCCCACAATATTTTCTAACCTTTCAGAAACAAAATGCAATCATTTTAGCTACATTTAACTTGTCGTGTACAAATGCTTTCAATTTGGACTAGTCCGAAATATTGTCGTTTGGTAAAGAGTTAACACAATATTGTCAGAAGTCTTCTTCAGGGTTGGTAAAGCCCATTATTGCTTGGTAAAGGGTTAATAAGTACTATTTTTAACCTGTAGGTCTCCTATCAATATTGCAGATTCAAGCTGAATGGAAAAGTTCCCCAGTGAGGGAGAAACCAGTAAGGAAGGAGGCACAATTCAAGCTGACAGATAAAAACTGCTCTTTGTTTGCTTCTGGAATGTCATCCGCAGTCTTGTAATGAAATAAACTTGTGATTTCACCATGATCATTGTTGACTTGTAAAGGATTAATTCTTTACTAAGTGACAAAATTTTAGACTGATCCAAATCAAAAGTGTCTGCAGACAACAAATTAACCCTTTACCTCACAATGCAGCCTTTTAACGACCCTTGGAAAGAAGCCTTTTGAAAACATTGTGGGGAAAAGGAGAAAATGCTGGTAACCAGCATTTTCTCCTTTTCCCACAATGTTTTCTACCCTATGAGTATCAGAAAGAAATTCACCATTTGAGCCACATTGAAATTGTCGTCTGCAAATGCTTTCAGTTTGGACAACGCTAAAATTTTGTCGTCTGTTAAAGGGTTAAATGTAACTGAGAAATTGAAATTCTTCTTTGAAAGGATAGAAAACATTGTGGGAAAAGGAGAAAATGCTGGTCACTAGCATTTTCTCCTTTTCCCGCAATTTTTTCAAAAGTCATCAAAATGTGACAGAGAAACTGAAATTCTTTTTTCTTCGAAAGGGTAGAAAACATCGTGGGAAAAGGAGAAAACGCTGGTTACCAGCATTTTTTCATTTTCCACAATGTTTTCAAAAGCTATCTTTTTCAAGGTCTTCAAGACTGGATTGTTGTGTAAACAGTTTTAAAATTTATTACCTTGTGCAGACAATTTTTTGTGGCTGGTGTCAGATAATTAAAAACTTTGTAGCAAGTTGATAAATCCTTTGTACTGAACAATGTTGTGGAAACTTTCCTTACGAAAAATGAAACAGTGTTGTGGAAACTTTTCTTACGAAAAATGTCTCAAAGGTTCAAAGTCTTATCCCCTTCCCAAATGAAAAATTGTAGACGCTTCCAAATTCAAAACATCTGCAGACAACAAATTTAAAGTTGGTACATATGATATTTAGTTCTATGATAGGGTAGTGCTCCATAGAAAATGCTAGTTTCCAGCATTTTATCCTTTTTCCAAGAATGCCTTCAGAGCCTTCCTGCTTAGGGTTGTTAAAACTTGGGATTGTACAGCAAAGGGTTAAGTCTACCATGCAACAAAGTTTTGAACTTGCCCAGATTTAAAGTATTTGCAGAAGACATATTACAATGTGGCTGAAGTGATGGAAATTATCTTTGAAAGTGTAGAAAACATTGTCAAAAATTGGAGGAAAATGCTAGTTACCAGCATTTTTTCTTTTCTCAGTGGTTTCAAAAGCCCACTTCTTCAACATCGTTAAAAATCACACTTGTTTGGTCCAGGATTGAAGACTTTTGAGAAAAATTTAACCCTTCACCAATCGATCCCATGTTTTTAAGGCCCTGAAGTAGAGGCCTTTTGAAAACATTGTGCAAAAAGGAGAAAATGCTGGTAACCAGCATTTTCTCCTTTTCCCACAATGTTTTCTACCCTCTCTTAGAACTTTTTTTTTGTACAATTGTCATATTTGTTGTCTGCAGATGCTGTCAGTTTGGAAGAGTCTAAAATTTGTTGTTTGGGAAAGGGTTAAGCAAGCACAGAAATGACTTGTATTATGAAAGTTCTCCATTTGTGAGATGTATTTTGTGTCTAATTGAGTTCTGCAGGTTTAACTCTTTACCAGATGATCACATTTCACACTCGAATGAATTGAAAACATTTGCAGATGATAAATTAACTGTAGCTCACGAGTTGATTTCTGTCTTTGGTACTGTAGAAAACAATGTGGAAAATGGAGAAATTGCTGGTAACCAGCATTTCCCCTTCCCACAGTGTTTCAAAGAGCCATCTTCTTAAGGGTTGTTAACACTTTTCCACACAATTCCATGTTTTAAGACCCAGATGGAAAGGGCTTTTGAAAACATTGTGGGAAAAGGAGAAAATATGGGCAACCAGTATTTTCTCCTTTTTTCACAATGTTTTCTTCCCATACACAAACAAAAAACTTTCAGTTCAGTCAAAATAAACATGTGTTTTGTTGTCTGCATATGTTTTCAATTTGGACCCATGTGAAATTTAATTCCATGGTAAAGAGTTCAATCACAGGATTGTTGCCCGGCCAGGTAGCTCAGTGGTTAGCGTATCTGACTTGTAACCTGATGGTTGCGAGTTCGGTTGAGGGAATTTTGTTTCCAGCGATTTTTTGCCTCTCACCTCTGTTGCATGTGAGAAAAGTAGTCAGTGACTTGGAAAGAAAGTTTTGTCTGTACTGATGTGAGAAAGCCAGGAAGCACATGCGTATCTGCACTGACCGCAGTAATATGACCTATGCTGTAAAAACAGAGTTAAACTCAAATACAAACAAACAAACACATTATTGTTTGGAAAAAGGGTTAAATGTGTCTACCTGCTGCCTAAAAGAAACAAACAAATGGCCCAGGTTTTCCAAAAAAGACTTTGGCAACATAAAAAATGAAAATCAAAACATGAAATGGGTTAAATTTTGTTTTATTTAATATTTACAGTTAATTTAAGCTATCATTGTGTAAACAAAAAATACAACAAATAGTACTTAATATTTAATATGCCTATACATAAATTTAATGTACAATCTAGGTTTTAAATTCAATGTGACACAATAAAGGATGAATTAAACTGAGACATAGAACAATCATGCCATTTTAACCTTTTACCAAACAATCTCGAGTTTTCATGACCCTGAGGAAGAGGCCTTTTGAAAACATTGTGGGAAAAGGAGAAAATGCCGGTAACCAGCATTTTCTCCTATTCGCTCAATGTTTTCTACCCTGCCAAAAATGTTAAGTTCATCTTTCAAGTTGTGGGAAAAAGAGAAAATGCCAGTAACCAGCATTTTCTCCTATTCCCACAATGTTTTCTACCCTGCCAAAAACATTAAGTTCATCTTTCGAGTTTGTTGTCTGCAAATGCTTTCAATTTGGAAGGTCTAAAATCTGTCGTTTGGGAAAGGGTTAACTAGGAGACATTTTGCCTCATTTGACCTACCCTTGTCATGATGAATGTTAACATATTACCACATAATCCCAAGTTTTAATGACCCTGAACAGGATTACTTTTGAAAACATTGTGGGAAAAGGAGAAAATGCTGGTAACCAGCATTTTCTCCTTTTCCCACAATGTTTTCTGCCCTACCAAAGAAAGATCCAGCCAATTGAAACCCATTTGATTTGTTGTATGCAAATGCTTTCAGTTTGGACAAATCTAAAATTTTGTCATTTGATAAAGACTTAATTAACCTTAAAGCACTAGACCTGGCTATACTTTCTTCTGTGAACAGTGTAGATCAAGTTCAGGCTCTATAGAACATGTAGTTTGATCTTGGATCTAATGTACACTGGTTCCTACATGTACTTGGTTACACATTCTTCTGCCCAAAACAACCTTGAAATAAAAATACTTTATTTTCCCTACTTAACCCTTTACCACACAATCCCGACTTTTAACGACTCTTTTATAGGAGCCTTTTGAAAGTGGGAAAAGGAGAAAATGCTGGTAACCAGCATTTTCTCCTTTTCCCAAAATGTTTTCTACCCTATCAAAGAAAAATTGCACCATTTGAGCCACATTGAAAATGTCGTCTGCAAATGCTTTCAATTTGGACAAGGCTAAAATTTTGTCGTCTGGTAAAGGGTTAAAAGGGTCAAGCAGCAAAATGTAGTCCCTATTGTGTGAACACACAACAAAATATGATAAGTAGATTTTCACAAATGAACTCTGTTATTAACTCTTCATAAAACAAAGGAATTTTAGACTGGTCCAAAATGATAGCAAATTAAATGTTGCTCAAATGATGGAACATGTCGACAGAGTAGAAAATATTTTGGGAAAAGAGAAAATACTAGTTACCAGCATTTTCTCCTTTTTTCTCAATGTGTTCAAAAGCCTTTTTCCTTAACATCTTTAAAACACAGAAGTGTGTGGTGAAGAGTTAATTACCTTACAGACAATCTTATTTTTTCGCATTTATTACCATCCGAGACATAAATATAGGCAAACTCAACCTCTATTAAAAATGGTTATAAAGTTTTCATTATAAATTATGTCGACAAACAAGCTCATTGATATTTTGCCACACCTGACTTATTGAGAGAAGTATTTTTATGTGTTGACAATATCTTCATTAGTGTGACAGGTAAAGTTTCAAAATGCCAAGATTGGCTTCATTCTACAATTTTGTTTTAAACATCATATTAGCACAAATCAGGGAAGGAATGGTCAAGCTGCAGGTTGAATGACCCCAATAAAGCACTGTCCAAATACTACGGCCTTTCATTCCACAAGTAAGTCATGAACATTGTACATGAAATGCATGTAATACATCTTGAATGATGGACCTAACCTACCAAATGTTCATATATTTGAGCCATGCTTTGTGAAATGGGGTTTTAGTGCATCAGCAAAAAGTATCAAACCATCTGCACAGGCTGACATGGGTCGACACTTTTTGCTCTAGGTCAATTGTCTACATGTAAAAGTTTCAGCCGGTTGCTCTACAAAATGGATTTTATGGATCAACAATTATATAATGAATTGCTTGGTGTAATGTATCGCAGAAATGCATTAAACCCCTTTTAACCAGAGCATGGCTCATGTAATGGGAAGAATAATATGAGAAAACTGTGTGTCTGTTAGAACAATGAGGTAATGTGGGCATTTGAACATGGTAAACTAGATAGATGGTGAAAGATTTCTACATGGCATATTCAGTTTTGCTTTTGATTTATTTAACCATTATCATACATACCCGGTACCCAAGTTTTAACAACTCTGAAGCAAAGGGATTTTGAAAACATTGTTGGAAAAGCAGAAAGTGCTGGTATACCCAGTTTTTCTCCTTTTCCCACAGTATTTTCTACCCTTTTGATTCTTTACTACATAATCTCGAGTTTTAACAACCACAGGGAAAAGGAGAAAATGCTTATAATTAGCTTTTTCTTGTTTTCCCATGTTTCTACCCTTTTGCTAGATAATTTCTATCATTTGAGCTACGGTTAATTTGATGTCTGCAAATGTTTCTTATTAGAGCTAGTCTTAACATCTTGTTGTCTTGTAAAGAAACAACTGATTACTCCCCATAGGTGGCTTTTCACTATCAACTTTTTAAGGCATTTTGTTAAAAGGAAATATTCCTTGTAACAGGCAGTTTATCCCTTTGCCACAATTTTTTCATATGTATTTACATATTACACCTTTATTCATTTTGATTATCCATACTTTGTCAGGATATATTTTCAAAGCGATCTGCAGCAACTGTGTTCAAGGAGGTAATAAGTTAACAAAACATTGTTGCTAAAAGAGAAATTGCTCTTTATGCAAAATTTCATTATTTGCTACAATATTTTCAAAAGCAATCTGTTACAGATGCATAATTATTTGTCTACACAAATAATATGGTATTAAAAAAAATAATTTACGGCATTTTCTTTTACTTCAAATACATGTATACATCGCGCCATGCTCTGTGAAAAGGGGATGCATCTGCTACAAGTATAGACCCATGTCAGCCTCCACAGTCCGCGCAAGCTGACCCCTGTCAACACTTTTTGCTATAGGTAAATTTTCTGCATGTCCTAGAACCACTCTATTTGGCCCGCAACATGCAAAATGAGACCTTCGAACATTTGCGCAAAGTGTCGTCTCAGATTAGCCTTCGCAGTCTGCGCAGGCTAATCCGAGACAGCACTTTACGACTACATAAGATTCTTTTCATACAGTAGACTTTCGTGAAACGGAATAATCACGCAAAAACAGAAAGTGTCTGCTTGGATTAGTCACAGGCTGCACAGGCTGATCCCAGACGACACACTTTTACACATATGTCCGAAGGCCCCTTTTCGTGTGTTGCACGCCATTTCTTGATTCATCCATTTATTAGAAAAAGAAAAAACTGACCCATTTCACAGAGTGCCCCTCACATACAACAACTACATACACGTCACATATCTGACTCCTAAATGTCTACTTTATTTACAAACATTGCTTTAGATTATGGGTAATATCCTCTAACAAACTGGCCCTTTACCATATTTAGTAACACTGCACAGCTTTTGGAAACATTTTGGAAAAATAAGCAATCGATTCCTTGGTATGAGCCTCCTCTCTTAATGTTAACCTGTTTCCATCCTTTTCCACAAAATTAACCCTTAAAGCGCTTTTCATGACTATACTGTAGTTGCATTTATGGCCAGTGTAGATCAAGATCAGGCTGCACAAAACGTGCAGCCTGATCTTTGATCTACGCTATCCGCTTTGCTGAATCACTGTAGACAAAAGCAACTCTGAAATTGCAGTTATTTGGGTGGTATTTCTAGGATGAAAATGTCTGATAGGTTTATTCAGCGCTCTAAAGGTTAAGTTTTATTTTCTTTTAAAGATTCCTGTTAACCTTTTACCAAACGACAAAATTTTAGACTGGTCCAAATTGAAAGCATTTGCAGATTACAAAATAAATATTACCGAAAAATGGAAGTTTGTTTTGGATAGGGCTGAAAACATTGTGGGAAAAGGAGAAAATGCTGGTTACCAGCATTTTCTCCTTTTCCCACAATATTTTCAAAAGGCTTCTTTCTCAGAGTCGTTAAAACTCGGGATTGTGTGGTTGAGAGTTAATAATTCGCATGAATTTTAAAAAATAAGCATGTATAACAGACCTTTGACTCGGTACTTCCTGCAGCAAATATGCGGCAACTTGGAGAACATCTTTGAATGGATAATCAGTATGGATTAAGGTTTACTGCACTGTGTCAAATGGAAAAATATACTATTACTCGTACAAGCAATTTGTCCTCTTGCCAGTACTTTTCCAAAATGGTCTGATATGAGATAAAAAAAAAAAAGGTCCTTTGTAGACGGTGACATCCAATATGTCATGGAGCCAGTGTTGCATAGAAGTTGCCCGTTGTGGGTCGATGTGAGTGCAGTTTTTACATATATGCATGCAGCACAACAAACAAGTTTACAAAACAGAGAGATGTAACTATTTGAGCCATGCTCTGTCAAAAGGGGGCTTAGTGCATCTCCATGGTGCATGATACCTAGCAAGTCATCACAGTATCATGGATTCATAAAATCCTGTTTGTCTTACAACTGACTGAATCATGAGGTAGACTTGTCCTTTGACATGCAGAAAATTGACTAATAGCAAAAAGTTTCGGCCCAGGTCAGCCTGTGCAGGCTGACCTGGGTCAATGCTGTGTGTGTGCCTGTGCGCACGCAAATGCATGAAGCCCCTTTTCACTGAGCTTGGCTCATGTATGTCTATATAAATGAGATTCCAAACATTTGCAAAGAAAATTCCTCAGTTTGAAAGAGGATGGAGCGAACTTCATGCAAGCATGCATTATAGTGATGACAAGATAATGGTTAATTGTGAAATGGTAGAAATATTTGTGTTTCCTCCGTGCATCAACACAGTCATTCATTTTTGTCCTTATAAAGTATATTTGAGAAATACTTGAACCATGCTATGTGACAAGGTGGCTTAATGCAATTGCAAAAAGTATCAACCCAGGTCAGCCTGCGCAATCCCAGCAGGCTGACTTGGACAGAAACTTTTTGCTTTTGGTCAACTTTCTGCATGTCAGAGGACCATTCTACCCCCAGAACTAGTCAATTATTCGGAAAAACAGATTTTATGGATGAAATATTAATAACCCTTTACCACACAATGCCGCCTTTTGACGCCCCTGGGAAAGAAGCCTTTTGAAAACATTGTGGGAAAAGGAGAAAATGCTGATAACCAGCATTTTCTCCTTTTCCCACAATGTTTTCTACCCTATCTAAGAAAAGTTGCACCATTTGAGCCTCATCGAAATTGTCGTCTGCAAATGCTTTCAATTTGGACAAGGCTAAAATTTTGTCGTCTGGTAAAGGGTTAATTTGATGACTTGCATGGTATAATGCATCACGAAGATGCATTAAGCCCCTTTTTCACTAGAGTATGGCTCACTTGTATTTTACCTTCAAGAAAGCAGTGTGAGAAATTGCTTGGTTTATCAAGAGCGTTTTATCACATAAATCTACAATATCTGAATAATTTTGTTCGCTGCAATTCCGGTCAAAATCTATTGCTCTGGCGGCTTGTGTTTGTGTTACTGACATTCTAGAAGAGCTACATGGTAGTGTATCTTCCTGTTTCTCCAACGTCGTCATAATCCATCCTGAGAACTGCCAGAAAGATGAAACCTTCGATCATACAAAGTCCAGTTCCTGCCCAGCCTAACATGAAGGACCATTGGTACTCTGTATCCACGCCATCTGGATATGTGTTGCGCGAGTTGTGATCTAAATCTCGTAAAGCTATGAAACAGATTCCACTGGCGATTCCAGCCATAGCTGAAAAATATTTTATAGCACAAGAGTTCTTAACTCTTTACCAAATGACAAAATTTTTGACTTGTCCAAATCCAAAGCATTTGCAGTCGACAGTTTACATGAAATTCAAGATGTGAGATCTGACTTTCTACGGGTAGAGAATATTGTGAGAAAAGAGAAACTGCTGGTCAGCAGCATTTTCTCGTTTTCCCCACAATGTTTTCAAGTCATTTTTCCACAAAGTCAGCATTTTGTGGTAAAGGGTAAAGTAAAAGAGAACAGGCATTCTCGCCCATACATGTACGTAATTCTAAATTCAATTCTAATTTTAAATTTTGATAGTCAACTCTGATTAGATTCCAAAGACGTATGCACATTGATACGAAATTTATATGGCGAAAAATATTTACAGGTACTTTGTGTATGTGAAACCCTCACGTTTGACTCTCTGAATATAAGTTGCGTTCATTTATTTACGAATTGATATCGTTTCATTGCCAACAAGATATGCCTCTAGTTCATTGTGTTCCCCTCCCTCCCAAGGTAAACAATCATGTAAACCCTGCAGAATAATTGTACGAAGTTGCTTCCCTTGGATCTGTGAACGATACTTCCTTCAAGCCAGACCAACGCCTCGTCCTACAGGTATATTGAAGTAATTGATATGAGCCATGCTCTGGTAGAAGGGGGGCTTAATGGATCTCCGTGATGCGTGATACCTGTTAAGCGATCACACAATTATGGATCCATAATAGCGACTTTTTTCAACAACCGACTTAATCATGAGGTAGACTGATCCTTTGACATATTGAAAGCTGATAAATAGCGAAAAGTTTCGGCCCAGGTCAGCCTGCGCGGACTGCGCAGGCTAACCTGGGTCGATACTTTTCGCACATACATTAATCCCCTTTTTCACTGAGCATGGCTCATTTTTTTTGGGGGGGGGGGGGATACAAACTTTGCTGGTTTTCCCCATAGAACTAAGGAATAGCCAATAGCTCACAAGCAGTAGAACAATTTTTAAACGATACTTATCGGCGCAGAAAAGTCTGACAAAAGTTGCATATGTTCATTTTTTTTTTTTTTTTTTTTGTATCGAAGTATTGAGCGGTTGCATATTCATAGGCAATTTTGAAAGAAACATTTTCTCATTGACCAGCCCCAATAGCTCAGGTGGTAAAGCATAAGACCTGTGAATATCAAACCCGGGCCACTTGAGGGTGTGGGTTTAATACCCGCGGCTGGCCACCTAAAATTACTAACAAGAGGGCCATGATGGCCCTGGATCGCTCACCTGAGTACAGTGCCTTAAAGGTATTTCTTTAATTTGACTAAGTGACCTAGTTTATGACCCCAGGTGACCCAATTTCAAACTCATGTTTCACAAAGACAAACATTCTAACCAATTTTCAAGTCAATTGAGCGAAAAATGTAGCCTTAGAGTGCCCTAAAAGTATTTCTTTAATTTGACCTAGTGACCTAGATTATGACCCCAGGTGACCCAAATTTGAACTGGCCTTGGACTTTATCAAAAGAAACATTTTAACCAATTTTCAAATCAACTGAATAATAAATGTGGCCTCTAGAGTGCCCACTAGGTATTGCTTTAATTTGACCAAGTGACCTAGTTTATGACGCCAGTTGACCCAAATTTAGACTCATGTGAGATTTTATAAAGAAAAACTTTCTGACCAATTTTCAAGGCAATTGAGCAAATAATGTGGCCTCTAGAGTGCCCACAAGGTAAATCTTTAATTTGACCTTGTGACCTAGTTTATGATTCCAGGTGACCCAAATCCAAACTCATCTGATATTTCATCAAGACAAACATTCTGGCCAAATTTCAGGTCATTTGAGCAATAAATGTGGCCTCCAGAATGCAAACAAGGTATTTCTTTAATTTGACTCAGTGACCTAGTTTATGACCCCATTTGACCCAAATTCAGACTTATGTGAGATTTTATAAAGACAAACTTTCTGACCAATTTTCAAGGCAATTGAGCCAAATAATGTGGCCTCGAGACTGCCAACAGGGTATTTCTTTAATTTGACCTAGTGACCTAGTTTATGACCCAAGATGACCCAATTTTGAACTCAATGAACTCGTTGTTCTTAGATGGGCAAAGAAACTTAGAAGAGAATCACTACATACCAAATATCAAAGCTCTACGCCTTCCAGTTTCAAAGAAGAATTTTAAAGTTTTCCTTCTTTGTTCCTATGTTCGAACTTGTAACCCCCGGGGCTGGGCTAGTTTTGACCCAAGCAGCATCCTTGGAACAAACTTGGTAGAGGTCCACTAGGAAATGCTACATACCATATATCAAAGCTCTACACCTTCCGGTTTAAGAGAAAAAGAAATTTAAAGTTTTCCTTCTTTGTTCCTATGTTCGAAATTGACACCTAGGGCGGGGCCAGTTTTGACCCCAGAGGCATCATATGAACAAACTTGGTAGAGGTCCACTCTGAGATGCAACATACCAAATATCAAAGCTCCACGCCTTTCGGTTTCAGAAAAGAAGAATTTTAAAGTTTTCCTTCTTTGTTCCTATGTTCGTACTTGCGACCCCCTGGGCAGGGCCAGTTTTGACCCCAAGGGCATCATATGAACAAACTTGATAGAGATCCACTAGAAGATGCTACATACCAAAATATCAAAGCTCCACGCCTTCCTGTTTCAGAGAGGCAGATTTTTAAAGTTTTCTTTCTTTGTTCCTATGTTCGAACTTGTGACCCCCGGGGCTGGGCCAGTTTTGACCCCAGGGGCATCATATGAACAAACTTGGTAGAGGTCCACTAGGAGATGCTTTTTACCAAATATCAAAGCTCTACGCCTTCCAATTTCAGAGAAGATGATTTTTTTAGTTTTCGTTCTCTGTTCCTATGTTGGAACTTGTGACCCCCGGGGCTGGGCCAGTTTTGATCCCAAGGGCATCATATTAACAAACTTGGTAGAGATCCACTAGAAGATGCTACATACCAAATATCAAAGCTCTACACCTTCCTGTTTCAGAGAAGAAGATTTTTAAAGTTTTCCTTCTTTGTTCCTATGTTCGAACTTGTGACCCCCGGGGCGGAGCCAGTTTTGACCCCAAGGGCATCATATGAACAAACTTGGTAGAGGTCCACTAGGAGATGCTACATGCCACATATCAAAGCTCTATGCCTTCTAGTTTTAGAGAAGAAGGTTTTTAAAATTTTCCTTCTTTGTTCCTATGTTCAAATTTGTGACCCCCGGCCAGTTTTGACCCCAGGGACATCATATGAACAAACTTGATAGAGGTCCACTAGGAGATGCTACATACCAAATATCAAAGCTCTACGCCTTCAAGTTTCAGAGAAGAAGATTTTTAAAGTTTTCCTTCTTTGTTACTATGCTCGAGCTTGTGACCCCTGGGGCGGGGCCAGTTTTGACCCCAGGGACATTATATGAACAAACTTGGTAGAGGTCCACTAGGAGATGCTACATACCAAATATCAAAGCTCTGCGCCTTCTAGTTTCAGAGAAGAAGATTTTCAAAGATTTTGCATTTTTTTCCTTTTTGTTGCCATGGCAACCAGAGTTATGGGTGGAATTCAATTCTTTGAGCAACTTTGGTAGAGCTTCACTCAAGGAACATCCCTGCAAAGTTTCATCAAGATTGGCCGGGTGGTTTAGGAGAAGATGTTTAAAGAAATTGTTGTCGGACGACAGACGACGGACGCCGGACATAGGGCGATCACAATAGCTCACCTTGAGCACTTTGTGCTCACGGTGAGCTAAAAAGTCTGTTGGATGAGATGTTACACCTAGGTGCTGCGTGATGTTGCTCTTCACTAAGCACGTCAAAGAACCAGGCGTAATTCAGGATAGATTTCCTCCTGTATCTTGCACTATCCCCGGTAACAAAACAAACAGTTTTCTGGGTGTCGTCCATATCGACAACCGGTGGAATGATAAATGAACGCAAATCAATCAAAACATTTTCGCTGATTTTCTCGATCTTTGGGTGAACACATGCTAGACCTCCCAGTGGTTTGGTAAAGAAAACAGAACGCATGATTAACGATTACCCTACCTGCAAGAAGTGACATTATTGAAGCAATCAGATATAAGGATGACCGTTTGATAGTTCGACAATCTCCTGGCCAAAGTCCACATATCAGAGCCAGAATGGTGAACAGTTGAACCCCGGCAGCTGTGATCATCAGAGCGAGCCAGGATCTTTCTAAACCTGCAACAATATTAAATTCATACGTGTGTGTAACTTTTTTCCCCAGTCTTTGCGGCAGAAACCGTCTCTTGGTGCATAACCCTTCACCACACAATCCCGAGTTTTAACAACCCAACAGAAAAGGCTTTTGAAAACATTCTGGGAAAAGGAGAAAATGCAGGTTACCAGCATTTTCTCTCTTTCCCACAATATTTTAAACCTTTTCAAAGAGAAACCCAATCATTTGACCCATGTTCAATTTTTCCGCTGCAAATGCTTTATAGAACATTTTCCTAGAAGTCTAAAATTTTGACGTAAGGTACAGGGTCAACAGACTTGAGACCTCCATGCATCTGGCAAAGCGTCAGTCTTAGTGACGACCAGAATCCATTCGTCAGTGACCGGTCGCAATGATCAGTGATACTTCAGCAAACGTGACCCTTTGCATGCTAAGATATCTTATATCTCGTTTGGAATTCTGCAGTGTTTGTTAAGAGTAAAGCATACAAAAATTTGGAAAAAGAAAGTCACTGCATGCATTAGACCACGGTTCTTTTTTTTAATCCGAGAAGTAGTGTCTTACCATTTTATCTTGTGCACATGATCATCAAACCGACAGACATTGGTGTTTTTACCAGAGCTTTAAGCCTGACGTGTGTGGTTTTTTTTTTCAAAGTGTACACGAGCTTGGGCAATAATTTCTTCAAATATACAATGCACCTGATATATGAGCTATGCTCTGTGAAACGTGTTTGCAGGAGATACCGACCCAGCTCAGCATGTGCGGTCCTTGCAGGCTGACCTGGTCGAGACTTTATGCTATTGGTAATAGGTTTTGCATGTCCAAAATCATTCTATCTCATGATTCAGCCGGTCTTTTGAGAAACTGAAGGCATGTTACGCGACAACTTGTTTGGTATATTGCATTACCAAGATGCATTAAACCCCTCTTTCCAAGAGTGCTTCTCATTTGAGTCATGCTCTTTGAAAAGTGGGCTTAATGCATCTGCGAAACGTATCGACCCAGGTCAGCCTGCGCAGTCCGCGCAGGCTGACCTGAGCCGAAACTTTTCGCTATTGGTCATTTTTTTCTGTATGTCCGAGGACCAGTTTACCTCATGATTAGTCAGTTGTTAAAAAAGAGGCTATTATGGATTCCTAAGTATGTGATGGCTTGATTGGTATCATGCGTCACGAAGTTGCATTAACTCTTTACCACACAATCCCGACTTTTAACGACCCTGAGAAAGAAGCCTTTTGAAAACATTGTGGGAAAAGGATAAAATGCTGGTAACCAGCATTTTCTCCTTTTCCCACAATGTTTTCTACCCTATTGAAAAGAAAAATCATCAGTTTAGCAACAGTCAATTTGTCGTCTGCAAATGCTTTCAGTTTGGACCAGCCTAAAATTTTGTCGTTTGGTAAAGAGTTAGCATATCCCACCTTTTCAAGAGTACTTCTCATTTATCTTGTACTTCCAATGTTAAAACTAGTGTAGAGAAATAACTTTGACTCCGTAGGTGAGCCGTCCGATTTGTTACCAGGCGTGTTTTGGTTCGATCCCCGATGGCATGTCTGGTCACATAGGAGTGTCAGTTGACAAGCATAGCCGGCCCAAACCTTGCGTTGTAGAGACCAGGAAAGACAAGAATCTTAGACGAGCTGGAGACTGGAGCTCGAAGCCCTAAGATATTTTTACTCTTGTAGGGCAATTTGATTTAACTCGACCTCTTTCAACATCTGAAAATACAAATTACTGAAAATCATAAAGATTTCTATCGTACTGGCTTGACTAAGCAAGTGGACGTTATAGTCTAAGATCAGACTGCACTTCCTGTACAATCTGGTCTTAATCTAAGCTGTCCGAAAAAAAAAATTTTTTTTCGCCTAGGGCGCTAAATGATTTAAACGCTAAACTGGCATGACTTACTCAAATATCTGTAGTCGTCTGAAGACATGCTGTCCTCGGCTCTCTTTATAAGGTCTTTGTACGTATAAATGCAATCCCCTTGTCTGTCCTCTGCCGGAGCGCCTTGAAATAAATAATACAATTAAGCTATATTTTGTGAAAAGGTAGTTGAGTGCCTTTGCAAAGAGTATCAGCCCATATCGGCCTGCGCAGTCCGCACAGGCTGACCTGGGCCGAAACTTTTCGCTCTTGATCAATTTTCTGTTTGTCTAAGGAACAGAATACCCCATGATTAAGCCAGTTGTCAGACATAACGGATTTTATGGATCCATCGCTATGTGATGACTTGTTTCGTACAATTCGTCACAAAGGTGCATTAACCCTTTACCACACAATCCCGACTTTTAACGACCCTGGGGAAGAAGCCTTTTGAAAACATTGTGGGAAAAGAAGAAAATGCTGGTAACCAGCATTTTCTCCTTTTCCCACAATGTTTTCTACCTTTCCCAAAACAAATTTCAGTTTTTGAGTCACCTTTATTTTGTCGTCTGCAAATGCTTTCAATTTGGAAACGTTCAAAATGTTGTCGTTTGGTGAAGAGTTAAGCCTACTTTTGCCAGAGTATGGCTCATCAATCTATTTAAAGTGAGTAAGGAAATTTTGTGAAATCATTTGCCAAACAATCCCGTCTTTCAACGACCCTGGAGAAGAAGGCTTATGAAAACCTTCTAGGAAATGAAGAAAATGCTGGTAACCAGCATATTCTCCGCTTTTCTAAGAATGTTTTAGAACTGCCTTTTCAAAGACAAATCCAAACTGTTGGAGCCAAATTTGATTTGTCGTCTGCAAGTTCTTTCAATATGAACATGTTTCGGAATTACGTCGTCGGGACAAGAGTTTCTATTAACCTCATTACCTCATGCAGACGACATTCCCTTTCGTCTTGCAACAGGCTACTATAAAACAAAAACATAGTGACGAAAGAAGAAAAGCGATTTCTCCCTCTGTCTCAATGCTTTCACAAGCAGTCACGTAGTATATAAACCTTAAGTGGTGTTGACTATCCATATTTAACATGGTTTTCAAACACTTCTGCTGCAAATTTGTTTTGCGAGGCAGTAAGTGACAGATCCGGCTGTGATATAGATCGACATGAATCCGGTTAGTGAAATTTGATATGGTACAAAATTAAGTACACGCAGATATGGTTTTAAAGGGGGCCTGTTTAGTTTTAATGCTATAAATCAAAATTTCTTGTAAAACACCTCTAGATATGACTAGATCTATACATTTTTCTTTGCAAAAATTTAAACTGTATAGATACATTCAGTAAAAATACATAATAATTATATGCAAATTTTGGCGTTTAAATAATGGGATGGCCGTTTTGCAATCGATAACTCTGTCTACTTTTATTGCATCAGATATGACGTCATCAAACGGATTTATATACGGATCCACTCGTCACAACTCGGCCGTTTCCGTACCTACATCTAACCTCGTCCGTATAAAGGAGGCTTTCCATTTTGAACTACCAATCACATGATCATAAACATGGCAGCGCCCCTGTAGATCCATCCTCGGATACCAATCTCCGAGCAGAGTTGTCGTTCGTTACCTCACATACATCTCTGCGATGGGCTAAATGACAAGAATCTTGTCAAACCGAGGAAAAGATGTTTTGTTACTGTTTAACTGTTTCATATGTAAAATTGTAAGTTAGACAAAGGAAATATGATTCTGGATACATTATAGGTGCGTTCAAACTGATGAATTTACCTGTATAAAATGGAACTATTTTTTTCGAGCCTCTCCACTTTTCAGAATCTTACGCCGATTTTAACAAAAATGGCGGCGCCCATGAATGATGACAGCTGATTTGACACACCGCTGGATCTAAGTTTGTACGATTAAAAATCAAGTTATCGTCCTTTAAAGATATATAGGCTTTTCTGAAAATTCTTCTTTTGTTCATTTCCTATCACTAAGTCTGATTGGTCCCATGCTGTTTGAACAGCACACGAAACAATCGATATTGGACTTTCTTTCACCGGCGTTTGTGTAGCCATTTTGAGTTATGGTCATGTGACAAAAATATGACGTAATGACGGACTACTTTCTGAGCCCACTACAGAGGTGAATGTAATGATCCGGAGTGCAAGAGAGTGCCTCGGATACCCCTGGGTCTCCCTTTTTGCTACGCTACATCGACCCCTGGGACAATTGACTACTAAAACTTTGAATCAGCCTCCGAAAATCGATACGAAACGTCATAGCGTACAGTCCAATCAAATAACCGCTTTCATAAGACAGTGCGTTGTCAATGACAACCAAGATGGCAGCGCCCGTGACTGGATGTCAAATTTATAACAATGAAATCAAAAGCAAAAATTACAGATCGCTTACGTCTTATACGTCTTTAGAAAGATGGGGAGATTTATATAAGGTGTTGAACATTCGTCCAACGGGGTTGTCTTGTTCGCAGTGTACCAATAAATTGAACCGGGCCAGTAACATCGCTGCTGATGTCAAACTGAAAGTCGAGAAACTTGAAATTGAACGACAAAAAACTATTTCGAATTTAAGAGACTTGCCTGGTGTTCAAGCGATGCTAAAACATGGTACTACGCCCAGAAGTAGTAAGTTTGGTTTACAATATTCACAATTGGACTGAAAACATGACTTTCATTATATAAAAATATACGTGTTGTTTCTTTATCTTTCTTTTCTTGTCAGTCATGTAAGAAAATGGAAAATCTTTCAAATCAATTTTTTATAAGTAAGTTAGCCTGGTCCTTAGAGAGCATATTTGTCTGTGCGTTCGTAATCCTTTATATTTTCAGCAATTTCAGGTGAGAAATTTAATTATGGTTTAAAAAAGTTTCTCCTTGTTCAGAAGATTTGCAGAAGGCTATACTGAACATGTTACCATGTTCAAGGGTACCATTACTTATTTAGGAAGCAGATTTCTAATATTTAAAGGGTTGTAAAATGACAAATAGAAGCATATATGCTAAATTTTCTCAAAAGTTTGTCTTAGCAGGGTTTTTACACTTATAAAATGGGGCCAAAGGCAGGACTTTTCCTCTCAAAGCATAAATCTCTAAAAATACTCCTTTCCCCCCCCCCCCCCCCCGCAAGGAAATTCTACCCACTTAAACAAGTTTTCTCACAATGATTTTTTGTCACTTGGTCTTGAAGATCTTTTATTAAGCATCAGCCTATCTGGTCCGTCTTAATTGGTATGTCTCGGTGGCTGCCTCGGTGGCAGAGTGGAATAGGTGCTCGACTTGTGACCGGAAGGTCCGTGGTTCAAGCCCCACCGTCACCAGGTGTGTTTATGGGAAAAACACCTAATAGCCAGCCCCAGTCTACCCAGCTGTGTAATTGGGTAGCAGTGGGTTTAAACCTCTGCCTCTCTCTCAGGGATTGAGTGTTCGAGAGCGACTCTATAAGCTAAAGCTTTCGTCGCAATCAAATTAAAATAAATTAGTATAAACTAAACTAATTGGTATGAAAAATTTCTTCCCGCCTCCAGTCCTTAAAAATTGGGATGAAAGTTAACTCAGGTTATCTACCAAAGATTGGCAATAAAGATGACAGATTTTTGCTGGGAAATGTCCTCTGATTTTTTTTTTATAGATTTTTTGTTTGTTTTATGACACATGGCTTTTAGTCATGTATCCTTACATGAGTTTCTGTATTAGTCCAATTGATTTTTTTTTTTTCCCTCTAGTTTACCAGCCCTTGGCCTCTTCTCCTTTCTACCTTAAAAAGAAGCCCTGCTTATAATTATCTTTTTTATATCAGGTGCTGGTAAAAGTGTGAAGCGGCCCTGTAGTCTTCGATCCCCAAGTGGTGTGACTCCAAAAAGTAAAAGAACATTATTCCTGACACCAAAAAAGACTGTAATCACATTCAAGACACCAGTCAAGGTTCGGACAACTTCAGAAATGGGCACCCAAACAAAATTGCAAGTAAATAATATAAAAAAAGAATTGGACTCTCAAGGGGCAAATAAATCCTTTGAATCTGCTAAAACAATAGCTATGACAACCCAAGTTGTTGATAGTATAAAACAGCAGCTGATAAGAACAACAAGGACAGCCAGATCCAAAGGAGATAGACCGGCAGTGGACAAGAGTAAAGATGTTCACCAAATGGTGATGTGCATAAGAAATCAAGGCTTGGTTAAAGAATTGACATGGCCAAGTTTCAGTATGTTTAAGGACCCAATACAGTGCTTAGATGCAGATGATCTTCACTTGTGGATTAACCAAAACAAAAAGATTGCAAATATGTATATGAATTCAGCGATTTAATGTTTTTGTACATGCATATATTGAACATTGACAAAGGAAAATAATGAAAGTATGTAGAATACAGTCAATCTTGCTTAAGCCAGAACTTCTATTAACCCATTACCACACAATCCCTACTTTTGACGCCCTTGAGAAAGAAGCATTTAGAAAACATTGAGGGAAAAGGAGAAAATGCTGATAACCAGCATTTTCTCCTTTTCCCACAATGTTTTCTATCCTTCACTTCACAAATTTCAAATCTTCAGTCACTTTTATTTTGTCATCTGCAAATGCTTTCAATTTGGACCAGTCTAAAATATTATCATGTGGTAATGGGTTAAGCAACCAAATTGTATTTAGCAGCTTGGATTAAGGTAGTGCACCCCTAATGATAAATTTTGAAATCAACCCAATTTCAAGAATCTTCTGATGACGAAATATTTCAGTTTCACCAAACGCTAGTTTTTTGCTCGGCTGTTTTGGAACAAAAAGTCGAGTTATGGTCGTAACCCGGTCGTCGTCAGTGTAGGCGTAGGCATTGGTGGCGTGACAAACTTTAACCTAGGCCATATCTCAGTTATTATCAAAGTTATTTGCTTGAAATTTGGCATGTGTATTCTCCATCACAAGAGCAAGCCATACTATCAAGGGGGATAACTCTAAACTTGTAAAGTTGCAATTTGATTAACCCTTTCCCAAACAATCCCTGGTTTTTACGGGTCAGGAATAGAAGCCTTTTGAAAACATTGTGGGAAAAGGAGAAAATGCTGGTAACCAGCATTTTCTCCTTTTTCCACAATGTTTTCTACCCTACAATATAGAAAAATCATCTTTTTAGCAACTGTTAATTTGTCATTTGCAAAATGCTTTCAATTTAGTTTGGTCCAAAATTTGCTGTTTAGGAAAGGGTTAATACCTCTATTTAGTATGATTGTTCATTTGTTGGTAAAATGTTTACAAGTTTCAACTAAATATCTTTAGTAAAACAGAGCTGCCCTTAACCCATTACCACACAATCCCTACTTTTGACGACCCTGAGAAAGAAGTCTTTAGAAAACATTGTGGGAAAATGAGAATATGCTGGTAACTAGCATTTTCTCATTTTCCCACAATGTTTTCCACCCTTCACAAAACAAGTTTCACATTTTCAGTCACTTTTATTTTGTCGTCTGCAAATGCTTCCGATTTGGACAAACCTAAAATGATGATGGAACCAATGAAAAGCCAGCATTCGGCCAGCGGTAAAGCGAAGGAAATTCAATTAATTGTCCCAGGGGTCGATGTAGCGTAGCAAATAGGGAGACCCAGGGGTATCCGAGGATGCTGTAGATCGCTTGGCAACGACATGAACAACCATGGTGAAGTTATTCACTTCTATCGATTTGTCGATGAAAGCTCCTAACGGAATTGATAAACCACGCTAAAAATTGAATGCACAAACTGTTTGCCGACTGAAATATTCTTAGAAAGATAACGATAGAAAATTTACTCATGTTTTCTTTTTTAAGAGGAGCCTTACTATTTCAATAACGGTAAAGCGGTGTGCTTCCGGAGATGTGCGAAATGTACCGTGTAGGTGCATATCAAGCTACGTGATACAGCCGAGGGATTTGATCACCGGATCACCCGAGGTAGGCCGAATGTATACGGATCCTCGTAACCGACGCTAGTCTGGTACCACACCGTAGTGGTAGGGGCAGGTAATCCAGACACAACGGACGCGTGTTAAATCATTTGACATTCCCCAAAGTCTTTGCGAAACTCTGGCAAAAAATCTAAAATAGGCCTACCCTTATAGGCTAAGTAGCCCATGAAGGAAACATCAAAGAAGAAAAAAATGTCACATTTTGTCTTTCTTCTTTACTAATAACTTACCGGCTATCGCCTTACTTGATATAGTGATAAATCATTTTTTAGGTTTGGAGGGATTGTAAAAATGATTTTAAAAAAAAATCTGAATTACTCCCCTAATACAAGACAAAATAAGCTTTTATTGTCATTGTCAAAATTTACAGCGCTATACAATATATATAAATGAATCAGAGTTTTTCTGCAAAGTGAAGAGACCCACAGGATTTCTACAGTGCGATGTTAACATGGATCTACACTGTCTATATTTAACTCTCAACCAAAGAACACAATTTTGGACTAGATCTAGTCTTAATCAAAAGCAGCTGCAGACGACATATTAAATGTTGCGCAAAAGGAGGAAAACGTCTTTACTTGGATTGAAAGCCTTGTGGGAAATGGAGCAAATGCTGGCTACCAGCATTTTCTTCTTTTCCCATAATGTTTTCAAAGGCCTTCTTCATCAAGGTTGTTCCAACTCGGAATGGTGTGATAAAAGGTCAAGTAACATGTGTTGCGCTAAGGGCATAAAGGGTAGGCCTATGAAAGGGTATGCAAGAGATGTTTGTATTGTTCGTTTGTGTGATGTTGAACGCCGTTTTAGCATAGTTGCAGTTACGTCGCGGCGGCCAGTGCACTTGTCCATGCTTTCCTGTAAACTGGCCCCAGTTCTACATATACAAATATATACACTTAACTGGACGGGGGGGGGGGGGGGGCACCCAGTTTAGCATTCCTGGAGTTTCTTTCACCAGTAGGCCCTACATTGCACATTATTCTTCCCAAGCTACTGGCTGCTTTCCCACATAACTATCGTCGAAACAATGATCAGCGGTGAGAGAGGAATGAATCTTGTCGCAATGACTATCATCCATCCTAGGCACCAAAATCGCCTAGATGGGGATTCAAACCAGTGACTCCACTGCCTTCAAGTTCTGTATGCAAAAAAACTGCGCCACCGGGCTTGACGGTATGTAAGGAGGCTACACAATGTCAAAACAAAGTTGTTTGAGAAAACCCCCTGAAATATATTTTACATATAATTTGCGTTTAACGTTAAAATTAGTTTTCTCGCCTACTTCGTTGATGTAATAAATTGCCGTACATAGTTTACACATGCTTGCTATATATGGCGCGCAACATGCGAAATGAGACCTTCGGACATTAGCGTAAAGTGTCCTTCCGGATTAGCCTGCGCAAGCTAATCTGAGACGGCCCTTTACGATTACATAAGATTTTTTCATACAGTAGACTTTCGTGAAACAAAAAAATCGTCCAAAAACAGGATGTATCGTCTCGGATTAGTCAGAGACTACACAGGCTGATCTGGGACGACACACTTTTACGCCTATGTCCGAAGGCCCCTTTTCGTGTGTTGCACCCCATATGGTATGAATAAAAGGCCATGCTTCTCTCTAGGCGAACAATTTATAAAGTCAAAGTTCGTCGAGTCCTGTTTATCCAGTGGTCAGTCGTAGATATAGTGTCTAAGGGGTTGTGAGTTCGAATCCCGGCTAAGTAATAGATCTTTCCTAGGACAGATGAAAGTCGCAAGTACCTTGGAAAAGGTGATGCATGCAGTCACGATTAAGAAAAATCACGAGAGCACAAAGAGGTGTCCTGCGTCCGTATTCACCAACCATTCTTAAGAACGTTCTTTGTCTTCTTCAGAATTTTCTACATTTGAAAGTAACTTAACTCCTGATTGGCTAAACCATTTGGTTTAGCCAGTCAGGAGTTGTGTTACTTTCAAATGTAGAAAATCTTGGAGAATAAGACTAAGAATATTCTTGAGAATGGTTGGTGAATACGGACCCTGGCTGTCGTGATAACTCTAACGCCGACATTCGTGAAGAGTGTTGAATATTACACATGGTTCGACAAGAAAAGTTGTTCCTACTTTTTTTTTCTTCTTTTTCCATACTTTTGCAACTATCTTCTGAGCATTTCTATGAAGAACAAAGACTCCGCAAAGCGGAACAGTCGAGCCTTGTGTCTGAAACTTTTGATCTGCATCGCGTTTCATCAGGGTGAACACAAGTGCGAAATATGTTCAAAATCAGATCCGAGGTTCAAGATACATGTATGTACAGCCGACACGATATCGCTTTTATAACTGAGGCATGCTGTGGCAAAGGGGTGTATAATACATCTGCATGATGCATGACACCTAGTCTGGTACCCCGCATACTACAAGAGTGGCTCCCGTTGGTAATATGCACAGGAGACGGGATATTGTTATTTCATATGATCAAATCGGATCAAAGGATGACTTCAAAACAGATGGCTTGCAATAAAGTCGTGGCAGTGAGTTTTTTCTATATGTCGTTCTTATTTAGCGAGAAAAACTACATATAAGAAATGCTTTAAGTATCCGAAATGTCAATGGACCTACATGTATATAACGTCCGAAAACAGGGCTACTTTTAGAATGATTCATAGTCGAGTTTATATTTAAACCATACCCCAACAGCACGTTTTAGATTTGGCAATGTATTTTTTGTACAAAATTTATCTCATTTTATTAACTGATCAAACTGGATCACATGAAATTAGGGAAAACGGGGAAGCATGTAGGGGTACGCTTGAGGACACCTAGGAAGCCGCCATTATTGCGCTTTGCCTGGCCCGGTAACGTAGTGGTAGGGGCAGGTATTCCAGACTACCGACATGATACCAAGCAAAAAATCATATAATTATGGAATCATAAAATGAGCCATGCCCTGTGAAGAGGGGGCTTAATACATCAGCGAAAAGTATCGCCTGCGCAGGCTGACCTGGGCCGAAACTTTTCACTGCAGGTGAATTATTTGTATGTCCAAGGACAAGAATATCTCAAGATTAAGTCGGTTGTTTGAAAAAGAAATGGCAATTGTGGATCCATAATTATGTAATGGCTTGACTGGTATCATGTATTTTGGAGATACATTAAGCCCCGTTTTGCCAGAGCATGGCCCAAATAGATTTTTGTCTTACAACTGATTGAACCATGACGTAGAATGGTCTTTGAGCATGCAGAAAATAAACCAAAAGTAAAAAGGTTTCGACACAGGTCAGCCAGGATGACCTGGGTCGATACGTTTTGCAGATGCACAGAACCCCCTTTTCAAAGAACATGACCTTATTTTCATTTCGCAGTGGACGAGTTTTGACAAAAAACATGGCCAAAGAAAACAATGTTCGTTAAATGCAAGTTTTCGGGATTTTGCCACAATGTTTTCAGGTGTGTTCACGCATTAAAACTTTAACCATATTATTATATTCTTTACACGAAGGTATGTTCAACTACGTCTATGGCAAATTTGTTTCAAAAGGTAACGAGTTAAAACAGAAACATGGCTCCTTTCATCACAATGCTGCTATTTTCAAGCTCAGTAAATGTGCGGAAAAGCATATATGCGTATGTTAATGGATTAAAATTTTTTTTTATCAAATTTTGTGAGGTGTGACCGTATGTGTAGAATGAATAATTATCCGTATTAGCCTTGTTAACTTTTTACCCTTAAACCAAACGACAAATTTTCAGGCCTGTCCGATTCGGAAACATTTGCAGACGACAAATTATACCTTAGGCTGCTAAGCGCGACTCAAGGACCTTTAGCGGACAGTATAGATCAAGATCAGACTGCACAGAACGTGCAGTCTGATCTTGGATCTGCACTGTCCGATAAGGAGATATTTTCCCCAAAAGTACCTTTGAAATAACAAAATTTGGGTCTTTACTATCGACCTAAAAGTTTTATTTCACTTATTTAGCAAGTAAAGGGTTAAATGCGGCAGAAAGGATAGCATTTGTTTCTGAAAGAGTAGAATACATTGTGGAAAAAAGAGAAAATGCTGGTTACCAGCGTTTATTTCTGTTCCCATAATATTTTCAAGAGCCTTTTTCATCATAGTCGTTAAAACACCTGGATTGTTGGTGGGAGACAATAAATAACCTGTCAAGTGAATCAGACATTTTCAACCAATGGTGAAATACTAAATTAGTGAGTTTTTCAGGGTTCCTTTCGCCGGAGAAAATCGTACAGCATCGGATAGTGTATACTCAAGATCAGACTGCACGTTGTGTTGTCTGATCTTAAGACTACATTGTCCGCAGCCTCGCCCACAACCTTAAAGGTAAATAAAACGGAAGTATTTGTACATACGTAATGCTCATGTTTGATTTATTTCACCTTCTAACATAGTGCAAAAGCCATTTTTGGTCCGGAGAGTACAGATCAAAACAGTAAGGAACAGACCACATATCATTTATCTTCGCCCAGTTATGACAAAAATATGAGCCGTGCTATGTGAAAAGGGGGTTTGATGCATCTGCAAAAAGTATCGACCCATGTCAGCCTGCGCAGTCCGCGCAGGCTGACAAAGGTCGAAACTTTTTGCTGTTTGGAAATTTTTTGTATGTTCATCGACCATTCTACCTCATGATTCAGCTGGCTGTCGGATAAAATGGATTTTATGGATCCATAATTATGTGATGACTTGCTTAGTATAATGCATCACAGAGATGCATTAAGCCCCTTTTTGCAAGAAATAAGGACAATAGATATAATACTGAGTAAATCGTGAATCTGGCCCCTATCCCATATATGTCAGACTGTATCCATTCTTATGATAACAGATGCTCAACATATTTAAGAAAAACTTTGTGAGGTGTGACTAATTACTACTGCTTAATGTTCTCCAAACGAAATCATTACACGCATTTACATATTTCATGACAATCTGTATAACTTTTTCTTTATGCCTTTTCAGCAAAGGCTAATTTAAATTAACTTCACATACAACATAGATCACGATAAGACTGCTTTGAAAGGCGGAATCTGACTTTTATTCACAACCGTCGATTATTTAGTGAGACAATTTGATTGTGGATTCAATTGGGTCTTTATCAGGGAACGGACATGAGGGATACTGTAATAATTTACCACATGGTCCTGAGTTTTAAAGACCCCGAAATAGAGGCCTTTTGAAAACATTATGGGAAAGGGAGGAAATGCTGGTTACAAGCATATTCCTCCTTTCACACAATATTTTTTACCCTTTCAAAGACAAATCGCATCATCACAGCCACAGGCAAGTCAGAAATTTTGTTGTTTGGTAAAGAGTTCAAAAGTTAATTTCAGGTATGTACAACTTGTTGCATATAATTACGTTACACCTACATACTGCATTTTCTTCTTTTCCCGCAACGTTTTCTCACAAGTGCAAATTCCATCATTTTAGCAGCATTTAATTTGTTGTCTGCAAATACTTTCAATTTGGACAAGTCTAAAATTTTGTCGTCTGGTAAAGAGTTTTTTAAGTCGTTCTGTTGCGAATTGTTTCTGAAAATAATGGATTAAAAATCAAAGGATCAAGAGTTCGTATTTTAGTTCATTCTCTGGAACTTATTCAGCGCCAAATATGGCGTGCAACACACGAAAAGGGGCCTTCGGACATATCCGTAAAAGTGTGTGGTCCCAGATCAGCCTGTGAAGTGTGTGACTAATCCGAGACGACACTTCCCGTTTTTATGCGATTTTCTGTTTCACGAAATTCTATTGTATGAAAAAATCTTATGTAGTCGTAAAGTGCCGTCTCGGATTAGCCTGCGCAGGCTAATCCGAGAGGGCACTTTACGCAAATGTTCGAAGGTCTCATTTCGCATGCTGCAAGCCATATACAAACTCGACCTCTTTCGGGCTCTAAAAAATATAACCCTCGGGAATTCAGGAAGATCCTGACCTTAGAGGCTTGACTAACCATGCGGGTGGAACAGATCCAAGATCAGACTGTACATTCTATGCAGTCTGATCTTGGTCTATGTCATTGGTAAAAGCCAATATTTTCACCTGAAGGTTACATGACCGGGGATTGGTGTATGTAACTGCTACAGGATTCATATAGCATTCACACCACAGAACATTGATTTCAACTTTATACATGTAAGTAAGCAGCCAGCGGCCTGGAAAAGATGGTGTGTAGAACTGATAAAAAGAAACACAAGGAAAGCATAAAAAGATGCAGTGGTCGCCGAGATATAATTGAAATACTGTTGAAAACAGCGTTAAGCAAACACATAAAGCAAGCACATAAAATGAAATGTTGAAAAAGGTTCATAAAGATCATTAAAAATTTAGACAAAACTTGACGACAGAAAGAAAGGAAATGGCAGCCAGTTTGTCATGTTGACAAATGCGTTTTCTAAAAGTAACAACAAAGATATTTGAAGTCATTTGTCACTCTTTAAATAAATGAGTCATACTCTTTGAAAAGGGGGCTTAATGCATCTGCAAAAAGTATCGACTCATGTCAGCCTGCGCAGTCCGCGCAGGCTGATATGAGTCGAAACTTTTTGCCATTGGTCAATTTTCTGCATGTCAAAGGACATTCTACCCCCAGGTCCAGTTGATTGTTAGAGAAACGGACTTAATGGATCCATAATTATGTGATGACTTGCTTTGTATAATGCATCACGGAGATGCATTAAGCCCCCTTTTCTGTGGCTCAAATTAAATTGAATTGAGAGAGAAATAAAGAACAATTTGGACTAGCTAGCAGCATTTTTTCGTTTTGTGGCATGAATTTGAAATTTCGAACCACTGGTTTGGTTTCAACACAAGTTTCACGGGTGACGGAGCTCTTAGCGCACAAGGGCAATCCAAGCTGCTTTTGTATAGGTCAAGATCAGGCCTCACATAACGTTAGTTCTGATCAATGTTCCACATTGGCCAATATTATGCATATGAGCTTTACGGTTGAACTTTTCGAGCCCTCAGCGCCACAAATGGCGCGATTGCGGGCAGAGTAGATTAAGATCAAATTGCAAAGAACATGCTGTCTGATTTTGCATATACACTGTCTGGTACAAAGACCGGCAATAAAATCGCAATATTTTCGTTTTTTTCTTTTGTACGAAAGCTTGAAATTTCCTTTCAACCCTTAAGCTGCTAAGCGCGACTCGCTGACCTTTTGCGGACAGTGTAGATCAAGATCAGACTGCACAGAACCTGCAGTCTGATCTTGGATCTACACTGTCCGTCATGGAGATATTTTTTTCTTCAAAAAATAAGTTTGAACTAGAATTATTCTAGTTTTTACTATCGGCTTGAAAGTTTTTTTAAAGTTATTTAGCACGATAAGGATTAACTTCTTCATCAGCTACAGGGTAAATCATCAAGTTACTTAGACGGACTTGGGGTTGTCTTTAGTTGCAAAAAGAAATGCTGCTAACTTTGGCCATATGTATTCTACCAACGGTTCATGATCAGAGAGATTGACTGGATCAACTTGCGTCGAAAACTAGAAAGGTATAATCAAAGTACTGAAAGTACAGAGAGGCGATTGGGTTGTTTTTCTAATCCTTAGGTCGCAAAATAAGCTAACATAGCGAAGCCTAAAATATTACAAATTCAAGACTATTCCTAGACCAGGATAGATTAAGGAAACAATAGGAGATAGTATGTACTTAAATCACACTGCAAGGTGTGTGCAGTCTGACTTTGATCTGTTTTATCGTTATAATTGCTATATCGATTTTCAAACTTCAGTTGAGAACTATTGATCTCTGACAAAAGTGATTATTGATTTACTTTTTGTAGCAAATTTACATTGTTGGCAGTATTGCAGCCTTGAGCGTCGAAAAAATGGCAGGCTTAGACGGTTGATCGAGGTTAATAGACAAAAGGGACTGAAATATAGTTCCTTTACAATCTTTTACAAACACTATCGTTCAAACAGCAGTAACAAACAAATGTTCATTTCCATAACGACTTTTTACTACCAAATTTATATGAGGTTGATAAGAATGTATGATCCGTGGTTTGTGAAAAGGGGATTTAATGCATCTGCAAACAGTGCAGACCTAGGTCAACCTGCGCAGTCCACACAGGCTGACCTGTGTCGAAACTTTTTGCTTTTGGTAACTTTTCTGCATATGTAAGGATAATTCTACCCAGGATTCAGCCGGTTGTTAGACAAAATGGATTTTATGGATCCATGATTATGTGATGACTTGCTCGGTATAATGCTTCACGGACATGCATTAAATCCCCTTGTGCTAGAATGTGGCTTATATCTATTTCCTGGTTTAACATAAGATTTCAATACGCCTTCGTAACGTGTATAAACGTACTTTTTGTAACATACAATTATAATTCTGACTCCTTTTAATGTCTACACAGAGAGTTTTTCTTCTCTGTACTTCCAAATAAAAATACGGGGATTTATTTAGTGAGTTGGCCAAATAATTCAAATTTAAGCTGTTGCGATCGGAATAACTGACACAATTTGGGAGATTGTACATCTGCAGAAAGCGCATCCTGATCTTTATCTACACTCTCGGCATGACTAGTTCAAGGTGTTCTCGCTATTTCAAGCCTTTACCACACATCCCGAGTTTCAACGATCCTGTGGAAGAAGCGTTTTGAAAACGTGTGAGAAAAGGAGAAAATGCTGTTAACCAGCATTTTCTCTTTTTCCCACAATGTTTTCTTCTTTCAAAAACAAATCCATTCATTTAAGCCACGGGCAAGTCTAAAATTGTGTTGTTTTGTAAAGAGTTGAGGGGTTAACTTTAGGTATGTAAAATCTGTGGTACATAATTACGTTACACCTACATACTTGTTGACTTTAACCACGTATTATATACACAGGGTCCATGCATTAACGTATAAACTGTAACTAAGGTGACCAGGCTTGAAATTTTAAGTTCACTCAAGTCGCTCACTTTTTATAAATCATTTGTGACAACTATTGAAGTATCACGATAGATGACGATGATAAACAATTAATCTGCTCTCTCTCCTTCTCTCTCACTCAAGTATTTTTCGTGCAATCTGCCGAGAATATATCAAAGAAGTCGACAAGTTTGTTTACCTGGGACTGGGCTATGTCGTCAGTAACACGGCGGGGGGAGGGGGGGCGAAAAGACAGACGATGCCATCAAGTGCTGTATAAACATAGCTCGTCACGCCTTCTACACCCCTTGACTAATCTAGAGATCAAAAGCCTTCTCATTTCACAACAAGACTCGAATTTTCAACATCAACATCAAGTTGGCCCTTGAGCGTCGAAAAAATGGCAGGCTTAGACGGCTGATCGAGGTTAATAGACAAAAGGCCCTACTTTACAGCTCAGAAACCTGGCGGGTAACCGGCACCACTACCGGCAAACTCTAGACATCCCTTGACTAATCTGTAGATCAACAGCTCTCTCATTCAACAACAAGACCCGGATCTTCAACATCAACTTCTAGTTGATCATAATTGAAGGCTCATATACCAGGCCGGTAACCAAGACCAGCACCAACAAATTCTAGATATTTATCCACAGATGTCTCAGGAACATCCTCAACAACAGGAGGCCGGAAGTCGTCCTCAACGAACAACTTTTTGTGGACCAGACATGTCCAAGTCGAGACCGATATCTTGAAAAAGAAACGAGGATGGATCGGCCATTCGCTCCGCACGCCTGTTTCTTTTGTCACCTGGCAGGCCATTGACTGAAATCCACAAGGGAAGCGTAAAGTGGGTCGACTTAGCGCAGACTCGTCGACGCAGAGGGGGCGCAGCCTGTCGGAAAGGCGAAGGCCAAGCTGAGGAGGATCTCCAAGAACCGGGTCCGTTGGAACGTGTTGTTGCGCCCCTTATTTCCTAAAGGAATCAAAAGGAAAAGGTCAAAGCAAGTTCCGGCGATTACCATGGTGTTTTGGTATAATGTAAAGAAGCTATGCTCTGTGAAAAGGGAGTTTAATGCAACTGCAGAACGTATCGGCCCAGGTCAGCCTGTGCAGTCCGCGCAGACGGACCGGTGGCGAAACTTTTTGATTTTGGTCAATTTCCTGCATGTCCAAGGACAATCCTAACTCAGGGTTCGGCCGGTTGTTAAATGAAATGGACTTCATAGATCCATAGTTATGTGATAACTTGCTCGGTATAATGCAACACGGAGAGGCATTGAACCGCCTTTTGTCAGAGCATGGCTCATATATACCATAATTGTGTAAGAGTATTCAGTCTTCATGCACTTCTACTCCACAGACTGAATTTTAAATGACAAAATTTGGGCAGTGAAAATGTGCAAATATATTTTACCAGAAGCAGAAATGTACCGTTGGGCAGATAGGATTGTGGAGCAAGGGGCTAGCCAATGCGTGCACCATACTAAAAATGTCACCCGAGCCCTGGCGAGGTTCCAGCAGTATACCATGACCTAGACGGGCAAGGGTATGGTAAATGCCAGAGGAGTGGTTCCTTGCAACCATCATGGCCCTATAAAAGTGGCTCTATCATGGTTTGTGGCAGAATCAGCGGGATGGAAGTACAGAACTTGTGCTTGAGCAGAGCATACGGACTGCCCAGCGGTATCGAGATGGGATTCTGGAATGGCCATACTATTTAAAAATTTTATTCTGTAAGCCATGAAATTCGACGTTGGCAAAAAACGTCAGCAACTTTGGCTACATTAATAAAGAAACCCCAATCTGTTAAAAAAGCAAATCTAACATGAATTATGCATTTACATATTCTTGATGCTTTGCATGTATTGAAAGATAGATATTGACATACTTGTGCTTGCGTCCAGACTACAGTGGATAGTGAAAACTAATGTCTGTATAATAGCATGCCATGTAACGACATGGTATCATAGTAACTTTGAATGGCCAGGTGTTAGGTAACGTCAAAGTTGCCTTTATCTAAAAACTTGATTTACTTGACAACCCGTCACCTAATGAATGCGTTTCTTTGAAAACATTTTAAAGAAAAGGCGTATGAAGAACAGAACACCAAGTTTGTACAAATAAAAAATAGATGCCAAGACATTCAAGAAAGCACGGGACAAATGAAGAGAGGGTTTCAATCGAGCCATTTCTCCATTTACCACAATCAGTCATTAAATTTATGACAATCTGTCATTAAAGGTATCAAAAATGGGATAGAATGAAGGGAATGGTTGGGATGAAATATTTGTAAAAAGTTAGATTATCGAAAAGACGTTATGTTACTTGTACAGACCCGGATTTGTAGATACTTTTGAGTATTGAGTCCTTATTTTTGAGTAATGCATGCATGACTTGTAAAATATAGGGATCCTCAACTAGATTCAGACAAAATCTACAAAATTGCTTCACTAGTAAAAATTTCTGGCCATGAGCTTTATTTCTTTTTACTTTCTCACGAAATCGTTTAAGCCGTAAAAAAGGGGCATCTGCTAGAGGTAAAAATGTAAAAATTAATTATTTCATGAAAAATCTATTTCTTTATAAATGAGCCACACTCTGGCTGAATTATTAGGCAAACTGTATCCTTTGACATGAAGAAAATTGACCTATGGCAGAAAGTTTCGACCATGATCAGGCTGCGCAGGTCGGTACTTTTTGCAGAGGCAGCCCCCTTTTCACGGAGCATGGCTCAAATACATTCGTTTAACATACACGTTGACTATTGAAAAAGTCCCACTGAGTTCCTCTTTAAGGCAGATTATCGGGTTTGGACCACGTTTTTCAATAAACTGAAATAACAATCGATGCTTGAAGGGCCCCAACCCTTAGTATCCTAAACGGAACATTGAAATCGCACTCTGTTGGGTTTTCAGTATTGGGGACTAGAAATTTGCAATTAACGCTGCAGTTTAATAACTCTTAACCAAATCACAAAATTTCAGACATGACCAATTGAAAGGATTTGCAGATGACAATTTCAATGTAGCCCCAAAAAAGATGATTTCTGTTTTCGAAATGGTACAAAACATTGTGGGAAAAGGAGAAAATGCTGGTTACCAGCATTTTCTCCTTTCCCCATAATGTGTTCAAGAGATATTTTCGTCAGGGTAATTAAAACTCGGTATTGCTTGGTAACGGGCTAACAGTAAAACCCTTAACCATGCAATCCAGAGTTTTAACGATCCCGAGGGGGAAAGGAGAACCTGATAACCAGCTTTTTTGTACAAAATCAAATCTGATCTTTTCAGCTACAGGAAACCTTACATGTAGTTTGTCCTTTACAAAACGGTTTCAATTTGGAAAAATATATAATACTTTTGTTTTAAGAAGAGTTAACCCGTTAATCCAAAGTTTTAACGACCCTGAGAAAGAGGCCTTTTTGAAGCATTGTGGGAAAAGGCCAAAATACTGGTTACCAGCATTTTCTCCTTTTCCCACAATGTTTTCAAAAGCCTTCATCTCCAGAGTCTTTAAAACATTGGACTGTTTAGGAAAGAGTTGAGTAGTTAAATGGATGTCAAAGAGTGAAGAAAGAGATCATACTGTGCAGACAAGTAGACAGGTTTGGTCAACCCCATTCGCAAGGGACACCGATGTCGCGATTAGAAATTCTAAGGTTTAATAATGTTATCTCTCGAGGGATACCCGGTCATTAGCACCACGCCTTATTTCTTTAACCATCAGACTGCAAAACGCGACATAGGCCTAATGCGCTTTTGCGGACAATGCAGATCAAGATCAAGCTAAATAGATTGTGTAGTCTGATCTTAGATCTACACTGTCAAGTTAGGTGGTATCTCTTCCCGGTTACCAGCACTTTCTCCTTTTCCTTGAATGTTTTCAAAATCCTTCTTTTTCAGGGTCGTTAAGGCTCGAGATTATGTTGTGAAGGGTTAATTTACATGAGCCGCGCTCTGTGAAAAGGGGGCTAAATGCATCTTCGAAAAGTATCGACCCTGTTCAGCCTGCGCAGTCCGCGCAGGCTGACCTGGGCCGAAACTTTTCGCTATTGGTCAATTTTCTGAAGGAAGAACAGGTTTTCTCTTGCCTCAGTGTTGCGTTTGATGACAAATATAGGGGTCCTGCGTTAATAAGTGGTAGATTGTAGATTGGTTGATTGATTGATTGATTGTGCCGAGTTTCACCAGTACTAGGCTGTGGCTCTTAAGTATCTTGCCCAAGGACACTCCCACTAAAATCCCAGTGTTTCACTGAGGCTCGAACCCGGGGCTTACAAGATACAAGTACCACACTTTACCACTAAGCCGTCTGGTAAAGAGTAAGAGTTAAGTCGTATCTGCATCAAAATACGTGTAAATTAAGATAAAAAAAAAAACAGTACATGAAATGAGGAGAATTTTCTAGTATTGAGTGATATCTCCCTACGCCACATTTTTTTCCCCTTCAGAACAATAATTTTCCAGTAAACGCTAAACAGTACAAAAACACAATTCATCTCCGTCTGTTTTTCTGTCTGTCTGTCTTTCTGTGTGTACGTCTGTGCGTTCATCCTCTCCCCCACCCTCTCTGTCTGTCTGTCTGTCTCTCAGTTTTGCCTAATCCTAACTGTTATCCACACTTTTTCTTTGCATACAAGGAGAGAAAACACAATGCCTTGTGTACAAAAGTACAGGTTGAAAAAATTCAAACTATCGAACCATTCTTATCGCGCAAAGCCAATACTAGTATTTACCCACCGAATAACAAATTCTACGGTGGCACAAAAGTGACATGGAAGATATATTTTATACTACGTGCGCACGTAATAGTTATTACGTGCGCACGTATTAGTTAATACGTGCGCACGTATTAGCTACTGCGTGCGCACGTACTAGCTACTGCGTGCGCACGTAATAACTAATACGTGCGCACGTAATACTATTGCGTGCGCACGTATTAGCTAATACGTGCGCACGTATTAACTAATACGTGCGCACGCAATAGTATTACGTGCGCACGTATTAGTTAATACGTGCGCACGTATTAACTAATACGTGCGCACGTATTAACTAATACGTGCGCACGTAATAATCGACCAATCAGTTTATAAAGAACAGAAGCCATATTGTTGCGAGGGAAGGGCAAAATTACATTGGTCCAACACGGCAACAGATGTGCATACATCTGACACCCAAGTAAAAAATCAAGTAGAGCTATTATTTCTTAAATCGTTTAGGCATACTGCGATTATTTTAAGTATCTGTACCTTGGTACGGTACAGTAACTATTAATACTCTAGCCTACGGTCCATCGAATTACCCCAAACCACCCCAAAACACCCCAAACCACCCCAAAACATCCCAAACCACCCCGAAACACCTTTTATATGATATAAAATTATTAATACAGTAAGGGTTGGTTGAATTGTTGGGTAAGGATCACTTTTAAGAAAAAATATCTATATTACGTCCTGTCACGTTAGCCTAAGAATAAAAGGACTACATGCATTACATGCGCTAGAGACTTTTTGGCCCCACTGAGATCTGGGACCATAATGTCTGACTGTCTGAAAAAGTTCGTTCATGCCTCCAAACTATATGTAATCAGAATGGCAAACATTGTGGACCCGGATCCGACTGCCCCTTGAAAGAGCAGTCTGATCTGGGTCCATTATGTTTGGTCATGTCTGACTGTCTGAAAAAGTTCGTTCATGCCTCTATATGTAGTTAGAATGGCAAGCATTGTGGACCCAGATCCGACTGCCCCTTGAAGGAGCAGTCTGATCTGGGTCCATTATGTTTGGTCATGTCTGACTGTCTGAAAAAGTTCGTTCATGCCTCTATATGTAGTTAGAATGGCAAGCATTGTGGACCCAGATCCGACTGCCCCTTGAAGGAGCAGTCTGATCTGGGTACATTATGTTTGGTCATGTCTGACTGTCTGAAAAAGTTCGTTCATGCCTCCAACCTATATGTAGTCAGAATGGCAAACATTGTGGAACCAGATCCGACTGCCCCTTGAAGGAGCAGTCTAATCTAGGTACATTATGTTTGGTCATGTCTGATTGTCTGAAAATGTTCGTTCATGCCTCCAACCTATATGTAGTCACAATGGCAAGCATTGTGGACCCAGATCCGACTGCCCCTTGAAGGAGCAGTCTAATCTGGATACATTATGTTTGGTCATGTCTGTCTGTCTGAAAAAGTTTGTTCATGCCTCCAAACTATTTGTAGTCATGCTGTCAGAATGGCAAACTTTGTGGACCCAGATCCGACTGCCCCTTAAAGGAGCAGTCTAATCTGGGTACATTATGTTTGCTAATGTCTGACTGTCTGAAAAAGTTCGTTCATACCTCCAAACTATATGTAGTCATGCTGTCAGAAAGGGAAACTTTGTGGACCCAGATCATGCCCGGATCCAGATATCTTTCTCAGGGGGGGTCCCACCGCAAACGCACTCTTCTTATTATATGATACTTTGATTTCGGATTTCAGTGGATGTAAGTCAACGTTTCCAGTTCTAACCATGAGGAGGTCTCCACATTTAGAACCGTTTATTTTTTATATTCATGACTGTATTTTACATAAATGCTGTGCAATATCAAACCAGTAACATTTCACGAATCCGATAACCACATTTTTCCAAAATTCCAGGGGGGGTCCGGACCTCCGGTTCCCCCCCCCCGGATCCGCCCATGAAGATCCAACTGCCCCTTGAAGAAGCAGTCTGATCTGGGTCCATAATGTTTGGTCATGTCTGACTGCCTGAAAAAGTTCGTTCGTGCCTCCAAACTATATGTAGTCAGAATGGCAACAGATACCGTAATTTATATAAGTTTTAGGGAAGTTAGATATATGCAAACATTGTGCAGCCAGATCATCAGACTGCTACTAAAGTAACAGTCTGATTGGGGTCCACGGTGTTAGGCATTCAAACTACATCTTTTGAACCATAGATATTTCAGTTTAAGGAAAATTAATTATTGTGTATGCCATATTCAATTTGATTTATACTGTTCCTGCATCTTAAACCGTTGTAAAATGATATCACTTTAAACGCCTTTTTTGTTTTCTTGAGGTGTTTTGGGTAGTTTTCGGTGACAAAACTCCTTGTATAGCTCATCAGTCTTTCGTACCCTACAAATCATTCCACCCCCAACCCCACCACAGTATTAATTTTATATGATAAAAGGTGGTTTGGGGTGTTTTGGGGTGGTTTGGGGTGTTTTGGGGTGGTTTGGGGTAATTCGATGGACCGTAGGCTAGAGTATTAATAGTTACTGTACCGTACCAAGGTACAGATACTTAAAATAATCGCAGTATGCCTAAACGATTTAAGAAATAATAGCTCTCCTTGATTTTTTACTTGGGTGTCAGATGTATGCACATCTGTTGCCGTGTTGGACCAATGTAATTTTGCCCTTCCCTCGCAACAATATGGCTTCTGTTCCTTATAAACTGATTGGTCGATTATTACGTGCGCACGTATTAGTTAATACGTGCGCACGTATTAGTTAATACGTGCGCACGTATTAGCTACTGCGTGCGCACGTAATACTATTGCGTGCGCACGTATTAGTTAATACGTGCGCACGTATTAGCTAATACGTGCGCACGCAATAGTATTACGTGCGCACGTATTAGTTATTACGTGCGCACGCAGTAGCTAGTACGTGCGCACGCAGTAGCTAATACGTGCGCACGTATTAACTAATACGTGCGCACGTAATAACTATTACGTGCGCACGTAGTATAAAATATATCTTCCATGTCACTTTTGTGCCACCGTAAAATTCAGATCAAAACAGTAGGAGTATTCAAATCACTTCAAACAGATCAATAGTGTACCTTTCCTGCATACCTACTAGGTATTTATTCTTTCACTGTCATGCGGGATAGGCCTACTTCAGCGGACGTTGTAGATTAAGATCAGACTGCACAGAACGTGCAGTCTGATCTTGGATCTACACCGTCCGTCACTATGTGATAAATCACGACTAAACCTGTCTTCAGCCGAATTGGAATTATATGTTAAGACGTTGAAAAAAGGGATTTATTGACTTGATTTACCCTTCCGCAAACGACAGAATTCTGGACTGGTTCAAATTGAAGGCATTTGCTGAAGACCAATTAAATGTGGCTCAAATAATGGAGTTTGTCTCCGAAAGTTAAGGATGTACTGTGCGAAAAGGGGTAAATGCCGGTTGCTGGTACCAGCATTTTCTCCTTTTCCCACAATGTTTTAAGTTGTTTTTTTTTTTTTTTGTCAGGGTCGTCGAAACTCGGACCGGTTACTTTGGCGTAGAAGGAGATAACCCTTTTACCAAGCAATCCCGAGATTTATAGGACATGCCAGTACTGCATATGTAAAATCTATACGAAAAGAGGGCTAGCTCTGCCAAAGTTCGGAAAAAAAAGAAATGTTGGGAGGGGAACTGCACAATTGCCATACCCAAGCCATGCCAGTGCGATAGTATTTTTCAACAGCGCAGGATGGGAACAATTCCAGAGAGAGAGACTGAGAGAGAACGGATTGACAGACAGACAGAGTCACAGAGAAACATACAGACAGACAGAGTCACAGAGACGGAGACGCAGTGATACTTACTGATAGGTATTTCATGTTTGTAACATTTCCTCCACATTCCAAGAGTATACGAAAACTCTCGTCGTATTGTCGCATTTGTGGAATCGGAGGCATCCACCTCGTACCAGAAATCTGTGACTATACTGGTTACCAACAGTCCCAGAGACACCAGAATTAATATCAACACAGTAAACAACAAACACATATGACATTTACCAATTTTAGCCATAGTTAAAACTTCACTTTTCTATCTTTGATAAGCTTATCTCACACTAAAAGACGATGTAAATCCAATAAAACACCTCAACAACAGGATCCTGACACGTTACTTCGAAATAGAAACAGGGGTGGTGTCAATCTAATTTTGTTCTAATGGTATTTTTCACGTTAGGGAGCGGTTATTCGGTAGTAAGACAGAACCGGGTTGAATCGATATATTGTATTATGTAGGGTCGCTCACCTGTGGTAAACCCTTAACTAGAGCGGACACTGACGAGCTCTACTTTAGTTTTCTTCTAAAATATGTTTAAACCCGAGCCCTTAAATCACAACACGTGCGAGAAAAGCAGCTTTTGCGGACGGACGTCATATACATGTATAAAGATTAGATTTTAAAGAAGGTGATGCCTGATCTTGAATCTACAGCTAACCTTTGGTCTTGCGCTATTCGTTCCTTAGAATTGGAATACTCGTCCACGAAAGTTGACGAATTTGTTTATTTGGTAACATGGGAGTTTAACAAAAGCATACCAAGCACAGGTTTCAACATAGTAGACAGCTCTAAGGTCTTTCTGAAGATATTAGTTTTTTCCCAAGTTAAATAGAAAACTAAGCCACACGAAAAATTTAAATGAGAAAAGGGTTAAAAACTACAATAGACCAAGAACGACAACCGGTTAGTGGACAAGGGGTTGTCTCAAAAACAACTAAAATTCTTCTATTACTCAAATGTGGGCGTCGTTTGCACGTGTCTATGCGTGTATCCTGTATAATCCCCTGAAAAGTACATGGCCCATGCTCTCTGAAAAGGGGGCTTAATGCATCTCCGTGCTACATTATTCCAAGCAAGTCATCCATAAAATCCATTTAGCCTTACAATAGACTGGACCTTGAGGTAGAGTGATCCTTTAACATGCGGAATATTTACAAATAGCAAAACGTTTCGACCAAGGATTTACTCAGGCTAACATGGATCGATACTTTTTGCAGATGCACTAAGCTCCCTTTTCACAGAGGATGGCTCAAATTTGTTGATTGATTGATTGATTGTATGGTGTTTAACGCCGTTTTCAACATTATTTTAGTTATATCACGGCGCCCAGTGCACCTATCCATGCTTTCCTGGAATTTCTTTTACCAGTACTCCGCACTATATTCTTTCCAAGCCACTGGCTGCTTTTCCACATAGCCATTGTCGAAACAATGGTCAGCGGTGGGAGAGGAATGAATCCTGTCGCAATGACTATCATCAATCCTCGGAAAGAAATTGGCCGAGCCGGGGATCGAACCAGCGACCTCCTGTTCTCAAGTCCTGTACGCTACCGACCTCAAATTTGTATGGAATCCAATGCAAATCGGACTGCGCAGAAAAAAAAAAAAAGATTGGCAGCTTAGGTTTTATGGATGTAATTTTCATTAAACCTGATCTTTTTAAAGCAAAAGTATTAAAATGATGATAGATGAAAGATTTTTACATAGAACATTGTATCCTCATCGACAGCAAATCTTACATAGTGACTGAACTCATTGTCAGAAGAAATGAGCAATGCTCTGTGAAAAGGGGGTTTAATGCATCTGTACATATGCGAAAAGTATCGACCCAGGTCAGCCTGCGCAGTCCGCGCAGGCTGACCTGGGTCGATGGTTTTCGCTATTGATCCATATGTCCAAGGATCAGTCTGCCTCATGATTACATCTTGATTGGTATAGAGCATCACGGAGATGCATTTACCCCCCCCCCCCCAACACACACACACACACTTGCCAGAGCCACCCCCACTCCTTGCAGAAGATAGCCCCTCCCTCCCTACAGAAGATAGCTTTTGAAAAAGTCCCGAGAAACGATAAATTTCTGGTGACAAGCATTTGTATAAAAAAAAAAAAAATGCTTTTCAAATCGTTTGAATAAATTAAGGTATCCCGCTCCAATATTTCTTTGTGCAAGTAGGCCTAAGGCTGCTAACATGAGCATAAACTATTTATGGATAAGTGAAAAAAGCCTCGGAATCAACAAGCAATAGAATAAGAGGCCTTATACAAGAGTGTCTAAATGCCGAAACTAGCCAAGGACCGATCTAAAGCTTGGAGCACTGCAGAGATGGTGCATAAAACATGCAGGAAAATGTCCACAAAAGAGTGTTTACTTTAGACCTCATATTATCTATATATGTTTAGTCTTCACCACACAGTCCTGATTTTGTCCTTTTCCCACCATGTTTTCTTTCCATCTTTCACAGACAAATAAAATAATTTGAGCCAAATTCAATTTAATGTCTCCAAAAGTTTTTTATTTGGACATATCAAAAATATTGTCTTTGAAAGGGTAAATAGTAAAGGCCTAGGATGCCAAGAAAATCCAAATATTTTCTTCAAATTATTGAATGTAACCAAGTGTTGACATTAATACTGTAATGACCCGATTATCAGTGCCAGGGAACCTTTCCCTAAACTGCGTACGCACGAAATTTGCGTATGCGGTTTATGAAAGCGAAGCGTAAAGTATGAAAACAAATTTCACTGAACTACATAACTTTACAATTTGAGTTAATATCTGCATAACTTTACGCAAGCTCACACCTTCGGCTAAAGCTGGGATCGTATGTGTGTACACTGAATTCCCCCAAAAGTTGCCGAAATCTACGCAGTTTTGTGAAAGGTACACCTGCAGGTAGGCTGTGTACGTATGAAAATATGCTTTTAATATTTCAGAAATAGCTCCCCTTGTGACAGACACGCTTCCATTAACCTTCCCATCTCCAGCCAGTTCACACGTATATAATATATACAAAAGAACGAGTTCTTCACTAAGAACTGATTTCACATTCTAACTCTTAAAAAGCGTTGATAATTATATGAGTGGCCTGTGCGTAATGTGTAGATCAGTATCAGAGAATGTGCCTTCTGTGTTCGTATTCACCAACCATTCTTAAGAAAAATCTTAGTCTTATTCTTCAAGATTTTCTAAATTTGAATGTAACACAACTTGTGATTGGCTAAACCAAATGGTTTAGCCAATCAGAAACTGTGTTACTTTCAAATTTAGAAAATTATAGAAAATAAGACAAAGAAAGTTCTTAAGCGTGGTTGGTGAATACAGACCCATAATGAATCTGCTCAGTCCGCTCTTTTGTAAGACACGAGAAGACCAAAATTACCATGGAATTGCAATATCACGATCTTATTAAAGACTGCAACTGCCAAGTAGCATTTATCTATAACTTTTAACTCTGTAATTTTGTTATTAATCAACACACCTTTTCTTTACATCGTATAGCTTGCGGCAATTGGCTTTGGCGGATGCAGGCACTGATCTGAATAGCCCACAATAAGCAATGATGTCGATTGATATGTTTCTATTTTCTTAAGTTTTATTCCATGAACATTTCCACAACACATTGCCCCTGTTCTCCAAAAAGTTTTCCTAAACATACAAATATAGCATTTTGTTTTGTGTCTTGAAGTAGTATAAATTATTTAAGTTCATTAGGTCTTCAGTTTGTTCTTCACACTCAGTAAAAACTTCCGAACTGCTCTTAAGAAACTATAAGCGACGACTTAAAGGCGGTAGTATACATGCTAATTAGCAGTCTTATTTTTATTCTTATTTTTCAAAACGAAGTTTTCTTCAACTTCAATTTCAATATCTGCAATGCATTTCTTCTCATCTCTCTCCCAGCTCTTCAAGCCCCGTGCAAAAAACAAGGCTGCACACAAAAACAGCAAGGAAACGGTTAGCATACCTGAAACAGACAATAATCACCACATGTATAAGTTTCAGTTTTTGTGAATTTATCAAATAAAAAAATGTCAAAAAGATGAACAAGAAAGTCGATCAGCTAATAGTATTACAGTATTAGACAATCAATCAGTTGAACTAACATATATTTGAGCCATGCCAAAAGGAGGGCTTAATGCATCCCCGTGATGCACTATACCAAGCAAGTCATCACATAAATAACGATCCATAAAATCCGTTAGAATAACAATCGACTGGATATGGAGGTAGAATGGTCCTTTGACATGCAAAAAAATTACAAACAGCAAAAAGTATCAACCCATGTCAGCCTGCGCAGACAGCGCAGGCTGACATGGGTCGCCATGATACCGTTTTGCAGATACATTAAGCCCCCTTTTCACAGAACACAGCTCATTTATGTTTTTTTTTTGTTTTTGTTTTTTTTTTTTCTGAATACTAGGCAACGTATTCATAAAAAAATTCAAATGATGTTCTAGTTAATTATAAAAGTAGCCACCTGCTTATTAGTTGAGGTATTTTGCCTTATTCAATCTGAATGAGACTATATGTCCGGAAGGGGTGGTGAGTGCGGTCTCCAGATTCGCCTTTTGTTAGCCGATCATAAAGCCAGTCTTTGAATTATCGATGAAAAATGAAAATATCGGTATATAAGGTCACTGACGACAAATGAAAAATGCAATACTTGCTGCTTAAATGCTACTATGGAAGACTGATTTGCATTGGTGGTCAAAAGGCCCTCTGATCAAATAATTCAGTTTATTTATTATAGCTGTATTTTTCAATTCAGTTTATTTATTATAGAAGTATTTATCAAAAAGTTAAAATAAGATAAAAATCGATGATAGTTACCAAGCATTGCGCCATGCATTCTATATCTCTGCATCTCGATGTTATAAAACGCACAATACTTGCCGGAAGTAGATGTGGCAGTTTTCCAAACAACACATGCGCTGTCAACTATGGCGCCGCCAATACTTGGTCCAGGCAGCCAGGCTAGGTCAAAGAAAAAGATTTTACCATCGAATCTGGATTCGACAATATTGAACAATTTACCTAATATTGCACCGAGAATTACGTAATCAGTTTAATGTTACGATTAAAGTTCCGCTAAGCAAAGTCTTTACCAGTAATGAAGGTCGAAATCTGGTGAAAATCTGGTATACTTTATATAAATATATATTAACCCTTATCCTGCTAAATAAGTGAATTGAACTTTTCAAACCGGTAGTTAAAACCCGAATAATGCCATTTCAAACTTATTTTTAGGAAAAAAAATCTCATCATCCGACAGTGTAGATCCAAGCACGTTTTGTGCAATCTGATCTTCATCTACACTGTCCGCAAAAGGTCAGTGAGTCGCGCTTAGCAGCCTAAGGGTTATTGTAATCTACTGCCCAAAATAATAGAAGAGCCAGCGTGCAGTTTTGTATCAATTCACAAGTATTCTTGGATTCAAGATACAATGCTAGTGACTATACAAAAGTAGAAAATATGCATGGTGTCTCAAACAATCGGGTTAAATTAGGAAAACAGCTGAGATCCGAGTCATTTGTTCATGTATAGGTGTTATAAAATGGCCCAAAACTGTGTTCAGTTTGAGAGACTGGAGCATTATGGCGGAGTGAGTTCAACCTCTAAAAGTAAGAGTGCATAAACAATAGCAGTGTGAGAGGTATTGTGAAAACGTCATTACATACATGTGGGGATAGGGCATTCACGGAATCCTGCTGGAATGGTCTTTAGACCGCCATGTCATTCATTGCCTCACAGACGAAGATCAAGCGAGGTCGATACTTTGGCAAGGGACCCTTGCCTGAATGCAAAACAGTTTTCATCAAAAATTAGAAGTTGTCAACTTTGCGTTTGCTATGCAGTTTTTCAAAGACAATGCTACCGACAAAGTACTACCGCTGCTATGCCTTCGATCCTTCTTCTGGCTCTTCAGTTGTTTTGAACAATGGAATTTATGTTATTTTCCTGCAATCAATACATACACATGATCGATATGACGGCTCCCGACAACCCGACTGCCAAAGATTTCCGTTCTTCACCAGCACTCCTGCAAAAGTCAGCTGAGAGTTGAAAAATATGATCAAATTTGGTACTTGACATGATAACTAAAACCGGTAAGGTTTTGTAAATCCCTACCTAAAAGCAAGGCCGTCGACGACCTTTCGAATTAAGCTATGACCTTTCGAATCCTTGAACTAGTTTGAGAAGAGCATAAACTCAAGCTGTTGTAAGAAGCGGTTCTCATTTGCTGGGGTCGATGCATCTGAAACCCAACCAATTAATAAAACTTTGCTATGTTTCAAAAGTTGTTATGGCCAATACCGCATTCAGCCGAAAGAGTGGTACGACTAAGCTGTCTTTGTCATAGTGCAACAATTCGTTTTGAAGGTACATAGGTTTATGCACACAAGCAACCTTTTAGGTTAAGACCAATACTCGATCTGCAACTATAAGTCAAACTTCTCATTGAAAACTCCTAAAGATATTTAAGTTTTAGAGTTATTTCAGTGTTATTTTACATATTTCTTAAATAATATCAACTTGCATCAATATGTAACATATCACAATACGATGACTAGAAAGACGAGTTCTCAAAACCATTCGTATCAATGATCGAAACTCTCCTAGCAAGCTCTGGACTAAACCTACTACCAACAATTCTATACTTTGCTTCTAAATTACATCACTGGCCATCGGTCTATCGAGATAAAGATTTGAATTCGGAATTTGAAGGGCATTTGGAATGGTTGATGAAAACAACTTTCGACTTTGAGCAGTCATGGCAGGTATGCTATAAATCAACACAACCATATTCTTGACCCACCTTTGAAAAGACGAAAATGTTGACCTTTTGTGAACAGTATGACTTGTGTCAAGACACGAACTGACAGGAATCCTGCCTAGTATTGTAGCTTTCAGGTACAGCGTAGATCAAGGAAGACTAAACAGTACAAAACATGCTGTTTGATATTGAATCTATCATGCGCGATATTTGCTGTGATATTTGTGAGCAAAAAAAAAAACAGTCGGAAAATTTTCCACGGCTGGGTCTTTCTCTGCTGACTAAATCCTGTTAAATAAGTTAGATGAAACTTTCAAGCCGATGGTATAAACCCAAACTTTGCTATTTCAAAGGTAATTTTTTGGGGGAAAAAATATATCTGTATCGGATAGTGTAGATCCAAGATCAGACTGCAAGTTTTGAGCAGTCTGATCTTGATCTATACTGTCCGCAAAAGGTCCTTCCTCGCGCTTAGCAATCTAAGGGTTAAGCTAGGCAGAACCTTAGCATAAAATGCATGGAAAATTCACAGAACAAACCGGTTATCTTAACATTAGTAAAAACAAGAGGGCCATGATGGCCCTGTATCGCTCCACTGGCTTATAAATATAAACCATAAATACTAAACATTTCAATTCTGAGCCAAATGGTCTCAAAATGAAGACTTACAAAGTTTTCTCTGTAAAAGCCCATGTTAAAGTTGAGACCCGCAGGGAGAAGCCATTTTTGATCCCAGAGCGATAATCACTTGAACCCTGGTAGAGGTCCACAAGATAAAGCCACAAGCCAAAATAATACAAGTCTATGCTGTATGGTTATAAAGTTTCGTCCATATGAAGCCTCTGTAAAACATAAGACCCCTGATGCAAGGCTAATTTCAAAAAAAAAAAAAAAATCAAAAGTGCTCCAGATTTGGTAGCGCTTGGGTTTGCGGTTAGGAGCAAAAGGATTTTTTGAATTTTCACCCTATAAGCACATGTTTATGACCAAATTTGGGAGTTCTTGCCTTATGTCTAGTAACAAGATGGTTTCTGAAGTTTTCACTCCATAAACCCATGTAAAACTTGTGACCCCTGGTGCAGGGCCAAACTTGATCCTAGGGTTGTAACTTGGGCCCTCTTTGTAGTTGTCCACTAGATAGAGCTATAATTATGCAAAATTTGGTAGCCCTAAGCCCTATGGCTATGTACACCAAGATTTAAAAGTTTTCCCTATATAAGCCCATGTTAATCTTGTGAACCTTCGCCCCCCCCCTCCCCCCCCCCCCAGCATGAGGCCAAATTGACCCCAGGACTGTAATTTGGGCACTTTTGGTAGACCCCCACCAGATCAAGCTAAATGCAAAATTTGGTAGCTCTAGGCCTTATGGCTAGGTACTGGAAGATTTCTTAAGTTGTCACTATGTACGCCCATGTAAAACTTGTGACCCCTGCAGCGGGGCCAATTTTGACCCCAGGGCTAAAATTTTGGCCTGCTTGGTAGAGGCCCACTAGATATAGCTACATGCAAAATTTGGTAGCTCTAGGCCTTATGGCTAGGTACAGGAAGATTTTTAAAGTTTTCTCTATATAAGCCTATGTAAAAATTGTGACCCCTGGGGCAGAGCCAATTTTGACCCCAGGGTTATAATTTCAAGAAACATGATAGAGGTCTACTACATAAAGCTACATGCCAAATTTGGTAGCCCTACGCCTTATGGTTTCAGACAAGAAGATTTTTAAAGATTTCCAATATTTTTCAGTTTTGTTGCCATGGCAACCAGAGTTTTTGAAGGAATCAAATTCTTTCAAGGAATTCTGAAGAGGACCATGGCAGGATCATTTCTGTGAAGTTTCATGAAAATTGGATGGGTAGTTTCAGAGAAGAAGATGTTTGAAATAAAAGTTAACGCACGGACGGACGGACGCACAGACGGACGGACGCACGGACGCACGACGGACACCAGGCCATGACATAAGCCCGCTGGCCTTCGGCCAGTGGAGCTAATAATAGATGTAGCATCGAAAAAAGCGAAATCTGGCAGCATTTTGCAAAAGGTATGGTATATCAAAATTACTTACCTTAGCAATACCAGGAAAAGCGGAATGGATGCCACAGCGTTCACGCCATTGTATAAGAATTTCAACACAGCATAGGGCCATAGCGTGTTACAATCTGACGAGCACAGTCCTACTTCAGCCTCACCGCCAAAGATCTCGCTACAGTTACTAAATTCCTGGTAAAGATATTGAAAGCTGTAGATCACATTTTGATTTAGCTATATTATTGAAGATCCTGATATGATGGCAGCTTAAATAAAAAAGATTCTCCTATGACAGTGTCATCGAGGTATTTGACATGTACTTTGACTTGTATTAGGGCTTGAATATTACTGTTATAAAGACTGGCCGAAGCCTCTTTCAAGCATCAGAAAGATACGGTGAATTGTTAAAAATGCTTCCATTGCGTTGGAAGTTCGATAACCTGACAAGACCTGGATCTGGTGTTACTCCTGCCTCCAATCATTAACTCGATCCTTTGGCAGTCTGCTTTGGTCAAACAGTCGACAAGTCCATGAGAACAGAAACATTCTCTTTGTATAGTAAGTACAGTTACTTCAGTTTTTCATTGGGGAACTAATTGCTGTTTCATGAAGCCACTTATCCTGCATATGGTGGTTGCAGGTTCGATACCAGTTTGAGGCAAACTTTCTTTCCGCGATTTTTCGCCTCTCACCTCTGATGCATATAAGAAAAGTAGTCAGTGCCTTGGAAAGAAAGGCGTGTCAGTACTAGTGTGAGAAAACCAGGAAACACATGTGTAGTACACTGACCGCCGTGATATGACCTAAGCTGTTAAAACGAAGTTAAACTTCAGTGCAAACAAACAAACACCATCGTAGCGTCACTTGCTTCAGCCCTGAAATTGAGATATGTGAAGATGGATTTGTTGAAATTCCTGAATAGTTTTAAAAAGAGCTATTTAAACTCTATTTACGGAAGAAATCATTCATACATGTCTGAGACATGCTCTGCGAAAAGGGTCTTAATGCATTTGCGAAAAGTATCGCAGTCCGCGCAGGCTGTCCTGGGCCGAAACTTTTCGCTATTGGTCAATTTTCTGTATATCAAAGGACCAGTCTACCTCTTGATTCAGTCGGTTGTTAGATAAAACTGATTTTATGGATCCATAATTATGTGATGACTTGCCTGATGACTTGCCTGGTATAATGTATAACGGAGATGCATTAAGCCCCCTTTTGCCAGTGCATGGCTCCTGTATTTGTTACCTTTACTGTCCCAGTTAAACAACCTGCATGACAAGGCGAGAACCAAGAGCGGCTATCAGTTCCACATATTGGTAAAAACTGGGAGTCGGTGCAATTGCATGGCATCCTGTATACAGATACGTAGGTAGGGCTATAAAGCAAGCTGACTGACATTTCATAAAACAGTTTATTTGTACAATTTCCTATCAACAGAAGCCCACATTTAGGTCAAGGGCTCTAAGTTTTGCGACAGTGATAAATGTCTTAACCAATCGGTAAATCTTAACCTTTTAGCCTGCTAAGTAAGTGAAATGAAACCTTCAAGTCGATAGTAAAAACCCAAATGTTGCTATTTTTAAGTTATATTGGGGGAAAAATATCTTCTTATCGGACAAAGTAGATCCAAGATCAGACTGCATGTTCTGTGCAGTCTGATTTTGATTTACAATGACTGCAAAAGGTCATTGGGTCGGGCTTAACAGTCTACGGGTTAAAACAAACGAGCCATGCTCTGGCAAAAGGGGGCTTAATACATCACCGTGATTCATGATACCAAGCAAGTCATCACATAATCATGGATCCATAAAGTCTAACAACCGACTTGATCATGAGGCCCACTCGTTCTTTGGCATGCAGAAATATTACCAAAAGCAAAAAAGTTTGGCCCGGGTCAGCCTGCACGGACTGCGCAAGGCTGACCTGGATCGATACTTTTTGCAGATACATTGAGTCCCCTTTTCACAGAACATAGCTAAAATAAGTAGATCAATGGTTATGAGAATGATATATACGATACCGGACATTATACTGGCACCGGATTTAGTGAGACAACTGAATAGTTTCCCACTTTATGGGTCATTGAAGGTGGTTCAATGCCGAGTTTCCCCAAACTCATTAATTCACAGAAATAAAAACTTGATTTTGAAATCAATTACCTTTGACCCTGTTGAAATAAAATACTCATGAACTTACTCACTAACTGGTCTGTCATCTGCGTATTTCAAAAGTTCCGGTTGGGAACAGCCAACAAACATCAAAAGTAACACCAAAACAATATTTGCGATGGCAATGATTATAACAAAGCCAACGATGACAAAAGGCGTAAACTTGAAACGTTTCGTGATGTATCCTCCCAGGACTGACCCTAGACTGAACGACACGATACTGGAGACACCTGGAGGGAAGACGTTACAAAGGTTCTATATTCCTTGAAACGTTGCTTAGTTGCCGTATTTTCTAGTCATTCTAAGTATTGATTTAATTCCAGCTTCCAATACTAGCCACCTAATTGACTTAGGCATCTAAAATGTCTCCAACGATTACATGGCTAATGACGGAATTGAAAAATAAAAACAATACACTTAGACTGATATGTGAATACGGTCTATTGTTTTGGTCTACAGTAAAACCCCACTATTAAGACCACTTTGGTTCTTTGACAAAGTGGTCTTAATAGCGGGGTGGTCTTAATACTGGATCTTGACTGCCATGCCATGTAAAAAGTCTTCTGTATCATTGTCCTATCTTTCGTTTGGTATCTTGGCAAAGCATTCTTGGATTTCAAGATGTTTTTCCGATTTCCTTTTTTTTTGTAGTTAAAGGCTCAATTGTACACTAAGGCCTAATTATTACAGCGCCATAGGCCAAAACTGTATTACTCTATTCTAGAAGGTACTTTACTGAGAAATTGATAAGTCAAGTTCGAAACAGAGACTCTAGTACCGTAAATGTCAAAGCGTTGAATCAGAGCATTGCCATAAATCACGAACAGTGCAATCCAAGACCAGAGTATAAGTTCAACCCAGTTTCAAATAAACTGAAAAAATTATTCCTGAAAAAAAACAAACTGATCTGAAATAATTGTAATCGTGAAGAAACAGGAGTGAAACATATGAACCACGTTCTGGCAAAAGGGGGCTCAATGCATCTCCGTGATGCATTACACCAAGCAAGTCATCACGTAATCATGGATCCATAAAATCTACTTTGTCTAGTAAGAGGCTGCATCCCAGGGTAGAATGGTCCTTGGAAATGCAGAAAATTGACCAACAGCAAAAAGTTACGACCGATGTCAGCCTGCGTGGACTGCGCAGGCTGACATGGGTCGATACTTTTTGCTTTTTGCATTAAACCCACATTTCATACAGCACGGCTCATGATTAGTACGTTTCACGCCGCTTCCTTCACGACAATAATCAACATTCACGTCTTGATTTCTAACACATTTATAAACAAGTACGGACATTTAACTACATATAGAGCATTATCTTAAGATTGGCAGACCAGTAATTATTTCCATCCCAGTATTTTTAGGATCTTTGAAATATGAATCGTTCGTTGATCAAGCCCACCACCACTGCACTTTAGGTGAGCACAGTTTTGGGCTACCAAAATAATCAACATTCCTTACCCACGATTATATTAACTTTCCATCCTGGTATGGCAAACTGTGTTTCCACATACTTTGGCTCGAACCCGAAAAATGATGCTGTAGCCAAAGCTTGGAAAGAAGCTGCACCCAGTGTAAGCACGTAGATAGGCGATTTAACGATCTCGTATAACGTTTTGGCTGCTTCTGGAAAGACAGATGTTATTGCAGCACTTTTAACAGCGTCTCATCATCCTTTCTAAATTCCTAAAGTTGTCATCTTATTCACTAGGAAAGATATTTTCGGTCTTTCCGATGGCCAGTCAAGTTGGAATTCAAAAGAAGATAAACTATGTAGATGGTTCATGAATATGGACCCCGTTTTTGCTAAACCATTTATGATCAAAAACCCTTTATCGTCTCATTTTTTGATAAGCCTACTTGTCATCAAGAAACCCGAGCCGGTGCTTAACTGGAAGTGCAGGGCGCTTTGTTGTTAAAAAGGTAATTGCACCAGTGAAAATGAAATCTGTAGCGGTATTCATGAAGATAACTTTCTAGCACTATCATCAAAATTTCTTTAAAATCATTGACTTCTTAAATTGGTTTCTCAACAGAGAGAGAAAAAAGTGCCTGACCTCCAATACTTTGATCCATAAGCAAGAAGTACATCCAAAAATAAAAAGTAATTGTTAAGTCACTAGAAATAAAAGAAAAATAATGTCGATTCAGAAAACTACTTTGATATACTGGTATATAAAAATAAGACCATTTTCTAATATCTTAGGTAGATGTATGACTGGCTTGAATGTAATATCAGATGACTCCGGTTAGGTCACTCAAACAGTCTTTTCGACATTTAATACAACTTTAAAGTTTCACGCCATCATTTGCCTTCAACCCTGGACACTGGGTGATGCTTGCCAACAAAGAACGGTGATGAAACAACACCGATAGACAGGGTACTCAAGAACCGACAGTTGAATAAAGAGAATATGTAAAAGGTTACCCTGTGATACTGGGTTAGAAAAACAATGTGATAAAACTGTTTAACCCTTTACCACACAATCCCGACTTTAAACGACCCTGAGGAAGAAGCCTTTTGAAAACCTTGTGGGAAAAGGAGAAAATGCTGGTAACCAGCATTTTCTGCTTTTCCCACAATGTTTTCTACGCTTCCCAAGACAAATTTCAATTTTTGAGTCACATTTATTTTGTCGTCTGCAAAAGCTTTCAAGTTTTCAATTTGGACTGGTCTAAAATTTTGTCGTTTGGTAAAGAGTTACGCATAAAACTGACGCAAAATAACTTGTAACCTTTGAATTCCTCATTTACATTGGATAATCTTCGTGACCGTACAATCGGTGTGTCTCGTGGCTGTGAGTGTTTATTTTGTATGCGCCTCGGCAAGCAGACCATTGGAAACGCAATCAGGATCGACCATACTGATACCATGGCCATACCAACCCACCAAGCGCCTACAAAACGGGGGTCCGAGGACGAAATGCCAACATCTGAAACAATTTTCACTTCGTTGGTAATTATAAGTTTTGAACAGAATAAATTATCTTGAGCAAATGATTAGACAAAAACCTTTTCCGCTGACAAAATAGTCGCTTTCAGAATGGCTTGGAAACGACAAGAAAGATAAAGAACGTCGTCTGTTAAATGTAAAGCTTCGCAAAATCACCTAATTTAATAAGTCGGAATGAAGTTACATAAAAAGAAATCTCACAAGTAATGTAAGGTTTTACATACACAGCGCACTGAAAGTAAATAAATCAGATAACTTAGAAGAGTAAACGTTTATCCTTTTTTTTCCCACCAGATTATTTTGTTGTCGACAATAATTTTCTATGTTTTTTGTAGACCCATTTCCTATTTATGTTATTTACAACCGTTTGCTTCAATACGGTATTTCCACGCGCGACATTGAATTTAGTCATTCATTATGTGGCTGTAATTTTCACTGTTGGTCTTCCAATCTGCACATGGTTTTGGAATGGCCCACCTATAGCTAGGAAATTGATCGCAAATCTCAAGAATTCAAATACATGTACCTTGACCATTCGAATACTGTGGATGTCGTAAATATTGTGGTCACCTTTTTTTTCTTACCTCTGAGAGTTACATGTAAACGGCTGGCTAGACTTCCAATACCGTATCCGATCGCAAGCCCAAATATGGCTATACTTGATATTATACCTGAATTTAATAGAAAATATACATTCATAGGAAAGATAGGAAAAATAATGTAATGGTCCATATTTTACACTTTGACCTCCGGGGTGGTTCCGTTCTTAAAAAAAAGGTTGTTTTTTTTTAGCTCAGAATTCTGGTGTCATCTTTTTATATCGGACATAAGGGTACCATAACTACCATTATCACCAGAACTTATCTGCTATACATATACAGTACTTAACAATTAATCTGTAAACAACGATGTATGCTTTCACATTACTTTCGTGTATGTAAACCCAGTTCCTAATGTACTACTTCTTGTTTGTTTAACCATTTACCAGACGGCAATTTCTTTTTTACTTGTTCATATCCAATACCCAAAGGGTTTGTAGACGTCAAAATAAATATAGTTCAATCGATTACAACCTTAATTCTAGTTTTACAACTCATTTTTCTGCCTGCGACAGAAATTTTTACAGACTGTACTGTAACACATTGTCAGACACATAATAATATTTATACTTTTAAATGACGTAAATTAAATTTGTCTGCAATTTGACAAACCCAGCCCCGCCATCCAGCTCCATCGTTTACCTTCTGCAGCTAGTGTTTTTTTTAAAGCGGGGCTCTTTAGTTTTCATCCCGTAAATCAGAATTTCTAATTAAACACCGATAAATACAACTACATACATTTTTCTTTGCAATCATATAAACTTGACTATTGTATTCAATAAAAAGGCGCAATACTGGGCAATCAAATAAAGGTATGGTCGTTTTGCAATCGGCATACACGTCTATTTTCATCAGATATGACGTCATCATACTAATTTGAATACGAATCCCCTAAGTATCCTCCGCTAGATGGTATTTTTCAAATAGATTACCATCTGATTTGGGCATTCTGGGTACGAAACCGGACTACTTTTCAAAATAGCAATCGATGCCGTAGATTGAAAAAAAAAAAAGCATTTATTCAAAGCAAGCTAACTGGTACGATTCATACAGCCATGGTTAGCTAGAACATAACCTATGCACCAGTAATTTATTAATTTATTAAGTTTTTCTCGTCCCGGCAAATAAACCCGGTATAAGCCCAGCATGGTAGGGACATTTTTGTTTTGTTGAAGAAGTCTGTGGAAAAACCTTGCCTAAATCCCGGTTTGCCCTTAACTGTATACAAAGATATGCAGCAAACAAAGGTATTTTTATATCATTTTTGTCGTTTGGAATTATTAGATTTTAAGAAATTTGGAAAGAAAAACAGGCTTGTTTCTCCACAGACGGATTATTTACGGCCATTTTCAGCTTGCACCTTTTTAGCGGCAGAGTTTGGGTTGTGCGCACCGCGTATTAATATTTATAGTGATGCGTTGTAACAGACAGCTTTGGCAAACCGCGGGTGATCCAATCCCTTCGCCTGTATTACGGTGGGTGACGTACAGGCCACATTTCTACGCCGGAAATACACAGTATCGTTCTTAAAATAGTCTCCACTGAAAAAAAAAAAGAAAACACGAATCACAGTCTTCTATCGAATTCCTTCCAAATACATTTCCGTTGACAAACAATTTGCACATTCAATATTACGTGGTAGGTATATGTCGATTCCTTTGCAAGATTTCACCGACAGGTAGATAGATGTGAATAACTTCATCGTGATCCTTGATGTCGTTGAGATCGATATACATGGGCGCCGCCATGTTTAACAACACATGGATTAGATTTAGTTTCAGAATCGGCAGAGTTGTGACGAGTGAGCGGACCTGCCGATCTTCGAAGAATATGGCATGCGCAGACAACGCGAATCCCCGTATTCGACGCGTGTTATTGATCATGTGACATTCCCACAAGCCAAGTCTTCGCGAAACTCTGGTGCGAAATCTAAAAATACCTTAAGAGGGTATGTGGCCAATTAAGGAAATAATCCTAACATTGAAAAATATCTTGTCTTATTTTTGTCTTCCTTCTTGACTAATGATCTGCCAGATGTCGGCTTACTTTATTCAGTAATAACTCGTTTTTAAGTAGGGTGAGATAATAAAAATCTGAAAATCTCCATCTTAAAGACAAAACTATCTTACGTAACAATTGTTTATACATGTATTTTCACAGCATTATTCTATAGCAATGTAAATAAATTACAACAAACCCATGTAGAACCCTGTTTTTTGTTTATCGCTGTTGTCGTCCACATATTGTGCAGAATAGGGATAACATGGCGACTTTGCAGCCCCTTGAAGCACCATGGCAATATTAAGCAGGGCATATGCAACGGTTCTTTTCGAAAATCCGTTGTCCATCGCTGTTTTTTCTTCATTGTCAGGCAGCTCCTCGCTCGGTTGGAAAACATCTGAATGAAGACACAGATTTTCTCCATATTGCCCATTTTTGCTAGATGTTGAATTATTGTCATTAAATGTAACCGAGTCATCTGTAAATGCAACAAAATGAGGTAGGATCGTCACCAGACCAGCAAGGCCGTACAGTATCGTACCTGTTCCGATAACTCCTGGGATATGTGCTCGGGGCGCAAAATAACTGGCTACCACTGTACAGACAATGTAACCAACCTCCCAAACGGTAAATAACTGCCCTGTCTCAGTACTACTGAGTCCAAAAGCCTTCTCAATATTCGAAATTTGAGATACAAAGACTGTGTAAAAAGACCAAGTAACGAGGCTTAATACGCTAAATACTCCTATAAACGTATTTATGCTGGCGAAAGACTGCAAGAAAGTAGGGCGCCAACGTCCAAGTCCACAGCTAATAGTTCTTAAATCATCAATTGTAGAATCTTCCCTTTTAACACTTATTCCTGACATAATTATTACTGTAAACGATTCGGAAAGATTTTTTAATTTACATCTATAACGTGTCGACAAATCATCAAAACTTAATCCACCAAATCTCACCAATGTACTTTAAGTACATGCAGTTTGGCAGTCAGGTAGCCCATGCAGTTAATGTGAGTGAACAAGCATAAATTACGTGTCTAAAGCGCTTAGAGGAAAGGACTTCGACTTTCCGGGTCACACGTGAATAACTGGCGGATTCCGTACCAACCATTCTTAAGAACATTCTTAGTCTTGTTTCAAGATTTTTTTTTAATTTGAAAGTAGCATAACTTCTGATTTGCCTAACCAAATCGTTTAGCCAATCAGAAGTTGTGTTACTCTCTTAATCTAGAATAAGACTAAGAATGAAATTAAGAACGGTTGGTAAATACAGAGGCTGGTGTTGTTCTGTTTTTACTTATCTGTGTAATTCGAGGCTTTATCATTTCGTATTTAACAACTCAAATGAAAGTTATGCGAACGATTAACTCGAGGAGAAATGTCTAAGATATGTGTTTGTATGATGTCACAATGAGCGATAAGAGATTTGATTCTCTCAGTAATTGCTTTAACAACACTTATTTGATAATAATGATGATGATGATGATGATATAAACATCATAATGACGATAGACAAAAAGGATTAAGGGGGCACGCTATCACTGACAAGGGGGGGGGGGGGTGCTAAAAAAACGGGGCAGAGAATCAAAGTACTCTAAGTATTGACAGTCGCCTGATTCGGATAATTGATTCAACAACATCGCTAATCCTCGAAAAAAGAGTCTAAGAATAGTAATACAAAGACAAAAAGGGTCTCAAAATATCTCACAGAAATTGTTGCAGGTGCCTAGGACCTAAGACATACTGACAAGAGTTGTTGCTTGCTTGTTATAATTGAGCAATGCCCTGCAAAAAAGGGGCTTAATGCATCTCCGTGATGTATGATACTAAGCAAGTCATCACACAATTATGGATCCATAAAGACCATTTTTGTCTAACAACTGACTGTAACATATATAAGTTAGATCTGTCCTTTGACATAGAGAAAATTTACCGACAGCGAAAAGTTTCGGTCCAGGTCAGCCTGCGCGGACTGCGCAGGCTGACCTGGGTCGATACTTTTCGCAGATGCATTAGCACCCCCCCTTTTTTTTTTTACATAGAATGGCTCACTTAGTGGTGGAGTTGAACTTTACCATCATTTTGTAATGTGGAATATTTCCAATGTCAAGCTTCTAAGATGGTTCATATCTTAAAAAATCAGCGTTTTGAGCCGACTGCCTCAACCAAAAGCTATAAATAGTTCATCAGCGATAACTGTAACAACAGGGAAAAACGATGTTTTCTGACAAAATTGGTGCGCACTTCCATTAGTTGCCCGATTTGTTTGCTTTTTGTACAAGCTTGTATTAAAGTTACTGGTAGATCTAAAACCAACCGCTACAGACATGAATTGGTTAGAAAGTTGTTCAAAAACAATGTTTTCGAGTATAAACAGGTATACACGTACCTATGTACCTTTTGAATCGTCCCTAAAATTATAAATTCATATGTCACTATGTCTTCAACATAATTTTTTCTATGTTCATTGTCTCGCATAAAATAGAACCTAATGTCCAATGTTCTATATTTTAATCATCGCACTTTCGAAGCAATCAGTGGCCAGATTTGCCAAGATTTAGCTTCATTGGAGTATATCGTTTGGTTATAACAACCAAAGTTAGATATATTCAAAAAAGTGTTTTTTAACCATACACCCATAACGCTGAAACTACTAAGTTGGGCTTCATATAGTTCGAATTCAGTATGGTATGCAATAATATTCAACTCTGCCACGTTCGAGCTGTATGTACATGTATATGAGCCATGCTCTGTGGAAAGGGGATTTAATGCATCTGCGAAAAGTATCGACCCAGGTCAGCCTGCGCAGTCCGCGCAGGCTGACCTGGGCCGAAACTTTTCGCTATTGGTCAATTTTCTGTATGTCCAAGGACCATTCTACCTCATGATTAAGTTGGTTGTTAAAATTAAAAAAAAGTTGCTATTATGGATCCATAAGTATGTGACGGCTTGATAGGAATCTTGCACCACTGAGATGCATTAAGCCCCTTTTGCCAAAGCACGGCTCACTTATACTGGTATATCTACGTAATGGATGGTTTTGAGAGGGTATGACCGACCAGTTAAATCAGAATGCAGAAGGAAAGAGGTCGAGTTTATATATTAGGAGCCGAAAAAGTTAAAAATTACTGCAATACGCCAGATGGTTCAAAAGCGTTCATTAAGGAGCCTTAGAACTGCCATGAATGCATAATCATTGTTCTAAAAGTCACTCCCCGTTTTGTTACTATAGATACATAGATTGTTTGATATTCAAATTGAAATATCACCTTCGAATAATAAACATGAAAACAGTACAACATGATTTTCAAACAAAATGTAGCTTTCTTGGTATTACATGTCACCACCCCTCAAGTCATGTTATCCACAATGTCCCATAATAATGACAGGCTTTTACATCAATACAGCCTTTGGATTTCCACGGGTGGCATTTGCATTCTGACTGAAAGTGCCTGGCTTTCTAAAAGTTTAAATTCAAGTTGCACCCCTTTCAAATCTTGTCTACACGTATTTCAGTCAATAGTAAGATTAGATTGGGGACCTCTCCATTGCTTCTGACGCATGCATACATGTATATAGACTAAAATATGCGAGATTTAAGAATGGAATATCCGTGTTGATTACCTATCGAAACATTACATTAATGACCCATACTCTGGCAAAAAGGGGGTTTAATGCATCTGCGTGATGCATCACAACAAGCAAGTCATCATGTATTTATGGATTCATAAAATCCATTTTGTCTAACAACCACTAAATCATGAGGTAGAATGGTCCTTAGACACCCAGAAAATTTACCAAAGGCAAAGAGTTTCAACACAGGTCAGCCTGCGCGGACTGCGCAGGCTGACCTGAGTCGATACTTTTTGCAGATGCATCAAAGCCTCTTTTCACAGAGCATGGCTCATATACAACTTATTTTGGCTGACATTCTCGTCCAAACAGCCATGACGTTGCTTAGAGCAGCTTTTAGCTTCTGACTGAAAACATCACTTTCTTTGGTGGTCGAAAAGGTAAAAAACACATATTTTGTGCTTTACCACTATCTAATTCATTAACTCTTTCAGCGTCATGAGCGAAAACAGTTTTTTTTTTTTTTCGAAAATCATAGATCAAGATCAGACTGCAGATCGGAATGTGCTTTATACCGTCCGCTTACTTAGTCAAGCCTATAAGAAGATAAAAATCGCTCTTCGTTGGTGTGGATTACTTTTTTAGGCGTCGAAAGAGGTCGATTTTAACCCTATGGCTGCTAAGCGCGACTCGGGGCGCTTATTGCGGACAGTATAGATCAAGATCAGACTGCACAAAACGATATTTCCTTTCCGGTGAAATCAACTTTAAGACCGCGATATATGGGTTTTAATTATTGAGTGGAAATGTTAATTTCATTTATTCAGCAGTTTGAGGTTTATATATTTGGTGCTGTAGAAAGTACATTGTAGTAACATCTAGTGCTATGACATCTTCATCTCTCTCTCTCTTATCTTGTAATTCTTTGTAAGCATTTTGTAAGCTCAACTCGTATTTATATACGGATACGATTTCGTCAGCCTGGGTCCGTATTCACCAATCATTCTTAAGTATATTCTTTGTCGAATTCTCCAAGATTTTCTAAATTTGAATGTAACACAACTTCTGATTGGCTAAACCAAATGGTTTAGCCAATCAGAAGTTGTGTTACATTCAAATTTAGAAAATTCTGGGGAAATACGACTGAGAACGTGCTTAAGAATGGTTGGTGAATACGGACCCTGAAACACTAGGTATTTTTTACCACGAGTATTTCTCTTTCTAAACAGTGTTTTCATATATTAATAATAAGCTTTGACTGTGGGCAAAACTTTTCTTTCAACGGTTAGCTTATTTGGTTTTGGGCGAGTTCCATTTGTTTGGGTTTGTCATTCCTTTTGAAGCACCGCCTTTCCCTACTTTGCCAGATATCAAGGCCCGCACGGGGTCGTGATCCATGACACTGTTGGGTTGATAGGCCGTCGTGTCCTCCCGTAAACTGACCCACGTGATTTCGTTCAACGAGAGTTCGTCCGTTATGATAAAGAAGTCAACTATCCCTGGAACAGTTCTTCGCATTGAGGCATCATAAACACAGAGGTGAAATGGTGGGTTGATTAAATGTTCTATGCTATACATATCAACGTTGAAATTACCAGCTATCAAAATTGGTAGTTTTACTTTCTCTTTGACTATTCTCAGAAACTCCATTAAATACTCAAAATATTGTAACTTTTGCGTGTGTTTCATTCTCATGCTATGTTCCCTGTTGAATTTCCCATTCCATGATACACAGATAAACTGAAGCTTTTCCTGTGTGGATATCACTATCCGAGCACACATCCTTGGAAATGGATCAAAATCGGGAGGAACTATTCGCTTGAGTTTGTTGTTAGAGTGACGATGTAATCCTTCCAAAGTGTTCTGAAACTCTGTTATCGGTATGTCTTGGACGGTGATTGTTGACTGGTCATACATAATGCTAGCTGTTTCATTGCCGATATAAATATAGTTATTCGGGAGAGGAGCTTTCATCCAAAATTTAGAAGTGATGTCTGGTAGACTGAAGTCCTGAAATAAAACCAGTTTGGGTGTGTACTTGTTTATAACATTATGTATGATATGTCGTCTTCGCTCAAGGACCGAGCCATTTTTATCGTCGCGGCCTTTCATGTTGATAGCCATAACAGTTGCTTCTCTATTGGAGGTTTTTCTAGGTACACTTTTGTCTTGAATTCTTGTTGCTTTTGGTACAACAATCATTTCCTTAAACGACTCCTTATCCTTTGCTTTCAACATTTTCGTGGTAGATCTACTTTTGGTGTCGTCGGAAAATTTAGATGCAGTTATTGGTACCCTGGGCTTCGTGGACTGTTGGTTAGCTGTTCCAAAATTTTGTCCCATAAGTTTGGCTTGAGGCTTTGCATCCCCTTGTACAATGTTTGGAGATCCGACTTTATCATCATCGACCTTTTTCGGGTTGTTTTCACGATTTGTTTGTACTGTTACACCTAAATGCGCATTTATTTTCGACTCTAAAACAGTTTTGACTTCTCTAGCCTCATTACCAGACCTCTGTTCCTTAATACCTTTGACATCATATTTCTTATGCCGGGGATGTTGTCCAGTGCCCTTTTTCATTTTCGTGTCAGAACCAGCGTCTTTCTGTGTGCAGTGAGCAGAGCTATTCCTCTCGTTGTTGTCGTTATTATATTTAATGTTATGCCTCGTAGTTGTTACTATTTTATCTTTTTCTTCTGTTATTTGTGCCTGGTTTTCTGTGCTCTTTGCAGATGTTTCATCTGTTCTTGTTATATATTTTCTCTCTGTTATATAATTCCCCGGAGTCGGATTTTGGTGTAATCTTGTTGCTTTTGGCCGCGATGGTCGGGTGGCCATTTTACTTTTGAATGCAGCCCTGATCTACTAAATGTGGAATGACTCGTGATCTAGTTACAAACCACTAGGTTTGGTCCATCTCTGCTTAAAATTCCGTGAGCCGTGATTCTCTCGAGAGGTCATTCTGCTACATCCCTTTCTAGGAAAACAAAAAATTACATTAATGAATGTTATTATACGCCATTTCAACACTAATCCATTTGTATCAACGCGACAGCTCACCTCTTTACGCCTTTCGCCAGTACTAGGTCGGGATCAGTGAAGAGTTTTGCCCAAAGGCACTCCAAGGAAAGTCATCACCGAGTATGAAGATCGAACTTGAAACTTCTGTGTTACAAATCTACCATCTTAATCCTTTATCAAACAACAAAGTTTTAACAACCCCATGAAAGAAGACTTTTGAAAGCATTGCGGGAAAAGGAGAAACGGCTGGTAACCATCACTATCTCCATTTCCAACAATATTTTCTTCCATTTTGAAGAAAATCCCGTCACTTAAGCCACATTTATTCAGTTGTCGTCTGTACTGCTCTCAATTTGGACAGGTCGAAACTTTTGTCGTCTTGTAAAGGATTAACTAGGTCAGCTGGATCCCTATCATTATGCATTATCTATGATCAAAAGAACTGGATTCTTAGACACGGTTTTACCAATTTTTCGGCCGTTGCTTGGATTCCAACGATCCATTACACACGTATATGCCTACTGGTTCATTCAATGTGACTGAAATCCTAAAACTTGACTAATTTTCAAATTCCAGACTTAGTCTCTGAACGAAATCTCTCACTTGAAAAAAACAAAAAGATTTTTCCGAATGACTATAGAGAAAGCAGAAATGTGACGTACAGTTATAGGTACATGCTCTCACCATCAAATCTACATTGTATTAAAATTGGACATTTCACCGATCTCTAGTACTAAATAAATTTGAGAAAGCAGTTAGCCTATAACAACTGTCTTTCCGTGCGAATTCAGAAGAGAGAGACAGACAGGGACAGAGAGTAAGAGAGAGACATCCACTGGAAGCGTAAATGAGGATTTATAGCTATACTGAACATGACGAGATAAAAATTGGAAACTCAAAGACTACCTACCTGCTATGTCACGGGTCGTATGAGTATTAAATTCTTTCTTCACAATATCATAATTATATAGATTTTGTCTTTCTAATTAGTGTGAAGTTAGAATGAAAAAAATGTGTAATACTATACCTACTGAACAATAAGCCAATACCTGAACAAATTATTTTACAATGTATTAATAATACACTGACACTATGATTTGCGTGAATGGTAACTCAGCTCTCAATATCCTTGCAGATATGTCACGCTGACTGCCAGCTGGATTTCACCAGCAGTAGTCTAGGACTATGGAAGTACTACGAAGGACATTTCCATGCGAGCAGCCTCGGTGGCTGGGAATCGAGCCCAGAAACTAAAGTTACCGTACACTGATTCATGGTCTATCGCACTACATAAGCCACAAAGGATCCTAACTTCGGAAAGCCCTATCATAAAACGTACACCATCAGTCAAACTTCCTTTTATTCTATTTCGACCTCATATGAATGAAAAAAAAAAACCGGTTTCTCCTCCAATCAGTTTTGTGTTTTAGCAATGTCAAATGGAATAAACCTCTATATTTTATTACCCGAGGATACCGCAAGTAGAGAAAACGTTGACTCTTGTTTGAGTTGCAGTAAACTGTGTTTGAAACACGGCGTCCACGCCCCGTGATGGGTGCTTCTCCATTTGCCAGTGTTCTCACTTGTATTTAGCATGAAGTGAACCTTAGTACATTTGCGTCTCTACTACGGGGATATTTGCAGTCGCCTTTTCAAATTCAAGTTGTTTTAACAATCACGAGTCCGAGTATTAACAATTTGATGAAAAGGGCTTTTGAAAACATTATGGGGAAAGAAGAAATCACTGGTGACCAGCACTTTCTCTTTTTCCAACGATGTTTTCTTCCCTTTCAAACTTAAAAAAATGGATCATTTAAAATACAATTTAACTGTCGTCTGCAAATGTTAGAGTTTGGAATTTTGACAAGTCTACAATTATTTTAAAGGGATAAAAAGTTGCCACCGGGGTGTTCCACCTAGAGTGTGCCAGTTCAGTTTGGTCGGCTTATCTAGATTTTCCTCAGAGATCAAGTCGCAATGTTTCAAAGAGAGCAAGAAAAGCAGATCCAAACGTTAGCACTTGTAGGCCTATTTTGAACACCGGTCTGCTACGTTTTCTGCGTATGTCATATTCCTCATATAAAAATGCCACCTAACAGAAGATAGTGCGGTTTGCTAAGACAACTTGGCCTTACAACCAGAGTCGCTTATCTCTTCAAGACAAACTTCATCCGCAGTAACCTAGATCTAAATGCATGTGAGTGGCGCACTGGCAAAAGGGGGTTTAGTTCAATTATATAAAGCGTGTGGTCACATAGTATGATCCAATTTGTCTACAAACCGACTGAATAGGAAGACTGGTCCTCGGCCTAGTACAGATAGCTGTCCCCGACGGCGATTTTTCTCAAACGTCTAATTATTGAGACTAGTCCGTTGACATGCACAAAAATAACGTTAAGCAAACAGTTTCGACCCAGGTCTGCCTGGACTGGGCTGACGTTAGCCGAGACTTTTTGCAGATGCATACATCACCTTTTCACAGAGCAAGACTCGTGTATATTATATACATGTACAATGAATCAAGAGTTACCTAGCTCCCATATGAGTAGTCTGTACCAGAAGGCGCAAGCGTCCGAGTGTTCAAAGCGGTTTGTAATATCATACTTACATCATTCTTTCACTTTATGACATCGATTTCAAAAAGATCGCATACAGCAAAGATCAGATAACTGCGCTTGGCTTGTTATCTTTTTTTCCTAACAGGTAAGTCAGCGGCTTTCTACCTTTACTTACCGTTAATCAATAAATAGTCCAGGTATACACCTGCCGTCATTACACTTATGTTCATACGCGGAGTCTTTATTTTGAGGATAGCAAGATTCGTCCTGTTAATAGACATGAAATATATAATAATACCTAAATATTAAAATAAACCTTTGTATGTAGTATTTTCCATCTAAATGGCATCATAATACGATTTTGACAGCGTCAGCCGTACGACCTATTTTCTCTCGAGAACTACTTCCTGTGTACAGGTAAATTTTTGTAACGCGGTCACCAAATGGACGAGAATGGAGGTGGATTTTACCGATAAAATTAAAAATGTCTTCGATGTTTGTGACACTGAAGGAACCGGATATATAACAGTTGAACATTTAAAGGATTTAGCGAGGGACCACTTTGGGGCGGACAGTGACGAGGTATACAAATTCTTAATTCTAATCGATCAATGATTGACAGATGGTAATGACTTATCGAAGACATAGGATATTTAACGGAAGGTGTCATTGAATTACATGTAACGCTGATGTTGCTACTGATGTAATAGCATTAACCCTGTACTAATGACTAAATGTTAGACTTGTCTCTATTGAAGTATATGCAGACCCCATTGTAAATGTGGTTCGAATGGCTTTTGCCGTAAAAATTGTTGAAAACATTGTGGGAAATGGGAAAAATACTGTATATAAACTAGATTTAGTGTGTCTAGTATATTTCCTCTTTTACACCATGGTTTTGAAAGCCTACCTCTGTTCTTTGTTTGTTTGGTTGTGTTGGAGTTTAAGGCCATTTATAAGCTGATGGCTGTCAGTGCACCTACGCATGTGTTTCCTCTCATGCCAGTACTGACACAACCATGTTTCCAAGCCACTGACGACTTTTACCTGGATACCTGGATCGTAGGGTCAATATGTTAGAAAATCTGTCGTGATCCCTCGGTTGAAAATTTCTCGTTAACGTCTCCAACACGTTAAAATGACCTTGTTTATCTCGGAATGCACTAGCAAGACGGTTTAAATTTCTTAACGTTCCAATTCTCAGCGTTTAACCTAGTCCTATTTATAAGCCCCTACGTACGCTATTTTTCATTCTGACATTCATCGTGTACGTAGGGTCTTATCGGCTCCTTCATAGTTTCCTTTAGCAAACTCCGACATCGAATTTTGTCGCTGTTTGAACAGCAAATTTGGATACCTTCAAGTGAACTTGTTCAATAAAATTTACATCAGAAGTAAGATAAATGAATAATTTCTCGATTGAAAAAGGATATTTGTCCAAAACTTGCCTATTTATGAGCTAAATCCATTCCGATTCAACACCACTCTGTTTTGTTATGAATTGCCGTGGAAGAGATATGATTGTTCCGAATGAAACGTCATGTGCGGGTCAATGCAACTTACAGAATGGTATTATGTCTTTTTTTAAAACGAAATTTTGTTCGCTTCGGTCTTGTTTGATTATTGTAATAGATTTCGTTCATAAACTTAACGTCAATTCTTATTTGTTATGCAACCGTCTGCATGACTGAAAAACATGGCGGCGACTGTGTCGGCAATCCCACTTGCGAGTGATTTTATTGAATTCTGAATGAATCTGCTCATTATTTATCAAGACAGCGGCTGAATATTTTCAAAAAAAGTTCTTCCTACAGGTAAATGAAGTTCTCTTTCGTTATAATACTGGTTTTAGAGAGATCGGATTTGCTACATTGAACTGAATGGGACCCGTTTAGACGTTACATGCAATAAGAAAAATCAAATGTGAAATGTCCGATGATAAATGTTGAAAGGTAAATAAGCATGTATACGTCTAAATTTTGGACTACGTTTAACCTTGATTTAAACTGATTAACACTATCAGCAGATATAGTTTCTTCACTTAGGTTATTCCAGAATGACACAGATCGGTGGCCAAAAGTATTCAGCCTAATGTTGTGATGGCACTTTTTAGTTTTGAATTTCAAATAATGTCCACATCTCAAGAGTTGAGAGGCAAAAAATCGCTGGAAAGAAAGTTTACCAGAACCGGGTTTCGAACCTACAACTACTGGGTGTCTCTCAAGGTGAACGTATGAATTGAACTGTTTTTAAGCCGTGCAGTGTTTAAATTAAAAATATTTGTGTTAGAAACGAAGGATTATTCAATGCGTAGCAACATGTATGTTTAAATTCTAGTTTAGTAGTCTATTGTGTGAAAATAAGAGAGTTGCAAAGTTCACACAAAATCTGTGCACAGATTTCAACAGTTTTTTTCTCAATCGTCTTTGTACCCAGAGGTGACCAGTCAAAAATTAAGATGGCCTTTTGGGACAGTTATCTGTTCTAGTTGGTCATACTGGTACAGTGATTGGTTTGGATGGGTTTGAAGCATAGCATAAGTTGCTTTTGCCAAATTTGAAGTTTTTGCAGAATCTATAGATCAAGATCAGATTTTACAAAACATATTGTGTGATCTTGAATCTAGTCTGTCTTGTGTTCTCTGAAATACTTTGATGTTGGTAAGAAATAGCCATGAAACTGCAAGTTTTAGGTTATTTCTGCTGAGGTGATATCATTGTTTGTACTAATCTTTATACTCCTAGGTTTAACGCTTTATCTAACCATGGAATTTATTTTTATCTAAATTATAAGCATTTGCAGATAACAAATGTGGCTCAGATGGTGGGAAAAGGAGAAATTGTTGGTTACCAGCATTTTCTTTTTTTCGTACATTGCTTTCAAAAGCCTTCACTGCGTGGGTGATTAAAACTCAGGATTGTTTGGTAAAGGGTTAAGACTGATTTAAAGATGACTTTTCTGCAAGGTTTTTGTTTGACCTGTGACCGGGTTTATAAAGCAAAAAATTATGAAAATACCCTTTTTTGAACCTTAAAAATAAAGCATGTGTGCGTGTTTGTTTTTTCAGCTGTGTTTCAACAAAACAAAACTAAAAATATAATAGAACTAACAGCCATTGATATTTTGAGGTCACTGTTATGTATATTTGCACATGTAAACTAAAGCTTGCTGCTTCAGTATTCAATATAGTCCATCACTCAAGAAAACCAGACTTATTCTCAAAATTTCTGGGATATGAAAACAGGAACAATAATATTTATAAAAAGTACCTTGACATTTACTTACAGATTATGAAACATGTCAAGAATTTGAATGCAATGGAATTTAAAAAAGGATAGACTCTTGAAATATTTTGGCAGGGGGCTGCCTGTGAACGAGTTGAGCTTTAGGGTCTAGACAAAATCCAGAAGCTATCTAACAGCAGTGTATTAATTACTCCTCTTTAACTCAGTATCACTCATTCTGAAGCTAGAAGGGAGAGAATCTATAAAGTATGATAGTTTCATTGTTTGCTGTTTAGCTGTTTTCAACATTATTTCAGTTAAATCTTGGCAGCCGGCACACCTATCCATGCTATACACTATATTGTGGAAAACGGCATTAAACGCCATACAAACATACAAAAAACAAACAGAAATTAATCTTAACTCTTTACCACAGAATCCCAAGTTGTAATGACCCTGTAGAAGAGGGCTTTTGAAAACATTGTGGAAGAGGAGAAAATGGTGGTCACCAGCATTTTCTCCTTTTCCCAGAGTGTTTTCTACCCTATCAAAGACAGACATCATCTTTTAAGCTACATTTATCTTATTGTCGGTAACGGCTTTCAACTTGGTCAAGCCCAAAATTTTTGTCGTTTGGTAAAGAGTTAATTTATCCAAAAGCTGAGATACAAGAGGCCTTATCTAAAAGTGTTGACATAATTCATTATCGAACATGCTATTTATAGACTGACAAAATTGTTTGTGTAACACAACTGACATGCAGAAAAATCATTGGCAGGAAAAGTACTGTAGAAATATCTTCTTTGATGATATACAAAACACTGTGCAAAGAGAAGCAACTCCTGCCAAGAAGACATTGCATGCTCCCATTCCCACATTTATCAGCGCAGGGGCTGTAACTTTCTCAGTTTCTGTGCAGTAATATATAAGAAAACCCATTTAACCCTTTACCACACAACCCTGACTTTTAACGACCATGGAAAAGAAGCCTTTCGAAGACATTGTAGGAAAGGGAGAAAATGCTGGTAACCAGCAGTGTCTGATCCAGGATTTGAACAATGAGGGGGAAAATTCCCCATTACTTTGAAAAAGATGGGGGATTTCTCAAAAGTATGGGGGGATAGGAAAAAAGTAGATAGGAAAACAACCCGACTTATAGAATCAGCTTTGAAAAAAATTGAAGAAAAAATTAATTTACTTTTTTCCGCCCACCTTTTATATTATTGTCGATAAAATAAATTCATATTCAGAAAAAAACAAAAAAAATACTAACATTTCTGTAAATACGACAAAATTACTTTTTACCAGGCTTACTGAGATAAAAATGAGGTTTAATTTTTCGCTTTAAAAAAAATCTGTAAAGTTGAATTGGTAACTCTACCGTAAACAAAAAGGGAAGCTACTCTATGCAACAGTGATGTGCTTGATCTGTCTATCTTTCTTCACAAACACATAAATCGGTGAAAAATAGGTAGGAAATTTGACTATTCTCTCCAAAATTTGAATGCGTGCTTATCCTGCAGTTGGTTTGAAAATATGTGTGATTCACAAAGAGTATCGGCAATTCCCGCAATCGGGCGCCCTAGATCAGACACTGAACCAGCATTTTCTCCTTTTCCCACAATGTTTTCTACCCATCTCAAAACAAATTTTAAATTTTCAGTCACATTTGTTTTGTCATCTGCTAATATTTTCAATTTGGACAGGTTTGAAATTTTGTTGTTTGGTAAAGAGTTAAGCCAAGGTTAAAATTGTTGACAAACTGAATGATCTATTGGTGAAAACTGTCTTAGAATAAAATGTGTGATGGAACAATGCAGCAAAAGCAGAAATAGTTAATGAAGAGGATTGGTATTTATATACTTTGTCACATCTGACCCAAATTGATGGTCAGTATTGCTGAAATTATTAGATTGGCCTTTCAGTGTTTTCTCTTTTAACCCTTGGAACCAACTTAACTTGTTTTTGCTGACAGTGTAGATCAAGATCAGACTGCACAGAACATGCAGTCTGATCTTTGATCTACAGTGTCAGCTACTTCAATACACCTTCTGGCTAAAACAACCTTGAAATGACAATATTTCGGATGTTTTTCTTCACTGAAAAGGTTTATTTCATAAATTTAGCACTCTAAGGGTTAACCCTGGAGCTGCTAAGCACGACTCACTGACCTTTTGGGGACAGTGTACATCAAGATCAAACTGCACAGAATGTGCAGCCTGATCTTGGGTCTACACTGTCCGATAAGAAGACATTTTTCTCCAAAAAATAAATTTGAAATAACATTCAGGGTTTTTTTTACTACCTGTATCAGGGTAAAAGTTTCATTAAGTTATTTAGTAGGATAAGGGTAAATTTCCTTCCATTTTTTTTTTAAAGCTGTTTGCTAAAGATCATTAAAACATGTTAGGCAAATATGTGGCAAAGGGTAAAATACAACTGGAAAAAAATGATGACAATAGAGTCCAATATGCATGTTTTCTGTCAGAAATGAGGATTTTTATAATGACAGTAAGATCCTTGTCACTTGTAATGACCATCTAGCTCTTAATTTGCAATGGACAGCTTTAAGGGCATTTATACATTATAGATCAAGCTCAGATCAAGCAGAATGCACAGTCTGACCATTGATATATACTGTTCGTTACTCTCAGAGATTTTCTGGTATAATGGCCTTGAAATTACAACATGTTTTCAACAGTCTACTCTACAGACAAAAATTTGTTTCTTTTACATTCTGGTTGAAGATCAACCAAATATTATACTGATAACAAACATACATCAGTGCACTCCATTAACCCTTTACCGCACAATTCTGAGTTTTAACGACCCTGAGAGAAAGGCCTTTTGAAAAAATTGTGGGAAAAGGAGAAAATGCTGGTAACCAGCATTTTCTCCTTTTCCCACAATGTTTTCTACCCTATCAATGACAAATTCAATCATTTGAACCACATTTAAATTGTTGTCAGCAAATGCATTCAGTTTGGACAAGTCTACATTTTTGTCGTTTGGTAAAGAGTTAATAGATTTGATTACTTTACAGGGTACAGGCAGGGTTTCCGTTTACAACGTAAAAGTATCTATATATGCACGAAAATCAGCTTGGACGCAAACTATCAAAGCTGATGGCGTCCCATGGATGCAGTCAAAAATGAGTCAAAACCATGATTTAACTAGATTTACATCAGTAACAAAAACAATGCGAAATACCAGTACAATGATTTAACATTTCTTGTACAAACTGAGCATCGGAATTCCAAAGTGTCTATAAATAGATCTTGTTCAGAGAAAGATAAAAATAGATCTCTATGTCCTCGACTTGGACTGATATCCGCATTGTGCTCGTATTGTCTTTTCCGGCAAAGTGATAGTAGGAAAACAGCTGTTGTTTAGCATTTCTTTCCTGAAGATGGCTTCCCGAGCCAAAAAGAAAAAGCATTTGCAATCTTTCTATGACCAATGGCAGAAGGACCCTACTTTCTAAGATTAAATGCTAAGAGAAATTTATCTATATTCCTCTAATCGTGTAAATGTGTTTGATATGTTATGAAACTAAGCAGGAGTAAGGTTTTTACAACAGGTTGCATGGACTTTCAAAGAAGTTCCATTGTGACGTAAGATGTGCAGTATTTTGAGCGGCAGTCACCGGTGTGCACAGCACGTTAAATTTGCCGAAGGTTCCATAAAGAAGTCATTTGAAATAGCTTCTTCTCTTTATCCAGTAAGCAAATTTGGCCATGATAAATGGACAATTTTTGCAAGCAAAAATGGGACTCAGAAAGAATGCAGTGGGACTCAACTTTTGCAGTTGCACTGGGTCCCATGGACTCAGTAAAATTTTATTCAAATAGAAACACTGACAGGTAATTTTTATAGGTATGTGTCATGCAGTATTATATATGCTACAGACAAGTTCAATTTACCCAAATACTGTATTATATATAAATTTAAAGGAAAGGAATCTATTATTTAACATGCAATTTTTAAATGATACATGTATAGCAAACATGCTTGTTTTAAGCAGTTGTGCCTCTTCCTGCTATTCTTGTCACCATTTCCATTTGCATAACTAAAGATCACAATTATGTATTGCCCTGACCCATGATTAGATTTTAAATGGACATATTTGTAAAACTAAAAAGTAAAGAAATCACACAAGAGATCTAAGTTGAGAAACTAAACCTGGTTGTGTCAGTGAAACTTCATACAAAGGTAGGAATCTGTAAAATTAATTTCCAGTAGCTAAAATCTGATCTTTCAACCATTGGTCTTGAAATGATTGTTTCAAGAATAGGCAAAGATCCATTTTTAGACTGTGGAATTTTGATGATCAGTTTGTGCTGTAATAGTTAAAAGCTTCATATTTTTCTTTTTTTTTTTGCATATGATACAGTGATTTTTTTTTTGCTTAGTTTTCTCATTTTTGTCTGTGTGTTGGGGACGCAGTGGGCTTTGGTATTTTGCATTCATGCTGATTTTCATGAGTATATAGATACCATTACATTGTAAATGGAAACCCTGCTTGTTAATGTTTTGCCCCACGATTCCTACAGTACTTATAATGATCCTGTGGAAGAAGGCTTATGAAACATTATTGGAAAAGAATGAAATACTGGTATTTTGCCCACACAATGTTTTCTTCCCTTTGGAAGACAAATTCTGTGTGTTCAGTAACATTTAAGGCTAAACTTTTGTGTGTGGCAAAGAGTTAAATACCCTCAATAAGGAAGTAAGAGGGGTAATGCTGCAATTAGCTTGTCTGTTCTTCCGTCTGTACGAGAGGTGCAATTTTTATTGTGATAGCTTGATTTTTATTAGCTCACCTGAGCACGAAGTGCTCGAGGTGAGCTATTGTGATCGGTCAGTGTCCGTCTGTCTGTCCGTTCACAATTACAAAAGAAATCTCCTCCTCCTAAACTAACGATCAGATTTCAATCAAACTTCACAGAAATGATCCTTAGGTCATGCTCTTTCAACTTACTTCAAAGAATTGAATTCCATGAAGAACTCTGGTTGCCATGGCAACCGAAAGAAAAAACTTTAAAAATCTTCTTGTCCCAAACTGTAAGGGCTAGAGCTTTCATATACGGCATGTAGCATAATCTAGTGGCCCTCTACCAAAATACTTCAAATTATGTTCCTAGTGTGGAAATTGGCCCTATGTTGTGGGTTCTCGGATTTCACATAGAGATAAAGAAGGAAATCTTTAAAAATCTTCTTGTCCAAAACCGTAAGGGCTAGACCTTTCATATATGGCATGTAGCATCATCTAGTGACCTTCTACCAAATTACTTCAAATTATGGCCCTGGTGTTAAAAATTGGCCCTATGTTGTGGGGTCTCAGATTTCACATAGAGATAAAGAAGGAAATCTTTAAAAATCTTCTTGTCCGAAACCGTAAGGGCTAGAGCTTTCATATTTGGCATGTAGCATCATCTAGTGGCCCTCTACCAAAATACTTCAAATTATGGCCCTAGTGTTGAAAATGGCCCTATGTTGTGGGTTCTCGGATTTCACATACAGATAAAGAGGGAAATCTTTAAAAATCTTCTTTTCCCAAACCGTAAGGGCTAGAGCTCTCATATATGGCATGTAGTATCATCTAGTGGCCCTCTACCAAAATACTTTAAATAATGGACCTAGTGTGGAAATTGGCCCAATGCTGTGGGTTCTCGGATTTCACATAGAGATAAAGAAGGAAATCTTTAAAAATCTTCTTGTCCCAAACCGTAAGGGCTAGAGCTTTAATATATGGCATGTAGCATCATCTAGTGACCCTCTACCAAAATACTTCAAATTATGGCCCTGGTGTTAAAAATTGGCCCAATGTTGTGGGGTCTCGGATTTCATATAGAGATGAAGGAAATCTTTAAAAATCTTCTTGTCCCAAACTGTAAGGGCTAGAGCTTTAATATTTGCATGTAGCATCATCTAGTGACCCTCTACCAAAATACTTCAAATTATGGCCCTGGTGTTAAAAATTGGCCCTATGTTGTGGGGTCTCGGATTTCATATAGAGATAAAGAAGGAAATCTTTAAAAATCTTCTTGTCCCAAACCCTAAGGGCTAGAGCTTTCATATTTGGCATGTAGCATTATGGTGTTGAGTCTTCTTGCAAGTGGTTGTGGGAAAGGGGTTGATCACCATTATATCTTGAAAAGAGTCAACTCAATACTGATCTTCTAAAATATTAATTAATTTCTTGAGCATCTCTGCAACAATTACAGTAAACTTTGCTTATTACTATATTGCTTAAGACGATATATTGCTTATAATGACATTAATCCCATGGTCCCAACAGGGTCTCTTTTTATAAGAATATACATCAGTTAAAACGATATTCAGATAAAACGATATGATTTCTTCAGTCCCCTCAGTATCATTATAAGTGGAACCCTATTTTGGGCTGTCACAGATGTCAGCCCGTACCAGGTATGTGCCACTATTGGGAAACACTGAGTCTTTTAACTGCTTTCTGCAATTATTGTCTAATTGTTGTCAACTTTTCATTTGCCTGTCTATCAAAAGGTCATTGCATATCTAATTTATTTTTGGACCTACTCATATAAAAGGTATAATCACAATATTAAGACTGAATATGAAGGCCATATCTGTGAACGATGGGCTATATGCAGAGCAAAAAACAAGAGGCAAGTGGCCATAACAATGACAGCTGAGTTGCATTTCAGGTGAGCGATTTAGGACCATCATGGTCCTGTTGTTGGAATTGAGATTTAGGTATAACCAAAAGTGCCTTGCTTTATTTCAGGAGACAATTGGCATCATTCATTTACTTGATCCTGAGGGAAAAGGAAAAGTAAATTTTCAAGACTTTTGTAAAGGTGTTCAACAAATTTTAGAAGTTCAAGGTAATGTCTTAGCTTATTAGCTCAGCGATTTTCTGAGAAAACATCAAAGTATTGTCATAGCCCTGGCGCCATTGTTGTCTGCATCGTTGTCATGCGAAAACTTTGACATTTTATTATCTCTGTTATTACAGAAGATATTGACTTACTTGGACAAGTTGTTCAGTATCAAAAGGGGAACCTATACAACAAAGGCAGGTAACTATGAAAGTACCTTTGACATACTTATGCCTCTTTTTCAACCTAGCATTTTCTCTGAAAATAAAGCAACCACAGCTGAGCGCTGGCACCAACATGCAGTGCTCTTATTTTGCATTGTGACAGATTCTGTTTTCATTGACATTATGTAGTAATACCATTATTTTGATGTTCAAGTTGCGTAAATGACTCTGACACGGGATGATATCAGCCAGTCAAGGCCCATGTTGGAATTACAGATGAAGAATGAACACATGCAGCACAACTTTTGAAGCTTTTTGCAGGCACTGAATACTTACATCAGAAAGCATGTAACATTTATCTGGTTGTAAATCTTGTAGCCGGTATCCATTATTTGTATATACTTTTGGCTAAAACCAAGTTTTGAAAAAACTATTTTGGTCGTTTATCACACTAGTTAGTTAAATTCTCAACAAACAATCCAGAGTTTTAACAGCCCTTAGGAAGAAGTTAAAACATCGTGGGAAAAGCAGTGCTAGCTCTGGCCCAAGTAAAATAATGGCCAACAAATTTTTATTGAAAAAAATAATAGACAAAATTAGCACGCGAAGTTGGTAAAAAAGAAACACAGCACCTTTAGCAATGAACAAACTTTATTTCATAATGTATTAATAATTAAAGATCTATGATGTGAACAGACCAAAAACTGTATGTTCCTATCTTATTTTTTGGTTGGGTACCAAGCTTTTGCTATTTCAAAGGTATTTTTGGATTTTGGGGGAAAATTATCTCCTTAATGGACTGTGTAAATCTAAGATCAGACTGCACAATCTGTGCAGGCTGAACTTGGATCAATACTGTCCGCAAGAGATCCTTGAGTTCAGCTTAGCAGCCTGTAAAATGCACGGCAATTCCCCCCCCCCCCCTTTTTCTTGGGGGGGGGGGGTGTCTCTTGTTATATTCAGGAGAAGTAAATGTAGACAAAATAAATCGTCAATCATGGGTGGAGAACGGAGTGCCCCGTACAACTACCCCCAACTCAGGGCCTAGCTCCGATGTTATTTTTGTGACCATGATTTAACTATCGATTCAATTACAGGTTAATATCGGTTTTAAAATAAAAAAATCAACTTAAATTTTCATAAAATCGAAAATGGTGGATGAATTTGTTAAAGAGTAGATTACGACTTGTCACATCCGAATATCAGCATGTACGGTAACTGGTATATAGCGAGTCAACCATTCCGCCATAGTTCTCCTTGTTATTCGTGCATGCTAATTACCTTTTTGAGAAAGATTGACAAATATATCTGTGTTATAATCAGAAATAGAATGCGTTATATATATATATATAAACCAACCGTGAAATCCAGGTAGGCCTATTGGCCGTAGGTGCAGACGAACGCAATGTAAACAAATTAATGATGTGTAATTGGTTCCATTAACTCGGCCATAACCGCTATTGGCGGTATTGAAATACAACATCGCTGAATCGATTAAATCGATTGAATTGGCCAATCAAAATTTAAAGTGAAATAAACAATAATCGCCAATTGTTCTCTAATTAATGGCTTACAAAAACAACCAGTTACATGACACGCGTTGTGAAATATACAGGGTCATAATTTAACCCCCCCATTGTGACTGGTCGATTAATTCTTTACGTCCGCCGAGGTGTGAAACAAGCGATAACAACTCGTGTCCGGTGCAAAATTTACGCGTAATCCAGGCGAGTACAGGAAATTTTACCCGACTTTTTTGGGGATAAATTAATCGACAATTTTTATCGCCAGTTGGAAGAATTAATCGACAGCCGAGTTAAATAATCGCCAATTGGCGATAATGTCGATTGGCAGCGCGAGCACTGGAAAAGGAGAAAAAGCTAGTAATCAGCATTTTTTTCCATTTCCAAAACTGTTTTGTTCTGTCAGAGACAAATTCCATCATCTTTAAATGTGTTGAATTTGGACCAGTCTAAAGTTTTGTTGGTTGGTTTAGAGTTAACTCATTTACCTCCAGAGAAAAATTTATAGTGGATGGCTTTGGCAGTATGTAACTAATGTATAGATAACAATCAGCATAAATTTCTGATATATGAATGCATGTTGAAACATTGTGGCAAGAAAAAGAAATTGCTGGTTATGAGCAGTGTTTTCTAAAGAAGTCTTCTACAAGATAATTTAAATCTTTACCAAACAACAAAATTTTAGACTGGTCCAAATTGAAAGCACATGCAGACAACAATTTCAGTGTGGCTAAAATGATGGAATTTGTTTTAGATGTGGTAGAAAATATAGTGGGAAAAGGAGAAAATTCTGGTTGCCAGAACCTTCTGTGTTAGGGTCGTCAAAACTCAGAATTGTGTGGTAAAGGGTTAAGTCACATAAGCTGGAAACGTTACAAATCAAACTAGAAAATAACCAGGCTTGTTCAAACGTTGTTTTGCAAAAGGAGGCTGTACATTCTATAGGAAAATTTCATATTTTACAGCTCAGTCCAAACATTCCAGTGATTTAACCCCAACCAACTCAGGAACTCATGCAGATTTTATCCATTCCTTCTTGATCACAGACCTGTCCTCAAATGAGGTATGTTAAATTTTTGTTTTGATAGGCCCAAAGACCAGATAAATAGATAAGACGATTTATGGTTTTAATGGGCACACATTTTCTGTGTCTGTTAAGCAGAAATAAGGAAGCAGGACCCCCAGAATTTGTGAGCATCCAGTGAAATGCAAGTTCAGTTTGCAATTTAGGGAGTAAAATAATACCCCAAATTCATTGATCTAATCTGTCAAACGTTTGTTGTTACAGCACCTTTCTGGACACAATTATAAGTGACTTTGTGTTGCCTGTAATAGAACCATACTCTGTGAAAAGGGGCTTAATACATCTGTGAAAAGTACCAACCCAGGTCAGCATTCGCTATTGGTCAATTTTCTATATGTTCAAGGACCTTATGATTAATTCGGTTGTTAAAAAAAGCGGCTATTGTTGATCCATAATTATGTGATGGTTTGATTGGTATTATGTATTGCGGGGATGCATTGAGTCCCTTTTGCCAGAGCATGACTTAACAGTTTGTAGTATGTTTGGCTATAGCTAATAGGTGGTTGAGTTAACATAACAGTGTTACCATTAGTTCTTCATTTAGAACCATGCCCTCCCCTCCACTTGTTTGCTCTCTCATACATTTTTACTAATGCAAAATGTACTTACACCAAGGCAAATCATCATTGATCAAGATGAAATAAATCAGCATGAATACAGTTGATAAATATTATCAACATCATTTGATTACTTCACAAGTCAATGTGACATCTCAGTATCACAGTGTAGATGTTCGGTAAACTTGTCAACAAACTGGAAAGAACTTATAGAAAGAAATATTATTTAAGAGCAGTGTCCCCAATAGTCCTTAACCCTTTACCAGACCACAAAATTTTAGTCTTGTCCAAATTGAAAGCATTTGCAGATGACAATTTCAGTGGGGCTCAAATAGTGCAATTTTTCTTTGATAGGGTAGAAAACATTGTGGGAAAAGGCTTCTTCCCCAGGGTCGTTAGAAGTTAGCATTATGCGGTAAAGGGTTAAAACAGTATTTAATGTCCAAAACAATCACCAATGAAATTTATGTAAAATTTGGGATCCTGTGTTGCCGATCGGGAAAGTGTGGCTGGAAATCCCAGAATTGATCCACACTCGAAGCACTGGGTTTTTTGCTTGAGTGTCTGTAGGAATGACATTTCAGAGCCCTTGCCAAGTGCTGGAAAAACCCAGGGCATACCTGAAATGTGAGCTGTCCACGTGATATGACTGAAATAATGTTAAAAGCAGTACAAAGCACTCTTCAGTCAGTCACTCAATCTTTAAAATCTATGCAGCTCTTTTCTCAGAGACCAATCACTTCACTATTGGCATTGACTAAAACCCAGTCAGTAATATAGCCCTTTGGAAAATCTCTAACATGTTAACCATATTTATCAAATATTCCATCACACACACCTTTTGGAAGATGCAATGCCCAAAAGGGGGGGGGGATAAATGAAGAAGATTTTGAAGTGGAGAAAGGGTCAGATTTCACCTACTTTACATGCCGATAGTGCTAATCAAATTTTCCATTGTGGTGTGGGAATTAATTTGATTAATCTTTTTAGTCTGTTAACAAAACCCTTTTATAGCAATTTGAAGGCTGTTTTGACCAGACTATCTTTCAAAAAATCGGTGTAGATTAATGATCAGACTGCAGGTGCCGTACAGAGTGATCTTATACTTGCCACAATGTCTGCTCTTGTGTTTTACCCAACGCATGCTAACAGTTGATTACCAGGCAACAAAATTCTGGCCTTGCCCAATTATAAAGCATTGTAGATAACAAAATGAAAGTGTCTTAAATGTTGGGATTTATCTCTTAAGGAATAGAAAACCTTGCGGGAAAAGGAAAAAAATCTGGTTACCAGCATTTTCTCCTTTTCCACAGTTTCCAAATGCCTTTTTCCTCAAGATGGTTAAAACTCAGGATTGATTGGTAAAGGGTTAATTTGTGTCACCTCCATCAAACATGGCCTGTGTTAGACATCAGTCAAAAATAGCAGAAGGTTGATGACTTAGATTCATACCAACATGGACTCCTATATAGTGTTTATTTTTTTGAACAAGAGCTGAATCAACCTTGATTTTTGTGGCATTTGTCGAAGACAATGTCACTATGAGTTTAATACGGCATTGTGAAAATCACGCATCACAGTTTGTGCACAACCTAAGGGAGTAAACCGAATTAAACTCAATTTTTCTAAGACAAATAAGTCTTTTGACTGTACTCGGATATGAAATGGAAAATGGCGTATTAAGATAAATTGGATTAGGCCATCGATAGTGGAAATACCTTTTTTTGTTTTATCAAAAATAGTTTGATCCACTTTGGCCGTCTGTTGGCGTAATGATACACACAATCTTTGTCTCATGCTTGTTCGTCCCAAAACCGGTTTGTTCCTGGGCTTATTCGGCCCCTGGGCATGTTTGCCCAGACTTGTTCGTCTCACGAGATTGCTTACTACTCTATCAGATTTTGCATGACTATAGGTTGACATTTAGGTAAATATTTTGAAACTATTTCAATTGTTTATTTTTCAAATTACCAATTCCACTCAATGGCTCTCTTGACATATGTCACGCCAGTACTTTCAGCGCTTTAATAATGAAATGTTATAGTATGGATTGTATGGGAACAAACATATGAAGTTTGATACATTGGTGTACAAGTTAGAAGGAGGAATAATTATTTATGCAAAAGAAGTTAAAGAAAAAGTAGCCAGTCAACTGCAACTGTTAGTTTGTATCTCCCTGAAGTAGGCAGCACTTGAAAAGTAAATACTATGAAAAGATATAACAAATTGCCCCTTTGTCTTTGCTGTTTTCCTTGGAGTTCAAGAAACTTATTTTCTGTTGCATAATGTTAAAATCTTGTGTAAGTTTTTGTAGGCATGAAGTAATCCTATGCTGTATTACGGGAGAAAAAATGTTCAATCCAATTAAATGTCTGTTTCCACATGGTACACCTCTTGCAGTATTAATGAACTTATCTTGGTCTGCTTATCCTTTCTACATCCTTACCTTATGAGTTGAAGTTACTTTCATTTGAGCTAATAAATATGAGCAATGCTCTACGAAAAGGGGGCTTAATGCATCTGCGAAAAGTATCGACTGAGGTCAGCCTGCGCAGTCCGCGCATGCTGACCTGGGCCAAAAATTTTCGCTTTTGGTCAATTTTCTGAATGTCCAAGGACCAGTCTACCTCATGATGAAGTTGTTTATTTTAAAAAAAAAAAGTGGTTATTATGGATCCATGCATAATTATGTGATGTCTTGCTTGGTATAATGCATCATGAAGATGCATTTAGCCCCCTCTTGACAGAGCATGCTTCATATGTAGTCTAGAATGCTACCTCTTTGGAATCAGGATTGGTCTGTACCATTTAGAGATAATTTAGGACATTATTGTGCTTGAATTGTGTTAAGTGCTTGCATGAATGTAGTCTTTATTGGTTTGCGATTCAGCAAACACTCATTTCTGTTTAACAGTGTTTGGTATTTTAAAATATTAAAGCATAATACAAGCAGAATTTGTATCAAGAAGTAGTCCAGCTTTGAACCTCCTACTTACTTAGATTGTGTGATTGATCAGTTTTTGCTGAGGTAGACAATCCATTGAATGGAAATGAAAAAAGTATATGTTAAACAGTTCTGGCTTAACCTTAAAGTAAACTGAGGCTGATATCAACCCATAGCAATTATGAAAATGCAAGTATTTGCTTCTAACGAGTATTTCTAGACAAAAAAAGTGTCAGGTTTGAATGTAGGTAGAAAAGCCAATCAATACAAAAGGTATTCCCTCATTAGGTAAAAAAGCCAGAAGTAAAAAGGCCAAACATTGAATAATAGGCTACGTTCATATATCAACTGTTGTTTATTTGTCTTGAAAATACCATTATGTCTGTTTCTGGAGGTTACAGATACATTTTGCATGGGTGTGGAAATCTTAGAAATTTCTACTTGTCCATGGACAAGTAAATTACAAAAATCTATTTGTCCACCACGGTGGCTCACTTGTCCAGAACAAAATAATTTTAAATGGAATATATAAAGTTACATAAAGTGACATGGGGATCATCTTCGCAAGCCAAGGATACTAAGGTAGTACCCTTGGCCGCTCGCCTCTTTAAAAATCGAAACTCCCGCTGCGCCATTTCATTGGATGCGATCAAAACCCATCGCGTCCAATCAAACCATCCGTAACAAGAAATCTTCCGCGAAACAGAAACAATAATGGCGGCGCCCGTGAAAAACGAAAGTTGTCAAGTTTGTGACGAAAATTTGCCAAAAAAGAGTAGACGATCGATATTTAATGAGTTTTTTATAGTTCATGATCAATTATGTGAAATATTAGGACGGGTTCCACAGCCAAATGATTGCGAATCATCGTATGTCTGATTAATTTCAGAAAATTGTGATGAATCCAAAAGTGCAGCTATATTTGATGCATAGCCTAACAAATTTTATTACGAGCATTTTGATTGGTCAGAAATAACATCAGCAAAGGTTACGCAACTTGAGATATTCGACAGGTGGCGCAGTGGGAGTTTCGATTTTTAAAGAGGCGAGCGGCCAAGGGTACGTAACGAACAAAGTGGAGTTAGTATCCTTGGCTTGCGAAGATGCATGGGGATATGCTCGACAAACCTTATAAAAAAACTTGTTATGATTGTCTGCATCCAACCATGGTAATCAGAACTGTCAACCATGTCTCTTTAAAAAACATATGTGGTGAATGCGGAGGTACACCAAATGTGTATTTTGGGTTTCCAGAAATCAGGGATCCTCTCAAACTGCTGTTTATCATTCAAAATATCATTTTCTGTGTGAAGTGAGAACATTTGTATTTCACTGGATAAGTATACAACAGATTTTTGTTTCAATATTTTCCTCATATTTTCTATTTTCCTCATATTTTCCCCATATTTTGTACTTGTCCTCGGACAACTTGACTGAAAAAAGTCACTTGTCCGGAGCTGAATTTTCCCAAGTCTGACAAGTGGGGTATAGTATTTCCACACTCCTGCATTTTGTATTTTAAACTTAAACAAAAGATAGAGAAGGTCAACCTGTTATAGGTGACATACAATTAGATCTATATTCTTTTCCTTATTGAGGGTATGAATTCAACACTGACACAGCCATACAGTAATCAGTCCAACGGATCACTCACACAATATAGGAATTACTAAGGCAAAAAGGAACCTACATTTTATTTCTGCTTTTGTCCAAATTTTCTTGATGACTTAGATGAAGATTTTTTGGTTTACATCTCATATTCTTGGCTTAAAATTAGTATCACATTTGTTATTCCATATTGAATGCATTTTACACTTAATTTATTGCAACATTTAACCCTTTACCACACAATCCTGACTTTTAACAACCCTGAGAAAGAAGCCTTTTGAAAACATTGTGGGAAAAGAAGAAAATGCTGGTAACCAGCATTTTCTTCTTTTCCCACAATGTTTTCTACCCTTTAAGAAACAAATTTTATTTTTGAGCCACATTTGAAATGTCGTCTGCAAATGCCTTCAATTTGGACTAGTCTACCTTTCTGTTGTATGGTAAAGAGTTAAGACCTCAAAGTTTCTTTTTTCCACATATAACAAGTTCAATTACATTACATGAACAGAGATAAAGACATTCTACTTCTTCAAAGGAAAACAAAAATATGACGGGAAAAGCTATCATTGTTATACTAGTATTTCATCAGTTTTTGTTTGCTCTCCTGGCTGTTAACCAGCAGAGCGTATGTCATGGCGTGGGTTCCGTCGTCTTTCGTCCGTCTGTCCGTCATTTAGTCACAGTTTGTTTATCTCATCAATAGATTGAACCCTATCGATTTTGAAAAAAATCTGACAATCAGTGTGGGAAAAGTAGCAATTTAATGTTCAAAATTTCAGTTTCTTGTTAAGGCGACGAAGTCGTCATTTTTGGTCGGACTTGGATGAAACTTGCACACTTTGTTTTTCTTGTCAATAGCTTGAATCCTAATGATTTTGAAAAAAATTTGATAATCAGTGTGGGAAATGTAGCCATTTAAAGTTCAAAAGTTTAATTTCTTGTTTATGGGATAAAAGTCTGCATTTGTGGTCAAATCACTGTGAAACTTGCAGAGTTGCTTTATAGCATCAACAGCTTGAACCCTATTGATTTTTGAAAGAAACTGACAAACAATATGGGAAAAGTCATTTAAATTTGAAAATTTACATTTCTTGTTTACACAATTAAGTCCATAATTTTGATCCAGTTCTTTTGAAACTAGCAAAGCATCATCAAGAGAATGCATGAACTCTATTAAAAAATGAAGAAAATCTAGCAATCAGTTTAGGAAAAGCAGTTTTTTGATTACTTAGTATTGTTTACTGAACACAGGCCACATTTATTTGAGTCACATTTCTTCAAAACCTGCAGGGATTGTTTAAAAGATGAGTACTGAAACCCTATCAAATTAGGCTTGATTCAGAACAATTGGTTTTGAGAAATTGTACTTTAATTTTTTTTTTCACTATTTTTTCAATTCACCATGCCTACTTTTGCTGTCTTAGTGGCTTCAAGCCCAGTTGCAACAATGCCCACCCCCTTTTTTTTGGAGGGGGGGTGGTTGTTTGTCTTTTTCCTCATTGCATCATGAATTCCTTTAGGTATGCAAGAAAAAGAGCAAAATCACTGCCAGTAGGGAGATTCAGGCCCTCAGAGGCCTCTAGTTTGGTTTTTCCCTATTACTTGTTTGATTAAAATTGCTTAACCCTTTCCCATACAATGTCGCCTTTTAATGCCCCTGGGAAAGAAGCCTTTTGAAAACATTGTGGGAAAAGGAGAAAATGCTGGTTACCAGCATTTTCTCTTTTTCCCACAATGTTTTCTACCCTATCAAAGAAAACTTGTATCATTTGAGCCAAATTGAAATAGTCATCTGCAAATGCTTTCAATTTGGACTATGCTAAAAATTTGTCGTCCGGTAAAGTGTTAAAGTTTATAAACTCCGTAACACTCTCAAAGGGTGGCTTGTGACAGTGTGATTCTTCTGATGGGCTAGCCATATATGGCTTGAGGGCCTGCCTAATAAACATGTCCACATTTTTTACCAATCTCAAATTACTATCTGGTCTGATTTTGTAATATATCAGTATGATGAAGTAGGTCAAAAACCAGTGTCAGTTACACAGAAATATGTCATTTTCCGGATCACTGTAGGTAAGGTGTATTACTGCTGTGATAAATTAACTGTACAACATCTTACCAGACAACAAAATTTTGTGCCCCTTCATATTGAAAGCATCTGCAGACTACAAAGTGAACCTGGTTGAAATGATAGGAATTGTATTAGAAAGAGTAGAAAACATTATGTAAAAAGGAGAAAATTCAGGTAAATGGTATTTTCTTCTATTTCCACATAATGTTTTTAACCCTTTCCTGAACGATAAATTTTAGACTGTTCCAAATTCAGAGTTTGCAGATGACAATTTTAAATTTGATGAGAATGACAGAAAGTTCTCCAAAAGGGTAGAAAACACTGTGGGAAAAGGAGAAATTGCTTGTTAGGAGCAATTTCTCTTTTTCCCGCAGTGTTTTCAAAAGACTTGTACTGCAGACACGTGAAAACCAGGGCTTGTTTGGGAAAGGGTTAATTGTCATCTTCCTCAGGGCTGTGAACATGAGATTATTTGGTAATGGGCTGAATATAAGTCATGGGTCTGTTACTTAAAATTAACAGATAGTGTGTGTATATGTATTTATTTATTTTCAAACCTGTTTGGATGTAGGCAGACTGTTAAAACTTGCAGTAGGTAGGAAATTCTTTAGTACTTTAATCCTTAAAGTGCTGAATTTATGTACTGGACCTCTCTAATTAAGAAAAACAGCCTGAAATATTGCTATTTCAAGGTTGTTTCCGTTAGAACATGACACAGTAGCAGACAGTGTAGATCAAAGATTAGACTGCACATTATGTGCAGTCTAATCTTGATCTACACTGTCTGCAAAAACAACTTAAGTCGGTACTAGGGCTTTAAACTCTTTCTCGAACAAAAAAAAACCGGTAGACTTTTCCAAATTGAATGTACTAAGTCTTGCAGATTGCAAATCAAAATGTGTTTTAAATGATCTGATGTTAAATGTATTTCAACAAGTAGAAAACGTGGTAGGAAAAGAGAAAATTTTGGATACCAGCATTTCCTCCTTTTCCCACAATATTTTTAAAAAGGTTTTTTTTCTCAAGGATGTTAAAACATGGGATTGTGTGGTAAAGGGTTAATACATATATTGAAGTCAGAGGCACATAAAACATTCCTCTTTACCTGTAACATAGGCAACATGATGTGGATTGGCTAAAGTGTGGATGAAGATTGGATTGCATATTATTTACAGTATCTACACTGCTTCCAGCATTTTTCAAGATATTCTGGGTCTGTATTCACCAACCATGGTAAGCATATTCTTTGTCCAATTCTCAGAATTTTCTAGAGATGAAAGTAACACAACTTCCGATTGGTTAAACCATTTTGTTTAGCCAATCAGAAGTTGTGTTACTTTTAAATATAGTAAATCTTGGAAAGTAAGTCACTAAGAATGTTCTTAAGAATGGTTGGTGAATACGGACCCTGTCTGGTCAGAATAACCTCGAGTATTCCTGATTATGGTTAATGATTGAAAATTAAATTACGTTTCATTCAAACCTTTAAAAAACATTTCCAATGGATAGGGACCATGACGAAGAGGGCTTTTGAAAACAAATTGTAGGAAAAGGAAAAAATAATGGTATCCAGGATTTTCTGTTTTTTGCTACATCTACACTACCAAAGACAAACTTATCATTTCAGCAACATTTAATTTGTTCTTTGCAACAGCTTTAAAATGGAAGAGTCAAAAAAAGAAAAATTATCATTTGGTTAACCCTTTACCAAACGACAATAATTCAGACTGATCCAGATTGAAAGCAGTTGCAGACAACAAATTAAAGGTGGCTCAAATGACAACATTTGTCCTTGATAGAGTAGAAAACATTGTGGGAAAAGGAGAAAATGCTGGTTATCAGCATTTTCTCCTTTTCCCACAATGTTTTCAAAAGGCTTCTTCCTCAGGGTCGTTAAAAGTAGGGATTGTGTGGTAAAGGGTTAAGTATTAGTCAGCAGCTGGATGTAATGTGCTACTGTATAAATTTTCTTATTGAAAAGAAAAGAAACAGGAAGCAAATTCAAAAATCCTATTTGACAAAAGACATGATAGGGTGAAAAGCAAATGTAATTTTATATTCAGTAAAATCACCTGCCTATTAACACATGAGAATGGAATGTGGCAGATCGATACAGTTTAGATGAAACTGTAATACATCAATAATGTTGACATTCCAAGAAGCTTTGAGCAGCTAAAATACTGATACCTTATATCAAGATATTCAGTAGCAATGCTCTTGTTCTCATTTGTCTCTATGTTTTCAAAACTAGTTGTTGCATTAGGCAGGAAAAATTGTCCGGAGGAGGTAATTTGTTCAAGTGTCATTGCACTAAGGATGGGATTTAACCCTTTACTACACAGTCACTAGTTCTCATGATTCTTGCAAAGAAGGCCTTTGAAAACACTGTAGGACAGGAGGAAAAATTGGTTACCTGAGCATTTTCTCCTTTTTCTCACTGTTTTCTACTTTTCACAGACAAATAGATCTATTACAATTTCAGTCAAATTTATTATATTTCGTTTGCAATTATTTAGAATATGGACGAGTCTAAAATTTTGTGGTCTGGTAAAGAGTTAACCCTTTCCCAAACAAGCCCTGGTTTTCACATGTCTGCAGTACAAATCTTTTGAAAACACTGTGGGAAAAGGAGAAATTGCTCGTAACGAGCAATTTCTCCTTTTCCCACAGTGTTTTCTACCATTTTTGAGACCTTTCTGCCATTTTCATAAATTTAAAATTGTCGTCTGCAAACTCTTTCAATTTGGACCAGTCCAAAATTTGTCGTTTGGGAAAGGGTTAACGAATATGTATCATGAAGCATTGGGTCTGGTTGACATTCCTTCCTTGAGTGTTTCTGGTTGATGTCTGTTATTTACATAAAAAGGAAACACAAACTAAGTTTTGGGTAGATATAACTTGACAGTCAGACAGAAAAGTGTTATCGGGAACCATTCAGGAACCATTCAATTGTCTGAAAACTAGAAATTATTAGGTCTGTAAAATATAGTGGCATGAATGATAGACAACCATTTTTTTTTTTTAAATGAAATACTGAGGGAGTTTAACCCTTTACTAAACAATCCTGAACTTAAAAAATCCCAACAAAGAAAGTTAGTAGAAACATCGAGGGAATAGGAGAATATTCTGGTAACAAGCATTTTCTTCTTTTCCTACAGTGTTTTCTACCCTTGTAGAAGCAAACCCAGTCGAATTTAGTTTGTCGACTGCAAATCCTCTCATTTTAGATGAGTAAGAAATTTTTCCATTTGGTAAGGAGTTAACCCTTTCCCAAACAAGCCCTGGTTTTCACGTGTCTGCAGTACAAGTCTTTTGAAAACACTGTGGGAAAAGGAGAAATTGATTGTAACGAGCAATTTCTCCTTTTCCCACAGTGTTTTCTACCCTTTTTTAGAACTTTCTGCCATTTTCATAAAATTTAAAATTGTCGTCTGCAAACTCATTCAATTTGGACCAGTCCAAAATCTGTTGTTTGGGAAAGGGATATCCCTTAAGCTGCTCAAGCGCGACTCACTGACCTTTTGCGGACATTGTAGATCAAGATCAGACTGCACAGAACCTGCAGTCTGATCTTTGATCTACACTGCCCGATAAGGAGATATATTTCTCCAAAAAGTAAGTTTGAAAATAACAACGTTCGGGTTTTTACTATCGGCTCGAAAGTTTTACTTAACTTATTCAGCAGGATAAGGGTTAACTCTTTTACTGCCAAGTAAATGGATTCCACATTTCTGTCTAGTCTAAATTTTTTTTCATTGAAAATTAAGAAAATTTTGGTCGGATACTAGCATCAGGTAGCGTACACGGTAGATCCAAGATCAGACTGCACATATGTGCAGTCTGATCTTGACCTACACCGTCCACACAAGCTATCCAAGATGACGTTAGCAGTGAAAGCATTATAGCATGCGCCCTTCAGCGCTTTTAGCAAAACATGCAGCATGATCTTGGATCTACACTGTCTGCAAAGTACAGATACTTCGGTAAAAAGCATCCCTTAACCCTTTACCACCCATTACAGAATTTTTACAACCATTTTGCAAGAAGAATTTAGAAAACATTGTGGGAAATGGAGAAAATGCTAATAACCAGCTTTTTCTCCTTTTCCCACAATGTTTTCTATCCTCCCTAAGAAGAATTTTTATTTTTAAGTCACGCTTATTTTGTTATCTGCAAAAGCTTTCCATTTGAGCAAGTCCTAGATTTTCAGCCAAGCTCCCGTAGCTCAGTCAGTAGTGTACAGGACTGGAGAACAGGGTTTGGTGGATCAATCACGGTTGTTTTGACTGTGGTTATGTGGGAAAGCAGCTGGTGGCTTGGAAAGAATATTGATTGATTGATTGATTGATTGATTGATTGGGGTTTAATGCTGTTTTTAGCATTATTTCAGTTATATCGCGGCGGCCAGTGCACCTACCTATGCTTTCCTGGAGTTTCTTTTACCAGTGCTCCGCACAATATTCTTTCCAAGCCACTGGCTGCTTTCCCACATAACCATTGTCGAAACGATGGTCAGCAGTGAGAGAGGAATGAATCCTGTCGCAATGACTATCATCAATTCTCAGAAAGAAATTGGCCAAGCCGGGGATCGAATCAGCGACCTCCTGTTCTCAAGTCCTGTATGCTACCAACCAATATTGTGCAGAGTACTTGTAACAGTAACTCCAGGAAAGCATGGACAGGGCACACACTGGCAGTGATATAACTGAAATTATGTTGAAAACGTAGTTAAAACACAGTACAATCAACCAATCAATCACTGTCAATCAATTAACTTAAATTTCTCAATTTTTAAAGGGTTATATTGCAATATTTGCAATGTTTTTCCATGGCTGAAAATGTCCCTTTTGTTTTTTGGCACACAAAGGGTTAACTCTAAGTTTCCACACAACAGAACCTTATTCTTGTCCAAGTTGAAAAAAATGGCAGATGACAGCAGCAATTCAAATGTGGCTAAAATTATGAAATTTGTCTTTGAATGGGTAGAAAAAAATGGTGAAAAAAGAAGAGAAACTTGTTACCAGCATTTTCTTCTTTTCCCACAAGGTTTTAAAAGGCTTTTTCGTGAGGATTGTGAAGACTTTGTGTTATGTGGTAAATGGTTAAGATTTGTTTCTTCCAAAAGATTGAGGTTCTGTGAAAGGGTACGAAATTTCCCCTCTCAACCCTTTACCAAATGACCAAAGTTTAGACACTTTGTCAATCTTCAGGTCTCATTTTCTCAAAGCTAATATTCACAGTCTTGACTTTTAAACTTTTGAGTAGGCAGGGATTGCCCATACAGATATGGGCGCTAAATGACCAAAGCTGTTGATACCCCATAAAATAACATTAATTCATATAGACTCTGATTATTCCAAATTCAAAGCATTAGCAGACTTCAAATTAAAATATGACTCAAAAATTGAAATATGTTTTGTGAAGGGTAGAAACATTGTGGGAAAAGGAGAAAATGCTGGATACCAGCATTTCTCCTTTTCCCACAGTATTTTAGAAAAGCTTTCATTCTCAGGGTTGTGAAAAGTCAAGATTATATGGGAAAGGGTAAACTGGTGTTATTAAGAAATTGTGTGCATTCTTGGAGAACAATTCTAGTCTATAGATCCAAATATTGCTCAGATAGCTCTTTGTGGAACGCTGTTAGTAATGTAACAGAATTAATATTCCGAATTGCTTATTCTGACTGAACAAACTAAATTTGAACCAGTTTTGTTTGAGAATGTCTTTTGGTTGCCCCTGTTTTAGGAAATTGGAAGAACAAAGAAGCAGCTGAGTATTATGTATTACGAGCAATTACGCCTTTAATTGTTTCTTTTATTACATTATACCTTGATTATGTAATTGCCCGTTAATAGCGTGTATGTAGGCAGTAGCTTAACCTCTACCCCATAACCATGATTTCTAACGATCGTAACGGAGTAAGCTTTGGAAAACATTGTGGTTAAAGGAGAAAATGCTGGTTACCAGCATTTTCTCCCTTTCCCACAATGTTTTCTACTCTATCAAAGAAAAATTGTACCGTTTGAGCCACATTAACATTCTTCCTTCCCAAAATCAAATTTATTAAGCACCCTTTTCACAGAGCATGGTTCAAATGTATATGAAGCAGGAATCTAAATATCACCTCAGCACTTCCTTTTGCTTTTTATGGAGAAAGAAACAGTTGAAATAGTTGTATTGAAAATGTTTGAAAGTTCTGATAAGGTAGATAATAGAACAAAAAAATTCTGTTTTCTGCAATGTAAATGAAAAAGACGGTTCAAAGTTTGTGTAATGCTGCAAAGAACTACCGTTTGAACCATATGAGCCATGCTGTGTGAAATGGGGGTTTAATGCATATCCAAATGTATTGACCCAGGTCAGCCTATGCAGTCCAAGCAGGCTGATATGGGCTGAAATCTTTTTTCTTTTGCTTTTTGTAAATTTTCTGCATGTCAAAGGACCAGTGTTCCTCATGAATCAATCAGTTTTTAGGCAAAATAGATTTTATGGGTCCATGATTATGTGATGTAGTGCTTGGTATCATGGATCACGGAGATGCATTTAGCCCCTTTTAGCCAGAGCATAGCTCATGTGTTGTATAATTCATGTTTGCATGATGTAGACCCTGGATCAAATTGCACAGAAGCACAGTCTGATTTAAATCTATGCTATCTGCTTATGTGGCCCTTTCAGCAATGTAAATGTTGTATAGGGCTCTAAGGGTTGGCATCCAAATAAAGGTTAGAGAATGCTTGGATGATGCCAATAAATATTTTAGTGCCAGATCCTTGTGGAATGCAATTCATTTCTTGTAGGCTTGTGTTTTATTCTGGAAGTGTTGTGTGATGATATACTTGTGTACACATTCAGTAAATGTTGATTAACTCTTTACGAAACGACAAAAATTTTAGACTAGTCCAAATTGAAAGCATTTGCAGATGACAAATGTGACTCAAAAAGTTTAAATTTGTTATGGGAAGGTAGAAAACATTGTGGGAAAAGGAGAAAATTCTGGTTACCAGCATTTTCTCCTTTTCCCAATGTGTTTTCAAAAGGCCTATTTCTTAGGGTCGTTAAAAGTCGGGATTGTGTGGTAAAAGGTTATAACCCTTTAGCAAATGGCAATTTCAGACAAATCCAAATTCAGAATTACTAAGTTACAGACGAGAGATTGACCCACTCATGCAGTTGCTCAAATGATGAAATTTGTGTTTGAGATGGTAGAAAACATTGTGGAAAAAGAAGAAAATGCTGGTTATCAGTGTTTTCTCCTTTTCCCACAATGTTTTTTTCCCTCAAGGTTGTCAAAATACTGGATTATTCAGTGCAGAGTACTCTGTGGTTGCAACAGTTGACTTTGAAAACACCCTTGGTAAGTAGGAAAGACGGGGGAAATCTGCATGAATTCAAGTTGAATACTTACATATAATATCAAAACATAAGTTGTTTGGAACAAGGGATTTGCCTTTTTGCCACAATGTTTTTAATAGTTGTTTGCTTCAGCATGAAAAAAGGGGTGTATAGGTGGTTATTTGTCAGTCTTCTTCATGAGGATAACATTTTTAGCTCCACTGGCCAAAGGCCAGCGGGCTTATGTCATGGCCCGGTGTCTCTCGTGTGTCCATCCGTCCGTCCATGCATTAACTTTTATTTCAAACATCTTCTTCTCCGAAACTACCCATCCAATTTTCATGAAACTTCACAGAAATGATCCTGCCATGGTCCTCTTCAGAATTTGTTGAAAGAATTTGATTCCTTCAAAAACTCTGGTTGCCATGGCAACAAAACTGAAAAATATTGGAAATCTTTAAAAATCTTCTTGTCTGAAACCATAAGGCATAGGGCTACCAAATTTGGCATGTAGCTTTATGTAGTAGACCTCTATCAATTTTCTTCAAATTATAGCCCTGGGGTCAAAATTGGCTCTGCCCCAGGGGTCACAAGTTTTACCTAGGCTTATATAGAGAAAACTTTAAAAATCTTCCTGTACCTAGCCATAAGGCCTAGAGCTACCAAATTTTGCATGTAGCTATATCTAGTGGGCCTCTACCAAGCAGGCCAAAATTTTAGCCCTGGGGTCAAAATTGGCCCCGCCGCAGGGGTCACAAGTTTTACATGGGCTTACATAGTGACAACTTAAGAAATCTTCCTGTTTTGATTTTTTTTTTTTTGAAATTAGCCTTGCATCAGGGGTCTTATGTTTTACAGAGGCTTCATATGGACAAAACTTGAAAATCACCTTATTTATAACCATACAGCATAGACTTGTATTATTTTGGCATGTGGCTTTATCTTGTGGACTTCTACCAGGGTTCAAGTAATTATAGCTCTGGGATCAAAAATGGCTTTGCCCTGCGGGTCTCAACTTTCACATGGGCTTTTACAGAGAAAACTTTGAAAGTCTTCATTTTGAAACCATTTGGCTCAGAATTGAAATGTTTAGTATTTATGGTTTATATTTATAAGCCAGTGGAGCGATACAGGGCCATCATGGCCCTCTTGTTTTGTCTGCGGCAGAATAGAAATGATGTGCTTTTTTAAAAAAAAAATTAGAAAATTGCAGCAAATGCATTTCTGATAAGGTTTTGGGGAGGTTTTGATCAATGCAATATATTCTTAATTCATCATGTTAAACGATTTCTTCATTATGGATGTTTTAAAATGCAGGCTACTTCTGATTCATCCAGGTTTGTTTGTTGTTTAGCTTGGAGGCACAGACAGAGTTACATGCACTGAAGCGTCTATCCCTTTACCAAACAATCCAGAGTTTTAGCAACCCTGAAGAAGATGGCTTTTGAAAACACTGTTTTCAGCATTTTCTCCTTTTCCAATAAGGTTTTCAACCCCCACAAAGGCACATTCCAACATCTTAGCCACAATTTGTCATCTGCAAATGTGTTCATATTGGACAAGTCTAAAAATTTGCTGTCTGATAGAGAATTAAGATATGCATGCATTTTATTGACAGTTTTTGTGTATATATAATGTTGAAATGTCTGAGTCAGTAAAACCTGTGCACTTATAAACCAGCCAGCATTTTAGAGGAATGCAAGGTGATAGACACAGAAAACTCTTACAAAAACTGCTTTCACCAACCATTCTAAACTTTGTCTGGCTCTTTAGTTCTTGACATTTAGCCATCAGATTGGTTGAGATTTTTTGTCAGTCAATCAGATTACGCGTCTTGGAATATACTGATAGAATTAACACAAAATTTGTGATGGATGGTGAATAGAGAATACGATTCCTGGTACTACCTAGGCATTATAATATTGGAACAACTGTATGCAATTCCTGATACATTGTTTTACACTTGATAATAGTTTCTTATTTCTGTGGCATATTGTGAGAGCTGTTTTTAGTGCTTTGGAAGGTATTCATGGGATATCAAAGTAAGATTCTTCTCAAACACTGTGATTGTCCTCTGTGATGTATAGATTTATTATGTGACCATCAGTATGTCAGAGGCATTGGATGGAAAATCAAAGGTTTGCAACTTTTCATGTGATTAGTATTTTTATACCCCCCAAAACTCTGTTTGGGGGGTATATAGGAGTCAGCTTGTCAGTCGGTCCGTCTGTCCATCTGTCCGTCCGTCGGTCGGTCTGTAGCTTTTTGTCCGCTCTATTTCTCATAAACTACTGGACGAATTTTATTCAAACTTCACAGGTAAACTCAGTATCAAGCAGAGATGTGCATATGAAATGTTGGTTATGGTTCATTGATTTTTCACTGAGTTATGGCCCTTTCATGAAATTTCTTTTTTTTTTCAACTCTTATTTTTTTACGAAACCATTCTGCATTCTGTGACAAAGAGCTGTTTTGTGACAAGGAGCTGGTGGGGGGTATGATCACTTTTAGTGATAGCTCTAGTTTGTTTAGGAATGAAGGAAACAGATCGCCTAACAAAGGAAGTCATCATGTCTACATTTGGCATGCATTTATCAGTGTCAGGCTTGTTTTTATAGGATTCAAAATTAATCCTTTAAAGGGAATAATCCAGTATCCAGTGTGTTACATACATTTAGATATGTGTTACTTTGGACAACACTCTACAGGTAGGACATTTTATTTGGCAATTTACAAATGGTTAGTGTGGTGAGTCGGTATTTTTGACTTTTTATACGCCCGTCAAAGACGGAACGTATTATGGGATCACCCGTGGCGGGTGGGCGGGTGGGTGGGCAGCGTCCAGTTCTTTGTCCGGAGCATATCTCCAAAACTATACTACCTACGGTCATGAAATTTCATGCGTGGATAGATCTCATCAAGTGGGAGTGCAGTGCACAGGAATCATAACTCTTGCTTCCTTAATTTTTGAGTTATTGCCCTTTCTTGTTTTTCATACTTGAATATTGTCCGGTGAATATCTCCAATACTATACTACCTAGGGTTATGAAATTTCATGAGTGGATAGATCTCATCAAGGGGGAGTGCAGTGCACAGGAATCATAACTCTTGCTTCCTTAATTTTTGACTTATTGCCCTTTGTTGTTTTTCATACTTGAATTTTGTCCGGAGCATATCTCCAAAACTATACTACCTACGGTTATGAAATTTCATGCATGGATAGATCTCATCAAGGGGGAGTGCAGTGCACAGGAATCATAACTCTTGCTTCCTCAATTTTTCAGTTACTGCCCTTTCTTGTTTTTCATACTTGAATTTTGTCCGGTGAATATCTCCAATACTATACTACCTACGGTTATGAAATTTCATGTCTGCATACATCTCATTAAGGGGGAGTGCAGTGCACAGGAATCATAACTCTTGCTTCCTCAATTTTTCAGTTATTGCCCTTTCTTCTTTTTCATACTTGCATTTTCTCCGGTGAATATCTCCAAAACTATACTACCTAGGGTTATGAATTTCATGCCTGCATACATCTCATTAAGGGGGAGTGCAGTGCACAGGAATCATAACTCTTCCTTCCTTAATTTTTGACTTATTTTCATACTTGAATTTTGTCTCGAGCATATCTCCAAAACTATACTACCTATGGCTGTGAAATTTCATGCGTAGATAGATCTCATCAACTGGGAGTGCAGTGCATATGAACCATAACTCTTGCTTAATTTTTGACTTATTGCTCTTTCTTTATTTTGAAACTTTAATTTTGTCCAGTGCATATCTTCAGAACTATACTAGCTAAGGATATGAAATTTCATGCGTGGATACATTCCATCAACGGGAAGTGCTGTGCATATAAATTTCAACTCTTGCTTGCTTAATTTTTCAGTTATTGCCCTTTCTTGTTTTTTTTTTTCAAACTTGAATTTTGTATGATGCATATCTCTCAAACTATACTACCTCGGGTTATGAAATTTTAGGGCTGGATACATCTCATCAAGGGGTAGTGCAGTGCACATGAAATATAAATTGCTTATTTTTTATGCACCAGCATTTTCTCCTTTTCCCACAATGTTTTCTACCCTTTCCAAACCAAATTTCAATTTTTGAGTTACATTTAGTTTGTCAACTGCAAATGATTTCAATTTGGACTAGTCCAAACTTTTGCTGTGTGGTAAAGAGTTAATAGTAATACAATAATAAACAAGAGTTCCGTCAACACAAATACACTGCCATTATCTTCAGTCAACAGTAAAAAAAATATTCTGCACTACTATTTTTCTATACCCCCTCTTTATCATTATTATGCCCCAACTTTACAACTTGGGGTAAGACGGGCGTATCTTGCGACAATTTGCCGCTCTTGTTAAACATTTAAATTAGGAAACTACCTGGAAAAGGAAGAAAGTTTTTAAACATGTTAGGGAAGGATAGAATGCTGAAAACAAGCACTTTATTCTTTTCTCACATTGATTCCAAACTTCTCAAGGACAGGTCCCTTGTTTGTGCCATATTAGAATTTCTTCTGCAAGTGCTTTAATATGGAAAAGTCTTAAATTTTGTCCATTGGTAAAAAGTTGAGGAAATGTTTATTCATATCATTTCACTGTATTCCATCTTTCAGACCCAGGATGCATCAGAAGCCAGTGCATACACCTTCAATGAATATGACACAACCACTGATGAAGACAAGGAACAGCTACTTATAGACTTTTCTACACCGGAAACTTCCCGCCGAAATTTATTCCCGTCCCGAGGTCATAGCAGTGGCCGTTCATCAATAACAAGGTAAAGGGTAATTTTGTTTGTATAACCCTTTACTGCTCAATTCCAACTTCTAACGACCCTGAGAAAGAAGCCTTTTGAAAATATTGTGGGAAAAGGAGAAAATGCTGGTAACCAACATTTTCTCCTTTCCCTGCAATGTTTTCTTCCCTTCCCAAAACAAATTTTAATTCTTCAATCACATTTATTTTGTCGTCTGCAAATGCTTTCAGTTTGGACCAGTCTAAAATTTTGTTGTTTGGTAAAGAGATATTCCTGGTAACATTATTTTTATTTACAGGTAGATCTATCTGCACTTAGGAATTTGTACTACTTTATGATATTGAAGTTTTTAAAAGCCAAGCCCAGTCAGTATCCCACAGGGCTTGAGAAGAGGGTTTGCTGGTTTGAATCCCAGCTCGGCCAATTTCTTTCCAAGGATTAATGATAGTCATTGTAACAGGATTTGTTCTTCTCTCGCTGCTGATCATTATTTCGAAGATCGAATGTGGGAAAGCACCCAGTGGCTTGGAAAGATTATTGTGTGAAGTACTGGCAAACAGAAACTTTAGGAAAGTCAGTTGAAAGATTCATAAGCTACCTGTAGGAAAAAAGGCTTTCAAAAACATTGCAGGAAATAGAGAAAATGATGGCAATCAGCATTTTCTACTTTTTCCACGAGGTTTTCTACCCTTTCAAAGACAAATCCTGTTATTTGAGGTACATTTAACCCTTTACCAAATAAGCCCTGGTTTTCAAGACCCATGAAAGGAAGGCCTCTGAAAACATTGTGGGAAAAAGAGAAAATGAAGTTAACCAGAATTTTGTCCTTTTCCCACAATGTTTTTTACTCCATCAAAGACGAAGGTCATCTTTTGAGCTATGTTTAATTTGCTTTCTGCAAATGCTGTCAATTTGGTGTGTCCAAAATTTTGTCATTAATGGTAAAGAGTTAAAACCCAGTAAAAGTTCAAGGTTTTGTTTACTTTTCATAAGTTGTAGGTATCTCTTACTATTGTAAACAGTAGAGATACTTGGGTGTCAGCACTCTTACATCTCATATCCTGTTATCTGGCCTGACGTGCTCAAATTGAGATATTTTGTCCTCAAACTGAGATATTTTATCATTGCTTACCTTTATCTGCTACTCTTCTCCTGTGTCACATTATGAAAGTAAGACCTTTTTGAAAGTAACCTCTTTCGGAAACAGTCCTGCGTTTTATCTCTTTACCTAACAATTCCAAGTTTTCATGACCTTGGAGCAATTTCTCCTTTTCCCACAGTGTTTTCAAAAGACTTGTACCGCAGACACGTGAAAGCCAGGGCTTTTTTGGAAAAGAGTTAATGTATCTCTATGAGGCATGATAACAAAGCAGTTATCATAATAATTATGGGTCCATAAAATTCATTTTGTATAACAATCAACTGAAAAAGAAGATGACTTGTTCTTTGACAAGCAGAAAATTGACCATTAGCAAAAAGTTTCGACCAAGGTCAGCCTGCATCGATACTTTTTGCAAGTGCATTAACTCTTTACCAAACGACAAAAATTTAGACTGGTCGAACCAAATTCAAAGCAAATGCAGACGAAAAATTCAAGGTGGCTGGAATGACGAAGTTTGTCCTTGATAGAGTAGAAAACATTGTGGGAAAAGGAGAAAATGCTGGTTACCAGTATTTTCTCCTTTTCCCACAATGTTTTCAAAAAGCCTCTTTCTCTGGGTCGTTAAAAGTAGGGATTGTGTGGTAAAGGGTTAAGCCACCTTTTCACAGCATGGCTCATTTCATTTTGCATAGTTTGCTACATGTAGAACAATTTAATCAGATATAATATTTGACTTTCATTTCAGTAAAACAGACGAAGAGAATTTTGAGGATTATGGCTTAGGAGAATTGGAATCAGATTCTTCAGATAATCTCTCGTAAGTTGTACAAAATATTTAATCCCCAGATTATCCTTGTAAAAAGGCTTAACTCCCGTGCACTTTACACATGTAGTGTGCATCTATTATAAATTCAATGAAAATCTTCTTGAGTCTTTTTAAGACAATATCCTCAGTCTTAAAAGAAGCAGAAATATTTTTTAAGGAAAAAAAAAATGGTATATGAGCTGTTTCCAAGGGCTTATGAATTCAATGGCAGAGAAGTAAATGAAGCCATTTTGTGAATTCAGTGATATAGCTACCTGACCTAACAGAAGTAGTTTTTATATATGATCAAGGGCAAAAAGATAGGTTTCAACTCTTGAAATACCTTTTACAACTATTGTGTTGCCTATGGAGCCAGTTTGGATCAAAATCAAACTGCACAAAATATGCAATCTGATCTTTGATCTACACTTTACACTTTGCTTAGACATCCCTTACAAGAGCAGCTTTGAAATTACAATTATTTTTGGTCTTATTTCTAGACTTAAAGTGTCTGCTGAGTTTATTTTGCACTTTAACTCTTTACCACACAATTCAGAGTTTTAATAACCTTGAGGGAGAAGCCTTTTGAAAACATTGTGGGAAAAGCAGAAAATGTTTACCAGCATTTCCTCATTTTTCCCACAATATTTGCACATTTCCTAAAATAGTCCCTTGTGGACTTGATTTTATTTAGTCATATGTAGCAAAAAAAAATTAAAAAATGAAATGAGCAATGCTCTGTAAAATGGAGGCTAAATGCATGTGCGAAAAGTATCGACCCAGGTCAGCCTGCGCAGTTCACACAGGCTGACCTGGGCTGAAACTTTTCGCTATTCATCATTTTTCTGTATGTCCAAGGACCAGTCTACCTCATGATTGAGTCGTTTGTTAAGAAAAGTTGCTATTTGGATCTATAATTATGTGATGGCTTGATTGGTATAATACAGCATGGAGATGCATTAAGCCCCATTTTGCCAGAGCATGGCTCAAATATTTTTAACAGCGGACTAGTATCATGCTCTGTAAAATGAATCTGTTTGTATATTTTGAAGTTTGTGCTATGATCTCAGTGCTTTGTATAAGTTAACTGCACATTAGTCCCTGTATTCACATGAAGCTTTTCCCAAGATATAAACTTGTCCATTTTAGGAAAGAAATCTTTTGAACCGTCAATGTTTGTGTGATTGCATTACCTCAAACATGGGAAAGCGTTCTTCTTTGTGAAGAAAAATATTTGCAGAACCCAGAACTTTCTACCATCTGACCTACAATAAGGAAACATATCCTGCCATTATATATCTTAGCCATGCTCTGGCAAAAGGGGATTTAATGCCTCTCTGTGATACATGATGCCATGCCAGTCATCACATAATTATGGATCCATACAATCCATTTTGTATAACAACCAAGTGAATCACGAGGTACACAGGCCCTTTGACATGCAGATTTGGCCTTAGTCGAATACGCAGGCGAAGCTAAATAGATATGTTTTTTTGTGAATGCATTAAGCTCCATTTTCACAGAGCATGGTTCATTTACATGTTTACCAAGGTCCTCTCCTTATTTTCCCCTTGCTTTCCTGTTTCAGCTGTGATAGTTGCCATCGTGCCAGAAGAAGCCCAAGGCATCGCCATAGAGGGTAGATATTATACATTTAGCTATAAATCCTTTTGCTCAAGCTTTTTTCTTCTTTGCCCTTGTCTATCCTTTGTCTAATATAGTGCACTGTTCCAATATCCTTCCCTGTTCCTTTGGAAGGCTAAGTTTGACTATTTGAGACATGCTCTGGCAAAAGGGAGGTTAATGCATCCCCATGATCCCTGATACCAAGCAGTTCATTACATAATCATGGATCTATTAAATACATTTTGTCAAACAACCATCTGAAGATGAGGTACACTGGTCCTTGGACATGCAGAAAATCAACCAGTGGCAAAAAGTTTCGGCCCAGGTCAGGCTGCGCCGACTGCACAGGCTGACCTGGGTTGATACTTTTCGCAGATGCATTAAGTCCCCTTTTCACAGAGCCTGGCTCATTTTGAGAATTTCTAGACTGATTAATTAATAAAATGGACTTTTCTACATTGACCCTGATAAAGATATTGTCAGCTTCAGACATCCACTTTCTTCCATGGCAGACCACTTTTTTCAGGGTTTTCATTTAAAGCCGATTGCCGATCAAAAACATCGGTTGAAATCGGCCTTTAATCGGTTGTTTTTGCTGGATCTTTGAAAAATCGATTGCGTTGTTTATATCGAAAATATTTCACGCGTTGGTAACTGTACTGCGACACCGAAACCAGAAACAATTGGTTTATGAATGTTCCACGGTCATTCATTGGATACTTGCATCCAATTATCCAATCGTAGGCAAAAATACATTTCTCCGATCTCCATTTGGTAATCATGGTCGCTAAAGCCTAGGCGGCCCCCTTGACCCCTGGCCTGTTGTTTTTGTCAGTCAATCGGTTGCTTCATTTCAAAATGAAACCCCTGCGTTTGTTTAAAAAAAAAGTGTGCCAGACTTTAAAATTTCAGACTTGGTCCAAATTGAAGAGGGTTTTGCAGGTGAAAAGTTAAATGTTGCTCAGGTTTATAGGATTTGTGTCTGAAAGGGCAGAAAACATTGTCAGAAAAGGGGAACATTTGTGAACAAGTCAGTTTTCATTTTGCCACAATGTATTTGCTTGTTTCATGTAAATTACCCTTTGTTCAAATTGGTCACCTGTACTTTCATAGCATGTTCCAAGGTCAGGATGTAATCAGTTGACGCTTTACCAAACAGCAAAATTTTGGACTCGACTAATTTGAAAGCATTTGCAAATACAATAAAATTTAAATGATGATTTGTGTCTTTGACAGGGTAGAAAACATTGTGGGAAAAGGAGAAAATGCTGGTTACCAGCATTTTCTCCTTTTCCCACAATGTTTTCAAAAAGTCCTTTCCTCGGGATCGTTAAAACCTGGGATTGTGTGGCTAAGGGTTAATAGAGGTAGTGAGAAAGTTACTTTTTGTGTTATGGGAACTTGAAGTAGAAAGTAATAAACTTTTCAACTATAAAGATCAAGTGATAAGATTGTATTCAGTAGGTTAAATCAACATAAGATAAATTACATTTTTGGAAATTATTAGGATTTAAATCTTGTTATTTTACCAAAGTATGTTGATTTTAATCACTTAGACGTCATACAAGCAAAAGATTAATCATAAGAGTGTGAGATGGCAGATATTTACATTGAACCATGTTGTTAATTCTTAGACACACCTCTAAGTTAAACATGTGACATAATGAAGAAATGTGTGAACGAGATGACATTATGTTTTTTGAATGATATGAAATACATAATGGAAAAAGCCAAAGCTTGTAACAAACAAGTGCTCTGTTCTCACCATATTTTTCAATCAAGTTAATTGCAAGGAAATAATAAAAAAATCGGGATCCTGCATGGCTCAGTGGTAAAGTGTTGGACTCATATTACTTGAAAGCCCCAGGTTGCAGCCTCACTTGAAGTGCAAGGCTTTTCATGGAAGTGTCATAGGGCAAGACACTTCGGAGCCCAAGCCAGTTACTATGAAAAAACAATGTACCTGTTAATTCCTTGTGTTTTCTTAAATGTATATCTATTTAGGTTTCATTTTTAAAGCCATCTGTTCATGCGAATGAAAATTAGCACTCTTTCTATTAACTTTCCAAAAAAAACTTGGGAAAAGAAATCTAGTTCAATTTTAAGCCTTTACCTCACAATCCCATATTTTAACAACCCTGAGGTGGAGTACTTTTCAAAACATTGTGGGAAAAGCAGAAAATTCTGGTAACCAGCATTTCCAGCTTTTCCATAAATGTTTTCTACCCTTTACAAATTCTCTCAGTTGAACCACTTTAAATTTGTTGACTGCAAATGCTTTCAATTTGGACAAGTCTGAAATTTTGTTGTTTTGTTTAGAGTTAATTCCCCTTCAAAAGGCATAGCCCATTTTTTTTACCCCAAAAAATTTCAATATAGACAAGTGTAAAAGTTTATCACCGTGCATATAGTGAAGTATTTTAGTGCTGAACTATGAGGTTTTGCAATGTGAGAAAGTAAATCAGAGGCTTGGGGCCATTATAAATCATACTGTAATCAATATTATGTAGCAATTTGTTTTGGCTGATATTCTGATAAACTTTCTGACTTTATGTTTCTTCTATTTTAATCAGCCCAGACTAATGGCTCCAAAATTATAATAAACAGTGTAATACAGTTAAACGACAGTTTAATGAGTTTCTGTAATAATGCAAAACATTTACTTTTCAAGGCAAAATAGTTTTTTATCCATAGGGTGTTGTATGAAATGAATAGATACCTGTCTGGGCAAAAGCAGCCTTACCCTTTACCACACAACAAATTTTAGACTCTCACAAACTGCAGACAACAAATTTCAAAATTGGTATTAATGAGCTTAAGTTTCTCTGATAGGATAGAAAACATTTTGGGAAAAGGAGAAAATGCTGGTTACCAGCACTTTGACTTCTTTTCCCCTCATTGTTTTCAAAAGCTTTCTCCAACAAGGTTGTTAAAATTCAGGACTGTTTAGTAAAAGGGTTCACTAATTAAAAAACATTTCAATGTTTCTCATAACGTGAAATTGTCTTTCAAATGGTAGAAAATGTTGCCTTTTCCAACAATGCTTTCAAAACTTTCTTCTCTGGGTTTGTAAAGGTTGAGATTGAATGGTGAACGGCTAAAACTTTTCCCAGCAGGTTAGAAGTTCATATAGGGTAGCTACAGACTTATTTAATGACTGCTTTACAGTTGAATTACCAGTAATTGCCATGGGACACTTTACATTCAAATATTTTTAATTTCTCTTTTCTCTTTACATCTCAAAAAATATCTGAAAACTTTCATATTGTAAGAAGCTCTGTAAAATATTAGCTATTAGAGGCAATTCTAATCTGTTACACTGTGTATAATTTTTTTTTATTACAGCATACATGTATTTTAGTTTTATGCTACTCCACAAATCCGCTTTCTAGGACTTTGAGTCTCTTGATTTAATTATCTTACTTAATTACACTTTACATTTGATTTGTCATCTGCAAATGCCTTAAATTTAGACCAGTCTAAACTTTTGTCATTTGGTAAAGAGTTTTTGCTGTGTAAAAAGATATTTATACTTTTTTAGATACTGGTAGAACTGAAGGCGTGAAAATTTCACAAAACTGAGTACTGGTAGTTGTGTTTCATTTCTCATGATATTTCATTACTTCTTAACAGAGGCAATGAAGTAAACATGGTGAAAACTTATGGAATAATGAGCGTGAGCAATGTCTGCAATTGGCATCGGTTGGGGGGGGGGTTCCCATGAATATCAATTCATAGTTGATTGCCCCTAATAGTGCGATGAATAAATACCAGCCATGATCTGTGAAAGGGATTTTATCGGCAAAAATATCAACCCAGGTCAGCTTGCACTGTCTTTGCAGGCAGACCTGGGTTGAAAATTTTTGTTACATTAAAATTGTTTTTCAGATTGGATAAGTCTAAAATTTTGCCATGTTGTAGATAAGTACATTGTGTTTAGAAACTCTGTCTAGCAGGCAAAGACTAAAATATTTTTACCAGATGACAAACTTTAGACTGCAGGTCCATATTGAAAGCATTTACACTCGACAAATTAAATATGACTTGCATAATTGGATGTGTTGAAGAAAGGTTAGAAAACGTAATTGGAAAAGAAGTAAATGTGGGTTACCAGCATTTTCTCCTATTTCAAGATGTTTTCAAAAGCCACCTTCCTACGGGTCATGAAACCAGGGGGTTGTTCAAGTAGAGGGTGTCATGCAATCATGAAATTGACTAATCTGTTAACTTGTCATCGAAAACAGACTTAATGGTAATTTGAAGAATGCTTTTGTATTGTTTTTAGACAGGTAAGGGGAAAGACTTGGTTAATTTCCATAAGTTAGAAGCGACCTTGTGATTGTGAATGCTACTGGTTTCAGTTCTGTTTTTGTTGCCCTCAGACACTGTACATCTTATCATGTGTTGCTGCTTGTTTCCTATATTCACATTGCCAAGGCAATTTTCTTAACCCTTTCCCAAACAAGCCCTGGTTTTCATGTGTCTCAGTACAAGTCTTTTGAAAACACTGTGGGAAAAGGAGAAATTGCTCATAACGAGCAATTTCTCCTTTTCCCACAGTGTTTTCTACCCTTTTTGATAACTTTCTGCCATTTTCATCAAATTTAAAATTGTTGTCTGCAAACTCTTTCAATTTGGACCAGTCCAAAATTTGTCATTTGGGAAAGGGTTAATACATCTTAGAATAATACGTCCCCACTAAGCAGAAATATAGTTCTAGGCAATATGATTGATTGCCTAGATAAAAATATTCTAAGACATTCATGTCCAAAGCTGAAGGTAAAATTCAGAATTTTGTGCTAGCATCATTGGAAAAGTGGATTGATTGAATAGTATTTTATGCAGCTTTCAAAATTATTTCAGTTACGTCTAGGTCAAAGCTCATACATTTATGTATGTCCGTGGTTTCACTAGTCACTAGACCAGGGCTTTTGCCCAAGGACACTCCTACAAAAAACCCAGTGCTTCAAGTGAGGCTTGAACCTAGGCTTACCAGCATTTTCTTCTTTTACCACAATGTTTTCCTAAGCCTTCATCCCCAGGGATGGGACAAGTCGGCATAATGTGTGGCAAAGGGTTAATCACTTTGTGGATCATGATCAGACTGCAAAGAACATGCACGCTGATCTTGGATCTACACTTTCAGCAATTTGTCAGATACTCCGGCAAATAAGGCCTTGAAATTCAGGTATCATTAGATCTTTTTGCAGACTGAATATATCAGTTTCAGTTATTTAAGACTTAAGGCACAGAATAAACCCAAAGGACAGTTTCATTCTAGACTAAGTTCCAGATAATAGCAATTTAGTGGGTGCCATTTGCCTGTAGTGTTTCAGCAAAGCGGACAGTGTAGATCAGTGATCAGACTGCACATTTTGTGCAGTCTGATTGTGATCTACACTGGCTGCAAACACAACTATAGTAGTGAATGGAGTTTTAAGGGTTAAGCATGCTAAACTAGAATCAAGGACATCCAGGTTTCTGTGATGATGAAGCAAGACTTTATAGAATGGCGGCATTTAAGAAAGGCTCTTAGCCTTTTTTCAGAATTTGATTGTAGTAAATGATCTTAACCCTTTACCAGACAACAAAATTTCAGCCTTGTCCAAATTGAAAGCATTTGCAGACGACAATTTCAATATGGCTGAAATGATGCAATTTTTCTTTGATAGGGTAGAAAACATTGTGGGAAAAGGAGAAAATGCTGGTTACCAGCATTTTCTCCTTTTCCCACAATGTTTTCAAAAGGCTCCTTTACCAGGGGCGTCAAAAGGCAGCTTTGTGCGGTAAAGGGTTAATAGATTTAACTCTATTACTTACCAAAAGATCCCATGTTTTTACGACCTGTAGGAAGACGGACTTAAAAACATTGTTGGAGAAAGAAAAAATCCCAATAGGCAGAATTTTCTCTTTTTCCAAGAATGTGTTTTGACTTTTCAGAGACTAATCTTTTCATTTAAGCAACATTAATTGCTTTGTTGTCTAAATACTCTCTGTATGAGCAGGTATAAAGTTTTGTTGTCTGATATAGACTTTAATATGTATTTTCTGCCTCTGGGCAGGAGTAAAATATCAATAAATTGTCATACATTATTTATTTGACAAATTATATAGACCTTGACCCAGGTGAATCTTTGTTGTTCTCTGAACCCATCACAACAAAAGTCTATTTAATGACCCACTGAAATCTGTGACAAATTATCCATGAAATGAAAATGACATTGAGATTTTTAAACATTATCTACAGGAAACGTGGGAAAAGGAGCATTTGCTTAGCACAAGCAATTGCTTCTTTTCCCAGAATGCTTTCAAAGCTGTCAACTACAGGGGTGTAAAAGTCATATTTGCTCTTTGATGTGTCAGGACCACACAAGCTAATTTTAGCTTGCAGAGATATATATGATAAGTGCAACAAAGTGAGCAATATTCTGTCAAGTTTGGATTGAATAAAATACATTTATTCAATTTGATTTCTCCCTTTCCTTCAAGGATCTAAACAGCTGACTGCTGCAGATATGGAAAAAGCCATGCTAGTTTTGTAATGGGTTGACTAAGCAGCTAAATAACATCTGCAGGCATCTTTTTAGTCCAGCAACTTTAGAAATTACTATGGTATCAGGAAACAATTCTTGTACTAAATAGGAACTTTTTCCCATGCTCTAGTGTTGTTTTCAACTATAGTCACATATTTAATCATTGGCTTGATTTTACAGGGATGCTTTCAAAGCCACCTGTGCAAGTTGTTTTATGAGGTAATGATATAAAAGGGGTTACTGCCCTCAGTAAGGACAGAAAACAGATGGATACTTGCACAATGGACTTGCACAAAACTCAATTCTGATTGACTTGTACATGGTTAAATTGATTGATTGATTGCATGGTGTTTAACGCCGTTTTCAACATTATTTCAGTTGTATCGCGGCGGCCAGTGTACCTATCCATGCTTTCCTGGAATTTCTTTTACCAGTACTCCGCACAATATTCTTTCCAAGCCACTGGCTGCTTTCCCACATAGCCACTGTTGAAACAATGGTCAGCGGTGGGAGAGGAATGAATCCTGTCGCAATGACTATCATCAATCCTCGGAAAGAAATTGGCCGAGCCGGGGATCGAACCAGCGACCTCCTGTTCTCAAGTCCTGTACGCTACCGACTGAGCTGCGCGGCTTGGCGTGTACATGGTTAAAAGTTTTCAGGTTTATTCATATCTTGGGAAGTTTAGGCCACCAAAAAGCCACTTTATCTTCATTTTTCTTACCAAAATGGATAAATATGCATGATTTCAGGATTTTTGAAAATTGTTGTTTTTCACCAGTCCTGTGTTTTTAGTGGTTCTTGATGTGATAAGGATATCAGAAGTTTTGTGCATTGTGAGGACAGATATCTTTTTCTACCAAGTTTGAAGCAAGTGCCTCTTTTTCTTTCATTTCTTAAATTCTTACATAAAACGATCGAGACAAAAAAGTGAAAACTGTTACAGCAGAGAATTAATTAAAATGATCTAATCATCTTTTCAATTTGAAAAACCTCCTAAGTATTGCAATTTTAAGGTTGTTAGGGACAAAATTTGATAAAAACTAGTGCATAGTGTAGAACCGAGATCATACTTAATGCTCTGCGCAGTCTAATCTTGATCTTTACAGTCTGCAAAAGTAACCGTAGTTGTGATTAGCATGCCTCATGTGAACTGTCATTTCCACACAAACTACATGTATTACCAAATTTCCTTTTTCAGACAATGGGACTGCTATATTGTGAAAGTTGTTCCATTGCTTCTAGTGTGAAGTCTGATCTTCCTGAGCAAAAGACTAGCCTTTATGCTTCACTATCAATTTGCTTAACCTTTTACCAAACAGCCCTGTTTTTGAAAAGGAATATTTTTGAAAACATTGTAGGAAAAGGAGAGAATGCTACTAACCAGCAGTTTATCCTTTGTGCACAATGTTTTCTGTCTTCAAAGACAAATCCCATTACTGAGCCACATTAAATTTGTTGGCTGCAATTGCATAAAAGTGTGGAAGTCTAAAATTTTGTTGTCTGGTAAAGAGTTAAGCTGAACTGGTGCCACAGTTTTGTGACAAATTATAAACTTACAGAAAGTTTCACCTTTTATCACAATTTCGAGTTTAAATGACCCTGAAATAGAAGGCTTTTGAAAACATTGTAGGAAAAAGAGAAAATGCTGGTAACCAGCATTTTTTCCTTTTCCACAATGTTCTTCTACCTAATGAACAACAAATTTTATGGTTTGAGTAACATTTAATTTGTTGTCTGCTAATGCTTTTAATTTCGACAAGGCTAAAATTTCGTTGTCTGGTAAAGAGTCAAATACATTGATTTGCTTACCCCTCTAATGTACATGTATTTGTATAGTGAATATCAAGGAAGTAATCAGTTTCATTTGTGAGAGGTATTTGCTTTACAAAAAAAGTGACCCTTGGTATTGTGGTATTTTGTAACCATGCTGGTCTTTGCTAAAATGTTGATAGATAAGCAGTGAGTCATTGAAAATAGTAGGTACTATGTAACATCATTCAATTTGATTTACTATATCAGGTTTGTTTATCAAAGTGCAATTTCTTTCCATACAAGGGATCACCTTTTATACTCCTGCTGCAGACAGATTTAGGGTCACAAAAACCCTTCACTAAACTGTCTGAAGTTTTAACAGGCCAGAGAAGACTTTTGAAAACATTGCTGTAAAAGAAGAAAATACCAGTAACAAGCACTTTTTCCTTTTCCCAAGATATTTTCTACTATCTTAAGAACAGATATCTTTTGATTCACATTATAATTTGTTGTCTGCAAAATGCCATCACGATTTTTAAAAGCCCAAAATTGTACACATGTTTGCGGGATTCATGACACTGTACAGTTTATATGACTAACGAAAAATTAATCCAGTTTTATGTAGCAGCATTTTATAAGAAATTTGATTTTTAGCATAAAAACTAAATAGGCCCCTTGAATTATACAAGTGTGATCTTAACTTCACAAGCCCAACAGAGAGAACAAGAAGAAATATGTATGCTGAGTAATTCAGGTGAACACCTGACTGACTATTGACAGCTTAGTATGTTTGACTCAGTCTGATCTAAAACAGCTGCTACATTGACATGTAATTGTACAACTATGTAATGACATGTATCAGCTATCTAGATACTTTTATTTTAAGTTCTCCACCTATAACAACAGTTTCAAATCTGCATTCATAACAGATCCTCACAAATATACTGCTAAACCTGTTTATTCATTTTGTCTGTATTTAGCCTCAACATGTCTGTAACATGTTTTTGAATTGGTTTTAACATAACTACCTTATATATTGTATGCTTTGATGGTAGTCATTGTTTCAGAATTAATTCCTTTCTCACCAGCCGAGCCCAGGTAGCACAGTCGGTAGTGTACAGGACTTGAGAACACGGGGTGGCTGGTTCGATTCCTGGCTCAGCCAATTTCTTTTCAAGGATTGATGATAGTCATTGCAACAGGATTCATTCCTCTTTCACCGCTGACCATTGTTTCGACGGTGGTTATGTGGGAAAGCAGCCATTGGCTTGGAAAGAATATTGTGCGTAGTACTGGTGTACGAAACTCCAGGAAAGCATGGATAGGTGCACTGGCCACTGTGATAAAACTGAAATAATGTTGAAAACAGTGTTAAACACCATACAATCAATCAATCCTTTCTCACCACTGAAAATGGTGTGGACTTTGCTTATAAGAGGCAGCAACCAGTGGCTAAGAATGATTGTTGTGGGTAGTGCTAGATACAGAAACTCAAGGAACCCATGGATAGGTGCACAAGCCACCATGATAGGGCTAAAATACTGTTGAAAGGGAAATTAAACACCAAATTAAAAAAAAAAATTGCATGGTTATAGAGGTCTGACTGAGTGCACATTAGTTGCTATTTTTTTCAACTTTTATCTTCTTTTCTGTTTGTGTATCAGTCTAAGAATCGGTAGAGAAAAAAAGTATCAGTAGGGGTAAACGTACTGTAGTCACATTGAGTTATCACGAACTTCATAATTACCAAATTTTTTCTCATAATTTACGCTCCATGTTTAAGGAGATATACGCCCATATTTGAATTCAGATGAAAATGTAGGATGTATGACTCATGTTGTTCGTGGGAAAGTTTACCTGTCAAATCTATTTATGGAATGATGACATGCAATAAGCTTTTAAGGTATTTCCCCCTTTTTGGAAAGGATGGAAACAATTTTACATGGAACATGTCATCCTTGTCTTCTTCTACTGTGGGAAAAATGTTGAAATTCTTGGAGAGAAAGGTTGGTCAAAAGAAAGAAAAGATGTTTTTCCCAGATTTCTACCCATCTTCAATTTACCATGCGCAGTAACTGTTACTTTTTAAGTGTTTTTAGACAGATCAAACACTACTTTAACTCGTTACCACCCGACACAATTTTAGACTTGTCCAAATTCAAAACATTTGCAGACAGCAAATTAAAGATGGCTGAAATGATGAAAATTGCCTTCAGTAGTGTAGTAAACATTATGGAAAAAGGAGAAAATGCTGGTTACCAGCATTTTCTCTTTTTCCCACAATGTTTTCTGAAGGCTTCTTTCTAATGGTCGTTAAAACTCAGGATTGTGTGGTAAAGAGTTAAATAAATAAACATAGAAAAACTCATTTTCAACACTATAGAAAACACTGTGAAAAAGGAGCAGTAAATGCTTGTGACAAGCAGTTGCTCTATTTCCAACATTTTGAGCTCGCTCGGCTGTTTTCCAAGTAATGATTGAGATACAGTCTTATTCCTGCTGTCGTCAGCAGAGTCATGCATATGACAGTTTGTAACATTTCTGTCATTACTGAAGTTATTTACGTCAAACTTGGACTAGTTGTTAACTATCAAAAGGGGAACCCATACAGCAGGGGCAGGTAACCATCAAAATATTTTTGACACAGTTAACTGGGTATCAGGAAAACTGCCCCCCAGACAACTGCCTCCTGAAAACTGCCCTCAGGAAATCTGCCTCCCCGTAGGAAAACTGCCCCCTGGAAAAATGCCCATTAGGAATTTTAAACATCTCAGAATAAGTTACTGATTTAAAAAAAAAAAATTGATATAGCTGGTATCTCTATGGCAATTTCTATCTTTTCTTTTATAGAACCTGCCATCACTGCCTGATGATGCTTGTAGATGAGCCAAAATATGTTTTTTGGTTTATAAACCAAGAAATACACAGTGTGGGCCAGGAGGCACATGGGGGAGGGGCGAAGTTTTCCTAGAACCAGTTAATTGCTGTGCCCCTTTTTTGGACTTAGACTTTTCACTGAAAATCAACCTATTTTTGTAAAGCAACTGCTGCTGAGTGTTGGCACCTGCACGCTGTTTTCTTGTTTACACACGACTTAGAGAAAGGGGTACCATATTTCAATTAACCCTTTCCCAAACAAGCCCTGGTTTTCACGTGTCTGCAGTACAAGTCTTTTGAAAACACTGTGGGAAAAGGAGAAATTGCTTGTAACGAGCAATTTCTCCTTTTCCCACAGTGTTTTCTACCCTTTTTGATAACTTTCTGCCATTTTCATCAAATTTAAAATTGTCGTCTGCAAACTCTTTCAGTTTGGACCAGTCCAAAATTTGTCGTTTGGGAAAGGGTTAAGCCTTAACCGCACAATCAAAATGACCCTTAAAAAAGAGGGTTTTTGAAAACATTGTTTCCTTTTTCCACAATGTTTTTGACCCTATCAAAGACAGAAATCATCATTTTAGCTTTATTTGTTTTGTTGTCTGCACATGCTTTAAATGTGGTGGAAACCAAAATTTTGTTTTGGGTGAAGATTTAAGGTGTCTGTCTGTGTATCATTTTGTCTAAAGACACTATTCTGTCTATTCTGTATGTGAACTTTCTTCCTTATTCAGGTACAAAGTAAGGGATGAAGGGTATATGTCTACCTGTGAAAGCTCAGTTTAAAGTGGTGCATTTAATATATGGGCATAGAAAGTTGTTTTCATACAGTGTTGGGATAAAGCTTTTTTTCTATTTTCAGATCTCAAAGGAGAATTCCATCAGCAGCATACGCTAGGTAAGAGAATTTAATAATTTTAATTCTTAACCTTTTACCACACAATCCCAAGTTTTAATGACCCTGAGGAAGAAGATGTTGGAAAACATTGTGAGAAAAGGAGAAAATGCCGGTAACCAGCATTTTCTCTTTTTCCCACAATGTCTTCTATCCTAAAGAGACAGAAATTATCATTATACCCCTCAAAACTCTGTTTGGGGGGTATATAGGAGTCAGCTTGTCGGTCGGTCCGTCCGTCCGTCCGTCGGTCGGTCTGTAGCTTTTTGTCCGCTCTATTTCTCATAAACTACTGGACGAATTTTATTCAAACTTCACAGGTAAACTCAGTATCAAGCAGAGATGTGCATATGAAATGTTGGTTATGGTTCATTGATTTTTCACTGAGTTATGGCCCTTTCATGAAATTTCTTGTCCGCTCTTTTTCTCATCAACTATTGGACAGATTTGGTTCAAACTACACAAATAGACTCAGTATCAAGCAGAGATGTGCATATCCTATTTTGGTTATGGTTTATTTAGGTTTCATGGAGTTATGGCCCTTTGATGATTCTGGACAAATTTCTTTCAAACTTCATGGATAGACTTTGCACTCAGCAAAGATGTGCATATCATAAATTGTTCTTAGTTAATTAAATAAAATTTCCAAGAGCGATTCGGTTTGGAGGTTGCTTTTGTTAGTTTCCGTACTGTATAAGTAAGATGTAGAGTCTGGTCAAAAACATTGCATGAAAAGACATTTGTTGTCTGCAAAACCTTTTCATTTAAACCAGTCTCAATTTGTCCAACTGGTAAAAAAAAATGTATCAAGTAAGTTTTATTCTCTCCAAGTCTTCAGTCTGTAACAAAGAGTAATTCTTTGGCAAGAAGCCATTGCAGGATATTCATCACCTTCAGTGATAGCTCTGGTATAATTGACTCTCCAGTCACTTATTTTGCATTCCTGTGACATTAATCTGTTTTGTGACAAGGAGCTGTTGGGGGGTATGATCCCGTTTAGTGATAGCTCTAGTTTGAGCTTAATTTATTTTATAGTCTGCAAATGCTTTGAATTTCATCAAGTCCACATCTTCGTTGTTTGGTTTAGGGTTAAAACAATAAGCACTGTTACATGTATGTTATTATGTGGTTGCTTGTGTTGACATTATAGGTTAACCCTTTGCAAAATGACAACATGTACACCGGTCCAAGTCGAACTAACCCTTTACCATATGAAAAAATTGACCAGACCAAATTGAAAGCATTTGCAGACGGCAAATTAAATGTAACTTAAATGATTATTTCTCTCTTCATAAGGGTAGAAAACATTGTCAGAGAAGGAGAAAATGCTGGTTACCAGCATTTTCTCCTTTTCCCACAATGTTTTCAAAAGGCTTCTTTCCCAGGGTTGTCAAAAGGCAGAATTGTGTGGTAAAGGATTAAAGCATTTGCAGGCAACAAAATTAATGTGGCACAAATGATAGGATTTGTATTAGAAAGAGTAGAAAACTTTCTTTGGAAAAGAAAAAAAAATGCTGGTTAACAGCATTTTCTCCATTTCCCAGAATGTTTTTGAAGGCATTTTCGTGGTCGTTGAAACTTACGATTGTGTGTTAAGGGGTTATGTCACGTTGGGGTATTTTTTTTTTACCTATTTATAGACAAATCCAATCAGTTGAGATATTTTTTAAGATGTTTACTGCAAATGCTGTCAATTTGGACAAGTCTGGAATTTTGTCATTTGGTAAAGAGTTAACCTTTTACCACACTATCCTTAGTTACTGAGGTTTTGAAAACGGTGTAGGAAAAGGAGTATATGTTAGTAACCAGTATTTTGTTCTTTTCCCACAATGTATTCTGCCATTTCTCTCAGCGAAATTTTTGGGTTGAAAAAATAAGTGAGATTGTGAAATAAAGTGTGAAACATCTCTTAACCTTTTACCACACCATCCCAAGTTTTAGCGACTCTGAAGAAGTAGCCTTTCAAAAACATTGTGGGACAAGGTGAAAATACTGGTAACCAGCATTTCCCCTCTTTCCGCAATGTTTTCTACCCTATCAAAAGCAAATTCCATCATTTGAGCAATATTTGAATTATCTTCTGCAAATGCTTTGAATTTGGACAAGTCTACATTTTGTCGTTTGGTAGAGTTAAACCTATACCAACAGTGACGAAGAAGTTGTTTGGGAGAAAAAGGTGGAAAAAGTGGTAACCGTCATTTCTCCTTTTTGCACCATGTTTTTACCCTTCTAAACACACATTACATTATGTGAGCCATATTTTTTTCTTGTATGCAAATGCTTTTCAATATGGAAGAGTTTACATTGTCATTTAACTCATTAGCACACAATCCCGAGTTTTAACGACCCTGGGTAAGAGGCCTTTTGAAAACATCGTGGGAAAAGGAGAAAATGCTGGTAACCAACATTTTCTCCTTTTCCCACAATGTTTTCTACCCTTTCAAAGAAAAATTGCATCATTTGAGCCACATTGAAATTGTTGTCTGCAAATGCTTTCAATTTGGACAAGGCTAAAATTTTGTCGTCTAGTAAAGGGTCAAAGAGTCAAACAAAATCTCATCCTTATCTCTTTTGGTACATTTTTTCAAAAAAGATTTAACAAAGTAAATCTGGTAAAAATGAGTTAATTTTCGATCTTGTTTGTAAGTACACGTAATTTGGTCAAAGCAATGACTGTTGTCAAATACTGGATACCATTGAAAGTACTTCATCACATGATACAAACCTTTATTGCCATTTCAGTCAATTAACTCGGGGTATTCGAAGTCCAAACGAAGATATATATGATGATATAGATGGGAGTTTCCAGGAACTAAATGACAGGGTATTTATAGCTTTATATGATATTAACCCTTTTAGCGCAAAATGTGAAAACAAACTTTTACAGGTGGCATAGATCAAGATCAGACTGCACAAAACATGCAGTCTGACCTTGAATTTATACCCCCAAGCCTGTTGGATAAAATTTCAGTTTTGAGTGAATTATATTGTCAGATGTTGAAAGAGGTCTATTTTATAAATAAGCAATGCTCTGTGAAAAGGGGCTTAATGCATCCACAAAATGTATCGACCCATGGCAGCCTCCGCAGTTCGTGCAGGCTGATATGGGTCAAAAGTTTTAGCTACTTGTAAATATTCTGTTTCTCAAAGGACCACCCACCTCCAGATCCAGTTGATTGTAGACAAAATGGATTTTATGGATCCATAATTATGTGATGACTTGCTTGGTATAATGCATCATGGAGAGGTACTTAACTCTTTACCACATAATCCGGACTTTTAACGACCCTGTGAAAGAAGCTTTTTGAAAACATTGTGGGAAAAGGAGAAAATGCTGGTAACCAGCATTTTCTCCTTTTCCCACAATGTTTTCTACCCTTTCCAAAACAAATTTCAATATTTCAATCACATTTATTTTGTTGTCTGCAAATGCTTTCAATTTGGACCAGTCTGAAATTTTGTCATTTGGTATAGAGTTAACCCTATTTTGCTACAGCATCTATATTTGGCATTGTAAGAGCTAATGTGCTCTTGAATGGTGGATTGTATATCGTAACATTTGCATTAACTCAAATTGGTCGAAACTGTTCTAAGACAATTTTTTCATGCCCCTGTAGTTAATGACGTAAGAAAATACTGTGGGTAAGTGAGTATTTGCTTGTAACAAGCAATTGCACATTTTCTCAGAATGTTTTCAAACCACCTAAAACAAGGTTGCAGCAGAGTACTTTCAGAAAATTTTTGAATTAATGAAATAATGTGATTAAAAATTTAAAAAATACATGTAAATCCATATACTTAAATTGAAGACATCATGTAAATTGCTTGTTAACAGCAGTTTCTTGTCTTTTGGTAACATGGATAATTAGCATTTAGACTAAAGAGTTAGTCTAAATGTATTAATTTTATGTTGATTGTCAAATAATTTCTACAACTTACACAGATCACTCAATGTTTGTGTCCCGGAATCAAAACCAGTACTCACAATGTTGGTAGCTCCAAAAGTTAACCCAGTTTGTCACAGTTCTCCAACCAAGATGTGCTGTACCTATTAATCACTGTCCCTGACAAAGGTTTAAAAGTTTGATACATGGATACATATAGTGACATTATGGCAAAATTAGAGCCATTTGTTGTAACAAACAACAGTATCTACAGAAGTGGTCTGCTTGAAGACGAAAAAACAGTCAGCTTAACTCTTTACCAAACGACAAAATTTCAGACCAGTCCAAATTGAAAGAATTCGCAGACGACAAACTAAATGTGATAGAAGAATTGAAATCTGTTTTAGAAGGGGTTGAAAACATTGTGGGAAAAGAAGAAAATGCTGGTTACCAGCATTTTCTTCTTTTCCGACAATGTTTTCAAAAGGCTATTCCCTCAGGGTCGTTAAAAGTCAGGATTGTGTGGTAAAGGGTTAAAGTGCTTAACATGTTGCCACACAATCTGGGTTTTTACGACCCTGAGGAAATAGCCTTTTGAAAATCTTTTGGGAAAAGGAGAAAATGCTGGTAACCAGCATTTCCTCCTTTTCCCACAAGGTTTTCTATACTTTCTAAACAATTACCATCGTTTCAGCTGCATTTTATTTCTTGTCAGCAAGTGCTTTCAATCTGAAATCAAAAATTTTATTGTTCAGTAAAGTGTTAAGTGGCTTAATTGTTTCATGTATATTTCTGTTTTTTAGATCAAATCCTTAGAAAAACAACTGGTGAAAGTATCCGAAGAGAAAAAAGAGGGAGAGGGTGTTAAATCTCGTTTTAAGGATGAAAACAGCATACTTATTAAAAGGTACTAGTAATTTCATAGAAGATTTCGTTATGGAAAGATTTCTTGGTGAAGTGAAAAAAATATGCATTGAAAAGAAGGAAGACAAACCAGAATATTGAAATTCGAAGAATGAGCCAGTCTCTTTGTCAACTCCTTCATCGCCAAATATATAGACTCAACCTCTTTGGATAGCTGAAAGTACAATCCACTGACAGTCAGAAAGATTTTAATGACCAGATTATTGTATAGATCCAGAATCAGACTGTCCATTCTTTGCAGTATGATCTGGACCTTTAGCATCTGCGAAAGCCCCATTTTCAGTTCGGCTATTTTTTAAGAAAACCTGTGAGTTATTGCTGTAGCCCTGTTGTTGTCTGTGTCATTGTGCAAAAACTTTGACATTTTATAATGTCTCTGTTATTACTGAAGATATTTACTTTTTACTTTGGGCAAGTTGTTAACTATCAAAGGGGAACCCTTACAACAAGAACATTTTTGACACAGTTATGCACCTTTTTTGACTAAGAATTTTTACTGAAAATCAAGGGCCTACACCCAAGCGTTGGCACCCACATGCAGTGCTCTTGATTGCCTTTGGTGCTGAAAGGGTTAAATATTTTTTTGTGGACAGTGTTGATCTATATCAGACTGCATATAACATGCATTTTGATCTTAGGTTTACTCTGTTCATTATGATGAGGTTTTTTAAAAAAGGCTCACTAGTGCCCAAAAGTATACAATCAAGAAATCAAATTGCGGACAAAATTAATTTATACTATCTTAAAGTATGGATATTATTAATGACTCTGACAATATGTTACAGTATGATCTGTCAGAGTTCAGTTGCTGGCAGGAAAATTTATCTTTAACTCTTTACCAAACAACAAAAATGTAGACTTGTCCAATTTGAAAGCAATAGCCGACAACTAAATGTGGCTTAACTGATGGAATTTCTCTTTGATAGGTTAGAAAACATTGTGGGAAAAGGAGAAAATGCTGGCTACCAGCATTTTCTCCTTTTCCCACAATGTTTTCAAAAGGCTTCTTCCTCAGGGTCATTAAAACTCAGGATTGTGTGGTAAAGGGTTAAATTAGAACAAAAGTTGCCAACCTTGATTCTAGTGTACAATTCATTTTTCTGTCAGGGACAGGAACAATTTGCACTGTATCACATTTTCATACTCAATAATATCCGTACTTTTAAATGGTATAAATTAAACTTGCCAGCATTTTGACTCCCTAATTATTTACTGTGTTTTTAACAAAGATACTAGGAAGAAATGAGCCATGCTGTGTGAAAAGGGGGCTAAATGCATCCACAAAAAGTATCAAGCCTTGCTAGCCTGCGCAATTCATGCAGACTGACCTTGGACCCACACATTTTGCTTTTGGTCAATTTTCTGCATGTCAAAGGACCATTCTACTTCAAGATTCAATCAGTTGTTAGACAAAATGGATTTTATGGATCCACAATTATATTATGACTTGCTTGGTATCATTGATCACAGAGATGCATTAAGTCCTTTTTTGCCAGAGTCATGGCTCAGATGTTTCAAGCAAAATTAATCTTGAAGAAGAATTAAATGATTTGGAATACTGTTGCAATAAAAGTTAAGAGAGAAATTTACCAGCACAGGCATTGATGTTTCAAATTTTATGAAAAAGTTTTCAATAATCAGAGGGCAAAGATCAAATAAACCACAGAATTTACTTTTAAAAGTGGTATGAGGACTAGTTCATATTAACCCTTGACCAGATGACAAAATTTTGGCCTTGTCCAAATTGAAAGCGTTTGCAGACGACAATTTCAATGTGGCTCAAATGGTGATAGGGTAGAAAACATTGTGGGAAAAGGAGAAAATGCTGGTTACTAGCATTTTCTCCTTTTCCCACAATGTTTTCAAAAGCCTTATCTTCCAGGGTCATTAAAAGTTGGGATTGTGTGGTAAAGGGTTAACCCCTTACCAGACAACAAAATACTTGACTTGCCTAAATTGAAAGCATTTGCAGCCAACAAATTAAATGTGGCTGAAATGATGACATTTTTCTCTGAAGGGGGAAAACATTGTGGGAAATGAAGAAAATGCTGGTTACCAGCATTTTCTTCTTTTCCCACAAAGTTTTTAAAAGCCTAATCTTCCAGGGTCATTAAAACTTAGGATTGTGTGGTAAAAAGTTAAAGACACAAGAAGAAGGGATATGATAATGATGTTTAATGATCTTGCTGTTGAATGAATTGAAGCAATTTCTCCTCATACGCTTGGATGCAAAATACTCATTTTGTCCACTAACATTGTAAACATGAGTTGTATGTGTCATGATATGTTGTATTTTTATCGCTAACAGTGTAGTTGATAGGTGAGTATAGATTCTGTATAGACATCTAGTTATTCTGTTGTTCTATTATCACTTCTGTGCTGGGATTCAGTGATATGCATTCTTACATTCTTCACTTCTTCGTATTGACGTAGCATTTAGAACTTATCAAACACATATTTTTTATTCATAGCAATCTTGGCTTTTGTGCTTATATCACAGCTCTTATCTAAGTTATTGCCATACATGTACATAGAATAATGCAATATTATCATAAATGGAGTATTTAGGTTGAAAAAAAACCCAAAACATCTCGATTTTGATTCTGTCATCTCCCCTGTTCAGTTAACTTTGGGGAAAAAAATGAGATAATGACAGGGAACCCTATAGCTCTATAATGTTAATTGACATTTTCAACAAGAAAAATAGTCACAGTTGAACAATCACTGAAAATGGGATAACTATGCTGAAAATGAGATAAGTATGCAGATCTGTGAGCATGAATATCTCCAAGATTGTTTGATTTTCAGAGAGGGTTGGTGATTACAGTTTATTGATCAGTCAATCTCTTAGAATGATTGACTGTGAGCTGCAGTTGGTCACATAGTGTGTGCTGTCCATAATTATGCAGCTAGAGTTGTCCCTGTTGGCACAGGCAGAAAAATGTATTGTAACACTAGAACAGACGTTGGCTACTTTTGCTCTAGTTTGACATTTTTTCTGCCAGCAGCAGGAACTCTGACACTGTGACGCATTGTCAGACTCATAATAATGTCCATACCTTTATAAGGTAGCTTAAATTTGTCTACATTTTGGCTCCCATATTGTTTACTTTTGGCCACTAGTGGGCCTTTAATGTTGTCTGCTTCATATCTGCGTCAGAGTGAACTCTTTACCAAACAATCCTTAGTTTTAAGGACCGAAAGAAGGTAGGCTGTAAAAACATTGTGGGAATACAAGAAAACACTCATTTATTGTCTGGTGAACATCATTTTTCGCCATCTCCCAAGTTTTCTACCTTTCAAAGACAAATTCCAACATGTGAGCCACATTAATATTTTGTCGTCTGCAAATTCTTTCAAAAAGGACAAGTCTAAAATTTTGTGGTCTGGTAAAGAGTTAATGCATGCAGCATGGAAGTAGTTTGGTCGTGGGATACTTTTTCACTTTTTTAAGGTGGATTGTATGGTATAAGGATAAATGAAAGCAAAGGACCTTTTTGCCTTTCCTGCATAAAAGAGTTTCCATAGTTACATATTGTGTTGCAACAAATCTGTGGCGAGTTTTGTGACAATAGCAGAGAGAACAATCACAAATAATTAGTCTTTTCATTCCTTATTATTACCTTTTGACTAAACAAATTTTATGGTCATGGCCAAATTATATGTATAACAGAGAAGGCTACACAGTCATGGTAGGATAATGTTATGAACCCTTTGCAATTTAACTCTTTACCAAACAACAAAATTTTAGACTCATCCAAATTGAAAGCATTTGCAGACAACAATATAAATGTGACTCAAAAATTGAAATTTGTTTTGGGAAGGGTAGAAAACATGGTGGGAAAAGGAGGAAATACTGGTTACCAGCATTTTCTCCTTTTCCCACAATGTTTTCCAAAGGCTTCTTTCTCAGGGTCGTGAAAACCCGGGATTGTTTGGTAAATTGTTAAATAAAACTTCAAACCCTTTTCAGTTTTCAGCATTCTTTTATTATGAAATTTTGCGGAAAAGGTGCAGTTACTTGTTACATGCAGTTCCTCGTTTTCTCATTTGCCCATAATGTTGTCTGGGTAAGACAAAACTGGTACATACATTTTCCTGTCTGCTAAATCATTGTTGCTAGTATGATTTGGAATAGTTTTTAGCTCTACTGGCTGTAAGCCAGCAAAGCTTATGTCATGGCGTGGTTTCCGTCATCCGTCTGTCTGTCTGTCTTTCCGTCTGTCTGTCTGTCTGTTAGCCTTTTTCTTGTTTATATGATTAAGTCTGCATTTGTGGTCAGATTTTTGTGAAACTTGCACAGTTTGTTTATCCCATCAATAGCTTGAAGCCTATTGATTTTGAAAAAAATCTGACCATCAGTGTGGGAAAAGTAGCCATTTAAGGTTCAAAATTTCAATTTCTTGTTTATGCGATAAAGTCTGCATTTTTGGTCAGATTTTCATGAAACTTTCACAGTGTGTTTATCTCATCAATAGCGTGAACCCCATTGATTTTGAAAAAATTCTGACAATCAGTATGGGAAAAGTAGCCATTTGAAGTTCAAAATTTCCTTTTCTTGTTTATGCTTTTTAGTCTACATTTGTGTTCAGATTTTCGTTAAACTTGCCAGATTTGTTTATCTCCTCAATACCTTGAACACTAGGATTTTGAAAAAAAACAACTGACAATCAGTGTGGGAAAAGTAGCCATTTAAAGTTCAACATTGCAATTTCTTGTTTACGCCATTAAGTCTGCAGTTGTGGTTGGATTTTTGTGAAACTTGCACAGTTTGTTTATCGCATCAATAGCTTGAACCCTATTGATTGTGAAAAAAATCTGACAATCTGTATGGGAAAACTTCAAAATTTCCTTTTCTTGTTTATGTGTTTTAGTCTACATTTTTGGTTGGAATTTAGTGAAACTTGCACAATTTGTTTATCTCATCAAAAGCTTTAACCTTATTGACTTTGATAAAAAACTAACAATCGGTGTGGGAAAAGTAGCCATTTAAAGTTCATAATTTACATTTCTTGTTTACGCGATAAAGTCAGCATTTGTAATTGGATTTTCATGAAACTTGCACATTTGCTGTGTATCATCAAAGCTTGAAACATATTGAAATTTCACATTCAGTATGGGAAAAGTAGCCATTTAAATTTGAAAATTTACGTTTCTTGTTTACGCTACAACGACTTGGCATTTGTGGTGAATTTTCATGCAACTTGCACAGTTGCTTTGTAGATCCAGTTCTTTTGAAGCTTGCAAAGATTATTTGTATCATCAAGGGATTGAATTCTATTTAAAATGAAGAAAATCTAGCAATCAGTTAAGGAAAGGCAGCCTTTTGAAGACTCAACATTGTTTACTCAACACAGTCCACATTATTAGTCACATTTCTTTGAAATTTGCAGGGATTGTTTAGTACAATGAGTACTGAAACCCTATCAAATTTAGCTGGATTCCAAACAGTTGGTTTTGAGAAATTGTACTTCAATTTTTTTTCACTGTTTGTTCAATCCAACATGCCCACTTGTGCTTTCTTAGTGGGTTCAAGCCCAGTTGCAACAACACCTCCTTTTTTTTTGGGGGGGGGGGGATGTTTGTCTTTCACCTTTTTGCATCGTGAATTCATAATGTATGCTTGAAAAAAGGCAAAATCACTGCCAGTAGAGCGATTTCAGGCCTCTAGTTTTTTAGCTCACCTTAGCACAACGTGCTAAAGGTGAGCTATTGTGATCGCCCTATGTCTGGCGTCCGTCGTCCGTCAACAATTTCTTTAAACATCTTCTTCTCCTAAACCACTGGACCAATCTTGATGAAACTTGGCAGGGATGTTCCTTGGGTGAAGCTCTACCAAAATTGTTCAAAGAATTGAATTCCACTCACAACTCTGGTTGCCATGGCAACAAAAAGGAAAAAAAAGCAAAATCTTTGAAAATCTTCTTCTCTGAAACTAGAAGGCGCAGAGCTTTGATATTTGGTATGTAGCATCTCCTAGTGGACCTCTACCAAGTTTGTTCATTTGATGCCCCTGGGGTCAAAACTGGCCCCGCCCCGGGGGTCACAAGTTTGAGCATAGTAACAAAGAAGGAAAACTTTAAAAATCTTCTTCTCTGAAACTTGAAGGTGTAGAGCTTTGATATTTGGCATGTAGCATCTCCTAGTGGACCTCTACCAAGTTTGTTCATATGATGCCCCTGGGGTCAAAACTGGCCCAGCCCCGGGGGTCACAATTTCCAACATAGGAACAAAGAAGGAAAACTTTAAAAATTTTCTTCTGTAAAACTAGAAGGCATAGAGCTTTGATATTTGGCATGAAGCATCTCCTAGTGGACCTCTACCAAGTTTGTTCATATGATGCCCTTGGGGTCAAAACTGGCCCTGCCCCGGGGGTCACAAGTTCGAACATAGGAACAAAGAGGGGAAACTTTAAAAATCATCTTCTCTGAAACTGGAAGGCGTAGAGCTTTGATATTTGGTATGTAGCATTGCCTAGTGGACCTCTACCAAGTTTGTTCATATGAAGTCCCTGGGGTCAAAACTGGCCCCACCCCGGGGGTCACAAGTTCGAGCATAGTAACAAAGAAGGAAAACTTTAAAAATCTTCTTCTCTGAAACTTGAAGGCGTAGAGCTTTGATATTTGGTATGTAGCATCTCCTTGTGGACCTCTACCAAGTTTGTTCATATGATGCCCCTGGGGTCAAAACTGGCCCCGCCCTGGGGGTCACAAGTTTGAGCATAGTAACAAAGAAGGAAAACTTTAAAAATCTTCTTCTCTGAAACTTGAAGGCGTAGAGCTTTGATATTTGGTATGTAGCATCTCCTTGTGGACCTCTACCAAGTTTGTTCATATGATGCCCCTGGGGTCAAAACTGGCCCCGCCCCAGGGGTCACAATTTCCAACATAGGAACAAAGAAGGAAAACTTTAAAAATCTTCTTCTGTAAAACTAGAAGGCATAGAGCTTTGATATTTGGTATGTAGCATCGCCTAATAGACATCTACTAAGTTTGTTCATATGATGCCCTTGGGGTCAAAATTGGCCCTGCCCCGGGGGTCACAAGTTCAAACATAGGAACAAAGAAGGAAAACTTAAATTTTTTTTTTCTCTTAAATGGGAAGGCATAGAGCTTTGATATTTGGTATGTAGCATCTCCTAGTGGACTTCTACCAAGTTTGTTCCAAGGATGCTGCTTGGGTCAAAACTGGCCCAGCCCATGGGGTCACAAGTTTGAACATAGGAACAAAGAAGGAAAACTTTAAAATTCTTCTTTTCTGAAACCGAAAGGTGTGGAGCTTTGATATTTGGTATGTTGCATCTCAGAGTGGACCTCTACCAAGTTTGTTCATATGATGCCCCTGGGTCAAAACTGGCCCCGCCCCGGGGGTCACAAGTTCGAAGATAGGAACAAAGAAGGAAAACTTTAAATTTCTTTTTCTCTTAAACGGGAAGGTGTAGAGCTTTGATATTTGGTACGTAGCATTTCCTAGTGGACCTCTACCAAGTTTGTTCATATGATGCCCCTGGGTCAAAACTGGCCCAGCCCCGGGGGTCACAAGTTCGAACATAGGAACAAAGAAGGAAAACTTTAAAATTCTTCTTTAAAACTGGAAGGCGTAGAGCTTTGATATTTGGTATGTAGTGATTCTCTTCTAAGTTTGCTTGCCCATCTAAGAGCAACAAGTTCATTGAGTTCAAAATTGGGTCATCTTGGGTCATAAACTAGGTCACTAGGTCAAATTAAATGCCTTGTTGGCACTCTCGAGGCCACATTATTTGCTCAATTGCCTTGAAAATTAGTTAGAAAGTTTGTCTTTATAAAGTCTCACATAAGATTAATTTGGGTCATCTTGGGTCATAAACTAGTTCACTGGGTCAAATTAAAGAAATACCTTGTTTGCACTCTGGAGGCCACATTTATTGCTCAAATGACCTGAAATTTGGCCAGAATGTTTGTCTTGATGAAATACCAGATGAGTTTGGATTTGGGTCACCTGGAACCATAAACTAGGTCACTAGGTCAAAATAAAGAAATACCTTGTGGGCACTCTAGAGGCCACATTCTTTGCTTAATTGCCTTGAAAATTGGTCAGAATGTTTGTCTTTGTAAAATCTCACATGAGTCTGAATTTGGGTCAGCTGGGGTCATAAACTAGGTCACTTGGTCAAATTAAAGAAATAGCTAGTGGGCACTCTAGAGGCCACATTTATTATTCATTTGATTTGAAAATTGGTTAAAATGTTTCTTTTGATATAGTCAAAGACCATTTCAAATTTGGGTCATCTGGGGTCATAATCTAGATCACTAGGTCAAATTAAAGAAATATCTAAAGGGCACTCGAGGCCACATTTTTTGCTCAGTTGACTTGAAAATTGGTCAGAATGTTTGTCTTCATGAAATATGAGTTTGAAATTGGGTCACCTGCGGTCAAAAACTAGGTCACATGGTCAAATTAAAGAAAAGCCTTTAAGGCACTCTACTAAGGTGAGCGACCCAGGGCCATCATGGCCCTTTTGTATTAGGTCTAAAATCAACCCTGTTTGATGAAAGGCTAGAGGATTATTGTTATACTTCTTTCAATATTATTTTACTGTATCAGTCATCCACTTTGATGTTAAACAGGAAACAACAGGACAAACATTTGACTGTGTTGTTTCTCATCATGCTCAAAGTGCTACATGTATTTTGTCAAGAGAAATTTTATATCTTTTGATAGAAAAAGAAAAGATATAGTAAAGCTTCGGACAAAAAGTTTCAAATAGAATCAACACGAGCAATCTCATTTGACAGAAAAGTTATGCATAACTATTAGAGATTACATGGTCTACGTTTTGTCTCTTTCATCACATGACAAAATCTTACACTTGTCCAAATTGAAAGCATTTGCAGATAACAGTTTCAATGTGGCTATATGAATGAATTTGTCTTTGAAAGTGTAGTAAACATTGTGGGGAAAGGAGAATATGCTGGTTACCAATGTTTTCTCCTTTTCCCACAATGTTTTCAAAAGGCTTCATCCTCAGGGCCATTAAAACTTGAGATTTTTGTGGTAAAGAGTTAAAGCTGAACTCATTGTGGTTTTTCAGACAGTGTAGATTAAGAACAGACTGCACAAAATGTCAGTCTGATCTTTGATCTATAGTGTCAGATGCAGTGAGATCTTTTATGGTGGAAAGAACTTTGCAATGGCAGTATTTTGCTTTTGCCTTTACTTTTTGCTTTTAGATATTGGCTAGAAATGTCTTGTTTGAATTATTCAGGGGTTTACAGGTTTAAGATAAGAGAATTTATTCAAAAGAAGCACAGCAACTTAATAATGGTAAATCATAACATGTCATATACCTAGAAAATAACAGCTGCTTGTGGTTGTGGTGCACCTACTTCCCTTAACTGTCTGTAGTTTAATTACATGAGCATTGTACTGGCTACACCATTATTTGCTGGTGTAATTATGGTAAGATGTCATGTAGGTAGGTTTGTTGGTTAGTTTGTCAGTATACCCATCATGGAATTAATAGATCCTGGTTTGAGCCAGGTCCTCTAGAACTTGGGACAGATATTCCCCATTTAGTACACATGAACCCTAATGTTTTTGAGGTCAAGGTCACAAAGACCTTTAAGGTACTAAACCTTGTCTACACAATAAGTATAGATTTGTATTGCTTTTGATTCTTACACTTGATACAGATATTTACGATGATGATTAGATGATCACATTCAGTTTTTAGGTGAATTACACAAAGGTTAAACTGTAAACAAACCATGTTCAGAGATTAGTTGACCCTGCTTTGACATTGGTTCTTCTTCACTCTTGGTACAGATCTTAATCATGAAGTGAAGATGAATGGAAATTGGTTTTTAACCCTTTACCACACAATCCCGAGGTTTCACAATTCTGGGGGAAAAGCCTTTTGAAAACATTGTGGGAAAAGAAGAAAATGCTGGTAGCCAGCATTTTCTTCTTTTCCCACAGTGTTTTCTAACCTTTCATAGAAAAACTTAATCACTTGAGCAACATGTTATTTGTCAACTGCACATGCTTTCAATTTGAATGAGTCTTAAATGTAGTTGTTAAGTCAGAGGTCAAGATCAGTGTAGTCACATTTTAACAGCATTTCAGTGATATCATTTCTCAACATTTTAAGGCAAATTAGAGGGAAGGGACATGTTTTTCTAATAGAATTTTTTTTTTCGACATTTTTAGACTTGCTAGGTATCCACCATACATCTTGATTTAAACTGCCCATTCTTTGCAGTGGTATTTAAGGTTACTTCCTCCTTAAATCTTTGCCAAACAACATATTTTTAGACTTGTCCAGATTGAAAGCTTTTGCAGACAACGAATTAAATTTAGCATAAATGATGGTTTCTGTCTTTGATAGGGTAGAAAACATTGTTGGAAAAGAAGAAAATGCTGGTTACATGCATTTTCTTCTGTTCCCACAATGTTTTGAAAAGCCTAATCTGTTTCAGGGTCGTTAAATTTTGGGATTGTGTGGTAAAGGGTTAAACATATTTTATTCTTTTTGACAGGTTTTGCATAATGTTTTTCCAAACAGTGTACAAGATTTTTGATTATAATCAGACTAAACGAAATACAATTCTTGAAGTTGCTTCATGCCGGTTTTTTTTTTCCATATTGAAAGCACTGGCAGATGACAAATTTGTAATTGTAATCAAATATGTCTTTGAAATGGTAGAAAACATTGTAAGAAAAGGAGAAAATGCTAGGTCCTAGCATTCTTTTCTTTTTCCACAGTGTTTTTAAAAACCTTATGCCTATGGTTTTAAAAACATTGATCATTTGGTAAAGGGTAAATGGAATTGTTTTGAACAGTCTTTTGCACCCCATATATTATAATTCTGTTTCTTGATAGAATACACACCTTGGAGGAACAGCTCAAAGACATGGAGGTCAAGTCGGAGGAAAAAGTCCGAGAGGAACAGAGAAAAATCCAGGAAATGGCTGTAAGATATTTTCTTCATTCTGTCCAAATAGATAGAAAAGTGATTTTTAAGCTCTACTGGCTGTAAGCCAACAGAGCTTATGTCGTGACGTGGTTTCCGTTGTCTGTCCATCCATCTGTCTTTTGTTTACGCGATAAAGTCTTCATTTGTGGTTGGATTTTCATGAAACTTGCACAGTTCGTTTATCTCATCAATAGCTTGAATCCTATTGATTTTGAAAAAAATCTGACAATCAGTGTGGGAAAAGTAGCCATTTAAAGTTCAAAATTTCAATTTCTTGTTTTTCTAATGAACATTTGTAGATTGCCACGGCCTTGTAGTTGACTGTGAATGCAAAGAGGTAGTAAACAAAGGTTTTCAGTTCAGATAACTTTCTCAGGCAAAACTTTTATGAGGATTTATGAAAATCTTTCTCTCTCATTGTGATACAAAACTTTGTGCTTATTGTAGGGAGTAGACAAAAGCTTTAAAAAGTGTTATGCATGATAATGGTGAAGAAACTGAGGAAAGGCATGGATAGAAGCACTGGCCACAACATAATTGCTGTGATCTTATGGACAGTCTGAACTGAGATGAAATTACATATTCTTTGCAGTCCAATATTGGATCAACAGTATTGGATACTTTGTGAAATATAATTGTGATGTTTTTTTTTCATAATGTAAGCATAATGACTTTTAAAATTTTCTAACCATCACTATCATGGCATGCTGGAATCAATGGATTGTTACTTTTCATCACTGTTAACCCTGTACCACGCCATCCTGGATTTCAAAGACCCTGAGAAAGAGGTCTTTTGAAACATTGAGTGAAAAGGAGGAATGCTGGTAACGAGCATTTTCTCCTTTTCCCACAATGTTTTCTGTCTTTTTACAGACAAATCTCACCATATGAGCCATATGTAATTTCCTTCAAATGCTATCAGGTTGGACAAGTGTAAAATTTTGTCATGTGGTCAAGGGTTAATCCCTTCTTTCCAGGAGCATGAAGGAGTTTTTATCTGAATTATTTTAGGCTAAACATGGTTTAGAAGAGGAAAAGATGGATTATTTGACTATGAGGCTACAAACAGTGGAAACAGAAAATGACAGACTGAAGGGAGATGTTCTACGATTAAAGAATGATAATGATCGTTTGCGAATGGTAGTTCTTTTTACTTTCATTTTACACTTTTTTGTGTGGTGCCTCTGAAAATTTAATGTTTTGTTTGGTATTACATGACATTTTTTTTTCTTATTCAACAAATTAACAAGTTATCAAATTACAAAATTAATTATGCCCCCCTTCGAAGAAGCGGGGGTATATTGCTTTGCACTTGTCGGTCGGTCCGTCATGCGTCGGTCGGTCCGTAGACCACATTTTTGTCCGGAGCATAACTCAAAAAGTATTTCAGGTATCATCTTGAAACTACATAGGTGGATAGATCTCATTAAGGAGAAGTGCAGTGCACAAGAATCATAACTCTGCCCATCATATTTATGGAGTTATTGCCCTTTGTTGATTTTCATACTTAATTTTTGTCTGGAGCATAACTCAAAAAGTATTTCAGATATCACCTTGAAACCTTATAGGTGGATTAATCTTATTAAGGAGAAGTGCAGTGCACAAGAACCGTAACTCTGCCCATCATATTTTTGGAGTTATTGCCCTTTGTTGATTTTCATACTTAATTTTTGTCCGGAGCATAACTCAAAAGGTTTTTCAGATATCATCTTGAAACTTTACATGTGGATAGATCTTATTCAGGAGAAGTGCATTGCACAAGAACCATAACTCTGCCTATTATATTTTTGCAGTTATTGCCCTTTGTTGATTTTCGTACTTAATTTTTTTCCGGAGCATAACTCAAAAAGTATGTGAGGTAAAATCATGAAACCTTATAAGTTGATAGTTCACATAAATGGGAAGTGCAGTGCCCAAGAATTGTTAATTTATCATTAATAATTTTTGAGTAATTACCCTTTGTTCGTTTTTACACTTTGAACTTAACAGTTTATAATCACATGTTATATTTAGAATTGGATGCCATTAGGGGGGCATACATGTTTTACAAACATCTCTTGTTTTCTTAATGTTCAAAATAAATTGGGTTTCAAAATTCTATTACTAGATCTGTTTTTCTCCAGGAACAAAAATGTGGAAGATATTTGGAAATGAACACTTTTTACCAGACAACAGAATTTTAGCCTTGTCCAAATTGAAAGCATTTACAGACAACAATTTCAGTGTTGCTCAAATGGTGCAGTTTTTCTTTGATCGGGCAGAAAACATTGTGGTAAAAGGAGAAAATGCTGGTTACCAGCATTTTCTCCTTTTCCCACAATGTTTTCAAAAGGCTTCTGTCCCAGAGTCATTAAAAGGCAGCATTTGGCGGTAAAGGGTCAGTCTTTGGTTCTGTTCACTCTATTTTTATGTTTAGGATAAAATGGAGATATCAGACAGATTGTCCATCATGGAGGAAGACTATAATAAAGTTTCAGCAGAATACAATGACATTATGGGAAAATTTGACAGAGAAAGGGAGATAACTGGAAATGTAAGTGGGGTTTTTTTTTGTGATTGTATTTCTTTAAATGGTGTGGCTTGTTTGATATGCTTTGTTGATAGTGTTAAAAATTGTTAATGATGCTTCTTACCATACAGATTCTTTTTATACATATTGGTACCGCTGATGTCAAATAAAACAAAAGAGACGTACTTAAACCTATACTGCACAATCCCAAGCTTTAAATCCCGACCTTGAGAAAGATGGCTTTTGAAAACATTTTGGGAAAAGAAGAAAATGCTGGTTACCAGCATTTTCTAAAAACCAGCATTTTCTTCTTTTCACACAATGTTTTCTACTCTTCCAAATACAAATTTTAATTTTACAATCACATTTATTTTGTCATCTGCAAATGCTTTCAATTTAGACTGGTCTAAAATTTTGTCGTGAGGTAAAGAGTAAAAGGAAAAGAATTTGTGTCTTTGAGAAAGCAAAATGTTTTTAAGACTTAAGGAAGCAAGTTAAATTTATATCTCTTTTTTACATAGATAACCTCACCAGGGGTAAGACTTGTGACATTAGGTGCTCTGACTTTTTCTTCAGCTACTGCTGTGTTCTGGCTATTTTTCGACTCTAAAACTGAAAGAAGATATAGAAAAGGACAAAATATTTTATATTCTGTGCCATCTGATCTTGGATCTATGCTCTCAGCTTGTTTAGTCAAGCCTATTAGATAAAAACCTTTCAGAGTTTCAGTGGATTGTATTTTGAGCCATCAAAAGAGTATTTGGCATGGAAAGAGTAAATAAAAACATTGGCAATAAAGAAAACAATAATTTGATTCTAATCATCTTTTGGGTCATAGTTATGTCTGTTATGCAAATTGATAGTGATAGTAAAAGCTTTGGAATTTATCCTATTGCCATACAAGCTATTTTTAGACATGCTACAAGTGAAAGCTTTGGAATTTATCCCATTGCCATACAAGCTATTTTTAGACATGCTACAAATACCTTAAGCTAGAATTAATGAAAGAGAGGAAAAATTCTGGTTGAAAAGAAAAATGTCTCTTTTTCAAATAGTATGAAAAATGTAATGGGCAAAGGAGCAATCAGTGCTTTAAATGCTGGTTACTCGCATTTTCTCCTTTTCCCACAATGTTGTCTAAAGGCTTCTTCCTCAGAGAAACACAGAATTGTGTGGTAAATAATTAAACCCTATCCATATTTTACAAGGATATTTACAAAGTAATCTGAGTTGGAGTCATTTGAAAATTTGCTCATGTCAGATATTCCGGCTTTGCTTACCTAACGCTGTCCTCAGGTAGTTGGGATAATGTAGTTGTCTGATCTAATGCTCTCGTTCTCTTCTGAGATAGCTAGAACCTCAGAGATAAATATTTACCTCCCAGTGGCTGTAGGTGAAAATCAGTCATAGAATGTGTGTGTGTGCTTTTTCTCTTTTTGTTTAACCCTTTACTAAATAATTGGGACTTTAAATGCTGGTTACCAGCATTTTCTCCTTTTCCCACAATGTTTTCTATCCTATGAAAGATAAATCTGTAAAATGTCACCATTTGAGTCATTCAATTTGTTGTTTGCAAATGCTTTCAATTTGGACAGTCTACAATTTTGTCATTTGGTAAAGAGTTAAATGCTGTCTTACTAAATATGCAGGGAAAAATGATCAAAAGGAGAAAAGAACATTAGTTATGCTTGCAATACAGAGAACTGCTTTCTCTATAAGGTATCATTTGAATTGAAGTTTGCTTGAGAAATTTGTCCACAGTAAATTTGAGTGGTAAAGGGGGAAAAAAAAAACAGTGAATTGTAATGGCTCATTGCATTTTAGATGTTTCTTAGACAAGCATGTTAAGTATCACATCAGATATTTCATTTTGTTTTTTAAATGTGTAATGCAGATAACACGGATGATTTTACATTTGCATAGAAGTAATCTTTTGAAAATTGTTATAAAAAAGCTATGTGGGGGTAAAATTTGCAAACAAAAAACACTTAAAATTTTCATATTGTTTGACAAAATTAAACCAAGACATTTGCATGTTCAACAACCTTACTTCAGCAACAACCCCCATACATTGCATGCGAACTTACAAATACAATACATGGAAACAAAATAAGAGTAAGTTTGATATTGCCAAATAATATTTCTTTAAGCAACAAGGAAACATCTCCTTTGTTTACCCTTTCTTTTAGAGCAGAATAAGCCTTGACATACAGATGCTTGATAATTCTCATCTTTTTCAAGCAGAGTATGATTCTTTTGAGTTACCAGCAAACTTCTGATACTGAACATGATTTTACTACTGTTTCGTAATGTAAACTGGCAGTTTTTAGCTCCACTGGCCGAAGGCCAGCGGGCTTATGTCATGGCCCGGTGTCCGTCGTGCGTCCGTCCGTCGGTCCGTCCATGCGTGCGTGCGTCCGTCCATCCATCAGTGCGTTAACTTTTATTTCAAACATCTTCTTCTCTGAAACTACCCATCCAATTTTCATGAAACTTCACAGAAATGATCCTGCCATGGTCCTCTTCAGAATTTCTTGAAAGAATTTGATTCCTTCAAAAACTCTGGTTGCCATGGCAACAAAACTGAAAAATATTGGAAATCTTTAAAAATCTTCTTGTCTGAAACCATAAGGCATAGGGCTACCAAATTTGGCATGTAGCTTTATGTAGTAGACCTCTATCATGTTTTTTGAAATTATAGCCCTGGGGTCAAAACTGGCTCTGCCCCAGGGGTCACAAGTTTTACATAGGCTTATATAGAGAAAACTTTAAAAATCTTCTTGTCTGAAACCATAAGGCATAGGGCTACCAAATTTGGCATGTAGCTTTATGTAGTAGACCTCTATCATGTTTTTTGAAATTATAGCCCTGGGGTCAAAATTGGCTCTGCCCCAGGGGTCACAAGTTTTACATAGGCTTATATAGAGAAAACTTTAAAAATCTTCTTGTCTGAAACCATAAGGCCTAGAGCTACCAAATTTTGCATTTAGCTTGATCTAGTTGGGGTCTACCAAAAGTGCCCAAATTATAGTCCTGGGGTCAATTTGGCCTCATGCTGGGCGGGGATGTTTCACAAGATTTACATAGGCTTACATAGGGAAAACTTTTAAATCTTGGTGTACATAGCCATAAGGCTTAGGCTACCAAATTTTGCATAATTATAGCATTATCTAGTGGACAACTACAAAGAGGGCCCAAGTTACAGCCCTAGGATCAAGTTTGGCCCTGCACCAGGGGTCACAAGTTTTACATGGGTTTATGGAGTGAAAAGTTCAGAAACCATCTTGTTACTAGCCATAAGGCCAAGAACTCCCAAATTTGGCATGTTATTCTTCTAATACACATATTCCCCATTTAGTCCGACTGTAGCCTTGGGGTCAAAGTTTTATAAGGGCTTCTATAGTGAAGACTTCTCTTCATGGTTTATATTTATAAGCCAGTGGAGCGATACAGGGCCATCATGGCCCTCTTGTTCTGTTCTTCATCTCACATATCTTAACCCTTTAACACACAATCCTGATTTAGTGATCATGATATAAAAGGCTTTTGAAAACATTGTAAGAAAAGGAGAAAATGCTGGTATCCAGCATTTTCTCCTTTTCCCACATTGTTGTCAACCCTTTCGAAGAAATATTCCACCATTGGAGTCACATTCAATTTGTCGTCTTCAGATGCTTTCACTTTGGCGTAGTCTTAAATTTTGTGTTTTGTAAAAGAGTATAAAACTAGTGCTAAACATGTATGAATAGGATGAAAGAGTTTACTGAAAGACAGAATGCTGGACTTGTATAAATTGATAGAATTTGCAGATGGCAAATAAAAACTGGCTCAAATGATGCAATTTATCTGTGACAAAGTAGGAAACATTGACAGAAAGGAAGGAAATGCTGCTTACAAGCATCTTTCATTTTCCCTCAATATGTTCGAAAGCTTCCTTCCTCAAGTCATAAAAACTTGAGATTGTTTGGTAAAGGGATATACCCCCCCCCGAAGGTTTCACCATGTCTGTCTGTCCATCCATCCATCCATCCGTCAGTCTATGCATGTTTTAGTTTCTGAGCTCTAACTCAAAAGCTGTTTGAACTAAGACCCCAAAACTTTATACAGGTGTTACTAATGACCCAAGGAGGTGCCCTATTGTTTTTGGGTCACGTGGGTTAAATTCAAGGTCACAGGTGAACTTTGATTGAAAATCATTTCTGTGCTCTAATTAGACGGCCATATGACCTAGGACCCTGAAACTGTACAAAATTGTTGCTCATGACCCAAGGAGGTGCCGTATTGTTTTTGGGTCACATGGGTCAAAGGTCAAGGTCACAATTGAACTTTGATTGAAAATCATTTCCATTTCATTTAGTGTTGCTACAGTGACAAGGTGCTGGTGGGGGGTATTTGTCAGCTTTGCGACAGACCTAGTTATTAGCTCTTAACCCTTTACCACGCAATCCCAAGGTTTGATGACCCTTAGAAAGAAGCCTTTTGAAAACATTGTGGAAAAAGGAGAAAATGCTGGTAACCAGCATTTTCTCTTTTTCCCATATTGTTTTCCACCATATTAAAAACAGAAATCATCATTTGAGCCATGTTTAATTTGTCATCTGCAAATGCATTCAATTTGGTTTGGTTCCAAATTTTGTCGTTTTGTAAAGAGAACATGATTGTACTCTATTTGCAGTTGCTAGACGAGTTACAGAAGGAGCTAGAAGATTTAAGGAAATATAAAATAGAGTCAGAGAAAAAGATGTCATCATTTTCAAGGTCCTCAAGTCTGTCAGAGTCAAATGGGTACTCAACCTTACAGGCAGAAATGGCAAAATTACGAGACGTAAGTGCTTATATTTTCAAGGGAAAGATTGTTTTACCACACAAACCCATGTTTTAGAACTGTGAGACAGAAAGCATTTTAAAAGATCCTCGGAAAATGAGAAAAATGCTGGTTACTTTTCCCCCAAAAAATATTTTTTACACTATCAAAACTGAATCTCCTCTTTGGAGCACGTTAATTTTGTTATCTGCAAATGCTGTAAAAATTTTACATCTGGAACAGAGAGAAATTGTAAAGGCTACATGATTGAAAGTTAAATTCGTTATTCCTAGAAACATTTATCCAGGAGAAGACTTATAAAATGTTTCTATAGAAAACATAAAGGAGCTCAGATTTAAGTTTTACCAGCCATCAGGATTCTCACTAGGTCCTGAATCCCACTCTTGGGCCCAAACTTTCAAGAGTCAAAATGGAATTTCCAAGGGTCATTGAGAAATGTCCAAGGGTCAAAATTACTAGGTTATTGTGGAGAAATAAGGGTGAAATAAACACATTTTTCATTGATGTTGTTCTTTACATGTATTTATAGACAGAAATTAAACGAGAAAATACCTCTTTTTATGAACAGACATGTTGGAATGAAGTAAATAGATGAATTTCAACTTGCATCCCTGGCATGTAATTCACCATTATGAAGAAATGGACACAAACAATTTTTTACCTATTTACCAAACAACAAAATTTTAGACTCATTCATATTTAGAGCATTTGCAGATGACAATTCAATGTGGCTCGAGTGACTGGATTTGTCTTCCGTAGCATGGAACATTGTGGCAAAGGGAGAGAATATAGGTCACATCCATGAAACTTTTTTTTTTGTTTAATGAAATTTCTAGCCTATTTCTTAAGATGAATGTCCAATACCTTCTTTAACACTTGTTCCATTGTCAACACTGTAAGACATGACGGCCTAACCTCCACAGTTCTCTACCCCCCCCCCCCCCGCCTCTAATTTGTAGGTTGTTTCATAAAACAGCCAAAGTTTTTTTTTTGCTCATTACAAAACAGAGACTATAGCTTTGAATTATTGTTTTATACAGAGAACTGAAGTAGATTCACAGTTTGAATTCATTATTAAAGATGAAAACAAAAATTGAAGTGCCTCTGATCTGACAATGTCAAACTGGCTTTTGTTGTGTCATGGGTTTTCACGTTTTTTTCCAGCAACCTAATTTTCGTGTGAATTAATGTCATTGGAGATATATTGCTGCCTATTTTGGCATGAATTTGCCAATTAGGGTAGCAGGTTACTTCAAAACCTGTCATTTTATACTACATAAGTGGATTAACACCTTTACCATGTAATGACTCGCCAGCTTGATTAGGTGCGATAAACATAACCGCGTGCATCCTTCACAGTTGATACTGATAGTGTTTATGAAAGTCCATATTTTTGCCAGATGCCTTCCAGCTACTTTATGTCAAGCTTTAGCCAATAATCTCATGTGTCAGATTGACGCTTAGGCAGATATTTTTGAGTGTCAAAAACGGGTCATTTCAAAATTCCAAGCGTCAAATACCGGGGTCCCGGGTCAAATGAGAACCCTGAGACATCAGAATCTTTTACTGGTTCAAATTGAATGCCTTTGCTAGGAAATGATCAAATGTGGCTCAAATGATGTGGTTTGTCTTTGATAAGTTAGAAAACATTGTTGAAAAACGAGAAAAGGTAGGTTGCCAGCGTTTTCTGTATTTTCCATAGAATCCACAATGCTTTAAAAAACCTTCTTCCTCACATTATTGTTAAATTTCACATTATCTACCCTTTCAAGAACAAATTACATGTAGATCATTTGAGTAACTTTCAATTTATTGTCTGCCAAGACTTTCAATTTGGACTTCTCTGACATTTTATTGTCTGTTAAAGGGTTAACAGGTTAATTTTTAGGCATATAACTTAGTGTTGTACGACCACATACATAAAGGAAGTCCATGCATTCAAAGGAAACACAATTTTTATAGCCCTGGTGTTGTCATAGTCGTTTGTATTGTCATGTAATAACTTTGACATTTTATAATATTGTTGTTATTACTGAAGGTATTTGCTTCAAACTCAGACATCAAAAGGGGCAGGTAACTATCAAAGTATTTTTGATACAGTTATGCCCCTTTTTCAACAAAGGATTTTCACTGAAAATCCAGAAACTGCAGCTGTATGTGGTGTTCTTGTTTCTATATTATGTCAAAAGCAATTTAGGGGGAAAAAGGGCAATCTGCCTAAAACACAATAGCTCCTGTAATGGCATTGTTTCTTAACGCTATCTACTGAGAGAGTGTTAAGAGTTTTACCAGTACTTGTATGGTATTGGGTTTATTGAATTGAGGAGACCCAAGTAACAAAAATGTAAGAACTGGGGACAAGAATATTTTGATAGATGTTTTAAAGTATATATTTACAATCAGACAGCAAAGAGTGTGACTAAGACTTGCACAGTCTGCAAAGAATACATGTGTTGTCTATAGGATAGCAAAAGGTTAAAATATGTTAGACTATTTTTCTGAAATTACGGGATACGAGTCGAAGAGGAAATCACCATCAGAAAGAATAAAATCTGTATCACATCAAATCAAGATCTGAACAAAGTTCAGAGCATAATTTGAATTCAATGATTTATTGAAAGTACATGTATTTCAGAGATAGTGAAAAAAGCTGTAAAATAGGCTTTACATTATTGTGTTACTGCAGAGCTTTTTTATTATGATAAGTCTGCATGGCTAAACTATAAAGTGTAATTATGGGATCCTGTAAGAATATAAATATATACCTACCTTAGACTTGGCAATAATCCTGTGTATTACTTTTAAACTGTTTAGATCTAGCTATTAATTTTATTTCAGTTAATCTTTGTCTTTCTTTTGAATGACTACTTAAATGATGCTTTCCGTACGTTTAACTCTTTACCACAGAATTCTAAGATTTAACGACCCTGAAAAAGAAGGCTTTTGAAAAGAAGAAAATGCTGGTTACCAGCATTTTCTTCTTTTCCCACAATGTTTTCAACAATCTCACAGATAGGTACTGTCATTTGTACCCCATTTTAATTGTTGCCTGCAAAACGCTTTCAATTTGGACCAATATAAAATTTTGTTGTAAGGTAAAGTGTTAAGAATAGATTTTTGTTCTCTTTTTCAATGGTTTACTTTGGTACAGAAACACTTGACCTTCTGTAGATGTCTTTTTTCATTATGAAGTCGACTTATTCTGTATTACCTGCCACATAGTGTTCAAAAGTCTTTTCTGTCAGGGTTGTTAAAACTTGGGATTGTGAGGTAACGGCTTAAGTCAAGAATGTAAAATAAAGATGAGTTATTCTCTGGCAAAAGGGGCTTAATGCATCCTCGTGATGCATCATACCAAGCAAGACATCACATAATTATGGATCCAAAAAATTCATTTAGTTTAAACACAGGACTGAATCATAACGTAAACTGGTCCTTTGACATACAGAAAATTGACAATAGCAAAAAGTTTCGACCCTGGTCAGCCTGCTGGACTGCCCAGGCTGACGTGTGTTGATACTTTTTCGCGGATGCATTAAGCCCCCTTTTCACAGAGCATGGCTCAAATCTTTTTGTGTTTCATTGAACTGTATTTTCAGCCTTTTAACCCGTTACCACACAGCAGTATTTTTGACACATCCAATTTAAAGGCATTTGCATGCCACAATTTAATGAGGTTCAAATGATAGGTGATGTCTTTATGAAAGGGTGGAAAACAAAGTGGGAAAAGGAGAAAATGCTGGGAACCAGCATTTTCTCCTTTTCTCACAATGTTTTCAAAAGCTTTCTTCTTCAGGGTTGTTAAAAGGCAGCATTGTGTTGTAAAGGGTTAAAGAAGTTGTGTTTGTAATTATATTCTGCACTGAAAGAGTTAAGATTAATGATGATGCATGTTGATTATCCCAATTTGACAAGGACGTTTTGAAATGATCCGCTGCTTCTGTTTCCAGAGGCAATAAGCTCAACTTACTATGTGGTAGATGTAAACAGCTTTTGAAAACATTCCAACAAAAGAAATTATGGCTAGTTCCTTCAAATATTTCTGCTTTCTGCTGCATGAAGTAGATAATGTGAAAAAAATGGCTATATGGCAATGGTTAAAGTGCAAAAAAAAAAAATGAGCTGTATAGCTTGATTGACGTTTTCGCTTATTCTGCATGTTATGTGACCTTGGCGGGCATTTCTGTTTGTCAAAGCAACTGTTTGTGCTTAACTCTATCAAATGATAAAATTTTGAACCTCACCAAATTGAAGGCATTTGCAGACAACAAAATGAAACATTGTTAAAATGAGGATGTCTCTCTTTGATAGGGTAGAAAACATTGTGGGAAAAGGAGAAAATACTGGTTACCAGTTCTCCTTTTCTCACATTGTTTTCAAAAGCCTTCTGTCTCGGGGTCGTTAAAACTCGGGATTATGTGGTAAAGGGTTAAATGGTTGAAGATATTACAGATGCTCATGTGTGCGTGAAAGAGGGCTTTAGCCTAGATGGTAGAGTTGCTGTTTTATGGCATTACTGCTTGAATCTTTGCAGCATAAAACATTAGAAACTATCCTTGTTAATAGGAAAAATCTACAGAAAATCTAGGCTTTTATGTATCGATGCATGTAAAAATATTGTGGCAAAACATGGTTATTTGCCTTTTATCAATATTTTTTCTTTTTACCTGAATATTTTCAAAAGTGGTCAGCTTAACCCTTTACCACACAATCCTGAGTTTAACGACCCTAGGAAAGAGAGCTTTTGAAAACATTATGAGAAAAGGAGAAAATGCTGGTAACCAGCATTTTCTCCTTTTCCCTTAATGTTTTCTACCCTTGCCATAACAAATTTTAGTTTTTGGGTCAAAATTTATGGTCATCTGCAAATGCTTTCAATTTGGACTGGTGTAAAATTTTGTCATTTGGTAAAGAGTTCAAGACAAAAGTTGTCTAGATTTTAGTAACATTTCATTTGTCATCTGCAAGTGCTTTCAATGTGGTCCATTCCAAAATTTTGTCATTTGGTAAAGGGTTAACCTACCACACAATCCAGAGTTTAACAACCATGGGGAGGAAGGCTTTTGAAAACATTGTGGGAAAAGGATAAATGCTGGTAACATGCATTTTTCCCATATCCAACAATGTTCTCCACCTTTGTAAGACAAATGTAAATGTTAGAGCCAAATTAACCCTTTACCACACAATCCCGACTTTTATTATGATTCCTTGGAAGATTCCTTTTGAAAACACTTTGGGAAAAGGAGAAAATGCTGGTAACCAGCATTTTCTCCTTTTCCCACAATGTTTACTATACTTTCAAAGAAAAATCAGATTATTTGTTCCTCGTTTGAATTGTCATCTGCAAATGCTTTGAAAATTGACGAGTCTAAAATTTTGTTGTCTGGTAATGGGTTAATGAATATGTATCTGCACTTGCTTTCAGTCTTGATGGGTCTACAACTTTGTTGTTTGGTAAAGAATTTAGGGAGAGATTTGTTTACATGTTGACAGTCCTTTGTTTTATCTTTTTTTCAATTATCGAACACCATTTATTTTGTGTATTACAATGCAGACTTTGTGGCGTGAATGGAAAGATGCTTCTAAGGTGTGTATGTTGTTATTGTTATATGCTTGATATGCGTCATAGTGTTACACATTCCTGCATGTGCAGTGCAAGTTGCACATTCTGTAGATTGAAAAAAAAAAATGCATTTTTCTTGAAAATACAGTAAGTTTGTAAATTGAATTTTGGAAATGAATTCATTAAAAAGTCTATTTTGCTGTTTTGACAACTTGTCTTCATGTTTATGGAATGGGTAAATGACTTGAGTTGTAACATTTTTGGGATCAAGAGGCTAAAATCATGAATTGGGCAGATAACTGCACTGAGCACAATCTGGGCCATTATACCAACCATTCCAAGATTAATTCTAATTCTAAATGCCAAGACTTGCCATCTGATTGGCCAAGACATAATGCCTTGATTAGTAAGATTGGTAGATTTGAATTAAGATTAACCTTTACAGCACTGAATAAACCTATGAGGCATGTTCATACTAGAAATATGAACCAAATACTTGCAATGTTATCATTGCTTTTGTCTTCAGTGTTTCAGCAAAGTGGACAGTGTAGATCAAAGATCAGACTGCACATTTTGTGCAGCCTGATCTTGATCTACATTGGCCACAAAGGCAACTATTGTCGTGAAAGGCACTGTAAGGGTTAAGAAATATATTTGGAATCTTTGGTGAATTAAGGGCCCCTGGACTTACGGCTATGGAGATGGATACTTATAATACACCAGAGATGCATTGCCTTAACTCTTTACCAAACAGTAAAATTTTATACTTGCTCAAATTGAAAGCATTGCGCAGACAATGAATTAAATTTGGCTCAAGCACTGGCATTTGTCTTCTGATAGTTAAAAATACTGTGGGGGAAAAGAAGAAATGCTGGTTATTCAGGGTTGTTTATACAAGGAGTTGTTTGGTAAAGGGTTAACTCATAGGGTGTTTAGGAGAACTTGACCCTTTACCGCACAGTGCTGCCTTTTAACGACCCTGGGAAAGGAGCCTTTTGAAGACATTGCAGGAAAAGGAGAAAATGCTGGTAACCAGCATTTGCTTCTTTTCCCACAATGTTTCCAACCTTATCAAAGAAAAATTGCACCAACTGAGCCACATTGAAATTGTTGTCTGCAGATGTTTTCAATTTGGACAAGGCCAAAATTTTGTCGTCTGGTAAAGAGTTTAAAATCTCTTATGCAAACAAATTACATCAAGATTGATTATGCAGAAATGACAGCCTCCTCTTGTACTTACACTTTGTAGTATTTCCCACAATGTTTTGAAAAAAGCTTTCTTCTTCAGGGTCGGTAAATCACAGGTTTACGAAGTGTAGATTTAACTAAATTTTACCAAACGACAAAATTGTAGACTTGTACAAATTGAAAGCATATGTAGATGACATGTTTAATGTAACTAAGATAATGGGATATGTCTCTGAAAAGTAGAAAACATTGTAGTTGCCAGCATTTTCTCCTTTTCCGACAATGTTTCCAAAATGAGATTTCCTCTTGGACTTTAAAATACAGGATTGTATGGTAACGGGTTAACTCTCAGAGTGGTAAGCACAACAAAAATTTTTATTTTGCAAATAGATCAATATCATACTGTGTAAAAAATGCAGCCTGATCGTGGTTTTACTTTGCCCAGTGGTTGATGTGATACTGTGATCAAGAAAAGCCGTAAAATTGTGTTATCTTTGTCTGTTTGCATGTTTGAATATGTTTATAAAATTATTTGGTGTTCTAAGGACTGTATTTTTGTTAAGTCTTTACCAAACAACAAAATTTTGGACTAGACCAAATTGAAAGCATTTACAAACAATAGAATAAATGTCACTGAAAATTTGAAATTTGTTTTTTTGAAAGGGTAGAAAACATTGTGGGAAAAGGAGAAAATGCTGGTTACCAGCATTTTCTCCTTTTCCCACAATGTTTTCAGAAGGCTTCGTTCTCGGGTTCATCAAAATGTTAAAAGTCAGGATTGTGTGGTAGAGGGTTAACCCTTTAACAAAAAAGAAATTTCAGACTGGTTCACTTTCAAAGCATATTTTTCAGACAACAAGTGAAATGGTACTCAAATGATGGCATTTGCTCCTTTAAAAGGGTATAAATCATTGCGGGAGAAGGAGAAAATGCTACTTACCAGAATTTTCTCCTTTTCTCACAATTTTTTTGAAAGCCTTGTTGTTGAAAGGGTTGTTAAAACTAGGGATAAGTGGTAAAGAGTTAACACTTTTTGGAAATTGGTTGGTTTAGGATTGAAAGTCACCAGTGCTAATTAAAGTTGAAATCTAACGTCCTGTAGGAAGAAAAATTTTTCAGACATTTAACTCTTTACCACACAATCCCGACTTATAACGACCCTGAAGAAGAAGCCTTTTGAAAACGTTTTGGGAAAAGGAGAAAATGCTGGTAACCAGCATTTTCTCCTTTTCCCACAATGTTTTCTACTCTTCCAAATACAAATTTCAATTTTTGATTCACATATATTTTGTCATCTGCAAAAGCTTTCAATTTGGACTGGTCTAAAATTTTGTCGTTTGGTAAAGAGTTAAGGAAAAGGAGAAAATGCTGGCATTTTTCTGCCATCTCATGTAACAACATTTCATCATTTGAGCTGCACTGAATTTGTCCATCTGCAAATTGATTGCTTTCAATTTGGAGAGGTATAAAACTTTGTTTTGTGGCAACGAGTTACAGCATTTAATTAAATTCTCTGGCTACTATTCATGCATTTTGACACACCTTCAATTGACAACAAACTGAAACAAACTGCTTACTTTTTTGTGGTGGTGGACCTTGTATGCTTGCCAGTTTATTACTTCCTCCCCTTTCATCATTGCTGTTATTAGAATGTTATTGTCTGAAAGTCATTCCACAGATAAATGCTTTGTAGTAAAGACATTAACCTTTTGCCACACAATCCAGAGTTTTGACAATCCTGGGGAAGGATGCTTTTAAAAATATGGTGGGAAAAGAAAATGCTGGTTACCAGCATTTTCTCCTTTTCCCAAAATGTATTCTAACCTTCTAAAGAAAAATCCCATCTTTGGAGACAATTTTACCTTGTAATCTGCAAATGCTTTCAGTTCAGACAGGCCCAAATTTTTGTTGTGTAGTAAAGAGTTAACGGTCAATGCCATATAAACTCAACAGACATTTTCAGTCTAGAGGTAAGACTTAAATAATTGCAATGTCAAGGTTGATAATGTCTCGGCAAAGAGGACAGTGTAGATCACAGACAATACTGCATGGTTTGTGCATTCTTTTCTTGATCATAGATACCACAATTCGAATTCCCATGTCTCACATGTCCCAGACCAGGAAAAATTCTGCCTTCTAACATCAGGTGTTACCTGTTGTTGATACAAAGATCAATAACAGGCCACCAGTTCATTACCACAATCACTCATTACTCTTTGAAACAGGTTTTCAAAAGTCTGCTTTAACTCTTCAACAAAAAGAAAAAAAAATAGGCTACCAAATTGATGGTACTTGCAGACAACAAATTAAACATGGGTCAAAAGATGGTTTTTGTCTATGAGAAAATGCTGGATACCAGTCTTTCCTCTTTTCCCCACAATGTTTTCATATGCCCTCTTCTCCTGGATTGTTAGAGCATGGGATTGAGCTGTAAAGGGTTAGTAACATTGTTGTTATTAGGGATATTTGATATAAGTTAATTTTGCATCAGTGTGTCACAGGAAACAACATGGTGGCAAAAAAATAAATTGCTCATTATGACATTACAAAAGAACTTTGTTTTGGTTTTGGAAAACTTTAAGACTTGTGGGCATGCTTTTTTGTGTGCCTGCAGCTTGACATAGTCATTATGGGGCACAAAGGAGCAAGCGCTATCTGCCTAAATTGCTTACATATTTCTCAAGCTTTATGAAAGTCAGGGCCCATATTCACCAACTATTCTTAAGTATGGTATATCCTTAGTTTTATTTTCCAGGATTTTCTAAATTTGATAGCAACAGATCGTCTGATTGGCTAAACCTATGGTAACTAGCTGTTACTTTCAAATTAAATTCCTGAAAATAAGACTACAAACATTCTGAAAAATGGTTGGTGAATCGAGCCTTTTTTTTATGCTTTGTACCTCTGATTTAGACAGCAGAACTCTTGCTGATCCTGAACTCTTTACCAGACAAGTTTTTTGACTTGTCCAAATTGAAAGCAATTGCAGAAGACATTAAATAAGGCTCAAATCACAGGATTTGTCTTTTATAGGATAGAAAACAATGTAGGAAAAGGAGAAAAAGATGGTTACCAACATTTTCTAATTTCACTCAATTTTTCAAAAGCCTTCTTCTGTATGTCATTTAAACATAGAAAAGAGTTTACCATATCCCAAATTGACAAATTTAAGAACCATCAAAGTTAGGAATCTGCAGATGACAATTTGAAATTGATACAAAATACCTGAGGTTCTCGGATTAGGTAGAAAAGATTGGGGGAAAAAGACTTAATGAAAGTTACAAGTGTTGTTCCCCTCCTTGCATTGTTTTTAAAAGCCCAATTTTTCTTTACGATTGTTGAAACTAGGGATTGTTTGGTAAAGGGTTAAGAAATTATCAGCCTTTTTGTGAGCACGCCTCTTGAGTTAGAATTAACAAGGTCCTCTGAATAGATATGAGCCACACTCTGTGAAAATGGGGCTTAATGCATCTCCGTGATGCATGATACCTAGTCATCACAGTATCACATCCCTAAAATCTGTTTTGTATAACAACCTACAGGATAATGAGGTAGACTGGTCCTATGGACATACAGAAAATTGATCAAAAGAGAAAAGTTTCGGCCCAGTTTAGCCTGCGTGGACTGCGCAGGCTCACCTGGGTTGATACTTTTCGCAGATGCACAAAGCCCCCTTTTCACAGAGCATGGCTCATATCTTTGTCTTGTCTTACTGTTCTCTTTGCTTTAACTCTTTACCAAACAGCAGAGTTTTGACTTGTCCAAATTGAAATTATGACTGCAGACGACAAACTTTATGTAGCTCATTCCATGATATTTGCCTGTGAAGGAGTGGTCACTAGCATTTTCTCCTTTTTCTACAATGTTTTCAAAAACTCTTCTTCCTCAAGGCCATTAAACTTGGGGATTGTGTGTAAAAGGGTTAATCCCATATCAAACATGTGTTTCAAAGACCGTGAGGAGGAAAGACTGAAAATTTTCCAACAATGTTTCCTTTGACTTTCATGACAAATTCTATAGTTAGAGCCAAATGCAATTTCTTGTCTGCAAATGCCTGTATCACATAGATGATTCAAAGTGTTGTTTTCTTGAAATGAATCGAGTTTACAGGATCCAATGTCTCTGCTCTCAACTGCTTAACTCTTTACCACACAATCCCGACTTTTAACGACCCTGAGAAAAAAGCCTTTTTGAAAACATTGTGGGAAAAGGAGAAAATGCTGGTAACCAGCATTTTCTCCTTTTCCCACAATGTTTTCTAACCTATCAGAGACAAATCGTATCATTTGGGCCACCTTTGATTTGTCATTTGTCATCTGCAAATGCTTTCAATTTGTACCAGTGTAAAATTTTGTCGTTTGGTAAAGAGTTAAAACTTGACTGAGCTTTTGTAGATGCTGTAGTATCTTCAACATGAAATGCAGAAAGAAAATTTATTGGAGTTGATTGGTCTGGATGTTTATAGCTCACCTGAGCACGAAGTGCTCATGGTGAGCTATTGTGATCGTGCTGTGGCCATCATCCGTCGTGCGTCGTCAACTTTTTACCTTGTGTACGCTCTAGAGGCCACATTTTCAGTCCGATCCTCATGAAACTTGGTCAGAATGTTTGTCTTGATAAAATCTCGGACGAGTTCGAAATTGAGTCATGTAGGATCAAAAACTAGGTCACTAGGTCAAATCTTTGAAAAACCTTGTGTACGCTCTAGAGGCCACATTTCCAGTCCAATCCTCATGAAACTTAGTCAGAATGTTTGTCTTGATAAAATCTCGGACGAGTTTGAAATCGGGTCATGCGGGGTCAAAAACTAGGTCACTAGGTCAGATCTTGGAAAAACCTTGTGTATGCTCTAGAGGCCGCATTTTCAGTCGGATACTTGTGAAATTTAGTCAGAAAGTTTGTCTTGATAAAATCTCGGACGAGTTCGAAATTGGGTCATGTGGGGTCAAAAACTAGGTCACTAGGTCAAATCTTTGAAAAACCGTGTGTACACTCTAGAGGCCACATTTTCAGTCAGATACTCGTGAAACTTGGTCAGAATGTTTGTCTTGATAAAATCTGGGACGAGTTTGCAATTGGGTCATGTGGGGTCAAAAACTAGGTCACTAGGTCAGATCTTGAAAAAACCTTGTGTACGCTCTAGAGGCCACATTTTCAGTCAGATACTTGTGAAATTTGGTCAGAATGTTTGTCTTGATAAAATCTGAGATGAGTTTGAAATTGGGTCATGTGGGGTCAAAAACTAGGTCATTAGGTCAAATCTTAGAAAAACCTTGTGTATACTCTAGAGGCCACATTTTCAGTCCGATCCCCATGAAACTTGGTCAGAATGTTTGTCTTGATAAAATCTGGGACGAGTTTGCAATTGGGTAATGTAGGGTCAAAAACTAGGTCACTAGGTCAGATCTTGGAAAAACCTTGTGTACGCTCTAGAGGCCACATTTTCAGTCAGATACTTGTGAAATTTGGTCAGAATGTTTGTCTTGATAAGATCTGAGACAAGTTTGAAATTGGGTCATGTGGGGTCAAAAACTAGGTCACTAGGTCAGATCCTGGAAAAACCGTGTGTACGCTCTAGAGGCCACATTTTCAGTCAAATACTTATGAAACTTGGTCAGAATGTTTGTCTTGATAAAATCTGGGACGAGTTTGCAATTGGGTCATGTGGGGTCAAAAACTAGGTCACTAGGTCAAATCTTCGAAAAACCTTGTGTACGCTCTAGAGGCCACATTTTCAATTGGATCCTCATGAAACTTGGTCAGAATGTTTGTCTTGATAAAATCTGGGACGAGTTCGAAATTGGGTCATGTAGAGTGAAAAACTAGGTCACTAGGTCAAATCTTGGAAAAACCTTGTGTGTGCTTTACAGGCCACATTTTCAGTCAGATACTTGTCAAATTTGGTCAGAATGTTTGTCTTGATAAAATCTGGGACAAGTTCGAAATTGGGTCATGTGGGGTGAAAAACTAGTTCACTAGGTCAGATCTTTAAAAAACCTTGTGTACACTCTAGAGGCCACGTTTTCAGTCAAATACTGATGAAACTTGGTCAGAATGTTTGGCTTGATAAAATCTCACACGATTTCAAAATTGGGTCATGTCAGGTCAAAAACTAGGTCACTAGGTCAAATCATTGAGAAACCTTGTGCACGCCATAGAGACCACGTTTTCAGTCAGATACTTGTGAAATTTGGTCAGAATGTTTGGCCTTTTGACTCAGGTGAGCGATCCAGGGCCATCATGGCCCTCTTGTTATTATATTTTATGTCGCTATTCTGGGATATTTCTAATTAACATGAACTCAATACCTCCTGAAACAAACTAGCAGAAATACCCATTTTGCAGACTTGCATAACAATTTAATATATAAACAGTTTTACTGGTCTACCCCTAATAGGAACAGATTTGGAAATTTTCTTATAGAAAAGGAGGAAATGCTTGTTTACAGACAATTTGCATCTTTTTCAAAATTGTTTTCAAGATTCGTAATCAGTGTTTCTTTCATTTATATATATGTTTCCTTCGTGTTAATTTTTAACAGTTTTTGATACAACTAAATTTTGTAAATTGGTTGGTAAAGCACAAAGGGTTGCTGGTTTGATCCCTAGCTTGTTCACATTCTTTCTGAAGAGTGATGATAGTAATTGTGACAAGGTTCATTCCTTTCCTTCCACTGAAAATTGTTTTGGCAATGTCTGTATGGAACAGCAGCCAGTGACTTTGGAAGAATGTGCTATTTTTACTAGTAAAAGATACTCCAGGAAGGCATAGGTGCACTGGATGCCAAGATAGACCTGAAATAATTTTGAAAATGACATTAAAAACCAAGTAAAGAAATGAATTTCAAAATGGGATGATTTGGAATAAATAAATATGCAAATAGCACTAATTTCATTGGTACAGAAGTCCAGTACTCTGCATGGTTATATATTGTTAATGATCATTGTCTGAACTTTATGACTGATTCACGCAAGATTATTATGTATCCTATAACACATATATTATCATACAATGCAGCTACTTTATAAATTTTTGTTTGTGCATGATTTTCATGTATGATAAAGCATTAAAGTACAGCTTCATTCATAAATCTGACTTCTGTTAACATTATAATTCATCAGGTAAAGACCAATGTACTAATGATAAACATTAATGACTAATTATTTTGCAAGTTTATTTAAATTTTGCTAGATATCAATATTTAAACTTTGTCTAAATTAAGAGCATTGGCAGGTTTACAACAAATGTTACCCAAACCATGAAATTAGTCTTTCATAAGGTAGAAAAATTGTGGAAAAAGGAGGAAAGGCTTGTCACTAGTATTTTCTTCTTTTCCTGGAATGTTTCCCAATTTTTTTTTTTTTTTTTTTTTTTTTTTCTTTTCTCAGAGTTGTTTAATGTGTGCTTTTGTAGTAAAGGGTTAAAGATACTACAATAATGAAACAGTTGTTCATTTAACTCTTTACCAAACAGCAAAATTTTGGACTCAACCAAATTATAAGGATTTGCAGACAACAAATTAAATGCAGCTCAGTTGACGATTTCTGTCTATGACAGGGTAGAAAACATTATGGGAAAAGGAGAAAATGCTGGTTACCAGCATTTTCTTGTTTTGCCACAAAGTTTTCAAAAGCTTTCTTTCTCAAAGTCGTTAAAAGTTGGGATTGTGTGGTAAAGGGTTAATGAAAACAACATCTGATGTTGCCTCTAGCATTGTTATTAGAGTGTAGATATCCCTGTGATGTACTACATTGTACCATGTGGTTCAAGATAATGAAAAATTTTTTTCAAATTTCACGTAGTACTAGACACTTGTTGGGGAGTTATTTCTTCTTGTCTTTCAGTTTATTATTTAGTTTGTAAAAATAGTTTAGTCTTTGTTTTGCAGGTTTTAAGTCTTGACCATTTACCACACAGTCTTTTTTTGACTTCCCTCAAAAAAAAAAACAATTAACCTTGTACCAAGTGAAATAGGATTTTAATGGCCGGGAAAAAACATTGTTGGAAATGGAGCAAATGTTATGTTTTCCCACAATGTTTTTGACCGTTTCAAATACAGATCAGATCATTAATTTGAGCTTCAATGACTTTGTTGTCTGCAAAATTTGATGCTCACAGTATGTAAGAGTCTAAAATTTTGTTGTCTGGTTAAGATTTTAGTGATTATCGCAATGAAGAATTTTATAGAAACACCTGAAAGAAGCAAAAAGATCTTTTTACTGGTATTGAAAACATTGTTGGAAGAGATGTTACTGCTTTCAACAAGCAATCACTTCTTTTCATCCTTGTTTTCAAAAGCTATATACATATATGGCTCAAAAAGTTGAATTCTGTGCGGTATGGGACGGAGTTTTGAAGAAGGTCATCATTTTTTTCTGCCATTATATGTCACTCAGGGTTATTGCTTATACAAAGATAAGATGTTATGTTAGTCTAGACAGTCATTATCACTTTGAAGTGTGTTAACATTTTGCTACACAATCCCAATTTTTTAAGTTTTAATGACCCTGAAGGAAGAAGGGCCTAGTAGTTTGGTGGTTAGCATATCTGACTCGTGACCTGGTGATTGAGTTTAGATACCCGATTGGGGCAAACTTTCTTTCCAACAATTTTTTGCCTCTCACCCTTGATGATGTTAGAAAAGTACAAGTAGTCAGTGGCTTGGAAAGAAAGTTGTGTCAGAACTGATATGAGAAAGCCAGGAAGCACATGCTGACTGCCGTGATATGACCAAAGCTGTTTTAACGGTGTTTTATTTAAACAAACAAACAAACAAACAAAGCTTTTGAAAACTTTGTGGGGAAAAAATGCTGGAAACCAGCATTTTCTCCTTTTCCCACAATGTTTTCTGCCCTTTCAAAGACAGAAATCATCATTTGAGATACATTTATATTGTCATCTGCACATGTATGCTTTTAATTTGGTCAAGTCAAGAATTTTGTTGTTAACAGTTTGCAAGGCAACATTTCTTTAGGCTTGTCCTCATTCCAAGCATGTGCAGACAAAAAATTAAATGTAACTGAAAACATGAAACTTGTCTTTCATTGGATAGAAAACATTGTGGGAAATGGAGAAAATCCTGGTAACCACACTGTTTTTCAAAGCATTCTTCCTTTGGGTCAATAAAAGTCAGGATTGTGTGGTAAGCCTTTACTGAAGAATCTTGGGTCAGTATTCACTTACAATTCTTATAAACGCTCTTAGTCTTATTCTTTAGAATTTCCTGAATTTGAAAATATTACAGTTACTTCTGATTGGCTAAACCAAATGCTTAATTAACCAATCAAAGTTGTGTAACTTTCTAAATCAAGAATTAGACTTAGAATGAAATTAAGAATGGTTGGTGAATATGGATCCTGTTTTTAACAACCCTAATTATAAGAAGACCTTTGAAAATATTGTGAGAAAAGGGCCTCCTTTTCCCTCCTTGTTTTCTGCCCATTTTAGAAAGAAAAATCCTGAGTTGTGAGGAAGAAGCATCTTGAAAACACTGATAACCAGCATTTTCCTCCTTTTCCCATAATGTTTTATACCTATCAAAGACAAAGTCCATTATTTGAACCTTGTTTAAATAATCGTCTGAAAATTCTTTCAGTTTGGACAAAACTGAAACTTTCTTGTGTGGTATAGAGGTAAGAGTGAATGTATTAGAACATGTCTGTTTAGAACATTGAGAGGTATTCACATTACTGTGTGACAGTGTTGAAGGTATGCAAAACAAGTCTGTTTGGTCAAAATGGTTGGTTACTCTCGCTTAATTCTTTACTTACTGACAAAATTTTTAGTTATTAGTATCTGAATATAACAATATTTCATGAAATATGGCTGTAAAGATGACATTTGTCTTTGAAAGGTTGGAAAACAGTTTTATAAAAGGAGAAAATGCTCATGTCACCAGCATTTTCCCCATTTTCCTCAGCACTTTTGAAACCTTTCCTCTTCAGGATCTACATGGGGTTGTTTACTGAAGGCTTATTATGTATGATCTTTCTAAGAAATTTCAAAATGTTGAACAAATATGAAAGGATGTGATATTGAAAATTTTGTGATATTATGCAATTTAATTGGAAGCAAAGGCTCATTTTATTCCAGACAAACAAGCATCTTGCAGAGGAGAATGAGGAATTAAATGCTCAGTTATTGGCGCAAGCTGTGAGGGAGGGCAAACACATGTTACAAGAAGGAAATTCATTGGCTGAGGAGTTGGATCACATGACAAAGGAAGAGGTATTACACATGGTCTTAAGTCAGCTTTTTCCAGACTAGACCAAAACCTTTACTCGTACAGTGGAATTATTCCTAGTTTGCTGACTCTTTCAGTAGTGATGATGACTTAAGTAGCTTTTGCATATGGTGTAGGTCCAGATCAGACTGCACAGAACGTGCAGTTTGACCTTTGATCTACACCATCTGCAGTTTATGCATGATAGTTAGGTTTAGTGCATTTGAAAACTTCTGAAAAATATGGTACTTTAATTATTTTCCAGACCTTTATTGTAGTTCAAGTTAACTCTTTACCAAACAACAGACTTTAAGCCTGGTACAAACTGAAAGCATTTGAAGAAAACAAATTGAAGATGGCTCAAATGGTGGAATTTGTCCATGATAAAGCAGAAAACATTGTAGGAAAAGGAGAAAATATTGGTTACCAGCATTTTCTCCTTTTCCCACGTTTTCAAAAGGCTTCTTTCCCAGCATCATTAAAACAAGGGATTGTTTGGTAAAGGGTTAAATAGTTGTCCTTTGAAAAACATTCATAGACTACAAATTAAATGTTTCTAAAATGATGCAATCTGTCATGTAAATATTTAAAAAACTTGATGGGAAAATGTTGGTAACCAGCAAAAGCCATGCTCATCAGGTAGCTTAAAACTTCTGCTTTAATCATTCCTTTAACACAGATATATGTGCTAAATGGCCAAAGCTGTCAATGCGCCATAGAACAACATTCATTCATTCAGGTTGATCAAAACATGCTATCTCTTAGTAAATGTCAATAATGTGAATAAAGAAAGATGACTAGATAAAAATTTTGGAACGAGGGATATGAAACAAAATTTAACATGACATGTGTCAAAACTAATGTCGGTCAAAAGAAGGTACCTTATTCTATCGTTGCATTAACTCTTAGCCCTTTACCACACAATCCCGACTTTTAATGACCCTGGGAAAGAAGCCTTTTAAACACATTGTGGGAAAAGGAGAAAATGCTGGTAACCAGCATTTTCTCCTTTTCCCACAATGTTTTCTACCATATCCAATACATAAATCACCATTTAAGCTACACTTAATTTGTTGTCTGCAAGGGCTTTGAATTCGGTCCAGTCTAAAATTGTGTCGTTTGGTAAAGGGTTAAAGCTCCTTTCATGACTAAAGTTGTTTTTGCAGTCGCTGTAGATTAAGATATGGCTGCACAAAACATGCAGCCTGATCTTAGATCTACACTGTTTGCTTTGCTGAATCACTGTAAACAAAAGCAAACATGAAATTGCTGTTATTCGGATCATATTTCTAGGGTGAACATTTCTGTTGGTTTTATTTAGTGCTCTAAGGGTTAACTCTGTGCAAGAAGACAAACTTCTTGACTTGTTCAAGTTGAAAGCACTTGCAGACGACATGTTAGATGTGGCTAAAAGTATTGAATTTGTCTTTGACAGGGTAGAAATCATTGTGGGAGAAAGGAGGAAATGCCAGTAAAATTTTCAAAAGCCTTTTCCTCAGGGCTGTAAAAATGTGGGAAAAGTGGTTTTTGGTTAACTTAAAATTTTTGTCTTTTTTATTTTCAGCTACTTGGGGCCTTAAAAGAGCAGCAAGATGTAAATTTCAGACTGAAACAGTATGTTGATAAAATAATTCTAGCTATATTGGAGAAAAATCCAACCATTTTGGAAATCACGAGATGAGATCCACCGAATTGTGTGTAATGTAGTGATAAACTGTGATACAGTGATACACTGTGTTGTTATCCTCTAATGTCGGCACCCCCAGAAACCAATTTACCGAAAACAAGTTTGAAACATCCATCTTAGATGTTGGATGAAAGTTTAATACATTTGAAAACACTGTGGCAGAATGAGAAAGTCTTTGCCATGAGCAATTTCTCTTTGACACAATGCTTTTCAAAAGTTGTCTAGTATGAGATAAGAAAAAAGTTTTTAAAGGTGGGAAAACATTCAAGTCATTATTCTGTCATTTTTATGCTTGTACAAAGACAAAGGAATGACTAGTTTATACAAAGGGAGTGACTTGAAATACCAAACTGCAGAATATTAGACTTGTCTAAGTTGAAAGCATTTGCAGACAACAAATTACACATGACTCAAAAACTGAAATTTGCCATGAAGGTTTCCAGCATTTTCTTCTTTTCCTACAGTGTTTTCAAAAGGCTTCTTTCCTAGGGTTGTGAAAACCCAGGATTGTTTGGTATAGAGTTCATTCATTTCCATGCTAGCTAACCCTTTACCAAACAATCCAGTTTTAACAACCCCAAGGAAGAAGGCTTTTCAAAACATTGTAGGAAAAGGAGGAAATGATGATGACCAACATTTTCTCCTTTCCCCACTGTATTTTCTACCTTTTCATGACAAATCCTATCATTTGACCCATACTTCATATGGCATCTGTAACTGTGTTAAATTTGTACAAGTCTAAAATTTCGTCGTTTGGTAAAAAACTAATCATATCACTTACTTGTTAAAGTGCCACAAACAAGAAACACATGTAGGAAAGAAAAATGTAGGTTTTCATCATAATTAAGGAAACCATTGTGGGAAAAGAGGATATCACTTTCTTTTTCCACAATGGTCTCACAAACAGCCAACAAAGGGACACAAATTTGAGCCGTGCTCTGGCAATTGGGGGGTTTGAGTTTAATGCATCTCTGTGATGCATCATATCAAGCAAGTTGTCACACAATTATGGATCCATCAGATCTCCAGATGAGAAGGAGTGATAGTATTCTAAATCCATTATTTCTCTTCCAAACTCTATGTTGTGGGTACTCATTAGAATCGTCTCGATGAGACGATTCTAATGAGTACCCATAAAATTGGGTTTAGTGGAGAGTGATATTTTCAATTTTGAAATCAAAATCACTCCCTCTATCTGGAGCTCTGATCCATGGAATCCATTTTGTTTAACAACCAGTTGAATCATGAGGTAATCTTGTCCTATGAACTTCAGAAAATTGACCAGTAGAAAAAAGTTTCGACCCAGGTCAGCCTGCATTGACTGCGCAGGCTGAGCTGGGTAAATACTTTTTGCAGATACATTAAACCCCTTTTTCACAGAGCATGATTTTTATAGTTGTATGTTAGTGAATGAACCCAAAGCCAAATTGAGAAGATTTAGGCTCTTCCATGTTGGATTTACCAAGAAACATAGAGTTATGGATAATGACCTTCTAGAAATCATATCGTGAGTGTCTTTGGGCAAGGTACTACAGACCATGAGCCTGCTACTAGAGGTGAATGAAGGAGCTGTTTGCCACAATGTGCATGAAATGCTGTTGACACCATTAGAAGAAAGAGATCCTATTTGCATATATATCTTATAATATCAGTGATTTTTAGGGGGTTTTCTTTCGCATTATTTTCTAGATGAACTTTTTATCCATTTTCTTTGATGTTATCTTGTCTGTTGTTGTAGTGACATTAATTTCACATTACACTTTACCAAACAATCCTGTGTTTGAACAACCTTGAGAAAAGAGTCTTTTAAAATCATTTTGGTAAAAGGAGAAAATGCTGGTAACCAGCATTTTCTCCATTTCCCACAATATTTGCTACCTTTTTATAGACAAATCCTTTAAGTACACTTAATTTGTTGTCTGTAAATGCTTTTGAAATGAGTAGGTCTAAAATTTTGCCATCTGGTAAAGAGTGAAACAGAACAAGATGGAGAATGTGAGCCCCTATCAGCTCAGCCAGGGAAAAAATTGGCAGAGTAATGACTTTGAAAATATCCTTTTAAGACTATAGACAATTGATGTGAAGTTAGATGTTATCCATAAAATAATTGTTGCAAATGGAGAAATTAATCCATTGATCCCTCTACCAGACTGGCCCGACTTTTAACGACTATCGGGGAAAAAGGCTTTTGAGAATATTGTTGGAAAGGGAGAAAATGCTGGTTACCAGCATTTTCTCCTTTTTCCACAATGTTTTCTATCCTATCAACAATAAATCTCACTAGTTGAGCTATAGCTATTCATTTGTCATATGCACATTCTTTCAGTGCTGACCAGTCTAAGATTTTATCTTGTTGTAAAGAGATGAGCAAATTCTCACTTTGGCACAATGTTTGAAAAATGGTCTGATGCAAGAACAAACTTGTTGTTTGTTGGAGGTGATTGTGTAGAAAAGCTGTTATATTTGTCAAAACATCTCTCTCAAAGAGAGTAAAAAAGCCTTCAGCTGCAGTAAGTGGCTATCAATATTTCATCAAATTCCGAATCCATGTTGACTTACAGTATTTCTTAGTTAACTTTCTTTTGCATTATGGGTTAACCCTTTACCACACAATCCAGAGTTTTATCGACAATTTAGAGGAAAGCTTTTGAAAACATTGTGGTAACCAGCATTTTCTCCTTTTCCCACAATGTTTTCTACCCTATCAAAGACAAATTCTATCATTTGAACCACATTTAAACTGTCCTCTGCAAATGCTTTCAATTTCAACAAGTCTAAGATTTTGTTGTGTGGTAAAGAGTGCAATGATAAAGCCATAATGATTGTTGTGAAACTTACCGGTGTATGAAAGTGAAACAAAATAGAGTTGACATTCAATTATTTATTTTTAGACTTGATAAAATTGTCAAATTTGATAAAAATGTAGCTGTTTAAAAGTGATAAGTATTTCCAAAAAATGTTTTTACATTCGTGTCATTGGCGACATTGGCAAAATTTGACGGAATAAAAACACGGCTAGGTTTTAGAGAGGTACAAATTTGATGTCAGTTGTGGAACAATAACAACAAGCTAGTGCAACTAGTTCCAGTTACCTCGCTTTTTCCTAGTGTGGTTTTCCTTACCATAGCCCAATCAGGGCCCTTAATCACCAACCATTGTGAAGAAGATTCTTCGTCTTATTCTCAAAGATATTCTAAATTTGAAAGTAATGCAACTTTTGATCGTCTAAATGCATGGTTTAGCCAATCATCAGTTGTGTTGCTTTCAAAATCTAGAGTAAGACTAAAAATGAAAATAAGAATGGCTGGTGAATACAGATCCAGAAGCTATGTAATTTTCTTGCACACTGAAAAATATGTGTAAGTAAGCTGTAGTTTGGAATTTGATGAAATGTGTAAGGCCACTAACTGAAGGGTTGAAAAAATACCAAGTGTAGAGACGGATTATGTTGCTTGAGATAGGGCAACAGATTGTATTTGATAGACAAGTCATTGTATTTTTTTACATGAGATGCATTGTCCTTAAATTATTAGCTTGGCTGTTTTCGAAAACGTTGAGTTATTGTCATAGCCCAGGCATTGTTGTCTTAAAGACTTTGATATTTTATAATATCTCGGTTATTTTTGAAGATATATGAATCAAACTGAGACAGGTTGTTAACTATCCAAAATGGGAGCCCATACAACAAGGGCAAGTAACCATCAAAGTATTTTGACACAGTTATGGCCCTTTTTCATCTTAGAATTCTCACTGAAGATCAAGCAACCGCAGCCAAGCATTGGTACCCACATGTGGTGCTCTTGTTTTACACGAGATGGATTGTACTCAACATTTTGAACATACCATTGTTAAGTTTACTGCATCACATATTACCATAATAGACACTTTTAGTAGCTAAATAATACAGTGTAAGCACTGTTTATGTATAAGTTGGACAGAAAATTTTGAAATACAGGAATTATAAATGCCAGAGGCCGAGCACAACTTCTTGGTGATGTTTATTGTTCCTTACAATTCTTCATCAGTCTTAACCCCTCGCCACACAATGCTGGATTTCAAGGAGGAAAAGGACTTATGAAAATTTTGTGGGAAAGGGAGAAAATGCTGGTAACCAGCATTTTCTCTTTTTCCCACAATGTTTTCACTAAAATTTATGCATTAACTCTTTAACAAACAACAAATCTTTGATTTGTCCATATTAAAAGCATTTGCTCACAATGAAATAATTATATGTGCTCAAAAGTTGAATTTTTTGTTTGGGAAGGATAGAAAAAATTGTGGGAAAAGGAGAAAATGCTGGTTACCAGCATTTCCTTTTTTCCATTATGTTTTCTAAAGCTTACTTTCCGAGGGTTGTTAAAAGTTAGGATTGTGTGGTAATGGATTTACCAGTTCATTTGGATCAACCCCTTATCAGAAGAACTTGTGAGTTTACTATCCCTTAGGAATTGGGCTTTCAAAAATACTGTGGGAAAAGGAGAAAATGCTGGTCACAAGTATTTTTTCCTTTTCTTACAGTGTTTTCTACAGTTCAGAAAAAAATCACATTATTTAATCAATTTCATTGGAAAATTCTTTCAATATGGATGAATTAAGTAATTTGTTGTCTGGTAAAAAATGAGATATCTTCATGTATCATTTGTTGGGATGCACTTGGAGGAAATGTACTTTTAAGTCTTAACTCTTTACCAAAGGACAAAATTTGAAAAATTGAAATTTGTTTTGGGAAGGGTAGAAAACATTGTGGGAAAAGGAGAAAATGCTGGTTACCAGCATTTTCTCCTTTCCTCACAGTGTTTTCAAAAGGCTTCTTTCACAGGGTCGTTAAAAGTCGGGATTGTGTGGTGAAGAATTAAAATACGGGGAAACTGATGAAAGCTGTGAGACAAATAATCAACCTTGAATGAAAAGGTCTTCAGAAAATAGGGATAGATATTGCGGCAAATTGTCAAATTAACCCTTAAAGCACCTTTCACTAACACAGTTGCCTTTGCGGTCAGTGTAGATCAAAATCAGACTGCACAAAACATGCTGTCTGATCTTTGATCTACAGTGTCCACTTTGCTAAAACAGTACAGACAAAAGGAAGCCATGAATTTGAAATTATCTCTTTCTTATTCTGGGATGTAAATGTCCACTGGGTTTATTGTGTGCTTTATTGGTGAAGTCAGTCAAGTTGTCTTGAAGGTTTCTTAGCTGTTTACCACACAGCCCTATGTTTAGATAATGACCCTGACAAAGAAGGCTTTTGAAAACATTGTGGAAAAAGGAGAAAATGCTGGTTACCAGCATTTTCTCCTTTTTCCACAATGTTTTCTACCATATCAAAGATAAAAATCATAATTTCAACTACATTTATCATCAGCAAATGTTTCAATTCGGTCGAGTCCAGAATTTTGTTGTTTGGTAAAGACTTAATGGCCTTTGGGTCTTTTTTCATTTGTCCATGTCAGCTATTGTGTTTGTGTTTGAGAGTTCCTTTGAAATTTGATTAACCCTTTATGAGACGAAAAAATTTTTTGACTTGTCCAAAATGAAAGCATTGGCAGACGACAATCCAAGCGCGACTTAGACGGTGGGATATGTCTATGATAGGTTAGAAAAAATTGTGGGAAAAGGAGAAAATGCTGGTTACCGGCATTTTGTCCTTTTCCCACAATGTTTTCATAAGGCCTCCTAGTTACCCATTGTCGTTAAAAGTCTGGATTTTGTGGTAAAGGGTTAAACTCTTTACCGTACTATTTTTATACATGTTTATATCATAAGCATATGTAGGATGAAAAATTAGATGCGGCTCAAAATGACGGGATTTGTATTTGAAAGGATAGAACAAATGTGGCAACCAGTGTGTTTCCTTTTCCTGTATTGTTTTCAAGGCATTCTTCCTCTGAGTCACAAAAAAACACAAGAGTTGTTAGGAGTTAAATATAAATATTTTCAAAACTTGATATCAAAGTGATAAAGTTATTTTTGCATTACCTTAACTCTTTACCAAGGGACATAATTTTAGACTAGTCCAAATTGCAAGCTTTTGCAGACAACATCATAAAGGTGACTGAAAAATTGAAATTTGTTTCAGGAAGGGCAGGAAACATTGTAGGAAAAGGAGAAAATGCTGGTTACCAGCATTTTCTCCTTTTCCCACAATGTTTTTAAAAGGCTTCTTTCTTGAGGTCATTAAAAGTCAGGATTGTGTGGTAAAGGGTTAATAGATGTTTAGACATGTCAAAGCAGCTTTTTGAGCAGTTCTTGCCAGCATTTCGTAGGGATGCAGTGGCAAATAATTATATTCAGGCTTTTATTTCTCATTTTGTTATCCTCATTATGGGTTAATTAATGCGTTATCAAGATTATGGCCACCATGTCCGACATAATTACAGTGAAACTCTGATATAGCGAATTTCACGGGACCGTCAGATTTAATTCGCTATAAGCATAATTCGCTTTATTGATAGTACGAACTTCATTATATTTCGGGACTCAAAGGTGGACACATGCACATGCAGTCTAACATTTATTTACCAGAAAAATGTTTTTCTAACATACTTCGACAAATATGTGTTATATTTATAGTATCCAATGACATTTATGACAGGTAGGAAAAACTAGTAGCTGATTTCGAATTTATTTAATCGAGTGAGGGATGTTAATCATTCAAAACACATTTTATACCGGTAGGAATTGAAAGCATTTGCAGACGACAATTTTCTTCTTGTGGCAAATTATACCTTACCACGATAATTATCAATCGATAACGCAGTCAGTTTATGTTGTGTAGATCAACGCCTCTAGCGTCAATGTGTTAATTAGGAAGCGGGAAGGTGTGAATAACTGACTTGGTAATTAAAGACCCTTAGATGCGACTTCAGTGTGACCAAGGTATTTTCAGTTGAAATGGATATCTGCAGACCTGATTTTTGATTCGCAATATGCGAAAAATCGTTATATCCGAATTTGTTTTAACAATTAATTTTTACAAAGGCGAAAGAAGGTTTTTGCCGGGGAATTGTTTTCGAGTCGTACTAAGAGAAAATTTGCATTATCAGAGTTCGTTATAATTAAGTTTTACTGTATATAACTTGCTGTCTTGCAAGACTCGTTCAATTTCTTTCCAAATATGCAGAGGAGTGCTGAAAGAGAAATGACTATCAGATTTAAATTATAAGTATTCCAACTGATTTCTTATCCTACTTATATTTGAATTTTCAAGGTTTCTTTGTACCAAGAAATGAGACATAACATGTATTTGTATTTATTTATTACATGCATTTCAGTGTGTCGTTAAAGGTGAAGTCAATTATGTTTGTAAAGTTAACATACAAGTTTTGTATTGTCTTAGAGCAGTGTAAGCTTTTTGCCTATTTTTGTTTGGTATACCATGTTTAAACAAATTTGTTTTTTTAAGCAGAGAGGCTAGTCACTAATGAGCAGTTTTATTTAAAACAAGTTAAAAGAAAAAATGATGAAATCATGAACAGTAAAGATTATTTGTAATTGTAAATATTACAAATGAAATCTTTGAAAAGCAACAAAATTTTAGAGACATCCAGATTGAAAGCATTTGTAGACGACAAAATAAATGTGAATCAAAAATTGAAACTTGTTTTTTGGAGGGGTAGAGAATACTGTAGAAAAAGAAGAAAATGCCGATTACCTGGAGTCTCCTGAAAAGACTGACGATGTTAGCTGCAGAAGGAATTTTACCACACAACAAAAATGTAGGTTTGTCCAAATTGAAAGCATTTGCAGACGACAGTTTAAATGTGGCTGAACTGATGGAATTTCTCTTTGATTGGGTAGAAAACATTGTGAGAAAAGGAGAAAATGCTGGTTACCAGCATTTTCTCCTTTTCCCTTAATGTTTTCAAAAGTCTTCTCTCGTTAAAAGTCGGGATCATGTGGTAAAGGGTTAACTGTTACTACACAATTTTTAATGACTCTGAAAGAAAAGGTTTTGAAAACTGTGGGAAAAGGAGAAAATGCTGATAACAGCGTGTTCTCCTTTTATCACAAAAGTTTTGTACCACAAATACAGAAATCATCATTTTAACAACATTTGATTTGTCGTCTGCAAATGCTTTTAGTTTGGTCCAGTCCAAAATTTTATTGTTTAGTTGGTAGGGAGTTAAAACAAAGAAGTAGGAACAAAATGACAAATGAAAATTGTATGAATGTGATGTAGATGAAAGTGTGATTTGTTTCCTATAGGCTGGCCTGTAGATGAACATAAGATTTGGTGTGTCTCACTTTGTTTAGCTTCTGCTTTTTGTTTTCATCATTTGTTGCAAAATGAACCAATGTAGCAAGATTGACCAGGGATGGATGAAATGTTTGAAGTGTTTACTCGACTAACCTTTGTAGCAGTTGATTGTCAAATAACCTCGTACAAAAGTTAGTATGAGCTGCTGCTTGATACATATGAGCCATGCTCTGGCAAAAGGTGGCTTAATGCATGTCTATGATGCATTGTACCAAGCAGGCTGTCACATAGTTATGGATCCATAAAATCCATTTTGTCTTACAACTGACTAAATCATGAGGCAGACTGGCTCTTTGACCAGAAAATTGACCAAAAGCAGAAAGTTTTGGCCCAGGTCAGCCTATGCTGACTGCAAAGGCTGACCTGAGTTGATACTTTTTGCAGATGCATTAAACCCCCTTTTCACAGAGCATGGCTCGTATATTAACCCTTGTAGTGCTGAATCTGGATTTAATTGCTTAATAGTGTAGATCCACATTAGACTGCACAGAATGTGCAGTCTGATCATGGATCTATGCTGTCCACTTTTTAGCCAGATATTTTGACAAAAAACAGTTTTGAAATTCCAATATAATTATGCATCTTTTATACTGACCGAGAATGTCTGTTTCATTTCTTTAGCACTAGTTAACACTACATGTAATTGTTTTTAAAGGCATTAAAATAAGCATTTTCTCCATTTGCCAAAATGTTTTCAAAAGCTGTCATCAGCAGGACAAAAATACATTTGTCTGAGGGAGAACTTTCTGCCTTGCTTTACCCCACTTAGTTTCTTGCTTTTACAAAATATATCCAAGATAAAATATTGTGTTGCACACTCCCATGCTCAGTCAAGAATATCCAAACAGAAATTGACACAGTAAATCTAGGCTAAGACAGCACACTTTTTTGCTGTCAGTTCTTGATGTTCACAATACTTGGAATGGCTTTTTATATTTTCTCTAGAGTGTTAAAGATTTAACCCTTAAGCTGCTAAGCACGAGTCACTGTCCTTTTGTGGCCAGTGTAGATCAAGATCAGACTGCACAGCATGCCAAGTCTGATCTTAGATCTGCACTGTCGGATAAGGACATGTATTTCTCCAAAACCTAAGTTTTGAAATAACAATATTCAGGTTTCTGCTATAGGCTGGAAATTTTTATTTAGCGGTATAAGGGTTAAATCCTTTTTTTTTTTTTTTTTTTCTTGACAGGATGGTATATATTTGATGTGTCTTCAGTAATGATGAAGCCAGTTTACTTTCTTTGACTTGTTAACCCTTATCCTGCTAAATAAAGGAAAAGGAATTTTCAACCCGGTCGTAAAAACTGGTAATGCTATTTCAAACTTATTTTTAGGAAAAAAATATTTCCTTATCGGACAGTACAGATCCAAGATCAGACTGCACGTTCTGTCAAGTCTGATCTTGATATACGCTGTCTGCAAATGGTCAGTGAGTCGCGCTTAGCAGCCTAAGGGTTAAGGTAATTAATTCTTGTGTGAGAAGTGCAAATAAAAATAATGCATATTGGTTATTGTTAATCACTGTGCTATATGGCACTGTTTTTGTAATGGTTGTTACACTGTTTGTATATATAATTATTTATTGGGGGAAAGTAGGGAGGGGCTGTAGAGCCAGTGGGTTGGGATAGACATTTGTACATATCAATACTTCGAAAGATTCTGTACCTCACTATTGTCTTGGTTCAATGATTGATCACTAAAATATTTTGAAATGGAAAAGAAATCCTTCCTTGTTCAGTAGCTCTTAACCCTTGGGCTGCTACATGCGACTTGCTGCCTTTTTGCCAGCAGTGTAGATCAAGATTAGACTGCACAGAATGTGCAGTCTGATCTTTGATCTACAGTGTCCGATAAGGAGGTTTCTTTCTTCCCAAAAATATTTTTGATATAGTGAAATTTTGGTTTTTACTATCTGTCTAAAAATTTCATTTCACTTATTCAGCAGGATAAGGGTTAAACAAACACATTCTGATTGGCTAATAACAAAACCCATTAGCCAGTGGTAAAGCTTCTTTTTTCCTTTAAAATTCAAATTTAAATTTTCTGTTCTGAGAGGACACAGAACTTGGTACACATTATCACAGACTTTTCACCAAAAGTTTAAATTTTAAAAAGACACTAAAGGCTTTTTGAGCTTTTGCAGAATTACCTCAATTTTATTAAAACCATGTCTTGCAAACTGTTAACCTAATTTTGTAGCTCACCCTAGCTTGGTGCTTTTAGGGTAAGTCATGGTCTGGAGTTTATCTTCTGTCATTCACGATTTCTCTAACCCTTTACCAGACAGTCCTGTGGTTTAACAGCCTCTGAGAAATAGGGCCTTTGAGGTTAATGTGGGAAAAAGAATTGCTGTTAACCAGCATTTGCTCATTTCACCGCAGCGTTCTCTACCCTTTCAAAGACAAACTATCATTTGAGCTACCTTTAAATTGTTTTATGCAAGTTCCATCAATCTGATCAAATCGATAATTTTGTCATCCCTTAGGGTTGTGAGATGCTCACCTAAGATTAATCACACTTAGGAAATGTAAATGAAAACATCTTTAACCATAATGCACTGGAACCAACTGGAACCAAGTTGTTTTTATGGACAATGAAGATCAAGATCAGACGGCACAGAATGTACAGTCTGATCTTGGATGTATGTTAACTTTGTAACAGCCGAATTTAAGTTCTTGCTATAGGCTTGAAAGTTTCATTTACCACTTAACCACACCATGCCGAGTTCAAACAGCCCATCTAAAAATGGTGTTTGAGAACATTTTGGGAAAAGGAGAAAATGCTGGTTACCAGCATTTTCACCCTTTCCCATTTTCACCCTTTCCCACAATGTTTTCTACCATATTAACCAAAAATTTCACCATTTGTGCTTTATTTGTCATCTGAAAATGCTTTCAATTTGGACAGGTATAAAATTTTGTCACCTGTTGAAGTGTTAACTTATTTAGCAGATGAACCTTACATCTTTTATAAGGTTGTAAGTTAGTGCATCCTTTGAACTTGTTTCAGGCTTTGTAGTTGCTTTTTTTTTTACAACGTTACTTGTTTTTGTACCATATCACATATTTGAAAGACAAGGCGAGAGATATTTCATCTAAGCATATGCGTGATATTTTGCCTTATTTGGTCATATCAGTTTTATAAATTACACATGTCAAACATTCCGGGAAGTGCTTCGGTGATAACCATGCTTTGTGTTAATTAGCTCAAGTCTGTCTCAAATTTTATACTATACATGATAACTTGATAATGTAAAAAAAAAAACAATGCTTGTCTCTAAATAAATCATGAATCACTCATTGCTTGTTCACTTTTTACGCTCAGTCCATGGAAAGAAAGTCAAGTTCACCCGGCTCGGTATTCAACAATTCTGCCTATAACCGTTAGATAGGCAGATTAAAAGACTGAGCCACTGAGACTGCACATTGTGTGACTGAATCTTTCACAAAAAAAAAACCAGTGTTTTAATGAAGGTAAGGAAGAAGGCTTTTGAAAACACTGTGTGAAAAGGATAAAATGGCATATTTTTCCATTGCCATATTGTTTCGAACTCTTTCAAGACAAATTTTATAATTTGAACCACAATTTATTTGAGCCGTGCTCTGTGAAAAGGGGGTTTATTCGCAAAAAGTATTGATCCAGGTCAGCCTGCGCATTCCGTGCAGGCTGACCTGGGCCTAAACCTTTTGCTAAATTGGTCAGTCCTCTGCATCTTTGACCAGTCCACCTCATGATCTAATCAGTTGTTAGACGAAGTGGATTTTATGGATCCATAAGTATGTGATGACATACCTGTTATCATGCATCACAGAGATGAATTTAGCCCCCATTTGCTAGAGCATGACTCATTTGTTGTCTGTGGTTGCTTCCAAATAAGCCAGTAATTCTAAAATTTTATCATCTGATTAAGACTTAACTCTTTACCAAACTACAAAATTTTAGACCCGTCCAAATTGAAAACGTTTGCAGACGACGAAATAAATGTGACCCAAAAATTGAAATAGTTTTTGGAAGGGTAGAAAACATAGCGGGAAAAGGAGAAAATGCTGATTACCAGCATTTTCTCGTTTTCCCACAATGTTTCCAAAAGGCTTCTTTCTCTAGGTCGTTAAATGTCGGGATTGTGTGGTAAAGGATTAACTAAATGATCAGACAAGTTTCAGCCTGTAGTTAGTGATGGAGCATCAGAATACATGTATTTGTGTTTGATTGTACTTTCTTTCCGGTGCACTGTCCAGGGGCCATCAAGCACCTACCATGGCTCTGTGTTCGTCATGCAGCCTTCGGTCCGTTCTTAAGCTATATTTGAGTTGTGCTCCGTGAAAAGGGGATTGAACTCTTTACCAAACGAAAAAAGAGTGAACTGGACCAAATTGAAAGCATTTGCAGACGACAAATTAATTTACTCAAGTGATGACTTCTGTTTTTGATTAGGTAGAAAGCATTGTGAGAAAAGGAGAAAATGCTGGTAACCAGCATTTTCTCCTTTTCCCACAATGTTTTTAAAAACATTCTTTCTCATGGTCTTTAAAACTCGGGATTGTGTCGTAAAGGGTTAGTGCATCTTTGTAAAGCACTGAACTAAGCATGTTGTAGCATAGGACAGACCCATTTTACTTGAAAGCCGGCTGAGCCACAAGGTACAGTGAGACAGAATGGTCCTTTAACAATCAGAAAATTTACCACTAGCAAAATGTTTCGACTCTGCTCAGACTGCGCAGGCCGATCCTGGGTCAATAGTTATTGTAGATGTATTAAACCCCTTTTCACAGAGCATGACATATATTTTTGTGTCAGGGATCTTATTGGAGAGGCCATCAGACCCCTCCAACAGTTGCGAGTTTAAAAGGCGGTCTGCCATAGAAATTGCTGTCTAAATCCATTTTTTTTTTTTCGCGAAATTGTTCTGATGCACAGTCAGTTTCGTCATGGATTTATAAATAAACCGAAATCAAAACATGACTGAAATGGGAAATAGACGTGGTTTGTGTTTACATGACGGATTACAAAAAAAAATATTTGTTATATTGATTTGATTGCAAATGACCTCTCCAAAAATTGTAATTTTTCATTTATCAAATAAATCTAAGCAAAAAGAAAAAAAAACCTTTATTAAAGAGAATGAATTCCGCGGGAAAAGATCATGCGACTTGAAAACGAGGGAAGAATGTCATGTGACTGTCATGTAATGCATTAGAGGTTTCTACGCAGCGGTAATCGTTTAATGCCTTACTTGTTAATTTACATGTGCCAAAATATATTGAAATTAAAAGCAAATAAATTATTTGGAAACACTGATGCTGACCTCTCCTGGCTTCTTTTTTTAAAGAAGCCAACTTGTAAATATACACAGTATTTGCTAGAACGACTGGATTTTGCTGAAAATAACGGAAGTGATCCCGCTCATAGTGCTCGTCACATTTCCACAATAATTTGATTCTGAAGAGAATAATTTCCCATAGCAGCAAGACCACATACATTAGAGCCATGCTCTGGCAAAAGGGGGTTTGTTTAATGCATCTCCGTGATACATTGTACCAAGCAATTCATCACATAATTATCGATCAATAAAAAACCTTTTGTCTAACAACCGACTGGATCCTGAGGTAGTATGACCCTTGGACGTGCATTAACCCTTTACCAGACGACAAAATTTTAGCCTCTTCCAAATTGAAAGCATCTGCAGACGACAATTTCAATGTGGCTCAAATGGTGCAATTTTTCTTTGATAGGGTAGAAAACATTGTGGGAAAAGGAGAAAATGCTGGTTACCAGCATTTTCTCCTTTTCCCACAATGTTTTCAAAAGGCTTCTTTCCCAGGGGCGTCAAAAGGCGTCATTGTGCGGTAAAGGGTTAAATTCATAAATAGCAAAAAGTTTCGACCTATGTCAGCCCGCGCGGACTGCGCAGACTCCAGATGCAGTAAGCGCCCTTTTCACAGAGCTTGGCTCGTTTGTTATACCAATGTTGCAGTCATGTATCTGCCTTTGATTACACGTCACCCACAATTCGGTTTTGTAAATCTTCTGATTGGTAGTGTAAAATCAGTTTTCAGTGGCATATTGAAATGTGTTTTGTTCATTATGAAGCATCTTTCATATGTAAATTTTGTTGGAGTAATGTTTCAAAACTTCAGCACTCATACCGTGTTTTTCCCCTCAAAAAATAGTCATTGACTGAATGAAACAAGGGCCCACCGTTTCAACCCAAAATCGTAACAACAGAAGACTGTGTCATCCAAGGCGATTTTTTCGTCACATAGGAATGTTTCCACTCTATACTAGCGGAACCACGATAGCGCAGCTGATAGCGTACAGGACTTGAGAACAGGGGGGAGCTGGTTCGAATGCCCAGTTCGCTAAATTTCTTTCCGAGGATTGATTATAGTCATTGCGACAGGATTCATTCTTCTCTCTCATCGCTGGATCATTGTTTCTACGACGGCTATGTGGGAAAGCAGCCAGTGGCTTGGAAAGAATATTGTGCGAAGTGATGGTACAAAAAACCTCCAGGAAGGTATGAATAAGTGCACTTGTCCCCGCGATATCACTGTAAATATGTTGAAAACGGTATTAAACACCATACAATCAAACAATCAACCAATCTTTTCTAAACAAACCTGATCGAAAGGAAGAAAGCTGGTAACCAGCATTGTCTTCATATTCCAACAATGTTTTCTATCATTCAAAAGACAAATTTCATCATCTGACTCACATTTGATCTGTCGTCTGCAAACGCATTCAATTTGGAGGAGTATAACATTCCGTCGATAGGTAAATATTAGACGTCAGTTTTATATTACGCTTTATTAACGTCAGAGGATTAGAAAGTCCCGTCTGGTTATTGAACTACGCGCCAGATATATTTGAAAATAGCCATGGTGACGTATTTGGGTAATCGCATTAGTAAATTGACAGATAATGACCTAAGAATTCTATCACGTTGTGAAAGAATAGAACGCACGTGCAGTGCTATCAAATATCGAAGTCACGTTTTTTATTTATAGGGGAATGATAAGATGCTTTACCACTGAGCAACATAGGACTACGTGAAAATTTTAGACCTATCCATTTTCAAAACAAGAATAGACGACGATTTAACCCTTAAGCTGCTAATCGCGACCCACTGACCTTTTGATCTACACTGTCCGATACGGTATTTTCTTTCCGGTGGAATCAATTTTGAAACCGCGATGTTTTGGCTTATAGTATTGAGTAGAAAGTTGCGTTTCATTCATTCAGCAGCTTAAGTATTAAAGTATGGCTCTGGGTCCGTATTCACCAACCATTCTTAAGAATATTCTTAGTCTTATTCTCCAAGATTTTCTACATTTGAAAGTAACACAACTCCTGATTGGCTAAACCAAATGGTTTAGCCAATCGGGAGTTGTGTTACTTTCAAATGTAGAAAATTCTGGAGAAAAAGACAAAGAACGTTCTTAAGAATAGTTGGTGAATACGGACCAGGCTGATAAAAGATGTCTTTAGAAGTGTAGCTAACGCTGTAGGAAAAGGGGAAAATGCTGGTTAACAGCATCTTCTCCTCTTCACAAAACGTTTTCCACAGCTTTATTCCCTAGGGTCGTTAACAGTCGAGGTAGTTTGGTTAAGGGTTTAAGAATTAATCAGTCCAGAGTGACGGGATTTTAAAAAAAAAAGCTAATTACCAGTATTTCCTCCTTTTACCAGGGTTTTTTTTTTCAACCCTTTCAAAGACAAATACCATCATTTGGGTTACATTGAATTCTTAAATTCATCGTCCGCATAATGCTTTGAATTTGGACGAGTCTAAGATTTTGTGGTCTGGTGAAATTATTAGTAAAAAATTTCAGTCTAGGTCAGGCTGACCTGGGTCGATACTTTTCGCAAATGCATTAAGCCCCTTTCACGGAGCATGGCTCATATCTATTTTTAACTGTTTCCCAGATGCCCATTTAGAATTGTAAAAAAAAAATGCGAGGGTCAAATTTTAGAACCGGTCAAGATGAAGTCCATCAGCCTAAATTCACCGATAAGCATGACATGACATGAACATGCGTATGTGATCGAATGGTGTCTCAATGAAATTTTATTGTCATTTGTATCATCACAGTTACACTTACTAAAATTCATTTGGAACGATGGACAAAGAAAAGTGCACAAGTGTAGAGGAGAACGTTTTGCTGACGTTAAGGTCCGTGTTAAGGTCTCTGCCGACATTTGCGGCGGTCCAAAAACACCACTTGTTGTACCTGACGGCAATTCGACGGCACACTGATAGAGAGACGAGGTTTTATAACCAGTGTTGATTGCTTTCATGAACCTTTTCGACTAGTACTTACCTTTCAACAAGACAATGCAAGGCTTCATGCTGCACGTCAGTATCTACAAGTTCAAAATGTTGACGTAATGGATTGGCCTTCCCTTTCACTGAATACGTCTCCAGTCGAACACATGTGAGATGTGACGAAAATCATCCACAAACTTGCAGCGTTGCAACAAGCAGTGGGTCAGGACTTGGAAACATTTCACGCCCGGACTGTATGTACAACGTCACCTTAGTTTGACGCGTCGACGGATTCACAACACTCATTGATCAGGGCATCTGGTGGGCATACCCGCTCTTTACGGAATACCGTTAGGGCCATCGCTTTTGAATGTGTCAATTTAGAACACGATACTCGATAGTACGATGATGATAATGCGAAATCACGAAACTACGATGATGAAAACGCGACATTACGATGACGATAACGCCATACCACGATGGTGAAAACGCGACAATACGATAGTACGATGATGAAAGTGCGATATAATATGGCGTGCAACACATGAAAAGGGGCCTTCGGACATATGCGTAAAAGTGTGTCGTCCCAGATCAGCCTGTGCAGTCTCTGACTAATCCGAGACGACACTTCCCGTTTTTGTGCGATTTTCTGTTTCACGAAAGTCTACTGTATGAAAAAATCTTATGTAATCGTAAAGTGCTGTCTCGGATTAGCCTGCGCGGACTGCGCAGGTTAATCCGGGACGCAACACTTTACGCAAATGTCCGAAGGACCCTTTTCGTGTTATGCCCGCCATATCGTGTTTTCACCCTTGTACTTTCGCGTTTTCATCATCGTAGTATCGTACTGTCGCGTTATCATCATCTTACTATCGTGTTTTCATCATCGTACTATCGTGTTTTCATCATCGTACTTTCGCGTTTTCGCCATCGCACTGTCGTGATTTCATCATCGTACTGTCGTGTTATCATCATCGTACTATCGCGTTTCACCATCGTACTATCGTACTTTCATCATCGTTCTGTTGAGTTACCACCATCGTGCTTTCGCGTTTTCACCATCGTACTATCGCCTTTCGGTGCGCATGCGCATACACATTTAAAGGCGATTGCCCTTACGGTATTCCGTATAACTCTACTAGACTGCAATTTTTTTGGCCACGCAGAAAACTTTACGGGGAAATGAGAAAATTCTAGTTACCAGCATTTTCTTATTTCTCTCAAGGTTTGCAAAAGCCTTCTTCCTGAAGATCCCTAAATCTGTGGGTTGTTGTGGGGGGAAAGGGTTAACTTGTGTGTTTGTAGAAATATAAGAAGATTAGCGCATTAGTCCTTATCCTGCCAATTGCAATAATGGATTTATTTTGCGGAGAGTGTAGGGCAAGATCAGCCTGCATGCACGTGCAGTCTGATCTTGCTCTGCACTCTCCGCTGCTCTATCATTAATTTCTGTCGAGGAAACATCCATTACCATTTAACCAATTGATATAAGTGTAATCGCAACAATTTAAATTCGGATGGATAAGGGTTAATACATCTGAATTTTAGACGAAGACCTTTTTTTAATCAACTTCGCTGGGAAAATAAGTGTTACTTGACGTGTTCCATTTGCCAAACTTTGAAGTGTCTTTTTTGAAATTATTATAGCCAAAGAATGTGCGGTTTGTTTATTTGGTGTTTAATGCCGTTTTCAACATTATTTCAGCTTTATTGCGACGGCCAGTGCACCTATCAATGATTTCTTGGAATTTCATTTACAGTGCATTGCAGAATATCATTTCTAAGCTGATAACCAGCATTTTCTCCATTTTCCACAAATTTTTTCTACCCTACATAGGACAGAAGTAAGATTTTGAGCTATATTTAAGTTGTCGTCCGCAAATACTTTCTATGTGAACAAGTAAAAATTTTTGTCGTTTGGTAAACAGTTAAGATGGAACTAAAAAAAAACGTGTAGTGTGATCTAAATCTACATCGTCCGGTGTGTTGTGAGATATTTTGGCTCAAACTGTCTCATCTCACGTAATGTCTCACAGAATATCCGACAATGAAGATTCAAGATCACTATGCATGTCCGTTGCAGTCTGATCTTGACCTACAATGTCGATTTCACCTCTTTCAGTACTACAAAATCCCGAGTTTAAATAACCCTAAGAAATAAGGTTTTGGGAAACATTGTGGGAAAAGGAAAAAAATGCTGGTGACCAGCATTTTTTTCCTTTTCCCATAATATTTTTACCCGTTCTAAGACAAATATGTCCATTTGAACCACAATTAATTTGTCGTCTTTTCTACACTTTATATCAAAGACAAAAACACAAACTCCATTTTGCGATACCAGACGTGTCGCTTTAATGAACGAGAGAGAGCAGCAGTGACAAGAAAAGAGGAGTGATCGATTTTCTTGACAAAACCACGAAGAAATAAGAACAAAATAACTTAATGCAAATACGTTAGTTTGTACTTGGAATGGAGAACGAGAAGTACGAGGAATTTTTAAGAGTCCACCGTAATCTAGAACTTGACACATGAGGATTCTTAGTTAAGTAGGCTATATCAACATTAATTTTCCACCATAAACCCGGGTAATAAGCATAGCGTGTCTCTGGCACTAAACGGAATTTCCACTATGGATCAAGTAGTAAACATAGCAAATATTATAAAAGAAAATATCCCGCAAAAAAAATTAATGTACAAATATCCGCATACAGAACGTGACAAGCTCGCCCAGGAAAAACCATAGATAAAAACCCTTTATTTTCTTTTTTTTTTTTATCTCTTTCTTCCATCATCAACATAAGGAAAAACTATGGAAACCTGTACCTGTATCAGATATGCAAGTCACAACGACAGGTTCCTTCTCTGTATGGGAATCGTCTTTCAAGTTCTTGCTAAAAGATAACTAATACCCTCTTGTAATAAACGTACTTGCCAATTCAATGTACCGAATCTGTGTCGTGCAAACGATCTGTACCAGTCTTACTAGACAATAGTACCACATGACCACACAAAACAGAATCAGCAGATCTTAGAAGCTAAAAGAAAAAACGGTACTGGAAACATACATGCGTTATCTTGGCATTCACCTATATGCGAATAGATATACTCATTTACGGAAATGATAATAAAAAGGAATTGAAGCTGCTGCTTCAGCTGTGTCGTCTGGTAGAATGACTACAAAACGACACGTAACCACAATACATGATACATATACCCTAAGTACTCGTGCAAACCCTGACCAATACCAACTATGAAGAAACCTGTACGTGTCTAAGTAAATCACTCTTTGCAACACGTTACGCATAAGACAAATATTTCACGCTAATCTATCGAAACGCGTGAAATAGGTAGTCTTTTCTACACTTTATATCAAAGACAAAAACACAAACTCCATTTTGCGATACCAGACGGTCGCTTTAGAATACAGAAAAGAGCGGGCTGGATCGGCAATCTGGCGGAATGAAACAAAAACAATGACGACCCCCCACCCCCTTGAGGAGAAACACTTAAGAATAAGTAAAAATGAACTTTAAAGATCAAGTGACCTAGTAACTACTAGCCTCCTCTCCAAGGAGTCGACGACATAACCGTCTTTACTGTTTTCCCCTTTCCAACGCCCATGTCTCTTCCAACAACGCTCATTCACATGCGCATTCGCAGCTGCCGTAGCCCCACCTGCACGAAGGGAATGAATACCGATATTAAGCTCGCCGACTACTTCCCTAAGCCTTGAAAGTATAGACTCTCTAGTTCGCGTATAACTGAGTGGTTTGTTTTTACCAGTAAGCTTGCAAACAGCCTTTGAACGAAAACATGGCCGAAATAAAAACATTTCTTCTTCTTTTTTCAGATTCGCCAAATCGAAATAGCGCTTTAGCATACTAAATGGACAAGCTTCAGTCGTGCCCTTCGAAATGACAACTTCATTTCCGAGACGGTATTGGTCAGTCTTGCTTTTCCTTAAAAATAATGAAAAGTAATCTTCAAAGAATTTGACATCATTACAACGTAAGTTAATCAACTCGTCAAATCTTAGAAATCCTGAAAAAGAAAGCAATATCATCGCTAAATCCCTTAGCACAATAAGGTCTGTACAACCCACATATTTTTTACACAACTCTATCAAACTTTCAGAGGTTACTGGCTCCTTTTTGTTCACTGGCTTAGAACACAAACGCTTAGCGGCTTCTAATAAATTTGTAACATATGAGTTGTTTGTAGGATCTATTTGATTGTGTAAAGAATGCACCCATTTTATACTATATGCAGTAGCTGAAATAACCGAGTAAGAAGCCTTCTTGTCAATCAGCTCTGTAAGAAATAGGGCCACGTGAATCGGTGACGCCGGCAAAGCTGAGCCTCCCTTTGAAGTAATGAACTGCTCCCACTTTTTGAAGTAGCTAAAGTATTTAACATTCGTAGAGATGCTTTTTGAAAGTACCAGTAAATCTGCCATCTTCGCCGAAAGATCCCCAAAGTACTGACCATTCAGACCACTTTTCGCCACCTCTTCGTTCACGCGTTTCTTCAGGTCTAATTCTGGAAACAGAAAATATGGAAGAAATATTGAAGAAGTCAATTCAAATTTATTGCCAATAACGGGAATTTCAACGGTCTTCCGTCGAAAATTCCGTTCCTACCCCGCCCCCTTTTTGTCAGCTTATCAGGCTTGTAGACAAGAAAGTCATGCACAAAACTGGCTTTTATTTTTCCATCAGGAAACAACCAAGGCCAATATGGCGCCGATTTCCACATCGGTACAAATAAAGTACCTTTGCACTTTTCCTTTTTAGTCTTATATATGCATTGACTCACTAGTCTAGGAGGTGGTACTAATCAACAAACTTCATCAGCCCAACTGTGATTAAATGCATCGATCCCTGCTGTGCCAGGACACCAGTGTTTTGAATAGAATTTTGAGCATTTTGTATTATAATCGCATGCAAACATATCACATGAATGAGGACCCCATTTTTCGTCTAGAAATGTGAAAATGAAATCTCTGACAGACCAATCGTCACTATCTACACATCTACTCAGGAAATCTGCCTCGATGTTAGCCTTTCTTGGAATCCATTCTAAATCTAAACTAACTTTTCGACTTTTACATGCATCAAGCACACGCAAAACAGTATTTTGTAACAAAGGCACCCTGCTACCGACTTTTAAAATCCGAGAAACATTTTGATTATCAGTCTTAACTAAAACCTTCTGCCCTTCCAGGCTCCTAAATGAACTATTCAACACTCTGTGTATAGCCTCCAGCTCTCTCCAGGTTGAACTCAGACCACTCTCAGATTCTGACCAACAGCCAATTATTTGACTATCGTCATTCCCCTGTATATAACCCCCAAAACCAGCTCCACTGGCGTCACAAAAGACGACTTTTCTATCTATTTCATTTGATACTGAATCTGCCTGAACCGAGCATAGCGTACCTTTATTCAAAGCTCGTATATTTTCGCGCCAAAAAATAATCTCATCAAGAGCTTGAGAACTTAAAATGACCGGCGAGTTCCAACTTACTCTACTAACTATGCAATTATTCAACGCTCGCGTCCTCAAACGCACTTCAGGCCCTACAGAGCTTTGCATTGAAATTAACTGACCAACTAAACATGCAACTTTCCTTACTGGAAAAACTAGCTGACCCTCAGTAATGTTTCCTATAAGAAAGTTAAGCAGTTCCAAAGCACGTTCTAAACGCTCTTCAGTCACATATATATAACCATCTAACGTATTCCAAACATAGCCTAGCCACGTAATGGACTGGCACGGGACCCACGTGCATTTATCCTCCGCCAATATAAAGCCGAACTTTTGAAGAGCCTTGTAATTAGAGGCTTCACTAGCTCTGTCGAAGCTGTTATCACCACCAAGCCCATCGTCAAGAAAAACGACAACTCGGTAAGCATTTGCCCTCCATTTAGCCACTAGAACCCTTAATAGTTTCGTAAAAATGAAACCTGCCGTCGATAAACCAAAGGGTAAAACGTTAAAAACGTAAAATTTCTTATCGTAACCAGCACCCCAAGAAAATCCCAAATACGTTCGATGGCTGGGATAAATCATAATGTGGTGGTAAGCTCCCCTTATATCAAAAGAAAACAGGAAGTCTCCCGGATTAAACAACTGCTTAGCTACGGACTGGTCTTCAAAACAACACTTGTATTTAAGCAAATCTAAATTAATGTGTCTACAGTCGAGCACTAATCTACCCTTACCGGTTCTACCGTACACCACTGTAAGCGGACTTACAACGTGTGGAGGAACCTTTACCTCTGATATGCACCCTTTGGCAAGCAAATTCTTTATCTCTGCCGCCACAAATACAGGCGAGTCTAGAGCAGATTTATTGTTATGCAAAATAACAGACTTTGGAATACTTCTAAAAGGCAATTTGTATCCCTGACAAACAATATCAAGAATATATTCGTTCGCACCTGCGTCAACCCAGTGCTCAAAACAAGCCGCAAGTCTACCAACTTGCGTAACTGTTTTCTGACCCTGAAATGAATTTTCATTAATTTCAGTTAAACCAAATGTACTTATCTGCGACTCATTGCTTGGTATGCCATTTTCCTGCACCATAACCTTACAGTCTTGCCTCCAGTGTCCCGCTCGTCCGCAACGAAAACACAAACCAGGCTTCCTCCAACTGGCGTACTGTCCCCGCCCCTGAAACGCTTGTTCCTTCCCCTGTGTTGTCACAGGTGAGTTAGCCCCCCTAACTTGGGCATACGGTGCAAAGCGCCGTGTCCTCTGTCGTCTCTCCTGCTGCAGTTTCCGATTTGCTTTAATCTCGGCTCTATAAATCTTCCTCTCGTCATCCGAATCGTCTGCTAGTGGGTGAGCCTCGTATTCTTGTACAACTTTCCAGCCGTTTTCCGAAGAGTCAGCGAGCTTTATAAGCTTCTGGCAATGTAAAAGAATGTCTATACCTTCCGAAATCTTTTGCTGAACCGTAGAAATAGATTCGCTCTAACCGCACTCCATGGCCTCCTTCAAATGCCCTTCAGCCACCTTCAACTTCTCCAAAACCTGGACGTTAACTTTACTCTGTTCCTCGTTACCCTTCTTCCGGAAACTAAAAGTCTCACTTGGATGAATAGACTGTTGAATACGCGTTAATTCCGTCTGAGATAGTTGCCTCTGTGAGCCTAAAACACGATGCTCAAAAGCTTCCAACTTTGCGGACATAAGCTGTTCTAATTTCGATAAGAAATCGTTCTCTGTAGCCATGACCCGTGTCTGATGTTAGAGAAGAACGCTTAATTGAAGCTGCTGCTTCAGCTGTGTCGTCTGGTAGAATGACTACAAAACGACACGTAACCACAATACATGATACATATACCCTAAGTACTCGTGCAAACCTTGACCAATACCAACTATGAAGAAACCTGTACGTGTCTAAGTAAATCACTCTTTGCAACACGTTACGCATAAGACAAATATTTCACGCTAATCTATTGAAACGCGTGAAATAGATAGTCTGCAAATGCTTTCGGTCTAGACAAGTATAAAGTTTTGTCCATTGGTAACGTGAGAGTATTTGTCCTGTCTAGCGCTCTGTGAGTTTAAAACACATTATTGATTTTTAACCTTTAGATTGCCAGTAAACCACATGCACATTTTCATTCTAGAAAGAAAGGAATAAGACACAAATGAAAGCAATCTCAAGATTGGCTTTGTACAAAATGTCCCTGCAAAGCAATCAGTATTAATTAAAGGTCAGACTTCATATTTTATGTAGTCTGACTCTTAGAGGTTATTACATGGCTGATGAGTACGGAATACCGTTGGGGCAATCGCCTTTGAATGTGTATGCGCATGCGCACCGGAAGGCGATAGTACGATGATGATAACACGATAGTATGATGGTGATAAATCGACAGTACGATGATGAAAACACGATAGTGCGATGGTGAAAACACGATAGTATGATGATGAAGACACGATAGTACGATTGTGAAAACGCAAAAGTATGATGGTGAAAACACGATAGTACGATGATGATGACGTGACAGTATGATGGTGATAACGCGATACTACGATAATACGATGATGAAAACGCGACAATACGACAATACGATGGTGAAAACGCGATAGTATGATGGTGAAAACACGATATTATATCGCACTATCATCATCGCACTATCGTATTGTCGCATTTTCACCATCGTAATATCGCGTTATCGTCATCGTACAATCGTGTTTTCACCATCGTAGTTTCGTGATTTCGTGTTATCATCATCGTGCTAGAGATGTATATATGGGGGTTCTAGAACAATTTCCCAATTTTTTCTCGTATTTTCTCCTATTCTCCGTTTTCATCACTGAGTATTTTATTTAATAATCCGACGAGGGTGGTAATTTTCGTCACGCGGTTTCATCGCAAAGTTTTATCTTTGTTTATGTTTTATTTCTTTCTCTTTATTTTCCCCCATCTTTATAGCATAGTTTCTCATTTTTTCTTTTCTTTTCTCTCATCTCCCATATTTTTTCTCCCTATATCGCTCGCAATCCCTATATCATTCGCTTGTCTGTAATCTCTATATCGCTCGCAATCTCTCTAGTCTTCCTATCTCTATATCCCTAGAGGGACCCGTATAGTCTCGCGAGGATTGAAAGGATTACAGAGATTCTAGGATTGTAAAGATTGTAGAGGGCTGAGGGACGTCATCTCCCTTCCCTCCGGTCGGTCGATGCCGTTTGAGGCTGTTTGAGGCGTTTGAGGCTGTTGGAGAAGGAGAAGAAGAAACTAAGACAGGAAAAGAAGAAAAAACTAAGAAAAAAGAAAAAAATGCCTTTATTAAATAAGATACTCAATGATGAAAACGGAGAATAGGAGAAAATACGAGAAAAAATTGGGAAATTGTTCTAGAACCCCCATATATACATCTTTTGGAAATTTTTTCTTTGCAATATATCTAAAATGCTTAGATACATATCTTTAGTAAAGATATATCCGTTATTTAGATTTTAAATACTAACCTATCCTTTATTTTGGCTTTCGGATGATGTCTTTCTTCTCCGATTCGAATACGTATAGGACTTATCAGGTTCTTCAAGTCCATTTTCTCGAATTCGTCTTGTAAAAATACCCCCAAACTGGAAATTGGTTTTCTTCCCCATCTTTCGTAAGATATAGTAAAGTCTTTACTCTACCCCTGAATTCTTTTCTCGAATAGGCGTAACAGTCGTAGTCCCCCTCGTCTAATTTTCTAGTTTCTGTATAATTAACCGAATATTCTTTTTCTTCTAAAGTAGGTATTCTTTTTTCCTCGATTTTTCTTCTCGTTTCTTCTTTTCGGATATTCTCTTTTACGTATTTCGTTAACCGTCGATTTATACTATCTACATCAATTTCGTCGGGAAACGAAACTAATTTTAATCCTCGTAAGTCTTTCTTAAGATCCGTACTAATGACTTCGATCACTCCTCGCGGTATATAGGAAACGGGGCAATTATTTCTATATTTAGTATCTTCTTTCGGGAGACTCGTAAAGATTTTTTCTCCTTCGTTTTCCACGATTTTATTGAAAAGCGTAGTCGAGAAACATACGCTTTTTTCTTTTTTCGCATCTTCCCCATCGCCATCGTAGTAATAGTAAGCTAAACGTATACAACCCGTTTTATTCGTTTTACTAGGCGGATATTCCTTGTACACGTATACGTATATTTTTCCTATTTTTCTTAATATGTCTTCCAATTCCGTCGCGGGCGGACAGCATTTAAAATCTCCTAATCCTACTGATTTTTTTCTATCTTCCAGTTCTTTCGCGATCGTTTTCATCCTTTCCAAATGGCCGGGAAGTCTTTCCAGTTCTTTTTGTTCGATTTTTTTCCTTCTTTCAGATTCTTTTTTGATTTCTTCTTTCGTTAATATATCGTTACACTTTCGCGTATGGTACCAGACTAATTTTCGTTCGGTAGTTTCGCGATATAAAGGATTAATTATTTTTTTATACCACGGACTACTCGGATCTCGGTTCGTTTCCTGGCGAAATGTCCAACGAATATAATTAGTATCGGGTAACGCTTCATTTGGTTCTTCTAGCTTTTCGTCGTATACCTTCTGAGGAGCGCTCGTAGGCGTTAATATCGTTTTTCCTTCCCGTCTCGCGACATAGATCGGTTTAGATTCGACGAATTTCTGACCTTTATCATCTTCGACGATTTCGATTTCGCAAATATAGACCGGTAGTTGATCGAAACCGAAATCCGAGGTCATACAATCAATTACGTTACGAAATTCTTTTTCCGTAAGATCGCGACTTTTCCCTTTCTTGCGAACGATCGGATTTTTAGGTTTGATGGCGGAGACCGGTTTGTCAGGTTTAGAGATCTTCGGGGAATCTCTCGTAGATTCGTACTTTTTCTTAGGTTTCTCTTTAGGTATATCTTTAGTTTTTTCGTTTCTTTCTTTTTTTCCTCGTTTCCTTCTTTTCCTTCGGGGGACTCCTTATGTCCTCACCCTTCCTTCCTTCCAGTTGGGGCTTCACAATCCCTTCATTCGTTTCTTTTTCCTTCGGACATTCTTTCTTCTTTCTTTTAGATTTTGTTCCTCGATATCTTTTATCTAAATTAGTCGTAACGCCCGCGAATCTCCCCGTTAGTTTTGATGCATACCATACGTAAAAACTATTTTTTGTTCGATTTTACGATTCAGATGGCTGAAAAGTTCCGTCGTAATCAATTTGATGAGCAGGACTACGGATTTCGCAGGACTATTTTCTCCCGTTATAAAATTAACGGTTTTTCCTTTTCGAATAATTTCTTTTTCATGAAGATATCCGAATACGTATAAATCGTCTATGAAAGGGGGTAATCCTTTTAATGGTTCTAAACGGCAAAACCCTTTCGAATCGGACATATAGTCTACTTTAGATATATCCAAAACGAGATTAGAATTTAAAGTATTGTCCGCGATTAGATGGGGAATTACGCGATCTAACGACGTACATCCCAATTCTTTTAACGGAAATTTAATCGTATCCGATTTATTCTCGACGCCCTCATTCATTTTATAGATCGTATTAAAATGCTTAAGCCAAATACTTTTTCCTATAGAAATCGGAGTCTATATATCTAAAATTTAGATATGTAGACTTTTAAAATACGGGCATGAATTTGCTTCCGTCCACTTTTAGCGAAAATACTTTGTCCGATATTAATATCGCGTACGTCGATGTATTTTCGGGTACGGGGGTTCCGAATACTAAATCGGCTTGAACTGTAACTGTACCGGCTTTTAAAATATCACCTTGTTTAGACATATCGAAAACGAATATCGGATAGAGATTTCTAAATTCCATATAACTAATTCCTATGTTCGATATCTCGCTGTTTATATCATCTATTTTAGTTCTGAATACGTTAGCGTCGCGATACGCTCTAGCGTATTGATTAGTTTTAAAATTCATACTTCTATCGTCTTGAGGATATCGCCTGTCAGCGTTCGTTACATTTAAATGCTTAAAAATAGAAGGATTTTTGTTTTGATTGTTTCTATTGTTCGTTTGAAAACCTACGATTAAGTATCTAGGTCGCTCGTTTATAGCTTTTGCGGCAAAAATCCACGACCAACTCATAGAATTTTGTCCAATGGCAACCGAATCGCATCGTCTATGTTGGAATCCTATTTTTATTTCGGTTCTATTCGCGACTTCGTTTAATAGCTGGGTTTCTCGTTGAAGTGAAGGTTTTACGTGGGGCATGTTCCAGGATAATTTTCTTAAAATTACTTTTCCCTCATTGCAGGCACCGGCTTTAAATAAAGCTTTGTCGTCACCCTTTCTCGTAATTTTTAATTGTTGTTTAACTCTGTATAAGATTTGAAAGTAGTATTCGTGAAATCCGAAAATATGCGTGAGCGGAATATTGAAAGAAAAATTCCCTTTAGTCGCGGCATCATCGTTATTCTCCATGACGTGTTTTTGTCTCCAGTCGAAACCTACGTTTAACGGGTTGGCTGTTCCCAAAGCAGTATCTTTTACCCAGCATTGAAGTAGTCCCGGAGCTTCCGAGTAATCTTTCGGATAGTTCAACATTCCTAACATCATTGTCGCTTGTCCGGGAAATTGGATTTTTTCGATTTCTCTACCCGAAATTTCGTACGTAATATTACGGAACAAATTCATGATACCGTTATGCGCGAAAGTAATATTATCGCCATTGCCGAAGGAACTTCCATCGGCTTTTTTTACGATTTGTCCTTCTATATTTAAAAAACTTTAATGCGGATGGGTATAGACGCTTTGAGCTTCCAAAGTTATATAAATATCTCCCGGATTATTTAACGCGTCTCCTCCGACTGATGGAACGTGCTCGACATATTCGTATTTTTCGGTATTTTCGTCGACGTAAACCTCGTCCGACCATTCGTAAATTTTAGATTTTACATAACCTAGATTAAATTATTTTAATTCCCACTCCGTTTTTCTTTTTCGCTATTAAGTCGTCGATTCTTTTACTTACTATTCCCGAGACTTTTTTGCTTCCTTTCTGTAAAGCCGCTTTTCCGACGTCAGTAGCGATCTTTTTAGGAGCGTGCTTAGCCATATCTTGAGCGGCTTTCGACTTTATGCTAGATACTAATTTAGAACCCACTTTTTTTAATACTCTACTCGCTATACCTGATAACGGTGCGAGAAAATTGGCATCCCCATAAATGTATCGTTTTTCGTAACCTCTTCGGTTTTGCTTTACGATCATATTTTTTTAATCAGGGACGAAAAAATTTCTAGTACAAATTTCCTAGAGACTCAAAAGGTCTCTACGAATCTCTACAGGTCGTGAGCTAATGAATCGTATTGCTCCATAGATATTTTATTTTGTCTCAGCAATTCATCTAAAATCGAGACGATTTCGTTTCTTACTCCAGTATTACTCGCGTTTTCGCTGCCGAGCAAAAGCGTTAATCTATCGACTAAAGCATTAGGATCGCTCGGAAGAATTATAATTCCTTGTCCGACAGTCGGATCCGTTTGTCTTTTTTTCCTCCTTTCCGGTTTGGACGGTATTCCTAAACTATTTCGTAATTTTACGAGATTCTCTTCATCTTTTTTTGTTCCGTAATGACTTTTCCAGTTGCCGACGACACTTTGTAGCTGCTTTCGAATTTCCGGATCTTTTAATTTTTCCTCATCCATTCCAAGAAATCTAGTATACCATTGTCTTCGATGAAACCTAGTCCATTTTTTTCTTAATTGATCGGGACCGGACGAAATTAGGGTATTGGGACTTTTTGCTCCAGATTTCTTGCCTTTGAAAAGAACGTTAGAATCATACATGATCCGATCAAAGTCTGCCATCGCTTCCAAATTTTTTGCGCTATCTTCCGAAGGATTCAAAGAGAATAATAAGTCCATTAATTCCGGTGTTCTATCGTATTTTTTTTTATTGTAAACTATTGTATCTTTTTTGAAAGTAATAGGGTTATCTCCTAATTTAAGTTTCTGACCTTCTATTTTAAATAATGGTTCGAAATTTTTTGATTCACTGATGATATTTTGCAGTATTTCGCCTAGTTCCGAATCTCCGCTTACACTAATTTTTCCTTCCGAGTCCGTTACAGAGATAGGTTCTTCTTCCGACTTCGTTATCCGAGCTTCTTCTATCATAGGAGGTAGCGATTCTCTGGCTTTTTTCGTGATTTGTTCGGGCAAATATTTCAGGATTGCGGGGATGTCTTTTATTTTTTCTTCGACATTTTCTAACCGAGAAGTAACGGGTTTAAAAGTTTTCTCCATTTCTTCCGCCCTGAGATAATCGGCCGTATTTAGTTCTCTATCCACTTTCTGGATTCTTCCTTTCATAGCTAGATAGTCTCTAACTAAGGAATTCCGTTTGGAATGGTCGGTAATTCGTAAAAATGACATTTTTTAATATTTTAAAAAAATTCTCTCTCGCGAAATCCGAAATCGGACAATCGGAAATCGGAAATCGATCAATCGGAAATCGGTCAATCGGAAATTGGTCAATCGGAAATCGGTCAATTGGAAATCGGAAACCGGTCAATCGGAAATCGGTCATCGGTCAATCGGAAATCGGACAATCGCACAATCGGAAATATTCGGCGAGTTAAACGAAAATTTTAATATATAAAATGAGAGGGGAAAATAAAATGGTAATTTGCAATTTAGACAAGCGTCAGATCCTAAGTCTAAAAACGGTTCAAATAGATAAACTTTTTTTCGGAAAAGCCATTAGGAAATTGGAAACTAACGTATTCGATGATTTCCGACCGAGGAATGGGAAAGGAAAAATTTCGATAGAATTTCTACCGATTTTTTCCAATTCAGCTTATTATAAATTAAGACCGGTTTTTTATTACGAATATAGCTTGGTACGCTTTCATTTTCCGTTAGATTTCGAAAAAATGGAAATGGAAATTAGAACCACCTTCAAATCAGGTATAAAAAAGGAAATAAACTTTTACGAAGATTGTATACTTAAACAATTTGATAGAATGGCTTGGTCATTTCTTTGTCTTCCGAAAATGGAAAGAAAAAACAATAAAATATTATTCTTTGGTCTTTATTTTTACGATTCGAATTGGCCCGACAGCTGTTCCTTCGATTACGATAGTTGGTTTTCTTTAGAGGATACTATTACGCTTTAGATATATATCTCCTTTTCGAGATATATATCTATTGATTGCTCGCGACTCTGTTATCGATTTCGCAAGTACAACCACAATAGAATTTCGGAAACCTCTTAAAAGGGCAACGAACCCCCGTTATTTTTTTCAACCAACCTCCGAACGGACTCGCGTTGTTCGCGTCTTCCCCGTTCGATTAAATTTTCTTCTTCTCCGGTCGTTAAAGTTTTCTTCGTCTTCTGCCGAATATCTTTCTTCATTTTCTTATATTTTCCCAATTCTTCTAAGATTAATTTTAAATTCTTCATCCGTAATATGGTTGTCGGCGATCGCTTTAGAAATATGGGATACGATCGTATCTAATTTCGAATCGGCTATAGCACGAATCTCTTGATGTTTTCTCCTTTCGTTCTCATCCTTTTTACCGCGTATTTCCCTAATACGGTGAGTAAACTGGTAACTAACGCCGACGCTTCCGTAGCAGTCGCGACAGGAATAGCTACGATGGTCGATAGTAATACGATCCCCCTGTACTAGTCGCTAACGTCATCGTTTGTAAAACGGTATCTATATTGTCGACGATTTTCGAAATCCTAAAATATTTTTTCGTAAGAGCGTCCCTTTTCTTGACTTCTTCCTCGAGAAACGTTTGAATTTCCGAAATTTTACGAAGACGATAGGAATGGTCCCCGCTATCGCTATATGAAGGGAGACCATCCCCCTGATCAACCGGCAGGGCTGAAGGGATAGGGCTTTCTTCAGGTAAACTAGGATAAGTTTTTCGATCTAGATCCGTCATTTTTTTAAAACGACTAATTCTTAAAATATCGCAATTTGCAGAAAAGGATTACCCTCGGGAATGGTTACCTTATTCGAGGTAAAATTGTAAAGATAGACGACGATATCTTTCAGTTCGTCGGAAGAATACATCCCGTTTAAGATCGTTAAAGAATCTTTCCAAGACGGAGAAATAGACGCGATTAATATTCCTCGAGACATAATATATCCAAATCCCAAAGACAATCTTTTTCCTTCTTTCGGAGAAATCGCGATTTTTTCTTGGGAATAAATATCCCATGTCGTATGATCAAATTCTTCCGAACCTTTAATTTTTCTTTTCGAAGGGGGGAATGAAACGGTTGAATCGGGCTTCCAATGTATAGTCTTAGGTTAAGAATTAAAATCGAAGATACGTCTTCTTTTAGTATTCATTTTTCTATACGAAAATATTTTACAATATAGCCCCTATGATAGGAATATTTTTAAACGGAGAATTGTCCCCGAGCAACAAGCCGGATCCGTCCTGTATCGTATTTCCGTCGTATAGGTATACCCCGTTTCCGTAACGTTCTAATCCTCTACCAGTATAAGGACGAAGATATAAACCTTCCCCGTCCGTTTGCATTTGGGCGATGTGAGGACCCTTTTTCAAGTATAGACCTTTTCCAAATAGTTTATCCATTAAATTGGACCCGACCGACCCTAAAAGTCCCGATGCTAACGGTTAAAGAATTTTCGTCGCGACTTTCCCTAGAAACGGAATCGCTTTACTAGCTATTCCCGCTAAAGTCCCGAGAAATCCTCCTATTTGTTCTCTATTACGGTTCAATTGGGGTTTCGATAGAGTAATCTGAGTCCCGCGACCTTTCGATCTCGCTTTTTGCATTTTCGCTAATTGCGTCTTCGTAAAATATAATTCGTCGGGTCCTTCCATTTGAGAAGGTGATAGTCTTACGGTAGCAGTACTGCGATCTCTAATAGCTTTCACTATAGTTTTCTTTTGTCCGTCCGTAAATGAAATGCCTTTTAACGTATATTCAGTTACCATTTTTAATATATAGATTTTTCAAAATTTTTCTAAGATGAAAACGTATCGTAATTTCTTCTCCCCTAAAATCTAATAGATTACCGTTTTGGTCGGTCACCGTTACTTCTAAACTATCGATTTTATCGCCGTAAATGATAGGAAGATAAATAGGATGCAGGGGACTCTCAACGATTTTATAACCCGGGGCAACTTTAGGAAAAAAACTATAGATCGCGCTAGATTGCAAACCTTTAACATAACTTCCGCCGATGATATCGACGTTAATGATGACCGAATTTACCAGAAGAATTTGTACTATACGATCACTTACGTGATAGCCGGCTTCTAAAATTTTTTCGCTAAATCCCAATAATTTTCCTAACGAATTAGGTAAACTGAAATCTATCCTGTTAATCGTTTAAGTTTGGACGTCTCTTGATCGACGTATTCTTTCGTCGTGGCGTCTTTTTCTTCTTCCGGTTCTTTTAAATTTACGAATCTACGATTTTTCGCGTCGATAGTTTCCCCGTTTTCGTCCTCTTTAACTTTAACTTTAGCGATTTCTTGATCGACGTATTCTTTCGAAGCCAGTTCATTTTTGTTTCTAGGCATTCGTACCCCTCCTATTTTATTTCCCCCAAAATATATTTTATCTTTCGCTATAAGTCCCCCGTTTCTAAATTCGAAAGGATTCACAGAATCGACGTATTCTTTCGTCGCGGCGTCTTCGGGATTAGTCGGCAAACGTATATTTTTTACCGTATTACCCCCCATCTTTAAATCCCCGCACATGACACTGCTACCGTCTTGTCTTACGTATTTGTCAGCTATATACGCGAGAGATACTCCGAATCGATTCTCGGGATCGTCGTCGTAGTCATCCTGGATATAAGGTTGACCTAACTTGTTTATAGGCATTTTATTAAATATATATTTTTTTAACGAAAAATATATATTGCCAAAATGCACAGGGGGGTATATGTACTATTTTTCTCTCATTAAACGATAGGATATAAATCGTATCCTCGAGAAAGATTTTCCAAAACGAAGATGTAGACATGCCCGCAGATATAAGAATTTAAATCTTGGATCTGATCGGATGAATAGTATATCGGAGATTGTAAATAGTCCCGCAATTCTAACGGCGGTTGAATTCCGTAGCTATCGAAATAGTACTTAGTCCCTTTCATCCTATACCACGTGACCCAATGCGTTCCCAGTCCTTCCGCGTCGTCGAGATTTAAAATACCACAATCTTTTTCTTCGTTAGATCTTTCCGGAAGGGAATCTCTGGAAAATATACCTCTACAGCCTTTGAGATCTTTACAAACTTTTTCCAGGTCGATATTCGAAAGTATTCGATCGGGAAGTTTAGAAGTTAACGTATTAGACGGATGGGTTTCTCCCATCCCTATTCCTTCTCCGATCCGAAAATCTAGGTCTTCTTCTTGTCCTTTTAGTTTCCCTCTCCTTTTTATGTCTTTTTGTCTCTCGGCTTCTTTCTTGATGGCTTCGCGACCCCGACAAGCATCTTCTTTCTTTCTAGATCTTCCGAAATCTTTTAGATTAGGATTCATAAGACGTTCGGTCTTTTGAAGTTCTTGCTTGTAAAATATTCCATCTACTTTATGACCGTGAACGTCTTCGACGTGATACGTAATAGAATCAGTTTTTCCTATTTTATAAACTTTATAAATTTCGCGCGTCCAATTTTGTTCGTACCCTTTCTCCATATTCGCTTTAATTTTCGCTAATCTTACCCCGTCTCCCACGGAAATACCGTTTTTCTTAATATTCTTTTCGATTTCTTTCTCCGATTTTCCTTTCCTTTCGAAAGCTTTTTTGTAAACGATATCTTCATTTTCGGGAAGACTCTCTTCTACAGGCGTCATTCCTATTGTACTATGTACGGTATTATTATATTCTTCGACTAAAGACGGTATAATATCGAGAATTCCTTTTTTACCTTTTTTTGATCGGTCATATATTTCCAGATTTTTCCTTTGATCGTTTTTACGAATCTTTCGGCAACGGCGGCTTTACTTCTACCGTCGGTATGATATAGACTGATATCTTTAAATACAGAAGCGCCCCCTCTTGGATCCGCAGTCGGTCTAAAAGGACATTCCTTTTCTTCGTGACGTTTTAAATTATCTCTCGTCGAAAAATATCTTTCGCAATATTGACATTGAAATTTAGTCGCGAGAACTTCTCGAGCTTCACTATCTTTTTGGTTTCTTTGTAAAAGACCTACGAATTCCGAACCCTGATCGGTCCAAAACTTTTTAGGTTTTCTTCCCGACGATTCGAATATATCAAGTAAAGCGTCTTTGACGTTGGTAGCCGTTTTCCTATCTCCTTTCATACGTACGACCCAAGCGTATTTCGAAAAAAAGTCTAATACGACCAGAAAAGTAGGTTTAAGTTCGTTCCCTTTAGCGTCCCTATTTAATTTTTCTTTTTCTTCGTATTCCTTCGATATAAACATTAAATCCGCGGTCCAAGTATCGTCTATGCCGGGAACGGATACCTTTTTGGTAGGAAAATTCCTTCTAACGTTTCGATGTAATTCGTCTCCCAAGGTTTTTTCGACGACGACTTTTTTTTTTTAGGCGTCTTCAACGCCCGGGTCCCTGAAAGGGGCCTAATCGGAAAAACGTCGGCTTGGCTCAGGGGATCCCCCATACCCAATTTAGCTTTAGTACTTATAATAGGCCTAACGAATGCCCTATCTATTCTTTCTCGAAGGGTCGGTTTAACAATATGATCTAAAGTTTTTACCATATCGGCGTCGCAAATCGCGTTTCTCATCTTCGTATCCAGGTATTTCCTATAACAAATATCGTGAAACATAGACGCCTGATCTACCCTATTAATCGGGCGATATTTCGCTTTCAGGGTTCCGTCGGGATTTAATCTTTTTTTCTAAATTCGTTCCCGGTCCCGTAAAGTTATGGCCCGGAAGACGTAATTCGATAGGAATATTTTCGATGATCTTGTTAACTATCCCACCGCCATTTCTTTTTTTTAAAAACGACGTCTTTCTCGTACCACAAACGGTGCAGGTACCCCTTAACATTCTTCTTCCATTTTTTGCCGTTTCTTCCGTCGGAGAATTTGTTCCAGTTTTACATTTACATCTTACACAATAGATTTCGGTCATCTTTTTATATTAATATAAAAAAAATATGGAAATAGACGACTATTCTTGGAATACGAATACTAGCGTTAGGAACAATAGTCCCATGTTTCCTAGTAGTATCAGGGGACTGATCATAGGAAGTTCGGGCTGCGGGAAAACGATGCTATTGTTTAATCTATTGTTAAAACCGGGTTGGTTAGACTACGATAAACTATTCATTTTCGGGAAGAATTTATTCGAACAAGACGAATATAGGATACTCAGGGAAGGATTAGAAGCGGGACTCACGAAGGAAGAACTGAACGAATTTTTTTTACGTAAAGACGAAATACGAGGATTGGGAAAACCCCTCAAAGAGCTATTTAAAGAAGTCGCCGAAGGATCTACGACAAACGGTGGTACAGTCATCGTTCCTAGTTCTCACAACAACGGAAAAGACGTGCCCGAACCGGGAGACTTAAATCGTAAAGACAAAAATTTAATGATCTTCGAAGACTTAATGTTAGAAAAACAGAATAAATGCGAGCAATACTATACGAGGGGAAAGCATAGTAACATCGATTGTTTTTACCTGTCGCAAAACTTTTTCGCTTTGCCGAGACAGACGATTCGAGAAAATGCGAATTTTATATGCTTCTATCCTCAAGACGATAGAAACTTAAGTACCCTTTATAATACGTACGCGTCTCAAGATATGGACGTCAACGCGTTTAAAAAATTCTGCAGAGATTGCTGGGATTTTCCTTACGGTTTCGTAGTCATAGATCGGACCAGTCCTAGAGATGGGGGAAAATATCGCTGCGGATTCGATAGGTTCTATATCCCTCACGAATTGTAAAATCGGAGATCGGAGATCTCTCTAGGGGACTATATGAACAAAAATTACGTTACTCTCCGAAGAAAAGTAACATAATCGAGAAAAAAATGTCGAGAAGGAAAATGGCGTCTAAATTGGATACAACCGAACCTCCGAAAGAACGATGAAACGTAGTCGAAATAGCGTCGCGAGATAGCCGAAAAAGGACTCGGGTCCTAGCAGCTCGGGTTCCCTATTTTTTTAGATTGATAGAAATTTCTTTAACTCAAAATTTATTCGTCGACAGTTCTAGCCAACATAAGTTCGCGATATTCGTAATCTTCGTCTTCTTCGGGTTCGCGATATTTTTCTATTTCTCGGACCAAAATGGCTAAAACTTTGATAGATATTCCGGATTCGAGAGAATTACGTTTTCTCCATATTCCCCCTACTTTAATAGTATAAACGCCGTTAAGAATACGATCTCTATAGAAATCTTCGTAATTTACGTTTTTAAAGCCTTTACCTTTAGAATCCGGTTGTTGGAAGAAAGACGTGTCGAATTTCTCGGTTTCTACCTTCGCTTTGACGAAACCGTCCGAACCGTATCTTTCTAAAATCCTGCTACAATAAAAAGTCTTCTTCTAACTTGTCATACGAATCATCGTCGAAACCCTCGAGAATCGCTTCTAAAAATTCTTTAAGCATATCGTTATAAGCGATATTAATATATATCATCTTTTTCTGGTAATCGTATATCGTCGGTCTATTAGGGGGACCCGACGCGTTTAAATTTAGGTAAACCCTTCGTCTTCCTTTTTTAAGAAAATCACGATAGACTATTTCTTCCGATTTCTTAGATCCCCGAATCGTATTTTCTTCTCCCAACGTAAATATCGACGATATATTTTTGTCAGAACCCATATCTTTTTTTACATATAGCTTAAATTTATTTAACTTATATATAAAATATAAAAATGAAATGCTATTCTTTCGTTTTTAACGAAAATTGTAATATCGCAACGCCTAGGAACTTGACAACGACGAAGTTGATCGGTCAAGCGGTGTCAACGACTAATCAGGGAAAATCGAGAAAAGAGAAGACTATAGAAACGACGACAGAAAAATCCGCGTTAAACGGATATTTCAAGGAAACGCAATTTACTATACCCAACGGAAACGACGTCGATATAGAAAATTATTTAAACAAGACGAGGTCTTGCGTATTAAACAAATTTGAGAAAAATTCTGGTACGAAAGCAATCATGACTTTAGTCGTGCAAATGAGAAAAGACGATCAAGTCGTTTTCAAATATTTTAATACGAGGCCTCACACCGTATATCCTTGGAGCAATAAGGAAAAAATATATGATAAACTATCTTCGGAAGTTCTAGAATCTTTCACGGGGAAAGAATACGAAGGTAGCGGATGGCGATTAATAGGAAATGAATGCATTTCTTTGAGTTTCGGGAAATACGTTCCTTTTACGGGCGGTTGCTCCCGAGTAGAATTACCCAGATGGCTTAAACTAAAGAGAGCGTTAGTATCTATGTATACTCAGGATCAAAGATGTTTCTATTGGAGTATATTACGGTATTTTAATCCGATCGAAAAAAACAAACGAAGAGTCGATCAAGAATTAAAGAAAGTCTATCGAGAAGACCCTAATCAATACGCGGATTTTAGCGACGTAAACTATCCTACGACGAGCGACGATATAGAAAAATTTCAGGAGAAAAACCCCCATATACATCTCGTAATCTATGGCGTCGAAGATGAAAACGAAAGAACGTCCGTCATATACGATGGGAAAGATTCCGTGAGAGGTCTCAGAGCCATTCAGGCGGAACGGGAAGTCTCGAGAATATATTTACTCTATTACGAAGAACATTTTTACCTCGTCGAAAATATAACTAGATTGCTATATAGCCAAATTTCCAACCATAAGTCTCGAAAAGAAGTTTGTTATAAATGCCAAAAAGTATTTTGTTCCCGAGAAAAATTAGAATGTCACGAAAAGAAATGCAAAGACGCTACTTTGTTAGAACTTCCTAAATTTCCCAATAATATAGTCTCTTACAAGGAAAAGAAAAACGGATTGTCTCCGGCTTTTTGCGTATACGCAGATTTCGAATCTTTTCTAATCCCGAACGCAGACGATATCGATATCGACGCCGGTGGCAAATTTCAGAAGCATAAACCTTCCTATTTTTCCTTTTTCGTAAAATCGTCATTCGAAAACATTCACGAATCGGCTCTAACGACGTATACCGCGAAAAACGATAAAGACGACGTCGGAAAGGTATTCGTAAAAAAATTAATGGCTGCCGTACATACGCATGTTAAAAAGTGGTATGAAAAGAGGGGGGAAATCCCGAGTTTTACCCCGGTTTTCTTCCATAACTTAGGAGGGTACGACTCCCATCTTTTCATCAAACAATTAGCCGCTTACAGTACCGGAAGAATGACGGTATTACCTTCGAACGAACAAAAATATATATCTTTCTCGAAATATTTAAGTATTCGCGGTAAAAATCACGAAGTTCGTTTTCTCGATAGTTATCAATTTCTCGATTCTAGCGTCGAACAATTAGCGAAAGAATTGGAGATAGACGAACTGATAGAAACCGGCAAACGTTTTCCGGGTATACCCTCGCGTTTTCTCCGGGGAAAAGGTATATATCCGTACGAATGGGTGGATAGTATCTATAAATTAAATAGTCCCAGTCTTCCGCCGATGGAAAACTTTTATTCTCGACTTCGCGGGAAAGGTATTTCTCAAGAAGAATACGACTCAGCGCTTGAAAGTTGGAAAGTTTTCGGTTGTAAAACGATGAAAGATTACCAAGAAATATACTGCGAACGAGACGTCCTTCTATTGACAGATATTTTCGAGAATTTCAGGAAACTTAATGTTAGAGAATACCGTATAGATCCTATCGAATATCGAATGCTATACCCTTCCGGGCACGTCCTGGCAAAACATGTTAAGATATACGGGAAAGGAAATAGAATTAATTACGGATAGGGAAACGTACGAAGATTTCGAGAAAGGAATTCGTGGGGCTGTCTCGATGTCTATCGTTTGTCACGAAAAAGCAAACAATCGATACCTGTCCGATTACGATCTGAACGTTGAAAGTTCTTTTATATTTTACATCGACAAAAATAACCTTTATGGAGATTCTATGAGCGAAGAATTGCCGTACGCGATCGAAAGGAAAATGAAAGATTGCGAATTAAAAGACTGGGAAAATTTCCCTTGCGCGGTAGTCATAGACTTGGAAATACCGGACAGTTTACACGATTTTCTAAACGATTATCCTATCGCTCCCGAGCATATTACGAAAAACGGCGTCAAAAAACTCGTCCCGAATTTAAGGAATCGCGAAGAATATCTTTGCTACGGAGAACTATTAAAGTTTTACGTAAAGATGGGAGCTAAGATTACGAAAATTTATAGGGGTTATATTTTCCGCATTGACAATTGGCTCGAGCCTTATATCGAGAACAATATGAAGAAAAGGATGAAAGCGACGAAGGATAAAAGATCTAGCGCGGTTTCGTTTTACAAGAAAGCTAACAATAGTATCTACGGAAAAACGATAGAAAATCCTAGAAAAAGATGTAATGTAGAACTTACGAATCAGAAAGAACGAGCGGAAAAACTGGTAAGAAGTCCCGAATATACCAAGTTTACGATATTTTCGAACAGTCTCGTCGCGGTCCATAAGAAGAAGACTATCGTCAAATGTACCAAACCTATATACGTCGGTTTCGCGATTTTAGAATTGTCTAAACTTAAGATGTATCGAATGTATTACGAATATTTACTCACTAAATTCGAGAATCGTCTGTCATTACTGTATACGGATATGGATACGGACAGTTTTATCTTTCGCGTTAAAAGCGAGGATATTTACGAAGAATTTTCGAAAGATCTCGAAACAAATTTCGATACGAGTAACTATCCGGAAGATCACCCTTTGCATAGTAAGAAAAACGCGAATCGATTAGGGTTCTTTAAAGACGAATGCAAAGGAAAACCGATTAAAGAATTCGCGAGTACCTGCACAAAAATATATTGCGTAAGAATGGGAGACGAAAAGAAAAATATCGTCAGATGCAAAGGAATAGGTAATACCGCAAAAAACGAACTTACAATGGAAGACTTTCTTTCTTGCGTATACGACGGGAAAGAAAAAAGGATAGACTTTAACGTTATAAGCAGTAAAAATCACGAAATTTTTACGGAGACCGTTAAAAAGATAGCGTTAGTGCCTACACAAGACGTTCGATACGTTTTAGACGATCGCGTACATACCCTATCGGCGGGTCATTATAAATTAAAAGGGATAGATTTAAAAAAAAAAACATGACGGAAATCGATCCATTTTTTCTCGAATGCGCGGTCAACGAAACGAATCCGGAAAAAAGGGAGAAATACTCGACTTAGAATGAACGACTATCGTTCGCGGGAAAATACTGTTTACGAAATACGGGTTTATGGAGATTCCCTCGACCTATTCGAACGAAAGGAAGGAAAAGCTTCTCGAATTGATAGATCGTAAAAATTCGGACGTCGAAAATATTAAAAACGAGATTCGAGAATACGAAAAACGATGGGGACGAAAGAAAGCGGAAAAAATGCGTTTCCTAGATCGTTGCATCGTTAATTTAGAACTTTCTTGGGACGAAAAAGTTGACGTAAAACGTATCGTTTCGATCGGATTAATATTTAATCTTTTCAATGAGAAAACTGGCGACGAGATATTCGATCTCGAGTATCTTTTAAAAGCGATGAAAGACAATAGATATATATCTTAACGAAGATATATATCCCTTATGAATCTTCGTTTCGCGCGTCCTTTCAGGACGTATACCCCCCCTGTACATATTTTTAAACCCTAATTTTAGACGGAGAAAAATATACCGGTTCGAGAGAATTGTACCGTCGACATCTACCTTCGAGTAAATTTTTAATCGTTTTCTCTATTTTGTCAAATTGGAACCAATTTAGCCCATTTAGTCCGTACCTATCTGCGAAATATTTAAATGGTTTCTACTTCCCTTTAATAAATTAACGTCAAGACGGTACCTGGGTACGCGTCTCGGGGGTTCTCCGGGAGATAAGCTATTGCAGTAATCTATATACCTCTTTTTGTGTAGCCATTGCATCGCGTACGTAAGCCCCCATAATTCATCGTACGATTTATCCCATAATTTATATTCCATACAAACATCTAAAAATTCGTGCCCGTGTTTTTTATACGTGGCGATTCGAAACTTTTCGGTCTCGTCAAGATCAACGCGATTTTCCCACTCCATTTTCTATAGAGATTTTTTCCTTTAAGCCAAGAATTAATACTTTCGTAGGAGCATACAATCCCAAACATCTGGTGTAATATAATCAGTTTTTTTTTTTTTTTTTTTCTATTTTCTATTTCGGCATCCGAATACAACGGTTCGACACTACCGTGAAATTCGAGTCTACCTCGGATTAATTCTTCGATTGCTTCAATTGCTTGATCGAATTCTTTTCCCCATAATAAATCTAGAAAATGCTCGTTGACGTAATATTCTTTCGTTTTCCCATTCGTAAAAAAATCGTCGGTAATACTATACTTTCTTTCGGGTTTCGGAGTTCCTTCGGGTAAATGCCTATCGCGAAAATTATATTCCTTTTCTTTCTTTAACCATCGCATCGCGTATTTAATCTCCATTAATTCTTTGTACGGCACTTTCCAAAGGCTATGATTGTTGCATATCGATGTAAAATAAATCCCGTATTTCTCCTCCATTTTCAGTTCAAACGGGTGAGTATTGTAAAATATTCCTTCAGAATCCATTTTCTATAGCGGATTTTTCTATTTAAATCGGTTACAATATTTTCCCGAAATATTATAATTCGCCGGAATCGAACAAAATTTTTTCGCGGATAAAATCTTCTACTGTCTTCATTAATTTTCTAAATTCTGTACTCTTAAGATTGTTTAGCCCGTGTTCATTTAGATAATAATCTTTCGGATTTTCTTTAAAATATTCGTCGGTAATCCGACACGTTCTTTCGGGTACGGGGGTTCCTTCGTATAAATAACAAACGCAAAAATCTTCGTACGTCTTTTCGAATAGCCACCGTATCGCGTACGTAAGCTCCCTTAAACCTTTGTACGATAATTTCCATAGACGATATTTATTACAATCTATAAAAAATAACTGCCCGAATTTATCAAACACATCGTTTCGGAAAATACATTCATCGTCTCTCGAACCTTCTTCAAAACCCGAATCTTTTTCTTCGGTAGACGAATCTTCTGCGTTATAATCCCTTTCCATTTTCTATAGAATATTTTTTATTTAATTTAACCCCAAAAACGGCCTCCATTGGAGTATAAACAACGCGTTTCTTCGTTACACGGCTCGTAAGTACTGTGACACGCATTTCTTTTTAATAATAAAAAATTGATCTTGTTGAATATATAAACGATAGTATCCCAATCCTCTAGAGAATTAAAACAAAATTCCTCGTTTAATTTTTCCGCTTGATCGCTATAAATACCTACGAATTTATCCTTACATTTTTCGCCTTCTATACGAAGACCCTCGATATTTAGCATAGCGTATAATTTTCTAAGACAAAGAATATTTAACGCGGATATTAACCTTTTTGATTCCGAAAACGACTTTCCCATAATTAGTTCTTCATTAATAAACTTTACAGCCTCATCACTAAGATCCATACGATTAAACTTAAACTTTTTTTTTCTTTTTCTCTATCCCTACAACCTTTACAATTCACGGCAATACTTTGTCCTACAGGTTTGGACATATTAAAAAAAATGTAGGATTCACGAGACATTCTTTTTGTATATTGCAAAGAAAAAATTTCCGAGAGATGTATATATGGGGGTTCTAGAACAATTTCCCAATTTTTTCTCGTATTTTCTCCTATTCTCCGTTTTCGTCATTGAGTATCTTATTTAATAAAGGCATTTTTTCTTTTTTCTTAGTTTTTTCTTCTTTTCCTTTCTTAGTTTCTTCTTCTCCTTCTCCAACAGCCTCAAACGCCTCAAACAGCCTCAAACGGCAGCGACCGACCGGAGGGAAGGGAGATGACGTCCCTCAGCCCTCTACAATCTTTACAATCCTAGAATCTCTGAAATCCTTTCAATCCTCGCGAGACTATACGGGTCCCTCTAGGGATATAGAGATAGGAAGACTAGAGAGATTGCGAGCGATATAGAGATTACGGACGAGCGAACGATATAGGGATTGCGAGCGATATAGGGAGAAAAAATATGGGAGATGAGAGAAAAGAAAAGAAAAAAAAAAAAAAAAAAAATGAGAAACTATGCTATAAAGATGGGGGAAAATAAAGAGAAAGAAATAAAACATAAACAAAGATAAAACTTTGCGATGAAACCGCGCGACGAAAATTACCACCCTCGTCGGATTATTAAATAAGATACTCAATGATGAAAACGGAGAATAGGAGAAAATACGAGAAAAAATTGGGAAATTGTTCTGGAACCCCCATATATACATCTCTCGTGCTATCGAGCATCGCGTTTCAAATTAACACATTTAAAGGCGATGGCCCTAACGGTATTCCGTAGGTCTTAGCTCAAACTGATAGACTGCATCTAGATCTATTTGTTGAAAATTCCTACGTGTGCGATTGAACTTTTTTTGTTCTCATGGTTGTTTAACTACTACTAAAGGTGATATTATTCAAACGACTTCGATTAAATTTTAAGGACTTACTTGTAAACACATGCCTTTTTTTTTATTGTTTAGACTATATTTTTGTAATGTTTCTTTTGCTGTCCAGTAAATATTGCTCGTTACCATTTATGTTTCTGATTATCATGCTACACTGTAACATGGTTGGTATTGTATATTCAAGTTTTAAGGTGAGAAAGTAGCGTTTTGTCACAACGATTTAGTTTTATATTAGAGGTCAGGCTAAGATGCCCTTGATATTTAGCATGTAGTGATGTGTATCACTTTTTTTTGTTGTTCCACAACTTTACCATTTGTGCAATAGACAAAAAATGTTTTTCGGCTACTACAATTTTGAAAATCTCCTTGACAAAACACTGTCTTTCAGAGTTCAACGATATTTTGTATGAATGGTACTTGATTAGATCTGCTTATATTCATTGACACCATCGCTTTGCTCGTGAAAAACATCAGACTCTTTTTTTTTTTAAAGGAGAGGGGGCTAAGCCCACTTTCTCTGTGAACCTTTTTTCAACACAAACTTCTTACAGGGGCGGCACGAAATACCCAAATCTTCCCAAATCTACCCAAATCTTACCCAAATCCACCCAAATCTTTCCCAAAAAAGATTTGGGAAGATTTTGGGTATTTCATGCTGCTCACGGGGATGGCACGAAATTCCCAAATCTACCCATATCTACCCAAATCTTCCCCAAATCTCCTCCTATGTAACCAATACCATTACAAAATGGGCTAAAGTAGGCTAAATAGATTTCGAACTACTATCTGATAAAAAGATATAAAGTGATTTATTTTCCTGTTTCTTAGGGTCTTCTTATTATCCTTCGCCAAATTTAAGGAAAGGAGTATAGTTTTTGCCGTCTCCGTCTGTTCCTTTGTCCGTCCGTCTATTCGTCCGCTTGTTCGTCCGTCCGCCCACCCGGACAGAAATTCTGAAAAAAAAAAAAAAAAATTATGAAACTCCATACATAGTCCGCCGATATACCCTTTTTAATTATTATTTAAAGCCATTTAAAGGGAAAAGGGGACTTGATAAATATTTCCTTTGCGGACCAATATCTCTTTAACTACTGGACAAAATTTTATGAAACTTTATATTATTTATCATAAGCTACAGACAATCGTTATTTGTTTTTATTTAAGAAAATGCCATGTCATGAAAAAGGGGCTTAATGTATAATTTTGTTATGGACCAACAACAAAAGGGCCAAGTGTACAGGCAAAACACAAAACCTCTCATATGTTTCTGTCAAAAATGGTCTTTTTCGGTGAGGGAATATCATATCAACGAAAAAGCTTGTTTTTAGAAGTGTTAAATCATTTTGGTGCGTATATGTAGGGATTGATGATAGTCATTGCGACAGGATTCATTCCTCCCTAACCGCTGACAATTCGACGATGGTTATGTGGGAAACCAGCCAGTGGCTTGAAAAGAATATTGTGCTGGTGAAAGAAGCTCTAGGAAAGCCTGGATAAGTGCATTGGCCGCCGCGATATAACTGAAATAATATTGAAAACGGCGTTAAACACAATACAGTCAATCAATCAATCTTTCTAGTAGATTTCGTAAATAGATGGGTAAGATTTGGGGCAGATTTGGGAAAGAGTTGGGTGGATTTGGGAGAGATTTGGGAAGGATATGGGTAGATTTGAGAAAGATTTGGGTAGATTTGGGTAAGTTTTGGTTAGATTTCGTAAGATTTGGGTATTTCGTGCCGCCGTCTTACAGTTTGATAATTTGACGAATGGCACATTTATTTATAAGGAAGTGGGGCGGTACAGGGCCATCGTGGCCCTTTTATATTCTTCTGCCACAATGTTTTCTAAAGAAGTCTGCTGCAAGAGAAAAAAAGATGAATTTAGCAGGGAATCGTGTATCGACTATGGATATCGATTAATGCTGTTTCTTTTCTCAGTGAACAAGAAAAATGACAGACAATCAGTTCAACCCAACAATTTATTTCGCTGAATCACTTTAGGCTTTGAGTTGAACTTCGAACGGTGTCTATCGTGGTTCAGTGATTGTAACTTTAGATTTGTGATAAGGGGAAATCCCTGTTCGTTCCCCGATAGCAACACCAGTCACGTGGGAGTGTCTTTTGGCAAATCACAAGAAAGTCCTGGCCTAGTACTGAGTAAACATAGGAAAGACATGGACTAGTGGTTTGTAACCTTGACATGACTGAAACACTGCTTAAAATGGCGTTAACCATCTTTCAAACGAATTTTAACACTTAAGCTGCTGAATAAATGAAAAGCAAATTTCTACTCAATACTAAACGCCCAAACATTGCGGTTTCAAAGTTGATTTCACCGGAAATAAAATACCGTATCGGACAGTGTAGGTCAAAGATCAGACTGCACGTTCTGTGCAGTCTGATCTTGATCTACACTGTCCGCAAAAGGTCAGTGGGTCGCGATTAGCAGCTCAAGGGTTAACTTCGACCCAAACAAAGGACTCGAGTTCCTAACATTTCGTGTACAAGCTTTATGTTACTACAGACCACACTGAGTATTATATACACCTTTCGAGGGTTATTCTCATTGCGGATACACCTATTTCTTCTTGCACGAGACTAATTTTGAGACCTTTGTGCTAAAAACAGAAATTGCATTACCACAATGTTTTCAGATTTGTTCACTCATTTAACCCATAATCTGCTAAGCGCGACTCACTGACCATCTGCGGACAGTGTAGATTAAGATCATGATTGATTGATTGATTGTATAGTGTTTGACGCCGTTTTCAACATCATTTCAGTTATATCGCGGCGGCCAGTGCACCTATCCATGCCTTCCTGGAGTCTCTGTTACCAGTACTCCGCACAATATTCTTTCCAAGCCACTGGCTGCTTTCCCACATAACCATCGTCGAAACAATGGTCAGCGGTGAGAGAGAAATGAATCCTGACACAATGACTATCATCAATCTTCGGAAAGAAATTGGCCGAGCCGGGGATCGAACCAACGACTTCCTGTTCTCAAGTCTTGTACGCTACCGACTGATCTACGGGGCTCGACGTAGATCAAGATCAGACTGCACAGAACGTGCAGTCTGATCTTGGATCTACAGTGTCGGATAAGGAAACTTTTTTCGCCAAAAAAAAAAGATAAATTTAAAATAACATTATTCGGGTTTTTACTTTTAGCTTGACGGTTTCATACTACTTATATCGCAGGATAAGGGTTAACATAAATATAAATTCTCGTACTTGTTGATAACCTACGACTATATCTTACGAATCGTTTGATGCAAGCATACTTAGAAAAGTAGTGCGTCAAACTGTCAAACTGTCAAACAAATGAAATTATCATGTCTAGGCAATACAATTGACCGATATATTTAGATTTCAAGGTTGTTCCAAGTAGACCTATTTTTACTAGTATAAAGAAACGGGAAACAATAGAAAAAAAAAAAAACCCGGAAAATTTGGATTCAATAAAATGGTAGTGCATTCCGTCTGCAGTGTGATCTGGATCGATATTGTTTATAAAAGCCTCTTATTTGTTATCAGCATCCTAAGGTAGAACTTGTATATGGACAAAAAACTGATTGCCCGTGAAGGTTCACCATGATGGAAGGGGTAAAGGTAGCGTTTCTCAGAATCACTGATTAGTCCCTGAACCTTTATCGTGCAGAATTCAAATACGCTACGAAGCCAACCACTATTTAGAAGAAAATAAATAAATTCAAATGGGTATACCTAAGTTCCAAACTTAGTATCGAAGAAACCAGACAAAGGTCAGAACTGCACTGATATGTTGTCTGTACCTCGTCTAATCTCTTCGCGCTGGATTTTAGAGCTGACAATATGCAGGATCGGGGTTAAAATTCCCCAGACTAATTACCATATTGGTGGGAAATTTGTATCTATATTAGATTTGCGGCCCCAGCCTTCCTTGAATTTTAAGCACTTAGCGGACATTCCCGAGTTTTAACGACCCTGAGGAAAAAGGCATTTATGTGGGTGTCGGTGGTTGTGAGGGAGAGCGTTGGCCTTGTAGCCAGAAGGTCCTGAGTTTGATAACCGGGAATGAACTGTTCATTAGCCCACACATTTGGCGCGAGTACTGGTGTGGTTTCCAGGAAGCAGAATCGAGAGAGACAGGTATGAGTTGCAAGAATCAATCGATGTAACATAAATATGTTTAAACTGAAACTTAGGGCATTTGAAAACTTTGGGAAAAGATAAAACGCTGGTAACCAGTATTTTTCTCCTTTTCCCATAAAGTTTTCTACCCAGTCACAGAAAAAAATCTACAGTTTGAGCCTGACCTGATAAATTGTCAGCAAATTAATGCTTTAACTAGAATCTATGGGTAAGTCTAAAATTTTGTTTGTAACGATAAAGACTTCAGTATTCTGCAGATGAAAGCAAGGTGAGCAGAGCTCCAGATAAGAGGGATTGATGGCATTCTAAGTCCATTATTTCTCTTCCAAACCCTATGTTGTGGGTACTCATTAGAATCGACTCGATGAAACGATTCTAATGAGTACCCATAACACAGGGTTTAATGGAGAGTTATTAATATTTTCAATTTTGAAATCAAAATCACTCCCTCTATCTGGAGCTCAAGTGAGGTGGATACTTTTCGCAGATGCATTAAACCCCTTTTCTCAGAGCATGGTTCAAGATTTTTTTTCTCAAAAATGATATGAGCAGCAATCTGGTAAAAGGGGGTTTCAACTCTTTACCAAACGACAAATGTTAGACTTCCCCCAGATTGAAAGTTTCTTCAAACGACAAAATCGAAAGTGATACTTAATGAACCGAAGGTCTTTGACAGGATTAAAAAAAAATATGGGAAAACGAGAAGAATGCTGATTCTAGCATTTTCTCCTTTTACCACTTTCTTTTCAAAAGTCTTCTTCTTCAGAGTCGTTAAAACTTACAGCTGTGTGGTGAAGGGTTAATACACCTTCGTGATGCATTATATAAAGCAAGTCATCACATAATTGTGTTTTCGCAAAATCCAGTTTGTCTAACAACCGACTGAATCATGAGGCAGATTGGTCCTTGAACATGAAGAAAATTTAACAAAAGCAAAGAGCCCGCCCGGGTAGTTCAGTGGTTAGCGTATAGGACTCGTGACCTGGCTCTGTATTTACCAACCATTCTTAAGAACGTTCTTAGTCTTATTCTGCAGAATTTTCTATATTTGAAAGTAACACAACTTCTGATTGGCTAAACCAAATGGTTTAGCCAATCAGAAGTTGTGTTACTTTCAAGGTCAGAAAATCTTGGAGAATAAGACTGAGAACACTCTCAAGAATGGTTGGTGAATACAGAGCCTGGTGGTTGCGAGTTCTATATCCGGTTGAGGCAAACTTTCTTTCCGGCGATTTTTCACCTCTCACCTCTGAAGCATGTGAGAAAAGTAGTCAGTGGCTTTGGAAAGAAAGTTGTGTCAGTACTGGTGCGAGAAAACCAGGAAACACATGGATGCGTCACTGCCCGCCGTGATATGACCTGAGCTGTCAAAATGGCGTTAAAACTCCAATACAAACCAAAAGCAAAATATTTCGACCTAGATGAGCCTGCGCGGACTGCACAGGCTGACCTGAATCGATACGTTTTTTTTTTTCAGGCGCAGCGAACACCCTTTTCACAGAGCATGGCTCATATATAATTAACGACAAAATGTCCAGGGTCTATTTTCAAAAGACTTTTTTTTTTTAGAGGATCGTCAAAACCAGAGATTGTTTCGTAAAGGTTAAATAAGGAAACATTAGAGTTGGATTGAATTGTTTGAATAACTAAGGAACCTTCTCATTAAGTAACATGGTAAGAATGAAAAGAAGTGGGTGCTGATGCTACTCAGCTTCCTTCTTGAACTTAACCTCTTAGATTAAAGAAGTCGTGCTCAGCAAAATTCTTTGAATCAGTTTGAATTCCAAAACACGCCACCGAATTAGGCGGGACGTTCTTTCTTATTCAATCCGATGACTAGTCCATGACTGATTTAACTTTTTGTTTAATTATCGTCGCCAATGACGCCCCTAGAAGGCTGTTAATTATGTTACGGCGGATAATGCAAGATACAGGATGAAACCTATCCGAAATTACATCCGGTTCTTTAACGTGCTCGGTGTATAGCACCATGCACGTGACCTACTTCAAACGTCTCATCCAAACGACATTAGGAAAATTTTAAGTTGGCCAGTCGTGAGAATTTAACCCACTCCCTCAAGTGTCCCGAATAGTGTCGCTTGAAACTTTCACGCCCTACCTACCTAGTTAAGCTATACCAGATGACAACTAGTCCATACATTCGGCCGAATTGGAAGCGAAATAAGCACAGCTGGTGACTCCAGTAGCAGATCAGTTGAAAAAAAAAAATAACCCTTTGTCAAAAATCCAATGTTTTCACGAACTTTAGAGAAAAAAAAAAAAAAAAAAGAAATGGGAGAAACCAGCATTTTCCTCTTTTTCCTCTAATTTTTCTACTCTTTCGAAAACAGAACAAAGTCCCTTCATTTTAGTCACATTTAATTTGTCATCTGCAGATACTTTCAGTTTGGACGAGTTTAAAATTCTGTGGTCTGGTAAAGGGTTAAATACACTGCTTTTCCGAAAGGCTGCATTATTTAGCTTGTGTTCACCCATCCTTCCTCAGTCTCCCATTATTGTATTAATTTTGAAGCGGCTTTGAAGTCTTTATCAGACGACAAAATCTTCGACTTCTGTAAACTGAGTGCAAATGCAGACGACAAATTAGATATGACTGAAACAACGAGATTTGTCTTTACAGTGGTAGTAAATATTGTGGGAAAAGGAGAAAATGCTGGTTACCAGCATTTTCTCCATTTCCCAAAATATTCCTGTATTCAACTAGATTGTTAAAACTCAGAATTGTTTGTGATTTTTTTTTATGGGAATTTAATACCTTCCATTGAAATGCTTTGTATTGTATACAAATGTACTTTATATTTTTCAAGAAATTTATGTTCTGCCTATTGAAGGCAATGAAACATTGTAAAAAATGTTTTTCTCCTAATAAACTACTTTGACTTTGACTTGACTTGTTTTACGACTTTCGACATGGATACTATAAACGATGCCCGTCATTTGTCACAACTCGGCCGATTCCACAACTACATGTACATGTAACCTCGTCCGTATCCTGGAGCTTTCCTTTTTACAACACTGTCAGTCACGTGATCTTAAACATAGCGGCGCTCAGGAAATTACTTTATAAACGACTACAATCGCAGTAACGTTATTCACATCTATCAGTCTGTCAATGAAGTGTGCTGCTGGTATCGACAAACCACGTTAAAAAACGAATTTACAAACTGTTTGTCAACGGAAATTTACCTACAAACATTTCGATAGAAAATTGTGACTCTAAAAGTGCTTTACGAATGTAAGAACCGGAAAGCGGTCTATTTCCAGCGAAAAAGCAAATATCAATGTTTGAGGCACACAAACTTTATCGTCTGTAAATGCTTTCAATGAGTACAAGTCCAAAATTTTGTTGTCTGTTAAAGGATTGATTCATTGAATGATGTTTTACTCCGCTTTTAACATTATTTCAGTCTTATCACGGCGACAGCTCACATATTCATGTATGTCCTGGGCTTCACTACAACAGGGCTAGGGCTCTAAAGTGTGGGTAAAGGTTTTTAACCCGTATCCTACTAGGTAACTTATGTGAAACTTCCAAGCCGACTGTAAAATCATATATATGGCTATTTCAAAGTTATTGGGGGGGGGGGGGGGGCAAAAATATTCCCTTATAGGACAGTGTAGATCTAAGATCAGACTGCATATTCTGTGCAGTCTGATCTTGGATATACATTGTTCGCAAAAGGCCACTGAGTGGCGTTTAGCAGCCTAAGGATTAATAATGTATATACGATAACAGTGTATATAGTCTTTCGGCAAAGCCCACTTGTAGCGAGGTTGTATTGACCAGAGTAAATCACAAAATATCTCAAAATACCTGAAATTGTAGATCAACGATCCAAATGCAGGTTCCATGATCTTGATTTACAATAGCCGTAAACTGAGCCTTGAATTGTGTGTATACGATTTCTGCCGAAGAACAACCAAAAAATGTCATTGGCAAAAAAGTGTGCATTTATATGCAATACGCATAATTTACGTATAATTTACCACTTTACTTTTCCACAATAAAATTTTCCCTCAAGGACAAGACTGTTGGTCTTTTCCCATGAACAGAAAAATGGCATCTATGTAATTGCATTTGTTCCCAGAATGCAACTTAATTTTTCCTGCAGAATGACATCATTGAAATTCAGACGGAGTACTTAGGTTGTGCTTTACCAGTTCTGACAGACAAAGCACTCGCGCAATAAGACATTATTTTCAGCTAAGTAGGGACAGAAAAATCTGCAACGTAGAAAAAATCACAAGCAAATTGAGAGAGAGAGAGAGAGAGAGAGAGAGAGAGAGGCAGGCGAAGAAGCAGGGTTAACTTATACTTCTTATTCCGTTTTCAGCAGTATTTCAATCATTTTTACGGCGACCAAGTGAACAACTGTCCATGCTTTCCTGGGGTTTCTTCTTCTTTTCTTCAATACTTTGGACAACTCTCCTTTGCAGTTTTCTTGTAGAAACAGTCGAAACTATGATTATGTAAAGCGTTGAGAGGGAAAAAACGGAGTCCTGTCGCAATGTCTGGATTACCAATTCTCGCACAAAGTTCATCAAACCATGGATTCGAACCCATGGCCCATATAAATCGCCTAGCAACGACATAACAAACACGATAAAGTTATTCACATTTTTTGATCTGTTGATGAAAGTTGCCGCTGGAATTGATAAACCAAACTAAAAACTGAATTTACAAATTGTTTGCCGACAGAAATATTCTTAGAAAGATATCGATAGAATATCGTGACTCACGTTTTTTTTTTTATAAGAGGAGCGTTACAATTTGAATAACAGTGAAACAGTGTACTTCAGGCGAAAACATGTGCCGTGTAGGTACATATCAAGCTTCGTGATACAGCCGATGGACTTGAGCACCGGATCACCCGAGGTTTGCCAAATGACATACCTATCTGATATGGGCATTCTGGATACAGAACCGCACTACTTTTCAAGGCGACAATCAATGCAGCGAATTTCAAAATAAGATATACATTTAACTCACTAAATTAGTACGATTCATCCAGCCATGGTTAGTTAGAATACAACCAGTGCACAAGCCATTTATAAATATAGCCCCTATAAGCCTGGGACAATGCCCCGGTATAAGCTCTGCAAGGTGGTGACGTTATTTTTGTTAACAGTCTGTTGCACAAATCCCGGTTTTCCCCATATTTATATTTCGAAACTGCCTACAGAGATCTGCATCAAACAATAGTATCTTATTAAATTATTTTCTCCGTTTGAAATCATTATTTTTTTAAGAAATTTGTAGCGAAAAACTGGCTTGATTATTCCACAGACGTATCATTTATAGCCATTTTCCGCTTGCTACTTTCTTCGAGCGTCCATTTACGCATCGCGTATTAATATTTATCCTGTACATAATAGTGAAGGGCCATAACAGACAGGTCCAATATGCGAAGAATAATGACCTGTGCAGACAAAGGTCTCACGCGATATCAAATTTTCTCACGCTGCTGGATTTAGATACAAGTACCAGAAAAGCAACTACAATATAATATTCTGTATATATTTGTAAATACATGTTATTGTGAGTGTAAATAGTGTAAAGGTTTCCATCTGTCTCATCAGAGGTCCTGGGTTCGAATCCCCGATGAGCTGGACCAGCTTTTAAAACCTCTCGCGCAAGTACTGGTTAAGTTTCCAGAAAGCCATCATCAACAGTAATCAATCTAAATTGTGTAACTTGTTTCACAACGGATGAAAAATAAACAAGCGATGCTCTGGGCATGGGGGTTTAATGCATCTCTTTGATGTATTGTACCGAATAATTCATCAGGGTCCATATTCACCAACCATTTTTAGGAACGTTCTAAGTCTTATTCCCCATGATTTCTTTTTTAACCCTTTCCCAAACGACAAATTTTAGACTGGTCCAAATTGAAAGAGTTTGCAGACGACAATTTTAAATTTGATGAAAATGGCAGAAAGTTATCAAAAAGGGGAGAAAACACTGTGGGAAAAGGAGAAATTGCTCGTTACGAGCAATTTCTCCTTTTCCCACAGTGTTTTCAAAAGACTTGTACTGCAGACACGTGAAAAGCAGGGCTTGTTTCGTAAAGGGTTAAATTTGAAAGTAACACAACTTCTGATTGGCTAAACCAAATATCAGAAGTTGTGTTACTTTCAAATTTAGAAAATTCTGAAGAATAAGACTGAGAACTTTCTTAAGAATGGTTGGCGAATACGGTCCCAGGTAAACTCATTCAAATTGGTATGTTCGAATTATTGCATAATGAAAGAATCAAGATTTTACCTTTTTTACGCTAGAGAGGCGTGAACAAAGGGTTGCGAACACACCTTTTTATCTCGTTATCATTCCAACAGCTGATAACTGAATATTCCGAAACTCCCACGCCTAATAAAATTAGTTTATTTTTCTTCATTTGCCTTATGAAGTTAATTATTACAATACTATGACATGGTATTTCACAAGCTACATGTGTAAGCCTGGGTCAAGTAAAACCTGTCAGTCTGACTGTCTGTCTGTTTGTCTGCCGATCTGCCTGCCTGTCTGTCTGCCTGCCAGCCAGCTACCCCGCCCTCCTGCCTTTCATGCCTGGCTGCCTGCTTGTCTCCCAGTCCATCTGCCCGTCCGTCCGCCTGTCCGTCTATCTATATGATACCCCCAGCGTCCTTCCGTTTAAGTATAACACACCTTTCACTTTCCATGCCTCAGACTGCTTTCACAAAATAATTGAGCCACGCTCTGGCAAAAGGGGGCTTAACGCATCTCCGTGATGGATGATTCCAAGTAGTTCGTCATGTCACTATGGATCTGTAACGGACCCCAGGTTCCTGGGTAGATTTTCTTTTTCCCACTATGAGACTTGCGAAAAGGATGCTAGTGTTCAGCTACAGAAGGGATCGTCCCGGACCCGGCTTTTGGATATTGCTGGAGGATATTGGGGGAGGAGGAGTGATTTGGAGAATATATATCGCTATATGAAAATACCACCAAAGTCGGAGTAACAGTATTATAATAAGAGTTTTAATTCATCCGGTAATTTACTAAGCTGGCAAAGTTGAAAATAATACAGATTTACATAATTTCAGTCAACAGTCCAGCAGATGGAGGGAATGTTGAAGGATTTCGGGTTATTGGCGATATCATAACAAAAGCCGTCAAAATTCACCCGAGATTCTCCAATGACCTAAAATATCGCGTTCTCCTTACCTGTTGGGTCATTCTGAAACGTGTCTTTTATTACACATTCAAAACGACGATAACGTTGGGGGATTTTGGGAGAAATCGCAATCGCACGATGTTAATAGAAATGTGACATGCACATAATGAGAGCAAAAACGACTCTGAAGAAAGATTCAAACAGCGCGGTATTTATACTAAAATTATGACGTCAAAATGACGTCACTCGTGTGATTCCTGGAAGGCACCTCTGAACGGAAGTCTGATGACATGCGGTCTGCTTCTGTCATCAAGCTTAAGTCTAAATGAAATACGCAACCTCTTGCACGCTATAGACAAATCTCATTCACTTGGATAGAGGCTAGCAGTGACAATATAAACTACAGTTTCTCGGGTAGAAACTGGCAAGAAAATACAGGAATCTGGTGAGAAAACATTGTAAAAGATAGAGCAATATAGATTTAAACAATTACAACAGGAATTATACAAGGTAACCATACATCTTTATGGCTATTGCAAAATACATACCGATACATAAGACATCAGGTAACTTGAACAAGACTACATTTTTTTCATGTTAAAGATCGATGCTTCACTTTACAACATAGCATGGTAAAACGGAAACACCAAGAGAAGGACTTGAAGCTTATTATGCTTACAGGGTAGGAACGTTACAGATCCATAAAATCTATTTTGTCGAACAACTGTCTAAATCATGAGACAGACTGGTCCTTTGACATACAGAAAATAGACAAAAAGCGAAAACTTTCAGCCCAGGTCAGCCTGCGCGGACTGCGCAGGCTGACCTGGGTCGATACTTTTCGCAGATGCATTAAGCCCCCATTTCACAGAGCACGGCTCAATTATAATCGAAATTCAATGCCCAGTGGTAAGAGTATGACTTCGGTCTCAGTGACTAGTATTAATCCGCGGTACTGGAGGTCAAACTCAAAACCACAAGTGTATTACCAAATGGCACATAGGCTTTCCCGGCGCGTCTACATGTGTACATATAATTTTTTTCCGAGGATTCATAATAGTTATTCATTCCTCTCTTACTACCTAGCATTGTGTCAAGAAATTTCACATACTGATAGGGTCGTCCAGAGATAATGAATCTATGCTCTATGAAAAATGGTTTTAGTGTATCTACAAAAGGTATCGACACATGTCAGCCTGCGCAGTCCAGGCAGGCTGACATTGGTCGAAAGCTTTTACTATCTGTAACGTTTCTGCATGTCCAATGACCATTCTACGCGTGATTTAGTCGGATGTCAAACGGATGGACTTTATGGATCAATTATCATGTGATGACCTCCTTGGTACTATGTATCACGGAGATGAATTTAACCCCCCTTTTCCCAGAGAGCTGCTCAAGCATATTGGAACAATAACTAAAACTATCTTAATATTATTACCTTAATCCTTAGGCTTCAAAGCGCGGCTCGGGACGCTTTTGCGGACAGTGTAGATCAAGATCAGACTGCACAAAAGGTGCAGTCTGATCTTTGATGTACTCTGTCCGATACGGTATTTTCTTTCCGGTGAAATCAACTTTGAAACCGCAATGTTTGGGAATTTACTATTGAGTAAAAAATTTCGTTTCATTTATTTAGCAGCTTAAGTATGAATATCATAGTTCGAGTTCTATGCTTACTGATTTCTCTTTCTTCGTTGTTGGTATTAATAATATTCAACTGTTTAACCTAACAATACCATATTTTATAATTAGACAGTCCCTATCCACGAAACAGCTTCGTCTTGATATAGTCTTTTGGTCACGTAGCCATAAGAATAGCCAGGCAGGCGGGCATCCGATAGCTCTATATATAGTAAACGTTAATCTTGTCAGACGCCATAATCATCGTTCTTGGACAAAAAGCCCGTACAAAAATGATATTCGTCTAAAATCGTTAGATAAGTAATTGCTCACTGTAATTACTGAGAAGAAGGGCAAAAAGTTTAACGATTAATTTCCAGGGGGACAAAGCTCACTGGGAAAAAAAAGGTCTGTCACTAAATGAAATACAATGTACATGTGAGCCATGCTATGGCAAAAGGGGGTTTAATGCATCTCCCTGTTGCATTATACCGAGCAAGTCATCACATAATTATGGATCCATAAATACTATTTAGTATGGATCGACTGGATCTGGAGGTAGAATGGATCCTTTGACGAGCAGAAAATTTACAACAAATGGCAAATAGTTTCGATTCATGTCAGCCTACGCAGATTGCGCAGCCGACATGGGTCGATAATTTTTGCATATGCATTAAGCCCCCTTTTCACAGAGCAGGGCTCATTTCTAAAGACACTCTCTGTTTTGAAAATTGGTACTGCATGGAAATTTATGGGTCGCAGTCTTGCATCACACCAAGCAACAATACCATCATGAGATTTTAGAAAGTGGGTCTTCGTGTGTATACCGAAAAATCTAGCAGCTTTCATCCTTTGGTAACGAGCCCGTATTCCAAGAATTCATGTTCGACCACGAGGGTACAAAAAGTTTTCGTCCTAATCTAGATTTGATCAACCTAAATGTTGCGTGGTACACGTATTTCATAATATCACGTGAAAAAAATCAATGAAAATGCCAAAAAAGAAGCATAATTAGGAGTAATCATGAAGGTGGGACGCAGTCTCAGGACGAAAATGAATTGGTGCGAACGATCAAAGCACGAACGGGAAAGAAGACGAAAGGACTTGAAGGCATTTTCCTACGTCATTTTCGAAATTCTATACCTTCACTCCTGAGCCTAGTCTGGTACCCCGCCTTACTTCAAAAGTACTTATAATGTAGTGGTAGAGGCAGGTAATCCAGACTACCCTGAGCCACATAGGACCCTTCGTTAGAAGTAATACAATGGTCGTGAGACCGAATCTTGCCTTGGCCAACACCCCTTCCAAGGACTGGCTATGACAGAATCCATTCCTCTTTCACCGATTTAATCTTTTCCTGACAATCTTATGTTTTATCGGCCTTGATGAAACAGGCTTAGAAAAAAAAAATGTGGGAAAAGGAGAAAATGCTGGTCAGTATTTTCTCCTATTCTCCCACTGGTTCCCGTTCAAAGGAAGATCCAGCAGCTCGATTCATATTTTTTTATCTACAGCTGCTGTCAAAGCTGGCGGTTTAAAACGTTACCACAGAGTAAAGGGTAAACATGTTTTCGACCTCGTTTATGTGAGAATACAGTAACTGGCTTGGAAACACTATTGTGTGTAGTGCCGGTAAACGATCGTTTCTGTGTCTGTACGGTGGTTCACGCCATTTTCAACATCATTTCACTTATATTGCGGCTGCCAGTGCAGCTGTCCATGCTTACCTACAGTTTCTTTAACCAGTACTTTACGCAATGTTCTTTACAAGCCACTAGCTTCTTGCCCACATAATCATCGTCAACATTGGTAAACTCAAATAGCACATGCATAGGTGCACTGTTCTCCGTGTTACGCTACACCCTCGACAATTTCGTCCAGTGCGTTATTGTTTCAGAGGCTTATAGGTTAAAGGCTGGTAACCAGCATTTTATCCTTTTCCCACAATGTTTGTTTTTCACCATTCCCAAAACAAAATTCAGTTTTTGAGTCACATTTATGTTGTCGTCTGCAAATGCTTTCAATTTGGAACAGTGTAAAATTTTGTCGTTTGTTAAGGAGTTAAGCTGCTACATAAATAAAACGAAACCTTCAAGCCGGTAACTAGTATGAACCCAAATTTTGATATTTCAAAGGCATTTTTAGGAGGAAAAAAAAATCTCCTTGTCGGACAGTGTAGATCCAAGATCAGACTGCACGTTCTGTGCAGTCTGATCTTGATCTACACTGTCCGCAAAAGGTCATTAAGTCGCGCTTAGCAACCTAAGGTTGACTTTCTCTTGTTTTCTAAATACTCCCAAGTCGACTGTTTGTGTCGTCTCTGCTGCTATAATGTCATCCTTTTCATCAAGCGATCACCGGATATTGCTTTCAGAGAAACGGTACATGGATGCAAAAATAAAACCCTGAATTGCTTTGATACTGTCACTCTCATAACCGCGACATATCGGGCAAGGCTGCCAAATCCCTTTCTTTAGCATTTGCGACTTATCTTCTTTTTTTTTTCGGACGGTGTGGTATCAAGATCAGACTGAATTTAATGTGCATTCCGATTGTGGTCTACACTATCCACTTCATAATTCTATACCACGAATTAAACGTCCTTTAGTATTGCAGTCACTTCAAGAGGGGAGTTGAATTCGTTCAGATGGCAGCAAGAGAGGTTACTCGTAGATCGTCTAAAATGACCATAGTAACTTTTGTAGTCGGTGTAAATTAAATTAAGATCAGACTGTACATTATAAGCAGCCTGATCTTAAAACTATACTATTCTGTAGTTGGTAATTATTATGACCAAAAAAAGCCTCGGAAATCGCAATATTGTGGGGCTTTTTTTTTTATTTGTTGAATCTTTGCCATATGAGATATTATCTACGTTGAATGCATTTGCAGACGACAAAATAATTGTGACCAAAGTAATGGGATTCGTCTTTGTGAAGATGGAAAACATTGTGAGAAAAGGAGAAAATGCTGATAACAAGCATTTTCTCCTTTCCCCACAATGTTTTCATAAGCTTTCTTCTTCTTCTTCTTCTTTCTCCCTTTTTTTTCTTCCTTTCTTCTTCCGCTCTTCTTCTTCGTCTTCTTCCCCTTCTTCTTCTTCTTCTTTAATGACCTGGTTGTTTTCAACAAACTAGCTACCACATCCAGGTACTATAGTTGGCACTCTAAGATACTGGTAGTAAAGGGAGCAGACATTGAATCTTTTCACATCTTAGTGGGCATATTTCCCATTCATTAGATTTTCATTCAGAACATTTCATCAAAGAGGCCAGGTATCTCTCACGCAAGTTTTATGGAATAAACATTAAGAAAAGACAGAGATATCGGGTTTTACCCATTTCCTCAATCACACGCGGACGTAACTACATCGCGTGACTTCTTGAGATTAAAGAGGGCATTTTAGGAAAAACTCATTTTGAGTAATTTGTTCAGTTGCTGCGATGCAAATTTTTTTTTATTGCAAGTGAATGCAAATTACGCGTCCTTTGTGATTCATTGTTTGAAATCAGGGAATTCTTGTTAGTTTTCAGTTGGCGGCACAGGTCTCATGGCAGTGACTCTGGGCAAGGCACTGCAAACCCCTGGCCTAGTACCAGTGAAACCCAGCTACTGCATGGATAACAAAGCTGTCACAGTGATTTAACTGAAATACTGTTAAAAGCGGCATAAAATGCATTCAAATCAACGAAAATTCGTGCAAAGTTCACTTTCCATTTTCCCCGATGTCTGTGATTTTGGACGAGTCTTAAACGTTCATCTTAGGTCGTAGGTGCAACCAATATGGAAAAATAGCATTCTTGTTATCTAAATAAAATCCGATAGCGAAATGGCACTGATGATGGAACGGTCTCGATAGGAACGCTTTATAAGCACTAGTGAAGTAATCGAAAGTTAATCTTTCACTTACGCTGGAATGAGTTTGATTATCGGTCGCTGGTGCATCTTTATAATTCATCAGTCATGTTCTGAATGAATGCAGAAAATTACGGGAATATGAACAAATCTGTGCTGGTGCATGTGGACTTTGTACTGAGTCGGTGGGAAAAGTTTCCGCCTTTATCGGAAGGTGTTCGAATAGGTTTTGTAGTAGTTATGAGTGCAACTTTATTAGTTGGTTCCGTAGGAAATATCCTTGTTCTTTTGATGTTTTCAAAGTAAGTATACTAGAGTTTATTTAAATCTTAAAGATACATCTATACTCGTTTTCAGCCAGTTTTTAACCCGTTTCATCTTTATTTTTTCAAACTATAATCATTCTTGTATCTTAATGCCAAATGTTGCCCCTGACGTTTGCAAGATGGCATAGATTACGACGGATGGAAAATGCATGTCATTTTCTAAAGACCATCAAAGAAATCACTGTTGTGGCGTTTCCGGTTTTGAATCAAGGATTTCTGATGTACTAATATATATCTATCCCTTACACCATATATAAAACCTATGCATAATTTATCTATGTTTACACAGCTGACTAAGTCTGAACCATTCTTCAGTCTATCAAATTAACAACGTATTTTTATCTCTGGCTTTATGTGAGCCATGCTCTGGCAATAGGGGGTTTAATGCATTTCCGTGATGCCTGACACCAAGCAAGTCATCACATAATGATCAACTAATTAGATACATTTTGCCTAACACCCAACTGTATCATGAAGTAAACTGGTCCTTGGACATGCAAAAAATTGACCAGTAGCGAAAAGTTTCGGTCCAGGTCGGACTGCGCAGGCTGACCTGTGTCGATACTTTTTAACAGATGCATTAAGCCCCCTTTTCACAGAGTATGTCTCATATGGAATAGGCCTCCTTCGCCCGTTTAACTTTTTACCAAGCGACAAAATTTTAGACTAGTCCAACAGGGAAACATTTTCAGACGACAAATTAAATGTGGGTCAAATGATGGGCTTGTCTCTGAAAGGGTGGAAGACGTCAGATCCTACATTTATCCAATTGCTGTTTTTTTTTTTTTTTTTTCTGTGTAATATACCCTTGAGGATTGCCTTACCTTACACACGTTTGAAATAAGCAAATTGTGACCTCATGTGTGACGTCATTTTAAATATAATTTGTTTCAGAGAAGAGACTCGAGCTTCACTCAGAGAATTTTTTTTTAATCGCGTTTGCATATTCTAGCCGATAATTTGTGCAAAATCGTAATGTGATAAAAATAATCTGCCATTGTTGGCTTTTGAAACAAAATTCTAATAAACTTGTCTTAAAATTTTCATTAGCTCGGAAGAGGCTCACTTTTTTACATTTCTCTAATCTCGTTTAATTAAATCTTATTTGAAATGCCAAAACATGTCAGCTCCTATAATTATTCAGATCTATACCATAACTTCCCTTGGTTCCAGTGAAATATAACGATGACGATTTTTAACTTATATGTGTACACGTTTGAGATAAGCATTGTGAAATGTCCTTTGTGACGTAATTTTGTACTTCTTTCAGTGAAGAGAATTTGGTTTTGTCCATGGAAATTACCACTGTGCATAGTTTGTTTTCCATATGCTGGCAAATAATTTGTGACGTATGGTTATGTGATAAAAAGAACCTGAAATCCGTTGGCGTTTAAGACAAAATTTTGTTAAACTTATCTACATAAAATTTACCAAACTTGACAGAGGCTCGCTTAATAACATTTTCTCGGCTAGTTTAATTAAGACCCATAAAATCTCATCCATTAGTGTATTGAACCCATGACTTATTTTAGATAATACACTAGTGTACTAGTATTATCGTTTTTTTGGGTCCCGGCTGTAGTTTATTTTTGCAGTTATGAGCATGTGAAGCCGGCAAAACCAACCGCGGGACGTGCCGTAATTTGTACTACTTCGCCATTTTGCGGGAAAATGGCGTCGTTTTTGCTAAGACGTATGCGTGTGGAAATGTTTATGATTTTCATGATTTATAACAACAAGAAATGAAGTTGTTTAAAATCAACAGAATCGAGGAATTATGTTGATTTACGCCCTCTATAAACTGTTTTCATTCTACTGTCGTTTTAAATGTCACAGAGCTATTTCCTTTTGTATATGTAAACAATTCAAACCGAACTACATCTGTTAATATAGACCCCTGAACGGCACATGTATATAGGCTGAAGGTGATGATGCAGGATACATATTTGTCTGTCACTCGTTTTATGTGATAAACAGAATCTCTCATTCGTGTTTATGTATTACCATTTTTCTCGAACTCGTTGACTAAAATGTATATGACGCTCGCCAAGGCTCGCGTCATATAATTTTCGTCAACTCGTTTGATAAAATTGATAATACATAAATATTCATCTAAGAGCCTCTATATCTCAAATGGAAACTTATGTCAGATCCTACATGTTTGTGCTTGTGCCGGAAAATTCACCAATTGAGAGCCATCATGTCTGGCGCATTACGACACAAATACGAAAATTTCCTCTTTATCAGACAATCATTCCAAATATTATTGAATCGAACTTTACAAAATGGTTAAAGAAAACAGTGTCGTTGATAATGGGGGAGTAGTGGAACTTTTTCGTAGCAGTTGCGTTTTGACTCTTCAGACTGGGCCATATTTAAGGCAGGTGCAGACGCCATGTTAACCCTTTACCAGACAACAAAATTTCAGTCTCGGCCAAATTGAAAGCATTTGCAGACAAAAAATCTAATGAGACCCAAAACAAGATATTTGTCTGTCGCAGGGTAGAAAATATTGTGGGAAAAGCAGAAAATACTGGTAAACAGTATTTTCTCCTGTCTGCAAATTCTTTTAAAACAAAAAACACCTTCTTCCACAGGGACCTTAAAGGTCGAGAATGCGTGGTAGCCTAAAAGAGTAAATTGAGACCCAAAAGATGGGATTTGTGTCTGGAAGGAGAGAAGACATCGTGTCGGAAAAAAATGCACACCTGCATTTTCATGGGCATTTAAACATAGCATTGAATGGTAAATGGTTAACCCTTTACCAAATAATTCCGCTCTTTAACGACCCAGAGGAAGATTGCACTACATCTATTAATTCGTCTGCAAATGCTCTCAGCTTGGACTAGTCTAAGATTTTGTCGTCAGGTAAAGAGTTAAACGGTACCCGGAAGTGCAATGGCCACCGTGGTAAAGACGTTAGAGACGAGAAATCTGATTAAAGCAATTTATAAAATATACACGATACCCGATACCAATAACGCCATTTATCCTGGAAATTTTGCATACGCTGTCATCGGTTATGTAAATTCGTTCTTTCCAAGTAAAACTGTAACTCAAGCACTAACGTTTGCAAATTTGTAAGAGGCAATGCTCAAGAGCCACTATTTAGGATATGTGCTTTGTTCCCAAACAACCGATTGACACATTTAACCCTTTCCCAAACGATATAATTTAGACTGGTCCAAATTGAAAGAGTTTGCAGACGACAATTTTAAATTTGATGAAAATGACAGAAAGTTCTCCAAAAGGGTAGAAAACACCGTGGGAAAAGGAGAAATTGCTCGTTACGAGCAATTTCTCCTTTTCCCACAGTGTTTTTAAAAGGCTTGTACTGCAGACACGTGGAAACCAGGGCTTGTTTGGGAAAGGGTTAAAGGCGCTCGATAGTAATCGCCCCTGTCGATAGAGTCCCTAAACACTGGCTGTGAATGGTGCAGGTTCGAATCCAAGCTATGAGGGGGTGGGAGAAATGATATTTTTATATATCTGCGATTTTTTCCCCTCGACATCAAAGAGTTGACAGTCACATCAAAAAGTTCTAGATACAAGACTCGTTTAAGGCCACAATCGAGTGAAACTCCTTCAACTTTCAGGGTATTGTCATTTGACTTTCTCCGTTGACCTTTTTTGTTTTTTATTCGAAATGTATATTATCATTATGCTGTTGTCTATGACTCTCTATTGTTGACGGAGCTATCAAGTTGCATGTTATTACCATCATTATTTTAACAGTTTTATCATCATCAATCGATCCCCGTAAATAGATACATCCATTCTCGTTTTCAGCCTTTTTCATCTTTATTTCATCAAGCTATAATCATTCTTGTATCTTCATACCAAATGTGACAGTTGCAAGGTTGGATAGATTACGATCGATATAAAATGCATTTCATTTTCTTGGGTCCATCAAAGAAATAACTGTTGTGACGTTTCCGGTTTTAAAACGAATATTTCCAACATATGTAGTACATGTAATAGTTTTCACAGCGTTTTTTCTCTCTGGCTGTAAGTATGTATCCTTAATTTTGGAAGATCTTAACACGATGTTCACTGAACAATGTAAAATGCATCCCGAATCTTATGCTCAAGAATTTTCAGCTAAACCAGACAGTCTTAGCCAAGCAGAACTTCTGTAACTTTTTGAAATCCAGAATGTGTTTAAGAATGCTAGGTCAATTGGAATGGTTGGCGAATACCCGTGGGCCTAGTTCTGCTGTTATCGTAAGCGATACGCTTGTTCAACTAAGAAATCGTGAAGTGGTTTCGAGCATAATAACACCGGGAAAAAAGGAGATCCTTTAACTGATGTCACAAACAAGTTCCGAGTTCTAACAACCCTCATGAATAAGGCTTTTGAAAACGTCGTGGGAAAAGGAGAAAATGCTGGTAACCAGCATTTTCTCCTTTTCCCTCAACGTTTTCTACTCTTCTCAAGACAAATGTTATTAATTTAGATGCATTCGATAGGTCATCTGCAAATAGTTCCGAAAGCGGCGAGTCTAACATTAATCAGTATCAGTTAAAGAGTTAAGTTACAGTAAATTACGGCATTGGAAATGAAAACAGAAAAGTCCGAGCACGGACCGCAGCATCACCGATACTAATAAACGCGAGGCTAAAAGGTACGAGTAATCTATGCTGTGTTGTATTTTATTGAACTGCATATGCACTGGTTAGGTGAACGCATCCTTGGTAAGGTACTGCATTACCCAAGCCTAGTGCTGGTGACACATTGTAAGCACTTGAATATGTGCGCTGTTCCCGTGAAATGACTGGTATTCTATGAAATGCGGTGCAAAGTCTCATTTAACACTTTACCACACATTCCCGATTTTTAACGACTCTGAGGAAGGATGTTTTTAAAAACACTCTGGGAAAAGGAGATGTTAATATCCAGCATTTTCTCCTTTCTACACAATGTTTTCTACTCTTTTACATACAAGTGCCATCATTTGAGACAAATCTGATTTGGCGTTTCCATATGCTTTCAATATGGACCGGTCTAAAATAATGTCGTCTGGTAAAGTGTTAAGCAGACAAAGCTTTGGAGAAAAAAATGGGCGTGGCATAATGTTATCAGTGACCGCTGTGTCACCTTTATCGTTTAACTCTTTACCACAAAAGTAAAATCTAGACTTGTCCAAATTCAAGGCATTTGCAGACGACAATTTAAATGTGGCACAAATGATGGAACCTGTCTATGATAGGGTAGAAAACATCGTGGGAAAAGGAGAAAATGCTGGGTACCAGCATTTTCTCCTTTTCCCACAATGTTTTCAGAAGGTTTCTTTCTAAGCATCGTCAAAACTCGTCATTCTGTGGTAAAGGGTTAACGCATTGTCAAAAACATCCTACTCAAGGACATCCGTCTTGTTATTCATATTAAACTTTTTACAACATGTAAGAAACATTCAGAAGACGATTTTGAAAATAGATTTTTTTAACATGGATAATCAGGTTTATAATGTTAGTAAATGATATCATAGACAATATAAAGTATGACATAGACGACACATTTACCATTGATCAGTTGAAGCTTTTTCTTCTTTTTGCCAATGATCAAGCACTTTTTTCTACGTCACCATCGAGTTTACAATCTATGTTAACGGATATAGAATATTATTGTGACAAATGTCAATTAAAGATATATACAAAGAAAACTAAAGTCATGATTTTTGAAAAAGGTAGATGTAATACAACACATGATTTCTTTCTCTACAATGAAAAGCTTGAAAACGTCACAAGTTTTAAATACCTAGGAATATATTTGTTTAAAAATGGCAGTTGGCTAAGGTCTCAGAAAAAGTTAGCGTAAAACGCTTCCAAATCATTATATGGCTTACTGTCCACTTTCAAAAATTTTGAATTCAGCGTTAGTAAAAAAAAAAATCCTGTTTGATTCGCTTATTCTTCCGGTTATGCATTATGCATCGGAGATCTGTGGGTAAAATCAGTCACACAATTTTATTGAATATGAAACAATTAAACAGAAAATCAGAATCTATGATCAATATTATCAGAGCTGGTATGCTAATATCAACAATTCATTACGTTTATCTTTCTATAGAATTTTTAAACACAATTTTGTCCATGAAAAATACTTAGAGTGCATACATGACAAGAAATTAAGAATATCACTTTCTCAGTTTAGAATATCTGCGCATGATTTAGAGATAGAAAAGGGAAGACACCGAAACATATCAAGATCCGAAAGAACATGTAAACTTTGTAATCAAAATGTAGTTGAGAGTGAATATCATTTTTTATTAGTTTGTCCTTTTTACAGAGATATCCGCAAAATATTTCTTAAAAAGTATTATTATACATGGCCAACATTAAATAAATTTGAAAGTTTAATGACAACAGAAAATAAAAGAACCATTGTAAATATATCTAAGTATCTCTATAATGCTATCTTAAAAAGAAAAAAAGCACTTCTTGACACTGTACATATTTTTTCACCATGCATTTTGTTTAATTAGCTTGTCATCTTGCTTTTGTACTTATGTGTACATTTATGGCAAATAAAGAATATTGTATTGTATTGTAAATCAGCGTGAACCGAGTGTTGATACATGATTTTTGTTAACGTGCAGTCTGATCTTGGATCTACATTGTCCGATAAGGATTTTTTTTTTTCTCTCCAAAAATTAGTTTGAAATAACATTATTCGGGTTTTTACTATCGGCTTAACAGTTCTATTTAAATTATTTAGCAGGATAAGGGTTAAAGGAGCGATAGATCGTTACCACTGGTGACGTCTTGTACAACAGTGTTTCTCCTTGGTGGTAAGCTTGCAAGACGAAAATGTCATCTGCGGATGGTAACTCTGCACCAAATGACATACATGTTTTTTTAGACTTGTCCAAATTGAAAGCATTTGCAGACGACAAAACAAGTGTGACTCATAAACTGACATTTGTTTTCGCTGGGGAAGAAAAAAATTGGGGAAAAGGAGAAAATACTGGTTACCAGCATTTTCTTCTTTATCCACAAAATTTTCAAAGTCGCTTTCATCAGGGTCGTTGAATTGATTGATTGTATGGTGTTTAACGCCGTTTTCAACATTATTTCAGTTATATTGCAGTGGCCAGTGCACATATCCATGCTTTCTTGGAGTTTCTTTTACCAGTACTCCGCACAATATTCATTCCAAGCCACTGGCTGCTTTCCCACATAACCATCGTCGAAACAATGGTCAGCGGTGAGAGAGGAATGAATCTGTCGCGATGACTATCATCAATCCTCGGAAAGAAATTGGCCAAGCCGGGGATCGAACCAGCGACCCCCTGTCCTCAAGTCCTGTACGCTACCGACTGAGCTACGGGGGCTTGGCGACCTCCGTTAAAACAACAACACCGTAGTGCCTAATAGATCATAGCCCAACAAAGCCTCGCAGTGCTAACAAATATGGACTCGATCAGCCAAGGGGTAAGATCCACGTAGTGATCGTCACCTTGGCTTGCTAAGATGACCTTGAGATTACTCAAACTTAAACGACTTTACTAGAAGGGTGCGAAGCAATTATGGGCTGATATTATCTGAATGTGAAGGTAATGAGAAAACCTTGTTTCATACTTTTCGTAGTTTATCGGGAAATAATGGATTATGGTTTGATAATTTAGTTTAAACATATTTTGTTCATCAATTAAATACGTTTTCCAGACAATCACATAGAATAACAAAAATAACAGATGAAATGGATCAGAACGAAAGCAAAAGATTATATGGTTCTTCTTCAAATTCCAGGTACGCAGTTGATGGTAATGATATTTATAATGACGTGGTTACAGAAAGAATAATAATAATGATGATAATGACGTTGGATAATTTCACCCTTTCGACCAGTGAATTTACCGCTTGATAATGTCACTGGTACGGAAGTACCGAGAGCTCCGCTGTACTTCGCAAGTCCCCTCAAAAAAGGGATTAGAGGTATGAAATAAACAGAATATTTGTTTTTCTCGGTGAAAGACCGAACGGTAACATCATGCGGTAATATTTTCACGAGCGGAGTCTGTATGTTAGTATAACGAACAATTTCTCCATTTCTACTGAGGAAACAAAGATCGCTAGCTGCAGATGTGTTTAAGAGTACAATTGTGAAACAAAGTCTTTCCTGTTCGCCTGGTCGACATGTTTATAACTTCATGAAACAAGAGTACTGCATGCGAGTGCAAACGGCTGCAGTTGTTTTTAGTGAAAATTCTATGTAAGAAAAGGGGCATAACTGTGTCAAAAATATTTAGATGATCACCTGCCCCTGTTGTATGGATACCCTTTCGATAGTTACGAATTAGTTAGAGGAATTATAAAATGTCAAAGTTTTTGCATGACAACGCAAGAGACAACAACGTCAGGGCTATGATAATACCTCGGCGTTTTCTTCGAAAAAAGCCGAGCTAAAAATTGTAATTTTTTGAATTTCTTATCGTCCATGTGCTTTGGTCTAGAGTAGTTTTATATAAAAAAAGTTTTGTTTTTTTTTTTATTATAGAAAACACTGTGAGGTTGGTAGCGCTTGCTTTTTAAAAGACATAATACTATTTTCCTCAATATAGTCAAAATTTCTCCACAGCATAGGGGTAAAAAGTTCAGCCATGCTCTGGATTAATGGATAAAAGACATCTGCAAAATATATCGATTCATGTCATCCTGCGCAATCCGCGCAGGCTTACATAGTTTGAAACTTTTTACTATTTGTAAATTTTCTGTATGTCAAAGGACCGTTTTACCTCATGATTTAGGCGGTTGTAATATAAAATGGATCTCTAATTATATGGTGTATTGCTTGGTATAACGTATCACTGAAATGCATCGCGGAAATGCAAAAACCGCCTTTTGCCAGCGCGTCGCTTTTTTGGGGGGCGGGAGGAGGGGGGTTTACTGCATTTCTACTCTTGGATCAATGTTTATGCCAACATGCACTCTCAGTAGCTTAGGATCTAATCTTCGTTCTCAGCAGCAATCCTGACATCATTCCAATTTGAAAGATAAATCTACACTTGTTTTCAGCCAGTTTTTAACCCATTTCATCCTTATTTCATGAAACTAGAATCATTCTTGTACCTTCATGCATGTCAAATGTTGCCCCCAGACGGCTGCAAGGTTACACAGATTACGACGGATAGAAAATGCATTTCATTTTTTGTCAGCCTTCAAAGAAATCACTGTTGGCGTGTCCGGTTTTAAATGAGGACAAATCCCTCGAGTTTCTCTATCCCTTACAACATATATATTGGTAATTTATCTATATTTACACAGTTGTCCAAATTCTGAACCATCCTACACACTTTGGAGTTTTAACAAAGTTCTTTCTCTCAGGCTGTAAGGATATACCTTTAACTCTTTACCACACAATCCTGACTTTCAACGACTCTGAGAAAGAGGCTTTTTGAAAACATTGTGGGAAAAGGAGAAAATGCTGGTAGGTAACCAGCATTTTCTTTTTTTCCCCACAATGTCTTCTGCCCTACCCAAAACAAACTTCCATTTTTCGGTAACATTTATTTTGTAGTCTGCAAATGCTGTAAATTTGGACCAGTCTTAAATTTTGTCGTTTGGTAAAGGGTTAAAGGTTTCACTGACGGGTGCAAGATGACATTTAGGCTGACATTATCTGTACGGTAAAGGTATCGAGGAAATCAGCGTAGGGGATGGAGAAACTACTCATTGTTAGCAATTTCTTGATTTTCTACGATGGTTGTAAAGCCTATCAGCTAGAGAGGTGCCGGAATATGCAAGTCTCTATGATATTCCAGTCCGTATGAAAGTTGTCTCCCTGTCCATCAGCTCCACATATAAGCCCTATCCTGTTAAATACAAAGTAACTAAAATGAAACTTTTAAGTCAATAGTAAAAACCAAAATACTGTTATTTTTTGGAGGAAAAATATCTCCTTATCGGACAATGTAGATCCAAGATCAGACTGCACATTCTGTGCAGTCTGATCTAGATCTACACTGTCCGCAAAAGGTCATTTCGTCGGGCTCAGCAGCCTAAAGGATAATGCATTTGAGTTGTAATCAAGAAAAACCTTTTTCGATCGAATCTCAGGTGGTGCAGGTCACGTTGGAGTGTCCCCGAGCAAGGAATCATGCAGCCACAGCTTGGTACCGGTAAAACCCGTGACAGATACAGAAAACTGAGCTATTGCGGTGCTGTAAACTGAATAACTATTGAAAGCGGCATTAAATCCTATTTCGTAAGAACAAGCTGTTCGAACCAACAAAACTCTCGGTATTATAAAACGAATTAGTCTGTAAAGAAAAAGAAATAAGTAAAGTCTCTAAAAAAAAAAAAGCGGCGAACGTCGCTGCAAAAACGCAAACGATTTGTAGAAGAAAAATCTAATGCGGCTAAAATGATGGTAATTTGTTTTTGAAAAGAGTAGAAAACATAGCTGAAAAAGGAAAAATTCTGGTTACCAGCATTTTCTCCTTTTTCAACGATGTTTTCAAAAGCCATTCCTCTTCCGGGTCGTTAAAGGACTGTGTGGTTAAGGGTAAAATCTTCACTGTCAATTTCACTTTTCTTCCGAGTTCTAAAAATAAATTTCCAGTTTTGTGATACTTTAATAACAGGGGAGCTAACAGGCGGTGTAACATTTAAGATGAGACTGCATGTTCCGTGCAGTCTGATCTTGATCTACGTCGTCCGCTAAAGCAACTCAAGTTGTTATCGGTTGTGAAAGAATTACGGATTTCTCCCAAAATTTCATGGTTAACGTACATGTATCTGACTTGTGACCTGCTGGTTGCGGGTTCGATAGGCCTATTCGGTTGAGGCAAACTTTCTTTCCGGCGATTTTTCGCCTCTCACCTCTGATGCATGTGAGAAAGGTAGTCAGTGGCTTCGAAAGATAGTTGTTTCAGTACCGGTATGAGAAAGCCAGGAAACACACGCATAGGTGAACTGGTCGCCGCGATATAAACGCGATATAACCTAGGCTGTTAAAATGGCGTTAAACTCCAATACAAACAAACAAACAAAACCTAAAATTTAGTGGCCAAGTGGATGAGAGGCAGGATCTGTAATCAGCAAATCGTCCGATTTCAGCTATATAGTTGTGCTAATCACGCGGAAGTGTCTATTAGCAAGATCATAGAGTTTTCCATCTCACTACTGATGAAATTGGAAAGTTTAAAACATGAAGTAGTGGTGTATTACCGTGGTACAACTTTAATGCTGCTCTAACTAGCATAAATCAGATTTTAACAAACATTAAACGAGCAAAACATAGGAAACAAGCGGCAAAATTCGCTGTGAAAATAGAAATGCGATTCCTTCATTTTCTATGACAGCAAGGCACTGCAATCCGATTCACGGGCGAAAAAAAAAAGTAGAATGATTTAGAACTTTCTCAGGAAGATTTTTTGTCGGCAAAGCAAATTATTGTACCATTACAGGTGTCTTCTCGTAATGGCTATCTGGAAATTGCGGCTGGGTATATAGACTAACTCTTTACCAAACAATCCCGAATTTCAACGACCCTGGGGGAGGGGGCGGGGGAGAAAGCTTTCAAAAACCATTGTGGGGGAAAAAGGACAAAGTGCTGATAAGCAGAATTTTTTCCTATTCCAACTGTGTGATGCATAACATAAGAGTTCTTAACCGCTGCCATTCGTGAACTCACAACAACTACAGTTTTTCTCGCAAAAATGTAGATGATGTTCAGACGGCCTATTACCGACACTGTAGATCCAAGATCAGGCTACAAAGAACACGCAGTCTGATCTTGGATCTACATTGTCCTCTATTTTGTGAATTATCTGGGGGAAAAATCCCTTGAAATTGTTGTACTATTTTTTTTTCCTGGCTGAAAATTTCCACACGATTTTACTTCGCACTCTAGAGACTAAGATGAGTTTGACTGGTCTTAAAACTATCATAATAAAAGGAAATCAACAGATTCATATTATACATTTCAACATTCTTGTATTAATTTACTTGAAATCTTGAACCCAAATGAGACTCTAATCAATACGAAATTTCGTAAATAATACCATTCATACATACTTCCACTTTATATTTTGTGTGAGCCACGCTCTGTGAAAAGGGGGCTTAATGCATCTGCGAAAAGTATCGACCCAGGTCAGCCTGCGCAGTCCGCGCAGGCTGACCTGGGCCGAAACTTTTCGCTATTAGTCAATTTTCCGTATGTCAAAGGACCAGTCTACCTCATGATTCAGTCGGTTGTTAGACAAAATAAACTTTATGGATCCATGATCATGTGATGACTTGCTTGGTATCATGCATTACGGGGATGCATGAAGGCCCCTTTTGCCAGAGCATGGCTCACATACACACACACACACACACATATATATTATATGTATGTGTGTGTGTGTGTGTGTGTGTGTGTGTGAGCCATGCTCTGTGAAAAGGGGGTTTGATGCATCTGCAAAGCGTACCGACCCAGATCATCCTGCGCAGTCCGCGCATGCTTTTCGGCATGTTGAAGGACCATTCTACCATTCAGTCCGTTGTTAAACAAAATCAGTTTTATGGATCCATAATTATATAATGACTTGCATGGTGCAATGCACCACGGAGTTGCGGTAAACCTTCTTTTACCGGAGCATGATTCATGCTTATTTTCATAATGACTGCAACATGATCAGGGCATGCAGGTAAAAAAAAACAAGGTATGTTATTTATATATACTTTAAACGTAATACGAAATAAGTGCGGAACGATCATGCCAAGAACGGCAATTTGTCTGATGATTTATTCTGCTCTCTAATTCTTTACAAAACGATAAAATTTCAAACTTGTCCAAATTGAAAGCCTTTGTCGATAACAAAATGAATGTGGCTTGAAAACTGAAATTTGTCATTGGAAGGCTAGAAAACATTGTGGGAAAAGGGAGAAAATGCTGGTTACCAGCATTTTCTCCTTTTCCCACAATGTTTTAAAGATTTTTTTTAATTTAATTTTTCGTTAAAAGTCGGAATTTTGTTGTAAGGAGTGAAAACAAGAATATTATTATATTAAAGCCATCATGTGAAAAATTGGGCCTGCGGACCTTTTTCTCTTTAATTTGCTGTAGACGCGAGAAAAAACAACATAACAGGAACTGTTATAAAATATGAACTGCTTGCCATGTGGTCAGCTTTTCCAATTACCAAAGACTCTCAGGGCAAAAATGTTTATGGTTGATGCGTAATGAATCAATGAAAAAGGCCACCCTCGATGCCAGGTGATTTATTGATGTCATACAGTTAACAGCACGACTAAATACTGGCGGAAAAAAAGAAGAGCTTTATTACCTTAGATACGAAAAATCCTATTACCAGCTTATGATTGTTAACCCTTAGGCTTCTGTGTACGACTCAAGGACCTTTTGCGGACAGTGTAGATCAAGAACAGACTGCAAAGAACGTGCAGTCTGATCTTTGATCTACACTGTCCGATAAGAAGATATTTTTCTCCAAAAAAATATATTTGAAAAAGCAGTTTTTGGACTTTTACTGTTGACTTGAACGTTTTATTTTAGTTATTGAGCAGTACAAGGGTTATTGAAATTGGAAACTTAAATACCCTCTGCGGAATGGGATTTCAGCCGAGAGAGTCATGCTGAACAGTTGTGCAGACGTCTTTTTTTTTCGTCTCGCAGCAGAAGAATTTTGAAAACATTGTGGGAAAAGGGGAAATTGCTCGTTCGAGCAATTTCTCCTTTTCCCACTATGTTTTCAAACGAATATGAGTCTGTAACTTTTATTCATAACGGTTTTTAATGTTTTACAAGAGTATTTGTAAAGTCTTTTGCTTCAAATTTGTTACGGGAGGTTAGAGAATAAAATAGACACAGTTACCAAACGACCAAATTTTACATAGGTCCAAATTGAAAGCATTTGCAGACGAAAACTTACAAGTTGCCCGGATGGTAAGAGTTTTCTCTGAAAGGATAAAAACAAAGTGAGAAAAGGAGAAAATGTTTTTGACAAACGTTTTCTTCTTTTTCCCACAATGTTTTCACATGTTTTCTTCCCAACATCGTGACAAACACGTTATTCTCGATTTATCACCTTGACCTCGACTGCGCATGCGCACAAGTTTCATTTGCTTTTAATAAGTCACCAGGGTCCAACTGTTCTTAAGAGCATTCTTAGTCTTATTCTCAAAGATTTTCTAGATTTGATTGTAACACAACTTCTGATTGACTAAACCATTTAGCTTAGCCAATCAGATGTTGTGTTACTTTCCAAATCTATAATTCAACTAGAAAAGTTCTTAAGAATGGTTGATGAATACGGATCTAGAACTCGTTAATTTTGAGTAGGTCGTAAAACACGCACAATACGATGCGGGGTAAAGTACGGTAAAGCAAATTGAGCTGATTTTTTTTGTCTTCTGTTCTGCAAATATAGATCTATTTTAAAATAGAACTTTACGAGAAAATTGCAAAATCAATATTACACAAGAGGAATATTTATAGAAAGAGTAACGTTATTAGATCCATGGTGTGGAAAAAGGGCAATTTCACTTTTCTCTGGTTATTAATGCCACTTTCAATAGAATTTTAACAGAACAGAACATTTTATTTCACAAGTACACGGTTGTACATATACTGGATAAAAAAAAAAGAACATGATGAATAAGAAGACCTTTTGTAACGCGCTGAATATCTAAGGTTAACTCTCTCAATCTAGAATACCGTCGTAGCCCATATAGCTCCCCAAGTGTGAAGGGGGTGAAAACATGGAAAACACTGAAACAAAAGGAAAACAAATTCCCAAGAAATAATATAAACATGCACATATAGAGGATCTTATATGAGTGTCTATGTATTATCATCTTTATCAAACCAGTTGACCAAAAATGTATGACTCGAGCCTTGGCGAGCGTCAATAACATTCCAGTCAACGAGTTTGATAAAAATGATAATACATAAACAGGAATGTGAGATTCTACTTATCACATAAAACGACTGACATGCAAAGTATCCTGCATCACCACCTTTAGCCGATACACTATTCACGGGTCCATTTTTAAAGTTGTAGTACGGTTTAAAATGTGCACATACACAAGTAGATAATTCTTTTACATTTGCACCGAAAGTAGAATGAAAAAGCTTATAGAGGGGGTAAGTCCACCTGTTTTCTGCAATTTTGTTGATTTAAAAGATTTGCGCTGCAATTCTTGGTTTTTATTAAGCTTGAAAATCAAAAACTTTCCACGCACATACGTCTTAGCAACAATGACGCCATTTTTCCGCGAAACGGCGTAGTAGTACAAATTCCGGTTAACCCATAAACTGCAAAATAAATAGTATGAAGATTTCCAGCCAACAGTATATACCAAAACATTGCAATTACAAACCTTTTGTTGCTGGGAAAAAAAAAAAACTCACTTTATCGGACAGTGTAGATCCAAGATCAGACTGCACGTTCTGTGCAGTCTGATCTTGATCTACATTGTCCGCAAAAGAGCATTGAGTCTCGAGTAGCAGCCTAAGGGTTTAAGACTGATAGCAGGTTTGCTGATGCAGTTTTCCAAGCGTGTTATATACACCTGACATTCATTTAGAGTCACTAGCTACTTTTCCACATTTATCAGACCCGAAACAAGGACCATTTATTGGAGAGATACTAGTGCTTATCATGTCGAGCGAGCAACGACACTTTTTTCTCTCTCGGGTACCCACGGCAAGCCGGGATTCGAACTTGCAAATCCCTTGGATAGTAAACTCTGTACCTTATTCAATGAGCAGAACAACTGTTGAATTATTTTCAAGGGATAAAAGGGTTAGATGAAACGAACTGTAAAGCAAATGACTATGCTGTCAGAGTGTACTGGTACAGCAATTTATCGACCGACTTCTTTAACTGCATCGTAACTGAGCGCCTTGGGCCAAAAGAGTGGCTTTCAAAGACGGCACAGGTCAAGATCAGACTGCACGGAACGGACAGTCTGATCTTGGGTCTATACAATCCGCTTGTTTAGTCGAGCCCTAAGATAATCAAAGTACTGAAAGTACTAACAGACTAGCGAATTTGATTGATTGATTATTCGTATGGTGTTTAATCCTGTTTTCAACATTATTTCAGTTATGTACCGGTGGCCAGTGCACATATCCATGTTTTCCTGGAGCTAGTTTTACCAGTACTCCGCACAATATTCATTCCAAGCCACTGGCTGCATTTCCACGTGTATAACCATCGTCGAAACGTGAGAGAGAAATGAATCCTGTTGCAATGACTATCATCAATCCTCGGAAAGAAATTTGCCGAGTCGGGGATCGAACCAGCGACTTCACCTGTTCTCAAGTCCTGTATGCTACCGACTGAGCTGCCGGGGCTATGCGTGCTATTGGTTAACTATTATCCAGTTTAAGTTTAACCCTAAACCTGCTATAAAATGTTAAATGAAACTTTCAAGCCAATGGTAAACATCTGAGTTGCTATTTCAAAGTTACATTTTGGAGAAATCCCTTGGAGAAAAAAACTAATATCCTCTTATCGGACAATGTAGATCCAAGATCAGACTGCAAGCTCTGATTTTAATCCACAAAAGGTCACTGAGTCGCGGTAGTGCTGGTAAAAGAAACTCCAGGAAAGCATGGATAGGTGCTCTGGCGGCCGCAACATCACTGAAATGATGTTGAGAACGGCGTTAAACACCAGGCAGTCAATTAGTCAATATCCAGTAGCACAAAATGTTTATAGTTAACTATCCAACTCCCTTTACTAAACGAGAAAATTTACACTCCTCCAAATTCAAAGCTGTTGCAGACCATAAATTAAATGTGGCTGAACTGATGAAACCTGACTCCCAAAAGGACTGAAAACAATGTGGAAAAAGGAGAAAATGCTGGTTACCAGCATTTTCTCCTTTTTCTGCAATGTTTTCATAGAAATTCTTCCACGGTGTCGTTAAAACTTGGCATTGTTTGGTAAAGGATTCAAGACGCAGAATAACAGTTTAGCATAACAGTTTAACTGTACACAATGATTTAACTAATTAATGAAAGGAGGAATGACAAAGGTTCCCAGTCCAGTGAGGGTTAATAAAGCTGGGATTTGCTACAAGTTACCTACGTGTATCTATTAATAGATTCATTCATAATGTTATAGTGGTGTAGGAATAAGTGATTCTCTGCTTTGCATAGGTCACTTAATTTAAATACAAGCAAAGATCTTGTACCTTATAAATGACACCTTGTTCAGTTTATTACTTTGTAAGATGACATGTTCAAATTGGAGGGGTAGAGATTTAAAGGTTTTTGTGAAAATTGTCATATATAACAGAATTAAGATTTCTAACAGAGAGAAGAATTTTCTGTGCGGCAGTATTTGGCAACTGTGGGTTGTTTTTGTTTACTTTGACTCTAGGTCAATCTTGATGCTTATAGACTAGCTTCGCTAATCTAAAAATCTTTCTAAAATTTCATTGGATTGTATTTCAGCCATCGAAAGCTCTCTAGGTCGAGTCCAATTTTTGGCTGCTGATACATTTTACCCTTTCAGAGCCAACTATATAAACTCGACCTCTTTTTGGCAACTAAAAATACAATCTACTGGAACTTAGAAAGGTTTTTGTTTTATAGGCTTGACCACACAAGCGGACAATATAGATCCAAGATCAGACTGCCCGTACTGTGCAGTCTGATCTTGGATCTATGCCGTCCGCAAAAGCCCCTGTTCTCGCCAATGGCGCTGAAAGAGTTAATATCAGCAGGAGAAGACTTTAATCGTTTCTCTGACAATAAAAGTTTAGACCCCTCCGTATTGAAAGCATTTTCAGCCGACAAATAAAATGTAACCCGAGTGGTCGTCTTTGATTGACTAGAAATTATCGTAGGAAAAAGATTAAATGCTAGTGACCAGAATTTTCTCCTTTTTCCACAATGTTTCCAAAAATGTTTACAGTAGGATCGTAAACAAGGCATTGGTAATAGACTAAAACACAATTCTGTAGAAATTGATAATCAACATGACAGTAAAGATTAAATATATAAATGAGTCATGCTCTGGCAAGAGGAGGCTTAATGCATATCCGTGATGCATGATACCTAATAAGTCGCATCACATGATCATGGATCCATAAATTCCTTTCAATTTGGGAGAGTTTAAAATATTGTTGTTTGGTAGAGAGAAAATGTTTAACAATGACTTGTTGACATTGTTTCGCCTGACACTTCTTTTATATCGTGGAAAAAACGCGATTTTTTTTTTTTATGACTCCATAAACAATCCAATTAACCGTTTACAAAACGAAACTGCAATTTACAACACTGAAGGAAAACTTTTTGTGAAAGCATTGTAGGAAAAGGAATTGATGCTGTAAGACAACATTTTCTCCTTTTCCGCCAGTGTTTTCAACATTTTTTTAACAAAATAAACCACATTATTTGGGCGGAATTTCAACTGTCATTTGCAGATGCTTTAAATTTGGACGAGTCTAAAAATTTGTTGTCTGGTAAAGAGGTAAAGCTTTGGTCGCCGAACACGTGAAATGAATATACAGTAAAAATCGTTCGTAATAGCGGGTTGCTAGTATTGCCGGGATGGTCGTACGGAGAGGTCTTTCTGTACCTTTGACATATAGAAAATTGACCAGTAGCGAAAAGTTTCGGCCCTGGTCAGCCTGCGCGGACTGCGCAGCCGACCTGGGTCGATACTTTTCGCAGATACATTAAGTTCCCTTTTCCCAGAGCATGGCTCATAGCATTCGTGCCGTATAGAGTCAACTAATAATTGCTTAAGTGGACGGCAGACGAATTTCAGGAAATAGCGCCAAAAATACCAGTATATCATTAGCGAATCTGACTCGTTAGAACATTACCCAAAGCAACATTTATCTGACATAAGACGTTTTGGTGTTCGATATTACAGGTCTTTTTTTATGCCAATTAGCCCTTTCCCAAACGACAAATTTTAGACTCTTCCAAAATTGAAAACATACTTCAGACGACAAATCGGAAGGAAGTACAAATGGACTGAAGTTCTGTGAAACGGTAGAAAACATCGTGGGAGGGTGTGAAAAGAAGGCAAAAAAATCTAATAATATTTCCGAAAGGCCTCTTTCTCAGAGTCGTTAAAATACAGAATTGTTTGATAAAGAGTTGACTAGATTCTATTTTGAATTTATGTTGCTAGGTCGAGTCCGATACCTTGTGCCAAGTCAGGATTTGAGAACGTTCCGAAAGTCTGTTAAGCCGTCGTATCTTACGTAGTTGACCGTAGTGGGGAATGACCGTAGCTGGCCGTAGTTGAATGTATTAAACGTAACTGAACGTAGTTACACGTAGATAACCGTAGCTCAACGCAGTAATGAACTGCCCATAGTAAGCGCATAATTTTTCAACTTATTCAAAAATTGGTTACAGTTAACTACGATGTCGTGGCCCCACTGTGACCGTAGCTTGAACGTAGTTGATTTCAGTTAACCGTAATTGACCCTCCTTAACCGTAGTCGATACTTAGTTGATCGTAGTAACTGCCAATACACATCAACAATACATCGTTTCTTCCTAGACGTCACGGTATGGTATGCGATCAGCAATGTAGGCTCGTCAACTTCCAAAAGCACAATGACTGTAGATAGCTTAACGTTTGTGAAATGCGTCTCAAATACCGAACCCAAGTCGGAGAATGAGTCCGTTAGCGGATTTGGGCAAAATCAGACACTTCAGTTCTTTTTCCGTGAAACCGGACCCAGGTGGCAGACGGTGTAGATCCAAGATCATACTGCACGTTCTGTAAAGTCTTATCTTGATCTACGCCGTTCGCAAAGGTAGCCATTTGTGGGAAAGGGTTAAGTCTTATGATGCTAAATGAGTCAAGTTGTTATTATCAACAAATTAAAACATATGAGGCATGCTTTGTGAAAAGGGGGCTTAATGCATCTGCGAACAGTATCGACCCAGGTCAGCTTGCGCAGTCCCCACAGGCTGATCTAGGCCGAAATTCTTCGCTATTGATCAATTTTCTGTATGTCAATGGACCAGTCTACCTCAAAATTCATTGTGTTGTTAGACAAACCAGCTGGGTCCGTATTCACCAACCATTCTGAAGGACGTTCTTAGACTTATTCTTCAAGATTTTCCAAGTTTGAAAGTAACACAACTTCTGATTGGCTAAACCAAATGGTTTAGCCAATCAGAAGGTGTGTTACTTTCAAATTTGCAAAATTTTGAAGAACAAGACCGAGAATGTTCTTAAGAATGGTTGGTGAATACGGACCCAGATATTATGGATCCATAACACTGTGGTGGCTGGCTAGGTATCGTGCATTAAGGAGATGTATTAAGCCCCCTTTTGCCAGAGCATGGCCCATATTCAATATTATTTACTAAATATTATACATCATTAAACTAATTGTGTGCGGGGTGCTTCCATATTGATTTCCATATTTTACTTGGATGTCGGCTGCGAGCGTGTTCTAGGAGACAGTTAGTTTACTCTTTAACAGAGGACATTTTAAACTGGTCTAAATTGAACGTGTTTGCAGACGAGAAATTAAATGTGGCTTAAATGAACGGATTTGGCCAGGAAAAGTTACAAACCAATGTGGGAAAAGGAGAAAATGCTGGTTACCAGCATGTTCTCCTTTTTCCATAATGGTTTTGAAAAGCTTTCTTCTTCATGGTTGCTATTTTTTTTTTTTTTTTTTTTAATTTCTTCGGTAAAGGGTTGATGCCAAGTGACGCGATAGACCCAAAACAAGAACGGTAAGACTTCCTCGGTGAATTTGTGGTCGAGGCGATGTATTAGGTATCAAAAATCCTTGTCCAATCACCACTGGTCGTATTAATCACCTGACAGTTGGAAGACATAAGGCTTACTGGCATATCATCCGCTGGGTGACCTTTTACATACAAATTTACATACCTATCTGATTTGTGCATTGTGGGCACTGAACCGGACTACTTTTCGAGATGGCAATTGATGCGACGAATTTCAAAATAAAATATACGTCTCTTCAAAACAACGCTAACAGGTACAATTCATCAAGCAATGGTTAGATAGCGTACAACCTATGCCCCACTCAACTAGAAAACACAGGCCCTAGAGGCCTGGGAAAAGCCCCGATATCAGCCCAGAATGTGGGGACATTTCTTTTGTTGTTAAAGTTTGTGAAAAAGTTACAAACCAATGTGCACAAATCCAGGTTTTCCCCAAATCGATATTAAGAAACTGTATACAAAGATTTGCAATAAACTGCGGTATTTTCTTTAATTATTTTTCCCGTTTGTGGTATTTTCTTTAATTATTTTTCCTGTTTGAAATAACAATATGTTTTTAAGAACTTTGGAGCGAGAAAAAGGCTTGATTTCTCCACAGACGTATATTGTTTTATAGCCATTTTCCGCTTGCTACTTGTTAGCGGCAAAGTTTGAGTTACATGTCTGCGCTTATTAATATTTATCCTGTATAATTAACATTGAAATATATTTACTAATCGTTGGAGCAAGGGCTGATTATTTCTTTGTTTGGTGTTTAACGCCGTTTTAAATGATTACTTTAGTCATATCGCAGCAGGTAGGGCACCTATTCATGTTTTCTTTTATCAGTGTTTCGTACAATATTATTCCCAGGGCACTGGCTACCTTCCCACATAACCAGCGTCGAGACAATGATCAGCAGTGGGAGAGAAATGAATCCTGTCGCAGTTACTATCATCAATCCTCGAAATTTCCCGAGCTGAGGATTCGAACCAGACCCCTTGGGTCACGGGAATTAGCGTGCTAAATATACGATACTGCTATAATCAGTCCGCAGTAAATTTTTCAAAAAAAATAAATCTTTTTTTTTTTTGCGATATTTTGGTCACATTACACCACAAAATAGAAGACAGCGCAGATCCTGGATGAGGCTACACCTTCTGTGCTATCTGATCTTCATCTACACAGACCAAAAGGCAAGTAAAGTTGCCTTCGGTACCAAAAGCGTTAACTCTTTACCACACAATGACGAATTATAACGCCTCTAGGAAATAAGACTTTTGAAAACATCGTTGAAAAAGGAGAAAATGCTGGTGACCAGCATTTTCTCCTTTTCCCATGATGTTTTCTAACCTTTCAGAAACAAATCCTAACGTTTGAGCTGCATTTAATTTGTCGTCTGCAAATGCTTTGAATTTGGGCCAATCTAAAATTGTGTCGTCTGGTAAAGAGTTAAAGAGTCTGCTAATCGTTTTAGCCATATTTATTGACGGAGAAATGGAAACATCTGCAGGTTATTACGATAGTGCATCTAAACAGAGATATATCAAATTTAACTCTTCACCGAATGTAATAACTTTAGACTTGGCCAAGTTGAAAACACATGCATCCAGTATATATGGCACAAATGATGAAATTTGTGTATGAAAGGGAAGGAAACATGGTGGGAAAAGGAGAAAATGCTGGTTACCAGCAATTTCTCCTATTTTACCATGTCTTTTTTAAAAGTTTCTTTTCCACGGGGTCATTAAAACACGGGGATTGTTTGGTAAACGGGTATTTAAAAAGAAAAGAATAACTCGTCATAACAAAGATCTAGTATACACAACAATTAGCCTTTTTAGAAGATTTGTATAGCAAATCCGCTTACTGTGATCGTTCTGACCGGAACTAAACGCATCATGCGCGCTCACATTGCACTATGGCATTGCTTGACCTGAACCAAATACTGTCTATCACACTTGCGCTCTACCCATTCTACTTTCAGTTTTAGCAAATACACATCAACCTCGCCTTTGTCTCTACGGTATATACAGTCCTACACGTGTATCTGTATAGTCCAAAATCTAGTACCAGCAAAAAACTGCGTAAGATTGACGGATATAGTTACCAATCCTTAAACAGCAGTAGAATAAGTTACAGCGCGGACCGCTCGACCGAACAACTTTGACTTTCTCTGCCCTTGCTAACTCCATTTTAAAATGATTGCACATGTATTACATGTGATATTATTTTCTTATTACAACATAAATACAGCTTTATGCTACTCCACAAATCCGCTTTCCAGGACTTTGAGTCCTTTGATTATCTGAACGGGCGTTGCTTTTAGTATAGATCTCTGACCTCAAGACTAGGTCCCTGGTTACCTCAGATAGGACATATGAAAGCCAGAAAAAATATGTAACTGAGCCATGCTCTAGCAAATGGGGGCTTATTGGATGTCCGTGACGTATGCTACTATGCAAGTCATCATAATAATGATCAGGGACCCATAAAGTCCTGCTGTCTAACAACCGACTGTGTCATGGGGTGAACTGGTCCCTGGAAATGCAGAAAACTGACCATTTGCAAAGGTCTTCGGTTCAGATCATCCTGCGCGGACTGCACAGGCTGACCTGAATCGATACTTTTTGCAGATAATTTAAGCCCCCTTTTCACAGAACATGGCTCAATTAAAAATAAGATGTCTCCGAGAAATGTCTGATATACGTTCAAAACGGTGGTAATGGGGGAAAACTCATGTGTAGACAGCTAAAGCTCGATAAAAGTGTACCGTAGAAAGAAAGGACCAAAGAAAAATGATACCCAGTTTTGTTTGAGCTAATGACGGCATTGCAACATCTGCAATATCATCCGGTATGTAGTTGTACTTTCTTGACCCTTAACTACGTACCAGAAATTTTAGCCTTTTTTCAAATTGTGACCTTTAACCCTTAGGCTGCTAAGTGCGACTCACTGACCTTTTGCGGACAGTGTAGATCAAGATCAGACTGCACAAAACGTGCAGTCTGATCGTGGATCTACACTGTCCGATAAGGAGATATTTTTCTTCCAAAAAAAAAAAGGTTTGAAATAGCATTATTCGGGTGTTTACTATAAACTTTAAAGTTTCATTTCAGTTATTTAGCAGGATAAGGGTTAATAAAATGTAACGAAAAGCATAAACTTGTCTTTCCTATGGTAGAAACATTGTGGGAAAATGAGAAAATTCTGTATATCAGCATTTTATTTTCATTTTTCCACAGTGTTTTCAAAAAGCCTCCCCCCCCGTGCCGTTGAGACTGATTGATTGATTGTACGGTGTTAAACGGCGTTTTAAACACTATTTCAGTTATATCGCGGCGCCAGTGCACCTATCCATGCTTTCCTGGAGTTTCTTTTACCAGTACTCCGCACAATATTCTTTCCAAGGCACTGGCTGCTTTCCCACACATAACCATCGTCGAAACAATGGTCAGTGGTGAGAGAGGAATGAATCATCAATCCTCGGAAAGAAATTTGCCAAGCCGGAGATCGAACCAGCGACATTTTTTTCTCAAGTCCTGTACGCTACTGACTGAGCTACGGGGCTTGGCCTCTCTGTGCCGTTAAGAGTCGGGGTTGTGTGGTAAAGGGTTTACTCTTTTAGTGACTAATATAATGTAACTCAACCTCTTTCGACAAATGAAAATACAATCATCAGAGAGTTTTCTTTTATTAATGATCTAAATCAATAAGCAGACGGTTTAGATCTGAGATCAGACCACGTTCTGTGTAGTCCAATCTTGATCTGTAATGTACACAAAAGCACTAATTTTTTTCCTATGACGCGGAAAGGGTTAAACTGCCAATTAGATTACAAGAAATTGAATTTTTCAGTCAATAGTAAAATGTTTCGTTTTTTTTTTTTCAACGTTCCTCTCGCCGAGTAAATTTCACTCAATCTGACAGTATATTTGGACTTCTGTGCTGTTTTATCTTGATTTACACTGGTTTACATTGTCTGCAAAAGCGCACTGGGTGGCACCTAGCAGAATAATCGTTAAGGCATTGCCTCCTGAAACTAATTTAATGCAGACAGCTGCATCGCTTTAACTTCTTGCCATACAATCCCGAGTTTTTACCACCCTGAGGAAGAAGGCTTTTGAAAATGCTGGTATCTTGCATTTTCTCCTTTTCCACGGTGTTTTCTACTCTTTCACAGCAAAATTCTACCTACTTTTAAATTGCCATCTGCAAATGCTTGTAATTTGGTTAAGAGTTAAAATGAAATATGGTTTAACCTCTTTAAACTCAAAATGCATACATGGTGGCATAGAGCTGCCACCATTTACGAGGCATTAACAGCGGATATTTTTGCGAAAATTATGAAGTATTTCACGTTAGTTTAAAAATCGTCATGATAATTTAAAGATGCTCTGTAGAAATGGGGTTTAATGCATCTGACCTGGGTCGAAACTTTTTTGCTTTAGGTAATTTTTCTCATTGTCAAAGGAACAGTCTACCCGAGAATTCAGTCGGTTGTTAGACAAAATGGGTTTTATGTGATGCTTTGTTATGTATGCTGCATCACGGAAATGCATTTTGCCAGATAACGGCTCAATTTTATTATCATTTCTTTGTCATGATACCCGATAAATAACTTAACATGAAATTTTCCAGTCACAGCTCTAAACTGCCACGTGATACCAATTTTTGTGGTAATCATTCGGACTGCTAAAAAATATTAATTAGTACAATCGACCATGGTGTTCCGAATGAATAACACAATCTAAAAATAGCTGTGACATATTTTGGAATCATTTTGTACACATTGTTATTTATCACATATTGTCACATAAACTCTCTTGTTTTCAGGGTGTTATACCCATTACGAATTTTCTTTTATTATATAGCTGAAAATTTTCCGGCTCAAATATATGCGTCGCAGGCTGATAAACTAATACACACGACAAAAAAAAAAAAAAAAAAAAAAAAAAAATTCAGTATCTATGCACAATGAAATACGGTTCAAGATTCCTAAACAACAACAACAAGAAAACCGCAGCGTTCAACTGTTTCATTTTCTCCCTTTCAACCGACAAAGAAGAATGATTGTATCGTCAAGCATTAGAGTCGCAATCTCTTCAAACGCTCTGAATATTACCCCACCCGCTCCCAAATCCATTTCCATTGCAACACCAGCCAATTTTGATGTTAATCTTCAACATGGAAGACACTTTACCACGGTTCCGATGCACTGTGTATATAGCCAAAATCACGCGTCGTGTTAGAATTTTATTTTACTCGTCTAAAAAGTTATAAATTCGCCAGAGGCTCGCTTAATAACATTTTTTCAAGACTCGTTTTAACCCTTTACCACACAATCCCGAGTTTTAAAACGACCCTGAGAAAGAAGCCTTTTCAAAACATTGTAGGAAAAGGAGAAAATGCTGGTAACCAGCATTTTCTCCTTTTCCCACAATATTTTCTACCCTATCAGAGAAAAAGCATATCATTTGAGACACATTGAAATTGTCGTCTGCAAATGCTTTCAAATTGGACGGATCTAAAATTTTGTCGTTTGGTAAAGGGTTAAAAATTTTTATCTAAAATGCCAAATTATGTCAGATCCTATGAAGGATTATCTGGTAAGAGGCGGCAGTTCAAGAGTACAAGTTTACGGGGACAAATGTGTTAAGCTATTTATCTGGTATCGTGATTTTAATAAATATCATTATGAAAGATTAAAGTAACGTGAAATCTGCCATTATCCTTCGCGAAAATATTCGTCATTATCATTTGATATGTGAAGGCAATTCTATGCCACCGTATATTCATGAGGGAAGGGAGATATTTCCTTTACCGATAACAAAGTTCGATTAACTATACGAGATGACAAATTTTAGACTTGTCCCATTTGAAAGCGTTTGTAGACTACAAAATACATGCCCACGTGGGAGAAATTGTCTATGAAAGGGTTGGAAATGTTGTGCTTAGAGGAGAAAATGCTGGTCACAGCATTTTCTCCTTTAAGCACAATGTTTTCAAAAGCCTTCTTTCTTAGGGTTGGTAATACTGGGAATTGTTTTGTAAAGGGTTAAAACGTAACCAGAAGACGTATTTAAGACCTGTGGAAAATTAAAGCATAAATGCAAACGACAAATTGAATATAACTCAAATGTTGAGATTTGTCTTTAAGGGTAGAAAACATTGTGATAAAAAAAGATAAAAGCTGATTAACAGCATTTCTCTTTTTCCCACAATGTTTTCAAAAGCGTTCTTTCCCAGGGGCTTTCAAACTCGTATTGTTTGGTAAAGGGTTGTAAGCTTATTGCACTTATGCAAAATCAGCAATATCTTTCACGGTTTGTACTTTAAGTGTCTTGTTTTTTGTTTTTGCCGCCTGAAAGAAATTTGAAACAGACGGCTTTGTGCACATCGATGTAAAATATAACTAACGACCGTTATAGATCTACGTTTTAAATAACGCGTAAAAAATTTATGAAACGATTGCGCAAGAGAGAGAGAGAGAGAGAGAGAGAGAGAGATGGATTTGATGATGTTTTGTTTTCTTTCTTTCTTTCTTTCTTTCTTTTGTTTGTTTACCTGTTTTGTGTTTAACAATGCTTTCAAAAGACGAAGCCTGTCAAAGACAAATCCAGTCGTAATGCCTGAGCCACAAATTAACCCTTTACCACACAATCCACAGTTTTAATGACCCTGAAGAAGAAGCTTTTTTAAAACATTGTGGAAAAAGGAGAAAATGCTGGTAACCAGCATTTTTTTCCTTTTCCCACAAGGTTTTCTACCCTTCCAAAAACCAGTTTTTATTTTTGAGTCACATTTATTTTGTCATCTGCAGTAAATTTCATTTTGGGCAAGTCTAAAATTTTGTCGTGTGGTAAAGGGTTAAGTTGCAGTCTGTAAATCCTTCGGATTTTGAGTTACGAGCACTGAAGTGAGTCAATCAGTCTCTACGGTAGCTAACCACTATCTTCTGTAGATTCTTACAGATAAATTCCAGCAAACCTGTCATTCCAGAAAGGTTGTCGATCCAATGAGGAACATTGCTTTTCTCAAGAAGATTGGACCTTATACAAAACTGTGATATTATTTAAAACCTTATCCAAGACCGGCTTTACTTGCTTCTGCAAAGCGGATTAGATCAAAATCAGACTGCACGGAACGTGCAACCCGATCTTGAATCTAATGTTTCCGCTATTAAGCGAAGCATGGCAAATTAGATAAAGTAACACTACATGTTCACATGCTTCTTAAAAGTTAACAGGTGAATCGCTCTATATGCTTGTATACCTTTTGTACTGTATATGTTATAAATACTGTATTATGGGCCAGAGGCTTTTATATTTTGAAATAAAATATTTTATTGTCGTTGTCATTGTCGTCTACAATAAGTTGAATGTTGCATGCTTCATGGCTCAAAATGTCGTCAGCAGGAGTTATGATACCTTATCCATTTTGCACAGAAGGAAAACATTGTTTGAAGTATGAATAGTACACTGTGCAATGTCTGCCTATCATTTCTCTGTTTTTTTTTTTTTTCTGTCTTTTTTCATGGCTTATCATACTTTCCTCATCATGTTTGTGTTTCTAGCACACCTTACCACGAAGTGATCGTGCTGTGTCCGTCGTGCGTCCATCGTCCGTCGTGCGTCGTCCGTTGTCCGTCGTGTGTCGTCAATATTTTACCTTGTGTACACTTTAGAGGCTACATTTTCAGCGTTATACTAATAAAACTTGATGAGAATGTTTGTTTTAATAATATCTCGTACGAGATCGGAAATGGGTCACGTCGGATCAAAAATTAGATCACTAGGTCAAATCGTAGAAAAACCTTCTGTACGCTCTAGAGGCCCCATTTTTAGTCCACTACGTATGAAAGTTGGACAGAAAGATTGTCTGATGGATTTTAAAATGGGTCACGTCGGGTCAAAAACTAGGTCACTGGATCAAATCTTTAAAAAAAATCTGGTGTACACTCTTGAGGCTACATTTTTAGTCCAAAACTCATAAAAGTTAAACAGAATTGATGTCTTGATAATATCTCAAACAAGTTTGAAAATGGGTTACATTTGGTAAGAAACTAGGTCATCAGGTCAAATCTTTGAAAAAACAGAAAATTGTGTACGTTATAGTCTGTAGTCTGATCCTCGATCCACTTTGCCCGTACACGGACACAATGAAATTATTGTATTATTTCTTCCAATACTGACTTTAAATTTACATTTTCCCATCGAGTAATTTAGTGGGGATGTGTTCATTTTACTTATGTAAGTACTCCCTTTCTGTAGGCTTCCATATGATTTACTATAATATGAAATACTCTCACATCTATGAACATCTATGATCATCTACCATTTGAATTAACTTTTAACGAAATTGCATCTATATCATCTGAAATAGTAGAGAAACATGAAAAGATTGTTAAAAATTTATTTGTCTATTTATTTTGTTTACGAATCAACCCAACACCTTTATGTCTTTATATTGCTTCCACGCCTGTATTGAATTTATTTGTATTATTTGATAATGAGCTATATGCTTCAAGTCGAAAATAAAATGTTATGTTATGTTATGTTATGTTATAGAGGCAATATTTTCAGTCTAATATTGATGAAAGTTCGTCAGAATGTTTGTCTTGACGATATTTCGGACTACATAGGGTCAAAAAGTGGGTTACCTGGTCAAACTTTTTAAAAACCCTATGTACACTCTAGAGGCAATAATTTCAGTCAAATACTTATGAAAGTTAGTCAGAATAGTAGGTCACAGAGAAAAATCTTAGTGAAAGCTTGTGTATACACTAGAGGCCACATTTTCAGTCGATACTAATAAGAATTTGTCAGAATGTTGGTTTTGACAATATATCAGACAGATGTGATAATGGGTCACATCAGGTCAAAAAGTGCGTCAATGGGACATATCTTAAGAAAACATGCTGTACACTCTAGACACTTGTGACCACATTTTCAGCTCACAGGTTATGACAGTTGGTCAGAATGTCTGTCCTGATTTATCTTCAACGAGTTTGAAAATGGTTTATGTGGAGTGAAAAAGTGGGTCACTGAGATAAATCCTAGAAAAAGCTTCTCTACACTCAAGAAGCCATATTTTCAGTCCAATACTCATGAAAGTGTGTTAGAATGTTTGTGATATTGGGTCAAACAGCTCAGGTGAGCGACTTCAGGGCCACCACGGCCCTCTTGTTTCCTTTCCCTATTATTTTTCTTTTGTTTCTTTACGTATCATTTCGCGGTGATATTCAATGAAACCTCATATGCTCCATGGGGCAAAGTTGGCCCCCTTTCTTGTTCAGATAAAGTTTAATCAGTATATCAATATTTGTTGGCAGATAATTCGGTTAATTCTGGAAGATATAGTAATTTCTGGAAATGTTTAACACTTATCTTGCATGTGGCTATGAATGTTTCTGGCAGTAAATGCAGTCCAAGATCAGACTTCACATTTCTTGCCTGTTTTTGGATGATTTTCAGATATTTAATCCCCGCTGAATGCCAATGAATGTGATTTTGTCAGCTATAGAAATTCTGAGAGATGTAATTAGTATATTTGAATAATACTTTTAAGCCTATTCCGCTTTACTGGTCATGAGCTTAAGGTACTGGCCTCGGGAGCGGGAGGTCCTGAGTTCATTTTTAGGTTGTATCATTTCACTGACCATAAAAACGTTTGCACAGACGGCTGTTTAACTCCAACTCGATAAACCTTTCATTAACAGTTTATATAATTGTTCCTTTTTAGGAATACATGCTTAAAACCACGAATCGTGACGTGATGATATAAATGTTATGAAATTAAATTATCTCGTCACGGTACGTGATTTTAAACATGATATCCTCAATAGACGCCAGAACTGTAGATTTGTCGAAATTGAAAGCATTTGCAGACGACAAAATAAATGTGAATAAAACAATTAATACTTAATTTTGGATAGGTAGAAAACATTATGGAGAAAAATGAGACAATACTGGTTAGCAGCATTGTCTCCTTTTTCCACAATGTTTTCGAAGGTCTTCTTCTAAAGGGTTGTTAAAGCTTGGTAAAAAGGTAAACCAATGCTGATCTTGGTCTTAACTATCTTCAAAATTAGTTTTTGATCGCGTATGGTAGGAAAGAGTCAGAATCAGGAAATCGGGGTCCGTAATCACTAACCATTTTTAGTTTCATTTTTAGAACTATTCTAGATTTAGAAAGTAACGCAACTTCTAAAAGGCTAAAGCATTTGAACCGTGATCCGTTAAAGGAGGGGGTCGGCCATTAATGCATCTGCGAAAAGTGTCGACAATGTCAGCCAGCGTAGTCCTCGCAGGCTGACCTGGGCCGAAATTTTCCGCTATTGGCCAATTTTCTGTAGTCAAATGCCAAGTCTACCTCATGATTAAGTCGGTTGTTTGACAAAGTGGCTATTGCGGATCCAAAATGGCTTGATTGGTATCATGGATCATGCATTAAGCCCCTTTTGCCAGAGCATGGTTCATTTATTTTAACCAATCAGAAGTTGTGTTACTTTCAAATTTAGAAAATTCTCGAGAGTAAGACCAAGATTACCTTTTAAGAATGGTTGGTGATTACGGACCCTGGATCTGTATTCACCAACTATTCTTAGGAATATTCTTAGTCTTATTCTCCAAGATTTTCTACATTTGAAAGTAACACAACTCCTGATTGGCTAAACAAATTTGGTTTAGCCAATCGGGAATTGTGTTACTTTCAAATGTAGAAAATTCTGGAGAACAAGACAAAGACCGTTCTTAAGAATAGTTGGTGAATACGGACCCACCCAGGTAATCATTTGGGTTATCAAACACCACAGCGAGTCTGTAATTTATTGCATATAATTAGTCCGACATTCTGACCGTTAAACCTAGTTTCGAGGTTATTTTAAGAACTTTGATATCTTCGCCACACAATTCCGAGTTTTAACCTTTAGGCTGCTAAGCGCGACTCAAGAACATTATGCTGACAGCGTGCATCAAGATCAGACGGCACAGAACGTACAGTCTGATTTTTGATCCACACTGTCCGATAAGGAGATACTTTTTCACCATTCAGGATTTTACAGTCGGCTTGAAAGTTTCATTTTTCTTATTTAGCAGGTTAAGAGTTAACAATCTTGACGGAGAAGGCTTTTGAAAACATTGTGGGAAAACGTATCAATTCTGGTAACCAGTATCCTGTCTTCTCCTTTTTACACCGTGTTATTAAAACTCGATCAAAGAGTTTACTTGAGCCATCCTGACGTTTCTGTATGCCAGTGCTTTAAAGTAGGACTAATATAAATTTTGTGTACTGGAAAAGGCTTAAACTGATAAGCCTGGAGTGTCTTGCATTTTTGTGGTAGTTTCATTATAGACTTTTACATCTGCATTCTATATAACAACTAATAATTCTAATCATAAGTATGCTTTGGCCCATACTATTCAACTTTGGTTACTGTTTTTTTTTTTTCCACGTTTTCAAAAATGGGCTTCTGCTTTATCAGAAAGTCGTCTATCAGTAGGTAATATGAAAAGGATATCGATCTACAACGAAAAATCAATTATCTAAATTTCATTGTCTGCACGGTGCCGTGCCCAAAATCTCAAAGGAGCCTATTTTTCGTCATCTCTCTCAAATTATGACCACTCAATAATTTCATTTGTATTTACTTCCTGGAATGCACAATTTGTTTATCGTCAGGAACTGGTTGCATATCGATTCAATGCCTTTTAATTTAAAACCTGTACCAAACAATCTCGCGTTTTAACGACCCTGAAGAAGGAAGCATTTGAATACCAGCATTTTCTCCTTTTCCCACAACGTTTTTTTACCTGTTGAAGACAAATACATGTACAATAAATTTAGCCATATTTGATTTGTCGTCTGCATACGCTTTCAATCTGAAAATGTCAAAAATTTGGTCGTTCGGTAAAGAGTAAATTAAAGGAGGCTTTTCAGACTTTTATAATTTCGCCAAACTTTCAAAAATGATTCTTAACTGAATTAAGAAAGGCGATGGCAAGTAAACTATCAGTAAAGAAGAAAGACAAATGTAAGAAAAGATTTTTTTTTTTTCTGTGGTATGTCCTTAAACGCCTACATAGCTTTTCAAAGGTATTTTTTAGATTTTCGGGCTAGAAGTTCTCAAAGATATGTGAAATGTCATGTGATAAATAACTCTCGTCGATCATGTAGGATCTTTTTTCAAATAAGTTCTTTGACGTCATATTTGGTCTCGTAAAATTAGGCGGGAGTTCCGATTGTAAAGTGAACAATCCCTTAATGAGAGCCATTCCTCAGTTATTTCCCTTGATTCCTCCCCAGTACTACATTGGTCTTGATAAGAGTATTACTTGGTTTTTATCCTTCATTTTCTTGCACTACACAGATATATTCTTCAGTTAATATCTGAACTAAATCTGATTAGATTTGGTTTACTAATCGATGTATACTCTTTTTCTCAAGTGGTTGAGAGCAGAACTTGCTTTAAAATCACATGGGGACCTTACACATAATCATAAATCAAAATATTTTTATCGCAACTTCCCCAAGAGAATCAAGGATAAAAACAAAGGAATACAAGTAAAAGGACCAATCTGTTATTTGGTTACCTGTACTCTTTATCTTGCAAGGGAGATAATTTCACGTACAGGAATCCCCCCCCCCTTGATCACCAAATATGCATTTTTACTGTATGTAACGGTCAAGTGAGTTTCTGTTTGTAAAGAAAAATATAATTGAGCCATGCTCTATGAAAAGGGACTTAATGCATCTGCGAAAAGTATCGACTCAGGTCATCCTGCGCAGTCCGCGCAGGCTGACCTGAAACAAAACTTTTCGCTATCGGTCAACTTTCTGTATGTCAAAGGACCAGTCTAAATTATAATACTGTGGGTTGTTACAGAGGATTTTATGGGTACCTTATCATGTGATGTCTTGCTTGGCATCATGCATCACAGAGATGCATTAAACCCCTTTTTGCCAGAACATTTCTCATATATTTAGTAGTGTTTTTCAGTATTTAACAAAATAGATCGATTCGCAGCCAAAAATCTAAAAAGCCCCCGTTAAAGAGTCCTTTGGAAATTAGAAATGTCTTTGTATAACGATCCCACATGGTGCAGTGGTGAAGGCGTCGGCCTGCAAACTGGAAATATTAAAAAAATACACGAATAAGTTGCCGCCGTGATATTACTGAAACATGTTGAAGATGGCCTAAAACACCAATCGTCAAAGGATCTACAGCATAAAAAATTGATGGGGGGGTGGGCGGGAAGAAGCAGGCGCAGAGAGGAAGGGGGTGGATACACATAAAGCTAAACGCTGTACACATAATGGAGCTTGGAAACAGAAACTCCTACAGTGTGTGATAACCTCGTCTCATTTGTGAAAAGTGTAGATCTAGATCATCCTGAAAAAAGAAAATCACTGGTTAACCTTTTACCACACAATGCCGCCTTTTGACGCCCCTTGGAAAGAAGCCTTTTGAAAACATTGTGGGAAAAGGAGAAAATGCTGGTAACCAGCATTTTCTCCTTTTCCCGCAATGTTTTCTGCCCTATCTAAGAAAAGTTGCACCATTTGAGCCACATTGTAATTGTCGTCTGCAAATGCTTTCAATTTGGGCAAGGCTAAAATTTTGCCGTCTGGTAAAGGGTTAAAGGTAAAGGCTTAACCCTTTACTACACAATCCTGTGTTTGAACGAAGTTGAAGAAAAAGGCTTTTGAAAGAAGAGGTAGTAAGAGGAGAAAATTCTGGTAAAATTAGCAATTTTTTCCTTTTACCACAATGGTTTCTACCCATTTACAAAAAAAAAAAAAAAAAAACAGTCATTTAAGCCACATTTAATTTGCCGTCTGCAAATGTTCAAAGTTTGGACAAATTTGAAATTCTGTCGTGTGGGGAAGGTATAAACGGGTTTTCACAGCAGAATAAAAGGTTTCTGTTTTTCCTAGTGTTTGAAATTGTCTAACGAAACAATTCGAACAAGTTCTTGAAACATTTTAAACGTAAATAAAAGTGACAGTTACTGTTTAACATTCAGACAGGGAACCAGACACCTTGGAAATTGTTTTCCTGGTCTAAACTCAACCCTTCGCCACACAGTGCCTAGTTTCAATGACCCTATGAAAAAAGCTTTATGATAACACTATGAAGAACAACATTCTATCGGTCGATATTTCGGCTATTGCCTTTTTCAAGAGTTCGAAACACTTTTTCTTCTAGAAAATTTTCAGCGTGAATTACTGCAGCCATATTGTTTCAATAACTCCTTACCAGACGACACAATGTTGGATTTGACAAAATTGAAAGCAATTACAGACAACAGAATCCATGTAAGTAAAAAGCTGAATTATGTCTTTGAAATGGTAGAAAACATTGTGGAAAAGGGAGAAAACACTAATTACCAGCATTTTCTCCTTTTCCTTACAATGTTTTCTAAAGCCTTCCTCACTAGGGTCGTTAAAACACGAGATTATTGTAAACGGTTAAAAGAAATCTGCAATCTGATCCCGGATCTACGCTGTCCAATATTTTCAAAAGCAGTCTGACAGGCACAACATTTCGAATGCAATGCGCCAATTTTTACTTTGTATAAATCCATGCTTATATAACTATTTTCATATTCAACTCAGCTGAATTGTAAATGAAACTTGATAAACTTTATAGAGAAAATTCTGAACTTTAGAGATTTCCTTTGCTTCTGTTAGTTTGGGTTCCGGACCGATCTTTTTTTTTTTCATCTTTCATTTTCGGACGTAACTTTGTTAACCCTTTCCCAAATGATAAATTTTAGACTGGTCCAAATTGAAAAAGTTTGCAGACGACAATTTTAAATTTGATGGAAATGACAGGAAGTTCTCCAAAAGGGTAGAAAACACTGTGGGAAAAGGAGAAATTGCTCGTAACGAGCAATTTCTCCTTTTCCCACAGTGTTTTCAAAAGACTTATACTGCAGACACGTGAAAACCAGGGCTTGTTTGGGAAAGGGTTAAGAATGACTCCTGTTTTTGACAAAGTAATGTCCGAATATGTAAAAGGGAAAAGTATCGGACTGGAACCCAGGCTATGCCTCTGTCTATCAAATCGAAGTTTTCATTCCAGGTTTTCATACCGTCTTTAAGCATAAATGAGACTAGGTTTGAGCACGAACTCAGTTGAGCATGTACTCTCAAGTTTTATAACCACGGGCACAAGACTTGAGATCTGGGTCTGTATTCACCAACCATTCTTAAAAATATTCTTAGTCTTGTTCTCCAAGATTGTCTACATTTGAAAGTAACACAACTTCTGATTGGCTAAACCATTTGGTTTAGCCAAATCAAAAGTTGTGTTACTTTCGAATGTAGAAAATTTTAGAGAATAAGACTAAGAATGTTCTTAAGAATGGTTGGTGAATACGGACCCAGGGTAGTCGCTGGTTCGAATCCTCAGCTGGGCCAATTTCTTTCCGAGGATTCATGACAGTCATTGGAGAGGTCATCAGACCTCTCCAACAGTGGTGAGTTTAAAAGGCAGACTGCCTCAGAAATTGCTGCCTAAGTCCATGTTTTTCTGCAAAATTGTTCTGATACACAGTCTGTTTCGTCATGGTTTTATAAATAAACCGAAATCAAAAAACTGAAATAGGAAATAGGCGTGTTTTGTTTTTATATGACGGATTTCAAAAAGGATTTGTTATATTGATTTGATTGCAAATGACCTTTCCAGTAGCTGTAATTTTTCATTAAACAAATAAAGCTACATATACAAAAAAGAATTTCGTTAAAAAAAGAGAACACCGCGGGAAAAGATCACGCGACTTGAAAACGTGGGAAGAAGGTCACGTGTCTGTCACGTAATGCATAAAAGGTTTCTCCTTTCTACACAGCGGCAATCATTTAATGCCTTACTTATTTGTTTCCGTGTACCAAAATATACTGAAATCAAAAGCAATAAACTATTTGAAAACATTGATGCTGACCTCTCCTGGCTTCTTTTTTTAAAGAAGCCAACTTGTTGGGACAGGATTCATTCTTCTCTCACCGTTTGTCGTTGTTTTGGAGATGGTTATGTAGGATGCAGCCAGTGGCTAAGAAGAATATAATGCGAAGTGATGGTAAAAGAAACTCCAAACAAACATGGACAGGTGCACTGGTCGCCACGATATAGCTAAAAAGGGCGTTAAAAACCACGCTAACAAACAAACAATCACTTTCTTTCAAATATTCCATTTGCATTAAATTAGATCTGCAAGTTGCATAAACACGTGTGTTCTTAACCCTTCACAATAAATTGAATAAAATTTTTAAGTCGATGGTAAAAAACCCAATTATTGTTATTTTTAGGCAAAATATCTTCTTATCGGGCAGTGTAGATCCAAGATCAGACTGCACGTTCTGTGCAGTCTGATCTTGATCTACTATCCGCAGAAGGTCCTTGAGGCGGGCTTAGCAGCCAAAAGGTTAACAGCAGCCGAAAGATTCAGTTACCTGTAAGATATATGCTATATAACCTATGGATGATAAATAAACCCTTAACGTGCCTAATAAACTCAACAGATACCTTTAGTAATTAGACTCCAAAAAATTGCAATTATAAAGTTACTCTTGTTCAGAATGTTTCAGCTAAGCGGACAGTGTAGATCAAACTGCACGTTTTGTGCTCTCTGATCTCGATCCACACCGGCTGCAAAGCAACTATAGTTTTGAAAGGCGCTTTAAAGGCCCAATGGTGGCCAAAAAAAAGCAATTCAGGTGTTAAAATGCATTTAAATTTAAATCATACCATTTAAAAGTATGGAAAATATTATGAAGATGACAATCTCTTATTGTGTAGTCGTTCCAAGTGTTAGTCGCTGTCAGGAAAATGAATTATAAAATCGGACAAAAAGTAAATAAAAGATAGAGTAACCGGGCAACTTTTAACCTAGTTTTGAAATCAATTTCTCTACCAGCGACGATCACTTGGATCGACCGTACCATAACAGATTGTCACTTTCACAATCATTTCCATTCTTTTAAGTGGTATGATTTAAAATTTAAATGCATTTTAACACCCGTTTTGTTCACTTTTGGCAGCTATTGTTACTTTAAGGGTTAAGTAAAACAATAAACAAAATTCATCTACTCATGTTCGTTAGAAGTTACCTAAATATAGCCGAGATTGCAAAAACTAATTAGCTAATCATCAACGTTGTGAGTGCAATAGCAATATCTTACCTCCATCAACAAGTTTTAGTGTTTGTGAATACAAAACATGCCGGGTGAATTATCGTTGTTTCGATCGCAATGACGACAATAAACAATTTTGAAAACTCATCGACTTCCCTTTACCGTCTTTTATTTTCATTATTATTACGGAATGCTTTTCGATAAGATATTTATTCACTGTATGTAAGACATGCATTTTTCGCGTTTCGCTTTGAGTACAAGGCATCGTCAACGCTAGTAACGCCATATCCAATTTAAAATAGCGGAGTTTTATTAGCTAAAGAATATACATTTGCACATATACATTGATGACATTTGTAATTATGACAAATGAAAGTTTGAATTTAAGATGAAGAACATTGTCTTAAAAGGTGAAATTGCTCGTTATGAGTCACAGTCTTTTCAAAAGTCTTCTGCTGAGCCTGTGTTAAAATGCGTATTTATGAAGTAATGGGTTAAGATACAATTCGTATACACATGTATATTTTTTCGGTTTGAATCAGTTTTTGTTCGGTGTAAGCACGTGTTTTTAATCATAATAAAAAATCGTATAAGAAATTACCTACTTTATCATTGCACTGTTCATATTTGTTCGAATTTTCTGTTACAAGTATGAAAAGATTTAGCCCCTGTTTCATGGGTGTATCGGACTATGAAGATTTGTCTTGTCAGATTTCTTTTTCCAGTGTATTTACAAATAATCGAAATATTCTGTTGCATATTGCTACGTGAGTTGTAGTCTGGATTACGTGCCCCTACAACTACCTGATAGGGTCAGGCAAAGCGAAATAATGGCGGCCTCCATGGCGCCCTCAAGCGTACCCCTTCATGCTTTCCTGTTTTTCCCAGTTTCATGTGATCCAGTTTGATCAGTGAATAAAATGAGATCGATTTCGTACAAAAAATACATAACCGAATCTAAAACGTGCTCTTGGGGTATGGTTTAAATATAAATTTGACTATGAATCATTTTGAAAGTAGCTCTGTTTTCGGACGTAATCCAGGCCCATCGACATTTCGGATATTTAAAGCATTTTTGATATGTAGTTTTTCTCGCTAAATAAGACCGACAGTTAAAAAAAAAAAAAACTAGCTGCCATTAATTCATTGCAAGCGATCTGTTTTGAAATTAGCCTATGATCCGATTTGATCAAGTGAAATAACAATATCCCGTTACCTCTGCATATTAACAACGGGGGCCGCCATTATTGCACTTTGCTTGATGTACTCTTGAAGTACGGCGGGGTACCAGACTACGCGAGTTGACTCTTTACCACACAGTCCCGAGCTTCAACGACCTTGCAAAAACATTTTTGGAAAAGGAGAAAATGCAAATGCTTTGGATTAGGTTTGGTTTGTATTGGAGTTTAATGCCGTTTTAAGCTCAAGTCATATAATGGCGGTCATATGTTTCCTAGCTTTCTCACACCATTAGTGCCTCAATCTTTCCAAAGCCACTGACCACTTTTCTCACATGCATCAGAGGTGAGAGGCGTATAGACCCTTTTAGTCTCTGACCACTTCCTGGTTACGAGACCGGAAAACTGCGCATGCGCACTCGTGTAGGGCAAAAAGACCAAATAAAACAGTGGCAGATTATTGAAAGTGTACACAAAATTGTTAAATTATGAGCAATTATATGAAAAGCTTACTTTCAGAGGCAAAGAAACGATAATCCGGCTAACTTATTTGCTAAGGGTTCAGTAACGTGGAAGAAAACGATCCATATTTTGGTGACAATATAAGACGAAGACGTCAAAAAAAAAAGTGACGCTGTTTTGGGTTGACGTTGTCATCAAAGGAAATGTTAAACCACCCCAGGCAGTAACAGACAAACCCTGTGAAGCATGGGCTGGAACACTGCGGGAATGGGAAAAATGCATGTTACCAGCATTCTTTACCTTTTGCCGTAGTGTTTCCACAAGCCCATTGATGTAGGGTCGTTAATTAAGACGAGGGAGAGTTAGGTAAAGGGTTTATAAAGGGTAGCCATCGGATATATCACATACTTGTTAGTTTAATATTGACAATACAGTGGATATTTTACTTCAACTTCAATGGCGGAGAGTGCGGGTTGAGATCGGCATTGTTCATGCTGTTACCTCTAATAGTTTAGAGAGTGTGTATTGTGATCAATTTCATCATGAAACAAATTTTGGCGCAGACGTATTTGAATGAATGAATGAATGAATGAATGAGCGAGCGAGTGAGCGAGCGGATGGATGGATGAACTAACGTGCGAATGAAGAGCGAACGAACGGCTGTATATTGTACTGTAGTCGTCTATGGCAGCTCTTTTCCATAACTGCTTTCCACCAGGGATCGGTTGTAACATGTAATTTAGAAACATTCCTTTTCTGAAAACAGTGTTGGAAAAGGTTGAAATAATGTTAACCAGCATATTCTCCATTTCTCACAATGTTTGAAAAGCTTTCTTTTTTCTTGGTCGTTAAGACTTGAGATTGTTGTGCAAAGGGTTAAATAGAAATTGTAAAGTAATTAGTTGAGCACATTGTATTGGTGTGCCATAGGGCCTATATATGATAATGTAGGGAAACAATATGGACCTTAGCCTTAACCCTTAGCCTCCGTTACGTGACGGTGATCTTGAATTTACTTTGCGAAAAGCATAATGAGAGATCTGTATGCACATTGGGGTAGCGTGGTCTTGAAATACACTGTTACAAATCCTAATTATGGTTTAAGTAACACTAGATTTATGACATAAACTTAAAGCGAATTCCTCTTGTGCTGGTCAAAAATATAAGTACGGCAGGATATGGGTCAAAAATTAATAACATTATGCCCTAAATGACGATGGTCAATAAAATACAAAACATCAACAGTGAAAAATCTCTTTAAAAAACATACGAGACCAAACAAATGATTTGAATAAAATATACGGGGACGCGTTTAGGGGACGTTTTAACCAATTCGTCATGGAAATTGCGGACGTTTTTACCAAAAGTAGGGCGTTTTGACACTGGGACGTTTAAGCCAGATGCTAATTTACTAATCTGTTTGTACATCCCGGTGCACAGCATGATAACGGCATCCTGTAACACGATTGATCTTCACAGATTTTAATCAATAAAATCTTTCGACAAAGCCAAAACATTGCGAGTGAAAATAGCTTTCAACAGTGGCGATATTGAACTTTTTGCCCTACAAACAGTGCGCATGCGCGAAAAGTGGAATTCTGGGATCGTATTTCCTTGGCAACGAACGGCGTTGTAAAAGGGTCTATAGCCGGAAAGAAACATTGTCTCAGCCGGGTATCGAACTCTCATCCACCAGGTCACGAGTCAGATGCGCTAACCACTGAAGGTCTCTCTTTAGTTTTTTCAGTGGAAGACCAGTTTTTCTTATTAGGAGAACAAAGAGGAAACCACGCGATAAAATAATACGTGTACATATCTCGTCCGGAATAAAGATCGAAATGTTGCGTACGAGCATGCGTACAAGCACATTCGGGTCATATTGCGCAGGTAGATCTATGCAGCCTCACCGGGTGAAACCATTATCTTCCGCTAGGTGGCATTTTTCAAATACATACCTGATTTAGGCATTCTGGGTACAGAACCGGACTACTTTTCAAGGCGGCAATCGATGCAGCGAATTTCAAAATACAATATACGTTTACTCAACGAAAATGCTACCTTGTACCATTCATTCAGCCATGGTTACCTATCATACAACCTATGCGTCAATCATTTATAATTACAGCCTCTATAAGCTTTGGAAATAGCCCCGTTTAAGCCAAGCATGGTGGGGACGTTATTTTCGTTGTCAGTCTGTTGCACATATCCCGTTTTTCTCCATGTCTATATTTAGAAACTGCATACAAAGATTTGCAGTAAATGATGGTATTTTATAAAATTATTTTCCTGTTTGAAATAATCATTTTTTAAGAAATTTGTAGCGAAGAATTGGCGTATTAATTTTTATCCTGTTCAGGATAGTAATGCATCATAGCAGATATGTCTATCTTCGATGAATATGACATGCCCTGACAACGCGGGTGGACATTTCTGTCGCCTTTTTCAAATCACGCTCTCTTCACCATAATTCTCGTTCGATAGTCATAATTATAGCTTGGCTATCACACGCAGTTTTCACTGACTTGTTTCAATCCGCTCCAAGTGTGTAATTTTTTAATACGGATTTTATTAGTTCACACTATGTATACATAGATATATGCAAAAATTGAGCACTTACAGCAAGAGAGATTGTTGGACCGTTAATTCTTGCCAAACGACATAATTTTAGACTCGCCAAAATTGAAAGCAACTGCAGACGACAAATTCAAAATAGCTTAACCCTAAGGCTGCTAAGCGCGACACGGAACGGTTTTGCAGACAATGCAGATCAAGATCAGGCTGCACAAAACGTGCGGTATTATCTTGAATCTACACTGTCCGGTACTTTTTTTTTTTCCCCGGTGGAATCAACTTTGAAATCGCAATGTTGGGATTTTTATTATTGACTTGAACGTTTCATTTCAGTTATTTATCAGGTTAAGGGTTAAAAGACAAATACTCTCTGATAATAATTGGCCCGCAACATGCGAAATGAGACCCTCGGACATTTGCGTAAAATGTCGTCTCGGATTAGCCTACGCAGTCCGCGCAGGCTAATCCGAGACGGCACTTTACGACTACATATGGCTTTTTCATACAGTAGACTTTCGTGAAACAGAAAATCGCACAAAAACGGCAGTTGTCGTCTCGGATTAGTCACAGACTGCACAGGCTGATCTGGGACGATACACTTTTACGTGTATGTCCGAAGGCCCCTTTTCGTGTGTTGCACGCCAATTATGGTAGAAAACTTCTTCAAAGTCTTGAAAGGAGATGTTAAGAAGTTCATGGTTGCCTCCCTTTGCCTACCCATGGTTGTCTCCCTATTTTTGCAAGCTTATGAGACATACCTGTCTTTGTTAAGATTTTTGCAAAAACTTTACGAAATAGAATCTGGGTCCGTATTCACCAGCCATTTGTAAAAAGGTTCCCAGTCTTATTCTTCAAAATCTGCTAAATTTGAAAGTAACACAATGTCTGATTGGCTAAATCATTTGGTTTAGCCAGTCAGAAGTTGTGTTAATTTCAAATTTGGAAAAGTTTGGAGAATAAGACTGAGAACTTACTTGGGAATGGTTGGTGAATACGGACCCTGGTTTGATACAACTTTAAAGTGCGTAGAAAGTCGTACTTTTATGGTAATGTTTTAGAGGGCTCTTTCTAATGATAAACAGATACTGCAGTACATAAAACAGGATCTAAATAAAATCAAGCGGCTAAATCGACATTCTGTCAGAAACAAGCAGAGGGATTGTAAAGCTGTTGATTAGTTACCTCTTTTAACCCGTTACTACTCAATCCCGACTTTTAACTACCCTGAGGAAGAAGCCTTTTGAAAACATTGTGGGAAAAGGAGAAAACGGTGGTAACCAGTATTTTCTCTGTTTACCGCAATGTTTTCTACCGATTCAACGACAAATTCCATTATTTGAATCACATTTAAATTGTTGTCTGCAAATGCTTCCAATTTCGACAAATCTTTTTTTTTTCGTTTGGTAAAGAGTTGAACGACCCAGCGGTAGAAGCTTTTTAAAAACATTGTAGTAACCAGCATTTTTCTCCTTTTCCGACAATGTTTTCCATCCACTCAAAGAGAAATTCCATCATTTGAACCACATTTAAATTGTCGTCTGCAGATACTTTCAATTTGGACAATTCTATGGTGGAGAGTTAACCCGTTACATCGCGACACAACTAAGCAGCAGACATCTTTGAAAAAAATAACGTATGCAATATTAAGATTATTGGTACATGTAAACGAGTGAAAATATTGTCGAAAAAAAAAGGGGGAAATTGCCGTGGCAAGGAGTTTCTCCTTTTATCTAACTGTTTTCAAAACTGATCTGCTGCCAGACTCAAAATTACGAATCGTCTGCCTGAGAAAATGACTTAATTACTTCTTTACCAAAACGACAAAACTTTGGACTCGACTAAATTGAAAGCATTTGCAGACGACAAAATAAATGCAGTTCAAATGATGATTTCTGTCTTTGATAGGGCATAAAACATTGCGGGAAAGGGAGAAAATGCTGGTTACCAGCATTTTCTCCATTTTCCACCATGTTTTGAAAAGCTTTTCCAACTTCAAGGTCGTTAAAACTTTGGATTGTGAAGTAAAGGGTTAACTATGTAGAGGCTGAACTCAACTTTATTTGATTCTGCGATTTATGCATACCAAGGATCAGGTTGCACAGACCGTGCAGTCTGATATCTGATCGGCACTGTCTTTCAAAGACTGTATTGGTGTTGTTGTCGAAAACTTCAAACAAAAACATACACAAAAATATATATTATGGTCTTTTCTCTCACCTGACAATTGTCCACTCTATTCATTTAAGAAGCGTAAGAGTTAACAGTTAATAAAGATTTAAAATTGGTGCCAGACAGAAATATTAATGCCGATGGGTGTTATCTTTACTGGGAACAAGAAATCAAATTAACCGAAAGAAACGAGTATTAATGACTACACTTAGTGTACAACAGCAATTTTGCATATTTAATGAAGAACGATAAATGCGTCTGCAGGCAAAGAAATAATGAACTGGATTTTGTTTGTGTGTGTATGTGTGTTTATGAGGGGAGGAAATTTAGGATCTGGCATGAGTTGGTGTTTGAGATACAGAGGAATTTACATGAGTGTTTATGAATTATCATTTTTTATCAATAGAGTTGAAAAAAATTATATGACGCGAGCCTTGGCGAGCGTCATATACATTTTAGTCAACGAGTTTGATAGAAATGATGGTAAATAAACACGGATGTAAGATTCTATTTATCAAATAAAACAAATGACGAACAAATAAGTATACTACATCATCACCCTAGCCGATATATCGTTTTGGGGTTGATGTTTACCGATGTAGTTCGGTTTGAAATATGAACATACAGAAGAAGATAGTTCTGTAACATTTACATCGAAATTATAAAACAATTAATAGAGAGAATAAATCGAAAAATCTTCACGATTTTGTTGACTTTAAATAACTTACGCTGCATTTCTTATTGTTATTAAACATGAAAATCTTAACATTTTCTGCACGTATACGTCTTAGCAACAATGACGTCATTTTCCCGTGAAACGGCGAAGTAGTACATACCCGTATTCCGGCACGCTCTATGGTTGGTTTCGCCAGCTACACGCGCTCGTAACTACAAAAAATATTCGTAACCTGGACCAAAAACACGACGGTACACTAGTGTAATATCAAAACTAAGTCATGGTTTAAATACACTGCTGGGGGAGGGTTTATGTGATAAAAATTTTATTATACGAGTCTATGTAAATGTTATTAAGCCAGCCTTTGGCAAACTTAGTAACATTATTGGTGGACGAGTTTAATAAAATTTTACCTCAAAAGCCAACGAATGTCAGGCTCTCTTTATCACATAACTGTATCAAAATACATGTAATTATAGTTCATGGCGTGTTAAAACATAGGCCTAACATGCATGTTTATTGAAATCTACATAAAGCCCTTTTTGTTTCTTTGACAGATGTGTACATCACAGATAAAAAATACTTCCAAAGAAATTTGTATGGCTTGGTTTTTCATCTAAACATACTAAAAATTGCAGTTTTGTCACGATCATCAGTTTTGACAGTTACTTTCTGACAGGAATCTTGGTCAGCAATGTTTTAGAAATGAGGCGTATAATTACAGCGCGTTGACCAAGTACGACGCTATTTTCCTATCTCACACGTGTGCAAGTCAAGAAAATTCGCAATGGCTGTCTTTCATTGAAAACAAAGGGAGTTATGTGGCAAAAAACGAATTTTCTTTCCAGTATACACGCATGAAGTGCACCAGCGCCATGCTCTAGCTACAGTGATCATCTTAAATTACTCTTTTAATGGCTGAGCTAATGGTCCGAGTTTTTATGGGGAATAAATATACTGTTTTGAAGGGGGATAATGTAATTTTATGGAGTGTGTTTTTATTTCTTCTCGTAACAATGATAGGCCTGTACAGACAGACTGCAGAAAAGTATGAGAGAACTTAACAAAGAGATGAGCCATGCTCTGGCAAAAGGGAGCTTAATGCATTTCCGTGATCTATGATACCAAGCAAGTCATCACATAATTATGGATCCATAAAAATCCATTTTGTATAACAACTGACTGAATCATGGGGTACACTGGTCCTTAGACATGCAGAAATTTACCAAAAGCAAAAGCATGGGTCGATGCTTTTTGCAGATGCATTAAGTTTCGGGCCCAGGTCAGCCTGCGCGGACTGCGCAGGCTGACCTGGGTCAATACTTTTTGCAGATACATTAAGCCCTCTTTTAACAGAGCGTGGCTCAAATGTTATTACCGCGTATTTCTTTCATTGACATGAATATATGCCTAACAACTTCGTGTTAATTAGCGAATGATGATGTGAAAAACGACATTATAGAGGAACTGAAACATTTTTGGAATAGAAGAAAATGCTGGTAACAAGCATTTTCTCCCTTTCTCACAGTTTTCCAACATTTTCAGATTTACATTAGTTAAACCACATTTTTTTGTCGTCTGCGAGAGGTTTTCATGTGGACGCGTCTAAAATACTTGAGTCGTGCTCTGTGAAAAAGGAGGTTTAATGCATCTGCCGCACAGGGTGATCTGTGTCGAAACTTGTTTGCTTTTGGTCAATTTATTGTATGTCCAAGGACCAAACTACCTCATGATTCAGCCATTAGTTAGACAAAATGTATTTTATAGATCCATAATTACGAGGTATATGATGACTTGCTTGGTATCATCATGCATCACGGAGATGCATTAAACCCCGTTTTGCCAGTGCATCTCTCATTTCCATCTTGTGAAGAGATATTTCGAAATTGTCTCGATGTAGTTGCATGATATAGGAGTGTTTAGATTTTCTTTTTATATTGATCACTTTCGTGTTAGACCCTTATTTTCACGTGTGGCAAAGGTCGGAATATTGTTTTGTTGCCGTATTCGTCTGGGACGCCATTCATACCCCTGGCACCAGAGATGTAAGCCTAATCATCCGCCTATATCAAAACTCCACGAAAGGACAGTGAATCGGGGACAATGATTTCTTGTGGCTTATGAAATAAAAGAAACATGCGGGAACAGCTGTGAAAACATAGGAAAATCACTTAAAAAGAAATACCTAAGTACATCTTTAAAGGTTTTTTGGCTTGTATGGGAAAAGTACATACGCAAGCTCGGACAACTCCACCAAAACACAATAATTATGTTCCCATACAAATGTCTAAAACCTAAAATCAGAACTTTCGCATGATATACTCAATTTTCAGTACTCTGGTTGTTGGCTAATCTTTGTCTATAAAACGTAAACACTTGATGGATGTCAATCAAAAAATGAGCAAAAAAAAAACATTCTTGGTCTAATTTAAATTTAGAAAGTAACACAACTTCTGATTGGCTAAACCATTCGGTTTAGCTAATCAAAAGTTATGTTACCTTCACTTTTAGAAAATTCTTGACAATAAGCCTAAGAATGTTCGTAAGAATGGTTAGTGAATACGGACATTGCAGACCGAAATCCGACTGGAAATGCCCGAACTTACCCGAAGAGTTCATGCTCTAAGCATGAAAACCTTGAGATTTCGGTATACGATTGTTTGTGAATGAAACAGGATAAATTGGTATATAATATTAGAAGTGTTTGCTCATTCTGCAGAGAGAACGCTGCCGCTCGATGTGTTTCTCGTAAGAGCAATCAGAGCAGCCGCTTTACTGTTTTCTCTGTAATGTTCTTACCAGAAAAGACAATGAGGTTTTTCCCCCCCAATTAACCGATATCCATCAATCATTACACTGAACATTCAACTGGTCTAATAGTTGCTGCGTCTGTATTTCTTTATGCAATAATTTGTCAGCTCTCGACAGCAATAAAACACGCCTGGAAATTATTCCCCAGATTAATGCGTTATTGCTGTCATACATCAGATTGTGTTCTCGTTATAGGGAGCAAATTCATAAATTAGTCTAACTTTATCTGAAATCAAATACGCTTATAGGTCTATACAAGCATAAGTTAAATTTGTTCTTTTATTTCTATTCATGGCAACCAGTGCTCCTATCTACGCTTTTCACGGATTTTGTTTGTAGGTAAACCTAAACAAATCTTGCCAAGCCACTGTCTGCTTTCGGAAATAAACAAACACAGTCCGACGCTCACCATTCGAAAGAGAATGACTTTCACTAACTCTTTACCAAACAAACCTGTGAAAAGGGGATTTAATACTTTTGCAAAAAGGATCGATCCAGGTCAGCCTGCGCAGTCCGCGCAGGCTGACCTAGGTCGAACCTTTTTGCTATTGGTTAATTTTCTGCATGTCAAAGGACCAGTCTACCTCATGATTAAGTCGGTTGTTCGACAAACTGGATTTTATGAATCCATAATTATACGAATGATGACATACTTTGTACGATGCATCATGGGGATGCATTAAACGCCCTTTTATCTGAGCATGGCTCATATGTTTTTAATATGGACCAGTCTAAAATTTTGAAATCTGGTAAACAGGAGAAGGTTTCTGTAGTTGTGTTTCCTATGGGGTAAAAAAAAAAACACGTGGGTTATTCGAGAAGGAGCTTTGCGCTGAAGAAATATGACATTAAATTGAAATCGGTTTATAAATGACAGGTATCGGACGCGACTTTATCCTGGCGCACTTTAGACATACTGTTGTTTGACCGCTCCAGTGCCAGTATCTGGATGGAAATTAAAAATGAGCCATACTCTGGCAAAAGGGGGTTTAAAACATTTCTGTGATGCATTGTACCAAGCAAGTCATCGTATAATTATGGATCCATAAAATCCATTTTGTCTTATAACCGAATAAATCTTGAGGTAGATTGAGTCCTTGGACACGCTGGAAGTATACCAAATGTTAACAGTTTCGACCAAGGTCAGCCTGCGCAGACTGCGCAAGCTGACCTGGGTCGGTGCTTTTTGCAGAAATATTAAACCCGCTTTTTACGGAGCACGGCTCATATTTCTGCAAACTTGAACCAGTTTCTGCAACTCTCTACCAGACGATAATGATTTTAGAAATGTAGAAATGTTCATATTGAAAGCATTAGCAGAATAAACATTAAAATGTACCTCAATTTATGGGATTTGAACGGTCTTTAAAGATACATCTATACATCTATACTAGTTTTTGGACAGTTTTTAATCCATTTCATCTTTATTTTATGAAACTATAATCATTCTTGTATCTTTATGCCAAATGTTGCACCTGACGGCTGCAGTGTTGCACAGATTACGACCGATAGAAAATGCACTTTATTCTTTTTTATTTTTCGGTAGCCTTCAAAGAAATCACAGCTGTCGTTTTCGGTTTTAAGATAGGACAAATCCCTTGAGTTTCTCTACCCCTTACACCATATATATTGGTAATTTATCTACGGGTACACAGCTGACCAGGTTCTGAGCCATTCCACACACTTTCAAATTTTAACAGCTCGTTAGCTGTGCGGAGGTATCTTTAAAAATGATTGGAAATACTGGTCACTAGCATTTTTCTTTCCGTCGTTGTCCATTCCAAAGCTACAGTAAAAGGTCAATTGTCCGAGACTACTTTAACCCTTAGGCTGCTAAGCGCAACTCACTGACTTTTGCGGTTAGTGTAGATCAAGCTCAGACTGCACAGAACGCGTGTTCTGATCTTGAACTACATTGTCCGATAAGGAGATTTTTCCCCAAAAATAAGTTGGAAATAGCATTATTCGGGTTTTTTTTTTTCTACCGTTTTGAAAAGTTCATTCCACTTATTTAAGAGGATAAGAATTAATCTGCTAAATAAGTGATATGAAACTTTCAAGCCCATTGTAAAAACCTAAAATTTTGCTATTTTAAAGTTTTTTTTTTGGGGGGGGGGGGGGGGGTGAGAATATCTCCTTATCGGATGGTGTAGATTCAAGATCAGACTGCACTTTCTGTGTAGTCTGATCTTGATCTATACTGTCTACAAAAGATCCTTTAGTCGTGCTCAGCATTCTAAATGTAAATATCAGAGGAACAACCTTCTATAAGATAAGAAGTTGACGGTATTTTTGTACCTTTATGTGTTTTTCTAGACCAAAATTGTTACTGTAAAAATGGGGGCCTATGGCAGGAGCTAAAAGTAGTACATTTAATGGCATAACTGTCAGACACGGCATTTTTCATTGACGAAAGACAGTATTATAGAAATCGGATTATTTTGAAATAGCCTTCTATGTAATTATCCAGTTGTACTTTACATAGAAAGTTTGATGTCTTAATGTTTTGTTTTTTTTTATTTGTGCATTGTTATGCATTTCTTTCTGTACGTCTGTCTCCCTTTACCACACAATGCCGACTTTTAATGACCTAGGAGGTAAGCCTTTTGAAAATATTGTGGGAACAGGAGAAAATGCTGGTAACCAGCATTTTCTCCTTTTCCCACAATGTTTTCTACCCTATCAAAGGAAAATTCCATCATTTGAGTCTTATTGATATTGTCATCTGTAAATGCTTTCAATTCGGACATGGCTAATATTTTGTCATCTGGTAAAGGGATTAAGATACGCAGATTATACTCGTTTTTAGCCAGTTTTTAACCCATTTCATCTTAATATCATCAAACTATAATCATTCTCTCATCTTCATGCCAAATGTTGCCCCTGACGGTTACAAGGTTGCATAGATTAAGACCAATAGAAAATGTATTTCATTACCTTGGGGGCCATGAAAGAAATCACTGTTGTGACGTTTCCGGTTTTAATTCGAGGATTTCCGATATAATGTATTTAAGTTAACCTGTTACCAAACAGTCCGACTTTTAACGACCCTGAGAAAGAAGCCTTTCGGAAACATTGAGGGAAAAGGAGAAAATGCTGGTAACCAAAAGCATATTTCAGTTCTTAAGTCAAGTTTATTTTGTGGTCTGCAAATGCGTTCAATTCGACTTTTCTTAAATTTTGTCCTACATGTGTTCAAGAGAGATATTTATTTCATAGTTATGAAATTTTAGACTAATTACAAATACGTTTTTTTCCCCTTAGGCAAACATAAAAGTTTTCTATACTAGCACTTCAAACGGCCACCTTAGTTTTCTGATAGTTGTAAAATGTTTTCGATCGATGTATTATTTTACAGTGCTGACACTTCGAGACGCCATCAGTTTTCTGATATTCCTTATCCATCTCATCCCAGACAGTTCAATATTTGGTGTGCCATATCCATATGAAAGAGTATAGCCCTTTATCTAACGATAACTCTCCCCTTTCCCCTTCTAAGTTGAGACCATGTTCGGACATGGTAAAAAGTAAGTAAATATCTCTGATAGGGTAGAAAACATTGTTAGAAAAAGTGAAAATGTAGGTTATCAGCATTTTCTCCTTTTCCCACAATATGTTCAAAAAGCCTTCTTTTTCAGGATCGTTAAAAGTCGGGATTATTTGGTAAAATGTCAATAAAAGAGATCAAAGAATGAACTTTATCATGTAACCGTTATAACTAGGTTCTATGAGTAACCAAGTGCATTTGGCGCGATATAAGCGAACACGCTTCTGAGCTGTTCCTTTACCCCTTGGTCCGTATTCACTAACTTTTCTTATATATATTCTTGGTCTAATTCTTCAGACTTTTCTAAACTTGAAAGTAACACAACTTCTGATTGGCTAAACCAAATGGTTTAGCCAATCAGACGTTGTGTTACTTTCAAATTCGGAAAATTCTGCAGCATAAGACTAAGAATATTCTTAACAATGGTCGGTGAATACGGACTACTAAAAAGTAGTGGGCTACTAAAAAGATTACATAAAATATTTCCATCTAATAAAATATGAACTGCTACGAAAGTATTGCCGTTTAAATCCTTTGTTCACTAGAAAACTTTTACTGTATGGGTCAGTGTAGGTCCAAGATCAGACTGCACGTTCTTTGCAGTCTGATATACGCCTACACTGTCCTATGCGCGCATCGAGTCTCATATAGCAGCCTTAGGGCTAATTTAACCCTTTACTACATAACTCCGAAATTGAACGACCCTCAGAAAGAAAGGTTTTGAAAATACTGGTAACCAGCATTTTCTACTTTTCTGGTTTTACCACAATGTTTTCTACCCCTCCCAAATCAAATTTCAGTTTTCAATATTGTCTGCAGGTGCTTTCAATTTAGACTAATCTAAATTTTTTTTGTGTCGAAAAGAATGAATTAAAGTGCAGAGCGCGAAGATAAGCAGTTGAAGATTTCCGCTGACCCTCTCCATGTTGATCATAAAAATCGGTTGAAGAGTAAATCACAGAGAGTGGTGTTCTAATCTGCTCTAAGAATGGCTTATGTGACGGTAAACAGTCTGAGCCTAGCTCCCTTGAACTTACATCCAAACGTGAAATTGTCTTTATTCAGTTTTATAGGAACTTTACGTATTTCTATAATTATGGTTTCTATTCGTGGGATTGAAATTTTATTGCGTAAATGTTGTAGTTGCAGAAATTCTGATTTACTTTTTTATAAATACTGGAGGCAGACAGAAATTATTATTGGTGCTAGGAAGGTTTTTATTGCAGTCGATTTTGATAACAGGATTGGTCATGGAAAGGTTTTTGTTTGTGGGTTTGTTTGTGTTTTTGTTTTTGTTTGCTTTTCATGAACTACACGATGAACCTTTTGTTTCAGATAGATATTACGATATCTGGAAATCTTCTCATAATAGCAGATCAAAAACATATTTACAAAAGACTTATTTTCTTTGGTTGAAAGTCACGTGTACGTATTCCTTACGCTTTATAGGATCGTACAACGGAATATTATATTATCAGAATTCAACAGGGGGCCTCAGTGGTCGATTGTTTCTCAAAATCCATTAATAAATGGCCTCATCATGCACCGTAAGTTTTCGCCCTGTTTGTTGTGTACGAACGTACACAACACGAAGACGACTATTCGGTAATAAAACACAGATGGGGCTATCAACCAGGGGCCGTATCACCAACCGTTCTTACTTGCTTCCTTCGCCTAATCCTAAATTCTGGAAAAAAAAAAAGACTTGCTCTGGTAAAGTGAATTTAATACATCTACGTAATGTATTATACCAAGCAAGTCATTACATAATCACGGATCCATAAAATCCACTTCGTCTGACAACCGGCTGCATCCCGAGGTAACATGGTCTTAAACATGCAGAATAATTACCAAAGCAAAATGTTTCGACACAAGTCAGCCTGCGCGGACTGCGCAGGGAGTCGATACTTTTTGCAAACGCATTAATCTCCCTTTTCATAGAGCATGGCTCATTTCTATTTTATTAAAACACAGAAATTACGTTGCTTTGAAATTCAGAAAATTCCTGATAATTAAATAAAGTATGCTTTACAGAATGGTTGCTGCATATGGGGCCCTTAGCACACTTTACGTTCGGGTATAATTGAAAGTGATTCGCTTCAATCGGCTAGGCCGTATTCTTCCATTCTAAATAAATATTGTTCTATTTCTTTACTCGAAGACTTGCCATTTGATTGGCTGAGACAATCTGTATTAGTCAACCAGCTTACTAGTCTAAAAATGCAGAGTTAGTGTTTGATTTCGTCTATCTTTATCATGCCTCCTAATATATTGTTATTACTTTTAATGGGGGTGTTCGATCGGAAGTGCAGCGCGATTTACATTCGCCAAGTTATATTGCCTAGATGAAAAATAGATCTCTATCGCCCTGTTTTGAATAAATGAAATCTAATTCTGGTCTAGAACCGATGAGAAAAAATTATCCTAAGTTAAATGACTAAAGTCACACCTTGTCTTCAATTATCATTGCAAGGTGTAAGACAACTTTAAAAACTTGCATTTCAGTATCTTTTCTCAACAAATGCCTGTACCCGATCACAATATTGTAGATAGTCAACTCTGGAAGTACTTGCAGGCGACAAACCGGCGTGACTCATATGATAGGATATGTCTCGGAAATAGTAGAAGACACTGTAAAAACAGGAGAAGGTACTTTAGTCTGGAATACCTGCCCCTACCACTACGTTATCGGGTCAGGCAAAGCGCAATAATGGCGGCCTCCTAGGTGTCCTCAAGCGTACCTACATGCTTCCCCGTTTTCCCCAATTTCATGTGATCCAGTTTGATCAGTTAATAAAATGAGATCAATTTTGTACCAAAAATACATTACCGAATCTAAAACGTGCTGTTGGGGTATGGTTTAAATATAAATTCGACTATGAATCATTTTAAAAGCAGACCTGTTTTCGGACACTATGCAAGTCCATTGACATTTCGGATACTTAAAGCATTTCTGATATATAGATTTTCTGTCTAAATAAGAACGACATGTAGAAAAATTCAAATCACTGCCGTGAGTTTATTGTAAGTGATTTGTTTTGAATACACCCTATGATCCAATTTGATCGTGTGAAATAACAATATCCCGTCTCCTCTACATATTACCCACTGGGGCCGCCATTATTGCGCTTTGCCTGACGTACACTTGTAGTACGGCGGGGTACCAGACTAAAGGTACTTATTCGAAGCACTTTCTCCTCTGTCCTATTCGTGTCCTAAACGCATTTTTCCTCAGGGTCGTTAAACACAAGATTATTTTAGTACAATGTTTAACGTTATTTTTTTTTTTGCAGATATCGCAGCTTGAGAACAACTCCTAACATATTTGTGGTAAACTTAACGATTGGAGACTTTTTGATGTGCATCCTGTGTTTACCGCTGTTGATAAAGAGTTGTTTGTCAGAGCCGCACTACGACGAGTTGGGTTATATCAGTAAGTTATAGATTTGCCGTTAATACAAAAATAATTATTAACGCTTCACAGAAAAAGTTTTACCAGTATTTTCTCTATTTCTCAAAATGTTTTCTTCAGAAGTCTTCTTCGTCAGGGACGTTAAAACTCGGGATTGTGTGATAAAGGGTTATACAAACCATTGTAATAAATGGAAATTTTTATCTGCTGAGATATTTTATTTTCTTGCTGAACCTGTCTAGGGCAGTGCACCTGATTCAAGCTATGTTTTGGTGAAAATATCGACTCCGTGAAATATATAAACAAATTTGCGGTCACTACCACTCCTCAGAACTCGGCCGATTCCATAACTATATGAGACGTGCCCTGTGAAAAGGGAGCTTAATGCATCTGCGAAAAGTATCGACCCAGGTCAGCCTGCGCAGTCTGCGCAGGCTGACCTGGACCGAAATATTTCGCTATTTGTCATTTTTTTATATGCCAAAGGACCAGTTTACCCCATGATTTAAACAACTTTTTGACAAAATGGATTGTATGGATCCATAATAGCATGGTGACTCGCTTGGTATCATCCATCATGGACATCCATAAAGCCCCTTTTTGCCAGAGCACGGCTCGTATGCATCTCACCTCGTGTACCATATTGAATCTACTTTCAATGGCATGGTCTTAAACATGAAGGCGTCTTTGGTTTATCGACGACAGTGATTTTATTTACATGCATCGGCCTGTCACTGAAAACTGCCAACGAAATTAATTATTCACACTTGAAAAATGTGTATGAATAAACTGTCTGGATATGGAAATGCATTCAGAACGTTTTCGATTATCACTTTGATTCATGAATTTCTTTGTCGGCGGAGTCTTATTGTACGAGTTATAAAGCGGTCTATTTCCGGCGGAGAAAGTAAGGCGTATGAGAATACAAATATCACCCTAGTGATATTCCAACAAACGACAGATTTGACATTCGGCATACCTCGGGTGATTAAGTCTCTCGGCTGTATCAAGTAACTTGATATGCACCTACACAGTACATTTCATCACCGGAAGTATACCGTTTTACCGTTGGTGAAATTGTAAGGTTCCTCTTTGAAAAAAAAAAAGTGTCACAGTTTTCTATCAATATCTTTCTAAGAACATTTCCGTCTGCAAACAGCTTGCTCATTCAATTTCAAAATAGGGTGGTTCATCAATTCCGTTTGGAGCTTTCATCGACAGAATGATAGCTGTAAATAACTTCACCGTGGTTGTTCATGTCGTTGCTAAGCGATTTACAGGGGCGCCGCCATGTTCAAGATCATGTGATTGGTAGTTCAAAATGGAAGCCTCCTTTATACGGACGATTTTAGATGTTAGTACGGAATCTGCCGAGTTGTGAATAGTGACGGATTTGATCAACGGTTCACCCGAGGTTTGCCGAATGCGTTCACTACCTTCTAAAAATCATTTGCAGTAGACAACTATAATTATTTTTTTGGAAAAATATGGATTATCAACAAGACTTAAGGTGTAGCGTATGAATAAATGTGATGACGTAGTGGTAGGAGAGCTTGCTCCTTAAAAGTATTCCATTTTGCCATAATATTTTCAACAATGGCGTACCAGCTGCACGATGAAAAATGTCTTCTGCCTTAGATATTGGGTTGAACTGGAAACTGCACAAATTGATAGAGGCGAGGGCTCTTTATCAACGCTGATGACGCTGCACGATTGACCTCATTTATAAGCGTGACCACCTTATCCTATCAAATGAGCCATGCGCGGTGAAAAGGGGGCTTAGTGCATTGCAAATAGTATCGACCCATGTCCGCGCAGGCTGATCTGTGTCGATACTTTTTGCTTCTGGTGAACTTTTTTCAAGGACTATTTTACCCAGGATTCAGCCGGTTCTCAGACAAAATGGGATTTATGGATCCATAAATTATGTAATGAAGTGCTTGGTATCATGGACCAAGGAGATACATTAAGCCCCCTTTTTCCAGAGCGTTAATATATTACCCTTTAGAGTCCTCAGAACAAGTTTAATTGTTTTCGAAGACATCGTGCATCGAGATCCCACTAACTTTTGCAGACAGTGTAAATCATAATTTGAAATATGCATTGTCCGTCAGTTTGTGAAATGTTCTGAAACGTTACCCCCAGAATCACAATAATATATGGCGTGCAACACACGAAAAGGGGCCTTCGGACATATGCGTAAAAGTATGTCGGCCAGATCAGCCTATGCAGTCTGTGACTAATCCGAGACGACACTTCCCGTTTTTGTGCGATTTTCTGTTTCACGAAAGTCTACTGTATGAAAAAAATCTTATGTAGTCGTAAAGTGCCGTCTCGGATTAGCCTGCGCAGGCTAATCCGGGACGACACCTTACGCAAATGTTCGAAGGTCTCATTTCGCATGTTGCGGGCCATATATAGTCTTCTTTACTGAACTAAAACAGTGATTTGAGCCATGCTCTGTGAAAAGAGGGCTTAATGCATCTGCAAAAAGTATCGACATAGGTCAGCCTGCTCACTCCGCGCAGGCTGACCTGGGTCGAAACTTTTTGCTATTGGTCAAATTTCTTTATGTCCAAGGACCAGTTTAACTCATGATTTAGTCGGTTTTTAAAAAGTGGCTATTATGGATCCATAATTATGTGATGGCTTTCTTGGTACCACGGATCATGGAGATGCATTAAGCCCCCTTTTCTCAGAGCATGGCTCATTTTAATTAGCGCTGTTGAGGCTGAAAATTAAAACCTTTGATGTTGTCTGTTTTTTGTGCCATTTGTCGAAGACAATGCCACTGTGAGTTCAATACGGTATTTTGAAAATCATGTATCGTAGTTTGTGCAAAACCGAAGGAAGTAAACTCAGTTAAAATGCCACAGCAGTGCTTTCAACGCAGTGAGGGACGAAAAATGAAACGCGTTTATACAAGTTGGCTTCTTTCAAAAAGAAGCCAGGAGAGGTCAGCGTCAGTGTTTTCAAATAGTTTATTGGCCTTTAATTTCAACCTCTTTTGCTTTACATGACGGTCATCTGATCTTCTTTCCGCCTTCTCAAGTCGCATGATCTTGTCCAGCGGTCTTCTTTCTCTTTTTTAACAAAATTCTTCATACTTTTTCTTCTGCTTAGACTTATTTGCTTAATGAAGAATTAAAGTTATTTGAGAGGTCATTTGTAATCATGGCAAATTAATGTAACAAATCTTTTCTGAAATTCGTCATATCTAAAAGTGGGTGCAGGACAACTAGCCCCAAAGATAACTCGCCCCAAGGCAACTCGCCCCCAAAAAACTCGCCACAAGGCAACTAGACTCACCTTCAGAAGACAACTAGTCCCAAGTTATGAGACAACTCGCCTCACATATAAGACAACTCGCCCCGCTCTTATTACTATCACCTGAACGTATTTATAAAACCGAGACCTGTGTAAACTGTTATGATTTTTATCGACCTTCTTTCTTTCTTTTTTATCTATATATCTTTCTCTTCTGTCTTTTGTTTAAGTGATTGAAGATTACATTATTTCGTTTACACCAAGTGAACATTGAAGTTAGCATAAATGATGCTGACTTGACCAGTTTGACATCCCTGACATATTCAGTTCATGGAATGAATTTTCTATTACCGGTATACTGTTAACATATACCCGTTCTTTTCAATCAACCAATCAATCAATCAGTCAATCAATCAGTCACATCGATCGTTAGACACAAAGAAAAAACAGATGGATAAACTAACTACCAGTCGTTAGTTTGATGATACTTAAGTCATTCATGATTGCTTTTATCTGGAAGATCTATAGGTACATAAAATTTTGACGATAAGCCATTTAAATAATGTCTCTTAATCCTAGATAATTACTTTTGTATTTCAGTAAATTACCTGTATTGTAATAGATTAGCATCAAAAAAGTTGTTGTTTTCATGAGTTGAGAACCAATATGTAAGGAGTTTATGCTCAGGACGAAAATTTTGCTTGGTTTTAGCAGTTTTTTTTTTTTAAAGTGGGCGCGATTATTCAAATTCTGTGAACTAGCCCATGTTTCATAATCTTTTGACGAGTTGTCTTCTGCGTGGGCGAGTTGTCTTCAGTTTGGGGCGACTTGTCTTCACAATGTGGGGCGAGTTGTCTTCGGACGATTTTTTTGTGGGGCGAGTTGTCTTTGGGCGAGTTGTCTTTGGGGCGAGTTGTCTGTCATTCCTAAAAATAGAACCACGTCTATTTCTTATTTCGGTTTTTTGATTTCTCTTTATTTAAAAAACCATGACGAAACAGACTGTGTACCATACTAATTTCGCAAGAAAAACGGATATAGACAGCGAATTCTGTGGCAGTCTGCGTTTTAAACTCACCACTGTTGGAGAGGTCTGATGACCTGATGACCTCTCCAATAAGATCACGATAGAACTACATTTTACCTTTAGTATATCTAGACCTTTATTCATCTCTTGGTTTCACCAAACGTGAAAATATCACGTTTTGTTGTTCAGGTAAAATGAGAGACCTATCTGAAATTGTCGTGAAAACAAAACGTTACCTGATATGTCCTTTCGCGCTTTATTCGCGTTATAAAATATTAATCGCACAATAGTTCCACGTGTTTTTTCCCCATCTTTTCGTAATCGAGTGTAACTATTGTTCAGCATTTTGTTCTTTCCAAGTCTTTCTCTTTCTTTATACATGTACCTGACCCTTCGAGCGCCGGATAAACTCTGCACACATTTTCAGTGTGGAAATGAGACCGAAAATATTGCCAGTCCAACATTGCTTTTGTCCAGAATGTCATTCACGTTTTGTGCAGTCTGCAGCCTGGGTCCGTATTCACCAAGTTTGAAAGTAACACAACTTCTGCTTGGCTAAACCATATGGTTTAGCCAATCAGAAGGTGTGTTACTTTCAAATTTGGAAAAATCTGACGAATAAGACTAAGAATGTCCTTAAGAATGATTGGTGAATACGGACCCTGATCTTGATCTGCACTGGCCGCAAAGGCACTTGTGGTTGTGAAAGGCGCGACATATATAAGGATAACTTTAATTCGTATTGACATTTTACACGGACGTTTTCAAAGTTGTGTGCTTCAAATTTGTTTCATGAGGTGACGATTCTAGGAGGCTTCATTTCAGTTCCTAGAATTAAGCCCCGGTACAGATTTATTTTTATCTAACACTGTCGATTCAACTTTATTCATGCCTTGTTTCATTCAACATTCATGCACCAAACCTGACCGTACACACTTCGTTATACCTTGTTCGTTTATTTTTATGGTGTTAAACAGTATTTTCAGTTATATTGCAGCGGCCAGTGCACCTATCCTATGCTTTACTGGAGGTCCTTTTACCATCAGTACTTTGCACGACATTCTTCCCAAGCCCCTTGATGCTGATCTAACTTACTTAGCAGGTTAAGGGTTAAAAAAAGTAACAGAACTTTGGCCTCTACTGAATCTGCAAAATCGGTCCATTAGATTGGTATAAAAGTTATACTCATTAAGCAACGCGTCAGATTAGAAAAAAAAAATACAATTTTGGGCGTCTTGCAGTGGACCACCCTGCTGGTGAAGTGGACAATATGTCCTGCATTACGCTTTAATTCATGTGATATATTCACTCCTGGTTTGATGATTCGTAAAAGATACCAGATTTTTTTAAGCTTTGTGCGCGTTAAAAGTATCGCATCTGTTTTCGATAATATTGTCCATATACCACTGGATGAAAAAAAAAAAAACGGATCTGGGTTCGAAATCCGTGATAGGTGGGATCAAGCTGTGGAACTACTGACATCACGGTGCGAATACTGGTTAAGGTCTACAGAAAGCAATCATCGAGAGTGATTAATAGAAGTTGTGAAAACTTGTTTCACAATCGATGGAAGATAAATATGAGGCATGCTTCTTGAAAAGGGGCTTACTACATCTGCAAAAAAAAATATCGATCCCAGATCAGCCTGCGCAATTTGCGCAGGCTGACCTGGGCCGAAACTTTTCGCTATTGGTCAATTTTCTGCAAGTCCAACGACTAGTTTACCTTATGATTCAGTCGGTTGTTCGACAAATTGAATTGTATGGATCAACAATTATGTGATAACTTGCTTGGTAGTATGCATCGCGGAGATGCATTAAGCCCCTTTTTGCCAGAGCATGGCGTCGAAATGTTAAAGCTAAATGAATTCTTGTTACTTTCAAATGATTCACACGGATATTTTCAAAGTCGTATGCCACACGGAGGTAACTGGGTTAAAAGCGTAATGGCTCCAAAATGAGACAATCGCGGAAAATCGAGGCAACCATAGAGGGTGATCATTACAGCGTTAGGCATTCTACAAACTCTTTATTTTTGAAATTATCAGAAAAACAGTGCCAATTTCATCCTTAAACATTCGGCACCACAGTAAAACCTGTTTTAGCAATCACGAAATAGAGGACTTACAAGCTCTATTTTGGACAGGTGGCAGCATAATGCTGATTAAACTTAATGCAGAGCGCTTCCAAAAGACCTTTCTGCATTACGTTTGAGCTATATTATGATGTCACCTGTCTACATAGGTCACTGTGCCTTTTCGAGGACTGTCTTTTTTTTTAAACATGTCTGACTTAGTATATTACTGATGTCTTTTCACTGTAGATATTTACAACAAATAAAATCTAACACAACGGTCAATGTTATCATCGTGTTTCTTTTTCTAATTTCAGTATGTAACACCGAAGCATTTCTTGGTGCCATCACCGGCTTCATTTCCATACTGTCTCTGACGGCACTCGCCATTGACAGATGTTACGTCATCAGTCGCCCTATTCCAGCCACCTTCAACGACAAGAAAAAACGTGTTTATATTGGCATTATATTCATCTGGGTCTTGGCAGGGGGTGGGGCATCGGCCCCTATTTTGGGATTTGGAAAATACGTTCAGGATGGTTCAAGAATCGTGTGTAGCTTTGACTTTTTTACGAGATCTACAATAAACATCGCATACAACATAACCATACAAGTTTTATATTTCTGTATACCTGTTACAGCTATTGTAGCGAGTTACGTGACCATCTTTGTCAAAGTTCGCTCCCATGAAAAGAAGTATTTCCGACAGAAGACAAATGGGACATTCGATGAAATTGTTTTACGGCGGATGAGAAAAAATAGGAAGCATCAGAAAAACGAGCTTAAAACTGCCAGAGCGGGTATCATTCTTGTTGTTGTATTTTGCTTGTCCTGGCTACCGTACAGTATTGTGAGTATTGTTGCCTTATATGGTGATAATTCGTTTATCACTCCACTAACAGTGTCCATTCCAGCGGTATTCGCCAAACTTTCCACAATCTTAAATCCTATTTTATACGCTTTGGTACACAAACGCTTTAAGAGAAAGATATCTCTTTTTCTTCAGCGTTATTTCGAAAGTGTACACACAAACACTAGTAACTCGAGTAAGAACAGACATATGAACGGACACAGCAGCCACCGTGTTTGTAATTCCATTCGAGGTCACGTGACAACGACTAGAGAACCCATTTTGTCACCGATGTAATACAAAACAAAGCGGGTTATGTGTTTCAGTGCAATGATCTTTTTAAACTGAACACGTAAGAAATACGTGTAATTTGGTTGTTGCTCAAATATTCATTTTTCAATCGATTATGACACAGAGAAAGTATCTTTTATTTCTATACAACACACAACTTTTGTACACGCATTGTTGCTCTCTTGCCTTAACTCTTTACCATTAAAATTTAGCCTTATGCAATTTGTAAGCATTCGCAGACTACAATATAAAGTTACTAAAAACAGAATATTTGTCTTTCATAGGGTAGAAAACATTATGGGAAAAGGAGAAAATGCTGGTTACCAGTATTTTCTCCTTTTCCCACAATGTTTTCAAAAGCCTTCTTTCTCAGGGTCGTTAAAAGTCAGCGTTGTGCAGTAAAGGCTTATCTCTTTACCAAACGACAGAATTTAAGACTAGTCGAAATTGAAAGCATGTGCAGGTGACAAATAAAATGTGGTTTAAGTAATAAAATTTGTCTATGGAAGGGTACAAAACATTGCGGGAAAAGGAGAAAATGCTGGTTACCAGCATTTTCTCCCTTTCTCACAATGTTTTCAAAGGCACTATTCATGAGGGTTGTATTTCATTTTTCTTTTAATTTTGGCCACTTGTGTCCCCTTTCAGGTCTTTGAGTGAGTCTACATTCAGCCTATTCTGTAATGGGTTTAACTCTTTACCAGATGACAATATTTAGATACATCAAAATTGAAAGTGTCTGCAGACAGCAATTTAAATGTGTCTCAAATGACGCATATTTGTCTTTGAAACGGTGGAAAACATTATAGAAAAAGAAGAAGAAGATGCTGGTTACCAGCTTTTTCTCCCTCTCCCAAATTTTTTCCTCCCCGTCCAAATCCTAAACGATAATACCGGCAGCATTTACTTTGTCGTCTGCTATTGCTTTCAATTTGGACCAGTCTTGTTGTCTGGTATAGAGTAGTTTCTTTTTTTATGTTCAGAAATGTTAATTTATCGTACTATAAATTTATCGTACCCTAACCGTAAGTCTTAATTAGCCGACGCACGCAGTGAGGTTTTCTGAATCGATGTTTTACGTAGATGCACTGAGCAGCTTGCAACCAGATTTCATTTCTCGAACTGAGTGGTTTTTCTTTTTTAGAAAATCATTAAAAGAACTAATAATTTTTATTCGCCTGCAAAGTTCGTTTTTCAAACCAAGATATAGACAGAAATGCGTCCAGAAAACATTTGTGGAATGTCCTTTTTTTTTTTTATTTTGTTCTGTAAAATTTCTTATACCGTCTGTCATATGTTAGACGATTTTTTTTCTTGCGTAACAAGCAATAAATGGAATATAATGTTGTAAGTACTCTCCCAGTGCTTGTAATTGCTGTGTGAGAAAATTTGATATCAAGCGAGACCGAAGATCGAGCGAGTTGTCAAAATTTTCACGGCTTACGCAACGGGAAGCAAATACAAGCACCAAGGAAAGTTACTACAATAAAATATTACATTCATTAAATACCCACAGATTTCAAAAAAATAAATATTGCAATTTTCGATAATTTTACCTGAAAATGGTGCTCTAGGAAATGCGGTTTTAACTCTTTACCAAATGACAAAATTTTAGACTAGTCCAAATTGAAAGCATTTGCAGACGACATAATAAATGTGACTGAAAAATTGAAATTTCTTTTGGGAAGGGTAGAAAACATTGTGGGAAAAAGAGAAAATACTGGAAACCAGCATTTTCTCCTTTTTCCACAAGGTTTTCAAAAGGTTTTTTTATTTCTGAAGGTCGTTAAAAGTCGGAATTGTGTGGTAAAGAATTAATGCATCGTCGTAATGTGTTTTATCACAGGCCTTTGAAGCTCCATTGGTCTGTTACGGAACACTAACATTGTTCTTGGTTGATCATCGAATACTTGCGAATTGGTGCATCGCCTGTATATCAGGGAATACTCAAATTTTCATTTACATCGTTACTATAAATAGCACGTTGGCGACTGCCTCTATCTTGTATATAATAAGACAAGGTGTGCCACGAAATCGAAGAAAATTTTTACCCCTTACCCTTTCAGAGATAATATTTAACCTAAAACGGAAAAAATAAACCTAGTTACCGTTGCAGATGGGTTCACACATGATTTTTCTTGAGTACTTTGACCTTAGAAAGTTCCAAACGGCTCTTGCGATCAAACAATAGCTCTGATCTTAAAAAATTTAAAAAGATTCTACATTTTCCGGATCGCCATGCGCTGACTTCACACAATTCATTATGACGCAGCGAATTATAACTCGCATGAATTTACTATCAAAAGACGCGCCAAAGTTTTTGACCAATAAACGGTAAATACGCATTTGAAAATACATGTATACGAAATGGAAGATGAAAATCGTGATACTGGATTAGATGAAAAGATAAATTATAACAGACGAAATATTAATTTGATAATTTCATCAATATATCAACAAAAGAATTTTAGATCTTTGTTTGAAAAAAAATATTTTAGTTATAATTCGCTGCGGGATTATAATTTGTGTGACGTCAGCGCATGGCGATCCGGAAAGTGTGGAAGCTTTCTAAAATTTTTCAGATCAGAGCTACAGCTTGATCGCAAGAGCCGTTTGGAACTTTCGAATGTCAGGGTACATAAGAAAAATCATTTTCGAACCCATCTGCAACGGTAACTAGCTTTATTTTTCAATTTTCGGTTAAATATTATCTCTGAAAGGGTACAGGGGTAAAAATTTCCTTCGATTTCGTTGCACACCTTGTCTTATTATATACAATACAGAGACAGTTGCCAATGTGCGATTTACAGTAACGGTGTCCGATAAGCAAAATTTCGTTGTCCGGTAATAGACCAATTGAGTTTCAGTGGCCTATGGTTTATCAAGCAAGTCATCCTATAATATACTACCAATAGCAAAAAGTTTCAACCCACGTCAGCCTGCGCTGCAGATCGGGGTCGATACTTTTTGCAGATACATTTAGGCTATGCTCTGTAAAAAGGATGCTTAAGCCATCTGCGATAAGTATCGACCCAGGTCAACCTGCGCAGCCCGCGCAGGCTAACCTGGGCCGAAACTTTTCGCTATCGATCAGTTTTCTGTATGTCAAAGGACCAGTCTACCTTATGATACAGTCGGTTGTTAGAAATAAAGAATTTTATGGACCTCTATGTGATGTCTTGCTTGGTATGAAGCATCATGGAGATGCATTAATCCCCCTTTTGCCAGAGCATGGCTTATATACATTAAACCTCCTTTTTCACGTGATATGACTTTATGTTTATACCATTATTTTGTGGGAATGATATTTAACATGATTATGAGTACAGCTGCGAATGGTAATTGCTACTCATTTCACACCTATAAAACTTTATATTTAATTAATGTTGATTTTAAAGATATTTATTGCCAGGAAACTTTGGAAATTTGAGTTGTTTTTGTTATGTATGCTGAAACAAATGAAAGATGAAAAGAAAATGATACAAATTAAAGAATAAAAAAATGGGAAAAAAATATTTATTTCACTTTTGTAGTACCTTTTAAATATTCATCACAACGTTTACGCATCGGCAGCGTGGCTTTGTTTTGTGTTTTGGTTATGACACGGCTACCAGTGCACGCATCCAAATATTCCTTATGTTGCTTAATTCTTTACCAAAAAGACACAATTTTGGACTTTTCAAATTCCAAGCCTTTCTAGGTCACGAGTTTATATGATTCATATTGTTGAACTGTCGCTGAAAAAGTAGAAATCATTACTAGAAAAAGAGAAAATATAAGACAGCTTTTTCTCTATTTTCCACAATGTTTTCAATAGCCTTAACTACCAGAGTCATTTATACTTGGGATTGTTTGATCAATCAACCCTTTATCACACAGTCCAGACTTTTAACGACCATCACGGGGAAGTCTTTTGGGAACATTGTGAGAAAAGGAGAAAATGCTAGTAACCAACATTTTCACCCTTTAATAGACAAATTCCATCACCTGAGCCACATCTAATTTGTCGTCTGCACAGGCTTTCAATTTCAATCAGTCTGAATTATTGTCGTTTGGTAAAGGGTTAAGAGTTAACTCTCCAAACTCCAAGTATATAGACTCGACCTCGATCTCTCTCGACCACTGAAAAACCAATCCACTGAATGTCAGAAAGACGATCTTATAGACTTGACTAAACAAGCGAATGGTATACTCTAAGCACAGACTGCCGCGTTCTGTGTAGCCTGTGGTTGACCTATAACGTCCTCAAAAGCCCTGGCTTTCGCCGTTGGCGCTGAAAGGGTTAGGAATTGCAGCTTGCAGAGGACTGTCTTCTTTTCGTCTTGCAGCTGCCTAATTTTGAAAACATTGTGGCAAAAAAAGTTTAAACCATGCTCTGTGAAAACGACACTTAATGCATCTGCGAAAAGTATCGATTCAGGTCAGCCTGCGCAGTCCGCGCAGGCTGACCTGGGCCGAAACTTTTCGCCAGTGGTCAATTTTCTACATGTCAAAGGACCAGTCTACCTCATGGTTCAGTAGGTTGTGAAAAAAATGCGGCCATTATGGATCCATAATTATGTGATGGGTTGATTGGTACAGTGGATTACGGAGAAGCATAAAGTTTCCTTTTGCCAGAGCGTGGTTCATATTCATTGGTGCCCCAAGCTCCATCACACCTCAACACCTGTAGACGTGATAAAGACAAAACAAATGGGGCTAAAACAACGCATAGCAGAGAAATGAGAATGAACCCTGTCGCAGAGGCTCTCACCAATCCTCGAAAAAAGTATTTGTCGAAGAAGTATTCGGTCGCGTTACCTGTTGATCAAAAGCCCCCAGCTCACTCGTCATAACTCGGCAGATTCCTACTAGCTCACTCGTCATAACTCGGCAGATTCCTACCTACATCTAACCTCCATTTTGAACTACCGATCACATGATCTTGAACATGGCGGCGCCCTTGTAAATGGCCTAGCATCGACATGAACAACCACGGTGAAGTTATTCACATCTATCGGTCTCTCAACGGAATTGATAAACCACGCTAAAAGTTGAATGTAAAAACTGACAGCCGATGGAAATATTCTTAGAAAGATATCGATAGAAAATTGTAACTTATGTTTTCTTTTTTTTTTTTTTTTTTTCAGAGGAGCCTTACAATGGCGCTTTTAGACTTACTACACGAAAAAGAATATTGAACTTCAAGGAGCAAATTCTCTTTACATCTCCCTGTACTCTGACTAAGATAATCTAAAACTGAGTTTGCTTTGCAATCAAAACTATGCCAAGTTTTAACGACCCTTAGCGATATGACTTTTGAAAACATTGTAAGAAAGGGAGAACATGCTGGTTCTCCTTTTTCCATGTTTTCTACCTTTCACATCCTATCGTGCGAGCTGGATTTGATTTATCGACTGCAAATACTCTTAATTTGGACAAGCCTAAAATTTTGTCGTATGATAAAGAATGAAGTGAAGTTTCCAGGATAGGACTTGTCTTTGAAAGATCCATGTCGTTGTAGGAAAGGGAGATAATGGTGGTACAAGCAATCCTCTCCTGTTAAAACACATTAAAACACACTCGTCACAACTCGGCCGATTACGTACCTACATCTGACCTGGTCCGTATCAAGAGGGTTCCATTTTTAAAATACTGCCAGTCACATGATCTTAAACATGGAAGCGCCCATTTCAGTCGACTAGCAACGGCAACAACAGCCACGGTCATAAGCAACCTGTCGCTGAAAAATGTCAATGGAACTGATAGACCGAGATAGAAAATAAATGTAAAGACTTTTTGTCATCGGAAATGTATGAAGAAAGATTCCCACAGAAAATTGTGACTAGTGTCTTCTTTTTCTGAGCGGAATGTTACAATTTTAAAAAGCGGTGTACTTCCGGCGAAGAAATGTACCGTTCCGATGCATATCAAGCTGCATAATACAGCCGAGGGACTTGATCAACGGATCACCCGAGGTTTGCCGAATGGTTCGGACAATAATCTGGTCCCCGATTTAATTGTACATATTACCTGTACACTTTGCGGTATCATGGGAGGTAACCAATTCATTCAAACAGAATTTTCAGCAGTCTTCTTCTTCAGTTTTTTAAAAAATACGGGATTGTTTTCTTAAAACATGTGATAAAATATCATTCCCACACACCGAAGTTAAACTACAAGGTCGCAAACTTGGCACTGTAGCTCAAACGTTTGGTTTGTCTTCAGAAAGTTCTAGTTTAATCTTCTCTGGCTTTGCTCGTAATACGGGAGTGTCCCGCGGCAAGGCACTCCAGAGTCCTAGCCTTATGCTGGTGTAAAATAGGCAATTCATGCTGAAGTAAGCTGTCGCTGTGATATGACTAGAATACTGTTATATCTGTTACCAAACCATCCTGAGTTTAACCCTTTACCGCACAATGCCGCCTTTTAACGCCCCTGGGAAAGATGCCTTTTGAAAACATTGTGGGAAAAGGAGAAAATGCTGGTAACCAGCATTTTCTCCTTTTCCCACAATGTTTTCTACCCTATCAAGAGAAAATTAAACCATTTGAGCCACACTGAAATTGTCGTCTGCAAACGCTTTCAATTTGGACAAGGCTAAAATTTTGTCGTCTGGTAAAGGGTTAAACGATCCTGAGAAAAACTCTTTTTAACCTAAGACTGCTACTCGCGACTAAAGGACCTTTTGCGGACGGTGTAGATCAAGATCAGACTGCACATAACGTGCAGTCTAATCATAGATCTACACTGTCCGATAAAGAGGCATATTCCCCCTAAAATGACTGTGAAATAACCACATTTGGGTTTTTACCATTGCCTTGAAAATTTCATTTAACTTATTCAGCAAGTTAAGGGTTAAAGAACAACGCTTTTAAAGACAAATCTACCGTTAGAGCCACCATCTGCAAGTCTAAAATTTTGTTGACTCTTAACCCTTAGGCTGCTGAGCGCGACTCATTGACAGAGCGTGCAGTCTGATCTTGGATCTACACTGTCCAATAAAGAGATATTTTCACAAAAAAGTAATTTTGACTGAACATTATTTCGTGTTTTTACTATCGGCTTGAAAGTTTTATTTAAGTTATATAGCCGGATAGGGATTAAAGAGTGAAAGCGATTGAAAACATCATTCAAAGACCCAAATCAACAACCAGAGTCTCTTACTTTACGTGACTATTTTCAATCCAGCTTGTTCCCAGTAAATTCAAAGATCAATAAGAGTAATAACTTCTGTTGTTATTGCCTCTTAGCCCTTTACCAGACGACAAAATTTTAGCCTTGTCCAAATTGAAAGCATTTACAGACGACAATTCCAGTGTGGCTCAAATGGTGCAATTTTTCTTTGATAGGATAGAAAACATTGTGGGAAAAGGAGAAAATGCTGGTTACCAGCATTTTCTCCTTTTCCCACAATGTTTTCAAATGGCTTCTTTCCTAGGTTCGTTAAAAGTCGGGATTGTATGCTAAAGAGTTAAACCGTTACTAAATAATCCATAGTTCTAATGACCCTCAGGAATGAAGCTTTTGAAAACAATGTGGAAAAAAGCGAAAATAATTGTAACAAACATTTTCTCATTTTCCCGAGATGTTTTTTACACATTTTAAGGCGGCTATCATTTCAGCTACGTTTTATTTGCTGTCTTTAACTGCTTTCAAAAAGGACACGTTTAAAATTTGGTGGTCTGATGCCGAGTGAATGTAACGAGTAAAGTACTTTTGTAATTTCGTGGAAAAAAAAAATCTGATGACTTATTTGTCTCTAAAGAGACATAAATCCTTGAACTGCGTAATAAATGAAACAAAAAGCCAAACATTGCGATTTCAAAGTTGATTTCACCTGAAAGAAAAAAAAAAAAAAAATATATATATATATATATATCGGACAGTGTAGATCAAAGATCAGACTGCACGTTCTGTGCAGTCTGATCTTGATCTATACTGTCCGCAAAAGGTCAGTGAGTCGCGATTAACCCTTGAACCCTTGAAGGACCGAACAGACAAAATGGGAAATTTGAATCACCAAAAACAGAGCCAAAATCCGTCATTTCATGCAAATTTTCGGCTAAATTGTAGCAATATGGCAGACAATGTAAACCTAGATTAGAGTCTACGTTGTGCACAGTCTGATTTTTATCCACACAGACCGCAAACGCAACTGTTGTTGCGAGTCATTCCCCGGATATTTTCCACTTTCCAAGTAAATATCGTGTTAGTTCCGTTTTATGGTTTCCCTACTTTCAGAATTTTTCCTTGTGGAGGAAACCGTTTTGTTTGTGCGAGTTTCTCACCATTTCACAATATCTTCTGAACACATTTACGGACAGAGATCTATAGGAACGGTCGTAAAGTGAGATGATCGCCAATGAAACATCATGGCAACGGGATAAACTGCATTGTTCCTTTCGAGCTGCTATCTGTCTAGAGCTATTCGAAAACATTAACACCTCATGATAATTCAAGTCATACCTGATTATGTATATATATTTTAGTCGCCTATTCTTATTCATGAGCCATGCTCTGTGAAAATTGGGGTTTAATGCATCTGTCGCATAAAAAGGTATCGACCCACGTCAGCCTACGCAGGCTTTCCTGGCTCGAAACTTTGCTATCGGTCAAATTTCTGCCTGTCAAAAGACCAGTCTACCTCATAGTTCAGTCGGTTGTTAGACAAAATGGATTTTATGGATCCATAAACATACGACAGCTTGTTTGGTATAATGGACCACGGAGATGCATTTAACCCCGTTTTGCCACAGCATGGCTCATATGTATTTATTTTCGGTATGGTTTATAAAAAAAAGGACTTGTTCAGATTTTCAGATTTTTCCTATCGAACATGTCTTGATTACTTCTCTGATACAACTATTTCACATTTATCGATCCATAAAATCTCAAATCATTCTTATTATACATGTAGTTATTTTCCAGGGACGCTTTCGAAGTCACTTCGGCCCTAAGTTCATTTCAGGCGAGACCGTGTTAAGAGAACGAAAAACAATTTTTGACTCTTAACTTGCTGAATAAATCAAATAAAAATTCTTAGCCAATACTAAAACACAAAATATCACAATATCAAAGTTTTTTTTTTTTTTCAATCAGAGAAAATCTCACTGTATCGGACAGTTTAGATCCAAGATCAGACTGCACATTCTGTGCAGCCTGATCTTGGATCTACATTGTCCGTAAAAGCCCACTGAGTTCGTGCTTGTGGGTAAAGGAGGAAATGCTGCTGATGAACAGCATTTTGTCCTTTTCTAGCCGCATTCATATGATCGTTCGCAAATGCTTTCAATATAAACGAATCTAAAATTTTGTTGTGTGATAATGAGTTTAGGGACAAACAGGAAAAAAAAAGATAGAACTGACTTATTTCAAAAGATGATGTTCAAAGCATGTTTTCCTCGGTAAGAGTGCAAAAATTTCTCAGGCAAAGAAAAAATTCAGAACGCGATGCCAGCTTGCCAAAAACCAATTGATTAAATTAACACGTCGAGTATTTTTTTCCTTGTTTGTTACTGTATTGTTGTTGTTTGTTTTTTGCTCCATGTTGGCAAAGTATTTACAATATTTCCAAACAACTTTCATATTTGGATTCTAAATTGCTAATCATCAGTCTAACCAACCCATATGTTACTCTTAGTTTAAGCATAAGTATCTTATTCAACAGTAACACAATACATGTATACAGAGAAAAAACAGTGTACACAATAAAAAGAATCAAAGTTCACCTTCAGGCTACTAGGCGCGACTAAAGGGCCTTTTGCGGACAGTGTAGATCAAGATCAGACTGCACAGAATGTGCAGTCTGATCTTTGATCTACAATGTCCGATATGTAGACATCTCTCGCAAAAAAAGTACCTTTGAAATAGCAAACTTCGAGTTTTTTAGGTATCGGCTTGGAAGTTTAATTTCATTCATTTAGTAGAAAAAGCGTTAACGTTGTAGATATGGATCAGACCGTAGGCTCATCTTATAAAGTGCTTTCTCGGATTTAAGGGTAACAGACGTATAAAGTGGATCATAGCAAGACAAAACGAGAAAATGCCATTGATACCAAAACAAAAGAAAGGAATGGGAAGGGGGGGGGGGGAAAGGCAGACTACCCTTGCCAAATTTAGAGCTGGACAAATTGACAACATGATGGCACACAGACACTTTTGATAGGGTACTGACCATTTGAATTCGAAGCTCTTTTCTGGAATTCAGTGCAGATCAAGATCAGAATAGACGCAGACTACTCTTGCAAAATTTAGCGCTCGACAAATTGACAAAATGATGGCACACAGACACTTTTGATAGGGTACTGACCCTTTGAATTGTAAACTTTGTTCTTGAATTCAGTGGAGATCAAGATCAGAATAGACAAAACTTGCAGTAACTTGGACCTACATTGTCGGGATATTTGAGTCTGAGATATTCTGGGAAAATCTATGAAATTTGAATCTTGGTGTTGCCAGGTTTGATGTTTGAGTTTTAATATCTTTCTTATTGATTCAACGCTCTAAATGACTTAAGAAACCTTTTTGAATCCCGACTGGATGAAAACGGACTTATCAAGTTTCAAAACCAAGACCCCTTAATTACAATTTTCATGGTGCTTGGTGCAATGATAGGGCTCTCCAGTCCCTTATCCAAGGACCCTCCCGCAACACCAGTACCACCAGAAGGGATCATACTTGCATTTCCTGGTTACACTTAAAGCGCCTTCACTCCTTAACACACAATCCCGTGTCTTGACGCCCTGAGTAAGGAGACTCTTCAGACCGTAAAGTTCACTTGGGCAGTATCTGACGTCGGAATCCCGTCAAAAGAAAAATCCAGTAATTTAGCACCGATTTCTTGTATTTATTTCCCAGAATCTCAGCAATTTATTGTCTTCGCTATGAAAAAGTTGGAAAAATAAAGAGGATCTGAGGCTTTACAATAATTTAACCTTCTAAAACGATTTTAGCCTATACTACTTTGAAAACATCTTCTTAGTTTAGACCTTTTTATTTTACATCGATTGTGAAACAAGTTCTTGCAACTTAATCACTTGCGATAAAGTTCTGCTTCCTTGAATCCTCAGCTCTTTACCGAACGACAAATTTTAGGCTAGACCAAATTGAAAGCTGTTGCAGACGACAAATTAAATACTGCTCAAATGGTCAGATTTGTCTGCGACAGGATATAGAACATCGTGGGAAAAAGAAGAAAATGCTGGTTACCACAATGTTTCCAAAGTCGTTTTTCCTCAGGGACGTTAAAAGTCGGGATTGTTTGGTAAAGGGTTAACCAGCACTCGCAACATGATATAGGTGTTTCCAAAGGTTGATCCCGCTTATCCAGCCCGGGTCCGTATTCACCAACCATTCGAACGTTCTTAGTCTTATTGTCCAGAATTTTCTAAATTTGATAGTAACACAACTTATGATTGACTAAACCATTTGGTTTAGACAATCAGAAGTTGTGTAACTTTCAAATTTAGAAAATCTTGGAGAATTAGACAAAGAATGTTCTTAAGAATGGTTGTTGAATACGGATCCGGGACCTTTGATGTGACAGGCCGACGCTCTATCCCTTCACTGTTGTCACCCACTATAAATCACCTTTTAGGATATGGATACTCAATATGAATTTAGCTTAATAAAGGGTGCTCGAGGTAATTGAAGCCTTTTTTTCCTCTGAAGAGACAAAAAAAAATTTGAGCAGTAGTTTTTGACTTTCCATTTGTTCAAGAAGATATTGCCGCTACAGTTTGTACCAATAGAACGTGCAGTCTGATTCAGGATTTGCATTGTCTGACACTGTAAGTTTTGTTCGGTGATAAGCACTTTTTAAGCTCAGTATTTGGGGTTTTACAATTGGTTGGATATTTCCATTCGACTCATTTATGTTTTACATTTCATGGTAAATGCGTGTTAGGAGATTTCATTGTTATAGGCAAGCATTTCATAAAGATTTATGGGCCTATTACCTTGACCTTGAGACCAACATTTCTTCCTTCAATTATATATCATATCCCGTAGACTATGAAGACGCAAAAATGGATATTTCTTTATAAATCATTTGTCGCCCTGTACAAATAAGCCGAGATCGTAGATAAACAATTACTGGATTAAGCAATAAAGTCGACCACCGTCTATCGAACGGCCTTCTTCATTTCCAAATTTAAACACAATATTATCTGATGAATTCTTAGTGAATGTTACAAAAAGAAAACAAGAGCCACGTTCTGGCAAAAGAGTACTTAATGCCTCTCCGCGATGCATGATACCAAGCAAGTCGTCACTGTGTTATGGATCCATAAAATCCATTTTGTATCACAACCGACTGAATTATGAGGTACACTGGTCCTTTGAGCTGCAGAAAATTGACCAATAGCAAAAAAATTACACCGCGGACTTTGGCTAAGCGATAATTGAGAATTTTGGCTTTTGATCATACATTACGGTGAAGAGAATGTCATTTGCTTGAAAATGACGACGGAAATGTCTCAACCTGAAAAATGAATGCCTGGGATTTTCCATAGTTATCTTATAAATCAAATTTTTATACTCGCAAACACTTACTTTACGAAATTGTCCCATGATCAATAACGCGTGTCGATTACGAGGATTCGTTGTTCAAATCAGTATGATGACGTCATATCTGGTGTAATAAAAATAGACGGAGTTACCGATTGCAAAACGACCATCCCGTTATTTCAAACGTCAAAAATTGACTGAGTGTAGGCGAGCAGTTTCTTTACCGTTGAAAAGAAGAATAAATGAGTCATGCCTTATGAAAAGGGGATTAAATGCATCTGCGAAAAGTATCGATTCAGGTCAGCCTGCGCGGACTGCGCAGGCTGACCTGGGCCGAAACTTTGTGCTTTTGGTCAATTTTCTGCATGTCCAAGAACCAGTCTACCTCAGGATTCAGTAGGTGGTTAACCCTTTTCCAAACGACAAATTTTGGACTGGTCCAGATTGAAAGAGTTTGCAGACGACAATTTTAAATTTGATAAAAAATGTCAGAAAAGTCTCAAACAGGGTAGAAAACACTGTGGGAAAAGGAGAAATTGCTCGTTACGAGCAATTTCTCCTTTTCCCACAGTGTCCTCAAAAGACTTGTACTGCAGACAGATGAAAACCAGGGCTTGTTTTGGAAAGGGTTAAACATAACAAATTTTAGGGATGCAAATTACTGTGATGACTTGCTTGGTATCATGCTATCATGGAGATGCATTAAGCCCCCTTTTCACAGAACATGGTTCATATCTAGATGTATTCGTAAACAAAATTCAACTTGCTCTTCATTTTCTTTCGTAACGTTACCGGCTATAATAATAAAAGCGTACGGAGAAAACCAAATATGCACCGAGGGCAGTCCAACCTTTTCTCATAATATTTATCGGTGTTTTACAAGAAATGTTTCTGTATGGCATGAAACCTAAATAGGTCCCTTTGAACAAGACGAAAACAACAGAGACTATTATTTACCCGCTTATGGTCTTACCCCGTTTCCTACTGAATTGACAGCAAAGAGCATGAAGATTTAGATGAACACTGATTTGATATAAAAAGTACTACTTTAGACAAATGATGAATATTAATTAGATATTTATATAAACAGCATACATCGTAATGTTTCTCGGTCAAACTTGTATTTTAGTTCTTTACAATTCGACTGTATCTGGTTACGTTGCCTCTGAGGATTCAATGTGAAAATATAATATACACTACCATCTGCAGAATTTTATATAGAAAACTATCGAATTTGATTAACCAACCATTCTCTTTTCAGAAATAATTCTAAATTCCAAGACTAAATATCTGATTGGCTGGGACATTCTGTCTCAGCCAAGCAGATGGCTAGTCTTAGAATTTAGAATTATTACTGGGGAAAAAATAGAAGAATGGTTGATGAATATGCTTCTTGTTCTTGTGTAGGATAGACAACGAGTGAGGTCTAATACAGACACAAGCGTTAACGAGTGTCTATATCAGATAGACAGCCCAACGAGCTTTTGGCTATCCCATTTAGACTACGTGGAATGACAAAGTGCTGAATATGCGATATATACAGACCAAATACTGAAAACTGAGTGGCTAATTTATCGGAACCGTGGATAACGACGATTTGAACTAAATAAACTTGCAGGAAAAAAATAAATTGTAGGTTTCCTAGTTATCGGCCCGCATAGTGGTATTTGGCAACGTTATAATTGAGCCATGTTCTGGTAAAAGGGGGCTTAATGTATCTCCGTAATGCATTGCACTAAGCAAGACTTCACCTTATGGATCCATAAATCCATTTTGACAAACAACAGTCAAATGCATGAGGTAGAATTATCTTTTGACATGCAGAAAATTTAAAGATAGCGAAAACTTTCGGGCCATGTCAGCCTGCGCGGACTGCGCAGCCTGACATGGGTCGATACTTTTCGCAAATGCATTTGGCCCCTTTTTCACAGAGCTTGGCTCATTTCTCTTTTAACCCTAGTAATCAATACCAGACTTCACTTATCTTAAATTCATACGAGCCATTACTATATGTCGATTTGAAAACAAAGGTTCTGGATAACCTTTTTTCGTAGCTATAAAATTTTAGACTCTTCCAGATTGAAAGCGTCTACAGACCACAAATCTGATAGATGTAGTAACGCGCTTAAGACCTTTGACAGGATAGAAAGCATTGTGGGAAAAGTAAAAAAAAAAAAATGCTGGTTACCTGCATGTTCTACTTTTCCCACAATATTTTCAAAAGACCTATAGGCTACCCCTTGGTCGTTAAAACTCGGGATTGTTTTAAAGAGCATGAACATCCTAAACATTGACTGATATAGTTGGATTTTATAGTGCAATTTCATGCCAAAAACAAATATTTAACAATTCCCCCTGCCAGTCAGACGGCCAGTTTTGGAACTGAACAACGGTAAGAACTTCGTCAAGAAATTATAAGAGCTAGTGCAATCAGGAGACGTTATTCACCTACAGCCTCAAACATTGTTCTAAATCTGAATTCCAGCAGGACTATTACTTAACTGAGTCAGATGATGATGATGATGATTTTGATTATTATTATTATTATAGTTTATTTCATTATTCATTGTTATTATTATTATCATGGTGGTTGGTGGGCATGATACCCAAATCTTAGTTCTAATATGACCGATATTTTCTCACTTAGTCCAGTCGGGGAGTCTTCAAATCTCTTGGTTTTTATTTGTAAACAAATGTCGTATTATATATTAAATTTTTGTTTGTTTGTTTAACGCCGTTTACAAAATTATTCGACCAACTGGTCGTCAGTCCTCTACGTCACAAGTGCTATTGGGCTTAGCGAATAAATTTTAAAGGGCATTAAAGATACATCCGTACAGTCAGAGAGAAAGAAAGAAAAAAAAAAAAACGCCGTTAAAGCTTGAAAGTGTGTTTAATGGCTCAGATTTTGGTCAGCAGTGTAAACATTGATAAATTACCAATAAATGTGATGTAAGGGATAGAGAAACTCAAGGATTTGTCCTCATCTAAAACCGGAAACGACATGAGTATTTCTTTGAAGGCTGCCAAAAATGAAAATGCTTTTTCTATCCGTCGTAATCTGTGCAACCTTGCAGCTGTCAGGGGGCAATATTTGGCATAAAGATACAGGACTAATTATAGTTTCATAAAATAAAGGTGGGCAAGATACTTCAGAGCCCTGGCCTGGTACTGGTAAAACACAGGAAATACATGAATATGAGTAGTATAGGTAAGTAGCCTAGGGACTGGTCCCTAGTCTACTTACCCTGAGTCCCCAGATCACTTACCCCGGGCAAGTGATCTGGGGACTAATCCGGTCAATTTGGAAAATTTTGGGTCGATTTTGGTCAAAAATGGCACTTTCTGGCATTTTTGCTTCCCCCCCTCCGGCCCTAGTCTGCTTGCCCTGAGTCCCCAGTTCACTTACCCCCGGGTAAGTGATCTGGGGACTGATCCGGTTATTTGGAGAATTTTCGGGTGACAATTTGAAAAGATAGATCTTTCATGGTAGATGGTTAGCCCTGAAAAGGGCTGTTTTGTTTGGAGACTGTGTTTTTTCTCTCTACTGACAGCTTTTCTTCGTTCTTCTTGGGATTTTCGGGATTTTGAAGTCATCGAAATTATCAATGTTTTTCCCGTATTTGCCCTGGCCTGTCAGTGTCGGTATGTTTTTCCCGTATTTGCCCTGACCTGTCAGTGTCGGTGAAGATCTCTTTTGGTCAACATGTCGCTTGTGGAGATGGCTAGCGTCTTCCTCTGATTTTCGTTTTGTTGTTCTTCTCGGTTGATTTTGTTTTGGTTGTTTTTCTTTCTTCACAACAGTTACGATAGAGTCCACTAACTTGTGAAGATTTGTCTTATCGAACTCGAACTCCACAGGAATCTTTACTGGAACTGCTGAAATGCTCTGTCTTTGATAGCGTAGTGTCTCAATGTTTTTCCATAACCGTTCGGTGTTTGTGTTTAAAGTTTTAATCTTCTCCAAATGTTTGTTGAATGTTTCCAGTTCTTTTAAGATCCGAGTCAACATAGAGTCTTGTTGCGAATTTAACTGTCTCGTCTCTTCGTAAATGTTATCCAATACAGTCGTCGGAATGATGTTTGCTGAATTCATAGCCGATGAGAGAATGTCTCCATTGTTTTCCACTGGTAGGAAAGCATCTAAGTTGAAATCGTTTAAGTCGAATTCCATATTGATTTTTTAACTTCCGAAATGTTCGAGAGCTATGAGTCAAAATGATGAATATATGGGAAAAATCGGTGTTTTTATAACTTGTCAGAGGGATTGACCTACTTTGACTTGGAATTAACATTAACCAATCGTTAGTTTCGTTACATTTTTTTGGATTTGATACTCTTAGACGTTGTAGATAGATCATATAGTACGTTATGTTCTATCTACATATTCTCGCCCACGTTCGCGCTTCTAATTCTGTTAATTCTAACGCAAAGTAGGTCAATCCCCCTATCATGCTATAAAAGAGACAACGTTTTTTATTCTTTTATTAATTCATTTCACGATGAAGTTATCGAAATTTTGCTGTGGATTGTTTGGTGGTAGGAAGAATAAGAAAGAAATGGAGGAGAAATGGGAGCAAGAGCGCATGGAAAAGAAAGAAGATGAGGCAGAAGAAAGGAAGAGAGTAAAGCATAAAGCTCTTCGGGAGTTCTTCGCCAGGAGAGGGTATGAGTTTTATACTCGTACCCCAATTGTTAAGATGGGTAATATTTATCCGGACCTGTCAGAGTTGATACCGCCAACAGAACATCGCGGTTGGCAAAATAAATTAATGAGAATGTATCCTTCATTGAAATGGTAAAGTATACGTTCTCTTTAATTTTAAAACAGCCCTTTTCAGGGCTATCCAATACCTAGAAAGAACTTTTTTTCAAATTGTCAAAAACAAACAAAGTCAAGTCCTTTATATGCTTTTCATATTTTTATTTTAGAACTTTTTGTACAATATTCATTACAATGAAACTTTGAACTGTAAAAACAAAATGAATGAAAAAACTTTTTTCTTCGGAATGTCATTGAACTTTGAACTGTAAAAAGACAGAATGAATGAAAAACTTTTTTTCACTTAGGCTGTTTTTCTTTTTTTCTTTGGAATGTCAGATTCACATTTACTCTTACGTTTTTTTCCCCTTTCATTGTTTTTTAATACCATATCTGGACACATTTCATCCCCGTGTTTTGTCGATTTGCAAAAGAAACAGTTGTTTTTTTTGCTTTGTCGTTTTTTCTTCTTTTCGTTATTTTGACGTTTTTCCTTGCTTTCACTGTCACTTTCTTCTTTCAATGGTACAGTTTTTTTCTTTTTTGGTGGAAATGACTCGTCGCCACTATCACTTTTTTCTATCAACGGTAAATCTTTTGGTTCTTCCTCCCCGTTTGAACAATCCGGCTCTGCAGAAAATTCGTTTTTTGTGCAATCTATGAGATTTTGTTTGTCCAGATTTTTCCGCAAAGTCTCTAATTTATCTGCTATTTTGCAGATCTCTGAATCCTTGATAGCCGTGTTGTCAGTCTGCATGTCTATAGTCTGAGTTTCAACGGATGATGTATCCTGTGGTGAACTTTTTTTCCATGTATTTTCATTGCTGAATGATTTGCAGAATGAATTTACTACCCCAACGTATTTCATATGTTGGAGCTTGACAACTGTTGGTGAAATTTTGATGTCATGGCTGAGCGGATCCACATAGACAAAAACATTTTCTCCTGTCTGCTTTTCTTTTTCTGGACATTGTTTGGCCCAATGTCCTGTTTTGTTGCACGTAAAACAAATATTTGTTCTCACGCCAGCCATCCCATATCGTTTGTCGAATGTCGCTTGATCCAGGATTCTGGTGATACGATAGACACCTTTTTCTGCAGAATGTTGGTGGGATAGAAATGATCCCACATAGTTCCCAGTATGGTAGACTTGATATCGTGGTGGTATATTGGTGATCTCATAGTCGTGAGTGTATGGGTTAACATACAGATACACTCTCTTTGGTGGTGTACTTTTTAGGTTGAAATCGCTCATTTTCTTTTATCGACTGCTCTGTTTGAAATCTTTCTGAAGAATGATGAGATTTTCACACTCGATGTCTCTATTTATACACTACTGTAAGGAAAGAGTCTATAAATTGTTTGTTTTTTCTTGGCTCCTTCATTTTGTCTTCTCAGCCAGAGGTGAAACGATGGCTAAAAGAAAAAGAATAGTAGTTTATTCAGACAGTGAAAGTGACGATGAGTCATTTCCACCAAAAAAGAAGAAATCTTTACCGTTGAAAGAAGAAAGTGATAGTGACGACGAGTCATTTCCACCAAAAAAGAAAAAAACTGTACCATTGAAAGAAGAAAGTGACAGTGAAAGCGATGAAAAATCTTTGAAAGAAGAAAACAGCAGCTCTACTTTGGATATGAAAAGTCTGTATGACTTAATAGAAAGGGGAAAAAAGAAGTCAAGAAAATTTAGAACAGAATCACATGTATTGTCAGTGAGTTTTAAGAAATTTGAAGAATTATCACCCCAGAGACTGCTTGGATTATTTGACGATGTTACCCATGAAATCATTCGAAAGTTAGATGCAAACCCGACAGATATGATTAGAATTACCATCGATCATCCTTCATTGGAGATGGGGATTCATATTCCCTTTTTAGCTACAGAACAACTGCAAGGTGAAACTATATTGAATGAAATTGAACGAGTTTTACAGTCAAATACAGAGTTTGTCTTGAACGACGGATCCATGACATTTGACATTACACATACAATACCTCCATGTGGTGACGGAAAAAATCTTAGAACCACAGAACTATTGGATTCGAAAGTTTTTGCCAAGAAGAAACAATCGCTTATTCAAATTAACAACCATGATCAATTATGTTTTGCAAGAGCCGTTGTTGTGGGAATTTGCTACCATGAACGTGAAAACAACGAAGTATGGAATCGGAGATGGGATTACATCAAAAGATCAAACAAACCCCTTCAAAAGATTGAAGCCGAGAAATTGATGAATGAAGCTGGAGTTTTACCAACACAGTCTGTAGGAATTGACGAATTCAAAAGAATTCAATTGTTTTTGTATGAAAAAGACTATGTCATTAAAGTTCACGATCAGCATTCCAAAACGAGGAAAATATTTGAACATCCAGAAGTGAAAGACGATAGTAAGATCATACATTTATACTTTCATCAAAACCATTATGACTATATCAAATCCATCAAAGGTTTTTTTTGTTGTGCTTGTTATTGTGAGTTCTGTGATGTGGGTTATAACAGGCGGGAAGATCATACTTGCTCAAAAATCTGCAAAGGTTGTTATCGTGCTGGAAAATGTCCATCAGAATCCAAAGAGTATGTCTGCTCCAAGTGTCATCGGCGATTTTTTAGTGCAGCATGCTTTGAAAATCACAGAAATGTTCAAGGTAAAGAAAAGAAATCCATTTGTGAATTAGTGAAACTCTGTTCAAAATGTGGTGTACAGTATCTTACCAGAAAGGGAAATCATATCTGCAAGGGAAAGAAAAAGTGTCATCTCTGCAAGAAAATAGTTGACTTTTCTCATCGCTGTTTTATTCAACCTTACCAAAGTAAGATGAAACACGACAGCGACGATGAGACGAGTACTTCTGTAGTCAAAAAACCACAGTTCATTTTCTTTGATTTTGAATGCAAACAAGATACAGGGGTGCATATCCCAAATTATTGTATAGCACATAGAGCATGTGATGATTGTATCGATAAACCACTTGATTTTCATTGTTCTACATGCAGTGAATTTGAAGAGGGTAGGGAAGTTATTTTTCAAGGAGAAGAAACTTTGAGTCAATTTTGCAAGTGGCTCTTTTCAAAACATCACAAAGGAGTCATAGCTATGGCTCATAATCTCAAAGGCTATGATGGGCAGTTCATTCTTAACTATATTGTCAAAGTTGGGTTAAAAGTTCCAAAATTGATCATGAATGGAAACAATATTATGAAGTTAGAATTGAATGGTGTGCGCCTAATCGATTCCTTCAATTTCATGAACTTTGGGCTGGCGAAATTTCCAGCCACATTTGGTCTTCAAGAAATGAAAAAAGGTTACTTTCCTCACTGGGCAAATACAGATGAATTCTGGGATTACGTTGGCCCGTATCTGGATATGTCTTATTACAAACCCGACTCAATGTCTGAAGAGGGTAGGTCGAAATTCATAGTCTGGTATAATGACAAAGTTCAAAAGGGTGAGGAATTCAATTTTCAAAAAGAGATGGAATCGTACTGTAGGTCAGATGTCGATATCCTAAGACGGGGATGTGCTGAATTCAGAAAGCTGTTTATCGAACAGGGTGGTATTTGTCCATTTTTAGAGGCAATTACCATCGCCGATGCTTGTAACAAAGTCTGGCGAAGCAAATATTTAGCAAAAGATCAGATAGCTATCATTTCAAGTAAAGATTCGTCCAGACGTCGTTTTTCTATGAAAGCGATACGTTGGATTCAAAGCGTAGCTCGGGAAAAAGCTATTCATATTCACCATGCAAAAAATGGTGGGGAAGTTCAAATCGGAAGATATACTGTAGATGGTTTTCACCGTCAATCAAACACGGTCTATGAATTCCTTGGGGATTTGTATCATGGTTGTCCTGTATGTTATACAGATCGAAAACAGATCAACCCCATCAATGGGAGACCCATGGGTGAATTGTACGACCATACTTTTAAACGTATAGGAGATATCATAGAAATGGGGTATAACGTCGTGACCATTTGGGAGCACGAATTCGATGCTAAGATGAAGAAGGATAAAGAGTACAAAAAACTCATTGAAAAGTTATATCCACATTTGGATCCCATCGATCCGAGGGAGGGGTTGTCTGGGGGAAGATGTAATGCCATAAAAATTAGCTACGATGTTGATGAAAAAAGCAAGAAGGAAATCAAGTACATTGATATCTGTTCTCTGTACCCTTATGTTTGTAAACATAAATCCTACCCTGTGGGCCAGCCAGAAATTTTGACTAGTGAGAATATTGAGATGAACAATATTCGTCAGTATGAAGGTCTCATTAAATGTAAAGTTCTACCCCCGATGGATTTGTTTCACCCCGTTCTTCCAGTTCACTGTAACAATAAAATGATGTTTCCACTCTGTATGAAATGTGCAGAAGAAAGTTCAAACATTTGTAGCCACGGTGAAGAAGAGAGGGCTTTGGTCGGAACTTGGGTTAGCTTTGAATTATTCAAAGCTCTCGACTGTGGCTATCGGCTAATACAAGTGTATGAAATCTGGCATTTCAAATCTGTTTCGGATCAGTTCTTTAAAGGCTATGTGGATAATTTCTTGAAAATTAAGCAAGAAGCTAGTGGTTACCCAAATTGGTGTCAATCAGATTCGGAAAAAGATCAATTCGTTTGTGAATATGAGAAGGCAGAAGGGGTTCGTCTTGATCCAAGTTGTATTCAAAAAAACCCTGGGAGAAGATCGTTTGCTAAGATTATGTTGAACTGTCTTTGGGGAAAATTAGCCCAGCGTGAAAAATTGACTCAGACGGAATACATCAGTGATCCGTCTAAATATTTTGAATTAGTCACCAATCCCAATTTCATTGTAAAGCATGTAGAAATCTTTGACGAGGACTGCCCATTCATCTTGGTTAACTATGAATCAAAATTGGAACATATTGATACCCACGCTACAGCCAACGTGATAGTAGGGTCTTACGTAACAGCTTATGCAAGGTTGGAATTGTACGCCGTTCTTGAAAAGTTAAAAGATAGAGTTCTGTATTTCGATACAGATAGTTGTATGTACATTCATGATCCTGAATTGTGGAACCCTCCCATTATTAACAGTAGGTTAGGAAAATGGACTGATGAAGAGCCTGACTGTAAAATTACCCAATTCAGAGGGCTTGGACCTAAAAATTATGCTTACAAAATGAAAACAAAAGATGGAGAAGAGATAAGCAAATGTAAAGTGAAGGGAATTACTTTGGATTACAATACCAAGCAGGTGGTGAATTTCGATACCTATTCAAAATGTGCTTTAGATCGTACGATAGAAATCAAAATTCAGTATGATTGTAAAATTAAAAGACATAGAGATAGAACAGTGACCAGCGAAGCACAGACAAAAACGTTTCGCTCTGTCTATACCAAAAGAGTTATTGTAAACGCTACTGACACTGTACCCTATGGTTATAAAAGTCTGAGAAAATAAATTTCTATAGCGCATTGTTTTGTGGTAAACAGATAAAGTAAGACGTTTTTAAAAACAGTGAAAAATGGCAACTATGTTACCGTTACCCATTGAGCTACGTGAAAAAGTTTATGGAGAATTTGTTCGACAACACACGCTCGATGAAGGAACACAGTTTAAGCTTAAATTCAGATGTGTGCAATTTTGGATAGATAAATTGCACAAGGGAGTTGCAAAAGGAGAGACATCTTGTAAATTGTATAGCATGCACGACTTTATTACAATGCTGATAACTGAGTCAAACTTCGATACCCCCATCAAAGGGTATTTAACAGCTTGTTTGTGGAAAAGTGACTATTTCACTAAGCAGTTGCAAGCCACAAGTCGATGGCGATTCATTATCATAGGAAGACCAGAAGAAAGTTATCTGAATCTACTGAAAATGAAATCAGTCCTGTTTAACTTTTACTTACGGTATACAAAATCAAGAGATAATGCAGAAGGAGTGGATATCATGGAAGGGTATCTCCTATTTGGTAGAGATGTCACAGAAAAAATCGTACTTTCAACTCTTTCGTCAAAAGCAGTATTCAAAAACGTCTTCGAAATTAGAGGAACGTGTGAATATAGTGGTTTGGACAGTGTATATAGTTTGTTTTTGGGCAATGAACAATTGCACAAAACTGTTGTGGAACATGAAGACAAGTGGAAAAATCGAGGTATCTGTGAATTTGCATTGTAAAAAATGTTTATTGTAAAAAATGTTTTTCATTGTAAAAAATGTTTTTTAATGTTCAATACAAAATGTTCAATAAAAAAATGTTCAATAAAAATGCTTTTATTTTCATTGATATTGTCATTTTATCAATAGCCTTTAACGAGAAAAGTAAAAAATATGGATGTACAATCCATATTATTTCAACACCCTTGTAATATTTTCATCACAGGACCGAGTGGATGCGGAAAAACAGAGTTCGTTCATAAATTAATTGACTATCGAGAAGACTTGTTCAACATCGTTCCTGAAAGAGTTGTTTGGTGTTACAAAGAATGGCAGCATGCTTACAATCTTATGCAAGAAAAGTTCAATTCACAGTTCAAATTGATAAAATTCGTGGAGGGAATTCCTGACGATGAAAACGAAATTGTCAGTGATGTATCTATTCCACATTTAATTGTCTTTGATGATATGTTGGGTGAAAAAGATGAGGAAAAAATTAAACTTTGGTTTACAAGAAAAGGACACCATCGTAATGCAAGTGTGATTTACATCACGCAAAATATGTTTCAGCAGTCGAAATCGAGTCGAACCATTAGTCTTAATTCCAGATATATGATTTTATTTCGAAATGAACGAGATAAGAATCAAATTAAAACACTAGCTCACCAAATGCAAGCCCCACATTTGTTACCTGCTTATGAAGATGCTACATCGACGGATCATGGTTATTTAGTCATAGATTTTCATTCACAAACAAAAAAAGAATTAAGACTACGAGCAGATATATTTCATCGTTGGCGTACGCAAGGAACTGAAAGAGGACCCATTATTTATTCTCCCGCTTAAAAAACTTTATGCAAAATTCTTGCTTAAAAGGGAATTACATTTTGAACATAAATCATTTTTATGATTCACGCCCGTGAGTAAACATGGCATTACCAGTCACATCGAGTTCAGTTTTAGCTGCTTTGCGAAATTTAAGTCAACAAACCGATAGACATGAAAGAGAAGCTGTGTTAAAAGCAGGATTAAAAGAAATTTTAAAATGGTTTACGTTGGCTGCGCAAAACATCATTGAAAATAAAATCAAATTACCAAAACAAACCACGACGTACATGACAAAACATAGAACAGATATTGAACGGTTAGCAGATCCATCCATAGACGAGGAAAGTAAACGTAAAATCATTTTAAAACCTGGAGGGGGAGGGTTTCTAGGTGGTGTTATTATCAGAAGCTTACTGAGATGGGATGGAGTAAAAACCATCAGAAAATTTGGAGTTGAAAGACAAACTCGAAAACGTGTTCCACGAAAACGTGCACCGCAAAAGAAAAAATCTCCAAAAAAGAAAAAATCTCCAAGAAAGCGTGCTCCGCAAAAGAAGAAGTCTCCAAAGAAAAAATCTCCAAAGAAAAAATCTCAAAAGAAAAAATCTCCAATTACGATTGATGAAAGATTTGTTACTACCCGAAAACGAACCCCTGTACCAAGTACCATTTCAGAACATCAACAATATCCAAAATCTAGAGAGGAAATACTTGGTGAAAGAATGCGGAATTACCAAAGAAAGTATTCAAGATTTATATTACCAGGCAAAAAAATAGCGTTTCAAAGAATTCCATCCGTCGCTTGGTCTCCAAATACATTGGCTAAACATAAAAAAGGATTAAGAAAATATAGACGGATGATAGAAGATATGCTGCGATATAACCTCGGCACAGGAAGATATAAACTTGACGAAAAAAAGCAGATGCTTGACCTTGGGAAAGGAAGATCCGTTCCCGTGGATTCGTCCATGGCTAGCGCTGACACATTGGTTGACGCTCTCTATTCACAGTTTTCTTAAAAAAGTAATTCTGACTGTAAAAGACAGTATGTTAAAAAGTTTTCTTTTGAAAAACAGTATGTTAAAAAACATTAGGTATAAATGATAGGTGCATGGGTGTTGTATTATCATTTAATCCGATATCGAGTTAAAGTCAACATGAAAAGAAAAACACCTCTGATAAAAAAACATGGTTCAATGGTTATGGCCATGATGCAGGCTACACCAAAAATACGTAAAAAACTTGTAAAAGATTCATCGCCAGAAGTGATAAGATGTATATCGGAATGTTGTCATAACGTTTTAAAAGGCAATGTACATTTATCATCAGCTCAGAAGAAGAAATTGTATTCAAGCCGACAACATATCAGACGTTTAGCTTCGAAATCGGCTTCTGTAAAAAATAAAAAACAAATATTAAATCAAAAAGGTGGATTTCTTTCATTACTTGCACCTGCATTATTACCATTGTTAGGAAAAGCCGTTATCGGAGGAATAGGAGGGGCACTTAAAGCCTTATAGATAAAAAATCTTGTAGATAAAAAATCATGTCTGTTAAAAAAATGGTTATCGTGCCTTATCAGGTTTTAGAAAATATGAATCGTTGGAAAGACGAGCAATATCATAAACCTCGTTTACCACCCAATCCGCAAGTTGTGGATGCAGCACATCTTCGACAGGATATGGGTCATATTTTACAAAGCACTGATTTGTCAGAAACAGAAAAGGCTCAAAGGTATGGTGAAACTTTGTTTAAGTTACAAAATTCGCTTCAAAAAGCAAGACCAACTTTGTTCAACTCACTTCCAACGACAAAAAATGATGACAGTATACAGAAATCAGCATCTGTTACCTTGCATGATCAAATTTTGCAAAGCGTACCAAAAACCATGAAAAGAAAAGCTGAGTTACTTTTGAGTATGATAAAAGATAACAATAATTTAACTTGGGACGAACAAGGAGTCGTGTCATACAAAGGTGTACGCATTCATGGTTCCAATATCATCGATCTTATCAATGATACAATTCGTCAGAGAAAAGGTACTGAACCTAGAGGGTGGAAAACTTTTTCAAAGGCATTACACGAAAGCAATATACCGCGAGAAGTTATTGGTAACTCAAATAGATGGAGATGGATGCAAAAAGCTCAAGATCAATCACTGAGTAAATCAGTGAGTGAAGATGAAGAATCCTACGGCGGATCCGATCACTTATTTCACACGCCAAAAAGCGTACAAAAAAGTGCAAGGAAATCGCTTACAAGAAGTGTTAAAAAATCCGCAAAAAGAATAAAAGAATCATCTCCATACATGAAACCTGAAGAAAGAGAAAGACTGAGGCAATTCTATACTAAAGAGTTGTTAACTCCACCAAAATCTATAAAAAAGACCCCTAGCCGTAAAACGCTTCAGTCATGGGAATCCTGGTAAAGCCTAAACTTGGTTACAAACTTGGTTACAAACTTGATTACGTGTTAAGAAAATTGTTTTATGATCCCAAAAGTACTGTCGCATTTACTGGAATAAAGCAATTGTATCACGCTGCAAAATCTGTTTTGAAAGGAATAAGATACAAAGATGTTCAAGAGTGGTTACGGGGTGAATCCACCTATACCTTACATAAACCAATTCGTCGTCGTTTCAAAAGACGAAAAACTATTGTAAGTGGTATAGACTATCAATGGCAGGCTGATTTAGCTAACATGCAACATTTAGCAAGACAAAATGATAACAAGAAATATTTACTTTGTATAATTGACGTGTTTTCAAGATTTTCATGGGTTATCCCTATTCCAAATAAGATGGGAAAAACTTTGATTCGAGCATTTCAATCTATTGTTCAGAAATCAAATCGGAAACCTTTATCACTTCAAACAGATAAAGGTTCGGAATTCAAAAACAGACAGTTTCAGCAATACTTGAAAAAGAATCAGATTCATTTCTTTACCACCGAAAATCCAGAGACGAAAGCAAGCATTGTTGAAAGATTTCAACGCACTTTAAAAACGAGAATGTGGAAATACTTTACGTACAAGAAAACAAGACGTTACATTGACGTGTTGAATTCTTTAGTTAAGAATTACAATCATACTTTTCACAGAAGTATCAAAACATCTCCTGCAATGGTAACAAAATCAAATGAGGCAGAAATTTCGAAAAATCTGTATCCTCGTTTATCGACAATTGCAATGACAAAAAAGCCAAAATTCAAAATTGGAGATCGTGTTCGTATCAATAAAACGAAACGTACATTTGATAAAGGTTATTTACCGAATTGGACTCAAGAAATATTTGAAATCACTCATGTTAACAAGACATTTTCACCTATCACCTATAAAATAAAAGATTTAGAGGGTGAACAAATTTTGGGGACTTATTATGAATACGAACTTCAATTGATAAAAGATGATGAAATTTATGAAATTGATTCAGTTCTTGATAGACGTACAAGACGTGAGGGTAAAAAAATAATCAAAGAAATAAAAGTCAATTGGAAAGGTTATCCAAAAAAATTTCAAAGTTGGATACCAGAAACGCATTTGGTATCCTGATCGGAAAAAATCTTATCTACAAGATTTTTATAAATAAAAAGACAATACAATTATGATAAATTCGCAGTCAAACATTGAGACTGGGACAGAAAGTGTCGATAGTGTTAGTACTAAAAATTACAACTGCTGTGGAAATCGTGTTCCAAAGAATCAGTTTACGTATATTTCACAGATATTAGTCATTTACGCAATTATTGCAACCTCGATAGTACATTTAAGTATTCAAAGTCAAGATCGTGAATTGTGGTTGATACTGTTAAGCAGTTCACTCGGGTATATTCTTCCATCTCCAGGGCTAAAATTCACAAAGTCTGGACAAAAAACAACTAGTGGGGTTGATTTCGTTGACAGTAAAAAAATTTAAAAAATTTAAAAAATGAATTCGTTTTATCTTACTCTACCTAGTGATAGTTCCATAAACCTTTATCCAAACAACACACAGTGCTGTTTTAAAGTTCATTTACCAAAAACAATTCATATTGACAGGGAAAATTGGGAAGTTGCATTAGTTCATCTTATTACCCCCTCTCAGTATTTAAACATAACTGAAGAAGAAGAAGCAAAGTTCGAAATTATAACTGCAGATGTTAATTTATACAATGCAGCAGCAGCGGCAGATAAAAGAAGAGATAATATGAAGATAATCCCAATAAAACGAAACGAAAAAAATGAAGCAGTAAGATGGTCAATTGGATTTTATTTTTCACCGGGTAGTTACACTTCAGCAAAACATGTTATAGAGGTAATGGACGATTTGATTCAAAATAACCTAAGTGAAATCTTTCAGAAGCATTCAATCGACGTGTCTATTAGCTATTCAACCTCAAGCAAACGTCCGAAATTGGCATTCACAAATATAACAAGAACCGGATTCAAATTTCATCCACAGCTGTTTTTAAAACTGGGAGGATCACCAGAATTCAAAAATGAGATAATTTTTTCGAGTAGAAATATTTTAGAGGTATTTAAATACAGCCCTAACATTGATGCTGGGTACAATCATCTGTTTGTTTATTCAGATGTTGCTGAATACACTATAGTGGGTGATACATTGGCTCCCATACTTCGTGTTCTTCCGTTCAAAACAAGCATATCAAGTGAAAATAATTATGAAGCCCAACATATCAACCATGAAATTACATTACCGCATTACGTCCCCGTTTCGAAATCTGATTTCGATACTATTCACATTCAAATAACAGGGGATTCTGGTATACCGTTTCATTTTATTATTGGTAAGACAATCGTCAAGTTACATTTCAGACAGAAAAAATAAAAATATTTGACAAATAAATATTTAAATAAATATTTGACCAAAAAAATGCTACCAGTTTATCGCGGCGAAAAACATCAGTATGGGTACGGACTAGGCTCCCTATTTAGATCGGCAATTAAAACAGTGACTCCATTGCTTAAACCCTTGGTCAAATCTGGGTTGAATGCTGTAAAAAAAGAAGGAATCAGACAAGGATTAGGGGCGGTAGGAGATATCCTTTTACGTGGTGAAAACCCTAAAAAAGTTGTAATTTCAAGGGGAAAACAAGCCATTCATGATCTAGCACAACAGTTAATACCGGGGATAAATAAAAGAAAATCACAAAAGACACGTCATTCATCTTCTCGATCTCGCAAGGGCAAGATCATTAATAAAAGACAAAGAAATCATTACAGTAGATCAAGGACTCTCGATATATTTGATTGAAATATATTATATATTATTATATATATTATATAAAAATGATGCAAAACGGATCTTGTGAATGCAGTAAATCAGAACTCAATGTTCTTTCTGTACCACCTACAATGACAACGATGCAAGAAAGTCAATGGGTTGAACATTTTCCAATAGCATCTTTGACAAGCAATTCGCCGATAGAATTCATCATACCACCTCAAACCGAACATTGGACAGATTTGTCACAATCGTATTTGTATATCAAATTCAAAATCGTTAAAGCTGACGGTACTAATTTAGAAGTCGGTTCAAATGTGGCACCTGTAAACAATTTCCTGCATAGTATGTTTAGCAGCGTTGATTTGTATCTAAATAATAAACTAATCAGCAGTAATTCAGATACCTATCCGTACAGAGCATATATCGAAAATCTTTTGTCCTATAATGCTGACAGCAAGACTACGTTTTTGAAAGCTGGTGCACTTTGGATTGAAGACACCAGTGGGCAATTTGAAACACTCAACCATGATGCGGGAAATACTGGACTAGTAAACAGAATCGGTGTAATCGGTCTAAGTAGAACTGCAGAGCTTTTCGGACGATTGCATCTTGATCTATTTCAGCAAGAAAAATATTTACCTAATGGAGTTGAAATCAGACTTAGATTAAACAGAGCCTCACCAAACTTTTGCCTTACAGGAGGTACTGCTGCACCAGATGCAAAAATTGTAATGGAAACAGTCAGTCTTCATGTACGAAATATTGAATTGTTGCCTGTTGTTGCAAATGATCTAAATCATCTCATAGCTCAGCAAAACATGAAAATTCCTATCCGTAGGGTAGAAGTAAAGACGTTTACTATCGGTAATGGTCTTCAGTCTAAAATTGAAGATCATTTGTTTCAAGGCCAGCTTCCAAAACGTGTTTTCATTGCAATGGTAACAAATGCTGCTTATAATGGGGCTTATGCTAACAATCCATTTTTCTTTCAACACTTTAATCTGTCAAAAATAGATGTATCATGTAATGGACATAGTATTCATAACAGACCCTTTGAGCCTGACTTTGAAAATGGGTTGTATTTGAAATCATATTTGTCTATGTATCAGGCTGTCTCAGCCTTAGGACTCAATAAATCATTTGATATTGCTAAAGAAGACTATGTTGGTGGATACTGCTTGTGGGGGTACGATTTGACACCTGATCAAGGCAGTGAAGAAGGACAACTTCATCCTATAAAAACTGGAAGTCTTCGCATTGAGCTTCAATTCGCGCAAGCCTTGGCAACAGTGATCAACGTTATTGTCTTTGCTGAATTTGACAATCAGATTGAAATCAACAGTTTGAGAGAAATCATCACAGATTATTAATCCTGAAAAATCAACAGAAACTCTCTGATCGAAAAAAGATAGCTTTCACAAAAAACAGTCCTTATCAGGACTAATCAACTATTGAAAGATAGATCGAAAACAGTCCTTTTCAGGACTATTCAACTTTTGAACGATATATCAGAAAAAACAGTCCTTTTCAGGACTATCTACAGGACTAAAGAACTAAAAAACAATGTCGGGAGTTAGATTTGCTATTTCACTGAGAAAAGAAGCAGAAAAAGTGAAATATTCCACCTCAGAGTGTCTTTCTACTCGGAAAAATGACATTCACAACAGCTTTGAAAAACATATGATTAAAGAACTACAAAATCTAATAGTCAGTGAAGTTCGCAACGAGTGTTACGGATGTCAAGTGGATCATCCCAGTCAAATACAGCATGAACTATGTTTATTCAAGGATAGACAAGAACATACAGATATGTTCATAGAACAAGCTATGAAGGAATTAAATCCATACAGAATCATGAAAAAATGGTATCCTGAGCTCGTAGAAATGAAACTCGATGAAACTGACTATGCGGAAGCCTACAGATTTTGGCGAAATATAAAACAAAACATTCTATCTGATATCACGGAGTCGTTCTTAAAATATTGGTGTGACAAAGTAAAACAAGCCTGGAAAAGTGATTAGAAAAATGTATACTTCTGAAATTCAATACATATTGGATCATGGAACATGGATAAAAAATCTACAGGCAAAAGTCTGTGCAAAAGATCAGTTGCCTCGACAAAAACCCAATCATGTGAAAGCCTACATTGTGAACACAGAGAAATCAACCGGTTCAGGAGAACACTGGGTGGCCGTGATATTTGATAATGATGGCAATGTACTATACTTTGATCCCTACGGTCTACCACCACTTGAGCCAGAAATTATTAACTTTTTAGACAATCATTCTTATTCGTGGAGATACAATCGACAAACTCTTCAGAGTCTACAGGGCAAAGTTTGCGGAATTTACTGTATCTTCGCATTGGATGCTGTTGCTAGAGGATATAATATACAGAAATATCTTCAACAGAAATTTCTCTCAACGGAACACCATCGAAACGATCGAAATGTATCATCGTGGTTTAATCAATACTATGGAAATCTATACAAGAAAATTTCAGAGACTTCTCCCCACAATCAGTGAAAAAACATTCTCAAAAATGATTTTTATTGTTAACAGTTTATTGATATTATGTTCATTTTTTGTCTTTTTAAGTTTTATTGTAAATATGTTCATTGCTTCAGTTCATTGTTTCAGTTCATTGTTTCAGTTCTGTTCAATAAAAAAGTTCAAAAAAGCAGTCGAGTTTTTCATTCTTTTTTCCCAAAAAGACTCAAATCTGCTTACATTTTTCCCCATGCTACGAGTCATAACTTTTTTACTATATTAGCATGAAAACATAGTTTGGGAAAAATGTATATGCTTTCCGCCAGGTCCGCGCTCTTATTTTTCAATCCTCCTGCTATCGTATAAAGAAAGGCTGATATTTCCCAATACATTCATCATTCGACTCTCAGCTCTCGACCAGTTCGGAAGTTAAAAATCAATATGGAGCAGAACAATATGGAGGAAATCAACCATCAACTGCGTGAGGCTCTCAAAGACTATCTAGATGTCGGACAACAGATATTGCTGCTAAACACTCAACCCGTACAACTACACCGTATATCACAACCGTTCAAAGATCTCGGTGAAAGAATAGTTCAACTATTCTTAAAGACAACACCTGATATTATTTTAGTTGATGTCAAATTTGGGAGAAAGATAACTTTCAATAACGGAGTAATGACGATCACAAAAAGAGTTGGAGTATGCCCCATCTGTCAGGCGAATTTCGGTTGCTGTCATTAGAAGTTGAAAAAATCACAACCACTAAAAAACAAAACAGTCCTTTTCAGGGCTAACCATATACCAAGAAAAGAACTTTTTCGAATTTGTCAATTCTTTCTCTCAGAAGAATTAAAACTCGGAAAAAGTCATAGTCAGAAAAACACAAGATAGTCAAACTCTATTTTTCTATCCCGAACAAGAAATTGTAACAAAGCTATGCATTGGTCAACGTTAATTCAGAGTTAAAAACATGAGACAAGTAGGTCAATCCATGCTGTGAACTATATAAGCGCGATGTTTTTTTCTCACAAAAAACATAAATACTTCAGCATGGTTCAGATTCTTCTCTGTCCTCACTGTGCGAGCAGATGCCAGATAGAGTGTGGAAAATGCTTTACACTCCTGGACTATCTTGGCCAGAAGCATAATTGTCCAGATCCAGACGAAGGATTTTTTGATGATGATGAGGGATCTACAGTTTGCTGTGAATTCTGCGGATGTGAAATCACCCCAGTAATTCAACCAGAAGAATTGTAGGTCTTGACAGTTCATTAAATCTTCCTAAAAGCCCTTTTCAGGGCTAACCATTTACCATGAAAAGATCTTTCTTTCAAAATTGTCAACTAAAACTCAAAACACTAAAGAAAAATGTAACAAAATATGCATTGACCAACATTTTACCAAATGTAAACACTAAAAAACTCCCATTTACTACTCAACTATCGTAGAGATAAGCCGATATTCACAATGTTTGGATTGACAATTATCCTCGCATTCCTATACTGGTTAGAAGAAAGAGAACGTATCAGATGTATCAAACATGAAGTGGACCGTCTGATACAGATCTCATATCCAGCGGAAAATATGAATAGAGAAAAGAGAGGCTAAAAAGTGTATTTTACACAAAAACAGCCCTTTTCAGGGCTATCCATTTACCAAGAAAAGAACTTTTTTCAAATTGTCAAACAAGCAAAGTCATAGTCAGAAAAAACACAAGATAATCAAACTCTAGTTTTTTCTGTCCCGAACAAGAAATTGTAACAAAGCTATGGATTGGTCAACGTTAATTCGGAGTCAAAAAAAACATGAAACGCTGAAGCGGGAAAATATAGGAGAAAATGACGTCATGAGACAACTCAATCCTGCTGAAAAGCTATAAAAGCCGACTCTATTTTATCATTTTCATTTCACGATGGAAGATCTCAGGAGGAACGTGAGAAATCTGATGAGACTGGCTGAGACCCTCAATCTGAAGATAGAGAGAATAAATAGGCAGCTGGCGGAGATACCTAGAGAGGAGAAGAAGAAGGAGTTTGTCATCCCGACAACAGAATGTTGGGATGATGATAACGAGCCGCCGTTCTCGTTGAACTTCGACTTGGGTGAAAGTCAGATGAAAAGACTCAAAAGACGAGCGGCGAGCAGCTGTCCAGCCTGCAGGAAAGTTGGAGGTTGTGCATAAAAACACAGTCTTCAAACAAAACAGCCCTTTTCAGGGCTAACCATCTACCATGAAAGATCTATCTTTTCAAATTGTCACCCGAAAATTCTCCAAATAACCGGATCAGTCCCCAGATCACTTACCCGGGGGTAAGTGAACTGGGGACTCAGGGCAAGCAGACTAGGGCCGGAGGGGGGGAAGCAAAAATGCCAGAAAGTGCCATTTTTGACCAAAATCGACCCAAAATTTTCCAAATTGACCGGATTAGTCCCCAGATCACTTGCCCGGGGTAAGTGATCTGGGGACTCAGGGTAAGTAGACTAGGGACCAGTCCCTAGGCTACTTACCTATACTACTAATATGTGAGCTGTCGCCGTGATATGACTGAAATAATGTTGAAACTGGCGTAAAATACCATTCACTCACTCATAAAATAAAGATGAAATGGTTTAAAAAGTGGCAGAAAACAAGTATATATGTATCTTTGAAACAATGATTTTCAGTTTATAGGTATGGTGTAAAAATATACCACCAATAATTATTTATGAAATGAAATCCTTTCTCTCTGAAATTCGTTAATATGTGAAGTTTAACACTGACGGGCGTAATTTGATTGAGGAAATTCGATAAATATGTTAACTTTGTCATTGTCAGGCGTCCGTGGTATTGTCGTGGGAAAACTTTGCATAACATTGAGTTTGCATAATGAATATTTATGGCGAAGGTTAGTTTGTCAACAACTTTTTTTTTCTGCTCGATGATGTCTTGCGTAGTATATTTTTTTATCTGTTTTTTTTTTAATACGGACGTTTGCCCTTCAGGTATTTTATACAGCCGGTATTTCAGATAGTTGCTGTTCATTTCGAAATCTAGTTTCCATCACATGAAACTCGATCAATCCTTTAGTCAAGCAATCCCGAATTTTGACAACCTAAAAGAAAGAAAACATTGTGGGGGCAAAAGGAGAAAATGCTGGTAACCAGCATTTTCTCCTTTTCCTACATTGTTTTCTATTAAGTTCGAACGTCTAATGAGTACGAATATCTAATTATCGCAGACTTCAAATATTCTCGGTGCTAGCTCAGAGAATGGATGTGCCTATACAATAAAAGAGAGCATATAATTGCTTCCTTGTTTAACCCGTAACCAAGCGACAAATTATTAGGCTTATTATTGAAAGCATTTGCAAATGAAAAATTAGATATGGTTGAAATGAATTGCTTTAAGTTTGAAAGGATGGAAAACACTGAGAAACAAATCCTATCTTTTGAGCTGCATTTCATTTGTTTTCTACAAATGCTTTCCATCTGGAAAAGCCTATAATCCTGTCATTTCGTAACGGCTTAAAAAGATCTGGATCATTGTTTGCTGTCTAGAAAGCATTTTCAAAATTCTGGCGAAGATTGTTAGAATATAACCTGCCAATATACAATGTGTTCCATCACCCCTTGAGTGAAGGTCTCGATTTCGAGCCTTACAGGAGGCACTGGGTTTTTGCGGCGTGGTAGTGCTGGTGAAACTCATGACATACATGAATATGTGAGCTGTTGCCCCGATATGATCGAAATAATGTTGAAAGCGGCGTAAAACACCATTCAATCAATCAGTCGATCTCATATTTCCTTACACTGGTGAGATTTTTCGCGACATACAATACTTTTTTGTCCCTTAAACGCTCGACACAGTATTAATTATTTATTTGGGATATCTATCTACCAGTTGCTAGGAACGATCGTTGTGAAGAGAACTTGATATAAAGCATCAAGGCGCGCCAGAATACATGTATACGAAATACTTTAACACCAAACGCAATGAAAATAAGCCTACCTCCAACCAAATATATGAGCCATGCTCAGGCAAAAGGGGGCTTAATGCATCTCCATGATGCATCATACCAAGCAAGACTTTACATAGACAGGGATCCATAAAGTCCATTTTGTCCTACAACCGACTGTATCATAAGGTAGGCTGGTCCTTTGACATACAGAAAACTGACTGATACCGAAAAGTTTCGGCCCAGGTCAACCTTGGCCCTTTTAGATAAAGAAAAACACCTCTAAAATATTGCTGTCTCAATGTTTTGCTGTTAGAATGTGTTACATAGTAACAGACTGTGTAGATCAAGAGCAGACTGCACGTTCTGTGCAGTCTGATCTTGATCTACTCAGTCTGCAAAACAATTTAAGTCTATTTAAGTCTGGTCCAGGGCTTTAAGGGTTAAGTTTTAGGGCCATAGAGTTGAAAGGATTGATTGATTGTATGGTGTTTAACACCGTTTTCAACATTATTTTTTTATATCGCGGCGGCCAGTGCACCTATCCATACTTTCCTGGAGTTTCTTTTACCAGTACTCCGCACAATATTCTTTCCAAGCCACTTGCTGCTTTCCCATATAACCATCGTCGCAACAATGGTCAGTGGTGAGAGAGGAATGAATCCTGTCGCAATGACTATAATCAATCCTCGTAAAGAAATTGGCCAAGCCGGGGATCGAACCAGCGACCTCCTGTTCTCAGAGTTGAAAGGAAAAATGAAAAAAAAAAACAAAGACTTGCTTAGTGAACTCGTTAAATTCATTCACTTTTCTCCCGTTTCAGTTCATTTTCTGGGATCACTAGGTGTTAAATTCTAATTAGTTCGCCCTAGTCATATCCCCTCTGGGGACCTAGTAGTGTCACTGGGCAAGATTCTGCAAAGTCCTAGCCTAGCATCGGTAAAAAATCCAGACAAAACAGAAATAAGTGAGCTGTCATAATTCTACGACCGACACGTTGTTGAAAGCGGCGTAAAACCCCACCAAACAAATTTTAAAAATGAGCTGTGCTCTGCAAAAGGGGCTTAATGCATCTCCGTGATTCGCGGTACAAATCAAGCCATCACATAATTATGGATCCATAATAGCCAATTTTTTACGAACTGACTGAATCATGAGGTAGACTGGTCCTTGGGCATACAGAAAAATTAACCAATTGCAAAATGTTTCGGCCCAGGTCAGCCTGTGTGGGCTGTGCAGGCTGACATGAATGGATACTTTTCGTAAATGCATTAAGCCCCCTTTTCACAGAGCATGACTCAATATTTTTCTCTTACTCTTTTGTTTCTTTTTTTACATTCGCCACACCCTTTTCGAACCGATAATAAATGGACACTTGATTTGAATTCCAGGGGCTGGATTATTCTTTCTGCCAGCACCATTTGTATTGGATTGCATGTAGGTAATATATAGTTTCCACATGGGGGAAAGAGAGGGAGGACGACGAGAAACATGGATCGAGTGCGTTGTGTATGACAAACTATCATCTCTAGGCTACAAAATTTCAGACTTGTCCATGTTAAAAGCATTTGCAGAGGATAATATCGATGATGTTGCTTAAGTAATGGGGATCGTCTTTGAAAAGGTAGAAAACATGAGAAAAAGAAGAAAGTGCTCGTTACCAGCATTTTCTCCTTTTCCCATAATGTTTTCGACAGAATCGTGCTGCGTTACAACTCGAGTTTGTGAGGTAAAGGGTTTATATTCAATGCATTACAATGCACTGTCGTTTTGCATATGCAAATAGTGCTTGGGCAGCGTTGTTCGCGTAAATGATATGAGCCATGCTCTGTGAAAAGGGGACTTAATGCATCTGCGAAAAGTATCGATCCAGGTCAGCCTGCGCAGTCCGCGCAGGCTGACCTGGGCCGAATCTTTTCGCTATTGGTCGAATTTCTGTATGTAAGGATCCATCTACCTCATGATTCAGTCGGTTGTTAGACAAAGTGGAGTTTATGGGTCCTTGATTATGTCTTTCTTGGTACAATGCATCACTGAGATGCATTAAGCCCCCTTTTCACAGGGCATGGCTCAATTTATGCATCTGTAGAAATGAAAACAGCGCCTGATCAAATTGATCTTTGAATACCTTAGCAAGCAGTTTTTACGAAAAATATGATGATACACTCCCATTTACGACAAATCAAATCCTGTATAAGATTTGTCCCTTGTGATGGTTAAATCGACATTTCATTGGTAGGCTATTCTAGAACCATAGCAGAAGTATCGTATTATAAAGAATCCCTGTTGCCGTTTATAGGTGCTGGGTACTTTTAAGCTGACAATTGCCCACGTAAAAGCGGGCAAGAGCTTGCCCAAAAGGCGGCGTCAAGTGCGAGTCCAAAGGATATGCCCTTAGATAAAGTATTTGTCTGAAGTACAATCTAGACATAGACATATAGGCCTAATGGCATTATAGAAAAGCTGATACTTCAATCATGACGACCAGACGATTAGCTAGGTGGGTCTTGACAAAACTGACTCTTTACAGTTTTTGCATTATACACTAGTAAAGAGAGCAAATTTCGTCCAAAAACACTGCATGTGATACAAACCGGCTTGGATAGGGTCAAGGCTCAAAGAATGATGAATGGGTCTACTATACAAGAATGGCAGTTTCTCTCTCTCTCTCTCTCTCTCTCTCTCTCCTTTCGAAGCTTCGGCTGTTATTTACTTATGCGGACAGTGTAGGCCAAGACCAGATTGCACAAAACGTGCATCTACGCTTTCAGCCTCATGGCCAGATATTCTGATAATACATCTTCGGAATGCATTACACCAAGTAAGTTGTCCCATGGTATAAGTGTATTTTTCCTTAAAGCTGCTGAATCTTGAGGTTCAAGAATGATAGAATATCTCTGTCATGCAGAAACTTTGCCAATAGCAAAAAATTTTCAAATCAGGTTAGCGGACTGCACCGTTTGACTCGAGTCAATACTTTTTGCAGATGAATTAAATCTCTTTTCATAATAATTGACATGCAACACACGAAAAGGGGCCTTCGGACACATGCGCAAAAGTATGTCGTCCCAGATCAGCCTGTGCAGTCTGTAACTTCCCGTTTTTGTGCGATTTTCTGTTTCACGAAAGTCTACTGTATGAAAAAATCATATGTAGTCGTAAAGTACTGTCTCTGATTAGCCTGCGCGAACTGCGCAGGCTAATCCGAGACAACACTTTACGCAAATGTCCGAAGGCCCCTTTTCGTGTATTGAACGCCGTATAGCGTGGCTCGTATATCAAAAGTTATTGTTCAGGCGGTGCACTCGCCTACACGCTATCGCACCGGAGCGTTATATCAACTTGCTGAATTCAATCTTCTGAGGAAAAAACTCGATATCCGCCTTTAACGCCTACATCCCTATGGACTTTGTGAGTTAGTTTCCCAGAACATATAGGTTTATAGATACATCTGTACTCGTTTTCTAGAATTTTAGATCCATTTTATCGTTATTTTATCAAGCTATAATCATTGTTCTATCTTTATGGCAAATGTTGCCCTTGACGGTTCCAAGGATGCATAGATTACGTCCGATCCGATAGCAAATGCATTTCATTTTCTGGAGGTCATCAAAGAAATCACTGCTGTGACATTTCCGGTTTAAAATCGAAGTTTTTTCAATATATGTATTTATCACTTACACCATATAAATCGGTAATTTATCTATGGTTACACAGCTAACTAGATTCTGAACCCTTCTGCAGTCTATTAAATTTAACAGCGTTTTTCCTCTCAGGCTGTAAGGATGTATGTTTAAGATTGTACTGGATGTTGTTTTTGCAGAGAGTGTGATCAGTGTTCAAACTACACGTCCTGTGAAGTCTTATCTTGGATATGAATCTGCATCTTTCGCTACTTCAAGCAACACCAACACCAAAGAATTCCCAATTTGCGGTGGAATTGTCTGTAAAATGTGTCTAAGAAAAAAAGGCGATTAGTTATATTACACAGAAATAGTTAAGTCTGCATCGACCAAATCTTTTATAGTGATTGAATTAATTTGACCGGACATTACAGGCAGTAATAACAAACGATAAGCACGCGGAGAGATTTCGTCTTGTCTGAGACACGCGATGAAAGCGTCTGTAGGCAGCTTGGGATGTCTGGTTTTGGCTCCGTGACCTTTTCAGTCACCTTGTGATTCCCCATACTGTCGGTCGGACACTTTTTACCCTTTATTAAAGAATTCCCAGTTTTTTTTTTGGTGGGAGAAGCTTTTTTTGAAAACATTGTGCGGCTTTAATATTGTAAAGATCTTCTGCTGATGCGGAGAATCAATTTCAAGTCTTAACTCTTTACCACAGAGTCCCGAGTTTTAACGACCCCGAAAGAGAAGGCGTTTGAAAACATTGTGGGAAAAGGAGAAAATGCTGGTAACCAGTATTTTCTACTTTTCCCACAATGTTTTATACCCCATCAAAGACATAAATCATCATTTGAGCTTCATTCAAATTTGTTGTCTGCAAACGGTTTCAATTTGGTCTTGTCCAAAGTTTTGTCGTTTAGTAAAGAGTTTAAGCTATTCAACCTTTTACCATACAATCCTGACTTTTAACGACCCCGAGAAAGAAGCCTTTTGAAAACATTGTGGAAAATGGAAAAAAAAAAATGCTGGTATCCTTTTTCCCACAATGTTTTCTATTCTTTCAGGGACTAATTTCATCATTCCAGTCACTCTTAATTTGTCGTTTCAAAATGCTTTCAGTTGGGTCAAATCTGAAAGATTCTGGGGTCTGGTTAAAAGATAAAAGATTAAACCTAAAACAGTCCAGGGTACATATTCATCAACCATTCTTAACTTCATTTTAGGTCTAATTCTAGATTTAGAAAGTAACAGAACTTCTGATTGGCTAAACCATTTCGTTTAGCCAATCAGAAGTTGTGTCACTTTCAATCTTAATTCCTTCAAGAAAAAAGACCGATATATCGCAATGTCAAGTACTGTAGAGTTAATCATATTTTGCGCTGTCCACTTAAACTGTCCCATCGAACTGTTTTCATAGATACATCCTTAGAGCAAAAAAAAAACGCAGTAAAATATGATAGACTGTAGAATGTTTCAGAATTTGGTCAGCTGTGAAAAAATGAATTACCGATTAATATGGTATAAGGAATAAATACAAATTTTATATCGGAAATTTTCGAGTTAAAACCGGAAACGTCACAACAGTGATTGCTTTGATGGCCTCCAGAAAGTGAAATACATTTTCTATTGGTCGTAATCTATGCAACCTTGCAACCGTCAGGGACAAAATTTGACATAAAAATACAAAAACGATTTTAGTTTTGATAAACTACAGATAAAATGGATTAAAAACTGGCTGAACAAAATTACGTCAAATAAAGTTAGTCTATCTCCCCAAACCTTTAACGATACACCATTACGTCATCATACCATATTTGGAACCGTATTCAAGTGCGTAGATACGAAATCCATAACGATGTAGCAATTAACAACTGAATTAGTATCGTGGCTACTGTAAGGTTAACGTAGAGGAAAAAAGTTAGATAAAAAAAACTAGTGGAAAGGAAATCTTTGCACCATTAACACATCGGATATTATCTCTTTCAGTGCCGATGGCGACCTTTTGCGACTACCTTACCCTTTGCAACCGGCGTCGATTTAGACCAGACTGCATAGACCGTGCAGTCCGACCTTGGGTCTGCTCCGTCTGCAATTTGATGTGGAACTGCTGGCCAAAACTTTTTTTAACCTTTTACCCCACGATTTCAATTTTTAACGACCCTAAGGAAAAAGACTTTTGAAAACATTTTGGGAAAAGGAGAAAATGCTGGTAACCACTAGTTTCTCCTTTTTTTCACAATATTTTCTACCTTATCAAAGGCAAATGCTTAACAGTTGGACAAGTCTACATTTTTTGTCGTGTTGCAAATGATTGAATAACAGCGGAAAATTAAACCTTTGGCTGCTGAGCGCGACTCAATGGCCTTTTCGCAGACTGTGCAGATCAAGATCAGACTGCACAGAACGTGGAGTCTGATCTTGGATCAACACTGTCCCACAAGGAGATTTTACCCCCCCCCCCCCTTAAAAAAACCTTAGAAATAGCAAAGTTTGGGAACTGTCGGCCTGAAGTTTTCAATGTATTTATTTAGCAGGTTAAGGGTAATTGCCTTGAAAATACATGTAATCGAATTTATTTTGTTGGCAGCGAAGGATTAAAAGTCAATCACTGAGTTTGTACAGCATCGCCAAATTCTAAAGCGTACTTGATATAATAATTTAAAAGAGTTTTACGACTTTCCTTGATCTACAAAAAACAGGGGGTTTAAAGAAACAGACATTTTTCATTGTGGTTACACCAACTCGAGACACTAAATGATGAACAAGTAAATATTACTGGCATTGACAAATGCAAAACGTTTAGACAATCATTAGAAGGAGAGAGTTCTTTACGGACAAAAGAGTTTGCATTCAAACAACGTTTCGCCTTCTATTCAGGAGAAATAGATCTATCAGTGTCCGTATTCACCAAGACACCAACCATTCTCCAGAACATTCTTTGTCTTATTCTCCAGAATTTTCCAAATTTGAAAGTAATACATATGGAATACATGTATTACAACAGTCTGCATTTCTACGTGGTCGGATCATGTCGAGTTGCGTGTGTAAAGAGATGCGTATCGGATGAGACCGAAGGTCGAATCCGATGTGCATCTCTTTACACACGCGACGAGACATGATCCGACCACGCAGAAATGCAGACTGTTGTAATATTCCTTTTATTATATACCTCACCACTATAAATGTAAAGAAACATCTTAAAATCAATACGAATACCCAAAAAATCTGAGAACTACATTTTATTGTAGATATATGTACAATATTTTTGAATGGCGGATGAATAAACATAGATAAGGTTAAGTCCGCACTCGTCACAACTCGGCCGATTCCGTACCTACATCTAACCTCGTCTGTATAAAGGAGACTTCCATTTTGAACTACCAATCACATGATCTTAAACATGGCGGCGCCTCTGTAGATCGCTTAGCAACGACATGAACAACCACTGTGAAGTTATTCACTTCTATCGATCTGTCGATGCAAGCTCCTAACGGAATTGATAAACCACGCTAAAAATTGAATGTACAAACTGTTTGCCGACTGAAATACTCTTAGAAAGATAACGATAGAAAATTTATTCATGTGTTCTTTCTAAAGAGGAGCCTTACAATTTCAATAACGGTAAAGCGGTGTGCTTCCGGAGATGTACGAAATGTACCGTGTAGGTGCATATCAAGCTACGTGATACAGCCGAGGGATTTGATCACCGGATCACCCGAGGTATGCCGAATGGGTAAGTCCGTTGTCTGCGCATGTCATATTCTTCGAAGATTCGATGTGTATTTGTAGAATGCCATCTAGCGGGAGATAATGAGGGTAAGTCTGCATAGATAAGGATGCATTTTAAAATGGGGTTGCTGTTCGAGCCGCTTCAAGAAAATAAACAACAACTGTGGCTTAAAAACTATTTCTTAAACAATGGAAAGGTGGTCAGTGGTTGTTACTAGTAGTGTATAATATGTACCTCCCGGCTCTTTCCGCTCGCCGACCGATATTGAGCCAGAATTCTCACCCATAATATTCGAGCCAGAATGCTCATCCGTTTTTTGAGTCAGAATGCCCATCCATTTTTGTAAAAAATTAAAAATAAAAAAGAATTAAAAAATTCTAATCTTACGATCTCGCTAATTCCTATCCCCCCCACGCGTCCCCAAGAAATTTATAACTCGTAAAGTTATAAATTCCCGATCTCGCTAATTCCTATCCCCCCCACGCGTCCCCAAGAAATTTATAACTCGTAAAGTTATAAATTCCCGATCTCGCTAATTCCCCAACCGCGCGCGTCTCTCTTAAAAAAAATTTAAAAAATTTTTAAAAAGAAAAAAAAATTGAGTTTAATAAAAAAATTTTTTCAAATAAAGCTGGAAAAAAATTATGAGCGTATTAAATAATTTAAATAGCAGCTTTATTTTACATCTAGTTAGAACGCTAGAAGACAAAATTTATTTCGGGCGTCAGAAATATCGTTCTCCGAATTTAATAGCATTTCCTCCGTTCGAATGTAAAAACTATTGCCTAGCATTGCTGCGAATAAAACCGGCTGTTTACTATGAACGTAGTAAAGTAGCCCATCAGCCCTCATTCGAGGGAATCACGTTAATTTTAAATCTTCCAGACGACGAAATGATTACAGAAATTATGGATGAAGAGGAGGGATACGATGATATCGTGTGTAAATATTTATTACCGAAAAATGTAGAAGACGGATCGCTATCTTTAGGTATTATAGCCCACGGTATTGTGTTTTCTCCCGAGAATTTCCCGCATTCGTGGCAAGTTGGCAACTTTGATATCTTTAGTAGATGGGGTGATCTTCCTATAGAAGAACAAGAAGAGTTGGAAGATATATGGGATTTTCACGAAGAAGTTGTGCGACCGGAAAACCAACATCTTGTAAATACAGTATTACCGTCACAGAGAGATGGAATAATACGTAAAAACGGAAACTCGACATATTTAGAAGAAAAATGCGTCATTTGCTACAAGGAAAAATCAAACGTAATGTTTTGTAATTGCGGACATATAGTTGTATGCGAGGGTTGTGATAAAACAGGTAATTTAGAAAGTTGCCTGGAATGCAATACAAAGTGTCAAATAAAATGCAAATTATAAATATATATTTTATTTAAAATATATATTTTTAAACGCGTAAAAAAGTTAATTCACGTTTTTTTATTTTCTATTAAACGTCTGTTTTCATATTTTATTTTAATTATCATTTTATTATTGTTATTTCTTTTCCTACCACTAATTATAGATTTTTTATATTTTTCATTTCTACGATTAATATCATTTTCGTCGATAATCAACTGTAAAGACTCGTTTTCCATTTTAAGCGTTTCAATACGTTTATTATTTTCTAAGATTTTTTCGTCATAAAACGATTCTAATTTGCAATAATCCATTTTTAAAAAAACAAAAAAATTATTTCTCACTTAAAATTCAGTATTATCAAAATTTAAGAAAAAATTTCTAATATAAAAAGATGAATAATTTAAACATCAACTTTATTTCGCATTTAACTAAAGTACAAGAAGATAAAATTTATTTTGGCAAAGTAAAATATCGATATCCGAATATAATAGCATTACCACCATGCATGGACGAGAATTATTTCTTATCGATGCAAAGATTAAAACCGGTTATTTACTATCAATATAGTAAGATAGATTATATTTACAAAAATGTATTAACCCGCATGACGTTAGTATTGAAAAGTTCGAATACTTTTATTACGAAAGATTTAAATAATCTACAAACCTACGATGTGTTATGGTCATATAATAATTTAGCTAGCGTTTATAAATGGGATAAAAATAAAGCATTTTTCGTAAATCTTATTATGGATCGTGTCTATTTTAATCCGACAGATTTTCCTCATTTGTGGGAAGAGGGCATCGTTACTCAATGGGATAATTGGATCCATTCTCCTATAGAATTGGATGATGACTCCTCATCGTCGGAAGAAGAAGACTCTAGCGATAACGAATTACTCGATATAGAAACTCACACAGAAACCGCATCAGTAACGGATCCTTCCGAAATTAGAATAATAAACGAAGTACAAAATGTTGAAACAACAACGTCAGTTTGTTATCGAGGCGGAGTTTACGAAGAAGAAGAATGCGTTATATGCGGAGATAAGGAACCGAACGTATTATTTTGTAATTGTGGTCACATAGTAGTATGTTTGGATTGTCTTGATGATAGTGAAAAGAAAAAACGAGCGATAACTAAATGTCCAACGTGCAGACTAAAATTCGACGTGATAAGAATATCTTAATAAATTTATAACTTTTTTTAAAGTTATAAATTTTCATCCAACTTGTAATGCCCCAAAGCTAACGTATTTATACTATCTTTTAATATAACTCTTTTATCATCGTCGTGACTTAACGCTATTTTGTTTATCTTTTCCGTATACATTTCGTGCCAGCGACTTCTTAGTACACGCATTTGCCTATACTGATCTTTTTTCGTGAATAAACAATCTTTATAATTCATGAAATGTAATTCGTTTTTGACGACCGACTTTTTAATCCCCTTGCATCTTTTATCCTCCTTATTATCCAAAGTTTTATAAGCGTACATTTTTGCTTTTAATCCTACAAATTCCGTCATAATTTTACCTCCCAATTCGTCTTTAAACTTTCCTATTACTTTCTTGCTCCCGCTATAATAACACGGATGATCGGCCGGATAGTTACTAGTGTCAAATATTTTAGGTATGTCCGGACGAATATCTTCGTAAAGGTCGTACGTTTCTATTTCGAGTATAAAACTATCGGTATCCATATAACATAATTTAACTTTATCGTTATACTTTTTCTTAAAATAATTATAATAAGTGTTATACATATGCGTTTTACTAATATCTAAAATGCTCATGCCCAAGTAAATGGGCTTGTCATATTTTATTAAGGTTTTCTTCATGTGTAAAGCTACTAAATTCTCGTCGAATATAGTCGTATGATCGTAATTCGGTTTTGCTACCTGCTTTTTATAAAAATAAGATTGATCGGCAGAAAGTAATTTTATATCTACTCTGTTTCTTATATTTTCCATCGTCTTACCAAAAACGGAATTATTCATCAACTTAAAAAAATCTTTTTCGAAGTCATTTTCGGCTTTAGTTCTTAAACCGTTGTTAAGATCGATGTAAGATTTTAGCCAATTACTTTCTTTAAATTTAAATCCGCGGGTAACGTTTTTTAATTTAAGACCCGAGTCAATATACGTTTTCAAAGCCCGATAATGCAGAACATATTTTTCCTTATCGTATAAATTGGGAATTAATTTTTTTACCTTTTCTACTTTTAAATGTTCAGGCGCTAAAGGAAAGTCGTTGTGAAAATCGTGTAATGTTTTAGGGTATTCCAATTCTACCTCTAAGATACAACCTTCTCCTTTTTTACCGCAATATTTTTCCCAATTTTTTAATTCGTTTTCCGTCATCCATTTAAAATCGTGTGTGGGCAAAGCCTCGCTCATTGCTCCGGAATAAAGACTATTTGCATCTACGTACATTAAATACTTCGGAGGTGCATTCGTCACATATTGATCCCCCATGTATTTATTATTCGCTTTCGAGTATCTCGTTGTACACATACTAACTCTGCCTCTTAGTCCATGTTCTACCATTAAAAGCACGTCAGTTTCCGATAAAAGTTCTAACTTTACCTCGGTTACCTTTAACGCGGCGTCCCAAGCTAAACCGGGAGCGGTATAATACCAACTAGGGTCTAAGTCATAGTTTTTGCGGCAAACGTTCCTAAAGTTTTTGTAAACATTGGCTAGAAGTAATACGTCCGTTTTGTTGTATAATTTTAAGTAATCTTCTAGCGTGCTCGCCTTAAAAGTTTCCCAAACATTTATCGCGTTAGCGTAGTCCTCATTGGTAATATGTTCCTCGTTTAAACCTGAGTAAAATGCTTCCTTAGGCGGTAACTGCGTTTCTCTAAGCCTTTTCAAAGAGTCTAAGTATTCGTAAGGAAAAACTCCTTTTTTTCTAACTAATGGCAACTCTTCTTTCGTAAAAAATTGTGATAAAATTTTTATTTGGTCTTCATTTAAATTGCTCGAAAGATTATCTAAACTTGTACTCATAAACTTAAAAGTGTCGATAAATCTAAGTTTATGCCATATTGTTTTTTTCTTATCTTTTTCTTTTACCTCGTCAACGACAATATCCTTATGCTGATGTATTTTTCCTCGTTATTCGGGATGCAATTAATTTTACCGTAATGTTTACCGAGACTTTTAATAAAAAGGTGAGCGTCATAACCACTAAGATTATGAAAATACACGGGGATAAAGTCCGGCGTTTTTGCTTCTAAGTTACACGAATTATGCATGGCACCCCTATATTTACCCGTAAAATGACAATGATCTCTTACTTTATCGTTATTAAATTCTTTACCGCAAAACCAACAATGCGTTCGATTTTCGTAATCCGCCTCTTCTTCCTTAGTCATGATAATAGGCTTTTTATCTCGGTAGTACTTTCGGTAAATTTCTTGCGCGTCAGATATTAGCCGTTCTATAAACTTTTCCCCAGCATCTTTTCCAACATAACTTCTCGTAATAGGCTGGCAAATATTATCTTCGAAACATTTTATGAGATAGTAAAAACTACAAGGTACATGATGATGTTGTTGTATAGTAAAACTATTTTCCGGGTTTAATTCGCACGTATGTGTAGGTTCCAAATACTCTCAAAATCAGCGTACACAACAAAAGGAACCGGCAGTTTTCTATAATGGTTTTTAAAACTTATCATAGTACCTTTTTCCGGCATCGTTACTGATGCAATCTTGTGTTCAATACAGAATTCTAGGTGCTTTTTTAAAAGTTTTTCGCTTCCAAAATGATTTAAACACCGCTTACGAAATTTAATATCTCCGCTATGATGACTCGTTACCTGACTTCTTAGTAACCGATTAAAATCTTTTATCAGAGCATAATGCGTTTTTTTCCCGTCTGTAATATATAACAGGTCCACGTAATTACTTTTTTCGACGCTTGCGTTCCTAAGAGAATAATTTTTTTTATTTTCGTAACCAAAAACATTGACGCTAATTTCCAGATTTTGTTTCTCGAACTTATTTATGTCTTTAATCGAGACGGGGTATTCGATCTCATCCATGTTTAAACTGCGTTCTCTCGATCGTAAATCTCCATCAATTCTTTCCGCGTTATGGTCTTTAGGATAAAGATGCCTTAAAATGCACTATAAAAAACATTTATTATCCTTATTTTTCATATTAATAACGGCCTTTTTATTTTTAATCCAATCCGGCAAATCTAACCACCCATTAGCTCCCAAAGGTTCGTAACAGACTGTGTGCAGTTCTAACGTTATAGCTACAAAAACCCATCTGCTGCCTTCTCGTTCAAACTTATCCATTTTTGCCGTAATTTTGTCCCGCATATCTCGTAACATATCATTTACTTCTTCCCCATTTAAGTTTAAATGTTGATTCGAGTGAAAAGCAAATTCTTTTTCTTCCTTATCGGGGTCCGATATATAATAATATCTACTTCTAAGAACTAGTTTTACCTTTTTTCGTAGGTTACTTCTAAGAACGCCTCGAATAGACTCTTCCATTTCGTTAAAAAATTCGTCCGGCAAATAACCCCTTTTTCCATCTATTTCATACACTCTAGTATAATCTCGAAATGCGGATTGTCTTAAACTAATATTAAATCGTTCCCTAACAGGAGGAGCCCGCGGTACTAAGGGTACATGGGCAGAAGGTCTAGTACGCAACCTAATTCTTGACTGAGTCAAAGCTCTAACGCCCGGCGTAGCTGGTACTATGGATCTTCTCACGTAGAATCTAAGCTCGTCCAGTACTTGTGGTATGTCTGAGGAATCTACTTTATTGACAAGCCAATTATTGAAATTAGTTATTCTTCTCTGTAGAGGTTCGGGGACAAACGCGGAGTAGGTCCTAGATGCGGCCCGTCTCGCCATCGAAAATAAATTCGAAATATAACGCGACATTATTTATATTGTAATAAAAAAAATATTTAAGTTGGTAATCAATTTTATTACGATTTAATCGTAATAAAATTAAGTTATAGTTATTTTATATTTATCTTTCCAAACTCTGCCATTCCAATTACAAACCATTTGAGGACTGCTCCCGATAAATTTGCTCGCTTTATAAATCGAGTAAAAATCGCGTACGTTTCCCGTTTTAACGTCCTCTACTCAAACTTTCTTCGGATTATTCCTAATATCTTTTAATCTATCGAACCTAGGATCTATCATTTTTTCCGGTTTAGGAGGCTCTTCCGGTAATACTCCGTGCTCTTTCGCTAAATTGATCAATTGTTTTTTATCCAAATAAGAAAAAAATGTTATATTATTTTCTTTAAGAATATCTTTTAAATCCGATTTGCTTATCATTTTTTTATATTAAAGAAAAAATCTTAATATACTGCGCTCATTTTATTTCCGTCGGATTGGAAGTTTACTCCCCTATCGCTAATAATAACGGCATATGCTTTACAAATTCCATTTGCTGCATTGTAAGTGTCAGCAAAATTTGCCTTAACATGAATATCGGTTACGGAGTATTTTATCCTTTCACTCTGTTTGCTGACATCGAACAAAAACAAAGGATACAGATCTTTGTACTCTAACGGGGTAAAGTTAGGATTTGACGCTAAATCATCCATGAGAAAAAACTTAGATCTAAACATAGCGGCATCGCCATACGCTCTACTAAATCGTTGTTGAGGAAACGAAAGATTGTAGTCGGTTCTAGGATATTTATAAGAATTTAACGTAACGTGAATATCCGTACCTTCTATGTGGTTGAATATAGCAGGATTTGCTGCTTGGATATTTTCTTTGCCCTGCTGAAAACCGATAATAATGTAACACGGAAACTCTGGCGATGTTTTAACGGCGAGCCTCCAAGTAAATGATAATGCTCGAGGAACAACTGCACTATCGCATTGTATCATTCTATAATTAACCGGAAAACTTTCTTTATTCTGGATGTGTTTATAAAGTTCCATTTTATACTTATCCGCGGGTAACACGTGCGGCATATACCACGCTATTTTAGTCAGCGTAACTTTACCATCATCAGTGGCGTTGGCTCTATAAATAGCATCATTATCATTACTTCTTGTCAAGTAAAGAGTTTGCTTCATTCCGTATAAAACTTTATCGTAATCTTCGCAAAAACCGAAAATATGTTTTAATGGCACTCTAAAGCTAAATTTGCCCTTGAAATTATCATCTTCAATATCATTAATAAGGAGATTTTTTTCTCGCCGTCCAGCCATCATTATTAGCTACTGTCGTGTTTGTATCCTTATACCACAATTGGTTTAATCCCCGCGATTTAGAAAAAAATCCGAGCATTGTAGTAGCTTGCCCTGGGTGCGATATTCTTTCAATCTCTTTACCAGAAAGGTCATACCTAATATTATTAAATAGATACATTAAGCCGTTGTTCGTTAAAGCAACGTTGTCAGCTCCTGCATATCTTGTGTCATCATTTTTTATTAATTCACCTTCTATAAGTAAATAGCTTTCGCTAGGATGCATAAAAATATCTTGAGTTTCGATGTTAATCGAAATATCTCCTCCGGGATTGTTAAGATTGTTAACGGCACCTACAATCGGTAGATACTCGAAGTATTCGTACTCTTCGATACTATCATCGTCAAAACCCATTTCAGTAATGTTTAAAATGCTCATTTTTTATTATATTATAATAATCTTAAATTATTATAATATTTTACGTCGTTTTAATACCGGCCCCGCTATTTAATTTTTTAACTAATTCGTGTATAGCAATCGCGTCGTTACCACTTCCAGCTATTAAATCGTTCACGTTTTGCGAAGTCACAAGCGTTGTCGCGGGTATATCGGTATACTTTTTCAAAATTTTCTTAGATTTCGGCGTTAAAGCTTTTTTGACTAACTTTTTTCCCGCATCTATAGCGGCGCTCTTTCCGGCCTCTAAAGCTTTTTTCGCTCATTCCTTAGCGATGCTCTTTCCCACATCAACGGCGAGGACGCGATTTGTTTAGCCGCGCTACTACTAAAAAGTCTCGCGAGAAAGTTGGCTAAGCTGTCAAAAATTCCGGCTCCCCCGTATCTATTTCTTCTTACAAATACTCGTTTCTTATAGATGATCATATTTTTATAATAAGGACATTATTTTTTTATAGATATTACTATCGAAAACGCCTTGCCTTTTTAATTCGTCGCACACGCTCACTAGTTCGTTTCTCATGCCCATATTACCCGCCGCTTTACTAGCCATAAGTAAGTCGAGTTTTTCTAGTAACTCGTTTGGGTTACTGGGGATAACAACTTTTTTAACGCTAGAACCTTTTTTCCCTAGTTTCTTTTGTACTTTTAGCTTTTCCCAAGTAGAGGTAATAAGTTTCCATTTGTCTGGACTTATGCCTTTGGGTGGGGGTTTTAATTTTTTACTTTTTGAGTCATTATTATCATACATAGTGTTAGTGTCAATTAAGATTTCGCGGTATGTTGAAATATCACTAGCTTTATAAGTTGGATCGTATTCTTTTGATGTAAGAAGATTCCACAACCCTTGTGTTAATTTATGTACTTTTTTCAGCTCATCCTCCCCACTAATAATAATAAGTTGGTTGCCGTCTTTGTCTTCAATTAACTCGACTAGTTTATTACCCATAAAATACCCACCACCTTTTTCATAAATACCAAAATCGACATCGAAGTCAGGAAAAACTTCCTCTTTAGGAACCTCTTTTGATGTTGATGGTACCGGGGATCTATAAGCAGGAGGGGGAGTAGAAGGTCTTTCTTTTAAAATAGTAAGAGGTTGTAAAAGTGGTCTTTTTTGTTGCGGCAACTTTTGAGGCAATTGTTCGATACCCTCTCTAATAGGTCTAAGACCCTCTGTAATCTCCCTCGCGGTAGTTTTTTGCGTTTCTGTAACGGGTTTAAAGAGCTCCGAAAGATCCGTTTGTAATTCTATTTTACCCGTTTTCTCCGCTAATTCGTTAGCACGAATATTCTTTTTTATTGCTAAAAATTCTTTTACAGTTTGTTCCCTTTTTATCGGATCAGCGATTTTTAAAAAAGACATTTTTTTATTAGGATTATTTTTTTTATTACAGTTTTTTGCGCAGTCTTTATTACAGTTTTTAGAGCAGTTTTTATTACAGTTTTTAACGTAGTTTTTATTACAGTTTTTAACGCAGTTTTTTAACCAGTTTCTTAACTAAAACTACACGAAAATTTAATTTTAGGTTTTTTAAACCATCCTCCGAAAGGACTCGCGCTGTTCTCTTCTCCCTCTTTCTATTAACGACGCTTCTGTTTCGCTTGTAATCTTTTTCTTGGATTTAGACCTAATTTCTTCCTTCATCTTCTTATATTTCTCTAATTCCTCCATAATCAGTTGGAACTCTTCGTCCGTGACTATATTATCCGATAAAGCTTTCGAGATATGCGAAGATATAGTATTTAATTTAGTGGCAGCAATGATTTTAATCTTCTCGTGTTTTTCCGCTTTAGTCATCGAATTTCTAGCGGCATATTTTCCGATTAAACTTAAAAAACCGCAAAAACCCGCAACACCTTCTAACGTTATAACCGCAGATATCGCAACTACTGTTGTTAACAAACCTATGCCACCTATCCCCCCAGCTGTGGTAACCACAATTAAAACGGTATCTATATTATCTACTATTCTCGCGGCTCTAAAATATTTTTTACTTAAAGCTTCTCGTTTCGTGACTTCACCTTCTAAAAAGTTTTGTATCTCATTAATTTTCTGCAAACGATAACCCTGTCTCTCATCAACCGGAGGGGCCATTGGTAATTCGGGATATCTATTAATCTCTTTCATTTCCATTTTTTATTAGCGTAATATTTTTCAAAGATGAAAATAAACGCGACATAAAAGCTCGTTTTCTTTTATTTTTACCGAGTCCTTCGAATTATTAGTAATAGTAATTAAAATATTGTCGACGTCTTCGAGACTAATCTCATTTTGTAAACTGCAGTTTTTAAATCTTAGAGAATACGCTAATGAGGTTAAAACTATGCCTTTAGTCGACGTGAAACCTAAACCTAATTGCGCCTGAAGTACTTGCCCCGGAGTTAACGTAATTTCTTTTTGGGTAAAAATTTTCCAAGTTAACGGATTTTCTTTTATCGGAGGATGTTTTAAGTTAGGAGCGAGTCTCCAATGGATCATTTTCGCTCGAGAAATTTTCGGTTCTACTCTAAATTTGTGAACATTCATCTTTTTTTTAATTTATAAAATAGCTCCTAAAATGGGAATATTAGCGAAAGGACTATTGGGTCCGAGAATAAGACCTTTTCCGTCATAAAACTTTCCATCCTGTTTTAAATATAAACCGTTACCGGCGGACCCTAATCCTTTGCCTTTATAAGGACTTAAACAAAGACCTTTTCCATCAGTTTCTACCTGGCAAACGCAACCTCTTTTTTTAAGGTAAAGACCCGATCTCATAGCTTTTTGTACGCCCGATGACACTAGTCCCGAAAGGGCGCCAATGCCTAATGCCGGCAAAATGGTTCTGGCTATCGCCGGCAAAGCGCTCGCGGCTAAACCGGCTAACATTCCGAGAAAACCTCCCTCTATTTTCGTGTTGTGTTTAAGTTGTTTAGCGGTCATTCTAATTGTTACACCTTTACCATTTTCGAAGGCTTTGGCTATTTTTCTAGCTTGCGATTGGGTAACGGCTAAAACATCATTGCCGTTTAAGTCCTTATGCGATAAACGAATACTCGTTTCGCAACCCCCTTTTTTAATAGCGGATAAAAGTTTTTGCTTTTGCCCCTCCATTATATTAACTTTAATACTCACGTAATTCGTCATTTTTTATACGTTTTTTATTTTTTTATGCCTCTCTAATATGAAATCTAATTGTTAGATTTTCGCCTCTTAGATTTAGTAAAGTTCCATTTTGATCCGTAATTTTTACCTCCATATCGTGTATGTCGTACTTCGTTATCAGTAAATATACTAAATTAACCGGCGACTCTATTATCTTATATCCCGGCACGACATTGGGAAAAAAAGAGTAAATTGTGTTTTGCGTCGAACCATTAACATAGCTTCCCGAGATAATATCGATGTTAACGAACACGGAATTTATACTGAGAATGTTTACTACATTTTCCGACTCGTGAAAACCCGCTTCGTATTTCGCGTGAGTAAAACCTAAAACTTTAGAAATGGAGTTTGGATGATTAAAATCTACTTGATAACTGTCTTCGAGAGTAAGAATAGATTTCAGCGTATTTGTGTTTGCCGAGATGTGAATAGGATATTCGTCGTTAATTAAATCGAAGTGACCTTTTTTCCTCATTTCCTGGTGAATGGTAACATTAATGTCTGAGAGGTCGTAACTTCCTTCCGGTATTAGTATTTTAACCCTTGAAATGCCATTGTCCGGAGAATAAATAAACGCGTTATTCGACGCGTCAATGTTTGGAAAAGAATAGTATGTTTCGAGGTTTACGAAAGCTATTTCGTATTTTCTATCGTATTCCAGTCGAATTGGTGGATTAAACGTCGTCGTAAAACGCATTTTATCGTTACTTACTATAATTTGTGATGACATTTTATGTTCCGTATTTTTAGCTATTTGTTTTAAAAGATCTTCCATTTTTTATATTAAAAATTTTTTAAAAATATATCTTTCGTCAAAAGATATATTTTTTTAAAAAAATAGGGCTAATAATTACTAAGCTTAGTATATTTACTGTAAAATTTCTTGCTAGAACTCTGGTTTAACTTATCCCTTAAAACAGCTGGGTTAGTTTTAGCAAGAGATTGGCTTTCATTTTGCTCAAAAAGTAAACTTATTTTTATTATTTCATTTAAATACGGCAACATTTTTTTTATGTGTTTTCTATGTTTTTTATTTGTTCTATCTTCCTCTTCAGTTTCGAAAATCTTTGCCCACCTACTCGCATTATGCAATGATTCGGAAACACGTTTTTTTTATAAAAGCAACGCGCACTTCTTTTTCACTAATTTCAGTTTCTTTAGCGAAAGACTGAAACTCTTTTTTTGTACCGAAAATGTTGATGGCTTTTTTAAAAACGCTTGCCGGACAACGTTCAAGCTTTACTGGTAATTTATTTTCCACTAAATCTCTAGCACAAACCATAACATGATTTGCTGTTAAACCATTTAATCTATAATCGAGTAATTTAAGAGAAGTTTTAAAATTAATTCTAATATCTCCGTGTTCCATTTTTACGATTATTATTTATTTTAAATTTTATTGTCTTCAAATTTTTTTACTCTATCGAATTAGGTATATAAAAGTTGTCAAAACCATCTCTATATTTTCCTTCATCTTTTTTACTCGATAAATCGATAACGACGAAACCAAAAGGCTTTTCCCATACCTTGTAGCAAAATTTTCTAAACTCTTCTTTCGGCATATCTTTGCCGACATGATCGCTATAAATATGATTAATGTTTTTATGATCTTGACGAAAAAGGCAGATAAAATTCGCGTTTTCTCTAATAGTTTGCCTCGGCAACCTAAAATAGTTTTGCGAAAGGTAAAAGCAATCAACGTTACTATGTCTTCCGCGAATATAGTAACACTCATATTTATTTTACTTTTCTAAAAGTAAATCGTCAAAGATCATTAAATTTTTGTTTTCCGATTTTAATTCTCTCGGATCAGGCACATCCTCGGCAGTTTCGAAAAAACTACATTTAATATCCGATTTATCTACTAGGGTTTCAATCCATTTCTCGATCACAGTCGCAGGAGAAACTTTTTTATCCTGTATTTCATCGTGCATGTTAGACAACTGTAAAATTCTCTCTTTCGGTAGTTTTTCTTCGAAAGCTTTTTTAAGTACACGATATTCGGGTTGAAAAAGACTTTTTCCAAAAACACATAAATTATCGTAATCGAGCCAATCCGGTCTTAACAAAAGATTTAGTAAAAGCGTCGTCTTACCGCAACCTGATTTACCCACGATGAGCCCCCTAATGCTTTTAGGTAAAAGAGGGTTATTAAATCTGCTCGATACTACTTCGTTCCACGATAAATCTTCAACATCCATTTTTATATATGTTTAAATAAGTTTAAATTATATATAAAAAGATGTATTGCGTTAAATGTAGAAAAATTACCGATACTAGTAACGTGAATTATGTTGTTAGTAAAAATGGAAGGAATATGGTGCGTGGTAAATGCGTTGTATGCGGAACGACTAAATCAAAATTCGTCAAGAAAGACGGAAACGTTAAAAAAAAGGCGGTTCAATACTAAATAAGTTTATTAATAACTTACCAGTTGAAATGCATCTCCCAGGTCATAATTTTACTGGACTCGGTACTAAGCTAAATAAAAGACTCAATCCCGATTTAACGCCGAAAGAATGGAGTAAACCGATAAACCGGGTTGATAAAGCAGCCTACCATCACGATATTTGCTATCTTAAACATAATGACACGGCTACCAGAAATTCTATTTGCGACGCTAATATGTTAACGGAGCTAAAGGGAATCTATAATCCGACGATTAGAGAAAAAATGGAATGATTTGTCGTTAGTTATATGATTGGAACAAAGAAAAAATTTGGAATGGGAATTAAAAAAAAAAATTTGTCATGACAGCGCTGTCGGAAGAGCTGCATAAGCCCGTAAGAAGAAAATTTAAGAAAAGGAGAGTTTTAGTAAACGGTATTGATAGGATATGGGCCGCTGATTTAGTAGACATGCAGGCATTTTCTGAATTTAATCGGGGTATGAAATATCTTCTCGCTGTCATTGATATTTTTTCCAAATACGGTTGGCTGATTCCGTAAAAGATAAAACGGGAAAATCTGTCACCGAAGCATTAAAGAGTATTTTTAAAGAGAGAAAACCGGAAAAAATGTGGGTGGACAAGGGTAAAGAGTTTTATAACAAAGATGTTAAAGATCTAATAGAGTTGTATTCTACCGAAAATGAGGAAAAATCTAGCGTCGTCGAGAGATGGATTAGAACGATGAAAGAAAAAATGTGGAAATATTTTTCCGCTAATTCCACTAACGTTTACATTCACGCGCTGTCGGATCTTGTTAAAGAATATAATAACGCGAAACATTCTTCTATTAAGATGACGCCAGTAAACGCTAGTAAGAAAGTAAATGAAACCAAAGTTTGGAAAACTCGTTATCCCGAAGGTCTCGAGGTAAGAGATATAGATCCTAAGTTTTCCGTAGGCGATAAAGTAAGGATATCTAAAAAGAAAAAGACCTTCGAAAAGGGATATACAACAAGATGGACTGAAGAAGTTTTTACGGTTTCCGAGGTAGTAGTAGTAGTTTTATTCGGTTAAAATGTACATAACATGGTAACAATAAGACATGTGTAACATTAAAAAGATACTGACATGAATACTAAAACCATGTAATTTTTGTTTTCCGATTTTAATTCTCTCAGATCAGGCACATCCTCGGCAGTTTCGAAAAAACTACATTTAATATCCGATTTATCTACTAGGGTTTCAATCCATTTCTCGATCACAGCCGCAGGAGAAACTTTTTTATCCTGTATTTCATCGTGCATGTTAAACAACTGTAAAATTCTCTCTTTCGGTAGTTTTTCTTCGAAAGCTTTTTTAAGTACACGATATTCGGGTTGAAAAAGACTTTTTCCAAAAACACATAAATTATCGTAATCGAGCCAATCCGGTCTTAACAAAACATTTAGTAAAAGCGTCGTCTTACCGCAACCTGATTTACCCTAATGCTTTTAGGTAAAAGAGGGTTATTAAATCTGCTCGATACTACTTCGTTCCACGATAAATCTTCAACATCCATTTTTATATATGTTTAAATAAGTTTAAATTATATATAAAAAGATATATTGCGTTAAATGTAGAACGTACGTCACCCGTAACGTACAAAATTGAGGATCTTAATGGAGAAGAAGTACGAGGTACCTTCTATGAACCCAAACTACAAAAAACTAGTCAGGAGTTGTTTAGGATAGAAAAGGTTATTAAAAAGGGAAAAAAGAAATCTTTGGTAAAATGGAAAGGGTATTCAGACGAGTTTAATTCTTGGGTAGACAACGAGGACATTAAAAATATTTTGGTATAAAAAAAATGTCGGATATCGCAATCAAAAACGTAATTTTACCGAACAAACCGTTAAGCAACTTCGAACTGAAAGATGCTGCGAAAAAATTAAAAATTCCTTCTTTTAGGGGGATATTTTTACGAAACGCTTTACCGAGAAGATGTAGAAAAAAGGAATGCGTTATATTAAATCTCGATGACATGAGCGGCCCCAGAACGCATTGGGTTGCTTGGTATAAAAACAGTAAACTAAAAATTTATTTCGACAGTTACGGCGTGCAACCGCCTATCAAACTTCGAGACCATCTGGTAGATCCGATATTTTACAATTTGGACCAATTACAAAGAGCTGAACAAGTATTTTGCGGTCATTTATGCTTGTACGTTCTTAAAGAGCTAACCTCGGTAAATAAATTTCAACGAGTTTTAAATAAACTTTTTTAAATATTAAAAATGCCGGTTGATAAATTCGGAAGAATGGACGATGTTAAATCGAGCGACGATGGAGCGTCGACGACTTACATAAATAATAATTTTTTGCATAAAGACGGAACGACGGAAGTTACCGGTTCTATAAATATGAACGGTAATACATTAACGAGGGTTAGTAATCCCGTAAATCCTCAAGACGTCGCGACTAAAAATTACGTCGATTCCAACGCCGGGTTATTGGACAAAAATGGGGGTTATCACATGACGGGATATTTAAACATGGGTTTTAATAAAATAAAAAACTTAGATGATCCTACGGAACCGAGCAAAGCCGCTAATAAAAAATACGTGGATGATAGCGGTAGGGCAATAGTTCAACAACAGGACGGTAGTTTTTCTGCCATCGCGAACATAAATATGCGAGGTTACCAGTTGACAAATCTTTTAAACCCCGCTGAACCGCAAGATGTTGCGACGAAGAATTACGTGGATTCCGCCAATCAAGCTTTCGTTTACGGCTCTGGAGGTTATATAGCGACTGCAGACGTTTCTATGGGAGGACGAAGAATTACCAATATTGGAACTCCTTTAAAAGAGCAGCAAGCCGCGAATAAATTTTACGTAGATAGTACAGTTTTAGCGGCTACGGGGGGAGAAGCTTTAACGAGAAACCTTGACAGTTCTTTTAACGCGAATGGCCAAATAGATATGAAAGGAAAAAGAATTAAAAACTTGCCCGAACCCGCAGCTTGGGATGACCCTGTAACGAGGTCTTTTCTTTCCAGGCAGATGTTAACTTTATCCGAGAGAAAAATAGTTAAACCTATAATAAGCGTAAACGCCGAGGAACAGGGAAGTTTATTAGAAGGAAATTACGAGTTTTCTTTTGGTAATGGCAGCAGTGGAAGATCGCACGGATTAGGGGGTTATTGTATGTCAGCTCCGGGTAGAATTATAAGAGGTTCTTTAATGGTTTTAAAAGGAAATAAGTTTTTAGAAGAAGAGGTAAAAATTAACATAGTCGTAAACGGCGACGAAAAAACTGACTACTCTTTAATTAAAAAAATAGGAGAAGGTTGTAGTTGCGTAGTTTTTCAACAGCCTTTAGAAATAAAGCAGCGCGACGTCATAAACTTTTTAACGAAGACTGACAATATCAATGTAAAAAATGCTTATTTAACGATACTCATAGAACTCGATTTATAAAAATTTATGACTTTTAAAAAAGTTATAAATTTAGTTTTTACATTCTTAATCATCTTCGGTTTCGCTTTCATCGTCGGAACCAAATGTTAATTCCGAAGAAGCGGTAAATTGGTTCATACCCGTTCTTATAGGTAGAGGAACATTCTTCTTCTTAATAAGAACTTTGGAAACACTAGTACGTATTTTAATTGTAGTATAATTAATAAAAATATCCGTTATATCCATATAGATGATTACTTCACATTTTATTTTTTCGAAAGAAAGAGCGTCTTTTTTTACAAGTTTGTTATCTTTACCTTTTTCGAAAAAACTGGTAAATATGTCGTTTTGTAAGTGATTTTTATGTTCGTCGTATTTTTTAGTTTGTTTCAGTTTCGGGTAAAAAATATCTCCGTTAACAATTTTTAAATCATTAAAATTCTTATTTTTAATATTTTTATCTTTTACACATTTTTTAGGTGCTTCTTTTTGTAAAAAAGCCAAAAGGTCATCTAATACTTTTTTAAATCCAGTTTCTTTCGGTGTTGGATTTTCTTCATCGTAAAAAGATAAAATACTCATAAAGTAATCTTTCGAATTAGTTGTATAAGCTTGTATTCCATACATAAATAAGGGGCCTGAACGTAATCGTAAACCTCTCGTTTTTCCATCCGGATATTCGTATAAGATATCTATTGTTTGATAATTGTAAGCCGTATTTTTTGCGCCATCGCAAATTCTTAGATTATTTATATCGAAGTCTTGAAACTTTGTATAATTTTTCTCCATTATACGCTTTATATGAAAAAATTTTTTACTTAAATCAAATTTTTTATTTAACTTTTTATATAAAAAAATTGAAAAATAAGAATTTTTGTACGATAACTAAATTTTTTCGTTTTTTAAAAATGAACGAAAAAGTTTCTACCCAAGTATTTATGGCTTACACGAACATAGATGACCTTAACTTAGAAAAGTTATTCAATGAGATCATACGGACGCCCGAATTAATACGTATGTCTTACGGACAAAAAGAAGTAGGAGAAAAAGGTAATAAAAAAGTAAAAAACAATCCGAAAAATTTTTTAAGTTGTATTTTCTTTTTTTTTTTTTTTTTTTTTTTTTTTTTTTTTTTTTTTTCTTCGACGAGAAAAAAATCAACTTAAAACTTTTTAAAAACGGGATAATACAACTTACTGGGTGTAAGTCTTACGATCATTGCATAAAAAGTTTAGTCTTTTTATGGGACGTACTCAAGGAAACCCCGTCATGTATTTTACTCGATAGTCTAAAGATTTACTTGGTTTCCGTCATGAGAAACGTTCTTATTAATTTAGGGTTTCCCGTTGACAAAGAAAAACTGAGAAACTATTTCGTCAACAATAAACGATATAACCTTTTACCATCCATAGGAGATTCTATGGGATCCAAATTTATATTGCCCGTAAAATCCATCGATGATATGCCGGTTTACGAGCTCGATATAAGTAGGGAAAATAATGTTATACATTTAGAAATACCCTACGATAAGTTTCACGAGTTATTTTCGAAGACGCGAAACGCACGTAAACTATCTAGAAAATACGATACCATAACCGTGTTTCACACGGGACGAGTTTTGTTTTCCGGAATACACAAGAAATACCAAAATCCCTCGATAAAATGGTTTTTAGATATCATATTTAGGATAAAAGATAAGGTTGCGATTGAAGAACCTCCGGTTTGCCATTTAAAGGATTACTTGCGTCCAAATTTATAATTTTTTTTTAAAAAAAGGATTAATTCCCATTTATTAGTAAAAGAAACTTTAGAAGATAAACTAGCTTGCTCATATAGAAAAGCGAGTCTTAATGACGGAAGAATTATATATTTTACGGGAGTCCGAGATGAAAACTATATTAGGACTTTGGTTCGTTTAAAACCCGCTATCTACTACGAATGGAGCAAAATGGTAAAAGAAGCTGGGAATGCTAATCTTTTTTCTATGGAACTATCCGTAGATTATCCTTCAATAGAAACGAGTGAAATGGTACTCTTTCTCCAAGAAGGGGGGGAGAAGTATTTTGAGGTATTACGACTATATGTTGGACGTAGAAGAAAAATGTGAGAGAAAAATAAAAGAACGCGGTATCGTTTTACCCGATGAAAAAGCGATTCCTGTTTTAACTATCGCATATCCATCAAAAGAATAATTTATAACTTCGCCAGTTATAAATTTTTTTCGAGAGAGACGCGCGCGGTTGGGGAATTAGCGAGATCGGGAATTTATAACTTTACGAGTTATAAATTTCTTGGGGACGCGTGGGGGGGATAGGAATTAGCGAGATCGTAAGATTAGAATTTTTTAATTTTTTTTATTTGTAATTTTTTACAAAAATGGATGGGCATTCTGACTCAAAAAACGGATGAGCATTCTGGCTCGAATATTATGGGTGAGAATTCTGGCTCAATATCGGTCGGCGAGCGGAAAGAGCCGGAAGGTACATATTATACACTACTGTTACTCACTGTCATTGTCAAGAACAGTACATTTTTTTTTTTCTCCATTTCAATGCAGAGTTCGATTTATAATCGCGATGCCGAAATCACGATTGGTACTGTAGCCTAGTACTTGGAAATACCCCTTCGAAACAACATATGACATGTGTATGTATTATGCATGCATTGATCAATATCGGACAAAATCAAGTGCTGCATAAATACGATTTTTGAAAAAAAGTAGATGCCAAACAACAGTCGAAGTATCTATAAATACACTGATAGATGGGGTTTCTCGTCTTTTTCATGGTAGCTTTGTCATGCTAGCCGTGAACGTTAAAGGTTGAAAGTCCCGAACGTTATTACACAGAAGTAGTCCGTGTACACGAAATGCTCTACACACGGCACTAGGCTGATACGAAAAAGTTTTTCGTCGAGTTGTATTGTGAAGTTAGATAACGCCCGTATTTTACTCTGATCATTTATAGGTATATAATAAAACTTCTGATTGGCCAAGTCATTTGGCTTAGCCAATCAGAGTTGTGTTACTTACAAATTTAGAAAATCTAGGAGAATAGGACTAAGAATGTTCTGGAGAATGGTTGGAGAATACGGATCGAGATGTCCACAGATGATTCGCTTTTTATATCCGAGGGTCTTGGTTTGAATCCTGCTATGAACGGAGTCTCTGTTCAAGTCTGTTGGAACTACCGGCATCTTGGCTTTGGTGTAAGCCTGGATTTCTAGGAAGGGTGAATCGTCTACAAGGATAGTTGTAAAGTGTGTTTTACAACCGAAACAAAAAGAAATTATTCACAACAATTTGAACAGCAATACCGTCAAACGAGCACTTTGCATGTCGTAAATAGTCTGGAGTACGTCACGAACTACTCCCTGCAGAAACTGCACTTACTTTCATTCTTTATCAAACGACAAAATTTTGGACTAGACGAAAATGAAAGAATTTGCAGACGATGTATCAAATGAGGCTCATATCAAAGGATTTTTCTTTGATAGGATAGAAAATATTGTGGGAGAAGGAGAAAATGGTGGTAACCAGCATTTTCTCCTTTTCCCGCAATGTTTTCAGGTTTCTTTCCCGGGGTTGTTAAAAGGCGGCATTATGCGGTAAAGGGTTAAAGTAATGCAATCTGACTTTATAACATGAACACTCTCACATCTTTACAAGGCATGTGCGGAGTGAAAAGTTTAATAGTTTAGTGATCTACCTCGTTTTAAACAGTGTGTCATTATAAAGGATCTCGCATAAGTTGGCATTTGAGTTCGAACGAGTCAAGAAAAAGTGTTAATGGGCGAGCCTCTGACGAGCTTTATGACATTTTTGTAGACGAGTTTAAGAAAAGCATTTTCTGTCAAAAGCCAACAAATGTCAGACTTGTTTATCACATAGATCTAACAATATCTCACGAATTGTCGGTCAGAATACACAAAGGCGTACGTGTACATGAGGTCCATGAGTATTTAAAACCTGATTCACTTCTCAGAAAGAAGTACAAAATGACGACACAAATGACGTCACAATATGCTTGTCAAACCAATGGTTACGCGTACTTTCAATCATTTGTATCGCCGAAAAAATTTAAGCTGTTAGAGTGATAGGCTGGTACCCCGCCGTACTTCAAAAGTAACCCTATAACGTAGTGGAAGGGGCAGGTAATCCAGACAATTGGAGTGAAATGAATCCTGTCGCCATGACTTTTGTCAGCCCTTCGGCAGAACATTGATAGACGAGCTGGGATTCTTGGCGTTTCTTTAACAAGCAATTGTAAACGAAAGTCTCTTTCCTCTCAGCCGAGTTATTTATAACGTAAAGAAGAGTCGGAACAATATCCAACGGTTTCAGACGAAAGATTGCGGTCGCCATGACAATCGTCAGAAAAAAAAAAATAGACTGAATTGGGATTTGAAATCGATTACAAACATTGCGCACGTTACCTACTGAGTATACAAGTACTCGTCGTCTATTTATGATTTAGCGATATTTCCCTGCAGTGGTTTAATAACACGATATTTCTGCTATCGTAAAAGTAATAACTGACCAATGAAATAACTAAGTCCCCTTCACGTGGGGCAAAAATCATACAAAATTTGACTGGTTAATGCAGTTGCACCATAAACATGACGCCAAATGTGGTCATTAAAATCCCTGAAAACAATACCCATGTAGTCTTGTAATTCTTTCAAGAGTTTTCAGAAAAGATATTACAGAAAAAAAAATATCGTTGTTATACAGGGCAAAAAATAGGTACTCGTAAAATATATATATCTGGGAGACATTGATTTGTGGACTGCTTTTAGACGATCATTTAACCCTTTACCAGACAATCCCGACTTTTAACGGACATGAGGAAAAAGGCCTTTGAAAACATTGTGGGAAAAGGAGAAAATGCTGGTAACAAGCATTTTCTCCTTTTCCCACAACGTTTTCTACTCTACCCAAAACAAAAGTCAATTTTTGAGTCACATTTACTTTGTCGTCTGCAAAAGCTTTCAATTTGGACAGGTCTAATATTTTCTCGTTTGGTGAAGAGTTAATTCCCAGCTTAAGTAAACTTTATGGTAAGTCGTATTGCGACTTCCAAGTTTATCTTGATCGACTGCATTGGAGAGCATTGGGAAAATTGTAAGAATATAAAAAGAAAAGGTATTCTTGATTGTGACCCAGACATGATGAGAGCCACAAAAATGATTCTGATATTCTCTATTTGCCATGATGTTTCCAAAAGCAGCAGATGGAATCCCGCCAAAATTTGTACTAACAGCCCCTGAGGCCGACTTTTTCTTTCATTTTGCAACATACGACTGTTGAAAACATAGTGGGAAAAGAGAAACTGTTCGCAACGAACCATTTATCCTCTCTTAACAATATTCTTACAGATATTTAAGTTCGTATGAAAAAAGGATAAATGGCTTTTTGCGAGCAATTCCTATTTCTTCCAGAATCCTTCTTTTCTTCATCATCATCATCATCATCATCTTCTTCTTCTTCTTCTTGAAGTGTTGCTGCCATTTTTCTAAAATCTCCTAATGAGATCCATCTTCGTTGTTAAACTCTTTACCATACGAAAGTATATAGACACTTCGAAACTGAAAGCGATTGCAGACGACAATTCAAATGTGACTCAAACGATGGAATTGAAAGGGTACACAAATTGTCGGAAAGGGAGAAAAAGCTGATTACTAGCATTTCCTCCTTATCCGCCAATGTTTTCAGAAGTATTCTTTCTTTCGTTAAACCGCGGGATCGTTTGGTATTTTAAATGGTTCACTGTATTACTGCTTTTCTCTTCACCGTTACGTCGGAATTATTGTTCTCTCTCTCTCTCACTCTGTCAATCCGCGTTTCTGGATGACAAAAATGTACCTAGAGTTATTCGTGTACTGGCTGGATTCGATGCGGCCATTGTCTAACAAACATACACCGAACAATTTGCACCAGACATATTCGCTTAAAACTTTTTTTTAAACTCTTTCAGCACTAAGTATAATATTTGAGCCATTCTCTCGGAAAACGGGCTTTAACACATCTGTAAAAAGTATCGACTCAGGTAAACCTGTGCAGTCCGCGCAGGCTAGCCTGCGTTCCAGCCCGGTCATTTTTTCCTTTTATATGTACGGACGTTACTTTGTCAAAAGTTAGGTTATAATTACGGAAAGCCACAAACCGTTTTGCCACAGACCTGTATCCATGGACCGTGAAAGGAGAACGCGATAAGGAGTGATTAACAGATTATTACGGCCTCGACCCCGGCTAGCGCAGGCTGACCTGGGTCGAAAGTTTTTGATGTTGTTAAATTCTCCGCATGTCAAATGACAATCCTATCTCATGATTCGTTTTAAAGTTTAGGCTGCTAAACACGACTCGAGGACCTTTTGCGGACAGCGTAGATCAAGATCAGACTGCACAGAACGTATGCAATAGCGTACTGGACATGAAACTAGAAAAGGGGGTCGCTGGTTCGAGTTCCCAGCTCGGCCAATTTCTTTCAAAGGATCGCTGATGTCAAAAATCTCGTGAAGTGTGTTGACCAATAGGCGGTATTTATATTTGAATGCTTGAGTCTTTTTTACCTATCGAATACCTTTTCGTAACACTTTATCTTTTGTCACAATATTTCTAACAGGGTTAAGCTGAGCAGCGTTTTAAAGATTTGCATGTGTCAAAGCAGTCATTGTTGGGGAAGAATATGTGTGTTTTCCAGAGTAGTGGTAAAAGAAACTCCAGAACGCATGAACGGGTGCACTAGCCGCCGTGTTGTAACTGGAATAATATTGAAATGTTGAGTAATGTTGAAAACGGGCTTATTCAAACACCACAGAAACAAAATCAAAAGCTTTAAACTTTTATTACAGCAGTGTGATTAAAGTGATATACTGTCAAAAACGACTATTTAAAAATTTCAAATGAAAAACAACCAAAAACTTCATATAGATGAGCCATGCTCCAACAAAAGGAGGCTTAATGCATCTCCGTGATCCATGGTACCAAGAAAGTCATACTCATGGATCCACAATGGCCACTTTTTTTTTAAACAACCGACTTGAGGTAGACTGGTCCTTAGACATACAGAAAATTGACCGATAGCGAAAAGTTTCGGCCCAGGCCAGCCTGCGCGGACTGCGCAGGCTGGCCTGGGTCGATACTTTTCGCATATGCATTAAGCGCCTTTTTCACAGAGCATGGCCCAAATCTATTCCATTCACAAAAGAGCTTCTTTTCTCTTTATATCACTATAGGCCTATTTCTGTCAAGTTTTGTTTCAGTCATGTATTGAACACATCATGTTGACATTTCTTTTATTTAATTATCGCTTACGTTGGAGCAAGTAAAATATATGAGCCACGTCCCGTGAAAAAAGGGACTTAATGTATCTGCAAAAAGTATCAACCATGTCAGCCTGCGCAGTCCGCGCAGGCTTTCATGGGTCCAAACTTTTTGCTATTTGTAAATATTTCTTTCTTTGCATGTCCAAGGACCGCCCTACCTCCAGGTTCATTCGGTTTTTTAAGCAAAAAGTATCGACCCATGTCAGCCTGCGCAGTCCGCGTAGGCTTTCATGGGTCCAAACTGTTTGCTATTGTAAATATTTCTTATTTTGCATGTCCAAGGACCTTCCTACCTCTAGATTCATTCGGTTTTTTACTATGGATCTATAACTATGTGATGACTTGCTGGGTATAATGCATCACGGAGATGCATTTAGCCCCCTTTTCGCCAGAGCATGGCTCTTATTGTATCGTTTCACAGTTGTAGCACCATAAAGATTAAAACAGACGACTCGAGGCTGCCTTATTGACAATTTTCACGACGGTAATAAGAACTGGTATTCTTTACTGGTCTACAACAGACGCCTAATTTGCGCGTTTAATAGGGAATTCTCGTCCTACAACAATTTTCGGCATTATTCACAGACAAAATGACAGGAAGGCCCTCTGTAAGATACTTGTCATTTTCAAGGCGCTGTCGCTCAGTAATTGGCTCAGACATCAGCACTTCTGGAAACCTTAAAACCTCAATGATAGAAGCCAATATGAACGCTGTTTAACCTTAAACAGATGACGAAGTTTTAGACTCGTCCGAACTAAAAGTGTTTGCAGATAAAAACGTAAATGTGGCTCAATAATGGAATTTGTCTTCGAAAGGGTAAGAAAAATTGTGGGGAAAGGAGAAATTGCTGGAAACCAGCATTTTCTCCATGTCCCCACAATGTGTTAGAAAGTTTTTTTGTTTTTTTTTTTTTCCTGATGGACATTAACTTTGAGATCGTGTGGTGAAGGGTAGATCGTTTAACCCTTACCCTGCTAAATAAGTAAAATGCAACTTTCAAACTGATAGTTAAAAGACAAATTTTGCTATTCCAAAGGTTTTTTGGGGGGAAAAGGTATCTCTTTATCTGACAGTGTAGATCCAAGATCAGACTGCAGGTTCTGTGCAGTCTTGATCTTGAAACTACACTGTCCACAAAAGGTTACTGAGTCGCGCTAGGCAGCGTAAGAATTAGGCTATACTGTTTTCTCTCCCCGAAACTCCAGACCCCTATTCAGGGGCTTGCTGTCTTGCCCACACCAACATCTGCTGCGCCCGATATCTCAGTCGGTAAACGCATAGGGCTTGAAACCAGAGGTCGCTGCTTCGAATACCCAGTTCGGCCGATTTCTGTCAGAGAATCGAGCCAGTGACCGCTTGATTCAAAGCTCTATAGCTAACTGGCCGACTGAGCTACAGGGCTCGCCAGAGACTTCAATATATCCCCCGAAACCATTCGTTTTGCAGAGATTATCCAAATCAGGGGCATAGCTGCCTGTTTTGTATTGGTTTGTATCGGAGTTTAACGCCATTTTAAGGGCTCAGGTCATATCATGGCGGCCAGTGACGCACCCATGTGTTTCCTGGCTTTCTAACACCAGTAATGACACAGTGACACAACTTTCTTTCCAAAGTCACCGACTACTTTTCTCACGTACACCACAGGTGAGAAGCAAAAAATCGCCGGAGAGAAAGTTTGTCTCAACCGAGTATCGAACTCGCAGCCACTAGGTCAAGAGTCAGATACGCTTACCATTGAGCTACCCGAGCGGGCATAGCTGCCTGTGGGCAAAACGCACCTGCGTCGTGCGTACACTTTGCAAAATTAAGGAAGAAAAGAAAGACAAATTTGCCAAAAAATTGTCTCAAGAGGCCACCAAAATAGCTTCAACAATCAAAACTGTTCTTGATGAGGGCCTCCCAGAGCCCCAGATAAGAGGGAGTGATGATATTCTAAATCCATTATTTCTCTTCCAAACCCTATGTTGTGGGTACTCATTAGAATCGTCTCGATGAGATGATTCTAAAGAGTACCCATAACATAGGGTTTAGAGGAGAATAATTAATATTTTCAATTTTGATATCAAAATCACTCCCTCTATCTGCAGCTCTGCCTCCAGACCTTCCTGGGATATCCCCGTCCCCCCTCTCGGCAATTCGCGCCTCAGATAATACCCTCGGTATTACCTTTACGTATACTTTGTTTTGGGCCAGCTACGCTCCTGCAAATAATTTATGAATTAACAAACTCTTTTAATACATTTACATGGCGAAAACTGACACACCTGGCATATATCAGTATACTAGGCCAGTATAAGAATAAATCGAATAACAGATCCAAAATGGACGTAAATTGTTCGTAATCAAGTATTTTCGTATTGGCCCATTTATAGGTCCGACGCACAGGCGTTCGTTTTGTTACGAACTTCGCCATCTACATAATGTTATTATAAGACTTGTATATTACATTATATAGATGGCGAAGTTCGTCACAAAACGAACGCCTTTGGTCCGACGCCTGCGATACAAGCTCTAGACCGAAAGTTACAGGTCCGAGGTCTGTGTTAATAGAGACCCAAAGTTACAGGTCCGAGGTCTGTGTTAATAGAGACCCAAAGTTACAGGTCCGAGGTCTGTGTTAATAGAGACCCAAAGGTACAAGTCTACTAGTGTACGTTTCTCTAAACTCTGTACGCAAGAAAGTTGCTTATGCAGTTTAGGTAAGCAAGCATCAAGTCTTTAAACAAGTTTCACTGAACTGCGTAACTTTACAGTTTGGGTAAATATCTGTATAACTTTACGCCATCTCTTATCTTTAGATAAAGCAGGGGACGTATGTGTGTATGATCAATCTCCCCCAAAAATGCGTAAATCTACGCAGTTTTGTCAAAGGTACCCCATGTCTGCGGTTTTACCCCGGACCTGTTACTCGGCCAATACGAAATTACCTGATTAACCCTTAACCTGCTAAATAAGTGAAGTGAAACTTTCAAGCCGATAGTAAAAACCCAATACTTGCCATTTCAAAGTTTTTCGTTTTCCTTTTTTAAAGGGGGTGGAGTGGTTGAGATATCTCCGTATTGGACAGTGTAGATCCAAGATCAGACTACACGTTCTGTGCAGTCTGATCTTGATCTACACTGTCCGCAAAAGGTCCTTGAGTCGCGCTTTTGCAGCCTACGGTCAATAACATTACAGTGAAGATAGAACTTAATACCCTACCAAAGGTCATCAAGAACGCTTTATACAGCTTTAGCTTTCACTTGCATTTCCTGTTCTAATAGATTAATCTTATGAAGCCTGAGAAATCCTTTGCGTGACAAATTATCAGCTTGGTTAGAGAAGCGATTCCGGATCCTTAGCATTCAAAGCGCTCGAAAAAGAACATTGCTGAATGTGAAATCAAGGATATTTTTGGGAGTAAATCGGACAGTGGGGATCCAAGATCAGACTGCGCGTTCTGCACAGTCTGATTTTGATCTACAGGGTCCGCAAAAATTCCTAAAGTTGTGCTAATAAGCGGTCCGAGATAAAACGATTCCTAGGGACAAGGCCTCTGGCAAAAAAAAAAAAAAAATGAAGTTGCTGGTTACCGACATCTTCTCCTTTACCCACAATGTTTCAAGAAGCCTTGTTCCCAAGGGGTCGTTAAAACTCACGATTGTTTGGCGGAGGCCTAACCCGTGAATTGCTAAATGAATCGAAGGGAAATTTCTGGTCGAGAGTGATAACCCAAATAGTGCGATTTAAAATTTTCTTTTACAGGAAAAATCTCATCATATCTGACAACATATATTCAAAATAATGTTGCCTGGAGATCAGACTGCATGTTCTGTGCAGTATGTTTTTGATCTACACTGTCAACTAAAGAGCATTGAGTCGTGCTAAACAGCCTATGGGTGAACTCGGCCCCGAGTCTTTACGACCTTCAGCCTCGAGGGGAAGGTTTTAAAAAAAAACATTGTGGGAAAAGAAGAAAATGCTGATTACCAGTAGGATTATGTTCTCCTTTTCCTACAGTGGTTTCTACCCTTTCATGGGCAAATACCACAATCTGAGCCAATCTGATTTCTCGTCACCGAGTGCTTGGACAAGTCTAAAATTTGTCTTTTAACAAAGTTAACAATGATTTCTTTGGTGAAAAAAGAAAATGATCATCTACCTCACTTAGTGAATTACTTTGTGTGTCGTTGGAATACGGCGATGTTTTTCGCGTACGTTACTCGGTCGGAGAACAATCACACTATTGGTAGCCTTAACTTCTATTAGCGATTATGGTTATAGAAACTAGCTATTTAACTCTTTACCAAATGACCACACTGATGATTTAGACTTGGAGAGATTCGTTACATTTGCAAACGAAAATATCCATGTTCAGCGGCTCAAAAGATGATTTCTGTCTTTGAAAAAGTAGAAAACACTATGGGTAATTCTTTTCAAGGTCGTTAAAACTCGAGACTGTTTGTTTAAAGGCTAGTTCCTGTGCTCTATCTACTGCTTCTACGCTATACGTCTAATAATGGACACCTAGGGCCAGCCGAGCCGGGTACCGCAGTCGGTAGCGCGCAGATCTTGGAACCATATGGTCGCTCGTTCAAATACCCAGCTCGGTTAATTTCCTTCCGAGGACTGATGATAGTCATCGCGACAGGATTCATTCCTCTCTCACTCCTGATCATTGTTTCGACGATTATTAGATGGGAAAGCAGAGAGGTACATTGTGTCAAGTACTAGTTAACTCTTCACCGAACAATCACGGGTTTTGACGACCCTGAGAAAGAAGCCTTTTGAAAACATTGTGGGAAAAGGAGAAAATGCTGGTAACCAGCATTTTCTCCTTTTTTCACAATGTTTTCTACCCCTCCAAAAACAAATTTCAATTTTTGAGTCACGTTAAGTTTGTCGTCTGCAAATGCTGTCAATTTGGACGAGTCTAAAATTTTGTTGTTTGGTAAAGGGATAAAGAAACTGCGTGAAAGCATGGATAAGTACGAAAGCCTATAAGGGTCAATATGAACAATAAGAAAAAAAATAAAAACACGTTATAACACGAAAAAAGTCGCACTAACGTGAAAATTCACGTTATAACGTGAATATATAACACGTTATAACGCGAAAAAAGTCGCACCAACGCGAAAATTCTCATTATAACGTGAATATAAAACACGTTTTAACGCGAAAAAAGTCGCAATAACGCCAAAATTCTCGTAATAACGTGAAGTCAAAACACGTTATAACGCGAAAAAAGTCGCACTAACGCGAAAATTCTCGTAATAACGTGAAATCAAAACACGTTATAACGCGAAAAAAGTCGCACTAACGCGAAAATTCTCGTAATAACGTGAACATAAAACACGTTATAACGCGAAAAAAGTCGCACTAACGCGAAAATTCTTGTAATAACGTGAAATAAAAACACGTTATAACGCGAAAAAGTCGCACTAATAACGTGTTTTAAAACACGTTATTACGAGATTTTTCGCGTTACTGCGACTTTTCTTTGCGTTATAACGTGTTTTAAAAAACGTTATTACGAGAATTTTCGCGTTAGTGCGACTTTTTTTCTTGTCATAACGTGTTTTAAAACACGTTATTACGAGAATTTTCGCGTTACTGCGACTTTTTTTGCGTTATAACGTGTTTTAAAACACGTTATTACGAGATTTTTCGCGTTACTGCGACTTTTTTTTGCGTTATAACGTGTTTCAAAACACGTTATTACGAGATTTTTCGCGTTGGTACGACTTTTTTTTGCGTTATTACGTGTTTTAAAACACGTTATTACGAGAATTTTCGCGTTACTGCGACTTTTTCTGCGTTATAACGTGTTTCAAAACACGTTATTACGAGAATTTTCGCATTAGTGCGACTTTTTTTGCGTTTTAACGTGTTTTAAATTCACGTTATAACGTGTTTTTAAAAAAACATTTTACCTTCATTCTGACACTTGTAGGCTTTCGTAGATAAGTGCATTGGCCGCCGCGATATAACTGAAATAACGCTGAAAATACTAAACAAACAAATCATCTTGAACTCAGTAATTATACAGAATTCAAAGACTCGCTATTCGATCGGCTGAAACGTTGTCATGGTTATTTATTTCTGTCACATCATTATAAGCCGTTTTTCTTTAAAAAAAAAAAAAAGGATTAAAAGTTAATGAGATTTCTTGGTCAACTCTTAACCAGATAACGAAACTTTAGACACTTTCTTGATTGAATGTACTCGCAGACGACAAATTATAACATGGCTCAAATGCCTGGAATTGTCCCAGGAAGGATATACATGTAAATATTGTCGGAAAAGCAGAAAATGCTGCTTAGCAGCAGCTCCTTATTTTCCGACAATGTTTTTCGAAAGTCCTCCTCCACAGGACAGAAAAAAAAAGGGATTGTTTTTGTTATATCTTCAAAGTAGTCTGGAACTGCGGTAATAAAGACTTCTGTACTGACCGAAATTGTCAGTTTCAACCAGTTAGCAGTTAGTTATTGTCTCTATGTCATTGCGTTATTATCACATTACACGATTATATGGCGTGCAACACACGAAAAGGGGCCTTCGGACATACACGTAAAAGTGTATCGTCCCTGACCAGCCTGACCAGCCTGTGCAGTCCGAGGCGACACTTCCCGTTTTTGCGCGATTTTCTGTTTCACGAAAGTCTACTGTATGAAAAAATCTTGTGTAGTCGTAAAGTGCCGTCTCGGATTAGCCTGCGCGGACTGCGCAGGCTAATCCGAGACGACACTTTACGCAAATGTCCGAAGGTCTCATTTCCCATGTTGCGGGCCAATTATATCCCTTTACTTTATAATATGAGTCATGCTCTTGCAAAAGCGGGCTCAATGTATCTCCGTGATGCAACATACCAATCAACACATCACATAATTATGGATTCGTAGATTCCATTTTATATAGCAAACAGTTTCGGCCTATATCAGCCTGCGCGGACTGCGCAGGCTGGCATAGGTCGATACTTTTTGCAGATGCATTAAGCCCCGTTTTCACAGAGCATGGCTCCTATATACAAGTAACGTCGACGATTGTTCAACCGGTTTTGTCAATGTCCACAAGCTAGCAGTTAGTAATGGTCTCTTCGTTATTATCATCATTTTAGACTACATGTATATCATTTCCCTTAAAGGCCCAAAAACAACCAAGAGTAAACTTTACTCTTAAAACAATGCTGGTATTAAAATGCATTCAAATTTAAATCATATCACACAAAAGTATGACAACTATTGTTAAGATAACAATGTGTCATCACACGGTCGGTCCAAGTATTAAAAGTTGCCGGATTGCCCTATCTTATGATTTTTTTTTAACTTTTTATCTAGTTTTAAATTTTCATTTTTCTGCCAGCGACTAACACTTGGACCGACAGTACATCTTCACGTTAATTTTCTGTGCCTGTTAAAAGCACCGGTATCATTTAAATCTAATTACATTGCAGAACTGTTATTGTTTACTTTTGGCAGCTATTGGACCGTTAACATCATAGTATACATGTACCACAACGTTGCTTTGGATATGAATGATTCTCAAAATTGCTACTACTACAACAACTACCACCACCACCATCAATATTTATTGCCATCATTATCATCAGCATCATTTAAGCGACGACATTCTAAAATACAAAAGTAAAGAATGTTCAGCTCAAATTTCTAGAAAAAAAAAATTACTTACACAATCGTCCCAACTTAACACCTACAAAACAGTCCCCAGTTTTAACGACCTAGAGGAATATATCTTTTGAAAATATTGTGAGAAAAGGAGAAAATGCTGGTAACCAACATTTTCTCCTTTTTACGGAATGTTTTCTACTCTTTCATAGACAATCTTCACTATTTGAGTCAAGTTTTTTTTTTTTGTCGTTTGCAAATACTTTCGATTTGGACTTGTTTAAAATTCTGCGGTTTTGGTAAAGAGCTTTAAAAAAAACCCAGATTTTCCAAGTTTGAAAGTAACACAACTTCTGATTGGCTAAACCAAATGGTTTAGCCAATCAGAAGGTGTGTTACTTTCAAATTTTGAAAATTTTGGAGTACAAGACCAAGAATATTCTTAAGAATGATTGGTGAATACTGATACAGGAGAGAAATATGACTAAAATACTGCTAAGAAACTCGGTCTCGGGTGTTTGTTTATGCACAAGTAAGGTTATATTGACATAATCCGTAGAAAAAATATGCATTGTAGTTCTCAGTTTCTCAATAAATCACGTCAAACTTCTATGACTTCCGAGAACAAATGTTTTCTTGTTAAACTTTTTCTGAATTTTTCGTTTCTATTCTCTTCATAGGGTAGGGGCCGAGCCCAGTAGCTCAGTCGGTAGCGTACAAGACTTGAGAACAGGAGGTCGCTGGTCCGATCCCCCGGCTCGGCCAATTTCTTTCCGAGGATTGATGATAGTCATTGCGACAGGATTCATTCCTCTCTCACAGCTGACCATTGTTTCGACGATGTTATGTGGGAAAGCAGTCAGTGGCTTGAAAAGAATATTGTGCGGAGTGCTGGTAAGAGAGACTCCAGGAAAGCATGGATAGGTGCACTGGCCGCCGCGATACAACTGAAATAATGTTGAAAACGGCGTTAAACACCATACAATCAATCAATCATAGGGTAGGGATAGTCAGAATACAATACAGCGTACTTTAGTCAGAAATAAGGCTTTTGGCCTATATAGCATACATGAATACTGATGAGCCATAATCTGAGAAAAGCGGGTCTAATGCATCTCCGTGATATATACCAAGCAAATCATCACATAATCATGGATCCATAAAATCCATGTTGTCTAATAACCGGCTGAATCCTGAGGTAGAGTGGTCCTGGGAAATGCAAAGAGTTTCGGCCCAGGTCAGCCTGCGTGGACTGCACAGGCCGACCTGGGTAGATACATTGTGCAGATGCATTAAATCTATATTTATACTGATAGTGCTAGTGCCCAGCATTATCAATATAATGATAATGCCTCGGGAATAACAGAGGGCGCTGGGTTCATGCAACGAACAGAATATACAAGTCCCGAAATTGCTTCTACGTCATCTGATAATCAACGTAATGAGACCACCTGTGTTAAGCGAAGATACTCTAAGGAGTATCAGAAGAAAACACTCCTTATTGGGGACTCTATTTTAAAAGGGATAAAGTTAAAAGGACTTGAAAATGATGTTTATGTGAAAACCTGCCGAGGAAGAAGACTGTCGGAAATTTCCAAATTGCTGAGAAAAATGAATCTAGAGAAATTCAAAACCATAATCGTATACGCTGGTGGGAATGACGCGGCAAACAGATCGTCGGTATCAAAAATGGAGAATGACCTGAAAGAATTGTTGCAAATTCTAGCTACAAATTGTGAACTTTTCCTTTGTACCTCCTGCCCACGGCAAGATACTGATGTCACTCAGCTGAATGATGTTATAAAACGGGTATGTGATCAGACCGCGGCAAAACTTTTTGACTGTTATCCATCATTTGTTTTTGGCAATGGTAATACTGTAGCAGACTTATTCTCTCGTGATAAAATTCACCTTTCACCAAAGGGAACTAGCAATTTGTTATCAGTAATGAACAATCCTGTGCCTGTGATCAGAAGAAGTACAGAATCGTATGCAAACCGTGCTTGCCCCAGGCAGTCTAACAATAGGTTCATGAATGACCAGAAAATGCATTTGGCTATGAATTCACTGTCCAGGAATTTTTGTTACACCCACAACTTTTTTATTTATTTTAATCAAGAATGGCACTATAAGAATTTAAAGTCAGTAATTATTTACAACTTAATATTGCCAGATAACTTCTCATGTCGACTGAACACATAAATCGTCAGGTATGAAAATTTTAATCATATTCATATAATATTGTTGGACAAATTGGTAGCACTGAAATAGGGATTGGTAATTTCATGTATTCAGTGATTTGGTATTATTGTTAGTATGACAACCATACTGGACTTTCAGGAATTCTAAATGATTAATTATTACAATAAACACAAAAATACTGAAAAATTCAATGAATAGATTATGAAAATATGCAATATAAACGTTTGTTTCCATGGTGTAACATTTCGTGTCAAAGTACGTTACACCCATGACCGTCAGTTTTTATGGTATTTGGGATTCAGAGAAAAACAAAACAATAGCTCCATTGACATTGTGTAATTGTCAGAAAGACAGAAAGGCAGTATATTTTATTTATCAGGAAGGCATGGCTTTAGAATCTGCTTGTATTTTTTGTGCAATTTTTTCGTGTCAAAATGTTACACCCCAGACCCCTCCTAAAAATGCCGGGATATGCGACCTGCCGCGTATTTATTGTTTAAAGTGATTTACCACTATGAATTTTGCGACAATGACGTCAATTCCTTCAGAGTCGCTTTACGGTACAGCGTCTATTGTAACAAGCATGGAGTCGATAAATGACGACAGTACCGAGAAAAGGTGGGTAATTTTGTTTGTTACACCCAGGAAACAAACTAATTTGATCGTAAAAATATAGTATAATTCTTTATTTAACGTTTCATATCAAGCAGAATTTCATTTTTTGATGCTACGAGATATTTATGTGCAATTTCAGTGTTTTTGTAGCTATACAACATGCATTTTGGAAATAATTGATGGCAGATTTTAAACTGCCCAAGCACACTTTGTTGTCAGTGTTACGCCATGGTTAAAGAATGATGATTTGACGTTTTATTTTATCAATTAAGTCTTCTAATACTTGAAATTCCAACGTTATAATAATTAGAAATAGGACGTACTGAAAAAGCATTGATTTCACACATTTTTATTAAAATTCAATGAGCGTAACCAAGACACTGGAAAGCCAATATGGTTGTAAAATGGAAATTAAACCTGTAACCCATTGATCTGAGTCTGATGCTCTACCAACTGAGCCACTGCCACATGGGCAGTGTTCATGCAGATGACAAAGCACTAAGGCTAACAAGATTCAGCATACTACATGCAGAGGAAGCTATGTTGGCAACCACGTCTGTGTCCCGTTACACCCATTTTTCGGCGAATTGCATAATTCTGAATATACAGTCTGCATCAGCATTTTTCTTGTTTTGGCACAAAGTAATACATAAGTGCTTTGTACTATAGCTGGAATGAACTCGTTTGGTTAAACAAAATATCAAATATTTGGATGTTGGTTTGAAGTTTGTGTCCAACTGTTACACCCAAATTTATAAAAACAAAGACCTGAATTTCTGGGGCTAACATTCATCAATTATCTTCCCCTTTCACACAGACATTATTAAGAGTACTCTTTATCATTTGAACAAAGACTAACCTTTTTTCCTTTACTGTGAAAAATTGGACACCAAGCAGGTTGGGTGTAACAAAAAATTCCTGGACAGTGAATTCATAGACATTTACATCACGGCAGAAAACAGAGTTCGTGGATGTTAGTTGACAGATACAAACAATACTGTTTTATTTGTCGAAGTAAAACTCACGAAACAAATCATTGTGGGTATAGACAATACCAAAGTTTTGATCCCCCGTATGCTAATCGCAGATACTAGGATAAATCTGACAGATACTCGGTAAGATTTACAAATGATATTCATCCCAAAATCACACATACGTCACAAAATAGAAAATTCAATTTGAACTGCAAAAATATTTTTCAACCTTTAGATTCTGTGTGCAGTTTTTGCAACGAATTACCATGCCGCTGTAGCTCTTTTGCCAATCAAGAAGATACTTCTCAGAGAAATCACATTAATTGCCAGTCAAATAAGAATCGCTCTATTGATAAGCAAAATTATAAATCTACTATAACCGATGATTCATCGGTGTCTCTCTCATCAAAGAACCAGATTATTAATACTGGAAGTGTTTTTAATTTCCAAAAGAAAGGGACGCATATCTCGAACTTAAACATTCATCATCTGTTACCAAAGCTAGAAGAAATTAAGTTTCATTTACGTACCCAAAATTCACCTGATATATTAGGAATGTGCGAAACATTTTTGCATGAAAATGTCGAGAACAGTTCCTTGAAAATACCAGGTTACATTTTTGAGAGACAAGATAGAAAAGGCAAGTCAGGGGGTGGTATATTAGTATATATTTCGAATAGACTTCAATATAACAGACACCTTGATCTAGAATCCCCCGAAATTGAATCCCTCTGGATAGAGGTCAATTGTCACAGCCGTCTACCATTTCTTTTAAATTTTGTCTATCGCCCACCAAACTCTAATCAATCATGGATAGATTTATATAGTTTGCAGATTGAACAGGTAGATTTGTCGAATATAGAGTACCACATTTTGGGTGACTTTAATATTAAATGTGATCCTAAAAATAGTAGTACAAAATTTTAAAATACCAAATGGGCAAATCTAGTTTCGAATTATGATTTAGAGCAATTAGTTAAAAGCCCTACCAGAGTGACAAAAAAGTGTTCGAGTATAATTGATCATATTTACACGAATTCTATTCAGGACACTTGTGAAATCTTTGTATCATCTCTCTCTGTAAGTGATCACTACCCAGTTTGTTTTACACGAATGTCAGCACCTGCAGACTCAATCCAGGTTAGTCACAATCACGAACCATCGAATATAGGTGTTATAAAAATTTCAGTAATGACAAATTTATACATGATCTATTACATTCTGGGATAGACTGCATTGAAATGATAGCGGATCCTAACGAAGCTCTCTCCAAGTTTTATGATATTCTTAACTTAGTTTTGTCCAGTCATGCCCCAATAAAACAGAAACGGATAAAACGTACGCTTCAGCCCGATTGGTTCAATAAAGAAATAAAGGAAATGATGTTTGGTAGAGATAAAGCACATAAAATTGGTAATCATGACGTGTACAAAATGCTCCGAAATAAAGTTACTTACATGATTAAAAAGAGTAAGAAAAATTATTTCAACAAAGCAATAGAAGATAACAAAAATTCAAAGAAAATATGGAAGAATCTTAAAAATATAGCAAACATTAAACAATCAGATGATTTACCGATACCTAAAAAAAATTACCAAGTCGGATTCAGTAATTGAAGGGAATCTGAACATAATTAATGAATTAAACAAACATTTTGTGAGTATATCTGATACTGTAACAAAGACAATATTTTCAAAAAGTGGTTTTCAATTTCTTGAAAAAATCCTTGATGACAAATTAGGGCAAAGAAGATTCAGTATTCAATTCATTTCTGCGCATGAGGTGCATGGCCTTATAAGAAAACTGGACGTAAACAAAGCCACAGGTTTGGATTGCCTGAGTGCAAAAACTATTAAACAATGCGGAGATATCATAACTCCGACAATTGCATCCATAATAAACAATAGTATTGCTTCTGGAATATATCCTGATGAGATGAAAATAGCTCGCGTAATACCAATTTTTAAAACAGGTGATAAAAATGATCCTAATAACTACAGGCCGATCTCAATTTTACCCACGACATCAAAAATTTTCGAACGACATATTGCTACTCAACTTCAAATTTTCTTGGAAAAAACAAACGCATTAAACCATTCTCAGTCTGGGTTCAGAGAAAACCATTCTTGTACAACAGCCTTATCTAAAATGATTGACGCTTGGCTTGCAGATGTAGATGACGGTAAATTTATTGGAACAGTTTTCCTAGACTTAAGAAAAGCGTTTGACCTTGTTGATCATCAGATTCTTTTACATAAACTGAAGCTATATCACTTTACAGATAAAACTATTGATCTACTTGAGTCTTATTTGTCTAACAGGAGGCAGATTATAAAACTTGGAAAGTTTAAATCCGACTTACAAATAATAAAATCTGGGGTACCTCAGGGTTCGATCCTTGGTCCCCTTTTATTTCTCATTTACATAAATGATCTAACATTTTCCAGTCCTGATGTTGACATTGATCTTTACGCAGATGACTCCACCCTGTATAAGTCTGGTTATGAACTAGTGACAATAGAAAATAAACTTCAGGAAAGTCTTTCAAAGATACAGGACTGGTGCATGCTAAATAACATGTCTTTACATCCCGCAAAAACAAAATGTATGTTAATTGGATCGAAACAAAAAACATCAAATGATAAAAGAATTCACTTAAGTATTAATGGTGTACCGCTGGAAAATGTTAGTACACAAAAGATTCTCGGCATCTATGTTGATAATCGTTTAAAATGGCATGCTCAAATAGATTATGTATGTAAAGGGCTGAAAAAGAAAATAGCTCTTTTCAAAAATATAACGTATTACTTATCAAAGGAGGTGAAAATGCTTTTTTACAATTCATACGTATTACCTATTTTTGATTACTGTTGTATAATATGGGGCAAAAACGAAAAGGGTTATATTAACAAAGTATCTACACTTCAGAGGCGAGTAGCTAAACTGATACTCGGCAAGCCCATAAGATCACCATCACTTGAATTATTCAAAGAATTGTGTTGGCTATCGTTCTCAAATCGATGTAAATATCATGCTGCAGTGCTTATCTATAAAACAATCAATCATAGAGCTCCGGAATACATGTTAGATATAATCCACGAGTCTAGAAATGATAACTACACATTACGGTCTGGCACTATCAATGATCTAGTTTTAAGAAAAGCCCCCAAAACAAATATATACAAGGACAGTTTTTCTTATTTTAGTGTTATTGTATGGAACGACATTCCGATAGACATTAGAAATGAGCCACGACTTCAAACATTTAGGGAGAAATTGAAAAAGTATTATCTTTATCATAAACAGTAATTCTGTGTTTTAGCTAACTGTGAGTATCTGTCAGATTAACGAATTACAATAATACAATAAGTTTCATGAATATGTATGTATATATGTCTAATTATGTATATGTGCACACGTATGTGTAAGTATAAATGAGTGGGTGTATTTGAGGTAGTGTATATATATTTATTTATTGCTTTTTTTTTTGGGGGGGGGGGGTTGAGGGGGGTAATGCTTGAATGAGAGAGTGAATGTGAGTATTAGAGAGAGAGAGAGAGAGGGAAGGGGGCGTTGTGTGGCTGCGCAGGTGTGCTTTTTTATACTTTATTAGAGGGCCATGTAGAATATAAGATATATATGATTGTCTTAACATGCTACCTTCTATAAATAAAGTGATTATTATCATCATTATTATTATATTATAATAATAGTTAATATAGCATTGTTCTTTAGCTAGTAAAATTTAGAATGTTAGCTGAATGAACTACCATGTTGGCAAAATGCAATGTAATGTGGATAGGTGTAACCTCAGTAGTAGATGATGTGAAGTATAATTTGAGCTATGCTCTGTGAAAAGGGGCTTAATTAATACATCTCCATGATGCATTGTACATGTACCATGCGAGACATCACAATCAAAGTACTGAAAGTACTGACGGACTAGCGAATTTGATTGATTGATTGTTTGTATGGTGTTTGACCCTGTTTCAACATTATTTCAGTTATGTAGCGGTGGACAGTGCACATATCCATGCTTTTCCTTGAGTTTCTTCTACCAGTACTCCGCACAACATTCTTTCCAAGCCACTGGCTGCTTCCTACATAACCATCGTCGAAATGTGAGAGAGAAATGAATCCTGTCGCAATGACTATCATCAATCCTCAGAAAGAAATTTGCAGAGTCGGGGACTGAACCAGCAGCCTCCTATTCTCAAAAGTCTTGTACGCTACCAACTGAGCTGCCGGGGCTATGCGTGCTATTGTTTAACTATAATCCAGTTTAAGTTTAACCCTTAACATGCTAAAAATGTTAAATGAAACTTTCAAGCCGATGGTAAACACCTGAATATTGCTATTTCAAAGTTAAATTTTGGAAAAAAAATATCCTCTTATCGGACAGTGTAGATCCAAAATCAGACAGCATGCTCTGTGCCGTCTGATCTTAATCCACACTGTCCGCAGAAGGTCATTGAGTTGCGGTAGTGCTGGTAAAAAAAAAAAAAACTCCAGGAAAGCATGGATAGGTGCTCTGGCCGCCGCAATATCACTGAAATAATGTTGAAAACGGCGTTAAACACCATACAATCAATTAGTCAATATCCAATAGCACAAGATGTAGTGAACTATTTAACTCTCTTTACAAAACCAAAAATTTTACACTCGTCTAAATTCAAAGCTGTTGCAGACCATAAATATTAAATGTGGCTGAACTGATGAAACGCGATTCCAAAAGGGCAGAAAACAATGTGAGAAAAGGAGAAAATGATGGTTTGTCAGCATTTCCTCCTTTTCCCATAATATTTTCAATGGTATTCTTCCCCAGTGTCATTAAAACTTGGAATTGTTTGGTAAAGGGTTAATAAACAAGCGGTAGAATAACAGTTCAGCATAACAGTTTAACTGTGCACAATGATCTAAATAATGAATGACAAGGGTTCTCTGTCTACTGAGAGTTGATATAGCCAGCATTTGCTACAAGTTAATACCTGGGTGTATCTATTAATAGATTCATTCATAATGTTAGAAGGGTGTAGGAATAAGTGATTCTCTGCTTTGCATAGGTCACTTAATTTAGATATAAGCAAAGATCTTGTACCCTATAAATGACATCTTGTTCACTTTATTACTTTGAGAGACGACATGTTCACCTTTGAGTGTTACAGATTTAGTGGTTTTTGTCAAAATTGTCATATATAAGTAGTATATATTATACCATTTTGAAAATATTTTTGTCTAAAAGTAGATTACAACCGTTTCATTCCATTTCATTCTCAAACCGATCCATCTCTCATCATCCCATAACTAAATGTTCTCTAAAAAAGGTTCCTCTCTTAACTAAAAATATTCTCAAACCGATCCCCATCAACCAACGCATCATCATTACATCATCACTTCAGTCACCGAGTCACTGAGTCACTAAGTCACTCGAGTCACTGAGTTACTCAAGACAAACCCCCCATCAACCAACGCATCATTGCTTCAGTTACTGAGTTGCTCAACGAACTAACGACCTTATGAACTAACGAACTGATGAACTAGTGGGTGGCTTAAGATTTTGATAAAAAAAAAAAAAAAAAAAAAAAAAAAAAAAAAAATTTCATGTAACACGCACGCCCTCTAAGCCGCATGCTCATAAAATTAACAAAACCAATAGGTGAAGCATTCATAATTAAATCAAACAAACCTCTATCTTAATCCTTTTACCTTTAATTCAATTATTATAACGCATCAGTTAACCAGGCAAACCCTTACATCAGTTAATCGCTTAACCTCCCCATCAACCAACACATCACGCAACGGCTAGCCAGTTTATGAGTTAGTGAACAGCTTAAGATTTTGATAAAAAAAAAAAAAAAAAAAAAAAAAAAAAATTTAATTTTTTATTCCTTTGATAGAAATAAAAAATTGATTTTAAGTTTAAAAATACCAGGAATCTATAAGTACATAAGGTACAGACATAGAAAAAAGATGAATAGTAGAAACATAACATTTGGATCAACAAAAAGTGGTATTTTTTTATTAAAAGGAGATTCTAGAATTTTAAAAGCTCCAATAGTAAAATATAGTGAAATTGCCCAAGAAATAATGAACTTAATAAGAAAATCTTTTGACAATGGTGTCTCTAATGCTAAGTTAAAACGGATAATGAACTTATTAAAAGAAAACAAGATAAAAAATGAAGATAAAAACGAGAAAATGAAAAACATAATCCTATTAAAACTTGAAAGTCTTTGTGAAGAAAATGAAAACTTGATTGCAACTCACGAAAAGAAAATAAAAGACAATAAACGAAGAGGAATCATTGCATTAAGACAACAAATATACAACAACGTTGATCTTTTAAAAGTAGTTAATGATCTTGCTAATGTAACCTTGGATACTATCAGGGTTGTACGACAATAAACGTTTCAACACCAAAAAAAAGTTAAATAAAAAAATAATAAAAAAAATATGCTTAGCGAAAATATGACTAGTGATAAAAAAATATTAAGTGAAGAGTTTTTGAAAGAGATTTTCAATGGGAAAGAAGGACATATTCAATCAAATGTATTAAAACAATCAACAGAAAATTTAAAAAGAAGAATGTTTGAATGGTTTAGAAATGATATATTTGAAATAGTAGAGAATAAGAGTTGTAGATATCTATTGAATAGAGAAGGAAAAAATATTTATGAAATGGAAGAAAAGGAAGTTAGAGAACTTTTTACTAAATGTCTAATACATAGTATTGTAAGTTTTTCAACGAGGTATTTGCTTGATGGACAACCGATAATGTTAACATCAGAAATATAAACATTGTTTTTTTAAAAAAATTTTTAATTTTTTATTCCTTTGATAGAAATAAAAAATTGATTTTTACTTAAAAAGTCTCAACAACATAATAGGTTAAATATGGAAAAAATAAATGAAGATATAGAAGCAAGTAAAACTGTAGAAGATAAATGGCAAATAGATCAATTCCTATCAAGAGCATCTATAGATATTAATGATAGTTATGATTTATTTAAAGAAATGACAAACAAAGCAAGTGTAGCATTTTCCACAGAGGATAAAGAATATGAACACGTAGTAGATGTGATAAAAAAATATAGAGAACTAGAAAAGTTTTATGAAGAAATAAATTGTTATACTTACTACCTAACCCATAGTATACACGATGGTGTAATGCAAGATTGGTTTGATAAAAATTGTGAATTTGCAGACAATTGTTTCTATCTAGATCATTTAATAAACATTAATAGCAGCGATAACGAAGATGAAGACTATAATCCCTTTTCAACAGATGCTCGCATATCTGAAATGGAAGATCAGTTTTTCGAAGCTTATAATTATTTTAAAAGAGAAACCCTAGCTGGTATAAGAACATATTTAGAAAAGAAAGGTGAAGAAATTTATAAAAAACTAGAAAATCTTTTGTTGAAAGAGAAAGAGGGTATCACGGTAGAAGAACAACAGTTGAAAGCTGTAGTAGAAGAAGAATATAAAAAAATTAGAGAAGACATCATGGATGAAATAGAAGAATTAGTTTATTAAACAAAAATTTTCATAAAATTAAAATGCTAGAACTAGAGCCAGTTTTCAAACAAAAGCTAAATAACATACTTGGGGATAAATTAAATATTTATCCTATAAACACGAACAAAATCATTTACACAAATGGAACCGGTCTAATGCCATATAAAAATCCAAGATGGTTTAGTGATATATACTACTACTGCAGTAAAATGCTTTATGAACAACCTAAAGAAGATACTTTAAACATAACATTTTATGCTGGTGGAAATACCATACACGTTAATCATTGTTTTTACATTAAAGATTTAACCAATTTGTTATCTCTTTTTAAAGAAAGATTTATAGATCGTCCAAATGAACATCGACAATACCTAGAAAGCCGACTTAATGAAATTGAAGAATATAGCATAAACTTTAAGTTTCTATAAATATTTAACCCAGTAAAGGGTTATATATTTTTACAAGTCCAATTCTATTAATATTGATACATATGCATTTTTAGCATCTGGATTATTTGACCTTGTTATAAAGTTTATAACATCACATTGATCTACTTCTAAAGGTTGAGGAAAAACAGCACAACTACATTTTTCTTTTGCACTTTTTATTAAGGAGTAATCAACCTGTTCAACCCCATTTACTACTAAATTAACTTTTGCCTCTTCATGCAAAAACCTATTACCTTTAACAACCATTAAACTCCCTCTTAAAATTCTGCCAGAAGCAGACATACAATACCCTCCTATTGCATGAGCTCTTCCTGTGTTTCCATTGCCAAAGGAGAACTCATAATTACCATCTGTTAAAGAACCTTGTTCCTCTGCATGCACGCTTATAATAGGCTTAGGTCCTATGAGAGAAGGAAGTGATACTTTTCCATCCACGTAAGATTTTGTTGCTAAGTCTCTTTCTTCTACAGGAGCCCCAGCATTTTTTATAGTAAAACCTTTAAAATCTACATCAGATATTGCTTTAAAACTTCCATCAGGATTTTTTACAATGGCCCCTCCATTATCAACATAATTTTTATTAGCGGCAGCATCACGATCTGTAGGATTCGGCAATCCAGTAAGTGGGTGAGTGTTCATATCTATTTTACCAGTTGCTATGAAAGTTCCATATCGGTTTTTTGTTAAAGCATTATTACCTGCAGTTATTGCTTCAACAGCGGTGTCCACATAATGCTTATTTGCAACTTGCCGAGTTTCTATAGGTGAACCAACATTGTTAATCCTAAATCCATCCATAGAAATATCTCCTCTTGCTGTACCATCTGCTCCCAAAACAAAAGCATTTTCTGCAGCATCTACATATTTTTTATTAGCAGCTTCACTCAGTTCCTCAGGGTCCGCTATATTTTTTATTTTATTAAAACCCATATTTAAATATCCAGTCATATGATATCCTCCATTTTCATCTAACAGCCCAGCGTTTGCATCAACATAACTCTTAGTAGCAACATCCTGCGGATTTACTGGATTACTAACTCTAGTTAGTGTGTTTCCATTCATATTTATAGAACCAGCAGCGGGGATAGTTCCATCTTTACGTAAAAAATTATTTGAGATGTAAGCAAGTGATACACCATCACCGCTTGTTTTAACTTCATCCATTCTTCCAAATTTATCAACAGGCATTTTTAATATTGCTAAAAAAGTTTATTTAAAATATCTTGAAATTTATTACCCAAGCACAATTCTTTAAGAATATATAAACATAAATGTCCACAAAATACTTCACCTGCTTGTTGTAATTGATCCGTATTGTAATGTAATGGACTTTTTAAATAATCTATAATTTCAAGAGGCGGTTGAATACCATAACTATCAAAATAAATTTTTTTCTTTCCATCTTTAAACCAAGCAACCCAATGAGTACCAGGTCCGCCCACGTCATCAAGATTAAATATACCACATTCTTTATTTCTTACTTTTTTAGGTAGGGTATCTCTTAAAAATATTCCTCTAAAATTTTTTATTTTTAATTTTTTTGCTGCATCCTCAAGCTCAAAATTGCTTAAAGGTTTATTTGGTAAAGTTATTTTATCAACTAAAATATTCTCCATTTTTTATATACTTAAATATTTACAATAGCACTATTATCAACCCATGAATTAAACTCATCAGAATAACCTTTCCACTTTACAAGAGATTTCTTTTTACCTTTTTTAATAATCTTTTCTATTCTATACACCTCTTGGCTCGTTTTTTGTAGTTCAGGCTCATAAAAAGAACCTTTTATTTCTTCACCATTTAAATCTTCAATCTTATACGTTATAGGTGTTGTATGTTTTACTTCTGTAACTGTAAAAACCTCTTCAGTCCATCTCGTAGTATAACCTTTTTCAAAAGTCTTTTTCTTTTTACTTATCCTTACTTTGTCTCCAACAGAAAACTTCGGTTTAATATCCTCCTTTACTTGATCATAATCAGGATATAATGTTGTCCAAACTTTATTTTTATTCTTCTTCTTACTTGCTTCAATTGGTGTCATCTTAATTGATGAATGCATCGTGTTGTTGTATTCCTTAACAAGATTTTGTAATACATCAATATATACATTTGTTGAGTGAGCAGAGAAATACTTCCACATTTTTTCTTTCATTGTTCTAATCCATCTCTCAACAACGCTTGATTTTTCTTCATTTTCAGTAGAATACAATTCAACCAAATCTTTAACATCTTTGTTATAAAACTCTTTACCTTTATCCACCCACATTTTCTCAGGTTTTCTTTCCTTAAAAATACTCTTCAGTGCAACAGAAACAGATTTTCCTGTTTTATCCTTTAATGGTATAAGCCATCCATATTTTGAAAAGATATCAATGACAGCAAGAAGAAATTTTACTCCACGATTAAGTTTAGAAAATGCTTGCATATCTACTAAATCAGCAGCCCATATCCTATCAATACCATTTACTCTAACTCTCCTTTTCTTAAATTTTCTTTTTACAGGTTTATGTAATTCTTCTGCTAGTGAATATTTTTTTTTTTACTCATTCCCATACCAAATCTTTTCTTGGTTCCTATCAACGAGGAAACCAATCCTCTTTCCATTCTTTCCTTAATAGTAGGATTATAGATACCTTTTAACTCTTTAAGCATATTAGCATCACATACATCATTACGTGTTTTAGTATCATTATGCTTTAGATAACAAATATCATGATGATAAGCTGCTTTATCAACACGATTTACTGGCTTTGACCAATCTTTAGGTGTTAAGTCGGGATTTAATCTTTTCTTTAACTTTGTACCGGGACCAGTAAAATTATGACCAGGCAAGTGCATTTCAACAGGTAAGTTATTGATTGCTTTGTTTAACAATGAACCACCTTCTTTTTGTTTAACAAATTGTGTTTTCACGGTACCACAAATAGCACATTTTCCTCGTACCATTTTTTTACCATTTTTACTTACTACACAATTTAAATCTGTAGTATCTGTTTTCTTTTTACATTTAACGCAATACATTATTTTATATTAAAATATATTTTTTAATATAAAATGGATATTGTTAATTTATCTTGGAATGAAACATTAGCAAAAAGATTTAATCATCCCCTTTTACCTAGGAGTATCAGAGGTTTAATAGTAGGTAAATCGGGATGTGGTAAAACTACACTTTTACTTAACCTTTTGTTAAGACCAGATTGGTTAGATTATAGTAACTTATACGTTTTTGGTAAAAGTTTGTTTCAACCAGAATATCGCATACTTAAAAAAGCTTTTGAAGAAAAAATACCAAAAGAAAACATATTAAGGTTGTTTTCAATTAAAGATGAAGTTCAAAACCGAGATATTTCACCTACAGCATTAGTTGAAGAATGGGCAAAAACAATTAAGGAAAAATCTGATATCAATTGTGAATTTTATGAATATGCTAGTGATGTTCCTGATCCGAGAGATTTAAATGCATCAAATAAAAACTTAATGATATTTGATGACTTACTTTTAGAAAGACAAAACAAGTGTGAAAACTATTATGTGCGGGGTAGACATAGTAACGCAGATTGTTTTTATCTAGCACAAAACTATTTTAGACTACCTCGTCAAACTATTAGAGAAAATGCAAACTTAATATGCTTGTTTAGACAAGACTTAAAAAATCTTAATCATATTTATAGTGATCATGTAGGAGATGATATGACTAAAACAGAGTTTATTAATTTTTGTAAAAAGTGTTGGGAACAACCTCATGGATTCGTAGTGTTAGATTTAACTAAGAACCCTAATGATGGTAAATATAGATGTGGATTTGATAACGTTTATATACCACGAGAATATAAAGATTATTATTATTAAAATATATTTTACAAATTAATAAAATGGAAGTAGAATTACTTGAAAAGATAGTAAAAAACACTGACCACAAAACTTCATTTCAAATTATCGTAAGCGATAACAAAACAGAGATTAGAACTAGATTTACTCCTCCTCTTTTATTAGAAAAAGATAAAGAATATGAAATAGCATTGGTTAATCTTGAAACTTACTATTCATTTCCTAATATTGATGCAAGCAATAACATTTTTGTTTATACACCAGATAATGGTGCAACATGGGTAAAAATAAAAATACCTGAAGGAAGTTATGATCTAGTTGATATTAATGATGTAATTCAACAAGAAATGAGAAAAAAGGGTCATTATGATGCTGTTAATGAAGAATATTATATTAACATCTCAGCAAATACTAATACTTTAAAGTCTATTCTTGTTGTAGAAAATGGATATCAGGTTGATTTTAACCAACAAAATTCTATTGCTAAAGTATTAGGGTTCTCTCGTGCTAAATATGAACAAGGATTTCATGAATCAGAAAATGTAGTAAATATTCTTAGTATTAATAGCTTACTTGTTAATATAGATTTAATTTCAGGTAGTTATGTTAACGGTTCACAAAGAAATACAATTTATAGTTTTTTTCCAAATGTATCACCAGGATATAAAATAATAGAAAATCCAGTTAATTTAGTTTACCTTCCATTAACATTAAATGAAATACATAATTTAAATGTGACAATTACTGATCAAAATGGAACATTACTCAATCTAAGAGGGGAAAATTTATCAATTAGATTTCATATAAGAGAAGCAAGATAAATATAAAAATGACAAACTATATTAATGCAAAAATAAATATATCAGACGGACAAAAGGAAAAAATTTTACATTCTTTTAGAAACAAAGCTCCAGCTAGTATTCGTTTAAAGCATGAGGATATTCATGGTAATGATGTAATAGCATTAACCAAATCTCAAGTAAATAAACTTACAAAAGCTTATAAATCTGGTAAGGGGGCTACGTTTAGAATGTCAACTAAACAACTTAAGCATAATATGAAAGTAGAAGGCGGATTTCTTGGAATGTTGGCAGGATTAGCTTCATCAGTTCTACCTACATTAGCAAGGACCGTTTTACCTGCTTTGGGAGTTGGTGCACTATCTGGGTTAGCATCTTCAGGAGTTCAAAAAGCAATGGGCAACGGACTTTATCTTAAGAAAGGTGGATGTGTCTGTCAAGTAGAAACTGATGGTAAAGGTTTATTTCTTGGTCCAGCAAAAGGTAAAGGATTAGGTTCCGTTGGTGATGGATTGTATTTAAAACAAGGTGGTAAAATTTATGATGGAAAAGGTCTTCTTTTAGGGCCTAATAGCCCATTCGCTAATATTCCTATATTAGGCGCAATATTGTAAATTAAAAAATATGAATGTGCATAAATTTGGAAATGGAAAACATAAAATAGTTCAACCAAAAACTATTTTTTGGAAACCTGTAGAAGCTAAGTATCCAGCTAAAAAAGTTAATCCTGTTACATGGGATGTTTTTACTCAACAACCGTTAGTAATAGAAGGAGGACAAACGAAGACGATAGCCTTAGGTATGGGCTTCAATATGAGTAAAGGTTTTGTTTTAGCTTCTCTATCTTATAATCTTAAACTCAATCAATTATCTATTACAAATGAAGTTACATTAGAAGAGGTGGATGACATGGTTGCAACAATTACAAACAACTCTAATAAAATAAAAAAAATACAGGAAAACACCTTTTTGTGTCGTCTTTACTATTCTATTTAAAAAATAAGATACTGTTAATAAAATGGAACTAAAAGAAAAGATTTATCCAGAGCTATCAGAAGCACGAAATATACCAAATGCACCATCATTAGAGCCAGTAATATCTGCAAGAGATAACGGTCAATCATTCAGGTTACAAAAGATATCAGAAATTCAGACTTTTCTAGAAAATGAAGTTAGGGAAAGAGAGCAACTAAGTAAAAAATACATGAAGATTAGTAAGAATGTGGACAATGTAGAAGCTGGACTAACCGTTATAGCACTAGGTGCAGGAGCAGGGGGAATCGCTTTACTATCAACCGTAGTAGCGATACCTGCAACTATGGTTCTAGAAGGCTGTGCTTTAGTTGTTGGGTTAGCCGCTTTAGTAGGTAAGTTTGTGGTTAGAAGAAGCAGAACAAAATCTGAAAAACATCTTCAGATTAAGATGTTGGCTGATTCAAAGCTAAACACACTACTTACACATATATCAAAAGCAATAACAGACAACAAAATAGATCATTCAGAATTTACTTTAATTATGGAAGAATTGGAAAAATACAAACAAATGAAGGAAGAAATTAGAAGTAAAACAAAGAAAAAAAGCAAGCTAGAGGAATCGGAGAGTTTAATAGAGAAGGGACGAATAGAAGCACGGGAGGAATTCAGGAGACTTGTAGAAAGGCATTCAAATTAAAACTAAAACCACCTAAGTTTAAATGTTCTTGTGCATGTGAGATAAACAATACAAATTAAAAAAATTTTTTACTTTAAAAAAAAATGTCGTTTTTGAAGATAAAAGACCCTTTAAAAAGGGAAGAAACAGTAAAAGAATATCTTGCAACAAAGAAAAGAATTCGTGATAATCAGCTTGCAGAGAGAACCGGGGATATTGAATTACAAACAGACCTTTCAAAGTTTTTTAGACCTATTACAGAAACACAAAAAGCTGCAACAAAGGAAATTACAGAAGGGCTTAAACCTATTAAAGAGGGTATTGAACAATTAAAACCTGAAAAAGACGAGGATGAAGACGAGGATGAAGAAGAGGAAAAAGTGGGATTATCATTATTAGATCAAAAATATAGACTCTTAAAAGAAGAATATGATGGAAATATTGATAAATCATTTGGTATTGTAAGGAAAGGTATTAATTATTATATAGGAAATAAATTAGTTGATTACGATGGTGATTATATTTGGATTGGTGCAGAAAAATATGAAGCAACGGATGGATTATGGGAACTTATTATATCAAAATCTCCAAGTGGAGAATATAACTTAACTAGTAGTGATTTAAAAAATTATGAAAAAATATTAAGAGATACCAATGTTATTTTTCGTGATAATGACCCAACGAAACCTCCAAAAAGCAGTGGTGGAATTAAATACAATGATTTTATAAAACCTATTTACTTTAATATCAAAGAAGAAAGAGCAAAAAAAGCAACAGGTAAAGGAATTACCATTATTCCATCTGACCCTAATGCACTATTAGAAAGATTTGACCTCTTAATGGCAAGTAAAGGAGCTGGTAATACGGGTGTAAGAAATGAGTTGGTAAGTATTTGCGATGAATTAAAAAGACAGCATATATTAGATGTTAAAACTTATAAAAAATTAATGTCTATACTATAAAAATGATTACATCACAAAAGAGAGGATTTAAAAGAAATTATGCTTATGGAGGGGCGGGGATATTTGATAGCTTTGTTAATTTTCTTACAAAACTCTTTACAAGCAGCGCAGCCAAACAAATTGCATCTTCAGCAGTTGATGTTGGTAAGAGTGTAGCTAAGGAAGGGGCAAAGAAAGCATTAGAGGTTGGAAAGAGTACCGCGGTTGATGTAGGTAAAAAGTTAGTACAAAAGGCTTTAACACCAAAATCTAAAAAGATTATAGAAAAATATACACAAAAGCCTACTACAACTGCTCAACCTGTAATGCAAGATATTAGTAAGTTAATGGATGGTGGTGCAATTGCTATTCAAGATTTAGTTAAGAAGTTAAATAGTAAGGGTTCCGGAGTTAAAGTATTATAAATTTAAGTTAAGTTAAGTAAAATATTACATTAAATAAAAAAGAATGACAAATCTAAAATTTAATTTAACGCATTATGAAAAATACAACACAAAAAAGGTTAGTATCCTTTATGCAAATTTAAAACTTGATGAAGATTGTGAAGTATTAGATTGCAGTGATACAAATTATAATTATAAAAAGACTACTTTAAAATTGTCGTCTGAAAAAGCTGATATCATTAAGGAATTTGAAGAAGATGTAAATCATTATCTAAAAAATAATAATATACCAAAGGTAACCATTCTTTACGGAAATAGAATTTATCTAAAAATGAAAAAAAACCTTTCAGTAGAAAAACTTAAAAATATTAAACTTAAGGGTGTGTATGTAAATGATGAAAACAGGTCATTCCCTCAACTGTGGGCAAATTAATTTAAACAATTATAATTTGACTTAAAATTATAATTGCATATAATAAAATGGATATATTAAATATTAAAGCACCGATTTTAAAAGACGATAGTATTGATGAATATGAATATTATGAATATCTACCTATTACAGGAACCAATATAAACAACTCTGGAGGAAATATAAGGATTGATATTGAAACTCAAGATATTTTTTATCATCCTTCAGAATCATATCTTGAGATTACTGGTGGATTACAAAAAACAGATGGAACCGTTTATGATTCAACTGATGCTGGTGATTGGGTAAGCTTAACAAATAATGGTTTAATGTATTTGTTTAAAAATATTAGATATCAACTTAGTGGACAAGAGATAGAAAGCATTAATTACCCTGGTCAAACTACTACAATGCTAGGTCTGTTAAAATATCCTGATGACTTTTCTAAATCCCAAGGGTTAAACCAGCTGTGGAGTAAAGATACCACTAGTGATGCTATTTTAGATGAAAACGAAGGATTTACTAGAAGAAGAAATTATATTTTAGGTACAAATGATAATAATATACCTAACGCTAGTAAAGGATTATTTAGTTTTAGGATACCATTGAAACATATATTTGGTTTTTGTGAAGATTATAACAAAGTTTTATATGGTATGAAACAAACACTAACCTTAACAAGAAACAATGATAATGATGCTATTTATAGACCTGCTACTATAGCGGCTGCAGGTGGAAATCCTGCTAGACATGAAGCTGGAAGGGTTGTATTAAGTAAAGTATCTTGGTTTATGCCTCATGTAACACCTGAAGATGGAAACAAGTTGGAACTTTTTAAATTTATTGAGAAGAAAGAAAAATTTCCAGTTGGGTATAGAATGATACAAAGCGACTCCATTGCGGTTCCACGATCAACAAGTTTTACTTGGAGGTTATCATCTAAATCATCTCCTGAAGTGCCTCGTTTCTTAATTGTTGGTTTTCAAGCTGGAAAAAGTGGTAACCAAGTACAAAACCCTGCTATATTTGATAGCTTAAATGTTAAAAATATTTATGTAATGTTAGGTTCAAAAAAATATCCTGCATATGATTATGATATAAATTTTAATATTAATCAATTTAGTAGAATATATGGTGAAGCTGCTTTGTTTAGAAAAAAGTTTTTTAACATGGATGAATTGGTATCAAACCCTAATATATCTCCTTCAGAATATAAAACTCTCTATCCTTTGTTTGTGTTCGATTTATCAAAACAAAGTGAAAGGCTTAAGTACTCTGTAACTGATATTCATGTTAAAACAACATTTACTGTAAATCCACCTGCAAATACAGAGGCATTTGCAGTTTTACTTAGTGATAGACTAATTAACTTCCAGAGTGATGGGAATAAGATGAGTGTAGTATATTAAGTAATTTTTTACTTAAATAAAATGAAAAAGGTTGCTGATTTTAAGAAAATATTAACAGATAACAATATTAAGTGGTATTCCTATTGGAACAAGAAAAAGTATATTGATGTTTTAAAAAAGCATGGTTTGTATCCTGAAGAGGAAGAAAAAAAATTTTTAAAAAAAATTCCTAATTATGAAAGATTAAAGTATATTGCTAAAAACCCAAAAAGGGTTACCTTTAAGGATGTAGAAACTGAAGAGGTGAAAGAGTTTCCATCAATTTACAAGGCTAGTAAGTATATAGATAGATGCCCTCAAACGATTGAAAATTGGAATGGTAGAGTATGGAATGGTAAATATAGAATTGATATTCTTTAATTTTATTATTTATGAAAAAAATAATAAAATTTGACTTAAGTAAATTTTATCTATTTTAAAAATTATAGCGATGAATTCTTTTCCACGAAGATTTATCAATAGACTGACAGATGCTAGTCAGTCAATTGCATCTAATTTATATAGTGGTGCTCAAAGGGTTGCCTCAGTAGCAATTCCTCAGAGTGTTAGAAGAAGAGTGACTAATTTTACTAATTGGATGACTGGTAATGTTCCAGAAGAGCAAATTCCACAAGTTATAAACGAGGTTTTAGAAAATGTAGAAGAAGACTTACCAAGAAGAGAAATGCCAAACTTTGTATTAAGACAAGAAGCGTCTGCATTAAGAGAATTTGCAACACAGCATGTTATAGATGGAGTAAGAGGATGGGGAGCAAATGATTTTTTAGAAGTATGTAGAGAAAGCATAACTAATTTTTTAAGAAACAATAGAAATACAAAGGTAAAGCTAGAACTAGTATGTTTATTTTCAAGGACAAAATCTGATGGTGATATTGAATATAAACAAGCTAAACTTTCTTCAATTAGTGAAACTATAACAAGGGAACGTGATGTAAATGAGGCTTATGATGATATGGTAGAACGAATTATGGAAAATTTTGTGTCTTTTGTACAATCAGGAAGTGGATGGAAATTTGAGAGGGTTATAAGCTTAACATTACATGCTGTAGAAAATAGGCCGTTATGGGAGGGGCTTGCAGGTTCATGGATGCCTTTACCAGCAGGATTAAAAAGAGCAAATAACAGAAATGGACTTGTTAATATTAAAAATGAAGATGATCATAATTGTTTTTTATACTGTTGTATGAGGGTGGTTTATCCGAAAAAAGAAAATCCACAAATAGTTGATAAAAAATTAAAAGAGCAAATCAAAGAATTAAATATGGGGGGAATAGAATGTCCCGTTAAGTTGTGTGATATTAATAAATTTGAAAATCAAAATCCGGATTTTTCTATCGTTGTTATAGGTTATGATGAGAAAGATGGGTTATATCCTCTTAGAAGGCAAAGAAAAGAAACTTTTGATAGAAAACATTTAGTAATTCTTTTGCTAATAAAAGATGAAGATGAAAATAGCCATTATGTTTGGGTAAAAAATCCAAGTGCACTATTAGCATCAAAAATATCCAAAGATAAACATAAACTTTCTTTTTGTTGGAGTTGTTTAGGGCATTTTACGAGTGAAAGAGTCTTAGAAGATCATAGGGTGTTTTGCTATGAAGAAGATGCTGTAAGAATTAAAATGCCATCAAAAAAACAGTGTACCGTAATGTTTAAAAACTGGGTTAAAACACAGTGGCATCCTTTTGCTGTTTATGGTGATTTTGAAACGATGCAAATACCAATACAACATACAAAACCAGACCCAAGTAAAAGTTCAACAACAAAAACTCATATGCATGTACCAACAGGTTATGCTTTCTTTTTAAAAAGTTTTGATGAAAATGTTTTTAAGTCTAGATTGTTACTATATCGAGGAGAAAAAGCGGAGGAAAAGTTTGTTGAAGAAATAGAAAGTCTGACTAAAGAGATTTTTAAATTACCAAAAAAAGATATGATATTTGAACCAGAGGATGTAAAAAAATTTAATAAGGCAGATACTTGTTATCTTTGTAATATAAAGTTTGGGGAGGAAGAAAAAAGGGATGAAGAAGATGAAAGCGATGAAGAAGATGGAGTGGAAAAAGAGGAAGAAAAAGAAGAAAAAAAGGAAAAAGATGAAGATAGATGGAAAAAAGTAAGAGACCACTGTCATTTTAGTGGCATATATAGAGGAGCCGCACATAATAAATGTAATCTTAAATTTCATAAACCAAACTTTCTTCCTGTTTTCTTTCATAATTTGTCTGGATATGATACTCATTTGTTTGTTAAAAATCTTGGTGTTAGTGAGGGGGAAATTAATGTAATTCCAAATAATGAAGAAAAATATATAAGCTTTACAAAAAAGACTTTAGTAGGTCAGTATAAAAGTAAAGATATTTATAAGGATATTAGGTTTTTAGATAGTTTTAAATTTATGAGTAGCAGTTTAGCAAAACTAACAGAAAATTTAAAAGATTATCAATTCAAAAACTTAAAAAGTGAATTTCTAAAAGAAGAAGAGTTTAAACTTCTTCGTAGAAAGGGTGTTTATCCATATGAATATATTGATTCTTTAGAAAGACTTAATGAAACACAATTACCACCTATAGAAGCATTTTATTCAAAACTTGCTGGGGAAGGAATTACAGAAGAAGATTATAAACATGCAAAAAAGGTATGGAAAACATTTAAAATTAAAACTCTTGGTGAATATCATGATTTATATTTAAAAACAGATGTTCTTCTTTTAGCTGATGTGTTTGAAAGTTTTAGAGAAGTTTGTTTTAACGTTTATAAATTAGACCCTGCTTGGTATTTTACTGCACCCGGTTTAGCTTGGGATGCTGCATTAAAGTTAACTGGTGTTAAGTTAAAACTGATTAGAGATGAAAATAAAATCCAATTTATTGAAAGAGGGATCCGAGGTGGAATTTCAATGATTGTTAAAAGACATATAAAAGCTAATAATAAATATTTAGGTACAAAGTACAATTCGAATATGCCTTCAGTATTTTGTAAATATTTAGATGCGAATAACTTGTATGGTTGGGCAATGAGTCAGAAGCTTCCAATTGGCGGATTTAAATGGATGACGGAAAAGGAATTAAACAACTGGGAACGTCATCCCTGTTTTTTAGAAGTTGATTTAGATGTTCCTAAAGAACTGCATGATTATTTTAATGAGCTTCCTCTTGCTGCAGAGAGAAAAAAAGTAAATAAAGTTGAAAAGCTGGTACCAAATTTACATGATAAAAAGAAATATATTATACATTATAAAAGTTTAAAACAGTGTTTAAGTCTTGGTTTAAAATTGAAGAAGATATATAGAGGGATTAAGTTTAAGGAGAGCGATTGGTTAAAACAATACATAGATTTAAACACGCAGCTAAGAACAAAAGCAAAAAATGATTTTGAAAAAGAATTTTATAAGTTAATGAACAATGCAGTATTTGGCAAAACTATGGAAAATATAAGAAAAAGGGTAAATGTTAGGCTTGTTAGAAGTAGGAAAACAGCAAGACGATTTGTAAACAAACCAAACTTTAAGCATTTAGAAATATTTAATGAAAATTTGATAAGCATTCATATGGGAAAAACACAAATAACATTTAACAAGCCAATATATTTAGGGTTTTCCATTCTTGAGTTAAGTAAAACATTGATGTATGATTTTCACTATAACTATATTAAAGCAAAATATGGAGATAGAGCAACTTTAGGACTTACTGATACAGATAGTTTATTGTATGAAATTAAAACAGAAGATTTTTATAAAGATATTTCGGATGATGTTAAAGAAAAGTTTGATACAAGTGACTATCCAAAAGAGGGTCATCCTTCAGGTATTCCAGTTGGTATAAATAAAAAGGTGATTGGTATGTTTAAGGATGAAACAAGTGGGAGGGAAATAGAAGAAACTATTGGATTAAAACCAAAAATGTACAGTATTAAAATAGATGATGGGGTGGAAAATAGAAAATGTAAGGGGATTAAGAAAAATATAATTAAGAAAACTATAACGCATCAGGATTATCTAAATTGTTTAGAAAAAAATAATATACAGCATAGAACAATGACAAATTTAAGAAGTTATAAGCATCAAATTTATACGGAAGAAATTAATAAAATAGCATTAAGTGCAAATGATGATAAAAGGTTTATTTTACCTGATAGAATTCATACACTTGCCTGGGGACATCATAGGATAGAGGAATACAAAAAATAAATTTTTATTTGTGATAAGAACAAATAAAAATTATAAATTTTTAATTTTACCACATGTTATACATTCTAAAACATAGTTTTCATCAATATTTCTTCCTGTAATATAATTCATTATATCATTAAATGATATGTTTTCTTTTAGTTTTCTTTCAAATCTGCCTAAACAATTATTTTCATGATGAAGATTATTATAACATTCTTTAAAAAGACCATATTTTTTATTTTCAAAAATTGTATATTCTCTCCAATTTGTTAATTCCTGCATTTTCTTACATAGTCCACTTCTTTTTTCATTATAATCTGATATTAAGTTATTAATGATGACTACTTCTTCATTTATCTTTTCAATTGTCTCTAAATCTTCTTTTGTTAAAGTATCTCTATATTTTTCTTTTGTGTTAAGTAGAAGAACATGATTCTTTAATTTTTGTAAAAGTTTAATATAAGTTTCTTTTCCATATTGTATTTTTTTCCCCGTATTATAGTTTATTCCGTTTTTTAATTTTTCATATTTTTCTTTTAAAGTAATAGCTTTTGCTAAATCATAATATAAATTAAAATCATCTATACTATATTCTACGCGTCTTAATGAATATGGTATAAAATTTCTTGGATAAAATGAAACTGGATATTTTATTGGGGGTAGATACCTTTTTATTTTATCTTGTAAGTCTGTCATCTTACCTACTTTTACCCAGGATTTTTAAATCTTAAAATCAATTTTTTATTTCTATCAAAGGAATAAAAAATTAATTTTTTTTTTTTTTTTTTTTTTTTTTTTATCAAAATCTTAAGCTGTTCACTAACTCATAAACTGGCTAGCCGTTGCGTGATGTGTTGGTTGATGGGGAGGTTAAGCGATTAACTGATGTAAGGGTTTGCCTGGTTAACTGATGCGTTATAATAATTGAATTAAAGGTAAAAGGATTAAGATAGAGGTTTGTTTGATTTAATTATGAATGCTTCACCTATTGGTTTTGTTAATTTTATGAGCATGCGGCTTAGAGGGCGTGCGTGTTACATGAAATTTTTTTTTTTTTTTTTTTTTATCAAAATCTTAAGCCACCCACTAGTTCATCAGTTCGTTAGTTCATAAGGTCGTTAGTTCGTTGAGCAACTCAGTAACTGAAGCAATGATGCGTTGGTTGATGGGGGGTTTGTCTTGAGTAACTCAGTGACTCGAGTGACTTAGTGACTCAGTGACTCGGTGACTGAAGTGATGATGTAATGATGATGCGTTGGTTGATGGGGATCGGTTTGAGAATATTTTTAGTTAAGAGAGGAACCTTTTTTAGAGAACATTTAGTTATGGGATGATGAGAGATGGATCGGTTTGAGAATGAAATGGAATGAAACGGTTGTAATCTACTTTTAGACAAAAATATTTTCAAAATGGTATAATATATACTACTTATATAACAGAATTAAGAATTCTAACAGAAAAAAAAAGTTTTTTCTGTGAGGCAGTATTTGGCAACTGTGGGGTTTTTGTTTACTTTGAATCTAGGTCAGTCTTGATCCTATAGACTAGCTTCGCTAGTCAAAAATAGGGATCCTAAAAATCCACTTTCTATGACAACCGACTGAATATGAAGGTACACCGGTCCTTTAACATGCAGAAAATTGACAGATAGCAAAAAGTTTCGGCCCAGGTCAGCCTGCGGGGACTGCGCAGGCTGACCCGAGTCGATACTTTTTGCAGATGCATTAATCCCCGACAGAGTATGGCTTTTTTTAAGGTGACTATAAAAATGGGCTTCTAATCTTGAGCTACACTGTCCATAAAAGCACCTTAAGGCGTTTTCAGCTCGTACAGGGTCAACATTTTCCAGTCCACAAACTCGTGGACGTGTCCTCATAGATGATCGAATAATAGGGGCTAAAATTAATGGAATAGTGTTGTTGAAAGGTAGCATACATTGTGCGAAAAAAGGAAACCCTTATCCAGACCACAACCTCATAGATGGGTCCATGTAGATATTAGAATAATAGCGGATACAATTATTGGAGTATTGTAGGAAAACATTGTGGGAAAAGGGGGATATATGGTAACCAGCATTTCCTCCCTTTTCCAGGTTGTTTTCTTAACTTTTCTCAACATAGGTCGTAAAAGATGGAAACGTTTGGCAAAACGTTGAACGTGCATGATATAATGGGTTAATTCATAGTTCTGTAATGTGCACTTCTAAAAGTTCCTGTATTTTCTGCATATGGACATTATAATATCTGTGGAGCCTGTGTTTTAGTTTCATAACACAAGGCATCTTTATACTCATATAGACTGGCAAAACTAGAACTGTCGTTGGAACACGAATACTCCACAGTAGTTACTTTGTCACTGGGTCAGGTAAAAACGTCAAAGGGCAATTACTCTTGTACCATGATACTCCAAAGTGAACAAGCTATCATAGTAGGGATTTTCAACGCATATTCTATTTATTTCATGCTTCTAACCCACTTTTTGTTGCGACTTCAATCAAAATCCGGTACAATTGTTTTCCCCGTGGCGTATCCCCCACATAAGACCGCATTACAATGAGAACGTAGTCACCAGTTCACAAAGAAAACAGTTCGCTGGTATAGACCAGAGTTATGACACCGGTTTGTTTAATCAATCTGAGAGAATATCACGTTCAGTGAACTTTTGATAAAAGACAAAAATCCCTTTTCAAATTAACATTCTTTTAATCTTCCCATTGCCAAATACATCCTTCCGCGTTAGTGTCATTAGTGTCCGCCATTTAATTACATACAAGTGACACAACAAATCAACAAAACTCATAAACCTAAATCTAATAGGATTCATAAACATTTTGAAAAGGTGGGTTTTTTAAAAAAAAAAAAAAAAAGATTACTCGATATAATTACATACTGTCTGAAATAGATTTCAATAGATTTCAGGGAGATGTTATACACATGGTGCAAGAATCTAAGTAGTGCCGTAACTTTAAGTTATCATATCGGTAAATTTTACTGGTCGAAACAGTGAAGTTATCAAACCATAATCTACCATTATTTCCCAATAAACTAACGAAAAGCACGAAATAATGAGCCATAATCACTTGTATTCTGACAGAATGTGGGACATTAATGTTAATGACAAACGCGACGACAAAGATCATACAAATAAACCAAATTTTATTTTATATCATTACAAATTAATATCAGTTTTAACTCCTTTTATATAAAAAAGCTTGGCCTGAACAAAAGTAGCACATTCGATCAAATAACACACAAACAAAATACGTATCAAACGTGTGTATCATAAAAAAAGAAATAGCAAGCAAATCCAGTTATCAGCTCATACCAAAAACTAATCTACCATTTTACCAAGCAATCCAGAGTTCAACCCTTTACCAGACGACAAAAAAAGCATTTGCAGACGACAATTTCAGTGTGGCTCAAATGGTGCATTTGATTGGGTAGAAAACACTGTGGGAAAAGGAGAAAATGCTGGTTAACAGCATTTTCTCCTTTTCCCACAATGTTTTCAAAAGGCTTCTTTATCAGGGGCGTTAAAAGGCGGCATTGTGCAGTAAAGAGTTAAACGACTCCGAGGAAGATGGTTTTAGAACACATTGTGGGAAAAGGAGAAAATGCTGGCAACCAGCATTTTCTCCTTTTCTCACAAGGCCTTCTACCCTTTCAAAGACAATTACCATATTTCAGCAACATTTAATATGTTGACTGCAACTGCATTTAATTTGGACAAATCTAAACTTTTGTTGTTTGTAATAAGACTTAATAATAAGCCATAAATGAACATACATGTATTCATTTGGTTCGAGTAAAAAACACCACAAATATTGCTATTTCAATGCTTTCTACTCAGAATACCTCACAAATTTAATACTGTATAAACCAAAGATCAGAATACATATTCAGCACACTCCTGTCTTGGTCTACACTGCTTGCAAAAACAACTTGAGCTGGTGCTCTGTGTTAGCCAGTACACATAAGTACATTTAAACTAGTATAAAAATGACAGAATCACAAAATTAAACAACCTTGGGCACATTCGGTACGGATCACAATTTCACTTCAATTCAAGAGTTTCCATTTCATTTTTTTTTTTTTTTTTTCCTTCTTAAAAATTTGTAAGCCTCCTCCTCTACATAATTGAGCCATGCCCTGTGAAAAGGGGGGGCTAAAAGCATCTGCAAAAAGTATCAACCCATGTCAGTCTGCACAGATCTACGCAGGCTGACATGGGCTTAAACTTTGCTGTCTTGAAATTTTCTGCATGATCATTCTACATCATGATTCAGTTGGTGATGAAACAAAATGGATATTCAAGGGTCCATAATTATGTGATGTCTTGCTTGGTATAATGCATCACGGACATGCATCAAGCCCCCTTTTGCCAGAGCATGGCCCAATTAATGTTTTTCACCCATTTTTAACATGATACAACTGCCTGATATCATAGGGGAAGGAGACCAGGAAAATGGGACAAAGTTTTTTTTTTTTTTCCCACAAAATTATCTTTGTCCCAACAAAAGCAACAGCCTTATCGCAATTCAAAAAGTCATTAATCAACTACTGTAGGTCCTTAACTCTTTACCACACGACAAAATTTTGGACTTGTCCAAATTAAAAGCATTTGCAGATGACAAAATCAAGATGACTGACAAATTAAAATTTGTTTAAGAAAGGGGAAAAAAAAAAACATTGTAGGAAAAGGAGAAAATGCTGGTTACCAGCATTTTCTCCTTTTCCCACAATGTTTTCAAAAGGCTTCTTTCTCCGGGTCGTTAAAAGTCAGTATTGTGTGGTAAAGGGTTAAAATACATGATTCATATAGTTTTTGGCTTATCTTATTCTTGCTGACATATTACAAATAAACCATGCTCACAGAGACTCCCACAAATCAGCAATTCTTTCACCAAATTCAACAATTACAGGAATAAATATACAGCAGCCTAAAAATCCTTCAAACCTTCAACAAATGATTTTTTGTTTCAAAGACCCTGAGGAATGGGGCTTTTGAAAACACTAACAAGAGGGCCATGATGGCCCTGGAGTCGCTCACCTGAGCCTTTTGACCAGGCACAACCAATTTCCAACATCTTGTGAGATATATGTATTACCAAACAATAAAATTTTAAACTCATCAGTCTGAACCTTCTGCATAAAACAAATAATATGTGGATCAAGCTGTGGGATTGGTCTCTCAAAGGGGTAGAAAACATTGTGAAAAAGGGAAAAAATGCTGGATACCAGCATTTTCTCATTTTCAAACAGTGTTTTCAAAAGGCTTCTTTCCGAGAGTCATTCGTACACTAGATTTTTCTAAGATTTGACATAGTGACCTAGTTTTTCAGCCAACATGACACATTTTCAAACTGGTCCAAGATATCATCAGGACAAACATTCTTACCAAATTTCAAGAGTAATGGACTGAAAATGTGGCCTCTACAGCGTACACAAGGTTTTTCTAAGATCTGACCTAGTGACCTAGATTTTGACCCAACATGACCCATTTTCAAACTCATCCAAGATATTACCAAGGCAAACATTCTGAGCAACTTTAAAAGAGTATTGAACAAAAAATGTGGCCACAACAGCGTACACATGGTTTTTCTAAGATTTGACCAGGTGACCTAGTTTTTGACCCGACATGACTCATTTTCAAAATCTACTGAGATATCATCGAGACAAACATTCTGACCAACTTTCAAGAGTATTAGACAGAAAATGTGGCTTCTGGAGCTTACACAAGGTTTTTCTAAGATTTGACCTAGTGACCTAGTTTTTCACCCGACATGACCCAATTTCAAACTAGTCAGAGATATTATCAAGGCAAACATTCTGACCAACTTTCAAGAGTACTGGACAGAAAATATGGCCTCTAGAGCATACACAACGTTTTTCTTAAATTTGACCTGGTGACCTAGTTTTTGACCCAACATGGCACATTTTCGTACTATTTAAAGATATAATCAAAACAAACATTCTGACCATTTTTCAAGAGTATTGTACTGAAAATGTGGCCTCTATAGTGTACAAAAGGTTTTTCTAAGATTTGACCTAGTGACCTAGTTTTTGACCCCACATGACCCAATTTCAAACTTGTCCGAGATTTTATCAAGACAAACATTCTGACCAAATTTCACAAGTATCTGACTGAAAATGTGGCCTCTAGAGCGTACACAAGGTTTTTCTAAGATTTGACCTAGTGACCTAGTTTTTGACCCCACATGACCCAATTTCAAACTCGTGCGAGATTTTATCAAGACAAAAATTCTGACCCATTTTAATGAGGATCGGACTGAAAATGTGGCCTCTAGAGTGTACACAAGGTTTTTCTAAGATTTGACCTAGTGACCTAGTTTTTGACCCCACATGACCCAATTTTGAACTCGTGCAAGATTTTATCAAGACAAACATTCTGACCAAATTTCACAAGTATCTGACTGAAAATGTGGCCTCTAGAGCGTACACAAGGTTTTTGGAAGATTTGACCTAGTGACCTAGTTTTTGACCCCACATGACCCAATTTCGAACTCGTGCAAGATTTTATGAAGACAAACATTCTGACCAAATTTCACAAGTATCTGGCTGAAAATGTGGCCTCTATAGCGTACACAAGGTTTTTCCAAGATTTGACCTAGTGACCTAGTTTTTGACCCCACATGACCCAATTTCGAACTCATCCGAGATTTCAACAAGACAAACATTCTGATCAAGTTTCATGAAGATTGGACCGAAAATGTGGCCTCTAGAGCGTACACAAGGTTTTTCTAAGATTTGACCTAGTGACCTAGTTTTTGACCTCACATGACCCAATTTTGAACTCGTGCGAGATTTTATCAAGACAAACATTCTGACCAAATTTCACAAGCATCTGACTGAAAATGTGGCCTCTAGAGCGTACACAAGGTTTTTCGAAGATTTGACCTAGTGACCTAGTTTTTGACCCCACATGACCCAATTTCGAACTCGTCCGAGATTTTATGAAGACATACATTCTGACCAAATTTCACAAGTATCTGGCTGAAAATGTGGCCTCTATAGCGTACACAAGGTTTTTCCAAGATTTGACCTAGTGACCTAGTTTTTGACCCCACGTGACCCAATTTCGAACTCATCCGAGATTTCAACAAGACAAACATTCTGATCAAGTTTCATGAAGATTGGACTGAAAATGTGGCCTCTAGAGTGTACACAAGGTTTTTCTAAGATTTGACCTAGTGACCTAGTTTTTGACCTCACATGACCCAATTTCGAACTCGTGCGAGATTTTATCAAGAGAAACATTCTGACCAAATTTCACAAGCATCTGACTGAAAATGTGGCCTCTAGAGCGTACACAAGGTTTTTCGAAGATTTGACCTAGTGACCTAGTTTTTGACCCCACATGACCCAATTTCGAACTCGTCCGAGATTTTATCAAGACAAACATTCTGACCAAATTTCACAAGTATCTGGCTGAAAATGTGGCCTCTAGAGCGTACACAAGGTTTTTCTAAAATTTGACCTAGTGACCTAGTTTTTGACCCCACGTGACCCAATTTCGAACTCGTCCGAGATTTCATCAAGACAAACATTCTGATCAAGTTGCATGAAGATCGGACTGAAAATGTGGCCTCTAGAGCGTACACAAGGTTTTTCTAAGATTTGATCTAGTGACCTAGTTTTTGACCCCACATGACCCAATTTCGAACTCGTCCGAGATTTTATCAAGAAAAGCATTCTGACCAAGTTTCATGAAGATGGGACTGAAAATGTGGCCTCTAGAGCGTACACAAGGTAAAAAGTTGACGACTGACGACGCACGACGGACACAGCACGATCACAATAGCTCACCATGAGCACTTCGTGCTCAGGTGAGCTAAAAATGAGAAAATACTGTCTCATTTTTCCACAATATTTTCTATCTTTTCAAAGACCATTCTTATTCCAGCCTTTATTAATTTGTCATTTTCAGATTCTTTCAATTTCGGAAAACCTAAAAGTTTGGTCCTCTGGTAAAGACTTAACCCTTTACCAGACAACAAAATTTCAGTCTTGTCCAAACTGAAAGCCTTTGCAGACAACAATTTCAATGTGGCGCAAATGGTGTAATTTTCTTTTGATAGGACAGAAAACATTGTAGAAAAAGGAGAAAATGCTGGTTACCAGCATTTTCTCCTTTTTCCACAATGTTTTCAAAAGGCTACTTTCCCAGGGTCGTTAAAAGATGTCATTGTGCAGTAAAGGGTTAAATCATAGACAAAAGTTAAGACCATTTAAAGACATATAAGACTGATTCTACCTGTGTAGCAGAATTTTTTTTTAAACCCTTTACCACACAATCCCGAGTTTTAACAACCCCCAAGAAAGAAGCCTTTTGAAAACATTTTAGGAAAAGGAGAAAATGCTGGTAACCAGCATTTTCTCCTTTTCCCACGATATTTTCTACCCTTTCAAAGATATATTCTATCATTTGGCCCACATTAAATTGTTGTCTGCAAATTTGGACATGTCTAAATTTTTGTCGTTTGGTAAAGAGTTAAATGTCATAAAAATGGAAGTTGTTCAGAATGAGTTTCCCTCAACCATGAAGTAATATTTCTTGCTTTTCCTTCTGTTGTGCTTTAAAACTGTCTGTGTGAAGATACATGTATTCTAGACACAAGAGAAAAAAATGGAATCAAAAGGAAAAGAATGAACTGCTTGTATCAAGAAACTAACCCTTTTCCACAATGTTGCCTTAACTCTTTACAACACAACAGAATTTTAGACTTAGCCAATGGGAAAGCATTTACAGACAACAAATCAAATGGAACTTGAAACGTGGAATTCATTCTTCAAAGGGTATAAAAAGTTGTTGGAAAAGGAGAAAATGCTGGTTACCAGCATTTTCTCCTTTTCCCACAATGTTTTCAACATCTTTCATTGTTAGGATCATTAAAACATGGCACTGTGTGGTAAAGGGTTAGGCTGTCTTTTGCATGGCATAAAAAAGTCCCATCTGTTAGATTCAAGATTTATCCCTCTATATCACTGTAACCATATGCCTTTAGAAGGCTCAAAAACATGTAAATCTAGTTGCTACCTAATAGAACATATTCACCAATAATTATACATACTGCTGTCTTTCTAAATTCTAAGCTGAGCCCTCCCATAGCTCAGTCAGTATCGCACGGGACTTGAGAACAGGAGGTCACTGGTTCGATCCCCGACTCGGCCATTTCTTTCCGAGGATTGATGATAGTCATTGCGACAGGATTCATTCCTCTCTCACCGCTGACCATTGTTTCGACAATGTATATGTGGGAAAGCAGTCAGTGGCTTGGAAAGAATATTGTGTGTAGAACTGGTAAGAGAAACTCAAGGAATGCATGGATAGGTGCACTGGCCGCCGCAATATAACTGAAATAATGTCGAAAACGGCGTTAAACACCATACAATCAATCAATCAAATTCTAAGACTAAGCATTTGACTGGCTGAGACTCCATCAATTAAATGGATGGTCTTGGATTTAGAATAAGGCTTGAAATTTCAGTGGTTGGTGAATACAGTCCCAGGAATACCAACATGACATTTACTAACATCTCCCTCATACAAGAAAGTGTGACAGATATAAAACCCAGTTATACAACACATTTATATCACATGAAAATGACTAACAATCTCTCACGGACTTCAAACCATATTCACCAGCCATTTTAACTTGCATTCTAAGTCTTCTAGATAAACTCTTCAAATTTGGGAGCATTTGCACATAACAAATAAAAATGTTCAAATGATGGAATTTGTCTTTGAAAGGTGGGAAAACATTGTGGAAAAAGAAGAAAATGCTGGTTACCAGCATTTTCTCCTTTTTCCACAATGTTTTCAAAAGACTTTTTCTTCAGGGATGTTCATACCCCTGATTGTGTGCTAAAGGGTTAAGAAAAGAACATAATTTCTGAATTGTACTACTTGCTTAAGCCAAAATGTTTTACTGTCCATGGATCGTACAGCATCAGCCTCGTAAACTAAAAGCCCCACGTTCGATGCCTGGGAGTGGGTGTTAACTTTGAGGCTGTTCATTGGCCCACACATTTGGCGCCAGTACTGGTCTCATTTCCAGGAAGCAGAATCGAGAGAGATTGGAATAAGTTGCAAGAACTTGTTTTCTCAATGTATGTACAAAAAAAATAATATGTTTAACTCTTTACCAAATGACAATTTTTTTTATTTGTCCAAATTCAAAGAAATTGCAGATGACAAATTAGATTTAACTGGTGGGATTTGTCTCCAATAGGGTAGAAAACATTGTAGGAAAAGGAGAAAATGCTGGTTACCAGTATTTTCTCCTTTTCCCGCAATGTTTTCAATAACCTCTTTCTCAGGGTCATTAAAACTCCAGATTATGTGGTAAAGGGTTAAACTAAAATGTTTTCCTTGCTCAGAAATTGTCTTACTTAACACAATGTAAAATGGTTGGGGAATGGTTGCTGTTAGTATTGACCTAAAGAAGACATGAATAACAGAATATTCTGAATTCTACATAATCTACTTCAGGGCTAGTTTGAAAACAAGACTACAAAATAATGTGACAGAGGCTTTGTAAATTTATCAGTTTTGTAAATAAATTACAGTGTATTTCGTTCTTGCTTTTGATAATTAGCTAACGCAAGCAATGTTTTCTAAGACAATAATAGATGATTTAACTCCTTAACGCAAAATCCCGACTTTTTACAACCCTAAAGAAGAAAGTTATTGTAAACAGTGTGGAAAAAGGAGAAAAATGCTAGTAACCAGCATTTTCTCCTCCTCCAACAATGTTTTTTACCCCTTTTAAAGACAAATTTCATGTTCTGAGAAACATTTAAAGAGTTAAACACAATTATCATTAGTCATGAAATTGGCGCAATATTTTCATCAGTTTACCAAAAGGATCCTTTTAGCTCTTTCCCACATGACAAAATTTTAGACTCATCTAAATTGAAAGCACTTGCAGACGACAAATTTAATGTGGCTAAAAAGATAAGTGCTGTCTTTGAAATGGTAGAAAACATTGTGAGAAATGGAGAAAATGCTGGTAACCAGCATTTTCTCCTTTTCCCACAATGTTTTCTGAAGGCTTCTTCCTCAGGGTCGTTAAAAGATGGGATTGTTTGGTAAATGGGTTAAGTAATAGGCAAGTAATAGAGAGAATGTTGAATACAAAACAATTGTGACTAAATAATAGAAATTCACTTTTGGAAGGGTAGAAAATATAATGGGAAAAGGAGAAAATGCTGGTTACCAGCATTTTCTCCTTTTCCTACAATGTTTTAAAAAGGTCTTTTCCTAAGGGTTGTTAAAACTTGGGATTGTGTGGTAGAGGGTTAATGCATTACCTCATAACCACAGAACCAGGATATTTTCAAAGTCATCTACCACAATTTTGTTCCAGGACTCAGCAGGCATTGATTAAAAAAACAAAAAATAAGTTAGGAGGAAAAAAAAATTAATAACAAATAAATAAGATTTCCTATAACTGCAAACAGAAAAACTGATATGTACTAAATATAATCAAGTCATAATGACTGTTACATGAAAGTATTCCATTGTTATTTACTGCATGTTATAATCACTTAATTACATAAACACACTCAACATCTCAAACATGTAGCGTCTACATACTCTCAGTGAGTTTGACTCATTTCAACACTTGCCTAGGATGCTTTTTAAATTACTTCAAACTTTTATAAATTCTTACAGGAAAACAAACACATTTACGTATGAACCAGACAACAATATTTTACACTCTTACAGATTAAAAACAGTTGCAGACAACAAATCAATCGTGGCTAAAACCATAAAATTTGTCTTCAAACAAAAATTATTGCAGGAACAGCTGAAAAGGCTAGCTACCAGCTGTTTCTCCGTCTCAAACAATGTATTCAAAAGCTTTATTCCTCATACTTATCAAAAGAAGGCTTTTTTTTGGTAAAGGGTTAATGTAAATGCAGAATTCTAACATGACACTTGAATTAGGCTCTATAAACACAGTGCAACAGAAGCACTGTAACATCGACGTCATCCTATATTCTTTGTAAAGTAAGAATTAATCCGCATCCACTTTTGTATACCAAGTATGAACTTGTTTTCTATTTATCAAGACTCGGTCATGTCAGAATCAAAATAATCTTTCTCTTGTGGTTTAGCGTTCAATAAACCACAGTTGTGAGTTATGAGGTGCAATGAATAAATCACTCAGGCTATTGCCCTTGCGGATTATTTGTTGTGCCTCATAACTCACAACCATGGTTTATTGAACCATATGGCACAATAGAAAGAAGATTATTTCTTGATCAACATATCAGACATTCACCTGTCTGTAATGGGAACACACTGACTAAATCTAAGCCAAAAATAATACTCTTGTTTGGCTTTATTTTATTTATTTATTTATTTTTTTTGTGGGGGAGGGGGGAGGGCCTTTTTTTTTCTTAAGTATACACATGCTTATCTACACCAAAAAGAGATATACAGTGTGTATGTGATGCCATATTTTCCATTAACCCTTTACAACACAGTCCCAAGTTTAAATGACTATGAAGGTAAAGGCTTTTGAAAACATTGTATGAATCAAAGAAAATGCTGGTGATTTGCATTTTCTCCTTTATGTCGCAATGCTTTCACCCATTTCAAAGACAGCAGTAAGTTGTCATCTTCAAATGGTTTCAATTTAGACAAGTCTACAATTTTGTTGTGTGGTAAAGGGTTAGAAAACTTGGATATTCCATCATTACCCCAATACAAATCTGCAGATGACAACTTTTATAACATATCTTTAAAGTTGGGGCAACTCAGGGTGCTTTTGTAGACAATGTAGATTCAAGATCAGACTGCACAAAACGTGCAGTCTGATCTTGGTTCTACAGTGAAATCAAATTTGTAATTTCAATATTTGGGGTTTTACAACTGAGTGAAAATTTTTGTTTCATTTATTTAGCAGCTTAACCCTTTCCTAAACGAAAAAATTTAGTAACTTCCAAATTGAACGCATATGCAGATGACAGATTTGAAAAGTGGAACAAATTAACTAGAGTGATTATGCTGGTTACCAGCATTTTTCCTTTTCCTACAATGTTTTCAAAAGGCCTCTTCCTTGGGGCTATGAAAACATGGGATTGTTTGGTAAAGAGTTAAGGGTTTATGTGTAATACAGGGATACATGTGCAGTGCAGCATAAGGAGAACTTTTCAAGTAACTACTTCTATTGCCACAATGTTGTTAAAACTGTGACAAGTGGTCTACAGCCAGAACAAAAAGGTTATCTGCAGGGAGTAAGGGTTTAACCCTTTACCACAAAAGCCTGTGTTATCACAACCCTGTACAAAAAGGCTTATGAAAACATTGTAGGAAAAGGACAAAATGCTGGTGACCAGCATTTCTCTCCTTCACCTACAATTTTTTTCATCCTTTCTGACAAAAATCATATAATCTAAGCTACATTTAGTTTGCCATCTGCAAATGCTTCCAACCTGCAACAAGAGCCCTGCATGCGTGTGCCAATGCTTGGCTGCACTTGCTTGATTTTCTGTGACATTCTAAGTTGAAAAAGGGGTATGACTGTCAAAAATGCTTTGATTGTTATCTGTCCCTGTTGTATGGGTTGCCCTTTTGATAGTGAACAACTTGTCTGAGTTTGAAGTAAATATCTTCTGTCATAGCAGAGATATTTTAAAATGTCAAAGTTTTTGCACAACAATGCAGACAACGAGGACTCTAGGGCTACAACAATAAAGTGATGTTTTCTTCAAAAAACAGCCGAGCTAACAAGTCTAAGACTTTGTTATATGGTAAAGAATTAAATATAAATCTCCAGATGAAAAGAAGTTAAACATTGCTGTGTTTTGGAAAATATTCCTTAGGGATAGAATTTCATCTAGCTCTATGTAACACACACCCTTTCACACCATTCCAAAACATTCTAATGACATACAGCAGTACCACTGTTAAGTTTAAATAGCACACTCTTGGTAAATAGGGAGAACAATCTGACAGAACACAACAAGCTGGCTAGAATAATATATAAATAACTCTAGACTGGTATACAAGCACTCAAAATAATACTGGTTAACAAAACACAGACTGGTTCTCATTCATATTCCAATATCTGTTTGTGGTAAAACAGCAGGTATCTGCAAGTAAGAAACAAATTTATCAAACCTTTATCTTTTATGAACAACAACGATCTTTAGAAAATAATACAATTTTAGACTCATCCATATCAAAGCATTTGCAAATGAAGAAATTTAGTTAGGCCCAAATGATGGCACTTGCCTTTAAAAAATTTATAAGAACAGAAGAAAGTGCTAGACACCATCAATTTCTCTTTATCTAACAATGTTTTCAAAAGTCTTCTTCCTTAGGTTCCTAAAAATAAGATATTGTTTGGAAAAGGGTACAGGCTTTAACAGTTTACGGTTCACCAAACAATCCTGTATTTTAATGACCCTAAAGAGAAGGTTTTTGAAATCAATGTGGGAAAAGGTGAAAATGGTGCCAGTTAACCAGCACTTTCTCCTTTTCCCACAATGTTTTCTCTCCTAACAACAACAATAACAACAAAAATCCCATAGTTTGAGTGGTATTCAAATTGCCATCAGCACATGTTTTAGGCTAGTATAAAATCTTATCCAGTCGTAGAGAATTAATTAACCCTTGGGCCGCTAAGCACGACTAAAGGATGTTTTGTCGACAGTGTGGATTAAGATCAGACTGCACAGAACCAGCAGTCTGATCTTGGATCTACACTGTCCAATAAGGAGACATCTTTCCCCCAAAAAATCCTTTTAAAATAGGAGATTAGGGTTTCTATTGTTGGCTTGAAAAGTTTCATGTCACTTATTTTGCAGTATAGGGGTAAATGTCTATGAGAGTGTATGGCTCTAGGAATTACATCAAGAATCAAGTGGATGGAGTCTGAAGGACTTCACCACTACTTAACCCTTTCCCAAACAAGCCCTGGTTTTCTTGTGTCTGCAGCACAAGTCTTTTGAAAACACTGTGGGAAAGGGAGAAATTGCTCGTAACGAGCAATTTCTCCTTTTCCCACAGTGTTTTCTACCCTTTTTGAGAACTTTCTACCATTTTCATCAAATTTAATATTGTCGTCTGCAAACTCTTTCAATTTGGACCTGTCCAAATTTTGTCGTTTGGGAAAGGGTTAAACTATTCCTCAGTGTGATTCATACAGGCATGCTCTTACACAAGCATCAAATCAATCCTTATATAAACATTTCCTATCACAGTTACTTCAGTATAAATCATCTAAATACATGAATCAGCTCTGCTTTGGTTTTGCTCATGTTTTCCTCTTGGTTCCTATATTGCAATCCACAAAACAGACAGTAATAACCTGTCTCACAGCGGAAAAGTTTTTATGGAATAGCTTTTGCATCATTGTTTTTGCAAGTAATTCTTCTATCAAACCTTCAGTATCAGCAAAATGTGACCCAAAAACAATAGGGCACCTCCTTGGGTCATGAGCAACACATGTATACAGTTTCAGAGTTGTAGGTCAAAAGGCTTTTTTGAGTTACAGCACAGAAACAATTTTCAAAAAAAGGTCACCTTTGACCTTGACCTTTGACCCATGTGATCCAAAAACCTCGTGTCATGAGCAATACATGTATAGAGTTTCAGGGTCATAGGTCAAATGGCTTTTGAGTTACAGCACAGAAATGAAAACAAGACAGACGAATTGATGGACATACTGACAGGACAGACAGACATGGTGAAACCAGTACACCCCCCCTCTTATTCGTAGATGGGGGGGGGGGGGGGGGGGTGTATAAGAAAATGAAGCTCATGCTGAAGTAACAGTGATGAAATTTTGCATCACTCTATGGACAGCACATGAATTTTCCTAATTTAACAAGCCTGGAAAAATACTACTTTGGTTGACCAACCAACAAAACATTGAAAACATAACTTACCCCTCACTATTGAGCACTTCTTGTGGCAATGCCTTAGTTATCAAATGATCATCACATTTAAACCACTGGTTTTTATGCTGTCTAATAAAACAAGTATAGTGGCCACACTCTATAGTCCCACTATGGTTTACAACAGCAAATAGTGAGTACCTACAACAATCAGAAAGGCAACTAATATGAGAAAAGTATGGGATAACTTTACTTTGAAGTTGAAATAAGACTATAAATTACTTGTTTTGTTTTTAAGCTTTTGCAACTTTTTTACAACCTGTGTTTAACCAGCCTGAGGAAGAAGGTTTTTGAAACCATTTTAAGAATGTTAGTAAACAGCATTTCCTTTTTTTCCCAAATTTATTTGTCCTGTTAGAAGACAACATTGTCAATTAACTCTTTACCAGTTGACAAAATTTTAGCCTCCCTCCATACTATAAAATTATCTTTGAGCACTCCTAACCCTTTCCCAAACAACAAATTTTGGACTAGTCCAAATTGAAAGAGTTTGTAGACGACAATTTTAAATTTGATAAAAATGGCAGAAAGTTATCAAAAAGGGTAGAAAACACTGTGGGAAAAGGAGAAATTGCTCGTTATGAGCAATTTCTCCTTTTCCCAGTGTTTTCAAAAGACTTGTACTGCAGACATGTGAAAACCAGGGCTTGTTTGGGAAAGGGTTAAGCATACTTGATAACAAAATGAACAAGTCTCTCGAGACAGTGCAGTATTATTAGGTCAGATAGGGTACTTGTGGCTTGGACAAAACATTAACTAATTCATAACCAGACAAACAAATCTGAAATAAAAGCCTGAATATATACTAATCAGACACTGCATAGCAATAAAACGGTCTACATTAGTACAGATATTTGCATTTGAATGTATTTTGTATATGTTGCCATCGAATTTTGTCTATGCATGGTCAAGGTAAAAGGTCTAAATGCATCTTTAACTTGAAGACTTCCATAAATGGAAATAAGATGTATTTCTGGCCCTGTGTGTATCAAAGCCAAGCCCAGGTATCTCACACAATGGCATACAGGACTTGAGAAGAGGCAGTCGCTGGTTCGTCCTGGGCTCAGCTAATTCTTTCCCAGGACTGATTATAGTCATTTCAACAGGATTCATTCCTCTCTCACCGCTGACCATTGTTTCACCAATGGTGATGTGGGAAAGCAACCAGTGGCTTGGGAAGGATATTATGCATGGAACTGGTAAAAGAAACTTCAGGAGAGCATGGATACATGCACTGGTCACTGTGACATAACTGAAATAATGTTGAAAACGGTGTTAAACCCCATACAATCAATCGTGTACCAAAACACACCATGGCAAAAAGAGAAATATTCATACAGAACTTTTTGTCTCCTTCTGTTATATCTTCACTTATATTCATATATCAACCATTTATCACACATACCTTTTTTACAACCCTGCAGAAGAAGACCTTTGCAAAAACAAGAGGGCCATGATGGCCCTGGGTCGCTCACCTTAGTAGAGTGCCTGAAAGGTTTTTCTTTAATTTGACCATGTGACCTAGTTTTTGACCACAGGTGACCCAATTTCAAACTCATATTTCATGAAGACAAACATTCTGACCAATTTTCAAGTCAAATGAGCAAAAAATGTGGCCTCGAGTGCCCTAAAGATATTTCTTTAATTTGACCTAGTGACCTAGATTATGACCCCAGGTGACCCAAATTTGAACTGGTCATTGACTATATCAAAAGAAACATTTTGACCAATTTTCAAATCAAATGAATAATAAATGTGGCCTCTAGAGTGCCCACTAGCTATTTCTTTAATTTGACCAAGTGACCTAGTTTATGACCCCAGTTGACCCAAATTCAGACTCATGTGAGATTTTACAAAGACAAACATTCTGACCAACTTTCAAGGCAATTAAGCAAAGAATGTGGCCTCTAGAGTGCCCACAAGGTATTTCTTTATTTTGACCTAGTGACCTAGTTCATGGTTCCAGGTGACCCAAATCCAAACTCATCTGGTATTTCATCAAGACAAACATTCTGGCCAAATTTCAGGTCATTTGAGCAATAAATGTGACCTCCAGAGTGCAAACAAGGTATTTCTTTAATTTGACCCAGTGAACTAGTTTATGACCCAAGTTGACCCAAATTAATCTTATGTGAGAGACTTTATAAAGACAAACTTTCTAACTAATTTTCAAGGCAATTGAGCAAATAATGTGGCCTCGAGAGTGCCAACAAGGTATTTCTTTAATTTGATCTAATGACCTAGTTTATGAGCCAAGATGACCCAATTTTGAACTCAGTGAACTTGTTGCACTTAGATGGGCAAACAAACTTAGAAGAGAATCACTACATACCAAATATCAAAGCTCTACGCCTTCCAGTTTTAAAGAAGAATTTTTAAGTTTTCCTTCATTGTTCCTATGTTCAAACTTGTGACCCCCGTGGCTGGGCCAGTTTTGACCCAGGGGCATCATATGAACAAACTTGGTAGAGGTCCACTAGGAAATGCTACATACCAAATATCAAAGCTCTACACCTTCCTGTTTAAGAGAAAAAGAAATTTAAAGTTTTCCTTCTTTGTTCCTATCTTCGAACTTGTGACCCCCTGGGCGGGGCCGGTTTTGACCCAGGGGCATCATATGAACAAACTTGGTAGAGGTCCACTCTGAGATGCAACATACCAGATATCAAAGCTCCACACCTTTCGGTTTCAGAAAAGAAGAATTTTAAAGTTTTCCTTCTTTGTTCCTATGTTCGAACTAGCGACCCCAGGGGCTGGCCCAGTTTTGACCCAAGCAGCATCCTTGGAACAAACTTGGTAGAAGTCCACTAGGAGATGCTACATACCAAATATCAAAGCTCTATGCCTTTCCATTTAAAGAGAAAAAAAAAATTAAAGTTTTCCTTCTTTGTTCCTATGTTTGAACTTGTGACCCCCGGGGCAGGGCCACTTTTGACCCCAAGGGCATCATATGAACAAACTTGGTAGAGGTCTACTAGGCGATGCTACATACCAAATATCAAAGCTCTACGCCTTCCAGTTTCAGAGAAGATGATTCTTAAAGTTTTCCTTCTCTGTTCCTATGTTCGAACTTGTGACCCCAGGGGCAAGGCCAACTTTTGCCCCAAGGGCATCATATGCACAAACTTGGTAGAGATCCACTAGAAGATGCTACATACCAAATATCAAAGCTCTACGCCTTCAAGTTTCAGAGAAGAAGATTTTTAAAGTTTTCCTTCTTTGTTCCTATGTTGGAAATTCTGACCCCTGGGGCGGGGCCAGTTTTGACCCCAGGGGCATCATATGAACGAACTTAGTAGAGGTCCACTAGGCAATGCTACATACCAAATATCAAAGCTCTACGCCTTCAAGTTTCAGAGAAGAAGGTTTTTAAAGTTTTCCTTCTTTGTTACTATGCTCAAACTTGTGACCCCCAGGATGGGGCCAGTTTTGACCCCAGGGGCATCATATGAACAAACTTGGTAGAGGTCCACTAGGCAATACTACATACCAAATATCAAAGCTCTATGCCTTCCAGTTTCAGAGAAGATGATTTTTAAAGTTTCCCCTCTTTGTTCCTATGTTCGAACTTGTGACCCCCGGGGCAGGGCCAGTTTTGACCCCAAGGTAATCATATGAACAAACTTGGTAGAGGTCCACTAGGCAATGCTACATACCAAATATCAAAGCTCTACGCCTACAAGTTTCAGAGAAGAAGATTTTTAAAGTTTTCCTTCTTTGTTACTATGCTCCAACTTGTGACCCCCGGGATGGGGCCAGTTTTGACCCCAGGGGCATCATATGAACAAACTTGGTAGAGGTCCACTAGACAATGCTACATACCAAATATCAAAGCTCTATGCCTTCCAGTTTCAGAGAAGATAATTTTTAAAGTTTCCCCTCTTTGTTCCTATGTTCGAACTTGTGACCCCCAGGGCAGGGCCAGTTTTGACCCCAAGGGCATCATATGAACAAACTTGGTAGAGGTCCACTAGGAGATGCTTCATGCCAAATATCAAAGCTCTGTGCCTTCTAGTTTTACAGAAGAAGATTTCTAAAGTTTTCCTTCTTTGTTCCTATGTTGGAAATTGTGACCCCTGGGACGGGGCCAGTTTTGACCCCAGGGGCATCATATGAACAAACTTGGTAGAGGTCCACTATGAGATGCTACATGCCAAATATCAAAGCTCTATGCCTTCAAGTTTCAGAGAAGAAGATTTTTAAAGTTTTCCTTCTTTGTTACTATGCTCAAACTTGTGACCCCCGGGATGGAGCCAGTTTTGACCCCAGGGGCATCATATGAACAAACTTGGTAGAGGTCCACTAGGCAATGCTACATACCAAATATCAAAGCTCTACGCCTTCCAATTTCAGAGAAGATTATTTTTAAAGTTTCCCCTCTTTGTTCCTATGTTCAAATTTGTGACCCCCGGGGCAGGGCCAGTTTTGACGTCAAGGTCATCATATGAACCAACTTGGTAGAGGTCCACTAGGAGATGCTTCATGCCAAATATCAAAGCTCTATGCCTTCAAGTTTTACAGAAGAAGATTTTTAAAGTTTTCCTTCTTTGTTCCTACGTTGGAAATTGTGACCCCTGGGGCAGGGCCAGTTTTGACCCCAGGGGCATCATATGAACAAACTTGGTAGAGGTCCACTAGGAGATGCTACATGCCAAATATCAAAGCTCTACGCCTTCAAGTTTCAGAGAAGATTTTTAAAGTTTTCCTTCTTTGTTACTATGCTCAAACTTGTGACCCCCGGGATGGGGCCAGTTTTGACCCCAGGGGCATCATATGAACAAACTTGGTAGAGGTCCACTAGGCAATGCTACATACCAAATATCAAAGCTCTACGCCTTCCAGTTTCAGAGAAGATGGTTTTTAAAGTTTCCCCTCTTTGTTCCTATGTTCAAACTTGTGACCCCCGGGGCAGGGCCAGTTTTGACCCCAAGGGCATCATATGAACAAACTTGGTAGAGGTCCACTAGGAGATGCTTCATGCCAAATATCAAAGCTCTATGCCTTCTAGTTTTACAGAAGAAGATTTTTAAAGTTTTCCTTCTTTGTTCCTATGTTGGAAATTGTGACCTCCAGGGTGGGGCCAGTTTTGACCCCAGGGGCATCATATGAACAAACTTGGTAGAGGTCCACTAGAAGATGCTACATGCCAAATATCAAAGCTCTACGCCTTCCAGTTTCAGAGAAGAAGATTTTTAAAGTTTTCCTTCTTTGTGACTATGCTCAAACTTGTGACCCCTGGGGCGGGGCCAGTTTTGACCCCAGGGGCATCAAATGAACAAACTTGGTAGAGGTCCACTAGGAGATGCTACATACCAAATATCAAAGCTCTGCGCCTTCTAGTTTCAGAGAAGAAGATTTTCAAAGATTTTGCTTTTTTTTTCCTTTTTGTTGCCATGGCAACCAGAGTTGTGGGTGGAATTCACTTCTTTGAACAATTTTGGTAGAGCTTCACCGAAGGAACATCCCTGCCAAGTTTCATCAAGATTGGCCCAGTGGTTTAGGAGAACAAGATGTTTAAAGAAATTGTTGACGGACGACGGACATAGGGTGATCACAATAGCTCACCTTTAGCACGTTGTGCTAAGGTGAGCTAAAAAAAGGGAGAAAACCAGCATTTTCTCCTTTTCCCCAAAATGTTTTCTATTCTTACAAAGACAGCTGACATCATTTAAGTCATGTTAAATTTTTTTATACCAATTTTTTTCATTATTAACATTTTTGGTCTGGTAAAGATGTTTTACAATAATGTTCTAATAGTCATATCAGCAAAGATGTTTAACTCTATACCACACAACAAAATTGAAAGTATTTGCAGACAGCATTTTAACTGTAGCTCAAATAATGGCATATTCCTTAGAAAAAGCAAAAAACATTACGGAAAAAGGAGAAAATGCTGGTTACCAGCATTTTCTCCTTTTCCCCACAATGTTTTCAAAAGGCCTTTTCCTTAGGGTTATTAAATTTGTTTGCATTAGCGTTTTAACGCCATTTTAACAGCTTAGGTCAGTGCACCTACGCACGTGTTTCCTGGCTTTCTCACACCTGTATTGACACAACTTTCTTTCCAAGTCATTGACTTTTTTTCTCACACGCATCAGAGGTGAGTGGCAAAAAATAGCCGGAAAGAAAGTTTGCCCTAACGGGGTATCAAACTTGCAACCACCAGGTCACAAGTCAGATACACTAATCACTGAGCTATATGAGTGAGCCAGGGTCATTAAAAGTTGAGATTGTGTGGTAATTGGTTACGGAGCAAACACATTCATTCATCCAGATTTTGGAGCTCACTCTTCCTTCAAAGTGTATTCTTTTCTGGGGAAAAAAAGATTCAAATTTAAATGCAGCTATCTACACAAGATAAATCAACCCTCACAACTTGTATTTTAAAAAAGATTAATTTCAATGATCATACTTATTTCTATATGAAAGCCCTTTGGTAGTCATGTCTTGCTCAGCTAGAAGCTTACAATCCCGTGATGAGGACATGAAGGGTGTCATGTCAAGCTCTTCTGGGAACGAAACATAAGTTGAGATCTTCTTGTGGTAACCCGTAGAATGTTCAAATCGCTAAACAAAAAAATGAAAAATTTGATTTGGTCATTTTTTCAGTCAATAGATCTATATCCTATAAAAAGAATTGTAGCCGATTTAAAAAAAAAAAAACATAATGGCAATAGGTGAAATTACTTTCATGGAGCAATTTTCCTGTGGCTGCAATGTTTTCACATTATTGATATGATATAACCTTAATAGTGACGTTGATTATGCCCAATTTACAATTTACAAGGATGTTTTCAAAGTCTCTGCTTGAAAATTTTTTTCAGGTGGTAATGAAGCCACTGTTCTCTTCTTTTTGAATTCTTACATCCTACATTCAATAATTTTTCCTTAACTCCTTACAACCTGAAACCAATCTGCAGCAGACCACCTTAAGAGCATCTGTGTAAAGTTGGGATAGACAACATTATAAATACCTGTGAAAGCACAGAGGCAAATGAGAAATCTTTTGTTAGAAAAGATTTCTCCTTTTTCCAAAATGTTTTCCAATGTGACTTACTTGAAGGCAAATGGAAGGCAAAAATAAGTGCAGGTACCAGCATGACATAAACAAGTGTCTTCTTCTTGGAGGATTTATTTTCCTTAACTCTTTACCACACAACAAAAATGTACATTTGTCTAAATTGAAAGCATTTGCAGATGACACTTTCAATGTGGCTCAAATGATGGAATATGTCTTTAATATGGTAGTAACCATTGTGGGAAAAGGAGAAAATGCTGGTTACCAGCACTTTCTCCATTTCCCACAATGTTTTCAACAGGCTTCTTTCTCCAGGTCATTCAAACTCGGGATTGTGTAGTTAAAGAGTCAATCTATATTGGAGGAAATCAAAAGTCTTTTCTTGTGACTCCATCAACCCCTCAAAATAATAAGTCATACTGCTCTAGCTAAACCCCCATATTAAACTTCTTATTACCTCTAGTACTAGACAAAAAGACAAGTACATATAACAACTAACTGTATTTTCAACAAAAACCCATCATAACTCTTTACCAAACAACAAAATTTAAGATCCTTCAAAATTGAAAGCAATTGCAGATAACATATAAAACTTCGTCACACTGATGATTTTTGTCTCTGACAGGTTTGAAAACATTGTTGTAAAAAGAGAAAATGCTAGTTATCAGCATTTGCTCCTTTTACTCCGCTGTTTTCAAAAGCCCTCTTTCTACGGTTTGTTAAATTGTGTGGTAGGGTTTAACCCATATAGCCCTGAGCTGTGATTTAATTCCTTATGCTGACAGCGTAGAAAAAGATATGACTGCAAAGAATGTGCAGTCTGATCTTGGACTTACTGTCCACTACTTTGCAAGGTATTCTAACAAAACATTTGAAACTGCAATATCTGCAACTTTAGTTCTCGCTGACAATGCCCGTTTTATTACTGTAAAACTGGAAGTGTTTGCATCGTGGAAATCTTCGCAATTTTCCTGTGTTGATAAAAGTTGCTAAGATATCCACCATTGTAAATTCAAGCTCCATTAAGTTAAATTTTACTAATACCTTTAACAAGCTTCATCAAAGTAAAAATGGAGATTTGTTAAACTGAATAATCATGCAAGATCATTTGTTGCAATTTTTGCAGAAATTAAAGCATGTGTAAGGTCAGTATTTGGTAATCTGCGAAATTTTAGACACCCTCCCAATAATATCCATTTTTACAGTGTATAGCACTTGAAGGGTTATGTTAGACAGGTTTTAGTTGTTTCACTTACCTTTAAATGAAAACAAGCCACGATAGGTAACTTTTTCATTGTCAGTTGTTTTGTTGATTCCTGGTAAGAACCACAGTTGTTACATTTTATCTTAGCAGAACTACCCAAATGTTCTGGTTTTGTAAACCTGAATTTGAAATAAAGCATTAAAGTGTGTGATTTTATTATAAATGCAACAGTATGGAAATCATTATGAAGTAGCAGTAGATCACAGAAAAAGCTGATGAAAAGCTGCATGGCAGTATAAGTTCATAAATAGATCAAATGCTCTGGTTTGCAATTTCCCCTATGTAGTTCAATTTCTCTCCAGGACCAGAACTCAGCAAAACGATCCTCTTCTTGACATTGTCAGGCAGCCTCAAATCATAAACAATCTATACATCAGAGATGATATGCAAACTAAATAATGCTAAGTTTTAACAATCAGTAGGCAAAAAGCCTTTGAAAATGTTCTTGGAAAAGCAGAAAATGCTCTTTTCTGCAGAATATTTTCTATCCTTTCCAAGACAAATTCCATCATTTGAGCAACAATCAATTTATTGCCTGTAAATTTGTACTTTCAATCAGACAAGTCTAAAATTTTGTTGTCTTGCAAAGTGTACATCACCAAACAAACAATCAACATTTTGTGACCCAGATTCCAAGAGTTTTACTTCCTTCCTTCATAAACTATGCGTAAATGAAGTGTCAGCATTTCTCTTAGCTCTTTTTTTACCCATAACTCTTTACCGGAGGACAAAATTTTAGCCTCCTCCAAACTGACAGTATTTGCAGACGACAATGTCAATGTGGCTCAAATGGTGCAATTTTTCTTTGATACGGTAGAAAACATTGTGGGAAAAGGAGAAAATGCTGGTTACCAGCATTTTCTCCTTTTCCCACAATGTTTTTAAAAGGCTTCTTTCCCAGGGTTTTTAAAAGTTGACATTGTGCGGAAAAGGGCTAAAGTACTGAATTGATAATTAGCACCATTTCAGTTAGGAAAAACAGCCTGAAATATTACTATTTTAAGGTTGTTTCGGTTAGAATACATAATATAATAGTGGACAGTGTAGATCTTGGATTAGACTGCTTTTTGCAGTCTAGTCTTGATCTACACTGTCCAAAAGAACAACTAAAGTCGGTTCCAGGGCTGCTAGGGTTAATTTTACAACAGGTACCATTTTGTCCTCTAGCAGATAGTCTAAGTACCCTTGCAAAATGACCTTGACCTCTGACCTAGATGACCTGAATTCAATCGGCTTCTTATGCAGGAAATACTCCAAGCATGTAAAGTACTTTGACTCATATTTTTGACCCATGTTAACAGACTTTCAGTAAGACAGAGTACAACTTTTGTATACAAATGGACAGCAAGATGGAAGGACATCATTAAACCAGTATACCTCTCTTTGTCTGCAGAGGAACAGAATGATAATTCATTACAGAGATAATCCATTGTGAACATATTTTGAATTGTAAAGTTTTGTTTTTGACAACCAAAAGCTGGTGAAAATTCAGAAATATGTCTGATATCAACAGTGTTTTGGACTACAAGATGGAAAAAAGCTACTTTGCAAAAGTAATGTGATATTTATGCCCTATAATATAAAAAGACTGACAAAATAAGGTACAATCGGCACCAGATTCAGCTTTCAGAGGGTTTGAAATTGAGTCAAGAGAAAGAGGGTCATAATGGCCCTGAATGGCTCACCTGACTCTGTGTGCCTTTCAGAACATTCATTGGTATTGGGCTGAAAATGTGGCCTTTAGAGTGCACAGGTGAATGGCGAGCCACAATGTAAATCCTATATTACACACAAATATACTGAAAAGTAAACAACTCGTAATGTATTTCCAATACCCCAGTCACGAATTCCATGCCGTTTACAAGTCATTTTACTACCAATATTAACATCCATAGTACCAATCGATAGCTGAAACATTATTCTACAAGAAAATCATGTCACAATTTGAGCCATTTCAAGTTGCTAAGAAATATCTAGCTCGAAACTGTCAAACAACCCAACTCGGAAGAGTTGTTTACCTTTCAGTATATTAGTGTGTAATATAGATTGTGGCTCGCTGTTCACCTGTGTTGAGTGTCCACAAGGTTTTTCTAAACTTTGTCCCAGTGGTCCACTTTCTGATCTGATATGGCGCAGTTTCAAACTCATCCAAGATATTATCAAGACAAACATTCTGACCAGCTGTAAAGAGTAATGAAAAAAATGTGGCCTCTAGTATGTAAACAAGGTTTTTCTAAGATTCATCCCAGTGACCTACTTTTTTACCATAGGTGACCTATTTTCAAACTCTTCCGAGATATCAAGACAAACATTCTGACCAAGTTTAGTGAGTATTGGACAGAAAAAACAGCCTCTACAGTGAATGTGAGGTTTTCCAAAATTTGTCCCAGTGACCTATTTTTTGTTCTGATGTGACCAAACTTGGAATTCCTACAGATATCTTCAAGACAAACACAATGACAAACATACATTAAGTATTGGACTGAATATGTGGTGTCTAGAGTGTATACAAGATTTTTCAAAGATTTGACTCAGTGACCTTCTTTTTGAACTGACATGATCCTCTTTTTAACTTGTCCAAGATATCTTCCAAGACAAACACTCTGAACAACTTCCATGAGTATTGGACTGAAAATGTGTCCTCTAAAGTGTAAACTAGGTTTTTCAAAGATACCCTACTTTTTGAACGGATCTGATCAATTTCCATAGTTGTGTGAGATATCATCAAGACAAACGTTCTTACCTTTCCTCATAAGTTTTGGACAGAAAATACCCCTCTAGAATGTACACAAGATTTTTCAAAGGTTTGATCCAGAGATCTACTTTTTGACCTGATGACCTATTTTCTATCACGACAAACATTCGGACCAACTTTTATGACTGAAAATGTGGCCTCTAGAGTGTACACAAGGTATTTCAAAGATTTGATCCAGTGACCTACTATTTGACCTGATGCAACCCATTTTTGAACCTATCCAGGATTTTAACAGGACAAACACTCTGGCTAAGTTTTATGCATATCCAACTAAAAATGTGGGCCCTAAAGCATACACAAGGTAAAGATGAAGACAGATGATGGACACTGACACAGCATGATCACAAAGCTCACCTTGAGCACTTCATACAGTACTCAAGTGAGGTAAAGAAAAAAGTCATACAGAGATCCAGATAGAGGGAGTGACTTTGATTTCAAAATTGAAAATATCAATTATTCTTTACTAAACCCTATGTTATGGGTACCCATTAGAATCGTCTCATCGAGACGATTCTAATGAGTACCCACAACATAGGGTTTGGAAGAGAAATAATAGATTTAGAATCCCATCACTCCCTCTTATCTGTGGCTGTGGTCATCGCTTACCTTTTTAAACAGTCAGTAAGTGAGGTAGGGTCATAGTTACCAGGACTGTTTGAATAGCCTGAAAATACAAGTGAAAAGATTAAACAGTGTTCATTGGTATGATAATGCAAGGTTTATCATCTAACAACCTCACCCCTATTTCAAGCATTAAACCAGATCCTTAACCCTTTACCGCACAGTCACAACATTTTAATGACCCTGAGGAAAAAGCCTTTTGAAAACATTGCGGGAAAAGGAGAAAATGCTGGTAACCAGTATTTTCTCCTTTTCCCACAATCTTTTCTATCCTATTAAAGAAAAATTCCATCATTTGAGCTACATTTAAATTGTCATCTACAAATGCTTTCAATTTTGCCAAGTCCAAAATTTTGTTGTGTGGTAAAGAGTTAACACACATACCTACTGCCAAATTCACTTGGTTAACTATCATAAAGCAGATCTCATAATGGTTGTTGAATTTGGTTTGCATCAATGAAATAATAAAGAGAAAGAGAATAATGTACGCCAAGATCAGACTGTGGGTATATATAGGCAGATCTTGGTCTACACTCTCCAATGAATTAATTGCAAGAAAAAAGATAAATTTCGATAACTGTCTCAAACTTAACTAATCATACTTTTTGTAAAAAAAAAGGAAACTACAACAACAAATTCTCATACTCTTCTAATTAGGAAAGACACACACACACAAGTGTACTATTTTCAAAAAGCAGTCCAAACATATGGATGATTTATCATAAATAAGTGGTGCTCTGGCAAAAGGGGGTTTAATGCATCTCCGCAATGCATTATACCAAGCAAGTCATCATATTATTATGGATCCATAAATTCAATTTCTTCTTACGACTGTCTGAATCATGACATGGAATGGTACTGGGACAAAAAGATTGGATTGGATTGTATGGTGTTTAATGCCGTTTTCAACATTATTTCAGTTATATTACGGCGGCCAGTGCACCTATCCATGCTTTCCTGGCGTTTCATTTACCAGTACTCTGCACAATGTTCTTTCCAAGCCACTGGCTGCTTTCCCACATAACCATTGTCGAAACAATGGTCAGTGGTGAGAGAGGAATGAATCCTGTCGCGATGACCATCATCAATCCTCAGAAAGAAAATGGCCAAGCCGGGGATTGAACCAGCGACCTCCTGTTCTCAAGTCCTGTACGCTACCGACTGAGCTATGGGGGCTTGGCTGGGACATAAAGAAAACTGACCTATAGCAAAATGTTTTGATTCTGGTCAGCCTGCGACGACTATGTAGGCTGGCCTTGATTCTTACTTTTTACAAATGCATTAAATTCCCTTTTCACAGAACATGAATCATATATACCCGATTTTGAAGGTTCCATGAATTAAACTCTTATGTAAAAATTGATGTTATTAGCTGGGCTGTTTTCAAAGAAAACACTGGGGTATTGTTGCAGCCCTGGTGTCATCTGAGTTGTGCAAAAACTTTAACATTTTCAAATTGAAGATATTTACTTAAAACTTGATCAAGTTGTTCACTACCAAAAAGGGGAACCCACACAACAAGAGCAGGTATCCATCAAAGTGATTTGACACAGCTATGTCCCTTTTTTTTACTTAGAATTTTCAATGAAATCAAGCAACTACAGCCAAGCGTTGGCAAGTGCATGCAGTGCTCTTGTTTCTGCTCTGTTACAAGAGTGAGGTATAAAGTTACATGACATGTTTGTTCAAAATTATACGTAAGGTTGTTACTGATGCACTCCTAACTAGTTGGGTAGAGCTCTCTCTAACCCTTTACCAAATAATCCCAAGTTTTCACAACCCTGAGCAAGAGAGCTTTTGAAAACATTGCTGGTAAAGGAGGAAATGCTGGTAACCAGCATCTTCTCCCTTTCTCACAATGTTTTCTACCCTTTCATAAAGCTTAAGCTTTTTTTTACCCATTTTAAAGTTGCAAATTCTGAAGAGTGTATTTTTTTCTTTTCTTTTTTTTTTTTTTTTTGGAAAGGGTTAAAAAAAAATCTATACTGATTTTATGTATTTTGCATTAATTGACAATAATACAAATATTCAATGAATTGTAGTTATACTTTAGTCCCATCATTCACCTTCTCAACATGATGATTAGGACTTGCAAATTGCTGAGTATCACTGTGAGATCTCACACAAAACAATGTTAAAGTAATTCTAACACTTTGTGATATTTAGTGTTGTAATTGTGTTAATGGTGAAAAAAATTCTTGTGTGTAAAATCAATTGGAGTGGACTCTGTTAAGAAAACACATGAAAGATTAAAATGAAATCAAACTATTTCAACGGCTTAGCTATGACCAGCCTGTCACTTTCCAGCAACAATACATTCATGCATTTATTACTTTAACTCATTACCACACAATCCCGAGTTTTAACATTTTCTCCTTTCCCCACAATGTTTTCTACCCTTCCCAAGACAAATTTCAATTTTTGAGTCATATTGTCTGCAAATGCTTTTAATTTAGTCTAGTCTAAAATTTTTTCGTTTGGTAAAGAGTTAAGAACATTTTTAATGCAGTCATTTTCCAAGAACTAAACTGTTATGTACTTTCAACTCAAAGCATTGAAAGCCTACACCCTCACAACTGTCCATGAGAGGTGATAGTCATCAAATTTCCAACTATTATTTCTTTAACATTACCTTCTGAAACCATTTTCATCCTGGAAAACTGGAATATTTAAAATGAAGCAACAAAAGACAAATTTTTTTACTGATCCATATCGAAAGCATTTGCAGTCAACATTGTATGTGGGTACAAATGTTGTAACTTGTTTTCAAAAAGGTAGAAAACATTATGGGAAAAAGACAAAATAATGGTTACCAGCATTTTGCCACAATGTTTTAAAAAGCCATTTTCAGTAGGTTCATTAAACACTGGATTGTTTGGTAAAGGGTTAAAGTTTGATACATGAGCATGTGTGAAAACAGAGCAGATATTGCTCCTTACTGGATTTTTTTTCCTTTTTCTACAATATTCTAAAATAGTGTGCTGCAAGATTAAAAGAAAAAACAAGCTAACTGCAAGATGTAATGAGTGAAATAAATACACAATGCAAAGCTTTAGCATGTCACAACTAACTTATACTGCATTAAACATATTAGGTAACCTTTCAATTGCTATCATAATTTCAAATTCAAAGAAAAATCATATACATGTATTTCCATGAAAATGGGAATTGGTTATTCAAACTGATGAATTTTTCAAGCAAAATGTTACAGAAAAGACAAACAGTGAGATTTTAGCAATCATATTAGTCTATCATTTTGAGTATACCATCAACATATATAATACTCTTTTGTCAACAACATTGTCAATATTTCAAAATATTTGCAGAAAATGATAATCATAAGACTACCCCAGGTCCGTTCATGCTCACCCGAGACTTTGTGTGTTTATAGTTATCATTGCTTGTTCTAAAAAGTTGAGGAAAAGACACAAGAAGAAACAATCATGAGGACAAAATAGCTTTGCAAGCTAAGATTGTTTCTTAACCCTCATCCTGCTAAATAAGTAAAATGAAATTTTCAAAACGATAGTAAAAACCCGAATAATGCAATTTCAAACTCACTTTTTGGAAAAAGATATCTCCATATCAGACAGTGTGGATCAAAGATCAGACTGTACATTCTGTGCAGTCTGATCTTGATCTACGCTGTCCGTAAAAGGTCAGCAGTTAAACAAGCAAGAGTTTAAGGTTTTCATCAGTTTGACATAGTTTTTGATTCCATGAGACACAGCTTTTGTCCTACGTGTAAATCAAAATAAATTAAGAAAATTTCAGAAGATTGGAGCCATTTATTTATTTGAAAACTATTCACGTGCATTTTGACCCCACATGAAACAGTTTCTAAATCTGGCTGGGTATAATGAAAAGAAATACCCTGACAAAGTTTCAGATAATTTGTATGAAAGGAGTTGTATGAAGCCAGTTGCTAACATAATATGACACACAGCAGATGTCAAAAGGTGATTAAAAAAGCCCATCTTGACCATTTTGCACCCAGATGAGTAAAAATAATTCCCAACAAAAATTACAACTGCTGTGGTTAGAAAGACATATATCAAGTTCTTGAAATCAACTCAGCCTGATGGACACTCAACTAGCAACAACATGCAGTTTTCATTTCAACAAAAGAGCATTATGCCACCGATGGTATTTACCATTAACATGCTTCTCACTTCCTTTTCCATGCTTGTTACCACTCACTATACAATGTAGTTTGAAGGTTAGCAATAAGTAAATCATAACATTAGTAACATAAGTTATCTATCATTCAATTAAAAGGAGAAAATATTATTCCCAAAAGCTATTCTCTTGTGTTCAGGAAAAAAAAATATAGTTTCAAATTTATATAGGCTCCCTACTGAAGCTGTCTAACAGAAGACAACACTCTCTTAGTACCAACACACTATGTCTTTTAGAGTAATATTACAGTAATACATGTAAATAACACACAAATCATGTATATAGATATCTTGTACAAAGAAAGTTATGAAAAAAACTGTTTCTTTAGCTGTAAATTTGCAGAAGTAATCTGTCAGCATCAAATTATAAACCATGACAACACATGTTCAATGCACACTTACGTTTGCCCTCATCTACTAAATTTAGGCTCCAATTGGTTTACATTATTTGCTTCTTAGACAAATTTGCTGCAGACAAAACATTCATTGATAAACAAGAATTGAGGTTTAACGCATAAATAGGAGCCATGTTTTGTTAAAAAGGGGCTTAATGCATCTGGGGAAAAAAAAAAAAAAAAAAAAGAAAAAAAGTATCGACCTATGTCAGCCTGGGCAGGCTGACATGGGTCGAAGTTTTTGCTATTTGTTTATTTTCTCTATGTTGAAGGACCATTCTACTTACAGACCCTGTCGCTTGTTTATGGATCCATAATTCTGTGGACGATTTGCTTCGTATCGTGCATCACGGAGATGAATTAAACCCCCTGTTTGCAAGAGCATGGCTTATAAATATGTCAAAACAAGGCAAATTATGGACTTTCTCATCATGAACAAGTGCTCCTTTAAAATTGCTTTCAAAAGAAGTCTGCAGCAGAACAAAAAAAAATTGAGGAAATGAGTTACAGGAGTTCTGACATTGACGGACTTGTCATGTGCAATATCTCTCCACAGTCATTACACCTACGCCTAGATCTTTCCATTACATGACAGAAATTAACCTGCATCACAAGATACATGTAAATTCACAGTTCAATACATATCACAAACAAGAGGGCCATGATGGCCCTGTATCGCTCCACTGGCTTATAAATATAAACCACGAAGAAAAGTCTTCACTATATAAGCCCTTATAAAACTTTGACCTCATGGCTACAGTCTGACTAAATGGGGAATATTGTATTAGAAGAATAACATGCCAAATGTGGGAGTTCTTGGCCTTATGGCTGGTAACAAGATGGTTTCTGAACTTTTCACTCCATAAACCCATGTAAAACTTGTGATCCCTGGTGCAGGGCCAAACTTGATCCTAGAGCTGTAACTTGGGCCCTCTTTGTAACTGTCCACTAAATAATGCTATAATTATATGCAAAATTTGGTAGCCTAAGCCTTATGGCTATGTACACCAAGATTTAAAAGTTTTCCCTATGTAAGCCTATGTAAATCTTGTGAACCCCCCCCTCCAAGTATGAGGCCAAATTGACCCCAGGACTATACTTTGGACACTTTTGGTAGACTCCAACTAGATCAAGCTAAATGCCAAATTTGGTAGCTCTAGGCCTTATGGTTTCAGACAAAAAGATATTTAAAGTTTTCTCTATATAAGCCTATGTATAAAACTTGTGACCCCTGGGGAAGAGCCAATTTTGACCCCAGGGCTATAATTTCAAGAAACATGATAGAGGTCTACTACATAAAGCTACATGCCAAATTTGGTAGCCCTATGCCTTATGGTTTCAGACAAGAAGATTTTTAAAGTTTTCTCTATATAAGCCTATGTAAAACTTGTGACCCCTGGGGAAGAGCCAATTTTGACCCCAGGGCTATAATTTCAAGAAACATGATAGAGGTCTACTACATAAAGCTACATGCCAAATTTGGTAGCCCTATGCCTTATGGTTTCAGACAAGAAGATTTTTAAAGTTTTCTCTATATAAGCCTATGTAAAACTTGTGACCCCTGGGGAAGAGCCAATTTTGACCCCAGGGCTATAATTTGAAGAAACTTGATAGAGGTCTACTACATAAAGCTACATGCCAAATTTGGTAGCCCTATGCCTTATGGTTTCAGACAAGAAGATTTTTAAAGATTTCCAATATTTTTCAGTTTTGTTGCCATGGCAACCAGAGTTTTTGAAGGAATCAAATTCTTTCAAGAAATTCTGAAGAGGACCATGTCAGGATCATTTCTGTGAAGTTTCGTGAAAATCGGATGGGTAGTTTCAGAGAAGAAGATGTTTGAAATAAAAGTTAACGCACGCACGGACGGACGGACGGACGACTGGACGACTGGACGGACGGACGGACGCACGACTGACACCGGGCCATGACATAAGCCCGCTGGCCTTCGGCCAGTGGAGCTAAAAATAGGACAGGAAGATCAAAACACAAATTCAGGTTATCAGTTTAACTCTTTACCACACAACAAAAATAAAGAGTTGTTGAAATTGAAAGCATTTACAGACGACAAAATAAATGTGACTGAAAATCTGACATTTGTTCTTGGTAGGGTCGAAAGCATTGTGGGGAAAGGAGAAAATGCTGGTTACCAGCATTTTCTCCCTTTCCCACCATGTTTTCAAAAGCCTTCTGTTTCAGGGTTGTTAAAAGTCTGAATTGTGTAGTACAGAGTTAAAAAACATAATTTCAATATAAAAACCAATGTAGTAATTGGTCATTAGATTTATCACAATGAGTGGAACAATATACCTGTAATAATGACTAACCACAACATACCCCCTGTACATCTTAAGATGTATGAATCTTTCAACTTTTCATGATCAGCATACCTGACACAATGTACAGAATATGCCATAATAATATTGCCAAAGAAGTTTCCAAAACTGTTACTCAGTTCAATAAATCCTTCTACTGCAGCAGCATAAATAACATGAGGGACAGAGACAACTTATCAACTCTTTAGCAAACCATAAAACATTTAACTTGTCTAAATTGAAAGCAATAGCAGACAATACATCAAATATAACTCAAATGATGACATTTGTCTTTGAATGGCCAAAGAACATCGTTGAAAAAGTAGAAAATGCTGGTTACCAGCATTTTCTCCTTTTCCAACAATATTTTCAAAAAAATTTTTTTCCTCGGGGTTGTTGATTGGTGGTATTGTGTGGTAAAGAGTTAAATACTGAAACAACTTTGCAGCTGACATATACATGAATACATGTACATATACAAATATTAAGGCGAAATAGAAAATTGATTTTTTTTTTAAAAATGAAAATGGAATTGTCTGCTGCAAGAGAAGAAAACTTGTCTGCAGGAGGAAAGTAGTCAAAACTTGACAAAAAATACACAAACACACACTGAACTTCTACATCAACACTAGTACAATAACATACCAGATCCTGGAGAGGAATTTGAGCCATTTGATTGGGAAGGTAATCCTGGTCCGAGGTCAAGAGATATGTCCCATATTGGATCTATGGTTGTGGATACATTACTGGAAAAATGAAAAACAGTTTGTCATTTATTTGTTTTTGTTTGTTGGTTCAGTGTGTAAATTCCCTCTTCAAAAGTCTTTCAGTTATATCAAAGCAATCTGCATAAACAAGTGACTGCTTTCTCTGACACATAAACAAACTCAAAAAAAGAAAAAAATGGTCAATAATCAGTGAGAGAGGAATCAATCTTTTAAGATGACAAAATTTAGATGCTAGTTCAAATCTAATGCTAATTCAATGCAGCTGGTATGACAAAGTGGGAAACAGAAAAAAAGCTAGTTACCAGCAGTGTTTTCAAAGGCCTTCTTTCTTAAGGTCATGAAAAGTAAGGATCGTTTGGTAGAGGGTTAAATTTAGAACACCTCTATTACCACCCTGTTCAATATCACTGGGTTACTGGATCATTCTGGGCTAGTACTGGCCTATTTAAGTAGATAATTATAGGGGTCAACCTCATTTAACTAATTCATGCGGATTTTTTATTCAGTTCCAATTTCCACCGTTAACCGATTACCAAGTGACAAAATTTTACACTTGTCAGTCTAATTTGAAACTATTTGCAGATGACAAAATGAAGGTGACTCAAAAACTTAAACTTGTTTATGGAAGGGTATAAAACATTATGAAAAAAGAGAAAATAATGGTTATCAGCATTTTCTCCTTTTTCCGCAATGTTTTAAAAGCCTTCTCCTTTAGGGTGGTTAAAGCTTGGGATTGTTAGATACAGGTATAAGATGATATGCTGTATCAGAATCACTTATACATCAGTCCACATATTTTTTATTCTTTTGACTGGGACGACTCAAGCTAAATGAATTGCATATCATATCTTACTGCAGACCAAGTACAGGACAAACTATATTACACAATGTGTTGAAGATTTGTGCCACCGCGTGACACCTAGTAACTTACTTGCACTGTTGACATATAACATCTGACTGGAGACGTCCTGTAAATATCTGATCTATAATACAATGGCAGTTGTGTGGACTGCTTGAGCTCCTTCCATGGGAACCAGCTACAAGATACAAAAGATTTCAACTACTAGCTTGAAAATGCACATAAACCATATTACCATCCACTTAGCTCAGAATTTTCACAATAATTGTTTTGTATGTTTGTTTGTTTTTTGAATGGGATTCCATGCCACTTTCAGCAGTATTTTGGTCATATCAGAGAAACGACTCACCATTTCAAGTTATCCCTAGGTTTGACCAGCACAAGATTGTGACCAAAGGACACTAAGCCACATAGAAAAGAATCAAGGGTTTCCTGATGACAGATCTGATGCCCTAAGCTATGATCACAAAAGACACATCTAGATTTGTTTGAAAACAGTTACGAAAGATGTCTTCTTGGATAAAACCTAGTCATGGTAGCTCATTGGTAACATTCTGGGCTCGTACTTCAGGGTTCCAAGATTAAATTCCAAGCTTGGGAAACATTCTTTTGAGGTTTTGATGAAAAATATAGCAACAGAATTTATTACTCCCTAATAAGTAAACCCTTTACCACAAAATCCTATGTTTTGATGATCTCGACTAAAAAGGCTCATTAAAAACCTCGTGGGAAAACGAGAAAATGATGGTAACCAGCATTTTCTCCTTTTCTCATAATGTTTTCCATCCTTCAAAAGCCAAATCCTATCATTTGGATTACAATAATTTGTCTTCTTCTTCTGCAAATGCTTGCAATTTTGAACAAGTTTAAAATTTTATCATTTATTAAAGAGTTAACTTATTGGAAAAGTAGGTACTGGTTTGAAGAGAGTTTGTTCAAGGTGATACAAAGAAACTCCAGGAACATGTCAACAGGTGCACAGAACCAGTGATATAACCAAAATACTGTAGAAAGCAGACCCTGAGAAAGAAACCTTTCGAAAACATTGTGGGAAAAGAAGAAAATGCTGGTAACCAGCATTTTCTCCTTTTCCCACAATGTTTTCTGCCCTGTCAAAGAAAAATTGCATCATTTGAGCCACACTGAAATTGTCGCCTGCAAATGCTTTCAAGTTGGACAAGGCTAAAATTTTGTTGTCTGGTAAAGGGTTAACTTACCAATACAGTGCCTATGTAAGAGGTCTAGTGCAGCTATCAAGAACTCATGAGCATCCTGTTGTTCATAGCCAGCCAGGTGTCTAGCACTGGTCCACACCAGATGTAGTAACCGATATGGAATGTATGTAGAACTAATTCCAGAATAGAACTGAAACAAAGCATTGCAAGTTCAAAATGAAACTATAGAAATAATTCTTGATACGGACTGTGATAACACATAGTAAAGTCAGCACTGTATGCACCAACTTCTCTGAATTCAATTTTTATTCTACACTCCAAGACTAGCCATGTGATTGGCTGAAATCTTGGCTGGGAGTTTGATCTCAGCCATTCAGGTGCCTAGTCTAGAAATTTAAAACTAAAATTATCACATGTATTTGATAAACTTCCACAGTAGCAGTTTAACGACATTGCAGACAGTGCACCTACCCATGTGTTTCCTGGCTTTCTCACACCAGTACTGACACAATTTTCTTTCCAAGTCACTGACTACTTTTCTCACATGCATCAGAAATGGGAGGCGAAAAATCGCCCGAAAGAAATTTTGCCTCAACTGGGTATCGAACTTGCAGCCAACAGGTCATGAATCAGATACCATATCCACTGAGCTACCCGGCCTGGCCACAAATAACAATGAACAATAAACTTTGAGTATCTTCCAGCCATTTCAAGATATAGTGTAATTATTAGAAAGGCTTACTTCTTGAAATATTCTAGACAGCTCACAGACAAGGCACTGCTCATCTGTTTCCTTGCTGATCTGACAGATATGTTTGTCAGCTAAAAAATATTCTCGTAACACAGGAGTGTGGATCAGAGCCTGGACGATGGAGTTCATAAAGCATGTGTTACCAAGGTTTATCAATCCTCTCAACCCTGCAAGACAAAAATAAAATGTTATGTCTTTCTTCGTGAAAAACATAATCTAGCAATGTGTAGAATTTCATATCAATAAACATTGAATTTCATACAGAAGTTGTATACAAGCCTTAAATTTCCTTGAATTCATGTAAAATTTTATATATTTCTTCTGCATGAAAAAGGAAGTTAGATAAGAATTAGAATGCCAGTAGGTTATAACAACTACCAGTTTAAGCTGAGATTTGTCACATACCCAGTCCAATTAACCTCTTTACTAGACAACAAAATTTTAGCCTGGTCGAAACTGAAAGCATTTGCAGACAACATATTAAATGTAAATCAAACATGACATTTGTTTTTCAAATGGTAGGAAACATTGTCGGAAAAAAATAATATACCACAAAGTTTTCAAAAGTCGTCTTCCTCAGGGCTGTTAAAAGTAGGGATTGTGTGGTATAGGGATAACAACTTCTCAAATCAATGATAAAACAAAAAGAAAACTAGACTTGACTGTGAAAAGTGAACACTTGTTTTTAATAAAGCTTCAAGTATATAACAGCAACAGCCTGCATTATGTCTGTCTGGGCCTACAGCTCCACAGCACCTTGCCCAGGGACATTTCATGGGTGACCAGCAACACTAACAGAGATTGAACCAGGATTTTCTAATCAATATTCTAACACTTTAACCCACTAAGCTGCACGGGACTATAAAACAAAAGACGACAAGATTCCTACATGTAACAAAGAAAAGTAAATGGTGCTACAGTAGTGTAGGCTTAGAGTATGGGCCTCTCATATAAGAGGTTCAAGGTTCTGAATCCTTTGATGTGCATGGTTAACCTTTTGAACACACTACATCAGGGACAGAATACTGGTAGGCTACCAGAAAGGAATTATCAAGGGTAATTGTTCTCTGCTGTAAGAAATTGTATCACATTCAAAGTAAATTATGTTTTCACTAATTACAATAGCAAGAAGAAGCACACTGATGACAAGGAAAATTCTTCCTTTTAACTCTACCAAACAACAATTTTAGACTTGGCCAAATTGAAAACATTTGCACACAGCAAAGTAAATGAGACTCAAAAATCAAAGTGTTCTTTTAAAAAGGCAGAAAACATATTGGGAAAAGGAGAAAATGCTGGTTACCAGCATTTTCTCCTTTTTCCCAAATGTTTTCAAAAGCCTTCTTTCTCGAGGTCGTTAAAACTCAGGATTGTGTGAAAAAGGGCTAAAACAATGATTAAAAGTTGTTTTTACAGCTTTGATCTTTCTCAGACTTGTAAAATGTTGAGAAGGGTGAATGTTCATAAAATCAGTCAAAAGATGAAAACACTGAACCTATGGTTGATCTTTCTTCAACCTTTCGTCTCTTTGTATTCCTTTTCAAAAGCTCTAATTCCTTGTGATTGGGCTGCCAGATGGCAAACTGACTTACTACACCTGAAAAAAATACATATAATCAAATGAGAAAATGACTTTACTATTTACCAAATGACAAAACTTTAGTCCAAATTGAAATCAGTAGTAGACAAGAAATTAATACGGATAAATTGATCGGATTTGTCTTTGAAAGGGTAGTAAACAATGTGAGAAAGGAGTTAATGCTTTTTAATAACATTTTCTCCTTTTCCAAAGCCTTGCTGTAAAGCGAGGCTAAAACATGGAATTATGAAGGATTAAGTAAATACAAATTCTAACTCTAAACTTTCATGTAATGTGTGAAAAAGTTATTTGTATAGTGAGCGATTTTGATATAATAGGGAAAAATATAAAGCATCAAAGTATTTCCAAATTTATAGGCTATTAATTCATTTTGGATTTTCACACCAAATGTTTGCAAAATGTTGGAATGTCACAAAATTAAAAATCTGTGTTGATTATGTGGCATGGTATTAAACTTTTAGTAGGAAACAAAATTTTAGACCAGCCAAATTGAAAGTAAGATGACAAGTTAAAGGAGGCTCAAATGTTAAAATTTGTCCTCGACAGAGTAAAAGAAAATTGTGGGAAAATGAGAATGCAGGTTACTAGCATTTTCTCCTTTTTCCACAGTGTTTTCAAAATGCCTTTTTCTACAGTGTCGTCAAGTCTGAATTGTGTAGTACAGGGTTAAAATAGGTACAAAAGTGTCATATCTGGTCTCATAATTGCACCTTTTTTAAGGATGTAGCAGATAAGTTTCTTTTCCATTGCAGAAAAAATCATTTTGTTGTATTTTATCAGTATTCTACAAGAAATTATGATTACTGACTAAACATCTAAATATGTCCCTTGAAGAAAATACTCAACATCTTCATTCAGGGGCATAACTGAGCCGTTTTTGAACTTAAGTAAATGTCACAATGTGGAAGGGAGGTCTTACTGGCTGCTTGTGAAAACAGATCTCAGGTTTCTACTGCTGGATAAAAATTATGCATTTTAGGCATATGCAAATACTTCCCTGGCTCAAGTTATTAACACAATTTTATCGTTTATTACTATTTTCTCCTCTCTCTTTTTTTTTCCAACAAAAAACATGCACCAGAATTTCAATGTTACACATCTGCTTATGTGCATATGCCTTGCTAAGCAACTGTCAATGCAAATCTGTTCTGGTGGTTCTCAAAAACTATTGCTGAAACAATATCTGACTTTGACTGAAAGTAAAAACTTCTTGTAGCAGTGTTTACAAAAAGTTTTGCATGGAATACATAGTAGGTTACCTAATGTAGGTCTTTGGCACATTTGTTTGGCAATTTTATCAAGTTCATTGTCATAGATATAATCTCCACATACAAAGCAGTACACCATACCATAAAGCATGTCAACAGCTGAAAGTAAAAATATAAAAGATGCACAAACGTAATACTTCAGTGCTGCATAGTTTCATTTTAGGGAGTGTCCTTGGGCATGCCACTGCAAAGTCCAAACCTAATAACAGTTACAGTCAAAGAAGGCACTGATAAGTGAGCTGTAATTTGCATATCTGATAAGTTTTGAGCAATGGACAAAAACCAAACATAGAACATTTTGGCTAGATATGTTTTTCCAAAAACATAATGAATAGAAGAATAGTAAATAAAAATATAAGAAAATATAATAAAAAATAAATATGAAAGTCCCAACTTTTTCATAAAAAGCGAAAGTTTTACACTGGAGCTATTCAAAACTTCCATAAAAATTGTCTTGATGCCATTACTTGATCCATGACCTCCTTGTTCATAAGCAAAAAAACTTTCTTCAGCTTCACTGTAAAAGCTAGCTCTAGCAACATAGTACAAGCTGTAAATCCCATCAAGAAACTTATGTTGCACTTTTTTTAGAGACTTACCTTAGTATTGGTAACAGAAAACTTTGGTGAGTTGGACCTATCAGTAATTCAAATGGAGGTTTCAGTAACAAGGTAACTATAAAGTGTTATTTGGGCTGTGACATTTTTTGCACATAATACCTGGTTTCCATTTCTTCATAATTCCACTCTTCAACTTCAAATAAACATAGTATTAGCACAATTGGTTTTCACCTTTTACCACTGGGCTTCATTCAACAGAAATGAATCGAAACCACGTACTGGGAATAACACTACATAATTACCTTAACCCCTGACACCTTCAATCAGTTTACTACCATTGGCACTCGATTTCCCTGTCTTTCAGTTTCACAACTTTAAATTTATTTCTGTATATATTAAATACTACAGTTTAATATATACAGAAATAAATTGAAAGTTGTGAAACTGAAAGTCAGGGATTGAGGGAAACCAAGTGCCTATGTTTACTACTATGTAAGTCCACTTTGCTAGACTTACCCACAGGTGAACGGAAAGCGACAGTGTGAATCCTGTATTACACACTAATATACTGAGTATTAGTGTGTAATATAGGATTTACATTGTCATCGCCATTCACCTGTGGACTTACCTGATACCGAAATACCAGTCAACCTTATTGAGTTAATCAATCTTACCTAACCAGTGCTCATTTTTGTAAGCATGTTGATGAATATGATGGTCTGTGTAACACCCAAAGTACACACATGACAAGCAGGCATGCAATCTCAATTCATAGAGTCTACATGTGTGGCATACACTGTGGCGAGCCTGAAAGAAATAGGTGTAGGAAAAAATGAAAAAAAAGTCTAGTAGGAAAGATTCAGATCTCCTTCATCATTTTGTATAATCGATGAAAAATTCGTAAATAAAAATATCAACAAGCAACATCACAGTTCGAGCAAAAATAAATCGTTGTGAAGGTAGGGCAAATGATTCACGTATCAGGATTCGTGAACTGATACAAAATTTTATAAATAAAGGTTCATTTCTGAATCAGAAAAGTATTGGATCTTGAAATTTTGAATAAGACTTCATTTTGTAACGAATGTTGCTCAAGTTTAATGCAGCTGTCAAATATTCTTCCCTAAAATCGTAACCTTTCTTCGCCTGCCGTCAGCTGTTCTACAGTTGATGAAACAAGCGTGAATAATTCTATAGGAGTCAGTTCCCTTCTCGGATTTCAGTGCTTTTAAGTGCTGACATCCTTCAAAGGTCATTTTGGGAAACCATAAGCAGGCTTTGGCTTGAATCTCATCTCGAAAGTAACCCTAATTTGAAACAAAAATTCTCAACAATGATTATGCGCAGAGCTGTAGAAACTTACACATGGTTTGCGCAGGTCGTTACTTCCTTCCGGAAGCTACTTTCACTTTCAGAATTTTGAAGGGTAAGAAATTTTGGGAAGCTTCGTTAGTGTTCATTGAATGAGACGTAATAAAATACATTCTAAGTGACATATTTATTCATAACTCATTGAATTAAATAGGCAGATAGTTCGTGCACATTATTTATAAATGTAAACTTTCAGATTAATGTGTCAGTTCGCCCTGACAATACATGATGTTCGCCCAGGGTCATTTCGTCCCAAAAGTGGACTTGTTTGCCCTATATTTTTTCAACTATATGATTGCAGAAATAGCCAGAGTATCTGCTATTTTAACATTTGGAGAAATGAGGGATTATATTGGATTTATTATTATGTTCTCTTCATTTCACTATTAAATACTTTATATATACTTTTTCCCCTCCTAAAATGGCTAAATTTGATCATTTTTACATTTCAAATCTGGTTTTTAGAAATACAATAGCAGCTGACACAAATGGACACAATATAGTGACGGCACACCAATGCATTGCACAACATATCTTTCAGTGTTGCTCACAAATTTGTATTGCGTTTAAGGGATAATTCGCAAGAAAGAGGGTGAGGGTAAGGAGAGCATATTAAGGTGAAAAGCCAATAGAGAAGGAAAAGGGTAGGTTTGGGAATAGTTGTCTTAGATTTTACATGCCTTTTGAAGTGGCTATAGTTTATCACCTTTAAGTCCCTGGATTTTCAGACAGACTTTGAAAAGCGAACAAGAAATGCTTTGCAGTTCTTTATTGTATTTGGATCAGATTACCATTATCAGTGGATAATAAATAACATTTCACTACATACGTTGCTGTATGTATATGTTGATTAAAGATAAATTGTACAGTCTGTATGAGGTGCTTTTCTTAATAAGAACAAATCTTTGAAGTTTTTTTTTTTTCTTTTTTTTTTTTTTTTAACAAAGAGACAAAAGTTAAACTTGATATCATTGAAAGAGAAAGAGTTTGAAACCTGAGGCTTCTGGAAATATTTTCCATTTCTTATGCAGTATCCACATCCAATATTTTCAGTAACCTTGTCCAAATTGTCTCATCTCAGTCCTTATTTTTTTTTTATATGTGCTACTTCAGTTACAACAATAGTTACATGTACCATCAATTAATCAGTTAACCCTTTACCAGATGACAAAATTTTAGCCTTGTCCAAATTGAAGCATTTGCAGACGAAAATTTCAGTGTGGCTCAAATAGTACAATTTTCCTTGATATTGTAGAAAACATAGTGGGGAAAAGGAGAAAATGCAGGTTACCAGCATTTTCTCCTTTTCACACAATATTTTCAAAAGGCTTCTTTCATGGGGTTGATAAAAGGCAGCATTGTGCGGTAAAGTGTTAACAAAGTTTTTTGACCAAAAGTTTACTAGAATAAAACCAAGTTCCTCTAATTTTCATGTAATGATAAATTCAAATTCCCACAAGAATATCTTAACCATTGAAGCACTGAATAGTAGGGGTGAAACAATACGGTAAAAAGCGTATTGCAATATATTGCAATACGGCTGACCCGCATTGCAATACGTATTGCAATATGCTGTATATGCTGACATTTAGCATATCTGACCACTTGTAGTCACTGTTAGGGTAGCATATGCTCAAAAGGTGATAAAGAAAACTAGTACATGTGCTTGGAACTCTTCCATTCTTTCAAGATAATGAACTAAAAATCAATTGTTTCGCATGAACAAATAAAAACAAACTAAAATTGACTAGTCTTTAACACTCGCTATCTTGACGATTTTCGTCTGCCATTTTTTTTCTTCAAGAGCGTACTTGTTTATATAAAAACCAGTGCTACTATACCGAACTTCGGGACATGGCTCAACAGAGTAGACAGTGCGATGCACTAACTTACTCAGTTGCTTACTGCACTAACACTAATACTTTGCAGCTTAACTACTGGAAAACGCAAAAATAAGTGTGAGCAAAGTTATAAGAAATGAATAACATACAAACTCCATTGATCCAAAAGCATTAAAGCTCGACGTTTATTTGGAGTTCGTGTCGTGAATTTTATGTGGTCATAGTTTTACCTAAACACCGGTGACACCGCCTGTGGAAAAAAATAAACAACTTTCGCTTTCGGAAATCTTTAGAACTGTAAGTTGAAAAACGATCGATTTCTGACAGAATTTTTGGGAAAACCGGACTTTCTGATGCAATTAAGAGAAGTTGACATATTGCAGAAATACCGATACGGTAAAATTCGAACCGGTTTCGGTTTTTTCTTTGAATAGACCGCGGTTAATCGGTTAATCGGTAAACCGTTTCACCACTACTGAATAGACCAAAAGGACACTTTCAGTCAAGAATAAGACCCCAAAAATTCCAATTTAGTAGCTGCTTTTTGAATGAAGTATTTCAGCAAAGCTTACAGTATAGATCAAAGATCAAACCACATTTTGTGCCGTCTTAACTTGATCTACACTGGCAGCAAAAGCAACTATAGTAGTGAAAAGCACTTTAAGGGTTTAACTATGAATAACTTTCTATTATTTTTCTTATATCAAAGCTGAAATGAGGTGAACAGACCCAGGATTCATGTGGAAGAGGCTGAACAATCCCAGAGCAAACTGGAAAAAGGGCAGACATTTTCTAAGGCAAACGGTCTTGGTCTTGGACTTAATTTTCAGCTGTAAATTGACTGACCTTTAGACAAAACAATATTTTTGGGGTTAGAAATTGTTCCATACGCTCCTCTTGCTGTTAAGAAACGATATTTCTGTTTGCAGGTATGACACAGTTTTAAGATTATGCTTTCCACAAATACAGTTTTATCCACTGTTGGATTGACATGTGGTATGCTGTGGCTAACTAACTGGTTGCTTGGGGCAAAAAGGAGAATATCAGTGAAGGATAAGGTTGTGTTAATAACAGGAGCTAACTCTGGGCTTGGTAAAGGTATGTTGTAGAGGTTCATATAGGAGAGGAGAGATCAATTTCAAAAGTGTTACTGCATCTCTAAATCTTATGATGTGCATTCTTATGATGAAGAGTTGTCTCATTGAGACAATTCTACTGAGTATCAACAATGTAGGTTTTATTGAAGAAGTGTAGAGGAATTACATGGTAACCTAGTAAGTATAGTAGATGTATTCCTCTTTTGAGTAGCCTTGTGATTCCTGGTGTTTAGATAAATATTAGGTGAAAGACACAATTCGAACAAAGATACAACAGTGTAATCAAATTGACTTTTCTGTGAAAGTAGGTACAATTGCTTGCTACATGCAATTTTTGCTTTTACCACAATCTTTTTTGTATGACTAGAAAATGTTATTTTCCTTTCGTTCAAGTAACTTCTCTGTTGGTTGATTTGTTAGTCTCAGGTCAGTCTGAAATTAGCCAATAAAGTCGTGAGTTAGCCCTTTACCAAACCACAAAATTTTACACTTGTACAAATTGAAAGCATTTGCATACAGCATATTTGATTTTCTTCAAATGATAGGATTTGCCTTGAAGGGGTAAAAATCATTGTTGGAAAAGGAGATGCTTGTAACCAGCATTAAGATTTTTTTTTCTTTTCCCTCATTTTCAGAAACTTTCATTCTTAGGGTCATTAAAATTGGGATTGTGTAGTAAAGGGTTATAAACCTTTCTTATATCTTGATGTACTGTAATCATATGCCAAGCTAGCAATATTTAACCCTTAGGCTGCTGGACACGACTCGCTGACCTTTTGCGGACAGTGTAGATCAAGATCAGACTGCACAGAACTGTCCGATTAGGAGATATCTTTCCTCCAAAAATACCTTTGAGATAGGAAAATTTGGGTTTTTTACTATTGGTTTGAAAGTTTCATTTCATTTATTTAGCAGGATAAAGGTTAATAATGGTCCAGATTCTACGTTTCCTTCATCAGTTACTGAAAAAAGGCTAGTGACATTGCAAAAGACAAGGTGTTTCCGAAGCAAATATAGAAAATACAAAAACAAGCATGTCAGTCCTCCAGGTAAGAGGGAGTGACAGTACCGGTATTCTATATCCATTATTTCTCTTCCAAACCCTATGTTGTGGGTACTCATTAGAATTGTCTGGATGAGACAATTCTAAGGAATGCCCATAACATAGGGTTTAGTGGAGAGTGATTAATATTTTCAATTTTGAAATCAAAATCACTCCCTTTATCTTGAGCTCTGGCATGTTGGAAATAATTTGATTGTGCTATAACAATAATTATATATAAATAATGATTAATGTTTAACCATTTACCAAACAATCTATACTTTAACAACACTAAAGAAGGCTGTTGAAAACATTGTGGGAAAATGAGAAGATGCTGGTTACAAGCCATTGTCTTTGTTTCCCACATTGTTTTCTTTCCTTCAAAAGACAAATTTCAGTGTTTAACCCATTACCACACAAACCCAAATTTTAACGACCCCAAGGCCTTTTGAAAACATTGTGGGAAAAGGAGAAAATGTTGGAAACTAACATTTTCTCCTTTTTATACACCCCTCAAAGACGGGCTGTATTATGGGATCACCCATGGCGGGCGGGCGGGCGGCGTCCAGTTCTTTGTCCGGAGCATAACTTTGTCATCTTCAGTCCAATTGACTTGAAACTTGGCATTTGTGTTTGTTGCAATAATACTGAGTGCAGTGCGGAAAAACCATAACTCTACCTCGTGCTGTCTTTGAGTTATTTCCCTTTGATTGTCATTTTTACAGCATTTTCTGCTTGTCCGGAGCATAACTTTGTCATCTTCAGTCCGATTGACTTGAAACTTGGCATTTGTGTTTGTTGCAATAATACCGAATGCAGTGCGAAAGAACCATAACTCTATCTCATGCTGTCTTTGAGTTATTCCCCTTTGATTGTCATTTTTACAGCATTTTCTGCTTGTCTGGAGCATAACTTTGTCATCTCTAGTCGGAACATCTTCAAATTTGGTATGCATGATTGTTGAAAAATTACAGAGTGCAGCGCACAAGAACCCTAACACTTCCTAGCACAAATTTTGAGTTTTTCCCGTGTTGATCTTCATTTTTTACAGCATTTCGTACTTGTCCGGAGCAGAACTTTGTCATCTCTAGTCTGAACATCTTCAAATCTAGTATGCATGATTGTTGAAAAATTACGGAGTGCAGTGCACAAGAACCATAACTCTTCCTAGCATGAATTTTGAGTTATTCCCCCTTTGATCTTCGTAGCGCATAACTTAACCATCTTATTTATAGTTTTTTAATTATTTAACTATTTTCTTAGTAAACAATTCTGAGTAAGATTTATTCCAGGCATGTTTCGTAGCAGTGCAAGTTTGCACTGGATGTCAAACTTTATACAAGTAGGTATCTGAGTGTTTTTACAACCTGTACAACAGTACTGTTGTGACGTTGGATGTAGCTTGCTTTGCACAAATATTATATGGGCGCAGCAGAGATGACAGAAATGGAAACAATTTAAAATGTTTACATGATATTATACAGTTATGGACATCACTTCCATTTGATATGATGATATATTCACCAAATAGTGTAATATTGGTCAAGGCGCTAGCCACAACTATTTTATTGTATCAAACACATTTACATTCGGTGATTTGTCGTATGATTCGCACTGCCTTGTCAAATATCATTCCAAAATTTTCAAAGGGGAAATAACTCAAAATTCGTGCTAGGAAGAGTTATGGTTCTTGTGCACTGCACTCCGTAATTTTTCAACAATCATGCATTCCAAATTTGAAGATGTTCAGATTGGAGATGACAAAGTTATGCTCTGGCCAGAGACATTCATGCCTATTTCAATCACTTACATGATTTCTGCTGCACTACTATTTTCCTCTACATGCCCTTTACGATTATTATCCCCCTCAACAACTGGCGGTGGGACGGGCGTATCTTGCGACAATTTGCCACTCTTGTTCCACAATGTTTTCTGTTCTTTCAGACACATATAAAATAATTGTAGCCATATTTCAATTGTTTGTCTGGAAATGCTTTCAATTTAGACAAGTCTAAAATTTTGTCGTTTGGTAAAGAGTTAAGTCATACATGTATTTACTTTCACATCTGCTAATGCTTTCAACTACTTGGACATTTCTTAAATTTAACTATAGCTACAGTTTTAATATTTCATTTCAGCATGTGCAGTTCTGTTCTTCAAACATGGATGTAATGTTATACTAGCAGGAAGAAATCTTCAAGAGTTGAAAAATGTTCAGTCCCACTTGCATGACATACAAAAGGTATTTCTCAAAAGGCTGATTCCTATGTTTGCATCTATGTTATTACACAGCACTTTTGTTTTTTTTCAAAAACACTTATATATAATTCTGATTTTTGAAAGATCAATTCTGATCTTTGAAAGATCTGATACAGCTGACCTCTGCAAGTATTATTGCAGAAAAAGTGAGTAACCTATTAAGACAACAAACAGTGTATATTCAAGATAGCAAATTCTTTGCAGTCTATTCAGACTGATTGATTGATTGATTTAGTTATGTTTTATGCTGAGTACATTATTTTAGTAATATCATAGCAACAGCCCACTTACTCATGTATGTCCTTGGTTTCACATTTACTAGGCCAGGGCTCTAAAGTGTCTTGGCCGAGGACGCTCCTATGAAAAACCAAGTGCTTTCAGTGAGACTCAAACGTAGGGCCTCCAGTTACAAGTCCAACACTCTAACATTTAGCCATATGGGAACCTTGCTCTCTGTTCAGAGACCGACACTATCAATAAAACAATGTCAGGGCTCTACAGAAACTTCCTGGGCAGGTGTCCAGAACCAATTATCTGGCTAAAATTTGGGACACCACTGTCCGTTAGATGCTAAATATTAGGTGTCCTTTTTAAAATCAAGAGTTCATTGATAGCAGGATGCTGTTAGTTTTTACCCTGGAACGCAAGTTGTGCTTTGAGCTCTAGGAGTTAACTCTTTACCAAATGACAAATTTTTAGACCAGTCCAAATTGAAAGCATTTGCAGACAACAAAATAAATGCAACTCAAAAATTGAAATTTGTTTTAGGGAGGCTAGAAAACACTGTGGGAAAAGGAGAAAATGCTGGTGACCAGCATTTACTCCTTTTCCCACAATGTTTTCATAAGGCTTCTTTCTCAGGCTCGTTAAAAGTTGGGATTGTGTGGTAAAGAATTAACATCGAAAATGTTGAATTGTTTTGATATAACATCATTACAAAACAAGCATACCTTGATGAAGATCGACAATCATAGCTGGTTGCTGCTGTTTGCATTTGAGACTTTCCTGTTGCATTTTCTTACAGGAACTGATATAGTATCCTAGTGATTTATTTGAGTTTTGTAATGGTGCTTGCTTCTATCTACTTTGGTACAGTTTTTGTATGCAAATTTGTTCAACCTGTTCAAAGTGTACAAAGTACAGGTACTATGACATGAACAAGAGCTTAGATTATATCAGATTTGGTTGACCAGATAAGCTGAAGTAATAAAGCAGAGGATTTGTAGTCTGGGATCCTTATCCCTTTTCAAATGACAAATTTTGGACGTTGTGAAATTGAAAGCATTTGCAGAAGACAAATTTGAAATTGGTACAAATGAGCTGAAGTTCACTGACAGGGTAGAAAACATTGTGGGAAAAGGAGAAATTGCTTGTTACAAGCAATTTCTCCTTTTCCCACAATGTTTTCCAAGGCTGTCTTCCCCAGGGTCGTTAAAACCAAGGATTGTTTGGTAAAGGGTTATGGTTGTGAGTTTGATTACTGTGAAAGACTGAAAGTCTCTTGGATGAGATTTGAGTGTCAAGGAGCATATAAAAGAACCAGGCATAACTTAGGATGGGTTTCGTCCTGTATCTTGAACTAGTATCCACAATGAATGACTAACAGCCTTTCGAGGGCATCCCCCACATGGGCAACCAATGGAAACTATGTCAAAACCGAGGTGTTAGTTTGTGGTCAAAATAATTCATAAAACTTGAAATACATAACAAATGTAATTTACATTAGAATACCATTTTATGCTTAAAAGACCCTTTTTTTATTTTATGCTTTTTGGTAGTTTATCGAAAAATAATGGTGGATTATGGTTTGATATTTCATGGTTACAACAAGTGAAAATACTGATTTCATATTTTCTAACTCTTCATTTGAAGGCGGAAACAGAAGTTCCTGCGCACTAGTTACCTATGAAAACAGCATGTGCCATTCAAATAGAGGGAAATATGACGTAATTTACACTATATTTCTCGCACTTCAGTTAATATTGTAATGTGTTGTTATGTTAGGGGGCTACGGCATGGGGAATTACCGAAAACAACTGTACTTGATTTTTATGAAAGTCTCAACAAAAACAAGGTTAGAAGCATGAAATAAATAGAATATGTGTGTATTTGTGTTTTTTTTTTTTTTTTTTTCAGTGAACGATCAAAATTTATTTCATCACGTGAACATCATCGATAATATTTTCACGAGTGGTGCAGCCACTACGTTGATGTTCACTTGATGAAATAAATTTTGATCTTTCACCAAACAAAACAAATACCCGCTATCTATTTTCTTTTTTCATCAAGGGTAGAAATACAGCAGCAGTTCTCCAAATTGATTTGTCTAGTGTTCACAGGATGGAATCTGTGGCAGCTGAAGCCATTGGTCTGTTTCGGAGGGTAGACATTCTCATCAATAATGCAGGAGTCAGTTACCGTGGCAACATAGCGACCACTGACATTGATGTTCAACAGAAAGTCATGCAGGTCAATTATTTAGGACAAATTGCGCTTACCAAAGGTATCTAGCTTTTATTTCTCTTTACCATGTGACAGAATTTTAGATTTTACCAAGTTAAAAGCATTTAAAAAAGATACAGCGTATTTCATAATATATAAGAATACAGTTTCATGACATGCACAGTCTGTAAGGTAGCGTTGGTTCCAGTCCGATCATTTTTTCCTTTTTTATATTCGGACTTAACTTTAAAGTAAAGTGTCCGAATATAAAAACAGGAAAAAATGATTGGACTGGAACCCAGGCTATCTGTAAGGTAGAGTTGAACAATAAAGGCAGCTAGCGGCTTTGAAAATATACGTCAAGTTACATCAAATGTCTAAAATGATGTCCATTTTTTTTTTCTCAGAGCATTTGTCTTATTGTGAAATTGGCATTCATTGGGCTGACTTTAATCAGGCTCATCTCTGGAACTAATAATGCCTTAAGCTCAAATGTTATGAAAATGCTAGTTGGAATTTTCTCCCTTTTCCCATAATTTTCCCATGATTTTATTCCATAAAATCTCTAGGAAATCAAGATTACTGGGTAGAGTTACATGATACTTTACCCAATAAAATGTTCACTTGAAATGTGTCTATCACTCTCTAAACATTGCCAACTCATGTATACTAATACAAAAAAGGCTGGTAGATTTAAAGTAAGCCATTGGAATTGGTCCTATATTAAGAATGCTTGTATTCTTAGCAAAGGTTGTCAAGACATTTTTGATAAAATATGGTCTGTCTATGGGCTTAATGAAAAGTGTTTTTCAAAGCTTTTGCAAAGTTTTTCTAGAACAAAGGCCCACAGCAGCATTGGCCAATGTAAGATTGCCTCATGACAACACAACATCACACAAGACATCTATTGCACATGACTTGCTAAAGAAGGGAAAGATTGTTGTGCTCCTTCAACCACTGTATTTGTCTGGCCTTACCCAGTTTGACTTCTTTTTGTACTCAAAAAATACCTTTCAGGTTGAATTTCTGCAATATTCCAGTGTCTTCATAGTTTGGCTAGAAAAAACTACATGGACATAGTTGCAAAGGTTGGATTAGAAGAACTTTGGGGTATCTGTTGGAGCTGAATAGTTTGAGGGGACCAAATGAAACTTTTATTGAAATCTACCAAGGATACATTTACATGTCCCTAGATGCATTCATGTTTGAGCATTCTTGTAAAATTCCATTTACAGTTTGAATGAAAACCACTTTGTATTTATATTATGCTTTCAGCATTGCTTCCCTTTATGATAGAAGGTGGTGGGGGCCGTATTGTTGCCATTAGCAGCGTTCAGGGAAGAATAGCTATTCCTCAAAGATCTGCATGTAGGTTCACTGTAAAGGGTTTTTATAATTTCTAGTACATTTCTCATACATCCACTGATGTTTCTGTCATTCAAACATATGCACTTGTTCATAAGTAAATTATGAAAGCAATGGCTGGAAACAGACATATGTATAGAAAATAAGTGATGGAGTAGTAATGCTCAGTGAAGGCTATTGATATGACAACCCATGATGTTTATTGTAGGAATAAGACTATAGAGTTAGGTTTCACAACCCTCAGACCTGTTGCTGTGCTGTGTTCTCTCTCAAACTCTTTCATGTCTATATTAGGACAAAATGAAATGATTAGTGCACATGTTTCAAATAATTTTACAGTGATCCACATGATACTGATCATTCAAAAATAATCCAGTCATGCTGTGTGAAAAGGAGCCTTACTGCATCTGCAAAAAGTATAGAACCATGTCAGTGTGTGCAGTCTGATATGAGTCAAAACTGTTTGCTTCTTGTAAATTGCCTCATGATTCAGGCAGTTGATAGACAAACTGGACTTAACCCTTTACCACACAATGCCACCTTTTGATGCCCCTGGGAAAGAAGCCTTGTCAATACAATAAATAATTACATGATGATGGTTACCATCATTTTCTCCTTTTCCCGCAATGTTTTCTACCCTATCAAAGAAAAATTGCACCATTTGAGTCACATTGGAATTGTCGTCTGCAAATGCTTTCAATTTGGACAAGGCTAAAATTTTGTTGTCTGGTAAAGGGTTAATGGATAAATAATTACATGATGATGTGCTTGAAAGAATGCATTGCAGAGATGCATTAACCCTTTACCACACAAAACAACCACCTCAATACAGGTCAAAACAGTGTCAAAAGGGGATTGCATGTCATGGGAAATCAGAAGTCAAAAGTGGTTTGCTACAAGATAAAAAAAGTCATCTGCCAGAGGTACCGTAAGGTACTGTAATGAATTATACAGTCTTAACTTTGGCTTTACTTTGATATATTTCTTTTTTTTTTCCAGATGCAGCCTCCAAACATGCTCTCCAAGCCTATTTTGATACTTTAAGAGCTGAGATGAGTGACAAAAATATTCAAGTATGTGTAATAAGTCCAGGTTACATTCAAACTAATTTATCTGTCAATGCTGTCTGTGGAGATGGATCAAAGTATGGAGGTATTTCAGTTTTAAATAAGATACACAAATTGAGCAGGACTCTGGGAATACTGAGTTTAACTCTTTACCAAACGACAAAATTTTAGACTCGTCCAAATTGAAGCATTTGCAGACGACAATATAAATGTGACTCAAAAATTGAAATTTGTTTCGGGAAGATTAGAAAACATTGTGGGAAAAGGAGAAAATTCTGTTTACCAGCATTTTCTCCTTTTCCCACAAGGTTTTCAAAAGGCTTCTTTCACAAGGTCATTAAAAGTCGGGATTGTGTTGTAAAGGGTTAATACATCTTCATAATATGCTAGACCAAGCAAGTTGTCACATAATTATGGATTGAAAAAAAAAAAATTCTCTAACAACCAATTGAATCACGAGGTATAAAGGTCCTTGGACATGCAGAAAATTTAACGATAGCAAATAGTTTTGACTCATGTCAGGCTGCACCAACTATGCAAGCTGGCATCGGTCAATACTTTTTGCATATGCATAAAACCTCTTTTCCCAGAGTAGACTCATTTATATGTTCTCTCTCTGTTTCTCGTTTTCTCATCCCACCTTCTCTCTCTCTCTCTCTCTCTCTCTCTCAGTATGCTTCACAATACAAAACAGAATTTACAAAGAATAATAAGAATAATACTGCCGATTTCCTTAACTCTTTTCCACACGACAAAATTCAACGTTCGTCCAAATTGAAAGCTATTTCAGATGAAAAAATAAATGTTACTCAAAGTCTGAAATTTAAATTTGAAAGGTTAGAAAACATTGTGGGAAAAGGAGAAAATGCTGGTTACCACAATGTTTTCATAGGGCTTCTTTCTTGTGGTCGTTAAAAGTCGGGATTGTGTGGTTAAGGGTTAAATATCATTCAGGTTTTGAAATAGTATGTACCACAAAGTTTTCTTTGTGTTTCTTTGTTTGTTTTGTAAAGAATTATCTGAAGATCATAAAGCATTTAAGAGGTCTGTTTTATTTATTGCATGTGTTCATTTTTTCCAGAGATGGATAAAACAACAGCAAAAGGGAAATCCCCAGAGTCGGTGGCTAAAGTTGTCTTAGAAACTGTTCAGTCTGGCAGACAGGAAGTCATTGTTGCTCCATTACTGTTTAAATTTGTTATCCTGTTAAGGGTATTGTGGCCAAACCTATATTTCTGGATAATGACAAGAAGGAATGAGTCTAGTCATGAAAAGGCAAGCTGAAACATATATCAACCCTTATCCTGCTGAATAATTTAAAAGAAACTTTCAAGCTGATAGTAAATAACCTTAATTGGGCTATTTTAAAGTTACTTTTTGGGAAGTGGGGTGGAATATCTCCTTATCGGAAAGTGTAGATCCAAGATCAGACTGCACGTTCTGTGCAGTCTGATCTTGGATCTACACTGTCTGCAAAAGGTCAGTGAGTCACACTCAGCAGCTTAACGCTTAACCCTTCACCAGATGACAAAATTTTAGACTCTTCCAATTTGAAAGCATTTTCAGATGACACAGAAACATATCTCAAATAACAGGAGTTACCTTTGAAAGGATATTGTGGGAAAGGATATTGTGGAAAAAGGAGAAAATGCTGGTTACCAGCATTTTCTCCTTTTCCCACGTTTTCTAAAGCCATCTTCCTCAGGATTGTTAAATTGTTTGGTAAAAGGATTGTTTTGAAAAGGGTTATGATATCTCTCAAAACTAGCCAGTAAAGCATCAATTATAACATGATCTGTTTAGTGTAGATCAAGTTTAGATTGCATAGGTCACACAGTCTGATTGTAGATATACACAGTCCCGTATTGCATGAGAAAAATTTGGACCAGAAAGTCTTTGTTATTTTTAGTGACTGAAAACATCAATTGTGTTTATTTTTGCTCTCTATGAATAAAACCAAAACATAGTATCATTTCAACAAGAATATTTTCCAGTGATTCTTTTTACCCGTTTTTGTAAATTGTAAAGCATTTAAAAAGATCGTAGGAAAAAGAGCAAGACTGATTTGAAAGCATTTGCAGACGACAAATATGGCTAAAATGAATGAATTTGTCTTGGAAAAAAAAATGAAGTTCGAAAAGGAGAAAATACTGGTTACCAGCATTTGTTCTTTTTCCCACAATTTTTTCAAAGGCATTCTCTCTCAGGGTCATTCAGGGACTACTTGGTAAAGGGTCAAGGTTTGGGAGGTCTAAACATTGTTGTACACCGATGGGTTAACTCAAAACCTGTGGCAGACAGCCAGGAAAAATGAACTAAGCCTTTAGCAAACAGTCCCCAGTTTTAATGATCCTGAAAAAAAAGGGCGTTTGAAAATATCGCGGAAAAGCAGAAAAGGCTGGTAAACAGCATTTTCACCTTTTCCCTCAATGTTTTCTACCTGTTTAAAAGGTAAATTCGATCATATAAGCCACATTTAATTTCTCATATAAAACTGAAAGGTGATGTTTTCATTTATTTGTATTCAGTGTGTCATCTTGAAAAATATTTGTAAATAAACAGAATCAAAGGGCTCAAAGTCCTGGAAAGGGGATTTGTGGAGTAGCATAAAGCTGTAATATGTTGTAATAAAATAATAACATCGCATGGAACACATGTGCAATCATTTGAAAATGGAGTCAGCAAAGGCAGGGAAAGTCAAAATTGTTTTGCCTAGTGGGCCGCGCAGTAAGTATTATTCAATTACTGTTTAGGGAGTGGTAATTTGACCCACCAATCTTACGCAGTTTTTTGCTGGTAGTAGATTTCAGAATAAATATGTATACAAATGTAGGATGGTATATACGGTAGTGACAAAAGGGAGGTTGAGGTGTGTTAGCGAAAACTGAAAGTAGAATGGGCGCAAGGGTGAATGACAGTATATTTGGTTCAGGTCAAGCCATAGTTCATAGTACAGTGGGAGCACGCATGCTACGTTACACACGATGTATTTGGTTACGGTCAGAGTGATCACAGTAAGCGGGTTTGCTATACAAATCTGCTAAAAAGTAACTTTGTCTTGTTTTGTATTTTTTTTGTATTGGCTATATTTATTGTAATGGCTAGAAACAAACTGACAAGACGCACATTTTGATATACTCATTAGCTCATTACGAATTTTTGTGTCTGGCAGCAGACAACCTTTTAAGCCATTGCCAGATGACAAAATTTTAGCCTTGACCAAATCAAAAGCATTTGCAGACGGCGATTTCAGTGTGGCTCAAATGGTGCAATTTTTCTTTGATAGGGTAGAAAACATTGTGGGAAAAGGAGAAAATGCTGGTTACCAGCACTTTCTCCTTTTCCCACAATGCTGGTTACCAGCATTTTCTCCTTTTCCCACAATGTTTTCAAAAGGTTTCTTTCCCAGGGTCGTTAAAAGGTGGTCTTGTGCGGTAAAAGGTAACAATTTCTCCTTTTGCTACATTAGTTATCTTGTTTTCATAAAATAAACCTTATTTTATGCTGATTACCCAAATTTTACAAGGATCCTTTTTTATGTCAAAAGGCTAAAAGTTTGAGAAAGGAGAGAATGACTTAATGTAGTCCTTGAATTGGCTTGTGAAACAAAGGAAAGTGTTTGACATTTGTCCAGTCTTGCTGGTTTTATTCGCCAGTTGGTAGTAAAAATAAAATATATGTATATCATACATATAAAAATATGTCACACTAAAAGGCAGAAAAGAATGCTTGTAACAGCTTCCATGGCGTTCAGTTTATTGAGGACAGCTGTCATTGCAAGTAAAACTCAGCCTTATCAAACTAAAAATCGGAAAAGAAAGCTTGTGATGGCTTCCATAGCGCTCAGTCTATAGAGGATAGCTTTCTCTCTCTTTCTCTCTGCCATGCTCTGGCAAAAGGGACCTTAATGAATTTCCGTAATGCAGTAATGCATTGTACCAAGCCAGTCGTCATATCATTTGGGATCCATAAAATCAACTTTGACCAATAACCAACTGAATTATGAAGTTTAATGGTCCTTTGAGCTGCAGGAAACGGACCAATAGCAAAACGTTTCCGCCCAGTTTAGCCTGCACAAACTGCGCAGGTTGACCTGGGTCGATATTTTTGCAGATGCATTAAGCCCCCTTTTCACAGAGAATGGCTCATACATGTATTTACATATGCAATTCTAACACATGTGTTGTATGCATATGTTTTGTTATTAGCTATACTAATAAATGAATTGAATCGAGCTGTCCTTCATATACTGCTGAGTGCTATGAAAACTGTTGTCTCAAGTCTGTGAGAACGATGGGTAAGATACGAAGGCTGATTGATTATAGTCTATCATACTGATAAAACCATACAGATCAAACCATGGCTAAGTCAAGAAGGAAACACTAAGAACTTGATGACTGCTTGAAGGCCCATTAGAAAAAGCTTTTGCCACAAAAAATCACGTGTCCCTTCCCCCTCCCCGGAGATCTGCCGATCAATCTCCTGGTCCTACCAGCCTACAAGTCCAATATAATTACCCTGCATGCTTCGCAATGACTAATGTTGCTCCAAAATCTATGAACGTCTTTATTTAACCTTTTCGCAGACAGAATTATTTCCGTTTGATAGAACAGAAGCCTGCCTATATGAAGATATGTCCAGAGACCAGTGAGGTATGTTCCAAATTATTTGAAATAAACAACCTAGAGAAAACGCTTTTAGTGGAAGTGGCTATATCCTATGATGAGCTAGCTACATCTTAACCTTTTACCGAACAACCATGTACATGTTTGACGTCCCTGAGGTAAAAGGCTTTTGAAAACATAGTTGGAAAAGGAGAAAATGCTGGTTTCCAACAGTGTTTTGTAACCCAACAACAGATACCAACATTTGGGACACATGAAATTTGTCTTCTGCAAGTGATTTAAATTTGAACAAGTTTAAAATTTTGTCATCTGGTAAAGACTTGAACTAAAGTTAATAAGGAATCATTTTCCTTTCGGATGTCTGTCATTGTCCGTAGACACTTCAACATGTTCATCCTGTGCGGCCAGAATTATAATGGAAATAGTCGGTGTAAAGTTTATAAGCAGGAAGACCACAAGGCATATCTTATCTAAGGTATTAACAGCACAGCGCCAACCCACTAAATTATCCACTTTCTTCTTCTGTTTACCTGAAAAGTTCTTCCCGTCACGTTCCTCTTTAAATGGTTCAACTTCGGTCTTTGAACGGCAAACAGTTTCCAATGAAAGATAAGCAATATTCTCTCTCTCTCGGTTCCAAAAATGAAAAGTACGCAATTGGCTTAGACAAGCAGTAAGGTCCCGATGTTGCTGGGTCTCTGTTATACAGGCGTATTAGAATAATAATCACTATGGCAATGATAGTGCTTAACAAGAAACTCATAAATACATATATGTTCAGATAGGCATGGATTCTGAATTTTCTGGAAGTTTTCCCGCTGACAATCATGAGGAACACGGCAAGTGACAAGAATACAGTAATTGCAAAACTGGGTTTTCACTCAACTCCACTGGTAGTAGAAAAACACAGATATTCAGGAGAGAAAGCAAAGAAATCGGAAGAAAAATATTGAGTACAAAGTAGATTGGGTTTCTCTCCGTTTTAATCACACACATGACGTGCGTTTCGTCATCATTGTCCGTCACCCATATCCGTGTCTCTGATATCGTCCAGCTGTGGAACTCAATGTGGTCATGGGCGGCAACCAGCTTTAGCTCGTTCTTTCCATACCCAGGGGCTTCAAATGACATGTGACAAACCTGTGTGTCGAATGGAAACTTCTTTACCTTAGCAGCACCGGTCGATTGGAACACATGAATAGACGTCTATTCCACGCTGTGTAATCCACTAACACCTGTTGAGATCGCGTACCTAATTCCGCCTGACCGGTGACCGGGTTCTCCAATAATATTTTCCAAACAACGGACTGTGGCAGATGGATGTGATTGATATTAGTAAAATTCGCCCGTTCCCATTATGAAATAGTATAAATACTGCGCTAAATACAGCTACTAGTAGGTTTTTAAGAGATGTTTTCAAACTTCGTAAAAGCCAATTATCATAACAAGTGTATTGGTTGAATTATCTTTTTAATCTTTGATACCATCAAACCCACTTTATTGATCACACATTTGATGATATATTTGAGCATAAACATAAACTCCTGCATACTCTCGGCATTGAATGTTACTTGCATTTTCCTTTTCATTGCATAGTATGAAATGAATGTTTCATCACTGTTTTAAATATTTTGAAGCGTTCAGCGCTTTCTTTTCTAGGTCCTTTGTATGATATTTCTATATTTCATTCAATTTACATGTTCTCACCATATTTTTAATTATGTATTTTTATGGCCAAAAGCTTTACTTGTGCTGATTTGCCGAATGAATGAATGAATGACTGAATCTTCCTATGCCAACGATCGCTTCCCAGTTAAAGCAATGTTCTCTGACACCTCGTCAAACTAAATTAAGGCAAATATAGAAAATGTCAAATTCACCTGGGTTGGCTGGCTCCAATTTCTGGTTGGTATATATCACTTTGTTACAGTTATTTGACACAATAATCTTATTCCATATATCATAAGTTCCCTGACAGTTACCATACCGATGTGATATTAGTGCAATATGCAACATACAGAATCGTTAACACGATTCTTGCACCCATTTCCTTCTTTTGCAAAACTAAACAATAATTCAATCTGCCAGTGTAGCAGCCTGATTGCCCTGTCCAAATATGGTATGGACAGGTTATTTATCCAATGGCATAACTATCTATTTTGCTGATAGTTTAGATGAAGATCAGACTGCAGAGAACATGCAGTCTGATCTTGAATCTACACTGTCCGATAAGAATATACATGTATTTTTATTCCAAAAAACAAGTTTGAAATAACATTATTCGGGTTTTTACTATTGGCTTGAAAGTTTCATTTAATTGTTTACACAATCCCGACTTTTAACAACCCTAGGAAAGAAACCTTTTGAAAACATTGTGGGAAAAGGAGAAAATGCTGGTAACCAGCATTTTCTCCCTTTCCCACAACATTTTCTTGCCTTCCCAAAACAAATTTCAATTTTTCAGTCACGGTTATTTTGTCGTCTGCGTCTGCTTTCAATTTGGACTAGTCTAAAATTTTGTCGTTTGGTAAAGGGTTAAGTTATTTAGCAGGATAGGGGTTAATTGTATAGCAGTCCCCTTCAGTATAATTCATGAAATATTAGTGTAAGCCCATGGTTGCAATATGAATATCACAAACCATGTTTCTTGTCAACGACAAACTATCTCTAACCCACTGCGAATTTTACCCGGGGGAACCGCTTTCGGTCAACATGCGTGACATATCGCTTATCAACGAATGAACCATGCTCTGACAAAAGGGGTTTAATACATATCTCTGATGCATTAAACAAAACCAGTCATCATATAATTATTGATCCATAAAATCCATTTTGTCTAATAGCCGGCTGAATCCCCGGGTAGAGTAGTCGTTTGAGAAGTAAAAGATTGACCAATAGCAAAACGTTTCGAAACAGGTCAGCCTCCACGGACTTCGCAAGCTGACTTGTTCTCTTTGATTTTTCCCCTTGTAGCAGTATTCATATATTACGCAAAACACGTGTGCACGAAAAAGAAAATACGTGTCTTTTATAAAAAAAAAAATCCAACATGCGGTATTTTCTGCACCAAAATGTCCATAGGTATATGTTTTTCGTGTCTTCTTCTAACCCTACCCTCTCTTCATTATGGGATAGGAGGATGTACAAAAACGTGCATGTGATAATGAAGACAAACGTGTCGATTGATTGGTTGATTGGTGATTATATTGAGCTTTACGCCGCTTTCAAACTTATTTCGGTCATATGACAGCGACAGTGCATTTATTCTTGTGTGTCATGGGTGACTACAAAGTTGTATTTCTGAAAATGTGATTTAATTAATTTTAATTTTCATCATGACTGGTCCACCAGATCTATTACATGAATTATAGTCATTCGAATTTTCTCTCTGGTCCAGTGAAAACACAAGCGATTGGGCGGGAGATAAGTCTAAATAGGTTTTGATGGGCTTTCCTGTCTAAACAAGAATTGTACAAGCAAAATCCAGATTTCCTCTTTGAATAGTCTGCAGCTTGGAAACGTTTTATATCGACTTAGTATAATACCCACATACATGTATGTATGTAGGAAAACTCCCCCTCCCCCAACCTTCCCTCTGAAAAGTGCCCCCCCCCCCGGAAATCTGCCCCCCCTTTAGGAAAAGTGCCCCCAGGAAAACTGCCCCCGCCCACAATGTGTATTTCTTGTTTTACCAATATATATATATATATATATATATATATATTGGGTCATCTACAAGCATCATCAGGCAGTGATGGCAAGTTCTATAAAAAAGATAGAAATTGCCATTGATATCCCCGCTTTATCATTTTATTATTATTATTATTGTTGTTGTTATCTTATTTTATTGTTTTAGTTCTAATACTGTAATGGGAAAATCCAACGAAATGTAGCTTACATACACAAAGAAATATAAGCACTTTTCAAGAATGATATGGTGCATCTACTTTTTTCGTTTATTTCTAATTCAGCACATCTTCTTTTTTATGGGCAAAGTACAATATTTTTTTATTCGCACTATCACCTTTATTAAACATTATATTTACTGTTACGTTTGCTGTTTGATGTTGGCTGTCCACAAGCGTGGCTGATATACAACATGGGCGTGTTTTCTTTCGATTAAACGGTTTATTAACGACTAACTATCTCTAGGCAAAGCCAAGAGGGGCGGGAGTTTACGAACGTGCGGAGTACAACATACAGTCTGACTGATCATGCATCCATTTCCATAAAATGTAATATTCCTTTTGTTTTGAAAAACGAAAGAAAAGAAAATATTAATAATCAATCACGGTATATTTGTGAGTAAACATCTCTTGAAAATGTGTGACCGAATTTAGATGTGATTAATTTTGTGAGTCTCAATGTGCAATGCCAATTAGTCAATCGGACAGTCCATTGACACTAATGGCTCATAAAATTCCATGGGGCTATGACAGTTGTGGCATTTTCGAACCGTGCTGGTTGTCAGTTGATAACAAAGTTGTAAATGGATGGAATTCATGAGATGTCAAGTCATTAATCGACGCTTGTTCACATTACCCACTCTTTTTTGGACAATGAACGTAGTGGCCAGACCTTGTTATATAATTATGTTTGGCATTTATGCTGACATTTTGTTCTACAGGCTTTGATTGGCGTCGGTTATTGGAGAGGTCATCAGACCTGGTGAGTTTAAAAGGCAGACTGCCACAGAAATTGCTGTCTAAATCCATTTGTTTTTGCGAAATTGTTCAGATACACAGTCTATTTCGTCATGGTTTTATAAAGAAACCGAAATCAAAAAACTGAAATAGGAAATAAACGTTTTTTTTTTTTATATGACGGATTTCTAAAAAGATTTATTATACTACGAGGGTTGTTCTGGAAGTTCGTAGAATTTTTTTATAGGACAAGTTATAATCGCAGTTTAATAAAATAGAATATACGGGCACAAATTTCAGATTTTATTCTATCCATTCCCTGTGTATTTTTCTAGTATCTTAAATAGCAAAATTTTCCTAACAGAAATAAAACAGCATGTAAGTCATACCCGGAGCACGCCGACGTCATAAGTAACGTCAAGCGTCATTTAAGTCCAACGAACGTCGCACTTTCTCCACATAGTCACCTGCAAGATCCACGCATTTCCGATGCCTGCTTATCCACTTAGTGTACGTTTCTACATACCACTCTTCAGAAAATGACGACACAACTGCTTGGGCTTGTTTAGTAAGGTCGTCAGCTGAATCAAACCGTATTCCGCGTAACTGTGCCTTGAGCTCCGGGAACACGCGAAAATCCATGGGGGCGAGGTCAGGACTGTATGGTGGGTGCTTCAAGACCTCAAAACCCAGCAGAGTGATCTCTAGCTGTGTAGATTCCGCTCGGTGTCCCGGTGCATTATCCTGGTGTAGTATTACTTGGTCATGGTTCAAGTGGGGCCGTTTCTTCCGTATCGCGTTAACGAGATCCCGCCTCAGAACCTAAAGAAAGAAATGCACGGTTCATTAGGTTTGCGTAAATCAATATCTCATTTTTTGTTATTTATTTGATTGATTTATTTATTTATTTAGATTTATTTATTTATTTATTTATTTATCATTTACCTTAGAATAGTATGCCGCTGTGACTGTTTGGCCCTCTGGAATTCGGTGCTGTAATAGCATCCCGTGCCGGTCCATGAAGTAAACGAACATCTGTTTTCCTGCGCTTTTTTGGACCCGAGCCTTTTTTGGTGGAGGGGTACACGGGGTTTTCCACACCGATGACATGCGCTTAGTTTCCGGGTCAAAGTGGTGCAGCCAGGTCTCATCCGTGGTGATAATCCTGTCTAAAAATGCGTCTCCCTCTGTTTCGTAGCGGGTAAGAAACTCCTGTGAACATCGCACCCGGCATTCTTTTTCACTTTCCTTGAGCAATCGGGGCACCCAACTCGCACTAACTTTAGACATGCCCAGTTCATCTGTTAATATCCCATGCACCGTGGATACCGAAACATCGAGTTCATCTGCAATCGACCTGACAGTAATTCTCCTATCACAATTTACCATGTCTTTCACTCGATCCCTAACTGAACACACTACGACGGCCGGCCGACCAGATCTAGGATCGTCCTCAATAGAATCACGTCCGCTTCTAAAACGCGCATGCCACTTATATACAGTAGCTGGGCTGCATTTTTTATATTTTCCTGTAGATTTGATCATGTTCAGCGTTTCTGTTGGTGATTTTTCCAGCGCGACACAAAATTTCACAACACTTCGCAATTCGACGTCGCCGGTAGACGTCATCTCTTCCGGTCAGCGACTTTTTGATATCTCCTTCAAAATCGTGTAGCTCGTTTGAAAGAACCGAAAACGTTATGAAATTTGCAGGAAATGACGTCATGACGTTGTGTTAACGATTGACGTTTTCGCGCCATTTTGATGCCAATAGAAAGTATAAAAGATACAATGTAAAATCTGTTATACTATGTTATACATTGTTAAGAAATGGACTGCTCCGGTATCCCGATATTGTGTTGCTAGGGTTACCGCTATTTTCGGTTATTGTTGATATTTTCGAATAATCTTTTGGAAATGTAGTCACGGTATGTTTAAGTACTTATACCTTGATATTTACCTATAAATTACAAATAGTATGGATTTTAGAGCAAAATTCTACGAACTTCCCGAACAACCCTCGTATATTGATTGTAAATGATCTCTCCAATAATTGCAATTTTTCATTAAACAAATAAATCTAAGCAAAGAGAAAAAAAAATTCGTTAAAAAAAGAGAAAGAACACCTCGGGAAAAGATCACGTGACTTGATACTATCAGGAGAATTCGTACCCTGGAGAACTTCTACCTTAATCTAGAGAGCACGAGTTCTCCGGAGAACTCGTACCCCACAAATAGATATAAATAGATTGATCAGTATGTTTTCAAGTTTTATTTTTCAAAACTGACTAGACTAGTAGAATCTAGCATTTTTCTCAGTTTTATACAAAATTTCTATGGATTTATAATGATTATTATAGATTTGATGAAATAACACACAGAGTTGCTTCTATTATGCGGGATTGCGAGAATCCTGCGAAAATCAACTTATGAGCGGAAAAATAGTCGTGCCTCCTCGCCCTACGTACTGCACATCTCAAAAGAGTCCGTGGTCCTTTGGTTTTGGGCGGATTGCGCAGGCTGACATGGGTCGATACTTTCTTTGCAGATGCATTAAGCACCTTTTTCTCAGAGCATGGCTCATTTATCTACTTTCTTAAATTTTTAACGTTTAGACAAACAACCTCTTCATTTTACATGTCTGCAGGAGACAACTTTTCAAAATATTGTGGGAAGAGGAGAAGCTGCTAGTCACTGCAGTTTCTCCTTTTGTCACAATGGTTTCCATCACATCAAATCACCATCTTCCACATTAATTATCAAAGTTTGAATTGTTGTCTGCATGCTTTTTCTGTTTGGGCCAGTGCAAAAATTGCTGTTTGTTAAAAGATTAAAAAATGTTACATTTATTTTTAACATGTCTGGTACTAGTATTATGTGTAGGCCACCTTTATTTATTGTCATTAGGTAAGATTCTTGCCTATTCAGTGGAATTAGCATATTGTATCAAATTTTAATTGAACGATTTCTCCTTTCCAGAAATATTTTGGCTTATCCTGAGCACACATTACAAACATTCATTAGAGGTTTGTTCCTTTTGAAAATGAGCAAAATTGGATCATCATCTTCAATTTTGTGTCCTTGAATTTTGAAAAAAAAAAAAAAAAAAAATGCATTTCTGAGCATGTTAATAGCATATGGCCTACAATTCCTAGAATATTATAAGAATGTGGAACATGTACTGTTTTGTGCCTTAACACCAGCAAAATTGAAAAAAAAATGTTTTCTCTCATTCATTAATGCCTAACTTGTTTGTTTACATCTACCAAAATATATTGAGATCAAAAGCCAATAAACTATTTGAAAACATTGATGCAGACCTCTCCTGGCTTCTTTTTTAAAGAAGCCAACTTGTCATCATATGTTTTGGTTGTACTGACGGGTTCAACTTTTGGTCGGACGTAGACTGCTTCACGAGCACGCGGTTTCGCCGATATACAGCACCGTCTGATGTCTGAATTTCAAATGACCTGTCGTTGTATTTTCGTATCACTTTTGTTCGTTCCCAAGTATCTCCTGGTTTCTTTTGAAACATGACACGATCTCCTACTTTCAGTGACGGTAGAGATCTAGCTTTCTGATCATGATAGAATTTTGACTCAGGCCTGTCCTATTGTTTTTGCACATTTTTCCGGTTTTATTTTTTTTTTTTACATCTACAGACTCAGGTGACAGATGCTTATCAGTTGTCGTTAAGACTGATCACAGTCTCCTCCTCATGAATAATTGTGCTGGAGAGTAACCACATTCTAATGGTGTGTTTCTATATTCTAGTAAAGGCAAGTAAGGATCGCGATTTGCATCCTTTGCTTTACGCGAAATACGTTTTGCATGTTTGACGTAAATTTCACTTAATCCGTTTGAGCATTGGTGATTAGGACTAAAGTCACGTGAGTAAATGGCCAATTTTTGCTGAAGTTGCGAAATTGCTCTGAAGTCAACGGAGTTCCGTTGTCCGTTTTCTGCCTTTCTGGAATGCCGAAACGACTAAAGTGAACTTTCAATTTTCTAATTACCGTAGTGCTTTTCAAATCCGATAGGTAGTCTGTCTCGAAGTATCTACTGTATGCATCAACTGTAATGAGGTATTGTTTGTTTTCAAATGCGAAGATATCGCAAGATACGTGTTGCCACGGCATGGCAGGTACTTCATCCGGTAATAATAGTTCATTTGCGTTCGCGTGTCTATAACGCTCGCATAATGGGCATGCCAAAACGTAATTCGTTATGGCTTTGGTCATTCCTGGCCAGAACATTATGTCACGGGCGCGGGTGCGGCCTGATTATAACCTTGATGGCTGCTGTCATGAATGGTCTGTATCATTTCTAAACGCATCTCTGTTGGAATTACGACCTTCTGACCTTTGAAGAGAATCACGTCTTCATAGAACATTTCGTCTCTATGATTCCAAAATTCGAGGATGTTTTTCGGACATTTCCCGCGCTCATTTGACCATCCTTCCCTCATTACCTTTGCAATGCACTGGAATTGGTCGTCTGCTAACGATTCTTTACTAATGTTTTCAAGCTTTTGATCACTGATTGGTACTTGTTGCAATACAATATGGACATGTGTATCAAGGTCATTGAATAATTCCGGATAAGTTTCCGATATGTAATTTCTGCTTAAAGCGTCGCCTAGCGGTATATTTGTACCTTTCTTATGAATGACTTCGATGTCGTTAGGCTGTAACTGCAAAAGCATTCTTTGTAAACTTGGGGTGCAACGTACAGGGGTTTCTTCATTATGGAGATGATAGGCTTACAGTCACTTTCATCGGCGCGTTTGCCGTAAATGTATTGCTTGAATTTTAAGCAACCGAAGCTGAGAATGGCTAACATCTCTTTTTCGATTTAAGCCCAAGATGTTTGACTTTCGGTAAGGGTTTTTGATGCATATGCAGTGGGCTGACTATCTTGCATACAAACTGACCCTATTCCCCTAGAACTTGCGTCAACTTGCAAAATAACTAGTTTTGCCGGGTCAAAGTATTTTAAGACAGAAGCTTGGTTGAATACCTGTTTAACTTTTGCCAATGCTTTGTCTTGTTCAGGTCTCCAAATAAATTTTATATTTTTCTTTTAAAAGTGAACGAAGCGGGCTAGTAAGCTCTGCGAGATTTGGTGCGAATTTTCATAAGTGAGTTTCTAACTCATGTCTGGAATTTGGGTTTTTCCATGTTCGTTATTGCCGAAACTTTATCCTTATCTACGGATAAACCTCTGTCCGTAATCACGTGCCAAAATAGTTTACCTCTGATTTACAGATTAAGCCTACTCCTTTGTCCGAATTGAACCTTATCCCCTTTTACCGGGCACGGATCAGTGGGTTCTTCAAGTTTTTATCGTGTTCCGATTCGGTTTTCCAAAGACGATTAAATCGTCTACGGTACAAGCAACGCCGTCGAGGCCTTCAAGTGTTTCCTCCATTTTCCTATTATATATGTCTTGTGATGATCGAATCATTAAACATGTAAATTCTCAGTTACGAACACCTGAAATAATTTAATTCATAGCTGGAAAATAACTGTCTTCTTTTTTTGTAAGAAATGATCATGAAATATACACTTGTTATGATTTTAGAAGACTTTCATAGTTTGTAGATTATCTAAAGGGAATGGCCGAATCTAAGTTGTGAGAACTTGTGGCCAGACCCTTTTCACGGCCTAACTTGTATCTTTTTGTGTGTGTGTGTGCGTCATGTACATATATTGTACGATTTGTATTAAGATGGCAATAAAATATGTTTAAACTAAACTAGATGATCTAATGCCCATTGGGAGCCTAAGGTAGCGGTAACGACCGAGGAAAATAAAATATCCGTAACGGAAGGAAGGAGTGATCCCCCAACACTAGGTTGCCTATGTAAATTACACATGATTATGGAATAATTTAAAAATTCCGCGTCAAATATCTAAATGAAAGAATACTGATTTATCTACTATTCCCTAATACCATTCTACTTAAAAGAACTTTCATCATCTGTCTAACTCGGAGTCGCGTTCTCCCGCAATGTAACCGTCGGCATTGGACAGACTTGTACTATCTTACAGTTTGAAGTTTTTATAAAAAAAAAAAAAAAAAACCTGTCGGGCGTTGTGGGCTGCAAAATTAAGACATTTCCCCGACAAGACAGTTCGCAAAAAAAATTTACAAGACAGGTTTCCACGACAGTTCACAGACAGATTGGAAGACAATAATATAGTCCCCAACGCATGTGAAGTCGCGTCCCCGGGGTCCGCAGTTTAACGTTGTGCTTTCAGAAAAACTCTTCACCCGGAAGTGATTCAAATTATCACTTCCGTAATAAACTTTCAAGTGCTAATCAAAAGTAGGCGTAAATACACAAATGCGTCATGAACTTAGGTTCAACTAACTCGTATGGAAACGGTCTGCTGTACGCAGGATGGAATCAGGATCAAGGTCTGCCATAAACAGTGCTAACATGTCACATTTAACGAGAAATGTCATCTGAAAAATTGGGAAGTCGAAACAAAAAGTTAAAGTTTTCCGTGGTGGATGACAAAGATTTCCAGGACAGGGGGCTAGAATTCTGTATCTTCCTTTTTCATGTATTATACATAATGCTGACTTAAATCTTGATTCTATGCATTAATGTTTGGTAGGAATGCCGAAGCTATCGTACCCTGAAGACATCGTACTACCCTAGAGAAATCTTTCCGAACTTAATACGTACAATTTATCCCACACTCTGGGAGAGAAACTGTACCCAGGGCAGTAAATCTTTGAAGAAATCAACCCCAAATACTTTGTTTGAGAATTCGTCCCCATATACAGCATGGAAACCCAATATGTTTTTTTTTTTTTTTTTACGGCAGAGCTGCCAAATCCTAGCTCCATTTCAGAAAGTTTTTGAATTGTGTGAATGAGTGATACGGCTCAGTGAAATGCCTTTATTAAGATTTCTGCAAACAAATTAAAAGTTAACAGGGTTTTCCCTGGACTTTCTGATGTGGGGGTCATCTGACCACCTTCAAACGAATAAAAAAAGGCACACACATATAAATATTGGGGACCATTTAGAAAATGTGGGGGTCAGGGTAAACCCTGATAAAGACAGATCTCTCACTCGTTCATTTTTCTACAAATTTACAATGAAGACTAGACTCTAATTCATGTTTTCTCAAGGATTATCCTTGAACTGAACAAAGGTGTAGCAAGGCCATGCCAAAGAACAGGGCCATGTGCCAGCAAGGATTGAACCTGAATGCTGTTTAACTCTTTACCACACAACAAAAATGTAGACCAGTTCAAACTGAAAGCATTTGCAGATGACATTGTATTTGTAGCTCAAAACATAACATTTTTCTCTTAAAGGGTAGAAAACATTGTGGGAAAAGAAGAAAATGCTGGTTACCAGCATTTTCTTCTATACCCACAATGTTTTCAAAAGGCTTCTTTCATGGGGTCATTAGAAGTCAGGATTGTGTGGTAAAGGGTTAATACAAATTCAAGCACCATGCCACTTTCAGCCCTGAAAAGCACTCTATGGAAAATCTGATCTTTTATCATTTTTTTTTTAAACTTTCAATGTCGGGGGAAAGGAAAGACAAAGTTCATCAGACACCAATGTCGAATAATCAGCTAAAATAAACATGGCAGCAATTCTCCAATAATCTGCTAATATAAACATGTGGAGAGAAAGATCTGCAAAATCAAGATCATTGCAGGAAAAATTTGAAAAGGATATGATTTTTTTTTGAGGAGGAGGGGCTAGGCTTTTTCTCTTTGTTAAATTTTATTGCAATACAGTTTACTGACTATCTATGTTAATTACTCATATTGCATGTGGATTAGCCTGTTTAACAATATGCATACAGGACATTTGCCCACACGGGCATTTTCCCATCAGGACATTTGCCACCAGCACATTTGCCACCTAGGACAAAAGCCCACTGGGAAAAGCCCTCCCATACTATGTTGGTACATGTAGTTAACTCATAAATCGACTGTCTCAACCCTCTTCCAGATGAAGCCTTGCTTTTGCAGGAAGAATGTGTCAGGAGTTGAACACTTGTGAATAAGACATTTTGAGAAAGTTTAAACATATATTTATTTCCAGTATTTTAAATAATTAAAGCTGGTCCAGGGTTTGTAAGTTAATGTTATATACCATGCCTGGCCGGTCAGACAGATAATTCTATAATTAAACCACTGTAGTCATATTTCAGATTTTTTAACAATTACATTGTTTGGACAAGCTTCTCTTATTATTAAGATTAAAAGAATTTAATTCATGATTAAACCACTTTAATAACTATATCGGAATTTAACAATCCAATGTTTTTGGCAAAATTCTCGTTATACATTTAAAATTAAAGGAATTAAAGTCATACATGCAGCCTTTTCAATACAATGCAAATCATTTGGGGGGGATGGTAAAATAAAAATTTATCACAAAAAACTATTTCTTTAAAAAACACAAAAATAGATGAAAATAAGTGAAAACAGGGAAAAAGGTGGCTGGGGGAATGTCTGGGTTGCTACTATCGTGGGTGGGCTTTTGTCCAGGTGGCGGTTGTCCTAGTAGGCAAATGTCACCATGGGCAATTGTCTGTACCCCTAACAATACAGGGCCATTAATGCCCTCTTGTTTCCAGTAATTAAAAAACCCTTTAAAATCCTTTATTTTTGCAATTTTGATGAAAAAGAACTATGAAACCATGATAAATAGGTGGTCTGCAATGACTTTATGTGTGTGTGTGTTTTTTTTTTTGTTTTTTTTTATGTGACTGTAGATAGGTGCCCACACATACAAAAAATATTGCGATTCTTTAAAAAATAATTGCAAGATCATATGACACTCATTTTAAAATGGCTGTGAGATACTGACAAAAGTCTAAGTTGGTTTTCTGCAATGTGCTTGATGGAATGGTATTTTCTGTAAACTGATGAAAAAATAAAGCTACCATCTTCTACATTAATTGTTGTAACATGTACTTTGTTGTTTTCCTTATTGGAATCTAAGCACTGCAAAAGTACCTGTCACTGTTGTACCATGTTGATGTATCATGTTTTAGGTTGTTTTGCTTGTGGTATGGAGAATGGCTTTAGAGTTTACAATGCAGATCCTTTGAAGGAGAAAGAGAGGCAAGATTTTGCTGATGGGGGCATAGGACACATTGAGATGCTATTTAGGTGCAATTATTTGGCTCTGGTGGGTGGAGGCAAAAACCCAAGGTACCCACCCAATAAAGGTATAACATTTACTGAAACTCTTTACCAAACGACAAAAAATTAGACACATCCAAATCAAAAGCATTTGCAGACGACAAATATATTGCAAAACTTTGGGAATTTTTCTTTGAAAGCATAGAAAACATTGTGGGAAAAGGAGAAAATGCTGGTTACCAGCACTTTGTCCTTTTCCGACAATGTTTTCAAAAGTCCCTTTCCTTGGGGTCATTAAAACTCAGGATTATGTGGTAAAGGGTTATAAACAATTTCATGCTTAATGACCACAGGGAAGTTACATGTATAGGTAGAGGTGCAAATGTGGCATTCAAAAAAAGGATTAGTTGCTTGGCATTTGGTAACTCCATCTATTTTTATATGATAATAAATGTGACATCATTGTAATTCTTTGAATATGATTCCATATAATAAGGCATGTTGTTGATCATATGCCATTCCCACAAACTGCTATGAAAATTATCACCTCACTTAATTCAATGAAGAATCATTATTGAGGTTTGGTGAGTAGCTCCCTAACCCTGTACCACACAATCCCGATTTTTAACGACCCTAAGAAAGAAGCCTTGTGAAAACATAGTGGGAAAAGGAGAAAATGCTGGTAACCAGCATTTTCTCCTTTTCCCACAATGTTTTCTACCCTATCAAAGACAAATTTGCACATACTTTTAATTTGGATAGGTCTAAAATTTTGTCGTCTGGTAAAGAGTTAATTTAGATGTGTTCTATGGCAAATGATTTTAATACTTGAAGTCTTGAACAGTAGGTTGTGTTACATGTGTAGCTTAGTAAGTTCTGATGTTTGGTAGGCCCTATTTACTCATTTTTTTTCATGTACATGTATCATGTATGAGCCATGCCGTGTGGAAAGGCAGTTTGATGCAGCTGCAGAAAGTATTGACCCATGTCAGCCTGCGCTGTCCTGGCAGGCTGACATTGGCCGAAACTTTTTGCTATCTTTAAATTTTGTGCATGTAAAAGGATCATTCTACCTTGTGATTCATTTAAAATGGCTATGAGACAGTCGGTTGTTTAATAAAATGGATTTAATTGATCCATGATTTTTTGATGACTTGCTTGGTATAATGCAACTTTTAAAATATCCATGTAAAGTTTGGACAGTGAATGCCAATTCTTGTTTAACTCTTTACCAAACGACAAAATTTTAGACTATTCCAAATTGAAAGCGTTTGCAGAAGACAAATTAAATGTGACTTAAGAATTGAAATTGGCTATGGGACGGGTAGAAAACATTGTGGGAAAAGGAGAAAATGCTGGTTTCCAGCATTTTCTCCTTTTCCCACAATGTTTTCAAAAGGCTTCCTCTTAGGGTCGTTAAAAGTCGGGATTTTGTGGTAAAGAGTTAATATATGATTGCTTGTAAAAACATTTTGACAAAAGGAATGAATTGCCTACTTGATTAATTAATACAATTACATGTAATGCTTTCACCAAAGTTTGATTGAAAAGTGATTTCCAGTATGAAAGAAAAAGTTGTTTACCAGTACTAATGTTATTGAAGAAAGAGAAAAATCCTTTTGATAATGTATTTTTAATTTAAGCTGTCTTAACTCTTTATCAGACAAGCCCGACTTTTAATGACGCTGAGGAAAAATGCTTTTGAAAACGTTGTGGGAAAAGGAGAAAATGCAGGTAACCAGCATTTTCTCCTTTTCCCACAATGTTTTCTACCCATCCTAAAACAAATTTCAGTTTTTCAGTGACATTTATTTTGTCATCTGCAAATGCTTTCAGTTTGGAATAGCCTAAAATTTTGTCGTTTAGTAAAGGGTTAAAAAGCTATATTTGTATGGGGTTAAAGGGTTAAAAAGCTATATTTGTATGGGCATCACATGAGAATCAGGATGTTCCATATTTTATGGTAGTTTGTCCCCTGATGAACACACAGTTTTATACTTTCAGTAATGGTTTGGGATGATTTAAAAAAGAAGCATGTGATAGAACTTGAATTTTCAACAGAAGTAAGAAGTGTGAGACTACGAAGGGACAGGTGAGAAAGTTGCCATTTTCCATTCATAACACTTCATTGTTCAATATATTGGACATTTTATGAGACATGTATTTTATGGTATTCCTTCTAACCCTTTCCCAAACAACAAATTTTTGACTGGTCCAAATTGAAAGAGTTTGCAGACAACAATTTTAAATTTGATGAAAATGGCAGAAAAGTTCTCAAAAAGGGTAGAAAACACTGGGAAAAGGAGAAATTGCTTGTTATGAGCAATTTCTCCTTTTCCCACAGTGTTTTCAAAAGACTTGTACTGCAGACATGTGAAAACCAGGGCTTGTTTGGGAAAGGGTTAAAGGGATATTTATTTTTAAACTTCTGCATGATATTTTTTTCCCAAAAGCTTTGAATTTCAGCATGCTGAGGGCGATAAGGGCACTTTTTTCAGCAGTGTAAACAGAGATGGAAGTTGCAGTCTAATTAATGGTTTCATTTACAGTGATGTTTTGAGAGATACTCTGTTCAAGACAGCCTTGAAATAACTACAAGTGTGTTTCATGTACAGACTGAAAATACTTGTTAAACTTCCATAGCTCCTTATGAGTAACAAGTGGTATGAATAGCTGGTAGTTGATATATATGAACTATGCTCTGAGAAAAGGGGAATTAAAGTTACAATAGCTGCCAAAACTAAACAAAGCGGGTGTTAAAATGCATTTATCGTATAAAAGTATGCAAATAATTGTGAAGATGACAATCTGTTATTGTACCATTTGTTGAAGTGTTAGTCACCCACAAAATAGGTCAAAAGTTGCCAGGTCACTCTATCTTTTGTGTACTTTTTGCCTGATTTTAAATTAATTTTTCTGGCAGCGACTAACACTTGGACCAACCACACAATAACAGATCAGAGCTCCAGATAAGAGGGGATGATAACATTCTAAATCCATTATTTCTCTTCCAAATCCTATGTTGTGGGTACTCATTAGAATTGTCTCGATGAGACGATTCTAATGAGTACCCATAACATAGGGTTTAGTGGAGAGTTATTAATGTTTTCAATTTTGAAATCAAAATCACTACCTCTATCTGGAGCTCTGACAGATTGTCATCTTCACAATATTTTCTGTACTTTCAAATAGCATGATTTAAATTTAAATGCATTTTGATACCTGCATTTTGTGTGTGTGGGGGGGGGGGGTGTTTTTGCCGCTATTTGGTCTTTAATGCATCTCTGTAACACATCATACCTAGCAAGTCATCACTTAATCATGGATCCATAAAATCCATTGTGTCTAATAACCAACTGAATCATGAGGTAGACTGGTCTTTCGACATGCAGAAAATTGACAGACTGAGATAGCTAAAAGTTTTTACCAAGGTTAGCCTGCACAGAGTGTGCAGGCTGACCTGGGTTGATACTTTTTGCAGATACATTAAACCCCTTTTCACAGAGCATGGCTCATACAGATTGTTTGCAATATTGTCCAAGATTGCTCTATGGCAAATTTTAGTCACCATGTGACCTAGAAAGATTCCGCATTAATTATAACTGCCCTACAATTGTTTTTCAGGATTGTTGTCGTGTTGGACACAATGATCAAAGTATACACTTTCACACAAAACCCCCAGCAGTTACATGTCTTTGAAACTTGTCACAATACAAAAGGTATGATCTTTCCAGTTCATTATCCTTACATATTTTCTTTAACTCTTTACCAGTTTAAGACTTACCTAATTTGAAAGCATTAGCAGACAACATAATAAAGGTGACGCAGAAATTGAAATTATCTTTGGTCGGGTAGAAAACAATGTGGGAAAAGGAGAAAATGCTTACCAGCATTTTCTCCTCTTTACAGCATGTTTTGAAGAGTCTTCTGTCTCAGGGTCATTAAAACTGTGGATTATTTCATAAGGGGTTAATTCCTGATTTCCTTCTGAGGCGAAATTGAAGTAGACATCTTTAAATACAATTCTTTTAAACTCTTTTCCGAATGACAACTTTTTTGGGGCTCAAACAAATCCAACGCATGTACTGAGGAAAATGTTAAACCTCTCCCACACAGCCAGTTTAGACTTTTCCAAAATTAAAAACATCTGCTGATGACAATTTTAAAAGTAATACAAATGAGGTAAATTCTCTGAAGTTCTCTTAAAGCATTTTCTCCTTTTCCCACAGTGTTTTCAAAAGGCTTCTTTCTTAGGGTTGTTAAAACTCCAGATTGTGTGGTAAAGGGTTGATAGGTGAGAATGATGGAGATTCTCTTTGAAAAGGAAGAAAATGTTTTGGGAATAGGAGAAAAGCTTCTTACCAGCATTTTCTGTTTTTCCCACAATGATTTCAAAAGCCTTCCTCGAGGTTGTTTGTGCCCACCCTGGCAGCTCAGTGGTTAGTGTATCTGACTTGTGACCGGGTGGTTTAAAGTTTGATACTCGGTTGAGGCAAACTTTCTTTCTAACGATTTTTCAGCTCTTACCTCAGATGCATGTGAGGAAAGTAGTCAGTGGCTTTGGAAAGAAAGTTGTGCCAGTACTGGAAACACATGGGTGCGTCACTGACAGCCATGATATGACCTAAGCTCTTAAATTGGCGTAAAACTGCAATACAAACAAACAAAGAAACATAGTTGTTTGAACTCAGGATCATGTGGTATAGGGTTAAATATGGACAATCAGCATGGAAAAAAATTAATACATTAATAAAATTTGAAAACAGTACGGCAAAGAAATAATTCTTTTCACCACAGATCTATTATAATCTTTTTGGTCTTATTTTTTCAAATATGGTTTTGTGGAAGAAGATAAAAGTAATTGTAGGAGGAGAAAAGGTAAAAATTGTAAAGGCACAGGCATCAAGCATTGGACAATACCTTTTCTGTCTTGAAAGAAAACATGAAGGTATAATAATAACAGAGCTCCAGATAAGAGGGAGTGATGGTATTCTAAATCCATTATTTCTATTCCAAACCCTATGTTGTGGGTACTCATTAGAATTGTCTCAATGAGACAATAATAACCCTGATAATAACCCTAGCATCATCTGCATGGTCTGTTGTTTTAGTGCAAGTACTTTGACATTTTCTCATCTCTGTTTTTACTGAAGATATGTACAAAAGACTTGGGCTAGTTGTTAACTAACCAATGGGGAATCCATATCATGAGGGCAGGTAACTTTCACAATATTTTTGACACAGTTATGCTAAACTTTTGTCATGGAATTTTCACTGAAAAGGGAACTGTGTCTGATTGATAGCACCCACATATGGATTTGTGTTTCTTTAACCCTTTACCAGACGACAAAATTTTAGCCTTGTCCAAATTGAAAGCATTTGCAGACGACAATTTCAGTGTGGCTCAAATGTTGCAACTTTCCTTAGATAGGGTAGAAAACATTGTTGGAAAAGGAGAAAATGCTGGTTACCAGCATTTTCTCCTTTTCCCACAACGTTTTTAAAAGGCTTCTTTCTCAGGGGCGTCAAAAGGCGGCATTGTGCGGTAAAGGGTTAATAAACATTGCCAATCATTATATGACATAGGTAATTTTATATATTATCACATCACCTGCCTGGTTTTCAATATAACATAGCCATGACAAATTTCCTTATCATGCACATGTTTGAGATAAGATTTTGTGACATCATGTAGAAGTGTTGTGTGACATCATTTGTTGAAATGTTATACTCTTGCCAGTCATTTTCCAAAACAACATCCCACAAATTTCCCAGGCAGTGCAACTGTAAAATTGATGAGTGTGTTAAGCTAAGGTTTGTATTACATGTATTTTCAGATTAAGATCAAGCACTTATTTGTCAGCTTCTTTTGAACATTTGTAAGCTTGGAAGGTACACTTACGTCAAAGCAGTGAGTCGGTCTCATTCATGAATGTGTTGGTTTTTCGTAGAGATCTAACGATTTTTCAACTAATTCTTGGGAAACAGTTATGTGGTAAAAAGAATCTGACATTTGTCTCTGTGTAAGATAAAAATCTTACTAAACTTGTCCAGAAAAAAAATTTTATTAAGCTTGCCTAAGGCTCACTTAGTAACATTTTTCCCAGAGCTGTCTAATGAAATTTTATCTCAGACACAAACTTATTTCAGATACTATATATACATGTATATAGAAGCTCCAAGCTTTCACTAGTAATAGATATAATCCAGAATAAAAATTATCTTTTGTACTTCAGGATTATGTGTAATGTGTCCCAACAGTAATAACTCATTGCTCACATTCCCTGGTAGAAAAGCGGGCCATGTACAAATTGTTGACCTTGCCAATACCGAAAAATCACCATTAGATATAGATGCACATGAGGCAGCCCTCAGTTGTATGGCCTTGAATTTGCAGGGCACTCGACTTGCAACTTCATCTGAAAAGGTAAGATATGATGGTCTGTTCTGCATCAGGTGATTCCTTGCCTTTATTCACCAACCATTCTGTATAACATTCTTAGTCCATTTCTTATGTCTAACTCTAAACCTAGAAAGAAAAACACAATTTCTGATTGGCATAACCAGTTCAGATGGGCTAAACCAATTGTATCACTAATCTGAAACATTTTTACTTGTACCATTGGGTTTAGAAAAGTAAGTTGGATTTCCTCATTATACGTGGATTTGTTAAAAATTTTCTACTGCAAGTCTGTTTCAGGAGGTAATTAGTTTCTGATGAAAGTTGGCATTTGAAATAAAATTTTGTTAAAGAAGTCTAGAAAAGCATTTTAAGAGAGCCTCTGACCAGCTTAATGAATTTTCTGTAGACAAGTTTAGTAAAACTTTTATCTCAGAAGGCAACAAATGTCTGGTGCCTTTTATCACACAACAAAATCCTGTGAACTGTAGGTCAGAACCTCCATTTGTAAATATTTGGTATTTTCCATCGATAAACCTGGTTCACTTCGCTGAAAGAAGTTTGTAGAATATTGTATGACACCACACAATGCTTATTTCAAACATGTGTAAGATACAAAAATTTGCAATGGGTATATTACGCTGTAAACAAGGGAGGTTCCGTGTTTTAATGATCCTAAGAAAAGAGGCATTGGAAAACAATGTAGGAAAAGGAGAAAATGCTGGTAACCAGCATTTTCTCCTATTCCTACAATGTTTTCAGCTCTTTCAAAGAATAAAAGCATCATTTGAGCCTCATTTAATTTGTAGTCTGCAAAGGCTTTCCATTTAGATGAGTCCTAAATTTTGTCTCTTGGTAAAAAGCTAATTTACAATTTGTTCTTCAGTTAATTGAGAAGGCAGTCATACATCTTTTACAGTAAATGGTTGATTAAGCTGAATCAACCCAAGGTCAGACTAGTTCTAGTCACTTTCAGTGATCGGCATAGTCATGTTAATCTTTTACCAAACAATCACATGTGTTAACGACCCATCGAAATAAAACCTTTGTAAACATATTGGGAAAAGGAGAAAATGCTGGTAATCAGCATTTTCCCCTTTTTCCACAATGTTTTCTACCCTTCCAAAGACAACTTTCATCATTTTAGCCACATTTCATTTGTTGTATGCAAGTGGACAAGTGTAAAGTATTATTTTCTAGTAAAGAATTCATATGTTCAAGGGGTATTGAACATCAAGTCAATATAGACTCTCTCTTGACATAAGCTTCTAAATACCATTCTCCTGTTTCTCCGATTTGGTTTTAAGCTGTTATTACCCAGTTACTGATGAGAGCTTGTTACTGTCCATCTATTATAAAGGTTTCATTATTCTTAAGACTAGCTTGTTTTCTACTGTACAGGGAACATTGATACGGGTGTTTGATACCAGTTCTGGTCAACAGCTTCATGAGTTAAGAAGAGGTGCTAATCATGCCAACATCTACTGGTGAGTCCTTATGTTTCTTATTGCATATCACCCATAAATACCACAGTCTTATTTGTCCATGAATTGAGGGAGAATATTTGATTAAGTGAGGTTTCTGGCATATAAAGAAAGAAATGCATGATGTTGTTGCAATCAAAGTAAGGTATTTATATTGAAAAATTGTTGCATCAACATGAATTTTCACAAGGGAACAGTTTTTGAAAACATTTCAGGTGAAAAAGAAATTGTTTGTAACAAGCTCCCCCAAGGGCGTAGCGCCCATTACGCACTATACGCACATGTGTATAAAACAGTTCTGCTACCAGAGTTGTAAATCACAATATCATACAGATCTACGTGTATTGAATTTTCTCTAGATAGTCGTGCCTTTTCATCTAAATAGATGAGTTAAATTGATGCAGTGATAACAAGGGAATTCCTCTATGCTTTATGGTGAATGGTGATGTTTCATGTGACATCATGCTGTCGAGTACACTGTGCATATCAATATTTTAATCTTAGCTATGCTTATGTCCCCTATCCCCTTGTTGCCGGTCTTTTTTGTTTGTGATAACAAATTTATTTTTGGTTGAACTAAAAATGAAAGAGAATTACAGTTGAATCTTGTTGTTGCAGCATAAATTTTAACCAAGACTCGTCATTATTGTGTGTATCCAGTGATCATGGAACAGTTCATATATTTTCAACAGAAGATACAAAAAAGAACAAACAATCCAGGTAAGTTTTCAAACCTCCCTCTCTTTGCCCTGACTGAAATGATGTAATTTTGATTGGGATAATAGTAGACAGAAGACAAGTCATACTACAGTAATCTGACCTCAGCTTTGCAGGTTTTTGTCATACATAATACAAAAATAAGGGTTAGATATTCAATGTTGTGTGAGGTTACATGGCATTTACAATACACTGACTTCTGTTGCTACATTTAAAAGTAACAAAGTCATAGTTTCAAAGTCTTGACCTTTTTATTACTGTTGAATAAAGTATTCATTTAACTCTTTACCACACGACAAAGTTCCAAGCTGTCTGAAAATGAAAGCCCTTGCAGACGACAAATGAAATGTGCCTCATATGATAGGGCTGTTCTTTGAATGAAAAGAAAACATTGTTGGAAAGGAAGAAAATGCTGGTTACCAGCATTTTCTCCTTTTTTCACAAAGTGTTCATTCAGGGTCTTTTCTCACAATGTTTTCATAACACTTCTTTCCCAGGGCTGTTAAAATTTGGGATTACCGCATTTTCTCCTTTTCCCACAATGTTTTCAGGATCTTTTCTTACCCAGAGCCATTAAAACTCGGATTTTGTGGAAAAGGGTTCATTCGTATGTATTCAGGTGTTGTGCTACATAAAATTATGTAACACAAGTCAAATGATACGAAAGAGAAATATTTGAAGGAAAGGATAATTTTCTTTTAACCCTTTACCACACAATGTCGACTTTTAACAACCCTGAAGAAAAAGCCTTGTGAAAATATTGTGGGAAAAGAAGAAAATGCTGGTAACCAGTATGTTCTCCTTTTCCCACAATGTTTTCTTCCCTATCAAAGAAAAATTGCATCATTTGAGCCACATTGAAATTGTTGTCTGCAAATGCTTTCAATTTGGACGGGTCTGAAATTCTGTCGTCTGGTAAAGGGTTAACAATAAAGAAAGAATCATGGGACAAAACAGCTACTGCTTAGAACAAGCAATCATTCCATTTCCCTCAATGTTTTAAAACAGCCTATTTAATGCAGGGTGTATTTTGTGTCGTGTTTAACACCTCTTTCAACATTATTTCGGCTATATCACAATAGTACATATGTAAGTGCACTTATCCATGCTTTTCTTCTTGACTTTCCTGTACCAGTCTGTCAAACATCATTCTTTCCAAGCCACTGAATGGTGTCCTACATAATTATCATCATAACAATATTCAGCCTCGAGAAAAGAACAAATTCTGTCACAATGACTATCCACAGTCCTGGAAAAACTTTTGGCCCATCTGGAATTTAAATTCAAAAATCCCTGGATTTACCCTTTACCACACAGTGCCGACTTTTAACAACCTAGAGATAGAAGACTTTTGAAAACATTGTAAGAAAAGGGGAAAATGCTGGTAACCAGCATTTTCTCCTTTTCTCACAATGTTTTGTACTCAATGAAAGACAGATATCATGTATTGAGTTACATTTAATTTGTTGTCCGCAAATAGTCTCAATTTGGACAATTCTAAAGTTTTGTCGTATGGTAAAGGGTTAAGAGCCCTGTATGTAATGAACTTTGCGTGTGGGCTTAGCCTCTGATGCAGGAGCATAAAGTTGTATGAAAATTGGTCAATAACAGTATTATGTTTAGATCTGTCTCTGTGGAGAATCATGTTCTGAAGTTACCATACAACAACAGTCATTTTATTGATTCATACTATCCGTTCTCTTTCTAGTCTAAAAAAGTTGAGTTTCAATTTTACCAGATTTGAATTTTTATTTTAAACTGTTAGAACAACGGTTAGTACGAAAGGATACATAGAGGATCTTACATCAGTGTTTATGTATTATCATTTTCATCAAACGAGTTGAACTAAAATGTATGACGTGAGCCTTGGCAAACGTCAATTACATTTTAGTCAACGAGTTTGATAAAAATGATAATACATAAACATGAATGTGAGACTTTATTTATTGCATAAAACAAATGACAGGCAAAAAATATCCTGCATCATTACCTTTAGCCTATATGCCATTCACGGGCCCATGTTTACAGTTGTAGTTCGGTTTCAAATGTGTACATACACAAGTAGGTAGATCTTTGACATTTACTCTGAAAGTAGAATGAAAGTTTCTAGAGGGGGTAAGTCCACCTATTTCCGCAATTCATTTGATTTAGAAGACTTTCACTGCATATCTTGGTTTTTATTAAACATGAAAATCAAAAACTTTTCACATGTATACTTCTTAGCAACAATGACGTCATTTTTCCGCAAAATGGTGTAGTCGTACCAATTCCGGCTCATGCTGTGTTTGGTTTCTCTGGTTTCACATGCTCATGACTAAAAGCTGATCAGAACCGGGACCCAAAAAACGATAATACGCTAGTGTATTATCAAAAATAAGTCATGGGTTTAATACACTGCCGGAGGCAGTTTTATGTGATAAACTGTAATCTTCTTAAGTAATTAACTAATTTCATCATAAGTGCAAGTTTGTATTCCCTTGCAGTCTAGACTAATGCTTTTGAAATCGTTTTGAGCATAGGAGCAATTTCTTGTAACAAGCAGTTGCTCCTTTTTCCCACAAGATTTTCCATACTGTTCAATGGCAATATTTGGCTTTTCTTCACATGTTTGTCCTTGTAAGATTTTATAATTTTGGGTGGTCAGTGATGGTTTGGTATATTAGATTCTCTTTTTTGCAGTTTGGCTGGCGCCCATTTTTTGCCCAAGTATTTCAGTTCCAAATGGAGTTTTTGTAAGTTTCAAGTACCAGGGGGGGCTCATTGTATGTGTGCCTTCGGTTCTGATAACAACGCTGTGATTGGTAAGTTATTTACATAGTTAATCTTTCTCCGTTTTAAAGCATGAACTTGTAAGCTTACTCCAGAGTGTGAAATCTGGATGAATTTTTAGATACATCAGTTTATCAGAAATATTGACATATACATAGCTTTCAACACTGAATGGATTGTTCTTTTGCATACATCAGTTTACTGCAAATAGTGATTGGAATAAACAGAGCTTAGGAAAATAATTTAGCAAGAGAACATGTACCCTTGTAAGTCATCTTAATTGCTGTTGTACAGGTTCCAAAGACAAAAACCATTTAGACAAAAGGACAACTTGGGATATTACATGCATGCAATCTTTGAAAACATTGCCTCTTACAGAGGAGATATGTGTCTTGCAGCAGCTTTCTTTTTTCTGGCAAAGAAATTGACAAATACAGTAATTTATCCTCTTTCCATGATGTCTATACTTGTATTTTTACGCATAGAATTGTTAATTATTTTGATTATCCATATTTTAGAATAATGGTTTTGAAGAAGTCTGCTGCAGTTTTTTTCAGTCGATAACAGGAATGTATATTGTATTTTTCAGTATTTATGTTTTTTTATTACATATGTTTTACACACTGATAATGTAATTCTTTAGATACAGATGGCAAGGGTAAATATGGCTCAAATGATATAATATGTCTTTTAAAGGTTTGAAAACATTGTGGGAAATGGAGAAATGCTGTTAACCATTATTTTCTCTTTTCCACAATGTTTTCTATTGTTAGAATTGTGATTGTGTGCTGAAGGTTTATACCAATTTCTTGATTGCTCTTGTATTCAAATTATTTAGATTTTTCATGTGATATTTTTTTGCTTTTAAGTGGTGTGTGCAGATGGCAGTTATTACAAGTTTGTGTTCAATGCTAAAGGAGAATGTACCAGGGATGTATATTCACAGTTTTTAGAGATGACAGATGACAGATCGTAGCCATCAGAACAAACCATGTCATTTACATTCAAACTGTATGCATACAGACTATGTATTATGGGCCATGCCCAGACATTAGGGGGCTTAATGCATCTCTGTGATGCATGAAATCAGTCAAGCCATCACATGATTATGGATCCATTATAGCCACTTTTTTTAATAACCGACTGAATCATGAGGTAGAATGGTCTTTTGACATACAGTAAATTGACCAATAGTGAAAAGTTTCGGCCCAGGTCAGCCTGTGCAGACTTTGTTGATTGACCTGGGTCGATACTTTACGCAGATGCATTAAGCCACCTTTGGTTTTCCCATGGTTTTAAGACCCTGATAGGAAAGGCTTTTCAAACATTGGTGGAAGAAGAGAAGATACTAGTAACCAGTATTTTTCTCCCTTTCCACTGACAAAGACAAATCCAATTGGGTCATGCTCTTTCAAAAATGGGCTTAATGCATCTCTGTGATGCATTACACCAAGCAAATCATCACATAATCATGGATTCATAAAATCTATTTTGTCTAGCAGCCGACTTAATCATGAGATACACTGGTCCTTTGACATGCAGAAAATTGACCAATAGCAAAATGTTTGGCCCCAGGTCAGCCTGTGTAGATTGCACAGGCTGATCTGGGTTGATCATTTTTGCAGATGTATTAAGCCCCCTTTTTACAGAGCATGGCTCAATTATATGAGCCATATTTAAATTGTTGTCTGCATATACTTTTGCTATGGAGAAATCTATATTTCTAGCTTCTGGTAAAGTAAAATGGACGTCAAGGTTTGAGGAAACAGCCAAAAACGTGTACTGCAATCTTATGACAATTTCTTTTTGAGTCTTGCAGAACATATACATGTATCATTGGTCTAAGATGAGAAAACACTGTAAGATAGGGAGCAGTTGTTCATCATGAGCAGTTTCTTCTTTTGTAAAGGGTGTTTTCTGAATTGGACTTTTGCCACAAGAAAAGTTGTCTGCAGGTTGTAATCCATGACTTCCATAAAGATTTGTGTAAGATACATGTATTATGAATCACACTGTACATGTGTATACATAATGATGAAATTTTGATGACATAAACATGCAATGAGTTAAAGTCACTAACTAATTTGAAGCAGTCCTTTCCGGAAAAAGCATAGCAGTTGTTCCTGTTGATCATGTGGGCAGTCAGATATTTTAACCCTTTACCACACAATTAGGACTTTTAACGACCCTTAAGAAGATGAGAAAGCTGATGAAAACATTGTTGAAAAAGGAGAAAATGCTGATAACCAGCATTTTCTCCTTTTCCCACATTTTTTTCAATCCTTTCAAATAGAAATTTAAATTTTTGAGTCACATTTATTTTGTCCTTGCAAAAACTTTCGATTTGGACAGGTCTAAAATTTTGTTGTTTGGTAAAGAGTTAATGCACCATTTTTTCTGAGAGAAAAATTATACAGATGTGTGTTACAGTTAATCCTATACCAAAGTATCCAGTGATTTTACAACCCTGAGGAACATGGTAAGTGAAAGTATTGCGAGAAAAGGAGAGAATGCTGGTTATGAGGAATTTTCTCCCTTTCTCACCAGGTTTGCTACCCTTCCAAAGACAAATTAGGTCACACTATATGCATCACACTTTGTCAGGAATGCATTCAGTGTGGACAAGTGTAAGATTTTGTAATCTTGTAAAGAGTTAAGGTGCCGAATGAATATGTTATTTTATCCATTCTTGTACTAGTAATGTACTATCAGTACAGTATCAGAGGTCCACATTGCTTTTCAAATTATTTATAAAGTTTTTGGTTCAACATCTGTCAAGGATATTTAAATTCTAGTCTTTGCCAAGGTTAAGATCCAGTAAGATAACAAGTTTGAAGTCAACAAGATATATATTAATCTAATGATGGACTTTTCACAAAGGATAATGTAAAAATGATATGCTTGTAATTTGAAAAAGTGATGAATCATAAAGTTTGAATGAGAGGGATTTCTGTATTGATGTCACAAACAGATGGTTTTTTTTATGTGATTTTGTTGGCAGTATCTCATTTTTATCTACTTCTTAGCCAATTGGTTTATGTATTTGCAGTATCAAAATCAGTAAAAGGAGGAAATGCTGGTAACTAGCATTTACCCCAAAATTTGTTCACGTTTCTAGCTCACCTGAGCACGAAGTGCTCATGGTGAGCTATTGTGATTGTGCTGTGTCTGTCGTCCGTTGTGCGGTGTGCGTCGTCCGTCGTCAATTTTTTACCTTGTGTACGCTCTAGAGGCCACATTTTCAGTCCAATCCTCATGAAACTTGGTCAGAATGTTTGTCTCGATAAAATCTCGGACGAGTTCGAAATTGGGTCATGTGGGGTCAAAAACTAGGTCACTAGGTCAAATCTTAGAAAAATCTTGTGTACACTCTAGAGGCCACATTTTCAGTCCGATCCTCATGAAACTTGGTCAGAATGTTTGTCTTGATGAAATCTCGGACAAGTTCGAAATTGGGTCATGTTGGGTCAAAAACTAGGTCACTAGGTCAAATCTTACAAAAACCTTGTGTATGCTCTAGAGGCCACATTTTCAGTCCAATCCTCATGAAACTTGGTCAGAATGTTTGTCTTGATAAAATCTCAGACGTGTTCAAAATTGGGTCATGTAGGGTCAAAAACTAGGTTACTAGGTCAAATCTTAGAAAAACCTTGTGTATGCTGTAGAGGCCACATTTTCAGTCCGATCCTCATGAAACTTGGTCAGAATGTTTGTCTTGATAAAATCTCGGACGAGTTCGAAATTGGGTCATGTGGAGTCAAAAACTAGGTCACTAAGTCAAATCGTAGAAAAACCTTGTGTACGCTCTAGAGGCCACATTTTCAGTCCGATCCTCATGAAACTTGGTCAGAATGTTTGTCTTGATAAAATCTCGGACAAGTTCGAAATTGGGTCATGTGGGGTCAAAAACTAGGTCACTAGGTCAAATCTTAGAAAAACCTTGTATATGCTCTAGATGCCACATTTTCAGTCAGATACTTGTGAAATTTGGTCCGAATGTTTATCTTGATGAAATCTCGGATGAGTTCGAAATTGGGTCATGTGGGGTCAAAAACTAGGTCACTAGGTCAAATCTTAGAAAAACCTTTTGTATGCTCTAGAGGCCACATTTTCCGTCAGATACTTGTGAAATTTGGTCAGAATGTTTGTCTTGATAAAATCTCGGACGAGTTCTAAATTGGGTCATTTGGGGTCAAAAACTAGGTCACTAGGTCAAATCTTAGAAAAACCTTGTGTATGCTCTAGAGGCCACATTTTCAGTCCGATCCTCATGAAACTTGGTCAGAATGTTTGTCTTGATAAAATCTCGGACAAGTTCGAAATTGGGTCATGTTGGGTCAAAAACTAGGTCACTAGGTCAAATCTTAGAAAAACCTTGTGTACACTCTAGAGGCCACATTTTCAGTCCGATCCTCATGAAACTTGGTCAGAATGTTTGTCTCGATAAAATCTCGGACGAGTTCGAAATTGAGTCATGTGGGGTCAAAAACTAGGTCACTAGGTCAAATCTTAGAAAAACCTTGTGTACCCTCTAGAGGCCACATTTTCAGTCCGATCCTCATGAAACTTGGTCAGAATGTTTGTCTTGATAAAATCTCGGACAAGTTCGAAATTGGGTCATGTGGGGTCAAAAACTAGGTCACTAGGTCAAATCTTAGAAAAACCTTGTGTATGCTCTAGATGCCACATCTTTAGTCAGATACTTGTGAAATTTGGTCCGAATGTTTGTCTTGATAAAATCTCGGACGAGTTCGAAATTGGGTCATGTGGGGTCAAAAACTAGGTCACTAGGTCAAATCTTAGAAAAACCTTGTGTACGCTCTAGAGGCCACATTTTCAGTCCGATCCTCATGAAACTTGGTCAGAATGTTTGTCTTGATAAAATCTCGGACAAGTTTTTAATTGGGTCATGTGGGGTCAAAAACTAGGTTACTAGGTCAAATCTTAGAAAAACCTTGTGTACGCTCTAGAGGCCACATTTTCAGTCCGATCCTCATGAAACTTGGTCAGAATGTTTGTCTTGATAAAGTCTCAGACGAGTTCGAAATTGGGTCATGTGGGGTCAAAAACTAGGTCACTAGGTCAAATCTTAGAAAACCTTGTGTACGCTCTAGATGCCATATCTTTAGTCAGATACTGGTGAAATTTGGTCCGAATGTTTGTCTTGATAAAATCTCGGACGGGTTCGAAATTGGGTCATGTGGGGTCAAAAACTAGGTCACTAGGTCAAATCTTAGAAAAACCTTGTGTGTGCTGTAGAGGCCACATTTTCAGTCAGATACTTGTGAAATTTGGTCAGAATGTTTGTCTTGATAAAATCTCGGACAAGTTTGAAATTGGGTCAAATCTCAGAAAAACGTTGTGTATGCTCTAGAGGCCATATTTTCTGTCCAGTACTCTTGAAAGTTGGTCAGAATGTTTGCCTTGATAATATCTCTGACTAGTTTGAAAATGGGTCATGACGGGTGAAAAACTAGGTCACTATGTCAAATCTTAGAAAAACCTTGTGTATGCTCCAGAAGCCACATTTTCTGTCTAATACTCTTGAAAGTTGGTCAGAATGTTTGTCTCGACGATATCTCAGTCGCATTTGAAAATGGGTCATGTGGGGTCAAAAACTAGGTCACCTGGTCAAATCTTAGAAAAACCATGTGTACACTGTTGTGGCCACATTTTTTGTTCAATACTCTTTTAAAGTTGCTCAGAATGTTTGCCTTGGTAATATCTTGGATGAGTTTGAAAATAGGTCATGTTGGGTCAAAATCTAGGTCACTAGGTCAGATCTTAGAAAAACCTTGTGTACGCTGTAGAGGCCACATTTTCAGTCCAATACTCTTGAAATTTGGTAAGAATGTTTGTCCTAATGATATCTTGTACCAGTTTGAAAATGTGTTACGGTGGCTGAAAAACTAGGTCACTAGGTGAAATCTTAGAAAAACCTTGTGTACGCTCTAGAGGCCACATTTTCAGTCAGATACTTGTGAAACTTGGTCAGAATGTTTGTCTTGATAAAATCTCATTTGAGTTTGAAATTGGGTCATGTGGGGTCAAAAACTAGGTCACTAGGTCAAATCTTAGAAATACCTTGTGTGCACTCTAGAAGCCACATTTTTCGCTCAATTGACTTGAAAATTGGTCAGAGTGTTTGTCTTAATTAAATCTCAGAGGGCTTTGAAATTGGGTCATGTGGGGTCAAAAACTAGGTCACTAGGTCAAATCTTAGAAATACCTTGTGGGCACTCTAGAAGCCACATTTTTTGCTCAGTTGACTTTAAAATTGGTCAGAATGTTTGTCTTAATTAAATCTCAGATGGCTTTGAAATTGGGTCATCTGGGGTTCATAAATTTGGTCACTAGGTCATATAAAGAAATACCTTGTGGGCACTCAAGAGGCCACATTTTTTGCTCACTTGACTTGAAAATTGGTCAGAATGTTTGTCTTGATTAAATCTCGGACGAGTTGGGGTCATAAACTAGGTCACTAGGTCAAATTAAAGAAATACCTTGTGGGCACTCTAGAGGCCACATTTATTGCTCAACTGACCCGAAAATCGGTCAGAATGTTTGTCTTGATGAAATCTTGGATAACTTCAAAATTGGGTCACCTGGGGACATAATCTAAGTCACTAGGTCAAATTAAAGAAATACCTTGTGGGCAGTCTAGAGGCCACCTTTATTGCTCAATTGTCTGGAAAACTGGTCAGAATCTTTGTCTAAATAAAATCTTGGATGAGTTTGAATTTGGGTACCTTGGGTCATAAACTAGGTCACAAGGTCAAATTAAAGAAATACCTTGTTGGCACTTTAGAGGCCACATTTATTGCTGAATTGACCTAAAAATTGGTCAGAATGTTTTCTTGATGAAATTTCAGATGAGTTCGAATTTTGGTCACCTTGGGTCATAAACTAGGTCAACTAAAAGAAATTTTTTGTGGGTGCTCAAGAGGCTACAATTCTTATTCAATTGACCTGAAAATTGATCAGCACATTTGTCTTGATAAAATCTTGGATGAGTTCAAAATTGGGTCACATAGGGTCATAAACTACGTCACGAGGTCAGATTTAAAGAAATATCTTGAGGGCGCTCTAGTGGCCACAGTTCTTGCTCAATTGCCCTGAAAATAGGTCAGTGTGTATCTTGGATGAGTTTGAAATATGGTCACATAGGGTCATAAACTAGGTCACTAGGTCAAATTGAAGAAATACATTTTGGACACTCCGGAGGCCACATTTTCAGCTCAGTTGACCTGACAATTGGTCAGAATGTTTGTCTTAATAATATCTCAGATGAGTTTTAAATTGAGTCATTATGACCCTGGAGTGAAATTTTGCCTATTGACTCAGGTGAGCGATCCAGGGCCATCATGGCCCTCTTGTTTAAAATATCAGCAACTGTATTGAAATGGAGTTAAAATAATATTTTACAATTAAGTGCATTATTTGCATTAAAAAAGAGGCATTTTCATTCTGAAAAAATGTTTATTAGACTTTTATTTTTATATAATTTATTTGTGAATAAATAGATCTTACTTAAGTGTCATTAATATGTGAAATATGCTGATGGTTAGCATGGTTTTTAGCTGTACTGGCTGTAAGCCAGCAGAGCTTATGTCATGGCATGGTTTCCGTCGTCCATCTGTGCGCCCGTCTGTGCGTCCGTCTGTCCATTAGTCTTTTTCTTGTTTACGCGATAAAGTCCGCATTTGTGGTCAGATTGTCGTGAAACTTTTACAGTTTGTTTATCGCATTAATAGCTTGAACCCTATCGATTTTGAAAAAAATCTGCCAACCAGTGTAGGAAAAGCAGCCATTTAAAGATCAAAATTTTTAAATTTTAAATTCTTGTTTACGCGATAAAGTCTGCAGTTGTGGTCTGATTTTCATGAAACTTGCACAGTTTGTTTATCTCATCAATAGCTTGAACCCTATTGATTTTGAAAAAAATCTGACAATCAGTGTAGGAAAAGTAGCCATTCAAAATTCAACATTTAAATTTCTTGTTTACACAATTAAGTCTGCAGTTGTGGTCAGATTTTCTTGAAACTTGCACAGATTGTTTATCTCATCAATAGCTTGAACCCTATTGATTTTGAAAAAAATCTGACACTCAGCGTAGGAAAAGTAGCCATTTAAAATTCAACATTTAAATTTCTTGTTTACGCGATAAAGTCTGCAGTTGTGGTCGGAATTTTGTAAAACTTGCACAGATTGTTTATCTCATCAAAAGCTTGAACCCTATTGATTTTGATAAAAATCTTGCAATCAGTGTAGGAAAAGTAACCATTTAAAGTTCAACATTTTCTTTTCTTGTTTATGTGTTTTAGTCTATGTTTGTGGTCAGATTTTTGTGAAACTTGCACAGTTTAATTCATCAATAGCTTGAACCCTATTGATTTTGAAAAAAAATCTGACAATCAGTATGGGAAAAGTAGCCATTTAAAGTTCAAAATTTTCATTTCTTGTTTACACGATAAATTCAGCATTTGTAATTGAATTTTCATGAAAATTGCACAGTTGCTTTGTATCATCAAAAGCTTGAACACTATTGATTTTGAAAAAAAATCTGACAATCAGTATGGAAAAAGGAGCCATTTAAATTAAAAAATTTACATTTCTTGTTTACGACTCGGCATTTGTGGTCGAATTTTCATTAAACTTGCACAGTTGCTTTATATTATCAATAGCTTGAACCCTATCGATTTTGAAAAACATTTGACAATCAGTATGGGATAAGGAGCCATTTAAAGTTTAAAATTTACAATTTCTTTTTTACGCAATTAAGTCCGCATTTAAGATCCAATTCTTTTGAAACTTGCAAAGATTATTTGTGTCATCAAGGGACTGAACTCTGAAAATCTAGCAATCAGTTAAGGAAAAACAGCCATTTGAAGACTTAGTATTGTTTACTCAACACAGTCCACATTTCTTTGAAATTTGCTGAGATTGTTTAATACAGTAAGTACTGAAAAAGTGAAACTGAAACTGATTAACTTGATTAAACACCTAATTTTATGCAAAGCATATTCACTGGCATTGTACAACGTTTAAGTCTAAAGCATATTTATGACACGATATAAAATACAACAAATAAATTACACTAAGGTTGATCAGAACCATGAATGGAAGTCTCTGAAAAACAATGTTTTAAGACCTTTCTTGAATGCTTCTACTGAGTCACAGTTTCTTAGGTCTAGCGGTAATCTATTTCATAACCTTGGGCCTACTGTCTTAAAACCTCTGTCGCCGAAAGTCTTACATTTATTGAAAGGTATGTTGTAGCTACCTGCCATTGTGTCAGAAGACCTCAACCTACGTTCTGGCACCAGTTCTGTAAATAGTTCAGTCAGGTAGGCCGGTGCATGGCTCTTTGAACAACTGAACATAACAGTCAAGATTTTGAATTCGATTCGTGCTTTTATAGGAAGCCAGTGCAGTTGAAAGAGGGCTTGTTTAGGACTACTATACTTGTTTTGTCTCAGAACGAGCTTAGCACACATATTTTGTATTCTCTGCATTTTTCGTATGTCACTTTGGGAAATACCATAAAGAATCCCGTTGCAATAATCTAGATGCGATATGAGGAGAGATAGTAACAGAGTTTCGGTTGCATCATTAGAGAGATATTTTCTGATGTTTTTAATCCTTAGATAATTGAACATTGCAGTCTGACATTTTCTTTTGACATGGTCGTTAAAATTTAATTGTTCATCTAGGAAGGCGCTCAAGTACCTAATGCATTTTACAGATTTAGCTTTATCACCAGCGATGTCTATTTCTTTGGTTGTACACTTTTCATGTTGTTGTCTACTACTGAAAATGATGAATTCTGTTTTCGCAGAGTTCATTTTGAGTTTATGTTTCATCCAGTTATCAATGGTTAAAGCACAATTTTCTAATTCTTTGATGGCCAATTTCTCATTTTCTGAAGATGGTCTGAATTTTTTAGATGCGATATGGTCATCTGCAAAACCGTAAACTGATATTGATTCTGGAATAACATCGAACAAGGTTCCCACATATGTAAGATATAACCATGGGCCTAAACAGCTGCCCTGAGGGACACTACACTGTAAAGGGCGTGGTGAAGAGACTGCTGAATCTACATTAACACTACAGCTGTGTGGTCTAAGATATGAGTCAATCCAGTTAATAAAACCCTATCAAATTTGGCTGGATTTCAAACAGTTGGTTTTGAGAAATTGCATTTCATTTTTTTTTTGATTATTTGTTCAATTCAACATGCTTACTTGTGCTTTCTTAGTGGGTTCAAGCCCTGTTGCAACAATACCTCCTTTTTTGGGGGAGGGAGGGCGGAGGGGGATGTTTGTCTTTCACTTTTTTGCATCATGAATTCATGATGTATGCTAGAAAAAATGCAAACTCACTGCCAGTAGAGTGATTTCAGGCCCTCTAGTTTAGCTCACACATGGCCCTAGGCCTATTTTTGGCCCTTTGTATACATCAATGGAACAGCTTCAAACGTGTCATATGTAACTACTCAAATAATCTAGAATAATTGTCCCTGAAATCCATGGTTGGTCTCTGAATTTGGACTGACAGTCGTCCCCTGAAGAAGTGTGTTGTCATAACAAGACTGAAATCATTCCTAGTAGATCTAGTTGTCTTCTTTTTGTTGACAAAAGGGCAACCAGAGTGGATAGGAAGAACCATCTCTACATTGGCTAGATTTTTTTTGCGGAAAATTTTAGTTAATCAGTACCAGATAACAAAATTTCTGGTTCAGAATAAAAGCAGTATTTCATATGACAAAATCACTGTTGTTTAGATGAATGCAATTGTCTGCTAAAGGGTTGAAAACATAGTGGGAAAGAGAGAAAATGCTGATTACCAGCATTTTATTGTTCCCTCACTGTTTTCAAAAGTATTTTTCCTCAGGGTTGTTCAAACTCGGGATTGTGTGGTAAAGGGTGAACTTAAACAGGGAAATGTGCAGCTATCAATTAAGGTCGGGAGGGGTTTGGGATGGAATACATGTAATCTGCTTTTTCTGTGAAGGTAACTTACACAAATACAGGAATGCAATAGAGGAGAAGTAGGGAAGAATTGGTCAGCAGATTTGGTATATATCAAGCATTACCTAGATGTTTAGGTTGTTAGCCCTTTACCACACAAACCCAGCTTTTAACAACACAGAAGAAAAGGTCTTTTGAAAACATCATGGGAAAAGGAGAAGACGCTGGTAACCAGCATTTTCTCCTTTTCCCACAATGTTTTCTACCCTTCCCAAATCAAATTTCAATTTTTGAGCCACAGTTGATTTGTCGTGTGCAAATACTTTCAATGTGGACCAGTCTAAAATTCTGTTGTTTGGTAAGGAGTTAAAGCATAAACACTTTTGGAAGGTGATTTTTTTAGCTTGGCTGCCGAGCTGTGGCATCCGCATGCAATGCTTTTGTTTTTAGCTCCACTGGCCAAAGGCCAGCGAGCTATTGTCATGGCGTTGTGTCCGTCGTGCGTCCGTCCGTCCGTTCGTCCGTGCGTGCGTCCGTAAACTCTTTCTTTAAAAAACTTCTCCTCAGAAACTATTGACTGGATTTTTACCAAATTTCACAGGAATGTTCCTTTGGTGGTCCTCTTTCAAATTCCTTCAAATAATTGTGTTCCATGAAGAATTCTGGTTGCCATGGCAACCAAAGTAAAAAACCTTTAAAAATCTTCTCCTCCCAAACCGCTATTTGGATAGCATTATTATTTTGCAGGAATGTTCCTTAGATACAGGTTTACAGAATTCCTTTAAAAAAAAATGATCTGTCAAAAAACATGGCTTTTATGGGAGACTCATTTTCCTTTTATGGTATAAAGTAAAATCTTTGAAAAATTTCTTCTCTAAAACTATTCATTGGATTTCATTGTTGTTTTGCAGGTAAGTTCCTATGGTGGTTGTCTGCCAAATTGTTTCTATGGTGGTTGTATACCAAATTCCTTTTAAAAAAATGATACACCTAAAAACACATTTTTTTATAGACAAGGCTTATATTTCAAAAAAATGTTCTTCTCCAAAACTATTTATTGTGTTAGTTTTATCGACTAACAAAGAAAAAGGAAGAAAATTGGATTGACTTGACCTAGTCAGGGCTGTCCTATTTAAGCCCACACATTTTCCTTGGTATTAAGATCACAATTTACTCCAATGATATGCTATTAGTTAGTTCTAGTAATGAAATATCACTGGCCATAAATAAGATAAAAGCTTGAGCACCTTTCACAACTTGAGCTTTTCAATTTTGCCTTATTACTAAGCCTGAGTAACCATGCCAAGATAAAAAAGAAAAAGTATTTTAATAACAAAACCCCCATGTTGTAGGTACTTTATAGTCCTTTTGATATAGAACAAGAGAACCTCTGCACTTTTACTAGTTCTGGTAAAGGTTTGTTGACCTACTAATGAGTAAATGCAGAGTGGACAGAGAAGGGGTGTAAATCCTGGTGACCTGGTACACAGTGGGACAGGGCTTTACATTTGTGATAAGGCATTAATGTTACCCAGTCAAACTGATCCCGCAACTTCAGTACACCAGAATTAATCTGTGCCCTGGAGCAGGATATTTGATTTATGTAAATGCATTTGTAGACCATTTTGTGTTGTTTGCCACAGAAGACATTCTAACTGTGAAAAGTTGATTATTAGGGATTAGGTGTTCATTGTATGCCAGCATATTTCATTCTATCTGGTGTATTGATGTAAGTTGATCTATATTGCTATAACATTCATTCATTTGCCCTCCTAGCTGTTCTTTTAGATTACCCCTGTACCACACAATCACAACTTTTAACGACCCTGAGAAAGACATATTTTCTATATTTTGATGTTTCCCCACCCAAAATGGTTTGTGAAAGGACCTGTTGCAGACAACATATCTTCAAATTAGTAAGACATATATAAAAAAGGATAGAAATTATTGTGGAAAACTAAGAAAATGCTGGTTACCATTTTTTTCTTCTTTTCTCACAAGTGTTTTCCATACCTTTTTTCTTTAGTGAGCTAAAATGCAGGATTGAATGGTAATTGTTAAAAACTTCTTTTCGCCATTATAGAAATATCAGGCCTGTGGAGCGATACAGGCACTCAAGCGCCTCTAGTTTAATCCTGTTGCTGACCAATTGCAGACAAATTGCTTATAAACTGCTATTTCTCCTTTTCCAAAATGTTTTCATAATTCATAATAATTTACATTAGTTATCCATAATTCTTTACATGTATGTTTTCAAATTCATCTGCTTGAAGTTTTGGCGAACAAGCAAATATAGAAAGGAAGAGTTTACCTTTTCCAGTCTTTTTTATTATAACATGTACATTTATCATGATCATTATTTTCATTTCATGACAAGGTTTGTTGATCAGCTGTCTGAACTCTATACCAAATGACAAAATTTTAGACTGGTTAAAATTGAAAGCATTTGCAGACAACAAAATAAATGTGACTTTAAAATTGAAATTTGTTTTGGGAAGGGTAGAAAATATTGTGGGAAAAGTAGAAAATGCTGATTACCAGCATTTTCTACTTTTCCCACAATGTTTTATCAGATTTCCTTCTCGGGGTCGTTAAAGGTCTTGATTGTGTGGTAAAGGGTGAAATCTTTTGCCAAGAATCCCTGTTTTAAAAAGCAAGAGGATTTTGGTAATGTTGCAGGCAAATTTGCTGGTAACCAGCATTTGTTCCTCTTTCCATAGTGTTTCCAAGCCTTTGAAGATGAATCCTTTGATTTCAAACACATTCAGTGCGCTGTGTGCAAATACTCTCAATTTCAACCAATATGACATGTGGTTAAAGGTTAAATACTTTAATACGCAGGATGATTGATTGTATGGTGTTTAATGCCATTTTCAACATTATTTCAGTTATATCGTGGTGGCCAGTGCACCTATCCATGCTTTCCTTGAGTTTCTTTTACCAGTACTCTGCACAACAATCTTTCCAAGTCACTGGTTGCTTTTCCACATAACCATCGTCGAAACAATGGTCAGCATCGAGAGAGGAATGAATCCTGACGCAATGACTATCATCAATCCTCGGAAAGAAATTGGCCAAGCCGGGGAAAGAACCAGCGCCCTCCTGTTCTCAAGTCCTGTATGCTACTGACTGAGCTACAGGACTTGGCTAATACACAGAATGGCAGTCACATCTATATCACATCTATAGTTGCTTTTATGGACAGTGTGGATGAAGAGCAGACAGCACAGATCATGTAGTCTGATCTAAAGTCTACAGTGGCTGATATATTGAGAAAATTTCTGGCCCCAAAAGTCTTGAAATAGGACTTATTTCTAATAAAAATATCCATTTCATTTACTGCTACAATAAGGGTAAATTGAAAAGACACTATCACTGTTGCAATGAAGCAATGCCTTGGAAACTGTTGGAATAGAGCCTCATATTACAGAGAAGAAACATTATGTATTGTATAACTTACTGTAAATAAGTTACCGGTAAATAATTTTATGTAAATCAATGTAAATTTATATGTCTAACAGAATAATTTTTTAAATTCCATATAAAAATGATCACCAGTTATTTCTTACTTGATAGATTCATTAAGTTGATAGATTAATTAAATTTTATTGTATTAATACTCCAGTGAAAGAGTTTACTTGTTTATATTCCTTCCCAAAAATCATCTCCTTTGTTGCAGAATGGTAAATCATCGTAAACCTTTTCGTTTCCATGAACTACAATTTATTAAAGCTCTTCTCTGTCTCTAATTAGTTCTATTTGTTTACTGTGATTGTTTGTTTTGAATTGTCTTTTATTCGAATGATAACCTGAGAATTTTTGTTCTTGATCCGGGCTGGTGGTACTGGTCTCATGAGTGTGTCCTTGCCGGCCAAGAGCTGTTGGAAACCAGGTAGGACAAAAATAACTAAAGTGAATGAAGTACTGTTGAATAAGGCATAAAAACCCTTTGAACAAGTAAATTCATGTGTTTAACCCTTAACCTTATGACAAAATTTTAGAATGATCCACTTTGAAAGCATTTACAGATGACATTAAATGTGTCTCAAATGTTGAGAGTTGTCTTTGAACGGTTAGAAAACATTGTTGAAAAGGGAGAAATTGTTGTCTACCCACACCTTTTCCCACAACGTTTTGAAAAGCCATCTCTGTCTTGGTCAATAAAACTTGAGATTGTGTTGTGAAGGGTTAAGTCAAAGAACTTGCATTTGATATGGTAAAGTTATCAGACAATAAAAGAGAATAGTATTTAAAGCAGCAGGTGAATATTATTCACCGGCTGCTTTAAATATTATTTATTTTCTAAATGCCTCGACTGGCCATCTGGTTGGGAGACACATTCTGTCTTGGAACTCAGAACAGTGATATAAATCTTTACCAAACAACAAAACCTAGCTGCTTCCAAATTGAAAGCATCTGCAGACGACAAATTTGAAAGTGATACAAATGAACCAAAGTTCTTTAGGTAGAAAACATTATGGGAAAAGGAGAAAATCCTGGTTACCAGCATTTTCTCCTTTTCCCACAATGTTTTCAAAAGCCTTCTCCTTCATGGTCTTTCAAATTCGGGATTGCATGGTAAAAGGTTAAATGGTTGATAAAAATGGCCCCAGAGCTCTTTTCTTATTTACTAATCACACAATCATGTCCTATTTGTTGATGAATTGCTCAACCACCAACTATTCTTAATTGCAGTTTGGCCTTATTCTCAGAAATTTTCTAAATTTTTAAGTAACACCATATCTGACTTGCTAAACCAAATGAGTTTCTTTCAAAATGTACAATAAGACTAAATGTAATTTAGAATGGTTGGTGAATACAGAGACTAGTTACCAAAAGTAGAAATAAGCAGTGTACGAGTCTTACACAGAGAGGATAGGGAAGTTACGCTTGAATACTGGAAAAAGGTTAAAATTGCTGATAGCTTCTATTCTGTGATTGGTGGTGACAAATGTATTGCGATGGATTAACTACATGATTCTTGAACTAGTTCTGATACCAAATGAGTTTGCCTTGCTATGAACATTAAAAAATAGATAATAAAGTTTCATAAATAGGTAGTTTCTTGCTGAAGATCAGTTGCAGGGTATATTTTATGCTAAATCTCATTCTCCGAACAGATTATTTGTATGACAAAGCTTTAAATAGGCCCAGATTGAAACAATTTGCTGACAGCAAACATGGATCAAATCAAGATAAATTATCTTTGATAGAGTAAAAACATGAGAAAATGCTGGCTCCAAGCATTTTCTCCTTTTCCCATAATGTTCTCGCAAGCTTTTTCCATTAGAGTTGTTAGTACGCCAGATTGTTTGGTAAAAGGTTAAGGCAACAAAGAAACAGTGCTTAGTGCAAAGGGAAGATATAACAACAACATGTAACACACCTAAATTTATAGAATTATCAAAAATATAAAGTGCTTTATTCTCAAACACTATAAAGAGTATTTTTTATCAAAATAAAGGCAAATAGTATGGATGTGATAAAAGTCTTCAAGTTTATATGAAAAATTGATTCCAAGGCTTAAAAACATTTCAAGAAAATTAAATGTATAAAAATTTGACAAAGCTCTTGCAGCATATTAACTAAAAAATTATATCTATAAAAAAAATACTTTTGCAAACAGCAAAGGTAAAGATTTGATGAAATAGATTTGGTCATCTGCAAATGCTTTCAATTTGGAAAAGTCTAAAATTTCCTTGTCTGGTCAAGGTTTTTTTTTCTTTTAACCCTTTGCAAAACATCAATTTTTAGATCAAATGAAATTGAAGGTATCAGAAGATGACAATGAAAGAGGCAATACAAAAGAGCTAAAGATCTCTGATAGGATAGAAAGAATTGTGGGAAAAGGAGAAAATGCTGATACAAGGATTTTCTCTTTTGCCCACTATGTTTATACAAAGCCTGTTTTATTCAGGGTCATTTAAAATCCAATGATTGTTTGGTAACTGGGTTCACATAAGTTGATGGATAACTAACATCACTATGTTATACTTTACAAAACAGTCCTTTTTCTTTGATCCTATGGTTAAAGGGTTTTGGAAACATTGTAGAAAAGAAGGAGATACTGTTTACCAGCATTTTCTGCCAGTCTCACAATGTTTTGCGCTTTACAAGTCAAAACCATTGTTAGAGTCACATTTAATTTTTCATCTTGTCAGGGTTCCCATTTCGATAAGGAACAACTAGCCCAAGTTTGAAGTAAGCATCTTCAGTTATATTAGAGATACATGTAGAAAATGGCAAAGTTTTTGCAAGATTTTACAGATACAGACAACTCGGAGCTATGACAATACCTTTACCCCTAAAACGCCTTTCACTACTGTAGTTGCCTTTGTAGCCAGTGTAGATCAAGATCAGAATTCACCAAATGTGCAGTCTGATCTTTGATCTACACTGTCCACTTAGCCAAATCAGTACAGACAAAAGGCAGCCACGAAAATGCAATTAATTTGGTCTTTTTTAGAATGAAAATGTCCATTGGGTTAATTTGGTGCTTTAACCGTTTACCACACTATTTCAACTTTTAACGACCCTGAGAAAGAAGTCTTATGAAAACATTGTGGGAAAAGGAGAAAATGTTGGTAACCAGCATTTTCTCCTTTTCCCACAATGTTTTCTATCCTTCCCAAAACAAATTTCACTTTTTGAGTCACATTTATTTTGTCGTCTGCAAATGCCTTCAAATTGGACTAGTCTAAAATGTTGTCGTTTGGTATAGAGTGGAAGGTTGTTTTCTCTGAGCACAGCAGAGCTAGAAACACAGACAGAAATACAATTATCACAGATACATCTCAAGGACTGTAAAATAACTTCAAAGAATGTACAATGTGATAGAACTTCTGTACAAATTATCATAGGTCCTGAACAAGTAATGAAATTGAATATAATGTCATTTTCTTATTTGCTTGTAATTCAAAGTTAGCAGCATGCCATTTTGAAAAAAAAAATCCTTGTGAAATACAGAAAGCATCCTCATAAATGGGTTTTAGGGATAATGAAAATAACAGATTCAATACATGAATAAAAGAGAAGAAATTTCTTGTTACTAGCAATTCTTTTGCTGCAATGCTTTCAAAAGTGGTCTTCTTACTGTACACCCACAAACTTGATATGAACCCTGCTCTGTGAAAAGAGGGTCTCATGTATCTGCAAAAAAGTATCGACTCGCATCGGCCTGTCCAATCTGAGCAGGCTGACATGGGACAAATCTTTGGCTACTGGTAAATTTTCTGCATGTCCAAGGACCATTCTACCTCGTGACTCAGTTGGTTGTTATACAAAAAGGATTTTATGGATCCATATATGATGACTTGCTTGCTATAATGCATCACAGAGATGCAATAAACTCCATTGGTCTAACACGGGATAACGAAATTTTCCTTATCCGACACTGTTACTATTAAGAGCACATTGGCAACTGCCTCTTCATCATATAAACAATAAAGAGGCAGTCACTGATGTGCTATTTATAGTAACAGTGTAAATGAAAATTTGAGTATTCAATGATACACAGGTGATGCACCAATAAGCAAAAGTGTTCGATGATAGACCATGGAAAATTTTAGTGTTCCCTGATAGACCAATGGAGCTTCAAAGGCCTGTGATTAAACCTCCTTTTGCTAGAGCATGGCTCATACATAATTGACTACAGTTACTTGACTCATTCGTCACATATCTGTACAGGCTATTGCTAGACCAACCAAAGAATATTTTAGTATAAAAAAGACAAAACATTTGAAGAAAAATTTATTGGCATACATTGTGTAGTCAAAGGTATGGAAAACATTTGGGAAAGTAGCCATCGCTCTTTTCTGCAGCATTTTGAAATAGTAATAACTATAGGGATGCAAAAAGACAAAATATCTACTAGTAATAGGTTTCACATCTGAAAGAAATGGAAAATGAAATGTAAAGTGTGAGACTGACAAAAAATACAATTTTCTCTATTAAACCTTTACCACACGACAAAATTTTAGACTGGTCCAAATAGAAAGCATTTGCAGACGATACATTAAATGTGGCTTAACTGATGGAGTTTGTTTCTGAAAGGGCAGAAACATTGTTGGAAAAGGAGAAAATGCTGGTTACCAGCATTTTCTCCCATTCCAACAATGTTTTGAAAAGGCCTCTTTCTTGGGGTTGTTAAAACTTGTGATTGTGTGGTAAAGGGTTAATATTAACATGTATTCTCTATGGGGATGCAACACGACAAAGTATTTATACAGTAATAGGTTTAATATCTGAAAGACATGGAAAATGAAATGTAAAGTACAAGACTTGACAGAAAATAAATGGGCCATGCTCTGTGAAAAAAGGGCTTAATGCATCTGCGAAAAGTATCTACCCAGGTCAGCCTGGGCAGTCCGTGCATGCTGACCTGGGCCAAAACTTTTCGCTGCTGGTTGATTATTTGGATGTAAAAGGACCACTGTACCTCATGATACAGTCAGTTGTTGGACAAAATAGATTTTATGGATCCTTAATTATGTGATGAATTGCTAGGTATCATGGATTACGGAGATGCATTAAGCCCCCTTTTGCCAGGGCATGGCTCAACTACATATCTATTGATATCAACACGTTACCCCCAGCAGACGACTGTCTATATCTTACAGCAAATGGCTTCTAAAAACATTGTATCAAAAAGAGAGATTGCTCTTTTGTAATTTCACTTTTTGCAACCATGTTTCTATATGTATTCATGTGTTAAATCTAATGTTAATTATCCATACTCCACTTGGATATTATTTTCAGAGTTGTATGCTAATTTGTAAACATTTGAACATGCTTTCTTAAAAGTTGGTTTAACAAATCTACAAAGTGTAACAACCCAAGTCAGCCTGTGCAGTCTGCAAAGTGACCTGGCTTGAAACTTTTTGCTATTTGTAAACTTCCTACATGTCAAAGGATCATTCCACCTTATGACTCAGCTAGTTTTTAGACAAAACATCCGTATGATGCAATGACTTGCAAGGTATGATACAATAGGAAGATGCATGAAATCCTGATTTCCCAGAGTGCTGCTCATTTACATGAAACAATGTTTACATGGTGGGAAAACTTTTATGGATCAAAGAGCTTCGAACATTTGAGAAACACAAAAGTGCCATACAAATGAGCCATTCCCTGTGAAAAGGGGGCTTAATGCATCTGCAAAAAGTACCGAATCAGGTCAGCCTGCGCAGTCCGTGCAGGCTGACCTGGGCTGAAGCTTTTCGCTGTTGTTCAATTTTCTACGTGTCAAAGGACCATTCTACCTCATGATTTGGTTAGTTGTTAAAAAAAGTGGATATTATGAAAAAAAGTGGATATTATGGATTCATAATTATGTGATGGCTCGCTTGGTATCGTGCATCACAGAGATACATAAAGCCCCTTTTTCACAGAGCATGGCTCAAATACATTCCTTTGCATCCATTTTTTACTTCTGTCTTCTGTTGTCTAACAAATCACAAAACAAAGTACAATGGAAAATGCAATGATGTATGGCACATTTAAACAGTTACATGACTGTAAATTTAGGATCATATGTATCTTTACCTACATGTTAAAATATTCAAATGTTTTTATCACATTGTAATAATTTGTAATATCAAATACCTTTGAAAACTTAACACCCAATATAACAAGGATGATACAAGTTGCTTACAAACATGAACAAAAGATATGGCATTCACAAAAGTATACTCGAGACAGAAATGAAAACATGCAATTAATAAGTATAGATTTCTTATAACACTAATACTCTGTCAACGAAGCTGATAAAAGTAAAAAAAATACAAGAAGTAAGCAATAACAAGCAAATTCAATGAATTTATGTCCCCGGCAATGTTTAAAACTTTGTCAAAGAGTTGGCGCAAAAGTGGCATGCAGATAAACAGACTGTGTAAAAGCATCTGAAAAGTTCAGGACAATCATATAATAAGTAGTGCATGTAATGGATGAGTGAATGTCCTGTTTCTGACAGGCTCTTGTATTTTCGGTAAAAATCGGTGAAAAGGGGCTTAAAAGGGCACACAAGGAATCCAGTACATATATATTCTGATAGTGTTTAAGCTGAAAAAATGGCCTAGTTAAGAATGTGAAAAGGTGATAAAAATTAAGCTCGAGACTACACAAAAGTCACATGCACATCTTTGAACCATATTTAAAACACCTGTATAGTTTTAAAGGAATCTGCATAAAACTGTGGGAAGAGTTGAGCACAAGAGGTACCTACTTATAATAGGGGACGGACCCACAAAAAAACATGTTCCCTGTTTTTCTTCAAAAGGTGGGGTAGAACAGAATCAATATTGGAAAACTCGCGCAGGTAAAAACAATGCAACAGAACAGAAATGATTGCATAATATTCTCCTTTTGCCACAGGACATAAAAGTAAAGCTAGATTATAAAATAGATCTATATATATATATGTAATTATACAAATGATAAGGCACCGTAAAACACCTTAATAAAACCCTCAGCAGCAACAGTTACATATTGGTGACACAAAAGTAGCAACTATTACAGTTATGTGCCAATGATAACAACTAAAATTTCACAAACAAAAGAATAAACCATATCTCTCGTATTGCCATAATGGATGTCTCTTTCCTTTATGAAGCAATCCTGCATTTTCTCAATCCAGAGGAAGAAGGCTTTCAAAACCATAGTGGGAGAAAGAGAAAATACTACTGGCCAATATTTTCTCCTTTTTTCCAGTACTGATTAACAATAATGACTTTCGTCTTAAGAAAACAGTCTAGCAGCAATTCTGGTTGCTTGTATGAGCAATTCAAACTGTGGCTACACTACTTTTCAAATGCATGTTCATGTATGTTCCTGCCAATACTTCAATATTTAACTTATCACAGTTTCATATCTTTTGGATTTTACTCTCCACATACATACATATATGAGCTGCATTCTGGCAAAAGGGTGTTTAATGCTCCATGATGCCAAGCAAGTCATCATATAATAGTGGATGCATAAAATCCATTTCCTCTAACAACCAACTGAATCATGTGGTACACTGGTCCTTGAACATACAGAAAATTGACCAGTAGCGAAAAGTTCAGCCCAGGTCAGCCTACGTAGGCTGACCTGGGTTGATACTTTTCATAGATGCATTAAACCCCCTTTCCACAGAGCATATCTCTCTCTCTCTCTCTCTCTCTCTCTCTCTCTCTATATATATATATATATATATATATATTACTGTACATATTTCAAGTGTAGTTTAATTCAGTAAATACTGTTCCCCTTCTTTCCCATAAATGCTGTCCAAGTTTGCTCACCAAGGGGTTTAAACAGCTTTTGTGCTCTCTCAAATTTAGGTCCATTTTGCGAGTCTTTAAGGTCCGTTTCTGCTGAAACAGGGACAGATTTTAGGGAGCCATTCATGACTCCTGTCTCCAAGTTGACTTTCTCTATAACAGTCCCATAGTCTATGGAAAGGTAACTGTAACCTTGGTCATTGAGAGGAATCATCAGTGCTAGCACACTGACATAATCCAGTGTACCATCCCCATCCAGATCTCCTACTGCACCTACAGGAACAATAATAAAAAACTTGGTTAATTAGTTTAACTGTTTACCACACAGTCCAGACTTTTAATGATCCTATGAAAGAAGCCTTTTGAAAACATTGTGGGAAAAGGAGAAAATGCTGGTAACCAGCATTTTCTCCTTTTCCCACACTGTTTTCTACCCTTTCCAAAACGAGTTTTTATTTTTCAGTCACATTTATTTTGAAATCCGCAACTGCTTTCAATTTGGACTAGTCTAAAATTGTGTCGTTCTGTAAAGAGTTAAACAATTAAGGCATAATGTCATGCGTGTGTTGATGTAAAATTTTATGCAAACAGACTTAAAAGGAGCATTAACAAACCTAAACAAGTCTCTGTGACTTTTCATTTCACTAACTCCTTTAATTCCTTACCAGACAACAAATTTGTTAAAATTGGAAGCCTATGCAGACGACAAATTCAATGTGGGTCAAATGATCAGCTTTGTTTCAGAAACAGTAGAAACAGTAGAAAACAATGCAGGAAAAGAAAAAAATGCTGGTTACCACCATTTTCTCCTTTTCCCACAATGTTTTCAAAAGGCTTTTTCCTCAGGGTCTTTAAAACCCAGGATTGTGTGGAACAGGTTTAACTCTTTACCACACAATCCCGACTTTTAACGACCCTGGGGAAGAAGCCTTTTGAAAACACTGTGGAAAAAGGAGACAAATTCCATTATTTGAGTCACATTTAAATTGTCGTCTGCAAATGTTTTCAATTTGGACCAGTCTAAATTTTCCTTGTGTGGTAAAAGTTTAAACATATGATTATTGAAAAAAGACATTTTCTGTTGACAAGGATTTTAATCTTGCCCATCTGGTTATGAGAAGACCGCAAAACTGTTTTTTTGCCAATTTTCAGAACCTGCTCCTTCTATTTACATGGAAACATGAAAAAGCAGTGATAAATGTAACAGCCTTTTTTATGAACAACTATCCCCCGTTTTATCAAAATAGCTACCGAAGCAGTTAGAAACCAATAGTTCTGAACAGTGTTAAATAACAATAACAATGCCCCCACCCTCTTTGAAGCCTGGTCAATAATGGTCACTTTGACCTTGACCTTTGACATATTGATCTCAGACTTGGAATCCCTTTCATGTCATGGTGCTTATCTGTTACTAGTCTGGACTTAAAAGTGTCTACCTAATGCTCTAACACAAATTACAGAATACTGACAGCAAGAACACCAAATTGTCTGAAATATGTGCTGAGAAATATAGTCCCTCTTTTAAAGGGGACATAATTAAAAAACATTTAACTCTTTCCCAAGCAACAGAATTTTAAACTCCTCTGAATTGTAAATATTGGCAGACTACAAATGAAAATGTGGCTAAAACAATGGGATCTATGTTTGAAATGGTAGCAAACATTTTGGAAAAAGGAGAAAATGCTTGTTACCAGCATTTTCTCCTTTTACCCACAATGTTTTCAAAAGCAGTGTTTCTGCTAGCTCATAAATTTTGGGGATCATCTGTGACTCACTGTTTGGAATTTTGAAGATCATTCAGATATTTTATGCATCATGGTCTTTTTCTCTTTTTTTTTTTTTCGCATGTTGTTTGCCTTTGCCAGTTTGTAGATGTCGTATAATGCTAAAAGTTTTAAATGACAGTATGGTATTAAAGGTAAAATTTAAAAACAATGACCTCGTAGAAATTGTCCTCTGTCATCCCAATTACTCCAGCAAGTTGGTGACCATTATAGAGTATGGTCTAAAACGGGGACAAAAAGTTTAAGTACGGATTCCATACAGTCATACAGGTGAGATGACAGCAATGTAACAGAGAATAATGTCACGTTTTAGACTGATTCAGTGTAAACCGGCAACAAATAATTCAGTGTTAAAAAGTGGGTTCAATATGATTCTGCGGTAATAAACATGACGATTTTGTAAGATATGTTAATTGAATCTATCCTTTATGTTCCTTTTTAGTTCTGATTTATGTTGCATCAAGGAAGATGTGATGTATTAATTTTGTTGCGTCAGGCTTTCATTTTGTGCGTCAAAAACCCAAAAACGCTGACTTTCTGAAACGCTGCAAAAGCCTTTTTTTTTTAGGGTCAATAAAACTTGGAACTGTATGGCATGTATTGAACCAATCTGATATATACCTGTAGTTCTAGCATCATAATAGGCAACAGTACAAAGTTTCTGTGGCTTGTTGTCTTCATCATCAGTATCTTCCAGGTGGCGCCTTTTCCTTGATTTCTCATCATGACTCAAAGCATTTCCTGGTGCCCCTGTATCATCATCATCATCATCATCTGATATGAAAGTTCCTGACATGTGAGTTTTACCTCCTGATATTGGAATATCTTTGTATTTATCTGGATAAAGTTGTCTCATTATTTTTTCCTTCTCCTTATCTCTGTCTACATCAGGAAGATCTGTGAATATTCAATATATAGGAATTTCTTCAACTGTCTAAATTCTAATTGCTGAGCCCTTGTAGCTGCGTGCTAGTATGCAGTGTTGCTAGTTGAGGGTTTGTGAGTTCAAGTCCAAGCTTGGCCAAAATTCTGTCCAAATACTGATAAAAGTCAGTGACAGGATTAATTTATCTCTTAATCCTAACAATTTTTAACTCGTTACCAAACTACAAAATTTTAGACCCGTCCAGATTCAAAGCATTTGCAGGTGACAATCAACATTGGATTGACTCAAAAAACAAAATTTGTTTTTGGAAGGGTAGAAATCATTGTGGGAGAAGGAGAAAATGCTGGTTACCAGCATTTTCTCCTTTTCCAACTATGTTTTCAAAAGTCTTCCATTGTGTGGTAAAAGATTAAAACAGCCAGAAATGGACTATTTCTTGTGCTTACATGTAGCATAAGTTTTGCTACGATGGTGTTACTATGATGGAAGTCACATTTCTCATCACTCCTAATCCATAGCTTCAACAAAGCTGAATATATTTGCTCTGACATACAATATTAATCTTTGTTATAGGCTGTGTATCATTATATTGTGTCTAGCAACATGTAGTTTCTTTTTTTGGCAACAATTTTTGGACATGTATTCAGGTATATAATCTTAATTCATTCTTATATTTAGAAAAATACTTTCAGAATTGTCTTCTGCAAATTTTATTCATACGGTAATACCATCTGTTACGGAATGTTCGTGAATTATCTAGTAATGCATTAATGTTTATTCAGTGTTCTAATTTTAGTAACAGTGTCAAGATATTTCCAGAACTTTCGATGTTTTGTTTACAAAACATGATGTATGCAGAATAGCTCAGAATGAATACTGATTTTCATAATTACTTTGTAATTAGCAAATGATTTTAATCAATAGTAATATACATGTAGGTACTTAACTGTTTGTATGATAGGTCCATATCCTGGTCTCAAGGAAAAATTGATGATTTATTGCCATAATCCAACGAATATGTTTATTGGGAATTCCTGTGTTTTTCTCGAATGTACTTCTGGAAGTTTTTGGGTGCACTCGATTACGATACATAAAGGCCTAAACACAGTTGGTAGTTAGTCAGAAAAGTGGAGAGATTGGTGTTTTTTAAATCAAACATTTTGATTGTGACTGATTTTTGAAAAGGATTTAAAGATTAGATACTTGGCATCACCGCTGAAACATATGCTGTCATTATCATCATTGGATTCTCAGCTTTTGGAGATCTATTGAGACCAGGAATTTTATTTGTTCTTCATGACTTTCTCAGTTTTTTCTGGGTCAAGAGAATTGTGATAGTTTAGGACAGTTTGAATTGTTAAGACTCTGTGAAGTGCAAGTAGGAATTTTTCACTTGTATTATAAATTACAGTGTTTTGAATTATTAAATTCTAAAACATAATTTACTGGAAGTCTTCTGTTCTTTTTCAATCTATTACACCGTCATTTTAAGCCGTAGCCACTCGGTATCCAAGACACCGTAATACATCAAATAAAGTTATATGAAAGACAGCCAAAAAAAAAAAAAAAAAATGACAGCAAGTAGGCACACAGGCTTTAACTCTTTACTAAACAGCAAAATTTTAGACAACACGAAAACAAGAGCACCACATGTGGCTGCCCACACTTGGCTGCTGGTGCTTGATTTTCATTGAAAATTCTAGGTAGAAAAAGGGGCATAACTGTGTCAAAAATGCTTTGATGGTTACCTGTCCTTGTTGTATGGGTTTCCCTTTTGATAGTTCACAGCTTGTCCAAGATTGAAGTAAGTATCTTCAATAAAAACAGAGATATTATAAAATGTCAAAGTTTTTGCACAACGACACAGACAACGACAGAGCTACGGCAATATCTCGATGTTTTCTTAAAAGAAACAACCAAGCTAAAAATGCTGGTTACCAGCATTTTCTCTTTTTAGTCACAATCGTCTCAAAAACCTTATTTCTTAGGGTTGTTAAAACTTGGGATTACTTGGTAAATGATCAAAAATTTACCACATACCATAGTAATATTTTTCAGACGGCATGTCCAACACTTTTACTGGATTTCTTGCTATAGTTCCGTCCATCAAAAACACTTCACCCCTGTATGATGTGAGGTCATCAAAACATGACAAATGATGCTGTTCATATGACTCTCTCAAAGCCTCCTCTGAAATCACATTTTAGTCACCCTATATTTCACCTAACTTATCAGTTATCACCCCTACCCTTTACCACACAATCCCATGTTTCAACAACCCTGAGAGAGTAGGTTTTTTGAAAACATTGTGGGAAAAGGAGAAAATGCTGGTAACCAGCATTTTCTCCTTTTCCTACACTGTTTTCTGCCCTTTCAATTTTGTTGTTTGGTAAAGAGTTTGAGGTTAGTTTTTGACATACCACAAAATAGTTCAACAGATCCAATAAACAAACATGATGCAGTCAAGGATTTTGCTGTATATCTTCAAAGCTTCTTGACCAAATTTGGCACTTCTGACAGCACATTTATTGAGTAAAACTAATGTAAAACTGTATAAGACTTTTTACTGAAGACAAGTTAAACAGAAATAGTACCCTGGAAACTTCAAGAACTTACACTCAATAAATGAAGCAGATTAATTTTGTACCTAATGAACTATTTCAAGATGTATCTGAACTCATGACAACTTTCAAAATGACAAATATTACGAAAAAGGAAATTATTGTTTTGCACTGTTATGTAAAATTTAGTGGAAAAAGGAGCAAACAGCTGCCCCTTCACAACACTATTTTCCAAAGCTGTGAGATGAAAACAAGTCTCATCTATACAGTAATTGATCAATTAAGAGAACTGAAATTCTCAAAACCACTTACCCATACTGTGATTAGACAACAAGAGTTCCTCTATTGTATCATTAGAGTTAGATGACTTGAAGCTATCCCCTCCATGGCGTTTACGCCTCTACAAAAGTCAAAATATCAGAAGTCTTGAACCAAAGCTAGATAATTTTAGACTAATTTCGTGATCATATATTGAAAAAAAAACTTATATTTAGTGAGCACTCATTACCCTTATTTTGCAACCACATTGCATGTTTAAAAGTAATGTTTAAACTACAGCCTGAAAAGAGTTTCTTTCCTGCAAGAAAAATATGGCAGTTACTTTTCCAACAAGAATAACTGAGAGAAGACACTTTTCTTCACTTCACATGCTTGCACTTTATGTCAAACGAATAACATTTTGATAAGGCATGTGGTGGTGACATTAAAACCTTTCAAAGCCATATGCAAAAGATGGGGCTACTGCAGATGGTAGAGACCAAATAAGACTGCACATGACATGCAGTCTGAACTCACCTCTACACTTCCACTTATTTAGTCAAGCCTTTACAATACAAATGAGCCATGCTCTGGCAAAAGGGTGCTTAATGCATCTCTGTGATGTATGATACAAACCAAGCTATCACATAATTATAGATCAATAATGGCCACTTTTTTAACAACCGACTTTATCATGAGGTAGACTGGTCCCTGGACATACAGAAAATTGACCAATAGCGAAAAGTTTAGGCCCAGGTCAGCCTGCGCGGACTGCGCAGGCTAACCTGGGTCGATACTTTTCGCAGATGCATTAAGCCCCCTTTTTCACAGAGCATGGCTCAAATCTGTCGGAGATTCAGTAGATTGTATGTCAGCCATCAAAAGAAGTCAAATTTAAATATTTGGTGCTGAAAGAGTTTATCCTTTACCACACAATCTCGAGTTTTAACAACCATGACAAAGAAAGCTTTTGAAAACACTAAAATGAGTAGTAACCAACATTTTCTCCTTTTCTCACAATGTTTTCTATCCTTCAAAATACAAATTGCAGTTTTTGAGTCACATTTATTCTGTAATCTGCAAATGCCTACATTTCTGTCATGTGGTAAAGAGTTAATACGTAATATATTTAGGATTGCATAAAAGTGATCAAGGAAATGACATCACAATTACAAGTGAAAAAACAAATTGAAAATATTATTTTTCAGCCCCATCAAATGAACATAATGTCTACAAAAAGGTAATTAACCCTTTACCACACAATCCCAACCTTTAACAATCCTGAGAAAGAAGCCTTTTGAAAACATTGTGGGAAAAGGAGAAAATGCTGGTTACCGGCATTTTCTCCTTTTCCCACAATGTTTTCTACTCATATGAAATACAGATATCATCATTTGAGCTACATTTAATTTGTCATCTGCAAATGCTTTCAATTTGGTTGAGTCCAAAATTTTGTTGTTTGGTAAAAAATTAAAAGAGTGTTTAATCTGGACAGACAAAATGATTGTCAAAAGTGCTTACTCAGATTATTAGAGATCAATTAGATGGAATCCAATATTCTTTTCTAAGAAAACAAAAGCAGAGAGGCCTTGATACAGATGATATTCAGTCATCAGTAAAAGGACTGTCTAACGTGTAAGTGTCTCTCTACCTAGGACTTAAAGAAAGGTAACAAATCTACTTGGTCTTTTCAGCCAAATTACACAGGTTCCATTAACATAGAATAGAATTGGATGTAATCTCCATATCTATCAACAGACCAAAAGGTATGAGCTAGCTTCTGGGAAAAGGGAATATAGTGAATCATTATAAAGCAAGTCATTTAATAATACCAGGGGTGTGGAAATACTATGCCCGACTCGGGAAAATTCCGCTCCGGACAAGTGACTTTTTTCAGTTTAGTTGTCCATGGACAAGAAGAAAATAATTATGTGGAAAATTTTGAAACGAAAACCTGTTGCATGCTTATCCAGTGAAATACAAATGTTCTCACTTCATACAAAAAATGACATGCAGACGATCGTAACAATATTCTTTTTAAGGTTTGTCGAGAGTATCCCCATTGCTGACATGTCACATAATGCATGTCATTTAAAATTTTGTTTTGGACAAGTAAGCCACACTGGCAGACAAGTAGATTTTTGTAATTTACTTGTCCGTGGACGAGTAGAAATTTTTAAGATTTCCACACCCCTGAATACAGATCAATTTTGTCTAAAACCTGCTAAATAATACAGAAGAATTGTCCTTTGACGAGCAGAAAATTTACCAACAGCAAAAAGTTTTGACCCAGGTCAGCCTGTGTGGACTACATTCAATAAACCTCCATTTTCACAGAGCATGACTCACATACAAACCTTGCGGTCATATCTTGTTATTTTCCCCTCTTTGTCCCATCTAAACTTTGATTCTCGCCCTTGAACCCTGAACAGAAACATATCCCTGTTGGGCATGCTGGTTTTTAAAGACAGGTCAGAGGTCATCTGCATAAAGGCAGAGTCTGAAGTCCATAGGGTAAGGCCATCTTTTCCACTAATTACAGTTGCCTGAAACAATACCAGCAAAAAATAAAGCATTTTATCGGTAACTCCTACTATGTGAAAAGGCAACATTAACTGCTTTTGTGGACTGCCCATTACTGTCAATGGTTGTAAAGAAAGTCTTAAAAATGTGTTACAGGTATTTTAGTCTTCCTTAATGGCTGTGAAGTGTTAGTATCACTTACTTTGGGTAAAATGGGTCAAATACATACTTGAAAATCCAAAAGAATGCTTGAAAAAAGATTTGAGCAACAAAATTGTTCAATGCCTTGATTCCTTTTGCATCTGAGCTACTTCAAACAAATTTTTACATTTGCAAGTTTGATTTCTTGAACATCTCTGATTTCTTAAGTTATTTCCACTACTATTCTTCACAAGCCGTTGATCCATTACCTCCTGCTGAGGACATTTTGCATTTTGCTGCTAACAACTTATAGGGCAAGCTATTTCTTCTTCAGCAACATTTTTTCACCAATATTCGAATATATATATAATTAATTCATGTTCACTTTTCTATATTGTATAAGGAGCTTTTATTTAACAAACCCTTGCCTGTTTTGGGTTTAAAATTTCTAACAAATACTGCACGGATTAGGTTCAAGATCAAATTACACAGAATCACCAGAATGTAGCAATCACAAACTAAAAATCATAAAACATAATTGCTAATTAGAAAGTATTTGCAGATGACACATTACATGTTCCTGAAATGAAAGAATTTGTATTTAACACTTTACCAAATAATCCTGAATTTTGACCACCCTTGCCACAAAGCTTCTCCTTTCCCCACAAAGTTTTCTATCCTGGAAGAAGCAAGTCTCACCATTTGAGCCCCTGTTATTTTTTCTTCTGGAAATGCTTTCAATTTGGACAAGTCTAACATTTGTTGTGTGGTAAAGAGTTAGATGGGCTGAGAATGTGATGAGGAAAGAAAAAATGCTGGTAACCAGTATTTTCTCCTTTTCACATGATATTCTCAAAAACTATTCTGTGTCAGTGTTGTAATAATAGGCAACTGTTTGGTAATGATCTAAGAAAACTTACATTTGACCCTGTGTATTTGTCCCAGGCTCCAGTACACCAGTGTACCATGAAGTCTAGAGTGTCGTCATCATCAAAGTAGCCAGGAGCTGGAGCACTGAAATAAATCAGTTCAGATCATGTACTTTGACCTATTACTGAACAGACGACATTTGACCTACCAAAACTGAAACAAGTCACACAAAGGACAAACATTTTGAAGGAAAGAAAAATCTCCTCTTTTACCAGAAAGGAAAATGTGAGAAAATATTACGCATTGTTGCTCCTTTTTTTACTTAACATGCCCAAGACCCTTTAAACAGAGCAGCATATATAGTTTTTTTTTTTTTTTTTTTCCTCCAACCCTTTCCCAAACAAGCCCTGGTTTTCATGTGTCTGCAGTACAAGTCTTTTGAAAACACTGTGGGAAAAGGAGAAATTGCTCATAACGAGCAATTTCTCCTTTTCCCACAGTGTTTTCTACCCTTTTTGAGACCTTTCTGCCATTTTCATCAAATTTAAAATTGTTGTCTGCAAACTCTTTCAATTTGGACCAGTCCAAAATTTGTCATTTGGGAAAGGGTTAAAGCCATGGGATAAAACTTTGGTCATTTGAAAATGCAATAATTTATATATTATTTAACTCTTTACCAAACGAAAACATTCTAGTTGTCCAAACTGAAAGCATTTGCTGATGACAAATGTGGTGCAAATGATGAAAAATTTCTTTGAAAGTGCAAAAAACACTGAGGGAAAAGGAGAAAATGCTGGCTACCAGCATTTTCTACTTTTTCCACAATGTATCCACAAGCTTTCTTTCTCAGGGTGGTTAAGTCGGGATTGTGTGGTAAAAGGTTAATTCAGAGTACTTTCAGATATGTCTTGGAAAAAATAACAATGTTTTAAAAGAAGAACTGTTTATTCATTTTCCTATTATAATCGTTCCAGAAGCGTCAAAAGAAGTGACCATATTCCCCTAACACATGCTTTGAATAAACAAGACAGACTTTCACACCCAATTTGTACTATAAAGAAAAAAAAATGTCTAAGATCAAGAAGAAATGATTCATCCCTTGGCCCTTTTACAAACAATCCCGTGTTTCAACAGCCCTAGGGAAGGTCTCTGAAAACATTGTAGGGAACGGAGAAAATGCTAGTAACCAATATTTTCTCCTTTTCCCACAATGTTTTCTACCTCTCTGAAGACATATAACATCATCAGAACCACTTTCAATTTGTCATGTGCTATAGCTTTCAATACAGACCATTCTAATATCTAGTCCCTTGGTAAAGCAATCATCCAGACACTGCAGCATACACATCTACAGTCCCTGCTTAAAACTTTCAATACAATGGAACTTCCGGTTATGGCTACCTAAACAGAGCATTTGCCACGAGGGAAAATAATTTTTGATTGTAATGATATCTAAGTGATTTGTAACCTGTACTTTGCTTGAGACGTTTGGGGATTTAGGACAGACTCTATCTGCAGGACGAGAAGTTGGGAGTTTGATGTATTTTTGAGGTATTTATTTGCAGAACTGTAATTTATTCGTTGCACGCTCCAGTGATCAGTGATCACTATTATATAGTATAGGGAGTTTATATTGAAGGAGTAAAGAGTAGTAAGGGGGTGCTAAAGGTGTATTGGACTAATTGTATAATTGTATAAACACCCACGCTCGGCTCTCCAAAAACTATACTCAACAAAATTGTTAAGCATAATCTGAGGAAGCAGTAAGCAGTACGCAGTATGACATCTACTCCTCGCCAGACTTCATCATCATCGTCCAAGCGAGTTCTGACTTCCCCGGTTGACTTAATGGAAACAAAGAAATCTAAAGCTAACCTTGAGTCTACTATCACAGAAGAACAGCCTCTTGGTGTATTATCTGGGAGCGATGAGAAAAACGGGCAGGTCTCTGTTGACGCTGAAAATACTGGCTACTCTATGATGACTCTTACGTTATCTGATGAACAACTTTCTCAAATCACAAGTTCGATTCATGAGTCCATTAACACCCAAATTGAGAACATGGTGGGAAAAATTGTACATGGAGTACTTAGCGGTTTGCACAACAGGATAACAGATCTAGAGAATGAGAATCAACAACTGAAGAAAAAGCTTCAAGTTGTGGAGTCAAGATTGGATTCGGCCGAACAATACAGTCGAAGAAATTGCATAAGAATTTCTGGAATACCTGAGTCGAAAGATGAGTCGGTGGACAACAAGGTTATGTCTCTAGCAGACTCAATCAATTCTGGACTGTCGATTGAAGAAACTGACCGGGCGCACCGTATTGGAAAACCAAAAGACCCCTCTCACAACACTAGACCCAGAGATATAATTGTCAAATTTGTTAGTTACCGTTCTCGTCAAAAGATTATGAAACAAAAGTCACAGCTTAAAGCTAAGGGGTATAAAGGTACTTTCATCAATGAGGATCTTACCAAGGATAGAAGAGAAGTATTCTTTCAAGCAAGGGCACTGGTGAGGGAGAAGAGGGTGGTCAGTACATGGTCAAGCGATGGTGTCATTTTGGTAAAAGACAAAAACCAGAGGGTGCATCGAATAGAGAGTCGTGTCGATTTTGAAAAACTAGCTTTGGAAGTGTAGGCATAACTTTTTTGTCCAGTTTCTATATATCTATATATCTTAAGTCGTGTTTTCCATGAATTGGTTGCTATTCAACTTTTGAATACCTGTCTTCGATTGAATCGGTTAGTGTGGATCAGGATAAGACTGAAAATACCTTGCTGTCTGATCTACTTCGGCGAAAATGCATCGTCAAGTAAAAGAACATTTTAAACCGTCTCAGATTGAAAACAATTGCAGACGACAATTTTGAGATTTGCGCGGGTCGGTTCTGGTAATCTGACATGAATCAATGTATTGTTGGAAGGGAATACTTGCTCGTTTGCAACTTTTTCTCCTTTTCTCAAAAGATGTTCAAAAGTTTTATATCTCACGGTAGTATGAAACTATGGATAGCATACGCCATGCTATCTGAGTTTGAGCATATATCACCCGATTATCTTAAGTCATAGTTAATTATTGAGGGATACTTTGTCAACTATTATTTGGTAATCTTACAATATAAGGTGGAAGTTAATCAGGATCAGACGGCATAAATTGTGCTAGCTGATCCTGGACGAACGACCATCATTTTTCGAATACTTTTTATCTATGGGTTCATACTCTTGGGTTTTAATTATGGTAAGTTCTAAGTGCTTGCCAATTTTGTTTGTCCTAAGTTGCATTATCCAGAATTGTTTCATTTTTTTTTAGTCGAGCAAGTTACTAGGCTCGTGTGGGGTTGGATCAGAGATCATATACAGTGCTGTCGAATCTTGGTTGCACTTATTGTGGGTATCTTAGGTCGTACTTTTGATTTATTATGTTTTTCAGTCTTTTTGTCCTGCTGGGAAAATGTCCATATATTTTTAATTTCTGAATGTTCAATTACCTTCACTACTAATATGTAGTTGGAATGGGCTGTAATCGGATAGCATACATGATGCCGTGTGATCTTGGACTCATATTTTTCTTATCCTTTTGATTTCTTGTTTCAAGCATAAGTTAAATTGTTGAAATTTAGAAGATAAAGTCCTAGTCTTTTTATCTTTGAGCGACTTGAAAGCTTTTCTATTTAGACGGCTGATGTGGGCTGGGATCGGAGTGCACACTATGTGGTCTGATTTTGAGCACATGTCATCCATTTATCTAATATTATTCTCAACTTTTTAAGATACCTTGTCAACTTTTATATAATAAACTAATTACATGATACAAATGTGGAAGCTGATCAGGACCAGTCGGCATATACACGTACTTTACTTATTTCTTGCAGCTAGTGTGAACTAGGAATTAATGGTACGTGTATACGATGCCGACTGATCTTTGTCACTCCTCCTGCGACCGTCTATATACGTGTTTTGAAAGTAAAGGTTACAAGGTGGAAATTTCGTTAGAGAGTCCTAGGTTTGTTATCTAAGAATGAATTGATGGCTTTACTTGTTTTAACGGCTGATGTTTCTTGGGATTAGACAGCATATACCATGCGGTCTGATCTTTGGCACCATCATCCGATTATCTTAAGCCATATTCAACTGTTCATGTATTTTTTTGTCAACTTTAATATGATAATCATATAATATAAGGATGGGATTTGTTCGGGACCAGACGGCATATACTGTGGTAAGTGATCTTGAACGAACCACCATCGTTTCATTTTGCCTACAAGTTTATGCCTTTGGTTTTTAACTGTGTTACCTGTGAATAATATGTCCATTTTGTTTGTCTCAAACTGCTTTAACCAGAATTGTTTCATCCGATCCTTTTGAGTTGATCCAAGTTATACAGTCAATGTGGGCTGGGATCGTATGACATTTATCACGCAGTCTGATCTTGAACGCATACTTTCAGTGTATCTTTAATCGCGCTTGTGATGTACTATGCTTTTCAATCTTTTTTTACGGATGCCAAGTGCACATAACATAATGTTATGAGTGGTGTGGGTTGGGGTTGGACAGCATAAACTGTGCTGCCTAATCCTCGGCACACATTCTCATTTATATACAGTGATTTGATCAAATGATCTTTAGGTTGTATTTAGTATGGTTGTCTTGCTGGAAAAAATGTCCATATCTCTTCAATATCTGGTTATGGTTTTACAGTTTCTAATTATTATGGGTGTGAGTTGTGACCAGATGGCACATACCATGCAGTCTGATCTTTAAATTACATCTTTAGATGTTCTTAACTTCTGTTCCCAAAATATAAGTTACAATGTTAAAATTTGACAGAAAAAGTACTAGTATTTTTATCTGGGAGTGACTTGTTAGCTTTTCTTATCTAAACGGCTGATGTGGGCTTGGAGTAGATTGCATACAACATGCAGTCTGATCTTGAGCACACATCATCTGAATATCTTAAGGCATATTTAACAGTTAAGATACTTTGTCAGCTTTGTTGTGGTAATTATATACATGTAATAATTATTAAGGTGGAAGTTGATCGAAATCAGACGGCATATATTGTTCCGTCTCATCTTGAATGAACGACCACTTTTTTAAAATATATTTTGTCTACAGGTATACATATACCTGTAGGTTCAAACTGTAGTGCCTATCAAGAACAAATCCATTCTGTTTGTCCAACACGGATTTATCCCCTGGCACTACTTTATTCCAATTGTCTTGTGTTAACTGAGTTACAAGGCTTGTGTGGGCTGGATTGGATTAAGTACAGTTATTTTGATTAAGTAATATTTGGGTTGCAATTAATATGACTGTCTTGCTAGAAAAATGTCCATATTTTATTCAATATATGAGTGTCTTTTTAGCCATTACTCATTAACATGCGGCTGGTGAGGGCTGGGATCAGATAGCACATACCATGCCGTCTGATCTTGGTCTCACATCTAGTATAAACGTCTACTTGTGTACAAAAAAAAAAAAAAAAAAAAATCACTGTCACAATTACCACATTTTTCCCAACTTTTTCTGTTTTTAGTTGGCCTATTGGAACTTAACTATGTACATAGGGTTTTTCTATTTTCCCACATTTTTTCCTATCTTTATGTATTTTTCCTTTTGTCTTGATGGTGTGGAGTATTCATTGTTTATACTGAACTTGGTTTATAACACAACTGTTTTGCACAGTAAAGAACATAGATCTGGACAGGCGTTGAGCTGCTGCATGATGTTCCTATGTTTGATATCTGCAATAACATGAGTTGTAAAGTTTTAAGGTATATCTGCAGCCACCCAACATATTGTCCATATCTGCATTTCCACCTGACCGTAACACTTTTCTTCCTTCTGTCGGTTATTATCACAGTGTACCATTCGTTTTCAGTTCTTGTTAGTATTAGACAATCGTTATCCTTGAGCAAACATATCTTGCACCACAATAGAAAACGATTTTTGCTAGGAAAACGTTGCGAAGAGAATGTACAATTTTGTAAATCAGCATTTCTGAAATCTATATGCAGCTTGCTGCCTCTATTAGTAGTGACGCATCTTTTGATATTGCGAGCAGGCGATGTGAAGCTGCACATTACAGGCTGTACAAAACTTGTTGCAATTGCTGATCTATATGAGGAAACAGGATGGGAAACTTTGAGCGAACGTAGGCGAAAACACAAACTTATTCTTTTTTACAAAATGATTAATGGGCTTTCACCAAATTATCTTAACGAACTCGTACCTCCAACGGTCGGTAATTCATCAGCTTATAATCTACGCAGTCCAAACAACTTGCGAACCATTTCTTGCAGAACTAGTTTCTACAAAAATTCATTTCTACCGGCAGTAATTAGTGATTGGAATTCCTTAACTGATGACATTAAGAGCGCCGAAACAGTAACAGCTTTTAAGTATCATTTGAACCTTGGCAAACCCGTACCGAAACAACTTTATTTTTATGGCGAAAGAAAAATTCAGATTATTCATGCTCGATTGCACAATAGATGCAGCTCTCTTAATCACCACCTATATTTGAAAAAGATAGTACAGTCTCCTCTTTGCACTTGTGGTTCCGTCGAATCAACTGAACACTTCTTTCTTCAATGTCCAAATTATGATAACATAAGAAATCAATTAAACCTTACCATTAATGATATAACAAGAGTCTCTCTTAGAACTATCCTATATGGGGACGAAAGTCTTAGTCTGCCTTCAAATGAAATAATATTTGCTGCAGTTCATACTTATATTCGTGCAAGTGGGAGATTTAGATATTAGTAAAACTGATCTTATTTTTTTTCTATTAAGCGATGATTAGTTATCCGTCCTTTAAACTGGCTTAAGTCTTCTGAGTAATAAATATTCCTATGGAATTGTAAGGTCAGGTTGTAAGTTATTTTTGTTGTAAGTTATTTTTATGGTCCACATATATCGATTATTAGTTAACAAGTTTACCAGTATGCGTAACTCCACATCCATCTTTTCCTCTTTTTACCTCTATTGTCCTTCTCTATTTTATTTTCTTCATTTTTGTCTTTTGTGACTTCTTTATACATGCTGCTTAACCGGAGCTGGAGAGGAACTATATAAGCTTAGCTTTCGTTCCAATCCATTTTATAGAATTATTCTTGTTACTATACTGTCTGATCTGCTTTTCTTTGTAATTCTATGTAATTCTATGAATAAAATATGTTTAAATTAAAGCAATCATCCAGACACTGCAGCATACACATCTACAGTCCCTGCTTAAAACTTTCAATACAATGACAGCAAAACTAGAGTGGTATTAACCCATGATATACGGACTTATTTCAAACCTAAAATTTAACTCCACATAAAATTATTTTAATATTACCACAAGAGTACAAAATATCAAAATCCATAATAGACTCTGTACAGTCCCAAATATGGAATTTTCAGAACGAGGCAAGAGTCCAGGAATATGGACTTTTCAAAACAAGATTAGAGTCCCGAATATAGATACTTGCTTGGAAGACTGGTTTACCGAAATCCGATGTCATAAATCAGTATTATTCCTTATGAAAACCATCTTTTGTTTGGTTTCAAATATATTTTTGATTAAATGGCCCAAATATTTGTTCTGATTTTAAACTCAACATGTAAGTGTGATTTAAAGGGGTCATTTAATATGCTTAGGTACAATACTGAATTCAATTGGATATGTACACTGCAGAACCAGTCTATATTTTGGACTCGGCTGTCGCCTCGTCCAAAATATAGACTGGTTCTGCAGTATATTCATCCAATAGAATTCAGTATTGTACCTAAGCATGTTAAATAAGCACATATTGCTACTTTCATATGTGCATACTTTATTTTGGACTGACCTTTATATAATTCAAACTATAACAGCACGAAAACAGTAATTGTGCTATTCCATTCTAAAAATGGTCCAGAAAGAATGCAATAGATTTAGGAAAATAATTTTAATTCAGACAAAATCTGATAATGAAATGCTTATTTTTACCTGTATGACTCCATGCCATTGAAATGGGCCACCCATACTTGACTAAAAGATTTTCCATCAAAGCAAATCACTGCTCCATCAAAAGCGGACAGAACTAGATCTGTCACACCATCTTTGTTTACATCTACCATGGCAGGCGGCACCATCACACCTTTGGTTTTACCCCTGTAATACATTTATCAGTTTGACTGCTTAGTAACAAGTTAGTGAGTCATCTGAAAAGACCCATCTATTGGAATTCTGTGGTTGTTTTGACAGGAAAATATCAGCCAGTGCATATCCAAGATCAGGCTGCATGCTTAGTGCAGTCTGCTCTTGATCTACACTGCCTGCAGAGACTCTCTGTATCATAAAGCATAACAAGAGATGAATAATGCAAGTTCTTAGACACAGTCCTTGTTCTCAGGTTCTAAAAGAAATACAAATATTCATAGTTTTGGATAAATTGTGGCAAAATCATAACTTACTTGTAAATCTGTATGAAACCAGCAGGATCCTTATCCATCTCACCCCAAAATGCTTGACCTTCAAAGTGTGGACAGTTGTCAGTATTATTTTCCATTATATAGCTACATAGATCCTCTACTGACAAGGCAAGCAAATCTCCTGTAAAATGAAAATATTATCAGATCAGGGGCTAATTTCACCAACCACTCTTAATTTGATTAAGTCTAGACTAGCCACCAGTTTTGCTCAGACAGTTTATGAGGACACTATTTAGAATGGTTATGCTATTTCACAGTAAATAATACTTGAGCAGTGCTCTGGCAAAAGGGGTTTTAGTGCATCTCCATGATGCATTATACCAAGGAATTCATCACAATTATTGATCCATAAAATCCATTTTGTCTAACAACTGCCTGAATCACGAGGTACACTGGTCCTTTGACATGCAGATTGTGTAGGCTGGCATGGGTCGATACTGTTTGCAGATGCACTAAACCCACTTTTCACAGAGCATGACCCTATTGTTGGAGTATGGTCTGTTCTTAAGTTCATTTATATCTTAAGTTGAGTGCACAAGCAAGCAAAATAGTGTCAGCCTGATACTAGTAAATACATTAACTCTTTACCATGTGGCAAAATTTTAAACCTCTCTAAATGTGAAGCATTTGCATATACATGTATGACAAATATTTGTGACCTGAAAGATAAGATTTGTCTGTGAAATGCAGAAAACATTGTGGAAAAAAGAGAAAATGCTGATTACCAGCATTTTCTCTATTTCCCACAATATTTTCAAAGGCCTTCTCTGTTATGGCCCTTTAAACTCAGAGTTGTGTGGTAAAAGGTTAACGAAATTCTAAAAACATCTTCAGATAGAAAATGTTTGTTAGCCACTTTATGATTATACACAATTCCATTTTTCAAACCCAGATAGGAATTATCTATTTAACTCTTTACCAAACAACAAAATTTTAGACCAGTCCAAATTGAAAGCATTTGCAGACGACAAAATAAATGTGACCTCAAAATTGAGATTTGTTTCGGGAAGGATAGAAAATATTGTGGGAAAAGGAGAAAATGCTGGTTACCAGCATTTTCTCCTTTTCCCACAATGTTTTCAAAAAGCCTCTTTCTCAGAGTCGTTAAAAGGCGGAATTGTGTGGTAAAGGGTTAAAGATTTGAAAAAGAAACTATACAAAACCTGGGACAGTTTCTCCACCACTTCCAAATAGAACATAAGGAGTACTGCCATCTGGTGGGGTGTAGAGAGCTGGGGACATGTATGATTCCTTGTTGTTTGGCATCTCTAGGTAACGAGTCCCAAGGGGAATTCCTGTTGCCCCTGACAACATGATAGCCCTACCAGCAGGGCGGTCATGGTCCTACATGAAAAAGAAATTAATTCTTGTTGTCTATTGCCTACAGAAAGAACACAATGTAAGTTAATTCAGTTAATTCAGTATCTAACATAATATTTTTCTTTAGTCTTTACTTCCTACAACAAATTTGCAGCAGACAACATTCAAACATCTTTGCAAGACATGACAATCAACATGAATTATGTTTAGTACATGAATACAATGTAAAACCTTGCGGCAACAATAAGCAATTTCTCTGCTAAAATGCTATCACAGGGCTCTGCTGTTGGAGGGAAAAGAAAGAAAACAAGAGGGCAATGATGGACCTGTACCGCCCCACTGCCTTAAACTCTTTACCAAACAACAAAATTTTAGACTGGTCGAAATTGAGAGCACTTGCAGACGACAAAATAAATGTGACTGAAAAATTGAAATTTGTTTTGGAAAGGTAGAAAACGTTGTGGGAAAAGGAGAAAATGCTGGTTACCAGCATTTTCACCTTTTTCTCACAATGTTTTCAAAAGGCTTCTTTCACAGGGTCGTTAAAAGTCAGGATTGTGTGGTAAAGGGTTAAGTACATATACCAAGCACTCAGTTGACATCAACAGAGACATTAAACCATAAAAAGTTTGAATGGCTTTTAAATTTCAGAGAAAATATGCCAAGCTCAAAAAAAGGCCATGTATTTTATTAATTAAGGCATTCTGTTATGCACTGTTTGATTGGCGCAAATTGGTGCATATAACAACCAATGGTTGCCATTGATGAAACAGATGTTGCCTATTGTCTGGGAGACAAGAGATACCAGTGTATCCTTTCACCTGTATTCCTTTCTTGTTATCTTTCATTCCACCTGGGATGCTGCAATTAACATAATTTGATTTATGATATACATATGTAAAGAACCTATGTAATTTTAAAGCAAATGTGTTCGCAATCATCAGAACCTGATCGTAGAAATGCAGGAAGTTATGAGCTGACAACAGTGTTTTCACTTGTATTAGACCTTAATGATTAATCCATGTTGTTAATTCATATTTACAAAAGACATTTTGAATGTCACCTGCAGCAAATTTATTTCAATGTGTGATGTGCTTAACAAGAATTTGGCAATCACATAGAGCGTGTAATCGCAAAATGTTCTGCTTCAAACCTGCAAGAAAAACACAATAGGTGAACAAGTGTGTTGGTTATCGATAATTTACAAGGATATTTTCAGAATCATCTGCTGTCAGGGGTGTGGAAATACTATGCCCGACTCGTCCAACTCGGGAAAATTCTGTGTTGGACAAGTGAATTTTTTCAGTCTAGTTGTCCGCGGACAAGTAGAAAATATGAGGAAAATTCTGAAACAAAAATCTATTGTATATACATATCCAGTAAAATATGTATGCTCTCACTTTGTACAAAATGACATTTCGAATGATTAACAGTGTCTTGAGATGATCCCTGATTTCTGGAAACCCAAAATACACATTTGGTCCACATTTTGACGTACCTCCACTTTCACTGCATTAGACAAAATCGGTAAAATATGCGGCTGTTGTTGCATGTCGATTTTTCTGAAAATGTGTAAACACCTTCAAGATCATCATTATGGATTGAAATAGTTTTATTGGTATAACTTTAGCACCAATTCAGAGATCTTTGATGACAATGTCGCACACGTGAAATCTTTAGCCTTTAATCTGATTTAAACAGCTTAGGTGCGAAATGGGCCGTGATTTAACACCTCTGCCGGAAGCTGTCTCAATATTCAAAAGTTTTCGATTCAGCGATCAGTTGGTGCGTAAAATTGGAGAAAATGTTTTTTTTTTTAAATCAAATTTTCGATGCAAACGGAAGTGGGAAGTCTGAGATTCCGAACCATTTGGCGGCTCCAAACGTAAAGCGGACCGTGACAAGAAATATGACAAAAACATTTTTTTCAACGAAGCGTGCTTGAAGGAATTCCCGTGGTAGAATGCAGACGATCGTAACAATATTTTTAATATTTGTCGAGAGTGTCCCCATGTTGCAGACATGTCACTTTATGTGCACCTTTTAATTAAAATCATTTTGTTTTGGACAAGTGAGCCACATCGGCGGACAAGCAGATTTTTGTAATTTACTTGTCCACAGACAAGTAGAAATTTCTAAGATTTCCACACCCCTGGCTGTATTTTAAACCATCTACTAAACAATCCCAAGTTTTAAAGACTTTCATGAAGAAGGCTTTTGAAAACATTTCGATAAAAGGAGAAAATGCTGGTAAGCAGCATTTTCTCCTTTTCCCACAATGTTTTCTACTCTTTCAAAGGCAATTTCCATTATTTAAGCTACATTTAATTTGTTGTCTACAAATGGTCTGGATTTGGATAAGTCCAAAATGTTGTTTTCTGGCAAAAGGTTCAGAAAATAATGGGTTTAAACAGTGATAAAGATACCTCAGGATCTTTCAAGGGATCTCCTCCATTCAAAATAAGAATATCCTTCACTCCATCTGCATCCCAGTCCTGTAAAGTTAAGGCCTGGTATATATTCCAGTTAGCTGCAATGAAACTGTCATCTTCAGCTGTCCAAAGCACTTCCCCTGAAAAAAAAACAAAAGATCACATCATTGGTATACTGATGCCTTTTGAAAACACTGTGACAAAAGGAGAAATAACAACCAACATATTGAAGCAGTCAACACAGAAGTCAAGTGGTAACCCTTTGCCATTCAATCTGGGATTGTGATGACCCTGAGGAAGAAGCCTTTTGAAAACATTGTGGAAAAAGGATAAAATGCTGGTAATCAGCATTTTCTTATTTCCACAATGTTTTCTACCCCATCAAGGACAATTTTCCATCAAGTGAGCTACATGTAACTTGTTGTCTGCAAATACTTTCAATCTGGACAAGTTTATATTTTTGTTGTGTGGCCAAGAGTTAGATCACCTTAAACAATAAAACTAAGACAGAAATATGTGCACACAGTCTTGTCCTTTGAGAGCCCTTAATACAGCTTTACTCTGTATGAAATTTTGAGATATATTTAGACATTATTTCAGGCAATCAGGAGGCATATCTGAAAATTTAAAGCTCGAATGACATTTATAACTTTATGTTTTACTGAATAAAGCTTTCCACACTAACAGTCCAAAAGGAATCTCAACCTTTACTCAACAATCACGTTTTAACTCTTTACAAAACGACAAATTTTTAGACTAGTCCAAATTGAAAGCATTTGCAGACGACAAAATAAATGTAACTCAAAAACTGAAATCTGATTTGGGAAAGGTAGGAAACATTGTGGGAAAAGGAGAAACTGCTGGCTACCAGCATTTTCTCCTTTTCCCACAATGTTTTCAAAAGGGTTCTTTCTCAGGGTCGTTAAAAGTCGGGATTGTGTGGTAAAGGGTTAATGACCCCTAAGGAAGAAAACTCCTGAAAACATTGTGGAAATACGGAGAAAATGCCAGTCACCAGCATTTTCTCCTTTTCCCACAACGTTTTCTACCCTGTCCAAGACATTTTCTATCAAATGAGCTACATTTAATATGTCTTACTTCAATACTTTGGATTTGGACAAGACCAAAATACTGCTTTTTGGCAAAGAGCTAAACACTCTGTGACCAAAGACAAACCTTTCTTATTGTCTTGTAGTTGGCCACTTTTGAAGACTTTCTGCTGGTAGGGGAAATTGCTCATAGCAAGAAATTTCATCTTTTGCCGAAATTTCTTTACGTGGATTCATGTACTAGACATTAATCCAAGTGAATAAACCTTATTTTAACCCTTTTGTGGACAACAAAATTTTGTACATGTCCACATTCACAGCATTTGCAGATGACAAATGTGGTTAAAATGATGGTATTGGTGGGTGAAAGGGCAGAAAATTTCGTGGGAAAAGGAGAAAATGCTGGCTAGCAGCACTTTCTCGTTTTCCAACAATGTTTTCAAAAGCCTTCTCCATCAGGTCATTAAAACTCTGGATTATGTGGTAAAGGGTTAAAAAGATGCTTTGAAAGGGGTCTTCTGAAAATTTGCATCAAGATGTGATGAGATCAAGTGAAACCCTGCACCTTTTCTGGGATCAAAAGCTGTTATCTGTGCTTGTCTTCCAGTAGCTATACAATCCAGCAAGCTGTCTCTGTTCAAATCTACATCACAGACCGTTAAAAAAGCTTCAGATCGTGTGTTGAATCGCCACAATTCTTGACCGTCATAGCCTCTCAGTGCCACCATTGATGCTACACAAGGATATTCCAATCCTAGGTGAAAAAAAAGAAAACAGTAGAACATGCAGTTTGATCTTGGATCTACAGTGTCTGCTTTTTAGTAAAGTCAATAAGATAAAACCTTTCTTATCTTAACTCTTTACCACACAATCCCAAGTTTTAACAACCCTGAGGAAATAGCCTTTTGAAAACCTTGTGGGAAAAACAATTACCACTATTTGAATTACATTTAGTTTGTCATTTGATTATGATTTCAATTTTGACAAATCTAAATCTTATTGTATGGTAAGAGTTAAATGGATTGCAATTTCAGCTGTCAAAAAAAGTTCAGTTTAATTACTAGACACTGAAAGAGTTAACCCTGTACCAGATGAAAAAAGTTTAGACCTGTCCAGGTTGAAAGCAAGTGCAGATGACATATTAATTGAGGCTCAAATTACAGCATTTTTCAGTATATTAGTGTGTAATACAGGATTTACATTGTCCCTCGCCGTTCACCTGTGTCTTTGATAGGGTAGAAAATATTGTGGGAAAAGGAGAAAATGGTAGCTACCAACATTTTCTTCTCTTCCCATGATGTTTTCAAAAGTCTTTTTCTTCAGGGTCATTAGGATTGTTTGGCAAAGGGTTTACAGATAAGCCCTAAACAATGAGATGATACTATCAATGTTTACCTTTAACCTTGCAGTATCTGTGAAGATCATTGAATTTGTTACCAACAACATCCAACACGTCATTCATCACATCTGATCCGGCTGTTCCAAAAATGATGTCGTCTGCTCCATCTCCATCCACATCAAAAAGCCGCAAACCACCTTCCCCACCTATAATAATCAGAGCTATTGCTATTTACCAGACAAACAAAATTTTAGATGTGTCCATAATGAAACTTCAAAGCATTTGCAGAGAACAAATTTTGTGCTGGTCAAATAATGTGGTTCATCTTTAAAAGGGTAGAAAAGATTGTAGGAAAAATGAAAAGTGCAGATCACCAGCATTTTATCTTTTTCCTCCAACTATTTCAAAACAGGATTATTTGATAAGAGGTTGATGATTTTTTAAATTAAATACAGTGTACATGTACAACTTTTTAACCCTTTCAGCACCATAGGCAAAAACAGGGACTTTTGCGGATGGCATAGATCAAGATCAGACTGCACAGAATGTGCAGTCTGATCTTTGATCTACACCTTCCGCTTGTTTGGTCAAGCCTTTATGATAAAAATCTTCCGGAGACACAGTGGATTCTATATACAGCCATTAAAAGAAGCCGAGTTTGTTTATTTGGCACCGAAAGAGTTAAGCCTTTACCACACAGCAAAGATTAACCCTTGTCCTGCTAAATAAGTTCAAAAAAACTTTCAAGACGATAGTAAAAAACTAAATAATGTTATTTCAAACTTACTTTTTTGGAGAACAACATCACCTTATCGGACAGTATAGATCCAAGATCAGACTGCACGTTCTGTGTTGTCTGATCTTGATCTATATTGTCTGCAAAAGGTCAATGAGTTGCGCTTAGCAGCTTAAGGGTTAAGATCTGTGCAAACTACAGAATATGTAGAGAACAAATAGATGCAACTGTAATGATGGGGTTCCTGTCTTGGAGGGTAAGAAAACATTGTGAGGAAAGAAGAAAATGCTGGTAACCAGCATTTTCTCCCTTTTCGACAATGTTTTTAAAAGCCTTCTTCCTAAAGATCATTACAATATTGTTTTGTGGTGTACAGGGTTAAATACTTGTCTTTTGTTGTAAAATATGCCTATATCATGCATTTCTGACAAGAAATCTTTACTCTATGATAAAGGGCTGTCGTTAAAATACCATATACAAGCCATGCTTTGAGAAATTGGGGATTAATGCATCTGTAAAAAATCAATCCGAGCAGTCCGCGCAGCCTTACATGAGTCAACAGTTTTTCCAATTTGCAAATTTTCTGCATGACAAAAGACCATTCTGCCTCTAGATTTAGTCGTTTATGAGACTAAATGACTTTGTTATAGATCCATAATTATGTGATAACTTGCTTGGCACAATGCATCTCAGTGATGAATTAACTCTTTACAAAAAGACAAAAATGCAGATTGGTCCAAATCGAAAGCATTTGCAGATAACAATTGAAATATGAATCAAATGATGTAAATTGTCTTTGATAGGGTAGAAAACATTGTGGGAAAAGGAGAAAATGCTGGTTATAAGCATTTTCTCCTTTTCTCACAATGTTTTCAAAAGTCTTCTTTCCCAGGGTCGTTAAAACTTGGGATTGTGTGGTAAAGGGTTAAACCCCCTTTTCCCAGAGTGCCATTCATATGTATTGCCAAACTTGTTACCGCCTACATCTTTTTATTATCTTGCTGGTGACCATGCCTGAAAACATTGTTTTCCCTTTGGGGAATTAATCACAACCAGCAGTTTTGTCTTTTGCCATTATAGTCACACATGCATTCATGAATAAACAAAGACAACTATTTGGTAGAGGGTCAAAGACATACCACTATGCTTAAATGTCTTTTTCCAGTTTGGTGTCTGTTTCTTGAGCACAGTTTCAGTTGCTGTCTCTTCACTATGTGCTGACATATGTGAACTTGTGTTTATCACAGGTTTATTTGAAGGTGAAGCTGATGAGGTATTAGTCCTAAAGAAATTTGATTTGGGGTGATCAGTAATAAAATATTTTCCAAAAAACAAAGCAAGAGATATAACAGAACAAATGGTAACAACAACTGCCAGGCATATACAAGCATGTTTTAACTGGTTAACTTTTGTTGTCACTTTTTCAGGAGAAGATTTTGGTATTAGATTCAGCTCAATATGGCCAGTTTTTTTCTGGAATACAACAGCTTCGTCATCTGTGCCACTGTCTGATATATCAGGATCAATGAGACTGTATCTTCCTTTAGGTTTCTCTGAAATTGAAACGGATTTTACTTGTATTTTGTTCAATGAAAAGCAACAAGATTCTTTCAAAGTCTTGAACAGTAAACAACTGAAATAGAATGACCAGAAATTCACATCTGTTTTCTCTGATGAAGTTTCAACCCTTAAAGCGCCTTCCACAACTATAGTTGTGTTTGCGGCCAATGTAGATCAAGATCAGGCTGCACAAAACGTGCAGCCTGATCTTTGATCTACACTGTCCGCTTGCTGAATCACTGTAGACAAAAGCAACCATGAAACTGAAATTATTTGGGTGGTATTTCTATGATGAAAATGTCTGATAGGTTTATTCGGCACTCTACGGGTAAACCCTTTCCCAAACAAGCCCTGGTTTTCACGTGTCTGCAGTACAAGTCTTTTCAAAACACTTTGGGAAAAGGAGAAATTGCTCGTAATGAGCAATTTCTCCTTTTCCCCCAGTGTTTTCTACCCTTTTTGACAACTTTCTACCATTTTCATCAAATTTAAAATTGTCGTCTGCAAACTCTTTGAATTTGGACCAGTCCAAAATTTGTCGTTTGGGAAAGGGTTAAAAAATCTATATACCGATCCTGAATCTATAACTCTTACCAAACGACAAAATTTAAGACTAGTCCAATTTCAAAACATTTGCAGATGACAAATTCAAATTGCCTGCGAAAGGTAGAAAGCATAATGGTTAAAGGAGAAAATGCTGGTTACCAGCATTTTCTCCTTTTCCTACAATATTTTCAAAACCCTCCCCTAGTCAGGGTCACTAAAATTTGGAATTGTGTGGTAAAGGATAAACATTTTCGGGGACTGTAAAATCGTGTATTCTGAGCATTGTTCCATCTCTTAAGTCCAAGATAAATAAAGCCTCAGTCTGTTCTTAAAATAGAATATCAATTTCAATGACAAGACAGAGACAGCTTTTGAAACATAATGGCAAAAGGAGAAATGCTGGGAACTATCACCTTCTTCTTTTCACACATTGTGTCCCACCCACTGTTCAGTTCCATCACTAGAGGCACATTTGTTGCCCACAAATGCCTTCAACTATTCCTCAGGACTGCAGCTAAGGTCCATGTAAAGGAGTGACAGGACTTATGGTAACACTCATTTTCAATAATTGGGTCCATGTAGTGTTTCCCTTCAGAAATTTTAATTCGAATACAAATTAGTATGTATTTTTGCACAAAACAATTGAGTACAATCAGTTGTTCAAGAAATAGTCACTTTTTGTTATCCTGAAAAACATTTTACTGAGAAAATTTGAGTTGAGTATTCATTTTTAAATGTTCGTTACTGTCGCCAAAGTGACAACTGAACTTTTAGCAGTTTATATTTGGCAAATAGATCATTACTGTATGGGAACCATTCACAGTAAAGACGAGGTTTGATATTGTTCTTTGTAAAATAATGTAGCAAGCCACTCCAATGTTCATAAAAAGGTAGTGCTGAAGCAAGGTCTTGCTGTCGCTGAAATTTGAAAAAAGCACAAAACCTTTGTTATGCATTCTCTGTGTAGTGATTATTGATTTCCTATACATGGATTTATTGAAAGGATAAGGTGAATTTGATAAGTAACCAATATATAAGGCATCTAGAATAGCAAAATTTGTAGTGGTGATACACTTAGTTGAAAAGAAAAGCGACTTTAGTAACGTTGTCTGGTCTAAAGGTAAACTTGGAAACCTTTGTTACCGCACATTTCAAACAATCACTGATCCAAGTTTCAGTTTTATTTCCATGGCATGTACATGGTAGCTACCTAAAATATAACATGGTGATGTATGGAATTCAGCTTTGTATTAAAGCATTATTGATGAAATAGTTGGCAAATAAATTCTTCATTACTCAAACTTTAGTTACTAAAAATATGGAACTTTTTGAAAAGTCATGTTCTCAATGGCACACAAGACTCTAACACCTGTGTTACTATTAAGTTATCATCATTGTGTTTCACAGACAAGAAAGGTCAATGACACATGGTTTTTAAACCTGATTTGAGGCATTCACTTATAGGCATTCATGAGAGAGGGCATACTTTTGCAAGGCTTACTTTTTCACTGTAAAAGCATACTTTTTCCTTTAAAAGTTATTTTCTATGACTACCTGAAAACCAGTACCACATCTAAACCACTTTACTTTTACTATTAATTAGACTAAACTTAAACATTTGTTACAGTGATGTCAATATGTGTCTCCGACAACTAAGTTTTACACATATTTGATGTCAGAAGCGGGATTTAAAAACAGAAGCGCCTAGTCACAAAGGTTATTTTTAACAGAAATTTTGGAAAAGACATGGCCTCCATTAAATGTACATATCTCCTGAACCAGACAAGCAATGCATTCAAAATTTTCAGACAACAATCTACAGAGATATTTAATGTGTTTGACATTTTTGATATAACCTAACCAGAAAGTTCATTTTTCAGTTTTTGGTTTCGTGAAATGGACCTACTTATTGAAAATCAGCGTAAATATTGTGGAAGGAGAAATATTATCAACTGTGTAATATCAAAATGTCCTTATAAATGCAGATTATTTACTATGTAAATGATTTTTTTAATAACTGCACATATTACTAGTTTGTAATACGTGATTAACCCTCATCATGCTAAATAAGTAAAATGAAACTTTCAGTAAAAACCCCAAATTCTGCTATTTCAAAGGTATTTCGGGGGGGGGGGGGGGGGGGGGAGAAATCGCCTTATCGAGCATCGTAGATCCAAGATCAGACTGCACGTTCTGTGCTGTCTGATCTTGATCTACACTGTCAGCAAAAGGTCCTTGAGTCGCGCTTGGCAGTCTAAGGGTTAAAAAAAAAAAAACATTTCCTATATGGCAGTAGGAATCGACGAAAAACAGGCATCAACCTGGAACAAAAGTGACTATTCAACTTACTACTTCTGAAAGGAAACCTCATTTTTCTTCTACGCTGTCGAAAGAAAGCGTTACCAAAACATATGCTGCTTGAAAAAAAATGTTTGCAGAATAACACCCTTGAATAATCAAAGAAACAGGATGTAAACTAGACTGTACGTCAATTCTTTGAAAAAAAAACAGTAACAACAAAAACTTCCTGTTCAATTTGGTACCCGGCTTCGTGCTCCAGTTTGGATGCAAGGTTAGGTACCAATTTTACTATCCGGTGACACGGCATTCAAACTGGTACCGTTTGCCTTACTGAACGCACTACTGTAGTACCCGCAGATTTTTCTGTCCACCGAAAAATGAACCAACTGTTGAAGATCAGACGGAGATTCTATAGAAAGGAGATTGTACAGAAGCAAAAAGCTGCACATTTTGGTATTTGAGTGATGGATTGAATAGTATATTTCAGGCCGCTTTCAACTTTATTTCAGTCAAGTCACAGCGACGGCTCACTTCAATTCATGAGTGTTCAGGGTTTCAGCAGTACTAGACAGGGATTTTAATGCGTCTTGATGAAGTGAACTCTAACGAAAAAGTCAGAGTTTCGGATTATAAACACTCACGAGTTCATATTCACTGACTTAAAACTCTTATCATTATGTACGTGTCATGATGGCATGAATGCATTATCATTTCACCAAAAGATTCCATTCTATTACGAAATGTTCTCCCTTTCGCACACGGTTGTCTGTAAAGAGGGATTACAGAATGGTGATTATGCTCTTTTGGAAAACTGACTGTATAAATCATAACGGCAAACATTTTCCGACCATACTTGATGGCATGAATACCTTATCATTTCACCAAAAGATTCCATTCTATTACAAAATGTTCTCCATTTCGCACACTGTTTTCTGTAAAAGCTGCCAAAGACACATCTGAGCATTTGATCAACATTTTAACCTTAAGGCTGCTAAACGCTACTCAAGGACTCTAGCGGACTGTGTAGATCAAGATCAGACTGCACAGAACGCGCAGTCTGATCTTAGATCAACATTGTCCAATAACCCGATATCTCCCCCCCCCCCAAAAAAAAAATACTTTTGAAATGGCAAAATTTGGACTTTAACCATCGGCTTGAAAGTTTCATTTCACTTATTCAGCAGGATATGGGTTAACCCTTTACCAAACTACAAAATTTGAGGCTTCGTTCATATTCAAAGCTTTTGCGAACAGCAAATTATTTAAATCAAATTATAGCATTTGTCTTCGAAGAAATCAATGTGGGAAAAGGAGAAAATGCTGGTTTCCAGCATTTTCTCCTTTTCCCAAAATGTTTTCAAGGGCCTTAACTGTCAGGGTTGTTTAAACTCTGGAACGTGTGGCATAGGGTTAACCCTTTACCACAAAGCAAAACTCTAGACTCGTCCAAATTGAAAGCAATCGAAGATCACTACTTAAATGTGGTTCAAATGAGGAGAGTCATCAGGAATATAGTAGGAAACACTGTGGGAAAAGGAGAAAAAGCTGGTTACCCTGCTATTGTCGTTAAAATTCGGGATTGTGTGGTAAGGGTTAAATATGGACAACTCTGAAATTTGGTCAGCGTGTAACGAGTTTAACAGCCAAGTCACAGTGAGATAAAATGTATAGACACTTGAAGTATGTGCTTGTTCTCAGTGGCACCGATGGTTTTTTTTTTTTTTTTTCCCCCACTTTTTAGACTAGCGAAGCTAGTCTATAGCCATCATGATTGACCCAGAGTCAAAGTAAACAAAAAACCCCCACAGTTGCCAAATACTGCCTCATAGTAAAATACTTCTTTCTGTTAGAAATCCTAATTCTGTTATATATGACAACTTTGACAAAAACCACTAAATCTGTACCACTCCAATTTGAACAGGTCTTCTTACAAAGTAATAGACTGAACGAGATGTCAGTTATAAGGTACAAGATCTTTGCTTATATTTAAATTAAGTGACCTATGTATGCAGAGCAGGCTATTATCAGTTATTCCTACACCACCGTAACATTATGAATGAATCTGAAAATAGATATACCTAGGCAACTTGTAGCAAATCCCAGCTGCATTAATTCTCACTGGACAGGGAAACCTTATCATTTCTTCAGTTATTCATTATTTAGATCATTGTGTACAGGTAAACTGTTATGTTAAACTGCTATTTTACGTCTTGAATATTAACCCTTTACCACACAATCCGGAGTTTTAATGACACTGGGGAAGAATCCCTGGTAACCAGCATTTTCTCCTTTTCCCAAATTTTCTGCCCCTTTGGAATCAGGTTTCATCAATTCAGCCAAATTTAATTTGTGGTCTGTAACAGTTTTGAATTTCGTTTCGTACAGAGTTAAATAGTTCACTACATCTTCGGTTATTGGATATTGACTTATTGATTGTATGGTGTTTAATGCCGTTTTCAACATTATTCTGGTGATATCATGAAGGCCAGTGCACCTATCCATGCTTTCCTGGAGTTTCTTTTACCAGCACCACCTTGACTCCGTGACCTTTTGTGGACAGTGTGTATTAAGATCAGACTGCACAGAACAGCAGTCTTTTATTGGATCTACACTGTCCGATAAGAGGATATATTTTCTCCAAAATGTAACTTCGAAATAGCAATATTCAGGTGTTTACCATTGCCTTGAAAGTTTCATTTAATTTTTCTAGCAGGTTAAGGGTTAAAATTAAACTGGATGATGGTCAACCAATAGCATGCATAGCCCCGATAGCTCAGTTGGTAGCATACAGGACATGAGAACAGGAGGTCGCTCGTTCGATCCCCGGCTCGGCATTTCTTTCCAAGGATTGATGATAGTCATTGCGACAGGATTTATTCCTCTCTCAAGTTTCGATGGTGGTTATTTGGGAAAGCAGCCAGTGGCTTGGAAAGAATATGGTGCGGAGTACTGGTAAAAGATACTCCAGGAAAGCATGGATATGTGCACTGGCTGCCGCTATATAACTAAAATAATGTTGAAAATAGGGTTAAACACCATACAATCAGTCAATCAATTAAATTCGCTGGTCTGTCAGTACTTTCAGTACTTTGATTCTTAATCGCGATCAAAGGAGAGAAAAAAGCAAGAAGAAAAAAAGGTCAACCTCTTTGAACACCACCATTTATTCATCTATTCATTTACTAATTTGTTCATCCAACATATTATTTTATACACCTTTCGCTATAATCTTCGTTGTTAACCGATTTCTTTTAAATCTAAAACATTCCTGTTTTATGGATGAAAGGTGAAACTGTGAACAATTAATGGTCCAAGGGAGAAAATTCGTATGAGATTTCATTTCTATTTAGACCAGAGTCGTTTCCCATATTAGTTATGGCCAGCATAAAACCGAAACCGAATAAAAGACAGCGTTGCGCGTTGAGGACGGAAAGACAGCCGATTAAAAAAAAAAATTGATTTCTTTCTTAATCGAGATTTTCATGATAAATTCTGGTATGTATTTACGACACGACAATAAATATTCACAGTTCTGAAGATAGGATTAAAAATGATATGACCGATTTGAAGAAAGAGTAGTTACAGACATAAATGAGATTTTGTGCAATGCAAAAAGACAGTAGTTTCCATTGTATTTTATCCATATTTGTAAACACAACGACCGCAAAATTTTGAAGTGAGAAATCAAGTAAGTTTTCGCCTAAGTTGAATTTGAATTCAATTTTGGTATTAACATTTAAAATCAATAAAGGAATAAATGCGATCTCTCAAAGCACTAAACGTACACTGAAAAATACACAGTTACGATACTAAAGCGGTAATCGTCCCTATTAATCCTAAGGCTGCCAAGCACCACTCAAGGCCTTTTTGCGGACAATGTAGATCAAGATCAGACTGCACATAAGGTACAGCCTGATCTCTAGACCACTGCTGTCCGATAAGGAGATATTTCTCCCCGAAAACATTGACTTGAAGGTATCATTTAACTTATTCAGCTGGATAAGAGTTAATTCTGATAACTGTGAAGACTTTCAATTTGGTTTAAAATTTGAATCAACAAATATGGTTAAAAGTAATAAGCTATTATATTGTGTAAAATTTGACACTATTTGTTTGTTACAAGAAACACGAGGCCAACGTGTGTGAAAGGATCGGAAATCGTTTTAGGCATCTTGAATTCGCCTAGTACAAGAAATTCTAACTCTTTACCACACAATGCCAAGTTTTAACGACCCTGAGGAAGAAGCCTTTTGAAAACATTGTGGGAAACGGAGAAAATGCTGGTAACCAGTATTTTCTCCTTTTCCCACAATGTTTTCTATCCTATCAAAGACGATTTACATCATTTGATTCACATTTCATTTGCCGTCTGCAAATGCTTTCAATTTGGACCAGCCTACATTTTTGTCGTTTGGTAAAGAGTTAAAATTAGTTATTGCAATATTGTCTGGTCGAAAATTCTGCAGGCCTACTTGTCAATGTTTACTAAAACCTTAATAGCTAACGTTTCGGCGAAGATGTCTTTAACTGAGAACTGTATAATTTAATTCCTCACCCAAAGGGTTTCACCTGTTTGAGATGTGTGTGTGTGTGTGTGTGTGTGTGTGTAAGGAAATCTCTCATCATAAATTTGAATTTAAGGCTGTACAAGTTTTTTCCTTTACACTCTAAAAGCGAAAGGAAAATCTCACTGACAGCATAGAGATATTAAATGGAAAGTCAAATATAAATGCGCTTTATTTACTTAAACTATATAATTTGAGGAAAAAAAATACATGGTAATAGCAATGTTAAGAAATGTGACATTAATTGCATATTAATTGTACATTTTACAGTTTTTCGGCAGCAACTATATATATAAATTATATGGGCATGTCTTGACACCATTTTATTTCATGATTTCATCCTTTATTGTCAACACTTGATACAGATCTAACGTGACACTAATTTCATTCAGAAAAAGACAGAAAAAGAATTTCTGTGAGCTTTAAAACTTTATTATCTTGCAAGTTTGCAACGTAACACTTTGTGACGTGGACCTCCAGATTCTTGCAAAAGTTTGCCGTAGTCTACTTGCAATGGTTTCACATTGCTAGGAATAAATCTAGCTTTTAGGTCAAGTAAGTACATGTAAATCTATCTATAGAAGACTTAATTCTTTACCATACGACGATATTTTAGACTCGTCAAAATTCAAAGCATTTGCAGACGAGAAATTTAATGTGGCTCAAATGATTGGATTTGTTTCTGAACGGTTAGAAAAAATCGTCACGGGGAAAAGGAGAAAGTGCTGATTACCAGCAATTTCTCCTTTTGCCACCATGTTTTCAAAATTCTAATTTCTCATCGGCACTGTATGGTAAGGGGTCAATTAAATCTTGTCAACATCGATCCTTTCCCACACACTCATGTGTTTTAACCACGAGGAAAAATTATTTGCCTAGTACTAATAAAAGAAATTCCCTGAATCCATAGTTCGGTGCACTGGCCGACGCGATATAACTGAAAAGAAAAAAAAAAATGTTGAAAACGTCTTTTAACACAACTAATTTAAAAAAAAGTGGCTGTTGATTTAAAAAAAAAATGTCCTTTCTGGTATTTCTTTGAACCAGGGATCGTATATAACAATTTACAACCCCTGTTTGGACCCCAAGTAGGCTGTCTTTGGATAGGCAGTAATCACTTCTAAAGGCCTATCTATAGATCTGTGACTTCTTTTTATGAAAGCTGATCAGCTTAGACACGAGCATGGATAAGATTTATATAATCTTACGCGGGCTTCATTAGATTTTTTTTTGCTACAAATTAAATAAGGTTAATACAGAAAGTAGATCTACTTTTCCCTGCAAACATAAAGAAACTGGACGAGTTGCAAAATTTTGGTGTGATTAAAGAAATAGCTTTGGAGGCTACTAACTATTTACTACACAATAAAATTTTAGACTCGCCCATATTCAAATCATTTGCACAGGACAAATTAAGAGTTATTCAATACCCGATTTTATTTTTCTTTCAACGGATAGAAAGGATAGACTTGAAACATTGTGAAAAAGAAAGAAAATGTTGCATTTTCTCCCTTTTCAGCAATGTTTTCAAAACACTTCTTTCCTAAGGTGGTTTAAACACGGGTTTGTCTGGTAAAGAGTTAAGGAAATGCCAATGAAAGTTTGTTTTCAACATTTGTCTTTCTTTTGTAGGCCTAACGATGGTTTTCCATCTATGCCTTATCATCATACAGTAATGTTTTTTTTTCTTCCCTAAGTTTGGAGGATAATTAAAATTCGAAAAGATTGGGACCCACTCTGTACCTATTTTACAGAGAACAAAGTTTTGGACTAGTCTAAATTCAGAGCATTAACCAACAAATTGATATTGTCGCTTACACAATAGGAGTTATCTTGAAATAGAATAGAAAACAATAAGCTGGTACCCTTTGCATCTTCCGTAATCGTCCAATTTATAAGAAAAAAAAGCTCTCCTTTTTCCACAATGTTTTCAAACGTCGACTTCCTTAACCTCGTCAAGACACAGACTTGATTGGTAAGGGGGGAAGAGCTTATCTAAGTTATTTCTTGAGTTCATGCACAAATAGCCTATGTGGTGCTAAGAGTGTTAGCCTTGCTTCAAAGTAGGTCTTTAGTTATTTGTTATATAAATCAACTTGGCATTGACCTATATTACTAAAGGTCTATTTTTAGAATTATTTCAACAACCGCAACATCTTGGATTATGCCATGCGTGGTTGTTAGCCTTGACCTAGATAGATGCAATCCGATTGAAGTTGTTGACATGAAGACTCACATACAGATGTAATTTACTTGTCAAAAGCACAGAAGTAACGCGTAAGGATTAGAAGTTCCGGGTCCTAAAAAGAAGAAATTCGAAAGACAGCATGCCGGAGAAACCAGACACCCATACATTTAAGCAGACGCTGAAAATGAGACGAAGCTATGTCGGGTAAGAAGCACACCTATTTTTCCCGATCATGTTCTGAGCTCGAATTTTTAACGTTACACAAGAGCTTCTTTAATCATAACTGAACTGTAATACAGTATAATATATTTCGTTTATAGAAAGGGGAGATGTCCTACCATCTTGGTAGGTAATAGCTGGAGAACTCGCTATTAAAGCAAGGGATTGAGTCCAAAACCAACAGCACTTTTTAACCCTTTGGAAATGACATGTACTTGAATGGTGTCAGAAATGGTTGTAGAGACCACTGGTGTCAGACCGGAGAATTGGGGTGGCTTTAAAACATCAGGAGTGTTGTGATACTGTCATTTAGATAGTTGAGATGTGAAGTGGTCTGCAAGCTCAGTTGTAGAGCATTTGCCGTATTAGTACAGATAACTGTCCCCAAACGTGATTGTAGCTTTTGACACATGCCCTCATCACGCCGACAATTGTGATACTAAGCCTTGATGTTTGTGTACTTAAATTGCAGGGTAAAAAATGAAACTTCACCAACCTTTATGTGTTATTTAATTATTGTTCTTCAAGTATACAAGACATGCCCATTTTTTTTCAAATATTCACAAAACCATTTCTGTTGGCATGACACATCCGACACAGAGCAGCCATTTTGTCGTGCGGGTATATTCAGGGAGAGTGAGAATAAACTACCAGGGTTCCCATTCACGCACACATGTGCGTAATTCACGCACTGGGTTCAATAATCACACACAAAAATATGAAGTGAAATGTGCATGCACACACAAATTTCAGGGCTCCCACTGTCGAATACCAGTGGCGGCAGATGGGAAAAATTGGAAAAAATATCTCCAAAGCTGGTGAACCTACTGGCAACAAGTAATGTCTTTACATGAATTTTCAAAGATCTAAAGCCTGACAAATACAATAAGTATCAAGTGTGAAGGATGCATGGGTAACTGTTTATCATAGCTGATCAAGTTGTTCAGGCCTCGGCTGAGTGGGCAAAAAAGTCGCCGGGCAAAGCGAAATCGAAGTCGCCTGTAAAAAGTCGGAAAGTCGCCTCGCGTATATTGACAATGCGTCAGGTACTCAGTACATAATCAGCATGTGTAGATTTAATATATTACTTAACAGTGTGTCCTACCCGATTCACAGCTGGTGTCCAATCAGCGAAATTAATTGTTTTCAACTGTCCGATTTGACAAGCAGTTGTTAATTTAGTTTTGCGGCTACCAAATCCCCCTTCTTAATTTGTAGGTGACAATATTCACCCTTTGCCCCTTCAAGTTGCTAAAATTATTGCGAAGTTTAACCAATATTTTTCGCCAGTCATAACAAACATTGGCGCCGCCTAGCAGCTTGTCTGGCCTCTTTTTTTTCAGTGTAAAACCCAGACTCAGATATCAATGTTTATTTCCAAAACGTTCGAAATTGAAATGTAATTGGCACCTTGCTTTGAAAACACCATTTACCCCATCCTTTAATACTCACACTTTTACTAACGAATAGACAGGATGATGTATTTAGATAATCTGCTAAAAACATGCGGCAATATTCTGAAATCATGTGACAAATTGGCGCCAACTGTGTCACGTTACTACTGATTTTTGGGCGAATTCCAGCGAAGTCACATGATTCAATTTCAGAATGGCGGCGGGACATTCACATTAGCTCAAGGGCGGTTTTCTTTCAAACTTTTGGACGAAATTGCATATTTTTCTTTGACTTGAACAAAAAGATGAAATTAAAAGAATATATAAACATTCTTATTGATTCTATACTCTGTTAAAATTTTGACATTTTTTTCTTGATCGGACCCTATCTACCGCAAACGCACAATCTACGAGGCTAAATCAGGTGTTTAAGTTGGAAATGTATGTCCTTAGTGATGTTTTCATTAACAATTTATCTGTCATCAGCTAAAGACAAACAGTATTGAGAAAAACTTATCTTCGATGTCTCTAGCTGTCAGTAACTGGACTTTAAATACTGTGAGGAAGTTGAAAACATTGTGCCAATAGGGGAAAATGCTGGTAGCAAGCTTTCCTCCTTTTGACATAATATTTTCGTAACTTTTTAACATTATTTACATCCTTTGAGTAATTATCTACATGTATTTGCCTGCTGTAAATGCTTTTGATTTGATATTTAGAATTTTTTCTTACCTAGGCAGGGACAGGGATTGTAATATATGATCCCTGGTAAAGATAATGATTTTCAGCAAAACATTTTGTCCAGGGTTTTGGGAAAAAATATAGTGCCTTGAAGAATTTAGAAAAAAAAGTGTGCTAGGAGAAACCAGTGCTCAAAAACAAGTACATGTATTTGCTTTCTCTTTCCATAATGTTTTTATCCAGAAAGTGTATGAACTGAGCATAGTAAACAATGAATAAATATGTTTTAAGTCGTTTCTAATAGGAATAAGTATATTAATCATTTAAAAGATATGAATTATAAAATATTTTCATTTAATTTACATGGTTTTCTATCAAATCAAACTGTTAAGTTGTTAAAATATTGTTATTTCCTTCTATAAGTCCGACCACATCCACATTTTAACGTCTGTCCAAACATCTCCTCAAAATCTGTCAGTCTGACTACTTCTCCCCATTTTGAAAAACTTCTCCAAATTCTCAGACTTGGGAGAAGTCAGTTCTCCCAAAAGTCTGAGAGTTGGCAGAGAGCTGTTGTTATATGTCATTTATTTAAAAGTATCAATGATATTTATCAGCTTAAACTCTTTACCACACAATCCCGAGTTTTAAGACCCTAAGGAAGAAGAAATTTGAAAACATTTTGGGAAAAGGAGAAAATGCTGGTAACCAGCATTTTCTCCTTTTCACAAAATGTTTTCTTCTCTGTCAAAGGCAAATTCAATTATTTTAACCACATCTAATTTTTCATCAACAAAGTGCTTTTAATTTGGATATGTCTAAAATTTTGTTATGTGGTAAAAGGCTAAACTTAATGACAAATTTATGTCAGATCATGCAGAAATACGACTCTAAAAATTAACTGGCATGAAAAAAAGATCACTGCAAAAAACGCTGAATTCCATGACACAAGAAAGATTGGTTTGACATTGTCCAATCATAGGCATTTCAAACTGTCTACTCAGCTTCGATAATGACTTTCAGGGGTGACTTTTACATAAATATGTCTATAAAACAATAAGGGAAAGCTAATTGGGATCTGAAATTGACAGTGAAATGGAAAATTCTACTGGCCATCAGGTTGAGAGTTGTCCCTCTGAACCTGGTTCCATGAGTAATGAAATGTTAAAAGCAACTTCTATTTTTAAATTACTCCTATTGTTTTCAAGAGCAGAATGATGTCTGCAGAGTGAGACTCCTCAAAACAAATTTTCAATACACCAGACCTTTACTTTCCTCCATAGAAGCTCTAAAATTGTCATTATTAATTAAGTGCACTCCTAGTATTTCTCTTGCACTCTTAAACTTGTACCCCAAGGAGTGGATGCACTCTGAGAAAAAGATGTGAGTGGAAACGCTCATTACCATTTTAAAAATAGACTGACCTTTAAGCTCCTTCACTCGTATGGTCCTGTGATAGCAATTAACAGCAATTCTATTGGAAGTGAATTTTTTTTTTCAGAAAATGTTCAAATGCAGTTTTGTCTTGAAATAGTTAGTAGTTTTTATGGGGAAAGGGTTTTTGTATAGTGCAATCATGTGGTTTGAAGAGTTTTTAAATTTTGCCGATTTCTCACTTTAAAACTCATTTTTCTGGGATTTTTGCAGACAATGATAATATCAACAAATTGCATGACATCATCAGCCTTGATTTCAATACAGTATCACATGTCTTATAAGAAATACAAAATGGCCATGAACTTCGATATATTGCAATTTTAGATGGGCAATCGCCCAAAAGATTGGGCAAAATCTCCACACAGGTTTTGTGGGCACGTTTAAACTCCAGTATTTTCACGAGTTTACAACAAATAAAGAATTTGAACAAACATTTTGCTTGCATAATTATATATTTTCATCTCTGCTCATATCAACTGAAATTCAGAATTATATATCATTATATTCATTTTACAAAGATGTATTTAAAAAAAAAAAAAATTACTACAGAGCTACCCGTAGAGATAGACAACAGCTCTACCGGTCATCACTGTTCCTTATCAGGACTTCATAGGGAGCCATCTTGCCAGTGTCATGACAAGGATATATGACATCCTAGTGGTACTATCTGAAGCTGGTAGATTTAGACTCTGATCCAGGAAAGGGTGGGTTCTCAAACTACTGTGCTACTTTACTAATCCTCATTCCAGGAGTCTACATCATTGAGTTGTTTTCGGGCCCAGTTTATGTCAGTCGAGAATTACTTTGGCCAGGAGCATGGGTTGTTTCAGCTAAATTTGGAAGTTTTCTTGACCCAGCCTCAGTTGCTTAGTCTATTTTCATCCAATTTATTGAGTAGTTCATCCTGTAACTACAAAGGTTCATTCAGCTTTCAAAAACAATTTAGTGTAACTTTTTACTTAGTTATGTAAATATTATAGATGTAAAAACTGACAGAGATTGCTTATGGAAAATGAATACTTTCAGAGCCAAAAAGAAATAAGATTTCATAGTAGTTATAGGATCTGCCTAGACCGGATTGGAATCTATTTTATTTTTTTACAGCCTTTTCAGTGGATATCCATTTTAATACCAAAAAAGCAAACTATATTACTTGAATTTTGAGGTCATTTTTTGGCGCTAAACGACGTCAAAGTGCCAAAAACCATCAGAGTACTAAATGATGCCATTTCGTCGATGACAACGTCATTTCAGTATGTAAATAATCGTGGTGTGAAAATTGTCACAAAATATAGAGGGCATTATTTTTGTGTTAATTTTCTTGATAAAGGCGTAAGACAAAATATTGAAAAGAGTAAACATTTTAAAACCGTGTACAGTACTGTTTAATGGGTTTGTTTGTGTGGTTTATAACGCCATGTTCACAATTATATTGGTTATAAGCGTTTGCAGATGACACAATAAATGTGGCAGAAATAATGGGATTTTTCAGTGAAAGGCTAGAAAAAATTGTGCAAAAAGGAGAAAATGCTGGTTACCAGTTTTTTGTCCTTTTCCCACAGTGTTTTCAAAAGCTTTCTTTCTCAGGGTTGTTAAAATTCAGGACTGTGTGGTAAAGGGTTAACTATTTACCAAACGACAAAATTTAAGACTTGTCCAAATTCAAAGCATTTGCAGATGACAAAATAAACATGACTTGAGAATTGAAATATGCTTTTGGAAGGGTAGAAAACATTGTGGGCAAAGGAGAAAATGCTGGTTACCAGCATTTTCTGCTTTTCCCACAATGTTTTCGAAAGGCTTCTTTCTCAGGGTTGTTAAAATTAAGGATTGTGTGGTAAAGGGTTAAGTCAGATGATCTCAAAAACAGGTTCTGCTTCCGTTATTTATAGTTGGTGTTTGGTTATATGTGTAAGACATTTTTTCCAGGAAATCCTGCAAGCTGCATTATGAAGTTGCTCCCATGAAGATAGTACGAGCTACCCGGCAATACATGTATGATGATAGTGGAAACTCATACCTAGATTGTATCAACAATATATCTCATGGTAAGCTAACATACTAGTATTTATAGAACTTGTAGATATTTATGTATATGAGCCTTATATATGAGCCAAAATGGGTCTTAATGCATCTGCGAAAAGTATCGACCCTGGCCAGCCTGCATAGTCTGCGCAGGCTGACTAGGGCAGAAACTTTTCGCTATCTGTCAATTTTCTATATATTAAAGGACTAGTCTACCTTATGATACAGTCAGTTATTAGACATAATGGATTTTATGGATTCCTAATTTTATGATGCCTAGCTTGGTATCATGCATTGTGGAAATGCATTAAGCCCTGTTTTGCCAGAGCATGGCTCGTATAATATCAGCTGTAATATGTTTTTTTTTTTTTTCATTTTTTTCTGACATATACCTGTCATTTACATTACATTGCATTTCATACAAGAATGGAAAAAAAAAAAAAAAAAATGGAAAAGTGCTAATAATGAGCTTTCTCCTGTTGCCACAATGTTTTCACATGTTCACCTTAGTTAATGTTGATTATCCATAGTGTAATAGGTAGTTTTTTTTTTTTTTGGTTGTATGCCTCAAATTTGTTTTAGGAGATAATGAATTAGCTCCTTACCAAACACCCCTACCATGAGAAAGAGGGCTTTGAAAACACTTTAATGAAAGAATACGGGCTACTTACAAGCAATTCCTCCATTTCCATCAATATTGTCTCTCCTCCCAAAGACAGATTCAGTCAATTGAGCTACATTTGCATATATTTTCAAAATAAGAAAGTCTGAAATGTTGTCTGGTAAAGGAGGAGTGCAAGCCGCCTAACCATTTACGAAATGACAAAATTTTAGACTTGACCAAATTGAAAGCATCTGCAGACGACATATTAAATGTAACTGAAAAAGGATGAACTTTGTCTCTAAAAGGATAGAAAACATTGTGGGAAAAGGAGATAATGCTGGTTACCAGCATTTTTACCTTTTCCCACAATGTTTTCTGAAGGCTTCTTTCTCGGGGTAGTTAACTCTTTACCACACAATCCTGAGTTTTAACGACCCTGGGAAAGGGGCCTTTTGAAAACATTGTGGGAAAAGAAGAAAATGCTGGTAACCAGCATTTTAATCTTTTCCCACAATGTTTTCTACACTTTCAAAGTGAAGTTTCAGTTTTTGATACACAATTGATTTGTTGTCTGCAAATTCTTTTAATTTGGACCAGCCTAAAATTTTGTCGTGTGGTAAAGAGTTAAGGCATGGGATTGTTTGGTAAAGGGTTACATATACTTACTCTTCAGTTGGACACTGTCACCCCCATGTGATGGGAGCTGGGCAGGAGCAGATGAGCAAACTGGTCACAAGTTACGGATTTCTCACAGACTGTCAAGTGGAGTATGCCAAAAGACTTGTGGAGCTTCTGCCAGAGAATCTCTGTGTGTGCTATTTTTTAAATTCAGGGTAAGTATTACCATTTTGTTATTTTTTAGATTCAGGGTAAATATTATTATTTTGATATATCTTTGTTTTTGCAATTTACTCTTATTCAACTGATCCTATGTTTTAATGATCTTGTAGAAGGCTATTGAGAGCATTGTAGGAAAAGAAGAAAATGCTTTAACCCTTTCCCAAACAAGCCCTGGTTTTCACGTGTCTACAGCACAAGTCTTTTGAAAACACTTTGGGAAAAGGAGAAATTGCTCGTAACGAGCAATTTCTCCTTTTCCCACAGTGTTTTCTACCCTTTTTGAGACCTTTCTGCCATTTTTCATCAAATTTAAAATTGTCGTCTGCAAATTCTTTCAATTTGGACCAGTCCAAAATTTGTCGTCTGGGAAAGGGTTAAGCCAGCATTTGTCCTTTTCTACGTATTCAAAGACAGAAATCAGCATTTGTGCTGCACTTTATTTGTTGTCTGCTCTCAATTTGGTCAAGTGAAAAATTTTGTCTTTGGGTAAAGACTGCATGTGAAAGAAGAAATAGCTAAACTAGAGATTTGGTCATCAGTACTTGAATTTACTGAGTAAATAAAATAAACATCCTCACTAGGAAGAAAAGACCAAATTATTGCAATTTTAACAATATCTAACATGATATAATACATGTACACTGTAGATGTAGTTTGTGTAGCTTGGTTCAGATCCACTCAGCATGCAAACTACTTAAATTCTTTGTCAGCACCAAAACTGTAAGGGTTGCAGTGGAAAAGAACATTTCTTTGACTTAACTGTTGCAGATTCTGTGACTATATTGTCACAAACTCTGTAGCATCACTGTTGCAAATTCAGTGACTTTACTGTAGCAAATTTAGTGACTTCATTGCAGCAAAGTCAATAATTTTCCTGTAGCAAATTCAGTGACTCAACTTTCACAAATTTAGTGACTTTATGGTAGGAAATTCAGTGACTTTACTGTTGTAAATTCTGTGACTTTACATTAGGAAATTCTGTGACTTCATTGTTGCAAATTCATTGTCTTTCCTATAGCAAGTTAAGTGACTTTTCTGTAGCAAATTCACTTTTGCAAATTCAGTGACATCACTGTTGCAAATTCAGAGACTTGACCGTATCATATTTAGTGACTTGATTGTAGTAGAATCAGTGAATTTCCTGTTGTAAATTCAGTGACTTCACTATTGCAAATTCAGTGACTTTACTGTAGAAAATTTACTGATTTTCAGAACTAGAAATGACAAATGTACATGTAAAGAGCAAAAGAAAAGTTACTTGTCAATCCATTTTTTTAGCTTCCTTTCCTCTCTTACTGTATCCTTTATTTAAACAGCTGTTTTTTAACTTAATTACGTAGGTCAGAGGTCAATGATCTGGCTATCCGCCTTGCAAAAGCTTATACCAAAAATAAGGATATAATTTGTGTTGATAAGTAAGTATGCTTATTTTTTTTTTATGCACAACAAAGATTGATTGTGATATTGGCTCATTTTCTCATTTGGTTTGATTTATTTACTCTTTACTGCACAATCCTGAGTGTTAAAGACTTTGATGTTGAAGGGTTTTGAAACCATCTTGGAAAAAAGGAGAAAATGCTGGTCACTAGCATTATCTTCCTTTTCCCACAATGTTTTGTGCCCGTTCAAAGACAAATTGCATCATTTCAACTATTTTAAATTTAATGTCTGCAAATGCTTTCAGTATGGACAAGTCTAAATTGGTAATAGAGAGATAACTCTCAAGAGCATCAAGTGAATCTAGTCTGTCCGAAATGAGACCTTAATAATTGTATTTTCAGGCTTGTTTTCATCACAAATATCTTAGAATCAAAGCAAAAATTGTTCATCAAAGATCAGACTGCATATTTTCATTTCGAAATTTGTGCAGTCTGATCATGATCTATGCTAGCAGCAAAGGCAATTTAAGTTGTGAAAGTCGTTTTGAGGGTCAATGTAAGTTCACTTAAGTTTTAAGTGTATTACTTTATCAACCAATCAAAGTGAGTGAGTTGTACTCTATGAAAAGGAAGTTTAATGCATTTGCCATACGTATTGACCCATTTTGCGCAGGCTGATTCGGTTGGTCAATTTTTTGCATGTCCAAGGACAGAATTTTCGACTTGTCCGAATTGAAAGCATTTGCAGATGAAATTTAAAAATAACTACAGTTATTGGATTTGTCTTTGAAAGGGTGGAAAACATAATGGCAAAGGGAGAAAATGCTGGTAACCAGCATTTTCCCCTTTTCCCACAATGTTTTCAAAAGGTTTGTCTTCCTGTGGTTGTTAAAATCCGGGATTGTTTGGTAAAGGGTTAAAGTCCAACTAAGCTAAGGTTTATTCCATAGAGCACGTAATAAACCCAACAGACATTTTAGTCTTTAAGTAGGACCCAAGTAATTGCAATTTTAAGTTTGCTCTTGTCTGGAATGCCTTTGCTCAGTGGACACTGCAGATAAAAAATCAGACTGCAAGTGCCATCTGATCTTGATCTACACTGGCTATGAAGGCATCTGTAGTTGTTAAAGGTTTTTTAGGGGTTGTGTAAAAAAGAACAGTTTGAACAAGTTTACTTTACATTTCTAGTGCGTACCATGGGAACACAGAAAACTTGATTCAGTGTAGTCCATCCAGACTGAAAAGACACAACATTAAGAAAGAAGACTGGGTCCATGTGGTAAGTTTTCTGAGTGCTTTGTTGAATAAACCCTTGACCAAATAGTTCCATGTTTTAACAACCCTCAGGAAGAAACCTTGAAAGCATACTGGTTACCAGCATTTTCTCCTTTCCTCACAATGTTTTCTACCATTTCATAGATAAGCCCATCGTTGGAATCACATCTAATTTACTGTCTGCAGCTGTCTACTTTTGTGTCATGTGGTAAAAAATTAACCCTTTACCAAATAATCTCATTTTGGATGATCCCGAAGAAAAAGTCTCTTGAAGATAATGTAAAAAAAAAAAGGAGAAAATACTGTTTACTTGCATTTTCTCCTTTTCTCACAATGATATTTACACTTTTGAAGACTTATCATTTTAGCTGTTCATCATTTGTCAACTGCAAATGAAGATGAAGTCTGTTGAATACGTTGTAGGAAAAGGAAAAAATACTGCTTACCACCATTTTCTCCTTTTCCAAGAATGAACTCTTTTGAAGAGTTACCGGTACCATTTTAGCTATACACCATTTGACAACTGTGAATGCTTTCAATTCAGTTAAGGCTAAGTTTTGTAGTTTGGTAAAGTGTTAAGGTTCAATACAGGAATGAACAAAAAGGTGTGGCAAAACAAGAAATAATGTTTTTTTATGGTGGTTCACATCAAAGTAAAGAAAGGTGGTTGCTGGAAGTAATATGTTTAATTTCAACAATCCTGGTACAACTAATTGTGCTTTTGAAGAAAATGTAGGTCAAGAGCAGACTGCCTAGAACATGAAGTCTTAATAGCGATCTCTGCTCTGTATTTTGCAAAACAGTGTGAAAGAAAATGGCAAAAATTGGAATGTTTAGCCCTGTACTGCACAAGAAAATTTTAGACTTGTCCAAAAAGAAATTTTTTGCAGACGACAAAATAATTGTGACTCAAAAATAAAAATGGCTTTTTGGAGGTTTTTAAAAAGGCTTCTTTGTAAGGGTTATTACAACTTGGGATTGTCTGGTAGAGGGTTAAAGTTTTGTTATGGAAAAGTTTAATTCTTATAGTTCTTTCATTTTTGCTTTCAAGGGTAAAAAACTTACAAAGAAAACTTACATTGAAATCTGAAGATGGAAGCAATCGGGTCTCAGTATTTTGAAAATAAGTGCAATTCATGTTCTTAGAAAATGTCTGTAGCAGGGTTAATGAATCTCTGTGATGTGTGATACCAAGGTCCGTATTCACAAACCATTCTTAAGAACGTTCTTAGACTTTTTCTTCAAGATTTTCCAAGTTTGAAAGTAACACAACTTCTGATTGGCTAAACCATTTGGTTTAGCCAATCAGAAGGTGTGTTACTTTCAAATTTGGAAAATTTTTGAGAACTATACCAAGAATGTTCTTAAGAATGGTTGGTGAATACGGAGCCTAGGAAGTCATCACGTTATTGTGGTATCATAATATTCATTTTGTCGAACAATCGACCAAATCACGAGGTGGACTGGTCTATGGACATGACTGATGACAAAAAGTTTCGACCTAAGTCAGTCTGTGCCATACTTTTTGCAGATGCTCTAAACCTCCTTTCCATAGAGCATGACTCATATACTTTTGCCTAGAATTATTCAAAAGAGTTCAACACATTACTTCTAGACTTTTATGTGAGAAAAAAAAAAGTCAACCAAGCACCTTAAGCACATTGCTTTTGCTTTTCAACATTGAATGAATGAAACATGTGGGAAAACAGCAGTTTTTGTTTGAAGTATAAAAACATGGCATAAAGGGAGTTACAATACCTTAATTTTCTGCAAACTTTTCAAAATTATGGGTAGTCTGCAGATGTCCTTAACACTTTACTAGACGACAAAATTTTAGCCTTGTCCAAATTGAAAGCATTTGCAGATGACAATTTTAGTGTGGCTCAAATGGTGAATTATGCCTTTGATAGGTAAGGAAACATTGTGGGAAAAGGAGAAATTGCTGGTTACCAGCATTTTCTTCTTTTCCCACAATGTTTTCTAAAGGACTTTTTCCCAGGGTCGTTTAAAGGGGGTTTTGTGCAGTAAAAGGTAAAACTGTATGTATGCAAAGGAACATTTTAAGTTTGTTACAAGTTGGGAGAGAAAAATTCTGTACAGAGAGTCATCTATTTTTGTTCACCAAATAATCCTACATTGGTGTATAATTAGTATGGGTCAATTGACAGGTTCCATGCCCTGACACTTATCGTGGAAAATTTAGAGAGGACAGCTTGACACCCCCAGGCATTTTGTATGCCAATGAAGTGAAAAATGTTATCAATTCTGCAATGGATAAAGGACGAAGGGTAAGTAAATCAAATGTGGTTTGTTTCAGATATTAAAGTCAGCTCTTAAAGTGCTTAACAACTGGATAGACATTTTCATTCTAGAAATAGGATCCAAATTATGGTAATTTCAAGGTTTTTTCTGTCCAGAATGTTTCAGCAAAGTGAACAGTATAAATCAAAGATTAGACTGCACATTTTGTGCAGGCTGATCTTGATCTACACTGACCTTAAGGGCAACTTTAATTGTGAAATGTGCCTTAAGCTTTAAAATGATGACTCAATATCTCTTGTCAGAACAAAAGTTTGAAAACATTTATGTTAATGTGAATAATCAAGATCTGCACTGGTTCATTGTTAATAGATTTGAAAATTGAAACAAAACTTCTCTCAAGGAACAATTTAGCCTTTTGCCCCAATGTTTTTTTTTTATTATTTGTGTGCTAAAAAAATGAAAAAAAAAAAAAAAAAAAGGAAGGTAGCAGTTAAAGAAGACTTGATTAATATAGTTATCAAATTAGGGATAAGGAACTTGACTCTGAAGCAGACCAAACAATTTTAGACCTGCCAAATGATCCTGTTTGCAGATGAGAACTTAAAATGGGCTTGAATGATCAGATCTGTCTGTGAAAGAGTTGAAAACATTGTGAGATAAGGTGAAAATGCTTGTTTCTGAAAGCCTTCTCCTTAGGTTGTTAAAACACAAAAACATCTGGTGTGGGGGTTTACACAAGAGTCTGTTAGCACAGGCTAAGATGTTTTCAGAATGAACAATGACCACAGAATGAAACAGAAGAGATAGCAAAACTGTAAAATCTATGTAATGAAAAAGATGTGCAGCAAAAATTTTGAAAAATCCTTATAAATTTGGGATAGTTTGAAAAGGTGAGTTTTTATTGCAAGAACACAATGTGGAAAATGAGCAAAAGGAGATATTGCAGGTTTCAAGTGCATGTAGTCAATCCTTTTGTCAAAAATGGAACGCCATAAGAGAACAAAGAGTCAGCTGCTAGTGGTAACGTTACTTTGATATATTTGTTTGTATAGAATGTATGTCTTAACCATTTACCACACAATACCAAGTTATAACTACATTTAGAAAGTAGGATTTTGAAAACTTTGTGGGAAAAGGAGAAAGTGCTGGTTACCAGCATTTTCTCCTTTTCCCACCATATTTTTTGGAATTGCAAAAAAAGAAATAATCTTTTAACCTACATTGGATTTGTCTTCTGCAAATACTTTGAATTTAGAACCACCCAAAATATTGGTTTTTTGATAAAGAGTTGAGTAGTATTAATATTTTGAGATTTGTTGAAGAAGCTTCACATTTGAATTGAAGTAGATCTACAGTAGTTGTATGATCAGCTAAATCTGTTTTTAAACCATGCACTTAAAAATCCCTAAAGTTTGTGACCCTGAGAAAAAAAAAAAATGGGGAGAAATGGAAAAAATGCTTGTGACAAGCATGTTCTCTTTGTCTTCCTATGCTTTTTAACTCTTTACCAAACAACAAAATTATAGCTCTGTCTAAAGTGAAAGCATTTGCAGACAACAAACTAATTGTTATTCAAAATATGAAATTTTTATGTTCTCAAAAGCCTTCTTTCTCAAGGTCATATAAAGTTGGGATTGTGTGGTTAAAGAGTTAAATTTCTAAAACAGTTTTCATGATATGAGCTACATTTATTGTATAGTCTGCAAATACATGTACTCCCTTAATGGACATTTTTTTGCAATAGGTAGCAGCTTTTCTTAGTGAACCAGTGATGGTGAATCAAGGTGTTATAGTCCCTCCACCCCACTATTTACAACATGTGTACAGGTAAAATTCTGGCACTCTGAGGTTTCCTTATCCTTTTACTTTTTGCTAGATTGTGATTTTACATATATAACTAACAGTTTATTGAATAACATCATTAATTTTTGTGTCCAGGTCAAAGAAGTGGACAGAGTACCTAAATATGGCATGAATCACATGTATTTTGATTTTTGCTCACTTGGTTACATGTCCAAATATAAGCTTGATGGAGAAATTTATTGCTACAACATCAAAATACATGTACTGTAAAACTGGAAATGATTGCATCATGGAAATCTTTTCAATTTTCATGTTTTGATAAAAAATCCAAAGATATCTGCCAGAATAATTTTAAGTTACATTTAAGTATATTTTACCTAGACACTGGGTCACTCTGGAGCAATTGAATGGGATTCTTGCGGACAATTTTTGAGTGCCTTTTTTCATCAAAGTTGACAAGAATGCCAGTGGTGGTTAATACTGGCAATTAAACACATTTTATCAAAGGAAAACTAGAATGTTATCAAATAAATAATGTAGTTTTACAGTACAGGTACTTCATGGAAATTTAAGCAAGTGAAGGGTCAATATTTGTTCGTTCAAGAAATTTTAGATAATATCCACTTCTACAGTACTAGATGAAATTGTATGAGCTTGCTCGCTAGCAATAATTCACCAATTATATTTGAGCCATGTTCTGGCAAAAGGGGGCTTAATGCATCATTATGATGCATGATAAGTATCAAGTCATCACATGATTGTGGATCCATAATAGCCACTTTTTTTTAACAGTCAACTAACCATGAGGTAGATTGGTCCTTGGGCAAACAGAAAATTGACTGATGACGAAAAGTTTCGGCCCAGATCAGCCTACACAGAATTCACAGGCTGACTTGGATACTTCTTGCGGATGCATTAAGCCTCCTTTTCACAGAGTATGGCTCATTTTTGTTCTCAAATTTCTGTTTACTAAAAATAAGAAGGGCCGTTTAGGCAGATTTAAGAACAGAACTTACCTTGGTTACTGATTTGGTGTCTTTCTTTGCTGGCTGTAAACCTGTCCTAACCTTTGCTGGATGACAAATTGTGGATTTAGATATCTTCACATCTTCTAATTAAATGTGGCTGAAATATCGAATTTGTCTTTAAGAGAGTAAAAGATCATGTAGAAAAAGGAAAAAATGCTGGTTAGAAGGATTTTCTGCTGTATCCACAATGTTATCAAAAGCTGTCTTAAGGATTGTAAATACATAAGACTGTTTGGAAAAAGTTTTATCTCTTTCCTCACTGTCCTGAGTTTTAATGATACTCAGGAAGAAGGCTTTTGAAAGCACTGTGGTGTTTTCTAAGCTTTCACAGACAAATCTCCACATTTGAGCCACATTTAATATGTCGTATGCAAGTGCCTTCAATTTGGACCAGTCCATATTTGTTTTTGTTTGGGAAAGATTAAGATAGAGATACTAACTTTAGTTACTCCTGCATACTGTAGATCAAAATCAGGCTGTACAAAACTTGCGGTCTAATTTGGATCTGTATTGTCTTATATTTTGAAAGCTATTTCAACAAAAACTTTGAAAATTTAATGATTTGGCTTTCCTGACGATTTTATTTAATATGTGGTTTAAAGTGACAATAGCTGCCAAAGATAAACAAAGCTACTGTTAAAATGCATTGAAATTTAAATAACACCAGTTAGAAATATGGAAATTATTGTGAAGATGACAATAGGTTAACTTACTTTTAAATAGGTTGAAATTTGCCTGGTCTCTCTGTCTTTTAGTTACTTATACCCTGGTTTTTTATAGTCCATTTCAATGCATTTTAACAATTGCATTGTTTTTTGGCCACAATTGGGCCTTCAAGGTTATTTTTTAAACAGATGGAAACAGATCAGTATGGAGATCCAATTAAGACTGCATTTTTGCTCCACCTGGTTTTTTTCTTAACCTTTACCACACAATCCGAGTTTTACAAACTTTGATGAAAAGGCTTTTGAAAACATTCTGGGAAAAGGAGAAAATGCCAATAAGCAACATTTTTTTTTTTTTTCCAAAACGTTATCTTTCCTTTTAGAGACATATCTCTTAACTTGAGCCATATCTGATCTGCAAATGCTTTCACTTTTGGACAAATATAAAAATCTCTTATCTGATAAAGAGTTATAGTGATGATTTTTTGTAAGACTATTGTGTTGATAGTTAAATATCAATGCATGATACATTTGGCTAGTTTGTTTTGTGTGTGTGTTTGTTTTGTGTGTTTGTTTTCTGTCTGTTTGTTAGTAATGCGATTCTTAGCTTTGAAGATAAGATATGTGTTTGCCAAATATTCATAAAACTTAGTCAGAATGGTTGTCTTGATAATATCTCATACAAATTCAGAATTGGGTAAGGTCAGGTCTTGGTTATATCTTGGACAAGTTGTAAATTGGGTCTAAAAGTAGGCCACTGAGACATATCTTAGAAAACCTTGTGTGCACTGTAGGGGCCACATTTTCAGCCCAACACTCATGAAACTTGATCATTGGTTGCTGCTCTGGCCAAAGGCCAGTGAACTGATGTCATGGCCCTGTATCCATCGTGTATCCGTCCGTCCATGTGTTCTTGCATTAACTTTCATTTAAAGATCCTTTTCTCTTAACCCTTTACCACACAATGCTGCCTTCTAACGATCCTGAGAAAGAAGCCTTTTGAAAGCATTGTGGGAAAAGAAAAATTGCTAGTAACCAGCATTTTTCTCCTTTTCCCACAATGTTTTCTACCCTATCAAAGACAAAGTCCATTATTTGAGTAACATTTAAATTGTCGTCTGCAAATGCTTTGACCCTGGACAAGTGTGCATTTTCGTCATGTGGTAAAGAGTTAAACTACCAATCCATTTTGATGAAACTTCTTTGAAATGTTCCTGCCATAACCCTGTTCAGATTTTTTCAAAGAATTTCATTCTACTAAAAAAGTTTGGTTGCAATGGAAACAAAACAGAGAAATTTTGAAAATCTTCTTGTCCAAGACCATAAGGCCTAGAGCTACCAAATTTGGTGTTTAGCTTCATCTCATAGACCTCTGCCAGTTTTCTTCAAAATATAGCCCTGGGTTAGAACTGGCCTGGCCTCATGAGCTGATATAGAGAAAACTTTAAAAAATCTTCTAATTCCATACCTTAGAGCATAGGGCTACCAAATTTGGCATGTAGCCTTATCTAGTGGACCCTACTAAGAAAATTCAAGTTATATCTTGAGGTTAAATTTTGGCCTTGCCCCTGGCCCAAACAAACTGTCACAATTTTAACATGGGCTTATATTGTGAAAGCTGTAAAAATCTTTTTGATCCTAAGCAGAAGATCTGGTGCTACCAAATTTGGTGATCCCCTTTGCATAGATGACCTCAACCAAGATTGCCCCATTTATATCCCTGGGGGTCAAAATTTGCCCCACCAAGATAGGTTACAAGTTTTATGTAGGCTTATAAACTGAAAACAAAAATAATCATGTGGTCCTTAACTGTAAGATCTAGGTTTACCAAATTTTGTTTGTAGTTCATCTAGTGTATCTGTAGCAAGATTGTTAAACTTAAAAACCAGGGGTTTTACAAAGGGTAAATAGTGAAAACTTTAAAAAATCTTCTTGTAGTACATGAAATCAACATGACTTAAGCTAAGACATGTGTGTACTGATTAAGGGAAATAACCCCTTTTATAAGACATATAGTTTTGTTACTGTCCATCTCCCTTGATTATAACTCTCACTGTTGCATGATTGGTGTTGGTTGTTCAAGTTGTTTAGAAAGGGAATGTTTAGTTTCCAGTGAGAGTGATTTATTTTGATGTGACCATTTACCACACAATCCTAACTTTTAATGGCCTTAAGGAAAGATCCTTTGAAGACATCATGAGAAAAAGAAAATGCTAGTAACCAGTATTTTTTTCCTTTTTTCTACAGTGTTTTCTTCCTTTCTGTAAACAAAATTTAGTGTTTGAGTCAGTTTTTTGCCAGTGCTGTGAATTTGGACAAGTCTTGAATTTTGCTGTTTGGTAAAGTGTTAATTAGTTAAGTTCTGATGATTTGAATGTTTGATATAAAGTAAGGTGTCTATCATACCAGTTTTTGTTCCAGAAATTTACCATTCATGCCATTGAAAAAATGTTTTCTGCTTCTATGATTTGGAAATCCTTGTGTGCACCCTAGAGGCCAATTTCGGTCTGATACTCATGAATTATGTCATGTCAAGTAAAAATGTAGGTCACTTGAACATATCTTTGTAAAACCTTGTGTGTACTCTTGAGGGCACTTTTTCAGTCTGATACCCATAAAAATAAATCAGAATGTTTGTCCTAATGATATCTCTGACAAGTGTGAAATTTGGTTTCATTGGGTCCAAAAGTAAGTTACTGTGATAAGTCTTAGAAAAAGCTTGACGCACTCTAGGGCCCACATATTCAGTCTGACACTCATGAAAATTTGTTGTAATGTTTGTCCTTATCATAAGTATGACAACTTTGAAATTGGGTCCAGTTGGGTCAAAAAGCAGGTCACTGGGACAAATCTTACGAAAACTTTGTGTGCAAACTAGAGGCCACTTTTTTAGTCTGATAGTCCTGAAAAGTTGTCAGAATATTTGCCTTGATGACATTCAGGACAAGCTTGAAATTAAGTCATGCAGGGTCCAAAAGTCGCTGACATTCATGTGCTTTACATTAACACAACTGGGATCTTACTCAACTTTATCAATTCTAGATGACTTAATTTAGGTGAGCGATATAGGGCCAATGGCCCTCTTTTTATATTTTGGAATATAAAAAAAACATTTGTCTTAAATATCTTGCATCAGAATAGGCACTGTATCTCTATTACCCTTAGTATTCCATTTCACTTGATTGAGAACCAGAAGATTCATTCTCTGTGATGTTTGACAAGAGAAAAATGTCCATTCAGGGCATCTCCATATGACAATTTTCATTTGTTAGGGATTAGGAATGTTACAGCAGATCACTAAACCTTAAGCTTCATTTTCACTAAGAACCAGTTTTACAAGTACCCCTTAAACAGGATAGAATTGTCTGATGATAAGGCATTCTTAATTTAACAGGACCTTGTGTCAGAGAAATTAATCATGTTCTTTATTAGCTATTTTAGGCACTGGCTGTCACTGCTGGACATGCAGTCTATATTAGCTTATTACCTCTCGCAGATGGCTCTCTGGGATTTCCAGTTGTCAGCATTTTACCCTGTTGAAAACCTTGTAGCAAAAGGAGAAATTGCTTGTTTCAAGCAATTTCTTCTTTGTCCAAAAGTGCTTATACATGTGTTTCATGTATTATACCTGTTTCATATATCATACCTGTATTTCATGTAGGTAACCCCTAAGTAACAGGGATGTTTTATAACTTGCTAACTGAATGATTGTTTCAGCAGGTCATTAGGGAAATTATTTAAAGTCTACTTTTTAACCAGTGGCAAATTTCTGTTTATATCATTGATGTCTACAGATTGCTGCGTTTATTTGTGAGCCTTTGATGACCTGTGCTGGAATCATTGTACCTCCCAGATACTACTTACGTGGAGTGTATAGGTAGGCATTTAGTGTCAGGTGTATCTCTCTGTCTTTAGAGAAGGTCAATGAAACAGCTTCAAAAGTTTCTCCAGCCAGAATGCTCAGGCAGTATTATAGCGATCACCCCTTTGTCGAGCTGCTCCAAGTAGCCAGCATTTTTGTTATACCTTACTTGAGCACGAAGTGCTGAATGTGAGCTTTTGTGATTGTGCTGTGTTTGTTGTTTTTCATCCATCATGCACACTCTGTTGCCAACTTTACTTTGTGTATGCTCTAGAGGCCATATTTTCAGTATGATACTCTTGAAACTTGGTCAGAATGTTAGCCTTGATGATATCTCTGATTTGTTCAAAAGGGGTCATGTTGGGAAAAAAAGAACTAGACCACTAGGTTAAATCGTAGAAAAACCTTGTGTACACTCTAGAATCCATATTTTTAGTCTGAAACTCATGAAAGTTGGTCAGTGTTTTTCTTGATGATATCTCAGAAGAATATGAAAATGTGTCATGTCAGTCAAAAACTAGGTCACTGGGTCAAATCTTTGAAAAACCTTCTGTGCCTTATAGAGTTCACAAATTCAGTCCAGTACCTATGAAATTGATAAGAATGCTTGTCTTGATGATATCTTGGACAAGATTGAAAACAGGTCAAACAGGGTCAAAAACCATTTTACTAGGTCACATCTAAGAAAAAGCTCGTGTTCACCTTAGAGGCTAAATTTTCAGTCCAATACTCATGAAAGTTTGTCAGAATGTGTATCGTGATAATATTTCATACAAAGTCGAAAATTGGCCATTTGGGGTCAAAAGCTTGGTCATCCTGTCAGATCTCTGAAAAACTTTGTGTAATCCCCTAGAGGCCACATTTTTTTTTGTTTAAAACTCATAAAAATTGGTCAGAATGTTTATGTTGACAATATCTTGGACAGGTTTTGAAATGGGGGTCAAAAAGTCGGTCATCAGGTCAAATCATAGAAAAAGAAATGTGGCTGTACACTGTAGAGGCCACATTTTCAGTTTGATACTCATGTAAGGTGGTCTGAGTATTTGTCTTGATGATATTTAGGATGAGTTTGAAAATTGATCATGTCGAAAACTAGGTCATTGGATTAACTCCTTGAAAAACTTTGTGTATGCTCTAGAGGCCACATTTTTAGTCTAAACTTCGTCAGAATGTTTGTCTTTATGATAGTTTAGATAAATTTGAAAATGGGTCATGTAGGGTCAAAAACTAGGTCAACATGTCAAATCTTAATAAAAATCTTTGGTTCACTCTAAAGGCCACATTTTCTGTCTAATGTTCATGAATATTTTTCAGTGTTCCTCTTGATGATAGTTTGAATGAGGTTGAAAATGGGTCATGTGAGATCAAAAAGGAGGTCACCAGGTCAAATCTTAGAAAAACCTTGTGAAGACTTTAAAAGGCAACAGTTTCTGTTCATGGAAATTGGGTGCAATTGATCATGAGTCACTGTGGGTAAAAACTAGGTCATAGGTTCAAATCTTAGAAAAATCTTGTGCACACTCACTAGGCCTGATTTTGTGTCCAATACCCATGAAAGTTGGTCAGAATATTTGTCTGGATGATATCTCAGACAAGTCTTCAAATGGGTCATCTTGGGTCAAAAACTAAGTTATTCAGTCAAATTTTGGAAAAACCTTGCATACACACTAGCTGCCACATTTTCTGTCAAAACTCATGGAAGGTGTTCAGAATGTTTGCCTTGTTTATATTTACCATAAGTTTGAAAATTGGTCATGTTAGGCTAAAAAGTAGGTCACTGAGACAAATTCTAGAAAAAGCTTTTAACCCTTTACCACACAATCCTGACTTTAAATGACCCTAAGGGAGAAGCCTTTCGAAAACATTGTAGGAAAAGTAGAAAATGCTGGTAGCCAGCATTTTCTCCTTTTCCCACAATGTTTTCTACCCTATCAATGACAAATTCCATTATTTAAGTCACAGTTAAATTGTCGTCTGCAAATACATTCAATTTGGACAAGTCTAACCATTTGTTGTTTGGTAAGGAGTTAAGAGGCCACATTTTCAGTCCAAAACTGATGAAGTTTGTTTGTCTGTATGTCATAATACCACAGAAGAGATTTGAAATGGGTCATGTTTGGTCAAAAGGCTCAGGTGGATGACTTTAAGACCGTCATAGATAACCCAACTAAATGCTTGTAAGTCACCTTTGCATAGAATATATACATTTTTGGAATCTGATCTTGGATGTGCACTTTACGATATTTTGATAAACAGCTTTAAAACTTTCTTGAGCACAAAGTGCTCAGGCAGTACGATGGTCATTGGCTCTTCGTTCAGCTGCTCCAGATAGCCAGCATTTGTATTGTACTTATAATTTTTTTTTTATATGGATAGTCATAGTTAACCCATCTGAACAATATAAGTCACCATTGCATACAACAAAGACATTTAGGGAAGCTGATCTTGTATGTGCACTTACCAGTATTTTGAGAGTAGGGAACTGCTCTGTTGGCAATATTTTTTACTGAGTGAAAAAGTTGTTTCAACTATCAACAAATCTTTAACTCTTTACCAAAGATCAACTATCAACAAATCTTTAACTCTTTACCAAAGAACAATATTGGACTTGTCTAAATTCAAAGCATTTGCTGATGCAAATTAAATGTTGCTTAAATGATGATGTCAGTCTTTGCCAGGGTAGAAAACATTGTGGGAAAAGGAAAAAAATGCTGGTCACCAGCATTTTCTCCTCTTTGTGGGAAAAGGAGAAAATGCTTGTAACCAGCATTTTCTCCTATTCCCTTAACTCTTTACCACACAATCCAGACTTTTAACAACCCTTAGAAAGAAAGCTTTTGAAAGCATTGTAGGAAAAGGAGAAAATGCTGGAAACCAGCACTTTCTCCTTTTTCCACTATGTTTTCTGACCTTCCCAAAACAAATTTCAATTTTTGAGTCATATTTAAGTTGTCGTCTGCAAATGCTTTCAATTTGGACAAGTCTACTATGTTGTCGTTTGGTAAAGAGTTAATGTTATCGCCCCTTTGAAAGACATATGCAAACTAATCCATAAATTTCTTAAAAATAAATCAATTTCTGAAGTCAGGTCTTGATTTTCTAGTTCCAGTGACATATACCATTTATTATTCTTGTAAACATTGTGAGAATCTTCAACTCCTGTGAAAACTAGTTAGTGTGTAGATTACTTTGATAATTTGAAATTGAAAGTTTAAAATTGAAAAGGTCTTCCAACTTTTGTCAAGCTACAATTAACTCTTTACCAAACGGCAAAATTTTAGATTGGTCCAAATTGAAAGCATTTGCAGATGACAATATAAATGTGATTGAAAAATTGAAATTTGTTTTGGGAAGGGTTGAAAACATTGTGGGAAAAGGAGAAAATACTGGTTACCAGCATTTTCTCCATTTCCCACAAGGTTTTCAAAAGCCTTCTTTCACAGGGTAGTTAAAAGCCGGGACTGTGTGGTAAAGGGTTAACTCTTTACTGCACAATCATGAATTTTAATGACCCGGAGGAAAAAGCTTTTTGAAAACATTGTGGGAAACAGAGAAAGTACTGGTGAACAGCATTTTCTGCTTTTTCCACACTGTTTTATACCCTATCAAATACAGTAATCATCATTTCAACTACTCTCAATTTGTTGTCTGCAAATGCTTTCAATTTGGTACCAGTCTGAAATTTTGTCGTTTGGTGAAGAGTTAATCGGAGTTGTGAATGCTTGCTAATATTGAAGCTAAGGAAATTGCAGTTTTTATTTGATTTCTGTCCTGGCTTTATCTTGCACCTCTCCCAACTTTGCTGTTGCATTCTTACCTTCTATGCACATTAACCCTTATCATGCTGATTTTATGTTATTTACTGTAAACCCTTAAAAGGCTTTCCAAACTGTATTTTCCTTGGCAGCCAGTGCAGATTTTGACAAAATTTTCGGTCTTGTCTTTTGTCTGCAATCTATGCTTTGCTAAAACATTTAACCCAGTACCAAATGACACAATTTTAGACTGGTTCAAGTCCAAAGCGTTTGCAAAACCACAAATTAAATGTGGCTAAAATGATGGAAGTTGTGAGTAACAGGATAGAAAACTTTGTGGAAAAAGTAGAAAATGCTGGTTACCAGCATATTCTTCTTTTTCCACAATGTTTTCCAAAGCCTTCTCCGTTAGGGTCGTTAAAATTTTGGATTATGTTGTAAAGGGTTAACTCTTTACCACACAATCCTGACTTGTAACGACCCTGAGAAAGGAGCCTTTTGAAAACACTGTGGAAAAAGGAGAAAATGCTGGTAACCAGCATTTTCTCCTTTTCCCACAATGTTTTCTACCTTTCCCAAAACAAAGTTCAATTTTTCAGTTACATTTGTTTTGTCGTCTTCAAATGCTGTCAATTTGGACCAGTCTAAAATTTTGTTGTTTGGCAAAGAGTTAAGATAATTGCAACCATGAAAATATATTGCAGTTTATTGCATCTACATTCTTCACTAAAAATGTCAAGTAGGTTCTTTTTTTTTTAGCACTCTAAGGCTTAAGAAAAATTAAGAAAGCTTTTTGGTATCCAAGTATGACAATGGGACTTCAGGAAATGATAGAGAAATTGAGAGTACAGGTACTTCTGCTGGCTGACCTTGGTCTGCACTTTATGCAAAATACGCTTCATAAGCTTTCATATTGTAAAGCGCTGCAAGGGATTAGATAAAGGTCTAGTTGATGATGTTACATATTGACAACCAGTTTTTAGCTCCACTGGCCGAAGGCCAGCGAGCTATTGTCATGGCGTTGTGTCCGTCGTGCGTCCGTCCGTCTGTTCGTCCGTTCGTGCGTCCGTAAACGTTTTCTTTAAAAAACTTCTCCTCAGAAACTATTGACTGGATTTTTACCAAATTTCACAGGAATGTTCCTTTGGTGGTCCTCTTTCAAATTCCTTCAAATAATTGTGTTCCATGAAGAGTTCTGGTTGCCATGGCAACCGAAGTAAAAAACCTTTAAAAATCTTCTCCTCCCAAACTGCTATTTGGATAGCATTATTATTTTGCAGGAATGTTCCTTAGATACAGGTTTACAGAATTCCTTTAAAAAAAAATGATCTGTCAAAAAACATGGCTTTTATGGGAGACTCATTTTCCTTTTATGGTATAAAGTAAAATCTTTGAAAAATTTCTTCTCTAAAACTATTCATTGGATTTCATTGTTGTTTTGCTTCGCCATTATAGAAATATCAGGCCTGTGGAGCGATACAGGCGCTCAAGCGCCTCTAGTTTGAAATGTATACTTAAGATTTATTACCTAATCTTATTTTGAGATGCAATACATTTTATACCCAAGCACAAAGATTATTTTTGGCCACAATAGGAGTAAATTGCAATCGGCTCGACCATCCATCAGTCTGTGGTACATCAGTGATGCAAAATCTGTCTGAAGCTTTTAACACTTTACCGCACAATCCCAAGTTTTAATGATCCTGAAGAATAAGGCTTTTGAAAACATGGTGGGAAAAGGAGAAAATGCTGGTAACCAGCATTTTCTCCTTTTCCCACCATGTTTTCTACCCTACCAAATACAAAAATCATCATTTGAACTACATTTAAATTGTTGTCTGCAAATTCTTTCAGTTTGGTTGAGTCCAAAGTTTTGTCGTTTGGTAAACAGTTAAGCAGAAACTCCAGATCTGCAAGATGCAATTTCTTAGATATCTGTTTTTGAGTCTGTACCAATACCACACAATTCCAAGTTTTGATGACCATGAGAAAGAAAACTTTGAAAAGCATTGTAGGAAAAGGTGGAAACTCCGGTAACCAGCATTTTCCTCTTTTCCCACAATGTGTTCTACCCTTTGTAAAACAATTTTCAATTTTAGAGGCACAAGCAATTTGTCATCTGCAAAGGCCTTTAATATTGGCCAGTCTAAAATTTTGTCGTTTGGTTACTTTGGTAAAAAGTCGAAATACCTCAGCATTTATTTGTTAAAGAAAGGGTTTTCTGTTTCTAGCTTTACTGGCTGTAAGCCAGCTGAGCTTATGTCATGGCCTGATTTCCGTCGTCTGTCCATCCATCTGTCCGTCCACCCGTCCGTTAGTCTTTTTCTTGTTTATGGGATAAAGTCTGCATTTGGATTTTCATGAAACTTGCACAGTTTGTTTATCTCATCAAAAGCTTGAACCCTATTGATTTTGAAAAAAAATCTGACAAATGCTGTAGGAAAAGTAGACATTTAAAGTTTAAAATTTCAATTTCTTGTTTACACGATTAAGTCTGCATTTGAGGTTGGATTTTTGTAAAACTTGCCCTGTTTGTTTATCTCATGAATAGTGCGAACCCTATTTATTTTAAGAAAAATATCATAAAAATAGTGTAGGAAAAGTAGCCAATTAAAGTTTAAAATTTCTTGTTTACGTGATAAAGTCCACATTTGTGGTTTGATTTTCATAAAACTTGCACAGTTTGTTTATCTCATTAACAGCTTGAACCCTATTGATTTTGAAAAAATAATCTGGCAATCAGTATGGAAAAAGTAGCCATTTTAATTTGAAAATTTCATTTCCTGTTTATGAGACGAAGTCTGCATTTGTGATCGGATCTTCATGAAACTTGCATAGTTGCTTCGTGTCATCAACAACTTGAACCCCATTGGTTTTTGTAAAAAATTTGACGATCAGTATGGTAAAAGTAGCCATTTAGAGTTGAAAATTTTCATTTCTTGTTTATGCGATTAAGTCAGCATTTGTGGTTAAATTTTCATGAAACTTGCACATTTGCTTTATATCGTCAATATCTTGAACCCTATTGATTTTGAAAAAAATCTGACAATCAGAATGGGAAAAGGAGCCATTTATAGTCAAAAATGTTGCTTTGTGTCATCAACAACTTGAACCCTATTGTTTTTTTGAAAAAAAAATTGAGGATCAGTATGGGAAAAGTAGCCATTTAAAGTTGAAAATTTTCATTTCTTGTTTATGTGATTAAGTCAGCATTTGTGGTCAAATTTTCATGAAACTTGCAGAGTTGCCATAATATTGTCAATAGCTTGAACTCTATTGATAGTGAAAAACATTCGACAATCAGTATGGGAAAAGGAGTCATTTAAAATTGAAAATTTACATTTCTTGTTTACAGAATTAAGTCTGCATTTCAACCCCCCCTCTTTTTTTGTGTGCGTGTTTTCTTTTTTCCTTTTTGCATTATGAATCCATTACATTCATAACATATGCTAGAAAAAAAGCAAAATCACTGCCAGTAGAGCGATTGAGGCCCTCAAGGGCCTCTAGTTTGCATTGTTGTCTAGTATTGTTTTCTTGATGAAAGAAAACTTAACTTTTGATTGAATAAAAGCCATACATGATCACCAATATACATGTACAGTCAAGTCATACTAGTAGTTCTTGAAAGTTTAGTATATGGCCAAGGCAGATTGAATACAAAGCCATGAAAATTGAATATATGAGCCTTGCTCTGGCAAAAGAGAGTTTAACTCTTTACCATACAACAAAATTTTGGAGTTGTCCAAATTGGAAGCATTCACAGACAACCGAGTAAATCCGGCTCAAAAATTGAAATTTGTTTTCGGAAGGGTAGAAAACATTGTGGTTAAAGGAGAAAATGCTGGCTACCAGCATTTTCTCTTTTTTCCACAATGTTTTGAAAAGCATTCTTTTTCAGGGTCGTTTGAAGTCCGGATTGTGTGGTAAACTGCTAATGCATCTCTGTGATGCATGATACTAAGCACATAATTATGGATCCATAATATCCATTTTGTCTCACAACCAAATGAATCCTGAGGTAAAATGGTCTGTGGACATGCAGAAAATTCACCAAAAGCAAAAAGTTCCCACTTAAGTGGATACATTTTGCGGATGTTTTAAATCTCCTTTTAACAGAGCATGGCTAATATTTTACTAGTCAGATTCAAAAAAAGCACCATGAAATCAATACAGTCTAAATCAGATTGAAAAGACGAAATACAAATGTAATATCCTATGAAGTTAGTTGAATAGAAGCAATAAAATTTCATTAACCCTTTCCCAAACGACAAATTTTGGACTGGTCCAAATCGAAAGAGTTTGCAGACGACAATTTTAAATTTGATGAAAATGGCAGAAAGGTCTCAAAAAGGGTAGAAAACACTGTGGGAAAAGGAGAAATTGCTCGTTACAAGCAATTTCTCCTTTTCCAACAGTGTTTTCAAAAGACTTGTACTGCAGACACATGAAAATCAGGGCTTGTTTGGGAAAGGGTTAAGATGTAAAGTAAGGTTGGAAAGATGCATTACAAATTCATTATCATTATAATTCAATATCATTAGAAAGTACGATAAGATTGAATATAAGCAATTAAAATCAGTTTCACGGTATGTTGGAATTCACAAAAGCAATACAAATTTAGTGCAATATAAAGTCCAGTTAAACTGGGGCTAACAAATTTAACATACAGACATGAAGTCCAGCTCTTCATTAAACAACAAACATGTGAACTTGTCCAAATTATTAGCCTTGCAGTCCAAATCAGAAGTCTTGCAGAAATACAAATTAAATACTGCTTAATGGATGGAATTTGTCTTTGAAAAAACACTGTGGGAAAGAGGGGAAACTCTGCCTTGCAGTATTTCCTCTGTTTCCCACAAAGTTTTCAGGGGTAGCTAAAACAAGTGATAATTTGGTAGAGGGTGAAAATCTAAAGGAATATGTAGGAAAATGTTTTGTTATTGTTTCCTTCTAGGTGTGTAAGAGAGGCTGGGGGAATCTGTATAGCCGACGAGGTTCAAACTGGACTAGGGAGATGTGGAGATAAATTCTGGGCATTTCAGTCACAAGGTACTCCCTGAACTCTTTATCAAACAAAAAATTCAAGACTCTTCCAAATTGAAAGCTTCTTCAGACAACAATTTCAAATGTGATATAAATAAACTGAAGATCTGTGACAGGGTAGGAAACATTATGGGAAAGGAGAAAGAATGTGATGCAAATAAACCGAAGATCTTTGACAGGGTAGGAAACATTATGGGAAAGGGGAAAATGCTGGTTCCAGCATTTTCTCCTTTTCCCACAATGTTTTCAGAAGTCTTCTCCAACAGGGTTGTTTAAAGTTGGGATTGTGTGGTCTTGGGTTAAGAATGGCCATACATGTTATCAGTGTTTCCATACAATTTGAAAATATTTTTTCCTTGTCTTAAAATTTTTCTTTGGTATTCATGTATCTAACAGGTCTTAGATTTGTTGCTAAGCTGCATTGTTCAATCTTTTACATACAACTGGGGGTGGATGGTTCAAATCCTCATCACAGCAAATTTCTTTCCAAGAATTGATGATGGTCATTGCAACAGTACTCATTCCTCTCTCACTGCCAGTCATTGTTTTGATTATGGTAATATAATAAAGCAGCCAGTGGTTTGGGAAGAATATTGTGTGAGGAACATGTACTGGCAAATGAAAGCCTAGGAAAGCATGGATAGCTGCACTGGTGGCCACAGTGTAACTGAAATAATGTTGAATGATATCTGTTAAACACCACACTAACCAATACAAGCAAATAAGACAATCATGTTAGTGTGGAATTGGGTCAACCCATTTCTCTTTGTAGACACATGTAAAGCTGAATACTTTCGGACAGCCTATCCCAAAAGTATAGAAAATATTGTGGTACTCTTTCATAATTGGGAAAGTTAACTTTGTTTGCTTATTCTTTCATTTAAAATACCGTAGAACATAATTTTACTTGGATTTTCGGAGTAAGTCATAGATAATATAATGTATATCATAAACATCTTAAACCTATCTGCTAGTAAGATACAACCTTTATATATTCTACAGATGTTGTACCAGATATAGTAACCATGGGGAAGCCACTTGGAAACGGGCATCCTATGGCAGTATTGGTGACCACAAAGGAAATCTCAGATTCTTTGAAAGAATTCAGTAGTACAGTAAGCTAAACTGCATGATTTGATATGAAAAAAAAAAAGAATTTTCATTTGTGTAAAATTAAATTTTTCAACACTTTTTAACTCTTTACCACACAATCCCGACTTTTAATGACCCTGAGAAAGAAAGCTTTTGAAAACATTGTGGGAATAGGAGAAAATGCTGGTAACCAGCATTTCCTCCTTTTCCCACAATGTTTTCTACCCTTCCCAAATCAAATTTTAATTTTTGAGTCACCTTTATTTTGTCGTCTGCAAATGCTTTCAATTTGGACCAGTCTAAAATTTTGTCGTTTGGTAAAGATTTAAACCTAATATAGATATATCTACAGCCACCTCTGCTGCCAGAAATTCTTAAGCTCTTTACCAGACAATCACATGTTTAAAAGACCCATAGAAAAGAGGCTTTTGAAAGCATTGTGGGAATTAGAGAAAATATTGGTAGCCAGCATTTTTTGTTTGACTGTTTTTGAAGAAAATATGGAGGCATTGTCGCAGCCCTGGTGTCCTCATCTGCGTCGTTGTGCAAAAACTTTGACATTTGATTATATCTCTGTCATTACTGAAGATATTTGCTTCGAACTTGGACAAGTTGTTAATTATCAGTAGGGGAGCCTATACAAAAAGGGTAGATATCAAAGTATTTTTGACAGAGTTATGCCCCTTCTTTAACTTAAAATTTTCGCTGAAAATCAAGCAAATGCAGTTGAGAGTTGGCACCCACCTACAGTGCTCTTTTTCTCTTTTTTTTTTCCCAACAATGTTTTCTATTTTTGAAATACAATTCTCATCATTTTGGATGGGATAAAGACTTGATACAGGGCTTCAGTGAGCTGATTGGGATAAATTGGACTGAAGAGAAGCGTGCCATAGGGAAATATACTCCCACTAGTCAATGTCCAGCAAAGAGCCCAAAGTTGACAGATTATACTTTGAGTTTGTTACCTGTTCCCCACACATCAAAATTCTGGACCTGTCCTCTTTGAAAGCATTTGACAACAATGAATCAAATATAATTCAAACTATAGGATTCCCATAATGTTTTCAAAAGGACTTTGAAACTTGGGTTTGTCTGGTAAAGGGTTTTGTACTGCCTGTTTTTAGCTCACCTGAGCACGAAGTGCTCATGGTGAGCTATTGTGATCGTGCTGTGTCCGTCGTCCGTTGTCAACTTTTTAGCTTGTGTACGCTCTGGAGGCCACATTTTCAGTCCGATCCTCATGAAACTTTGTTAGAATGTTTTCCTTGATAAAATCTCGAGAATGTTTTTCTTGATAAAATCTCGGACGAGTTCGAAATTGGGTCATGTGGGGTCAAAAACTAGTTCACTAGGCCAAATCTTAGAAAAACCTTGTGTACGCTCTAGAGGCCACATTTTCAGTCCGATCTTCATAAAATTTGGTCAGAATGTTTGTCTTGATAAAATCTCAGACGAGTTCAAAATTGGGTCACGCGGGTCAAAAACTAGGTCACTAGGTCAAATCTTAGAAAAACCTTGTATACGCTCTAGAGGCCACATTTTCAATCAGATCTTCATGAGACTTGGTCAGAATGTTTGTCTTGATAAAATCTTGAACGAGTTCGAAATTGGGTCATGTGGGGTCAAAAACTAGGTCACTAGGTCAAATCTTAGAAAAACCTTGTGTACACTTTAGAGGCCACATTTTCAGTCAGATACTTGTGAAATTTGGTCAGAATGTTTGTCTTGATAAAGTCTGGGACGAGTTCGAAATTGGGTTATGTGGGGTCAAAAACTAGGTCACTACGTCAAATCTTAGAAAAACCTTGTGTACACTCTAGAGGCCACATTTTCAGTCCGATCTTCATGAAACTTGGTCAAAATGTTTGTAATGATAAAATCTCGAACGAGTTTGAAATTTGGTCACATGGGGTCAAAAACTAGGTCACTAGGTCAAATCTTAGAAAAACCTTGTGTACGCTCTAGAGGCCACATTTTTTGCCAGATACTTGTGAAATTTGGTCAGAATGTTTGTCTTGATAAAATCTCAGACGAGTTCGAAATTGGGTCACATGGGGTCAAAAACTAGGTCACTAGGTCAAATCTTAGAAAAACCTTGTGTACGCTCTAGAAGCCACATTTTCAGTCCAATCTTCATGAAACTTGGTCAGAATGTTTGTCTTGATAAAATCTTGAACGAGTTCAAAATTGGGTCATGTGGGGTCAAAAACTAGTTCACTAGGTCAAATCTTAGAAAAATCTTGTGTACGCATTAGAGGCCACATTTTCAGTCCGATCCTCATGAAACTTGGTCAGAATGTTTGTCTTGATAAAATGTCGGACAAGCACAAAGTTGGGTCATATGGGGTCAAAAACTAGGTCATTAGGTCAAATCTTAGAAAAACCTTGTATACGCTCTAGAGGCCACATTTTCAGTCAGATACTTGTGAAATTTGGTCAGAATGTTTGTCTTGATAAAATCTCAGATAAGTTCGAAATTGGGTCATGTGGGGTCAAAAATTAGGTCACTAGGTCAAATCTTAGAAAAACCTTGTGTGTGCTCTAGACGCCACGTTTTCAGTCAGATACTTGTGAAAGTTAGTCAGAATGTTTGTCTTGATAAAATCTAGGATTAGTTTGAAATTGGATCATGTTGGGTCAAAAACTAGGTCACTAGGTCAAATCTTAGAAAAACCTTGTGTGTGCTCTAGAGGCCACATTTTCAGTCAGATACTTGTAAAACTTGGTCAGAATGTTTGTCTTGATAAAATCTTGCACAAGTTAAAAAATGGGTCATGTGGGGTCAAAAACTAGGTCACTAATTCAAATCTTAGAAAAACCTTGTGTGAGCTCCAGAGGCCACATTTTCAGTCAGATACTTGTGAAACTTGGTCAGAATGTTTGTCTTGATAAAATTCGGACAAGTTTGAAATTGGATCATGTGGGGTCAAAAACTAGGTCACTAGGTCAAATTAAAGAAATGCCTTGTGGGTACTCTAGAGGCCACATTTTTCGCTCAATTGACTTGAAAATTGGTCGGAATGTTTTTCTTAATTAAATCTCAGAAAACTTGAAATTGGGTTACCCAGAGTCATAAAGTAGGTCACTAGGTCAAATTAAAGAAATACCTTGTGGACACTCTAGAGGCCACATTTTTCGCTCAATTGACTTGAAAATTGGTCAAAACATGTGTCTTAATTAAATCTTAGATGAGTTTGAAATTTGGTCACCTGGGGTCATTTTGCCTATTGGCTCAGGTGAGCGATCCAGGGCCATCATGGCCCTCTTATTTGGAAAATAAAAAGGACTAGTCACTTTGGAATGAGCCATGCTCTGAAAAGGGGGTTTACTGCATCTACGAAAAGTATCGACCCAGGTCAGCCTGCGCAGTCCGCGCAGGCTGATCTGGGCCGAAACTTTTTGCTACTCGCCAGTTTTCTGTATGTCAGATGACCAGTCTACCTTATGATACAGTCGGTTATTAGACAAAATAAATTTTATGGATCCATGATCATTTGATGTCTTGCTTGTTATGATGCATCATGGAGATGCATTAAGCCCCCTTTTGCCAGAGCATGGCTCATATATTGGACAATATATATCAAACCCTTGAACAAACAATCCAAATTTTTACCAACCCTCAGGAAGGAGCCTGTTGAAAACACCATCAGAACCAGCATTTAATCCTTCTTCTTATTAATGTTTTATCCCTTGCAAAGGCAGCTCCTATCATTTTAGATTTGTTTGATTTGTTGTCTGCAAATGCTGTCAATTTGGACAAGTAAAAAATTTTGCAATCTGGTAATGTTTGATTGAAAGTCTCCAATTTATTAACCCTTTACCAAACAGTCCTGAATTTTATAGACCGTCAGGAAGAAGGACTTTGAATATTATGTGGGAAAAGGAGAAAATGCTGGTAATCAGCATTTTCTCCTTTTCACACAATGTTTTCTCCCATTTCAAAGAAAGAAATCATCTTTTGAGTTAAGTTCAGTTTGAGGTCTGCAGGTTGTTCCAATTTGGTAATCAGCATTTTCTCCTTTTCACACAATGTTTTCTCCTATTTAGAAGAAAGAAATCATCTTTTGAGTTAAGTTCAGTTTGAGGTCTGCAGGTTGTTCCAATTTGGTCAAGTGTAAAATTTTGTCTTTCGGTAAAGAGAAAAATTAGTGGAAGAAGTAATTCTTCATTAGATAGTTTTTTGTCTAATTTGTAGTTTTTTAGCTCCACTGGCCGAAGGCCAGCGGGCTTATGTCATGGCCCGGTGTCCGTCGTGCATCTGTGCGTCCGTGCGTCTGTCCGTCCATACGTGCGTCCGTGTGTTAACTTTTATTTCAAACATCTTCTTCTCTGAAACTACCCATCCAATTTTCATGAAACTTCACAGAAATGATCCTGCCATGGTCCTCTTCAGAATTTCTTGAAAGAATTTGATTCCTTCAAAAACTCTGGTTGCCATGGCAACAAAACTGAAAAATATGGGAAATCTTTAAAAATCTTCTTGTCTGAAACCATAAGGCATAGGGCTACTAAATTTGGCATGTAGCTTTATGTAGTAGACCTCTATCAAGTTTCTTCAAATTATAGCCCTGGGGTCAAAATTGGCTCTGCCCCAGGGGTCACAAGTTTTACATAGGCTTATATAGAGAAAACTTTAAATCTTCCTGTACCTAGCCATAAGGCCTAGAGCTACTAAATTTTGCATGTAGCTATATCTAGTGGGCCTCTACCAAGCAGGCCAAAATTTTAGCCCTGGGGTCAAAATTGGCCCCGCCGCAGGGGTCACAAGTTTTACATGGGCTTAAATAGTGACAACTTAAAAAATCTTCCTGTTTTGATTTTTTTTTTTTTTTTTTGAAATTAGCCTTGCATCAGGGGTCTTATGTTTTACAGAGGCTTCATATGGACAAAACTTGAAAATCACCTTATTTATAACCATACAGCATAGATCTGTATTATTTTGGCATGTGGCTTTATCTTGTGGACCTCTACCAGGGTTCAAGTAATTATAGCTCTGGGATCAACTTTCACATGGGCTTTTACAGAGAAAACTTTGTAAGTCTTCATTTTGAAACCATTTGGCTCAGAATTGAAATGTTTAGTATTTATGGTTTATAAGCCAGTGGAGCGATACAGGGCCATCACGGCCCTCTTGTTTTGTCTAATTTGTAGTTTGGGGGAAACCCTGTGGCATGTGCAATGGGAATGGCAGTGATAGATGTTATAAGAAATGAAAAGTTGATATCCAGTGCTAACTCTGTGGGAAAGTGTCTAATGGAAGGATTTCGTGCAATACAGCCCAAACACCCAACACTTGGGGATGTGAGGTAATCCAGATTCCCAGCAGTCAGAGCTTGATCTTTTTAAATGCTCCTATTTTTTGCCTGTGGTGCTTAACTCTTTACCACATGACAAAATTTTAGACTAGTCTAAATTGAATGCATTTGCAGAGGACAAAATCAGTGTTTCAGGTAAAAAGCATTTTGTCCTTCTTCAACAATTTTTTCATATCATTAGATAAGAACAACTAATCCCACCATTTGAACCACATTAACCCTTTACCATGCAATCCCATGTTTTCATGACCCTTTGGAAGAGGCATGTGTTAATTACCCTTTGGAGGAGGCCTATTGAAAACATTGCCGGAAAAGGGGAAAATGCTGGTAACCTTTACCTGTCTGTCTTCTACCATTTCAGAGACAATTTCATCAAATGAGCTACCTTGAATTTGTCCTCTGCAATAGCTGTGATTTTAAATGAGTCTTAAATTTTGTTGTTTGGTAGATTTGTTGTGTAGAGATTCTTTAGAATTGGACCGGCCTAAATTTTTCTCGATCGGTAAGAACTTTCTACCTTAACCTTTTATATCTTTACTGTAATGCACTGATGACAGACAGCTTTTGAAACATATTCAAATGAAAACTAAGCATTCTGTGGGAGTTTCCCAGTAAGTACGCTATAATACAATTAGCTGCAATCTGTCCGTGGTCTTTGCAGGTTTGTGCAGATGTTATAAATTTGAATAGTTAAAAAAATGAATGTAAGATTTGAAAGTAATGGTTTTGACAAGTCTAAATTATTGTGAGGTAAAGGGTTAATGTTCTTGCTTCAGGGGTATGGGCCTTGCAATTGGTGTTGATATTGTTTTTGACAAAGAAAGTAGGAAGCCCAACAAAGATGCTGCAGAACTACTTGTCTACAGGTAAGGTTGCTTCCAATCTTCAGAGTACAAGTCCTGATATTAACCCTTATCCTGCTAAGTAAGTGAAATGAAACTTTAAAGTGGATGGTAAAAAGCCGAAGTTGCTGTTTCAAAGGTATGTTCTTGGGGAAGGATATCTCCTTACCGCACAGAGTAGATCCAAGATCAGACTGCACATTCAGTGCAGTCTGATCTTGATCTACACTGTCCACAAAAGGTCCTTTAGTCACACTTAGTAGCTTAACCCTTTACCACACAATCCCGACTTTTAACGACCCTGAAGAAGAAGCCTTTTGAAAACATTATGGGAAAAGGAGCAAATGCTTATACCAGCATTTTCTCCTGCTCCCACAATGTTTTCTACTCTTCCAAAAACAAATTTCAATTTTTGATTCACATTTATTTTTTCGTCTGCAAAAGCTTTCAATTTGGACAGGTCTAAAATGTTGTTGTTTGGTAAAGAGTTAAGGGTTTAAGAAAAAGAAAAAGAAATGTGAAAATTTTAAGCTTATTCAAAGTGTTTGCAAATGACAAATTGATTCTGGCTCAATTGCCTTATCTTTGAAAGGATACAGATTTATGGGAAAAGGAGAAAATGCTTATACCAGCATTTTCTCCTCTTTCCACAATTTTTACAAAGGCCCTACTACAGTTGTTGCAAGGCATGATTGTCTGGTAAAGGGTCAAATTGTTTTTCACTACCTTTTCAGCCTGTGTTGATCAAGATCAGACTGCACAAAACATGCAGGTTTATTATTAGAATTACACTGTCCACTTTGTTGAGACATTCTGGAAAAAGCAACCTTGATATTGCACTCCTCAGGTTTTCATTCTAGATTAATCTATTAAAATGACTTGATTATATAAACCTTCAAATTTCATATACATTTGTAAATAGGACATTTTATGTGTAACTACATGTCTTTAGAAAACAGCATAGAATTGTAAGTACCTGTAATTTAATGACCCCGAAATAGAAACATTTTTGGTATCCAACATTATCACCTTTTCTCACGGTGTTTCCTCCATTTTCAAAAGCAAATTCCATCATTTTAGTGGCATTTAATTTGTTGACTACAAATGCTCTCAATATTGACAAGTGTAACATTTTGTTTTATGGCAAAGAGGGTAGACACATTTTGGTTTAGATCTTGTATTTAGCTCACCCGAGTACAAAGTGCTTAAGGTGAGCTTTTGAGATTGTGCTTTGTCCGTCTTGCATCATCCTTTGTGTGTCATCTGTCATCCATCGTGAGTTTGTCAACAATCACCTTGTGTGCACTCTAGAGGCCACATTTTGGAGTGTTGGATACTCATGAAACTTTGTCAGAATGTTTGTTTTGATGGTATCTCGGTCAAGTTCAAAATAGGGTCATGTTGGGTCAAAAAGTAGGTCACTTGGACAATTTTTATTGGAAAAAAAAAAACCTTGCCTTGATGATATGTTGGAAAAGTATGAAATTGGGCCCCATTGGGTCAAAAAGTAGGTCACAAATCAAATCATTGAAAAATGTTTATGATACTTACGAAAGTTGGTCAGAATGTTTGTCCTGATGACATCTCCGACAAGTTCAAAAGGTGGTAATGTCTGAACAAAAGTTAAGTCACTGGCACAAATCTTAGGAAAACCTTGAATGCACTCTATAAGGCCACATTTTAAGTCTGATATTCATGGAAATTGGTCAGAATGTTTGTCCTGGGTCCGTATTCACCAACCATTCTTAAGAACGTTCTTAGACTTATTCTTCAAGATTTTCCAAGTTTGAAAGTAACACAACTTCTGATTGGCTAAACCAAATGGTTTAGCCAATCAGAAGGTGTGTTACTTTCAAATTTGGAAAATTTTGGAGAACAAGACCAAGAATATTCTTAAGAATGGTTGGTGAATACGGACCCTGATGATATCTCAGACAGGTTTAAAGTTGGGTCACGTTGGGTCTAAAAGTAGGTGCTTGGGTCAAATTTTATAAAAACCTTGTGTGCACTCCAGACGCCAGCCACATTTTCAGACTGATACCCATGAAATTTGATCAGAATGTTTCTATTGATATTATCTTGAACAACTCTGAACACTTAGTCATGCTGGATCATATAGTAGTGCACTAACACTCATGTGGTTTACATCAACACAACCAAGATGTACACAACTTTATCAATCCTATATGACTTTACTTAGGTGAGCAATTTAGGACCATTGGCCCTCTTGTTATTCTTACTGGTTGATGACTGAAACAAATTTTGTCTTATTATCATATTCCAGTTATCAAGGTTTTCACATCAGGGTCAAGACTAGTGAATCAGTAATGAACAACCTTATTGAGAATGAGATTGTACTTAATTTTAGAATTTCACAATTCCAGACTTACAACAATTGCAGTTATGCTTTCAATACTATTAGAGTATGTTGCGGGGGGGGGGAGGTCAATCCTTTGTCTGTACTCTTTGTGACAGTAATCTTTTGTTGGTTTAAAGATATCTTGTACATTGAAAGAATCACACAAACCAGGCCATTTTCTCTCTACCTGTGTTCTTGTCTTTAATCTTTTGTATATATTTTTATATTCAGCTTAAAGAGTCAGAAAATTTTGACCAACAATGATGGACCAGAAAAGAATGTGATTATATTTTTGCCCCCAATGTGTTTCACAATTGAAAATGCACGGACTGTGGTTCAAGCATTTGATAAAGCATTAGGAGAGATTGAGGACGAGGCCACAAAAGTGAAGGAAGGTTCCAGCATGGTTGAAGGGATTGAAGTTCCATTGAGCATTCTAACATCAAAACATAAACTTGATAGTGATGAAGATGATGATGATGATGATGTTGATGATGATGATGGGGAATCTCCAAGAAAACGACAGAAAATGGGATATGAAGAAATGGATTAAACGGATGTATTAAGAAATACATGTACTTGTGAACCAATAAGGGTAAATGTTCAAACTTCAAACTCATTACACATACTGAAAACAAATAGAAGCACACAAACAGTTTATATTACCCCATTTTCTATATACATGTATACATAATATACAGTGGACACAGGGAGAAAATCACAAAAAGAAGTGACAACAGGTCAAACTATTGGTACAAAGTACTTTTATGGGCCAGAATTCAAGAGCAAGAAAATATTCATACTTGTTTTTGTCCGTCTGACAATATTGCTTATTTGTTCCTTACATACCAATCTTTTATCGTTGTTTTACTCCAGTCTGTACTGTTTTTATTTCACTTATGGACAAATGTTTCAGTGGAAGTGTCCTTTCATCAGCAAATCTTGTCACACCTAAGTAGGCATACCAAACTTCATTGGCCTGTTTGGATGTGCTGTCAGATGAGCTCATATTTATTTATTTTTTTTAAATATATGAGCCATGCTCTGTGAAAAAAGGGCTTGAAGGTAATGCAAAAAGTTTCAACCCAGGTCAGCCTGCGCAGTGTGTACAGGCTGACCCGGATTGAAACTTTTAGCTAATGATCAATTTTCTGCCTGTCAGAGGACCAGCCTACCTCATGATTCAGTTGAATGTTGGATAAATTAGATATTTTGGATCCATTATCATTTGATAACATGCTTTGTATAATGGACCGTAGATGCATTAACCCCCCTTTTGCCAGTGCATGGTGCATATGTTTGTAAATCATGAAACTAGATATTATCCGGTGAGTTGTTCACTGCCGCTATTTCATCTTTAAAATGAGACTACGCAAAACTGTATGATTTGCTTTTAGTTATCGTATTGGTCTTAAATGTCAGCTTTTCTTCCATCATACATAAACTAGCAGTAACAACTGGGAAGAAGTTTCCTTTCAACTTTGTTATTGCCCTTGAAAAGGCAGTATTTGAAAGCTATCGTGTAAATTTTTCCAAACGTCCAATCAATGAGCATTAACAAAGTGCATACAACTACCCTTTTATTTTTGTAGCTAAGTAATTTTTTTTTTTTTTTTTTTATTTTGTTCTATGCGATTCCGATTCCACTTTGCAGTCTAATATAAGATGCAGATCATATATGACGGAGGGAGGTCAATATTTTCTTGTGAGAATGATAATCTGTAGTACATATGTTGCATGAAAAAAAAATTCATTACTTTAGCAAAGGGTCCACCCGGAGTACAGTAGTTAGTATATGAGTGACATTAGTGATTGGGCACATGTAAATTAACTCAACGAAACAACAAAAATTTGGAGATGTCCAAATTGAGAGCATTTGCAGATGATAATTTATATATGGCTGGAATTATGAGATTTGGCTGTGAAAGAGTAGACAACATTGTGGGAAAAGGAGAAAATGATGGTGACCAGCATTTTCTCCTTTTCCAATTTTGTTTTCAAAAGCCATCTTCCACAAGGTCATTAAAACACTGCAACGCGATGAAGTTTATTTTGAATATAAAAAACATTGTGGGTTGGGAAAAGGAAAAGATGCTGGTATTTGGCATTTTGTCCTGTTCCCACAAAGATTTCTATCGCAAATTTCATCATTTGAGCAACATTTAAGTTGTCGTCTGCAAATACCTTTTATTCGGACCAGTCTAGAATCTTGTTGTGTGGTAAATAGTTAAGGTGTATCATTGTTTGTAAAATTTATCTACCCCTCTGAAGAAAATTTGTTTCATTTCAGTCATGGTAAATATTTTGCTTGCAAATGCTTTCAGTTTGGACAAGTATAAAGTTTTGTTGTTTGGTAAAGAGTGAACACATGATTCTCAGCAAACATTTGTCTTGCAGGAGGCCACTATTGGAAATAGACTGGTAAAATGAGTAATTGCCTATAACCGTTTACTGCACAATCTTGAGTTTTAATGACTCTGGAGAGTAAAGCCTGTTAAAACACTGTGGGAAAAGGAGAAAATGCCAGTAACCAGCATTTTCTCCTTTTCCCACGATGTTTACTAGCCTTTCCAGGACAAATCCCACCTTTTCAGGAGCATTTAATTTGTCGTCTGCATATTCTTTTGATTTGGACAAGTCCAAGAATTTTGTCATGTGGTAAAGAGCTAAAGAGCATCAGTGCCATTTGATATATTTATGTATTCAAGCATAATCCATGTCAATTATTCCTATTTTACAAGAATATTCACAAAGTTATCATTGATTGTTCCTATTTGACAAGGATATTTACAGAGTCATTATTTATTGTTTCTATTTCACAAGGGCATATATAAAGGATCTTACATGAGTGTTTATGTATTGTCATTTTTATCAAACAAGTTGACTAAAAATGTATGATGCGAGCCTTGGCGAGCATCAAATACATTTTAGTCAACGAGTTTGATAAAAATGATAATACATAAGCATGAATGTGAGATTCCATTTATCACATAAAATGAATGACAGGCAAAATATATCATGCATCATCACCTTTAGCCTATACACCATTCACGGGTCCATGGTTACAGTTGTAAATTGGCTTCAAATGTGTACATACGCAAGTAGATAGTTCTTTGATATTTACACCGAATGTAGAATGAAACAGTTTCTAGGGGGGATAAGTCCACCCAATTCCGCAATTTTGTTGATTTAAAAGACTTTTGCTGCATTTCTTTGTTTTTATTAAATATGAAAATCAAAAACTTTCCACACCTATACGCCTTGGCAACAACGACGTCATTTTTTCCACGAAACGGCGTAGTCGCACAAATTTCGTGCTGTGGCTGGTTTCTCCGGCTTCACGCGCTCACGACTAAAAAACTGATCAGAACCGGGACCCAAAAAATGATAATACACTAGTGTATTATCAAAAATAAGTCATGGGTTTAATACACTGCCGGAGGAGGTTTTATGTGATAAACAAAGTTATACGCTGCAAATTTGTTCCAGTGGATATTGTGTTAACCCTTTACCACACAAGCCCAAGTTTTACTGACCTTGTGGAAGAAGGTTTTTGAATTCATTGTTGGAAAAAGAGAAAATGCCAGTAACCAGTATTTTCTCCTTTCTACCCTTCCAGAGACGAATTCCACAATTTGGACCATATTTTGATATATTGTCTGCAAATGCTTTGGATTTAGGCAAGTCCAAAATTATCTAGTGTGGTGAAGAGTTATGTGATATAAAGTTGTTTTACTTCATTAGCCATCTTATCATAGCCATCTTTAGATATGCGGATGTATGTTTACACGGTGCTTTGTATTATTGTATTTAGTATTGTGTAATACACCCTGTATGAAAATATTACATGAGACAGGTATTTGTATTGATCAGAAAGCGAAGGATATTCTTCCATATGAACTGGCTAGTCACTTTCTTCTTGTATTCAGTTATTAATATTTCTGTGGGAAATTATCTTACCAAATTGTGTCATGTTTTAAATACCCTAGGAAAACAAGGCTGTTGAAAACATTGTGACAAAAGGAGAAAGTGCTGATAACCACAATTTTTCTACTTTACCGAAGATAAAGTCCATCAACTGAGCAACATTTTACAATTGCAAATGCTTTCTATTAACTCTTTACCACACAACAAAATTTTAGACTGGTCCAAATTCAAAGCAAGTTATGACAAAATGATTGTCACTTTAAAATTGAAATTTGTGTTGGGAAAGATGGAAAACATTGTGGGAAAAGGGGAAAATGCTAGTAACCAGCATTTTCTCCTTTTCCCCCATTGTTTTCAAAAGGCTCCTTTCTCAGGGTTGTTGAAAGTCGGGATTGTGTGGTAAAGGGTTAAGAGGAATGTAAAATATTTTTGTTGTCTTGTAAAGAGTTAAGTTGAAAAACTGTCCTACCTGGTGAACAGGCATACTGAACTTTTCAAACAGAAAACAACTTTTTCCCAGGGCTCATTTTGATTGCTTTCTAGCCAGTCTCATGACTTTCCTTGTATTTTATGGCAAACAGTAGATGTCAAAACTTCATAAAAAGAAACAAAATTAACTTATTTGAATAGGATGAATTACTGTTGGATATGGTGCTGTTGCGCTAAACAAGCAATCACTCCTTTTTCTGGAAATTTCAAAAGCTTTCGGTTTTGGAGATGTAAAAAGAGACATACATGTATTTGTATGGCTATTATTTTATGTTTTCTAGATGTATATACATGTAGTTTAAAATGTTTTACTTTTTAAATCTTTACCAAATAACCAAATTCTAGACTGGTCTAAATTGAAAGCATTTGCAGACGGCAAATCAGATATTCCTCAGATGGCAATATTTGTCTTTGATAGGATAGAAAACATTGTGGGTAAAGGAGAAAATGCTGGATACCAGCATTTTCTTCTTTTCCCATGTTTTCAAGAGGCTGATCATTAGATCACCTCACCGGTAAAAGTCAGGATTGTTTGGTAAAAGGGTTTATCTTTTATGTATGACTCTTTTCCAAAGACCTCTAATGTTTTGTGCAAAGGATCTGGTATTGTTTGCTTGTTGTATTTATGATGTTTGTCATCAAAGTTAAATTTTGTTGATCTTGTCAGTTATGTTTTATTGCTCTCTTGACACCTTTACCATTCAATCCAAAGTTTTATCAACTTCGAGATGAAGGACTTTGGAAACATTGTGGGAAAAGGAGAATATGCTGGTAACCAGCAATTTCTTCTATTTTCCTCATTTTTTTCTACCCTGTAAAAACAACTTTCACCATTTTAGCCATATTTAATTTGTCGTCTGCATAGTCATGCTGTGAATCTAGAAAGGTCTAAAATTTTGTTGTTTGGTAAAGAGTTAATAGTGTGATGGGTAATGTTATTGTCTTTCATACAAAAATAATGGAGTACTGATTACTTGAACATTGGATCTCTTTTAGATTCTTTGGCTTCAAGATCAATCTAAAGACATTGCTCTTCTAAACATGGTTCGTTTTTGTATTTGGCTTAGTGTGCAGTTCTCGAAAATCTAAAGCATTTATAGCTTGCTAGCACTGTTGGCCTACGGAGTAACATATACATGTACAGGAACAATGGCCATCTTGTTTTAAATTCTAACTAATTTTGCATACATCAAATGCAACTTCTCAAGGTACATTGTTATGCAGTATTGACATTCATCTCTTCCTGGATTCATTTTCATAACATTTTACAGTTAATCACAGGAGTGCCTGGCACGATTTGTTGACATAGATCTGGTTACTTTTGTGGACAGAGTAGATCAAGATCACATTGTACAGAATGTACAGTCTGATATTGGGTCAATGCTGTATCACAGACTGGTAACTTTATTGGACATTCATTCTTCAACATCTGTGGAAATGCTAAATTAGGTTGTCTCCTTTACATGACTAAAAAACGTTGAACTCATTTATCTAGGACTTAAATTTGTATGTCTCTTTAAGTCTTTACCAAACAGCAAAATCTAACATGCCCAAATTGAAACCATTTTCAGACAACAAAATCAGTGTGACTCAAATATAGATATTTGTTTTTTAGAAGGATGGAAAATATTGTGGGAAAAGGAGAAAATGCTGGTTACTAGCATTTTCTCCTTTTCCCACGATGTTTTCAAAAGCTTTCTTTTTCAGGATCGTTAAAAGTCGGGATTGTGTGGTAAAGGGTTAATTCTTTATCAAACACAAAATTTGGGACTCATCTAATTTTAAAGCATTTGCAGACGACAAACATAACTCGAATAATGATATCCTCTCCGATAGGGTAAAAAACATCATGGGAAAAGGAGAAAATGCTGGTCACCAGCATTTTCTCCTTTTCCCTCTATGTTTTCAAAAGCCTTCTCTTTCAGGGTCACTAAGGACTCGAGAAAATGGAAAAGTATACCAGATAGCAGTACTTTTGCAAAGCAATTTTCATGAAGAAAAATTTTAAACTGGAAAAGTCTAGATATGCCACAATTTTTGGCAGTGTAGATAATTTTCTAATTTTTTTCTTGGGCAGTAGAAAAGTCAACTTAAAAGCTGAAATTGAGAACATTCAAAAATCATTTATACATCCTGTTTAGCATACCTGGAAAGTTTTTTCACATGAAATAATGCAAAAAGAATCCTCAGCTTTCTTAAATCTTTACCATGACAAGTTTTCACAACCCTGAAGAAATAGCCTTTTGAAAATCTTGTGGCTAAAGGAGAAAATGCTGGTGACCAGCATTTTCTCCTCTTCCCACATGGTTTTCAACACTATCACAGACAATTACCATCATTTCAGCGAAATTTAATGTGTTGTCTGCAAATGCTCTTAATTTGGACAAGTCTAAAACTTGTCATCTGGTAAAGGGTTAAAAGTTTACTTGTTGAAAATACCTCATTGAACTGTTCCATGTGTTTCCATTATTCCTTAACCCTTTACCACACAATCCGACTTTTAACGACCTTGAGGAAGCCTTTTGAAAACATTGAGGGAAAAGGAGAAAATGCTGGTAATCAGCATTTTCTCCTTTTCCCACTATATTTTCTACTCTTCCCAAAACAATTTTTAATTTTTGAGAAACATTTATTTTGTTGTCTGCTAAAGCTTTCAATTTGGACTGGTCTAAAATTTTGTCTTTGGTAAAGAGTTAAGTACATGTGATAATGCTTAAAAGGTTTGTGTATTTCATTGAATTACTACAAAGAATAATAAATAAAATACTGTTATTTTTGTGAAATGGCTTTTTGTTAATTCCTAATTTTTGTCATTTAACCCTTTCCCAAACGACAAATTTTGGACTGGTCCAAATTGAAAGAGTTTGCAGACGACATTTTTAAATTTGATGAAAATGGCAGAAAATTATCAAAAAGGGTAGAAAACACTGTGGGAAATGGAAAAATTGCTCATTACGAGCAATTTCTCCTTTTCCCACAGTGTTTTCAAAGACTTGTACTGCAGACACGTGAAAACCAGGGCTTGTTTGGGAAAGGGTTAAAAAACCACGGTACATATTCACCAACCATTCCCAAGAACATTCTAAGTCTTATTCTCCAGATTTTTCTAAATTTGAAAGTAACACAACCACTGATATGGTTTAACCAATCGGAAGTTGTGTTACTTTCAAATTCAGAAAATCTCAGATATAAGGACTAAGTATATTCTTAAGAATGAATGGTGAATACGTCCCATGGTAGTTTTGCAGTTGCCAAGTTTTGTAGCTAATTTAGTAAAACAGGGTTGGTAATCCAGGGATCGTGAGTATAGTTTTACCAAGACCAGCCTACTTCTCTTTAGCCCTTTACCAAACAACCCACTGTTGTAGAGATCCTGAGGAAGAAGGCTTTTGAAACATTGTTCAAAAAGGATAAAACTAGGGTTTTCTTCCTTCCTACAATTTTTTCTACAGTTTTTGAGACATATACTATCATTTGAGACTCATTGTCATCTGCAGATGCTTTGATTTTGGATAAGTCTAATATTTTGTTGTCTGGTAAAGGGTCCCAAGACTGATAATAGTCACTGAGAGAGGATTTATTGCTCCCCCTTTAACCCTTTACCACACAATCCTGAGTGTTAATGACCCTGAGGAAGAAGCTTTTTGAAAACATTGTGGGAAAAGGAGAAAATGCATTTTCTCTTTCTCCCACAATGTTTTCTACCATACCAAAAACAAATTTTAATTTTTGAGTCACACTCATCATGTCATCTGCATATGCTTCCAATTTGGACATGTCTGAAATTTTGTCATTTGGTTGAAAGTTAACATTGTTTGGATTATAGTCTATAGGAGAGTAGCCAGTGGCTTGGTTAGAGTGATTTGCAACATACTGGTAGAGGAAACTCCAGGAGAGGTTCATTGGTGACCTTGATATGACAGCAGTGTGAAACGCCAGAAATTAGAAATTGGTTTGCAGTGGTAGCACAATAGATTTACTTTTTCCTCCTGAGTTGTAATGCTGTCTCAGGAAGGTCCTCCATGGCACAGCAGCGAGGTCCTCCTCAGTACAGTGGCTTGTAAAGGTGTCAGATTGGTAATCAGCTGGACATGTATTCACCAACCTTTCATAAGGAGTCTTTGTCTAATTCTCAAGAATTTTCTGAATCTAAAAGTAACATACCTTCTCATTGGTTACACCAAAGTTTTTAGCCTATCAGAAAGTGTCTTACTTTCTTAACCCGTCACGTAACAACAAAAAAACAGACTTTTCCAAATAGAAATCACTGCAGACAACGTAAATGTAATTCAAATGATGGAATTTGTCTTTGATAGGGTAGAAAACATTGTGGAAAAAGGAGAAAATGCTGGTTAACCTGCGTGGCTCGTTGATAAAGTGTAGGACTGGTAACCTGGAGGCCCTGGATTTGAACCTCACTAGAAGCACTGGATTTTCGGTTGGAGTGTTCTTGGGTAAGACACTTAAGAGCTCTATCATTGTTTTGGTAAAACCCAGGACAAACATTAATGTTAGAGCAGTAGCCATGATATGACTGAAATAATATTGAAAGCAGTGTAAAACGCCATTCAATCAATCAATTCTTTGTTTTGATGAAGATTTGCACCCACTTCTTAATTGATCCGCACAAGATTCAAAAAAGGTTTGTTTTTGTGATATAACGTTAAACACAGAATCCAGAACAAAAATGTAAATGAGGCTTTTTATGACATGACATCCTAAAAAATAAAAAAAGAATATCATGTTTTAGTGCTCGGTAACTTTCCTGGTGCTTTCTTAGCTCACCTAAAAAAAGTGCTCAAGGTGAGCTTTTGTGATTTTGCTGTGTCCGGGGTCCGTTGTGCGTCGTCCATCATGCGTCATCCGTCGTCAAGGCATCAACAATTACCTTGTGTGCATTCTAGAGGCCATATTTTAAATCATATATTCATGAAACTTTATCAGAATATTTGTCTTGATAATATCTCTAACAAGTTCGAAATTGGGTCATGTCAGGTCAAAAAGTAGGTCACCAGGTCAAAATTTAGCAAAACCTTGTGTGCACTCTAGAGGCCACATTTTCAGTCCAATACTCATGACACTTGGTCAGAATGTTTGTCTTGATAAAATCTTGGACAAGTTTGAAATTGGGTCATGTCAAGTCAAAAAGTAGGTCACTCGGCTAAATCCTAGAAAAACCTTGTGTGCACATCTAGAGGCCACATTTTCAGCCTTATACTCCAGACTGTCTTGATAATATCTTGGACAAGTTTGAAATTGGGTCATGTCAGGTCAAAAAGTAGGTCACTGGTCTAAGTCTTAGAAAAATCTTGTGTGCTCTCTAGAGGCCACATTTTTAGCCTGAAAGTCATGAAAGTTGGTTGGAATGTATGTCTTGATATCTCGGACAAGTTAAAAAATTGGTCGAGTCAAAAAGTAGGTCACTGGACCAAACCTTAGAAAAACCTTGTGTGCACCGTAGAGGCCACATTTTCAGCCTGAAACTCATGAAAGTTGCTTGGAATGTTTGTCTTAATGAGATCTTGAACAAGTTCAAAATAGGGTTATGTCAGGCCAAAAAGTAGGTCACTGGGCTGTATCTTAAAAAAACCTTGTGTGCACTCTAGAGGCCACATTTTCAGCCTAATACTCTTCAAATTTGGTCAGAATGTTTGTCTTGATAATATCTTAGACAAGTATGAAATTGGGTCATGTCTGGTCAAAAAGTAGGTCACTGGGCTAAATCTTAGAAAAGCCTTGTGTGCACTCGAGAGAGGCCACATTTTTCAACTGATACTCATGAAACTAGGTCAGATTGTCTGTCTTGATGATATCTCAGACAAGTTTGAAATTGGGTCAGGTCAGGTCAAAAAGTAGGTCACTGGGCTAAATCTTACTAAAACCTAATGTGTACTGTAGAGGCCACATTTTTATCCTGATACTCATGAAACTATGTCAGATTGTCCGTCTTGATGATATCTCGGGCAAGTTCAAAATAGGGTCATGCCAGGTCAAAAAGTGAGTCACAGGGCTAAATTTTAGGAAAACCTTGTATGCACCATAGAGGCCACATTTTCAGCCTTACACATGATGAAGATTTGTCAGAATGCCTATCTTGTTGATATCTCAGACAAGTTTGAAATTGGGTCATGTCAGGTCAAAATGTAGGTCACTGGGTCAAATCTTAGAAAAACCTTGTGTGCACTCTAGAGGCCACATTTTCAGTTTGATACTCTTCAAACTTAGTCAGAATGTTGTATCGATGATACCTTGAACAGGATCCAAATTTGGTCATGTTGGGTCAAAAAGGTCACTGGGCCAAATCCTAGAAAAACCTTGTGAACACTCTATAGGCCATATTTTCAGCCTGAAATGCATGAAACTTGATTATAAAGTTTGTCTTGATGATGTCTTTGACAACTTCAAAATGGGGTCACATTGGGTCAAAAAGTAGGTCAAGGGGCCAAATCTTAGAAAAACCCTGTGTGCACCATAGAGGCCAACTTTTCAGCCTGATTCTCATAAAACTTGGTAAGAAAGTTTGTCTTGATGATATCTTGGACAAGTTTCAAAGTGGGTCACATCTGGTCACAAAGTAGGTCACTGGACCAGATCTTAGAAAAACCTTGAGTGCACCATAGAGGCCACACTTTCACCCTTACACTCATGAAACTTGGTCATAATGTTTGTCTGAATGATATCTTGGACAAGTTTGAAATTGAATCACATTGGTTCAAAAAGTAGGTCACTTACACTCATGTGTTTTACATCACCAAAACCAGGATCTCTTTAGCTTTATCAGCTGTACATGACTTTAATCATGCGAGTGCTTTAGGGCCAATGACCCTCTTGTTTGATTCAAGTAGCAAAATTTCAAAATTTTCCTACACATCAAGAACCAAATACAAGCAACAGGAAAATTACTACAGCACGATATTCCTTTTATTATATACCTACAATTTTCAAGGACAAAATATATCTTCATGCCATATTTGTACAGTATTTGATATAATGTAGATGCGGACAATCCAATTTTTTTCTTTTTCATGCATGGTATTTTATCTGCATGTGATGCATGTATCTGAGCCTGAAAATTTAAATGTATATAAAGATATTTAATTTGCAAAAACATGCCAACAGAAATAGAAAGCTTCAAGTGTGAAATTGACTAATTCGTTCATCAAGATAGTGAGTCTACACTGAAACATAGTTCCACCAAAGAAGCTTACATGTTACGTTGTTAAAACTAAATATAAAGCATAGCTTTGCCAAAATTATTTATTTGACAGTCAAATTGACAATGAAATGAACGACAGCGTCGCAAAGCAACCCATGAACCCACACACATGTGGTTAATTGCCTTAGATAAAATCTGATTCATATATAACATCCCACAGTGCTTATCTCAAATGTGTAAGTTAAAAAAATTTGTTTATTAGGTAATTTACAGTGAACACAAGGGAGTTTATGTGATGAAAAAAAGTAATGGACACTGGCAGTTAGGTAATCCATATCTATTTTGTAAACATGATCCATTTTTTTTTTGTAAATATGTCTTTCAATTAAAGAAAGTGTAGAATTTGGAGTATGTTTGGTTTTTTTTTTTCCCAACTTTACCCTTTCCCAAACAATGAATTTTAGACTCCTAAGAATCTTAGTAGAAACACTCAAAACTGATAAAAAGCGACAGGAGTCCACCAACAGTGTTGAGAACCTCTTCAGAAAAGAAGCAAATTCTGGTTACCAGCATTTTCTCCATTTCCCACTGTTTTCAAAGGGCTTCTACCTTGGGATCATTAACTCTTTACCAAACGACAAAATTTTAGACCAGTCGAAATTGAAAGCATTTGCAGACAACAAAACAAATGTTACTCAAAAATTGAGGTTTGTTTTAGGAGGGGTAGAAAACATTGTGGGAAAAGGAGAAAATGCTGGTTACCAGCATTTTCTCCTTTTCCCACAATGTTTTCAAAAGCTTTCTTTCTCAGGGTCATTAAAAGTCAGGATTGTGTGGTAAAGAGTTAAAGCATGTAAAGGGTTTCATACAGATTCCCACTGTAATGCATCGGATATCGTCTGCATATAAGGTAAGTAAATAAAAATGTAACCCAAATCAAGATACTCATTCATAGCATTTTATTTCATGAATCAAAGCTAAATATGAAGACATAAACTAATGGACGGCATACTACATGTAAATAGGATTTCTTCTGAACAAAATATACATGAGATTTTTTTCTTTATTTTCAGGTTAACGTATTTTAAATAACCCTCCTTCCTTTGCATTTCATAGCAAGTTAGAACATCAATTCTAAGCTTTTGCTCTTTGTAGAGAACAAAAGTGATAATAATTCTTAATACTGTTACTTCTGGTTGCTCCTTTCTCCTATTTTTTTTTCCCCCTCCAAAGCTTCCAAGGGTGCGACATACAAATAATTTTTAAAAGGTATTAAGCTACAAAAACTAAAGAAAAAAATATCCAAGTCTATAGTTTGAAAAAATGTATCTCTTGTGCTTCTCCCTCTCATGTAAATAAATACCATATTGTGAATTAATAGGCAAATTCATACTGTAAAAGTTTGTTTTCAAATGACAATTTTCCCTGATGGGTTAGTAAAACATTGTAGGAAAAGGAGAAAATGCTAGTTACCAGAATTTTCTCCTTTTCCCACAATATTTTCAATAGCCTTCTTCCTAAGGTTGTTAAAAGTCAGGATCAGATTGTGTAGTAGAGGTTTAATACATAAAAATGGTCTGAGGCAAGTTGGGAGATCAAAAGCTAAAGTTTTGACAAATATCTAAATATGCCCTTTTAACTAAAATACTAATTACAACTTTTTACCAATCAAATTTGTAAATAACGCCGAGGAAGAAAGGTACATGTGTTTAAAACAATGTGGGAAAATAAAATTCTGTTTTCTACCCTTTAAAAAAAATTCCTTTCTGTTCTAAAAATGCTTCCAATATTGAAAAATCTAATATGCTGCTGTCTAGTAGGGAGTTAACCCTTTACCACACAATTTTGACTTTTAATGACCTTGAAAAAGAAGCCTTTTGAAAACATTGTGGGAAAAGGAGAAAGTGCTGGTTACCAGCATTTTCTCCTTTTCCCACAAAGTTTTCTACCCCTGTCAAAATGGATTTCACTTTTTCAGTCACATTTATTTTGTCGTCTGCAAGTGCTTTCAGTTTGGAACAGACTGAAATTTTGTCCTTTGGTAGTTAAACATTAACTCTTTACCAGACAACAATGTAATAAATTGGTCCAACTTGAAAGCATTTGCAGACGACTAATTAAATGTGACTCTGAAAGGTCAGAAAACATTGTGGTAAAAGGAGAAAGTGTTGGTTACATGCATTTTGTCCTTGTCCCACAAAGTTTTCAGAAGCTTTCTTTCTCATGGATGTTTAAAGTTATGACTGTGTTGTAAGTGGTTAAATCAGATTATCTCTCCACTGCAATTGGGGAAAAGAGAAGGGGAATAAAACCATTGCAAGAAAAATATTGCAATCATCAATAAATTACTTAATTTTCAAAAAAAAAAAAAGAATACCCCTTTCCTAAAGCAGCCATCATCCTTCTACTAAAAGATCCTTTGTTTTCACAACCCAAAGAAAGAAGGCCTTTGAAAACATTGTGGAAAGAGGGGAAAATGCTTGTAATCAACATATCCTCCTTTTTCCACAATGTTCTATACCCTCTAAAGGACAAAAAAAAAAAAAAAAAAACCACACAAGCCACATTAAATTTGTCATCTGTAAATGATCTGAATTTGGACAAGTCTAACATTTTGTCTTCTGGTAATGAGTTTAGGATGATTTACCCTTTACCACACAATCCCAACTTTTAATGACCCTGAGGAAGAAGGCCTTTTGAAAACATTGTGGGAAAAGGAGAAAATGCTGGTAACCAGCATTTTCTCCTTTTCCCACAATGTTTGCATCATATCAGGGACAAATTTTATCATTTGAGCCTCCTTTTAATTTTTGGTCTTCAAATGCTTTCAATTTGGGTAAGTCTAGAATATTGTCATTTGGTAAAGAATTAAGGAGCAGTGTTTATGGTATAATTAGGTTCACCTGGAAGGATTCTTAACACACTGTAACTCTGAAATTATCTCATAAAATCACATATAATATATAGCAACAGCTTTACATGTCAATTAACAATCACAAGGCACATACATGTATAACTGTTTTATTAGCCAACGACAGTAGCTCAGCAATATAAAGGGCTTGAACTCTAGGGGTCACTGGTTCCACTCCCGAGCTTGGCTGAATTCTTTCTGAAGACTCATGATAATTCATTCCTCTTTCATTGCTGAACGTGTTTCCACAATGTTTATGTGGGAAAGCAGCTAGTGGCTTGAGAATAATATTCTGCAAAGTTCCGGTAATAGAAAATCAAGAAAAGCATGAACAGGTGCACTGGCCACCACATTATGATGTAGAAAATGAAATTAAAAACAAACAGACATATATAATTACACTATAAACTTGATGTATTCATCCAAGGAACAGATTCTAACATTCAGAGGGGTGGAGAGTTTCTGAAATAAAATCACACTTAATGAATAATATATAGGAATGTATATGATATTATCACATAAAAACTGTTTTTAGCACAAAATATTACACAACCATTATAAACAACCTTCAGTGAGAGAGGTGAAAATACAGACACACATAACAAAATCAAAATCATGTGACATAATGGATACTAAACACATCACATAACTGGAGATTCTTGAGATAGATTTTTTTAAAAGGTTTGGTACAATGACACAAACATGAAAGATTGTTAACATGTGGTGACTCTGCAGACAATGTAAAGATAAGGCTGCAGAGAATTTACAGTCTGATCATTGATCTACACTGTCCCTTCAGTACAGAGATATTCTTACCAAACTGCAGTCCATTATCTGTTTTCTTCCAGAGCCAGAAAAAAGGTCCTTCATGGCTTTCTTGTTTACTCCCTACCAGACAATAAAATCCTAGACCTGTCAAAGTTAAAAAAGCAATGCTCTGTGAAAAGTGGGCTTAATGCACCTGCAGTCCGCACAGGCTGACCTGGACCAAAACTTTTCGCTACTGGTCAATTTTCTGCATGGCAAAGGACCAGTCCACCTTATGATACAGACGGTTTTTAGACAAAATGGTTTTTTTGGATCCATAATTATGTGATGGCTTGCTTGGTATAATAGATCACGGAGATGCATTAAGCCCCCTTCTGCCAGAGCATGGCCCAAAATTATTTGCAGACCCCCAAAGTAAATGTGGGCATATGTCTTTGAAAGGATAGAAAACATTGTGGGAAAAAGGAGAAAATGCTGGTTACCAGCATTTTCTCCTTTTCCTACAATGCTTTTGAAAGCTTTTTCCACCAGGATCATTTGAACAAAGGGTAGTTTGGTCCTGTTTCCCACAATATTTTCAGAAGCTTTTTCAACATGGGTCCTTAAAACACAGGATTGTTTAGTAAATAGTTATAGTATTGGATTTGTGAAATCAAAAAATCCTGGTATGAACCCCCCCCCCCCACCACCAGTGGTTCTGGTCACATGAAAGTGTCCTTGGGCAAGACAGTTTATAGCTCCAGCCTAGTACTGTTGAACTCAAGGAAGGACATAAACAGGGCAACTCTTTTCATGATATGACTCAAATACTACTGACAGTGGCATTAATTATCAGTCCATCATTTAACCATGACCAGAGAAAACAAATATCAAAAACTAATCTAGACATATTGTGAAAAACTATATAAACGTAAAAAAAATATGAAAAGTAGCAATCAACACCCGCAAAAACCGTGCTATCGCTTATCATAACCTTTGCAAATTTTTGTTACCACAGGAAAAAAATCACAGTTTGTATAAAAATATAGTAGGCTAATGGATATGTAGAGGCTGTTAACTAATGACTTTCCAAAGCAAATTCACTGCTGAAAATTCTGAAAATATCCTTGTAATATAAAGTTAACCCTTTACCAAACAATCCAATGTTTCTAGACCCTGTGGAATAATACTTTTGAAAACATTGTGGGAAACTTTTAAAAACAGTGTGGAAAAAGGAGAAATGCTGATGACCAGCATTTTCCCTTCCTTTCATAAGCCCTTTAACTCTTTACTAAAAAAACAAAATCATGTGGATTTGTCTAAATTGAAAGCATTTGCAGATGACAACCTGATTTTTATTCAAAACATGAAATTCCTCTTTCAAAGAGTAGAAAATATTGTGGGAAAGGAAAAAAAATACTGGTTACCAGCATTTTCTCATTTTCCAAAAATGTTTTCAAACACCTTATTCCTCAGGGTTGTTGAAAGTTGGGGTTTCGTGGTAAAGAGTTAACTCTTTACCAAACCACATATTTTGGACTGAACCAAATTGAGAGTATTTGCAAACGACAAATCATATGTTGCTAAAATGATTATTTCTGTCATGGATAGGGTAGAAAGCATCGTGAGAAAAGGAGAAAATGCTGGTTATCAGCATTTTCTCCTTTTCCCACCATGTTTTCAGAAGGCTGCTCAGTCAGGGTCGTTAAAAGTCGGGACTGAGGCAAAGAGTTAACAACTAAAAACTCATCATTTAAGCCACATTATAATTTGCTGCCTGCAAATGCTTTCAATGTGGATGAGACTGAAATTTTGCTGTATGGTAAAGAGATAGTAAAAATAAGCAAAGGTTTAATATATGACTTTCTTGTGAAAACATGGTAGCAAAATGAGAAATTACTCATTCTATTTACTTCTTTTGTACTTTGCTTTTCGAGATTGTTTACTCAGAGATAATTAAGAAAGAAAGAGTCATAATGTCTTGTTTAACCCATGAAGAATTACTCTGGAGTCATTTAGGAGCCAATAAAGTTTTCTACCTGTGATATTTTGATTCCGAAAAAATATTATGTATGTCCCATTTCTATAAATGATCAGCTCCAACCTTATGCTGCATTTATAGTAGTCATAAGGTCCAAAAGAGAAGTGTGGTGTGGGGTACTGGGATCAAATTGTTTTAATCTTGAGGAAATTTGGTGGAAGTGGGATATCGTAAGGATCATGACAACATTTTTGACTGTCAAAAATTTTGCCACCATTACCCTGTTTAATTGTTAATCCCGAGAGAATATAATAGAACACAGACATTGTTGTAGAAGGCTGTACTACTTCACAGACCTAAATGCTGTGCATCAGACCTTGATGCTCTATTGTATATGATCTGGGTGAACTTGTACACACAATTCATAACCGTTTCACTTCTTCATGTCTTATTAGTACACTGTTAAAAAACTTGGAACATTGCCCCAATAGTTTCCCTCGATTAACACTTCACTATGGTTCAATCTAGCTGGTTTTATGCCTTCTATTTCTTTTTCTCCCCTCTTCTTCCCCGTCCTGTTCTGTATGTTGTTGTTGTTGATGACCAGTAACTATAGAGGTAAAACTGCCAAGTCAGTGGAGACTATGCTCATTACTTTTTTGTAGCTCTAGAGAGGATGGGATAATGGATGACCTTTGCCATCTATTCGTACTTAAATCATGCACAAAAACATGACAATCTTAATTAAATCGTTGACATAAATCGCAGCAGAAGTTAACAAAGCTTGATACGGTGAGGGGTCTGACGGAACTTGACAAAAAGTGATAGCAAAACATTTGAGAGAACATAGTGAAAATCACGGCAGATCTTGACCAGAATCTTTTTCGTTTTGTAAGAAAGCGCTGAAGCTTGTAACAAAATGTACTGAGAATGTAAGAAAGCCTGGAAAAGCAAAAATTAATGAACTACATCATGGAGTTCCGCAATGTTTTTTAAATCATGGATATAGTGGATGTCATGATTACTGTAAACACAGCATTAGTTTGTGACAGATCAGACATCATCTCCATTATACATTGGAACTTCCTCATCTACAATTTCACCATCTTCTTCTTCATGACCAGCTGATCTGTATCCATTCATTTTGGATGTGGTATCAATGGTCCTGCTGAGTGGAATGTCCAGTGCTTGGTGGACTGCCTCTATAGTTCTCACATTCACATAGTAGGCCATGTTTACAGTTGATATTCTGCTCTTCATCTCCTCCATTGCATTATAGGCCTACAACAAAGATAGAAAATGCATCAGTTTGGTTAAAATCAGCTCCCTTCTTCATGTAGATTTTAAAAAGATCCATACAAACTGACCTTTATGACAGGAAATTAACATGGGTGAGGAAATCCCATGTCCGACTCTGGAAAATTCTGCATCAGACAAGTGACTTTTTTTCAATCTAGTTGTCCGCAGACAAGTAGACAAATGTGGGGAAAACTTTTAAACAAAGATCTGTTGTTACATTACCCATTAAAAGACAAATATTCTCAATTCATACAAATTAGAATTTCAAATGATAAACAGTGGCTTGAGATGATCCCTAATTTCTGGAAACCCAAAATATACATCGGTCTACCTCTGCATTCACATGATAAGGTCTCTATCATTGTCTGCATATGTCATAGTCTCTGAAGACTGACAAAATCATTGTCTGCACATGTCATAGTCTCTGAAGATTGACAAATGCCAAGTAGCTGAAGATGATGTTAATGCTGCTGCTGTTGCACATCGGTTGTTTTTGCTTTGAAAAATGTGTGAACACTTTTCAGATCATCATCATGGATTAAAATATTTCTATTAGTATCATTTTAGCAACAATTCAAAGATCTTTGACAACAAGGTCGCACACATGAATATTTTAGCGTTTAATCTGATGGTACAACTTCGGTGCAAAATGGGCCATGATTTAGCCATTATCTCTTCTACTAGAAACCATTTCAAACCAAAACAATCTGTAATTCAGTTATCAGTCGATGTGTAAAATTGGAGAAGTTTGTTCATATAAAAAATCAAAACAAATTCAAATTGTTCAAATGGTTATCAATGTTCTGAAAACACATTCAAGAGGCTTCATGTGTGCCATTTGTCTTGGACAAGTGAGCCACACTAGCAGACGAGTAGATTTTTTCAATTTACTTGTCTGTGGACAAATAGAAATTTCTTTGGTTTCCATACCCCTGATTAACACCATATTGGAAACCCTGATTTTTCAAAGGAACCTGTGAAAGCTGCTTTTGTCCAATCTAAATGTAGGAAATCGGGTATTTTGTCAGGTTTAAAACTCTACTGATACAAAGCCATACAGTTCTGTACATTACAAAGAGAAAAAATATCTTTCTGGATTTACCTACATTCGCTTCCTCAATGTTTCTCTGAAAGGAGTTGATGTAAAAAATAAGACTTGTTGCAAAATTCATCCAATAGTAACATTGATATGTGACCTACTTTTGCATGAAAACAACTCAATTTATATCAATAAAGAAACAAAAACAGTTGAAGAATTCACCGCGCCTTGTTCACAGAAATAACAAAGAAACAAATGACTGATAGAGCAAAGAGTCTAGTTTTCCTGGGCTAAACTGTCAAATCATCTTTTTTACAGATAATGAAAATTCTGACTACATCTATCAACTTACAGCCTTCCATCGTTCCTTCCTAGCATAATGTTCAATCATAAACCCGTACACATCTCCAACTCTAACCGAATTATCCAAATCCGGCTCCTCTAACAACACCTGCATCTGTTTTATTGCTTCTTCTGTGTCTTCCTGATACACCCTATTATAGAAACAATATATACTTGAATACTGGCTGCAGTGATATGGTGGGTATTTCAGTCTGTTATTTCTAGTATATAGGTTAACCCTTTACCACATAATCCTGAGTTTTAATGACCCTGAAAGAGAATGCCTTTGTAATCATTAAGGGAAAAGGAGAAAATGCTGGTTACCAGCATTTTCTCTTTTTCCCACAATGTTTTAAACAACTGTTTTTCTAAGGGTTGTTAAAGTACAGGATTGTGTGGTAAAAAGTCAAGTCAGCAGTGAGAGGAATCCTTTCCCAAACAACAATATTGTTGACAACTTCAAACAGAAATTTACTGTAGCATTTCTCCTTCTCCTACATTGTTGTCAGTGGTTCTTGCTATATCAGGGTCGTTAAAACTTGTGATTGTGTGGTAAAGGGTTAAACAGAAACACAAATACAACTACGATTGCAGACTTGCTCAGTGTAATTTTGTTGGTGTAGTGAAAAGTAATATCTGACCGATCTATAATTACATAATCAACAACTGCATTGTATACAGGTGCCAATACTCCCCTGCAGATGCTTTTAGAGTCGAGTCATGCTCTGGCAAAAGGGGGCTTAATGCATCTCTGTGATGCATGATACCAAGCAAGCCATCACATAATTATGGATCCATACATCAATTTTGTCGAACAATGCGATTATCTTGTCCTTGGACATACAGAAAATTGACCATAGCAAAATATTTTGGTCCAGGTCTGCCTGTGCAGGCTGACCTGGGTTGATACTTTTCGCAGATGCATTAAGTCCCCTTTTCACAGAACATGGCTCAAACATACATGGAATGTTTGATTCCAGGCAACAGAGTGCTACCTAAATTGAAAAAGGGGCTTACCAGTTTAAAAACATTTTGGGGTTACCTGCTGTATTGGTACATGTTCCCTTTTTAATAGTAAACTACTAGCCTGGGTTTGAAGTAAATATCTTTAGCAATGACACAGATATCAGAAAATGTCAAAGTTTTTGCATGACAGCATGTAACAATGACAGGGCTATGACAATATCTTGACTCTTTTTATGAAAAAAAAAAAAAAAAAAAAAAAAAAAAAACAGCTAGGCAGAAAATGAAAAAAATAAAAATCTTTCAGACATGTTATCACTGTTGAGACTTGCAATGTGCTTTTTGCCACAACAGAGTCATAGGATATTATCAAAGAAATGATATAACTTACCGCTTTGCAGTCACAAACTTTTTAATCAAGGTGATCTTGTTCTTTAACTGACTTAGTCTTTCTTCCTGTAACACTTCATCATTCATCTTAGCTTTACTCATGCACTTAAATGCTTCTCCAAGAGCTCCTAATGCTTTATCATAGTTCTGATATTCATCTATTTCAACTTGAGCACAGGCATCATAGAAAGATGCAAGTGAATCAAGAGCTCTCCCCTTTGTGTAAAAGCCAATAATGTTTTTCATAACTTCAGGATCTTTTCTCCAATCTAAAGACTGCAGATAGTTTGCTGCCATCACATATATTTCCTTCTGTCGAGATACACCGGCAAAGAATATGATCTTTTCAGTGTCACCTGACTTCAGCAATGCCTTCATAGCCTGAAAAGGACAATACTTCATTTATACTTGTAGCTCTTTTGTTACACTTCCAATCAAGTATTTTACCTCATTTTGACTTTACAGTTGTAGTGCTTATTAAATGCAATGGACATTATAATGGATATTGAAATTTCTAAGCGTTTCTGTCAGAGTATCTGAAAAAGACACTGACAGTGTAGATCCAAGATCAGACTGCATTTTCTGATGTAAACTAAAATGCAGTTAAATCTTAATTCAACACCGCAGGTGTTATGATGTCCGAGTGCAACATAATGGACAGTGCAGTAAGATGCAAAGAGATATTCAAATGTGTACCCTTCATGTACCAATGCTTGCAAAATTATCAAACAAGTACATGTAAATACATGTCAAGTACAATTCCTTTTTTTCCTTAGAGAAACTACACTATAACAATCTCCATATACATCAGTTTGATTTGGGATCCTATACCATTTTTGGACATGGCATCTTACTCCATTAGATGACACTTGCATTTCAGTGCAAATGTCTGCAAAATCTTTAACCTTCATACAAACTTTGTACGTCATACAATGACTTCATAGATTAAATGCTTCTGTTCGTGTGAATGCTTCATCCTGCAAATGCCTTTTTGAATATTGCAATAGACTACTTTTGAAAAATTATATCCAAACCAAAAATTGCTTTTAACAAAAAATATCTCCTTCTACCACATTTTCTTCAGTTATTTCATATTACCATAATTTGTGATAATTATCTATATTTCAAAAGAATATTTAACTCTTTACCAAATGGCAAAATTTTAGATTAGTCCAAACTGAGAGCATTTGCAGACGACACAATAAATGTGACTGAAAATTTGAAATTTGTTTTGGGAAAGGTAGAAAACATTGTGGGAAAAGGAGAAAATGCTTGTTACCAGCATTTTCTCCTTTTCCCACTTCGTTTTCAAAAGGCTTCTTTCTCAGGGTCATTAAAAGTTGAGATTGTACGGTAAAGAGTTAAAGTGTTCTCTTCTGTGCATTTGTTGCAGGAGGTAACAATTTAAAGTGTTTACTTGCCTTCATTTTGTTTCCAGCTTGGGTAAACTTTTTGGTGGCCAGATGGTATTGGCCTTGATGCATACAGACTTCAGCAATGGCTTCCAGTATTTTCATTCTCTCCATTGTGTCTCCACCAAGTTCTTCTTTACTTGGTGTCAGCTTCTCAGCTAAGTCCTCAGTGATTTCTACATGCTGATCCATACAGATTTTCAAGGCCTCCCAATACTTCAAATTAATCGGAAGAAAATTAAATTATGATTGTAACTTGAATACCTGTACTTGTATATGAAAAAAAAAATAGAGGTTTCCAAACACTTAAAGGCAACTGTATGAAAAGTAAAATCTGAGATTTTACATTCTGAATTTCAAATCTTATTACTTCCCAAATTTTCCAGTTTTGCTTTCTACTAAATGAAAAGTTATTTCTTCTCTCTTCCCTCCCCCCTCACAAAAAAGAAAAAGAAAAAAGTTTATGACCATGTTGTTCAAATCCATTTCTTAATGTCTCTCAAAAAAACTTTTAGCCATATCTATAGATACACTGTCCACGTCCTAAACAGTAAATTGTATGACAGAGTAATAATTTCACATAAAACAAATGAGCTATGCTCGGGCAAAGAGGGCTTAACTCTTTATCACAAGACAAAATTTTAGACCCATCCAAATTGAAAGCATTTGCAGACGACAATTTCAACGCGACTCAAATGATGCGATTTGTCTTCGATAGGGTGGAAAACATCGTAGGAAAAGGAGAGGTGCTGGTTACCAGCATTTTCTCCTTTTCCTACAATGTTTTCAAAAGGCTTCAACATCAGGGTTACTAAAAGTCGGGATTGTGTGGTAAAGAGTTAATGCATCTCCATGATGTATTATACAAAGCAAGTCATCATATGATGAGTGATCCACAAAATCCACTTTGTCTAACAGACAACTGGATCTGGAGGTGAAATGGTCCTTTGCCATCCAAAAAATTGACAAATGGCAAAATATTTTTCTCAAGTCAGCTTGTGCTGACTGCACAGGCTGACATGGTCAATACTATTTGCAGATGCATTAAACCCCCTTTTTCACAGGCCATGGCTCAAATGAATAAGTCAGAGTAAAAAGTCCCATCACAGCATAATAATACATGTTACAATGTCCTAATACAAAGCAAAACTAGAGCTATCACTAAACGTGATCATACCCCCCAACAGCTCCTTGTCACAAAACAGATTAATGTCACAGGAATGCAAAATAAGTGACTGGAGAATCAATTATACCAGAGCTATCACTGAAGGTGATGAATATCCTGCAATGGCTTCTTGCCAAAGAATTACTCTTTGTTACAGACTGAAGACTTGGAGAGAATAAAACTTACTTGATACATTTTTTTTTACCAGTTGGACAAATTGAGACTGGTTTAAATGAAAAGGTTTTGCAGACAACAAATGTCTTTTCATGCAATGTTTTTGACCAGACTCTACATCTTACTTATACAGTACTGAAACTAACGAAAGCAACCTCCGAACCGAATGGCTCTTGGAAATTTTATTTAATTAACTAAGAACAATTTATGATATGCACATCTTTGCTGAGTGCAAAGTCTATCCATGAAGTTTGAAAGAAATTTGTCCAGAATCATCAAAGGGCCATAACTCCATGAAACCTAAATAAACCATAACCAAAATAGGATATGCACATCTCTGCTTGATACTGAGTCTATTTGTGTAGTTTGAACCAAATCTGTCCAATAGTTGATGAGAAAAAGAGTGGACAAGAAATTTCATGAAAGGGCCATAACTTAGTGAAAAATCAATGAACCATAACCAACATTTCATATGCACATCTCTGCTTGATACTGAGTCTACCTGTGAAGTTTGAATAAAATTCGTCCAATAGTTTATGAGAAATAGAGCAGACAAAAAGCTACAGACCGACCGACGGACGGACGGACGGACGGACGGACGGACGGACGGACGGACGGACCGACGGACGGACCGACAGACGGACCGACAAGCTGACTCCTATATACCCCCCCAAACAGAGTTTTGGGGGGTATAATAACAAAAATTACCTTCTTGCCAATACCAAGAAGATCTACAGCCTTATCAAACTGTCCATTTTCCAGAAAGAAATCAGCACATCTCTGTAATAGTTCTGGATCTGCTCTCTCATCCAAGTCACCAGATATCATCTGTAGTGCACCAAACTGTTTGGCTCTGAAAGCCAAGTCTAAGGCACGTGAAAAGTTGCCAGCCTGAAATTAAGAAGACATAAAAATTATATTGTAGCGACAAACAACATATGCATCTGTTTAAAAATTACATTTTTACATTCAAATACTATGTCCTGGGATGAAAAAGCAACAAACACCAAGAAATTCCTTGAGAGAAAATGAATCAGACTCACTCTTACTGGCATACACCGAAAGAAGCCTTGGACAAATTAATCTTAATTCAAAACTTTATCTTCAACAAAACAGCTACTCAATGAAGACATTATGCCTCATACGCAAATTTAAGGCCACCCTGAGTCAGCAGCAAAGGTGTAAACACTTGGCTCCATTTCTTACACTGTTTTTAACTATCTGAACAACTTTTGCATTTGTGGTAATGTTTCATAAATCTCTCTACATCACATGCCTTAACCCTTTACCACATGATCCCAAGTTTTAACGTCCCTATAAGAAAACGCTTTTGAAAACATTGTGGGAAAAGGAGAAAATGCTGGTAAACAACATCTTCTCCTTTTCCGACAATTTTTTCTACCCTACCATAAACAAATTTGAATTTCTGAGTCCAATTATTTTGTCATCTGCAAATGCTTTCATTTGGACAAGTCTAAAATTTTGCTGTTTGGTAAAGAGTTAAAAGGGATAAGAAGAAAACAGTCAACAGCAACAAGTAACTCACCTTGTGATAAAGCATAACAGCCTTGTCTTGTTGGCCCTGTCTATCCTCATAATACCTGGCAGCCTCCATCATATCTTCTGGGCGTCCCATCAAGGCTAGATTCATCATCTGATCCTCGTAATTATGTTCCTGTAACAAAACCAGTCATGACCATATCTATACAGAATATACATGTAACTTGCCGGTACCAATTTCTTCTCAAAGATCATCTGGATGCCTCATACATTTGTATGTACAGTCACGTTCTGTAAGTTCTTGTTACATTATGCTGCAGAAATCAGTATTTTTCCATCGTAACAAACATCAGCACCGTCTCAAGATTAACTCCCTTTATCCTATTTTCCACAATGTATTCTTCTCTTTCTAAGATAACTCTTTACCACATGACAAAATTTTAGACTGGTCCAAATTGAAAGCGTTTGCAGACGAGAAAATAAATGCAAATGAAAAATTAAAACTTTCTGGTTACCAGCATTTTCTCCTTTTCCCACAATGTTTTCAAAAGGCCTCTTTCTCAGGGTCGTTAAAACTCGGAATTGTGTGGTAGAGATAAATCTCATCATTTGACTTGACCAGCATCTGATTTGTTGTCTGTAAATACTTTCAATTTGGATGTAAGTCTAAAATTTTTTTGTTTGGTTAAAAAATATTACAAATAAAAAGTAGGTACTTTGCAAAGTCTAATAGCATTTCCGTAAGCTTCAGCTCTCTGGAAGAAATGGATTGCTTCCTTTATATGGTCCTGGTTCTCTAACTGTCTTGCCAAGTGGTAGCAGGCGGCTCTATCTCCAGTCTCATTGCAGATCTCAGAAGCCTGAAAAATATGAGGAGAAAGAATTACTTGGACATGTTTTGTTAGTCATAAAAGCTTTTCATTGTATAGCCTTTTCTGCATTTAACTCTTTACCACACAACAAAATTTTAGGCTTGTCCAAATTGAAAGCATTTGCTGACTTCAAAATAAATGTGATTCAAAAACTGAAATGTGTGTTGGGAAGGGTAGGAAACATTGTGGGAAAAGGAGAAAATGCTGGTTACCAGCATTTTCTCCTTTTCCCCCAATGTTTTCAAAAAGCTTTTTGTTCAGGATCGTTAAAACCTGTGACTGTGTGGTAAAGACATAAGCAGCTTTTGTAAACAAAAAAAAAAAAAAAAAAAAAAAGAAAAAACTTTTATGATGAGTACAGTCAAACCTGGTGATCCGTCCACCTCCATTCAGTGTGAACCTCCACTTAACGGCCAGTTCAATGTCCCCCCCAAATACTTTTACTCTATATGAACCTTTATTCAACACGCACCCTTAAAACGCACGCAACGACCGCCGAAATGGTGTCCCATTTTTCAAAACAACCTGGTATGTAGCGGCCAGTAACTAACGTAAGTCGGACTGCTAACTTATACTTCACACTTAACGTACTTCTCACATCCGACCGTTTTCGGATTAACAACTAGAGTGTCAAAATCGAACAATCATATACACACGTCACCAATCAACAGGTGTATGCATATAACCTGATATCCTCTAGAACGGGTTATTTTGATGCAATTGATGATTTCGTAAGCTATTATTCCCGATTTGTCAAAAATTTTGAAGTTAGAAATCAAATGTAAATTACCCGAGTCAGACTACCAAAAATGTTTTTCTGCTTTCGATTTAACCTGAAATTACGTAACGTACGTGTAGCTGCCTCGACATCTTGTTTGTCTGCTTACTTCTAAAAGGTGAGAAAAGATTAAAGAAAACTGTCCTAACAACCGATTGCACCCAAATTAGTATAGGTTATTACCTATGCCGGTGTGTTTAAGAAATTGTCTTTGATGACATTAATTTTAATTGACGATTACACCTGTGTCACATTTTAATTGACCAGTAAACCTACAACTGTTTGATCTTTATGCCCAATCATCTTTTGACCATTCCATTGTTTTGATTGGTGATTATACCAAAGATGCAGATTTCTTATGTTTTGACCGTACAATTTGTCTATTGTATTTTTGACTCGAGGCTGTTAACATCATATTTGGAATTATGGCTTGTACCAAGAGAAAAGTGTTGACATTAGAACAAAGAGTGGAAAATAATTTTCAATTTTTGAGTCACATTTATAATGTTGCCTGCAAATCCTTTCAATTTGGACCAGTCTAAAATTTTGCCAAACACATGGTAAAGCGGTAACAAACTTCAATTCAATGACTGTTTCATAGTTTCCCTGTTTTCATGTACAGTAATTCTAATTAAAAAAAAGTATAGTTTGAATTAGATCCAACTGTTTCTTTGTTTTTCCCTGGCATATGTGCATATGCATGAACATGCACATGTGTACTTACATTTGTCTTAGGTATGTATGCACATGTACATGTATATGGACATGTACCCCAGCCCTTTATAAATGTTTAGGAAAAGATAACTCCGAGAACATCTTGCGTGATCAACCTCTTTTAAGCAAGCACCTGTCTTAAGCAAGCGATTTTGGAAGGGCCCTTGACCGCTTGCTTAAGACAGGTTTGACTGTATTTATTTCATTTGTCATAATGTTTTCTTCACTGTCAACAAATCTAAATTTCAACTGTCTACATTCTCAATCTTTTTTTTTGCAGGATACAGTCAATGAGCAAAACCAGCAAACAGATAATGAACATCCAGCCATGCTTACCTTATCCATATTTGAACAATAACAGTAGACTCTAACTAGAGACAGGAAATCCTGAGACAATTCATAAAACTGTAATGCTGTGTCCATCTCTCCCAAACTCTCCATATACTGAGCCCACCATTTATGTAATTGTCTAAAAAAAAAAACATCATATTGACAGTCTTCAAGACACACTCAATAAACCCTTGAATTCCCAATACATTGACATACTTAGTGCTGTTATATGCTGCACTATCTAGACCTTGTTATTACTGAACAGTTTTGAGCCAAATCTACACATTTGCTTGAAAAATTATTTAAGTTAAATGGCATATGCAATTTTGATAAAAAAAAATATGTTCTGTACTATTTCATTTTAACACAAATTTTCTCTCAAATGTTAAAAGAATTAAACCATCCCATCTGTAAATGAGCCATGCTCTGGCAAAAGGGGGTTTAATGCAAGTCTGTGATGCATAATACCAAGCAAGCCATCATAAAATAATGGATCCATAAAATTGATTTTGTCTAACAACTGCTGAATCATAAGGTAGACTGGACCTCTGACATGCAGAAAATTTACAAATAGCAAAAAGTTTCAACCCAAGTCAGCCTCCACAGGCTGCACAGGCTGACATGGGTCAATATGCTTTGCAGATGCATTAAGCCCCCTTTCACAGAGCATGGCTCAATTACATTAAGCGAACTCAATGCCAGATAGTTAATAAAACATTATTAAACTTTTTAAGAACCAATGTCCAAAATAGAGGATCTTTCATGGGTGTTTATGTATTATCATTTTCGTCAAATGAGTTGACTAAAATTATAAAATGCAAGCCGTAACTACCATAATATACATTATTAAGTTTGATTAAGAAGAGAATACATAAACACAAATGTGCGATTCTAGCGTCACATAAAATGTATGACAGACAAACAAGTATCCTGAATCATCACCTTTACCCTATTTGCCCTTTACAGGTCCATGCTCACAAATGTTGTTTGGTTTGAAATATGTACATACACAAAAAGATAGCCCTGTGATATTTACAGTAAAATTAGAAAAAAAACCAGTTTCTATAGGGAGTAAATCAACAAAATTTCTACAATTCTGTTCTCATTAATTTTTGCTGCATTTCTTGTTTTATTGAACATGAAAATCATAAAACTTTCCATGCATATGTCTTAGCAACAATGACATCATATCTCTTCAAAAGTGTGAAGTAGTCCAAATAGCTAGCTAGTTGCTAGTGTTGTGGTGGGTTTCACCCAATTCACACGCTGATAATAACAAACTAACTAGTATCAGGACCAAAAAAGCATTAGTACACTAGTGCATTATCAAAATTAACTCTTTACGTCTGCAAATGCTTTCAATTTGGACGGATCTAAAATTTTAGTTTGTGGTAAAGGGTTAAATGTGTACAATACTCACTTGTCCTTGTGTTTAAGGATATACTGTTCCAGTGCATCAGGCTCATCAAACAGCATGCGAGGTACTTCAAATCTGTGAGTGTCTGACTTCTCATAACTACAGAAACATAGAGTCTGTCATTAACTCTTTATTAAAAGATTCTGTGTTCAGTGACCCTTAGATAGACCCTTGGATAGACGGCTTTTGCAAACATTGCAGAGAAAAGGTGAAATTGCTGGTTACAGCATTTTTACCATGCAGTTAAATGCTAAAAAGGTTGACATGCCTAAAATTTTGTCATCCAGAAACAGAGTTAAACCTTAGAGCCCAATACAAACGAAAACAGACAAAAACATTTGAAAAACAAGGCTGCTTTTGTGGAATGTCTTACAGTATATCCCAGATTAGACTGTACATTCTTTGATCTATACAATCTGCAAAAACTGCTTATGCCAACCATGTCAGTACAGATTACCAGTAGGTGTTCATTATCTTTGAAGCATATAATTACAAAGCCAACCAATAACAATAAATACTTTCAAAGACAGAAAAAGTGGGGGGAAAACAGTTAATGATTAAAAAAAAAAAAAAAAAATGGCTTAACCATAGAATCATCAACCTTCAAATATTAGTCTAAATCCATCAGAATCAAGCCTTCTGTTGTAATTGACATAAAAGATACAAACTACTTGTGGATGACAAGTATAGGTACAAAAGAATCATGCACAAGCAGAACTTCATACTTGGGTATTGCCTCTGTAAGTTCTCCTTTAGCCTCTAGATGTTTAGCATAGTTATAGTATGTTGTCCTCAAGTGTATACGATCATACATCTCAGCTGTCTCCATTGCCTGAAAAATTTCAAAATAGCTCAATTATAAAGTAACCCTTTACCAGACGACAAAACTTTAGCTTTGTCCAAATTCAAAGCATCTGCAGATGAAAATTTTAATGTGGCTCAAATGGTGCAATTTTTCTTTGATAGGGTAGAAAACATTGTGGGAAAAGGAGAAAAAGCTGGTTACCAGCATTTTCTGCTTTTCCCACAATGTTTTCAAAAGGCTTCTTTCCCAGGGTCATTAAAAGGCGGCATTGTGCGGTAAAGGGTTAATTCTCTTTTTATCATCATGATACAAACTCTAACCACATCTGAAATGTGACACCTGATATACTTACCCTTGATCAAGATCAGACTACATGTCCATGCAGTCCAATCTTGATCTGCACTCTCCAGTCTTTTAAAAACGTAAAGTAGCTATAGACATCGAGAGATTTCTCTTCTACCAATAACTTTTCAGATATCATAGATAACAGAAGCTCTGTCATTTATTTATTCAGGTTAAAAATACATTTTAACAAACAATTTCAGTGTAACAAGTCAATATTACTGAGCACTTTAATAACAAATATTCAAAGGTAATATTAATATCAAGTCACATGTCTAAACAATTTGTGTTAGAAGATAAGTTATCAAACCATGACAAAAACCTCGAGTGATACCTATAAAGTTCCTACCTTGCCCCACTGCCCTGCATTTTGATAAAATGCATTAAGTAAATCATATCTCCTACAGTTCTTCAGCAATCTCTCAGCATCCTCCTGTAAAAGATGAAAATATTTGAAGTTAAGGTTCAGTTCTAACATAACAAACTAATTTCTTATACTGGTACAAATCCTTCATTCCTATTAATATCCCATTAACACTGAATGGGGAGAACTGTACAGTTTGAATATAACTTTCAATGGAACTCAAGAAATTCAACAGCAATCACTACTTGAACCTACATTTTGATTTCTTTAACATCAATTTTGCATCCAGTTCACAGAAATGGAACATATAGGATGCAGACATACACTATTTTTCTGCAGGCTCTTTTGTGTCATCTTGTATCAAACATCTTTTGAAAGCATTGTGAAACTGGAGAAAATTGAAGGTAATAAACAGCTTCTCCATTTGCAACTTAATTTTCAACTAAATCCATGCAGTAAACCTAGATTTATGTTAATTATCAATCAATTTGACAATTTTTTTCAAAGTGTCTACAGCACGTTTGGTTCCAAGGTAACAAAACACGCAAAAAGGCTGAGTGAGGTTTTAAAAGAAGTCAGATGCACAATCAGAACAGACATAAACATATGAGGGATATTTAAAAAGTATCATTTACTGTGGTGTGAAACCTAAAAACTGTTCCCTGTTTTTATTCAATAACCTTAAGTACTCCCGGTGGAGAAACCATAAATCTAGTCTATGGGTCCATTTTAGATATAGTCACTGCAGGTTAAATTTAATGCAAAATTCATCATGATACTGGCATAAAACCACAATACACTATCATTTATCAATGATTTCTTTCAACTCTTTACCACATGATAAAAATTTACCATTGTCAAAATTGGAAGCATCTGCAGATGAGAAATTAAATTTAATTCAAATGCTCGAATTTTTCATTGAAAGGTTTGAAAACATTGTTGTTAAAGGAGAAAATGCTGGTTACCAGCATTTTCTCCTTTCACAACAATGTTTTCAAAAGCTTTCTTTTTCAGGGTCGTTAAAACTCAGGACTGTGTGGTAAAGGGTTAAACAGGGACATACATATAATCCAAGCTGCACTGCCAGGGTTGCTACTTTGGCATCCAATTCTGGCTCACTCATTGCTTCTCTTAGAGCTTTGGCTCCTCTAGCATGTCCCATATTTCCCAAACAAACACTGGCAACATCTAAACGTCGACTCTTCACACACATCTTGGCCATATTTTCCCACACAGTTTCACTATGTAATATCAAAAGGTATTTTATGTGAAAGATACATGTTTTAAACTAGCAAAACAGCAATGGTAAAATTCACATTATTATCACCTCTTTCAGAACCCTAACTGAACCAACAATGATAAACAATTTCAATATAAATTAAACCTTTACCAGACAATAAAATTTCTAACTAGTCAAAAATGACAGCATCTGAAGATGACAAAATATGATTACAAAATTGAAATTTGCATTTGGTAGGGTAGACAATACAGTGGGGAAAGGAGAAAATGACGGTTACCAGCATTTTCTTCTTTTTCCACACTGTTTTCAAAAGCCTTCATCCTCAGGGTGTTTAAAACTCCAGGGTCCGTATTCACCAACTATTCTTAAGAACATTCTTAGTCTCCAAGGTTTTCTAAATTTGTAAGTAACACAACTTCTGATTGGCTACATCAGTCAGGTTTAGCCAATCAGGAGTTGTGTTACTTTCAAATTTAGAAAATTTTGGAGAGTAAGACTAAGGGTTCTTAAGAATGGTTGGTGAATACTGGCCCAGATTGTGTGGAAAAGGGTTAATAAAATTGCAATATCTCTGAAGACAAACCAAAATGTACAAACCTTTTGATAAGTTTAATTGATTTGAACGCCTCATCCATATTTCCTATGGTTAGGTAGTAACTAAAGTTCAACATAGCTTCTTTTGTAGTTTTGTCCGCTTTTTCAAGACCTACAAAATCCCTCATTGTATGACGAGCCACTAGTTTGGGGTAGATCACAGTTGATGTATCAGGTCTAACAAGCTGTTCATTTTCAGCTTGATTTGTCTCCTCCTCTGTTGATTCTGACTAGAAAAGGGAGGAAAATATCTAACACTATTTCAAAGTCTTGACAATCTTATCTTATCAACAGTATCTTCGTATGTGTACACTTTTTTTGGTTTTAACTTAAAAGTTTAAACTTTTTACTAAACAACAAAATTTTAGACTCATTCAAATTGAAAGCATTTGAAAACGACAAAATATATGTGACTGAGAAATTGAAATTTGTAGGATTACCAGCATTTTCTCCTTTTCCCAAAATGTTTTCAAAAGGTTTCTTTCTTAGGGTCATTAAAAGTCAGGATTGTGTGGTAAATCATTAAGTGTTTCCAAACTGAGGAAAAGTTTAAAAAAAAACTTTACACATGCTCAAAAATGATCTCAAAACTTAGACTGATCTATCTTTTCATTATATAGCACTATGTAGAGATCCAAAGATGAAAACAGCTGTGACTTTCAACAAACAAGAAATGTAAAATAAAGGTTAAAGGAATATTTACATGAACTCTACATTTGTAAATTTCATTAAAATATTCGTCTAACATTCACTTTTCATTTCATGTCAAATGTACAAGGATGTTTAGACATTTATTATTTCTTGCATTTTCAACCATATATCATTTGTTTTCCTCTTTACCAGATGACAAAATATTAGGCTTATTCAAATTTAACCCTTTCCCAAACAAGCCCTGGTTTTCACGTGTCTGCAGTACAAGTCTTTTGAAAACACTGTGGGAAAAGGAGAAATTGCTCGTAACGAGCAATTTCTCCTTTTCCCACAGTGTTTTCTACCCTTTTTGATAACTTTCTGCCATTTTCATCAAATTTGAAATTGTCGTCTGCAAACTCTTTCAATTTGGACCAGTCCAAAATTTGTCGTTTGGGAAAGGGTTAAAGGATTTGCAGCATTTGCATAATTCAATTTTGCTCAAACAATGGTACATGTATTTGTCTCTGAAAAGGTAAGAAACATTCTGGGAAGAGGAGAAAATGCTGGTTACCATCATTTTCTTTTTCCAAAATGTTTTCAAAAGCCCTTCTCTCTCAGGAATGTTTAAACTTGGGATTGTCTGGATAGAGGGTTACTTTGTCTACTCCTTCATTTAAACATATTCTATTCATATAATGGTAAGATACATTTTCATAGTTCACAACATCTTACTACATGAAGAGGATCGAAAAAAAAGCCATAAGCTTATAATGTTCCTTTCCTGTCTACTCCTTATCTTCTTTAACTGTATAGCAGACATTCAGGTAATATAATGTAAGTTTAATTCAAGAAAACATTTTTAGAAGCAATTTTTCCTTCAGTCACAACATTTTCAAAATCAGCCTGCTGCAAGACACAAAAAGTTATTGGTATGAGGTAAAGAGTTGCACTGAAGTAGGCTTACCTTTTTAACAAAGTAATAGTATGGCACCTCTATTCCTAACAAACAATTATATTCTTCATGTAGGGTAAAACTATCTTGGATGAGTATTCCATTCTCTGGGGTACAAAACAGGGATACAACCATCACCTCCACCTGGTGGAACAAAGTTTTAGCTATATCAGACTTTATGTAAGGTAAATCCAGTTTAAAGTCATTTTCATACACATCACCGTCTGGTACCAGAGAAACAAACGGGAAATACTTGGTAAGTCTCTTTTGATGATATGGAAAGTATTGTGGGGAAAACAGCATTGCTTGTGACAAGCAGTTGCCCCTTTTGCCTACAATGTCTTCAAGAGTTGTGTGTACAAGGGTCTATTTACAAATAAATATTACTAAATTTTTTTTCATATTTAACTCTCTGTGCAACATGTGACCTTCAAGGCACTCATGCCTTACAGATGGCACCACCTCAACCTGCAATGATGTTGGGAGTAATTCTTTTCTGGGTCATCTTCTTTAGTTGAAATAAATGTGGTATAATGAGATCACTTGTAAACTGACACTCACCGGCCCTTCCTCTATAGCTTTTGTCAGGGAAGCTTTCTGTTTTGTTTCTTTTTCATCTTTCTGATGATCTTGTTTAGGAAGTATTTTAGCCTCACACACTATCAGTTTGGTGTCATGGGAGTCCCACTGATGTGAAATAGGAAACCTGCCTGCTATGTCCTTGGCTGCCTGATCTTTACCCCTGATATGTAGAAAACAAAAATAATTTACAGTTTGTTATGCTTATAACACTATTTTCGACAGTGTTTCATTCATGTCAAGCGCACTAGGGCATCTATACATGTATTCCTTGGGCTTCTTTAGCACTATGCTCTATAATAATTGTTTCATCCCACTTCCTGTTTACAAAAATTAACAGTCAAAACTATCAATCACAGTAGGAAAATCAATAATATCTTTTGTCTTTTTTTTCTATACAACATAACCCTTTCAATTACTTGAAGATCTCTTTTGGATACTATATTCAGTATTTAACTCTTTACCAAACGACAAAATTCTAGACTGCTCCAAATTGAGAGCATTTGCAGACAACAAAATAAATGTGACTGAAAAGTTGAAATTTGTTTTGGGAAGGGTAGAAAATATAATGGGAAAAGGAGAAAATGCTGGTTACCAGCATTTTCTCCTTTTCTTACAATGTTTTCAAAAGGCTTCTTTCATAGGGTCGTTAAAAGTCGGGATTGTGTGGTAAAGGGTTAATTGATTGTCTACTAAATAAGGACTGACCAAGACAGACTTTTACAATTACCTCTTCAATAAAAACAAGACCACCACATGAGGGTGCCAATGCTGGTCTGCAGTTGCTTGATTTTCAATGGAAATTCTAAGTCAAAAAGGGGCATGACTGAGTCAAAAATACTTTGATGATTACATGCCCTTATTCTATGGATATGCCTTTTGATAATTAATAACTTGTCTAAGTATGAAGTAAATATCTTCAATGAAAATAGAGATATTACAAAATGTCAAAGTTTTTGCACCATGACAATGATGCATATGCTGATGCAGATGACAGGGCTATGACAATAACTCTCCTTTTGAAATATAACCCTTTACCAGACCTCAAAATTTTAGACATTAAATGATGCAGTCTGTTTGAAATCATAGCAAACACAAAAAAAAGGTTCTCCTTTTAAAAATAAACAACTTGTAGAAGTTTGAAGCATATATCTCTAGTAATAACAGCGATATTATAAAATGTCAAAGTTTTTGCACGACAACACAGATGACACAGAAGAAGCTGGGGCTATGACAATACCTTGATGTTTTCTTCAAAAACAGCCTAATTAAAAATACAGTAAAACCCCTCTATTAAGACCACCTGTGGTACTTTTAAAAATTGGTCTTATTAGCGGGGTGGTCTGATTTCCAGGTTTTACCCACCTAGATTTTGAATCAAACCCGAACTCTGTGTAGACTTATGTAGATTCAAATTATGTGCTAAGCAATTTACATGTATTTTAGTCAGGGAAGCCTATGCCCATACATTAAAAGGACAACAAGAAAATTTTTATGTTTATTGAAAAGTTCGTATGTTGCTTGCATTTTATGAATAGATCCACATGTAAAAGCATGTCCATTCATCATTGCCTATTTAAACTCTTACAGTAAGATATGTACATAAATTAAGAATCTAAACTTAAAGAATACATAATTTAATGTTACTGACAGAACTTGTAATATTCTCTGTTTTAAAAGAACTTTGAATACTATTAAAGAGCCTGACACTTGCATTTTTTTCCCCATTTTGATTAGAGTTGACTGTTCAAACAGTCCTATCATCGAATGCACAGTTGAAGTGTTCACCTGTTTATAAATTGCATATTCTCTACAATATAAGTATGGCTTTAATGTGTAACAAAAACAAAATAATTATCCCATCCCGATCACTACATATTAACTGAAGCGTCTCAAATTACAAAAGCTGAACGTAAAAAATAAATCGTAATTACCCTGATGTCGACATGCTTTTCACCTCGGTCAGTGTGATAAACGTCTGATTATCGCATAAAAGCGGAATTAATTCTTAACAACCCATTGGTCATATAATTATTTACGGTAACACCTTGATCACTTAACACGATCATGTTACAATAGTCAATAGATACAAAAAAGACCGATAATTGATTGTTGATTCCATCTGACCCAAGAATATTCGTACATGAAGCACAGCCTCTAGGTCGCGATTATGGACGCGTAAAAATTAGCTGGTCGTAAAGAAGATGTGAAAATTAGAGGTCATTTCACGGGGTTTAAAATCTATCGGTAATTTTCTCATTTGTGCTGAAAATGGTGGTCATAATTTTGGAATAGCAGGATGCCCGTATTTCAAGGGTTGTGGTCATTGTTTATAAGGAAGGAAAAATTCAGTACTGACAAAAATCGTTCATAATAGTGGGTTGCTCGTATTACCAGGGTGGTTGTGAAGAGAGGTTTTACTGCACTAGCTACAGTGTTCTCAAAGGGCCCTTTAAGGGTGATCCTAAAATATTGAGAGCATTTGCACATTAAACTTTGCTTATGTTCATGGGATTTACATTTGAAAGGGTAGACAAAATTGAGAGAAATGGAGAAAATGCTGGCGCCAAGCATTTTCTCCTTCTAAGACAATGTTTTCGAATACCTTCTATCTCTGGGTCATGAAAACAGGGGGGTCATCTTTTAAATCTTAACCAAATGACAGAATTTTGCACTCAACTAAACTGAAAGCATTTGCAGACAAGAAAGGTAGCTTAAATGATGACACTGGTATTTGATTGGGTAGAAAACATTGTGGAAAAGGAGAAAATGCTGGTTACCAGCATTTTCTCCCCTTCCCACAATGTTTTCAAAACATTATTACCTCAGGGTTGTTAAAACTTGGAATTATCGTGAAGGGTTAAGGGGCTTAAAACGATAAGAAAGGAAATCTAAATTACCTATCAGCAGCACTCATCTCAATAGCACTTCCGGACTGCATTCCAACCATCTGTTCTGGTGGGTAGTCATCTTGTTCCCCTTTACCAGAGTCAAAGTTGAAGTAGGATAGTGAGTCAGCCTCTATATCCCAGAAATACAATTTGGGGTCAACTTCGTTTGTTCCATGCTGCAAATGGATGAGATTAAAAAAGTTTTGAAGGTAACCCTTCAATGTATATAAGCTTTTTATGTCCCTTTATGTGTCAGCTTTTCAAAACATTGTGAGAAAAGGAGGAATTGTTTGCATTTAGGAATTCAAACATTCCTGTAAAACTGGAATAATCAAAATGAGTTATGGCTGAAAAAATGATAAAACATTGTGTCAAAATATTAAAAAAAAATTATTTTACTATCAGTTGACAAAATTTTAGACTTCACCAAATTAAAACCATCTTCTTATAACAAATTCAATGTAATGAAAATTACTGGAAAAATGTCTAACAGCAAAGAAAACATCATTGGGAAAAGTGAAAAATGCTGGTCACCAGTATTCTCTCATTTTCCCTGAATGTTTTCAAAATCCTTCCAAATCAGGGTGGTTAAAACATGGGATTGTTCCATAAAAGGTTAACAATGACCCTAATCAGTATGGCACCAGCAAGTTATATATGATGTGCCACTTCCTGGGTTTATTGTACTATCAAGGTAAAACACAATTGTTTACCTACCATTTTGATAGCAGCACTAACTTTTGTGGCATTACAGTTGACTTTAGCTGCTAGAAGACCACCAAACCCAGGAATTAGTTCATGTAAAACTTTGGGATGACTGTGGGGTTTAGCCTCTCTGTAAAAAAGACAGGAATTTTACAATTCTTCATAATGAATAAATTAAGATGTGTAATGCAAGTAAAAGCTAAAAGATTTTAAAGTATGTAACAACAAATAAATTGAAAATCAAATTATAACAAGGGAAATGAATAGAAGTGTCCAATATTTCTTTAATTCTTTACCAAACAACAAAATTTTATACTTGTCTAACATGAAAGCATTTGCAGACAAAAGACATGACTCAACAAGAGGGCCATGATGGCCCTGAATCACTTACCTGAGTCATTAGGCGATATTTCACTCCAGGGTCATAATGACCCAATTTAAAACTCATCTGAGATATCATTAAGACAAACATTCTGACCAATTGTCAGGTCAACTGAGCTGAAGATGTGGCCTCCAGAGTGTCCAAAATGTCTTTCTTCAATTTGACCTAGTGACCTAGTTTATGACCCTATGTGACCACATTTCAAACTCATCCGAGACATCAAAACAAACTTGTTGACCAAGGTTCAGGTGAATTGGGCAAGAACTGTCACCTCTAGAGTGCCCACAAGGTATTTCTGTAATTTGACCTAGTAACCTAGATTATGACCCTATGTGACCCAATTTCAAATCCATTTAAGATATCATCAAGTCAAACATGCTGACAAATTTTCAGGTGAGTTGAGCAAAACCTGTGGCCTCTACAGTGTCCACAATACATTTCTTTAATTTGACCCAGTGACCTAGTTTATGACCCTATGAGACCCAATTTCTAATTGATCCGAGATATCATCAAGTCAAATATGTAGACCAATTTTCAGGTCACTTTAGCTAGAATTGTGGCCTCTAGAGTGCCCACAAGGTATTCCTTCAATGTGACCCAGTGACATAGTTTATGACCCTATGTGACTCAATTTTGAACTCCTCTGAGATATCATCAAGACAAAAAATGTGGCCTCTACAGTGCCCACAAGGTATTTCTTTAATTTGACCTAGTAACCTACTTTATGACCCCAGATGACCCAATTTCAATCTCATCCAAGATTTAATTAAGGTAAACATTCTAATAAATTTTCAAGTCAATTGAGCAAAAAATGTGGCCTCTAGAATGCCCACAAGGTATTGCTTTAATTTGACCCCAGTCACCAGAGCCATGTTTCTTGACGGATCAAAATTTCGCGAACACTTTTTGAAAAGGGTCACCTAGGGAACATCTCTGTGAAATTATTTTAAAATCTGACCAGCGATTTCAGAGAAGAAGAATTTTTAAGAATTTCTTCATTTCCGTATAGTGCAAGTAGCTCCCATTCACCAGAGCCATGTTTCTTGACGGATCAAAATTTCGCAAACAGATTTTGAAAAGAGTCACCCAAGGAACATCTCTGTGAAATTATTTCAAAATCTGACCAGCCGTTTCAGAGAAGAAGAATTTTTAAAAATTTCTTCATATCCGTCTAGTGCAAGTAGCCCCCATTCACCAGAGCCATGTTTCTTGACGGATCAAAATTTCGCGAACATTTTTTGAAAAGGGTGACCCAAGGAACATTCCTGTGATATTATTTCAAAATCTGACCAGCGGTTCCAGAGAAAAAGAATTTTTAAGAATTTCTTCATTTCCGTATAGTGCAAGTAGCCCCCATTCACCAGAGCCATGTTTCTTGACAGATCAAAATTTTCGCGAACAATTTTTGAAAAGGGTCACCCAAGGAACATCTCTGTGAAATTATTTTAAAATCTGACCCGCGGTTTCAGAGAAGAAGAATTTTTAAGAATTTCTTCATATCCATATAGTGCAAGTGTCCCCATTCACCAGAGCCATGTTTTTCGACATATCAAAATTTCGCGAACAAGGTTTGAAAAGGGTCACCCAAGGAACATTCCTGTGAAATTATTTCAAAATCTGACCTGCAGTTCCAGAGAAGAAGAATTTTTAAGAATTTCTTCATTTCCGTATAGCGCAAGTAGCCCCCATTCACCAGAGCCATGTTTCTTGACAGATCAAAATTTCGCAATTTTTGAAAAGGGTCACCCAAGGAACACCTCTGTGAAATTATTTTAAAATCTGACCAGCGGTTTCAGAGAAGAAGAATTTTTGAGAATTTCTTCATATCCATATAGTGCAAGTAGCCCCCATTCACCAGAGCCATGTTTTTCGACATATCAAAATTTCGCGAGCACTTTTTGAAAAGGGTCACCCAGGGAACATCTCTGTGAAATTATTTCAAAATCTGACCAGCGGTTTCAGAGGAGAAGAATTTCTTAGAAAATTCCATTTCGTTGCCATGGCAACCAGAGTTTTAGATGGAATCAAATTTTGTGAACAATTTTTGAAGAGGACCTCCCAAGGAACATTCCTGCCAAGTTTGGTCCAAATTGGCCCTGTGGTTTAGGAAGAGATGATGTTCAAAGAATTGTTGACAATGCACAACGAACGACGCACGACACACACCAGGTGATCCTAAAAGCTTCCCTTGAGCACGTTGTGCTCAGGTGAGCTATTCCTGCCAAGTTTGGTCCGAATTGGCCCTTTGGTTTAGGAGGAGATGATGTTTAAAGAATTGCTGACGACGCACGACGAATGACGCACAGACGCAAGACGAACACCGGGTGATCCTAAAAGCTCCCCTTGAGCACATTGTGCTCAGGTGAGCTAAAAAGTGAAATTTGCCTTTGTAAGGGAAGACAATATTGTGGGTAAAGAAGAAAATGTTGGTTACCAGCATTTTCTTCTTTTCCCACAATGTTTTCAAAATGCCTCTTCCCCATCATCATGAAAACCTGGGATTGTTTGGTAAAGGGGTATGGACTTTTTTACCATAAGGGATTCCTTATAATACCGGTAAATCTAAATGAGGAGAACATTTCATATAAAACATTGAAAACAACTTCACCTTCTGGAAAGATCAAACACTTTTAAGACTCCAGTCTCAGTACCAATCAAGAGATAATTTCCACAAATATCTAAACACACTGGCTGACCTTCAACTTCACTAAAGGTTATAGACTGTTTGACTGTTCCCTGTCAAGAATAACATAATGTGTTTTGCTGTATTTTACAAGAGGATAAAAGCACACTAGCCAAATTGCACATTTAACCATAGCATGTCATATTCCATGTTTGCCTTACCAATTAAACAGATTTAAATCTTCTCCTGCTATAATGGTAGTGTGGATGTTCTCCAGTACGGCAGCACAAAATTCTAGAATGGCACTTGTGAAATCCAGAAAAAACTAGAGCTGTCACTGAATGTGACTTAATACCCCTGCCAGCACTTTGACAGAAAGAATGTGTCAAGTTCAAGGGGAGATAATTCCTCAACCAGGGGGAGTTGACACTTGAAAATTACGTCTTGCAAATCTTCAATATATGATCAATATATGTGCAAAGTTTCAATGCAATTGAAGGAAAACTCTAGGTGGAGTTCACGACACAAAATTGCTAGTATTTTGTACACAGACGGACACACGGACGGACAGACAGGTTGATTCCAGTATACCCCCGAAAACATTCGTTTTGCAGGGTATAATTAACGCGTGAGTTGTGTCCAGAGTAAAAATGAAATACTGTTGAAAGGAGAATATTAACAGAACTATCTTGACATTTGATATCCCACCATCAGATTTGATATTTGTGGAACTGTCATCATACTCTATTCTTGTTACAAAGTATGGGCATCAAATATTAAAGATCATCACAAATGAGTCCCTTAGTTCTTTTAAAAAAGTCAAGTATTTTGATTTTCAATACTACAGAGATCTATAGTATGACTATAAATTACTTAACCCTTTACCACACAACCAAATTTTAAAGTCATTAAGGAAAGGACCTTTTGAAAACATTATGGGAAAAGGAGAAAATGCTGGTAACCAGCATTTTCTCCTTTTCCCACGATGTTTTCTGTCCTTTCAAAGATGACTCATATCAATTAGACAACATTTAATTTGTCTGCAAATGCTTTGAAATTGGAAGTGTCTAGAATTTTGTCGTTTGGTAAAAGGTTAATGGGGTAAGTTCTCTACTCAGAGTATTTCCATGACAACTTTCAGTTGAAGATTGTGACAAATGAACAAAAGGTACTGGATTAGTAGCTTATTCATCTACATACCTGAAATGTTCTCACTTGTACTTTTTGAGACTCGATACAATACACATTTTGTTCATACAGGCAGATGACCATTGTATCTGTTGTAAAACTACCAGAGGCCTTTATTGTTGACTTGTCTTCAGAATACTCGTAGATAATGACTCTTCTTCCATTCCAAACAGCAAGAGCATCCTGGCGAAAAAAAAAAAAAAAAAAGATCACAAGTGAAAGTTACATACCTGTGTAGTCTGATACCCCACTGTACTTCAAGTGTATGTCAGGTAAGGCACAATAATGGTGGCCCCCATTGGTAATATCCAGAGGAGATGGGATATTATTATTTCACATGATCAAATCGGATCATAGGCTGAATTCAAAACAGATCCCTTGCAACAAGGTAATGGCAGTGAGTTTTTCCACATGTTGTTCTTATTTAGCGAGAAAAACTACATACCAGTAATGTGTTAAGTATCTGAAATGTCAATGGACCTATACGACGTCCAAAAACAGGGCTACTTTTAAAATGGTTCATAGTCAAATTTATATTTAAACCATACCCAAACAGTATGTTTTAGATTCTGTAATGTATTTTTTGTACAAAATTGATCTCATTTCATCCACTGATCAAAGTGGATCACATGAAATTGGGGAAAACAGGGAAGCATGTAGGGATACGCCTGAAGAGGCCTAGGAGGGCGCCATTATTGCGCTTTGCCTGACCCAATAACGTAGTGGTAGGGGCAGGTAATCCAGACTACATATCTGTGCTGTACTTGCTAATCATCCTACTATCAGTTCTAATAATCAATATTTCCACACTAATCATCTGATTAGCTGAGAAAAAATGTCTAAATGCCAGTCAAATGAATAGTCTTGAAATTCAAAATCAGAATAATCATGATTGGTGAATATGTCCTACTATCAGTTCTAATAAATTCAAAATCAGAATAATCATGATTGGTGAATATGTCCTACTATCAGTTCTAATAATCAATATTTCCACACCAATCATCTGATTGTCTGAGACAAAATGTCTCAGCCAGTCAGATGAATAGCCTTGAAATTCAAAATCAGCATAATCATTTTGATGATTGGTGAATATGTCCTACAATCAGTTCTAATAATCAATATTTCCACACCAATCATCTGATTGGCTGAGACAAAATGTCTAAGCCAAACAGATGAATAGCCTTGAAATTCAAAATCGTAATAACCATTTTGATGATTGTTGAATATGTGCTCCGAAACAGTAGGGAATCACTGTTGTCAAGTGGTCTAGGCTTTCCCTTTGCAATTTGAATATACTTTCAGGATAACTAGAGGTGATTACAGGGCCAGACAGTCAAACCTCCAGATAAAAGTATTCTAAATCCTATTATTCCTTTTGCAAACCCTATGTTGTGGGTACTCATTAGAATCGTCTCGATGAGACGATTCTAATGAGTACCCATAATATAGGTTTTAGTGGAGAATGATTAATATTTTCAATTTTGAAATCAAAATCACTCCCTCTATCCGGAGCTCTGAGAGAGTGATATCGGCCCACCACCTTGATATCTGCCTCAAGGGCTTTAGCCCAAGGCAGATTTCAAGTTGGTCTGCTGATATCACTCTCTGGCCCTCATCAGCTGTGTAATAACCTGTTTATTACATTCATGGATCATTTGTTCAATTTTTTCTTTTTCCAACATGTTAAAACACTAAAAACAGAGAAATTCTTGTCTTTGTTCCAGACAACTTTTTTCCATGGGTAAATATCACATGCATGACGTAATTACAGCCTATATCATTCATGACAACATCATTGCAGAAGGAAAAGGAAGTTTTAAATAAATAGTTCTTCATCTTTATTCATAATTAAGAATATGTTGATATGTGCGTTTCTTTTTGAACCAAATATACCATTTGATATGATATGGATTATAAATAAGAAACTGAATAAATAGAATAGATGGTTAGTGTCTTGCACTGAGAAAGTTTTTCAGGCTTGATTCCCTCAGCTTGCCAGATGAAATTCATACACCTGGCCTGATAAACCTTCCTAACCCAAGACACCAACAATCTACTCTCTATTTATCATGTCCTTGCCAGTTTTGCAATTCAATCACTGCCTCTAGTTCTAAAGATGTGTCCCCTAGCAATTGATGGACTGATTCCGCCATTTTTTTATTTTTTTCAAACAAGATGTTTAGAGAATGTTAGTTAATGAGCAAGGGTTCTGTTGTTTTAGACTTGGAACAAATATCTTGTCAATGGGCAGGATATCAATAATCTGCCCTAACGTGACATACGGATCCACAAATCACACTGATATTACACATTTCTAATGGAAAATATTACTATTAATAGTAATATAATATAATAATATGAATATATAGTATCTTCGTTGGGCTCATTTTCCTAGTTTACTAAGCCCCTCAGCTTAAAGGACTTGAAAAATTTGTTTATTTTTACTCTCTGATTCAATAGATACTACAGGGGTCAGGTGACTCTACTGGCATGAAAGCATGAAATAAATCAAATTCATCTGTAGAGTTTTGTTGCATTTAGAGCTTATACTTCAAAGGAGTTAAATATCAAATCTACCCATTGAAAGCTATTTAAATAAAATGGACATTTTTGAGTAAGAAAAAAAAAAAGGGGGGGCCTTTGTATGGCAATATCAGTCTATAATTTCTCACAAAATACTGTAAACATTAGACCCAAGATCAGACTGCACATTCTCTGTAGTCCATCTTGATCAATGTTGCCTGCAAATCAATCAAACAAACTGAATTTAAAGAAATGATATTATTGAGAAAGCTTTTTATACCTTTGTAGTGTAGATTCCTTTCACCTGTATATCAGTTTTGAGATCATGATGAGTTCCATTTGAGAATACTTCTATAGACAAGGAACTTGGACCAAACTGAACAACTGCAGTCTTAAAATAGCAAAAAAAAATATACATATATAAACATATAATTTCAGTATTTAAAACCATAATCTCAAAAGGCAATTGAAAACAAAATTCAAAAAGGTTATATGTCATTTTTCCATGGTAAAAATGAATGACCTTTTACCTCCTAATGCAAATTTGAAACAGAAAACTTTGAAACCATCCTTGTAAAACATGGATAATAGTTATGAATTAAGGTACCATTTGTGAATACAAAATTATGAAAAAAAAAATGCTCATCACAAGCACTGTATTCTTTTGTCATAATGTTTATGTACAAATGTGGTCTGTAGCAATACATGTTATCGTAAGTCATATAAAGGGTTCACAAAATCAAATATCTTTAACAAGCTTTATTGTTATGATGCCTTATATCTTCATGTGAAAACTTATAAATGTTGCTACGTGATTTCCTAGGTACATTGTAATGTGTATTTTGCTGCAACAAGAAAGCTAAGGAACAGATCATAAGTTTATCATAAATTTTAGGTTTACTCTTTACCACACACAATCCCAAGTTTTAACAACCCTGAGAAAATAGACCTTTTGGTAACAAGCATTTTCTCCTTTTCCCCAATGTTTTCTACCCTACCCAAGACAACTTTCATCATTTGAGCTACATTCAAATTGTTGTCTGCAAGTACTTTCATTTTGAAGTCTATGTTTTTGTCCTGTGGTGAAGACTTAAAATACCATTTAGTTTATGAATAGTATTGATTAACATTAAGGAAGTAAGTGGGGCTTTATTTTTACCTGATCTCTGAAATTCGCACTCATCACATGCTCATTCAGCATGAACACATTAGCAATGGTGTTAACTGCCAGCAAATTTTTGGAAGAACCCCACTGCAAAATGAAACAAATATTTGTAAGACATATATGAGCCATGCTCTTGCAAAAGGGGACTTAATGCATCTCCCTGATGCATGATATCAAGCAAGTCATCACATAATAATGGATCCATGATAGCACTTTTTTTTTAACAATTGACTGGATCTTGAGGTAGACTGGTCCCTGGACATACAGAAAACTGACCAATAGCGAAAAGTTTCAGCCTAGATCAGCCTGCGCAGACTGTGCAGGCTGACCTGGGTCGATACTTTTTGCAAATGCATTAAGCCCCATTTTCACAGAGCATGGCCCATATGAATCTAACTAATCACTCTAACACAATACATATTAAAACAATCTAAGGAGATTTCAGCTTTCAAGAACCGAATGAGAAAAACATAAAGACTTATCCAGATATTCTCATAAGCTTTATTGATATAAGTGTACATTTTACCATAGTAAAAAATAAGGGTAGGGGCAGGTACAAAATTTAAATGTTATATGTGAGGTAATGTTGTTGCATTGATGTATCACTGCCATATTGGCAACAGAAGATCGGGAACTTTCTTTCAAGCTCAATTTTCAACCTGTCCCATTATAAACCTATGACAAAAAGATAAAAAGATAAAAGGTGCAAAAGAATTCGTTTAAGATTTAGGGGTACATCTTTCTAACACAGAGAGTTTCTGTCTCTAGAACTGGGATGTTACTAAGTACATACACATCAAAAGTTGTATGCAGTACATTAAGTGAGAAAACTATGGAAACATTTATATCAGAAAAAAAACCATCATCTATAAAATGGATACAGACTGTGACTTGTCTAACTGGTCCTTCAACTGTAGCAGGGGTCTGCAACTTCCACTTCTGTTCACCATCAACTTTCTTCTGGCCTAGCTGTGGTGAATACTTCCACAGAGCTACATTACCCATATTCGTGCCTCCAGCTAGTGTGACTACAGTATGAACAAAAACTGTAAGATTATATTTACATCCTGAAACAGCAGCTTTACAACAAATTCATTTCTGTTATTTAACTCTTTACCAAACAACAAAATTTTGGACTCGATCAAACTGAAAGCATATGCATATGACATATTAAATGTATCCCAGATGAGGATTTCTGTCTTTGATAGTGTAAAAAAAACATTGTGGGAAAAGGAGAAAATGCTGGTTACCAGCATTTTCTTCTTTTCTAACAATGTTTTCAAAAGATTTCTTTTTCAAGGTCGTTAAAAGTCTGAATTGTGTGGTAAAGGGTTAAGTACCAGTACATCAACTCTTGCATAAGACATCAGAGTGATCAGATTACCTTCAAAAACATCATAAAAAAATGAGAAACTGCTTGTTATGCTTGGTATCAACTAATTACTTCCTGCAGGCACCTCTTTTCATTTTGAGGTCAACCAGTATTGAAAGCATAACCTCACAAGGAGAAATCAACAATGTCCAATTTTTCCCACTATTTTCCTTTACTTGTATTTGTTTATGTAACATGAATTTATGGTCATTTTAGCATACTAGTATCTACTTAAAAAAAATGTTATCAAAGTAATGTTCATTTCAGGAGGCCTTTGACTTAACCTCTAATCTAAATATTTATCATCCTGTGGGCACAATGGGATAACTTACCAATGTATACTTTTAATCACTGAAATGCCTAACTTTCTCCAGGTGATCTGATATGACTGAAATACTCCTGAGAGCAGCATAAAACCTAACCAAAACAAACAACATACCTTTGCTTGAGGAAAAAGCGAGACATGTGATATTTTCATTGGGATCATAGCCACTGTGACCATCTAGAGATAATATATAGTTCTCTTCATTGTCTAAGTCCCACATTCTGAGAGTAAACAAAGGCAAATCAATTATACACAAACAGTCTTTTTTAACCCTTCACCAGACAAAAAAAAAATTTAGACTCGATCAAATTGAAAGCACTCACAGACAACAAATTAAAGGAGGCTAAAATGGCAGAATTTGGCCTTAATATAGAAAACATTGTGTGAAAAGCAGAAAATGCTGGCTACCAGTATTTTCTCCTTTTCCCACAATGTTTTCAAAAGCCTTCTTTCTCAGGCTTTAGCTTCTGCTGTAGACTAGTTTTGAAAGCATTATGTTAAGCAGATCATGTGCTTGTAACAAGTAATTCCTTCTCTTCCCACATCTTTTTTATCCATACCATTTAACCCTTTACCACACAATCCCGACTTGTAATGGCCATGGGGAAGAAACCTTTTGAAAACATTGTGGGAAAAGGAGAAAATGCTGGTAACCAGCATTTTCTCCTTTTCCCACAATGTTTTCTACCTTTCCCAAAACAAAGTTCAGTTCTTGAGTCCCATTTTTTCTGTCGTCTGCAAATGCTTTCAATTTGGAAATGTCCAAAATGTTCTTTTCCTTTAAATATTTCTCCTTCATATCACCTGTAAGTTTTCTGTTTGAATAAAAAATAACCTGTACAGTATTGGCTTAAACAGATCATTGTAAATAGTGGCTCATAATTATACTTCATATGAAATATGTGCAGCTATATAGTAGTGTTGTTTCAATTCTCCATTTGGCAAAAGGGGGCTTAACTCTTTACCAACAACAATATTTTGGACTCAACCGAATTGAAAACTTTTGCAGACAATAATTTAAAAGTAGTTGAAATTATGATTTTTGTCTTTGATAGGATAGTAAACATTGTGGGAAAAGGAGAAAATTCTGGTAACCAGCATTTTCTCCTTTTCACACAATGTTTTCAAAAGCCTTCTTTATCAGGCTGTTAAAACCCAGGGACCGTATTCACTAACCATTCTTAAGAACATTCTTAGTCTTTAAATCTAAGATCTTCTAAATTTTAAAGTAACACAACTTCTGATTGGTTAAACCATTTGGTTTAGCCAATCAGAAGTTGTGTTACTTTAAAATTCAGAAAATTCTGGATAATAAGACTAAGAACATTCTTAAGAATGGTTGGTAAATACGGACCCAGGACTGTGTGGTAAAGGGTCAATGCATCTCCATGATGCATTAAACTATGCAAGTCATTACATAATTATGGATCTATAAAATCCTTTTTATCTAACAATCAACTGGATCAGGGGGTAAAACTGTCCTTTTACATGCAGAAAATTAACCAGTGGCAAAAGTTTTGATCCATGTCAGCCTGTGCAAACCTGTGTAGACTGCACAAGCTGACATGGGTTGATAGTTTTGCAGATGTATTAAACATAATGTATGCAACAAACAAATTCTGTCTGAAATATTAGTCTTCATGCAAGACTGGTATTCACAAGATAGAAAAACTAACAATAGGGTATGTATCCTACATTGGAATACCTTCATTTTTTCCTACAAAATCTTTTTTTAATGAAATATTACCTTATTACTCCTTCACCAGTGGCTGTTGCTAGGATACCTTTACCAGCCCAATCTATCACAGGTTTGTCACCACGCCCACTTAATTTGACCTGATAGAAAAATAAAACATTTCTTGATCAAAATGACTTGATTAACACATTTTTTTTATTTACAGCCTTAAGAGCTAAAGGTATTTTTCAATTATATTCAAGACTTATCCTGGGAGTATAAAATATGATCAAATTGCAGATCGCAATGTTGGCAAAGAGCACATTTCTACATTTACAGTGACAAAACTTGTTATGAATTAATAGTCTTATTCAGTGCACTCACATCTACAATCAATCAGCAATTATAAAGACATCTTTTGAGGATAAAGAACATGTGAAATTCAAGAAATACAGTAAATGAGTAAGATAAGGACATGAGACAAGTTAAGTGCCAAACACATGGTAACTTGCATTTGAAAAACTGTGTAGATCAAGATCAAACTGCACAGACTGTGTGGTAAATCCTTGATCTACATGGTCTATCCTTTGAGGCCTCTAGAGCATCGAAATTACACTATTTCAATTTGTTTCCTAAAAGAAAATATCCTTACTGTTAATTTCACACTCTAAGGATCAACTCTTTTAACCTTTCACCAAATAATCCTGTTTTTCAACAACCCTGACAAAGAAGGCTTTTGAAAAACACTGTGGGAAAAGGAGAAAATGCTGGTAACCAGCATTTTCTCCTTTTCCCACAATGTTTTCGATCCATTCTAAGTAAAAATCCATCACTCAAGCCACATTTTACTTGTCGTCTCCAAATGCTTTCAACTTGGGCAACTTGGGCAAGTCTAATATTTTGCAGCATGGTAGAGAGTTAAAAGTAAATAAATTTATTACTGTACTGGATCACATTAATCTTATCAAATAACACACAGTGGCAAAGATTTGAAGGAAAGGAAAATTTCAGTATTGAAAACATAGTGAGAAAGGAACAATAGCTTGTAAAAGCAATGACTAATTTTCCCACAATGTTTTATAGAGCTGTATAGTTGATGGGAGTAAAATGGCAGTAAGTTACAAGGAATATAACACACTTTCATGATTTCCCTTGTGTCTCCCTCTGGCATCACAGCATGCTGTGTAAGAGCCAAACTTTCTGTGACAGTGATCAGAATGTTTTTCTCCTCATAATACAACAATTTCATCACTGGACCATCTGCAGGAAATGACTGGCTGCACTGTCCACCCTCACTTACAAAGTACACACCACCTGAATTATATAAAAATTCTTGGATAAAATTGTGTGAAAACTTAATAAAGTATGCAATTTTTTTTTTTTTCTAACAACAAAACTCTATCCTGTAAGGCTTGTTGAACCCATCACATACTGAAGCCAGTTTGCAACTTAGAAAACTTTCTTACTGAAAACAAACAATCAATATGAATCATCTATTTAACGAATAACACAATTTTGTACTATTCCACTTGAAAGCATCTGTAGATGAAAAGTAAGAAAATATGGCTGGAATGATAAAATTTGGCTGTGAAAGAGTGAAAAACATTGTCTCTTCTTTCCACAATGTTTTCAGAATTCTTATCTTCAGGGTCTTTAGCCCTTTAAAAACAACAATGTTTTACACTCGACAACATTGTGGGAAAAGGAGAAAATGCTGGTTACCAGAATTTTCTCCTTTCTCCATAAGGTTTTCAAAAGCCCTCTTCTTCAGGATTGTTAAGACACAGGATTGTCTGGTAAAGGCTTAAAGCTTAAGTATGTGTCAGAGTCTTGAGGAAAATTCAAAAGGGGTCTGCTAGAAGACAAATAAAAATTTTGCAGTTGGCATTATGTTAAACACCCATCTATTATATATTTCAGAAATTGTAACTTATAAGTCATTCTTGTCCTTATATCAATGTTGGATAATTTGACCAAAAAACTTGGTGATACTGACCAGTAGCTCCCCCAATAAAGAAGGAAAGAGACTCCTGGCCTCCCAATGATGTCACTGGACCCTTAGCACCGGGTTTGTTCTTCTTCCACCCAAACATGTCCAATGCTGCTTCATCCCCACTTACTGCTGCTTTAGCAAGTAGACTTATATCACTGAAACAAAAAGGTTTAACCATTTACTACACAATCCTGAGTTTTAACAACCCTAAAAAGAAGGCTTTTGAAAGCAAAGGGGAATAGGAGGCTGGTAAGCAGCATTTTCTCTTATTTCCCACAATGTTTTCTACCCTTCCCAAAACAAATTTCAGTTCTTAAGTCACATTTCTCTTGTAGCCTGTAACAATTTCATTTTGGACTGGTCTAAAATTTTGTTGTTGGGTAAAGAGTTAAAAGAATTACACTCTAAAAACAAATTTCCAGCAAATGAGTCAATGTAAACATCTTTGTTTTATAATGTCAAAATGATCAACATGAGTTGGGGTTAGTTCCTTAACTCTTTACCAGACAATCCCAACTTTTAACGGCCTTGAGAAAGAAGCCTTTTGAAAACAATGGGGGAAAAGGAGAAAATGCCCTTTCAAAAAAAAAATTATTTCAATTTTTAAGTCATGTTTATATTGTCATCTGCAACTGCTTTCAATCTGGACTGGTCTAACATTTTGTTGTTTTGTAAAGAGTTAAAACATTCAAGCAAATTGTAGCAAAAGGAGCACTTTGCTCACTTCAATGTCTACTTTCTACTCTAGCTACAATCATTTTAAAAATGGTCTGCTGCCAGATTCATAAAGTTCTTGCATGATTTAAAGATTTGTAACAAAATAAAAGCCAGCTTTATGTTTATTATAGACTTGGCTTCAAAACAAGGATGAAAAGTGCCTCCCCCACCCCCATCCCCACTTGTCATGAATAACAAAGCATATTATATGAATGATAATCGAAGATGAAACTTACCTGGCAGGATCTGGAGGTGGGTTGGGTTTAAATATAATTTGTGTAAGAGGTTCCTGACAATGATGCTGGTGTAAGGGACTTTGTTGCAATCTTCCTTTACCATCAGCTTTCCACACCATCACCACTCCAGACTAACAGATAAGAGATACTAAATGTTATACAGTGCCCTAATAGTAAAAGATGAATTTACAAAAGTAGCTTTGAATAACAGATCTTAAATGTTTACCAAACAATCCCAAGTCTTAACAACCCTAAAGAAGAAGTCTCTTGAAAACTTTGTGGAAAAAGGAGAAAATGCTGGTAAACAGCATTTTCTCCTTTTCCCACTATGTTTTCTACCCTATCAGAGAAATTCCTTTTGAGTCAAATTTACATTGTCTTCTGCAAATGCTTTCAGTTAGGAGAAGTCTACATTTTTGTTCTGTGGTAAAGAGTTAAAAAACGAAAGTAACAGCTGCCCAACAGAAGGACATCACTGATTCTATCCAGGTATGGGACATATTGATGACATCAAAGACAACTCTTTTATCAATTTTTTTTATAATGATGCATATTAAGTAAAATTCTTTGTAAAAATAATAAACATAAAAAATCTGCAAGAAGGTGATGTCAAAACTCAATTTTTGCATCAGATGCTTTCTGGTATGATATTAGGTGAAAGTGGAACGTTCCACATGGAATCTTTACTCTGCATGTCTGACTCCCATGCAATTCTGCACAATTTAACATCCTTGTATTTATACACTTAAGCCTTTACCAAACGATGAAACTTTTCTTTTTTAAATTGAAAGCATTTGCAGACAAAAAAAAGAAATTGACTCAAAAATTGGACTTCTTTTTGGAAAGGTGGAAATTCTTGTGGGGAAAGGAGAAAATGCTGGTAACCAGCATTTTCTCATTTTTCCACTATGTTTTCAAAACCTTTCTTTCTCACGGCTGTTGAAAACTAGGTTTATGTGATAAAGGGTCAAAGCACTTTACAACTTAATCTTCAGGACAAAGTATGGTAATTGAATTTCAGATAAAAACTAAAATCAACTATACTACTTCCTACTCTCAGCAAGTCCAAGGATTTGTAGATTAATAAAATACTTAGCCATACTGCTTTAGCCCTTTACCGCACAATGCCGCCTTTTGACACCCCGTGAGAAAGAAGCCTTTTGAAAACATTGTGGGAAAAGGAGAAAATGCTGGAAACCAGCATTTTCTCCTTTTCCCACAATGTTTTCTACCCTATCTAAGAAAAGTTGCACCATTTGAGCCACATTGAAATTGTCGTCTGCAAATGCTTTCAATTTGGACAAGGCAAAATTTTGTCATCTGGTAAAGGGTTAAATATTTGCTAACACTGATAAATTACAAATGCAATACCTCAGGGAATAAGAAAAATTTCAGCACAGTATTTCTGTTAAAAGTTTTAAATAAAGCTTACCTTGTCTCCAGAAATCAACCGTGTTCCCTGTGAACTCCACTGAAGAATTGTAATTGCATGCTTGTGTAACGGAAGTCCTTCAAATAGTTCATGATCCAGTTCATTCCAGATAAGTAACTCCCCATTTTCCCAGCCAACTGCAATTATTTTCCTTGTTGGGTGCCAGCTTGTTGAAGTCGCTTGGCAGCTCCTTTGCAACTTTACATTTAGCAGCTTTTCACCCTATAGTAAACATGTGCAAAGTTTTAAGGAGCTATTAGTATTACACAGTAGTTTTACATTGCAAACTTTCCACAGGTAACTCTTTACCACACGACAAAATTTTGGACTGGACCAAACTGAAAGCATTCACTAATGTCAAATGTAGGTCAAATGATGATTTCCGTCTTTGATAGGGTAGAAACCATTGGGGGAAAGAAGAAAATGCTGGTTACCAGCATTTTCTTCTTTTCCCACAATGTTTTCAAAAGCCTTTTCTTTCAGGGTGGTTAAAACTCTGGATGGTGTGGTAGAGGGTTAAATGAGTGTATCATGCTGATCAGTCTGCCATTGTACTACATCACATATTTGCATATATGAATATCAGCTAAGTTTATTTTTATCTTTGAAGACTATTAGATAATAAATCAATTAACTTTACTGTTTTATACAAATTTGATATAGAGAGATTTTTATTTTACATTAATTCAGGAAAAAAAAAATTGTTGCATACAGCAAAGGGCCTTACATGCAACTGGACCATAAAATCTGCAGGGCAGTAATCATACCTAAAAGTATGTTTTCTTACCAAATTTGCATATGACATTATGATTAAGCCTGAACATCTTTCATGGCATAATTATTTATTTAACTCTTTACCACACAATCACGGGTTTTAACGACCCTGAAGAAGAAGCCTTTTGAAAACATTGTGGGAAAAGGAGAAAATGCTAGTAACCAGCACTTTCTCCTTTTCCCACAATGTTTTCTAACTTTCCCAAAACAAATTTCAATTTTTGAGGCGCATTTATTTTGTCGTCTACAAATGCTTTCAATTTGGACCAGACAAAATTTCCTCATTTGGTAAAGAGTTAATCCCAAGCTGACCATAACTAGTCCAGTTTAGTGACCTGGCAGTCTGCTAAACTTTCATAATTGAACTAATTGTTGGCGTGATTATTTAACTCTTTACCAAACAACAAAATTTTAGACTCGTCCAAATTCAAAGCATTTGCAGACAAAATAGACGTGACTCAAAAATTGAAATTCGTTTTTGGAAGGGTAGAAAACATTGTGGGAAAAGGAGAAAATGCTGGTTACCAGTATTTTCTCCTTTTCCCACAATGTTTTCCAAAGGCTTCTTTCTCGGGGTCGTTAAAAGTCGGGATTGTGTGGTAAAGAGTTAATTGCCAGTACAGTTATGTAGTTATCCATAGTATACATTTAACCCTTAGAGCACCAAATTTATGAAATGGGCTTTTTCAATCAGGAAAAGCATTCAATATATTGCCATTTCAAGGTTGTTTTGGCCAGAACATGTAACAAGATAGCAGACAAAATAGATCCAAGATCAGACAGCATGTTCTGTGCAGTCTGATCTTGATCTACACTATCCACAAAAACAACTAAACATTGGTTCCAGCATTTTAGGGATTAAGATAATCATCATTATACTGAATTTTATCAAAAGTAAAATTCAGGGCACTGACACTTAACCATTTCCCAGTTGACGATACAAAGAGCAGGCAGGAATCAGTACTAAAGCCAGTGATAGTCCATAATAAGCAATTTTTGGTAGTATGTATGAAAAGTTTGTAAACCAGTTTACACAAAATGATGGTACAAATATAACAATTGAAAAAAAAAAATTATTCTTTTTCTGAGGTTAGACCAGTCTTGAAACATTTTGACTGATTTATAATGAAAAACTCCACCTGACTCTTTCTATGAAATGCATTAGTGAGACTGCAATGTTAAATCAAAGATGAAGTCAACTGACCTTACTAGTTTGACAGCAGTCATTTTTCCCAAGGAACCTTTCCAGGCATTGATACATAACTGGTACGGAAATTTGAGCCAATACTCATACATAGACATTTTTATTCAGTATCTAGGCCTGAGGCCCGTAATACATGTACAAAAGAAGAACATACAAAAAACTGACAGAGTGACTACTGTACTAGATTTCTAAGGAAAACTAAGAAAATCAAGATCTATAAATCTTTTGAAATCTATCACTTTACAGTTGCTACAGTAGACAATAACAGATTTTCTCAGTGTCCTAAATGCATTTCTCATTCAGTTACTAAATCATTCTGCTATTCTACATTTATGAATATGTCTTATATTACTTATATACAGTAAAACCTCTCTTCACGACCACCCCAGCAATACGAGCAACCCGCTATAACAAACGACTTTTGTCAGAACGGAATTTTTCCTTCTTAATGATCAATGATGAAGAACCTGGGCACCCCGCTATTCCGTAATTACGACCACCATTTTAAATAACAATGAGACATTATCTATAGATTTTAACCCCGTGAAACGACCAATAATCTTCGCACCTTCTTAATGACCCACTAATTTTCACGCATCCATAGTCGCGAACTGTAGGCAGTGCTTCATGTACGAATATTCTTGGGTCCAATAGAATCGACAATCAATTATCGGTCTTTTGTTTATCTATCGACTATTGAAACATGATTATGTTTGGTGATCAGGGTATTACCTTACATAATGGAATTACCAATGAATTGATAAGAATTAATTTTGCTTTTATGTGGTAATCAGGCGATTATCACACATTGCTGACCCGAGTGAAAAACATGTCGACATCCGGGTAATTATGATTTGTGTTTGTAATTTGAGACACTTGGGCTAATATTTAGTGATCGAGATAGGATAGTTATTTTGTTTTTGTTACACATTGAAGCCATGGTTATATCGTAGAGAATATGCAATTTGTAAACTGGTGAACACAGCAACTGTGCGATCGACAATTAGTAGGACTGTTTGAAAATTCAACTCGAATCAAAATGGGCAAAACCTGAAGGGAAAAAATAAACTGTTAACGTCAGGCTCTTCAATCATAAGCACTTACACAAAATTCTTTCTTTAAAAATGAAAATCAACACGCAGAATATGAGTTCTTAAGGCTACACAAAACAAAAAAGCAGAAACTCAAAACAGGGAATATAGCAAGTTCCATTAGTAACATCAAATTATGTAGTCTTTAACTTAAGTTTCTTAATTTATCTGACTGTAAGAGTTTAAATAGGCATTTATGAATTGACATGCACTTACATATGGATCTATTCATAAAATTCAAGAAACATATCACCTTTTTAATGAACATGAAAATTTTCTTGTTGTCATTTTCATGTGTGGGCATAGCCTTCCCTGACTAAATACATTACCTTGCACATACTTTAAATCTACATTAAGTATACACAGGGTCCGAGTTTGATTCAAAATCTTGGTAGGTGAAACCTGGAAATCAGACCACCCTGCTAATAAGATCAATTTTCAAAAGTACCACGTGTGGTCTTAACAGAGTTTTACTGTACAGTGGAATGGCTTGAACACCTTTCAGATTGGGTAGTTATTTTGATTTATCAGCAGTTCGACTGATCCATGTTTTAAAAAAATTGCAAAATGGTCAGTAAATAAGTTACATGTATTCCCATTTCAGCTTTATAGCTTTCATATTTGGAAATATCCTGCTGAAAACACTTAGTATCTTGTAACTCATATCAACATTACATGAGCTGGTTAAGATCAAAGTTGCAGTAAATAGAACCTGTTGTACTGGAAGCCTAGTCCTATATGCTTCTATGACCATACCATAAAAAAATGGCCAATTGCATTAACTCATCTTAATGACTTTGAGAAATAATAGTTAAAGACACAGAAAGCATTCAATATAAGCATGACAATGTCCAACAGATATCTTAAGCATGTGTTTATATTTTACATTAAGAACTAAAAATATGCATTGCATACATTACTTAACATACAATGACTGACATATTATATCCAATTAACGGATATAGGTATGAAAATCAATGACTTATCATTGACGAACACATTTTTCAACTTTTGACAGGTAAATACATAGAAGTATGAGTGACAGGACTGTGATATGTGTTGGAGTTGGAAAGTTCCAATAAAAGGGTGTGAAAATTTTCTTTTTTCAACCAATTCTAACTATTTAGAGATTCTGCCAAGGACCAAGAGTGTTGTTCAAGCTTTCTTTGGTGTTTCATGGAAAATTTTCCTCAAAAGTTTGACTGAATTGTATCATAGATTTCCTGATAACTTGACATTCTACTTGACTCGAAATATCCCAAGATTTACAAAACAAATAATACACATACAAGAAATTTGTTATTCAGTATTTTGTAAAAGTAAAAACCAATTTACCTCATCTAGAAATAAATTAACTGAACCACCTGCTTCATCACTGTAAGAGGTCACTGCTAACAAAGGATTGCCGCAAAACCATGATATGTCTGTATTTATCCCTGACCTCTCAGTGTCAAGACGGTGGTCGAAGTAAACCGCCATCTGGTCCCAGTTGTGTTTGTTCTACCAGCAAGCTATTTATCTTTAAAACAAACAAATCTTCTTTTACACCTTTGTACAAAAAAGGGAAAATCGTATCTCTTTAAAAGAAATATATGCCTTTTTTCATATGTTTATACTGGAGCCACTGCATCACATACTGAGCGGTAAAGAAGAGATCAAATGGATCCATGTTTACATTTGTGATGTTAAGCTTGCATGGATACAGATGCTTTTTTTCTTGAATAATGCTTGAAAACCTATAAAAAATATCTCATTTTGAATTGCATTAAAGTTTTATTCTGAAACAATACTTAACAAACACATACTGTACTGACAACAACTTTTTTTAAGAAAAGTCTGTCTAGCTGCGCTCAATTTCGGCATTTCAATCCTCCATTTTCAAACTATTTGTGCGGAAGCGGAAATACAGACTGTTATTCTGAAGCGATGCATTGTTATAATTTTGGTAATAATACTATTATTTTCAAAAAAAAAAAGTCAAGACATTTTCGCAGGTATAGAAAAAGAAATCATATTTATTATTGTCATAGTTTGTAATAAAAATAATCTAAGACTCAGTCAAATTTTACTCATTTCATTATATCTTGACTGGTTTCGTTTCGCAACGGTGTAAAACCCCGTAAACTGGTACTGGTACCTCTTACTTCGGTGTCAGGAGAAATCGGCCCCTGGAGAAATCGGCCCCTGGAGAAATCGGCCCCAAAACGCTTGGGGCCGATTTCTCCGGAGAAATCGGCCCCTATAGAAATTTTGGAGAAATCGTCCCCAGTGTCAAATTTTATATATATAGATGTTGCTTTTTCAGAAAATATAATTTTTTCTCTGGAGAAATCGGCCCTAATAGAAATTTTGGAGAAATCGTCCCCAATGTCAAATTTTATATATATGTATTTTGCATTTTCAGAAAATTATATATATAGAGGTTTTTTCCATTTTGGTTTTATTTAACACATACCCTGTGTAAGCCTGGTCTTCTTTCAAGTTCAGAATCGTCCCCAAATGGAATATTTGCAATCGTCCCCAAAGTCAAATATTTCTATATTGACTTTATTCCAAATTTGGAGAAATCGTTCCCATTTCGATTTTTATATACATTGTACTGTAACCTGACTTTGATTTTTAATTTAGTTTAATTTTTACATTGTGATATTGAGTATAAATGTTTTTAGTATGTTAATTGTAATGTTAAATGATTGCTAAATTTCCATTTCTAAGTTACATTTATTTTGTCGTCTGCAAATGCTTTCAATTTGGACCAGTCTGAAATTTTGGTGTTTGGTAAAGAGTTAATTTAATGGTTTATTCTCATTGTTCTAATTTTTGTGTACTGTCTCATAATTTTTCTATATGTACTATTCATACTTTAATGAAATAATATATAAACATTTGATATACATGTATGTGTTTTCTTTTTGTTTATTTGAATTCTACCCATAGAGTACATTCTTCTGCAAATGCATCCTTTTTTTCGATGAAATAAAATCGAGTCCACAATGGCCTAATTATCAGTTATATCACTCTTTTATATACAGCGTCACAATGATTCATACTCTCGTTGGAGAACTCTTTCGTTGATCGAACCAATGATCGATTAACTTAACCCATTAACACACAATCCCGAGTTTTAATAAACCTGTAGGAGAGGGCTTTTAAAAACATAGTGAGAAAAGGAGTAAATGTCAGCACTTTTGCACTTTCTCCTTTTTCCAAAATTTTTTTCCCTCATCAAAAACAAAAACAATTCTTCCAGTTATATTTAATTTGTTGTCTGCAAATCCTTTGAATTTGGACCCGTCTAAATTTTTGCCGTTTGCTAAAGAGTTAATTACACAAAATAACTGAGTCACTAGTAGTACTATGAAAAATGATAGAAAGAGAGAGTCAGAAAATGCAGCGGAAGTATACAGTGTGAGAGAGCGAGTATAATACTCGATCGAGAAAGGGAGAGAGAAAGAAAGAGAGAGAGAGAGAGAGAGAGAGGAGACAGACATAGAAAGACACAAAAGGTTGGAGACAGACATCTGATGGTTCTAAAACCATTCTGTAACATGAACAATATTCATAAACAGAGAGAGAGAGAGAGATCTGATCCGACGAAGAACAACAATATGAAATTGATAATAATTACCTATGCCGAACATGCAGAAAGGGAGAGAGAGATCGAGAGAGAAAGGTGGGAAAAAAAAAAGGTTTTAATTACATGACAAATACACATATATGCATCGTGAGCATTTATATTTCATAATTCGTTCAATATCAAATTCAAACAAACACAAACATTCAACAATCTTACAGGTGTAGGCTACCTGTGTGAAGGTGTGAAAAAAAGAACAATCAGTGTGAAAAACTGTGAAAATTGCCATAAAAACAACAAAGAAGGTGTAATCAATTACAACTTGAAACAAGACATGGCTTACACAGTGTATGTGTTAAATAAAACCTAAATGGAAATTATATTTTCTGAAAAAGCAACATCTTTATATATAAAATTTGACATTGGGGACGATTTCTCCAAAATTTCTATTTGGGCCGATTTCTCCAGAGAAATCGGCCCCAGGGTCCGATTTCTCCGGAGAAATGGCCCCAAGCGTTTTGGGGCCGATTTCTCCAGGGGCCGATTTTTCCAGGGGCCGATTTCTCCAGCATTCCTTACTTCCCTACGCCACCGCCCCCCCCCCCCCCCCCCCCCCCCAATAAATTGAGGAAATGTTTGCAAGCTTACAGATCAAGTCTAAACTTTTACGCTTTGGTGATGGTTAACTTTTACGCTTTGGTGATGGTTAACCCTTCTTTACCCTTTTAATCAAAACTCTAAAAGGTGAAAAATGAATAAATAATCAAATAAATAAAAAGAATGAATTAATAAATAAAAAAAAAACCACACCACTTTTCTGCCTAAACATCTTTCTGACTCGGTGTCGAGACCAGGAGAAACGCATACAAGATTGATAGTGGGCCACATATTTTTCTGCAGCCCAGGCTGGCATGAGTCGATTCTTTTTGCAGATGCATCAAACCCCTTTTCACAGAGCATCGCTCCTTTATTTTGTTGGCATTTAACTTTTTTAAACAAAATAACAAGGTTTTAGACTCGTCTGTATTGAAAGCACCAACAGACCACAAATGTGGCTCAAATGATGAGAAGCGTCTTTAAAGGTAGAAATTTATTTTGTGGGAAAAGGAGAAAATGTTGGTTAACAGCATTTTCTCCCTTTCCCTCAATGTTTTCAAAGGCCTTCCTTCTCGGAGTCGTTTAAACCCATGACTGTTTGGTAAAGGGTGAGGGATACGGGAAGCAAAAAGTGAGAGCGGGCTGCATGTATGTGCAGTCTGATTTTAGTCCACGTTCTCCAAAAAACACACCATACTCGCGTATGGCAGAATAAGAGTATTAAAGGCAAATGGGGAAATTTAAATCTAAATTTAAAGATGCGGCACTCCACATTAATTCCCTACCAAACGACAAAATTTTAGACTTAACCAAATTGAAAGCAATTGCGGTCTACAAAATATAATATTACTCAAATGATGGAATTTGTATTCAAAAGGGTAGAAAACATTGTGGGAAAAGGAGAAAATGCGGGTAACCAGCATTTTCTCATTTTTCTTCCACAGTGTTTTCAAAAGGAGTTTCCTCAAGGCCGTAAAAACACAGGATTGGTTGGTGTAGGGTTAAACACTAATGTCTAGACATTCCTTGAACACTCTAGGCTCCACCATCAATTAAACGGCTTTCAGGACAGTACAGATTCAGACCAGACTTTTCAAAATGCAGTCTAATTCTGGATTTACGCCATCCATTTTTTTTTTTTTTTTTTAATCTGACCTGATTAAAAAAAGTCACTGAAATTGGCAAACCTGGACCATATTCTATTCATTTCAAGACGATCAGAGGGCTTACTCTGTAGTTCAGACTCACGATTCTTAACCTTTTGACTGCTGAACACGATTTAGAGCGCTTTTCCGGACTGTGTAGATGAAGATCAGACTGCACAGAACGAGCAGTCTGATCTTAGATCGACACTGTCCGATTCAGAGTTGTTTCCCCCCCCCCCCCCCCCCCCCCCCTGCGAAAGACTATTAAATCGCAACAGTTGGGGTTTTATTTTAAGCTGGGAATTTTCAAACAATTTATTTAGTAGTTTTAAGGGTAAAGGCAACTTCCGAAAATATTGTGAACAAATCTGAAAATGAAAATTACACGTTACGAGCAAATTTCTCCTTCACAAATACACAAATAGACAGAGATCGCGTTTCGTTATGCTTTCTCTTTCCCCCCCCCCCCCCCCCGCCCCCCCCCCCCCGCCATTATAAGGGTGTTTTCTATTCGTTTCTATTCGTCAGTTTCAGTTTTGTTTCAGCTGGTAACGAGTTAATTATCGTACTCTTTATACTGGGAGACACTCTAGAGTAGAAAGAAAATGAGCAGTGCTCAGGCAAAAGGGGGCTTAATGCATCTCCGTGATGTATTATACCAAGCAAGTCATCACATAGCTATGGGTCCATAAAACCCATTGTGTCTAACAACCGGCTGAATCATGAAATAGAATGGTCCTTTAACATGCAGAAAATTGACCAGTAGCAAAAAGTTTAGACCCAGGTCAGCCTGCGCAGACTGCGCAGGCTGACCTGACTCGATACTCTTAGCAGATGCATTAGGCCCTCTTTTCACAGAGTACGGATCAAATGATAAAGACTAGATATCTGGTGTAATACTCGAATAGCTCTGCACACATGCTCGCAAACAGCAAATTTGTCACAAAGTTTTTGTCAGACAGACCTTGTCTGAGGCACCGCAGGAGGGACGAAATACATACACAATAAAAAACAAATCGACTTAACGAAAATTTAAATACACGCGAGCACCATCGAAAAAAACAAACTGGATATGGTCTGGTGACTTTAGTTCCGGGTTAGCGATCAAAATGAAGAGAATTCATTTTTGTTTTGTGAAGGGATAGTGATATATATCTGAATGTAAACAGTGAAATTTAATACAATCGAGTTGGTCTGTATTGGAAGATAATTCAAGCGCTCTGAATCAGAAGTTTAAAGTGTCAGCGTCGCTGGCCATTATGAGGTAGTAAAGTGTATAAATAGAAACCATTGAGAGGATCACAGTATGTCAGTCAAAACGAAAGTAAACAAGTCTGGACACAGTAAATTGGATCAGTTTAAAAAAAATCTGACGGAAAAATATGTCGATTTAAGTTGGCAGTGTTTCGAAAAAGGACTTTCGCTTGAGGAAACGAAGGATTTGGCTTTGTCGAAAGGAAGTTATACAAATGGAAATGCTGTCAAGTCAAGTGATAAAAGTAAAAAGAATGAATCATGGTCGATAAAAAAGAAACTTTGTCTTGGAGTTCTTGTGCTCGGAATCGTGTCCGCTGGGCTAGCTTACTCGTTGGAAATCCATAGTTTAGCAGATCTTAAATCCGCCATTACAATGGAGTCTTACAATTGTCTTATATACAACAATGGGGCGATGCTGGAGGTGTTGAGACCGCTCATGAACTGTGGTATGTGTAAAGACTTAGGTGAGGTGCCTGTAGAGAGAAACATATCGGTTGAAGAGTTTCGAAGGAAATATGCCTACACGGGGGTCCCTGTACTTATAAAGGATGCGACGAATGACTGGTCAGCCATGTCGACTTTCAGCTTCCATTTTTTCAAAGAGTTGTATGAGGAGACCGAGGGAGCACTAGAGTCGGTCCAGGAAGAATGTCAGTTCTTCCCGTATAAGACCGAGTTCGATACCCTGGCCGATGTATTCAACATGTCTGACGACAGGGCGAACTTTAAAGAGGGAGAGAAACCTTGGTACATCGGATGGTAATTATGTGTTTTTACCCTGTCTGTCTGTCTGCTGTCTTCTGTCTGTCGGTCGGTCTGTCGGTCGGTCTGTCTGTCTGTCTGGTCTTTCTGTATGTCCGTCCGTCTGTCCGCCCCCATCTCTCTCTTGGCTTTCTCTTCCCCTCTCTCTTTCTCTCTCTCTCTCCCCCCGCTTTCTCTGTCTGTCTGTCTGTCTCCAAAGTGAAACGCTGTAGACCTGTACCTGACGCCGCGATTTACGAGGTCTGAACCACTGTTTGCAATTGTCTACTTTTATATTGTTGTCTGGGATAAACGGATTAATGGTAACGAGCGCATGCTTGCCGTGATGAAGGTTATAGAGACAAAGGGTGACGGACATCTGCTTCGTGAGATAAAAATACCTAATACTATTCTCAAAGTTTTATCTAATACTATATCAAAATATTTATGAAACAATAGCGGGCCATTATCCCTTTACGAGACATCCCCGAGTTTTAACAACCTTGAGAAAGAAGATTTTTCAAACAACGTTGCGCGGGAAAAAGAAGGAAAAAATGCTGGCTTCAAGCAATTTCTCCTTCTCCCACAGTGTTTTCTACCCTTCCACAAACAAGTTCTGTCCTTTAACCCTTTACCACCTTTACCACACAATCCGGAGTTTTAACGGCCCAGAGAGAGAAGCCATTTGAAAACATTGTGGAAAAAGGAGATGCTATAACCAGCATTTTCTCCTTTTCCCACAATGTTTCCTACCCTTCCAATGAGCATTTTCAGTTTTTGGGTCACATTTACGCATTTACTTTGCAATTTGGACTGATCTAACATTTTGTTGATTAGATACGAGTCAAGCAACACTTATTATGTCGACAGCACACGCTTTCAAATTTTACAAGACTAAGATTGTACCGCCTGCTAAAGATTTAAGTTACACAGAGTTTTTCATCCTGGTAGAGGGCTTGATAAATGATCATGACGATGCCACATAGTGCTATATATACAGTAATTATTTTGGCTATATGTCCAAGGAACAACAGGGTGCCTTCACAGTGATTCGACCCAGGAAATAATGAGTCGAGAGGATTTTTTAGGACGTAATTCTATTCCATTGTTTTTTTTTTGCAATGCTTTTATCTTTATGAGTCATAGGACTCAAATAAGTACTAGAGTGCCCAGTGCTAAATTATATGAGTAATGGCCTGGACTCCTGAATGGCTGGTAAAAAAGATATCATTCTACCCCCCACTTAAAAAAAAAAATGCAGTGCAAATTCCAGGGCTAATTTTGACCAAAAGGTATATATTCCAAAATATCTGAAATGTAAATTCAAGATGAGACTGCATGTTTTGTGCAGACTGACTTGAAGTTTTCTCTGTAGGGAAAAGTAAGTTAACTTACTCATATTTGTGATTCAAAGGGTTTGAACTACCGAGTTAACCCTTTCCAAAACGACAAATTTTAGACTGGTCCAAATTGAAAGAGTTTACAGACGACAATTTTAAATTTGATGAAAATGACAGAAAGTTCTCCGAAAAGGTAGAAAACACTGTGAGAAAAGGAGAAATTGCTCGTTACGAGCAATTTCTCCTTTTCCCACGGTGTTTTCAAAAGACTTGTACTGCAGACACGTGAAAACTAGGGCTTGTTATGTAAAGGGTTAATTAAACCACCACTCTATCCGGCTTAGGTACTTGAATCTGTCTTAGTAAATGAGAACACAATAGAAGAGATATTGCTCGTAAGTACGACACGTTAAATTGTGCTTAGCATACTTTCGACGGTGCATTAGTTTTATCACGGCGACATCTCACCCATTTGTATTCATCCTTTGTTTCACCAACACTTGGCCTCTGTAGCGTCTTGCCAAAGGAAACTCTCACGTGACTAGAGCCAAAAGTAGGGATCAAAATTCACAAATCTAAAGCCTTAACTATTTACCAATCAATCCTCTGTTTTAACGACCATGAAGAGGAATGCTGTTGAAAACATTGTTGGAAAAGACGAAAATGCTGCATGGTGACCAGCATTTTCTTCTTTTCCCACAGTATTTTCAAACAGATATTCCATGAATTGAACAACACTCGACTTGTCTGGAATTGCTTTCCATATGGACAGGTCTAAAATTTTCGTAGAATCCCCCCCCCCACCCCCTCCCAATTTTTTCCCTATTTATTCACAACATGTATATTCATTTGAAAACAACCAAACACTGATGCATGTGAAAAGAGGAGAAATGATTGAAAGGCAAGAAAATAATTCATTTGAGTCTTGCTCTGGCAGAAAGGGGTTTAATGCATCCGTGTAATGCTTTATACCAAGCAAACATTTACATAATTTTGCATCCAAAAAATCTATTTTGTCTAACAACCGACTGAATCATGAGGTAGATTGGTCCTTTGACATGCAGAAAATTTAACGATACGAAAAAAGTTCTGCGGACTGCGCAGGCTGACCTGGGTCGATACTTTTTGAAGGTGCATTGAATCCCTGTTCACAGAGCATGGCTTATTTGTGATTGCTTCTAGATCGTTGGGGGAAAAGGGGGGGGGGGGGTGAGTACTTGCAAAAAGAAAGCAATTGCGAAACCCCCCCCCCCCCTCTTTCGGGCGGTGTCAGTGAGAAGGATCTAAAAAGTAGGTAACCTTATCTATAAACAAAGAGACAACATGCGAGGAAAATGCTCAAGAGAAAAATGGATTTTTTTTTCACGTAAAACTCGTATGGCATTTCAGGCGATCCTACCTGATTTCGCGAAAAGTGTAGATCAAGCTCATATTGCAGAGAATTTGCTGTTCGATCTTTGATATGCACCGTCCGAACTGCGGTGAAGTGCGAGTACTTTGACCGCACAAGATTCGAATTAGCGACTTCATTAATTTATAATCGATTTATACAAATGAGCCATGCTCTGTGAAAAGGGGGCTTAAGGCATCTGCGAAAAGTATCGACCCAGGTCAGCCTGCGCAGTCCGCGCAGGCTGACCTGGGCCGAAACCTTTCGCTATTGGTCAATTTTGTACGAGTCAAAGGACCATTCTACCTCTTAATTCAGTCGGTTGTTCCAAAAAGTGGCTATTATGGATCCATAAGTATGTGATTCTTACTTGGTATCATGCATTAAACCCCCTTTTTACAGAGCATGGCTCAAATATACATTTCACTGTCTGGTGCTCAAAAGATTAACTCCACCAGACAGGACAAACGATTTTAAACTCGTCAATATTGAAAAGAATTTGCAGACGACAATTCAAATGTAGCTCAAATAACCGATATGTCTTTGAAAGGGTGGAAAATATTTCAGGAAAGAGGAAAGTGCTGAATAGTCGCACGACAATGTTTTTAAGTCTTTACTTCACGATCTCAAGATTTGACAACCCAGATAGAGATGAAAACATGGTGGGGAAAGGAGAAAATGTTGGTAACCAGCGTTTTCTACTTTCCCACCATTTTTTTTTTTTTTATCCAACCACGGAAAAATACCATCGTTTTAGCCATATTTTAACTGTCATATGCAAATGCTTTCAAGATGGACGAGTTTAAAATTTCACCATCATTTTCCAGTTCGCAGAATTGTAATTGTTTGCTAAAGCGTTGATTGTTTTAAACGTGTAGAGAAACTATGAATTCTAAATAGTTAAGTTCATACGCAATGTTACTGTGGCTGAGATAAAAAGAAATATTTGAAGAGGGAAAACAATTAAAATAACCCTTTTTATGCACACCAAAATGGAGAGAGAGAGAGACAGACAGACAGACAGACAGACAGACAGACAGAGAATATTTTGGTATTTGGGGCATTTGGTATATAGACCTACAAAATTTGTAACTTTGTTCAAGCGTGTTTCGTTCGTATATACGCCAGCCGAAACAAAAATAACTGTTCGGGAATAAAGAGAGGGTTAATGCGCCGAAAGGAGATCCGGTTAAGGTAATGGCTAATCGAAGTCATTCCTCTGATTTTATGATTATATTTACCATTAAGACGTCTTATTTAACACCGTTGTCTTTGATACTGTCGCGCGTGGGAGTGCCACTGACGGTCCGTGAACTAAAACAAAAGTAACGGGCTTTTTTTTTTTTAAGCTCATCGCCACATCATGCTTAGAATTATTTTTAAAAAGGCCGAGCCCCGTAGCTCAGTCGGTAGCGTACAGAACTTGAGAACAGGAGGTCGCTGGTCCGATCCCCGGCTTGGCCAATTTCTTTCCGAGGATTGATGATAGTCATTGCCACAGGATTCATTCCTCTCTCACTGCTGACCATTGTTTCGACGATGGTTATGTGGGAAAGCAGCCAGCGGCTTGGAAAGAATATTGTGCGGAGTTCTGGTAAAAGAAACTCCAGGAAAGCATGGATAGGTGCACTGCCCGCCGCGATGTAACTGAAATAATGTTGAAAATAGCGTTAAACACCATACAATCAATCAATCAATTTTTAAAAAGGGCTCTTGAGCTATAGAGATCCTGCTTGCCCAGTAGTAAAGTGTAGGATTCGTTACCTGGAGGCCCTGGTTCGTGCCTCACTGGTGGCACTGGCGCTTTTGTGGGAGTGCCTCTGGGTAAGACAACTTTAGAGCCCTAGCTTAGTACCGGTTAAACCCGGGACATTCGTGAATATGTGAGCTGTCGCCGTGATGTGACTGAAATAACATTGAAAGCGACTTAAAACACTATTCAAGTCACTTGTGCCGCAGACTTTATGCTCTGCGCAGTGGGATCTTGATCTACATTCTCAACCAAAGCAACAACCCCCCCCCCCATGTTGACCTCAGCAGCCCGCTAAGATAGACCGCGGCAGATCAAATTGTTGCTGGCAAAAAAATATGAACAGACACATTAATCAAGATACAGGATGTGGTTAAGGCCCTGTACCGAATAACAAAATCCTAAACCTGTCCACATTGAAAGCAAGTGCAGAACACAACTGAAATTTGGCTCATATGATGCCATTTGCCTTTGAAATAGTCAAAAACATTGTGGGAAAAGAAGAAAATGCTGGTTACCAGCATTTTCTTCTTTTCCCACAATGTTTTCGTAAGCCTTTTTTCCTTAATGAAGTTAAAATCGGGATTGTTTGGTTATGGGTTAAGGCCCTATTATTTACCTGTATGTATTTCTATGAAATAATCAAGGAAGTAATTTTCATTCCCTGTAATGTTTATGCTGTTTATTTTAAAAGTTTTATTTATTCGGCGCTTTCAGCAGAAATTTATGCACATAACGGTGACATCTCGCATACGTTATTCCTGTCTGTCTGTGTTTTTGTTAGTGTTACATGTAGGGTCGCGCCCTGCTGTCAGTGTCTTGCACAAGGACCTGCTCACCTGTCTAGCGCTGCCATCAAGGATCGAATCAGGATTTATCGGTTACAGATTTGACGCTTTACCCAGTGAGCAACGAGTGGTTAGCGTGTCTGACACGTGACCTGGTGGTTGTGGGTTCGGTACCCAATTGAGGCAAACTTTCTTTCCGGCGATTTTTCGCCTCTTTGCTTTGATGCATACGAGAAACGTAGTCCGTAGCTTGGAAGGAAAGTTCTGTCAGTACTGGTGAGAGAAAGCCAGTGAACACATGCGTAGGTGCACTGACCGCCGTGATAATATGACCGTCGCTGTTAAAACGGCTTTAAAATCCAGTACAAACAAAGTTCACTTTAGTTGCTTACATGAACTGATCGATGAAGTAAATACTCAGCCGTTGTTGATGAGCATTGCACTGTTCTGCCCTCATAATTTACTGAAGCGAACAAATATTAACCCTTAAGCTGCTAAGCACCACTCACTGACCTTTCGCGGACAGTGTAGATCAAGATCAGACAGCACAGAACATTCAGTCTGATCGTGGATCTACACTGTCCGATATGGAGATATTTTTCCCTTTAAAAATTACCTATGAAATAGCAAGGATTGGGTTTTTACAATCGACTTGAAAATTTCGTTCCATTTTTATAGCAGCTTAACCCTTTACCACAGAATCCCGAGTTGAGGAAGAAGCCTTTTGAAAACATTGTGGGAATAGGAGAAAATGCTGGTTACCAGCATTTTCTCATTTTCCCATAATGTTTTCTACCCTTTCAAAGACAATGCCATTATTTGAGCAACATTTATACTGTCGTCTGCAAATGCTTTCAATATGGACAAGTCTGCATTTTTCTAGTGTGGTAAAGAGTTAAGGATTAAAACTGTGCAAGCAAACCCTGGCTGTGGACGAGTGCCAATCCCTCGTGGCTCAGTCGGTAGCGTACAGGACTTGAGAACAGGAGGTCGCTGGTTCGGTCCCAGGCTTGGCCAATTTCTTTCCGAGGATTGATGATAGTCATTGCAATACGATTCATTCCTCTCTCACCACTGACCATTGTTTCGTCGATGTTTATGTGGGAAAGCAGCCAGTGGCTTGGAAAGAATATTGAGCTGAGAACTGGTAAAAGAAACTCCAGGAAAGCATGGACAGGTGCACTGGCTGCCGCGGTATAACTGAAATAATGTTGAAAACAGCGTGAAACACCATACAATCAATCAATCAATGGCTGTAGAAGACGATGAAAAAAAAAAACCTATTTCAAATCGGGAAATTGTTTCTCCATTTGTGAGGCTGTTGTTCTAAAGCCTCCCTTATGAAGAAGGAGAAAAATACGGAATCCTGGATGGCGGAAACATTATTCCGTAGAAAAGGGGCTTCAATTAGGAAAAGGTGAACTCTCTCAGAGCCGAATATACAAACTCGACCCTTATTCGACCATTGAAAATACAATCAAATCGACCTTAAAAAAATAATCTTATGGATTAAATACACAGGCGATCGGTATAGAACCAAGATCAGACTGCACACTCTGTGCAGTCTGATCTTGATCTATGCCGTCTTCAAAACCTACCATGTTTTTTGCCTTTTGCGCCGAAAGGATTGATGTAAAATTTTGAAAAAAGATCCCGTATAATAAATCACAAGGCAAAATGAATGTTTACGCAACATATGATATATAAACGAACCATGCTTTGTGAACAGGGGGCTTAATGCATTTCCATGATGCATGATATCAGGCAAGTCATTACATAACTAGAGATTAATAAAATCCAGTTAGTCTAACAAATCTCTCACTAAATCTGGAGGTAGAATGGTCCTTGGACATGCAGAAAATTTAAAGATAGCAAACAGTTTCGGTCCATGTCAGCCTGCGCGGACTGCGCAGGCTGACATGAATCGATACTCTTTGCACATGCCTGAGGCCTCCTTTTCACAGAGCACAGCTTATATGCATTATATCCATTATGGGAATATAATCTTCACCACTGTTATAAAATTACACGTTTTATAACAGTTACAAGAGGATTAATTCAATATGTTTCTTTCCCTGCTCATCGACGCGCTGCGCTGTTTGAAAATGCTAGATTCCTCCGTTTGTGGTGATGTTTTCTAGACTGTAAAGATACTATCGTATTATTTGTTCATCCCAGCCCTGAGAGTTCTGCCTCAGTCAATCAGATCACTAATCTTGGAATTAAGAATTAGAAATTAACCCTGAACCTTCGATATAATTTAACCCTTCTCCAAACGACAAATTTTACTCTGGTCCAAATTGAAAGAGTTTGCAGACGACAATTTTAAATTTTATGAAAATGGCAGAAAGGTCTTAAAAAGGGTAGAAAACACTGTGGGAAAAGGAGAAATTGCTAGTTACGAGCAATTTCTGCTTTTCCCACAGTGTTTTTAAAAGACTTGTACTACACGTGAAAACCAGGGTTTGTTTGGGAAAGGGTTAAATGAAACTTTCAAGCAGATAGTTTGTGTGTGGGGGGGGGGGGGGGGGTGGGAGTAATCTCATTAACGGACAGTGTAGATCTAAGATCAGATTGCAAGTTTTGTGCAGTCTAATCTTATTCTACACTGTCCTCAAAAGATCCTAGAGTCGCACTTAGCAGCCCTAGGGTTGAGCCGGGATCGTATATAATATATAAGATCCCCGAGTTAAGTTATAAATTAAACCATAACGGTAGGAGTATACGGCCCCTGGACGCTTCGTCATTCGCATGAAATCCCTGCAGTCATGCAACCAAGAATGAAAAGTATTGCTTAATCTTATACCAAACAATTACGTGTTTTAGGGAGCCTGTGGTAGAAGGCTCCTGAAAAACGTTGTTGGAAAAGGAGAAAATGCTGGTAACCAACATTTTCTCCTTTCCCTTTAATGTTTCCTATTCGTTTGGAAACAAATTCCGCCATTTGAGTTACAATTAATTTGTCGTCTGCAGATGGTGTCAAATTGGACTAGTCCACAATCTGTTGTCTGGTAAAGAGTCAACCTACTACACAAATACGACTTTGTACGCCCCTACAGTAGGTAACTTTTGTAGTCACTGCCATGAACTCTTTACCAAACGAAAAGTTTTAGATATGTCCAAATTGAAAGGATTTGCAGACGGCAAAATAAATATTACTCAAGAATTGAAATTAGTTTTGGGAAGGGTTAAAAAAAAAAAAAATGTGGGATAAGGAGAAAATGCTGGTAACCAGCATTTTCTCCTTTTCCCCAATGTTTTCAAAAGACTTTTTCTTTGGGGTCGTTAAAACTCGTATTTGTGTGGTAAAGGGTTAAAGAAGCGATTGCTTTTCACACAGAGATGTTCCTTTTCCGGCAGACGTTTTGCGTATTATACACCTGCCTCCATTTTCCTTCCTTCAGATATTTATCATTTGTGTCAATTTTGCCACTAAGTGTTCTGTTCTAAAAATAGCCCGAATAAAAATAGGCTGCAATATCCTCATTTCAATCGACCCGTGCTAATATGACTGATCAATGTTTGCACATCAAAGGAATCCAATCTCCGTTTCTTATAATTTCTACCTTGTTAAAGAGCTTTTGAAGCTTTCCTGTCCTGATGAGTCCTAGAGTCTTCCCAGTATGGAGTGGATGATTTAAAAAAAAAAGGAATACTACCCGAAGAACTTTTGTGCATTGGCATGAGGCACTTACAATTCTTAATGAGATATAAGTCAAAGTTCTAGGACTTGCCATCTAATTGGTTGAGATGATGGTGATGATGATGATTATCTATCTATCCATCTATCTATCATTGTTTGTAAATAATGTTAAATGGTACACTACCAACAGAATATGTGTAAAGAAGGTACAGACGTTAAAATATGTAGCTGTCATTCCACATTATAATTCTGATTGCCAAGACTAGCTACCTCATGTGCTGTTACAGAAGAATGGTCCGAAATTTTGAGTTAGATCTGCCACATTTTCAAACGTGTTTTCAGCGGCAGTAGACGAAAAAAGTCGTCTGAGGATAAAAATATGCAATATCTTTCCCAGACGACAAAATTTTAGACTCGATCTCCTCCAACTTGATTTTTTTTTAACAGACGACAAATCGAATGGGGCTCAAATGAAAACTTGTCTTTGAAACAGTAGAAAACATCGTGGAAAAAAAGGAGACAATAACGTTAAATAGCATTTTTTCTTTTCCCAGAATCTATTTAAAAGCATTTCTTCTTCAAGGTCTTTATACCACTGGATCGTTTGGCAAACAGTTTAAAACTGATTTACGATTCGCCATAATTCTGCAGTCCGCGCGATTTTGTTCTATAGAGTCAAAAAGGAATATTTTTTTGTAAGCATTACTATTGTTGATTCAATTGTCATGGCAGCTGGAAACTCTTTCCATAAAAAACATATCGTTATTCCAGTACAAATAGATTTCAAATCAACATTTTCATGTTCGAGGTAGATCTCTTAGCTATTATCCCGTGTTTTGCGCATATCACTGTGCCAATAAAAATTGATTTTATATATCTTGCTTTTCATTTCCGAGCTATTTTAGATCTTTTTTTCTGTAATAAAACTACTACAATGTCTTAGCGGTATTATATTATGGTGATAACTTGTGATATTCTGTCTAGATATGAAAGGCTAATTTAACACTTAAGCTGCTGAATAAATGAAACGCAAATTTCTACACAATCCTAAAAGCCCAAAACACTGCGGTTTCAAAGTTGATTCCACCGGAAAGAAAATACCGTATCGGACAGTGTAGATCAAAGATCAGACTGCACGTTCTGTGCAGTCTGATCTTGATCTACACTGTCCGCAAAAGGTCAGTGGGTCGCGATTAGCAGCTTATGGGTTAACCTTTATCCTGCTCTGTAAGTAATGGAAACATACAAGCCGAATAATGCTACTTCAAACCTATTTTTGGAGGAAAAACATCTGCTTATCGGATAGTGTAGATCCAAGATCAGACTGCACGCTCTGTGCAGTCTGATCTTGATCTACACTGTCCGCAAAAGGTCAGGTCAGGTCGCGCTTAGCAGCCAAAGGGTTAATTGTCCTTTTCATTCTTTAAATGGTTTATTTACTATATGTTTTTGTCGTTAACCAGGATTTCATATAAAATGCCGATACAAGAAAATATGTCTCAGCCATGCTCTGGGAAAAGATAGTTCAATGCATTTGCACAATGTATCGCCCACACAGCTTGTGCGATCTGCGCAGGCTGACCTGAGTCGAAACTATTTACTTCTGGTAAATTTTCTGCATGTCAAAGGAGCATTCTTCACATGATTCAGTTGGTTGTTGGACAAAATGAAATTTATGGATCCATAATTATTGCAGAGTATCCATGCAATACGGAGATGCACTAAATCCCCTTTTGCTAGAACATGGCTCGTTTTCTTTCTATGCGGAAAGAAAATGGACTGTTGCATTCCGGAAGAAGGTGCAATTTTGGCGGTTAACAGAGGTCAGATATGACGTCATCTTACTTGTTTGAATACGATCGGCATAAAAGAAGCGTGTAGTTTACATGCGACATTTCTACAATTCTTTTAGAAATGAACCATGCTATTTTCAAAAGGTATCGACCCAGGTCAGCCTGCGCTCTCCGCGCAGGCTGACCTGAGCCGAAACATTTTGCTATTGGTCAATTTTCTGCATGTCCAAGGACCAGTTTACCTCATGATTCAGTCAGTTGTAAGACAAAATGGACTTAATGGATTCATGATCATGTGAAGACTTGCTTGGTACCATGCAGCACGGGGATGCATTAAGCCCTCTTTTTCTAGAGCGTGTATTCTTGATCTACACTGTCCACGAAAGAGCACTGAGTCGCGCTTAGAAGTCTACGTGTTAGGAATCAGGCTTGTAGTAGGTGGTATAAATCCATGATCAGACTACAGTCTGATCTTGATCTAGGCTTTTTTTATGTCTCATGGTGATGACAGAGTTACGTGCAGATTGATGTTAAGTAAAGTGTGTTTTTTTTAGACTGTTTGAGAGAACGGAAACGTGTGTCACTTCTACAGCTATTTCTTCTTCTAATACGACATTAAAACTGCATTAGCTGCATTAAGTGTTGATAGTTTATTGAGAGACGTTGCGGGTCTTGTCAAAGCGATGCACATTTCGTCTCCCTGAAAATCTATAAAGCGGCCACTTTGACGTCGGTTGCTTCTGCAGAAAGTTTAAACCAAAAACGCTCCGCGTATTCTACACTATTCGATATTTTGGAAGTCATACAAAGCCTAAAAACGCCATATTTAAAGTTCTGTCGTTCTCGCAATAAATACATATAAAAGTAATAAACGCACGAAGTGGTCGATAATACACTTTTATTTCGACCTATCAACCCTTAGGCTGATAAGCGCGAATCAAGGTCATTTTGCGGACAGTGTAGGTCAAGATCAGACTGCACAGAACGTGCAGTCTGATCTTGGATCTACACTGTCCGATAAGGAGAAATCTTTCCCCCAAAATACCTTTGAAATAGAAAAAAATTGGGTTCTTACTATCGGCTTGAAAGTGTCATCTAACTTCTGTAGCAGGTAACGGGTTATTTCCATTTCTAAAACACATGTATTTGCCACTTTGTTTCCCATAAATTTGCTATATTCTGAAAGATTTTATGTGATAAAGCTACAAATTAAATCTGTTATGATCCAGTCCATAAAAAAAAATGTTGAACAATCCTTTAGAGGTTGACTGAGAATTTTGACAGGAAAGGAAACTCTTTCATCCGCTTGTTAACTTGCATACTATGTAGATCTAAACGAAAGAAAAAAGACAGAAACCGCTTTAAGTTTCCCGCTACTCGTGAACATATTTTTTTTTTTGCGAGGGGGGGGGGGGGGGGGGGGGGGGGTGTCAATGTACACTTCTGCATTACAATTTTCATCAGCATCTCTCTGAACGAATTTTTGCGGTAAACGTCCTTAACTCTAAGACTGCTAAGCGCGACTCACAGACCTTTTGCGGACAGTGTAAATCAAAATCAGACTGCACAAAATGTGCAGTCTGATTTTTGATCTACACTGTCCGATAAGAAAATATTTTTTTCTCCAAAAAAATAAGCTTGAACTAGCACTATTCAGGTTTGTACTGTCGACTTGAAAATTTTATGTTGGTTATTTAGCAGGATAAGGGTTAAAAGCGTGCTCTAAATGTAGAAGCCATGCTCTATGAAAAAGAGGTTTTTACACAGTCCGTGCAGGCTGACATGGGTCGAAACTTTTTGTTATTGGTCAATTTAACCCTTTTCCTCTAAATAAAAGAAATGAAACTTTCAAGCCGATAGTACAAACCCAAATTTTGCTATTTTAGAGGTTTTTTTTTTGGGGGGGGGGGGAAGATATCTCCTTATCGGACAGTGTAGATCCAAGATCTGATCTTGATCTACACTGTCCGCAAAAGGATCAGTGAGTCGCGCTTAGTAGCCTAAAGGTTAATGCGTGTCCGAGGACCATTCTACCTCATGATTCAGTTGGTTGTTAGAAAATTATGCGATGACTTGAGATGCAAGTCATTTAGAAAACGCCACACGTCACATGTCAAATATTCAGAGAGTAAATGAGCTGTTGTTGTCGAATGACTGAAATGCTGTTGAAGGCAACGTAAATTCTATTCAAACAAAACAAAAACACAACCAATCAGATAAGATATCTCTAATTCGAATTTGCTACACTAAGCTTGTAAACATGTTTAAGATAAAGTTAAACGGATAATTAATTGGTTAATAAACAAAACTCCGATAAAACAAATTTTCCCTAACTCACTTCAGTCCCATTTGTTCACGGCCTTTGCAGAGGTCAGTTTCAGGGACGTCGGAACATTTTTAAGGAATTTTAAAAGCACCGAAATAGTAAGGTGGGGGAGGGGGGGAGTAAGCAGACGAAGTGGAATAGCCTTTCCTGGCACAGAGGGGAGGGGGCGGGGGGAGGAGCTCCTTTCGCGACCCCCCCCCCTCCCCCCTCCTGAATGTTTGGAATCTTACTACTGAAAATTACACCGAGGCATCGCTAGAAAAAAGTGAGTTTTTGTTATATTGTGCGCAACAAATGCAGAGGAGATGCAGAAATGCAGGACAAATGCTTGCCGAATATTTTCTTTACAAATCCGTAAGATGAACTTTTCTTAACACTTGGCCCCAGAAATCATTATATTTTCAAGAAATTTGTAGCGAAAAACTGGCTTTCCACAGACGTATTATTATAGCCATTTTCCGCTTGCTATTAATATTAATCCTGTACAAGATAGTGATGCGTCATAGCAGACAGGTCAAATATTCGAAGAATATTGACATATGCGGATAACGACAATTCCATGGTGATTAGATAGATAGATAGATAGATTTTATTGACTTATACAAGTACACGTATCTCGTCATATACAATAGAAATGATAAACATGAACAACCGATAATAAACCAAGGGCAATAACTGCTTCATGTATATATTGTAAACATGAAGAATCTACTCTGTATGTGAAGCGGTCAATTTCATATAATCTTTTTTTTTTTAAATGTGATATTTCCGTCTCAATGTTTTCAAATCACCTTTTATAGATATGTTTTTCTTTGTCTTTTTCGTATAATTTTGAACCTACTGTAGAGAGTGAATATGAATATTATTATCATCTCCTAAACTGCTAAAAAGAAGAAGAGTGAGAAAATAATTGAGTTTTCAATCCAGTATAAAAAACAAATGTTGCAATTTCAATTTCTTATCGTCTTAAACATTTCCTCCATCAGGCAGTGCTGATCATAGACCCAGAAGCACTTTATGTGTAGTCTGATCCAAATCCACAAAGGATTGTAACTGTTCTGGTGTTCTTAAGGATGTTTAGACGTCCTGCATTGATCTAAACGGTGCTAGAAGTGCACGTAACTCTTTACCAAACGACAAAATTTTAGACTTGTCCAAAATCAAATCATTTTACAGACGACAAAATAAATGTGACTCAAAAATTGAACTTTTTGTTAGGGAGGATCGAAAACATTGTGGGAAAAGGAGAAAATGCTGGTTACCAACCAGCATTTTCTCCTTTTCCCACAATGTTTTCAAAAGGCTTCTTTCTCAGGGTCTTCAAAACTCGGAATTGTGTGGTAAAGAGTTAGCATGCATTTGAGGATTGTCTAGATCAAAACTAGACTGCAACGTGCAGTCAAATTTTAATCTATATTATATTATCTGAGGTCTGCACGGGGTTTCTTACCAATTAGGGCGAAAATAATATATAATTTATCATTTGACAAATTTATTTGCAGGGGAATATGAATTGTTTCGTTTTCTGTGCTGTGATTGCACAAACTATTTGCTGGCCGTTACCGCCTCTGTCTTCCCTTTTCCCTTAAGTTCAGCTTGAATTAAGCCTTTTTTGTGAGTACTGTTTGAAATTGTTTCACCGATAACTTAAGAATTCTGACACCCTCCCCCCCTTTGACCCTATTTAATTGAGCGCATTTTCCCTCATATATCATCTTCATCATAACTGCTTAACTGTTTTTTTTTTTATTCTGAACATTAACTCTGCTGTTTGTGACCATGGAGTCTATAGTGCTAAACAACACCGGCCTCCCCCCTCTCTCCTTCTCCCACCTGCTCTCTCTCTCTCTCCCTCTCTCTCTCCTGTCCTCTGCAGACCCCTCTCTCCCATTCCCTTTTCTCCTGCGTCTATGCAAATGAAAAGCAATTTAAGTGCCGGTCAGTTTACAGTAGGATTTTAGACAATATGTGGAGTACGATGTTTATTGATAACGAAGGAGCCGCTTCCCGTCGTAGTCTTTGACTGTCAGGCAAACCTTCACTAGCTGTTGCAGACTGTGTAGATCAAGATCAGATACCTTAGCACATACAGCCCAGAAATTCATAGATCTGTTCTGTCCGGTTTTATTTTATTTTATTTTCTGTCAAAACCGCTTTGAAAATAGCCATTTTCGATCTATTTTCCCAACTGAAAAGTCGGTCAGTTTATATATTATTGTTACCCTAACGATTTATCCTGTACACTGCTATCCCGTGTTATAACAACCCATGAAGAAAACTTGCGAAAACATTATGGAAAAAGGTTAAAAGGTTACCAGCATTTTATTCATTTACCGCAATGATTCCTACCCCATCAGAGACAAATTCAACCATTTTAGCCACGTTTAATACGTGGTCTGCTAGTGCTTTGAATTTGGAGAGATTCAGACTTTGTCATCTGGTAAAGAGTAAACTTTTTCGCTGCCGAGAAAATAAACTCAAAATATTATCCAGGTTTAAAAGAAAACTGGCTTATAGTTGAATACAATTTCGGTCAGTATTTTGCATGAGGTAGCAGACGGTGTAGATACAAGATCAGACTGCACATTCTGTGCAGTCTGATCTTGTATCTACGCCGTCAGCAAAAGCTTATTGTCATTGCCATCGGTAACAAAAGGGTCAGTCATTTCCTGGTTCATTATTTGCAATTACATCCGTATCGATAGGAGAATTACGCGTTAGATCGGATTGTCATGCAAGATTCGTATTTTATCTGATTTATATATGTGGAAATTGATAAATCACTAGGACTGGATCTTGATAGATAAAAAAGAGAGACAGTAACTCGAACAAAGTTAAGGACAGACAGTCAGACAGACGGAGTGACGGGCGCGCGGGCAGACGGACGGACGGTAGGCAGAGAGAAAGACGAACGGACGGACGGACGGATTGCAGGACAGACAGGCAGTCCGTCCGTTCGTCTGTCACTCAGTTTCTGTCTCTCTCATAACAGCACGGCTTTGCTGGTGCTTTTGCTTTTTCTGTTGTTGTTGTTGTTCTTGTTGATGATGATGATGATGATGATCATGATGATGACGATTATAATGATGAGGAACAGAAGAAGGAGTATAACGACAAATATCATGTTTACCTTCGTATTAACTCTTAAACTGCTAAATAAATGAAACGAAAATTTCCACTCAATAGTAAAGACCCAAATATTGTGCAGTCTGATCTTGATCTACGCTGTCCGCAAAAGCGCCCCGAGTCGCGCTTAGCCACCTAAGGGTTATAGTGGCGATTTCATTTTCTTTTTTAGGAGTAACTGTCATGGCGAGATGAAAGAAAAACTTCGACAACACTACCAACGCCCTTTCTTTTTACCCAATGATTCGGAATCGAGCACGATAGACTGGATGTTTATGGGTGGCACTGGCCTCGGGGCTTTCATACATGTAAGTATTGTGGGCGCAGAAAGCCGCGTATGACTTGATAAGTCTTACATGTACATGTATACTAGTAGCTGGCTAATAAATTCAAATTTAGTGAAGCTTTTTTTTATACACTGATCTTTCTCACACCATCACATGAAGTCTCATTATTTATTCAGCATAGATCTAAACTTTTTTTTTTTTTAATTTTCGAGTGGAGATTGAACAGTACCCGTATTAACTCTTTACAAAACAACCTCAACGATCCGAAAGGGGGAGGATGTGGAAACATTGTGGGAAAAGGAGAACATGCTGATTTCCAGCATGTTCTCCTTTTCCTACAATATTTTCTACCTTTTCCAAAACAAAACCAATCATTTAAGAAAGTTTTAATTTGTCACGTGAGTCAGCAAATACTTTCAATTTGGATATGTCTTAAGTTTTCTTGTTTGGTAAACGATTAAAATAGTCTTTTTTCCCTATTACCAGTTAGACTATGTGGAGAGACCGTCATGGCAGGCCCAAATCTCCGGCAAGAAAACCTGGACCTTGATTCCGTCACCGGAGTGTGAGTCCGAGTGTGCCTCAATGAACGTTACCGTCCATAAAGGAGATATTTGTAAGTACATGTTTATGACAGACAGACTGACAGGCAGGCAGGCAGGCAGGCTGGCAGGCAGGCAGGCAGGCAGACAGGCAGACAGACAGACAGACAGAACGAGAGAGGTTGCTGACAAATGGTATTTGTAAAATCCTCATCCTGCTGAAACTATGTTTCTTGTTCAAAAATAGATTTCATTAAGTTAACGGAAAAAAATGGAAGATTGTTAGAGAGGAGAGGAGAGGTATGGTAATGGGTTAACATGATCAACAGACACGTGTTTGGAGAGACTAGTAATTAACCAACTTTTAAAAATAAATGATCAGATCTATGCTGACTTATATCCTGCTATACTGCTGCGAGATAAACTTTTTCATGCTTTCTTTATTTGATTTAATTAGGGACGAATTCGTGCCCATTATCTATTACCCCTTAATCACACAATCCCAAGTTTTAATGGCCCTGAGGAAGGAGCTTTTTGAAAACATTGTGGGAAAAGTAGAAAATGCTGGTAACCAACGTTTTCTTCTTTTCCCACAATGTTTTCTACCCTATCAAAGACAATTTACATCATTTGATTCATATTTCAATTGTCGTCTGCAAATGCTTTCAATTTGGACCAGTCTACATTTTTGTCGTTTGGTAAAGAGTTAAAGTGAAGAACGGCAAACACTGCATCCAGATCAGACAACATAAAAGGTTTTGACTGATCCGATTAGACAGTGTTTGCTCTGGGAATAGATGGCCGCAGTTTTCAAGAACAAGTTGTATCTTCACTAAACCTAAGAAGAAATCCCCATAATAACAAAGGGGCGCATCGAGTTTTTATTGATCAATTAAACTTGCTTAATGAAGTACCATACAGGATATTTCAGACATATCTGTAACTAATAAAAGTAACACGAAGGGAAGACATTTTTGAGAAAAAGAAAACGTGTTTTTCCAAATAATCAAAACGCCGTGGAAAAATTAACACTAACATTGCTTGTAATGAGCAAATACCCTTTTCCACAATGCTTCTGTTGTCGAACATAGAAAAGTTATGTTTACATAGTAATGGTTGGTTTTGTTTTTCGTCACTCAGGTATATATCATAGGTGCCTAGGGTAAAATGAAAATCTAGATAATGTAAGGAAAATATCCTTTCCCCCTTGTTGATATATTTGATAGCATCTGCCGAACGTTTCTGTTTGAAATCATTCTTGGTGGTGTCCGTGGTTGTGAGGTAGAGCGTCGGCCTCGTAACCATAAGGTCCCGAGTTCGGTACCCTGGAGCGGGTGTCAACTTGTGGATTGTTCATTGGCCCACACATTCGGCGCGAGTACTGGTGTAGTTCCCAGGAAGCAGAATCGAGAGTGATTTATAAGTTGCAAGAACTTGTCTCTCAGTCGATGTAAAATAAATATATTTAAAACTAAAACTAAAATCATTCTGTCAAAATTAAGAAACTGCCAAATATGAGCGAATTCTCATTTTATCACAATGTTTATTTATGTGAGCCATACTCTGGCAGAAGTAGGTTTAGTGCATCTCCGTAATACATTGTACCAAGCAAGACATCACATAATTGTGGATTCATGAAATCCATTTTACCAAGCAACCGACTGAACCCTGGAGGCGGTCTAGTCCTTTGACATGCAGAAAATTGACCAACAGCAAAATGTTCTACCCATATCAGCCTGCACGGACTGCGCAGGCTGACATGAGTCGATAGTTTTTGCAAATGCATTAAGTCCCCTTTTCACGGAGCATAGCTCATATGTATTTTTCTGATTTTGTAAGTGCGGATCATTTCCTTTTGTATATGAGTTTATTATCAGTCCATGTTAAGAGGTTTGATTACTTAGCCCCCTACCCCCCTTCCACCAAACAGACATTGTAGCAGCTGAAGTTACCCTGTGTAAGATGATTTAGATTTTAATCCTTAGGCTGCTAAGCGCGACTCAGGGACCTTTTGCGGACAGTTTAGATCAAGATCGGACTGCACATAACGTGCAGTCTGATCTATGATCTACACTGTCCGTTAAGGAGATATTTTTCTCCCAAAAATAAGTTTGAAATGGCAACATTCGGGTTTTTTTTTTAATAACGGCTGGAAAGATTCATTTAACTTATTTAGCAGGTAAAGAGTTAAAAAAAAAAATTAATATATGTAAATCCGTTGTAACAAAAGGTAATAATATCTCTTTACATATATTTGAGGCATACTCTATTGAAAGGGGGCTTAATGCATCTACGAAAACTATCGACCAAGGCCAGCCTTCGCAGTCCGCGCGTACCTTGACCGAAACTTTTCGCCATTGATCAATTTTCTACGTGTCAAAGGAGCATTCTACCTCATGATTCGGTTAGTTCTTTATAAAAAAAAGTGGCTATTATGGATTCTTAATTATGTGATGGCTTGTTTGTTATCATGCATCACGGAGATGCATTAAGCCCCGTTTTCACGGAGCATGGCTCATTTTCAAAGCTGCTCAGCTGCGAGACGAACAATTGTCGTCTGTAGGATTTGGTGTGTTAAATGTTAAGCAGACGGCAGTTTTCATTTAAAAGCATTTTCAGACCAGATTCATAGGTGTCTTAAATGATGGTAACCATCTTTGGAAGGGTAGAAAACATTGTTGAAAAAGGAGAAAATGCTGAATACCAGTATTTTCTCCCCTTTCCACACTGTTTTAAGATCCTTCTTCTTCAGAAACGTGATAACACAGGACTGTTTGGTCAAGCGTTAATGAGCTTTTCATTTTTCTGATATATGTATTTATGTTTATGTGCCCGGAATGCATGCTATTTGTCATTCTTGCAACATCTGGATTTTTTCATTTTTCATATCAAAGCCCCGGTATCTCTGATGGTAACGCATAGGGCATGCAACCGATGGGTTTTATGTTCGAACCCTGGCTCCGTGGAAACCTTCGCTACAGAACGCATCTCTCTCTCTCTCAGCTGAACATTGCTTTGATTATTTTTATATGGGAGAACAGCCGCCGGTGTTTTTAAGACTTATGTGCGCAGTGCAGGCTAAAGAAATACTAGGAATCTATAGATACAGACTCTGGTCGCTTCAATATAACTGATATTAACATGTAAATTAGTTAATTAACAAAAGTGTCGTTCTTGATTATAGAAAAAGATCAATGATAAAGTGTTAGGAAATCAAAATTCAAATTGGATGACTCTGAGAATAGTACTAGCCTAGATTTCTAAAAGGGAATGACCGGATCTAAGTCGCGTATATTGGTGGTCAGAAACTTTTACCTGGTTGTTTTACTCTGATGTATATCGTATAGTCAGTTTTGTAATGAACTGCGCCAATGAAATATGTTCAACTCTTTACCACACAGTCTAGAGTTTTAACGACCCTGAAAGATAAGACTTTTGAAAACATTGTGGGAGCATTTTCTCCTTTTCCCACAATGTTTTCTATCCTATCAAAGATAGAAATCACCGTTTGAGCTACATTTAATTTGTCGTCTGCAAATGTTTCCAATTTGGTCCAGTCCAAAATTTTGTCGTTTGGTAAAGACTTAAACGAAACAAAAGTATCACTGAAAAACTGTTGAAGTATATTGATTTCGTATATACGCATTTAACCCATTACAAAACAATCCTGTATTTTTAACGAACCTCTGGCCGACGGCTTTTGAAAAAAATTGTGGAAAAAAAAAAAGAAAATGCTGGTAATCAGTATTTTCTCTTTTCCCTAAAATATTTTCTACCCCTGTAGAGACATATGCCACCGTATACATGAGTTTGTCGTCTACAAAAAGCAAATGCTTTCAAATTCGGATAAATCTAAAATTTTGTCGCGTGGCAAAGGGTTAAGTCGAATTGGCATTGATCAACCAACTTTTACTCAGATGTTTCGGGTTCAATTTTTTTGTTTTTGTCTCAGGAATAGTTAATGTCGAAAATTGCCCACAGTAAAACATTAAATAAACATGTCAAGTTCAAATACACAGCTCAAAAGAATTAAAGGAGCACACAAATACCGAAATTCAAATCTTTCATTTTGCTAAAAACTCAGTCGTTGTGCTCTGAAAACCATTAACTTTCACTCATACCAGACAAAATGGCTCAATCCTTTTCTTGTTTGTTTGATTTTAAATGCTGATAAGCCATGTTAAGAAAAAAATCAACAAATTTGTTTACCTTTTTCTTTTGTTAAACAACTCATATTTTTCCAATCTTTTATGGATATTTTTGTCAAATCATATGAAAGAAGAAAACGAAAAAAAAAAAGTGACATCTCCGGTTCTCTCGAAAGCCTGTGTAGCACATCAAAAAGATGGCTTTTACAGGCATAGCCCATGCTTCTTTTGTGCAAATCAAATCGTTTTGTCTGCTCTGAGATTTTATAGTATTAGGACTGAATGAAGTAATGAGCAGAAAACTATTTGCGTTGTGTTGTACTAACGTGCTCCTTTAATTTTTTTGAGCAGTGTATACACATATGATGATAAAAGAGCCGCCGGCAGATTTTTTGTTAAAGTGCCGTTAATGGGCTTGACCGCAGATTCTGCACTGATTTTATTTTAATAATATTGCCTTTAGTGTTTACATGTTTTTGATATATCTATCAAATATTCATATCTGTGACTGAAATATAAAATACAAACAGATCGTGGCAAACATACCCTCAATCTATCATGCTGTGAATATCTCTCTTTTGATATTGTAACCTTTTTACCAAAGGATATTTTTTGTCTGGTCCAAATTCGAAGCGGTCTCAGAATACAAGTTAAAACGTAGTTCAAATGATGAGGTTTGTCTTATAAAGAGTAGAAAACATTGTGGAAAAAGGAGAAAATGCTGGTTACCAGCATTTTCTCCTTTTCCCACAATGTTTTCAAAAGTCTTTCTTTGTCAGAGTCGCTATAGCATCTTAAATTTTCGAAAAAGGGACTTACACGCCTTTTTATTCAGCTGGAGTGGAAAAGATATACGAGTAAAAACATGACGGGGAAAAGAACTGGTATATGCTTTGTATCAAGAATCTTCTGCATGATCTACCACCTTCATGAACGTTGCCTCTAATAACGTAACGAGGCCGTAAAAAGTGTTTATCTTTTCGTTAAATGGTTAGTATTTTTTCTCACTATTATTAAAAACAATGAAAAAGAATATAGAATGAAAAGAACATTTTTGGATCGACGGGAAAGACAGAGAAAGGGGAGAAGCAGCAATCACTGGTAATGAAAATGAGTGAGTGAATGAATGAATGAATGAATTTGACTTAAACTACATAGTTTTTTTTTTTTAAACAGTAAGATAATCATTCTAATGAAAACGACACGTGACACACAATCACTCGCATACATCTCACACAAAAAGACCACTAATATCAGTCTACATTTATCAGTCTACATAATTATGGTGAAGTTGATAAAAAAAATCAAAATTAGATCAATTGTATCAAAAAGAACAGTAACATATGAAGTTGGGAATAGTTATTGAAATTAGATATACTGCATGAAAAATCTAAATAGTAGACAGATGTAGAGGATGATTAAGATATTAATGGCTTAATGTACAAATAGATATACAAGGTAAATAAGTCTTGCAACCCCTGTGTTTTTTACCGACTTTGATTTTCTGGCGTGAATAATATAAAATAGAGAAGAAATTAGAATCAGGCTGCTGCATACACCAACAGACCGGTCTTTTGCCTTTGAAATGAAATGAACTGAGGTATCCCTTGACCCCACGGTAAGCAGGATTTTTCTTTTTAGATATTGCTTTCAAATTTACGAAGAACGAGAAGCTTTTAAGTTTGGTTAAAACTGGGAATTGTATGTCGAAATAAAACTTACGACAGGTTGAAGGTGACCTGCAGTGAATGGAAACACACAATCAGTCAATATTGCGTACTTCCGCCCAGGGCTTGCAGAACAGCTTGCAGTCTTACGTCTCATACATCTCACAAGAGGATGAAACAGCTCGATCAGTAGCCGCTGCCATGAGCTCAAGGGATACCTCATTTCAGTCCATTTCAGAGGCAACAGAATGATTTGTTGGTGTAAGCAGCAACCAGGTTTTAATTTCAAACTCATTTCATATTATTCACGCCTGAAAATCAAACCCGGTTAAAACACAGGTGGTGCAACACTATTTGTAGTATGTATAGATAGCGTAAGTAAGAACAGCTATCAACTTCTAAGATAACAAGAAGCCGACCTTTTCAAAATGTTCTAAAAAGTTGTCAGCCATAATGGCGTAAACGATGGTATGAATTTGAATTGTAGTGGACTATAAATTTGTCCTTTGGGAAAGTTTAGACTGTGTCAGCATGCATGCACGGTACAGGCTGATCATCGCAGATCCATCTTTAACTAAGAAATTATTACGTCATATTTCGACCGAATTGTTTCACTGCATGTTTACAAACTCTTTACCAAATAACCACGTGTTTTAACGACCTTGATGTAGAAGGACTTTTGAAAACATTGTAAGAAAAGGACGAAATTCTAATAATCAGCTTTTTCTACTTTTCTCACATTATTTTTCACTATTGCACGAACAAAATGTCTACTTATAGACATGTTTAATTTGTCGCATGCAAACGCTTTCAATATGAAAAGAGTCTAACATTTTGTCGTGTGGTAAGCGTTGTCTGCGCATGTCATATTCTTCGAAGATTCGACCTGTCTGCTATGACGCATCACCCATCCCCCTATACCTGGGAAAAGTAGGGCTTATATCGAAGCTATTAGCCTATTACCAAAGCATGTAGGGGCTGTTTTAATAAATGGTCGGTGCATAGGTTACATGCTAGCCGATCATAGCTGAATGAATGGCACCAGGTAGCGTTTTATTGAGTAAACGTTTATTTCATTTGAAATTCAAAGTCACGGTTGTTGTTTTGAAAAATTACTCCGCTACTGTACCCAGGATGCCCAAATTAGATAGATGTGTATTTGTAGAATGCCATCTAGCTGGAGATAATGGTGTGGTAAGGAGTCAACTAGCATAGGATAGGCTTTAAACACCCCACAACTTTGTAAAACACATTCTATTAAACAGATCTCGATGACTCGAATTAAAGGGGAACCAAGATATTCCTTCGAATTACCATTTTTTTCCAGATACTCGAAAGACTAATCGAAGCGGAAAATTGCGTTCAAAAGATTTTAGCAAAATTTAGGTCTCATATATGGGAAATATCGCAGCAGCAGTTCCGGTTGCTCAATCTGCTGATTCAAATTCATGTAAAAGTAAATTACTTCGTTGCAGCTTCCATTTTTAACGCTTTACCACACAATCGCGAATTTTGACGACCCTGAGAAAGCGGCCTTTTGAAAACATTGTGGGAAAAGGAGAAAATGCTGGTAACCAGCATTTTGTCCTTTTCCCGCAATGTTTTCTACCCTTTCAGAGACAAATTCCACAATTTGAGCTACATATAATTTGTCGTCTGCAAAACTTTCAATTTGGACGAGTCCAGAATTGTATCGTTTTGTAAAGAGTTAAATCAACCGACGGGGGGGGGGGGGGGGGGGAGGGCTGAATAAATCTCTGTGATCCATGATACCAAGTAAGTCATCGCATTATGGATCCATAAAATCCACTTTATCCTACAATCGACTGAATCCTGAGGTAAAGTGGTCCTTCCACTTGCAGAAAATTGACCCGAATAGCAAAAAGTTTCGGCCCACGTCAACCTGCGCGGAATTGCGCAGGCTGACCTTGGTCGATACTTTGTGCAGATGTATTAAGCCCGCTTTTACAGAGCATGGCTCAATTGTATGAGATAAGCTATGTATTGTTACATTTTCAGTTGTGATAGACACGAACGTATGGTACCACGCAACTTACATTCATCCCGGGGAGATAAGCATCACCATTGGTTCAGAGTATGATTAGTTCGAGTAGCCTCCCTTGGAAGAATTCTCGCCGTGACACCACCACCACAACTACAAGAACACGCGAGGCGGAAATCTCTCTCTTTTTTAATCTTCTTTTATTTTTAATTTTTTAATTTTTAATTTTCTTTCATAATACATTTATACTTATTTTTGTTTCATGCTTAGTCCTTTCCCCCTCCCTCTCCCAATTTTAACAGTTGTGTTTAAAAAATAGGAAAGGTTGAAAATGTTATCTAATTTTGTGATAAAAAAGTACGAAAGTTTGAAAATGTTATGAAAGTACATGTAGATTGTACGAGAGATTCAGCATTATTTTGTTAGATTAAGAAATGGCTCATTTTAGTAATTCTACTTTTTTTTTTCAAATTTCCAAAGCAATCAGCTTTATATACATGTAGCAGGTGTCTATGCTGATGAAGAAAATGTTATTTGAAACCTTTTTAACCCTTATCCTGGTGAATAAAATAAATGAAAATTTCAAGCCGATAGTATAAGCCCAAAACTTTCCTCTTTCAAAAGGATTTTTGAAGGGAAGATATCTCCTTATCGGACAGTGTAGATCAAAGATCAGACTGCACGTTCTGTGCAGTCTGATCTTGATCTACGCTGTCCGCAAAAGGTCAGTGAGTCGCGATAAGCAGCCTAAGGGTTAACCCTTAACCTGCTAAGTAAGTTAAATGAAACTTTCAAGCCCATAGTACAAACCCGAATGTTGCCATTTCAAACTTACTTTTGGGAGAAAAATATCTCCTTAACGGACAGTGTAGATTCAAGATCAGACTGCACGCTCTGTGCAGTCTGATCTTGATCTACACTGTCCGCAAAAGGTCAGAGAGTCGCGCTTAGCAGCCTAAGGGTTAAAGCGACAGTTAGATCGTCCATTCCAAGTACTCGAGGTAACAGCAAAATATGTATCATGATGTGGATATTGATCAGTGTTTGTCCAAATTATACCTTTAACCTATTACCAAGCAATCCTGGGTTTTACAGACCCAGAGGAAAAATACTTTTGAAAACATTGTGAGAAAAGAAGAAAATGCTAGTAACCAGCAATTTCTCCTTTAACCATATTTTTTTCTTCCCTTTTAAAAACAAATCTCATCATTTTGAGCCACATTTAATTTTTTGTCTGCAAATGTATAAGTCTAAATTTGTGTCGTTTGAAGAGAGTTAGAGACCCACTAGCAGCCAACAGTAAACGATGCAGGAGTCAAAATGCCGTCAGATTTAATTGAAAAAGTGGATATTAGTATGATTCCGATGATGTGTTACAGTACACTGCAGTATGTTGATGTTTCAGGCACTGGCAGAAAAATAAAGAGCAAAACGTGATTTAAATCTGCCTGCATTGTGACCGCCCTGATTATTTACTTTTGGCCGCTAGAGGGCATTTTAATGGCTTCTACAATGATAGGAAAGGAAGAAAATGCTGTTTACTGGCATTTTCTCCTTTCCCCACAATGTTTCACGTCTTTCTCAGGGTCGTTTATATACATGATTGTTTGGTAACGGGTTAATCAATGGTTGGATCAGTACTTTTCTCACGAAACATGCTTCTGTTTTTCTTCCACGAACTCTGGCATTTAAATAAAAAAGTATAATTTTTATCAGGGTCTGTATGCACCAACCATTCTTGTGAACATTCTTGGTCTTATTCAGAATAATTTCTAGATTTTAAAGTAACACATCTTCTGATTGGCTAGCCAATCAGAAATTGTGTTACTTTCAAATTCAGATAATGCCAGAGAATAATACTCAGAATTTTCCTAAGAATGGTTGGTGAATACTGACCCTGGTCAAATTTAATTTTTAAGAGAATTACCTTTGCTTTGCTGTTGTTTGACAGTTTAAGTTCACAAAATCTAATCAAACAACAGGTGAAGATCTATTTATTACCCATTTTTAATTGTTCTTTATTTATGATTTCAAAGTTTAGATACTCTATTACGCATTTCTACGATAACTTCAGGGGTCATGCGTGGCCCAGAGGTGAAGTGTAGGACACGTAACCTGGAGGCCCCGGGCTCGAGACTCACTGGATCCACTAGTTTTTTCGTGGGTGTGTCATTGGACAAGATACTTTGAGAGCCCTAGCGTAGAACTGATGGGACCTTTGAAATACATTAATATGTGAGCTGCAGCCGTGATATGACTTAAATAATTTTGAAAGCGGCGTAAAACACGATTCAATCAATTAAGCAAACATACGATAACTATACAAAGGCCACATCGTAGGACCAAGTAAACTCAGACAGAGTACCATTTTTTTTTTTTTTTTCAAATATTTTCATAAATTCTTTACTTAACAGTCAAATTGTTTTGGAGCTTATTAAAATAACGTTTGGAAAAAAAAAAGAAAAAACGCTACAAAACACAGACAAATGATGAACAAATGATACGTACATATGGAATCTATAAAAACATTGTGACAAATGGTGTAATTTCTCTATATTAGCAGATGAACTACTTGTCACACTAGTTTCACATGTATTTTACTGAGGATGCAAGACTTTCTATAAATCTGAAGTCATTAGTTGAAATTACTGTACAAACGTTGCCATATTTTGCTATTTTTTTACTGATAAGGAGTTATGAAATTGTACTATTTTATTTGCACTATTATATCGTTAAATATTCGGTGAAGGTCAGTGCACGGACTGATTGCTTTGTTAAACTATTAAAATGATTTGCATGATAATGCTTCGATTGCTTTTCTTTGAATATTGTAATCCTTTCATCCCTTTTCTTTTATACATACATACATACATACATAAGGCTTCTGGACCATGAGACAATAATTACATTTCTCGACATTTAGTAAGGTACTACAGAGCCCTGGCCCAGTAATGATGTAACCAATAAATCAGAGAGCTGCCGTCGTAACATGACTACAATACTAAGAAAACGGTGTAAGACATCATCCAAACAAAAAATCATTAACGGGCTTATCAGTCTTACTTTACTGTCAGTGCTGTCATTTACGGGCTTATCAGTCTTACTTTACTGTCAGTGCTGTCATTTACGGGCTTATCAGTCTTACTTTACTGTCAGGGCTTAGTTATGCCCAAACCAATGTCTTAGTTCATACAGATCAAAATCTGTGAACCCGAATACAGTGGTTATCACGTTTGATCCGAGTCTACAGTTTATATCATCGACCACTTTTATACGTAACAAGCAATTAACAGTTATCGTGCTAAATAAGTTAAATGAAACTTTCAAGACGATAGTAAAAACCCGAAAGATGTTATTTCAAACTTATTTTTGTGAGAAAAATGTCTCCTTAACGGTGTAGATCCAAGATCAGACTGCACGTTCTGATTTTGATCTACACTGTCTGCAAAAGGTCAGTGAGTCGCGCTTGGCAGCCTAAGAGTTAATTCATTACTTCCTGAAACAAACCTGCAGCAGACGACTCCAATATGGATAATCAACTATGCTGGCCTATCATTTAAAGTCGGATGATATGACGAGTCCTGGAAATAGTTCCGAAAATAACGATAAACCATAAACTGTCGCCTTTTTGCCTTTTACGACTAACCAAAAAAAAAAATCGTTTAAGTGGCTTTCGGATGAAGGATGCCGAAGGAAGAACAACCCTCCTTTTTCCTTTTTCCAGAGAAAAACAATGGAAAACTGTATGAGTAATATGTGACTGTAACAAGCAATTACTTCTTTAATAACAATGTTTTAACAGGTCTGTCCAGTGCAGTTACGCAACGAGAAGTACCTTTACTCTTCTAGTCTTCTAACCCCTCCCGGGTAAAATCGGCCGCGAAGTATGGTCGATTGACTTTCCATGGAAACATACTGCTAAATGTAGCGTATAGACTATCAATCCACCTGTCTATCCACGCAGACGGACACTCCTCGATTCTCGAAACACAACGATTAACTAAAAATAAACACTAATGTACATTTATTAAATATCCAACAAAACAGACATAAAACTCATGCTAAACACAAATCTAATGTTACTGTACATTTCTGTTTACCAGATATCATTTTTTTTTTTTTCACAAATCAAAAATCTTTAAGGCCGAAGATGGAAGCAAGCTCGACCGTAAACAACAACAACAAAAACTATAAATAACAACAGTAACAATAAAAGTCGTATTAAAACAAGTTTTCAGTCCACCCAGCCTGCCCCAAGAAAACACACCCTACTAAGGTAACTATTCCTGATAAGTGATCACCAGTTTTATATTTTAACTCCATACCATACCGTCCGGGGGTTTAACGACAGTAGAGGAGAACACTTTTGAAAACATTGTGCGAAAAGGAAAAAAATGCTGATAACCAGCATTTTCTCCTTTTCCCACCATATTTTCTACCCATCAAAAGGAAATATTTCGATTTTTGTGTCACATTGTCTTTATCGTCTGCAGATGCTTTGAAATTTGAAGAGTCTTAACCCTTTACCAGACGACAAAATTTTAGCCTTGTCCAAATTGGAAGCATTTGCAGACGACAATTTCAATATGGCTCAAATGGTGCAATTTTTATTTGATAGGGTAAAAACATTGTGGGAAAAGGAGAAAATGCTGGTTACCAGCATTTTCTCCATTTTTCACAATGTTTTCAAAGAGATTCTTTCCCAGCGGCGTTAAAAGGCGGCATTGTTCGGTAAAGGGTTAAATTTTGTCGATGTTAAAGAATTGCAGTATCTGTCGGTGTTGGATTTCTTGAAAGCTGCAATTATGCCTAGCCGAAATTGTCCAGTTATCAAACAACCCTGAGTAACAAAGTATTCGAAAACATCGCGAAAAAAGAGAAAAAAAAAAGGAAAAAGCTGATAACAAGCAAGGTATTTTACCCTTTCGAAGACTCTTTAGCCTGATGCAGTTTTTCGCTTGCAAATGCTTTGAATAGATCTGTGAAAAATTGTGTTGCCTTATAGAGAGTTAAGAGCATAAGGATATACGTCCTGAAACCATATTAGTATTTTTTGTCGTAGGGAATGATACCATGTTAAAATCATCCGGGAAAAAAAAACGTAAAGCTTTGATGAGGTCAGTTTAAAGGCCCCATTACATCACAGACAATGTAGTTCCACGAATGTAAACGGTTGATATATAAATTGTAAATATGACCTTAAAACGGCCAAAAAGAAATGAAAATGGGGGTGATTGGAGCAAAGATGACAATATGATCACAAAAAATGATAACAACTATGATTCGTTTGTACATGTTTCTAACGTGAGTATTACTAAATATTATTCTGACCATCTACTAAACAATCAAGGAAATAGAACCGATGTGTGAGATCCAATTACTGCCTGCAGTTGGCAATAGTACTCAAGGCTCGTGCAATCACTGGGTGCAGAAGAAGGCTGACCAAGTTGATCAGCCTGCACAAATCTTGGCCGCTATTCACCAACCATCCTAATTTGTATTCTATGTCTAATTCTAGATTTAGAAAGTACATCAGTTTCTAATTGGCTAAACCAAATGGTTCAGCAGCCAATTTAAACTGTCTTAGCCAATCAGAAACTGACATTCTTTGAAATGCAGAAAAATTTCTGAGAATTAAACTAATAATCGTAGGAATGGGTGGCGAATACGGACCCTGGATCTTCTTTCTTGGCAATGAACATTAGACATTTCCGATATGTATATGTGTTGTGCTCCATGGAAAGGTGGCTTAATGCATTTGCAAAAAGTATCGACCCAAGTCAGCCTTCACAGCTGACCTGGGCCGAAACCTTTTGCTTTTAGTCAATTTTCTGCATGTCGATGGACCAGTGTAGCACATGATTCAGTGGGCTATAATACAAAACGGATTTCAGAGATGTATAAAACTGTGATGACTTGCTTGGTACGATGCATCACGGACACGCATTAAGCCTCCTTTTGCCAGAGCATGGCTCATACACATGGGAAAAAAGTTATTTATTGACTATTTATGAATAAACATTGTAAATATCTTCATTTATGGCCTAATTTTAAAAAAAAAAGGGGGGGGGGCGGAAAAACATCAAATTCGTTACTTTTTCCTTTGCGAAACGGTTACACATTGCGATTTTGAAAAACGGTAATGTCAGCATTGTAACAAATATCTTGCTGACAGCGATAGAATATACGCATCTATAAGAAAAATATGCTTATTCGTTGTTCCTAACATTATTTTGGTACAATGAAAGTAAAACCTGTTAAACTTTGGCCGAACATTACATTTAAATGTACATGTACATAAAATCTAGGAAATACTCTACTGTACCCAACGAATGTGTAAAGGTTACGAATAGACTTTACTTCAAGAGTATTGAAGTATGAGGCACTAAAGGATGTTTCACTGCTTTTTACAAACGTGCTTCATCAAATTTCAGTTCTTCATTGTCAGTAATTCTAGTTTTAGGCCTTACATCAGGACCGGATTCTGTATCTGCAAGGTTTTCTTGTGACAGTTCCATAGCCGGATTTGAGACGCCAGATTTAGAGTTCAGTTTAGAAAATTTTGACAGATATGTGGCTAAACCCGGAAGCGTGTTGCTATCCAGTACAAATACGGAGTTATCTCCCTCTGCCTTCTTCCCCGAGCTTGCATCATTGCCTTTGGACTGTAGGATCTCTGACGGCAGATACACCGGCTGAATGTTTTGCGTATGTGGTCTATCCCGTGTTGCTATTTCTATGAGAGCCTGTGTCAAATCGGCTATGATCTTACTTGCTGGAATGTCCTCAGTATCGTCGGCAGATCGGGTCCTCAAGATGCTTTTCTGTCTCCCTACAGTGGTGGTCTCTGTGTCTACACTGGATTTCTCTTCCAGCTTTCTCAGTCGCAGTACCATGTCCTGATACATATTGTCGCTGATGTTGCTGACTCCACTACTAGCGCTGCTAACACTTCTCTTACTGCCGCCTCGATCCTTAAATGTGGCAGAGGATGCTGGTGATGTCGCTTCCGGTTTGAAGCAGCATATCAACCAAGGTATACGTTTGTGAAGCGCACTTCTAAATTTAGGATGACTGATAGCATACACTATAGGATTGTGCATTGCTGAGGCTTTGGCGAACATGACGGGTATTTCAGACCAGAATGGAGTGACGAAACTGGCACTCCCAAATTGACCAATCAGAGCAACAGTCGCATACGGTGTCCAGGACAGCAAGAAGAGTATTATAATGGCAATCGCTATCTTAGCGACTCTGATTTCCATCTTCTGTTTCTCTTGATTGGAACGCATTTCAGCATTTAGTTTCTTTGCCGTCTTCTTCATTTCTGATTCATGCTTTCGTATTGCCTTGATAATTAAAAAGTAGGCCACAGCAATGATCATCAATGGTGTCACAAAGCCACAAATGTAAAGGCAAAATATAAAAGATCGGTTCGTATTCGTGCGTGTCAGATAATCGAACGTGCAAGAAGTTTGGAAACCCTCTGGTATGTATCGCCCCCAGCCGAAAATTGGTGGAACGCTCCACAACAACGACCATATCCAGACGACAACGATCATCATGAAGGATTTCTTCTTGGTCATATTTTTGGCGACCTCAAGAGGACGTGCTATGGCATAATATCTATCGATAGCAATCGACGCCATGGTGTTGATGGACATTAGGCCAAAAATCCCACCTACGAGACCATAGAACTCACAGGCTGAAAATACAAGGTGATCTTTGACAGACATGGACCACGCTTCGGCAAAAAGGGGTTTAATACATCACCGTGATATACGTTACCAAACTAGTCATTACATAATCATGGATTCATAAAATCCATTTTGCAACCAACTGAATCATGATGTACACTGGTACTTTGACATGCAGAAAATTGACCAATAGCAAAACGTTTTGACCTACATGTATGTCAGCTTGCGTGGACTGCGCAGGCTGACATGAGTCGAAACTTTTTGTAGATACATTGAACCCCCTTTCCGCAGAGCATGGCTCAAATGTAATATTATAGCCCTAATTATTTTAATGATGATCAAACTACTTTTTTATATGAATTCTATCGACACTATTAATTTTATTTAAAACATTTTATTTATTTGTTATCGTATTAGCACATAACTAATACATCGCCTTCCTCATTCCAAGGCATACAATCAGCCATTACATCAATTTGACTTCATGCATCGTAGAATACGGACTAAATTCCTAGTTACAATCAAAGTCCATTTTCCCACATTGTTTTCGATATCATTCTAATATACATGTCTTTTTCCTTTGAATATGAGCCATGCTGTATGAAAAGGCGGCTTAATTCACCTGCAAAAAAGGATCGACCCAGGTCAGCCTTCGCAGGATGACCTGTGTCAAATCTTTTTGCTTTTGTTTAAAAGACCACTCTACCTCAGGATTCAGCCGGTTGTTGGAAGAATGGATTTTATGTTTCCATTATGATGTGATGATCGATATCATGCATCATAGAGACGCAATAAAACCCCTTTTTGCCAGAGCGCAGCTCAATGTCTTCTATGTGATTTTTTTTCTTGCTCTTGGTATACTGTACTCATGTATCTTCAGTATTCATGAATTAAACTTAAGGATCTTCAGTATATACCGTAAATTACTACTAGTACCTGACAAAGCCTTTTGAAGTTACAGAAGTTTGAACTTACCAAAAATCCAACTCAAAGTGTCACACAAATGATGGAATTTAACTTTAAAAAGCTAGAAAATATTGTGTCAAAAGAAGTAAATTCTGTTCACCAATCTTTCTCCTGTCCCAAAATGATTTCAAAAGCCTTCTTCCTAAATGCTGATAACCCTTATCCTGCTAAATAATTAAAATGAAATTGTCGAACTGGTAGTAAAAATCCAAATAATGCTATTTCAAACTTATTTTTTGGAAAAGAATATCTCCCTTAACGGGCAGTGTTGATGAAGATCAGACTGCACGTTCTGTGCGGTCTGATCTTGATCTGCACTGTCCGCAAAAGCTCAGTGAGTCGCGCTTAGCAGCCTAAGGGTTAAAACTACTCGGTATGCAGTGCAAAAGGGTTAACGAACAAACCTGCTTGTCCAAATATCCATTTTTCATTGAAGGCCGACAGACTCAGTAATGGGAAACCATTCACCACGGAAAACGTGAGGTCGCTCATAGCTAAGTTCACAATCAACATGTTAGACGGTGTCCGCAAGGAGCGTTCCCTGGAAAATTAAGGAAAGGAATATAATTGAGACATGCTCTGTGAAAAAGGGTCTCGATGCATCTACAATAAAGTATCGACCCATGTCAGCCTGCACGAGTCGCGCAGGCTGACATGGGTTGAAACTTTTTGAAATAGGTCATTTTGCTGTGTCGATTGACCAATATACCTCCAGATCCAGTCGATCTGTGCAGTCTGATCCTGATCTACAATGTCTGCAAAAGGTCGTTCAGTCGGGCTTAATAAAAATTTATACTGCTTGTAAGAGTGAGAATAAATCTATGAACTCACTGCGATGCGAATTAAGACTGCAAATTTGATGGCCACTCTTGCTTTCAATTTATCGTATTGTTTTTTAGCTCCACTGGCCGAAGGCCAGCGGGCTTATGTCATGGCCCGGTGTCCGTCGTGCGTCCGTGCGTCCGTCCGTCCGTCAGTCCGTCCGTCCGTCCGTGCGTTAACTTTTATTTCAAACATCTTCTTCTCTGAAACTACCCATCCAATTTTCATGAAACTTCACAGAAATGATCCTGCCATGGTCCTCTTCAGAATTTCTTGAAAGAATTTGATTCCTTCAAAAACTCTGGTTGCCATGGCAACAAAACTGAAAAATATTGGAAATATTTAAAAATCTTCTTGTCTGAAACCATAAGGCATAGGGCTACCAAATTTGGCATGTAGTAGACCTCTATCAAGTTTCTTCAAATTATAGCTCTGGGGTCAAAATTGGCTCTGCGCCAGGGGTCACAAGTTTTACATAGGCTTATATAGAGAAAACTTTAAAAATCTTCCTGTACCTAGTTATAAGGCCTAGAGCTACCAAATTTTGCATGTAGCTATATCTAGTGGGCCTCTACCAAGTGGGCCAGAATTTTAGCCCTGGGGTCAAAATTGGCCCCGCCGCAGGGGTCACAAGTTTTGCATGGGCTTACATAGTGACAACTTTCACATGGACTTTTACAGAGAAAACTTTGTAAATCTTCATTTTGAAACCATTTGGCTCAGAATTGAAATGTTTAGTATTTATGGTTTATATTTATAAGCCAGTGGAGCGATACAGGGCCATCATGGCCCTCTTGTTGTCATTCCAATTATACGAAGTAAAATTGATTTAAATGACTTGAGCATCTTTGAGTCAGCGTATAGAAACGTTGTGATTTATCTCTCTACCAAACGACAAAAATGTAGACGTGTCCAAATCGAAAACATTTGCAGCCGACAAATCAGAAGTGACTCAAATGATGGAAATTGTCCTCGACTGGGTAAAAAACATTGTGGGAAAAAGGAGAAAATGCTGATTACCAGCATTTTCTCCTTTTCCCCAAAATGTTTTCAAAAGGGATTGTTTGGTAAAGGGATTGATACCAGTACTTACTGAGTGAAAATGTAGATGACAAGAGCATTTCCAAGGATCCCTGTAAACCCAACAATGGTAATATAGATACCAATGATGTAGTGCCATTCTGGCGACACTAGCGGGAACTGTTTCCAGTGTGGGTGTATAAACACGTTGTAAGTGTCGTAAATATGGGTTGTAGCGTCGGCAATATTTTGCACGTTCGACGTAATACCGGGGGTGCTGCTGTCATACAAGGTAGTACCCTCGGTCCCGGATACCGTGCTGTCAAATAAAGCCGTCACTGAACTTCCGACGGCTGCGGTAATGGCAGAAGTCTGCAAAGAATATGAACATTATCGAGTACGAATTAAGTCCATATATTCGTATTTAGAAGATTAGTCGCTTACCAAACAATCCCAAGTTTTGATGACCCTGCATGAGAAAGCTTTTGAAAACATTGTGAGAAAGAAAGGAAATGCTGGTGACTAGCAATTTTTCCTTTTCCCTCAATGTTTTCTACCATATCAGAGAACTTAAGCTCATTTGTACCAGATGCAAATTCATTGTCTGCAGATGTTATGTACTTGGCAGAGTGAAAAAATTAGTAGTTTTAGAAAGAGTTAGGAAATTTAAACCGACGTATACTACATTCAAATTCGAATCGGTGTACTTGTTTTTGTTAAAATAATTTCTTGTTTAAAGTGCATTACCACTATTCAAAAGTCTTGTTGGAAACAAAATTTTCTTGTCCCGTCAAAATGCATGTGACCCTTTAAAATATCGCAACCATTTTAAATCAAGAATATCAATAGAAATGGTTTTCCTCCGGAGTCGATGTTTTTATTTTTTACGACGTAATTTTCTGTCGTCTTGTTCATTACCGAACGCAGAAGACATTAAGAAGATGAAGAAGTAGAAGAGAAAAAAAATCATGAAGACGTTAGACAAAGTTTCGAACAATCTTACAAAACTTGTATTGATCATGAGGAATTTACCAGTTATGCGTTAGTAAAGACTCATATCAAATAATTATTGCCCGAACAGGGTTCTTTTGCATTGTTCATCTCAAGAGGAAAAGAATGAAGAAAAAATAAGAAAAGCAATTGTCAAATGGAGTTTTTGAACGAAAGCCAACTCAATGCCACCATACATGTTTGCATTGTTTCCAAACATACTTCTGTTTTGTATATCTTGTGATATCTTTTTATCGGACAGTGTAGATCCAAGATCAGACTGCACGTTCCGTGCAGTCTGATCTTGATCTACACTGTCCGCAAAAGGTCCTTGAGTGGTGCTTAGCAGCATATGAGTTGAAACAGAGGAACCACGAAAGGTAATTCATATCATTGTCCGAATGTCTGTCAGTTACTTCGTACAACTTAGTGACTTAAACGGATGTGTCCTAAAAACCAATGTAGCCGTTGATCTGATTTTGAGCAATTATCGCAGATCTATGACTACACTGTTTTGTGAAAAAATACTGTCATTCGTATGTGCTTGATTACTTCATGGCTCAATAAATGTACGAGCCATGCTCTGTGGTTTGATGCATCTACAAAAAATATCGACCCAGGTCACCCTGGGTTGAAACTTTTTTCAATCAGTCAATTTTTCTGCATGTCAAAGGACCAGTCTACCTCATGATTTAGTCCGTTGTTGGACAAAGTGGATTTTACGGATCCTTTATTATGTGATTTCTTGCTTTATACAATGCATCACAGAGATGCATTAAACCCCCTTATAGCCAGAGCATGACACATATACTTGTGCTTTAGACTCATGCTAACCTAAAGTTACTTCTTGGAACACTTTTAGGAGAAATACTTGTGTTTTTCCGTAAAACCGACCGACTTCATTTTTTATTCGATTATTGATGTATTACATTTTTTGGGGGGTAAAATAAAACCCGATACGAAAGTTCTAGGACTGTATTCACGTATTTACCAACCATTCTAAAATTTCACCAAATATAATTCTTATTCTACATTTAGAAAGTGGCAAAATTTCTGATTGGCTAAACCATATTTTATATTTAGAACATAACACAATTTCTGATTGACAAATGATCTGGTTTGGCCAAATCAGCCATTACGTCACTTTGAAATTTAGAAATTTCTTGAGACTAAGAATGTTATAAAGAACAGTTGGTGATGACGGGCCCTGGTCTATTTTTGAATAAAAAAATTATACATACAGACAGTAAAACAGTCAGATCATAGCAAATTAGACTGCCTTTTAAACTTTTCTTTGTCTAAAGTTACTACTTTGTTGTATATCTTTATTAACGATCACAATTAGAATACCCTTACATAAAAGCGAGCAGAGACTAAAAACTGAAATCATGGCAACGAATGTTAAATGTCGTCCACCCCTTTCTAAACTCAAATATATTGAGCCATGCTCTGTGAAAAGGGGGCTTAATGCATCTACGAAAAGTATCGGGCCAGGTCAGCCTGCGCAGTCCGCGCAGGCTGACCTGGGCCGAAAGTTTTCGCTATTAGTCAAACAGTTTCCGTTTGGCAAAGGACCAGCCTACCTCATCATTCAGTCTATTGTTTTAAAAAGTGGTTTTTATGGATTCATAATTATGTGATGGCTTAATTTGAATAATGCATCACGGAGATGCATTTAGGCTCCTTTTCCAAGAGCATGGCTCATATTAATCTTTAGCGAAAGGATGGGTTAATTTGCGAGACCTGTCACTGGTTACTTACAATCCCTCTTAGGTAAATGTATTTCTATTCCATGGTGAGTCAGTTTCTTATTAACAGCTACACCAATGAGCATAAAAATAATGCATTGCTGGACCAAGCTACAATAACCCACTCCTCCTTTATTCAACGTCATTATTTTGTATATGGTTCTTGTTTTCATGTCAAATTCATCCTGCCATCTCTTTGAAAAAAAAACAGGATGACTTTGAAGAGATCCTCTGACAAATACATGATTTGGTGTCTACAACATGAAAAACATACGACATATTCAGACATTAAGCCTAAAGAAGAAAACTATCCTTTGAAAGGACCTTCTACTTTTGCCAATATGTTTTAACTCTGTCATTTCCATGGGCGAACTTATACAGGGGCTTTTCTAAAAGACGTAGATCAAGATCAGACTACACCGAATATGCAGTCTGATCTTGGATCTGTATCGTCCGTTTGTTTTGTAAAGCCTTTAACATAAATAAAAGAAAATCCTGTCCGAGTTTCAATGGGTTGTACTTTCAGTCATCAAAAGAGGTTGAGGTTATATATTTGGCGTTTAACTCATAACCAAACGACAAAATTTACGACTGATCCAAACTGAAAGCCTTTGCAGACGACAAATTACATGTGGCCAAAATAATGAAATTTGTCTGAGAAAAGGTAGAAAACATCGTGGGAAAAGGAGAAAATGCTGGTAAGCAGCATTTTCTCCTTTTCCCACGAAGTTTTCTAAAGCTTTCTATCTCAATGTCGTTAAAACTCGGGGTTATGTGGTAAAGGGTGAAAAAGTAAAAGGTTTTCTGGTGCAAAAGGCAAACAGTCGTCTACAGAGGTACTGGGGTAACAACACGCAACAAACAGAAAAGAAATGAGCGGCACTAATGGAAAAGGGGGCTTAATGCATCTTCGTAATGGATTTTGCCAAACAAGTTGTTGCAAATTATGGAACGATTTTGTCTAAAGTTGAATTATTAGGAAGAATGGTCTTTTTGCATGCCAAAAATACTCATAGCAAAAAGTTTCGGTCCTGGTCGAGATGGATCGATACTTTTTGCAGATATATTAAAGCACCTTTTCTCAGAGCATAACTTAAATAAATTAAAAGTTCTTACCACATTATCAATTGCTGTTGTCTCAGCCATGTTCCTGTAAGTATTCTGCAGATACCTCTATACAGTCTATAAATAGAAATCACGTGGTGTATTTGAAAATTAAAAAAAAAAAAAAAAGAATATATATAAATCACATTCCTTGAAAGCATGCGCTGAATCTTAACATGAACCATAAATAGCAACAAACATGCGTTGGAACGTTTTCCTTAAACATTGGCCATACTCTGTGAAAAGGGGATTTAATGCATCTGCAAAAAGTATCTACCCATGTCAGTCTGGGCAGTCCGCGCCGGCCGACCTTTGTCGAAACTTTTTGTACTATTGGTCAATTTTCTGCGCATCAAAGGACCAGTGTACCTCATGATTCAGTCGCTTATTGGACAATACGGATTTTATTGACCCGTAATTATTTGATGTTTTCCTCGGTAAGGAGATGCATTAAACCCCATTTTGCCCAAGGACGGCTCATATCTATTTTTATCCTATAGACAGGGTAGGTTTGTAAGGCATCTTCAGTTGACCACTGTTGAAAATATCTGAGCCACGCACTGGCAAAAGGTGTTCAATGTATCTTCCTGATACATGATACCAAGCAACTCATGTCATAGTTATGAATCCATAAAATGATGTTTTGTATAACCTTGTAACGCCCCTGGGAAAGAAGCCTTTTGAAAACATTGTGGGAAAAGGAGAAAATGCTGGTAACCAGCATTTTCTCCTTTTCCCACAATGTTTTCAACCCTATCAGAGAAAAAATTGCACCATTTAAGCCACATTGAAATCAAATTGTCGTCTGCAAATGCTTTCAATTTGGACAGTCTAAAATTTTGTCATCTGGTAAAGCGATAAACAACCGACTGAATCATAATAACTATGATAAACTAGTTCTTTGACATGCAGAAAATTCACACAAAGCAAAAGGTTTTGACCCAGGTCAGCCTACGCGGGCTGTGCATGCGGACCCGGGTCAATACTTTTTGCAAATGCATTAAGCCCCCTCTTCATAGAGCATGGCTGATTTTTCTCTTTGGCAAAGGAAGAATGTGCAATTTATTCAAAAATGAGTAAATTAGAGAATTATGATAAGATAAATTCTATTGGATATTTACAAAGTTAATCATCCCTATTCCGTAATATTTCAAAGGTTGTCTGCTAAAGACACAAAATTTGTAAATCACAGATAATGAAATAAATTCTATTGCATATAATACAACACTATATCCTTTATCAACAATATTTCATAGTTTGTCAGCCTAAGACGCCAGTTATATACAAGATGAAACGCAATAGATCACACGATCTTAAAAGTTTAATTTATTGTCACTAAACAGTCAAATCTCGATCATTTAAATGTCTGTAACTTTGAAATACAAGCAGAAACGACCAGTTCTTGAGAAAACAGTCCGGTAGCAGTTCTGGGTCCATATTCACCAACAGTTCTTAAGAACTTTCTTAGGCTTTTCCTCCGGAATTTTCCAAATTTGAAAGTAACACGACTTCTGATTGGTAAAAAACCGTTTGGTTTAGCCAATCAGAAGGTGTGTTACTTTCAAATGTAGAAAATCTTGGAGAATAAGACTAAGAATGTTCTTAAGAATGGTTGGTGAATACGGACCCTGATTGTAACATAAGCTGCAAGAACTGCTACGACAATGTTTTCTGCGAAAAACTTTCATTCACGAAGATATGAAGAAGTATAAATGACAAGATAAATACATAATACATATCAGTATCCTTTAGGAACACAAAGAAGTTGTGTCCTGTTACTTGTGATAGTCATGGTCTAAAATTATTCCGTTTAGCCAATCAGAAGTTGTGTTACTTTCAAATTTAGAAAATCTTGGAGAATTAGACTAAGAATGTTCTTGAGAATGGTTGGTGAATACGGACCGTAATGTACAAGGCGTATTCAAAGATTCGAATTCTATCTTAAATCCATCACCAAACAGACTAGGTTTTTAACGACCCTGAGCAAAACAGCTTTAGTAAATATTGTCGGAAAAGAAGAAGATGTTGGTAGCCAGTATTTTCCCCTTTTCCAACGATGTTTTCAACCTTTTTCTAGGAAAATTTCTTTCCTTTGAGCCACATTGAACTTCAGTTTGGACAAGTTTTAGATCCTATCGTCTGGTCAAGAACTTACACATTGTACACGTATTATTTTGGCTCAACATCAATCTGGCGTCTGCCGCGTATCTGAGAAAACAACTGAAAGCATTCTCAGAGTTTTATGTAACTCTTTTTCAATTATTGCCGTATGTATCCTTTTTATCAATCTTTTTCATGATTAATTTTGAAATATTGTGGCTATGGGAGAATTTCCTTGTTTTAGCCTAATGGTTTAAATATGTATACATTACTGCCTTGAACATTAATTTACGACGATCATTCCTTTTCAACAAAGATGTTTCTGCTGCAAATTTGTTTTAGGGATATTATGATATATAGATGAGAATAAATCAACAAAAAGTAAAAGTAATAAATAAAATAAGATTTAGGCCATTATTTGAATAAAATGGTTTTTTTAACAAAAAATAACTTACTTAATGATTTTTATTCCATTTAATTGTTTTAAGTCTATATTCTTCCTCAAAGAGGCACCTAGGCATCACAGAGTTTTCGTAACATGTTCCTCGCTTTATATTTTATGAATTCATAATCCTATTTGCTCCACCTTTAATTATTCCGACGGAAAAAAACAAGGAGATCCGATCTCTCGTTACTTAGACTTAGCGGTAAAACTTTCATTACCAAGTACGAAGTTCCAAAGGCGAAAAACAAAATCTAATTAGGCTAAAACCATACTAGGCTGGCTGTATCATTTAACATCAATACAAGACGGGTTTTCCAACCGACAACAATGATTTGATTGCCCGAACTTGTTTCCTATCTGAGAAAACAGTGATTTTTTAATTGCATTAATAACTATTCAGCAAAGTTAAGATTTTGTTTTTTGTCTGGCAGCTAAATTAAATTCATAACTACTCTTATGTGCTATTGTACTGTTTCTGCGTGGTGGGTGTGGAGGACTTAAGTTCAATGAAGTTTTAAGTCCGGTCCAAACCTGTAACACTTCGATATTCTCGGCATACTAGGGTCCATCGATTCCTGATGCGAAGGTTGTCACGTGAAGGTGTATATTCGATATAAGTAGAATTTAATTAACAATTAGACGTAAAAGAAAAACACGAACTGGAGAAGGAATGAGAACTTTCTTGCTCGAGAATTTTCTTCTTGTGCTACAATATTTTACGACGCAGTTTGCCAAAACATGAAAAAAGACGATTATATTCAGAGTTCCAGATAAGATGGAGTGATGGTATTCTAAATCCATTATTTTTCCTCCAAACCCTATGTTGTGGGTACTCATTAGAATCGTCTCGATGAGACGATTCTAATGAGTACCCATAACATATGGTTTAGTGGAGAATAATTAATATTTTCTATCTTAAAATCCAAATCACTCCGTCTATCTGGAGCTCTGATATTGTCCTTATGTTCACCGTAAATGCTAACTATTACAAAAAAAAAAGAATAAAATGAGAATATGCGAGCCATGCCCTGACAAAGGGGGCTTAATGCATCTCCGTGATGCATTGTACCAATCAAGTCATCAAGTAAATAGAGATCCATAAAATCAGTTTAGTCATTATTATTGTCTGGAGGAACAGTGGTCCTTGGATGTTTAGAAAATTTACAAATAGTAAAAAGTATCGACTCATGACAGCCTGCACGGATTGCGCAGGCTGAAATGGGTCATGGGTCGATACTTTTTGCAGCTACATTAAGTCCCCTTTTCACAGAGCATGGCTAACGTGCAACGGGAAACATGGGTGAAGAAATAACAAAAAATTATAACCTCCTTTTTCTCACAAGGAGAATATACGCTCGAAACTTTTAACCCTTAGGCTGCTAAGCGCGACTCAACGAACTTTTGCGGACAGTGTAGATCAAGGTCAGACTGCACAGAACGTGCATTCTGATCTTGGATCTTCATTGTCCTATAAGGAGATATCTTTCCTCCCAAAATACTTTTAAAATGGCAAAATTTGGGATTTTACTATCGGCTTGAAAGTTTCATTTCATTTATTTAGCAGGCTAAGGGTTAAGGGAAGTGGGAATAATGTCTTGTCTCAAATAATAACTTAGTATAACTGTAGTAGAAAACACATGGGAGGGGCTTAGGAATGAGAAATGGGGGGGTGGGGGGGTTTAAGGGAGAGACACTCTAGGAATACAGCGACATGTGTATTGACAGAAATATTGCTAAAATTCAGTTAAATTCAGTTAACTATAAAGAAATGAACACATTCTTTCCGTTTGGGACATCTTTTCACTTCAGAAACCCGACCCACAAGAGATACAAATCAATAAAACTCGGCCATTCTGTGTTGTGTTGTCTGCGCATGTCATATTCTTCGAAGATTGACCTGTCTGCTATGAATCACTTGATAAAGAATGGACATATATCAATACGCGATGCGTAAATTGCCGCTTAAAATCTGCAGGCGAAAATGGCAATAAATAATACGTCTGTGGAAAAATCAAGCCAGTTTTTCGCTACAGATTTCTTAGAAGACGAAATGATTTCAAACGAGGAAAATATTTTTTAGAATACCTAAGACATGGAGAAAACCCATTATCTTCCGCTAGGTGGCATTTTTCAAATACATCACCGACCTGATATGTGCACTCTGGGTAGAGAACCGGACTATTTTTTAAGGCGGGAATCAATGCAAAGAATTTCAATATAGAATATACGTTTACTGTCTAAAACCTACCTTGTACGATTCATTAACCAATGGTTAGCTAGCATATAACTTATGCACCGGTCATTTATAAACATAAGCTTCTATAAGCTTGGGAAAAAGCCCCGGTATAAGCCCAGCAAGGTGGGGACGTTATTTTTGTTGTTAGTCTGCTGCACAAATCCCGGTTTTCCCCATGTCTATACTTAGAAACTGTTGACAGAGATTTGCAGTAAACAGTTGGTATTCTAAAAAAAATATTTTCCCCGTTTGAAATCATTTCCTCTTCTAAGACATTTGTAGCGAAAGACCGGCTTGATTTTTCCACAGACGTATTATTTATTGCCATTTTCGCCTGCACCTTTTAAGCGGCAATTTACGCACCGCGTATATGTCAATTTTTTATCAAGTGATGCGTCATAGCAGACAAGTTAATCATCGCAGAATATGACATGTGCAGACAACGGGAGAAAACCGGGATTTGTGCAACAGACTGACAACAAAAATAACGTCTCTACCTTGCTGGGCTTTTTCCGGGGCTTTTTCCCATGCTTATAAATGACCGGTGCATAAGTTATATGCTAGCTAACCATTGGTTAATGAATCGTACAAGGTAGGTTTTAGAGAGTAAACGTATATTCTATTTTGAAATTCGTTGCATTGATTCCCGCGAAGTCTTGTTGAACCATTCCAGTGAGTGAAACCTTTGCACAGAACATCGAATTACTAATTCGTCCCATACTGTGAAACAAGTTGTCGATCAAAAGTTGCGACTTCGTGAAAATATCAATTACTGTTGACTTACTGGTTCAAGACTTAACAAGCAACACGTGGACCGTTGGACTTGAGAAGTGTCCAGAGTTGCAGACGTTGCACAGTACGATGTACTTAGTACGTGCTTTTCTGGTTCTGCTTTTACCACACGATCCCAACTCTTAAAGACCCTGAAGAGGAAGACTTTTGAAAACTATGTGGGAAAATGAGAAAATGCAGGTAACCAGCATTTTTTCCTTTTCCCACAATACCCCTATCAAGTACAAATTTTGTCATTTGGGCCACGTTTCATTTGTCGTCTGCAAATGCTTTCAATTTGGACTAGACCAGCCCCTTTGTGTGATGGTGTAAAGCATTTCAGTCAACAAGATCTTTGAATTAAAAGTTTTAATGCCAGGCACTGTCGTGGTGTTTACAGACTGCAAATCTATGACCGGAAAACAACACGGGCAGGTAAATAGGAAGCAGGAAGTTGGACAAAATACATGATATGTACCAAGAGTATACAATATCAGCTATGTACAGCTGACTCTGGAGTACGTGCAAACACTAATTAATTTTCGAAGTATTTTAGTATTACATGCTGACAGCGATATCGCGTGCGAATCAGACAAGGTGTTAGCTGTTACGCCTCGCAAAGACGTCCCAATCTCCTTAAATTATAGTAATGCGGAATAATACACTAATCCTATCAACTTTCACCCGCTCTGACCTTGAAATCGTTACAAAATGGTCACGTGATACCCATCTTATTTGAAATCACGCTGCCTATTTTTCTCGGACATAAATCGAACACACAACTGTCATTTGTTAAAACGCTGTTTAACTGTTTACCAAAGGACAAAATTTTGAACTCGACAAAATTCAAAGCATTTACAGATGACAAGTTAAACGAAGCTCAAATGATGACTTCTGTCTGAATGGATAGAAAACATTGTGAGAAAAGGAGGAAATGCTGGTTACCACAATATTTTCAAATGTCTCCTTTAGGGTCGTTAAAACACAGGATTGTGTGAAAAAAAAAGTTTAAAAAAAATCAGAAACTCGATTAGCACAAAGACGACAAAATGTTAGACATGTCCATGTTGATAAAAAAAATATACGACAAATTAAGAGTGGCCTTACGATGGAGACTGTCTTGGAAAGGGTATAAAACAGTGTGAGAAAACGAGAAAATAATAGTTATTCTAGTGTTTTGCTCTTTTCCAACTGTGTTTACAAGCCATACTTCTACAGGGGTCGCATAAACATGGAAGCCTGCGGAACAGGTTTTTAACTTCTCTCTTGTACCACAGTATCCAATTTTCTTATAATTTCGTCTTATTTCGACTCAGAAAAAGTTCTCTTTTATTTATTACAAATTTTTCAAAGCATGGAAATTAATAGCGTAATTACGAAACGCCCGCATGACCTTAGGCCATCACCATTGTCATGTGATACTAAGTGCTCTGGACCTGTTACCATGATGGCTATTTTCAGACCAACCACTTTCTAGCAGAAGTGGCACAGATAAGAAGATCTAAAGAAAAGGGAAATGACAGTATTGCATGATATACAAAGCATTCTATGAAAAGGTGAGGCTGTCTGGAACAAAATTCGCTGCTTCTGTTCCAACAGCTTTTTCAAGACCTGTCTCAGTTATGGGAGCAAAATGTCGCATTTGTAAATCAGCGGTGTAACTCAGTACCTCCTGAAATAGTTTCCCAGGAGACGACCTTGAGGACACACTTGTGAGACATGGATATTTAATATTAGTCAAGGTTTTATACATAAATGAAACACGCTCTGGCAAAAGGGGCCTTAATACATCTTCGTAATGCATTATACTAGGCAAGTCATCACATGATAATGGATCCACGTAATCCATTTTGTCTAACAACCAACAGAATCATGAGGTAGACTGGTCCTTTGACATGCATAAAATTTACCAATTGACCAATAGCAAAAAGTTTCGGCCCAGCTCAGCCTGCGCGAACTGCGCAGGCTGACCTGGGTGGATACTTTTTGCAGATGCATTAAGCCCCTTTTTACAGAGCATGGCTCAAATGCAAGTGTAGGCATTGTTGTTAATGGAGGAATTGCTCACCACAGCTTTGCCTAAAGGCCGCTGTAGAACGAAAATTTGAAAAACTGATAGAAAGCAGAATATTGTAAATCCTTTGTTGTATGTTGTACCTATGACAAGCATTTTCAGTCAGTATTAATAAATAAAAAAAATATTGCAATTTTAAGGGTTTTTTTCCCCTCTTTTGAAATATCACATAACATAGGACACTGCAGATCCAAGATTAGACAGTGCGTTCTGTCCAGTCTGATCTTGATCTGCACTGTCCGCAAAAGCGCTTCGAGTCGCGCTTAGCAGCCAAAGGGTTAACAAAGTTCAAATTCTAGGTCTGCAAATGGTTGTGTAACATGATAAATGAGGGGCTTACTACAACTCATTTTAAAAAAAGCAGTCTGTATTAGATAACTGCAAAATCTGTGCAGTTCATTCACATAGGCTGATGCTTTCACAAAACAGTAATCTGACATTTGAAGCATCGTTATCTGTGTCTGTCAAGAAATGACAAGGACCTGAGCCAAGGTACATGTCCTTCACAGCATCTTCTCCAGCACCGTCAAAAGTGATTCTTTTGGCTTACGTTTTCCGAAAACATGCGTCTGCCTTGCGACCGTCGCGAGACAAACGCAAGAAATGATTGACAGCAGGTTGTCAATCGGTAATGAAACAGGGAAAACTACTTGGAGTTCGTTTGTTGTAATAAGTTTGGAAACGTAGAGCTGTTAATGTTTTTCTGTAAAAGTCAATATAAAAACTATGTCTGAAACTTTAATTTTACTCTTTACCAGACGACAAAATTTTAGCCTTGTCCAAATTAAAAGCAATTGCAGACGACAATTTTATTGTGGCTCAAATGGTGCAACTTTTCTCTGATAGGACAGAAAACATTGTGGGAAAAGGAGAAAATGCTGGTTACCAGTGTTTTCTCCTTTTCCCACTATGTTTTCAAAAGGCTACTTTCCCAGGGTCTGTTAAAGGCGGCATTGTGCGGTAATGGGTTAATTTTGACAAAGGTTTAGCAATTTGACTGTGTTTTATATAGTCTGGTACCCCGTCGTACTACAAGAGTACATCAGGCAAAGCCCAATAATGGCGGTCCCCATTGGTAATATGCAGAGGAGACGGAATATTGTTATTTCACATGATCAGATCGGATCAAAGGCTGATTGCAAAACAGATCGCTTGCAATAAAGTCATGGTAATGAGTTTTTCTACATGTCGTTCTTATTTAGCGAGAAAAACTACATATTAGAAATGCTTTAAGTATCCGAAATGTCAATGAACCTATATAACGTCCGAAAACAGGGCTACTTTTAAATATTATTCATAATCGAATTTATATTTAAACCATACCCCAACAGCACGTTTTAGATTCGGTAATGTATTTTTTGTACAAAATTGATCTCATTTTACTAACTGATCAAACCGGATAACATGAAATTGGGGAAAACGGGGAAGCATGTAGGGGTAAGCTTGAGGATACCTAGGAGGGCACCATTATTGCGCTTTGCCTGACCCGATAACGTAGTGGTATGGGCAGGTAATCCAGACTGTGTTTTATACCACATGAGAGAGAAGCGGAGAAGAAAAAAAAAAGGACATGAGTCATGCTCTGTGAGAAGGGGGCTTAATGCATCTGCGAAAAGTATCGAACCACGTCAGCCTGCGCAGTCCGCAGACCTGGTCAATTTTCTGTTCGTCAAAGGACCAGTCTACCTCATGATTCAATCGGTTGTTAGACAAAATGGTCTTTACGGATCCATGATCATGTGATGTCTTGCTTGGTATAATGCACCACGGATATTCATTAAGGCCCTTTTTGCCAGGCCATGGTTCATATATTTTTCCCTAAAATCTCTATATATTTCCGTTTAACCCTCTACGAAACAATCCTATATGTCAACCAACCTTAGGATAAATATATTTTTGAAAACAATATAGGAAAAGGAGAAAATGCTCCTTAAGCAGTATTATCTCCTTTTTCTAAAGATGTTTCCTACCATTTTAAAGATTAAAATAATTTTTTGGCTACATTTAACCTTGTCTGAAAAAGTTTTCTGTAGTCTGATCTTGATCTGCACTGTCCAGTGTTCAGATTATCACAGCATCGAAATCGTAGTTTTAACTTTAAAAGCGCCAAATAAACCCAAAACGGCATTTTTCTGCTGTAGCAATGACACCAAATATAAACGAGCCATACTCTGTGAAAAGGGGTTTTAATGCGTCTGCAAAAAATATCGACCAGGTCAGCCTGCACAGTCAGTGCAGGCTGACTTGGTCGAAACTTTTTGCTATAGGTCAATTTTCTGCATGTCCGAGGACCAGTGTACCTCATAATTCAGTCGATTGCTATACGAAATGGATTTTGCGGATCTATGGATCTGCGTGTCAAAAAGCCAGTCTACCGTATGATTCAGTCTGTTGTGAGATAAAATGGATTTTATAGATCCATAATTATGAGATGACTTGCTTGGTGTATTTTGTCACGAATGCACTAAAGCCCCATTTGCCAGAGCATGGATCAATTGCAATTCTAATGTGTTTCACCGAAGCGGACGGTGTAGATTAAAGATCAGACTGCAAGTTCTGTGCACTTCCCACAAAGGCAACTACAGCTGCGATATACGCTTAAACGGTTACGATCGTTGGTCCGGAACTTAAAAAAAAGAAAAGACGCCACATAAATCATTCAAAGTTCTAAGGGTAAATTCATTAAGTAAATACTTTCCCCACTTGTAAAGGACTTTTTCCTTTTGCAGCAGACCTACTTTTCAAAACCGTGACAAAAGGAAAAATTTATTGTTCCGACCACTTTCTCCTTTATATGCAACAAACTTTATTTGAGCCATGCTCTGGCAGAAGGGGGTTTTATGCACCAACAATCAATTGAATCATGAGGTTGACTGGTCCTTTGACATGCAGAAAATGGACCAAAAGCGTTAAGTTTGGACTCAGGTCAGTCTGCACAGACTGAGCAGGCTGACCTGCGTCGGTATCTTTTGCAGATGCATTAAATATTATTTGCCAAGCCCAGTAGCTCAGTCAGTAACGCACAGGGGTTCAAACCTGAGGGGCGCTTGTTCGAATCCCAAGCTCGCCCAATTACTTTCCGAGTATTGAAAATAGTCATTGAGACGGGATTCATTCCTTTCTCATCGCTGACCATTATTTCGACGATTGTGTCCGGGTATGTGGGCCGAAGCAGCCAGGGGCTTTGAGAAAAATTGTGCGAAGTACATGTAAAAGACACTCCAAGAAAACGAGGACAGATAGCACTGGCTGCCCCAATAGAACAGAAAGAATGTTGAAAACGGCGTTAAACACCATATAAGGAACTTATGTCACATCGACAAACCACATCAATAACAAAGAGTACTAAAGCCCTAATTAATTTGGTTTGATACCAAAAAAGAAATTGTTCTTTGATTTTCCTCCTCCTTGTTCCTTTTTGAGATGGTTAGAAGGGAAAATTATGACTGATTTTTTGCTGTTGCAATTACATAAAGGTACACAGGTTGGTAACCTCCAGTATAGCAATTCAGGCCCTCTTGGACCTCTCTATAAATGATAAATTACCTTGTTTTCAAACACCGTGAGAAAGGAAGCAATATGTTAAAATCAAGATCTCAAGCTCTTGACCTGTCGAAAAATAAAAGAAAATTCTAGCTGTACGTCACTGTTACTGCAAGAGTTAACAACGAGGAAAAAATGTCAAACATTTGATCTTAACGATGTTTCCGACACGCCTCCGACAATTTCCGATTACTTGGTCGTCGGGAATTTACGGGTTTGGTCCAAAAACATTTGATAAAGTGTGCCATACGACCAAATATTTGTCCCAACCTTGTCACGTGTTTATGATGTCATCAAAACAAACGCAATCGACGCCTGATTAATTGAGATATCTATGTCGTAAGAGAGGTACAAGTTGGTTGAGTTACAGAAGATGTTCTCTTAGTGATTAATATTTGATTTTTGCCCTGCCCAGCCAGGACATAAAAATCGTGTTATACTAAGTAATAATAAAAATGCTGTACGAGTAAATGTTTCAGGAAATGGCACGCCCTTGATTACCCTATACTGTCCTTCACATTTAGACCATTCATTGTATCGAAGCATATTCCATGCTTATTATACATGAGCCATGCTCTGGCAAAAGAAGGTTTGATGCATCTCTGTGATACACATCACATAATGATGAATCCCTAAAACCCATTTAGTATGACAATGAATTGAATCATGAGATAGAATGGTCCTTTGACATTCAGAAAATTGACTAACTAATAGCGAAACAAAAAAGTATGGACCCAGATCAGCCTGCGCAGACTGCACAGGCTGACCTGGGTCAATACTTTTTGCAGATGCACTAAACCCCTTTTTCACAGAGCATGGCTCACATGTTTTGCATGGATGGTTAAAAATTCGTCTGCTTTATATTTAATTCAAGGACTAATGAGTCAGCAAGAGGCCCTTTAAGCGTCACTACAATATTGCCATGGAACATTTTTTCACCACTCTGTACCAGTACAGAACACTTTTGTATAAATCTGGTAATCTTTCGTTATTCATGTCCAGATTCGGTTCCCGAACAAGACATATTTGAGCCATGCTCTGTGAAAAGGGGGCTTAATGCATCTGCGAAAAGTATCGACCAGGTCAGCCTGCGCAGTCCGCGCAGGCTGACCTGGGTTGATACTTTTCGCTATTGGTCAATTTTCTGTACGTCAAAGGACCTGTCTACCTTATGATACAGTCGGTTGTTAGACAAAATGGTTTTTATGGAACCGTAATTATATTATATTTTGACTTGCTTGGTATAATGCATCCCGGAGATGTATTAAGACTCCTTTTGCCGGAGCATGACTTACATGTATTTCTATAGCAATAAGAGGTCATACTTGACTGCATTTTTGCATCTACGACTTTTAATTACGGCTACAAGAGTCTGCATTCACGAACCGTTGTTTATAACATTCTTAGTCTACTTCTCATGTAATTTTCTAAATTTCAAAGTAACGCAAATTCTGATTGGCTAAACCAGAAATTGCGATGCATTCTAAATCTAAAAATTAGCATGACTTAAAATCCAATTTAGAATGGTTGGTGAATTCGGCCCCTGGTCTGTTGACCCTCACATTGCTAAACAAATGAATGGCCGATTTTGTCCAGTAAAATGCGAAAACTAGACTTCCATATACGCTGTTTTCAACAGAATATGTCAATAAAACACAACAGATTAGGGTAAAATTACACGTTTGCGCAGGCCGGAGTTGATTTGCATTTCCAATGCACAATTGGATCGTTTCAAATTCACCTCTAAAATTGTCAACGTCAGTCATGTTGATAAAGTACAGTTCGATGCCAAGTCTACGTTTTGGACTTTACACTGCGTGAACCTGGCTTTGGGTTCGTGTTTGTTTTGGCTAGGGTCAGGATATCTTATGCTGACATTACGCTGGAGTTATTTACTTTTCACAGCTTTTTTGTACTTTTGGTCAGTATAAATACTGATAAAGAAGCTGATAATCTATGTAAATTCACAAATTAACGTAATTCGTTCAGAGGTCATTTAACTCGCAGTTATTTGCATTCAATCGGTGATGCCACAAAAAAGTTAAAACTGCAATTTTCAAAAGATTAGTGAGAATTAAAAAGACGGGAAAAAACCTGAATCGTAAAGATGATTTCTGTCACTAGTTTGATATTCTACAGATTTCTTTTGGTTGCATTTATTCATTGCTTTCATTGTGTATATTCAAGGAGTTTAGCGAAGGAAGGTAGGCTTATTGTTTTATATATTGGAGTCATGCTACGTGAAAAGGTGATTTAATGCATCTTCCAAAGTGTATCGACCAATTTCAGCCTGTGCAATCAGCGAAAGCTACTCTTGATCGAAACTTGTTGCTGTTAGAAAGTTTTCTGGATACATGTCAAAGGATCACTGTATCGCATAATTCTGTTGGTTTCTATACAGAATAGATTCATGTCATGTGACAACTTGCTCAGCATAATGCGTAACGAAGATGCATTTAACCCCCTTAACCGAAAGCGCTGCTCATTTTTATTTAGCGATATTATTTTGTAATTGAGCCACGATCTGGCAAAATCGGGCTGAATGCATCTATCTCCGAGATGCATTATACCAAGCAGGTCATCATATAAAATGTGGATCCATAAAAACTATTTTGTCTAACATGCGACCTTATCATAAGGTAAACTGGTCGTTTGACATACAGAAAATTGACCAATAACGAAAAGCTTCGGCTCAGGCCAGCCTGCGCAGTCGATGAGACGATTCTAACGAGTACCCATAACATAGGGTTTATTGGAGAGTGATTAATGTTTCCATTTTGATATCAAAATCACTCCCTCTATCTGGAGCTCTGCAGAATTTAATTTAACATCTGTAGGTGCTTTTGCAGATTGTCTTGATCAAGATATGACAACACGTTCTCTGCCGTCAGACATTGAATCTAACACGTTCTTTTTGTTGCGATATTGTGTAAAAGTGAAACATTTGGTCTTCTTTTCCTGGTTTCTTTTCAGCCAACCATAGATTTAAAAAAGTCCGATTAAATTCAATTCGGAAATATGAGCAGTGCTCAGGCAAAAGGGGACTCAATACACCTCTGTGTTCAATGATACCAATCGAGCCATCACATAATTATAGATCCATAATACCCACATTTTTTAACAACCGACTTTATCATGAGGTAGACTGGCCCTTCGTCATGCAGAAAATTGACCAATAGAGAAAAGTTTCAGCCCAGGTCAGCCTGCGCGGACTGCGCAGGCTGACCTGGGGTGATACTTTTCGCAGATGCATTGAGCCCCCTAATGGCTCATTTGTTTTGGATTTACTTAACGTAAAGTTTAACTTTACGTAAAGTTTCAGCCCAGGTCAGCCTACGCGGACAGCGTAGGCTGACCAGGGGCGATACTTTTCGCAGATGCATTGAGCCCCCTCATGGCTCATTTGTTTTGGCCTTACTTTTTACACCAGTTTGGACTGACATACGCCTTGCCAACGGAAGGACTGTTTTTCAAGGGAGAGTCGAGGTCAAGGTCAACGGAACTTGGGGTACGGTATGCGATGACTCATGGTCGAACTTTGATGGTTTTGTCGTCTGTAGACAACTCGGCTTCGATAATGTTTTAGCCGTTACGCCAGGGGTACGTGTGTAAGTCTTGCTTATACCAAGGAAACCTATTTAGCCATTGTGTCTTATTAGATGTTATTTTCTGAGAAAGGAAAAAACCGTCACCAAAGCATACTTTTGAGCGATGTATATTTTTAAAGCGATTCGCAGATGGAGTACATTTCGCCAGGTTTAAAAATGGTCCTTATAAAATATAAAATGCAAAATTCGTCTGCAATGATTGATATAACAAAGACACTGACTGAAAAAGGATGGATTTCCCTTTTTAATACTATGAAAATTCGTTCAACACTAATCAAATCCAGTATAATTCATAATAAACTTATAAAAAAATTTAGGAAGGAACACAGCATTTCAATTGCCTAAACCATTTTGTTAAGCTAACCTCAAATTGTGATTACTTGAAATTCAGAAAACTCTGGAGAATTATAACTCGAACGCAATTTAGAATGGTTGTTAAATGCAGCCCGTTTGATGATTAGTTTTGAAATTCAGAACCAGGGTCCGTATTTACCAATCACATAACTCCATTCTTAGTCTAATCCTAGATTTGGAAAGTAACAGAACTTCTGGTTTGCTAAACCATTTGGTTGAGCCAATCATAGGTTGTGTTACTTTCAAATCTAGAAAATTATTGAGAACATGACTATAAATATTATTACGAATGGTTAGTGGATATGGCTACAGGTATCTTCAATTTTACAGGGATATTTTGGACAAGGTACAGGCCCTATATTTCACGACGATTTAAACTGCAGAAAGAACGATACATCTTTGGACGAATGTGCTGGATTACATGGTATGATCTTAATTTCAACCCTTTAAGCGCAATAGAGGAAACACTGGCTTTTGATGTCGGCATACTTCAAGATCAGACTGCAAGATCAGATTGCACTTGACGTGCAGTCTTATCTCTGATCTATACCGCCCGCTTGTTTCGTCTAGCCTGTTAGATAAAAATCTGCCTGGGTTCCAGGGATTGTGTTTGGAGCCGTCGAAAGAGGTCCAGTGTATGGATGACCAAATTGAACTGAGATCTAATAAATGAATACATGTGAAACAAGAAATATTTCTTAAAAAGGGAAAACGGCGTAAGAGGTACTAGAATATGAATATTGAAACTCTTTTGTGATTTAGTGTGAAGAGAAACATAATGAACAGTAACCTCGTCGGCGATTGCCTCTTTTTCCCTACTGTCCTGCTTATTTTTGAAAACTGAAATTTTCAAATTAGATATGTTTTGTTTCAAAATCAGATCCTCGTTTGAAAGAGAGAGCAGCCAAAAATGTGTCTGAAAACACATGTAAACAAGTATTAATGGGCTACAGGGTAACGCTTAAAAATGTTTACTAACTAGTAAAAGAACAGGAACATCCTCTGTCACATTCATTTGCCATGGTGTGAATAAGCGCACTGGGATATCCATTGGCGGTAGCGACTATTGTATAATTATTGTTGTCATGAATTAGCCCCAAAAGAGGCTTGCAGGGGCCCACAGAATGAACATGTCCATACTTTTGACCAATCGGAATTTACCATATATTCATTCGAGAACATCAGTACAAAGAGGTATGTCAAAAGCCAACGTATTCAGCTACTTAGTAAAACTATACTAAAGGATAAATCTAGAAGAAGGATTTTAAAATCTGATTTGAAGATGCGGAAATAAGAAGATTCTGGTCCTGGCTATGTCACTGCCATTTATTGCAAGGTCTAAAAGTACAGGTTCACTGCATTCAAAGAAACATAATCTGGGTCCGTATTCACCAACCTTTCTTGAAAATACTTTTAGTCTTGTTCTCCAAGATTTTCTACATTTGAAAGTAAGACAACTTCTGATTGGCTATTCCAGTTGGTTAAGCCAATCAGAAGTTGTGTTACTTTCAAATGTAGAAAATTTTAGAGAACAAGACTAAGAATATTCTTAAGAATGGTTGGTGAATACGGACCCTGGTTACAATTTACTCGAAATCAAGTAGCAAACGGAGAAGGTCAAACATCAGATTGTCCTTTCTGAGCAGTCATTGTTCGTATTTCACAACCACTGTGAATTCAATTCTAAATATAATCTCTCTGACTCGTCACCGGATTGGCTGAGACGTTTTGTCTCAGCCAATCAAGTGGCAAGTCTTGGTATGCAGAATTAAAGCAATACTTAGAATGGTTGGAGGATACGACCTCTGACCTTGTCCTATGTCGACCAAAAGTAGATTGCAATAATGCAAAAAGTTAACTCTTTCGCAGACGACATACTTGAAGACTTGCCCAAACGGAGGGAACTTTCCGGCGACAAATTAACCCTTTCGGGGCCAAAGGGGAAAAAACGGCTTTTGCGGACGGCATAGATCAAGATAAGACTGCACAGAACGTGCAGTTTGATCTTGGATCTATACCGTCCGCTGGTTAGTCAATCTTACAAGATAGAAATCAGTCGAAGTTTTATAGATTGTATTTGGAAAGAGGTCAAGTTCGTGCATTTATATGACTGAGCTGTGCTCGGGGAAAGGGGGACTTCATGAATCTCCGTGATGCATGATACCAAGTAAGCCATCACATAATTAAATAATCCAACACTCGACTGGATCTGGCAGTAGAATGGTCATTTGACATGCAGAAAATTGACCAATAGCAAAAAGTTTTTACCTAGGTCAGCCTGCGCGGACTGCGCAGCCTGAAATGGGTCGAAACTTTTTGCAAATACATTAAACACCTTTTCACGCAGCATGGCTCATATATATTTGGCGCTGACAGAGTTAAATTCGTCTTTGATGTTTGGATTGGTCTTTGAAAGGTGAAAATTCACATCTTTTCGAAAATATTTTTCCTCAGAGTATAGAAATACGGGAGGGATTGCTAAGAGATTAAGATAAAAGAGCCTGAAAGTAAGACTTGTTTCGGGTGCTCGTGTCGGCTTTACTCTAATTCGCCTTTTTATTTTCACGACTGATTTAAAACCAAGTAATGTCGTAATAAGCTTACAAGACTTTGCACTTGTTTCGAACAGATTATTTGCCGTGAGAGGGTAAGAGCGGACGAAGACCATCAAACAGAAGTACTTGAGCGACTTCTAATTAAAGTGGTGGAAATAGCAAAATTGCATCTCTCTCTCTCTCTCTCTCTCTCGGTCTTACTGTCTCTGTCTGTCTGTCTGTCTGTCTGTGTTTATATTGCTCTATGTAAAACAACATTTAGATTGTGTTTTCATATCTACTTGGAATTTAGACCCTTCACTTACGGACTGTATCCACGCAGAGGATGCTGGAGTAATATGTTCAAAACCAGCCAGCAAAACTTATCGTAGGTATCTAAATATGCATCTTTGTAGATTACATCATTGTCGAAATAGAAAAAGAGCCATGCTCTGTGAAAAGAGGGCTTAATGCATCTCCGTGATGCATGATACCAAACAATCCATTGCATGATTATAAATCCATAATAGACACCTTTTTAACAATCGACAGAATCATGAGGTAGAATGTCCTTGGACATACAGAAAATTGACCAATAGCGAAAAGTTTCGGCTCAGGTCAGCCTGCGCGGACTGCGCAGGCTGACCTGAGTCATTACTTTTCGCAGATGCATTAAGCACCCTTTTCACACAGCATGGCTCAAATGTTTTTGCTGGTGATAGTAGATAGTATCAAAAAAAAAAATTCTACAAAACTATTCTGCCAGAAGTAAAATATTACAGCTTTATTATAAAGTTGTTTTTTTTTTCATTTATTTATTTTAGTCGGTTTATTATATCATAACATCGAAGTTGGGAGGAAAAAAAAGGGCGTGCCACTATGTTTTTAGGATGGAAAAATGACAAATTCCATTCAAAGGTCTAAGCTATATGAAGACGACAAGTGCCTTTGCCCTTTTCCAAAACAAATTTAATGACCCTGCAGAAAAGTGCTTTTGAAAACATTTCTGGAAAAGCAGAAACTGCCGGTAACCAGCATTTCCTCAATGTTTTCTACCCTTGCAAAGAAAAAAAAATCCATAGTTTTAGTCACATTTTATAGATCGTCTGAAGATGTTTTCAATTTGAACAAATCTATGTCGTTTGGAAAAGGTTAAATATATACTAACTCAATACATCACAAACATTTTTTTTAATCTTATTGAGTACCACTCTTGAAAAAAGTGTTGCATAAAAAGATATTGCGGATAACAAGTCATTTTTCTATTTGCCAGAACCCTTTTTTTTACGTGAACAAATATTGAACCGTAATTTATGATGATTATCATTATTTTAAAGGGATATTTTTAACCTGTAAGTCGCTTGAACCGACTTAAGTTGTTTTTGCGGATAGTGTCAAGATCATACTGCACAGAACGTGCTGTCTGATCTTGATCTACACTATCCGCTACTTTGTAACATATTATGGCCAAAATAAGCTTGAAATTAGAATATTTCAGACGTTTTTTTTTTTCCTCGTTGAAAAGGGCCATTCCATTAATTCTGCACACTGAGGGTTAAAGTCGACTGCCGTGAGTTGTTTCAGGTGGACATGAAAACGTTGTTATGGTTCAGTTTTTTTCTTTTACTTCAGCACAAGTCAAACATTTTGTCTTTCTTTTTTTTGTTTCAGAACAAAGATGTACCAAGTATCAGTATACATGTTTCAGCAATAATATGTGCATACCCAAACGTTGGGTGTGTGATGGTCAATATGACTGCCCCGACCAGTCGGACGAAAACTCAGTAATATGTCAATGTAAGTATGAACTTGTTCAAATGTAAGGCTAGAATTTTTAAAAAAAAAGAGAAAACTGACTAAAAAATCGAAAGACAAGACCAAATAACTGGTTTGTGCTTCAACAGTACGAAACTGAAAATTGGAATGAGTTTCTAAGTTTTTATGCGTCTATTTTTTGATCCGATATCCTGCCATCCGCAACTTCAGGTATACCCTACATTGACTCCGTATTCACCAACCATTCTTCATTTCATTTCCCGTTTAGTTCTAGATTTAGAAAGTAACACAACTCCTGATTGGCTTAACAATTTGTTTCAACCAGTCAGAATTTGTGTTAATTTCAAATTAAGAAAATTCTTGAGAATAATACTAAGATTTTTTTTTTTAAGAATGGTTAGTGAATACGTACACTGATCTTAGTCAACGATTTCCTCTTCCCTTATAAGAGCTCCAGTCATACACTTCACAGTTCAAGCCGTTTATCAGAGCATTGGTTTGTGACAGTTGACACCATGCTCTGTGAAAAGGGGGCTTAATGCATCTGCGAAAAGTATCGACCCAGGTCAGCCTGCGCGGATTGCGCAGGCTGACCTGGGTCGATACTTTTCGCTATTGGTCAATTTTCTCTATGTCCAAGGACCAGTCTACATCATGATTTAGTCGGTTGTTGAAAAAAAGTGGATCCATAATTATGTGATGACTTAATTGGTACAGTGTATCACGGATGTGCATTAAGCCCCTTTTGCCAGAGCGTGGCTCATATTTATAAACAGTTGCAAACTTATTCTGTGTGCGGACTTCTCGCCTCTAGGGTCTGAGTAATTCAAAAGTATTTCGTAGCTTACCAGAACACTTGAACTTGAGTTCTCACTCCGATTAGTCGAGCTGAAAATTATTCCCGTGGACCACTCTCTCCGACACGTTCTGTACACAGTGTTATAATCAAACCATTGTTTGCTACACTCAGCTTCATGGTGTGGTTTACAAAACCTTGTTTTGAAGCCGTATTCACAAATCAATCAAAATTCCATAACTAGCTATCTGATTGGCCGAAACGTTCTGTCTCGACCAATTAGATTGCTCGTTTTGAAATATAGTAGTAAAAGGTTGTCCAAAATTGTTGACGAATTGTATATCTGACTATCAGTTACATGTACTACATCCAGCTTCACGATGTGGTTTACAAAGGGTAGTTCCGGTATCACCAAGAATTGTGGGAGGTACTAACGCGATTGCCGGAAGTTGGCCATGGATGGCGTCCATTCAAGTTCGTTTTCCTTCCGGTATTCCAAGTAAAACACTGTGTGGAGGAACGCTGATAAGTAAAGAATGGGTAGTCACTGCTGCCCATTGTTTCGACCAGTAAGTCAACATACTTGTAGTTGTCAGTAAGATTTATGCACTTTAACTCCTTACCAAAGGACAAAATTTTGGAATCGACCAAATTGAAAGCATTTGCAGACGACAAATTAAATGTAGCTCAAATGATGATTTCAATCCATGACAGGATAGAAAACATTGTGGGAAAAGGAGAAAATGCTGGTTACCAGCATTTTCTCCTTTTCCCACAATGCTTTCAAAAGCCTTCTCCTTCAAGGTCGTTAAAACTCAGGATTGTGTGGTAAAGAGCTGACTGTAAAAGGATATGCCAATATGACTCAAACCTTACTAAGATATATGTCAGGCTTTCGAAAAGAAAAGCAAAAACTTCATCTAATGGCTTTTGTAACAAAAACTATTAAGCCTTAATCGTCGGACTGTGTGTGTGGGGGGGGGGGGGGGAACTGTTTTGGACCAAAAGCCACAACCTTGCACATTTTCTCCCGAGTACAGTCGTGCCCTTACAGTGTGAATGATGCATTTCAGTAAAAAATGAACTAAACTTAAAGATGAAATTCCTCAAACTACCTTTAACCTGATTGACTCAAAGTTGAAAAAGTTAGTTTAAGCTAAGACGCCCCGCGTTGTTTCGAAACATTTAAAATGAATTAGCATTTTTAAATCATCCCTTCTTAAATATTTTAAAATCACACTATCCATATACATAAAGGAGCCATACCCTGTGAAAAGAGGGCTTAATGCATCTGTAAGAAGTACTGACCCAGGTTCGCAGTCCGCACAGGCTGACCTGGGCCGAAGCATTTTGGATTTGGTCAATTTCCTGCATGTCAAAGGACCACTGTACTTCATGATTCGGTCGGTTGTCGGACAGAATTAACTTCATGGATCCACAATTATATGATGACTTGCTTGGTATCATGCATTACGGAGACCCGTTAAGCTCTCTTTAACCAGAGCATGGCTCATATATAAGCTGTCTACGAGTCTCCAGAATGCATTGACCTTTAATTTATTCAATTATTAATTTTTCAGGTACAAACCTACATCTTCTTACTTCCACGTCGTTTTAGGAGACTACAACACTCAACGAAACGAAAGTACAGAACAAAACATTCCCATACATAATGTCTTTATACCTTCCACATACAGAGTTGGGCATCATGGAGACGACATTGCATTGATACGGCTAGAAAAACCCGCAACAATTCAGATATCTAGTGTTAACGCCGCGTGTATAGCTAAAATGATTGATGAACCGTTCACGTCCTCAGATACATGTTATATCACCGGTTGGGGATACTCTAGTACAACTGGTAGGTGGGGGTCATCTATGGTACCAATACTCTTGAGTCATGCTTTGTGAAAAGGGGCTTAATGCACCTGCAAAAAGTATCGACCCAGGTCAGCCTGCGCAGTCCGCGCAGGCTGACCTGGGTCGAAACTTTTTGATATTGATCGGTTTTCTGTTATGTCCAAGGACCAATCTACCGCATGATACAGTCGGTTGTTAGACAAAGTGGAGTTTCTGGATCCATTATTATATGATGACTTGCTTGGTATAATGGATCACGGAGGTACATCGAGCCCCGTTTTGCCAGGGCGTGCCTCATTTGATATATGCTGTTTATGCTGTTTCTGTTACTCATAGTCCGTTTCTAGAAAGCTATGGAAGCCTCATTGAATAAATTCGCCTCAGCTCGAGATACTTTAAGCGAAGTACGAGTACAAGTAACTTTGATCTACAAAGATTTCTGTATCTCGTCGAAATATTTTATACTTATCGCGAAAAAACCATCTGAGAGGCGGAGTCCCTAAAAGGCCCCCGTCTTTGACAGTTTTATGTGCTTATATTTTATTTCACAAACTATGTTAAAAGTCAGCAAATTGACATGCAGCAGGACCATTAAGGTTATTGCTTCTGCTTTGCACCGTCAATATGGCGCCATGAGGGCGTCATCATAAATCTTGTTTTATTTGCTACATCTCTGCTTTCAGTGTATCACATTACTGAAAGGCAAGGTAGCAGCCAAAAGTAAACATTAAGGGTGTTAAAATGCATTTAAATTTAAATCATACCGTTTAAAAGCAGTGAAATTTTTGTGAGGATAACTATCTGTTATGGTATGGTCGGACCAAGTGTTAGTCCCTGGCAGAAAAATTAATTTCAAAACCAGGTAAAAAGTAAACGAAAGATAGAGCGACCTGACAACTTTTGACCCACTTTAAGAAGTCATAATTTGCCTGAGACTAACACTTTGACTGACAATACAATAATAGATTTCTGTCTTTAAAACGGTAGAAAACCTTTGCAAAAGAAAGAAGAAAAGTGCTGGTTACTAGCATATTCTCCTTTTTTCCGCAACGTTTTCAAAGGCTCCTTCCTCATAGTCATTAAGTTGGGGAAGGTTCGGTAAAGTGCTCAGTCTGTCGCTTCAGATTCCAGGCCATCCCATGTTCTACAACAAGCAAAGGTGCCCATCATAGATACCTCTTTGTGTAACACGTGGTACAACAACACACTGACGTCAGGCGTATTGTGTGCCGGCTACCAATATGGAGGAATCGACGCTTGTAAGGTACCGTAACTCTTTACGAAACAATCACATGATTTCACGATCCTCGAGAAGAGACATTTTGAAAACATTGTAGGAAAAGGAGAAAATGCTGGTAACCAGCATTTTCTCCTTTTACTATTATGTTTTATACCCTTTTAATGAAAAGTCGTATCGTTTGGGCGACATTCATTTTGAGGTATGCAAGTGCTTTGATTATGAACACCATTTTGCTGAAGATTTAATATCAGATCTCCAGATAAGAGGAAGTTATAATATTATAAATCCATTATTTCTCTTCCAAACCCTATGTTGTGGGTACTCATTAGAATCGTCTCGATGAGTACCCATAACATAGGGTTTTGTGGAGAATAACTAATATGTTCAAGTTTGAAATCAAAATCACTCCCTTTAACTGGAACTCTGTAATATGTTGTCTACGTGCGATGTATCATTTATCAGTTCAAGTAAACCTATGCTGATACGATCAATTTTAAACGAAACACAATGCCACCCATAAGAAACTGTAAAAGCACTAATTTCGTTTAATAATTTCATGGGATGAATAGGTATCGGGTAACCTCTTATAAATGGATGCAACTTAATGATCAAGTAGTGATGAATAAAAAATTAAAAAAAAAACAATAAGAACGCAGATATCTTAAAGTTCTTTTACATAATGCCTTGCCAGATTTTCTTTTTATCTAATGATTCGGTACTTCATAAAAATATTTCTATCGTTGTTTTTGCTGGTAATATTTTTGCATTACCTGTATTGTAACTGTATTCGGTAGGGTGATTCGGGAGGGCCACTGGCGTGTAAGAGAGGTTCTCGATGGTACCTTGCTGGTGTTATTTCGTGGGGCAATGGGTGTGCAGAGGCCTTCCATCCGGGCATCTACACAGATATTAGTCACTATATACAGTGGATAGCTAACGTCGTTATAACATCAGATCCAAGGAAAAACGATGAAATTGTTGGATGATGAAGTGTATGCCATTTTTACCGTTTTTTGTATAAACTGTCCTTTTAACCCTTGGGCTGCTAAGTGCGACTCACTGACCTTTTGCGGTCAGCGTAGATCAAGATCAGACTGCACAGAACGTGCAGTCTGATCTTGGATCTACACTGTCCGATAAGAAGATATCTCTCCTCCAAAAATACCTTTTAAAGAAGAAAATTTGGGTTTTCACTATTCGCTTAAAAATTTCCTTTCTTTTATTTACCAGGATAAGGCTTAATGCCAAATAAATGAAATGGATATTCTCCTCCTATTCACAAAAAAAAACATGTTGACCCTTTATCACCTTTTCCACATTTCTGTTTCTCATACATTAAAAGTAATAATATGGGAGAAATGAACTGTGGGAAGCAAAAGGGGTATCAGAACACCTTATCTCAATATTTTCACCTTGAGCTCCATAATGTATGAACGGCGCTCTGGCAAAAGAGGATTTAACCCTTTACCAGACGACACAATTTTAGACCCATTCAAAATGAAAGCATTTGCAGACGACAATTTAAATGTGGCTCAAATGGTGCGAGTTTTCTTTGATAGGGTAGAGAACATTGTTGGAAAGAGAGAAAATGCTGGTTACCAGCATTTTCTCCTTTTCTCACAATGTTTTCAAAAGGCTTCTTTCCCAGGGTCGTTAAAAGGCGGCATTGTGCGGTAAAGGGTTAACACACCTCCATGGTCAGCCTGCGCTGCGCAAGTTTACCATGTCGATACTTTTTGGTAGATGCATTAAGCCCCCTTTTCACAGAGCATGACTCAATTGTACATGCACCACTTCATCGCATGACGAAATGTGGACAAATGTGGGTTATGATTTGCCATATGAAATATTGCCCTTAGTGTTTACTTGTAACGCTCGAGTGAAATAAAATATGTGTTCTGTTCTGCTCGGTTCTGTTCTGTTTCCAGACCTTGAAGATATAGGCTTTGAAAAGCATTGTGGGTAACCAACATTTGCTCATTTACCAAAACTGTGTTCTGCTTTTTGATTGAAAAATCTCAAAACCTTTAGCTATATCTAAAATTTTCGCCTTCAAATGCTTTTAACCCGTAGGCTGCTAAGCGCGACTCACTGACCTGTTGCGGACAGTGTAGATCAAGATCAGACTGCACGGAACGTGCAGTCTGATCTTTGATCTACAATGTCCGATAGGGAAATATTTCCCCAACCTCCATAACTTTGAAATACCAAAAATTTGTTTTTACCATCGATTTTAAAGTTTCATTTAAGTTATTTAGCAGGGTAAGGATTAATAAGAGCGAGTGTAAAATTTTGTCCTCTGGTAAAGAAATAAAATCAACTTAAACTGTATGTAGTACCATCAACTCCCTGCCTGTTTTCAAGATTAACCCGTTTTCGAACCTGAAATCATATTTGAATCCCTATGCGTTGTTATTTTGGCTGCTAAAATAGTCATGTGATCATACGGGAGTCACATGAATGACACAGTCGTCACAACTCGGCCGATTCCGTACCTACATCTAACCTCGTCCGTATAAAGGAAGCTTCCATTTTGAACTACCAATTACATGATCTTAAACATGGCGGCGCCCCTGTAGATCGCTTAGCAACGACATGAACAACCACGATGAAGTTATTCACTTCTATCGATCTGTCGATGAAAGCTCGCAACGAAATTGATAAACTACGCTAAAAATTGAATGTACAAACTGTTTGCCGACTGAAATATTCTTAGAAAGGTAACGATAGAAAATTTACTCACGTTTTCTTTTTTAAGAGGAGATTTACAATTTTAATAAAGGTAAAGCGGTGTGCTTCCGGAGATGTGCGAAATGTACCGTGCAGGTGCATATCAAGCTACGTGATACAGCCGAGGGATTTGATCACCGGATCACCCGAGGTATGCCGAATGATGAATGACACATTCCGATGGACAGTTTGATTTAAAATTTTCCTCGCCCTATTTTGTCCTTTAACCCTCTACCTCACAGTGCCGACTTTTAACGACCCTGGGGAAAAAGCCTTTTGAAAACATTGTAGGAAAAGGAGAAAATGCTGGTAACTAGCATTTTCTCCTTTTTCCACAATAGTTTCTTCTCTATCAAAGGGGGCCCTATCTACCTATTATTCTACCCGATCACCTATCATTTGAGCCACATTGAAATTATCGTTTGCAAATGCTTTCTATCTGGACAAGTCCACATTTTTGTTGTGTGGTAAAGAGTTAAGTTAACGGCTGAACATTCTTTCGGACTTTGTGCCATTAACAAATATATAAGGTGGATATTCCCCATCCATATGTTTTTCAAGCATGCAAATTTTTTAAGGATACCGTATTACTGAAAGGTTATAACACACTGGCTTAATTCCAAATCTTCGCTCACTAATGCATACAAGTTAGTGACAGATACAGGAATGCCTTTTCTATTGCTGTTAGGAGAGTACTTTTAGAAACTATGATGCTTTCATCCGTCCCTGTCAATTCTCTTTAACTGTTTACCAGACTATAACTTCAGTTTTTAAAACATTGGCAGACGACAAATTCAATGTGGTTCGGTTGCTGGGATCTGTCATTCGAAGGATAGAAATCGTTGTATGAAAAGTAGAAAATGCTGGTTACCAGCATTTTCTACCTTTCATACATCGTTTCAAAAGCTTTGTTAAGGTAGACGCTAAAACTCGCGATCTTTTTTTTTTTTTTGGAGGGGGGGACGGGAGGGGGGGTGGGTAAAGGGTTAAGTAAGGAAAGACTTGAGTTTTGTCAGTTAGATTTTTTTAGAGTTTCTCTGTTCGTAGTCTTTAAAAATTTAGTTATTGGTCCCTGTACATTAGGTCCTGCGTGTGGACTGTATTATAGATATAAAAAAAAAAGTTGTAAAATACGTCATTATTAATTTTGTTTGGACGCCATGACAGTTTTTGTCTCTAGGGTGGTGGGAAAAAAATGATTATTTTAAGGAATGCAGAATTTAAGTAGGAATATTGGTTTAAAAGTACGTCTATACCAGAGGTGACACAAGAAGACACATCTGAATGGGGGGAAGGCTTCCAGGTAAAAAAGAAGAGGCCTTGTTTAACTCTTTACCAAACGACAAATACATAGACTGGTCCAATTTGAAAGAATTTGCAGACGACAAATTAAATATGGCTGAAATGATGAAATTTGTATTTGATAGGGTAGAAAACATTGTGAGAAAAGGAGAAAATGCTGGTTACCGGCATTTTCTCCTTTTCCTACAATGTTTTCAAAAGCTTTCTTTTTCAGGGTCGTTAAAACTCGGGATTGTGAGGTAAAGAGTTAAGACATTTTTAGAGACTTTCCCCTGTGCGGGGGTGCAGTCTCATATCTATGTAGACATTGGACGAGATATATTTCGAACATAATAAAGTGGTGAAACGACATCTATTCGAATGAAACTTTAATAAAAAAACAAAAGTATCAAAAGTTTTCTTATGTAATATAATAATATATGTATAACAGATAAGTAAGAAAAATTGCTGAAAAACTCTACGTTAAATGCACTCCAATGTCGTATTTACAAAATCTGATATCTGATTATGTTGATTTCGTAGTTTAAGCATTGATCATACATGGATATCAATCAATCTCATACTAAATGCAAGAATCGATCTTTTTATCAGATCGAAATCTGTGAAGCAAAAACCTTTCCTTCCCTAAAATATGAGCAATGCTCTATGAAAAGGGGGCTTAACGCATCTGCCAAAAAAAAAATATCGACCCATGTCCGCCTGCGCAGTCCGCGCAGGCTGACATGGGTCGAAATTGTTTTGCTATTTGTAAATTTTCTGCACGTCAAATGATAATTTTACCTCCAGATCCAGTCAATTATTTAAAAAAAATGGATTTTATGGATCAATAATTATGTGATGACTTGCTTGGTATAATGCAGCGAAGAGGTGCATTAAGCTCCCTTTTAACAGAGCATGGGTCAAATTATAAAGTGCAACAACAACCTCTTCGTACCAAGACTATAAAGGGATAAAATCAAGATGGCGTTTGTGTCTCATTTATTTATGTGCCATGCTCTGTGAAAAGAGGGTTTAATCATCTTGAAAAAGTATCGACCAATGTCGGCCTGCGCAGTCTGCGACGGCTGGCACTATGTCGAAACTTTTATCTTTTTGTAAATTTTCTGCATGTCAAAGGACCAATTACTTCGTGACTTAAGTTGGTTGTGATTCAAAATGGATTTAATGAATCCAATAACATGTGATGACTTGCTTGTGTAATGAATTGCAGAAATGCATTAAACCCCCTTCTGCCAGAAAGCCCCTCATTTGGATGTGCCTAAGAAAAGAGACATTTTTCTTTTTGTCCATGCTCCCAAAACATTGCTTTCAGCACTTTGTTATTAGAGTCTGGTGTCAGGGTTATACTGGGAGTCCTCAAACGCTTTGTTGTCGTGAGCTTTTCCGTTTGTTGTGTAAGCTGTGCGGCGATTCTCATCCAGGACGGATGTAATGTTTTCTTTAATGTCGTCACCATATATCTGTAAAACATTGATTTGTCCCTGTTTATATGTATATAATTTTTTCATGTATGTCATAAAGCCTACGCAGAATCAGACTAATCAATTAATGCATTAGTTGGGCTAATTGTTTCGATTTTGATCCACGGCAAGGTCATGCTAAATTCTGAAGAAGGTCACTGGACCTACAGAGAGTATCAAACAGTACACTGATATCCGTCTGTATTGCCCCAGAGACAGACAGTTAAATAGATCGAGAGGATTTTTTTTTCGGTGAAAGATCGAAATTTATTTCATTGAGTGGACATCATCGACAGTTGTTTTCGGTAATTCCCCGAGGCGTACCCCCTCACATGAGAACGCATCACAATATTACGTAAAGCGCGACAAATACAAAAATAAATTACGTCATATTTCCCTCTGGTTGAATCGCACACGCTGTTCGCCTAGGTAACTAGTGCGCGGGAACTACTGTTTCCGTCTTCAATTTAAGAGTTTGAAAATATGAAATCGGTATTTTCACTGGTCGTAACCATGAAATATTAAACCATAATGCACCATTATTTCTCGATAAACTACCGAAAAGCATGAAATAAATACAGAATTTTTGTTTTTCTCGGTGAAAGATCGAAGTTTATTTCATCTAGTGAAATATTACGGATGATATTCATGAGATGAAATAAATTTCGATTTTTCACCGAAAAAAAAAATATTCTATTCACTTCATGCTTCTAACCCCTATTTTGTTGCAACTTTCATCAAAATCCAGTACAGTTGTTTTCGGTAATTCCCCGTGGCGTACCCCATCACATAAAGCATTACAATATTACGTAAAGCGCGAGAAATTAAGCGTGAATTACGTCATATTTCCCTCCATTTTGAATGGCAAGCGCTGATTACCTAGGTAACTTGAGCGCGGGAACTACTGTTTCCGCCTTAACTTGAAGAGTTAGAAAATTTAAAATCGGTATTTTCACTGGTCGTAACCATGAAATATCAAACCATAGTCCACCATATTTTCTCGATAAACTACCGAAAAGCATGATAAAGCATATTGTTATGTTCCACGATTTTTTTTTTTATCCTGATGTTTTGTTGTGACATTGATTTTCATAAATAAATTGCATTTAAATAGCCTCGGGTCATCTAACTTAAAAACGTCGTAGAAATTCTTTTTTTTCTTTCCTGCATGATATAAATGAGCCATCCTCTGTGAAAAGGGGGCTTAATGCATCTCCGTGATGCATCATACCAAGTAAGTCATCACATAATTATGGATTCATAAAATCCATTTTGTATACGAACCGACTGAATCATGTGGTAAACTGTCCTTGGGCTTGCAGAAAACTGACCAATGGCAAAAAGTTACGACTGAGGTCAGCCTGCGCGGACTACACGGGCCGAACTGGGTCGACATTTTTTGCAGATGCATTAAGCCCCCTTTTGACAGAGCATGACTTAAATGTGAAAATAATGATTTCAACTTTCTAAGTATCATAGTGACAATCGTCCATTCAATTGAGCGCCTGAGTTTCCTTATTACCGGGCAAAGCTTTCTGTGGACATCATGAACTGGTACAAGTAAGGCAGAGCGAAATGTAAAGGCGCGGACATTGACTTCTGGGATGATTTTCGTGTTGAACGTGGCAAAAGGAACAACTGTTTGTCACAAAGCAAATGAGCCATGCTCTGTGAAAAAAAGGGGGCTTAATGCATCTGCGAAAAGTATCGACCCAGGTCAGCCTGCGCAGTCTGCGCAGGCTGACCTGGGCCGAAACTTTTCGCTATTAGTCATTTTTTTTTTTTTTTTTGTATGTCCATGGATCAGTCTACCTCATGATTAAGTCGATTGTTACCAAAAGTGGCTTTTATGGATCCATAATTATGTGACGGCTTGATTGGTATCATGCATTACGGAGATGCATTAAGCCCCCTTTTGCCAGAGCATGACTCATTTTTTTTTTTTAGCCATAATGTTGTCAAATTTGTATCCTTCACAGACATAAAAACTGTTATAAACACTTTACCAAACGACAGAGTTTTACACCTGTCCAAATTGAAAGCAATTACAGCAACCAATGGAAGGAGCTCATATGATGACATTTGCTTCTGAAAGAGTAGAAAACATTATTGGAAAAAGAAGAAAACGCTGGTTACCCGCTTTTCTCCCTTTCCCACATTGTTTTCAAAAGCCCTTTTTCTCAGGATCATGAGAAACGGGATTGTGTGGTAAAAGGTTCACTAACTTTGAATAGAATTATTAATTAGGAGTTTTGCCTAGTTGTTCATTTTTAGTCTTATTCCCCATGATTTTAAACATTTGAAAGCAACACAACTCCTGACTGGCTAAACCAAATGGTTTAGCCAATCAGGAGTTGTGTTACTTCCAAATGTAGAAAATTCTTGAGAACAAGACAAAGAACCTTCTTAAGAATGATTGGTGAATACAGACCCCGTTTTTTTTTTTTTTGTACTACAGAGGAAGAATGCATTCGAAAACATTGCGCGAAAGGGATAAATGCTGGTAACCATTTTTCTCCTCATCTCTTTCAATCAAAAACCTCATCATTTGGACAAGAATGGTGGTTACCAGCATTTTCTTCTTTTCCCACAATGTTTTCAAAAGGATTCTTCCTCGGGGTTGTTAAAAGTTGGCATTATATGGCAAAGGGTTAACCATAATTAAACCATACCTCGCGATGTCTGACTCCAAATCTCAGTGGTTTTCTGATCTTCTCCGGTAAAAATGGACAGAAGATGTCAAAAAATGGGCAGATAAGTTTTGGATTTAAAGTTGACGGATCCGTCCTACCTGCAAGATGAACATGAAACTTTTTTCACCAATCAGAAGCATCTGCTGCAGACGAAAGGTTTGGTTGGTTTGTTTGGGATATTTTTTGTTTGGTTTTTAACGCCGTATTTAATATTATTTCATTTATATCGCAGCGGCCCGTGAACCTATCCTTGCTTTCCTGGAGTTTGTTTTCACCCGTACTTCGCACAATAATCTCCCCAAGGTACTATGTGGTTGCTTTCCTACACATTCAGAGTCGAAACAATGATTAGCTGTGACAGAGGAATAAATTCTATTGCAACGACTATCATCAATCCTCGGAGCGAAACATTATCTTCTGCTAGGTGGCATTTTTCAAATACATAACCTATCTGATATAGGCATTCTGGGTACGGAAGCGGACTATTTTTCAAGGCGGGAATCAATGCAATGAATTTAAAAATAAAATATCCGTTTACTCTCTAAAACCTACCTTGTACGATTCATCTAGCCATGGTTAGCTAGCATATAACCTATGCACCAGCCATTTATAAACATAAGCTTCAGACATATGCGTAATAGTGTGTCGTCCCAGATCAGCCTTTGGAGTCTGTGACTAATCCGAGTCGACACTTCTCGTTTTTGTGCGATTTTCTGTTTCACGAAAGTCTACTGTATGAAAAAAAATCTTATGTAGTCGTAAAGTGCCGTCTCGGATTAGCCTGCACGGACTGCGCAAGTTAATCCGAGATGGCACTTTACGCAAATATTCGAAGGTCTCATTTCGTATGTTGCGGGCCAAGTGATGATGACGTATTAATCGCTGGTCGCTTAATCTCCCTATCTGTATTTCCTATTTAAAACAGCAGCGTTGATCACCCTTTCACGCCAAATATACGAAGCAGTGATTGTCAGTGAATAAAAAGAGATCCAGATTCGGTTGAACTATTTCACGGAAGAGTGAGCATAGTGTATCTAAGATCAGACTACATGTTTTCTTCAGTCTGTACTAGATCGACACTGTTCGACAACACAACTAAAGTTAGATACAGGATAAATGCTGCAATTACTCCGGTTCAACCCCAAAGTATGTTATATTTTGAACCCCCAGGTTGCTTTGTGAGCCGTGTCCTGTCTGAAAACTCGTATCTTCATGTAAAATCTTATTTTTGAAGCAACGGAAACAAAAAGCAGCTGGTCACCAAAAATTCCAGCACAACCTCAAATTTTTCAGGAGCCTTGACAAACATTTTTAAATACTTGGTGCATGAAGGTAAATGACGTCAAGTGCTGTGACATGCAATTGAGCCATGCTCTGTGAAAAGGGGGTCTTAATGCATCTGCAAAAAGTATCGACCCATGTCAGCCTGCGCAGTCCGCGCAGGCTGACATGGGTCGAAACTTTTTGTTTTTGGTAAATTTTTCTGCAAGTCAAAGGACCATTCTACCTCATGATTCAGCCGGTTGTTATACAGGAGAATTTTATGGATCTATAATTATGTGACGACCTGCTTGGTATACTGCATCACGGCGATGTATTAAACTCCCTTTTGCCAGAGCATGACTCAATTTCATGCTTTGAAGAAAAAAAAAAATATATGAAATCAAAAGCCTATGGCATGTATCCACTAATTCGAAATTCAACTTTTGTTGTAATTTTTCAAAACGAAAAGACACCTGCCTTGGTAGCTCAGTGCTTAGCGTATCTGACACGTGGCCTGGTGGTTGCAAGTTCGATACCCGGGTGAGGCAAACTTTCTTTCCGGCGATTTTTCGCCTCTCACCTCTGATGCACGTGAGAAAAGGAGTCAGTGGCTTTGGAAAGAAAGTTGTGTTAGTACTGGCGTGAGAAAGCCAGGAAACACATAGGTGCGTCACTGACCGCCATGATATGACCGGAGCTGTTAAAATGGCGTTAAACCCCTATACATACCAAACCAATCAAAGCGAAAAGAAAAAAAAAAGATTAAACAAGATTAATGTATATGCAAGTTCTTTACTTACCCGTAATAAAGCTAACAATGAGGCCGACCACCACCACAGTACAAACACCAATACCAGAGTACCAAATATAGGACACTGTGTACAGTCGCTGAATTCCGCTGTAAAAACGTGCAAGTCAAAATAGCGGCCAAAACAATGGGGTGTTAAAATGCATCTATTTTTAATTAATACCATTTAAAAGTATGGAAATTATTGTGAGGATGACAACCCATTATTGTGCGGTCGGTCTAAAAGTTACGAGGGTCATTCATTTAATTGTGTCACTGGGTGTTTATGAGACACATTATATTAAATGCATATATTTTGTTCGTTTCATCCCTTCAAAATATTCTCTATTGACAGAAATACATTTTTCAAGTCTGGTAATCCAGTCTGTGAATGCTGCAAAATAGGTTTTTCTGTGGGCATACCTTGCAGACACTGAAAAATGGCACTTCCCATGGCACTTTTAGAGTCATATCGACGCACAGAAAGAGTTTTCTTGCATAAAGGAAAGAGAAAAAAGTCACATGAGCTGGTGTCAGGAGAATAGGGTGGGTGGGGAAGCTGTGCCATCTTTTCCGTTTCCAGGAAATTCTGAACAATTGCAGACTTGAGAGCAGCTGCATTGTCATGAATAAGGCACATGCCTCTTAATCTGGTTTCAGTAATATAGCCAGTGAATATGACTGCACCTACATAATTTTCAATAACTTTGGAAAGAACGAACCTATTACAACAAAATTTCGTGCCAGTATTCAGACCAACTTCCTTACGAAAATACCGTTATTTCCTTGTGATACATACGGTCATGCGGTATGGAGACCCATTAGTGACACAATTAAATGAATGACCCTCGTAATTGCTGACAGGAAAATGAATTTCAAACCAATGAAAAAGTAATCAACAGATAGAGAGACCTTGCAACTTTTGTCATGGTTTAAAAATTCTGCCAGCGACTAAGGCTTGGAACGACTGTACAATAACAGATTAACATCTTCACAATAATTTCAGCACTAGTAAATTGTATAATTTAAATTTAAATCCATTTTACCACACCCTTTGTTTACTTTTGGCTGCTACTGGGCCTTCAAAAATTATTTGACCGATAAATGGTATAACAAGAGCTGGTCTCTGATGTGATAACAGAGAAGTCCCCTACTGATCAGTAGTTTAATCTTACTCTTCCTAGTTTTGGTAACAGTTACCTTGACTTTTACCCTAGGCATTCAATGAAGATATGAGCATAAACTGTATATCAATATAGATCACTGTTATTTAAAACTAGAAAAAAAAAAAAGAACAATACCCACGTGTATTTATCAAATATGGATGTCGTCACTTCCGGAACGAGGCTTGTCACGTTGGATATGACAGGCGCTGGGGTTGCTAGATCTGAAATGTTCCAGTTACAGCCTATCGTGGATACAGGCGGTTTGATGGTGACGCTAGTCTTAGTGAAAGTGGCACCGAGTCCGATCCATAGTAACAGTGACAAGCTGGTAAGTATTCCACAGGTACCACCCTGAAAAAAAAAGTTTCAGTAACCTGAAATTCAAACCAATTCGGGTAATATTCCTGCTCACTGAATAAAAAGAAAACGAACCATGCTCTTGCAAATGGGGGCTTAATGCATCTCCGTAATCCATTACACCATGCATGTAATTACATAATTATCGAACCATAAAATCCATTTTGTCGAACAACAGGCTAAATCTTCGGGTAGACTGGACCTTTGACTGCGTAGGCTGACGTGGGTCGATACTTTTCGCAAATGCATTAAGCCCCTTTTTGCCAGAGCATGGCTCAAATGTTGCCTTTAGTAACATTAAATTAAGTCTCGTTATTCTTTTTAATGCAAGCAGTTGTGTTACTCTAATAAATAAACCGTGAGTGTAGACAAAATTTAAACTATATTTACACCGGTAGTTTCATTTCTGAGTTTTATTGGAAAGACAGTGCAGACTTCCAGAAATATTATTGGCCATTAGACCAAAGGTTTCACAAAGCTCCATGTGTATAAATGTGTTAACAATTTTGTTTTAAAAACCTCAGTTCTAAAGAAAACTATCAACAGAACTTACAGGCCACAATAAAAAGCCTGTGAATTTCCCATCGAGGAAATATTTTGAACACAACAAAGAAGAACTATAACTCAAACTCGATAAACCTTTCATTAACAGTTTATATTATTGTTTGTTTTTGGGAATACATGTTTAAAACCACAAGCCCTGACAAGATTATATAAACATTACCGAGTTTGGTTTACAAATTATCTCGTCACGGCACATGATTTAAAATCTGTTATCCGAAACATAAACAATGATATCACTCGAACAAATTGACCTAAAATTGACCTTTATGCAAGGAATAATGAGAGTGATATTTTTATCATCGCGTATTTGTAATCGGAAGGTACGGAAATTCTATTAACGCTAAATATCGAATTTTACCCTCTCAGTACTATGGTCAAAATAAGAAGCTTTTGTAGATGACATGGATCAAGATCAGACTGCACAGATAGTCTATCTTAGATCAATGTCATCCGCCACGTATTAACAATTTTAAGCAACGAAATCATGGTTAATTCGGGTATCTTAACTGTTCTTTAAAGACACGATGAATCTATTAGCCGCATAAAAAGTTGAAAATCGTTCAAAGTTCCGCAGTCAGACGACAACAGCCGGAGCTAAGTTTGGACAGTAATTCCAGCGTATAATATATGGTAATGGAGGTCTTTCATTTCATGTCAATTTATTTGATTAATATAAACTGGTAATGAAAGGTTTATCGAGTGATAGCTATACTAACAGGTTTTATTGAACAAATACACACTAGAGATATACCACAAACACTGAACATACATGCACGAGAGAACTACGGAATACCGTTAGGCCCATCGCCTTTGAATGTGTTAATTTGAAACGCCATACTCGATAGTACAATGATAATAACGCTAAATAACGAAAGTACGATGATGAAAACGCTCGTTTCAAATTAAAACATTCAAAGAATCAAAGGCCATGGCCCTAAGGCCCTAACGGTATTCCGAGGGAGAAAAGGTAGAACAGGAATCTACAAAAACACACTAATTTGCTATACTTGTTACATTCTTAAATAAATTAATTTATTTATTTATCTTTTTTTTTTAAGTTTTCACTGCATATACATACCCATTTATTTGCCCATGGAAATAACATACCAAGCGTAAAAGTTCCCAGTAAAGGACCACCAAGCACACCGAACAGAACGTAGGCCAACTGTTAGAAAATATTTACACGAAAATGTAACAGCAAAATAATATTAAATGGCGTGCAACACGCGAAAAGGGACCTTCGGGCATATGCGTAAAAGCGTGTCGTCCCACACCAGCCTGTGCAGTCTGTGACTAATCCGACACTTCCCGTTTTTGTGCGATTTTCTGTTTCACGAAAGTCTACTGTATGAAAAAATCTACATAGACGTAAGGTGCTGTCTCAGATTAGCCTGCGCGGACTGCGCAGGCTTATCCGGGACAACACTTTACGCAAATGTCCGAAGGCCCCTTTTCGTGTGTTTCACTCCAAATGATATGCAGCAAAATATTTAGCTTCGGATCGAACAATCAGTAAATAAATCAGCCGTGCTCTGGCAAAAGGGGGCTTAAAGCATCTCCGTGATGCATTCTACCAAACAGGTCATCACAGTAATAAAGATCCATGAAATGTCTAACAAGTGACTGTATCGTAAGTTAGACTGGTCCTTTGACATACAGAAAATTAACCAATAGCGAAAAGTTTCGGCTCAGGTCAGCCTGTGCGGACTGCGCAGGCTGACCTGGGTGGATACTTTTCGCAGATGCATTAAACCCTCTTTTCACAGAGCATGGCTCAAATGTATATTACCAATTTATAGTACGGATGATAAAAAGCATCATTATAGTACAACAGAGTAGTTCCGCTACGTGTGTTTGTCAATATAATACAAACGGATAACAAATTTTGCACCAAATGTATAAAGAAGGTTTAATAAATCTGGAAAAATGTGTAGCAAAAGCTATACTTATAGTACTTATGAAAAGAGAGTTCAGTACAAAAATCAAAGCGCTAAAATTACTGTAAAACTGAGTCATATACAGTATCCAGGTCAACATGCGCAGCCCGCACAGACTGACCTGGGTCGAAATTTTATGATGTCGGTTAAATATTCTGCATGTCAAAGGACGATTCTTCTCCATAACTCCACCGATTTTTAGACCACATGGATTCATGTTATATAACTACTTGCTTGGTATAATGCATAACGGAGATACATCAAAGTTCCCCCACCCCCATCCCAGACAGCCACTCATCTAGCGCTAGAAAAATATCACACGAGCGCAAAAAGTCTCGTTACATGAATACAAATTACTTCATTTCAAAAAAGGTTCTCCAACTCCTTTGTCTCAAGAAACATGAGGAAAGCATCTTTTGAAAACATTGCGGAAAAAATGAGAAAATGCCGGTGATCAGCATTTTCTCCTTTTTCTACAAAATTTACTACCCTTTCAGAAACAAATCCAATCTTTTGAGCCACGTTCAATTTGTCGAATGCTTTCCATTTGGACAATCTAAAGTTGTGTCGTACGGTAAAGATTTAATTTAAAAAAGCACGAATTATTTCCCTTAGCTTGGGAATTGCACCATTACGTTTTACATTTTCTTTTGAAATGGTTATCGTATCAAAACGCACAGAAAACATTACTCCGAGTTTTACGAAGGAATATGTAACATACAGTAAGTACCTGTAAGATCATGGTTCCAACTTGGGAAACAATGAAGGCAAAGGCGAGAGCCAGCAATCCAAATAGAATAACTGAAAAAAAAGATTAGAGTGAATGAATTTGTATTATAGTAAAAATGATATTAGTGAGATGTTACTGAAGGAAATTGATTGTACGGTGTTTAACGCCGTTTTCAACATTATTTTAGTTATATCGCGGCGGCCAGTGCACCTATCCATGCTTTCCTGGAATTTTCTTCTACCAGTACTACGCAGAATATTCTTTATAAGCCACTGGCTGCTTTCCCACATAGCCATCGTCAGATACTGAAGGAAAACGAAACCACCCTTTTTGACATGCAGACCCACTGCTTTCAAAAGTTGACGTTTACTTGCAAATTAAATGCACACTTAGGGCCAAAAGTACAACAATTCGGAGGTCAGGGTTGCTAACAAATTTGTTTCATACCATTTAAAGGTAAGGATATTTTTATAAGGCTGACAATTTTTCTGCCAGCGACTGGAATTTTGACAGATTTTACTATAACACACTGTCAGGCTAATAATGATGTCCATATTTTTCAATGGTATTAATTAAATTTGGATGGGCTAGCGGACTTAAATCTAGTTACAGTTAAGTCCATAACTACATGTATTCATATCGAACGGATTGCGTTATATACGTTAAATCGTAAATTCCCCTTACCAAATGCCCTGGACAACCAAGTGGCTCTAGTTGATGACAAACCCATACAACAATATGGCTTGACAAAGTCTTCCAGCATTACCGCTGCTACAGCGTTCAGCCCAGATGAAATTGTACTGAAAAAGGTAGAACAAAATGTGGAGAAAAACGGTTTTACAAATTTCAATGAAGGGGCAAGTTAAAAGTAGTTATAAAATCCCGAAACCTAAACAAAATGACATAATAAACATAATAAATGTTTTGTTTTTGGACAAATCGATCTCTAGTGTGCCCGCTAATCCTTATATGTTTTTATCAGATGTACATGCCTTTATTTTGGAAAAGCATATCCGCTGTAAAGGCCATTGGGTACTTGCAATGCCGAGTACGAGTTTCTTTGAATAACAACCCATGTCATTCTTCCCGTTTACCCAATACTTCATAATGAGTATTTAAAGGTATATGACCAGGATAAAATTGTGTTTATTCTAAGAAAAAAAAAATAACGTAAATGTTTTACTTACCTCAGACTTCCACTGAAGACACAAGACAACAAAAGTCCAGGTAGCCCGTGTAAATCACCCAGTAGGTCCATCATGTATAAAGGTAACAACTAGAAAACAAAGAGTCATGCTCTATTTAACCTTTTACTGCACAATGCCGCCTTTAAGTTCCCCTGGGAAAGACGCCTTTTGAAAACATTGTGGTAAAAGGAGAAAATGCTGGTAACCAGCATTTTCTCCTTTTCCCACAATGTTTTCTACCCTATCAAAGAAAAGTTGCGCCATTTTAGCCACATTGAAATTGTTGTCTGCAAATGCTTTCAATTTGGACAAGGTTAAAATTTTGTCGTCTGGTAAAGGGTTAAAAAGGTGTTTTAATGCATCTGCAAAAAGTATCGACTCTGGTCAGCCTGCGCGGACTGACCGGGGCCGAAAATTTTTTGCTATTGGTCAATTTTCTGTATGTCCAAGGAACAGTCCACGTAATGAAAAAGTGGCTATTATGGATCCATAATTATGTGATAGCTTGATGGGTACAATGCATCACGTAGGTGCATTATGCCCACTTTTTCCATTAGTAAATTTCTTCATTTCAAAACACCGCTCGACCTCATGATTCAACCGGTTTTTAGACAAAGTGGTTCCATGTTATGCAATGACTTGATAGGAATATCGCATTATGAAGATGTATTAAATCCTATTTTCCCAGAGCACGGTTATATAAATGTACTTGTCATTACTGAATTCATCCTGTCTTTATTGACACATATTTTTTGATGGCCCTTTACTAATCTTTTGGATACAAAATCGAGGGAATTTGTAGGTAGGAGAGTGCTATGTCTTCCGGTCAAGCGCTATTTTTTCAGAGAGCCTATGAGAGAGGGCGGGACAACAATATTTTTCTACAAGCATGTCGCGATATTTTTTAAAAAATCAATTTAGTCTCAAGTGTCATTTTGAACGAGCATGGGTATACGTGCGAGTTTCAGCATTACTATCGTCACTTTTAATCGTTTGATGGTATCGTTTGTCTTTACAGGTTGAACTTCTGAACTGCTACGGTGTAGGATTGGGGAGCGGACGCTCCAAAACTAGTTGCATGTTAAGCGGAATAAAAAAAAAACCTGCGCCAGTCTACCTGATCTGGTTTGTCGATCAGTCCAAACTTGACGGGGTCACAGTCTGCATAAAAAGCATACATTACAACACCAACTAGGCAACTGAGCGTAATTATAGCAGCCATGCCTGGAAAGTTCAGCCATATTGCCCTACAAAAAAAAATAGTGGACCTTATAATGTACAGAATTGCTTTAGATCTGCTAGAACTTGGTAAAAGTGACATTGGGGAAAGACAATTTGTTGAAATCTTCATGGAAAACTTTGTGGTACAGGTAACAATGCTCGTGACAAGTGATAGTTCCATATCCAGTTTTGTTTACAAAACATGTTAACTACAAAACTTGCAAATGTAAGGTAATGATAAATGACGAGGCGAGTTTTTAGTAACCGTACATCTAACGCACTTGACTCTGTTCTGCTAGTTCAGTAAGTTAGACTTAAAGATAACTGGCCCTATTATCCCCAGTCTCATTAGAATCTAAAGAAATTATTAGAAATTGAAGTAACTGAGCACATGTACTTAAAGTCAATATTTTACTATCTTAAAACTTTCCATGCATAATGAAAGAAGTCCAAGAGACAAAAAAATTCATTCTGTGATGGTTTTAAAAACATTCTAGGCACATGAGAAGTAATCGCTCGTTATAATTAAATGTTTCAGTAGCTATCACAAAAGTTGTCTGCTCTCATAAAAAAGTGTTCATGCTGTGGTAAGCCAATACAGTTTTACTCTATATTCGGAGTAACACTCACAGTTTTGCCATCGAGACGTTTCTTACGGATATAGCTCTTTGCACTTGTGCCTGATTGGTTCCGAACACGGTGCACCAAAATATCCCTCCACCAATCACAACGTTCCATACACTGTGACGTAATCGTGGATCGGTATTGAATCTTCAAATACAAAAAAATACAAAAGTTTGGGTTCTAGCAGTGGTGACTTTGTCCTTCTAAAAATCCCTTAACTTCAGAAGAAGAACGCAAAACACAATGAGTAATATTTTGTAAACTAGAGTATAAACCTAATCCAGTTATTACTCAAGTACGAGACAATGCTATCTGTAGTTGATACTGAAAAAAATGTGAGAGACGGAATAAGCCCCCTCTATTCCAACAGTACTGCCTTTGCCATCAAAAAAAGGCTTATCGCATCCCTTCAACTACTATCTACTTGGTGTTGTTGACCTATTTAGGAGCTGGCCACAAGAAAGTGTCTACAGTGATAGGATAAAAGCCTTTAATAAATTTTGTCGATGAATGAACATTTTATTTGACAAAGGTTCTTTCCGAGGACTATATCCAATTACTGAAAAAAGTTGTCGTAAAAGAAATACCATATCATGCTTGCTCCAAAATGATGGGTTTGGCTAAAGTCAGGCATCATTCCAAAAATTAAGATTTAACAAATGATATATGATATCAAATTTAGTCTTTCTACTTATAAATAAGTTCATGGTCGGGATTTAGTTTCTTTCTTTTATCTTTTTTCTTTGAAAGTACTCACTCAAATATCACAATTCTTCCGTTTTTGTCCGCAATATCCCAAGCTTTGTCCATGCCACCTAGGTTGTTTGCGCCTGCTATGAGTATAGTTAACATACCAGCAAATACAATACTCATCTGTAATGTGTCAGCCCACAACACAGCCTTCATACCACCCTATAAATTATAACATTTCAGTGATTATTAGATACATGTCTATAGTGCATTTATCTTGCTGTCTGTCTGGAATATGTCCCTATCTCCACTGCATTGTAAAAATCATACAAAATGGTGTGTACAATATTTTAGAAGTTGTAAAAGTGTTTTGTTCATATGACCAGAGTCCGTATTTACCGAACATTCTTAAGTTTATTCTAAGTCTTATTCTAAATTTAGAAAATAACGCATCTTCTGATTGGCTTTCGGTTTAGCCATTCAGAATTTGCGTTACTTTCAAATTTAGAAAATACTAAGAGTAAGACTTAATATATTCTTCAGAATGGTTGGTTGGTATGAACCCAGTGCTCCATACCTATAATGGCGATGGTACATGTAACTATAGACGGTGTCTTGAATTCGATCTAATAAACTGTCGTTATTCTCATATGGTATTAAAATCAGTTGTGCTTTGCTGTTTTCTTTGCTGCAGTAGATGCCTTCTCACGACTCCTTGATTACTTACATTCTATGACTGGCAAGTCTTCGATAATGTGCCCAGTTCAGCAATGCTCATATCATCATGTCTGTACAAATTGTAGTAGGCACTTAATTTTTTATGCACCATAGATTCACTGATTTTTGTTACACAGACAAAATCATAATTTGTAATTTGTAAGCTATTTCTAGGAATTAGTAGGTCTACTAGGTATCTTCACATTCTGACAAACTCACATCGTGAAAATATTATGACTTTTATTATTTTTATGATATTATCGAGGCACACTCACCAGTGTCGTGTAAAATATACACACAAGACTGACAGCAATTACAGACCCCCACAGCGGTAGACCGGTCACTGTAAGAAAAATGTATGTAAAGAGATCAGCGTTCTATGACGTCTTCTTTTCATCTGAACAAAATAAAAGACGTAGAGACGAGTAAAATAAATAAGAACGTGGTGCATATAAAAATAGTTAACCCTTATACTGCTAAATAACTTAATGAAACATTCAAACCGATGGTAAAAACCAAAATATTGGTATTTCAAAATTATGGGGGTTGGAGAAACATCTCTTCATCGGACAGGGTAAATCCAAGATCAGACTGCACGTTCTGTGCAGTCAGATCTTGATCTACACTGTCCAGAAAAGGTCCGTGAGTCGCCCTTAGCAGCCTAAGGATTAATATAAAAAGAATGTCCACTTTCCTAATGTGTCCATGGGCAAGTCTATACCAAAGTTACTGCGGGAAATCTGAGCTGAATAAATAAGTACATCATTGGCAACTTAAATTTCTGCATGCCATGATTATAATTATGCATAATAGTTGAAAACTGGGATGTATCGTGACAGAGTACGAAAACAGTACATGTTTACCTTGAGAGCCTTGTTAAAGACCTTCACATTGATTTGTCCCTGAGTTTAAGTGAATAGATTTCTATTTTGTACGGAATCCTGTTTCCTCTATCCACTTTTCGACCTCCAAGGAACTCGAAAAGCAGAAATTAGGCACACTAACTTCCACTTTTCTAGCAAAAAAGTTACCTCGAAAAGTCGAAAAGTTGAAGTTTTTGACCTGACAATTGTCAGTTGAAAAGTCGAAAAGTCGAAATTAGCCAATTAAAACTTCCACTTTCCTAGTTAGGACTGATTATCACGGGATGTTTGTTTATCAGCACCGAATAATGTTGGAGCCGGTGTAGGGGTAAAAATAAACTAGTACCCGTTGTATCTCCCGTAGCCATCCGATAGACCATAAAATAAAGATCGATAACAGGCTGCCAGTTTAGGGTAAAAATTCCTGTGTCACCGGTCCTACGAAAAATTAGTCCTAACTAGAAAAGTGGAAGTTTTAATTGGCTAATTTCGCCTTTTCGACTTTTCAACTTTTCCACTTTTCAACTTTTCGACTTTTCGACTTTTCTAGGTCGAAAAGTGGAAGATTTATTGACAATTGTCATGTGAAAAACTTCCACTTTTCTACTTTTCGACCTAGCAGTTTAACGCGAAAAGTTGAAGTTAGTACCTCCTAATTTCTACTTTTCTAGGCAAACGTGAGGTCGAAAAGTCGAAAGTTTTTGACAATTGTCAGGTCAAAAACTTCAACTTTTCGACTTTTCGAGGTAACTTCTTTGCTAGAAAAGTGGAAGTTAGTGTGCCTAATTTCTACTTTTCGAGTTCCTCGGAGGTCGAAAAGTGGATGGCGGAAACAGGATTCCGTAATTTTGAACCCTCGAGTTTGGAGGGGAATATCAATTTTCTGTATATCATGTCCTTGGAAATTGAGAAGAATAATTCTTTACATCCTATCCACTCTTTTCAGAACAAACCGTGCAAAACACGGACAAAAATACTATAACAAGTAAAACAACCCCAACTTGTAGTTCTTTCTTGGGAAACGTCACTTAACGATATTTTTACTTGGTCCTTTCTTTTACAGCTTGATTAGATAAATGTGTCTCGACTTTTTACTAACGTTGCACAAGAAGAAAACTTTGGTTTTTTTTTTGTTTGACAAAATTTGGGGTTAATACTCGAACTTTATTTTTCTTTTCTGACAAAATAGAGAAATTTGATATTGTACTCAAATTCAGACATTACTAGTTGGCCTACGGTTGGAAATACACCATGGCCATAACACAATTGGTAACCAGTATATTCTCCTTTTCCAACAATGTTTTCTATTCTTCAAAAACAAACATTGCACCGTTTGTGTCAATTTACTTTGTCGTCTGCAAATGCTTCTATTTTGGTCACGCATAAAACTTCGTCGTTTGGTAAAAAGTTCAACCATTCACTGTGGGTTGCCCGCGACACTTTCATAACGCAATACTAAACATATGTACAGTGGAATATTTGACATACAAAATCTCGTTCAAATGAATAATTACTGAAGTATTTTATATTGGTCTCGCAAGGACATTTTAGCAATGAATTGATATACTACTTTATCAACTAAGACAGAACTCTAACCGAGACTGAACAGAAATGGTTTTAAGTTTTTTTTTAACCCTTTCCCAAACGACAAATTTTGGACTGGTCCAAATTCAAAGAGTTTGCAGACGACAATTTTAAATTTGATGAAAATGGCAGAAAGGTCTCAAAAAGGGTAGAAAACACTGTGGGAAAAGGAGAAATTTACGGTGGCACAAAAGTGACATGGAAGATATATTTTATACTACGTGCGCACGTAATAGTTATTACGTGCGCACGTATTAGTTAATATGTGCGCACGTATTAGCTACTGCGTGCGCACGTACTAGCTACTGCGTGCGCACGTAATAACTAATACGTGCGCACGTAATACTATTGCGTGCGCACGTATTAGCTAATACGTGCGCACGTATTAGTATTACGTGCGCACGCAGTAGCTAATACGTGCGCACGTATTAACTAATACTTGCGCACGTAATAATCGACCAATCAGTTTATAAGGAACAGAAGCCATATTGTTGCTAGGGAAGGGCAAAATTACATTGGTCCAACACGGCAACAGATGTGCATACATCTGACACCCAAGTAAAAAATCAAGTAGAGCTATTACTTCTTAAATCGTTTAGGCATACTGCGATTATTTTAAGTATCTGTACCTTGGTACGGTACAGTAACTATTAATACTCTAGCCTACGGTCCATCGAATTACCCCAAACCACCCCAAAACACCCCAAACCACCCCAAAACATCCCAAACCACCCCAAAACACCTTTTATATGATATAAAATTATTAATACAGTAAGGGTTGGTTGAATTGTTGGGTAAGGATCACTTTTAACAAAAAATATCTATATTACGTCCTGTCACGTTAGCCTAAGGATAAAAGGACTACATGCATTACATGCGCTAGAGACTTTTTGGCCCCACTGAGATCTGGGACCATAATGTCTGACTGTCTGAAAAAGTTCGTTCATGCCTCCAAACTATATGTAATCAGAATGGCAAACACTGTGGACCCGGATCCGACTGCCCCTTGAAAGAGCAGTCTGATCTGGGTCCATTATGTTTGGTCATGTCTGACTGTCTGAAAAAGTTCGTTCATGCCTCTATATGTAGTTAGAATGGCAAGCATTGTGGACCCAGATCCGACTGCCCCTTGAAGGAGCAGTCTGATCGGGGTACATTATGTTTGGTCATGTCTGACTGTCTGAAAAAGTTCGTTCATGCCTCCAACCTATATGTAGTCAGAATGGCAAACATTGTGGAACCAGATCCGACTGCCCCTTGAAGGAGCAGTCTAATCTAGGTACATTATGTTTGGTCATGTCTGATTGTCTGAAAATGTTCGTTCATGCCTCCAACCTATATGTAGTCACAATGGCAAGCATTGTGGACCCAGATCCGACTGCCCCTTGAAGGAGCAGTCTAATCTGGGTACATTATGTTTGGTCATGTCTGTCTGTCTGTCTGAAAAAGTTCGTTCATGCCTCCAAACTATATGTAGTCATGCTGTCAGAATGGCAAACTTTGTGGACCCAGATCCGATTGCCCCTTAAAGGAGCAGTCTAATCTGGGTACATTATGTTTGCTAATGTCTGACTGTCTGAAAAAGTTCGTTCATACCTCCAAACTATATGTAGTCATGCTGTCAGAAAGGGAAACTTTGTGGACCCAGATCATGCGCGGATCCAGATATCTTTCTCAGGGGGGGTCCCACCGCAAACGCACTCTTCTTATTATATGATACTTTGATTTCGGATTTCAGTGGATGTAAGTCAACGTTTCCAGTTCTAACCATGAGGAGGTCTCCACATTTAGAACCGTTTATTTTTTATATTCATGACTGTATTTTACATAAATGCTGTGCAATATCAAACCAGTACCATTTCACGAATCCGATAACCACATTTTTCCAAAATTCCAGGGGGGGGGGGGGTTTCCGGACCCCCGGTCCCCCCCTCTGGATCCGCCCATGAAGATCCAACTGCCCCTTGAAGGAGCAGTCTGATCTGGGTCCATAATGTTTGGTCATGTCTGACTGCCTGAAAAAGTTCGTTCGTGCCTCCAAACTATATGTAGTCAGAATGGCAACAGATACCGTAATTTATATAAGTTTTAGGGAAGTTAGATATATGCTAACATTGTGCAGCCAGATCATCAGACTGCTACTAAAGTAACAGTCTGATTGGGGTCCACGGTGTTAGGCATTCAAACTACATCTTTTGAACCATAGATATTTCAGTTTAAGGAAAATTAATTATTGTGTATGCCATTTTCAATTTGATTTATACTGTTCCTGCATCTTAAACCGTTGTAAAATGATATCACTTTAAACGCCTTTTTTGTTTTCTTGAGGTGTTTTGGGTAGTTTTCGGTGACAAAACTCCTTCTATAGCTCATCAGTCTTTCGTACCCTACAAATCATTCCACCCCCAACCCCACCACAGTATTAATTTTATATGATAAAAGGTGGTTTGGGGTGTTTTGGGGTGGTTTGGGGTGTTTTGGGGTGGTTTGGGGTAATTCGATGGACCGTAGGCTAGAGTATTAATAGTTACTGTACCGTACCAAGGTACAGATACTTAAAATAATCGCAGTATGCCTAAACGATTTAAGAAATAATAGCTCTACTTGATTTTTTACTTGGGTGTCAGATGTATGCACATCTGTTGCCGTGTTGGACCAATGTAATTTTGCCCTTCCCTCGCAACAATATGGCTTCTGTTCCTTATAAACTGATTGGTCGATTATTACGTGCGCACGTATTAGTTAATACGTGCGCACGTATTAGCTACTGCGTGCGCACGTAATACTATTGCGTGCGCACGTATTAGTTAATACGTGCGCACGTATTAGCTAATACGTGCGCACGCAATAGTATTACGTGCGCACGTATTAGTTATTACGTGCGCACGCAGTAGCTAGTACGTGCGCACGCAGTAGCTAATACGTGCGCACGTATTAACTAATACGTGCGCACGTAATAACTATTACGTGCGCACGTAGTATAAAATATATCTTCCATGTCACTTTTGTGCCACCGTAGAAATTGCTCGTTACGAGCAATTTCTCCTTTTCCCACAGTGTTTTCAAAAGACTTGTACTGCAGACACGTGAAAACCAGGGCTTGTTTGGGAAAGGGTTAATTAAAGCATATTCCCTAGCAGTATCTTAGTTCAAAGACCATCTCTTCGAGTGAATAAAAATTATCAGGTTTTGTGAAAGTTATTTTTTCTTAATTTACAGAAAAATGATTTTGGTTGCAAGTCACGTCATGATAGGGATGAAATAGTAGTGGGAGCTGAACTTCACCTGCATTTAGTGCCAGCGATGGTGCATAGAGGACGATGGCCATGTAAAACATCTGCAAGAAAGAAATAATAATCCATAAGCATAGATCAGACACTCTTAGGTAAAGCAATCCATGATTGAGCTATGCTATGTGAGAAAGAGTTTCACTCTTTACCAGACGACAAAATTTTAGACTGGCCCAAATTCAAAGCATTTGCAGACGACAAACTAAATGGGGCTCAAAAGTTAGGATTTGTTTCTGAAAAGGTTAGAAAGCATCGTGGGAAAAAGGAGAAAATGCTGTTTACCAGCACTTTCTCCTTTTCCCACGATGTTTTTCAAAAGTCTAATTTCCCAAAGGCGTTAAAACTCGTCATAGTGTGGTAATGGATTAATGCATCTGCAAAAGGTATCGAGACCTTTTGCCTTTAACAATGGCAAAGACTGGTCCTTTGCTTTTAAAAACAATGTGAGAAAAGGAGAGAATGCTGGTCTTTTCCAACAGAATGCATCTTTTGTATTGTATCGTAAGCCAAAAACTGCTTTCCCTGGACCATTCTTACGGCTATTATCCACAGCTGCTTATCATTAAAAACGCCTGACTATTTAAGAAGTTTTAAACATTAAGGTTTAAAACCATTTGCAGGGATGATACAGACGTTTTCCTTTTTTGTCCATTCCCTTCCAACAAATAGATTCCTTGCTTGTATACGATAATTCCATTTCCTGTTTAAATAACGTATGTGTTTAAAGCGAGCTGTTTGTTTTGCAGATATAACCTGCTTTGTTTCACGTCAGGCCAGATTCCGCCAACCAGCTTAAAACAGTGAACTTTGAATTTTATTGTGTGAAATGTTATGTAAATATTTTGTAAATTCGAATTTTATTGTTTTATCTGCATTTGTCCTCTGTAATGATATACAAAATGTGCTCTTATCAAATCATAGCAATGGGTGGGTTCTTCCTTTTTTAATCCATACTGAGAGAAACATACTTGAAAACCTTGATAAAAACCTTGCTTAGGTAATCATAAGTTACAATATAATTGAGCTATGCTTTGTGAAAAGGGAGCTTAATGCGTCTCCAAAGAGTATCGACCCATGTCAGCCTGCGCAGTCCGCGCAGGCTGACATGGGTCGAAACTTTTTGCTATTTGTAATTTTTTCTGTATGTCAAAGGACCATTCTACCTCCAGATCCAGTCGTTTGTTAGACTAAATGGATTTTATTGATCCATAATAATGCCATGACTTGCCTGGTATCATGCATCACGGAGATGCATTGAAACCCCTTTTCACAGAACACGACTCATATATTCTAACACTTACCATCCAAGTTAGGTATATGATACAGGCTATAACACGAGTCAGATAACCAAACCGCATCTCTATGTACTGAAATGGAAAATAAAGAAAACTAAAACTATCTTTTAAAAAAGATAGCGTAAATTTAATCGCATATTGGCCTGCAGGGGCCCTCAGAATAAACGTGTCCACTTTATTTAACCAGTCGCAAATTTCAGTTTATTCAGTCGGATACATCAGTACTAGAAGTAGGTCAAAAGCCCGCGCATTCAGCTACGCCGAAAGAAGTAGTTAGTTTTAATCTTACCAAATACTTAAAACTGTGGAGAGAAGGGAAATTGCTACCAGACTTTTCCAAATTTGCCACGAAAGTTGTTAAAGTACGCTGTCATAACCAAATTCAGTAAAGAATGGAAATGGTTTTATGATATTTGACGAAATATTTTCTTTGTTCCCAGCTGTATCGTTTTCAGATTAAATCTAGGTTTAACAGCTCAGAGACCGTTTATGGATTGCAATGTGTTTCAGTAGGATTTTAAACTTTATTGAAATGAATCCGACCCTTACACGTTTCAAAGATGTTAAGACCAGATGTAAGAAAATGCACCAGTTTGTAAGGTTTTCACCGTGACAATGACCGATCGTCGGTCATTGAAATATAAAACTAACTATTAACCCTTTAGCTGCTAAGTGGGACTCACTCATCTTTTGCGGACAGTGTAGATTAAAATCAGACTGCACAGAACGTGCAGTCTGATCTTGATCTACTCTGTCCGATAAGGAGATATTTTTCTCCAAAAAATAAGTTTGAAATAATATTATTCGGGTTTTTACTATCGGCTTGAAAGTTTCATTTAATTTTTTAGCAAGATAAGGGTTAACCACAATTTGCCCCTTTTAGCGCCAAATGCACAGCACTTGCAGTCTGATGATCGTAGATCTATACCGTCCGCTTGTTTAAACAAGCTTATAAATGGAAAGTTTGTTTGAGTTTTAATGGTATGTATTTTCGAGTTTATATAAGCCGTGCTCTGGCAAAAGGGGGTTTAATGCATCTCTGGAATGCATCATACCAATCAGGCCATCACATAATTATGGATCCATAATAGCCACCCTTTTGACAATCTACTTAACCATGTTATAGACTGGTCCTTGGATATACAGAAAATTGACCGATAGCTAAAAGTTTCGGTCCAGGTCAGCCTGTGCGGACTGAGTTGATAGTTTTCGCAGATGCATTAAGCCCCCTTTTTACAGAACATGGCTTATATATTTGACGCTGAAAGAGTTAAATATCTTATCCTTTGTCTAACCCAGAAAATTTTGGACTGGTTCAAATTAAAAGCATTTGTAGAAAACATATCAAACAAAGCTCAAATCCTAGAATTTGTCTTTGATCGAGTAGAACACATTGTGGGAAAATGAGAAATGCTGGTTACCAGCATTTTCTTCTTTTTTCCACAATGTTTTGAAAGGTTTTCGTTCTCAAGGTCGTGAAAACTCGAGAGTGTGTATTAAAGGGTAATAAGTAGGTCACGGAAATAAAAACCAGTGTTCACGATAGTTTTTATGACGTTTTAGGAACAGTTAAATTTAAAAAAAAAACGTCAGCTCCTTCTAGAATGTTTATCCGTTTTGACTTGCCGTAACTTCTGTACCATGAGCCATGCTCTGTGAAAAGGGGATGTAATGAATCTGCAATAAGTATCGCCCCAGGTCAGCCTGCGCTGCCCGCGCAGGCTGAGCTAGGTCGAAACTTTTTGCTTTTGGTTAATTTCTGCATGTCAAAGGACTAGTTCACCTAATTATTCAGTCGGTTGTTAGACATAATGGATTTGAGAAATCCAAAGTTATGTGATGTCTTGCTTGGTACAATGCATAACGAAGATGCGTTAAGCCCTCTTTTGTCAGAGCATGGCTCATTTAATATTTTCCACGGGGGTTTCACCAGTGTTCAAATGGGGCTATGAAAACGCAATAAACAACAACAAAAATATTTACATCAAATAAAAGTTTTATGCTTCGTTATACAATAGATACCGGATACAGAGAACTTGTGTCGGGGTTCATTTTTGGTCCCCGTCTTTCTCATTCATGAAAGTTTTGTGCGCCGTTATGCGATATCGGATATAGAAAACTCGTGTCTTCGTTCATTTTTGGTCCCCTTAAAATTCAATTAAGCCAGTTTGAAAAAAGTGTTGTATTAAATATTTGTTGAATTCAATATTTATTTCATATCCTCGGCGAGATTGTTGGTCGTGTAGACATAGGGTTTTTTTTTATGCAAATATTTGAACTTTATCATCAAATGTATGGGAATGAAGAGATAAAATAGCACAAGCAAATCTATCTTTATATTAAAAACATGTCTTTATTATTTAACTACTAACTAGAACAGAAATTTTTAGAACCATCCACTTTGAAACTTTGCAGACGACAAATTAACCCTTATCTTGCTAAATAAATGAAATGAAACTTTCAATCCGATGGTAAAAACCCAAATGTTGTCACATGTATTTCAAAGGTACAGTTTGGGGAGAAGTATCTCGGTATCGGACAGTGTAACTCCAAGATCAGACTGCAGGTTCTGTGCAGTCTGATCTTGATCTACACTGTCTGCTAAAGGTCAGAGAGTCGCGCTTTGCAGCCTAAGTGTCAAAAGGTGGCTCAACTGTCTATAAATTTGTCTATAAATGGGTTGAACATGGTTACCAGCATTTTCTCCTCTTCCCACAAAAGCGTTTTCGAAAATTTCATTCCTAAGGATCTTTAACTCTTAACCACACGACAAAATTTTAGAGTTGTCCAAATTCAAAGTATTTGCAGAAGACAAATTCTATGCGGCTCAAATGATAATTTTTGTCTTTGAAAGCGTAGAAAACAGTTTGGGAAAAAAGAGAAAATGCTGGTTACCAGGATTATCGGCATTGCGCGGTCAAGAGTGAAAACACGGGGATCCGTGATAGAGGGAGAGACAGACACACAGACAGAGTCAGTCGGTTAGACAGCTCGTCGTCTATTTTCAAATTTTGATTTCGCCTAGAGATAAGCGAGATAAGCTGTGCAAAAATTTTGAGTTGTTGACTTCCTATACTTTAAAATACATGATCGAGAAATTGCTCATTTTTTATAAGTTTTTCATGTGCTGTTTGTAAACTAGTACATGTGTATTCTCATGCTATAAGATATAAACACGAGTCATCTGAAACCGCCATAAAATGACAAAAAAAAAAAAACCCTTGCCTGCGTGCTTGTTTTATCTTGAACGTGTACTTTCATTGCGTTTTAACTCTTTAGCTGCCAAATGAATTGTCTCGACAATTCTCGAGGTCTACAAGAATATTTTCTTTACTGTTGAAGCCGATTTAGGTCGAATGTTAGTATCAGGTAGCGGATGGTGTATATCCAAGATCAGACTGCACCTTTTGTGCAGTCTGATCTTGATCTACGACATCCGCAAAAGATCTCTAATGCGACATTGGCAGTGAAAGAGTTAATTATAAAATCCAAATGAGCAATCCTCTGGCAAAAGGGGGTTTAATGCATCTCCTTGATCCATTATACCAAGCAAGTCATCACTTAATTTGGGATCCATAAAAATCCACTTTATATAACAACCGACTCAATCATGAGGTACGCTGGTCCTTCGAAATACAGAAAATTGACCTATAGCAAAAAGTTTCGATCCAGGTCGACTAGCGCGGGCTGACCTGCCTCAATACTTTTAGCAGATGCATTAAACCCCTTTTTCACAGGGCACAGCTCATTAGCATTCCCGTTCTAAGATTGGAAACTGATAACCGCAAATACATGTATAACGTCATGTCAGGAAAGTGCAGTTTCCGTTACGTACGATAACGTCTAACTGAAAATAACGTAAATATGTCTAAAAATAGGCTGTCAGATCGCTACTCAAGCTCAAATACACATACGTACGTAATCCTGTTTCCGCCATCCACTTTTCGACCTACGAGGAACTCGAAAAGTAGAAATTAGGCACACTAACTTCCACTTTTCTAGCAAAAAAGTTACCTCGAAAAGTCGAAAAGTTGAAGTTTTTGACCTGACAATTGTCAAAAAACTTTCGACTTTTCGACCTCACGTTTGTCTAGAAAAGTAGAAATTAGGAAGTACTAACTTCAACTTTTCGCGTTAAACTGCTAGGTCGAAAAGTAGAAAAGTGGAAGTTTTAATCGGCTAATTTCGACTTTTCGACTTTTCAACTTTTCGACTTTTCGACTTTTCTAGGTCGAAAAGTGGAAGTTTTATCGACAATTGTCATGTGAAAAACTTCAACTTTTCGACTTTTCGAGGTAACTTTTTTGCTAGAAAAGTGGAAGTTAGTGTGCCTAATTTCTACTTTTCTAGTTCCTCGTAGGTCGAAAAGTGGATGGCGGAAACAGGATTCCGTACATACGTCTCTGTTTTCACTGTAAAGTCTGCACCCCTGTACGGTTATTTGGAATTGACTGATTGATTGAATGGTGTTTTACACCGCTGTCAACGTTATTTCAGTCATATCACGGCGACGCCTCACATGGGGCTCTGAAGTGTCTTGCCCAAGATCACTCCCACAAAATCCAGTGTTTCCACTGGAGCTCAAACCCGGGGCCTCCAAGGTTACGAGTCCTACACTTCACCATTTGACCTAACAGACCCCTTACTATTTTGAAAGTTGTATCGTTTATTTAATGAAAAGATTGTAGCCGATCGAAAACGGAAGAAACTTTGCAATTAATACAAAAAGAAGTCATTTTACTTGCGCCATGCTTTGGCAAAAGGAAGTTTAATGCATCTTCATGATAGATCGTACCAAGCAGGTTATCATATGAGCCGTGCTCTGTGAAAAGGGGGCTTAATGCATCTCCGTGATCCATGATATCCATCAAGCCATCACATAATTATGGATCCATAATGGCCACTTTTTATAACAACCGACTTAAGCATGAGATAGACTGGACCTTGGACATACAGAAAACTGACCTATAGCGAAAAGTTTCGATCCAGGCTGACCTGAGTCGATACGTTTCGCAGATGCATTAAGCCCCCTTTTCACAGAGCTCGGCTCATATTTATAGATCTATAAAATCCATTTTGTCTAACAACTGACTGAATCATGAGGCAGGCCGGTTCTTCTACATGAAGAAAATTGGCCAATAGAAAAAGTTTCGATCCGCGTTAACCTGCGCCAGCGTGGGTTCCAGTCCGTTCATTTTTTTTCCTTTTCTATCATTCGGACGTTACTTTTTCATAAATGACGTAATAACAACTGAAGCGATAAACGGATAGCTACCAAATACATCAAACCCCCTTTTAAAAAAAAAATGCTGCTTCACAGAATAGAGTTCGTTTACTGACACTGATTTTTTTTTTCAAAGTTCGGGATTCCAATCTTTCAAAATCTTTCATGTTTAATTATAAATACCAACATGCACATGAAATCGTGTAGTATGACTGGAAAAAAATTGTCGTTTAACCCTTGAGCCGCTTAGCGCGACTTACTGACCTTTCGCGGACAGTGTAGATCAAGATCAGACTGCACAGAACGTGGTCTACACTGTCCGACAAGGAGATATTTTTCTCCAAAAAATAAGTTTGACATAACATTATTCAGGTTTTTAGACTAGCGAAGCTAGTCTATAGGCATCAAGATTGACATAGAGTCAAAGTAAACAAAAAACCCCACAGTTGCCAAATACTGCCTCACAGAAAATACTTCTTTCCTTTAGAAATCTTAATTCTGTTATATATGACGATGTTGACAAAAACCACTAAATCTCTACCACTCCAATTTGAACATGTCGTCTTACAAAGTAATAAAACTAAACAAGACGTCATTTATAAGGTACAAGATCTTTGCTTATATGTAAATTAAGTGACCTCTGCAAAGCAGAGAATCACTTATTCCTACACCACTGTGACATATATGAATGAATCTATTAATAGATACACCTATGTAACTTGTAGCAAATCCAGCTATATTAACCCTCACTGGACAGGGAACCCTTGTTATTCCTTCAGTCATCCATTTTTTTCGATCATTGTGTACAGTTAAACTGTTAGGCCAAACTGTTATTCTACGTCTTGAATATTAACCCTTTACCAAACAATCCCAAGTTTTAACGAAACTGGGGAAGAATCCCTTTGAAAACATTGCGGGAAAAGGAGAAAATGCTGGTAACCATCATTTTCTCCTTTTCCCACATTGTTTTCTGCCCTTTTGGAATCAGGTTTCATAAGTTCAGCCACATTTAATTCTGCAATAGCTGAATTTGGACGAGTGTAAAATTTTTCGTTTTGTAATGAGAGTTAAACAGTTAACTACATCTTGTGCTACATGTATTAGATATTACCTAATTGATTGCATGGTGTTTAACACCGTTTTCAACATTATTTCAATGATATTGCGACGGCTAAGGCACTTATCGATGCTTTCCTGGAGTTTCTTTTACCAGCACGACCGCGACTCAGTGACCTTCTGCGGACAGTGTGGATTAACATCAGACTGCACAGAGCGTGCAGTCTGATCTTGGATCTACATTCCAAAATGTATCTTTGAAATAGCAATATTCAGGTGTTTACCATCGGCTTGAAAGTTTCATTTAACGTTTTTAGCAGGTTAAGGGTTAAACTTAAACTGGATTATAGTTAACCAATAGCACGCATATTCCTGGCAACTCAGTCGGTAGCATACAGGACTTGAGAACAGTAGGTCCTAGTTTGATTACCGACTCGGCAATTTTTTTCCCAGGATTGATGATAGTCATTGCGACAGGATTCATTTCTCTCCCGCTTTATGTGGGAAAGCAACCAGTGACTTAGAAATATATTGTGCGGGGTACTGGTAAAAGAAAATCCATGGATATGTGCACTTGCTACCACTACATAACTGAAATAATGTTGAAAACAGGGTTAATCAAAGGACTGATAGTCCTGAGAGTCGCCTGGTGTGTAATGTGTGTAAACTCATCTGCTTTACATCATCCTTTTTTAAATTTCAAAACAAAAATCTATTAACAGTATTCAAGATACAAATTAACGTATTCGCAAAACGATTTGTATATGCAAACATAGGTTCTAAATTGTCAACCTAACATTACAAACAAAAATCAAACTTCACATGAAAAAGAAATATGTAGCGAGAACTGTACTTTATATATTTGTAATAACTTTGAAAAGTCCAAAGTGACCTAGTCTTTTATCCTAGTGACTTCAATAAAGAAAAAGAAAAGATTATCAAAAGTTATCATCGAAATAAAATAAATGATTAAGTGCTATCGCTATTTGCAGTTCCTCCTTAGCTTAATGCCTCAAAAGAATCTGGCCTAAGGCTTCTGGGTGGCTGCTAGAGAAATCGTCCCCTGAAGAAACTGCCCCTAAATTGAATTTTGGAGAAATTGTCCCCATATTCAAAATTCTTTTATGGTGTTTTTAAAGATGCCTTTGAAAACTTTTTTTTTTAAACTTTTTCGGCTCTGCTACTTAGGTTTTCTTAATTCAAGTGCTATAAACTCTCATTTTTAATACAGCACATTTCAGACGGACAGCTTTTCTTTCACATCTGAAACTGGTAACTTACACATGTAATTTTTTTATCTTTTTTTCTGTTGTTTGAATTTGACTTTAAACGAGATGTAAAATATAAAGGTTCATAAAATCTGTCAGTAGTCTTTTCTAAGATATCGTCCCCTAGCAGTAGAATCCATGGTGACTAAACCTATATCTTAATTCTAGCACATAAAGCGAAAACAAACATTCCGAATTATTTCAGTAGATTCTGAATAATTTCAGTAGAATGGTGCAAAAATTTTCCCTGTTGATTTAGAACAAGTTATTTTTGTATGGCACATTTTGTCTTAAATTGGACCATGTATCGACTAACCTGAAGAGCTATCCTTTCCCAACACAGGACGATGACTACGGTATAATTGCTGAAACAGTTTCTGATGTGATTTTTAAATGTTAATACTTTCTTTTTAAGCTTCTGTGAAATTTTCAGAAAAAGAACAGAACCGTTTGATTACTTTTGCAAGGAGATCATTAAGGGAACATCTGCATGGAGTTCAATTAAAATTTGGCTTGTAGTGTTTAGTGACATATTTTTTTATTAAAAAATACCCATTTGCAACCCATCCATATCTAATTTAAGCAGTGTGGCAAAGTTTCATGAACATTTGACTGAAAATAAATGGGTTCTACAGCACTATCAAGGTTTTGTCTGATTCAACATAATGGCCACTTTTTTTTTGACCCCCAGATGACCTATATTCACTTTTGTCAAAAATTTTCTGGAGACAAATATCCTGTCAAATTCATGAACATTGGACTGAAAGGAAGCCGCCGGAGCGCACACAAATATTGGACTAGAAATGTGAATGTTACAGCACAGGCCAAACAATATAGCCCAGTTACGTGACCATCGGCCTCTGAGTCCACACAACCTTTCTTTTATGTCTAGCCTAGTGAGCTACACTTTTACCAGCGGCAACCAATTTCCAACATCTGCAGTATCTAATCGGGACAAACATTTCCATTAAGTTCAATACCCGTTGGACTGGAGACTCTACTATACAGTGAGACACTACTACACAGTGCCCATAACTTTCATCAGCGTAGCTGACTACGCCGGTCTACTTCATGGTTTTGACATACTGGAATGAATAAATACAATTTTGAGATTAATAAAGAACGTTGATATATTTATTTTGCGCCCCCCCCCCCCCTCTCAGGCCTGTTTGAAATCACGAAGCTTGCAGCCGCTAATTAATATCTTTTAACTTTTTAAAAGTGTTACCCTATAACCCAATACATATGTCTACATGTATTTTCAGACACATCTATTTTAGCAATAACTAGTCACTACTCAACCCTTCTTGTCGCTTCCTGGCCCGGTGCATTTAAAAAAAATATTGAGAACGATCCTTTGCTACGCACAAAACTACATACTCAACGGTCTGAGTTCTGCTCACGGGAGTTTTGAACTCAGACGATGCTTAGAACGTTTTCATCTGAGCTCAATACGCACTAAAAATTCGTTCACGAACGTAAGCGACCCAACATCTAAAAATAGCCGATACTAGAAGATTCGACCCATGGCCCATGGCCAACCACATTTTTAGAGAAGACTCGGCCCAAAAATTCTGAAAGTTCGGTCCCGAAAATGAGAAGATTCCGCCCAATTACTTTTCCTAAGTATTATTATGCTTGTCATAATTTATGGTACATACTATAGGTTCGGAAAATGGCACATTCAGTATTAACTACATGTATATAGTAAATGATTTGGAGGTTTCCAGCGAACAGAAAGTCATGTAACTATAGAAGTTCAGTATACTTTTAGCACTTCATTATTATTATTTCTTAATGTCCCCAAGAACCCCCATACAAAGGTGTGATAAACGCCATTCTGCTGTATCTCTTTCCATTATCTAAACTTTAATCAATTAACCCTCCATCCTTTTAGCCGAACTTCGTTGTCATTTACCAAAACCCCTGTCATCCCTTGATATAAATCTTAGTTGCAGTCATAGTTCGCTCAAATATTTTGAGGGGCATTTTAAATGGAATTTTCGGAAAGACTTGACTGAGCTGTGTTTCAGTATATCTGATGCTGCTATCGCTAGCATATTGATTTGCAGATGTTGTGGCATGCTGACGCAGTGTCACAACTTTTTTTTTTCAAACAACCAAGTTTGGACAGTGTCAAGATCATGTATGAACAAAAACATACACATACGCTTAAAATACATCACAACTATAGTTTATATTTCAAACGAAATCGTTTTATAAGTAGTAAATCCAGATAAATAAATTCTACATATCATAATATATGAGTGGAAATAAGAAAAACACCAGAATTATATAAGTAAAACAAACAGGACAATCTACATAAATGGGCAAAACTTTCCAAAATTCTCCTTATTTGCTCCACTCTTTGCATTGGGCCGAATCGTCTTGAACCCCAAAATTACATATTTTAATCGGATGCTGAACATTGACAAACAACATGGAGGCTTTGACAGCTGATGCTAGCTAGTGTCGATCCAGCTAGTTTGCCGGATCCTGAAAACAAAAATGAATTGAATTCTTACCCTGAACAGTGGACAAAAAGTGATTTTGGGGAAAAAAATTATTGTAGATATTAACAGCTTTAATAACGAAATCAACGCAAACACTAGCTTTGGGGGTATTTTCTTGAAATTAGTAGGCCCCAACCTTAAAATGTAATCATTACAGAAGTAGCCGCCAACCTTAAAACGTAGTGTTTACATGACAACCAATCATCTTCCTTTTAAAAATAGTGCTAACACCATTGACGAGCAAGAATCCGCCCCTTAAGAATGAGATTGAGCTCAAACAAGTTTTATAAGCACGGGGCCTGGGCGTGATGTTGGACCGCCACAATCATTAATTAGTAGGATTTAGAACTGCGTCCACACCAGTTGAAAGCTGTCGATCTATATATTGCTTTGGTATAAACTAAATATTCGCGATTCACAACTACGTGACGTTACACCTTTTACAAACACTGCAACAAAGAAGATGTAATTTGTGTAGGTTGTTGAAATTGTAGATCTGTTTTTCGGTATTTGAATTATGGTGGACTGAAGAGTCAAGCTATCAGATTGCTGGTTGCAAGAACTGTGCAATTTCCACTTAAATTCCGAATTCACTCAAAATTAAAAGCCGATGAGGGACAACGCAAACAACAGCGATTGATTCATAAATATGTAAATTTATGAAGAATCTCTGGTACACATGACATCATATCACGTGATCACAATATCTATATTTGTCCCACAGCTATAGTTAAACGCCGACTCTATGTCACTTATATACACACACAAAATCTAAACAAACAACATTGAACGGTTATTATAAATTTTTGAACTATTGTACATGTATATGTTTATGCAGGAATGTAGATTACTGTTTTTAAGATTTTTTTACCATTCATTTCAATCGAAAAAGACATTTCGTATATCCTTAACAAGTGATACAGTATCGCTGTTCAACTATACATTCCATCTTCAGAAGCACCTGCTGAGCGGTGATTAAGTGCAGCCAAGAGCCGTACACATTACAATACGGCACTTGTAGAGTACAGTGTTTCGGTTCAGCCAAAATATACGAGTGCAAGGAAGTATTGTAAAGTCTAGAATAAAAAAAAATGTGTAGAAGTTTATAACTCTTCCACAGATGGAAGCTTGTCGTAGAAGAGACGATTTCGGTCGTAGAGTATTTCTTTTTGGGCGTATCCGAAAACTGTTTCACGACTGCCACGTACATAGATATATGCAAATTATACTTGATGCTTGTGTAAACGATTGGTTATCGTATATCCAAGTGGACGAAATGATTGTTTCGAAGATTCGAACTGTTGAATAGTTCAGTATATAAAGACATATTCATGATCACAAAATGCACCATTTCTGAGTTATAAATTTTACAGCCGAAAAACCTTGCTTGTTCACCGAATAATTACAGATCTAGGTTACATCTCGCAAACCGGAAGTGGGACAGGAAGCAGTACAAGGCCGGAGGTATGCTTACGTCACCCCATGGATCAAGATGATAACAATGAGAGCCTGGTTGCTACGCAACCAGGCGACTCAAAAACCATACAATCAAATTCGCTAGTCTGTCAGTACTTTCAGTACTTTAATTATTATCGGCTTCATAGTTTTATTTAACTTATTTAGTAGGATATGGGTTAATTCAACCCCTTTCAAAACCATTCTGTGTTTTACGACCTTGGGGAAAGGAAGATTTTGGAAACACTAGTGAAACGCTGATTACAAGCATTTTCTCCTTTTTCAACAATATTTCCCATAAGTTCAGGAAAATTCCACTATAAGGGCCACAATTAATTTATCGCCTGCAAGTTCTGTTATATGGACCAGTCGAAACAAAATGAAAAAAAAAAGATTAAAAAAATGCTCAACTGTCAGATTTGTTGATACACACTGTGGTAGTTATCTCGATTATTTGAGTTCAGGAAGGTCCCAAACTTCAGTTCAAATTAACTCTTTACCAAACAATCCCGAGCCTATAGAAGAATACTTTTGAAAACATTGTGGGAAAAGGAGGAAATGCCGGGGTTTTTTTTTCTTTTCCCACAATGTTTTCTACCCTTCCAAAAACAAATTTCATATTTTGAGCCGCATTTATGTTGTCGTCTGCAAATGTTTTTTTTTTTTCACTTTGATCAAGTCTAAAATTTTGTAGTTTGATAAAGTGTTAAAATCATTATCAAAATCAAAGGACTCAAGGTCTTGTAAAGCGGAAAGAAGCATTTGTTGTGAAAGTAGCATTGTAACAGACGTTTTTCATGATATAGCCAACTCAAATGCAAATGTATTCCATGTTTCATGAAATCTGAGAAAGCAAATACTATACAAGACAAATTTTTGATGCATAGCATCAAAAAAGCCGGCAATTTTTTTGTTACCATCAGTGAGGAAGGTGCTTTAGAAATAACTCGCTTATCAGAAGCTGTGTTACTTTTAAATAAAAAATTCTGGAGAATAAGACTAAGAATGTTCTTAAGAATGGTTGGTGAATACAGACCCAGTAGAAAATTTTACCGACTGCAACAATTTGGGGGCTAATTAAGATTTTTTTTTCTGTGAATTCTATTTTTTGTTTAACTCTTTACCAAACAACAAACTTTTAGACTAGTCCAAATGAAAAGCATTTGCAGACGACAAAATAGATGTGGCTCAAAAATTGAAATTTGTTTTGGAAAGGATAGAAAACATTGTGGGAAAAGGAGAAAATGCTGGTTACCAGCATTTTCTCCTTTTCCCACAATGTTTTCATAATGCCTCTTTCTCAGGGTCATTAAAACTTGGGATTGTGTGGTAAAGAGTTAAACACTAATATAAACTTCACTTTTTTTTCCTGCATGCATTCGGAAAGAGGACAGTTACATTCAGTAAACAGGAATGGTGCAATTTTGCTCTTCAGACAAAAGCATGGTCATTTTGGATTAGGTATTTTCTCTATTTTGACAAGATCAAAATACTGTTATCATTCTTACATGAATATGATCCTACATACCGCAGTCAGACCTCCAGGTAAGAGGGAGTGATAGTATTCTAAATCCATTATTTCCCTTCCAAACCCTATGTTGTGGGTACTCATTAGAATCGTCTCGATGAGACGATTCTAATGAGTGCCCATAACATGGGGTTTAGTGGAGATTGATTAATATTTTCAATTTTGAAATCAAAATCACTCCCTCTATCTGGAGCTCTGCCGTAGCTGATGCATATTATTGCATGATCACTTGACATTCCAACAAGCCTTCACAAAATTTTAGCCAAAAGCTAAAAAACCTTTGCCAAACAATTACATGTTCTAATTAATGACCCTGAAGAAAAAGGCTTCTGAAACCATTGCGAGAAAAGTATAAAATGCTTGTCACAAGCATTTTCTCCTTTTCCACAATGGTTTCTATCATTTCAGAGCCAAATCTCATCATTATAACCAAATCTGATTTGTCGTCTGCAACTGCTTTGAATTTGGACAATACTGTCCAAAATTTTAGCCCTGTCCAAGTTGAAAGCATTTGCAGACGACAATTTCAATGTGACTAAAATGATTGCAATTGTTTTGAAAGGTTAGAAAACATTGTGGGAAAAAGAGAAAATGCTGGTTACCAGCATTTTCTCCTTTTCCAACAATGTTTTCAAAAGGCTTCTTTCTCAGGGTCGTTAAAAGTCGGGATTATGTGGTAAAGATTTAATCCTTCACTAAACAATTATATGTTCTAGTGACCCTGAAGAAAAAAGCTTCTGCAACCATTGCAATAAAAGTATAAAATGCTTATCACAAGCATTTCTTCCTTTTCCTACAATGCTTTCTACCATTTTAGAGACAAATCTCATCATTATAACCAAATGGGATTTGTCGTCTGCAACTGCTTTGAATTTGGACAAGTTCTAAATTCTGTTGTAGGGTACAGAGTTAAGAGGCTAACTAGTCCATTGAGGAAGTACCATCAATTTGTTTTTCATTTGCTTCTTGCTTTATTTCTTAATTCTTACTCAGCTGTTGCCTTACTAAATTGAGCAATAAAATATTTTCAAGTTTGGTTTGACTATGAAAATCTGAATAGCCCCCTTACAATGTAATAGTTGAACATGTAAATGAGCCATGCTCTGGCAAAAGGGGGTTTAATGCATCTCCGTGATCCATAATACCAAGCAAGCCATCACATAATTAAGGTTCAACAATACATGTAGCCTCTTTTTTAATAAAATCAACTTAATCATCAGGTAGACTGGTCCTTAAATATACAGAAAATTTACCAATAGCGAAAAGTTTCAGCCCAGGTCAGCCTGCACAGCCCAAGCGGGCTGACTTGGGTTGATACTTTTCCCAGATTCATTAAGACCCTTTTTCACAGAGCATGGCTCAAGTGCAATGATGTACAACATCAGTCAAAAGCTGTCGAGGGTCATTTATAACCAGGTGCAAAACCCAAGTTTGGCTGGAGCCCTAAAGCCGCAAAAATAAGTGCAATACCCTTCAACGCTACATCAAAAGTTCCATTACATTTCCTTTCCAGCCTTATTTTAGACCTTTGAAAGGGTAGAAAACATTGTATGAAAAGGAGAAAATGATGGTAACCAGCATTTTGTCCTCCTGCAACTACGTTTCAATAGTCTTCTTCCTCAGGGTTATTAAAACATATAAGACATGCTCTGGCAAAAGGGAACTTAATGTATCTCTGTCATCCATAATTCAAGCAAGTCATCACATATTTATGGATCCATAAAATCCATTTTGTCTAGCAACCAACTGAAACGTGAGGTACACTGGTTTTTGACATGCAGAAAAATTACCAAAGCAGAAAGTGTCGGTCCAAGTTAGCCTGCGCGGACTGTGCAGGCTAACCTGGGCCAATACGTTCTGCAAATGCATCAAGCCCCCTTTTCACAGAGCATGGCTCATAAATAAATGCCCAAGGATTTAGTGTGTCTCAGTTTTGCTCTGAGTATGCAAGGCTTGTCACAACAAAGGTACATTCTTACAAAAAGTTATTACAAAAAGTTTCCAATAGTAAACAGATTAATTTCACACCTACAAACTCTCCTGTTAAAATACAATATATTGCACACGGATAAAAACAGACACAGTGGAACAAAAAATCTGAGAAATCTTTAGAAATAAGAGTTCAAAAACAAAATCTGTAGTTTTCATACTCGCAATTTATGTGAACAGCACAAGGGGAAAAAAAGCATAATATTGCGCTAATCTACTAGCTTTAAACTGGTCCCTTGTTGTATCGCGTGTTACACGTGTAGTAGTATCAGGGGAGGTAACCAGTCTATACTAGTTTAAGAAGAGTTACGCTGCCTGTAGGGTCAGTCATAAATCAGTTATTAAATAAATATCTATAAATACGAAATCTTTACTTTTCATGCTCGAAATTCATCTCAACAGTACATACAAAATAATGCATAATTTTGAGCTTAATAGCAACATACTATTAAAAGTATTTGAGTGAATATGTCGGAAAAGTTGTGCAATGATGTATCCCAAAACTCCCCATGTGCATTAAAAAAAAGCATTCCTATTGGAAGCCGGCTTCAAGAGCCGGCTTCCAATGAAACAAAGACCCGCAAGAAAATCCCACAATGAAAAATGACACCGGAAGTCAACCCTTTACCACACAATCCCGACTTTTAAAGACCCCGAGAAAGATGCCTTTTGAAAACATTGTGGGAAAAGAAGAAAATGCTGGAAACCAGCATTTTCTTCTTTTCCCAAAATGTTTTCTATCCTTTAAGAGACAAATGTTATGTTTTGAGCTACATTTAAAATGTCGTCTGCAGATGCTTTCGATTTGGACTAGTCTACATATTTGTCGTGTGGTAAAGAGTTTAACGCAAGTTGTTAGTTAAACGCACTGACGATAGCATTTTGGATGCACGCGTGCACGAAGAGTATTTGGTTCTGGTCAGACTGATCGCTGTGAGTGACTTGGTTAAGTATTTCCGCCAGGAAAGGCAAAAAAATGCTGGCTCAATGATTTTTTTTTTTTTCATCAAAATATACTACCTGTCTCTCACCATCTATCAAAACTGGCCTCAATCTATCATATTTGTCCCATTTCCTTGTAAGTAGTATGTGATTTTAGAGCATTGCATACCGACAGCTGAAAGCATTGTTTGAAAGGGAGTAATTTCTTTTAAGAAGAATTTGCTCCTTTTCCCACAATGTTTTCATAACGATTCTAACATTATTCATTTATTTATTTATTTATCTATCCATCTATCTTTTATATTTGTATTAGTTGTTCAAAATTACTAAAATAAAAGAGAGGGGAAAGGCGGATTTCTTTAAAGTATTGCAAGCCTTGCACACATTGGAGGCTACAAAGCAAAATACTATGCATACGCTTCCAACCGTCCTAACGAATATCTAAACTGATACTGGTTTTAAAGAGACACTGAAAAGTGATTACCTCGAACACACTTGTGATTCTCAGATTATAGAAGATTGGGATGAAAATATGAGCCGCTCCGGTGGCTGTAATCAGCATAGCAACAGAGATCCACCAGTACATTGTACTGTACACGTAAACTTCTGATGGTGTTCCTAGAATCGTAATGGCGGATATAAAGCTTGACAACAAAGACATTGCCACCGGGATCGGATTCATTTGTCGCCCACCTAGTAAATATTCTTCTGTGTTCTGCTTTTTACGGTCTTTGATCAGATAAAATATTCCAATAGCAGCCGATGCGGCCAGAGTACAGCCGAAAACAACATAATCCGCCGAATGAAACGTCTTCGTAGACCCAGTCTGGTAACTGTACGGCCCAGACGACATCGTTATAAGTGGGTATGCCGTATGTCGTGAAACACTAAAATTTGACGTTCAAAATCGAGCAGCGTTCAAACAGATCTATAATTCCCTAATTGAATTCAAATAAACGTTTATGTCCGTCCGGCCTGAACACATCTATATAAGACACTACTTTGATACCAGTTTGATGTTTAAGTAGCAGACGCCCGTCAATCATGTAGTACGTCATACACCTGTCTTTGCCCTTTACCAAACGACAACATTTTAGACATTTCCAAATTCAAAGCATGTGCAGACGACAAATGGCTCATATAATGGGATTTATCTTTGAAAGAGTAGAAAACATTGTAGAAAAGGGAGAAGATGTTGGTAACAAGAATTTTTCTATTTTTCCCGCAATGTTTTTAAATTTAGAGACCTCCTTCCTCAGGGGTCGTTAACACTTGGGATTATTTGGTAAAGGGTTGACTCTTTCGTTGTCAAGTCCAAAAAATGACTTACTTTGAGGCATTAACCTTTAGGCAGCTAAGCGCGACCTATTGACCTTTTGCGGACAGTGTAGATCAAGATCAGACTGCACAGAACCTGCAGTCTGATCTTGGATCTACACTGTCCAATAAGGAGATATCTTTCTCCATACAAATAAGTCTGTAACAGCATCATTCGGGTTTTTACTATCGGCTTGAAAGTTTCATTTAGGTTATATAGCAGGACAAGGGTTAAAGTAGATTTTCCAATGCAGTTAAAGAGATGATTTTTTTTTTTTTCTTTAGCTCAGTATCAGGTAGCGGACGGTGTAGATCTAAGATCAGACTGTACGTTCTGTGTAGTCTGATCTTGATCTACGCTGTCCGCAAAAGCAATTTAAGTCAACATGGGCAGTTTAAGGGTTAAACGAAACAGATCGCCGGAAAATAACGACCTGTTTACCTTATGTTAATTGGTCGATTTATCGTTGTTTCGCGTCGTTTTCAATATTTGAGCGGCGCTCTGGCAAAAGGGGTTATAATGCATCTTCGTGATGCATTATACCAAGCAAGTCGTCATATATAATTATGGATCCACGAACTCCATTTTGTCTAACTACCGACTGTATCAATGGGATAGAATGTCCTTGGACATTTAGAAAATTAAGGACAGCAGAAAGATTTGACCCAGGTCAGCCTGCACTAAACCCCCATTTTCACACAACATGACTCATTTGTATAAGTCTACTCCTCGTATACCTATCGTGTTTGTTTTCAATGGTGTTTAAGCCGCTATCAACAATATATCAGTCGTGTAATCGTAACAGGTCACTTTCGCCATGTCTTTCCTAGGTTTCTCCAGACTGGGACTCCTGAGTACCTTGCCAAATGACACTCTAATGTGACTAGCGCCCACCACAGGGCACAGAACCATGATTTCCTATTTACAAATCTGAGGCCTGGACCACTGAGCAATAGGCGACTCAAAATATAGCGTATAGGTCTACAATATTACACAGAATTTGGACTTTAGACCCATTACTAAAGGAGGCTGTCTTACTACAAAAGGGGCTTAATGCATCCCCGTAATGCATTATACCAAGCAAGTCATCACATAATTATGGATCCACAAAAGCCACCTTTTTTTCATAATCGCTTAATCATGAGGTAAAATGGTCCTTAGAAATACAGAAAATTGACCAATAGCGAAAAGTTTCGGCCCAGGTCAGCTTGAGCGGACTGCACAGGCTGACCTGGATCGATACTTTTCGCAGATGCATTAAGACCCATTTTCACAGAGCGTGGCCCTATCTTTCCATCACTCTCATATAGCAACTTGGCCGTCCTTCACATTGTTTCTTCTTCTTTTTTTTTTTTTTTTTCTCTTCTTCTTGTCTTTTAGGTAACATTAATTTTCTTTCCTTCAAATGTTTTCCAACGTAGATCGAAGATCAAAGATCTGATAAAACCCTGTTCTGTGATTGGTTGAGGAACCAAAAAACAGTCTCTTTGTTAAATGACACGAAAAAGTAGTGTGAAAGGAGGCACTCGCCTAGTAACAATCAATATATCTCCGCTTTCCATGTTTTCCACGTCATTTCAAATGGCTGTTTTTTTTTTCCACGGATGTAATTGTTGTGGCATTTGTCGAAGACAATGCCACTATGAGTTTAATACGGCATTTTAAAAATCATGAATCGTATTTTGTGCAAAACCGAAGGAAGTAAACCCAATCAAACTCAATTTTTCTAAGACAGATAAGTGTTCCGATTGCACTCAGATATGAAAATGAAAATAGCGTACTTAAGTAAATTGGATTAGGCCATCGATCATGGAAATACATGTACTTCTCTTTTTTTTTATCGAAAATAGCTTGATCCGCTATAGTCTTCTATTGGCGTAAAGATACAATCTTTGTTTCTTGACCGCCCGATTCCGTGATTGATCGTCCCAATCCAGTTCGTTCCTGGGCTTATTCGTCCCTGGGCTTGTTCGCCGGGACTTGTTCGTCCCACAAGTTTGCACGGTACTCTATTGGATTGTATATGGTTATATAGTTGGTTGATTTTCAAGCGAATATTCTGAAACTATTGCAATGGTTTATTTTTCAAATTATTAATTCCACATAAATGACTCCCTTGACAAATGCCACACCAGTGCTTTCAATGCTTTGATTCTAATTCGTACTTGTATAGAAATTGTACTACTCATTCACTACTGAAACAAATATGCGGCATACGACTTTGAAAATATTTATTGTAAAATGAATAATGACAATGAATTATGGTTTGATACATAAGTATATGATATACCCTCGTGGCAAAGGGAATGTTTACGGATGTTACTTACTTAATTAGCGTACAGGACTTGAGAACAGGAGGTCGCTGGTTCGATACCCGGCTCGGCCAATTTCTTTCCGAGGATTGATGATAGTCATTGCGATAGGATTCATTCCTCTCTCACCGCTGACCATTGTTTCGATGACGGTTATGTGGGAAAGCAGCCAGTGGCTTGGAAAGAATGTTGTGCGTGGTACTGGTAAAAGAAACTCCAGGAAAGCATGGATACGTGCACTGGCCGCCGCGATATAACTGAAATAATGTTGAACACGGCGTTAAACACCATACAATCAATCAACTTACTTAATTTTGTTTACAGGTAATATCAGTTGTGTAACAGTGTAACCTGTTTACTTAAACGGTGGTATTGTGTCAGCTGTGTAGACCCAAAAATCCAAAACAACAAGACAGGACGGGTATAATGAATTTTGGAATGAACGTTTATGTATATTTAGGTGTGTATCTTATTGTCTGTAAAATTCATTTTAGTTTTATTTATTTACTTATCACATAAAACCTCCTCCAGCAGTGTATTAAACCAATGACTTATATTCGATACACAATACACTGGTGTATTATCGGGTTTTTTTTTGCGGGGAGAGGGTCCGGTTCTGGTAAATTCGTAGTTATGAGCGTGTGAAGCGGGCCAAACCAACCAAAGCACGTGCCGTAAATTGTATTACTTCACCATTTAACGGGAAAATGACGTCCTTGTTGTTAAGACGTACACGAGTAGGAAAGTTTAAGATTTTCATGTTTAATAACAACAGGAAATGCAGAGAAAGCCATATTATTAACAAAATCGTGGAAATCTTTCGATTTACTCACTCATTAAACTGTTTCATTCTACTTTCGATATAAATGTCACAGGGCTATTTTCCTGTGCATGACGTATACATACACATTTCAAACCGAACTACGTGTGTAAACAAGACCCGTGAACGGTATATAGGCTAAAGATGGTGATGCAGGTTACTTTCTGGTCTGCCATTTGTTTCATATGATATATCATCATTTTTTTCCAACTCGTTGACTATAATGTATAATCAGGTGTTGTTATTCCGTGAGTGTCCTTTAACCGGTGAATTTTATTTTTACTTCTCGTAACGCACGTACTTTCATGACGTCACACGGTATTTCGGATCGTAACCCTTACCAATATTCAAACGTTTTATTGCATCTGAGTTTCAACCGAATGCGAAACAAAAACATTTAAAAATAGTAAATTAACTCGATTAATAGAAATTGATACCATTTTTTATATTTTATAAATTTAGAGTTTCTTCTCAAAAACTACAGCGGCCTATTACTCTCTGCTGTAATTACTAGTGAGCTACCGGAATTAGGTAACGCCATGTTTGTTCAGGAAGGCCAACGACATGTTTGTTGTTTTCTTTTTATGCACCAGACCATTGGAATTAATATCCAAGTTATAATTTTTACATGAAAATTATCATAAATGATTTTTTATGTAGGCAAGTACTTTCTACTTTATATTCTTGTCTAATCTCTTAATTTTATCATGTTAATTGATGATCATCACGGAATACAGATACTCGAGGCTATATGACGCTCGCCAAGGCTTGCGTCATATATTTTTAGTCAACTCCCTTGATAAAAATGATACATAATACAGAAACACTCACATGTGTAAGATTGTCTATTTCTACGGAAAAATCACCTGGTTTAATCCTTACAAAGTGACACATTAAATTATATACTTGAACGTAAATAGCGTGTCACTTGTAGGATTATATACTCAAAAGAATCATAAACAACAACATAGAACTGGTAGTATTAGTAAACAAAATTCAACTTGCCCTTCATTGCGTTTGGAGATAACCGAATATGCAACGAGGACACGTCCAACCTTGTCTATTATTATAAATTTCGAAATTATTGTATATGTATAATTAGAAATGTAGTATATCATTTAAGCCATGCTCTGTGAAAAGGGGTTTAATGCAATTCCGCAATACATGACACTAAGCAAGTTATCACATAATTATGGATCAATAAAATCGATTTTTTAAAACAACCAGCAGTATCATAAGGTACAATCGTCCTGTGACATGCAGACAATTGATCAATAGCAAAAAGTTTCGATCCAGGTCAGCCTGCGCGGACTGTGCAGGCTGACCCGAGTCGATACTTTTTGCAGATGCATTAAGACCCTTTTTCACAGAACATGGCTCATTTGTAAGATTAGTTTCAATTTTATTTTAAACAATTCGACCGAAATCCATTTGTGTTAGACGCTACAACGTGACACACTATCGGCAATAATGACATATGCCACAGTTTTTTCCTACGAACAGATTTTTTTTTTTCATTTTCGCTTAGATGGTAATACTAGTATAATATATGCGGAGAAAAAAACAAATAAAAAGAAAATCATATGTTGCGTAGCAAAATACAATGATACATACATGTATCTTCTAAGAGGATTACCCTTGCCAAAATTACAGGAAATAGGCTTTAATTTCAAACTTAAAAAGTTCTTAAAGTAAAAATACTGCTCAAATGAATAATTATTCTTTGAAATGTGATGTTTGCCAATAGTGAAAAAGGATTAATCGAAAGAATAAAGGCGCTAGACAGATCACAGTAGCAATAAGAAATGGTCTTAGGTGTCAACATAGACTTATTTTCTGACCAATTTTCTGCAATAAAAAAAATCAGAGGACAGTTTTTTTTTTCATTTTGCACAGAAACAGTCCTTTCTAACATCTTGTAAAAAAGAATTTAAAAAGTATGTCAGTCTCCCAATTTTCTACCGCATCGGTTATTTCCAGATATACAAAATGCAGCCGACATATTACAGATACAAATATACTATTTTTCTCACCTACTAACCCAGTGTAATATAATGACTGATTAGTCGCTCAATCGGACTGGTTGAGCGAGTGATTTTTCGACTGATTGGTGTAATAATTCCCTTATTCTATAGGTCAACATGAGTTTTTCCCTCCAGAGACTTATACTTTAATTACTGAAAATATCCATTTCACTTATTCACTATTTACTCTTCACTTATTTAAAGCTTTACTTTTGATAATTCGGAATTGTAAACACACGTAGCAAGAAATCGCGTGACTAAATACATTTGATTTAAAAATTTATATATTTATATGACTATAAACTATGTAGTTTTTGTCAAATAAACGATGTTCTGTTCTGTTCTGTTCTGTTCTGTATAATAGAGTATACAAAACAGAAACATGCGCAAACTGATGAGTAGGAAATTGTGGCATATGTATGTCCTTAAACTATAGCTTTAGGTAGCTTTTCCGGAGATGAAAACAAGACTTCTCAAAACGTGATCTCAGATGAATCGAGCCCTGTTATCTCGGTTTTTATCGCAATTGGGCTAGAGATCAAAGGGGTAGTGAGTTCGAATCTAGGCCAAAAGATCTTCCCGAAGTAACAGTGTCGACCGAATCGGCAAGCGCAAAATCCCAGTTTCGTCCATGGTACTAAAAAGTTTGAATTTTATACCACGATATATATGTGATCTTGACCCTGGATGACCTTCGGTGAACTTTTGTATCCATTATCATGTTAAATCTTTACCACACAATCCAGAGTTTTAACGACCCTTGTGGGAAAGGCTTTTAAAAACATTGTGGAAAAGGAGAAATATGCTGGTAATGCAGCATTTTTCTCCTTTTCCTATAATGGATTGTACTTTATCATAAAAAAATAACATTTTTATCTGTCGCATGCAAATGCTTTCATTTGGAAAAGGTCTAAAATTTTGTCATCCGGTAAAGGCTAAAGTCAAGATCTGAGCTTAAAAACGAGTGATTTTAGATACAATGTATTAAGAAGGCGTGTTTTGGAGGGAAATATCACTGACAGTAACTGGTGGCTCAGGTAATCTTATCAGTTTGTACCAAACAGAGCGACAAATGAAAAATGTGGGGGTTTTCACCAATGTTTCTAAGCAGTTTCCCCCATTTTACCATAATTTCTACAAAATAAAGGTGAGGGTATAAAATCAGACTGCACATTCTGTGCCGTCTGTTCTTGATCTACGCTGTCGTCGGAAAGAAACTATTTCAGGTCATACGATCATGTTTTATATAGGACCAAATTTAAAGCACTTGCAGGCGACAAATATATGCAGCTTAAGTTTTTTTTTTTTTTTTTTGTCTTTGGAAGTTTAAAAAAATATCTTGGAAAAAAGGAGAAATACTGGGTACCAGCTTTTTCTCCTTTTTCCATAATGTTTTCTAGAGCCTTTCTCCTGAGGGTCGTGAAAACAAGGGATTGTTTGCAAAGGATTAGAGATTTTGCTCCTTATAACTTTGGGATCGATTAAGCATACACCCTGCGCCTCTTATGATAACCTAAGAACACAATGCAACGTATGTCCATACACGTAATCGCATTTCAACTCTTTACCAAACAACACATTGTAGACTTGTCAAAATTGGAAGCATTTGCAAACAACAAAATAACTCAAAACTTAAAATTTCTTTTTTGGAAGGGTAGAAAACAGTGTGGGAAAAGGAGAAAATGCTGGTTACCAGCATTTTCTCCTTTTCCCGTTCGATGTTTTCAGAAGCTTTCTTTCTCAGAGTCTTAAAATCAGGGATTGTGTGGTAAAAGGTGAAAGTGGATAATCTTATCAGATTTTAATTAAAAAAAGCAGAGTTCATTTGAACGGTTTATTCCCCGAACACCTACTCCCATGAAACAATTTAGGGCGTGAATTTGGGATTAGGAGATTATATTGGGGGAACAGTTGTGATAGTAAAACTACAAAATAGCATCTGTTTAAAAGGAAAATTTTAAAAAAGGCTAGATTCTTATTTCATTTAACTTTATTCCTAACAAAAAATCTGGTTACACTAACTATTAAAGGATTATTATATTGTTCCTTGAATTTGAATGAATCAACTATCACCCAAAAACGTGTAGTTATTATTATACTTGTAGAATTGAACAGTGTGACAAAGGAAGTCTTTGTTCATTATGAGGAACAACTATATTAATATCAGAGCTCCAGAAAAAGGGAGTGACTTTGATTTCAAAATTGAAAATATTAATCACTCTCCACTAAACCCTATGTTGTGGGTACTCGTTAGAATCGTCTCATCGAGACGATTCTAATGAGTACCTACAACATAGGGTTTGGAAGAGAAATAATGGATTTAGAAAACGATCACTCCCTTGTATCTGGAGGTCTGATTGCCAAAGTGATTCTTTGAAATCTTTACCAAACGACAAAATTTCAGAGTTGTCCAAGTTGAAAGCACTTGCAGACAACAGACTGAATGTGACTCAAACGATGGAATTTGTCTGTGATTCGGCAGAACACATTTTGGGAAAAAGAAAAAAATGTTGGTTACCAGCATTTCCTCCCTGTCCCACAATGTTTTTAAGTCACCTCTTTCTCTGGTTCATTAAAACTCGAGATTGTATAGTAAAGGATAAAAAGAAAATTGCACATGTAAAACTTATATGTATAAACTGGATTTTTTTTTTTTTTTATCACTTTACAGTTGCGGTTAAATAAACTATCAGACTTTTGCAAAGACGGTAAACTGAAAGTAAACCTAGTAAACGGTAATAATTGTTTTTAGAAATGGAGGTCCACTGAAATCGAATGACTAGTGGTATTTTGATGGAATCAAGGTTAAGACAACTTCATTTTATAAGTATATGCGCCTTTTATTAACACCCAAATTGTCACGGTTTAAAGCAAAACGCAAACTGGCTCTCAAGCCGAAAAAGCAATTTGTTCGATTAAAGCTTATCAGTATAATTTTGGTCACTTTTTGCACGAGCAATATTTTAAGATGTTCGATACAGTGGTGCTTCCCATATTTACATTTGGGGCAGAGATCTGGGGTTTCGAATATTCTGATATCATTGAAAATGTTCAAGAACAATTCTGTAGAGATTTTCTAGGCGTTAACCACTCGGTAAATAATAGTGTTGTGTTATGTGAATGTGGGAGACTACCTTTATGTGTCACTTATATGACTAAAAATGTAAAATGTTGGTTAAAATTTTGCGTATGGAGAATCATCGTTACCCGAGACAGTGTCTTAATTTGTTAAAGGCGCATGATGATTTAGGAAGAACTGCTTCTTTTAAATGGTTTTGGCTATACATGGATTTTACAAGATGTAGGCGACATTGATTTTTTTTAACTATTTAAATCCAGAATTACAGATTGCTCTCTTCAGAATCTTCAAGAAGATATCTCAAAGTTCTTCTCGTTGTGATCTTTACAAACATAATCTGTTCCCTGATAAATCCAGAGAGACATCTTAGTGTCGATATTTCTTTAAATTTAAGAAGGGATTTTGCAAGATTCAGATGTTCAAGTCACAAGTTAAATATAGAACTAAGGCGCCATTTTAATATTGCAAGGGAAGACGGAATATGTCGTCACTATTTACTTCATCATCATCTTTTAATACAATGTACTTGAAAATGAATATCATTTTTGACTAGCAAAGCTAGTCTATAGGCATCAAGATTGACTTAGATTCAAAACCCCACAGTTGCCAAATACTGCCACACAGAAAATACTTCTTTCTGTTAGAAATCTTAATTCTGTTATACATGACAATTTAAACATAAACCACTAAATCTCTACCTCTCCGATTTGAACATGTTGTCTTACAAAGTAATAAACTGAACAAGATGTCATTTATAAGGTACAAGATCTTTGCTTATATGTAAATTGTGTGACCTATGCAAAGCAGAGAATCACTTATTCCTATACAACTGTAACATTATGAATGAATCTATTAATAGATACACCTAGGTTAACTTGTAGCAAATTCCAGCTGTATCAACCCCCACTGGACAGGGAACCCTTGTCATTCCTTCAGTCATTCATTATTTAGATCATTGTGTACAGTTGAACTATTATGTTAAACTGTTATTCTGTTAACCTTTTACCAAACAATCCCAAGTTTTAACGATACTGGGGAAGGGTCCCTTTGTAAACATTGTGGGAAAAGGAGAAAATGCTGGTAACCATCATTTTCTCCTTTTCCCACATTGTTTTCTGCCCTTCTGGAATCATGTTTCATCAGTTCAGCCACATTTAATTCATGGTCTGCAACAGCTTTGAATTTGGACGGATGTAACATTTTTCGTTTTGAAAGGAGAGTTAAATAGTTAACTACATCTTGTGCTATTAGATATTGACTAATTGACTGCATAGTGTTTAACGCCGTTTTCAACATTATTTCAGTGATATTGCGGCGGCCAGAGCACCTGTCCATTCTTTCCTCGAGTTTCTTTTACCAGCACTACCGTGACTCAATTACCTTTTGCAGACAGTGTGTGCAGCCTGATCTTGGATCTACATTGTCCGATAAGAGGATAGATTTTCTCCGAAGTGTAACTGTGAAATAGCAGTAGCAATATTCAGGTGTTTACCATCAGCTTGAAAGTTTCATTTAACATTTTTTAGCAGGTTAAGGGTTAAACTTAAACTGGATTATAGTTAACCAATAGCACATATAGCCCCGGCAGTTCAGTCGGTAGCATACAGGACTTGAGAACAGGAGGTCCCTGGTTTGATCTTCAACAAATTGCTTTCCGAGGATTGATAATAGTCATTGCGACAGGATTCCTTTCTCGCTCACGTTTCGACGATGGTTGTGTGGGAAAGGAGCCAGTGGCTTGGAAAGAATATTGTGCAGAGTGCTGGTAAAAGAAACTACAGGAAAGCATGGATATGTGAAAAAGCCACCGCTACATAACTGAAATAATGTTGAAAACAGGGTTAATAAACACCATACAATCAATCAATCAATGAAACAATCAAATTCGCTAGTCTGTCAGTACTTTCAGTACTTTGATTTTTTCATTGTTCCCTTTTTGAGGCAGAAAGGAAAACTTTACTATTCTCATGGTACAATGGACGAACTCATTTGACATCTTTTTTTTTTTTTTTTTAATTTGATGAAATGTAGAAATATAGTCACCATAGGAAAAGTTGCAAAATATATATCAGTTATTCTAAACAAGAAGGATCTGGACCATGCATAATTCTATTTTTTATCACATAATCGACCTTGAGTTAGATGTAATACCCATTGAGAATTTTCTTGTCTTACAGACATCTTAGAGAGGCATGGTATGACCTCAGAAGTGATATCACATTTTGACATCTTTCTATTCTTATCATATAATCAACCTTGTGTTCGATGAAATACCCATTTAGAATTTTCTTATCTCACAACACATCTGAGATAAGCATTGTATGACCTCATAAGTAATGACATTTTTTTTTACTTCTTTCTTTTCTCCTTTTCTTATAGTTAAGCAACTCATGGATTGTCATAATGGTGTAATTAGTATGCAGTATTATGGGTCGGTGGCCTTTCTTTATAAATAAACTACATGTATATTGCATTGTATTTTTGAAATTCTTGTTCATTTTTATGAATTATACATGCAGTTCATTGTTATATCAATGCTATTTCATCTATATTTTAATATATTTTCCTATACGCATTTCAACATCAGTGCCTATCTATACCTGTGCAATTCTAAACATCAGGTTTGAATTAAATCTAGTAGGCGTTTAGAGAACACACCATTTGAACAGATATTTAAAACTTAAGCGGAAACGGGAGTGGTTATACAAAGGGCATTACTGATCTGTAGGTATGAAATTTACAAGAATACTTGAAATCCCCTTCCCTTTTGTACGTCATACAAGCGTGAGACAGCCTAACCCCCTCAACGTCAAATCAGTCAGATTGGTGAAATGGGGGAAATAGAAATTTTCTGTCATTAAGAAAAAACAGCAACTGCATATCAAGGCTGTGTTGGCTAAAAATACTCGCAGTAGTCAGACAGTTCTGATCTTTGACTTCTTAGCTATGTGGTAACTGGGTCGTTTTCGGGGACAGCTCTATTCAAACCTAAAAAATACATCTTAACCCTTCACCAAACAATTTCCAGTTTCAACGACCTTGAAGAGGAAGAATTTGAAATTTTTCTCCTTTTCTCATAATGTTTTCTATCCTGTCAAAATCAAATCCCATTCTTAAGCAATAGTTAGTTTTCCGCCTGCAAGTGCTTTCAGTTTGGACAAGCTTAGAATTTTTTTCATTTGTTAAAGAGCAAAGGTTATGTTAACTTGAACATCTTACAAATGAGCCTTGCTCTGTGAAAAGGAGGCTTAATGCATCTGCAAAAAAAGTATCGATCCAGATCTGCCTGCGCAGTACGCGCAGGCTGACCTCGGCCGAAACTTTTTGCTATTGATCAATTTTCTGCATGTCAAAGAAGCATTCTGCCTCATGACTCAGTAGGTTGTTGACAAAGTGGATTTTATGGATCAATAACTATGTGATAACGTCTTTGGATAATACATCACGGAGATGCATTAAGCCCCTTTTGCCAGAGCATGGCTCAAAAACAATGGTCAGACAGTTTTGATCTGTGACTTTGTGGCTATATGGTAATTGGGTCGTGTTCGCCGACAACCCTATTTAAACTCAACTCTGAAATCTTTCACTTGCCAAGACGATCTGTCAGAGCAAATCAGATGTCTTGGAATTAGAAAGAGAAGTAGATCTATATTTAAGATAGTTGGTGATTAAGGCTCCTGTCATTTTTTTTTTTTGTATCTAAATTATCCACAAAGCAATTTAAGTTGACCTAGGTATCCTGGGGTCAAACTGGGTTCAATTAAGTGATAAAGATCTTCACAACTTTAATTATACTTCTGAATTGAAGGTGCTTGTAGGTAAATAGATCTAACACAGGGATGCATGTGAACTTTTAACCCTTAGGCTGCTAAATGCGACTCAGTGACCTTTTGCGGACAGCGTAGATCAAGATCAGACTGCACAGAACGTGCAGTCTGATCTTGGATCTACACTGTCCGATAACGAGATGTCGTTCCTCCATAAATACCTTTGAAATGGGAAAATTCCTTTTTATATTATCGGTTTGAAAGTTTCGTTTCTTTTATTTAGAAGGATAAGGGCTAAACTGCTAAGTACATGTACATGAAAACAACCAGTCTGAACTTAAATCTACAGTGTCCGCAAAGGAACTGAGCCATGCTCTCGGGAAACAGGGGTTAATGCATCTCCTAAATGTATAACTAAAGTAAGTTGGCGTATAATCAGTATGAATCCATAAAATCCGTTTTGTCTAACAACCGCCTGAATCATGAGGTAGAATGGTCCTTTGACACGCAGAAAATTGACAAACTGAAAAAATTTTCGATCCATGTAAGCCTGTTTTACTGTAAGTTTTACTGAGGCTTTTTTTTTTTTATTCGTCATTTCTACACGTTTTTTACAAAACGTATTACCGCTATCGACTATTTGTACGAAACACATCGCAGAGTTTCTGTGCTACTCAGACTTCCCATCTCGAAGTTCAAATTTAAACTTGAATTAATAAGATTTTGTGATTATGTGAATAGAGATAGCAAAAAGATTGAATCGACACATGACGTAACAGTGTTGCATTTTATTGCGGATGTAAACTTTGTTGGGAGTAATGCGTCATAAAAGAGCATTTCCGGTTGAAAATGGGTACACTAGCAGACTAAAGCAATGTTCACCTATTACGATACAATTCAGCGCTTTTATGACCCTGAGGAAAAAGGCAGTCGAAAACATTGTTAGAGGAGAAAATGCCATCATTTCAGCCACGATTGATTTTTCGTCGGCAATCCCTTTCCGTATGGACAAACATAAAGGAGAATCATCCAGTACTGACTTAAGTATATTCCCGATAATACAAACAGCCATATAATTAACAAATAAACATGAGTCACGCTCTGGCAAAAGGGGGCTTAATGCATCTCCGTAAAGCATTGTACCAAGCAAGTCATCACATAATCATGGATCTATAAAATCCAGTTTGTCTAACAACCGGCTGAATCATGAGGTAGTCTGGTCCTTTGACATGCAGAAAATTGACCAATAGCGAAAAATTTCGCGGACTGCGCAGGCTGACCTGGGTCGATACTGTTCGCAGATGCATTAAGCCCCCTTTTCACAGATCATGGCTCATATATATAAATGAAAGAGACAATTGTCCTTCTTGCAAATCTTTGTTATTAACTATGTAACATACATATTTCCAATGTTTATAAACTCGAGCCCGTTCGACGGCTGAAGACACAATCCACTGAAACTTAGAAAAGCTGTTATCTTGTAGGCTTGACTCAGCAAGCAGACTGTAGATCTAATATCAGACTGCTCGTTCTGTGCAGTATGATCTTAATCTATGCCACCCGCAAAAGTTCCTGTTCTACCCTGTGGCGCTGAAAGGGTTAGACCTGTATTGTACAAAAGTAACAAGCTATTGATTCATAGAATCTTTGTTTTACAAGTTTTATGGTATGAGGTATTCTGGTGTAACAAGATAATAACACACACACGGACAGACATGCCCAGCTTTAAGTTTTAGTTAATATTTGACAATTCGGTTCCCGATGCATCTTCACTTCGCGTTGTTTTCAGGGTTGTCGTTCTTGTTCGATATCATTACGTCGACGGTGATGTCATCTGCTGCTAAATCGTTTTCGGTCCCTTTCTGCAAAAGTATGAATATTGTTCATGTATAAAAAAAAAAAAAAAAAAAAGGAGTTTGAACATATTTTTATGAAGTACTAGTATATATGTTTCAAATTGATGGTGCAGTTATTAAAACCGTGTTTTGAAATATTCTATTCTGCCATAATGCAACCGATGGCCATTTTAAAAGAGATCAGTAAATAAAACTTTAACCTGCTACTGTAGTGCTACATAAGTTAAATTAAACTTTCAACCTAAAGTAATACACCCAAGTTTTTCTATTTTGAAAGTGTTTTTGGCGAAAAAATATTGCCCTACTGGACAGTCTAGATAAAAGATCAGACTTCACGTTCTTTGCAGTCTGATCTTGATCTACGCTGTCCGCAACAGGTCATTAAGTCGCTCTTAGCAGCCTAGGGGTTAATTAATACTGATGCGTGGGAGAAAAAAAATAGTGCGTGTGTTGTTTCGAAACCAGCAAGCCAAAACATTGTTCCATCAAAAATTCCAGGAATAGCCATTTGATTGGTTGAGACAGAACGTCTAAACCAATCATATGACTTGTCTATGAATTCGAGAATAATAGGTGAATTTAGAGTCCATTGGAATGGGCCTATAACCTTTGGGTATCGTAGAGCTATGCGCCATCCAAAGATCTTTCAGAGAAGTACTGATTTAGTCATGTCTTAGCCCATAACCTATAACCGCTTTGTCTTTTTTCCCTCTGCTCAATCACTATCAATTCTTTATTTTTTTTTTATTATTTTGTCGTCATGCTCTAATGTTTTCACTCTCAGTTTAAAATTTTGATCGTTTTTAATTTGATTTTTAGTTGATTTAATGTAGCTGATATTTGACATGACTGTTTTAGGGAGCGGAACTATATAAGCTTTCATGCTTTCGTTCCAATCCTTTTCACATTGCTATGTTTTACTTTATGTAAACTGTACATGTAAATATATCGAATAAAATATGTTTAAACTAGATAACCGCACGAGCTACCTTCCGATGAATAAAGAGTACAGCTGACAATAAAGAAGAAAAATTAGCAGGAAACTACTTTTAACGGTCATGGTTTTGAGCCGGAAAATTTACAGGTCTGATAAAGTTTTAACTATCAAACACAACAAGTTGATTATCTACTGTACATACATGTATAGCGAAGTTGGCTGCTGCAAAACTGTTCCAAGAGGTTCAGAGATAAACATTCATGGCTTCAAAATAAGATTGTGTCTCAAAATGACAGTATCAGCAGTGTGGCAATTGTACTAAGTTACTAACATTTGTCGTACTATTTCGAAATTTAAGCATCAAAATTTAGTCAAATAACCTTTCACAAAACAATCCCAAATTTCAACAGTCTCGAGGAAGAGGACTTTTGAAAAAAAAATGTGTAAAAAGAGAAGATACTGGTGACCAGTATTTGCTGCTTTTTCCAAACTGTTTTGTGTAACATTGAATTTGTCGTCTGCAAATGCTTTCAATTTGGGTCTAAAATCTTTTGTCGTCTGGTAAAGAGTTAAAGCTACCTAGCGCTGTAGGGGTTATAAGCTTTATCAAACAGGAACGTTTAACATAAAACGTGATATTGAACTTATAGCAGTACGGCCTATTTTTATGGCTATGTATATTTGAGCCATGCTCTAGCAAAAGGGGGTTAAAGCATCTCCGTGATGCATGATACGAAGCAAGTTATCACACGATCATGGATGTATAAAGTCCATTTTGGCTAACAATCGACTGAACCATGAGGTATACTGGTCCTTGGACTTGCAGAAAATTGACTAATAGCAAAAAGTTTCGGCCCAGGTCAGCCTGCGCGGACTGCGCAGGCTGACCTGGATCGATACTGTTTGCAGATGCATTAAGCCCCCTTTTCACACAGCATGGCTCATTTGTTTTTGTTATTGATAACCGTTAAGCGCTACCACTGATGCAATATATAAAGAGTGAAGGAGTAGTCTAGGCTAGAAGCCTGGGCACATTTTTGAGCAAAGATTCGGAATCGATTTCGAGATTGACAAAATAAATCAGGAATTTCGCGTTGTAGGCCAAGATCAGATTGCAGATTTGTCTGACCTCGGTCTGCTTTCTTCTTCACCGAACGTATTGTTTCCCTTAACTAAACTTATTTGAAGCCAAAAGACCCTACATGTATATGAGGCATGCTTTGTGAAAAGGAAATTGCATCTGCAAAACAGTTTCGATCCAGGTCAGCCTGCGCAGTCCGCGAAATCTTTTGCTATTGGTCAATTTTCTAAATGTCAAAGGACCAGTCAACCTCAGGATTCATTCGGTTTTTAGACAAAATGGATTTTATGAACCTGTAATTATGTGACGCCTTGCTTGGTATCATGCATCACGGAGACGAGTTAAGCTCCTTTTTTGCCAGAGCACGGCTCATATTTCTCTGCCCTTTTATAATCAAGTAATCGATCCGGAGCAATGTTTTTTTTCTATTCATTATCCAAAATCAGAAAGATAGAAATCGAAAAAGGGAGCTTTTTTTGTTGTTTAAACGATAGTATTGTCTTTAAAGGAAATTTTACTATATGTATTTACCGCTCAACATTTTGGAGACAAAATTATCATGTCTGGAAGACAAGGGTTGGAAAAAGGAGGCACCTTAGTTTTAGGTTTAATGATATTGTTATCTAGAAAGAAATTTTTACCTTTTACCTTTTTGTATTTAGCGCATAACACTTTGCAGTGTTGAAAGGGAGCACTTTTGAAACCGATACGGCTCAGAATACCTCTGTCCTTTTGACCTTTTTGTAAACAAACCTGTGATGACGCAGTTCCGGGGAAAGGAGGGAAATGGACTGTAGTTTAAGGTGTTTGGTAGTGTTTTTTTTTTCAAATCACCGAAAGCATCTTTAGAAACGAAAAAGTTTAATACTAGTATTAGTCAAGAAATACGTACATCTCCTGGTCGAACACCAAATCTAAGAGGTTTTCGTATATTCTCCGGAAGGAATGGACAGAAAACATCAAATATTTGACATGTCAGGTACGGATTGAGTGTGGATGGGTCCGTCTTACATGTCAAATATAACTGAGCCATGCTGTGGCAAAACGGGGCTTAGTGTACCTCCGTGATGCATGGTACCGTGCTAGTCATCACATAGTTTTGGATCCATTTCATCCATTTTCTCTACGAAAACACAGAGTCCTGGGACAGAGTGGTCCTTGGACATGCAGGAAATTGACCAAAAGCAAAAAGTTTCGGCCCAGGTCAGCCTGCGCGGACTGCGCAGGCTGACCTGGGTCGATATCTTTTGCAGATGCACTAAGCCCCCTTTTCCCAGAGTATGACTCAATTCATTTATATTTGCTGAATCAGACATATTCATAAGATTCAATGATTTTGGATAGTAAATCATTTGAGCCATGCTTTGCCAAAAGAAGGTTTAATGCGGTTCCGTGATGCATTATGCGAAGTAAATCATCACTTACGGATCTATAAAATCCATTTTGTCCAACAACCGGCTAAGTCCTGAGGTAGAATGGTCCTCGGACCAAAGGCAAGAAGTTTCGACCCAGGTCAGCCTGCGCGGACTGCACAGGCTGACCTGGATCGACACTTTTTGCAGTATTCAACATGACATTTATTCCCCGTAACCAAATTTCAAGCTTTTATTCTGAAAAGAAAAGACGCTTGTAAACCAGTTACAAAACAACTCAGTGTTCATACGACCCTGGGGTAGAAGCCTTTTTCAACAATGTTTTCTGCCCTCTCCAAGTCAATTCGGTTCATTTATGCCACACATGATTTGGCATCTGAAGATACTTTCTACACAGACCAGTTTAAAAGTTGATCGTTTTGTTCAAATTTATTTAAAGAGACATAAACACCATTGTCATCTGTTTGAGTTTACTCTTTAGGCATTGAGCCGCCTTGTCACAGAACATGGCTTATTTATAGAAATAATTCTTACAAAATACTTGTCCAGGATATGTAAAATCACTAGACTCTTGAAGGGAAGAAATCGAGCAAAGTGTCGCATTGTAATTGCAATGTAGTCCAGCATGAATTTGTCTGTCCCCTTTAGACTGGTCTAGGGCAACAGCGCCATAGGTGAAAAGCCAGATAGGTGATCAGGTCTAGGGACAATAATCTCATGGAACAATGCTATCTAGAAGGAAAGTTCAACATGACGAATATCCGTCTATTTGAATATTGTAATCAGGGTCCGTTTTCACCAACCGTTCTGAAGACCATTCTTTATATTTGAGATTTCCTGAAGTTGAAAGTAACACAACTTCTGATTGGCTAAACCAAATGGTTTTGCCAATCAGAAGTTGTGTTACTTTTAAATTTAAAATATTCTTGAGAATAAGACTATGTTCTCAAGAATGGTTGGTGAATACGGACCCTGTAGGTCTAAGGACAATAATCTCATAGGACAACAGCCATCTCGTACGAAAGTTCAACATGACGAATATTTGTCTATTCGAATAAAGTACATGTAATTATAGCCATTACTTGTTTTCCTCTAACTTTAAAACTCAATAAATATTTTTCACGAGCAGCAAAATTAAAGTGTTCAAACTCATGGAGAATAAAATGATGTTATTAAACTCACAACCATGCCGACAATAACGGCGCTGCACATTCCGATCCCGGTGTACCATATGTAGGACACGGTGTACAAATGGTGGATTCCTCTAGTTGAGATATATAAGAAATTATGTGATACTGAATTCTCGATAAACAGAAATGAGCCATGCTCTGTGCAAAGGAGGCTTAATGCATCTCCGTGATGCATGATACCTATCATGCAATCACATGATTATGAATCTAAAATGACCACATATTTTAACATGACGTACTTATAACATCGCACCTAGCAAGTCATCACATAATTATGGATTCATAAAATTCATTTTGTCCAACAAACCGACTGAATCATGAGGTAGACTGGCCATTGGACATGCAGAAAAATTAACCAACAGCAAAAACTTTCGACCCACGTCAGCCTGCGCGGGCTGCACAGGCTGACCAGGGTTGATACTTTTTGCAAATGCATTAAACGCCTTTTTCTCACAGCATGGTTCTTTTATTTAAAAAAAAAGACCTTTGAGTGTCTGCGACTGTTGCCCTACTACGTGTTACTTAAAATAGTAGTGCAGCTTAACTCTTTACCAGTTTGACAATGACTCTTCCAAACTGGAAGCACTTTCAGCCGACAAATTCGATTTTCTCGTATTCCCAAAACATTTTAACCCTTCGGCTGCTAAGCGTGACTCACTGACCTATTGCGGACACCCTAGATCCAAGATCAGACTGCACAGAACGTGCAGTCTGATCTTGGATCTACACTGTCCGATAAGGAGATACCTCTCCTCCAAAAATACCTTTGAAATAGGAAACTTTGAGTTTTTACTATCAGCTTGAAAGTTTCATTTCTTTTACTGAGCAGGATAAGGGATGACAAGCCTTCCTTCTCAGAGTCCTTAAACGACGGGATTGTTCCGTAAAGGATTGAGGAATTGATTGCACATCGATGTGGCCATATCAAGTTTCGTTCTTGACTTACTCTCTTCTACAAGGACATCAAAACATGGGCTAACCTTTGACCTACTTTGGCCATGTAGTGTTGGTAACAAATACGTCCCCCGGATTCCAACCCCAGGTATTCGACGGTACATCTATATATTATCATTGTTATACCATAGATATTTACCCATTCCAAAGATTAAACGGAAAGAATTTGACCTTCACCTTTGGACTAGAGATCCATAAGCCGATTGCGTATTATTTTAAAGCGTTTTGTGGTCAATTCCATTCCAGGTGGTGACGGATATTATCATTACTTTATCGTGAAAAATTAACCTTGTTGCCAGGATACGAACTGGCTTTACCTTCCGACCTTTACCTCTGAACTAGGGATCTTCTAGTATAGGCCTGCGGCGTCTCTTTGTTGTCACCATGAAATATCTTAAATATTGTTAGCCCTTTACCACACCGCAATATGTTTGACATGTATAGATTAAAAGCATTTGCAGGCCATAATTTAAATGGTGTTCAAAATGATAAGGTTTGTCTTTGAAAGGGTGGAAAACATTGTGGGAAAATGAGAAAATGCCGGTTACCAACAATTTCATTTTTCTAACAAAGTTTTAAAAAGCCCCCTTCTTCACAGTCGTTAAAAGGCGGCATTGTCTGGTAAAGGGTCAACCCTTACATGGCTATGTCGAGGTAACAGAAAGTTCCTCTATAGCTTAAGGGTTTACTCTTCACCAATGGACAAAATTTTAGACTTGTCCAAATTGAAAACATTAGCAGACAACAAATTAAAAGTGGCTAAATTTATGAGTTGTCTTTAATAAGGTAAAAGGAACTGTGAGAAAGCCCCATTTGAAGCACTTTGTAAAGGTAACTGGGAGTTCCTGTAAAGTTAAGCGGTTTACTTTTTACCAGTCCTCAAAGTTTTAGACTCGTCCAAATTGAAAACATTTGCAGACGATGAATCAAATGTGGCTAAACTTGTGAGATTAATCTTTGATATTGTAAAAGAAATAACATTGTGGGAAGAGAAGAAAATTCTGTAACCAGCATTTTTTTCCTTTTCCCCCTATGTTTTCGAAAGTGTTCTTCATCAGGGTTGTTTTAAGTCAGGATTGTTTGGTAAAGGATTAACATATTGGATCCCCGCTGGTGGTACTAGTCATGTGGGTGTGTTCTTTGTCAAGGTATTCATTTAGTTTAGTTTAGTTTACGTAAACTGAAATACTGCGGAAAGCAGTATAACAAAGCCCAAATATATGAATTGATAACAGTACTGTTTTGTTTTATTTATCTGGCGAAAGATTGGGTGTAGATCCGTGACAAGATTGTGTGCTCTTTACAGTCTTATCTTCATCTGCAACGTCTACAAACACGCCTCAAGTCGTACTCTGTGTTCTATATTGAATATTGGTTTACTTACGAGTATTTGTCATATATCGAAGTCACAGTTTCTAGTGCTGTCACAGTTTCTGGTGTCGTCACAGATAAGTTAGCCGCAGCTGGCGTGGTAGTTGACAACGATGAAATGTTCCAGTTACAGCCGTGAAGTGATACTGGTGGCTTGACGGTCAAGCTAGTCTTAGTTACCACAGTGCCGCATCCAATCCATACCAAAAACGCAAAACTCGAAATAAGACCAACCAGACCTCCCTGATAATGAGACGTACATCGACGATTGAGGTAGTTTTCGATTATTATTTCAGTAAAATACATCGATGAGTTACGATGTAGTAAAAAGGAAAGAAGATTTTACTGACTCAAACTGACAACTGCATTTACCAGCGCATGTATATGGTATTTTAGTATTAAAAGCAGTCCAGAAACACCTACGTACCAGGTAAATCTTGAAATGCTTTGAGGGAAATATCTTTCCAAGATCGTTGGAATTTACGTTCGATAGGTGCTTGTAGAAAGGTGTGAAAACTGTAAGATATATGAGTCAGACACGGTAAAAAACAGTCGACTTTAAGATCTTAAAATTACCAAGAAAAGAAAGTTCATTTGATTTCAATAAAATTTACACTTGACATACCCAAGAGCGCTATCAAACTACTTAACAAATAACGATTCTTTCACATTTTAGGGGTCACAGAAAGGTGTGACATCTTGTTTCGATTAATTGAAATCTTTCCCTTGCAACAATTTTAAGGTCAATTATAAAAAATTCAATTTCTTAATAGTTATCTTACCAATTTATTTGCCCATGGAAACATCATCCCCAGTGTGAACATACCGAGGAGGGGACCAGCTATTATACCAAACACCGTGTACGCCATCTGAAATCGTAGTTTATAGAACTAAAGCATTTTAACCCTTAAAGCACTACCATAGTTGCCTTTGCGGCCAGTTTAGATTATGATCTGGCTGCACAAAACGTGCAGCCTGATCTTTGATCTACACTGTCCCCTTTGCCGATACACTGTAGACAAAAGCAAACCTTAAATTGCAATTATTTGGGTCGTATTTCTGGAATGAAAATGTCTGATAGGTTTATTCGGCGCTCTGAGGGTTAAAGCATGTTACAAATGTTTAATAACTGAGGTCTGCGTTTTGTATTATGGTTACAGATAGAAGGACAAACAGTTTACAAAAAAGAAGGAGGTCTGTGTCAGAAAAAAATTCCTGTGTTTTGAGCTGTTCATAACGTAATAAGCCCGTTTTACAAACACTTCCTTCAGCTTGATAGTATTCAACATGACAGTTATTCTCTCCCCCCCCCCCCCCCTCAACCAAATTGCGAGCTATTTTTCTGAAAAGAAAAGACATTTGTAAACCATTTACAAAACAACTCAGTGTTCATACGACCCTGGGGTAGAAGCCTTTTTAAAGAGACATAAACATCATTGTCCTCTGTTTGAGTTTACTGCTAGGTGATAGCAACAAGTTACACAAATGGACTACTTCACCATTGCGAATGCTATGGAGAGATACAAAAGGATACAGCGCCAGAGTCCTTGCTCTAATCTCTCTTCATTTAATTCTTTACCAAACGACAAAATTTTAGACCAGTCTAAAATGAAAGCATTTTGCAGACGACAAAATAAATGTAACTAAGAAATTGAAATTTGTTTTGGGAAGGGTAGAAAACATTGTGGGGAAAAGGAGAAAATGATGCTTACCAGCATTTTTCTCCTTTTCCCACAATGTTTTCAAAAGGCTTCTTTCTCAGAGTCGTTAAAAGTCGGGATTGTGTGGTAAAGAGTTACAGCCTATATAAATAATATGCAAATAAGTTCGATCGAGCCAGAGAGACCAGCTTGAACAGCTTTTAACACTGTACCACACAATGCCGATTTTTAACGACCTTTAGGAAGAAGCCTCTTGAAAAGATTGTGGGAAAAGGAGAAAATGCTGATAACCAGCATTTTCTCCTTTTCCAACAATGTTTTCTTACCTATCAAAGAAACATTTTATTATTTGAGTCACATTTAAATTGTCGTCTGCTAATGCTTTCAATTTGGACTAGTCTACATTTTTGTCGTGTGGTAAAGAGTTAAGTGGTAGAGCATGAGACATGTAAACGACGAGTCCCAGGCCACTTGATGTTGTGGGCACTATTCCCACGCGACTGTGCATTTAAAATTACTAATAGTCTTTCGGGTGACACGTTAAACAGACCCACGGTGTGACGGTACTAGCCTTTACTCCGAGCACCCAAAAGAACTAGGCGTAACTTGTAATGAGTTTCGTCCTGCATCTTACACCATCCCTAGAAGCATAACTAACAGTCTTCTAGGGTCGCCGTCTGTATGTGAAATCGGTGGCAACAATAAATACACGAAAATCAATAAATCAATCGAACCAGAGTATTATGGGTATCTAGATATAGTCAAAAGCAAAATTGGAGTTTTTCCTTTGAACTGCCAGATGGCTCAGCTGGTTCTCTCCATTTTGTTGCAGCGATGCTGTCGTATATGACAAAGCCGTAATCGGTTGTTCGACCGATTCGGCCATGGCCTGGCCACTTTTTCTGCCGAGTGTGGTGCTGGTCGGTCATCTTTTGCAGTACACCGTATAATCATAAATATTTTGGCCATGCTCTGACAAAAGGGGCTTCAATGTATGTCCGTAATGCATTGTACAAAGCAAGACATCTCATACTTACAGATCCATTTTGTATAACAGTCGACTGAATCATGAGGTACACCGGTCCTTTGACATGCAGAAAATTGACCCATTGCAAAACGTGTCGACCCAGGTCAGCCTGCGCGGACTGCGCAGGCTGACCTGGATCGATACTTTTGGCAGATGCATTAAGACCCCTTTTTCACAGAGCATGGCTCCTATGTAAGAGTAGCTAGTCTCATAATGTAAAGTAATTGTTACCTGTAAGATCATCGCTCCAAGATGGGCCACCACAAACGCAAGGGCAAGCGACAGCAATCCGAACAGTATTACTGAAATTGATCACATCCTTTATGCCAAACGAACAGACATAGACGTCGATACATAGAAAATTTAACCCTTAACCTGCTAAATAAGTTAAATGAAACCTTCAAACAGATGGTAAAACCCCAAATTTTACCACATGTACATGTATTTCAAAGTTATGTTTGGGGGAAAACCCTTATGGGACAGAGTAGATACATCATCAGACTGCACGTTCTGGGAAGTCTGATCTTGATCTACACGGTCCGAAAAAGGTCACTGGGTCGCGTATGGCAGCCCAAGGGATAATTTAAAAATTTTCATTTTTTTTTTTTTAGTTCAATAAAATAGCTCTAGGTATCCCCTTTCTCTTTAACTCTCTACCAAACGACATAATTCCAGACTTGTCTAAATTAAAAGCACTTCCATACGACAAATTTAAAGTGGATCAAATAATGAAATTCGTCCTTTAAAGAGGAGAAAACACCATGGGAAAAGGATGAAATGATTGTTAACAGCATTTTCTCTTTTACCCACGATGTTTCAGAGGCCTTCTACCCCAGAGTCGTTGAAAGTCGAGATTGTTTAGTAAATGTTAAAATAATGTTCTACTTTTCCTTCTTACCTAATAAAAGAATTGTATTTATAATAGGAAGTCTTATTTTGAATTGACGGCTGCCGCGTAATAATTATGGTTTTACGTACAAAAAGATCATGTATAGAGAGTGTTCATGTTATGTTAGACTGATCCAGATCTAACATGCAAAGAGCAAACATTTGAAGGAAGAGAAAAGTTTTACTGTTAAACAACGTGAAAACTGTTGAGGTAAACTGCTTGTTTCAAGCAATTTCTAAAGTTTCCCTAACTGTTTTCCGAATCTGTAGACTACGAGCGTGTAAAAGGTATTCGTGCAGTAAATAATTAATCAATGATGAGTTAAAATATATCATGCCTCGCTTCTCACCAAACATTCTCGAAAGACAGGTTGCCCTTTGTGAAGACATGCGCACACAGCACAACGGTTTGACAAAATCCTCCAGCAAAACGGCGGCCAAGGCGTTCAAACCTGACGATATGGTACTGCAATTATAAATAACTACCATGATATGGGAGACGGTAAAGTAGAAGAAGAGTGTCAGACTCGGGATATGGGCCCATACTCATCAACCATTCCTAAAAACATTCTTAGTCTTATTCTTCAAGATTTCCTAAATTTTAAAGTAACACAACTTCTGATTGGCTAAACCATTTCAGAAGTTGTGTTACTTTCAAATTTAGAAAATTCTGGAGAATAAGACTAAGAACATTCTTAGGAATGGTTGGTGAATACAGGCCCAAGTTGGATTCTTAAATCTCTTGGTGAGCAGGGTAAATTTTTAGAACTACTCTCATCATTGAGCAAGTGTCTGTAAGCAGAACAGACCAAAATATCACAAATCGAGGTTTGTTTTGGCAGGGATCTTATTCAAAATATTGGTCATTGAGATTCAAGATCAGACTGCATGTTCTGTGCTGTCCGGTCTTGATGTACACTGGCCAAACTATAAAGTATAGTAAAAATCCAATTTTTCGCTATTTCCGTATCGGGCATTGTAGATCCAAGATCAGACTGCACGTTCTGTCCACAAAAGGTCCTTGTGTCGCGTTTAGCACAACCTAGGTATTAAACCCGTTGCGTCTACATCCTTCGTTACATCAAAAGCAAAGATATGGCTTTAAACATGGAGTGCACCCCAAGATAAAGACGGTCAATAGTTTAGAGTATATAGATACTTTTAACCCTCTCCGAAATTACAAACTTAGACTCTTCCAAATTGAGAGCAGCTGGAGACGGCTAATCTGAAAGTGATGCAAATGACTTTAGGTTCTTAGATAAGGTAGAAAACATTGTAGGAAAAGGGGAAAATGCTACCAGCATTTTCTCCTTTTCCCACAATGTTTTCAAAAGGCCTCTTCCTCAGGGTCGTGAAAACACGGGATTGTTTCGTGAAGGGTTCACGTGAAAGTTCGAAACACAACAAAATAGGGTAAACGTAAGGTGAAAGAATTTCGAAGAGCGTGTGAGTGTACGTAGGCTATATAGGACTGATTGGACATAATGAATTATCGGTACCTTAGCCCGCCAGTGAACACGCAGGATAACATCAGACCCGGCAGCCCGTGGATGTCCCCTACAAGGTCCATCATGTACAATGGCAGTAGCTATCCAAATGGAAATAGTAGATCTACAGACTTATTTCATTCAAAGGCATGGAAATGTTTCTTAAAAACAAATACACAAAAGAAATTATCCCAGAATTAATTGGCCTCAACAAAGCGCATCGTGCCCAGCTAAAATGAAACTACACGTTCCCCGTTTTCCAAAGTTTGATCTGATATACAATTGAGTCATGTTCTGGCAAATGGGGGCTTAATGTATCTCCTTAATGCATGACTTAACGCAGACTGCGTAGGCTGACCTGGGTCGATACTTTTCGCAGATGCATTAATCCACCTTTCACAGGGCATTGCTCATATGCATATGTTTTAAATTGATCGAGCTCATTTTTGTGAGAACACCATCCACTTGTAACATGGCGCCATAATATTTGCGTTTGGCGGCCATCTTAGACCGTGCCATCTGATCGATCTCGTGATATACAATACATGTATATCTCAGTTGAATCGAGCCTAATATTTCAGAGATATTTCGTGCTAACGGTTCTTTTGCTCTTTAATTTTCTGTGATAGATACCTACCTATGTCGAGACTTAATTATATTTCAGTCCCAAAGATATGCAAAGCAGAAGAAAGACTTTGAATATAGAAATCGAACAGTATTTAGCATTGTTAGCTTTTTATTTAAAAAGAAAATAAGGGATATTTGGATTGCGAAATCCAAAGAATCAAATATATTTACCTGGTCTGCTTTTGAAATGATGCCAAACTTTAGAGGATCGCATTTAGCATAAAAAGCGTACATCATAACTCCGACCAAACAACACAAGGTTACGATGGCAGCGATGCCTGGGAAATTCAACCATATTGCCCTATAAATGATTAAAACAGTGACATGCTGGTAAATTTTTTATTTATGTTTTAATCATCCTATAGCAATATTACATTTTGTTTTGTATTGTACTGTATTGGAGTTTAACAGCTCAGTTCATATCATTGCGGTCAGTAACGCACCAATGTGTAGTACGGAATCGTTCAATTCGGCCACAGCCAGAACTTCAAGTTCGAATGTTCTATTAGTTTTATTCGTTTGTTGAATAAAATATTGAATTCAACATAATTATTCTTCTCTTTGTCATGGAATGATTACTGATACAACCATGGAATCGTTGGTATTACATTGACATTTTGTTCAATAATTCAACTTAGTTGAGACTTACAGTTTTGCGACACCAAGAGACTTCACAGAGAGTGCCCTCTGTACTTGAGCTTGATTCGTTCCAAAAATAGCCATCCAAAAGATGCCACCACCAATCACAACATTCCAAACACTATGACGTACCCGAGGATCCGGGTCAAACCTGCAGACAAAAGATAATTAGGTACCATTCTTTTTTTAGATTTCCTTTTTCCTGATATGTATGTCATGTCAACTCTTGAAAGGTCTTAAATATGAATTTCGACTTGGAAAGGTCCTGGCGACAAAGTCTGCTTTGTCGTGAGCCTCTACCTACATAATTCATGTAGAACGGTTAAGGTTACTTTTACACATTATCAATTGTTTTCATTTTCATTTAAACAAAAATGCTTTTATGTAAATGCTAAAAAAATGGTTTTCTTTTTCTTTTGCAAGGAACATTAGGAGGAAATTGTTGTGCGTTCATTCTTACATGACGGTGAAACAGTATATTTCTTCAATTACTGAAACTGTGCAAAGTTTACACCTACTCGAACAATACAATTCTACCATTTCTGTCGGCAATGTCCCATGCTTCATTCAAACCGCCGAGATCTCTGGCTTCAACTACCAGCAATGTCAGCATACCAGCAAATACTATCGTCATCTGCAGAGTGTCCGCCCACAAAACTGCTTTCATACCCCCCTTTGAAAAGACAGAACAATTTGTAACGCATGCTGGCTATTATTGAGCCATGCTCTATGAAAGGGGGACTTAGTGCACCTGAAAAAAGTATCCACGGAGGCTGACATGAGTCGAACCTTATTGCTCTTTGTAAATTTACTTCAAATCCAAGGACCATTCTACCTCATGATTCAGTCGGTTGTTAGACAAAATGGATTTTATTGAACCATAGTTATGCGGTTACTTGCTGGCTATAATGCATTACGTGGATGCATTAAGCCCCCTTTTACCAGACCATGGCTCAGTTGATTTGACAAACTTTTCTTCTTTCAGCAGCTCAAAGATACAGTCAAACTTGTAATAAGCAGGAAATAAAGGATACCATCTACGCTAAACATTCATAGCAACTGGCTGCTTTTAACTCTTCAAGTACCAGGTGACAAAATTTTAGACTCGTCCTTATTGAAAGTATTTACAGAGTACATTTCAAATATGGCTTTGATGTTTTGATTCCTCTTTGATAAGTTAGAAGACTTTGCGAAAAAAAGGTGGAAAATGCTGGTTATTAACAATTTGTCCTTTCCCCGCAAGGCTTCTTTCAAAAGCTTTCTTGCTAAGGGCGGTTTAAAACTGTGTAGTAAAGGTTAGCACAGGCTTCAATATATTCAAAATATTTCCAAGGAACATAACTCTGTCCCAAACGTCAAAACTTTAGACTTGCCCTAATTTAAAAGCATTTGCAGACGACAAAATTAATGTGGCTCATAAGATTTAATTTGGTTTAAAAATGGTAGGAAACATTATGGGAAATGGAGAAAGGAGAAAAGTTAAAACTCGGCATCTTGTGATTTGGGAACTTAAACTTGATACATGTTGCTGCCAAATGCAAGCGGTACCTAACACCTACTTTATTTGTTTGTATGTGCCTGATGGGCCAGATTTGAATTCGGAAGATGAACAGCCTAACCAATTGTTCTCTGAATTTGAAAGTAAACCAAATGGTTTAGATAATCAGAAGTTGTCTTACTTTCAAATTTAGAAAATTCTGGAGAATAAGACTAAGAACGTCCTTAAGAATGGTTGGTGAATACGCACCCAGTACTTTCTGATGACGATTTTTGAGTCATGCAGCAGGCTCATATTCAAAACCGTTGTGGCGAACGGCGAAAGCACTCATAAGGAGATATTTCTCTTTTGTCATATGCTTTTCAAGTGTATTAACTCGTGCTTAGTAGGCTATACACATTTTACAAAGACGTTTTCAAATTCGTTTGTTGCAAATTATTTTCACGAGGCGATGAGTTAGTATGGGTATTAAGGAGTTTGCGATATTGCAGTCTGGGCACCAGGGCCCGTATTCACCAACTATTCTTAAGCGTTCTCAGACTTTTTCTCCAAGATTTTCCAAATTTGAAAGTAGCACACCTTCTAATGGGCTAATCCATTTGATTTAGCCAATTAAAAGGTGTGTTACTTTCAAATTTGGAAAATCTTGGAAAATAAGACTAGGAATGTTCTTTAGAATGGTTGGTGAATGGGGACCCTGATCACCAGCCATTCTTGATTTTAGTCTTATTCTGATTCTCAAGAATTTTCTAAATTTCAAAGTAAAGCAAGTTCGGATTGGCTGAACCAAATGATTTAGCCAGTCAGAAAATGTGTTACTTTCCAAATCTAGAATCAGACTAATAACGCAATTTTGAATGGTTAGTGAATACGAGTCTAGGCTGATATTGACAGGTTCTCTGCCTAAAGGATTCTAGAGATCACGATACGCCAGGTGTGGGCTAATATTTTTGTTGAGCGGGGGAAGACTCCAAACTGATATACTTACCAGACAGGTGTAGAAGATACACACTAAACTGACAGCTATGATAGACCCCCATAAAGACAGTCCGGTCACTGTAAAAGATAAACATTGTGTTTTTCCCCTTGTTTAACTGTTTTTAATAGTAGTTAGAGATGTGACGACAGCCAACGCACCTGTCCATGCATTCCTTGAGTTTCTTTAAGACTAGTATCTACTATGCACAATTCCCTTCCCAGGTCACTTGTTGGTTTCCGACATACAGGAAGCCGACACTATAATTAGCAGTATAGGGGGAATTAATCCTATCGCAATGACGAAACAGTTTTGGTGGAGCCGGCAAAAATTTGAAAAAGAATTGTCACGTGTTTGTTCTTTAATAAACACCAATATAAACTGTTCCAAATTATCACTTTATTACAGTTTTAACTGACAGTTTACGCTAACCTTCTGTTCCGAAAAAAATTTAAAAACATATACTTTATTGAACCATAGGCTGCTACGCGCGATTGAATTTTTGCGGCAGGTTCAAATCAAGATCAGAAGCTGCCCACTGATCTTTGATATACATCTTCCTATTCAGTGATTGTTTTGGCGAAAAGAACACTCGCTATAATAATTCTCTTTCACTATTACTTAGCAGGACTTGTTGGGTCCTCGGTCTTTATTTTGATCTTCGGAAACAATGCAGCAGATACGATTTTCCGCACACCGAGGCGTCAGACCTGGACTTTTTTTTTTTTCATGATGTTTTTAAAAGCATTCTTTCCCATAAACTGGTCCTCGTTGTTGATATACATATTACAACTGGCACAGGCTATTGTGTCGTTGCTTTTCAGTGGGCTACATTCATATCACAGAACAGGCAATCAGGACAGCATAGACATTTGCAGTTTGGCTGTAGAGGTAACATTGCGATTTTTTTTGCACAATTTGAAATTGGTAATCAAAACTAAAATAAATATTAGCAGACATAAACGTAAAAGGTGATACCAAAAATACAATATTCACTTATTCGTGAGGTCAAAAATATCAGAAAAACTGCTGCTCTGGAAGTGAGAGTGACCTCCCCCCGAATCTCTATATTAGTCTAGCGTCATGGCTGTTCTAAAAATAGACGGGCAGAATTCCGCCCGTATTCAGTAGCCTCTGCCGATCCCTATACACTTGCTGTATGAGGGGAGGTAACCAATCTATCTTCCCCAGGATCGTCAAAACTCGGATTTGTGAGGTAACATGTTAATTTATCAGTATCAGTGTGATGACTATATTCACTTACCTGCATTCAAGGCCAATGACGGTGCATACAACACAAGTGCCATATAACACAGCTGAAAAAAAGCAGATTTTTTTTTTTTGCACAGGTGAAAGGATTTTATTAGACTAGCGAAGCTAGTCTATAGGCATCATGATTGACCCAGAGTCAAAGTAAACAAAAAACCCCACAGTTGCCAAATACTGCCTCACAGAAGATACTTCTTTCGGTTAGAAATCTTCATTCTGTTATATATGCCAATTTTGACAAAAACCACGAAATCTCTACCACTCCAATTTGAACATGTCTTCTTACAAAGTAATAGACTGTACACGATGTCATTTATAAGGTACAAGATCTTTGCTTATATGTAAATTAGGTGTCTTATTCAAAGCAGGCTATTAACTTTTATTCCTACACCACTGTAACAGTATGAATGAATCTAAAAATAGATACACCTAGGTAACCTGTAGCAAATCCCAGCTGCATTAACCCTCACTGGACAGGGAACCCTTATCATTCCTTCAGTCATTCATTATTTAGATCTTTGTGCACACTTAAACTGTTATGTGAAACTGTTATTTTACGTCTTGAATATTAACCCTTTACCACACAATCCCGAGTTTTAATGACTTTGGGGAAGAATCTTTGATAACAAACATTTTCTCCTTTTTCCACATTGTTTTCTGCCCTTTTGGAATTAGGTTTCATTAATCCAGCCTCATTTAGTTTGTGGTCTGCAACAGTTTTGAATTTCATTTCAAAGAGTTAAATAGTTCACTACATCTTCTGCTATTGGATATTAACTTATTGATTGTATGGTGTTTAACGCCGTTTTCAACATTATTTTGGTGATATCATGGCGGCCAGTGCACCTATCCATGCTTTCCTGGAGTCTCTTTTACCAGCACCACCGCGACTCAATGACCTTTTGTGGTCAGTGTGGATTAAGATCAGACTGCACAGAAGGTGCAGTCTGTTCTTGGATCTACACTGTCCAATAAGAGAATATATTTTTTCCAAAATGTAACTTTGAAATAGCAATATTCAGGTGTTTACCATTGGCTGGAAAGTTCCATTTAATTTTTTCTAGCAGGTTAAGGGTTAAACTTAAACTGGATTATAGTTAACCAATAGCATGCATAGACCTGGTAGCTCAGCCGGTAGCATACAGGACATGAGATTAGGAGGTGGCTGGTTCAATCCCCGGCTCGGCCAATTTCTTTCTGAGGATTGATGACGGTCATTGCGACAGGATTCACTCCTCTCTCAAGTTTCGACGAAGGTTATGTGGGAAAGCAGCCAATATTGTGCGGAGTACTGGTAAAAGAAACTCCAGGAAAGCATGGATATGTGCACTGGCCACCACTACATAACAGAAATAATGTTGAAAATAGGGTTAAACACCAATCAATCAATCAGTCGAATTCGCTAGTCTGTCAGTACTTTCAGCACTTTGATTCAAGTAGTTACAACAACTTTCTAAGGACAATACGTTACAAGATTAAAAATAAATGATGAAATGGATAAAAACGAAAGCTAAGCTTGAAACTGAGCTATGCTCTGTGAAAAGGCAGTTAACCCTTTATCACACAATCCCGACTTTTAACGACCCTTAGAAAGAAAGCTGTTGAAAACATTGTGGGAAAAGGAGAAAATGCTGGTAACCAGCATTTTCTCCTTTTCCCACAATGTTTTCTACTCTTCACAAAACAAATTTCAGTTTTTGATTCGCATTTATTTTGTCGTCTGCAAATGCTTCCAATTTCGTCGACTTTAAAATCTTGTCGTCTGGCAAAGAGTTAATGCATCAGAATAAAGGACAGATCCAGGTCAGCATGCGCAGTCCGCATAGGCTGATCTGGCTCGATGCTTTTTGTTATTGGTCAATTTTCTGCATGTCGAAGGAATAGTTTACGTTATGATTTGATCTGTTGTTAGACAAAACGGATTTATAGATTCACAAAATTTTGTGAAGACTTGCTTGATATAATGAATCAGTGAGATGCATTAAACCCCATTTTGCATGCATGTACATGTAGTTCTCAGCCAAGCCCCGTAGCTCAGTCGGTAGCGTACAGGACTTGAGAACAGAGGGTCGCTGGTTCGATCCCCGGCTTGGCCAATTTCTTTCCGAGGACTGATGATAGTCATTGCGACAGGATTCATTCCTCTCCCACCGCTGACCATTGTTTCGACGATGGTTATGTGGGAAAGCAGCCAGTGGCTTGGAAAGAATATTGTGCGGAGTACTGGTAGAAGAAACTCCAGGAAAGCATGGATACGTGCACTGGCCGCCGCGATATAACTAAAATAATGTTGAAAACGGCGTTAAACACCATACAATCAATCAACATGTAGTTCTCCAAATTCTGGGCAACAGCCACTGCTTATAATTATGGCCACGTTAACAACAACACCCCCAAAGTACAGATCTTTTTAATGACTCAAACCTTATGTTATAGGAGGGATTCTTTCATTAATAACTCAGCTTTTTGTATTTTAGTACACCGACAGTACAGGATGATGTAAGTATAGTGTGGAAAAACCTGTCTGTCTGTCTGTCTGTCTGTCTGTCGTTTATGTGACAAACGTCTCTTACCTACATGCATTAGCATCATCAGATATTCAGTAGTTCAAAAAACATCACCATTCGCTATTAAAAATGCGATTTTACTCGCTACTTTCTTCTTTTTCGTCTTGCAACAAACCAGTTTTGAAAACATTGTGGAAAAAAAGAGAAGTTGCTCGAAACGAGTTATTTGTCCAATTTGCCACAATGTTATCACATGAGTTAGTGTCTACAACCTAATTTATGTTGCCTGTCCATATTTAACCCTTGATGTGCTAAATAAATGGTATGAACATTCTCAGTCAGTAACAAAGACGAAGAATATTCTTGTTTGAACATCTAGGTAGGCATACGCTATTACAACTGGGTTCAGCACTCCAACAGTTCTCAAGGACGTATCTATATCGTCTGCTACATATTTGGAATGAGTTCTTAGATGTTCTAGATCATACCCAGGTATGTTAAGCCATCACCTCTCATTGACATTGCACAAGCAACTGGGCCATGCACTGGCAAAAGGGGGCTCAATGCATCCCCATGGTAAGTGATAATTGCATAGGTCATCCCATAATTATGGATCCATAAAATCCATTTAGTGTAACGATTGACTGAATGCCGAGTAAGAGTGGGCCTTGGACATGCAGAAAATTGATAAAAAAAATGCAAACAGTTTAGACCCATGTCAGCCTGCGCAGATTGCGCAGGCTGACATGGGTTGATACTTTTTGCAGATGCATTAAGCTCCCTTTTCTCACAGCATGTTTCATCTTGTATTCGAGATCGCTCGTAAAGAGAACATTCGTATTTTGTCTCGCTGTTTCCTTGATTTGCGCTTCACATCATTTTCATGTATTTTCACTCAATGTTTATGTATTTCTTTTGTCTGGTAGATTAAATAAGATTTGCCCTTTTTCCAAAAATCCTGGACTTAAGTGACCTTAAAGAAGAAAGCTTTAAAAGACATCGTGGGAAAAGGAGAAAATATTCGTGTCCAGCATTTTCTACTTTTTTTCTATAGTGTTTTCCAACTTTTGAGCGACAATTTCGCACATCTGCAAATGCTTTCAATTTGGGCAGGTCTAAAAATTTATCGTCTGGTAAAGAGTTACTTTATTGAGCAGTCTACGGGTTAGTTACTTTTCCTGGGTGTGAATCCCTACTCACCATTAGAACTATGTACATTATACAGGCAACTACACGAGTTACATATCCAAACCGCATCTCGGCATACTGTAAAGGGAAAGAAGGGCAACATTTAAAATTCATGAATATTTATTATCAATGTCCGCCTATTTTTAAGTCCTTATAGATTTTAATCGTATCATTGCTACTACTATCATCACGAAATCTATTTAACATTGTCATTTGTTTCATCAACATCATCATCGCCATTATCATTATTTCTTTCATACGAGTTCGTATCCAGTTATATATATCATAATTACTTATACATGTATATTTATTGTAAGGTCCTTTTTTGCTCATTGAACAAGGATAGGATAGTTCTTGTTTCTACTTGTTATTGCAGTCTGTTCTTTGTCCCTACATCGTACATCTCCCTTCTTCTTAATCATTTGCCAGACATTCCCATGTTTAACGACCCTTAAGAGAACAGCTGTGGAAAACATTCTGGGCAAAGGAGAACATGCTTGAAACCAGCATTTTGTCCTTTTCTAAAAATGTTTTTACTCCTTCAGAGAAGAATCATATAATTGGAGCCATGTCTGATTTCTCGACAGCAAATAAGTTCGATTTTAACATATAATGCGTAGTTTGGTAGAGTTAACCCTTTATCATATGATCCCGAGTTTTAACGACCTTGACAAAGAGAGCCTTTGGAAATATTGAACGGGGAGGATAAAATGTTGGAAACAACCTCTTTCTCCTTTTCCCCCCAAATGTTTTCTACTCTTTTACAGAAAGTTTCATCATTTGAGCCACATTTAATTTGTAGTGTGCGGATGCATCCAATTTAGACTTGTCTAAAACTTTTCGTGTGGCAAAAGGTTTAAAGAGTTAAGCAATACGAACCCTTTTCAAAGCCCAAAACTATTTTGTGTCTACATGTATAATAAAAAAAAAATTCGAAAAGCTGTGGGTTCAGAACCGAAGAGAGGGTAGCCCAAGATCAGACTGTTCGACAAAGATTAAAAAAAAAACGCTTCAGACTAACCTCAAAGACACTGACGACACCAAGTCTATAAAACACTGGGATATAGATATGCGCCGCACCTACAGCCATGAAAAACACCGCGACAGATACCCAAATATACATCGTACTGTTGACATACACTTCTGAAGGAGTGCCCAGAATCGTATTCGTAGAAATAAAGCTTGACAACAGTGACATGGCCACGGGAATCGGGTGCATTCGTTTTCCCGCCAACAAGTATTCGCTCGTGTTCTGTCTGTTTCTGTCTTTGATGGCGTAATATAGTCCAATAGCAGCCGATAGAGCCAAGATGCAACCGAACACAGCATAGTCCGCGACGTGGAACGTCTTTGTTACACCCGTCTCGTAACTGTATTTTCCAGACATTCTGTCAATTTACTGCAATACCATCAACACAAACGGGCCCAGCTGTATCACAGAGATCACAAAATCGGGGTCTGTATTCACCAACCATTTTTATTTCAAGAACATTCTCAGTATGATTCCTAATAATTGTCTAAATTTGAAAGTAACACACCTCCCGATAGGCTAAACCGAATGGCTTAGCCAATCAGAAGTTGTGTTACTTTCAAAATCCATAATTATACCAAGAATGTCCTTAAGAATGGTTGGTGAATACGGACACTGTACCACAGTTTCTTTCCAAGTCGAGTGATAAAATGTGATCACGTCAAAGCTCTCATATCGAGTCACTGTCTACGTAACCGCCTATATAGTAAGGATAATTCGGGCTTATTACCTCCTAAAACAAATTTTCACCAGACGACTTTGTACACGTCTTTCAAAAATATGAAATATCAAATGGTTTGAAACATGTTTACTAATGTAACAATTGTGGCGAATGGCGAATTAACATGTACCGAGAACGATGCTCTTTGCCTCAGTGTATTCAAGAGTGATTACCGCAAGATGCAAGAAGCCGTATGGAAGTGCGTAAAAGTTGAAACACAAAGTTCTCGCATTCTGATCTTTCTCACTGAAACTTAAACAGATTAACGATTTATCTCCTTTCCGATTTTCCAAACTGCATGTTGCCACCACCTCACCAAACAAAATTTACCCACCTCTTCGAGAAGTTAGACCATAACAGATTCCATTTATATATGACTAAAATCTAACCTGGCGTAAAGCACTTCTACACTATTTCACCGTTTGTTCTAATATTGCAAATTAAGTGTTATAGACATGGGCTGCCATGACTTAAAACTATATAAGAGAAATTGTTTAAGAGCAAGCACCCAGTGCAACAGATAGAAAAGAAGTTATCAAGATCTACATTCTATCATTTTTAACGATAGAGAGAAAAGAAGTCATTAAGATCTACAATATATCCCTTTAAACAATAAAATTTCCCATGTTTCTATAAATTAAAATATAAATATGAGCCATGTTCTGTGAAAATGGGGGCTTAATGCATCTGCGAAAAGTATCGATCCAGGTCAGCCTGCGCAATCCGCGCAGGCTGACCTGGGCCGAATCTTTTCGCTATGGGTAAATTTTCTGTATGTCCAAGGAACAGACTACCTCATGATTAAGTCGGTTGTTAAAAACGAAAAGTGGCAATTATCGATCTGTAGGTATGTGATGTCTTGCTGGGTACCATGGATCACGGGGATGCATTAAGCCCCCATTTGCCTGAGCATGGCTCATATATGAATTCAAGACATCATAGATTATAATTCCACTCAGATTTGTACCCCTTGCAGACGATATTTTACATCTTGCAGCAGACGACTTTTGATATCAATGGCTGAAGGAGTAATTCCACTAAATACAATACCTCCTTTTGTCTTCATTTTTTTCCCCAGATACTTCCATTCTATGAAGCTTAAACTCTTTATAATACAATCTCGAGCTTTAATGACGCTGAAAGAGAAGGCTTTTCAAAACATTGCGGGAAAAGGAGAAAATGCTGATGATCAGCATTTTCTCCTTTTCCCACAATGTTTTCTACCCTACCAATTACAGAAATCCCCATTTAAGCCACATTCAATTTGTCGTCTGCAAATGCTTTCAATTTGGTCCAGTTCAAAATTTTGTCATTTGGTAAAGAGCTAGCAGGATCTAATAATGATTATTCAAATTTCAGAATGACTTTTTCACTGTCATAATGCTTCGTATCTATTCAGGAGGTAACAAAAACCAAAACTACTCTTTCTGCACAAAACTATTCTTTCTGCGTCCATTTCTTGACATACATTCACTTGTATACCGTACTTTCATCCTAAATGTCAAGAAGCTCCAAGATACTGATAAGTTTTAAAGAACTGCATTGTAATGCATTATTTAACAGTTGGCCATAATAAGGCGTAATATAAAACGAAAGCTGTAATACTGGTTGAACATGTTTAAGAAAACTTGCTCAGTAGTTATACAACTTTATTCCCAAATTTATCAACCAATGATAATGGTTTACATGAAATTTCACCTTTCATCAAACGGTTGTGTTTTGAAGAAGGCTTTTGAAAACATTGTGGTAAAAGGAGAAAATGCCGGTTACCAGCATTTTCATCTTTTCACACACTTTTTGACTCTTTAAAGACAAATCCCATCATTTGAACAACAGTCGTCGTCTGCAAATAATTTCGCCTTGGTCAATTCTAAAGATTTTAATTAGAATTTTATTTACCACTCTTTAAGGCACTGACAAATGCAAGTCACTCAAACTGGAATCATTCCAACTACTAAAATAAAAGAATTTCGCAGTCTTTTGCCCAAGGTCAGTCTAACAAAATATCGGATAGTGTAGATCCACGATCAACATGAACATTCTGACCAGTCAGATCTTAATCTATGCTGTCTACAAAAGCAAGAATATTTGTGAGAATCAGTTTCAGGGTCAAAACTTGATTTCAGACAGACTAATTTATGCGCATCGCCGACTTAAATAATAGTTACCCGTTTTATGACCTGGTGTCCCCACAGAATGTCACGGACTATCCATACTTGTTACAGTCAATGTGATTCAAATACTGTCAATATGGGTGTCTATCCCTAAAAGCCAAATGTTAATACATGAGAATCATGCTCTGGCAAAAGGGGAATTAATGCATCTCTGTGATGCATAATACCAAGCAAGTCATCACATCATTGGAAATGCATAAAATCCTTTCTGTCTAACAACCGACTGAATCTTGGTCCTTGGACATGTAGAAAATTTACTGACAGCAAAAGGGTTTGACCCATGTCAAGCTGACATAGATCGATAGTTTTTTCATATGCCTTCAACCACCTTTTCACAGAGCATGTATTTCAGAAGAGGCAAAATGCGGCCATCGAGCGCTGTTTCTCACTGAACCCTTAGGCTGCTAAGCACGACTCACTGACCTTTTGCGGACAGTGTAGATCAAGATCAGACTGCACAGAACGTGCAGTATAATCTTGGATCTACACAGTCCGATAAGGAGATATTTTTCCAAAAAAAAAAACCTTTGATGTAGCAACAATTGGGATTTTTCTATCGGCTTGAAAGATTTATTTAACTGATTTAGCAGGATAAGGGTTAAAAACGTGGCCATGTCCCTTGTCAGTAGAACCACATAATAAGCTATTCGGACATAGCTGAACTGGCCTCATTTCCCCCTGAAACAAATATGCATCGACTTCAAACACACCCTCATAACACTTGGATACTCAATATAAACCAAAGTTAATAACACTCGAATACTAGTGAAAACATTGAGACAAGAAGCACAGGTGCTTGTCAGCATGAGCAACTTCTCCTATTGCCACAATGTTTTCAAAACTGGTTGTCTGCAAAAAAGCAAAAGTTGTCGTCGAGTTCAAGTGAATTTCATGCAAAAGCTCTGTAAACTGGATAAACCTCTTTCTGCCAAGTAAGCTATCTTGAAACGAAGCTATCTTGAAACAAAGCCATCTTGAAAAAAATTCAAAGATACCACGGATGATCCATTTCACTTTTAAACTTCAAAATACCTTTCACAACTACTATGGCTTTTGCATACAATGTAGACCAGACTGCACAAAACGTACATTCTGGTCTTTGATCCACACTGTCTGCTATGCTGAGACTGTCTGGCCTTAAGCAGCTAGCTATGAAGTTGCAGAAATTTAAGTGTTTTTTCCCCCTTTCCAGTTTGCTTATTCAGTGCTCTAATGATTACAATTTTCGCTCTTTACATTCAACTTGAAATGTGTTCAATGCCGTTAAGTATGTTAATTAACCCGTAAGCTGCCAAGCATGGCTCACTGACGTTTTGCGGACAGTGTAGATCAAGATCACAGAACGTGCAGTCTGATCTTGGATCTACACTGTCCAATAAGCAGATTTTTTTTCTCCAAAAAATAAGTTTAAAATAGCATTATTCGGGATTTTACTATCGGCTTAAAGCTGTATTTTAGTTATTTAGCAGGATAAGGTTTAAGTTCTAATTTCCAAGACTTCTGTCTCAATGGCTGAGCAAATTGTGTCAAACATTCGAATGGGTTGTCTTTCAAGTTTGTTACGAGGATGTTCGTAACTAGGAATGTGGTACATATGAATCCTGTGCTAAGAGTCAATGCTTTGGCTCTTTCCTTTCTACAATAACAAAGACTTACATAATTGACATGGCGGCCTGGGCTTCAAGGGGTACACCATACTTTGTGCCCAATTTTGGAAACTGAACAAAATTTAGAGTCGCTAGTTATTTGCAGTCAAAAGGTAAACTCAGTCAGGTCTTAGATTCTTCTCAGCTTAAGAGCAACACAATATGAGCAAATTCAACAATTGAACAATTTCAAAGAAAAAAAAAAAAAAAAAAACGAACTTTCCAAATGCAGGGCAAGACTAAATCAAAAAACAGTTAAAAACATATTCAAATCCCTGCTTACTCTTTATTTTTTTAAAAATGGAATTCAACAGACAATCTTATAAAACTTATTAAAATTAAAAATGCAGAAAAGTGACAGCACTCAAATGATCTTGCAAATTGACAAAGAAAAACTGGTTTTATCAAATGTTAACAAAAATAAGTAAATTATACATTCCTTTGACCTTTTTCCTACACATGGCATGGTGACAGCACTAAATAGCTTGTATGATAATTTATCAATGCTTTCCAAAATAATCCTGATTATTTAATGACCATGGGGAAGAGGGCTTTTGAAAACATTATAGGAAAAAGAGAAAATGCTGGTGACCAGCATTTCCTCATTTTCCTAAAATGTTTTCTACCATTTCAAAGGAAAATTTCATCATTTCAGCGACACCATATGTATTTGTTGTCTGCAAAACATTTCAATGTGGAAAAGTCTTAAGTTTTGTTCGGCTTAAAGTGTTAAGAAAAACCAGTTTCACCGGGTAGATATTTTAAGTAGTGACTCTACTGACCTATTTCTATATGGGTTATTTTAACCCTTTGGCTGCTAAGCGCGACTCACTGACCTTTTGCAGACAATGTAGATCAAGATCAGACTGCACAGAAGGTGCAGTCTGATCTATAATCTACATTGTCCAATAAGAAGATAAAATTTTCCCCAAAAAATACCTCTGAAATAGCAAATTTTGGATTCTTACTGGGGGTTTAAAAGTTTCATTTATTTAGCAGGATAAGGATTAAGGTGCAGCTTCCTGACAAAGTTGATGTATACAAAGAGAGAGGTATGATGTGAGAGTTAAGAGTGAAAAAAACACCCTGGTATATTTCTTTTTGGTATAACACAGTGATGTGCCTTTTGGAAAGAACTTGCAATACAACTATTATTCCTCTAAAAAGCATATACACAAACAAGAATGATTGGAACATGCAATACACTCAGTACATCTAAAAACGCAACACTAGTTGTATGTTGAAAATCAGCCAGAAAATAACAAGTTTTGATCAAAATTGGCTCTACTGTAATGCATTGTTATTCTCTCTAGTGATTCAAAAAGTTTTCATAGAATACTACAAGATTTTCAAATGGAAAATGGAACAAAAAGTTCCTTACTGCAAATCAGAAAGTCACACGATTAACATCGAGCATAGCCACTCCTTGCATTTATCAAAACTTGCCTGCTCCGTCTCAATGACATAACTGTGTGGTCATGCTGTGCTGTAGGGCACTTTCTGTACCATTTTCATTCGAAAATCTTACAACAGTCTAAGGAAACTGTGAATCACTCAACAGAATAGGAATGAATCACATTAAAGGTAAATCTGATCGAAACTTGATATTTTCCGGCTGATTTTTAACTTTAACTAGTGTTGCATTTTTAAATGTACTGAGTGTAGTTTCCAAATTAAAAGTACACTGAACATTGTTCAAAAATTTGAAGCTGATGCCCTTCAGGTGCAGTGTGTATGAAGTTTAAGGGCACATAAATTTTCCTTACACAGGCCATCCATTTTGTTTTTAACAGTGATAATGTAAAGGAAACTGAAATCGTTGATAGAAAGTGACTCAAATTTGAAATGCATGCATAGCAATTTTTGAAAAATGGGCATACTGTCATAACTATTGATGTCATGACTACATTTTTGTGTGTGTAAAACTTGGTATAGCATAACTGTTGCTATGTACAATCCATGGTCTCCCCAGTCTCGGATTCTGTTATCTCTTGTCTTTTATCACAGAACTGTTTTATCTCTGCAAGATAAATAAATTGAAAAACAGCCTAAGTTTTACTGCTGAAGTTTCATAAGTCACAGAACAAATCCAGAATATTGCAGATGACATATCAAATGTGGCTCAAATTCCTGGATTTGGCATTGAAACTGTAGATTACGTTGTGGGAAAAAGAGATAACGCTGGTTACCAGAATTTTCTCCTTTTCTACCAATATTTACAAAAGCAGTCTCCCTTAAGGTCATTAAAACTAAGGATTCTGTGGTAAGGGGTTAATTGCTTTTGAGGGCAAAAGATGTCAAGAGCAGACAGTACATATTTTTTTTCCTAGGAAGATATTCTTTGCAACTGAAACATTGTAACACAAAAGTGGAATTTACCACAGCAGTATTTCAATTACTTCACAGTATTATCCTATTTATGGTTTCTGAGTGAAGGTCAAAAAATGCCATGCAGGAAAACCCTTCTTTAATGAGAAGGAATTCCACCTTTTTTACAACAATGTGCCAAAAAGATTTTAAAAACATTGATGAAAGGCAGAAAATAGTGGAAACCAGCCCTTTCAAAGACATACATTATTTTTGCCACCGACTGGACAAAAGCATAGATAATAGAATTTTCATATGGACAAGACAAAGATTTTGTTATCTAGTAAAGTTCAACTTGATTTGGCCGGCAAAAAACATATAAATTGGATACAAACTCAATGCCTTCTCCATACAGGATTACGTAAATGGGCAGTGCTCTAGAAAAAAAGGGGCTTTAATTCATCCCTATGATTCAGTATACCAAGCAAGTCATCAGATAACTATTGATCCATAAAATCCATTTAATCTAACATCCAACTGAATCATGGGATTAACTGATCCTTTGACATGCAAAAAACGAACCAGTAGCAAAAAGCTTTGACCCAGGAAAGCCTGTGCAGAATGCACAGGCTCACATGGGTCGATGCTATTGGCAAATCATGTAGTATCAATAAACCAAGCTAGGATTATTCATTTTTGACTTTAGAACTGTATGATATAGAATTATCAGAACACATCTAAGAGTTAAAAAGTGATTTGTGATTCAGGCATAGAAGCTATTGCAATTTAATGAAAAATGTCTGTCCTGTTACGTGACTTTCAACATGGGTTCAACTGATGCAGAAAAAAACAATAAAACCAATTTGAACTATTTTTATTGTAGGTTTTTTTAAGATCACATACATGAACATAACAAAATGTATCAAATTTAATTCTGAAATTTTGACCCCTTTGTTCACTCTCTGAGCTCTATAGCAAATTATGAGTCAGATGCATTAAACCCCCTTTACACAGAGCATGACTATAATGCATCTGCTTCAACATGATGAACATCCATGCAGTATCCACATTCTGAACCTTTTGTCTTGATATCCTCCCAGTGTACACTGTAAAAATACTTAGCCATATTTTTCCCTGATAAATGCTTTAACTCTTTACCACACAATCCCGACTTTTAACGACCCCGAGAAAGAAGCCTTCTGAAAACATTGTGGGAAAAGGAGAAAATGCTGGTAACCAGCATTTTCTCCTTTTCCCACAATGTTTTCTACCCTTCCCAAAACAAATTTCAATTCTTCCATCACATTTATTCTGTCGTCTGTAAATGCTTTCAATTTGGACAAGTCTACATTTTTGTTGTTTGGTAAAGAGTTAAGCTTTGACAACATTGTGGGAAATGGAGAAAATGCTGGTAACCAGTATTATCCCCTGTTCCCACAATGTTGTCTTCCCTATCAAAGACAGAAATCATTGTTTTAGCAATACTCAATTTGTCATCTGCAAATGCTTTGAATTCAGTTCAGTCCAGAATTTGGTCATCTGGTAAAGAGTTAAATACTTACGTTGTATAATTGAAATGAAAGCTTGGGTAGCTGGTGAGTCTGAAACTTCTTCAAGAAAAGATTTACCCTCATCGCAACATTTACCTGAAACATAATAATAAAAGTAAATATCACAGTTAAATAAATCTTATTACCGATCTTATTCATGACTTATACAACCCTGAGTAAGCAAGCAATGAAAACAGAGTGGGAAAAGGACTACTGTCACCAGTGTTTTTTTTTTTTGTTTTTTTTTCATTTATGTTCTCAACACTTTCAAAGCCAATTTCTTTACTTGAATCAAATTCAAATAGTTGCCAACAAAAACGATCGATAAAGACACATCTAAAAATTTCTTCTTGTCAAAGGTAAACATCACTTTTAACCCTTTACCATGCAACAAAATTTTAGTCCCATCCAGATTCAAGACATTTGCAAAGGACAAATCAATGGTGTCAATAATGGAACTTGTCTTAAATAGAGTAGAAAACACTGGGAAAAGGAGAAAATGATTGTTACCAGCATTTTCTCCTTTTCACACAATGTTTTCAAAAGTTTTCTTTACTCCAGTTAGTTAAAACTAGGTATTGTGTCGTAAACAGTTAAGAAACGCTTATCAACTCAACTCAGATAATTTTGTTTTGGGACTCCACAAATAAGATTCTGCCATTGATCATTTACAAAAATAACAACATGAAATATAGCCTAAACATGTACATATTCAACCTAGATAAATCAGAAAACATTTGATTAACCATAACTAACAGGTGTATTAATAATATTAACCCTTTACCACACGGCAATATTTTAGACATTTCCAAATTGGAAGCATTTGCAGATGATAAAATAGATATGAGTCAAAAACTGAAAAGAGCTTTTCGAAGGATAGAAAACACTGCGGGAAAAGGAGAAAATGCTGGTTACCAGCATTTTCTCCTTTTTCCACAATGTTTTCAAAAGCCTTCTCTATCAGGGTCATTAAAAGTCCGGAGTGTGTGGTAAAGGGTTAAAGATTATTTAGCTGTCTCTTAGCTGTCTCTTAAATCCAGTGCCCTTTTGATGAATTTAGCAGTCTTAAACGGACTTTTCTTTTTTTAGATGACATTATTCTATTAAATTTAGCAATATTCAATGAAAATATGGTACACAACTCTGATACACATAGATGAACTGATACATATGTATGATAAATTAATATTGGGTGATTATCTCCCTTGTCCCATCTCGCACCCTCTACTTCTGCAGGCAATTATTTGTCTTTCAGTACATCAACTTAACTAAAATATTGCAGCAGAGGAGAAAATGCTCGTAAAACACAATTTGTCTTTTTACTACAAGTTTTTAAACTTAACCCTTTCCCAAACAAGCCCTGGTTTTCACGTGTCTGCAGTACAAGTCTTTTGAAAACACTGTGGGAAAAGGAGAAATTGCTCGTAACAAGCAATTTCTCCTTTTCCCAGAGTGTTTTCTACCCTTTTTGAGAATTTCCTGCCATTTTCACCAAATTTAAAATTGTTGTCTGCAAACTCTTTCAATTTGGAACAGTCCAAAATTTGTCATTTGGGAAAGGGTTAAATCATATTGAATGGTCATAACTCTACAAGAATGTTCTAAAGATTTTTCAGTTGCAAATCTGTTTCAATAAGAACAGATTAGACAGACTATAACATTTACAAACTCATGTTTTGTCTAAGTATAGAAACCTGCAACAGTGTATGAAAAAAGCCATTACTTTCGTTACATGCATCATTTCAGAAAATTCAAAAGCAGCAAATACACTTTGCAGCAAAAAAGGTACATAAGTATAGGTAGCTGGAAACTTTTTTGTATGGCAAGTAATGATCGTTTCATTCAAAAATTACAACTTATTGCATTAATACATATAAAACCATCATTAAAAAAATGCTTTTTACAGGTTTTCAAAAAGCAAAAATGTCATTTGCCAGAGGTACTGAGTTAAAACAACCAAGCCTAACCTTTCCCACACAAACCTAAGTTCTAACGACCCTGAGGTAGAAAGCTTCTGAAAATATTGAGGGAAAAGGAGAAAATGTCAGTTACCAGCATTTTCTCCTTTTCCCACAGTATTTTCTACCCTTTCAAAGACAATTTCAACCATTTTAGTACCAACTATTTTGTCATCTGCAAGTGCTTTCATTTTGTACAAGGCTAAAATTTTGTCGTTTGGTAAAAGGATGTATCAGTATGTATGAATACTATGAATTTGGATCAGTTTGATGAAGATCATACCTATTCTTGGGTCCAGTGGTACCCTTCCCAACAGGGGGATGTTTGTATCTTGAGCTAGTTTTTGACCCCCTCCTGTAGTAGGGGGAAATATTTGGGACTCTGTCTGTAAGAATAAAAAAATAAATGTGCATCATTACGCAACTTCCTCTATAGGTCATTTGTAATCCTGCATTTTTATTTTGTTGTTGTTGGGTGCTCTGTGAAAAGGGCGGGGGGCTCAATGCATCTACAAAAGTTATCGACTTATGTCAGCCTGCGCAGACCGCGCAAGCTGACACGGGTCGAAACTTTTTGCCACAGGTCAATTTTCTGCATGTCAAATGATTATTCTACCTAAATATCCAGTCAATTTTTAGCAAAAATGGATTTGATGGACCCCTAATCTCATAATGACTTGCTTACTTTAATCCATCACAGAGATGCAATAAGCCCCCTTTTGCCACAGCACTGGTCATTTGTATATAAACATGCACGCTTTATTTTTACAAAAGGTCAGAACAAACTCCTTACTAAAAAAACTGAAGTCAATATAGCACACTTAACTTACTTTGAGTAAATCCTAAACTTCTTTAGCAGATATTGTAGAAAATAATTATAGAGGATATTTGAGGTTGTTTTAGTGAAAGATCGAAATATTATTTCGAGTGAACATCGTTGGTAATATTTTCACAAATGGCGCAGCCACAAGTGAAAATATTACCGTATGATGTTCACAAGAAGACATAAATTATGATCTTGGACGAAAGAAAAAACCAAATACTCTACTTATTTAATACTTCTAACCACTTTTTTGTTGGGACTTGTGAAGTACAGGGAAGCTCTTGGTATTTCCGTACCAGTGAGTTCATCAATAGGTAAATTCACTAGTCGAAATGCAGAAACTATCAAACCATAATCCACCATTATTTCACAATAAACTACCAAAAAAGCATGAAATAAAAAAGCATACTGTGTAGAACATTCTGACCTTGGATCTCTGCTTATTACTTTGTAAGATACTTTTGACAAAACAACCTTTAAAATTACACGTCTGAATCCTTTTCACTGTGTGTAAGTTTCCATTTCAATACTGAGCAATTTAAAGGTTCAGAATCTTAAAGATATGAATCTTATTCAAAAAATGTTTCAAAACAGCCAAAAAGTAGAAATCTCTGTCTGATCTTAACCACAGGGCTGCTAAGCGAGACTCACTGACATTTTGCAAACAGTGTAGATCAAGATCAAACTGCACAGAATGTGCTGTCTGATCTTGGATCTACACTGTCCAATAAGGAGACATTTTTCTCCAATAAATAAGTTTGAAATAGCATTATTCTGGTTTTTAACTATAAGTTTTAACGTTTCATTTCATTTATTCAGCAGGATAACAGTAAATCATACTGCAAAAGGCATTAAAAAGCAGTATGCTAAATTGTAGTTTGATATTCACTAGACTGCAAAAACTACTTATTAAGCAGACTACATAACTAATTTTGAAAAAAATTATAAAAAAATTAAATAATTTAAGTTAATCCTTTACCACACAATCCCGAGTTTTAATGACCCTAAGAAAGAGACCTTTTCAAAACATTGTGGGAAAAGGAGAAAATGCAAGTAGCCAGCATTTTCTCCTTTTCCCACAATGTTTTCTACCTTGTCAGAGAGCTTGAGCTCATTTATACCAATTTTAAATTTGTCATCTGGAGACATTTTATATTTGGAAGAGTCTAAAACTTGCCATGTGGGAAAGGGTTAAAGAAAATAATTCATACAACTTACTTTACATTTGGGACACACAAATCCGCTCATGTTTTCCACAATGCCAATCACAGGTAGGTTTACTTTTTCACAAAAACTGATTTCTTTTCTAACATCTTGTAAAGCTATTTCCTAAAATAGAAATTTAAACTACAGTGCACTTAATATGTCTTTTGAAAATTTCTATCATATAGACTTGACTGAATAAGTATAGATCCAAGATCAGACTGCATGTTCATAAGCCTGTTTTTCCCCAAGGCACTGAAAATATAACACTCCAGGGTAAGAGGATCTGGATCTGCATCACAGCCTACTTTTCTCGTGTAATGGAGTATACTGCACAGCGAGGTGTTGAATTCCAAGATCAATAAATTAACTTTTTTATGCACCTTTTCTGCTTTTACCAAACAAAATATTTAAGACACATGCAGACAAATTTGGCAAAAATGATGAAATTCAGAGTATTTTCTCAAGCTATTTTCCTCACAGTCATTAGAATAAGAATCTTTCACTCTTTACCAGACGAGAAAATTTTAGACTAGTCCAAATTGAAAGCATTTGCAGACGACAAAATAAATGTGACCCATAAACTGAAATTTATTTGGGGCAGAATAGAAAACATTGTAGGAAAAGGAGCAAATGCTGGTTACCAGCATTTTCTCCTTTTCCCACAGTGTTTTCAAAAGGCCTCTTTCTCAGGGTCGTTAAAACTTAGGTTTGTGTGGTATAGGGTTAAAGAGTTAACTCTACCACACAACAGAAGTTTAGATTGGTCCAAATTGAAAGCATTTGCAGATGACAAATGTTGCAAAAATAATGAAATCTGTCTTTAAAAAGGTAGAAAACATTGTTGGGGAAAGGAAAGAATGCTGGTTACCACAATGTTTTCAAAAGCTTTCTCCAGCAGGATCAATAAAACTCATGATTGTGTGGTAAAGGTTTAGGAGGAGTATTTTGAGGTTCAACAAAGAAAGTCAATGTTGTTCTACACCAAACCCCATAATGTGGATAGTTATAAGATCTGTCGTAAGGAGACAAGTGTAATGAGTACCCACAACATAGGTTTTGTTGAAGAAATAATGATTTTACAATTCAAATACATCCACCCATCTGGTACTGTAACTTTATGTAAAACAAACCTGAGGTGTTGTTACGATCACAGCACCATCTACCTGAGCCTCACTTAAATACTGCACTACAGACAGGTGTTCATCTGATGTACCAGGAGGCGTGTCTATGACAAGATAGTCTACGTCTCCCCAATCTACATCCTTCAAAAACTGTTTGATCAAACCTGTAAAATACACAAGGAGTCTGCATTTGTTTTTGCTGTTTAACAATTGTTTTCAAAAATATTTCAAAATATGTCATTGTTGAAACTGCAACCTTAAAGATACATCTTTACAGCTAGAAAAAAACAAAGCTGTTAAAACCTGATAGTGTTTAGAATGGCTAAGAATTTATTCAGCTGGGTAAACATAGATAAATTACCAACACATATTGTGTAAATGGATAAATAAACAATACGGATCGGTCTTTGATTTAAAACCGCAAATGACGATAGTGATTTCTCTGAAGGCCCCCAGAAAATGAAATGCATTTTCTATTGGTCGTAATCTGTGCAACCTTGCAACCGTCAGGAGCAACATTTGGCATGAAGATACAAGAACGAATTCTAGTTTCATAAAACAAAAATAAAATGGGTTAAAAACTGGGTGACAACACATATAGAATGTATCTTTAAAACTATTGGACAAAGGTCTTTCACTCTCTATCAGATGACAATTTTTTACTACTGCATTGTAGGAACAGCATTTCCCCTAACCTTTTGATTGAAGTATTAAATATTTTATGCAGAGATTCAGAAGCATGAAAACTGATTTTACCATTCTTCTTTGGTCCTCTCCATATAACTGCATCATCAAGACTAGGTAGTAGAAATGCCACAGACATAACAGCCAAGTTATCATTGACATACTGAAATAGAATTAGATATGTCTAAGGATGCTGAACATCATATATATAACTGAGCCATGCCCTGGCAAAAGGCTTAATGCACCTCTGAAAAGTATCCATCCTGGTTAGCCTGCGCAGTCTGCGCAGGCTGACCTGGGCCGAAACTTTTCCCTATCAGTCAATTTTTTGTATGTCCAATGACACGACTACCTCATGATTCAGTAGGTTGTTCCATAAAATGAACTCTATGGATCCATGGTCATGTGATGATTTGCATGGTATCATGCGTCAAGGAGATGCATTAAGCCCCCTTTTTCAAGAGCACAGCTCATATAAATGACTGAATCTGGAGGTAGACTGGTCCTTGGACCTGCAGAAAATTTATAAATAGCAAAAAGTTTTGAACCATGTCAGCCTGCATGGACTTTGTAAGCTTACATGGGTGTACTTTTTGCAGATCCATTAAGCCCCCTTTTCATTGAGCATGGCCCACATGATAAAATTTTTGGACTGATCCAAATTGAAAGTAGTTACAGATGACAAATTAAATTTGGCTAAAATGGTGGGATTTGCTTTTGAATATACTATAGAGAAAACATTGTGGGAAAAGGAGAAAATACTGGTTACCAGCATTTTTCTCCTTTTCCAAAAGTGCTTTCAAAAGACTTCTTTCACAGCAATCTCAGGACAGTGTGGTAAAAGATTAGTATCTTAACTGTCCTGCATATATAAATATGTGTTCTCTGAAAATCAAAGAAATCACCAAACAGTTATGCTTTCAGGACCTGGGATGTGGTTAATCCTTTACCACACAATCCCGAGTTTTAGCGACCCTGAAAAAGAGGCCTTTCAAAAACATTGTGGGAAAAGGAGAAAATGCTGGTAACCAGCATTTTCTCTTTTTCCCACAAAGTTTTCTGTCTTTTACAGACAATTCTCACCATATGAGCCTCATCTAATTTGTCATCTGCAAATGCTTTCAATTTGGACAAGCATAAAATTTTGTCGTGTGGTAATGAGTAACCTTTTTACCACAACATAGACTCATCCATTTTAAAAGCATTTGCAAATAACAAATCAAATGTAGCTTAAATGATAGAATTTGTCAATGAACCCCTTGAAAACATGACTGGAAAAGGGAAATAAATTCTGGTTTATCAAAAAACACAAATGCTTAGCCTATATGTGATGACATCATGTAAGTTTTCATGATGTCATATTGAAAACAATCATTGCAGACAGTGCATTCACACTGACATGGGAAGTAATTTTAGTGTATATTAAGATGTAGTGTTTGCAGAGAAGAAAGGCATTGGAGATTTTGAATGCAATCAAAGAAGTTGACCCATGGTGTGCTGTAGGATATAGTACTGTTTGGAGATGGTTACGATATTCAAGAACGGCAGAAATGACTTTTTGCTTCAGCACCATTCTGGGAGGCAGTTGTCAATAACTGATGGTATTAACACAAAGAAAGTGGCTGCTATTTCACAAAGTGATCAAAGACTAACTTGCAAAGAGACTGCTCATGAAATCGGAATCAGTCATAGGTCTGTTTATATTAACTACGCAATTGAATATGCAAAAGATAGCCATTTGGTGGGTGCCACATTTTCTCTCGCAAACTGTTAAAGACTGACAATTAGAGATCAGTCAACAACTGTTCACCTGATTTACAGATGAATGTGAACATATGCTTAAACATATTGTGGCACTTCACGAAACATGGTTGAGGTCGTTTAAACCAGAAAAAGCACCAAAGTAGCAAATGGCACAACCAAATTCACCAAGACCGGTGACATTTCGCCATAGCATGAACGAACCAAATATGGAATGATGTTTGCACACAGTTCCAGCACTGTATTAACCACACACAGACATCCTGAAATGCTTGCAAGGAAAATTCCCCGTCAAGCATTATGCTGCAAATGCCCAGAGCTGATTCATGTCACCATGCTAATTTTGCACGATGCAACTACCCATAAGGCGAACAATGTTTGGACATTATTTCAAGAATATCAGCGAGAAGCTTTGAAACACCCAGCATATTTGCCGGACTTAATCCAATGTGATTACGGTTTGTTCCCAAAATTAAAACAACCCTTGAGAGGAATTTGTTACAGTGATTTAAAAGAACTCTATCCTGCCAAGAATGGGCTGGTGCAGGACATCAACTTTCGTTGCTAAGCAACCAGTATTCTGTCATTGCCAAAGAGGTGGGAGCCTACAATATGATCTGGAGGAGATTATATTGAAGGAATGTAACATCAAAATATAAGAGAAATTATTTGTTTTTCAGAAAATCACCAACTCTCAGTAACCTTTGACTTACCCCCGTAGCACTTCATGAGTATAGTGTGTGCTCAAAATATTGTCCAGAAGATAACCTGTTAACCCTTTACAAGACAACAAAATTTTAGCCTTGTCCAAACTGAAAGCATTTGCAGACGACAATTTAAATGTGGCTCAAATGGTACAACTGTTCTTTGAGAGGACAGAAAACTTTGTGGGAAAAGGAGAAAATGCTGGTTACCAGCATTTTCTCCTTTTCCCACAATGTTTTCAAAAGGCTTCTTTCTCAGGGTCGTTAAAAGTCTGGATTGTGTGGTAAAGAGTTATAAACCAATTTGGACAAGTTCAAATGCTTTGTATGAGGAGAATACATTCTGAAGAGAGAGTGAAATTTCATCTACTTTTTTATCCCAGTGATTTTCAATACACAAATGGGTATTAATTACAGTCAGATATTTAATACTCTGACAATAGAATGACCCTTACAATGTCGGACACGACATAAGCTGATTTAGCAGACCATATAGGCTATGATCAGACTGCTCAAAATGTAATATGAAAGTAAAGTGTCCAGTCCTCAGTCAGATATTCTTGTGATTATGAAATGAGAGTCTTTTTACAAAGAAAAAGTATCAATTCTATTTAAGAACACAAAGGGGTAAAACCCCAAAGTATTAAGATTCCATAATTCCATTGTACAAGAAAAATCTATTCAGTTTTTGAACCCTACCCTAATAATTTATCTGGACTTTCTTCTGTGAGACCTACAGTACAATGACCAAGCTTAACTCTTTACACAGTGACAAAATTTTGGACTGGACCAAATTAACAGCATTTGCAGATGACAAATTAAATGTGGTTCAAATACTGATTTCTGTCTATGATAGGGTGGAAAACATTGTGGAAAAAGGCATAAACACTGATTACCACCATTTTCTCCTTATCCCACAACATTTTCTAGTGCCTCCTTTTTCAGAGTTGTTGAAACTCTGGATTATGTGGTAAAGAGTTAATCCATGACTGAACGGAATTAGCCCTTAACCTGCTAAATAAATGAAATGAAACTTTCAAGACGACAGTAGAAACCCAAATGTTGGTATTGAAAAGGTATATTTGGGGGGGAAAATATCTCTGTATCAGACAGTGTAGATCCAAGATCAGACTTGATCTTGATCTACACTGTCCACAAAAGGTCGTTGATTCACGCTTAGCAGTCTAAGGGTTAATACAACCATTCACAACCCAAAAAGCTTTGGAGAAAAATAAAGGAAAAGGAGAAATTGCTTTGAACAAAACATTGTTCCATTTCACACGTAAATTTTCCATCAGGACTGTTGAAGAGCGACAGTTTTGTTTCATTCAATTGTTTGTCTTTTCTGTACTGTCATAGTTTTTGGTAGTTTGAATAATAGTCTGTACAGTAATTACACCTCTTTAAAGTGTTTTGCACGAGATTATTCATAATTGTAGAAAGTGTAGATAGCAATTATTAGGCTACACACAATATGCAGCTTGATCTTGAATCCTTATGGTCCAGTTTGGAATGATATTCTAGAAAACAAAAAAGCCTTTACACTGTAAAATTTGGCTCTTTTAACTCTTTACCACACGACAAAATTTTAGACCAGTCCAAATTGAAAGCAATTGCAGACGACATTTCAATAGGGCTCAAATGATGACATTTTTCTCTGATAGGGCAGAAGACATTGTGGGAAAAGGAGAAAATGCTGGTTACCAGCATTTTCTCCTTTTCCAACAATGTTTTCAAGAGCCTTCTTTCTCAGGGTCGTTAAAAGTCAGGATTATGTGGTATAGAGTTAACTCTAAACTGTTAATCAAATTCATTAAGTCTTTGCCATGTGACAAAATTTTGAACTCGTCCAGACGGAAGCATTTGCAGACGACAGGTTAGATGTGGTAAAACAATGGAATCCATGTCTGAAAGACTAGTAAAGATCGCGGGCCAAGAAGAAAATGTTGGTTATTCACATTTTTTTCTTTTTCCTGAAAGTTTTAATAAGTTTTTCTCTTCTGTGTTGTCATAACTCTGGATTGTGTGGTTAAGGGTTAACAAGCAATGAAATGAACCTATTTTCTCCTTTTCCTGCAATATTTTGAAAAACCTACTTTAACTCTTTACCAAATGACAAAATTATACATTAGTCCAAATTCAAAGCATTTGCAGACAACAAAATAAATGTGACTGAAAAATTGAAATTTGTTTGAAGAAGAGCAGAAAACATTGTGGGAAAAGGAGAAAATGCTGGTTACCAGCATTTTCTCTTTTTTCAACAATGTTTTCAAAAGGCTTCTTTCTAGGGGTCATTAGAAGTCAGGATTGTGTGGTAAAGGGTTAAATACTAAACATTTAAAAATTAACCTGTAACAGATTATCTCTTTACCAAACAGTCTATAGTTTAACGACCATGAAGAACGAAGTTCTTGAAAGCATCTCAAAAAAAGAAAAAAATGCTAATAACAAGCATTGTTTCATATTTACACAATCATTTCTATCCTTCCAAAGATAAAATTTTATTTTTTGAGTCATAATTGATTTCTCATCTGTATATGCTTTCAATTTGGACCTGTCTAAAATACTGTTGTCTAGTAAAGAGTTAGAAACTTGGTATTCAATACTTTGTTTTATCTCAAACTAGACATTGTTTAGGGAGATAGATTGATTTTATGATATTTTATTACAACGACAACTATATATATGTATTCATGTAAGTCATGGGTTTTGACAGTGCTAGACTATAGCTTTGAAGTCTCTTGCCCAAGGATATCTTGAAAAAGTCAAATGTCTCTGGTGAGAATCAAGCCAAGGACCTCCAAATTATGAGTCCTTTACTTTATCAATGAGCCATGCATGTTCCTCAGGTCCCCAAAAACCAAAGCTGAACATGATGTAATTGGTTGAACTGCCCCAGCTCGCAAGACAAACATAACACTTGCCTCTATAAAATGATTGGAAAATGTACAGTGCCTGTGTCAATATTTTGCCTTTGGAATAAAAGACTCCTTTCTATATGATAGTAAATGAAAGTAAAAAGATAATGGTATACGACAGTTTGCTTCTGAAGTGAATATGACTCTAATGGTGATCTGAAATGGCAAACACACAGCTGATATCAGGCCATTTGTATTGAATTTTTTCATAACTCTGTTTCACCTTGTACCCATGCAGACTACAAATACTGTGATTTATCTTGCAGCAGACTACCCTCGTAAACATTGTGACAAAAGAAGAATCCATTACCAGCAATCTCTCCTATCACCAACATGTTATCACATCAAACCCTAATTCATGTTTCAGTCCATAATATTTAACAAGGATGTTTCCAAAGTTGTCTGCAGCATATTTTCAATGAGTTTTTTTAACTCTTTACCAAACAACAAAATTTTGGATAAGACCAAATTGAAAGCATTTGCAGACAACAAAATAAGTGCAAGAAACAGTGGGAAAGTGAGAAAATGATGGTAACAAACATTTCCTCCTTTTCCCACAATGTTTTCTACCCTTTAAACAACAAATCCAATCACTGGAGCCACATTTCAATTTTCTCCTTCAAAATCAATGATCTAAATTTGGACAAGTCTAAAATTTTGTAGGCCAGTCAATCTAAAAGTAAAAAACTGAAAATTGTAATGCAGTTTCACCACAATATTTTACTGAGTATCTTTCAGCACTAAGTATCTTGCAGCACTAAGTATCTTTCAGCACTAAGTATCTTGCAGCATTAAGTATCTTGCAGCACTAAGAATCTTGCAGTACTAAGTATCTTGCAGCGTGGATCCATCATCCAAGATCAGACATTATATTTCCTGTCCTGAACTTTTTTTATGATAACATCATATCTGAATGTGCAGTAAGAAGGAAAGGGGTTATTCTTTTCATGCAGAGAAGACAAAAATTGATAGGCAAGATGTCAATCAATATCTGTTACAGCCAATTACTTTTCAGTAATAATAGAAATTAATGACAATGAGAAATAATACATCACCTTTCTATATTTTATTCTTTTTTTCTTTGCAACCTTGTGGGGATCAGTACATAAACCCTCAGCCCTTTACCACACAATCTCGGCTTTTAATACTAAGAAAGAAGCCTTTTGAAAACACTGTGGGAAAAGGAGAAAATGCTGGTAACCAGCATTTTCTCCTTTTCCCACAATGTTTTCCACTCTTACCAAAACGAATTTAAGCTTTTCAGTCAAATTTATTTTGTCGTCTGCAAATGCTTTCAATTTGGACCTGTCTAAAATTATGTCGTTTGGTAAAGAGTTACAGCACCTTTAACAGTTATAGTTGCCTTTGTTGCAAATGAAGACCAAGATCATACTGCACAAACAGTGCAGTCTGATATTTGAACTATATCATCCACTTTTCTAGTTACCTCCTGATACAAATTTTAAGCGCGCAATTTTGACAACATTCTTGCAAAACACCGATGATCATAATGATTTCTTCATTAGAGTAACTAGCATTTTCTCCTTTTCCGACAATGTTTTTCTACCCAGCTAAAGACAAATCCTATCATTTCAGCCACATCTTGTCATCTGCAAATACCCTCAAAATGGACATGCCCTATATTTTGCATTCTTGTAAAGTTTACCCATTACCACATAATCCTGAGTCTTAGCGACCTTGAAAGAGAAGGCTAGTAACCAGTATTTTCTCCTTTTCCCACAATGTTTTCTACCCTATAAAAGACAGAAATCATCATTTGAGGAACATTTAATTAGTCATCTGCAAATGCTTTCAATTTGGTATTCCAAAATTTAGTTGTTTGGTAACAAGTGAGGACAGCTGTGAATGGCATCCTTTTTGAAATCTTGAGTACAAGTCAATGTAGGTATGACATACTACCTACATTCTGTAAGTAGTGGGTTGTCATTACCTGATTAAAAAAGATCTGTAAATTGATCAGGCAACAAACACCAGGTACTCATTGATACTTTAGCTCCTGTCTCATCAATTTTTTACCAGTATAACAATGTTTTCATGCAAAAACCTCATTAACTGATTACCAAACAACCATGTGAAAAACACTGAGCCCAGAGCTCTAGATAGAGGGAGTGATTTTGATTTCAAAATTGAAAATATTAATCACTCTCCACTAAACCCTATATTGAGGGTACTCATTAGAATCGTCTCATTGAGACGATTCTAATGAGTGCCACAACTTTCGGTTTGGAAGAGAAATAATGGAATCATCACTCCCTTTTATCTGGAGGTCTGTAATGAGCTGGTTACCAGCATTTTCTTCTATTCCCACGATATTACCCCAAAATTTCTCTAACATGTTTAAGACAAATCCTATCATTTAAACCACATCTACACTGTTGCAAAATTACTGTTCTCAAAATGATTTGTGTATCAGTATATCAAGGCATGACATGCTACCCACATCTGTTAGCAATGGGACGTTAACCCTTATCCTGCTAAATAACTGAAATGAAACTTTCTAACCGATAGTAAAAACCCAAATTTTGCTATTTCAAAGGTATTTTTTGGAGGAAAGATATCTCTTTGTCGGACAGTGTAGATCCAAGATCAGATTGCACATTCTGTGCAGTCTGATCTTGATCTACACTGTCCGCAAAAGGTCAGTGTTTCAAGCTTAGCAGCCTAAGGGTTAACAACCTCAGAGACACAGGATGGATCCATAACTTGATCAGGCAACACAAACCAGGTACTCCTGGATACTTTAGTTCCTATCTCATTAATTGTTTACCAACATCTAGATTGTTTCTCATGCAAAAAACTCTTTCATTGTTACTCCATTAATCTTTTACCAGACAATCTTTGTTTTAATATTTCTGCGGAAAAAAAAAATCAACGATGTATGTATTTGTTGTTTATTTAACAACAAATATATACATTGTTGATTTTTTTTTTTTTCCTCAGAAATATCATATATGTATATGAATGTATGAATGTTATTTTATGGCACAATGACATTGGATCATTTAAATTGAAGGCATGGCTGAAAACACTGTACGTTACAATTTTGATTGTGACTGGACAATTAATATAGGAGTTATGGCCCTTTGAAATTTTTTCCTTATCAAGACATACAACGACTAGCAGGTGGATTCATCTTAACTCTTTATCAGAGGACAAAATTGAGGACTTCTTCAGATGGTAAGCATTATGGACGATGAATCAAATATAGCTGAAATGGGGACAGTTGTCTATGAAAGGGTAGAAATAATTGTGGAAAAAGGAGAAATTACTGGTAATTTTTCTCATTTTCCCACAATGTTTTTAAAATTCTCCTTTCTTAAGATCTTTAAAACTTAGGTCCATATGGTAAAGCCTTAATTACTTCATCAAACAGCTTTACCAGACGACAGAATTTTAGCTTTGTCCAAATTGAAAGCATTTGCAGACGAGAATTTCAATGTGGCTCAAATGGTGCAATTTTTCTTTGATAGGGTATAAACATTGTGGGAAATGGAGAAAATGCTGGTTACCTGCATATTCTCCTTTTCCCACAATGTTTTCAAAAGACTTCTTTTCCAGGGTTGTTAAAAGGCGGCACTGTGCAGTAAAGGGTTAAATAGTAAACTACATTGCTGATATTGGTTTACTGTTTGCATAAAAAATTCATGAATATGTAGCAGATTATGATTTCTGTATGCTATCAGTCTTAAAACAAAATGCAATTTGACAATCCCTGAATTCCAAATTTCTTCTTCAAAGTTTTAATGAAGAGCTTAGCAGAAGACAAATATATAAATGCAATTCAAATATATAGCTGAAATACATGTATGTCAAACTGGCACATATTTGTAACTTTTCCACTTTTTTTTTACAATACTTACAAACAATACCTGTTGTAAATAATTTACCATAAACCTTTACCAAACAATCTTGGGTTTTAACAACCCTGTAGAAGATGGCTTTTAAAAACATTGTAACATGGTAACCAGCATTTTCTCCTTTTCCCACAATGTTTTGTACTCTTTCATAGACAAATTCCACTATTTCAGCCACTTTTCAAATGTCGTCTTCAAATACTACAAATACAGACAAGTCTGAAATTTTGTTGTGCAGTAAAGAGTTAACTCTTTACCAAACAACAAAATTTTAGGCTGGTCCAAATTGAAAGCATCTGCAGACAACAAAATAAAGGTGACTCAAAAATTAAAATTTGATTTGGGAAGGGTGGAAAACATTGTGGGAAAGGAAGAAAATGCTGGTTACCAGCATTTTCTCCTTTTCCCACAATGTTTTCAAAAGTTTTCTTTCTCAGGGCCATTAAAAGTGCAGATTGTGTGGTAAAGAGTTAATGTAGAGTATCTATCATTCAAGAACAATTTACATTAAATTTGTATGAGAAGCTAGTGAGAAAGAGAGTGAATTAAATCTTAATGAGACCTGATTGATCACTGATCAGTATCGGACCTTATCAAACTGTGATGGAAATCTGAAAGGGTTAGATTAGAATCGACAAGGTTTTTATGTTCATGGACTAAATGGAAAGATACTCAGCGGAATATTTAAAATTCAGGAAAATCTCACAATCAGAAGAAAAATAAAGAGTTGATAATTTCTTATTTCTTTTCTGTAAAGGCTTGTATCGGACATAACGGGGGTGTGTGTGGAGGAGGGAGGGGGGTGTTTAAATCTACATATAATTCCTTGACAAATATTTCAAGAAAATTGATCATATCATGTGGGATAAAGACATCAGACTTAACATACCACAGGTGACCACCCAGATCCACTATTATGAACCTGAAAGAAAAGAAAAAAATCCTTTAACACTTTACTAAAGACAAAATTTTAGACTGCTCCAAATTCAAAGCATTTGCAAACGACAAAATAAATGTGACTGAATAATTGAAATTTGTTCTAGGAAGGGAAGAAAACATTGTGGGAAAAGGAGAAAATGCTGGCTACCAGCATTTTCTCCTTTTCCCACAATGTTTTCAAAAGGCTTCTTTCTCAGGGTCATTAAAAGTAATGATTGTGTGGTAAGAGTTAAATCAATCATATCATGTACATGTACTGAAACATATCAGAAGTTTTAAGAAACATTATCAAATCATTACAAACCAAGGACCACCTAATTTAAGGGGCATCACAACACGGCATACAATATTGTCATACTGTTGTTTCAAGCTTCCGAACTTTTCACTGTCCTCAAATATGAGAATGAAAATGGCCTTGAACAAACATGTCCTCTAATATGAGGATGAACTTGGCTTGAACAAATATTTTCTTATTATATGAGGATGAAAATTTACTTGAACAAATACCTCTTCAAATGAGGGCGAAAATGGGCTTAACTCTATACCACACAATCCCAACTTTTAACGACCCTGAGAGAGAAAGCTTCTGAAAACATTGTGAGGAAAGGAGAAAATGCTGATAACCAGCATTTTCTCCTTTTCCCCCAATGTTTTCTACACTTCCCAAAACAAATTTCAACTTTTCAGTCACATTTATTTTGTCGTCTGCAACTTTTTTCAATTTTGACTAGTCTTAAATTTTGTTGTTTGGCAAAGAGTTATGCAGGTATGTCCTCAAATATGAAGGTGAAAAATGGGACTTTATACTGGACTATTTTGCAGCGGGAGATATAGCTTACATTTGCAACATAAGATCCCTGATCGGATAAAGTCCTGCTTGAATGTATTATGGATGGCAAAACAGCTGTGATCAAAAGATGGTCATTTTGCAGAGCTTAACTCCTGCAGTGCTTAGGCTTACCTGTTCCCCTTGAACCCCAAGAATGGTTGGCATGGAGGGTCCACATATATCTACATCTAAAACTGCTATCTGAAATTAGATGAAATTAACTTATTGCTTGTCTTTGTACATTCATGCATTCTGTTTGGTTTGATTGTCTTCTCTTGTCCACAAATCAATCTCTTAACTCTTTACAAAACTACAAAATTCTAGACTAGTCCAAATTGAAAGCATTTGCAGACGACAAATTTAATGTTAACTTGAAAATCAAAATTTGTTATGGGACGGGTAGAAAACATTGTGGGAAAAGGAGAAAATGCTGGTTACCAAGCATTCTCTCCTTTTCCCACAATGTTTTCAAAAGGCTTCCTTTTTAGGGTCGTTAAAAGTAGGGATTGTGTGGTAAAGAGTTAAATGGTATTTTACGCCTATCTCAACACTATTTCAATCACACCTCTCCAACAGTTCATTTATTCATGTCTTTCCTGGGTTTCACAGGTGCTCAGAAATGCATTCCCTAAGGCAATCAGATCAGGGTCTCCAGCTAACAAATCCAATGCTTTGACCATAGACCCATGTGGGACCTTGAAATATTTAAAGTCAAGTTGTGCTCTGCACAGTTATAGTGCATTACTACCATATCCCACACATCACCACCCACTTCAGATCCTTTGAAAAAAGAAGAGTCTATTCTTTGTGCACAAGATCATAGCTTGACCCTCTACCAAACGGTAAAATTTTTGACTCAACCAAATTGAAAGCATTTGCAGGAAGACAAATGTAGCTCAAGTGATGATTTCTGTCTTTCATAAGGTAGAAAACATTGTGGGAAAGGGAGAAAATGCTGGTTACCAGCATTTTCTCCTTTTCCCACAATGTTTCCAAAAGCATTCTCTGTCAGGATTGTTAAAACTTGGGATTGTATGGTAAAGGGTCAATTGGGTTATCAGATTAAGGAGATACTTTTTTCCCCCACCAAGCAATATATTGTCTGGGTGTCTAGCAACCTATACAGATGTTTCTATGCTTTCATGAATATTTGATTAGAGGTAAACACAGGCAAACTGAGGATGGTTCACCCATAAACTTGTTTGATTTATTACCGCCTAGAGACAACTTTTTCTTCTCCCAGCATACCCCGTTTGAAAACATTACAACAAAAGTACAAATAGTTCATATGGAGCAATTTCTGCTTTTTCCATAGTATTGTCATATATTTTATATGTTAAATCTAGGTTGGTCTTGACTCTTGAATATCCTTCTCTTTCAAGAAAATTTTTAAAGTTTCTCTGCAAATCAGCTTTATGAGGTAATATACAGCTTGCATTGACCCTTCACCAAACAACCCTGAGTTTCAATGACCCTGAGATTGAAGCCTTTTAAAAACATTGTAAGACAAGTAGAAAATGCTGGTAACCAGCATTTTCTACTTTTCTCACAATTTTTTTTACACTATCAAAGAACCTTGATTAAATTGTACCACTTTCAGATTTGTCATCTCCAGATGCTTTCAACTTGAAGGGTTCTAAAATTTGTCGTTTGGGAAAGGGATAAAACCTCTTCCTTGAACATACAACTTATCACATACTTATAGTTGCCATCAATTTTAAAAGAGAGGAAAAAAAGCATATTCTGAGAAATTGCTCTCCTGTCAAAGAAAAACCAGACTTTATCTCTGTGATGATATTGTTAATTACAAAGGTCCATATTCGCCAACTATCCTCTTACAAAAGTTCATAACAAATTCATAGCTCAAATACAAACGCTCCGGCTGGGATTCGAACCCCTGAGGTAAAGATCCTTGTTAATCGAGGTTTAAAAGACCAATACACTAACCCCTGAGCTAAAGAGAATCCTCTCTAACACAGTTGTCAGGTAATGATTTTATACTGGAAGAAGCTATGCTGTAAAGAAGGAGTGATCTCCAGTAACACACCCCCTCTTAAAAGAAGTCATCATTTGATGACAGAAAGCCTTATTAGGCAGGAAGTCTATTATCTAGACAACAAATGGCTCAAAGGCCAATAACAGGCAATTTTATAGACAACAAATGGCTCAAAGGCCAATCCCTGACAAGCCCCCATCTTACAAACATGAAAGTTCGCAACAAATGCATAGCTCAAATACAAACTGCTCCGGCTGGGATTCGAACCTGTGCGGCAAAGATCCTGACCTTTCTCAAGGTTTAAAAGACCAATACACTAACCCCCGAGCTAGAGAGAGTTCTCTGTAACGCAGTTGTCAGGTATTGATTTTATACGGGAAGAAGCTATGCCGTATTTAGGAAGGAGTGATCTCCCGTAACAATTCTTAAGGCCACTTTTAGTCTTCTTCTAAAAACTTTACTAAATTTGAAAGCAACACAACTTCTGACTGGCTAAACCAAATTGTTTAGCCAATCATAATTTGCGCTACTTCTAAATCCAGAATTACACTAAGAATATTCTTAACAATGGTTAGTGAATACAGACCCAAGATTCCATAATGTTTTGCATGGGGGGGGGGGGCGCTATTTAGACTTTTTGCTGTAAATCAATATTTTTTGAAGAACACAGATAAATGAAACTGAATATGATTTTGTTTGCAAACGTTTAGAGACTGCATGGTTAAATCCAGAAAAAAGGTGCAATTTTTGCCAATTAACTCTTTACCAGATAATCTCAAGTTTTAACGACCCTTAAGAAAAGACTTTTGAAAACATTGTGGAAAAAGGAGAAAATGCTGGTAACCAGCATTTTCTCCTTTTCCCACAATGTTTTCTACCTTTTCAGAGACATGAGCTACATTTAATTTGTTGTCTGCAAATGCTTTCGATTTGGTCCAGTCCAAAATTTTGTCATTTGGTAAAGGGTTAAAATAACTGGACTGTCATTTTGCAAGTGGTAACTCCAACTATTTTAATGACACCAGGTATGACATCATTGAACTGATTTGAATACAAATCCACTTAGTCAACACATGTGATTGGTCATGTGACATTCCCACAAGTCCGCTCAAGACTCTGGCATGAAATGTAACAAGAGGGCCATGATAGCCCTGGATCGCTCACCTGAGCCAATAGGCTAAATGACCCCAGGTGACCAAATTTCAAACTCATCTAAGATTTAATTAAGACAAATGTTTTGATCAATTTTCAAGTCAATTAAGCGAAAAATGTGGCCTCTAGAGTGTCCACAAGGTATTTCTTTAATTTGACCTAGTGACCTACTTTATGACTCTGGGTGACCCAATTTCAAGTTTTCTGAGATGTAATTAAGAAAAACATTATGACCAATTTTCAAGTCAATTGAGCGAAAAATGTGGCCTCTAGAGTACCCACAAGGCATTTCTTTAATTTGACCTAGTGACCTAGTTTTTGACCCCACATGATCCAATTTCAAACTTGTCCGAATTTTATCAAGACAAACATTCTGACCAAGTTTCACAAGTATCTGGCTGAAAATGTGGCCTCTGGAGCTCACACAAGGTTTTTCTAAGATTTGACCTAGTGACCTAGTTTTTGACCCCACATGACCCATTTTTTAACTTGTGTGAGATTTTATCAAGACAAACATTCTGACCAAGTTTCACAAGTATCTGACTGAAAATGTGGCCTCTAGAGCAAACATAAGGTTTTTCTAAGATTTGACCTAGTGACCTAGTTTTTGACCCCACATGATCCAATTTCAAACTAATCCGAGATTTTATCAAGACAAACATTCTGACCAAGTTTCATGTGGATCAGACTGAAAATGTGGCGTCTAGAGCGCACACAAGGTTTTTCTAAGATTTGACCTAGTGACCTAATTTTTGACCCCACATGACCCAATTTCGAACTCATCTGAGATTTTATTAAGACAAACATTTTGACCACATTTCACATGTATCTGACTGAAAATGTGGCCTCTAGAGCGTACACAAGGTTTATCTAAGATTTGACCTAGTGACCTAATTTTGACCCCACATGACCCAATTTCGAACTCGTCCAAGATTTTATCAACACAAACATTCTGATTAAGTTTCATGAAGATCGGACTGAAAATGTGACCCCACCTTTGTGCTTGTCTGAGATTTTATCAAGACAAACATTCTGACCAAGTTTCATGAGGATCAGACTGAAAATGTGGCCTCTAGAGCGTACACAAGGTTTTTCTAAGATTTTAACCTAGTGACCTAGTTTTTGACCCCATGTGACCCAATTTCAAACTCGTCCAAGATTTTATCAACACAAACATTCTGATTAAGTTTCATGAAGATCGGACTGAAAATGTGGCCTCTGGAGCGTACACAAGGTTTTTCTAAGATTTGACCTAGTGACCTAGTTTTTGACCCCACATGACCCAATTTCGAACTCGTCCGAGATTTTATCAAGACAAACATTCTGACCAAATTTCACAAGTATCTGGCTGAAAACGTGGCCTATAGAGAGTACACAAGGTTTTTCTAAGATTTGACCTAGTGACCTAGTTTTTGACCCCACGTGACCCAATTTCGAACTTATTCGAGATTTTATCAAGACAAACATTCTGACAAAGTTTCATTAAGATCGGACAGAAAATGTGGCCTCTTGAGCGTACACAAGGTTTTTCTAAGATTTGACCTAGTGACCTAGTTTTTGACCCCAAGAGACCCAATTTCGAACTCGTCCGAGATTTTATCAAGACAAATATTCTGACTAAGTTTCATGAAGATCAGACTAAAAATGTGGCCTCTAGAGAGTACACAAGGTTTTTCTAAGATTTGACCTAGTGACCTAGTTTTTGACCCCACATGACCCAATTTCGAACTTGTCTGAGATTTTATCAAGACAAACATTCTGACCAAGTTTCATGAAGATCGGACTGAAAATGAGACCTCTAGAGCGTACACAAAGTTTTTCTAAGATTTGACCTAGTGACCTAGTTTTTGATCCCACATGACCCAATTTCGAACTCATCCTAGATTTTATCAAGACAAACATTCTGACGAAATTTCACAAGTATCTGGCTGAAAATGTGGCCTCTAGAGCGTACACAAGGTTTTTCTAAGATTTGACCTAGTGACCTGGTTTTTGACCCCACATGACCCAACTTTGTGCTTGTCTGAGATTTTATCAAGACAAACATTCTGACCAAGTTTCATGAGGATCAGACTGAAAATGTGGCCTCTAGAGCGTACACAAGGTTTTTCTAAGATTTTACCTAGTGACTTAGTTTTTGACTCCATGTGACCCAATTTCGAACTCGTCTGAGATTTTATCAAGACAAACATTCTGACCAAGTTTCATGAAGATCAGACTGAAAATGTGGCCTCTAGGCGTACACAAGGTTTTTCTAAGATTTGACCTAGTGACCTAGTTTTTGACCCCACGTGACCCAATTTCGAACTCGTCCGAGATTTTATCAAGACAAACATTCTGACCAAGTTTCATGAAGATCGGACTGAGAATGTGGCCTCTAGAGCGTACACAAGGTTTTTCTAAGATTTGATCTAGTGGCCTAGTTTTTGACCCCACATGACCCAATTTCGAACTCGTCCAAGATTTTATCAAGACAAACATTCTGACAAAGTTTCATAAAGATCAGACTGAAAATGTGACCTCTAGAGCGTACACAAGGTTTTTCTAAGATTTGACCTAGTGACCTAGTTTTTGACCCCACATGACCCAATTTCGAACTCATTCGAGATTTTATCAAGACAAACATTCTGACCAAGTTTCATGAGGATCGGACATAAAATGTGGCCTCTAGAGCGTACACAAGGTAAAAAGTTGACGACGGACGACGGACACAGCACGATCACAATAGCTCACCATGAGCACTTCGTGCTCAGGTGAGCTAAAAATAGCTTTTCAGTCCTTTAACCCATTACCACACAATCCCGACTTTTAACGACCCTGAGATTGAAAACATGGTGGGAAAAGGAGAAAATGTTGGTAACCAGCATTTTCTCCTTTTCTCACAATGTTTTCTATCCTTCCCAAAATCAGTTTCAATTTTTGAGTCACATTTACTGTGTCGTCTGCAAATGCTTTCAATTTGGACCAGTCTAAAATTTTGTCATGTGGTAAAGAGTTAAAACTCTGGCATGAAATGTAAAAATATACAACGCTTCTCAGCCCTTTAACTCTTTACCACACAAGAACAAGAGGGCCATGATGGCCCTGGGTCGCTCACCTTAGTAGAGTGCCTTAAAGGTTTTTCTTTAATTTGACCATGTGACCTAGGTTTTGACCGCAGGTGACCAAATTTCAAACTCATATTTCATGAAGACAAACATTCTGACCAATTTTCAAGTCAATTGAGCAAAAAATGTGGCCTCGAGTGCCCTAAAGATATTTCTTTAATTTGACCTAGTGACCTAGATTATGACCCCAGGTGACCCAAATTTGAACTGGTCTTTGACTATATCAAAAGAAACAATTTAACCAATTTTCAAATCAAATGAATAATAAATGTGGCCTCTAGAGTGCCCACTAGCTATTTCTTTAATTTGACCAAGTGACCTAGTTAATGACCACAGTTGACCCAAATTCAGACTCATGTGAGATTTTACAAAGACAAACATTCTGACCAATTTTCAAGGCAATTAAGCAAAGAATGTGGCCTCTAGAGTGCCCACAAGGTATTTCTTTATTTTGACCCAGTGACCTAGTTTATGGTTCCAGGTGACCCAAATCCAAACTCATCTGGTATTTCATCAAGACAAACATTCTGGCCGAATTTCAGGTCATTTGAGCAATAAATGTGGCCTCCAGAGTGCAAACAAGGTATTTCTTTGACCTAGTGAACTAGTTTATGACCCAAGTTGACCAAAATTAATCTTATGTGAGACTTTTTAAGACAAACTTTCTGACTAATTTTCAAGGCAATTGAGCAAATAATGTGGCCTCAAGAGTGCCAACAAGGTATTTCTTTAATTTGACCTAGTGACCTAGTTTATGACCCAAGATGACCCAATTTTGAACTCAATGAACTTGTTGCGCTTAGATGGGCAAACAAACTTAGAAGAGAATCACTACATACCAAATATCAAAGCTCTACGCCTTCCAGTTTTATAGAAGAATTTTAAAGTTTTCCTTCTTTGTTCCTATGTTCGAACTGGTGACCCCCGGGGCTGGGCCAGTTTTGACCCAGGGGCATCATATGAACAAACTTGGTAGAGGTCCACTAGGAGATGCTTCATGCCAAATATCAAAGCTCTATGCCTTCTAGTTTTACAGAAGAAGATTTTTAAAGTTTTCCTTCTTTGTTCCTATGTTGGAAATTGTGACCCCCAGGGCGGGGCCAGTTTTGACCCAGGGGCATCATATGAACAAACTTGGTAGAGGTCCACTCTGAGATGCAACATACCAAATATCAAAGCTCCACACCTTTCGGTTTCAGAAAAGAAGAATTTTAAAGTTTTCCTTCTTTGTTCCTATGTTCGAACTTGTGACCCCAGGGGCTGGGCCAGTTTTGACCCAAGCAGCATCCTTGGAACAAACTTGGTAGAAGTCCACTAGGAGATGCTACATACCAAATATCAAAGCTCTATGCCTTCCCATTTAAGAGAAAAAACAAATTAAAGTTTTCCTTCTTTGTTCCTATGTTTGAACTTGTGACCTCCGGGGCAGGGCCAATTTTAACCCCAAGGGCATCATACGATGAAACTTAGTAAAGGTCTACTAGGCGATGCTACATACCAAATATCAAAGCTCTATGCCTTCCAGTTTCAGAGAAGATGATTCTTAAAGTTTTCCTTCTCTGTTCCTATGTTTGAACTTGTGACCCCTGGGGCAGGGCCAATTTTTGCCCCAAGGGCATCATATGCACAAACTTGGTAGAGATCCACTAGAAGATGCTACATACCAAATATCAAAGCTCCATGCCTTCCTGTTTCAGAGAAGAAGATTTTTAAAGTTTTCCTTCTTTGTTCCTATGTTGGAAATTGTGACCCCCGGGGTGGGGCCAGTTTTGACCCCAGGGGCATCATATGAACAAACTTGGTAGAGGTCCACTAGGCGATGCTACATACCAAATATCAAAGCTCTACGCCTTCCAGTTTCAGAGAAGATGATTTTTAAAGTTTTACCTGTTTGTTCCTATGTTCGAACTTGTGACCCCCAGGGCAGGGCCAGTTTTGACCCCAAGGGCATCATATGAACAAATTTGGTAGAGGTCCACTAGGAGATGCTTCATGCCAAATATCAAAGCTCTATGCCTTCTAGTTTTAGAGAAGATGATTCTTAAAATTTTCCTTCTTTGTTTCTATGTTGGAAATTGTGACCCCTGGGGCAGGGCCAGTTTTGACCCCTGGGGCATCATATGAACAAACTTGGTAGAGGTCCACTAGGAGATGCTACATGCCAAATATCAAAGCTCTACGCCTTAAAGTTTAAGAGAAGAAGATTTTTAAAGTTTTCCTTCTTTGTTACTATGCTCAAACTTGTGACCCCCAGGGCGGGGCCAGTTTTGACCCCAGGGGCATCATATGAACAAACTTGGTAGAGGTCCACTAGGCAATGCTACATACCAAATATCAAAGCTCTACGCCTTCCAGTTTCAGAGAGGATGATTTTTAAAGTTTCCCCTCTTTGTTCCTATGTTCAAACTTGTGACCCCCGGGGCAGGGCCAGTTTTGACCCCAAGGGCATCATTTGAACAAACTTGGTAGAGGTCCACTAGGAGATGCTTCATGCCAAATATCAAAGCTCTATGCCTTCTAGTTTTAGAGAAGATGATTCTTAAAGTTTTTCTTCTTTGTTCCTATGTTGGAAATTGTGACCCCCGGGGCGGGGCCAGTTTTGACCCCAGGGGCATCATATGAACAAACTTGGTAGAGGTCCACTAGGAGATGCTACATGCCAAATATCAAAGCTCTACGCCTTAAAGTTTAAGAGAAGAAGATTTTTAAAGTTTTCCTTCTTTGTTACTATGCTCAAACTTGTGACCCCCAGGGCGGGACCAGTTTTGACCCCAGGGGCATCAAATGAACAAACTTGGTTAGAGGTCCACTAGGCAATGCTACATACCAAATATCAAAGCTCTACGCCTTCCAGTTTCAGAGAAGATGATTTTTAAAGTTTCCCCTCTTTGTTCCTATATTCAAACTTGTGATCCCCGGGGCAGGGCCAGTTTTGACCCCAAGGGCATCATTTGAACAAATTTGGTAGAGGTCCACTAGGAGATGCTTCATGCCAAATATCAAAGCTCTATGCCTTCTAGTTTTACAGAAGAAGATTTTTAAAGTTTTCCTTCTTTGTTCCTATGTTGGAAATTGTGACCCCCGGGGCGGGGCCAGTTTTGACCCCAGGGGCATCATATGAACAAACTTGGTAGAGGTCCACTAGGAGATGCTACATGCCAAATATCAAAGCTCTACGCCTTCCAGTTTTAGAGAAGAAGATTTTTAAAGTTTTCCTTCTTTGTGACTATGCTCAAACTTGTGACCCCTGGGGCGGGGCCAGTTTTGACCCCAGGGGCATCATATGAACAAACTTGGTAGAGGTCCACTAGGAGATGCTACATGCCAAATATCAAAGCTCTACGCCTTCAAGTTTCAGAGAAGAAGATTTTTAAAGTTTTCCTTCTTTGTGACTATGCTCAAACTTGTGACCCCTGGGGCGGGGCCAATTTTGACCCCAGGGGCATCAAATGAACAAACTTGGTAGAGGTCTACTAGGAGATGCTACATACCAAATATCAAAGCTCTGCGCCTTCTAGTTTCAGAGAAGAAGATTTTCAAAGATTTTGCTTTTTTTTCCTTTTTGTTGCCATGGCAACCAGAGTTGTGGGTGGAATTCAATTCTTTGAACAATTTTGGTAGAGCTTCACCCAGGGATCATCCCTGCCAAGTTTCATCAAGATTGGCCCAGGGGTTTAGGAGAAGAAGATGTTTAAAGAAATTGTTGACGGACGACGAATGCCGGACATAGGGCGATCACAATAGCTCACCTTTAGCACGTTGTGCTAAGGTGACCTAAAAATGTACACTTGTCTAAACTGAAAGCATTTGCAGACGACAATTAAAATGTTACTCAAATGAGGAAATTTGTCTTTGATAGGGTAGAAAACAATGTGGGAAAAGGAGAAAATGCTGGTTACCAGCATTTTCTCCTTTTCCCACAATGTTTTCAAACGGCTTCTTTCCCAGTGTCATTAAAAATTGGGATTGTGTGGTAATGGGTTGAGGAATACTATCATACAATGTGTGTATCTTACATTTGTCTTTCTTCTTTATTGATGATTTGCCAACTATTGCATTATTTAATTCACAGATTAATCATTTTTGAAGTTTAGTATTAAGTTTACAAAAATCTGAATAGCCCCCTTTAAATCTCATCTGACGAAAATATTAGGACATTAGAGTATAGATTTTTGCTGTCATTCTGATAAAGCAGCATGCAATTTGTTACAGCCTTGTTCAAGAGGTAGAATCAAATTTCAGGTTTACCCTTAGGGCACTGAATAAATGATATTAACTTTTATGGTCAAAGTGCAGAAATTCTCTAGTTTTCCAAAATTCACCTCCTTTGAATTCATTTCTTCTACTTGTATCATTCATTTTTTTAAATACACTATGGCTAAAAAGAAAAGTGCATAATAATCAATGCTTACTTTAGGCAGTTCTTTAATTTATTTTAGTAGGTTTAAGTAAGACAATATTGAGTATTAATGACCCTGGGAAAGAAGCCTTTTGAAACATTGTGGGAAAAGGAGAAAATGCTGGTAACCAGCATTTTCTCCTTTTCCCACAACGTTTCCTATCCTATGATTCCTATCACAGAGAAATCTTACCATGTGATCACTATTTAATTTCTTGTCCACAAAATTAATGCTTTCAATTCAGACCAGTCTAAAATTTTGTCGTTCAGTGAAGAGTTAACGGGTCAACATTCCTTTACCATACCTTATATGGATATCATTAATATTTCAATGAATTTCAGTTCTGACAGTCTCTTTATTCTACTTTATTCCTTCTCTCTTTACAAAGCTTTTCTATCTCGATCCTTTCCCTTGCAGACACATCAATTATTATATACATCAATTACTAGCTATTATTTTGGATAACTTTGATACAAATCTGTTAGGAGTATTTGTTAGCCTCTACAACTAACATTAACATTCAAGGGGGAAAATATAGCAACCATCTTTGAGCATGAACAGTCTCATTTCTAACATCACAGCACATTTTACTTTTATCCCAATATTGTTAACCCTTTACCACATCGACAGCTCACACATTCCTCTCTCACCGCTGACCATTGTTTCAACGATGGTTATGTGGGAAAGCAGCCAGTGGCTTGGAGAGAATATTGTGTGGAGTACTGGTAAAAGAAACTCCAGGAAAGCATGGATAGGTGCACTGGCCGCTATAATATAACTGAAATAATGTTGAAAACGGCATTAAACACCATACAATCAATCAATCGACGACTCACATATTCACCTATGTCCTGAGTTTGACCACTACACAACTATTGGGGCTCTATATAGTGTCTTGCCCAAGGACTCCCCCACAAAAAACCCAATGCTTCCAGTCAGGCTCGAAACCAGGACCTCCAGGTTATAAGTCCTACACTTTATCACCAAGCCATGCAGGACCCCTGGATACTGGACATGAATTAACCCTTTACTGCACAAGGCTGCCTTTTGACGCCCCTGGGAGAGAAGCCTTTTGAAAAAATTGTGGGAAAAGGAGAAAATGCTGGTAACCATTTCTCCTTTTCCCACAATGTTTTCAAACCTATCAAACAAAAGTTGTACCATTTGAGCCACACTGGAATTGTTGTCTGCAAATGCTTTCAATATGAACAAGGCTAACATTTTGTCATCTGGTAAATGGTTAAGGCATTTATACATGTGGTAAATGTATTACATGTATTTGGTAAACCTCTTGTGAGATTCCGTTAGAGAATCAACCAAGTTGTGATGAATATATGTGAAAACATTGTGGCAAAAAGAGAAATTACTTGTTATGAGCCTTGCTGCTCTATCTGGTAAGCATGACATAATATTCAGGTGTATTTTACTGACAGCAAAATTCCATTCTAACTCATTAATCTGAACAAAGGTTTGGCAGAGAATGTATAAATATGGTGAACAAAAAGCCTATCTAGTGTACTCCTGTTTGCCTTTGTTGATGATTTTATGCTCAACTATTTACCTGTTTTTGTATGGAATTCAATGAATATTGAATTTTGTCAATAGGACTGTTATAAATAAAACTTTCACTGTGTCTGAAATTGAGTCATTTTGAACCTCTCACCCTTTACCAAACAAGCCAGCGTTTTCATGACCCTGAGAAAAGGTCATTTGAAAAAGTCATGGAAAAAGGAGAAAAGGCAGTATATGTTACCAACAATATTTTACTTTTCCCACAATGTTTTCCACCATTTAACAGACAAATCCATTTTATGAGACACTTTCAGCTTGTCGTCTGCAAATGCATTCAATATGGGCAATTTCAAAATTGTGCTGTCTGATACAGAGTTATAACCCTTTCCCAAATAACAAAATAACGAATTCATTACATCTGTAGACAGCAAATCAAAAATTGGTACAAATGAGCTTTAGCTCTCTGATAGTGTAGAAAACATTGTGGGAAAGGAAGAAAATGCTGGTTACCAGCATTTTCTCCTCTTCCAACAACATTTTCAATAGCCCTCATTTCCATGGTCATGAAAACTTGTGACTGTTTGTTCCCACCATTAGCTTGACCAGCCTAAGGAGAGGGGCCTTTGAAGACACAGTTGGAAAAGGAGAACTAAATGCTGGGCTAGTGACCAGCATTTTCTCCTATTCCCAAAATGTTTTCCATTTTTTTACAGACAGTTCCATCATTTGAGACACATTCAATTTGGTCGTCTGCAATTGCTTTCAATCTGGACAACTCTAAACTTTTGCCTGTCTGATGAAGTGGTAAACCCTACAGCCATTACCTTTTACCCATACATACAATCTACACAAGGTCATTGTATATTTTGTCCTTGACTGGGTCAACAAGAATGTCAGAGTGTCTGTTTAGGGCGCAAAGCCATATTGGTATGATTTTCAATCTTTCAATAGGACAACTAAAGGTCTGCAGGAATCTGAATGTTCCTACAGTGGGGAATTAGGTGTGTAAAGCTATTTCTTCAGATATCACTATTTGTTAACAACCATTTCTCTTAACTCTATACCAAACGACAAAATTTTAGACTGGTTGAAATTAAAAGCACTTGTAGACGACACCATAAATGCAACTTTAGAATTGAAATTTGTTTTGGGAAAGGTAGAAAACATTGTGGGAAAAGGAGAAAATGCTGGTTACCAACATTTTCTCCTTTTCCCACAATGTTTTCAAAAGGCTCCATTCTCAGGGTCGTTAAAAGTCAAGATTGTGTGGTAAAGGGTTAATATAGGTATCAAGAATACAATTCTCAGAAAAAAAACGGTGTAGATCAATGATCAGACTGCATGTTTTGTACTGTCTGATCTTGATCTTCAGTGGCCACAGAGGCAACTTTAGTAGTTAAAGGTCCTCTAAGGGTTAAATTTACAGAAAAGTTACAACCCCAGCTTGCTGGTATAACCAAATACAATATGGTGCACATTAACATTTTGGAAAGATTGTCTCAATTGCAAATCACTCAGGAGGTTTGAACAATTCTACAACTTAATGTATCATGCTGTAACTACACTCTGTGTTCCTGCATACATTTTGTCTCTCGTGCATCAATTAAAAAAAAAAGGTCTCTGTGGACCTTTAGTACTTTGATTTCTTTCACTACTCTCAACATGGTATTTTGATCACCTCTTTTGCTGTAACCACTACAGTTGCTTTTCTAGACAATGTAGATTAAGTGTTGATTGCACATGACATGCTGTCTGAGTTAAGATTGTACAATACCTTCTGTGTTATTCTGATTGCAGTGTCATGAAACTATTTTGGTAATGTGTAATTATATTGTTCAACACCCTAATAGTTGAAGGTTATCAGAATTATGCTGGTATTTTGTTTCTGATTACCAGTAATCTCTTTCCCAGACAGCAAATTTGAGACTTGTCAAAATACGACAGCATTTGCAGATGACAAATCAAGGTTGACTCCACTGATGGGATTTGCGTTTCAAAGGCTAGAAAACGTTGTAGAAAAAGGAGAAAATGCTGATTACCAGCATTTTCTCCTTTTTCCACAATGTTTTTCAAAAGTTTTCTTTCTACTGATTGTTGAAACACAACAGTATTTGGTAAAAAAGTAACTTCTTCAATGACTACTGACCCTATCTTGAACAGATAATAGTGGTATATCTTTTGTGTTTTACAGCGTAGATGTTTGAATAAAAAAAGACATACAAATACATTTGCATATTTATTAACAGGTGTGAAATATATGTCAACACATTTCCATTCAAACCTGTGTGTTTACAATAAGTACATGTATATTCCTTGTTCATTTGTTTGGTATTAATTCTTGACAAATTGACAAATTCTTAACTCTTTACCAAACCACAAAATTTTAAACTAGTCCAAATTGAGAGCTTTTGCAGACAACAAAATGGTCGTGATTGAAAACATTAAATTTGTTCTGGGAAGGGTGGAAAACATTGTGGGAAAAGGAGAAAATGCTGGTCACCAGCATTTTCTCCTTTTCCCACAATGTTTTCAAAAGGCTTCTTTCTCAGGGTCGTTAAAAGTCGGGATTGTGTAGAAAAGAGTTAAGACTTGTCCAATTGAAAGCATTTGCAGAGAACAATAAAGATGACAAAGCGAAATTTGCATTTGGAAGGGTAGAAAACATTGCTTTTAACCAGCATTTTTTCCTTTTCCAACAATGTTTTCGAAAGTCTTCTTCATTAGGGTTGTTAAAACCTGAAATTGTTTGGTAAGGGGTCCAATAACTTGCACAGCAACTCACTTGTGTTAACCCTTGGAGCACCCCATCAAACCAAAAGACATTTTCACCGGTAAAATAAGACCCAAATAAGTGTAATTTAAAGCTGCCCTTGTCCAGAATGTCTCAGCAATGCGGACTGTGTAGACCCAAGATCAGACTGCATGTTTGGTGAAACACTGGCCACAAAGTCAACTTGAGTTGTGAAGGTGGTTTAATGGTAAAACTGTACAAGCTTTACTTGTGTTAGTTTTTTTCACTATACATAGCCATTGGCTTCTTTTCCAAATAACTTAAATTGGATCAGAAAGGTATGATTCCTTTTGCAATAACTTCTCTTAAAAGTTCAGCTACCAGCAGCTGAACTTTTTTCATCCTGCATCAGACTAATTTCTAAAACAGTGAGGCAGAAGGATGAAAAATATCTTTTTGCAACAATAATTCTATGCATAGTTTCTTTACATTTCACAAGGATGCTTTGAAAGTTGCTTCTAGTAAATGAGCCATGCTCTGGCAAAGGGGGGCTTAATGCATCTCCGTGATCCATGATACCAAGCAAGTCATCACCTGATCATGAATCTATGGATCAATATTAGCAACTATTTTTCACAACTGACTAACTCATGAGATATGCAGAACATTGGCCTATAGCGCACAGTGTCAGCCCAGGTCAGCCTGTGCAGACAGCGCAGGCTGACCTGGGTCAATACTTTTTGCAGTTGCATTAATCTCCTTTTGACAGAGCATGGCTCAAATGTATTGAAGGGGGAATGAATTAAGACTATGCAAACAATATTGGTATGAATGGACTTGACCTAACACAGTTATCTCAACTTGACCTATTAGATACTTCATGGGCAACTTAAGCATAACTCTTAACCCTTTACTACACAATCCCGAGTTTTAAAGACCCTCAGTAAGGAGCCTTTTGAAAACATTGTGGGAAAAGGAGAAAATGCTGGTAACCAGCATTTTCTCCTTTTCCCACAATGCTTTTCCACACTTCCAAAGGCAAATTTCTATTGTTGAGTAACGTTCATTTTGTTGTCTGCAAAAGCTTCCAACTTAGGCAAGTCTAAAATGTTTTGTTTGGTAAAGGGCTAACCAAACAATAAAATTTTAGACTTGTCAAAACTGAAAGCATTTGCAGATGACCAGTCAAATGGTGATCGTATGGTGCTTAATGCTGTTTTCAACATTATTTCAGTTATATAGCAGCAGCCAGTGCACCTATCCATGCTTTCTGGGACTTCCTTTTACCAGTAATTCCCACAATATTCTTTTCCAAGCTACTGGCTGCTTTCACACATAACCATTGTCTGAACAATGTTCAGTGGTGAGAGAGGAATTAATCCTGTGGCAATGACTTTATCATCATTGGAAAGAAGTTGGCCAAGCCGGGGATCAAACCACTGACCCCCTATTCTCAAGTCCTGTATGTTACCAAATGAGCTATCGGGGCTAGGCACCTGTCAAATGTAGCTAAAAAGATTACTTCTGTTTTTGAAATGGTAAAAAACACTGTGGGAAAAGGAGAAAATGCTGGTTACAAGCATTTTCTCAATTTTCCCCCAATGATTTCTAACCCTTTTTCCCTCAGGGTTACAGAAACCCAGGATTATTGGCTTAGGGGTAAATAATTATTACCCTATAAAGATCTACACAAAGCTTGAGAGTCTTTTACAGACAATGAATCTCTCTATAAAACCACAAAAATTGTGCTGTGAGATCTTGATCTTCCAAAAGTCATGAAGACAATCACTTTAGAATGAAAAAATCCTATTTTGATCTTATCAGCAATAAGTACAAACAAACACTTTGGTTCTGTAATTGGACTGATAATAAAATTCGACACCACCCGATAAAGAAAACACCTGATAAGGAAAAGTGAACCCATTCAATTAGTTGGCCGTGAGCAACAAACACACAATTCAGCAATGCTCTGTGAAATGGGGGCTTAATGCATCTGTGAAAAGTATCGACCCAGGTCAGCCTGCGTAGTCTGCGCAGGCTGACCTGGGCTGAAACCTTTCGTTATTGGTCAATTTTCTGCATGTCAAAGAACCAGTCACCTTATGATTCAGTCAGCTGTTAGACAAAATGGACTTTATGGATCCACGACCATGTGATGACTTGCTTTGTATCATGCATCACAGAGATGCAGTAAGCCCCCTTTTGCCAGAGCATGGCTCAATTCTATCGCCCTATCTCTGTAACATATGGTAGGAAAATGGCTAAGCTCAGCACATCCTGCTTTCCTGGTGTGGCAGACCACTTCTGAAAAATTTTGTGGAAAAAAGGAGACATTACCCATAATGAGTAATATTTACATTGGGATTAATTTTTTCACAAGGCATGATATAAATTCTCTACGAGACAACTAAATTCTGGACTCATCCAAATTCAAAGCAGTTGCAGACGACAATTAAAATGAGATTTGTCTCAAAAAGGACAGAAAACTTTGTGGGAAAGGAGAAAATGCTGATAACCAGCATATTCCTGTTTCCCACAATGTTCTGAAAAGTCTTCTCCTCAAGGTCATTGAAACTCAGGCTTGTGTGGCAAAGGGTTAACCCTTTACCACACAATCCCAACTTTTAATGACCCTGAAGGAGAAGGGATTTGAAAACATTGTGGGAAAAGGAGCATTTCCTCCTTTTTCCCACAATGTTTTCTGACTCACTGAATACACAAATCATCATTTTAGCAATATTTGTCATCTGCAAATGCTTTTAATTTGGTCCCTAACAAAATTTTGTCATTTGGTAAAGAGTAAGACCTCAACTTTAACAGAATATCCCTCAATGACTTCTGTTTTCTACTTTGCTGAATATTTATTTCCAGAGGTATTTATTACACCAAGCAATTTTTTTCATTTCACCCTAAGAATTATTTTCCTATTCATCACCTTTTTGCCTTTGTATCACTTTTACAAGTTTTTGGTTACACCCATGGGCTGATCCTTTCGGGCTCTCCTGGAAAGGTCTTAACCAAACAATCAGGTTTATTTACTTTCTGAAGGCAAAATGTCCTTTGAAAACATTGTTGGGAAAAAGAGAAGATGCTGATTACCTCCTTGTCTATCCTTTCAAATAAAAGTCTGATCATTTGAGCCACATTTTATAAGCTGTCTGCAAGTCCTTTCAATACCGACGAGTCTAGTATTTGGTCATTTGGCAGAGCTTACAACACTTGGAAACATCTGCAATTAGCCACAATGTTTGCCTTTTATCAACCCTTTATGACACAATCCCAGGTTTTAACGACCCTGAGGAAGAGGCCTTTTGAAAACATGGTGGGAAAAGTAGAAAAATGCTGGTAACCAGCATTTCCTCCTTTTCCCACAATGTTTTCTACCCAATCAGAGATAAAATCCATCTTTTGAACTATATTTAAGTTGTCATCTGCGAATGCTTTTAATTTGGACCAGTCTTGATATTTGTCATATGGTAAAGGGTTAAACAACCCTGTATCTTAAAAATCCTTTTCTCCTTTCCCCACAATGATTTCTATGCTTACAAAGACAAATTTCATCATTTCAGCCATGATGTGTGGCTCGCAAGTGTTTTCAAAATGGAAAAGTCTAAATTTTGTAGTCTGGCACAAAATTAATCATCTATAAATTTTTTAACATCACGATGGGTCTTTATTAAAGGTAAATCCCAAAATTGTGATCAAAGTGATGGGTTTAACCCTTTAGCACACAATCCTGACTTTTAATGACCCTGAGAAAGAAGCCTTTTGAAAACATTGTGGGAAAAGGAGAAAATGCTGGTAACCAGCATTTTCTCCTTTTCCTGCAATGTTTTCTACCCTTTCCAAAACAAATTTCATTCTTTTAGCCACATTTATTTTGTCATCTGCAAATGCTTTCAATTTGGGCCAGTCTAAAATTTTGTCCTTTGGTAAAGAGTTAACCCTTTCCCAAACGACAAATTTTGGACTGGTCCAAATTGAAAGAGTTTGCAGACGACAATTTTAAATTTGATGAAAATGGCAGGAAGTTCTCAAAAAGGGTAGAAAACACTGTGGGAAAAGGAGAAATTGCTCGTTACGAGCAATTTCTCCTTTTCCCACAGTGTTTTCAAAAGACTTGTACTGCAGACACGTGAAAACCAGGGCTTGTTTGGGAAAGGGTTAAGGCAGCTTTCTATGCAAAGTTTCTCAATTTCTAGATATTTGCAACATCATTTTATGAAATATTGGACACTGCATATCCTAGATCAAGATCAACATTCTGTGCAGTCTGATTGTGATCTACACTGTCCAAAAAATCCACTCAAATTGTGCTTGGCAGTTTAAACACTGGTATACAGCAATGTGATTGGGTTTCACACAGAATATCTCTTATATCAGACTTTAAATGGCAAACTTATTTGGATAATTCCTCAACTTGATATTTTGTGTCTAAGCCTATAAATTGTATTTAATTTATGGTATGTCTACACCAAGTCTTAAATCATATTTGGGTTTTTGAAGTATTGGTCCAGTAATCACTTATACAGGTATTACTAGCCAAACCAATGAAAGAAGGCAGTAAACAGAATATTGAAAGATCTATAATTACACTGGTCTTCCACTATCATAAAATACTACAACAATGCGCCAAAATCTATATTGCAGACGACAATTTAGAGAAACAGGAACCAGAAATAGTTGATCAGAATGCATTATGGGTAGATAATGCTTGGAGTTGTCATGACCACAGGGTGTATGTTGATAGGGCTAACTTGAGGCTATATACCTATACGAAGTGGAGGTTTCCTCTTTCTGATTTACGAGAGCTTCTGTGATACCTTGGTAAGATTATATTGACATTTTAACCTTGAAATTTAATAGACTCTCTACTTGATAGTATAAGGAAGTGATATTTATCTCTTTTAAAAGGTTGCTTTTTATCCACTTGTAAACTAAAAACTTATTCTTTTTAAAGTTCAGGGTAGATTTCTTTAAATGGCCTGCACTCCATAGAGATGACCTCATGCAGAAAATTACTCCTTTTTGATAATCTGTCCTTGTTACAAAGTGTTCACTGATTAAATTTCAAACCTGTTGAGCTTCCTATTGATATTTAATGATACTATACTAAACTTAATGATGGAGAAATTAACTTCTAGTTCATATTGAGTCTCCCTAGGTCTCAAATTTCAAACACTTCCCTTCACTCACAAATTATATGGTCACCAAAAGAATTTATATATATATATATAAATCTTGATTCTTTACCAAACAATCCTATGCTTTATTTGACCTGAAGAAGAAGGCTTTCAAAAACATTGTGGAAAATAGAGAAAATGTATTTTCTCCTCTCTGCTATTGTTCTGTACCCTTTAACAAATCTCGTAGTTTGAGCAAAATTTAATTTGTCATCTGAATATGCTTTCAATATGGCTGAGTGTGACATTTTATTATTTGTAATTTGTAAAGAGTTAAAGCATTTTCCATCAAAGTCAGTTCATAGGATTACTGAATTTCTACATGCAGAAAACACCTTCTCCTGACAGCAAGCAACTTTTGAATTCAACATCCAGTTTGATGCAGTCTTAACCAAATAATTTGACCCCTACACCAGGCAACAACCATTCAAACTTGTCCTTGAGGACTCGCTCAAATAATATAATTTGTCTGTAAAAGGGTAAAAAAAACACTGTAAGAAAAGGAGAAAATGGCCATTACTAGGGTTTTATTTATTCTGTATAAATACTGTGGTATTGCCACAATCATTTCAACTCTTCTTCTCATAATGGAAGTAGTGCTAGAATTGAAAATGGTCATATATGGAACAGCAAACTACATTTTAAATCCAGTCTATTTTTGTACACCTAAGCACAGGTAATAGCCAACCATTATGTAATTCTATCCAAGATCTGTTATCTGTGCTTAATTCTTTACCACACAACAAAATTTTAGACTTGGGAAGGATAGAAAACATTTCGGAAAAGGAGAAAATGCTGGTTACCAGCATTTTCTCCTTTTCCTACAATGTTTTCAAAAGGCTTCTTTCTCAGGGTCGCTAAAAGTCGGGATTGTGTAGTAAAGGGGTAACCTTTACCAAAGAATCCTGAATTACCACAACCCTGAGAAAAAAGGCTTTTTAAAATATTGTGGGAAAAGGAGAAAATGCTGGTGACCAGCATTTTCTCCTTATCTAACAATGTTTTTTGCTTTTTCAGAAACAGTTCCTATCATTTCAGACACATTTAATTTGTTGTCTGCAAACACTTCTACTTTGGATAAGTCAAAAGTTTTGCCATCTTTTAAAGGGTTAACAATTCTATACAAATAAGACTTTGACACCTATAATATTGACAAGTTTTTAAAAAACTTTTGAGAGACAGAGTATGTGGTTACCAACATTTTCTTCTTTTCCCATACTGTTTCCGAAAGCCTTCTTTCCTGGGGTTGTTAAAACTCAGGATTGTTTGGTAAAAGGTTAAAATGGTTTGCACAATAATGAGTGAACTCAAAGCATTATGCGCAATTCAGATGGTTTTGTATATAGTGCAGACCAAGATCAGGCTGCACAACACATGCAGAATATACACTGTTAAATACTCAAGTATAGGTCTGACTTAGAATTTCTTAGGTCTCTTTGTCACTGACTAAAACTGCCAGTTACATTTGGCAGTTACCTAGATTGAACCTTTTAGTTTAGTTTCACCCTTTACACATAGTCCCGAGGTGTTAACCCTGAGGAAGAGGCCTTTTGAAAACATAGTGGGAAAAGGAGGATACCAGCATTTTCTCATTTTCCCACAATGTTTTTTATCCTATCTAAGACAAAATCATCATTTGAGCTACATTTATTTTGTTGTCTGCAAATGCTCTGAACTTGGCTAAGCCAAAACCTTTCTTGTGTGGTATAGAGTCAAACCTATTTATGTTACATCAATTGTGTAAAAAGCTCTCATAACTTATATTAATCACTCTTGATGACTGCTTCCTGGAAACTATAACCAGGCCTTAACTAGGATGTTGGCAGTTCCAAAGATTCAATGGCCCTGCTGAAAACAAGATTCAAACCTATAACCTTTGATGTGAGAGGCAGGCCCTCTACTCCTACACCATCATCTTCAACCTTATTCCAAATTATTCTGCTTTTTCATCACTGAAGAAAAAAGCTTTTGAAAACTTTGAGTAGAGAAATAAATGCTGATTTTTCAACAATGTTTTTAACCTATCAAAGACAAATTCATAATTTGATCCACAATTTAACTGTTTTCTACATATCCTTTCGAGGTGAGCAAGTCTAAAATTCTGTTGCCTGTTAAAGAATTAAGCTTAATGGGTAATTCAGTCAAATCTTTTATCAGTACTACATCTACATCTGTACTTACGAACTTAAGACTACAATGAAAACTGAAGTGCCAGGACAATGCAGAGACAGAACACACATCAATTTTCACTGTAAATATTTACATGTAACTTTCGAGCCCATAGTCAAAGACAGTGGTCAAATTGTCTGGTTCCCACTTACATATACATGACTAGGATATTTTCAAAAAACTAGATTTGTATGTTTGTATTGGAGTTTAATGCGGTTTTAACAGTTTAGGTCATATCACAGCAGTCAGTGCACCTGCGTTTCCTGCTTTCTCACACCAGTACAGAGACAACTTTCTTTCAAGCAATTGACTACATTCTTTGCATGAAACAGAGGTGAAAAGTAAAATGTTGCCTTCACCGGGTATCTAACTCGAAACTAGCAGGTCATGAGTCGGATACCCTTACCAATGAGCTATCCTGCCTGGCACAAAACTAGAGAAAATAATGCTATTATATTTTGCCTGATGCATATAGCAAATGAGTACTTTTTCAGAAACTGTAACATTTTTCATAGGTCCAAACTGAAAGCATTTATGGACAACAAATTTAGTGTGCTTCAAATGATGAAGTTTGTCTTGAAGAGGCCAGAAAACAATGCGAGAAAAGGAGAAAATGCTGGTGACCATCATTTTCTACTTTTCCTACAATGTTTTCGGAAGCTTTCTTTCTTAAGGTCGTTAAAACTTGAGAATGTGTGGCAAAGGGTTAAGTGTATGTTTTCAGTACATAATAGATAATAATAATAGTTGTTTTCACTTAAAAACTGACATGATACTAAAGCTAGTAAGAAAGGCCTTGGGCCCTAAGCACCGTTATTGTCACAAAGAATTTCTCCGTTACCCAAAATATTTTCAGAATCGGTCAGCTGTAAAAACAAAGCATCTTGTTGTCTGCAGGTGGAAGTGTGTTAGTAGTATCATACAAATCCATATCTATGCATCTAAAACTTAGAGAATATTCTACGGGCAAATTATGTCTAAGACTGATACAAATCAAGTGGTCTCTCAAATCAATGCTAGACTTATTGATCTGTAATAAATATGATATAACAGAGGACCATACAAGTGAGGGCACTCTTATCATTACATTGGTTTCAGCTCTTCTCAAAAACCTATGTTGTGGATATTCATATACATGTTTTTAACTTTGATAAGACAGTTCTTAAATGTACAGTAAGAGAATGTTCTGAAGTAGAATGGAAATATATGTTGCCTGCAGGTGATAGTACATGTACTCTTAACTATTTACCACATGGCAAAATATTAGACTTGTCCAAATTGAAAGCATTTGCAGACGACCTTAAAAAAGTGCTTCAAATTAGAAATGCCTCAAATGATGGTATTCAGCTTTGAAAGAGTAGAAAATATTGTGGGGAAGGAAGAAAATGCTGGTTACCAGCATTTTCTTCTTTTCCCACAATGTCTTCAAAAGCCAATACTGTCAGGGTTGTTAAAACTTCGGATTGCTTGGAAAAGGGTTAAACTCAAAAATACTTCCTTAATGTGTAGGACAGATGCAGGTTGTAGTGTCACAATTTGACCCTCCATCACCTTATTGATGCTGTCAGTCATTATGTCAATATTTTGTGAACAATGTACATGGGCTTTGCTTTCCCTTGATACATAATCTCCTGTGATATCTTTTTTTTTGCTTTGCATCATACAACTTTTGAAAGCACTGTGGTAGAATGAGAAATTTCTTGTTATGAGGAATTTCTCCATATGCCACAATGTTTCATGATTATTCCTTTGTTTAATCATTAGTTCATAAGTCCATTTCTGATGAGGGGATTTTCCAAGTTGTAGGTTACGAATTTGACACAGTTGGTTATTCTTTAACTCTTTACCAAACGACAAAAATTTAGACTGGTCCAAACTGAAAGCATCTGCAGACGACAAAATAAATGTAATGTAAAAATTGAAATTTGTTATGGGGTGGGTGGAAAACATTGTGGGAAAAGGAGAAAATGCTGGAAACCAGCATTTTCTCCTTTTCCCACATTGTTTTCAAAAGGCTTTATCTTCAGGGTCATTAAAACCTGCATAAAATTGTTTGGTAAAGAGTTAATGTCATCTCTGACTTTGTGTCTGATAAGAGTTATTCAACCCTTTACCACACAATGCTGAGTTTGATTTTGAAGACATAAAGGAATTGTGCAACTTTCATGAAAATTTGACCACGAATGCAGACTTTAATGCATAAATAAGAAATGTAAATTTTTAAATTTAAATGGTGACCTTTCCCTTACTCATTGTTGGATTTTTTTTGAAAATTAATAGGATTCAAGTTATTGATGTTATAAAGAAACTGTGCAAGTATCACAAAAATCTAACCACAAATACTGATTGTAACATGTTTAGTTTGTTTGTATTGTGTTCAACGCCATTTTAACAGCTCAGGTCATCTCATGGTGGTCAGTGATGCACTCATGTGTTTCCTGGCTTTCTTACACCAGTACTGACGCAACTTTCTTTTCAGAGCAACTGACTAAATTCCTCACATGTATCACAGGTGAGAGGCGAAAAATCGCCAGAAAGAAAGTTTGCCTCAACCGGGTATCAAACTTACAACCACCAGGTCACGAGTCAGATATGCTAACCACTGAGCTGCCTGTGCAGGCAATTTTATCATGTTAACAAAAAATGTAAATGTGCAAGTTTCATGAAAATCCAACCTAGAATGAGGACTTAATTGTGTAAACAAAAGAAAGACTGAAGAATGGACAGAAAGATGGACAGGACATAAGCTCTGCTGGCCTTCAGCCAGTAAAGCTGAATGCTAAGGTGGATGTACGGAAAACAAGAGTAATCATGTAACCACATGCCCTAGAGTAGAGGTCGCTAATTTTAACTTGCCATTGAAAAAAAGACAGGTTTCTTTTTATTTCAAGGGATAGGCATGAGAATGCTATATCTAAATTGTACAATCAACTAAATACAAGTTACATCTAAAATACATGTATCAAATGTGTAGAACTGAATATCTTTTTAATACTGTAATATAAATGAGATAACAGATTGATCTTTTTATTTTCCATGTGATCTTCACAACATTACATCACATTTTGGCTTCATCGTAATCAAAACATTAACTCTATAAAACAACTCTGTCTTTTAATAGCTCTGAGAAATCAGCCTTTTGAAAACATTGCAGGGAAAGGAGAAAATGCTGGTAAGAAGAGTTTCCATCATTTAACCCTTTACCGTACAATGCCGCCTTTTAATGCCCCTGGGAAAGAAGCCTTTTGAAAACATTGTGGGAAAAGGAGAAAATGCTGGTAACCAGCATTTTCTCCTTTTCCCACAATGTTTTCTACTCTATCAAGGAAAAATTGCACCATTTGAGCCACACTGAAATTGTCGTCTGCAAATGCTTTCAATTTGAACAAGGCTAAAATTTTGTCGTCTGGTAAAGGGTTAAGTTTCATTTAACTTGTTTGCTTTTGCATTGGGGAAGGATGAAATTTTGTCAAACAGTTAAGTTCCTGCAGATTCTGATAGTCACTAGTCAAATACAATATTTTTCATTACAAAGGTAGAAAACTTTAGAAAACATTGAGGAAAAAGGAGCAAATTGCTGGTATCAAACAACTGCTCCTGTTCCCCACCCATCTAAAATTAAGAAAGCATTTTCTTTTCCTTCTTATCTTTCTCCTTTGTATCACACGAACTGGATTTTGATCGGTCAGATATTAGCCTATACATAAACAAATAAGCAAAAACTGAATTATGTTATCATGCACAAACAATGTGACTTCTACTATTGTTTTCACCCATCATCATTCAGACCTAGTCCGAGCCATATCACCAACCATAACAAATGATTCAAAGGATGAATTTTCTACCTTTCAATTCCCTACTAGTCTATGTTTTCTATGCTTCAATAGAAAAGTTCCATCATTTGAGCCATATTCTATGTGTTATCGGTAAATGCTTTCAATTGAGACCAGATCCAAAATTTTGCTGTCTAGTTAAAGATGAGGAAACTACAATCTCTTTTCTAAATGGTATGAAAAAACTGTGTAGTTAAAAAACCATGACAAAAATACAATGTGCTATCACTCTTGAAAGAAAAAAGATGGGAAGGGCTCAGGCAATGTTAACTTCCTACCTGTTTGTCTTGGTCTGCAGCTAAACCATGAGCAAGATGAGCTGTGAATGTGCTCTTTCCAACACCTCCTTTGCCAGAAAGTATAATAATTTTGTGCTTTACACTGGCCAGTCTCTCTTTCACTTCCAAAATTGCTGTGAGAAAAGACAGATGTGACATAGCTGATAATTATGATGTCATAAAACTAAAAGTTCAAATTCCTTTGTAGTCATTACCGGCATTCTGAAGTTTATCATGATAATATCTGATTCTTTGTTTTAATAGGTTACTTAGTGATAAGTTTTTATTCAACCTGATCTGTTGACTTTATTTACGCATTGTGATGACTGAGGAATCAGTGTTCTGCAAAGGATTGTTAAAAGAGGAGATTATTGTCCCACAGACTTTCATAAATAAGAGACACTTTGCCACACAGTCCTTTTATCAGCCCTGAGAAAGAAAGCTATTGAAAACAATGTGGGAAAGGGAGAAAATGCTGGTAACCAGCATTTTCTCCTTTTCCCACAATGTTTTCTACCCTTTCCAAAACAAATTTGAATTTTTGAGTCATATCTATTTTGTCTGCTGCAAATGCTTTCAATTTGGACATAACTAAAATTTGTTGTTCTGTAAATTAGTGAGAGAAGTGCACTCAAGATTGATAATCAAATAAATGTGACAGGGACAAAGTTCCATCTGTGTGTATTATGATGGGACATTTTTTAGTTCATTGGGACAATGGCCAAGAAACCCCCTCCCCTCCCTGGCAGAACACTCAAGATTTCATTCACAGAAAAAAAATAAAGATCTTTATAATGCAAAATGGATTCAAGCTGCTGGAAACATGTCTGAAATAATAATCATGGTAATAATAAAATTCCAGTGACAAATACCTGATATCATATGCTATATTATTCATATCATATCTAAGTAAATATAATCAAACAATCAATTTAAATTGTAAAAAGCAAGATCCTGTCTGTCTCAAGTCATGTTGAACAATTCATGTATGAATATGGAAACACACACAAAAAGTAAAAGCAAATGTACAGAAATCACTTTGTTTTAATACAAAACTAAATGAGAGGGGAAAAATGTGTACCAGTGTCAACAGTTTCTGAGTAATATGTAAAGATCTTTAAATATTTCCTACCTGGGTCTGGACCCTTTGGTAATGAAGAGCACACTTTCTGATTTGGGCATCCTTGACAAGCAGAATCTTTCCCAGCTGAATCACTCTCTGTCCCTGGACAATCTATAAAAACAATAGAGAAACATTTCACTCTTTATAGTCACAGAACTATCAACAGAACATGGGTGGTGGTAGCTACTGAAAAATGCTTACCTAATGAGTAGGTTATATTACAGTTCAGATTCTGTGCTAAAAGCTATTTTCACTTAAGAGTTTCTCTTTTTTAAAACTTGAGATAGAAAATCTGAAAAGATGAAAGCTCATAGTCTCATATCATTTTTGTCCAATACTTCAAAAGAAAATAACATTGCATTCATCATTTTATCAATGAAAAATTTCTGTGAGAATGAAATGACAAAACATTGACGACAAATCTTTAAGAAACATCACAGAAATTCTGTTTTACAGCTTTGTTGTCTTAAGTCACTGACGTTGTTAGTCCTGATATCATTTAATGTAAATTTATGGCTATCATCACTATCAAACATTAAAACTGTCACAATTCCAAGAAGCTATTACAAAAAAAAAGATGTTCATCTTGAAATAAATTAACTTCAAATTTCTTTATTTACCGATTTATGAATAAATTACTAAATATGGAAAGGATCATGCCCATTCATACCCATCAGTGCCCATGATTTGGAGAGAAGCTCTGATGTTATTTTTTGTGACTATGTCTCCGCTAGCACCCCCAGCAACCCTTCTTTTTATGCTTCTGGAAGAAATCCGATCATACTGGCCTCTCTTCAAACAGCATTAGAGGTCAATATTTTTGTTGTCTACTACTAAAAAGGTCCTAAAGCCTTATGATTAATCATAACAAAACAAAAAAGAAATTAACAAAGTCTAACTGTTACCTTCTAGCAATGCCAGTTTTAAAATGTAACTAACCACTGACTCTCTTGCAAAGAAATTGAAACTAGGCTTGACATTTACTACACATTATTCAGAAGTCAATTTAGTCAGAGTTAAGTTCTTTTATCATAATTCATTGGCTTTCATTTTTGTTAAGTTGTGCATAACAAAGGAAGCTAAAACTTTCTGTATATATTTTTATAATGAGACATTGTAACCACTTAAATTTCAGATCATACTGTGCTGTTTTTTTTTTTTTTTTTTTAATCAAACTGATTGCTCATGTACAGTCAACTAGTTGACAATACGAGTTTGTTTACCAGTTAACTAGACTTGTTTATGTCATAAAAAAGTATATTACAATCAAATCGATGAAAACCTTTTCCTAAACTACGAGTTAGCTCAAAGTTTAATTATTTATCTATCCATGTCCATTTTCATTGCTGACAAGTAGATTAAAGGCACATATAACTGGCTGAAATAGGAATGGTAATACTTTGAAATTTCTTGAATCATTAAAAGAAGGACTGATGTAAAGGTGAGCAGAGAAAGATTCATTGACATTATAAATGTAACTTGCAAACATGCCTGTGGAATAAACATATACATTTCATTTTCAATTTATTTGGAGAAACTTACTATATTATCAGGGGTCTTATGGATTTCAATCTGGTTTGGATAATTTCAGACTTATGTAATAATGGATTTTTACAAAGGTAAGGCAAGACAGAAAAATTAGGGAGGCGGGGGAAAAGAGGGAGAGAGAAATGCTATCCACATTATGTGTTATTTTGACCTATTAGGTCCTAAGCTAAGTTTTAACTAGTTAGCTAGATTTGACAACGCAGAAAGTGCTACCTTTTTTTCTAACACAGTAAAAAACGTGTTCTACAACTGATTTACACACCGAGTATATAAATATCAATGGATCAATAGTTGAATGAAAGCCAAGTTACTAAGGACTACAATACACCACGAAATCCAACGGGAGTGATTACCTCAAATAAAGGTCGCTCGTTTGATAACTATGCGTTAACAATACTTACAAATTTTAGAGTGAAGATAGAATATATATTTAGAATGTTCTGTACTTCTGATTGTTCGAAATCTATAAGTATTTACATAAGAATTGAGATAAATTTCTTACGCGCAGGAGCGTTTTCCGGAACGTCGGCCATGTTGTGTTTGTAGAGTGACTTCCCCTGATTTTAAATCGATTTCCGTCCTGACTGGTTTCGTTATGTGTTTTGACAAAATTCAGCCTTCATAAAGCTTATAGAAATGCATTTTTTTTTTTTTTTTTTAATTCTCTATAACAAATTTACCTAATTAGATATTTACCATATTCATTAGATAAATATAAGTCAAAGTATAAAATTTATAATCCGTTGCTAAGGTACCAGTCTACTTTGTTAGGAGTATGATTGGCGCCATCAGTCAAACAGTGGAAAAGGTCAGATTGGGAAAGTGCTTCACCTGAAGCCCAAAATTCTTTACATGCGAAAAGGAAACTCCAAGAATTTTCAAACGTAATTCCAGCTTAGAAGGTTAGAAACTTTAATTATCAAATTCCCTGTGATCAGAACAGTTTTCTGACAAATCATACAGAGGTTGTCGTGTCACAGAGATTCTAGGATGCTTTGTCTGATCAGCCCAAATTGATTGGTAAGGATGTTTGTCCAAAGCTCAGTTTATACCCAATACTGTGGAAATACAACATTTTAATGCATTTGCAGTTCGTAAGTTTGGTTGTGCAAAAGGAGCAACTGCTTCTCACCACTGAAATAATTTCTATGGTTCAGGACTGAAACCTGGGACCTCTCCATGAAAGGGCAAGTAGCGATACGTAGCTGCCCAGAATGCTTGTCATCCAAACTACCAATAATAACAACTGCACTTTAGCAGACACATACATACTTAAACACATAAATACTTCCAGATGAGTACTTAATTACTATGAGGGGGCTGCTGCCCCCATATTCATGCTTATTTTCAAGTTCGAAGTCCCTTGTCAAATCGAATCAGTAATAAATAATGTGCAGACATCATTGACAAAATGGTGGAAGTGTGTTAGCAAAATGGCACCTTTTTTCCCCACAGCTTTTTTTTGCCTGACTGTAAATGGTGTTTTTCTTTTTAGTCAAATGTTTGTTCTCTGTTCATTTTTATTATAGTTCATGGAAGAAACTATGCCAAATGGAGGTGTCACATGAAACCAAAAAGTAAAATGCCCTTAAAAAAAAAAAGAAGTATATTCTTGTTCAACAAGGAAAGCTTTAAATATCAGCAATAGAGCACATCAAGGACAAGTTGAAGCTGGTTATGTCAAACTGCAGAAAAACAAATTTATTACAATAATATGTACAGTGTTATAGTTGAAATGCACATTGTCACTTTTCCTTTTTGAAGAAAAAGATCAACAACAAAAAAGTAAAGAGTTTGAGTCTGATCCTATTCTGCACTTTCTTCAAATTTTGAAGACTTAAGTGTGAGTAAATATTCTGAGTAAATTCTGGAGCAGTTCTGTTTTCTCATTTGATGTACTGTATAGCAATGGAGGCCAGCCGAATGGCAACATTATTCTAATAGTAAGTTAGCCTAGGATACAGTCCTATCACTTATCATCATTTCATTGCCATAAATATGTATAGATTGTGAAGAGATAATCATTACCGCCAGGATTCACACTAACAATGAGTGTAAAAAGGCTACCTTCTAGATATAAGGTTACATTTTCTCTTTCGTTTTTATTAACAGCTGTACTTTTGATATACAGGTGTGTGTTCTTGCTAAAATTAAAACTATCCATCTTCTGTAAGAAAGGTGGGTACAAATTAGAAGGTCTTTTTCAATTAGATCTATGTGGCTATTACAATTATGTCATTTTATAAAGCACCCATTTCTAGAAAACTATTGTAATGAATGAGGAATGTTGAATTCCAGCATTTTTTTAAAATACTCCATGCACAGTTAGGAAAAAAAATGTTACTTCTGGACAGTGTAGATCCAAAATTGGACTGCACAGAACTTGCAGCTTGATCCTTGATCTCTCTCATATTATGAAAAATGTCTTTGTCAAAACAACCTTAGAATTACAGTACTTGTAGTGTGGTATTTTCTGTTAACTAGAATAATTATATATTTACTTAGTTGTCCAAGAGTTGACTCTTCACCAAACAACAAAATATTAGACTTGTTCACATTGAAAGCATTCTCAGACAACAGAATGATGGAACATGGCTCAAAAAATGAAAATTATCTCTAAAAGGGTAGAAAACATTGTAGGAAATGAAGAAAATGACAGTCACTAGCATTTTTCCTTTTGCCACAATGTTTCCAAAAGCCTGATTCTCATTAGAGCACAGGATTGTTTGGTAAAGGGTATAATCAAATACATCTTATCAGTATCATATGACTCCAAACTTGTAAAAAGTACAGATCAACGTTATTGCTAGGTCTTTCCAACCTTTACTATTTGATTAAGTAAATGAATTTTTGCAGTAGTTCATTTTAAATACATTACAATGTACATCAATTTAAAAAGTATTCTTTTTATCCTAATTTGTTACTGAACAAAAGTCATTCTTAATGTTCCTAATGCTGATAGCTGTAGAAAAGTTATAGGAAAATGAGAGCTTCTTTCTTACAAACAATTGCTGTTTTTCCCATAATATTTTCAATTTTTTCCTGCCCTTTAAATGTTTGTCTTTAATGCATTTCATAAAAGTTTTTGGTGGGTTTTAAATAGCCTATACAGCAATGGGTTATTGAGACAGATAATCCCATTCAGATCAATATAAGTATTACTGCTTTGATATCAACATATCCACTTTCTGCTAGGGTCTCCTGGTTGCCAAGTGTCTCCAGGCACCCACATACTAGACAACAAACCAGTCTTCCATTCACTTACGGCTTAATCTAAGATCACAGTACAAGTATTTCATGTTTAAAATTCATTGTGTAAATTCAATGACAATATTTTCATTTTAATTTAATGGACTTTTCTCCATAGATATTTATCCTGGGATATATTTTTAACATCTTGAGGTATGACTTTTTTTTTGGTTTCATGATATTCTATTTTTGTGTTAAAAAAGAAAGAGTTATATTTTATTGAAAAGCTTAAATTGCACATGCTTATCTCAGCAGTCTACAACATTTTTCAATACTCTCATTCAACATATTTTCAATCTTTTCAAGACAAGGGTAATGGATATCCCTGCAAATAAAGTCTTTCTCCAAAATGATGACAGTTTTTCTTATCTTTGACTTTTTTTTGTGGGTGTATACCTTATGCTAGTTTCAGAAGTATTTTTGTATTTCACTTTATTGAACTTCTTTGTTAGTAATCTTTTGAAAACATAGTGGCAGGTGAAGAACTTGCTGTGAGCATTTTTTTCGGTTGAATATTTTCATGCTTTTCTCTTGATCTTGATATTAAGCATTAGAAACCTTTTTGACAGATGAAGAAATTGTTCAGAGTCAGTAATTTCTTCATATTTCAGAACATTTTCTTGCTTTTCCCTGCATTGTACTTGTATAAATTTATAAAAGTGCATCATCTCCCCCAGGAAGTTGGATGTCAGTTTGGCAACTAATAGCTTGTACAGTAATTAGACTGATGTATCTATTTAAGAAGTTTATAGTTTTAGCTAAATTTAAAGCTGAAAGAGCTAGAACTATAAGAAAAAAAGTTCCTAGAAGAAGCAAAAGAAACGGTAAAACATCTTGTCATATAGGCATGCACTTAACATGCAACAGTATGACAATCCCTAACGTTGACTGATGTACATGGATAATGATAAGACTTCCCTAGGTTACATTTGGCTTGCGAAGAGCTTACGATGCTGCTACAATGCAGTGCAGCCTCTGTATGATGGCCATAGAATTATCATACAGATTCACGGGTGCCGTAGCCTCTAGAACTTTGTGTAACTCCATACTGTGACAAATTCTGAAAATCACAAGCCTGTAGACACGTGATGGCAACACAAGATCTCAGCATGGGCACCATAATACAGAGGTTGCTTGATGATCATGCAAACAATGCATGATTTTAGAAAGTCATCTTGGCACAAAAAATCACAGCATTAAGAACATGGCCCCAGCTCAGCAATCCCAACGTTGCTGCACAGGCCCATGCAATTTCTGTGCAGAGAGTTGGAGACTGCATGATTTCTGTATGATATCCATATTATCTGCACTTCAATACATTGCTGAGAGATAATACAAGAAATCTTTCTATACCAATATATGAGATAAAAACTTATATGCAGTAGCCCATAGCCACCTACAATGCCTAAAAGATCATACAGAAAATCACAGACAAATAAATCATAATTATTATGTTGCCTATGGCAGATTTAACCCAGGCATTAATTTTGACATTTTTTTTGTAATTTTTATGTTGTAGTTGCTTGACTTTTTACATAGAAGAGATTATATGTCCATGGTAGAAAGGCGTTAAAAATTGGAATTAGCCCATTTTTACTATATTCTTTTCTTGATCTGTTCATCATTTTATTTTCCGAAGTACTGAAAGTCAGAGTTCTGCTCAAGCCTTACTCTTCTATTCAGGTTACATCAATCATAACATGTTTTTAGTATATGAGCAAAAGTTTTTTGTCTATACCATTAACCCTTTACCGAACAATTCTGAGTTTTAATGACCCAATGGAAGAAAGCTTTCAAAAACATGGGAAAAGGAGAAAATGCAGATAACCAGCATTTTCTCCTTTTCTCACATCCTTTCGTAATCAAATCATATCACTTTAAGCATTTTAATTTGTTGCCTCAAAATGCTTTTAAACTGGACAGGTCTACAATATTGCTGTTTGATAAAGAGTTAATACAAAATATTTCATTGAGTCATGCTCTGTGAAAAGGGGGCTTAATGCATCTGGGAAAAATATCGACCCAGGTCACCTGTGCAGTCCACGCAGGCTGACCTGGGCCAAAACTTTTTGCTGTAGGTCAGTTTTCTGTATGTCCAAGGACCAGTATACCTCAAGATTAAGTTGGTTATTTTAAAAAAAAAAAGTGGCTATAATGGATCCATAATTATCTGATGGCATACAGAGGTACATCAAGCCCCCTTCTGCCAGGGCATGGCCCAGTTAATTTTTTGTATATTTTTATTTTTCAGTGGCATTAAACTTGTATCAACCTTGGGGGTCCAAGATGGAGTACTTAGGACACACCCAGACTGCTACCTACATGACTGGCCCTAGGCTAGGAAGTAGCAATACACAAACATTTTTGCCCCAGATTAGCACAATGCAGTCCTCATACAAAGCATTTGACAATGCTGCAGCACCTTCACCACTTCGAAGGTCCCTAACAACACTGCCATGGAGACCCAGTGTCTATTACCAAACTGCAAGAGTGAATCCTAGTTCAGCTGTCACACGAAGCATGCCAGATCCTATGTCACAGAAAAGTCAGCTCACTCAGTTAGACAGTATTAAAGTACCACCAGTATTTGCTGCAGCAAGAAATGCTCTGTACACCCGTTACACTCCAAATGACTGGTCCAGTTCTAACCAAGGAAATTATCTAGCCTCTGATAGGGTTAGGTCAACTGCAGAGAGGTTGAGATTGGATACGGTGCGTCTCTGCCGTGAAACTGATGACAAAACAAGAAGAACACAGAGTGATGTAGGAAAGAGACTTGGAGAGAGAATTGGGGATATCCAGTTCTGGAAGACGGAGTTAAGCAATGAAACGGATAACATGATTGCAGAAATCAACGCTCTACAGGAAGCCAAGAGAGTGCTTGAAAAAGCTCTTCAGGAAACTGAAAACCCACTTCACATTTCACAGGAGTGTCTCTATCATAGAGAGAAGAGACAAGGCATTGACTTAGTACATGACAACCCTGAGAGAGAATTGATAAGGGTAAGTCTGATGATAAATTATACTCCTCAGAACAAAGCTATGGAGAGTATATACTACTAGAATAAAGTAGTCTGTCTGTCTATAGAAGCAATTTCATGCCCTCCTCTCCTCTTAGTTTTCAAACAATTTAGTTGAAATTTTAATTAAAGACTTCCAACCATGATGGGAAGATTCATTTGCTGACAGGCCACAGTTCTAGTTTTAATTCAGATTCCACAGTCACATGTACTTCAGTCTTGGGTTACATCCGCGTTTAATTTTGAAATATAGCAACTCTGACTGGATCAGCATTTTCTGCTTTCAAAAGTATATCAGCTGTATCAGGTGCTCTCATTTATTCATTTCCTGGGTTTCACCAGTTATTGGGCAGTTGCAGTGCTGTGCATAGAGTGACAGCTACATGACCAATACTGTAAGTAGTGATTGAGCCAGGCTTGGATCCAAGCTGAAATGTGAAACTGACAGATAGATATAAATATGATACAAACTTAAGTGCAAGGCATACTGCAAGATTTGACCCAGTAGTCTTGGTCAAATATAAACTTGATTGTCCACTTCAGTATAGAATAAATTTTAGAAAGACCTTAAAGTGTCAAAATGAGTAATGTAAACAAAATGGTAAGGTCAATTCAAGATGGTATTAATGGCTTTGTAAATGAAAATTTACACTTAGCATGCTAAATACATGAGAAGACCAAAATATTGCCATGTTCAAGTTGTGTACTGCTTCAGCTTGAAGAAGGTTGAGTTACAGAGGTCTTGTCACTTTGTTTCACAAAATTTACAGGATTACATTTAAAATTTGAATAAACAAACAGTGAAGTTTAAAAATTTATTTTTATATCATTAATGAAGGAAAACTTATTTGATCAGAATAAGTAGTATTTGTATAATACCACTGACCTAGAAGAAATAGTTCACAGTATTGATTTGCAGAACAGATCAAATTTTGTCACCCTGATCAAAAAATTATTAGTGGTAAATCAGAGGAGATAAAATCTGTTAACTTTTGAAAACTGCACAATGGTAGAGTGGTTATATAGGATAGATTTGAATTTTTGTCTTATCATATATAACCCTGTACCTCTCGAACAAATTTCTGCCCAACAACTTCGACAATGACCTTGAGACCCAACAGACATTTTAAGTCTAGAAATAAGACCCAGAGAACTGCATCTTCAAGGTTGTCTTTTGTCAATAGTGTTTCAGCAAAGCACACAGTTCAGATCAAAGATCAGACTGCACATTTCTACACTGACCACGGAGGCAACTAAAGTTGTGAAAGGCACTTTGAGGGTTTAGGGGCATACAGTAGAAGCTCTTTAAAATTTCACGTTTTCACTGCTTCTTTTGCCAACACAATTTACATGTAATTTATTAAAGATTTCAACCAGTTCTTTGAACGTTAAATATTTGACACTGAACCTTATCACTTTAACCCTTTACCAGACGACAAAATTTTAGCCTTGTCCAAATAGAAAGCATTTGCAGACGACAATTTGAATGTGGCTCAAATGGTGCAATTTTTCTTTGTTAGGATAGAAAACAGTGAGGGAAAAGGAGAAAATGCTGGTTACCAGCATTTTCTCCTTTTCCCACAATGTTTTCAAAAGGCTTCTATCCCAGGGTCATTAAAAGGCGGCATTGTGCGGTAAAGAGTTAAAAAGGTAGTTCCTACAAAAACATTTAATTTACACAATTCATATCATTTACTCCTGCTTTATGTTTGAGAATTTGCAAAAAATGGTGACCTATGTGTTGAATATAGAGTGAGCTGTACCCAGACAGGACTGTTGAATATTCAGATCAGTAGGCATTTACTTTAATACTTGACCTTAACACGGCCCTAACCTCACCATATTTTGTCTAGGTAAACACTACATCAAAATATATCCACTCAAGATTACATTTTATTTGATTTTCAGCCATTTTTATGTAAACTTTATCTATACTAGATAACCAAGTCTAGCTCAAACATGTTTAGAAAGGAAATGTACTTTGATAGAGATGCAAACAAAGGTAGATGTACTTGAAAACTTGTACAAACAGTTATCAGCGTATTGCTCTTATATAGGTCCATTCCTAAAGACACTTAAGTTTTATATCTACAATATAACAATATGGGAGCTTCCTCTGTCACCTTGCATAGTCGTCTAGGGCATTCCTCCACCTGCATGTGCAACCTGGGATTGACCATCAGCCATGTTCATGAATTACTTTCAATATTGGTCTAATTTTAAATTTAAATACTAGCCATTTGACTGGCTGAGACAGTCATTGAATTCAGAATTAGAATTTGATTCTGAATGGTACAAGTCACGGTTGTGGCTGTGATTTGTGACCAAGGATCAGTCCCCAAAATAAACTTTGACTCTGTAGCTGTCAGAATCTTCTTCTCGGCAAATAAATCTAGTTCTGTGTTGTCCCTAGGAATAGCAAGAAAGATTTTTTATGGTATTTTGTTTAATGCAACAAGGCATTTAAGCTTTCCCATCAGAATTTTCGCAAAGGATAGTGGAAATAACATGTGACCACTGATCACATGTTGATTATGTGGAATCATATTAAGTATAATAATGTCATATTTGATCTCATAAAAACAGGCAAGGAGACTGTTTGCAAAATGACCATACTATGATTTAAACTTCAAAATTGCACCTTCACTGAATGAAACAACAGTTTCTTAACACTTGCAGAGAAAAAAATACTCTGTAGGTTTTAAAAGCCTACCACAAACAATCTGATTTACAAAGAAAATTCTAAATGGGCTCTTTAACCATTAAAGCGCCTTTCAGAACTAAAGTTGCCTTTGGGGTCAGTGTAGATCAAGATCAGGCTGCAAAAACATGCAGCCTGATCTTTGATATACACTCTCTGCTTTGACGAAACACTGTAGACAAAAGCAGCCATGAAATTGCAGTTATTTGTGTCGTATTTCTAGGAAGCTATCTGGTAGGTTTATTCGGTGCTCAGTTGAGAAGGTTAAGTCTTTACCAAACGACAAAATTTAAGACTTGTCCAAATTGAAAGCATTTGCAGACGACAAAATAAATGTTGTTCAGAAATTTATTTTTGGAAGGGTAGAAAACATTATGGATACAGGAGAAAATGCTGGTTGCCAGCATTTTCTCCTTTTCCCAAAATGTTTTCAAAAGCTTTCTCTTCCAGGGTCGTTAAAACTCATGATAGTGTGGTAAAGGGTTTAACCCTCTACCACACAATCCCGACTTTTAACAACCCTGTTGGAGAAGGCTTTTGAAAACATTGTTGGAAAAGGAAAAAATGCTGGTAACCAGCATTGTCTCCTTTTCCAACAATGTTTTCATCTTTATGACAGAAAATTTTATGTTTTGAGTTACATTTAATTTGTCGTCTGGATATGCTTTCACTTTGGACAAGGCTAATTTTTTTTTTGTCGTTTGGTAAAGGGTTAACTTAAGCACAGGACTGTTTGGTAAGAGGTTTAGACAAGTTTGACTGTATTTCCCTTTCATTTTTTCAGGAAGTGGACATTATAAAAAGATGCCAGGACAGGATGAGAACCACCATTGAAAAGGCAAATGCTCAGCTTGGGTAAGAAATGTTCATATTTCAAAATGAACAATTTTTAAACACAAAAACACTAAGCATTAAATTTTCAACCCTCTCTAGAACTTCTTATAGTGAGTAAAGCATTGATAGTGCTAGTTTTAAATAAGTATGCTTGATTTTGATACAGCTAAGAGGAGATATTGAGACGATAGAATGAAAAAGGTTAACACTCAGAACAATGCCAGGTTGGCTTTTTTCTTTTCATTTTCATGCATATTTTATGACTGATAACACATTGTTTTACTCTTCCTGAAATGTGACGGCACATATGATTTTCAAACCTTTATGATATATCCATTCTGTTAAAGTCTGTGCAGAGCAGCTCAACATGAGCTTGAATTGGATGAGAAAGACAAAAGCACTGCTGTTAAAATAGATGATGTAGCACATAAAATAAGAAATGGATCAAGAGGAAAAACTTTTGTTTATGGCATTGAGCGAATAGATAATATGTGAGTAAACAAGCAAATGTGAAGGCCGCTTCAAAGTTGGTATGAAGTGAACACACTGCACAAATCAATCTCTCCAGCTTTTCAGTGCATTTCAATGCACTTTCTTGTCAATTTCATGTCTCTTGCAAATACTGCTTCATTCATTATATTCAGAGAGCAGAGCTCCAGATAGAGAGAGTGCTTTTGATTTCAAAATTGAAAATATTAATCACTCTCCACTAAACCCTATGTTATGGGTACTCATTAGAATCATCTCATCGAGACAATTCTAATGAGTACACTCAACAGGATTTGGAAGAGAAATAATGGATTTAGAATACCTTCACTCCCTTTTATCTGGAGGTCTGAGAGAGAATAGAAAGTAATGTGTTGGTTTGACCAACAGGAAACTGGTTTTACCTGCCATTAAAGTTTTACTTAAAAACAATAAGATTGTTTGAAGCATCTTTATCGGCCAATAAGAAGACTAGTCTTACAGTTTTAAAAGAAGTTCATTTCAAAAGCATCAATGATAATAAGTCAAGATTATAAGTTCTGAAACACATACTAAGAATTATCAATCAAAATAAACTGACCTGAGATTAACAAAATATTGTTCAAAGGAGGTTATTTTTGATGGCAATCTGTCTAACAAAATTCATGTTACTGTAATAATAAACAGCATACTTGATCAACAGCTGTCTTTGGTTCAGGGTTTTCGTAAATGTTGTATAAATGCAATATCTTGTCTGTTCTATCATCAGACTCAAATGCATGTCATTACCATGCTCATACATTTCAATCTATAAATTTTCAAGAGCACAGTCATGCAACTTTTATGTCCCTTTAGCTATTCATGTAAGTCATTGGCAGTATTTACCATCTGTTCTGCCAAATAAACGAAACAGAAATTTTTATCATAGAAATACAATCCAAATAATTACAATTACATGATCGCTTTTGTCTACAGTGTATCAGCAAAGTGGACAGTGTAGATCAAAGATCAGGCTGCACATTTTGTCTTGAGTATCAGTGTTTGAGCTCTCATCTTTGTGCTCAGACCTAGTGAGACAGTATCATCCCTACATTGACAGGATAACCAACTGTAATTTATTTCCATTGCTCAAAGGTTGTCCAGGACAAGCAGTACATAACTTTAAGACACATATTGGAAAAATGCTGGTGCTGGTTTGTTAGTTGCCAATTTTTTTTTCTTACCCACTTAATCGACAATGATTTCAAAAGTATTTTTTTGGGGGGAGGGGGGGGTTGTTTATTAACCCTTTCCCAAACAACACCTGGTTTTCATGTGTCTGCAATACAAGTCTTTTGAAAACATGGTGGGAAAAGGAGAAATTGCTTGTAACGAGCAATTTCTCCTTTTCCCACAGTGTTTTCTATCCTTTTTGAGACCTTTCTGCCATTTTCATCAAATTAAAAATTGTCGTCTGCAAACTCTTTCAATTTGGACCAGTCCAAAATTTGTCGTTTGGGAAAGGGTTAAAACAAGGTATATTTTGGTGAATGGTAAAACATCATTGAATTCATTTGTCACATCATAGTTTTGCACAACTGTCTTTCTCTCTGTCAGTCTTAATCGCGCTGCTCAACATGAACTGGAAAAGGATACAGGGGATAAGTTTGTAGCACAGAGTTTGGATGAAAACTGCCATGGTCTTAGGAACTCTTCTCGAGGAATAGCCTATCACAATGGTGTGGATAGAATTGACAACACGTGAGTTTGCTGCTTTATCTCTTCGTGTGCACTTTCCTCTCGGAGACTTGGTTCTACTGGACATTTGCTGTTTAATTCATTACTTCACAATCCCAAGTTTTAATGTCCCTGAGGAAATAGCCTTTTGAAAACCTTGTGGGAAAAGGGGAAAATGCTGCTACCCAGCATTTTTCTCCTTTTCTCACAATGTTTTCAATTGGTCCCAAAACAAATTTCAATTTTTAAATCACAATTAATTTGTCGTCTGCAAATGCTTTTAATTTTGACTAGTCTAGAATTTTGTTGTTTGGTAAAGAGTTAATTCATCACTACCAGCAGGCAACTGTAGTCATACAGCAGAAAGCTTGAAAACTGGCAAAAGGAGAAATTGCTCATTACAAACAATTTCTCCTTTCCCCACTTCATTTTAATTCATGTATTTATAACCTTAATTCATACTGATTATCCATGTTTTACAAGGATCTGCTACATGAAGCAATGGCTAATGGAAAGTCATGACTCCTTGTCCTTAAGTGTTTTCTATGTAAAACTAACTTTAAAAAATGTTATTATACCTTCCTAGTTGTTACTGCTTTATAACAAGCAATAGCTTTGGTCACATATATAAATATCCTGTATAGCTACATGTAAAAAGTTTTTTTTGATATGCATGTTCTTTTAAAGTAATATACAGTGTATATAAACTCCCAAAGTGCTTAGGTACTGTTGTCTGTTATGTAACATACCTCTTTGATAGGACAAGCTGAAAAATGGTTTCATGATAAGGAATGGCTTTCAGTAAATTTCCATTTAGTCTGAATTCATGCAGTTGTCTTTTTCTGAAGAAATCAGCTTATAAAGATAAGGAAATATTTTGATTACTCTATCAACTTCATATTTATTTTTAGGGTGTCTGTCCCTGAGACCTGGGCACAATTCAGTAACAACAATATCCAGAGGTCCCAGAGTGAGAGAGCTGCCTCTAAGAACATGAGAAATGAGATTGAGAGTGTCCTTAACTCATGTGCCAATGAGATGTGGCAGGAATGGAACGCTGTCAATGTTGCCTTGACCCAGAGGATGCAGGACACCACTGATGCTAGGAACCGTCTCCAAACTCACTTGTCAAAGGTATTTTCTTTGCATAAGAATGATTAACTGATGGTGATTCAACATGGTGACGTCACAACATATACATGACAGTGAGCGAAGTTAAATTTCATGAAGTTTTAGGCATTTTTTTTCTATTAAATGTTAAGAAAAATCTAGTGTTGCCATTATACAGTGCATTACTGTAACTCTTTACCAAACAACAAAATTTAGACCGGTCCAAATTGAAAGCATCTGCAGAAATGATCATTTCTCTCTTTAATGGGGTAGAAAACATTGTGGGAAAAGGAGAAAATGCTGGTTACCAGCATTTTCTCCTTTTCCCACAATGTTTTCAAAGGTCTTTGTTACTAGGGTCGTTAAAAAGTCGGGATTGTCAGGAAAGTTTTTCTGAAATGATTTTCAAAGTGTCTGTATTGTTACAACCAAGATTCCTTGCAAATAAACCAAAGTATATTGTCATAATGATGAAATGCAAGCACTTATCATTTATCTTTCCATATTTTAGGTATTACAAGAGATCTTTGACATGGAGAAGAATATTGAGTTCCTGAAGAAAGCCATCCAGGATAAGGAAGCACCAATGCAGGTTGCCCAGACCAGATTGGACACCAGAATTCGAAGACCCAATGTTGAGTTATGCAGAGATCCAGTCCAACACAGGTAAACTTGATATATCTTGATATCCATATATATGATAAATTCATCCATCCAAATTTTTATTCTCACTGTCTTTCTCTCCCTCTCTCCTGCCACCCTCCCTCTCTCTCCCTCAATCTCTCTCTCTAAAAAATATGGTAAGAAGGAAATGCTTGTAACCAGTGATGTTTCTGCCATGACAAAAACAAATTCCATTTTCAGCCACATTTCATCTTTCTTGCCATTATGGACATCAGTTAAATTCTGTTGCCTTAAAGAGAGTTAACTCTGTACCAAACAACAAAACTTTGAATCTGTCGAAATTGAAAGCACTTGAAGATAACTGATTAAATATGGATCAAATGATGGAATTCTTCTCTGAAGGAGATGAAAACTTTGTGGGAAAAGGAGAAAATGTTGGTTACCAGCATTTTCTCCTTATCCCACAATGTATTCAAAAGACTTCCTTCCTCCTAAGGATCGTTTGAAGTTGGGATTGTTTCGGTAAAGCTTTATTACTACCTTGCTTTCTCTCTTTAGGTTGGTTGAAGAAGTATCAGAGATCACAGAGACCATCGATTCTCTCCAGGCCAAGCTTCGCCAGGCTGAGAACTCCCTACAACACCTCCTCAAGACCAAAGCTGCTCTTGAACAGGACCTTAGTATCAAAAACAACTCCCTCTTCATTGATAGAGAAAAGTGCTTGGGAATGCGCAAAACTTTCCCAATGTCTCCAAGAGTTGTGTCCCTTTAAGAGTATTTAGACAATGGACTTTAAGATATTTTTATGTACCAAATTAAAGAATATTGCTACATCAAGACAAGTGATTAGTTAAAATGAATTTTGAACATACATCAAATCAAACAAAAGTATTATGGGATAAATGGAAATATGTTTTATCAATCATGTTAAATTTCTATGACTTCACAACAGTCAACCAGTTTGTTATGTTTTTCTTTGTGTTTCTTTTTTCTTTGTCTCTTTTAAGTGTTAAGTTTTCTGCTCTTATCATGAAATTTGATAGATATATATGTTTTGTTGATGTATAAGTGCAAGTTAAAGTATGCATAATGATTTATGGCTTCTTGATTTTAATAAAGCTGTGTATATTACTTTAATCTGGTAATCAGTATTATTTTTGCACTATTAGTCATATTATTTGTTGAAATTTGAGTGTAAACACTTTCCATCCATTAGAATTAACTTTGAATTAAGTCTCCTTTAAACTAATCATTATTGGTGACATATAGTGCAGTAGATTGATTAATTATAAAAACTTTTTGACTTGGATCAAAATGAAAAGTAAGAAACTATTCATGAAAAATTGTTTACACTTAGATATTATGTTTGAATGGATAATGTGCTTGTCAGACTGTACTAAGTTTTTGCTGAAATACTGGAACCTTTAACTCCCAACCAAACAACAAAAGTTCAGACTGGTTGAAATTGAAAGCATTTGCAGATGATGAAATAAAAGTGACTTTAAAATTGAAATTTGTTTTGGGAAGGGTAGAAAACATTGTGCAAAAAGGGGAAAATGCTGGTTACCAGCATTTTCTCCTTTTCCCACAAAGTTTTCAAACGGCATCTTCCTCAGGGTCGTTAAAACTCGGGATTATGTGGTAAAGAGTTAAAGCAATCATGAGAAACTCTTGGATGATACAAGTTTTTGCTATGCTGTTCCTTTGACAGAGACATAATCGCAAGTCAAACACCCTATGAAATGTTTGCTATGATAATTAACCGTCCCTTTTCCATGAAAACCTGCATATAATAAGTCTGGTATTTACGGGCTGTGGGAAAAGCATAAAGCATGGTGTCCAGTATTATGGCAGATTTTTGTGTTTGCACCCCTGTTTGTGTCAATGCTTCCCTCATTTCTGTGTTCACATTATCATTGTACAAAAGCATTTGATGCTAATAAACATAATAGTGAAATCTTCCTGTAAATATTCTAACTTTTTAGGAGCATGTTTACATAGCTGTGATATGTACTTCTGTTCTTTTTTACAATGAAATCCGTCCATCTGTGCTTGCTGTGTGCTGCACTGAATACTTTTTTATTTAAGCCTGATAGGAAGACACAATATTTGGCAGTCCTTTCTCACTGTTACGATCATAAAATTGTTGCTAGATATCAGCTGTCAATCCATGAATCACGTAAAAGATTAAAACTGCTTTCTTAAACAAAGCATCTTCCATGGAAGGTATTACGCTTGTTTCATGATTTTTTTTATATTTATTAATGACAGTTAAAACAGGGAATAGATGAGTCTTTTGATTGAATAACTCATGAAACAAATTTTCAGCAGGTGATTTCCAAAAGAATTTTCCAGTGGACAGATAATCCACATACATTACGGTTTTCTATGGATACAAGTGAAAACATTGTGGCAAATTGAGAAACTGCTCACTGTAAGCAACTCCTCCTTTTGCCAGATTGTTTTCAAAAGTGATCTCCTGCAGGATGACCAAAGTTGTCTACAGAAGGAAATGAACTTATACTGTCACATGCATGCAAATAATATACACTTTGTAAAGATTATCAGTATTTACCAAAGTTGATTTTATTTTTTACCAGAATCACATTATGTATTCTAACCTATTGTTATAATGTTTGCTACCTTTTATACAATCTTTCTGATCTAGTAAGACTTTGTCTTTTGCTCATCTGTTATCAATACCCAGGCTTTATGTAAACATCTTGATATCATGTGAGGTTTAAAAGTGAATAAAGTTAATGCAGTGGTCAAATTCATTGTTACTGATCTACTTACAAGTATCCAGCATTATTCTCCTTTTCTCACAATTTTTCATAGCTTTTCAAGGACAAATCAAATGATTAACCACAGAATCCTGTTTTGATTCTGAAGAAAAATGATTTGGAAAAATTGGGAAAAGAAGAAAATGCAGGTAACAAGTATTTTCTACATTTCCTGCAAGTTCTTGTCACCTTTTACAGAAAAATACCAGTATCATCATTTAACTCTTTACCACACAATCCTGAGTTCTAATGACCCTGAGAAAGAGGCCTTTTGAAAACATTGTGGGAAAAGGAGAAAATGCTGGTAACCAGCATTTTCTCCTTTGCCCACAATGTTTTTTACCCTATCAAAGACAAGTTCCATCATTTCAGCCACATTCACTTTGTCGTCTGCAATTGCTTTCAATTTGGATCAGTGTAAAATTTTATTGTTTGGTAAAGTGTTAAGCCATGTTTGATTTAGCAACTTTAAATGCTTTAATTTGGACAAATCTAAAATTGTGTGGTCTGGTAAAGAGTCAACATTTTCCCAAACAATAAACTTGCAAATTGATGGCATCCACCGACGACAATTCTGGTACCTGGAAACTGAACCAGTACTACTACCTCATTTATGTATAGTGGCCCTGAGGAAGAAAGCTTTTGAAAATATTGTGGGATAACAAGAAAAGTGTTGGTAGCCAGCATTTTCTCTTTTTCTTAAAATGCTTTCTACTCTTTCATGGCCAAATCCCGTCAACTGGGTCCGTATTCACCAACCATTCTTAAGAATATTCTTAGTCTCAGCCTGTGAGATTTTCTAAATTTGAAAGTAACACAACTTCTGATTGGCTAAACCAAATGGTTTAGCCAATCAGAAGTTGTGTTACATTCAAATTTAGAAAATTCTTGAGAATAAGACTGAGAACGTTCTTAAGAATGGTTGGTGAATACGGACCCTGATCCACAATGAAATCGTCCTCTATGAAAGTTTTCAACTTGGGCTAGTCTGAAAATTTGTTATTTGGTAAAGACTTAAATGTTCAGACTGTAGGTTTGAATTCCAGTTTACCCCACACTTTCATCAAGAATTGATGAAAGCAGTAGCAACAAGATTTATTACTCTCTTACTACTCAGCATTGTTTTGATTGTTTATGTGAGAAAGCAGCCAGTGGCTTTTAATGAGTGTTGTGTTTTGTACTAGTAAAAACACTCCAAGATAACATATACAGGCTGCCATGTTTTACAACTGAAATCCTGTTGAAAACAGGTTCACACATTTTACCAAACAATCCTTTGTTTTTACGACCTTAAGGAAGGAGGCTTTTGAAAACAATGAGGGAAAAGGAGAAAATGCTGGTAATTAGAATTCTCTCCTTTTCCACTGTGATTCCACTGTGTTTTCTAACCTTACAAAGACTAACCTGATTCCTTTACTTGCATTCAATTTACCATCTGCATATACTTTGAAAACAGACAAGTAAAGTTTTGTAATCTGATAAAGAATTTAAAATCAAACAAGAAAGTAAACACAGATCTGAGACCATATTTCTTTTGGTATTTACACATCTCATAAGAAAATAAGAAACATTTTCTGAAAAATTCTTGTAGAATGTCTGGGGTCCATTTCATTAGTAACAATGATTTGTTTTATCCTAACCTTAAATTCCAGAGATGCTATCTAGGATGTTTTGTGTCAGCCAATCAAATACATGTAGCTTGAATTTTGTTAGAATGGTTGGTTAGTACAGGTTCGGATTCATAAAAGAAGCATATCACACTTATTTCAAACAAGGCCTAAGACAACTTCAAGAAAAAACACTGTCTTGATGAAATTTATTTAAGCTTTAAATGTAAATATATATAAAAATATTGGTGAGCATATTCAATAAATAAGAATGTACATGAAAAAGTAAAGAAAAATAGAATCAAATGAAAACATTACATTACATGTGGCTCATTACTACATTTAGGTACATGGGTCCATTATCAGTATTGGTTAACCCTTGGACAGTTCAAAATGAAAGCATTTACAGTCAAATACATGTAAGTAAATTTGGGGCTTGTCTATGAAAGAGTAGAAAACATTGTGGGGAAAAAATGCTGAAAACCAGCAATTTTTTTCTTTTCCCACATGTTTTCAGAAGGCATCTTTTTCCAGGTCTTGAAAACACTGATTTTCTTGGGAAAGGCTGATGACATTGGTTTTGAAAAGCAGTGTTTCTTGGTTTGTTTCTGGGTACTATACCAATAAGATATTCAACATACAGCTTTTGAGAGAGTTCACTAGACCATAATGGCAGACACACACACAAGTTGGCTATATCAACAAGAGGACTATGATAGTCTACTAAAGAGCACTAACTTTAAAAAAAAAAAAAAGAAAGACAAGGATTTTGATAATTGAGCCAATTTTTTCTTTAACAAAAAATGCAAAATTTGAATAAATTTCATCATAAAAAAAGCTTTGGCTAATCCTGCAATACAAGTGTTTAGACAATCCAAATTCTGTTCACTGTATAAAACATTATGATTCTTCGTGTATGACCAAATTTTGTCCCAGGTTCACAGTTAATCCTCCACAACAAACAAATGATTGCCAAAAAAAATGTAACAAATGTTAACATTGTCAATACCTGTAGATTAAAAAAAAAAAAAAAAAATTAGGCATTTCTAGGAAACCAAGTAACTTAAGTCTTAAGGAACGCCATAAAAAATCAGAGGTTAGGTAGAATTTAACCCTTTACTACACAATCCAGAGTTTCAACAATCTAGAGCAAGACAGCTTTTGAAAACAATGCAGGAAATGGAGAAAAAGGTGGTAACCAGGATCCTTTTCCTACAGTGTTTCCTACTCTTTCTCAAAAATCCTAAGTGCTACATTAAAGTTGTTGTCTGTAAATGCTTTTAGTCTGGACCAGTCTAAAATGTTATCTTTCAGGAAAGACTTAAATCAGATCTGAATGTCTGCAAATATAAAACATACAAAACACACAACCACTTGCAGATGACTTATTTTTTTTTTTGCATATGGCAGCAGGTCACTTCTAAAAATATAATGACTATTGGAGAAATTGCACTTCATAAGCAGTCTATACTGTTACCATAATGTTTTCACATGCATTCATCTATTTAACTTGACCCTTAAAGCCTCAAAACAGACTTGAGTTGCTTTTGCAGACAGTGTAGATCAAGATCAGACTACACAGAATGTGTAGTCTAATCTCGGATCTACACAGTCTGCCTCTAAATTACATTTTCTAATACAAACAACCTCTAATTAGCAATTTTTCGGGCTGATTTTCCCAAACACAAAGGTCCAAATCATGAATTCAGCACTTTAAGGGTTAATTCATAGTAATGATCATCATTTTACAAGGATGTTTTCAAAGTCATCTACCTCAAACTATAGTTCAGTACTTTTGTGTTATATAAAATAGGGTTTCTAAAAGCAAACAAAAACCACACATCATTAACCATAATCATACTACACACAATAATACAATAAAATAAGCATGGTCTTTATATCAAATGGGAGTCAAAATCATAACAGAATGCATCTGGCAATCCTTTAAAAAGGTGGAATTTCCTCTGAATAAAAGCCACTAACCTTGATACTACTCTGCAATGTCCATAATGTCCTTTCACAGATCCCTTACTTTACTAAACAATCCAGAGTTTTAACGACCTGGAGGAAACAGGCTTTTGAGAACATTGTCGGAAAAGGAGAAAATGCTGCTAACCAGAGTTTTCCCTTTTTGCTCCAATGCTTTCATCCATTTCAAATACAGATATACCTTTTGAGCAAAAATGAAACTGTTATATGTAAATGCTTTCAATTCGGTTGAGTCTAAAATTTTATCATTTGGTACAGTTAAACCCTCTAACCGACAAATAAATAAATCTGAAATTTTTAGACTGTGGGATTGGATCAAAACTTATGTTGACGGTTGTTTGGGCAAAAATAAGTTCACTAAAATGCGGGACAATGTAGAGCCAAGATCACATTGTAAAGAAAGTGCAGTCGGATCTTGATCTACAATGGCCAAATATACCTGTCCTCTGGGAGCTATTTACCCCTTTACTGCTGAACAAATAAAACAGAAATTTTCAATCAAAAGGAATACATGTCACTGAATTAATACTCAAAAGCTGATTGGGCTGGAATGATTCACAAAATATTGTTCAGTGGAGATCAACCAGTGCACATTACAGAACTTACAGTCTGAACTTTGATGGTAACAATCTGATTTAGATATCTGAATTTCTATACACAGACTAAAACAATAAATGAACCATGCTCTGTGAAAAGGGGGCTTAATCAATCTGCGAAAAGTATCGACCCAGGTCAGCCTGTGCAGTCCGTGTAGGCTGACCTGGGCCAAACCGTTTCACTGTTGGTCAATTTTTCTATATGTCCAAGGACGTGTATACCTCATGATTAAGTCAGTTGTTAGAAAAAGTGGCTATTATGAATCCATAACTATGTGATGGCTTGATTGGTATCACGGATCATGGAGGTGCAGTAAGCTCCCTTTTGCCAGAGCATGGCCCAAATGATGATAGAATGTACCAGTAAATGTTATGTCAATGGCACAGTGGGAAGTCCAGAAATCAAATATTTCATATTTTGTCTTACTGCATTATCCCATCATTTTTTTACAGAGACAAAAACAGGCACAACCAAACTACATGTTAACTTAACTCTTTACCACACAACAAAATTTAAGACTTGTTTGTCCAAATTCAAAGCATTTGCAGACGACAAAATAAATGTGGCTCAAAAATTGAAATTTGATTTGGAAAGGATAGAAAACATTGTGGGAAAAAGAGAAAATGCTGGTTACCAGCATTTTCTCTTTTTCCCACAATTTTTTCAAAAGGCTTTTTCCTCAAGGTCGTTAAAAGTCGGGATTGTGTGGTAAAGAGTTCAGCTGAGAAATGAAAAACTTAAACTAACAACAAGAAACACCAAAAGACCATCATTGCAGAAGATGGCATATTTGTGTAAATCTTTGCTCAACTCTATACCAAACGATAGAACTTTAGACTTGTCCAAACTTAAATGATTTGCAGACAACAAATTGAATGTAGCTGAAATGAAAGGAATTGTCTTTGAAATGGAAGAAAATATTGTGGAAAAAAGGAGAAAACACTGTTCACCAGCATTGCCTCCTTTTCCCACAATATTCTCAAAAGCCTCTTTCCACGGGGTCCTTAAAGGGTTAGTTTACTGTCTCTTTAAACAAATTTGTGGCTGATAACAAGAACAACCACATGAGAAAATCACCATGAAATCAATACACACAAAATTAGAGGCCCTTAAGGGCCTGAATTGCACTACTGGCAGTGATTTTGCCTATTTTCTAGCATATATCATGAATTTATGGTGTACAAAGGAAAACGATAAACACACACAAAAAAATAGGGAGTGTGGAGGTTTTTGCAACTGGGCTTGACAGCATAATAAGTAGACATGGTAAACTGAACAAATAGTGAAATAATCTAAGTACAATGTCCTAAAAGCGAGTGTTTGTAATCCAAGTAAATTTAATACAATTTTAATACTCATTGTATTAAACAATTCCTGCAATTTTTTAAAGAAATGGGACCGATAATGTGGACTTTGTTGGGCGAACAAGATTAGTAAATAAGACTTGTAAGCAAGAATAAGTCATCAAATAGCTGCTTTCCCTAAACTGGTTGCTAGATTTTCTTTGTTTTCAACAGGGTACAACCCCTTCATGATACAAATGATCTGTGCAAGTTACAAAAGAATTCGATCGAAAAGCAAACTTTATCACGTTTACAAGAAATGTAAATCTTAAACTTTAAATTGCTACTTTTCCCTTACTAATATTCAGATTTTTACAAAAATCCAATCACAAATGTAGACTTTAATGTGTAAGAAGCAAATGTAAATTTTCAACTTTAAATGGCTACTTTCCCTTACTCTCAGACTTTTTTTTTCAAAATCAACAGGATTCAAGCTACTGATAATATAAAGAAACTGAGCAAGTTTCATGCTAATCTGATGACAAATGCAGACTTTATGGCCTAAACAAGAAAAAGACTGACAGATGGATGGACAAACAAACTGATGCTGGACACCATACCTTCAACCAGTTGAGCTAAAAATTGAGCAAGTTACTAATTTTTCCACAATATTTTCAAAAACAGTTTGTTGCAAAAAAAAAAGAAAAAAAAAGTTGTTTACAGAAGGTAATATATTATCCAAGAATGTGCAGTTATCAATCTTCTATAATTGAAAAAAAAAAAAAAAATTGACAAATAAAAACATTATATTGAAAAAACAGGTAATCTTTTAAATTACTCAAAGAACTTGTAACTGCATCATCCAAATGAGAGTCAAAATGGGTGTGTTTGAAAGAAACAATTTATCTTATATTTCAGTGAAACATCATAGATGAGCCCTGCTCTGGCAAAAGAGGGCTTAATGCATCTCCGTGATGCATTATACCAAGCAAGTCATCACATAATTATGGATCCATAATAACTATTTTGTCCAACAACCGACTGTGTCATAAGGTAGACTGGTACTTTGACATACAGAAAATTGACCAATAGCGAAAAATTTCTGCCCAGGTCAGCCTGCGCGGACTGCGTGGGCTGACCTGGGTCGAAACATTTCGCAGATGCATTAAGCCCCCTTTTCACAGAGCATGGCTCAAATGCATCAGGAATGTTTTAAGTCACATATGCATTAACACAAGCAAACCACTTTTTATTTTGCCACTTTTGCCACAATGGGGCCAATTTTGAAAACAGTGACAGAAAAAAGAAAAAGCTAACAAAGAGCAACTTATTCTTTTGCCACTATGTATTCCACAATAAAGCATTCACTCTTCTTAATAACCCAATAATTCAAAGTTGTCTGTTGCAAATTTGATGCAAGAGGTAACAAGTTAACTCTCTAACTAACCACAAATTTATATGCTTGTCTAAATTGAAAGCCTTGCAGATGACAAATCAAGTATGGTTTAAATGATGGTAGTAACTTTGAAAGGACAGAAAACCATGTAGGAAAAGGAGAAAATGCTGGCTACCTTTTCCAACAATGTTTTCTACCCTTCCCTAAACAAATTTCAATTTTTCAGTCACGTTTATTTTGTTGTCTGCAACAGCTTTCAATTTGGACCAGTCTACAATTTTGTCGTTTGGTAAAGGGTTAACTCTTTACCATACAACAAAAATTTAGACTTGAAAGCACTTGCAGATGACAAATTAAATGAAGCTTAAATGGTTATTTCTGTATTTGAAAGTGTAGAAATTAAAGTACGAAAAGGACAAAATGCTGGGTACCAGCATTTTCTCCTTTTTCCACAATGTCTTCAAAAGCCTTCTCTTGCAGGGTCTTTAAAATTCGGGATTTTGTGGTAAAGAGTTAACAAAATTATAGACTTTACCAACTTGAAAGCATTTGCAGACCACAAATAAAATGTAGATCAGATGTTGAAATTTGTCATTGAAAGGATAGAAAATGTTGTAGGAAAAGGAAGCAATTCTGGTTCTCCTTTTCCCATGATGATTTCAAAAGCCTTCTTCCTCAGTCTTATTAACGCTTTACAACACAGTTCCAATTTTAACGACCCTAAGAAAGAAAGCCTTTGAGAACATTGAGTGAAAAGCAGAAAATGCTGGAAACCAGCATTTTCTCCTTTTCCCACAATGTTTTCTACCCTTCCAAAGACAAATTTCAATTTCTGAGTCAAATTTATTCTGCTGTCTTCAAATGCTTTTAATTTGGACAAGTATAAAATTCTGTCATTTGGTAAAGAGACAAAACATGGCATTATGTTGACTACAGGTCAAGCAAAACCTTTCCAATACTTATTTATCATTACTGCCTTGAAAATTTGCATTGAAAGACTGGAGAGCATTTCCCATAATAATCTAGACAGTTTTTTCCTCCACCAAAAGAACAAAAAGGTCCACTGAAAAATCATGGCTGTTGCAGCCAAAATACATCACAAAATACTGAACAGTGTAATTCAAGAATTAGACAGCATATTTTGAACCTGACTTAAATCACCGTAAAAAGCAAAAACAGTTTTCACTAACATTCCAAAGGTTGCAGATTTATCCAGAAAGATAATAATTACCAACCGCTGAGTACTGATTAACCCTTCACCACACAATCCCAAGTTTTAACAACCCTGAAAAAGAAGGCTTTTGAAAACATTGTAGGAAAAGGAGAAAATGCTGGTAACTAGCATTTTCTCCCTTTCCAACAATGTTTTCTACCCTATCAAAGACAAAAATCATCATTAGAGCTACATTTAATTTGTCATCTGCAAATGCTTTGAATTTGGTGGAGTCCACAATTTTGTCATTAAAGAGTTAAAAAAGTCCGCTGGTCAAAAAAGCAGCAGTACCACTTAAAATTAAAAAGTATAAAAATGCAAAAGATTATATCTTTACCACACAATCCCAAGTTTTAACAACCCTGAGGAGGATGGCTTTTGAAAACAAAGTGGAAAAAGGAAGAAAAATGCTGGAGACAAAACATGGCATTATGTTGACTACAGGTCAGGCAAAACCTTTCCAATACTTATTTATCATTACTGCCTTGAAAATTTGCATTGAAAGACTGGAGAGCATTTCCCATAATAATCTAGACAGTTTTTTCCTCCACCAAAGAACAAAAAGGTCCACTGAAAAATCATGGCTGTTGCAGCCAAAATACATCACAAAATACTGAACAGTGTAATTCAAGAATTAGACAGCATATTTTGAACCTGATTTAAATCACCGTAAAAAGCAAAAACAGTTTTCACTAACATTCCAAAGGTTGCAGATTTATCCAGAAAGGTAATAATTACCAACTGCCGAGTACTGATTAACCCTTTACCACACAATCCCAAGTTTTAACAACCCTGAGAAAGAAGACCTCTGAAAACATTGTAGGAAAAGGAGAAAATTCTGGTAACTAGCATTTTCTCCCTTTCCAACAATGTTTTCTACCCTATCAAAGACAAAAATCATCATTAGAGCTACATTTAATTTGTCATCTGCAAATGCTTTGAATTTGGTAGAGTCCACAATTTTGTCATTAAAATTTTAAAAAAGTCTGCTAGTCAAAAAAGCAGCAGTACCACTTAAAATTAAAAAATGCTGGTCACAAGCATTTTCTCCTTTACCAACAGTGTTTTCTATCCCTTCAAGGACAAATCTTATAAACTGAGCCATATTTATTTTGTCGTCTACAAATGCTTTCAATTTGGACAAGTCTATAATTTTGTTGTCTGGTAAAGGTTTAACTCTTTACCAAACAACAAAATTTTATACTCATATGTTCAAATTGAAAGCATTTGCAGATTACAGATATGATTCAAAAATTGAAATTTATATTTGTAAGGTTAGAAAATATTGTGGGTAAGGGAGAAAATGCTGGTTACCAGCATTTTCTCTTTCCCACAATGTTTTCAAAGGGCTTCTTCCTCAGGGTCGTTAAAAGTCGGTATTGTGTGGTAAAGGGTTAAAGTGAATACAAGATGGTCTAAAACCAGCCATTATCCTTATAGCTGAGCTCAGACACTTTTGCATGAAGCTCACCGGCATTTATCTCATAGTTTTTATCATGAAAATATCTGACTGCCCTGGCTTGATATTTTTTCTGTCTATAATCATAAGACCATAATGAGGATTCTGTTTTTTTGTTAAAATTTGAATCATAAACAAATGGCTCTGGACAAGAAACATGATCCTTATTGGCCTGATATCTAATGACTGTTTTACCACTCCTCAAGTTCCTATTATTTTCCTGTATTCTCTTACAAACGAAGCACTCAAAATCATCCACAAAGTTATTTTTTTCATCTTCCAAGGGGTCTGCGATGCTCCATGTACGTGCAGCCATTAATTTTCTGAGATATTCATTTGTTACACCAGTTTTCTTCCATTTTAAGTACTTTTCGTACTCATCGTCATTGTCATTCAAATACCTCAAGTACTTTGCAAGGTCTCTTGGTGTTTTAAAGTCATCTATTATAATTGCTGAATAATTGTCTGGTAGAAGTTCCTGTATCAAATAAATAAAACATATGGTATGGACAAAATATTGATGAGCCATGCTCTGGCAAAAGGGAGCTTAATGCATCTCCGTGATTCACGATACCAATCAAGCCATCGTATAATTATGGATCCATAACAGTCACTTTTTTAAAACAACTGAGTCATGACCTAGACTGGTCCTTGGACATACAGAAAACTGACCGATAATGAAAAGTTTGGGCCAGGTCAGCCTGCGCGGACTGCGAAGGCTGACGTGGGTCAATACTTTTCACAGCTGCATTAAGCCCCCTTTTCCCAGAGCATGGCTCATTGATAAGTACTTGCACCTTATTCTTTTAGCCACAATGTAACTTTTTCACACATAATCTAACATTCAGTGACCCAAAGGAATGAGACTTTTGGAAACATTGTGGGAGAAGGAGAAACTGGTTACTATCGTTTTCTCCATTTACCCAAACCTCTTATATCCTTTCAAAAACAAATCGCATCATTTGAGCCAACTTTGATGGTTCATCTGCAAATTCTTTCAAAATGGACAAGTCTAACTTTTCTTATTTGGTAAAGAGGTTGAAAGTAAGTTTTGATTATCTCTCTTAACAAGTCAAAGGAGCCATCCTCTGTGAAACAGGGTCTTAATGCATCTGCAAAAAGTATCTGCCAATGTCAGCCTGCTCAGGCTGACATGGGTAATAACCTTTTCGCTACTGGTCAATTTTATGCATCTCAAAGGGCCACTGTATCTCATGATTCATTTAGTTTTTATACAAAATGTTTTTTATGGATCCATAAAACTGTGATGACCAGCTTGGTATCATGTATCACGCAGATGCATTAAGCCCCATTTTGCCAGAGTGTGACAAAAAATATATTGATAATTCAATATCAAGTTGTGGTACACCTCACATGCAAAATTTTACTAAGAAAAAAATAAAGAACATCTTTCAAAAAAAAATAATAATTAACCTGTTACCTTTACAAACAAATTTGAAGCAAATTAACCTTTTACCACACAATCCAGAGTTTTGATGACCCTTTGAAAACAATGAGAGAAAAGAAGAAATTGCTGGTAACCAGCATTTTCTCCTTTTCCCACAATACTTTCTACTCTTTCAAAGGTAAATCCAATCATTTGAGAACCATTTCATTTGTTGTCTAAAAATGCTTTCCATTTGGATAAGTCTGATATTTTGTCGTCTGGTAAACAGAGATGATTCTTATGAAAATATGGATAATTGAATGCAGGTTTGATAAAAGTGAAAACAATGTCACATAGACAGAAATTGCTTCTTCAATGCTTTCTCCTTTTTTCAGGATGATTTCAAAGGGGATCCTCAGCAAAACCAAAGACAGCCATTTGCAAATGGTAAAAATAGTTTCATCATAAACTCACCCTAACTTTCGGTGATCCCTGTACTACAGGAACAGATCCAAGCATTAGAGGTCGCCACAGTTTCTCTGTAACATAATCATCACAAATGGCATTCTCCATGGCTAAGGAGAATTTGTACTGTGCTTGAATTTTGTAAAAGTCCTTGTGTTCCATCCCTTCTATTGGGTCCGTCAAACTGAAATATGCACATCTTCCAATGTCATGAACAATGTAAAGAATCCATCGGTCAAATATTTAAATGCCCTCCTTGAAAGCAAACTTTTCTATGAATAGCAAGAAATTCAAAATCTTACAAAGTATTGTACAAAAATTTACACATACAGAACATGTACACGTAAGCACTATAAACGTAGTCAATGCCTGGTAACCATCATTCTCTCCTGTTACCACAATATTTCCAAAAGCCGACTTCCTCGAGTTCAAACAAAGAACTGTTTGGTAAATACTTAAATCTACACTATTACAGTAAAAAAAGAGGATATTTTAATTCAGTGTCATTTAAGGGCTATGTATAAAATTGTTTTCTGTTTTCTGTATTGTCTCATTTAAATGTCTATTTATTACAAAATTTGCCTATTTGAACTACATGTCTACACATATTTTCTATAAACTCGATCAATATTAAGTTCCTGCTTATCAGTTTACAATATAATCTGTTCAGTTAGGCTTAAAAAATGTCGGGACGTTTACAGAAGCTGCTGCTGCAGCTGTTTCAAACTCCACTTTTTCAATCATTTGTATTTTACCACCCCATAGCCCAACTAGCAGAAAACAGGCTGCAAGAAAAATGTCTACAAGTTAAACTAGAGCTGTCACTGAATGTGACTTAATACCCCCGCCAGCGCTTTGACAGAAAAAAAGTGTCAAGTTCAAGGGGAGATAATTCCTCACCCAGGGAGAGTTGACAATTGAAAATTACGTCTTGCAAATCTTCAATATATGATCAATATATGTGCAGTTTCAATGCAATTGAAGGAAAACTGTAGGAGGAGTTCGCGACACAAAATTGCTAGTATTTTGTACACAGATGGACACACGGACGGAAGGACAGACAGTCTGATTCCAGTATACCCCCGAAAACATTCGTTTTGCTGGGTTATAAAAAAATACACTCACTGATCTGGAAGTTGTTTATTATTAACACATTGCCCATATGAGTCCACATTTATATGTTTCATTAAACCTTTCACATAACTGTCCCTGTCAGATGGTGTTCCACAATCACTGTGTATATAGACCAAGGGAGCTAACTCTATCTGTAGCTCTGTTTTACGCCTTGTTGGCACCATGTACTCATTATTTTCCAGCCATGCTATACTCTGGAGGTATTGTAATGTAAGAGGAAAGTCAGATTCTCTTTTGTAGGTGGCTGTGTGATTGAATAGTTCAATAAATTCTGGTTGTAAAAGGGCGTAATTATTTTTGGGTGACTCTTCATGCAGCAATCCCCATTCATGTTGTGAGGGTCTTGGTATAGGGAGGTCTTTAAACTTTATGTCAGAGCCATAAAACATCATCACCTGGTAAGAGAGAAATTAAAAATCAGACCAGAGCTCCAAAAGTAGAATTTACTATTTATCAGTTATTTCTCCATCTACCACCATGTTCTTGGATGTCACTCATTGGAAGATAATAAAACAAGAGCTCTGCATGCAGGTGCCAATGCTCAGCTGCAGTGGCCTGATTTTTTAATGAAAATTCTAAGTCAAAAAAGGGGCATAACTGCATTAAAATTCTTTGATGGTTACCTGCCCTTGTTGAATAGATTCTCCTTTTGATAGTAAACAACTTGTCCAAGGTTGAAGTAAATATCTTCAGTAATAACAGAGATAATATAAAAAGTCAAAGTTTTTGCACAACTACACAGATGATAAATCTTATCATAGAGATGCACTTTACACTACTTGATTCTAAACTTTAGGAAATAAGAATCTTTAATTGCAGAGGAATTGCATTTTATGAAAAAAGAGGTCTATTATAACTGTGCAGTACTCTATGAAAAGCGAGTTAAATGCATCTGCAAAAAGTAGCAACTCAGGTCAGCCTACGCAGTCTGCTCAGGCTGACCTGAGTCAAACCTTTTGCTTTTGTAAATTTCCGCATGCCCAAGAAACATTCTAACTCGGGATTCAGCCAGTTTTTGTTAGACAGAATGGATTTTATGGATCCATAATTACCAGTATGTGATGACTTGCTTGGTATAATGCGTCACAGAGATGTATTAAACCTCCTTTTCCCAGAGCATGGCCCCTATCTATTAGATGGCAGTGAATCATTTCTTAACCCTTTACCACACAATCCCGACTTTTAACGACCCTGAAAAAGAATCCTTTTGAAAACATTGTGGGAAAAGGAGAAAATGCTGGTAACCAGAATTTTTCCTCTTTTCCCACAATGTTCTCTACCCATCCCAAAACAATTTTCATTTTTTCAGTCACATTTATTTTGTTGTCTGCAATTCCTTTCAATTTGGACCAGTCTAAAATTCTGTGGTTTGGTAAAGAGTAAACCATTTACCAAACAATTCCCTGGTTTAACCATCCTGATAAAGAAGGCTTTTGAAACATGGTATGAGAAGGAAAAAATGCTAGCAACCAGCATTATCTCTTTTTCCATAATGTTTTCTACCCTTTCAAAACAAGATATCATTTTGGCTACAACGAATTTGTCATCTGTGATTTTTTTTCGATATGAACCACTCTGAAATTTTGTCTGTTAACTCTTTACCAAACGACAAAATTTTAGCCTCGTCCAAATTGAAAGCATTTGCAGACGACAAAATAAATGTGACTCAAAAACTGAAATTTGTTTTGGAAAGGGTAGAAAACATTGTGGGAAGAGGAGAAAATGCTGGTTACCAGCATTTTCTCTTTTTCCCACAATGTTCAAAAGGCTTCTTTGTCAGGGTTGTGAAAACCCAGGATTGTGTGGTAAAGATTTAAAGAGAGAATAATATAATTTCGTAATAAATTTGCAAAACTAATACATCTGTATAAGTTGTGCTCTGACAAAGAGGGCCTTTAATGCATCTCCATCATGCATGACACCAAGCAAGTCATCATAATAATTATGGATCCATAAAATCAATTTGGTCTATTAACTGACAAAATCTAGTAAAATGGTCATTTCGTATTAACAAAATTTAACAATAGCATAAAGTTTCAACTCAGGTCAACCTGTGCAAACTTTTTATCCATATATTAGACTAAGTATATGCTGCTCTATATGAAACTTGCCTGAGTCATGTGATGTTTATAATAGTGCCTATCTGAGGTGGAGAAACACTTGTAGTCCCCGCATCGTTTATAACTTCCAGGATCCCCTGTAAATCCGGTCCACCATAATAAGATGGGCTCTGTTATCCTCTCATTTAATGCTCTTAGCTCATCATTGTGTGTGTCTCTGAACGCTGTAAAATACAGTAATACTTCTTCCTGGCCACCTCTATTAACCCTTAGGCTGCTAAGTATGACTCAAGGACCTTTTGCGGACAGTGTAGATCAAGATCAGACTGCACAACATGTGCAGTCTGATCTTGGATCTACAATGTCCGATAAGGAGATGTCTCCCCCCCCCCAAAAAAAAAAACCTTTGGAACAGCAAAATTTGGGTTTTTACTCTTGGCTTGAAAGCTCCTGATCTTTTACTTAGCAGGATAAGGGTTAACCCTTTCCCAAACGACAAATTTTGGACTGGTCCAAATTGAAAAAGTTTGCAGACGACAATTTTAAATTTGATGAAAATGGCAGAAAGGTCTCAAAAAGGGTAGAAAACACTGTGGGAAAAGGAGAAATTGCTCGTTACAAGCAATTTCTCCTTTTCCCACAGTGTTTTCAAAAGACTTGTACTGCAGACACGTGAAAACCAGGGCTTGTTTGGGAAAGGGTTAACTCGTTACCAAGCAACAGAATTCTGGACCTGTCCAAATTGAAAGCATTTGCAGACGACATATTAAATGCTATTCAAAACATATACATTGTCTTTCAAAGCATAGAAAACACTGTGGGACAAGAAGAAAATGCTGGTTACCAGCATTTTCTCCTTTTCCCAAAATGTTTTCATAAGTCTGTTTTCCTCAGGGTCATTAAAAGTTGGTACTGTTTAGTACAGGGTAATAAACATTTCCTCCTTTTCCAACAATATTTTTAACCTTTCAAATATAATATTTTTCCAACAATCTTTTTCACTCTTTGAAAGCATTTGCAGACGACAATTTAACCCTTTACCACACAATGCCGCCTTTTGACGCCCCCTGGGAAAGAAGCTTTTTGAAAACATTGTGGGAAAAGGAGAAAATGCTGATTACCAGCATTTTCTCCTTTTCCCACTATGTTTTCTACCCTATCAAAGAAAAGTTGCACCGTTTGAGCCACACTGAAACTGTCATCTGCAAATGCTTTCAATTTGGACAGGGCTAATATTTTGTCGTCTGGTAAAGGGTTAAATGTGACTCAAAGGATTGAATTCATCTTTGATAGGTTAGAAAACATTGTGGGAAAAGGAAAAAAGGCTGGTTACCAGCACTTTCTCCTTTTCCTGCAATATTTTCAAAAGGTTTTTTCCTCAGGGTCCTTAAAAGCTGGGATTCTATGATGAAGGATTAATGGATTAAATCAATGGATTAAGTCATATACATGTCATCTCAATTAACAACAAATAAAATAAACAGTCAACAATAAAATAAGTAGAATGGTGGTTAGCTTTCTACTTGACAACTAAATTAGAGCCTAGTCCATAATGAAAGCATTTTAATCACAAAAACAAATTAAATATGGTTGAACTGATTAATTGTTTTTGGAAGGGTGGAAAATGTTGCTGAAAAAGATGAAAATGCTGGTTACCAGCATTTTCTCCTTTTGCCATGGTGTGTTTAAAAGCAATCCTCCTCTACATCCTCGGAACATAGGATTATTATGTAAAAGGTAAATGGTTTAAATCTTTCACAGTCAATTTCGCCTTGGATATCTTTTGTGCAAGGCATAAATTAGGATCAGACTACACAAAACATGCAGTCTGATTTTGGATCTACACCATCCACTACCTAATTCTAATCTTTGACCAAAATCAGCTTCAAGAGCAACGAAAATATACTTTTAGACCTAGAGAATTGTCAAATCCATTTATGTGGCAGCGAAAGATTTAACACTTTACCAAATAATAGTCTAAATATTTCTCTTTTGGGCAAAGAGTTCAGTTACATGTATAATTCTGAATACATGCTGTTCTACTTTTGTGATGGTCAAAAAAATTCATAAACTTTGCATGAAAGGGATTAAATTAATACAGAAAATATATTTATGCAAACACTGAAGATGTATATCTTACCTGGGGCATGACTTTCTGCATCATCACGTGATATCATCTGAAAATATTCAAAGTTCCTGTGCTTACCAACGATGAAAAAAAGAAACAACCATTTTTAGCTTCATAATTATTCTAACTTCAATCCTAATAATGAAACCATACAATAAACTTGAGGGAGCAATGTTTTGTATCAGCAAATAAGATTTCCAAGCTTGAAAGTAAACTCTTTTAATTCTAATATGTTTTCGGAAATACATGTAATGTTTTGTATCTGTAAATCTCTCTCTCTCTCTCTCTCTAACTACTCTTCTCTATGTCTCCGTCTCACTCTGTATCTGTTATATATGTCTGATTGTCTGTCTGTCTGTCCATCCTTCCATCTCTGTCTCTTTGTATCTATTTGTCTCTGTCTCTCAAAGTTCTTTTGAATAAGTTCATGAGAGGTGAAAAACTTGTAATACTTACAGTAAATACAATCATCATCCATACCACAAATGCACATCCACAAATATACAAAAACATTCGGAATGGGCTCACTTCAAGCTGTACTTTCTCTCCTTTAGCTGTTTTTGCCATCTTGCATGTATGCTGAGTATAGAAATAACAAACAAGACTTGTATTCATGAGATCATAGTCCTAGATGTGGAAACAAGACAATGATGAGATACGTATGACATAACTACAACTGCTGGCCATTTGAAGACATTCCATTGTAGTTGACGCTGGGTAGACCCACGACCAGTTGCCCAGCTAGCTCAGTTGGTAGATCTGTGGTACTAGTATTCTAGGAGTTGTGAGTTCGAGACCCACTTTGGGCACACTTTTCTCCCCTGATTTACATGTACTTCATTGGCGAAGGGGTAAAATCGTGAGTGTGGGTAGGCCGCACAAGTTGTCCATGGGGACCAGAGGAGAAGTTGGTGACTCCCAGAAAAAATCAGGAGGCAGAGGAGTGTTGTAGTTGATGCTGGGTAGACTGATGACCAGTTGCTCAGCTAGCTCATTTTGTAGAGTTAAAGTACAAGTGTTCAAGAGGTCGTGGGTTCGAGTCACATATCAGGCAAACTTTTCTCCCCTGATTTACTTCAATTCTTTCATTTTGGTTGTCACAAAGATTGGCTTGCAAATAAAAAAATAACACCCTACCAATGCTCCGTTGAAGGTATTACAAAAAAATAAGGAATAACAGACTGGGGCTAGGAAGAGCTGGCCATCGGATACAGCTTAAACTGATACCCACATCAAAGATAGTTAATCATTTGCAAAAGTAACAAAACATGGTTTCTCTGCAAGCCTGTTTGTTTGAGTAACAATTTTTAATTGGTCGGTAGACTGATTAGAGAGATGGCAAATTTCGGAAACCCGTCCACTGAGGGCAAACTGGTGTAACTGCAACTCGTAACAGCTGTTACTTATAGCGTTTTAACGCTTATACCTGCTTTGATGACCTTATTACAAAAACTACTTTTGACCCAGATAAGCGCAAAAATAGTAACTAGCAGTGAACAGGTGTCACGTAATGTCAAGTAATCCCATGATAACTTTTCAGTTATGTAATAAACGGCGGTTACAATTTGTTCAGCATTGAATTATGTCATAATTATAGTATAATCAAAATCTCTGGCTAGCCAAAGCTGGAAATTTTGTAGCAGTCTACTTTGAACACGATTTTAAGAAATGGGGTCAGCAACTTTATGAATGAAATGAGTGCAAATCAAGTGTATAGGGTGATGTGAACACATCTTGTAATCATCTGCTGTCCATATCATTCGGCAAACTTCTTGTGATCCGCTGATCGTTATACGTCGTTGCGGGATCGGCAGAGATGTGACATGTGCTCTCCGTATAAGTAGCTGGTGTTGAAAAGTTGATGGGTCATTTTGGCCTTGAGCAAGGATAAAATCGCAACAGAAAGGAGTTTGTGAGGAAACATTGCTTTAAATGAATTTGAAAATTTAGATTGCCCTGGCTTAGAGCAAACTGATGTAAATGCAACCCGTAACAGACGTAAGTTTAAAACAGTAATTGGCCGTTGGTTGTTTAATGTTAGTAAGGCGAAACGTGTGAAGCTGTGAGGGACAAAGGGTGTAGAGTTGTGTAAGGGTTACAACCCTAGTGGAGAGGCCATTACGTAAATATTTTCAGAATGGACTGGCCATCCACCGCTTGAAACCTTGGTAACCAGACTGTCCATTCACAATACTGACCAGCATAGATCTGATTACACATCTTTCAGCGTAGGATGTATTAACCCTTAGGCTGCTAAGCGCGACTCATTGACCTTTTTTTACGGACAGTATAGATCAGATTGGACTGCACAGAACGTGCAAGTAGTATAGGAGGGTAGACCTCGGACAAAACCCGATTTTGTCCGAGGTCTACCCTCCCTGAGTGCCATTTTGTCCGAGGTCTACCCTCCCTGAGTGCCATTTTGTCCGAGGTCTACCCTCCCGGGGAGGCAAAAGACCGGTCAAAATGTCAAACCGGAAGTAGATGTCCGCCATCTTTGACGCGGCTGGGGGTCCTTTTTATCCATGGTCTGTGAAAAGGGGTCTTAATGCATCTGCGCGCACGTGCGCACGGATCGTAATGATATGGTTCGGCAGAGACTATCGTTGGACTTAGTCTTTTTTCTTCATCGGAGATAGATGTTCACCATCTTTGACGCGGCAGGGATCCTTTTTTTAACTATGGTCTGTGAAAAGGGGACTTAATGCATCTACACACGTGCGCACGGGTCGTAATGATATGGTTCAGGTAGACACTATCGTTTGACTTAGGCTTTTTCTCTGTCATTGTTGGACTTAGTCCTTTTTCCGACTTTGTCCGCCTCAATCTTTCTCTATCACCGTTGGACTTAGTCTTTTTTCTCCGTCTTTGTTCGTCTTAACCTTTCTCTATCACCGTTGGACTTAGTCTTTTTTCTCCGTCTTTGTTCGCCTCAATCTTTCTCTATCACCATTGGACTTAGTCTTTTTTCTCCGTCTTTGTTCGTCTTAACCTTTCTCTATCACCGTTGGACTTAGTCTTTTTCACCACGATATGGGTTATTTTCCCCTCCTCATGCTGGTTCAGGCAGAGAGCATCGATGGACTTAGTCTTTTTTCCACGATATGGGTTATTTTCCCCTCCTCATGCTGGTTCAGGCAGAGAGCATCGATGGACTTAGTCTTTTTTCCACGATATGGGTTATTTTCACCTCCTCAGTTTGGTTCAACCAGACAACATCGTTGGACTTAGTCTTTTTTCACCACGATATGGGTTATTTCCCCTCCTCAGTTTGGTTCAGCCAGAGATCATTGTTGGACTTAGGCTTTTTTCTCCGTCTTTGTTCGTCTTAACCTTTCTCGATCACTGTTGAACTTAGTCTTTTTTCCACGATATGGACTATATTCCCTACTTACGCTGGGTCAGACAGAGACTATCGTTGAACTTAGTCTTTTTTATCCGTCTTTGTTCGTCTTAACCTTTCTCTATCACCGTTGGACTTAGTCTTTTTTCCACGATATGGGTTATTTTCCCTCCTCAGCTTGGGTCAGGCAGAGAGCATCGTAGGACTTGGGCTTTTTTTGGAGAGTTGTTCTTTCTCTCTATTACCGTTGAACTTAGTCTTTTTTCCACGATATGGGTTATTTTCCCCTCCTCATGCTGGTTCAGGCAGAGATCATCGTTGGACTTAGTCTTTTTTTCCGTCTTTGTTCGTCTCAGGCTTTCTCTATCACCGTTGGACTTAGTCTTTTTCTTTGACTCCTAGTAGTATGATCTTTTAGATATTTGTCTGACGAACTCAGTCTTTTTTAAAAACTAGCTTTAGAGATAAAGATCGTATTGCTTTGTAACTTGTCTATAAGATCTGAGAGCTGAGGTGATGTATACCACTATTTGTCGATTTGATTGAATTAGTCAGACAAGATTTGACACTTTTATGCTATACGCTATCTTCCGAGTTGGTCAGAGATGACTTATAGCATAAATCCTTACCATACAAGCATCGTGTTGGGGCTTAACCTTTTTTGAGTTAATTTGAATTGAATTATATCGTTTGGAATGTAACTCTTGGAATGTAACTCTTGGAATGGTACTCAGTCGTAAAATTGACAAGTCTCGAAGATAGGACTTTCTGGAATGAATGTTAGCTCTGAAAAGAGCTGTTTTTTACCATTCTCTGGATTGGAATTAAATTAATCATCCGAGCAAGTTAATTCCAAAAATCAGAGAAAGATAGAGGATTCTAAACCTCTTCATCATCAACTCATTGGTTGGTTGATATCACAGACTCCCCAAAGATTGGATCATCAGTTGGCATAACCCAAAGATCGGGGTAGAAATTAGGTGCTGGGTTCTGGGTATAGGGGTTATCCCCTTGTCTTGCAGAGAACTCAGCCGACGTCTTTGTCTTTTGACGTTTTCTCTTCTCCTTGTTCCTTCGACTTTTACCAAATAGTCCACAGCAGAATCTGAACAAACCCATTGTGGAAATGAAATGGCATATAGAGAAATTTGGTGGTTTTATAGCTTGGTGGAGGGATTGACCTACTTTTCGTCTTGGAATTAAGAGTACGAACGTGGGCGAGACCATGTAGATAGAACATAATGTACTATATGATCTATCTACATTTTTTCCAAGACTGATATTTTGTGGAGGAATTATCTTTGTGGAAAAAAGAATGAAAAAACACCATTTAAACAGTATAACTTTTATTTGAACAGAACTGAACAATGAACTGAGCAATGAACATATTTACAACAAACACATAGATAAAAGAACTATTATACATTTATATACTATTTGTGGGGAAAAAGTCTCTGAGCTTTATTGAATAGAATTCCATACTGCTGATTGAACCATAACACTACATCTCGATCGTTTCGTCGATGTTCCGTTGAGAGGAATTTCTGTTGAAGATATTTCTGTATGTTGTATCCTCTGGCGGCAGCATCCAATACGAAGATACAGTAAAATCCGCAAACTTTTCCCTGTGGACTCTGAAGAGTTTGTCGATTGTATCTCCACGAATAAGAATGATTGTCTAAAAAGTTAATGATTTCTGGCTCAAGTGATGGTAGTCCGTAGGGATCAAAGTATAGTACATCACCATTATTGTTGAATATCACGGCTACCCAATGTTCTCCTGGACCGGTTGATTTCTCTGTGTTCACAATGTAGGCTTTCACATGATTGGGTTTTTGTCGAGGTAACTGATCTTTTGCACAGACTTTTGCCTGTAGATTTTTTATCCATGTTCCGTGATCCAATATGTATTGAATTTCAGAAGTATACATTTTTTCTAATCACTTTCTTCCCAGGATTGTTTTACTTTGTCACACCAGTATTGTAACCACGACTCCGTGAATTCAGATAAAATGTTTTGTTTTATATTTCGACATAATCTGTAGGCTTCCACATAGTCACTTTCATCGAGTTTCATTTCTATGAGTTCAGGATACCATTTCTCCATGATTTCGTATGGATTTAATTCCATCATGGCTTTTTCTATGAACATATCTGTATGTTCTTGTCTATCCTTGAATAAACACAGTTCATGCTGTGTTTGACTGGGATGATCCACTTGACATCCGTAACACTGGTTGGTAACTTCACTGACAATAAGATTTTTTAATTTTTCAGTCATATGTTTTTCGAAGCTGTTGTGAATGTCATTTTTCCGAGTAGAGATGCACTTCGACACGGAATATTTCACTTTTTCTGCTTCTTCTCTAAGTGTTATAGCAAATCTGAGTCCCAACATCGTTTTTTTTAGTTCTTTAGTCCTGTAGATAGTCCTGAAAAGGACTGTTTTTTCAATATTTTCGATATTATATTCCTTAGTCCTGAAAAGGACTGTTTTTGTGAAAGCTATCTTTTGATCAGAGAGTTTCTGTTGATTCTTTCCAGGATTAATAATCTGTGATAACTTCTCTCAAACTGTTGATTTCAATCTGATTGTCGAATTCAGCAAAGACAATAACGTTGATAGCTGTTGCCAGAGCTTGAGCGAACTGAAGTTCAATTCGAAGATTTCCAGTTTTTATAGGATGAAGTTGTCCTTCTTCACTACCTTGATCCGCTGTCAAATCGTATCCCCACAAACAGTATCCACCAGCATAGTCTTCTTTACCAATATTAAATGATTTATTAAGTGCTAAAGATGAGTTAGCCTGATACAATGATAGAAAAGATTTCAAATACAATCCTGCTTCAAAGTTAGGTTCAAAGGGTCTGTTATGAATACTGTGACCATTACATGATACATCAATTTTTGACAGATTAAAATGATGAAAGAAAAATGGATTTCTACCATAATCCCCATTATAATCAGTATTTGCTACCATTGCAATGAAAATGCGTTTTGGAAGTTGTCCTTGAAACAAATGATCTTCAACTTTAGACTGAAGGCCTGTAGAAATGGTAAAAGTTTTTACTTCAACCCTACGAATAGGGATTTTCATGTTTTGCTGAGCAATAACGTGATTTAGATCATTTGCAACAACAGGCAACAATTCGACATTTCGCACATGAAGACTGACTGTTTCCAGTACAACTTTTGAAGCTGGTGCACCACCGCCTCCTGTGAGACAAAAGTTTACCGAAGATCTGTTTAATCTAAGTCTGATTTCAACACCATTAGGTAAATATTTTTCTTGTTGAAATAGATCAAGATGCAAGCGTCCAAAAAGTTCAGCAGTTCTACTTTGTGCAATTTCACCCATTCTTTCTTTTAACCCTGCATTATCTCCATCATGGTTGAGTGAATTGAAATGGCCAGAGGTGTCTTCAGTCCAAAGATCACCAGCTTTCAAATGCGTAGTCTTGCTGTCAGAATTATATGACATAAGATTTTCAATATATGCTCTGTATGGATAGGTGTCTGAATTGCTGGTAATTAGTTTATTATTTAGATACAAATCGACACTGCTAAACAAACTGTGTAGGAAGTTGTTTACAGGGGCCACATTTGCATCGGCAAGTAAATTGGCACCGTCAGCTTGAATGACTTTGTATTTGACATACAAATACGATTGTGACAAATCTGTCCAATGTTCGGTTTGAGGTGGTATGATGAATTCTATTGGTGCATTGTTTGCCAAAGACGATATTGGGAAATGTTCAATCCATTGACTTTCTTGCATCGTTGTCATTGTAGGTGGTACAGAAAGAACATCGAGTTCTGACTTACTGCATTCACAGGACCCACTTTGCATCATTTTTATATAATTTAAGTAGATGAATTCAATATATGAATCAATTATATTAATCAAATATATCAAGAGGTCGTCTGTCTCTTTGTCTTATGATCTTACCACTGTGAAGGCGGTAGGGGGAATGACGTGGTTTTCGTGATTTTCTTTTATTTATCCCTGGTATTAGCTTTTCTGCTAGATCATGAATGGCTTGTTTTCCCCGTGAAATTACAACTTTTTTGGGGTTTTCACCACGTAAAAGGATATCTTCTACTACGCCTATTCCTTGTTTGATTCCTTCTTTTTTCACGGCATTAAAACCAGATTTAATCAACGGTTTAAGCAATGGAGTCACTACTTTAATTGCCGATTTAAATAGCGAACCTAACCCATAGCCATACTGATGTTTTACACCACGATAAACTGGTAGCATTTTTTAAATGATTTTCAATGATTGTCAATGATTGTCAGTTGAACGTTGTCTGAAATGTAACTTCACTATTGTCTTACCAGTAATAAAATGAACCGGTATACCTAAATCCCCTGTTATTTGAATGTGAATATGATCGAAATCGGATTTCGAAACGGGAATATAATGCGGTATTGTAATTTCATGATTGGTATGTTGAGAACCACAACCATTTTCAACCAAATCGGATGTTTTGAAAGGCAGAACACGAAGTATGGGAGCAAGTGTATCACCCACTATAGTGTGTTCAGCAATATCTGAATAAATATACAGATGATTATAGCCAGCATCAATGTTTGGATTGTATTTAAAGTATTTGAAAATATTTTTACCCTGAAAAATTGTATCATGTTTGAATTCTGGTGATCCACCCAGTTTTAAAAACAGAGATGGATGTAATTTGAGTCCTGATTTTATAATATTATCAAATGTAATTTTCGGACGTTTGGTTGAAGGTGAATAAGTGATGTGCAGACCCGATGAATTCTTACGAAGAGCAGGGCCTATAGCGGTTTGAATCACATCATTGATCGTCTCTATAAGATGAGCAGGTGAAGTGTAATTCCCGGGTGGAAAGTCAAATCGAATTCCCCATTTTATTATATCACCTCCACTATTTTGTCTTAATATATTTATTTTCATATTATCTCCTCTTTTGTCTATCTGTGATATTAATTTGACTAAGTCCTTATCCGTTGTTATAAGATCGAACTGTGCTTCTTCTTCACTTATGTTTAAGAACTGAGAGGGAGTAATAAGTTGAACTAATGCGACTTCCCAAGTTTCCTTGTCAATATGAACTGTCTTTGGTAAATGAACCTTAAAACAACATTGGGTGTTGTTCGGATAAAGGTCCATGGAACTATCACTGGGTAGAGTGAGATAAAACGAATTCATTTTTTACTATCAATCCACCCTGACTGCTTTTGTTCTGATCTGCTGAATTTTAACCCTGGTGATGGAAGAATATATCCAAGTGAGCTGCTTAACAGGATCAGCCACAATTCACGATCTTGACTTTGAATACTTAAATGTACTATTGAGGTCGCAATAATTGCATAAATGACTAAAATCTGTGAAATATAGGTAAACTGATTCTTTGGGACACGATTTCCACAGCAATTGTAGTTCTTACTGATACTACTACTACTACTGCTATCGAAATTTTCTATTCCGAACTTTTCTTCTATTCCAGACTTTTCTGTTCCACACTCGATGTTTGACTGTGGATTCATTATGAATGTACTGACTTTTTATAACTTTTTCTTAAGTTATAAGATTTCTTTTATAAGAAAAGGTGTTTTCAAAACACTAAAATAGGATTACACCGGATAGGATTACACCAAATAGGATTCTGGTATCCAACTTTGAAATTTTTTTGGATAGCCTTTCCAATTGACTTTTATTTCTTTGATTAATTTTTTACCCTTACGTCTTGTACGCCTATCAAGAACTGAGTCAATCTCATAAATATCATCATCTTTTATTAATTGAAGTTCATATTCATAATAAGTTCCTAAAATCTGTTCTCCCAGCAGATCTTTTACTTTATAGGTAATAGGTGAGAATGTTTTGTTGACATGGCTGATTTCAAATATTTCTTGCGTCCAATTCGGTAAATAGCCCTTATCAAATGTACGTTTTGTTTTATTGATTCGAACATGATCTCCAATTTTGAATTTCGGCTTTTTTGTCATAACATTTGCCGGTAATTGAGGATACAGATTTCTTGAAATCTCTGCCTCATTGGATTTTGTTACCATTACAGGAGATGTTTTTATACTTCTGTGAAAAGTATGGTTGTAATTCTTAACTAAAGAATTCAATACATCAATGTAACGCCTTGTTTTCTTGTACGTAAAGTATTTCCACATTCTCGTTTTCAAAGTTCGTTGAAATCTTTCAACAATACTTGCTTTTGTCTCTGGGTTTTCAGTGGTGAAAAAATGAATCTGATTCTTTTTCAAGTAGTCTTGAAACGATTTGTTTTTAAATTCCGAACCTTTGTCTGTTTGAAGCGCCAAAGGTTTACGTTTTGATTTCTGAACGATAGATTGAAATGCTTTGATCAAAGTTTTACCCGTTTTGTCTTGAATAGGGATAACCCATGAAAATCTCGAAAACACATCAATCACACAAAGTAAATATTTCTTGTTATCATTTTGTTTTGCTAAATGTTGCATGTTAGCCAAATCAGCCTGCCATTGATAATCTATACCACCTACAATAGTTTTTCGTCTTTTGAAACGACGACGAATCAGTTTGTGTAAGGTGTAGGTGGATTCACCCTGTAACCATTCTTGAACATCTTTGTATCTTACTCCTTTCAAAACAGATTTCGCAGCGTGATACAATTGCTTTACTCCACTAAATGCAACAGTACTTTTAGGATCATAAAACAACTTTCTTAACACGTAATCAAGTTTTGACTTTACCATGCCTCCCATGACTGAAGTGTTTTACGGCTCGGAGTCTTTTTTATAGACTTTGGGGGAGTTAGCAGTTCTTTAACATAGAATTGCTTCAATCGTTCTCTTTCTTCAGGTTTCATGTATGGAGATTTTTCTTTTATTCTTTTCATACTTCTTTTTATAGGAGTTAACTTAGTACTTTTTCGTACGCTTTTTGGTGTGTGAAATAAGTAATCGGAATCTCCATAGGATTCTGCATGGGAATCTTCATCTTCGCTCAATGATTTACTCGGTGATTTATCATGGACTTTTTGTATCCATTTCCATCTGTTCAAATTGCCAATAACTTCTTGAGGTATATTACTTTCATGTAATGCTTTTGAAAATGTTTTCCAACCTCTGGGCTCGATACCTTTTCTTTGACGTATCGCATCATTGACAAGATCAATAATATTGGAGCCATGGATGCGTGTACCTTTATATGATACCACCCCTTGTTCGTCCCAAGTTAAATTATCGTTGTCTTTTATCATACTCAAAAGTAACTCAGCTTTTCTTTTCATGGTTTTTGGTACACTTTGCAAAATTCGAACATACAAGGCAACAGATTGCAGGCCAACAGATGCTGATTCCTGTGCACCATCATCGTTTTTTGGAGGAAAATTGATTGAAGTTGGTTTTGTTTTCTGAAGCGAATTTTGTAACTTAATCAAAGTTTCGCCATATCTTTGAGCCTTTTCTGTTTCTGACAGGTCGGTACTTTGTAAAATTTGACTCATATCTTGCCGAAGATGTGATGCATCTGCAACTTGTGGATTAGGTGGTAAACGAGGTTTTTGAGCTTGTTCGGCTTTCCATCGTTTCATATTTTCTAAGACCTGGTAAGGTACGATAACCATTTTTCTAACAGACATGATTTTTTATCTATAAGATTTTTTATTACAAGATTTTTATCTATAAGATTTTTTTCATTGAAAATGTTTTCATCTACAAGATTTTTTTATCTACAAGGCTTTTAGAACTCCTCCTATTCCTCCGATAACGGCTTTTCCTAACAAAGGTAATAATGCAGGTGCAAGCAATGAAAGAAATCCACCTTTTTGATTTAAAATTTGTTTTTTATCTTTTACAGAGACCGATTTTGAAGCTAAACGTCTGAGATGTTGTCGGCTTGAATACAACTTCTTCTTCTGATCTGGTGATAAATGTACATTGCCTTTTAAAACATTATGACAGCATTCCGATATACACCTTATCGCTTCTGAGGGTGAATCTTTGACAAGCTTTTTACGTATTTTTGGTGTAGCCTGTATCATGGCCATAACCATTGAGCCGTGTTTTTTTATCAGAGGTGTTTTCTTCATGTTGACTTTATCACTATTTCACATCAAATGAAAATAAAAGTTCTATGGCACTATCATTTATACCTGATGTTTTTATCATACTGTCTTTTTTTACAAAAGAAAACTTTTTAACATACTGTCTTTTACAGTCAGAATTACTTTTAAGAAAACTGTGAATAGAGAGCATCAACCAATGTATCAGCGCTAGCCATGGACGAATCCACGGGAACGGATCTTCCTTTCCCAAGGTCAAGCATCTGATTTTTTTCGTCAAGTTTATATCTTCCTGTGCCGAGGTTATATCGCAGCATATCTTCTATCATCCGTCTATATTTTCTTAATCCTTTTTTATGTTTAGCCAATGTATTTGGAGACCAAGCGACGGATGGAATTCTTTGAAACGCTATTTTTTTGCCTGGTAATATAAATCTTGAATACTTTCTTTGGTAATTCCGCATTCTTTTACCAAGTATTTCCTCTCTAGATTTTGGATAGCGTTGATGTTCTGAAATGCTACTTCCTATAGGCCTTCGTTTTCGGGTAGTAACAAATCTTTCATCAGTCATTGGTGGTGGGGTGATAGTTCTTTCATCAATCATAGGTGGTGGGGTGGTAGTTCTTTCATCAATTATAGGTGATGAGGTGGTAGTTCTTGCATCAATTATGGGTGGCGAGGTGATAGTTCTTGCATGCGTTTTCGGAGGATTTCTCTTCTTTGGAGATTTTTTCTTCTTTGGAGATTTTTTCTTCCTTGGAGACTTCTTCTTCTTTGGAGATTTCCTCTTTTGCGGTGCACGTTTTCGTGGAGCACGTTGTCGAGGTTGTCTTTCATTCCCAAATTTCCTAACGGTTTTTGTTCCATCCCATCTCAGTAAACTTCTGATAATAACACCACCTAGAAATCCACCACCTCCAGGTTTTAAAATAATTCTACGTTTAATTTCCTCATCAATATTCGGATCTGCTAACTGTTCGATATCTGCTCTATGTTTTGTCATATACGTGGTGGTTTGTTTTGGTAATTTGATTTTATCTTCAATGATGTTTTGTGCTGCCAGCGTAAACCATTTTAAAATTTCTTTTAACCCTGCTTTCAACACAGATTCTCTTTCATGTCTATTGGTTTGTTGACTTAAATTTCGCAAAGCAGCTAAAATTGAAGTTGACGTGGCTGGTAAAGCCATGTTTACTCACTGTCGTCTATTGATAGAATGACAATATAAATTAAAATGAAGTCATTTTTATTTTTAAAAAACATTATAACGATTAAGCAGGGGAATAAACGGTTGGACCTCTTTCGTCTTCTTCATAACGATGAAATATATCTGTTCGCAGTCTTAATTCTTTATTTGTTCGTGAATGGAAATCGATGACAAGATATCCATGATCCACCGATGTAGCATCTTCATAAGCAGGTAACAAATGTGGGGCTTGCATTTGGTGTGCTAGTGTTTTAATCTGATTCTTATCTCGTTCATTTCGAAATAAAATCATATATCTGGAATTAAGACTGATGGTTCGACTCGATTTTGATTGTTGAAACATATTTTGTGTTATATAAATCACGCTTGCATTACGGTGATGTCCTTTTCTTGTAAACCAAAGTTTAATTTTTTCCTCATCTTTTTCACCCAGCATATCATCAAAGACGATTAAATGCGGTATAGATACATCGCTGACAAGCTCGTTTTCATCGTCAGGAATTCCTTCCACGAATTTTATTAATTCAAACTGCGAATTGAATTTTTCCTGCATAAGATTGTAAGCATACTGCCATTCTTTATAACACCAGACAACTCTTTCAGGAACGATATTGAACAAATCTTCTCGATAGTCAATTAATTTATGAACAAAGACTGTCTTTCCACAACCACTCGGACCTGTGATGAAAATATTACAAGGATGTTGAAATAAAATAGCTTGTACATCCACCTCCATGATTTCTTTACTTTTCTCTTTAAGGATTAATAATAAAATGACAACATAAATAACGATGAAAGCATTTTTATTCAATCATTTCTTCAAAAAAGATCAGCCTTGGAAATTGCAGATAGATCCTAACATTCTATGTTCATGAATTCTTTACAGTACGTTATGTTCTATCTACATACTCAGTTCTCGTTCGTGCTCTTAATTCAAAGACAAAAAAGCAGCTCAATCCCTCCACTAAGCTATAAAAATCCAGTGAACTTTTCCTATAATCATTCATCTCTCGTCTCTCGAGTAGTGCAAATAAATTATAAAGTATACCAAGACGAGAAAAATCAAATATGGTGCAGCTAATTTTTCAATTTTTAAAAAATCTTGCAGAGAGAAAACCTATCTTTAACAATTGTCAATTTTGCAGATGTGTTGTTGTGCTTTTTTTGCAGAGAGAAAAAACTTTTTAGTGATAGAAAAACTTTTTTCAAATAAAAAATCTTGCAGAGAGAAAAAAGTTTTTATCGATAGAAAAATTTTTTTCAAAAAATCTTACAGAGAAAATTTCAGCAATAGAAAAACTTTATGCTTAAAAATTTTTATCATAGAAAAATTTTAAGTGTAAAAATTTCGGATAAAAATTTTTTACAATTTAAAAAAGTTTTGCAGATTAAAAACTAGGGACGAATAAAACTAGGGACGAATAAAATCTAAGATCGGGTAAGTCTAGACGAACTGATTTCCGGGAAATGTCGGAAAAAACCCACACTCAGATCATATAGTTAGGCAATGTCTAAAGATCATACTGCTAGGAGTCAAAGAAAAGACTAAGTCCAACGGTAATAGAGAAAGATTGAGGCGAACAAAGACGGAAAAAAGACTAAGTCCAACGATACTCTCTGCCTGAACCAACATGAGGAGGGGAAAATAACCCATATCGTGGAAAAAAGACTAAGTCCAACGGTGCTAGAGAAAGATGGAAACGAATAAAGAGGACATCTACTTCCGATGCGGCTCCAGGCCTAGGTTCGGGAGGGTAGACCTCGGACAAAATGGCACTCTGGGAGGAGAAGAGAAAACGTCAAAAGACAAAGACGTCGGCTGAGTTCTCTGCAAGACAAGGGGATAACCCCTATACCCAGAACCCAGCACCTAATTTCTACCCCGATCTTTGGTTTATGCCAACTGATGATCCAATCTTTGGGGAGTCTGTGATATCAACCAACCAATGAGTTGATGATGAAGAGGTTTAGAATCCTCTATCTTTCTCTGATTTTTGGAATTAACTTGCTCGGATGATTAATTTAATTCCAATCCAGAGAATGGTAAAAAACAGCTCTTTTCAGAGCTAACATTCATTCCAGAAAGTCCTATCTTCGAGACTTGTCAATTTTACGACTGAGTACCATTCCAAGAGTTACATTCCAAGAGTTACATTCCAAACGATATACTTCAATTCAAATTAACTCAAAAAAGGTTAAGCCCCAACACGATGCTTGTATGGTAAGGATTTATGCTATAAGTCATCTCTGACCAACTCGGAAGATAGCGTATAGCATAAAAGTGTCAAATCTTGTCTGACTAATTCAATCAAATCGACAAATAGTGGTATACATCACCTCAGCTCTCAGATCTTATAGACAAGTTACAAAGCAATACGATCTTTATCTCTAAAGCTAGTTTTTAAAAAAGACTGAGTTCGTCAGACAAATATCTAAAAGATCATACTACTAGGAGTCAAAGAAAAAGACTAAGTCCAACGGTGATAGAGAAAGCCTGAGACGAACAAAGACGGAAAAAAAGACTAAGTCCAACGATGATCTCTGCCTGAACCAGCATGAGGAGGGGAAAATAACCCATATCGTGGAAAAAAGACTAAGTTCAACGGTAATAGAGAGAAAGAACAACTCTCCAAAAAAAGCCTAAGTCCTACGATGCTCTCTGCCTGACCCAAGCTGAGGAGGGAAAATAACCCATATCGTGGAAAAAAGACTAAGTCCAACGGTGATAGAGAAAGGTTAAGACGAACAAAGACGGATAAAAAAGACTAAGTTCAACGATAGTCTCTGTCTGACCCAGCGTAAGTAGGGAATATAGTCCATATCGTGGAAAAAAGACTAAGTTCAACGGTGATCGAGAAAGGTTAAGACGAACAAAGACGGAGAAAAAAGCCTAAGTCCAACGATGATCTCTGGCTGAACCAAACTGAGGAGGGGAAATAACCCATATCGTGGTGAAAAAAGACTAAGTCCAACGATGTTGTCTGGTTGAACCAAACTGAGGAGGTGAAAATAACCCATATCGTGGAAAAAAGACTAAGTCCATCGATGCTCTCTGCCTGAACCAGCATGAGGAGGGGAAAATAACCCATATCGTGGAAAAAAGACTAAGTCCATCGATGCTCTCTGCCTGAACCAGCATGAGGAGGGGAAAATAACCCATATCGTGGTGAAAAAGACTAAGTCCAACGGTGATAGAGAAAGGTTAAGACGAACAAAGACGGAGAAAAAAGACTAAGTCCAATGGTGATAGAGAAAGATTGAGGCGAACAAAGACGGAGAAAAAAGACTAAGTCCAACGGTGATAGAGAAAGGTTAAGACGAACAAAGACGGAGAAAAAAGACTAAGTCCAACGGTGATAGAGAAAGATTGAGGCGGACAAAGTCGGAAAAAGGACTAAGTCCAACAATGACAGAGAAAAAGCCTAAGTCAAACGATAGTGTCTACCTGAACCATATCATTACGACCCGTGCGCACGTGTGTAGATGCATTAAGTCCCCTTTTCACAGACCATAGTTAAAAAAAGGATCCCTGCCGCGTCAAAGATGGTGAACATCTATCTCCGATGAAGAAAAAAGACTAAGTCCAACGATAGTCTCTGCCGAACCATATCATTACGATCCGTGCGCGCAGATGCATTAAGACCCCTTTTCACAGACCATGGATAAAAAGGACCCCCAGCCGCGTCAAAGATGGCGGACATCTACTTCCGGTTTGACATTTTGACCGGTCTTTTGCCTCCCCGGGAGGGGTAGACCTCGGACAAAATGGCACTCAGGGAGGGTAGACCTCGGACAAAATGGCACTCAGGGAGGGTAGACCTCGGACAAAATCAGGTTTTGTCCGAGGTCTACCCTCCTATACTACTCGTGCAGTCTGATCTCAGATCTAAACTGTCTGGGTAAGGAAATATATCTTTTCCAGAAAAGAAAAGGTCTGAAATAGAATTATTTGGGTTTACTAGATTTTTGATCATTATTGAATGGTGTTTTACACCGCTTTCAACGTTATTTCAGTCATATCATGGCAACAGCTCACAAATTCATGTATTTCCTGGGTTTCACCAGTACTAGGCTAGGGCTCTACCTTTTTGAAATTTCATTTCAATTTTTTAGCAGGATAAGGGTTAAACTGTTTACATAGCCCATCTTCCTCTCCTTCCAGCCATGGGGGCCAAGCCCCGGTAGCTCAGTTGGTAGCGTTCAGGACTTGAGAACAGGAGGTCGCTGGTTCGATCCCCAGCTTGGCCAATTTCTTTCCGAGGATTGATGATAGTCATTGCGACAGGATTCATTCTCTCTCACCGCTGACCATTGTTTCGACGATGGTTATGTGGGAAAGTAGCCAGTGGCTTGGAAAGAATATTGTGCGGAGTGCTGGTAACAGAAACTCCAGGAAAGCATGGATAGGTGCACTGGCCGCCGTGATATAACTGAAATAATGCTGAAAACGGCGTTAAACACCATACAATCACCATACAATCAATCCAGCCATGGCACTACAATTTTACAGTCATTGACATGGTTCTTCTTGATGAGATTCTAAAGACTGGAATCAGTCTGTTAACCTATGATCAAACAATCCTGTGGGGCTTTGAAAATATAGCTGGAAAAACTGCATGTATTCAGCATGTTTCTCTTTTTTCCACAGCGTTTTTAAAACATTTTCAAAATTTTGTCATTTGGTAGAGTTAAATACAGTATTTTCATCGAGGAAAAAAAAACTGAAACTGCAACACAAGAAAGCTCACAAACGTTATATTCTCCATATCTCAGTCAATGAACCAGGGAAAAAGTCTTTGCGGAGCATGCAGATTCAGACCAGACTGCTTATAACATGCAGTCAGATCTTGGATCTGTCATGCCAGTTTTCTGAGATACTCTAGTCAAGACAGCAATGGTCCTGCAATATTTAGGCTGCTTTTCCAACCTTAACATGTCTATTTTACCAGTTTAGCGCTCTAAGCGTGTAACTCGCAGCACATGTTTGTCTCATCAGTTAATCCATATACAGTAGGTTGATTCTCATCCTTTCCACATTTCAGATAAAGGGCACAAGGTTACTGTAGTTATGCTCTTGCTTATTAGAATGACTCAAGTACAATGATCTTGTTGCCTGGATCAGACTGTCATTTGAACACTTTGCAGATCAGTATCACAGATGTTCATGTCTTACATCTAATTATTTGTTTATTTGGGATATATATGGGGAAAAAAAAGACCGTGAAATTGTAATGTTTGGATATTGTTTTTCTGAATGTAAAAAACCAGTAGATTAACTGTGCATTTCAACTTTTAGCCAAAATATCCCCTTTTTGATGTCCATGAGGAAGAAAGCTGTTGAAAACATTGTGGGAAAAGGGGAAATGCAGGCAACCAGTATTTTCTCCTTTTCCCACAGTCTTTTTTTTTTTTTTTTTTTTTAACCCTTTCAACGATTCAAATCATCATTTGGTCTACAGTTAATTCGACATGTGCAAATGCTTTTGATTTGAACAAGTCTGGAATCTTATCATTTGGTAAGGGGTTGAGGGTTAGGTAGCTACTGGGTATCTCTACATTCTTTGATTAATGAAGGAGAAATTTGCCAGCAGACGATTTGTCTAGATGAATATGATGGCTTGTTAAAAATGAAGTCATAATGCAGGCATATTTTATACCACTTTTATATGTTATAGTACAGTTTCCAAAGTAGAGTTGCCAAAGTTACAGAAAAGAATATGTGTATTTTTTTTCCCTACTCTTTTTAAAGGGTTGGTAGCTACTGCTATTCATGATGAGTGATACCTAAAGCTTGATAATGGGTATTGCTGATCACAATTGTCACGTATCTTGTACGTTTTTATTGCTGTCGACTGACAAATATATATATAAACTACTTATTTGTAAAAAACAGTTTAAAAAAAGGGGGTTGGGGTATCCTACGTGGCTCATTTGTAAGGTGTAGGATTTTTTTTATCCCATACATAGTTCAAACATCTACCATTTCTTTTTGTGATTTCAAACCACTGTAGTTATTCAGTGTCGACCGATTACAGTGCTTACAGCACTTTGATTTAACTTCACCTTTCTCTCCTACTGTTTTCCTGCAGTTATGAGCAAAGGGTTAAGTTTTGATACTTTGCCACTATTAAAAAAAAATCGAATATTTCAGTCTATTGCCATCAAAATGAATCTAATTTGCTGTTACCTCCAAAAGCGCATCAGACGGATGGAATTTCGGCTGGCTGTCTCCTTTTATCCAGAATGATTGGCGTAAACAAGCCGGAACAAGTTTTTTTACTCAAGTAGTTTATCTTACGGAACACCGTATAGCTGGATCCCGTTTTTATAAACATAATCAATCTTATTACATCAGCTGTGAAGGGGACCAGTTCGATAAAAACATGAGGTTCCGGTAAACATCAACACCTGTAATGAGTGGTATAATGTTTTTTTGAAACTACATAAACATTCAAAATGACCAAGAAAAGAAGAAATCGAAGGGTATAATTTACGATTACTTTTATCTTCTGAGTTCAAACGCCTTACTGAAAGATACTATTTAGCGTTAAAGTCTAATCAATTATTGGTTTTCGTGATCACATTGTGTTCAATTTCAAAATTCATCCGTCTGACATCCTTAATTTTATGTTTCTTATGTATGTGAAGTCTAAACTTGTACCATTAAGTTTTATATAGCAAATCCGAACAATTTAAAACCTGAACAATTTCAAAAAGATTTCTGGTACTTTGCGACTAGTTTTATTTGAAAATAATCAACTGCTTTCTTGCTGAATAATGGCAGGTTTCATACAGTAATAAGTCTGTTTTCTAAATGCCTCTTTCTCATGGTCTTCAAAAGTAGGGATTGTGTGGTAATGGGTTGACCAGTTCTTTACTTTATTTGCAAGTAATTCGCATGTACTATTTCTCTCTGCATATGTACTGTGTTGATATTTGTAATTGCTATTATCATTTGTATATGGGCCGGTGGCCTAAAATTACAATAAACTATTGAATTGAAAAAAAATAAGTCAAAAGACTGTCATGTGGAATTCCAAATAGGGTCACAACCCCTTTTTTTTTCGCTGATGTTGAATCTGTTTTTTAATACGGTTTCTGCCACCTTCACAGCAGCCATTCTTTACATGTTTCTGGAAATCACAAAATCTTATCAGTCATGTTTGAGACTATTGTATGTGTTTTTTACCTGCTTGTCAACTATGAAAATGGACATGGATCAATAGTTAAATGATCATTAAGTTCATAGTAGCATGCTTAAAACAAGGTTTTCCTTAATCTTCTTTTAATGTATTTTTTTTCTCTGACATAAACCAGTGTTCCCACTCACATCTCTTTTTGGGAGTGCATGCGCTCCCTGGAATACAAGTTTGGGAGTGCAAGAGAAATTCTAGGAGTGCACTTAATATTGACAATTATAGAGCATCTATGGAGGACAGTAAGGGTCTGTTGTATTAAAAATTTGTTTTGATGAGTCTAACTCTGCAGTCAGCTGCTCTTGAAAACAATGTGGGTAATTTAAAAAAAGAAGATGCTTGTTATAATTTCCCTACTCATGGGACCAGTTTCAGAAGGACAACTTACAGCCTGATGGCCAGTAGAATTTTCCATTTCACTGTCAGTTTCAGACACTAATTAGCTTTCACTTATTGTTTTATGGAGGTATTTATGTAAATTTACTGTTTAAAGTCATTGATAAAGCTGAATAGACAGTTTGAAATGTCTATGATTAGACGATGACCATGCCAAACCAATTTTTGTTGTGTCATGGGTTTTCGCGTTTCTTGCAACGATCTTTTTTTTATGCCTGTTAAGTTTTGGAGTAGTATTTCCGCATGATTTGACATAGATTTGTCAATAAGAACAGCATGTAGCTTCAAAACCTTTAATTTTACACTAGAAAATTGGATTGATACCAAGTTTGATAAGCGGTGATGACAGTGACTTTCAAACTTGTTAACTTGTCCCAACTGGCGCCACTGGTGATTGACAACAGGAGCCCTGAACCCTGTGTGTGCATGCATATTTCACTTCATATTTTTGTGTATGATTTTTCAACTCATTGGGTGAAAGGGTTTGTTTGCATTGGAAATGTGCAGTAATTGCTTGTTTTACACCTCAGCGGGCGCAAGCTGTGTAATCAACAGGTCACATCATGGGGTAATTATTTTATTAGTTTATTCCAGAGTGCTGCATGATTTGACACAATTTACATATGTCTTACTGAAATTTTTAGCAGTAAAATTTCGCTGCAATGCCATTATTTAAAAAAAAAAACTCTCTATAATAACAAAAGTAAGCAGTCTCGTTTTCATTAGCATCTGTTTGACCTGGATACATAGGAAAGGAAAATCACTCTGAATGATTTTTATGAGCACACTTCTTGCAGTATAATTGCAGATGATTCTGAAATCATCATCGTAACTTTAATGGCTGAAAACTTTTTCAAGAAAAAGTTGGTGGAGATTATTTTATTTGGGCCAGAGCTAGCATTGTAAACATCTTTACAATAGTGGCAATATTGTTTCATAAGTCTCAGTTATATATCTTGGTTGTATATTTTCATGTTTGCACCGAAGAAAGGCAAGAAAAAGAGGACCAGTAAAGTTGACAATATCGAAGAAACCTACAAGGCTGCACCACACTCCTTCATATTTCACAGAGGTCATGTTGGCAAAAATATCAAACAGCTGGTTAAAGATGCGAGAAGAGTCGGAGAACCTTTCACAGCTAGAAATTTGCAGGTAAGGGTGGCTTATGTAGGAGAATATCAAACTAACTAACTCCTTGACTGCTAGCAAAATGAATGATACAGTAGAACCAAGGTAGCTTAAACACTTATGGGACTGGGTACTTGTGTGAATTAATGGCAGTTCTGACAGATCTATGTTTTAGACAAAGTACAAATTGGTCACTGAACAAGTTGCTTGTAGTCTTATTTCATCTTTGTAGCTTTCTTATATGAAAATATCCCCCAAAACACCAAATATCTTAGTCATATACCTTGCATATATTTAGTCACAATCATTTTATAAGCAAAAGAAAGAGTAACATAAGAAAAAGGAAATACATTCGAAAACTGTATATGAGGCAACACTTGACATGGTCTTGTATCCAATTATAGGTCATATCAATGTTGCATGTACAGGCTAACATCTAAGTTGCAGTGGATAAAACTTGTTGTGTTGGAAAACTATACCCTTCATATGACCATATTGTCATAAAATGGCCTCCACACTTATTCATCTCAACAACCTTGAAAAATAAAAAGAACAAAATTAAAGATCATTCATTCACAGCAAGACAATATCTAATTGATAGCTAAAGAGCTCTTCTCCTCTTCTATGGTGACATGCCGTTTTCAACATTATTTCAGTTATATTGCGGTGGCCAGTGCACCTATCCATGCTCTCCTGGATTTTCTTTTACCAGTACTATGCACAGTATATTTCCAAGCCATTTCCAACATGAACATGATCAAAAAAATGGTCAGTGGTGAGGGAGGAATGAATCCTGTCTCAATGACTATCATCAATCCTCGGAAAGAAATTGACCGAGCTGGGAATCGAACCAGCAACCCCCTGTTCTCAAGTCCTGTACGCTACCAACTGAGCTACCAGGGCTTGGCAAGATAACTAAAGAAAGTGTGTACTATTTAGAGTAAGTGTTATAAACAAGCAATACAGCCCCAGAATTACTGCCATTTCAGGAACATTTTGACTAGAATACCTTTGCAAAGAATGTACTATGACAAGTGATCAGACCACATTCTATACTGTCCGCAAAGTGGCCTTATTATGCTTTTCATTCTTTACCAGACATCAAAATTTTAGACTTGTGCATACGATAAATCAAATGTAGCTTAAAGAATGTGTCTTTGTCTTTGATAAATGAAAAAGATGTAAGAAAGGAGAAAATTCTGGTTGCCATGAGAATTTTTGATAGCTGTCTTTGTCACTGTCTTATAAACACAGGATTGGTTTTGAAGGATAACATAGGAAGATTTAGCATAAATTGAAACTTTATGTGTTATGTTTTGTTTTTTCTAAATTCTCCTTTACAGTGTTGTTTAGAGTTTTGTTTTGAATTCTTGCAAAGATGGCAAACTGAAGGTAATGATGGCAGTTTTGAAATGAAACCGCATAATAACAGGTCAGACAGACCAAATTTACAATGGCAATCCCCTGAAAATATGGCAAAATGTGATGGCAAGAATCATTTGACCCTAGTGCTGGAAAACAATTTTTACAGATTATGCATCACAGATACAGTTATTCATATTAAAAATTCATATTAAAATGTACCATAATTTAACCCTTAAAATCTAAAATCTTCAAGCTGATAGTAAAATCCATAATTTTGCTATTTCAAAGTTATTTTTGGGCAGACAAATATCTCTTTTATCAGTGTAGGTCCAAGATCAGACTGCACATTCTGTGCAGTCTGATCCTTGACCTACATTGTCTGCAAAAGGTTCTTGACTGTTAAATCTGAAAGAAAGAGACTTTTGCCAACAAATACATGTAGGAAAAGCTGTACAAAGGCAGGTTCAGTTCTGGTTTTTGTCAGATCATCTTGGAAACAACATTGGAAAATGATGACCAAAGATAAGACCCGATATGCTGTATTTATGATTCTGTTCAATCTGATGTTGATCTTTGTATTCATAAGGTTAACAACCTTGCCTTAACTCTGTACCACACAGTCCTGAGTTTAAATGACCCTGAACATTCACATTTTGTGAAAGAAGGAAATGCTGGTAACAGATACAGTCGTTTGTACCTCATTTTATTTGTCGTCTGCAAACTCTTTCCATTTGGACTGGTCTAAATTTTTGTTGTGTTGTAAAGAGTTAATATGTATACTTATTTAACTCTTTACCAGAAGACAAAATTATAGACTTGTCCAAACTGAGAGCATGTGCAGACAACAAATTTTATATAACACAAAAACTGAAACCTGTGTTTGGAAGAGTAAGAAACAGTGTAGAGAAAGGAGAAAATGCCAGGTACCAGCATTTCCTCCTTTCACCCCAATGTTTTCTGAAGCCTTTTCTTTTGGGTGTTAAAAACAAATTGTTTTGAAAACAATTAACTCGTTATCTCCTGAAACAAGAAAGTGGCAAACCCTTGTAAAATATGAATAATCATCATGAATTGGGCTAGGCAACATAAATGTGTGAGAAGTTATTGTAGCCAAAAGAGAAATTGCTTCTTAATCCTTTACCACACAGTCCCGAGTTTTAATGACCCTGAGGAAGAGGCCTTTTGAAAACATTTTTGGAAAAGGAGAAAATGCTGGTGACCAGCATTTTTTCCTTTTCCAACAATGTTTTCTACCTTATCAAAGACCGATTTCATCATTCTAGTCAAATTTAAATTGTCATCTTCAAAAGCTTTCAACTTGGGCCAGTCTAAAATTTTGTTGTGTGGTAAAGAGTTAAAACTATAAGCAATTTCTCCTGTAGCCACCATGGTTTCAAAAGTGATCTGCTGTTAGACAAAACTGATAATATGCAGTTGGCAATGTCTTAACCTTTACCACACAATCCTGAGTTTAAACGACCTTGAGAAAGAAAGCTTTTGAAAACATGGTGGGAAAAGGAGAAAATGCGGGTAACCAGCATTTTCTTCTCCTCCCACAATGTTTTCTACTCCATCAAAGACAGAAATCATCATTTGAGCCAGATTTAATTTGTTGTCTGCAAATGCTTTCAATTTGGTCTAGTCCAAAATTTTTCTGTTTGGTAACAAGTTAAATGCATTTCCTATTTCCTTTTTAGGTACGAAAAAAGAATGTGTTGAAAGACTTTGTGAGTGTAGCTGGCTTACTGCATGTCACTCATTTCATGATCTTCACCAAGACGGACAAAGCTGTATACATGAGGCTCTGTCGATTACCGCAAGGACCAACTATCACGTTTAAAGTGGTGAACTACTGCCTGACAAGCGATGTTGTGTCATCATTGAAGAAACCAAGTCTACAACCAATACAATATCTACACCATCCTCTCCTTGTCATGAACAACTTTACCGGGGAAGGACAGCATATGAAACTCATGGCCACCATGTTTCAGAACATGTTCCCTTCTATTAATGTCCACAAGGTATCTACAGAAAAAAAATGTGGAGCCATGCCTTGGCAAAAGGGGTTTTAATGTATCTCTAGTATTATACCGAGCAAGTCTTCACATTATGAATCCATAAAATCAGTTTAGTCTTAAAAATAGACTGGATCTGGAGGTAAATTGGTCCTTTGACATGTAGAAAATTTACAAAGAGCAAAAAGTACCGACCCATGTCAGCCTGCGCAAAATGCGCAGGCTGACATGGGTCGATATTTTTTGCAGATACATTAAGCCCCCTTTTCACAGAGCATGGCTCAGTTTCATCTATGTACTCCTAATACGTACAAATATTTGTGTCAAGGAGAGGAAGGTATAATAATGGTCAACTGTTAGTATTTGCAACATGAGGGACCATACTCACCTCACCAATCATTCTAAATTACATTCTTAGTCTAATGCTAGATTTGGAAAATGACACCATTTCTGATTGGCTAAATCATTTGGTTTAGCCTAGGTTGGCTAAATCATTTGGTCTGAAATTGGTCATCTAGCCATTACTATATACTACATTTTCTTAAAAATCTAACTGTTAATGCTTTACATCAGTACAAAATTTTAGACTTGTTTAAATGCATTTGCAGATGACAAATTTAGTGTGGCTCAGATGGTGGAATTGCCATTAAAAATGGAGAAAACATTGTGGAAAAAGGAGAAAATGCTGTTAACTAGCATTTTTTCCTTTTTTCACAATGCTTTCAAAACGTCTGAATCCCAGGGTTGTCAGGTCTGGTGATTGTGTGGTAAAGAGTAAAAAAAACTGCTTGCTTTACTTTCTTTTTGGTATACTGAATATTTATTATTATTCCTAGAAGAGGCCTAGATAAATGGATAGATTAATTGCTTTCCCTAAGCCTGTGTTGCTGATACTCAACTGAAATTGCCTATTGAGATAACTGACAACCTATATTTTGTTAATCCATTATCTCATAATCCCGACTTTTAACGACCCTGAAGAAGGTGGCTTTTGAAAAGATGGTGGGAAAATGAAAAAAATGCAGGTAACCAGCATTTTCTCCCTTTTCCACCATGTTTTCTTTCCTGTTAAAGACAGAAATCGTCATTTTAGCTACATTCAATTTGATGTCTGCAAATGCTTTCAATTTGATGGAGTACAAAATTTTGTCGTTTGGTAAAAGGTTAAAGAATATTGAAATTTTGGCTATTAAACCCCATAAGGGATACATGGCAGACAATTTCAAAAAGATCTTTATAGAATGGGGAGAATAACAACATGGTTATGGTTGGAGAGACAGTAGTGTAGGAGTAGAGCATCAGTATCTCACACCAGAGGTTTTGGGTAAAAACCTTGTGATGTGTTTGGTCAGCCTCTGGAAATAACCACATCACTGCATGAGCACTTATTACAATTTTAGGAAGCAAACATGGAGAGGGATTGATCCAATTTTAAAACTTGTTTCACCATTATGTGGAAAGAAATACTTTTAATACTTTACCTACCATACAATGCCGAGTTTTAATGACCCACAAGTAGAAGGCTTTTGAAAACATTGTAGGAAAAGGAGAAAATGCTGGTGACCAGCATTTTCTCATTTCCCCACAATGTTTTCTAACCTATAAAAGACAAAAATCATCATTTGAGTTACATTTATTTTGTCGACTCCAAATGTTTTTTGCTTGGTAAAGAGTTAAACTACTATGAATTGAATTATAATAAATGTACATGTGAAAACATTTTGGCAGAGTAAAAGAGCCAGTGTTCAATATTAACAATGTCTTTTTTGCCACAGTGTTTCTATGAAGTGGTCTGCTAGAAGACATTTTTATGGTTTGATCATTTGTTGTCTCTACATAACTCTAGGTAAATTTGGATGATGTGAGAAGGTGTGTGCTGGTGAACTATAACTCGGATACAAAGCTGATTGACTTCAGACACTAGTAAGTATATACATGTACCAGTTACCAAAATTATTAAAAAAGGGGAGCATTCAGCATGTACAAAATATGATATTTGAAAACATGAAGTCAGCATGAATGATAAATCGATATGAGCAGTGCTCTGTGTTACAGGAGATCACTACCTGACGATTGCCTTTGGGAGAATTCTCTTTAGCTCACGGGTTAGTGTGTTGGTCTTTTAAACCTCCACAAATGAGGATCTTTGCCACACAGGTTCGAATCCTAGCCAGAGCAGTTTATATTTGAGCTATGCATTTGTTACAAGCTTTCATGTTCGTAAAATGGGGCTCGTCCAGGATCGGCCTTTGAGCCATTTATTGTCCATAAAATTGCCTGTTAATGGCTATTGAGCCATTTGTTGTCTAAATAATAGACTTACTGGCTAATAAGGCTTTCCGTCATTAAATGATGACTTCTCTTAGGAAGGGGTGTGTTACGGGAGATCACTCCTTCCTTATAGCATAGCTTCTTCTCGTATAAAAACAATACCTGACAACTGCATTGGGGAGAATTCGCTTTAGCTCAGGGGTTAGTGTATTAGTCTTTTAAACCTCAATAAACAAGGATATTTGCAGCATGGGTTCGAATCCCAGCAGGGGCGATTTGTATTTGAGCTTTGCATTTGTTGCGAACTTTAATGTTCATAAGATCTGACAAAATGGGTCAAATGCTTCACTGTGATACGTTATAAATGCCAAGCAGTTGCAAGTCATCATATAATTATGGATCCATCAATCCATTTTGGCTAACATCCAACTGAATTATTAAGTAGACTTGTCCTTTGACATGCAGAAAATTGACCAATAGCAAAAGTTTCAGCCCATGCCAGCCTGTGCAGGCTAACTTGGTTTGATTCTTTTCGCAAAAGCATCAAACTAACTTTTCAATGTGTGTTTCTCACAAGGTGTCTGCTGTAAGACAAAGTAGTTGGCTACTGGAAGTATTTGCTTAACCCTTAACTTATTACCAAATGATAAATTTTGGACTTGTCCAATTGAAAGCATTTACCAACCAAATATTAAGCATGCACAGTCTCTTGGTATGTCATATGTTTATGTCATTAGTCATCACAACAACTTAACGTTGCTTTCACTTTGATTATGTGGGAAAGCAACCAGTGGCTTATTAACCCTTTACCACAAAATCCCTAGTTTTAACGACTGTGGGAAAAGCTTTTGAATGGAGAAAATGCTGGTAACCAGCATTTTCTCCTTTTCCCACAATTTTCTATTCTCAATTTAAGGTAAGTTTCATCATTTAAGTCACCTTTGATTTGTCACGTGCAAATGCTTTGATTTTGGACAAGTTTACCATTTTGTCATGTGGTAAAGAGTATGTTACTGGTAAAGAAAATCTAAGAAACACATGGACAGGTACATGGGGCAGATATGTAACTGAAAGACGGTTGAAAATAGCCTTAAAGTGGCTCAAATAATAGAACTAGCTTTGGGCCCACAGACATTGAAATAAGGGGCCAAGTTGGAAAACGGGGGGGGGGCCACGCACGAAAAAATATTTTATTACTGATATGTTCACCTTTTTATTAGCTCACCTGAGCACGAAGTGCTCAAGGTGAGCTATTGTGATCGGTCAATGTCTGTCGTCCATCTGTCCGTCCATTCACAATTACAAAAAAAATCTTCTCCTCCTAAACTAACAATCAGATTTCAATCAAACTTCACAGAAATGATCCTTAGGTCATGCTCTTTCAAAATACGTCAAAGAATTGAATTCCATGAAGAACTCTGGTTGCCATGGCAATCAAAAGAAAAAACTTTAAAAATCTTCTTGTCCCAAACTGTAAGGGCTAGAGCTTTCATATATGGCATGTAGCATCATCTAGTGGCCCTCTACCAAAATACTTCAAATAATGGCCCTAGTGTGGAAATTGGCCCTATGTTGTGGGTTCTCGGATTTCACATAGAGATAAAGAAGGAAATCTTTAAAAATCTTCTTGTCCCAAACCATAAGGGCTAGAGCTTTCATATATGGCATGTAGCATCATCTAGTGACCCTCTACCAAAATACTTCAAATTATGGCCCTGGTGTTAAAGATTGGCCCTATGTTGTGGGGTCTCGGATTTCACGTAGAGATAAAGAAGGAAATCTTTAAAAATCTTCTTGTCCCAAACCGTAAGGGCTAGAGCTTTCATATTTGGCATGTAGCATCATCTAGTGGCCCTCTACCAAAATACTTCAAATTATGGCCCTAGTATTGGAAATGGCCCTATGTTGTGGGTTCTCAGATTTCACATAGAGATAAATGGGGAAATCTTTAAAAATCTTCTTGTCCCAAACCGTAAGGGCTAGAGCTCTCATATATGGCATGTAGTATCATCTAGTGGCCCTCTACCAAAATACTTCAAATAATGGCCCTAGTGTGGAAATTGGCCCTATGTTGTGGGTTCTCGGATTTCACAGATAAAGAAGGAAATCTTTAAAAATCTTCTTGTCCCAAACCGTAAGGGCTAGAACTTTCATATTTGGCATGTAGCATCATCTAGTGACCCTCTACCAAAATACTTCAAATTATGGCACTGGTGTTAAAGATTGGCCCTATGTTGTGGGTTCTTGGATTTCACATAGAGATAAAGAAGGAAATCTTTAAAAATCTTCTTGTCCCAAACCGTAAGGGCTAGAGCTTTCATATTTGGCATGTAGCATCATCTAGTGGCCTTCTACCAAAACAGGTAAAATTATGGCCCTGATGTGAAAATTAGCCATACTTTGTTGGTCTCGGATTTCACATAGAGATAAAGGGGGAAATCTTTAAAAATCTTCTTGTCCCAAACCGTAAGGGCTAGAGCTTTCATATTTGGCATGTAGCATTATGGTGTTGAGTCTTCTTGCAAGTGGTTGTGGGAAAGAGGTTGATCACCATTATATCTTGAAAAGAGTCAACTCAATACTGATCTGCTAAAATATTAATTAATTTCTTGAGCATCTCTGCAACAATTATAGTAAACTTTGCTTATTACTATATTGCTTAATACGATATATTGCTTATAATGACATTAATCCGTTGGTCCCAACAGGGTCTCTTTTTTATAAGAATATACATCAGTTAAAACGATATTCAGATAAAACGATATGATTTCTTCGGTCCCCTGAGTATCATTATAAGTGGAACCCTATTTTGGGCTGTCGCAGATGTCAACCCATACCAGGTATGTGCCACTATTGGGAAACACTGAGTCTTTTAACTGCTTTCTGCAATTATTGTCTAATTGTTGTCAACTTTTCATTTGCCTGTCTATCAAAAGGTCATTGCATATCTAATTTATTTTTGGACCTACTCATAAAAAAGGTATAATCACAATATTAAGACTGAATATGAAGGCCATATCTGTGAACGATGGCTTATATGCAGAGCAAAAAACAAGAGGCAAGTGGCCATAACAATGACAGCTGAGTTGCATTTCAGGTGAGCGATTTAGGACCATCATTGTCCTCTTGTTTAACAAGTGTTGCCTTTTTATTTAACAAGTGTATTCCCATTCATGTATCTATGAATACTATGCTTAGTAAATTGCTACACTGCAGAAGTTATCACTGTTAATTGAGGCAACCTTATTTCTGCCAATAATTTAACCCTTAAAAATAACAAAATATATCTGTCAATGGTAGACTTTTGAAATTCTGACATTCCATCACAAAGGGATTTAACTTTCCCATTGATCACTCAAACTACAGTTTATTTTCTCGTCATAAACTAATTATCTTTGATCCGATCATCCGGAAGCCATTTTGGTTGAAACTCGCGTTACTATGTGGTTTTATTTTCATAGCTTGAACAAGGGGTAGGGACTGGCCCAGTTGTGCTCTCCCATGGAATACTTTCAACATGTTATGCCTTTTTTGTGCCATTGATACTTCCAAAATACTCAGAAAATCGCTTCATTGTGATCTTGAATGATCAGCAGAAAATCAAGGAATCGTAACTTTCGGTACCCTTTGTATCTCCCGAAACCGTTCGATACGAAGGATACTAGTTTAATGGTAACCATAACATCTGTCAGGTTATCGATAAATTCTCACTTGCATATGTTTATTGACCAGAAAAAGCAGAAATGGATGAAAAGGACAGTAATTCGCAGAATGGTTCTCTTACAATCAAGTGGTTGGTTTAGAATTGCGCCATCTGGGACTTAAGGGGGCCTTGGGCGCAATGGTGCCTTCTGGATTGAACACCGATAATAGGGTAGGAAACATTGTGGGACAAGGAGAAAATGCTGGTTACCAGCATTTTCTCCTTTTCCCACAAAGTTTTCAAAAGGCATTTTTCTTAAGGGTTGTTAAAACTTGGGATTTTGTGGTGAAGGGTTTTAGTCATTGTCTATGACAGTTCTAGCTTTTTGTACCTTTTTTCTAGTAACATAAAGATTGCCCCAGTTGGCGTAAGTAGGAAAGTGAAGAAGCTCATGCAGTCCAAAATACCAAACCTATCTAAGTGTACTGATATCAGTGACTACATCACGCAGTGAGTATCCTATACATATGAGCCATGCTCTGTGAAAAAAGGGATTTGATACATCTACATGATGCATTATACCAAGCATCTTATCGTATAATCATGGATCCATGAAATCCATTTTGTCAAAAACTACGGAGTCATGAAGTAGACTGGTCTGTTGACATGCAGAAAATCGACCTATAGCAAAAAGTTTTGGTCCAGGTCAGCCTGCAGCTATTCTGCAGGCTGACTTTGATTGATACATTTTATGGATGCATTAAACCCCCTTTCAACAGACTGTGACTCATATGTACTTTTCCTTCTTTATTACTAAACCAGAGGTAAAGACTGATCAGGAAACAGTGTTAAAACTAGTGCTAAATTTTAGTTAGATATTACGAACTTTTATTTGATAGAAGAGCAGGTTGACAACAAATTGAAAATTATGCTCTTCAATTGGTAAAACTCAAAATCCCTTTTTTTTTTTTTTAACCACACATTTTTTTACAACACTGTTTTTTAAAACGTCATTTATATGGTCATGGGTTAAAATAACTTGTGTAGGTATGGTTAAACTCATTACCAGGCAACAAAATTTTAGCCATACTCTGGCAAAAGGGGATTTTGTGTTTTGCTGTGATGCATTAGACCAAGCAAATCATCATTTAATTCTTTACCAAACAACAAAATTTTAGACTTGTCCAAGTTGAAAGCATTTGCAGACGACAAAATAAACTTGACTCAAAAATTGAAAATTGTTTTGGGGAGGTTAGCAAACATTGTGGGAAAAGGAGAAAATGCCTTCTCCTTTTCCCACAATGTTTTCAAAAGGCTTTTTCTTCAGGGTCGTTAAAACCCGTGATTGTGTGGTAAAGAGTAATTATTGATCCCTAAAATCTATTTTTTTTAACAGCTGGCTGTATCATTGGGTAGAATGGTCCTTGGACATGTAGAATATTTACTTAAAGCAAAAAGTTTTGACCCATGTCAGGCTGCATGGACTGCACAGGCTGACATGGGTTGATTTTTTTTTTTAGATGCATTTAACCCCTTTTCACAGAGCATGGCTCATTTTAGCTGTAGTAATCTATATAGAGGGCATTTGCAGACAAAAATTTAATTTGGCTTAAATAATGGTAAAAATATCATAGAAAGGATAGAAAACATTTTGGGAAAAAGGAGAAATTGCTGGTTGCCAGCATTTTTCTCTGTTTCCCACAATTTTTTCAAAAGTCTCCTTCCTCAGGATCATAAAGTTACAGGATTGCTTGGTTTCAGTTTTTTCCATCTAATTTCAGATCATTCTTTTGTTACTTTTGAATGTTCCTCCATTGTGCCATTAATTTTGTAAAAGCTTTTAGCAGTTCTACAATGATAAGAATTTTACAGAGCTGGATATACATCTTCTGAGAGTGAAGGAGAGTTGGATGGTCCCCATAATGAGGTTATTTTACCACAGGATGTCAAGGACAGAGGAAACATCAAGTCAACCAAAAGTGCAATAAGGTCAGGGTTTTTACTTTAACTGATGCAATAAGCAAGCGTATGACCCTTTACCATACAGTCCCGACTTTTAACGACCCTGAGGAAAAAGCTTTTTGAAAACATTGTGGGAAAAGGAGAAAATGCTGGTAACCAGCATTTTCTCCTTTTCCCACAATGTTTTCTACCCTACCAAAGACAAATTTCATCATTTGAGCAACACTTGAATTGTAGCCTGCAAATGCTTTCAATTTGGACAAGCCTACAGTTTTGTTGTTCGGTAAAGAGTTAAGAGGCTTTTCAAAATCTGAACTGGATTGTGGCTTGGAAGGTGGATAGAAGAGAGACAGATAGAGACAGAGTGAAAATGCAATTTTGTTCTAACCCTTTACCACACAATGCGGCCTTTTACCAACCCTGGGAAAGAAGCCTTTTGAAAACATTGTGAGAAAAGGAGAAAATGCCAGTAACCAGTATTTTCTCCTTTTCCCACAGTGTTTTCTACCCTATCAAAGAAAAATTGCCCCACTTGGGCCACACTGAAATTGTTGTCTGCAAATGCTTTCGATTTGGACAAGGCTAAAATTTTGTCATCTGGTAAAGGGTTAAAGAGATTGTTGTGTGAAACTATTTTGACTATCTGATAGATTTGAAATCTTATGCAGGTGCAATGGTCTTTAACAGATCGAAGCGCAATTGAAGCATAGCTTACTTGAATCATTTAGCATTGGACATGGATTTCCTGCATGGGCTATAAGTGTACAAGATGTTATGAGATATTATGCTGAGTCTGAATTGTTTCAAAAACTTGTTTTGTGATAAGAAGCCTGGAACAGTGTTATTAACCCATGGAGAGCTTTATGAATCAAATAGATGTAATTTTTTTATGTAAAAAAAAAAAATTCAAATTTGACTTTCAGAGCTTTTCTGGCCAGAATATCTCACAATCTATGGCACATTGTAAATCTTTGATTATACTGTACATGCTCTGTGAAGTATACTTTGATAAAAGGGATTGAAGCTGTGTCTTTGCTGTTTATGGGTTACATAGGTTTAAATGTAAGGTTCATGTCATTCATCTTGAAAATGATCTTCATGATTAAATACAAAAAACTTACTGTTTAATAGATTGACTGAGCTTGGACCTCGAATGACACTTCAGCTGATAAAGATAGAAGATGGTATTGCAAAAGGAGAGGTTCTCTATCATTCACTCATTCATAAAACTCCAGATGAAATTGAGCATTTGAAGGAATTTAGGGAGAAAAAACGGTATGGTGCCAACCCTTTGGTTCTGTGTAGCAAATTTGTTTTTCATAGTTTGAGGAAATTGATGTATCTTGTTAGCTCCACTGGCCGAAGGCCAGCGAGCTATTGTCATGGCGTTGTGTCCGTCGTGCGTGAGTCCATCCATCCGTGCGTGCGTCCGTAAACTTTTTCTTTAAAAAACTTCTCCTCAGAAACTATTGACTGGATTTTTACCAAATTTCACAGGAATGTTCCTTTGGTGGTCCTCTTTCAAATTCCTTCAAATAATTGTGTTCCATGAAGAATTCTGGTTGCCATGGCAACCAAAGTAAAAAACCTTTAAAAATCTTCTCCTCCCAAACCGCTATTTGGATAGCATTATTATTTTGCAGGAATGTTCCTTAGATACAGGTTTACAGAATTCCTTTAAAAAAAAATGATCTGTCAAAAAGCATGGCTTTTATGGGAGACTCATTTTCCTTTTATGGTATAAAGTAAAATCTTTGAAAAATTTCTTCTCTAAAACTATTCATTGGATTTCATTGTTGTTTTGCAGGTAAGTTCCTATGGTGGTTGTCTGCCAAATTGTTTCTATGGTGATTGTATACCAAATTCCTTTTAAAAAAATGATACACCTAAAAACACATTTTTTTACAGACAAGGCTTATATTTCAAAAAAATGTTCTTCTCCAAAACTATTTATTGTGTTAGTTTTATCGACTAACAAAGAAAAAGGAAGAAAATTGGATTGACTTGACCTAGTCAGGGCTGTCCTATTTAAGCCCACACATTTTCCTTGGTATTAAGATCACAATTTACTCCAGTGATATGCTATTAGTTAGTACTAGTAATAAAATATCACTGGCCATAAAATTAATAAGATAAAAGCTTGAGCACCTTTCACAACTTGAGCTTTTCAATTTTGCCTTATTACTAAGCCTGAGTAACCATGCCAAGATAAAAAAGAAAAAGTATTTTAATAACAAAACCCCCATGTTGTAGGTACTTTATAGTCCTTTTGATATAGAACAAGAGAACCTCTGCACTTTTATTAGTTTTGGTAAAGATTTGTTGACCTACTAATGAGTAAATGCAGAGTGGACAGAAGGGGTGTAAATCCTGGTGACCTGGTACAAAGTGGGACAGGGCTTTACATTTGTGATAAGGCATTAATGTTATCCAGTCAAACTGATCCCGCAACTTCAGTACACCAGAATTAATCTGTGCCCTGGAGCAGGATATTTGATTTATGTAAATGCATTTGTAGACCATTTTGTGTTGTTTGCCACAGAAGACATTCTAACTGTGACTGTGAAAAGTTGATTATTAGGGATTAGGTGTTCATTGTATGCTAGCATATTTCATTCTATCTGGTGTATTGATGTAAGTTGATCTATATTGCTATAACATTCATTCATTTGCCCTCCTAGCTGTTCTTTTAGATTACCCCTTTACCACACAATCACAACTTTTAACAACCCTGAGAAAGACATATTTTCTATATTTTGATGTTTCCCCGCCCAAAATGGTTTGTGAAAGGACCTGTTGCAGACAACATATCTTCAAATTAGTAAGACATATATAAAAAAGGATAGAAATTATTGTGGGAAACCAAGAAAATGCTGGTTACCATTTTTTTCTTCTTTTCTCACAAGTTTTTTCCATACCGTTTTTCTTCAGTGAGCTAAAATGCAGGATTGAATGGTAATTGTTAAAAACTTCTTTTCGCCATTATAGAAATATCAGGCCTGTGGAGCGATACAGGCGCTCAAGCGCCTCTAGTTTTTTTGACTAACGCTCGTATTCACAGTTTTACTTGTTACTAGAGAACAAAATTTTACAGCTGTCTGCATTGGAAGCATTTGCAGACAATGAAAAAAACATTGCACGAAAAATGAAATCTGGCTTTGGAAGGGCTTTTGAAGAAAACATTGTGGAATAAGGAGAAAGTCCTGGTTATCATCATATTCTCCTATACCCACAATGTTTTCAAAAGCCTTCTTCCACAGGTTTGTTAAAACACAACATCATTTGTAAAAATTTAGTTAAAGCAATAGTATTACTTCCTCTCACAGGAATTTCAAGTGGATTTTTTTCCCCAAAAAATCTCATACCAATTTTTATTGGTTAATCCAGTCATCTTGATCTTGATTTCTAGATACAGAAAAGAAAAAGTAAATATGATCGATTTATTATATTCATTAATAGCATAAATTTGTGTTACCCATATTGAATAAGGACGTTATAATAGTTGTCTATGCAAATTTGTTTTCTGGGCTTTACCTAGGTACTTCCTGTATGAGTATTCACAATCAAATGTATTTCCAGAAAATTGAAAGAATCAAGGAAACAACAGCAGCTAGCCAATGTGAAAAGAAAGCAACAAGAATTGGAAGCACATAAACAACGCAGTTTGGCAGGAATGAAGAGAAAACAGCAGGAAATGGATGGCGATGAAGTAGAAAGTCCAGAAACAGCTGGTACAAAATTAAATTTCTATTGGGGGACAAAATTGTAGACTTGTCCTTATTTAAAGCATTTGCAGACAACAAATTAAATGTACAGTAGCTCAGATGATGGAATTTGTCTTTTAACTACTTACCAAACGACAAATTCTTGGAATGGACCAAACTGAAAGCATTTCCAGACGACAAATTAAAAGTTGCTAAAATGAGGTTTTCTCTTTTTGATTTTGTATAAAACATTGTGGGAAAAGGAGAAAATGCTGGTTACTAGCATTTTCTCTTTTTCTGACGATGTTTTCAAAAGCCTTCTTCCATAAGGTCATTAAAAGTCGGGATTGTTTGGTAAAGAGTTAAAGAATAGGAAGCATTGTGTTACAAGGAGAGAATGGTTTTATCTGCATTGTCGACATTGCTTTGAAAGATAGAAAATAATATCGCGAAAGTAGATTTTTTTCAAAATAGAGAAATACTATTTGACTGCATGTAGCTTCTCTAATATGCATAATGCTTTTCCTGAATAACTATACATGCACATAGCTTGGACCTTCAATTCTCCCTATGTGTTTGAGTTAACCCTTTACCGGACGACAAAATTTTGGCCTTGTCCAAATTGAAAGCATTTACAGACGACAATTTCAATGTGGCTCAAATGGTGCAACTTTTCTTAGATAGGGTAGAAAAAATTGTGGGAAAAGGAGAAATGCTGGTTTCCAGCATTTTCTCCTTTTCCCACAATGTTTTCAAAAGGCTTCTTTCTCAGGGGCATCAAAAGGTGGCATTGTGCGGTAAAGGGTTAAGTAGTCCAAGACTTTCATATGGGGTAATGGGTTGATAATCTGCCTCCTAAATCTTTTACACTGGTCCATATTAACACTTAAAGTGCCTTTCGCTACTACAATTGCCTCTAGTTAGTGAGGATCAAGATCAGACTGTATAAAACATACAGTCTGATCTTTGATCTACACTGTCTGCTTTGCAGACATTCTGAACAAAAACGGGCTTGAAATTGCAGTTACTTGGATCTTACTTCTAGAATGAAAGTGTCTGTTGGGTTATTTTGGTGTTGTCAGTATTTTGAGTTGACGGCATTTGCAGACACTAACTGTTGCTCAAATGATGGGATTTGTGTTTGAAAATAAGGTAGGAAATCTTGTGAGAATAGGAGAAGATACTGGTCTCTCCAGCATTTTCTCCTGTTTTTTTTTTTATGTTTGCAAATGCCTTCCTGCCCACGGTTGCTAAAACATGGGACTATGTTGTAAAGCATTAAAGCATTTAATTTTGTAGGCAAAGTTACAGTAAAGCTAAGTGTGTAGATACATTAAGTCTAAAAGGAACCATGTCTTACACAAACTAGTTATTGTAGGCAAATTATATCTGAATAGATACTTGGTAACTGTAAAATGTTAAAAAGAAAACTTTTGACATGGTGGGATCGTAGTGGGAAATTTGTCTTCATAGTCAAAACACCATAAGAAGTTACCTGCCGTGTGGCTTAGGTGTACTGTCATAGAAAACCATGAGACAAGACTACCATAAAGATGGCTTTTCTTTTTCTTTTGAACAATAAACTTCACTACAACCCAGTCTAACCATCAAAGACATTGTGTTGATATTCATGGTTATATGACTACAGTTAGAGGATCTGTATTTACCAACCTTTCTTTGTTAATTCTTTCTTACACAATCCCTAGTTTTAACAACCCTGAAAAAGAAGCCTTTTGAAAACATTATGGGCAAAGGAGAAAATGCAGTTAACTAGCATTTTCTCCTTTTCCTACAATGTTTTCTACTCTATCGGACACGGAAATCATCATTTGAACCATATTCATTTGTCGTCTGCACTAGCTGACAATTTGGAGAAGGCTAAAATTTTGTCGTTTGGTAAAGAGTTAACCCTTGTGGTGCTGAACCTGGATTCAATTACTCATGCAGACAGTGCAGATCAAGATCAGACTGTAGAGAACATGCGTTCTGATCTCGATCTACACTGTCCACTTATTTTCTGGATATTCTGACAAAAAGAGCTTTAGAATTGCAGTACCTGCATCTTTAGGACTAACTGTGAATGTCCATATTCGTTTATTTAGAACTGTACAAGAGTTAAGTTTAAATCCTGAATGCCACAATTGGCTATCTGATTGGCCGACACAGAACATCTCAATCAAACAGTTGGCTAGTCTTTAGAATAAGAAAAGTTTTTAGAATTTTTCATTTAACCCTTTTTCACAAAATCTGAAGTTTTAACAACCCTGAAGAAGACTTTTGAAAACATTGTTGGAAAAAGAGAAAATGCTGGTAACCAGCATTTTCTCCTTTTCCACAATGTTTTCAACCCTATCCAAGACAAAAATCATGAAGGCTACATTTTTTTTTTTTTTGTCTGCAAATACTTTCACTGTGATCTAGTTCAAAATTTTGTCATTTGGTGAAGAGTTAAATGGACCCAGATCTCAGACAGATATAAATTCTACTTTAGGTGTGGAAGTAGATGAGGATGATGATGTGGAGTACTTCAGAGAGGAAGTGGGAGTCATGCCTGATAAAGGTAATACAGCTCTCTGTCTTCTATTTTTTCCCCCTTTTTATTTCTATATACATAGAGGATTTTTTTTTTTTTTTTTTTCAGTGAGAGATCGAAATTTATTTCATCTCGTGAACATCATCAGTAATATTTTCATGAGTGGCTGCACCACTCGTGAAAATATTACTGATGATGTTCACGAGTTGAAATAAATTTTGATCTTTCACCAGAAAAAAACAAATATTCTATCTATTTTATGCTTCTAACCCCTATTTTGTTGCAACTTTCATTAAAATCCAATCCAGTTGTTTTGGGTTATTCCCCATGGCGTACCCTCCTCATATAACAACGCATTACAATATTATATAAAGCACGAGAAATATAGTGTAAATTAAATCATATTTTCCTCCATTTGAATAGCATGCGCTGATTACCTAGGTAACCAGTGCACAGGAACTACTGTTTCAGCCTTCAATTGAAGAGTTAGAAAATATAAGATCAGTATTTTCACTGGTCATAACCATGAAATTTCAAACCATAATCCACCATTTTTTTCGCGATAAACTACTGAAAAGCATGAAATAAATCGTTTTATTAGCTCCACTGGCCAAAGGCTAGTAGGCTTATGCCATGGCCCTGTGTCCATTGTGCATCCATCTGTCGGTGCGTGCATGTATTAACTTTTATTTCAAAAATTTTCTCTGAAACTGCCTATCAGATTTTAACGAAACTTCACAGAAATGATCCTCCCATGGCCCTCTTAAAAAACTCTTCAAAGAATTTGATTCCTATAAAAACTCTGGTTGCCATGGGAACAAAACTGAAAAATATTGAAAATCTGTAAAAATCTTCTTGTCCGAAACCATAGGGCCTAGGGTTACCAAATTTGGTTATGTAGCTTTATCTAATGGACCTCTACAAAAAAACTTCAAATTATAGCCTTGCGATCAAAAATGGCCCCACCCCAGGGGTCACAATTTTTACATTGTGAAAACTTGAAATATCTTCTTGTCCTAAACCATATGGCCTAGGGCAACCAAATTTGGCATGTAGCTTCATCTAATATCTTCTTGTCCTAAACCATATGGCCTAGGGCTATCAGATTTGGAATGTAGCTTCATCTAATGGACCTCTACAAAAACTCATCAAATTGTAGCCTTGGGATCAAATTTGGCCCCACACGGAGGGTCACAAGTTTTGCTTAGGTTTATATGATGAAAACTTTAAACATCTTCTTTTCCTTAACCATATCGCCTAGGGCTACCAAATTTGGCATGTACATGTAGCTTCATCTGATGGACATCTACAAAAACTCATCATCTTATAGCCCTAGGTCAAAATTGGCCCTACCTGGGGCCACAAGTTTTACATAGGCTTCTATGGTGGAAACTTTAAGTTTTCTAGTCCTAAACCATATGGCCTACTAAATTTGGCATGTACCTTTATCTAATAAACCTTTACAAGAACTCCTCATACTATAGCCCCGTGGTCAAAATTGGCCCTGCCCCACAGGTCCAGTGGACTGATACAGGGCCATCATGGCCCTCTTGTTATACTAGTGATAACAGGGCAAGGCAAGGCATAAGAACAAGGAACATAGAAGCTTCTAGAATTGTGAGACATCTTTTTCAGGGGTTTAGAATTTTATTGTCATATTGCACAAAGAACTGGAATTTCAGTCTTTGAAACAGTGTTACATCTTTGCAAGTTTGAAAGTAGGAATATACAGTAAATTTTTGAAGGTCCAAATATTAAAAAGAAATAGGAAATAGTTCAAATTACTATTTTATTCGAGAAATTTGTTGGAAATTTCAGTTTGCTTTTTAACAGCATGTAATTTTGTAGTAAATTAAAGGATCAGTTTGTCGTCACAAGATAGCATGGGTTTTTCTTTCAAAAAAGATAAACAACAGCAATTCTGATTCTGTGTATACCTCTTCTTTGGTAAAAATAAGTTAGCACATATTTCTAATTAAGCACTATGTTTGAATGATGGCATTTTCAAAAAAATCAAGACTATATAGAAAAATATGCTGATTAGGTTTAACTTTTCACCTCCAGCTGACCACTTCTACAAAACATTGTGGTGAAGGAGGAAATTGCCTGTGATGAGCAACAATGATATTTCTTATATTCATATTAAGCGGAATGTTTTTATAACAATCAGCAGCAAATTTTTGACTTGAAGTAATTACATGTTGTAAATGTATGTTTCAGATGCTAATTTGCCAAAAGGCACAAAGAGAGCTATAACACAGTCACACAAAGGCAACAAAGCTCAGAAGAAAGACAGTCATGGAAATGTGAAGAAAGATAATAGTGTAAAAGCAGTGGGTAGAGATGGCAAAGACTTTAAGAATAAACAGAGAGATACAGAAAATCATGATGGGAAGAGAAAGAAATTAAAATGGAGTACAATGACAATAGAACAGAGAAACAGGGCTAAGAAAAAACTGAAAGAAAAGAAAAAGATAAAGAAATTTGGGAAAAAGAAAAAAGGAGCCAAGATCTAAGTTTTGATTAATGTGCTGTTTCATCAGGTTACTGTGTCATCTCGAGTTTCTTTCCAGCTGATAACTTTTCACACATGCAACAGAAAGGTAAAAGGAGAAATTGTCGTATGAGCAAATTATCCTTTTGCCATAATGTTTTCACTTGTATTCATGTATTAAATCTTCATTCATGTAGATAATCCCTATTTTACCAAAGTTGTCAGCTGGAAATTAGTTTCAGGAATATATAAGTTAACCCTATACCAAACAATTCCAAGTTTTTACGACCCTAAAAGACAAGGCTTTTAAAAACACCGGGGGAAAGGAGAAAATGCTGGTAACCAGCATTTCACCTTTTCCCACAATGTTTTGTACACATTCAAAGACAAATTTAATTATTTTATCCACATTCAATGTGTCGTCTGCAAAAATTTCGATTTTGGACAAGTCTAAAATTTTGTCATCTAGTAAAGAGTTCTGTACTCTGTACATAAAATACTTTGACATCAATCATTGATTTCACATAAGTATGTAAAGTGTTACTATTTAACCCTTTACCACACAATCCCGATGTTCAACGACCTTCAGGAAGAGAGCTTTTGAAAACATTGTGGGAAAAAGGAGATAATGCTTGTAACCAACATTTTCTCCTTTTCCCACTATGCTTTCTACCTTTGCAAAGGAAAATTCCTCTCTTGGAGCCATAATTTTTTATCGTCTGTAAATGCTTTAAATTTGTACAAGTCCAAAATGTTGTCATTTGGTAAAGAGTTCAACTCTATTTTGAGAATAGAAACAGTAAAGCCTTCCAGTTGTATGGGTCATAAGGCTGAATGCTAATGAGATTTATTTATCATATATGAAAATTGTACTATATTTGGTCTTCACTCAGCAGCTTTTTTTTCATTGTACTTACTTTCTTGTTTTCTTCCAGAGATTAGCTTTCTGAGTACAGTTTAATTGACATAGTATTTAGCTACTTGTTACTCCCTGAAACAGATATCCAGCAAAGAGTCTTGTAGACACTTTGGTATACACATGCCATGCTCTGGCAAAAGGGGGCTTTATGCACCTCCGTGATGCATTATAACAAGCAAGACATCGCATACTTGTGGATCCTTAAGAGCCATTTTGTCTAACAACCGACTGAATAATGAGGTAGAATGGTCCTTTGGCATGCAAAAAATTGATCAAAAGCAAAAAGTTTCTATCCATGTCAGCCTGTGCAGACTGCACAGGCTGACGTGGGTTGATACTTTTTGCAGATGCATTAAGCCCCCATTTCACAGAGCATGGCGTATGTGTATATGGTTAATGGTTAATTACAATGTACTGAGGCTTCATACATTTAATACATGTGAAAATATTGCTTCAAATGGAAAAAAAAATGCATGTAAATGAATTAAAAAGTAGCATACCTCAGGTGGGTTGACATTACCAATTACTCATGCTTGCAATTGGCATTTCTTTAGTTTGAATATGTAAATCTACTTTCCCTATAAGTAGTATGACTAAGTATTCAAACTACATGTACTATTAGATAGACAGTTTATAATGTTAAACTGACTCATGTGCAGTTCTGGTGAATAAATAAGTCTTGTTATCAACTGACTTTTCATAATTTTGTTTGTGCCTCCAAGGACTCAACTGTTTACCAAAGGTAAAAAATTTGAACATGTCCAAAACCAAATCATATGCAAACCACAAATCAAATATGGCTCAAATGATGGGATTTGTCTTTGAAATTCTAGAAAATGTGTGAGAAAAGGAGAAAATGCTGGTTACCATCTGGGATGAGTTCGATTATGGGTGTAATCGGACCAGAACGACTGGAGTTATTTGCCCTTGAATTAGAAAAATTGCTATGTTTGACTTTGTTTACACTCTAGCATCTACAAATATTAACCAATCAGCACCAAACTTGGTCAAAATATATATGACCATAAGATCTCGGATGAGTTCGATTATGGGTGTAATCGGACCAGAACAACTGGAGTTATTTGCCCTTGAATTAGAAAAATTGCTATATTTGACTTTGTTTACACTCTAGCATCTACAAATAATAACCAATCAGCACCAAACCTGGTCAAAATGTATATGTCCATAAGATCTCGGATGAGTTTGATTATGGGTGTAATCGGACCAGAACAACTGGAGTTATTTGCCCTTGAATTAGAAAAATTGCTATGTTTGACTTTGTTTACACTCTAGCATCTACAAATATTAACCAATCAGCACCAAACTTGGTCAAAATGTATATGACCATAAGATCTCGGATGAGTTCGATTATGGGTGTAATCGGACCAGAACGACTGGAGTTATTTGCCCTTGAATTAAAAAAATTGCTATATTTGACTTTGTTTACACTCTAGCATCTACAAATAATAACCAATCAGCGCCAAATTTGGTCTAAATATATATGACCGTAAGATCTCAAATGAGTTTGATTGTAGGTCTAATAGGACCAGTTATTGCTGTGTCATGGAAAAAGGGGGCTTGATGTATATTTTCATTGTGGACCAATATCTCTTTAACTACAGGACAAAATGTCATGAAACTTCATCTTCTTATTGTTTATTGCAAGCCACAGACAATAGTTATTTGTTTTTATTTCATGAAACGCCATGCCATGAAAAAAGGGGGCTAAATGTTTAATTTCGTCATGGACCAATGGCCATCTGTTTGTCCATCTTTCAGGACAGATATCTTCTAAAATCCTTGACAAAAATTAATAGAAATTCATGCAGGTGTTCCTAATGATGTCTGCTGATATTTATTGGTTTTTTTTTTTCCTTTTTGATATCAAATACTGTCTCATAGGAAAAAGGGGCTTCATGTATATTTCTGTTAAGGATCAATATACATGTATCTTCAACTCAAAATCCTGGACAAAAATTTGTGAAACTTCATACATGTGTTCCTTATGATAGTCCGCCAATATCATTAGTTTAGCTTTTTTGATTAAATGTCATGTCATGGAAAAAGGGGGCTTCACATATATTTTCATTATGGATTAATATCTCTTTAACTACAAGACAAAATGTTATGAAACTTCATCTTTATGTTGTTTATCACAAGCCACAGACAATGGTTAGGCCTATTTGTTAGCTCACCTGAGCATGAAGTGCTGGGTGAGGTATTGTGATTCGTCATTGTCCAGCGTCTGTCTTTCCACAATTCCTTTAAACATCTTCTCCTCCTAAACCAGTCATGTTGAAACTTGACAGGCATATACCTTGTGTGAAGTTCTACCAAAGTTGTTAAAAGAATTAAATTAACCCTTTAACTCCAGGGGTCACAATTTTGGGCAAAATTGTTTATAGAGCAAACTTTGAAAATGTCTTTGTCTGAAACTAGAAGGCCTAGAGCTTTGATATTTGGTATGTGGCATTTCCTTGTGGACTTCTACCAATTTTGTTCAAATGATGCCCCTGGGTCAAAACAGGACATAAAGGTATACAGCATGAACTTTTAAAAGTCTTGTTCTGTTTAACCCTTTACCACACAATCCCAAGTTTTAACACCTGTGAGAAATAAGGCTCTTGAACATATTGTAGAAAAAAGAGGAAATACTTGTAACCAGCATGTTTTCCTTTTTCCACAATGTTTTCCAAACAACCAAAATCATATTTAAATTTTTGAGATCTCGGATGAGTTCAATTATGGGTCTAATCGGACCAGAACAACTGGAGTTATTTGCCCGTGAATTAGAAAGATTGCTATATTTGACTTTGTTTACACTCTAGCATCTACAAATATCAACCAGTCAGCACCAAACTTGGTCAAAATACTTACGACCATAAGATCTCGGATGAGTTCAATTATGGGTCTAATCGGACCAGAACAAGTGGAGTTATTTGCCCTTGAATTAGAAAAATTGCTATATTTAACTTTATTTACACTCTAGTATCTACAATTATTAACCAATCAGCACCAAACTTGGTCAAAATATATATGACCATGAGATCTCGGATGAGTTCGATTATGGGTCTAATTGGATCAGAACGACTGCAGTTATTTGCCCTTGAATTAGAAAGTTCTTTAAAATAGTTCTTTGTCTGGAGCATAACTTTGTCGTCTCCAGTCAGATTGACTTGACACCTGTCTTTTGTGTGTGTTGCAATAGTACAGAGTGGAGTGTGAAAGAATTGTAACTCTACCTCATACTGTCTATGAGTTATTTCCCTTTGATCATCATTTTACAGAATTTTCTGTTTGTCCGGAACATGTCTCATCTCTAGCCTGAACATCTTCAAATTTGGTATGCATGATTGTTGAAAAATTATGGAGTGCAGTGCACAAGAACCTTAACTCTTCCTAGAACGAATTTTGAGTTATTCCCTCTTTGACCTTCATTTTTATAGTATTTCTTGCTTGTCTGGAGCAAAACTTTGTCATCTTAAGTAGGAATATGGTATGCTTATTTGTTGCAATATTTTAAAGTGCAGTGCACAAGAATTGTAACTCTACCTCGTGCTGTCTTTGAGTTATTTCTTTTTGATCGGCATTTTTAGCTCACCTGAGCACATAGAGCTCAGGGTGAGCTATTGTGATTGATCGTTGTCCGGCGTCTGTCCGTCCGTCTGTGAACAATTACTTAAAAAATCTTCTCCTCTGAAACTGCCCAACAGATTTCAATGAAACTTCACAGAAATGATCCTTAGGTGATGCACTTTCAGAATACTTCAAAGATTTGAATTCCATGAAGAACTCTGGTTGCCATGGCAACCGAGAGAAAAAACTTTAAAAATCTTCTTGTCCCAAACCGTAAGGGCTAGAGCTTTCATATTTGGCATGTAGCATCATCTAATAGCCCTGTACCAAAATACTTCAAATTATGGCGCTGTTGTTGAAATTGGCCCTATGTTGTGGGTTCTTGGATTTCACATAGAGATAAAGAGGGAAATCTTTAAAAATCTTGTTTACACTCTAGCATCTACAAATATTGACCAATCAGTACCAAACTTGGCCACAATGTATATGCCCATAAGGTCTCGGATGAGTTCGATTTTGGATCAAATCCAATCAGAACATCAGGAGTTATTTGCCCTTGAATTTGCAAAAATTACTGAATCTGACTTTGTTTACACTCTAGCATCTACAAATATTACTCAATCAGCACCAAACATTGTCAAAGTGTGTGTGATCATAAGATCTCAGATTAGTTCAATTATGGATCTAATCGGACCAGAACTGTCTGAGTTGTCTGCCCTTGAATTAGAAAATTTGCCATATTTGACTTTGTTTACACTCTAGCATCTGCAAATATTGACCAATCAGTACCAAACTTGGTCAAAATATATATTCCCATAAGGTCTCGGAAGAGTTCAGTTATGGGTCAAATTGAACCAGAACATCCAGAGTTATTTGCCCTTGAATTGGACAAAATTTCCATATTTGACTTTGTTTACACTCTAGCATCTACAAATATATACCAATCAGTACCAAACTTGGTAAAAATTTATATGACCATAAGATCTTGGATGGGTTTTGATTATGGGTCTTATTAGACCCAAACAACATGAGTTATTTGCCCTTCAATTAGAGTTGCTGTATTTGACTTGGTTTACTCTGTAGCATCTACATGTATATATAATGCAAACTGAAAAATCTTTATGTTTAAACCCAAAATGCCTAGAGCTATGATACTTTGCATGAAGCATCACCTTGTGGACCTCAAGAAATTTTGCACACAAGATGCCCCTGGGATCATTACAGGTCCAGCCGGGGGGCTTAGACGTTTGTACTTAGGTATCTTTCGTGCAATTATAAGAAAATTTTCTGGGTAACCAAAGGCCTAGACCTCTGTTAAAGTTGTGAGTTGTCTCTCTTTCATAATCATTTGGCCTTGAACTTCAGTATTTGGTATTTATCTTCATTGTTAACCTGTACTGCTTAGTACTCAGGTGAGCGATACAGGACCATCATGGTCCTCTTGTTTCTTGGTGATATGACTTTGCTGAAAAAGTCGTTTATGGAGGAATTACCTAAAGCTCCCACCAGTCACTGCCTTTGCACACTGGTATGGTATTTATAAAGCACTTGAAAGGATTGAAAATACATGTAATGTTGAAATTATGAAAACAACAAAAAAAAAAACAATCACGTTCAGTTCAACAGAAGTTTTTTCTTGACTTAATAATTCATTTGTTCGCTCAAATTTATTTAATTTGTTAAAGCCTTCCTAGAAGGGTAACTTTGTAAGTAAGCTTAGAGCTTAAAATCCAATGCTTTTGGGTTCGAATCCCAGCTCTACTGAAATACATGTACTTTCCAAAGATCGGTGAAATCACTGGGACAGGATTCGATCAGCTCTTGCCACAGCAGCAACATTTTCCTTGATGTGATTTAAAGTAGCCAGAAACTTTTCAACAATACTGTGCTAGCGCTGGTGGATAAAGGCACTGGAGGGCACGGATATATGCACTTGGCAGCGATAACAATAAAGGAACATATTGGAAACGGCAATAAATTAAATAGGAATCAGCTCGGAGGTGCCCCAATTTCGGATACGGAGTAATGTGTTACCTTGAACATTTTCTTACGGTCTTCAATATGAGGCGGTGTGTGCGTGCGTGCGTTTTTAACAATATTTCAACAGTTTTGCTTCGGCGGCATGTAATCCTGGAGTAGATAGATTTAGGAAACAGCGGTCATTGCAATCATTTTCGCCTTTGCCTCCCCTATTTTCAAAACTGTTCAAACAAGAAACAGAGCTCTCTTGTGTAAGTACGTGACACGTCTAAAAATCGCTTGCATAGATTGGGCAGGCGGCTTTGTGGACCAGATATTCGAAATTTAAATATTACAAATCCCTACATAATTCTCTAATTCTCTAATCCTGCTCCTTATGTGCATAAAATCTAATCTTTTTCAAAATTAATAGGGGGAAGCTATATACATCTAAGAAAAAGCTGGTAACCTGTATTTTTTCCTTTTCCCGCAATCTTTAATTTTTCGGTCTAGTTTCGTCATTTGAGTGTCAGTTCACTTGTAGTCTGCAAATGCTTCTAATTTGGACAAGTCTAAAATGTTAAAGTCTGGTTAAACGATTATGGAATGATATACTGAGAAGCATAGACTTTGCACTGAAAGAGAAATGCCTTTTTGCAAGCAGCATCTCCATTTGTCAGCATTTGAAAGCATTTTTAGACGACAGATTGAATGCAGTGCCATTGGCGATTTTTGTCTTTGAAAGGGTAGAAAATATTGTGGGAGAAGAAGACAATGCTGTTAACCAGCCCTCTTCTCTAGGGTCGTTATTGCAAAACAAAATGTCGTCAGCTGGTTGCAGTGTGTAACGCTCGCATAACGCTGTCGATCAAAGATTATTAATTTTAATATTTCAAGCCCCTGTGCAATTCTTCGACTCTTTTCTACATGGGCGTCTAAACACTTCCTTAACCCTTTACCACACAATCACGAGTTTTAACTCTTATCCTGCTAAATAAAAGAAATTAAACTTTCAAACCGACAGTATGAGCCCAAGTTTTCCTATTTCAAAGGTATATGGGGGGTTCCTTATCGGACGGTGTAGATCCAAGATCAGACTGCACGTTTAGTGCATTCTGATCTTGATCTACGCTGTCTGCAAATGGTCAGTGGTCAATGGTCAATGTCTGCAAATGGTCAGCTTAAGGGTTAACAAATCCATTAGAAAGAAGACTTATGATAACATTGTCCTTTTCGCACAATGTTTTCTACCTTTCCAATGACAAATTTCAGTTTTTGATTCAAGTTTACTTTATCATCTGCAGATGCTTTCAACTTGTGACAAGTCTACAATTTTGTCGTCTGGTAGAGTTACTTAAAGGAAAGACTCAGTTTGGTCTTAACTCACTAAAACATTGTGAACAATGGACAGCTCGACGACAATACCAAACATCGTGATCGCTATTGTTTTGATTGGAGAAATCTCCTATAATGCGCCGAATATCGCGTGTATTAATTACACTCTTTATCAAAATTACAAAGATCGGGACTCGACCTATTTGAAAGCATTTGTAGACGACGATTCATATAGAACTCCGATGATGATATTTGTCTCTTGAAGGATAGAAAACATTGCGGGAAAAGGAGAAAATGCTGGTTACCAGCATTTTCTCCTTTTCCCATAATGTTTTCAAAACCCTTCTTTTTCGGGGCCGTTTAAACACGGAATTGTTTGGTAAAGGGTTTTTTTTTTTAATACCATAATTTCTAAACCCTGAAACTGCTATTTGATTTAAATGAACATTTCAGAACAGTGGTACAGACCGAACTAATAGGATTTCAAAGCCATTTTCGCCATATAGACTTTGCCATGAATTACCATATCGAACAGTGTAGATCTAAGATCAAACCTTAGGCTGTTGTTTTGTGCAGTCTCATCTTGATCTACACCGTCTGCAAAAGGTCCTATAAGTCGCGCTTAAGTGTGAAAGGGTTAGGACCGCAAGAATATTGAACAATGTGGTCGAAGAACCAATGGTTACATTCCAAACAATCACAAATACCTAATGCAGTACAATTAGATTTAACTTGGATAAGAACCGCTTACCCGACTTTTTTTTTTTTAAACCGTGAGACAATGACGTTCTAACCCTTTTCATTGTGGGAACATTTAACTCTTTACCAAATGACAAAATTTTAGACTGGTCCAAATTGAAAGCATTTGCAGACGACAAATTAGAATGGCTAAAATGATTGCATTTGTTTCTGAAAGGTTAATAAACATTATGGAAAAAGGAGAAAATGCTGGTTACCAGCATTTTCTCTTTTTCCCACAATGTTTTCAAAAGACTTTTTTTCTCAGGGTCGTTAAAAGTCGGGATTGTGTGGTAAAGGGTTAACTCTTTACCACGTACCGGTAATCCCGATTGTTAACGATCCGGAGAAAAAAGGCTTTTGAAACATTCTGGAAAAAGGAGAAAATGCTGGTAACTAGCATTTTCTCCCTTTCCCACGCCGTTTTCAACCCGAACAGAGACTTATAGATAATTTTTACCCGGTGCATGTTTACGGTAACTTTCGATATGGAAAAGCCAATACTTTTTTTTTTTGTCTTGAAAAGAGATAAACGGATAGGTTCCATCTATTAATGAGGGTTCAACCGAACTACAGTAGAGTGGTAATCAAGCCAAATAAGTATGAAATAGCTGAGAGTGATAATCAAAGAATAGACTGCAGCTTCTGTGCAGTATGATCTTGAGATCACTTTCCGTAGACACACGGTAGCATTCTCTGGGTCAAACTTTTAACATCCGGAAAGGTCAGAAAAAGAAGTATGACAAGCGAGTTGAAAAGAAAACAAAGTGTTACGAAGTTTTTCTGATAAAGCATGTCAACCCAGGCTATGCTTATATCACAACGAATATGCAGTCTGATCTTGAATCTTTTGTGAGACACCGCCTTGAAATTGTTATCTTTGTCAATTCTCTTATACCGTAAAGCCCCTTTCACGACTATAGTTGCCCTTGCGGCCAGTGTAGATCAAGATCAGGCTGCACAAAACCTGCAACCTGATCTTTGATCTACACTGTCCGATTTGCTGAAACACTGTAGACATAAGCAACCATGAAATAGGAATTATTTGGGTCATATTTCTAGGATCAAAATGTCTGATCAATATTCGGCGCTCTACGGGCTAAACCCTTTTGACCAGCTCCATATTGGAAAACAGGGGCTATTGCGGAGGGAACAGATTAAGATCAGATTGCACAGAATGTGCAGTCTGATCTTGGATCTTTTGTTTGTTTAGTCAAAGCCTTTAAGACAAAAACACTAAATTTTATGTTTCCCTGGATTGTATTTTCAGGGGTCGAAAGACGTTAAATTTATACATTTTGGGCTGTCAGAGTGAACCGCAGACGAGCCCAAGAATCTCAGTTTTAATCATCGAAGGGGTTGTGGATTCGAGTCTCAAGTAAGCTGCAATTATTTTCAAGAATTAATGATAGTCGATGCGGCAGAAAGCGTTGCTCTCTCACCGGCAAACCGTACCAGTCTAAAAATTGACCCTTTAGTATAGTGTTAATCCGTAAAGTGCTGGAGCCGGTTCCAGTTTCTTTGGCAGACAGTTTCGATCAAGATCAGCCTGCAAAGAACGTGCAGTCTGATCTTGGAGCCACACTGTCCGCCCCCGTCTTTTTTTTTTTTTTTTTTTTTAATATTCTGGCCAGAACAACCTGGTTTTTTCCCAATTGAAAAAGGTTCATTTCTTAAATCCAGCGCTTACACCATTTACCAAAGAATACCGAGTTTTAACAACTCTGAGAAAGGAGGTATAATAATGGAAACGTTGCGGAAATAGGATGAAATGCTGCTAACTGGCATTTTTTCCTTTTCCAAAAACCTATTCTAACCTTTGAAGAACAGACTGCACGTTTTGAGCAACACTTAATTTGTTGTCGGCAAATGTTTTCAATTTGGACAAGTCTAAAATTTTGTCGATTGGTAAAGAGTTAAAGAGTTTCTGCATGAACTGAATAAAAACAAATTGGATACTTGCGGCTGCTGGGTTTGGAAACTTGATATCTAAATTTATCTTTGTTTAAATCACGCAAGAGTCGAACAAACGGACGTCGAACCACTGAGCAATATACAGGTTTAAAGTACAGTTTATATTGAAAGAACAAAGATCCAGTAACTCATAAAGACGTATATAAAGCCATAGGCTGCTAAGCGCGATCCACTGACCTTCTGCGGACAGCGTAGTTCAAGATCAGACTGCACAGAACGTGCAGTCTGATCTTGGATCTACACTGTCCGATATGGACATATCTTTCCTCCAAAGTTACCGTTGAAATAGGAAAATTTGGGTTCTACTATCGGCTTGAAAGTTACATTTCTTTTATTCAGCAGGATAAGGGTTAGAGCAGGTTACTGGGTCAAAATTCAACCCAAGTACAACCCGGGGTACTCGAGCGAGACGCTTGCAGTATGGCGTGATACACATGTACAATATAATAGAACAGCTGGGTTTACCCCTAAACAACCTTTTACATGTTTAGTTACCTTAGCGGCAAGTTTACATCAAGATCAGACTGTTCAAAACCAGCAGTCTGATCTTTAATTCACAGTCTAGACGATAGCAACTCTCCTGAAATAGCACTAAATTTCGGGTCCTTACGCTACACTGAAAAAGTTTATTAGGTTTAATCGGCGCTCTCGTTGTGAAACTTGAATGGTGAACGCTGTCAGAAGGGACTTTAATATATCTGCAAAAAGTATCAGCCTGCGCAGTCCGCTTTTTTTTTTATAAGCCAATTTTCTGCACGTCCAAGGACCATTTCACCTCAAGATTCAGTCAGTTGTTAGACAACACGGTTTTTATTGATCCATAAAATCTTCTTTGTTTAACAACCGACTGAATCATAAGGTAGACTGGTCCTTTGACAGGCAGAAAATTGACCAATAGCGGAAAGTTTCGGCCCAGGTCAGCCTGCGCGGACTGCGTCGATACTTTTCGCAGTTGCATTACACCTCCTTTTTACAGAGCATGGCTCAATTGAAATGGGCATTCTCAGCCAGTACTAAGACACAGATTTTGTAATTTCATGATTGTATTTATCAGAATATCAGGCAAAGTACTGGACAGTGTAGGTCCAAGATCAGACAGCAAGTTCTGTATAGTCCGATCTTGATGCACACTTGCCGCATTAATTAATGTGGGTTCAGCACTACATAAGGATTATAGTACTATACTTTAGTAAGGCCCTATATATAGACTGCCAATACACACCAGTCGATTGCCTCACTCTGGGTTTTCCTAGTTTCGTGAAATTAACGGACAGATATATTTAAATATCAGCGATAGAACGAGCCTTTGTCATTCTTAGAGATAGCGCAGAAAGCTACTTAATCTTCTTTTCGTCAAAGTAATTTTAGAAAGCCGTTTAGTGTATTAACCGTACGTTTTATTTATTTAGAGACGAATGTAATAAATTATGCAGGACCGAGGGGTTTAACGAAGAAGGGTTCGTGAACACTGCAAATTGGATTTGTTTAAAAGGATATTTCCATATGCGACTTTTTTGTCGTTAAGCGCATTGAACATTTATAGAATACACAAAGAGACTGCACATTTTCATAATCTGATTGGCTCTGTTTCAAGGAATGATATGTAACAGTGAAGGGATAAACAAGGGTTTTATTACAGTGTGACCAGAGAATGTTATAAAAGTTAACAGACTGTTTACAAAACGGAGTGTTGTGTATTTCTTCTACTTGGGATGTATATTTGTAAATAACACTAAATCTAATAGAATGTTGAGCAGCGTTATCGTGTGAGTCAGGTCGTTTGATGTTGTCAGAAAACCCAAAAGCAAAGGAAATCTTCATAATTTCTACAGTATCGGATTACGAATTTTACGACTGCAGCATTCTGTCGAACAGCCTCCGTGGAGCGAGATATGGACGTTTTATGATCAGGTTCAGATAACTGCGACTTTTGATAATTGCTGCTCTATAGCAAGAGTTCTAGTTCTGTTTTGTCTTTCATTTGGAAAACCATCTAGTGAGTTATCATTAAAAAAGAAATTATCAATTTGAAGAACTGTAGCGTGTCTACTTAGCAGGACTGGATCGCCAAACTGTCCATTCTGTTTGCGTCTCTGGACGCTAAGTTTTAACCGTTCAGTCACAGCAAGCCTATCATCAGACAAGTTTTTTTTTTTCCAATAAACATTTCACCGATCAGTGAGGGTGACACAAGTATCGATCATCTGCATAAAAGTAATGCTTCTAAACATTTGACCACATATATATAGTGTTACATGTACAGCATAAACATGCCTCTGACACGTCAACGGTCACGTACAGACGGACACTGGTGGTATCGGTCTATTGTGATCGTGAGCCTTGTAACGAGCAGTTTGGCGCTAGTGTTACAGTTCGTGGGATTTGTTATGCCGGGATGGATTGTTTTAACTTTACCGTCGGGGACGTTTATAAGTGCCGGGGTGTGGTACATTCAGCTTTGTGATTCTGAAGGGCGATGTAGAACCGCCTCGATGACAACAGGTGTGAACCCCTTCAACGTCGCTGGGGACACGAAAGGTAAACAGATATACTAGCTGATCTTACATGTATATCGTGCTGACTACATACAGCATGATTGTTTGATACTTGTATTTAACGCCGTTTTAAGCAGTATTTCATCCTTATTACGACGACCGTTGTACCTATCCACGTTTTCCTTGAAATTATTTTCTAGTACAACCCACAACAATCATCCCAAGCCATTGACTGCTTTCCCACATATGGTCAGCGGTTGGAGAGGATCAATTTCTGTCACAATGATTTTTCTTTAAAATGACCGTGCTTAGGTTTGAACTTGCAGACTCTGGATTTACAGAACGTGTAGAATATAATCGGGTTCCAGCCTTGTATGGGATGAGATACCAACAAACCCGTATGAATGAATGGTACTAGGGTGCCTTTTATACAAATATAATGACATTAGCAAAGGTAGAATTATACTAAAATGTTGTAAAAACTCTGGTGTTATATGTCTTCGCATTAGAGCGAATGGATCAGTCGTTTGATTTAAGTATAATTGTCAAATATACTTATATATTTATGTTTATTTTTTATGAACAGACACTTTCTATTGTCTGTTGAAGATTCCCATTTGTAGATAAACAGCCGAAAATGTTAAGTAAGATAACAAAACATAAATGAACCATGCTCTGTGAAATGAATCTGCGAAAAGTATCGACCCAGGTCAGCCTTCGCAGGCTGACCTGGGCCGAAACTTTTCGCTAATGGTCATTTTTCTGTATGTCCAAGGACCAATCTACCTCATGATGAAGTCAGTTGGTAAACAGAGTGGCTATTATGGATTCATCAGTAACTGATGTTTTGCTTGGTTTCATGCATCACAGAGAAGCATTAAGCCCCCTTTTACCAGAGCACGGCTCAAATATACAAAAAACAAGTGAAGAAACAGTTAACGACACCATGGATTTGATAAAAAACAAATGACTAATGGTCTAATCTCTTGCCGGGGTCCTACGTGATATAGGGCTCATAAGCTGGAGCCTCTCTTGAGGCACTAGGTCTTTCGTGGAAGTGCCCTTGGGCAAGACACTTCCGAGCCTAGTATACTGGCAAAACCCAGGATATACATAAATAAGTGATCTGTCGCAGTAGTGTGACTGAATAATGTTGAAAGCGGCGTAAAACACCAATCAGTTAATCCATCCATTCATCCATCAATCATTCAATCAATCAATCAGTCAATCAATCAATCAATCAATCAATCTCTTTTAATGGCAATAACCTCCGTCGACCTCAACTGCGTAATATTGACCCTTCATATAGGAAATATAGGTCCGAGTGATATTCTTACGTCACTTCATTTATTTGTAGCCTAACTTGGGGAAAATAACAATCTGTGAACAAATAATTGTTTAAAGTATCGAAGTTACCTGTTACAAAAGACCGATCAATCAATCGATACAATCGATCAGTCATTGACCTGCATAACACTTTATCCTGACAAATCTTAAATATTGATTACAATCGAATGTCATTCGCTCGCTGTTTGCTGAAGCCTTATCTTTTTATTAGACTAATGGACGCATTTTGATCATCCGTTGTCTCGAAATTTCTGAAGAGTGTCTTTTTGTGGTAAATATAAAGAGGAAAGATTGTCAAAGAGTATTTTTTCTGTATGCCGAAACATGATCTTGCATATGAATTCAATTTCACATGATCTCTTTGGAACCACGCTGTTTGACTTGACAGTCCCGAGTGTTACTGACTCTACGAAAGAAGGTCTTTGAAAAAGATCGTGGGAACCTTTTCCCGCAATGTTTTCGTACTTTTCAACGAAAATTTCGTCACCTGAATTTGTCGTTCTCAACAGCTTTGAAATTCGACACGTACGTATATAAAAGTTTGTTTAAAGAGATAATTGACTGATTGATTGAATGGTGTTTTACGCCGCTTTCAACATTATTTCAGTCGTATCACGGCAACAGCTCACAAATTCATGAATTTCCTGGGTTTCACCAGTACTAGGCTAGGGCTATGAAGTGTCTTGACCAAGGACACTCGCACGAAAAACCCAGCAGATCAGGTGGTGCTCGAACCCGGGACCTCGAGGTTACGAGTCCCACACTTTACCACTGAGCCACGCAGGACCGCGGTAAAGAGGTAAATGGAGAAAGCCTGTCTCAGGGATTGCTGTAATGCTGCTACAGTTGATCATGTTTTTTTTACGATCGCGCATCAATAAAGTACCACAGGCAGACGATATTTTTTTTGTTTTGCACCAGACCATTTCGTAAACATTGCGGAAAAAGTACCTTACCAGTAGGAACCAATTTCTCCTATTGACACATTGCCAGTTTCTCATCTTGACACAATGTTTTCACACGTATCAAACCCTTAAGCTACTAAGCGCGACTCAATGACCTATTGCGGACAGTGAAGATCAAGATCAGACTGCACAGAACGTGCAGTCTGATCTTTGATCCACGCTGTCCAATAAGGAAGTATCTCCCCCCCCCCCCAAAGAAAAATACATTTGAGCCATGCTCTGTGAAAAAGTCTTAATGCATCTGCGAAAAGTATTGACCAAGGTCGGCCTGCGCAGTCCGCGCAGGCTGACCTGGGCGGAAACTTTTCGCTATAGGTCAATTTTCTGTATGTTAAAGGACCAGTCTACCTTATGATACAATCGGTTTTCGACAAAATAGTCTTTATGGATTCGTAACTATAGGATGGCTTGCTTGGTAGAGTGCATCACTGAGATGCATTAAGCCCCCTTTTGCCAGAGCACGGCTCATTTGAAATGGCAAAATTTGTTTTTTATATTTACTATCGACTTAAAAGTTTTCATTTCACTCATTTAGCAGGATAAGGGTTAATGTATTAACCCTTAAAGCGCCGAATAAACCAGACATATATTTTCAATCTCGAAAGAAATCAAAAGACAACAAAAAGAAAAAAAAAAAACCTAATAACTGCAATTCAAGGTTGTTTTTGTCCAGAATCCCTCGGCGAAGCGGACAGTGTAGATTATAGATCAGATTGCACGTCTTGTACAGTCTGTTCTTGATCTACACTGGCCGCAAAGGCAACAAAAGCAGTGACAGGGTAAAAACTTGTATCAAATAATGGTTACCACTACTTTACCAGAATGATTTCAAAATTGTCTGTAGCAAGTTTATTTCGAGAGGTAATGAATCTTATGGTTTGTAGGTTTGCATTGTGTTCAACGCCGTTTTCAATATTACAAGTTATATCGCCGAGCTTAGGATTCGAACCAGCGACCCCCTATTTTCAAGATATATAAGTTACCAACTGAGCGACCAGGCTCGGCTTATTCAAGTTGAGTGATGTGGCAAATTTCCTATTTCCTATGAGCTGCGCTTTGGTAAAATGAGTTTTGATGCATCTCCGTGAAGCATGATACCAACCAAGTCATAATTTTAATTATGGATCCATGAAATCTATTTTGTTTATCAACAACCGACTGAATTATGATGTACATTGGTCCTTTGACATGCAGACAATTAACTAATACCAAAAAGTTTCGACTCTACGCGGAATGCACAGGATGTCCTGGATTGGTACTTTGTGCAAAGCATTAAACCCCTTTTCACGGAGCATAGTCTCGTATCTATTTTCAGTGGAGTTTATGAGCTGGATAGAAGTTCAGGTGGAGCTAACTCTTGCCTTCGTTGCAGCCATTGTCTGCGTTATCATGTCTGTCAACGTCATCGTCCATTTAACCAAAAAGCCCAGATTTTATCTCGGATGGGGATTATTAACTGCGGTGCTATCAGGTAGAAAAACGGTTATCACTGGTTTTTAGCTCACCGGAGCACAGAGTGCACAGTGAGCTTTTGTGATCGCACATTGTCCGTCGGTCGCCGACCATTTTCCCCTCGTAAGCCTCGAGGCCGATCGCAACCAAACTTTACAGGGTCAAGATCTTTCAATCTTGTTAAAATAATTCGATCCCAAGCAGAACTATGGTTTCCATGGCAACAAAAAATGGGGAAATTTTGGTCATTCTTAAGTATCTTCTTGCCGAAAAAAACATAAGGCCAAGGGATATCAAATTTTGCACGGAACTTCATCTAGTAGGCCCGTACAAACACCATTCAAATGATGCCCACTGAGTCAAAATTGACGCAGCACAATGGTCACAAAGTTTTACATGGGCTTGAGTAGAGGTCTTTTTTTTGGGGGGGGGGGGAAAGAGGGGGTTGGCGCTAAGAGACTCCTATTAATGTGGCAGCGAAGGAGGCAAAACCGAGAGATGTGGGAACAAAGGTAACTTCATAGTTGAACAATTTCACCTAGATTGTAAAAACCCTATGAAATATAAATATGAAACAACAACCATGTTTGTTTGGCATACATAATAAATTAGGGTTCAGGCGCCGTAATGTATAATTTGCCAACAATTTGATATTTTTGATCTACATGTAAATATTTGACCTTTCTCGCATCCTTCTTTACACTTTCTCGCACTGACTCATTGCCCCTTGAAGCAAATTAGTTGCACTCTGCTTTTGAAAAAAAAAGGGTTATTTATTCAGCATTACAGGTTTCCGATTTATTGGGTGAAAAAAATCGAAATAATTGTAGTAAAAGGAGAAAATTGCTGTTGTGTGTGTGTGAGAGAGAGAGAGAAAGAGATTTCAGTACTACATTCTTTTCACCTCGTTGCTTTCAACTTTTTTTTGTAATAAATTGGTTATGAATAGTCACAAATCTGCGTGCATTGAAAATAGGCTTTTCTCGTCTCGTTCTTCTTTCAACAATTTTTACGCCCCTCCGTTGACTGTGTTCGAAAATAACTGCTCCTTTTCTGAAGATGTTTTTTGTGAAAAAAAAAAGCATCGTTGTTTTCCCACTGCGAAATATTTTAACTATTTGTTGAAGGTCAAAAGTAGGTCGTACAGAAATAGGTTAAACCTACTTAACTGCTCTACATGATAGGATTTTAAACGCTAGAACCGAACCACTTATAATCCGGGACCATATCAGACCAAAGCACTCTTTTCTTGTGGGAGACGGAAGTATATGCATATAGTGCAAGCTGCACTTACTAGAAATTCTCTGCTCGAATCCAGTGGTTCAGCGGGGTCAACCTTTGAGGTACCATCAGCTGAAACTCGTTTCCGAAAACAATCAACATTAAGTACTAATGTACAGTTCAACACTTTTTTCACAACCCATGTGAAATTAATTTTTCAATTCCAAGTAAAGCTCTTTTAAAAATCCGATAGAACCCTTCTATCTCCCTGATCTGCTAGCAAACACAGACCTCAGCAGTTCACCCTTAAGCACATAATGATTTGGACCTTTTTAATTAGAAAAAACGGCCAGAAATATTGCTATTTCATGGTGGTTTCAGTTTGAATACGTAACATAGTGGCGGACAGTGTAGATCTAAGACCAGATTGCACGTTCTGTGCAGTCAGATCTTGATCTACACTGGTCGCAAAAACAAAAGTCGGTTCCAGGATTTTCAGGATTAATCTGAATGTGCACATGGTTCACTACCTAGGCTACGTTTTCCATACTTATCACTTCTTGATGTCATGTAACATTTGTTAGAGACGTTAATTTACATACACCGCTCATTAAAGTCTTTATATGTGAAATGTACCTTTTTTGTACAAATAATTTGAAATAGTGTTTTCTCGACATTCAGACTCGTGTAAAAATCACCTGTTGATATTAATTTTACATAATAAGAGAGCCAGTTTATTGTCGCTGTAGAAATATAAATAATAGATGATAAGATTTGCGTCATAGAATTCATACAGTACAACGTGATTAATCGATATAAATGAATATCTCTAGGTACTGATGATAGGGAGAAAAAAAAAAAACAGTATATTCCTCCTCATAGAGATCTAAAAAAAGAAAAGAACCAGAGTCTTGTAGCAAACGCGTGATAACTAGCAAGTATTCTGATCTGACGTGCCAAGCTCTGGAATCCCATTTGTAGCACACCGGGCTTATTATAACCAAAATGTTGTTGGCACTGACGCAAAACAACAAATATAAGGTCGAACTGAAAATGTTCAAGTCACACAAAAATAAGCGTGTCTAGTTTTGTTGCACATGGAGACCCTAAAACCTACATGTTGTCATCAAAGTATAGCACGCTACTTACCTACTTGTAAAAGGAGTTTTACTTATTTACCTAAATTCATTTCACTTTATTTTTTTCCAGTTGTATTGCTGCTAATTCCGGTTGGAAGACTGATAGAGGTGATTTTAAACTGGGACAGTTATATTTACTATGAGCTGCCATATTCGCTTGTCTGTAGTGCTCTGGGCGGATTCTTTGGTTGTGTGACTATAGTGCTGAAGGCGTGTGCTTTATGTATGCTTGTGCTCGATATGCGGAGGGATAGACTCAACACAGAAGAAACTGATGACCTCACGCAAGCAACAGTATGACGATCAACGAGCAGTTTTGACGGACAGTTTGCGTGCTAGTTTGAGAGAAAATTTAGCGAACAGAGTTTTTACTATGCGAATGACCACACAGTGCCGTTTCCTACAGGAGTTAACTGCCTAGAAATCATAGCAACTTTAAGCTTCTAGCTTATGTCAACCTTTGTGCTAGCGACATTTTAGACTGGTTCAAATTCACAGCACTGGGCCTACCATATTGTAGGTCTAGTCCTTCATCTGTGTTCCACTGGTTCAAGCCACCATAAGATTATCCATATATAATAACTGCAATAGTACACACATGTGCAGAACAAGCTGCTGACAAAAATATTAGCTTTATGAACTAGCCTACTTGTACCATTTCATTACTACGTGCTTACATACAGGGAGAACATGACTCATTTCTCTACTGATTACCATATGAAGAAGGCACGCGGGTTTCCAATTCATGCATACAGCCATCTTTCTTTTATAACCATTCTCATGATGATCTAGTACTTTACTTTAGTAAATTTTACTATGCTGATTCATCAAATTTCGTAATTCCTAGAAATCATGGTTGTTCGTCTGCTTCAACTATTACGATCGCTCTGACGCTCAATGCTGATGGAGCCTTCATGCGTTTCTGAGACAATGATTGGAAAAAAAATGAGGTACAGTATAAAACCCGAAAAGGAATCACAGGAACTACTCATGCAGTTTCATTTCTTTCCGAAGCAAGTAGTTCAGTGATCCAGTCCTGATAAGGTGAAGCACATTTGATAGGAAGATACGCAATATCCCCTTCAGACTCTTTTCATCCTACAGCAGACCAATTTTGAAAACATACAGTAAATGAAAAAGTCGCTCGTAACGATCATTGTCTCTTTTTTTCCCCCACAATATTTTTCGTATGTATTCATGTAATTTCATAATATAATCGATGTCAATAATCTGTTTCACATGGATGTTTTCAAAGTCGTCTGCTGTATTATTGTTTAAGGAGGTCATGAATTGATTCGAGAACTAAAATTGTCTTTGAAGAGCTTATGGTATCATAGGTATAAACAATCATTACCTTTTTTTTTTCAACAGATCTCTTGTATATTATCGTTTATGTTTTTGTAAACTGTTTTTTCACAATCCCTCATTTTAAGAGGATAGCTTAATAATGTCATAATATCACACTGCAAGAGGATATCTTAATATTACTAGTAACACCATTATTATATCCTCATTATATATACATGTAGTTAATAATTGCAATGAAAATAAGCAACTGAATCACTGTTCAAATTACTTCAGTCTACTGAAGACGTCAGAGAAACCCCTTACAATTACTTCCTCATTTTCATCAATTTCATTCTTTTAGACTCGTCCGGCTGATCAATGGCTGATCATCAAAAAACAGAATCGTTAAAGTAACTAATAACAATTCATTTTGGTAAAATGACATCGTTAAAATGAGGGCATTTGTCTCTTGTGTACAGCTGGTACATACAACAAACAAAACAGATTTTTCTTTGCAGGCATTCTCTAATGTTTTACTTTCAAATACTAACCAAATAAAGTGATCAACAAATACAATACATGGCTTGGTTACGCTTTGCTTTGTGGTACAACAAAAGAGCCTTTAGCATAATGAAAATATCTGCACCACTAAAATTAAAAGACTTACCGGTGTACTTTTATAGCGCTTAGGCCAAATTAAGTTATTATTTGCTACAGTATAGATCAAGTTCAGATTGCACATAATATGTAGTCAGAACTTGGATGTATACTGTCCATTTTTGAGAAAGATTCTGGCTTAACAGTCCTGAATTTGCAAGCTTTAAGTCCTTTTCAAGACTTTAAACTTTGTTTTCGTTCATTTCTTTAGGTACAAGGGTTTATATAAAGCTAGTTATAACATGGGAAAGTAAACTACAGTTTAACCCCTAAAGGGCTGCATTAATGAAATGGGCTTTTTATTAAACAACACGACCCAGGTTTTATCTGCCCTGAATAATATGGTTTTTGAAAACATTGTGAGAAGAAAAAAAAAAAAAAAAAAGATGGTAACCAGCATTTTCTCTTTTTTTCAACAATGCTCTGTACCCTTTCAAGGACAATGTCCACAATTTGAACAACATTTAATATGTCGTCTGCAAGAGCTTTGGATTTGGACCAGTCTAAAATCTTTGTTGGTAAAGAATTAAGTCAGGTAAAAAAGGTCTTGCCATTGCAATTTCAAGACCTTTTTCCAGACTATGTTACTAGATATATCATACAGTAGATCGACAATACATCTATCTGTAACCATGGGTCTATCCATAATCTGGTGTTTTCACGTTACAGCAATTCAAACGAACAAGTTCCAAGTAGGTTCCCACTTTCCTAAATTTCTTTATCGTCTACTCTATGGCAAGCTTGCTTTCCATGCTGATATATCGTTCGCGGTCCTGAAACATGGAAAATACCAATGTTGCATTGTTTCTGTAAATGCTTGAACAAGTATTTGCAATTAATATGTGTTTGATAATTGTTTAATGCCACTTCCAACCATACTTTGCCACTTCTAACCATATTTCACTCTTATCATAGCAACAGTTCAATAAAGAAAACTCATGTTTTTCCTGGGTCTTACCAACTGGGGCTCTGGAGAGCTTTGCCTAAAGACACTCAGAAGTGACCAGGATTGCCAGTGGGAATCAGTTTTTGCAAATATCCTTGTAAAGTCGAAATAATGACCTAAGGTTTCCTACATTAATACATGTGAAGACATTATGGGCCAAAAGTAGAAACTGCTTAAAACAAGCAACTTATCCCCTTTGCAATATTGTCTTCAACTTGGTCATCTTAACTGTCTACAAAACAACAAAGTTTAGACTTGTCCAAATGCAAAGCCACAATGTTTGCAAAGGCTTTTTTACTCAGGATCGTTAACATTCAGGATTGTTTTGTAAAGGGTTAAAGATGCAATATGGTGTCTATAGAATGAATAAGCTGATTCATGTTCACAAGTAGATCCATATAAAACACGACTCGTAATAACAGAGACTTACGTTCCATTAAATTCATTATTTCATATTCAGTAGTCTTTGGTGAAAAAAAAAAAGTTTGTTCTTCAATGAGTGGATGAAAAAACGAAATCTACCTTTATGGAGACAGACGGCTTGATTTTCCTAAAAGCAGCTTCAAAGTGCTGATTGTTGACAGCTATACGTACTCCTACAGATCTGTTTGTGTTACTGATGGCCTCTTTCAGAGCTGACACAGAGGCTTCTCTAACAAACGCAGCTAAGTCTGCTCCTCTGAATAAAACATGAGCAATGGAAATAAGGCAATTAAAATGAACCATGTTCTCTGAAAAGGGGGCTTACTGCATCTGCAAAAAGGATTGGCCAAGGTCAGCCTGTGCAGTCTGCACAGGTTGACCTCGGTCAAAACTTTTCACTATCTAACAATTTTCTCTATGTCCAAAGACCAGTCTACCTCATGATTCAGTCAATTGTTAAAAAAGTGGCCATTATCGAGCCATAATTATGTGATGGCTTGATTGGTATCATGCATCACCGAGATGCATTAAGCCTCCTTTTGCCAGAGCATGGCTCATATATAGAAAACAATATGTAATATCAAAGGCAGTATTGACCAATATTTCTCAACCCTGTTCTAGTTCAAAATTCAGAGACAAACCTTCTAAACCAATCAGATGGCTATAGTTTGACTTACTTAGCTAGTGGAACTCAATTATTATATCAGTATATGTTGTATAGCGGGCACTCGATAAACCTTTCATTATCAGTTTATGTTTGGGATAACAGGTTTAGAATTACATATTGTGACAAGATAAATTTATAAATCCAAATCAATAATGTTTATATAATCTTGTCGCAGTTCATGGTTTTAAATGTGTATTCCAAAAAACAAACAATAATATAAACTATTATTGATAGTGAAAGGTTTATCAAGTTATATTTCAAATGCTTATAACACATTCCACCAAAACAAGAGGTATGGTCATGGCTGGGCCAAAAACAACAGATTAAAAGTCTTCATTCTGACAAGATAATGGAAATGGTTACAAAATAATTATTGTGCCCTTACGTGTAATTTTCACATCTTTGGTCCCCTGCTATCAATTCCATGTCAACATCTTTAGCCAAAAGTGGCTGGGAACCTCTCTGTAAATAAAAAAAAAAAAAAAAAAAAAGAAAATGGCTGAACATTACTTTTAGACTTCTGTAAAAATATTATCAATGTGACAATCACTTTTCTAAATCCTTGTTATTTTACTTGTGCTTACCATTGTACAGTAGCAAAAAGGTGTCTGTAATACTTACAAGCATTGCTATTGATAGATCAAGACATAGCCAAGTAAGTTTAGACTGTGGTTCAGCAGGAATACTGTTGAAAACCATGCAAAAATCAGTTCAAAACAATTCTGTACTTTTCTTAACCCTTCACCACACAATCCAAAGCTTTAATGACCTTAAGAAAGAAGGCTTCAAAAAAACATTGTGGAAAAAGGAGGAAATGCTGGTAACCAGCATTTTCTCCTTTTCGCACAATGTTTTCTACCCTTTCTAACACAAATTTCATCATTTGAGCCATTTTTAAATTGTCATCTGGAAATGCTTTCAACTTGGACAATTCTTTATTTATGTCGTGTGGTAAAGAGTTTAAGGTGTCTCATAAATGAGAAAGTCCTAAAGATCACTCTGCTATATCTCTAGATGTGCTACAGAATAGAACAAAATTGTCTCAATATGTAAGGATGTAACAGTAAAACTTACTGACCTTTGTAAGGCATTTGAGTATATCTAGTCTGTCTGACTTTGAAGGCAGTCCAACATAAAGAGTTTTATCCAGTCTACCTGGTCTCAACACTGCTGGGTCTATGATATCTGTACAAATAGAAAGAGGAGCCATTATTCTGTACTACATAATGGCTGTAGTTACTTAAAGAGAAGAAAATGATTGCTTTGACCACTTTCTCAAGACTGATTTTACAATCTGAGCAGTCTAGTACATGTAGCTAACAACAGAAATACATGTACTGGTTTTAACTTGGTATCAGATAATGAGATTTTAGGCTTGTCCAAACTGAAAGCACTTGAAAGGTGAATGAAACTGTGGACCTATATCCATTATTATACTATATATGAACCAAGTCCATCATTTGATCTGGAAAATTGGAGATCTAGAAAAACTTTAACAGGAAATTTCAAAACCTGTTACCTTGACCTTAAGATCATGAGCATGGGCATAGCTAGGGTATTGCTCAATGAAACTTTGGACCTGTATCTGTCATCTAGCCAAATATGAGCTCTTAAAAAACTTAACCTTAAAATTTGTTGTATAAAAAAAAGTCTGCAACCTTGACCTTAAGATCATGGGCTTGGGCATGGGCAATGCTGAAAAAAACTTTGGACCTATATCTATCATCACACCAGATATGAAACAAATCCATCATATTGTTTGGAAAAAGTATACACAGACTCCAATGCCAATGCCAAATCCAGTGGTACTGCAATAGGTCTACCTGGACTTCATCAAAAAATTCACCAATGTAACAGACATTGAGAGAAAAAAGAGCACTTTGTCTTTTTTCACAATGTTTTCCAACAATTTTAAATACAGGGGTATACATAAAATGTTTGTGCAGACATGGGCTGAGTAGTTCACATTCAAGTAGAGAATACAAGATAAATGCTATCTTGTCCTTGCATGGGTAACTAGAACTTGTCACAGGATGCGACTTAATACCCCCGCAAGAGCTGTAATTGACCAATGTTTTTTTTTCAGGAATGTACTCATTTAATTAAAAATGTTGGTAAGGAACAGATAATGGTGTCTATCTTCATAATTATATATAAACTGCCATGTGAAGGAGTTTTAGAATGGATGCATAAGGCTCCCTTTTCATAAAACATGACCCATGTAATTGACAAATTCTTCATGATTTTTCAAATTAGAGCTTATAACGTAACAGAATACTCAAAAGGAACACGAGTGTTTACAAAAACACAATCATTGGCTTAACCAGGAGGACATTTGAAGTTTGAGTCTTGCAAACCTCCAATATATGATCAATATATGTTCAAAGTCTCAATACAAATATTCACGCACACAATATCATCCTTGACCTTATAATGTTTGAGAGACACTGAAATAAAAAGATGTTCAAGTCAAAGGGGAGATAACTGTTCAACCAGGAGGAGTTAATACTTTAAATTGCATTTTAAAAACTTTCAATATATGATCAATGTATGTGCAAAGTTTTAAAACAATTGCAGAAAAACTTTTGTGGGAGTTCGTGACACAAAATTACTAGTATTTCATACAGAGATGGATGTTCAGAGAAAAAAAAGTGTCAAGTTCAAGGGGAGATAATTCATGAAGCAGGCGGAGTTGACACTTGAAAATTGCGTCTTGCAAACCTTCAATATATGATGAATGTATGTGCATAGTTTCAATACAATTGAAAGAAAACTGGAGGAGGAGTTTGCGACACAAAATTAGTAGTATTTTGTACACCGATGGACACACGGACACACGGACGAACGGACAGACAGGCTGATTCCAGTATACCCCAGAAAACATTTGTTTTGTGGGGGTATAAAAACATTTGTTTTGCAGGGGTATAAAAACATTCGTTTTGCAGGGGTTTAATTAAAGATAGCCAGGGATAGAAGAGGACTTACACAAAAAAGTTGACTGTCAATCTAAATTGTTGACAAACAAAGGAACAAATGTGTCATACCTGATTACTGAAAGGTGTATGACAAGAATGAACCACATTAATACCTGGTCTATTGGTGGCTGCCATTAAAAACACTTGCTTTCTCTCCTCCAGGCCATCCATCTCTGTCAGTAGCTGGTTTACAACTCTTGTACTAGATCCACCCTGGACAAATGTAAATTAGCATTTACTGAGTACAATGACAAGAACAGACAGGCACTTAGAGTCTTGAAATAAGACCCAAATCATTTCAGTATCAAGGTTGCCCTTATTCAGAATGTCTAGGCAAAGTGGACAATGGAGATCAAAGATAGGGCAGCACATTTTGTACCAAGGAGCATGGAAATTTTAATTTTTCTCACTAATGCAAGGACAAGTGATAGACAAAATTGTACTTGTCTATCAGGAACATTTACTTGTCATCTCAGTAGAAAATAAAACAGTATTTTTAGAACTTCTCCACTATTTGCATCTACATAAAAGATCAACTGACCTTCCCATAAATGAGATTAAGTGTCAGCATAGTTGGGAAATTTCCATCACACAAAACAACAGACATCATAAATTTCTCCCTTCTCTAAGCACTTTTGGTAAACCAGTTTTTCTGGAATGTTCATGTTCATTTGATAATGTAATCTCTATCTTAATCAAAATTTGTTCTAGGTTTTGTTTCTGACCCAGAAACACTCGATTGTTTTGAGCCTCTGGTGCAAATTATTAGCTTAGCTATCTGTGGCTGCAAATCTGGGTTTAAGAAAACTACATGTAATAGCATTAGGTGAAAAATTAAACTATAGCATCATTCAATCATAATGCAGCATCTGCGATGGAAAAGGAAACCACAGAGGCATGGGTAATCTTATTTACCAACATACATGTACTCTATACAAATAGGAATAATTACAGAATTTTGATAATACAGGTGAAACATGGTGCTGACTGAAATTAAGTTTCTAACAGTATCTTACAATGACTCTTCATTAAAGAGAGCAAATGGAGAGGCCATGATTTGATATTTCAGACTTTATATATGAGTAAACTGGACAGTACTGATCATTGGCCCTAAATGAATGATTATTTGGCTAAAATATTTCATGTAAGGAAACACTCATTTCACACTTGCATGTTTTGTCTGTGTACAGGTGGGAAGAAAATATCAACTTGTCCATCAATACAAAAGAATGCGTCGAATATTTGAATTTCACACCCCTGTGTGCAGTCTATTCTTGAACTATTTTGCCACAGCTCAAGTTGTGAAAGATGCTTTTGGGGTTAACCCTTAATCACATGACAAAATTTTAGACCAGTCCAAATTGAAGGCATTTGCAGACAAGTAAATGTGGCTCAAATCATAGGATTTGACTCTGAAAGAGTACAATACACTGTGGGAAACGGAAAAATTGCTGGTTACCATCAATTTTCTCCAATTCCCACAGTGTTTGCGAAAGCCCTCTTCCTCAGTTTTATTAAAACTATGGATTGTGTGGTAAAAGGTTAAAATGACCAATTATAAGACTGAGAGTATCAAACCGTGTAACTCACATCAGCATTGCTAGACCTCCTGGGACAGAGGGCATCTAATTCATCAAAAAATATCACACAAGGAGAGGAGTTCCGGGCCCTTTGGAATACAGTTCTAACTGCTTTCTCACTCTCTCCAACATACTGAAATATACAAGCACTGTTATATTTTTACATGTAATCTCAGTGTTCTGGGAAAACAACAGCATCAAAGAGATCATGTTTAATCATGTATAATTATCAAGAATCATCATCACCAGAATGGTATTCTCTGTCATATTCAACAATATTTCAATCATATCAGAGCAACAGCTCACTTTTTCATATTCAACTCATGATGGGCTGTGACTCTGCAGTGATTTTTTCTTTTAAAGGACAATCCTCCAGACCAGACACTCTTTGTCTATTTCTATGAAGAGACTTTCATTTAGTTTTACCGGCGTTGGATAAAACATTCTGACAAACTTTATGGTTAACTGGTCAGTTTCTAAAGTTGAGTTCATGGAATATGTAATGTCCTGGATAATTCTTTACCACACAACAAAAATGTAGATTTGTCCAGCTTTAAAGCATTTGCAGACGACCTTTTAAATGTGGTTCAAATGATAGAATTTGTCTCAGATAGGCTAGAAAACATTGTGGGAAAAGGAGAAAATGCTGGTTACCAGCATTTTCTCCTTTTCCCATCATGTTTTCAAAAGCCTCCTTATTCAGGGTCGTTAAAAGTCGTTATTGTGTGGTAAACAGTTAAATCATGTCAACCAACATTTAACCCTTTCCCAAACAAGCCCTGGTTTTCACGTGTCTGCAGTACAAGTCTTTTGAAAACACTGTGGGAAAAGGAGAAATTGCTCGTAACGAGCAATTTCTCCTTTTCCCACAGTGTTTTCTACCCTTTTTGAGACTTTTCTGCCATTTTCATCAAATTTAAAATTGTCGTCTGCAAACTCTTTCAATTTGGACCAGTCCAAAATTTGTCGTTTGGGAAAGGGTTAAAGCTCCATCATTTTACATCCCTGAGAAAGAAGCTTTAGAAAATATTACATTCTCTCCTTTTCTCACAATATTTCCTACAATTTCAAAAACATTTATTATCACTTTGACTAAATCTAATATATTGTCTGCAAATGCTTTCAATGAAGAAGCCTCTCGAAAATTTTCAGAGTTAAAAACAAAAACTTATTTTACTCATTACATCCTGAAGACCACCTGAAGATTACTTTTTCTGTCTTGCAGCACATGAATTTTGAAAAAAAAAAAAAAAAGACAGTGGCAAAATGAGAAAATGTTCATAATAAGAAATTTCTGCTTTTGCCACTATGTTTTCACTTATATTCATGCATTCAACCTTTAAGCCTCCTGCTGCAAGTTTGTTTCAGGAAATAATAATTTGAAACATGCCATAGTGAATTTGATGTAATAAAATACAACAGACTTGACCTATTTGCTTCATATAGGCAATCTGGTTAAGTTTATTCAAATTTTATGCATTTCAATGATATATTGTAGTTTCTTACCATATTAAGAAGTTCAGGCCCTTTCACTGATATGAAATTAATTCCAGACTCATTTGCTACAGCCTGAAACAAATAGAAAGAGCTTATATGGGTTCTGAAAGTAGTACTCTACACATAAATTTTAGAACTAACACAAACTAAAGAAAAATAAAATAAGCAAAAAGGTTTGAAAGAAAGAAAAATTATTGTCTACTTATACAGAAAACATTGTAGGAAAAGGTGCAACTTGCTTGTTACAAGTAATTGCTCCTCTAATAACAAAATTTTCAAGAGCAGTCACTGCAGAGGCAAACAATGTCAAATTGGAACAGTATGCTTACTTAAAATTCAGTTGTGTCATACTCTGTTGAAAGAGGGTTTAATGCATCTGCATTTCGGTCTGCACAGAATGTGCAGACTGACATGGTTGGATCATTTGCTATTTGTAAATTTTCTGCATTTCCAAGGACCACTCTACCTCATGATTCAGTCAAATGTTAGACAATAGGATCCAGAATTATGTGATGTCTTGATAGGTATACTGTATCATGGATCTGTATTAAAGTCCCTTTTGACAGAGCACCACTCAGTGTTATTTACTGTGTCTGCTACATGTATGAAAAATTTTTTAATCATGAAATTTCATGTTACAAAACAACGAGATTGCAGAGTATTATTTTTGTTTCGTGCAAATCTGAATTGGAACTTATGGAACACATAATAAAAATTATACTCAACCAATGATAGTATATAAACAAATTATCATCAGTTAGTTAAACAAGATACGGATTGATCTTACCAGACAGATCCTAATACTATCACAGATTCTAATACACATCACAGACAGATTCTAATACATATCACAGACAGATTCTAATACAAATCAAAGACATAATAAAGGAGGAAAGTAGTTTTAAAATTTCAGGACACAAGACGTTTATGTCAAATACAGTAAAACCCCGCCTAACAACCTCTGAGTGAAGCGGGCAACCCGCTATTACGACCCCTTTTTTCCAGAACCAAACTTTGTGCTCTTTATTTTATTTCCCTCCCGTAAAAACGGGCACCCGCTATTCCGTATAACGACCAGCAAATTAACAACTAATTGAAGGAAACAGTCTAAAATGACACCCGACTTACGACCATCACTTCACACCTTGTAAAATCATTATCAATACTACGTGGTGAACAAAGTTGTTTACATCTGATCTGGGTTTTACGACATGTGATTTACGGCAATCACCAATTACGACTACCACAAACTGTTCTGTTTGTTGATTTGACTGATTGGACTTGATTGGCAATTAATGACCACCAGTTTCTTGATTAAAGACTTTCATTCAAACAAATTCTGTCTTTCGGATGCACTGTTTTCACACAGTTTAAAATAGGGAAAACACAGGTGGGTGTTTTTGTTATTTTTTTTTTTTCTCGTGATAGTTTGAAATGTGAAACTAGTGTGAAACGAAAAGAAAAGAATTTATTGACGGAGATTTTTTTTTTTTTGTTCTAGAAAAACTGTTTCGCAGCTAAATCATTCTCCTTGTTGACCATTGCATCCTTTTGTGTTTAGAAAATCCATTAAATTACATTGTAAAAAACAAGAAGCGTTTTACTAACCCTTTCACAGCTAGAGAAGACTTCACAGCTCTGAAGTCAAAGGCTTATGAAAACAATATGGGAAAAGAAGAAATTGCTTGGACAGATTTTTCATGCCTCTGAAAGGCTTTCGAAAACATTATGAGAAAATAAGAAATTGCTTGGAACGACTATTCATGCCTCTGAGATATAACGATTTTGAAAACATTGTGGGAAAAGAAGACATTGCTCAGAAGAAATGGATTAATTAAGCATTTTCCTTGTACAGACGACATTTTATGACTCTGAAGTCAAAGGCCTTTGAAAAAAATATGGGAAAAAGAAAATTTTGGGAACGACTTTAAATGCCTTTGATGTCAAAGGCTTTTGAAAACATTATGAGAAAATAAGAATTGTTTGGAATGACTTTTCATGCCTCTGAGATAAAAAGATTTTGAAAACATTGTGGGAAAAGAAGACTTTGCCAAAAACGAAAGGATTAATTAAGCCTTTTCAAGATATAGAAGACTTTTTACACTGCATGGCAGTCAGGATCCGGTATTAAGACCACCCCGCTATTAAGACCACTTTGTCAAAGAACCAAAGTGGTCTTAATAGTGGGGTTTTACTGTACATAAGAAGCATGCTACATATAACTATCATGGTAAACTCTTACCTTTGCCAGCAGTGTTTTACCACAACCTGGAGGTCCAGCAAGTAAGATCCCCTGGGCTCTGTTTAAACCAAGAGCTTTGAACTCTTCAGGATGGCGTACTGGTGCCTTAATTAACAAAAAATACAAAACATATTACACGTATGGACAAAGAATAAAAGAGGCAAACTATGGAGATACATTAAAAGACAAGGAAAGTATCTTTTTCCCCATAACAAGTACATCTTTCGGCAAGGAGCAAATGCTTACGACTGCAACTTACCAATTCTACCACAATGTTTTCAAAAGCTGTCAACTGGCAGAGCATTAGGATTCATATTGGTATGGCAATGGGTTAACCCTTTCCAAAACAACATAATTTTAGACTCTTCTGAATCAAAACATCTGTAGATCACAAATTCAAAACTGGTACAAATAACCTTAATCTATGACTGGGTAAAAAACATTGTGGAAAAAGGAGAAAGTGCTGGTTACAAGCATTTTCTCCTTTTCCCATAATGTTTTCAAAAGCCCTCTTGCTCAGGGTCATTAAAATCTTGGGATTGTGTGGTAAATTGCTAACAAGGTTGCAATTTACAGTATCTCCAAGAGATACTGAGATAATTCTAAAATGACAATAAAGCACATAGAATGCATACCAGGATAGCTAGCTGTAACTCCTCTCGCACATGATGTAAAGCTCCAATATCATCCCAGGTCACATCTGGTACTGTAGCAAATCCTTCACGTTTTGCTGATGGCTGAACACTTTGCAATGCATTCTGGGAGTGTAAAATAAACTTCCTGTAGTTATGATAATCAAAGTTAAAAACAAGCAAAAGATACCAGATAACTCTGATTTTTACAAACAACAGAGTCCTTCATCCCTGAATATCTTATATCAATCTACTGTACTGCCTCCAAGCATGATCAATCTGCTATTTTTGATACATAGTTTATTTTTAAACCATTGCAGAACAAATATGACAATGTACTATCCTCATTTGACTGATTTCAAAAACATCTAGGGAAAAGGAACAATTGCTAGTAGTAAGCCATTTCTTCTTTTCTCTGTAAATTTTATAGCTTGCGGCCTGTTATTTGATAACTCTTTACCAAACTACAAAATTTTAGACATGTCCATATTGAAAGCATTTGCAGACTACAATATAAAATGTTACGTATAATTGAACTTTTTTTTTGGAAGAGTTACTAGCATTTTCTCCTTTTCCCAAAATGTTTTCTAAAGCCTTTCACCTCAGGATCATTAAAAGTCTGGATTGTTTGGTAAAGGATTAAAATGTAAATATCAGTGACTGACACACTACATGTATTTATAAAAGCATGTGACACTGTATCTAGTTCAATGTTTACAATGAAAAGAGCACTACAAACAGAATATACCTTAAAATCATCCAGCGTCACAAACAAATCTCGTAGCTGTTCTTCAGTAAGTGGGGGTTGATCTTTCAACCATGACAAAACTGGAAACAGTAAACGAAGATACCAAACTAACAAACAGGGGATAAAATAACACTTAAAATAATAAGTCAAAATAACAACAAAAGCAACAATATAGTTTATATACTGACTGACTTTAGCAACAATCACCCAGGCAAAAACCTTAATATGTATACATTTATATTAGATTCAATCTTAATAATACATATGTACAAAGTTCAAGTGTATTTTATGATTTTATTGGCATTGACATCAAAATCAAATTTTCATTGCCTTTGTTAGAGTCACCTACCTAATGTTGTGATCTGCTTAATATATACAATTACAGGGAAAATATTTGAAGAATAAAATTGCATTTCTAAAGTCAGTTAGTATATGTTTCAAATCTCTCCCAAACAACAAAATTGCAGCCTTGTCTAAACTGACAGCATTTGCAGACAAGCAATCTCTCCTTTTCCCACAAAGTTTTCAAAAGCCTTTTTCCTAAGCTTTGTTAACTCTTTACCACACGACAAAGTTTTAGACATTTCCAAATTGAAAGCACTTGCAGATGACAATTTCAACATGAATCAAATGATGTGATTTGTCTTTGATTGGGTAAAAAACATTGTGAGAAAAGGAGAAAATGTTGGCTACCAGCATTTTCTCCTTTTTCCACAATGTTTTAAAAAGGCTTTTTCCTCAGGGTTGTTGAAAGTCACAACTGTGTGGTACAGAGTTAAAAGTCAGGATTGTTTGGTAGGGAGTTAAAAGCATCAGATGTCCTAACACAATTTTCAATCTTTACTTGTTTCTGCCCTATTACACTGCAACATACTCCTGTGTTATTGTCTATTTAACTCTTTACCAAACGACATAATTCTTGCATTGCCCCAACTGAAAGCATTTGCAGATGACAATTCAAATGTAACTCAAAACATGAAATTTGTCTTTCACAGAGTAGAAAACATTGTGTGAAAAGGAGAAAATGCTGGTCACAAGAATTTTTTCCTTATCCCACAATGTTTTCAAAAGGCTTCTTCCTCAGGGTCGGTAAAAGTCGGGATTGTGTGGTAAAGGGTTAAAGCTATTACAATTGTCTATTCAGTGCCATTACAAATGATCAACTCATTGAAGTTGAACTTTAAATTATAAATGCATATTAGAGAAAAGAATTCTAGTGAAATGAAAAGTCTGTGCAAAAGAAAAGCATTGTAAAATTTTCCAAACTTTCACAGATACACTTTGAATACGAAATGTTCATCACTGTTGAGGCTACTCTCAGACCTAATAGAAAGTATTACAAATTACATAAAGAGCACTCATTTGAAGGAAAGGAAAACACTGTATGGTCAACAGTATGATAAAATTAGCCATAGCTTATTACAAGCCATTTCTCTTTTTCCAACAAATTTTTCAAATGCTGTAAAAACTGCAGTGCACAAAAATACTTACCATATACCCAGAGCTCCTGATAGAGGGAGCGATTTTGATTTCAAAATTGAAAATATTAATTATTCTCCACTAAACCCTATGTTATGAGTACTCATTAGAATCATCTCACCGGGACGATTCTAATGAGTACCTACAACATAGGGTTTGGAAGAGAAATAATGGATTTAGAATAGTATCACTCCCTCTTTGCTGGAGCTCTGATATATCCATAATTTTTCAGACTCGAATACATGCATGGCATGCCTATCACACACTATAGAAAAAAAATCTGTATCTCCAGGGTCAAATACAGTTACAGAAATGGTATAATGACGTATTCTACATAACAAATATATACATATCATTTTGAGATTTGATTGGTTAAAATTTAACGCTATAATATTCATCAGCACTATTCATAAAACCAAAGTTACTACCCACCTAATCAGTAATCGTTTTTATTTTTTTAAAGTTTTCAAATAGAATTATCTATTTATATTGTAATATTTTGTACTTGAAAGTTATAGGTATATAATAAAAAGAATACTGTTTTTAGTAACTTTCCCGATACGTGTATTTCCTTCTTGCTGCAAAAGAAAATTTTTGACATCTTGCTCGACCTTGGAGTCATGTGCTATGTCAACTCTTCTCACACTGCTTGAAGCAAATACAAGCACCAGGAAAGTTACTACAACATAAATTTCAGTATCTTTTTCTATGATGATGGGATAGAAAAAGTAAGAAATAAAAAACTTTAATGCTGCTCTTCATAAAAAATAGATAAACTACAATTATTTTCTCACCAGAAGATAGCTCCTTTTCCTCAACAGTCTTAACTGTACTCTCAGTACTTAGACTTGTCTCATTTACAGTAACATTCTGATTTGTAACACAATCTTCTTGTGTTGCTGAAGTATCACAGTCCTCTATCCCTATATGTGACTGACAAGAAACACCTGTGGTTGATTGATTGTCAGATCCAGAAGTATGAGTAATTTCAGATATTGGAATACTTTCACCATTCAAAGCACTGTTTTTGTTGGTTTCTCTCTGATCGTTGTCATTAGTTCGTAGTATTTCAGTGTCGATTTTATTCATCTCAGAAGCAGAGCTACATATCTCAGACTGTTGAACAGATGATTCTAATATATTATTCTGCGGTAGATTTGTGTTATTTTTGATGAAATAAGAGTTAGATGTCAATTTTTCATCTTTTGAATTCCTTGACACAGATACCATGTCTGTAACTGTACTGGCAGATAATTCTGTCTCCATCGTCTGATCACAACTCCTGATCTTTAGTTCACAGTTTTGTCTGTTTTCAGTCTGTGAGTTGGCATCACTAGCACCAGATGTTTGCAGATCTTTAAATACCCTGAATTAAAATATGAACATGTTTTTCTTCCTCTTTTTCTGTTTTTGGACTAGACAAAACCTTGTCAAAATTGAAGTAATTTCCATAGAACAAACTCAACGTAGATGTGATGATGGCATTTGTCTTTAACAGTATAGAAAACATTGTGGGAAAAGAAGAAAAAAGCTTGTTATCAACACTCTCTTTTTTCCAACAATGTGTTCAAAAGCTTTCGTCCTCTGGGTCATTCTACATGTTAACTGTATTATTGTTTCTCACATGTCAAACTCATCAAAAAATCAAAAGAATCAATTTTTGACAAAATGTTTTTCATTCAACCAAGAGAACAAAATACATAAATAAGGATTTTAAACCTTAAACCGCTAGACATATAACAGATCTGTATGGTTTAATGACATGTCTCTCTGAAAGTAGTTAGAATAATTGTCAAAAAGTCATTTTCATTTCATTTTTGGCATTGCAAAAGATCACACATATAACTCTCTTATCTTGCTTGACCAATATTGTAAACCAGTCCAAATATACAGGCTATGGTGGGCCAGTTGTTAAAAGGCCATGAATGCTGTCGTTTGCAAAGGTGAACAATAATGATTATTGTAGAGTTGGACTAGATACTATTTCGAAGGTTTTGTTCTGTGAACTGGTGTATATGTTGACGCATGACTTAGACGCATTGACTGTAAAAAAACCCTAACACCCTGCAATATACTTAAATAATAACTTTTATACCTCAGGCTGATATTGGCTAAGGCTCAGTATTCATGCAGGGAAATAACTACTAGTACTACACATAGAACAAGAGGGCCATGATGGCCCTGTATCGCTCCACTGGCTTATAAATATAAACCATAAATACTAAACATTTCAATTCTGAGCCAAATGGTTTCAAAATGAAGACTTACAAAGTTTTCTCTGTAAAAGCCCATGTGAAAATTGAGACCTGCAAGGCAAAGCCATTTTTGATCCCAGAGCTATAATTATTTGAACCCTGGTAGAGGTCCACAAGATAAAGCCACATGCCAAAATAATGCAAGTCTCTGCTGTATGGTTATAAATAAGGTGATTTTCAAGTTTCATCCATATGAAGCCTCTGTAAAACATAAGACCCCTGATGCAAGGCTAATTTAAAAAAAAAAATCAAAAGTGATCCAGATTTGGTAGCCCTTGGGTTTGCGGTTAGGAGCAAAAAGATTTTTTGAATTTTCACGCTATAAGCACATGTTTATGACCCACAAGATAGGACTAATTTTGACATAATTTGAATAACTTTGGAAGAGGTTATTTAGATTACACTCATACAATATTATAGCTGTAACTCAAGGTAAGGAACAAGAAGACCTTTTAAGTTCTCACTATATTAGCCTATGTAAAGCTTGTGACTTATTGGGTGAAGCGGTTTCAGAGACGATAAGCTTGATGGCCTTAGGCCTGTGGAGCTAAAAAGCAGTATCTTTTCCATGAGCTACAATGACGTTAGTAAATACAAGCTTTTAGAAAAGATTTTAAAAGGTTTTTCAATACTTTTCAGTTTTGTAGCCATAGCAACCATAGCTTTTAACAGAACTTAATTCTTTGAAAACATTCTGAAGAACATCATGGCAAGATGATATCTGTAAAGTTTGGTCAAAATTGAAAGAGTGGTTTTAATGAAAAAGATGGTACAATCTTGGTAGAAGTCTACAATATGAATCTGCATGCCAAATTTTTATAGCCCTAGGCCTTACAGTAAGGATAAAAAAAGATATCTTAAGTTTTCACTATGTAAGCCTATCTAAAATTTGTGAACCCTGGAGTGTGACAAATTTTGATCCCAAGGCTCAACACATGCGAAATTTGTTAGTCCTTTAATCTTTATGGCTAGATACAAGAAGACTGTCAAGAAGTCTTTACTATATAAGCCCTTATAAAACTTTGACCCCAGGGCTACAGTCGGACTAAATGGGGAATATGTGTATTAGAAGAATAACATGCCAAATTTGGGAGTTCTTGGCCTTATGGCTAGTAACTAGACGGTTTCTGAAGTTTTCACTCCATAAACCCATGTAAAACTTGTGACCCCTGGTGCAGGGCCAAACTTGATCCTAGGGCTGTAACTTGGGCTCTCTTTGTAGTTGTCCACTAGATAATGCTATAATTATGCAAACTTTGGTAGCCCTAAGCCTTATGGCTATGTACACCAAGATTTAAAAGTTTTCCCTATATAAGCCCATGTAAATCTTGTGAACCCCCAGCATGGGGCCAAACTGACCCCAGGACTGTAATTTGGGCACTTTTGGTAGACCCCCACTAGATCAAGCTAAATGCAAAATTTGGTAGCTCTAGGCCTTATGGCTAGGTACAGGAACATTTCTTAAGTTGTCACTATGTAAGCCCATGTAAAACTTGTGACCTCTAGGCCTTACAGCTAGGTACAGGAAGATTTTTAAAGTTTTCTCTATATAAGCCTATGTAAAACTTGTGACCCCTGGGGCAGAGCCAATTTTGACCCCAGGGCTATAATTTGAAGAAACATGATAGAGGTCTACCACATAAAGCTACATGCCAAATTTGGTAGCCCTATGCCTTATGGTTTCAGACAAGAAGATTTTTAAAGATTTCCAATATTTTTCAGTTTTGTTGCCATGGCAACCAGAGTTTTTGAAGGAATCATATTCTTTCAAGATATTCTGAAGAGGACCATGGCAGGATCATTTCTGTAAAGTTTCATGAAAATTGGATGGGTAGTTTCAGAGAAGATGTTTGAAATAAAAGTTAACGCACGGACGGACGGACTGACGTACGGACGGATGCACGACGGACACCGGGCAATGACATAAGCCCGCTGGCCTTTGGCCAGTGGAGCTAATAATGATAATGAGCCATAATCTGTGTACATGGAATTTAATGCATTTGCAAAATGTATCCACTAACATCAGCCTGTGTAGTCCTCGCAGGCTGATATGGGTCACAAGGAGATGCATTAAACCACCTTTTTCCAGAGCTTGACTCAAATACAGATTCAAAATTTTGTTGACACGTAGCATGTCAAGACAACTCCAATATACAAGCAATGGCCATGTAAAACCTCTAATAACACCTCTTAAGGATATGAAAACATCAAGGCAAAAAGAACAAATCATTAAATGTGAACAATTTCTTCTCTCACCACAATGCTTTTAAAAGTGCACTGCTGGTAGATAAAAAAAAAGTCCATAGGATGTTATATACATGTATTACAGTTTTATGAACAGTCTAACAAAAAGCCACACCTATTTACAGCCACCATAGCAGCTTCCCTGGTTAATGACATCAGATCTGCACCCACAAAGCCCGGTGTAAACGTAGCAAGATAGGAGAAATCAAATCCAGGGGTCAGCCGTAAATTTCTGCAGAGTACCTCCAGAATTCTTAAATACAAAAATATGAGCAAACTTCAACACATAATTGGCTACAATGTATTCAAGTGAAAGTTTACATTTAACTAAAGATTAATTTTTCACACCTGTTCCCTTAGGACACTTAATCTATTTACAAAGGTTATCCCTCCACAAGTCAACAAAATTTTAAGACTTGCCCACACTGAACACACTGGCAGAAGACAAAATAAATATTGCTCAAATGATCAGGCTTCGTCTTTGAAAGCATAGAAAACACTGCTGGAGAAATAGGAGAAAATGCTGATTACCAGCAGTCTATCCTTTTCAAACAATGTTTTCTGTCTTAGGTTTATAAAAATACCAGATTAAAAAGGGTTATCTATACTGCATAAAGAGGTTTTCAAAAAACATCTGCTGCTACTTTGTTTCAGGTAATAATAAATTTGTCTGACTCCCTTAACCACACCACAAAATTTCAGATTAGCCCAATTTGAAAGCAATTCCAGACGACATATTAATGAGGCTAAACTCTTTACCACACAATCCCGAGATTTAATGACCCTGAGAAAGAGGCCTTTTGAAAACATTGTGGGAAAAGGAGAAAATGCTGGTAGCCAGCATTTTCTCCTTTTCCCACAATGTCTTCTATCCTTCCCAACACAAATTTCAATTTTTGAGTAACATTTATTTTGTCGTCTGCAAAAGCTTTCAATTTGGACTAGTCTAAAATTTTGTCATTAGGCGAGTTAAATAATGGGAATAGTCTTTTAAACTGCAGTAAACATTAGAGGAAAAGGAGAAAATGCTGGTTACTAGCCTTCCTCTACAGGGGTCCATTGGTACAGAGTTAATGAAATAATTCACTTGATGTCAATTTGCAACACAGAATAGAAACTGAATTAAAGCCCCAATAGCAGCCAAAAGTAAACAGTGAGGGTGTTAAAATGCATCTGAATTTAATTCATACCTTTTAAAAGTATGGAAATTATGGTAAAGTTTACGATCTTTTTTGCACAGCCCATCCAAGTGTTAGCTGCTAGTAGAAAAATGAATTTCAAAACCATGTAAAAAGTAAACAAAAGATAGGGTGACCTGGCAACTTTTGACATACTTTTGAAATTCATTTTTCTGCCAGCACTTCAACTGATCATACAATAACAAATTGTCATCTTCACCATAATTTCATACTTCTGAATAGTGCGATTTAAATTCAAACACATGTTAACACTCGTGTTGTTTACTTTTTGCATGTATTGAGCTTTAATAACATCTAACCACTTTTACTCCTTCTTAATCTATAAATGTATGAACTACATTTTTCAACCAATCAAACGGAAAAAAAAACAAAACATTGAGTAAAAGGGAGCAATGTCTATCTTTGCTGATCAGATGCTTTATTTACTGCAGGAGCATGTAAACTATGTTTACATAGGTAGGAGTGGTTGAGGTTTTACCATAACCTGCCTCAGTGTGTGACAATCAAACCTTAGAAATTACCTTTTCCTAGAATTTTCATCTGGAATTCCGAGACATATTTCCTTATCAAACCTTCCAGCCCTACGTAGAGCAGGATCCAGAGAGTCTGGTCTGTTTGTGGCCCCTATCACAAGGACATGTGACTCAGTGTTCTTGTTTAAATCTGAAAGATGTTGATATGTAGTGGTCATGAAACTAAAGAACAGGCTTTTACTCAGAATAGAAATCTTTACCAAATAAGTAGGCATTTGGTCCTTTCCATCTCTTTTATACAATTTCTGCAAGGCAGGAAAATATGTTTGTTTTTTATTTGTTTTTCAAATGTACCATGAGAGAGAAAAGAGGAAGAAGCTACCATGATGTTTCAAGCGTATTTTTTTTCATAGAGAAGTAATGCTCAACTGCATTAAAGCTAGTTCAAGGAAAGTACAATACAGACATGATAATAGCAAAGACAGTCTAGACGACATTGTGACTGGAAGTTTTTATACAATTGTATGTTACAGACTAATTTACATACAGAAGAAAATAGAGGTCCTCACCATCCATGCATGTTAACAGCTGTGAGACAATACGTCTCTCCATGTCTTTGGAAGCCGTCTCTCTTTTAGGAGTGATAGCATCTACTTCATCAATGAACAGAACACAGGGAGCTGATAGCTGGAAATACAAACAAGCATATAATTTTCATTACATCTGTTAGAAAATGAATAAACAGACACTGTAGTTTCACTGAAATGTTCGCGAAAGTGTTTTGCCTTATCAAAATTTATACATTAAATCCCATTATAAAAAGTTGTTCATGCCAACTGACAGGAAATATTCTACGTAAATATACAACATCATGTCATTTTGTGGTAAGGTTCAGACTACTTTCAAAATGCAAAATTGAGCCCATGTACTTCATGATGACATGGAAGGCTTATGATACAGAAGTTGCATGTTTGAACTCCAACTCTGTCAAAATGGTTCACAGGGACAGTTGAACTCACTGCACAATGATTCATTTCTCTGAAATCTCTACCCATTATTCAGAATTTGTTTATGTTACAACAAAGCTTTGGAAAAGACACTTTGACAGACTGTCATGCACTGTGCTGGTGAAGAAAGTCCAGGAATGCAACGACTTGTGCACTGCACTGGTAACTGGTAACTGTGATGCAAATGGAAGGTTGGAGGAAACAGTATTAAAAATCGAACAAAACAAATCAATCAAAAATAAAACAAGCCAAAATATCTATCTGTCTTTTCTGTTTCAACAGCAAAATTGGACCCTCATTACGAATTTTACCGGCATCTATGACACTAAATGCAATAAAATGCCTACTTACAGTTGCTTTTTCAAACAGTTCTCTCACTTTTTCCTCTGAGTCCCCTGACACACCTGACACAATCTCTGTTGCTGCTATCTTTACCATTGGCAGATCTAGTTCCTAAATCAGAAACATACACAGACTGTACCCATTAACAATTGAGTAATGCTCAGGCAAAAGGGGTCTTAATACATCTCTGATGCATTATACCATGCAAGTCATCATGTAATTATGGACCCATAAAAAATATTTGTCCAAAATTATGTGATTACAGTAAAACTTAATTACAACGAACTCTGATAATGCGAATTATCGCTTAGTACGAATCGAAATCAATTCCTCGGCAAAAACCTTCTTTCGCCTTTGTAAAAATTAATTGTTAAAACGAATTTGGATATAACGAATTTTCGCATATTGCGAATCAAAAATCAGGTCCGCAGATATCCATTTCAACTGAAAATACCTTGGTTACACTGAAGTCGCACCTAAGAGTCTTTAAATTCCAAGTCAGTTATTCACACCTTCCCGCTTGCCCAATTAACACGTTGACGCTAGAGGCGTTGATCTACACAACATAAACTGACTGCGTTATCGATCGATAATTATCGTGGTAAGGTATAATTTGCCACAAGTAGAAAATTGTCGTCTGCAAATGCTTTCAATTCCTACCGGTATAAAATGTGTTTTGAATGATTAACATCGCTCACTCGATTAAATAAATACGAAATCGGCTACTAGTTTTTCCTATCTGTCCCATTGTACTGTTGAGTGCTAATCGTTCTTGTTGGGATTGTTTCAAGTTGAGCATGGATTCCAAAAACAAGAAAGCAATTTCACTAGAAACAAAATACCAAATAAATGTTAGACTGCATGTACATGTGTCCACCTTTGAGTCCCGAAATATAACGAAGTTCGTATTATCGATAAAGCGAATTATGCTTATAGCGAATTAAATCTGACGGTCCCGTGAAATTCGCTATATCACAGTTTTACTGTACATGCTTTGTTTAACTCTTTACCACACAATCCTGACTTTTAACGACCCTTGGAAAGAAGCCTTTTGAAAACATTGTGGGAAAAGGAGAAAATGCTGGTAACCAGCATTTTCTCCTTTTCCCACCATGTTTTCTACCCTTTCCAAAACAAATTTCAATTCTTAGGTCACATTTAATTTGTCGTCTGCAAATGCTTTCAATTTGGACTGGTCTAAAATTTTGTCATGTGGAAAAGAGTTAATGCATCATGGAGATAAACACCCTTTGGCCAGAGCATAGCTAATATGTAATTTTTTCTGAATTAACTTTTATTTGGGTCTTACTGATTATCTCCTGGATAATAACTTTTTTGTCTAGCAGCAGATTACATGTGTTTATGAAAACATTGAAGCAAAAGAAGAGAGTGCTTCTATGAGTCTTACTCCTTTCTCAACCAACAAATTTTAGACTCTTCCAAACTGGAAGCATCTGCATATTATGATTAATTTCAAAGTTGATACAAATAAACTTAAGATCTCTGATAGGGAAGAAATAAACTGTCAGAAAAGGAGAAAATGCTGGTAACCAGCATTTTCTCCTTTTCCCACAATGTTTTCAAAAGCCTTCTTCTTAGGATCATTAAAACTTGAGATTGTGTAATAAAGGGTTAATCCATGTTGATTTCCCTAGCAACTAGAACAATTTGAAAGAATCTGCTGCAACTATATTTCAGGAGATAACGAAATACAGTTTATCATAAAAATCTGCAACTATAACATGAACAGATCTTACCCCAGCGATGGCATTTGCTAGCAAAGTTTTCCCACAACCAGGTGGACCATGAAGTAGAAATCCTCGTGGAGGGGTAACACCGAGTTGTTGATAAACTTCTGGGTGCTTCATGTGTACTAGTAGTTTGCAGATCTCCTGAAATATTGGAATCAAATGCCAAAGTATGGTCTCCTATACCATAAGAACAGATGCTGGAATGATTAACAATACTTTGGAGCCTCTTATTATTATCACTAATGGATAATATTTTAGGAATATTCAACGCAAAAAAGTCCTCTTACCCTTCAAGGAGAAACTTGATAAAAACCATGTTTTGGTCAACAAGTAATGAACATATAAATATATATATTATATCAAGAAACAACCAGAACACACATACTGTCAAGTATTCATGGTTCATATAGTTCAAACCTGTTTTATAATTATTCTTATCTGTACAAAAACAGTCAAAAAGAGTTTCAAATCATCCTACAACTCAGTATTTTTTCTACCCAGTGACATAATGTCCACAAGGTAAGCAGGACAATTTTATCACATTCATGAAGTCATTTCCTTGACTGTCAATATATGACAGTTGCAGGCATGTTTACCAAGTATTTTCCAACTTAAACATCCAGAGGAAAAAGAAGTCACTTGTTTTTTCAAAACATTTTCTCTGCAAATTTTTAAAGGTATTCTGATGCAGAAAATTATCAACAATTTCTTTCTATCACGACACAGCTCCTAAAATTTAAATCTCTTTGTGGGCAATGTACAGAAAGATGTTGTATATTTGTTTATTTTTTAGAAGTAAAAGAAATGTGAATATGTTCAATATATCTAGAGAAATTTTAAATTTGATAGGATATGGAATAAATTTAATTTCACATCTGCATTCATCTTATTTTGTTACTCGTACATGTCAATGCCTTATTTTCATCTATTTCAAAATAAATCATTTGATAAATAAAATAAACCTCAAAAGTGACATTTTATTTCTGATATAAGGATAGTTTACATACAACTAAGCTCTGTTCATTTCCACCAATATCTGCAAAGGTTACTGTAGACTTCTGTAATGCAGGACCAACTGTAGCAAAGTAAAAGTAGAACAATTACAAAAGATTGATGGTTTTGTTGAAATCCTCCATGAAACCTTTTATCATCCAATTCCGAGTTTTAATGGCACTGAAAAAAGAACGCTTTTGAAAACATTGTGGGAAAAGGGAGAAAATGCTGGTAACCAGTATTTTCTCCCTTTTCCACCATGTTTTCTACACTATCAAAGACAGAAATCATCACTTGAGTTAAAATTGTTTTCTAATCTACACATGTTTTCAATTTGGTCCAGTCCAAAAGTTTGTTGTTTTGTAAAGAGTTATATTGCATAAAAACATACCTGACGTCACCAAAGCTATTAACACTTCAAGCACTTAAAAAGTTAAACAGATACATTCTGTTGGCAAAACGACCAAGATAAAACAATTTCAGGGCCTTTTTTTTTTCGGAATGTCATATAAAATACCTGACAGATTAGACTGTACTGAAGATCAGATTGCATTTTTTGGCATGTAAAGCCTTGATCAACTATGTCCACATAAGCAATACAAATTGTCATGGACACAGAAAAGGCCAATGAATTTCCTGATATTCTTTCAACTCTTTATCAAATGACAAAATGTTAGACTGGGATTTGTCTTTGAAATGGATAGAAAACATTGTGGAAAAAGGAGAAAATGCTAGTTACCTGCATTTTCTCCTTTCCCAACATTTCCACAAGGCTTCTTCTTCAAAGCCTCTTAAAACACGGGATTGTGTGGGAAAGGGCTAATCAACACAACAAAAGCACCTTAAGTTTTTTCCTTTCTGAATCAATTTCGCAACATGAAAAAAACATGGAAATAGATATAAAGCGGCCAATATAGTAATTGCTAAAATGGGCAATTTTTGTTTTGCAGGAATGTTTTTTTAAAGTTGTCTGTTGCAAAGGGAAAACAGAAGGGAATCTGCAGGAGGTAACATGATACTGCAATATATTCCTACAGGAAAAGTAACACAAAGAGAATAGGAATATGCTTCAACTTTAATAAGCTTTAACTCTTTTCCAAACAATCCCGACTTTTAATGACTCTGATGCAGAAGTCTTTTAACTCTTTACCACTCATCAATATTTTAGACTGGTCCAAACTGAAAGCATTTGCAGATGACAAATTAAATGTTGCTCAAATGATTGGATTTGCTTCTGAAATGCTAGAAAACATTGTGGGAAAAGGAGAAAATGCTGGTTACCAGCATTTTCTCCTTTTCCCACAATGTTTTCAAAAGGTCTTTTTCCCTGGGTCATTAAAACCCAGGATTGTTTGGTGAAGGATTAAAAACATCGGGGAAAAAGGAGAAAATGCTGGTAATATTCCTCCTCTTTCCATAATGTTTTTTACCCTTTTTCAAATAGTACCCATAATCAAAAGAATAAGAAAGAGAATAGGAATAAGTACATTTTTGTATCCTTTAACCCTGTACCACACAATCCCGAGTTTTAACGACTGCAAGAAAGTAGCCTTTTGAAAACATTGTGGGAAAAGGAGAAAATGCTGGTAACCAGCATTTTCTCCTTATCCCACAATGTTTTCTAGCCTTCCCAAAACAAATTTCAATTTTTCAGTCACATTTATTTTGTCGTCTGCAAATGCTTTCAATTTAGACTGGTCTAAAATTTTGTCGTTTAGTAAAGACTTAACTCTTTACCACACAATCCTGACTTTTAACAACCCTGATGAACACACTGGAAAGGAGAAAATGCTGGTAATGAGCACAATGTTTTTTTACCCTTTCTCAAATAGTTTCCATTATTTTAGTCAGAGTGGACAAGTCTACAGTTTTAGTGTCTGGTAAATGATTAACCCTTTACCACACAATCCTGACTTTTAACGACCCTGTGAAAGAATCCTTTTGAAAACATTGTTGAAAAAGGAGAAAATGCTGGTAACCAGCATTTTCTCCATTTCCCACAATGTTTTCTACCCTCCCCAAAATAATTTTTTATCTTTCATTAATGTGTATTTTGTTGTCTGCAAATGCTTTCAATTTGAACCAGTCTACAATTATGCCATTGGGTAATGATTAATAATGTTCTTTTATTTCTACTTCAATAGATATAGCTAAAAAGAGAGAGAGAGAAAAAGACGACAATAGAGAATAAATCTACAGCACAATTTACCTTCCTTTGAATCTGCTGACTTCGATTCCTCATTGGTCTTTCTTGATTTAGCTGACACCTATCATAAAGAGATAAATGCAAATGAGTCATGCTCTGTGAAAAGGGATTTCAATGCACCTGCAAAAAGTATCCACCCATGTCAGCAGGCTGACATGGATCAAACCTTTTTCCAATAAGTTTTCTACATGTCCAAGGATGATTTTACCTCATGACTCTGTCCGTTGTTAGATGAAACCATTTACCAAACAAAAAATTTTTAGACTGGTCCAAATTGAAAGCATTTGCAGACGACAAAATAAATGTTACTGAAAAACTGAAGTTTGTTTTGAGAAGGGTACAAAACATTTTGGGAAAAGGAGAAAATGTTGCTTACCAGCATTTTCTCGTTTTCCCACAATGTTTTCTACCCTTCCCAGATCAAATTTCAATGTTTGAGTCACATTATTTTGTCGTCTGCAAATGCTTTCAATTTGGATGAGTCTAAAATTTTGTCATTTGGTAAAGAGTTAACCAATGACCACATAATCCTGACTTTTAACAATCCTGAAAGAGAAAATCATGAAAACAATGTGGGGAAAGGAGAAAATTCTAGTAACCAGTATTTCCTCCTTTATCACAATGTTTTCTACCCTATCAAACAGAGAAATCGTCATTTTAGCAGCAAATATTTTGTTGTCTACAAATGCTCTAAATTTGGTAGTGCCCAACATTTTGTCATTTGGTTAAGAATTAGAGCATACAAAGGATTAAAGGTGGTTGGTTATGTGTATATTAGTAAATGGTAGATAAAAGTGAAAAAAAAAAAAAAAAATCATTTTTTTTGTAATTAAAAGTATACTACTGCTTTGCAAAATTTCAAAATAAATCAAAGCAAAATTTCGAGGATACACTTGGAGTGAAAAAAAAAATGATAAAAAAACATGCAAATATCTATTAAAACTACCAAGACAGGAGCCACATTCTACTGTAATGAGATATTAAGATACGACAAAGCCAGGTACAAACCTTTTGCTTTTTAACACGTCTTGGAGTAGAAGTCTCTCTCTCCTTTACAACATTACCAGCTTTAGTACCATCAGGATTCTGTATTGGCACTTCTTCTGAGTCACTGTCTATAACTATTTCTTCTTCATTTCTATCACAGATCACATCATTTGATGTGCAGCTATGAGCACCAGGTCTACCATCTGTACTGTCAATAGTTTTCCCTGTTCGGGCCTTAGTCAATTTCTTGTGTAAATGACTGAAACTGCTGTCACACTGTCCAGAATCTTCATGTAAGGTAGATGAAGGTGAATCATAGTTTTGAACAAAAGAATCAGGCATATCCAGATCTGGTCCTTCACATCTATTTGACCTATGTATGGTTGAGCTATTACCCTGTTTATCAATAAAATAAAACTCTGCTAAAGTTTCCCGAGATTTGAAATCTCCTAATAGATTGTCATCCTTGTTTGGGGTATGAGAATTGGAAACTAATGTAGACTTCTTATCACTTTTCCCTGAAGTGTTAACAGCAGAATGCTGTATACTATTCTTATACATGCCTGCCATCATGCTGTTAATTGCATTTGTATCCTGAAATAGAAAATACAGAACATAATAAGTACCTCAATATGAGCCAGGCTCTGTGAAAAGGGGGCTCAATGCATTTGCACAAAGTATCAACTTGGGTCAACCTCATTTGCAAAAAAAGTATCGACACAGGTCAGCCTGAGCAGGTTGACCTGGACTGAAACTTTTTGCTTTTTATCAATTTTCTGCATGTCAAAGGACCAATGTATAAAAAAGGACTTTAGAGATGTATAGATGTGATGTGATTTTAGAGATGTGATGACTTGCTTGGTATCATGAATCACAGTGATGCATTGAGCCCCCTTTTAACACAGCATGGCTCATATGTAAGAAAAAGTTGGTCTTGGCGCGGACTGATTAAAATACTGTGGCAAAAAGGAAAAATAGCTTGTAAGAAGCAATTTCTCCAATGCCAAAAATTTTCACATATGGAAGTACCAATATATTAACCATGAATTCATGATGATTTTCTCTATCTCTTTATCAATTAACCTTTTACCCCACAATGCCGACTTTTAATGACCCGGAAAAAAAGGCTTTTAAAAACATTGTGGGAAAAGAAGAAAAGGCTGGTAACCAGCATTTTCTTCTTTTCCCACAATGTTTTCTACTCTATCAAAGAAATATTGTATCATCTGAGCCACACTGAAATTGGCATCTGCAAATGCTTACAATTTGGCAGGTCTAAGATTTTTGTCGTGTGGTAAAGGGTTAATGATCAGTAATAACATCCACTTGAACAGATTTTTGTTTTGATTTTACCTTGTATTCTACCAGAATTTCTTTCACATCAGAATTGTCATCTTCATCACCAGACTGCACTTTCCGTCTCTTTTTGCGTGTTTTCCCATCTTCACTCCTACTTTCAGATATCAGAAAATATAAGCTAAAAACTTTTTTTTTGTAATCAGAAAATGTTTTAAAGTTAAATATGAAGTATGACATGTGTTGATTCTTTTCTGATCTTCTTCTCTTGTGCATGTGTAATATGATTATACCATTTCAATCTTACCATCACTGTAACATAAAAATATGTGCTATACAATGATATGCTACAATTTGGTTCAAAATATATGGCAAAAGGGGGCTTAATGCATCTCTGTGATATATGATACCAAGCAAGTCATCACATCATCACTGATCAACAAAGTGCATTTTGTCTAAGGACCCACAGAATTCTGAGGTAGAATAGTCCTTTGACATACAAAAAATTGACCAATAGCGAAGTTTCGGCAGACTGCGCAAGCTGATCTGGGATGATACTTTTCGCAGAGCATGGCTCACATGAATCAGTGGTTTTATCAATTAAGATGTAGAATAAAACTGTTTTTAATCAACCAAATTTTGGCATATTTTCAGCTGGTTATCCACAGTGAGACAATTGTTGTGGATTGTGGATATATAATTCCAAGATAGGATATAGCCCCCAGTTTTTGGCATTTTGTATTTATGTTTTACATCAAAATGAAGATTAAAATATCTATTAACCCATGAGCAGAAGATAAGTTTGAAAATATAATTGAATGAAACAGTGAAAAGGGAAAACAACAAACTAAATTTGAAATTTGTACATGATGAATTAAAAGTAGATCTTTATCAAACTACTAGAATCAACAATAAAATGAATTACTGGTTGGTTCCATCTGAATCAGAGTCACTGAGTTCTGATGAAGATGACTGGCTTTCACCTTCTTTATCCATCATTGAATATGCTGAAATAAATAGAGTGTGTTCATGAACCTTTGTTTCAGCGGCCATAGCTTAACTCTTTACCACACAATCCCGACTTTTAACGACCCTGAGGAAAAAGCCTTTCGAAAACATTGTGGGAAAAGGAGAAAATGCTGGTAACCAGCATTTTCTCCTTTTCCCACAATGTTTTCTACACTTCCTAAAATAAATTTCAACTTTTCAGTCACATTTATTTTGTCGCCTGCAAATGCTTTCAATTTGGACCAGTCTAAAATTTTGTTGTTTGGTAAAGAGTTAAACGACCCTGAATAGAAGTTGTAAACACTGCCAGAAAAGGAGAAAATGCTGGTAACCAGCATTTCTCCTTTTCCTACAATGCCATCTATCCTACCATAGACAGAAATCATGATCTGAATGACATTTATTGTGTCATCTGCAAATGCTTTCAATTTGTTGTAGTTCATATTTTTGTTGTTTGGTAAAGAGTTGGAAGGATTAAAGGTAAACTTCCTTCAACTCTTTACCGCACAGTGCTGCATTTTAACGACCCTGGGAAAGAGGCCTTTTGAAAACATTGTGAGAAAAGGAGAAAATGCTGGTAACCAACATTTTCTCCTTTTCCAACAATGTTTTCTATACTATTAAAGCAAAATTGCACCATTTGAGCCACATTGAAATTGTCGTCTGCAAATGCTTTCAATTTGGACATGGATAAAATTTTGTCGTCTGGTAAAGGGTTAAACCCTTTACCAAACAATCCCGGGTATGCATGACCCTGGAAGGAAAGCCATTTGAAAACATTGTCGGAGAAGGAGAAAATGCTGGTAACCAGCATCTTCTTCTTTTTTTACAATGTTTTCTACCCTATAAGAATGAGGTTTCATCACTTGTGCCACATTTACTTTGTCGTCTGCAACAGCTTTGAATTTGGATGAGTGTAAAATTATGTTGTTTGGTAAAGAGTTAATCTGTGTTTGTGAGGAGGGGCTGCATGTTTTCCTACAAAGATAAATACAGACAGCTGGTTTTGCTTCAAATTTGCCAGGTCAGTGATTTCCACGGATGTCTACAAACAATTGTTTCAAACTAAGTTAGCACTAAACTCTCTACTCAGTATTCCGGCTTCTGTTATAATCTTGAAGATATACTGTGATAAGAACAGGTACAGAACTAGTACTTCTTTCTTATATCTTTATTTTACAAGGGTTACATACAAGCAGATTTGATAAACTTTAATTCAAAGAGAGAAAAATGTTTCCTAGAATATCATGACAGCAAAAGTTACATACCTTTGTCAACATATTTTGTGAACATACTGCGGTTTCTTCTGGAATACTCTCTGAAAAAAAGTACACCAGTATTCAGACTCTATTCCAAGCTATGTAGTTCAAAAATGGTCAAATAAATGTAATCCTTCGATAAACAGAACTTAAATATTTCACTGGGTATCCCTATTTTGGATAACAGTATTCATGATCATATGTAAATAACCCTTTACCGTACAGTCCCAACTTTTAACGACCCTGAGGAAAAGGCCTTTTGAAAACATTGGGGGAAAAGGAGAAAATGCTGGTAACCAGCATTTTCTCCTTTTCCCGTAATGTTTTCTATCTTTCCCAAAACAAGTTTCAATTCTTAGCCACATTTGATTTGTCGTCTGCAGATGCTTTCAATTTGGATCAGTCTAAAATTTTGTTGTTTGATAAAAGAGATAGAAATTAAAAAAAAAAAAAAAAAAAAAAAAAATCATCACTTTTTTGTCCTGCTACAACCCCATTTTTTTTCAAAAATAGCAGCACTTATCTGTGAAAATAATAGGTGTCCATAAAATCTCATCTTTCATATTCGAATAAAGCAAAGTATTGAAAAAAAAACAAAACATCTTTTAACTCCATACCAAATAACAAAATTTTGGACTGGATCAAATTCAAAGCATTTGCAGATGACAAATTAAATGATACTAAAATAATGATTTCTCTCTTTAATAGAGTAGAAAACATTGCTAGTTACCAGCATTTTCTCCTTTTCCCACAATGTTATCAAAAGTGTAATGTACCAGGGTCGTTAAAAGTTTGAATTGTGTGGTCAAGAGTTAACTGAACAAGTAAAATGGTTACCATTTCCTTTGATTTTTTAATGACCATTTCTATTTCACTAGAACTCAGGGTGGCCCCAGAGTTATGAAATTGTTAGAAGAGATTAATGTCATAAGGTACATACGGATATTTATTCTGTAAGTATTCTGCCATTAGAGGCACACTGGCAACCTTCTTATTTGTTCTTGTTTCAAGGTACTGAAACAGCAAATGAAACGATCATGCTAGAAATTTTTTGTCCACAAACTGTACTTACTAGGTCATATGCTACATGTAGAATACCAGTACTGTTAAATACTGAAAAAAGTGAGAATTGCAGACATTTCTTTTGAAAAAAAAAACAATGATGTGATTCATAAGTTTAACTTGAAAAAAATTTAATTGGTATCTGTTTGACTTTTAACCCTCTACCACACAATCCCAACATTTAATGACCTTGAGGAAGAAGTCTTTTGAAAACGATTTGGGAAAATGAAAAAAATGCTATCAACCAGAATTTTCTCCTTTAAGTTTTCCCACAATGTTTTCTACCCTATGAAAGACAAATTCCATCATTTCAGTCACAATAAATTGTCATCTGCAAATGCTTTAAATCTTGTGTAGTAAAGACGGAAGTACTTTCAGTGAATCTTACAATTTCATTCTTCAATCAAAACTTTATTCAATGGCTTTAAACAAAAACAAAAACAAAAAAAAAAACGGTCCTTACAGTATCTTCATTATAATAGACTGTAAACTAAATGAAAATATCATTCTGATGGCTGGTTTCTCAGCAAATTATAATTGTGTGATGAAATTACCACCACTTGTTCTATACTGTAACTTTACTCTTTACCATGAACAAAATTTTGGACTAATCTAATTTAACGCCTTTGCAGACAACAAAATAAATGTGACAAACTGAATTTTGTTTTTGGACAGGAAGACAACATGGTGGAAAAAGGAGAAAATGCTGGCTATCAACATTTTCTCAGTTTCCTACAATGTTTTCAAAGCCTTCTTTCAGGGTCATTAAAACTGAAGATTGTGTGGTAAAGGGTTAGCATCAATAGTTGAACTCAACACATTCAAATTAACCCTTTACTAGACGACAAAATTTTAGCCTTGTCCAAATTGAAAGCATTTGAAGACGAAAATTTCAATGTGGTGCAAATGGTGCAATTTTTCTTTGATAGGGTAGAAAACATTGTGGGAAAAGGAGAAAATGCTGGTTACCAGCATTTTCTCCTTTTCCAACAATGTTTTCAAAAGGTTTCTTTTCCCAGGGTCGTTAAAAGGCGGCATTGTGCGGTAAAGGGATAAGTATCCATTTCTGCATTATTTGGAAGGTGTATTTGAACTGATCTACCTACCTCTTGTATCCTTGGGATTAATCTTCTGTCCTTGACTCTTTTGCTCCCTCTCGTACTGTCATCTTTTGCAGATTTAAATGCCATTGGTGCATGTCCTTGTCTAAGATTTACAGCATGATTTACGTTTACTTTCCTGTGTATTGGATAGTTATCTTCTGACTGTTTCCATGACTGTCTAAAGCCCTCAGTTGATAGCCCATTTTCTTGTCCAAATGACAAATTTACTTTATGTCTTTTCATTCCTACTGCATTTCTTCTATTAATACTCCTACACTCCTGTGCAGGCTGCATATCATCCTGTTTTTGTATGTCACTGGAGTAATTCAATGCTTGTTTCGGTTTCTTCTTCTTGGCCATGTTCAAATATCAACTACAAATTTTTGAGAAACATTTCAACCATTAATTTACTAGTTAATTAGATAATTGCATTAAACATATAGCATATATAGAATGTTTCTGCTAGCTCATAAATTTTGGAGGTCATCTGTGACATGCTGTTTGGCATTTTGGGGGGGTCATTCAGAAAATTTACGTGTCATAGTCTTTAACCTTTTTTTTTTTTGTGACCTCTTGTTTGCCTTTGCAAGTTTGTAGATATCGCATAATGCTAAAAGTATTAAAAGACAGTGTGGTATTAAAGGTAAAAATTGAAAACAATGGCCTCAAAGAAACTGTTCTTCTGTTATCCCGATTACTCCAACAAGTTGGTGATATTGACGGAACAGGGTCTAAAATGCGGACAAAAGTTTAAGTATGGATTCCATACAGTAATATAGGCGAGATGACAGCGATGTCACACAGAATAATGTCGTGTTTTAGACCGATTCAGTGTAAACAGAAAACAAATAATTCAGTGTTAGAAAGCTGGTTCAATATGATGCTGCATTTATAAACTTGGAAGATTTTGTAAGATATATTAATTGAATCAACCCTTTATGTCCCTTTTTTGTTCTGTTTTATGCTGTGTCAAGGAAGATGCGATGTATTAATTTTGTGTGTCAAACTTTCATTTTTCGCATCAAAAACGCAAAAATACTGACTTTCTGAAACACTGATATAGCTTGGCACAATCTGTTTTTGTCCAAATACCAAGTTATCCAAGCAGAATCTCAAACATATTGATTCATTTGAGACATGTTGTATAGCAGTTAAGTTATAATTAATCAACAACAAATATGATTTACTTCATCTCATGTTCAGCAAAGGACAAAAACTGTCACATCTGATGGCCCTGAAAAAGCATAACCTAAATTCACCCACTATTAAGTAACTATGCTGTTCACGAAAGTTAAAGCACTATGGTAAATAATGCAATATAATCAAAAAAGAGGAAAATGAACCATTCAAACAAGATTTGTTCAATGAAATTACAAAGATTATATGTGTTAAATTTAATTTTTCTTAACAGTAAATAACAAGGTTGACAAAAAGCCGGTCAATATGAGTACTGACTACTAAGGCTGGCTGTTATAAGCGGTTATTTCCGGTCAATACTTGCAAGCGGTTGATTGGTGGTCGATTAAAGTGGTTGATTGGGTAGATTAAATCACTGGCATACATGCCCCTGTCCTGTTTCTAAATTGGTCTTGAAAGCTCTCCTCCTACATCCTGTACATGAATACATGATAGTATATCATATATTATCATCAGTATCAGTTTTTATTAACCATTTACCTCACAATCCCGACTTTTAAGAGAGAGAACCTTTTTGAAAACATTGTGAGAAAAGGAGAAAATGCTGGTACCAGCATTTTCTCCTTTTCCCACAATGTTTTCTACCCTTCCAAAAGCATATTTCAGTTTTAAGTCACATTTATTTTATCGCCTGCAATTTGCTTTCAATTTGGACTAGTCTAAAATTTTGTCCTTTGGTAAAGAGTTAATTAGGTCCTGTTTTATTTGATCATAGTTCCAAAGATATAATTGCTGGTCAACTGAAGAGGCTGATTGGACTGACTGTCCTACTTGAACTTATATTCGGGTCTTTTCTTTTTTCAATCAAACAATTTTTATCTATTATCCTTCCTTACAGGTAAGATAATTGTTTACAGTTCTACATGCAGGATATGATTCAGGTAAAAATATCAGAATCTATAGGTTTGTTTTTTCTTTTATTGTTCCAAAGATATTTTTACCAGATTGCACCACAGACCTCTCTCTCTACAAACACACTTAAAATTTATCTAACATAGTCTTTGAACATAAAAATTCAAAGGTAGCATCAAAAGGCAGTTACAATATAATTTTCATGTAAAACTGCAGAAAAGTTAAAAACTATCACACAAAGGCAAACATGTAAAATATACCTGTCTTTAGTCTGTAGGCATATTGAGGTACACATGTAGAAGGCTGTAACTGATTAACCTAACAATGTTTGAGGATACATTATTGTCTTTGATGTGTATTTAAGTGTTTTCTCCATCTGTAACTTGCTGTCAAAACATATTAAAAGATGTAAAAGTTGCTCCTTTTCACCCCAATGGGTGTGGCTTAGATCTAATTGCCAAAGTGACAATTATTGTGCCCCTATTTGGGTTATTATACTCAATGAAATTCTATATTCCTAAAGTGTGAAATATTGACTTATATGCTCTAGATAACATTTTATCAAGCAATTACTTATGGTGTCAAAAAATTTCAAAATGACTCTAAATAAAAATTCAATCAACCACTTAATATTTTAATCGACAAATTGCGACCAGTAATGACCACTTAGAGAGTACTGACCAGGGTGGTTTTAAGGAATTAAAACTATTGGTTAAAACTGCCCCTGGTTTCGGCTATCCAAACTTGGTAAATAAGGCTAATTCAATATACAGGTACCTGTAAATATATTTCTTGTTCACCTGGTCCTTATTCAATAATTATATTGTTCAGGGAAGTTGACCAGATAAGTAAAAAACTGTTTTAAATGCGGTAATCCCTACAAACTTTTCAGAGACATCCAGTTAGCTCTGAAAAACCCAAATCATGATGAAGAAAAATGCTTACGGACAATTATCACAGATGTAAAGTGCTTTATTTCATTTTGAGCAGGACACTTTGACAGCCAGGTGCTTAGGTACAAGTTAGGCCATGGTATAGACAATGTATAAACATTCACTGATATTTATGCACTCAACCACCTGATGTTATCTAGCCTTGCACATTACATGGTAATGAGCATAAAAGCACCAAAATGATGTATTTACACTTTTTGGCAATATTTACTTCCTTCCTAATTTCCAAATTTTGACTTGACTTAAGTTTGACATTTGCTTTCTTCACTGAAAATAAAAGTTAGGCACCACAAAAATGACACAACATCAAGCATTGTAATTTCATTCATCAGTTTACCAGGCCTAATGAAGACTGATTGTGCAGGAAAATAGGTTGTGCTGGAGAATTTTTTTGAGCAGAAAAAAAAAAAAAAAAAAATCAAACAGAAGGTCAGACAGTGAGGACCTACAAACTGGGTCCCCTACAAACTGCAGGACAACCCCAAAATAATATTTTGTGGATGGTGCTCTGTAAACAAACACACGGAGTGGGTAATTAAAGTTTCATTCCATGAGTTACTTATTTTATCAAATATAAAATCATGTTACAAGTACATGGGTAATTTTTTTCACCTGAAATCTTTCATAAAAAATTTTTTAAGAGCTTTTCAGAATGTCATAGGTAGGATATGATCAAATACGAAAAAGTATATCATTCCAAAGAAGAGAGAGAAAAATCTAGACCAATTATCATGAACATACGACGTCAATATAATAGACACATTGGCTGTCATCCCTATGTGACCACCCTTTGAGCAAATGGCTATCCGAATTCTGTTACACGTCGGATTCTATACCGTATGCACGATCAAACTTATCTAAAGAAAAGGCATATTTCTGGACAAAAAGAATAGAAATGCGGTATTTTTATCCTAACTTTATTCATTTCATTTTCACAAAAATGTACATAATCGTGAAATAAACCAACAGATTTTCTAACATTGTATTTTACTTTCACCGAAGGCATGGCATTCGGCATACCTCGGGTGATCCGGTGATCACACAAAAATTCACTCGTCACAACTCGGCCGATTCCGTACCTACATCTAACCTCGTCTGTATTAGGGAGGCTTCCATTTTGAACTACCAATCACATGATCTTGAACATGGCGGCGCCCCTGTAGATCGCTTAGCAACGACATGAACAACAACTGTGAAGTTATTCATTTCTATCGATCTGTTGATGAAAGCTCCAAACGGAACTGATAAACCACGCTAAAACTTGAATGTACGAACTGTTTGCCGACTAAAATACTCTTAGAAAGATAACGATAGAAAATTTACTCATGCGTTCTTTCTAAAGAGGAGCCTTACAATTTCACTAACGGTAAAGCGGTGTGCTTCCGGAGATGTGCGAAATGTACCGTGTAGGTGCATATCAAGCTACGTGATACAGCCGAGGGATTTGATCACCGAATCACCCGAGGTATGCCGAATGACAAAAATTAGATGTAGGTACGGAATCGGCCGAGTTGTGACGAGTGAAGGCATGGACCGGAAAATATGAATTCGGAACATTTCGGACGATTAGTGAAAAAGCAATTTCGTGACCTTAGTCTTTCGCAACATTTGAAATTTCATCAGGTGGCTGCTATACCAATTTGAAAATGTCTTCTGTACGAGATAAAGATCGGAATTCAACCCCAAACGTGTTCGAATATTATGATAGGACTGAAAAAGGTGAGAGAAAACCATGCCGGGCTTGCACAGATGTGAATTCTTGGCTAAAGATGTATGGTAAGAATAGGAATTCTGTCAAGTCAAATCAAGACAACAAACAAGAAAACGGAACACAAGTAGACAGTGAGAATCACCCACATGTTGAGTGTCCTCTTGATAGAGAAGAACTGGGTAGAAATACATGGGGTTTCTTACACACGATGGCTGCTTATTATCCAGATAAGCCTACAGTAGAACAGCAGGAGGACATGTCTAAGCTCATCACACTGTTTTCTAAGTTTTATCCATGTGATCATTGTGCAGAAGATTTCCGGGAAAGCATTAAGAAAAGTGAGCCTGAAACAAAGAGTCAGTTTACTTTGTCAAAATGGATGTGTGAAAGACACAATGAAGTCAACCGAAAGTTAGGAAAACCTGAATTTGACTGTAGTAAAGTGACAGAAAGATGGAGAGATGGATGGAAAGATGGATCTTGTGATTAGGCTGTATGCTGTAATATGTGTAAAACTAACATTTAATTCTTGAACAGAAAACAGAACCTTAGACTAGTCCTGGCTAAAAGTATTTGCTGAAGACAAATGTGGCTAAAATTGTAGAATTTGTTGTTATTAGTTAGAAAACACTGTGCGAAAATGTGCTAGTATCAGATTTCTACTTTTCTTACAGTGGTTTTAAAAGTAATGTTTTCTTCCAGTGGGTTGTTAAAACGCAACAGTGTGTGGTGAAAGTTAAAAAAGTCATTAACTTCTTAAGTTGACTTTTTTTTTTTTTATCTTGAAAGCATTTAGACATAAAAGGAAAAATTTTCACCTTTTGCCACAGTGCTTTAACATGTATTTGTGTATTTAACATCTGTATTTTGCAAGGATGTTTAATCAATCAACAGCTGTAAATTTATGTCAAAAGCTAAACTAGATAACACATTATATAAACTCAAAACACCTTGAGCTGAATGTCATGAAAAAGGGGAACATTGTATAAGATCAGATGGCACATCCTCAAGATTGCATCTAATCTCAGTTTACATTAACTTGTAAAAACATCTGTTCTTGATCAGTATGCAATGAGATAAGAGTGCTGAAATCACTTTGACGGTATCCATTACTAGGAAAAATATTCATTACTTATACAAACCCTGCTATTAATCCTTATAAATTAAATGGGCATTTTTGAAATAAGGACAAGATGCAGAGTTTGCAATGCAAGACTGTTTTTATAAGGAAATTTTTCAAAATATGGAACAGTGTTGATTCCGAGATCAGGTTGTACATTCTCTGCCATCTGATCTTGATATACACTGTCTGTAAGGGTAACAAAAAACTTTGATGAAGACTGCTGATCATTTTTTGATGATTGTGGGAAAGCAGCCAGTGGCTTTGGAAGAATATATGAGGTGTCCAGTGTCCATGCAGATTGGCCAAAAATTGTCATGAGGTACAATTTTCCACAATGTTTAAAAATATTGCATAACCTGCAAAATTGGTTTGCTTAAAATTAAGCTGCATCTTCATTTTATGATTCTTTTTTTTTTAATACAAATGTAGTTGAAAACTTCTGAAGACTTTTTGTTTTATGTACAAGTACACTGAACTGCCCAGTGTCCATGCAGATTGGCCAAAAATGGTGGAACAGAAATGACAATCTTATCTTGAGGCATACTGCCCAGATAAAAAGGCAGTCTGATTTTGAGTTATAATGAATTTTACCGTCCACAAAAACAATTGAATTTGAGCTTCGCACTTTAGGAGCTTAATTGATAATAACACAATTTCTGACTTGTCGTTTATATGTAAGCATTTTCAGACAACAAAATTAATATGGCTAAAGTGATGGGATTTGTCTTCAATGTACTGAAAAAAACGTCACTATGAAAGGAAAAAAATGCTTTTAACTGGAATTGACTGATTGATTGTATGGTGTTTAATGCCATTTTCAACGATATTTCAGTTATGTTGCAGCAGCCAGTGCACCTACTTATGCTTTCCTCGAGTTTCTTTTTGTTCTAGGTACAATATTCTTTCCAAGCCACTGGCTACTTTACCACATAATCATTGTCAAAACAATGGTCAGCGGTGAGAGAGGAATGATTCTAGCTACAATGACTATAATCAATCGTCAGAAAGAAATTGGCTGAGCTGGAGATCAAACCAATGACCCTCTCTTCTCCAGTCCTGTATGCTACTGACTGAGCTACCGAGGCTCGGCAAAACTAGAACTGAATGCTTGTATACCTACATTTTCTGCTTTTCCAACATTGTTTTCAGAAACTCCCTTTGGCAGGGTCAAGAAAAACAAAGTTAGTTTGGTGAAGGGTTATGTAATAACCTCATAAAACACATTTTTAGCAACCAACTTTCGGTTGTTTTGGTTAAATTGTAAACCATATGTTAAGGTTTAGAATGAAAATATGCCAATTAACAATAAATTGCTGATTACAAGCAACGTCTTAATAGTCAGTGGCCTTGAGTGTTTTACTAAGTAATGATTATCATGTACTTATTGTAATAATATTCAATTTCACGAGCTGACAAACTGTAATACGAATAAATGGACGAGAGGATTCGGCCTTCATTTTATGGTCTAAGGGAGAAAACTCGTACAACCACGAAGCCAAATTTTTGAAGAGTGACCTCCCTTATTTTCCCGATTTATCTGCCCCCCCCCCCCCCCGCTTTCTCGTCCCCACGCATTCTATTATGCTGGATGAACCGAAATGTATATAATAATCAGAAATCAATAGGTTTTTGTTGTTCAAAAACGAATTTCTCTTATCTGAATATTCTTAAAGTTTTTAAATAGAATTTCGCAAGGCTGTTTCGGTAATGGATTTCCATTATTTCTGCTAACGGGCGCGAGGAGACCTATAATACTTTGACGCCTTATTCGGATAAAACATCTAGATCTACAAGATAATCGAGAGATATTTTACACAAGGCGCAAGCTTTCAGCACATGGGAAACTATTTATTTTCGACTCTGTACTTGTCAAATTTACATCACTGAATTTGAAGTGCAAAGATAATTTGGCACATTTGATGACATTGTCTGTGACCTCGAGTGAAAGAAACCATGACCAAAATAATGTGGATGTTATTTAGTTCAAAGTGTATGTGCAGTAATCTATCTGATCGAATTTTGCTAATCGATTTATATTGATTGAATGTTTTATTATCTGATATAAGTTTATATTCCATATAAATATTATCATGACAAATAAATTGTTACTTACAACTTTGAACTTTGGCGGTTGTTTTGTTTACAAATATGGCGAGATGCAAGGGAGATTACCGTTCGGTTACATGATATCATTCACATTCTTAAACTGCTCTTAAAATTAATTCTGTTGATTGTAGTGATAAGTTTAGAACTGTAAATATATACATTAATTTCATTAAAAAAGACGTAGATAATTCATTACAACTCAGCGGTAGTATTTTTTTTTTTTTTTCGATTGTCCCTATAGACTTTGAATGTGTATCATGTTTTATTCGTCTTTCGTTCTAGGCTGTTCACAATAAGGGACGCGACTCCGACTAAATGAAGACTTATGTGAGTACGAGTTTTCTCCCTTCGACCGTTAACTGTTCACATTTCCGCCAACCTTTCCGTTCATGACACATGTAACTAATTTCGAGTTTTATCCACGAGAGTCGGTCGAGAGCGGAAAGGGAAGCAAAATCTTAAGAAAATAAGGAAAAAGACAAACAAATTAGCAAATGATTAGGTAATCAAATGGATGTGTCTTGCTTAAAATTCTGGTCATTATTCTCAATATTTCCATTTCTTTCTTGGTTGCAATTCAGAAACTAGTAAATCTACTCAAAGCTACTGGAAAAGCAGGAAATAACTCGCCTCTACAAACAGTAAAAGAATCGTCAGTTATTTGCTAATTAAACTCTGTTGCTGCTTATGGTGTCATGTAAGGAAGGTTTGGATCAGACTGCCTCAAAATATGACCTTTGTATACAATACCTCAATGATTTTTTTTCTACAGGTATTTATATACTGAATTTTCACCCATTTTGATTTACTATATATTTCCATTCTTTCATGACCACGCACAGAAATAGGGGCTCTAGCTGACAACAAAAATCAAGATCAGACTACACATGATACAGTCTGATCTATACTGTTAACTTGCTAAATCCTTTACCACACGATGCCGCCTTTTAATGACCCTGAGAAAGAAGCCTTTTGAAAACATTGTGGGAAAAGCAAAAAATGCTGGTAACCAGCATTTTCTTCTTTTCCCACAATGTTTTATACCTTTTAAGAGACAAATATTATGTTTTGAGCTACATTTGAAATGTCGTCTGCAAATGCTTTCAATTTGGACAAGTCTACATTTCTTGTCATTTGGTAAAGCGTTAATCAAAACTGTAAAAGTTGTGAGTTTCATCAGCCATCGAAACAGATCAAATGTATGAGACATGCTCTGGCAAAAGGGGATTAATGCATCTCCTGCATCTCCTTGATGCATCATACCAAGCAAGATATCACATAATTAGGAATCTATAAAACCCATTGTGCCTAACAACCAGCTGCAGTCTGATCTTGATCTACACGCGCTGTAAAGGCAACTATAGCTGCTATGAAAATTGCTATAAGTGCTAAGATGTGTATAGTCCCTTTACCACACAATCCCGAGTTGTAACGACCCCGAGACATTACACTTTTGAAAACATTGTGGGAAAAGGAGAAAATGCTGGTAACCAGCATTTTCTCCTTTTCCCACAATGTTTCCAACCTTTCAGAAATGCATCCAATCATTTGAGCCACATTTGTCATCTGCAGATGCTTTCTACTTGGCCCAGTTCAAAAAATTGTAGTGTGGTAAAGAGTTAAGCAAGTAAATGCAATTCAAGGAGCACCGTCAACTCTTTGCCCTGGACAGAATTTCAGACACAACCATAATGAAAAGGCTTCAAACTTAGAAGATGACAAGGTAATCAGGCTAATATGATTAATTGTATGGTGTTTAACACCATTTTCAACATTATTTCAGTTATATCTTGGCAAACAGTGCACCTAACTGTGCTTTCCTGGAGTTTCCATTACCGGTACTCTGCACAATATTCTTTCCAAGCCACTGGGTACTTTCCCACATAATCATCATCGAAACAATGGTCAGCTGTGATAGAGGAATGAATCCTGTTGCTATGACTATCATCAATCCTCCGAAAGAAATTGGCCTAGCCAGGGATCGAACCAGTGATCCCATTTTAAGTCCTGTATGGTACCGACTAAGCTACCTGGTCTTGGCTATGCTAATATGATGACAATCACTTTTAGGAGGGGAGGAAATACTTGAAAAGGAGAAAATATTTGTTAGCAGAATATTTTATACTTTCCAACACAGGACTCCGCTGTGGGAGGAAAATGAATCCTGTGGTAGTGGCTATCTTCAATCCTAGAAAATAGTCTTGGGGCCATAAAGGAAATAAAGGACCCATGGCCTACCAGCACTCTATATTTCTGACAGAGCTAAAAAGAAGTGGTAAAAACTTGGGAGACAAAATACATTTATCACACAGAAATGGGTTAAAAAATCACACACAAAACATTACAATGTGTATATTAAGTAACTTTATATCTTTCTTTTCAATACAAAAGTATAATATAATCACCTAAGCAAGAAGTTTAGGAAAGCTAAATTGCATATAAAATGGTATCAGATCGTTAATAATAGTATTCATAATTGCACATATAACTGTAATGAATTGGGAATACATTAATTTCTATTCACAAACACATTAACTACTACTGCATATCTTTATAGCAACACACTTGAGCCAAACTTCATTCCTAATGACCCGAAATTTTATGTGAATGAAAACTGTTCATTTGAACTCCAAATTTGACATCAAATTTCTTTAAATATGAGCCATGCTCTGTGAAAAGGGGGCTTAATACATCTGCAGGCCGACCCAAGCCGAAACTTTTTGCTTTTGGTCAATTTTCTGCATGTCAAAGGACCAGTGTTTCATATGATTCAGCCGGTTCTAAGAGAAAATGGATTTTATGGAGCCACAGTTATTATGATGACTTGCTTGTTATCATGGATCACGTTAAGCCCCTCTTTTGCCAGAGCATGGCTCATTTGAAACATTTAACCCTTGACAAAATCACCCCATATTTTAAAGACCACGAGGAACAAAGTTTTAGCCCTTTATCACACAATCCCAAGATTTAACAGCCATGAAGAAGGACGCTTTTAAAAACATTGTAAGAAAAGAAGAAAATGCTTGGTTACCAGCATTTTTTCCTTTTCAAACTGAGTTTTTAACCCTTTTAAAGACAGAAATCATCATTTCAGTTAAATTTTATTGGTTGTCTGCAAGCGCTTTGAATTTTGTCTAGTCCAGAATTTGTATTTTGGTAAAGAGTTAAACAACTTAACCAGACCACAAATTTAAGACTTGTCCTTACTTGAAGCATCTGCAGACAGCAAATTTAAGGTAATTAACCCTTTACCACACGACAAAATTTTAGACCGGTTCAAATTGAAAGCACTTGCAGATGACAATTTCAATGTGGCTCAAATGGTGCAATTTTTCTTTGATAGGGTAGACAACATTGTGAGAAAAGGAGAAAATGCTGGTTACCAGCATTTTCTCCTTTTCCCACAATGTTTTCGAAAGGCTTTTTCTTCAAAGTCGTTAAAAGTCGGCATTGAGTGGTAAAGGATTAAGAACAAGAGGGCCATGATGGCCCTGTATCGCTCCACTGGCTTATAAATATAAACCACGAAGAAAAGTCTTCACTATATAAGCCCTTATAAAACTTTGACATCATGGCTACAGTCTGACTAAATGGGGAATATTGTATTAGAAGAATAACATGCCAAATGTGGGAGTTCTTGGCCTTATGGCTGGTAACAAGATGGTTTCTGAACTTTTCACTCCATAAACCCATGTAAAACTTGTGATCCCTGGTGCAGGGCCAAACTTGATCCTAGAGCTGTAACTTGGGCCCTCTTTGTAACTGTCCACTAAATAATGCTATAATTATATGCAAAATTTGGTAGCCTAAGCCTTATGGCTATGTACACCAAGATTTAAAAGTTTTCCCTATGTAAGCCTATGTAAATCTTGTCAACCCCCCCCCTCCAAGTATGAGGCCAAATTGACCCCAGGACTATACTTTGGGCACTTTTGGTAGACTCCAACTAGATCAAGCTAAATGCCAAATTTGGTAGCTCTAGGCCTTATGGTTTCAGACAAGAAGATATTTAAAGTTTTCTCTATATAAGCCTATGTATAAAACTTGTGACCCCTGGGGAAGAGCCAATTTTGACCCCAGGGCTATAATTTCAAGAAACATGATAGAGGTCTACTACATAAAGCTACATGCCAAATTTGGTAGCCCTATGCCTTATGGTTTCAGACAAGAAGATTTTTAAAGTTTTCTCTATATAAGCCTATGTAAAACTTGTGACCCCTGGGGAAGAGCCAATTTTGACCCCAGGGCTATAATTTCAAGAAACATGATAGAGGTCTACTACATAAAGCTACATGCCAAATTTGGTAGCCCTATGCCTTATGGTTTCAGACAAGAAGATTTTTAAAGTTTTCTCTATATAAGCCTATGTAAAACTTGTGACCCCTGGGGCAGAGCCAATTTTGACCCCAGGGCTATAATTTGAAGAAACTTGATAGAGGTCTACTACATAAAGCTACATGCCGAATTTGGTAGCCCTATGTCTTATGGTTTCAGACAAGAAGATTTTTAAAGATTTCCAATATTTTTCAGTTTTGTTGCCATGGCAACCAGAGTTTTTGAAGGAATCAAATTCTTTCAAGAAATTCTGAAGAGGACCATGTCAGGATCATTTCTGTGAAGTTTCGTGAAAATCGGATGGGTAGTTTCAGAGAAGAAGATGTTTGAAATAAAAGTTAACGCACGGACGGACGGACGGACGACCTGACGGACGCACGACAGACACCGGGCCATGACATAAGCCCGCTGGCCTTCGGCCAGTGGAGCTAAAAATGATTTTTGAAATTTCGAAAACAATTATGCTATCCATTTTTTTGTAAAGGGATGCTGCATCAATATGGCTCAAAAAAAAAAAGGTTCAAGAACTTTGCTGCTCTCCTTTTTTTTCCACAAATTCAAATGTGAACATGTTGTGTGTTTGTGTCTCAAGTTCCTGTCTTTGGAGTGCAGAAGGTCATCAAAAATTACATCCACATTGGAATGTGTTATATTATACATGTATAACATACCCACAGAAAATACATGTGTTAACAAAAGATAAACTATTTTAGGCTTGTAACAACAATGAAATAAAGGATTAATACATGAAAAAAATGCTATTTAAATATGGTATCATTACTCAAAATATGTACATAATGTCCAAAACATAATTAAGGTATAAGAGTGAGGGTACCTATCTGGTTCTCTCTGTATGCAAGTCATGTTCAGTGAAAAGGGAGTTTAACCCTTTACCACACAATCCCGACTTTTAACGACCCTGAGGAAAAAGCCTTTTGAAAACATTGTGGGAAAAGGAGAAACTGCTGATAACCTGCGTTTTCTCCTTTTCCCACAATGTTTTCTACACTCCCCATAACAAATTTCAAATTTGGAGTCACATTTATTATGTCGTCTGCAAAAGCTTTCAATTTGGAGTGGTAAAAAATTTTGTCGTTTAGTAAAGAGTCAATGCATATGTAAACAGTGTCAACCCATGTCAGCCTACATAGCGGGTGCAAGCTGACCCAAGTCAAAACTTTTTGCTCTTTGTAAATTTCCTGCATGTCAAAAGACCACTCTACCACATGATTCAGTTGGTTGTTAGACAAAATGAATTGTACAGATCCATAATATATTATGCAATGACTTGCTTGGTATAATACATGAGAGAGATGCATTAACTGTTTACCACACAATCCCGACTTTTAGCCACCCTGAGAAAGAAGCCTTTTGAAAAAATTGTGGGAAAAGGAGAAAATGCTGGTAACCAGCATTTTCTCCTTTTTCCCACCACAATGTTTTCTAACCCTCCTAAAACAAATTTGAATTTTTCAGCCACATTTGTCGTCTGCAACTGCTTTCAATTTGGACCAGTTTAAAATTCTGTCGTTTGGTAAAGAGGTAAATCCCCTTTCCCCAGAGCACTGCTCATATACATTGAGACACCATCTTTATTCTGCAAAATTAATGTTTTCCTTGTATTCAAAGAAATAAGGCATAACTTTGAGGCCAACCTATGATAATAAATCTAGTTAACTCTTTACCAAACAACAATACTTTAGGCTTGTCCAAATTGAAAGAGTTTGCAGACATCAAAATAAATGTGACTCAAAAACTGAAATTTGTCTTTGGAAGGGTAGAAAACATTGTGGGAAAAGGAGAAAATGCTGGTTACCAGCATTTTCTCCTTTTTCCACAATGTTTTCAAAAGGCTTCTTTCTCAGGGTCATTAAAAGTCGGGATTGTGTGTTAAAGGGTTAAAGAGCCTTTGGCTATAACATATATGTGTTTAGTACATATCACTGAAGACTAATTCTGAAATTTCTGTGGAAAGATAAATTTGATTGATTTTACTAATTTCAACTGTTGTTTTCCAACTTCTTTAGATAACTATTTTTCCACTTCAAGATGCAGACATTTAATTTTGAAAAAGTGGCAAAAAATAAATTGATATACATGTCTCTTCTCCCCCATCCCCAATAGTTCAATGGTAGAATCCAGACATCTATGAAAGAACAATAATAAGTTACATAACAAAATATGATCAATATATACATACTATATTTGGAATGCATAAATTTCCCCTCTGCATAAATAATCATATAACAATAAATTGTGTAATTATAGATATAAACCTATACATAACAGGCAATATAACTTTATCAACAAATAAAAAGATGGAAAAAGTATTAACAAAACTGTGTAAAGTAAATTCATCCAAACTCTAGGTTATTATAAGATGTAACTGAAACCAAACATCCCCCAGTTTTGCCTCAGTTTATGAACATCCAAAATGCATTTATCTTAAATTCTTACATGCTTAATAAATGACAATTTGGTTATTTCCAGTCAAACTGACCAAATCCTCGAATTTTATGGCTGTTGTGGCCACAACATGTGAAGAAGTACAGGAAAGTGCCAATCCAAGATTGCAATGCAGTGCAAGTTCTTTTGATCTGGACCTTCAGTCACCACAAAAAAAAGTTGGAATCTATATGACACTGTAACAGCTTAGCTAGCCTATACCAACATATTCACCCTTTCCCATACAAGGGTTTTAACAACTGTTAGGAAGAGGCTTTGGGAAACATTCAGGGAAAATGACAAAATGCTGGTAACAAGCATTTTTTTCTCTTTTTCCCCCCCCAGTGTTTTCTACCCTATCAGAAAGAAAATTCATCATTTCCGCCAAATTTGATTTGTGGCCTACAAAAGCTGTCAACTTAGACAAATCCTTTATGACACATCCAAACTTACTGTCCCCCATATTCTTTCTTGACTTATGAATCTTCTCAACAAACGTTGGAGCATATTGAGGAAAAGGGCTAATCTATATATTTAAAAAAAAAAAGCCATGCTCTGGCAAAAGGGATCTACCTCATGCATTATACCAAGCAAGTTATCACACAATTATGGATCCATAAAATCCATTTTGTCTAACAGCCAACTGACTCATGAAATAAACTAGTCCTTGGCATACTGAAAATTGACCAATAGCAAAAAGTTTCAACCAGGTCAGCTTGCACAGACTGTGCAGGCTGACCTTAGTCGATACTTTTTGCAGACACATTAAATCCCCTTTCCACAGATCATGGCTAAAATGATTTTGATATGTAATACTTTCAGCAGTAGAAAAATTTTGATTCTATAACAATATATGGCAATAACCCTTTACCCCATTACATACATTGCAAACTGCAAGTTACACCACAGAAGTTAACAATTCACACATTCCTTTCTCCCTCATCTTGCAACAGGCTATTACTGAAAATATTGGGGCAAAAGAAGAAATCACTTGTTGCTTGTCTCATTTAGCTACAAGGGTAGCTCAGAATTTCACATGATATATTAGGCATGCTCTGTGAAAAAGGGGCTTAGTGAATCTGCAAAAAGTATTGACCCATGTAAGCCTGCGCAGTCAACACAGGCCGACATGGGCCAAACCTTTGCGTTATCTTAAAGTCTTCTGCATTCTACCTTGTGATTCAGCGCTGCGGGTTGTTCAACAAAATGGATTTTTACAGATCCATAATTATGTGATGATTTGCTTGGAGATGCATTAAGTCCCCTTTTGCCAGAGTGTGACTCATATCCATTTAGTTAGTTTTAGCTGATAATCAATATTTAGCAAGAGTGCTTGCAAAGATGTCTGCAGTAACTTGATTTCTGAAGGTAATATGTTATACAGTCAAAAGAATAAGATCAATATCAAAATATTGTAACAAAAGAAGCAGATTTTTCAATTATCCATATGTAATTGAGCCCTGCTCTGTGAAAAGGGGACTTAATGCATCTGCAAAAAGTATCAACCCATGCCAGCCAGCACAGGCTGACATGGGTTGATACTTTCTGCTATTGGTCAATTTTCTGCATGTCTAAGGACCACCCTTCCTCCAGATTTAGTCAATCACTAGGCTAAATGGATTTTATCAATCCCCATAATGGGATGACTTGCTTCGTATAAGGCATCATGAATGATGCATTAAGCCCCCTTTTGCCAGAGCACAGCCAATATCTTTTTTCCCCTATTGATGTTTTGGTCAAAAGATTTGACAAAATCTTCAACAGAGCAGATCAAAGATAAAACTAAAAGAATCCTATCTGGTATGAATGTGATAATCACAACTTTTGTCACAGAAAAAATGACTGTGTTTCTAGTATGCCACTGGGCTTAATAATACATGCAAAAATCCTTGTATAAAGCAAAAATTAATATAAACAAAAAACTGATATGTATTTTTTGATATGTCAGCATATAATCAGCAGTTTGAAATGTGAGAGTCGTTAATAAATACTACAAACAATAAAATCTTAACATGACATGAAGAGGAACCAGGATATGTTACATTTAAACTCTTTACCAAACAACAAAATTTAAACCTTACTGAAAGAGTTCATGGGCCACAAATTACTTAACTCTTTACCAAACAACAAAATTTTGGACTCAATCAAATTGACAGCAAATGCAGACAACAAAAGAAATGTAGCTCATATGATGATCTCTGTCTTCAATAAGGAAGAAAACATTGTGGGAAAAGGAGAAAATGCTGGTTACCAGCATTTTCTCCTTTTCCCACAATGTTTTCACAGGCCTTCTTCTTGAGAGTTGTTGAAACCCGGGACTGTGTGGTAAAGGGTTAAAACACAAAATTTGTCATTCAGAGGGCAGAAAACATTGTTGGAAAAGGAGAAAATGCTGGATACCAACATTACTCGAGCTGCACTGAACTGGTCATTGGAAAATTTCAAAAGTCTAATATTTTATAGTCTGGTAACCAAAAGATAAGGTGGCCTCCTAGCATATTTTTGTCTGCAGTGCTTTACCCAGGATAGACCCTGTGGAAGAGGGCTTCTGAAAACATTGTGAGGAATAAAGAAAATACTGGTGACCAGCATTTCATCCATTTTTACACAATATTTTCTACACTTTCCAAGGACAAATTCAATAATTTGAGTGCCATCTTAGCTGTCTCTATTTACAATAATACAAAACAGAAGGAAAACAAAAATCTATGACTATTTGCTTACAATCAAGCTTTAAGAAACATTTTATACTGGAATATATCAGCACTTGTACATGTATAACTGTTAATGATTGTAGGCTTTTCATCAATCTATACTTACAGAAAAATTCTCGAACACACAATGGTTCCATGCAAATACCAAATTGGTAACTTGCGTCAGAAAAATAATCTTTGAAAAGGTGGTTTAATGCATTTGCAAAAAATTATCAACTCAGGTCAACACAGGCCAACATGGGTTGAAACTTTCTGCTTCTGCTAAATTTTCTGCATTTCAAAGGACCATTCTTAGTCATGAGTCAGCTGGTTTTTAAGCCTTTACCACACAATGCTGTGTTTTAGCTGCCCAAAGAAAAAAGCATTTTTTTTTTCCTCCTTTTCCTACAATGTTTTGTATTGTATCAAAGACACATGTCTTCATATAAGCCACATTTAAATTATGCATCTTCACATGCTTTTAATTTGGACAAGTCCATGTTTTTGTCCTGTGATAAAGAGAACATACAACATGGGTCCAGATTTTGCAACAACTTAGGTTTATTGCCTTTGGACCATGCTCTGTGAAAAGAGGGCTTAAGGCATCTGCGAAAAATATTGACCAAGGTCAGCCTGCGCAGTCTACGCAGGCTGACTTGGGGCGAAACGCTTCGCTTTTAGTCAATTTTCTGTATGTCCAAGGAGCAGTCTACCTCATGATTAAGTAGGGTGTTAAAAAAAAATTGGCTATTATGGATCCATAATTATGTGATGGCTTGCATGGTATCATGCATCAATGAGATGTATTAAGCCCCCTTTTGCCAGAGCACAGTTCATTTAGAAGATGCATCAAACCCCTTTTTTAAAGAGCACAAATCAATTACTTTGGTACCAATGTCTTCAGACACTCCTCTGTGTAACTCAATACCTTATGAAATAAAATTTCTGCAGATGAATTCTGAAATGTTCTTATCAGATGAAGAAATTCCATTATAAATTTTAACACATGAATACATTTGAAAAAAAAAAAAAGTCGGAAAAGCAAATTCTCCTTTTACTACATAATTCTGAAAAAAAAAAAAAAAAAAAAAAAAAAAATGCCTACTGCAAGAGCAGGTGGTTAATGTAGTACAAAGATTAAACCCTGTACCATACAAGATCTCAGACATGTCCAAATTGAAAGCATTTGCAGATGACAAATATATAATGAATTTGTCCATGAAAAGGTTAAAAACATCATGGTAAACAGAGAAAATGCAGGCTATCAGCTGTATTGTTTGGGATGGGTTTAAAAATAAAATTTGTGTCACAATGAGATTGGTAAGTAACAAAACAGGAACACAACTGAAACACAAAAGGTATGTATTGTGTATAAAAACCATATTACCTGGTAAATTTTTGAGACCTTACATAAGCAAAAGTCCCAAATTGTGGAAATTGAAAATGTTGGCCATTTTTATCTAGACAGAGATGGGGGAGAGAGAGAGAGATCTACACTGTTTACATCTCTTTAGCCGAGAGCTTTTAAAAACACTTGGGAAAAGGAGCAATTGCTTGTAATAAGTGGTCCTTTCTCCACAGTGTTCAACATAGTCAAGGAAAGGTATAGTCCTTTCCATCAGATATTTCTACTTTGTGTCATTTGTGATAGTTTTTGGTAGAACTAAATTAGCTCCATATCTCAAAAATGAAAGTAACATTTTACCACATGACAAAAATGAAAATGTATAGACTTGCTCAAAATGAAAGCATTTGTAGGGAACAATTCAGACGTAGCTCAAATGATTGAATTTGTCTTTGATAGGGCAGAAAACATTGTGGGAAAAGGTTACCAGCATTTTCTCCTTTTCCCACAATTTTTCAAAATGCAGGGTCATTGTAACTGTTAATTGAGTGGTAAAGGGTTAAGTCTTTACTAGTCAACAAAATTTTACAATCATCAACATTGAAAGCATGCAGATAACAAATCAAGTATCTATCAAATGATGGAATTATTCCTTGAATAGGTTTAAACAATGTCAAGATATGAGAGAAAAAAAATCTGTTTTTTTGTTTTCAAAAGCATTTTCTCAGGGTCATAGTACAAGGGGATGTTTGCCAAAGGGCGAGTAGACTCATGGCTTTATTTTAGTTTTCTAGTTTTTGTTCACTCATAACTGTACCGGCTAATTTAACACATACAGGAACAATACAAGATGAACAGTTGGACTTCAGTATGAGCCATGCTCTGTAAAAAGGAAGGTAAATGCATTTGCAAAAAAGTATCGACCCATGTCAGCGTATATAGTCAGCCTAGGCTGACATGGGTTGAAACATTTTGTTATTTGTAAATTTTCTGCCTGTCAATGTGTCATTCTCCATCATGATTTGGTCAGCTCAACTCTTTACCAAACGACATAATTTTAGACTGGTCCCAATTGAAAGCAATTGCAGACAACAAAATTAAATATGACTCAAAAAATGAAATTTATTTTGGGAAAGGTAGAAAACATTGTGGGGAAAGGAGAAGATGCTGGTTACCAGCATCTTCTCCTTTTCCCACAATGTTTTCAAAAGGCTTCTCTTTCAGGGTCATTAAAAGTCAGGATTGTGTGGTAAAGAGTTAAGACAAATGGATTGGATGGATCCATAACCATATGGTGACTTGCTTGGCATAATACATTAACTTGGATGCATTAAACCCTCTTTTCCAGAGAGAAGCTCATATATCTTTGATCTGCCTCTTTTTCCTAGGGTAACTTCAAAAGCTGTCGACTGTTATGGTATAAGTTGTACGTGTACAGTAAAGGACTAACACATGAACTGAGAAGTAAGAACCTTGCGACTGAAAACATGACTAAGTAACTGGTTTCACCCTTAAGCTGCTAAGCACGACTCACTGACCTTTTACGGACAGTGTAGATCAAGATCAGACTGCACAGAATGTGCAGTCTGATCTTGGATCTACACTGTCCCATAAGAAGATAATTATTGTTCTCCAAAAAGTAAGTTTGAAATAACATTATTTGGGTTTTTACTATCAGCTTGTTTTAAGTTATTTAGCATGATATGGGTTAATATGGTTCTGGTCTAGGAGATGTATATGGCGAAATAACTCCAGCACGTTCTGCAGGACGCTTCCTGTGTCGATTTATAACTTGCATGTATTGTCCAATCAGATTTGAGATGTCTGATCCCAGTTCTGTTTCTATGCGTACAATTTTCTGCACCATCAAATTACCAAGTTTCATGTCCAAGTAGTTTTGATTACTGTCACTTCGGTAACGTCGAGTCGACAAAACTTCTCCAAAACTGTACTGCAGAAATACCTCCTGAAATACAAAGAACAGTCAGAACTCTGAATGGTGTTACACTTCTTTCAACAGTATTTCAGTCACCATGACAACCTACTTATTCATATATTTTCTGTTTTTCACAAGTACCAGGCTGCAGCCCTTCAGGCTTGCCAAGACATCCAAATATGAACTGCACCTCATGCAGGAATTAATCCCAGAGTACTGAGATTGCAAAACAACCACTTTATCCCTTCACCCTTAAAGTGCCTTTCACGACTATAGTTGCATTTGTGGCCAGTGTAGTTCAAGATCAGGCTGCACAAAATGTGCAGCCTGATCTTTGATATACACTTGCTGAATCACTGTAAACAAAAGCAACCATGAAATCATAATTATTTGAGCCGTATTTCTAGGATGAAAATGTCTGGCAGGTGTATTCGGCGCTCTAAGGGTTCAGCCAAATAATCCCTTGTTTTAACAACTCTGAGGAAGATGGCTTTTGAAAAGATGGATTGAAGAGGAGAAAATGCTTGTAAAAACTGCAGATTGTCTGGTAAAAGGAAGAAATGACAGCAATTCTCCATTGGCTAACAGGAAAAACTGACAAACAAGAGTCAGCCTAATTTCTGGCAATTCAATTATAACCAGCTTTAGATAACAAGTTCATTTCAGTACAAATTTCAAAGGTGAGTGACAGATCTATATACTTACATGTGATCTCTGATCTAGGAAGACAATGCCCGTTTTGTTCACTGCCAGGATACATTCCCCATAGGAAGGTTGGGTAAGGACTTTCTGTTTCCAATACAAAGCAAACAAAACATCATTTCAGTGAGACATGTCTTTTACTGCCTGTGGTAGACCAATGAAGTTTTTTTCTGGTATTATCTTTTAAGTTAAGCCTTTCTCAGTGTTTCAACAACCAAAAGGAAGGTTGAAAACATTGTGGGGAAAAGAGTAAATGCTGGGAACTAGTGTTTTCTCGTTTCCTCAACAATGTTTTATAACCCATTTAAAGGCAATTCTGACTCTTCCTATCATTTGAACCTTACTTAATTTCTTGTCTGCAATTACTTCACACTGGATAAATTTGACTAAATATGGTCATCTAGTAAAGATTTATATGTAAATCATGATCTTGTACTTGGTTGTGAAAAAAATCATATGAATCTAAATAATTTCATAGATTAACCCTTTCCCAAACTGAAAGATTTTGCAGATGACAATTTTAGATTTGATGAAAATGGCAGAAAGTTCTCCAGTAGGGTTGAAAACACTGTGGGGAAAGGAGAAATTGCTTGTTACGAGCAATTTCTCCTTTTCTCACAGTGTATTCAAAAGACTTGTACAGCAAACACGTAAAAAACCTGGGCTTGTTTGGGAAAGAGTTAAGAGTTCTGAATATTCACCATATAATATAAACCTGAAACATTTAGACACAGAAATGATAACTTGTATCATTATATGCAAAAAGAAAATTCAATATAATGTGATAAAGACCTAATTTCTTGTATTCTGTAATACCATACATAGATTTCTACACCTACTTTGGTGATATTCTACAAGAATAGTGACAAAATATCTGATGTGTTACCTTGACACTGAAGAATGTTGATCCAAATAATGGCCACTGAGAAAGCACCTCTGTTGAAATAAAAAGGAAAAACAATCAGTAAATATTTAAAAAGAATTGCAAATCATTACCAGTTACTATTATTAATCATTAATTTGTACAATACTGAACTCACCACAAATTTGATTAACCTTTTACCACAAAATGCCAACTGGGGGAAAAAGAGAAAATGCTGTTTTTTTTTCCTTTTCCCACAATGTTTTCTATCATATCAAACAAAAATCACATCATTTGAGTCACACTGAAATCATCGTATGCAAATGCCTTCAATATGGACTGGTATAAATTTTGTCGCATAGTAAAGTGTTTAAAAATTCGATCAACTGACTGACAGACCACAAAATTTATTATTCCCAGGGTCCGTATTCACCAACCATTCTTAAAAATATTCTTAGTCTTATTCTCCAAGATTTTCTACATTGGAAAGTAACACAACTCCTGATTGGCTAAAACAGTTTAGCCAATCAGGAGTTGTGTTATTATCCAATGTAGAAAATCTCGGAGAATAAGACTAAGAATATTCTTAAGAATGGTTGGTGAATATGGACCCTGATGTCAAAGGGCTTCCTCAACTTTTTCAACTTGAAAGCTTTTGCAGATGGCATCAAATGTGGCTCAAATGATGAAATTTGTGTGCGGAAAAAAGGGGAAGGAAACACTGTGGAAAAGGGAGAAAATGCTGGTGCCAACATTATCTTATTTTTCGCAAGGTTTTAAAATGCCATCCTTGTCAAGTCAATTTCCGTACTAGACCAACCAATAACAAAGAACTGGTGATGCAAAGGAGAAATATTTGAAGAGAAAGAAAATATCTTTTCTGAATGGTTTGAATAAAATTGTGAAAAGGGAACAAGTGTTTACCTTTTCTAAGAGCAAGGAACGTTACATATGAGCAGCCCTCCAGCAAAAGGGGCAGGGGTGTAAAATTCCACTCGAATTGATTGAATCACTACAGATGCATTATAAAGTAGGCTATGCATATAAGAAGATAAGCATACATAATAAAAATAGTGCTGCATCCCCCTCCCCACCTGTGTTTTTAACAGGTTGATTTTCTAATGTGGATGATCTGAAATGGGTTGGAAATTAGAATCTGGCTGCTGCATACACAAACAAACCAGTCTGTTGCCTCTGAAAAGGATTGAATTGAGATATCTCTTGACCTAAAAATTCATAGGATTGCTATACATAGAATTAAACAGATTAACTACCTATGAACTTTGCCATGCACTCAGGTGGGGAACGTTTCATGACAGACTTAGTTTCCTCATGTATTCCGTTTAACCACTGTTGACCTTTGTAGCCTGGTAATGTTCGCACAATTTCAGGTATCAAATGATCCAAGTCTTTCCTGTGAATAAAAAATAAAAAAAAAAAAAAATTCTTCGTAAAAACATGGTCAAATACAAGCGACATAAGAATTTATTACAATGCAAACACTATTGTATAATGATGTCAGTATACAATGTACTCAAGGGCTGTTCCATAAAGGCTGCAATTCATCATCTTTTACCCTTTACCACAAAATCTCAAACTATAGCAACCCTAAAGAAGGCTTTTGAAAACATCATGGGAAAAGGATAAAATGCTGGTAACCAGCATTTTCTCCTTTTCCCACAATGTTTTCTCCCCTATCAAAGACAGATATCATCATTTGAGCTTGATTTATTTTATTGTCTGCAAATGCTTCCAATTTGGTCAAAATTTTGTTGTACAGTAAAGAGTTAAATAGTCTACTTGAAAACTATCCTCAGATGGTTGACAAGCTCAAAAGCTTTGTCTGAAATGAACAGGCAGGAAATCCAGGGGTTGTGATTTCAAATTCCAACTTGGCCAAAATCTTTTTGAGGATTGCTGATAATGAGTCAATACAACAGTATTCATTCCTCTCTCACACCTGTACATTGTTTTGACAATGTTTTTTGGGGAATGCAGCCAATTATCACTGACAATTTCATTACTTGACAGCTGGGATTTGTTGTCCATTTTGGATCTGATACTGACCCAGTCATATTGGCACTGCTTTATTTGATATTGGCCTAGTTTGCTAATATTGGCCAAGTCTGTCATTTGGTATTGAACACAACATTTACTTCCTAGAAATGCAATAACATAGCATGTTAATTAATAGATACTGTACAAGAAACACTAGGAACACATTAACCCTTTCCCAAACGATAAATTTTAGACTGGTCCAAATTGGAAAAGTTTGCAGACGACAATTTTAAATTTGATGAAAATGACAGAAAGTTCTCCAAAAGGGTAGAAAACACTGCGGGAAAGGAGAAATTGCTCGTAATGAGCAATTTCTCCTTTTCCCACAGTGTTTTCAAAAGACTTGTACTGCAGACAGATGAAAACCAGGGCTTGTTTGGGAAAGGGTTAATACATGCATTGGCATCAGTGATAGGGATGAAAAAATGTTGACAACAGCATTAAACACCCATCAGTACAAAACAAGATCATCTTGTAGACTGGCATTGTAGCTGGGCTGCCACAGTGCCTAAATGATGAGTTCTGCTACATGTTCTTACCTACTACAGACAACTATATGCATCAGGCAACAAAGGACAAATCATATGAGCCATGCTCTGGAAAAGGGGGGCTTAATGCATCTTCGTGATGCGTTATATCCATAAAGTCATTCCTTATTCTTGGATCCACAAAATCTATTGTGTCTAATAACCAAGTGACTCGTGCGGTAGACTCATCCTTCGACATGCAAAAAGTTTTGGCCCAGGTCAGCCTGCGCAGGCTGACCTGGGTCGATACTTTTTGCAAATGCATTAAGCTTCCTTGTCACAGAGGATGGCTCATATGTAATTTCACTTTTTCTTTTTGCAATAACTAAGATTCACTTGCAGCCATGCAATAAACTTTTAAGTTACAGGGTTGTTTTCAAAATTGTCTGCTGCAAATTGATTTCAAGAGAAAATATCTGAATTCAGATTTGCCCAAGTTTTACAAAGGGAGGTTAAACACCAAGATTTTAGCTGTCTATGACAAAAAGAATTTTGAACGCTATACTTACAGTGTTGGCATAGTAACATGATCCATTGCTCGATGAAGAAGGGCAGCAAGGAACTGTATATCCATCTGAAAATGTAGTTTATAAAAATAAACTCTGTACCAAACAACAAAATCAGCTCAGGGCCTGTATTCACCAACCATTCTAAAGAACATTCTTAGTCTTATTCTCCAGAATTTTCTAAATGTGAATGTAACACAACTTCTGATTGGCTAAACCATGTTCTTCAGAATGGTTGGTGAATACAGATCCAGGTCAACAAGCATACCTAGTCATGCCAACCTTTTCTTACCAGTACCTTACACAACAATCTTTACAATCCAGCTTGTCCACATAGAGTAAGTTACAAAAGTTGTAGATCAACGTTGAGTACAAAGCAAGGAATCAATCCTGTTGCAATAACATATCATCAATACTGAAAAAGAATTTTTGTCAGAGGGCAAGCTGGCAGAGATATGATCCAAATTATAATACCCTAAATTCTCATGAAAACTTGTTGTCACTAATCCATTAGGGCTCTATTTACACACAGTAGCATTAAGTCACAGCAAGGGTAAAGGTCACAATTAGAAGTGTACCTACCTCATACTGTTTGTTTAAAGTTCCATCTCGGACAATAATGAGTAAACCATCTATGTAATCTGGCAGGCACTGTAAATACAAAATTGTTTACTTATATCTTAGAAAACTTAGTCTTTTACTGTACAAAATATTTTTCGACCTAAGTCAAACGAGTACAAGTGATACAAGCTGAAAAGGTGGATAGGGAAGTATTTTTCAATTTTAATTATCTAGAAAATGATGCAGGAATAGGAGAATTGCTTGTCAAAAAGCATGACATCAAAAGCAAATTTCCAGCAAATTTCTGTCCACACGAAAGATAGTAGAAGGGACACAAAAGTGAAACATGACACCTTTCTCATTTTATGATGAAAACATTGCATGAAAAGGAGTGATTTCTTGTTGATGGGGTTTCTTTGCATTCTTTGCCAAACAACAAAATTTTAGGGTAGTCTACATTGAAAGCTTTTGCAGACAACAAAGTAAGTGTAACTCAAAAATTCAAAATTGTATTGGCAACAGTAGAAAACAGCATTTTCTCCTTTTCCCACATTGTTTTCAAAAGCTTGCTTTCTAAGAGTAGCTTAAAGTCTGGATTGAGTGGCAAAGGGTTAATGTTTAGAACCCTGACTTTTTTCCAGACTGAAAAAGTCTATTTTGTTTGTTTGACACTCTAGGGATTAACTTGTAACCTGTAAAGTTAATGACCAAAAGTAAAAAGGAACAGCCAAAATGTATTATGAACTAACCTGGAAGTACATGAGTTCATTATAGAGAAGGTTATCCGATGTTTTGAAGGGGAAGTACCAAACAGTTCTTTGGAAGACTAGATCATATTCTCTCCTACTTCGTACCAACTCTGCTGTAATGTCCAGAATGTACTCCTCTGGTCGGAGTCTACTGAATGAACCATCTCCTTGAAAAAAAAGAACATAACATTCCATCAAACTTCAAAGCCTTAGTCCTTGACCACATAGCAAAATTTTCAACTCATCTATTTTGAAGGAATTTACAAACAACAATTCAAATGTTTTTCAAATGTCAGTATTCATTTTTCAAATGACAGTATTCATAATTTGTGCTTGAATTTGTCCTTGAATAGGTAGTGAACTTTGTGGGGAAAAAGAGGAAATGCTGGCAACCAGCATTTTGTCCTTTTTTCACTTATGTTTTCAAAAGCGTTTTTTTCTCAAGGCTGTTAAAACTCAGCATTGTGTTGTAAAGGGTTAAGCATTAGAATACCAAGTGCAACTTTGAGAGCTTTCTTAAATAATAAAGACACAGATCAGGCTGCATAAAACATGCAAGCTGATGCTGCACCTAAAACATCCAATATTATATTCTCACTAAAAAAAAAAAAAGAGGTTTGAAACTGTAATATTTAGAATTGTCACACAAAAAAGTATCTGTTTCACCAATTTCACAATCTATGGTTTAATTTCTTAACCCTTTGAGCACAGAAGAGAAGGAACATTTCATTGCATATGTTAACAAATTAAACCCTTTACCACACAATCCCACTCTGAGGAAAAAGCCTTTTGAGAACATTGTGGGAAAAGGAGAAAATGCTGGTAACCAGCATTTTCTCCTTTTCCCACAATGTTTTCTACCCTACCCAAAACAAATTTCAATTTTTGAGCCAGATTTAAATTGTTGTCTGCAAATGCTTTGAATTTGGACCAGTCTTAAATTTTGTTGTTTGGTAAAGAGTTAATATGAGGAAAAATTATACAAAATGAAAGCCTTGTATCCCTCAACTTGTGCCCAACTTAGCAAACATATCAACTCACTTGTCCTCAAAAACAGTGTGTACTCATCTATCTCTACTTGATCATTAATGTCCAGTCTACTACTGATGTCTTCTGTACAATCCCTCACAACCTGCATTCAACAGAATAAAATACATAGTGTTTCAAACTACATTTGGATTGGTAACAAATTAGCCAGTCCAGGAAGGGATACCTGTAAATACTTTAGACAGAATCTTCTATATCTGTAAAGATGAGAGGCCAATCATTTAGAGTATGAAACAGACTTTCAATGCAACATAAATTAAGCACATGAGAACTTAACTGAAGTAACTGATTGATTGGTTGAACGGTGTTTTACGCCGCTCTCAACAAAATTTCAGTCATATTAAGGCGACAGATCATATATTCATGTATTTCCTGGGTTTCACCAGTATTAGGCTAGGGCTCTGAGGCGTCTTGCCCAAGGCTGAAGTAAAATGATCTGTAATAAGTATGCCTATATGTATTTGTGTTTCTGCACTGTTATCACACATAAAATCCATTGGCTGCTTTCTGAAATAAGCAAATACAGTAATGCAGCTGTGAGAGAGAATTTTTCGTCTAGTTTCTGCATTCCTCCAAAATACAAACAATGACGCTTTAATACTTACAGTGCAGGGCTTTATATGTAGCATTCCTTCTCTCTCTGACCCGCTATAGATGAATGCAAACCTCTTTGATATTCTTCCATTCTGAAAAGTAAACACACGACTGACATTAAAACATATTTACATCACAATAAGGGCAACATACGGAGCTTTCACTAAGTGTTGTACCCTGTTAGCCTTTCATTTACTTTAGTAGTAGACTAACAGTTAAATAATATCTCATTTTCAACATTATTCAGTTATATTGCAGCAGCCAGTGTACCTATCTATGGTTTCCTGAAGTTTTTTACTGGTACTTCACACTATATTCTTCCCAAGCCAACAGCTGCTTTCCCACATAACCATCACTGAAAAATCAATCAGCAGTGAGAGAGGAATAAATCTGGTCTCAATGACTATAATCAATCCTCTGAAAGAAAAAAGCCAAGCTGGGGATTTGAACAAATGACCCACTAGCTTAAAGTTAAGTTACCAACTGAACAACCGGGCCTAGCTGTCTTCTTTGTAATTCAACATGTTATCTTATATGGCAAACTTTGGACTGACTTGAGGAGGGAACAAAAATTATTTAAACTGGAAGAAATTTGATTAAAATTAGAAAATCAGGGAAAAACTGAAGACAAATGGCTACACTGCTCAACTTGTGCTGTTTTTCCTATTTGTCACATGTTCTTTTTTCACAAACCTCCTTGATGATGGTAATAGGAAAATGCATGTAATTGCTTTTACAAGCTAAATTTTGTTGGTGTTCCACTCAAACCAACAGTATGAATTAATTTTTGTAACTCTCTACCAAACTTTCAAAGTTTTAACAACCTTGAGGAAGAAGACTTGGAAATAGTATCAGAAAACGAGAAAAATGCTGGTGAACAGCATTTTCTCCTTTTCCCACAATGTTTTCAACCATTTCAAGGACAAATTCCATCATTTCAACCCCGATCATTTTATCTCCTGCAACTGCTTTGACTTTGGTAGGTAAAGAGTTAATCTATCGTATGACTTGTTCAAAAATCAAAATTTTGAGGAGAGTGTAGATCCAAGATGAAACTAGTATGATCTCGGATCTAAACTCATCAATATTAAGAGAGGTATTCTGATCACTATAATCTTAACAATGAAGTAGACCCTTTCTGCTGACTACCTTTTCATTTACATTGAAATTTTTTTAGGGGTAAGTGAAATCCATTATATAGCTACAAAAGAGATACATGTGAACAAAACTGTCCCTGTTGTAAAAAATGCCTGGCTAAATCTAGTAGCCTTCCCTATACACTTTTGTAATTTTAGTTTGGCTCTTCTTTACTTAATTTTTTACCAAACAACAAAATTTTGAACTCTACCAAACTGAAAGCATTTGCAGATGACATATATAATGTAGCTCAAATGATGACTTTGTCTCCTATATGGTAGAAAACATTTTGGGAAAAGGAGAAAATGCTGGTTACCAGCATTTTCTCGTTTTCTCACAATGTTTTCAAAAAGCCTTCTATTCCAGGGTCGTGAAAACCAGAGCTTGTTTGGTAAATTAAAAATTTTGTCATTCTTGTGAACTGTGCTGAAAAATGTGGATGTGATTTCATTATCTGAGCATTAACAGCTTCATAAAAGCTTTGAGAGAAAGCCCAGCTGAAGTCATCTATTGGAACATATAGGTCAGTATGATGTCATCTATAGTAAAAAAAAGTGCAAATAAAGAATCATAAAATGAACAAAATTTGATGATCAAATCATGCATTGTTTATATGAAAGTGGCTTCAAAAATACCATTTCTCTCTTCCACAGTTTTCCCCTTTTTTCCATAACAAATGACTGTCTAGACTGTACCAAATTATGACACAATAAGTCGATTAACATTCCATTTTAACCCTGTCCTATGCAAATTGATTATATAAAAAAGCTAAAACAAATAATTCCATGATATAGTATGGATAACTGAAGTTAAAGAAAATATTGTTTTAAAACAATATGTAAAACAGTTTGGAAAAAAAAATTACATGTAGTTGTACCTTTTGAAACAATATTTTCAAAACTTATCTACCAGATAGATGTACGAGTCTAGAAATCGAATGAACTCAATTTTCCTATAGAAACAGTTGAAAGCCAAAACTTTTTCCAGATATATACACGAACTGAGGGAATTTTATTCACAAGAAACAGAATGCTATTGCAGGTTGTTGGATAAAAATAATGCCTTTCATATATCTCATTGAAATTCTGCTATTAAGTGGTCTTCTCAATTCCTGGGTGGCGGAAAGCTTCCTAAATTATAGCACAGACAAAATGGATATAATGCATGTAAACAAAACTACCTTTGAACTCTCCAGTTTTATCAACATTAACCCTTTACCACACAATCATGACTTTTAACGACCCTGTGAAAGAATCCTTTTGAAAACATTGTGGGAAAAGGATAAAAATGATGGTTACCAGCATTTTCTCCTTTTCCCACAATGTTTTGTACCCTTTCCAAAACAAATTTCCATTTTTCAGTCACATTTATTTTGTCGTCTGCAAATGGTTTGAATTTGGAAGAGTCTACGTTTTTGTTGTGTGGTAAAGAGTTTACGGAGACCAATAATAGAAAAGCAGCCACTTTCTACTGAGCCGTATCAACAGAAAACTTTAAAGTTTTACATGAATAAAATCGGAGAAAAACTATAATGGCAAACAGTAAGCACAACACTGTTTTATATTGCAGCAGGCCACTTTAGATGATTTTGAAAAAGATTAATCAATTGATTGATTCAACATTATTTAAATCTTATTATGGTGAAATCTCTTTCAGATAATTGAGCCACACTCTGGCCAAAGGGGGCTTATGCATCTACATGATGCATTATACCAAGCAAGTCATGGAGATACATTATACCAAGCAAGTCATGGAGATACATTATACCAAGCAAGTCATGGAGATACATTATACCAAGCAAGTCATCATATAATTATGGATCCATGAAATCCATTTTGTCCAATAATCGACTGGATCTGTAGGTTGAATGGTCCTTTGCCATTCAGAAAATTGACCAATGGCAAAAAGTTTCAATGCTGACTGAGCAGGCTGACATTGGTCATACTTTTTGCAGATGCACTAAGCCTGCTTTTCACAGATCATGGCTCATATTATGTATGTTCTGGGTTTTATAAGAGGGTCCAGTCTGGTAGCTCAGTCAGTAATGTATAGGTCTTGCAACCAGGAGACTCTGGTTAAACACCCAAGCATGGCCAATACCTCTGAGGGTTGATAATTGTCATTGCAATAGGTTTAGATAGGAGAGCAGCCAGTGGCTTGGGAAGAGTACTGTAGTAAGTACTGGTAAAAGAAACTCCTGGAAAGCATGGATAGGTGCACTAGCTGAGCAACATAACAAAAGTAAGTTAAAAAAACAAACTATCCCAGTTCCTCCAGGTTCCGAAAGCTATACTTTCCCAACTGAGCCCTGCAGAACCCCCAACCATTTTTGAAAACAGCCTAGAAATGAGAGGTTGTTCATAGTATGTATTCAACTTTAATTGAAATTGATACCTACATCTAAAAATAAAATTTCTTTTACAGACATCTGAAATTTTGGTAACAAGTTAAACTGCTGACAAATTCAGTAAATGATTTAAAGTATTCTTACAGCTAAAGCACTGATCTCTTCTTTCAATGGCACATTCTTCCTGCCTCCATATTTGAAAGTTTTACGAAGATTTTGAAGACAAATGGCTGCAGCCCCACTGTAGGTTCTCTGTGTATCTGTTGCTGTGGTTTCCAAGTATTTGAACAAATATGGCCTGAATGTTTCTGAACAATCACAATAGGCTGCCACAATGGCAAACAGTCTCCATCCCATAATGCAACTTTTTCTGTAACCGAAAGATAGGTAAATCATCCAGCTAGAACTAGAAAAGCAAACTGCAATTTGCTTTGAAATAATTCTACATCCTTTACCAGTCAACAAGTTTAACCCTTTACCAGACAACAAAATTTTAGCCTTGTCCAAGTTGAAAGCATTTGCAGACGACAATTTCAGTATGGCTCAAATGGTGCTATTTTTCTTTGATAGGGTAGAAAACATTGTGGGAAAAGGAGAAAATGCTGATTACTAGCATTTTCTCCTTTTCCCACAATGTTTTCAAAAGCCTTCTTTCCCAGGGGCGTTAAAAGGCGGCATTGTATGGGAAAGGGTTAAGACATGTACAAATTCAAAGGATCTGCAAATTCAAAACTGAGAAAAAATAGTAAAGTTCTCTTGTAAAGTAAAAAAAAAATAACAGAAAATGAGAACATTCTGGTTACCAGCATATTCTCTTTTTTCCCAAAACGTTTTCAGACAGCTTCCTCAATAGACACATTAAAACACTTGATTATTTTGAAAAGGTTTAAATAGTATGGACAGATTACCATTAAATTCTCTTTGGGTGTTAAAAAAAAAAAAAAAAACTTGCAGAAGAGGTAAATAATATACCTGTCTTTATAAGAAAATATCAAAGATTTTTATCCTTTGAGAACAAAGATGAAATATATTTTGGGTTAATACAGAGGATTTGATACTGCAATTCATAGATGATTTGGTCAGAATATCTCCAAAGACAACACACAAGTCACATTCTGTGCAGTCTGATCTTGAACTACAGTTTCTGCAAAAACAACCAGCATTACTTACGGTTTCATGCTCCTGTTGTTCGTTGTTTGTTTGCACAGTTGGCAGTAAACTTCATCTCGAATTTCTGGATACTTGTGACAAGTCTAGAAAACATCATTATTCATATTTTTAACTCTATACCAGACACAAAAATTTCAGACTCTTCCAAGTTGGAAGCATTAGCAGAAAACATCTTATACAACGTTGATCAAATAATGTGATCTGTCTTTTAACTCTTTATCACACAACAAAATGTTAGACTTGTCCAAATTGAAAGCATATGCAGACGACAATTTCAATGTGCCTCAAATAATTATATTCATTTATGTCAGGTTAGAAAACATTGTGGGAAAAGGAGAAAATGCTGGTTGCCAGCATTTTCTCCTTTTCCAACAATGTTTTCAAAAGGCTTCTTCTCCTGGGTTGTCAAAACTTGGGCTTGTGTGGTAAAGGATTAACAGATAAAAAATATTGTAGGAAGAGGAACAAGAGGGCCACGATGACCCTGTATTTCTCCACTGGACCTGTGAGGCAGGGCCAATTTTGACCTTGGGGCTATAGTATGAAGAGTTCTTATAAAGGTTTATTAGAGAAAGCTACATGCCAAATTTAGTAGCCCTAGGCCATATGGTTTAGGCCCAAAAGACTTTAAGTTTCCACCATAAAAGCCTATGTAAAACTTGTGGCTCCAGAGGTGGGGCCAATTTTGACCCTAGGGCTACAAGTTGATGAGCTTTTGTAGAAGTCCACTAGATAAAGCTACATGCCAAATTTGGTAGCCCAAGGCGATATGGTTTAGGATAAGAAGATATTTGATTGATTGATTGTATGGTGTTTAATGCCGTTTTCAACATCATTTCAGTTATATTGCGGCGGCCAGTGCACCTATCAATACTTTCCTGCAGTTTCTTTTACTAGTACTACGCACAATATTCTTTCAAAGCCACTGGCTACTTTCCCACATAACCATCGTCGAAACAATGGTCAGTGGTAAGGGAGGAATGAATCCTGTCGCAATGACTATCATCAATCCTTGGAAAGAAATTGGCCAAGCCAAGGATCGAACCAACGACCTCCTGTTCTCAAGTCATGTACGCTACTGACTGAGCTACGGGGGCTCAGCAAGAAGATATTTAAAGTTTTCACTATATAAACCTAAGTAAAACTTGTGACCCTCGGGGTGGGGCCAAATTTGACCCCTGGGCTATAATTTGATGAGTTTTTGTAGAGGTCTATTAGATGAGGCTACATGCCAAATTTACGCGCACTAGGCCATATGGTTTAGGACAAGAAGATATTTAAAGTTTTCACTATATAAACTTATGTAAAACTTGTGACCCCTGGGGCTGGGTCAATTCTGACGCAGGGGCTATAATTTGAAGACTTTTTTGTAGAGGTCTATCAGATGAAGCTACAAGCCAAATTTGGTAGCCCTAGGCCATATGGTTTAGGACAAAAAGATATTTAAAGTTTTCACTATATAAATCTATGCAAAACTTGAGACCCCCGGGGCAGGGCAATTTTTCACCCCAGGGCTATAATTTGAAGAGTTTTTGTAGAGGTCCTTTAAATGAAGCTACACACCAAATTTGGTAAACCTAGGCCTTATGTTTTCCGAAAAGAAGATTTTTAAAGATTTTCAATATTTATCAGTTTTGTTGCCATTGCAACCAGAGTTTTTATAGGAATCAAATTCTTTGAAGAGTTTCTGAAGAAGGCCATGGAAGAATCATTTCTATGAAGTTTCGTTAAAATCCGATGATTGAAGAAGAAGATGTTTGAAATATAAGTTAACACACACATGCACGGACGGATGGATGCATGGACGGATGCACAACAGACACAGGGCCATGACATAAGCCCGCTGGACCTAAACACTGCTGTTATCAGCATTTTCTCCATTTCCCACAACATTTTCAAAAGCCATCTTCCTCAGAGTAATGAAAAAAAATGGTTTGTTTGGTAGCTAGTTACAAAATCTGGTCATTTCCAAAACATCAGTGAAATACTACGACTCAAATATTCTCCGTGGAAGAATAAAGAACCAGTTAGATGAATCTACTCCAGCACTGGATTCAAAGCTTAACCCCTTTCCACACAACATATTGTAAACTCTTCCATATTCAAAACATCTGCAGATGACAAGTTCAAATTTAATGCAATTAAACTGAAAGGTCTGGTGTCATAAAAACAGATCAACCAAGAGCAAAACTCCTACCCGCAGTATTTTTAAGGCACAGTCCACCTCTGTTTGATTAGTTCCCATCGGGTAGTCTCCCATAAACTTCATAATACCTGTAAAAAGTAGGAAATACTTTACCATTTCTTACATGTATGACATTCTGATGCATGTCTTTGTAGTTTTATACCATCTTAACTGTGTACCACAAAAAAAAATATTTAGACTGATTCAAACTGAAAAAACCGCTGATGACAAATTTAAAGTGGCTTATGGTGAAATTTGCTTTTGAAAATGAAGAAAACATTGTGGGAAAAGGAGAAAATACTGGATACCAGCATTTTCTCCTTTTCCCCACAACATTTTGCTGGTAACCAGCATTTTTTTGTTTTCCTATGTTTTCTATACTTCCATAGGCAATAATTATGATTATGATTATATGGTGTTTAACGCCGTTTTCAACATTAATTTAGTTATATCGCGGCATCCTGTGCACCTATCCATGCTTTCCTAGAATTTCTTTTACCAGTACTCCGCACAATATTCTTTCCAAGCCACTGGCTGCTTTCCCACAAAGCCATTGTCAAAACAATAGTCAGCGGTGGGACAGGAATGAATCCTGTCGCAATGACTATCATCAATCCTCGGAAAGAAATTGGCCGAGCCGTGGATCGAACCAGCGCCCTCCTGTTCTCAAGTCCTGTATGCTACCAACTGAGCTAAGGAGCTCAGCTCCATAGGCAATAACCATCATTTTAGCTAAATTTAATATATTGTCCGCAAACACTTTAAATTTGGACCAGTCTTTTCATTTCGCTTTTTCCCTTCCTTTGTTTGTAACAGAAATAGGTTATTAGTTAACTTTAATAAATTTCTTACTGACTGGCTTTTCATTTTGCTTATTCCTTTGTTTTGTTTCTTACAGAACTTGGTATATCAGGCTGACCTGGGTCTATACTATTTAAAGATGCATTAAACCTGTTTTTCACCAAGCATGGCTCATATACATGTATTTAATTTTCAAGATCCTGTGTATTTTCTAGAGTCTTGATGAAATCATTAATTGCTTTATTCCCTCTGAAAATGTTACAAAATGACAAATGTACTAATGATGAAATTTTGATACTTACAAAGGAAGCAATCCAAAGCAAGCTTGTTCAACTCGGCAGAGCTCAATTTTAAAAGCGAAACTTGAATAGGTGACTGAAATGTACATAGACAAGACAAACATCTTTCTTGTTCATGAAGTAACGAGATCTTGTATGTCATTTTAGTATTATTTTAGTATTTTTAACCCTTAAGCAAACTATCTTGAGTTTTAACGACTTTGAGAAAGAAGACTTTAAAAAAAAATTGTGGGAAAAGGAGAAACTACCTGTAGCAATTTTTTTCTCCATTTCCCACAATGTTTTTTACCCTTCCAAAAATGCTTCAATCTTTGAGTCACATTTATTTTGTCGTCTCACAGCACTTTCAATTTGGACAGGTCTAAAATTTGTTGTTTTGTAAAGAATCAATTTTTTAACACACAAGCACAAGTTTAAATGACCCTGACAAAAGAAGGCTTTTGAAAACACAGTGGAAAAAGGAGAAAATACTGGTAACCAGCATTTTCTCCTTTCCCCACAATGTTTTCTACTCTATCAAAAAAGACAGATATTGTCATTTGAGCTCATATATTTTGTCTTCTGCACATGCTTTCAATTTGGACAAAATTTGTTGTTTTGTCATGAATAAAACCCTACACTTTCAGGCCAAATGATTTTATAAAATGAAGATTCATACCATTAAATGTTTGAGTTGCACAAATTATGTTTTGTACCTTTCAAAGGCTCATCCCATCATTTTGGCTACACATAATTTGTAGACGGCAAATGCTTTCAATTTGGTCTAGTCTACAATTTTGTAATCTTATAAAGAGTAAAAAAAAAAACCAGTCTAAAGTTTTCTATAAAAACTCACCCTTGTCCACTTCACCATCTCTGCTTGCTCTTTCCAAGTCCAGTCACCAGATCCTAAACCAGGTACAGATAAAAATTTAATTCTTGTAAATAATGACAAAGATTCCATTTAATTAGTCACAAAATCATCAAAACATTATTTTCTTTGTCATCAAAAGGTAATAGATGGAAGAAAAGATCCTGATTCTAATAGAACTACTGCAGCTACACCATATCTTATGTGTATTTAACTCTTTTCCACACAAGCGTAATACAGACTTGTCTAAATTGAAAGCAATTGCAGACAACAATTTAAATGTAGCTCAATGATGATTCTCGCCTTTGATAGGATAAAAACATTGTGGGAAAAGGAGAAAATGCTGGTTACCAGCATTTTCTCCTTTTCCCACAATGTTTTCAAAAGTCTTCTTCTCCAGAACTGTAAAAACTCGGGATTGTGTGATAAAGAGCTAAACAATGATGTTATAAAAATGTTTTATTTCATGAAAATTTGTCCAATCATTCAGGTATTTACCTTTTAAGGATACTGCTTGGTTTTTTAACTTTAATCATTTTAATAAACTTTATAATACTAATTTCATCCTCTACTTCAAAATCCAGCCTTCATATAGATCACCTCTATACATAATGGCTATTTTGACCCTTTACCACACAATCCCAAGTTTAAACGACCCAGAGGAAGAGGCCTTTTGAAAACATTGTGGGAAAAGGAGAAAATGCTGGTTACCAGCAATTTCTCCTTTTCCCACATTTTCTACACTTTCAGAGACAAATTTCATCAATTAAGCTTCATTTAAATTTGTCATCTGCGACAGCATTAAATTTGGGCAAGTTAAAAATTTTGTCATTTGGTAAAGACTTAACCCTTTACCATACAATCCAGACTTTTAATAACCCTGTGGAAGAAGCATTTTGAAAACATTGTGGGAAACGGAGAAAATGCTGGTAACCAGCATTTCCTCCTTTTCCCACAATGTTTTCTATTCTTCCAAAAGCAAATTTCAATTTTTGATTCATATTTATTTTGTCGTCTGCAAAAGCTTTCAATTTGGACTGGTCTAAAATTTTGTCGTTTGGTAGATCTAATGGGTCAATAAAATTATATGACAACAATATTAAATTATGTATTTTTAAAAATTAAGCTAACTGATAGTTTGAATTTTGATTGTCTTGGCCTTTACCAAACAATCAGGCTTTTTAGTAAGCTTAGGAATAAGAGCTTTCAAAAATAAGCTTTCTTGCCTTTTCAAACAGTGTACCTACACTTTCAAAAAGAAAATTTAATTCTTGATTGCAAATGCTTTTAGTCTGAACCAGTCCAAAATTTTGTCATCTAGTATAGTGATAAATGAATCTCTGTTACCATAAATACAACAAGAACATCTTTACCATAGCACCAGTCAGAACAGACCATAACATGTGAGTATTGTGCAGTGAAAGAACAGCTGCAGGTGAATATGCTTTAGCATGCTTTGTCAAAACATGACAATTCTGACGACTGAATTATGACTGTGAAAATATTTCCTTATAAAAGCAGATTTTAACCCTTTACAAGATGACAAAATTTTAGCCTTGTCCAAATTGAGAGCAATTGCAGACGACAATTTTAATGTGGTTCAACTGGTGCAAATTTTTCTGTGATAGGGTTGAAAACACCGTTGGAAAAGGAGAAAATGCTGGTTACCAGCATTTTCTCCTTTTCCAATAATGTTTTCAAAAGGCTTTTTTCCAAGGGTCATTAAAAGGCAGCATTGTATCTTACAGGGTTAACCATTTACCACACAATCCTGACTTTGAACGACCCTGAAGAAAAAGGCTTTCAAAAACATTGTGGGAAAAGGAGAAAATGCTGGTTACTTGCAATTTTTCCTTTTCCTACAACATTTTCAGATGCCATTTTTTCTCAGGGTTGTTAGTGGTTGGAATTGTGTGGTAAAGTGTTAACCCTTTACCACACAATGCCAACTTTTAACGACCTTGAGATAGAAGACTTTTGAAAGCATTGTGGGAAAGGGAGAAAATACTGGTAACCAGTATCTTCTCCTTTTCCCATAATGATTTCTACCCTTTGAAGACAACTTCCACAATTTTAGTTAAATTCAATTTGGCGTGTGCATATGCTTTGAGTTTGGACGGATCTAAAATTTTGTTGTGTGAAAAAGGGTTAAACCAATACAGTTTAGGAATACATTGGAATGGAAGCACAGTTTTCTTTGTAACTGGAGTTACCACCAGATAGTTCTAGAATACAATCTCCTTCACCTCGTCTCTTTCTCTCTTGTTTTTGCAGATTTTGCATCTTCCGTCTCTCTAAAGACTTGATTGTTCCATGCAAAGAACCATCAATAGATCTAGATGAATCGTACCTTAAAGAATACATTAAATGATCAACAGCTAACCGATGGGACTTATTCATTTCTGCAAGAATTTTCTTGAAAAACCTTTCGGTAATCCAGGTCTCCTACTAGCCTGTTGTGTGAAAGCTGAAAATCAAATATCAACCCTCAGAGTGCCATGCTAAACTTCAATTGCTTAAACAGACTGTGCAGGTCAAGATCAGACTGCACTGTGCAACTTGAGCTTGGACCTACAATCTTATTTCTTTTGTCAGATTCTAGCTAAAATGGGCTTGAAATTGGACACATTTATACATAGTTATTGCCTAAAAACACTGATTCCTATTTTGCGCACTCCAAGGGTTGCCCGAAAAACTAGATCTATTATCTAAATATGCATGGATGCCATTAACTCTTTACCAAACAACAAAATTCTAGATTGTCCAAATTAAAAGCATTTGCAGACAACAAAATAACTGTGGTTGAAAAATTAAAAGTTGATTTGGTAAGGGTAGAAAACGTGGAAAAGGAGAAAATGCTAGTTACCAGCATTTTCTCCTTTTCCTACAATGTTTTCAAAAGGCTTTTTTCTCAGGGTCATTAAAAGTCTGGATTGTGTGGTAAAGGGTTGACAACTTACAGTTAAATAAGCATATATCATTCTCCCACTCCTGTACATACAGAATATTATATGCTGAAGCATTACACAGTGTAATATTAGTTACAAAAATATTTTAGTCAAATAAACATAACAACAGAAATGAAAATCATAATGGACCAGTATGAGTAATATTCTGTGAAAATCAGTATTTAAACAAGAGGGCCATGATGGCCCTGTATCGCTCCACTGGCTTATAAATATAAACCATGAAGAGAAGTCTTCACTATATAAGCCCTTATAAAACTTTGACCCCAGGGCTACAGTCGGACTAAATGGGGAATATGTGTATTAGAAGAATAACATGCCAAATTTGGGAGTTCTTGGCCTTATGGCTAGTAACAAGACGGTTTCTGAACTTTTCACTCCATAAACCCATGTAAAACTTGTGACCCCTGGTGCACGGCCAAACTTGATCCTAGGGCTGTAACTTGGGCCCTCTTTGTAGTTGTCCACCAAATAATGCTATAATTATGCAAAATTTGGTAGCCTAAGCCTTATGGCTATGTACACCAAGATTTGAAAGTTTTTCCTATGTAAGCCTATGTAAATCTTGTGAACCCCCCCCCCCCCCAGCATGAGGCCAAATTGACCCCAGGACTATAATTTGGGCACTTTTGGTAGACCCCAACTAGATCAAGCTAAATGCAAAATTTGGTAGCTCTAGGCCTTATGGCTAGGTACAGGAAGATTTTTAAAGTTTTCTCTATATAAGCCTATATAAAACTTGTGACCCCTGGGGCAGAGCCAATTTTGACCCCAGGGCTATAATTTCAAGAAACATGATAGAGGTTTACTACATAAAGCTACATGCCAAATTTGGTAGCCGTATGCCTTATGGTTTCAGACAAGAAGATTTTTAAAGTTTTCTCTATATAAGCCTATGTAAAATTTGTGACCCCTGGGGCAGAGCCAATTTTGACCCCAGGGCTATAATTTCAAGAAACATGATAGAGGTCTACTACATAAAGCTACATGCCAAATTTGGTAGCCCTATGCCTTATGGTTTCAGACAAGAAGATTTTTAAAGATTTCCAATATTTTTCAGTTTTGTTGCCATGGCAACCAGAGTTTTTGAAGGAATCAAATTCTTTCAAGAAATTCTGAAGAGGACCATGGCAGGATAATTTCTGTGAAGTTTCATGAAAATTGGATGGGTAGTTTCAGAGAAGAAGATGTTTGAAATAAAAGTTAACGCACAGACGGACGGACGGACGCACGCACGCACACACGGACGGACGGACGGACAGACGGACGCACGACGGACACCGGGCCATGACATAAGCCCGCTGGCCTTTGGCCAGTGGAGCTAAAAAAAAATTGGTTAAAACCCAGATCAAAAGGTTGGCTGTGGCATTTTGTTCTTTGATGTCAATCCCCACATCAGAATAAGGACACGGAGAAATAAAGGTGTTCTCAATCCAAACTCATAAGGACACAGAGAAATAGAAGAGTGTTCTCAATCCAAATTCATAAGGACACAGAGAAATAGAAGAGTGTTCTCAATCCAAATTCATAGGGACACAGAGAAATAGAAGAGTGTTCTCAATCCAAATTCATAAGGACACAGAGAAATAGAAGAGTGTTCTCAATCCAAATTCATAAGGACACAGAGAAATAGAAGAGTGTTCTCAATCCAAATTCATAGGGACACAGAGAAATAGAAGAGTGTTCTCAATTCAAATTCATAGGGACACAGAGAAATAGAAGAGTGTTTTCAATCCAAATTCATAGGGACACAGAGAAATAGAAGAGTGTTCTCAATCCAAATTCATAGGGACATAGAGAAATAGAAGAGTATTCTCAATCCAAATAATCCCAACTCATAAGAGCTCCCCACCAAAATATAGTAGTAACCATCACAAATTAACCTTTATAATCTGATAATTCTGTAAAATTTATAAACTTCTTTTCTTTCTGTGTGTGTCTCCATTCTGCTAATAGGTTTTTAGTAATGGAGTTCCGAGATCTAAGGGGAAGAAAATCAGTCTGAATGAATGAATGAATGAATGAATGAATGACTGAATGAATGAAGTTTTATGGCCCGTCAACATCAATGGTCATATTGGGCACATTAACAATTAATGTAATGCATTGAAAAAATCAGTATGAAATATTGGATGTGTTCCTCAAAGTCAGAGTCCGCATTCAATTTTTCTCAATACCTCCTGTTAACAACTTTTTTGTTTTGCAGCAAATCACTCTTAAAAAAAATTGTAGCAAAAAGGAAGGTAGCTCATAAAGAGCATTTTGTCTGTTTGCCACACCATTTTGACATGCAAGTATCAAAACTTTATCTATGCAAAGCATTCATTTTTACAGGGTGTTTTTAAAATAGTGTGCTGCAACTTTTCAACAAGTTAATCATAGACATGAACCCTGTCTCATTCATATGAGGATAATGATTTATCTAAGGACAACATATAAGATTTGTCCATATTTAAAACATTTCAGATGGCAAAATAAATGTGACTCAATAACTGAAATTTAATTGTGGTAGAGTAGAAAACATTGTGGGAAAAGAAGAAAATGCTGGTTACCAACATTTTCTTCTTTTCCCACAATGTTTTCAAAAGCTCTCTTTCTCAGGGTCATTAAAAATCCAGATTGTGTCGTAAAAGGTTGATTCAAAACTCAATAATTTTCTCTGGCATAGAACATTAATTTAAATCAGGGCTGTAAAACATTCTTTAGAAAATGTTTCTTTTGCAGACATGAAAGGTGAGCCATATTTATGCATTGGCCTTCAAATTTGTGACAGACCTGCTCTTTGATGAATCATTAATATGACTTAATGATGATTTAAAGCTGTGAATGGCAATCAGTAGAAGCATGCAGGTATATGTTCAAGTGGAAGTAGTGCAGTAATGTGGTAACACATCAGCAGATGTAATTTAAGTAAGGAAACCTACTAATGCATCACTGTATTGTAAAATTTGAGAGATAAATTTTAGGAACAAAAACAAGTAAATGAAAGATAAAGTAGATCACCTGGTTTTGATGATGTTAACTTTTGAAAGTCAAACAACATCATAATAGACTTTAGTTCATTATTTGAATTATTGGTTTTTACCATTTCAATTAAACTCACTGACGAAATTTACCGGGCAATGGCAACATGTACATTTCATGCTTTTCTTTAACTTTTATCCAAAGAAGAAAATTTTAGACATCTCTAAATCAAAAGCCTTAGCAAACCACAAATAAAGTGTGGCTCAAATGATGGGACTGGTCTTCCAAATTGAAGAAAAAAAAATTGGGGGAAAAGTAGAAAATGCTTGTAACAAGCATTTTCGCACCTTTCCCACAATGTTTCAAAAACTCTTTTTTCCCAGAGTTGTTAAGATTTGAGATTTTCTAGTATAGGGTTAACATGTACTTTTCTAAACTAGGAACATATGCCTAGAGTCAACAAAAACCAGATATATCTCAAGATTCCTTCATACTAACCTTTTACCTAATTATCCCGGTTTTAACCACCCTTAGGAAGAAGTCTTTTGAAGACATTGTGGAAAATGGAGAAAATGCTGGTTACCAGCATTTTCTCCTTTTCCCACAATATTTCCTACTCTTTCAGAGACAAATTACATCATTTGAGCCACATTCAATCTGTTGTCTGAGAATGCTATCAGTACAGATCAGTCTACCCAGATACAGTGATACACTAGTACAATCATATACCGGTATGTAAATAGCAAATGTGCTAAGCATGATGTGAACAGCATATTAACTCGTCTCCTGCAGACATGTCTAGTAGCAGACTACTTTTAAAAACATTGTGAGAAAAAGACAAAGGACTTGCAGCTATCAAATTATCCTTTGTTTTCATGTTAATTTATGTAATAAACAGTAGTTCATGTCAATTTTAACAAGGATGGTTTTGGAGTAGTTCTGCAGTAAATGTATTTTAGGAGATAATTTAATAATAAAGAAACATGGAGTTGAGCAGTACAACAATAAAGAAGATTTTTGTCTAAACATTTTGCCAGACAAAAAAAACTGTAGACTTCCCGAAACTGAGAGCATTTCCAGATGAAAAATAAGGGTCATATTATGGAATTTGTTGAAGAAAGGGTAGTGAACACTGTGGGAAAAGGAGGAAAGGCTGGTTACCAGCAATGTCTCCTTTCCCACAATGATTTCAAAAGCCTTCTCTTGCCCTCAGCATTTTCTCCTTTTCCCACAATGTTTTCTACCCTATGAAAGACAAATTTTACTGAGAAAGAAGGCAGCTGAAAAAGTTGTGGGAAAAGGGAAAAATGCTGGTAACCAGTATTTTCTCCTTTTCCCACAATGTTTTCAACCCTATGAAAGACAAATTTCATGTTTTGGGTTAACATTTGATCCGTCATCTGCAAATGCTTTCAATTTTGACAGGGATAAAATTTTGTCGCCTGGTCAAGACCTAAAACACAAGATTGTTGGTAAAGGGTTTAAGTGTTTTACAGATGGAAAGGCAAGGACTTTCTGTGGATTCCTGAAGCAGTTTACAATTATTCTTAAGAATTGATAATATCAAATGCTTGACAGCCACACTTGCTGTCCAAGCAAGGTACTGATCAAAGATCTAATCATAGACAAACGTCACTGTTTAACATTTTCAGTCAGAATAACTGCTAAAACAATTTGTCTTTTCTAAAAGATTTTAAAGTTTGTTCTGCTCCATATTTTCTTTATCTATGTTCTGCTCCATATTTTCTTTATCTCTCAACCTCATCTCTCAACCTCGTATCTCATTTCAGTCTTGATTAGTCTAAAATTATGTCATTTGGTAAAGAGTTAAGCCATCAAAGATCGAAATTTATTATTCATCTCCCCCCCCCCCCCCATACATCAACTTTACCATCATTATCTTTTTTTGTGTGTGTTGTGGTTAATGGCTATTGTAAATAAGCTAATCAAGATGAACAAATGAGAAAAGGTCGCATAATATCCCAGTCTAGAAACCAGGTTTCCAATCCTTAAATTCTAAACAGCTTTTGTTATTCCAGGATAACCCAGGTTCTTTACAATATGTGTAATGCATCATGCAGTTATTGACTTGTATAACATGTAAGCATGCTGTAACTTTTTCTGTACATATCAACTCTACCTTTCTTTCTAGCTATTTCTTTTCTGTAAATCAAAAATGGTGAACTAGTTAAAATATTGGTATGAACATAGTAATTCCAGCCTGCTTGCTCACAAAATATTCAACTGAAGATATAGACATCCGAAGCCCAGATAAAAGGCCTTTCATCTTACTGCAAAAACAAAGAGTTAAGAGCATAACAACTTAAACTATGTCAGAAACAGGAATTTGTATACATTCAGCCTTTTACCACACATACCTAAAGTTTAAAGAACCTTAAATTGGAGACTTTTAAAAACATTGTGGAAAAAGGAGAAAATGCTGCTAACCAGCATTTTCTCCTCTTCCCACAATGTTTTCTACTCTTTCCAAGACAAATTATTCAGGCTATTCTAAAGATTCTCTAACCAGTACATTGTACAGTGCTCTTCCCAAGCCAATGGCTTTCTTCCCTCATAACCATCGCCAAAACAACTATTAGCAGTGAGAGATGAAGAATCCTGTTGCACTGACTATCATCAGTCTTCATTAAGAAATTTGCTGAGCTAGGGATTCAAACCAAAGACTCCCTGGTTTCCAGTCCTGTACAGTATGGGGCTACCAGGCTCAGTATGATAATCTGCTGAATTATATAGAGTTTCTGACTATCTGTGCTGTTGCACTGTAAGGCATCAATGGTTATATGGAAAAGAGCTTTCACTTTCAACTTTTGTAAATTAACTCTTAAGTAAGCAGACCACAAAATTTTAGACTGGCACAAATTCAAAGCATTTGCAGAGGACAAATTAAATATGGCTCAAACAATTGGATTGTTTCTGAAAGGTTCGAAAATATCAAGGGAAAAGGAGAAAATGCTGGTTACCAACATTTTCTCCTTTTCCCATGATGTTTTCAAAAGTCAAATTTCCCAGAGGATTTAAAGCTCGTCATTGTGTGGTAAAGAGTTAACAAATTGAAAAAAAAAAAGGACTTAGACTTACTTTTCAAGACTTTCTCTAAAATTGAGAAGTGCAAACTCCATCAGCGAAAATTTTCCATCAGGTAACACGGTACCTTGACTAGTCTCACTACGATTATCTGGGGCAGGCAGGGCTTCCCGGAGTACAGCCCCTTGCATCATTTCTTGTGAACTCTCCTGTTGAAACAAGCGAACTCAATGAATTCATGACCCCTGCCTAGTATAAAACTTTGTCACACACTAAGAACAAAAGTGGAATGCAGATAAACAGACGGTATGCAAAGCACCTAAAAACGTCAGAACAACTGTATAACAGGTACTGCAAGAGGGCGGGGTCCTGTGTGGCCTATTGGTAAAGTATAGGACTCATGACCTGGAGGCCCTGGGTTCGAGCCTCACCGGATCCACTGGGTTTTTCATGGGAGCGTCCTTGGGCAAGACACTTCAGAGCCCTAGCCTAGTACTGGCGGAATCCAGGAAATACATGAATATGTGCGCTGTTGCTGTGATATGACTTAAATATTGTTGAAAGCGGCATAAAACACCATTCAGTCAGCTGCAAAAGGGGAAGAATAAATGTATCCAGTATTTAAACAATTGGATAGTGTTTGAGCTGAAAACTGATATACAAAAAAAAGAGTCATTAGAAAAAATTAATCTGAAGACTGTACAAAACTCATATGCATATCTTCAAACTATGCCTAAAACATGTGTAATGTTTCAAAAGGATCAGCATAAAACTGTAGAAAAATTTTGCACACACAAGATTTCCACCTTATATAGACTTTGAGCTGAAAAATATGGCTAACGCTTAGTTAAAAACGTGGGAACAATAATAAAAATTTATCTCAAGGCTTCAAATGCGTAACTTCAAACCATGTCCAAAACACCTTAACTCTTTACCACACAAACCCGACTTTTAATAACCCTGAAGAAGAAGCCTTTTGAAAACATTGTGGGAAAAAGAGAAAATGCTGGTGACCAGCATTTTCTCCTTTTCCCACAATGTTTTCTACTCTTCCAAAACTAAATTTTGATTTTTGATTTACACTTATTTTGTCGTCTGCAAAAGCTTTCAATTTGAACTGGTCTAAAATTTTGTCGTCTGGTAAAGAGTTAAAAGGAAAAGGATAGCATATCCCTTTGAAAAGCTGTCTCCAACAGGGCCGTTAAAAACTCAGAATTATTTGGTAAAAAGGTTAAAGTGCTAAGTAAAATTGCAGATAATGCAATTTCAGGGTTGGTGGGTTTTTTTTGTTCACACTATCTTGCAAAGAAGTAGACAGTGTAGATATAAGACCAGACTGCCAATTCTGTGCAGTCTAATTTGATCTACACTGTCTGCAAAAACAACTTAAAACACTGTAGCCCTCTAATACTTAGCCCTTTACCACATAATCCCCAGTTTTAACAACCCTAAGGAATAAGGTTTTTGAAAACACTGTAAGAAAAGGAGAAAAATGCTACTGACCAGCATTTCCTTCTGTTCCCACAACTATTTCTACCCTTCTCAAAACAAATTTCAATTTCTTAGTCACTTTATTTTGTCGTCTGCAGATACTTTCAATTCTTAAATTCTGTCATTTGTAAAGAGCTAAATTGTTCATACCTTGCTTGTGTTATGAGTTTTTCTGATAACTCTCTCCACAGTTGTTTCAGACAGATGGGCTGTAGATTGCGGTTGTTGCTGAAAAATGTAATTCATTCGATATAAGATCAAAGTACCTACATGGCAACCAAATTTAATTTATAACTGAAAAATGTACATATACAGGCCAGGTTTAAATTGTCATCTGCAAAAGAATTCAATATGAACCAGTCCAAAATTTTGGTGTCTGCCAAAGGTCAAAGCCTATCTCAGAAATAATCTAGTGAGATTGGTTAGTTTAACCCTTTATCACACAATCCCAACTTTTTACAACCCTGAGATAGAAGCCTTTTGAAAACATTGTGGGAAAAGGAGAAAATGCTGGTAACCAGCATTTTCACCTTTTTTTCCACAATGTTTTCTACCCTTCCCAAAACAAATTTTAGTTTTTCAGTCACATATATTTTGTCATCTGCAAATGCTTTCAATTTGGACAAGTCTAAAATTTTGTTGTTTGGTAAAGAGTTAATATGTATGGAGTTTTTGGATATGACTACAGAGAAAGACTTAAAGTATATTTTTTTGTAAATGATTAAAACACCAGACTATTTCTTGATGTTTTATTTAAACTATTTCCCAAGTCTACAACCTGCATTCAATGTTTTTCCCATAATGATGCCCAAGTAAATACTGCCTGCAATGTTCTACCTAGGCCGATGCCCCAGTCTACTACTTGCATTGTTTTTACCTTTACCTGATAACCCAGTCCCCTGCTTGCACTTGACATTCTACCTAGACTGGTGACCCAGTCATCTGCCTGCATTCAATGTTCTACTTACGCTGATATTCCAATCTGCTAAATTCATTTAATATTCTACCTAAGCTAATGCCCCAGTCTGCTGCCTATACTCAATGTTCTACCTAGATTGATTGATTGATTGATTGAGTGATTGATTGATTGATTGATTGTATGGTGTTATCATCAATCCTCAAAAAGAAAATGGCAAAGCTGGGCATTTGAACCCCTGTTCTAAAGTACACTATGGACTGTGCCACTGGGGCTTAGCATGTTCCACTGGGACTGATGTGCCAGTCTACTAAATGCATACAACATTCTATCTTGGCTGATTTTCCAGTGTACTACCAGCATTAAATGTTCTATCTGAGATGATGCCCAAGTATACTGCCTGCAATGTCTTCCTGGGCTGATGCAAAGGTCTACTACCTGCACTTAATGTTCTACCTAGATTAAGTCTAAACACTTACTCTCACACTAGGTGACCTTTCCACCATTTCATGTCTAGCCACCTCTACCTCATGTCTAGCTAATGGACGCACATATTCTGCTGGGAAGTATCCAACAATACCATTCAATATACCATACAACCAGTCTGAAATGGTACATACATGTACATGTATCTAGATATACAATTTCTAAAAGTATGTGTTGCAATATTCCTCTTTTTCATAAGAATTAGTACGAGTTACAAACCTATCCCGTCTTTTTAAGTTATTAAAAACTTATCATTTTTCATACAAAATTTCTTATCCTGCCATCTTCAACCATGGACACATAGGGTTCATGCCAATCAGTAGAAATGTCACACAAAGATTTCTTTTTTGATTTTTTACCCACATGTGTAAAGTAACCATGTGAACCAAAACAACCAAGACAATATTTCAGCTATAATTTCTCTATAAAGTAAGTCTTCCACACTGCAGTAATCTTCCATTAACCCTTTCCCAAACGACAAATTTTAGCCCCTTCTAAATTGAAAGCATCTGCAGACGACAAATTTGAAAGTGGTACAAATGAACTTAAGGTTCTTTGACAGGGTTGACAAAATTGTGGAAAAAGGAGAATATGCTGGTTACCAGCATTTTCTCCTTTCCCACAATATTTTCAAAAGGCCTCTTCCTCAAGGACATGAAAACACAGGATTGTCTGGTAAAGGGTTAAAAACAATTTCAAAGATGTCCATTGTTTGATGTTAATCCAAATGCTGCTTAGTGCAACTTAGTGACCTTTTGCAGACAGCGTAGATCAAGATCAGACTGCACAGAATGTGCAGTCTTATCTTGGATCTACACTGTCTGATAAGGATATTTTTTTCTCAAAAAAAAAAAAAAAAAAAAAAAAGGTTGAAATAACATTATTTGGGCTTTTACTATTGGCTTAAAAGTTCTATTTACATTATTTGGCAGGATAAGGATTAAAAACACAAACCATCCTCAAGGTCAGCATCCATCAACTTAATGACATCACTACGTCTGAAGGACAACAGAGTGCTCTCCCTTGTAACATAGTCCTTAATGGCCACCACATACTTGTTACTCTGAAACAAAAGTACTTAAATGTAATCACATTTGTGTTTCTGAAAAAATGCAAGTTCTAATACTAGCAATCAATAATGTACACGGGCAGTTTAGACATTATAATCTATCATCTAATCAGCCCTACACCAACGCATCTGGCCTATATTGTGCTCTCTTGGCAAACTTGCCAAAATTTGTATCAAATCAATGTACTTGTGTCTCAGGTGGCATTTTTTCCAAGACATTTAATGCTAGAAATATCTAACTAAATCACACATGACTTCTGAAAAGCCAGTTATGTTGGTACTATGTGACTTATAAATTCCTTCAACTTTTTACCAAACAACAAAAATTTGGGGGGGGTGGGGGGGGTCTTAAACTCAGGATTATGTTGTACTACAATGAATCATTCCATGGCCTAAAGTTACAGTTTTGAACCATGTTCTGATTGTCCCATATTTCCTACATGTGCTTGTACCTTTGTGCCTCAATAGAGCCAATGTTTAATTTTTACAGTACCATTTTTATTTATTCAAACTGCAACACTGAAGCAAATCAAAACAGTTCCCATGCATTTATGCTTTTTCTTATCCCTAAGTTTTGCAAATTCGCAAATCACAACAGTATTGCTTTTCTTTTTCCTTAATACATGTTATTCCTGTTTTCTTTAGATATAAGAACTGAGTGACAAAACTTGAAATAAAACTATTGATTGTTTGATTGTATGGTGTTTAACGCCATTTTCAACATTATTTCAGTTATATTGTGGTGGCCAGTTTCCTGGAATTTCTTTTACCAGTACTCCGCACATTATTCTTTCCAAGCCACTGGCTGCTTTCCCAAATAGCCATCGTCAAAACAATGGTCAGTGGTGAGAGAGGAATGAATCCTGTCGCAATGACTATCATTAATCGTCAGAAAGAAATTGGCCGAGCTGGGGATTGAACCAGCGACCTCCTGTTCTCAAGTCCTGTACGCTACCGACTGAGCTACGGGGCTTGGCAGCTGAAATAAAACTAGCTGTATTTAATATGATCCATGCTCTGTGAAAAGGAGGTTTAATGCATCTGCAAAGAGTATCAAACCATGTCAGCCTGCGCAGTTCGTACAAGCTGACATGGGTGAAAACCTTTTGCTTTTGGTAGATTTTCTGCATGTCCAAGCACCATTTTACCCCAGGGTTCTGCTGGTTGTAAGAGAGAATGGATTTTATGGATCCACAATTATGGGATGACTTGCTTGGTATAATGTATCATGGAAATGCATAAACCTCCTTTTCCCATGGTTCCACTCACATATTTGTAAAGCTACAATAAATATAATATAAATATATAATCACTATTTCAATCACATAACCTCCATTGCCTACAGTACAACAAAACTGTTGCAAATTTTCTTATCTTAAACACTTTTGAGAGCAGCATCTTGTAATCACATCAGTATGTACAACTTTCAGAGAAGTTAGTCAAGTTTTATTCATGGAAATTCTCATGTGTCCATTATGTTTTGCATATTCTGATCTACTATTTGTAATACATGTATACTGTTATGGGAGATGAAATTCTATTAAACTCGTCTGTAAAAATATAATAAAGCTTGCCAGGGCTTGCTTAACCCTTTACCACACAATCTGACTTTTAATGACCCTGAAGAAGAAGCCTATTGAAAACACTGTGGGAAAAGGTAACCAGCATTTTCTCCTTTTTCCACAATATTTTCTACCTTGTAAGTGATTTGAACATTTGTCATGTGAAAATGCTTTCAAATAGGTCCAGACCCAAATTTTGCTGCTAAAGGGTTAATAACATTTTTCTAGACAAGTTTAAAGAAATTCATCTAAAACTCCAACTTATGTCAGATCCTCAAAGTCTGTAATCTGCTAAAATGATCATGATTTATGTTTCCTAGAACTAGCTAATACACTATATTCTTCTCATCAACATATTTTGTTCTAAGCTAAGTTTTCAAGTCCTTTTTTTTTCTCCATGCCCTTGACCAAATTCACACAATTCATAGATTTTATTTTTATTGCACACTGTATAAGTCTTCAAAGTTTTCAAACTCATTATTTCTTAGAATTCTTTCAAAAACTAATTGCATCATTGAGAAACTGCCTTTGATTTACAAGAATCATAATTTTGATACATGTTGTTATTAATATCATTGGTGCTTTAATACACATATACTATAAGCAATATTCATGTACATAATTTATGCTAGGTTACATGGTGCCCAATCCCTATCTACAGATAATAACAAATTTATCAAAATAAAACAAGTTGCCATGCAAAATCATTGTATGGCCGGATAAATTATTTCCTTGCTAAGTTGACTGCTATTTGACTAATACGACAACTATAAAAAAAAAAAAAAAAAAAAAAAAAACTAAGAATTCCCCCCCCCCCCCAAAACATGTACCTGCATGTATACTTCAATCAAAGGTAAAAAACACATGATCTTTTTAAATAGAGTAAGACTGAAGTTAATTTGAAAAGTCCATCAGTAAAATGCACGATATAAAAGCAGTTTGTGAAGCAATTTGTTATGTGCAATACCAAAAATCAATTCAGATAAGAAAAGCAAGTTATTTATGTTTCAATTATTAAGTCTTATTACATAAGTATGTTTTAATGAAAGCTTCTTGAACAGATTTAAACAAGAGGCAGTGTTTTCCCTAAACAAGAGGGCCATGATGGCCCTGTATCGCTCCACTGGCTTATAAATATAAACCATGAAGAAAAGTCTTCACTATATAAGCCCTTATAAAACTTTGAACCCAGGGCTACAGTCAGATTAAATGGGGAATATGTGTATTAGAAGAATAACATGCCAAATTTGGGAGTTCTTGGCCTTATGGCTAGTAACAAGATGGTTTCTGAACTTTTCACTCCATAAACCCATGTAAAACTTGTGACCCCTGGTGCAGGGCCAAACTTGATCCTAGGGCTGTAATTTGGGCCCTCTTTGTAACTGTCCACTAGATAATGCTATAATTATGCAAAATTTGGTAGCCCAAGCCTTATGGCTATGTACACCAAGATTTAAAAGTTTTCCCTATGTAAGCCCATGTAAATCTTGTGAACCTCCCCTCCCCCCGCCCCAAGCATGAGGCCAAATTGACCCCAGGACTATACTTTGGGCACTTTTGGTAGACCCCCAACTAGATCAAGCTAAATGTGAAATTTGGTAGCTCTAGGCCTTATGGCTAGGTACGGGAAGATTTTTAAAGTTTTCTCTATATAAGCCTATGTAAAACTTGTGACCCCTGGGGCAGAGCCAATTTTGAGCCCAGGGCTATAATTTCAAGAAACATGATAGAGGTCTACTACATAAAGCTACATGCCAAATTTGGTAGCTCTATGCCTAATGGTTTCAGACAAGAAGATTTTTAAAGTTTTCTCTATATAAGCCTTTGTAAAATTTGTGACCCCCCGGGGCAGAGCCAATTTTGACCCCAGGGCTATAATTTCAAGAAACATGATAGAGGTCTACTACATAAAGCTACATGCCAAATTTGGTAGCCCTATGCCTTATGGTTTCAGACAAGAAGATTTTTAAAGTTTTCTCTATATAAGCCTATGTAAAACTTGTGACCCCTGGGGCAGAGCCAATTTTGACCCCAGGGCTATAATTTGAAGAAACATGATAGAGGTCTACTACATAAAGCTACATGCCAAATTTGGTAGCCCTATGCCTTATGGTTTCAGACAAGAAGATTTTTAAAGATTCCCAATATTTTTCAGTTTTGTTGCCATGGCAACCAGAGTTTTTGAAAGAATCAAATTCTTTCAAGAAATTCTGAAGAGGACCATGGCATGATCATTTCTGTGAAGTTTCATGAAAATTGGATGGGTAGTTTCAGAGAAGAAGATGTTTGAAATAAAAGTTAACGCACGGACGGACAGACGGATGCACAGACGGACGGACGCACACACGCACGACAGACACCGGGCCATGACATAAGCCCGCTGGCCTTCGGCCAGTGGAGCTAAAAACCAATAAATAAACCTTTCTTTTGAGGTGTTTTGTATAGAAACAGGTTTATTCAAATTGGGTAGATTTGTAAGTGATAAGCAATAAATCTGCTTTAACTCATAAAGTGAAGTAGGTGATGACTGAAAAATATCACATTTACAACAATTTTCTCTCCCGAGTCTACAGTAAAACTCCCCCCCCATGCTTAAAAGCACTGTCCAAGACAGCCAAGCAGGAATCATAACATACTGGTAAATTAATGACTAACATTACAGAACAATCACTATCTGTAACGAATGAGTTACTACCTTGTAATTTTAGACAGGAAAAAAACAAACTTATCCCAAAACAATAAGTAAGCATTAATAACATGTGATTAATAAATCTCCATTACATTGGAGGTTCCTAAGGGCAACAAAAGACACCAGGATACACCCTTATTGAAAGCACATGCACTCTCACGAAACTTCAACAATGGCCGGAAAATGATGTGCAACCTTACCTCTAACTGCATGATGATAAAATAAAGAAACAAAAATGTAATTGTATTTATCATTATTTTTGGTTTAGTGTTCATATACTTCTAGAGACATAGAAGAAATAATGCACATAATGCAATTATAGAAAGTATACAATTTCTCATTGGTGCCACAACATTGCTTACAACCTAGTTCTGCAATGGCTACCGGTATTTCTAGTATGAAATCACTACATTATGTTCCATGTTTCCAAAGCTGCAAACTGTAGAAAACAAGATCCTAGTTTTTGGTTGAACTTAAAGAAAACAATCTGGTCGCTAAGCAGTGCACACTTTCCAATAAGACTGTTGAGTGACTTCATTGAACAGCAACTACTTATATCAGTAGTTTCACCCGTGTTGTTTTTGACTGACTGAAAGAGCAGAACTGTTGCATACACTACTGATGAATTTCGGATTCCCCCACCCTCCACACACTCAGTTCAGGATAATAATTCTCGCTCCTTTTCCCTTAATGTTTTTTCATCAGCTGTTTATATCATAACCTTGAAAATCTGTGTAATCACTGATAAAGAGCCAGTCTTAACCCTTTACCAGACGACCAGCATTGTGTGGTGCAGCTCTATCATACATCCAACAGTGACCTCCCTTTGTCTTCTTTTGCTTATCCATTATAAACTCCGTTTCAGTGTAAACCTTATCCTTCCATTCAGGAATATGGACATATGCTGCAGAAGATGCAGATAAAGATCAGCCTGCAAATACGTCTGGTGTGATCTTGGGTCTACATTCTATGCTTCAATTTTAAAGTTATAGTCAGTAAATCCTCTGGAAAGCCAAAAACTTAACTGAATCTATTTTCTTTAAAGACAGTTGAAAAAAATTGGCAGAATATGGGGTGAAACCTCCTACAGTGCTTCCTAGGCTCTACAATTCTATTAAGTAAATTCTACCAAACTAATCCTAAATTATCACACCGAATGCACAGAGTTAGCACTAATAAAGAAGTAAGGCCATCGTCTGCCATAGATGGACAGCTTTATCCATCCAAATATGTTATAAGCCATACCAATTTTAAAAATACAATCTAAATTTACATATTAAATTATAAAAATAAATATGGTCTCAAAAAATGCCCTTTAACTCTTTACCACACAGCAAAAGTTTTGGCTGGTCCAAATTTTACGGATTTGCAGATGACAAATTAAATATGGCTCAAACAGTGTGATTTGCCTGTGATAGGATAGAAAACAATGTGGGAATAGGAGAAAATGCTGGTTACCAGCATTTTCCCATAATGTTTTCAAAAGTCTCCTTACTTAACTCTATACCATCCAATTAAAAGCATCTGCATACAACAATTTAAATGTGACTCAAATGATGGAAATTGTCTTTGATAGGGTAGAAAACATTATGAGAAAAGGAGAAAATGCATTTTCTCCTTTTCCCACCATGTTTTCAAAAGGCTTCCTCCTCCAGATGGTTAAAACTTGAGATTGTGTGGTACAGGCTTAAGGGTTGATAAACTTTGGGATTGTGTGGTAAAAGGTTAAAGACTTCTTGGTTTCAAAATTTTTCTCAAGAGAGGTCCCTGTAACCTCTCATTCTCTCCCAAAGTTCACGCCGTTGGCCACATCAATTTTCAACAACCTGAAACAAGGTGAAACAGCGAAAGTAATCTCACCTGATCACTTTCATGTAGGTACTGGTCCAACATGTCCTTCATCTGTTGAGCTCTGTTCGTGTAGAAGACATAGTTCTTGTTCTTTGTGCTGATCTGAATGGAGGTATTTGTTGGCAACACAACATCTATCACATCTTCAAACCTGTAAACATTATCATTTGCACAAATGTAGGAGCCATGCTCTGCCAAAAGGGGGCTTAATGCATCTTTGTGATGCATTATACCATGCAATTCACCACGTAATTTTGGATTCATAAAAATCCATAATTTCTAACAATCTGGATCTGGGGATGGAATGGTCCTTTGACATGCAGAAAATTGACCAATGGCAAAAAGTTTCAACCCACGTCAGCCTGAGGAGTCTGACACAGGTCAATACTTTTTGCAAATGCATTAAGCCCCCCTTTTCACAGAGCATGGCTCATAGGTAAGTTTTTATATATTCTTTCAAACTCATCATCTGAATTCTGAAACCTTCATATAAACTGATAATTCCAACTGACTTCTTGGTCCATCAAATTAACCCCTTACCACACAATACCGAGTTTTAATGACCCTGGAAAAGAGGCCTTTTAGAAACATTTAAGGAAAAGAAGAAAATCCCGGTGACCAGCATTTTCTCCTTTTCCCACAACCTTTTCCACCGCTCCAAAGACAATTTCCACTATTTGAGCCACATCTTATTTGTCGTCTGCAACTGCTTTGGTTTTGGACAAGTCTAAAAACTTGTTTGGTAAAAAGTTAATTCCTTACCACACAATCCCCAGTTTTAATGACCCTAACAAAGTGGGCTTTTGAAAACTTAGTGGGAAAAGGAGAAAATGGTTTTCCCACTATGTTTTCTACCCAATCAAAAACAAATTCTATCATTTGAGCCAAATTTGAATTGTCATCTGCAAATACTTTCAATTTGGACCAGTCTATGATTTTGTCATTTTGTAAAGAGTTTAAGTTATCCACAATATATAGCATTTTATATGGCCAAAAAATGTTAACGTAAAATCTTACCCTTTACCAAACAATCATGTTTTGATGACTCTAAGAATGATGGATTTCAAAACAACTGTGGAAAAAGAACAAAGTGCTGGTACACAGCATTTTTTTCCAACAATCTTTTCTATCCATTCAAAGACAAAATTCCACCATTTTAATCATCTTTTATAAGACTTAGTTGTCTGCATGAGATTTGAACATCAGAAATCCTGCTGTGACAGAAAGTAATAGTCTAGATCAATTTTCCAAGTCTGACAGAAAAGGTCCTCTGTGAAATTATTACACAAATTTACAGCTGGAAACTTGGAAGACATCCTTGAAAAACTAGACAGAACTCAGAAATCCACTTTAGATTTTCTGCCAATAACAGTTTCAAAAATGGTTTGCTGCAAGATGGAGGCAGCAATCTGCTGGAAGGCAAATATAAAACTGATTAAAAAATTACCATTAACCTTTTAACAGAGGACAAAATTTTAAACAGTTCCATTTTCAAAGCATCTGAAGATGACAAATTATATGTGACTCAAATGTTTAGTTTTATCTTTGAAGTGTTTGAAAAAATTGTGGGAAAAGGAGAAAAATCTGGTTACCAGCACTTTCTCCTTTTCTAACAATGTTTTCTTACCATACCAAAATTAAATTATATTGCTTATAGCCACATTTGTCATCTGTAAATCCTTTCAATTTGGGTAAGTCTAAAATGTTGTCATTTGGTTAAGAGTTAAAGTAAGTTACATTTACAATAAGTAACCTACCTGATGTGTTCAATAACATCCAGGTAGTCCTCTACCAATGACTTGACCCGCTGGATTAGATAGATACCCGAGTGACTTACACCAACATAGTGAATGCTGGCCAAGTGTCCGCTGGACTGTAAAAAGACAAACAATCAATCACATAATGGTTCTATTTATACAAAGTATCCAATTTATTCACATGATAGACATGTTAGATATGCAAATATAGAATTCAAATAGTATGACACAAAACAGTTTCAACCAATTCCTTCGAATTTACTCATATTTGTGACTTTTGCTAGGTAGATATTTAATTATCTGGTGAAACTTAAAGAATGGCTTATCCTTTTCTAACAACCTCAAGTTTTTACGACCCTGATGTAGAAGGCTTTTGAAAACATGTTGGAAAAAGGACAAAATGCTGATAACCATCATTTTCTTCCTTTCCCAGTGTTTACTATCCTTTTAAAGACAAATTCCACTATTTCATCTGCATATAATTTGTCTTCTGAAAATGCTTTGGATTTGAACTAGTCTAAAATTTTGTCACTTGGTAAAGAGTTGGAAAGATGAATGTTTCCACCTTACATAATGTCACTTTGACTGTTCCTGCCACTTTTTTGACTGCCATAACTCTTTACAATATGACAAGATTTTAGACTGTTAGCTTTCCCCTACCTTTTCACTGACAGATTTAATCACTTGAGCCACATTTGTCATTTGCTAATGCTATCAATATGGACAAGCCCAAAAATTGTCATCTGGAAAGGACTTAATACCATCTTTCAACAACAAGTCTTTAAACTGTCTTGACTGGATGACAACAGTACTCACAACAACAAACAATATTACTTACAGCAACTGGGAAAAGTCGACAAAAATATGTCTTCCATTCTTTAGCTGTATCCACAATGATCCTTTTAACCTGGGTTTTAAATGTCCCCCTTAAATAGTTACTGGCATTCACACCATGGCTCTCTGGAAGAGAAAACATTACTATGATTTTGTTTGTTTGTGTTGTGTTTAACCCTTAACCCTTTAACACATATGATGACTTTTAACAACCCTGAGGAAGAAGGCTTTTGAAAACATTGTGGGAAAAGGAGAAAATGCTGGTAACCAGCATTTTCTCCTTTTCCCAAAATGTTTTCTACCCTATCAAAGAAAAACCAAGTCATTTGAACCACATTAAAATTGTCGTCTGCAAATGCTTTCAATTTGGACAGATCTAAAATTTTGTCGTGTGGTAAAGGGTTAAGAAGCAATCCCAATACCTTGGTGAACTAAGGTAAATGGTGTAAGAACAATCATTACTATGATTTTGTTCCGTTAAGTGTTTTATCTTTTACAAGCAATTCCATATTGTAATAAACTAAGATAGAAGGTTTCTGAAGACAATGTGGGAAAAGGAGAAAATAACAGTAAACAACATTTACTCCTTTTTCATATGTTTTGTACTCTTTTTAAGGATAAAATCACTTATATGAGCTAAATTTAAGTCAATGTCAAAGAGAGTTCTGCTGAGCCAAGATTCAAGCTTTTGCAGATGACAATTTAAATATGGCTTAATTACATGATATGGTTTGTTTTTGATTGGGTAGAAAACACGGGAAATGGAGAAGATGCTGAGCACCAGCATTTTCTTCATTTCCCACAATGTTTCCACCCATTCAAAGACAAGTAAATCCAACATCTTGAGTCACATTTAGTTTTTTCTCTGCAAATGCTCTGGACTATGACAAGTCCAAAATTTTATAGTTTTTAGTTTAAACACAAATTTCACAAACTTACCCAGCATTCCTCTCATCTTGATTCTTTCCTCTTTATGAATTCTGACACACCCATTGTTATAGACATCATGTACAACTTGACAGAACACAAGGTGTAAGGCTAGGCTGTTCTCTAACCTCTCACCCGGCATGAACACCTGAAATCAGTCATGGAAATGTATCAACCCTTTGGCTGTTAAGCATGACTCAAGGCACTTTTGTGGCCAGTGTAGATCAAGATCAGACTGCACAGAACATGCAGTCTGATCTTGGATCTACACTGTCGACTAAGTACCAAAAAATAACTTTAAGATTGCAATATTTGGGTTTTTTACTGGAGGCTGGAAAGTTTCATTAAACTGTAATCTCAGTCTTTACCAGAACACAAAATTTAAGACTTGTCCATTTTGATAGCATTTACAGATGCTAAATGTTACTGAAATGGTAACATCTGGCCTTGAACGGATAAAAAATATTCCTTGAAAAGAAGAAAATGCTGGTTACCAACAGTTTTTTTTTTCTTTTCCCACCTTGTTTTTAAATGCCTTCTTTCTCAGAAATGTTAAAACCAAGAACTGTTTGGAAAAAAATTAGGTGAAACAAATAATCAGAGAACTTTGTAGAAAACAGAAACTGCAATGTCAATTTTGTTCCATTCAAAGCACTGGTGTTTCAGTAAGCTACCACTCCTTATCCCATGATATTTTTCATAATTCAATAAAGGTATTCTCCTTTGCTCCTTTATGCACCACGAAAATAGAGGATATTTGTTTTTTTGGTGAAAGATCGAAACTTATTTCATTGAGTGAACATCATTGGTAATATTGCATCGAGTGAACATCATTAGTAATATTTTAACAAGTGGCACAGCCACAAGTGAAAATATTACCGATGATGTTCACTCGATGAAATAAATTTTGATCTTTCACTGAAAAAAACAAAAATTCTATTTATTTCATGCTTCCGACTCCTTTTTTGTTGGTACTTTCATAAAAATCCAGTACAGTTGTTTTCGGTAATTCCCCATGGCATACCCCCCTCACATAGCAACGCATTACAATATTACGTAAAGCGCGAGAAATATAGCGTAAATTACGTCATATTTCCCTCTGGTTGAATGGCACGTGCCGTTTACCTAGGTAACTATTGTTTCCGCCTTCAATTGAAGAGTTAGAAAATATGAAATCGGTATTTTTACTGGTCATGACCATGAAATATCAAACCATAATCCACTACTATTTCTCAATAAACTACCAAAAAGCATGAAATGATATTTTCTATTTGGTCTAAAGCTTAGCCTGTACAGTAATGACTTAACTCTTTACCACACAATCCCAACTTTTAACAATCCTTGGACAGAAAGCTTTTGAAAACATAGTGGGAAAAGGACAAAATGCTGGTACAATGTTTTCTACCCTTCCTACAACAAGCTTCAATTTTTGAGTAACATTTGTTTTGTAGTCTTCAAATGCTTTCAATTTGAACAAGTCTAAAATTCTATCGTTTGGAAAAGAGTTAACTCAGGGTCGTTACAAGTCAGGATTCTGTGGTAAAGAGTTAGTCTTTGGAAAACCAGTTATCACATAGTATAGATCTCTTTTGTCTACAAACCAGCTTTTATCTCTTTACCAAACGACAAAATTTTGGCCTGGACCAAACTGAAAGCATCTGAAGACGTCAAATGTTGCTAAAATGATGATTTCTCTCTTTGGTAGTTTAGAAAACATTGTGGCAAAAGAAGAAAATGCTAGTCACCAGCATTTTCTCCTTTTCCCACAATGTTTTCAAAAGCGTTCTTTCTAAGGGTCATTAAAAGTCAGGATTGTGTGGTAAAGAGTTAATCATGAAGTAGAATGATCTTCTGATTTGAAGAAAATTTACCCATAGCAAAATTTTTTTTACCCATGTCAGCCTGCATAAAGTGTGCAGGCTGACATGATCGAGTCAATACTTTCTGCTGATGCAATGAGCCACCTTTTTACAGAGCATGATTCATACAAGTTCTTACCTCTTTTCTGACATGTAAGGTCCAGGGAACATTGGAATACGTTAGGAAGACATCTTTGTTGCGTTGATGTAATTCTGTCATCACCCTCTCGAAAGACAGGTAATCAATCACTTGTTTGGGCTCTGGAGGAAGTGGGGGAAGCTCCACTTCAGTCTGGGTCTCGCTTGTTTTAGGGGTCTGTGTGGCAGTTTGAATTTTAGGTGGCAGACTTTTGGGTAGTGGTGGACTTTTGGGTAGTGGTGGAGGTGGTGGTGCTAAGGTGTGGAAAAGAACATATGAAAAATAGCTGTTTTTTTTTTACACTTAACTCTTTACCACACAACAAAATTTTAGACCTGTCCAAATTGAAAGTATTTGCCGACAACTATTTCAGTGTAGCTGAAATGGTGAATTTTTTCTTTAATATTGTCAAAAACATTGTGGGAAAAGGAGAAAATGCTGGTTACCAGCATTTTCTTCTTTTCCCACAATATTTTCCATAGGCGTTTTTCCGAGGGTTGTTAAAACTCATGATTGTGTGGTAAAGAGTTAACCAAACAAACCCATGTTTTAATGACCCTGATAAAATATGCTTTTGAAAACAATGTGGTAAACAGAATTTTCTCTTTTTCCAACAATGTTTTTCAAAGAAAAATCCTATCATCCGAGCTAAATTTAACTTATCATCCAGCCCCAAGTCATGCTTAGAAGCCTTAGGGTTAAAGGGCCAGAATTTGACCCAAATTTGGGAGAGAAGTTGATATAAGGAAATATTACAAGAATATGAATGTCTATCCTTACTTGGAAGTGGGGAAGGGGGAAGAGAAACCTGCCCCCCAAAAAAAAGCCACTGGTGGGGCTTGAAACAAAGACCTTCAGAACCCTAGCTGGCAACTCAATCGACTGAGCTTTAGGGCAAACCAATAATATATTGCATTAAGACTGTAGTTAGTTATCCCTTGGAATAGAATGATGGCTTTATAGTTACTATGATTGATTAAATGGTGTTTTACGCCGCTATTCTCTTGTGTGGTAAAACAAGCTTCAATTACCTTTTAAGAAGTAAAGGCTGAAAACAGAGATATAGAAAATAATACACAGAGATCTTATACCTTCTATTTGAGGCAGACTGGGTGGAGAGGGTGGCTTGGGTGATCCACCAAGTTTTTGTTCCAACAATTGTAAGGTCGCTAAATGCACTGTTTCTGCAAGCTGTTTCTTCTTTGCTGGTTCTGGTTGCTATCAGATAAACACATGCAATAATAACCCTAAAAGCACTTGCAACAACTTTTGTTGCTTTAGCAGCCAGTGTAGATTAAGTTCAGAGTGCACAGAACCTGCAGTCTGATCTTTGATCTACATTGTCTGCTTTGCCTTGACATTCTGGACAAAAGCAAACTTAATATTGTAATTATTTGTGTCTTATTACTGGTTGGCTAATTCGGCGCTCTAAGGGTTACCAAACCATCCTAAGATTTCACAATCCTTAACCCTTTACCACACAATCCCAAGTTTTAATGACCGTAAGGAACATGCCTTTTGAGACCACTGTGGGAAACGGAGAAAATGCTGAATTTCTTCTTTTGAGTCACAGTTATTTTGTTGTCTGCAAAAGTTTTCAATTTGGGCAAGTCTAAACTTTTTTCATTTGGTGAAGGATTAAAAGGAAAGGCCCTTCAAAACTTTATGGATAGTAGAAAATGCTAATAACCAGCATTTTCTATTTTTCCCTCAATGTTTTCTATCTTCTCAAAGACAAAATCCACTATTTGAGCCTTACTTGCTTTATTAGTCTAAGAATTTGTTGTTTTGTAAAGGCTTCACTGTACCTTCTGAAACAAAATTGTAGCAGACCATTTTGATAACATCCAATGAAATAAGGATAATCAACAGGAACTATGGCCTAATGCCTATAAACAAAAAGGAACATTGTTGCAAAAGGTAAAATTGATCATAAGTATTTTTTTCCTTTTGCCAGATTTTTTTTTAACAAGTGGCCCATAGTAGATCTATCATGTAAAAGTCTACTGCATCAAGAAATGAGTTGCAAATAGCAACCTTCTTTGTGACTTTTGTGAAGTCAATTACATCTGTTGTCTGCAGGTGCTTACAATATAAATTAATCTAAATTTCATTATCTGGTAAAGGATTGATACATACCTTCTTTGGTTCCCTGGGTGTTTCTACCTTCTTGACCACTGGTTTCATTCTTTCATCCAGTTCTTTCTGCACTTTCTCATCAATCTCCAGCTTACCAACTTCACGCTGTCTCTTCTCCCCTCCTTCTACGGGTGGGGGCCACACTACTCGACCAATACGAACAGTTCTTGCTCTTCCTTTGCGATCCCTAAATGTGAATGTTCCTTTGTCCTTATCATACAAGCTTGCATCAGGTTGTGGGGGAGGTGGAGGTGGGGGAGGTGGGGGTGGGGCAGGTGCCATCCTGGGTACATCGGCAAACTGGGCTGGGGGAGGTGGTGGTGAAGCTGATCTATCGTGAATGGCTTGTCGACTCGCAGATGCCATCAGATTGACTTCCTGGGCTGGAATGAGGGGAGGAGGTGGAGGCTGACTTTCATTCACAGTCTCTGTATTTTTCTCGAAATGATGGCGTATTTTGTACACCCTTTTTGGCTGAGCTTGCCCGTCTTGCTGGCTATCAACTGCTTGTAGTGTGAAAGGTGCTTGTTGTGGGGCAGAGGGCTGTTGGCTGGCACTGGCATTAACTGGCACTGGGGCTGCCAGTCTGAACTGCTGGGCCTGACTGGTGTAGGTAGGCTGTGTGTTGCTGTCTGATGACATTGGGAAGAATGGGGCTCCAGAAGCTAGATTCAAGATAAGTTTGTACTTCATTAGTATGGTAATAGATCTTTGCAATATTAAAAGAAAAAGTTCTGAAACAAACTCAGAATCTAAATTAGTAGATGCTATAATTCTGTAAAAGAGTGCCCTTTAACTCTTTGCGACAAAATCCAAAGTTTTAACAACCCTGAGGAAGGAGCCTTTTGAAAACGTTGTGGGAAAAGGAGAAAATGCTGGTAACCAGCGTTTTCTCCTTTTTCCCACAATGTTTTCTACTGTTTCAGACACAAATTCCATCATTGCAGCAGCATTTAATTTGTCCTCTGCAAATGCTTTCAGTTTGGACCAGTCTAAAATTTTGTCATGTGGTAAAGGGTTAAACTTTTTTCTTTACCAAAGAATCCAATGTTTTTTTTTTCCCAGTGTTTCCTACCCTTTCAAAGAAAATTTTTATCATTTGCAGCCATGTGCTATCATGTGCAAATGTTTACAACTCAATTTCGACAAGTCTGAATCATTTTTGTTTTGTAATTTTTAGGGTTAAAATTATTTTCTTAAATATCATCTAATCTATCACCTTACATACTTCTTAACCCTTTACCATACAATCCTCCCTTTTAACAACCCTGAGGAAAAAAGCTTCTGAAATTATTGTGGGGAAAGGGAAAATGCTGGTAACTAGCATTTTCTCCTATTCCCACAATGTTTTTTAAACCTATCAATGACAAATAATATCATTTGGAACTTCTTTAACTCTTTACCAAACAACAGACTCTAAGACCTGTCCATATTGAAAAAGTAAAAATGTAAGTGTGACCCAAAAATTGAAATTCATTGGGGGAAGGGTAGCATTTTTTCCTTTTTCCAGAATGTTTTCAAAAACTTTCCTTCCCAGGGTCGTTGAAAGTCAGGATTGTGTGGTGGAGGGTTAATTTGTTATCTTTAAATACTTTCAATTTGGACAAGTCTTAAACTTCGTCTTCTAGTACTGACTTAATTTAACTCTTTACCAAACAACAAAAATGTAGACTTGTCCAAACTCAAAGCATTTGCAGACGACAATTTAAATGTGGCTCAAATGATGAAATTTGTCTTTGTAGGGTAGAAAACATTGTGAGAAAAGTAGAAAATGCTGGTTACCAGCATTTTCTCCTTTTCCCACTTTGTTTTCAAAAGGCTTCTTTCTACAGGGTCATTAAAAGTCGGGATTGTGTGGTAAAGAGTTAAAGAAAACACGACTTGTAACTTTCTTTAAATGATATGGATAGCAATGTGTTAAAATGAGGAATTTCTTGTTAAAGGCAATGGCTCCTTTTTCCACAGTGTTTTTCCTAAGCTTTTCATCACTGAAATGTAAATGTTGTGTTAAGTTCTTAAATACAATTTCACCTATAAGAATTTCAATATCTGAAATATACATCTAAAATATTATGTTTACCTGTTCTTGGATGGCTAAAGTAACAGAAATCTCATCTTCAAGTCTTGTGAAAGTATTTATTTCAATGGATGAATGAATGAATGAATGAATGAATGAATGGAATTCTATGGCCCGTCGACATCAAAGGTCATTTTGGGCGCACCAACAATTCTCGAAATTAAAATTATTTGGTAAATGCTACAGTATGGTAACAATCTTGTCAAACTTATCTGTACAAAATATCAACATAATATGCTACCTGAAGCAAAGCTTGAGCCTGGACTGAGAACACCTTGTGTAGGCTGTGTTTGCTGTTCTTGCAGAGCAGCTTGAAGGGCCTGCTGTTGTTGCAATAGCTGTTGTAAATGCTGTTGTTGAAGGGAAGTCTGCATAGAGGCTAGCTGCTGTTGTTGTTGGTATGCTGCCATCAGAGCCTGCTGTCTCTGCTGGGCCTGTGCCTGTGCTTGTGCTTGGGCTTGTGCCTGTGCCTGTGCTTGAGCCTGGGCCTGAGCTTGGGCTTGTGCTTGAGCCTGGGCTTGTGCCTGATGTACATGTAAGATTTGTATCAATTCAACTTAATTTTCTCTGTAAGACCCAGAAATTTAGATTTGAAATGCATTAACCCTTTACCAAACGACAAAATTTTAGACTTAGTCCAAACTGAAAGCATTTGCAGACAACAAAATGTTTGTGACTCAAAAATTCAAATTTGTTGTAGGAAGGCTAGAAAATATTGTGGAAAAAGGAGAAAATGTTGGTTACCAGCATTTTCTCCTTTGTCCACATTGTTTTCAAAAGGCTTCTTTCCCAGGCTTGTTACAACTCTGATTGTGTGGTAAAGGAATTACAGCATGTTCATGAATAAGCATGTTCATGAATAAAATAGTATTATTGGCTCTTTATCACAATTCACAATTCAGATTTTAACAACCTTAAAGGAAAAAAAAACTTTCAAAAACACTGTGGGAAAAGGTGAAAATGAGAATCAGTACATTCTCCTTTTCGCACTATGTTTTCTAACCTTCCAGTGATATTTTTCAGTTTCTGAGTCACATCTAATTTAATGTCTACAAATGCTTTCAATTTGGAAAAGTCCAGGTTTTTTTTTTTTCATCTGATATAGTCATAAGGGAAACTTGAACACAAGTTATTGTCTACAGGCAAGTTTTTAATGTGTCATAGTCTACTTTTTAACACAGGACAAAACGAGAAGTATTTTATTCATACTTTACAATAATGTTTTCAAAGTCAAGAGCTGCAATTATTCTTCCAGAGAGTCAACTAATTTGAGCCATGCTCTGTAAAAAGCAGGTTCATTACATCTGCAAAAAGTATTGACCAAGGTCTTTGCAGGCTGGCTGGTATCAAAACTATTTGCTGTGGTAAATTCTCTGCATGTCCAAGGACCACTCTACCACATGATTCAGCCACTTGTTACACAAAATGGATTTATGGATCTATAATTATATGATGACTTGCTTGGTATAATGAGCAATGGAAATTGATTAAACCCCCTTTTGCCAGAGCATGGTTCATATGTTTTTATGATGATAGGTAAACCAATGAGCACAAATGCAGTAATAGAGCCTTTTCAGCTGAGCATCTGAAGAAAAGAACAAATTGACAAACATTACACATGTTGGCAAAAGAAAACTTTTTTAAAACTGAGTCAACTCTCATACTGACCAGTATTATCAACAGCCATGTTTTCAATTATATGAATTTCATAAATCCAATCCACCACTTTACATGACTTTGTATATTCCGATTTAACTCTTTTCCAGAACAAAATTCTCAACTTGTCCAAACTGAAAGCACTTGCAGACAACACATCAAATATTGCTCAAATCATAGGTTTTGTCTTTGATATGGCAGAAAACATTGTAGGAAAAGGAGAAAATGCTGGTAACCACCATTTTCTCCTTTTCCTATGATGTTTTCAGAAGTTCTTTTCGTTCCGAGTTTTCCAAAATTTTTTTTTTTCATAAGCTGTCTTTTGTAAGGTTGTTAAACCACAGAATTGTTTGGTAAAGAACTTATCAACTCTTTACCGAATGACAAAATTTTAGACTAGTCGAAATTAAAAAAATTTGCAGATGACAAAATAGATGTTACTCAAAAGTTGAAATTTGTTCTAGGAAAGGTAGAAAACATTGTGGGAAATGGAGAAACTGTTGGTTACCAGCATTTTCTCCTTTTCCCACAATGTTTTCAAAAGCTTTCTTTCTCAGTTGTTAAAAGTCAGGATTGTATGGTATAGAGTTAATAAGCAGGTTTCATTAGAAATTAAGTTACAATCCATCTCCTCAAAAATATGAAATACCAGTTACTTACATAGGCTTGTATTAGAGCCTGTTGCTGTGCAGCAATCTGCTGTGCAGTCAGTTGTGGTAGTTGCTGGTTTACATTGTTTGTTGAGAAGTTCACAGGAGGAGGAATTAAAGGTGGAATGCCAACATTCAAGGGTGGTTGCTGATTTATAGGAATGTTGATTCCACCATTAACCTGCTGTGTTGGTGGCTGGAAGCAGAACAATAATCACTGATGAAATTGTTGTAAATATTTTCAATAATTTAAAAACTGGTTTATTCTTTAAAAGCTTTTCTAGTTAACCCTTGGAGTGCTGAATTTATGAAATGGACCTTTTCAATTATGAAAATCATCCAAAACATTGTCATTTCATGGTTGTTTTAGCCGTAAGATGTAATATGTAGCTAACAGTGTAGATCAAAGATCAGGCTGCACATTCTGTGCAGTCTGATCGTGATCTAAGCTGTAAGCAAAAACAACTTACCATTAAGTTGGTTTCAACCCTTTAAGGGTTAAGTTATCTGTTTTTAATATTTATTCTCCATTTGATACCACATGGAACGAAGTTCAAAACCCATATATCACATGTGCTGTCTGTGATTGTGAGGTAGAGCATCAGCCTCATAATCATAAGGTCAAGAGTTCAATACCTGGGAGCGGGTGTCAACTTTGCGGCTGCTTTGTCCCACACATATGGCGCCAGTACCGGCGTAGTTTCCAAGAAGCAGAATCGAAAGAGATTAGTGTAAGCTGCAAGAACTTGTTTCTCAATTGATGTAAAGTAAATACATGTATGTTTTGAAAAAATCACATACCTGTTGTTGGAACTGAGGTCCAGGTACACCAGTACCGCCTCCTTTTCCACCTCCCTTAAGACGGTTTTCCACTGACCGAGCATCTGATAGACCATCAACATGCTCATTTAGTGCATTACTGAATACATCCTCGACCCAGTGAGACCAATCAGAATGACCAGTGCCAACAGACAAGTTATCTGAGGAGCCAGCCATTTTTTCAAGCGCAGCCTCTTTATGAGATTTTCTGGCTATCCTGTCTGCAACTCCATGGTGTTTTCCCCCTCGAATAACTCTTAAATACCTCTGATTCAGCTTGGTAGGGCTCATGTCTTCACCATTGGTCAGGTTATATCGCTTATTTAACTGAGTCCTTGACAGATTGTTTTCATTCTCATGGATTGTATGAATATCTCCGTTTGGAAATCCATTTGCAGTCAGATGTCCATTTGCCACCGGGGGAAGAGGAGCTGCTTTCCTCTTGGTATACCGCAGGTTGAGTTTATTGTCTGACAAATCATTTACAAGGACACCCTGAGGTCGCTTGTTCAAGACACTGGTCATTGAAAACTCCATGCCATCATCATCTTCAGGTGAACCATTCACATGACGTTGTTTAATGCTGCGTTGTTCAATTTTTGTAATGTCAATTTTCACTGGTTCTGGTAATTTGCCAACAAGAACCATGTGCCGTTCTCGCTCTGGATGGTGAGGTCTGAAAAACAAATAGTATCAATATATTTACAAAAATATTAATTGGTCAATACAATGGAAAGTTTAACTTCTTATTCTTCTATAGAAATACATCAAATGTCTTAGAAATGTATCAAAGTATTGAACTATCACTACAATTAATAGCTTTAGCTGGGAGTCTAATAATTGCTCTCCCTGAACTAAATGTGAATCTTGCTTTCTACTTTTACCAATTAATTTACAATTTGTAATGTGAAGTGAAATGGAGATTTCAATCAATAGATAGGAACAAATGTTTTGGCCATTTTGGCCAGAATTTCCTCGAAGATATTGGATAGTGTAGATCCAAAGTCAGACTGCAAATGTCTGTGTAGCCTAATCTTAACCCTTTACCACAAGACAAAATTTAAGACTGGTCCACATTAAAAGCATTCACAGATCTCAAATTAAAAAATGTAGCTAAAATGATGACATTTTTTTTCTTTAACCCTTTACCACGTAACATTTTAAACATGTCCAAATTGAAAGCAATTAGATATAACTCATGTGCTGAGATTTGTCTGTAGAAAGACAGAAAACATTGTGGGAAAAGGAGAAAATGCTGGCTTCTCCTTTCCCACAATGTTTTTAACCCTTTCCCAAACAAGCCCTGGTTTTCACGTGTCTGCAGAACAAGTCTTTTGAAAACACTGTGGGAAAAGGAAAAATTGCTCATAACGAGCAATTTCTCCTTTTCCCACAGTGTTTTCTACTCTTTTTGAGACCTTTCTGCCATTTTCATCAAATTTAAATTTGTCGTCTGCAAACTCTTTCAACTTGGACCAGTCCAAAATTTGTCGTTTGGGAAAGGGTTAAAAGGCCTTTTTCTCAGGGTCATTAAAACTCGGGATTGTGTGGTAAACGGTTAAGAGGGTAGAAAACATTGTGGGAAAAGGCGAAAATGCTAGTAAATGGCATATTCTCATTTTCCCTGAATCTTTTCAAAACCCTCTATGCCAAGGTTGGCAAAACTCTGGATTGTTGGGTAAAGGGAAAACACCGACTGAAAAAATTACCTCAAGTTGTGCTACGTGTCGGACAGAAACTTGAACATAAAACTTACGATTCACTGTAAAAACTCCTCTGTACAGCATGGGGTTCCCTTGTTCGGTCTGAGGAAACTAGAAAATGTGACCTGCACACAGGGAATCCTGGAGGAATTTCCATCTCACTGATAAGATCAAGAACATAATCATAGCCCATAAGTTCATAGTAGTCCATATCTTCCTGCAGAACCACAGTCCAGCCATGGCTGTTTTCTTGAAGTCCTCTTAGACTCAGTAGGTGTTTTGTAAACTGTTCACCTGATGTCCAAGACTCAACATGACCTATCATAGTTGAACCTGTAACAAAGTAGTATTGGTGCCATAACTCTTTGCCATAAAACAAAAATTTAGATTTGTCCAAACTTAAAGCATTTGCAGATGACAATTTCAATGTGCCTCAAATGGAGCAATTTGTACTGAATATGGTAGAAAATACTGAGGGAAGAGGAGAAAATGCTGGTTACCAGCATTTTCTCCTTTTCACTCAATGTTTTCAAAAGGCCTTTGGTTAGGGTCGTTAAACCTCAGGATTGTGTGGTAAAGGGATAAACAATATTCCATAACTACTTGACCTATGAAAACATTGAGGGATGAGGAGAAAATGCTGGTTACCAGCATTTTTTCCTTTTCCCACAATGTTTTCAAAAGCCTTCTCTTTCAGGGTCGTTAAACCTCAGGATTGTGTGGTAAAGGGATAAACAATATTCCATGACTACTTAAATTATGACTTTGTATTATGTACAAGTGTCTTTTTATGCCCACTACTGGAGATAGGTTTTCATATACAAAGAGCAACAGCTTGTAACAAGCAATAATTTAATTTCCAACACTGTTTTCAATACCATTCAAAAAGAATTTTTTCTTTTCTTCACATGGTTTTGCCTTTGTGTAATTGGTACTAGTTTCCAGGTGATCAAGGATTAGCTTATTAACCCTTTACTACACAATCCTGGATTGTAACGAATTTTCACTGAGAGTCAACATTTACTTCTGTAATTCATACTTAATAAATCATAATCACAATTAAAGGGACAGATGAAATATCTATATACTAGTAGTTAAAGCCATGAATTATTTCCTCTCTACAAGAACCTCATCTGCTAATTTTCTATACAAGTTCAATTTGGAAGACAATGACTTCCAATGATGTATAGGGAGAGCATATACATTAACTGACAAGTATTAACTCTTTACCAAAAGCAAAAATTTAGGACAGTCCAAATAGAAAGCATTTGCACATGACAAAATATATATGATTCAATAATTAAGATTTATTTTGGGAAGGGTAGAAAATATTTTGGAAAAGGAGAAAATGTTGGTTACCAGCAGTTTCTCCTTTTCCCACCATGTTTTCAAAGCTTTCTCTTTTAGGGTCATTAAAACCCATTATTGTGTGGTAAGACTTAACCCTTTACCACACAATCCCAAGTTTTGATGGCCCTGAAAGAAAAGGCTTTTGAAAACATAGTGGGCAAAGGAGAAAATGCTGGTAACCAGCATTTTCTCCTTTCTCCACATTGTTTTCTATCCTATCAAAGACAGAAATTGCCATTTTGAGTTACATTTAATATGTCGTCTGCAAATACTTTCAATTTGGTCCTGTCCAAAATTTTGTCGTTTGGTAAAGAGTTAAAGAGAAAATGCCAAAATCAACTTACTGTCAGGAAACCTGACCTCCAGAGCCATGTTAGCTTTACGTTGTGCTGCTCTCCACTCCAACAAACATGGTGGATAAATTCTGCTCAACTGTGGCTCAATGTTGGCACACTGAAGGGCTTTAAACTGACAGAACCATTTGTATCCATCAAAACCCACATCAGACACATATCTGAAACAAATCACATATAACATTACACTGATTTAAAAACACTTTTTATGCTGTAAAACCGGACACTTCAAAGAATATACACTCTTAATTGTGGAAAAATTGCAAATAATTATGAGCCCCAAGTAAGATGGTTCTTAGCCATTCAGCTATACAACTAACAAGAGCATGCATGCCGGTACCAATGCTTTGATGAAGTTGCTTTTAGAGATGGTGAAAATATTACATAGGAAAACAGGCATTAATTGTGTCAAAAATATTTTGAGAGTTATCTGCTATACTTGTATGGCTTCCCCTTTCGATAGTAAACAACTTATCAAAGTTTGAAGTAAATATCTTCAATAAAGAAAGAGATATTAGAAAAATGGTTGATTTTCAGTGAAAGTTAACATGGGGGCATATCTGTGTAAAAAACACTTTGATGGTTACCTGCATCTGTATTATGGATTCCCCTTTTGAAAGTTAAGAACTAGTCTGAGTTTGCATTTAATATCTTCAGTAAAGAATGAATTATTATAAAATATGGTTTTTGTACAGCCAAGATGCAGACGACGACAGGGCTATGACAATACGTCATTTTCTTCGACAACAGCCGAGCTAAAATCCTGACAGAAGAATAAACTTATTAAAACTGAGATATCAGAGCCAGTATTTCTATATCATTTACCATTCTGGTTTTAGATTCAATGATTGTGTTTTATCAGAATTTCAGAGCTGCCCTTCACTGAACTGTGTAGATTTATGCACATTATTTGGGATTGTATATTACACACATATGATGCCTGCTTTACCCGAAGGTATGAGCTGTTGAAAAATGTATGAAATCATTTTCTCAAATCGTTAAGTTATGCAGTTTAGTGAAACTTGTCTTCAGATTTGAGGCTTGCTTACCTTAACTGCATACACAAATTTGTGCGTACACAATTTAGTGAAAGGCAGCCCAGAAGTGTACCTGGTCTGGAAGAAGGATGATAAACTAAAGTAGCTAAATCTACATACATTAGTTAGAAACTTACTTTAGAAGGTACTTGTACAGGGAACTGCTAGGTGGAAATGCACTTAGGCAATGAGCCATTAATTGCCATCCTCTTTCTACATTGGCCACCTTCTGATTCTGCCAGGTCTGATTGGCAATTTGACAATAAATCTCATCTCTAAGAACCTCATTTTGAAGACCCTGGTGTATGGAAAGAGAATTTAAGAGCATTCAAGCTTAACCCTTTACCATGAAATCAAATTTTAACAATGCTAAACAAGAAGACTTTTGAAAACATTGTGGAAAAAGTTGTAAATGCTGGTTACCAGCATTTTCTCCTTTTCCCACAATGTTTCCTACCCTATCAAATACAAATTCCACCGTTTCAGCTACATTTAAATTGTCCTTTTTAAATGCTCTCAATTTCGACAAGTCTCCATTTTTGTCATGTTAACACCAAGATTTACTGGAAGGAACTGTACTTTTTGAATTAATGATATGGATAACGGTATGAAAGTGAGAAATTGCTTGTAATGAGCAATGGCCTTTTTCCCATAATATTTTCAAAATCTAAACATTTTCAAAGCTCCTAAGCAGCAAGTATATAAAGAGCTGTATAATGCAAGGAAACTGCTTTTATGACAGTGTATAAACATTAAAAAAAGAAAACGTAAAATTCTTACCAACTGAACGATGTAGTCGGCCAGTGCCTTTTCTTTTCTGTCGCCTAGATTTGTGTCATACATGTACCGTAAAATCTAAAACATACACATGGTATAATACAAAAACCAACATGTCCAGCCTTACTTCTGTAATATTGCTTCAACTAATTAATTTCTAAAATCTACAGTCCATATGAGACATGCTGTGCAAAAAAGGGGCTTAATGCATTTGCGAAAAGTATCGACCAGGTCAGCCTGAACAGTCCGCGCAGGCTGACCTGGGCCGAAACTTTTTGCTACTGGTCAATTTCCTATATGTCCAAGGACCAATGTACCTCATTATTAAGGCAGTTGTTTAAAAAAGTGGCCATTTTTGATTCATAATTATGTGATGGCATGACAGGTATCATGCATCACCAAGATGTATTAAGTCCCCTTTTGTCAGAACATGACTCATATATATTTTTGATATTACATCCTGGGCCTAATTATTTTCTACAGGCTTTTCTACAGACTGAAATTTTATTTTCCGTATATTCAGCACCATTCAACACAATACAGGTTTTGTCATCTTCAAATATCTGGTTTTCTGACAGGACTTTCAACCTTTAGCCTTTAACTGATTGTTAGAGTCATTCAAAAAACTAAAACTTACCAATTTGAACACAGATTGAGCCAATCTAAGGTTCTGCTCCCCTTGTATATGGGTCAATGAGGTCTTTATAGGTTCCAGCTTCACACCCCATTCTGGTTCCTGTAACAAAAATAACATCTTTGCCTTGAAATTAGTTCTAGATTTGTCCATGCTAAAAGTAATTGCAGAAGGCATAGTAAATCTCACTCAAATGGTGAGATCTGTCTTTGAAAAAGGTAAAGCAAAGTTGTTACTGGCACAATATTTTTAACCCTTTACCACAAGGCAAAATTTTAGACTTGTCCTAACCCAAAGTATCTGCAGACAACAAATTAAATGTGGCTCAAATTGTGGAACTTGTCTTTGATAGGGTAGAAAACTATGTGGGAAAAGAAGAAAATGCTGGTTACCAGTATTTTCTCCTTTTCCCACAATGTTTTTAAGTCTTCTTTCTCAGGGTTGTTAAAACTCGAGATTGTGAGGTAAAGGGCTAAATTTCATCTTCCTCTGGAGGTCTTCAAAAACCCAGAATGGTTTGATGAAGGCTTTCAACTCTTTATCAGACGACATAAAACTGGTCAAAATTTGCAGACGACACATAAAATGTGGCTCAAAGGATGGAATTTGTCTTTGAAAGGTAAACAGCATTGAGGGAAAAAGAGAAAATGCAACTAACCAGCCTTTTCCCCCTTTTCCTGCAACTCTTTTACTGCCAGTGTAATCTTTGGTAGCTTCAGCCGACAGTGTAGATCATGATCAGATGGCACAAAACCTGCAATCTGATCTTTCATCTACAACATCTGTTACCTGCTGCTAATCTTTGACCGGAGTCAGCTCAAAATGCAATGTAAACAGTTTCCCCATTTGACAGTTACTTTATTTCAGTTCCAGTGTAGAGTGATAAATAGATAATCACCAAATAAAACTTACCTTGAAATATACACTAGTATATTTGCTGAATGCATATGAATTGATGTCACTAGGCAACCTAAATTTCATCTCCATGGGTACAACATCTCCCACCACAGATATGATATGGCGGTCATTGTGTGCAGGTTTCCATCCTGGTAGTATAGAAAGGGTAGACATTTTATTTACAGTAAAATCTCAAGTTTTTGGGATGCCTGATACTTTGAGTATATCATGTTACATTCAAAGGATTTACTTAACGTGTAATGTGCTGCAGAAAGCTATTATTAATTGTTAAGCCACCTAAATTTATTCTTAATAGAAACTTAATCTCCCACAAATGGTAAGATAAGGCATCATTTCTAGGTTTCTATCCATAACGTTTAGAGAAGGAAAACATTTTACATTCAATGAAATCTCAACTTTCTGAACATGTGATAATTTGAATTTAACGTATGACATGTATAGGATCTGACATAAGTTTGCATTTGATATGAAAAAATGTTATTAAATGAGTCTACAAAAATGTTATAAAGCGATCCTCTGGCAAGCTTTATTTAACATTTCTAGACAAGTTTAACAGATATTCTACCTCAAAAGCCAAGAAATGTCAAGATTCTTTTCATTACATAACAATATTTCATAAATTAGCTATAAGAAGATGCAAAACCATCTATGCACATGTGGTAATTTCCATTTAAAAAAAAAACTCATTTACTGCTCTGAATGTACAAAATGATGTCGCAAATGACCTCACGTTATTCTGTTATCAAACGTGTATGAGATAAGCTCATAATGGGTAGATTACACTGAAGACAAGGGAGGTAATGTGATAAAAAAGTTACTTCATTGCAATGATATCCACCATCAAAAAGGCCTTTTTTGATAGAAACATAAACAGGTATTGTGTTGTGCATGTACACATGGCCTTTTTGCTATTGGTCCATGATGAAATCATACATTAAGCCCCCATTTTCCATGACATGGCATTTCATTAAATAAAAACAAATATATGATTGTCCGTGGCTTATGATAAACAATATAAATATGAAGTTTCAGTGTCCAGTGGTTAAAGAGATACTGGTCCATAATGGAAATATACATCAAGCCCCCTTTTTCCATGACACAGCATCAGATAAAAGAAAACAAAACAAAAGGGGGCTATATCAGTGTACTATCATAAGGAACACATGTATGAGATTTCATCAAATATCATCAAGGATTTTATAAGATATCTGTCTGGACAGACAAATGGGCAGACACACAATGCAAAAACTATATCCCCTTGCCTTTGGTGGGGATAATTACCATCTGTATTGATGTCTTGTTTTATCTCAAGCAAGCAACCTGCTAGCATGAGTTTCCAGAGAAGCTAAATGTTAGAGGACACCTGCACTGGGCTAACACCTGTGTTATGGCAGCAAATTTTGAGTGACAGTCCTTAAGGTGCTTGCTTGAAACAGACTGGACCATACTTATTGCTATTTCAAGGTTCTGTTTGCCAGAATATTTATCAAAGCAGGGATTAATGCATATTTTGTGCAGTCCGATCTTGATTTACACTGTCCACAATAGCAAAATGAATCGGTTCTATCGCTTTACTCTTTTACCAAACAATCCCACACTAAAACGAACCCGCACAAGTATGCCTCTGAAAACATTGTAACTGGCATTTTCTCCTTTTCCCACAATGTTTCCACCCCTTAATATTACAAACACACCATTTGAGCACCAATTAACCCTTAAGCTGCTAAGTGCGACTCACTGATCTACAATGTCTGATAAAGAGTTATTTATCTCTGAAAAATATGTCTGAAATAACATTATTTGTGTTTTTGCTATCAGCTTGAAAGTTTCATTTAACTTATTTACCAGGATAAGAGTTAAAATGTCCTCTGCTATAGCTTTAAATTTGGTTTAGCTTAAAAACTTTGTGGTTTTTTTAAGGGTTCAGAGTTTCAAATAAATCCTAGCTAAGGCTGTAGAGGAAAATTAAAGCAGTAAGAATACATCACTAGGCCATGAATCTCATTACAAGCAAAATGCAAATTTGAATCTAGCCTTATCTAGTTCATGTAGCATGTATTTACCATAAATAGAAACTATCTCTACTGTAATTATTCAAACAACCACTTAACAGCTCAAGGGGAAAATTAATGCTTAATTCAAGTCAAATGCCTTCAGCTAGAGTGCTTCAATTAATTATCAACTATCAACAAAATACCCTTTCTTTACCTTGCTTTTAGTTTTACATATTAAATTTATAACCTTTTGACTGTATAACATTCACTGTTGCAATTCAATTATGAAATTGGAGAACGTCATAAACTCATAGCTAAGAGAAGAGAAAAATCTAAAATTTGCAGTGTCATCTTCAATATTATACCCAATCTCTTAACCCTTTCCCAAACAAGCCCTGGTTTTCACGTGTCTGCTGTACAAGTCTTTTGAAAACACTGTGGGAAAAGGAGAAATTGCTCGTAACGAGCAATTTCCCCTTTTTCCACAGTGTTTTCTACCCTTTTTGAGAACTTCCTACCATTTTCATCAAATTTAAAATTGTTGTCTGCAAACTCTTTGAATTTGGACCAGTCCAAAATTCGTCATTTGGGAAAGGGTTAAAGTAACAATAGCTGTCAAAAGTAAACAAAGCATGTGTTAAAATGCACTTAAATTTAAATCCTATCATCATAAAGTATGGAAATCATTATGAAGATGAAAATCTGTTACTGTACAGTCAGGCAAAGTGTTAGTTGCTGGCAGAGAAAGTAATTTTAAAACTAGGTTAAGAGTTGCCAGGTAACTCCAGGTAGTTTACTTTTTGCTCCATTTTAAAATTCATTTATCTGCCACCGACTAACACTTGGACTGACCACAGAATAACAGATTATCATCTTCACAGTATTTTCCACACTTTTAAATGGTGTGATTTAAATCTACATACATTTCAATATCTGCATTGATTTTTTTGGGCTGTGAATGGGCCTTTAGCCCTTCACAAAGCGATGCCTTGACCTTACCATCCTGAGAGTCTGTCTGCTTGGTATCTGACACTGATTTAGAAGCTGATTTAACCCTTTCCCAAACGACAAATTTTGGACTGGTCCAAATTGAAAGAGTTTGCAGACGACAATTTTAAATTTGATGAAAATGGCAGAAAGTTATCGAAAAGGGTAGAAAACACTGTGGGAAAAGGAGAAATTGCTCGTTACGAGCAATTTCTCCTTTTCCCACAGTGTTTTCAAAAGACTTGTACTGCAGACACGTGAAAACCAGGGCTTGTTTGGGAAAGGGTTAAAAGTTAAACCAGTCACATCATTGTGAATTCCTGGAACGATCTGTGTCAGTACTTTGTGCAAGAATCTCTTAACTCTTTACCAAATGACTAAATATTGGACAAAATCAAATTGAAAGCATTTGCAGACAACACATTACTGGTAATTGTAGCTCAAATGATGATTCCTGTCTTTGTCAAGATAGAAAACATTGGACAAGGGATAGGGAGAAAATGCTGGTTACCAGCATTTTCTCCTTTTCCCATAATATTTTCAAAAGCCTTCTCTTTCAGGGTCGTTAAATATTGGGATTGTGTGGTAAAGGGTTAACTCTTTACCATACAACAAAAGTTTCAACTGGCCCAAATTGAAAGCATTTCTGATGACAATACAATTTTGACTCAAATGAAAGAAACTGTCTTTAATTAGGTAGAAAGCATTGTGGTAAAAGAAGAAAATGCTTGTTACCATCATTTTCACCTTCTCCCACACTGTTTTCAGAAGCCTGAATCCTTAGGGTCGTTAAACTCTGGATCAGGTGGTAAAGGGTTAAGGGATGCAACAATAAAAGTAACAGTGAAAATATATCCTACGAACATACGAACATACTTACCATCTAGCTTGTTGTAGACGTAGGCCAACTCCCCTGGAATCTCCAGACTCATAATGCTTGCTTCAGCCTTCAGCAATCTCTCCTGTAAAACAAAGTACACCACAGTGATAAAGTCTTTACTACACGATAAAATTTCGTACATGTCCAAATTGAAAGCATTTACAGACAAGAAATTAATTGGGATTCAAATGATGAGATTTGTATCAGAAAAGGTATAAAACATTGTGGGAAAAGGAGAAATTGCTGGTTATCAGCATTTTCTCCATTTCCCACAATGTTTTCAAATGCCTCTTGTTTTTTCACGGTTGTTAAAAATCAGGGTTGTTTGGTGGAGGGTTAAGTCGATGATGGTAATATTAGTTTTCTATAGGACATTCTAGACAAACAGCCTTTAACCCTTTACCACACAATCCTGACTTTCAACGACCCTGAAGAAGAAAGCTGTTGAAAACATTGTGGGAAAAGGAGAAAATGCTGGTCACCAGCATTTTCTCCTTTTCCCACAATGTTTTCTAACCTTTCACAGACAAATCCCCTAACTTCTGCCATATCTAATATGTTGTCTGCAAGTGCTTTCAAATTTGACCAGTCTTAAATTTGGTCGTGTGGTAAAGAGTTAACTCTTTACAAGACAGCAAAATCTTAGACTTACAAACTGAATGCAGTTGCAGGTAAAAATTTAAATACAGCAAAACCAATGTAAGTTATCAACAACAGGGTAGAAAACACTATGAAAAATTGAGAAAATGCTAGATACCAGCATTTTCTCCATTTTCCACAAGATTTCTTAAAACTCTTTATACCCCAGATTCTTAAAATGCAGGACAGCTTAGAAAAAGAATAATATACAATATATACATCTTCTATTACCAGATCACCAAGTTCATGTCATGTCTTGAGCTCTCTAAATACTGAGACAACTATCAAAATTAATACATTGTCATGAAAGAAAAACATACTTGGCCAGAGCAGAATCTCCGTTTGCCATAAACTTTTCCTCCTTTTGTTCATATCTTAGGTAATTCACATATCTTAAATCTACCTTCACTGTTGTACCCAATTTGATAGTCTAAAATTTGTATATGCTGCTTGAAAGTCCATGGTATTACAATTTCACCCTTCATCAAACAGTCCCTTTTTTCATCCACTCTCAGGAAGATGCCTCTTGAAAACACAGTGGATAAAATAGAGAAAATACTGGTATACAAAACTTTCTCCTTTTCCCGCAATGTTTTCTACCATTTCAAAGACAAATCCTATAGTTCGAGTCCTAGTCAATGTTGTCTGCAATGGCCTTCAATTCTGACAAGTATGTAAGAGTTTGGTAGATACTTTATCTCATCATGTGATAAGACTTGGTTTCAATATCATATCATGCGGTGGCAACAGGTTTCATCAACCCTTCACCCTTTACAAATGAATCTTTTGTTTAATTGGCCCTGACAAACAAAGCTTTTAAACAAGAGGGCCATGATAGCCCTGTTTGCCTTTTAAATTAATGTATATTATGCACTCAATTTGCACTGACAGCGACGTAAGTCTGTATGGCAATAAACTTTCATAGAAAAAATAGCCTTGCCCCTCAGAGAGTAATATTTTGCAAAGATAATGTAAGTGACTAAAAGCAGGTCTATAAATCAAGTATCATTCAAATCAAACATCAATGAAATCTGACAAAGAGTGCCTTAACAAAAATATTTCCAAGACTTTAGTGGCAGAAAACAGTTTTTCAATGGCATGAATGATAAAGGTCTAGAAGAAAAAACTGAATGGTAGAAACCTTACTTCATATTAAATATTCAACTCATCTGAACCTGACAGTCAACATCACAGTAAATCACTCTCACTGAAAACTGAACATTTTCTATCCAAAAAATTTGAAATTTTCTATCAAAAAATACACAACACCAATCAAGTAACAGAGCCAAATTTGATGCCAGGGCTTTAAGTTGAGGACTTTTGGCTGGTAATCAGCATTTTCTCCTTTTCCAGCAATATTTTCTAACCTTTCTGAGACACATCTTATCACCTGAACCATTTACATATGTCATGTGCAAATGCTTTCAAATTGAATGCTACTACAATTTTGTTGTACGGTAAAGAGTTACCACAACTGGCTGCCCGACAAAACTTAAACACTATCACTTGCTATTTTCCACCCTTGAACTATCTTAGCGTGACAAACACTTCTTTACAATGTGAAATTAAATCTCTGGCCCACTGTTATGGATCAATGCGGAAAAATTTCTTTCACTGAAAAAAAAAAACATTTAATTTACTGTATGCAGCTTTCAGACAACAAGAAACTAACTCTTTAACAAAGGACAGAACTTTAGACTGGTTTAGACTGGTTCACATTGAAAGCATTTCCAGATAAGGAATTAACAGTGAATCAAATAATGAAATTTGTCTTTGAAAGGGTAGAAAACAGAGAGGGAAAAAGGAGAAAATGCTGGTAAACACCAGTAGGAAAAAGGCTTTTGAAAACAGTGTGGGAAACACAATGTTTTCAAAAGCCTTCTTTCGACAGGTTGTTTAAACATGGGATTGTAATGCAAAGGGTAACCTCTTAGGATACTACAAGCAGCCGGAGATGATTTCACAGTGTAGCTCATGATCAGACTCCACAGAATGTCCATTCTGATCTTTGATCTGCACTGTACTACACTTTGCCAGACCTTCTGATCATTTGATTCTTTATTCATATGACGATGACAGCTGCCTGTTATTCATTTCTTTGCAAATCTCAGGGTTAAATATTGATACTAACTTCGCAGAGTGCCAGATAAATGAAATGGAAATTCTCGGTCAGTGAAACAAGTATCACTTATGTTTTTCTTTTGTTCAGAAAACCTTCCAAAGAGCAGAGTGTTGATCCAAAATCAACCTGCACATTGTTTACCCTGATCTTGATCTACACAGCCTGCAAAAGCTACCCGGTAATAAGTTTGATTTTGACCAATAGTAATTGATTCATAAATGTTAATTTTTCAGGAAACACAATTTACTATTTTGATTCTCACTCTTTACAAAACAATCCCATGTTTTCACTAACCCAAGTGAAGAGGCTTTTGAAAACCTTGTGGGAAAAGAAAATACTGTAACCAGCATTTTCTCCTTTTCCCATCCTGTTCTCCATCCTGTAACACACAAATTCCCCATTCAAGTCACATTAATTTGTCGTCTGCAATATGCTTTCAATTCATCTAGAATTTTGTTAAGTTATTAAGAGTTAAATGATGTAAGGAAGACAAATAATTTTTTGGCAAGAAGTAATTACCGATGAATTAAGGAATAAAAATATAATGCAAGACATTCAGTTTAGAATCAAAAAGGAAAAGACTGCATGTTCAGTGCAGACTGATATTGACTTAATGCTCGTAAGGTAGTTAACCCTTTACCACACAATCCCAACTTTTAACAACCCTATGTAAGAAGCCCTTAGAAAACATGGTGGGAAAAGGAGAAAGTGCTGGTTACCAGCATTTTCTCCTTTTCCCACAATGTTTTCTAGCCTTCCCAAATTAAATTTCAATTTTTGAGTTACATATATTTTGCTGTCTGCAAATGCTTTCAATTTGGACTAGTCTAAAAATTTGTCATTTGGTAAAGAGTTAACTCCTTACCAAATGACAAAACTTTAGACTCGGCTACATTGAAAGCATTTGCAAACGCCAACGTAGCCCTTTCTGAAACAACACATTTTAGACCCTTTCAGATTGAGAGCTTCTGCAGATGACAAATCTGAACATGGTACCAAATAAACTTAAGTTTTTTGACAGGGTAGTTCAAAGATAGGGCTATTTGCTATAGAGCTAATAGGATAAACATGAACATAATAACTGTATAAACAATTACACTCACTATTTTTTCAGCTTTTTAATTCCATACATTACTGAACTAACACATATAAACTGATTCAAAATTTACTTCCTTACACAGTTTTTCTTCCAAGTTGTAACCTGATTCTTCCCTTATTTAGTATTGCAATTTCTTTTTTCAGATAAAACTTTTACACATCTTCAGTTGAACCTTTTTAAAAACTTCTGGGAAAAGAAGCATTAGCTTGTTAAACTTAACAATGACAGCTTTAAGAAAAATATCATCTGAGCAATTTCTCATCAGTCACTGTGTTCTCAAAAACCTTATTTTAACTCTTTATAACACAATCCCCAGTTTTAACAATCCTGAGGAAATAGCCTCTTGAACATCTTGTGGGAAAAGGAGTAGATGCTGTAACCCAGCATTTTCTCGTTTTCCAACACAGTTTTCTACTCTTTCACAGACACTTACCATCATTACAGCTACATTTGTTTTGTCATCTGCATATGCTTTCAATTCGAACGAGTCTAACATTTTATTGTTTGGTAAAGAGTTAACCCAACATAATTTGTAAAACAGGAATAAGTAAAATATATTAGAACTGAATACACAAGTGCACACAAAAATACTGAGCAATAGGAGAAGTTGCTCATAGTGACCAGTTTCTTCAAAAGTTTTTTTTTTTTTTTCAAAAGTGCTCTGTTGCAAAAGAGAAAAAGAAAGACTGACTCTAACCCATAGAGGGTTAAGCACCACTTGTGTTGCTTGTTACAGGTAGTATAGATCAAGATCAGAATGTACAGGACATGTAGTCTGATCTTTGATCTCCCTGTCTGCTACTATATTACATACATGTATTCTAGTCATATACAAATGAAATTCAAATATGCAAACCATATGCCAAAAAATGTTATGGACTTTTTGTTAAAGTCAGTGCTGTCCCATCGGGGGACAAGGTTCTATACTAAAATTAAATGGACCAAGAGTGATCTCCCTTCCTTTCTGAGGACACTGCGGGTCATAATACAGGTTGTGATTGGTCAAATGAAGGGGTCAACTGTAAGAGGTAAACAGCCTAAGGGCCTGGTTAAAGATTGGCATTTTGACCATAAATTTCAGTAATTTGTTCACAGCTTTTACTTCTTGTCTATTAACCCTTAAAGTAACTTTCAAAATTACAGTTGCCTTTGCAGCTACTGTAGATCATGATCAGACTGTACAAAGTGCACAATCTAATCATTGATCTACTCTGTCCACTTTGCTGAAACATTCTGGATAGCAATCTTGAAAATGCAATTGTTTTGGTTTTACTTTAAGACAAACAATGTCTATTTGATTTATTCTGCATTCTGAGGGATAAAATAGCCCATTATTTGTTCTTCATCTTGAATGAACTTTGACATGAGTAGCCCAAATGATGATTTCTATCTTTGAAACGGTAGACACCAATGTTAGAAAGGGAGAAAATCCTAGTTACCAGCATTTTCTCCTTTTTCTACAATGTTTTCAAAAAGGTGTCTTCCTCATGGTTGTTAACCCTTTACCACACAGTCCTGGGTTTTAATGACCCCGAGGAAGCAACCTTTTGAAAACATTGTGGGAAAAGGAGAAAATGCTGGTAACCAGCATTTTCTCCTTTTCCCACAATGTTTTCTACACTATCAAAGACAATTTACATCCTTTGATTCATATTTCAGTTTTCGTCTGCAAATGCTTTCAATTTGGACCAGTCTACATTTTTGTCATTTGGTAAAGAGTTAAAACATGGGGTTGTTGGAAAAGGGTTAACAGTCATTCAACTCCAGATTTCCATATTGGCTACTTGCTTGAGCAATTTTTCCCCTGGCAGAGCTTTAACTATACTTGCCTTTAACCATTTACCACACAATCCTGAGTTTTTACAGTCCTGAGAAAGACGACTTGAAAACATTGTGGGAAAAAGAGAAAATGCTGGTAACCAGCATTTTCTTCTTTTCCCACAATTGTTTTTACCCTTTCACAAACTCCATGAATTGAGCCACAATAAATTTTTTTGTCTGCAACTGCTTTCAATTGGGACAAGTCTACCATTTTGTCATCTGGTTAAGGGTTCAATGATTGATTGATTGATTGATTGTATGGTGTTTAACGCCGTTTTCAACATTATTTCAGTTATATCACGGCGGCCAGTGCACCTATCCATGCTTTCCTGGAGTTTCTTTTACCAGCACTCCGCACAATATTCTTTCCAAGCCACTGGCTGCTTTTGCACATAGAGAGGAATGAATCCTGTCGCAATGACTATCATCAATCCTCTGAAAGAAATTGGCCAAGCCGGGGATCGAACAAGCGACCTACTGTTCTCAAGTCCTGGGCGCTACCGACTTAGCTACAAGGGGCTTGGCTGGTTAAGGGTTAAAACAGTGGAGACTGAGATCAGACTTCACAGAGAGTGCAGTCTGATCTCAAATCTACACTGTTGACATATACATATTTTTCACATATTATGCTACATGCTGCACTTAGAATGAAATAATGTGGATCTTTCATGTACTTTCATGACTAATTCTTGGTATATTTGGCAATTTATGGGATTAAAAAAAAAAGACATAAACTGACCCATTTTTATCATTCACAACTGACTGAAAAGGACAATTATGCAGGTGACTACAAATCATAAAGCCTGGTTCAATTTCAATAAAGTCATGACAGATGCAATTTCAGTCCTTGTTTTAACTTCATCTCACTAAGTAAATAATCTAAAACTTACAGGATAATTCCAATGGAAGACAAACTGAAAAACCTTTGTGTTACTATGCATTGTTTAACATTTATTGTCATTTTTTGTCAAATTCTTTTGAGCTTGCATGACCACCCATGCATATTCTATCAACATTCAAAGAACACTTCCATGCCTGAAAATTACAGACTTTCATTTAACCCTTTACCACACAATCCTGATTTTCACAGCCCTGAGAAAGAAGCCTTTTAAAAACATTGGTAACCAGCATTTTCTCCTTTTCCCACAATGACTTTACTCCTCCCATAATAAATTTCAATGCTTGAGTCACATGTAGTTCATCATCTGCAAATGCTTTCAATTTGGACAAGTCTAAAATTTTGTCATTTGGTAAAGGGTTAAAAAACAGAAAGGGGGGGGGCACACCCTGAAGGAGGGTGGTAGGGGGAAGAAGGGCACACCCTGAAGGAGGGGGGTAGGGGGAAGAATGTCCATGATTTCAAATGCTGACCATTGTCATAAAAAGGTCATATAGGACAAGTTTAAATGGCCTACAAACTACTTATAAACACGATAACTAGTTGTTTCTTCCTTTACAGGACATTGTTTAGGAAGTTTACACGGTAGGCTACAACATCTACTAGAACAGTATCATGCAAGGAATGTCCATAGACAAACAAAACCAGATATCAACTCATACAATTCAGGCCAAGCCTGGTAGCTCAATGTTTAACTCTTTACCAGACGACAATATTTCAAAGTGGTCCAAATTGAAAGCATTTGCAGACGACAAATTAAATGTGGCTAAAATGATGGCATTTGTTTCTGAAAAGTTAGAAAACATTGTGGGAAAAGGAGAAAATGCTGGTTACCAGCATTTTCTCTGTTTCCCACAATGTTTTTTAAAGGCTTCTTTCTCAGGGTCATTAAAAGTCTGGATTGTGTGGTAAAGGGTTAAGGTACTTCAGTAATTCTGAGGCAGGTTTAAATCCTGGCAAGGCTGAACTCTTTATGGGGCTTGACAGCATTCATTGCCACAGGATTCATTCCACTGTCACAGCTTAATACTATTTTGACAATGAATGTTCATGTCAGAAGGAAGCCAGTAGCTTGGATGCTGTGTGAACTACTTGTAAAAAGTAATTATAGATAGATGCACTGATAGATGCCATGGTTATGACTTAACTCTTTACCAAATGACAGAAATCTAGACTTGCCCAATTTGAAAGCATGTCAAATTAAATGTGGCTCAAATGATTGGATTCGTTTTTGAAAGGGTAAAAAGCACTGCTTGAAAAAGGAGAAAATGCTGGCTACTAGCACTTTTTCTCCTTTACAACAATGTTTTCAAAAGCTTTACTTCTCAGGATTGTGCTGTAATGGGTTAAATAATGATGAAAACAGAGTGAAATACCAAACTAACATTCAAACCATGGATATTTAAGACATAACCACCAGTTAAAGTTTAGGAAAAAACAAGCATGTTGAACATCATAATCTTCCATCTTCAAATACATAACCTATTTCATAAATATTATGGGCATTCTGGGTAGAGAACTGGACTACATTTCAAGGCAGCAATCAATGCAACGAATTTCAAAACAAGATGTCTGTTTGCAAAACAGCCATGCCCCCCTACTGCCACATTGATACAGGAAGTGGCACAGTTCATAAACTGATATCAATCACCAAAAAACATCCACATAATTTGATCCTTTAATTGCCGATAATTTGTTGACAAGTCCATCTTTAATTGGAGATGGGTCAAAGTACCGACATGCGTCGGCAATAATCGCTAATCAAGTAATTAACATCCTTTAATTGTCTGATTTATAGCCCACTTCAATTGTTAAACGTGATAATCTGTCAACAGTTCGCATAATTATACACACTGCCATGTGTATACATACAAGATTGTAAACAGTCACCAATACACACACTGGGTTATCGATTTTCTTCTCGGCACACGCGTTCGACTTCCGCTTTTTCCCAGTCGACTTCGATGCTTACTACATCCCCGATAATATGCGAATAAAATGTTGGAGCCACAAGTTGAGCCACATATGATGATTTTTGAGACACTTTAATTTTTTTTGAGCAAATGGCTCAAGTGGTAAACGGCAGCGCGGGCCCTGAATCATCTGGTGGTCACTGTGACCTTGACCTTTCACGGATTCACCTTAAAAGTGATAGGGATCATTTACATTCCGAGATGAATATCTGTGCAGAATTTGAAGAACCTATGTCAATTCTGTGTCTAGTTACCATCTGGACAAGGTTTGGTCTATATATCATTAAGTTGAAGGCCACTGTGACCTTGACCTTCAATGGATTAATCTCAAAATCAATAGGGATCATGTACACTCCGAGACAAATGTCTGTGCCAAATTTGACAAACTTAGGTCAATTCTGTGTCTAGTTATCATCCAAACACGGTTTGGTCTATATATCAACATGTTGACGGTCACTGTGACCTTGATATTTGACCGATTGACCTCAAAATCTATGGGATCATCTACACTTCGAGACCCATGTCTGTGCCAAATTTGACGAACCTAGGTCAATTCTGTGTCTAGTTATTATCCGGACAAGGTAAGGTCTACCGACCGTCGGACCAACCGACCGACCAACATGTGCAAAGCAATATACCCCCACTTCGTTGAAGGGGGGCATAATAAAATACATGTTTACTCACTAAAACCTACCTTGTACAATTTGTCCAGCCATGGTTAGCTAGCATATGACCTATGCACCAGCCACTTATAAACATAGCCCACATAAGCTTGGAAAAAAGCCTCAGTATAAGCCCAGCAAGGTGGGGACATTATTTTTGTTGTCAGTGTGCTGCACAAATCCCAGTTTTTCCGATGTCTGTATTTAGAGACTGACTACAGAGATCTGCAGTACACAATTGGATATTTTAAAAAAAATATTTATCTAATTTGAAATCATTTTGTTTTTTAAGAAATTTGTAGTGAAAAACTGGCTTGATTTTTCGACAGACGTATTGTTTATTCCCATTTTCCGCCTGCACTTCTTAAGCCTCAATTTATGCAACGTGTACCAGTATTAATGTCCTGTAGAGGACAGTGATGCGTCATAGCAGACAGTACAATCTTCTAAGAAAATTGACATGCATAGACGTCTTGAACATTGGATGTGTACTTTGACTAATCCACCACAGAGTTTCTGGAATTCCTGTTAAATGAGAAATTCCTCTTTTTGAGCAATGTCACTGACGACAAACAAAGGCAAATTGTTATTTTTTAATGGTATAAGATACAGGTTAAGGGTAACTGCTCCTTTTTCGGCAATTCTCTCAAAAGAGGTCTGTCTACTGGCAGGAGCTTAAAATATACCATGTGTGAAATAAACTCAGCTGCTTCTTACAGTGACTGCTCCTACAATTCTTTCAATATATCTCTACCTGTAGGTACCTAAAAAGTCAAAATTCCAAGGAAAATGGTAAGAGGACCACAACTGGTGAACAGATGTTTGAGCCAACATGGCCCTATTAGCAAAGCTTTTCTTGACAGTTTCAAACGCTGCATGTCTAACAAGGCCCATGTGCATTACGATACCTTTATGCTTTCACTCAAAGTTACAAAATTCTGAGCATAATTGCACAAGTAAAGAACTGCCTCTATGTTTAGCCCTTAGCTGAAGTATCCAGGCTGCAAATGCTGTCCATCAGGCAAAAATAAGCCTTGCACACATAAGAAAGGTGCTGAAATTACAGACATTGTAATGAGGTACTATTGACAGTGAAAGCCCTCTGTTAACAGGTTTATGACATGCAGACAGACAGTCATACATCACTGTTGTCAATTTGATGTGTACTGCACCTGTAACCTGTACCAAAATGGGAATAAAAGAACTTTCCATCCCCGATCCCATCTTTTTTGAAATGTCTCTTTACTAATTTGTCAACTCTATTTCCTTTAAAATATGTGACAGATGGAAAAACTGCTCAGCACAATCAATCTCTTTAACTCTGTATACATATTTTTTCTTGTTAGTGACAAAGACAAGCTGATAATTTTACAGCTTACTTTAAGAAAGAAAGCCTGGTTACCAGCATTTTCTCCTTTTCCCACAATGTTTTCAATAGCTATCTCTCTACGGATTGTTTGGTGTTGGGTTAAAGGGGGCTATTCAGATTTTTAGATTTTTGTGAGCTGATCAAAATTCAAGAATGATTCATCACTGAATTATGTAAGGCAAGAGCTGGCAGACCATCAGTAAAGATGGAAGAGGAATGGAAAAAAAATATTCCTAAGTGGTATTTTGTTAACTCTTTGCCATACAAAAAAAAGTTTTTGATGCATCCAAATTGAAAGAATTTGCTGATGACAAATACTACTACAGTGACTGGATTTGGTTTTGAAAGGGTAAAAAGCATTTTAGGAAAAGGAGAAAATGCTGGTTACCAGCATTTTCTCCTTTTCCCACAATGCTTTCAAAAGCCTTCTACCTCAGGGTTGTTAAAACTCAAGATTATGTGGTAAAGAATTAATGGGCTATATTGCCTGCTAAGGTATCTTTTAGATTTTGCATCAGAGTTTTGGAAAAGTTTCTAGGAATGTCAAGTGATCAATAACATTGTGCTGATTATGTGAGATCAAACACAAGTAAGTATGATGACTTCATTTTGACCTCTCAAACATATACAGAGACACCAGCTACACAGCCAACTTAGCAGCTTTTTACTGCACATAACTATACAATTTCTTTACATCTTTAAGGCAAAATTTGTTTTGTTGCATTTACAGTGTTCAACAAAACTTTCTATTGCTCAACAAACTAGAGGGCCTGAATCGCTCTACTGGCGGTGACTGACCAGTAAATGAAGAAACAGTGAACCTAAATAAGAGAAACAGTAAAAACAAGAGCCATCAGAGATAGGTGATGCTCCTTCAACGTGTTAGCGTCTGATGGACTCTCTATAAATGGGTAATATACAACCATTCATATATGGAAAACTTTTCAAAGGGTCCTTACCCAAAGAAAGTTCATCAAACCATGTCCTCACTATATGGAAGCTTCTGATGAAGTTCCATTGCATTCCATCCATTAGTCGCTGAGAAATATTATGCAAATGAAATTAGGGACTAATAAATTCAGTAAGTCATAACTGTTACAGAAACAATGAATTTTCAATAGGGCTCAGCTCCTTGATGCTACATATAATCTACGCACATTTCAAAAGATTATTGCATACACTTTATCGTGTAAGCACAAAATGTACATTTTCAACTTTACATGGCTACTTTGCCCTTACCAACTGTCAGATTTTCTTTAAAAATCAGTAGGTTGAAGCTTTTCATCATATTAAAAAACTTAGTTTCATGAAAATCCGGCCTCAACTGCTGCCTTTATTATATTACAAGAAACAAGAAAAAATCTTACCCCCTGATGGGCAGGTGGATGGACAGACAGACAGACAGACCATGCCATGACATAAGCTGTTCTGACCCTAAGCCAGTAGAGGTTTTCAATCATAAATGTCCCTCTTGACCACCAGTTATAAGCCATGAAAGTCATTTAAAAGAGATTTGAAATTGGACAAGTCTAAAATTTTGTCGTTAGGAAAAGAACCTAGTAAGCTTTGTCCCAAAACTGCTAACAGGTTAATAGGCTGATGGGTTATAAATCATGACATATTAACTAATATATGAGATCACTATCTCTTTTGTTTTGATACATCATGCTACCTTGGGCTATATGTAAACTGAATACAAAACTATCTCTTCTCTTTTTGAGGTGGGGTGCAAAGCATCACAGCTCAGATTTACCATGTGGGAGATTGAACCTAAAAAATCTGCTTCTGTGGTACCTAACAATGCAAAATCATGACCTGGAAAAAAGTACTATTAAGACATTTTATTCACTTTTGCATCAAGGCATGACTAAAATGTTAACAATAGGGGAACTTACAGACTTGGACGATGAATATGTACACAAATACACCATTATCATAACACAATTTAGAAAAAGAGTATTAGAACAGACTACCATGAGGCATGCATAGGTATATGCATTTATGAATCAGTTCCACTAAATTGCGTCAAGAAGTGTCAACAAGTGCCATGAAAAGCCTAGAAGCATCATGAGAACTCTTGTGGTAATTTCTTTGAACAGAATTGCTTTATTTTTGTCTAGATATTGCTTAATAATACTTCTCACGTCATTTTATTTTGACATTCTATACAAACCCCCCTCCCCTTACAAACAAAAAAAGAGAAATTTGTCAGTTTGCTCTGAGATTTATGAGAAATACCTATCAGCTCTGTAAATGTCTGCTTGCTTTTACTCAATTCTTTCTAGCAGCACTACATGCTTATTATTTGGTACAAGTTAGATTTCAATTTGAGCAGGATTAAATGCACCCCACCTCAGCAGCACTTTCACCGCTTTGATTTTTTATTTAGCGCTTTACAAGATGACAAAATTTTATCCTTGTCAAAAGCATTTGCAGACAACAAACTAAATGTTACTCAAAACATGAAAGGGTAGAAAACATTTTGGGACACAATGTGTTCAAAAGCTTTCTTTCTTGGGTCCATCAAACTCGAAAATGTGTGGTGAAGCATTAACAATATTTTCAACATATCTCAGTTATGTTGTGGTATCTTGTCCATCCATCCATGCTTTCCTGCAGTGTTTGACCAAAACTTTGCACAACATTCTTTCCATGCCACTGGTTACGTTACCACACAAACATCTTTGAAAAAGTGAGAAAGGACTGAATCCAGACACAATGACTATCATTAATCCTTGATAAAGTTTGGAATTGAACTGGTGACCCCGAGAGTTAAGCCCAGTACATTACTGATTGCTATAAGGTTAGTCATATAAAACCTTAAAACACTGTATACATGTATTTTGCATCAGTATTAACCAGTATTATAGCGCTGGAGAAACCCAGCCGGTCTAGAAAATTTAATGAGACCCCAATAATTGCAATCTGATGGTTGCTTTGTCCATACTGTTTAAGCTAAGCAGACAGTGTAGATCAGAGATTAGACTACAGTCTGATGTTTATCTACACTGGCTGCAAAAGCAATAGTTGTGAAAAGCTCCAAGGGTTAGGTATGACCCAAACATAGCAATGTCTAAACCATTGTGAAAGAGTATATCGAACATAGGATGAGTGTAGATCCAAGATAAGACAGCACAGTTTGCACAATCTGATCTTGATCTATACTGTCAGAAAGAGTGCCTATATCTGTGAAAGACAGTTCTATGCTCTAATTCAAGCAAGCTATTTCGCTGAAATGATATCCCCTGTCCAAAAAAGCCGCCTTTTTTTACATGACATGGTATTAAATTAAAAAAATCTTTGTTGGCGGACTATCATGAGGAACACATATGTGAAGTTTCATCAATTTTCGTCAAGGATTTTAGAAGGTATCTGCCTGGGAAGACTGACAAACTGACAGACCGACAAACAGACGTGTGAATGGACAATTCAAAAACTATTTCCCTCTGCCTTTGGTGGGGGATAATAATAAACCCAAAATTTAACCACCCTGATAAAGAAGGCTCTCTAAAACATTGGTAACCTGCATTTTCTCTACTTCCTACAATATTTTCTTACCTTTCAAACAAGTCTATCATTTTAGGCAAAAATTTATGTCTGCAAAAGCTTTTTATATTGATGATTCTAAAATTTGCCATCATGTGATGAGTCCTTTTCTGCAAATCAGGGTTAGATCGGATTTCCTACTATTCATTTATTACTTACCCGTCTTTCTCTCTCCATTTTCAATCGAGCGTTTTCACGTTGTTTAGCAAGTTTTTCTAGCTCTACTTTTCTCTGAATTTCTTCTTTTTGCTGAAACAAAGAGGAGGATACATTTCAATTTGAAATTGTCTAGTCCTGAAATTCACTGACAATGCTTTTTTCATTCAAATGTTTAAGGTATGTGGTAATGTCTTGCAGCAAATATCTGTAGAAAACATCTGAGCAAATGGAAAAAACTACTCTCGAGCAATCTTTCCTTTTGCCACAATGTTCACAAAAATAGTCATGTCTCCTCCCAGCGGCAACTGAATTAAGCTCAAAACCTGCAAAATAAGTATAAATCATGAGCCATACTCTGGCAAAATGGGGATTAAAGAATCTCTATGATGCATTATAACAAGCAAGTCTCCACATAATTATGGATCCATAAAACCCATTCAGTTCAGTAACTGACTGGATCTGGAGGTAGAATTATCCTTTACCTTGCAGAAAATTATTCAATGGCAAAATAGTTTGACCTATGTCAGCCTGCACGGACTGCAGAGGCTGACATGGGTCAGTACTCTTTGCAGATGCATTAAGCCCCTTTTCACAGAGCATGCCTCATACTATAAATCAATCACATCGATAGACAATCTTATGAAAGAATCTTTTTTCATCACAGATACTGTAGGTACACAAGTAATAAAACTTTGACTAACTCATAAGATAACAATTATATACAAGAATTTTGACATGCTGACACAATGCAATGTCATGGAGTCCACACAGAATGTCATGTAAGTTTTATGTCATATCAGCACTTAAGTGTCAAACCCACTCCATTCTTGTATGCCTAATTTGCATCTAAGGTGCCCCCTCTTCAATCACTAGTGGACAAAGATACTTTTACTTCTTTACAAAACAATCCTGAGTTATAAGAACCCTGCAGAAAAAGGCTTTTGAAAACACTGTGGGAAAAGGAGAAAATGCTGGTAACCAGCATTTTCTCCTTTTCCTACAATGTTTTCTGTCTTCTTCATAGACAAATCCTATCACTTCAAATATTCAACAGGTTGTCAGCAAATGCTTTCAAATTGACATTTCCAAAAGAGTTAAGCACATGTTTCTGTTCCATTTTCTGTCATTTTCAGCAGTTTGTACCAGGTTCATTTTAAGGTGACATACTCCTTTAGTCATGTCCCACGGGTATTGCAAAGTACCAAGCTCTCTGAAATAAATTCCAAATTTTTATGGAACTGGCAGAACCAAATCATTTGCAGTACCCTTATACATATTTGCAGCAGATTTTCCAATTATTGATAAGTAAAGAATCTTATTATATCTATGTTCAAGTGCTATCGTTAAAGATAGATCCTTACAGCCAGAGAGAAAAAATGCTAATAAAACTTGTGTAGAATGGCTCAGAACTTGGTCAGCTGTGTAAACATAGTTAAATGACCAATTGTATGATGTAAGAGAAACTCAAGGGGTTTGTCCTCATTTAAAACCGGAAATGGCAACAGTAATTTCTTTGAAGGCTGTCCAAAAATGAAATGCATTTTATATTCACCGTAATCTGTGCAACCTTGCAGCTGTCAGGGGCATCATTTGGAATGAAGATACAAGAATGATTATAGTTTCTTAAGATAAAGATGAAATGGGTTAAAAACTGGCTGAAAACAAGTGCCTTTAAGCTTTACACAGAACACAAGGTAGCAATGGAAATCGTTTCGAAAAAAAAAAAAAAAATGTAAAGATGAAAAATGTTCCTACAAAAAAACGCCAATCCCCCGTAGCTCAGTCGGTAGCGTACAGGACTTGAGAACAGGAGGTCACTGGTTCGAACCCGGCTTGGCAAATTTCTTTCCGAGGATTGATGATGGTCATCGCAACAGGATTCATTCCTCTCTCACCGCTGACCATTGTTTCGACAACAGTTATATGGGAAAGCAGCCAGTGGCTTGGAAAGAATACTGTGCGGAATACTGGTAAAACAAACTCCAGGAAAGCATGGATAGGTGCACTGGCTGCCATGATATAACTGAAATAATGTTGAAAACGGTGTTAAACACCACACAATCCTACAAAAAAAGCCACTGAAATATACAAGTTTACCACCACATAAATAATACTTTGATTTCCCACATTTTTTTTCCTTTTGCAATGGTGAAGGCCTTTAACTTCAGGGACACAGGATAATAACAGGGTTGTTGCTTGGTAAAAAGGCTGATATGATCATGGTTGAAAAAATGAAACACATTAGGAAACAAAATCTTAATAAATCACAAATTTATTGAGCTATGGAAAAATGATGGGAACAAAGTAACCATCAGATAACAAGTCGCCATTGTCAACATGACTTTTACTTTTATCTTGATGCAAAATAATGGCTACTTTTTACTTCTTTTTTTTTTTCAATCTAATTTCATTTTACAGTCATTGATCTTCACTGTCTATATATCTTTTCCCTGCAAACTTAACCCTTAGGCTGCTAAGCGCGACTCACTGACCTTTTGAGGACAGTGTAGATCCAAGATCAGACTGCATAGAACATGCAGTCTGATCTTGGATCTACACTGTCCGATAAGGAGATATCGACCCTCAAAAAAAAAAAAAAAAAATTTAAAAAAGGAAAATTTAGGTTTTTTCTATTGGCTTGAAATTTTCATTTCTTTTATTAAGCAGGAGAAGGTTTAAAGCAGAAAACCCTTGAAAACACTGTAAGAGAGTTTTGCTTGTAATCATCATTTTCTCCTTGCCGCAAGGTTTCACATTATTTGTGTGTGAAGCTACACTTTATGATGACTAAACCCTAATTTTTCGAGAGCACCACATGTGGGTGCCAATGCTCAGCTGCTGCTGCCTGATTTTTATTGAAAATTCTAAGTCCAAAAAGGGGCATAACTGTCAAAAATACTCTGATAGTTACCTGCCCTTGTTTTGTTGGTTCCTCTTTTGATAGTTCAGAACTTATCCAAATCTGGTTGATTGATTGTATAGTGTTAAGCATCGTTTTCAACATTCAGTTATACTGTGGCAGCTAGTGCACCTATCCATGCTTTCCTGGACTTTCTTTTACCAATACTACGCACAATATTATTTCCAAGTCACTGGCAATGACTATCAGTCCAAGCTTAAAGTAAATATCTTCAGTAATAACATGTTATTATAAAATGTCAAAGTTTTTGCACAGTGACGCAGACAACGACAACACAGACAACGAATACTTACAGTAATAACAGAGATAGCATAAAATGTTAAAGTTTTTGAACGACAACCCAGACGACGCCAGGCCTACAACAATAACGACATTTTTTCCAAAAACACAAGGACAGTTTTGGAGTTGTCCCTGCTAGTTTATTTCAGAAGAGGTGGGGTTTAACCCTTTCCTACACATTCCCATGTTTTAATGACCTTAATGAAGAAGGCCTTTAAAAACATAGGAGGAAAAATAGAAAAATGCTGGTAACCAGCATTTTGTCCTCTTCCCACAATGTCTTCTACCCTTCCAAAGGCAAATTTCAGATTTCAAGTGACATTAAACTTGTTTTCTGCAATTGCTTTCAAATTGGACAAGTCTAGGATTTGTTGAATTATAATTTAGAAGAAACAACAAAACAAAGGTAGAATAGCTGGAAGGTAAGATGGCTGATAATGTAAAATTATTCATCGGAAAGCAATCTTTGTTTACAACCAAAAAACACCTAGAAAACAAAAACTACTGAATGCATAAATTAAAACTTTTCCAAATAATAAAATGGATTGCAGACCACAAATTAAATGACATAAAACATTAAATTTGTCTTTCATAGAGTAGAAATTATTGTGGGAAAAGGGGGTTACCAGTATTTTCTCCTTTTCCCACACTGTTTTCAAAAGCAACCATCCTTGGGGTTGCTAAAAGTCGGGATCGTGTGGTAAAGGGTTAACTCTTTTCATTTTATACTTTACCAGACAACAAAAATTTAGATCTGACCAAATCAAAATCATTTGCAGACAACAAACTCAATGTTGCACATGTGATGGTTTCAGTCATTTGATAGCATTGAAAAAACTATGGAAATATGAGAAAATGCTGGTTTCCATCATTTTCTCCTTATCCCAAGATGTTTTCAAAAGCCTTCTTGCTTAGGGTCATCAAAACAAGGGAATGTGTGGTAAACGGTAAAGATGTAGTATCAAGAATTATTAAAGAAATGAGTATAAAATATTAAGTCAGTTATAAACTTTAAGTAAGGATAAAGAGTTACAAGAAATCACTGTGGCAAATAGAGAAATACCTCATTCAGAGAAATTTCTTAATTTTCAAAGGTTCTTTTCGCCATATCTTTCAAATAAAGTGATTCAATAGATGCACGAAGTAAAATAAAGCACAGAGTGAAGTAACATTATAACAAGAGGCATTTGAGTTTGGAACAAGGCCTTTATGCAAGATCATTTGTGGCAATTATTTCTCATTGTGTTTGTATGGTCTTTAATGCTGTTTTCAACACTACTTCAGTTTAATATATACAGAGACAGCCAGTGTACCTATCCCTGTTTTTCTGCAGTTTCCTGTTTAGACTTTACTACACAATCCCCAGTTTTAACTACCCTAAGAAAGAAGCCTTTTAAAAACATTGTGGGAAAAGGAGAAAATGCTGGTAACCAGCATTTCCTCCTTTTCCCACAATGTTTTCTACCTTCTTAGAGAGCTTGAACTCATCTATACCAATTTCAAACTTAGCGTCTGCAGATATTTTGAATTTGGAAGAGTCTAAAACTTGCGATGTGGGAAAAGGTTAACATACGACAAGATTTTTCACTTGTCCAACTCAAAAGCATTTGCAGACACATTACATTATGGCTCTGGTAACTGGATTTGTCTTTGAAAAGTTGGAAAACATTGTGGTGAAAGGAGATCAGCATTTTCTCATTTTCCCACAATGTTTTCAAGTTTTCTTTTTTAGGGTCCTAAAAACTTTGGAACAAGTGGTAAAGGGTTAAACAGTGGAATTTGCCTCTGAATGGATAGAAAAAATTGTGTTTTCACATGCATGGCCTCTGTCCCTGGGAAGTTAAAACTCAGAACTGTTTGGTAAAGGGTCCAGATACATTCTGACCAGATCAGATAATATCTTAAACAATTATGACGAAAAAGTAAAATACTTGACAGACTGCTATTGCAATAATTGTCTGACCCTTTCAAACTTTCAAATTCACGGTTGCTGTAACTTTGATACCTCTCAACATATTTTAGTCTATCTGTTTGACCAGGCTGCATATTCTGTGCAGTCAAATCTCTATGTATGTACATTGTACAAAAAAAAAAATCTATACAGTTTAGCATACCACCCAGCAATAAAAATATCCTAAACATCCCAACTTTTTTTGGCCTCAAGATGTTTCGGAAAGTACTCTATGTATCATTTCATCAGTTAATTTACCATGAAATCCAGTATTTCATTAGATTCTAATAGTCTGTTAGAAACTATATGACCGCAGGCAGGGCCTACCAAGAGCCTTCTGTATCAAATTCAGCAAATCTGCCAACTGGTATATACAACCATATAAGACAGTTGTAAACATGTAAGTAATTAAAATTATGATTATCGAAAATGAAGGCGAGAAGACAGTCTGCAACTGCATATCAATTGATGGATTGAATGGTACACTGCTTTCAACATTATTTCAGTCAAATCACAGCGACAGTTCACATATTCATGTATTCCCTGGGTTTCACCAGTTCTAGGCTAGGGCTCTGAAGTGTCCTGCCCAAGGAAAAACCCAATGGATCCAGTGAGGCTTGAACCCAGGGCCTTCAGGTCATGAGTCCTACACTTTACCACTGGGCCGTGTAGGACCCCAACTGCATATCAAAACAAAATCTTTAACTCTTTATAAAAGCTGACTAATCTAGATCTGTAATAATCATTTACCAAACATTCCTAAGATTTAATAACCCTGAGAAATAAAACATTTGAAATCACTGAGTAAAAAGGAGAAAACACTGTTAAGCTGCATTTTCTCCTTTTCCCACCATGTTTTCTACCATACTAGAGAAATTAGGCTCATGTGTATGAATTTGTTGTCTCTAGTTGTTTTGAAATGGGAAGAGGCTTAACCCTTTACCACATGACAAAAGTTAGATCTATCCAAATTCAAAGCATTTGCAGAAGACAATTTCAATGTGGCTCAAATTATGTGTTTTTTCTTTCATAGGGTAGAAAACATTGTAGGAAAAGGAGAAATGCTGGTTACCAGCATTTTCTCCTTTTCCTACAAAGTTTTCAAAAGCCTTCTTCCTCTGGGTCCTTAAAAGTCATCATTGTGTGCAAACAATCCCAACTTCTAATGACCCCTGAAAGAGGAAGTTTATGAAAAAACTGTGGGAAAAGAATAAAATGCTGGTAACCGACATTTTCTCTTTTTCCTACATGTTTTCTACCCCACCTAAACCAGAAATCATTATTTTACCAACATTTATCATAATAGCCTTACATTATGTACACAATTTCAACAACTGATGAGCCAAATGCAAAGGGAACCAGTAATTCAAGTAACTTAAATTCTACTTTAAACAGATAAGAACTTGCAGTCTGATTTTGGATCTACACTGTCCAATACTTTGACAAATATTACTTTTACTTAGCTTAGAGTTGGCCATTACTTCACAAGCTTCTTTAGACTAGCAAACAGCCAGAGAAAGAAAATGTTAGTCCAGTGAAAAACTAGTGAAATAACCCTTTATCACACAATCCCGAGTTTTCACGACCTTGAGAACTAAGTCTTTTGATACATCATGGGAAAAGGAGAAAATGCTGGTGACCGGCATTTTCTCCTTTTCCCACAATGTTTTCTAAACCCCCCCCCCCCCAAAAAAAAAAAAAAAAAAAAATTCGATTTTTCAGTCACATTTAATTTGTTGTCTGCAAATGCCTTCAATTTGGTCTGGTGTAAGATTTTGTCGTTTGGTAAAGGGTTAATACATTTGAGAAATTTAACTCTTTACCACACAGTCCTAAGTTTTAATGACCAAAAAAAGAAGACTTTGGAAACATAGTTGCAATAGGAGAAAATGCTGGTAACCAGCACTTTCTCCTTTTTCAACACTGTTTTCTATCCTTCCGAAAACAAGTTTCAATTTTTAACACAGAGTTGTCTTCTGCAAATGCTTTCAATTTCAATGAATCTAATTTTTTTTTTCATTTGGCAAAGAGTCAAACAAAAGGTGAATTTTATTTTCCAGAGTAAAACAATAAATTTTGTTGAAAAAGAAACAACTGCTTGTTACAAGTGTTTGCTCTTTTTCCAACAATGTTGTCAATGCTTTTTAATGCAGGGGCATAAAATGTATTACTGCAGTCCTGGGTCAAGCTCAACTGCTGGATAATACAATATTGAAAATTACTCTTCATAGAATACAACAGATATTTATAATACTAACCTTTATATATCTCTTTCTCTGTCTGTGCATTCGAAATTGAGCTTGGGCTCTGATAATTCCATTTTTCACCACACAAAACTTTTTCCTGCGTAAAACGAAATATCATTTTCACTTAGATATTGTATCAAAATATGTGCATCTCAACACAGCCCAACCATTACTTTTATCACCACAAATATTTTCATACAAAAAATATCACAAATCCTTTTTTATCATATCCTGTTAAGGCAAAATGGTGCAATTAAAAAAGCTGCCTGATTGCTCAAAGTACATACACAATTTTTTATTTTAATTTTCTTTGGTGCATCTTCACTTCTAATACTCTTTACTGTAAAAATTTTTAGACTTGTCCAAATTAAAAGTATTTTTAGACAATGAAACAATATTTGTACCACATAATATGAGTGCAAGAACAGGCAACACTGTGGGGAAGGTAAAAAATGCTTGTTTTCAGTATTTTCTCCTTTTCTAACAATTTTTTTTATAAGCTGTCTGTCTAGAGTTTTTTTTTAAAACACAATATGGTGTGGTACAGGGTAAAAAATCACAGCAGATGAACACCTGGAACATCCAGCATGAAAAAATCCTTTTCTTCCCCAAATGATCTTACTTTTAAAGTTGACTTCTTCATATTTCAAAATTGAAATATGATAATGAGTACATGATTTACAATTGCATTTACTTATTTCAGCATGTTTTCATGGTCATGTTTTCATAATGCAAGCAGCACACCATTCACTATAGAACATGTATTTCATCATTTTTGCATGGCCATGCATAAAACACATTTCCTACATCTCCTTGGCCATTCAGTATACACAAAACCATCTTTAACCCTTTACAAAACAATCACTGGTTTTCATGACTGAGAGAGAAGCCTTTTGAAAACATTGCGGGAAAAGGAGAAAATGCTGGTAACCAGCATTTTCTCCTTTTCCCACAATGTTTTCTACCCTTCCAAAAACAAACCTCAATTTTTGAGTCACATTAATTTTGTTGTCTGCAAATGCTTTTAATTTGGATGAGTCTAAAATGTTGTTGTTTGGTAGTTAATACATTTCTGATAGCCAGCTGACCACTGTTATTCTAAATATCAATGTGCCAAAAATAAAAACTGCTCATAATGAGCAATTTCTTCTTTTATCACAATTTTTCTAATCATAATAATGTAATAATGCATAAAATTCATTTTAATCATCCCTATCACAAGGACATTTTCAAAGTCATTTAATACAAATTTGTTTGAGGCAATAAAGATTAGTTGAAACAAGAAAAAATTTTAAAAAATCCACCCTGTGTTTCACATGCTATCTACTACATTAATAATTATGCAATACCTAACTTGAAAACACACAATGACTAAAGACTTTCGAAAAGATTCCCCAAATATTTCAGAAACTATAACAAACAAGTCCAACAATGTCAGTAAGAACACAAAAACTGAGTTCACGGCAGCTTTATTAAATCACCGTCCCAAACAACAAATGAGGTGGTATCATTATGTCCATTCAGACCACTGAAACACAAACACTTCATGTACTACCTATTTGTTAACATTTTCATTTTAATTGCTAAAGACATGGCCTTTTTTGGTCATTACATTTTTTCTGAAAAAAAAAAAAGTGTTTTTATCTTGCCCATTTCACCCTTTACTGAAAAAGGAAAAAGTGCTGATAACTAGCATTTTCTCATTTTTCTACATTCTTTCGCCATTCTTTCATGGACAAGTTCCCTCATCTGAGCTATGTTTATTTTTCCGTCTGCAAATGCTTTCAATTTGGACTAGTCAATAATTTTGTTGTTTGGTAAAGAGTTTAATATCAAAGTATGCAAGACAATTTGTTCTTACCAATACTATATCTTTGCAGTCATTCTTAGCACAAACTATATTTAAATTATCAGAAAATAAATGCAAGGAGGATTTAGACAGAACTGAGTCATTTTACTTCAGTCAACCATCAACGTCAACCATCAAAAAGTCCATGCGTTTTCAATTTGACATGCTTTTGTAAAAGAGCTGGACTTTTTAGCTTTGGACAGAGAAAAGAAACATATTTTGAAAATCATATAACCATCCTTACTATGTACTTTTGGCTGAAATTCACTACTTAACACTGGCAAAGTTATACCATGTGAAATAATTTTATTCTGAAAGGAACTAAAGGACAGTGCACCAATATTGGCATATCTAGATTCTTTTTTTTTTAAATCCTGGGAATACACCTTAACCTACCACACACAAATCCACAAAATCAAAAATGTATTATCAGATAGCTTTGCATAGCAAACTGAGCAAAAATGCCCTACAGTCAAATTTTGACAAAAACAACAACTTATGACCAGCTCTGAATCGTTCCTATGACAACAAACTGTCACCAAGAAGTCAGCCTAACACCTGATTAATGAAGGGTGGATCTTCTTCTTTTCTTTACTATGTAGTCAAATACTGAACACATAGATAGGTGTTATAATATGCCCTGAGACAGTTTAAGGAGTGGTGGGATAATGAACTTTAACCTTGTACCAAACAGTGAAACTTGCAAACATACATAGGTTATCAAGAGACATGGTACCAATGAACAAATGGCTTTGATTGTATTGAAAATATCAGCTATCAAGATTAATATGAAATGAGGTACTTTGCCAAATCTCGGCCAATTACAAAAAAAAATTATGGCTCTGGTTGCTACATGTTGGTGTAAACCATGACTGCCATTTCAGCAATAAAAATTCCAAGACTTTTATAGGTCACAGTATATCCCTGGAAATCATAAATCAGTAACAACTAGATAACTTATAAAATGCTGTTCCAGTCTTAAAATTAAGACAGCTAAAATGTGAAGTAAGTGGTATGGACATTTTTGTTTATATTCGTGCTGAAAAAAGAAACCCCAAAACACAGATTCTGAAATTGTAAGGGTGCTAGGCCAGAATATCTCAAAAACTAGGGCAAAGTAGATCCAAGATCAGACTACACATTTTGTACACTCAGATATTGATCTTTATTGTCTGGAAAAGCACCTAATTTTTCTTTGCATTGTTAACCCTTTACCAAAGACCCTGAGGAAGATGACTTCCTAAAAAAGTGGGAAAACAAGAAAATGCTAGCAACCAGCATTTTCTCCTTTTCCTATGTTTTCTACCTTTTCAAAAACAAATTAGACAAATTGGCCTTTTAACATAGAGGAGTCTAAATTTTCTTTGTGAAGTAAAGAGTTTAAAGTTAAGCATTTTCATCAAACCTTGGTTATTCAAATTGGGAGAAATTGTTTGTCAAAGCAAGTGTTCGAACATATGGCTCCTATGCTCTAGGCCAAAGCCTTACCAAATGATACTTATTCATCCTACTACCTTGTATAATTTTACCCCTAAAGCTGTAAGTACAACTAACTGACCTTTTGCATACAGTCTAGATCAAGATCAGACTGCACAGAATGTGCAGTCTGATCTTGGCTCCACACTGTCTGATAATGAGATATTTTACTCCATAAAATTATGTTTGAAATAACATTATTCCGATTTTTACTATCAACTTGAAAGTTTTATTTAACTTATTTAGTAGGATAAGGATTAAGACTTGCTAAAAAAGGCTTTTTAAATGAAGGTATGCAATATTTCAATTAGTGCCCAAAATGAATAAACTGAGTAATAATCGCAGAAGGCATGTCCACTTAAAGAAATCATCCTCTCTACAGACTTAACCAAACAATGACCAAGAGATCAAAAGATCAAAAGGACTGCAGCCAAAAGGCAAAGATTGATTACCTGCCCGACATAAGTAGTTAGGACCGAGTTACGCCCAAAAATTCAGGTGACAGTCTCACCAAAAGGTAAGTAATGATGTAATTACTTCTACTGTCTACTACACCTTTAAATACTTTCAGTGACCTTTTACCTAATACCTTAAGCCAAATCCATTGTTTTCCCACTAATCGAAAAGAGGAAAAATGGAATCACAAGCTTGCAGGACTGGTACTCTCTTTCCTATGTGAAACCAACATGTTGCATAACACAAGCTGAGTGCAATCATAAAGCATTTCAGTGTTTCAACATTTAATTTTCAAGGTATTCTGGTTGGCTTAGGTAGAGTACCAAACAAATCAAACTAAATGAAAAGAGTTGCTGAACGTCATAGTTTCAACAAAATCAGTGAGTATAGCCACTTACAAAGAATCACAAGATTGGCTTAAGCATTTTCTTAACAAGTTTCCTATAGCTGCAACACTCACAACTGGTGCTATTTTCAAAAGCAAACTAATATTTAGCTAATTGAACATGATAAACAGGAGGAACAAGAGGACCTTGATGGCCCTGAGTCACTCATCTGACCTTTTTTGACCCAACACAAACTCATTCTATATACCAACAAGACGAACATTCTGGCCAACTTTCATGAGTGTTGGGCTTAATGTGGCCTTTAGAGTGTTCAAAAGGTTTCTCCAAGATTTGATCTGGTGACCTACTTTTTTACCCAACATGACCTATTTTCAAACTTGTCCAAGCTATTATTCAGACAAACATTCTGACCAAGCATCAGACAGAAAATGTTGTCTCTAAGAGCATACACAAGGCAAAAATTTATGACACAAGTGTTGACAGACACACCAAATCACAAAAGCTCACCTTGAGCACTTTATACTAAGGCAAGCTAAACAAAATCCCCTTCTGCCTCACAAAGTCTATTGCATCTACCGGTAACCATAACGAAAAGACGGGTTGCTTCACATAAGAGTATTTTCAAAGGTGGCAAAAGGCAATAAATTCCAAATCCCGAGTCCGATCCAGTCTCTGGGAAAACTTTCTTTAACCCTTTACCACATGACAAACCCTGGACTTTCTCAAATTCAAACACCTGCATACAAAAAAATTCAAAATTAATATAAATGAACTTAAGTTCTCTGACAGGATAGGAAGCTTCCTTGGAAAAGGAGAAAATGCTGGTTACCAGCAATATTTTCCTTTTCCAACAATGTCTTCAAAAGGCTTCTTACTTAGGTTCATTAAAACTAAGAATTGTGTGGTAAAGGATTTATGCACAGATATAAATATTTAAACTTAACCTTACCCATTAAATTTTATTTCATACTGCATTAAAAAAGTAAAAAGACTATCTTACCGTACAAGGTACATGCGTACTATGGCTTGGAGTTTACATGAAGCCTCCTGCATCATGATGAATTTGCTTCGAACCAAGAACATACGGGCATACTTCTGAATGTACAACACAGCTTGTAGATGAAGCTTTCTTGCCTCCACATCTAAATGGTATTCAAAATCCTCCTTCAAAAACACCTGTGAATCAGAGGACAATTTCACATTGTTAGAAATAAGTTTACCATCTATATTAGAACTTAAATTAGCTTCCTTGGGATATCTAGAAGAATCAGAAGTTATTGTTTTATCAGTTTGTTGATATGATTGTTCATCTGGCACACTTTCGTACAAATTTTCATGTATATTCATGTAGGTTGGGGCATAATAATTTGGGGATAAAGGAGAAAATCTAGTGTCCATACTAGAAAGTGAATTACATTCTGGAACACTGGATGCTAGTCGCTTTACCCTTTTCTTTTTCTGCTGCCTGTCTTTACTTTCCATTCCATCTTGTACAACTTCTGTATTAAATCTGTTTATGTCATGCCTCCTTTTGTTCATAAGAGCTTTACGTTGATCTTGATTCACGTAAATATGGTCATATCTATCAAGATCAAATACATTATCTTTGTAACTGGCTCTGGTGTTTGCCACTTCATCGTCTTCAAACTCATCATAGTCAACATCAAGTTCAAATTCATCATCTGTTTCCAGTTTCTCATTCATATATGTCTGTAATTTATTGACATAAATATCTTCATGTTTATTGTGCATGACAACTTGTCTGTTAAATTGTCTTGATAGTCGTGGATGACCGTTTTTGGCATTTTCTTGGATATTCAAACTTTTTTCAAAATCATTGGTCATTGGTGAATCAAACTGGTCATCTGCTGCATCAGTTTCAAGCATGTAGTTCTGGTAGCAAGCATGGCGTCTTGATCCTGAATATTGTGATAGGGGAGGTGAATATCTACTCTGTGTATCTTTTGATTCCATAGAATGGTATTTTTGGACATCCTTGTTGGATTTCACAGATGGTCTTTTATTCTCATAGTTTCTGCCCTCCCTGAATTGTTTTAAATGATTCTGTTTTCCTGCCAGGCCATTTTTTGTTACATGATACACATTTTCTGCTGGCTTACGATGTTGGTATTTCCCCATCCGATTTAGCAGATAAATTCCATTTGCTGAGGAATCTTTAAACTGTTGATCTCCTTTTCCCTGACCTTTGGCTTTTGATCCAGTGCACTGAAAACTTTCAAACTTTTCTCCTGAAGGCATCAAACCAAGGACACTACTTTCATACTTATTCAATTTCCCTTTTTTGTTGTCCTTATATCCTGCATAATGCAGAGGACTAAAATCATTTTCAAAGTTTCCGTACTCTGTTCTCTTTCCACCAGAAAACACCCACCTCGAGACATTACTATACACTGGGAAGTGAGTCATTTTTCAAGGTCTATCAAAATCCAAAATACCAAAATATACAACTCAAAATATTACAAAATCAGTTTTCAGATCTGTAAATGTTTATTTCAGGTAACTATAAATCCAAAATTATCATCACAACTGTTCTGAAAGACACTTTTACATTAGTATTCCATATAGAATTCAGCAAGTTAGCTTTTTCAGTCAAAGTTACTTTCAGAAGTATTTTAGTCTGCCAGCAGACCTACACAATATTCTTACACATCAAGCAATGACAGTTGATGAAAATTTGCATTGCAAATGAAAACCAAAATTAAAGTTGCATATTCCAACTTAATTTAAATATAGGTCCAATCAACTGCCATTAAATGCATAAATTATTAACTTTCATAACAATTCTTTTTAAAAACAGCTTTGCGCTTAGCTGCATGTACAGCACCCTATTTACATGTATGTAAATTTGTAACATAAAATTTGTGTCATTTATATGTTACAAATTTGTGTCATTTATATGTTTAACCCTCTACCACACAATCCTAACTTTTAACAACCCTAAAAAGGAAGCCTTTTGAAAACAATGTGGGAAAAGGAGAAAATGCTGGTTACCATGCTGGTAACCTGTTGTTTGGTAAAGAGTTAACCCTCTACCACACAATCCTGTGTTTAAATGACCCTAAGGAAGAAGGCATTATTTTCTCACAATGCTTTCTATCCTTTCAAAGACAGGTCCATCATAAGAGCCAAATTTAAAATGTGTTAAAGTGCTTATAGTTTGGATGGATCTAACGTTTTGTCATCTGGTAAAGGGCTTATAAGTTTGCTTAATCACTATTACTCTTGTTTTTTCTCCAAAAAAGAACAAGTATCACAACAGTGGGTTTATATGTTTCTGTGCATTCAGTTTTTTTGTTTTCTTTCCTTTCTACAGAATTATCATTTTAACTTGATCTCCTCCTTACCGCTTCATTCAAAATTACACAATTTTATGTATAGCATATAGAGGATGACTTTAAAAACCTTGAGGGGAAAAAGAGAGAAAACCAGAATGACAAACATTTTCTCCACTCCACTTTGGCTAATCTTGATTACTTTTACTAATTCCAGAAAAGCAACTCAAGTTATGGTAGACACTTTAAGAGGTAACATAAAAACAATGATTGAATACAGAAAACAGGTCACAGCAAAGATATATCCTTTATAATCACTGAGAGCTGTAACACAATTACTGGGCAAAGTCTCACTGTTGGGTGATCAAATAATGATAATTATTTCTGTCAGTGACAATAAGTACTTTTTGATAGACAGTTTATTTCCATCTTATAACTATAGTAAATCAAAGGCAATCTAGCAAATGGTCAAGTCTGGCAATTGTCCCTAAAATATTGCAAAGACCTGCAGGTTTTCTTCTATACAAATTCCAAAGTTTCTGACTTTCCAATGATCCGATACCTATATAAAATGTTTCTGTAGTTTTCCTGCTAAAACTTAAATGCTAAGCCAGTCTTAAAATGCTTTTCCAGACTGCAAAATCAGCATTCAGATATACCACTTCTCTATCTGATATTAAAAAATATTCTGGCACTTGGGAATCTTAAAGATACACCCTTACAGCCACAGAACAAAAACGCTGTTAAAATTTGATGGACTGAAGCATGGTTCAGAATTTAGTCAGCTGTGTAAACTTAGATAAACTACCATTATACATGATCTAAGGGTCTTCAATTTAAAACCGCAAAGGTCACAACAATGATTTCTTTGAAGGCCTCTAGAAATTAATAGAATGCATTTTCTATCCGATGCAATCTATGCAACCTTGCAACTGTCAGAGGCAACATTTGGCATGAAGATACAAGAATGATCAGTTGATGAAATGAATTAAAAACTGGCTTAAAATGAGTATGTATCTTTAACTCTTTACCACATGACAAAATTTTAGACCTTTCCAAATTGAAACCATTTGCAGATGACAAAAAAATGTGACCCAAGAATTGAAATTTGTTTGGGGTAGGGTAGAAAATGTTGTGGGATAAGTTACCAGCATTTTCTCTTTTTCCCATAATGTTTTCAAAAGCCTTCTTCCTCAGGGTTGTTAAAAGTCGGGACTGTTTGGTAAAGGGTTAAGAGTTAAAAACACTAAAGTGCAGCTATATCACCATCTCAGATAGTGAGGCAACAGTAAACATTGTGACAAATGGCATAATGCTTATTATGTCTTCCTGGTGAAATGGAACATTCTCATTTCCAAGGAAAGGAAAAAGGCATTGTAATTTGTTAATGGAGGAATTTTGGTCCATCTATGTAATGCAGAATGTTCTTGTAAAGAGAAGACAAGTAAGATAACCATATACCACACAATCCTTTTAACAACCCTGAAAAAAAAAAGCTTTTGAAAACAATGTGGGAAAAGGAGGAAATGCAGGTAACCAGCATTTTCTCCTTTTCCCACAATGTTTTCTATCCTTTCAAAGACAAATTCCGATACTTTAGCTGCATTTAATTTTTCGTCCGGAAATGCTTTATATTTGGACAAGTCCAAAATTTTGCTGTCTGGTAAAGTGTTTACCAAGAGAAAAGAATAATTCTAATTATCTTAACACTTGACAAACACTTCAATTGTGGCTTGTTACAATCCTTTTGACATTTTGTTTCAAATACAAAGTTTTGTTAAGATAGGTGGGTTTTTCTTGGAAGATGAGATTTTATTTGAAATGATATAAGCTCCTAATCCTTATCTTTTTAACATGATAACTCTAAATTTATCAAACTATATCTAAAGCTTAAGTGTTAATTGCCACAATGAATTTAAGTAGGTTTTTTCTTGTCTTTGTATCAAGTTAACCCTTTAACACACAGTCCCAAGTTTTGACAACCCCAAGGTGGAAGGCTTTTGAAAACAATGTGGGAAAAGGAGAAAATGCTAGTCATCCAGCATTTTCTGCTTTTCCAACAATGTTTTCTACCCTTTCAAAGACAAATTCTGTCATTTCAGCTACATTAAATTTGTTGTCTGCAAATTCTTTCAATTTGGACAAGACTGAAATTTTGTCGTTTGGTAAAACCATATCTATAGCAGGAATCTTCACTGCCACTACAAAGAGCCATGCAATTAATTCAATACAATGAAGTGATATGAGCAAACAAAAACATTTCAGTTAAAACTAGATCTACAATCATTTTAAGTTCACAATTTTATGGTTGATTCTGCCTGTAAGGATTAAGCAAAGTGGACAGACAAGATCAAAGATTAGACTGCAGGTTTTGTGGAGTCTGATCTTCTTCTAAACTGGCCACAAAACAACTATAGTAGTGAAAGGCACTCTAAGAGTTTAAGTTGTCGACAGATCCTCAGTTAATTCTTTTATATATGAATGAGCACATGTTACTATTTCACTAAGTTCCCTGTTTTGAAGCTAAATATCAACACAATATAACTGACAAAACATTTCTCTGATCAACACATGGCTGGTATTATACTCTTTGTTATCAATGCAAATTGGGCCACCAATTAAAACTAATGATTTCATCTACAAAGTAGACTCATGTATCAAAACTGATCATCAAAATGTCTCATTGTCAGTCATAAACTATTTATTAACTGCTTCTTTATATGTCTGTTTACCACTGATATAACCTTATATAACTAGGTATGGCATAAAAAATAGAATTTATCAAATACTTGTTGGTCAGATCAAAACCATTTCGTGTGCTTAGAAATATGCTTCAAGGAATTTTTAACCCTTTACCAAATGACAAAAGTTTAGACTGGTCCAAATTGAAAGCATTTGCAGACGACAAAATAACTGTTACTGAAAAAGTAAAGTTTGTTTTGGGAAGGACAGAAAACTTTGTGGGAAAAGGAGAACTTGCTGGTTACCAGCATTTTCTACTTTTCCCACAATGTTTTCAAAAAAGGCTTCTTTCTCAGGGTTGATAAAGTTCGGGACTGTGTGGTAAAGAGTTAAAAGAGGCTGTTGCCAGCACTAACTCTGTATATTACCTTCCGACAAAAAGCTATTTTTCAGTACAACAACTTTGCCTATTTTGGTCTCATATATTTTTTTTTCATTCTTAAACCTTCAAACTATATTTTTCATAAACAATGTGTTTTTCCATCCGCCCAGAAGAAGGTCTTGAAGCACAAACTAAAATTTTAACTATCATACCACAATAATCTAGCCATATTTCCATTTTTTGTCAGCCAACAAAATTTAAAACTAGTTCATATTGAAGGCCTTTGCAGACGACAATTGAAAGCATTAGCATATGAAGAGTAAACGTTGTTCAAATGATGGGATTTTTCCGTAAACAGATGGAAAGCATGTAGAGAAAAGGTGTAAATGCTAATTACCAACATTTTCTCTTTTTCCAACAATAAATTTAACTCTTTACCAGACAAAAAAAAATTTAGACTCGCTAAAATTCAAAGCATTTGCAGATCACAAACAAAATATGGCTAAAATGACAGGATTTGTTTCTGAAAGGTTAGAAAAAATTGTGGGAAAAGGAGAAAATGATGGTTACCAGCATTTTCTCCTTTTCCCACAATGTTTTCAAAAGTCTGATTTCCCTGAGGCAATAAAACTCGTCATTGTGCGGTAAAGAGTTAAAAAGCTTTCTTTGAAAGGGTCGTTAAAACTCGGGATGTGATAAAAAGTTAGCCAATCTATAACTCTTTACCAGACAATCCCGAATTTTAAAGACCTCAGGGAAGGGGCCTTTTAAAAACATTAAGGCAAAACAAGAAAATGCTGGTAACCAACATTTTCTTCTTTTCCCACAATGTTTCCTACCCTTTGAATGACAGATTCTATGTTTTGAGTAACATTTACTATGTCGTCTGTAAATGTTTTCGATTTGGACCAGCCTTAAATTTTGTCATGCAGTAAAAAGTTAACATATTGCCCTGGAATCAGTAACTTCTGAAATTACCGAAACTTTTTTTACGCTCTTTCCATGCAATCATAATCTAGTGGAAGGAATTTTGAATTCTTGCTTTCACATTTTTTGGTAATATCATTTTTGACAGGAATCATCAGTATCTCAAAACTGCCTATACATGTATTAGTGTCACTTGTGAAAGCATGTGAGCCATGCTTAGTGAAAAAGAGGCTTAATTCATCTGCAAAAAGTAGTGACCCATGTCAGCCTGCACAGTCCATGCAAGCTGACATGGGTCAACATATTTGCTATTGGTCAATTTTCAGCATGTCCAACGACCACTCTTCCTCCAGATTCACTCAACCGTTAGACGAAATGAATTTTACGGATCTATCATTATAATTATGGTGTGCAACACACGAAAAGGGGCCTTCAGACATTTGCGTAAAGTGTTGTCTCGGATTAGCCTGCGCAGTCCGCGCAGGCTAATCCGAGACAGCACTTTACAACTACATAAGATTTTTTCATAGAGTAGACTTTTGTGAAACAGAAAATCGCACAAAAATGGGAAATAAAGTCTCGGATTAGTCACAGGCTGATCTGAGACGACACACTTTTACACATATGTCTGAAAGCCCCTTTTCCTGTGTTGCATGCCATATGATAACTTGGTATAATGCATCAAGACTTCTGCCAGAGCATGGCTCATGTGCATGTACTGCTAGTTCACAGGACGAGCTATCAACTCTTAATTTTCACATTGTTTTTCCTACATTTTGATTTCTGTCAGAAATTTTTTAAAGCAATTATGTTAACTTGAAAACAACCATATTTATGTACAGCTCTTCTCTCATCATTGGAAAATAATTCAACTGTGTTTATCTGTGAAAGCAGCCAGGTGCTTGTTCTGGAATCAAAACTAATCTTTCAGACTCGATAAAACAACAACATAAATAGCATGGTGCAGTGGCTCTAAAGATGTAACTTAAATACAGGTCAATCATTTGTGTGTACTAGAAACCATTTTCCATTTGGTCACATTGTCCAAATAAAACATGGCAAAAAGCTGAAAAAAGCTATTTCAACTTTTTACCAAAGGAACTGTAGACTTGCCCATATTGAAAGCAGACAGGGAATGAAATGTGACTGAATAGATGGCTTTTGCCTTTAAATGGGAAGTAAACAATGTGGAAAATGAAAATGCTGGTTACCAGTATTATCTCCTTTTTACGCAATGTTTCCAGAACTTTCTTCCTCTGGATTTTTAAAACAGCAGATTGTGTAAAGGATTTATTCTTGAACACTATGAGAAGTCTTTGATATGCCATTTGGTAGGATATATACAAAAAGTAGGAACATTATTTCAGATAAATCCTTGCATCAGCTCATTTATACATGCATATTCCGGATGACACTTGGGTTGGGGCTCTAAAGTGTCTTGCCCAATGACACTCCCAAATAAAAACTTTATAAGGAAAAAAATAGTTTTTCATTTTTCTTACAAAAAAAATCCAGGAGGAAATCTTTGTGGGGAAAAGTAAGATTTTTTGGCAAGTAAACATTCCCTTTTTTCCAGTTATCTTGAACAAGAGGGCCATGATGGCCCTGTATCGCTCCACTGGCTTATAAATATAAACCATAAATACTAAACATTTCAATTCTTAGCCAAATGGTTTCAAAATGAAGACTTACAAAGTTTTTTCTGTAAAAGCCCATGTGAAAGTTGAGACCTGCAAGGCAAAGCCATTTTTGATCCCAGAGCTATAATTACTTGCACCCTGGTAGAGGTCCACAAGATAAAGCCACATGCCAAAATGATACAAGTCTATGCTGTATGGTTATAAATAAGGTGATTTTCAAGTTTTGTCCATATGAAGCCTCTGTAAAACAATAAGACCCCTGATGCAAGGCTAATTTCAAAAAAAAAATTCAAAACAGGAAGATTTCTTAAGTTGTCACTATGTAAGCCCATGTAAAACTTGTGACCCCTGCGGTGGGGCCAATTTTGACCCCAGGGCTAAAATTTTGGCCCGCTTGGTAGAGGCCCACTAGATATAGCAACATGCAAAATTTGGTAGCTCTAGGCCTTATGGCTAGGTACAGGAAGATTTTTTAAAGTTTTCTCTATATAAGCCTATGTAAAACTTGTGACCCCTGGGGCAGAGCCAATTTTGACCCCAGGGCTATAATTTGAAGAAACTTGATAGAGGTCTACTACATAAAGCTACATGCCAAATTTGGTAGCCCTATGCCTTATGGTTTCAGACAAGAAGATTTTTAAAGATTTCCAATATTTTTCAGTTTTGTTGCCATGGCAACCAGAGTTTTTGAAGGAATCAAATTCTTTCAAGAAATTCTGAAGAGGACCATGGCAGGATCATTTCTGTGAAGTTTCATGAAAATTGGATGGGTAGTTTCAGAGAAGATGTTTGAAATAAAAGTTAACGCACGGACGGACGCACGCACGGACGCACGACGGACACCGGGCCATGACATAAGCCCGCTGGCCTTCGGCCAGTGGAGCTAAAAACTATCAGTTGCAGTTGTGAAAAGCTATTTTTATATAGTAATATTTATGGTTTGTTTTTGTAAAAATCAGAAGTTTTACTGGTTTTTACATGTGAACACTTTGTGGTGATGCATCACTTCACTTGTTTATTACATTTTACACTTTGCAATTCTGACAGTATGACATATTTCATCATACTATAATACATATAATATTTCTGTAAATCAAGCAGGATCATAAATCATTTTCTCCTTCATTTAACTCTTTCCCAAACAACAAAATTTAAGACTTGTCCAATTTCGAAGCATTTGCAGATGACAAATTAAATGTTATTCAAATGATAAGATTTGTCTTTGATACGGCAGAAAACATTGTGGGAAAAGGAGAAAATGCTGGTTACCAGCATTTTCTCCTTTTCTCACAATGCTTTCAAAAGCATTTCCCCTTAGGGTCGATGACACTTGGGATTGTTTGGTATGGGGTTGAAATGTAAGGAAGATCCTCTAGACAATTTTCAACACATCCAAACTGAATAATGCTGTAGTACATTAATCATACTGATAGATGATATTTCAGTATAGTGTATAATTATGTACAATACCAGTACATTGTATTAGAAGACAAAAATTTATTTGACACTATTTTGAACCTTACTTCAATAATACAATGGCAGCCAGTCCATCTATTACTGGTACTTCAGCCCTACAGTTTCTCCTGCCACTTATACACTCAATGTCCTTTCTGATTCACTGGCTACCATACTTTTCATGATCTGCTGACACAGTTAAAGTCAAGAGAAGACTGAAGCTTTCCCAAATAACTGCCACCTTTTCCCCCTGAAAAGTACTGCCAGAGCAGGGATTTGAACCTGCAGTCAGTTGATCACTAGGCCTACACATTATCACTGAGCTATAGGGGCACTAAGAGAACAGAAGACACACAGAACTGTGTACATAGAGAAAATGTTTCATTTTGAATGAATTCCTTTAACCCTTTACCAGACGACAAAATTTTAGCCTTGTCCAAATGGAAAGCATTTGCAGACGACAATTTCATTGTGGCTCAAATGGTGCAATTTCTCTATGATAGAGTAGAAAACATTGTGGGAAAAGGAGAAAATGCTGGTTACCAGCATTTTCTCCTTTTTCCACAATGTTTTCAAAAAGGCTTGTTTCCCAGGGGCATTAAAAGGCAGCATTGTGCGGTAAAGGGTTAACAATGTTTATTCAACCTTTACAATGCCTTTCACAACTATAGTTGCCTCTTCAGTGTAGATAACATCAGACTGCTGAAAATATGCAGTCCGATCTTTGATCCACACTGTCTGTTTTGCCGAGATATTCTGGATGAAAGCAAACCTTGAAATTGTAATTATTTGGGATTTATTTCTAGACTCAAAAATGTCTGTTGGGTTTACTATGTACTTGAAGGGTTATTAACATAAACGATCCACATTGTAAAGTGTTGGTCAACATTTTCAATCACTCACAAACTTTTACAAACATTTTTGTCTTCCATAAATTATAACCCCTTCTACATCAAATGACAAAACCTTTTAATCTTTACCAGACAAAAATTGCAGACAACAAACTGAATGCTGCCTAACTCTCTGCCACAAAACCCAGAGATTTAACAACCCTGAAAAAGAAAGCTATAGAAAACATCATGGAAGAAAAAGAAAATGCTAGCAACCAGCATTTGCTTCTTTTCCCACTATTTTTCTACTCTAGTATAGGCAGGTTACATCCTATTAACCACCCTTGATTTGACATCTACAAATGCTTTGAATTTGGACTAGTCTAACATTGTATTGTGTGGTAAAGAATTAAACAATGGAATTTGTCGTTGAAATGGTTGTTAAAACCTGGGATTGTTTGGTAAGGGGTAAGGGTTAATGAAAAAACTGCTTTTATTGCATTCTTTCTCAGACAAAACTATGCTTTTTTTAAGGGCACATGTATTTCTACTCAGATCTCTTTTCCTCATATGCTTTCAACCTCATAAATGTCTAGAAATCTGCATACATAAATAAGATGAGGGACATATAGACAAGAATTGTACAAATCATCACCACAATTGCCTACCTGCTTATTGGTGAAAACTTGGTTATCTATTCCATAACTTTATTGAGAAATCAACAAAAAAAATTGAACTAAGTCACACAATCAAAAATCTAATTGTTACTTTCTCTTTCTTAGTATAGGTACCAGTAAATTAATAATATCTTTTGTATGGAACTTGCTTACTGACACCACTTGTATCTATTTTTGTAAAAAAACCTTTGAAAATAAAACTTAGTATTTTGTCAGACAAACTGCAATGAATTATAGAAAGTTTCTAAAATCCAACGATTATCAATTGTTTTGGTCATACATGCATTTATGCAAATTAATGACTGCAATCACTTTCTGCAGATGATTGTTTACTTGCAATACATCATTAACTCTTTACCACACAAATCCGTGTTTTAACAACCCCGAAGAAGAAAGCCTTTGGAAAACATTGTGGGAAAAGGAGAAAATGCTGGTAACCAGCATTTTCTCCTTTTCCCACAATGTTTTCTACCCTTACATAGACAATTTTCTCCATTTGAGCCACAATGGAAATGTCATCTGCAAATGCTTTCAATTTGGACCAGTCTAGCATTTTGTCGTTTGGTAAAGGGTAAAGCAACACTAAAGCAAAAAAGATGCTAGACATCGGCAAATATCCCCTTTTGCCACAAATTTTACGGGTCTTTGTGCAATAGATCCTAATTCATGTTAAATTAACTTTATTTTAAACAAGGATATATTCAGAATTGTCAGCTGCAGACTTTTTTTTCAGGAGGAAATGTGTTAATTTGATCAGATTATGCGGTGAGCAGGTATTTATCTCTTTACCAAAGGACTAAATTTTATACTACAGAAAAATGAAGGCGATTGCAGATAACAAAAAAAAAATTAGTTCAAATGACGAAATCTGCCTTGTATTGAGGAGAAAACATGTTGCGAAAAGGAGAAAATGCTGGTTACCAGCATTTTCTCCTTTTCCCACAATGTTTTCAAAGACCATCTGCATCAGGGCAAGGCTCAAAACAAAGACTGATGCAATCTTAAGTTTTCACTTTTATGCACACGTAGGTTGATTGCAATTCAAATCACAAAATGTTGCTTTGGGTGACTTTAAATTATTTGATACAAGTTCTTTTTCAATTCTATTTGCATAATCTGCAGTCTGTGTTTTGAACAAGGGAGGTGACATGGGTGGTGACACAGCCAGACTTTACAAATACTGTATCCATCAGTATCCACGAGACTGTCCTTGGTCAAGGCACTGCAAAGCTCTTGCCTTATACTGGTCAAACCCAGGGAAGCCATGAGCTGCCATCATAATTATAACTGACACTTCATACTCATTTTATTGGTTTAACTCTTTACTACATAATCCCAACTTTTAACAATCCTGTGAAAAAAAAGCCTTTTGAAAAGCTTGTGGGAAAAGGAGAAAATGCTGCTAACCAGCATTTTCTCCTTTTCCCACTACGTTTTCTACACTTTCAAAGAGAACTATCATCATTTCAAGTGAATTTAATTTGTCGTCTGCGAATGCTTTCAATTTGGACCAATCTAAAATTTTGTCGCTTGGTAAAGAGTTAATATATTTTAAATTGCAAATATTGAAAAAAAGAAGGGCATTCAACAGACCATGTATATAATTATGTAGTCAGGGAAAAACAGCTGGATCCCGGCAAGTGATACATTAGAACTGTAGTTTATTATAGCCTAAGGTGAAGTCATAGGCCAAATCAAGCCAGCTTTCCAATATAGGGATATTCAGTGAAATTGTTTGTAAAAGGAGCCTACAGCTTGCATTTATCAGCAAGGTCAAATACCTAAAAAAGCATTCAACAAATGTTTGTCCTGGCTATTTGCATTCAGTGCACTTTTAACGAAAGTAAAGCATCTAGGTTTTGAATGATTAACCAATAATAAATACTTACCCTAAAGTTAAACACATGAAAATACTTTCAGAGAATAAAAAAAAAAAACACGGGCATTTACCTTTGTGGCACCAATTCTGTAATGGTCAGCAAAATTTGCAGGCTGTGTCTTCAATATCATTGCACTAACATCACTGGGAAGATGAGTGACTAGTACCTTTTGTCCTCGTAAAAAGCATCGATACCTGATAAATAACAAACATTGATGCTTAATAAATGACCTTCATTCATACCAAATTGATAGAAAATGTTGCCACCTTATAAGTACATGTAAAAAAGTTAAACCCTTTACCAAACAATCCCAAGTCTTAACAACCCTAAAGAAGAACGATTTTGAAAACATCATGGGAAAAGGAGAAAATGTTGGTAACCAACATTTTCTCCTTTTCCCACAATGTTTTCTAACCTTTCAAAGCCCTTGTATGTAAGAGTCATACACTTACAAGCAAAAAGGCCTAAAGAAAAAAACAGGTCCAAATAGAAATTTTCTAAAGGATTGCAAAGTGCTATTTATTAATTCTACACTATATATATCATACTTGGGTAAAAATCCAGCTCTTACTGTTATGACTAAAATTTTGAGTGCAGTCCTTTTCCTTTCCAGGAAAAATTCAATTCTTGTTCTATTCCAAGTCATATATCTTTATGGTGTCTTACTTTTTTGTTATTATAGCCTAGAAGTATACTATTTCCATGGACATGACATTCAAAACCATGTCTCATATCTTATATAAGTAACTTAGTTATAAAAGAAATTCTTCTCAAAATATAGGTTACTTCATTATAAAAGAAGTCCTTATCAAAATGGGCCATGCTCTGTGAAGAGGAGGCTTAATGCATCTGCGAAAACTATCAACCCAGGTCAGCCTGCACAGTCCATGCAGGCTGACCTGGGCCAAAACTTCTACTGGTCAACTTTATGTCCAAGGACTAGTGTACCTGATGATTTGGTCATTTTTTGAAAAAAGTGGCTATTATGGATCGATAATTATGTGATGGTTTGATGGTTTAATGCATCACAGAGATGCCTTAAGCTCCTTTTTGCCAGAGCATGGCTCAAATATAAGTAACTTTTCATTGTCTTCTAATGTTTCTGAGCCTCTCACCCTTGCAGTTTATCTTACCTATCAATGAAATGAGGAAATTTGATTCTGATTGGAAATCCCATTTTTCTGATTCTGATGGTTTCTAACATCCCTGTGTATCGTAACTGATCCAACACAACATTTCGTTCAAACACCATTGGCTGTTTATTTACATTAGGCTTTACACAGCGCACAAAGTAGGGATTACACCGTGACATTGTGTCTATAAGAGACAGTAATGATTCACTGAAATTGGCTGCCACTGTCGGAGTTCTGGGTTTCATTGTGACATAGCGTCCAGTTGTTCGGCTTAGAGTCTTTGTGATCAATCTGTCCCGCATGTCCTTGAACATTTGAGCAATTAACTGAAATAGGAATGAATTAAGAATTGACACTATTGACAAATCCATTCCCACAAAGCCTTTAACCTAATATTACCCTGCGTCTTAAAAACCTTGAGGAGAAGAGCTTTTGAACATGCTGTTGGAATAGGTGAAAATGCTTGTAACTGGTATATCCTCTTTTACCCACAATTTTTTATATCTTTTCCCAAGACAAAATCCAACATTTAAGTCATGCTTTCCATCTGAGCAGGTCTAAAAATAAGAATAACATGTGTGGGTGTCAACGCTCCACTGCAGATGCTTGATTTCCAGTGAAAAGTGAAAGTTGAAAAAGTGGCATAACTCTGTCAAAAATATTTTGATGGTTACCTGCCCTTGTTGTATAAGTTCCCCTTTTGATAATTAACAATTTGTCCACGTTTCAAGCAAATATCTTCTGTAATTACCGAGATATTATATAATGTTAAAATTTTCAGACAATGACACAGATGACAAAGCAGACGATCCCAGGGCTACAGCAATACCTCCATTTTTTCCTTCAAAAACAGTCAAGCAAATAATTGACACCCTGTAAAATAAGAATCGTGTCTTTTGAAAGAAGTGTAGCTGCAGATCTGATTGCTCATTACAGAGCAGAAAGTGTGTTAAATTCATATCAAAAGTTTGTTCATCTACAAATGACATTCAACAACCTGACAAAGTATGAGCATTCATCTCATACTGAACACATATTGAGAGCCAAAGTGATTCTTGAGATGATGCAAGTCTAACCCATTTGCGTATCTATTAGTATTGCCAACCTTTACAGTGCTATCAATAGTTTAACACTTAACGTGCTTTCAACCTCAAGATTTATTAATTTACCAAATAATCCCAGTTTTAATGACCCTAGAGAATACTTTTGAAAACATTGTAGGAAACGGTGAAAATGCTAGTAATCAGCAATTTCTCTTTTTCAAACAATGTCTTCTTCTCTTCCAATAGAAAAATTCAGATTTTGAGTCATGCCTACTTTGTTGTCTGCAAATACTTTCAATCTGGACAGGTTATCAAAAAATTTGCTTTGCTGCTTAACTCTTTACCAAACAACAAAATTTTGGACGGGACCAAATTGAAAGCATTTGCAGGCAACAAATTAAATGAAGCTCAAATGGGGATTTCTGCCTTTGATAAGGTAGAAAACATTGTAGGAAAAGGAGAATATGTTGGCTACCAGCATTTTCTCCTATTCCCACAATGTTTTCAAAAGCCTTCTCTCCCAGGGTCTTTAAAACTTGGGATTGTGTGGTTAAGAGTTGAGAATTGCATCCAAGATCCTCACTGCAGATAATCAAAATAAAAAGTTTTTTTTTTTTCTGTTAACCCTTTCCCAAACAACAAATTTTGGACTGGTCCAAATTGAAAGAGTTTGCAGACGACAAACAGAGTAGAAAACACTGTGGGAAAAGGAGAAATTTCTCCTTTTCCCACAGTGTTTTCAAAAGACTTGTACTGCAGACATGTGAAAACAAGGGCTTGTTTGGGAAAGGGTTAAGAGAATGGGGATTAGGAGTATGCCAGGCTGAAACTGTGACCCTTAATTTTCGGTTATGTACAAAATTTATAAAACAGGCTTTGGCAGAGAAAAAAGAACAAAGAACGGTTTCCTCGTACAATCCACACCTACCTTATTTTTACTTTCACACATGAGTTCTATTACATCACTCCTGAGAGTATCTTTGTTCTTTTCCAAGAAATGCTCCACCTACATAAAACATGTAATACAGGAATTGACATTATGGTAAATTTGCATTTGAGATATCTTGAGCGTAAAATAAAAAAAAATCGTAATGGCCATATTACACTGAAAACAATAGAAGTTAAGTAATAAAACTTTTCTTGATTTTGTGTCACATTAATCGTATTCATAACTGATAATTACTGCATCACAATAAAATTAGCTTACTGAAAGTGTTAAACAGTTCAGCATAACACCATACTCACTCTTGGCCTAGTAGACAGAATTCTGTACGGTTTTGCAGATGGTGTAGATCAAGCTTTACAAAGTGTGCACCCTGAACCTTTGCCTACTTTGTGCAATACTTCAAAAAAAGATTTTTTCTTTTTTTGAAAACAGACTTGGATTTGCATTACTTGCATGTATTTGCAATATCAAAATTTCCATTTCCTTTAAAAAGCACTATAAGGGATTGGCTCTTTACTAAAACAACAAAGTTTTAGACCTTTCCAAATAGACATCATTTTGCAGATGACAAACGAAATGTGATGCAAAAAAGAAAATGTGTTTAAAATGTAGCTAAAAACATTGTTGCAAAAGGAGATAGTGCTGGTTCCCAGCATTTTCTCCTTTTGTCACAATGTTTCCAAGATTTTCATTCTGCTGGACATTAAAACTCAGGATTATTTGCTAAAGGGTTAACTAACCTAGAAATCTATACTATCATGTATTCTATATGAACATGTACTTACACTGTATTTGATTTTCCCTGCATAGTGTTTAACATGAAACTCTGGATCGGACATTCTAGGTTTACTGTACAGCCCATTATCACTGTGATGGAAGTGACATTTCTCCAAGAATGACAAATCTGTTGCCTGAATACAATGAAAATGAAAACTAGGGTAAACACTTATGACATAACAATGAATGATAAATCTGTTGCCTGAAAAAGATTGAAATGAAAACTAGGGTGAACACTTATGACATAAGAATATATCTGGAAGAAAATCATGCACTGGAAATGTAATATCCGTTGGATTGACAAATTCATCAGTTGAACAATAAAATGAGCAATTTTAACATTCTTATTCTTAGATCTATCAAGAATTTCTGGATTACAGTTGTTTTGTTTGTTGAATTGTGTTTAACACTGGAATTGACATTATTTCAGTCTTATCAGTGCCTAAACTCACTCCTGTCTTGTCTAGGTTTTACCTGCACCTCTCTAGGGCTCTGCAATGCTGAGCTCGGGTACACCACCATGTGACTAGCTCTGTCTCTGGGAATCAAACCAGGATTCCAAAATGACATATCCAGTGCCTAACACCTTTACCCAACAACTGAATCCCAGGTTTTAATGACCCTTACAAAGATGACTTTCCAAAACATTCTGGAAAAAGGACAAAAATGCTAGTCCATCCCCTGTGACATGTTAACCCTGAAAGTGCCGAATAAACCCAATGGACATTTTCAGTTTAGAATAAAACCAAGATAATTGCAATTTTGTGGTCACTTTTCATGTCTAGTGTATCAGCAACGTGGACACTTTTTGTGTGGCCTGATCTTGATCTACACTGGCCGCAAAGGCAACTATAGTCGTGAAAGGCACTTTAAGGGTTAAATTTGTCGTCTGCAAATGCTTTCAGTTTGAAAGAGTCTAAAATATTTTTGTTTGGTAAAGAGTTAAAAGGAATAAAATATTTGTGGGAAAAGGAGTAAATGCTGATTACCAGATTTTCTACTTTTTCCACTATGTTTTCAAATGCCTTCTTGCTCAAGGTTGTTAAAACTTGGAATTGTGTGGTAAAGGTTTAAAAGATATATACCTTCATTTTAATCAACATTTAGTGTAGATGACTCCAAGTGTTTTCAACTTGGTCAAGTCTAACAGAGTTAACCCTTTCCCACACAATCCTGACATTTAACAACCCTAAGAAAGGAACCTTTTGAAAACATTGTGAGAAAAGGAGAAAATACTGGTAATCATCATTTTCTTCTTTTCCCACAACGTTTTCTACCCTTTCCAAAACAAATTTCAATTTGAAAGTCACTTTTATTGTGTGATCTGCAAACGCTTTCAATTTCAATCAGTCTAAAATTTTGTCATTTGGTAAAGGGTTAACCAGAGGCACAGAGGCTCTCGAGAATAGCTATAATTATTTGTAAAAGACGTCTGTATTAAACACACATGAAGTCAGAGAACCTCTATGAAAGGTTAACTAGGCTATGACAGTTTGGATCATTGTAAAGCATGTTTATGAACTGAATTTCCTTTATCAGGCAATTAACCTTTTTCTTTGCCAAAGACTACTCATCTGTTTAGTATTTCAAACAAGTACTTCAAATTTTACCTTGGGAAAGTTGCACTCATCATCCAGTATATGGAGAATACCAGCTGGTTTACTGGCAATTAAATCTATCACAGGCTGGTTATCCTGATAATCAATTGTGGTCCAGTCTATTTTTTCTTTGGCATACTCTTTCTGTTCTAGTCGGAAGACATGTTGGTTGAAGAAAAACTGTAGAGTTTCATTAGCATAGTTTATACACAGCTGTTCAAAACTGTTTATATGGAAATCCTGAAAGTAAAGAGGTAATATGAATAAAGACAAGAAAAGCTTTATATTAAACTGATTCATTAACACCCCACCCACACACAGTGTTTCTCCCCATTCTCAGTGAATCTTTTCTAACAAACATATGGAAGAATTTTAGACTTGTTCAAATTGAAAGCATCAGCACACAACAAATTTTATGTTACTCATGTGATGCCATTTTGCTTCATAAGGGTAGAAAATGTTGTGGATAAAGAAGAAAATGCTTGTAATCAGCATTTTCTCCTTTTCTGACAATGTTTTCAAAAGGCTTTTTTCCCGGGGTGGTTAAAGGATTGTTTGATACAGGGTTGATACTTTCCAACACAGAGACTCTTGGCACTTTCTTTCCTTCCTCTTCCGAAGACAAAAAAACAGGGTGATAAATGGAAAATAGCTCAAAACAAACAACTTTTCTACATTTCACTATATTTTTGAAGTTGGCTATAAAGATATCTTGTCCAAACTAACCTCAAATCCAAAGATATCTAGAACAGCCAGTGAGGTGGACCTGTCCCTCTCTGATCTACAAACTATCAAGTTGATTCTCTCCACTAACCACATGAACAGTCTACTATACAAGGCTTTGGAAATTGCATCCCTGAAATAGAGTAAGATCATTAATCTAACTACAATTATACTTCTTACATTGCTTTACAAAACTGTATGAGAGTTTGCAGACAGTGTAGATCAGTATCAGACTACACAGACATCCAGTCTGATCTTTGATCTCTGCTATCCTCATTGTGTGCGATATTCTTATACAAACAATGCAATATCTGCCTTTTCTACTGATTGAAAATTTTAATTTATTTGGACTTCTTAGGGTTAAATAATCCCTAACCAAACAATCCTGAGTTTTAATGACCCTGATGAAGAAAACTTTTAAAATTTTGTGGGAAAGGAAGAAAATGTTATTTTCTCATTTTCCCACAATATTTTCCACCCACTAAAAGACAAATAATACAGATGAAGCAACACTGAATTTGTTGTCTGCAAATGCTTTGGATTTTGGCAAATAAAAAGTCTTGTTGTTTGGTAATGAGTCAGAAACATTTCTCTGCATTGATCATTTCTCATCATTGATTGACTGATTGATTGAATTATTTGTGTTTAACATCAATTTCAACAATTTATCAATAAATGATAAGCGGAAAACAAATAGTATTGTAATGTTGGTTGTTACCTTGCATCTAATGCTTGATCAATGTTGTATGGTGTCAGCACTCTATCTCCTCTAGTCTCCTGTAACAGTAGAGAAACATTATACCAAATTAAAAGTACATGCAGTGATCACATTTTCCTTCCATAATTTCTTTCCACAAAAGCTTTATTGAAACAACAAAATCGTAGAAAGTACTTTGGTTATGATTGATTGATCGCCTTCAATATTATTTCAGTCCTATCCCATGACAGCTCACATACTAATGTATGTCCCGGGTTTCACTAGTACTATGCTAGGGTTCTGAAGTGTCTTGCCAAAGGGAACTCCCATACAAAACCCAGTGCTTGCAGTGAGGCTTTAACCTGGAGCCTCCAGGTTATGGGTCCTACACTTTACCGCTGAGCTATGCGAAACCCTCGCAATTGGGTAAACTGACTGCACTAAATGATCCCATGAAACCACGCTACTTTGTCCCAGGTCTTGGAAAAGTGCAGACACAGGATAACTAAAAAATCTTTGCCAAACGGTAAAATTTTAGACTTGTCCAAAGTAAAAAGATTTGCAGCCGACAAATCAAGTATAACTCAATTGATGAGATTTGTCTTTGAATGACCAGAAAACATTGTGGGAAAAGGAGAAAATGCTGGTTACCAGCGATTTTTCCTTTTCCTAAAGCATTTGCAGACAACAAAACAAATCTCACTCAAATGATGATTTCTGTCTTTGATAGGGCAGAAAACATTGCGAGAAAAGGAGAAAATGTTGGTTATCAGTACTACACTAGGGTTCTGAAGTGTCTTGCCAAAGGAAACTCCCATGCAAAACCCAGTGCTTCCAGTGAGAAAGCTGGTTTCCAGCATTTTCTCCTTCTCCCACAATGTTTTCAAAAGCCTTCTTCGTCAGGGTTGTTGAAAGTCATCATTATGTGGTAAAGGGTTAAAAAGGCCTGATTGTGTGATTAAGAGTTAAGTTGAATGAATAAAGAATGACTTGACATTGTTTTGTTGCATTGAAACCATTTTCTCCTTTTTCCACCATGTTATCTAAACCTTTGATCCTCAGGGTGTTAAAAGATAGGACAGCATGGTTGTGACAAATACAGACATTGTCAAACTGAACAGTGTCTCATCTTTTTATTCAAATATTTCTTTGGGGGTCAGGACATGAGATCACAATCATAAACATCTATTTTCTTTTTTCTCAACAGTGCAACTTTGGTGAATGAGATACTTACAGTGACCTTCTGGGTGAGAGCCTGTTTAAGCCAATCATCTGACAGGTCCAACAAATGAGAAATCCACTTGACCTCAGCATCCCCACCCATCTCTACTGTATCATGATTGTCAATCTGGAATATTGAACAAAATTTTAAAAATGCTAATAAAAATTTATAATGAGGTTATTGCTGTTATCATTTGTAGCAGTAGCAGTAGTACTAAGACATCCCCTTCCACAGTTTTTGAAAAGATGCTTCTTTGAAGATTAACGATTTTTTTTCAGTTTGTTTGCCATGGCACTTAAAGCTCCTCATGGAACAAAATTCTTTAACCCTTTACCAATCACGGGTTTTCATACCCTAGGAAAGAAGGCTTTTGAAAACATTGTGGGAAAAGGAGAAAATGCTGGTAACCAGCATTTTCTCCTTTTCCCACAATGATTTCTGTGAAGCCTGCTTAAAGACAGTTAACCCTTTACCTAACAAACCAGTCTTTCAATGTATGAAAAGTAAAAAATGCTGGTTGCAAACATTTTCTTCTTTTCCCTTAGTATTTTCAACTCTGTTAGAGGACTTCACATCAGTTGCATCAAGTTTGAAATTGCAGAAGCTTTAGATTAACCCTTTCCCAAACGACAAATTTTGGACTGGTCAAAATAGAAAGAGTTTGCAGACGACAATTTCAAATTTGATGAAAATGGCAGAAAGGTCTCAAAAAGAGTGGAAAACACTGTGGGAAAAGGAGAAATTGCTCGTTACGAGCAATTTCTCCTTTTTCCACAGTGTTTTCAAAAGACTTGTACTGCAGACACGTGAAAACCAGGGCTTGTTTGGGAAAGGGTTAAGGAGTCTAAATTTAATTTTGTCATTTGGGAGAGGATTAAACCCTTGGAACACTAACAGATATCTCACAAAAAGTTATATATTCTGTGAAATCTTACCTTGATTTACAATTCACACAGAAGCCAAAGTTATGCCTGGCATTATTAAGTTTTGATGTTTTTGAAGCGGCCTTTACCTGTATTCTCTTGAAGTAGATATTCCCAGCGTGTAAGACAGATGCCAACATTTTATGGACTGTGTCCTCCTCATGTTTATCAAAGTTGAGAACATGCATGGCCGCACAGAGGATCCTATAGTTCTCCGCATCATCTCGACTTGACAGCGTACAACTGCCTCCCTACAAAAATAATGTCTCAGATGCATAAGCATAAAGGCTTAATCCTTAACCATATAATCCAAAGTTTTAACAACCCTGAGAAAAAAAGTTTTTGAAAACATTGTGGGGAAAAAGGCAAAAATGCTGGTTATCAACATTTTCTCATTTTCCCAAAATGTTTTCTAACCTTTGAAGAAACACATCTCAATATTTAAGCCACATTGATGTTTTGTTGTCCAATGGCCCTTTCAATTTGGACAAGTCTAATGTGTTGCCGTTTTGTAAAGCATTAACCCTTTACCAGACGACAAAATTTTAGCCTCGTCCAAATTGAAAGCATTTGCAGATGACAATTTCAGTGTGGCTCAAATGGTGCAACTTTTGTTTGATAGAGTTGAAAACATTGTGGGAAAAGGAGAAAATGCTGGTTACCAGCATTTTCTCCTTTTCCCACAATGTTTTCAAAAGGCTTCTTTGCCAGGGGCGTCAAAAGGCGGCATTGTGTGGTAAAGGGTTAATACATAAAAACTTGTGAAAACATGATGGTATAAGGAACAGTTGCTTGATAAAGTGTCCTTCTATAAGGAAGAAAAAAAAGGGTCTGCAGGGAGTAATATATTTAGCCCTTTACATATAATCCCACATTTTAACAATCCTGCAGAGGAACCCTTTTCAAATCATTGAAGGAAGGAGAAAATGTTAGTAACTAGCATTTTCTCCTTTCCCAATATATTTTCTGTATCTTTTCCAAGAAAAAGAAAATCATTTAACTCTTTACCAAACAACCAAGTTTTAGACTTGTGCAAATTGAAAGCATTCATAGAAATAAAAATTAAATTTGATTCAAATGATGGAATTTGTCTGTGGTAGTGTAGAGAACTTTGCAGGAAAAAGAGAAAATGCTGGTTACCAGCATTTTTTCCTTTTCCTATAATGTTTCCAAAAGACCTATCTCACAGGGTTGCTAAAACTTGGAATTGTGCCACAGAGGGTTAAGCCCAGGGTAATTTGGTGCCTGCAAATTCTTTCAATCAAGGCTCTTCTAAAATGTTGTCATCTGAATATTAGTAGTTCATTTCACCATGTTGGTATAAATATTCTGCTGAAAAAACTGTGTTCAGAATTATAGTGTCATGCTAACCATTGACTACTCCTAACTACCATTTATTCTTCATTACTGTTTGCAGCATAGTGGAGTTCATATAATGCTAGTTCACTGAATGAGAAAGAAAATTCTGCAAGACTTAGGACTGCTCCTACAAATGAGCCATACTCTGGCAAAAGGGGGCTTAATGCATATCCCTGATGTACAATACCATTCAAGCCATCACATAATTTTGGATCCATAACGGCCCTTTTTTTAACAAACCAACATACCGGTAATCTTAAGGTGGACTGGTTCTTGGACATACAGAAAATTGAACAATGGCGAAGAGTTTCGGCCCAGGTCAGCCTGCGCGGTCTGCACCAAGCTCCCTTTTGTCAGAGCATGGCTCAAACTGATGATCAGTAATGATCATCCTCTCTTTTGGGCATATGCTCTTTCACCAGATGATGAAAACATCCATATTAAAAACATGTGCAGTCGACAACTTAACTCTTTACAAAACGACAAAATTCTAGACTCGTCCAAACTGAAAGGATTTGCAGACAACAAAACCAACGTGACTCAAAAACTGATTTCACTTTGGGAAGGGTAGAAAACATTGCGGGAAATGGAGAAAATGCTGGTTACCAGCATTTTCTCCTTTTCTCACAATGTTTTCAAAAGGTTTCTTTCTCAGTGTAGTTAAAAGTCGGGATTGTGTGACAACCCCGAGGAAGAAGGTGTTTGAAAACATGGTGGAAAATGAAGAAAATGCTGGTAACCAGCATTTTCTTCTTTTCCCACAATATTTTCTAGCCTTTCACCGACACATCCTATTTTTTTTGCTACATTTATTACATCATCTGCAAATGCTTTCAATTCAGGTCAGTCTAAAATTTTGTTGTGTGGTAAGGAGTTGAGGTAAAAAGCATAGCCCATTTCATTTATCCACCAACCTAGGATGTTATCTGTGTGAACAAGGGAACTGCAAGTCTGCTCTTCAACAATCTTTAACCCTTTACAATATAGCAAAATTTTGGAATCCTCCATATTGAATTGTACCGATTGTATGGTGTTTAACGCCGTTCTCAACATTATTTCAGTTATATCATGGCGGCCAGTGCACCTATCCAAGCTTTCCTGGAGTTTCTTTCACCAGTACTCCACACAATATTCTTTCCAAGCCACTGGCTGCTTTCCCACATAACCATTGTTGAAACAATGGTCAGCGGTGAGAGAGGAATGAATTCTGTCACAATGACTATCATCAATCCTCAGAAAGAAATTGGCCAAGCCTGGGATCAAACCAGCGACCTCCTGTTCTCAAGTCCTGTATGCTACCGACTGAGCTACAGGGGCTTGGCACCTCCATATTGAAGGAATTTACAGATGACAACTTAAATATTTTTTCAAATAATGGTACTTATCCCCGAATAGGTAGAAGACATTGTGGGCGGAAAAAAGAGAAAAGGCGGGTTACCAGCATTTTTTCCTTGTCCAACAGTGTTTTTAAAAGGCTTCTTTCTCAGGGTCATTAAAACTTGGGATTGTGGTTACGATTTAAAGCAGAGAGTAAACAAAATGCACATTTACAGTCAGGGAAAAACATGCATTATGTTGTTATTTCAAGGCTGTTATAGGTCTGAGTACTTAAACACAGTAGGCAGTGTAGTTCCGAGATAAGAATGTCTGTTCTATGCTATCTGATTTTGGCCTGATTGCCTGCAAAGGCAACTAAGGTTCTGATGAGCCCTATTAAATTTCAGGTCAGCGATACAATTTTCAACAATCAATTAGCACCAAGCCCAATGTCAACTTTTTTCATATAAATGTTGTGATTGATTAATTTATTAATTGGTTGGTTGGCTGGTAAAGTGATTGACTTTTTATGCCACTTTCAACATTATATTAGTCATATCAACTGTAATTGATGTCATGAACCTGATATTTCATTAAATTGTTATCATCCTGTAACCATGACCAGAATAACAAACTATAACTACATTATTCAGTAAAAAAGTAAAATAAAGCTTTATTAGCACATAATTCTACTTTATAATTTAATGAACAGACATGCCAAATCTGACTGTTACTTTGGTCTTAAAACTTGCATAAATGCTCAGGGTAAGCATAGAACAAAACATAAGTTATTCTCTCAGAACTGTCTGCATTCCATAACTGAACAATACCACACAGACTTTTAGCCACCCTGAATAAGAAGGCTTTTGAAAACATTGTAGGAAAAGAAGAAAATACTGGTAACCAGCATTTTCTCCTTTTCCCACAATGCTTTCTATCCTTTCAAAAGAAAATTTTATGTATTGAATAACATTTGATATGCCATCTACAAATGCTTTCAATTTTGAAACAGGTTGAAATTTTGACATTTGCTACAGAGTTAATCCTTTACCACAGAATCCCGACTTCAAATGACACTGAATAAAGCTTTTGAAAACATTGTTGGAAAAGGAGAAAATGCTGGTAACCAGTACTTTCTCCTTTTCCCAAAATGTTTTCCACCTTTCCCAAATCAAATTTCAATTTTTGAGTCACATTTAATTTATTGTTTCCAAAGGCTTTCGATTTGGACTAGGCAAAAATTTTGTCATTTGGTAAAGAGTTAACCCTTTACCAAATGACAAAATCTTAGACTAGTCCAAATTGAAAGCATTTGCAGATAACAAATAAAAGGTAGTCCAAATGATGAAACCTGCCCTTGATAGATTAGAAAACATTGTGGGAAAAAGAGAAAATGCCGGTTACCTGCATTTTCTCCATTTCCCACAATGTTTTCAAAAGCCTTCTTCCTCTGGGTTGTTAAAAGTCGGGATTGTGTGGGAAAGAGTTAAAGAACCCAACAACAGCCAGGGTTGGAAGAAAGGAGGGAAATGCTACAGAAAACCTGTTACCCTTTATGTATCTCCTGTACCTCTTTAAATTGTTAAAAATAATGAAACCTAAAAAATCCCACATTTTAACAACTTGGAAGAGACTTTTGAAAACGTTGTATGCAAAGGAAAAACTGTTGGTAACCAGCATTTTCTCCTTTTCCTACAATGTTTTCTACCTAGTGAAAAAGACAACAATAACAATTTTAGCCAAACTGAATTTGTCATTTACTGACAGTTTCAATTTGGTTTCAATTTGGTCCACCCTAAATCTGTCATCCAGTATTGGCCAAGACAGAATGTCTTCGCCTATGAGATGGCTAGTCTTGAAAAATAAGAATTAAAATATTGGTTATCTTAACCTTTATACCAGACAACAAAACTTAAGACTGGTCAAAATGAAAAGCCTGTAGCTCCTTCTTCCATAATGTTTTGTGTTTCACTATGTAAGACCAAAGTTTCTTTTCCCTCAAATCTATCTCTTTTCTTTTGCTTGTACTAGTCAGTGGTCTATCTAAAATGACAGCCCTTTCGTAATGGATGAAAAGATTTTGCTAGAAAACAAACTGATGGTGACAAGCATGCCTAGTTTCTACGCAATGCGCATTCACAGGAATTATACCTAATCATTTTTGGGGTACGCAAAGCAAGGTGATTATTAAATAAAGGAAAAAGCAAGCAGCATTTATTTTTTGGTCATTCAATCCTCTCAGAAAACTAACCTGGTTTACACCATTGGTTTCAAAAACACTCTGAAACACACAAGAGACAGAATACAAGTTGCACGTTCACTCATTGAATTCACTCCGATACCCAAATGTATAGCACACATACATTCTTATTACCCATTACAGCAAAATACTGCCCTTCATTGACCCTGAAAAAGAAGCCTTTTGAAAACATCGTGGGAAAAGGAGAAAATGCTGGTAACCAGCATTTTCTCCTTTTCTCACAATGTTTTCTACTCTATGACAGACAAATTTTATATTTTGAGTAATGTTTAATTTGTTGTCTGCAAATGCTTTCAGTTTGGGTCAGAAAGAAGACTTCATGCCACACAATTTTTTCTTGAATTGAACCTTTCTCGGAACTCTGTAGAAATTGTGAAAATGAAATGTTCTCTACCAGTAAAGTTAAATACAATCTGTATAACTTTTCTTCCATTCTCGTGTAATTTGTGAGCTAACTTTAGATGGTCCTTATTAAGAAATGGTTAACTCTTTAACTCTTTACCAAATGACAAAAATGTAGATTTGTCCGAATTGGAAGCATTTGCAGATGATGGTTTAAATGTGGCTGAAATCATAGAATTTGTCTTTGACACTGGCTACCAGCATTTTCTTCTTTTCCCACATTTTCAAAAGGCTTCTTCCTCAGGGTCATAAAAACGAAGGATTGTTTGGTAAATGGTTAACAAACAATCTTGAGTTCAAATAACCCTGAAGAAGTAGGCTTTTGAAAACGCTTTGACACATGGAGAAAACTGCAGTTGGATACCCTTACCCACAATGTTTTCTTCCCCTCAAAGTATCAGTTTCTGAGTCACTTTTATAGTGTTGTCTGCAAATGTTGTCAATTTTGATGGGCCTGATATTTTGTTGTTTGATTAAGAGGATGAGGTAAATTTCTTTGTTGAATAGTGCTTACACTGATTTCTATAGAATTTAAGTTATAGTGAAATGACATCTCCCTCTCATGTACTTCCTGGGTTCACCAGTACAAGACTGGGGCTTTGTAATGTCTTTCCAGAGGAAGTCCTAACACAGTCAGTGCCAACAGCTTTGTGTCAAAACAAGAACCTTTGAATCCACCAACTTAATCAATAGTTTTAGGTAAATGTTGCTTTGGAATTTAAGATCTGAATATTTAAAGCTCTGTTTTCAAAGCAATAACCACAAAATTAAGTTAATCAATTAATCAGTTAGGTATGGAGATAAGCACAGGCTTATTATCATAGAAAAAGAGTCCAATTATATAGACATAAAACAACAATCATCACAAATTTTCCTTCCCGCTGTTGGTTTTTTTTTTCCTGTCCCTGAAAAAATACTAAGGGAGACAATTCTTTTCAGTCTACCTGTTCCACATTGTGTTATTTCCCTTGTGTCCTTATCAAATTATGAATGTTTGCAAGAAGGAATCACTTCTCTCTAAAATAAAAATAAATGTTATAAAGCCATTTAAGCCTTTACCAGACTCCCTGACCTTTTGCGGCCAGTGTAGATCAAGATCAGACTGCACAGAACATGCAGTCTGGTCTTGGTTCTACACTGTCCGATAAGGTGTTCCCCTCCCCTCCAAATCAAGTTTGAAACAGTATCATTCGACTTTTTACTACCAGTTCGAAAATTTCATCTTACTTATTTAGCAGGATAAGTGTTAACTATCCTGTGGATACTCATGCAAGTGGAAAGTCCTACCTGATTTAAGTAGAAGTATTTATCAGCTTTCTGCAAGCCTAATTTCTTCTTTTTATCGTCTGACATTCCTGCAAGCATCTCATAGAACACATGATAGTTTCTTTCCTCTGGAGCCTGGAGATACAAATTTTTACATAAATTACACAAGAAACCTACAATAATTATACAAACATTCTACAGTTTTTTTACAGAATTTTTTTCATGAGTCACGTTTTACTAAAAGCCATAATTATGCTTCAAACTATATCAGGGAGAAAAGTTAAAGAAGTTTTTGTTTAACTCTTTACCAACATAACAATCAAGAGCTTACTGAAACTATTTAAATACAGCAATTCAGTATTGCTCAAATGATTGGCTATGTATATGGTAGAGTACAAAACACTGTAGGAAAAAGGACTGAAAATGTTTGTTTTCATTGTCTTCTTTTCCAACATGTTTTCAAGTTTTCAAAAGCCCTTTTTCTCAGGGTGGCTGAAACCCTGGATCTTTGGTAAAGCGTTAAAGAACATTAAGGGAGGGGGGAACAGCACATGGTTTGCCAATGGACTTACCTCACCTTTGCAATCCTGAAGTTTCGTCAACAAGTACAAAGCACAATATTCTTTCTAAATCACTGATAAAGTTGATTGTTTAATGAAGCATGAGAGGATTCATCAGTTTTTTGGAAGATTTTGTGATCTAGGATTTGAACTAACTACCCCTAGATAGCTCACCTTACCAGGTTATCATTGAGCTTCCTAGGCTTAGTAAATAGAATTAACCCTTTACCACACAACCAGGACTTTTAACCACCCTAAGGAAGAAGGCTTTTGAAAACATTGTGGGAAAAGGAGAAAATGCTGGTTACCAGCATTTTCTCCTTTTCTCACAATGCTTTCTACCTTTCAAAGACAATTTCCTACATTTGAGCCACATTTAATTTGCCTTCTGCAAACGCTTTGGATTTGGAAAGGTCCAAATTTTGTTGTTTGGTAAAGAGTTAAACCTTTCCTAAAGGACAAGTTTTAAAACCTTTCAATATCAAAACATCTGCTGACAATAAATCCATGATTGGTACAAAAGAGTGGAAGCTCTCTGATAGGGTAGAAAATATTGCTGGAAACAGGACAAAGTGCTGGTAGCCAGCATTTTCTCCTTCTTCCTTTGTTTCACAAGCCTTCTTTCTCAGGGTTGAAAAGACACATGACTGTTGGTAAAGAGTTAACCCTTTACCACACCATTCTGATTTTTTAACAACCCTAAAGAAGAAGACTATTGAAAACAATGTGGGAAAAGGAGAAAATGCTGGTAACCAGTATTTTCTCTTTTTTCCAGAATGTTTCCTACCCGCCGATAAACGGATTTTTATTTTTGAGCTACATTTTTGTTGTCTTCTGCAAATGTTTTCAATTTGGACAAGTGTAAAATTTTGTCATTTGGTACAGAGTTTAAGGACAGTCTTTGTGACTCACCTGGGTCACTATTCGGGACTTTTCTAGCAGATACTCTGATGTCCTGGCACCAACCATGGATCCACTGAAAATATACAAATGCACATACAGAGAAAAGCCCATTACTCCTTCCTGCCCGCATGAAAATGTCAACAGGAATTGCAAATGGTGACCAGTCTTTGTGTTAATGGTATTAAGCCTTAAGCTGCTCAGCACGATTCACTGACCTCTTGGGACAGTGTATATCAAGATCAGACTGCACAGAACGTGCAGCCTGATCTTGGATCTACAATGTCCGACAAAGAGATATTTTTTCCCAAAATATACTTTTGAAATAACAACATTAGGGTTTTTACTATCAACTTGAAGGTTTCATTTCATTCATTTAGCTGGATAAAGCTTAATAAATTACAATACACAGACATCAAAATAAGAACAAACACCTAATGCAGATGTAGGAACCACATGTTAATCCTTTGCCATACCATTCCGAGTTTCAACAACCCTTTTCATCATTTCATCCATCTTTGATTTGTCTTCTGCAAATGCTTTAAATTTGGACTAGTCTAAAATTTTGTAGTGTGGTAAAGAGTTTAACTCTTTACCACACAATCCCGACTTTTGACACCCCTTGAGAAAGAAGCCTTTTGAAAACATTCTGGGAAAAGGAGAAAATGCTGGTAATCAACATTTTCTCCTTTTCCCACAATGTTTTGTACCCTATCAAACAAAAATCAATTCATTTTAACCACATTCAAATTGTCGTCTGCAAATGCTTTCAATTTGGACTGGTATAAATTTTTGTCGTGTGGTAAAGGGTTAAAGTATGGAAATGATTGTGAAGAAGGCAATCTGTTACTGTACAGTTGATCTAAGTATTAGTAGTAGCAAAGAAATTAATTTCAAAACAAGGTTAAAAGTTGCCAGGTCACTCTATCTTTCATTTACTTTTTGCCCGATTTCAAAATTCATTTTCCTGCCAGCTACAAACATTTTGACCAATCACACAATATGACAGATTGTCATCGTTACAATATTTTCCATTCTTTTAAATTGTACGATTTAAATTCAGATGCATTTTAACACCTACATTGGGGTTTTTTTGTCTCTAACTGGGCCTTTAAATATTTGTCCCATGTTTCATTACCAGTTTTCTGCAAGGATAAAAACAGCCTGCAAACTATAAATGGATTATCACAGGCAAATTAACTCTTTACCAAACAACAACATTTTGGATTGGTCCAAATTGAAAGCATTTGCAGACGACAAATTAAATGTTGCTAAAATGATTGCATTTGTTTCTGAAAGGTCAGAAAACATTGTGGGAAAAAGGAGAACCAGCATTTTCTCCTTTTCCCGCAATGTTTTCGAAAGGCTTCTCTCTTAGGGTTGTTAAAAGGTGGGATTGTGTGGTATAAGGATAAGGTTTCAAGAGCCCTTTACAGGTGTTTTCATCAATTTTATCAATAACTTGGCTCTGTCCCCACTTCAGTGTTGGTAGGATCAGCTATCTAATTATGTGTACCCTTTTTCCAGCGAACCCAAATTTGGATCCCTCAAAAATCAAAAGATCTGTTGTTTTTTTAAGCAAAAAATCCTGCACATTGAAACTGGATATGAAGACAAACATTAACCCTTTACCACACAATCCTGACTTTCAACGACCCTGAAAAAGAAGTCTTTTGAAAACATTGTGGGAAAAGGAGAAAATGCTGGTAACCAGCATTTTCTCCTTTTCCCACAATGTTTTCTACCCTTTCCAAAACAAATTTGAATCTTTGAGTCACATTTACTTTGTCATCTGCAAATGCTTTCAATTTGGACAAGTCCAAAATTTTGTTGCTTGGTAAAGAGTTAAATAAAAGGAGAGATTACTTGCTTCTAAACATTTGTATCTAAACAGTCATGATTCCTTGGTAAAGGGTTCAATCCCTTGAGGAAAACTTAAGTCTTTACTAGACAGCCAAATTTTAGTATGTTTAATAAAAACATTTGCAGTTGACAAATTAAATTTGGCTGAAAATGTTAGAACTTATCTGTCAAAGGGCAGAAAAACTTTGTGGAAAAATGGGAAAAATGCTGGTTACCGGCACTTTGTTCTTTTCTGACAATGTTTTCAGAAGAGTTCTTTTACAGTGTTGTTGAAACACAGACTGGTGTGGATATGGGTTAACATAACTGTTACCCATTCTACCCAAACTCTTTGATGATCCTTTTCACTTAACCCTAGAGGTGCTTGAGGTGCTCAATTCTAGCATTCTTTTGGTCAAGACGATCTCCAAATCAGGTTATACAAATTTATCCTTTAAACCATTACTAAACAATTTCATGTTTAAATGACCCTTGGGAAGGTCTATGAAAACATTGTTGCAAATGCCGGCAACCAGCATTTTCTCCTTATCCCACAATGTTTTCTACCCTTCTAATGACAAACCTTATTATATGAGCCATGGTTATGCTTTTGGCTGCAAGTGCTTTCAATCTGGACGAGTCAAACCTTTGTCATATGGTAAAGATTTAATAATGAATGGTTTGGCTATATTACAATCAGTAGTCATACCTCTAACAAGTGTAAGTAGCACAAATGTGAAGAACCCCTGTATTCAGCAACTATTCTTAAGAAAATTCTTAGTCTTATTCTCAATAATTTTCTAAATTTGAAAGTAACAAAAGTTTTGATTGGCTAAAACAATTTGGTTAAGCCAATCAGAGCTTGTGTTACTTTCTAAATGTAGAATAGAACAAAGAATATTCTTGAAAATGATTGGTGAGTATGGACCCAGAACATCTTTTTCAAGTGCCATTGCTCAGCTGTAGATGGGTTTTCAGTGAAAATTTTATGCTAAAAAGGGAGATAACTGTCTCAATTTATTTTCAGGGTTACCTTCCCTTCTGGAACTCTGGTACCCCTTTTGATAGCTCGCAACTACCCTACTTTTACAGTAAATATCTTCCATGCTGACAGGGATGTGAGAAGATGTCAAAATTTTTGCATGACACAGATGCAGACAGGGCTATGACATACCTCGATGGTTTCCTTGAAAAAAATTCCGGCTAAAAATGCTGGAATTGCTCAAGGAAAAAAAGGGAGCAATGGTTGTTGTCATCTTTCTCTTATCTCTTTACCACACACTCCTGACTTTTAATGACCCTGAGAAAGAAGTCTTTCCCAAAGCAAATTTCAATTTTTGAGTCACATTTATTTTGTTGTCTGCAAATGCTTTCAATTTGAACCTGTCTAAAATTTTGTTGTTTAGTAAAGGGTTAAATGGCTGAAAATTCAGATCACAAAGTATGACAAAGTCTTGATCCCAGATTAAACAACATAAAATTCATAGTCTGATCTCATTTTCCCCAGCAGTACAGCATGTTATTTTGCAAATGGCATGGTAAAGGAACCCAAAAGAAGGGCTTGAGAGCCCTTGAACCCTTTGGTCACGCTACCATCCTGTATTCAATAATCCCTGTAAAAACAATGACAACAAGGAAAATAGTTGTCACCTGCATTTTCTCCTTTTCCCTCTGTTTTCTACCCTTTCAAAGACAACTGCCATCATTTGAACTACATCATTTAACTCTTTACCTAACAACAAAATTTTTGACTTGTAAAAATATTGAAAGCACATGCAGATGACAAATTTCATGTGACTGCTCTTTGAATTTCCACTTGGTATAGGTAGAAAACATTGTGGGAAGTGGAGAAAATGCTGGTAAGCAGCATTTTCTCTATTTCCAACAATGTTTTCGAAAGCCCCCCCCCCCCCCCCCCCCCCCCCCCCCAAGGTTGTTAAAACACAGGATTGTTTGGTAAAAGGGTTAATTAATTTATTGTCTGCGCTTGTTTTTAAAATGTCCAGTCAAAACTTTTGAGTCAGATAAGGAGTGAAAAGACTGGTTATTTAGCTTTTAGGCTATCACATAATTGGTATCCTAGATACCAGTATTTACAGAGAAAACTTTTCTTTTCTGAATTTTTACACTGATTACTGCTAACCCAAGGCTTGACCTAGTAAATCCCACACAGTCCCATGTATGAACCCATATTGGAAATACCACAAATCACAGGATGAATATGCTATGAGGAATCATATTATTAACCCTTGAAGAACTGAGCATTAACTCTACCAAATGAACAAAATTCAGACTGGTCCAAATTGAAAGCATTTTGCAGCTGACAGATTAATTGTGGCTCAAATGATGGAATTTGTCTTTGATGGGGTAGAAAAACATTAAGGGAAAAGGAGAATATGCAGATTAGCAGCATTTTCTCCTTTTCAAACGATGCTTTCAAAAGGCTTCCTTTTTCAAGATCTTCAAAACTCGGGATTGTGTGGTAAAGGGTTAATTAGCTTCAATAAGACTGCACAGTAACATCCCAGCAACAGCCCATGATAGGCCCCTGTGCAAGCGTAGCCCATACCTGACATTTAATATGCATCTGGTGGTGCCTAAGGGCGTCTGAAAGATACCCCAAGGGTCAACCTTGCAACTGGGTACTTCTTTAACACTTTACCACACAATCACAGTTTTAATGTCCCTGAAATAGAAGGCTTTTTAAAACATTGTGGAAAAAGGAGAAAATGCTGGTAACTAGCATTTTCTCCTAACCCCACAATGTTTTCTACCGTTCCAAAGACAAATTTCAGTTTTCCAGGTACAATTCATCTGTTGTATGCAAATGCTTTCAGTCTGGAGGAGTCTAAAATTTTGTAGTTTGGTACAGGGTTAAAGCCACTGTCCAATCCAAGCAAAAGATGCCCACGCGCCAGACAGCCATCTATTGGTACCTAGCCAACATGTTTTGTACCTGACAATCCTGAGAAATATCATGAGGTTACAGTTAACTTTATAGTAATATCTAAACCTTCAACCAGCACCACCTAACAACCATATTTTCAGCTGCTACAGATCAATTTCAACTGCCACCATAATGGAGCCATCCAATTTTGCCCTTTTCCGACATTGGTTTTTTTGCCATACCAAATGCAAAACCTTGATTTTCAGCCAGATACAAGGTTGCCTACCACTGCTTTCTATTTGGACATGTCTAAAATTTGGACATTTTAGACTCAACCAAATTCAGAGCACTTTCAGACAACAATTTAAGTGTAGCTTTATCAGGTAATTTCTGTCTTAAAAATGGTAGAAAACACTGTGTGAAAAGCAGAAAATTCTGCTCATAAGCAATTTCTCCTTTCACACAATGTTTTAAAAAGCCCTGTTCTTCAGGGTTGTTGAAGTGCAGAATTATTTGGTTGAGGGTAAAACCCCTTTTTTTGACTTTGGTACTCCATATTTTCAAGGGATGTTTTCGAGGTTCCATGTTTCAGGAGGTAACATGAGGGGTGGGGTTGTCAGGCATGGCTCAGTGGTAAAGTGTAGGATTCCCGAATTCATGTCTCAATGGAAGCTCTTGTTTTTTTGTGGCAGCATCCTTTGGCAAGAAAATTCAGAGCCCTAGCCTAGTGCTGGTGAAACCCAGTGTCCATATTCACCAACCATTCTTAAGAATATTCTTAGTCTTGTTCTCCAAGATTTTCTAAATTTGAAAGTAACACAATTTCTAATTGGCTAAACCAAATGGTTTAGCCAATCAGAAGTTGTGTTACTTTCAAATCTAGGAGTTTCTGGAGAATAAGACTGAGAATGTTCTTAAAGAATGGTTGATGAATACGGGCCCAGGACATACATGAGTAAGTGAGAAGTCACTGTGATATGACAAAAATAATGTTGAAAGTGTCATAAAATACAATTCAATCAATCAATTCAAGAGGTAATTTGGAAATACAGGTAATTGTTATCAGTATAGGTTGGATTAAAAATAGGACTTTAATCAACTCCAATTTCAACCCTAATCCATACAGTTCATCACTTTCCCTTGTAAATGTGTTTTACTGGCAGTTTTATCTATCTATTAACTGTGTTGATCTATTGATTGATCCTTTGACAAATACTATCCAATGAAACTTAACTCTTTACCAGTTGACAAAATTCTAGCCTTGTCCAAACTGAAAGGATTTGCAGACAACATTTCGAATGTTACCCAAACGATAAAATTTGTCTTTCATAGGGTAGAAAACATTGTGGGAAAAGGAGAAAATGCAGGTTACCAGCATTTTCTCTTTTCCCACAATGTTTTCAAAAGCCTTCATTCTCAGGGTCATCAAAAGTTGGCGTTGTGCTGTAAAGGGTTAACTCTCTACCAGACAAAAAATTTTAGACTTGTCAAAACTGAAAGTGTTTGCAAAGGACAAATTGTTCAAACTTTGCTCAAATCATGGCATGTCTTTGATTGGGTTGGAAACATTGTGGGAAAAGGAAAACAAGAGGACCATGATGGTCCTATATCGCTCACCTGAGGACCAAGCAGTAAAGGTCTACAATGAAGATAAATACCAAATATCGAAGTGCAAGGCCAAAGCTTGGTTTAGACAAGAAGACAATCTTTCTTAACCAAACCCGGTTATATAAATATTTGTGAGAAGTTTGAATGATATTTGTCCAATAGTTGTTGAAAAATAGGGAGAACAAGAAATTTCATCAAAGGAAAATAACTTTGTAAAAATTCAATGAACCGTCACCAAAATATAATATGCACATTCTTGCTTGGCACCAAGTCTCTCTAAAGTTTGAATGAAATCTGTCCTGTAGTTGTTGAGAACTAGCTCTTGTCCAATAGTTGTTGAAAAATAGGGAGAACAAGAAATTTCATTAAAGGAAAATAACTTTGTAAAAATTCAATGAACCATCACCAAAATATAATATGCACATTCTTGCTTGGCACCAAGTCTCTCTAAAATTTGAATGAAATCTGTCCTGTAGTTGTTGAGAACTAGCTCTGACAAGAAAATGCTACAGAAAGACTGATGGATGGATGGATGGATGGACCGACAAGCTGACTCCTATATACCTCCAGAACAGAGTTTTGAAAGAATAATAACAAAGCCCTAGGCCTTTTGGTGTGTGTCGTCCGTCCGTTCACATTTTTTTGTTTACACTCTAGCATCTACAAATATTAACCAATCAGCACTATACTTGGTCAAAATGTATATGAAGATTAGATCTCAGATTAGTTTGATTATCGGTCTAATCGGACCAGAAAGACTGGAGATATCTGCCCTTGAATTAAAAAAATTGGTATATTTGACTTTGTTTAGCGTGACTCACTGACCTTTTGTGGACAGCATAGATCAAGATCTGACAGCACATCTGATAAAGAGATGTTTGTTTCCAAAAAGTACATTTGAAATAACATTATTCAATTTATTTAGCAGGATAAAGGTTAAAACAGCATTACTAACATTTCCACTATGATAATCCATCCCAAAAGCATCTGCCAAGCCCCTGTAGCTCAGTCGGTAGCAGGACTTGAGAACAGGAGGTCGCTGGTTCGATCCCCGGCTTGGCCAATTTTTTTCCGAGGACTGATGATAGTCATTGCAAAAGGATTCATTCCTCTCTCACTGCTCACCATTGTTTCCATGATGGCTATGTGGGAAAGCAGCCAGTGGCTTGGAAAGAATATTCTGCGGAATATTGGTAAAAGAAATTCCAGGAAAGCATGGATTGGTGCACTGGCCGCCGCAATATAACTGAAGTAATGTTGAAAACGGCGTTAAACACTATTCAATCAATCAACTCAAAAGCATCTACAATAAACAAAATTTCAAAAGCATTGTTAAAAATAGACAAAACTGCTGAGTCCATCTAAACACATCAAAATTTGATCATGTTTTCTCCTCTTTGGCAATGTCTGAAGATTGCAATACAGGTTTAACCCTTTACCACACAATCCCAAGTTTTAACGACCCTGACAGAAAAGACTTCTGAAACATTGTTGGAAAAGGAGAAAATGCTGGTAACCAGCATTTTCTCCTTTTCCCACAATGTTTTCTTACCTTTAAGAGACAAATTCCATTATCTGTGCCAAATTTAATTTGTTATCTGCAAATGCTTTCAGTTTGGGCCAGTCTAATTTTTTGTCATTTGGTAATGGGTTAACCCTTTCCCAAACGACAAATTTTGGATTGGTCCAAATTGAAAGAGTTTGCAGACGACAATTTTAAATTTGATGAAAATGGCAGAAAGTTCTCAAAAAGGGTAGAAAACACTGTGGGAAAAGGAGAAATTGCTCGTTACGAGCAATTTCTCCTTTTCCCAGTGTTTTCAAAAGACTTGTACTGCAGACACGTGAAAACCAGGGCTTGTTTGGTAATGGGTTAAGATAGCAAAAACTCTTATCAGGTGGTGAGTAAAAAATGTATCAGCTTTTCAGGCCGTTCAATATACCAATTCATTTGATACCATGGAAGTTTATTTACAATAGCTAATACTGGAATCAATTTCAAATTAACGCTTCCCCAAACAACAAATCTTCGACTCTAACCCCCTCTTTCTTATGGACAGACTCTACGGATGAAAAATTCAAATGTGATACATTTGACCTGGACGGAAACATGGAAGCATGATAATATCCTGGTCACAAGCATTCTCCTTTTCCCGCAATGTTTTCAAAAGACTTCTTCCTCATGTTCGTTTAAACTTGGGACTGTGTGGTAAAGGGTTAAATCCATCCTTTTCCCATGACCTTATTTAAACTTTCATATCAAAATTATAAGAGTAAGCTATTCGTTTGCTGCAGACAATTTCAATTGGGATCAATCTAAAATTTTGCTTGCTAATAATGGCTTGTTCATTCATGCTACAGACTGCCTTTAACCCTTTACTGTACAATGACGCCTTTTGAAGCCCCTGGGAAAGAAGCCTTTTGAAAACATTGTGGGAAAAGGCGAAAATGCTGGTAACCAGCATTTTCTCCTTTTCCCACAATGTTTTCTACCCTATCTAAGAAAAGTTGCACCATTTGAGCCACATTGAAATTGTCGTCTGCAAATGCTTTCAGTTTGGACAAGGCTAAAATTTTGTCGTCTGGTAAAGGGTTAAACACATAGTTGCATAGGAGACATTGTTCATAACAAGCAAATTCTCCATTTTATTTCACATGTACTAGTGCTTATGTAACTCTTTAATACCAAGCAACAAAATTCTACCAGACAACAAAGTTCTAGACTTGTCCAAATTGAAAGCATTCATTTTGCAGACAACAAATTAAATGACTGCAAATGATGAGATTTTTCTTTGAAAGGGTAGAAAACACTGTAAGAAAAGGCTAGTTAAAAGCATTTTCTCTTTTTCCTACAATGTAAAAAAGTTGAAAGTGTGTAGGAAACGGTTTAACTAAAATCACATTGACTGTCCCTGTTCCACAAAGATATTTTCAAAACCGTCTGCTGCAAATCTGTTTCAGGAAGCTATGAGATAAAGATCACTGACAGAGAGCAAAAGACATTTACAGAGTAAATGAGCCATGGAAAGGGGGCCTAATGCATCTGCAAAGAGATTGACGAGGCCAGCCTGCATAGTCCGCACAGGCTGATCCTACTGGTCAATATTCTTCATGTCAAAGTACCAGTCTACCCTCATGATTCTGTCAGATTCAGTTGTAAGACAAAAAGCGTTTTATGGATCCACAACTGCACGATGCCTTGCTTAGTAATGGTACAACGCATCACAGAGATGCACTAAACCCCCTTTCACCAGAGCATGGTCAAAAATTTTGGTGTCTAGATAGCAATATGAACAGGAGAAAGAAAAGTGAGAAAAATGCTCTAGGTAATTTTTCTATTTGGGACAAGGTTTTTGAAACTCTTAATGTGCATTTGGTCATTTCTTGTCACCTGTAAAATATGTTGAGAAGGTATGATTTAATTTGCAAGTTACAATGACACATACTTGTCTTTTGGTCCAATAAATGCAAATTTTGTGCGACACTCTCTCAAGCAAAGGCAAATTAGTATGAATTATGTTGGACTGTCTTCAATATAATCTCAAGATTTAAATTTAAAAGTTGCGCATCATTTAAGACAAAACTGTTCTAGAGTAAACATGTCCTTTCTCTTCCCCCCCCTTCCCCCCACCCTGAAAAAAAAAAATAGAGTGGGTCTAACTCTTTAACAAACAGAATCACTATCAAAGCAGCCACAAAAGCAAGTATCCACAGGCAGAAGAATCCTGTTCAGTCTGGGCAATTTTGTATCTGCATGCACTTACCATTTTTGTGACTCTTCTCGCACATAAATCGAAATTGGCATCAAGACACTAAAATTTATGCTACTGCAGTGCATTGCAAGATGTCATGCTGTTTTCACAGGTGACAAGTCAAATCAAGGCAATGTCCAAAACTGTTGTCTGAGCTCATAGAGACACATAACCAGAGCTCCAGATAAGAGAATGATGGTATTCTAAATCTATTATTTCTCTTCCTAACCCTATGTTATGGGTACCCATTAGAATCATCTTGATGAGACGATTCTAATGAGTACCCATAACATAGGGTTTAGTGGAGAATAACTAATATTTCCAATTTTGAAATTAAAATCACTCCCTCTATCTGGAACTCTGATAACTTCTCATGTATTATCGCACCAATTGTTGTAGAGAAGTCCTTAGTTGCCAAGATGGATTCATTCTCTCTACATTGCTTTTGTTTCGATTGTTGTCACTGTATTAAATTTGCCGAGGTGTCAAAGATGTGTGAAACAGGAATCATTCTCTCAGAATTATGACCAACTCTCCCAGTTAATTTGCTTTGAGATATTATGTCAACTGTTTTCATAGTTAGTCCTGGGTGCAAGTCATGACTGTGTGACAGAGGTTTTATAGTCAAAATATCTGATCCAGTTTACTTGATTTAACCCCTTTATCAAACAATTTTTTAAATGACTTTAGGAAAAAAGGCTTTTGAAAACACTGCAAGAAAAGGAGAAAATGCTGGTAACACTCATTTTCACCCTTTCCCACAAAGTTTTCTATCCCATCAAGGACAAATCTAACCATTTGAGCAATAGTTAATTTGTTGCCTGCAAATAGTTTCAATTTGGACCAGTCTAAATTGTGATTTGGTAAAGAGTGACAATGTCCATTTCATTTCATTCACTTAAGTAGGAGCTCTTCCAGGACAGTATCATGTCTCAGTGTGAAATATAATGATTTCTTCCTATACTCCACCCTCCCTTCTATTTTCTCTCAATAGCAATATAAAGTAACAGCATCTAATTGGAAAACCTTGTTATGTAGAAGGCCCCATTCATACCTGATTCACTATAATCATTTTCCATGTACATAAACCTTGCTTTTGATATACTCAGCATGAAAATTCTCCATGTACAAACACTAAAAGCCCCATCAATATTCATCTCAAACAAAGAGTTTGTAAGATGAAATTTTACTATGTACTACATGTATTGTGTTCTTACGACAACAGTTGTTTTGATATCTAACTAGGACTTGTAAGGAAAAGATATAAGCATTGGCTTTTAAAATGTCCATAACTCACTTCCAATAAGAGCTATACCAATTTATAGCAAGTCTTTAACACCATTACAGCCCTCAGCTAAACTTTGGCTGCTTGTGTGGACAGCACTGATCAAGATCACAATATGTGCAATCTGATCTTGAATCTACACTGCCCGCCATTATATACAATATTCTGGCAAAAAAAGCTATGAAACTACAATGTTTAGGAATCTCTTTTTCCTGAAATTGTCCACTATGACTTTCATTGCTCTCAAGTTTAACTACAGGAGTCAGTCTTTTAGAAACTTAAGTGATCAACAAAATCCACTTAACACTTACGCCTTAAAGAACACTTCAATGTATTTCCCAAAACGGCTAGAGTTGTCATTGCGTATAGTTTTAGCATTTCCGAAGGATTCCAGAAGAGGTGTTGCCTCCAAGATCTGTTCTGTGATAGTGTTGCTGCCAGATTTGTTGACTGCCGCCAGATACTGCATGATCAACTTGGTAGCCTCCGTCTTACCACTGCCGCTTTCACCACTGGAATACAAAAATATTAGACTTTTGTATGAGCTGTTTACCCTATTAGTATAGTTACTTCTTCCTTCTAAAAGCTATGTCTTCAGGTCTGTTTTGACTCTTTGCCACAAAACAAAATTTTAGAATGGTCCAAATCGAAAACATTTGCAGACGCCAAATTGAATGTGGCTAAACTAATCGAATGTGGCTAAAATGATGGAATTTGTCTGTGAAAGAATAGAAAACATTGTGGAAAAAGGAGAAAATGCTGATTACCAGCATTTTCTCCATTTCCCACGTTTTCAAAAGGCTCCTCTCCCAGGGTCGTCCAAACTCGGGATTGTATGGTAGACGGTTAAAGCGTATTCAGTGCATTAACCTGTCACAATCACAACTATTGCATTTTCTGTCAAGAACAAAGAAAGGAAAATACATGTATACTTTTTGAAAAGGAAAAAGTTAGGGAAAAGGAGTAAATGCTTACTATCAGCTGTCAGCTGCATGGGTGTGAAGTGTCTTAATTAAAAAGTAAAGGATTTAAACATTTTTTTTAGTATATATATTCACTTTTACAGTGATGATATATTTTCAGACATAGATGTGTTAGTTTTCCGGACTTTGTAAAATTAAAGTGCAGTGTCTACTAAGATTCATAAATGACAGGAGGAACTTAAAAAAAAAAGATGAGTCATAAATTTAAAGTGACAAGCAAGTTACATGACATTTACAATGCAAACACATTCTCTCAGGTCATAACTCCTTACCAAAGGACAAAATTTAAGACTAGTTCACATTTACAGCATCTGAAAAATTAAATGAATCAAACTTAATTTGTTTATGGAAGTTTAGAAAACATTGTGGAAAAAGGAGAAAATACTGGTTAAAATGCTGGTTACCAGCATTTTTTTTACTTTTTCCAAAATGTTTTCAAGTCATTTTCTTTAGGGTAATTACACATAGGATTGTAGGGTAAAGATTAAGACTCAAACTTTTTCATCTGCTCCAGTCTTATATACTTCACTGGAAACTAGAATTAAAAAAAAATCTTAATCCTGTACTGTGCATTTTTGCACTTTACCTTTTACCACACAGTCTTAATTGGCTTGAGAAAGAAGCTTTTGAAAATGATACACGAAAAGGAGAAAATGCTAGTAACCATCATTTTCTACATTTCCCACAATGTTTTCTTTCCTGGTTTCATTTCAGCCATATTCAAATTGTTGTCTGTAATTTTTTTCTCCTTTTCCCACCATGTTTTCTGCCCTTTTTTTAAAGATGAATCCCATCATTTGGATGGTCAAAAGTGAATGAAGCAGATCTTCATTCAGCAAACAAACCCTACACTTAGCAACTTTATGTCTATTCTAAGAACAACATCTCGAGATATTTAACTGTGTAAAAAGTTTTAACAAGAGCTTCGCAGAGCGGCGCATATACGCCCGAAGGGGCTTGTCAGTGAAACAAGTTGAAATGAAGGTTGGGCCGTGAATGAAGAGTAGTTATTCTCCATGATAAAGAAAGTAAGTCTTGATTGTCTGTAATAGTTTATGGCCCGGACCAAACTTAAAATTAACAAAAGGCAATAACTCAAAAAATAAGAATGGCACAGTTATGGTTCTTGTAAACTGCACTTCTTCATAATGAGTTCTATCAGTGTATGAAGGTTCGAGTTGATAGCTTCTATAGTATGGAAGTGATGGCCTGAACAAAATTTCAAAGTGAAAAGTTGACTACTTCAGAAACCAAGGGCAGATAATTTTAGAATGCAAACACCTATCCAAATTTTAACAGTCACATGCACAACTAGACATCATACAGATTCATTCTGGCAAGTTTCAAATAATTCCGATAGAAACTGTAGGAGGAGTTGCACACAGATGAAATTGCTAACGGACGGATGACCGGGGTTATAACATAATACGACCCTTCGAGCGTATAAAAAGGGAAATGCTCCACATATGAAAGAAAGGCCCTAACTGTAAATAATATCGAAGGGAAATTACTCAGAAAATAATGGCAATAAATCAGGAAAGAAGAGTGGCAGAGTTATGGTTCTTGCGCACTGCAATTCTCCACGAGGTATGCTATCAGTGTTGGAAGTTTCAAGTTGAGAGCTTTCATAGTTTGGAAGTTAGGAAGTTATGGCCCAGACAAAAATTCAAAGTAAAAATTTAAAAATAAATAAAGGGCAATAACTAAAAAGAAAAGGGTATCAGAGTTATGGTACGTGTGCATGACACTTCTCCATAATGTGTTCTGTCAGTATATGAAGTTTCAAGTTGATAGCTTTTCTAGTTTGGAAGATGTAGCCAGGACAAAAATTCAAAATGAAGTTATTGAAGGGCAATTACTCAAAAACTTAGGGTGACAGAGTTATGGTTCTTGTTTACTGCACTTCTCCACAATCTGTTCTATCAGTGTATATTGTTTCAAGTTGATAGCTTTTATAGTTTGGAAGATCCGGCCCAAACAAAAATCTAATGTGAAAAATATTAAAGGGCAATAACTAAAAAAATAAGGGTGGCACAGTGACAATTTTTGTGAATTGCTCTTCTCCACAAGGTGTTCTATCAGTCTTTGAAGGTTCAAGATCATAGCTTTTATAATTTAGAAATTATAGCCCAGACGAAAATTCAAAGTGAAAACTAAGAAAGGGCAATAACTCAAAAGGAAGGATGGCAGAGTTATGGTTCTTGTGCAGTGCACTTCTTCATAATGTGTTCTATTAGTCTTTGAAGTTTCAAGATGATGGATTTTAAAGTTTTGAAGTTATGGCCTGGACAAAAATTCAAACTGAAAATTAACAAAGGGCAATAACTCAAAAAATAAAGGTGGCAGAGTTATGGTTCATCTGCACTGCACTTCTCCATAATGTGTTCTATCAGTGTATGAAGTTCCAAGTTAATAGCTTTTATAGTTTGGAAGTTATGGCCTGGACAAAAATTCAAACTGAAAATCAACAAAGGGCAATAACTCAAAAAACAAGAGCAGCAGAGTTATGGTTCTTGTGCACTGCACTTCTCCATAATGTGTTCTATCAGTGTATGTAGTTTCAAGTTGATACCTTTTATGGTATGGAAGTTATGGCTTGAACAAAAATTCAAAGTGAAAAGTTGGTTATTTCAGAAATCAAGGGCAGATAATTTTAGAACGCAAACAGCGATCCAAATTCTAAGAGTCAGGTGCACAACTAGACATCATGGAGATTCATTGTGGCAAGTTTCAAATAATTCTGATGGAAACTGTAGGAGGAGTTGTCCACACAAGAAATTGCTAACGGACAGACGGAGGGACGGACAGACACAGACAGACAGACGGACGGACGGACGACCGGGGGTATAACATAATACGACCCTTCGGGCGTATAAAAATGCATATTCTGTTGTCTAATCTTGATCTGCAATGTTCACAAATGCCATTAGTATGCTAGAGTTAACCCTTAACCTTTTACCACACAATCCCAACTTTGAAAGACCCCGAGGAAGAAGGCTTTTGAAAACATTGTGGGAAATGCAGAAAATGCTGGTAACCAGCACTTTCTGCTTTTCTGGCAATTTTTTCTACCCTATCAAGGACAAATTTCCTCAAACGGGCCATCTTTGTCATAATTTGACCTGTCTAATATTTTGCCATTTGATCAAGTGTTAAAGAACCGAATAAATATAACAGTCATTAATTTTTCAGTCCAGAAATTAGACCCAACTACATATACCGGCAATTGCAATTTCAAGGCTGTTTTTATCCAAAATGTCTCAGCATAGCAAAAATAATTATGTAGATCAACTTTCACGAGTACTGAAAATGTGGCCTCTAGAGTGTACGAAGGATTTTCTAGATTCATCCAAGTGACTTACCGGTACTTTTCAATCCTATGCAATCCATTTTCAAACTAATTTGGGATTTATCAACACAAACATTCTGACCGACTTTCATGAGTATTAGATTGAAAATCTTTCAGTTGGCCTCAGAGTGTATACAAAGTAATTCAAAGATTTGACTAAATGACCTACTTTTAGGCCTGAGGTGACCCATTTCCAAACATGTTCGAGATAGCAAAAAGACAAATGTTCTGACCAATGTTCATAAGCATTGGACAGAAGATGTGGCTCTAGAGTGTACACAAGGTTTTTCAGAAATTTGATCCTGTGACCTACTTTTTGACCTAACACTACCCATTTTCAGTCTCGTCTGAGAATCATCAAAACCAATATTTTGACCAACTTTCATGAATATTGGACTGAAAATGTGGCATCTAGAAGGTACTCAAGGTTTCTCAGGATATGACACAGAGACTTACTTTTTAAACTGAAATGACCCATTTTCAAACTTTAGTATTGGACTGAAAATATGGCCCCTAGTGTATACACATGATATTTTAAAGATTTGTCCTAAAAACCTATTTTTCAACATGACATGACAAATTTTCCAACTTGTCCAAGATATTATCAAGACAAACATTCTGACCAATTTTCATTAGTAGTTGACTCAAAATGAGACATCTAGACTGTTGACCTGGTGAACTTCTGTTTGACCCAACATGACCCATTTTTAAACCTGCCAGATATAAAATAATTATTCTGACCAACTTTAAATAGTATTTGACGGAAAATGTGGCCACTGAATTGCTCAAAGAACTGACCTGGTGACCTACTTTTTAACTAGGTGTGAGCCATTTTCAGACTTGTTCCAGATATTCATAATAATGACAAACATTCTGACTAGCTTTCATGAGTATCTGACTGATATTACGGTCTCTAGGTTTTTCTAAGATCTGATCTAGTCACCCAGTTTTTGACCCAACATAACCCAATTTAAACATGTTAAAATTATTATCAAGACAAACATTCTGACCAAGTTTCATGAGTCTTTGAAAGAAAATGTGGCCTCTAGAGAAGTGTGGGGAAATCGGTTGAAAATGCTAATCGATGATCTGTTAGAATCAAATTTCACTTCTGATGTGATAATTGGTTATAGAAGAATATGAAATTAGGTGTTTGGTTATGGGTTTAACTTGGACAAATTAGTCATAAAACATTCTTGGAAAAGAAAAAAAATTTGCCTAACATGCAGTTTCTCCTTTTTTTAACATTTTTGTTGTTAAAAGATTAAAACAATAATTACTGTCACATATAGTCATTTAATCTGCTTTTGAAAATGTTCGATTGCAGTAAGATTGATTCATTGATTGAATGGTGTTTTACACTGCTTTCAACATTATTTCAGTTATATCTGAAGTGTCTTGTCCAAGGACACTCCTACGAAAATTCCAGTGGATCCAGCGAGGCTTGAACCCAGGGCATCCAAGTCACAAGTCCTACACTTTACCACTGAGCCACGCAGGTCCCCTTGATTGCAGTGAGACTTTTTTCTTGTCCATATTTCAGTATGTCTTCCTACATATTCTACAGATCTGCTTAGATCTAAATTATATTTTGTCGGAGGCTCATCTTGTTTAAATCATGAAAGCCGAAGTACTTCCACCCTTCAGATTTTGTTTTGCACCTGGATTGGAATTAATTTTGAGCTGCTTGACTGCTTCAGTAGCCATTTTCCTGTTTTCAGGTTGTTATACTTGCGTCCCTTGGTTGAGTTTGGCATCCCTTGGTTAAGTTGGGTGTTATTCAGGTTTAGTCTGATGATCAATTTTTGGTATTTGTAATTGATGATTGGCATCGGCAATGGTTAAATGATAGTTAACCCTTTACCAAACGACAAAATTTTAGACCCGTCCAATTTCAAAGCATTTGCAGACGACAATTTCAATGTGGCTCAAATGATATGATTTTTCTCTGATAGGGTAGAAAACATTGTGGGAAAAGGAGAAAATGCTGGTTACCAGCATTTTCTCCTTTTCCAACAATGTTTTCCAAAGGCTTTTTCCCCAGGGTCGTTAAAAGTTAGGATTGTGTTAAAGGGTTAATCAATCTTTCACGATCATTGTACCATCACTACTCTAGAGCATAGCAGTGACGCACACCACAATCACAAATTAAAGCTTACCTTGAGCACTTTGTGCTTAGGTGAGCTAAATATGGGATTGTTTGTTAAAGAAACAACCAAAACAAATAATGACAAGAAACATGTAAATGCATTTATGCATGAACTGAAATTCAGTTTTCCACTTTATCTGACTGATAAGACTTCAATAGCTTATTGATCAAAACACATAAATTTACCCTTGATCATTTCCACACATTCCTAAATTCAAACTAACCTGAGGAGGAAGGTTTTTGAAAACATTGTAGGAAAAGGAGAAAACACTAGTAAACTGCAGAAAACACTGGTAAACTGCATTTTCTCTTTTTCCCCCAGTGTTTCCCATCCCTTAAGTTCAAAGTTCATGCTTGGAATAACATTTACTATAGTATCTGGAAATGCTTGGTATTTGGTAGAATCTAAAATTTTGTCATTTAGTATCTAAAATTCTGTCATTTAGTGAAGAGTTTATTCTTTAGCAAGACACAAAATTTTAAACCTGTCAAAATTCAGAGCTGTTGTAGACAACAAATCTAATGTGGGCTTAATTGATGAAAGTTGTTAGGTAGTAAACACTGTAGGAAAAGGAAAAAATACTGGTAAACAGTGAGCATTTTCTTTTTCCCATAATGTTTTCAAAAGCTGTTTTCCTCTAGGTCATTAAAACATGAGATTGTATTATAAGGGATAAAAACTCCTGTAACTAAAGTTTCCTTTGCAGCCAAAGTAGATTAAGATCAGACTGCACAGCATAATGCAGTCTGATCTTTGATCTTTACTGTCTGCTTGGTGTAGACTTTTAGGACAAAAAGCAACCTCAAAATTGTAATTAATGATCTGTTACATTTATTTTGTGCTCTGAGGGTCAAAACATTTCACTGATTGATTTATTGACAAGGTATTTAACACCTTTGTCAACATTGCTTCAATTACAATGTACATGGCAATGGCCAGTGCAGCTATCCATGCTTTCCAGCAGTTTCTGCTACCAGTACCATGTACATTGTTCTTCCCAAGCCACTGGCTGCTTTCCCTCATAACTATCTAGCGGAGAGAGGAACGAATCCTTCACACAACTATAATGAATTCTCTGAAAGAAATTGGAACAGCTGGGGATTTCAATCAGTAATCCCCTGTTCTCAAGTCCTGTACACTATTGACTGTAATACAGGGGGCTCGGCTAAAATATTTCAACATGCCTGACAAAAACATTTCCATAATGCACCTAGATGGGTGCACAGTTTTATAATTCTTCCTTGTCAATACATGTACAAATTCACACTTTACTCTTGGCTACCACACACTGCATGCACCCTTCTGCCCAGGTTTTGGCTCCAACAAATCTCCATCTTTAGTAGACAGCAGCTTCAAAAACTGTTCACACACTACAGCTTCTTGCCGGAAAGTTTGAGCTCCTATCACTCTCATTAGACAACAGAATTTTATACCTGTCCATGCTGAGAGCATATTTTGGAGATGGCAACTTAAATGTGGTCAAGACAAAAGTTTTTTTTTTTTTTAAGTCTTCTTTGTTGGGGTTGTTTAAACTTGGGATTGTTTGGTATTTTAAAGGAAAAATATAACACTATGGGCTATTCCAACTTGAGGATATGCAATCACATGAGCCCTCCAGTATCTTTTTAACTCTTTACCGTACAATGCCGCCTTTTAACGACCCTGGGAAAGGAGCCTTTTGAAAACATTGTGGGAAAAGGATAAAATGCTGGTAACCAGCATTTTCTCCTTTTCCCAAAATGTTTTCTACCCTATCAAAGATAAATTGGACCATTTGAGCAACACTGAAATTGTCGTCTGCAAAATTAATGCTTTCAATTTAGACAAGGCTAAAATTTTGTTGTCTGATAAAGGGTTAAACCTGTCCATACTGACAGCATATTTTGCAGATGGCAACTTAAATTTGGCAGAGACAAAAGGATTTTTATTTTCAATGTCCTCTTTGTCCGGGTTGTTTAGGCTCAGGATTGTTTGGTAAAGGAAAAATATAACACTAATGAGCTATTCCAAATTCAGAATATGCAATCACAAGAGCCCTCCAGTATCTTTTTAACCCTTTACCACACAATGACTACTTTTGACGCCCCTGGGGAAAAAGCATTTTGAAAACATTGTAGGTAAAGGAGAAAATGCTGGTAAGCAGCATTTTCTCCTCTTCCCACAATGTTTTCTACCCTATGAAAGACAAATTTAATGTTTTGAGTGACATTTAATTTGTCATCTGCAAATGCTTTCAATTTGGACAAGGCTAAAATAGTGTTGTCTGGTAAAGGGTTAAAAGGTGAAAGAATCGTACAGAAAACATGAATCAACAGAGAAATCTTTGAGTGACCTCCCCATTTACAATAAAAATTTGTCTTCTGTAGGAGGCCAAGATTTGCCCATTACCTGTTATCACAAATTATCTATTGAAACATCCCTAAGATAGAAATGAATTATACACATACAACCTGCCATTGGTTTTAAGATTTATTCGTGAGAACAAAAACTATTGCAAATTTAAAATCTTTGTACAGTAAACCCTTGTAACACCAAGCATAACCTCAGGTGATTATGAGACAGTGTAAATTCAGATCACACTGTGCAAAAAGAGCTCTCTATTCATGGATCTATATAGTCTGGTACCCCTGAGTACTTCAAAAGTATGTCAGGCAAAGCGCAATAATGGCGGCCCCCATTTGTAATATGCAGAAGTAACAGATTATTGTAATTTCACTTGATCAAATCCTACTATAGACTGGATTGAAAACAGATCAGTTGCAAAAAAGTAATGGCAGTTAGTTGTTTTAATTGTCGTTCTTATTTAGCGAGAAAAACTACTTATCGGAAATGCTTTAAGTATTCGAAATGTCAATGGACCGATATAACGTCTGAAAATTAAATGCTACTTTTAAAATGATTCATAGTCAAATTTATGTTCAAACCATATCACAGAATTGATCTCATTGTATTCATTGATCAAACTGGACCACACGAAATTGAGAAAAATAGGAAATCATATAGGGCTAAGCTTGAGTTTGCCATAGAGGCCGCCATTATTGCGTTTTGTCTGACCCTATAACGTAGTGGTAGGGGCAGGTAATCCAGATTAGGATCTATACTGTCAGCTCTCTTGCGAGCTAATTATTCTATCACAACAGGCAAAAGTTGTTTTGATTGGGAATTTCTGGCATACCTAAAGTGTCAATTTGTCTCTTCAGCATTGTACCGATTTAGAATTACAGTGCCTCTGATTTAGAAATACAGTGCCTATCATAATTACAGTTGCTTTTGCTTGATCTACACAGTGAGCTGTTGCAGCTATTCGAATAATTTTACCAAAATGTACATGTCTATTGTTTTTACTTGGTGCTCTGAGGGTAAAACTCAGATCTGTAGTGTATCCATCTCACCAAGATCAGACTACACAGAACCAGCAGTCTGATCTTGGATCTACAATGCTGCTGCTTGGTTTTTAAGTTATAATGACCTTTACAAGTCTACTTATTAGCAGAAGATCTGATTTTCTGACTCTTTGCCAGCTAAAGCATCTTTGAAAACATCCCATTAAACCTTCAAATGCTGAATGAAATGAAAGTTTCCACTCAGGTAGTAAAAATATTGCAATTTAAAAGTTGATTTCACTGGAAATATATACAACTTATTTGTTGTCTGTAATAATTGCTTTTGATATGGTCAAATCTAAAATTTTGCCATTTAGTAAAGAGTTATAATTATGAAGATTTATGACAAAATTGTTAAATAAAGCTGACCTATCCATATTTTAGGTCTTTTCATTCTGAACATTATGCTATTCCCAGGTCCTTACAGAAAATCTTATCATGAGTGGTAAAAAATATGCTTTTCATGAATCAACCATAATACAGTCAACTGAGGCAAACACCTACTGACCCTTGTAAAATAACTCATTAAACTCTTAATACCACACATCAAAGTTATAGACTTCCGCACTGAAAGCATATTGCATACGACAAAGTAAATTTGGCTCAAATGATGGAAATTGGCTTGGAAAGGGTAGAAAACGTGGGATAGGAGAAAATGCGGGTTACCAGCATTTTCTCCTTTTCCTACAATGTTTTCCAAAATAGTCTTCCTCAAGTTTGTTAACTCTTTACCACACAAAAAAATTTTAGATTCATCCAAATTGAAATAATTTGCAGATGACATAAAATGGGGCTCAAGTAACAGAATTTTGGCTGTGGATTGGCAGGAAACATTGTAGGAAAGGGAGAAAATGCTGGTGACCATGCTTTCGAAATGAAATCAGTCTAAGATTTTGTTGTCTGGTAAATGGTTAACAAAAAAACTCAGCTCATTTTTACTGATTTCAACTTTGTCATCTGTAGATAATTATTTTAAATATAAATGAGCAGAGCTCTCACAAAAGGGGGTTTAATCCATCTCCGTGACGCATTAAACCAAGCATATTACTATTGAACGGTGTTTTACACCGCTTTCAACATTATTTCAGTCATATCACGGCCACAGCTCACATATTCATATTCATGTATTTCTTGGGTTTCACCAATACTAGGCTAGGGCTCTGACATGTCTTACCCACAGACACTCCAAGAGAAACCCAATGGATCCAGTGAGGCTCAAACCCGGAGCTTGCAGTCACAAGTCCTACATTTTACCACTATGCCACTCAGGATCACCAATACTAGGCTAGGGCTCTGACATGTCTTACCCACAGACACTCCAAGAAAAACCCAATGGATCCAGTGAGGCTCAAACCCGGAGCTTGCAGTCACAAGTCCTACATTTTACCACTATGCCACTCAGGATCCCGCATAAAATTATGGATCAATAAAATCTGTTTTGTGTAACAACCACCTGAATCATGAGACAGAACGGTCCCTCAGGAAATGCATAAATTTTTCAAGTAGCAAAAAGCTTTGATCCATGTCAGCCTACATAGACTGCGCAGGCTGACATGGTCGATACTGCTGACAGATATATTAAACCACCTTTTCACAGAGCATGGCTCAAATCACCTTGACCCCTGACTGCCAAATAAGCAGATTGTATTTTTACTAAGTTCAGGTTAAAGTAAAATATCATATATTTCTAAGCTGTGTTGGTTAGAATATCTTTTAAAATATCAAACAATCAAAATCCAAGATGAGACTATGATTGCAGTGCGGCCTGACCATGATTAAGACTATAAACAAAATGATCTCATTTTTTCCCATGCAAAGATATTTCAAATGAAAGACATGGCAGTCATTTATATCCTTTTCCAAAATATTCTATACATTTTTACCCTGAGGAAGAAATCTTTTCAAAACATAGTGGTAAAAGGAGAAAATGCTGGTTACCAGCATTTTCTTCTTTTTCCATGATGTTTTAGACCCTTACAAAGACGAATCCTATCATCTGAGTCCCATTTAAATTTGTCCTTGGAAAGCCTTTTCAAAATGAACAAGTTCTAAATTATATCATCTAGCAGAGGGGTTGAAAGATAAAATCAGGACCAATGTATGGAATGAACATGAATGAAACTGTCTTTTCACACACAAAACATACCATTTATCTACCTTTTTGTCACTTGAGAAAAATTTCTATTACAAATTTGTATATGTCCATCAACTGTACAATTTCCTTTCAATGTTACTAATGGCCTCAACATAAATACTACCATCCATCAAACATGAGGGCTTCTGTATGGCTCGGTGATAAACTGTTGGACTCGTGACCTGGAGGCCCTAGGTTTGAGTCTATCTGGATCGAATGGGCCTTTCATGGAAGTGTCCTTCAGACCCCTAGCCTAGTACCGGTGAAACCCAGGAAATATATGAATATGTGAGATGTCCCTGTGACATGACTGAAATAATGTTGAAAGCACCAAAAACACCATTCAATCAATCAATCCAGATATGAGGTGCAGAAACTTTACAACAGATTAGAACAATGCTCAGTAAAATACAGCACCGTTTTATTTTCCTTCAATCATAGTTTTGAAATTATGACGAGCATCACACACAGGGGCAAACATTTTGCTGAAGTGGCTTTTGGATTTGTTTATTGTTTGTTTGTATCGGAGTTTAACACACTTTTTACAGCTTAGGTCATATCAAGGTGATCAGTGCATCTATGCTTGTATTTCCTGGCTTTCTCACACCAGTACTGACACAACTTTCTTTCAAAGCCACTGACTTCTTTTCTCACATGTATCAGAGGTGAGAGGCAAAAAATCGCCAGAAAGAAAGCATACCTGAACTGGGTATCGAACTAGCAACCACCAGGTCACAAGTCAGATACCCTAAACACTGAGCTACCCGGTTGGGTCCAGTGACTTTTGGAAATATATACAACATATTTGATTCAATCAACAATAGTCTGCTACCTAAACAAGAAAATACTGATGCATCCATATCATACAAATTATGTATTGATACATTAACATAATTATGTTTTGAACTCCACATGAAAGAAACTGGCAAAGCTAGGGATTCAAACCTGGGAACCCCTGGTCTCAAGTCCAGTATGCCACTGACTGCTACTAGGCTTGGCATGTCAATACATAAAGGGTTGTAAAAGGTGAAATTTGACTTTCTAACAAGGTGACCATTATCAGTTAAATACCCTATATACAAACCTTATTGAATCTTGTTCAAAAGGGCAGCAAATAGTTTGAAAAGCAAACTTTTCAAACTTTGTAAATGGCTATTAAATCCAGAGGTGTCCATGTAGTTAAGAATTGATTCATTCATTCAGGAAAGGTGAAAAACTCTTTGATATCAAAAAACAGATGTCATCAGGTCTTACCTTTCATATGAAAAATGACTGGGCTGCATTCATCACTTTAACTCTTTACCACAGGAGAAAAACATAGACTAGTCCAAATTGAAAGCATCTGCAGTGGATAGTATTAACCCTTTACCACACTACAAATTTTTACACTCACATATACATATTGAAAGCATTTGCAGAGGAGAAACTAATCATGGCTCAAATGATGAGATTCATATTCGAAAGGGTAGAAAACGTTGTGGGAAAAGGAGAAAATGCTGGTTACCAGCATTTTCTCCTTTTCCCACAATGTTTTTTAAAAGCCTCCTTCCTCAGGGTCTTTAAGACTGACGGGATTGTGTGATAAAGGGTTGACGAGGCTCAAATAATGGAATTTGTCTTTGGAAGGGCAGAAAACATTGTGGAAAAAGAGAAAACGCTAGTTACCAGCATTTTCTCCTTTTCCCTCAATGTTTTCAAAAGGTTTCTTCCTTAGGATTGTTAAAACTCGGGATTGCATGGTAAAGAATGAATGAATGTTGTTTTATGGCGCATCTACAGCTTTGGTCATTTAGCCCGCGAATCTTGTGTGGTAAATGGTTAAGTATTACTCTGATCTAAATCCAAACATAAGCCATGTGATATGCAAAGACATACTCCATCTCAGTCAGATACCTATAGTCTTGGAATATAAGATCAGGGTAAAGTATATAAGATATAAGTATATAAGAATAACTGGTGAAACCAGTCCCAGATATAATGGGATTCACTGATTCACTATTATCTTCATTAATTGTGCAACTTTCTGACTTCGAAACCATAGATATCATAATTCCGAATCATAGATATCTTCATGCATATATCAACAGGAAACATGGTGATTTATGGAGATCTGATTTGTTTGTATTGGAGATCAACGCCATTTTAACAGCTTAGGTCATATCTCTGCGGCCAGACTGCACCTATGCATGTGTTTCCCACCTTTCTCACACCGGTACTGACCCAATGTTTTTTTTTCCAAGCCACTGACTACTTTCTCACATGCAACAGCCATGAGTGGCGAAAAATAGCTAGAAAGAAAGTTTGCCTGAACCGGGTATTGATTTGTGTCTCAATCAAGAACATGGATTAATCCAGTGGGAAACAAATAGGGTACTCATGCCCTTCGAGCAGTCATCCATAAAAAACATTGTGAAAGAAGGAGCAACTGCTTGTAACAAGCATTTGACCCTTCTTCAACAGTGTTTTCTATGTGCATTCAAATCTAAAAGACACCTCTTTCCCTCATTTTTTTCCTGTTTGCAGGTTACACAAAGTCTTATTAACTCTTTACCAAACAACAAATTTTTAGACTGGTCCAAATCAAAAGCATTTGCAGACGACAAATTAAGTGCTATTTGTTTATGTAAGGGTAGAAAAAATTGTGGGAAAAGGACAGAATGCTGGTTACCAGCATTTACTCCTTTTCCACAGTGTTTTCAAAAGGATTCTTCTACTGGGTCATTAAAACTCGTGATTGTGTGGTAAAGGGTTAATTAGGTACACAAGCCCTTTCCCTTATGACAATTTTAGACACTTTAAAATTGAAAGCATCTAAGGGAAACAAATTTAAACTGGTAGGAATGAATGGAAGTTCTCTAATATGGTGGGAAAACAATGTGGGGAAAGAAGAAAATGCTGGTTTCCAGCATTTTCTTCTTTTTCCATGTTTCCAAAAGGCCTCTTCTTTGGGGTCATTAAAATGGAATTGTTTGGTATAGGGTAATTAGTCTATATGGAAATGGGAAAATCAACAGAAAGAACCAAAAAGGTCAATGGCCATATGATCCAGAGCGCTTTTTGTTGTACCAAGTATAGGATTTCATAGGGACAATACCATCAATACGGACTCATAATAATTCAGACAGATTTCATTCATTAACATAACAAACACTTATCATTGCAAAAGAACCCGCTCAGGCCGCTGACAAAAGACTTTAACTGGGAGCCCATTATCAAACCTTTTGTACCTAACATAACCAAACAAATTATGTATTCAGTGTACTTTGAGAGATTACCAGTTAATTGAATTTTATCAAAATTTTTATTCCCTGATCACCGTAGTAAAAATGTCTACAATTATGTTGCCTTAATTCCATGTTTGGTCAAAATATGTTATGTGGGAGTTGTTTTGGTTTAAAGTTTGACTGGAAAAATGCCTGACTGATGCATGTGGATGGTGATCTTCAATTTCTTTTTATTCCCTTCTCTCCCTATGAACGGTATTTAACACTGCTTTTGACTATCAAAAGTCATATCAAAACAACAGCTCACTTATTTATATGTCTCCCTGGTTTCACACGTACTAAGCTAGGGCTCAGAAGTGTCTTGCCCACAGATACTCCCAAGAAAAAAAACAAGGGTCCTTTTTCACCAACCAATCTTACTTTCATTCTTACTCTTATGCTAGATTTAGAAAGTAACATAATTTCTGATTGGTTACACCAAATGTCTTTTCTTAACAGTGGTTGGTGAGTGCCAACCCTGTGTTCTGAGGGAGGATTAAACCTGGGGCCTCATGATTGCAAATCCTACCCCTTCATCATGGGGGCCATGCAGTGCCCCTTATGATTTCATGTTACACACTCACTATTTTCAGACATGCCACAGCTAATACAATTGACACAAATAGATATAGTACAATAAAATGATTGAATGAAAGGAAATTTGTCTTTGTATATTGATATGGAAACACTGTAGAAAAACCAGCAATTGCTTGTTTAAAGCAACTGTTCCTAATCTATGAACAATTTTGCATGAGATGCTCCTATACGACAAGCACCACCAAGAATTTTCTGGAAACTAATCCTGAACTCTGAACCAAACATGTGTTTTTCACGATCCCAAACACGGACGCTATTGAAAACATTGTGGGAAAAGGAAAAAATGCTGGTTACCAGCGTTTTCTTCTTTTTCCACAATGTTTTCTACCCTTTCAGAAACATATCCCACTATCCCAGCTATGTTTAACCCTTTCAAAATCCAATGCATTTGCAAACTACAAATCAAAGGTGGCTAAAATGGTGGAAATTGCAATATTTGCAGACTATAGATCAAAGGTGGCTCAGAAGTTTGAAATTGGTTACCAGCATTTTCTCTTTTTCCAGTAAGGTTTTCAAAAGTCCACTTCCATTACGACAAAATTTTTGGCTGGTCCAAACTAAATGACATCTGCAGACGACAAATCAGATGTGACTCCAGATTTGAAATTTGTTTTTGGAAGAGTAGAAAACGTGGGAAAAGGAGAAAATGCTGGTTACCAGCATTTTCTCTTTTTCTCAGAATGTTTTCAAAAGCTTTCTCTCTCAGGGTCGTTAAAAGTCTGGATTGTGTGGTAAAGGGTTAAAGTTGTATAAAGTTGGGATTGAATGGTAAAGGGTTAATTGTCTGCAAATGCTCAATTAGGACAAGTCAACAGTAATGTCATTTGGTTGACTCTTTACCACCACGCAAAAATGCGGACTTGTCCAAAATGAAAGCATTTGCAGACAACAATTTAAATGTGGCTAAAGTGATGGAAATTGATATTTGACAGGGTAGAAAACATTGTGGGAAAAGGAGAAAAAGCTGATTACCAGCATATTCTCCTTTTCCCACATTGTTTTCAAAAGGCTTCTTGTGGGGTAAAGGGTTTAGGGTAAACCACCATTCCATTGTAGACTCCTCCATTATGACACAAAAAGACACAAAAAACATATGACAGTAACACAAAGAATAAAATTATAGTCTCAGGTTCAATAATGGAATAACTATAAATGGACTTGTAAAAATATTTGTAAATACACCCATGTAAGAAACAGAATAATTGTCCAACTTTTGTACGACAAACATTGTTACAAATGATTGTGTTGTTGTCAGTAAACTTTTTTCTATTGTTCAGTTTTTCGTATGTGCCCCTACAATTTAAATTCAATTTGTTCACTTATCAACGAAGCCCTTTTTCTTCGGTAACCCTTTACCAAAATGATATCCTGTTTTTACATTCAGGCAGGAGATTTCTTTGGAATGGGAGAAATAGTTGGTAAACTAGCATTTTCTTCTTTTCCCATAATGCTTTATGAATGTTTTCATTTACAAAAGCAGTCTTTCTCAGGGTTGTGAAAACAAGGGATTGTCTGGTAAACACAAAACATTTTTTCAAGTTGCAGGCTGCTTTCCCAAATAAGCATAGTCCAGAAAACACTCCATAGAGAGCTCGGGATGAATCCACTCTCAAAAAGGATTTAGCCTTTTAACCCTTCACAATATGGCAAAATTTTAGCCTTATCAAAATTGAAAGCATTTGCAGATGACAATTTCAATGCAATTTTTCTTTGATAGGGTAGAAAACATTATGGGAAAAGGAGAAAATGCTGGTTACCAGCATTTTCTCCTTTTCCCACTATGTTTTCAAAAGGCTTCTTTCCCAGGGTATTTGAAAGACAGTATTGTGTGGTAAAGGGCTAAAGCCTAAATTAGCAATTGCACCAAAGAAGAACCCACAGATACACAAAAAATTATTGTACACCAGCTGGGCCTGTATTCACCAACCATTCTTAGTTTCATTCTTAGTCTTATTCTAGATTTAGACAGTAAAACAACTTGTGCTTAACTAACCCATTTTTTTTAAGCCAATCAGAAGTTTCATTACTTTCAATTCTTGATAGTAAGATTAAGAGACTGTTTTTAACAAGAGGGCCATTGGCCCTAAAGCACTCACCTGAGTAAGGTCATCTAAGATTGATAAGGCTGAAAAGATCCTGGTCATGATGATGTAAAGCACACGAGTGTAAGTGATCTACTTTTTGACTGGTTTAGCCTATTTTTGAATTTCTAATCTGGCTCAAAATGTTGTCTCTAGGGTCACACAAGGTATTCTAAGATTTTAACCAGACGAACATTCTGACCAAGTTTCATGACTATCAAGCTGAAAATGTGGCCACTAGAGTGCACACGTGGTTATTCTATGATTTGGCCCAGTGACCTACTTTTTGACACGGCATGACCCAATTTTCTATGTGTCCAAAATTTTAACAAATCAAACATTCTAACCAAGTTTCCTGAGTATCAGGCTGAAAATGTGACCTCTAGAGTGTACACATGGTTTTTCTAAGATTTGGCCCAGTGACCTACTTTTTGACCCAATGTCACCCAATTTCAAATTTGTCCCAGATTTCATCAAGATAATCATTTTGACCAAATTTCATGAGTATCAGGCTGAAAATGTTGCCTCTAGACAGCACACAAGGTTTTCTAAGATATGACCCAGTGACCTACTTTTTGACCCTACATGACTCACTTTCAAAGAAGTCCAAGATTTTATCCAGACAAACAACATTCTGACCAAGTTTCATGAGTATCAGGCTGAAAATGTGGCCTCTGGAGTGCACACAAGCTTTGTATAAGATTTGGCCCGGTGACCTACTTTTTGACCCAACATGACCCAATTTCAAACTTGTCCGTGATTTTATCCCGACAAATATTCTGACTAAGTTTCATGAGTATCAGGCTGAAAATGTGGCCTTTACAGTGCACACAAGCTTTTTCTAAGATTTGGTTTTGTGACCTACTTTTTGACCCAACATGGACCAATTTTGAACTTGTCTAAAATTTCATCCAGAAAAATATTCGGACCAAGTTTCAGGAGTATCAGGCTGAAAATGTGACCTCTAGGAGTGCCCACAAGGTTTTTCTTAGATTTGGCCCCATGATCTACTTTTTGATCCAACATGACCCAATTTCAAAATTATCCGAGATATTATCAAGACAAACATTCTGACCAAGCCTGATGCGTATTAGGCTGATAATGTGGCCTCTAGAGTGCACACAAGCCTTTTCTAAGATATGGCCCCCGTGACCTTCTTTTTGATCCCACATGACCCAATTTAAAACTTATCCGAGATTTTATCCAAACAAACGTTCTGACCAAGTTTCATGAGTATCAGGCTGAAAATGTAGCCTCTAGAGTGCACACAAGGTTTTTGAAAGATCTGGCCCTGTGACCTTTTTGACCACATGTGACCCAATTTCGAACCTGTCCAAGATTTTTTCTGATCTGGCTTAAAATGTGGCCTCTAGAGTGCACACAAGGTAAATGTTGACGACCTCACGACAGATGACAGACGACAGACACAGCACAATCACAAACACTCACCTTGTGCACTTAGTGCTCAGGTGAGCTAAAAATGATCCGTGAATATAGACACAGACCATTCTACTTACCTAATGACAATGACTTGATTCTCTGTATTCTTCATCATTCTACCATATGCTGTGCTGGCGATGGCAAATAAATGCCTGTAACAGAAAGAACTTGTGCTTAACTTTTCACGAAACAGTTCCAGTTTTAATGACCATGATTAATTAATTGTATGGTGTTTAATGCCATTTTCAACATTATTTCAGTTATATTGCAGCAGCAAGTGCACCTATCCATGCTTTCCTGGAATTTCTTTTACCATTACTACGCACAATATTCTTTCAAACCATGGGCTGCTTTCCCACATACCCATCGTCGAAACAATGGTCAGCAGTGACAGAAGAATGAATCCTGTCGCAATGACTACCATCAATCCCCGGAAGGAAATTGGCTGCGCCAAGTATCAAACCAGCAACCCCCTGTTCTCGAGTCCTGTACACTGCCGACTGAGCTACCAGGGCTTGGCTTTAATGACGATGAGGAAGACTCCTTTTGAAAACAATTTGGAACAAGGAGAAATGCTGATAAACAGCACTGTCTACTTTTCCCACAAAGTTTTTTTTTCCTTTCAAAGACTACTCCAACCATCTGAGTTAATACTCTATTGTCATCTGAAAATGCTTTCAATTGGGATAGGCCTAGGATATTGTTGTCTGGTAATGAGTTATTCGCATTAACCCTTTCCTACACTACAAAGTTTTAGCCTTGTCCAAAATGACAGCATTTGCAGATGACAATTTCAATGAGGCTCAAATTGTAAAATTTTCTCTTGATGGGGTTGAAAACAATGTGGGAAAAGGAGAAAATACTGGTTACCAGCATTTTCTCCTTTTCCCACAATGTTTTCAAAAGGCTTCTTTACCAGGGTTGTTAAAAGGCAACATTGAGAGGTAAAGGGTTAAGAAAAAGATCTTTCTTATCAATACTGTCTATTTTCTACATATGAGCAGTGCTCTGGCAAAAAGGAGTCCAATGCTTCTATTTAATGCATTAAACCAAGCAAATCTTTACATAATTATTATCCATTTTGTCCAACAAATGGCTGAATCATGAGGTAGAATATTCCATGGACATGCATAAAAAATACTTGGTGTGAGCATTTTCTCCTTTTCATACTCTAATTGTATCAGTTTCTGTAACGACTCTATACTTGTGAATCTTTACCAAACGACAAAATTTTACATCTGTCCAATTTGAAAGCATTTGCAGACATATTCAGTGTGCCTCAAATCAAAGGATTTTTCTCTGAACAGGTGGAAAACATTGTGGGAAGAGGAGAAAATGATGGTGACCAGTATTTTTTTTCCTTTTCCTACAATGTTTCCAAAAGCCTTCTTTCTCAGGATCTTTAAAACATGGGATTGTTTGGTAAATGGTCAAAGAGGACAACAATAGCATCGCATGTAGATGCATCGTGAGAATACTGTACAATAAATGAAATTACTGGTGTAGGAAGTTTCTTTTTTTTTGTACGACAATATCATGTGAACTTTATAATGGGCTAGTAGATTAACTTACGGAGGCAGTGCACCAATCAGCTGTCCCTCGTATCTTTTGACCATGTCCAGTCCATAGATGTTGAACATGTGATAGGGGTTGACAGACACCAGAATACTCCCACAGTACGTCTAAATAAAAGGACAGAACAGAAACATGTGGGGGCCATATTCATCAACTGTTCTGATCGCATTCTAAATTCAGAGACTAGCCATCTGAATGGCAATCATCTATGTTACCCAGAAGGCAATGGTTACAGCTAAGCATCAAGAATTGAAGTTAGAACAATTGGTGACTTTGGCCAATGATCAACAAACCAACCATAGAGGAGTCTCTATTCTTGTATCTAGCCTTCTGATATACTTGCTGATATTACCCCTTATCAGACAGAAATGAGTAATAATGGGAATTTATGGTTAGGTTTACCTGGCTTTATCCTTTACAACATAAAATTTAACCCTAAAAGCTAAATAAAACTTTCAAGCGGATAGTAAAAACCCAAATGATATTTTTTCAAACTTGTTCTTTGGAGAAAAATATCTCTTTATATCGGACAGTGTAGATCTAAGATCAGACTGCCTGTTCTGTGCAGTCTGATCTTTATCTACACTGTCCGAAAAAGGTCAGTAAGTCGCTCTTAGCAGGGTTAAAACTTGGCCAAATTCTATGTATTTATAGAACACAAATCAAATGTGGCCCAAATGAAGGACCTTGCCTTCAACAAAGTAGAAAAATTGAAACAAGAGGGCCATGATGGCCCTGGGTCGCTCACCTTAGTAGAGTGCCTTAAAGGTTTTTCTTTAATTTGACCATGTGACCTAGTTTTTGACTGCAGGTGACCCAATTTCAAACTCATATTTCATGAAGACAAACATTCTGACCAATTTTCAAGTCAATTGAGCAAAAAATGTGGCCTCGAGTGCCTTAAAGATATTTCTTTAATTTGACCTAGTGACCTAGATTATGACCCCAGGTGACCAAAATTTGACCTGGTCTTTGACTATATCAAAAGAAACATTTTAACCAATTTTCAAATCAAATGAATAATATGCCCACTAGCTATTTCTTTAATTTGACCAAGTGACCTAGTTTATGACCCCAGTTGGCCCAAATTCAGACTCATGTGAGATTTTACAAAGACAAACATTCTGACCAATTTTCAAGGCAATTAATAAGCAAATAATGTGGCCTCTAGAGTGCCCACAAGGTATTTCTTTATTTTGACCTAGTGACCTAGTTTATGGTTCCAGGTGACCCAAATCCAAACTCATCTGGTATTTCATCAAGACAAACATTCTGGCCAAATTTCAGGTCATTTGAGCAATATGTGGCCTCCAGAGTGCAAACAAGGTATTTCTTTAATTTGACCCAGTGAACTGGTTTATGACCCAAGTTGACCCAAATTAATCTTATGTGAGACTTTATAAAGACAAACTTTCTAACTAATTTTCAAGGCAACTGAGCAAATAATGTGGCCTCGAGAGTGCCAACAAGGTATTTCTTTAATCTGACCTAGTGACCTAGTTTATGACCCAAGATGAACCAATTTTGAACTCAATGAAATTGTTGCGCTTAGATGGGCAAACAAACTTGGTAGAAGAGAATCACTACATACCAAATATCAAAGCTCTACGCCTTCCAGTTTTAAAGAAGAATTTTAAAGTTTTCCTTCTTTGTTCCTATGTTTGAACTTGTGACCCCCGGGGCTGGGCCAGTTTTGACCCAGGGGCATCATATGAACAAACTTGGTAGAGGTCCACTAGGAAATGCTACATACCAAATATCAAAGCTCTACACCTTCCCGTTTAAGAGAAAAGGAAATTTAAAGTTTTCCTTCTTTGTTCCTATCTTCGAATTTGTGACCCCCGGGGCAGGGCCAGTTTTGACCCAGGGGCATCATGTGAACAAACTTGGTAGAGGTCCACTCTGAGATGCAACATACCAAATATCAAAGCTCCACACCTTTCGATTTCAGAAAAGAAGAATTTTAAAGTTTTCCTTCTTTGTTCCTATGTTCAAACTTGTGACCCCCGGGGCTGGGCCAATTTTAACCCAAGCAGTATCCTTGGAACAAACTTGGCAGAAGTCCACTAGGAGATGTTACATACCAAATATCAAAGCTCTATGCCTTCCCATTTAAGAGAAAAAAAAATTAAAGTTTTCCTTCTTTGTTCCTATGTTTGAACTTGTGACCCTCGGGGCAGGGCCAATTTTGACCCCAAGGGCATCATATGAACAAACTTAGTAGAGGTCTACTAGGTGATGCTACATACCAAATATCAAAGCTCTACGCCTTCCAGCTTCAGAGAAGATGATTCTTAAAGTTTTCCTTCTCTGTTCCTATATTGGAACTTGTGACCCCTGGGGCAGGGCCAACTTTTGCCCAAAGGGCATCATATGCACAAACTTGGTAGAGATCCACTAGAAGATGCTACATACCAAATATCAAAGCTCCATGCCTTCCTGTTTCAGAGAATAAGATTTTTTCCTATGTTGGAAATTGTGACCCCCGGGGCGGGGCCAGTTTTGACCCCAGGGGCATCATATGAACAAATTTGGTAGAGGTCCACTAGGTGATGCTACATACCAAATATCAAAGCTCTACGCCTTCCAGTTTCAGAGAAGATGATTTTTAAAGTTTCCCCTCTTTGTTCCTATGTTCGAACTTGTGACCCCCAGGGGCAGGGCCAGTTTTGACCCCAAGGGCATCATATGAACAATTTGGTAGAGGTCCACTAGGAGATGCTTCATGCCAAATATCAAAGCTCTATGCCTTCTAGTTTTAGAGAAGAAGATTTTTAAAGCTTTCCTTCTTTGTTCCTATGTTGGAAATTGTGACCCCCCCGGGACAGGGCCAGTTTTGACCCCAGGGGCATCATATGAACAAACTTGGTAGAGGTCCACTAGGAGATGCTACACGTCAAATATCAAAGCTCTATGCCTTCAAGTTTCAGAGAAGAAGATTTTAGAAGTTTTCCTTCTTTGTTACTATGCTCAAACTTGTGACCCCCGGGGCGGGGCCAGTTTTGACCCCAGGGGCATCATATGAACAAATTTGGTAGAGGTCCACTAGGCAATGCTACATACCAAATATCAAAGCTCTACGCCTTCCAGTTTCAGAGAAGATGATTTTTAAAGTTTCCCCTCTTTGTTCCTATGTTCGAACTTGTGACCCCCTGGGCAGGGCCAGTTTTCACCCCAAGGGCATGATATGAACAAACTTGGTAGAGGTCCACTAGGAGATGCTTCATGCCAAATATCAAAGCTTTATGCCTTCTAGTTTTAGAGAAGAAGATTTTTAAAGCTTTCCTTCTTTGTTCCTATGTTGGAAATTGTGACCCCCCCGGGGCGGGGCCAGTTTTAACCCCAGGGGCATCATATGAACAAACTTGGTAGAGGTCCAGTAGGAAATGCTACATGCCATATATCAAAGCTCTACGCCTTCAAGTTTTAGAGAAGAAGATTTTTAAAGTTTTCCTTCTTTGTGACTATGCTCAAACTTGTGACCCCCGGGGCAGGGCCAGTTTTGACCTCAGGGGCATCAAATGACCAAACTTGGTAGAGGTCCACTAGGAGATGCTACATACCAAATATCAAAGCTCTGCGCCTTCTAGTTTCAGAGAAGAAGGTTTTCAAAGATTTTGCTTTTTTTTTCCTTTTTTTTGCCATGGCAACCAGAGTTGTGGGTGGAATTCAATTCTCTGAACAATTTTGGTAGAGCTTCACCCAAGGAACATCCCTGCCAAGTTTCATCAAGATTGGCCCAGTGGTTTAGGAGAAGAAGATGTTTAAATAAACTGTTGACGGACGATGGACAACAGACGCCGGACATAGGGCGATCACAATAGCTCACCTTTAGCACGTTGTGCTAAGGTGAGCTAAAAAGGAGATCGTGCAGCATTTTCTCCTCTTTCCACAATGTTTTCAAACATTTTCTTACTCAGGGTCTTTAAAATCAAGGATTGTATGTTCAAGGGTAAGAACCTAAAGTGCTACCCACAACTACTAACACTACTAAAATTTGTGGTCTGATCTTGATCTTGCTCTGTGAAGAGCTGAGAAAGTCTGACCAATAGCAATCTTGATGTTGCAGAAATTTTTAGTCAGTTGCAGGTCATTGGCAGCAAAAATGTTCAGGAAGTAGGAGTTCACCCTTTACCCCACAATCCTGCCATTTAACGACCCTGGGAAAGAAGCCTTTTGAAATCATTGAGGAAAAGGGACAAAATGATGGTAATCAGCATTTTTTCCTTTTCTCACAATGTTTTCTAACTGATCAAAGAAAAATTGCACCATTTGATCCACAATGAAATTCTTGCCTGCAAATGCTTTCAATTTGGACAAGGCTAAAATTTTGTTGTCTGAAAAAGGGTTAAATAACAAAAATTCAGATAAATTATCATTTGTTTACGAACTTCACATTTGTAGGTTTTGCGTCAACTAGTAGCTTACTGGTAATTCTTGTATTTATAAAAAGATTTTCAAAATTATTACATTCTAAAATGAGTTGCACCGTCTGACCTTGTCCAAAAATATCTGGAATTTTTTTAATGACATGTCTTGGCCTAGTCATCTGTGTTTGACAGCGTAGAAAAAAACATTGTCAGAAAAGGACAAAATCCTGGTCACCAGCATTTTCTCCTTATCCCAAAACGTTTTCAAAAGCCCTGTTCAATAGGGTCATTAAAACACAGGATTGTTGGGTAAAGGTGTAACTTATTCACTCACTATGTTTGAATTTAGAGGTCTCAAAAAAAAAAAAATTTGAATAATACCACAGATACAAGACGATTAATTTATTTAGGTGGATAAGTTAAAACATTCCGGCAAAATGATATTCTACATAATTATGATGATTCAATCCTTACCTTTTTACCAAACGACAAAATTCTAACCTGTCCAAATGCAAAGCATTTGAGGATGACAAATTAAACATAGCTCAACTTATGGAATTTGTTCATGAAAGGGAAGAAAACATTGTGGGAAATGGAAAAAATGCTGAATACCAGCATTTCCTCCTTTTCCACCATCTTTTCAAGAGCTTTCTTTCTCAGGAAAATCAAAACTCAGAACTAACCCTTTACAAAATAATCCCAAGTTTTTACCACCCTGAGGAAGACGGTAAAAGAAAACAAGAGGGCCATGATGGCCCTGGATGCTCACCTGAGTCAATAGGCGAAATTCATTCAACATGCATAATTCAATTTCTGACCAATTGTCAGGTCAATTGAGCTTAAAATGTGGCCTCTAGAGCGTCCACAAGGAATTTCCGTAAGTTGACCTAGTGACCTAATTTATCACCCCACATGACCCAATTTAGAACTCATCAAAAAATTTATCAAGACAAACATTCTGAACAGTTTTCAAGTTAATTGAGCAATAAATGTGGCCTCTAGAGTGCCCACAAAGTGTTTCTTAAATTTGACCCAGTAACCTAGTTTATGACCCCAGTTGACCCAATTTCAAACTCACCCAATATTTCATCAAGACAAACATTCTGACCAACTTTCAAGTCAATTGAGCAAGAAATGTGACCTCTAGAGTGTCCTAAAGGTATTTCTTTAGTTAGACCTAGTGACCTAGATTATGAGCCCAGGTGACCCAAATCCAGACTCATCTAAGATTTCATCAAGACAAACATTTTGACCAATTTTCAAATCAATTGAACAATAAATGTGGCCTCTAGAGTGCACACAAGGTATTTTTTTAATTTGACCTAGTGACCTAATTTAAGACCCCCACATGACCCAAATTCGGACTCTTGTGAGATTTTATCAAGACAAACATTCTGACCAATTTTCAAGTCAATTGAGCCAAAAATGTGGCCTCTAGAGTGCCCACAAGGTATTACTTTAATTTGAACTAGTGACCTAGTTTATGATCCCAGGTGACCCAAATCCAAACTCATCTAAGATTTTATCAAGACAAACATTCTGACCAAATTTCAGGTCATTTGAGCAATGAATGTGGCCTCTAGAGTGCCAACAAGGTATTTCTTTAATTTGACCTAGTGACCTAGTTTATGACCCCAGGTGACCCAATTTCAAACTGACTGAACATGTTGTGCTCAGGTGGGCTAACAAACTTAGAACAGGTTCACTACATACCAAGTAACAAAGCTCTATGCCTTCAAGGTTTAGAAAAGAAGAATTTTAAAGTTTTCCTTTTTTGTTCCTATGTTCGAAATTTGTGATCCCCCGGGCGGGGCCAGTTTTGACCCCAGGGGCATCATATGAACAAAGTAAGTAGAGGTCCGCTAGGACATGCTACATACCAAATATCAAAGCTCTATGCCTTCCAGTTTCAGAGAAGAAGAATTTTAAAGTTTTCCTTCTTTGTTCCTATGTTCGACACTTGTGACCCCCGGGGCAGGGCCAGTTTTGACCCCAGGGGCATCATATGATCCAACTTGGTAGGGGTCCACTAGGAGATGCTAGATGCCAAATATCAAAGCTCCACGCCTTCCAGTTTCAGAGAAGAAGAATTTTAAAGTTTTCCTTCTTTGTTCCTATGTTCAAAGTTGTGACCCCCCGGGTGGGGCTAGTTTTGACCCCAGGGGCATCATATGAACAAACTTGGTAGAGGTCCACTAGGAGATGCTACATACCAAATATCAAAGCTCTACGCCTTCTAGAATCAGAGAAGATGATTTTCAAAGATTTTCCTATTTTTTGCCTTTCTGTTGCCATGGCAACCAGAGTTTTGGGTGGAATTCAATCTCTTGAACAACTTTGGTAGAGCTTCACCCAAGGAACATCCCTGCCAAGTTTCATCAAGATTGGCCAAGCGGTTTAGGAGGAGAAGATGTTTTAAGGAATTGTGGACAGACGGACAGACGGACGCCAGACAACGATCCATCACAATACCTCACCTTAGCACTTCATGCTCAGGTGAGCTAAAAATGTGGGAAAAGGAGAAAATGCTGGTCTCCAGCATTTTCTCCTTTTCCAACAATGTTTTCCAACCTTTCAAACACATTTACCATTATTTGAATCACATTTAATTTGTCCATGGCAAATATTCTTAGTTGAAGGAATCTAAAATTTTGTTGCTTGATACAGAGTTAAAGCTCAAAATAAACCTCACCTGCATTTTTAATCTAGAAATAAGACAACTGAGATTTCAAGGTTGCTCTTTTCCACAATGTCTCTGCTTAGGCAGACATTATAGATCAAAGATCAGACTGTACGTTTTGTGCTGTCTGATCTTGATCTACACTGTCCATAAAAGCAATTTCAATTGTGAGAGAGACTTTAGGAGCTTGTTCACAGGACACAGATGCTAAGGATCATCTGTTAGATCACTGTAACATAACAGACCAATCATTTGAAAGTAATTCACCACAGTTGCATAGGAGACTAGTTTTAACGAGAGAAAAATGCAGTGAACAAGTACAGATGTTATTGATAACCTCTCACATCATTCAAACACAGTTTGTTCCAGTATTTCTCTTATTTTTCATTATTTTCTTGAACCTTTTCCAGTTTTGTCAAGAAAGTCTTGTACTTTTCCAAGTTGATGACAGTCCATGTCACAATACTGATATCTTGCAAAAATAAGATCAATTTAACAATAGGGCCATGATGGCCCTGTATCGCTCCACTGGCTTATAAATATAAACCATAAAGAGAAGTCATCACTATATAAGCCCTTATAAAACTTTGACCCCAGGGCTACAGTCAGACTAAATGGGGAATATGTGTATTAGAAGAATAACATGCAAAATTTGGGAGTTCTTGGCCTTATGATTAGTAACAAGACGGTTTCTGAACTTTTCACTCCATAAACCCATGTAAAACTTGTGACCCCTGGGGCAGAGCCAATTTTGACCCAAGGGCTATAATTTGAAGAAACATGATAGAGGTCTACTACATGAAGCTACATGCCAAATTTCGTAGCCCTATGCCTTATGGTTTCAGACAAGAAGATTTTTAAAGATTTCCAATATTTTTCAGTTTTGTTGCCATGGCAACCAGAGTTTTTGAAGGAATCAAATTCTTTCAAGAAATTCTGAAGAGGACCATGGCAGGATCATTTCTGTGAAGTTTCATGAAAATTGGATGGGTAGTTTCAGAGAAGATGTTTGAAATAAAAGTTAACACACGGACGGACGCACGCATGCACGACGGACACCGGGCCATGACATAAGCCCGCTGGCCTTTGGCCAGTGGAGCTAAAAACTAATGACCAATACTATACTATACTATACTACAGTATTCTCATATCCAATTTTGCAGCAAAAGTTGCTTTGTGGCAAAACGAAAGGCAAATATTCTATATCACAAATAACTTTCCACTTTACCAGAATGTCTTCACACCTATTCACGTATTCATCTTTGATCTACAACCTCTGCTTTGCTAAGACATTCACAACAAGATTGACCTTGAAACTGCAATTATTTGGGCCTTATTCCTAGACAGGAAATGTTCCTTGGTCTCATTCTACTCTCTACAGGATAACTTTTAACTCTTTACCAAACAACAATTTTCAGCACTTGATCAAATTCAAAGCATTTGCAGACGACAAAATAAATGTAGCTCAAGTAATGATTTCTGTCTTTGATAGAGTAGAAAACATTGTGGGAAAAGGAGAAAATGCTGGTTACCAGCATTTTCTCCTTTTCCCACAATGTTTTCAAAAGGCCTCTACTTCAGGGTCGTTAAGACCTGGGATTGTGTGGTAAAGAGTTAAAGTGCTAAGCTAGAATTCTTTTTGTAGACAATATAAATCAAGATAAGAATGTAGTTCAAGGCCAGTATGCACAGAACATCCAGAAATACTTACATAAATCTGATCATTGCCGTATCTGGTCTGGAGATTTTCCAAAATTGTTCGCTCATCCAGCACACTGGAAACAGAGACAGAGGTTTCTAGGTTTGTAAGGTAGAAAATGATTTGAGCTGTGCTCTGTGAAAAGGGGACTTAACCCATATGCAAAAGTATCAGCCATGTCAGCATGTGCAGTCTGCGCAGACCAGTTGAACCTTTTGCAATTGGTAAATTGTCTGCCTGTTAAAGGACCATTCTACCTCATTTTTTCCCGTGATTCAGCTGTTTTTTTTTGGTAAAATGGATTTACCATATGCGACAACTTGCTTAGAGCTTTGCTTTACATGTATATATGCACTAAACCCCCTTTTCACAGAGCATGGTTCATTTCTATATGATAATTGGTGTCAAATACCTTCTAGCCACTAGAGTAAGCCACAGTACAAAATTGTGGGTTTTCTCCATAAACATTATTTCAGTATCAGAATGATTTCCCTGGACTGCTCATGAACAAGTAATTTCTCTTATTTCTACAATATTTACTATAAGAGTCTGCTCCAAGGTGATAAAAACATTAGCTGCATGTCTCTGTCACAAAACAGAGGCATGATATTTAACATCAGTTCCAACTGTGACAGTTATTTCAAAGGTCTTAATTCTTTACCAAACGACATAATTTTGTACTTGTCCAAATTCAGATCATTTTTAGACGACAAATCTGGTATAACTCAGAACATGAAATTTGTCTCTTATAGGCTAGAAAACATTTTGGGAAAAAGGAGAAAATGCTGATTACCAGCATTTTCTCCTTTTCCCACAAAGTTTTCAAAAGCCATTTTCCTTAGGGTTGTTAAAAGTCCGGCTTGTGTGGTAAAGGGTTAATGCTCACACTAGCCAATCCTTCCCAAATGCAAACATTGGTTTCTAGCCATATCATACATTGTCATTCATTTGGTATCCACTTTTGTCATTTCTTACCTTGTTCAAAATCATTAGAATACCAAATAAACCAAACAGACATTTTCAAACTAGAAAATTAATTAATAAGACTTCCCCCCCTCCCCCATTCTACCTAAATGTCACTTATAATTGGGCCATGCCATGCAAAAAGAGGGCTTAATGCATCTGCAACAAGTATCTATCCAGATCAGCTTGCGCAGGCTTACCTGGGCCGAAAATATTTGCTATTGGTCAATTTTCTGCATGTCAAAGGACCACTGCACCTCATGATTCAGTCAGTTGTTATACAAACTTGTTTTTTTATGGATCCATAATTATGTGAGACCTGCTTGGTATAATACATCATAGAGATGCATTAAGCCTCCTTTTGCCAGAGCATAGCTCAATTTGTTACTTCAATCATTCATCAGTATATTGATCCATACAGTAGACAATGACTTAACGCAAAGCGTGTGTCAATAACTTAGTATTTTTTCTTTTTATGCTATGTTTACTGTTACTATAATATTGCAAATGTGCCATTGGAATTAGGTAGTATTACACTTGTAAATTCATAGGCTTCGAAACTGTTTAACCAAATGAAAGGCATACACTGCTTAAACACACACACACACACACACACACACACACACACACCCCCTTCAGAAGATGGCTTTGGCAACAAAATGCCATTATGCAGAAACACTAACCTGAAATTGCTCTTTGGTTGATTTGGATCAGGGTTTTATTACTGTTTATAGCCTTGTTGTACCAGACAATCCCATTTTTAATGACCCGGACAAAAAGTGTCTTTGCAAAGATGTGAATAAAGGAGCAATTCCTCCTTTTCCCACAATGTCTTCCGAGATATCTAAGACAAATGTTTCCATCTTTGCTGCACTTTGACATCTGCAAATGCTTTGAATTTGGAAGTATTTACTTTTGCCATTTGGTTTAAAGAGAAATTAAACAAATAACCCAGAAAGAAGAGAAACAGCTTGCCAACATTCTTTTCAATCAGAAGAAAAAATGAAAAGCATTATTCAATCCCATCCAAGCTTGCTTTTATTTTGAAAGTCATTTGCAACAGATGTGTAACTTTGTTTGATAACAACAACTGGAAGTTTCTTGCATGGCCTAAAATTCCTGCCAACTGATGTATTTTAGTATGGGGTATACCAAAAACTAACTGCCAGAAGTCAATTTTCTGACACTATCCTTCCTTCAGTGAAAATCACTCTGCAACTGATTTCTCAATTCAATGTTTACAAGTTGGCTTCTTTAAAAAAGAAGCCAGGAGAGGTCAGCATCAATGTTTTCAAATAGCTTACTGTTTTTAATTTCAATATATTTTGGTACATGTAAACAAATAAGTAAGGCATTATATGATCGCCACTGTGTAAAAGAAGAAACCTCTTCTGCATTACATGACAGACACGTGACCTTTTTCCCACGTTTTCAAGTCGCGTGATCTTTTCCCCCGGTGTTCTCTTTTTTAACGAAATTCTTTTTGTGTGTGTGTAGCTTTATTTGTTTAATGAAAAATTACAACCACTGGAAAAGTCATTTGCAATCAAATCAATATAACAAATCCTTTTTGAAATCCGTCATATAAAAACAAAACATGTCTATTTCCTATTTCAGTTTTTTGATTTTGGTTTATTTATAAAACCATGACGAAAGAGACTGTGTATCAGAACGATTTCGCAGAAAAGCATGGAGTTAGGCAGCAATTTCTGAGGCAGTCTGCCTTTTAAACTCACCACTGTTGGAGAGGTCTGATGACCTCTCCAATGACTACAAGGTAAACTCATGGTTAACAACAACAACAATTCAAAACTTTTTGGCATGGCCTAAAACCCCTCCAATCAAGGTACAGCAAGTATAGCAGTTCATAGTTAACCAGTTTGAAATCATTCCAACAAATAAATAATGTATATGTACAAATTTTCCCTCTCTATGTTTACTTATTTAGAAACAAGTGATAAGATGAAACCAAAGAAAAAAAGATTTCCATTTTTGAACCGCACCTACTTTTGACTGATATATAAGAGATACCGTATATATATGGCTATCACAAGCACTGATTGAAATCTCTTTACAACAAACTCTTCACCTCAGATGACAAAACTTGAGAATCCTCCATGCTGATAGTGCTTTCAGACAGTGCCTTAATTCTTTATCAAACAACAAAATTTTAGACTGGTCCAAATTGAAAGCATTTGCAGATGACAAATTTAAATGTAGATTAATTAATGATTTCTGTCTATGAAAGAGTAGAAAACATTGTAGGAAAAGGAGAAAATGCTGGTTACCAGCATTTTCTACTTTTCTCGCAATGTTTTCAAAAACCTTCTCTTAGGGTCGTTAAAAGTAGGGATTGTGTGGTAAAGACTTAAATGAGATTTAAGTATGGGATTTGTCTTTGAAGAGTAGAAAACATGGTAGGCAAAGGCGAAATCGATAGTTACCAGCATTTTCTCTTTTTCCAACAATGCGGTAACCTTTTACAATACAATTCCAAGTTTTAACGACCCTGAAGGAGAAGGCTTTGGAAAAAATTGTGGGAATATTAGAAAATAATGGTTAACTGCATTTTCTCCTTTTACCACAATGTTTTCTACCCTATCAAAGACAATTCCATCATTTGGGTTGCATTTAAACTGTAGTTTGCGAATGCTTTCAAGTTGAACTATGTAGACTTGTCAATAATTGAAAGCAATTGCAAACCAGAATTTGAATGTGACTCAAATGATAAAATTGTCTTTGATATGGTTGAAATCATTGTGGGAAAAGGAGAAAATACTGGTCAGCAGCATTTTCTCCTTTTTGCATGTTTTTAAAAGCTTCCTTTATCAGGGTAGTTAGAACTCTGTATTTGTCTGGTAAAGTGTTAAAAATACATCTATTTGCTTTGTTTGTTTATTAGTATTAGAGTTTAATGCAGTTTTACCAGCTTAGGTCATATCACAGCAGTAAGTGCACCTACACATGTGTTTCCTGGCTTTTTCACTCTAGTACTGACTTTTAAAGCCACTGACTACTTTTCTCATACACAACAGAGGTGAAAAGCGAAAAGTCACGGGAAAGAAAGTTTGCCCCAACTGGATATTGAACTCACAACCACCAGGCCACAAGCCTATTTGCAATCTGGGGGATATGTTTACGGTGTAATGGCACCTGTCATAACTTGGCCGAGTTCATAACTACATTTAACCTTGTCCGCATCAAGGAGGTTTCCATTTTGAAATACTGCTAGTCACCTAGCCTTAAACATGGCGGTGTCCATGTAAATCGATTAGCACCAGCAACATTAGCCATGATGATAAGCAACCTGAAGCTGAAAAATGCCTACAGAACCACCTTAGAAAATAAATGTACTATTTGTCAACGGACATGTATTTAGAAAGATTCTGAGAGAAAATTGTGACTTTTTTTTGTCCTAAGTTGAGTATTATGATTAAGAACAGTAAAGTTTTGTATTTCTGGCAAAGAAATGTACTGTGTAGGTGCATATCAAGCTACGTGATACAGCCTAGGGACTTGATCAACAAATCACCCAAGGTTTACCAAATGGGTGTAATGGATGAAGGGTGAAAGACTTTACTTATCCTTTTCAAATTTTATAACCTATATATCTGAATGGAAATTGGCCTTGTCCCAAACATAGTACTTATCTCTCTTAACTCTTTACCAAACAACAAAATTTTAGACTGCTCCAAATTGAAAGAATTTGCAGACGACAAATTAGATGTAGCTCAAATGATGATTTCTGTTTTGGATAGGGCAGAAAACATTGTGGGAAAAGGAGAAAATGCTGGTTACCAGTATTTTTTCCTTTTCCCACAACATTTTCAAAAGGCTTCTTTCTTAGGATTGTTAAATGTCGGGATTGTGTGGTAATGGGGTAAACATTTCCATCATGAAGGTCTTTTTATTGTATTTATGATGGTTTTTACAGAAAATTTCTTTGACCAACAAGGATTTTCTTTGCCATTGTGACAAAAGGATGCAACTGCTTGTAACAGTAACAGCTCCTTATCCAACACAATTTTCCATAATTTTTTAATTTTGTTTTTTGTAATTTGAATTTTTTTTGTATTTCCTTATCCTTATATTCTAATTGTGAGGATAACAGTAGTTTTTGGTAGGTGTTAAACAGCATTTAAAATGTTTAAGGCTTTACCAGACATCAAAATTTCGGGTGTGTCCAAATCGAAGCATTTGCAGATGACAAATTAATGTGACTCAAATGTTCAAATCTGTTTTGAAACTGTAAGAAGAAATTGTGTGGAAAGGAGAAAATTCTGGTTACCAGCATTTTCTCCTTTCCACACATTGTTTTCAAAATCTTTTTTATTCAAGGTCACGATTTAACCCTTCACCACACAATTTAATCCAGACTTTAAACGACCCTGAGGAAGAAGTCTTTTGAAAACATTGTGGGAAAGGGAGAAATGCTGGTGACCTACTATATGACGGACAAATTTCATGTCTTGAGTTGCATTTAAAATTCTCGTCTGCCAACGCTTTCAATTTGGACAAGGCTAAAATTTTATCGTGTGGTAAAGAGTTAAACACTGGATAGTTTGGTAAAGGTCAAGAAAAGAGCCTTAAGAACAACAAAATTGCTTTGAACTCTTTACCATACAATACCCAGTTTTAACGACCCTCAGAAAGGCTGTTGAAAACATTGTGGGAAACGAAGAAAATGCTGGTAATCAGCATTTTCTTCGTTTCCTGCAATGTTTTTGCATCCTTTCTGATACAAATCCCACCATGTGAAGAACATTCAATTGGTCGTATGCAAGTGCTTTTAATTTGGACCAGTCTAAAATTTTGTCAACTGGTTAAGAGTTGAAGGCAGAGATTATCAGACACTGGCAAAAACTGTCATTCTTTTTTTTACAAGTAAAGATGCTGTGAAAATAAATTTCAGGGCATGGATGTTTTCTGTTTGATCTTTACAAAAGTGATAACATTTTAGACGAGTCAAAGATAACAGCATTTGTAGGTGACAAATTACAATGTTGCTAAAATAAAAGGACTCATCTTCGAAAAAACAGTTGAAAGTGTCCAAAAGATTGTCGAAAGAGGAGAAAATGCTGGTCACCAGCATTTTCTCTTTTTCCCACAGTGTTTCTAAAGTTCTTTGGTGTTTTTCACTGTTTTTGTTCACTGTTCACACATATTATTTTCAGTTACATTACAGCCACACATACACCTATCCATGTGTTCCAGGGATTTTTTCACAGGTACAATCATTTTTTAGCAGAGGGAAGAATAAATACTGTCAAATAAACTGTCATCAATCCACAGTAAAACTGATAGCCCAGGCTAGATCAAATGATTTATGTGCAATGTATTTACAAGACTCTGTCTATACTGGGCTTATTGGGATTTTTTTTGAGGGAAATAAGGTTGAAATAACAAAATTCATGTAACTCACTCTAGTCTGATCATGTCTTCCAGACCCCTCTCATCTTCTCCATCCGGGCCATCATGCCCATTCATAATGGTTGCCATAATGGCTGACAACTTCTTATGTAATGTTAATCTGAAAAATGAAGAAGACTATTTAACCCTTAACCACACAATCCCTAATTTAACCCTTTACCACACAATCCCAACATTTATCGACCCTGAGAGAGAAGCCTTTAGAAAACATTGTGGGGAAAAGGAGAAAATGCTGGTGACCAGCATTTTCTCCTTTTCCCAAAATGTTTTCTACTCTTCCAAAGACCAATTTTAATTTTTGAGTCGCATTTATTTTTTCGTCTGCTAAAGCTTTCAATTAGGACAAGTCTAACATTTTGCCGTTTGATAAAGAGTTAAACTGCCCTGAGCTAGGAGGCTTTTGAAAACACTGAGAAAAGGAGAAAATGATGGTAACCATGATTTTCTCCTTTTCCTACAATGTTTTCTATCATGTCACAGACAATTCTAATGATTTGAGACAAATCTAATATGTTGTCTGTAAACGCTTTCAGTTTGGACATGATTCTTAACTCTTTATTACACAATTCCGAGTTTTAACGACCCTGAAAGAGAAGGCTTTTGAAAACATTGTGGGAAAAGGAGAAAATGCTCTAACCAGCATTTTTTCCTTTTCCAACAATGTTTTCTACCCAATCCAAAACAGAAATCAACATTTAAGCTCAACATTTAAGCTACATTTAATTTGTCGTTTGCAAATCCTTTCAATTTGGACTGGTCCAAAATTTTGTCATGTGGTAAAGAGTTAATATAAGACAGTGTAGGTCAAATATAAGACTGCGCAGTCCCATCTTGCAATAGTCAAAGATTCTGTTTCCTAATACCATGCAAAGAGTTAGTCTTTTTTTGAATACCACATAAGTGAACCCTTAACCACACAATCCCAACTGGTTACCAGCATTTTCTCCTTTTCGCACCATGTTTTTAAATGTCCTCTACTTCAGGGTCCTTAAAAGTCGGGATTGTGTGGTAAAGAGTTAAAGAATCATTTCTTCCTCCCAAAACCTTTGTTGTGGAACCCCATTGTATGGTCTCGTATAAATATTTCTAATAAGTAACCACAAAACAGGTTTTAGACAAGTTGGCTTCTTTGAAAAAGGATCCAGGAGAGGTCAGCATCAATGTTTTCAAATATTTTAGTGGCTTTTAATTTCAATATATTATATTGGTGCATGTAAACAAACAAGTAAGGCATTATATAATTGCCGCTGCGTAGGAACCTACATGACAGACACATGACCTTCCCGCGTTTTCAAGTCACATGATCTTTTCCTGCGGTGTTCTCTTTTTTAATGAATTTTTTTTTTTCCCGCTTAGCTTTATTTGTTTAATGAAAAATTACATCTACTGGAGAGACCATCTCCAATCAAATCAATATAACAAATCTTTTTTGAAATTGTCATATAAAAACAAACAACATCTATTTCCTATTTCAGTTTATTGATTTTGGTTCATTTATAAAACCATGATGAAACAGACTGTGTATCAGAACAAATTCATAAAAAAACATGGATTTAGACAGCAATTTCTGAGACACTTTGCCTTTTAAACTCACCACTGTTGGTGAGGTTTCATGACCTCTCCAATGAGAACTAAAATGACACTACTCTTTGAATCACAGAATATTCCCATTACCCCATATCAACTGTAAATATATCACAAAACAATGCAGTAAAAAGCTTTGTCATTGTGCATTATGGATAATAAACATGAATCAAACGTTTACCACACAATCCCGAGTTTCAAGGACCCTGAAGAAGAAAGCTTTTGAAAACATTGTAAGAAAAGGAGAAAATGCTGGTAACCCGTAAAATGTTTTTCCCACAATTTTTTCTACCCTATCAAGGACAGGAGTCATCTTTTGAGCCATGTTTAACCCTTTACCACACAATCCAGACTTTTAACAACTCTGAGAAAGAATCCTCTTGAAAACATTGTGGGAAAAGGAGAAAATGCTGGTAACCAGCATTTTCTCCTTTTCCCAAATTGTTTTCTACCCTTCCCAAAACAAATTTTAATTTTTCAGTCACATTTATGTTGTCGTCTGCAACTGCTTTCAATACAGACTGGTCTAAAATTTTGTCGTTTGGTAGAGAGTTAATTTTTTGTTTGCAAATGCTTTCAATTTGGTTGAGTCCAAAATCTTGTCATTTCATAACAGGTTTAGCATTGTTATCTAAATACAAATGCGATAGAAATTCACAGCAGATGACTTTGAAAACATCCTTGTAAAATATAGATGATCAATGTTAAAGGCCCAGAGACTGCCAAAAGTAAACAATGCAGCTGTTAAAATGCATCTAAATTTAAATCATAACAGATAGAAGTATAGAAGCTCTTGTGAAGATAGCAATTTGTTATTGCACAGTTGGTCCAAGTGTAAGTTGCTGGCAGAAAATGAACTTCAAAACTTTGTAAAAAGTTGCCAAGCCGCTCTGCCTTCTCTTTACTTTTTATCTAGTTTTAAAATTCATTTTTCTGATCAATTTGAATGTTGTTGTAACAGAAGAAATTGGTTATTACATGCACCTTCTCCTTTAGCTACAATACTTTCAAATGTCATCTGCTCGGAGACAAAAAACAGTCCACAAAAGGCGATTTGTTGAATGGTCAATTAACTCTTGTGGAAAATATTAGCAGACAAAAGATTAACCCTTAACCCTTTACCACATTATCCCCACTTTTAATGACCTTGACTTTCGAAAAAAACATGGAAGGAAAAGGAGAAAATGCTGGTAACCACCATTTTCTTCTTCTCACACAATGTTTTCAATGCTATTAAAGACAAATCTCACCACTTGAGCAATCTTAAATTTGTCATCTGCAAACGCTTTAGTCTAACATTTTGTCGTTTGATAAAGAGTTAAGCCGCTAAATACATGTATAGTATAATGAAGATTTCCACCCAATAGAATATAACAAAACATTGAAATTACAAAGTGCTTGTTGCTGGAAAAAACTAAGCGTAACAGACAGTGTAGATCCAAGATCAGACTGCAAGTTTCTGTGCAGTCTGATCTTAATCTACACCGTATGCAAAAGAGCCTTGAGTCACCCTTCAGCAGCCTAAGTGTTAAATGTAGCTCAGGTGATGCATTCTGTCTTTGCCATTGTAGAAACATTGTGGGTTGGGGGAACGTTTTCAAAAGCCTTTTACCTCAGTGTCATTAAAACACAAGATTGTTTGGTAACAAGTTAACAACTAGGGTCACTGCTAAAGCAAAAACTTGTTCTTTAGGATTTTTTCTAAGGAGAATACAATCAGAAACTGTGTACCTGTATTTAACTGTACTCTTTGTCCATTTTTAGATTGTGTTGCACTTCAACCTAGAATATAAACAAATCAGGGTAAATTCAAATAGTATAGAAAATGTCCATTGTGAGCTTGATTTAACCCTTTCCTAAATGTCCATTGTGAGCTTGATTTAACCCTTTCCTAATGACATATTTAAGATGTCCAAATTCAACACACTAATGGGAAGGGAGAGGCACACACTAATGGACCCATGTGACCAAGTCTCACTATCAAATGCAAGCACCTAAATAACAAGAGCGCCATTGACCATAAAGCACTCACCTGAGTACAGTCATCTAAGATTGATAAAGCTGAAGAGATCTTGGTTGTAATGATGTAAAACACATGAGAGTTTGTGACCTACTTTTCGACTTTGAACTATTTTTGAACTTGTCAGAGATATCATCAAGACAAACATTCTGAGATTTTTCCCGAGTAAATGTGGCCTCAAGATTGCACACAAGATTTTTCTAAGATTTGTCCCAGTGAACTACTTTTTGACCCAAATTACCAAAATCTGAACTAATATATCATCAAGATAAACATTCTGACCAACTTTCATTAGAACTGATCTAAAAATGTAGCTTCTAGAGTGCTCACAAGTTTTTTCTAAGATTTGGCCCAATGACTTATGTTTTGACCTGACATGACCCAATGTTGAACTTGTGCTAGATTTCATCAAGACAAACAATGTCATTCTGACCAAGTTTCATGGGTATCGGAATGAAAGTCTTGCCTAAAGGATGCGTACCAGGTTTTCCTAAAATTTGGCAGACTGACCTTCTTTTTGACCCTACATGACCCAATTTCAAACCTGTCAGAGATATCATCAAGGCAAACACTCAAAGTTTCATGAGTTTACAGCTGAAAATAAGGCCTGTAGAACGAATACAAGGTTTTTCTAAGATATGTCCCAGTGACCTACTTTTTGACCTGACATGACCCAGTTTCACACTTATCCAAGATATCATCAAGGCAAACGATTTGACCAAGTTTCATAAGTATTAGACAAACAAATGTGGCCTCAATAGCGCACACAAGATTTTCCTAAAATTTGACCTGGTGACCTACTTTTTGACCTGACATGACCAAATTCCAAATATGTACGATATATTATCAAGACAAACATTCTGACCAAGTTTCATGAGTATTTGACTGAAAATCTAGAGTGCACAAAAGGTTTTTCTAAAATTTGGCAGAGTGACCTAGTTTGTGACCCAACATGATCCAATTTCAAACTTGTCAGAGGTATCATCAAGATGAAAATTTTGACTAAGTTTTATGAGTCTTTGGCTGAAAAAGTGGCCTCCAGTGTGTTCACAAGATGTTTCTAAGATTTGTCCCAGTGACCTACTTTTTGACCCAACATGACCCAGTTTCAAACTTGTCTGAGATATCAAGAAAAGTATTCCAACCATGTTTCATAAATATTAGACTAAAAATGTAGCCTCTAGAGTGCACACAAGGTTTTACTAAATTTTGACCTGGTGACATACTTTTTGACCCAATAATACCCAATTTTGAACATGTCTAAAATATTATCAAGACAAACATTTTGACTAAGTTTCATGACTATATGACTGAAAATGTGGCCTCTAGAGTGCACACAAGGTAATTGTTGACATCTGGAGGCAGGACGACGCACAATGGACGCCAGACACAGCAAGATCACAAAAGCTCATCTTGAGCACTTCATGCTTAGGTGAGGTAAAAAAGCCTGCATATATGGTACAAAAAAATGAACAAGCAACCCTCCCTGACAACTACCCAAACATTCTTTGATAGTTTACATTCTTTCACACCTGTTTTCTATACCTTTCATGACATTTTAATTTCGATAACAATCACCAGATGATGTAATAAATTTGTAGGTAGTTGTCCTGCATTAGGTGTCAATAGTATTTTAACAGATTATTTCAAAGCATATGTCTTAACTGTTTACCAAAGGACAAAATTTTCGACTTGTCCAAATTCAGAGGATTTGCAGACGACACATAGAGATGGCAGAAAACATTGTAGGAAAAGGTGAAAATGCCGGTTACCAACATTTTCTCCTTCTCCCACAATGTTTTCAAAATCTTCTTGATAAGGCTTTTAAAACTTAAGATTTTGTGGTAAAGGGTTAAACTCTACCAAACAACCCTGAGTTTTCACAACTTTATAATAGACTGCTTCTGAAAGACATCAGCAGACAACAGGGCAGCTCAAGTGATAGGACTTGTCTTTGAAAGCTTCAAAAAATACTTTCTACTTTTTCCACACTGTTTTCTGTCCTTTCAAAGAAACCTTGAATCACTTGAGTCATCTCCAATATGTCATCTGCAAATACTTTAAATTTCTAGGGCTCTAAGTTTAGTCACCTGACAGGGAAGCTAGAAAAAATTACCTGTTAAAACATGAAATGCTGTGGACCAACTTACAATCAATTTAACCCTTTACCACACAATCCTGACTTTTAACAACCCTGAGGAAGAAGCCTTTGAAGACATTGTGGGAAAAGGAGAAAATGCTGGTAACCAGCATTTTCTCCTTTTCCCACAATGTTTTCTACTCTTACCATAACAAATTTCAAATTTTGAGTCACATTTATTTTGTCGTCTGCAAATGCTTTCAATTTGGAGTGGTCTGAAATTTTGTCGTTTGGTAAAGAGTTAACAAACTTTAAGGCAGAAGATATTGTTCTTAACATGTCATTCCCATTTTGCCTCATTGTTTAACCCTTTACCGCACAATGACGCGTTTTAATGCCCCTGGGAAAGAAGCCCTTTGAAAACATTGTGGAAAAAGGAGAAAATGCTAGTAACCAGTATTTTCTCCTTTTCCCATAATGTTTTCTGTCCTATCAAAGAAAATTTGCACCATTTGAGCCACATTCAAATTGTCGTCTGCAAATGCTTTCAATTACCGGTAGGACAAGGCTAAAATCTTGTCGTCTGGTAAAGGGTTAAACAGTTTTGTTTTTTTTCATGAATCAAACCTAAATCTGTATGGATTTATAATTCTATACCATAATTTACAAGGATGAAGGACGTTTTTAACCTTGCACAACAGTGTTCAGATGCCAATACATCATCAAACCAATGTTCAGTAGTAAGACAGGACTGATTTCTGTTGCGATAATTATCATCAATCCTCAAAAAGAGCTTGACAAGCTGGGATTCACACTCGTGACCCATGAATTACTTGCCCTGTTTGTTACAAGCAAAGCTACCTGCTTGGCTTTCAAAGTTGTCAGCTGCAAATCAGATCCAATAGGTACTGAACACAACCTTAACCCTTAAAATGCCTTTCACGGCTATAGTTGCATTTGCGGCCAGTGTAGATCAAGATCAGGTGGCACAAAAATGCAGCCTGATCTTTGATCTACACTGTCTGCTTTGCTGAAACACTTTAGATAAATGCAATCATGAAACTGCAATTATTTGGGGCATATTTCTAGGATGAAAATGTGTTGTGTAATATGTTTATCCCATGCTCTAAGGGCTAAAGTGCCTTTCCCTACTTTAGTTGCCTTTGAGGCTGGTGCAAATCAAGATGAAACTGCACTAAATTTGCAGTCTGATCTTTGATTTACACTGTCTACTTTGCGGACACATTCAAGACAATGGCAACCTTGAAATCACTTTTATTATGGTCTTTAAATTTCTAGAACAAAAATGTCAGTTAAATATTCAGCTTAGGCTACCTAATTTCTTTAATAACAGAATGTTACCCTATCTTGTTTGTACTATCTTACCTTAGTTTTACGATTCAAAAAGGTTTAAAGCTTCGTAGATAAAGGTAAAAGGTTATACATTAAACATGTACATAATTTCAATAATGTATCATTAAGTCTTTTTTCCCAATACAACAGTAATCATTTACATAAGTCATTATCATAAACATTTTTTTCTAATCATACAACATACTTCTACAGGGGAAACAATGGAGAAATATGTTTGAAAGAAAGGAAAATGTCTTTTATTTAGTGATGTGGAATATAGTGTGGGAAACAAAGCAAGTGCTTGCTAACAGTAATTGCCTGTTGCAAGCAAATGCTCCTTTTCCTACAGTGTTTTCAAAAAGTCTCTACAGTAGATAGGTAAAAAGTTGTATATACATAACAATGAGATAATAACTCCTAAGGCAAAGTGACAGTAAAAGCACTTAACTGCCATTTTCATCATTTTCATCCATTAACCCCTGGAGCAATAGAGACAACTTACATTGCTATCAAAGATAGTGTGGATCTTGAAGATCAGACAGCAAAGAATCTATTTTAATCTTCTGATCATAGAGTCGGCTACCCTTTGAGACAATGGCTGGCCGAAACAGACTCCAACTTGCAATACTTTGATCTTTTTTCCCAGAATAAGAAGTCTACTATATGTTTATTTATTCATCCTTGACTTAACACCTTACCGCACAATGTCGCATTTTGACACCCCTTTTGAAGCCTTTTGAAAACATTGTGGGAAAAGGAGAAAATGCTGGTAACCAGCATTTTCTCCTTATTCCACAATGTTTTCTACCCTATCAAAGAAAAGTTGCATCATTTGAGCCACACTGAAATTGTCGTCTTCAAATGCTTCCAATTTGGACAAGGCTAAAATTTTGTCATCTGGTACAGGGTTAAGGCCTTTACCACACAGCAAAATTTTAGATTTGTCCATACTGAAGGGATTTACAGACAATGATTCAAATGTATTTAGGATGACAGTATTTGTTCTTGAATAGGAAGAAAATATTGTGGAAAAAGAAGAAAATGCTAGTTACCAGCATTTTCTCCTTTTCCCACAATGTTTTCAAAAGCCCTCTTTCTCAGGGTTGCTGAAGTCCTTTGATCATGTGATAAAAGCTTAAACCTGCAAGCACTGAATTAATGACATGGATATATTCACTGTATATGATTGAAATTTTGAAACTTTCTTTTAACTCTTTACCAAATGACAAAATTTTAGACTGGTTCAAATTCAAAGCCTTTGCAGACGACAAATAAAATGATCCTCAAATGATGTGAATTTTATCAAAAAGGATAGAAAACCTTGTTGGAAAAGGAGAAAATGCTGGTTACCAGCATTTTCTCCTTTTCCCACAATGTTTTCAAAAGTCCAATTTCCCAGAATCGTTAAACTCTGGATTGTGTGGTAAAGGGTTAAATACCATAATACTAAATACATGTATCTTAGAATATAGTGGACAGAATAGATTAAAGATCAGACTGTTCACTTGCATCTATACTGTTTGTACTGTCTGCAAAAGTTTCTTACCATTTCACAGTTTCACAATTCTAGCTGCTATTATAGCCAGTGTAGATCGAAGATCAGACTGTACAAAACATACAGCCTGACTGTCCGTGTACGCTGTCTACTTTGTCGAAATATTCTAAAAGCCATTGATAGCCTTCAAACAGCAGTTATATGGACTTGTTTTTTTTTCAGACTGAATTTTGTATACATGGTGCTTTGAGGTTCAAACAGGCTTAATTAGCTTTTATGCCGCAAATCAAAATTTCTAAGGAATGATCCATAAATACAATTTGACATAATCTTTCTTCACAATCATATCAGCCATGCTCTGTAAAAATGGGGGCTTAATGCATTTGCAAAAATAAATCTACCCAGGTCAGCCTACGCTGACTGTGCAGGCTAACCCGAGCCGAAACTTGTTTGCTTTTCGTCAATTTTCTGCACGCAAAAGGACCAGTGTATCTCATGATTCAGTAGGTTGTTATACAAAACAGATTTTCGGGATGCATAATACTGTGATGACTTGCTAGGTACCATGCATCACGGAGAGGCATTAAGCCCCCTTTTGCCAGAGCAGAGTGACTCATACAGATACTTCACATTCAGTTGAAAGATATAATTTTAGACTTTTAAATCATTAACTCTGTCTATTTTTATGAGATCAAATATGATGTCATTGTACTGCTTTAACCCTTTACCACTATACAAAATTTTAGACCTGTCCAAATTGAAAGCATTTGCATTCAAACGTTTCAATGTGGCTCAAATGATGCGATTTTACTTTGATTGGGTAGAAAACATAGTGGGAAAAGGAGAAAATGCTGGTTTCCAGCATTTTCTCCTTTTTCCATGATGTTTTCAAGTCGGCACTGTGCAGTAAAGGGTTAACTACAAATCCACGTAATCAATGTGTCATTAACCATGAGACATTCCCAAAAGCCTTAATGTGAAACTCAAGCGCGAAATGCAAAAGTACTTCAACAGGAAACAAAGCCCATTAAGAAAATACTCTTGAAAAATATTTATTTCTCACTTCTGTCTTTCTTCTTTACAGATGATTCTCCTGCCATCCATCACTCAGTTTAGTAATAAATCATTTTTGAAATTTGGGAAGATCCTAATTTTTTACTAGTCCAAATTAAAGGATTTAAATTGTTTGGATTTAAAGAATTTACATTAATTTAAATTGTTTTCAGGGCTTTCAGACATTTTTGCTAACTTTAAACACCTCTGAATGCATCTGCAGCCTATACATTTTGCAAACACGATATTGCTGTGACTATCATTGCGCTGAACCCTGATTAGGTCCTAATACAAACGACAAAGATCATGATGAGAATGTGCAAGTCTGATCTTCAGTCTATACGTTTTTTGCCGTGCATTCTGACAAAAACGGCCTTGACATTACAAAATTAACACTCTCTTGGAATGCCTCTTTCCTTTAATTCTGTACCAAATGACAAAATTTGGACAAATCCAACTTTAAAGCATTTGCAGACGACAAAAAAAAAAAATTGCTCAAGCGGTGAAAAATGTCTTTGATAGGGTATTCAAACATTGTGTGAAAAGGAGAAGATGCTGGTTACCACCAATTTTTCTTTTCTAGCAATGCTTTCATCAGCTGTCTCTCTCAGGATCACTGAAACTCAAGATTGTTTGGTACACGGTTAATTACCACTACAACTGGTTAAGATAGCAACTTGAGACATAATGTCTTCTGGTCTTTTGTTGAATCACTCCTGGCCTCAATATTTGTTCAAGATATCTGATGGTTGCACACAGTTGCAGGAACTCGTACCACTCATCAGTGACTGGATTGATAAAACATTTTTGCAGTCAAGCTTGATAAAAGCATTTGAAAAAACAAAGTCCTTTACATCTATTAGTTAACTCTTTACCAAACAATAAAATGTTGCACACATCCAAATTGAAAGCATTTTGCAGAAGACAAGTCAAATGAGGCTCAAACAAGGAAATTCGTCTCTGAAAGGATAGAAAACATTGTGAAAAAAGGAGAAAATGCTGGTAACATACCAGCATTTTCTCCTTTTTCCACAATGTTTTCAATAGCTTTCTTACTCAGGGTCGTTAAAACTCGGGATTGTGTGGTAAAGGGTTAACTCTTTGCCTACCATTGACAATCTAAGGCTGTACCAAACAACAAACTCTATAGACTCTTCCAAATTGAGGGCTTCTGCAGACAACCAATTCCAAAGAGACACAAATGACCCAAAGATTTTTGATTGTGGAAAACATAACAGGAAAAGGAAACAATGATGGTAACCAGTATTTTCTCTTTAACTCTTTACCAAATGACAAAATTTTTTACCTGTCCACATTAAAAGCTTTTGCAGACAACAAAATAAATGTTACTCAAAAAGTGAAATCTGTTTTGAGAAGAGTTAAAAACATTGTGGGAAAAGGAGAAAATGCTGGTTACCAGCATTTTCTCCTTTTCCCACAATGTTTTCAAAAGGTTTTTCTCTCAGGCTTGTTAAAAGTCGGGATTATGTGGTAAATGGTTAAGCAACGATTTTTTTCAAAAGACTTCAGATGCTGTTAATCAAGATCAGAATGCACAGAAAGTGCAGTCTGACCTACAGAGAATGTGTTGTCTGATCAAGTCTGCTGTAGATCAAGATCAGAGTGCACAGAATGTACAGTCTGACCTGCAGAGAATGTGTAGTCTAATCGCTGATCTACACCATATGTGACTTCCACCTGAATTTATTGAACTGTTTCTTCAATTGCTGTGCAGTTTAGCCATCGAAAAGGAATGATTTATGTCTGAAAATGCTTTCAATTGAGACCAGTCTAACATTTTGTAATTTGGTAAAGAGTTCAGTAAAAGTGACAAAATCACTTACATTCGAAAACGTTTAGAGGCTAATCCATTCTAATTCCCTCACTATCCTTTATTAATCCACTGTTAATCCTAAATACTGCAAATCCAACCTGAAAGAAAAGAATAATATTACATGTTATCGAGTAACAAAGCTTGTTTTTTTCCTGGTTAACCCTGACGCTGCTAAGCGCAACTCGGGACGCCTTTGCGGACAACGTAGATTAAGATCAGACTACACAAAAAGTGCAATCCGATCTTTGATGTACACTGTCCGATTCAGTATTTTCTTTCCATTTAAATCAACTTCAAAATCACAACATTGAGTTTTTATTATTGTGTAAAAATGTTTGTTTCAAATATCCAGCAGTCTAAGGATTTCAACAAAATTTTTGTTCAGAGCATGATTGACAGGTAGCAGTGAAAATGACTTTTTTTACCCTTTACTAGATGATTCAATCTAAGACTCATCTAAATTCAAAGGATTCATTGGCAACAAATTCACTGTAGCACAATGACTGAATATGTCCTTCTAAGATAATGACAAGAGGGCCACTGGCCCTAAAGTGCTCACCTGAGTAAGGTCATCTAGGATTGATAAGCTGAAAAGATCCTAGTCGTGATGATGTAAATCACATAAGTGTAAGTCACCTACTTTGTGACAAACTTGACATTTCTTTTTAATTTTGAATCTTGCTGAAAATGTGGCCTCTACAGTGCATTCAGGTTTTTTCTAAGATTTGGCCCAGTGCCTTACTTTTTGAACCTACGAGGCTCAATATCAAACTTGTCCGAAATATCATCTACAGACACATTCTGACCAAGTTTCATGAGTATCAGACTGAAAATGTGGCCTTTAGACAGCACATAAGGTTTGTCTAAGATTTGGCCCAGTGACCTACTTTCTCACCGAGTTTTATGAGTATCAGGCTGAAAATGTGGCCTCTAGAGTGCACACGAAGTTTTTCTAGAATTTGGCCCAGTGACCTACTTTTTGACCTGATATGACCCATTTCCAAAGTTGTCTGAGATTTCATCCAGAAAACATTCTGACCAAGTTTCATGAGGATCTGGCTGAAAATGTGACCTCTAGAGTGCACACAAGGTTTTACTAAGATTTGACCCAGTGACCTACTTTCTGACCTGACATGACCCAATTTCAAACTTGTTCAAGATTTTATCAAGATAAACAATCTGACCAAGTTTCATGAGTATCTGGCTGAAAATGTGGTCTCTAGAAAGCACACAAGGTAAATACTGATGACTGCATGACTGAGGACAGACACTGGACACAGCACGATCACAAAAGCTCACCTTGAGCACTCTGTGCTTAGGTGAGCTAAAAAGTAGTGGAAAAACAGGAAAATACTGGCAACCGGCATTTTCTCATTTTCCAACAATATTTTCAAAAGCATTCCTCCTCAAGGTCGTAAAAGCATGGTATTGTTTTGGGAAAGGGTTAAGGCCTTGTTGAAGCAAACTTTTGTAAACATTGTTGAAAAAAGAGCACTTGCTTTCTACCAAAATTTCCTGTCATCTCAGTAACTCATGCAAGACAACACAATTTTAGACCTGTCACTAGTGGAGGCATTTGCATCTTTTTGCAGGTGACAAAATTTAGCTCAAGTGATATAATTGATGTTTGAAAGGATAAAGCAAATTCTCCTTTTCCCACAGTGTTTTCTACCTTTTTTGATAACTTTCTGCCATTTTCATCAAATTTAAAGTTGTCGTCTGCAAACTCTTTCAATTTGGACCAGTCCAAAATTTGTCGTTTGGGAAAGGGTTAATAAATGCAGGATCATGCATGGCTTAGTAGTAAAGGTCTAGGATTTGAACCCTAACCATAGCTTTTACTTGGGAGCACATTTAGGCAAAATGCTCCTAAGCTCCAACCCAGCACTATTAAAACCCAGCACACATATATATGAGCTATGCTCCAGGGAAAAGGGGACTTAATGCATCTCCGTGATATAATATATAAGTAGTCATCACATAATTATAGATTCATCAAAGCCTTTTGTCTACCAACCGACTGAATCATGAAGTACACTGGCCATCTGACCTGCAGAAAATTTACCTCAAGCAGAAAGTGTCAGCCCAGATCAGCCTGTGCAGACTGCATAATACTTTTTGCACATGCATGACGCCCTGTTTTCACAGAGCAGGGCTCAAACACAAGTGCTGTCAATGCGATACTACTGAAAAACTATCATTAACACTCTGGATTGTGAATGGTACTGGGTTAATTCTTACTATCAATATAAAACTGTTAGCCAATCAGAGGGTCAGTTCTCCAATCAATTACTTTTGAGTAACTCGGGAGATTCAAATCTTAGATTACTGCCCCTTGCCCTCTCTTGGCAGAGTTTACTGTAACGCTCAAGTGTTGAAAAGTTTTTTCTTTAAAATAATGGTATTCAAAATACTACAGTCTTACCATGCACCAATTAACATAAGTTATTCAAACAATTCATAAACCAGTGAGGTCTGCAACCCTTTTGTTTTCTTTGCTTTACAAAGGCCTGTCCCAGCCACTTAATCCAACATCAGTCCTGAATTCTACCACATGACAAAATTTAAGACATGTCCAAATTGAAAGCATTCGCAGACAACAAATTTTACATAGCCAAAGTCATACTACTTGTTCTGGAAATGGTAGAAAACATTATGGGAAAAGGCGAAAATGCTTGTAACTGCCATTTTTCTCCTTTTCCCACAATGTTTTTCAAAATCACTCTATCTCAGGATCCTTAAGTCCCTGTATTATTTGGAAATAGGCTAACCCATTACTCCTTAACCCTTTACCACACAATCCCGACTTTCAACTCTGAGGAAGAAGCCTCAGGAGAAAGTGATAACCACCATTTTCTCCTTTTCCCACAATGTTTTCTACTCTTCCCATGACAGATTTCAGTTTTTGAGTCACATTTATTTTTTTGTCTGCAAAAGCTTTCAATTTGGATTGGTCTAAAATTTTGTTGTTTGACAAAGAGTTAAACAAATTTGAAGCTTTGAAAACATCCATGGAAAACAGGGACTATTAGACTGAATGAAGGTATAACCCTTTCCCAAACAATTCTAAAGTTAAACAACACTGAGGAAAACAAATTTCGTAACTTTGTGGGAAAGGAGAAATTGAAAGGCGAGTCATTCTTCTTAACGGCTGTTTCACCTTTTACCACACAATCCCATGTTTGTTACAACACTGAGCAAGGAAACTTTTAAAAGCATTAGGCGGAACACAAGAAAATGCTGGTAACAGGCCAGCTCCATCATTTGGGCCACGTCTTATTTGTAGTTTGCAAATGCTTTGAATTTAGACGAGTCTAAAATTTTGTCCCCTGAGGAAAATTTGTCTATAAAACAGTTGATAACATTTTGGGAAAAAAGAGAAAAGGCTGCTTACCAGTCCTTCCTCCTTTTCCCACAATGTTTTCAAAGGCCTTCTATCCGAGTGTTAAAACACAGGATTGTTTGGTAAAGGGTATTATATAGAAAATCGAAACTGAAAGTAACCCTTAGAGTGTGAATAAACCCAATAGACATTTTCAGTCGAACCCCTATAACTGCAAACTTCATGGTTGCTTTTGTCTATAAAGACTTAGCAAGGCAGACAGTGCAGACAGTGTAGATACAAGATAAGATTGCATATTTTGTGCAGTCTGATCTTGATCTACACTGGCCAAAAAGGCAGTAATGAAAGGTACATTATCTCTTTACCATACGAGAAAATTGCGGACTTCTCGAAATTGAAAGTATCTGTGGACGACAATATAAATATGGCTCAAATATGGAGTCTGTCTTTTAAAGGGTAGAAAACTTTGTGGGAAAAGGAGAAAATGCTAGTTACCAGCAGTTTCTTCTTTTCCCACAATGTTTTCAAAAGGCTTGTTCTTCAGGGTTGTTAAAACTCAGGACATTGTGGTAAAGAGTTAAGGGTTAAGTTATCAGAAGTAAAGAATTCAATTGAGAAAACGTGCAGCCATAAGAAAAACTTCAAAAAAATCTTCAACAAAATGTTTCCTTCCATTCAATGCACTTAATCAACGATGAAATCAATATGAAATGAAGTTATACAGCTTATTTATTATGTCTGAAGAGGTTTAAATATGACAAAATATGCTTCCATACTGCATTAGATCTTGAGGTCAAATTGAGCTCTCCTACCACACAGAGATTTTGTTGACACACCTAAAGTCTACTATTATCACATGATCTTGAGTTTAAATAATCCTGAAGAAGGAGGTTTATGAAAACATTGGTTTCATAAGGCTGGTAACCAGCATTTTCTACTTTTCCCCCATGGATTTCTACCATTTTACAAACAGAGATCCTCTTTTAAACTGCATTTAATACACATACCATGTGATTTTCACTAGGTCCAACTAAAATGTCATCTGATAAAGAGTCAAATCATAACCTCCTACAGACCACTTTTAGTCTGATCCTCATGCAGCATGCCACTTATGGAATTTCAGCTCTTTACCAAACAACAAAATCTTGGACTGGACCAAATTAAAAGCATCTGCAGACGACAAATTAATTGTTGCTTAATTCCTATTTCTGTGTTTGATGGGATAGAAAACATTGTGGAAAAAAGAGAAAATGCTGGTTTACGGCATTTTCTCCTTTCTCCTCCACGTTTTTAAAAGCCCTCTTCCTCCGGGTCGTCAAAACCTGGGATCGTGTGGTAAAGAGTTGAGGCCAAACAAGAAATCATTTGTATTGTAGGTGTAACTTACAGTCACAGAAATTAGGATTGAAATTTACAAGCAAGACAGGCTAATAACTGCAATTTTCACTAGCCCAAATAAAAATTCAATAGCAAAAATTAGATTCTGTATTGTTACATGTAAGCCTGTAAAATTAAGATAATACAGGGATAAAAACAAGACGCAAACAAGAGCAGCAAATTGTCGCAAGATACGCCCGTCTTACCCCAAGTTGTAAAGTTGGGGCATAATAATGATAAAGGGGAGGTATAGAAAAATAGTAGTGCAGAATATTTTTTTTACTGTTGATTGAAGATAATGGCAGTGTATTTGTGTTGACGGAACTCTTGTTTATTATTGTATTACTATTAACTCTTTACCACACAGCAAAAGTTTGGACTAGTCCAAATTGAAATCATTTGCAGTTGACAAACTAAATGTAACTCAAAAATTGAAATTTGGTTTGGAAAGGGTAGAAAACATTGTGGGAAAAGGAGAAAATGCTGGTGCATAAAAAATAAGCAATTTATATTTCATGTGCACTGCACTACCCCTTGATGAGATGTATCCAGCCCTAAAATTTCATAACCCGAGGTAGTATAGTTTGAGAGATATGCATCATACAAAATTCAAGTTCAAAAAAAAAAAACAAGAAAGGGCAATAACTGAAAAATTAAGCAAGCAAGAGTTGAAATTTATATGCACAGCACTTCCCGTTGATGGAATGTATCCACACATGAAATTTCATATCCTTAGCTAGTATAGTTCTGAAGATATGCACTGGACAAAATTAAAGTTTCAAAATAAAGAAAGAGCAATAAGTCAAAAATTAAGCAAGAGTTATGGTTCATGTGCACTGCACTCCCAGTTGATGAGATCTATCTACGCATGAAATTTCATAGCCATAGGTAGTATAGTTTTGGAGATATGCTCGAGACAAAATTCAAGTATGAAAATAAGTCAAAAATTAAGGAAGGAAGAGTTATGATTCCTGTGCACTGCACTCCCCCTTAATGAGATGTATGCAGGCATGAAATTTCATAACCCTAGGTAGTATAGTTTTGGAGATATTCACCGGAGAAAATGCAAGTATGAAAAAGAAGAAAGGGCAATAACTGAAAAATTGAGAAAGCAAGAGTTATGATTCCTGTGCACTGCACTCCCCCTTAATGAGATGTATGCAGACATGAAATTTCATAACCGTAGGTAGTATAGTATTGGAGATATTCACCGGACAAAATTCAAGTATGAAAAACAAGAAAGGGCAATAACTGAAAAATTAAGGAAGCAAGAGTTATGATTCCTGTGCACTGCACTCCCCCTTGATGAGATCTATCCATGCATGAAATTTCATAACCGTAGGTAGTATAGTTTTGGAGATATGCTCCGGACAAAATTCAAGTATGAAAAACAACAAAGGGCAATAAGTCAAAAATTAAGGAAGCAAGAGTTATGATTCCTGTGCACTGCACTCCCCCTTGATGAGATCTATCCACTCATGAAATTTCATAACCCTAGGTAGTATAGTATTGGAGATATTCACCGGACAAAATTCAAGTATGAAAAACAAGAAAGGGCAATAACTCAAAAATTAAGGAAGCAAGAGGTATGATTCCTGTGCACTGCACTCCCCCTTGATGAGATCTATCCAAGCATGAAATTTCATAACCGTAGGTAGTATAGTTTTGGAGATATGCTCCGGACAAAGAACTGGACGCCGCCCGCCCGCCACGGGTGATCCCATAATACGTCCCGTCTTCGACGGGCGTATAATTATCACATAATACATGCCACAAAAACAATGTATTTCCTTCCTTTTTATGAAATTCCTGTACTTTTTTCCTTAACATGTGTTCCAGTGCTAATGTGTGAATGCATAATAAACAAGCAAGTTGGTCGCAATTAAGTGTTTTTTAATCCTTTTTTGGTGCAGTACAGGCAGATATTTATTGGTAATTATCAATAAAGTTGGTTCCAGACACTTGGTGCCGGAACACAAACTCTTGATGTAAATTAGCATCACCGACAAAATCTTCAATCTCCACAGACAAACCTTTTTTTGCCCCTAGTTTTTCAGCTCAAAGTCGCAGTATGCAACCATTGTTTGGGCTGAAGTGATATTTTTTAGCTGAGTCAGAATAGAGCACACATAGCAAATTTTAGTGTATCAGCAAAGATTAGTCATTGCATCAAAAACACAAGAAACATGCTCTGGCAGAAACACTGGTAAAGCTGAACTTACAGTCTGAAGTGCCTCTGATAGGACAACGTCAAACTGACATTTTGTTGCATTATGGGTTTTCGCATTTTTGCAGCAACCTATTTTTCAAGTCAATAAATTTTGGGACGAGTTTTACTGCATGATATGACAAATTTGTTGATATGGATAGCGGGTAACTTCAAACCTGTCATGTTACGCTAGATTAGTGTGTGTCTTAATACATAATTATTAATTAAGTTGGAGTTTAGATCCATGAATGGGCTTTAATAGTCATCATCAGATTTGCCAGTGCTTCATTTCTGGAGGCATTTTTCCTACATTGTTGTGTCTGGTGCCACTGGCAACCGGAGCCCTGTTTCTTGAATTTGCTCAAATATATTTGCAGGTGATACAGCCTTTCCATCACACACTCATCTAGCTTTGGGCTAGCTGGCCAAACTTGAAGAATACACTTGCGTTAACCAGCCAAAACCTGTGTACACCTAACTGCAAATGAAGTTTACCCCTAGGCCCCACTCTACAAGCAATCAGGGCAACAAAAATTCCAATGTGTTCAAAATGTATTTAAGCCCTCTTATGCTATATCAGCTATCCCTTTTCTAACCGCAAAAGAAATTTCACAGAGAAAACATCAAAAACCTAGGAAATATCATGTTTTTTCTACATGTACATCTATGTTCCTACTTCAATTTAGTTTTAAAGCAATTTAACCCCTTACGAAACAAAATGTTAGACTGGTCTAAATTGAAAGCATTTGCAGAGGAAAAATTAAACGTCTCAAACTTGATGGGATTTATATAACAAGATGGCCATGATGGCCCTGGATCGCTCCCCTGAGTCAATAGGCCAAACATTCTGACCAAATTTCACAAGTATCTGACTGAAAATGTGGCCTCTATAGCGTGCACAAGGTTTTTTGATGATTTGACCTAGTGACCTAGTTTTTGACCCCACATGACCCAATTTTGAACTTGTGTGAGATTTTATCAAGCCAAACATTCTGACCAAGTTTCATAAGTATTTGACTAAAAATGTGGCCTCTAGAGCGTACACAGGGTTTTTTGAAGATCTGACCTAGTGACCCAGTTTTTGACCCCGCATGACCCAATTTCGAACTCTTCCGAGATTTTATCAAGACAAACATTCTGACCAAATTTCACAAGTATCTGACTGAAAATGTGGCCTCTAGAGCGTACACAAGGTTTTTCTAAGATTTGACCTAGTGACCTAGTTTTTGACCCCACATGACCCAATTTCGAACTCGTCCGAGATTTTATCAAGACAAACATTCTGACCAAGTTTCATGAGGATCGGACTGAAAATGTGCCCTCTAGAGCGTACACAAGGTTTTTCTAAGATTTGACCTAGTGACCTAGTTTTTGACCCCACATGACCCAATCTCGAACTCGTCCGAGATTTTATCAAGACAAACATTCTGACCAAGTTTCATGAGGATCGGACTGAAAATGCGGCCTCTAGAGCGTACACAAGGTTTTTCAAAGATTTGACCTAGTGACCTAGTTTTTGACCCCACATGACCCAATTTAGAACTCGTCCCAGATTTTATCAAGACAAACATTCTGACCAAGTTTCATGAGGATTGGACTGAAAATGTGGCCTCCACAGTGTACACAAGGTTTTTCTAAGATTTGACCTAGTGACCTAGTTTTTGACCCCACATGACCCAATTTCGAACTCGTCCGAGATTTTATCAAGACAAACATTCTGACCAAGTTTCATGAGGATCGGACTGAAAATGTGGCCTCTAGAGCGTACACAAGGTAAAAAGTTGACAACGGACGCCGGACACAGCACAATCACAATAGCTCACCATGAGCACTTCGTGCTCAGGTGAGCTAAAAAAGGACAGAAAACATTGTCTGAAAAGGAGAAAATGTTTTTTTACCAGCATTTTCTCCTTTTCCCATTATGTTTTCGAAAGCCTTCTTCACCAGGATCGTTATAACTCGGTACTGTGTGGTAATGGGCTATACACATGAATGAAAATTACCTGTCTTTAAGTTTTTCAAAAAGCTTGCAAAAGAAAGGTAGGTAGCTGCATGCAGATATCGTTCACCTTCAAGACAAAATGTACAAAAAAAAAAAGAAATAATTTCAATGCCTGAAACAAAATTCCAGGACAAAGTTTGACATTACCAAATGACTCTCTATTTTTTTTGTCATTCTCAAACTGTTATCAACCCTTTACCTCTGACTTCAAACAACCCTGAAAAAGAAGGTTTTTGAAAATGTGGGAAAAGGATAAAAAGCTGGTAACCACCATTTTCTCCTTTTCCCACAATGTTTTCTACCTTTTCAAGAACACATAATATGATCTGAAACACACTTGAATTGTTGCCTGTACATTCCATAAATATGGACAAGTCTGAAATTTTTCTGTGTGGTAAAGTGTTAACTGTTTCAATACACTGATTTTTTGCATTGAGCTTTAAGACCTTTGATGCACAAAAAACCTCAGATTTCCAAAAATTTTTCTTATTAACCCTTTTTTTAATTGGTACTTTATAAATTATGTCTTCAAATAGTATTTTACTGGTGCAAGGCTTGGGTTTCGAAGTGCCTAGCCAAAAGAAACTCCTGAAAGACACACATGCCATGCAAGGAACAGACTCAGCACCTGTATTTAACAAAATGAGCATTTTAACCCTTTACCAAACAATATTTTTAGACTTGTCTAAATTGAAAGCTTTTGCAGACAACAAAATACATGTAAATGCAACACAAAACTTGAAATTTGTTGTATGGAGGACAGAAAAATAGTGTGGGAGAAGAAAATGCTGGTTACCAGCATTTTCTCCTTTTCCCACAATGTTTTCGAAAGCCTTCATCCTAAGGGGCGTTAAAAGTCAGGATTGTATAGTACAGGCCTGCCTAAACAAGTGGATGGTATAGATCCAAGATCAGATTGCATGTTCTGTGCAGACTTATCTTGATCTTTGCTACCCACAAAGGCACCTGCTGAATATATGCAGAGCCCCAGATAATTTTTTGAGCCAAGGAGTATTTAAGCATCATTTTTTTAATGGCAGGGGTAAAATGAAATGACTTTGCTTAACCCTTTCCCAAACGACAAATTTTGGACTGGTCCAAATTGAAAGAGTTTGCAGACGACAATTTTAAATTTGATGAAAATGGCAGAAAGTTATCAAAATGGGGAGAAAACACTGTGAGAAAAGGAGAAATTGCTCGTTACGAGCAATTTCTCCTTTTCCCACAGTGTTTTCAAAAGACTTGTACTGCAGACACGTGAAAACCAGGGCTTGTTTGGGAAAGGGTTAAGCAGCAAATTTTTAAGCAAGAAAATTCTAATGGCAGCGTAAATATCAAGTTTTACCCCATAATTGAACATAGTATGTTTCAATCCCATAAAGTTAACTCTTTTTTTTATTTTATATAGTGTGCAGCTAATGAGATTGATTGAAAAATATGGAAATTTTTCTTATTTTTTTTATCTGTTAAATGCTGAGCATAGTATGAAAAGAAAATGTGTTGCTAAAATATGGATATCTTGGTTACAACTGTTCAGTATTTCCAAGCACTTGATCATCAGAAAGATGGAGAGATGAATTTTAACTTGCAGCCTAAGCATGCAAGTCGTCATTATGAATAAATGCACACAGACAAGGTTTTAACAGTTTTCCAAACAACATAATTTTAGACTCTTTCTTATTTAGAGTAGTAGCAGACAACAACTCAAATGTAGCTTGAATGACTGGATTTGTCTATCATATAGCATACTAGAACATAGTGGAAAAGGGACAATTAGTGACAAATACCTTCTTTAACACTTGTTCCAGTGCTAACACTGTAAAACAAGAGGGCCTAACTTTCACCCTCCCCTGTCAAGTTTGTAGGTTGTCATATACATGTAGTTTTATTTCATAACGCAACCAATGGTGTTTACTCACTACAAAACAGATATTTTGACTTCCACTTCTTGATTTATACAGAGATTTGTGTGAATTCGCTCTTTAAATTCATTATTAAAGACTATAAGACAGATTAAAGTGCCTCTGATCAGACGACATCAAACTGACCTTTGTTTTGTCATAGGTTTTCGTGTTTCTTTCAGCGTCCTATTTTCATACAAGTTAATTTTTTGGAGAAGATTTCTGCATCGATTGATATGAATTCTTCAAGAACCTTTCATGAACCTTAAGAACTGTTCTGGAACAAACAAAACAGTTCCTGAACGGAGGTTCTAGAACCTGAATAATTCTTGAACACTGGTTCTAAAAGCAGGAAAGTGAAAGAACATTAATTCTAGAACACCACCAGTTCTTGAACTGATCTGAAAGTTCTTGAACAGTTGGCCTGAAATACAAATGGTTCTAGAACATTAGTTTTAATACATTGACCAAATTCAACAAACCCTGGTTCTAGAACTGTACCAGTTCTTGAACAGTTGGAAATCTAGAATTTGGTAAGTATATACTCTTCAAAAAAAGTTTTTTGACAGGGATAAAATACAGTAAAACCTTGATATTTCCAGTCTCGAAAATTCGAGAACCCCGCATTATTCGAGGAATTTCCATAGTCCCCGCAAAAAATCCACTATATTGCACCAAAAGCAGATCGGTAATTTCGAGTCTCGATAATCTGAAGATTCGAACACGTATGTTGGTCCCTGTCATCATTTTGCTTCTTTAAATTGATTGTTAATTCTAACACAATACTTTCTCACCTCTCCAGTAATTGTTTTCACACCTTTTCTGCTCAAAGGATTTGGCAAGTCGGCCCGTGTACGGTGTGGTGTAAGTTTTACAATCCATGACAATTACTACAGGGGATTCACATTACCCAATAATTTGGGAAGAAACTGACATTGACTTGATGATGAGAGATTAATGATGACAAGCTGTGACGACCTCCCCATCTCATTTTAGGTTGTCTGATATATTTCGTCTTATAAAATTCACAAAAGTATTTTATTCCTGATTAAACAAGTGATTTTATCTCACGACTACAATTTTCTGTAGTATGTTCGTACATCAACGGTTCAAAGTCATTGTTGACGCTAAAAAGACAGTTTAAAGCATTTGTGATCGGACGATGTTTAATTTCTTATCCGTTTTCGTGTCTATCTATTTATAGCATCAGGGTTTTCCCAAGTTGCTTCGTCACAAAATAAAAAAAAAAGTATGATCACATTTTTCCCCATCTTGTTACGATGACGTCGTGTTTCAAGTTTGCGTGAATACCATTGGTTTATTTACTTGTCACAGAAATTTTCCTGACTTTGACACTGACAGGTTAATGTTATTTTTCACGGGTGTGTAGATATCATGGTGCGTTCTTCTTTCATGGACATTAAAAAGCACCGTGGAACACAGAACTGCTTGCAAAGGTTTACATATATCGACACCAAAATAACTTTTCCTTACATTCTTGAGTTTTAGCGAGAAGTAAATCGCACATTCTCTCTTTTTTTAAATTTTTTGACATCTTGCCCGCTTTCATTCTTCGATCGTTTTCAACTCATTTCTAGTTGCATGTCGCCGTTTTCAAATATATTTCAGGGAAACACCAGTGTTGGAGGAAGATGTAAGTGTAAATTTTCAAATTTTCATTTTCTAGAGTAGTGCAAGCACCATATCAATATTACCTTCTGACATTTTCTTAGTAAACAAATAAAAGTTTGCATACTTTCCTGTGGGGTGACAGTTATTGGGGGCGAATGCAACAGGCGAAATTTTACGATTTTGTAAAAACTACAGTACCGACCTTCCTGGAAAAAAGGTGACTTAGAGTGATTAATTTCCAAGAACTCATACAATCAAAACACATGAATTTACAAAAATAATCACTCGATGTGATATTCTTTGAATGTTATGAAAAAAAAAAGAACAAAAATTCGGGTGTATTGCTCAGGGAAGTATACTTTGATTGCCGATCTTAAACGGAATGCAACTTTGTTTTCACTGATATTTTGGAAATTCGAGAACTGCGATAATTCGAGCATTTTGCTTGTCCCCGTGGGACTTCAAATTATCAAGGTTTTACTGTACTTCCATGTGTCAAGTATTTCAAAAATCGCAATGAAGTTGGATTATCAAAATATAATATAGGGTGAGTTAAAGACAATTCATGGGGAACACCAGCAAATGCACATGAGCGTTACCACACAAACATGTCTACGTCAATTTGCACAAAACACATCCTTCTCAAAATGCATGTGCAACTTCATGCACATGAATTGTACTTGCTATCACTCCATCAATTTGTTTATAAAATGCCATCAACGAAATGCCTAGGACAGACCGCTCTGTGACACAGTATCATTAGCAAAAATCCCAAAATTAAGGTCAGAACAACGTCAAAATGCTATTGGACGTCTACAAGCAGGATCCACACAACAAGGCGTAGCAAACCAATTTGGTGTATCGAGGCAGACAATTTCCAACCTCTGGCGTCAGTGTAACGCTACCCAAAGCGTCCAAGACACAGCAAGGTCAGGCCGCCCCAGAATAACGTCAGTCACCCAGGACTGCTATATACGGCTACGACATTTGCGTGACTGGATCCTCACCACAACTTCAACAATGACAGAAGTTCCAGACTGCGCAGAATCTCCAATCAGACCGTGCGGAATCGGCTACGTGAGGCAGGACTTGCCTCCAGAAGACCCGTCTGACGCAACGTCTTGACACCTTGTCACCACACCGAGCGACTTCAGTGGTGCAGAACACGGCGAAGATGGACCAGAGCTCAGTGGAGAGCAGTCCTTTTCACAGACATGTCCCGCTTTCTGCTCAAACGAAATGATGGCTGTGCACATGTATACCGACGTCACGGGAAGCGTTACGCTGAAAACTGTGTACAGGAGGTTGATCGTTTTGGTGATGGCAGCGTAATGGTGTGGGCAGGAATACGGCACGATGGCAGAACAGGACTTGTTCACGTAACTGGGACTCTAAATGCTATCCGTTGCAGAGACGAGATTCTTCAACGTCATGTCCTTCAATTCATGAACGCCAACGGCGGGGTGTTTCAGCAAGATAACGCCAGACCTCATGTGGCCCGTGTCTGCTGGGAATTTATTCGACAAAACAACACTGAAGTGCTGCCCTGGCCAGCTCGTTCCCCTGATCTGTCTCCGACTGAGCATCTGTGGGATGTCCTGGATCGATGTGTTCGTGAATGGCGTCCACCCCCTCAGAACCTATGAGAACTTGGTGTTGCCCTCCAGGAAGAATGGCAGAACATTCCACAACATCAAATTCAGAATCTTATCGGCTCTATGCGTCTTCGTTGTGAGGCAGTGATTCAGGCTCATAGCGGTCACACAAGGTACTGACCCCTCCATCACTTCCGGCCTTGTGACTCGTGAATAGCAACACTGAACATTGAAATTCGCTATTGATTAAATGTGGAGATTCCTTTGTTTACCATTGTATATAATATAATATACATTATCTCATATACTGCCTTTGTAATTAACCCTGCATTCTTTGTCAAAGAACTTTTTTAGAAGAGTGTATCTTTTGCTTCAGATTTGTGTGATGGTAAAAATCAGCCAGTTGTCTTTCCTTCAACTTGCATAAAATTGGGTTCAGATGCTTGTTTACATTTCATGTGACCCATTGCAGAAAATTGAACAACAGCAAAAGGTTTCGGCCCTGGTCTGCCTGTACGGACTGTGCAGGCTGAACTGGGTTGATATTTTTTGCAGATGCATTAAGCCCCCTTTTCATAGAGCATAGGTCATATATACTGGTAATGCAAATGGTTGAAATATCCCTCTTTACCACACAACAAAATTTTAGGCTTGTCAATATTGGATGCATTTGCAGACAAGTTTACAAGATTGTCTATTGATCTTACAAGTCACTTTTGCAGAATGTTTATTTTACACTAGCACTGTCTGCAAAGTGGACATATACCCACCCACCCCACAACCTTGTCACTGAAGCAGCACAATCAGAGAAACCAAAGTTCCTCCATGAACTTAACCTTTGACCCATGTGACCCAAATCAATTTGGCATCTCCTTGGGTCATGAGGAACACTTGTAGGAAGTTTCAGGGTCCTAAATCAAACAGTTTTGAGTTAGAGCGCAGAAACAAAAAGACAGACAGATGGCCGGACAGATGGACAAACAGATGGATGGACAAACAGACATGGTGAAAGACTGACGAAATCAAACCCAGGTGTAACTGTAACTGTTTTTTCCTGGAGGCACAAAATTTCCGAACTCCAATTCATCAACCATTTACCAAAAACAATCACCTATTTTCACAGCCCGTAGTAAGACGGCTTTTGAAAATATTAAAGGAAAAGAAGAAAATGCTGGTTATCAGCATTTTCTCCTTTTTCCACTATATTTTCTACCTATTCAAAGACAAATCTTGGTGTCTGAGACATATTTAAATTGTCATCAGCAAATGCTTTCAATACAAACAAGATTTCAATTTTGTTGTTTAGTTAACTCTTTACCACGCAATCCCAACTTTTAACGACCCTGTGCAAGAATCCTTTTGAAAACATTGTGAGAAAAGGAGAAAATGCTGGTAACCAGCATTTTCTCCTTTTCCAACAATGTTTTCTACTCTTCCCAAAACGATTTTTTTCTTTTTCATTAATGTTTATTTTGTCATCTGCAAATGCTTTCAATTTGAACCAGTCTAAAATTATGCTGTTTGGTAAAGAGTTAAGAGGGTTCCAAAACATGTAAAAATAGACAGCACAATTCAGATGGTAACAATTTTACAATCCCTGTAAATTTTACTTGATCAGAAATGACACAAAGCACCAGCTTCAGGCTACTTTGGGAACCCAGTTATATGACCAATTAACGCCTTACCACACAGTCCCGGCTTTTCACGAACCTGTGAAATAAGCCTTTTGACAACATTGTGGGAAAAGGAGAAAATGCTGATAACCAGCATTTTCTCCTTTTCCCACAATGATTTCCATCCTTTCCAAATGAAATTTCAATGTTTGAGTCACATTTATTTTGCCGTCTGCCAATGCTTTCAATGTGGAACAATGTAAAATTTTGTCGTCTGGTATAGAGTTAAGAAAAATGTTAGACTTTAACTACATAAGTACAAACCTATCTGTGTCTCTAAGTGCAAGCTATTTTATATACATTATATTCTTTTAGTTCAAAACAAGCCATACTGTAGACTGTGACTGAATTTTATAAGCATAATGCTTTCTCTGCTTTATTATGATAATGCTTTATGCTTACTCTATAAAAATTGCTTGATATATATAGGTGGCCATGACAACAGGATTTACATTGCAGAAATTAATTGTCATGATGAAGACATAATCACTTTTCTACTGTTATCAGCTGAAGAAATACTAAAATATGCTAATATCAGGCAATAGATGGTAAATTAAAACAAGAGAAGCCCAGCACTGTCCAGGTAGTCATTATTGATTATTGACAATCAATATAAGTTTTTAGAGCTCCCTCCTACCTTGATGGGATGCGACTTTCAAAACAAAATGTTGCACTTGACAGAATGTTTTATCCAAGAACTTCGTTTACAACTTTATGCTGTTTTCAACATTCTTTTCCTGTAACACATGAATCATATGCATATAGAGAATATATGGTTGGTGCCGAGATGGATAAAGTTCAGTGAGGCCAAGAAAACTGAGAGGGCGAGTTTTAGCGAGCCCTCTTCAGTGTTCAGGCCGAGCTGGATAAACTTTATCCATCTCGGCACCAACCATGTATTTGATTTATCCCATTTTCTATAGGAACAAAACACCTTTCTACTCCTCATTTTTTAAATTATTTGTTTACAATAGGTCCCCTACGTCCCAGGTGTTCAAGCAGCCTAAGTACTTAATCTAGTGCTCCGAGGAAAGCAATAGTTCCTATTATATCCAACTAGAATATCATATCACTAGAATATCATATCAAAAATGATATTTCCGGAGTAATATCAATGTTTTTATTTCTAAATATGTTGTGTTTTGCTATGTATGCTGACTATCAATGCAATATTTTATACAGTCTCGTGTCATACTGTAGGTGAACATCCAAACAACTCCAGTTATAAACTTTATCCATCTCAGCACCAACCATGTATTTGATTTATCCCATTTTCTATAGGAACAAAACACCTTTCTACTCCTCATTTTTTAAATTATTTGATTTGTTTACAATAGGTCCCCTACGTCCCGGGTGTTCAAGCAGCCTAAGTACTTATTCTATTGCTCCGAGGAAAGCAATAGTTCCTTTTATATCCAACTAGAATATCATATCACTAGAATATCATATCAAAAATGATATTTCCGGAGTAATATCAATGTTTTTATTTCTAAATATGTTGTGTTTTGCTATGTATGCTGACTATCAATGCAATATTTTATACAGTCTCGTGCCATACTGTTGGTGAACATCCAAACAACTTCAGTTATGGCGACATTAATAAGGGCAGCAAATAAATAACATCCAACTAGAAAGGAAATTTAGGGCTTATATCCCTTTTTGTATTTAATAGTTTTTGGAAATGCATGGTGATGTCACATGACGTAATTTTCTCTGAATACTACGTAATCACTCGCAGAAATGTTGTTGTAAACAGACGCAGGTAGGGAGAAGAAAAGAACTTACCTCTGACACGAAAATGGCTATTGTTTCATTATATTATTCGTGTATTCGACAATCGGAAATATATCTCGTAGACTGGACATACCACAGACTAAAATTAATGGGATTATCAACAGTTATCGAATACGAAATATTCTTGAGAATTTACAAAGAAGTGGAGCCCCGGCAAAAATAAGTGAACGTGATAGTCGGGCATTGAACATTACGAATTGTAAAACAAAACATGAAACAAACATTATTGGACATAACGGGAATTTGGGGCAAGAAACTTTACAGTTTCTAGACGGACTGTTCCAAGGACATTGTATAACGAAGGATATAATGGAACAGACACGGTTTTTATTTGAAGAAAGGTAAGCGAAGATTGGTTACTGTGTCGCCTCACTACTCCACCCACCCCGAGGTTCAGTTTGATGATCTGGCCGGATAAAAGTCCGGACTTGAATATTATCAAGAACTTATTGCATAGACTTCAAAGACAACTGTAAAATTGGCCTGAAATCATTGACATGCAAGATAAGCTTGAGAAACCCATTCGTGGAACCTGCACAAACATTCCTATTGATTACATCAGGAAATGTTACTCCAGCCTATCAAGGAGAATACAGAATGTAATTAAATCAAAAGAATATTATTACAAGAGACTAAGGTACGAAAAGTTGATTTTGAATATCTTAAACAGTTTTGTTTTTCAGTACTCATTCACTGTTAATGACAGCTATTAAAGCCTATTTTGTTTTCAGACGTTTGAATTTATGGCACAAGTCTGTTTCATTAACCTTGTAGCACGTAGGAATACACAACTGCAGGATAAAGCTAAGTTTATTTCGTTACCCCTTTATTAGGTCAGTATAAATAACGAAAACGGGATAAAATTTATTTATGTTTCATTTCTCTTGGATAAGTTGCGTAGTCTTGAAAAAAACAAGACTTTGCCCACAGACACTTCACTGATGACTTACAAAAGCAAGAGCACCATGTGGGGATGCCAAGACTCGGCTGAAGTTGCTAGTCGAAAAAATGGCATAACTGTGTCAAAAATATTTTGATGGTTACCTCACTCTGTTGTATGAGTCCCCCTTTTGAAAGTTAACAACTGTTCTGAGTTGGAAATAAATATTTTCAGTAATGACAAGAAGTGTTATAAAATGTCGAAATTTTTGCATGACAAAGACGACCACACAGAAGATCACAGGGCTATGACAATACCTAGATGTCTTCTTCAAAAACAGGTAATCATACCAGAATCAAATTTTACACTTTAGATAGGAAACATAAAATTTATGTGTTAATTACAATGCCCTATTTCTTTTGCAAAATATCCCTAAATCTGTGATATATGAAATTATGCATAATTATAGAAGGTTGAAAGGGACACATATTTCAAATAAAAACAAGAAATACTACATGACTAGGTGTGGTCTAAGCCCTTTAAAGACTAAATATATCCCATTTTGTAATCTCCCAACAACCAGGTTTGATCAAATATTGGCCATGACATATTGTCGAAGTTTATTAACCACTGGTATGTGACTCATCCTAAGTAAACCAATACATATTCAGGTATAATTTATTTTAATTTTCAGCTACTTATGACCCGACCCCTAAAAGAATAATGACTGGTACTTTGTTGGGTAGGCACCTGGTAAACACTGAGCTGTTTTGATAGTAGGTTGACAAAACCAATTACATCATTTTACAAAGTGCATTTTAAACTCTTTACCAAGCGAAACAATTTTAGACTGGTCCAAATTTAAAGTATTTTCAGATGACAAATGAATAGCTCAAAACATAATTTCTGTCTTTGACAGGTTTGAAAACATAGTGGAAAAGGGAGAAAATGTTGGTTACCAGCACTTTCTCCTCTACCTTGACTATGTTTTCAAAAGGCTTCTTCCACAGGGTCATTACAACCCAGGATTGTTTGGTAAATGGTTAATGGAGAAATTGTCAAGGACAGCAAACTCTTCTTCAATCATGAAAGAAAAAAAAATAATTCTAAAAAATTAACTGGGCTGGATCTAGACATGGCAAAAATTCATTTTTAAAAGTTTTATAAAACACAGATTTAGCATTGAAAATATTTCTCCACAACCATACTGATTTTGATTTTAAGATCTTGACCAAATCTGATATTACCTGTAATGGTATTTTTAAATGTGCAAAAAATAAAAAAAATAAATTGATATGAAAATTTACCAGCAATTTTTACTTACCAACTTAAAGACCAAATTCCACTAAAAAATATAGCACAAAGTAATAAAACTTCAGTCTGTATTAAATTTCGAAAAACACTATAATGACAAGCCTGCAACATAATATCACACTACGGGTGTCTACAGTGGATTTACAAACTAGGTAAATCCTGTTTGCACACTATTATATGCTTTTTTTTGAAGATATATGTAAACTATTTCTACCTATGAATAACTCTTTTAACACTTCGGGGTGTATTTCACCCTTTTCTACCCTGTCAACACCTTTTGACATATACTGTACTCATGTGAGGCAACATTTCAAAAATGCTAATTGGAATTGAAGAAATTGCTCACGATAAGCATTTTCTTAATAATTGTCTTTAAAAATAGTTATCTCTAATCATGAACATTTATTTTTCATTTGATCAAAGTTTACTCAAATATCCTCAATTTGAGCTGGTAAACTCTTTACCAGACTACAAAATTTCAGTCCTGTCCAAGACAAAAGCATTTGCAGCCAATAAATTCACCATAGCTCAAATAACAGAATTTGTTTTTGAAAAGGTAAAATTCATTGTGAAAAAGGGAGAAAATGTTCGATACCAGCATTTTCTCCTTTTCCCACAATATTTTCAAAAGCCCTTTTACTCAGGGTTGTTGAGCATAGGATTATGTGGGGAAGGGTCAAACAACTTTATATTTGCAATACTCAGGGTTGAGCTCAATTTACTGGCAGCCCTCCATGACCGTAGATATCTAGGTCTTACTTCTCCACCACACGACCGTTTTGTCATTGGCCATTTTGACAGGGGGGGTTGGTCTTTGGGGTTACAAAAAAGAGCACATGTTCAGGGGTGTAGCTGTCTGAACCCAAAAATGCAGTTGCATACACTTTACAAAAAAAGATAGGCAATTTTGCCAAAAAACATCACCAGAGGCCCCCAAATAGCTTCAATGATTCAAACATTTTCTGGAGGAGGCCCTCCAGACCTTCCTGGGAAATCCCACTCCCTCTCAGCACTTCCCGCCTAAAATAATACCTTGGGTATTACTTTTGCATAAACTTTATTTTGGGCTTGCTACAACCCTGATGTTAGACAATGTTCTGCTGCTTCTTGACTATGTACCGAACGACAAAATTTTAGATTGGTCAAAATCGAAAGCATTTGCAGAGGACAAATTAAAGGTTACCCAAATGACGAAATTTGTCATTGATAGGTTAGAAAACAATGTGGGAAAAGGAGAAAATGCTGGGTACCAGCATTTTCTTCTTTTCCCACAATGTTTTCAAAAGCTTTCTTTCTAAAGGTAGTTAAAACTTGGGATTGTGTGGTAAAGGGTTAAACGTACCAGATAACAGCATGTTAGAATTGTCCAAATTTAAAGCATTAAATTTTGCAGACAAAACAGTTATGGCAAAAATGATGAGATTTTTCTAATTAAGAGTAGAAAATAACGCAGGAAACACAGAAAATGCTGGTGACTTCTCCCTTTTCCACAATGTTTTTCAGTTAGCCTTCTTCCTCAGATTTTTTATAAAACGCATGATTATTAGGTAAACAGTTAACCCTTTACTACACGGCATGCAATATTTTAGACATTTCCAGATTAAAAGTATTTGCAGATGACAAACATGACTATGAAAATTGTTTTTGAAAGGATAGAAAACATTGCAGGAAAAGGAGAAAATGCCGGTTACCAGCTTTTTCTCCTTTTCCCACAATGTTTTCAAAAGCCTTCTTTGTCAGGGTCGTTAAAAGTAGGGATTGTGTGGTAAAGGTTTATAGCTATTGAAACATTAAATGCAGTCTCAGCCAATCAAATAGCTTGCGTTGAAAATAAAAGAATCAAATTTTGAGTGGTATGTAGACGGTGTCAGGGGAGGCAAAATGCTAAAGTTTACTTGGGTCAAATGATGACTGTTTTAACCCTTAGAGCGCCTTTCATGACTATAGCTGCCTTTGGGTCAGTATAGATCAAGATCAGACTGCACAAAATGTGCAGTCTGATCTTTGATCTACACTGTCCACTTTGCTAAATCTTTATTATACAATAGCAACCATGAAATCACAATAATTAGGGTCTTATTTTTTGACTGAAAATTTCTGTTAAGTTTTTTCAGCACTCTAAGGGTTAATTCATATGGCCCTACCAACAGAACTGCAGCTGTATTAAGCCAAAACTTATCCCACTTGTCCCTAGGTTCAACTGCATCAGCCTAGGGCTCTGAGGTAGCTAAATGAAATCAATAAACTCTGGGTTCAAACCCTGTGCAATACCAACTGAGTTATCTGGCTGGGCTGTTCATGGGAGCACTGCTTTCCGTTGTGATGACATTGTTTTCATGATGATAACCTGAAGTGATTTCATACAGACTTACCAATACTTCTGCACAACCACATGTAAGTGGAATTCAAATACCTGATCAGTCAAGCAAAAACTGTATTGTTAGTCAAGTTTGACAGATAGCTTTCTTCACCCTTTTGCTCTTTACCAAACCGACAAAATTTTCGACTGTCAAAATCTATACTATTTGACAACAACATTATTAACTGCGGCTCAAACTGTGGAAAACTATCGATGAAGGAGTAGAAAACATGTGAAAATGGAGAAAATGCTGTTTACCAGCATTTTCGCCTTTTTCCAGAATGTTTTCAAAAGCATTCTTCTTTAGGTTTGTAAAAACTCAGGATTGTATGCTATAGGGTTACATACTTTGTATGATTCCTGCCTATTGTAACTGAGGTTGCTTTTTCTGAAAATGTAGATCAAGATCAGACTACATGCTGAACCTTGTTCTTTGAGCTCTACCAAGTAGTATTCTGCGAGATATTCTGACAGAAATAGGTCTGAACTGCTTATCTGGCTGGAAATATCTTTGACTTTAACTCTTCACTGCACAATGACCCATTTTAACGACCGTGGGAAAGAAGAATTTTGAAAAAATTATGGGAAATGGGGAAAATGCTGGTAACCAGCATTTTCTCCTTTTCCAACGTTTTCTATCCTATCAAAGAATCAAAGCATTGAAAGCACTGGTGTGGTATTTGTCAAGGGAGCCATTGTGTGTGATTAATAATTTGAAAATGTAGGACAAACAAGCCCGGACAAACAAACCAAGGGACAAACAAGCCAATAGATGAACTGGTTTTGAGACGAGCACAGTCAGGAGACAAAGGTTGTGCGTATCATTGTGCCAATAGAGAGCCATAGCGGGTATAGATATTTTCAACAACAACAAAAAAAGAAGTATTCCAACGACTGATGGCCTAATCTAGTTTCTTTTAATTGTAATGCCTTTGTTAACTAGAATAACTATCACTAAAGGTGATAAATACCCCCGCCCCTATATTTCATGTCACAGGGACAATAACTCTGCAATGTCAATTTAGGGGCAATAACTCCGTAATCATTAGGCCAACACTCATGAAATTTGTGCTTTGCACATCTACTGCTCCTGGTGAATATCATGACAAATATCAAGTGAATAAGACTTAAACTGAAGGAATAGTTCTCTGGACAAGAAGTTTTGAGTAAATTCAGGGGTAATTAATTTGGCAAACATTTGAGAAAAATGCATCTTGAACCTCTACTGCTCCTGGTGAATATTTATGCAAAGTATCAATTTAATTGGACACAAAACTAAATGAGTGTAAAAAAGTGCAGACCATGATCTGATAATATGTCTGAGACACAGCGGCTGGTCTGGATCCAAACTTGTTGCAAATGTCCAAAGGTGCCTTTTCGCATAATGTTGGCCAACTATACATATGACAGAAAAGACCTCCTTAAAGTGAATCAGACAGACACTGTAGGAGGAGTTGTCCGGACAAGCATTTTTAAGTCAAATCTGGGGCAATAACTCAGTAATTCTTGATGGAATTTTTACAAAATGTGTGTCTTGCACATCTACAACTCCAAATGGACACTTCTGCCAAGTATAAAGCGAATCAGACTGAAATTGTAGGAGGAGTTGTCCGGACAAGCATTTTAAATGTGAATCAGGGGCAATAACTCATTAATTCTTCCTAGAATTTTCACGAAAGTTGCGTCTTGCACATCTACAACTCCTAATGAACACTTATGCCAAGTTTAAAGTGAATCAGACAGAAACTGTAAGAGGAGTTGTCCGGACAAGCATTTTTAAGTCAAATCAGGGGCAATAACTCAGTAATTCTTGATGGAATTTTTACAAAATGTGTGTCTTGCACATCTACAGCTCCTAATGAACACTTCTGCCAAGTTTAAAGTGAATCAGACAGAAACTGTAGGAGGAGTTGTCCGGACAAGCATTTTTAAGTCAAATCAGGGGCAATAACTCAGTAATTCTTGATGGAATTTTTACAAAATGTGTGTCTTGCACATCTACAGCTCCTAATGAACACTTCTGCCAAGTTTAACGTGAATCAGACAGAAACTGTAGGAGGAGTTGTCCGGACAAGATTTTGCAGACAGACCGACCGCCCGACCGACCGCATGACCGACCGACCGACCGACAGGCTGATTCCAGTATACCCCCCACAAACTTCGTTTGCGGGGGTATAATTATATATCTGAGTGCTCTCGAAACACTTATTTGTCTTAGAAAAACTGAGTTTAATTCGGTTTACTTCCTTCGATTTTGCACAAACTACGATACTTGATACCATATTGAACTCAAAGGGGCGTTGTCTTTCACAAATGCCACAAAATTGCACTGTTAGAACCACACTGAAATTGTCATCTGTGATTGCTTTCAATTTGGACAAGGCTAAAATTCTGTTGTCTGGTAAACGGTTAATCTGTAACTCTTTACCAGAGAACATTCTGGACCCTGTCCACATTGAAAGCATTTGCATTCGACAAATTGAATGTGGCTAAAAGTAATAGGATCAATCTTTAAAAGGATAGAAAACGGACAGTGGGAGTTGGTAAACATGAATTGAGGATTAATATGATACAGGTAGTCATGTGAAACATTGTCAAAACAGGTAATTTTCATGCCACTGTTTTAAAAAGTTGTCTACCTCTGCCAAAAAAGGCATGTGCAAGACTGTGTTTTCATTCTGTAGAAGGTTCAACAAAAATTATATTGAGAACCATAAATAAGAATTATGTTACATTCATTTTTTTATCAAAAGTATTTTGACAAATATGATAGAAATATTCACTAATATAATATTTCAGTGAGCCAGCATTTAATTTTTCTTGAAAACAGTTTCCTAAATGTTGTCATAGAAACGGCTGACCTGAGACGTAAAGTGTTAAAACATAAGTGTTTACAAACCTCATTCAGTATTTGATATGAATGGTTTCAGTGTGGCTTTTCAAGCATGCCATGTCCTCAAATTTTATCTGTGGTGAAATTGCTACTAAACATTCACTTATACTCTGCATTTGATATAACGGAGTAAATTGAAAGGCCCACATTCACTTAAAATCTAAGAAATCAACTGGCAGTTATACTAAATTATAGCTTTGTGGTATCTCTGAAGAAATAAACTGTTTTTTAATGACCCTGAGGAAAAAAGATTTTGAAAACATTGTTTGAAAAGGAGAAAATGTTGCGTACAAGTATTTTCTCCTTTCCCAACTTTGTTTTCTACCCTTTCAAAGATATATCCAATTATTTAAAGCTCCAAGTCCTCTTCATTTTTTCTTTCCATTTTCTTAAAGAGAGTCAAGTCATCACGTTTAAATTAAAAAAAAAAAGCAATCAGTCATAGCAAACTGAAAACAGGCAGTTTTGAGATTCCGTCATAAAATTGATCCAGGCCGAAAAGAGAAGAGGGCATGGAGAGATACATGCTCATTGCTGGAAGTAAACAAACTGTCCAAATCAAAGATGGGGTTAACAAACAGCATTTAATCGACCAATGGAATTACTTTGGGGTAAATATACATTCTGCATGCATTTTTCTTTTTATTTTAGGACAACTGCAGTATGCAAATTATCTCACAACTAATTACCATATTTTAGGTCTTGCCTCTAAATATGCATATAGGGGGGTTTCTGAAATTATCCTATATTAGAGTTTCAGTGAAAAGTGAAAAAGATTCTGGAATCTTTTCTGAAACCAATGTTCTACCTATTTAACTGCCTACCTATTTAACTGCTCATTTTAATTTCTATGCAGAATTTTTACAGCATGGAGGGTACAAGGCTTTCAGGCACATTTAACCCCTAGAGTGTCAAATAAACCTGCCAGACATTTTCATCCTAGAAATACCACCCAAATAATTGCGATTTCATGGTTTATTTTATCTACAGTGATTCAGCAAAGTGGACAGTGTTGATCAAAGATCAGGCTGCATGTTTTGTGCAGCCTGATCTTGATCTACACTGGCCACAAATACAACTATAGTCATGAAAGGTGCTTTAAGGGTTAATTTGTTTTCTGCAATTGCTTTTAATTTAGACAAGTCTAAAATTTTGTCATCTGTTTATAAGTAAATAGCTCAGCAAACTATTTCAATACACTGACTGTGCTGCCAAAGGATAGATTCCGTAACAGTGTCCCACTGAATTAGAACAATGTCCCGTGCTCGGACTTTGTTCCTTTCAAATATATCTACTAATTAATCTTGAATACATTTGTCTCTCTAATTTTGAAAGTGTTTCTAATTTCTGCAAGCTTATTGGCCAATGGTCCCTCTTTGAATAATCCTCGACAGATCACTGCACTGACCATCTCATTTTCCAGCCTCACATGACATCATTCTGATAATTGCAAGTTTCCAAATTATTTACATATGCTGATGGTGTCAATGAGTTTAAACATGGAACTGAGTGTGGATAATTACACATTCTAACAGTACAGTATCATGGCAGCTAAAAGAAAGTCAAATTCCAAATATGTTACTATCAGCTAGGAATATTCATTTGATTTAGCTGTTCAAACCTCAACCTAATAAACTCTATCAAAATTTTCTGCCACAGAAAAAAACACCCAAATACAGTAATACTTCTGTTTTTATGTAAAATTTGCCAGACTGTCTCGGCATAATGGATAGTGTGTCCAGGCTGCATGTTTTGTGCAGTCTGATCTTGTTCTACTCTGGCAAAAGGAGCAACTATAGTCGTGACAGGCATTTTAAGGGTTAAAAATCATGTTTTACCAACCCAAAAGAAGGGTTTTGAAAACATTGTGGAAAAAAGTAACTAGCATTTTCTCCTTTACCCACAATGTTCTTCATCCTCTCTGAAACGTATCCCATCATTTGCTCCACATTCGTCTTCTGCAAATGCTTTCAATTTGGACCTGTCTAAATTTTTGACATCTGGTAAAGAGCTAAAGGTTTAAAAGTCCACCACAACAGCTAGCAAAACAAGTATGATAAGATTCAGCCTACATGGACCATTATTGGTCTTATCTTTGGTATTTTTCATTTTCTTTATTATAAATTCAGGTCTTTGATAAATATTAAAGATGCCTTGACAATAATGACACCCATTTATTCTATTATCATTCAACCATCAAACAGAGTGACACATTCAGGCAAAATACAACAACAATCTATTATAGGGATAGTCTCCTCATCCTCCTTAACCCTTACCACACAATCCTTAGTTTTATCTACCCCGAGAAACAAAGGTTTTGAAAACATTGCGGGAAAAGGAGAAAATGCTGGTCACCAGCATTTTCTCCTTTTTCCCACACTGGTTTCTACCCTATCCAAAACAAATTCAATAATTTAAACCAAATTTGGATTGTTGTCTGCAAATGCTTTCAATTTGTTCAAGTCTAAAATTTTGTCATTTGGAAAAGAGTTAACCCTTACCATACAATCCTGAGTTTTAACAACCCTGAAAGAGAGAGTTTTTGAAAATATTGTGGGTAAAGGAGAAAGTGCAGGTAACTAGCATTTTCTCCTTTTCCAACAACATTTTCTACCCATTTACAAACAGATTTTATTTGGCCAACATTTAATTTTTCATCTGTAATTGCTTGGATTGGGACCAGTCTAGAATTTTGTCGTTTGGTAATCCCTCAGCATAAAATCCAGTATTTCATGCATCATTTATATTGTGTTTAATGCCATTTTCAACATTATTACAGTTATGTTATGGACGCCAGTGAGCCTGTCTATACTTTCCTAGAGTGTCTTTTACCAGAACTTTGTATAGAAATTTTTTTCCAAACCATTGGCATCCTTGTTGACCCAGTTCCAATGTATTCCATAAACTACATTCATCACCCCTAAATTATTTATGGAGCATTTTGATTGGTTATCTCAGTTTTTCATTGAGAAAATTTAATCTATTTTTATCAACCATATGCCATCATTTCTATTTTTACCTTGTCTACAACCAATCAAATCGATGAATGTAGTTTCTGGAATGCATCGTAACTGGGTCAACAAGGATGACGTCACCCCTGCTAAATACCCCTTAGGACTGCAACAGCATGCTGTATTTCTGAATATTTGCCTTTGTATACAAGGATTTGTAATGTCTGCCCTGGATTGTCGTAAGGCAAATGCCACAGAAGTAAGGCCATATTCGTTGATAATTATGTGGGTTTTACCCCGTTTATTCATAGTAACAGAAGAAATGTGATTATCCTCCAATACAAGAGAGTATCATGTTACCGACAATTCACTTGGCTATTGGGTGTAATTCGCAATCTTATGAATATTCATAGAAACAACGGTTTCGCAATTGAATGTCCCAGGGGTGATGAATAGTAATACTTAATACCTGGGTTGACAAGGGTCAGCCACTGGCTGCTTTCCCAAATCCTCCAAACAATGATCAGCAGCATGGGAGGAATGAATCCTATCACAATGACTATTATAAATCCTCAAGATTCGGACCAGCAACCCCCTGATTTCAATCCCTGTTTGTTATTGAATGATAAACTGAGCTTGGCTCCTGAATTCAAGTGAAGCAGATGAATGTTTTTGAAAACATCGTGGGAAAAAGACGAAATGCTAGGTACCAGCACTTCCTCCTTCTCCAATAACATTTTCTACCTTTTCATAGTCAAACCTGTTCTTTACCCCTTTACCACACAATCCTGACTTTTAACGACCCTGTGAAAGAATCCTTTTCAAAACATTGTGGGAAAAGGCGAAAATGGTAGTAACCAGCATTTTCTCCTTTTCCCACAATGTTTTCTATCCTTCCCAAAACAAATTTTTATTTTTCATTCATGTTTATTTTGTCGTCTGCAAATGCTTTCAATTTGAACCAGTCTAAAATTATGTCGTTGGGTAAAGAGTTAACCTTTTAAGTGCCATAGGAGAAAATGGGGGCTTTTGCAGACGGCACAAAACAAGATCAGACGGCACAGACTGAAAGAGTTAAGCCATAAATAACATGTCTGCAAATGCTTTCAAAAGGTGACCAGTTTAACATTATTTTGCTTGGAATAGAGTGAACTCATTTTGTGCTGAATTAAATTTGCTACATGTAACTTTGAAAACATCCCTGTAGTATAATACATTATGTTTGATGCATGGATACGTTTAAAAACATGGTATCAAAATGCCAGAAACTATTAATTACATTACAGTGTATTTTTTAAACTCAACTCAACTTTATTAGGCATTCGGCAAACAAATATGCCACTGGCCATTTACATAAAACATGGATATATGGCAATGACAGACATACAAAGTATACATACAAATACATTTAACATTAACTACCATTATACAAAAAAGATTATTCTGAATTGATCGACGCGATTAAACATTTCCTCCTTTGTAAAGCTTCCTTTATGAATTTTGCTGTATTGATTTGTGTTCTCTTGTTTTTTGACGATAAGATGCAGATAAATTTATTGAAATTAGGCCTAGTACATGAAAAGTACTTAGTTCTAAGATCACCAAATTTACCGCATATGCAAAGAAAGTGATACTCAGATTCAATTAACGAACGATCACAGAGTTTACACATTCTTTGGCTTCTATCTATATTGAGAATTCTCCCCGTTTCAATTTCGAGTTTGTGGGATGCTAATCTGAATTGTGTAAGTTTTATTCTCAGTGTTTCAATAAACACATTATTCAAATATGATTCGTACCCGAAACAATCTTTAAACTTGCAGTAATACTCTAATTTAGAACAATTATTTATACTGCTGTGCCATTCTTGTATAAAATTATATCTCAGACAACGTTGTATTAGTAAAAAATCCACGTTATTCAAATTATTTTTCTCTAAAAGGTATGCTAGACCTGTATTATTCAAAATCTGCCTTATCTTATTGACTCATAAAGTGCGCGACTGACTAGTGATTAAATTTTGCTCGTTATATATTTTAGATATAAGGTTTTCATCACTCCTCTTACCTTTACCCAATATTTCATAGCTCTCTCTTTTGCTATAATAGAAAGAGGATACCTACCAAGTTCACCATATACTGCAAAGTTTGGGGTCTGTGTATGAACACCTAGGATACTTTTGCAGAATTTCATATGCAGTCTGTCGACCTGTTTTAAACCATATATTCCCCATACCTCTGTGGCATATAGCAAAATCGGTGATATCAATCTATCAAATAAATGTAGTTTTGTTTTAATATCAAATTTTGTTCTTTTAAATAATTGAAATAAATTCATCATCGCTCTATTTGCCTGATCGTGTAACACTGAAACTGCTTGTTTGAATAAACCGTTTTTTGAAAATTTGATACTGAGATAACAAAAGTGTTCTACAATTTCTAGCTCTTTGTTATCAATAGACCAAGTAAAATTATGTTTTCTTTTTCTTATTTCAAAAATGCAAATTTTGCTTTTTCTGACATTAATTTTTAAACCCCATTGTTTGGCATAATCCGAGATATCATTAAGTTGTTTTTGGAGACTGTTCTTATCTGTTGTAAAGAGAACCATGTCATCTGCAAACATAAGCATATAAACTGACAGATATTCTATATCACTTTGGGTAAGATTTTCTAAATTTAAAGAATCTCTTATATCATTTACAAACAAAATGAAGAGGAGAGTGATAACGGTTCACCTTGCTTTAAGCCGACTGCTATATCTATAAATTCAGAAAGATTTTAATTGTTAGATACTTTGATACATGATTTCATATTATTGTACATTACTGTATAAAGATTTAATCATGCGAATAAGCTTACAACTTAACCCTGAAGTAACAAGTTTCTGTATCAAAAATTCCCTATTGATAGTGTCGAAACATTTCTCATAATCAATAAAAGCTCAAAATAATTGTTTATTCAATGATAAAATTTTCTGTATTACACAATGAAGGATGAAAATGCAGTCAATTGTACTCTTCTTATCTCTAAAACCAAATTGTAAATCTGTAAAAATTTCATTATTCTCACAATACTTATTAAGTCTATTCCTAAGGCATAGCGAAAAGATTTTGGCTAATGAGTTAACAAGCGTAATTCCACGATAATTTGAAGGATTATTCTTCTCCACCTTTTTAAAGATTGGAACAATAATCCCCATTTAAACACATAACAGTTTTCTGTTACACATGACATACAAATATCTGGAAAAAAAGAAATATATACTTCAGGGGAAATAATGATTTAATAGTACATGTACTTGAATGAAAAGACAACATTGTTAGAAAAGTATCAGGTGCTTGTAAACAAATACCGTAATACTTGTACATGTATTTAATAGCATATTCCAAAAGTTCAGACTAGTCCACATTAAAAGCATTTGCAGGCAACAAATATATTGTGGCTGATATGATGTGATTTGGCTTTGATAGGGTAGAAAATATTGTGGAAAAGGAGAAAATGCTGGTTACCAGCATTTTCTCCTTTTCCCACAATGTTTTCCAAAGCCTTCTTCCTCCAGGTCCTGAAATTACTGGATTCTGTGGTAAAGGGTTAACAATTATTTTTCTATTCATCCAAACTGCTGAAAGACATGCAAGTACCAGTATCAGGTTGCAGTTGTTCTTTGGTGAAAATCTAATGTTAGCTCTTTACCAAACAACAAAATTTTAGACCAGTCCAAATTGAAAGCTTTTGCAGGCAACAATGCAGGCAACAAAATAAATGTGAGTCAAAAATTGAAATTTGTTTTTGGAAAAGTAGAAAACATTGTGGGAAAAGGAGAAAATGCTGGTTACCAGCCTTTTCTCCTTTTCCCACAATGTTTTCAAAAGGCTTCTTCCTCAGGGTCATTAAAAGTCAGGTTGTGTGATAAAGGGTTAAGAAAGGGTCATAACTGTGCCACAAGTATTCTACAGATTACCTGTCCTTCTCACTTGGATCCCCATTTTGACAGGTAAAATCAAAGGACTGATAGTCCTGAGAGTCGCCTGGATGGTGATGGGTGAGATGCGTTCACCCTTTTTTGTTCAAATCCATTAAAAACATTCAAGATAGGAAATAAGTAACTTAACCTTAAGACAGTATTACATGCAAGCATATTTCTAAGTTGTCATCCTAAAATTACATACATTAATATTAAATTTACATGGAAACATGTGGTGAGAATAAAATTTAGGCACTAGGAAGAGCTTTAAAAAGTTCGAAATCTCTTACCCCGGGTGATTTTCAAAAGGTACAATCAATATAAAACAAGTCATTTCGTTGAAATAACATCCACCGCCGAAAAAATCTTGGTTTGATAATTATAAGAGGTATTGTGTTTTGCATGTAAATGGTCTTTTTTTGTTACTGGTGAAAATATACATTAAGCCCCATTTTTCCATGACATGGCATTTCGTTAAATAAAAACAAATACTGATTGCCTGTGGCTTATGATAAATAATATAAATGTGAAGTGTCATGTTGTCCAGTAGTTAGAGATATTGGTCCATAATGGAAGTATACATCAAGCCCCTTTTTCCATGATACAGCGTTTTATTAAATAAAAACAAATACAGATCGTCTGTGGCGTATGATAAATGATACAAATATGAAGTTTCATAAAACTGTGTCCAATAGTTAAAGAGATATTGGTCCATAATGGAAATAAACATCAAGCCCCCTTTTTCCATGACACCGCATTAAGAACAAAAACAAAATAAAATAAAACAAGCAGATCGGAAGACATCAAGCCTCCTTTTTCCATAACAAGACATTACATAAAAAAAGTGTATCGGCGGGCTATCATGAGGGGCATGTATGAAGTTTCATTAACTTTCGTTAACGTTTTTAGAACATATCTGTCTGGATGGACGGAAGATTGGACGGACAGACGGACAGACAACAGGAAAACTATATCCCCCCCACCCACCTGAAATTCGGCAGGGCATAATAACTGTCGAAGTTCCATCAATAATTACAGTTCCTCCCCAGCTTAATAATGCCTGTAAAGAATGTGCACAAAAATTAGGCTTCTAGGCTGATAAAAGTGTTTTTCTAGCGCAGAATATGAGTGGCTGAATTTACATGTACATGTATATCTTAATTCTTACACATACTGCTAAAACAAACATTCTGAATAATTTCAGTGGAATACATTTTCTCTCCAGATTTAGAACAAGTTGCTTTGTATGACACAAATTTTCTAAAACTGGACCAAGTGGTTATACATACATCGGTTAACTTAACTAATTTTCCTTTCCAAATACAGGATGCTGGATATGAAATTGGGTATAATTGCTTATACTGTTCCAAGGGCGGTGATTCTAAAATGTTACTGATCAGTTCTGAAGCTTCTGTGAACTTTATAGAAACAGAGCAGAACCACTTGAACAATTATACAAGAGGACCATTTAGGCAACATTAGTATGGATTTCATTTGAACCTTATAGGATCTAGTGACATACTTGTAGACCAAAAATACCCTTTTGCAACTCACCCATATCGAATCTAAGCAGTCTGACAAAGTTTCATGAATACTGGATGGAACATAAATAGATTCTAAAGCACTATTACGGGTTCGTCTGATTTGACCTAGTGACAACCTTTATCTTTTAACCCCTGGAGACCTATATTCAATTTTGTCAAAAATATTATTGAGACAGTCTGGAAATTTCATGGTCATTGGACCGAAATGTAGCCTCTGACGCAGTAATCTGCCTGTCCTTTGAAAATAGTATGTTTTTGTTGTTGTCCTGGTTCAAGTTTTGTCCACAATGGACTCTAAGAATGTGGTTGCTACAGCTCAAGAAAAACAATATAACCAGATAGCAGGATCATCAGCCTTTTAACTTTGTCTGCGTTTCATAACGTCCCAGGAATTTGCACTGCTTCCATACCAATTGAAAATTGTAGAGATCTACATGTTATATTGCTTTAGTGCAAACTAAATGTTCACGATTCGCTCTATTACTCTTTACAACAATCCTTTATGAGATAACAAACACACCAATACATGTATAGAACTTGTTTTTTGAGTGGGTTAACATTGACCTGTTCTATTATATTTGAATTATAGTGGAGTAAAAAGTCAGGTTCTCAGATTACTGGTTGTTAGAACTGCGTAGTTTCAAGGCGAATTCCCGTATGAATTCAGATTTTGGCACTTACGAAAGTACCTTGTGTTCTAACACCCGCACTAATAAATTGTTGTTTCATAAATACTAGATCTAGGTTAATCGCACATTGAAAAAAAAACAGCAGACTTAGACAAATTCACCTCTTTAAAAACGAAAAACAACCAATTAAACATAGTAAACTTTAAAACACTCTCTGCATTCAATGGGTCGTTGAAGAACTAAGTCCCTGTATGCTGAAAATAAAGGCCGATTCAGCGATTGATTCATAAATATGTAAATTCATAAAGAATTCCGTGGTGCAAATGACGATATACGTCACGTGATTACAAGATCTATATTTGTCGCAGCGCTACATTCCAGAAAGCACCTGCTAAGCGATGACTTGGTACAGCCTAGAACCGTGCGCATTACATACGCTATGTACGATCTCTGGTGCACCTAGAATATGGGTGTGCAAAGTATTTAAAGTCTAGATAAAAAGCTGTGAAGAAGCAAAGTGTAAGAATATGTAAGAAGGCAACGCAACCATTCCAAGTCGTGATAAATTTGTTTAAAAAAAAAAAATATCCTACTGTTAGGAAAAATCTCCACTGAAGGCTTCCATGTTAACTCGGTATCGCCTTTCTCTTTCCGATCATAGGTTGAGTGTTCAATTGAAATAATACTTACAATTAAGGACAGATTGTAAGATTTAGAGTGTAATTCTAATGGGTAATTATCAAACAATTTTCACCGAGAATTGTACACAATCAGAAGCGTGCCGAAGAAAAGAAGCTTGTAGTCGAATAGTCGAACAGTATTTTTTAGCGTGTCCGCAAACTTGTTTAGGTCACGAGGGCTATTTTAAGATATACACATAATGCGCTATTTTTAGAGATGATGTCTGTGTAAGCGATAGGCTATCATGTACCCTTGCGGACGAGATGGTTGTTTCAAAGGTTTGAACCATTAAATAGCTCAGTCTTAATAGACATATTCATTATCACAAAGGCACAATTGTAAGTTATTTACAACAGAAAAATACAGGGTTGTTTACCGAATAATTAGAAAACTATGTTTTATCTCGTAAATCCGAACTTGAGACAGGAAGCAGTACAAGGCCGGAGGTATGCTTACGTCACCCCATAGATCAAGATGGTAACAATGAGAGCCTGGTTGCTATGCAACCAGGCGCCTCAAAAACTAGCCCTAGTTCAGATATTTTCAGCAAAGACAGAAATAAAATATTTCTAAGGTTTCTTAAAATATAGCAGAAAGACGACAGGGCTAGGTCTTAATCCTTTACCACACAATCCCAAGTTTTAATGATGCTAAAAAAGAAGACTTGTGAAAACACTGTGGGAAAAGGAGAAAATGCTAGTAACCAGTATTTTCTCCTTTTATCACAGTGTTTTCTATCCTCCAAAAGCCATATTTTACTGTTTTAGTTACATTTATTTTGTCAGTCTGCAAATGCATTTATTTGGACAGGTCCAAATTTGTGTTGTCTAGTATAGAATTAATACAGCATGTACAATTATACTGTGTTTATTTCTGTAGACTCTATGTTCATATGAGGGAAATTTTGTTTGATTAGTGTCTAGTGCATTTGTCAAGATTTTTTCCATTATACTGAAGCTATTCATGCATTCCTGAGGGTTCCTTTTACCTGTATTTAACTCAACATTCATGCAAAGCCACATCTTCTTTCTCACACTGTCATCAAGATCCTTGATAAAGAAATAACTGCAACATTTTGATTACCACCATATTTCAAAAACTTGCTTCTCATGTAATATTTTTTCTACCTCCTAGTATGACCTAGATCATTTCATTGGAGTTATATCAAGCATAAAATTATTTACATATATACATGAGCCATGCTCTGGCAAAAAGGGGCCTTGTTGCATCTCTGTAATGCATTGTACAAAGCCAGACATCACATACATGTAGTTAGAGATCCATAAAATCCACTTTGTCTAACAATCAACTGAATCATAAGGTATGCTGGTCCTCTGACATGCAGAAAATTTACTAACTCTTTCACTAATAACTCCAGAAATTATGTTTTTTCTGAGCTCTAAAAATAGATTTCCACTGCCATTTAAAACAACATTCATCATAGTTTAAAAACAGAGTAGCAGACAGCATAGATCAAGATCAGACTGCACGTTCTTAACTCTTTACAAGACATCTGAATTTTACAACTCTCCACACTGCAGATGATAAATTATAATGTGGCTCAAATGATAGAATTCATCTGTAGGGAGGCAGAAATTATTGTAGGAAAACAAGAAAACCCTGGTAACCAGCATTTCTCTTTTTACCTCAACATTTTACTCTATACCAAACAACAAAATTTTGGACCAGACCAAACTGAAAGCAACTGCAGATGACAAGTTAAATGTGGCTCAAATAATAATTTTTGTTTATCACATGGTAGAAAACATTGTGGGAAAAGGAGAAAATGATGGTTACCAGCAGTTTTCTTTTTCCCACAATGTTTTTAAAAGGCTTCTTTCTCAGGACCTTTAAAACATGGGATTGTTGCATAAAGGGTTAAAATTTATTTTACATCAACTATGAAAGAAAGTTCTTACAACGTCGATGGACCACTCTCAATGTTTGCTTCCTGGAAACCAAAGCCAATACTTGTGCCATGCTGTTTTCAAAAGCCTTATTCCTCTGTGTTCTTAACCTAACGATCCCGAGTTTTAACAAACATGACAACACGGTTTTTGAAAACACTGTGGGAGAGCAGAAAATGCTGGTTATCAATATTTTCTTCATTTCCCACAATGTTTTCTACCCTTTTAAAGACAAATCCTATCAGCTTAGTACATTTGATATGTTGTCTGCAAATGCTTTCAAAATAGGTTAGTTAAAATTTTTATCTTCTGGTAAAGAGTTAATCCTTTACCACATAATCCCAAGTTTTAACACACCTGAGAATGAGGCCTTTTGAAAACATTGTGGGAAAAAGAGAAAATGCTGGTAACCAGCATTTTCTCCTTTTCCCACAATGTTTTCTACTGAATCAAAGGAAGAAACCATAATTTGAGATACTTTTGTTATCTGAACATGCTTTCGATTTGGATCAGTCTAAATTTTTGTCGCTTGGTAAAGGGTTTAAAAAAGAATTGTTTGGTAAAGGATTAACTCTTTTATCAAACGAGAAAATGTTGGACCTGTCCAAATTCAAAGCATTTAGAGACATTTTGAGATTGTTAGGTAAAGGGTTAACATATTTTCAACAACAAACTCTCGCATTTAACCCTTTACCACACAATCCTGAGTATGAACAACCTGAGAAAGAGGCCATCAGGAAACAATGTGGGGAATAAGGAGAAAATGCTGGTAACAATAATTTTCTCTGTTTCCCACAATGTTTTCTTCTATTTCAAAGACAATTCCCACCATTTGAGCCACATCTAACTTGTCATCTGTAAATGCTTTCAATTTGGACCGGCCTAAATTTTGTCATTTGGTATTTGTACTGCTCAACCTTACGTCAAAATCAGTTAAGGGACATATATGGGGTCCATGTTCAAAGTAATAGGGGGTGAGGAAAGACCCTGGTCCAAAGCAACCAGCAGGGCCATGATAGCCCTGGATCACTCATCCCTGATAATTGAGCCATGCTCTGGCAAAAGGGGGTTTAATGGTTCTCCGTGAAACATTTTATCAATCAGGCAAGAAGTCATCAAAACTAGCCATCTTATTGGCGGACACAGAATGTGTGGGCCAATCAGACAACTAGAACTGACCCAGGACCTCAGTCATCACAAAACGCTTTATTGGCACAGGGAAAGGAATGGATGTATCCATCGACTTTGTACAAAGTTTAACACTGTCACAGTCCTGAAAAACCAAAACACTTCCATACTATGTTTATACAGCTTTTAACTCTTCACCAGCCAATAAAATTTTGGACTTCTCAATACTGAAAGTTTTTGCAGATGACAAACTGAATATGGTTCAAATGATAGGACTTGTCTTTCATAGAGTACCAAACATCGTAGAAAAAGGAGACATTTTCTCCTTTTCCATCATTTTTTTTTCAAAAGACTCCATCCACAAGGTATTCAAAACATGGGATTATTTCTCAAAGGGTTAGTCAAATCTTTTTGTAAGTATTCTTAAATTCCATTCTTCTCAGCAGTTGTAGACTTAGACCCTTTACCACAAAATCCGGAGTTTTAACGACCCTAAGAAAGGAGCCTTTTGAAAAAATTGTGGGAAAAGGAGAAAATGCTGGTAACCAGCATTTTCTCCTTTTCTCATAATGTTTTCCGTCCTTTGAAAGAAAAATTTCAGATTTTGAGTAGCTTTTAATTTGTCGTCTGCAACTGCTTTCAATATGGGCATGTCTAAAATTTTGTCGTTTGGTAAAGAGTTCAACCCTTTACCAAGGGTCTAATTGACAGCTTTTGCAAAGGACAAATAAAATGTGACTCCAAAACTGAAATTTCTCTTTTGAAGCGTAGAAAAAACATCACAGAAAAAGGACAGAATGCAGAATATCAGCATTTTTTTGGCCATAATGTTTTCAACAGGCTTCTTCCTCAAGATGGTTAAAATTCAGGATTGTGTGGTAAATGGTTAAAGCTGTGCATAAAACTTGATTCTGACCCTCATTTTTTTTCTACTTTGGACAAGTCTAGAATTTTGTCATTCAGTAAAAGAGAAAAGTCTTCAACTCTGATGATAGATTAACGTCTAAGGAAAATAGTTGCCAAAGTAACTGTATAAAAAAAGAAGTTGTCAACATTGTGGAAAAAGGTTCTTAACCTTTACCAAACAATCCCAGGTTTTCACGACCTTGAGAAAGAAATCTTTTGAAAACATCGTGGGAAAAGGAGAAAAAGCTGGTAACCAGCATTTTCTCCTTTTCCAACAATGTTTTCTACCCTTCCCAAAACAAATTTCAATTTCAGAGTCACACTAATTTTGTTGTCTGTAAATGCTTTCATCTTGGAAGAGTCTACAATTTTGTTGTTTGGTAAAGAGTTAATACATTTGAGCCATGCTCTGTGAAAAGGGAGCTTAATGCATCTGCGAAAAGTATCAACTCAGGTCAGCCTGCAAAGTCCGCGCAGGCTGACCTGGGCCGAAACCTTTCGCTACTGGTCAATTTTCAGTATGTCAAAGGATCATTCTACCTCATGATTCAGTCAGCTGTTGGACAAAATGGAATTTATGGATCCATGATCACGTGGTGATATGCTTTGTATCGTGCATCATGGGGATGCATTAAGCCCCCTTTTGCCAGAGCATGGCTCATTTTATAGTAGCAAACTGTGAAACCTGGTTGTTATATCTCTTTGATGGCAGTCAAATGCACAGCTTTTTTAAAGTGGCCTAATTTGGTCTATAATTTTATCTACTTGAACAGCAGGTCCAGGATTATCACAGCAGTATGGAAGCATTAAGGCTAATCCTTCAGTTTAACACAAAGAACTTTCTTGATCTTCCCTCCTACATATACATAGGTGTTTTCATTTAAAGAATTGAGAACTTTAAGGGCAGAGATTACAGAAATTCAAAGCACTGATAAAACTAAGAGCATGGAGCTACATTTCCCCTGCACTATATTAGCTTCAGTGTCTATTCTAGGAAGAGTGATTGCAGGATTCACACTAATTTTTTCCAGATCCCACATAAATTCAGACTAAATGTGTGACAGTCCTGTGTAAAACATAAACAATGAAAAATGCCAAAACCAAAGAAACGACTCTTGCCTCACAGAAAATACTGCTGTTTTGAATAAAACGACATCATTACCGAAGCTGTTTTGAAATATATTATGCCCATTAAAGTCACTTCCCTTGACAGGAAGTGTGGGCCAAAATGGCCCAATTCCAAAACGGCTCGGTCAAAAACGATTCACTTTACATCATCTGAGACGACTGTTATTGTAATGAATTTTATCAGATAATATTCAGAATGAATTTAATAAGTGTCTTATTCTCATCTATTTTTCAAAAACGAATTCAAGAGAAGGCTATTCCACAAACTTCTTTTAACTCTTTACCACACCACAAAAAATGCAGAACTAACCAAATTGAAAGCATTTGCAGACAACATTTTTGCGTTTGTTGAATTCCGTCGAAGTGATTTCCCTTCCTATAGAGATCAAATCACTCAGAGGACTTCAGACTGGGTCACAAGTAGAAACACCCGAAAACACCTAATGGTGTTTTCCGGCATATTTAGGTGGTTTAGGCGAGTAAAAGGTAATATCCTGCCCCCACATCCCTAGTGACATTAACCCTAATAAACTAAACACCTTCACCTACACTATAATTATGAGTTGCTTTTTTTTCGAATTTTTGAGGCTACGCGATGATTTTTCGGCGATAAAAATGGTAAAGGATGAAGAAATATCATTGGTATTTTTTGGCGTGTATAGGTTGATAACTTCTTTCCCAAATACCCCTATTTAACATTAGGGGTGAAACAATACGGTAAAAAGCGTATTGCAATATATTGCAATACGGCTGACCCGTATTGCAATACGTATTGCAATATGCTGTATATGCTGACATTTAGCATATCTGACCACTTGTAGTCACTGTTAGGGTAGCATATGCTCAAAAGGTGATAAAGAAAACTAGTACATGTGCTTGGAACTCTTCCATTCTTTCAAGATAATGAACTAAAAATCAATTGTTTCGCATGAACAAATAAAAACAAACTAAAATTGACTAGTCTTTAACACTCGCTATCTTGACGATTTTCGTCTGCCATTTTTTTTCTTCAAGAGCGTACTTGTTTATATAAAAACCAGCGCTACTATACCGAACTTCGGGACATGGCTCAACAGAGTAGACAGTGCGATGCACTAACTTACTCAGTTGCTTACTGCACTAACACTAATACTTTGCAGCTTAACTACTGGAAAACGCAAAAATAAGTGTGAGCAAAGTTATAAGAAATGAATAACATACAAACTCCATTGATCCAAAAGCATTAAAGCTCGACGTTTATTTGGAGTTCGTGTCGTGAATTTTATGTGGTCATAGTTTTACCTAAACACCGGTGACACCGCCTGTGGAAAAAAATAAACAACTTTCGCTTTCGGAAATCTTTAGAACTGTAAGTTGAAAAACGATCGATTTCTGACAGAATTTTTGGGAAAACCGGACTTTCTGATGCAATTAAGAGAAGTTGACATATTGCAGAAATACCGATACGGTAAAATTCGAACCGGTTTCGGTTTTTTCTTTGAATAGACCGCGGTTAATCGGTTAATCGGTAAACCGTTTCACCACTATTTAACATATAAGCCTACGCTTTCGACCCCCTCCACCTTTCGATATGTATTTTGCTGTATTTTGCGTGTTTTCCAATGTTTACTGGCATTTTCCTGCATTTTCCGGTCATAAAGTGTTTCTTTTCTGGTCTAGCTAGTAATCGCTTCAGACCTTTATCCGTTCATGCCATGAATTTTGGAATTATCAATTGTCGTTTTGACTGATTAATTAGTATGACAAACCACAGAATGCTTTTAATTACAATTATCATTTTGACTGATTAATTAGCGTGATAACCAAATAATGCCTTTAATTACATTCGCTTGCTGTTAATGACTGAATGATACAAGTTGACATTGTCAATCAAGAGGTGTGAAAATCAAGGTCGGTTATGGGTTTTCATACGTTCGCAAGTTTGCAAACAGATTAATTATATACCAATTAAAGGTAGGAGTTTGTGTTCAATAACTACTCTTGGGGCATGAAATACACTATGAACTACGGATCACCGATGATCGAAGTATTCAGAGAATTTAAAAAAATTGAAAAAGGACCGGAGATAGCACACAAACCAACACATAGCTTCGAACAAGCGATGTGCGAACTAACGAAATTCTACTGTACATGTTTTTAAAATCCATCAGGTCCAAGTATCAACATTTATGGCTTTTTTTTTAGGGGGGTTTTTTTTTGCAGAATAACTAATAATAATTGCTGACAGTACTGGTTCAAGGCTGCTTGTTCTGGTCAGTCTAATCTTGACTCATACCTGCCGCAAAAGCATCTTAAGTTGATGTAGTTACTCTAAGGGACAAAAAAAATTGAGTTTCTTTCAGATTAGATATATGTTAATCAAGGTCGAGTAACGCAAGTAAATTTTTGTTTTTATTTCCAGTATGTTTTAACTATTGCAATCCTTCCACTCATTAGGCCACTGAGAAACCTCAAGATTGATAAAAAAGGTAACATAATTCACCAATGTCTATGGACACCCTAAAAGCTCAGACACGCTCAAAAATTTTCAAAACTAATGCGAGTCCTTACTCCGGACAGTCCAAAAAATAAATTTTTCTATACACGCTGCAAAAGCAACTACTTTGAAAGGCGGATGAAGGGTTTAATGTTTCTCCACTTTTTTGGTGTTGTGTAAGCAGTTTCTCCTTTTTTCGTAACGTTTTCAAAAGGCACCTGCAGAACATGAAATTGTCCCTCCATAAACAATATGAAGAGTTTATAAATACTAAACCTCATTGTTTCTTTTCTTTATTTATCTTGTTGACAGATGGCTTAGTTCATTTTGCGGATGGCAAGATGGCGGAGTTCAAAATGTTGATGTATGGTGTAGACAGACATCAGATTATACAGAGTGTGCAGTCTGATCTTGGATATACTATCCACTACTGAACTATGACTGTAGAAAGATGCTACTTTTATGTCTAAGAAATTAAGAAACATTTAAAACACATGCATTTAGGATTGAAAACACCCTGAAACTTTAGATATACTACAGTTTTGACCCCTTCATCGGTGCTATAAATTTATTGGATTTTACCCTTATTACAGGGTTTTATTTCCACCCGTATACCCTTATTTGACGCACAGGAAATTCCAATCAAGGGGTCATTTTGACCCCAAAAAATTTTCAGAGATGCACCAAAAAATATATGTAACAACAATCATATCAAAAGATAATCATTTTAAAGGCGTGAAAATCATCAGAATGGTGTTAACATTAATAAAACTGCTGTATATAATAAGTGAAGTGTGACTGAAGGTGATAATTGACTTGCTACCTATGATAAGCATAGGTTGACAACTGGCACTAACCTTGCTAAAAGTGATGGACAGGGCAATAAATTCAATATTGGTGTATCTTTTTGAAGTTAAGCATTGATGTATGGATATTGTAAAACGTCTTCACTCGCCGATGTCCACCATCTTGTTTAACATTTGTACCTAATAATGATCATACTTTTAATTTTATCAAACACAGTAAGTTAATGAAAGTAACCTATGAAACACATATCTGCATTTCATTTCACACAAAAAGATACCTTAAACTGTCTTTATGATTAAAAATAACTTAAATTATTCAGGCCAAAGAAAATTATAACACTTTACATATATCTGGATGGTACTAGAAATTGGATAAATAAATCTTATCTTTATTTCAGCAAAGTTTTAAAAAGGAATTCTGAGTGAAATTTATTAACCATAATTTTCTTATTGATTGTTTAGGTCGACAAGGTTTTAACCTCAGCCTCCTTGAACATAATTATTGTGTATGTGTGTGTGTGTGGGGGGGGGGGGTTCCTCTTTGAAATTTAAGATTTTACAAATCATGTGTTAATTTCACATCTTTATCGCAATATTAATGATAAATCCAACTACAATAACTTGTTGACTAAAGACTCTTAAATTTTCGATTTTGACTCTTGATTTTTTTGGTTTGACTCTTGAAAAATTAGATCTGACCCCTAAAATTTTAGGGTCAAGGGGTCAATGACTCCTGATTTTCAGAGGCTAGCAAAAGCCCTGTATTGTTTCGGGACACACATTCGGACAACAAGGTAAAACCTATTATTTCTGCTAACCCCTTTTTTTCACAAAGATTATGTCCTGAAAATTCGAACACTAGAAAAATTAATTGTTATTTTTCTGTCCGAATACATTGGCATTTCCCACAGTGTTTTTAAAAGCCATCTTTCTCCGGGTCGTTAAAACTTTGGATCTTTCAGTTCAGGGTTAAGCCTTTGCCAGACATTGCTGAGTTTTAAGGACTCTGGGTGAGAATGCTTCTGAAAACATTGTAGGAGGAGAAAATGCTGGTAACCAGCATTTTATCCTTTTCCCAAAATGTTTTCTAATCTTTCACAGACAAGTCACACTATTTCTGCCACATTTATAATGTTGTCTGCAAAAGAGTTCAAGTTAGATCAGTCTAAAATTTTGTTGTGTGGTCCAGAGTTCTGTTGAAACTATTACCACTGGGTTTGTATTCACCAACCACTTTTGAAAAGGTTCCTAGTCTTATTTTCCAGAATTTTCAAAATTTGAAAGTAACACAACCTCTGATTGGCTAAACCATTTGGTTTAGCCAATCAGAAGTGGTGTTATTTTCAAATTTAGAAAATTTTGTAGAATAAGACTAAGAATATTCTTAAGAATATTCTTAAGAATGTTCAGTGAATACAGACCCTGCACAAATTTTCCACTTAAAATTTGGGACTGAATATCGGCTCTAGAAAATTCCAGACCAGGTAGTTTTTCTTAATTTTTTTGGTCAAGTTCTCAAAATATTCACAAATCATGCTGAGCTTATTTTGCTTATATGGCAGACCTCCAGATAAAAGGGAGTGATAGTACAGGTATTCTAAATCCATTATTTCTCTTCCAAACCCTTAGTTGTGGGTACTCATTAATATCGTCTCATCGAGACGATTCTAATGAGTACCCGTAACATAGGGTATAGTGGAGAGTGATTAATATTTTTAATTTTGAAATCAAAATCACTCCCTCTATCTGGAGCTCTGTTAAATGGTATGCCTTTTCTTCAGATATGGACCATTTTGGTAATTAAGATGGTTTAAGAATCATTTAGTTTTTCTGTTTTTGAATAAAAAGATTCATCAAGCATTTAAAACATTATTGATCCATTCCCAAATTAGGTTCTACCATCTTTTGAATCATGCTATTTTCTTGTAACTTTAACATGTAAGGTTCATAATAGAATGCTCATATCCTTTATACGAGATTTAAGTGGTTGATGGACAGGAGACAATGTTGATTTCATCCTCACAACTTGCATTCAGACCAAACTTTCGATCATTGCTACAGATAATTGTATTAATAAAACAAAGAAATGTTACTGAATTTGTCAGAATGCTCCTTAACCATTTACCACACAGTCCCCAATTCTCTCGTGTGGTAAAGGGTTAAAGATACCATTATTCCTTTCAATGTTAATTCTGGTAGAAATAAACATAACCAGTTAGAACGGCCGGTGTTAGGTTTCTGTTATGTTATGGTCGAAACACAGGTGTGAAGAAAAACCTTACCACGCAAGGTTTTCCAAACGCAGTACTATCTGTAGAGGTCAGTTCTTACTTGTGTATTCCAAAAATATTTGGTGTCAAACACAGAATTAGACAATGTCACAAAATTTTCACGCTATTTTCTGCAAGAACTGTTCTGTCCGTCCCAACACACTAATGTCCTAACAAGATATCAAAACATGGCTATGATTGGATACCTGTAAAATCTTGGATCACGTGACTTCGTCGTATTAAAACAGAAAGTAGAAATCACGTGCAGCCAGACAAACCTAATACATGTAATTGCCTTGGTTACTAAGTTCTTATTCCTTACCAAACGGTAGAGAACTTTGCAATCCAATAAAAAGAAGATCGTTTTAAATACTCGTAGTCTTTCATTTCTTGTTCTTGTAAACGACATCGCTTTGAAAGAAAAATTTTGTTAGGGTCAAAGGGACACTACTCTTACACATACTTTAGTTTTGCAATCAAGTCATCTCCCCTATTTTCTTAAACTTCTTGAGTGACGGTCTTCGTTTTCTTTGTTTTTTATTTCGAAGAGTTCTTTTCATTCGCTATGCACGTATATACCCTTGTTACACTGACATTATTAAGCCTCAGTGTTCGTTTTACTGAAATTACACGGATAAAAATGAAAGTTCACTTACTGCATGTGTTGGTTTAATAAGTGTCCTGCAAGTCCTACATCCATTTTTTTCCAAATATCCGAAAAAAAGTCTCAGTGAGTATGACACATCCGACACAGAGGAGTCATTAGTTTTGCAGATATATTTGCAGAGAGTGAAAATAAACCACCATTTTAAAACTATACTGACCTCAAACATCCTTCCAAGTGTGTGTTTTTTTTTTCAAATGCGGTGTTGTCTTGAAATAATTTGTAGCTTTTATGGGGAGGATTTTTTTTTTGCAAGTTTTGCGTTAGTTGGAAATCACATGTTTTGAGCACAAGTTTTTAAAGTTTGCAGATTTGCCTATTTCAACCTCATTTTTCTGCAATTCTTGCAGACGATAATAATATTATATAAATAAATGGTATGACATCATTAGCCTCGATTTCGATAAAGAATCATGTGACTTAAAAAAAAATGGGCCCTCGAACTTCGATATATTGCGGTTTTAAATGATTCAACGATAGATTAACATGTTTGTTTTTTAACCATAAGTTGTGGCTGACTCTGCTAAGAATGATTAAGTGTACATGCTGAAGAACTGCAAAGATTAACATTATGTATATTTTCAAGACCTTCCCCGCTTCTTTTTTTTTTTACTGATTCCCTTCTAAAATAACTATGACAATCAACATGGTTTATGGTTAAATAAATTTATGCGAAAGCGTTGAACATTTCAAAATAATGAATTCCCTTTTATGAGCACTTAAAACCATGGAATAAAATGTTTTCAATGTAGTTTGCTGAAAATATGTAGAAAGAGCATGCAACCTATTCAGTTAAGTTTAGCAGCTCTATTAGCAGATTCAGCCATGTACATGTAGTCACAGTGCAACCATTCTTACCAAAAATATTAGCAATGCTCTTGCAAAAAGGGGCTTGATGCATCTCCATGAAGCATTGCAGCAATCAAGTCATTATAGACTTATGAATCCGTAACGGGCACTTTTTTTTTTAAACAACCAACTCAATCATGAGTTAGACTGGTCCATGGACATACAGAAAGTTGACCAACAGTGAAAAGTTTCGGCCCAGGTCAGACTGCTCAGGCTGGCCTGAGCCAAAACTTTTCGCAGTTGCATTTTAACCTCCTTTCCACAGAGCATGGCTCATTTGATTTTGTTGTTAACTGATAAGTGTACTGGCTATAGTTTTTGGGTTTGCTTGGAAGAACTGTGATTGTGATAAAGCAGTTGGGGGACTGGTAAAATGTAGATGATTTTCAAAATTAGATAGCAAGTCAGAAACGGAGTTGGATCTAGTACAAGTAATTTTTTTTTTTCTTACCTACGAGTTTTCATGTCTTCTTTGAATGCTTTTATAGTGACGAATCCTAAAAGGCCATGACCCAGCAAAGTTGTTCAGGTGACCAGTGTAAATCAACATCAGATTGTACAGACATTGCAGTCTGATTTTGAATCTACACTTTCCGCTTCTTTGTTACATATTCTGACCAAAAACAAAACCGAAAGAACAAGACTGCACTGAAAGTGTGGCCTGATCTTTGATCCTGAAAGTGCAGCCTTATCTTGCATTCTACTCAGTCCACAACTTTGCTACATATTCTGGCCAAAACTAGATCAACATTAAAATAGCAATTTTTTTTTTCCTAATTGAAACAGTCTGTTTCATAATTATAGTATATTGCTTAATATCATATGTGGTACTCTATGGACATTAAAGAAAATAAACATACTCCAACTTCAGAAAAGGAGAAAATGCCGGTAATCATTTCTTTTCCTTTCACAGATAAATCCCCCAAGTTGAGCCACATTAATTCATCTATTTATTTATTTATTTTTGTCTGCTTTCATTTTGGACAAGTCTGAAATCGTGTCATCTAGTAAAGAGTTAAGCGTGCTATGGTCTTTGAATTGTGTCAGTTACCAGGGTTCCCATTCACACACATATGTGCATGATTCACGCCCTTCATTGAATAATCACGCACAAAAATATGAAATGAAATGTGCATGCAAGCACAGGTTTCAGGGCTCCCGCTGTCGATCACCAGTGGGATAAGTTAGAAAAAATGTCTCCAAAACTTAAGCACCGGCGAATGTACTGACAACAAGTAATGTCTTTACATGATATTTGAAAGATCTAAACTCTGACATACACAATAGGTGTCAAATGTGAAAGTCGCTGTTTATCATCGCTAATCAAAGTGTTGTCATTTATTTTGAAGTTGCATGCTACCCTAATTAACAAATCTTTGTCAAATAAAACTGAAATACTACTCTAAAGCTTAACTGGCATGAGAAAAAAAAAAAATCGCTGCCAAAAAAATAAAAAGTAGAGGCCCTTGAGGGCCTGAAGTGCTCTACTGGCATTAATTTTGCTTTTTTTCTAGCATACATATTAAATTCATGATGCAAACAGGAAAAAGAAAACACACAAAAAAAATGGAGGGGGAGGTGTTGTTGCAACTGGGCTTGAACCTAATAAGACAGCATAAGTAGGCATGGTGAATTGAACAAATAGTGAAAAAAAATTGAAGTACAATTTCTCAAAACCAATTGTTCGGAATTTTTTCAAAATCAATAGAGTTCAAGCTTTTGATAATATAAAGCAACTGTGCATGTTTCATGAAAATTCAACCACAACTGCCGATGGTATCGTTTAATAAAGAATTGTAAATTTTCAAATTTAATTTGCTACTATTTTCCATACTGATTATTGATTTTTTTTTCAAAATCAAAAGGGTTAAAGCTATGGATGATACAAAGCAACAGTGCAAGTTTTATGAAAATCTGACTACAAATGCAGCCCTTATCGCATAAACAAGAAATCAAAACTTTGAACTTCAAATGGCTACTTTTCCCACATTGATTGTAAGATATTTTCAAAAACAATAGGCTTCAAGCTATTGATGAGATAAACAAACTGTGCAAGTTTCGTGAAAGTCTGACCACAAATGCAGACTTTATCGCATAAACAAGAAATTGAAATTTTAAACAACAAATGGCTACTTTTCCCACACTGTTTGTCAGATTTTTTTTCAAAATCAAATAGGGTTCAGCTGTTGATGAGATAAACAAACCGTGCAAGTTTCACGAAAATCCAACCACCAATGCAGACTTTATCGTGTAAACAAGAAATTGAAATTTTGAACTTTAAATGGCTACTTTTCCTGTACTGATGATCAGATTTTTTTCAAAGTCAATGGAGTTCAAGCTATTGATGAGATAAAGAAACTAGGCAATTTTCATGATAACCCGACCACAAATGCAGACTTTATCATGTAATCAAGAAATTGATATTTTGAACTTTAAATGGCTACCTTTCCTACAATGACTGTCAGATTTTTTTCAAAATCTATAGGTTTCAAGCTATTGATCAGACTTGAACAAACTGTGCAAGTTTCATGAAAATCCGACCACAAATGAAGACTCTATCATGTAAAAAAGAAATTGACATTTTGAACTTTAAGTGGTTACTTTTCCCACGCTGATTGTCAGATTTTTTTCAAAAACGATAAGGTACAAGCTATTGATGAGATAAACAAACCATGCAAGTTTTGTGAAAATCTGACCACAAATACAGACTTTATTGCGTAAACAAGAAATTAAAATTTTAAACTTAAAATGGCTATTTTTCCCACACTGTTTGTAAGATTTTTTTCAAAATTAATAGGGTTCAAGCTATTGATGAAATAAACAAACTGTGCAAGTTTCGTGAAAATCTGACCACAAATGCAGACTTTATCACATAAACAAGAAATTGAAATTTTGAACTTTAAATGGCTACTTTTCCCGTACTAATTGTCAGGGTTTTTTTTTTTCAAAATTAATAGGATTCAAGCTGTTGATGAGATAAACAAACTGTGCAAGTTTCACAAAAATCCGATCACGAATGAAGACTTTATTACGTAAAAAAGAAAAAGACTAACGGACAGACAGACGGACGGACGGACGATGGAAACCAAACCATGACATAAGCTCTGCTGGCTTACAGCCAGTAGGGCTTAAACCTCAAAAACCCATGACAGAACAAATTCGGTTTGACATTGTCCGATCAAAGGCATTTCAAACTGTCTATTCAGCTTTATCAATGACTTTAAACAGTAAATTTACATAAATATCTCTATAAATAAGTAAGTGAAAGCTAATTAGTTTCTGAAATTGACAGTGAAATGAAAAATTCTACTGGCCATTGTCCCTCTGAAACTGGTCCTGTGAGTAAGGAAACATATAATAAGCATCTTCCTTTTTAAATTACCCATATTATTTTCAAGAGCAGATGACTACAGAGTAAGACTCGCCTAAACAAAGTTTCAATATAACAGACCCTAAATTCCTCCATAGATGCTCTAAAATTGTCGTTATTAAGTGCAGTCCTAGAATTTCTCTTGCATTTCTGTATTTGTACTCCTAGGAGTGCATGCACTTCCAGAAAAAGGTACATGTGAGTGGGAACACTGGTTACAATCACCTTCTGTTTAAAGCGTTATTATCATATTATTAACGAGATTACATGAAAAACAATTTCTGTCAAAAGTGCTTGTGTCCGAATAGTGTAAATTTGGCCTCTTTCTTGTTTCATTTGTTTGCAATGTCATCTTTTTTATTCAGTAAAGATAATATGACATCCCATGACATTGTGTCAATTTAAAAGCACCATATAAAATCGCTCACTCAGAGATGCTCTACCTTCAGTCTGAAGGGTTGCTCCGATGTTATTTTGTGTTTGGGTCTCCGCAGAGAAACAGTCACAAAAATAACATTGGAGCGAACCTTCAGACTGAAGGTAAGAGGTGCCCAGAATAAAGATATGATCAAACCAGTAAGTCACTGAAGAAAGTGAAAAACGGAGTGTTGTCAAATTTAAGCAATTCTTGTTTTGTAATAATTTTTAACTTGATCCTTTACCAAATAAGCTTGCTTTCTTACAATCTTAATGAAATACGATTTTGAAACATTGTGGAATAAAGAGAAAATTCAGGAACCGACAATTTTTTCCATTTTCCAAAAGTTGTTCGTGATACCTCTTCATAGGATAATCCAAATTCCTTATATGAAACAGCGATCCCCGTTTGAAAGTAGATCCATATAAAAGCCGACAGCATAAATGGTATCACACGAACTCGTACCCTGGAGAACTCGTACTCCAATCTCAAGGGCACGAGTTCTCCGGAGAACTCATACCTGGTGACATTATCTGGAGAACTAGTACCTCACAAATAGTTATATGATAGTCTATCCGCATGTTTTCAAGTTTTAATTTTCGAAAGTGGCTCGCCTTTAACACTGTTTTTGTTTAATACAAAATTTGTATGCCTTAATAATGATGTACACTATGACTGGAAAAAAAAAAAAAATGTACATGTGTTGAAAAGACACAAATAAATTATAAGAAATTTGCCTGTTTCTCATGCAGTGTTTCTTGTATTTGATGTATAAAAAAATCAAAAGGAAGAAAAGAAGAACATAAATAAAAGGTATTTAAATTGTATTGCGCTAAAACAACTAAACAAATTGCATTAATTTTTGCTATATTCTTTTAATTCTTGCTATATTCTTTACTTGCATTGAAGTTTGAAATTGATGATTGATGTTGTAATTCGTGGGAATTGTTTAACAATTAATATTTGATTGGATTAGATATGTGTTAAATAAAAGGGGAGGTTAAAATGAACACATAATAAATCAAATTTTCACACCTAGTTAAAAAACCCAATTCCCAAAACAAAGAGTGAGACAGATGTGATTTTCAAATATTAATCAAATTACAATAACATAGTGACAATATTTAATATTGGAACCTTAACCCTTTCAGCACCATAGTTGGTACACTGTATATATTTTATGCCAAAAGAGTTAAACATGTAGGATAATGTTAAGTAAAGTAATAGTTCTGAAGGTCGTAACAGTAACTGTTTCTCCACAATGTTTCAGTAATACCAAGGTGACATTGCCGAGTTGCTTGTACCATAATAAATATCATATTTGCCGTCTGCAGAGGCTTTCAAAATGGACGAATTTAAAAATTTTGTTGGATGTTAGAAATAATGATTTGTTTAAGAAAAGTAATGGGAAACTTTTTTATCGAAAAAAAAAAAAAAAAACCTTCAGAGTCTTATGATTGACCAAATGATAGACTATCAATTAAATTTCTTGCTGTTAATATCATTTATGGATTCATTCATAATATGTGCCACTGAAGATATATATATATATTTTTTTTTTTTTTATCTCAGTGTCTTAACATGTTCTTGGTTAATTCTCTTCACTGTACGCAGTCCATGCAAAATAAAGAAAACAGTCTATTCACAAAAAATATTTATATAGGGTACGAGTTCTTCTTTCCTCCAGAAAACTCGTACCCTTCAGATTAGGGTACGAGTTCTCAGGTGTACGAGTTCTCCAAGGTACGGGTGCTACTTTGAAACTTCAAAAATATTGTTGTCTGGTATGGAGTTCAATGTTTACAGTTGTAAGATCAGTGACATTGTGTGAGATATCAGTAGAAAGTAGGCCGTCCGAGGAGGGTTTTGCACTCCGCTACGTCGCTGACTGTTGTTTTAGGCTTAGACTTAACAAAAATCTCAATTTCTTGGACTGAATAACAATTATCCAATCAAAACCCTGAAATATCAAATAGAGGCCTGTGATTGGCCAGATGCACATATATTACCAATAGCTCCACAATTACGCGGCCTCACTCGTATTAGACCGAGAACGTATACGTAGGTGAGTAGCTGTGTTATGTAACTAACTGTTAATTCCATTTGCGAAAGCTAAACATCTGAATAGTTTGATGTCATTGGTACTTGATACCCGATGCTTGTTCGAGTAATGGACTATTACTTATTTTAAACAGAGATTACAGTTTTGAACATATTGTTTGGTATCCAAAATCCATTGTTATGAAACATCTTGGAATATTTTTTGTTAAAAATTTGACAGGCTAAAATCGAAAAAAGTAATGGGCTCGAGTGTCCGTATTCCGTGATGATTCAGAAACAACATGATAGAATTAAGAGTTTAGACTAGAACATGAGCCAGAAAGTACTTGCCTTTTAAACAGAAATAATTTCTCATCCTTTTCATGCAAAAAATTATCCTCTAAGACTATAATACAATTAGATATTAAAGCCCAAAGTACACAATACAGGTGTTGAAATGCATTGTAAATTAAAGCCAGGTATGGTAAGTTGGTGGTACATTTTGCTTCGCGGTAATGGATATTTTTCAGTCCTAACAAATGTTGGCATTGTCCAGCAGCTTGCTTGGCCTCTATTTTCAGTGTAAATAGCTTGACTCTTATCACACTCATGAAAACTTTAATTTCCAAAATGCAAGATTTGGATGAGAAAAAAAAAAAAAATTCTGTCAATAATTAACTCTTTACCACACAATCCCAACTTATAACGCCCCTGAAAAAGAAAGATTTTGAAAACGTGGGAAAAGGAGAAAATGCTGGTCACCAAAACAAATTTAAATTTTTGGGTTACATTTATTTTGTTGTCTGCAAATGCTTTCAATTTGGACCAGTCTGAAAATTTGCCGTTTGGTAAAGGGTTTAAGTTGTTTGAAGTAAGGCCGGTATGATCTCTTCCAGAAGCATGAAAAGTAGGGTGGGGGGGGGGGGGGCACTAGCTGAGACACTTGCAAAAATAACACTGAAGCTACCCTCCTAATCAGGGGTAGGATACCATAATAAATATAAAAAAGAACAGAATTACTCTGCTTCTGGTACCTTCTAACCCCCTCCATCCCGTAACTGTCATATACTATAAGCTGTCAAAATACATACGTTAATGTATGGTTTACTATATTGAGGTTTTAGCTCTATGATGGTGTAGCCAAGCCCAGTATGCAGAAGCATACAGGACTTGAGACCAGAGGGTTGCTGCTTTTAATCCCCTGTCTGGCGAATATTGTACAAAGATTGATAATAATCATCGCAAGTTCGCAACAAGACTCAATTCTCTCACCACTAATAAGTGCTTCCATGATGGTAATGAGGGAGAGTAGCCAGTGGCTTGAGAAGAATATTGTGCAAGGTACTTATAAATGAAAATCCAGAAAAGCATGGATGGGTAAACTGGCTGCTGTGATATAACAAATAATGCTGAAAATGGCATTGAATAGATACAATCATGTTGTGTCTACTGTCAACCCCCTTCAATTACTGACACTTTTTACTTTTATACCTATTAAACCTGATGGTAAGCAGCATATCCTCCTTTTCCCACCATGTTTTCTTCAATATCATAGACAAAAACAATTACATGTATATGACGATTATTTAATTTGGTCAGCAAATTCTTTAACTTTGGACAGGTCTAAGATTTTGTCCTTTGGTAAAGAGTTCATATTGTATGAAAATGAAATGGTATAGATATAGTCAAAAGTGCATGATCCTTGTAAGTTGTAAGGACTCCAATGTCAGGGGGCAACTGTACTTGGATGAGGTAGGACTCTATAATCAACAAAGTTAACAAGATAATAATAAGATAAACATTTTAAATGAGGAGTTTGCATTCTGGTGGGTTCATTGTTTTCAACCAGTAACCAAACCATCCCAACTAAAGACCCTAAGGAGGAAAGCTTTTGAAAACACTTTGGGAAATGGAGAAAAGGCTGGAAACCAGCATTTTCTTCTTTTCCCACAATGTTTTCTTCTGTATCAAAGACAAACTGTTATTTTAGTCACATTTAAATTGTTGTCTGCAAATTTTGAAAAGTCTATTTTTCTCGTGTGGTAAAGAGATGAAAGGTAATAGTTTTTAAGATCAAATATTATTTTCTGCTTTATTTTACCCTTTACCTAACAATTCCATAATTATTAACTCCTTAAGGCTTACCAAATGATTAAATTATAGACGCGTCCAAATTCAAAGCACTTGTAGATGGCAAATTAGACATAGATCAAGTCATAAAAGTTGTCCATAAAAAGGTAAAAAAGACCGTGGGAAATGGAGAAATCACTATTTTCCAGCATTTTCCCCTTTTCCCACAACATTTTCAAAATCTTTCATTCTCAGGGTTGTTAAAATTGGTGATTGTATGATTAACATTTAAACTGCTCTAGAGAAGACATTAATTCATTACCAAAGAATTCTGAGGTTGATGACCGCTGGTAAATCACATTTTCTCCTTTTCCCACAATGTTTTCTTAACCCTTTCCCAAACGACAAATTTTGGACTCATCCAGATTGAAAGAGTTTGCAGAAGACAATTTTAAATTTGATGAAAATGGCAGAAAGTTATCAAAAAGGGTAGAAAACACTGTGGGAAAATGAGAAATTGTTCGTTACGAGCAATTTCTCCTTTTCCCACAGTGTTTTCAAAAGACTTGTACTGCAGACACGTGAAAACCAGGGCTTGTTTGGGAAAGGGTTAAGCCTTTTTTGTCAAGGTCATCACAACTCTGGATTGTGTGTTAAAGGGTTAACCCTTTCCCAAACGACAAATTTTGGACTGGTCCAAATTGAAAGAGTTTGCAGACAACAATTTTGAATTTGATGAAAATGGCAGAAAGGTCTCAAAAAGGGTAGAAAACACTGTGGGAAAAGGAGAAATTGCTCGTTACGAGCAATTTCTCCTTTTCCCACAATGTTTTCAAAACACTTGTACTGCAGACACGTGAAAACCAGGGTTTGTTTGGGAAAGGGTTAAATAACCCTTTATAAAGTGATCCTGTGTTTGTGTGACCCCGATGAAAAGGCCTTTGAAAACTGAGTAGGGGAGAAAATGCTGTTTATACCAGGTTTTTTTTTTTTCAAATTCCAAGATTGTTTTAGAGAACTATCCTTTCATAGACAAGTCCAATCTTTTATGCAGTAGTTCATTAATTTGTCATCTGCAATTCTTTCAATTTTGTCTAGTTTGAAATTTAGTTGTCTCGGAAAAAGTTCAAGGGAGCAGACTTATCTTGGGCATGGTTGATAAACAATAATAATAATAGTAAATTTTTTACCACACAGCAAAATTTTAGACTAGTCCAAATTGAAAGCATTTGCAGATGACAAAATAAATGTGACTGAAAATTTGAAATTTGTTTTGAGAAAGGTAGAAAACATTGTGGGAAAATGAGAAAATGCTGGTTACCAGCATTTTCTCCTTTTCCCAAAATGTTTTCAAAAGGCTTCTTTCTCAGGGTCGTTAAAAGTCAGGCTTGTGTGGTAAAGGTTTAACCCTTTACAAAAGAGTCCCATGTGTTTACAGCTCAAAGAAAAGTGTTTTTTTTTTTTTTAAAAACAACCAGCATTTTCTTCTTTTCCATCAATGTTTTTAACCCTTTCTTTTGCAAATCCCATCATTTCAACCACATTTAATTTACGATATACAAATGCTTTCAACCTAGACATATCCAAATTGCAATGTCTGGTAAACAGTTTAACCCTTTACCAGATGACAAAAGTTTAGCCTTGCTCAAATTGAAAGCATTTGCAGACGACAATTTCATTGTGGCTCATTGGTGAAATATTTGTTTGATAAAGAAAAAGACATTATGGGAAAAGGAGAAAATGCTGGATACCCCTATTTTCTCCTTTTCCCACGTTTTCAAAAGGCTTCTTTCCCAGGGTTGTTAAAAGGAGGCATTGTGTGGTAAAAAGTTAATGAAAACAAGGTTATCAGCTCTCTCCAGTCTTGAGGCCAATGCCTTTCCCCTGTATAAAACTTTTGATGCATTTGCATCAGATGAGTTGGGATCCTGCATGGCTCAGTGGTACAGTGTGGGACTCATAACCTAGAGGCCCCGGGTTCGAGTCCCACCTGATCCGCTGGGTTTTTCGTGGGTTCTTGGTCAGAGCCCTAGCCTTGGACTGGTAAAACCCAGGAAATACATGAATATGTGAGCTGTCGCGATGATATGACTGAGATAATGTTGAAAGCGGCATAAAACTACATTCAGTCAATCAATCAAATGAGTTTTTGAGGGCAATATGCCCAATGGGGGTCATCACCCTATGGGATATTGTATTGCTAGTTTCTCCTAAAACTTATATTTTGTGGTAAATGAAATGAAAAGAGAAAAATATATAAAGAAAATAATAAAATGGTTGTGGAGAAAGCCTTTTTTACCTTTTTGACATACAGTACTTGTTATCACACTCCAGCACCGGGTTATATCAATAGAAGAATGTTGGTCATTAGTGAAGCTTTTTAACTCTTTACCACATGACAAAATTTTAGACTGGTCAAAATTGAAAGTGTTTGCAGATGACAAAATAAATGCGAATGAAAAATTAAAACTTATTTTGGGATATGTAGAAAACATTGTGGGAAAAGGAGAAAATGCTGGTTACCAGCATTTTCTCCTTTTCCAACAATGTTTTCAAAAGCTTTCTTTCTCGGGGTCGTTAAAAGTCGGGATTGTGTGGTAAAGAGTTAAACCATACAACAAAGTTTTACACTTGTTCAAATTGAAAGCATTTGCATACAACAAACTTAACATCATTGAAAGCATGAAATATGTCTTTGAAATGTAAGATAATATATGCAGGGAAAAAGAGAGAATGTTGGTTACCTGCACCTACCTAAAAAGAAGGTGGTTTTTGAAAAACATTGTGGGAAAAGGAGAAAATGCTGGTAACCTCCAACCACAAATCAGATTATTTGAACCCATTTATATTTGCCTTCTGCAATTGCTCTCTGTTTGGGGTAGTGTAAAATTTTGCGATTTGTTTAACCCTTTACCACACAATCCCAAGTTTTAACAACCCTTAGGAATAAAACTTTTTAAAACATTGTGAGAAAAGGAGAAAATGCTGGTAACCAGCATTTTCTCCTTTTTTTCCACAATGTTTTCTACCCCTTCAAACAAAAATTTCCTAATTTGTGCAGTTATTAGTTTGTCATCTGCAAATGCTTTAAATTGGGACCAGTCTAAAATTGTGTCGTTTGGTAAAGAGCTAAGAGTTAAGATGCTTTCAAAGACACAAAAAATTTGTGAGATTTTATTGAAATGTCTACTGTAGGGAAAAAATAGCAAACTTTGGAAAAATTCTACCGTATCTATCAGTATGTTTGTGGAAAACACCCTATGCATTAGGGACAGACTCCAATTGTGATGAATTACAAGATCAGCCTTGTAAATTTGCCATGAATTCCCTTTTAGGAAAGCCATTTATTTTTATGAAGACAAGTGATGTTGCTACATGTCTTACATAGCAAACATTCATTAAACTGCTTTTGTTGTCAAGGAAATGTTAACCCTTAACTCTTTACCACATGATAAAAATTCTAGACTGGCCCAAATACGTGGATCCGTGGCGATGAGATAAGCCGACTGCCTTGGTTACCATCAATAAGGGCTTACAAACAAATGCAGTAAATACATATACAGTATAGCAGAAAGGCTACTAAAATCATGTTTTCATGACTGTTTCTATCAATTAAATTTTGGAAAAATATTCCTTTTCATATGTTTCTGCCGATGATGGATACTCATAAAGAGATGTATACTTGAACTTATTTACGCAAGAATTTGTACACAAAGTGTGAATTTCAGGGGCTTCGGACAATGTAATACCTGGTGCCAGCAAACTTTTGATCTTGAATGAAACACCTCGTAAACCTCAGTTTTGCTTAAAAATAATAGAATTAAAGATGATTAATACTTTTGTAAGGCTTGTTAGGTTGTCTCAACATGGTATTCGATAATAAATTACACTAAATTACAAGCATTTTGAAATATTTATAGATTGTCTCACTCAGCAGAGAGGTGGAAGTCTAAGAAATTTCAAGTCAAGGGAAAATGGTTGCCTGATGATTTTTAAATGTGGAAAGTGTGCTGTCAATTAACAAACTTGTTAATATCATTGGCGGTAGTTTGTTTTATCTTGTGATGTACTGCAGACAATGGGTGGTCAAGTGGATTACAATGGCAGTCAAACACACATCCTATCAGTTAACAGTTTACCGACATACCCTTTGAAATGGCAGATGTGCTAATCCACCTAAATATGGCTAGGTCAAAAGTTGATTTAATTAACACAAGATGCCTTTTGAGCTGAACTTTCAAAACTGGACAAAACAGAACTTAGTCTTGTTTCATAATTGAAATCTACATGTACCTTCAGTAAAGAATACACGTAAATGTACCTAATTTAAGTAGCAGATGGTTTGAATCCAAGAATAAACTGCATTATTTTTTTCACTCTGATCTGTATCTACACATTCAGCATTCTTTACGCACCAAGGGTTAATGTAAATGTCAAATTGAAACATTGATGATGAGTGCCCCTTTTTTGGATGTGCAAGGGTTATTAACCCTTAACCACACAATCCCGACTTTTAACGACCCTGCGAAAAAAGCCTTTTGAAAACATTGTGGGAAAAGGAGAAAATGCTGGTAACCAGCATTTTCTCCTTTTCCCTCGATGTTTTCTACCCTTCCCAAAAATTTCAAGTTTTTATTTACATTTATTTTGTCATTTGCAAATGACAATTTGCAATTTGGACCTGTTAGAATTTTGTCATGTGGTAAAGGGTTAAACAAGGTTAGCTATTTTAAGGCCGTGTCACACAGCCGTTGACGTAAAAATTTCGCACGATTTACGCATAAAAATTGAAAAATCTGGATTTATGCACGGCGATAATAGAAAAAATGGTGGTTATACATGAAATTTTGACAGATGAATCGCGCAAGAACGACGCAGAAACTACGTATAAACTACGCATGAAACATGAATAAACTGCGCAAAGAACACGCATGTCCAGGGAAAAGCCAATTTTCTAGATAATGAAACACGCATAATCACGAAAGAAATTCGTATGATTTACGCATGATTCCTGCAAAGCACGAATGAATAGCGCATGCTCCACGTACAGATCGCGTATGTATCACGCATGAATCGCGTATGTTCCGCACATGCTCCGCTGGGTATTTCTATCGCGTCTGCAACTTGTGTATAAATTTGCCACCTCCGCTGCATTTCTTCACAAACCATTGGAAACCACTGACAAGTGAACATCTAAATTGTATCAGGATCCTTTCAAGAAGGCATGATTATGCCGGCGAAGAAACGTGCACAATCGTTGAGTTCAAGCCCAGGGAAGGCAGGGAGGAAGAGGAAGGCCCAAGTTCCTGTGCCAAGATCTTCAATCCCCCCTCCCAATGATCTTCCCGAAGCTACTGGTGGTGGTCAAGGCACCAATGGTAACGCTGCCCTACAAGCTCCTGCTGGTTTTGATGCACCCCCACAAGCTCTTGCTGGTATTGATGCTCCCCCACAAGCTCCTGCTGGTGTTGATGCACCCCCACAAGCTCTTGCTGGTATTGATGCTCCCCTACAAGTTCCTGCAGGTGTTGATGCTACCCCACAAGCTCCTTGTGCCGATAGCGATGCTCCCAAACAAGCTCCTGATGCTGATGGTGATGCTCATCAACAGGATCCTGGTGCCGATGGTGATGCTCCCCAACAAGATCCTGTCGATGCTGGACCCTCCCAACCAACCAGAGCCAAGGGCAAGGGCAAGTCGAAAGGCAAGGCCAAGGCCAAGGGTGTTTCAGCTGCTCAACGCCAGGACAACAGTCTCTCACAAGAGCAAGAAGAGGACCTCGTGGAGTGGATGAGGGAGAACGATGCTGTTTGGCGACGTGGGTATCACATGTACAAGGCAAGGAAGCAGCTGTGGACCACCAAAGCTACAGATCTGGGGGTGTTGGGTGACCATCTTGAAGGCTGGTGGAAGTCCATAAAGGATTGGTTTGTGAGGCTGATGAAGAGACAGTCCGGGCAGGCCACCAAGAAGCTGACAGACAGGGAGAAATGGATCCTCGACAGGATTGCCTTCTACACTCCCCAGCTGAAGTCGAATGAGGGGGAGAATGCACCCATGAAAGTGATCCAGCGCCAGGAGCCTCAGCCTCGGTCTCCAGCAGAATCTGACTCTGACTCTGAGCTGCCTTCACGACAGCCATCCCAAGCCACACAGTCGCCACAGCCTGGGCAGTTATCACAGCAACTAGACGACCTAGAGGGGATGGAGACCCTGGCTGCCACTCAGGGGCGTCAGGAGTCCGAGTCCAGATACACTACCAGAAGCAGCAGGAGGAAGAGAAAGAGGACCGAGACAACTGAAGAGGAGTGGATGCACGAGCTCAGAGACAGCATCAGGGCCAACACTGCTATGATGGCCCAACTTGTCCAACAAAGGCCGACTGACTCTGGGAGGGAGCCATTCATCACCTACGTCCAGGACTCCCTGAGGTCTCTTCCAGAGGAAAAGTATCAGCTCGTCAGGGGAAAGATAACAGCAGTTCTCCACAACATCACCCAGACAGCTACTGCAACCACAGACAGACCATCTCCGTCCCAGTCTGATCCTCCTCAAGCTGCAGTCCAGTACCAGCCTCAACCACCTCAACAGCAGCCTTCCTCAGTGGTTTGTAGCGTCATCTGCTCGTCAAGGTATTCTTCCAAGATGGCCTGACAAACTTCTCGAACCACCAAGCTGATAGTGTTGTGCGGCACCCTCCATGCATACTGCATGTCCTTATACTTGGCACCAGAGGCGAGGTGGCGTAGGGTCAGTGCCACTTTGAGTCCAGGATCAAGGGCTGATCGCCAGTTGGTGGCTGTTTCGTTATTCTTGGGGTCAGCCTCTCCACGATCTCGTCGAACATTGCAGGTTGCATCCGCATGAAGTTATGGAAGGATCTTTGATCTTCATTTCTCATCTCCACCATCAATCTATCGTAGATCCCAAGTTCGAATCTTCTTCCAATCCAAGGCCTTACCCAGGCGACTCTGTATCTTCTCCCACGCCTTCTCCTCCTCTGGTTCAGGATCTGCTGGAGCTGGACCAGTTGGTTGTTGTGCTGCTGAAGGAGGAAGTCAAGAACTTCTCTGCGTTGGGGGCTCATGGTCTCCTCTCTTGGATGTCATACGACAGAGATGTGAACTCATGGACGGCTTGATGGAGACTGATGCAGCGGTCCGAAATTGGTCGGTTTATATACCCTGTCCCCATACGCATTTCTTGCGTGAAGCATGCATGATTCCAGCGTAAATCTAGCGCATTTCATCTGTTTTTATAAGTGATCCATGCGTAATGTGTGTAGTTCTTAGCGGTATACACAAAATATAAGTGATACATCTGCGATACATGAGTGTTATATCCGTGAAAGGTTCGTTAAACATACGCGAACATACGTGGAACGGACGTGAAAATTGCCAACTCTGCATAACAATCTCGTATGTATCGCGCACATGCACGTATGAATTACGCACGAATTACGTAAGAGCTACGTAAAAACTACGTAAATTACGCATAGATCGCATAAATCCAAACAGTCGCAAAATTTTGTGCAGCTCAAAACTGTTTTCGCGTATGTCCACGTATGCTCACCCTGGACTCCACTCGCTGCACACAGAGACGAATGAAATGCGCATGAAAAACGTATGAATTACGTATATCACGCATGCATTGAGTATCTCCGCGTATGCCTCAAATTTTATACGTAATTTATGCGTAAGTGCTGTGTGACAAGGCCATTAGTGAACATACTTGCTTTTAATTAGTATTTCATATATTTTACATTTGTTTTCCAGTGTAAAACAGTTTCAGAGCAAAAAGAAACTAACATTAATTAATCCATTGCATAATATAGCGTTGATCAAAACTCTTTGCTCATGTCCCATTGTCAATCATAATCATAATGCAAACATTTGTAATCTCTTTGGATATCTCATGTAAGCCGTACATGATCGCAAAGCACATCTTTTAAACTTTTTCCTTAAATTCAAGCATTGTAAACACACATAATGTCGCACAATTCCAACATTAACAGACGCTTTTTTGTGAGCTGAAATAGCAGACAGCAGGGCTGCCATCGGGCCAAATAAATGTGATGACCTGATTGGTCCAATATCAATTTCCATGGATCCATGTATTGAAAGTATTTGCAGATGACAAAATAAATGTAACTAAAAAATTGAAATTTGTTTTGGGAAGGGTATAAAACATTGTGGAAAAAAGGAGAAAATGCTGGTTACCAGCATTTTCTCCTTTTCTCACAATGTTTTCAAAAGGCTTCTTTCGCAGGGTTGTGAAAAGTCGGGATTGTGTGGTAAAAGGTTAAGCTACTAAAAAGGTTAAAAGATGAAAAATCTGTAGCCATTTAACATCTTTATAATCCTTTACCACACAAACCCAAGTTTTAATCAAGTGCCATACAATCTGGAGTTTTAAGGACCTTTTAAATCACATTTACTTTGTCATCTGCAGATACTTTCGATTTGGACAAATTTAAAATTTGTTGTGCGCTAGAGAGTTTATCTGAATTCCTGGGAAGAAAACTTGGGCAGTACAATAATGTAGCAATTTTCTCTTTCATTGTAGTAAAACTAGACAAACAGAAAATGGCGTCATCAAGGTGGAATCTCCAAGATGATATTGAAACCGATGATCCAGAAATGCATGATCTGATCAAAAAAGAGAAAGACAGACAGAAAAAAGGTCTCGAGATGATTGCCTCAGAGAACTTTGCCAGTAAATCTGTCCTACAGGCCCTTGGCTCTTGTCTCAATAACAAGTATTCAGAGGGTCAACCAGGTCAAAGGTAAGTAGGTCATGTTAGGTTATTGACTTGTTATCCAGACTGATTAACCCTTTACCAAATGACAAAATTTTGGAACGGTCAAAAATTGAAAGCATTTGCAGACGACAAAATAAATGCAACTTTAAAATTGAAATTTGCTTTGGGAAGGTCAGAAAAAAATGTGGGAAAAGGAGAAAATGCTGATTACCAGCATTTTCTCCTTTTCCCACGATGTTTTCAAAATGGTCCTTTCTCAGGGTCTTTAAAAGTCGGGGTTGTGTGGTTCAATGTTAATCTTTTACAAAACAATAAAGATTATGAACAATCGTAACAATTCCCAGTTTTTGTAACTTTTAGGAAGTAGGCTTTTGAAAATATTGTGGAAAAAGAAGAAAATGCTGCTTGACACTATCATTTTTTTTCTTTTTCCCATGCTTTTTTCAACACGTTTAATTACCATTACCGTCATTTTGGCCATACTGAATTTGTCGTCAATATGCCTTCGATTTGGGATGTTGTAAAGGGTAAACCCTATCCCATATCACCTCTATGGCAAATGACATTCTCTTTAGACTTGTCCAAATTGGAGGCCTTTGCAGATGACAAGTTAACTCTTTACCAAACAACAAAATTTTAGACTGGTCCAAACTGAAAGCATCTGCAGATGACAAAATAAATGTCACTAAAAAAATTAAATTGTTTTGGGAAGGGTAGAAAACATTGTAGGAAAAGGAGAAAATGCTGGTAACCAGCATTTTCTCCTTTTCCCACATTGTTTTCTAAAGGCTTCTTTCTAAGGTTGTTCAAAGTCAGGATTGTGTGTTAAAGGGTTAAATATGACTCAGCGGTGAGATTCTGTTTATAAAGAATAAATAACATTGTGAAAAAAAAAAATGAAAGAAAATACTAATAAGCAGCATTTTCTCCTGTTTCAAAGACGAAATTCCACCATCATTTTAGTCCAATTTGATTTGGTGTCTGTAAAATCAATGTCTTCAATTTGGACATGTTTTAAATTTTAAAACTGGTAAAGAGTTCTTGGTTATTCATGTATCATGATTCAGATGTAGGACAACTTGTCAAAAGCACCATTGTATAAAAAGGGGATTTACCCTTTTACCTAAAAAGGGTAGAAAGCATTCTTTGACAAGGAGATACTGATAATGGTGGTAGCTTTTCCCTCAATGATTTAAAAAAGCCATTGTCATCAGGGAAGTTAACTCTTTACCAAACGAAAAAATTTTAGACTTGTTCAAATTGAAAGCATTTGCAGACGACAAAATGAATGTGACTGAAAAATTGAAATTTGGTTTGGAAAGGGTAGAAAACATTGTGGGAAAAGGAGAAAATGCTGTTTACCAGCATTTTCTCCTTTTCCTTCAATGTTTTCAAAAGGCTTCTTTCATAGGGTCGTTAAAAGTCGGGATTGTGTGGTAAAGAGTTAACCATGGGACTTTTTGATAAAGAGTGACTGAGTCTGTTACCCAAGTCAACAACCTATTACCTAATAGTGGACTTCTAGATTGTAAAATGTCCGGCAGTACTCTACTTGTGTTTAACTCTATACCAAATTTAAGTCTTTACCACACATTACTTTTAATGACCCCTAAGACAGGAGGCTGAAAAAACATTGTGGGAAAAAGAGGAAATGCTGGTAACCAGCATTTCCTTCTTTTCCCACAATGTTTTTCTACCTCATCAAAGACAAATTTTATCATTTGAGCCACATTTAGATTGTTGTCTGCAAATGCTTTCACTTTGGAAAAGTTTAAAATTCTACTGTTTGTTAAAGGGTTAAACATGTTCAAATTGAGAGCATTAGCTGTTGACTAGAAAAAAAAGTGACTCAAAACATTTGAACTGGTTTTTGGATGGGTAGAGAACATTGTGGGAAAACTTCAAAAGGAGAAAATGCCACCATTTTCTTCTTTCCCACAATGTTTTAAAAAGCCTTCTTCTGCAGGGTCGTTAAAATTTGGTACTGTGTGGAAAAGGGTGGATAGTTAATAGGTTTAACCCTTTTAAACAATCCTGAGTTTTAATGGCTGTGGGGAAGAAGGATTTGGAAATTGTTTAAGGAAAACAGGAAAATGCTGGTAACCAGCATTTTTCCATAATATTTTCTACTCCTTCATACTCCTTGGCGGATTATGGCTTGATGATTTGATTAATTTCACAGTTTCAACTTTCAACCATTGAGTTTACCGACTGGGATGGATAAACTCACCAGTATGGAAATACACAGAGCTCCCTTGTACTTTGCAAGTGCCTACAAAAAACGGTTTAGAAGCATGAAATTAATAGAATATTTGGGGAGGCGGGGGTGGGGTTGTGTATGTGAAATATTGAAATTTATTTCATTGAGTGAACATCATACGGTAATATTTTCACTCATGGCTGCCCCACTTGTGAAAATATAACAGATAATGATTACTCGATGAAACAAATTTCAATCTTTCAGAGAAAAAAAAAAATACAAATATCCTCTATATGTTATTATAAGCCCTCTTTTCTAGAGTCTTTCAAACATGTGATTGTTTGGCAATACATACCCTTGATGCAGTAGAAAGGACCCAATTTTAGCAGTACATGTATAATGCCGTATACCATAAAACAAAATATTTATGAAAAAGCCACTGAAATGAAGTGAAAATCCAAGATCAGACTTAACATTTTCTCTGATCTTCATCTATGTTGTAATTGGAAGCAAGTAAAGATATGGAACAATATTGTGAGCTTGTCACTCAAGTTAGTGACTGGGACTAGATCTAGTTAAAAAGTACAATATATTGATAAACCTTCAGCTTTGTTCTGCATTTCTCAATTTCAGATACTATGGTGGAAATGAGTTTATTGACCAAATTGAACTGCTTTGTAAAAAGAGAGCACTGGAAGCATTTGGACTTGATCCAGAGAAATGGGGCGTGAATGTCCAGCCTCATTCTGGATCTCCTGCAAATTTCGCCGTCTATACAGCTTTGATTGGCCCACATGGGCGAATTATGGGCCTGCACTTACCAGAGGGTGGACATTTAAGTCACGGTTTCATGACACCCACCAAGAAAATCTCAGCCACTTCAATGTTCTTTGAATCTTTTCCATACAAATTGGATCCAGTGACAGGAACCATAGACTACAATCAACTGGCAGATAATGCACGACTCTTTCTTCCCAATATCATTGTAGCAGGTAAGCAATAGCAATTCTAAAATGGCTAAAAGAAAGATATGACGTTCTCACTGAAGCAGGAGGTAAATTGGACCTGGGCCTGGTTTCATTAAAAAAACTCAAGTCTCTTATTAGCGGACTCATTTTCTGACTTGAGTTGGTTATTTGAGATGAATATCACTAACATTAACAGACTTAGGAAACATTCTTAAATCCTGAGTTGACACAACATTCCATACTTAACTTAGCAAGATAATAGACTTGAGTCTCTTGATGGAGTTAACTCAGTTTATTTTGCTGAGTTAAGTTTGAAACGCTGTGTTATCTCAGGATTTGAGAATGTAACTAGTTCGTTAAAGTAACTGAAATGCTTCTCAAATAACAAACTCTGCTTTACTCTTTACCAAACGACAAAAATTTAGACTGGTCCAAATTGAAAGCATTTGCAGACGACAAAATAAATGTAATTGAAAAATTGAAAATTGTTTTGGGTAGGATAGAAAAGTGTGGGAAAAGGAGAAAATGCATTTTCTCCTTTTCCTACAAGGTTTTCAAAGGACTTCTCTCACAGGGTCGTTAAGAGTCGGGATTGTGTGGTAAAGAGTTAAGATGAAAAATAAGTCTGTTAGCTGATTTTAGCAATATAGGAGGCTTAAGTTTTTTCATGAAACTGGGACCAGATGTTTTAATGTCAAGACTGTCCCACAAAATATATAACATTATTGATCTTGGCCTGTATTCACCATTCTTAGCCTTATTCTAGATTTAGACCCTTTGGTTTAGCCCACATGGAATTTTGTTACTTTCAAGTTTAGAGACTTATTGCAAAATGGACTAAGAATGTTGTTGTGAAGAATGGTAGGAATACAGGCCTTGATTTCACACCAGTCCAGAGATACCTGATGTTGCAACGAAAGTCATTTGTACTGATAACCTTCTAAAGCATCTTTGCAGAACTTGAAAAGCAACCTTGTTAAATGTGGTTAATTGGTATGAACCGTGCCTTAATACATACGCATTTAAGATATTGTGCTAAAAAGAAAATTTCCTGTAGCAAGTAATTTCTCCTTTTACCAAAAGGTTTTTAAGCCTTTACCAAACAGCCTAGAGTTTTAACAACCCTGAGGAAGTAGGCTTTTCAAAACATGGTAAAAGGAGAAAACGCTGATTACCAGCATTTTTCTCTTTTTCCCACAATGTTTTCTTCCTTTGAAATGCATGCTATCATAAGAGCCACAAGTAACCTGTCATTTAAGATTGCTTTCAATTAGGACCAGTCTCAAATTTTATTGTGTGGTAAAGAGTTAAAAGTCTGCTACATGAAGGTTCAATTTCTCTACAGATCTATAGCATATACAACTGTTTTTCACTATGTTTTACAATTTCTTGTTGCCTGTTCATTTGTATATTTATGCTTGAGCCATGCTGTGTGAAAAGGGGGCTTAATGCAGATGCAGAAAGTACTGAACTATGTCAGCATGTGCAGTCCACACAGGCTGACATGGGTCAAAACTTTTTGCTATTTGTAGATTTTCTGCATGTCCAAGGACCATTCTACCTCGATATCCAGTAGATTGTCAGACTGGATTTTATGTGATGTTTTTCTTGCTATAATGCACTGTGGCGATGCATTAAGCCCCTTTGCCAGAGCATGGCTCATGTAGTTTTGTATTTACACCGTATCTTTGCCAAAGTTGTCCCTAGAAGTAGCATATTCCAAACATCTTATATTACATTCTGATGAATGCCAATGAAATATTATGTACATACAGAAACAAATGTCATAATATCTTCAAGCTTGTATTTTTAGTCCCCTACCGGCGAAGCCGAAGGGGACTTTACGTTTGCACTCTGTCCGTCCATCTGTCTCTCCGTCAGTCCGGCAATTCAGTTTTCCGGACTTTTTTTCTAAACGCTGGTACATATTGAGCTGAGTGTTGGTGTGTAAGTCACCCACCATCACTTACAGATCAAGTTCGACTTTTGTTCTGGTCCACTGGTTTTTCACGGATTTACGGGCCTTGGACTTACAAAATTTCACTGATAAATCAGTTTTCCGGACTTTTTTCCTAAACGCTGGTAGGTATTGATCTCAGATTTGCTGTGTAACTCAACCATCGTAACGTACAGATCAAGTTCGACTTTCATTCTGGTCCACTGGTTTTTCACGGATTTACGGGCCTTGGACTTAAAAAATTTCACTGATAAATCAATTTTCCGGACTTTTCTTTCTAAATGCTGGTAGATATTCACCTGACTTTTGCTTTGTAAGTCAACCACCATGACTTACAGATCAAATTCAAGTTTCGTCCCACTCCACTGCTTTTTGACGCATTTATGGGCTGCTACATATAGAGCTGATTTTTGGTGTGTACATCAACCACCATGACTTACACATCAAGTTCCACTGCTTTTTGACGCATTTATGGGCCTTGGACTTACAAAATTTCACTGATAAAACATTTTTCCGCACTTTTTTTCTAAACGCTGCTACATATAGAGCTGATTTTTGGTGTGTACATCAACCACCATGACTTACACATCAAGTTCCACTGCTTTTTGACGCATTTACGGGCCTTGGACTTAAAAAAATTGACTGACATGCCAGCGATACATACGGCCGGTAGGGGACTGTGTATTGCTATGCAATACTATCAGAATGCTTGTTTTACATTATTTGAAGTTAAAAACTGATTAAATCTTTATTATCATTATCTATACACGTGTCTTATTTTCAGGTATTAGTTGTTATTCACGTCATTTGGATTATAAAAGATTCCGAGAGATAGCAGATGAAAACGGAGCTTATTTGTTGGCTGATATGGCCCATGTGAGTGGTTTGGTATCTGCAGGAGTCGCCCCAAGTCCATTTGAGTACTGTGATGTTGTCACAACAACCACACACAAAACCCTTAGAGGACCTAGATCAGGAATGATCTTTTTCAGAAAAGGTATTATTTTTTCTTAAACATGCCATTGGTTGGCTCAAATTATTTTAAGATTACTTGGTTAAAACTCCATATTCAAATTTCAATGGTGAAAAATTAACTAAGAAACAGCTTGAAAGTACCATAAAGATACAGTAGATACCATTTTTTCATGTGACCGTCAACCTTTTTTTTTTTACATTGTTGAAAAAGAGAGAATGCTTGTTACCGGTATTTTCTCCTTTTCCAACTATGTTTTCTTCTGTTTCGTCGGCAAAGCCAAGCATTTGAGCCACATTTAATTTATCGTCTGCAAATGTTTTGGACTTGGACTAGTCCAACATTCTGTTTTGTCCTAAAGAGTTTACAATTTAGGAATAAAGATGATCACCCGTACCCATCTGTTCTATCAGATCAGTAGACATTTTACTGAGATTTTTATTGTAATATTTTTTAGCTCCACTGGCCGAAGGCCAGCGGGCTTATGTCATGGCCCGGTGTCCGTCGTGCGTCCATCCGTCCGTCCGTCCGTGCGTTAACTTTTATTTCAAACATCTTCTTCTCCAAAACTACCCATCCAATTTTCATGAAACTTCACAGAAATGATCCTGCCATGGTCCTCTTCAGAATTTCTTGAAAGAATTTGATTCCTTCAAAAACTCTGGTTGCCATGGCAACAAAACTGAAAAATATTGGAAATCTTTAAAAATCTTCTTGTCTGAAACCATAAGGCAGAGGGCTACCAAATTTGGCATGTAGCTTTATGTAGTAGGCCTCTATCAAGTTTCTTCAAATTATAGCCCTGGGGTCAAAATTGGCTCTGCCCCAGGGGTCACAAGTTTTACATAGGCTTATATAGAGAAAACTTTAAAAATCTTCCTCTACCTAGCCATAAGGCCTAGAGCTACCAAATTTTGCATGTTGCTATATCTAGTGGGCCTCTACCAAGCGGGCCAAAATTTTAGCCCTGGGGTCAAAATTGGCCCCGCCGCTGGGGTCACAAGTTTTACATGGGCTTACATAGTGACAAGTTAAGAAATCTTCCTGTTTTGATTTTTTTTTCTTCTGAAATTAGCCTTGCATCAGGGGTCTTATGTTTTGCAGAGGCTTCATATGGACAAAACTTGAAAATCACCATATTTATAACCATACAGCATAGACTTGTATTATTTTGGCATGTGGTTTTATCTTGTGGACCTCTACTAGGGTTCAAGTAATTATAGCTCTTGGATCAAAAATGGCTTTGCCTTGCGGGTCTCAACTTTCACATGGGCTTTTACAGAGAAAACTTTGTAAGTCTTCATTTTGAAACCATTTGGCTCAGAATTGAAATGTTTAGTATTTATGGTTTATATTTATAAGCCAGTGGAGCGATACAGGGCCATCATGGCCCTCTTGTTGTCTGATCATTACTCTCTGAGTGTCAGGGTATTTGCTTATGGGGGGGATAGTAAAACTGCATTTATATACTTTAAACCGTCTTCCCATGAGCAGCTTTTTTAAATTCAAGCATTGTTTTTTTTTAGCTCCACTGGCCGAAGGCCAGCGGGCTTATGTCATGGCCCGGTGTCCGCCGTCAGTCCGTGCGTCCGTCCTTCCGTGTGTTAACTTTTATTTCAAACATCTTCTTCTCCAAAACTACCCATCCAATTTTCATGAAACTTCACAGAAATGATCCTGCCATGGTCCTCTTCAGAATTTCTTGAAAGAATTTGATTCCTTCAAAAACTCTGGTTGCCATGGCAACAAAACTGAAAAATATTGGAAATCTTTAAAAATCTTCTTGTCTGAAACCATAAGGCATAGGGCTACCAAATTTGGCATGTAGCTTTATGTAGTAGACCTCTATCAAGTTTCTTCAAATTATAGCCCTGGGGTCAAAATTGGTTCTGCCCCAGGGGTCACAAGTTTTACATAGGCTTATATAGAGAAAACTTTTAAAATCTTCCTCTACCTAGCCATAAGGCCTAGAGCTACCAAATTTTGCATGTAGCTATATGTAGTGGGCCTCTACCAAGCGGGCCAAAATTTTAGCCCTGGGGTCAAAATTGGCCTCGCCACAGGGGTCACAAGTTTTACATGGGCTTACATAGTGACAACTTAAGAAATCTTCCTGTTTTGATTTTTTTTTTTTTTTTTTTGAAATTAGCCTTGCATCAGGGATCTTATGTTTTACAGAGCTTCATATTGACAAAACTTGAAAATCACCATATTTATAGCCATACAGCATAGACTTGTATTATTTTGGTATGTGGCTTTATCTTGTGGACTTCTACCAGGGTTCAAGTAATTATAGCTCTGGGATCAAAAAATGGCTTTGCCCTGCGGGTCTCAACTTTCACATGGGCTTTTACAGAGAAAACTTTGTAAGTCTTCATTTTGAAACCATTTGGCTCAGAATTGAAATGTTTAGTATTTATGGTTTATATTTATAAGCCAGTGGAGCGATACAGGGCCATCATGGCCCTCTTGTTTACAATTAACACATCTACCGGTATTCTTGCGCCTGTGTGATGTTTGAAAAATTCCGTATCATAGATACATTGTTTACGTTCCATCTGTGCATGAAAGTATCAGATGTTTTTTCTTCTGAAAAGTCTTGGTTTGAGAACAGTTCGTGTACAAGCAGTTATTAACTGCACAGTCCCAACATAGGCTGCTAAGCGCGACTCACTGAACTTTTGCGGACAGTGTAGATCAAGATCAGACTGCACAGAACTTGCAGTCTGATCTTGGATCTATACTGTTTGTGAAGGAGATATTTTTGCTGCAAAATATCAATTGGAAATGGCATTTTTTTTGTTTTAACTATGGGCTTGAAGGTTTCATTTAATTTATTTAGCTGGATAAGGGTTAAAGTACAGTATGAGAAAACTTGAAGACAGGCCAGGAAGAATAACTAAATGTTGCTTTTCTAACACTATTTGTTGCAAAATCACACAGTGGATGATGGAATTTCAAACAGTAGAAATCAAAGATCAGGCTGTCTGATCTTAATCTACAGAATCTTCAGTAACATGCGAAATCGGATACAACGGACTAAAGATAACAAGTTAAGTCAGACTTCTGTCTTTGTCACAGTCCTATATACATGATCTCTAACCTGCAGGCGTTCACAAGGTCTTGAAAGATGGAACTACCAAGATGTATGATCTGGAAAAACGAATCAATGAGGCTGTGTTCCCGGGTCTTCAGGGAGGCCCTCATAATCATCAGATTGCAGCAGTGGCGGTTGCCCTGAAGCAGGCTAACACACCAGAATTCAAGGCTTACCAGAAGCAAGTGATAACAAATGCTCAAGTTCTAGCTAAAGAATTTATGGCTAAAAACTACACTCTGGTGTCAGGTATGTAGGGGCTTGAGTTAATTCGTATATTCACTACAACACAATCTCAACATATCGTAACCCTGGCAGAGAGAGCATTTGAAAACATTATGGGGAAAGGAAAAAAATGCAAGTGATCAGCATTTTCTTCTTTTCCCACAATATTTTTTACACTATCCAAAAAGTATTCAGTTCATTGACCCACATGTCATTTGTTTACTGCAAATGTTTTCTGATCTGACATATCAAAAATTTTGTCTTCCAGAAAAGAATTAACTGACAAAATGTTAGACTTGTTTGTATTGAATGCATTTTCAGATGACAAATTTAATCCTGGTGGAATTATTTGATTCAACCTTGAAAGGGTAGAAAACATTTTGGAAAAAAGAAAGGCTGGTTACCAGCATTTCCTCCTTTTCCCACAATGTTTACAAAAAGTGTCCTGCATCAGGGTAGTTGAAACTTTGAATCCTTTGGTATAGGGATAGATTACCATCCTCATATGACTTTGGGCATCTTACAACATAATATTTTTAAAAATGGTATGGCAAAAAGAGAAATAGCTTGTATGATCCAATTTCTCCTTTCTCCTTTTGCAACAATTTTTCAATGGACATGTATGTATTCATGATTTAAGGTTTAACTCCATACAGGTCAGGTGTAATAAACAGTACAAAGTCAACTGAAAGACTAGCCATCAGATTGGATGAAACAAAATATCTCTGCTAATCAGATGTCAGACCTTTGGATAAACTCTTTTAGTGACAAGTGTACGAGCGTATGATCTTAACCCTTTAACACACAATTCCGACTTTTTACAACCCAGACAGAGAAGGCTTTTGAAAACATTGTGGGAAAAGGAGAAAATGCTGTTTCCAGCATTTTCTCCTTTTCCCATAATGTTTTCTACCCTTCCCAAAACATATTTCGATTCTTGTGTCACATTTATTTTGTCCTCTGCAAATGCATTCAATTTGGACAGACCTAAAATTTTGTTGTTTGGTAAAGAGTTAACCCCTTTTGATTGTTCAAAATACAGTGGACTGAAACTCAGAAAGATTTCACCATGTAGGCTTGACTAAGCGGTTGATATAAACAATATAACTTTAACCCTTAGAGCCCCGTATAAACCCAACAGACATTTTAAATCTAGAAATAAAACCCAAATAAATGGAATATCAAGGTTTGTTTTGTTTAGCATGTCTCAGTAAAGTGGACAGAGTAGATCAGTGATCAGACTGGACATTTTGTGCCAGATCGGATTATTCGTTGCTCCTCATAACTCTCAACTGTGGTTTATGGAATGACCAACCAGGAAAGAAAGAACATTTTTTCGATTCTAACATGACTAACACTTGATCAAAGGGAAACAAGTTAAAAAAAACAGAGAAATTTTTGTGTAAATTTTTGTATTCGTTTGACACTTTTTTCTGCAGGTAAAGGTCACGTTCATGAGGTAAACATACATCCTTCATGACGTCATCATTGCAGCTACATATACAGTATAAAGTTGTTTAATCCTTTACCGCACAATGCTGCCTTTTTATGACACTGGGAAAGAGGGCTTTTTGAAAACATTGTGGGAAAAGGAGAAAATGCATTTTCTCCTTTTCCCACAATGTTTTCTACCCCATCAAAGAAAAAATGCACTGTTTGAGCCACACTGAAATTGTTGTCTACAAATGCTTTCAATTTGGACAAGGCTAAAATTTTGCTGTGTGGTAAAGGGTTAAATAAACTGTTCTTCATTTCTATTCATAGATAATTATTTACTCCCTTTCAAACGACAATGACGAATGAATTTAGATGTACATCATGCTAATAATCATGAATTGACACATCATTTTTTATTGATAAAATATCCAAGAGCAGAGACATGGAACAGCCATGCGCGACCTACTTTTTATAGAAAGATGTCGATTTTACTTTGCTTCTGTTGCACTGTGTTTATAAAGCCAAATTCACTTGTCATGTTAGAATGTATATTTAAACATGCTAAGTTTACCTTTCATGGAAAAAAGAAAGATTATTTTACTCTTTAACAGGTGGAACAGATAACCATTTGATCTGGGTAGATTTACGTCCATTGAAGATTGACGCTGCTCGAGCTGAGAAAGTGTTGGAAGAAATGGGAATTGCTGTAAACAAGAATACAGTCCCAGGGGACAGAAGTGCCCTTAGACCTGGAGGACTGAGGATTGGTGCACCTGCGCTGACTTCACGAGATATGAAAGAGGATGATTTTAGGAGAGTTGCTGAACTTCTCGATGAAGGTAATATTGTTCTCTGATAAATTTTCTTCATGTTGGCGATTGCAAGTGACATTTTTTAAGTGCATGGCATTAAAAATACTGTTTTACATAAATGATCAAGATAAATTAACCCTTATCCTGCTAAGTTAAATGAAACTTTCAAGTCGATAGCAAAATCCTGAATCATGTTTTTACAAACTCATGTTTTGGAGAAAAATATTTCCCTACCAGACAGTGTAGATCAAAGATCAGACTGCCTGTTCTGTGCAGTCTGATCTTGATCTACACTTTTCACAAAAGGTCAGTGAGTTGCGCTTGGCAGCTTAAGGTTTAAGATTAGTCAGTACAACTAGACAAGTGAAAACATAGCATGAAAGAGAAAGTGCCTGTTAAGGGCAATTTCTGCCAAGCCCTCTGTAGCTCAGTCGGTACCGTACAGGACTTGAGAACAGGAGGTTGTTGGTTTGATCCCCGGCTTGACCAATTTCTTTTCGAGGATTAATGATAGTCATCGCGGCAGGATTCATTCCTCTCTCACCGCTGGCCATGTTTCGACGATGGTTATGTGGGGAAGCAGCCAGTGGCTTTGAAAGAATGTTGTGCGGAGTACTGGTAAATGAACCTCCAGGAAAGCATGGATAGGTGCACTGGCTGCTGTGATATAACTGAAATAATGTTGACAACAGTGTTAAACACCATACAATCAATCAGTCGATAAGAGCAGTTTCTCCTTTTCCAAATTCTTAAAAAATGATTTGTTGTAAGATGCAAAAAGCCATCTGGAGCTGGCAATGAGTTTTCACTAATTTAGGCAGTTGGATGCTGGGGAAAACTATTGATGTTATCTAATTTTGGATCTACACTGTGTGACATTTTGTATAGCTCAACACTGGTTGTATCAAGAGGAAGGGCTGAGTAACTTCCTACAATGTTTTTATTCTCCGAAATTACTGAATATTAAGACAAAACTGGCTTGAAATAGCGACAGTTTGTTTTTTTTTTATTCTTCAAACATTTTTGCACTTTTATTGCAAGAATAGCTATTTTCATAATTTTTATTCAGCTGTCTTACAATAGGATGCCATGTCAAGTTGTAATTGGTTTGATAAAATGTTGTTGTTATCAACAAAACTGATCTTAAATTAAAGATATTTTCAGTTAACAATATAGGCCTAAGCATAGCAGATTCAAGGTTGTCTTAGTCAAAAGCTCATGATACATTTGACGGTTTACATCTACGATCAGACTGCTTTTTCTTTCATATCTGAACTTGATTTATGGTGTGAATAAAAGCAGTAAGGTTCACTCTTTACCAAACAACAAAATTGTAGACTTGCCTAGAGTGAAAGCGTTTGCAGACAACAAACTAAGTGTGGCTCAAATGTTGAAATTTGTATGTAAAAGGGAAGTAAACATTTTTGGAAAAGGAGGAAATGCTGGTTACCAGGATTTTCTCCTTTCCTTTTAGTGTTTTGAAAAAAAAAATTATCTTCTCGGGTTGTTTAAACTCAGGATTTTGTGTAAAGGGTTAAAAACAGAGACTACAATCTCCAATTTGCAGGCAAATTGTAATCATATACGTGTAATGTAAAGTTGCTCTTTTTCAGGTATTAACCCTCTACCATACGACAAAATTATAGCCTTGTCAAAATTGAAAGCATTTGCAGACAACAACTCAGTGTGGCTCCATTGGTGCAATCTCTGTAATAGGGTAAAAAACATTGTTGGAAAAGAAGAAAATGCTGGTTACCAGTATATTTTCTACTTCCACAATGCTTTCAAAAGCCTTCATTTTTAGGTTCGTTAAAAGTCAGCCTTTTGCGGTAAAGGGTTAACCCTTAAAGGTCCTTTCACAACTAAAGTTTCCTTTGCAGCCATTATAAATCAAGATCAGACTGCAGTCTGGTCTTTGATCTACACCGTCTGTAGTCCTGAAGCACTATTGACAAAATCAACCATGATATTCCTATTGTTTGGGTCTTATTTGGGACTTAGAAGTCTGCGGGGTTTGTTTGGCGCTGTAAAGGTTTTAGAAATTGGTCCTTTTCAGGTATTAAATTCACACAGGAAGTTCAAACAAGTTGTGGCCCAACTCTGAAAGAGTTCAAAGCCAAACTTGAAACAGATGAGGATGTAAAACAGAAGCTTGCCTTGCTAAAGAAAAAAGTAGAAGATTTTGCAGTTCAGTTCCCACTTCCTGGTTTTGAAGACTGGTGAAAGAACTTATAAACAACAACTACAGACAATTTGTTTTCTTTTTGTACAGTGTAGGTTGAAATCTGACCCCACAGAACATGCTTTTGCAGATGTCCTGGATTTTTTTGGCTTGTGTTTGGAGATTTTTTTTTTTGGGGGGGGGGGGTGTCTTTCAAGCAGATCATCTTTATAATTTCGTGCCAAAATACCTGTTCCCTATCAAATATTTTACACAAATTTTTCTTAAGTTGTCTCCAGGAAGGTTTTTGCAGAAGGCAATGAGTCAAGTGTTTAAATGAACATGTATATATTGTGATGGCATTTCCATCATATTGAACTGAGAGATCACTGTGCATAATGTTTAATTACTTTAACTGAAAGTGGAGTTAATTATTGTCATAACTGAAAGTGGAGTTAATTATCATCAAAACATTATAATTCATTTGAATGAAAAGGAATAGATTTACAGCATGAGAAAGAAGAATTTCAGCTTCTTTTAGGTTTTTATAAAATTCACTCAATGGACAGATTTGTGAAGAAAAATCTTCAACTCGTTTACCAAATGATAAAATTTTGGACTGGGTCAAATTGAAAGCATTTGCAGATGACAAATTAAATGAGGCTCAAATGATGACTTCTGCGTTCATTAAGGTAGAAAACATTGTGGGAAAAGGAGAAAATGCTGTTTTTAGCTCACCTTAGCACAACGTGCTAAAGGTGAGCTATTGTGATCGCCCTATGTCCGGCGTCCGTCGTCCGTCAACAATTTCTTTAAACATCTTCTTCTCCTAAACCACTGGGCCAAACTTGATGAAACTTGGCAGGGATGTTCCTTGGGTGAAGTGGCAGGGATGTTCCTTGGGTGAAGCTCTACCAAAATTGTTCAAAGAATTGAATTCCACCCACAACTCTGGTTGCCATGGCAACAAAAAGGAAAAAAAAAGCAAAATCTTTGAAAATCTTCTTCTCTGAAACTAGAAGGCGTAGAGCTTTGATATTTGGTATGTAGCATCTCCTAGTGGACCTCTACCAAGTTTGTTCATTTGATGCCCCTGGGGTCAAAACTGGCCCCGCCCCGGGGGTCACAAGTTTGAGCATAGTAACAAAGAAGGAAAACTTTAAAAATCTTCTTCTCTGAAACTTGAAGGTGTAGAGCTTTGATATTTGGCATGTAGCATCTCCTAGTGGACCTCTACCAAGTTTGTTCATATGATGCCCCTGGGGTCAAAGCTGGCCCCGCCCCGGGGGTCACAATTTCCAACATAGGAACGAAAAAGGAAAACTTTAAAAATCTTCTTCTGTAAAACTAGAAGGCATAGAGCTTTGATATTTGGCATGAAGCATCTCCTAGTGGACCTCTACCAAGTTTGTTCATATGATGCCCCTGGGGTCAAAACTGGCCCCGCCCCGGGGGTCACAAGTTTGAGCATAGTAACAAAGAAGGAAAACTTTAAAAATCTTCTTCTCTGAAACTTGAAGGTGTAGAGCTTTGATATTTGGCATGTAGCATCTCCTAGTGGACCTCTACCAAGTTTGTTCATATGATGCCCCTGGGGTCAAAACTGGCCCAGCCCAGGGGGTCACAATTTCCAACATAGGAACAAAGAAGGAAAAGTTTAATAATCAAAACTAGAAGGCATAGAGCTTTGATATTTGGCATGAAGCATCTCCTAGTGGACCTCTACCAAGTTTGTTCATATGATGCCCTTGGGGTCAAAACTGGCCCTGCCCCGGGGGTCACAAATTCGAACATAGGAACAAAGAGGGGAAACTTTAAAAATCATCTTCTCTGAAACTGGAAGGCATAGAGCTTTGATATTTGGTATGTAGCATTGCCTAGTGGACCTCTACCAAGTTTGTTCATATGATGCCCCTGGGGTCAAAACTGGCCCCGCCCCGGGGGTCACAATTTCCAACATAGGAACAAAGAAGGAAAACTTTAAAAATCTTCTTCTGTAAAACTAGAAGGCATAGAGCTTTGATATTTGGCATGTAGCATCGCCTAGTAGACCTCTACTAAGTTTGTTCATATGATGCCCTTGGGGTCAAAATTGGCCCTGCTCCGGGGGTCACAAGTTCAAACATAGGAACAAAGAAGGAAAACTTAAATTTTTTTTTCTCTTAAATGGGAAGGCATAGAGCTTTGATATTTGGTATGTAGCATCTCCTAGTGGACTTCCACCAACTTTGTTCCAAGGATGCTGCTTGGATCAGAACTGGCCCAGCCCCTGGGGTCACAAGTTCGAACATAGGAACAAAGAAGGAAAACTTTAAAATTCTTCTTTTCTGAAACCGAAAGGTGTGGAGCTTTGATATATGGTATGTTGCATCTCAGAGTGGACCTCTACCAAGTTTGTTCATATGATGCCCCTGGGTCAAAACTGGCCCTGCCCCAGGGGTCACAAGTTCGAACATAGGAACAAAGAAGGAAAACTTTAAAATTCTTCTTTAAAACTGGAAGGCGTAGAGCTTTGATATTTGGTATGTAGTGATTCTCTTCTAAGTTTGTTTGCCCATCTAAGCGCAACAAGTTCATTGAGTTCAAAATTGGGTCATCTTGGGTCATAAACTAGGTCACTAGGTCAAATTAAAGAAATACCTTGTTGGCACTCTCGAGGCCACATTATTTGCTCAATTGCCTTGAAAATTAGTTAGAAAGTTTGTCTTTATAAAGTCTCACATAAGATTAATTTGGGTCAACTTGGGTCATAAACTAGTTCACTTGGTCAAATTAAAGAAATACCTTGTTTGCACTCTGGAGGCCATATTTATTGCTCAAATGACCTGAAATTTGGCCAGAATGTTTGTCTTGATGAAATACCAGATGAGTTTGGATTCGGGTCACCTGGAACCATAAACTAGGTCACTAGGTCAAAATAAAGAAATACCTTGTGAGCACTCTAGAGGCCACATTCTTTGCTTAATTGCCTTGAAAATTGGTCAGAATGTTTGTCTTTGTAAAATCTCAGATGAGTCTGAATTTGGGTCAACTGGGGTCATAAACTAGGTCACTTGGTCAAATTAAAGAAATAGCTAGTGGGCACTCTAGAGGCCACATTTATTATTCATTTGATTTGAAAATTGGTTAAAATGTTTCTTTTGATATAGTCAAAGACCAGTTCAAATTTGGGTCATCTGGGGTCATAATCTAGATCACTAGGTCAAATTAAAGAAATATCTTTAGGGCACTCGAGGCCACAATTTTTGCTCAATTGACTTAAAAATTGGTCAGAATGTTTGTCTTCATGAAATATGAGTTTGAAATTGGGTCACCTGCAGTCAAAAACTAGGTCACATGGTCAAAGAAAAACCTTAAAGGCACTCTACTAAGGTGAGCGACCCAGGGCCATCATGGCCCTCTTGTTTATTGTTTCAAAGACTATTTCAATTATTTTAAATGTATTTGATGAGTTTTCTGCAAATGCTTTCAAACTGGACAAATTTGCAAAAAGGTGCAAGGTAACCTTTTAGTAAACAAATCCTTAGTTTTTAAACAGATCTTATGAAAAAGACTTCTGAAAACATTGTGAGAAAAGAAAAACATGGTAGCTATTTTATTTTATTAGTTCATTCAGTGTTTCTTATGGTGTATGTGTAAAGTATTTGACTTTTTTTTATTTTCTTCAATGTTTATTTTTATATGTACTGCAAAACCCTATAAGGTTAGGTTTGTAGATCACAGGTTCAAAGTTTGACTTCGGAATATCGTACCGACAGCTTGTTTTAAGCATGTCTGAAACTTAGAATAATGTGTCATCTGTTTGCTTCCGAAACATCGTAACTTCAACATGTTTCAGGTTGTGGATGCAGTTTTTTGGAAGTAAATCGAAATTGAAAACTGTCCACTGCTTTAAAAAAAAAAGTTGTTATTACTTATGGATGTATTTCACTGCTCATGTTTTCATGTCTGAAACTCAGAATAATGTGCCGTCTGTTTGCATACAGAATATGGAAACTACAGCTTTATTTTTTTAGGCATGTCAGAAATTCAGAGTAATGTGTCATCTGTTTGCTTCCAAAACATCGTAACTACAACTTGTTTCAAGCTGTGGTTGCGATGTTTTGGAAATAAAACAAAATTGAAAACTGTCGAATGCCTTAAGGGTAAGTTGTTTATTACTGATTGATATATTTTGTTGCTAATATAATCATGTCTGAAACTCAGAGAAATGGGTTATCTGTTTGCTTCTGAAATATGGTAACTGCAGCCTGTTTCAAGGATGGTTCAAGTATGTCTGAAACTCAGAGTAACATTTCGTCTATTTGCTTCCGAAACATCGTAACATGTCAGGTTTAGTTGTAATATTGTTTATATCTAGGTTTAATTTGTCTATTTTATGTTATCATGCATTCATAAAAACTATGTTCACTGTTGCATCAACTGTACTTGTATGCCACATGGGTCTATGACCTTTTGGAAAAATGGAATAAAACTTGAGTATTAGCCCAAGGCAGAGGGTTTATACGGCAAACCCAGGACATGTAATATGGCAAATACCAAGTTACTTCATGATAATGTTATCACTGAATGGCTGTGATTTGTTGTCCTTTATGGATTTGATATTGGCCAAGTTTCTCTTGTATTGGCCGATTTGCTGATATTGGCCAAGTTTGTCACTTGGTATGAAATAGTCATCATCATACACATACAATAACACAGATTCTTAATTAAAATTAAATGGGAGTGACTTGTAGCCTTGTCTCTTTTGCATGACTTATATATATCCTTTGTAATTTTTTCGAAATAATTCTCTCTTTAGTTTCATTTTGGTTTCTATAAAGTTGTTGCAACAGACTTAAATCCCCTACCTAGTATCATTGTTGGAAAGATTCTGATGGCTGAGAAAGACTAGAATTGAAAGTGCATGTAAAAAACTCCAAATGGCATGGATGGTGCTCTTTAAAAAACGATATACCAGAAAAATCATTGAAAATAGTGTACAACCCTTGTATAACTATGCACAATTTTATATGTTTTGCAGACGGTGTAGATCATAAACTTGCAGTGAATTTTTTTTTTTTTTTTTTTTTTTTTTTTCAAATTTGTAACTCTGAGTCCTGGGACCCACTAACAATAAATTTTATGAGTCCTCTGAAAAATTTATGAGTCCCTAGGCTTTATTGAAACATGCTATTATGGTCACTATGAAAAATTGAACTAGAGACTTGATTATATATGTGATAAGATAAACAACTGATTGTAGTGTTTTAACTTTTGACAACCTGTAAACCTGACTAGACTATACTGTTAGACAGGTGTCCAACTTCATCAGTGTTCCAACTCACATCTTTTTTGGGCAGTGCATTCACTCCTTGGGGTACAAGTTTAGGGTTAAAAAGAAATACTAGTAATGATAATTTTAGCACTTCTGTGGAGGAAAATAAGGGTCTGGTGTATTGAAAATTTGTTTTGAGGAGTCCACTCTGCAGTAACCTGCTCTTGAAAACAATATAGGCAATTTAACTCAAGGGACCAGGTTCAGATGGACAACATTCAACCTGATGGCCAGTAGAATTTTCTGTTTCACTTTCAATTACAGACACTAAATAGCTTTCACTTATTGTTTTATAGAGAAATTAATGTAAATTCACTGTTCACAAAGTCATTACCAAAGCTGAATAGACCATTTGAAAAGCCTATCATCGAACGATGTCAAACCATTCTTTGTGTCATGGGTTTTCGCGTTTTCTCCAGCAATCTTTGTTTTCATTTCTTTGAGTTGTATTTCGGCATGATTTGACATAAATTTGTCAGTAAGAGTAGCATGTAACTTCAAAACCTGTAATTTTACTCTAGAAAAGTGGATTGATATCATTAGTACTTTTTAAACAAATGACATAACAGCTTGATTAGCTGTGATAAACAGTCACCCGTTAGGGGACCCCTGCATCCTTCACACTTCATACTTATTAAATATGTCAGAGTTTAGATTTTTAAAATATCATGTAAATAGACATTACTTGTTGCCAGTAGATTCCCAAGTGCTTCAGTTTTGGAGACATTTTTTCTGACTTGTCCAAATTGGCACCACTGGCAATCAACAGCAGGAGCCCTGAAACCTTTGTGTACATGCACATTTCACTTCACTTTAAGTGTGATTATTCAGTTAAGTGTGTGAATTATGCACATACATGTACGTGAATGGGAACCCTGCTTCATCATTTCTACTTTCGTTTTATACTAACCAGTGCAATATTGCTGAGTAGACAGCCAACACTGATTGGTTGAAAATGCCTTAACCCTTTCCCAAACGACAAATTTTAGACTCTTTCAAATTCAAAACATCTGCAGACGACAAATTCAAAGTTGATACAAATGAGCTTAAGCTCTCTGATAGGATAGAAAACATTGTGGGAAAAGGAGAAAATGCTGGTTACCAGCATTTTCTCCTTTACCCACAATGTTTTCGAAAGTATTCTTTCCCAGGGTCGTGAAAACCAGGGATTGTTTGGTAAAGGGTTAAACGACCAATAAAAAATTGATTTGACTTCTGACAACCTGACATCCAGTATTCAATATTACCGCCCTGCTTCTCGGAGTTACAGAAGGATATCAGTCAGCAGATGTTATATAGAAATAATCGCTGGTGTAAGTTTGCTGGATAAAGGACAGAATTCTAGTTTATTTTTTATAATGGGACTTGTTTTTTGAAAAACGTATGTGCCCAGGGGATACACATCTTTTAAAAGTACACCTCCTCAGCGAAATTTTTATGTGAGATTATCGCAGGATGCACAGGTAAATGAAACACTGAACTGATATGCCATATGCTTTTTTTTTTTAGATACAATGTATTCTGTCAAAAAATAACCTTCTAAACTTCAAAATTGGGAGCTGTTGCTGACAATATATTAAATATCACTCAGATACTACAGTTTGCTCTTGAAAGGGTTAAAAAATATTGGAGAAAAATGGGAAATACTGGTTACCAACATTTTCTCCTTTTCCCCCAGTTTTCGAAAGCCTATTTTCTCAGGGTCTTTTGTACACAGGATTGTTTGGTAAAGTGCAAAGAAAATAATGTACGATTTTGACTATGATATCAGGTGTGGCAAATTGAGAAATAGTTTGGCTCAACCTTTGTTTGGCCTTCTTGGGCAGGGCAAGAAACGGACTTCACAACAGCAGTTTTTGGTGTGCGTGAGCTTTGGCTTATGGTTATTGATTCATGCTTGTGCACATCCAACCAGATTTGTTGGATCAGTTCTTCCTTATGACTAGAAGTGTAATGAAAAACATTTGAGCCATGCTCAGGCAAAAGGAGGCTTAATATGTCTCCGTAATGCAGTATACCAATCAAGCCATGGCATAATTATGGATCAATAAAAGCCACTTTTTAAAACAACAGACTGAATCATTAGGTAGACTGGTCCTTGGACATACAAAAAATTGACCAATAGCAAAAAGTTTTGGCCCAGGTTAGCTTGCGCAGATTGCGCAGGCTGACCTGGGTTGATACTTTTCGCAGATGCATTAAGCCCCTTTCCACAGAGCATGGCTCATTTAGGTACTTCCAAGGTCAAGTTCACATTTTTGTGCCTCAGAGGTCAAAGATTTTCCACTAGTTTCGTCTTATTAGCCTCTGCGATTTGCCCTTGGGCTATAACTCCAACTCGTTAAACCTTTCATTAACAGTTAATATTATTGTTTGTTTTTTGGGAATACATCTTAAAAACCATGAACCATGATGAGATAATATAACCATTATCGAGTTGGGTTTATAAATTATCTCGTCACGGTACGTGATTTTAAACCTGCTGTCCAAAACATAAACAATAATATAAACTGATAATGAAACGTTTATTGATTACAAGCTATATCATCTTGTCTTGAGAGCCATTTTAGATAGATACGTTTTATATAAAGTTAGAAATACACGGAAATAACATCTTTTTATGTCACATTTGAATTGAAAAGGGTTGTGCATGTTGTTTGTTTTCTAATAAATTGACGGTCCTTGTTGCAGTATCATGGCATGTAATGACATGAAATCCATTGCTTGTTTCAAAAAAAGGTTAACGTTAATTGAATGATTTTCAAAATAAAACTTTTTTCAAATGTCTCCTTGCATTTATATCTCCTTTTTTTAACCCTTTACATAACAATCCTGAGTTTGAACAGACCTGTGAAAGAAAGCTTTGGAAAACATCGTGGGAAAAAGGAGAAACTGCTGGTAACTGGTATTTTCTCATTTTGGAATTTTCCACAGTATTTATCTACCCTTCCCAAGACATGTCATAATTAATCTGTATCACACAATCCCAAGTTTTAACGACCCTGAGAAAGAAACCTTTTGGAAACATTGTGGGAAAGGAGAAAATGCTGGTAACCAGCATTTTCTCCTTTTTCCACAACATTTTCAAACCTATCAAAGAGAAATTCCAACAGTTCAGCCATGTTGAAATCGTTGCTGCAAATGCTTTCACTTTACTACATAAAGTCTACATATTTCTCGTCTGGTAAAGAAATGACCTAAATTCAGTTTGTTGTCTGAACATGCTTTAACCTTGACAAATCTGAAATGTGGTTTGGTACAGTCATCTTTTATGTTTCAGCCAGCAGATAAAATCAGCCTGAAGCTAATGTAAGGCTGTTTTAACACTTCACCAAATGACAAAATTTCAGACCGGTTCAAATTCAAAGCACTTGCAGATTACAAATAAAATGATACTGAAGTAATGGGATTCGTAACACAAAATTGGGGTCGATAAAACTTGATATTGTGGGGTAAAGTGTTAACTCTATACCACACAAACCCTACTTTTAACGACTCCGAGTAAGAAGCCTTTTGAAAACATTGTGGGAAAAGGAGAAATTGCTGGTAACCAGCATTTTCTCCTTGTTCCACAATGTTTTCTACCCTTCCCAAAACAAATTTTGATTTTTCAGTCACATTTATTTTGTCGTCTGCAAATGCTTTCAATTAGGACTAGTCTAAAATTTTGTCGTTTGGTAAAGAGTTAACCAGATTATCTCTCAAAGTTGTATCAGGATGGATGCACAAGGCATGGGTCGCCCATGGCGTTCTTGCTGTTCAGTAGTTACTTTATTATACTGTTACCTGATAGTTGTCCTCCATTGCTCAGCCATTAAGTGTTTCAGCATATATTTAACCCTTTACCCCACAATCACAACTTTTAATGACCCTTAGAAAGAAGCTTCTTGAAAACATTGTGGGAAAGGAGAAAATGCTGGTAACCAGCATTTTCTCCTTTTCCCACAATGTTATCTAACCTTCCAGAAACAAATGCAATCATTTAAGCCACATTTGATTTGTTGTCTGCAAATGCTTTCAATTTGGACCAGTCTGAAATAATGTCATATGGGAAAGAGTTAACAAACCAAATTTTAGACTGCTCCAAATTGAAAGCATTTGCATATGACGTATGAAACATGACTTAACTGGAGGGTTTGTCTTTGACTGTGTTGAAAACATTGCTGGAATGGGAGGAAATGCTGGTTACCAGCATTTCCTTCTTTTCCTACAATATCTTTTGTTAAACTTCACCTATTTTGAGGGCTGAAAAACAATCCACTGAAACTTGGGTGTTTATCTCACTCGCTTAACTCTTTACCACACAATCACTGGTTTTAACGACCCCAAAGAAAAAGCCTTTTGAAAACATTGTGTGGAAAGGAGAAAATGCTGGTAACCAGCATATTCTCCTTTTCCCACAATGTTTTCTAACCTTTCCAAGACATTTCAATTTTTGAGTCACATTTATTTTCGCATCTGCAAATGCTTTCAATTTTGACAAGTCTAAAATTTTGTCGTTTGATAAAGAGTTAACTGAACAAGTGGTTGGTATAGATCCAAGATCAGACTGCATGCTCTGTACAGTCTGATCTTGATCTGTGTTCCCAAAAAAGCCTGTTTTTGCCATTTCAATGATAATTGTGTTTTCGTATTGGAGTTTAATGCCATTTTAACAGCTTAGGTCATGTAATAGTTAAGACGCTGTGAAGAAAAAATTAAACGATTTAAACAGCCAAAAGGAGGGAGCATAGCGACAGACACAGTCGTCCGCGCTAATTACATCATCGCTAAAACATTTCTCTGAAAACTGACGAAATAAGCAGGTAAAATGGTCCTTCGAAATGCAGAAAATTGGCCGAAAGCAAAAAGTTTGGGCCTTTTAAGCTTGCGCAGTCTGTACAGGTTGACCTGGCTCGATACTCTGTTGCAGATGCATAAATCCCCTTTTCACAGAACATGGTTCAGATATTTTTTGTTAAATGCCTGTATCGATATGACACTGCAATAAACTAGTTTACTACGATATGTATTTTCTGTGTATTTCAAAATATAGATTGACTTATGTTTAACTCTTTCACTGCCAACTAAATGGAGCTGACTTTTCACATGGTCTTTAAGTATCCTTCTTGTTTGAATTAAATCTGTTTTTGGTTGAAGACTAACACAAGATAGCGGACGGTGTAGATGAGGGATCTGACTGCATATTTTGTGCAGTCTGATCTTGATCTACGTTGTCCACAAAGTCTTTCCAATGGGATGTTGGCAGTGAAAGAGTGTAAAAAACATTGTTGTGTTTTCCCGTTTTCTTCTTACCACAGCATTTGTCGAGTTATCGGTACTGTGTAGATTTAAATGGCAGATGAATATTAATGAAGGAGGCGGGTTTTATGCACACAGCACGGGAAACCCGGATAAACGCGATGTTTCACTGATTAAATGGTCAAAATAAACCCTGCTTTAGGCAGTTTAAAGGAAATAATCAAAATTTTTCAAATATAAGCCTTCTGATTGGACAAAAAGTAGGACAAAGACTAAATTATGATGGTCAGCGCTCCTACGAATGTGCCATTTCCTGGATATCTCACACCAGTACCAACACATCTTTCTTTCCAAGTCACTGACTACTTTTGTCACTTGCATCAGAGGTGAGAGGTGAAAAACTGCCGGAAAGAAAGTTTGCCTCAACCGGATATCGAACCCGTCACCAGGTCAGGGGTCAGATATGCTAACCACTGAGCTACCCAGGCAGGCCTGAAATTGTTCAGGTGTAGGAGTTACAATCCAGAGGCATGGAAGTGTCCTTAAGCAAGGTATCACAGAGTTACAAGCTTGTACTGTTGAAATCCAGGAAAGACTTGAAATGAGTGGGAAAAGAAAAAATGCTTTTCTTGTTTTCTCACCATGTTCACAAGAGCTTCTTCCCTCAGTCACCAACCTATGTAGCATAGTTGGTAGCGTACAGGACTTGAGAACAGGGAGTCGCTGGTTCAATTCCCAAGCTTGGCCAATTTCTTTCTGAGGATTGATGATAGCAACAGGATTCATTCCTCTCTAAATGCTGATAATTTTTTCGACTATAGTAACCAGAGATGGCAGCCAGTGGCTTTGGAATAACAGTGCAAAGTATTGAAAAAAGCAAGTGGGTGCTTAGCATAGTTTTACCGTATTTCCAACGAGGTAGATCGAGATCAGATGGTTTTTGTTGACAGTGCAGATAAGATCAGATTCAATCTAGATTGTCTGCTACCTTGTAAAATATTTTGGTAAACTACCCTTGAAAAAGTTAATATGCGCTTAACCCTTTTCCACACAATCCTAAGCTTTAGCGACACTGAGGGGGAACCTTTTTGAAAACAGTGGAAAAAGGAGAAAATGCAAGTAACAAGAAGTATTTTCTACTTCTCCCATTATGTTTTCTACCCTTTCAAATACATCAATCATCATTTTAACCCTTTACCGCACAATGCCGCCTTTTAACACCCCTGGAAAAGAAGCCTTTTAAAAACATTGTGGGAAAGGAGAAAATGCTGGTAACCAGCATTTTCTCCTTTTCCCAAAATGTTTTCTGCCCTATCAAAGAAAAATTCACCATTTGAGTCACATTAAAACTGTCGTCTGCGAATGCTTTCAATGTGGACAAGGTCAAAATTTTGTTGTCTGGTAAAGGGTTAATTATACTTAAATTATTGCTTACAAATGCTTAATTTCAGCAGGTCTAAAATTTCTCTGTTTGGTAAAAAGCTAGGTCTGTTTTCCTGGACTAGAAAAGTCCATGTATTCAGTGCATGAAGTGTCCTTGTTTGTCTTAAAGCTGCATGTTAACTCTTTTCCAAACGACAAATTTTTAGACCTGTCCAAATTGAAAGCATTTGCAGACGACAAATTAAAGGTGACTCAAATGATGAAATTTGCCCCTGATAGATTAGAAAACATTGTGGGAAAAGGAGAAAATGCTGGTTACCAGCATTTTCTCCTTTTCCCACTATGTTTTCAAAAGGCCTCTTACCCAGGGTTGTTAAAAGTCGGGATTGTGTGGTAAAGGGTTAAATCACAATTGCAGAGCCCTAATAACAGCGAATGTACACTCTTTAACCCATTCCCACACAATGACTCCTTTTGACGCGTCTGGAAAAGAAGCCTTTTGAAAACATTGTGGAAAAAGGAGAAAATGCTGGTAACCAGCATTTTCTCCTTTTCCCACAATGTTTTCTACTCTATCAAAGACATAAATTATCATTTATGTTACATTTATTTTGTCGTCTGCAATTGCTTTCAATTTGGACATGGTCAAAATTTTGTCGTCTGGTAATGGGTTAACCCTTTACCAAACAACAAAATTTTAGACTTGCCCAATTTGAAAACTTTGGCAGACGACAAAATATAAGGTTAACCCTACCACGTAATCCTGACTTTTAACAACCTCAGACAGAAGCCTGTTAAAATCATTGTGGGAAATTAAGTAAATGCTGGTAACCAGCATTTTTCCTTTTCCCACAATGTTTTCTTCTCTATGAAAGACAAACTCCATGTTTTGAGTAACATTTAATTTGTCGTCTGCATAAGCTTTTAATTTTGATCAGGCTAAAAGTTTGTCATTTGGTAAAGGGTTAACTCTGTACTAGACAACTGAGAGCAATTCCAGTTGGCAAGTTAATTGTGGCTCAAACAAGAGCATCATATGCTAGTGCCAACCCTCAGCTGCGGCTGCTTGTTTTAGAGTGAAAATTGAAAGTGGAAAAAGGGGCATACCTGTCAAAAATACATTGATAGTTACTTGCCCTTGTTGTATAGGTTCCCCTTTTCATAGTCAACAACTTCTCCAAATTTGCAGTAAATATTTACAGTTATAACAGAGATATTACAAAATGTCAAAGTTTTTCTCCCAGCTGCTGATGCAGACAACAGGGTATAATACCTTGATGTTTCCTTCAAAAACAGCCTAGCTAATAATGTCTTTTAGAAGGCTAGAAAACATTTTAGGAAAAGGAGAAAATGCTGCTAACCAGCATTAAATTTTCCTCCTTTTCCCAAAAATGTTTTCTACCCTTTCAAACACAGATTCCATTACTTGGGCCACATTTGACTTGTCATCTGCAAATGTTCTTAGTTTGGACGAGTCTAGAAATATATGTAATGTCATTTTGCAATTTTGTGGGACCAACAAGTCCTGGTGAACAAGCCCAGGGACCAATAAGCCCAGGAACAAACTGGTTTGGGACAAACAAGCATGGAATCGGGCTGTCAGGAAACAAAGATTGCATGTATCGTTACGCCAATAGAACCATAGTGGTTCAATCTTTTTTCAATATTATTTTGATCCACCATTTTCATTTTCATATCTGAGTGCAATCGAAACTCTTACTTGTCTCAGAAAAATTGAACTCTTACTTGTCTCAGAAACATTGAGTTTAATTGGGTTTACTTCATTTGGTTTTGCACAAACTACGATACATGATTTTCAAAACGCTGTATTGAACTCATAGTGGCATTGTCTTTGACAAATGCCACAAAAATCACAATTACAACAGTTAGTTACACTATAATTTAACCCTTTACCACACAATCCCAACTTTTAACAACCCTGTGAAAGAAGCCTTTTGGAAACATAATGGGAAAAGGAGAATATGCATTTTCTCCTTTTCCCACAATGTTTTCTACCCTTCCCAAAACAAATTTCAACTTTTCAGTCACATTTATTTTGTCGCGTGCAAATGCTTTCAATTTGGACCAGTCTAGAATTTTGTCTTTTGGTAAAGAGTTAAAGCACTTATACATACAATACTAATATGATACATACTCGTGTATTAACCCTTTACCACACAATCCTGAGTCTGAGCGACCCTGACCAAGAGCCCTTTTGAAAACACTGTGGGAAAAGGAGAAAATGCTTGTAACCAGCATTTTCTCCTTTTCCCACCATGATCTCTAACCTATCAAAGACAAATTCCATCATTCGAGCAACATGCAGACTGCAATTGCTTTCAGTTTGCTTTCAGTTTGGATCAAGTCTAAATTTTTATAGTGTGTTACATATATACATAATACAATTCTGCATGTGGGTGCCAAGGACTGGGTATGTGTAGGTATGCTCAAATTGAAAGCATTGCAGACAACATATTACACTTAGCTGAAATTATGGTAATTATTCTGTGAAAGTGTAGAAAACATTGTGGGAAAAGGAGAAAATGCTGGTTACCAGCATTTTCTCCCTTTCCCACAAGGTTTTCAAAATCTTTTTCTTTGGGGTCGTTAAAACTTGAGATTGTGTGGTAAAGGTTTAAAGTGATGGATTTGTGGCCAAGAGGCTCTAGATCTAATTGTTAGATCTAATTGGTTTTAATAGGTGTATCCTCTGGCAAGGCACAGCAGAGAACCAGCCTGGTACTGGTGAGTTCCAGAAAATTCATGAATAAGTCAGCTGTCATCATTATATCACTGAAATACTGTTGAAAGTGGCATTTTAAAAATCTCTAACTATTTACTAAACCTTCAACCTTTTTGTGAACATTGTCAGAAAAGGAGAAAGTGCTGGCTACTAACCTTGCTCCTTTTCCAACAAAGTTTTCAAGGTTATTTCAATATGTAATTGGTTGGTGAAGGATTTTAAAAGTGATAGTGCTTTCAAATAACATGTTCACATGTAACTGGATAAATGGCCAACCTTTGACAAATTATTCTTAACCCTTTACCAAACAACAAAATTTTAGACTGGTCCAAATTAAAAACATTTGCAGATAACAAAATAAATGTTACTGAAAAATGGAAATTTGTTTTGGGACGGGCAGAAAACATTGTGGGAAAAGGAGAAAATGCTGGTTACCAGCATTTTCTCCTTTTCCCACAATGTTTTCAAAAGGCTTCTTTCTCAGGGTCATTAAAAGTCAGGATTGTGTGGTAAAGAGTTAAGGCAAATCACATCATTTAACCCTCTAACTGACAAAAAAATTTTTTAGACTTAATTCTTCCATTTTTGAAAGAATCTCTGCAAACAATAATTTAGGTGTGGCTCAAACGATGGGCTAGTCTTTGATAGGATAGAAAACATTGTGTGAAAAGGAGAAAGAGCTGGTAAAAACAGCATTTTCTCCTTTTCCCGCAATTTTTTCAAAAGCCTGCTTCCTTATGGTTGTTAAATCTCTGGATTGTTTAGTTAAAGGGTTAAGTCAGGTTTATTTCTTCATCTTTGAATGTGGGTGTCTAAAATACAAACAGTCAGGTAAAAGTAAAAAGACATGCCATAAAAACCTTGGTTAAAGAACACAGCAAAGCTTGCAGCCATGCATTTGTGTAGAGGGGGATATCAAAATATAATTGAAAAAGAATATCGCACACAAATAATAGATTTCATATATACCTGTACATAATAGATGTAGTATCTGATTAAAAAAATGATAACAAATATCAAAAACATTATGATGTTTATGAAACTACATTAATATGGATTTCAAACCTGTAACAAAATAGCATTCAGAGAAAAACAGACCTGAAAGCCCAATAAATCTAAAAATTATCATCAGCCATTTGCTTCGATCGTGCACAGAAGTTTTCACACTACTCTACTTTATCAATATGTACACAATGAGTGGAATATTGTTAAAATCAGACAAGGTATGAATCTGACAAGATTATAGTACATGTAACCTTTTAACCTTTACTCTGACCTTTGCCTTAAAGACATGCGTGTACAACCTTAACTCTTCACATCAATTTATCAAGGTTGACACATCTGAAATATTTTTTCAAACTGGAAAAGGGGTTTAGGAGATATGGAGTTGAATTCAGGCAGGACATGTTTAATTTAAATTCCAGATGTGACTTTGACCTTGGAAACTGGTATGTAAAACATCTGCTCTATGCATCATCTAATTAAGGTAGACAAATCTGTGAAATGTTTTTAAGTCAGACAAGGGGCTGACAAGATTAGCACAAAACACAGTTAACCCTTTCCCAAACGACAAATTTTGGACTGGTCCAAATTGAAAGAGTTTGCAGACGACAATTTTAAATTTGATGAAAATGGCAGAAGTTCTCAAAAAAGAGTAGAAAACACTGTGGGAAAAGGAGAAATTGCTCGTTACGAGCAATTTCTCCTTTTCCCACAGTGTTTTCAAAAGACTTGTACTGCAGACACGTGAAAACCAGGGCTTGTTTGGGAAAGGGTTAAAGTTATGACTTTTTCCAGTCTTTTCTAGAAATGTATGTGAAAAATACTGACAAAACTGGGGGTCATATTCTAAAGATATATAGGTGGATGCTATGTCCGATACATTAGGCTACAGAGGGCAGTTTGTAATAAAAAAAAAAACAATTGCTTGTAATTTTGATGCAAAAGGTTTACAATAAAAAACTGGCAGATCAGATTCCTCTTGGAAGCTCTTTTTTAGTGTATAATGATGTTTCATTTTTTCACAAGCTATTTGCTGAAAATACATGTAGATACAATTCTATGAATTATGACCATACAATTTCCCAATTCAGAATTTACTTCTCATGCTATTTTGTATCCAATGATAATGGAATAGTGTAGTTTGACACTTCAATATTGTGTTAAATGTTTACCAGATGACAAAATTTTGGACCTGTCCAAATTACTCAAACCATAATGTTTTACAAGTAGGAACTGACACCACCTTTGTTTTGCAATGTCAACATTTTCCCCCTTTGTCAAGGAATGTTATATGAAATGGCGCGTCCTTGATGTTACAATTCAGTGGTTGGATGGGTTGCAGCTGCTATTTCTTAAACATGTAATTGGAGAAGGGGAATGGCCAATCCTAAATTGTGAGAACTTGTGGCCAGACCCCTTTGCCAATGAACATGTATCATTCTATGTACTCAGTTTTGTTGCATGTATTGCATTGTGTTAAGTCTTTACCATACGACAAAATTTTAGGCTTGTCTCAACTGAAAGCATTTGCAGACGATAATTGAAATATGGCTCAAATTATGACATATGTGTCTGAAAGAGTAGGTTTCCAGCATTTTCTCCTTTTCCCACAATGTTTTCAAAAGGCCTTTTTCTTGGGATCGATAAAATTCGGGATTGTGTAGTAATGGTTTAATATGTATATATGGCAATAAAATATGTTTAAACTGACTGGCTGCAGATTCTTAATCCATGCTGGTTCATGTATTATGAAGGGCTCTTGTTTAAACCAAAAATGCCAGTGCATGTCAGATCCTCTATCTTTTTATAGATTTCTTTCCATTGATAGATTTGGGGCAGCCAAACTAATTAATTCAGAACCTTTGTCACAAATTCTGCACATGTCTACACTTGTCATATGAAGGAGAAATGAATCCACTTGTACATAATTCATACAAAATGCATGATAATTTCAAAAACCTAAATACATGATAGGTGGCAAAATGATTTACAACTGCATGGATATATCGTACATGTGACATTTCTATCCACCATCCAGGCATCGTCATTCTTCCCATTTCATCACCTTTCCTGCGTAAAAAATTATCCACATTCGAGAATGTTTCCCTCCACCTATAAATAAAAAAATAAAACAAGAGGCCTGAAAGGGCCTGAATTGCTCTACTTACAGTAGGAGCATTTTGTGCTTTTATTTTGCTGAAGTATTGTATTCCTGTCCGTTAATCCCCAAAATATGTCCACCATAAAAATTCTCAATCAATTTAACACTCAAATTTGATGATCATGGGAAAGCTAAGGTTTGTATTATTTTCAGATTTAACATCAACTTGTTATTTGTCAGCTTCTTTTGAAGTATTTTAATCTCCAACATAAATTTGTGTCAAAGCTGTGAGTTGATCTCATTCAAGAATATGTAGGTTACACAAATAGATCTAATGATTATATATATGAACCATGCTCTGGCAAAAAGGGGCTTAATGCATCTCCGTGATGCATTATACCAATCAAGCCATCATATTATCATGGATCCATAATAGCCACTTTTTTTAACAACTGACTTAATCATGAGGTAGACTGGTCCTTGGACATACAGAAAATTGACCAACAGCGAAAGGTTTCAGCCCAAGTCAGCCTGCGCGGACTGTGTAGGCTGACCTGGGTCGATACTTTTCGGAGATGCATTAAGCCCCCCTTTTCACAGGGCATGGCTCATATGTAATTCTTGAGATGTTATGTGATAAGAATCTGACATCCATTTGCTTTTGAGATGAAATTTTAATAAACTCATTATGAAAAAAATATTATTAAGCTTGCCAAAGGTTTGCTCAATACATTTTTCTTAACCCTTTACCGCAAAATCCGGTGTTTTAACAAACTAAGGAATAATGCTTTTGAAAACATTGTGAAAAAAGGAGAAAATGCTGGTAACCAGCATTTTCTCCTTTTCCCACAAGGATTTCTATCAAAGGTAAATCCTAGCATCTGAAACACATCGATATTGCCCTCTGAAATTGGTTTGGATTTGGATGAGTCTTAAATTTTGTCCTCTGGTAGAGGTTTAATAAAATTTCGTCTCAAATGCCCACTTTTGTCAGATCCTCTGAATAATAAAGAAACGTTAAAATCAATCGTAAAATTTACTTTTGACCATCAGCTCTCTGCCATGAATAAAAAATCTCTTCTGTTAGTGCTAAAACAGGCAACCTGTATGTCACATTTTAAAAAGGATTTCATGTACATACAAGCATGGTAGACTTGGACAAATACAAAATCCAGCCATGGAATTCTATCTGAAATATGACCCAAAGCTGATAAAAATGAGTAAAAGAAAATTTTATAGACCTGTTATGACCAACATATCCTTCAGTGTTGCATCTTTGCCTTTACTCTCACAAACAAGGAAGGTATCATCAAGTTTCCCTAAACGTAATACATGAACATTGTTACACATTTATACACTGTGTACATTTAAAAACACACACCTTGGTTTTTAATTAATATGTCGGACAAAAATCAATGCATGACAACGTAAATTCACTATGTCATATGGTCAAATTCTATGACTCAGTGCCCAAAATTTCGTTAAAATCAAACGAGTAATTCATACCATAATCAAAAGCCTGGGTATGTGTAGTCAAAATTGAAATTCACAAAGTTAATATTGAGTGTGACCACCTCGAACATTTATCAAATACTGACATCGCCGACACATAGACAACACCTGGGCTGCTGTACACCTGTGTAGGATATTTTTTCACCTTTAAATCAGTTGGGTCACATTCTGAGGTTGATTAATTCGAACATAAACTCGTCGTGTGGGCAAATCCCAAATATGCTCTATCAGCGACATGTCTGGAGATAATGCTGGTGAATCCAATACAGCTATGCCATCGCATTGCAAAAAGTTGCGTGTCACGATAGCTGTATGCGTTTGAGCACCATCATGTTGCAAAATCTGTCCACTCTGCGGAAGTTCCAGGCAAGGGCACACATTTGCTTCGCAAGGAGGCATTGCGGATTAGTTCTGTTCTCCAACGAATCCAGGAATCAACTGAGTCATGCTGATGGTCGGATGCTGGTATGGCGAAAACGTAACGAGTGATATACTGACGCATGCACTATGGAGTATGATCGGTTTGGCAAGCCCCGGCTTACTTCATTTCTGGGTAGGTGGTGATTCTCTTTAAAAAAAAAAAAAATGCTGATTTACGAGGGAAATGTGAATGCTATTCTCCATATCAATAAAATATTGAGGCCAATCCCTTTGCCATACTTCAACCGTAACTTTCGTAGATGGGGTGGATTCTGCAACATGATGGTGCTAGACCGCACACAACTATCGTGCCATGAAACTTGTTGCAACGAGATGGCATAGAGCTCTGTATTGGATTGGCCAACATTATCTCCAGACATATCACCGATACAGCATGTGCAGGATATGCTCAAACGAGTTTATATGTTCGACTTAATCAACCTCAGAATGTGATCCAACTCCATAAGGCACTGATTCAAGAGTGGAACAATATCCCACGAAGGTGTATGACAGCACAGGTATTGTCTATGTGTCGGCGATGTCAATATTTAACTGATGTTCGAGGTGGTCACACTCGATTTCGTGAATTTCAATTTTTGACTACACAAACCCAGGCTTTTGATTTTGTATGAATCATTCCTTTGATTTTAATGAAAGTTTTGGTACTGAGTCATTAATTAAATATGACCATGCATGATTTGACATGGTGAATTTACGCTGTCATGTATTGACTTTTGGAAGAGATCCTGATTAAAAATCAAGGTGTGCATTTTTAAAATATACTCAGTGTAGAATGTTTTTCAGAGAGTACATGAATTAATTGGTATACATAATATACCAAAAAGAAGATCACCTAGTACTTAGGCAACATAGATTTGCTAAAATCTGAACTCTTGTCATGCCAAGGGCAACATAAAGTGCTTTCGCACTTAGCATAGCTCAAAATCAGTCCGCTCAGATGGTGCAGTCTGATCACGAATTTGCAATTCCCAGTAATTTTACTGGTATTTTTGTCCAGTGTTGAATTCATTCGGTGTGTGTTTTGAAAATACACAAACAGCGCTCTGTCAAGTAGGGTGTTGCATTATGTGAATCTGCTTTGTCTAAAAATCTGGTTGTATCTTTAGGAGAATGGTCCATTGACATGCTGAAAATTTACGCACAACAAAAAGTTTTAATTCTGGACATCCTGTGTAGACTGTGCAAGCTGACATTGGTTGATACTATTTGCTGATGCATTAAGCCCCATTGTGTTATTTACAACAAGGTATTCAAGACAAGGGTATACATGTATATAATGTGTTCTGGCCTTTGACTCGCCAGAAAAAAAAACTGCAGCGGATTCCGTATTTACTAACTATTCTCAAGAACGTTCTTAGTCTTATTCTCCAGCATTTTCTGAATTTGAAAATAACACAACTTTTGATTAGCTAAATTATTGGTTTAGCCAATCAGAATTGTATTACTTTCAAATTTAGAAAATCTTGAACAGAAAGACTAAGAATTATGAATGGCTGGTGAATACAAACCAGATGACCTTGAAAACATCCTTATGTAGTTTTGATATGAATTAACCCTTTAAAAACATTATTTCTTTCACCCTTCTCCTGGGAATTAATTATTACTTCCTCCAGACAACTTTCTGCAGCCAAATGGATTGAAAACATTAGGCCTAGTGAAAGGATCATTTCTCAGTGAAGCTTTGTCTTTGCAAAAGTGTAAAAGAAATGCAAAGGAGGTGTGAGGCAGGTAAAATTTATCTCCTTTGGTGTTCAGTCTAGTTCTAAATATATTTGCTATTATGTCTGCATAATTTAAATTTTGTACAGACATCATTTTCAAAAGGAGAGAAATGCAGTTTAAAACTGGACTTTTTTTCTTGGCTAATTAACTCTATCACCTGAAACAAGCTTGCAGAAGACAATCTTTGGAGACATCCTTGTAAATTATGGATGATCAAAATGAACTATGATCTGATACATTAATTCATGTGAAAATATTGTGGTAAAAGGAGAATTATTCATTATAAGCAAGTTTGTTTTTCTACAATTTCTATTAATTAAACCTTGTCTTGTCATCTGTAAGGTAAAAAGGGTCATCTGCCAAATGGATATACGGTATATGTAATTGCAGTTCCTTCATCTGTTGAAAAATGCATGAGCATGCTCTAGCAAAAGGGGGTCCAATGCATCTCCGTGATGCATAATACCAAGCAAGCCATCACATAATCATGAATCCATAATAGTCACTTTTTAACAATCAATTTAATCATGAGGCTGGTTCTTGGGCATACAGAAAATTGACTAATAGTGAAAAGTTTCGGTCCAAGTCAGAGTTCGAGTGACTGAGCAGGCTGACCTGAGTCGGTAAGATTCGCAGATGCATTAAGCCCCCTTTTCACAGGGTATGGCTCATATGTAATTGCAGTTCCTTCATCTGTTGAAAAGTATATCATTTGAAGAGTATTTCATTATTTTATGGACTAATGACTGGAACCAGTCTCCTTGGGTTCACTGGTTGCCTGTTGGAATTATGCTTTCTTGCCAAACCTTTAAATGGACAGAGCAATGACATGAGAACATAATACATGTAGATGTAGGCGTAAACTATCCTTCAAAATCGAATTTGCCATATTTTCTACAGTGTGAATAAACTTATAGTGCAAGAAAACGAACTCGATATGATTTTCACGTAGTTCTAACTGACTATTTAAGAAAGAGTTATGCGCAATACGTGCAACACTTGAATGACAAAATCAGATAATTTCTGTAATAATAACCAATAAAACAAGAGCACCACATGTTGGTGCTAACGCTCGGCTGCAAGTGTTTGATTTTTTTAGAGAAAAAATTTTAAGTCGTAAAAAGGGCAAAACTGCGTCAAAAATATTTTGATGGTTACCTGCACTTGTTGTATGAGTTTCCCTATAAACAGTAAATACAAAGTGTCCAAGTTTGAAGAAAATATCTTCAGTAATAACAGAGATAGTACAAAATGTCAAAGTTTTTGCACAACGCAGACGACGATGCATTCAAGACGACACCAGGGCTATGTCAAGAACTCATCGTTTTCTTCGAAAACAGCCGAGCTAATAATTACCAATCATCTACATGGTAATTTTTGGTAATATTTTTGAGACACTCTTACTGGTAGAGCGAGCCGCTTTCAAGCAGCTTCCAGTGACATGCTAATACTCACATTGGATGGTCGTTCCGATTTTGAAATGTGGTATTTTTTCTGAAAAACAAATGTCAAATATTTAGATTTATCAAATCAAAATTTGAGAAGAAATGATACTTAATACCTTAGACCTAGCTGTAAAAAATGATGCAAAATATACCTTTTTTCCTAATGATTACAATTATTAACAAATTTTATCTCATTATATTGGCGAAACATCAAGTTTAAGGAAACAAAATGATTTATAGGTATACAGAGTATCAATCTGTTAGAAACTACCTTTACTTGTGGCTAAAACATACCTTCATTTCGGAAAAACCAACAAAAACAAGGGTATTTATTAAACTTCATATTTTTCAATGTTCAAATATTCAGATTTTTCTTATTTCTTCCATGACTAATATTTAGGTACAAAACTACAAGATTCGGGCTTAAAACAAATAGGACACCAGTCTTATTTTTCCAACAAAAAAAATTTGAAGTTTGTGGGTGGGAAACTTATTATGTGTATTGTCCCCAAGACAAAGGCATCATATACATGTATATAAAGAACAATATCAAATTTTTTCGACGATAAAACGAAACGTTAAAATTGATAAAAAGTAAGGTTGTTGCTCACACTAAACCAATACATAGCATATAAATGAAATACTAATGCAAGTATTTAACCTATTACCAAACGACAAATTTTAGACACTTTTAAATTTAGCCAGTTTGCAGACGAAAAATCAAAACCTAGTATTTATGAATCGCAGTTCTCTGAGGAGTTAGAAATCATTGTGCAAAAGAGAGAAAATGATCATTATGATTTTCTCCTTTTTCCAAAATTTTTTTGTCATTTCGTCTGCTGCATACTCGTAAAAACTAAGGAATTGACTAGTAAAGGAGTAAGAGTTACAGCACCTTGTTAACTTTAATTTTCTATTTTCAATCTATTATTACAGATTTATTTTACAATGGAAGGTTTCAAAACATGCAGTTCAATTGATTTATGCAAATAATGATAAAAACGTGTGCAGTACTTTAAAACAATTAAATATACTGGGCTTTATACTCCGAATTATAGTTGCCTTTTGATAGCCCTTGACCTCATAATTATTAAAATATGTTAGATTCCATCCAACACGATTATCTAACTTTGCTTGTTTGCACTTAGTGCAAATAAAATTACTGCCATAACCAACAGCATCAACTCTATAATATTTTACAAAGAAACAGAACAGACCCTAATCAGACAGTTCTTGTAAGAGCTGACTGATCAGGGTAAGCTTGGTTTATCATTTTGACCATAGATCCGATTTCTCTCTGTTGGTTATGGCCAAACTTCTTTGTTCTATTATCCTGAAAATAAAACCCGATCCTTGACACACTCTTAACCCTTTCCTTATAGAAAAGATTTTTGACTGGTATGCAGTCTCCTATGGGAAATTGACAAAGTACTCCTAACGAACAATTTCTCCTTTTCCCACAGTGTTTATCACACGCATACTTTCCATACTATTAGAGTGTCATATATGATTTGAGATACTGTATCTCGCCGTTCACCTGTTTTTCGACTGTGAAAAGTTTAGTTCGATTATCCATCAGTGAGCGTGATAGTTACACTAACTTGATAGTGGAAGCTGTCGCGATCATCATTACAGACTTCGAGAAAATCTGGCAAAACCTTAACAAACACGAAATAGAAGTGCAAGAAGATATATTTTTGGATTTAAAGGGATACATGAAGCTTCTTAAGATACATATTTAGACATCAAATTTGAGGTCATGGAAATAGGAGTCACAGACTGAGAAAATTACCATTCTGTAATTTAAACGCAAGAGTTGGAAACTTTAATTCTAGTTTTTACAGTTCATTCTGCTGTCAGCAACTGGAACTTTGACAAACTGTAATGTAACACATTGTCAGAGTGCTAAAAATAACCATATCTTTAAATGGTATGAATTAATTTTGTCTGCATTTTGACTCCCGCATTGTTTACTTTTGACCGCTAATGGGCCTTTCACAAGTGTCAAAAAAATTTGATCATCGAATATTGTAAGTAAGCAGATAACAAGCGAATTCAGAACTGAAAGCCCCTACCAAAAGGGTTTTGATGTTGCATGTTGAAAATGTAACTGAATAATGAGACGTTTACGGTGCTTCTTTTCTTATTTGGACATTTATTGTGCACCTAACCGGAAGCGACCAGTCAAAAACCAGAATCGCCTTCGGGGACAGTTATCTGTACTAGCTGACAATGGTGAAGAACACATTCTCATGACACGTAAGTTCGACTTTATAAACACAGTGCAATGAAAGCGAGGTAAAATCGACGTCATTCGATTTAAAGTGACGTCATTCTATGTACAGCAAATCACCCGTGGCTGTTGGTTCATGTCTCTGCCTTTGGATATTTTATCAACATGTCGCCATTTTCTGCTACTCGACCAAGAAGGACGGGAAAACTCAAGGATTTACCGATAATTACTGTTTTTGATAAAAATTGACAATGATGGAACTATTTGAAAGGTTACCAGTAAACATAATTATGTAAATCAAGTGTCTTTTAATGTTTAAAATTGATATCGAATTTGGCCAGTGAGATTGGGAGTGGGTGGGGTTATACACTTCTGGGGTATGGACAAAAGCCCACCAGGTGAAAAGCCCACTAGGTGAAAAGCCCACAGGACAAAAGCCCACTAGGTGAAAAGCCCACTAGCTAAAAAGCCCACTGGGTGAAAAGCGCGCTCCTATATAAAATGATGGTTTTATATTAAAACATTTCTTAGATCGAAAAGAAAAACTATAGGACTTTTATTACAAAATATTGTGGGAATTGCTAGTAAGTGGCTTTTCACCTTTAATCATAATGTTTCCAAACCTTATTTCAACTTTTGTCGCAATGTTTCTAAACATTCTTTCTCAGGGTCTTAAAAAACTATGTAAAGCAGAGGAAACTTGTATTAGAAATCATTGTAGGTAAAGAAGTAATTAGTTTTAATTAGCATTTTCTCCTTTTATCACAATGTTTTCAAAACTTATTTTTCAGATTGTCAAGGAGAGGAAACTTGTATTAGAAATTGTTGTAGCAAAAGGAAGAGTTACTGAAAAGTAGCACTCTCTCCTTTGTCATAATGTTTTCAAAGCTTATTTCTCATCATCCTTAAAAGACCTGTGTAAGGCAGAGGAAACTTGTATCAGAAATCATTGTAGGTAAAAAGATGAATTACTTGTAATTAGCATTTTCTCCTTTTATCACAATGTTTCCAAACCTTATTTTTCAGGGTCCTGAAAATTGCAAGTAATCAGTAATTTACTCCTGGTGAGAAACCTTTGAATTATGGTTTTCAAAGACAATTAAATTGTCTTTAATTGGTTTAGATTCTACAAGTGAGGAGGTAATCATCACGGTTTGCAGACTATTAAGTTGGATACATGCAACATTAAAGACAGAAACAAAGCTACGCTTACTTATTAAACAATAATTGACTTTAATTGGTGCATTCCTCAGCCTTAAGATCTTCATTTTCTTTTGTTTTCCATGTATTGTGTTTCAATTTTCATCATGATCAATACAAAATGCAAATTGCACACAAAGCAAAAAGTCATATTAAAAAAAAAAAAAAAAAAAAAAAAAACATATATTCATATGGTTAAAACAAATAGTAGATCCTTTTAATTATAAAATATATTAGTTTTTTGATACAATTAATAATAAAATTCATAAATTGTATTCACTAACAAAAATGTTTCATAAAGTCAATATTTCAAAATCATGTATGTGTACACACAATATTGCATGAACAAAACAGATAATAAATTCACAAATTTATTTAAACATAAGATATATTAATTTTGTAGTACTGTGGGCTTTTGTCCACTTTTCATTTAAAGGGCAAAGTCAACAGGTTTCAGAAAATATTAATTTTCAAAACTACTTTTATCAGTTGGTACTTTGGTAGTGCTATAATTAAAAAAAAAAAAAAAAAAAAATCAGTATAAGTACTTTATTCCAGTTTATATTTCTGCTCAATACTTTTTACAACATCGCTTATTTCCCTTAGTTATTTGTTGCGTCGGGTTGCGTCCCTTGATTTATGACGTCATAGGCGTACTTCTTTCAAAATGGACGTTTTTTACCATAGCGATTTGAGCGATACTGAAGACGAAGAAATAGACGATTCTGGTCCAGTAAGAACGTACATATTAAAACCTTTGTGTAAAGGAAATAACACACTTTTGGAGGACGAGAGGGTCGATGACAATAATTTTTCGTCTGTTGATGACGATGAAAATGACGATGTGGTGTCGAACGTTTCAACATGGCGAGTATTGTGCGTTGGAAAATACGACGAGGCGGATATTGCTTACTGAAGAATTGATTTATAAATTTGAGCTATATATGTTGCGTAAAATTTCATTTAAAGCAGTTTCGGTCGATGGACAGAATTAAATTTAAAAAAAAAAGGGGGGGCGGGGATTGTTACACTTTCACATTTTGTGGATTGTTAATTGAAAAGCTTTTCAAACATTGGGAAAAGCTTTTATACCTTTATCCACAATGTCTTCTGTCCTTTCAAAGACAAATTGCGATCCATATTTTATTTGTGATATTCAAATGCTTTGGATTTGGACAATTCTAAAATCTTATAATTTGGTAAAGGGTTAAACCTTTACTCCCTTTACTAAACGGCAGAATTTTAGACTTGTCCACACTGAAAGTATTTGCAGACGACAAATGTGGCTTTTACAATGGGAAAGGTCTGACAAAGGGTAGAAGGCATCGTAGGGAAAGGGGAAGATGCAGGTTTCCAGGAATTTCTCTTTTTCCAACCATGTTCTCAAAAGCCGACTCCGTAAGCATGGTTAAAAGTCTGGATTGGAGGTAAAGAGTAAAACTATTGATTTGTGAAGCTGGTCAGGAACATTCTTATTCCTTTTAACATTTTTCCTATTTACAAAATCTAAATTGCCCAAATTCAAAGCATTTCAAACAACAAATTTACTGTGTCTCAAATGATGAAGTTTGTCTTGAAAAGGGTGGAAATATCGTGAGAAGAAGATAAAATGCTTATTACCATAATTTTCTCCTCTTCGCACAATATTTTTCAATGCTTTCCTTCTTGGGGTCGTTAAAACCCAGGACTGTGTGATGAAGTGTAATTTCAGCAAAATGCAGATGTGTAATTTTTTCCCATACGCACACTTCTTTCTGATTACCAGAGAGGATGACTTGTGTCTAAAGTTCAAATTTCACAATTTTCATACTGACACATGAATTAAAAAGATTGATCTCAATAGTTTGGAAGATATCATATGGATGCGAACAAGGAAATACTTTGCAAAAACCAGAACCACATACAGAGGTTGGACAAAAAGAGGTTACAAATCAGTTTTCAACCAAAGTGAAGAGAGTGATACTGTCACAAACAAATATAACAGTGTAAAGGGGTGAGCTATGCAAATTTTATGTAATCATTTCCTGTATTGTTTTAACTGGTTGGTGATAACAGGGACCGTGTAATATACGATCGTGTAATATACGTTCCCTGATGATAATTAATTAACATTTATGACCATGACCATAGGAAGCAAGGGCCTGAGTTCACCCTTTACCAAACAAACCTAGTTTTGACTACACGTGCCCTTGAAAAGTCTTTGAAAATCATTGTAGGGGGAAAAAGATACTTAATGTGCAGGGTTTTCCCTTCATTTTCTAATATGGGGTTTATTGCCCTCCCTTCAAATGAATAAAAGAAGGCAAACATTTGAATTTTGGGAGGTCATTAAGAAAATTTGGAGGTCCAAAGTCAAGGAACCGGGGGGGGGGGGGGGGGGAGGGAGGCAAAAGCCCTTAAAAAAGGTAACCAGCATTTTCTGTTTTTCCAACAGTGACTGTTATCTTCTGAAAGACAGTTAACCCCTTACCACACAACCCTTACTTTTAACGGCCCTGAGGAATATTGCATTTGAAAACATTGTGGGAAATCGAGAAAATGTTGGTAACCAGCATTTTCTTCTTTTTTTTTTTTGTAATGTTTTTTTATACATACAAAGACAAAAACCATCATTTTAATCACTTGAAATTTGTCGTCTGAAAATGCTTTCAATTTAGGCAAGTCAAATATTTTGTCGTTTGGTAAAGAGTTTCCATAAATCATATGATCAAAATTGTAATATAAGATCCCTGTATAGACTTACGCTTTACCACATAACCCAACCCCCGAGATTAAACCTTGAGGAATGATGCTTTTACAAACAGGTCACACTAAAATACGCCACAACATGAATTTGAAAACATGTCGGTAAAGAAGCAGCAAGTTAGGAGCATTTTCTCCTTTTCCCACAATGAAAAGATAATTCAGAAAACGGTAAAAGAGAACAAATAACAATTCAAAATATCTTCGTTTCACGAAAAAAAGATTTTTACCCCAGGCCTAAAAAACAAAAATTATCTGTGTTTAGGGTTTCAGTCCGAGATTCTGTAGGTAGGGTAGGTAGGGATTTTTTTAAAAGAAACTTTTTACATGGATCATATAAGATTTTTAGGACTGAAATTATAGTCCTACTCCTTTAACCCTTAACTAGGTAAGCTGTTTCTAAAGCCCTAAGGTAGAAGGCTTTTGAAAACATTGCTGGTAAAGAAGAAAATGCTTATAATAAGCATTTTCTCCTTTTCCAACAATGTTTTCTACCCTTCTAGAGACAATACCATCATTTGAGCTCCTGATAAAAATGTCTGCAAATGCTTTCAATTTAGACCAGACCAAATTTTGTCATCTTGTAAAGATTTAACATATTTGTTAGAGATCAACTAGTTGATGTAGTATTGTGATGTCTTTGTTTCTGAAAATTAAAGAAAAAAAAAATGTTTATCCTTTATGTATCCACTCGATGGTACCATAAAATCCCGTCAGATAATTTAAGAAATACAGGTTGAAAATCATACTTTAAATAAATGTGATTCAGCTCAGCGCAATGCGAAAGTTGAACGGAGACATTAATTAACTCTTTTCAAGCCATCTTCGGACGCTTGCAGTTTTCACTGTCAACAAGACCTATGTGCAAAAATGACAAGAAACAACGTCTGAAGTAAACTGGTCCCCTGCTGTAAGCCTCTCTCAGGGTTCTCACTAGGTCCTGAATCTCCAGTCAGTCATTGACTCTTGGGTCCATATTTTCAAGAGTCCATATGGAAAAAATAAACAAGAAAATACCTTTTGCCATCAAGTATGTACAGACTTGGAATGAAGTGGTTGGATGAATTTTAACTTGCAGCCCTAGCATACAGTTGATCACAGTGGACACAAACTTTTAACTGTTTACCAAAAGACATAATTTTAGACTCATCCGTATTTAAAGCATTTGCAAACGATAATTCAAATGTGGCTGAAATACCTTGATTTGATTTTTGTAGCTTAAAACATTGTGGAAAAGGGAGAAAATAAAGGTCACACTCTTTGAAGCATAAATATTCTTTTCTTCTTTCTTTGAATAATATCAAATGCCTTCTTCTTTACCACTTGTTCCAGTGCTAACACTGTAAGACATGAAGGCATATCCTCCACTCTCCCTGGTCTAAGTAGTAGATCTGTGGGTTGTTATATACCTACCTATATTTTCATTGCATAAAACAACCAAATATTGTTTTATACCGATATTTATGTAAATTCACTGTTTAAATTATCATTAAAAATGAAAAGACAGTTTTAAGTGTCTCTGATCGGACGATGCTAAAATGACCTTGTTTGTGTCATGGGTTTTCGCTTTTTTCCCCCGGCGATTTTCTATGAATCTCAATTATTCTTTGGAGAAGTACTGTATGATTTGTCATGAATTTATCGATTATCATAGCAGGTAACATTCAAACCTGCCATTTTACACTAGACAAGTGGATCAACGCCTTTTGTCACGTTTTTAGCCGATAAACTCTCGCGCCAGATTGACGCTAAGAAAGATATTTTTTGAGCGTCAAAAACGGTAATTTCAAATTTTCAAACGTCAATACCCAGAGTCACAGGTCATATGAGAACTCTTCTCTATGCCTTCTCTCTTGTAGCTGTTGACAAGAGACAAGTTTCAGTCCGAGGGAAAAGAAACTTTGCAACCCTGCAGACTGAATGTTGTCGATTTTTTCCAGTTAATTGATCCTACATTGAGACATCAGTTAAAGACCCGTTGCCCTTTTTTTTTTTTTTTTTTGTAAATTGGTTACCTCGCCGGATAGCTATCACATATTATATTATCTACACAACGAGAACCTTTTCAGTTTTTGCAATGCTAAACCGGCCGCCTGTTCGTTAAATACACTCTACATTATTACCATAGATCCGTTGGTTGGTTATTTCCGTTTATTTATCGTCGCTACCGGTTGCCCATCTGAGCGACGCCCCCAGAAGACGGTTAGTTGTTACGGGGGATAGTGCAAGGATACAGGTCGAAACTACTGAGAGCTTCGCCTGGTTCTTTAACGTGCTCGGCGTATAGCACCGTCACACCGGACCTCGGTTTAATGTCTTATCCGAAAGACTATTAGTAATTTTTTAGTTGGCCAGCCGGGGATACGAACCCACAATCTGTAGGACAATGTGTTCACGAGTCCTACGCTCTACCTACTGAGCTATATCGGCTGGTGCCATAGATCCGTGACAGGATGATCACCATATAACGAAGAATCAAGGCGTGACTTTAGAAATTATGGGCGTGACTAAATCTTGTACGTGATTCGTGATTGGTTCGCAGTAGATATTTTGCCACCATTGAATGCAGATGGGGCGTTGCGAAATTTACATTTTATTGACTAATGATTATTGATTAGCACTGTGTGGTGTGTATGCATTTATGGTGTGTAATAGACAAAACCCAGCCTGTTACCGATCTGTTAACTCTGTCGGACGGCACGGGAGATACAACGCGAAGCAGTTTATTTCGATGCAGACGAGTGAGAAAGAGCGAAACTGCAGCAGCCAAAAATTACCGAGATATACCGAAATTGTGCCCCACGGATTTATTTTTGACCGTAGATCTAGCGGGGAAAAAGTTAAGGGTCTGCATTTTGGCCTCATGCTGAAGTTTCTGCTTGGAAATGGCTCTCGCAGAGTGTCTGAGTTTTTGCTCTCTCCGATTTGGAGTTTCGAATAATGTTGGCACAGCGTCAAGTTTCAATCGGAGCCTAAAATTGCTATAACCAACTGTCTTTGTTAGATTTTGAATTATTAAAAATTGACTGTCCTCAAAGTGTTTCAGATCAGGGATCGTATATAACTGTAATTTACTATCCCTGTTCTGACACAGTTTAGAATTAGTCGTCGGCACAAAATCCGTCGTTACTGTCCGACCCCGTTGAATCCATAGCTTTCTCCTATTTAATTCTCTTGGAAATTTGAACATACTAATTCTATGAATTCCCGAATCGACGCTGCAGCGTTTCTTTTTTTTTTTTGTTTAAATTTCCATTTCCCACCTGGATAACCGCGTCCGAATACCAAAATCCCTTTGTAAAGGAAGAAGACTAAATGCCTCTATGACGTCACACAAAGACGGGAGGTAAGCAAATCAGGGGAAGGAAGCGATGCACCATTTTAGGGCCGTAAATCATTATGACAACTGAACCGTGGTTTATGGTATGTTGTCGGGTAGTAATTGCGGAAAATGACGCACAGGTGTGTTACTGACATCATTTACAGATGATTGAAGGGATAAAAAAGCCAAGTAAAAAATTTTCGGATTTGCCCTTTAAGCTTTGTAATTTTGTCTTTACCAAATGATAAAATGTTAGACTTGTCCAAATTTTAAGCATTTGCAGACGGCACATTCAATGTAGCTGAAATTATGGCAATTGTATGTGGAAGTGTAGAATACCTTTTGGGAAAAAGAGAAATCCTACATTTCCCACAAGTTTTCAAAAGTCTATTTCCTCAGGGTCGTTAAAACTCCGGATTGTGTGATGAAGAGTTAATATAACCACCAGTATGTCTTCATATCCATTGCTGGTTACCTCCATTTTTTTCCTTTTCCGACAAGTTTTTCAAAAGTCTATTTCCTCAGGGCCATTAAACTTCCGGATAGTGTGGTAAAGAGTTACTATAACTACCAGTATGTTTTGATATCGATTGGTAAAAAAACATAATCATGGATCTCTGTCTCAAGAACAGCCATCAAAACGCAAGGTAAGTGTATCAAGTGTATCAAGTCTCAATATAAAAGAACCAAGTTATGTCCTCCATACCTCTGCGCTGGAGTCTAATGGTAAAAGACGCTATGTGAGGAGTTCTACGCGTCCATGCATCCATAAAAATCCATTAAACATTCAGAAAGGTCTTTAAAATTGATCCCCCCACCCCCCCCCCCCCCCCCGTTACTGATACTGAAAATCGCAGAAATCCCTAAATATACAAAAAAATGAAGAAGTTTCTTTCTTTTAGGCCATTCAGTGGTTTGTTGAAATTCAACGGCGAATTAACCATACTAAATCACCGGTGAAGTTTATAATGTTCCAGCGAATTTTATTACTTTTTTCTTGCCGGAACTACTTTTTGCTTATTGCTTATCTCCCTCAGTAATTAAACCCTTTGAAGATCATTATCTCCCGCTAGATGGCATTCTACAAATACACATCTATCTAATTTGGGCATCCTGGGTACAGAAGCGGAGTAATTTTTCAAAACAACAACCGTGACTTTGAATTTCAAATAAAATAAACGTTTACTCAATAAAACGCTACCTGGTGCCATTCATTCAGCTATGATCGGCTAACATGTAACCTATTCACCGACCATTTATTAAAACAGCCCCTACATGCTTTGGTAATAGGCTAATAGCTTCAATATAAGCCCTACTTTTCCCCGGTATACGGGGGATAGGTGATGCGTCATATAAGACAGGTCGAATCTTCGAAGAATATGACATGCGCAGACAACGTTTGAAGATAATACGTCTGCTTCCCTTAGCCCCATCCCAAATTATTGTTGGCAACCAGAAAAATTAAATTTTTTCATGAGGTATTAAATATTCTTTGTTGCCTTAAAGAAATAGGATGATTGTTTGTTTCACATCTTCGCAAGCCAAGGATACTAAGGTAGTACCCTTGGCCGCTCGCCTCTTTAAAAATCGAAACGCCCGCTGCGCGATTTCATTGGATGCGATCAAAACCCATCGCGTCCAATCAAACCATCCGTAACAAGATTTTCCGCGAAACAGAAAACAATAATGGCGGCGCCCATCAAAAACGAAAGCTGTCGTGTTTGTGACGAAAATTTGCCAAAAAAGAGTAGACGATCGATATTTAATGAGTTTTTATAGTTCATGATCAATTATGTGAAATATTAGGACGGGTTCCACAGCCAAATGATTGCGAATCATCGTATGTCTGATTAATTTCAGAAATTTATGATGAATCCGAAAGCACAGCCATATTTGATGCATAGCCTAACAAATTTTATTACGAGCATTTTGACTGATCAGAAATAACATCAGCAAAAGTTAGGCAACTCGTGATATTTGATAGGTAGCGCAGCGGGAGTTTCGATTTTTAAAGAGGCGAGCGGCCAAGGGTACGTAACGAACAAAGTGGAGTTAGTATCCTTGGCTTGCGAAGATGTTTGTTTCATTGTACGATCGATTTTTTTTTTTTTTTTTTTAATTATTGATTGAATTGGAGTTCAACGCTGTTTTAACAGCTTAGGTCATATCACGGCGATCAGTGCACCTACGCATGTGTTTCCTGGTTTCCTGGCTTTCTTATACCAGTACTGACACAACTTTCTTTTCAAGTCACTGACCACTTTTCTCACATGCATTAGAGGTGAGAGGCGAAAAATCGCCGAAAGGAAAGTTTGCCTCAACCGGGTATCGAACTCACAACCACTGGGTCACGAGTCAAATACGCTAACCACTGAGCTACCCGGCCGGGCTTTTTGTTTTTTATCTCGTGAAAAGCAAGGGGTTATGTTTTTACCCGTAGCTTCGTCACCGGTGAAAATACAGCCTTTGCTTTTTACTCGATGAAAGAAATTTCAATCATACATTGAAAAAACAATTATCCTCTATATCAAATAACTACACCGATCTTCAGTGTAATGCAGCAATTACGAATTTTCCTATCATACACATCTTTGAGACATGCAAATGGTGCCGTATTTTGTTAAAAATAACCATACGCCTCATTTCCAAGGCATTGCTGACCCAGGTTTCTTTGCGAAATTAACTGACAAACCTGTTGATTGTGACAAACCTGCGAATTTTATCATCTTTAGATTCAAAACAAAATCATTATTATGCAAGTTTCTTTGGGATTATTTAGAGTACGTAATGTACCTGACAAAGTAGGTTTCATGTCCATTTCAATACGTACAAGTAGGCCTATGTTTTAAAGCATCATAAATCATCATTCTTGATATACATTTTATGCGATAAAAAGAATCTGACATCCGTTAGCTTTTGGGGTACAATTTTATTAAACTCGTCTACCAAAAATGCTAAGCTCGCCAAAGGCTCGCTTAATAACATTTTTTTTTCTATACTCGTTAAATAAAATCTTATCTCAAATGCCAACTCATGTCAGATCCTATATATGTATTTAAATCTGAATTCCTTTATTTGATTTGTCCCCTGCAGATGCTTTTAATTTTAGCAAGTCTAAAGTCTTAGCGTGTGGTCAAGGTTTAATAAGCCCTCTGCTTTCCAGTAGATAGACAAAATCGAAAGCTCGATGATTCAGTGGAAACAATAAAATAACTCCAATAACTTTGCAAGCTAAAAATGATCGAAGAATATGCCTATTTGAAAAATTACGTAAACTATACAATGGCAGTTTTAACTTAATTCTATCGATGAATACCTTACTTTCAATACTAGACAAAATCAACTCATGTGCCATAATCTACTTCACTTTATCCACTCTGATAAAGTAATAGTTATGTTTTATATCAGTAACGTTATAAGTTTTTTTTTTCAAACGCAGCTTCATTATGCTGAACGATATAATATAAACGAGTAGATAAGCTCGTAGTTATTTATGAAAGTACTGCCGACAGAAGTTTAGTTAAATATCGATTGATAGGCCTACACTATACATCTGAATTGTTGTCGCGTGACACCCCTCAAACAAGTGACATAACACGGACGAATTCCATTGTATGGAGAAATAAATAATTTTTGGCCTGGGCTTGGCTTGCCAAGCCCAAGGCCATAGTAATCGCACAGCAGAATTTCAACCCCATCCACACGATCCGAGCAGTTACGGAAAAGCCCGAGTAAACGTAAAAGGTCCGCTTGCAATCCATCTCGCTACACTGAAAGAAACGAACCCCAAAAATAATGAAAATATTTGGGTTTGAACATCATAGTTAGGTTTAAGTTCACAAAGAACTATGAGCAATGCGCGATGTTAATCGTACGAAAGTATTTGAATAAGAATTTCGAGCCCTAATGATCTTATTTACAAGTTGAAATTAGTGCGCTGTAACACCGAAAGAAACATTGGCAAATCTTTAGATGTAGTTACGGAATCGGCCGAGTAATGACGAGTGATGTTGCCGAACACTACTCGGAATCTTTCGTCCTTCCTATTTTTAGACACAATGTGCATGACGAAACGTAGACGATGTACTCTTTCCCAAAAACAGCCGCGTGAACATTTCAGAACCTTGGTAAGATTTATTTTCGCAAATTTACTTTGAGCACTTCTCGTATCCAAAGGTATAAATATGTTTTGAGTGGCCCAGTTTGTACGATGCCTTATTTCTTCTTGTCAGAGTTGTCCCGATATCGTATGACATCTCGGACCATGACAGTTTCGACCCAGTTTGGGCATTACAAACTCGGCACACAAAATCGCATATGTAACGTTACACATATAAAACTGTGTAATATGAGCCGTGGACAACTATTTAAGAAGACCTAAATGGTGGGCGTGTTATATCAAAGATCAGACTTCCTATTAAGTGGTATCTGATCTTGAGTCTTGATCTCCTCCGCTATTTATCGATAATAAATTGCTTGACCTGAGTTTAGCATCAGGTGGTAGGCGTTTTATATCGAAGATCAGACTTATTACTCGGTGCAATGTGATCTTGATCTACGCTATCAATACGGGATATTTAACCCTTAGTCTTCTAAGCGCAACTCGATGCTCTTTTGCGGATAGTGTAGATCAAGATCAGACTGCACAGTACGTGCAGTCTGATCTTGGATCTACACTGTCTGATACGATGAGTTATTTTCTACCAACAACAATTTTGCAATCGCCATGTTACAGCATATATAAGTGGCTGGAAAACTTCATCCTATGTATGGAGCAGTTTAATCCTTTACCATACAATCCTGACTTTTAATGACCTTGATAAAGAAGCCTTTTGAAAACACTGTGGGAAAAGGGGAAAAAATGGTGGTAAACAGCACTTTCTCCTTTTCCGATAATGTTTTCTGTCCTTCCGAATTTGGACAGGTCTAAAATTTTGTCGTTTGGTAAAGAGTTAAGGGTTAAGTGATAACAGGTACTGAAAGAGGTAGGTTTTAAACGCACTGCTTACGGATCCATATTTTTACTGCCAGTTGTTGCAGACAAATTTGATGTTAATTCATTAATAAAGTTAGGATACTGTGTGCAGATGAACCGCACCTTCCAAAATGATAGGATCATATTTCAAAGCTGATGAATTTCCAAAGGTGTCCGAGCGCAGGGCAATTCAAGACCGTCAATATCAGTACTCATCTGTATAAATCCACAATGTTACTAAGAATAATTTAAGAAAAATATTTTATCGTCCGATCATGCGTTCGGTTCCAGAAACTAGCTTGGCCGTGGGCATGTTCATCCCTGGGCTTTTTCGTCCAGGCTTGTTTGTCCCACACTATTTCACCCTACTTTATTGAAATGAATGTTAAGTGAAACATGAATTCAAAAATCAAGTAACACCATATATCAACTCTTAAGAAGAATTATTTATTTATTTTTCTTTAATAAACGTCTGTGAATCACTGGTTTTCTTAGAATTTTCAGCATCAGTAATGGGGGGGTGGGGGGGAAACCAGAGCTCCAGATAAGGCGCGTGATCGCGTGATTACGCATTTAAATGACAGAAAAACGCATTGAAATTCACCTCAGTGCGTGAAAAGACGCCCAAGAGTTATAATATAACGCATTAATACCATTACGGATGACTGAAATTGCCACGTATATGCTCGGGCGCCGCACCGGGAGAAAAGACACTAGAAGACGCACTGAATTGTATCTCCCGTAACCGTATGATAGGCGCATTAAACTGGCAGACTGTTATCGGTCTTCGTGTCTTTCGAACGGTTACGGAAGATACACAGTGTACAAGTTTACACGATGCACTTCAGGTGCGCTGTAAACATACTAAAATTTGTTCATGTAACTACCAACATGTACGACGAATTTGGAGTGCTTCGGTAGTGTCTGCACACACTTAAAACATATCGATTTGCTTTACGGTTGGTTCAAGGTCTGTTGCGCCGCAAAATGGCAGGCAGAAAACGAAAGGTGTCTTCTGAAACTGAAATCAGGGCGATTTTTAAATTCTTTAAGCGTAGCGAGGAAGAAAGTAGCACATCTATTGTTAATAGTATTATTCGAGGCTTGTTGGATTCGGTCATTACGACGGCTGAGCAAAATGTTAAAAAGCATCACGTCAGTGTATCGGAGAAAACCCTAGAGGCATGGCAAGCAGTGTTTCCGTGGATAATTCTGGGTCGATCAGGTACTGAATTGAAAATGAAATGTAAAATACGTGTTGAGAAAAAGATGCCAAGTATATGGTCACAAGAAGGGTCAAATAATTTTCAAAAAAAACTAGTCTGTCTCGACATGCAAGCTCATTAGAACACCTTTCTGCTGAGACTTCTTTAAGCACACTTCCACCTTGTTCGTCTACGATGGATTCCAGTTCTGATGAGACTGACCCAAAATATTTAGAAACCGATGAATGTAAGCTATTCCGCACCGTATTCTATGCAGCAAAAGAAGGGTTGGCAACCAATCAAGTCAACAATTTACTAGAATTACAAAGGATGAATGGCGCAAAGATAAAATACAAAAACTTGAGCTGGAATACTTTGGTTGATATTCAGTCATGCATGAAAACAACTCAACAAAAAGACATTGTATCAAGTGCTAAAGACTCAGAGTTTTTTTCGGTAATGGTGGATGAAAGCACAGACCTGAAAGTTGAAAAACACCTGTCAGTCTGTCTCAGATATGTCAGTAATAGTGAGCATGTTACAAAATTTCTTACATTTTACAAAATTTCTGTTGAAAATGGGAAAGCTCATACCATTGTAGGACATTTAGTTTCTACCCTAGAAAGATTTCAGTTAAATTCAGTAGAACTGATTTCTTTGGCAACAGACGGAGCTGCAACTATGATGGGTCACAAAACTGGTGTTGGAGTCCAAATGAAATCTAAGTATTCCCCTTTCATGGTTCAAACACATTGTATGGCTCACAGGCTTAACCTTGCTGTTACTGACTCTATTAAAAAAAAAAAAAAAAGATGATCTTAAGTTGTTTCGCGACAATTTTAACTCCCTGTACTTTTTTGTGAGCGGGTCCAGTGCAAGAGTATTAATACTGGAAAAAATGCAGCAACTGCTTGGAGAACCAGATCTATCAATTAAAGAACTTTATAGTATAAGATGGATGGGAATGAAAAATGCTGTTGAAGCTGTGTACTACAGCTATGAATCTGTGTTAGCCACCCTTTCATCCTTTGCTTCAGAAGATAATGCCCAGGCAAAGGGTCTCCTAAAGTACTTCTCTAGATATAAAACTGTCTTATTAGTGGCATGTTTACTTGATGTCCTTGAGATTATTGGAGTATTGAGCTTGAGGCTTCAGAGAGAAAGTTTTTCATTTGGTGAGTTAGAACCTTTAATAGATGGAACTGTTGAAGGGATTGGGGAAATTCAAGATAGGGATGGTACAGCTCTAACAGAAATGAGACAGAATGTAACTATAACTGAACAAGAGGAAGAGGAAAGAGCAAGTTTAGGCATTGAGGTGCTGACTCATTACTCTAAACAGGCTGAAACCCAGTTTTTAAGTATAAAGGACAGTTTTGTGAGTAGTTTGCAGAAGAACATTAAAAGTAGATTTCCTAAGCAAGATGGACACATATTTAGAGACCTGAGCACTTTATTAGAGCCTGATGTTCTTAACTCAGCAGAGGAGCATGAGATCAATGAGGAATATTTTTTCCAAGCCACTGGGTGCTTTCCCACTAACCATCGTCAAAGCAATGATCAGCGGTGAGAGAGGAATGAATCCTGTCTCAATGACTATCATCAGTCCTCGGAAAGAAATTGGCCGAGAAGGGGATCGAACCAGCAACCCCCTGTTCTCAAGTCCTGTACGCTACCGACTGAGCTACAGGGGCTGGACACAAATATTCTGCCCAATTTCAATGTTAGATTTCACTGTGTTTTAGGGAAACTTTGGTGAGTACCTGACTGAAAATTCCATCTCTAGAGTGCAAACAAGGTTTTCCTACAATTTTACCTAGTGACCTACTTTTTGAACCGATATGATTCCATTTTAAACTTGTCTGAAATATTACACGGCGGGGAATCACGTGACACAACAACAACAACAATGGCGGACATTTGAAGAAATTCCCCCGCTTCAGGTAAGAAAATCTTCAATAATTCTGTCAATACGTGACCGATTTGAATTTGGCTTGAAGCAGAGAAGGCGGAAAAACGCAAGGGATTTGCTGGATGTGGTAGATCTTTTAAACAACACCTGATAAATAAGTTATTGACGAGCAAACAAATTTTTACCCTGGATAACGTTCACGTCGAAAATAAATAAAACACACAAACAGGCCACATTTCTTCTTTTAGTGCATTTATTGTGTTCCCGTATGCATAAAATGTGGAGAGCATGAATAGAAAGTCTTGTCACTATCAATACTTTTTTATTTGAATACGATTTTCTAGGTAAACAACGTTATTTTCTACAATGATATAGTTCACGTCAGGAATTTTTTATGATAACGTTCACGTCATAAGTAGAATACAGAATATACATATTTCATCATCTTAGTTGCGTCATGTTGTCTTGAATATCATGTTAATGCATACTTAAAATTATGAAATTGTCTTGATTTTAGCTATATTTAAATGTGTTACGTGTAGTATGTAGCTGTTTAAAGCATGCACAAAATGTATTCTTATTTAGTACTGATTACGCGCTGTTCGATGTGTGAAAGAGCTTTTATTCAGTTAACAGATGAAGAAATATGCTCTTTTTTATTATGTATTTTGTTGCATGGTATTTAAATTGTTTGTTTTAAACACATTTGTTCAGTGTAATTACAACAAAGTTAGCCTATTCGTATATATCCTTGTTATCAAGAATACAAGGCTTGGGCTCTGAAATGACACATTCATTGACATTCCTGGCGTTGAACGTGGAATAAGAAGTTTTTAGCGCAGACATCTTTTACGACACAAGTCCGGCACCTCTACCACCCACGTTGTGTTCTTTTAATTTCTCAATGACAGCAGGTATAAGTTCAAGCGTTTGCTGAAGTATTAAAGCCTCTGATGGTTTATCTGTCTTTTGTTCAGCTTCAGATGTCTTACACAATTGAAGACTTTGTTGACTTTGATCCGACATATTGTGACACCCATTTGTGGATTCAGGGAGAAGTGAGTTTTCTGCAGCTTCGAGATCTGTAAAAAAAAACCATCATGGCTTTGGTCAGTTTCTTCAAGAATAGGAGTACATGTTAAAATATCTGAATCATCAGAGCCAAATAAAGACCTCGTAGAGTTTTTCTTGCTCCTTTTCTTTAAAGGTGAGTGTCGATATATAGGCGACATTTTGACTGTGACTTTAGTCAAAGGGGATTTTAAAGGTGACCGCTTCCGCTTTTTGGATGTTTCGACCTTTACTCTTGTCAACGGGGATCTTAACGGTGAACGGTTCCGTTTCTTTGCAGTAAATGGCGATATAGGAAATGGTGATTTAGTAACAACAATTAAGTTGTTTTGCGATGTCGTTTCTTTCGGTTTGAAATGTATTCTGTTTATGGCGTCTGTAGATACAAAGCCTTTTCTTTTGCTTTTTCCTCATTTTCTTCTGTTAAGAGTCAAACTGGATTTTTTCTTGTACCTTATGATGTATCTGAAATTGGTGAGGAACCGATAAAATCTCATTTTACAATCAAAAGAAAGCTTTCGGAAAAAAAAAAAAAAAAAAAAAAATCCATCAAGGATTTTCTCATGTTCGAATAAAGCTTTCTCACCATCCTTTAAGAACATGATATTTTTTCATTGTAGTACACAAATCTTTCCAATGTGGACCAATCTTAACTTTCTCCACCACAAAAAATTTTAAATCCTTTACAGCTAGAATGCACGCTTGACTAAAATACGTGCCATTATCTGGAAGCATATATATTTGGAAAAAACCGTGCATAATCAAAATTTCACTAAATATATATACTCATTAATCAATTTCTTAACTGTTTGATTAAGGTCGGGGGATTTTCCATAGAGACTAATCGAAACAGAAACATGTCGGCTTTATTTCTATATATAATAGTTAATAAATGCATATTAATTTATATCTGGTTATCTAAATCATGATTTTTTCCTTTTCCCACAATGTTTTTTACCCTTGCCAACAAATTTCAGTTTTTGAGTCACATTTACTTTGTCATCTGCAAATGCTTGGAATTTGGAAGAGTCTAAAATTTTGTGATTTGGTAAAGGGTTAAATTTGTTTAATTGATGAGCTTTGTCTTGAAAAGTCAGATCGGGTAGCTCATTATGGTTAGCATACCCACGAAAGCTTTCTTTTGATTGTGAAATGAGATTTTATCGGTTTTTCCTCACCAATTTCAGATACATCATGAGGTACAAGAAAAAATCCAGTTTGACTCTTAACAGAAGAAAATGGCGAAAGAGAAAAAGAAAAGGCTTTGTATCTACAGACGCCATAAACAGAATACATTTCAAACCAAAAAAAACGACATCGCAAAACAACTTAACTGTTGTTACTAAATCACCGTTTCCTATATCGCCATTTACTGCAAAGAAACGGAACCGTTCACCGTTAAGATCCCCGTTGACAAGAGTAAAGGTCGAAACATCCAAAAAGCGGAAGTGGTCACCTTTAAAATCCCCTTTGACTAAAGTCACAGTCAAAATGTCGCCTATATATCGACACTCACCTTTAAAGAAAAGGAGCAAGAAAAACTCTACGAGGTCTTAATTTGGCTCTGATGATTCAGATATTTTAACATGTACTCCTATTCTTGAAGAAACTGACCAAAGCCATGATGGTTTTTTTACATTTTTTACAGATCTCGAAGATGCAGATAACTCACTTCTCCCTGAATCCACAAATGGGTGTCACAATATGTCGGATCAAAGTCAACAAAGTCTTCAATTGTGTAAGACATCTGAAGCTGAACAAAAGATAGATAAACCATCAGAGGCTTTAATACTTCAGCAAACGCTTGAACTTATACCTGCTGTCATTGAGAAATTAAAAGAACACAACGTGGGTGGTAGAGGTGCCGGACTTGTGTCGTAAAAGATGTCTGCGCTAAAAACTTCTTATTCCACGTTCAACGCCAGGAATGTCATTGAATGTGTCATTTCAGAGCCCAAGCCTTGTATTCTTGATAACAAGGATATATACGAATATGCTAACTTTGTTGTAATTACACTGAACAAATGTGTTTAAAACAAGCAATTTAAATACCATGCAACAAAATACATAATAAAAAAGAGCATATTTCTTCATCTGTTAACTGAATAAAAGCTCTTTCACACATCGAACAGCGTGTAATCGGTACTAAATAAGAATACTATTTGTACATGCTTTAAACAGCTACATACGGCACGTAACACATTTAAATATGGCTAAAATCAAGACAATTTCATAATTGTAAGTATGCATTAACATGATATTCAAGACAACATGACGCAACTAAGATGATGAAATATGTATATTCTATATTCTACTTATGACGAGAACGTTATCATAAAAAATTCCTGACGTGAACTATATCATTTTAGAAAATAACGTTGTTTACCTAGAAAATCGTATTCAAATAAAAAAGTATTGATAGTGACAAGATTTTTTATTCATGCTCTCCACATTTTATGCATACGGGAACACAATAAATGCACTAAAAGAAGAAATGTGGCATGTTTGTGTGTTTTATTTATTTTCGACGTGAACGTTATCCAGGGTAAAAATTTGTTTGCTCGTCAATAACTTTTTTATCAGGTGTTGTTTAAAAGATCTACCACATCCAGCAAATCCCTGGCGTTTTTCCGCCTTCTCTGCTTCAAACCAAATTCAAATCGGTCACGTATTGACAGAATTATTGAAGATTTTCTTACCTGAAGCGGGGGAATTTCTTCAAATGTCCGCCATTGTTGTTGTTGTTGTGTCACGTGATTCTCCGCCGTGTATTATCAGGGCAAATATTCTGATTGATTGATTGATTTATGATGTTTAACACCCTTTTCAACATTATTTCAGTTATTTCGCGGCAGCCTGTGCACCTTTCCACGCTTTCCTCGAGTTTCTTTTACTAGTAGTACGCATATATATACGTATATCTAAATTCATATACTTAATGTCATGTAATAATAAAAAGATTATTTTAAATATTTGCAAGTATATTTCAACTTGTTTTGATTTACGCGATGAGATTTATAACTCTAGTGAATCTTAACATTATTCATATCTTTGTGTTCAATTCTGGTGAAGAGTATTGGACAGTCGACAGCTTCTTTATGGTGCAAGTTTTATTCTTTATACAATATTTTTACATGTTACATTAAGCTGAGGGCTCTGTTTCTTTTAAATGCAATATATTATAATTATGCCAAATCTAGTTACAGCAGTAGCTTCCTCTTAACACCTTATTAATAATTGCCTGTTCTATAGCCCTGAGCAGTTTAGCCTACACTGTTGGAAAAGTAGAAAATGTTAACAATCACTGTCTCCGATTCCAACAACGCCCTCTCTTCCATTGCAAAAACAAATCCCATAATAGCAGCCACACTCAATAATGTCATTTGAAAATTCTCAGAAACTGGACAATTCTAAAATTTTGCCATTTCGCAAAGGGTTAAAGCAATGAATTAAATAGGACTGTTCAACAACAAATGATACATTTCTATTTTAATCCTTTTTGAGTAGGAGGAAAGTGGCGAACAGTGCAGACCGAATACTAGACTGCACGTTCTGTACAGTCTGACTCTGATCTACACTGCCCCCTCCCCCTAAAAAAAGCCGTATACAGTGTTGCAAGGGTTATTACAGATTCTATAATGGCGAGCCCGCTTAACTCATTCTCTCCTAAGACAACTCTTCAGCAGATGACTTACAAGCCATTCATTGTAGTACATAGACAATCCTTCCTACATGGATGCAGATGAACAGTCTGTTAAACCATGCACGTCACCGACAGTCTTGTAAATTCAACAAGGGAAATGTGAACGCTTTCTCCTACATTTTTTAAACAAGGGAAATGTGAACGCTTTCTCCTACATTTTTGAAAAAGAATCGCTTATATATATATATAATCGTGCGATAATTTTATAAACTGCGTACTCATATATTCTTGGTGCACAGTAGTATATGCAGAACACCGTATTAATGAGTTACGGAGCAAATCGTTTAGCAACTACCTGTAGATACACGTGTATAATATATATGTACACTAGTATTATGAGAAATGTGCTTATGAGAAATGGTGTATTTATGCAAGGAAGACTACGTTTCGGACCTTGTCTCTTCCATTGAAACTGTTCAAGACAGACTGATTCGTAAGGTTATATTACCATTTTATAAGTAAAAGATGTCCTGAAGCAACGGCAACAGGTTGTTGTTCATAAAGATCAAGAATTTGGCATTTCCAAAGGAAAAAGGTAAGTTCCATGGCCTCAAAAGGAAGGAGAGAAAAAGGGAAAAATATTTTTAAAAGCAGTCTTTTAATATGCCCTCGTCGTTGTAAGAACTCGAATATCCTTTGAACAAAGCTCATTATTCATTTGGCAAAGACAAAGGCTACTATCATTTCTAAAAATATCTCTCTTCATCGGTTTTCCGTTTAACTCAACAGTTTAACATTATCGGGGTTTCTGGAGAATTTTGAATCTCTAAATTGTCATTCTAATTCTAAAATTAGGAAAAGATACTAGCAAACCTTGCTGGACGCTAGCAATCAAATTGTCGATGTATAAAGTGGGTTTTCGTCGCCAACGGGGCATTTTCACCTCTTATTCTAAAATCCAGAAAAAAGGCTGTACCAGCAATCTTGGCATATTACCACCCTAGTGCTCTTATTAGCTGTTTTAGTCGAACTTTATCAAGAACGCACAACCAATGACTGACAGTTCTGAATTCTTGATGTACAGAGTGTTTTGGTCGCCAGCGGAGCACCAATGATCACAGTTAATTTAAACAGTAGAAGAGCTTATATCTAGAAGCAACATGCTTCCTAGGTTTTCTTTGACCTCGAAGTGCTTCGATACAAACTAGAAATATTCAGTTTTTATAGAACTTCGTGGCTTTAGTCTCATGGCCGACTCTCTCTTTTCAGTTGGGCCTTTTTAGATTACCGTCTTATTTGAGTGTGCGTCGGTGACACTGTTTCTTGTGTTCATTAGCAAGAGAAGGGAATACCCCAAGGATGTATTATTTGTGTACACGTCTTTGGGATATTCTTCAGATCATGTAGCATTGATAGTGTTAGAAGACAACTCCAACCATGCTTTAACAAAAAGCAGTCTCGGTCTAATGAAAATGGTTTTGAGTCCTCAAAATCTAGGATAAATGTATTCGCTTTTGCAACTTACGCTATCGACATTCATATCCTGATTTTATTAGTGGACAAACCACAAATTGAAGTTGTATCAGAATTAAAGATTTTCTCAAAGTTCTTAAAGTTATAGCCATCAAAAGCTTAGTACCATTCAAAACTTGTGTCTAACCCTTTTCTGCAAAAATCTCTTTGAACAAAAGCCAAACACCAATGTTAGTCTTTTCGGTTTCCGCCTGGAGCCTTTTTTGATTTTGACACTGATCCTATTGCCAAGTACATATTCCACGTTACTTATCCTTGAAATCCTTGCAAAAAAAAAAAAAAAAAAAATGCGGACTATAGATTTGACCTTGCACCTTCTATAAAGGCTGAAACAGCACTTCTATACAGATGGCGGTGAAGATGATGACCCATGCAGCCACAGCTGTCTATGGTGAAAGGAGCAAAATTTACTGCCTTTAAGACAATCCACTGAAATAAATGCTATTCATCTTGTCTTTGACTTAAAAGGAAACGTCAAGACTTATAGTTTTATTATTATGTCACTCACAAATCAATTTTGGGAATAGGTATTTTTTATGGGAGAACTGTCTGTCTGTACGCCGTTCTGTTAACTAGTATCATGTTTTGTGTCCGTTCTGTGTGTTCGGAATCTCTCGTCCTGTTTCACTTGTCCTCTTGACGAGACTACGAGCAGATCTAAGATATCATATACTACTCCTCAAGGTCAATTTTTGTTTGTATTGGAGTTTAACGCCGTTTTAATAGCTTACGTCATATCACGACAGTCAGTGCACCTACACGTGTTTTTTCTCGCTTTCTCACACCAGTATTGACACAACTTTCTTTCCAAGCCACTGACTGCTTTTCTCACATATATCAGAGGTGAGAGGCGAAAAATCGCCTAGGAGAAATTTTGCCTCAACCGGATATCGAACCTCAAAGTTCATGAGTCAGATACACTAACCACTGCTTTACCCGGCCGGGCGTCCTCAAGGTAAAGGTCACCGCAGAATTGCAGAGAACACATTGCATAAAGACATTATATTATCACCGGTACGAACGTTAGTTTCTTTAATTATTTGTCAGTCTTGCAGGCCCTATGATATCAGAAGTCCGAGGATCTTTTACTTTGGCATGTTCTTGAACGGGCCAGTAAAATTTCCTCTTCGAATCACCTGGTCTTCTCTTGGCTTCCAAATCATATCAGCTATAGAAACAATGAAAAAGTTGACAGCACTGCCAAAACTGATCTTAAAGTGCCTCTTTCTAGTCCCAAGATCCGTTACACTAATTTTACGTCTTCTATTCTAAAATACATCCAAACTAACCCTCTATCATAGAGATATTTTCAACAAGCTTCATGCAGTTAAACTATCCTATTGAGAATGGTACCCTACATACTGGGCTGCATGGGTAAGGAGGTGTTAATTGCTCGTTTTCGAAATCGATATACGCGGTTCACATACTCTAGATTGGCTCTAAGCCACAGATGATGTGCCTGGGTGCATCAAGAACCTATTAATTAATTGTTACACGTTCGTTTTGATAAAGTTGATTTTCAACCGTTTAGAACTAGCAAAATATTTCAATGCTGAAAGTATACATGTATAACCTGTTTACCATTTTCTGCTTTGAACAGTCACTGCCTTAAGGTTGGAGATTTAATTTTTACCAAGCTATAATTTTAAAATCATTTTTCAGAAGTTTCAATTATAAGTTTACTTAGCTACACGTGGGGAATGCAAGGCATTAAATCAAGACTGTTGTAGATCAAAATCACCCATAGTTATCTGCCGTCTTTATTAACATTTGTTTTTTTTTTTTTTTTTTTGTAAAGTTATCTTTTGTCTATATCATAAATCATTTCAAGCTCGATCAACATCCCCGATATGGCATCGTTTGATATTTAATGTCCCTTGCTGTCGATGTGCTATAAAACAACGTTCATTCAAAATGTGTTTGTATGTGTTTTGAAATTTCAGTGAGAGAGATACAGTGAGCTGAAGAAACACTATTCGTCCTGCATCTGGATAGATCTATATAGATGAATCTGTTGCAGTGCGTCAATAGAGTATTGTCTATTTCAGTCAGAGAGATACAGTGAGCTGAAGAAACACTATTCGTCCTGCATCTGGATAGATCTATATAGATGACTCTGTTGCAGTGCGTCAACAGAGTATTGTCTATTTCGGTTCTTTTGATCGGATTGGAGACTTCATTCTGTTTCCATTTTAGGCTGTCTTTCAGCTAATGTTTTATTCCTGGATATTTTTACTTACTATCTCAAATTTGCATTTTTACCATAGTAAAGGGCTAATGAGCTATAAGTGGACAAAAATACCTAGTCACCTACTTGGGTACATGATAAGCTTTTACCGTGTTCATTATTAGAATATCAGACTAACAAAATATTTTATTGACTTAAACTACAAAGTATTTCGTCATCAACAAGAAAATGGACATAAATCTATTACGGTATAGGTCAGTGTCACATATACAGAGAGTTTTAGCGTAGAAAATAATGGTGTTGTAGACATTTTTACGATATAGGAAGAGAAAGAAAAAAGGGAAAAATGAATACATGGGAAAAAGTAGGGTAAAGACATGAGAAAAAGTAGGGTAAAGACATCAGAAAATATGGCAATAGGAGGAAGAAAAGAATGTCAATTGAAAAAATAATGAAAATATTAAGTGAGAGATTTTCTTAACTTGAAGGACTCATCTACATATCGACCTAGTTTCTTCTGGACAAGGGTATCAGTACTGCTCATCAGAGAAACAAACTTGTAAACGCTTGGCCTGACGAAATAGAACTTGTTATTATACTTTTTTCTAATATCTGTATACATTGGACAAATAAGTGAAAAATGATATTCATGTTCCAAATCTTGAGAATTGCATAATTGACATGTCCTTAGAGATCTTTCGATTCTTTGCTGCTTATATCTACCAGTCTCAATTCTTAGCTTATGCGAAGAGGGTCTTAATTTAGACATAGCTAGTCTAGTACTTAAACACTTAACGACAGAGTATGTCTAAATATTTTTCAAATTCAAATGTTACCTTAAAGTCCTTATATAAAAGTAATGAACTCGAATTAATTATGCTATTGTACTAGTTTTGTTTGAATACATCAACAACTCTTAATCTAAATTCACTCTGAAAGGCTTTTTAATTAACCTGAAGATGGATTTTTACGAACAAAAGAAAACCCGTATGTATCCAATAAGTACTTAACATTTCTACACCAATTTCGTTTACCCCTCTGAACATCCAGTAGAAGTGAGTTATAGATATATTTTATCAAAACATTATCAGTTTCAATAATTTTACACCAGTACTTGCCAATCCTTGAATAGCGGTTTACAAAAAGTGGGTAACGACCTAATCTACCATACACCCCAATATTAGAAGTGGAATTTTTAACGTTTATGTATCATTTGCAAAATTTTAAATGAATTGTCTCAACATTTTTGTTTTTATTTAAGCCATTAACCTCACAACTATAATTCAATATGAAGCCTACAAAAGCGTCAAAGAGCTGCATCAATACAGAGGGTTTCAAATCAAGTCGATTAGTATTATGCAGCAAAAGATTCATAGCTTTCAATCCTTTTCCGGCTAGGGTCTCATAATTAAGATTGTATGTTTCAGTGTAACTGAAAACGTTCCCAAATAATTAAAATTATCTACAACTTACAAAACATTATTACAATAAAACCATTTTTCATCATTTCGTGTTTTATCCCGCTTTCTAAAAAACATGACTTTAGTTTTATCAGTATTAACTTCTAAACCCCACCTCTTAGAATAATTTTCAAGCAAATTTAAACTATTTTGTAAGTCATCAACACTATTTCAAAGAATAACCATATCATCAGCAAAGAGCATGAGAATAAACATAATATTAAACAATATATCTATAAGTAACCGGGAAGAATGCTTGTCCTGCAAAAATAATTCTAAATCTTCATTTAAGAGAGAAGACATTAGAGGTGAAATTACCTCCCGTTGTTTTAACCCAACGGCAGTAAAAACAGCTGAAAAATCGGAATCATTCCTTAACACAACATTTAACTTTATTATACATGTCCTTAATTACCCTAAGCATTTTACCCTTTATGCCTATTTTATGTAATTTAAACCATAAACCATTAAGATAGACGCTATCAAACGCTTTTTTCAGATCAACGAATGTACAGTATAACTTTTATTTTCATATAAAAACTTCTGCGCTATACCGTTTAAAACAAAAATTGCATCTACTGTCGATCTTCCTTTACGAAAACCAAACTGTGCGTCACTTAATACATTATTACTTTCTGTCCAATTACTAAGTCTTTTGTTAGTTGTACTGGTAAATATTTTAGAAAAAGTACTAACGAGGGTGATTCCTCTATAATTATAAACATTCTTGGGATCATTTTTCTTCAGAATTGGCACTATAAAACCTTCCGACCAACTATCTGGAAAGTAACCTGCATCTAAAATAGAATTAAAACTATCAACTAAATGTGAAGAGAGAATATCGCACGTTTCAATAAAATATTCATTTAACAGTTGGTCGCCTGCATATGCTTTATTGCGTTTTAAACTACGAATGGCGGATTCAACTTCTAGAATAGGAATTGGCTGATCCAACTCTTGGTCGAATTAAAGTCATTGCCTGCACAGAATTTTTCAGTTTCTTCAACAATAGTATCCGCAAGCTTATTCTGTAATTTGGAAAAATAGTCATGAAATTCACTTACCGATATGTCTGCGCTATGTATTTTCTTTTTCGTTAAAAGTTTCCAAAAATCCCTTGGTTTATAGTATCTCATTCGTTCAATTTCTTTAGTTTTACGATAATTATAATCTCTTCTTTTTTCTTAATTAAACGTTTGTATGTAGTCTTACAATTAATAAAAGATAATCTGTTTTCGTTACTTTTATCAAAATTGAAAGCTTTTAGTGCGTCAAGGTATGATAGCTTCGCAACCCTGCATTCCTCATCAAACTACTCTGATTTATTGCTTAATCGTTTATCATACAAAGTCGAGGAATTATGAGTTTTATGTATATACACATTTCCAAAGAGAGAATAAGCAACATCATTTATTACTACTAGGTTTATCCTTGCTATCAATATTGGAAACTATAAAATTAATATCGAGCAACCGACCAATAATGCCTCTTCTGAAATCGTCTCGCAAGGAATTATCCCACTTGATTTTACTAAATGTATACTCTACCTCTTCAGTGTGTGAATGCACAATGGGTTTAAACGGGCGTGGTCTGACCACTCGCAAAAACTGTGTACTACAAAGTTACCGACAAGAGTAAAATCATTTTGATTTAACATCAAGTAATCAGTAACGCTGCTACCAGCTGAGCCAATATACGTAAATCGTTTAGCTTATAACCTTTTCAAACCCTTAAAATGTCCGTACATATTTATTATCATTTAACCCTTTACCGAACAATCCCGAGTTTTAACGACCCTTAGAAAGAAGTTTTGAAAACATTTTGGAAAGTGGAGAAATGTTGGTAGCCAACGTTTTCTCTTGTACTGCAATGTTTTCTACCCTACAAAAGGCATATCTCATTGTTTCAGCAATATTCATAATCTCGGCTCCAATTACTTTCACTTTGGACTAGATCTATTCTAAAGTTATATCTCCTAATAGAGACTTACGCACAGAGTTACTTGAGATGTTCACAGATTCCGATCGAGATTCCTTCGATTTTACCAAATTTTAGGATATTTTCAGCTTTATTGAAAAATAAACTCAAACATTAACAGTAAAATATGTCGTTCTTTGGGTCTCGATCTCAGTTTCAATGTGTAATACCGTAAAAGGGCCAGTTGCTTTTCTTATTGATTAGAAAACCCCGTGAAAACCCGCTTAAACATAAAGCTATTCGTTTAAACGTAATTCGAAGAAAAGTGAGAAAGTTCAAAATAAGCGTTCCTGTAGCTTCTCGAGCTTGTGTCGGTTGGTGTAAATGACATTTTAAATGTTATTTGTAATAGTGTGAAGTGGTATTTACGAATTTACGAGCCATTTTCTCGTCGAAAGACTGTACTTGTTTTCTTTTTATAATAGATATACCATCACCATTCGTTAGGAGAATCGAACAAATTTTAACCTTAAAAAAACCTGTATCACTTATCTATATTTACTTTTCATGATTAGATGATAGAAAACATTTTCTGGCATTCAGTTTTGATCAAGATCAGATCGAATATGTTTGTGCAGTCTGATCTTGGGTTCATTATTGTCGATTTGTTGAGAGATTTCAGATGATGATAATGATGATGATAATGATAAAATTGCAATGAAAGGCATTTTGATTTTCCTGTCTTTTCCGAGAGAAAAGGAGCACATTATTCTTTTTAGTCAGCTTTGAATAGATAAAATCCTATAGTTTCATCAACAGATGGAGTGGACTGGTATTTAACTTTTATCTTTAATCCTTTACCTAACAATCCCGTGTTTTAACAGTCAGATAGAAGGCCTATGAAAACATTGTGGGAAAAGGATGGTAACCAGCCTGTTCTCCTTTTTCCCAAAATGTTATCTACTGTTTTACAGACAAATCTTTTTATTTGATCCACTTTTAATTTGTCATCTGCAAATGCTTTCAACTTAGACCATTCTACAATTATGCCGTTTGGCAAAAAGGTACAGAATCTCAAGATTTTAAGTACTTATTTTCCGAACATGAATTAACCTAAATACAAACTCTAAATGCCAAAGAGAAGGATGTTCTACAATGGTCATAATCTCATTATTTCTTGTGGAGGATTTCTTTACTCGCAGAAGACCATTTCAAAAAACAATGCGACATGAAGAGAAATTGCTCACAACGAGCAATTGCCCTCTTTGCCACAGTTCTTTTACATGTATTCACTTACTATAAAGTAAAAGCTTTACCAGATGACAAAATTTTGGACTCGTCCAGATTGAAAGCATCTGCAGACGAGAAAGTAAACAATACCTTGGAGAATGGGATTTGTCTTTGAAAGAGTAGAAAGGGATAAAATCCAGGTAACTGGCATTTTCTCCTTTTCCTACTTTGTTTTAAAAATCCTTCTTCTTTAGTATCGTTAAAACTCGGTATTGTGTGGTAAAAGGTTGAATCCACCTTATTGTATTTATTTTACAAGGGCTTGTCTAAAGTCTTCCACTACCAAGATTCATGAGATGTTGAGTGAACTACACAACATTACTTTTTTTTTTGTCACATGAACAAGCCCAAGCAACAATACAACTTTCTGCATACCTGGATTATCTTTTTCGCCTTTGCCACCTAATCACGAGTCTTAACGACCCCGTAGAAAAAAGATAAACAGATAAAATCCTATAGTTTCATCAACAGATGGAGTAAACTGGTATTTAACTATTATCTTTAATCCTTTACCAAACAATCCCGTGTTTTAACATCCAGTTAGAGGATTCTTGAAAACATCTTGGGAAAAGGAGAATAGGCTGGTAACAAGCCTTTTCTCCTTTTATCTACTGTTTTACAGACAAATCTTTTTATTTAATCCAATATTAATTTGTCATCTACAAATGCTTTCAATTTATACCAATCTACCATTATGCCGCTTGGCAAAAAGGTACAGAATCTCAATAAGGACTTATTTTCCGAAGATAAATTAACCTAAATACAAACACTAAATGCCAAACAGAAGGATGTTCTATAATGGTCATAATCTCATTATTTCTTTTGGAGGATTTCTTTACTCACAGAAGACCATTTCAAAAAACAATGCGACAAGAAGAGAAATTGCTCACAACGAGCAATTGCCCCCATTGCCACAGTTCTTTTACATGTATTCACTTATTATACAGTAAAAGCTTTACCAAATGACAAAATTTTGGACTCGTCCAAATTGAGAGCATCTGCAGACAAGAAAGTAAACAATACCTTGGACACTGGGATTTGTCTTTAAAAGTGTAGAAAGGGATAAAATGCAGGTAACTAGCATTTTCTCCTTTTCCTACTTTGTTTTATAAATCCTTCTTCGTCTGGATCGTTAAAACTCGGTATTGTGTGATTAAAGGTTGAATCTCCTTAATGGTATTTATTTTACAAGGGTGTGTCTCTAGAAAGTCTTCCACTGCCAAGATTCATGAGATGTTGAGCGAACTACACAACATTACTATTTTTTGTCACATGAACAAGCACAAGCAACAATACAATTTGATGCATACCTGGATTATCTTTTCCCCTTTACGACACAATCACGAGTCTTAAGACCTCGGAGAAGAAAGTTTTTGAGAACGTTGTGGAAAAAGGAGACAAATTCTGGTCATCAGCATTTTCTCCTTTTTCCACAAAGTTTTCTACCCTATCAAAGACAGAAATAAGCTTTTGAGCTGCATTCTATTTGTCAGATGAACAGGCACAAGCAACAATACAATTTGATACATACCTGGATTATCTCTTACCCCTTTATCACACAATCACGAGTCTTAACTACCTCGGAGAAGAAGGTTTTTGAAAACGTTGTGGGGAAAAAGAGAAAAAATTCTGGAAACCAGCATTTTCTCCTTTTTCCACATTTTCTCCTTTTCTCAAAGCGTTTTAAAAATCCTCCTCTCTTAGGGTGGTTAAAACTCGGAAATTTTTATGAAGCTTTAAAAGATAGGTGAAAATTTTCTAGCTATCAAGTACGACTTTCCAACTTTTCATACGATATACATGTCATTGCCTAAAGTTTTCTTGTAAGAGAACAGAGAGAAATAAGTAAAGTAAAATACATCCAAGTGGTAACTCAAATTTTGACCTAACTTCAATTAATTAAATGACTGATATGTAGTAAACTTCATTCACCAATCTACCCACAGATCCATCACTCTCCCCATCAATTCACCAGCAATGGAGACAGACAGACAGACAGACAGAGTCTGTCTTGATTGTAAGTAAATTAACATAAAGATTAATATTACATTACAGAAAACATTCATTCTGACCGTAGACCTACTCTGTTCGATCTGTGTGAAACATTCTAGAAAATGTATAACTTATGGTCCTGGTGTGCCTATTACGGATGGAAAATAGATATTTGATTTATTTGGCACTTTAGGGAGAAGAATATATCGAACAGTGAGCTAGGTGAGCTGGTAAGATGGCCCAGGACCATAAGTTATACATTTTTTTTTTTAACTGAAATTCGCATTAAGTTCAAACTTAACTAAACCCGGTTTAATTTACACTATATAGAGTAACTGCTTGATGTTTTGAGTTTTATTGCTTCTTATTAAATTTTAAGTCTAAGTATCAGATCTGTCTATCTATGGTATTAAGGAAACTTTAAGTTTGAAGAAGAAGTTTACAAGAATGGGATCAGGGGCCTTATTCACCAACCATCCTAACTTGCATTCTTAATCTTTTTCTACAAGGTAGCGGAATTTCTGGCTGGCTAAACCATATGGCTTAACCAATCAGAAATTGTGTGACTTCCAACTTTACAAAAATGGTTAAGAATTCGACTAAGCGTGTTTTTCAGAATGATTGTTGAATAGGGACTCTTGGTATTAGACCAGTTATGACAGACGTTTATTTGAGCAGTTGCACAAACTATTATGTAGGCCCACAGAAAAACTTCACTTGGCACTGGTCATGATATTTCATAGTAAATCCCTTTAAAGTACAAAAATGTTGTGATTTTTTTTTTCACTTGAAAAACTTCAAGACGGACTTTACTTTTTAACAAATAACATAAATATCTGTTTATCCTGATTAATGAAATGTCAGGTTTTACAAAGGTGTTTCTTATACCTTGGAAACAAATGTATTGAAGAAAGTAACCGCATTGTATACTGTAACAATGGATGAAAATGTTATCGAAACGCCACGAACTCTGGAAAGAAACATGCATAGTTTATATACGAGGGTTGTCTCGGAAGTGCGTACAAGTTCCCCATAACTCTTAATTCCAAAATTTGGCATCGTATTATTGGATTTATCATCGATAGGTGGTACATATTTCATAAAAATACACTGATGGAGTTAAAATTTACAGACGCCAAGTTAACTTGAAATCAAAGCATAGGCTTTGTCCGTGAGAGGGTAGAAAACATTGTGGTATAAGGAGAAAATGGCGGTTACCAACATTTTCTCCTTTTTTCTAAAATGTTTTCAAAGGCCCTTCCCCATCAGGGTCTTTAAAACTCTAAAATTGAGCAGTACTGACACCACTTTCTTTCCAAATCACTGACTACATTTCCAACATGAATCAGATGTGAGAAGCGAAAAATCGCCGGAAAGAAAGTTTGCCTCAACCGGGTATAGAATTCGCAACCACTAGGTCACGAGTCAGATACGCGAACCACTGAGCCAACCGGACAGGCGAGTAATCAGGATAAATGGTGATATAATATTTGCGGGTAGTTTTTTCTCCAGAACTCAACTGACTCTTTGTCCTTTAAGGTTTAACGCCATTTCCAACAAAATTTCAGTTATATCGCTGCGGCCAGTTCGCCGACCTACGCGTTGCTGGGGTTGTTTACCAGTACTTCGCATAATATTCAGTGAAAGTAACTGGTTACTTTCCAAACATGGTTGAAAACAATCTTCAGCGTTGAGAGAGGGATTAATACTCTTACAAAGACTATCATCCGTCATCGGAAGGAATTTATCCGAGTTTGGTATTAGAGAGTCGACAGCTTTTATATGTTGTAAGTTTTATTTTAATTTTTGCACAGTATTTTTACATGTTAATACAAGGCAATATATAATTATGCCAAATCTAGTTACTGCAGTAGCTTCCTCTTAACCCCTTACTAACAACTGCCTGTTCTATAACCTAGAGCAGTTTGGCCTACCCTGTTGGCAAAGTAGAAAATGTTAACCATCACTGTGTCCGATTCCAACAACGCCCTCTCCTCCATTCCAAAAAAACAAATCCCATAATTGCAGCCACACTCCATAATGTCATTTTGGAAATCCTCAGAATCTGGACAATTCTAAAATTTTGCCATTTCGCAAAGGGTTAAAGCAATGAATTAAATAGGACTGTTCAACAACAACCGATACATTTCCATTTTTATCCTTTTTGAGTAGGAGTAAAGTGGCAAACAGTGCAGACCCAATACCAGACTGCACGTTCAGTGAGTCTACACATCTACACTGCCCCCTTCCCCCCCGCCAAAAAAAAAAAAAAGCCGTACACAGTGTTGCAATGATTATTACAGATTCTACAATGGCGAGCCCACTTAACTCATTCCCTCCTGAGACAACTCTTTAGCAGATGACTTGACAGCCATCGTTGTAGTACGTAGACAATCCTTCCTACATGGATGCAGATTAACAGTCTTTCAAACCTAGCACATCACCGACAGTCTTGTAAAACCAAACAAGGAAAATGTGAACACTCTCTTCTACATTTAAAAAAAAAAATAAAAGAGAAATGACACTACAAATAGTTTTTAACGTGCCAACCGGTTTCGCTTTCGCTCATCAGGGCAACGCTTTAATGAAACATCGTAACTAACGTCATTTTGACGTCATAGAACAACGGTTAAATACAGTTCAATTTTGGACGAAAAATGTTTATGAAATATTTTTCCTTTGATACTCTAGATGAAACGTCGGGTGATTTGCATTTAAAAAATGGCAAAATTGAAAATTTTGGATCTGTTTTACAACAACTATCTAAATGAGAACTCAATGGTATTTGTCTTGTTGAAGGGTCCCTAATCTGTTGATTATGTATTGTAATTCTATTTCTAAGTTTACAATACATAATCAACAGATTAGGGACCCTTCAACAAGACAAATACCATTGAGTTCTCATTTAGATAGTTGTTGTAAAACAGATCCAAAATTTTCAATTTTGCCATTTTTTAAATGCAAATCACCCGACGTTTCATCTAGAGTATCAAAGGAAAAATATTTCATAAACATTTTTCGTCCAAAATTGAACTGTATTTAACCGTTGTTCTATGACGTCAAAATGACGTTAGTTACGATGTGTCATTAAAGCGTTGCCCTTATGAGCGAAAGCGAAACCGGTTGGCACGTTAAAAACTATTTGTAGTGTCATTTCTCTTTTATTATATATTTTCTTGTTCCGGTATTATTCTTCTTTTTGCAATATATATATATATATATATATATATATATAATCGTGCAATAATTTCATAAACTCAAATATTCTTGGTGCACAGCAAACTTTGAGTAGCATATGCAGAACACACCGTATTAATGTGGTATGGAGCAAATAGTTCAGCAACTACATGTAGATACACGTGTATAATATATATGTACACTAGTATTATGAGAAGTGAAATGGTGGATTTATACAAGGGAGACTACGTTTCGGACCTTGTCTCTTTCAATGAAATTGTTCAAGATAGACTGATTCGTAAGGTTATATTCCCATTTTATAAATAAAAGATATCCTGAAGCAACGGCAACAGGTTGTTGTTCATAAAGATCAAGAACTTGGCATTTCCACATGAAAACAGTAAATTCCATGGCCTAAAAAGGAGAGAGAGGAAAAAGGAAAAAAATATTTTCAAAATCTGTCTTTTACTATGCCGTCGTCGTTGCAAGAACTCGAACATGTTTTGGACAAAGCTCATTATTCATATGGCAAAGAAAGAGTCTACTATCATTCCTAAAAACATCTCTCTTCATCGGTTTTCCGTTTGACTCGACAGTTTTAACATTATAGGGTTTTCTGGAGAATTTTGAATCTCTAAATGCCAAGTTATTCTCATCCTAATTCTAAAAGTAGGAAAAGATACTACCAAACCTTGCTGGAATCTGACAATCAAACTGTCGATGTATAATGTGGGTTTTCGTCGCCAACGGGGCACCTTCAACTCTTATTATCAATATTCTAAGACCCGGAAAATAGGTTGTACTAGCAATCTTGGCAATTACCACACTACTGCTCTTATTAGCTGTTTTTAGTCGAACTATATCAAGAACGCACAATCAATGACTGACAGGTCTGAATTCTTGATGTATAGTGTTTTGGTCGCCAACGGGGCACAAATGATCATAGTTGATTTCAACATTCAGTAGAAAGGCTTATATCAGGAAGCAACATGCTTCGTTTTCTTTGACCTCGAAAATGCTTCCGATACAAACTAGAAAACAGTGTATTCCTATAGAACTTCATGGCTTTAGTTTCATGGCCCACTCTCTCTTTTCAGTTGGGCCTTTTTAGATTACCGTCTTATTTGAGTGTGCGTCGGTAACACTATTTCTTGGGTTCATTTGCAAGAGATGGGGATACCACAAGGATGTATTATTTATGTACACGTCTTTGGGACATCCTTCAGATTATGTATCATGGATAGTGTTGAAAGACAACTCCAACCATGCTTTAACAAAATGCAGTCTCAGTCTAATTGAAATGGTTGTAAGTCCTCAAAATCTAGGAAAAATGTATTTGCTTTTGCAACTTACACTATCGACATTCATATCCTGATTTTTGTAAGTGGACAAGCCACAAATTGAAGTCGTATCAGAATTCATTTTTTCTCGAAGTTATAGCTATCAAAAGCTTTCCTTGCTTCCTCGTATCAATGAATCGTGAAAAAGGTGTGTAAAGGCGATCAACCTTCTGAAAGCGGGTGCTCATTCAGACGGAAGCAAGACATAAAACCCTTTACGACTCTATCGCTCTCTTGTTTTTTCTCTAAATTACAACTCATGGATTTTTTGTAAATGGATTTGCTCACACAAAGTACTGGCTCAAAAGTCTTGACTCTATTCATCGTAAAAATGTACCACTGATACTCAGAGCTCAGAATTTCTGTTAACAGTCTCTGTTAGCGGTCGTTCTGTAACTAGTATTATGTTTTGTGTCCGTTCTGTATGTTCTGAATCTTTCGTCTCTCGATGAGACTATGAGCAGATCTAAGATTCAATATACTACTCCTCAAGGTCAGCTTTTGCTTGTGTTGGAGTTTAACATCGTTTTAATAGCTTACGTCCTATCACGACAGTCAGTGCACCTACGCGTGTTTTTTCTGGCTTTCTCACACCAGTACTGACACAACTTTCTTTCCAAGCCACTGACTACTTTTCTGTCATACATTAGAGGTGAGAGGCGAAAAATCACCGAGGAGAAAGTTTGCCTCAACCGGATATCAAACCTCAAGGTATGATACACTGACCATTCTACTTTACCCGGCCAGGCGTCCTCAAGGCCTGTGTCACAGCAGAAGTGCAGAGAACACACGGCGTAAAGGTATCTATTATCACCGATACAAACGTAGTTTTCTTTGATTATTTGTCAGTCTTGCAGGCCCTCTGATATCAGAAGTCCAAGAATCTTTAACTTTGCCTTATTTTTGAACGGGTCAGTAGAGTTTCCTCTTTGAATGACCTGGTCATCTCTTCTCAGGAATAGAAACAATGAAAAAGTTGATAGCACTGCCAAAACTGCTCTTGAAGTGCCTGTTTCTAGTTCCAAGATCCGTTACACTAATTTTACGTCTTCTATTCTAAAATACATCCAAACTTATCCTCCATCTTAGAGATGTTTTCAACACGCAGTTAAACCATCCTATTGAGAATGGTATCCTACATACTTGTCTGCATGGGTAAGGAGATGTAAATCACTTGTTTTCGAAATCGATATACGTGGTTCGCATACTCTAGATTTAAACCACAGATGATGCACCTGAGCGCATCAAGAAGCTATTAATTAATTGTCTAACGCTCGTTTGGATAACACTGATTTCCAACCATTTTGAACAAGCAAAATACATGTATTTCAATGCTAAAAGTATACATTTATAACCTGTTTACTATTCTCACCCTCGTTAACCCAGGTGTGAAGTATTATACCCCGGTCACACATTCACGGAAGCCCGCCACGGAGGAGCTACGGATTCGTTCCGGCATCGTCCGTAACTACTCGCACTGGTCAGTAGCTCTCCGTATTGTAACCGTAGTCATTCGTAGTAGTCCTTGTATATCCGTAGCGATCCTAGACAATTTTTGAACATGCACAAAAGATCGCTACGGATCAAGCAACCGCAGCGTATCCTTACTAGTCCGTATTAGACCGTACTGATACGTTCTGGTCTGTATGAAAACTGTATCAGTCCGTACTTATTCGTAGGCCCAAAATTTTTAAGGATTTGATACGGAGAACTACGTATTAACTACGGTTTTGTTACGGATTTGTCATGGAAAGTCGCGATCTAAATACGTTGTACTACGGAGAGGCAGGGATACGCACGGTCTTGTACGGTTTACTACGTTGCAACACGACACAGTACGGAATTGTACGGACCACTACTGTTTGGTAGGATAAATTCAGTATGATGTACTTCAACAAAGGTATAAATGCTCCCTCTTTGTAGAAGACAACGTATTTGCGTTTTGTCGTTGGTTTATTGTCATGGATCGTCAACAAATGGTGCTTGGAGTAAAATGGCTGCAATTGGATAGTGACATGTCACAAAATGCCAAGGCACTAGTCGAGCTGCTTGAATACATACATAGAGGTAATAATCATATTAATATAGTACTAATGGTAATACCTTTACATTTCAGGTTACATATTTTACAAAACATTGTACGATTTACATCAGTCTTATAATGTGACATTCTTTCCACATAACGATGCTAAAGATGCGGGTAAAAAGATCAAAATATTAATAATACCAGTACATAAAACCGTTTCCTTTGCTGGTGGTCCAGGCGTCCGCCAAGGGAACGGGATGTCGAAGGTTCGAGCCCCGCCAGGGGCTTTTTCTGATAAGGCTGGTTGATGAACTGCCAGCTAGTTAAATTTATGGTTATCGATTGCCTGTCTGCCTGTTTCCAGGCATAAAGGATAAGAGTTGGGAGTAAAGATGCACAGAGAAGAACGGTGTCTCATAAGCCCAGGAGGCTGGCCCTTTCAACATGAGTGATACTAAAATAAACATGCACTTTACTTTTAAAACATAAACATTCACGATAACTAGTGTAATTAAAATAAACGACGGATTCTATTAATACAAGAAAAACGTTATTGATCAATATTTTACGTGAACCCTTCCCCACCCAACTAGAGATTGTGGACGGAATGCTAAATCGTGGTAGGTCCGTATCGATCCGTGGCGATTCGTACTACTCCGTATCAGACCGTTCTTATTCGTACTAATCCGTACTTGTACCGTAGTACAATTGTTCTGATTCGTGTCGCTCCGTATTAAACCGTGTCGAACCGTAACACTCCGTATCTCTCCCGGAACTTTTACCTACATTTTGGCGGTACATCCGTCAAACTCCATACTCACACCGTTGTGTATCCGTATTAGAACTGTAACGGACTACGGAATTTGACATTTCCGTAGACATCCGTGAGCGATTGGACCGTAGCTCCTCCGTGGCGGTCTTCCGTGAATGTGTGACCGGGGCTTTGTCATTCATCACCCATGGGACATTCAATTGCGAAACCGTCGTTTCTATGGATATTCATAAGATTGCGAATTACACCCAATAGCCATTCGAATTGTCGATGGCATAATGATACTCTCTTGTAGTGGAGGATAATCGTATTCCTTCCGTTGTTATGAATAAACCGGGTAAAACCCATATCATTATCAACGAATATGGCGGCTGCCGGTGTGCCTTCCTTCTGTGGCATTTGCCTTACGACAAACCAGGGCAGACATTACAAATCCTTGTATACAAAAGCAAATATTCAGAAATAAAGCGTGCTGTCGCAGTCCATAGGGGTATGTAGCTGTGGTGACGTCATCCTCGTTGACCCAGTTCCGATGTATTACCGTAAACTACATTCATCGATTTGATTGGTTGCAGATGAGGTAAAAATAGAAGTGATGGCATATGGTTGATAAAAATAGATTAAATTTTCTCACTGAAAAACTGAGATTACCAATCAAAATGCCTCATGAATAATTCATGAGAACGAGAAAACATACGCGAGATAACCCAGGGGCGATGAATGTAGTTTACGGAATACATCGGAGCTGGGTCAACGGGAATGACTATTCTCTGCTTTGAATCATTCATTGCCTTCAGTTTAGAGATTTAATTTATACCAAGCTATAATTTTATAATCAGTTTCGGAAGTTTCAATTTTCAGTTTACTTAGTTACTCGTAGGGAATGCAAGGCACTAAATGATGACTGTTGTATATCAAAATCACCCATGGGTATCCACCGTCTTCCTTAATAGTTCTTTACTGTCGAGTTATCTTTTTTCTATATGATAAATCATTTCAAATTCGATCAACTTCCCCTATAGCATCGTTTTATATTTAATGTCCCTTGCTGTCGATGTACTATAAAACAACTTTCATTCAAAATGTGTTTGTATGTGTTTTTAAATTTCAAACCGAGAGATACAGTGAGCTGAAGAAACACCATTCGTCCTGTATCTGGATAGATCTATACAGATGAATCTGTTGCAGTCCGTCAACAGAGTATTGTTTATTTCTGTTTTTTCGATCGAATTGGAGATTTCATTCTATTTCCATTTTAGGCTATCTTTCGGCTAATGTTTTATTCCTGGATATTTTTTACTTACTATCTCAAATTTGCATTTTTTTTCTATAGTAAAGGGCTAATGAGATAATAGTGGAAAGGTATACTTAGTCGCCTAATTGGGTAAATGATAAGTTTTTACCGTGTTCATTATCGTTTAGCTTACCAAACATTAAAATGTCCTTACATGTTTATTGTCATTTAACCCTTTACCGACTAATCCCGAGTTTTAACGACCCAAAGAAATAAAGTTTTTTAAAACATTATAGACATTTGATAAATGTTGGTAGCCAAAGTTTTCTCTTGTTATTGCAATGTTTTCTTCCCTACCAAAGGCATATCTCATTGTTTCAGCAATATTGATAATGTCGGCTCCAATTACTTTCACTTTGGACTAGATCTATTCTAAAGTTCTATCTTCTAATAGAGACTTAAGCACTGAGTTTCTTGATATGTTCACAGGTTCCGATCGAGCTTCTTCTTTCGATTTTACCAAATTTCAGGATATTTTCAGCTTTATTTAAAAATAAACTCAAACATTAAGAGTAAAATATGGATCTCGCTCCCAGTTTCAACGTATAATACCGTAATTTTAGTGCCAGCTGCTTTTCTTACCGATTAGAAAACCCTGTGAAAAACCCACTTGAACATACAAGCCATTCATTTAAACGAAATTCGAAGAAAAGTGAGAAAGTTCAAAATAAGCGTTCTTGTAGCTTCTCGAGCTTGTGTCGGTTGGTGTAAATGACATTTTATTATTTGTAATAGTATAAAATGCTACTTACGAGCCATTTTATCGTCGAAAGACTGTACCTGATTTTATATATATATATATATATTACTACCTCCGACACATTTTCTCGTCGAAAGACTGTACTTGTTTTTTTTTTTGTATTATATATATATTATCACGATTCGTTTCGAGAATCGAACAAATTTTAACGTTAAATAAAACCCTTTATCACTTACCAATATTTACTTTTCATGATTAGATGACAGAGAACATTCTCTGGCATTCATTTTTGATCAAGATCGGATCAAAATTTTTTGTGCAGTCTGATCTTGGGTTCATTATTGTCGATTTGTTGAGAGATTTCAGATGATAATTATAAAATATAATGATGGTGGTGAAAATAATAATAGTGATAAATTGAATGATAAACCCTTAAATTGCTATAAAAGGTATTTTGATTTGCTTGTCTTTTCCGAGAGAAACTGAGCACACTATTTTTAGTCAGCTTTAAATAGATTATATCCTATAGTTTCATGAGCAGATGGAGTGGACCGGTATATACATTTGACTATTATCTTTAACCCTTTACCAAACAATCCCGTGTTTTAACAACCAGATATAGGGGTTTTGAAAACATCATGGGAAAAGGCGAAAGGGCTGATAACGAGCCTTTTCTCATTTTCTCTAAAATATTATCTACTGTTTTACAGTCAAATACTTTTATTTGATCCACTTTTAATTTGTCATCTGCAAATGCTTCAGTTTAGACCATTCTACAATTATGGCAAAGTTTGGCAAAGAGGCACAGAATCTCAAGTTTTCAAGGACTTATTTTCCGAACATGAATAAGCCTAAATACAAGCACTAAATGCCAAAGAGAAGGATGTTCTGTAATGGCCATAATCTCACTATTTCTTGTAGAGGATTTCTTTCCTCGCAGAAGACCATTGCAAGAAACATTGCGTCAAGAAGAAAAATTGCTCACAACGAGCAACTGCCCCCTTTGCCATAGTTCTTTTACATGTATTCACTCATTATACAGTAAAAGCTTTGCCAAATGACAAAATTTTGGACTCGTCCAAATTGAAAGCATCTGCAGACGAGAAAGTAAACAATACCTTAATAATGGGATTTGTCTTTGAAAGTGTAGAAAGGGATAAAATGCAGGTAAATAGCATTTTCTCCTTTTCCCACTTTGTTTTACACATCCGTCTTGTATAGGGTCGTTAAAACTCGGTATTGTGTGGTAAAGGGATGAATCTACCTTGTGGTATTTATTTACAAGGGCGTGTCTTTAAAAAGTCTTCCACTGCCAAGATTCACGAGATGTTGAGTGAACTACACAACATTACTATTTTTTTGTCACATGAACAAGCATAAGCAACAATACAATTTCTTGCATACCTGGATTATCTTTAACCCCTTTACCACACAATCACGAGTCTTAACGACCCCGGAGAAGAAAGTTTTCAAAACGTTGTGGAAAAAGGAGAAAAATTCTGGTTATCAGCATTTTCTACTTTTTCCACAAAGTTTTCTACCCTGTCAAAGACAAATATCAGCTTTTGAGCTACATTCTGTTTGTCAAATGAACAAGCACAAGCAACAATACAATTTGATACATACCTGGGGAAAAAGAGAAAAATTCTGGAAACCAGCATTTTCTCCTTTTTCCACATTTTCTCCTTTTCTCAAAGCGTTTTCAAAATCCTCCTCCCTTAGGGTGGTAAAAACTCGGAAATTTTTACAAAGCTTTAAAAGATAGGTGAAAAATTTTCTCGCTATCAAGTACGACTTTCCAACTTTTCATACGATATACATGTCATTGCCTGTAGTTTTCTTGTAAGAGAACAGAGAGAAATAAGTAAAGAAAAATACATCTATGTGGTAACTCAAATTTTTACATATCTTCAAATAATTAAATGACTGATATGTAGTAAACTGCATTCACTAATCTACCCACAGATCCATCACTCCCACCCCCATCAATCCACCCACCAATGGAGACAGACAGACAGACAGACAGACAGAGTCTGTCTTGATTGTAAATTAACATAAAGATTAATATTACATTACAAAAAACGTTCATTCTGACCGTAGACCTACTCTGTTCGATTTGAGTGAAACATTCTAGAAAAAAATGCAATATCCTTGTGTGCCTTTTACAGATGGAAAATAGATATTTGATTTATATGCACTTTAGAGACAAGAATATATCGAGGAGTGAGCTAGGTGAGCTGGTAAGATGGCCCAGGACCATAAGCTATACATTTTTTTTTTTTTTTTTTTTAAACTGAAATTCGCATTAAGTTCAAAATTAACTAAACCCGGTATAGTCTGCACTTTATAGAGTAATTGCTTGATGTTTTGAGTCTTATTGCTTCTTATTAAATTTTAAGTCTAAGTTTCAGGTCTATCTATCTAAGGTATTAATAAAACTTAAAGTTTGAGGAAGAAGTTTACAAGAATGGGACCAGGGGCCTTATTCACCAACCATCCTAACTTGCATTCTTAATCTTTCTCATCAAGGTAGCGGAATTTCTGGCTGGCTAAACTATATGGTTTAACCAATCAGAAATTGTGTGACTTTCAACTTTACAAAAATGATTAAGAATTTGACTAAGAGTGTTTTTCAGAATGATTGTTGAATAGGGACTCTGGGTATTAAAACCAGTTATGAAAGACGTTGTATTTAAGCAGTTGCACAAACTATTATGTAAGCCCATAGAAAAACTTCACTTGGCACTAGTCATGATATTTCATAGTAAATCCCTTTAAAGTACAAAAATGTTGTGATTTTTTTTTTTTTCATTTGAAAAACTTCAAAACGGACTTTATTTTATAACAAATAAAATATTTGTTTATCCTCATGAATGAAATGTTAGATTTTACAAGTGTGTTTCTTATACACTGGAAACAAATGTATTGAAGAAAGTAAACGCATTATATACTATAACAATGAATTGAAATGTTATCGAAACGCCACGAACTTTGGAAACAAACATGCTTAGTTTATATGGGAGGGTTGTCTCAGAAGTACGTACAAGTTTTTCATACGTCTTAATTCCAAAATTTGGCATCGTATTATTGGATTTATCATTGATAGGTGGTACAAATTTCATAAAAATACACTGATGGAGTAAAAAGTTAAAAGTTACAGACGCCAAGTTAACTTGAAATCAAAGCATATGGTTTGTCTAGAAACAAATGCACATGTATTGAAGAAAGTAACCGCATTGTATACTGTAACAAGGAATAGAAATGTTATCGAGACCACGAACTTTGGAAAAAAACATGCATAGTTTATATACGAGGGTTGTCTCAGAAGAACGGACAAGTTTCCCATAACTCTTAATTCTAAAATTTGGCATCGTATTATTGGATTTATCACTGATAGGTGGTACAAATTTCATAAAAATACACTGATGGAGTAAAAAGTTAAAAGTTGCAGACGCCAAGTTAACTTGAAATCAAAGCATATGGTTTGTCTGTGAGAGGGTAGAAAACATTGTGGTATAAGGAGAAAATGGCGGTTACCAACATTTTCTCCTTTTTCTAAAATGTTTTCAAAGGCCCTTCCCCATCAGGGTCTTTAAAACTCTAAAACTGAGTAGTGAGGGTTTGTTTGTATCGGAGTTTAAAGACATTTTAACAGCTTAGGTCAACTCACGGCAGTCAGTGCACCTACGCATGTGTTTCCTGGCTTTCTCACACCAGTACTGACACCACTTTTTTTCCGAATCACTGACTACTTTCCAACATGAATCAGAGGTAAGCGGCGGAAAATCGCCGGAAAGAAAGCTTGCCTCAACTGGGTATAGAACTCGCAACCACTAGGTTACGAGTCAGATACGCGATTGATTGATCGATTGTATGGTATTTAACGCCGTTTTCAACATTATTTCAGTTACATCGCGGCGGCCAGTGCACCTATCCATGCTTTCCTGGAGTTTCTTTTACCAGTACTCCGCACAATATTCTTTCCAAGCCACTGGCTGCTTTCCCACATAGCCATCGTCGAAACAATGGTCAGCGATGAGAGAGGAATGAATCCTGTCGCAATGACTATCATCAATCTTCGGGAAGAAATTGGCCAAGCCGGGGATCGAACCAGCGACCTCTTGTTCTCAAGTGCTGTACGCTACCGACTGAGCTACGGGGCTTGGCTCAGATACGCGACCCACTGAGCCAACCGGACAGGCGAGTATTGAGGAAAAATGGTGATATAATATTTGCGGCTAGCTTTTTCGAAACGATCCTCAGCGTTGAGAGAGGGATTTATCCTCTTGCAAAGACTATCATCCGTCATCGGAAGGAATTTATCTGAGTTTGGTATTGGAGAGTCGACAGCTTTTATATGTTGTAAGTTTTATTGTGGCGCCGCATGAGCGGCGGCACTATATTTTTATTCGGTTTTGTAAAGTGCCTAAGGAGGCAGCCATATTGAACTGGTTCCATGCTTTGTTTTAACATCCACCTATATCTACTGTACTTTGATTACCAGATCGGGGTCCATAATAACTTTTTTATTTATTTGTGGGGATTTATTTTTTTGTTTTTGTATATTGCACTTTCATTGTTAGATGGATAAAAACACGGATCGTAGACATATCAACATTTTCCTTTCGAAAAATAAAAAATGCATTTCGAATAATAACTCACGAGATCAAAAATTATCTGTCACAAATTTTCGAAGCCACCATTTTAAATATCTTACGCTGGAAAAGGTTAAGAGGCATTTTCAAGCTCTTTGACCCTAGAGCACCCTATGTGGTAATTGTGACCCCACTTATATTTTTGTTCTAGTATTGTATGGATTGTAGAAATATTGTTTTCCTTTCGCGATCGTGTTTTTAAGACCAGCTAACTGTAACTAGGTCAATGTTGGGGGTGACAGATGTTTCGGTAACAGACGAGTTCGGTAAATTGGACTTATAGAGTAAATCGATTGGATGTTTCGGTAACAAGGTAATTATATAGTGGTAATGCACCGTGACGTTTTTCACACCAAATAAAGTCTTGGTTCTGATTCGTTCAATGTTTCTCTTTTTTCTTCCACACACTTTAAGACATAATATTTTTGTTATGTTTCTACTGTTATGCTGTACGTAAAATGATACCCGAATCAAAGTTGAGGTAACGAATAACAACACCCAATCCTAAACTTGAAACACGTTGTATCTCCTTTTAAATCAATGCTTTATGATCCTTTCAATGTGAAAATATTTTCTTACTGAAAGACTTCCAAACCAGCCATTAACCCTTAGAGCGTCTGTCATTACTGCTGTTGCCATTGCGGCCGGTGCAGATCGAGATCAGAGTACACCAAACACGGAGTTTGATCTTTGATCTTCATTTGTCAATTTTGCAAGACATTCAGAACAAGAAAACCTTGACACTGCTAAAAATAGGTTTTATATCTAGAATGAAAATGACCGTTGGGTTTATTCGACGCTCTTAGATTTAAAATTATGGATAGTTAAATTTAGTTCAGAAACACAGGTAATACAGGTAAAAATATTGTGGCAAAAGAAGAGAGCGAGCGCGAGAGATAGATAGTAGCAAATACTTTTTTTGACAAATATTTTTTTCAAACTGCACGAGCAGTGTGTGATCTAAACATGCCCAATACCCATAACTTTTACATGCAGTCTGATCTGCGAGTTTCTTCTTGTCCATTGGTGTTTCAGGTTTTCATAAACTGGGGTTAATCTTTAAGATCTAAGGGAAACTTCTTTATCTTGTTGGCAATGGGAGGTGTGAAAACAGGCTGTAAACGCGTCTATATACAATATACAGTACTCCCTTGGCTCTCAAATAGTACGCATATGATTTTTTTATGCAGTGTTGTACTGATGAACGCACTTTAAAACCAGCAGACGCCGATTTTTGTGCACCAGACCAGATTTGAAAACTGTGTGGAAAATGGAGATGAACAAAACAGAACAGATATCTTTTAGATGGGCACAAATGTTCATGGTCAAAATCACAAGAAGTATGCACGAAAGCATTATTGTCAAGGCCTCTCTCTCTCTATCTCTCACTCCCTCTCTTCATTTGCCACAATGTTTCAAATGTATTATCTTTATTTCTGAATTCACGTTAATTATCCATAATTTTAACCCTTAGAGCATTGAAAAAAGTAAAGGCTATTTTCATTTTAGAAACAGAACAATACATATATTACAATATACGATCCCTGATCTAATATTAGCTATTTCAAAGCAAAGTTGTCCTTCATAATGTCTTAGAAAAGCTGGCAGCGTAAACCAACGATCAGACTCTGTTTTTTTTTTTTTTTTTTTTTTTTTCTTCTTTTTTTTTTGCTTTGCAGTTTGATCTTTGTCTGAATCGGTCGCAAGGGCAACAAGAGTGAAAGGTGTTCTGAGGGTAAATGGCTGGTTTGGAAGTTGACCAATTTGTTTCCGGAAGAAATTATTTTTCACACAGAAAACGTTGACAAGAATAGCGTCATTTTTGATAAAACATTTTTAAAAAAACTTGAGGACTGGCTTAAAGTTGGAGTCTGTTATCTGTAGGACGATTAAGTAATACGGGTACAAGCTTAGGGCTGGGTTTTATCAGGGATCGTATATTATTCATTACATGAATCAGCTATGGGTGAAAAACGAAAATAAGATATGGTGATCAAAATTTACTAATTTCAGGTATTTATTTATACAGCATGGAAAGAACAACAAATATATTTACGTCAGAAAACGAGTGAGAATTGCAAATTAAAAGAAAAAACGTTTGCACAAACAGAAGCCATGGGTGTGAAAAACGTCACGGCACTATATTACTGCCTTGTTACCGAAACATCCAATCAATTTACTCTATAAGTCCAATTTACCGAACTCGTCTGTTACCGAAACATCCGTAAATCAATGTTGGAGCGCCTAACATGACTGGTATCATACAACCCCTCTAGTCTATATAGATGTAAGGACTTCATTCAAGTCTTTATTATATCTATAATAAAGAGGGGTTGTATGATACCAGACATATGTGTTGGAGTGTCAGATTTAGCACAATCCGATAACAGACTTTTCTTTCGTTAATGTAAAATCTTCCTGTTCAAAATCAGACGGTCGAGAGTTTTGATATTTCATGTGTAGTATCGCTACAATGACCTCTACCAAGTACTAGTATGTTCAAGTGGTGGCCTTCGGGTCAAAAGTTGCCATATGCTTCCCTCCACCCAGATGTCACAAATTTGCGCATAGCCATATTTGTTACACACTTTTCAAAATCTTCTATCAAATATCAGAAAGGCAACAGCTCTAACATTTCTATCTACCAATTGTGTCCAAATGATGTCCTGTGGATAAAGAAATGGCCCAGTCCATGGATAAGAAGTTTGCAAATAGCGTTCAATGATATGAAATTTAAAATTCTTGTCAAAAACCAGATGGCCCAGAGTTTAAATACAGTATCACCACTTGGACCTCTACGAAGATTGTGCAAGAGATGCGTATTAGGAAATAACCCAATGCATTGTGCCCTGTTACAGAAACAACTAGTTTGCGGCGCCATTGATGTTCAGCATCAATATTTTCTTGTTTTAATCTTTGTACAGTATTTTTACGTTTTAATCAAGCTGAGGACTCTGCTTCTTTTCAATACAATACATGGTTATGCCAAATCTAGTTACAGCAGTAGCTTCCTCTTAACCCCTTACTTACAATTGCCTGTTATATAGCCCTCTCACACTCTCTTCTACATTTTTGGGAAAAAAATCGCTGATAGAAATATATATAATTTCGGACTTTGTCTCTTTCACTGAAATTGTTCAAGATAGACTGATTCGTAGGTTATATTACCATTTCATAATAAAAGATGTCCTGAAGCAACGGCAACATGTTGTTGTTCATAAAGATCAAGAACTTGGCATTTCCACAGGAAAACAGTAAGGTCCATGGCCTCAAAAGGAAGGAGAGATAAAGGGAAAATATATTTTAAAATCAGTCTTTAAAAATGCCCTCTTCTATGCAAGAACTCGAATATGCTTTGAACAAAGCTCATTATTCATTTGGCAAAGACAAAGTCTACTATCATTCCTAAAAATATCTCTCTTCATCGGTTATCCGTTTAACTCGACAATTTAAACATTATCGGGGTTTCTGGAGGATTTTGAATCTCTAAATGTGAAGTTATTGTCATTCTAATTCTAAAATTAGGAAAAGATACTACCAAACCTTGCTGGAATCTGGCAGTCAAATTGTCGATGTATAAAGTGGGTTTTCGTCGCCAACGAGGCACCTTCACCTCTTATTCTAAAACCCGGAAAATAGGCTTTACCAGCAATATTGTCAGTTACCACCCTAGAGCTCTTATTAGCTGTTTTTAGTCGAACTTTATGAAGAACACACAACCAATGACTGACAGGTCTGAATTCTTGATATACAGAGTGTTTTGGTCGCCAACGGGGTACAAATGTTCACAGTTAATTTAAACATTCAGTAGAAAAAGCTTATATAAAGAAGCAACATGCTTCCTCGGTTTTCTTTGACCTCGAAGAGCTTCGATACAAACTAGAAATATTCAGTTTTTATACAACTTCGTGGCTTTAGTCTCATGGCCGACTCTCTCTTTTTTTATTTGGGCCTTTTTAGATTACCGTCTTATTTGAGTGTGTGTCGGTAACACTGTTTTTTGGGTTCATTAGCAAGAGATGGGGATACCCCAATGATGTATTATTTATGTACACGTCTTTGGGATATTCTTCAGATCATGTAGCATGGATAGTGCTGAAAGACATCTCCAACGATGCTTTAACAAAATGCAGTCTCGGTCTAATGAAAATGGTTTTAAGTCCTCAAAATCTAGGATGATGATTGATTGTATGGTGTTTGACGCCGTTTTCAACATTATTTCAGTTATATCGCGGCGGCCAGTGCATCTATCCATTCTTTCCTGTGGTTTCTTTTTACCAGTACTCCGCATAATATTCTTTCCAAGCCACTAGCTGCTTTCCCACATATTCATTGTCGAAACAATAGTCAGCGGTGAGAGAGAATGAATACTGTCGCAATGACTATCATCAATCCTCGGAAAGAAATTGGCCAAGCCGGGAATAGAACCAGCGACCTCCTGTTCTCAAGTCCTGTACGCTACCGACTGAGCTTCGGGGTTGGCAAAAATCTAGGATAAATGTATTCGCTTTGCAACTTACGCAATCGACATTCATCTCCTGATTTTATTAGTGGACGAATCACAAATTGAAGTTGTATCAGAATTCAAATTTTTCTCGAAGTTCTCAAAGTTATAGCCATCAAAAGCTTAGTACCATTCAAAACTTGTGTCTATCCATTTTTTGCAAAAATCCCTTTGAACAAAAGCCAGACGCCAATATTCCTCTCTTAGGTTTCCGCGTGGAGCCTTTTTTTCACCTTGATACCGATTCTATTGCTAAGTACATATTCCCTGATACTTATCCTTAAACTTCTTGTAAAAAAATGCAGACTATAGATTTGACCTTGCACCTTCTATAAAGGCTGAAACAGCACTTCTATATAGATGGTGGTGAAGATGAAGACACATGAAGCCACAGCTGTCTATGGTGAAAGGAGCAAAATTTACTGCCTTTAAGATAATCCACTGAAATAAATACCATTCATCTTGTCTTTGACTTAAAAGAAAACGGCAAGACTTATAGTTTTATTATTATGTCACTCACAAATCAATTTCGGGAATCGGTATTTTTTTCGAAAGAACTGGCTGTATGTCCGCCGTTTTGTTAACGAGTATCATGTTTTGTGTTCGTTCTGTGTGTTCTGAATCTTTCGTTCTGTTTTACTCGTCCTTTTGACGAGACCACGAGCAGATCTAAGATGTCATTTACTACTCCTAAAGGACAATTTTTGTTTGTATTGGAGTTTAACGCCGTTTTAATAGCTTACGTCATATCACGACAGTCAGTGCACCTACGCGTGTTTTTTCTGGCTTTCTCACACAAGTACTGACACAACTTTCTTTCCAAGCCACTGACTGCTTTTCTCACATACATCAGAGGTGAGGGGCGAAAAATCGCCTAGGAGAAATTTTGCCTCAACCGGATATCGAACCTCGAGGTCATGAGTCAGATACACTAACCACTGGGTTACCCTCCAGGTTAAGGTCACAGCAGAATTGCAGAGAGCACATGGCACAAAGACATATTTATCACCGATACGAGCGTAGCTTTCTTTAATTTTTTGTCAGTCTTGCAAGCTCTCTGATATCAGAAGTCCGAGGATCTTTTACTTTGGCATGTTCTTGAACGGGCCAGTAAAATTTCCTCTTCGAATGACCTGGTCTTCTCTTGGCTTCCAAATCATATCAATATACAAACAATGAAAAAGTGTATTGCACTGCCAAAACTGATCTTAAAGTGCCTGTTTCTAGTCCCAAGATCCGTTACACTTATTTTACGTCTTCCATTCTAAAATACATCCAAACTAACCCTCCATCCTAGAGATATTTTCAACAAGCTCCATGCAGTTAAACCACCCTATTGAGAATGGTACCCTACATACCGGGCTGCATGGGTAAGGAGGTGTTAGTTGCTCGTTTTCGAAATCGATATACGGTAATTCACATACTCTAGATTGGCTTTAAGCCACAAATGATGCGCCTCAGGGCATCAAGAATCTATTAATTAATTGTTACACGTTCGTTTTGATAACGTAGATTTTCAACAGTTTTGAACAAGCAAAATATTTCAATGCTGAAAGTGTACATGTATAACCTGTTTACCCTTCTCTGCTTTGAATCAGTCATTGCCTTCAGTTCAGAGATTTAATTTAAAGCAAGCTATAATTTTATAATCACTTTTCAGAAGTTTCAGTTTTCAGTTTACTTGGTAACACGTGGGGAATGCAAGGCATTTAATAATGACTGTTGTATATCAAAATCATCCATAGTTATCCGCCGTCTTCATCAACATTTTTTGTTGTAAAGTTATCTTTTGTCTATGTAATAAATCATTTCAAACTCAATCAACTTCCCCTATATGGCATTGTTTGATATTTAATGTCCCGTGCTGTCGATGTGCTATAAAACAACGTTCATTCAAAATGTGTTTGTATGTGTTTTGAAATTTCAGTCAGTGAGATACAGTGAGCTGAAGAAACACTATTCATCATGCATCTGGATAGATCTATATAGATGAATCTGTTGCAGTGCGTCAACAGAGCATTGTCTATTTCGGTTCTTTTGATCGGATTGGAGATTTCATTCTATTTCCATTTTAGGCTGTCTTTCAGCTAATGTTTTATTTCTGGGTCTTTTTTACTTACTATCTCAAATTTGCATTTTTACCATAGTAAAGGGCTAATGAGCTATGAGTGGACAAGAAATACCTAGTCACCTAATTGGGTACATGATAAGCTTTTACCGTGTTCATTATCATTTAGCTTATAACCTTTTCATACCCTTAAAATGTCCTTACATATTTATTATCATTTAACCCTTTACCGAACAATCCCGAGTTTTAACGACCCTAAGAAAGAAGGTTTTTTGACAACATTGTGGAAAATGGAGAAACGTTGGTAGCCAACGTTTTCTCTTGTACTGCAATGTTTTCTTCCGTACAAAAGGCATATCTCATTTTTTCAGCAATATTTATAATGTCGGCTCCAATTACTTTCGCTTTGGACTAGATCTATTCTAAAGTTATATAGCCTAATAGAGACTTAAGCACTGAGTAACTTGAAATGTTCACAGATTCCGATCAAGTTCTTTCGATTTTACCAAATTTCAGGATATTTTCAGCTTTATTGAAAAATAAACTCAAACATTAACAGTAAAATATGCCGTTCTTTGGGTCTCGATCCCAGTTTCAATGTATAATACCGTAAAAGGGCCAGCTGCTTTTCTTACTGATTAGAAAACCCCGTGAAAACCCACCTAAACATAAAGCTATTCGTTTAAACGTAATTCGAAGAAAAGTGAGAAAATTCAAAATAAGCGTTCCTGTAGCTTCTCAAGCTTGTTTCGGTTGCTGTAAATGACATTTTAAATAGTATTTGTAGTAGTATAAAAAGCTACTTACGAGCCATTTTCTCGTCGAAAGACTGTACTTGGTTTTGTTTTTATAATATTATATTATCACGATTCGTTTCGAGAACCGAACAAATTTTAACCTTTAAAAAAACCCTTTATCACTTATCTATTTACTTTCCATGATTAGATGACAGAAAACATTTTCTGGCATTTAAGCTCAGATCGAATATGTTTGTACAGTCTGATCTTGGGTTCACTATTGATTTGTAGAGAGATTTCAGATGATAATATAACGATGACGATAATAATAACAATAGTGATAAATCTTATGATAATCCGTAAAATTGCAATAAAAGGTATTTTGATTTTCTTGTCTTTTCCGAGAGAAAAGGAGCACATTATTTTTAGTCAGCTTTAAATAGATAAAAACCTATAGTTTTATCAACAGATCGAGTGAACTTTTTTTTTAAATATCATCTTTAATCCTTTACCAAACAATCCCGTGTTTTAACAGATAGAAGGCCTATGAAAACATCGTGGGAAAAGACTAGCCTTTTCTCCTTTTTCCCAAAATGTTATCTACTGTTTTACAGACGAATCTTTTTATTTTATCCACTTTTAATTGGTCATCTGCAAATGCTTTCAACTCAGACCATTCTACCATTATGCCGTTTGGCAAAAAGGTACAGAATCTCATGCCTTTAAGTACTTATTTTCCGAACATGATTTCACCTAAATACAAACACTAAATGCCAAAGAGAAGGATGTTCTATAATGGTCATAATCTCATTATTTCTTGTGGAGGATTTCTTAACTCACAGAAGACTATTTCAAAAAACAATGCGACAAGAAGAGAAATCGCTCACAACGAGCAACTGCCCCTTTTGCCACGGTTCTTTTACATGTATTCACTTATTATACAGTAAAAGCTTTACCAGATGACAAAATTTTGGACTCGTCCAAACTGAAAGCATCTGCAGACGAGAAAGTAAACAATACCTTGGAGAATGGGATTTGTCTTTGAAAGAGTAGAAAGGGATAAAATGCAGGTAACTAGCATTTTCTCCTTTTCCTACTTTGTTTTAAAAATCCTTCTTCTTTAGGATCGTTAAAACTCGGTATTGTGCGGTTAAAGGTTGAATCTTTCCTATAGTATTTATTTTACAAGGGTTTGTCTACAGTCTTCTACTGCCAAGATTCATGAGATGTTGAGCGAACTACACAACATTACTTTTTTTTTTTGTCACATGAACAAGCACAAGCAACAATACAATTTGATGCATACCTTGATTATCTTTTTCCCCTTTACCACACAATCACGAGTCTTAACGACCCAGGAGAAGAAAGTTTTGAAAACATTGTGGAAAAAAGAGAAAAATTCTGTTTATCAGCATTTTCTCTTTTTTCCACAAAGTTTTTACCCTATCAAAGACAGAAATCAGCTTTTGAGCTACATTCTATTTGTCGTCTGCAAATGTTTTTTAATTTTGTGGGGTACAAAATTTTGCTGTGTGGTAAAGAGTTAACCTAACGATAAATCTTTAATTCAGATTCATCTAAAGTGAAAGCATTTGTGGACGACAAATCGCAAATGGATAAAATCAAGGTTTTAGCCTTTTGATAGGGTAGAAAACATTGTTGGAAAGGGAGAAAATGTTTGTTACCAGCATTTTCTCCTTTTCCAAACGTGTTTTCAAAAACCTCCTCCCTTTGGGTGGTAAAAACTGGGATTTCTTTTTCTTATTATATATATATAAAGCTTTAAAAGATAGGTGAGAAATTTTCTCACTTTTAAACTTTTCATACAATATACATGTACGTGCCATTGCCTATAGCTTTCTTGTAAGACAACAGAGAAAAATTCCTTCATTCCCACCTTTCCTCCACCTCTATAGATCCAACCACCAATGGAGACAAACGGACAGAGTCTTGATTGTAAATTAACATAAAGATTAATATTATATTACAAAAAAAATCAGTCTAAACTTAGACCTACTCTGTTCGATCTGTCTGAAACACTGTAAAAAAATGCACTATCCTTGTGTGCCTTTTACAGATGGAAAATAGATATCGAATATAACAGAGTGCTAGGTGAGCTGGAAAGATGACCTAGGCCCGTACGTTATACCACTTTTTTTTAAGCTGAACTTCGCATTAAGTTCAAAACTAACTAAATGCGGTATAATTGACACGTTATAGAGTAACTTCTTTACGCTTTGAGCTTTTCTTGCTTCTTACTAAATTTACGTCTAAGTTTCAGATCTACCTATCTTAGGTATTAATAAAACTGTAAGTTTAAAAAAGAACTCAGTCGAGCTAAAGGTTTACAAGAATGGGATTAGGGATCTTATTCACCAACCATTCTAAATTGCAGTCTTAATTTTATTCTACACAGTTACGGAATTTCTGGTTGGCCAAACCATATGGTTAAACCCATCAAAAATTGTGTTACTTTCAAATTTACAAAAATGGTTAAGAATTCGACTAAGAGTGTTTTTCAGAATGGTTGTTGAATAGGGACTCTGGGTATTAGACCAGTTATGAAAGACGTTGTATCTGAGCAGTTGCACCAACTATTATGTAAGCCCATAGAAAAACTTCACTTGGCACTGGTTATTATATTTCATAGTAAATCCCTTTCAAGTTCTAAAATGTTATTATTATTATTATTATTATTATTTGAAAAATTTCGTAACTTTACAACAGATAACATAGATGTAAAATATCTGTTTATCCTCATTAATGAAATGTCAGATTTTACAAGTATGTTTCTTATAAACTGGAAACAAATCTATTGAAAAAGAAGTAACCGCATTGTATACTGTAACAATGAATGGAAATGTTATCGATACGCCACGAACTTTGGAAACAAACAGGCAAAGTTTATATCTATACAAGGGTTGTCCCAGAAGTACGTACACTTTTTCCCATTACTCGACTATTTATGTACAGTTTAATACCAAAATTTGGCAACGTATTATTGGATTTATTATTGATAGGCGGTGCAAATTTAATAAAAATACATTGATGGAGTAAAAAAGTTACAAAGCATTCAAAAACACCGCCAAATGCCACCCAGCACACGACAGAAGGTCACGTTGACGTTCCATTGAGAGAGACCTTAGACTTTTTCCACGAAGTGGAACGTTAGTGCATTTTCATCGTTTGCATAGTCTTTCTTTTATCGACGAAAAATAAATCTATTACTGTTGTCTCTGAATTTTTCATTATTACTATTATTATTATTATCAAAATACACTGAAATCCCAAACTCCGCAGAAGGCACGGGTGTCTAAGTCTGGCGGAAAACACGTCTTTGTGTTTTCTGAAACGCCGAGGCAATTTTTCTTAGTGTGACAAGTTTAACACTGCTAGAGAATTTTAGGGGTACAAAAAGGGTCAGTACAGCAGCAATGCCAGGTCACAGACACTGAAATACACAATTCATAATGTTCTCCCAAGACACTGGGTCAGGAACAGGAATGTCTAGTTTAGTGGCTGACAACTGATTGTCACGCTACTAACATAAAACCCATAAACATACCGCTAAAATCTAATTCAAGTATTGTTCGAAAACCACAATAAACAATGGTGACGGCCCTGTATCGATACACTGCCTTTGAAATAAATGTATCATGCACTTAATTTTGATTGACAGAGACATTAAATCAGAAGAAGAAGCATATTTAGCAAGTATTTCAAAGAGAAAACAAACAGCCTACCCCCCCCCCCAAAAAAAAAAGAAAGTCATATGTTTTTCAAATGCAACGAAGATGATTTCAGTGAATACAGACTGATCAAGTATCATTCGTACCATAATATCAATGAACTCTGACAAGAGTGATTTGACATGAAGATTTTCAAAACTTAGATATGTGAAATGTGTTACATCCAACTCTAACCCCAAGGCCATAATTGGGATAATCTTGCTAGACATCCACTAGATGAAGACCTTGACCTTGACCTTACAGCTAGGAACCAGAAGATTTGACCAGTTTTCAGTTCATAGGCCCATGTAAAATTTGTGATCCCGGAACCGGAACGGGGCAAATTTTGGCCCCAGGACTACAATCGGGACAATCTCGGTAGAGGTCTACCGGGTGAAGCTGCATTACAAATTTAGTAGCCCTAAGCTTCATGGTTAGGAACAAGATTTTGTTAAGTCCATGTACAAATTATGACCTCTGGAACAGGGCAAAATTTACCCCAGAATTGCCAAATTTGATAGCAGGAATATTTTTAAAGATTTTCAATATTTTTTTTAGTTTTGTTGCTATGGCAACCAGAGTTTATACTGGATCGAATTCCTTGAAAAAATTCTGAAGAGGGTCATGACAGGATCATTTCTTTGAATTTCCGTCAAAATTGATGGGTTGTTTCAGAGAAGATGTGTGAAATAAAAGTTAACACACGCACGGAATGAGGCCCGCACGCATACACACACACACGTAAGACGGACACAGGGCCATGACATAAGCTTGCTGGCCTTCGGCCACTGGAGCTATTAAAAATCATAGATGTACAACGTACATTCTTATTGCTGTCAACGAAAGAATTACTTAACAACCACTTTATAATTAAATCTCTACCAGAAGACAAAATTTTAGATCCAACCAAATGCAAGTGACAAATGTGCCTAAAAAAAGTGATTTCTATCTTTGAAATGGTAGAAAACACATTTGTTACCAGCATTTTCTCCTTTTTCCGTGAATTTCCTCAAAAGCCTTCTTTTTTGGGGTCGTTAAAACACATTGTTGTTTGGTAAAGGGTTAAATCATATTCGTCTATTCTGCAGACTTTCATACCAAAGGACAGATCTTTCACACTTTCTAGTCATTAGTTCCTGTTGAATAGTTAATTAACTCACTTTACAAAGCATTGTGCACGTGCTTCTTTACAGATATTCTTTTACATTTTCAGTATAAAAAACAGAAAAAAAAAAAAATACAAATATATGCATGAATTAGCGGAATCACATGAAAATAACTGCATGCACAGACTATTACTAAAACAAATACAGCTGTTGTCAGTTATCTTAAATATCCTTTTAACCGTCTGTCTGCAAACAGTTCCATTTTTTTTTCTTTATTTTCCCGTGTACACTGAAACTTCCTTTTTCGCACTTTGGAATCAGCCTTCATCCTTTCCATAACGACCTTTCACTATGGCTATTGCATGATACCATGCTCGTTTAACCCATTACCGTACTTGTACAGTGAAACGCCTTGTAGTCGAGGTTTGGAAAAAATGTTATAAAAGGAACAATTTTACGAAAGCGTACACGGGTCAATATGAAGGTTTAAAAAAAAAGCAAAAACATGTTATAACGCGAACCGAGCCCCGGTAGCTCAGTCGGAAGCGAACAGGACTTGAGAACAGGGGGGTCCCCGGCTCGGTCAATTTCTTTCCGAGGACTGATGATAGCCATTGCGACGGGATTCATTCCTCTCTCACTCCTGCCCATTGTTTCGACGATGGTTATGTGGGAAAGCAGCTAGCTGCTTGGAAAGAATATTATTTGTAGTACTGGTAAAACTCCAGGAAAGCATGGATAGGTGCACTGGCCGCTGCGATATAACCGAAATAATGTTGAAAACGACATTAAACACATTAAACACCAAACAATCAATCAGTAATAACGAGAACTTTAAACACGTTATAACGTCAAAAAAGTCCTTATATAAGCAAATAACCTCGTGAATATAAAACATGTAATGTTAACGCGGAAAAAAAAATCACAATAGCGCGAAAAATCACGTACGAGGAGTATTCAAATATGAATGCATCTAAGCAACTTTTAATTTTTATTTTGTTCCCTCAAAGTATTCACCTTCAACAGATATACAAAGTTTCAGTCTTCGAATCCAATCTTTGGAGGCATTGTCTTTTTTAGGTATACTATGAAGACACTGGAATATTGCAGAACCGAGGTGTTTGCGCTGAACAAATTTTCGACCTGAAAGGTATTTGTTTTAGCTTTGGAAACAAAAAGAAGTCACAAGGGGCAAGGTCAGTTGAATACGGAGCGTGGGGGAGCACAAAGACTTTTTCCTGCTTCAGAAAGTCTTGCACCTCGTACAAAAGACAATGACTGAAACTGATAGTTCACACACGTTGAAATAGAGATGACAGAAAATGAATTCCAGTGTCTTCATAGTATATGTATACCTAAAAAAGACTATGAAAATGCTTTCGAAGATTGGATCCGGAGACTGAAACTTTGTATATCTGTTGAAGGTGAATACTTTGAGGGAACAAAATAAAAAATTTCAGTGAAACCTATGAAGAATCATACTTTAGGAGCTTAGATGCATTCATATTTGAACACTCTTCGTAATAATGTGGTTTAAAACAAGTGGTAACGTGAATCGAAAACTCGCAGTGAACTTGCTGTTATTTTTTTAAAATTAGACTCTAGTGTTTTCACTATGACTGAGTTCAGTGACATTCAGTCAAATCTTCCAATACAGATTTGTGTGTCTGGAAGGTGCAGTAGGCCACTTTCAATGGTATTTCAAGTGCATCACGGTTGTAACTCGTTCATTCCTTATCTTCCCAGGATTCATCTGTATAAGTCTGCAGCTATGCTATACCCTGCTATCAGACTAGCACCAGCAACGGAGATCGAACTAGGGTTTCTCTTTACAAATTAATCATCCTGACCACTAAGTCACAGAAGATTTCCTTATGAAAGCTATGTTATAAAATTCATAAGCAATGCAATTTTCTACTTCTCAAAACAAGTTAAGGGTCAAACGACATTTCAACATAATTTCTGAGAGGGGCTGTTAACTTCACCCAAGATAATAAATATCTACCACGTTTAGGAAATATGGCGGAAACACATTTAAAAAAGGTGAAAAACTAATGCAAGTTAGACTGCTTTCGATTGTGTGCACGTGATACTATTGCAAAAAGTGTACTAATGCAAAGAAATTTCACCTTAAAGAATTTTGTTCAACTGTGCACGCTGTTTGTGAATGTCATGCAGTGCAACAATTGCACGTGCTGTACGGGTATCTGATGTCGAGTATGCGTAAATTTCACTATAAAACTACCATGGGTAAGCATGTTATGGTCACTTGATATGCGGCTATGGCACGACGACAACTGAGTACTGCGGATCGAGGACGAGCCATTGCTTGGCTACAAGATGGTGCAACGCAACGAAATGTTGCACAGAGGCTAAATGTTATCCAAAGCGTTATTAGCAGGCTCTGGATAAGGTTTCTGGATACGGGAAACGTCACTAAAATCGACGACGTTCTGGGAGACCCCGATCAACCACCCAGCGAGAAGACCGGTAACTCACCAGCGTGATACTTGGTCAACGTAGAGTCACTGCCAGACAGCTCCGTGACCACTTACGGACAACCACAGGCACCTTAGTATCCGACCAGACTGTAAGAAACCGACTCCGGGCTAAAAACCTTCGGCCACGTCGACCAGTAGTTCGTCCGCCCCTTCTTCAACGTTACAGAGCAATCAGACGAGACTGGTGCACACGTCATGTCCGCTGGCAACGTGCCCAATGGTCATCATATCTCTTCTCTGATGAGTCTAGGTTCGCCTTACAATTTAGCGACGGCAGGCAACGGGTTTACAGTCGTCCTGGAGAGCGATCTGCTGACGTTAACGTCAATCAGCGTTTGCCGTTTGGTGGTGGCAGCGTCATGGTTTGGGGTGCCTTTTCGTTCAACGATCGGACTCCTCTTTATGTCATTGGTGGTAACCTGAACGGAAATCGCTATCTGCATGAGGTTATCCAGCCGTTTCTCATACGTGCGCTCCAACGTATTGGTGCGGCGGCCATGTTTCAAGATGACAACGCCCGACCTCATCGTGCAAGAGTCGTTACGGATTTTCTTAGGCAACACATTGTCAACAGGATGGATTGGCCACCGTATTCGCCAGATTTGAACCCCATTGAGCATGCATGGGACGAGTTGGGACGTAGACTTCGAAGTAACCATGCCCCACCCACCAATCATGCACATTTGGCCCGTATGCATGTGGCAGAATGGCAGGCAATACCACAGGCTTTCTTTCAAAGACTGGTGAACAGGATGAGACGGAGGTGTACTGAGTGCATCAACGCCAGAGGAGGTTACACCCATTATTAGGTGCTCATGAAATTTTGTGATTTTCTGTTTGGACAGTATGTGACTTTATCCATGGCCATTGTGAATGAAATGCATTCGTGAAACAAGTGACGTGTGTTTCTGTGTACAGGACATATAGATGGTTATTAAAGTATGCTATTATGGTGTCATTGGTATTTTCGCATGATGTTACTGCCATTAAAATTATTAACCCTTAACTTGTTTTGAGTAGTATATATGACACCGTTTTCACAAGTGTTTAATTATATAACGGCGACCTGTGCACCTATTCATACAATTCTCATGGTCTTTTTCCAGCAACTCTGAACAACACTTTCTCAAAACCATTAGCTGTTTTTCCAAATAAACAAAATCACAAAAGGCAATGACTAGCAATGACACCTTCTCAAAGCAACTTGGAGTGGGCTTATGTTTAAATATTATGTTTTCTGATATGATTCATATCATACAGTGGGACTGCCTAGGCCAAAATCTTGCTGAACAGCTTCAAAATGCGTTATTTAAACCTATTTTCCCGTAATGGACACCGACTCAGTGAACTTCTGGTCGAAATCCCTCCGAGACCTCAAGATCACTTTATATCATACAAGGCTTGAAACCCAGGGTTCGGTGTTTCCATTCCACAGCTCAGCCAAATTCCTTTCGGAGACTGATGACCGTTATTGCGAAAGGAGTCATTCTCTATTCATCGCTAAAAATCTTTCTATGATGTAGATGTAGGATAGCAGTCCATGCGCCGATCCAGCCATTTTTCTCAGGGGTGGTCCTACCTAACCCCTATTATGAAAAACATACTTATCTAAACATTAATGAGTCGATCCCCGGTTCGTCAGTCAGTAACGCATTGGCTTGTAATGCTAATGTCGAGAGTTCGATTCCTGGGGACCGTTTTACTAAAGAACTCACGTAAACGTAAGTAAAACATTTCGTACGTTATATAGCGTAAGTCCAAGTTTTGCGTTTTACTAGAACTTGCGTCGCTAAGTACGAATGCAAGCTTTTGCGTAACTTTATGTAGTTTACAAAAATATCGGTCGTGAGTAAGAACATCTAGGCTGAAGTCTGGAGGCATTTTATTTCGTTGTCATAAAGGAAGAAATTTGAGAAAAACATTATAATTATCCTCATAGGTATCCACATTAGTCATAGATTTCATTTACGACGAACATTGTTTTTATTCACACGTACAGTGTCCATATTTGAGGTAAGCAATTGGCATACCAGATGAATTAAGACCCGAGAAATATAGGGTATATGCGCGTAAATTACGTCATATTTCCCTCAGGCTGAACGACACGCGCTGTTTACCTAGCATTCGGCAAACCTCGGGTGATCCACAGGCATTTGAAGTTCCATTGGTCTATCAAGGAAAATTAAAATTTTCCTTGGTTGATCATCAAACGCTTCTGCACATTGGTGCATCGCCTGTATATCACGGAATACACAAATTTTCTTTTACACCGTTACTATAAATAGCACATTGGCGACTGTCTCTTTATTGTATAATAATAAGACAAGGTGTGCAACGAAATCGAAAAAAATTTGACCGCTGTCACCTTTTAAAGATAGCATTTAACAAAAAAAAAAAAAAAAAAACACTTAGTTACCGTTGCAGATGGGTTCACAGATAATTTTTCTTGTGTACCCTGACCTTCGAAAGTCCCAAACGGCTCTTGCGATCAAGCAATAGCTCTGATCTAAAAAAAAAAGAAAAATTGAAAAGCTTCAACATTTTCCGGATCGCCATGCGCTGACGTAACACAGTTTATTATGACGCAGCGAATTATAACTCACGTGAATTAACTATCAAAAAAATTTTTTTTACCAACGAGCGGTAAATACGCATTTCAAAATATGCGAAATGGAAGATGAAAATTGTAATGCTGGATTAGATGAAGCGATAGATTATAACAGACGAAATATTAATTTAATAATTTCATGAATATATCAACAAAATTTTTTTAGACTTCTGTTTAAAAAAATATTTTAGTTAGGATTCGCTGCGGGATAATGAATTGTGTGACGTCAGCGCATGGCGATCCGGAAAATTTGGAAGCTTTTTAATTATTTTTTACTAGCGAAGCTAGCCTATTGGCATCATGATTGACCTAGAGTCAATGTAAACAAAAAAAAAACCCACAGTTGCCAAAAAACTGCCTCACAGAAAATACTTCTTTCTGTTAGAAATCTTAATTCTGTTATATATGACAATTTTGACAAAAAAAAAAAAACCGCTAAATCTCTACCACTCCAAATTGAACATGTCGTCTTACAAAGTAATAAACTGAACAAGATGTCATTTATAAGGTACAAGATCTTTGCTTATATGTAAATTAAGTGACCTACTATGCAAATCAGAGAATCACTTAGTCCTACACTACTGTAACATTATGTATGAATCTATTAATAGATACACATAGGAAACTTGTTGCAAATCCCAGCTATATTAACCCTAACTGTACAGGGAACCCTTGTCATTCCTTAGTCATTCATTATTTAGATCATGCTAAACTGTTGTTCTACGTCATGAATATTAACCCTATACCACACAATCCTAAGTTTTAACGACACTGGGGTAGAATCCCTTTGAAAACATTACGAGAAAAGGAGAAAAAGCAGGTAACCATCATTTTCTCCTGTTACCACATTGTTTTCTGCCCTTTTGGAAACAGGTTTCATCAGTTCAACTACATCTAATTTATGGTCAGAAACAGCTTTGAATTTGGACGAGTGTAAAGTTTTTCCTTTTGTAAAGAGAGTTAAATAGTCACATGTAACTGCATCTTGTGCTATGGGATATTGACTAATTGACTGCATGGTGTTTAACGCCATTTTCAACATTATTTCAGTGATATTGCGGCACTCAAAGCATCCATCCATGCTTTCCTGAGTTTCTTTTACCAGCACTACCGCGATTCAATGACCTTTACCGGACAGTGTGGATTAAGATCAGACTGCACGCTCTGTCTACGCTGTCCGATAAGAGGTAATATTTTCTCCAAAATGTAACTTGAAATAGCAATATTCAGGTGTTTACCATTGGCTTAGAAGTTTCATTTAACCTCTTTAGCAGGTTAAGGGTTAATCTTAAACTGGATTATAGTTAACCAATAGCACGCATAGCCCCGGCAGCTCAGTCCGTAGCGTACAGGACTTGAGAACAGGAGGTCGCTGGTTCGATCCCCGACTCGGCAAATTTTTTTCCGAGGACTGATGACAGTCATTGCGACAGGAAACATTTCTCTCTCGCGTTTCGATGATGGTTATGTGGGGAAGCAGCCATTGACTTGGAAAGAATATTGTGCAGAGTACTGGTAAGAGAAACTCCAGGAAAGCATAGGTATGTGCACTGGCCACCGCTACATAACTGAAATAATGTTGAAAACAGGGTTAAACACCACACAATAAATCAGTCAAATTCGCTTGTCTGTCAGGACTTTCAGTACTTTGACTCTATATCAGAGCTATTGCTTGATCGCAAGAGCCGTTTGGAACTTTCGAAGGTCAGGGTACATAACAAAGATCCTTTTTTAATGCATCTGCAACGGTAACTAGGTTTATTTTTCCGTTTTCGGTTGAATATTATCTCTGAAAGGGAACAGGGATAAAAATTTTCTTCGATTTCGTTGCACACCTTGTTCTTCTGTATTCAATAAAGATGCAGTTGCCAATTTGCTATTTATAGTAACGGTGTCCAACAAGGAAAATTTGGTTATCCAGTAATGGACTTTATTGGCCTACGGGTGATCCGGAGATCATGTCCCTCGGCTGTATAACGTAGCTTGATATGCACCTTCATGGTACATTTCTTCTTCGGAAGTACGCCGTTTTACCGTTATTAGAATTGTAAGGCTTCTTTTAAAAAGAAAAAATAAGTCATGATCTTTCTAAGAACATTTCCGTTGGCAAACATTTTGTACATTCAATTTTTAGCGTGATTTATCGATTTCATTGATCTTTCGTCGACAGATCGATAGATAAGAATAACTTCATCCTGGTTGTTCATGTTGTTGCTAAGCGGTTTACATGGGCGCCTCCATGTTTAAGATCACGTGATTAGTAGTTCAAAATGGAAACCTCGTTCATAAAGACGCGGTAAGATGTAGGTAAGGAATCGGCCAAGTTGTGACGATTGGTTTACACTCGTCACAACTCGGCCGATTCCGTACCTACATCTAACCTCGTCTGTATAAGGGAGGCTTCCATTTTGAACTACCAATCACATGATCTTAAACATGGCGGCGCCCCTGTAGATCGCTTAGCAACGACATGAACAACCACTGTGAAGTTATTCACTTCTATCGATCTGTCGATGAAAGCTCCTAACGGAATTGATAAACCACGCTAAAACTTGAATGTACAAACTGTTTGCCGACTGAAATACTCTTAGAAAGATAACGATAGAAAATTTACTCATGCGTTCTTTCTAAAGAGGAGCCTTACAATTTCAATAACGGTAAACGGTGTGCTTCCGGAGATGTGCGAAATGTAGCGTGTAGGTGCATATCAAGCTACGTGATACAGCCGAGGGATTTGATCACCGGATCACCCGAGGTATGCCGAATAGATTGGTTTACCTAGGTAACTGCTTTTGTGACATGACGAGGCTTGTTTGAATTCAACGTAATGGCATTTGGTCTTTGTAATGCTCCTGCCACATTCGAAAGACTTATGGAGACCGTTTTGTCAGGCCTACACTGGCAAATTTGCCTTATATATCTAGATGATATAATCGTCTATGGAAAAAGCTTCGAAGAAATGATCAACAATCTTGATCAGGTCCTTCGAGGATTTGCTGATGCTGGTCTGAAGTTAAAACCCAGGAAGTGCCAGTTGTTCAAGAAAGAAGTTGAATTTCTTGGTCATATCATAAATGAGTCAGGAGTAAGCACTGATCCCCGCAAGATAGACTGTATAAAACAGTGGCCAGAGCCGAGCAAAGTAAAGGAAATTCGCTCTTTTCTCGGCCTCTGTAGTTACTATCGACGTTTCATACCCGACTATTCTCATGTAGCCAAACCACTTACGAGGTTGACGGAGAAGAATAAAAGTTTTGATTGGACTGATGAATGCCAACATGCGTTCGACTGTCTCAAGAAGTTATTAATGGCCACACCTGTTCTAGCTCATCCAGATTTTACCAAGACTTTCATTTTGGACACTGACGCCAGTAATAATGCTATTGGAGCAGTGTTATCACAGAAGTTTGGTAAAACAGAAAGGGTTGTAGCGTATGCCAGTCGGACTCTGACCAAGTCCGAAAGAAAGTATTGCGTCACAAGGAAGGAGTTGCTGGCAGTTTAGTGCGCGGGAAATACTGTTTCTGCCTTCAAGTGGAGAGTTGAGGAAATGTTTACTTACGCAAATTCGCAAAGTTACGAAAGCTAAGTAAAGCGGGTTTACGATTTCTTTTCTTTTTTTACTTCTGAACGTAGCAGTAAAGTTACGGAAATTCTTACTCAAAATCTTACGAATTGTTTGTAAAACGGTACCCTGGCCCGTCTAACATCCTGTCCGACATTTGACAAAAAGTCATTGTAGCAAGCGTCGTTTGTCTTTCATTAAGGGACGAATGGTAAGCACTGCATTATCTTTCTCCAGGTGGCATTTTTCAAACCCATACCTATTTGATCTCTGGGCATCTTGGCTACAGAACCGGACTAATTTTTAAGGCGGCAATCGATGCAGCGAATTTCAAAATAAAATACACGTTTACTCACTAAAACCTACCTGGTACGACATATCCAGTCATGCTTACTTAGCATATAACCTATGTATCAGTCATTTTTAAACACAGCCCGTACTTAAGCCTAGGAAATAGCCCCGGTATAAGCCCAGCATGGTGGGTACATTATTTTTGTTGTCAGTCACTCGCATAAATCCTGGTTTTCCTCATGTCTATATTTAAAAACTGTATAGGCCTACAGAGATTTGCTGTTAACAATGGTAATTCAGGTTTTTTTCTTTTTTTTTTTTTGGGGGGGGGGTCCCATCTTTGAATATATTATATTTTTAAGAGATTTGTAGCTAAAAGCTGGCTTGATTATTGCACAGACGTGCTGTTTATAGCCATTTTCCGCTTGCTATTTTTAGCGGCAATTTACGCACCACCTTTTAATATTCATCCTGTACAGGATACTGTGATGCGTCATAGCAGACAGGTCTATCTTCGAAGAATATGACATGCGCTGACAACGATAACCACTGGTAGTTCGTCTATGTTAGTAATTTTTTTTTTTTTTTGAGTTAAAGTAAAGAATTCCTTATCAATTTTGGAATTTCCCAGGGGGATCCAGATGCGCGGTCCCCTGCCCTGGATCCGCTCTTAGCTGACGCGCAGAAAAAAGAAATATCTAGAATTCATAAAATTCAAATTTTGTGTCATAGAGATACCGATTCATGCTTTGTTTACCGACGCAGATTGAAAGTGTACTGTGATCTTTCCATATAGATAGCGCACATGAGGCAGCCGATGGTGACATCACTGCACTATCAGCGAAAAACTAAAAACAATGACGCAATACATGGATCCGTGGAAATCGATATTTGACCAATCAGGTCATCGCATTTATTTGGCCTGATGTGCAGCCTTTCTGTCTTCTATTTCGGCTCCCAAACAAGCGACTGTTAATGTTGGAGAAGTGCAATATTATGTGTGTTTACAACTTGAATAGAAGAAAAATTTGAAAGATGTATTTTGCGAACGTCTTACGGGAGATATACACTGAGGTTACAAGTTTGCATTATGATAATGATTGACAATGAAACATGAGCAAAGAGTTCCGATCAACGCTACTTTACACAATAGATCAATTAATGCTAGTTTTTTTTCCTGAAATTCTCTGAAAGAGACATAAAATGGTTTAAAGTGGACAACATAGGTAAAAATATATGAAATACTGGTAAAAAGAATGTAGGTATACGTTCACTGAAATATCTTACCTTGTTCAATAACCTCTGCACATCTAAAAAGAGTCACGTCATCAATGTTTCAATTTGACGTTGACGTTAGCCCTTGGTGCGTGAAGAATGCTGAATGTGTAGATACTGATCAGAGTGAAAAAAAAAAAAAAAAAACATGCAGTTTAATCTTGGATTCAAACCATCTGCTACTTAAATTCAGCGCATTTACGTGTAATGCTTACTAAAAGTACATGTAGATTTCAATTATGAAACAGACTAAGTTCTGTTTTTTTACTGTTTTGAAAGTTCAGTTGAAAAGGCAACTTACGTAGTTAAATCAACTTTTGACTTGGCCTTATTTAAGTGGATTAGCACATCTGCCACTTCCAAGGGTGTGCTGGTAAACTTTTAACTGATAGGATGTGTGGTTGATTACAAACCAGATTGCCGCTGTAATCCACTCGACCACCATTTCTCTTCAGAGAGGTTAAAACAAATTGCCGTCAATGATATTGACAAGTTTGTTAACTGACAGCACACTTTACGCATTTAAAAATCTTCATGAAACCATTTTCCCTTGAAATTGAAACTTTTCTTAGACTTACACCTCCTTGTTGAATCAGACAATCTATAAATATTTCAGAATGCTTGTAATTCAGTGTAATTTGTTATCGAAACTGATGTTGAGACAACTTAAGTAGCTTTACGAAAACATTAAGCACCTTTTACTCTAAATTATTTTAAGGCAAAACTGAGTTTTATGATGTGTTTCATTCTTTCTCACTGAAGTTCAACACTTTGCAGACCCAGGTTTTACATTGTCTATAGCCCCTGAAATTCACACTTTTTGTACAAATCATTGTGTAAATTAGTTCAAGCATCCATAATCATCATCGACAGAAACATATGGATAGGAATGCTTTCTCCGGAATTTCATCGAGAGAAACAGTCATGACAACCCGATTTAAGAAGCCTGTCTGCTATACTGTATATGTATTTACTGAATTTGTTTGGGAGCGCTTAGCAACAGTAACTAAGGAAGTCAGTTTATCCTATCGCCACGGATCCATGTATTTTGTAACGCTGTATTTTTTTTTTTGTATCGATTTTGAGATATAAGAAAACCCCTAATCTGATCGGATAATAAACTGATTTGCGTTTTTAGAATAAAAACTGAAATCTGCATTTTTTCTAAAAGGGAAAAAGACAACATTGACCAGCATGAGATTAGTTTACAAGTGCGTATTGTTGCGCACCTGTAATGTTGACAGTTCGCTACTAGTCATATGAGCATCGATTTTCCGCAAATATGGTATTGAATTATACACTTAAAAAGATGTACAGGCATTTTATTTACTAACTCGCACTCTATTTCTCATTGTTGCATAAAAGCTGTTCACACGCATTAAGGGTTAAACTAAATGTTGCTTTTAAGACCACATTATATGCCACGTCTAGTCTGGATCGTATTTAACAGCGACCACATGCAATATGAATCTGGTCCCAGAGTTGCCCACTCGGACAAATCCAATAACTAAATCTTTGCCAAAATTTCAGAAAAAAAAAAAGTTGTGCTGATTACTGGTAAAAGGAAATCCTGCAAAGTATGGATAAGTTCACTGCCGCCGCTAAATAACTTAAACAGTGTTGTAAAGGATGTGAAACACTAAATATACAAACATCTTCTTGTAACAAATTTGCCAAGATTGAGGATAGTGACAGTGAGACACCCCTATGTTCTTGCTGGAATCCGATTTCGATCTCCGCTGCCATTGCTCGTCACGCCTGAGAAATTTCGAAAATTCGACAACATGTCAATGTAAACTGTTCTCATGTTAGTTTTGAAATACAGTTTTCCTTCATATTGACCCTTGTAGGCTTCCTTAATTTTATTTCCTGAATAACATGTCGGAATGACGTAACAAGTTTAGTGTTTAAAAGCTATTAGTGAATGTAAACTTAAATTTTATACAGAGACAGGTAGCATTTAACACCACACTTCAAAGAACTAAAATACATGATATTATCAAAAGAACAGGTCAAAACTATATGACTTGATCATTTCAAGTACTGCAGTCGCTGTTAAACTATGCGTTATGCAGCGGAAAATTTTTAAAAAGTATGTGTAAAGGAAAAATTGCTCGTAAACATGTTTTAACTAGTGTTCGTTCTCAAAACGTCGATTCGTGTTCATTATTTATGTTTCACAGAGGCTTTTTCAAAGCGTCCTGCTGCAAGTATATTAAAAGGAGTTTATTTAGCACCAGATCTAATATCGCAACCCATTCGAATGTCACACCTTACGCATCTGTCACCTACCTGCAGATTTGAGTGAAAAATTCCATGATCTTTATGTGAAAATTTGTAAGTGGTTTGGTGAAACTTATCAAATGAACGACCCTATATTTGGACTTGCATACATTTTGGGCCCAAATATGTGGACAGAGATCTGTTTTGCAAGCTGCTGCTCGGTGATTTTTTAAAGGACTCGATGAACCTTGTCTCTATCCGTACTCTGAAACAAGTAGAAAAGAATCAGCTTGAAACATTTTGGCCCAAACACTGATTTTGTCCAGCAAAACCGCATCCATTTATTTTAGGAGAGAAGAATAGGGTAAAAAAACGCGGTTTGGATTCGAAGAAGACGCTTCCATTCCCGGGAAATCTAAAAATAGTATTTTGACCGATACCTTAAGTAGTATGTTGAAAAGACATGTTGAATCTTTCAATAACATGAATATCAGATTATTTACAAAAGGCCAGTGCTTGATACATGAAGTGCCCTAAGTGAATGTGCTTTCCGTTCGAAGAGACTTGGATAAGGCATATACTTTTGCATTTTTACAACCACCTGATCCATACTTGCTCGAGTAGGTGTAGCTAAATGTTAATTTCTAAAAATAACTATTAGTTTTCCTTTAAAACTGTTATCATTTCCCGAAATTCTAAAAACAGATCTTTTCATACATATGAGGTCAAACCCGCAAAAAGGTGTCAAGAGGGACAAATTCTTAACTAGATCTATACATTGTACACGTTAGTTCTACAAAGATACTCCCAAATCAAATTACCGGTGTACTGTCATTTGATTCTAGAATGTTTATGAAACTGAGTTTTTCTAAAGTTGAGTTTCGTTGCATTACATACCTTGAACAATTCTTACATCACCGTGTAACAGAATAATCATAATCTCACTATAATAAGAAATGTCTATGCAACAATTTTAAGACAGACGACGTATAATGTGCTGGAACGTAGATCTAGATATTGAACTCTTAAAGATTATGGCTCAAAGTGAAGAGAATGTAATGAATGTATGATGTTAAACGCCGTTTTCAACATCATTTCAGTTATATCGCGGTGGCCAGTGCACCTATCCATGCTTTCCTGGAGTTTCTTTTACCATAGAATATATACATGTAATTCTCAGTAAACCTCTTCTTCTCCATTGTTTTGCATTTTGTTGATTTTGCAACCCATGGACAGTTTTCTTTACCCATCCCCGCCCCACCCCTATCTTAAAATGGCTTTGTGCTGGTGAAATCGAGGAAATGCGGTCTGAAATTAGTGTGGTTCCTGTGTGGATCAGTGGTAAACTAAAAGACTTGTTACCTTGAGGCCACGGTTTGAGCCTCACTGGAGGCACAAGGTTTTTCATGGGAGTGTCCTTGGGCAGACACTTCAGAGCCCTAGTCTGGAAGGTATACTGATGAACGCTAGTAAATACATGGATATGTGTGCTGTGTGCTGTCGGCGTGATATAACCGAAACAATGTTGAATGCGGCGTAAAACACTTTTCAATCGTTATTCAATCAATCTCGAATGAGTGAGCTGTCACCGTCATATTACTGGGACTCTTCTCAACGGTGTATAAACTAAAATGAAAAACATGGTTTTTTTTTTTTCATATTTTCCATAATTAGACCCCATTAGGAGCCCTCGGTTTCTGTGGTCTATTTATAACTTAAGAATCCCTTGTTTGTAAGTTTTGACTTGAAAGTATTGAGTGCCGGTCAAATAAAGAGTATACATATCACCCCGTTACTTTTAAAGCACGTTTTTAAGCGTTTTCGCCCTAACTGTGAAAAGAACAATTTTTAACATAAATGGATTTTCATACGGAGACGAGGTAAATAATTTCAGTTTATTTTGGATTAAACAAATTATAATAGATCTAACTGGATCTGTAGTACATATATTAATATACGGTAAATGGCGTTAATTTTGACGGGTTGTGTTATAAGTAGGTCTGGAACGACGATAGTGTGTCACTTGGTGAGGATTTCAACCAAATAGTCTTTTGAAAGAAATGTATAAAACAGAACTTAAACCGGTATCATAAACGACAAATTGCATCCGCTAATAAACGTAAAAAATAATTCCGAATCAAATTACACGTTCTGTGTTTACTTGTTATTTTTGTTATTTTGTGTACATAAAGTGACACAATATCGACCTTTTAAGTATGTATAATATGCTGAACTTTGGACTTGGGACAAATACACAAGTTTGTAACCTGTTTACTTTTATCCAAACGACAACATTTTAGTCTTGTCTGGATTGAGCCTGAGCATGTGAAGAAGACGGAAATATTTTAAACGGATTTGCAGTCAAAGTAGGTAGTAATTATTGTGTGGAAAGGAGAAAATTTTGGTAATCAGCACTTGTTCCTCTTCCCGCAGTGTTTTCAAAACCCTTCTTTCTGAGGGTCGTTAATATAAGGAAGAGTAAGGTTCGTTGGCTTGAGAGTTTCTATACCAAACAGGAAAATTTCAGACTTGTCCTAAACATATTGAAAGTATTTGCAGACGACAAATTAAATGTCACGCAGATGATGAGGTAGTTTTCGAAGTGTTAAGCACTTTGGGAAAAGGGGAAATTGCTGGCTACCACACAAGCAATTTAATCGGTCTCGGCTGATCAGGCCTGTTGTAACAGGCAATATTGTTCAAGTACAATTTCTAAATTAAATCAAGTAAATTAAATTTCCCCACGGGTACGACTGGCTGAGAAAGAACGTCTCAACGAATCAAAGTCTTGAAATTTAGGATTTAGAACTGAAATTAGAATACAGGAAGCGCGGCCAGTCATGTAGTAAAAATGAAGCCCATTCATAAGGAGGCGACATTGTGGCCACGCCTTCGGCCTTTTGCTCGCCCCTTGTTTTATTGAAAGGCATCACTGCAAAACGTATGATGAAGCCCGGGCTTCAAGGCTTCCGCTTAGGTACGCGTATAGAGAAGTCGGGTGACAATAAAACAAAAGAAAGTTCTTGTACTTGTACTTCAAAATGAAAAAAAAATCCGTCTAGATCTATGGTAAGACCTACATGATGTTTCTGTATGTGTATTACAATACAGTGGTCTTGTTTTCAAAAAACATGTTAACTATGGAATCCCGAATTTTAACGACCTTGAGCAAGAAGGCCTTTGAAAACACCGTAGAAAAAAATCACTGGTTACCAACAATATCTCATTTTCCTTCACTATTGTCTACCCTTTCGAAGACGAATCCTATCATTTGAGCCGCATTTGATTTGTCGTCTGCTTTCTATATGCACAGAACTTGATAAAAAAAAAAATGTCACTTGGTAAAGAATGAAAGAGCAATATGAAGACAGATATACGGACTGGCAACAAAACATAAAGCTACCCACTTATGAGTTTTTTTTTTTTTTTTTCTTTTCGCATTAGTCTTTAAAATGGAGAAGCAGTCACATATAGCTAAGTAGGTGACAGACGGACGGACAGACTCTGTGAGAGAGAGAGAGAGAGAGAAAGAGAGGTAGGTAGGTACACAAGGATTGAGATCAGCTTACGTATATTTCAGATCATACGATTCTGTCAATGGCGAATCAATACCGGTTGTTGTAAACGAAGAACCCAATAATAACCTGTTTGTAAGTTAACTATTAGAACGTCTTTTAATTTCCACTTGGCTACAACCGTTTAACTCCTTAGCACACATTGCTCACAATCCCTAATGGCCCTGAGGAAAAAGCTGTTCGAAAACGTGGGAAAATACGGAAAAACAAAACAAAACAAACGGACAAAAAATGCTCTTGACTAGCTTTTTCTCCTTTTCCCACTATGTTTTCTACCCTATCAAAGACAAATTTCATCATTTGAACCACATTTGAATACTAAGTAGTCCTCTGCAAATGACTTCAATTTGGACAAGGCTTTGGTCTTCTGGTACGGAGTAAAGAGGTTTTCATACCTTAATGCTTACGAACACTGATTCACCGTTTCATTAACATAATTGCAATTTCATAAAATTTAGCAGGTCTACCATCTACTAGATTCCTGATCAACTCTGTTAAAACTTGAAGAAACGATCAATAGATATGAAAGAGGTTTATTATTGTAAATGTAACATAGAACCATAATTGTTACATAACCTAAAGCTGTAACATTTTGCGGAAAGTTTCATTGACAAGACGTCAAATTTAAGCTGCGCCGGCTGACGTAATGTAATGCCTGAAGTCACAGTCACAAGATGGTCTATCGTTTGTGACCGACAATTGCATCTATCGCAAATTTTGTAGATCAACGCCTTTTTAATTGCTTTACCAGAAGACAAAATTGTAGGGTTGTCCAACTCGAAAGCATTTACAGACGACAAATTACATGTGGCTCAAATAAATGGGTTTGTCTTTGAAAGGTTAGAAAACTTTGTTGGAAATATTCTTTCTTTGTCCCCAGTGTTTTAAAAAAACTTATTTCTTCGGGTCGTTAACATTCGGGACTGTGTGCTAAAGGGTTAGGCCGGCAAGTGTTTGAATTTGTTTCTGGGATTGCATTCCGTTCCTGTTCCAGAAAGCGTAGACCTACTGTGCTAACGTCGCTGGCTAACGGGGATCTTGAAACAATAGTTTTTGTACACGAGTTACTTCGGAAGACGAGCCTTACCAAAGTTGGCTCACAGAGTATGAAGGTGTTGCATTATATCTAACTTTTGTCAGCCAATAAACCAACATTCGTTTTGATTGTTATTAGATCCTTTCAACGCTGAACGCACGTTCTGCGCAATCTGTGCCTGGTCTCCTCCGTCCACAAAAACCATTGTTTTCGCATATGGCGTTGAAAAGGTTAAACTATGATAAAAACAGTTCAACATTTTGGTCGACATTCCCGTTTCTCGCCGATCCCCGTTAGCGCAATGCGTAACGTACTGAACTTGAGAACATGGGGTCGCTGGTGCGAATTCCCCCCTTGGCAAATTTATTTCTGAGGATTGATGATATCATTGCAACAAGATTTGTCCCCCGCTCACCGCTGATCATTGTTGCGACGATGGTTATGTGGGAAAGCAGTCAGTAGCTTGCAAAGAATACACTTAACAAAACTTCTAAACGGCCAATTTTAAGCTGGAATTCCCCGTAGACCGTTTTTGGCGTCCACTGTCCAAAGAACAGACAGTTCGTTTGGTTTGATTTTTTGGAGAATAATTGGACAGTGTAAAAGCATACTTCAGCCTTCAAAAAGAGATGCTTTCTGTTGGTAAAATCGAGAATCTTTTCGTAACATTACCATGTCTAACGTCCAGATATTTGTGATAATTTGTTTTTATTTGCCTGTCCTATTATCTAGTCAAATTTACAGGAGAAACAAAAGTGGCCGGTTAGAAGTTTTGCCGAGTGTATATAGCTGACATAATGTCGAAAACTGCAATAAACACCATTCAATCAATCAGATGAATCCTTTTTCACTCAATTCTATTTCATAGACGTTGGTGAAGACCTTGAAGTGCATTTCCAGCGATATAGAGCGCATTAAAGACTGTTTGGAAACCACAAACGAATTGTTTCAAACAGTTGATGTATTAAAAGACACTGTTGGATACCTGGTGCGACAGAATAACTGGCTGTGTGAATCAATGAAAACAATGAAGAAAGATTTAAGAACACTGAGAGACAAAAAAACTTCATCACAGAAAGTTGGAAAACAGAAAAGCAGCAATGGCGTGGGAAAAGGTGGGTCGTTTTAATGTCAAACAACGCATGGGGGAAAAAGACTTATTACAAAAACATTGTATTGTGGGGAAAAAAAGAGAAAATGATGGTATCTCTTTTTTCCACGATGTTTCCTACTCTTTCCAGGCTCAATATCGTCATCTCGGCTGCATTTAATGTGTCGTCTGTAAATACTATCTATTTGGAAAAGGTGCATTGAACCCCCTCTTGCCAGAGCATACATGAAATTGTGTTAAGTGTTTAACTTCCCTTTTAAATGATATTTCAGTCAAATTAAGGCACCCATTCTTCGCACAACATTAATTTCGAGCCACTGGCTGCTTTCCACTAGATACATCGTAGAAACAATGTACAGCAGTGATAGAGAAATGAATGGTGGCAATGGCCACTGTATATCTCTAAAGAAGAGTTTGACTGAGCTTGGATACGAACTCACGAACCCTTGATTTTACCATTAGGCTGCTAAGCGCGACTCGCTGGCCTTTTGCGGACAGCATAGATCAAGATCAGACTGCACAGAACATGCAGTGAGATCTTGGATCTAAATCGTCCGATACAGAGATATCTTTCTTCCAAAAATACCTTTGCAATAGGAAAATTTGGATTTATACTAACCGTTTGAAAATTCCATTTCTTTTATTTAGCAGGATAAGGGTTCTAGTCCTGGGGCCGTATTCACCTGTCATTCTTAATTTTATTCTAAGTCTATTTCTAAACTTAGCAACATACACAACGTCTGGGTCCATATTCACCAACCATTCTTAAGAATGTTCTTTGTCTTCTTCTCCAGAATTTTCTATATTTGAAAGTAACACAGCTCCTGATTGGCTAAACCATTTGGATAAGCCAATCAGGAGTTGTGTTACTTTCAAATGTGGGAAATCTTGGAGAATAAGACTAAGAATATTCTTGAGAATGGTTCGTGAATACGGGCCCTGATAGTCTAAACTATTTTGTTTGTGTTGCTTTCAAATTTAAAGAATTGTTTAGAATAAGACAACAATTTTTTAAGAATGGTTGTTGAATACGAATCTTGTTCATCCCTGACTGAGGCAACCAGCAATACCAAAGAGTTGCTCCAGTAAAACTTTGATTTAACAAATACTGCATGTATTTTACCTTTAGGCTTCTAAGAGCGACTCACTGACCTGTTGCAGACAGTGTAGATCAAGACCAGACTGTAGTCTGATCTTGAATCTGCACTGTCTGATAAGAAGATTTTTTTCCCTCAAAAATATCTTTGAAATACCAATGGAGTTTTACTATCGGCTTGAAATTTCCATTTCCCTTATTTAGCAAGTTAAGGGTTAATTTAAGGGCTAAACCTTATCCTGCCGTACCCGACTATGGACGAGCACAGAGGAGATCAAAATGAACCTGCACAAATTTTCAGTCCGATGGTGGTCTTCAGTCTTCTCTTTTCTATCAATGGGATTGGAAATATGATTTAAAGAGGCTAACAAACACCTTGCAATGTATCAAATCCAGGCTAGAAAAAGCTCAAAAAGTCATGCTCACGGTCTAGAGCGACACTAAGATATCAAAGGGGAAAATACAACTGTATATTGTAAATATAACGTTGTACTATGACTATGGTGTGAAAGTTTAAGTTTGCAATAAATTTCATCCAGCAACATGTTAAATTTTAAGGTTCAATAAACACTATGGACCAACGTACAGTCTCGCAAATCGGAAGCTGCAGTCACTGTACACCGAAAATTAGTTAGCTGCGGTAAACAAGTTTGCAAAAACAGGCTCGCAAGGGAATTCTATTTGACTGAAACTTATCAAATGTGTATCATGTGAAAGCTAGGATACTTTTCTACTCACATGTACTGCGATGTAGGACATAAAACCTGCCGTTTTTGCACAATAATGCCGAATCACTGATTTTTGCCGCTGACGGTTGCTGTGACCACTAAACTTTTGGTTTCTATTCCTCTGGGGAGACTTTAAACCGCTTTCTGATTATCGATGCAAAATACTCATTCATTTCACTAAACAAAAGAGAGTTTTGGCGTCTTTCAGGCACGAAAAAAAATGTAAAGGTTAATGAAGTTCATTTAGGCTACCAACAATTTACTTTATGTTTTACTGTCACGTGTGTGTCTGAAGTAAGTTTTCAACAGTAGCACGCAGATGCCTTTCCTTCGCCCGTCAAATCAGTAGATCTCAGCTGTGGAGCACTAACGGTATAATTGTGTATTGGACACATTCGTTACACATTGTCATTTGGCAGTGTTTGCCCAGTTAGAAGGCTAAATTTCTGCAATAGTTCCATAAACCAAAATCAAGACATTTACGTGGTCAAAGAGGCATCACAGAATATCGACTGTGTCTGGGACCTCGGCTAATTTGCCCATGCATTAAAAGCCATACTTTCCAAATCAAAAAAGTTTGAAGTCCCCATCGTATCTTTACTTGAAAGCCGGGATCGTATATTACAATCTACGATCCCTGTTGAAAGTGAACTAAAAAGCAATAAAGCAGCTGAAAAATTATGTCAATGTATGCTTTACTTTCAGGTCATAAATCTGCTAAAGCCTTAGCACTGTCACAGTCAATTCACATGGAGGAAGCACTACAAGAAAATGTTCTAAAATTTGTGGAAGAGTTATCATTTGACAATACATCCATACCTGACAGGATGATAGAATCTGAATGCCTGAGTGATGACGAATGTGCCACTTTACTATCTAAACAAGGCAAAGATCAAGTTCGATGTCTTCTCTATAAACTAATGGGTCGTGGACCTGAAAAAATAACAACTTTCTTGCAGATTCTCGATGAACACAATTATGAGCGTCTCACCAATGGTGTTTATGAATCTTTTAAAAGAATAAATCAAGAATACAAAGACTCTAAAATAGAATGCTTAGTATGCTATATCAAGAAAAATGTGGATCTCAGAGATATAAGTGATTATCTCTTTCACAAGAAAATGATCAAGAGAGAAATATATGGAGCAATCCTTGAACCTGGCGCATTACATGCACAAAGAGACTTCCTCTGGTCCAACATCTTTGATGGCGTTAATATGGCAGAAAACATTGAACATGCGATAGAACATCTGATAGAGGCCTTGAAAGGGAAATATGATTATCTAACGAAGTATTTTTATGAAACTCAAAATTTACAGTGTTTGTGCCATCCAAGACATAGACGCCTCCACCGCCGCAGACATCATATAAGTGAAGCTGGTAGTCAAACTGATTTGAGCTCCACATCAGATATGTCAAGGCTCTCCCAGATTGAACAAAACATAGACCAGTCTGAGGTTGATAGAGTGTCAGTATCAAGTTCAACGAACCTTGAGACGACAAGCTTTGCCAATTTAGCCTCATATCTGACAAAAAAGCATGATGGACCATGTGATTCAACCACACAGAATTTTGTAGAGCTTCCAATTGACTCTGACCGCAGGACAAGACATCAATCAGGAAAGTTTCACATGGGGGACCAAACTGATCTGATATCAGATTGCAAGAGGCAACAAAGTGTGCCATACATTGAGGTTTGGGATGACGAAAAGCGACCCCAATATGAGAAAAGTTTCAGCGTCAGCAGTACCGTCACCACATGTCCACAAACACCAACGACAGAGTCGGGGGATGATTCTCCAGATCTCAATGCAGAATCTACAACTGACCTGGGTCCTAGTGACTTTCAACAGAGTAGTATACAGGTGGATCCAGATGGAAACGAAGGACATGAAATGCCAAAACCTCAAGACAGCCATGATCAGTCTTCTGATCTTATTTATGATCCAGCAGAATCCATCACAATACAGAGCTTGAGAAGAACATCGGAAAGGTCAAAGGAGGAAGAATCTCCACATGAGGATAGTGATGAAGTTTTCTCTAAAAGGGAATGAATGATATCTAGGAGTTTAATGTGGAATAAAAAGCAACATGGATCTTCTGTTGACTAAATCGAAGACAGATTCTGCACCATCAACATGAATGAACAGCGGCATCATCCAAAAACTGGAAAGAGGAGAGAGAAAACTCCATCAATATAAATCAGGAGAACCTTTTGCTCAAGCTGCAATCATGTAATCACAATCCACGACAAAGGAAAAATCCATGCAATCCAGCCTGACTGACCCATTTTCAAGGCCAACCACAAGTAACTGGGACTACAAAAAATGGACAGACGAAACAGACTGATACAGATCAATCACTTACAGAAGGAAGTGATACACTGGGATAACATTTCATGAAAGCATTCATTTTGTTAAAAAAAAAAAAAATTGTATTGTGTTACCATTCCTTCTCCTTCCACCTGTTTTGCCTAGCTTTGAAATATGCAGTTAGGATCAAAATTGTTCTCTGTCGGAGTCCTGTAAGAAAATTTATTGGTTGAAGTTTAAACATTTACTAGTATTTTGAAATGTTGGGTAGCTCCTGTTGTCTTCAATTATCGCTTTGAGCATATCTGTCAGTGTATTTGGTAATGTCTATCTCTCGGCATTAGTCCTAAGACCTCATTTACAATAGTGATAAGGAAGCTATGAGGAAGTATGCAGTCTCAATGCATTACTTCGTTGTCCTGGGTTTTTTGACTAGTGATGGGAACGAATATTCGAATATGCGGTTTTTCCGCAATATTCGAATTCGAAATCGGCATTCGAATATATATTTTTTTTTTGAGGGAAAATCATAAACCTTAAATTTTAGAAAAAAAAAAAACCTTTTAAAGAATGTGAGGAAAGGTTGCATACTTTCGTATACCGATAGGCACATATTAACTTTCAATGTGTAATTCTTACGCTAATTGATAACACCTGTCAAGGCAGTGCAGGACAATAACTGTTTATAACAGTTTTCAATTCAGCGTTTTATAATAAATGCTGCCGATTTGTCTCACAGTTTGCAAACTATCCAATATTAATCCGTTAATTGTAGCACCTGTAAGATTAAACAAGGTTTTCATACCGCACGTGTTAAAATGACGCTCCAAACTGTCATTAACGATTACTCTTTTATGGACCAATCATTAATTAAAATTTTATGTTATGTTAGCCAATCACATTTTGATTGATTGGAAAACACACTTTGTTGAGTTTATATCCTTCAGTTCGTTCTTGAGCTATCCAACCGAACATCGTCAAAAGCGAAATAAAAAAAAATCACTATGCCTTCACGCGTTTGGAATTACTTCACCCGTTCCAGTGACAAGAAGATCGCAACTTGTAACATTTGTAACCAGGAGTTCGTGTACAAGGGCACAACTTCAAACCTACTTAACCACTTGAATGGACAGCATCCCTCGGCTGAAACCAGAGAACCCGTGAAACAGACGACATTATCGCTATTCGTCAATAGTCCGAAGAGGGGAAAAGGCGACGCTGAAAAAATTACTCAGGCCATCGCTGACATGATAGTTTCCGACTTTTTACCTCTGAATATTGTTGAAGGTGACGGGTTCAGAAATCTTATGAAAATCGTGACTCCTGACTACACCGTTCCATGCAGAAAGACTATCCGATCCAGAATAGAGAGAAAACACGAAGTAAAGAAAGAGAAACTCATCCAGTCCTTGAAATCTGTTGACGCAGTTTCCATAACGACGGACACTTGGACATCAAACTCTACCGAAAGCTACCTCACTGTAACAGAACACCGCATTACCAACGACTGGAAAATGAAAGCCAACGTCCTTTTCACAAGAGCCATGCCTGAAAGACATACAGGGGAGAACATCGCCGACAGACTCAAGAATGCTAAGAATTCGATATTTAAAACAAAGTCAAAACCTGCGTCCACGACAATGCCCGAAATATGGATAGTGCGGGAAACCTGTGTGACAAATGGGGAGACTTGGGATGCTTCGGACACACGCTACAGCTCTGCCTGAAACCAGCGCTTGAACTTCCATCGGTGGCCAAACTAACGAACAGATGCAGAAAACTTGTGGGCCACTTTAAGCACTCTACTACGCTCACAGCTACCCTAGAACAGCGCCAAAATGCGATGGACATTCCTCAACACACGCTGATACAAGACGTCGCTACCAGATGGAACTCTACGAACGAAATAATGTCCCGATTACTGGAACAGAGAAGAGTTCTTTGAAAGTGAAAGAAAGTATACGCGAGCAGCTGACAGCCAGATACAAGCCTACCTCCGACTCCGCCGCACAGACAACACCGGCATTGGAATCTCTCCTTAACATTCGATACAAGAAACTTCTTTTCTTCGCCGCCCAGCAGAGAAAGACAACCATCGCCGAATTGGAATCGAGACTTGACGATCTACCGCTCCGACTACCATCAACAGAATGTGACGATGAGGCTCCGACTAAACGCCGAAAGTTGGACTTTATTGATTATGGTGCTAACGACAGGTCAACAGAGGACGAATTATTGAGCTATCTGAGTGAGAAAATGGTTGACACCGACCCATTATTGTGGTGGAAAGAGAATGAGAATAGATTTCCAAAAGTGTCTGTGATCGCTAAACAAGTGCTATCCGTGCCAGCCACCTCTGTGCCCTCTGAGAGAATATTCAGTACAGCTGGTCGTAATTTATATCGTGAACGTAATTCGCTCCATAATTAAATGTTATTCATCAGAATACATGTTTAAATCGACAGTTACATGGTAAAGTTATTCATAAACGACCAATTAATACTGCACGCGACACTTTTTTCGTTGCATTCACAATTTTAGGCATATTAACGTCAGCTTCCTCACTGGCTCACTTCCGGTAACCTCCTATGACCTTTTCAAAATGATACGAGTCATCTGATTGGTCAAACTTTTAACGGCTGTTTTGAAGCGTAAAAATGTAAGACAACACTCTTGCCGTCCCTGCCTGGCCAGTAAGAACAACATTGTGTCCTTCTGAAATAAATTTTAAAGCTGCTCTATTTTGGAGTTGTCAGCATAATTACAAGTCTAGCAATCTGTCTCTTGAAAAAGTTTGACAGATCGCGGGAAAATTCACGCCAGACACGCCTAACACACCTTTCCTATTTGTTCAATCAGATCGCCTGTTGTAAAAAGAGTCTGTTGAAGTCAGTTGAAAGTCAATCAGACCGGAAGTGGACGTAAAGTGAATCTTCTGGGCAAAAGTAACTCGTAAAAAAACTTCAATTTCTTCGATACATTTAAGTAAGTTAAATGTTACTTACCATTTCTACTTGAATAAATATATCTTCCTTCCAGCCATTTGATACTTTTTGCACACGACTGTGTTTTATTCGAAAAAATTACGGCGATACGGAAGAGGTCAATTTGCCTTGATTACCATGTTATTTATTAGGTTACACATCAGCAACGATTTTAAATAATGATCGAGCGCCAGTGCATCAAACAAGGTAATCTTCATCACAAAGGAAAAGTAAACTTTAATGTTTATTTTTTCTTTCTTTCTCTGCAGATAAAAATAAATTGAGATTACGAAAACAGTCTAACAAAACATGAAATTTCGGATGAAGCTCGTAAAATCAAATAAGTGAATAAGGTACCGGTACCCGGACATACCCTATATTCGGATATATGGTTACCAACTTTATAAACTTGATAAAAACGAATATTCGAATATATTCGAATATCAAAAACGAATATTCGAATATCTATTTTAGTATTCGTTCCCATCCCTAGTTTTTTCACAGAAAGATTGATGGAAGTCATTGGTTGGAATGCCACAAAGTTTGAAAGACAAGTGTCAAGTAACATTTTTACCAGCATAACCCTAATAATAACAGACTGAACCAGAACTGTCACAAAGGAAACTCAATAGGGAAAACATGTTAACCTTTATCCTGCTAAATAATAGAAGTGAAACTTTCAAGCCGATAGTACTAACCCAAATTTTCTTATTTCAGGGGTATTTTTGGAGGAAAGATATCTCCTTATCGGATAGTGTAGATCTCAGATCAAACTGTATGTTCTGTGCAGTCTGATCTTGATCTACACTGTCCACAAAAGGTTAGTGAGTCACGCCCAGCAGCCTACGGATTAAAACCTAACATGAATTAGGTCTCAACAAATCGAATTTCCAGGGGAGATAATTCTTCAATGCTTGGGAGCAAACATCTGAATTTTTAGTTTCTGGTTTACAGTCATACAAAGTTTTGACACAATGACAGTGAAACTGAAAGGGGGTTTCCAATGCAAATATACCCATGTGCATGTTCACAGAACAACTGGCTGATTCCAGTAAACCCCAGAAAATATTCATTTTGTGGGGTTATAAATAGGAGCTTTATCACTGCTAACAATGCATTTCATGACCGAGTACTTTATGCTATAAAGTGATTTTAACCCATTACCACACAATCCCGACTTTTGACAACCCTAAAGAAGAAGGCTTTTGAAAACTTTGTGCGAAAAGGAGAAAATGCTGGTAACCAGCATTTTCTCCTTTTCCCACAATGTTTACTAACCTTATGAAGACAAAGTCAATCATTTGAGACACTTTTGTCAGCTACAACTGCTTTCATTTTGGACCAGTCTACAATTCTGTCGTTTGGTAAAGAGTTAAATCATGATAGTACATTTAGTGTAGTGATAAAGTTGATGATTTTCCTAGGGATTTTCACTAAGATGTAAGTACTGATTTCTCTTTGTGACAAAGTTTGATTAGGATTTAAAACGTTGTAAGTTTATATTTAACTCTTTCCTCACAATCCCGACTTTTAACGACCCTGAAAAAGAAGTTCTTTGAAAACATTGTGGGAAAAGGAGAAAATGCTGGTAACCAGCATTTTCTCCTTTTTCCACAATGTTTTCTGAAACAAACTTCCATTTTTCGGTAACATTTATTTTGTCGTCTGCAAATGCTTTCAATTTGGACCAGTCTAAAATTTTGTAGTTTGGTAAAGGGTTAAACTATAGATACAGGTACTCATAGTGCATGCCTCCTCAGTCTGACTGTAAACATATGAGTGGCCCTCTGGCAAAAGGGCATATAATGCATCTCCGAGATACATCGTATTAAGTGAGTCATTATATAATTATGGATCCATAAAATCTGTTTTGTCTACCAACCGACTGAATGATTAGGTAGACTGGTTTTTTGACATGCAGAAAAATTACCAATTGTAGAAAGATTCAACCTAGGTAATCTTGTGCGGACTGTGCAGGCTGACATGGGTCGATACTTTTTGCAGATACATTAAACTCCCATTTCACAATGCATGACTCATACACAATAAATCTATACAGGAATCCTAGAACTACGAGTCTGAAACATACCCCGAAATGGTTGTCGTGTCAATGGATGGGCAAACAAAAAAATTGAAGTGGTCACACTCTGTGAACCATGCTCTGTGAAAAGGGGGCCTAATGCATCTGCGAAAAGTATCAACCCAGGTCAGCCTGCGCATTTAGCGCAGGTTGACCTGGGTCGATACTTTTTTTGCCCAATTTTCTACATGTCAAAGGACCAGTGTACCTCATAATCCAGGTGTTTGTTAAAAAAGTGGCTATCATAGATTCATAATTATGAGATGGCTTTCTTGGTATTATGCATTACAGAGATACATTAAGCTCCCTTTTGTCAGAGCATGGCTATGTTTGACCAGTCATAACAAAAATTGCAAATACACAAGGTCCCGTGTTAGGAAGGCTTTCATTAAAACTTCAGCCAAATTGAATGACAGCTGTATCAAGTGTAGCCTGGGTTCAGGCAGAAATAATTTTAATCACTCTGTATCATGCTCTCTTTAGAATCGTGGTCAGCTATTGATCTTTGGCAGCTATATGTTTATTGTTTTCATTATTATTACTGCCTGGGGACATTCCAGGATCTACCCATATATATCAATTATGTCGGTATTCTAATTATAGACTTGTTTATCATGTGATGTCACAACATTAACAACAATGGATTCACGTATTTTCAACCCATTCATCGTGACCTTCAACAACACTTGTTACAGCATCCTTTTGAAAAGATTTCAGTCAAACAGCCCAAATGATTAGCAGCTATTGTTATCTTCCAAAGTAATTGTGAATAACCTGTGTGAAATTTTGTTGTCAATATTTTCAAAGATGGCTAACAAACAAGAAGTGATCAAAGCAAGGCTGTTGCATTTTGGTATCTATTTTTAGTCATTCACATTCGAAAACTGATGGCAGCAATATCTGGTTTACCCCAATGTGAGATGAGGTAAACTAGATGTTGCTGCAGTTGGATTTCAGATGTTCCCAGGCTCTCATTTTTGACAACTGTAAGTCATAATGATAGAATAGGAAAAGATGAACAGACTGGAACCCAGGCTATCTGAAGTGAACAGCTCACAAAATTGTGTCTACAGACAAACAGGCAACCAGACTTCAATATAATCCTTGCCAAACTAAATCATGTGGGGTGAAATTAAGTACCTGTATTTCTAAGTTGATTTTGTAATAGATCCTGTATTTTTATTTGAGCTGCACTCTGGGAAAAAAAGGTATTATGCATCTCTGTGATGCATTATACCAAACAAGTCATCATAATACTTATGGATCAATAACAACTGACTGAATCATGAGGTAGCATGGACCTTGGACATGCAGAAAATTAACAAATAGCTAAAATTTGACCTATGTCAGCCTGCTTGGACTGTGCAGGCTGCCATGGGTTGATATTTTCTGCTGATGCATTAAACCAGCCCCCATTTTCAAAGAGCATGGCTCATTTGTAGTCAAATACAACAAATTCTGATATGACGTACATGTAACAGACAAGAAGCCAGGTTTTGTTATTTTCTTTTTTTCGTTTTTGATATAACTTTACATATAATAATACAAAACAACATCCATAAACTCTTCATGTCATAATTGTAACAGTTCAAAAGAATACCCCAATTATCTCTCTCTCTCTCTCTGTGCATGCATGCTCTGGCAAAAGGGGATTTGATGTATCTCCATAATTCAAAAGTAAGTCATCACATAATTGTGGATCCATAAAATAAATTTTGTCTATCAACCGGCTGAATCTTGAGGCAGTATGGTCCGATGAAATGCAGAAAATTGACCAAAAGCAAACAGTTTTGACACAGGTCAGACTGGCAGACGGAGGAGGCCAAACTGGGTTGATTCTTTTTGCAGATGCATTAAACCCCTTTTCAGAGAGCATGGCTCATGTGTAAATACAAACTAAATTTGTTAGATTTTGGACATTTTGTACATAAATAAATGAAATCCTATGTTTTCTAACTAAACTGTAAACTCCTTTTTCTTTGAAGGGGGGGGGGGGGGGTGGAAAGAGAAGGGATAGGTATTAATTAGGTGAATTGCGTTTTACATCTCTGCGTCATTATTTCAGTTATATTACAACAACAGCTCTTTTATTTTATATATTTCTTGGGTGTCACCTCCACTGGACTGGACTACAAAGTACCAGTACTAGCCACAGGACACTCCCATCTAAATCAAAGTGCCTCGAGTGATGATCAAACTTAGGGTACCTCGTTTACTTACCCTACATCTTAATCCTTGAGACACAATGAGTATTCTGCTGAACACAACTTCATAATTACTAAATTTGGATTTGCTTTCTAACAGTGTTTTTCGTATATTTAGCAGTTAAAGAGCTTCTAACACATGATGGCAGTCTTGAGCATAAATATGAATACAAAATTACTTGAGGCATTTTCCCTCGAATTCTGTCATTTTTTCCATATTTGCTCTTCATTTATTATGGACTACAATGACACTGGGTCAATACATGGATCCGTGGCGATGAGATAAACCGACTTCCTTGGTTACCGTCATTAAGGGCTCACAAACAAACGCAGTAAATATATATACAGTATAGCAGAAAGGCTACTTAAATCGTGCTGTCATGACTGTTTCTTTCGATTAAATTTCGGAAAAATATTCCTTTTCATATGTTTCCGCCGATGATGGATTCTCGGCAAGAAATATATGAATACTTGAACTTATTTAAACAAGGATTTGTACAAAAAGAGTGAATTTCAGGGGCTACGGACAATGTAATACATCTGCCAGCAAAGTTTTAAACTTCTGCGAGAAAGAATGAAACACCTCATAATCCTCAGTTTTGCTTAAAAATAATAGAATTAAAGATTAATATTTTTGTAAGGCTTGTTAGGTTGTCTCAACATCGTATTCGATAATAAATGACACTAAATTACAAGCATTTTGAGATATTTATAGATTGTCTCATTCAACAGAGAGGTGGAAGTCTTGAGAAATGTTTAAATTTCAAGTTAAGGGAAAATGGTTTGCCTGATGATTCTAAAAAGTGTAAAGTGTGCTGTTAATTAACAAACTTGTTAATATCATTGGCGGTAGTTTGTTTTATCTTATGATATACTGAAGACGACGGGTGGTCGAGTGGATTACAGCGGCAATCAAACACACATCTTATCAGTTAACAGTTTACCAACATACCCTTTGAAATGGCAGATGTGCTAATCCACCTAAATATGGCAAAGTCAAAAGCTGATTTAATTAACATAAGTTGCCTTTTGTGCTGAACTTCCAAAACTGTACAAAACAGAACTTGGTCCATTTCATAATTGAAATCTACATGTACCTTCAGTAAAGAATACACGTAAATGTACTTAATTTAAGTAGCAGATGGTTTGAATCCAAGAAGTAACTGCATTTTTTGCACTCTGATCTGTATCTACACATTCAGCATTCTTCATGCACCAAGGGTTAGTGTTAACATCAAACTGAAACACTGATGACACGTGCCCTGTTTTGGATGTGCAGATGTTATTAAACAAGATCAGCTATTTGAGTGAACGTACTTTCTCTTTAGTAGTATTTCATATATTTTACCTTTGTTTTCCACTGTAAAACATTTTTTTTTCTGAGAGTTTCAGAGGAAAAAAAATAACATTAATTAATCCATTGCGTAATACAGCGTTGACCGAAACTCTTTGCTGATGTCCCATTTTCAATCATAATCATAATCCAAACTTATAATCTCTTCGTATATCTCACGTAAGCAGTACAAGATCGCAAAGCATACCTTTTAAACTTTTTTCTAAAATTTAAGCGTTGTAAACACACATGATATCGCACTTCTCCAACATTAACAGTCGCTTGTTTGTGAGCCGAAATAGCAGACAGCAAGGCTGGACATCTGGCCAAATAAATGTGATGACCTGATTGGTCAAATATTGATTTCCACGGATCCATGTATATTTTATGATGCTGAAAACTATTGCACATAACAGCAAAAACATGTTAACCCCTTGACCAAACAGTCCCATGTTTCAGGACCTTGAGGAAGAAGGTTTTTGAAAACATAAGGGGAATTGGAGTAAATGCTGGTTGCCAGCTTTGTCTCCTTTTCCCACAATGTTTTTTTGATTCTTTCACAAATTCTATCACTTTAGCCCAATTTTCTTTTTGTCTGCATATGTTTTCAAAAGTTTAAATTTTTTTCATTTGGTGAAGAGTTACATACTTGCTGAGCATAAAGCATCACCTGAGATTCTACATAGAGACTAATTTTAGCCAGATACATCAATAACTAGCAAAGCAATACACAAAAGAAGAAAAAAATTATGAAAGGAAAATACATATGATTTGTTGGCTTGTAAAGTTTACATTCAGGGAAAACAAACAACTGCCTGTAAACAGCAATGGCCTTTTTTTCCCTTGTGTTTTCAGACATGGTCTACCACAGGGTAAGCAAATGAATTTTGAGAAGAAAGTTGGATTTCATTAACTCTTTACCAAATGACAAAAAATTAGACCAGTCCAAATTGAAAGCATTTGCAGACGACAAAATAAATGTGATTGAAAAATTAAAATTTGTTTTGAGAAAGGTAGAAAACATGGTGGGAAAAGGAGAAAATGCTGGTTACCAGCATTTTCTCCTTTTCCCACAAGGTTTTCAAAAGGCTCCTTTCATAGGGTTGTTAAAAGTCGGGATTGTGTGGTAAAGAGTTAACGGAAAAGAACCTTTGGTGTGTTAGCACTATACCCAACAATCCTGTGTTTAAAACTTTAGAAAACATTGTGGGCAAAGAGGGAAGTGCTGGTAACCATAAATTTTTCCCTTTCTCCACAATGTTTTCAATCCGTTCAGATTTAAGTCTAACCATTTAAAACAAATTTAAATTGGTCTTTGTAACTCCAGTCAATTCTGACAACACAAAACTTTTTGTCGTCTGTTAACCCTTTCCCGAACAATCCTGTACTTCAATGACCCCAACGACAAAGACTCTTGAAAACATTGTGGGAAAAGGAGAAAATGCTGGTAGGTAATCAGCATTTTCTCCATCTTTCCTATCCTACCAAAGTCAAATCACATTACTGTAGCCACATTAAGTTTGTCATCTGCAATCTAATTCAATTTGGATAAGTCTACCACTGTGCTGTGTCACAAAGAGGTAACTCTTTACAAAAAACATTCTAGAGTTTTAATGACCCTTGAGAAAAAAGACTTTTGAAAACATTATGGGAAATGGACAAAATGCTGGTAACCAGCATTTTCTCCTTTTCCCATAATGTTTTCTACCCTATCAAAACAAATCATGCCATTTTAGCAATATCTTATTTATTCAAATGCCCTCAATTCGAACAAGTCTAAAATTCTGTAGTTTCTAAATAAAATATTAGAGTATTACATCAGTCAAACCCATACCACTGAGTTCACTTTTGGAAAAACCACAACCTAGAATGAGACACAAACTAAAAAAGCATTCGATAACAATACCTACTTTTTCATTAAATGAGGACAATAGCAAATGCTCCTTCCTTTAATATTTTCATAAGTGACCAGCTGCTTGTACAGTCGTATTTGTATGTTGGTTGGTTATTTCCTCTCACCACTTCATAAATACTCACAACTTTGCAGACTGCAACCAGTATAGTCACTTTCAGGATTTGGTTTTGGTTTGTATTGGAGATTAATGCCATTTTAACAGCTTGGGTCATATCATGGCAGTCAGTGATGCACCCATGTGTTTCCTGGCTTTCTCACACTAGTACTGACACAACTTTCTTTCCTAAGTGAAAAATCGCCGGAAAGCAAGTTCGCCTCAACCGAGTATTTATCTCGCAACCACGAGGTCACAAGTCAGATATGCTAACCACTGAGCTACCTGGGCCGGCTCACTTTCAGGAAGATTTCAGCTTTGGTAACATCATGGTTAGGAAATATGCTTTGTTGAAAGTACAAATCATGCATGACAACTATAAAACATCCACAAAACTGGATATCTATAAGAAATACTGGTAATGCATAAAAGGTCATGTACAACCTAAAATATGGAAAAAGTGTATAACTCGCTGCCAACTCAAATATTTGCAGGAAATAGTGTTTAACTCTCACAACAAAATCCCAAGTTTTAATGACCATGTGGATGAAGTCTTTTGAAAACAGTGTGGGAAAAGAAGAAAATGCTGGACCATAAGCAGCATTTTCTCCTTTTCCCACAATCTTTTCTATCCATTTAAAGACAAATTCCATCATCTGAGCCATTGTCGTCTGCTGATGTTTTGAATTTGGACAAGTCCACGTTTTTGTTGTGTGGTAAAGAGTTAAAACATCCTTGTTAAATATGGATAATCACAATAAAAGGAGATCTAATAAATGAAATCATGTGGAAATATGTGGCAAAAGGAGAAGCAGCATGGAATTCCTTTTTTCATAATGACAAGCGGTTGTCTGCAGCGAGCCGAAGGAACTTGTCTGCAGGTGGTAAATGGAATGGAAAAAAGTAGGCTTTGTTGACATCAATCTGTTGAAATGAGATCCCCACTGTCTGCTGTTATTTCTATACCCGGCTCTTCACCAGCTTCTTCATCCTCATCGTCGACACCATCGTTAAACTGATTTGATGTATCGTATGTAAATGTTCCCCGGGATAAATCCACCTCTATTGGAAATACAACGGCTTCTTTCATAACAGTATGGCAGTCATTATGGTATTTTGCCATACCTGACACAAATCTTTGTAACTGGAACACAATATCTTGAACTGCAATGTAGAAAACAAGCTCTTTCTAAAGTAACAAATATTACCCTCATCAACATTGAAAAGCATCTGCAGATGGAAAATAAGAAATTGATATAAATGAACTGAATTTCTCTGAAAGGGTAGAAACATTGTGGGAAAAGGGGAAAATGTTGGTTACCAGCATTTTCTCCTTTTTCCACATTGTTTTCAAGTTTTATTCCGCAGGGTTGTAAAGACAAAGGATTGCTTGGCAAACCAATGTTGTTGGGACTTATCAGGTAACTATTTACCAAACAATCAAATCTTAGAATTGTCCAAATTGAAAGTGTTTGCAGATGACAAATTGAATGTGGCTTAAACTTTAGAATTTGTCATTGGAAGGGTAGAAAACATTTTGTGAAGGAGAGAAAATGATGATTACAAAGATTTTCTCCATTTCAATCAATGCCTTCTACCCTTTCAAAGACAAATTCAATCATTTCAGCCACATTTAAATTGTCCTCGCAGAAGCTTTCAATTTGAGCTAGTCCACATTTTTTGCCTGTAAAAGACTGAAGGAAGAAGACATAAAAAACAAAATGAACATGTGTTAGCCTTTTACTACATGATCCGGACTTTTAACAATCCTGAAAGAGAATGTTTTAGAAAATATTTTGGTAAAAGGAGAAAATGCTAGTAACCAGCATTTACTCCTTTTCCCACAATGTTTTCTGACCTTTCAAATTTAAATTTCAAATTCTGAACTACATTTATTTTGTCGTCTGCAAAAGCTTTAGATTTGGATGAGTCTAATATGTTGTCGTTTGGTAATGAGTTCCGGTTAACCGTATACCAAACTGTCTGGTTTCCTTGGGTCTGAAAAAAGAAAGCTTCAGGTGCTGTATTACTTTTCTTTTAAACCTGAAAACTTCATTACCGTCCTATTTCCAAACTTAATCCTTTACCGCACGATGCCACCTTTTGACGCCCCTGGGAAAGAACCTTTTGAAAACATTATGGGAAAAGGAGAAAATGCTGGTAACCAGCATTTTCTTCTTTTCCCACAATGTTTTCTACCCTATCAAAGAAAAATTGCACCATTTGAGCCACATAGAAACTGTCGTCTGCAAATGCTTTCAATTTGGACAAGGCCAAAATTTTGTTGTCTGGTAAAGGGTTAAATGAAAATGTTAACTCTATATCAAACGGCAAAACTTTAGACAAGTCCAAATGGAAATCATTTGCAGACAACAAAATAAATGTGACTCAAAAATTGAAATTTGCTTTAGGAAGGGTATAAAACATTGTGGGAAAAGGATAAAATGCTGGTCAACAGCATTTTCTCCATTTCCCACAATGTTTTCAGAAGTGTCCTTTCTCAAGGTCCTCAAAGGCTGTGATTGTGTGGTAAAGGGTTAAACCCTTTACCAAACAATCTGGTGTTTTAATGACCTGAATAAGAGAGCTTTGGAAAACATTGTGGTAAACACAGAAAATATTAGCAACTCTAAGGAAGAAAGCTTTTCTACCTTATCAATGACAAATCTCATAACTTTCGCAACATTATATTGCCGTCTGCCAATGCTTTCAGTTTGGCCAAGTCAAAAGAAAATTTGGAGTGTGGCAGAAAAATACATGAACTATGTCCATAGAACCTACCATGTTTTTGGTCTAGGAGCTCCATTTTGACCAGGACATCTGCTCTCATTTTAGCAAACTTAGCCCTGGCATCCTGCCTACATCTCAACACTAACCTGTAAATAATGAATTTCATCTTAACGCTTTACCAAGCAATACCATGTATAAAAAGCTCTGAAAAAGAAAGCTTTTTTAAAAAAAAAAAAAAATGTGGGAAAAGGAGCAAATGCTTGAAGCCAGCATTCTCTTGTTTTCACACAATGTGTTGGGAGGTCAGAATTAAATTTCCTGAAGCAAAGGGATTGTTCTGACTTTGCTTTGTAGTGAGTTGCCAGCTATTTGAACAATAGTTGCCTACTGCCTACTTCTCTGGTGCCTTGGTTTCCAACATTAGGACTCAGGCAGTACACAAGTCTGACAAAGGTGTCTCAAAAATCAGACAGTGACTTGTCCTTCCATAGAAAGGGAGGGCACTATTATAAACCAACACCTACCTTTCACTTTACTTTGAACTCTACCAAATGACAAAATTTTAAACTAAATTGAAAGTGTTTGCAGGCAACAAAATAACAGGTTTCAAAGGGTAGAAAACATTGGGTTGCTGGAAACCAGCATTTTCTCCTTATCCCACAATGCTGTTGACCTTAAAGACAAATTCCATCACTTGCAATGCATACTAATGCTTTAAATTTGGACATGTCCTAAAGTTTTGTCATCTTGTAAAGAATACTATAAATCCATCTTTTCCTCCATAATTTCTGGTATGTAAAGGACTTACAATATTATCAAGTGCAATCCTACATGGTTAAGGCACTGGATTAACAATATAGGGATTCTGGGTTCAATCTGTCTGTACACAGCCCAGGTTATGTTGGACTGTGGTTGGGCAAGGAACACCAGGGCCCCTGTCTAGTGCTGGTGAAACTGGGGACAGTTTAGGCATTGGATTCACAATACCGAGGTTCTGGGTTTGATTTCTACTCAGCCCAGTTGATCTGGGAGTGTCCATTGCAGAAGAGATGAAGAGTCCCAGCAAACTACTAGTAAAACTTAGGAAAGATATGCATAAGTGAGTTTCTGCTATGACATGGCTAAAATACCATTGAAAGCCGTAAACAAACAGCAATCAGTTAACCCTTTACCACACAATCCCTACTTTTAATAACTCTGAAGAAGAAAGCTTTTGGGAACATTGTGACAAAAGGAGAAAATGCTGATAACTAGCATTTTCGCCTTTTCACGCAACCTTTTCTCCCCTACCAAAGATAATCTCATGGTTTAGTATAACCCTTTACCAGACGACAAAATTGTAGCCTTGTCCAAATTGAAGGCGTTCACAGACAAAAATTACAATGTAGCTCAAATGGTGGAATTTCTCTTTGATAGGATAGAAAACATTGTGTGAAAAGGAGAAAATGCTGGTTACCAGCATTTTCTCCTTTTCCCACAATGTTTTACAAAGGCCTCTTTCCCGGGGTCATTAAAAGGTGGCATTACGCGGTAAAGGGTTAAGCATACATGTACATTATTGCTATACATGCATGTGTACATGAACGAGGTATAAAACAAAATTCTGAGTACATAGGATGATACATGTATGCTGGCCAAGGGTCTGGCCACAAGTTCTCACAGTATAGGTTTGGCCATCCCCCTGGACATTCTCACCATTTGAGTCCCACTTAATTTGTCGTCTGCAGCTTTCAAATCGGATGAGTCTAAAATTTTGTCTTCTGGCACAGTTAACTCTTTACCAAACAACAAAATTATAGGCTGATCCAAATTAACCCTTTGCCGCACAATGCCGCCTTTTAACGACCCTGGCAAAGGAGCCTTTGGAAAATACTGTGGGAAAAGGAGAAAATGCTTGTAACTAGCATTTTCTCCTTTTCCAACAATGTTTTCTACCCTATCAAAGAAAAATTGCACCATTTGAGCCACAATGAAATTGTCGTCTGCAAATGCTTTCAATTTGAACAATAGTAAAATTTTGTCGTCTGGTAAAGGGTTAAAAGCATTTGCAGACGACAATTAAATATTTCCAAAATTATGAAATGTGTCCTTGAAAGGTTAGAAAACATTGTGGGAAAAGAAGAAAATGCTGGTTACCAGCATTTTCTTCTTTTTCCACAATGTTTTCTGAAGTCCCTTTCTTTGGTGTCATTAAAAGTCAGGACTGTGTGGTAAAGGTTTAAACAAACAAGTGACTATGGGATAGTTACCTGTATTCATAGTTGCCAGTTTCAAGCCTATACAGGGGTTCCTGTAGAGCCTCGTAGCTATACTCTTCATCGTCCATCTCTTTTACCTTCAGACAGTATGACTGTAATAACAAATGTGAGAAACAACTTTGGTAAAATCTGGATTATTCATTAACCCTTTAGCAAACAACCCCAAATTTTAACGACTTAAAAGAAGAAGACTTTTAAAAAAAACTGTGGGAAAAGCAGGGTTCAATCTTGGCTGCGTTTTTGCGCCAATGGCGCAATTTTAAAGTCCTTGGCCCATTTCTGAAACTCCAGTGCGCCGGATCGGGGCAAAATGCAAAGTGTCGCAACAATACAGAGAACGTTACTGGTAATCAGATTTTGATTTATTCACAGTGGATGAACAAACGCAATGGAAACCAGCTGTTGGAAACATGTCCGCAACGCAAATACAGAAACAAATCGGTGATTTTTCTGGCGGAAATTCTGCCAAACAAGCGAAAACGCAGCAATCGGGTGAAACCAATGGTGAAAAACAATCAGCTGATGGAAAAGCTGGGAAATTGTATGCAAAAAAATTTCAAACTGAGTGGCTACAAAAGCCTCCATATTTTAAACAAATGATTTTTAGTGATGTCACATAATTTGACCTCTTAACAACTCAATCACTATCCCCATACACAAGCAGTAAATTATCTGGATTTACTTCCTTTGTATGGTATGTCGGTAATAATTGAGCTTTTAAAATGCCAAGATCCTGGTTATCTGGTCGTTAAAAAGTGCTGGCCCATCTCAAAATACTGATGGCCCCTTTTTAAAATATTGATGGGCCACTGGCCCATTCTGACAAAATTCTAGATTGAACCCTGGAAAAGGAGAAAATGCTGGTATCCAGCATTTTTTTAAAAAAAGTTCTAGCTAGGGGTTATTAAAACTCAGCACAGTTTCGTATAGGCTTAAGCCATCAGCTAGAATGTCCTTGTACATGAGGTAATAAGTTAACTCTTTACCAGAAACTCCTATACTTGTCCAAAAAGGAGAGCAATTGCACACACCATACTAAATATGGCTCAAATTATTGGATATCCCCTTGAAAGAGTAGAAAACATATAGGGATAAGGAGAAAATCCTGCTTACCATTTTCTCCTTTTCCAAAAATGTTTTCAAAAGCCTTCCTCCACAAGGTTGTTAAAACTCTGGGCCCGATTTCACAAAAAAAAACTTAAGTCTCTTATTTTACTCAAATCTACTAAGCGTCCCAGCTTCTCACTTAAAATGAGTTTGTTACTTGCGACACACTTCAGCAACATTAACAGACTGAAGTAATGTTCTCAAATCCTGAGCTGACACTACCTTTCAGACTCACTAGACAAATATATGGACTAAGTCAATTAACAGACTTAAGTCCATTATTTTGCTTGCTGAGTTGAGCCCGAAATGTTGTGTCAACACAGGACTTGAGATTGTTACATACTAAGTCTGTTAATGTTTGTGAAATGTGTCTGGAATAACAAACTCTTCTGAAGTTGGAAAATGCATCTATTTGCAGATTTGAGTAAATTAACGGACATAAGTTTTTCCTTGAAACTGGGCCATGGATAGTTTGTTACAGGCTTCAGACAAATTAGAACCCCTTCAGTTTTCATGGTGTGTGAGTCTATGCAATGAACACAACAGGAAAACAGCTTGATCTTAATTTATTTCATGCTTTTCAGTAGTTTATCAGGAAATAATGGCGGATAATAATTTCACCATTCTGATGAGTGTGTTTACCAACTGAAAAACTCACTGGTATGGAAATACCTAGAACTGCCCGGAACTTCACAAGTCTCAACAAAGAAGAGGTTAGCAGCATGAAATGACTAAAATATTCATTTTTTTTTTTTCTTGGTGAAAGATGGAAATTTATTCCATCTTGTGAACATCATAATTATGGTAGTATTTTCACGAGTGGCTTTGCCAATTGTGAAAATATTACTAACGGTATTCATTAGTTTCATCTTGTGAACATCATAGGGTAATATTTTCACAAGTAACAGCGCCCCTTGTGAAAATATTACCAATGATGTTCACTTGATGGAATAGATTTCAATTTTCATCGAAAGAAAAAAAAAAAAAATCCCACAAGTATCCTCTATATCATCTGTTTGCAGTAAATTGAAGAATAACCAATATGGATAAAGGGTTGATGAAAACATTGTGCAAAAAGGAGCCATTTGGGTGTCATATCAACAGTTTTAATGGGTTTTGAACCTAAAATGAGCACATGTGAAAAGGGAAGTTGTATAAATTTAGTTGATGTTGTAAGCAAAAAACCTCCCCGTCTTTGCGAATGAATTTATATATAGACTTAAAGGGTTCTGAATTACAGCATTCAAAATACTTACAAGATATTCAAATTTGGCATCCAGATATTTCTTGATTGTTAGTTTTGTGTCTGGGACAGCCTTATTCAAGAATGTATTTAAATCACTTATCATCTGTAAAACACATAAATCATCTAAAAATACACCCTAAAAATAGTTAATTATAATTAATTACCAAATGACAAAATTTTAGACTTGTCCAAATCCAGAGCATTTGCAGCCAACATATAAATTGTGACTCGAATAATGGCTTTTCTATTTGACATGGTAGAAAACATCAGAAAAAGGAGCAACAAAAAGCTGGTTACCACTTACCATTATTCATTTATTAACCTTTTCTCTTTGATTATCCACATTTTACAAGAGTGCTTTTGCTTCTAAAGTTGTCTGCTGTAACCTTGTTTTTGGTATTTGACACAGATTGCAGCTGGGAGTGCAACTACCTATACTTCCTGGAGTTTCTTCTACCAGTAATTCACACAACATTCTCTCAACATAATTGAAACAATGTTCAGCACTCAGCAGTGTGAGAAGAATGATTGCTACTACAATCATCAACTTTCTGAAAGAATCTGGCCGAGCTTAAAATCGAACCTGCAATCCCTTGTTTTAACTCTTTATCACAAAATCCCGACTTTTAACGACCCTGAGGAAGAAGCCTTTCGAAAAATATTGTGGGAAAATATTTTCGAAAGGCTTCTTCCTCAGGGAAGCATTTTCTCCTTTTCCCACAATGTTTTCTGCCCTATCAAAGAAAAGTTGCACCATTTGAGACACACTGAAATTGTCGTCTGCAAATGCTTTCAATTTGGACAAGGGTATAATTTTGTTGTCTGGTAAAGGGTTAAACATAGCTTAAATGGTGATCTATGTATTGGATAGGGTAGAAAACATTGAGGGAAAAGGAGAAAATGCTGGTTTCTCCTTTTCCCACAATGTTTTAAAAAGCTTTCTCTTTCAGGGTCGTTAAAAGTCTGGATTGTGTGGTAAAGGATTAAAGGTAAGGAAATTGCATGTTTTCCATAATTTTTACAACCTTGGGACTATGAGGTAATTGCTTGCAATCAGCAAATCCCAACATTTTAGCCAAATTCTACTTTGCAATCTGTACATGGTTTCAAGATGGACAAGGTCAAAAATTTGTCATTTTAGTAAATGGTTAACTCTTTACCGCACAATGCCGCCTTTTGACGCCCCTGGGAAAGAAGCCTTTTGAAAACATTGTGGGAAAAGGAGAAAATGCTGGTAACCAGCATTTTCTCCTTTTCCCACAATGTTTTCTACCCTATCAAAGAAAAATTGCACCATTTGAGCCACACTGAAATTGTCGTCTGCAAATGCTTTCAATTTGGGTAAGGCTAAAATTTTGTCGTCTGGTAAAGGGTTAACTCTCTACCAAATGACAAAATCTTAGACTTGTCCAAACTGAAAGCATTTACAGACAAAAATATAAATGTGCCTTAAAAATTGAAACAGGTTTGTGGAAGGGTAGAAAACATTGTGGGATAAGGAGAAAATGCTGGTTACCAGCATTTTCTCCTTTTCCTACAATGTTTCCAAAGGGCTGCTTTCTCAGGGTTGTTAAAAATCGGGATTGTGTGGTAAAGACTTAAAAAGCTGCATTATACCAACTCATATCTGTATGGTCACCGTAAGTATACCTATTATTGTACATTTTTTTTTTTAACATACAGAATTACAAAGCGCACAAGGACATGCATTCAAAGAAAAACTGAATATTGTTTTTTTTGCCTTTACCACACAAACATATATTTTGGTGACCTTGAAGGTGATGACTTTGAAAATGTGGGTGCAGAAGGAAATGCTTGTATCTATGTTTTCTCCTTTTCCCATAATTTTTTCTTCCCTCTGAATGCCTATTTACATCATATGAGCCAAATTTAATTTGTCGTCTGCGAACACTTTAAATCCAGATTAATTAAATATTTATCACTTGATAGAGAGTTAAACAATTTGAAACAAAATGCATGGAAAAAGTAGGAACCAATAGCTGTCTTTACCACTTCAAGACTGTCAAAAGTCTAAAAATCACATTCTTTACACTATAAAGTTAGAATCTGTATTATCCATTACACAAGTACTCACAGGCTTTACTGTTTTCAGCATCTTTATGGCAAACCTCTCCATGTCTCTGTGGGCCTCTCCAAACTTTGTGAATGCTTCACTTGCTGCAGGCTGGGGCTCTCTTACACCTATACTTGTAAATGCATCTCCAAATGCTGCAATAAGTAAGATATTTATAAGCATTGAAACCTTGATAAGTGTCAAACTGTCAACTCATTATTGTATGATTTTTTCACACCCCCCCATGCCCCCCCCCACCAAAAAAAAAAAAAAAATCAGCTTTGGAAAACATTTTGGAAAAAGTAGCAAATGATTGTGACAAGCAATTGGTCCTTGTCTTTTCCCATCAAGGTTTTTTTTTACAGCTGTAAAGAAAACAAGATATTATGATACACATGTATGATTTTTTTCCTTCAAATGTTTTATCCATGTCTGCCTGCTGTATAAAATATTACTTTTTGGTAAGCCTAAAACAGCTAAATCAGCAACAAGACCAGTTATGTTCAGCTAATTACAGCCCATCACACTCAGGCTGTTTTCAGAGGTACTTCTATCTGGTACAAGCAACACTATGGGGAAATATCTGACAGCGAGAGAAATGTGCCTCATTTGCTATATGGAAAATATTTGTGGAAAAAAGAATATTTCTTAACTTAAATTTCTGTGATTACAATATAAATGGTACATGTATTAAATTTTAATAACTAAGAGTACTTTCCCTTCTGCCATGTTTTCAAGCTTAATATTCAAGGCATAGCCAAAATGCCTACTGCAAATTTGTTTCTGAGTATTAGAAATTAATTCCATATCAACAGACCAAACATCAGACTGCACATTCTGAGTAATCTGATCTTGCTCTACACTGGCTGCAAAAGCACTTATAGTTGTGAAAGGTGCTTTAGGGTATCTTTAACTGATTACTATTAAACTGTGCCTTGCCCAAAGACATTTTGACCAAAAACGGAGCAAGCAGTAGCAACCCTCGCTCTAACTTTGGATAGACATGTATGTATCTCAATTCCCAGGTAAAATTAAAAACCCTTACCTTTGTGTGACTGTGATAGCTCAAAAGTTCCTTTCAGCAGCTTTTTTGTATGTTCAATCATACCTTTATACATTGTGGCAGTTCTTTCTAGTTCATTCAGTTTCTTGACTAGTCCATCTAGAAAGCAAAGGAATGACTAAATTATTACCATAAACAATTTCTGGACAGATTCGTCTTAATCCTATACCTCATGGCAAAATTTTTAACTTGCTATATTGAGGGAATTAACAGATGAAAATTCAAATGTTTTTAAATAATAGTATTTGTCCTTGCAAAGGTAGAAAACATTGTGAGGAAAGGAGAACATGTTGGTTACCAGAGAATTAAAACTCTGGGTTGTGTGGTAAAGGGATATCTATAAATGTTGCTCAAATGATTAAATTTTTTTCCAAATGAGAAGAATTAATGTTGGAAAATGATAAAATGCTGGTTAGCAGCCTTTGTTTTCAAATGAGGAAGAAACCTTTTAAAAAACACGTGGGAAAAGAAGAAAATGTTGGTAACCAGCATTTTCTCCTTTTCCCACAATGTTTTCTATTACATCAAAGACAAACTCCATTTTTTGAACTATATTCAAATTGTCGTCTGCAAATGCTTTAAATTTGGATCAGTCTTAATTTTTGTTGTGTGGTAAAGAGTTAAGAACTGAACAATCGTATGGTTTTTTTTCTCTGCTTTGCAGTAGATCTTTTCTGAAAATATTCAGGCAAAATAAGAAATTACTGGTGATAAGTGTGGCAGGGTCACTTTTCATATGACTTGGCTGTAGAGCTAATCTATCTACCTGTGTCGTGGTTCAGTGGTCATTTCCCGCCAAATCAATCACATGACTTTATTTTTTTCACTCAGTCACTAGCCTTTGTAGAAGAAACACTGTGTGTTTTTATTTTGGAAAAAGGATTCTTGAGAAAAGAGTTTTTGAGATGTAAGTTTGTCATGAATTTAGATTTCCATTTGTTTCACTGTTTCTAGCATTTGTATAAAAAGGTTTTGATGATCTTTTCATTCCATTTGTCCTTTTAGATCTTCTTACTATTTTGTTCAGAAGTTGAGCCCAATTTCAGTTTTCCCTCCATAAAGTCCTTGAAGCTAGGATTGTCCTTCATTAACTATTTTCTGATCTTTATACTAGTCTGCACTATTCTTATATTAATATTTCAGTTGCCTAATAGTCACAGAGAAATAAGAGTATTGGCTTGATTGGTGGAAGAGATCTAAAGCACTTAGTTCCTCAAATTGGTAAGCGCTTGCATTGTTACACACTGTATTGTATTGTATTGAAAATGCATTTTTCATAGCATATTGTACATGATTATTTTGGTAGAGTTTTACAGTAGAAAGCACTGTATTTCTTTGTACTTTATATAGAGATGAATAGGATAAAGGGTTGATTAGAAATAAAAAAGGATAACATTTTATTGAAGTATTATTGTGTAAAGTGTTACATATCTATTCATTGGTATTGTGGGAAAAGGATAATCATGTCAGCAAATGACGTGATGAGCCTTTTCACAAATACATAGTAAATGCATCCGTGACAGACTAAGATCAGATATTTTATTATTAGTTGTTTGTTAAATCTATTGTCATTTGTTTTAATTTCAGAGTGTTGGTTCTCTTTAGCCCAACAATAAAGATAACGAAACCCAGAGACTTTTTCTTCCATGACTTGTCCATAGTATAAGAACCCACTTTATATCAGCAGAAAGTCACAGTTACTTTACTGGAGACCCTGTTATATTTTGGCGCCCAACGTTGTGTACTTGGACTTACCCATAAAAGAGTTACTGTGGCAATGGATTATTCTATTCAAAGGCTATAGGTAGTGCTGCACAGTGAACTGAGTTGTGATCTGCATGATCGCACATACTTACCTGTGTTTTACCTTTTTATTGGAAACACCCTTTACTTACCTGAGGACAGATTTTTATTCTGAGGGGGGAAATGAAATAAACTAGCTGTTGTCCTGTTGTGCGCTTATCTACATCGCGGGTGATTGGTGGAACAGTGGATTGTGATCGATTAGGAGAGAGTCTGATCTGAATAGTGGAACTGTGCTACAGTGAATAGTTGTTTAGTTAGATAAGTTAGTGACTCTAGGATAAGTGTTTTACTTGTGTATTTAAGGATTTAGGATTGGAACCTGTAAGTAGATGTTTTACTTGTAAATGTATCACTGATTGCAATTTCTCCCTTTTCCACACTGTTTGTCTAAAAAGTATTATCTCCCTTAACCACAATGTTTTCGTAATCTTTTTTTATCATACGGTTGCTTTGTTTTGAATGAGCAAATCAGCCGAATGATATAGCTCATAACACTACTTGCTGCCCTATCCTTTTCTTGCATGATGTTTGTATGAAAATTGTTATCACACAGTTGCTTTGTTTGCAATAGCCAAAACAGACGAGTAATAAAGCCCATAAACTTTCTGCTACTGTTGTTTACTATTGTAGATCGTAATTGAATTGCATTGTATTTTTCGGTACGAGAGAAATCATTTTTGAGTGCAAGGATTTTTTAGTCTGAGTGTGTTTCACAAGTTCTGTACTAACAATTGGTTAACGCATCTATATTTTCTTCTGTCTGTCCCCACCCTGTTGTCATTTTCCATTTGAACTTTGACCCTTCCAGTCCTCCATTTTGATTTGTTGATATTTACTTCTTGTTGGATTGCCTGTTTCTGATTGGATAAACTCTACTTCCTGTTCTGACATCATCATGTTGGTCTCGTTCCCTGCTTGCTTCATAGTTGAATTTTATGGTGGACCCATTTCGTTTCATTTTCTATGCTGGTTCCCGGCTTGATGTCGTGACTTCCAGTGAACTTGAACCTCAGCGTGTTGATACTTTTTCATTGGCTGCCTAAATGTAACCTGCAGTTTTGGTTGATCTTTCATGCCATGTGATTTTCAGTGAACTTTAACCTCAGTGTGTTGATATTTTTGATTGGCTGCCTGAATGTAACTGCATTTTTGGTTGACCTTTGACTTTGTTTCTTACAAGTAAATAAACAAATTATGCTAGTTGACTGATACCTTACACATTGTCAGATTTTTTTAATTTTTGAAAATAATTGTCACTTTGAAGTAACAATTACATTGTGACAACTCAATTAATTTTTTTCATTTTTGTTTAATGTATATTTGATAGCACTTGTATGCATTAATTAAAGTCTTTTATAGTAATCAATTTGATTGATTATTATATGATAAATTGATCTTGATATTATGTGGGAACAACACTCTGTCCCTATTTCATATCAGAGTTTCTTATTGTTTTTTGGAATCATACGATTGCACTTCACTTGATTTTTTTAATATTTCATCTCATGTGAAATTGAACTATTTCCTATGACATGAATTAGTTTGAAAATTTTTTGTGCATATTTTTTTTCACGGTTGAATTGATCATTTAACTTTGTAATTAACCATATTATAGATGCTGTAAATAACTTTCATACCAGTACACACTTGAACAGAACACATTCTGTTTGACTGTCTGTCCATGTTAATGTAGTGATACAGTTAGCGGATCACCACAGGGTAGTAATCGCTGAAAATAAATGTGCGATACCTCTTTTATCGTAAAGGGAAGAAACCACTGAGTTGCAAAATATTGTAGCGAAAAACACTTTGAGCCATACAGGCTATGTGATACCCTTTAGAGCATAAGGGGAGGTAATTATTGAGAGGTAAAAGAAAACATTGTGACAAAAGACTAAAAAAGTGTATTGTCAATTATAAAACTTATTGTTTGTAAATACCAGAGTGTTGTATTGATTTTTTTCAGGAAAACTTTGTTGTTTGATCAACAACATCACCCTTTACTTGATATATTCCAATATCAATACCATTGTTACCCTTTACTTACAGTGACACCCTTTACTTAGTGTATGACCATATCAAATATACCCTTGACAATCATTGTGACCCTTTACTTTTGAACATTTATTTAACATAGGAAAGTGACTTACCCTATAATGTGATTATACAAGGTACCCCAGTGCAGTTACCTAGTAAAGGGAGGTAATTAAAAAAAAAAATAAATAAAATCATGTGATTGATTTGGCGGGAAATGACCATTGAACCACGACACAGGTAGATAGATTAGCTCTACAGCCAAGTCATATGAAAAGTGACCCTGCCACATCCTTCCCTGGTCTGTAAAATGACGTCTCGTCATTCTAACTTCACCTAAAATTACTGATTTTACCTTTCCCCGTAATATTTTCTATTTTAACCTGTATTCATGTGTCAAATCAGTATTCATGCATTAAATTGAAATTCACAATGATCACAGTATTTCATCTTTTATAGAATGCTTTAACCCTTTACCACACAATCCCGACTTTTAACGATCCTGAGAAAGAAAGATCTTGAAAACATTGTGGGAAAAGGAGAAAATGCTAGTTACCAGCATTTTCTCCTTTTCCCACAATGTTTTCGACCCTGTCTAGCACAAATATCATGTTTTGAGTCACATTCATATTGTCGTCTGCAAATGTTTTCAATCTGAACAATTCTAACATTTTGTCGTTTGGTAAAGAGTTAAGCCTTTTGCTTAATGGGATGGGAAAAAGTATTCATCAGGTCATAACAGCTCTAAATATTGATTGAAAATCTAGAATTCATTGAATTTTACAAGCTCCCACCTTCCATCCCTGTTCTAACCTCCTATAAGCCCTGGTAACTTACCATTGCAGAGAATGGCTCTACTCAACCCCAGAGCATCAGCTGTGTTGGCATTCATTGACTCCACCACTCTGTGTTTCACCTTTTTCAGCACTGCAATGATATAGAGGATAACTGTCAGTTCCAGTGTATGATCGAAATTTCTTTCATCAAGTGAAAAGCAGAGGCTATATTTTCACAAGTGGCAAAGCCACAAGTGAAAATATGGCCTTTGCTTTTCACAAGATGAAAGAAATTTCCATCATATACTGAAACAAACAATTATCCTATTTCTTGTATGCTCTTCACTTTCACCTTTATTTTCACATCCAATTTTTGCTCGTGTTTTTCACGCAAAACAGATCTATTCAGTCTAGTTGGATATGGACTAGCTGTAATAATTATGCCATGATTGATGTTGACTATGCCATAAAACATGACATTCACCCTCTAAAAATTCATTATGTTCTAATAAATATCCATGGCATGTCAAAAATAAAAGTTATAACATTCACCGGTGAATTATAAGATAATAACATTCACTGTGAATTATAAGGATATGATTCACTGATAGATTTCCATAGACTACTGAAAAGCATAAAAGAAAAAAGAATCGGTCATTAGTGTTCAGAGCACCAATATTTTAATCCTTTACCAGATGATGAAATTTTAGCCTTGTCCAAATTGAAAGCATTTGCAGACGACAATTTCAATGTGGCTCTAAAACAGAAAACATTGTGGGAAAAGGAGAAAAAGCTTGTTACCAGTATTTTCTCCTTTTCCCACAGTGTTTTCAAATGGCTTCATTCCCAGGGTCATTAGAAGGCGGCATTGTGTGGTAAAGGGTTAAGTCAGATAAACATTGTCAGCCATTAAAACAAAACCCTGATATTGCAATTTCGAAGCCTTTTTGGCCAGAATATTTGGGTCCATATTCTCTAGCCATTTTTTATTACATTCTCAGCGTAATCTTCAGGAGCTTTCTTTATTTGGAACTAGTGTCAGATTTGATTGGCAAATTGTTTAGCCAATCAGAAATTAAAGTTCTGTCAATACTCATAATACTCATTTTAAGCCAAATATAACCCATTGCATCAATATTCTATCAAACTATAGTCATTCTTGTGGCTTCAGGACAAATATTACACCTGGCTGTTGTAAGATTGCATAGATTACGATGGATAGAAAATGCAATTTCTGACTTGGAGGCTATCCACTTGTTCAGTCGAGGATATCGCCTTTGTGCGAACTTCACCTTGCTCCCTGGAAGGTAGAGTCGAGATACTCTACACAGGTGTACTGTAACAACAATCTTTGTCACAAGAACCCAACAGCATTCTTATATGAGGATGTCAGAGTTTTACACCAAGAGTGCAGTGGAATGATTTCAAAGACAGTAGAAATGTAAATTTTGCGTGTGTAAATAAACATTTAGCGTTTTTGCTGAAAGAACGGGAAAAGAGATGAGCCTACAAATAGAAGAGTGTGTCATTTTCAGCATTGAAACAACAAGTAGCTTTCTATTTTTAGATGGGGGGGTATGCAAATGACTCTTGCGAAAAACCCAAACATGATTCCCCAACTGTTTACCGCATGTAGTTTTCTTCCGACCAAGATTCAATTCCAATACCAAATCTGAATTTTTTCATTCTTTGGGGCAATAAATATTGCTGATTTATTGATTCAAACACATTTCTATATAGGGCTTAAAATGAGTAGCCAGGGAACTTTAAGTTACTTTTGAAATCTAGAATTAGACTAAGGCTGCGATTTAGAATGGTAGTTGAATACCGCCCCTGTATGCTACAAAATAATGGGCAGTAAAGACCTAAACTATTCACAAAAGCAACTTAACCCTTATCCTGCTAAATAAAAGAAATGTAACTTTCAGTCGTAGTATAAATCCAAATTTTTCTATTTCAAAGGTACTTTTAGAGGAAAGATATCTCCTTATCAGACAATGTAGATCCAAGATCAGACTGCACAGTCTGTGCAGTCTGATCTTGATCTATGCTGTCTGCAAAAGGTCAGTGAGTCACGCTTAGCAGCCTAAATTCAGTATCTTGTTTAATTTATCATTATGTCCACATGTAGACAGACTGAAGAACACCTCTGTGAGATGCAAATCGACAAACTGTTTCTTTTGAGAAACATTTCTATTTGCCTCAATGTTTTAACTCTTTGCCAAACAACAAAATTTTGTACTAGTAGATGTTGCTAATATGATAATGTCTGTCTTTGATATGGTAGAAAACATTATGGGAAAAGGAGAAAATGCTGGTTACCAGTTTTTTCTCCTTTTCCAAAAATTTTTTCAAAAGCCTTCTTCTACAGTGTTATTAAAAGTTAGGATTATGTGGTAAAGGGTTAGAGAGTATAGGGTTGTATATCCACCAAAGTATGTCTACATGAAATCATGATTAATATTTTGACACCTAAAAGTAAAACTAGCATGCTGACAGTATCAGATGTCATTAGATAAATATTTTTTACCCTTATGTACATGATATATGATTTTAGAACTTAACAAAAAAAAATTGGAATCTGCAGGACAGAAAGATGATATGTATTGGTAATAGTTAAGGAAACAGAGTCAAAACTGGAGAAATACAGCTTGATAAGCTTACCTCTTTACCACACTACAAAATTTTAGACTAGTCCAAATTGAAAGCATTTTCAGACAACAAATCAAATGCGAATCAAAAATTGAAATTTGTGTAGGGAAGGGTAGAAAACAATGTGTGGAAAGGAGAAAATGCTGGTTACCAGCATTTTCTCCTTTTCCCACAATGTTTTCAGAAGGCTTCCTCAAAAGAGTCGTTAAAAGTTGCGATATTGTGTGGTAAAGGGTTAAATCATTAGTTCTTTCACCATTCTTTTTACTTTTATTGACATGAATTCATACTATGAAGAACAAGAAATAACTTATTGGTAGATTATTTGTTTTATAGACCTATGATTGGCTGCAAATTCAATACTTTTTTCTAAATATCCAATGTTTCTAGCATCATTCTTACTTAACCATTTCCCAAACGACAAATTTTGGACTGGTCCAAATTGAAAGAGTTTGCAGACAACAATTTTAAATTTGATGAAAATGGCAGAAAGTTATCAAAAAGGGTAGAAAACACTGTGGGAAAAGGAGAAATTGCTCGTTACGAGCAATTTGTCCTTTTCCCACAGTGTTTTCAAAAGACTTGTGCTGCAGACATGTAAAAACCAGGGCTTGTTTGGGAAAGGGTTAACGAGAAATTGCTCCGTTTCCAACTATATTTGCCATTTTCCTTCTTTTGAACTCTCTACAAAACAAAATATCTTGAGACTTGTCGAAAATGAAAGGATTTGCAGACAACAAATAAATTATGAGTCTTTTGATGATAAAAAGGTAGAAAACATGGTGGGAAAAAGAGCAAATGCTGGCTACCAGCATTTCCTCCCTTTACCACAATGTTTTCAAATCCGCCTTTCTTCGGAGTCTTTAACACAGGACTTTGCTGTAAAAGGTTGAACCCTTTCCCAAACAAATAATTGTTGACCCTTCTGAATTGAAAGTAACTGTAGACAACTTTGAAACTGGTTCTAAATGAGCTGCAGTTACATCTGATAAAGTAGAAAACATTGTGGGAAAAGGAGAAAATGCTGGTTACCAGCATTTTCTCCTTATCCCACAATGATTTCAAATATCCTCTTCCACTAGGGTCATCAAAACTCAGGATTGTGTTGCAAAGAATTAAATGATTATCCTTTTTGCTCCTCTTAAATAATTATGTCCATAAATTGTCTGTATAGTCTATTTTCAACTTTGGAATTTTAGGAAAGTATGAAAACAATAATATGAATACAATATTACCTATGTCTAGTGTCTTGCCTTGCTTTGGATCTGCATGAAGCTTGTTGTAGTTTATGGTAACTTCTCCCTGGAACAGACAAAATGTGGCTGGAAGACATGTATTTTGAATGGCTTTGCTCTTTAATCAACATTTTGATATCATCCATATTAAACCATGTGAGGCATGCTCTGTGAAAAAAGGATTTAATGCACTTGCAAAAAGTATTGACCCAGTTCAGCCTACACAAATTGCGCAGGCTGACCGGGATCAAAAATTTTTGCTATTTTGTCAACTTTCTGCATGTCCAACTCCAAGGACCAGTCTACCCCATGATCCAGTCATTGTTATTCAAAATAGAATTTATGGATCCATAATTACTGGTACATGATGACTAGCTTGGTATAATGCATCTTGAAGATAGATTAATTCTTTACCAAAGAATTCCAGGTTTTCACAATCCTAAGAAAAAAGCCTTTTGAAAACTGGTAACCAGCATTTTCTCCTTTTCCCACACTGTTTTCTACCCTTTCCAAAACAAATTCCAATTTTTTAGTTACATTTATTCCGTCGTCTGCAATTTGGGTGAGCCTAAAATTTTGTTCTTTGGTAAAGAGTTAAACGCCCTTTTGCCAGAGTGCCACTCATTTGTAATGGGATTTATCTATAACCCTTTCCCAAACAAGCCCTGGTTTTCACATGTCTGAAGTACAAGTCTTTTGAAAACACTGTGGGAAAAGGAGAAATTGCTCGTAACGAGCAATTTCTCCTTTTCCCACAGTGTTTTCTACCCTTTTTGATAACTCTCTGCCATTTTCATCAAATTTAAAATTGTCGTCTGCAAACTCTTTCAATTTGGACTAGTCCAAAATTTGTTGTTTGGGATAAGGTTAAAAGGTAAAAAAAATAGGTAAAAAAAAACCACTGGGAAAAGATGTGAATGGTGGTTTAAATTTAGGGCATTAACCACAATTATATTTGCTTTTGCAAGTTTTGTGAAGATCTGACAGCACTTTTGATGCCGTGTGTGCCTTTTTATTTTACATCATGTAGCCTTGTTTTTTTACCCATGTTAATAACTTGATACTTCAAGACTTAACCCTTTCCCAAACAAGCCCTGGTTTTCACGTGTCTGCAGTACAAGTCTTTTGAAAACACTGTGGGAAAAGGAGAAATTGCTCGTAACGAGCAATTTCTCCTTTTCCCACGGTGTTTTCTACCCTTTTTGAGAACTTTCTGCCATTTTCATCAAATTTAAAATTGTCGTCTGCAAACTCTTTCAATTTGGACCAGTCCAAAATTTGTCATTTGGGAAAGGGTTAAACAGAGATTACCTTTATGGCTTGAATCATTCTAGCCACCTCTACTTTACGGCGACCCTTCACAGACTGCCCATTAACACCGACAATTTCATCGCCTGATTGAAGAGTTCCCTCTTTAGCACAGGGGGTGTTATCAAATATCTGGACCACATATACACAGGGGCAGGATGGGGCCCCACCCCCTATACTTATACCGATCATGTTCTTCTCATCTTTAGACAGGCTTACACTGCCTGAGGTCACAGTCATACCCCTGGAAATACAGAAAATAAGAGGATCAGTATTCGCCAGTCATTCTTAACTATACCAAACGACAAAATTTTAGACCAGTCCAAACTGAACGCATTTGCAGACGACATACTAAATATGACTGAAAAATTGAACTTTCTCTTGGGAAGGGTTGAAAACATTCTCCGTATCCTACAATGTTTTAAAGAGGCTTCTTTCTAGAGGTCGTTAAAAGTTTGGATTGTGTGCTAAATGGCTAAGAACTTTCTTAGTATCATTCTCGAGAATTTTCTAAATTTGAAAGTAATACAACTTCTGACCGGCTAAGCCATTTGGTTTAGCCAATTAAAAGTTTTGTTACTTTCAAATTTAGAAAATCTCTGTATATGACTAAGAATCTTCTTGAGAATGTTTGAATACGGAACCAATTTTTAAATTCACAGACATTCAATTCTATGTCTCTCAAAACAAATTAACAGCAGATAATTATGAAGACATCCTTGCAAAATGCGGGTAATCGACATAAACTACGGTTCAACATAAGTTAACTCTGTACCAAATGACAAAATTTTAGACTGGTCCAAATTGAAAGCATTTTCAGACGAAAAAATAAAGGTGATTAAAAAATTAAAATTTGATTTGGGAAGGGTAGAAAACAATGTGAGAAAAGGAGAAAATGCTGGTTACCATCATTTTCTCCTTTTCCCACAATGTTTTCAAAAGGCTTCTTTCTCAGGGTCGTTAAAAGTCAGGTTTGTGTGGTAAAGGGTTAACCCTTAGAGCACGTAATAAACCTAACAGACATTTTCAGCAAAAAAAAAAAAAGACGCAAATAATTGCAATTTCATGGGTGCTTTTGTGAACAGTGAATCAGCAAAGCAGACAGTGTAGATCAAAGATCCATGTTTTGTGTACGTCTTGATCTACACTGGCAACAAAGGTATCTATAGGTTGACCTTTACTGCATAATCCCAAATTTTAGTGACCCTGAGAAAGAAGGCTTTTGAAAACATTGTGGGAAAACCCAGTATTTTCCCCATTCCCTACAAGGTTTCCAACATTCCAAAACCAAATTTTCCCAAATGACAGAACTCAATTGAAAGCATTTTGCAGACAACAAAATAAATGTCTCAAACTTTAAAGTTTGACTTTGGGAAGGTTAATGAAAACTCTTGTTGGGAATTGAGAAAGTGCTGGTTACCAGCATTTTCTGCTTTTCCAACAATGTTTCAAAAAGCCTTCTTTCTCAGGGTTGTTTACCCTTAAAGCATCTTTCATAACTATAGTCACCTTTGCTGCCAATATAGATTAAGATCAGACTGCAAAAAATTATTATTTGGGTCTTATTTCTACATGGAAAGTGTCCGATTTAAACTGAGTGCTTTAACTCTTTACCACACTATCCTGAGTTTTAAAAACCCTGAAGAAGAAGCCTTTTGAAAACATTGTGGGAAAAGGAGAAAATGCTGGTAACCAGCATTTTCTCCTTTTCCGACAATGTTTTCTACACTATCAAAGACAGAAATCATCATCCGAGCTACATTTAATTTGTTGTCTGCGAATGTTTTCAGTTTGGTTGAGTCCAAAATTTTGTCATTTGGTAAGGAGTTAAACGTTACAACTCAGGATTGTTTGGTAATAATAGTATTAATTTCAATGTCTACAACATCAGAAAAGTTGTTTGTGCAAAAGTTCAGAAGAAGTCACGTAAAAACAAGAGGGCCATGATGGCCCTGGGTCGCTCGCCTTAGTAGAGTGCCTTAAAGGTTTTTCTTTTATTTGACCATGTGACCTAGTTTTTGACCACAGGTGACCCAATTTCAAACTCATATTTCATGAAGACAAACATTCTGACCAATTTTCAAGTCAATTGAGCAAAAAATGTGGCCTCGAGTGCCCTAAAGATATTTCTTTAATTTGACCTAGTGACCTAGATTATGACCCCAGGTGACCCAAATTTGAACTGGTCTTTGACTATATCAAAAGAAACATTTTAACCAATTTTCAAATCAAATCAATAATAAATGTGGCCTCTAGAGTGCCCACTAGCTCTTTCTTTAATTTGACCAAGTGAACTAGTTTATGACCCCAGTTGACCCAAATTCAGACTCATGTGAGATTTTACAAAGACAAATATTCTGACCAATTTTCAAGGCAATTAAGCAAATAATGTGGCCTCTAGAGTGCCCACAAGGTATTTCTTTATTTTGACCTAGTGACCTAGTTTATGGTTCCAGGTGACCCAAATCCAAACTCATCTGGTATTTCATCAAGACAAACATTCTGGCCAAATTTCAGGTCATTTGAGCAATAAATTTGGCCTCCAGAGTGCAAACAAGGTATTTCTTTAATTTGACCCAGTGAACTAGTTTATGACCTAAGTTGACCCAAATTAATCTTATGTGAGACTTTATAAAGACAAACTTTCTAACTAATTTTCAAGGCAATTGAGCAAATAATGTGGCCTCGAGAGTGCCAACAAGGTATTTCTTTAATATGACCTAGTGACCTAGTTTATGACCAAAGATGACCCAATTTTGAACTCAATGAACTTGTTGTGCTTAGATGGGCAAACAAACTTAGAAGAGAATCACTACATACCAAATATCAAAGCTCTACGCCTTCCAGTTTTAAAGAAGAATTTTAAAGTTTTCCTTCTTTGTTCCTATGTTCGAACTTGTGACCCCCGGGACTGGGCCAGTTTTGACCCAGGGGCATCATATGAACAAACTTGGTAGAGGTCCACTAGGAAATGCTACATACCAAATATCAAAGCTCTACACCTTCCCATTTAAGAGAAAAAGAAATTTAAAGTTTTCCTTCTTTGTTCCTATCTTCGAACTTGTGACCCCCGGGGCGGGGCCAGTTTTGACCCAGGGGCATCATATGAACAAACTTGGTAGAGGTCCACTCTGAGATGCAACATACCAAATATCAAAGCTCCACACCTTTTGGTTTCAGAAAAGAAGAATTTTAAAGTTTTCCTTCTTTGTTCCTATGTTCGAACTTGTGACCCCAGGGGCTGGGCCAGTTTTGACCCAAGCAGCATCCTTGGAACAAACTTGGTAGAAGTCCACTAGGAGATGCTACATACCAAATATCAAAGCTCTATGCCTTCCCATTTAAGAGAAAAACAAGAGGGCCATGATGGCCCTTTATCGCTCCACTGGCTTATAAATATAACCCATAAATACTAAACATTTCAATTCTGAGCCAAATGGTTTCAAAATGAAGACTTACAAAGTTTTCTCTGTAAAAGCCCATGTGAGACCCGCAGGGCAAAGCCATTTTTGATCCCAAAGCTATAATTACTTGAACCCTGGCAGAGGTCCACAAGATAAAGCCACATGTCAAAATAATACAAGTCTACGCTGTATGGTTATAAATAAGGTGATTTTCAGGTTTTGTCCATATGAAGCCTCTGTAAAACATAAGACCCCTGATGCAAGGCTAATTTCAAAAAAAAAAAAATCAAAACAGGAAGATTTCTTAAGTTGTCACTATGTAAGCCCATGTAAAACTTGTGACCCCTGTGGCGGGGGCAATTTTGACCCCAGGGCTAAAATTTTGGCCTGCTTGGTAGAGGCCCACTAGATATAGCTACATGCAAAATTTGGTAGCTCTAAGCCTTAAGGCTAGGTACAGGAAGATTTTTAAAGTTTTCTCTATATAAGCCTATGTAAAACTTGTGACCCCTGGGGCAGAGCCAATTTTGACCCCAGGGCTATAATTTGAAGAAATTTGATAGAGGTCTACTACATAAAGCTACATGCCAAATTTGGTAGCCCTATGCCTTACGGTTTCAGACAAGAAGATTTTTAAAGATTTCCAATATTTTTCAGTTTTGTTGCCATGGCAACCAGAGTTTTTGAAGGAATCAAATTCTTTCAAGAAATTCTGAAGAGGACCATGGCAGGATCATTTCTGTGAAGTTTCATGAAAATTGGACGGGTAGTTTCAGAGAAGAAGATGTTTGAAATAAAAGTTAACGCACAGACGGACGGACGCAGAGACGCACGACGGACACCGGGCCATGACATAAGCCCGCTGGCCTTCGGCCAGTGGAGCTAAAAAAATTAAAGTTTTCCTTGTTTGTTCCTATGTTTGAACTTGTGACCCCCGGGGCAGGGCCAATTTTGACCCCAAGGGCATCATATGAACAAACTTAGTAGAGGTCTACTAGGCGATGCTACATACCAAATATCAAAGCTCTACACCTTCCAGTTTCAGAGAAGACGATTCTTAAAGTTTTCCTTCTCTGTTCCTATGTTCGAACTTGTGACCCCCGGGGCAGGGCCAACTTTTGCCCAAAGGGCATCATATGCACAAACTTAGTAGAGATCTACTAGAAGATGCTACATACCAAATATCAAAGCTCCACGCCTTCCTGTTTCAGAGAAGAAGATTTTTAAAGTTTTCCTTCTTTGTTCCTATGTTGGAAATTGTGACCCCCGGGGCGGGGCCAGTTTTGATCCCAGGGGCATCATATGAACAAACTTGGTAGAGGTCCACTAGGCGATGCTACATACCAAATATCAAAGCTCTACGCCTTCCAGTTTCAGAGAAGATGATTTTTAAAGTTTCCCCTCTTTGTTCCTATGTCCAAACTTGTGACCCCCGGGGCAGGGCCAGTTTTGACCCCAAGGACATCATATGAACAAATTTGGTAGAGGTCCACTAGGAGATGCTTCATGCCAAATATCAAAGCTCTATGCCTTCTAGTTTTAGAGAAGATAATTTTTAAAGTTTTCCTTCTTTGTTCCTATGTTGGAAATTGTGACCCCCTGGGGCGGGGCCAGTTTTGACCCTAGGGGCATCATATGAACAAACTTGGTAGAGGTCCACTAGGAGATGCTACATACCAAATACCAAAGCTCTACGCCTTCAAGTTTCAGAGAAGAAGATTTTTAAAGTTTTCCTTCTTTGTTCCTATGTTGGAAATTGTGACCCCCGGGGCGGGGCCAGTTTTGACCCCAGAGGCATCATATGAACAAACCTGGTAGAGGTCCACAAGGCAATGCTACATACCAAATATCAAAGCTCTACGCCTTCCAGTTTCAGAGAAGATGATTTTTAAAGTTTCCCCTCTTTGTTCCTATGTTCGAACTTGTGACCCCCGGGGCAGGGCCAGTTTTGACCCCAAGGGCATCATATGAACAAATTTGGTAGAGGTCCACTAAGAGATGCTTCATACCAAATATCAAAGCTCTATGCCTTCTAGTTTTAGAGAAGAAGATTTTTAAAGTTTTCCTTCTTTGTTCCTATGTTCGAAATTGTGACCCCCGGGGCGGGGCCAGTTTTGACCCCAGGGGCATCATATCAACAAACTTGGTAGAGGTCCACATGGAGATGCTACATGCCAAATATCAAAGCCCTACTCCTTCAAGTTTCAGAGAAGAAGATTTTTAAAGTTTTCCTTCTTTGTTACTATGCTCAAACTTGTGACCCCCGGGATGGGGCCAGTTTTGACCCCAGGGACATCATATGAACAAACTTGGTAGAGGTCCACCAGGCAATGCTACATACCAAATATCAAAGCTCTACGCCTTCCAGTTTCAGAGAAGATGATTTTTAAAGTTTCCCCTCTTTGTTCCTATGTTCGAACTTGTGACCCCCTGGGCAGGGCCAGTTTTGACCCCAAGGCCATCATATGAACAAACTTGGTGGAGGTCGACTAGGAGATGCTTCATGCCAAATATCAAAGCTCTATGCCTTCTAGTTTTAGAGAAGAAGATTTTTAAAGTTTTCCTTCTTTGTTCCTATGTTGGAAATTGTGACCCCCGGGGCGGGGCCAGTTTTGACCCCAGGGGCATCATATGAACAAACTTGGTAGAGGTCCACTAGGAGATGCTACATACCAAATATCAAAGCTCTGCGCCTTCTAGTTTCAGAGAAGAAGATTTTCTAAGATTTTGCTTTTTTTTCCTTTTTGTTGCCATGGCAACCAGAGTTGTGGATGGAATTCACTTCTTTGAACAATTTCGGTAGAACTTCACCCAAGGAACATCCCTGCCAAGTTTCATCAAGATTGGCCCAGTGGTTTAGGAGAAGAAGATGTTTAAAGAAATTGTTGACGGACGACGGACGCCGGACGCCGGACATAGGGCGATCACAATAGCTCACCTTTAGCACGTTGTGCTAAGGTGAGCTAAAAAGAGATTGGCTCAGTTCTCTTCTGTTGATTAACAGAGTAGGCTTGGATTTGTAACCAGAAAATCCTGACTGGGTGCCTGATTGCATGGTAGATCACTTGCAGCAAGGCAATACTGAGCTCCAGAGTCGAATTGGTCAAACCATGAGGAAGATATGGAAAGGTCTGCTATTTTAATAGTGATACAACGGAATGCAAATGCCATTAAAAAAGTTGCCAACAAAAATTTCTGCAATTCACTATTGACCTTTGAAAACATTTTAACTGTTTACAACACAACAAAATTTTAGACAAGTCCAAATCGAAAGCGTTTGCAGACAACAAATAAAATGGGTACAAAAGACAGTTAGTCTCAATAATGAGATGTTTGCAGAACTACTTTTCTTATTTCGACATTTACTGTGCACCGGAGGCGACCAATAAAAACCTATAATGGCCTTCGAGGACAGTTACTTGTACTAAAATGACAGTATGTGTCTTTGAGATTGTTGAAAATATTGTGGGAAAAGAAGAAAATGCTGATTACTAGCATTTTCTTCTTTTCACACAATGTTTTCAAAAGCCTTCTTCTTCAGGGTGGTTAAAACTCAGGATAGTGTGGTAAAGAGACAAAATGAGCCATATTCAAACAATCCCATGTTTAATGATCCTGAAGATTAAAGACAATGTGAGAAAAGGAGAAAATGCAGGTTACCAGCACTTTCTCCATTTCCCACAATGTTTTCTACCTTTCCAGAAACAACTCCCAATTTTTGAGGCACCTTTAAATTCTCATTTGTAAATGATTTGAACCCTTTACCACACAATTTCCGACTTTAACGACCCTGAGACAGAGGCATTTTGAAAAGATTGTGCAAAAAAGAGAAAATGCAGGTTACAAGCATTTTCTCCTTTTTCCCAAAATGTTTTCTACCCTTCCCAAAACAATTTTCAATTATTCAGTCACACTAATTTTGTCGTCTGCAAATGCTTTCCATTTGGACTGGTCTAAAATTTTGTCTTCTGGTAAAGAGTTAATTTGGACACTTCAGACAATGTTGTCATAATATTAACTGGTAAAGAGTTATTGTGCTAGGTAGGTTTTTGCTTGGCTCATACCGGTAATTTCCTGGCCGGGTAGCTCAGTGGTTAGCATATCTGAAGGGTGACCTGGTGGTTGCGAGTTCAATACCCAGTTGAGGCAAACTATCTTTCCAGCAATTTTTCACCTCTCACCTCTGATGCATGTGAGAAAAGTAGTCAGTGGCTTGGAAAGTAAGTTGTGTCAGTACTGGTTTGAGAAAGCCGGGAAACACATGCGTAGATGTACTATGGTGATATGACCTTAGCTGTTAAGATGGCATAAAATTGCAATACAATCAATTGGCTCATAATTAAACAGTGACAATGTTTTAGAATGAGGACTTCAAACATGGCAGAACATGTACACACTTTATTCAATTGTGACATGCTTACTTCAGTATCAATGTGTTGAGAGCCATGTCCTCACCTTGTATCCTCCCAGGGAAGTTGGCTGAACTTATTTTCATCCAACCAATACTCCTCAATGTCCTCGCTCGGAACCATGTCATATTCATAGTCCTCATAACTCATCTTCACACAAGTGCACAACACAACACAACATGCATATAGACAGACAGTCAACTAGATCTACAACAGCTGTCACAGCTGTTAATGAAACAATCCAGACCCCTTGTGCTTGTATAGCCTAGGTAAGGTACGAAACATCATTATGTCTCTTGAAAGTAGAATTTGTCATCAATACACAAACATTTACATTGTGTTTCATGTACTAATGTGTAAATACACATACATGTATACTGGTATGTGTACATGTACTGTACCATGTTTACGCATTAAGCATACCATATATGTCTAGAATAGACTTAAAAGTCTATCTGAATTTTTTCTATAAATAACTTTGCCACAGACAGTAACACTACACATACAATAAGACACGTATACTGAATGGGTGTACATTAACTATTGACTCTTTACCACACAATCCCGAGTTTTAAGTACCCTTTAGAGGAAGGCTTTTGAAAACATTGTGGGAAAGGGATAAAATGCTGGTAACATGGATTTCTCCTTTTCCCCAATGAACTACCATTGTAAGTTTCAATTTTTGAGTCACTTTGTTGTCTGCAAACGCTTTCAATTTTGACAAGTCTACATTTTTGCCATGTGGTGAAAAGGAAAAACTTGCCTATACCACGTGACAAAATTTAAGACACATCCAAGTTGAAAGCATTTGCAGATGACAATTTAAATGTAAGTAAAATGTTCAAATGTGTGTTTGAAATGGTAGAAAACATTGTGGGAAAAGGAGAAAATGCCAGTTACCAGCATTTTTCTTTTCCCACAATGTTTTCAAAAGGCTTTTTCCTCAGGAGTGTTAAAACCAAGGCCTAGTAAAACCTTAACATTTTCATGATATATAAACCAATTGGATTTTCATGTACAATATAGATCAGTGGATGTATAAACCCTTTTTCCTCATTAACACAAATTTGTGACACATCGTTTTTCAGATCTACTTCATGATAATAGATATGTTTAGCGAGAGTTGAAAGTCAAGAGCGAAAGCTGAAAGCGGAAAAACTCCAGGGGTCGTATAAATGCGCTCCACTGAATGAAGTACATGTATGTAAAACTGATTCAAATAGAGTTACCTTGGCCGAGCAATATTTTAGTTTCAGAGGACCAGAACTTTGTCTGTCTTACAACATACCAAATTGCACCACAGATATAAACTGTTTTAAAGAAATATCTTCATGGGTTTCTCCAAACACTGTTAATGGCCTTGTAAACTTTAATTTGAGCAATTAATAAGCATGCTCAACAGGTACACAGTATCATCTACGATAGTGATTGAACTTTCTGTAAGGGCATGCCCCTTAAACTCTGTGTAATTGTGCTGCAGTGAAAGGAGTTATCACTAGATGACCATTTGAATGAATTTTTTATCTCTTAATAAAATTCATTTAGAAAAGTTAAAACTTCTTCAATTCAGTGCATTAAACGAAACTGCTGTGCGTCATTCTGAGAAAGCTAGACTCAATAATGCGTATAGTACCCAAACAATCAACTATGATTTGAGTTTGTAAACGATGGTAATAATGATGGCCAGAGGAGTAATGTCCTTGATTGTTGGTTGGATGACATATTGGGACTAGTCGCATCAATGGCGCCTAAAGTGCTTCAATTTCAGGCCGTGTGCCCTGCATATTTCGCCACTCATCTAATGATGGCCATCAAATATAAAATGCTGGAATAGCCGCCTGTATCTCATTTTCAACAGTTACTGAACTCACATTGAAAAGTGTTGAAAGCATTCTGTATATCGGTTATATTCATAATAACATCATATATGAGAGACCTCTATTGCCTTTGGACAAAATATTAGGCAACTCGGGCAATTCTACTCTATCGACTAATTGAAGAAATACTGGGCTCTCACATAGCTTAATAAAATTTGGAATTGTTGACAATATATCATTCCAAAAATATATCTCCTATAATACACTTGACCATCAAAAATCATAATGCGATCTGTTGCACATATCAAGCAATGGATTTGGCAGTAATTGGCACATAATATCCTGTAAAGCCGATGCATATTCACAATATTGTATGAAATAGAGTGGTGGTTGGCAGAAAAGTATTGCCTGAATAAGCTGTTGGCGTCTGTGAGCCTTCATTTTACAAAAATACATATATTGATCTTGAAAGTATAATGTTTTGCAAGTGGTGATTGTGTACATTCTGTTTTGGAAACAGATTAAAAGGATTTTTATCAACATGAAAATCAATTACTGTACACAATCATCACTTTCAAAATGTATACTTTCATAGTCAAAATATATATATTTCCTTCAAATCCTTATAATCCGTTTCCAAAACAAATGTATAAGGCTTTGCAACTAGCCTCAAAAACCTTGTGCAAAGTGTTGGACAGCCATGCTGTGTTGTCAAGTAGTCATTAGTTTTCTGCGCAGATTTTATCAACATGCTAACACAGAGTGTACACAATCACCACTTTAAAACGTATACTTTCACAATCAAAGCATACAAGGCCATTAGCAATGTTTACAGAAACCCAAGGAGACATTAAATTTTGTCCGAAAGAGTTGACATGCATGGTGTATTGGTATGTTGTAGGAAAGACTTAAAGGTCTTATCCTCTGAAACAGAACTGCTGCATGTAAAAAGCTAACGCTATTTGAATCATTTCTAAATAGTTCATTCAGTGGGGTGCATTTATACGACCCCTGGAGTTTTTCCACTCTCGTTCTCGACTTTCGGCTCTCCCTGTACATGTCTAATAAGAGAAATTTGAGTAGATTATAATAATAGAGACAGGTGTTTAACTCTACATAACAGAGTCCAGTTTTTCCTACACATTAACACACTCATGAAAATGAAACATTTGTTCATTATCCAGTGTTCTGCTGAAGATTTTTCAGTTAACCCTTTCCCACATGACAAAATTTTTGACTGGTCCAAATTGAAAGCAGTTGCAGATGACAAAATGAATGTGTCTGAAAAACTGAAATTTGGTCCGAGATGTGTAGGGAACTGTGTGGGAAAGGAGAAAATGCTGCTTACCAACATTTTCTCTTTTTCAATCAATGTTTTTAAAAGATCTCTTTCTCTGGGTCATTAAAAGGTGGGATTGTGTGGTAAAGGGTAAAGGGTAAATTGTTCCATGAACTTGCAGACATACATGTAGGGGACAATTGTGCATCGTAACAGTTCTTTATTGATCCTTTAACCCTTTACCACACAATCCCAACTTTTAACAACCCTGAGACAGAAGCCTTTTGAAAACATTGTGGAAAAAGGAGAAAATGCTGGTAACCTGCATTTTCTCCTTCTCCCACAGTGTTTTCTACCCGTCCCAAAACAAATTTCAAATTTTCAGTCACATTTATTTTGTCGTCTGCAAATGCTTTCAATATGGACTAGTCTAAAATTTTGCTTTTTGGTAAAGAGTTGAAGCTACTCACTATGATTTCCAAATAACCTATCTTGCATCAATCTAAAATGAAGCGAACTGTAGCACAGCTCCGCCCTGCCAAGTCAGTTCTTACAGCCTATAAAGAGGTTAATGTATATAAAACTTGAGTTTGATTTGCTGCACAGATTCTATGGAGAATATCTTTGAAATTTCTCCTGGTAAAAAATCTGGTTTGTTTTTGTAACCTGATCATGCTACAGACCGAATGATTGAATGGTGTTTTACACTTTCAACATTTTTTCAGTCGTAGCAAAGCAACAGCTCACATATTCATGTATTTCCTGAGTTTCACCAGTACTAGGCTAGCGCTGAGCTCTGAAGTGTTTTGCCCAAGGACACTCCAATGAAAAACCCAGTGGATCCACAGAGGCTAAAACTTAGTGCCTCCAGGTCACAAGTCCTACACCTTACAGCTGACCCATGCAGGACCCTTGCTACAGACCGAAACCATAAATAAAAACATGCACTTTTAAGATAGGACAATCCTATGGTCATAATGTGTTCAGTTTCACTGAACTTGACCCAGTGAATTAGAAGAACACCCAAACAGGAACTGTTGACAATGGAAGATGAACTGCAAAATGATACACAAAGTTCAAAACTTGGCAATGGAAGATGTACATGTACTGCAGATACAGACAATATTCATACTTTTGACAATGATAGATGAAATACTGACAATGTTCAAAACTGTTGACAGTGGAAGATGTACTGCAGATACAGAAAATGTTCAAAACTGTTGACAATGGAAGATATCATTGGAGAGGTCATCAGACCTCTCCAACAGTGGTGAGTTTAAAAGGCAGACTGCCTCAGAAATTGCTGCCTAACTCCATGCTTTTTGGCGAAATTGTTCTGATACACAGTCTGTTTTGTCATGGTTCTATAAATAAACCGAAATCAAAAAACTGAAATAGGAAATAAACGTGGTTTGTTTTTATACGACAGATTTCAAAAAGGATTCGTTATATTATATTGATTTGATTGCAAATGACCTTTCCAGTAGTTGTAAATTTTCATTAAACAAATAAAGCTACACACACACACACACAAAAGAATTTCGTTAAAAAAGAGAACACCGCGGGAAATGATCACGCGACTTGAAAACGTGGTAAGAAGGTCATGTGTCTGTCATGTAATGCGTAAGAGGTTTCTCCTTTCTACACAGTGGAAATCATATAATGACTTATTTACTTGTTTACATGTACCAAAATATATTGAAATTAAAAGCAATAAACTATTTGAAGACACTGATGCTGACCTCTCCTGGTTTCTTTTTTAAAGAAGCCAACTTGTTCAGATACATGCTCAAAATTGTTGATAATGGAAGACATACTTTAAATACAGACAATGCTCAAAACAATGGAAGACATACTTCAGATACAGATATTGTTAAAAACTGTTGAAAATGGAAGATGTGCTGCTGATACAGACAATGTTCAAACTGTTGACAGTGATAGATGAAATACAGGCAATGCTCAAAACTGTTGATAATGGAAGATAAAATCAGATACAGACATTGTTAAAAACTGTTGGCAATGCAAGATGTATTGCAGATATAGGGAATGATTAAAACTATTGACAATGAAAGATGAACTGCTGAAACAGAAAATGTTTGCTAATGGACAATGTACCATAGATACAGACACTGTTCCATCCACTTGAGGCTTCCCATGAGCATGTTGTGCTCAGAAGAGTCTAAAGAGTCAAAGATTCTTTCATACAGCATTATAAAAGTAAAAATATTTTGATTCTACATTAAGATTTTTTTTTCACCCTTTACCACACAATCCCAACTTTTAACGACCCTGAGAAAGAAGCCTTTTGAAAACATTGTGGGAACAGGAGAAAATGCTGGTAACCAGCATTTTCTCCTTTTCCCACAATGTTTTCTACCCTTCCAAAAGCATATTTCAATTCCTAAGTCAGGTTTGTTTTGTTGTCTGCAAATGCTTTCAATTTGGACTAGTCTTAAATTTTGTCATTTGGTAAAGAGTTAAATCTTATCCTCTCTGATGAGCAAAGACCAAAAGATCTATGTAAATGTATTTGCTTCATCATGAATAAAAACAAAAATTCTGTAACCGACTGGTTTTATCCATTTGATTGTTCATGAATATACCGGTAGTTAACTTTTGAATAATTTGTAATAGGTTTCTTGATAGAATACATATAATTAATTTGAGAGAGTGAATAAAAATTGCCTGACCAATATAGGCAAAATAGGCTGAAAAGCTAGTGAATAAACCAAAATAAGGTAAAGATGGCAAATCTCTGGAAAGTAGACGCTATCTTCAAACATTTCAGTTCCATTACTCTATGCATGCAAGTTTGATGGCCAATGTATGTCAAATTCAGACTGTACAGAATGTGCAGTCTGATCATGGTCTTCACTTTCTAATATTTCAAGTGACCTTGCTTCTATCCTTCCTGATTTTTAACTATGAAAATGCAAATTTTATCTATTTCACAGTAAAAAGATTAATCAAAACGGTATCTGCTAAATGTAAACAATCCGCTCGGGGGGGGGGGGGGGGGGGGGGGGTGTCATTATTATGAGTCTTATTTTGTTACAAAATTGGCAACTTTTGTTATAGTTTTACAGTACATTTTTCTGCAAACCACTGGAACTTGAACAGATTTCTCTGTAACACATTGTCAGACTTATAATGATATTTTGGGTAACTTTGATGAAAAAAGGCACCCATTGCTGTTCACAAGGGTCACAGCTCCCACATGACACAATGTCTAGGTAAAATATGCCCTAATGAAGCTTAAATTTAAGCTGGCGGACATCTTCGCAATTTTTATCAATACGCAAAAATCGTCAAAAATTCCACAATAAAAAGATTTCCAGTTTTACATTATACTTTTGAATGGTATAGATTTAATTTTATCTGTATTTTGACTCCCGAATTGTTTACTTTTGGCTGCTAGTTTGCCTCTAAGAAAGAGTTCTACAAAAATATTTGCTCATTTAAAAAGCGATTTCAAATATCCAATTAGGATCATTCAAATACAGGATTCACTCGATCACTTCATGCAAAAATCACTTTCACTTATGAAGAATGACAATTCACTATTGACATTCTATGGTAATAAATAAGGTATATACACCACAGTATATCATGGTATTATTCCTGAATACCCCAGTGTGCTTACAGCTTTTATCAGTTTTGAAGAAACAGACAAAACCCTAAACAGTCTCATAGAATCATAAGAACTTTCTCCTGACAAAACAATGGTTAATCAGTTATTGTAGCCTATACTATTGCTTCTGGTGATGCTTAGAACTTTTAAAATTAAATAAAGTCTAAATATTCAATCCTTTCCCACACAACCTGGTCTTTCAACTTTTTGACAAACAACAAACTTTTAGACTTGTCTAAACTGAAAGCATTTGCAGACGACAAGTTAAACATGACTCAAAAACTGAAATTTGCCTTTGGAAGGGAAGAAAACATTGTGGGAAAAGAAGAAAATGCTGGCTACCAGTATTTTCTTCTTTTCCCACAAGGTTTTCGAAAGGCCTCTTCCACAGGGTCGTGAAAACCCAGCATTGTTTGGTTTAGGGTTAATGATCTCGATGATTAAGGCTAATGAAAACATTGTGCCAGAAAGGACAAGATGCTAGTAGCCAGTTGTCTATTCTATCAGATAAAACTAAAGCTCAATTGCACCCAGTTCAAATTTGTTGTTTGCAGTTACTTTTGATTTAGAATAGTCAACAATTTGTTGTTTGGGAAAGGGTTTAGCTGAAGTAATGGTTATACAAAATGTTACCAGGACAATCTGTGGCAATGATTTATGCTTAACTCTTTACCAAACGACAACATTTTGGACTGGATCAAAGTGAAAGCATTTGCAAACGATACATGCTGCTAAAATGATAATTTCTGTTTTTTATCAGGTAGAAAACACTGTGGGAAAAGGAGAAAATGCTGTAACCAGCATTTTCTCCTTTTTTCCACAATGTTTTCAAAGGCCTTCTTTTCAAGGTTGTTAAAAGTGGGTTTGTGTGGTAAAGGGTTAACCTTTGACCAGACTATCCTCCATTTTAACTACCTGAGGATTTTACTTGTGTGGTGTATAATTCTGTTTTCAACATTATTTCAGTTACATTGTGATGGCCAGGGCACCTATCCATGCTTTCCTGCAATTTCTTTCATGATTACTTTGCACATTATTCTTCCCAAGCCACTGATTGCCTTCCCAGATAACGACTGGCAAAACAATGATCAGATGTGGGAGAGGAATTAATCCTGTTGCAATGACAATCATCAATCTTCCCAGAGAAATTGTCTGAGCTTGGGATTTAAACCACTGACCCCTCATCTCAAGTCCTGCTTGCTACCAACTGTGCTACTGACTCGGCTACTGAGGAAGCAGCTCTTTGAAAACATTGTGGGAAAAGGAGAAAATTGCAGTCATCCAGTCATAAAAACAGAATACCATTTTGTACATTCTACATGAGGTAGGATCATTTCTGTAAAATTTCATAAAAATTGGAGGGGTAGTTTCAGAGATGAAGATGTTTGAAAAAAAAGTTAAAGAACAGACAGACGGACGGACGACACTGGACCATGGCATAAGCTTCCTGGCCTTTGGCCATTGGAGCTGAATATTAAACTTTGGTATTTAAGTAATGAGTACTGAAGTAACAAGGACTCCTTATTTCAACTTTAAACTAGCACTTAAATTTCGAAGTGGTACAAACTTTTTCCAATTGGCAAAAGAGGTTGTGCAAGAAAATAAAAAGCCACTGTATGTGGTTGACAATTCTGCAGTTATACTCCAATGTCATCCACAATTAACTCTTTACCAAACGACAAAATCTTCAACTAGTCCAAATTGGAAGCATCAGCAGACAACAAATTGTGACTGAAAACTTAAAATTTCTTTTGGGAAGGGTATAAAACATTGTGGGAAAAGGAGAAAATGCTGGTTACCAGCATTTTTTCCTTTTCCCAAAATGTTTTTAAAAGCCTTCTTTTTCGGGCTTGTTAAAAGTCGCGACTGTGTGGTAAAAAGTTAAAAAAGCTTGGGCTAGACACGAAAACTACCCCCAACACATGTGACCTTTTTGTGACCTTGACCTTAAAACTACAGACATGACCCATGTGCATGACACATCCTCTTAACATTTAAAGCTTTACTAACAATCCCCAGTTATAATGACCCTGAAAGAGAATGCTTTTGACAACATTGCGGGAAAAGGAGAAAATGCTGATAACCAGCATTTTTTCCTTTTCCCGAAATGTTTTTTACCCTATCAAAGGAAGAAATATTCATTTGAGCTACATTTGATTTGTTGTCTTCCAATGCTTTCAATTTCGTTCAGTCTGAAATTTTGTCGTTTGGTAAAGAATTAAAGAAGTTACCGCCTGAACACCTGAACACAAAGACAGACAGACAGACCAAAGGACTAAACAAAACCTATAGCCCCCCCCCCCCTCAATTTTTTATGGTGGTATAATAGAAAATAAACCAAGCTAGGTGGATCCAAGATCAGACTACCTGGTACCATGTGATTCATCTTAATCTATGCTGTCTTCTAAAGCAATTATATTGTAATACTTGGCTCTCTGTCAATAAGGATCCTATCTATTTTTACAACATTACAATATCTTGACTTTATTTCCCTCTGGTACAGAGTAAACTATATTTCACATCTAGAACAGAATACAAGACTGTTAACCCTTTCTCACACAACTAAAACTTTTAATGACCTCCAGGAAGAGGGCTGTTGAAAACATGGTCGGAAACCAACATCTTTCTCCTTTCCCAGAATTTTTCTCTATCCAAGAACAAATCCCACCATTTGACCAGAGTTAATATGTCAAACTCTAGAATTTTGTTGCCTGATATAGATTTGAACATGTATGTCAAAATAAAATAAAAGAAGAACAAAAATATGGTAACTAAATTGGTGTTACAGCTGTCTGATGAACAAGGCCAAAACAAAATATACATGTGGTCTCGATTACATACTTTTGCGAATTAGGGTTGGTAGGTAGGAAATCATTTTATTTTTAGCTCACATGAGCACAACATGCTCAAGGGGAGCTTTTAGGATCACCTGGTGTCCTTCATCCGTTGTGCGTTGTTCGTCGTCCATCGTCAACAATTCTTTAAACATCATCTCCTCCTAAACCACTTGGCCAATTTGGACCAAACTTGCCTCTTTAAAAATTGTTCACAAAATTTGATTCCATCAAGAACTCTGGTTGCCATGGCAACGAAATGGAATTTTTTTGGAAATTCTTTAAAAATCTTCTCTGAAACCACTAAGATAAACCTTGTGTGCGCTCTAGAGGCCACCTTTTCAGTCTGGTACACATGAAACTTGGTCAGAATGTTTGTTTTGATAAAAACTCGGATGAGGTCGAAATTGGGTCATGTGGGGTCAAAAACTAGGTCAAATTAAAGAAATAACTTGTGGGCACGCTAGAGGCCATATTTTTCGTTCAATTGACTTGAAAATTGGTCAGAATGTTTTTCTTAATTAAATCTCGGATAACTTTGAAATTGGGTCACCTGGGGTCATAAAGTAGGTCACTAGGTCAAATTAACTCTTTACGAAATGACAAAAATTTAGACTGGTCCAAATTGAAAGCATTTGCAGATGACAAAATAAATGCAATTGAAAAATTGAAAATTGTTTTGGGTAGGATGGAAAACATTGTGGGAAAAGGACTTCTTTCACAGGGTCGTTAAAAGGCCGGAGTTCTGTTGTAAAGAGTTTAAGAAATACCTTGTGGACACTCTAGAGGCCACATTTTTCGCTAAATTGACTTGAAAATTGGTCAAAATGTTTGTCTTAATTAAATCTTGGATGAGTCTGAAATTTGCTCACCTGGGGTCATAAACTAGGTCACTAGGTCAAATTAAAGAAATACCCTGTGGACACTCTAGAGGCCACATTACTCAATTGACCTGAAAATTGGTCAGAATGTTTGTCTTGATGAAATCTTAAATGATTTCGAATTTGGGTCACCTAGGTTCATTAACTAGGTCACTAGGGTCAAATTAAATAAATACCTTGTGGGCTCTCTAGAGGCCACATTTTTTGCTCAATTGACTTGAAAATTAATCAGAATGTTTGCCTTAATTAAATCTCGGATGAGATTGAAATTGGGTCATCTGGGGTCATAAAGTAGGTCACTAGGTCAAATTAAAGAAATACCTTGTGGGCACTCTAAAGGCCACATTTTTTGTCTTGATGATATCTCAGAGGAGTTCAAAATTGGGTCACACAGGGTCATAAACAATGTCACTGGTCACATTGAAGAAATACCTTGTGGGCATTCTAAGTGGCCACAATTCTAGCTAAATTGACCTGAAAATTGGTCTAAATATTTGACTTGATGATATTTTGGATCAATTAGAAATTGGGTCTCATAGGGTCATAAACTAGGTCACTGGGTCAAATTAAAGAAATGTATTGTGGGCACTGTAGAGGCCACAGTTTTTGTCAACTGACCTGAAAATTTGTCAGCATGTTTGACTTGATGATATCTTAAATGGATTTGAAATTGGGTCACATAGGGTCATAATCTAGGTCACTAGGTCAAATCATAGAAATACCTTGTGGGCACTCTAGAGGCGGCAGTTCTTGCCCAATTCACCTGAACCTTGGTCAACAAGTTTGTTTTGATGTCTCGGATGAGTTTGAAATATGGTCACATAGGGTCATAAACTAGGTCATTAGGTCAAATTGAAGAAAGACATTTTGGACACTCTGGAGGCCACATTTTCAGCTCAACTGACCTAACAATTGGTCAGAATGTTTGTCTTAATAATATCTCAGATAAGTGAGCGCAATCCAAGGCCATAATGGCCCTCTGTGTCAAAATATTTTTTTTCCAAAATACATGTTCTAGTTTCAAATGTTTTGAAAGTTCTCTTTTATCATACTGTCCTGTTCATATTAAGCATCATTTTACTTTTGTTTGGCTTACTCTTTTTCATATCCCTTTGATCTAGATATACTTTGTAATGGTAATTGTTGTTCAGGTGATCTCTCGTCTTCAGATGTCTGTCATACCATGAAATACTTCTGATTCTTCAAGCATGTCATATGATTGCCTCTTTTTAAGGCCCTGGGAGCAATTAATAGAGGTAAAATGACATAAAATTTTCTGGGGACAATGTTAACATTACTAATCCGTCCGATTTTTAGTCAATGCCGACTGCGAAGCGATCGCCTTTTGAGAAACCCTCTATATTTAACACAGATTATCAAATTTATTGCCGATCTTGATTCATTTGGTCATTAAATAGCATTCATGATTAATATTGGTCACTATTCTTCGATTATTTCACTTTCTTAAATCTTTTCCAAGTTATTTTACAAATTTTGTGTAGTCAGAAGTTTATAAGATTATCGGAAGTGTATGTATATTTGGATATTCAGGAGTTAATTACATTGATTTGTGAAGTAATTAGGATTATGTAGATGCTGAAAGTTTATTCCAGACAATTTAGTTTAGCTTTATTGATGGACTGGCCATCTAGTAAGCCCATATTTAGTTTGAATTAAAGCTGGGGGAGTGTCAATAAGGGACATTACAGAGTGTTAAAATATTAAATGATCAAATGTTGAAAAAAATGTATAGGCTCACACGTAAAAGTTAGATATAGTCGGGTAACTGGAACCATATATTGTTTTAGCATGTTATATGTTAAGAGCCTTTTGATTGACAAGGTTAAACTTAGACATCTGAATACTCTGTGAACACTATTTCGGTGAAGTTTATCCTCTGAACTTGCAGGATTAATTCCTCTCTCATACTTGTGAAAGCTGATCATTATTTCAACAATGTTTATGTTGGAAACCAGCAAGTGGCTCGGGACTAATGTTGTGTAAAGTATTGGTAAAAGAAACTCCAAAAGAGCATAGATAGTAAATCTGGCCACCATGATAATAAGCCCAGAAAAAAAAAAGCTCAGTGTGCTTTAGGTGACCTGACTGACACTATCCAACGGCTGTTGACCTGTGAACTTTTTTTTTGGTTTTTGCCAATTTCGCACCATGTGCTTCTTCCAAAGCTATTTTGTTCCATTTCAGTCAATAGTGTGACAGCGGCAAATGTTTTTCACACGGTAGGCCTAAAATAGCATTGGAAATTTTCGCTCAATTTCACACCATGACAATTTCCATTTCATCAAATGATTTCCCTTTCGTCAAATGGAAAAAGTTTGCGCCACTTTGAAATTTTAAGTGCCAAGTTTAAGTTGAAACAAAGAGTCCTTATTACTTCAATATTCATTACTGAAATACTTGTACCATGCTAAAGTTTAATTCCTAATATTGGTTCAAGAAAGATATGAAAACACAAAATCTTATTTAATCATCAACCTGTCTTTTATCTCTAGGAGTATTCAGTTTTGTTTATGACAGCATACTGCTTCCACTTATCAGGACTTGTGTATATAACCAGCTTGATGGCAAAGACATGTCGTTGCACTTCACGTGTCCTGCACTGGTGAAACTTATGCCATTCAAACAAATTTAATTCTAACACACTGAAACATTTTGCAAGAGTAGATCTATTTTTTCCAAGCATGTTTTCAGATGAAAAAAATTAAATGGTTATCACCTTCATTTATTGCATGGGAAGTGATTGATTTTATGTCATGATGTCGCATCCATCTAAGGTTTTTGTTTTACATCAATTGCCACAGTTCTTTGCCTCAGTTGCTATAAGATACAAATTTTTCACAGTCTTTAAAAAAGTTCCTGATGGAGCTTAAAATGAAGGGTTCTTCCCCACATGGTTAGGAAAACTACTGTTCCAAGCATCAAATGTTCAAAAAGACACTGCCATTTGACTACATGGATGAGTCATTTCTGACACTTCGTCCATTAATTGGACGAATCGATTAGTCTTAAATTGGCAAGAACCATTTATCCAAATAATATATTTTGATCTGTTTGACAAATGGATACCTATTTGCTCACTACCGCCACAGTTCAGCAAAATAAAAAAAGTGACAGACTTCTTTAACGTCATTTGAGAATAAAAATCTCATGACAATAAATTGTGTAACATCTCACATGTTTGATCTTCTTAAATTAAGTATGTGAGTTATCAGATATGTGGGTGTCATACAAGTTACATGTTAAATGTCACCTGTGACAATCACCACCTTATCAATAAGTGTATTCGACTGGTAATTTCATGAAGCACGGCCGTTTTCGTGCTGCATGTTTTGTATTTGACTGGTAAAATTTCACAATTTTGTAAACTTTCGTAAAGTTTGACTATTAGCTGTATTCAACTGGTAAACGTTTGTGAAGCTCAAAATTTGAATATTAGGCTCCGCCTACCTGCGTATTGACATAAACATGCTTCATGAAAGTTGACCAGTTGAACAGCATTGTGCTTCACGAAATTGTCAACATTTTCAGTAGCCCTGGTGCATGTGAAAATCGGAATGGACAGGGACAGGCCAGAATGGATTGGAATGGACTTGAGAATACAATGTAAACTCTTGTAGTGATCCTTTATGTATTTAATACTGAAATACAGAACAGCCTGGGCAGAAAGAGGGACTTGCCCGAGCTTAGGCTACTGGGAATGGACCTTTATCTTGAAGCAAAAAATATTTTAATATCCAACTTTGGAAAGATCAGATAAAACACTAACCTTACTGAGAAAAATCAAAATTAAAGTAAAGAGAAACCAGAACGGACCTGAACAGACCATGGTAAATAAACTTGTGGACTTTGAAAACAAAAAATAACCAGGACTGGATTTAAACCTTATCAGAAGCGTCAAATATCGGAGATAGAAATCATCAGAATGAACCAGAACTCAATTGAAAAGATCAGATATTGAAGTATGGAAAAACCGAACGGACCTGAACTGACCATGAAAAGCCCAACAATGGACTTTCAAAGCAAAGGAAAAACCTGGTACGGACCTAAACCTTTTCAGAAACATCAAATATCATACTTAAGCGTCATTAAAATAAACATGAACCGAATGGAGAAGATCCGATATTGGAGTATGGAAATACCAGAACGGACCTGAATGGACTCTGAAAAGCCTACCTACGGCCTTTCAAAACATAGGATCCGCTTAATAAAGCTCGTGTTCATTTTGATGATTCCTTAATCCATTATTTAATGTTTTTGATAATGTTAAGGTCCGTTTCAGATTGTCCTTTTGTTTAGAAAGGTCATAGGTTTACTTACCATCGTCCGTTCAGGTCCGTTCCAGTATTTCCTTATATTTATTCATTCATTTACTTTTCAAAAAAGGTTTGTGGCTTGATATGCTAATTTGGATAATATTTAATAGTAATTGATATCAGATCTACTAATATTTTCGCTTCAAGATATTTACGTTCATTCTCTGTTGCCTAATTTCGGGAAATTCCCTATTATAGCCTATATGAATACATTTCCGCTGCTCACCATTCCAATATCCAATAAATAAGTATCGCTACAGGAGTTTACATCGTATTATCATGTCCATTCCGGTCCCTTCCGGCCATTTCGGTCTGTTCCGGTCTATTTCGGTAATTCCATGCATCCCATCTTGAGTTTGCTCCGATGTAAACTGGCAGCCTGTTATCGATCTTCATACGGGAGATACAACAGGTACCAGTTTACTGTTTTTGGTCACGTGACTAATTTCACGTAGATTGAAAAGCGTAATGTTTGTACTTCACAAAAGTTTATGAAATCGTGAAATATTACCAGTGGAATACAAAACATGCAGCACGCAAATGAACGTGAAGCACGAAATTACCAGTCAAATACGGCTATTACGCTTTTCAATCTGTGCGTAATTAGTCACTGTAAACTGGTAACTGTTGTATCTCCTGTGTGAAGATCGATAACAGGCTGCCAGTTTACACTGCAGAGCAAACTCAAGATGGGGTGCATGGAATAGACCGGAACAGACCGGAATGGCCAGAACGGACCGGAATGGACTTGAGAATGTTAACTCCTGTAGCAATACTTATTTATTGGATATTGGAATGGTGAGCAGCCTGAATGTACTCGTACAGGCTATAATAGGGAATTTCCTAAACTTAGGCAACAGGGAATGAACCTAAATATCTTGAAACAAAAATACTAATAGATCTAATATCAATTATTATTAAAAAATATTATCCAACTTTGCATATCAAGTAACAAACCTTTTTTGAAAAATGAATAAATAAATATAAAAATAAATAAATATAAGGAAATACTGGAACGGACCTGAACAAACAATGGTAAGTACATCCATGACCTTTCAAAACAAAAGGACAATCTGAAACGGACCTTAACATTATCAGAAACATTAAATAATGGATTAAGGAATCATCAAAACGAACATGAGCTTCATTAAAAAGATCCAATATTGGAGTCTGGAAATACCTGAATGGACCTCGAAAAGCGAATCTTTGGACTGTTAAACACAGGGAACATCGGGAACAGATCAAAATCCTATCAGAAACATGAAATATCCGGCATAGGAATCATCTGAATGAACAAGACTGGAAACAAGAGCTTCGCAAAGCGGCGAATATACGCCCGAAGGAGCTTGTCAGTGAAATTAGTTGAAATGACGGAAGGGCCATGAATGAAGAGTAGTTAATCTCCATGATATGTGAAAAATATTAAAGGGCAATAGCTAAAAAAAGAAGGGTGGCACAGTTACAAATTTTGTGAATTGCTGTTCTCCACAAGGTGTTCTATCAGTCTTGAAAGGTTCAAGATCATAGCTTTTATATTTTAGAAATCATGGCCCAGACGAAAATTCAAAGAGAAAACTAACAAAGGGCAATAACTAAAAAAGAAGGATGGCAGAGTTATGGTTCTTGTGCAGTGCACTTCTTCATAATGTGTTCTATTAGTCTTTGAAGTTTCAAGATGATAGGTTTTAAAGTTTGGGAGTTATGGCCTGGACAAAAATTCAAACTGAAAATTAACAAAGGGCAATAACTAAAAAAATAAAGGTTGCAGAGTTATGGTTCATGTGCACTGCACTTCTCCATAATGGGTTCTATCAGTGTATGAAGTTGCAAGTTATTAGCTTTTATAGTTTGGAAGTTATGGCCTGGACAAAAATTCAAACTGAAAATTAACAAAGGGCAATAACTCAAAAAATAAAAGTGGCACAGTTATGGTTCATGTGCGATGCACTTCTCCACAATGTGTTCTATCAGTGTATGAAGTTCCAAGTTAATAGCTTTTATAGTTTAGAAGTTATGGCCTGGACAAAAATTCAAACTGAAAATTAACAAAGGGCTGTAACTCAAAAAATAACGGTGGCGGAGTTATGGTTTATGTGCAATGCACTTCTCCATAATGTGTTCTATCAGTGTATGTAGTTTCAATTTGATACCTTTTACGGTATGGAAGTTATGGCCTGAACAAAAATTCAAAGTGGAAAGTTGGTTATTTCAGAAATCAAGGGCAGATAATTTTGGAACACAAACAGCGATCAAAATTCTAAGACCCAGGTGCACAACTAGACATCATGGAGATTCATTGTGGCAAGTTTCAAATAATTCCGATGAAAACTGTAGGAGGAGTTGCACACACAAGAAATTGCTAACGGACGGACGGACGGACAGACGACCGGGGGTATAACATAATACGACCCTTCGGGCGTATAATAAAAAGATATTTGGGTATGGAAATACCGGAATGGACCCCAAAAAGTGAATCTATAGACTTTCAAAACGATGGGAACGTCGGGAACCAACCAAAATCCTATCAGAAACATCAAATATCGGAAAGACAAATCATTAGAATGAACCAGAATTGAAATGAAATGATCAGATGTCGAGGCATGGGAAAAACCGGAACGGACCTGAACAGACCTTCAAAGGCCTTCTTGTGGACTTTAAAAACAAAGAGAAAACCGGGAACAGAACTGAACTGTATCAGAAACATCAAATATCGGACGTAGGAATTGTAAGAATGAACATTAACTAAACTGAAAAGATTCCGATATGGGAGTTAATATGGAAATACCTGAACGGACCTTAAAAAGTGAACCTATGGACTTTAAAAATAAACAGAACATCGAGAACGGACCATATTCTTATCAGAAACATCAAATATTGGAAATATAAATCATACGAATGAACCAGAACTGAATAAAAAATATCAGATATTGAGGCATGGAAAAACCGAACGGACCAGAACGGACCCTTCAAGACCTATTTATGGACTTCAAAACCAAGCAGAAAACCTGGAACGAACAAAAATCTTATCTGAAACATCACACATCGGATGTAGAAATGGTCAGAATGAACAAGAACTAAATTGAAAAGATCCAAAATTGGAGTTTTGAAAAACTGGAAGGGACCTGAATGGATCCTAAAAAGCGTATCTAATGCTTCCAAAGTCGGATATTTAATGTTTTTGATAAGGTTTAGGTCCGTTCCTGGTTTTTCCTTTGTTTTGAAAGTCCATCGTTAGGCTTTTCAGGATGAGGTTAGATGTAGGTACGGAATCGGCCGAGTTGTGACGACTGTCATCCCTAAATGATAGGACCGGTGCCATTCACTTTCACCACCTAATATTTTTCTGCACCAAAATTATTATTATTTTTTTTTAAAAATGGCCCTAAATGCAAAGCCCAGCAGGAACCCTGCATATCATCAGCTGTGAAGCCCCTAATCTTAACAAGACAAAATTTTAGACTTATCTGCATTGAAAGCATTTGCAGACCATAACTTAAATGTGGCTCAAATGATGGAATTCATTCTGAAAGGTTTGAAAACATTCTGAGGAAAAGGAGAAAACGCGGGTTACCAGCATTTTCTCCTACAGGGCTTTTTTTTTAGGGTTTGGAGAAGACACTGGACGCAGGTCAAAAGGGGAATGCGCAAAAAAGCCATTTTGGGGAAATTTACTGCCTTGCTATATACATGTATGTTGGTGTACATCATTATACATGTTTGTGATATACATTATACACATTATGTACTATCAATAGAAAACTGGTATTAATCTTTGCAAATAACACTCAAGCATATGAAAGTGAATTTAACTGTTTTGTGAACACAAAATGTTTGTCTACAGAGGCATGTCTATGTCCTTTTTTGGACTTAAGAAGATCAAAAAATTAAAATAATTTTTCGAAGAGTCAAAGAGAAATGTCCAAGGGTCAATTACCGGTACTTGGTTATTATAGAGAGATATGGGTGAAATAAAGACAATTTTTCATTTATGTTCTTTATTTATTGACATAAATTAGACAAGAAAATACCTCATCTTATGTACATACTTGTTGGAATGAAGTGGACAGATGAATTTTAACTTGCAGTCCTAGCATGCAGTTAATCTTTATGAATAAGCAGACACATACAACCTTTCAACTGTTTACCAAACAACAAAATCTTAGACATGATCATGTTTTAGGCATTTGCAGACAATAATTCAAATGTGGCTGGAACAACTTGATTTTTCTTTCATAGCTTAGAAGATTGTGGAAAAGGGAGAAAATAAAGGTCACATCCACTAAAGTGTTATTTCTTCAAATTTTAGTCTTCATTTTTGTCCAATAACTTCTTCTTTCACACTTGTTCCAGTGCTAATACTGTAAGACAAGAAGGCCAAACCTCCATCCTTCCCCGTCCACCCTCCCTGTTTTTTCTACAGGTTTTTGTATATTTTCAGTTAAAAAACAACCAAAATTTTCCCTCAATATGAAACGAGATTTCAGCTTCCATTTATTGCTTTATACAGAAATTAGTGTAAATTCACTGTCTAAATTTATTGTCAACCATGAAAAGATAGTTCGAAGTGCCTCTGAGCGGATGATGTCAAACTGACTTCTGTTAATTTGTGTCATGGGTTTTCGCGTTTTTCTTCTGCAATCTTTTTTCCATGTCAGTTGATTTTTCCAGAAATATTACTGCATGATCTGACATGAATTTGTCAATTAAGGTAGCAGGTAACTTTAAAACCTGTCATTTTATTCTAGATAACTGGATTAACACCTTTATCACGTTTTCAAAAATGAATCGCCACTCGCCAGATTGATTATTTGTGATAAACAAAGCTGCATGCATCTTTCACATTTGCTAGTACTGATCATGTTACATGATGTATATTACGATTTGTATTTCTGCCATATACATGCTGGCTAATTTATATGACGCTTTAGTAAATAATCTCATGCGTTGGATTGACGCTTAGGCAGATATTTTTAAACATCAAAAACGGGCCATTTCAAGTTTTCAAGTGTCAAAACTCGGGGTCCAGGGTCACATGAGAACCCTGGTCTCAATTTTCTCTGACAATTCATCTTGATACAAATTAATTCTCATGAACAACAGAGAGCTTACTAGGGTCGAAGAATGTCGATGTTGATTGTGTACTTTAGATTTCTTCAACAATTACACTGTCTGACCAGGGACCGATTGCCTACTTTCGGATTGTTCATCAGTCTCTAATTTCAATAATTCATTGGATTTCGGCTTAGTTTTGGACCCACAAAAAGCATTGATTTGTTTAGTATTCTTTGCATCTGACAGTTTCAGCTTTTTATCGTAGTTAGGGACATCTTTTTACTTTACTTTCAACACTGCAGAAAAAGTCACATGCCGAAAGACATTACTTGTTTTCATGTATTAGTTAAAATACTACTGAAAGCCAAAATACCAAATGCTGGGATACAGTGGTATTCGTATTATACCTCGAGCGTGTTCGGAACATTCCGTGCAAAGAATGAATATAAAATATGAAACTGGCTGATTAGTGACGGTTTTCCACGAATCTCAAAGGCAGGTGACTCAATAAACGACGAAAACATTACTCTCCTTGGTCGTTTTTGCAGCCGATCTTTCTGCCTGGGAGCGGGTTTATTTACTAACTTTATACTTTATATTACAGTGGGGAAATGTGATTTCATTGGTGAAAATTTACTTCTCAGGGGAAAACTACATTTTTGGGGGAAAATTTGTTGAGGGGAAGATGCCAACTATCGGCATCACTTTCTTAGTAAGAAAAAACCCCGTCCTATTCCAATAATGTTTTCAAAAGTCTGATTCCATGGGCCATTAACTCCCTAGATTGAGTATGAAAGAGTTAAAGCAAGTGAAATTGGTGGTGTTGGCAATCTACCAAACAATCTTTACCAAACAATCTTGTGTTTCCACCATCCTGATGAAGAATGCTTCTAAAACCATTGTGGGATCAGGATTGATTCATTTTCCAGAGTTTAACTAAAAAAATTCTAGCACATTTCGCCTTCTCCAATGAAAACGCTCTAGACACATTGAATAAGATAAGGAAATAACTCAATTTATAATAAATGTATCCGAATATATGTATATCCGAATATATATCTATTTTGTTTCTAATCCACTACCATTCACCAAGTGCTCATTCCTGTACAACTTGAAGAGGTGCACTCCAGTCATTCAATCAGAAAAAGCGTCATATTCAAACTAAGGTAAGTGGTCAACTTACAATTTATCTTCCTCTAATTCATACATGTCCATATTGTTTATTTATTGATCGTTTCTTCTAATTATTTATATACCTAACGATTAACTTGCGGGTTAATTTCTCCCTACGTTTCAAGGAGATGTGTAGCGCAAAGTATTCATTCAAATCCAAACTAAACAAATTTAGATGAATTCTCGTGTTTTTACTTAAAATACCTATAAGAAAGGATAGTTGTTGAGTTGTGCTCTCAAATATTCTATATTACCCCTTTTGAATTTTTGATGTCCTCTTTCGGTCCGCATAATAAACAGAGATTCTGTGTTGACTTTCCAGATTTCTTTTGATGTCATGTCACCTTGTGAAAGAGAAAATAGAGAAATCTAGAAAAGTAAGTTTAAAGTTTGCACCTTTTGTACTCAAAAATTTATCTTGTTTGTAAACAATTCTTTTTCAGAATTTCAGTCGGACAAAGTGGAAATTTTGTTATAGTGACACAATCTGACTTGGAAAAATTGCTTGTCACTGTCAGAACACTGTGCAGTAACAGGATAAAACTCGATCAAAGCCTCATGTTCTCATTTATTTGGCAAGGCATAGAAGTGTTGATATTGAAAGTTTATAGTAAATGAATTATATTTTTCATGAACCAATGTGCAGGTCACACAAAGTCTTAACTATGGTTTTTGCAGTGAAGAATTAATCTAGATCTATTTCTTGACCTATTCTCAATGATGAGACGTTTATGATTGCTTCTTTTCATATTTGGACATTTGTTGTGTAGTGTACTGTCTCAAATCCACTGCGAATTTTCCAGTAGAAAAGCTACAATGCTGGACTGACTTTCTGACTTTATGTTATGTGGGTTTTATCTGTACTGCAGCCAAATGCAATTAATTTTCATTGACACACTAAATTTCACAAAGATACTCTAAATACCACAAAGACACAGAAAGACACACAAACACATATATATGGAAAAAAATATTATGTTATTAGTTTGCATAATCATTAATGCTAGGTTAAAAAATGCACAAATTCACGCAAACATGCATATTCGAGCCTCTGTCGGAAAGGCTGAGACCTTTCTCCTCCTTCTGCTGATTCAAGAAGGCAGTTGTCAGTTAGAAGGTATAAGCCTGACCAGGAAAAGTTCAGTAGGGTAACTGACTGTCTGGATATGACTGGCTGTTGACTGGGATGTTAAGCCTCAAACACGCATAAAACACACAGACATATAAAATACAGTAATTCTTTGTACTGTTTTGACTTATTTAACATTCACTTTTATGACAATTGGAATTGTAAATGAAATTGATTAAGGGTCAGGACAAAGCCTACAATAAAAATTGTGCCTTCACTGTTTGTCCCCAAAAAAGATACAGGGATAGATTAAGGGTTGCGAGTTCTAAAGCATGACATGTGCATTTAAATTTTCTCATGTGCTGGCTAAAACACCATATAAACAATGCATAACATGAAATTTCATATCGCAAATGTCACAAAGATCGTTTCAACTCTAACAAACAGAAAGACTTAATTCACAAACTTAACTGGTCTGAAAATGAGCTTCACGATTTCATTTCTGTTGAGCAAAACAAAAGGCAAATTCTATCTGATATAGAATAAAGTTTTAATCATCGTTATAAACGTTCTTGAATTCATAGTGTGGCCTCAGTTGTTTGAACTGTATGCATATATATAGTCTTGAGTTCAAATGCACTGCTCTGAGAGGCATGATAGATTCTAGACACATTATGCGATACCGTTTTATGCACTTCAGCTTACATTTTCTTTTGTGTTCTTGAGCCTTGCAAATGCGCTTTTGTCCGATTTTCAATGCCAGTGTTTTGTTAACAGCATACTTCATGTAATTCGCTGCTTTCTTTTCTTGCTCATTTGCTTCCAGACTGAATCATTCACTTTGAATTTGGAATATCTAGCATTTGAAACAAAATTGCCTGTGCTATAGATGGAACATTGTTAATCGACCATTTGTGTTATTACCAGTTCATGTATTTTTTTGACCGGAATGATAGTTTTCTAAGGGTCTGAATTGATTTTTGAATTATTTCAATCTGTCCAAGTTCAGAGTTTCGTCGTTGTGTAAAGGATTAACCCTCTCCCATAAAACAAACATAAAAATTGAATACTTACAAATGTGCTAAAATTCTCAGATAGGGTAGAAAACATTATGGTTAACTGGGAAAATGCTTGTAAGAAACAATTTCTTCTTTTTCCACATTGTTTTCAAAAGCTTTTTTTCTTAGGGCTGTCAAAACTCTGGATTGTTTGGTAAAGGGTTAAGGGCCAAACTGCAGGAATCAGTTCATTTCTCAGAGAATCAAAACTTTACCCTAGATGTAAGAATGAATTTTAACCCTTGAACCAAAGAATGAATTAACTACAAACTGACAAATTTATAAAGCTCAGCTATTGCAAATTTAATGCTCTTACGCAAGAAAAATCTTGTGGTATCTGACAGTGTAATACATGTACCAAGATTTTGTGTGGTCTGATAAGACTGCATATTCTGTGCTGTGTGATGTTGATCCTTCAGCAGACCAAGGGTTAACATAAAGAAACCTGAAAAATGTCAGTTGTACAGTCTAGACAAGGATTGTACATGAAAATTGAAACTATATAAAAATTTTGCTATGTTTTGAACCAATTTTAATGATAACGTTTAAATGAAAGACTTATCATTTGGTTAAGCCCCCATCTCTCTAAATGCATGTGTAAATATGTAAATTTATATGAGGCGCAAAAAGATGGCTTTACTGACAAACAGGTGTAGTATTTTCATTTTGTAAAGTTCTTTTGGTGTCTTTGTTTTTTTTTAGCTCACCTGAGCACAAAGTGCTCAAGGTGAGCTTTTGTGATCGCCCAATGTCCGTCGTGCGTTGTCCGTCATCCGTCGTCCACAATTTCTTTAAACATCTTCTTCTCCTAAACCACTGGGCCAATCTTGATGAAACTTGGCATGGATGTTCCTCAGGTGAAGCTCTACCAAAGTTGTTCAAGAGATTGAATTCCACCCATAACTCTGGTTGCCATGGCAACCAAAAGCAAAAAAATAGCAAAATCTTTGAAAATCTTCTTCTCTGAAACTAGAAGGCGTAGAGCTTTGATATTTGGTATGTAGCATCTCCTAGTGGACCTCTACCAAGTTTGCTCATATGATGTCCCTGGGGTCAAAACTGGCCCCGCCCCGGGGGTCACAAGTTCAAACATAGGAACAAAGAAGGAAAACTTTAAAATTCTTCTTCTCTGAAACTGGAAGGCGTGGAGCTTTGATATTTGGCATGTAGCATCTCCTAGTGGACCTCTACCAAGTTTTTCATATGATGTCCCTGGGGTAAAAACTGGCCCCGCCCCGGGGGTCACAAGTTTCGAACATAGGAACAAAGAAGGAAAACTTTAAAATTCTTCTTCTCTGAAACTGGAAGGCGTAGAGCTTTGATATTTGGTGTGTAGCATCTCCTAGTGGACCTCTACCAAGTTTGTTCATATGACGCCCCTAGGGTCAAAACTGGCCCCGCCCAGGGGGTCACAAGTTCAAACATAGGAACAAAGGAGGAAAACTTTAAAATTCTTCTTCTCTGAAACTGGAAGGCATGGAGCTTTGATATTTGGCATGTAGCTTCTCCTAGTGGACCTCTATCAAATTTGTTCATATGATGTCCCTGGGGTCAAAATTGGCCCCGCCCCGGGGGTCACAAGTTTCGAACATAGGAACAAAGGAGGAAAACTTTAAAATTCTTCTTCTCTGAAACTGGAAGGCGTAGAGCTTTGATATTTGGCATGTAGCATCTCCTAGTGGACCTCTACCAAGTTTGTTCATATGGCGCCCTGGGGGTCAAAACTGGCCCCGCCCCGGGGGTCACAAGTTTCGAACATGGGAACAAAGAAGGAAAACTTTAAAATTCTTCTTCTCTGAAACTGGAAGGCGTGGAGCTTTGATATTTGGCGTGTAGCATCTCCTAGTGGACCTCTACCAAGTTTGTTCATATGATGTCCCTGGGGTCAAAACTGGCCCAGCCCCGGGGGTCACAAGTTCAAACATAGGAACAAAGAAGGAAAACTTTAAAATTCTTCTTCTCTGAAACTGGAAGGCGTGGAGCTTTGATATTTGGCGTGTAGCATCTCCTAGTGGACCTCTACCAAGTTTGTTCATATGATGTCCCTGGGGTCAAAATTGGCCCCGCCCTGGGGGTCACAAGTTTCGAACATAGAAACAAAGGAGGAAAACTTTAAAATTCTTCTTCTCTGAAACTGGAAGGCTTGGAGCTTTGATATTTGGCATGTAGCATCTCCTAGTGGACCTCTACCAAGTTTGTTCATATGGCGCCCCTGGGGTCAAAACTGGCCCCGCCCCGGGGGTCACAAGTTTCAAACATAGGAACAAAGAAGGAAAACTTTAAAATTCTTCTTCCCTGAAACTGGAAGGCGTGGAGCTTTGATATTTGGCATGTAGCATCTCCTAGTGGACCTCTACTAAGTTAGTTCATATGACGCCCCTGGGGTCAAAACTGGCCCCGCCTCGGGGATCACAAGTTTCAAACATAGGAACAAAGAAGGAAAACTTTAAAATTCTTCTTCTCTGAAACTGGAAAGCGTAGAGCTTTGATAGTTGGCATGTAGCATCTCCTAGTGGACCTCTACCAAGTTTGTTCATATAATGCCCCTGGGGTCAAAACTGGCCCCGCCCCAGGGATCACAAGTTTCGAACATAGGAACAAAGAAGGAAAACTTTAAAATTCTTCTTCTCTGAAACTGGGAGGCGTAGAGCTTTGATATTTGGTATGTAGCATCTCCTAGCGGACCTCTACCAAGTTTATTCATATAATGCCCCTGGGATGAAAACTGGCCCCGCCCCGGGGATCACAAGTTCAAACATAGGAACAAAGAAGGAAAACTTTAAAATTCTTCTTCTCTGAAACTGGAAGGCGTGGAGCCGAGATATTTGGCATGTAGCAAATTCTTCTTCTCTGAAACTGGAAGGCGTGGAGCTGAGATATTTGGCATGTAGCATCTCCTAGTGGACCTCTTCCAAGTTTGTTCATATGATGTCCCTGGGGTCAAAACTGGCCCCGCCCCGGGGGTCACAAGTTTCGAACATAGGAACAAAGAAGGAAAACTTTAAAATTCTTCTTCTCTGAAACTGGAAGGCGTAGAGCTTTGATATTTGGTATGTAGCATCTCCTAGTGGACCTCTACCAAGTTTGTTCATACAATGCTCCTTGGGTCAAAAGTAGCCCAGCCTTGGGGGTCACAAGTTCTAACATAGGAACAAAGAAGGAAAACTTTAAAATTATTCTCTTCTAAACCTTGAAGGCATAGAGCTTTCTTATATTATATCTAGTGAACCTGTTCTAAGTTTGTTAGCCCACCTGTGCAAAACATGTTCAGTCAGTTCGAAATTGGTTCACCTGGGGTCATAAACTGGGTCACTAGGTCAAATTAAATAAATACCTCGTGGGCACTCTAGAGGCCACATTTATTGCTCAAATGACCTGAACTTTGGTCAGAATGTTTGTCTTGATAAAATCTCGGATGAGTTTGGATTTGGGTCACCTGGGATTATAAACTAGGTCACTAGTTCAAATTAAAGTAATTCCTTGTGGGCACTCTAGAGGCCACATTTTTGGCTCAATTGACTTGAAAATTGGTCAGAATATTTGTCTTAAAAAAATCTCACATGAGTCCAAATTTGGGTCATGTGGGGTCTTAAATTAGGTCACTAGGTCAAATTAAAGAAATACCTTGTGTGCACTCTAGAGGCCGCATTTATTGTTCAATTGATTTGAAAATTGCTTAAAATGTTTCTCTTGAGGAAATCTATGATGAGTTCAAAAGTGCATCAACTGGGGTCATAATCTAGGTCACTAGGTCAAATTAAAGAAATACCTTAAGGGCACTCTAGAGGCTACATTTCTTGCTCAATTGACTTGAAAATTGGTCAGAATGTTTGTCTTGATGAAATATCCGATGAGTTTGATATTGGATCACCTGGGGTCATAAACTAGGTCATTTGGTCAAATTAAAGAAATACCTTGTAGGCACTCTAGAGGCCACATTTATTGCTCAAATGACCTGAAATTTGGTCAGAATTTTTGTCTTGATAAAATCTCGAATGGGTTTGGATTTGGGTCACCTGGGGTCATAAACTAGGTCACTAGGTCAAATTATAGAAATACCTTGTGGACACTCTAGAGGCCACATTTTTTGCTCAATTGACCTGAAATTTGGTAAGAATGTTTGTCTTGATAAAATCTCAAAACGGTTTGGATTTGGGTCACCTGGGATCATAAACTAGGTCACTAGGTCAAATTAAAGAAATACCTTGTGGGCACGCTAGACGCCAAATTTTTTTCCTGAATTGACTTGAAAATTGGTCAGAATGTTTGTCTTGATAAAATCTCACATGAGTCCGAATTTGGGTCAACTTGGATCATAAACTAGGTCATTAGGTCAAATTGAAGAAATACCTTTTGGGCACTCTAGAGGCCACATTTATTGCTCAATTGACTTGAAAATTGTTCAGAATGCTTGTCTTGATAAAATCTCTTGAAAAAATCTAGGATGAGTTTAAAATTGAGTCACCTGGGTCATAATCTAGGTCACTAGGTCAAATTAAAGAAATACCTTGTAGTCACTCTTGAGGCCACATATCTTGCTCAACTGACTTGAAAATTGGTCAGAATGTTTGTCTTGATGAAATATCGAATGAGTTTGAAATTGGGTCATCTGGGGTCATAAACTAGGTCACTTGGTCAAAATAAAGAAATACCTTTTGGGCACTCTAGAGGCCACATTTATTTTTCAATTGATTTAAAAATTGGTCTAAATGTTTGTCTTGATAAACCCTACATGAGTCTCAATTTGGGTCATGTGGGGTCTTAAATTAGGTCACTAGGTTAAATTAAATTAGGTCACTAGGTCAACTTACGGAAATTCGTTGTGGACGCTCTAGAGGCCACATTTTAAGCTCAATTGACCGGACAATTGGTCAGAAATTGGATTATGCACGTTGAGTGAATTTCGCCTATTGACTCAGGTGAGCGACCCAGGGCCATCATGGCCCTCTTGTTTATTCAAGCTCAGCTAAAAACTAGGTTAAAAGTTGCCAAGTCGCTCTATCGTTTGTTTAGTTTTTAATTGATTTGAAAATTAATTTTTCTGCCAGCGACGAATGCTTGGACCAACTGTGCTATAACAGCTTGTCATCTTCATGATAATTTCCACACTTTTAAATGGTATGATTAAAATTTAAATGCATTTTACCACTCCATTCTTTACTTTTGGCAGCTATGGGGCCTTTAAACAATTATCATAACAATGTCATCCATTCATAGTGGATTATACAGCAAATATTACCTGAAATATTACCTGAAAGTTCACTATACATTCGTAATGGTCAGCACATTTAAAATTTATCGAGGGGTCGTGAGCTCACCTCAGACATAGAGCTCTGAAATGAACCCTGTCTTTGAATTGTCTTCGAAAAAAAAACAGAGGCATGCTAAATGCTATCCTATGATATCATACAGAGTTTCTTAAAGATTACAGCCTCTGTTGATCATCCATTAATGTTTTCTTGTCATACTTCAAATTCATAGGTATTTTACAGTAAATATGGGTTGTGTGGTTAACTCATATGATATAAAGAGGAAAAATATTAATTTTGAAATGGTTAAAATAGTTTTTTTTCCATTGTAATTCTGTTTTTGTTGCATTTCTTCGGTGTTGAGTGCTTTTCTTAGATGTTTACATTCATAGAAGTTCGATAGATGAAGCAAAAACAAAAATATCACTAGCAAACATAGATCCATGAGGATAGGAAAATTCACAGAGTAATATTAGGAATCAACTTGAAATCTTTTTTTCCAGTAAATAGTTTGTGATTTTTAGCTCCACTGGCCAAAGGCCAGCGGGCTTATGTCATGGCCAGGTGTCCATCGTGCATCCGTCCATCTGTGCGTGCGTGCGTCCGTCCGTGCGTTAACTTTTATTTCAAACACCTTCTTCTCTGAAACTACCCATCCAATTTTCATGAAACTTCACAGAAATGATCCTGCCATGGTCCTCTTCAGAATTTCTTGAAAGAATTTGATTCCTTCAAAAACTCTGGTTGCCATGGCAACAAAACTGAAAAATATTGCAAATCTTTAAAAATCTTCTTGTCTGAAACCATAAGGCGTAGGGCTACCAAATTTGGCATGTAGCTTTATGTAGTAGACCTCTATTATGTTTCTTCAAATTATAGCCCTGGGGTCAAAATTGGCTCTGCCCCAGGGGTCACAAGTTTTACATAGGCTTATATAGAGAAAACTTTAAAAATCTTCCTGTACCTAGCCATAAGGCCTAGAGCTACCAAACTTTGCATGTAGCTATATCTAGTGGGCCTCTACCAAGCGGGCCAAAATTTTAGCCCTGGGGTCAAAATTGGCCTCGCTGCAGGGGTCACAAGTTTTACATGAGCGTACATAGTGAGAACTTAAGAAATCTTCCAGTACGTAGCCATAAGGCCTAGAGCTACCAAATTTTGCATTTAGCTTGATCTAGTGGGTGTCTACCAAAAGTGCCCAAATTACAGTCCAGGGGTCAATTTGGCCTCATGCTGGGGGGGGGGGGTTCACAAGATTTACATGGGCTTATATAGGGAAAACTTTTAAATCTTGGTGTACATAGCCATAAGGCTTAGGGCTACCAAATTTTGCATAATTATAGCTCTGTCTAGTGGACAACTACAAAGAGGGCCCAAGTTACAACCCTAGGATCACGTTCGGCCCTGCACCAGGGGTCACAAGTTTTACATGGGTTTATGGAGTGAAAACTTCAGAAACCGTCTTGTTACTAGCCATAAGGCCAAGAACTCCCAAATATGGTCATAAACATGTGCTTATAGGGTGAAAATTCAAAAAATTCTTTTGCTCCTAATTGCAAACCCAAGGGCTACCAACTCTGGATCACTTTTGATTTTTTTTTCAAATTAGCCTTGCATCAGGGGTCTTATGTTTAGCCTTGCATCAGTGGTCTAATGTTTTACAGAGGCTTCATATGGACGAAACTTGAAAATCACCTTATTTATAACCATACAGCATAGACTTGTATTATTTTGGCATGTGGCTTTATCTTGTGGACCTCTACCAGGGTTCAAGTAATTATCGCTCTGGGATCAAAAATGGCTTTGCCCTGCGGGTCTCAACTTTCACATGTGCTTTTACAGAGAAAACTTTGTAAGTCTTCATTTTGAAACCATTTGGCTCAGAATTGAAATGTTTAGTATTTATGGTTTATATTTATAAGCCAGTGGAACGATACAGGGCCATCATGGCCCTCTTGTTTGATATGTTTCAATGTTTGAATCCATTAAACTGAGATTGATAATGTACTAGTAATTGCCAAATTTAACAAGTGTCACCTAGATAGGTTAAAGTCTCAGTAGTAGCCAAGAGTAAACTATGTGGGTGTCAATGCAGACCTCCAGATAAGAGGGAGTGATAGTATTCTAAATCCATTTTTAGCTCCACTGGCCAAAGGCCTGCAGGCTTATGTCATGGCCCGGTGTCCGTCGTGCGTGCGTGGGTGCGTTAACTTTTATTTCAAACATCTTCTTCTCTGAAACTACCCATCCAATTTTCATGAAAATTCACAGAAATGATCCTGCCATGGTCCTCTTCAGAATTCTTGAAAGAATTTGATTTCTTCAAAAACTCTGGTTGCCATGGCAACAAAACTGAAAAATATTGCAAATCTTTAAAAATCTTCTTGTCTGAAACCATAAGCCATAGGGCTACCAAATTTGGCATGTAGTTTTATGTAGTAGACCTCTATCAAGTTTCTTCAAATTATAGCCCTGGGGTCAAAATTGGCTCTGCCCCAGGGGTCACAAGTTTTACATAGGCTTATATAGAGAAAACTTTAAAAATCTTCCTATACCTAGCCATAAGGCCTAGAGCTACCAAATGTTGCATGTTGCTATATCTAGTAGGCCTCTACCGAGCGGGCCAAAATTTTAGCCCTGGGGTCAAAATTGGCCCCGCCGCAGGGGTCACAAGTTTTAGATGGGCATACATAGTGACAACTTAAGAAATTTTTCTGTTTTGATTTTTTTTTTGAAATTAGCCTTGCATCAGGGTTCTTATGTTTTACAGAGGCTTCATATAGACAAAACTTGAAAATCATCTTATTTATAACCATAGAGTATAGACTTGTATTATTTTGGCATGTGGCTTTATCTTGTGGACCTCTACCAGGGTTTAAGTAATTATAGCTCTGGGATCAAAAATGGCTTTGCCTTGCGGGTCTCAACTTTCGCATGTGCTTTTACAGAGAAAGCTTTGTAAGTCTTCATTTTGAAACCATTTGGCTCAGAATTGAAATGTTTAGTATTTATGGTTTATATTTATAAGCCAGTGGAGCGATACAGGGCCATCATGGCTCTCTTGTTTCACTTTCAAACCCTATGTTGTGGGTACTCATTAGAATCGTCTTGATGAGATTATTCTAATGAGTACCCATAACATAGGGTTTAATGGAGAGTGATTAATATTTTCACTTTTGAAATCAAAATCACATCCTATATCTGGAGCTCTATCAGTGCATTTGAATTTAAACCATATCATCTAAAAGTATGCAAATTATTGTGATGATGACAATTTGTTACTGTATGGTCAGTCCAAGTGGAAGTTTCTGATAGAATCAAAGTGCTGAAAGTACTGACAGACTAGCAAATGTGTAATAAATGGCCATGTTACAGATAAAATTTGGTTGGTCCATACAAGATTGAAGAAAAAAGGTCTAATCTGGTTATTAAGGTTGATTCTGTCAAATTCTTATATTATTCCTGGTCTGGGTCAGCCAGGTCTAATCCAGTTATTAAATCCAAACCAGTTTGCTCCGGTGATGTTACCCATGGCTGATAGCCACATACATGTACTTGTCACAATAAGAGTTATACCATGAAAAAATTCTGTTTGTTGATCTTTAACTCAAAAAAACCGACACAAAGATATCAATATGACAATTTGGCATTTGAATACTGTCACTTTTAGATGAATTATCTATCCCTTTTCACTTGCTTGTTATTTGAACAAACTCATATCTAGAGGAGACCCACAACATCTGCAAAAAACACAAGGTTGGAAAAGGTTGCATTTAGATGAGTTAAGATGAGGCTGATTTGAATAGGACATTGTGTTAATTTACATATAAGCAAGCATCTAATATCTTACCAATGACATCTTGCCCTGTCTATGATTTTGTAAGGAGACTTCGATCAAATTGGAGAGGTAAGTCGTATCTAACAGAATAGTAATTTGTAACAGATAGAAATATTTTCTGTGAGGCAGTTTTTGGCGACTGTGGGTTTTTTTTATTATATTTGAATCTAGGTCACTAGACTAGGGTTTGCTAGGCTAGAAATAAATTGTGAAACAAGGTAAAAAGTTGCCAAGTTTGTTTATTTACTTTTTCCCAGTTTTGAAATTCAATTTTCTGCCAGCGTCTAACACTTGGACAGACCATGCTATTACATACTTTCATTTTCACAGTAATTTTCATACATTTAACTCTTTACCACATGAGAAAAATGTAGACTTGTCCAACTTGAAAGCATTTGCAGACGATAATTTAAATATGACTCAAATGGTGAAATATGTCTTTGATGGGGTAGAAAACATTGTGGGCAAAGGAGAAAAATGCTAGTTGCCACTTACCAGCATTTTCTTCTTTTCCTACAGTGTTTTCAAAAGATTTCTTCCTTAAGGTTTCGGCATTGTGTGGTAAAGCGTTAAATAGTATGGTTTAAATCCAAGTGCATTTGAACACCAGCATGTTTACTTTTGGTGGCACTAGGCCTTTAATTTATTTGTTCGTGTTTGAAAGTTGTTTATTATCTTCTTGCTTCTGATATAGTATATTGTCAGCAGACAAGAAAAAATAGCATTAACCTTTTACCACATAATCTCAAGTTTTAATGACCCAGAGAAAGAAAGCTTTTGAAAACATTGTGTAAAAAGGAGGAAATGCAGGTATTACCAGCATTTTCTCCTTTTCTAACATTTTTCTTCTTCTCATTCATGGTAAGATCTCATAATTCCAGCCACATATAAATTGATGTCTGCTAATCCTTTCAATATGGACAGCTGCAAATTTTTGTTCTTTGGTAAAGATTTAGTCAAGTCTTGTATAATTATGATAATATTGATTTCATTGATCTCTCTCTTCGTCCCCTTCAGTCTCTCACTCTGTCTGGGGATCATAAATACACTTAATCTGTCTAAGGTTTGTCAGTGTTAACTATACAGCCTATCAATCAAAATTTTCAGAAGTCTTCACCTGTATACTTTTATGCATGCTTACAGAACACAGATCGAGATCAGACTCTATAATAGTATGTTTATGTCTGTTGAAATATTCTTGGAAAGGAGCCCGATTAGACATCAGTTACTGAAGAATGTTTGAAAAAGATTTAGTTGCACAGATAAATTACTTTGGAAAAGTTATTGTGAAAAGTAATATTTCAAAGTAAGAGATTTCTCCCCTTGTCATAGTATTTTCACTAAAGATGCATGAAAAGATGTTTAACTCTTTACCACACAATCCCAACCGTTAATGACCCTGATGTAAAAGGCTTTTGAAAACATATTGGGAAAAGGAGAAAATGCTGGTAACCAGCATTTTTTTCCTTTTCCCAGAATGTTTTCTACCTTTTCACAGAAATATTTCATTTTGATAAACATTTATTTTGTCGCCTGCATAATTATGCTTTAGACAAGTTTAAAATATTGTCATTTGGTAAAGAGTTAAATGGTATTAAAGTTTGATGTTACCATGAGGTTTGTGGATGGATGTTCATAATGTTTTTGTTGTAATCCATCTGTTTGAATTCACCATAGAAGTCATTTTCTAAATTTGTGTACTCAAGCTCTAAAGCATGCACAGATACTTATAGTGAAACCACTTTAACTTGTCATTTATGAATATTGTTTTTTCATGTGGACTAATAATAGATCTCTGATAAATCTGTGATTTTATAGGACATTTACTTCATGATTATGTGTCCAGGTATTTTACCTCAACGCCATGGGCACGGGGACAGGATCAGTATTATACAAACAATTGTTAATTCTAATCCTGCTAAAGAAGTGAATTGAAACTTTCAAGGCAGTAGTAAAGATCCAGAATAATGCTATTTCAAACTTATTTTTTTGACGAAAAATATCTTCTTATTGGACAGTGTAGATCCAAGATCAGACAGCACATTCTGTGCAGTCTGATCTTGATCTACACTGTCTGCAAAAGGTCAGTGAGTCGCACTTAGCAGCCTAGGGGTTAAATATTTGAACTCCTTTCAGAAGAAGCCTCGGCAAATATCGGGAAAAAAAAAAACAAACATGGTCACGGAAACAGAGTAGTGACAAGTCAAAGCAGTTTTACAAGAATTCTCAGAGCACTTGAACCAGCTTAAGTTCCTTTTTGAGATTGTGTCGATCAAGATCAGACTGTACAGAACGTGCAGTCTTAACTTGGATCTACATTGTCTGCTACTTTGTTAGGTATTCTGGCCCAAACAACCTTGAAATAGCAGTATGTTGTAAAGGGGTTGTGTTTCCTTGTTGAAAAGGTCCATTTAGTAAATTCAGTTCTCAAAGGGTAACGTTTGCATCAGTCATTTATCATGACATAAACATACATCATTTTTCACTTTTTACTTCATGTAGACAAAATTTGACATTTTAAACTCTACCAGACTGATGACAAAATTTTAAACATTTCCAACTGAACTCTTTACCAAACAACAAAATTGTAGACTAGACTAAATTGAAAGCATTTGCAGACGGCAAAATAAATTTGATTGAAAGACTGAAATTTGTGTTCGGAAGAGTAGAACACATTGTGGGAAAAGGAGAAATTGCTGGTTACCAGCACTTTCTCCTTTTTAAAAGCTGGCTACTGGCGTTTTCTCCTTTTCTTTCAATGTTTTCGAAAGGCTTCTTTCACAGGGTCGTTTAAAGTCAGGATTTTGTGGTAAAGGGTTAATTGATGGTATTGGCATACAACAACCTGAACAATGGCTTAAAAACTGAAATTTGTCTTTTGAAGAGAATTTTTTTTTTTTCACAAGGATGCCAAACTAGGGATTGTTTGGTAGTGGGTAACAAATTTTTTTAAACATTTTGGGAAAAGCCAGAAATTGTGCAATAGGAACATTTTCTATGCTTCTAACAAGGTTTTTGTAGAACTCTCTGTCTGGACCATTATTTTGCCTATTTCTTTTATTTTCTATGATGTAGAATAGTAAGAATACAGTAGATCTATACAAACACAAGAGGTAGTTGGGAGTACAACACTCTTTTGTATTGATGATTTCACTGTACTAATCTGCACAAAATGTGTTCTCTGTAACATTTCAAAGCTGTAGCATCCATAATGCAGAATATGCAAGTGCAAAATGTAGAAAAGGTGGGAAAATTAAAGACATTCTTTTTTCATTTTATCCCTTTACCGCACAATCCCGACTTTTAACGACCCTGTGAAAGAGGCCTTTTAAAAACATCTTGGGAAAAGGAGAAAATGCTGGTAACCAGCATTTTCTCCTTTTCGCACAATGTTTTCTACCGTATCAAAGACAACTTGCACAATTCGAGCAACATTTAAATTGTTGTCTGCAAATGCTTTCAATTTGGACAGATCAACATTTTTGTTGTGTGGTAAAGAGTTTGGGAACAACTCCATCTTTATAATCAAGCCTAAAACAACAAAAAAAAGATGATTTCCAACTGATAGTAAAAAACCAAATATTGCAATCCTGCTTCTTTTTGATGGAAAATCTAACTATGTCAGACAGTGTAGATCAAGATCAGATTGCACATTCTGTGCCTATTACAAGTAATTTCTCCTTGTCAGAATCTTTGAAAGAACAGTCTGCTGCAAGATGTTAAAAAGATGCTGCCTCCAAGTTTTGTTGTTCAGAAATCAGCAGCGTAACCCTTTAACAACCAATGTTGCAACTACCCAGGGAACAACCTCTGAAAACATTGTGAGAAAAAGAGATAATACTGGTAACCAATAATGGTTTCTGCCCTTTCAAAGGTAACATCGATCTTCAGAGCCTCATTTTATTTGTCATCTGTAAACCTTTCAGTTCAGACTGAACTAACATTTTGTAGTATAGTAGAGTGAATACTCAGTCGAAGTTGTTGAAGAAAGGATGCAGAAATAGAATTAAGCTTATAGCACATTAATCTTTTACCACACCATCCCAAATTTTAAAGACCTTGAGGAAGAAGGCTTTTAAAAACACTGCTGGAACAGGAGAAAATGCTGGTAGCCAGCATTTTCTCCTTTTCCCGCAAAGTTTGCTACACTCCCAAAAGACAAATTTCACAGCTTGAACCATATTTGTCATCTGCAAATAAAGAGTTAATGGCCATGTTTTTTTGCATAATATTTATCTGACAATGTATCTCAAAATATTAACCCTTTACCAGACGACAAAATTTTAGCCTCGTCCAAATTGAAAGCATTTGCAGACGACAATATTAATTTGGCTCAAATGGTGCAAATTTTCTTTGATGGGGTAAAAAACATTGCTGGAAGAGGAGAAAATGCTGGTTACCAGCATTTTCTCTATTTCCCACATCTTCCAAAGGCTTCTTTCCCAGGATCGTTAAAAGGCGGCATTGTGCAGTAAAGGGTTAAACTATGGACTGCCGGTAAATGAGGTTTATAATGCGATTTTCTTTATTATTTTAACCCTTAAGCTGCTAAATGAATGAAACGAAAATTTCAATGCAATATTAAAAAAAACAAATATTGCAAGTTCAAAGATGATTTCATCAGAAAGAAAACACCATATTGGACAGTGCAGATCAAAGATCAGACTGCATGTTCTGTGCAGTCTGATCTTAATCTGTACTGTCCGCAAAAGGTCAGTGAGTCATGTATAGCAGTTTGACTGATACAAAGACAAATTTTACCTCTATACCCCACAGGAAAATTTTAGGTCTGTCCAAACGGAAAGAATTTGCAGACCTCAAATTAGATGCAGCTAAATTGATGGGATTCCCGAGAACATGAGTTTCACAAGTGGTCTGCTAGATGACACAGTCGTCTGCAACTGGCAGTGTTGTCATAAACTTTGAGATAATTTCAGTGCCTCATGCCGACTTCTTCTTGCGGGTCATTCCATGGTTTCCAGTGTTCACAGTTGTTTCTGCCAATACTACAGGCGCATAGGACCTTGCTGTTAAGTGGTAATGAGTTAATTAATGGAATGGTGTTTAACACTGCTTACAACAGTATTTCAGTCATATCACTGTGACAGCTAACTAGTTCACGTATGACCTCGATCTCACTAGTACTTGGTGAGGGCTCTGAAGTGTCTTGCCCAAGGACACTCCCACGAAAAGCCAAGTGCTTCAAGTAAGGATTAAACCTGGGACCTCAGAAGTTACAAATCCTACTCTTAACTCTATACAAAATTTTAGACCAGTCCAAACTGACAGCTTTTGCAGACGACAAAATAACTGTTACTTAAAACCTGAAATTTGTTTTGGAAAGAGTAGAAAACATTGTGGGAAAAGGAGAAAATGCTGGTTACCAGCATTTTCTCCTTTTCCCACAATGTTTTCAAAAGGCTTTTTCCTCAGGGTCGTTAAAAGACAGGATTGTGTGGTAAAGAGTTAAACACTGAGCTTAGCAAGACCCCATGGTAACAAGTAACAAGAGGGCCATGATGGCCCTGTATCGCTCCACTGGCTTATAAATATAAACCATAAATACTAAACATTTCAATTCTGTGCCAAATGGTTTCAAAATGAAGACTTACAAAGTTTTCTATGTAAAAGCACATGTTTATGACCAAATTTGGGAGTTCTTGGCCTTATGGCTAGTAACAAGACGGTTTCTGAAGTTTTCACTCCATAAACCCATGTAAAACTTGTGACCCCTGGTGCAGGGCCAAACTTGATCCTAGGGTTATAACTTGGGCCCTCTTTGTAGTTGTCCACTAGATAGTGCTATAATTATGCAAAATTTGGTAGCCCTAAGCCTTATGGCTATGTACACCAAGATTTAAAAGTTTTCCCTATATAAGCCCATGTAAATCTTGTGAACCTCCCCACCCCCCACCCCCCAGCATGAGGCCAAATTGACCCTAGGACTGTAATTTGGGCACTCTTGGTAGACCCCCACTAGATCAAGCTAAATGCAAAATTTGGTAGCTCTAGGCCTTATGGCTACGTACTGGAAGATTTCTTAAGTTGTCACTATCTACGCCCATGTAAAACTTGTTACCCCTGCAGCGGGGCCAATTTTGACTCAAGGGCTAAAATTGTGGCCTGCTTGGTAGAGGCCCACTAGATATAGCTACATGCAAAATTTGGTAGCTCTAGGCCTTATGGCTAGGTACAGGAAGATTTTTAAAGTTTTCTCTATATAAGCCTATGTAAAACTTGTGACCCCTGGGGCAGAGCCAATTTTGACCCCAGGGCTATAATTTGAAGAAACATTATAGAGGTCTACTACATAAAGCTACATGCCAAATTTGGTAGCCCTACGCCTTATGGCTTCAGAGAAGAAGATTTTTAAAGATTTCTACTATTTTTCAGTTTTGTTGCCATGGCAACCAGAGTTTTTGAAGGAATCAAATTCTTTCAAGAAATTCTGAAGAGGACCATGGCAGGATCATTTCTGTGAAGTTTCATGAAAATTGGATGGGTAGTTTCAGAGAAGAAGATGTTTGAAATAAAAGTTAATGCACAGACGGACGGACGCACGACGGACACCGGGCCATGACATAAGCCCGCTGGCCTTTGGCCAGTGGAGCTAAAAACTAAACATCTGTGCAACGGTTTGCATTGAGCAACGTCTTCAAGTTTCCGTGCCCATTATTTTGTTGAAAAGGTGTTTCGTTGAAATCCATGTATGTTTTAAAATACTGATTGCTAAATTCCTAGATTTATTTCATGAAAAGCTCTGTATGGGATGGAGATTTGAGCCACAATACGTCTGGGTTAGGGTAAGGGTCTGGGCTAGGGATTGTTTTCTACAAACATGGTTTTCCACAAAATGTGCTGATCCTTCAAGTTTATCTTTGAGAGTGCAGAAAAAAGGAAAGCTGTATCGATGATTTGGTCATAAAATGGATTTTTGTAATTTCAAGGCCTTTTCTGTCAGAGTGTCTCACCAAATATCTGACGTTGATCGAGGATCAGACTACCTGTTTCATGCAGTCTGATCTTCATTTATGCTGTCATTAGTTGTAAAAGGCATTCTTAATTCTTTACCAAACAATCCCTTGTTTTAACAACCCTTAGATAGTGGGCTTTTGAAGACATTGTGGGAAAAGGAGAAAATGCTGGTAACCAGCATTTTCTCCTTTTCCCACAATTTTTTCTAGCCTATGACAGACAAAATTTCTATTTTGAGTAACATTTAATTTGTCGTCTGCAAATGCTTTCAATTTGGACAAGGCTAAAATTTTGTTGTCTGGTAAAGAGTTAAAGGCACAAAAGAAGTAAAGGCCAGATGCACTAGGAGGAAAAGAGCCTTCCTCATTGATTTTCACCGCAACTTTCATATTTTTTTCCTTGGTAAATCAAAACTCTGCCTATTTCCATTTTTAGAAGAAACAGCTACCAGGAACAAAATAAGAAAATTGATCCCCAGAAAAATGAGAAACTGTCAACTCTGCATGCTGCATGAGAAATGAGAGCTCCTGAATCAAATTTTCAGCTGAGGGCCTTGAAATTTTTATGGTAGATTAACCCTTCACCATAACATCCTGCGTTTTAACAACCGTCATGAAAAGGGCTATTGAAAACATTTTGGCAATGGGGAAAATAGCTCGTAACCAGCATTTTCTCCTTCTACCACAAAGTTTTCTACCAGGCAGAAGGCAGAAATAATCTTTTGAGCTTCATTGAATATGTCGTCTGCAAATGCAGAGCTCCAGATAAGAGGGAGTGACGGTATTTTAAATCCATTATTTCTCTTCCAAACCCTATGTTGTGGGTACTCATTAGAATCATCTTGATGAGATAATTCTAATGAGTACCCATAACATAGGGTTTAGTTGAGAATAATCAATATTTTCAATTCTATAAATAAAATCACTCCCTCTATCTGGAGCTCTGAAATGCTTTTAATTTTGAGGAGTCTAATATTCTGTCATGTGGTAAACTGTGGCATTTAAAGATACGTCCTTACAGTTAGAGAGAAAAAAAAAATCATTTAAAATTTCATAGGTTGTAGAATGATCCAGACTTCAGTCAGCTGTGTTAGCATAGAAAAATTACGGACACGTGGTATAAGGATGAATACATATATCAGAAATCTTCGACTGAAAACCAGAAATGTCACAACAGTGATTTTTTTGATGGCCTTCAAAAAATCAAATGCATTTTCTATTGGTCCTAATCTATGCAAACATGCAACCATCAGAGGCAACATTTTGCATGAAGATACAAGACCAACCATAGTTTTATAAAATACAGATGAAATGTGTCAAAAAGTGGCTTAAAACGAGTATAGATGTAGCTTTAAAGCAGGTTGCTGTTAGATTTACGATAAATTTCTTGCTTGGTGATTTCTTTTTTTCTTATTTCATCATCAGCATACCATTTTTACATTAATCAGTATCTGAAAAGCCAGAAATAGATTTCTATTGTGAAAAAGCACTTTCTATATAAATGATGAAAGGGGCAAAAGCAAACCTATAACGGACAAAATACTGATCCATTTTGTGTGCCCCTACCCATCCCAGGCCTCCAGCCTAGTAGAGTTGAAAAATAAAAAATGATATAGCAATGTGTTTCATCTGTGCAAGAGATTGGGAACCCATACGACACTATCACTTACTGTATTGTTTATATGTGGTAAGCCGAAGCCACAAAGGATCTTTCAAGCTAAATGTATATTTAAAATTTAACTGGAATTTGCCTTAAAATTTTAACAGGAATTTGATCCCTAAATCTTGGTTTCCAAATCTTTGATCCTGCGATTCAAATTTTCAATGTTGGATTGAAACTAAAAACCTATCTTGAAAGTTTTCAAACCTAGGACTTATCATGCATTAAATATACATGTGTAAACAAAAAGGGAACTTGCAAAATGTCTAGATTTTTTTTCGGCGATTTTGAAGCTGCTGTCCGATATTGCATTGACACTGTCTGAAGTTTTGTTATATACCATAAACATCAAAATGAGGACTCTCAGTTCTTCTCTTATATTGTGCTATGTTTACATATGATCATGGCAAAAGCTTTAGTTGTGCTTAACATGTTTCATACGATAGGACTGAGGACACTACTATGCCACTTTAACGCATTTAAACAAATTGAGCATGTGCACTTTTTTGCCACCATGGATACCTCGGATATGCTCTTTTCGATTCTTTTTATCTTTGTAATCCGTCTTATGTGGTTCACAAGCACTCAAAGGTCTTGCAGTAAATTCACCATGTGTGTTTTCATGTTTTAACAAGCTTGATCTATGTGTAAATGTCTTAGGACAAAATGCACACTTTTCTTTCAATTCTCCATTGTGTGACCTTAGATGAGCCCTAAAATTCTGAAGTCCCTGAAAGCACTTGCCACATGTATCACATGTGAATCAGAATGTCTGTTCATGTTTGGATTTGACTTGCAACTGTAGTCTAAATTTAGATTTGAACCCAAGGCCACATGGATCTCAAAAGTGATGAAATACTTCTGTATTTTCCACTGTGGGTGTTTCTGCAGGGTATTTGAGATTAAGATGTCTTTTCAGATTCTGTTTGTATTCGGTAGAATAAGCACGTTTCTCACAACAAAGACTAGAAGTTATTTTTGTTTCCTCTTCTAAAATTGACTCATCCAAGGCATGAACCTCAAAAGACTCTTTCATATTGCTGTCTGAAAAGAAAGTAATGTCTGCACATCTTTTATTCACCAAATTACAACACAGTTAACCAGCAAGGCAATCAAATTGTTTACAACAGTAATTCAAAGTGCACTGTAAAACATTCAATGAAAGTAAAAGATGGTAATTTTACATTTGTCTTTGAAGGAGTTGTGCAAAAACTTGACCAAATAAATACTATGTCAGAAAGTTTTGATGTATGAAACTTTACATATACGAAACATTTAGTTTTTTTTTATACAGCGACAGTCCAAGAACTTTACCAAGGTACTGCATATAAGACCAGAAATGACGACATGGTACAAGTCTGTTTACATGCAATCTCCTATAATATACCACAAGCTGAAATAAAGCCGATTCCCAAACAATATCTAACCTCTATAGAGTTATATCGACCGATCATCCGAGGTTTCCTGATGCTTGCTATTGACGGCCACATCTCGCTTACTCGTGTATATACTTGGTTTCAATAGTAAAGGCTGTAAGGCATCTTGTCAAAGGACACCCAAACCACTAACCAGGGATTGTATGTAGACGATCCCTGGACTACTGCTTAGCGTGGAAATGGAACCCTGGAGGCTCAGACTTGTGAATATAACACATTCACCTCTTCGACATTTAAAGGACCCCCAGCCCCACATTCTCTGTATGTAGCTTCCTTCGACATTCCTGATCTACCTTATTTGATCAATATGTGAAAGAATAATATTCATGCTGTACACATATCTCCTTATTTGCCTGCTGAGAAAATCACAGGTAACCGAACAGTGCGAAGAAAAGGGTAGACAGCTTGTCGTACAGTGAAGGTGAACCTTTTGATAGAACCGCTTGAAAAGTTGAATAATTTCCACGGGAATAGCAATATATACTGTTTTGCATATGTATAGCTGAACGATTTCTTTATCTGTGTGCATATAATAGTTTCCAATGTTCCCGGAAGAGTAGAAAACAAAAGTTTAGATGTTGCGGCAACAGTCACTGGTAAAAATCATTGATGCAGCTTTCCTTTGTTAAAACCACATGGTTCATGTTCGAAATCACTGAAAGTGTTGATAGAAAAATCTCTTACTTCTCAAATAAAAATCACCTGATGATAATCTGTCTGCTAGATTTCACGAGCCAGCCTGTTTTATCAAACTTGTCTACCACAGCTAACTGATTACAGTGATGGTAGCTTCCGATTTGCGAGTCCATAGTGTTATTGTCCTCTTGCCGGTGGGATCAATCTGATTGACTGGTAGACTGATTAGTTGAACAATGAAAAATTCTGAGCACTGAAACTTGAAAAACAAGAGCTCTGCATGAAGTTAAGAATGCTCAGCTGCAGCTGTTTAACTCTTTACCACTTATCAAAATTTTAGACTGAACCAAACTGAAAGCTTTTGCAGATGACAAATAAAATGTTGCACAAATGATATTAATTGTATCAAACAAAGTAGAAAACATTGTGGGAAAAGGAGAAAATGCTGGTTACCAGCATTTTCTCATTTTCCCTCAATGTTTTCAAAGGCCTTCTACCTCAGAGTTGTTAAAACTCGGGATTGTGTTGTAAGGGGTTAAGGAAAATTCTAAGTAGAGAAAAGGGCATAACTGTGTTTAAAACTCTATGATGATTATCAGCCTTTGTTATATGGGTTCCCCGTTTGATGACTAACAACTTGTTCGAGTTCGAAGTAAATATCTTTGGTAATAACAGAGATATAAAATGGCAAAGTTTTTGCACGATGATGACGCCAGGGCTATGATGACAACTCCAAGGGTAGTCCCTTGAAAGTTTCTTCGAAAACAGCCGAGCTAACAATCGGAGTCTAAGTTGAATATTTGTTCTTTCTGCTATGTTTGGTATGTGTTTGAAATTTGACACTGACAAAAGAAATACTTTAGTTTAAAAAGCATACCTCTGATCTTGTCATATTCTTTGTTTAACCTTTTACCAAACAACAAAAATTAAAGCTTGTTCATTTGAAATGCATTTTGCAGACGGCAAATGAGACATGGCACAGTGGGACTTATGTTTTGAAAGGTAGAAAAATGTTCTCAGCGTTTTCTCCTTTTCCCGAATTTTCAAAAGCCCTAATCCTTTACCACACAAACCCGGGTGTTAATGACCCTGTTGAAGAAAGCTTTTGAAAACATTGTGGGTAAAGGAGCAAATGTTGGAAACCAGCATTTTCTCCTTTTCCCACAATATTTTTTACTCTATCAACGATAGATCTGTTCCCATCTTTTTGTGGTCTGCAAATACTTTCAACATGGACCATCTAAAATTTTGTTGTGTAGTGAAGAGTATAGAGAATGGTGTGACACATCATGCAAATATGTTGCAATTCATGTTCATCAAGGAAAGAGTGAATCTAGTGTTATTCACTGCCAAATGAATAAGTTATATGTCTTTATAATAACAGTTGCACAAATAATAAAGATGTTCTGGGGGTAAGTTTTAGAAATAAGTAGCAGACATTGTAAATTGCAACAGCAGACTACAGGTCCAATACAGCCTAATCATGATCTCTGCGATTTGTACACAAATTATTTCCTGTAAGGTTTTAAATCAAGACAAAAGTTTGGTTACAAATAGTCTAGACTTTAGGAAGCCAGTGTTATACTTCCAAGATCAGATGGTCTGTATTCATCAACCATTCTTAAGAACATTCTTTTGTCTTATTCTCAAAGATTTTCTAAATTTGAAAAAGCTCTCATGTTTGTATATCTATGTATGCAATAGCAGTGTGATTTAACTAGATAGAAAATCTTGTGCCTTAGTATACAAGAAATATAAACTAGCTAAGGCTCGTGTACTGTAATGTCCCTAACAGACGTTCCTCTCACATTTAATGCTCCCCCAGCTTTTTTCTAACTAAAAATGGGCTCACCAGACAGCCAATCCATGATAAAGTTGAAATAAATGAGCTGGAGTACACTTTCGGCATCTACATGATCTTAATCACTTCACAAATCTAAGTCACTATCACCTGACCATCCCAATATACACATAATTCCGATAATATTTTAAACTGCCGTTAACACAAACTTACTTGGAAAAACTTGTAAGAAAGTGAAAGTATTGAAGACCAGTCACATATTAATCGTAAGTGCAATTTGAATTCCAAATGAATCCTGATCAGTGGTTAAATCAATATTCAGTGGGTTTCTCATATGGCAATTGCTTCACTGTCACCACTGACTAAAACCTCAACAATAATGTTATTGTTGTCCTTGGAAAATTTTGTGTCGTTTTACTTCTATTAATCGCCCCTCTTCCCCCCCCCCCCCCTTTTTTTTCCGAAATGTCATGCCCCCCTCTTTTCGAAATGCCATGCCCCTGCGGGCATTTAAGAGATGATACAGTATTTCCATACACAATGGCACTTGTTTTTTACCCCAAAACATCTCACTGTTATTTCAAGGCCACACTGCATTGTGATGATTAAGCCTGTTTTGCCTTACTTAAAGACGCATCTATACTCGTTTTCAGCCAGTTTTTAACCCATTTGATCTTTATTTTATCAAACCATAATCATTCTTGTATCTTCATGACAAATGTTGCCCGTAATGGATGCAAGGTTACATAGATTACAACCAATAGAAAATGCATGTCATTTTCTGGAGGCCTTCAAAGAAATCAGTTGTTGATTCCGGTTTTAAATTGTTGATTTCCGATATGTGTCGGTAATATACCGGTAATAATTATGGAGTTGAGGGTATGACAATATTTGACCTTTGCTTTGTGTGTAATGAGGTCATCAGAGAAAATGGATACCAAAAAGCATGGACGAACATGCAAACTACATTGTATCTGACTCTTGGCAGAATCCAGCGATAAAAAGAATTTCTGTGACACACCACCATTATTTACAGCTTTGACTGTAAACTAGTTTTCCACTCACAAAGGTCAGGTTCCTCTGACAAATCCCTTGAGTTTCTGTATCCCTTACACCATATATATCGGTAATTTTATCCATGTTTACACATGAGACTAAATTCCGAACCATTCTACAGTCTATCAAACAAAACAGTATTTTTTCTCTCTAGTGGTACAGATGTATCTTTAATTCAAGGTTAACCATTTTTGAAGTTTGGTAGGTATAATTATTAAAATCTGAATAACCTTCTTTCAAGATAGATTAAAAATTGAAAAAAGCCAGATTTATTCAAATAAATTGATGTTATCATTTGGACTTTGTACATTATGAATCACGTTCAGTATCATAATTACAGAAGAATGTAATCTATGACAACCATTTAATAATTTTGTAAGCTGTCAATGCTTTAACTCTTAACCAACAACAGCAATTAAGACTCGTCTGTATTGAAATCATGTGCAGACAACAACTTTATGTGGCTCAAATTATCTAATTTGTTTTTGAAAGGATGGAAAACATTGTGGGAAAAAGGAAATGCTGATTGCCAGCATTTCCCCTTTTTCTTGTAATGTTTTCAATTGCACAGTCAATCTAGGGCTTTGTCACTGGCAGAAAAATCAATTTCAAAACCCGGTAAAAAGCAAAGAGAGGAAAGAGCAACCAGACAATTTTTTACCTACTTTTAAAATTCATTTTTCTGCCAGTGGCTAACAATTGGATCGACTGTACAATAAATAGATTGTCATCCACACAGCAATCTCCATACTTTTGAGTGGTATGATTTAAATTTAAATGCATTTAAACACTAGCATTGTTAGACTAGCGAAGCTAGTCTATAGGCATCATTACTGACCCAGAGTGAATGTAAACAAAAAACCCCACAGTTGCCAAATACTGCCTCACAGAAAATACTTCTTTCTGTTAGAAATCTTAATTCTGTTATATATGACAATTCTGACAAAAAACATGAAATCTCTACCACTCCAGTTTGAACATGTCTGCGTACAAAGTAATAGATTGAACAAGATGTCATTCATAAGGTACAAGATCTTTGCTTATATGTAAATTAAGTGACCTATGCAAAGCAGGCTATTATCACTTATTCTTACACCACTGTAACATTATGAATGAATCTAAAAATAAATACACCCAGGTAACTTGTAGCAAATCCCAGCTGCATTAACCCTCACTGGACAGGGAACCCTTGTCATTCCTTCAGTCATTCATTATTTAGATCATTGTGTACAGTTAAACTGTTTTGTTAAACTGTTACTTTATGTCTTGAACCCTTTACCACACAATCACGAGTTTTAATGACACTGGGGTAGAATCCCTGGTAACCAGCATATTCTCCTTTTCCCACATCATTTTCTGCCCGTTTGGAATCAGGTTTCATCAATTCAGCCACATATAATTTGTGGTCTGCAATAGCTTTTAATTTCATTTCGTAAAAAATTAAATAGTTCACTACATCTTGCGTTACTGGATATTGACTTATTGACTGAATGGTGTTTAATGCCGTTTTCAACATAATTTCAGTGATACCATGGCGGCCAGTGCACCTATCCATGCTTTCCTGGAGTTTCTTTTACCAGTACTACTGCGATTCAATGACCTTTTGTGGACAGTGTGAATTAAGATCCTTGGATCTACACTGTCCAATAAGAGGATATATTTTCTCCAAAATGTAACTTTGAAATGGCAATATTCAGGTGTTTATTATTGGCTTGAAAGTTTCATTGATTTTTCTCTAGCAGGTTAAGGGTTAAAGTTAAACCGGATTATAGTTAACCAATAGCATGCATAGCCCCGGTAGCTCAGTCGGTAGCACACAGGACTTGAAAACAGGAGGTCTCTGGTTCGATCCCCAGCTCGGCCAATTTCTTTCAGCCAAGGATTGATGACAGTCATTGCGACAGGATTCTTTCCTCTCTCAAGTTTCGACAATGGTTATGTGGGAGAGCAGCCAGTGGCTTGGAAAGAATATTGTGCGGAGTACTGGTAAAAGAAACTCCTGAAAAACATGGATATGTGCACTGGCCACTGCTACATAACTGAAATAGTGTTGAAAATAGGGTTAAACACCATACAAACAATCAATCAATCAATCAATCAATCAATCAGTCAATCAAATTCGCTAGTCTGTCAGTACTTTCAGTGCTTTGATTTACTTTTGGCAGCTATTGTGGACTTTAACAGGGATCTTGTTCACAATGGACCTTGAAAATAAAAGATAGTATTGGATAAAAGATAGGATCTGATAACAGATAATTTTCACCAATACTATAAGTTTGTCAAGATATTTTATTTTCAAGCCATTTTATTTTGTTCTTTCTGTTTTTGATTGGATTAATTTTCGGCCCTAGAAGAAATGTCGATCCAAGCCAATGCTAAGAAAAACCACTGTAAGTGAAATGGACATTGATGCGTGGTAACCTTAATACATTATCTCCTCCTCGTAGCTTTCAGCAAAGGGAACCACATTTGTCATCTGCACATGCATTAATCTTGGACCAGTCTGAAATTTTGTGGTTTCGTAAAGAGTTAATCAGTAGGTCAGTCTGTAAGTCTTTCTCCTGAAATGTGAACTTGCAAAACCCCCAACAATTTTCTTGAAACTTTACTACAGGATGAATGACAATATGAAGATGCTGCACTTTTAGTCTTTGTGCGTAAGTTTAGGCCAATGTTGCTGTTACCAAAAATAGAATCACAATCTGAAATATTTCTAAATAAAAAAGCTATTAGAAGGATTTGTGAAACTTGGCATAATGAAAGACATTGATATGCATGTTGATACGTATGTACCATCATTTTGTGACTAAGGTCATTCTTGATATAAGGAATCAGTAATAAATTATGAGCTATGTTTATGAAACTTCACATAGTGATAGATCTTGATAGGCAGATTATTTGCAAGTCTTCCTTTGATGACTGAAGTAAATGTCAAAGTCACTGTGATGACAAATAGAAAAAAGTTGCCCAGAAAATGTCTGAGAGCCTAATACCATTTTCATTGTTTTCATTTGGCATAGAGAATAAAGTGATCAAAGAAATACATGCATGTACTTAGGTAAATAACAGTTTCAAACAAGATACCATTTTGTTTTTTTCTTCGTTAAAGCTTTACCTTGTAGGATAATCAGAGAAAATCCCTGAAATGCATATTTCAATGTAGGTTCTGAAATATTAGAATGAGGTACATGATATTTTTCATACTTGCAAACAAAATGACATAAGCGGTTCATACTGTTTAAGTATATTATTTAGCCACAGTAGATACAGTTTGGTTACCATTTTTTTAATCAAAGGACTGATAGTCCTGAGAGTCGCCTGGAGGGTAAAGGGTTAGGAGTTTTCACCTTTTTCTGTTCAAAACTATCAAAAGCATTCAAGATACAAAATAACTTAACCATAAGACAGTATTATATGAAAGCATGTTTCTAAGTTGTCATCCTACAGTTACAAACATTAATATTAAAATTTACATGAAAAAAAAAAAAAAAAAAATGCGTGGTGAGAATTAAAATTTAGGCACCAGGAACAGGTTTAAAAAGTTCCAAGTCTCTAACCCCAGTCACTTCATTTGAAAAATGGTTTTCAAAAGGTAAAATCAATACAAAACAAATCATTTCGTTAAAATGATATCCACTGCCAAAAAAAAAATTTTTTTTTCATAGAAACATAATTTTAAGAGGTATTATGTTTTGCATGTAAATGGCCTTTTAATTATTGGTGAAAATATACATTAAGCCCCCCTTTTCCATGACACAGTATTTCATTATATAAACACAAATGCTGATTGTCTGTGACTTATGATGAACAATACAAATATGAAGTTTCATAAAATTTTTTCCTGTAGTTAAAGAGATATTGGTCCATAATGGAAATATACATCAAGCCCCTTTTTCCATGACACCGCATTAAAAAACAAAAACAAAATAAAAGAAAACAAGCAGACTGGAGGACATCAAGCCCCCTTTTTCCACGACAAGGCATTACATTGAAAAGAAGTATATTGGCAGACTATCATTAAGAACAAATGTTTGAAGTTTGATTAACTTTCGTCAACGATTTTAGAATATATCTGTCTGGATGGACGGAAGATCTGACAGACGAGCAGATAGACGGACTCAGACATGAAAACTATATCACCCCCATCCCGAAATTCGGCGGGGCATAATAACCGTCAAAGTTCCATCAATATTTACATTTCCTCCCTAGCTTAATAATACCTGTAAGGAATGTGGACAAAAATCAGACTTCTAGATTGACAAAAAAATGTTTTTCTAGCACAGAAACTGGGTGACTTAACTTATATGTATATCTTAATTCTTACACATATTGCTAAAACAAACATTCTGAATAATTTCAGTAGAATAGGGCATACATTTTCTCTTCGGATTTAGAACAAGTTGTCTCACAAGTTGTTTCACAAATTTTCTAAAATTGAACCATGTGGTTATACGTATATCTGTTAATTTGAATGATTGTCCTTTCCAAATACAGGATGCTAGATATGAAATTTGGGTATAATTGCTTATACAGTTTCAGAGGCCGTGATTTTAAAATGTTACTATTCAATTCTGAAGCTTCTGTGAAGTTTATAGAAACAGAGCAGAACCACTTGAACAATTTTACAAGAGGACCATTTAGGCAACATTTGTATGAAACTCAAATGAACTTTGTCTTCTGGTACAGGATCCAGTGACATACTTTTGGACCAAAAAATACTTTTTTTGCAACTCACCCATATCTAATCTAAGCAGTCTGACAAAGTTTCGTGTGTATTGGACTGAAAATAAATGGATTCTACAGCACTAGATCTATTACGGTTTCGTCTGATTTGACCTAGTGACAACATTTTTCTCTTAACCCCCGGTGACCTACATTCAGTTTTGTCAAAAGTATTATTGAGACAAATAGCCGGTTCGTTTGGGCCAACGGTAGAGCTGCCAGAATTGGAGGAGATATTCCGGTGCGTTCGATTGGGCGTCTTCCGCTTTTAGAAGCTCTGCCGTCTCTTCCACTCGATATTTGGAAGAGCCGGCAGAGATTCAAAACAAAATGGCGGGAGCGGCCAACGAAACGCGAGTTGAAGAATGGTTTCTTTTCAGTTGACATTTGTTTTTTTTTGTTGTCATGTGCAAATATTCGTGTTTTTGTGGCATTTGTCGAAGACAATGCCACTATGAGTTCAATACGGCATTTTGAAAACCATGTATCGTAGTTTGTGCAAAACCGAAGGAAGTAAACCCAATTAAAATCAATTTTTCTGAGATAAATAAGTGTTTCGATTGCACTCAGATATGAAATTGAAAATGGCGTATTACAATAAACTGGATTAGGCCATCGATCGTGGAAATACTTCCTTTTTTATCGAAAATAGCTTGATCCGCTATGGCCTTCTACAGTGGCGTAATGACACACATATCATACTTGTTCTTCCTAAAACCAGTTCGTTCCTGGGCTTATTCGTCCCAGGGCTTGTTCGCTCGGACTTGTTCGTCCCACAAGATTGCACCCTTCTCTATCGAATTTTGCATGACTATATAGTAGGTTGACTTTCAAGGGAATATTTTGAAACTATTTCTGTTGTTTATTTTTCAAATTATCAATTCCACCCAATGGCTCCCTTGGCAAATGCCACACCAGTGTTTTCAACGCTTTGATTACTTGCTGAAAAGATTGCTCTTGCTCAGTATCCAATTTGCGGTGGTAAATATATGGTAAATACTGATTAATTTCTCCGCATGTCTTGAATCGCCCTCAGAATTTTTAGGGGTGAAATATCTTGGGTTCGAAACGTTCTAATATTTCTCGAATTGGTATAAAAAAGTATATATATTTTTATCACTTATTCGACTTACACTGATGAATACAAAGCTGCTATTTTGGGGATTGTTCAAGGCCTGTTTAGACAGAAGAAGCTAGCGTCATTCTCATCAAATAGCCATTCTTCTACAAACAACAGCAGTTTGTTGTAAAAAGCCGCCATGTTGAATGATTCTAAATTCGTTCGATTGACTTTCTATTCTAATCGCTTCTGTGAATAGCATTCTCTTCTTAGCAGAGCCCAAACGAACCGGCTAAAACAGTCGGACAATTCTATGATCATTGGACTGAAATGTAGCCTCTGGAGCACACACAGATATTTGACTTGGTAATCTACCTGTCCTTTGGAAATAATTTGTTGTTGTCCTGGTTCAAGATATGTCCACAGTGGAGTCTAGAAATGTGGCTGCTACAGCTCATGAAAAACAATATAACCCAAAAGCATGATCATCAGCCTTTTAACTTTGTCTGCGTTTTATAACGCCCCAGGAATTAGTACTGCTTCCACACCAATTGAAAATTGTAGAGATCTACATGTATATTGCTTTGCACCCATTCTCAATAAAACGTAACATTTGAGCAGAAGAAAAATCAAAAAAATGACCTCCGCAAATTTGAAAACTTTGCACTCTGTTTCAAAGATACATGTATGTACAACAATTTTCCAAAATATCGTGAACATCATTGATTCCATTTCGGAAAAAATAATAATTCCCGTACAGTACCCAAATATGTGGGTAACGTATGTTTCTTCAACCACCTATGTGTTTCTTTTGTGAAAATAGTTGAAATGTCACTGGAATTATCAAACAAGGGCTCTTTTTCTCTAAGACGTCAACAACACAGAAATGAAATAGCGAGACAACACATTTTACCCTTTCCCTTAAAGTAGCAAACATTAAAAAAGAATCTGGTTTTCAAAACGACAAAATATTGTCACATTTTGGTTTCGTTCTTTTTCCAACTATTGTTTTTACATTTAATCTTTGATTCTTATTAAGATCTGCAACTGTAATACAAACATTAAACATTCAAGTACTGAAATAATCAAAGTTAACTATGTTCTTCTTTGACCTGCTAAAACGAATTTCAATACAGAGCATATATCTAAAGGTAACGTATGTTTCACGTAAACGGACCGAGCATCAATGTTTTCAAAATTCAAACATGCACATGTACGGTAGTTTAATCCTAAATATTTTGTTATTTATTACTTATCTATTCTCTTTGTCATTAAAACTGACATAATCTCATGTATCTGATTTGATAAAGTGAGCTGTAGAGTTAATGTAGAATAGATAATGCATGATATGGCTGAACCAGATATTTAAAGAGTTGCTGGTGTCCACTGTCATGAATTATCCTGTTTAGATAATGTTTTAATGACCAGGTTAGCCCCAGCATAGAGTTCAAAGAGTTGTGCTTCGTTACATTTAGTCAAACACTGGAATTCTACTGTAACGTATGTTTCAAATGTATCCCATTACTGAAAAAAGTTCTTCAGTTTTATCTTCATCACATTTTTCTAGTTTCTACTTTCTCTTTGATTTGGTAGAAGCTACCTATGGATTCACTTTACATATGATTTGTGATTCTTTGTGGCATACACTGTCTTCTTTACTGGGCCATTGGAAATTCAAAGGACCTTTTTTTTTCTCTCTGCATAAATGTGACATTGTAGTCAAAACCATCCGAGTCCCATTTTCTACTTCTAGAATCAATCCAGTGTTCCAGCTCCTTGCAGAAACAGAAATGTAATCTCCAGTAGCATGTAATTACTTTTAAGATGAAGGAGTTCCATTTTCAACCCTTTCTATATGTGAACTGCCATGTGCAATACGTTCCGAGTGTCATTGATGTTACCTGTGATACAACTTTCGCAGTAACGGGACATACCGCACATGTAAAGCTGACCAAAGCTGTAGTGTTCCGTTGACAAGTGTTAACTTGATATGCTGAATAGAAGTGATCTAGAGTCACAATCTTAGAACTTTGTCAATGAAAAGGAATGTCACGCCTTTCATATTTGATTTACTCGCCCAGCTCATAAAACCATCTGCTTCTTGTATTGTGGACAGCCTCATCAGCAAGGCTTTTAACTGTTCCTCCCACACCATCCCAGACTTTTTTCTCATGATCGCTTTCATAGTAGTTCCATGTGGCGCAGCAACCAAAGAGGTTTTCGTGATTAATAACTGCATCAGATATAAATCGGTTCCTATACTGTGAAGGCAGACTATCCATCTCATGACTACCCTGGACATCCTGAAACATAGGTTGCAAAACCTGGTTAATTTAAGATTTGTTTTTTTAGCTCCACTGGCCAAAGGCCAGCGGGCTTATGTCATGGCCCGGTGTCCGTCGTGCGTCCGTGCGTGTGTCCGTGCGTCCGTGCGTTAACTTTTATTTCAAACATCTTCTTCTCTGAAACTACCCATCCAATTTTCATGAAACGTCACAGAAATGATCCTGCCATGGTCCTCTTGAGAATTTCTTGAAAGAATTTGATTCCTTCAAAAACTCTGGTTGCCATGGCAACAAAACTGAAAAATATTGGAAATCTTTAAAAATCTTCTTCTCTGAAACCATAAGGTGTAGGGCTACCAAATTTGGCATGTAGCTTTATGTAGTAGACCTCTATCATGTTTCTTCAAATTATAGCCCTGGGGTCAAAATTGGCTCTGCCCCAGGGGTCACAAGTTTTACATAGGCTTATATAGAGAAAACTTTAAAAATCTTCCTGTACCTAGCCATAAAGCCTAGAGCTACCAAATTTTGCATGTTGCTATATCTAGTGGGCCTCTACCAAGCAGGCCAAACTTTTAGCCCTGGGGTCAAAATTGGCCCCGCTGCAGGGGTAACAAGTTTTACATGGGCGTACATAGTGACAACTTAAGAAATCTTCCAGTACCTAGCCATAAGGCCTAGAGCTACCAAATTTTGCATTTAGCTTGATCTGGTGGGGGTCTACCAAAAGTGCCCAAATTACAGTCCTGGGGTCAATTTGGCCTCATGGTGGGGGGGCGAAGGTTCACAAGATTAACATGGGCTTATATAGGGAAAACTTTTAAATCTTGGTGTACATAGCCATAAGGCTTAGGGCTACCAAATTTTGCATAATTATTATAGCTCTATCTAGTGGACAACTATAAAGAGGGCCCAAGTTACAACCCTAGGATCAAGTTTGGCCCTGCACCAGGGGTCACAAGTTTTACATGGGTTTATGGAGTGAAAACTTCAGAAACCGTCTTGTTACTAGCCATAAGGCATGAACTCCCAAATTTGGTCATAAACATGTGCTTATAGGGTGAAAATTCAAAAAATCCTTTTGCTCCTAACCGCAAACCCAAGGGCTACCAAATCTGGAGCACTTTTGATTTTTTTTTTTAAATTAGCCTTGCATCAGGGGTCTTATGTTTTACAGAGGCTTCATATGGACGAAACTTGAAAATCACTGTATTTATAACCATACAGCATAGACTTGTATTATTTTGGCATGTGGCTTTATCTTGTGGACCTCTACCAGGATTCAAGTGATTATCGTTCTGGGATCAAAAATGGCTTTTCCCTGTGGGTCTCAACTTTAACATGGGCTTTTACAGAGAAAACTTTGTAAGTCTTCATTTTGAAACCATTTGGCTCAGAATTGAAATGTTTAGTATTTATGGTTTATATTTATAAGCCAGTGGTGCGATACAGGGCCATCATGGCCCTCTTGTCTTAATATAGTTTTAGATCTGTTATGTTACAAAAATTTCTATGTTACTCTGATGAAATGAAAATAGTTTTAATGGCTGAATTAGTTTTTGGATTGTTTATTGAAAAAAAAAAGAATTTCAATTTGAGCTGTCATAATACATGTATCTAACCAAATGAGAATTCATAGGGTGAGGAGGTTCCTTCTCCCCCATTAGCAACGAAGCTTTTCCATTATACATCTACTAATAAAACTCTTTGAAATCTCTTAAAAATATATTTTTACAGTTATCTGTATTAATTACCTATACAAGAGTTAACTTACAGATCTTAAAATAGAATATTTACAATATGAAACATACGTTACACTGATAACTTATGTTTCGATGTGTTTGGAAGCTTTATAGTAGTAACAAGAAATAATGGGCACTAATTCATTGCATCCCCGGACATCCTCTAAATCTATTGAATGGGAATAATATTAAATACATACAAACTAATCCAATAAAAGTCTTCTGAAAGCTATCTTACCTGACACGTATAATGTCAAGACGAAATTCCCAACATCATCAGCAAAATTTGACCTTTGCCAACTTCAGCACATGTCCTAAGCGTTGATGGTGACGTAATATAACGTCACCAATACTACAGGAATAGCCAAGTTATCCATAGGACAATTTCTTTGTCGTCTAGGGAAAATAACTGATATTGTACGGTCACATATGTTTCATCACGTATGTTTCATTCAGACTTTAAGGGGATCCTGACAAAGTCTGCTTTCACATGGTGAACTTATATTTATGTTTATGAAAATAGCCTGTGCAGTGATCTATTTGTACCTTTTACAGCATTATTTCTTAAATAGTTTTTCTTAAAACCATAGTAACGTTTGTTTCATTATTAAATGAAAAAAATCTAATCTGGCAGATATTGGATTAATTTTGTCAAAAATGCAGTTCATGTCATCAATTTTGAGATTAATTTCTTGACGGGCAATATGTATTTTGCTGTTCAAAACGTGAATTTTTAAGTCCAATCGTTAGACAGGCTTTAGGCAAGGTGCGTTTTTAGCTTCGGTAGAAGGCAAATTCGACTTTTCAGATTTTGGCGACATCAAATAAGAATGGATGAAACCTACCGATGACCATGAAAAATACATCTGGGCACAATTTTACAAACCTTAAATGTGATTCTTTGCTACGGAAAGAGAATGATTTAGTATTGAAATGGTTTTGCCATCGGTTCACAAGCTTGAAATCGAAAAATTAAAATGGCGACAGTAACGCATGTTTCATTTTGGGACCAAAATGGTGACCGCGTGTGAAAACAAATACAAATATCTCAAATTTTTAATTCTGTCTCGCTGTGTCTCAACTACATGCCTCTGAAAACGACTTGTTCTTGCAGGTATTAGTTAAAAGAAGCTTTACAGATACTGGAACATCAAATGTAACGTTTTATTGAGAATGGGCGTTTGGTGTAAACTATATGTTTGCAGTTCGCTCTATTACCCTTTACAACAACCCTTTACAAGATTACAAACACTCCAATTAAGGCCTTGTTGTTCGAGTGGGTTAACATTGATGTGTTCAATTATATTTGAAATATAGTGGAGTAAAAAGTCAAGTTCTCAGATTGCTGGTTGTTAGAACTGCGTAGTTTCAAGTCGAATTCCCGTGTGAATTCAGATTTTGGCAGTTACAAAAGCACCTTGCTTTCTGACACCCGCACTAATAAATAAATTGTTTCATAAATACTAGATTTAGGCTAATCGCACATTGAAAAAAAAAACAAGAGCAGACTTTGACAAATTCACCTCTTTAAAAATGAAAAACAATTAATTAAACACAGTAAACTTTAAAACACTCTCTCTGCATGGATCGGTGAGGCGCTAGGTTGGTGTACGCTGAAAATAAATGCCGCTTCAGCGACTGATTCATCCATGTATATGTAAATTTACAGAGAATTCCATGGTGCAAATGATGTTATATGTCACGTGATTATAAGATCTGTATTTGTTGCACAGCTACAGCTACAATGTACATTCCAGAAAGCACCTGCTAAGCGATGACTTGGTACAGTTTAGAACCGTGCGCATTACACAAGCTAAGTACGAACTCTGCTTGTGCACCTAGAATATGGATGTGCAAAGTATTTGAAGTCTAGAATAAAAAGCTCTGAAGAAGCAACATGTAAGAATGTCTAAGAAGGCAACGCAACCATTCCAAATCGTTATAAATTTATTAAAAAAAGTATAGCCTACTTTTGGGAAAAATATCCATTGAAAGCTTCCACGTTAAGTCGGTATCGCCTTTCTCTTTCCGATCATAGGTTGAGTGTTGAATTGAAATAAGACTTACAATTAAGGACAGATTGTAAGATTTAGAGTGTGCTTCTAATGCGTAATTATCACACCATTTTCACTGAGAAATGTCCACAAATAGAAGCGTGCCGTAGTGAAGACAATTGTCGTCGAAGAGTACTTTGCAGCGTGTCCGCAAACTTGTTCAGTTCACGACGGCTATTTTTAGATACATACATAATGCACTATTTTTAGAGATGATGTCTGTGTAAACAATAGGCTATCGTGTACCCTTGTGGATGAAATGATTGTTTCAAAGGTTTAAACCGTTAAAGAGCTCAGTCTTTACAGATATATTCATTATCACAAAGGCACAATTGTAAGTGAATTACTATAGAAAAATTGGGTTGTTTACTGAATAATTAGAAAACTATGTTTTATCTCGTAAACCGGAACTTGGGACAGGAAGCAGTACAAGGCCGGAGGTATGCTTACATCACCCCATAGATCAGGATGATAACATTGAGAGCCTAGTTGCTACGCAACAAGGTGACTCAAAAATAAAGTACAACTCCTATCACCATGATGCTTGACAGATGGAAAGTAGATGAATCTTGCAATTACTGCTAGTCCAAAACTTACAGTTATCACTATATAAATTAATTCACCTGAGCTTTTGTAATTACAAGCTGTGTCTGTCATGCATTGTCTGTTACATGTCCTGCAGTTGTCAACAATTATTTTGTGTACTCTAGAGGCCACATCACTCATAAGCATTGGTCAGAGATATGTTTTGATAATATCTTGGACAAGTTCAAAATTGGGTCACCTCAGTTCAGCATGGCTAAGGCACAAGCCCTTTCTTCATTATTTAGAAGTGGCATCTTTAATATTTGTTTCTTCTTTGAATTTTTACAAAATAAGGATTGTGTTTCGACTAACACATGTACATGAATAATTTTATATTAGAATGAAACCTCATGGTTTTAGAGCATGGGCTTCACATGGAATTTGTGATGGTGACCATGGTTTGAGCCATTAGAGTGATCAAATTGACCAATCTTCGGTATACACATCAGACAGGCAAAATACATTTAAAATTTAAGGGGTCATCTGCCTGGGTTCATAAGGTTTTAAATTAATCAGTAATTTGGGGTGAGGCATTACTTACTGACTTGAGTATGGAATCTGAGGGCTGAAGTAAAAGTAACAACATAGAAAAAGATGGTCTATCAGCTACGTTTAACCCTTTAACACACAGTCCCAACTTTGAACGACCCGGAAGAAAGAAGGCTTTTGAAAACATTGAGGGAAAAGGAGAAAATGCTGGTAACCAGCATTTTCTCCGCTTCTCACTTTTCCCATTTTTTCATGCCCTATCAAGGACAAATGTTGTCATTTTAGCTACCTTTGATTTTTTGTCTGGAAGTGCTTTTAATGTGGACTAGTCTAAAATTTTGTTGTTTGGTAAAGGGTTAAATAATTATTGTTAAAATGTTAGTAGTGATAGAATCTAGATCTCGAGTCTATACTAGCCAATCTTTAATAAACATAATCGAAAGCATTTGCAGAGGATAAATTTGATGTAGCCCAAGTGTTGGGTTTTGTCACTGACAGGGAAGAAAACATTGTGGGAAAAGGAGAAACTGCTGTCGTCCTCAGCATCATCAAAACATGGGACTGTATAATTTGTTAATATGCCAATTGTAATACATGTGGAATAACGTTTATTTTTATGGATATTTAAAGATACATCCTTACGACCAGAGGGAAAAAAACACTGTTAAATCTTGGTAGTATGTAGAATTGCTCAGAATTTAGTCAACTGTGTAAACAATATGGTGTAAGGGACAGAGAATCTCAAGAGATTTGTCCTTCTTTACACCAGAAAGAACAGCAATGATTTCTTTGAAGGCCTCCAGAAAATTAAATGCATTTTCTCTACATCGTAATCTGTGCAACCTTGTTACCATCAGGGGCAACATTTGGCATGAAGATACAAGATTGATAATAGTTTGATAAAATAAATATGAAATGGGTTAAAAACATGCCAAAAACAAGTATATATGTATCTTTAAAAGTAATAGGCAAGGTTACCGTTATTAGATAAAGAAAAAGTAAGATCCACACTGTCTCTTGTTTAACTCTGTCATAGCAAATGACACAATTTTAGACTTATCCAAAATGAAAGCACGTGCAGACGGAAAATTGAATATGGCTCAACTGATGATATTTAGTCCCCTACCGGCGAAGCCGAAGGGGACTTTAGGTTTGCACTCGGTCTGTCCATCTGTCCGTCTGTCCATCTGTCCGTCTGTCTGTCAGTCTGGCAATTCAGTTTTCCGGACTTTTTTTCTAAACGCTGGTACATATTGAGCTGAGTTTTGGTGTGTAAGTCACCCACCATGACTTACAAATTAAGTTTGACTTTCGTTCCAGTCCACTGGTTTTTCACGGATTTACGGGCCTTGGACTTACAAAATTTCACTGATAAATCAGTTTTCCGGACTTTTTTAGCTCACCTGAGCACGAAGTGCTCATGGTGAGCTATTGTGATCGTGCTGTGTCCGTCGTCCGTCGTCAACTTTTTACCTTGTGTACGCTCTAGAGGCCACATTTTCAGTCCGATCCTCATGAAACTTGGTCAGAATGTTTGTCTTGATAAAATCTCGGACGAGTTCGACATTGGGTCATGTGGGATCAAAAACTAGGTCACTAGGTCAAATCTTTGAAAAACCTTGTGTACGCTCTAGAGGCCACATTTTCAGTCAGATACTTGTGAAATTTGGTCAGAAAGGTTGTCTTGATAAAATCTCAGACGAGTTCAAAATTGGGTCATATGGGGTCAAAAACTAGGTCACTAGGTCAAATCTTCGAAAAACCTTGTGTACACTCTAGAGGCCACATTTTCAGTCAGATACTCGTGAAACTTGGTCAGAATGTTTGTCTTGATAAAATCTGGGACAAGTTCGAAATTGGGTCATGTGGGGTCAAAAACTAGGTCACTAAGTCAAATCTTCGAAAAACCTTGTGTACGCTCTAGAGGCCACATTTTCAGACCGATCCTCATGAAACTTGGTCAGAATGTTTGTCTTGATAAAATCTTGGACAGGTTCGAAATTGGGTCATGTGGGGTAAAAAACTAGGTCACTAGGTCAAATCTTCGAAAAACCTTGTGTACGCTCTAGAGGCCACATTTTCAGTCCGATCCTCATGAAACTTGGTCAGAATGTTTGTCTTGATAAGATCTGGGACAAGTTCAAAATTGGGTCATGTGGGGTCAAAAACTAGGTCACTAGGTCAAATCTTCGAAAAACCTTGTGTACGCACCAGAGGCCTCATTTTCAGTCAGATACTTGTCAAATTTGGTCAGAATGTTTGTCTTGATAAAATCTCGGACAAGTTCGAAATTGGGTCATGTGGGGTCAAAAACTAGGTCACTAGGTCAGATCTTCAAAAAACCTTGTGTACGCTCTAGAGGCCACATTTTCAGTCAAATACTTATGAAACTTGGTCAGAATGTTTGGCTTGATAAAATCTCACACGAGTTTAAAATTGGGTCATGTGGGGTCAAAAACTAGGTCACTAGGTCAAATCATCGAAAAACCTTGTGCACACTATAGAGGCCACATTTTCAGTCAGATACTTGTGAAATTTGGTCAGAATGTATGGCCTATTGACTCAGGTGAGCGATCCAGGGCCATCATGGCCCTCTTGTTTTCTTGATAAAATCTGAGACGAGTGTGAAATGGGTCATGTTGGGTCAAAAACTAGGTCACTAGGTCAGATCTTGGAAAAACCTTGTGTACGCTCTAGAGGCCACATTTTCAGTTGGATCCTCATGAAACTTGGTCAGAATGTTCATCTTGAGAAAATCTAGGACGAGTCCGAAATTTGGTCTTGTGGAGTCAAAAACTAGGTCACTAGGTCAAATCTTCGAAAAACCTTGTGTGTGCTCTAGAGGCCACATTTTCAGTCGATACTTGTCAAATTTGGTCAGAATGTTTGTCTTGATAAAATCTCGGACAAGTTCGAAATTGGGTCATGTGGGGTCAAAAACTAGGTCACTAGGTCAGATCTTCAAAAAACCTTGTGTACGCTCTAGAGGCCACATTTTCAGTCAAATACTTATGAAACTTGGTCAGAATGTTTGGCTTGATAAAATCTCACACGAGTTTAAAATTGGGTCATGTGGGGTCAAAAACTAGGTCACTAGGTCAAATCATCGAAAAACCTTGTGCACACTATAGAGGCCACATTTTCAGTCAGATACTTGTGAAATTTGGTCAGAATGTATGGCCTATTGACTCAGGTGAGCGATCCAGGGCCATGATGGCCCTCTTGTTTTCTAAATGCTGGTAGATATTCACCTCACTTTTGCTGTGTAAGTCAACCACCTGTGCTTACACATCAAGTTCGAGTTTTGTCCCGCTCCACTGGTTTTTCACGCATTTACGGGCTTTGGACTTACAAAATTTCACTGATAAAACATTTTTCCGCACTTTTTTTCTAAACGCTGCTACATATAGAGCTGATTTTTGGTGTGTACATAAACCACCATGACTTACATATCAAGTTCAAGTTTCGTCCCGCTCCACTGCTTTTTGACGCATTTACAGGCCTTGGACTTACAAAATTTCACTGATAAAACATTTTTCTGCACATTTTTTTCTAAATGCTGCTACATATAGAACTGATTTTTGGTGTGTACATCAACCACCATGACTTACACATCAAGTTTGAGTTTCGTCCCGCTCCACTGCTTTTTGACGCATTTACAGGCCTTGGACTTTAAAAATTTCACTGACATGCCAGTGATACATACGGCCGGTAGGGGACTGTGTATTGCTATGCAATACTATCAGAATGCTTGTTTTCTTTGAAAGAGTATAAAACATTGTGGGAAAAAAGGAGAAAATTCTGGTTACCAGTATTTTCTTCTTTTCCTACAATGTTTTCAAAAGGCTTCATTCATAAGGTCATTAAAACTAGGGATAGTGTGATGTAGGGTTAAGCATTTATTTTACATGGATTTTGAAACAAAATCTTACAGCTTACATCAATCATGTAGGCATAATATTTCTTCTTAACCCTTTAAACACAATCCTGAGTTTTAACAACAGTAAGAAAAAAAAAAAAACTTTTGAAAACATTGTGGTAGAAAATGCTTGTAACCACAATGTTTTCAACCCTTTCAGAGACAAACTACGGTACATCACTTGAGACCCATCTTATTAACCCATTACCACAGGACAAAATTTAACACTTGTCCAAATTGAAAGCATTTGCAGACGACAAATTATAAATGGTCATATGGTGAGATTTGTTTGTAAAAGGACAGAAAACATCGTGGGAAAAGGAGAAAATGCTGGTTACCAGCGTTTTCTCCTTTTCCCACAATGTTTTCAAAAAGTCTCTTTCTCAGGGTTGTTAAAACTTTGGACTGTGTGGGAAAGGGTTAAAAATTTTGCAGTGTGTATAAAAAAGTATGCTTTCAAATTTGACTAGTCTAAAATTTTTTGTCATCTAGAAAATGGTAAATTAAACAATTTAACTCTTTCCCACACGACATTACTTTAGACTCATCCAAGTTTAAAGCATTTGCAGACGACAAATTTGATGTAGTGCAACACTGTCTTTCATCAACCCCCCTTCGATTATCGACCCTTCATAATTTCTATCCATAAATCCTCATATTTTACCACCTGAAGAACAAGAAATCATGAAGCAATTTATGACAACATCATACCTCTCCTCTGCATGTGTTTAGACTTCAAAGTATAACACCAGAAGCATTTTGAAAATGTTCAATCGAAAATTATGGTAACCATTAAGGTGAGCATAATTTTTACGACATTTTCGAATAAAAAAACTTCAGTGTCTGCATAATCTTAGTTTAACAACAAATTACAGCAGGGTCGACAATGCGTCACACATTTGATACATTGCATCATTTATCGACCCTTTGCCTGTAAATTACTTTCATTGAACAGTATCCATAAGATAATATAATTAGATGCAAACTAAGCCACTTCGTTCTGAATAACGAATGTGGATTTGTAATAAAGCTTACTAAAATCCTGAAAAAAAAAATGTCTGCATATTTCTGGTCAACTTGCAAAAATACCCAAGCACAGCAAAAATGATTCAAAAAGTGCCACATGCTGTATGTTCCTTGGCAAATAGGTGGAGAGATAAGCAGCCTATATTATGAAATGGCAAAAAAGCAGCTGCTTTAAAAATGTTTGATGTATCTAAAACAAACAGTTGGTTGGGGTCGATTTTAATGATGCAAGGGTTGATATATGTTACACTTAGCCTAGAAATGATACAGAGAATTTCATTGGTTTGTATTCCCAAAATACGCTGTAAAAGCACTAATATGACCAATGAAAATTAGTCTTTCAAATGGTACCCCTTGATGGAAAATTTGATGGTAACTTTTCAAGACACATAGAATGAAGCTTAAAGGGTCGATAGTAGGTGCGTTGCTCTAGCTCAAAAGATAATTACTGTCTTTGAAGTGGTAGAAGACATTGTGGGAAAAGGAGAAAATGCTGGTTACCAGCATTTTTTCCTTTTTCCACAATGTTTTCAAAAGGCCTCTTTCTCAGGGTCGTTAAAACTCTGGACGGTGTGGTAAGGGGTTAAAATTTTGCAGCCTGTATAAAAAAATTATGCTTTCAAATTTGAAAGTCAAATTTTTGTGTTACTTGGAAACTGGTAAATTAAACAATTTTGAGTATAATTCAAGGGGAATTACCATTCAAGTAACCCTTAGCACACAATCCTGAGTTTTAACAACCCTTAGAAAGAGGCCTTTTGAAAACATTGTGGAAAAGGAGAAAATGCTGGTAACCAGCATTTTCTCCTTTTCCCACAATGTTTTCTACCCTACTAAAGAAAATCTGCACCATTTGAGCCACATTGAAATTGTCATCTGCAAATGCTTTCATTCTGGACAGGACTAAAATTTGCAATCTTTTCTCGATGGAAGAATAACTGTTTTGGTTATTTGATGCACTAAGGGTTGACATAAAAGGTACATGTTGATATAGAAACAATCAAGGAATCACAGGAACAAATGAACCTTACCCTTTTCAAGCAACTTCTGTGGTAGAATGTTTTTCCTAGTTATCTCACCCTTTATCACATAACAAAATTTCAGATTAGTCCAAATCTTAGACTGGTCCAAATTTACCAGCATTTTCTCCTTTTCTCACAATGTTTTCAAAACCTTTTTGTTAAAACTCGGGATTGTTTAGTAAAAGGTTTAAGAGTTGTTAAAATTTTGGTGTTTCTAATCATGAGTTGTTAGGGTAAGAAAATTCATACTATGAAAACTGATTATAAAATGCACTGTTATCAGACTCAACAGTTTTGCTTAAAATGTTATTTCAGTGAGAAACCAATATAAAACACTTCAAACTCTCAGTAATTTGAATAATGTTTTTTTGTTTGGTAATGACATTTTTAATGGCTTTCAAGAGCATAAACCCTTGACATGGTTTTACAAGGAAATATTTTCATTTCTTTTTCATTATTTGCAAAGTACTACCCTTATCCTTTGTTCCACAGTCTCACTTATTCATGTGTTTACAGTGGTTTTTAGCTCCACTAGCCAAAGGCCAGCAAGCTTATGTCATGGTGGGGTCCTAGTGTGGCTCAGTGGTTAGGTGTGGGACTCGTAACCTGGAGGTCCCAGGTTCGAGCTCCACCTGATCCACTGAGTTTTTCCTGGGAGTGTCCTTGGGCAAGACACTTCAGAGCCCTAGCCTAGTACTGGTGAAACCCAGGAAATACATGAATATGTGAGCTGTTGCCGTGATATGATTGAAGTAATGTTGAAATGTTGAAAGCAGCATATTAAAAAACACTATTCAATAAACAATATTATGTCATAGCCCTGTGCCCGGCGTGTGCCTGTTCGTGCATTTGTCCCTCCGTGCTTTAACTTCAGACTTCTTCTCCTCTTAAACTACCTATTCAATTTCAGCCAAATTTCAATTATCCTGCCATGGTCCTCTTCAGATTTTCTTGAAAGAATTTTATTTCTGTAAAAACTCTGGTTGCCATGGCAATAAAACTGAAAAATATTGAAAATCTTTGAATGTCTTCTTGTCCAAAACCATTATAGGCCAAGGGCTACCAAATTTTGCATGTAGCTTCATCTTTTGGACCTCTACTGAAATTCTTCAAATTTTAGCGCTGGGGTCAAAATTTGCCCAGGCCCAAGTTTTACATTGGCTTATGAAGTGAAAACTTAAAAAAATATTCTCATTCTTTACCATAAGGCCTAGGGCTACTAAATTTTGCATGTAGCTTTATTTAAGGAGCCTCTGCCAAATCATAACCCTAGGGTCAAATTCGGCCCCACCTGGGCAGTCATAAGTATTACTTGGGTTTTTAAAGTGAAAACTTAAAAAATATCTACATTCCTTATCATAATACCTAGGGCTGCCAAATTTTGTGTGTATATTTATCTAGTAGACCTCCTCTACCAAGATTCTTCAAATTATAGTCCTGGGGTCAAATTTGGCTCAGCCTCTCAAGTCACAAGTTTTAAAAAGGCTTATATAGTGAAAACTTTCAAGATCTTCTTGTTCCTGTTGTGAGAAACAGCTGTAATATTTTGTTAGTGTTATCATCTAGTAGGTCTCTTCCAAAATTATCAACTTGTCCCCACTCCATAGGGATGAATTTAACATGTGCTTTTACAGCAAAAACTTTTAAAATCTTGCACCTAACCATAAATCTTTGGGCTGCCAAATTTGGCATATAGCTTCATTTTGTGGATCACTTCTGAATTTGTTCAAAATTTAGCCCTGCGATCAAAATTAGCCTGACATCAGGATTCTCATATTATATAGGAGCCTATTATATTGAGGAAACTTTAAAATTCTTGTTATTTATAACCATACTGCTTGCCTAGACCTTGTTTTATTTGGTTTGAGAATTTATCTTGTTGATCTTTACCAGGATTCAAATAATTATAGTTTAGTGGTAAAAAACAATGGCCCAGCCCTGGGGTCACAACTTTGACATGGGCTTTTACAAAGAAAATTGTAAATGTCTTTGTGTTTGAAACCATTTGGCCTAGAATTGTAATTTTTGGTATGTGTGGTTGTACTTATTAGCCACTTGAGTGATACAGGGCCAGTATGGCCTTCTTGTCACAAGCTATGGTTTAATAGCTAGTAACATCATTTTTGTGGATGGCGGATAAATATTATAGCGTAAATTTTGACCAATCAAATCACAATTCAATATGTATGTTTTCCATGCATGGGTTATGTCATCATACCTATTTGGAATGTTATTTCACTGTGTGTAGATACGGAAATTTTTTCTATTGTGTTTTTTATTAGTGTGCTCAACGTGAGCTTGATCGTGCTGTGTCTGTCGTGCATAGTGCGTCATCCAGACGTCAATAATTACCTTGTGTGCATTCTAGAGGCCACATTTTCAGTCAAATACTCATGAAACTTGGTCAGAATGTTTGTCTTGATAATATCTCATACACATTAGAAATTGGGTCATGTCGGGTCAAAGACTAGGTTGCCAGGTCCAAATTTAGCATAACCTTGTGTACACTCTAGAGGCTGCATTTTTAGTCCAATACTCTTGAAACTTTGTCAGAATGTTTGTCTGAATGAAGTCTTGGAAAGTTTAAAATTGGGTCTTGTAGGGTCAAAAAGTAGGTCACCAGATCAAATTTAGAAATACCTTGTGTGCACTCTAGAGGCCACATTTTCAGTTTTATACTTACAAAACTTGGTCAGAACATTTGTCTTGATGATGTCTCAGATAAGTCTGAAACTGGGTCATGTTGGGTCAAAAAGTAGGTCACTGGGACAAATTTTAGGAAAACATTGTGTGCACTTCACAGGCCACATTTTCAGCCAGAAACTCATGACACTTAGTCAGAATGTTTGTCTGGTTAATTGACAAGTTTTAAATTGGTCATGTCAGGTCAAAAAGTTGGTCACTGGGCCAAATCTTAGAAAAACCTTGTGTGCAGTCTAGAGGCCTTATTTTTAGCCTGATACTCATGAAACTTGGTCAGAATGTTTATCTAGATGAAATCTTGAACAAGTTTGACACTGGGTCAGATCAGGTCAAAAAAGGAGGTCACAGGGCCAAATCTTAGAAAAATGTTTAGTGCACTCTAGAGGCCACACTCTCAGCCTGATACTCATGAAACTTGGTCAGAATGTTGTCTTGATAAATTCTCTGACAACGTCAAAATTGGGTCACATCTGTTCAAAATGTAGGTCACTTGGCTAAATCTAAGAAAAACCTTGTGTGCACTGCAGAGGCCACATTTTGAGCCAGATTCAAAATTCAAAAATTGATCAAATTGGTGAAAAAGTAGATCACTTAAACTCATGCATTTTTACATCAGGATCTTCTCAGCCTTATCGATCCTAGATGACCTTACTTAGGTGAGCGCTTCAGGGCCAATGGCCCTCTTGTTTTATCCACGTACGACGCATGTATTTGAGCCAGAAAAATTTCAGGTATATAATAAAATACTGCGAGGTAGCTTGCTGTCTTTCATGTCTTCTTCAGATGTTATCATTGGTTAATCTAAGAGTTGAGTGTGATGCACATTAGGCTGCTCACAATAAAAATTCTATTAAATTATGGTTCAAAGTGAATAGAATGTAATGAATGTATGGTGTGTAACACAGTTTTCAACATTATTTCAGTTATATCATGGCGGCTAGTGCACCTATCCATGTTTCCCTGGAGTTTCTTTTACCAGTACTATGCATAGTATTCTTTCCAAGCCACTGGCTGCTTTCCAACATAACCGTCGTCAAAACCATGCTCAACGGTGAGAGAGGAATGAATCCTGTCACATTGACTATCATCATTCACCATAAAGAAATTTGCCGAGCCGGGGATTGAACCAGCTACCCCCGTTCTCAAGTCTTGTACACTATCGACTGAGCTGCTGGAGCTCGGCATTTTTAAAAGGAACAGACATTGATTGTATGATGAGAAGTTTATGATGAGAAATTTGAGATCTCATGTACTACGTATGGAATGCAAGAATTACGGATGTCACTTAAGTTCACTTGGTGATTTTTTATTCTTCAATAAAAAATTCTACTACATGTAAATGAAAATGGAAGGTCAAACCTTAAGTAAACCTTTGCTCTTTGTTATTGAAAAACAAGGCATGAAAAGGAAACATGACATTTAGATAATTGACATCAAGTATGCAGAAATAAATGATATAAAAAAGGGTTAGGAGTATGGCATAGATTGCTTGTGGTACTGAAATAAACAGGCAGTCTATATGGTAATAAGTTATTCCATCAAGCAATGCTGTGAAAAGTTTGGTCTGAAGTGACCCAACATGAGAAAGGTATGGTAAAACACTTGGGAGAAGCAACACTGAATGTTTGCAAGTGGTTAAAATGCTATCAGTCGGATCCTTGTTCTTATGCCAAAGCTGAGAAGATTACCAATTACCAAGGACTTTGATATCAACGACTTTATATGTACCATGAAGATGTGGATGTGGAGATTTCAAGCTTGCAAAAGAATTTCATCTATGGAGAGTTAGTGGTGACTCAAACTCTGGCTCACTGACAGACTGGGCTGATTAATTGAAACAATTGTTATATACTGGTGTCATCTTGACGTTATTTTCAAAGCAGGAGCTGGGCTGTTTTATCATGCTGCCAGATGAAATTTTCTGTGAATGGAACAACCTGAGGTAGTGGAAAGTATTGTAAGGAGAAATTTCACTGTTTTAGTATGCTCCAACATGTGATTGACAGAATTTTACATTTAGTAGCCAGGCAATCTGGAAAACCAAGGTGTATTAAAAATGTGAAGACACAGCAGATGCAGTCACACTTAACAACAAAATATAAAGGAAGACTGGTGAATTAGTCACTTACTGAGTAAGGGATCTTAAACCAAGTAGGATAGTCCGGACCTGAAAATTGCCCTTGTGCTTGGCAATACCCTGTGACATCCCAAACTGAGAGATACTAGTATATCTAATGTGTAATTGATTTCCTTACTTGTTGATACAACAAACAAATTCAACCATTAATGGATCAGGTTGCCAACTACAGAGGTTTGCAAGTAATTGAACAAGAAGGCAGTCTGAAGGAGAGCTATATCCCCCACCGCAGAATGACAGAGTGGTTGGACCTTTGGTCATAGAAGCGACCAGGTGGCCAAGCGGTCATTTCTCCCAACTTTGAATCAGTCCAGAGTTTGATTTCTGCTGGATCTAAACAGTACTTCATTGCACTGAGCCTTTCATAATCACCCATCGTCATATTATGACTTAAATATTGTTGACAGTCATATAACACCAAACCATCCATCCATCCATATCTTTGGTTGCATTGATGAATTCAAAGAAAACTGGTATAGGGATATAATTTCTTGATGATACATCCACAAACACAAAACCCACAAATGCGAAAGCAGCAAACACGAAAGCCGAGCTTCAAAGGTTAGACAATGACTGGGATCTTGGCCGTCAACTGTGAACTTATATGGCCATAGATATGTGTCCTGCACATTTTCTTTTTCTTGGGTCAATATGTTATGGATCTTTTGTACTACCCTTGTGCTCATTGTGATCTAAAGTATGGTGTCAATGGCTTTTATACTTTGAAAGTTATGCCCTGAACAAAAACCCAATATGTGAAATAACAAAGGGCAATAACTCCAAAAATAATGAAAAGAGTTATGGATCTTGTTCACTGCACTTGCTCTTAATGCGATTCATCTGCATAATGATGAAGTTTGAAGTTGACAGCTTTTATACCTTTGGAAGTTACGCTCTGGACAAAAATCTAATTTGTAAAACAACCAAGGGCAGTAACTCCAAAAATAGTGAAGACAGAGATCAGTGTTCCCATTCATGTACATATGTATGTGAATCATGTACAAATTGATTAAAACATGTGAAAAGTTCAAAACAAATCAAAATCATTATGTGCAGTGGACATACAGGAAATTATGCTTGCAAAAACACCTTTTTATTGTTTGATTTTGGTGCTGATCCCTCGATGAAATATTTTTCTTTTGGACTTCTGAATGTGTATTAAGGAATCCCAGTTTTTTTTTTTTTAAAGACACTGGTACCCTGCTTTTGTGTCAATACTGTAGAGTTAGAGCATACGTGACTCATTCTCACTCAGACTAATTATAGACAGACAGATACAAATTTTTGCGGCTAGCTTTTAATGGTGTCGTTTTGTGTTGTCTGTCAATTTTAAACTGTAAAACAATGTCATTCCAGTCGAAACTTACAGAACTGTGGAAGACGTGAGCTTCAGCAAAGCTGTCCATGCTGCAGATGACAATGAAGATACAAATATGCATTTTTATTATACTTCAAAGAAATTTCAAGACTTAAATGACATTAAGGAAAGGGAAACTTGCTCAACCTGCATGATAGATGTGTAAACAAATACCGTATACACATAACAGAAATAAGACCGAGCATTAGAACTGCCTACTATATGATAAGAGGGAAGAAGCCAGTGTAGGAATACACATTTTTATTGTACTGCAAAGAAATTTCTCATGATCATAATTATGACATAGGTTAGAATAGTATTCTAAACGCCAAAAATAGATTGAAAAGGGGATAAGGTACATTTACCCAGTATCGACCAGCAATATTGTTAATCAAGTTTAGAACAAATGAAAGACAAAGCATTTTTGATATTGATAGAACAGTGTTCCAAAAATGCTCCTTTCAGAACATCATTCCAGGACAGTGCACATGTGCTGAAATACTAGTATTTCTTCCGCCTGTTCCAGAAGAGTATTCTGGAACACAGTACATTGTGTCAGAACAGGTGAATGGAATATACCCATTGTGGCGCAAATCTTCCTCTAAACAGAACTTTATATGAAATAAATCTAGGAATTTAGCAATCAGTATTTTAAAACATGCATGGATTTTGACAAAACACCCTGCCTAGGAAATGTTGTGCACCATTTCTAAAATACGCAGACAAACAGAAAAGCGTCAAGAGGTCTTGGAGGGCAACAAGATTTTCAAGCTTTTCAGTAGTATGACAGTGGGTTTAAGAGCTTCTTACTCTAGACCTGTCTCTCCAAGCCATTGGCAGTCTTTCTACATAAGGAAAGCTGAGACAGTTCGAAGCCTTGAGAGAAGCATGAATTTTACCAGCCTTAATATAGATGCATAAAAATCTGGCGTTCTGAGGTTCGATCTTACAGCCCCTTGATGCCTAGCTCAGCTTATTACCACTGAGCATGCCAGAGCTCAGCAAAGATATTTATCCATAGAGCACCGAATTAATGAAATGGACCCTTTTAAGTAGGAAAGACAAAAAATATCATTGCAAGGTTCTATTGGTTTCAGAATATTATCAAAATAGCAGACAGTGTAGAGGTAAGATCAGACTGCATATTCTATGATGTAGATCTAAGATAAGACAGCATGTTCCATGCAGTCTGATCTTGATCTCCAATGTCCGCTAAAGCAACCTTAATCGGTTCAAGTGTTTTAAGGGTTAAAGTTTGAAACAAGCCAGTTTGAAGTGTAAACATAGTTTACAGTTTAACCCTTATCCTGCTAAGTAAAAGGAATGAGACTTTCAAACTGATAGTCTAAACCCAAATTTTCCTATTTCAGAGGTACTTTTGGAGGAAAGATGTCTCCTTATCAGACAATGTAGATCCAAGATCAGACTGTACCTTCTGTGCAGTCTGATCTTGATCTACGCTGTCTGCAAAAGGTAGTGAGTCGCACTTAGCAGCCTGAGGGTTAAATCTGTATGTCAGCTTTGTTGTGTAATTTCCCTATATCTACCCTTTACCAAATAATCCTGAGTTTTAACAACTCTAAAGAAGAACACTTTTGAAAACAATATGGGAAAAGGAGAAAATGCTGTTAACAAGTATTTCTCCTTTTCCCACTATGTTTTCTGCTCTTCCTGTGACAAATTTTGAGTTGTGAGTCACATTAATATTATAGTGTTGTCTGCAAAGGCTTTTATTTTGGACAAATCCAAAATTTGATGTGTTGTGAAGTTGTGGATAAGTCTTTGAGAAATCTCAAATCCCACCCTTAACAAAAAAAGTAATGGATTTTTTTTCTCCCTCAACAGTATTCTTTGGTGAATGGTAAATTTAAAACTTTCCTGGCTCTCTTTGTGAAAGAAAAACTCAATAAATTACATTATGGGAAAAGTGTTGTGTCTGTTAACTAGTATTATAAAAAGAAAGGATACCAGACAAAATAAATAGCTCAAATGGCAAAAGGCCAACTCATGTAATTCTTTACTTCATAGAGCTATCCTAACCTACCTACCTCTCTGATCTGCTGTAGTAAACCACATTACTATAGATGCCAAGAAATTTATGTGGGAAAAAGGAGCAATTCATTGATACATAAAAACCTTTAAAACATTTCTACAAAACATTTTTCAGTTTTTGTAGGCCACCTTCATAGGCTTTTTCAGGAAGTATGGAGCAAGTGAGATGAGACTGCATGAAATTCGTTTTGACATTTTATTAGATTTTCTAATTGAAAGGAGTGTCCTTGGGCTAGGCACTCTGAAGCCCTGGACTAGTATGGTTGAAAGCCAGCATTTGCAGATTTGATTCAAATAGATCTAGATATATTAAGAATTGTCCTAGATATATTAAGAATTGTCTTGAAAAAGGTGGAAAACATTGTGGGGAAAAAGGAGAAAATGCTAGTTAACAGCATTTTCTCCTAATGCCACAAATTTTTCAAAAGCCTTCTTTCTTTGGTTAGCTAAAACATGGGATTGTGTGATAAAGGGTTAAAAGTTGAACTCTAGTATTTATAGCTCATACCTTATTGGAGCAAATCTGATTTGTATCTAGACCTTTTTATAGATAATGGATAAAATGTGGTTGAAGAGATGGCATTTGTGCCTAAATGGATGGAAAACATTGTGCAGAGAATAACATTCTGAATACAAGCATTCTCTCTTCCCATAATGTTTTTATTGGTCTTCTTCCTCAGGGGTGTTAAAAATAGTTTTATATGGTGAAAGGATAGACTAAGAACAGGGAGAGTATTGCAAAAAAACCAATGTTCAGTTTATGTTCAGTTCAGTACATGTATCTTAAAAAATCTAAACGGAGCCACCGTACCCTTTCAGGGGTCATAGGCAACAGGTGTTAGTTTTTAAAACAATGCAGATCGAGAGCAGACTGCTTAGATTGCTGTTCAGTTATCTTTAGTTTGATCATGATTAGTATCAGCCCATATTGTGATAAAAATACAGTTAGCTCTTGTTTGGATTTGTAGAAATATGTTTTAAAAAAAAAACCTTACACTGGTTATCTGCTTAACTCTTTACCACACAATCCCGAGTTTTAACGACCCAAAGGAAGAAGGCCTTTGAAAACTTTGTGGGAAAAGGAGAAAATACTGGTAACCAGCATTTTCTCCTTTTCCCATAATGTTTTCTACCCAGTCAAATACAGAAATCACCATTTAAGCAACATTTAATTTGTTGTCTGCAAATGCTTTCAACTTGGATGTGTCCAAAATTTCGTTGTTTGGTAAAGCATTAAGTTGAAATAGGCATAAACAAACAATCATGCACAACATGGACAATATTGAGGTGGGCATTATCAACTGGATATCCAGAGCCTCATCACCTCAGGGTACTTTAAGTGCCATAGTATGCACTGGTCCAGACTTCCAGAGAAAAGGGAGTGATAGTATTCTAAATCCATTGTTTCTCTTCCAAACCCTATGTTGTGGGTACTTACTAGAATCGTCTTGATGAAGTGATTCCAATGAGTACCCATAACAGGGTTTAGTGGAGTGTGATTAATATTTTCAATTTTGAAAGCAAAATCACACCCTCTGTCTGGAGCTCTGCTCTGGTCTGTGTGGAAAGCATGAAGATTGGCATTATCACCTGGGTATCCATAGCCTCATTACCTCAGGGCACTTTAAAGTATGCTCTGGTCTGTGTGGAAAGCAAGGTCTGTACACCTATCCATTTGATTCTGCCCCAGACTATGAAAGAGCCACCCCGCACCTCCATAGTTGTCATGTCCAGCAATGTTGGATACATGGAAACTCTCCACTTGCCTTCCCATACCCTTGCAGACCTATTTGTGTAGTCTTGGAGCACCTTGACTCATCTGTAAAAAGGGCTGGTTTACTTGCCTATTTTGGTCTACCCAACATGACCAACTCGCACTGCTGCTAAGCAGTGGTTCCAAGAAGGAGGAATGCAAGTACTTTGTCTCCTTAACCCAAGACCCTTTTTATGCAACTTTGTGTGGATAGTTCAGTGGATACAGTACACTGACCGTAGATGTATTCTGAAGGATTGCTGTTGTAAAACTGTGTCTACGAGCATGGAATGGATGATCATGGTTTTCAGCCATAGCAATTGCCCTTCTTAATCTTACAGTGCACATCAAGGGCCTCATCATTATTGCTTCAGTTAGCCCCTTGCTTCAACTACATGTATGTAGCATAGATAAAGCCTGAAGCCCAAGCTTTGATCAAGCTTTACATATATTTGGCTTTTTCATTCATGGTTTTAAAAATTCTTGAAAAAGCATACTTGTACAACTGATGTTGAAGCAATGACTTCAAGGCTTCCAATTACAAAGCTATTCACCTTTACTGCCAGAATTCATTCTTGTCAAATACATATTTAATTCTTTATTAACACTTAAGCTGCTGAATAAATGAAACGCAAATTTCTACTCAATACTAAAAGCCCAAAGATTGCAGTTTTAAAGTTGATTTCTCTGGAACAAAAATACCTTATCAGACTGTGTAGATCAAAGATCAGACTGCACATTCTGTGCAGTCTGATCTTGATCTGCACTGTCCGCAAAAGGTCAGTGAGTCAAGATTAGCAGCTTAAGGGTTAAACAAAAAAAATTTAGACTTGTCCAACTGGATAGCGTTGGCAGAAGACAGATTAAATATGGCTTAAATGATGGGATTTGTCTTGCATTGTATGGAGGACATTGTGGGAAAAGGAGAAAATGGTAGTGACTAGAATTTTCCTCTTTTTCCATATGTCTTGAAAAGGAAAGAAAACACTGTGGGAAAAGGAGAAAATTCTGGTAACCAGCATTTTCTCCTGTTCCACAATGTTTTCAAAAGTTTTATCCACAGGGTGGTAAGGTTTGTTATAACTCGGGATTGTGTGCTTTTCACCACTACAGTTGCCTGTTCGGCTGTTGTTGATCAAGATCAGACTGCACAAAATTTGCAGTCTGATCTTTGAGCTACACTTTCTACTCAGCTGAGATATTCTCAACTAAACAGCCATGGTATTGCAACTATATGGGCCTTATTTCTTGACTGACAATGTCAGTTGCAGGGTTCCTGCGTAGCTCAGTGGTAAAGTGTAGGACTTGTGACCTGGAGGACCTCAGGATTCCAGCCTCGCTGGATACATTGGGTGCTTCTTGGGAGTGTCCTTGGGCAAGACATCTCAAAACTCCTAGCCTTGTACTGTTGAAACTCAGGACATACAGTCATGAACATGTGAGTTGTCGCTGTGATATGACTGAAATAATGTTTAAAGTGGTGTAAAACACCATTCAATAATTAATGTCAGCTGGGTTTATCTTGAGCTCTATGGGTCAACAATCTGTTGTATTCTGTACAGGACTAAGGGTTTGCTTGTAAAAATCTGTGGTATATTGATTTTCTTGACGTTTCTCCTTGATTGTGGTTGAATGCTTTAATTTACAGAATGTTAATATTGAAACCATTTCAGACGAAAATGAAATATAGCTCAAATGATTTGTGTTAATATTGAAACCATTTCAGACGAAAATGAAATATAGCTCAAATGATTTGTGTTTGAAAGTATAGATCTAGCAGAAGTTGTGAGAAAAGGATGGATTGCATTTATCCATTTCCCACAATGTTTTCAGAAGAATTCTCTTTGAGGGTTGTCAGAATATGATCATTTTGGTCATGTAGTATACCATAAACCTTTTATTTGCTTACGACTTTAGAAAAACAGCTTATTACCAGCATTTACAATATTTCTCACAATGTTTTGCGCTGATGTCATTTCTATCCAATCATACTCTGTTGCGTCTATTTTAATCCTTAGGCTTCTAAGTGCAGCTCAAGGAGCTTCTGCAGACAGTGTAGATTAAAATCAGACTGCACAGAACATTTTAGTTACTCTCTGATCTTGGATCTACAATGTCCGATCAGGAGATATCTTTCCCAAAAAAGTACCTTTGAAATAGCAAAATTTGGATTTTTACTACGGGCTTGAAAGTTTCATTTCATTTATTTAGCAGGGTAAGGGTCAAGTACAGTCATATCGAATTGTTTAACTTTTGGCAAGATGACAAAATTTTAGACATGCCCAAAATTCAAAGCCTTTTCAGATGACAAATTATTACCCTTAGAGCACCAGATAAGCCCAACAGACATTTTAAATACAGAAATAAGGCCAAAATAAATGCAGTACCAAGGTTGATTTTGTCTAGAATGTCCTAGCAAAGCGGACAGTGTAGAACAAAGATCGTACTGCATATTTTGTGCAGTCTGATCTTGATCTTCACTGGCCACATAGGCAACTATAGTTGTGAAAGGCGCTTTAGGGAATAAATGTTGTTCAAATGAAAGGATTTGTGGGCAAATGAGAAACTGATGGTTACCAGCATTTTCTCCTATTCCTACAACGATTTCTTGAGAAAGCTTTTTTTCATGGTATCACATGGTAAAGGGTTAAAAGCTTGCATATTATAACTTATGATTTGAGTTTTTGTCAATCTTGTATATTTCTGTACAGCCATAAATCTCTTTGAGAAAAAAAAAACCGAACCATTGTTCAGCATCAAGTTATGAAGGAAATTGTAGGCTCCTGTTTATCAGCAATAGCTTTCTACAGCAGTCTTAATTTGATTTGTTTGTTTGTATGGTGTTCAACACTGTTTTCAACATTGTTTTAGCTGTATCTCTGTGGCCAGTGAACCTATCCATGCTTTGAGTTTTTTCTTTTACCAATGCCTTGCATAATATTGTTCCCAAGCCACTGGCTGCTTTCCCACGTATCCATCATTAAAACAATGATTGGGGGTTAGAAAGAAATGAATCTTGTCACAATGACTCATTAATTCTCAGGAAAAATTGGTCAAAGATGGAACTCAAAGGAGTGAACCCGTAGTCTCAAGTCCTGTAAGTTACTGTCTGCCCGCTTAACAGAGCTCAGCAATCATAGTTTGAAAATGAAAACCTAAAAGTCTTTACCAGACTTGAATTTTTTACACCTTACGTAATATACACAATATCAAAGTATTTATAGACGACATTAATGTGACTCAGGTGGGGGGATATGTCTGTGAAAGAATAGAGAACTAGGTAGGAAAAGGAGAAAATGCTTTTTACCAGCATTTCCTTCTTTCCCGCAATGTTTTCAGAAGCCCTCTTCTGCATATATTTCAAGCATGGGATTGTCTATTTAAATCTTTACCTCATGACAAAATCCTGAGTCCAAATTGAAAGCATTAAAATTTTTGCAGATAACAAATTCAATGTCATTCAAAAAATAAATATAAAAATCTTTAAAAGGGTAGAAAATAGTGGGAAAATGAGAAAAGCTGGTGACCAGCATTTTCTCCTGTTCCCACAATGTTTTCAAAAACCTTCTTGCTCAAGGTCGTCAAAAGGCAGGATAGGGTTAAGGATTGATAATGTAATTGTTCAAACTTACATTCTATAGTTCATCATCAGTAGAGTGTCACCCGCTTTAAGTTAAACCCTTAGGCCTTTAGGTAGAGCAGGTATAAACCATGCTTCAATAGTAATTCATCTCAGTGCAATGACACAGTTGGTTAACCCTTTACCACACAGACCCAAGTTTAACAACTCAGAAGAAGAATGCTTTTGAAAACATTGTAGAGTAAGGAGAAAATGCAGGTAACCCAGCATTTTCTCCTTTTCCCACAATGTTTTCTATCCTTTCTGAGACAAATTTTGTCATATGAGATACATTTGATTTATTGTCTGCAAATGCTTTCAATTTGGAGCAGTCTAAAATTTTTTGCGTTTGGTAAAAAGTTAAGCAGTTACAGATGAAGACAAATATACCCGAGTTATTATGAGACAAGGTTGGATGTGCCCTGGGTGCATATTCGGTTATCTCTGTACACTATTCTTACTTTAACCTTTATGAAAGTAAATGAAGGGCAAGTTGAATTTTGTTCACTAATACCTATTCTGTGTGGTTTTCTTTTTACTTCTGTTTGAATACAAGTGACACAGGACCGCTGTAAAGTATACTTGTATATTCATGATTGGCTCACAATGACATAAGATTTGGCCTTGCATACATATTAATGAAATGGCACATACAGAAACGTAAATATATCATTTCTATGAATTGCTATGCTCAACCACAGTAATTCCAAATTAAAAAAAAAAACTGTTTAACCGTTTACCACACAATCCCTGGTTTTAACGACCCTGAAAAAGAAGTATTTTGAAAACATTGTAGGAAAAGGAGAAAATGCTGGTAACCAGCATTTTCTTCTTTTCTCACAATGTTTTTCTGTCCAATCAAAGACATATATTGTCATTTGGGCCACATTCAGCTTGTCGTCTGCAAATACTTTGAGTATGGACCTGTCTAAAATTTTGTTGTTTGGTAAAGGGATAGTATATAATTTAAAGGCTCAATAGAGGCCAAAAAATCCTTTTCCCACAATGTTTTCAGGAGGCTTTTTCTTCAGGGTTGTTAAAATTCAGGATTGTGTGATAAAGAGTCAAAATAACAATAGCTGCCAAAAGTAAACAAAACATTTCTTAAAATGCATTTAAATCATACCATTTAACTCTTTACCTCATGAGAAAATTTACACTTGTCCAAATTGAGAGCATTTGCAGAGGACAATTTCAATGTGGCTCAAATGTTGTAATTTTTCTTTGATAGGGTAGAAAACATCGTGAGAAAAGGAGAAAATGCTGGTTACCAGCATTTTTTCCTTTTCCAACAATGTTTTTGAAAGGCTTCTTCCTCAGGGTCGTTAAAAGTCGTCATTGTGTGGTAAAGGGTTAAAAGAATGGAAAATATTGTAAAGGTGGCAATCTGTTATTGTATATTCCATTGAAGTTTTTTCTCCCTGGGAGAAAAATAAATTTTAAAATCCGGCAAAAAGTAAACAAAAGATAGAGTTACCTGGCAGATTTTAACCTAGTTTTGAAATATCTCTGCCAGCTACTAATACTGGGACCATCTGTACAATAACAGAGGTCAAGGTCACAGTAATGGATTAAATGTCATATAGGATTAGATCATTACTCTAGAGAAAGTGATGATCCATGGTGTCCAAGCATATTGACTGTTGATTACTTCCTTTGGGCATTTATTGCCTCGCTGAGCGGAGCTATTGTTTTCAGCTTGTATTTGTTTCAAAACCTGATTGCTAAGTTTTGACCAAGCTTCAGAGTCGGGAGTATTTCTGCTAATTTTGAAATAATACAACTTTTTCGGATTTATCTATGATTTCACATGGAAACCCAGTGTGCATTTTTTTGGTGGTCCATAAATGGTATAACAGAATAGTCCTGAAGCGCCCCGCTTTCAGTTCACTTTCTAGCTATAAAATGGTATCTCATGACAAAATGTTTTATCAGAAATTTTCCAGTTAGATAGGTTTAGGCATACATATTTCCTGAATTTAAGGACCCAAGCCCTTGCATAAAAAAGCGGTAAAACAATTCATGAGTGTGCTTAATACATTGTTACTAGGACATATTCTGATCTAGATCAAGAAATATCGACGGCTTAAGAGATACTGGAGTATTAATAGTGAAACTCTTTTGTGACTCAATATGAAGTAAAATAATGAACAGTAATCTCATGAACAATTTCCTCTTTTTCCTCACTGTTTTTCATTTTGTTGAAAAGTAGTATTGGTTTGTTGGGTAACGCATATCAAAACATTAAATTTCTGAATAGCACAAGAAAAGAAGCATTCTCTACTACGTTATTTTGCTATGGTATGAATCAAGGCCCCAGGGTATCGATTAGCAGTAGCAGCGCTTGTTCACAGAGTTTCATAAATGTTTGAGCAAATGTGCTAGCAGGGGCCAGCCAAATAAACATGTGCACATTTTTGACCAATTGCAAATTACATAGAAGGGTATAGAAATTTGAAAAACTTTAATGCTTTGATGGACCAAAATTATCAAACTTTAACCTTCTGTCTTTGAGGAAAACTACACAATTGTCATCAAGAAACAATAGTATTGATTCCAATTTCAACTTCTAAATATACACATTGGAAGTATTTTTTTTTTCTGAAAAAAATGTCTGTTACTTTAACTTTACTCTTTATTATGAAGCTCAAATACAGTTAGGAACAGGTGAAATCATAAGAAAATTAGCATTTCTTTTATATATAATAATTACGTCAGATTCAAAACTAATATTGAATGATACTCGTATCATGTAAAAAATCTTTGAATTGCTGTCAAAAACTGATGAGTCATTGCCTAATGGCCCAATAGCTGCCAAAAGTAAGCAGTGGGAATGGTAATAGGCATTTAAATTTGAATCATACTACTGAAAAGTTTGGAAGTTATTGTGAAAATGGCAATGTTTTAGCACAAATCAAAACTCTTTTTCTACTGTAGCAACTTCAAAAAATATGTATGTAACAATTTTAGCGAATATTTGTTTCATTTTGTTGTATGTTTTAAAAGTCCCTAGTGCAAATAAGCTTGTTACCGGAATTTCAAACTTTCTACCCCAAAACTTATCCAAGGTCTATTTCCAAGATATTTTGATATCTCTTTGAACAGAAGGAACATTGTGTTAAATTTATGTTTCTAAAATGAAAATATGAGTTGACTAGAAGGTATGTTTAATTACATGTTCACAGATATAATGTAGAAACCTACAAGGCTGAGACAAAGAAATTCTGTCTGGAAGGTTCAAACAAACATGATGTTGTCTCATCGAAAATTATGATGTTGCATTAAGTATTCATCATCTTTAAAGAGGAAGTAACAAGAAATTTATTTTGATTGTTTTAATTTCGATGTAACAAAAACGTCAATCACAAACATATCAAATAGGAATTTAATTGATTGGTTTGATGTTTCAGTGGAATAGAAACAGTTTTGAATTTAGAACACTGCTTTTTCATGGAGCACAATTTAGTCCAATCAACTAAAATGGGCATAACTAACAATTGTCATGTTGATATAAAAAATCGCCAGACTCCCCCTTAAAGCACACCAGTGCAACGTTTATTTAAATTTCAATCCAATATCTATGCTTGAACTATTAGGCATACTTTAGACAACATAAAACATGCAAAATTGAATGGCTAACAGAATCCCGGTCAACTCTCGTTATGTCAAAATCGCCTATTTCGGAACTCCTGTTTCGTCAAAGTCGAAGCTACGTTTGAACTCTTATTTCATGTTGATTTTTGTTTTTATCTCCAACCTGTTGCGTCCAAAAAAATGGTTATTTCAAAGTAATTTTGAGAACAATTACATACCGCAGATCATATTTTCATCCATATATCTGCCATTATTGGTAGATAATAGGGTCCCAATCCACACGATAGGATTATATCTTGATTGATTTGTTAGAAATCAAATTATTAAAAGGTGTGAATAAGTTTGTAGCGTTGCAAACAGATGTTCACATAAGACTTACACATTTTATGAAAAATATGTTAAGGCTTGTTTGTTTGTTTATCTCTCTTGCTAACTGCTCAATTTTTTGAGTGAACACATTGTCTGTCAACTTTGTCATGTATATAAATCAGAGTCTGCACATAGGCATATATTTCTTGAATGCTCATGAAGACATCAGGAATGCAACTTATTTGTGCTTTTACTTTGGCCGAACAATCCAGCGAACAGACCCGGTCTAAATCCTGAGTGGATAACTGGATTAGTCATTAAAAACAAATGCACAAAATGTAACCTTGATCTGAAGTCATTCAGTCAAAAATATGAAGCCATTTCAGATATTGAAAGGGAGTTAAAGACAAAAAAGGATCTCGGTCAGACTCCTCTTCGATTTCTTATATCAAACTCTGTTGTGTGAAATCCTCTTATGTCAAAGTATTTTTGTTGTCCTCAGGGATTCGAGATAATAGGAGTCGAGTGTATGTTGACCAACAAAAGCATTAACAAACATTTCACAGATTCTGGCAATACCAATTTTCACTATTCATGTGACAATAAAAGTAATGTTCAGAATGGAAAAACTTGCAGCAAGTATGCATATCAATTTTTTAGCTCCACTGGCCGAAGGCCAGCGGGCTTATGTCATGGCCCGGTGTCCGTCCGTCTGTCCGTCAGTCCGTCCATCCGTGCGTTAACTTTTATTTCAAACATCTTCTTCTCTGAAACTACCCATCCGATTTTCACGAAACTTCACAGAAATGATCCTGACATGGTCCTCTTCAGAATTTCTTGAAAGAATTTGATTCCTTCAAAAACTCTGGTTGCCATGGCAACAAAACTGAAAAATATTGGAAATCTTTAAAAATCTTCTTGTCTGAAACCATAAGGCATAGGGCTACCAAATTTGGCATGTAGCTTTATGTAGTAGACCTTTATCAAGTTTCTTCAAATTATAGCCCTGGGGTCAAAATTGGCTCTTCCCCAGGGGTCACAAGTTTTACATAGGCTTATATAGAGAAAACTTTAAAAATCTTCTTGTCTGAAACCATAAGGCATAGGGCTACCAAATTTGGCATGTAGCTTTATGTAGTAGACCTCTATCATGTTTCTTGAAATTATAGCCCTGGGGTCAAAATTGGCTCTTCCCCAGGGGTCACAAGTTTTATACATAGGCTTATATAGAGAAAACTTTAAATATCTTCTTGTCTGAAACCATAAGGCCTAGAGCTACCAAATTTGGCATTTAGCTTGATCTAGTTGGAGTCTACCAAAAGTGTCCAAAGTATAGTCCTGGGGTCAATTTGGCCTCATACTTGGAGGGGGGGGGTTCACAAGATTTACATAGGCTTACATAGGGAAAACTTTTAAATCTTGGTGTACACAGCCATAAGGCTTAGGCTACCAAATTTTGCATATAATTATAGCATTATTTAGTGGACAGTTACAAAGAGGGCCCAAGTTACAGCTCTAGGATCAAGTTTGGCCCTGCACCAGGGATCACAAGTTTTACATGGGTTTATGGAGTGAAAAGTTCAGAAACCATCTTGTTACCAGCCATAAGGTCAAGAACTCCCACATTTGGCATGTTATTCTTCTAATACAATATTCCCCATTTAGTCAGACTGTAGCCATGAGGTCAAAGTTTTATAAGGGCTTATATAGTGAAGACTTTTCTTCGTGGTTTATATTTATAAGCCAGTGGAGCAATACAGGGCCATCATGGCCCTCTTGTTTTAAGTTACAAACCTATGAAGGGCTTTAGGAGATTGTCTCGCAAGTTTTCATAAAGGATACATGGGTACTGATTGTTGGACACAACCAGTATTACCGAATGTATCCCTTATGATGAGAAGCCCAGGTGACATCATATGCACCTATTTTTTGAGAATGAGTGTAATGTAGTAAATTTATCACCATTGGTATTAAAGTCTGAGATACCAGTTGTCCTGGGTACAAATTATCCTAAGTAACAATTATCATGGTACTAGTTGTCCTGGGTGACAATTGTCTGGGTATGAAATTGTCCCAGGTACGAGTTGTCCTAAGTTCCGATTGTCCTAATTACGAATTGTTCTTGGTACAAATTGTCCTGGTACAAATTGTCTTAAAACCACTTTATAGATCTCAATCAACCTATGAAATGCAAGGGATTCAAAATCTCCCAAACCAGATGACCTACAACCTGGATTTGTGCAGCATCAACTTGTGAACTTTTTGAAGTTGGTTCAAATAGAGCCAGGCTTGAGTTCAGAAGTAGCACCTTGCTTTAGGTGTATGGTCAAACTCTTCATTAACCCTTTAGCAAACAACATAATTTTAGACATGTCCAGATAGAAAGCATAAATGTAATTCTTTCCTGTTGTAGTAGTTTTGAGTTTGAATCCCAAATTGGCCAGTTTTCTTTCCAAGGATGGATGATTATTCATTGGGAATGGAACTGAAGATTGTCCTCAGTGAATGCATTAAGCTGTTTCAATCCTGGTTAAGATGCAAGAGAGCAGCCAGTGGCCTGGAAAGAAATGGTGGTAGAGTTGTATGAATGGTGAAGACAACCAATATAGGTATGTGGTACTGTGAGATTCAAAGATAAATTAAACTGGTAATCTGTCATCTGCAAATGCTTTGAATTTGCACAAATCTAAATTTTTTGTCATTTGGTAAAGAGTTAAAAACTTAATATCTCAAAAAAAGAAGCTGTACATTTTATGAAATCAATTAAGCATGACCTTATTTCCTTATATGGAAATGTAATGTAGATTTATTAACCCTTTACCAAACAATTCGGAGTTTGAAATTTAACCAGCATTTTCTCCTCTTTCCACAATGTTTTCTACCTTTCCAAGTACAATCTTCAATTTTAAAGTCATATTAACATTGTCATCTGCTAATGCTTTCAATTATGACAGGCCTTCAATTTTGTTTGGTGAAGAGTTAAATGTTCTTGATAGCTGAAGTGCTAGGCAGATATGGTAATTACAATTCAGCTGATAATAGTGTTTATTGGGCTGTTTGCCAACCAGAAAAAGGCGATTCACAACATGTTTCTCCCCATGTAAAATATCTGTTGTACCTTTTGAATGAAGGTAAAGTTCAGTACTGATATTTATCACAGTCAGTATCAAGGTGAGAATAGATTAGACTGGTCTGTATCCAATCTTTGATAGATGTTTCTCAAATATGTTTGGTACAAACACTTGTTTCATCTCCACATTTTCAAACCTTTCTTGGAACTTGAAGTAAACATTCTGAGTGAGAAATGATCTGTAGAGCTTTAAATGAATGGTACATATTTTTAGCCATGAAAAAAATCAGTTAACACTGCAATTTAAATGCTTTTTTGGCTGAAACACCTCTGACTACTAGATATTATAAACCTACGATCAAACTGCACATTCTCTGCAGTCTGATCTTGATTCACACTTTGCCACTTCTACTGAAAAACAGATTGGTAGCACACCACTTTGGGAACATTCATGCTGAAGAAGGATCAGTATGAACCAAGTTTTCATGTCATAATATATGTAATAGCATTGCAGTGAAAAGAGACATTGCATTTTAGCTCAGCTGAGCACAAAGTGCTCAAGGTGAGATTTTTTGTCAACCTTTATCATGTGAATGCTTTTACTGAAGCTATACGTTTTCATTCCAATACTCGTGAAACTTTTTCAGAATGTTTTTCTTGATGATATCTCAGACAAGTTCAAAAGTGGGTCATGTTGGGTTAAAAACTAGGTTTACTAGTTCAAATCTTGGAAAAATGTTGTGTCAGAATGTTTGTCTTGATATCTCATGGGATTTTGAAAATGGGTCACATTGGTTCTAAAACTGGGTCACAAGGTCAAATCATATTTGAAAAGTCTTGTGTATGCTCTAGAGGCAACTTTTTCAGACCAGTACTCATTAAACTTGGTCAGAATGTTTGTCTTGATGATATCTCGGACAAGTTGGAAAATGGATCATGTGGGGTCAAAAACCAGTTCACCAGGTCATATCTTTGAAAAACCTTGTGTACTCTCTTGAGGCCATATTTTCAGTCCAATATTCATGAAACATAGAATATTTGCCTTGATTCGTAGACAAGTTTGAAAGTCTGTCAAGAGGGATAAAAAACTAGGTTACAAGGTAAAATCTTCGAAAAACTTTGTGTACACTTTAGATACCATAATTTCAGTCATGGAACTTGGTCAGAACATCTATCTTAATGCTAATCTCAGATGTGTTTGAAAAATATTTCAGTCATGTTAGGTAAAAAGTAGGTCACCAGGTCAAATGTTTGAAAAATGTTGTGTATGCTGTAGAGGCCATTTTTTCTGTCCAATAATCATGAAAGTTAGTGAGAATATTTGTCTAGATTACATCACACATTAGTTTGTTAAATGGTCATGTGGGTCAAATCTTAGTTCACCAGCTCAAATCTTTGAAAAACCTTGTGCATGCACTAGTGGCCACATTTTCAGTCCAATACTCATGAAACTTGGTCAGAATGCTTTTCTTGATTATACCTTATCTGGGTCATGTGCGATCAAAAAATCAGGTCACTATTTCAAATTTTTGAAAATGTAGGTCAAACCTTCTTTCTTGAGGTCATACTTTCAGTCCAATATGCATGAAACATGGTCAGAATGTTTGTCTTGATATCTCAGACAAGTTTGAAGGTGTGTCAGGTGGGGTCAAAACTAGGCCACCAGGTCAGATCATTTTGAAAAACCTTGTGTTTGCTCTAGAGGCTACATTTTCAGTCCAGCATGCATGAAACTTAGAAAAAGTGTTTTGTCACCCATGTATCCCCATATTGCGTAATGTAGCAGATACCCCCAGCTACAAATTAGAGGGGGATATAATGGTTTCACCATGTCTGTCGGTCTTACAGTCCATCCATCTGTCAGTCCATTCATGTGTTCATCCATCTTTTTGTTTCCGTGCTGTAACTCAAAAGCCATTTGAACTAGGACCCTTAAACTTTATACAAGTGTGGCTTATGACCCAAGGAGTTGCCCTATTGTTTTAGGTCAAAGGTCAAGGTCATGTGTGATCTTTGTTTGAAAATCATTTCCATGCTGTAACTCGACCTAGGAATCTGAAAGTTTATATAACTTTTGCTCCTGACCCAAGGAGGTGCCCTATTGTTTTTGGGTTGCATGGGTTGAAAGTCAAGGTCACTGGTGACCTTTGTTTGAAAATTCTCTCCGTGTTCTAACTCATAAGTTGTTTGACCTAGGACCCTGAAAATTTATGTAAGTGTTGCTCATGACCCAAGGAGGTGCCCTATTGGTTTTGGGTTGCATGGGTCAAAGGTCAAGGTCACAGGTGAACTTTGTTTTGAAAATCACTCCATTCTCTGATTGTGCAGATTCAGTGACAAGGTGCTGGTATGGGGTATTTGTATGCTTTGTGACAGTTCTATTTATAAATGAAACTCTGCATTGAGCACAATATCTTTACCAGGACAAGGTCACTGTTGCAAAAAGTAGAAAAGGTATTTCTGCTTACATAAATAGTCATGACTAAAACTACCAATACTCCAAAATGTTGTTAAGAAAATGTACTGCATGAATATCATGTAAAGATATATGTTATAAGTAAGGTAAGGAACCTCAATCCTTACTTACATCCTTGTCTGTGAAAACTACTTTATCACTGTACCCATCTTTGGCTCAGTTTTTACTTTTCTAGATGGCATTGCTATTGACCATTTATAGATAACCTTTTATAGCAAATAATGGTAACCATAGCAATAATTTATGCAATGTTTAGCAAACAGTGTGATACACATCATTAACTCAGTACAACAGCTGGACTAGACAGGCAGAGTAACTCTGTTTCTATATTGTTGTTCTCTTTTTGAGGGCTCTATTCATTCAGTATTTCTCAATATTTCTAAACCCTTTACCACACGTCCCCAAGTTCTAACAATCTTGAGGAAGAAGGTTTTTTTTTTTTTTTAAATATTGTGGGAAAAGGAGAATATGCTGGTAAACAAAATTTTCTCTTTGTCACGCAATGTTCTTTACCTTTTCAGAGACAAAGATAAAGCCACATTAAACTATGATTTGTCATCTGCAAATGCTGTTTTGGACGAGTCTAAAGTTTGTGCAGTCTGGTAGAGGGTTAACGATTAGCATGCTAAGTCTTATGAGATGGTTTTAGGACCTCTGTTGTTGTATTTCTGTTTAAAAACAAAAAATGAGCTGTGCTCTGTGAAAAGGAGGCTTAAAGCATCTCCGTAATGCATTATACCAATCAAGTCATCACATAATCATGGATTCATAAAATACATTTTGTTTAACAACTGACTGAATCATGAGGTAGACTGGTCCTTTGACAGGCAGAAAACTTATGATAGAAAAAAGTTTTGGCCCATGTCGGCATGCACAGGCTGACATGGGTCGATACTTTTTGCAGATGCCTCCTTTTATTTGTGTTAACTAATTACCTTCAGAAGCAAATCTGTATTAGACATGACTGTTTGAAAAACCCATAAAATATATGGTTAGTACATGTGAATATTTTGTGACGAAATAGTAGAATATTTCTCAGAGTAATTTCTACCTTTGTGTCAATGTTTTCAGATGTGTTCTAGTATGAGACAAAAAGTCATTTGCAAGTGGTGGTTTGACAAAAATTTAACCCCGAAAGCACCAGTCGCCACTTTATTGCCATTTTCACACAAAGCCTGCTGTCTGATCAGTGTTCTACACTGTCCCCTTTGCTGTGATATTCTGGACAAAAGCAACCTCGAAATTGCAATTATATGGGTCTTATTTCTAGACTGAAAATGTCTGCTGGGTTTATTCCACGCTCTATTTAGTGTGCTCATACTGGAATTATTTGCCTTGATATTTATGTGTGATAAAGAGTTCATGTGAATACCTTTACTTTTTTTGTAGACAGCCAGACAAATGATGTAGTAAGAAAGAAAGCAACAACCAGACAGAAAACCCTTGGCAAGGCCAGTGATGCAGATATATTACATTGCGCATTAAACAGTTCATCACATGGTGTATTTACATTTTCTTTAAATGTTTATCAGAGGACAAACTTTTAGCCATGTCCACATTGAAAGCAAAATGTAAACAACCAATCAAAAGTTTGCCTTAATGATTGGGTTTGTCTTTGTCAGAGTTGAAAACGTGAGAAATAGGGAACATACTGTTCATCAGCATTTTCTTCTCCACGCACACATGTACAAGCTCTTCCTTACAGTTGTAAACTGGAGGATTGTTCTGTAAAGGGTTAATTTTTTACCAAACAACAATATTTTAGACTGGTTCAAATTAAAAGTAATTGCAGATTACAAATTAAATATTGTTGAAATAGTGAGCTTTGTCAGTGATAGTATAAAATACATTTTGGAAACGGGAGAAAATGCTGGTTAGCAGCATTTTCTCCATTTACCACAGTATTTTCAAGTCTGTTTTCCCTGGGTCTTTAAAAGTCGAATTTTGTATAGGATTAATTTCAGTGTTTTTGGTTCGCAGATATTGAGTAGTCTATTTGGTGCTACATTTAATCCATCAGATGCAGCTATCTACTACAACACTTGTATAGACCATTCAATGGCAAAGTCTTAGACTACATGACTCACAAGTCTCTACCTCTATACCAAAGGACAAAAATTTGTGCTGACATCAAATTGAAAACTTTTGCAAGTGGTATTTCATATACAGCTTACAGGATGATTACTGTACTTTCGATGAAATGGTAGTAAACATTGAGGGAAAAGGAGAATACCAGCAAGCATTTTCTCCTGTTCTTACAATGTTTTCTAGAGAGCTACTCCTGGAGGTCAATAAAAGATGTGGTTGTTTGGTAAAGGGCTAACTCTTCTTAACTCTTTACTACACAATCTCGAGTTTTAACCACCATGAAGAAGAAGGCCTTTGAAACATTGTGGGAAAAGAAGAAAATGCTGGTAACCAGCATTTTCTTCTTTTTCCCACAATGTTTTCAACAATCTCAGAGACAGATACCATCATTTGTGCCCGATCTTATTTGTCGTCTGCTAATGCTTTCAATTTGGTCTGGTCTAAAATTTTGTTGTGCGGTAAAGAGTTGAGGTGACAAAATTTAGACTTCCATGTAGATAGCATTTGCAGATCACAAAGTACAAGTCTTGCATGAGACTGCAATTGTCTTGAGGCAGATTTTTTTTTTAACTCTTTACGACAAAATGTTGGCCGTGTCTAAATTGAAAGCATTTGCAGACGACAAACTAAATGTAACCCAAAACATTAAATTTGTCTTTCATAGGCTAGAAAACATTGTGGAAAAAGGAGAAAATGCTGGTCATCAGCATTTTCTCCTTTTCCCACAATGTTTCAAAAGGCTTCTCCCTCAGGGTTTTTTTAACGTCAGGATTGTGTGGTAAAGAGTTAAATATTGTGACATTTGTCCTGGTTACCAGCATTTTCCCCAATTTCCCATGATGTGTTATGTGGTAAAAAGCTTTCATTGTGTCTTTACCACACAATTATGAGTTTTAACAACCCAGAAAGAGAAAACTACCAGCATTTTCTCTTTTTCCAACAATGTTTTCTACTCAATCCAATACATAAATCACCATTTTAGCTACATTTAATTTGTTGTCTACAAATCCTTTGGATTTGGACTAGTCCAACATTTAGTTGTCTGGTTAAGAGTTAAAACACAGAATTGCTCATAAAAGAGTTAAAAGATTTTTGTGCCAAATGCACATTAGGTATCAACACTGTTCTCTCCATCAGGGCACTTGGCATAGGGTTGAAATCACTTTCTGTGACAGTTTACTAAATATGGCTAAGGTATTGGGATATGTCTTTGAAAGGATGGAAAACATTATGGGGCAAAGGAGAAAATGCTGGTCATCATTTTCTCCTTATTGCACTCTATTTTCTAAGCTTTCAGGCTCAAGGTCCTAAACACATAAAATTGTTTTTGTTCGGGGTTAGATTAATTAATTGGTTGAATGGTGATTAATGCCACTTTCATCATTATTTCAGTCATATCATGGTGACAGCTCTCATATTCATTTCCACAAAAAACCCTGCCAAGCCCCTGTAGCTCAGTCGGTAGCATTCAGGACTTGAGAACAGGAGGTCGCTGGTTAGATCCCCCGCTTGGCCAATTTCTTTGCGAGGATTGATGATAGTCATTGTGACAGGATTCATTCCTCTCTCACTGCTGACCATTGTTTTGACGATGAATATGTGGGAAAGCAGCCAGTGGCTTTGAAAGAATATTGTGCAGAGTACTGGTAAAAGAAACTCCAGGAAAGCATGGATAGGTGCACTGGCTGCCGTGATATAACTGAAATGTTGAAAACGGCGTTAAACACCATACAATCAATCAACCAACCGCGAAAACCCCAGTGCTTCCAGTGAGGCTCGAACCCTGGGCCTCAGAGCTACTAGTACCACACTTTACCACTGAGCCACACAGGACCGAAGTAAAGGATTAGAACTTGATAAAAGGTTAAAGAATGTCTGAGTGATGTTTTCCAAAGTTTGGTCAATATTTGCTCAATTAACCCTTTACCACACAATTCTAAGTTGTAACAACACTGAAAAAGAAGAGTTTTGAAAACATTGTTGGAAAAGGAGAAAATGTTGGTAACCAGCATTTCCTCCTTTTCCCGTAATGTTTTCTACCCCCCCAGGAAACAAATTTCAATTTTTAAGTGACTTTGAGGCGTACTTTGTTTTCTGCAAATGCTTTGGATTTTGACAAGGCTTCTAAAATTTTGTTGTGTGGAAAAGAGCTAACTACCTACTGATTTCCTCAACTTTGAAATCAAGACAAGTCATAAGGAGCCATGAATCGACAAAATCTGCAATGTACAATGTCTAGTCTTGGTAAATTTAGAATTCTGTGCTTTAAACATAATAATAGTAGACAAGTGTGTTTGATTAGTTAAATGATGTTATAGGCTGCTTTCAGTCATACCAAAATGTCAGTTCACCTTTCATGGTTTTTAAACCGATTTTACCAGCATGAGGGTACTCCTACTTGATCCAGAGGAAATCAGTTCAGGAATTTTCTGATAGCGAGTCCAAGGCATCAACCCTTTACTAAACAACAGTTTTTATGACCCTTAGGTTGTAAGGGCTATTGAAAACAATATTCCAGCTTCATTTGTCATCTACCAAGCTTTCAATGTAAAATTTGTTGTGTAGTAGTAGATGATTAACTCTTTATCAATGACAATATTTTAGATTCGTCCAAATCCAAAAACATGCACTAATATTACCTGCAGTTCAAATGATGGGATTTGTCTTAGGAAGGGTAGAAAACATAGCTGAGAAAAAAAAAAAAAATGTTGGTAACCAGCATATTCTCCTTTGCTCACAGTTTTTAGTCCCCTACCGGCGAAGCCAAAGGGGACTTTAGGTTTGCACTCTGTCCGTCCGTCTGTCCGTCAGTCCAGCAATTCAGTTTTCCGGACTTTTTTTCTAAACGCTGGTACATATTGAGCTGAGTTTTGGTGTGTAAGTCACCCACCATCACTTACAGATCAGGTTCGACTTTCGTTCCGGTCCACTGGTTTTTCACGGATTTACGGGCCTTGGACTTACAAAATTTCACTGATAAATCAGTTTTCCAGACTTTTTTCCTAAACGCTGGTAGGTATTGATCTCAGATTTGCTGTGTAACTCAACCACCATGATTTACAGATCAAGTATGACTTTCGTTCCGGTCCACTGGTTTTTCATGGATTTACAGGCCTTGGACTTACAAAATTTCACTGATAAATCAGTTTTCCGGACTTTTTTTTCTAGATGCTGGTAGATATTCACCTCACTTTTGCTGTGTAAGTCAACCACCATGACTTACAGATCAAGTTCGAGTTGCGTCCCGCTCCACTGCTTTTTCACGCATTTACGGGCCTTGGACTTACAAAATTTCACTGATAAAACATTTTTTCCGCACTCTTTTTCTAAATGCTGCTACATATAGAGCTGATTTTTGTTGTGTACATCAACCACCATGACTTACACATCAAGTTCGAGTTTCGTTGCGGTCCACTGCTTTTTGATGCATTAACGGGCCTTGGACTTACAAAATTTCACTGATAAAACATTTTTCCGCATTTTTCTAAATGCTGCTACATATAGAGTTGATTTTTGGTGTGTACATCAACCACCATGACTTACACATCAAGTTCGAGTTTCGTCCCGGTCCACTGCTTTTTGACACATTTATGGGCCTTGGACTTACAAAATTTCACTGATAAAACATTTTTCTGCACTTTTTTTCTAAACGCTGCTACATATAGAGCTGATTTTTGGTGTGTACATCAACCACCATGACTTACACATCAAGTTTGAGTGTCGTCCTGCTCCACTGCTTTTTGACGCATTTACGGGCCTTGGACTTTAAAAATTTCACTGACATGCCAGCGATACATACGGCCGGTAGGGGACTGTGTATTGCTATGCAATACTATCAGAATGCTTGTTTTTATAAAAAAAACTATCATCATCAAGGTTGTTAAAACTCGGGATTGTGGGGTAAGGGGTTAAACATGGACCAATGGAGAACCCCTTTTAAACAACTTGGGAAACATTCCCATAAAACGGGATGAAATCCATCCTAAGTCAAACCTGGCTCTTTAATGTGCTCGATGTATAGCACCTCCACACAGTACCTTGGTTTAACTTCTCATCCGAAGGACTATATAGTAGTTTTCGGTGGCCAGTCATGGGGCTCAAACCCACACCCTCAAGTGGCACAATGCCTGACATTTATAAGTCTTACACTCTACACTTGAGCTATTCGGGCTGGTCTTAGAGTTAATTTAGTACAAGCTTTTCTCATATATGTGAAGATCAGTATATATGTGAAGACCAGTAGCTAAGCTTTAGCATCGGTTAGGGCAGATTCTTCACATTTCACTGGAATGTCTATCCATAGTGTTGTAAAGGATTATTTGCAGCAGACACCTTTAAAAAAATGTTTCAGTAAAATATTAATTAGTCAAAGGTAAGGTAAATACATGTGGAATGGGGAGAAGTTTCTTGTTGCATGCAGGTTATCCTCTTGCCACTATTGTTTTTATGTGGTCTACCTCGACCAAATAGGCGTCTGCAGTAGGTAAGTGGTAAACTACTGTATGTAAGGTTTATACTTTAACATAATATGAATGTGTTTAACTTACAATTGAATGAAATATTGAATGATAGGGCTATATATGACCCAACACTTGGTTTTAAGTGTAAACTTTTTATTGAGTAAACCTAGAATATCTTTCTGCTTCTAAACAGACATAGATTTGCCTGGTGTATTTCGCCCACAAACCCCAATACACATGTCAGGCATACATATATATCTTTAAGCGCATAACCACTGCAATACACACTGTTGTGTCGCTGCAATATCACGTGATGATCACTGCGCATGCGTGACGCGTCCAGGCATTTAATCTGACAGTCTGGGAGATGAGCCCTGCTGCCTAACCCGGCTCTTTCGGGCCTGTTAGAACAGCTGAACTAAACGTCAAAATTTGTATATTTCGGCAATAATCATGTCTCTTAACCGGTGCTTTCTGATGACTGTATTTTATGTGTACGTTGTAAGCATTCTGTGATAAAAGTGCAATTTTCCAGGGTAGAGACTCGTTGAATTCCGTTTCGAGGTAAGATTTTTTTTTTTTCCCTCAGAAAGCTGTCGGTCTTTTGGGTCTAGATTTTTACCTTCACGTTCTGACAAAACACGCATAAGTGATATGGAATTTGTTTAATTGCGAATTGGCTGTAAAGATGAAAATTGGTTGCATTTTGGGTGGTGGCGGAGCCTCGGCTGTCTCGCGTAAGGAAGAAAGTAGGTCAATGGGTTGTGGTCAGGAAATTGAAGAACGATACGGCCAGTTAGATGCTCTGTTACACGGACATCATTTGGCATTCAACGATGTTAAAGAATTTGGAATGCAGTATACTTTTCTAGCCCGACTCGTTTGATCGATTTGTGAATAGGCGAAAGATTTATTTGGCCAGAAGAGACGCCATATTTGTTGTGGTCCATTATTAATTATTCAAAATGGAGATGTGGGGAAAAAATTGCTGAGTAAATATCATTGTAGTGATAAGGAAAGTGGGAAACTGAATACTTTTCTACAGATGATCCAATTTACAAACGAAAACACATGGTTCTAAGAAAGCGCAGTCCAGGCAATTGCGTTTGCTCCTTGCAATATATTTTATAATTTGACAGCGGTGCAAAGAGGGCAGCGCAGGCGCAGGTTTGCATGAGGGACAATCTCAAAATGTATCATGCTTAACACTTTAATAAAGGACCAAAAAGTACACCTTTACAAGTTGAAAGCATTTGTAGATGGTAATTCACATGTGACTCGGGATTTTCCACAAACCCAAGTTTCTTTGAATTTTGACCCCAAACTTTTCAAAATGACCTCAACAGTTTATATGTGTTTGCTATCTTTTATTCGTCTTAAGGGGGGGATCAAATGTCCCCCAAATCGGAAAGTCAAGGGAAAACTGATTCAAATTATGGAACTTGTCAGTGATGGGTAGAAAACATGTGGGAAATGGAGAAAATGCTGGTTACCAGCATTTTCTCCTTTTTTCTGACAAAGTTTTCTGATGGCTTCTTCCTCAGGGTCATTAAGCCCGGGCTTGAGTGGTAAAAGGTTAAATCAACTTAACGCTGTTTCCAGAAGACAAAATTTTAGACTGGTGCATATTCAAAGCAGTGTTCTCACTAGGATTTTGAAAGTTGGATTCCAATCTGAAAAGTTGGATTCCAGTCTGAGGAAGTTGGATTCCTGTACAGTCAGGATGAATTTCCATGATGCAAGTAATAAACATCTAAAAACTGTAAATTTAGATTGGTGCATTATGGAGACAATGTCTAATGGACAAGTCTATGTTTACATTAGAAATTAGTAGCTAGAACTGTCTTTGTAATTGCGCAAAGGGTTAAACAAGTTTAATAGTTTTTCACTAAATATGTTTTATTTAATCTAGAGCTGTAAGTAATTCAACATGATAATGCATACGTTATATATTCATAATAATAATGGCAACATTTATGGACCCATCTTCACAAACATAATTTTTTTTAAACTTAATTCATTTCCAGTTCCATTTTAATTGGTAACTGGAACTGAATTTGAACTTGTTTGTCCATATGGACCATGATGTCAATTAAATCTTCAGTGGTGGAAAACTGTGTGGGAAAAGAAAAAAAAATGCTTCTTTCAGAGTTCCCATTCATGCGCATATGTGCGTGATTCACGCACTGAATTGAATAATCACACACAAAAATATGAAGTGAAACGTGCATGCACGCACAGATTTCAGGGCTCCCGTTGTCGATCACCAGTGGCGGCAGTTGGGACAAGTTAACAAGTGTGAAAGTCATGGTTTATCACCGCTAATCAAACTTGGTATCAATCCGGTTTTCTAGTGTAAAATCAAAGATTTTGAAGTTGCATGCAATTCTTATTGACAAATCTATGTCAAATCATGCGTAAATACTACTCCAACAGCTGGCCTTGATTCTATATGAACTATCACTCGTCACAACTCGGCCGATTCCGTACCTACATCTAACCTCGTCCATATAAAGGAGGCTTCCATTTTGAACTACCAATCACCTGATCTTAAACATGGCGGCGCCCCTGTAGATCACTAAGCAACTACATGAACAACCACGGTGAAGTTATTCACTTCTATCGATCTGTCGATGAAAGCTCCCAACGGAATTAATAAACCACGCTAAAAATTGAATGTACAAAGTGTTTGCCGACTGAAATATTCTTGGAAAGATAACGATAGAAAATTTACTTTAAGAGGAGCCTTACAATTTCAATAACGGTAGAGCGGTGTGCTTCAGGAGATGTGCGAAATGTAACATGTAGGTGCATATCAAGCTACGTGATACAGCTGAGGGATTTGATCAGCGGATCACCCGAGGTATGTCGAATGTATGAACTACAGTAAAACTCTGATATAGCGAATTTCACGGGACCATCAGATTTAATTCGCTATAAGCATAATTCGCTTTATTGATAGTACGAACTTCGTTATATTTCGGGATTCAAAGGTGGACACATGTACATGCAGTCTAACATTTATTTGGTATTTTGTTTCTAATGAAATTGCTTTACTTTTTTTGGAATCCATGCTCAACTTGAAACAATCCCAACAAGAACGATTAGCACTCAACAGTACAATGGGACAGGTAGGAAAAAGTAGTAGCCGATTTCGTATTTATTTAATCGAGTGAGCGATGTTAATCATTCAAAACACATTTTATACCGGTAGGAATTGAAAGCATTTGCAGATGACAATTTTCTACTTGTGGCAAATTATATCTTACCACGATAATTATCGATCGATAACGCAGTCAATTTATGTTATGTTGATCAACGCCTCTAGCGTCAACGTGTTAATTGGGCAAGCGGGAAGGTGTGAATAACTGACTTGGTAATTAAAACCCTTAGATGCGACTTCAGTGTAACCAAGGTATTTTCAGTTGAAATGGATATCTGCGGACCTGATTTTTGATTCGCAATGTGCGAAAATTCATTATATCCAAATTTGTTTTAACAATTAATTTTTACAAAGGCGAAAGAAGGTTTTTGCCGGGGAATTGATTTCGATTTGTACTAAGCGAAAATTCGCATTATCAGAGTTCATTATAATTAAGTTTTACTGTATATGAACAATTAACAGGCCATCTTCGCAAGCCAAGGATACTAAGGTGGTACCCTTGGCCGCTTGCCTCTTTAAAAATCGAAACTCCCGCTGCGCCATTTCATTGGATGCGATCAAAACCCATCGCGTCCAATCAAACCATCCGTAACTTCCGCGAAACAGAAAATAATAACGGCGGCGACCGTCAAAAACGAAAGTTGACGTGTTTGTGACGAAAATTTGCCAAAAAAGAGTAGACGATCGATATTTAATGAGTTTTTAGCTCCACTGGCCAAAGGCCAGCGGGCTTATGTCATGGCCCGGTGTCCGTCGTCCGTCAGTCCGTCTGTGCGTGCGTCTGTCAGTCTGTGCATTAACTTTTATTTCAAACATCTTCTTCTCTGTAACTACGCTTCCGATTTTCACGAAACTTCACAGAAATGATCCTGCCATGGTCCTCTTCAGAATTTCTTGAAAGAATTTGATTCCTTCAAAAACTCTGGTTGCCACGGCAACAAAACTGAAAAATATTGGAAATCTTTAAAAATCTTCTTGTCTGAAACCATAAGGCATAGGGCTACCAAATTTGGCATGTAGCTTTATGTAGTAGACCTCTATCAAGTTTCTTCAAATTATAGCCCTGGGGTCAAAATTGGCTCTGTCCCAGGGGTCACAAGTTTTTACATAGGCTTATATAGAGAAAACTTTAAAAATCTTCCTGTACCTAGCCATTAGGCCTAGAGCTACCAAATTTTGCATGTTGCTATATCTAGTGGGCCTCTACCAAGCGGGCCAAAATTTTAGCCCTGGGGTCAAAATTGGCCCCGCCGCAGGGGTCACAAGTTTTACATGGCAGGGTTCCCCCTGGCCATTTTTAGCTCCACTGGCCAAAGGCCAGCGGGCTTATGTCATGGCCCGGTGTCTGTCGTACGTCTGTCCGTGCGTTAACTTTTATTTCAAACATCTTCTTCTCTGAAACTACCCATCCAATTTTCATGAAACTTCACAGAAATGATCCTGCCATGGTCCTCTTCAGAATTTCTTGAAAGAATTTGATTCCTTCAAAAACTCTGGTTGCCATGGCAACAAAACTGAAAAATATTGAAAATTTTTAAAAATCGTCGTCTGAAACCATAAGGCATAGGGCTACCAAATTTGGCATGTAGCTTTATGTAGTAGACCTCTATCAAGTATCTTCAAATTATGGCCCTGGGGTCAAAATTGGCTCTGCCCCAGGGGTCACAAGTTTTACATAGGCTTATATAGAGAAAACTTTAAAAATCTTCCTGTACCTAGCCATAAGGCCTAGATCTACCAAATTTTGCATGTAGCTATATCTAGTGGGCCTCTACCAAGCAGGCCAAAATTTTAGCCCTGGGGTCAAAAGTGGCCCCGCTGCAGGGGTCACAAGTTTTACATGGGCTTACATAGTGACAACTTAAGAAATCTTCCTGTTTTGATATTTTTTTTTTAAATTAGCCTTGCATCAGGGGTCTTATGTTTTACAGAGGCTTCATATGGACAAAACTTGAAAATCACCTTATTTATAACCATACAGCATAGACTTGTATTATTTTGGCATGTGGCTTTATCTTGTGGACCTCTACCATTGTTCAAGTAATTATAGCTCTGGGATCAAAAATGGCTTTGCCTTGCGGGTCTCAACTTTCACATGGGCTTTTACAGAGGAAACTTTGTAAGTCTTCATTTTGAAACCATTTGGCTCGGAATTGAAATGTTTAGTATTTATGGTTTATATTTATAAGCCAGTGGAGCGATACAGGGCCATCATGGCCCTCTTGTTTATAGTTTATGATCAATTATGTGAAATATTAGGATGGGTTCCACAGCCAAATGATTGCGAATCATTGTATGTCTGATTAATTTCAGAAAATTGTGATGAATCGGAAAGCGCAGCCATATTTGATGCATAGCCTAACAAATTTTATACGAGCATTTTGATTGGTCAGAAATGACATCAGCAAAGGTTATGCAACTCGTGATATTCGATAGGTGTCGCAGCGGGAGTTTCGATTTTTAAAGAGGCGAGCGGCCATGGGTACGTAACGAACAAAGTGGAGTTAGTATCCTTGGCTTGCGAAGATGTTAACAGGCATGAAAAAAAAAAAGATCGCTGCAAGAAACAGGAAAACCCATGACACAACAAAAATTGGTTTGACATCGTCCGATCATAGGCACATCAAACTGTCTTTTCTGTTCTATCATTGACTTTGAACAGTAAATTTACATAAATATCTCAATGAAACAATAAGTGAAACCTAATTAGTGTCTGAAATTGACCGTGAAATGGAAAATTCTACTGGCCGTCAGGCTGTAAGTTGTCTCTCTGAAACTGGTCCCATGAGTTAAGGAAATTATAACAAGCGTCTTCTCTTTTTAAATTACCCATATTGTTTCAAGTGCAGCTGACTGCAGAGTAGACTCATCAAAACAAATTTTCAATACAACACAGTGCTCCAGATAAGGTCCGTATTCACGTAATTTATGGATGACGATCTGATTGTTACGCATCTTTTTTTACAAAATTCCGTACTCGATACGGAACATTTTTCCAGGTACGTAAAATTCAGGGTACGAATCCGTACATAATGAAAAGGAGCTTACTCTTTCTGAGACAAACATTCAGATATCTTCGGGATTGCCGAGCTATTTTCCAATTTTTTTCCCGTTAAATAAAAAGGGAAAATCGGCTCGGACCGGAATTAGACCCTGCATCTCGGCTTTAGTCAAGTTTTTATCGATTACGGTGTGGGACCAGCGGATAATCGTACTATGTTCATGTATGTTCCGAATGAATAGTTTGCGCTTCGAAAAAGTCGGGGAATACACAGAAACGTCTGGCCAAGACTTAAGCACTGTTCCCATTTATGTATAAGTGTGCAATAATTCACGCTCTTAATTGTATAATCACGCACAAAAAATATGAAGCAAAAAGCGCATGCACCCAGATGGGCTCTCTGTTGATCGCCAGTGGCGCCAATTTGGGCCAAGTTAGAAAAAATGTCTCCAAAACTAAGCACTGATGAATTCAAAAGTATTCATGATATCTGCTTTTCTAGCGTAAAATTACAGGTTTTGAAGTTATTTGCAACCCTATTTGACAAATTTATGTCAAATCCTGCACAATTTTTTTCCAAAAATTAAATAGCATGAAAAAAAGATCGCTTCAAAAAAAGATTATGAGTTGCATATTTGTTTCTAGAAACCTGCTTTACACTTTCTACAGTAAACTTCATACTGTTACTAGGTAAAATGTTATGTAGTTTTACAGTAATGCTTATATAAAAGCAAATGCAAGAAAACCAATTTTGACTTTAATCAGTCTCGTTAACCAAATGTTGGTACTGATCCCCATATGCTGGTACTGATTAATCTTGATTTTCATCAGTATTGTACTGATGTCATTGAAAATTATCTGGAGCACTGCAACAGACCCTTACTGTCCTCCATAGATGCTCTATAATTGTCAATATTAAGTGCACTCCTAGAATTTCTCTTGCACTCCCAAACTTGTATTCCAGGGAGCGCATGCACTCCCAAAAAGAGATGTGAGTGGGAACACTGTCTTTACCCACAATGTTTTATCAAGCTTTCCTTCTTAACCCTTTCCCAAACAACAAATTTTGGACTGGTCCAAATTGAAAGAGTTTGCAGAAGACAATTTTAAATTTGATGAAAATGGCAGAAAAGTCTCAAAAAGGGTAGAAAACACTGTGGGAAAAGGAGAAATTGCTCGTTACGAGCAATTTCTCCTTCTCCCACAGTGTTTTCAAAAGACTTGTACTAAGACACGTGAAAACCAGGGCTTGTTTGGGCAAGGGTTAAGGTTGTTGAATTCTGTATAATGGATTGTTTGGTAAAGGGCTAATTAGCAGAGAGCAGCTGTTGACAATGATGGAGGAACCAGTTGCATTAAGTTAGACTTGTAGTAAAAACAAAGTATTAGAAATGTTCTCTTGTCATGTTTTCAACTTATAATTAACTAGAATCTACTGAATACAAATCAAATGATAAATTTTATCTCTTTTCACTCTTTCCTTTTATGATCAATATGGAGGCTAATTTTTCGTGGAACATTTTTCGTAATTAGGTGTTTTCTTTAATTGGGCATTGATCCATTATCCGTGTAAATTAGTCTTTAATTCATGCTTTTCGGTAGTTTATCAGGATATAATGGTAGATTATGGTTGGACAATTTCACCGTTTGGACCAGTGTATTGCTAATGAATGCCATTTAACCCTTTCCCAAACAAGCCCTGGTTTTCACGTGTCTGCAGTACAAGTCTTTTGAAAACACTGTGGGAAAAGGAGAAATTGCTCGTAAACGAGCAATTTCTCCTTTTCCCACAGTGTTTTCTACCCTTTTTGAGACCTTTCTGCCATTTTCATCAAATTTAAAATTGTCGTCTGCAAACTCTTTCAATTTGGACCAGTCCAAAATTTGTCGTTTGGGAAAGGGTTAAAAAGCGAAAATTGTTTTAGGAAGGATAGAAAACATTGTGGGAAAGGGAGAAAATTCTGTTTACCAGTGTTTTCCCACAATGTTTTCAAAAGGTTTCATTCTCAAGGTCCTTAAAAGTCGGGATAGTGTGTGTGGTAAAGAGTTACTGGTAATCTAGTGAACATACATGGTAATATGATAGCGGGGCCACCCGTAAATACATTACCGATCATGTGCACTCCATGTAATAAATTTTGATAATTCACCTTTAAAAAGAAATATCCTGTTATATAATCCATTGATCGATGCATAATTTGCAAATATGTCAAACAACATGCCGGGCAGTTAGGGTATTGGCTATTTCTCATCCACAGTTTAACGGGTACTGGGCGAGTGATAGAGAATAATGCATTCCAATTGGTTGTTAGTCTCCGAGAAGGCTCCGAAATGGCACAACAAAAATCCTGACCACATTTACTACAATTCTTTGTTTACACTATCTTTATGAAACATAAGGACAATGAATACTATATTTGTGCCCATATTTCAGCATACATGAGTTTTATCAATGCATCGTCTTTGAATTTTATTTATGCGCAAGCATGGCCTACCTACAGAGTCGCCATTGACTGGTTCTGAAATACCAATTTTTAGCTCTACTGGCTGTGAGCCAGCAGAGCTAATGTCATGGTGTAGTTTCTGTCATCTGTCCGTTAGTCCTGTTCTTGTTGACGCGATAAAGTCTTCAACTGTAGTTCGATTTTTGTGAAACTTGCAGAGTTTATCACATCAATAGGTTGAACCCTATTGATTTTGAAAAAAATCTGACAGTGTAGGAAAAGAAGCCACTGAAAGTTTTAAAATTTCAATTTCTTGTTTACGCGATAGTCTTCATTTGTGGTTGGATTTTCTCATCAATAGTTTGAACCCTATTGATTTTGAAAAAAAAAAATCTGACAAACTGTGTGGGAAAAGTTGTCATTTAAAGTTTAAAATTTCAATTTCTTGTTTACGAGATCAAGTCTGCATTTGTGGTCGGATTTTCATGAAACTTGCTGTTTGTTTATCTCATGAATAGCTTTAACTCTTTTGATTTTGAAAGAAATCTGACAAACAGTATGGGAAAAGTAGCCATTTAAAGTTTAAAATTTTAATTTCTTGTTTACATGATAAAATCTGCTTTTGTAGTCAGATTTTTGTGAAACTTGCAGTTTGCATATCTTATCCATAGCTTGAATCCTCTTGATTTTGAAAACAATCTGACAATCATGTGGGAAAAGCAGCCATTTAAAGTTCAAAATTTCATTTTCTTGTTTACGCAAAGTCTGCATTTGTGGTTAGATTTTTGTGAAACTTGCACAGTTTGTTTATCTCATCAATAGCTTGAACTCTATCGATTTTGAAAAAAATCTGACAATCAGTGTTGGAAAAGTAGCCACTTAAAGTTCAAAATGTCAATTTCTTGTCTTTATTTTTGTTCGGATTTTCATGAAACTTGCACATTTTTTTTTGTCTGATCAGTAGCTTGAATCCTGTTAATTTAGATAAAAATCTGACAATCGGTGTAGGAAAAGTAGCCATTTTTGTGAAACTTGCACAGTTTGTTTATCTCATCAATAGCTTGAACTCTGTTGATTTTGAAAAAAATCCTACAATCAGTAGGAGAAATGTAGCTATTCAAAGATCAAATTTTCCTTTTCTTGTTAATGTGATAGTCTGTATTTGTGGTCAGATTGTCATGAAACTTGCAGAGTTGCTTTGTATCATCAACAGCTTGAACCCTATTGATTTTTTTGGGGAAAAAAAAGTATCAGTACGGGAAAGGTAGCCATTTAATTTTGAAAATTTACAATTCTAGTTTTTATCAGCATTAAATTTTGTGGTTGAATATTCATGAAACCTTGCACAGTTGCCCTACACCATCAGTAGCTTGAACTCTATTCATTTGGGAAAGAAAGAAAAACCATATGGCAATCAGTATGGCTAAAGAGCCATTTAAAGTTGAAAATTTACAGTTCTTGTTTCTGCAATTAAGTCGCATTTTTGGTTGAATCTTTTGAAACTTGCAAAGATTATTTGTATCATCAAGGGATTGAACTCGTTAAGAATGAAGAAAATCTAGCGATCATCTTGGACACGTCTGAAATTAGGTCATGTCAGGTCAAAAAGTAGGTCACTGGGCCAAATCCTTGAAAAACATTTGTTTGCACACTAGAGGCAACATTTTCAGCCTGAAACTCGTGAAAGTTGGGTAGAATGTTTGTCTTGATAATATCTGGGGCAAGGTTGACATTGGGTCATGCCCAGTCAGAAAGTAGGTCACTGGGCTAAATCTTGGAAAAACCTTATGTGCAATCTAGAGGCCACATTTGTGGTCGGATACTCATGATATCTTGGGACAAGTTTGGAATTTAGTCACATTGGCTCAAGAAGTAGGTCACTTACACTCATGTGTTTTACATCATTAAAACCAGGATCTCTTCAGCTTCATCAACTGTAGATGACTTCTCAGGTTAGCGCTTTAGGGCCAATGGCCCTCTTGTTTGACTTTGTAATTGACAGGTTGGGTGCAAGCTCTTGCATAAAATTTTGGAAAAGTGGATTTGGTCTTTAAGAGGAGCGAAGTGGATAAGAATAAAGCAACTTTTTCGCCCAAATCGTCCTCTAGGATGAGTCCTGATTTCATGGACAAATCCCATTATTAAAACCACACTTGATTTACTTTGAAAATGGACAGGTCTAAGTTTTTATCATTTGGTAAAGAGTTAACAAGTAGTTGTGGGGATTTTAGCCATATTGGAAGGTCCATTGTCTTTATGAATGTGTATTGGTACCACTTAAGGAAATACATCATAATTGCCACGGAGAACCCTATCAAAATTTCAGTCTGTTCTGCCCAGAATTTTTCAGAGTTGGGCAACTGTCCAACATTATAAAGTGTGATAACTCGGACAAATTCTCGAAATTTCCATCTGTTTGCATTATGCTGGGGCATGTTTGTAATTCAATTTGGACTATGTCCCAGAATCACTGCTTGAGCTGAACAGATTTAAATCTATTTGTAGGTGTGTATTACAGAAGCAGTAATTGATAATGGGGACTTAACCTGGGTTTTTTTGTTTCTTTTCAGCTGATATCCAAAGATCTTGTATCATCTTGCCTGTCATATTGTTTAAGTTGGTGTTCATTATTTCATCAATGGTAAGTTTAGATTTTTTAGCTCCACTGGCCAAAGGCCAGCAAGCTTATGTCATGGCCTTGTGTCCGTCATGCGTCTGTGTGTGTGCATTTACTTTTATTTCAAACATCATCTTTTCTTAAAGTACACATCCAATTTTGACCAAACTGCACAGAAAATGATCCTGCCAAGGTCCTCTTCAGAATTTTTTAAATAATTTATTTCCCTTTTAAACCCTGGTGGCCATGGCCTGGGGCTACCAAATTTGGCATTTCCTGAAATCAGGGGTCATCTCATGCCACTGTTTATCATTCAAAATGTCATTTTGTATCAAGTGAGAACATTTGTATTTCAATGGATATGTATATAACAGATCTTTATTTGAGTTTTTTCTTATATTTTCTACTTGTCCAGAGACATCTAGACGGAAAAAAGTCACTTGTCCGATGTCAGATTTTCACGGAAGAGCTGGGCATAGTATTTCTACTTCCTGCCTCTTTTTAGCTCACCTTAGCACAACATGCTAAAGGTGAGCTATTGTGATCGCCCTATGTCCGGCGTCCGTCGTCCGTCAACAATTTCTTTAAACATCTTCTCCTAAACCACTGGGCCAATCTTGATGAAACTTGGCAGGGATGTTCCTTAGGTGAAGCTCTACCAAAATTGTTCAAAGAACTGAATTCCACCCACAACTCTGGTTGCCATGGCAACAAAAAGGAAAAAAAGGCAAAATCTTTGAAAATCATCTTCTCTGAAACTGGAAGGCATAGAGCTTTCATATTTGGTATGTAGCATCTTCTAGTGGACCTCTACCAAGTTTGTTCATATGATGCCACTGGGGTCAAAACTGGCCCCACCCCGGGGGTCACAAGTTTGAGCATAGTAACAAAGAAGGAAAACTTTAAAAATCTTCTTCTCTGAAACTTGAAGGCGTAGAGCTTTGATATTTGGCATGTAGCATCTCCTAGTGGACCTCTACCAAGTTTGTTCATATGATGCCTCTGGGGTCAAAACTGGCCCTGCCCCGGGGGTCACAATTTCCAACACAGGAACAAAGAAGGAAAACTTTAAGAATCATCCTCTCTAAAACTAGAAGGCATAGAGCTTTGATATTTGGCGTGAAGCATCCCCTAGTGGACCTCTACCAAGTTTGTTCATATAATGCCCTTGGGGTCAAAACTGGCCCTGCCCAGGGGGTCACAAGTTCGAACATAGGAACAAAGAGGGGAAACTTTAAAAATCATCTTCTCTGAAACTGGAAGGCGTAGAGCTTTCATATTTAGTATGTAGCATTGCCTAGTGGACCTCTACCAAGTTTGTTCATTTGATGCCTCTGGGGTCAAAACTGGCCCCGCCCCAGGGGTCACAAGTTTGAGCATAATCACAAAGAAGGAAAACTTGAAAAATCTTCTTCTCTAAAACTTGAAGGCATAGAGCTTTGATATTTGGCATGTAGCATCTCCTAGTGGACCTCTACCAAGTTTGTTGATATGATGCCCCTGGGGTCAAAACTGGCCACGCCCCGGGGGTCACAATTTCCAACATAGGAACAAAGAAGGAAAACTTTAAAAATCTTCTCCTCTGAAACAGGAAGGCATGGAGCTTTGATACGTGGTATGTAGCATCTTCTAGTGGATCTCTACAAAGTTTGTGCATATGATGCCCTTGGGGCAAAAGTTGGCCCTGCCCCGGGGGTCACAAGTTCGAACATAGGAAGAGAGAAGGAAAACTTTAGGAATCATCTTCTCTGAAACTGGAAGGTGTAGAGCTTTGATATTTTGTATGTAGCATTGCCTAGTAGACCTCTATTAAGTTTGTTCATATGATGCCCTTGGGATCAAAACTGGCCCAGCCCCGGGGGTCACAAGTTCAAACATAGGAACAAAGAAGGAAACCTTTAATTTTTTTTTTCTCTTAAATGGGAAGGCATAGAGCTTTGATATTTGGTATGTAGCATCTCCTAGTGGACTTCTACAAAGTTTGTTCCAAGGATGCTGTTTGAGTCAGAACTGGACCAGCCCCTGGGGTCACAATTTCGAACATAGGAACAAAGAAGGAAAACAGTGTTGTGCCTAGGCCGCGGGATTGCGGGATTCCTGCAATTTTTTTACCAATGTCCCTTAAAATCTAAGCCATTGCGGGATGTCGGGCGCGCTCATGAAAATCCGCCAGATTTTCCCTATCTGGAGTCCTTTTCGATATTTACGCACATTGCGTTAATTACAATGGGCACCTGCATAACGTAGACTGTGACCGAGGAATTTACTGCGATAAAGTCGCTTAACAGATATCCGATATTTAAACCAGTCTTACTGTTGTCAATGAAACAATAGAAACGCCAGATGCGGCTGACCGACTTTATGTCAGGAAGTGTTAAAAATAGAAAAATTGCAGATGAAATTGAATCGCAGAGGACGGATGAAAAACTAGTTATATTTAGTGTGTCCCCTAGATTTTTCTAGTGTCCCCTTGAAATCACAGTAGGGGGACACCTGTGTCCCCCAAAAATTTTGGCCTAGGCACAACACTGGGAAAACTTTAAAATTCTTTTTTTCTGAAACCGAAAGGTGTGGAGCTTTGATATTTGGTATGTTGCATCTCCTAGTGGACCTCTACCAAGTTTGTTCATATGATGCCCCTGGGTCAAAACTGGCCCCGCCCCAGGGGTCACAAGTTCGAACATAGGAACAAAGAAGGAAAACTTTAAATTTCTTTTTCTCTTAAATGGGAAGGTGTAGAGCTTTGATATTTGGTATGTAGCATCTCCTAGTGGACCTCTACCAAGTTTGTTCCAAGGATGTCAAAACTGGCACAGCCCCCGGTGTCACAAGTTCGAACATAGGAACAAAGAAGGAAAACTTTAAAATTCTTCTTTAAAACTGGAAGGCGTAGAGCTTTGATATTTGGTATGTAGTGATTCTCTTCTAAGTTTGTTTGCCCATCTAAGCACAACAAGTTCATTGAGTTCAAAATTGGGTCATCTTGGGTCATAAACTAGGTCACTAGGTCAAATTAAAGAAATACCTTGTTGGCACTCTCGAGGCGACATTATTTGCTCAATTACCTCGAAAAGTAGTTAGTTTGTCTTTATAAAGTCTCACATAAGATTAATTTGGGTCAACTTGGGTCATAAACTAGTTCACTGGGTCAATTTAAAGAAATACTTTTGTTTGCACTCTGGAGGCCACATTTATTGCTCAAATGACCTGAAATTCGGCCAGAATATTTGTCTTGATGAAAGACCAGATGAGTTTGGATTTGGGTCACCTGGAACCATAAACTAGGTCACTAGGTCAAATTAAAGAAATACCTTGTGGGCACTCTATAGGCCACATTATTTGCTTAATTGCCTTGAAAATTGGTCAGAATGTTTGTCTTTATAAAATCTCACATGAGTTTGAATTTGGGTCAACTGGGGTCATAAACTAGGTCACTTGGTCAAATTAAAGAAATAGCTAGTGGGCACTCTAGAGGCCACATTTATTATTCAGTTGATTTGAAAATTGGTTAAAATGTTTCTTTTGATATAGTCCAAGACCAGTTCAAATTTGGGTCACCTGGGGTCATAATCTAGGTCACTAGGTCAAATTAAAAAAATACCATTAGGGCACTCGAGAATAAATTGGTCAGAATGTTTGTCTTCATGAAATCCGAGTTTGAAATTGGGTCACCTGTGGTCAAAAACTAGGTCACATGGTCACATGGTCAAATTAAAGAAATACCTTTAAGGCACTCTACTAAGGTGAGCGACCCAGGGCCATCATGGCCCTCTTGTTTTTTTTTTCCTGCTATTGGGGCTTTAACACGGTAGTGTGCTGAATTTGGACAAGTTAAAATTTTATTGTTTGGTAAAGGGTTAATAGTAGAATTTTAAATTTAAGGTGAGCTAATGCAGGGCTATCATGGTAATTTCATTTCTTTTGCAGTAGCTGCATCATCAGATATCACTGCCTTCATGTGAGCGCAATCTCATTTGTAAGTATGTACACTCTATATTTAACTCTTTACCAAACAACAAAATTTTAGACTTGTCCAATTTGAAAGGAGCTGCAGACGAGAAAATAAATGCGACTGGAAAATCAAAATTTGTTTTGGAAAAGATAGAAAACATTGTGGGAAAAGGAGAAAATGCTGGTTACCAGCATTTTCTCCTTTTACCATAATGTTTTCAAAAGGTTTCTTCTTCAAAGTCGTGATTGTGTGGTAAAGAGATAAAGCATTGAAATACTTGTTTCATAAATCAATGGAAAGAGGGAGATTTAATGAAAAAAAAAAAAAGAGACCAACACCAAATTTCTGTCTTTACTAAGCAATATGCTATAATGTTTGGATGAGAAATCATTTAACGTGAATGGCTGCCCCATAACAAACGGGTAAGAACCTTATCTGAAAAGGTTTTAAAAAAAGGACATTGCTCATGTTTTCTACATGTATCTCTGTCTATATCATAGTTTCAGTGTTATCCTTGCAGACGAGTCCACCCTGGTAGCTCAGTGGTTAGCATATCTGAATCATGACCTGGTGGTTGCTGGTTCAATACCTGGTTGAGGCAAACTTTCTTTCCAGTGATTTTTCATGTCTCACCTGATGCATGTGAGATATGTAGTCGGGGAACTGGAAGGACAGTTTTGCCAGTACTGGTGTGAGAAAGCCAGGAAACACATGCAAAGGTACACTGACTGCCTTGATATGACCTAAACGGCATTAAATAATTTGAACAAATCCATGCAGATAAGAAAGCTTTAATTCTAGCTCACCTGACCACAAATGGCTCAAGGTGAGATTTTTATGATCTTGCTGTGTCCATTGTGTGTTGCACAGGTGTCAACACTTACCTGGTGTGCACTTTAGAGGCTACTTTTTCAGGACAATACACATGAAACTTGGTATGTTTGTCTTGATTCTATCTCAGACATATTAGAAAGTGGGTTACATGGAGTCAAAAAATAGGTAATTTGGACAAATTTTAGTAAAATATTGTCTGCATTCTAGGGGCAACAGTTTCATAAAACATAGTCATAATGTTTGTCTTGATGGTATTTTAGACATGGTCCAAATTTGGTCATGTTGGGTCAAAAAGTAGGTCACTGGACGAGATTTAAGAAAAACCTTGTGCGCACTCTAGCTTCCACATTTCAGTCTGATACTGAAAGTTGTGAAGATTGTTTGTCTTGATATTATCTGGCACAAGTTGGGAATTTGAGTCACATGGGATGAAAAAGTAGGTCACTGGGACATATTTAAAAAAAACCTAGTGTGCACCCAAGAGACATTTTTTTTTTTTGAGTCATGTAACTATGAAAGTTTGTCAGAATATGTGTCTTGATGGTATCTAGTACAGTTCAAAATGTAATCACCTTTGGTCAAAAAGTAGTTCACTGGGACAAATCTTCAAAAAACCTTGTGTGCACTCTAGAGGCCACATTTTCTGTCTTGTACCAATGAAAGTTGGTCAGAATGTGTATCTTAACGATATTTAGTACAAGTTCAAAATACGGTCACCTGAGGTCAAAAAGTAGTTCTGGGACAAATCTTAGAAAAACCTTGTTTGCACTCGGATGGAGCTGGGGCGATGTTGTCACTGCATCGATATATCGTGATATTGCTTGCTGCGATAGTATATCGTGATACTTTTGTGGTGTATCGATACAGAATGCATTTGGCACCATTTTCAAAAAGAAATGTTCATTTGGCGCAGGAAAATACAAATTAACGGAAGAGGATGGCGCCGGTCCCATCAACAACGTGAAAATCATGTTAATCTGCCAAACTAGTGTAGAATGACAGGTTTGGAATTTACCTGCCACCCTTATTTACACATTTATGTAAAATCATGCGGAAATATGTTCTCAAAAATTAACTGATACAAAAAATTTGATCGTTGCAAAAAATGTGAAAACCCATGACTCGACAAAATGTCAGTTTTTTACTGTCCGATCAGAGGCACTTTAGACTGCCTTTTCAGCTTGAATAATGACTGTAAGCTGTGAATGTACACAAATATCTATATAAAAAAATAACTGGGTGCCAAAATCTCTGTCTAAGGCGGTTAACATGTTCAGAACTTTGAAAATTCTATCAGCGGTCTTTCTCGTATACAACATCGAGTCAAAATCAGGACGAAGTCAGAAAAAGTACATGGCATAAACAGGTACCAGTTGTTTCTCCCATAATGCCACGGTACAATAGACAAAGATCGACAACAGACTGCCATTTATAGATTATGGACATTCAGAGGCACATTTTCTCTCTTAAAATATGACATGAATTACTCGCAATCGACAGAAATTATCACAGTCATGCAATCTTGATCAATCTTTCTCCTCATATATGGCAACTGTATTCTACTTTCCCACCCGTACAAATTAAGCGTTTGGTTGCTTAAAAAACACCGTATCTAAACGGACAACACGATGTACGCATTAACTTTTACAATGGAACATGTGTGTAAATCAGAGTCCAATCTAATACGCTGCTAAATTTAGATACTGCCTTGTTCTAAATTTTGCCTTCCCGCCATTTTCACATTTATGAGAACTTTGCTGCGCTTGCTGTATTCAGTAGCAAACGAACCCTTATTTGGATGTGTACTACACTTCAATAGCAACAGTTTCTCAACACAACTCATTTTCTTGCGATAAAATACTTGTACAGGCAAACTGTTTACTCGTACAGGAATCTTGCCATGTAATTTAACATTTGAGGTAGGCCCAAACTTGGTCAAAAAGTATGTGAGAGGTTTTTTTTTTTTTGTAAAGATTTTAACTTTCCACTGGTGACTCTAACATTGGAAGTAGAATGGAATAAGTCCATTCACATAAATATAAGAGAAGCAAACATTTAAAACTCACACCGCACTTTGTTCGATATAATCTAGATATGGATTGGAGCAATCTACTTGGTAATTCTCGGAAAATGGATTTAGATGCGATCTGGTGTTAGTAATAGAACGTTAAAATTACTGACGTGTTGTGATGAAAATGCAAGACGTCTGCTTTCCTCAAAAGTTGTCTTAAACAAGAAATCGGCATTAGTTTATTGACATTTTAATATGTGTTCCTTTTTTCCTATGTTGACATATATTTTCAAAGATACTGTAAAAATATGTAAATGTCACATAAAAACAGACGATGATGGGACATTTGTGGCTTATTGAAAATTATTGAGTACGAAGTAGACTACTGATTCCTGAGCAGTTGATAAGAAGGATTAACTAAATAACAATAGCGCACTTTTAGGGGTGAAAGGTCTTAGATTTATGGTATTATGTCACGAGAGAACCTGTATCATGTTAAAAACTTGTCTTTTGGCACATGCAGACAATCGTCCATTTTAATTGTCGTTAGTTTTCACGTTTTTAGCTCACCTTAGCACAAAGTGCTAAAAGGTGAGCTATTGTGATCGCCCTATGTCCGGCGTCCGTCGTCCGTCGTCTGTCGTCCGTCGTCCGTCAACAATTTCTTTAAACATCTTCTCCTCCTAAACCACTGGGCCAATCTTGATGAAACTTGGCAGGGATGTTCCTTGGGTGAAGCTCTACCAAAATTGTTCAAAGAATTAAATTCCACCCACAACTCTGGTTGCCATGGCAACAAAAAGGAAAAAAAGGCAAAATCTTTGAAAATCTTCTTCTCTGAAACTAGAAGGCACAGAGCTTTGATATTTGGTATGTAGCATCTTCTAGTGGACCTCTACCAAGTTTGTTCATTTGATGCCCCTGGGGTCAAAACTGGCCCCGCCCCAGGGGTCACAAGTTTGAGCATAGTCACAAAGAAGAAAAACTTTAAAAATCTTCTTCTCTAAAACATGAAGGTGTAGAGCTTTGATATTTGGCATGTAGCATCTCCTAGTGGACCTCTACCAAGTTTGTTCATATGATGCCCCTGGGGTCAAAACTGGCCCTGCCCCGGGGGTCACAATTTCCAACATAGGAACAAAGAAGGAAAACTTTAAAAATCTTCTTCTGTAAAACTAGAAGGCATAGCGCTTTGATATTTGGCATGAAGCATCTCCTAGTGGACCTCTACCAAGTTTGTTCATATGATGCCCTTGGGATAAAAACTGGCCCTGCCCCGGGGGTCACAAGTTCGAACATAGGAACAAAGAGGGGAAACTTTAAAAATCATCTTGTCTGAAACTGAAAGGCGTAGAGCTTTGATATTTGGTATGTAGCATTGCTTAGTGGACCTCTACCAAGTTTGTTCATATGATGCCCCTGGGGTCAAAACTGGCCCCGCCCCGGGGCTCACAAGTTTGAACATAGTAACAAAGAAGGAAAACTTTAAAAATCTTCTTCTCTTAAACTTGAAGGCGTAGAGCTTTGATATTTGGTATGTAGCATCGCCTAGTGGACCTCTACCAAGTTTGTTCATATGATGGCCCTGGGGTCAAAACTGGGCCCGCCCCGGGGGTCACAGTTTCCAACATAGGAACAAAGAAGGAAAACTTTAAAATTCTTCTTCTCTGAGAAACAGGAAGGCATGGAGCTCTGATATTTGGTATGTAGCATCTTCTAGTGGATCTCTACCAAGTTTGTGCATATGATGCCCTTGGGGCAAAAGTTGGCCCTGCCCTCTGGGTCACAAGTTCAAACATAGGCACAGAGAAGGAAAACTTTAAGAATTATCTTCTCTGAAACTGAAAGGCTTAGAGCTTTGATCACAAGTTCAAACATAGGAACAAAGAAGGAAACCTTTAATTTTTTTTTCTCTTAAATGGGAAGGCATAGAGCTTTGATATTTGGTATGTAGCATCTCCTAGTGGACTTCTACCAAGTTTGTTCCAAGGATGCTGCTTGGGTCAAAACTGGCCTAGCCCCTGGGGTCACAAGTTCGAACATAGGAACAAAGAAGGAAAACTTTAAAATTCTTCTTTTCTGAAACTGAAAGGTGTGGAGCTTTGATATTTGGTATGTTGCATCTCCTAGTGGACCTCTACCAAGTTTGTTCATATGATGCTCCTGAGTCAAAACTGGCCCGGCCCAGGGGGTCACAAGTTTGAAGATAGGAACAAAGAAGGAAAACTTTAAATTTCTTTTTCTCTTAAACGGGAAGGTGTAGAGCTTTGATATTTGGTATGTAGCATTTCCTAGTGGACCTCTACCAAGTTTGTTCATATGATGCCCCTGGGTCAAAACTGGCCCAGCCCGGGGGGTCACAAGTTCGAACATAGGAACAAAGAAGGAAAACTTTTAAATTCTTCTTTAAAACTGGAAGGCGTAGAGCTTTGATATTTGGTATTCTCTTCTAAGTTTGTTTGCCCATCTAAGCGCAACAAGTTCATTGAGTTCAAAATTGGGTCATCTTGGGTCATAAACTAGGTCACTAGGTCAAATTAAAGAAATACCTTGTTGGCACTCTCGAGACCACATTATTTGCTCAATTGCCTTGAAAATTAGTTAAAAAGTTTGTCTTTATAAAGTCTCACATAAGATTAATTTGGGTCAACTTGGGTCATAAACTAGTTCACTGGGTCAAATTAAAGAAATACTTTGTTTGCACTCTGGAGGCCACATTTATTGCTCAAATGACCTGAAATTTGGCCAGAATATTTGTCTTGATGAAATACCAGATGAGTTTGGATTTTGGTCACCTGGAACCATAAACTAGGTCACTAGGTCAAAATAAAGAAATACCTTGTGGGCACTCTAGAGGCCACATTCTTCGCTTAATTGCCTTGAAAATTGGTCAGAATGTTTGTCTTTATAAAATCTCACATGAATCTGAATTTGGGTCAACTGGGGTCATAAACTAGGTCACTTGGTCAAATTAAAGAAATAGCTAGTGGGCACTCTAGAGGCCACATTTATTATTCATTTGATTTGAAAATTGGGTAAAATGTTTCTTTTGATATAGTCAATGACCAGTTCAAATTTGGGTCACCAGGGGTCATAATCTATGTCACTAGGTCCAATTAAAGAAATATCTTTAGGGCACTCGAGGCCACATTTTTTGCTCAATTGACTTGAAAATTGGTCAGAATGTTTGTCTTCGTGAAATATGAGTTTGAAATTGGGTCACCTGCGGTCAAAAACTAGGTCACATGGTCAAATTAAAGAAAAACCTTTAAGGCACTCTATTAAGGTGAGCGACCCAGGGCCATCATGGCCCTCTTGTTTAATCGCAGATTCTGCAATGACACAATGATTGTAGAAGTAACTCAGATGTATTCATTGTATTCATTGTATCCTTAAATGACAAAAGTCTCAGTATTTTCTAACTTAGCTTAAATAAAAGATATCTGAGAATAAATTTTGCACCATTTGTATGTGCTAAAAAACTCCTTCATTAGTGAACAGTTCCTAGGAGTTATATATCTATAATTATTGCTGAGTGCATTAACACCTCTCCTCTAAAACACATGTTAAATATTAATTTCTAAGAAACATTTTCCCTAAATTACCAATTAATTCCTACTGCATAACATTTCAAAATATCATCATACTGTAGTGTATCGCACCATAACTATCGTGATATATCATGATACTATTTTTAGCTCCACTGGCCGAAGGCCAGCGAGCTATTGTCATGGTGTTGTGTCCGTCGTGCGTTCGTCCGTGCGTGCGTCCGTAAACTTTTTCTTTAAAAAACTTCTCCTCAGAAACTATTGACTGGATTTTTACCAAATTTCACAGGAATGTTCCTTTGGTGGTCCTCTTTCAAATTCCTTCAAATAATTGTGTTCCATGAAGAATTCTGGTTGCCATGGTAACCAAAGTAAAAAACCTTTAAAAATCTTCTCCTCCCAAACCGCTATTTGGATAGCATTATTATTTTGCAGGAATGTTCCTTAGATACAGGTTTACAGAATTCCTTTAAAAAAAAATGATCTGTCAAAAAACATGGCTTTTATGGGAGACTCATTTTCCTTTTATGGTATAAAGTAAAATCTTTGAAAAATTTCTTCTCTAAAACTACTCATTGGATTTCATTGTTGTATTGCAGGTAAGTTCCTATGGTGGTTGTCTGCCAAATTGTTTCTATGGTGGTTGTATACCAAATTCCTTTTTAAAAAAATGATACACCTAAAAACACATTTTTTTTATAGACAAGGCTTATATTTCAAAAAAATGTTCTCCAAAACTATTTATTATGTTAGTTTTATCAACTAACAAAGAAAAAGGAAGAAAATTGGATTGACTTGACCTAGTCAGGGCTGTCCTATTTAAGCCCACACATTTTCCTTGGTATTAAGATCACAATTTACTCCAATGATATGCTATAAGTTAGTACTAGTAATAAAATATCACTGGCCATAAATAAGATAAAAGCTTGAGCACCTTTCACAACTTGAGCTTTTCAATTTTGCCTTATTACTAAGCCTGAGTAACCATGCCAAGATAAAAAAGAAAAAGTATTTTAATAACAAAACCCCCATGTTGTAGGTACTTTATAGTCCTTTTGATATAGAACAAGAGAACCTCTGCACTTTTAGTTTTTATTAGTTCTGGTAAAGGTTTGTTGACCTACTAATGAGTAAATGCAGAGTGGACAGAAGGTGTGTAAATCCTGGTGACCTGGTACAGAGTGGGACAGGGCTTTACATTTGTGATAAGGCATTAATGTTATCCAGTCAAACTGATCCTGCAACTTCAGTACACCAGAATTAATCTGTGCCCTGGAGCAGGATATTTGATTTATGTAAATGCATTTGTAGACCATTTTGTTGTTTGCCACAGAAGACATTCTAACTGTGACTGTGAAAAGTTGATTATTAGGGATTAGGTGTTCATTGTATGCCAGCATATTTCATTCTATCTGGTGTATTGATGTAAGTTGATCTATATTGCTATAACATTCATTCATTTGCCCTCCTAGCTGTTCTTTTAGATTACCCCTTTACCACACAATCACAACTTTTAACGACCCTGAGAAAGACATATTTTCTATATTTTGATGTTTCCCCACCCAAAATGGTTTGTGAAAGGACCTGTTGCAGACAACATATCTTCAAATTAGTAAGACATATATAAAAAAGGATAGAAATTATTGTGGGAAACTAAGAAAATGCTGGTTACCATTTTTTTCTTCTTTTCTCACAAGTTTTTTCCATACCTTTTTTCTTTAGTGAGCTAAAATGCAGGATTGAATGGTAATTGTTAAAAACTTCTTTTCGCCATTATAGAAATATCAGGCCTGTGGAGCGATACAGGCGCTCAAGCGCCTCTAGTTTTCAAGCAATACCCAGCTGTACACTCAGAGGCCACATTTTCAGTCTTGTACCAGTGAAAGTTGGTCAGAATGTGTCTTGATGACATTTAGTACAAGTTCAAAATATGGTCATCTGATGTCACAAAGTACAGTATATACTCGACTATAAGACGCATTTTTTTCCCTAGAATTTTGAGCTTGAAGTAGGGGGAGCGTCTTATAAGCGCATAATCAAAGGACTTTGTAAATTCCATCTGGGGAACCTACTTACCTGCCGACCAACACGAAGAGATACTACCACCTCCCGATCTAGTCACGCTGATTTAAAGTTTTAAGTGTCTCAGAAATTGTTGTAATTGCCGTCAATGTGAAGAAATAAAAGTTTGGAACAAACTTTTTTGTGTGTTTTACTTGTTGTTTTAGCTTTAAATCCATTCCAGACTTTTGAGGTATTCGTCTTGTTGTTGTTGTTGCACTCAGTGTATAATACGGCCCTCAAGTTGACTGTGATACATATCAAAGTACCGTGTGTATTAATTGACCCTTTTGGCAATTCTTAAATTTAAAGATGAATCGATACTTTTTTGATGATTGGTAATTTTGATCATTGAGATGAATTAAAATGATGTAATAACACAAGTAACCTAACAGAGGCAAAAAATCCCATCTATTTCTATCTAAATAGAAATTTGGTAGTGTTTATCAGGTGATCATCGACGTAAGGAAGTAAAGGGTTGTGATCGCAGTCTGTGTTTTACCACACAGACAACACCTGTTTTTAATGAGATTAACAGCTAGATGTCAAACTTTCACAGCTTGAACTGACCAAGCATCCCATCGATAAATTAGTGCTGATATAACACCAGAGATTAACAATTAGCTTTACAACCAGGATAGCTGATTATACAATTATTCATATTAAATCAGCAAGCATCAAGGTCTCCATTTTGATAGCTATGATTTAACGACCAAAAATTATCCTGGCCATGTAGATATTTAACTCTTTACCAAAAATCTCGATTATTAACAAATCGAAAGAAAAATAATTTCGAAGACATTATGGGAAAAGGTGAAAACGCTAGTAAAACAAATTTCAATTTTTGAGTCACAGTTACCTTTTTCTCCTTCAAATCCTATCAATTTGGACAAGTCTAAAATTTTGTCGTTTGGTAAAGAGATAAATCACATTGTGCTGGGTGTAAGATACTAGAGTACTTTGATCTTGTAATGTAACTCTCCACTGTCAAGGTAAAATTTATACACCCATTGATAAATAACAATTTTGAGTAAACCATGGAAGGCCTAATTTCCCTGATAGGATTATTTATAAAAAAAAATGTGAGTGTTTTGGACTATGCATTACATTCTTTTCAAGTTTTTTTTTTTTTTCAATTTTAAAAAGAAATTAGACTTGAATCAAGATACGATCGGCTAAGATACAAGAGATGTATTTTGGGAATGATGCAACTCCCATAGACCGTAATGTCTGCGAGGCGTATTTCCAGCTGAATACTCAAAATTTTAGCATTCTTATGATCAGTGTGAAGTCTACCTGCGTCTTATAGGAGGTCATGAATGAAATCCCCGATTTTGAATCATGAAGTTGGGGGAGCGTCTTATAAGCGAAGGCGTCTTATAGTCGAGCATATACGGTAGGTCACTGGGACAAATCTAAGTAAACCTCATGTGCTCCATAGAGACCACAGTTTTGGCTTGATGCTCATGAAATGTAGTCATAATGTCTGTCTTGATAAAATACCAGGTCCAAAAGAAGGCCACCGGGACAGGTCATAGAAAAATCTTGTGTGAATTCTAGAGGCCACATTTTCAATCTGAGACTCATGAAATCGGATCAGAATGTTTGTTCAGATTAATATCTTGGACAAGGTTGAATTCGGTCAAGTTGGATCAAAAGGTAGGTCACCTATATTCATAGGTGTTACACAATCACATTCAGGATGTCCCCAACTTTACCAATCCTAGATGGCTTTACTCAGGTGAGCACTCTATGCTCATTGGCCCTCTTGTTTTGTCTTTCAAGACAAAAGTTGGCTGCATGCAACTGTTAGGGACGAGAATATATTCTTTTTCTTCTACAGTGTTTTGCCAACAATATTCAGAGAGGGGATAATTTTCCCATACACTTGCAGAATTTGTGTACGCTTTAAGTGAAATGTGAGCACTAATTCACCAATGGATTTGAAAGGGACAAAGTGCCGTCTGTATACATTATGCTGGGCTGAACCAGATAGCTAATGAACATACAGGGCTTGAAACCATGGGTCTGGGTTTCAAATCTCCATCTTGGCCAAGTTCCTTCTATGGATTGATGATAGTTATTGCTACAAGATTCATTCCCCTCTCACTGCTGATTATTATGGAGGCAGTATTTATGTTGGAAAGCATCCAATGGCTTGGGAAGAATATTGAACAAAGTACTGGTAAACGAAACTCCAGGAAAGCATGGATATTTCTAGGCAGTGTGTCGGATCAGGTAAAAATGTGCGCGAATCGCGTAAATTCTGAAATAATCATCTACAACTTAATGCCCATGTACGAGCCAGAACATACGCAAAATACATGCAAAAAATAATAAATTTGATCATAGTCAATGCAAAAAAGATAGCATTACTGGGTAAGTCAGGTTGTTAATTTGAAAAACATGGATTTTCAATAACCAAATCGGTGTGTCCACTCAGTTTTTCGAACTGGGGTTTCTGTACCTCTTGGGTGGCAAAATAGAGGGAACAGAAAATGAAATTGGGGTACAGTAATTTTCAATATTTAGATCTTTTTTCCACAGACTATCATTTTTTGTCAAAAATGAAAGTAGCGTCTAAATATAAAAAAGGAAAAAATTATTGGACTGAAACCAAGTCTAGACTTCTGTCCACGGCAGGGGGTTGCATAAGAAATAAGCATTGTTTTTGCTTTCACTATTGGTATACTCATTCATAAAGTGTTTAGATGGGAACTAATTTATGTAGAAACCAAGTGATTGTGTTATTTTTTCCAAAGAAATGATCCAATTGGATGAAATTTTAGCATATAAAAACACATGTTTACTTTGGCCAGGTTATCCTAGAAAACAAAGGTAAAATATGCAAACCATATCCTGACAAAGATGCTTTGCAGCAAATTTTTGATGACAACGAAAGCGACGGATGAGAATCATTTGACGAAAATTAAGAAGAAAATATTCTTGAGGAAATATTAATCGATGCCATTCACTGTTCGTGTTCATAAGTTTGAGATGAGACAATCCCAGACCGATTGCAAGTTTGATCATGACAAAGAAGGTGGGTGGGGGTAATGTAGGTTGTTGATTACTTGTCACAATTCAGCCCATTCCCGGTTTGACCAAGGTTTGTTGAATTCACTGTCGATCCGCCAGACAGATTTAGATTCCAAAATTTCTGTAGCCCAGTTCCCCACATTGTATTAATTTTGTGCACCATCAAATTTGTGGATTGTATGGTAAAGGGTTAATGCATGATTTTTTTTTTTAAGCTAACAGCAGTTAAACGGTCCTTTTATTCTAGCCTTCTTTCTTTAAATGAACATCCGATAACTTTTTCTTTAACACTTGTTCCAGTGCTATCATTGTAAGACAAGGTGGCCTAAACCCTGCCCTCCACTGTCTGATTTGTAGGTTGTTCAACTTTTTCATTTCATAAAATCAAGTTTTTTCCTCATTATAAGACAGAGATTTTTGCAACCACTTCTTATTTTATACTGACAAGTTAACTGCTTAAAGCCATTAATAAAGCTGAAAAGAAGTGCCTCTTCTGGGCAATCTCGAACTAATGTTTTGTTGTGTCATGTGTTTTCCCTTTTTTGCAGTGATCTGTTTTTCATGTGAGTTAACTTTTGGATCGGTATTATGATTTGACACATTTGTTAATAAGGAAAGCAGGTCACTTCAAAACCTGTGAGTTTAAACTAGATAAGTGAATTAACATCGTTATCACATTTTTCATTAAAGATACACAAGTTTGATTAGCTGTGATGACAGTGATGCTTGCTTCCTTCATACTCTATACATATTGTTTATGTCGGGGTTTAAAAATGTCTAGCATGATGTACTTTTTTAAAAATATTTTTTTTAAAAAAAAATCTGTCCATTGAAATGTTTTTATGGCAGAAAATTAATTAGAAAACAAGTCTTTGTTGACACATAAGAACATTGCTAATTGCTACTGTGATCCCTCTTTGCCTTCATTCTTTTGATTAATCATGCTTACTATTGGCAAATATCACATCTTTAAGAAAAATTATTTATGTAAGCAGTATGTTTACTTTCACAACCTTTTTTTTTAGGTTTGAAACTGGCCTATTTTCTGTAATTTTGAAAAGAGACATCCACTTTGAAGATCAGTATCTTTATATTTTGCTCTGCAACATACGATTTTCTGTTCATTTCTTTATTTGCCATTACCATATTTCACCTAATTAGCGTTCCCTCCCGAATAGTAGAGTCCCCACTCCAGAGGCCTCCGGACAACCTGGGTTGATCCCCCCCCCCAACACACACACACACACCACCACCACAAACCCACCCACACCTGACCTTACCTTAAAATTGACAACTGAAGTGACAAACTTCCAAAATGCAAGATAACTTCACTCCAACTTTTCAAACAAAGACTTAAGAAAATCACCGATGATTTATAATCAAACTTGGTACAGCGTTGACATATTCCTAATTCCTACTTCACAAATTGACGTCTTTAACACTTGATAGTCCGAATACACATACACTGCCAATAACATTACAAACTTCCAGGAACACAGAATTTGTCAACTAACTTTGGAAAAACTTTTAAGAAAGTGAAGTATTGAATACCAGTGTCCCATACTAGTCGTGAATGATATTTAATGTCCAAATAAATCATGATCAGCAGTACAATTGATATTCTGCATTACTTCGAGTCTTTCAAAATGGCGATCGCTTTGCACTCGCCACCAACTAAAAACTGGATCAAAGTACCATACTTACTCCAAGTGACGTCGCTTAATTTCAGGAAATTGTTAAGAAATGAGACCGCCCTGTCGGTGTTTTGCATGGCGCCTGGGGTTTTAATTTGGTGAAATACAGCACATTTTACTATCATCTGAGTGAAAAGGAAAAAAATCTGTCCATAGGAAAACACTGTGGCATATCTCCGTAAGCAGTAAAAACTAAAGAAATTTTTCTGGTTCTATGCGACAAGGCTGAGGACTACCAAATTTTGCATGTAGCATTCTCTAGTAAACCTCTACTGACATTCTTCGAGTTATAGCCATGGGGTTAAAATTGGCCCCATTGCACAAGTCACAAGTTTCATGTAGGCTTATATACGGTGAGGTTTCTCATCTAGGATGCCTCTTCAAAAAAAACATTCCAAATTAACCCTTTACCACACAATCATGATTTTTAACAACCCTGTGAAAGGAGCCTTTTGAAAACATTGTGGGAAGAGGAGAAAATGCTGGTAACCAGCTTTTTCTCCTTTTCCCACAATGTTTTCAACCCCTTAAAAAACAAATTTCAAATTTTCGGTCACATTTATTTTGTCATTACAAATGGTTTGAATTTGGAAGAGTCTACATTTTTGTCGTGTGGTAAAGAGTTAAAGCCCTACTGTCAAAATTTGCACCACTTAAAGGGTTATAATTTTAACTAGTGCTTGTAGTGTGAAAATTTTTAGTCTTCCTGCTCCTGACCAGAAATCCTAGCGCTACCAAAATCGGCACATAGCTTCATCTTGTGGATCACTTTTGAATTTGTTCAAAATTTAGAGCTGGGATTGAAAGTATTCTCTCTCAGGTGTTTCATGATTTACAGGGGCTTTATTATATTAACTAAGGGAACTTTGAAAATCTTCTTGTTTATAACCATACACTTGTATCATTTAGTATGTCACATTGTGGCTCTTTGGTCAAAATTTGGCTAGCCTTGGTGTCACAACTTTCACATGGGCTTTGTAGAGAAAACTGTATAAGTCCTCTTGTTCAGAACCATTTGGCCTAGAGCTTTAATGCTTGATATATATGGGTTGTACTTAAAGTAGCCAGTTAAGCAATACAGGGCCATCATGGCCCATTTGTTTGGTGGTGTCCCAATACTTTTGGTGTCCCAAAATTTAAGCACAATATGGTAACTGAAATATTGTTTAAAACTGTTAACTTTTACCACACAATCCTGAGTTTTAACAACCCTGAGGAAATAGCCTTTTGAAAACCTTGTGGGAAAAGGAGAAAATGCAGGTAACCAGCATTTTCACATTTTCCCACAAGGTTTTCTACACTTTCACAGACAAATACTACCATTTCAGCTAAATTTGGTATGTTGTCTGTAAATGCTTTCAGTTTGGACAAGTCTAAAATTTTGTCGTTTGGTAAAGAGTTAAATACCATACAAAGCATTATGATGAACACCATCTGAATATTTTTGTTTTTATCATTTCAGTTTCTCATTATTTATAATCTACCACTTGAACCTTACAACTCGGAAGATCTCGCAGATATTGGTCTGAACTAAAACAGTGAGTATTTAATGTGACTGATCTGTATTTTTATTTTCACAATTTTTACAATTAAGTATAAAAGTATGTTTGAAATATGAAAATCTCATATGTTCATCTTTAGGAATTTGATCTTGAATATACAAAAAAAAAGTTGCACAAAAAATAACAAGAAGATAAATTTCAGAAATTTTTGCAGCAAAATGTTTACAATCAATCTCGGCTTGGGTTTTGCCATTTCAAATAGACACTAGAACATCCAGAATCACCTTTCATTACCGAGGTTTTATCCACTGGTAAATTGTAGCAAGTGGCTTTCTTTTCCACTTGCAAAATTAATATTGGACTGGCATTTTTTTTTTTTGAAGTTCTTTAAGAAACATATTTTGTTTTTTACATCACTCTTTTTGTTAAAGTTTGAAAACCAATTAGAGAAAGGAATTACAGCAAACGACTTTTCAGTTGTACAGCACAGTTCACTACATATTTATTTTTCATTGTTAATTTCAGCTATAAATTTTAATTCCATTCTGTTATTTCTATTTATTTGTCACTGATTTTATTCCATTATTAACATAGGAGAAAGTGTATGAGGTGTACGAGTTAAAAATTAAATATGCATACAATTTTTATGTTAAGTTCTGTGACCTTGGGTGATAGTGAGGTGTTTTCCAAATTAGGTACAGTTCAAGGAGATGCTTTAGTTTTGAAGCATTTCTTCATGAATTTGGGTATGTCTTGGTTTTTCTGTTGGCCCCCAAATTCTCGATATTATGTTGGCTTCTTTAGGCCATTCAAGCAACTTGAAATTGTACACATTGACGCTTGACAATAATGCTCTTTTTGCTTTCCTTTTATTGATGTGGACACAAATTTTGAAAAAAAAAAAAAAAAAAAGTCGTTAGAACAAACCTTTCCTTACACGGTGATCAATGTTTGTTTCATCGGCAGTTGCCAGACGATAACATGGTTCTCCAGACCCTTTCTGTTCACCTGATAGGAGCCGCGAACCAGTTTGCCTTTTTTTCCCCCTGGTAAACTGGCAGCCTGTTACCAAACTTCTTATTGGACAGTTGCGGGAAATACAACAGGCATCAGTTAATTTTTAGCTCCACTGGTCGAAGGCCAGCGGGCTTATGTCATGGCCCAGTGTGCGCCGTGCGTCCGTCCGTCCGTGCGTTAACTTTTATTTCAAACATCTTCTTCTCTGAAACTACCCATCCAATTTTCATGAAACTTCACAGAAATGATCCTGCCATGGTCCTCTTCAGAATTTCTTGAAAGAATTTGATTCCTTCTAAAACTCTGGTTGCCATGGCAACAAAGCTGAAAAATATTGGAAATCTTTAAAAATCTTCTTGTCTGAAACCATAAGGCATAGGGCTATCAAATTTGGCATGTAGCTTCATGCAGTAGACCTCTATCATGTCTCTTCAAATTATAGCCCTGGGGTCAAAATTGGCTCTGCCCCAGGGGTCACAAGTTTTACATAGGCTTATAGAGAAAACTTTAAAAATCTTCCTGTACCTAGCCATAACGCCTAGAGCTACCAAATTTTGCATTTAGCTTGATCTAGTGGGGGTCTACCAAAAGTGCCCAAATTACAGTCCTGGGGTCAATTTGGCCTCATGCTGGGGGGGGCAGGTTCACAAGATTTACATGGGCTTATATAGGGAAAACTTTTAAATCTTGGTGTACATAGCCATAAGGCTTAGGCTACCAAATTTTGCATAATTATAGCATTATCTAGTGGACAACTACAAAGAGGGTCCAAGTTACAGCCCTAGGATCAAGTTTGGCCCTACACCAGGGGTCACAAGTTTTACATGGGTTTATAGAGTGAAAACTTCAGAAACCATTATGTTACTAGTCATAAGGCCAAGAACTCCCAAATTTGGCATGTTATTCTTCTAATACACATATTCCCCATTTAGTCCGACTGTAGCCCTGGGGTCAAAGTTTTATAAGGGCTTATATAGTGAAGACTTCTCTTCATGGTTTATATTTATAAGCCAGTGGAGCGATACAGGGCCATCATGGCCCTCTTGTCTTGAATTCCCCTGAAAAATTATGAATAGCCATTGAAGGATTTTTTCTCGCTTCAACATGACTGCTGTTTATCTAGAACAAAAAGTACTTTAATCGTATTCTCACGTAAAATTTAGTTTATTTGCGTAATTAACCGTTGGTAATTTGCACTCGCATTTCAAAAGTAAACAATTCAGGAGTAAAAATGCAGGCAAATTTACTTCATGCCATTTAAAAGATTGGATACTATTATGGGCCTTGCAATGTGTTACATTACAGTCTGTGATAGTTCCAGTCACTGGCAGAAAAATTTTGGGGAAGCGGGGGTTAAGGACATATGGCATAGTTCTTTCCTACTGAAACATTTTATTTCACCTTTGCTCATGTGATAACCAGCATTTTCTCCTTTTTTCATAATGTTTTCAAACCTTCCAAAAACAAATTTCAATGTTTTTTTAGACACAGCTATGTGGTTCTCTGCAGATGCTTTCAGTTTTGACAAGTCTGAAAGTTTGTCATTTGATAAACAATCAAATGATGACTATCTGCCCTAGTTTTTGCTGAAAATATTAGTACACAGCCTAGACGCAAAACTGTATGAAAGGTGACATGCTGTTAAATCTGAAATTTTCTGAAAGGAAACAAAAGACAAAGTAGCTTGAATATTACTTAAATATCTCTACTTTCATAGCAAAAATATACTATTAGAAAGACTGAAGCAATTATCCCATAGAACAGCTACCACAGATATAAGTGCTTTTGTGGCTCCAGTAGACCAAGTTTGGAGTGTGCAGTACTTGTATTCTGATAGTAGGTCTATACTGTCCACTGTAAATGTTCTGACAAAAACTGCCTTATGTTTTAGTGCCTTTAACCCTTTCCCAAACGACAAATTTTGGACTGGTCCAAATTGAAAGAGTTTGCAGACGACAATTTTAAATTTGATGAAAATGGCAGAAAGTTATCAAAAAGGGTAGAAAACACTGTGGGAAAAGGAGAAATTGCTCGTTACGAGCAATTTCTCCTTTTCCCACAGTGTTTTCAAAAGACTTGTACTGCAGACACATGAAAACCAGGGCTTGTTTGGGAAAGGGTTAACAGACTGAAGTATCCACTGCATTATATGTTCAAGGCTTATGAAAATAGAACATGTCAAAATTTTTACTATTCCAGTGTACCCTTAGTTTCAGATTAAAAGCCTGCCCAAAAGAAGATCAAATGAAGCAAAACAAAAATCAAATAATTTGAAGACGGACAATCTTGCATTTATCCCTGTCTCCTAAAGGTTTGTCATCACATTTAAGCTTACCTTTGCACAAAATGCTCAAGTTGAGCTTTTGAGATTGTGCTATGTCCGTCTTGTGTTGTCCAATGTGTGGACTTGAACAATATTCATTTTCACTCTAAAAGCCACATTCTTAGCCCAATACTGATGAAACTTTATTAGAATTTTTGTCGTGGCAGTATCTCAGACAGGTTCAGCTCACAGGGACAAATCTTAGAAAAACTTGGTGCAGTGTAGAGGCAATCATTCCTGTCTGATAATCATGAATCATGGTCAGAATGTTGGTCTTAACAAACCTTGTGAGCATTCTAGGGGCCACATTTTCAGCCTGATACTCATGAAATTTGATCAGAATGTTTGTCTCATTAAAGTCTCAGGCATGTTTGAAATTGGGTTATGTTGGATCAAAAAAGTGGGTTGCATGGCCAAATCTTAGAAAAACCATGTGTACACTCTCGAGGCCACATTCTCAGCTTGATACTCATAGAACTTGGTCAGAATGTTTGTCTGGATGATATCTGACAATTTTGAAATTTGCTCATATCGGGTCAAAAAGTAGGCCACTGGGCCAAATCTCAGAATAGCATTGTTTGCTTTGTAGAGGCCACATTTTCAGCCAGATTCAAATTTCAAAAGTAGATCAAGTTGGTCAAAAAGTAGATCACTTGCATTCAATGTGTTTACATCATCATGATCAGGATCTTTTCAGCTTTATCAATCTAGATGACGTTATTCAGGTGAGGGCTTTAGGGCCAATGGACCTCTCTCTGTTCAGTCCAGAGCATGCCATTGCGCCCTAGGCTTCCTAAATTTATTTATAAACCAACCTTGGGCCCATCAGGCGCACTCGATCATAAAAGAACCATTCAGCGAAATACGGTCCTTTTCATTAGTTTTTGTGCTATTTCTGCTCTATAACATAATACCAAGCTTGCCAGTGAGAGTTTATCAATAACCTGACAGATCAATCGGCATACCTCCTGTGATCTGGTGATCAAAGATGTAGATGTAGGTACGGACTCAGTCAAGCTGTGAAGAGTGCCAGACAGATGTTATGATCAACATTAAACTGGTAGCCTGTTATTGATCTTCCTATCGGACGGTTAGACGAGATACAATGGGTACCAGAAGTTACGATTCCTTGAGCTTCCGCTGATCATTAAGATCGCAATGAAGCGATTTTCTTGAGTATTTTGGAAGTAATGTAGGTCTGAATTGAATTGTATGGCTCAAATTGATAGATAAAATGGAATCATCTATCTGCAATCGGTCTGCGACATCATGCAAAATTTACCCGACCATTCAACCAAACAGGTGACAAGTTGGGGGTTATACAGGTGCATAACACATGTTCATGTTGTATTAATAACGCGCGCGCGCACACACACACACACACACACACACACACACAACCAGACACCGGAAATAGACATATAAACTTGAGTTTGGAATGAGTTTGCTTTGGATTTCATGCGAAACAGAGGATCACTATCACCAAAGGGAGGATTGTTATCAGGCACTCTATGCGCTTGATTTGTAAATAAGTTGAAGACATGAAGTTTTTCTACTGATTTGTTTTTAGCTCCACTGGCCGAAGGCCAGCAGGTTCGGCCAGCGGGCTTATGTCATGGCCCGGTGTCTGTCGTGCGTGCGTCCGTCCGTCCGTCCGTGCGTTAACTTTTATTTCAAACATCTTCTCTGAAACTACCCATCCAATTTTCATGAAACTTCACAGAAATGATCCTGCCATGGTCCTCTTTAGAATTTCTTGAAAGAATTTGATTCCTTCAAAAACTCTGGTTGCCATGGCAACAAAACTGAAAAATATTGGAAATCTTTAAAAATCTTCTTGTCTGAAACCATAAGGCATAGGGCTACCAAATTTGGCATGTAGCTTTATGTAGTAGATCTCTATCATGTTTCTTGGAATTATAGCCCTGGGGTCAAAATTGGCTCTGCCCCAGGGGTCACAAGTTTTACATAAGCTTATATAGAGAAAACTTTAAAAATCTTCTGGTCTGAAACCATAAGGCATAGGGCTACCAAATTTGGCAGGTAGCTTAATGTAGTAAACCTCTATCATGTTTCTTGGAATTATAGCCCTGGGGTCAAAATTGGCCCCGCTGCAGGGGTCACAAGTTTTACATAGGCTTATATAGAGAAAACTTTAAAAATCTTCCTGTACCTAACCATAAGGCCTAGAGCTACCAAATTTTGCATTTAGCTTGATCTAGTTGGGTCTACCAAAAGTGCCCAAATTATAGTCCTGGGGTCAATTTGGCCTCATGTTGGGGGGGTTGGAGGTTCACAAGATTTACATAGGCTTACATAGGGAAAACTTTTAAATCTTGGTGTACATAGCCATAAGGCTTAGGCTACCAAATTTTGCATAATTATGGCATTATCTAGTGGACAACTACAAAGAGGGCCCAAGTTACAGCCCTAGGATCAAGTTTGGCCCTGCACCAGGGGTCACAAGTTTTACATGGATTTATGGAGTGAAAACTTCAGAAACCGTCTTGTTACTAGCCATAAGGCCAAGAACTCCCAAATTTGGCATGTTATTCTTCTAATACACATATTCCCCATTTAGTCTGACTGTAGCCCTTGGGTCAAAGTTTTATAAGGGCTTATATAGTGAAGACTTCTCTTCATGGTTTATATTTATAAGCCAGTGGAGCGATACAGGGCCATCATGGCCCTCTTGTTTAAATACACATATTTTACAAAATTATTAATTAATTAACTCTTTACCAAATGACAAAATCTTAGACTTGTCCAAATTGAAAGCATTTGCATACGACAAAATAAATTTGACTGAAAAATTGAAATTTGTTTTGGGAAGGGTAGAAAACATTGTGGGAAAAGGAGAAAAAGCTGGTTTCCAGCATTTTCTCCTTTTCCCACGATGTTTTCAAAGGGCTTCTTTCTCAGGGTTGTTGAAAGTTGGGATTGTGTGGTAAAGGGTTAAAAGATCGGGATCCCAGTACTGAACATCTGTCATTAGAAATCAACAATCATCTGCATCTCTTGTCTGACTTACGGTTTATTAAGCAACTGCTATATCGCAAGACTTCCTCAGACAAATAGGACTTGTGAATAAGCGGAATCCACTGTACCTTCTTAACCGACAAACACATAAGAGAAATTGTCCCAGCAAGAAAATTTCAATTGTTGAAAGTTATCAAAAGTCACTCATTTTGAAATAATGACATTTCTTTTTAGGTAAATCTTCTATATATGTCTTTTCAGTGTTGATGCTTGATCAGAGAGAGCTAGTCTTCATCATTTCTGGGTTGTGATACTTAAAAAATTGTGCTTGAGAACATCTAGTACATTTAGTGTTGTCTGTTTCATTGAAAGAGGCTTCTTCTATGGAGGAATTGTGCTACTGACAAAACGAGCGTGTACTTAGTCTGTGATATATATCAGCTCAAATTCATATACGAAGAATATAGTGACACAAGTGCCATGCAGACTCAAGGTGCTTCCAGTCTGTGGGGTGGCAGTGCTAACTTAAGTGGATTAGAATCAAATTGGGGTCTCAATACCCCATATTCCTCAGGTGCCAATATGAATTTGTTGGGATATGGAAGTAATAGTCTTTCAAATGTTCCAGGACATATGCAATCTGGTGCAAGCTCCTCCTTTGGTGACTTAAGCACTATCAGTTCCAACCCAGCAGTGGGTATAAGCAACAGAGAGAGTTGGGGTGCGCCTGGAACCTTGCCTCCCTCCATGACTTCAAACAGATTACCTACAAGTTCCAGTGGAAATATGCAAGGATCAGGAAGTGGTGCTCAACCAAATGGACCTCAGCAGAGTGGTTCAGCCACCACATCACAATCACCAGGGCCTAACAGTATGTCAGCAACATCACAGGGTAGCAGTGCTTTTGGAAGTGAGAATAATTTGGGCTTTCAGAAAATAACCACCAGTAATGTATCTTCTGGTTTAGGACTGAGTCCAGGTACAAGTATTATGAATAATTCTACCAGTGGTGTTAATGCTCAAACCTCTGACAACAGCTCCTCTGGATGGGGCATGTCAAGTTCAAATGATAATTCCAGGTTTACGGGAACAAGTAGTTGGGGAAATCCAAATGCTGGTGGAGACTGGGATCAGTCCTCTACAGCCTCTCACAGCCAGTCTCAACAAATCCCTCCATCTTCCAATGCACAGTTCCAAAACTCAAATATGTCTACACAATCAACAGCATCAGATCAACAACGCCCTAGTTCATGGGCACAGGCTGCTGGTAAAGGATTAAATCTGAATTCCAGTAATCCAGGAGCTGGTGCTTCTGGTAATACACCATCACAAGAAGAGATTCAAAGACAAATGAACATGCGAAAAGCTATTGAAAGCCATGACGGATGGGGAAAGAAACCTGTCAATCAAATGTCAAAGTGGAATATTGAAACATCACCGAAAGCACCACGTAAATTGTCCGTGCAAGCAGTGGTGCCTGATCAACAGAAGGGAACAAATAATATGTGGAATAATAATAATGGAACTGCAATTTGGGAAGCAAACAAAGATAATACACCTGCTTGGAATGGCAACCCAGGATATAACCCAGGATATGTATCTCGAGCCCCTGGACAGCCACCAAGTTCATGGGGTGGACCAGTTCAAAATACTCCTGATCCTAGCAACAACCAATGGGTTGGTGGTCCAGGGCAGGCCCCTGGACAAAACAAAAGTCAATGGGGAGGCCTAGAGGGTGCTGGACAACCAAATAGTAACAATAATTGGGGTGGCAGCACAGAGACTGGATCTTGGGGAGGAAACTTTGGACCTGCTCCAGGCACTGGTGCTAGTAATGGAGGAGGATTAACCTCTTGGGGTGAGAATGAGGGAACATCAGGCTGGGGAGAAAACCGAAACTCTGGTGGAAATGATGGTACATCTTACTGGGGGGACCCTCAGGCAAAACGACCCCAGCCACAACAACAGCAGCCACAGCAACAACAGTCAAACTGGGCCATGCATGGAAGCAGTCCAATGAATCAGCAGGCAATAGGACAACGACCAAAACAAGGAACTAATGGATGGGGAGATCCTATAGGACCGCCAGATCCCAAAATAGATGATGGTACAAGTCTTTGGGCAGCAAACAGTCAGCAGCAGGTATAGATTCTTTACTTTTTAGCTCCACTGGCCGAAGGCCAGCGGGCTTATGTCATGGCCCGGTGTCCGTGCGTGCGTCCGTCCGTCCGTCCATGCGTGAACTTTTATTTCAAACATCTTCTCTGAAACTACCCATCCAATTTTCATGAAACTTCACAGAAATGATCCTGCCATGGTCCTCTTCAGAATTTCTTGAAAGAATTTGATTCCTTCAAAAACTCTGGTTGCCATGGCAACAAAACTGAAAATATTGGAAATCTTTAAAAATCTTCTTGTCTGAAACCATAAGGCATAGGGCTACCAAATTTGGCATGTAGCTTTATGTAGTAGACCTCTATCATGTTTCTTGAAATTATAGCCCTGGGGTCAAAATTGGCTCTGCCCCAGGGGTCACAAGTTTTACATAAGCTTATATAGAGAAAACTTTAAAAATCTTCTTGTCTGAAACCATAAGGCATAAGGCTACCAGATTTGGCATGTAGCTTTATGTAGTAGACCTCTATCATGTTTCTTGAAATTATAGTCCTGGGGTCAAAATTGGCTATGCCCCAGGGGTCACAAGTTTTACATAGGCTTATATAGAGAAAAACTTTAAAAATCTTCCTGTACCTAACCATAAGGCCTAGAGCTACCAAATTTTGCATTTAGCTTGATCTAGTTGGGGGTCTACCAAAAGTGCCCAAATTATAGTCCTGGGGTCAATTTGGCCTCATGCTGGGGGGGGCGGGGGTTCACAAGATTTACATAGGCTTACATAGGGAAAACTTTTAAATCTTGGTGTACATAGCCATAAGGCTTAGGCTACCAAATTTTGCATAATTATAGCATTATCTAGTGGACAACTACAAAGAGGGCCCAAGTTACAGCCCTAGGATCAAGTTTGGCCCTGCACCAGGGGTCACAAGTTTTACATGGGTTTATGGAGTGAAAACTTCAGAAACCGTCTTGTTACTAGCCAAGAACTCCCAAATTTGGCATGTTATTCTTCTAATACACATATTCCCCATTTAGTCCGACTGTAGCCCTTGGGTCAAAGTTTTATAAGGGCTTATATAGTGAAGACTTCTCTTCATGGTTTATATTTATAAGCCAGTGGAGCGATACAGGGCCATCATGGCCTTCTTGTTATAAGACAATACCCTTTTCTAAGGAGCCTGAAATAATGATTTTCTTACATTGGGTTCAATCCGTGGAGTGCTAGGAACAACTTCAGTTGTTGCCTTCTCAGACAATGTGGATAATATCAGAGATAGCTTGTTGTCTGATTTGTACCTCTTTTGTCTGCTATTTTATAAGATTTTTTTTTTTTTGAAACGAGAAAAAAAAAAGCTGTGTGAATTGAAAAGAAATCGGTAATTATTACAGAAAAGAAAAATACTTTAATCATTAATTAGTTTATAAAAGATTAAAATGCTTTGTTCGATTACAATGTTGGAAACCTGTTCAGAAGTCATTTTCTTGTAAAGTATAGAATTCTCTGGTGAAGACATCTGAATTGCCAAGAATAAAAATGCTTGTAGAAAAACATTAGGTCATTAACCATAGATTTTACAAGAAATCTTTTTGGTATTAAAAAAAAAAGGAAAATAGGTTTTAGCTCCACTGGCCAAAGGCCAGTGAGCTTATGTCATGACCCTGTGTCTGGCATGTGTCTGTCCATATGTGTGTCAGTGCTTAACTCTTATTTCAAACATCTTTTTCTCTAAATATGCCAGTCAAATTTTGACCGAATTTTTCCCAGAAATGATCCTGCCATTGTCCTCTTCAGAATGTCTTGAAAGAAGTTGATGCCTGTAGAAACCCTGGTAGCCATGGAAACAAACCTGGAAATTTTGAAAATCTTCTTGGTCAAAACTATAAGGGATAGGCTATCAAATTTGGCATGTAGCTTCATCTTTACCTTTACAAAGATTCTTCAAATTATAGCTTGAGGTAAAAAATGGGCATGTCCCGAGGTTCCTAACCACAAGCAGAATTTGAATCTAGGGCTCAGGATTGGTAAAATTATGTTCCTAAAAAGCAATGAAAAAGCATGTGGGTCACATCTTATGCATACTTTTCATTTGTGGTGCAAAACCAAAATTCCAGAGCATACTATTTGTAATTTTGACATACATTTGGCGATTGCACAATGTCCACAATAAAATCAATATCAGTTGTGTCCTTTCAGGGCCCTTGTAATGTCATCTATTTCAAAAATGTCTAAGGTTGTGCAATGTACTATATGTAATTAAATTACATCATAAAAACCCACACACAAGTAAAGACAGTGTTTATCAAACAATTCGTGTTGGGCAACAAAAGTGTGCTGGTATGTCAAAAATTGCATTTAGATACATCCAAGGTTGACAAAAACCAATTCAAGGATGCTTTTTGTAGTGTGTTCTGCTAGTTATATGATTAGATTTAAATCTACTCACAGTTGCAAAAATTAACAATGATTTTTGATGATTCAGGAAAGGATTCTGTTTCAAGTCAAAACATAGTATTTTTATTTTTTTTTTAAGATAACATCCGTGGAAAATAGATGATGTTAGAGCATGAAAACCCATGATGAAACAAATGTCACCTAGACTCCACACCTAGACTCTTCACATAGTCTATTAAGTCTTTATAATGTATGTAAACAGCAGATTTACATACATACTGACAAAATTGTATAAAACTGCAGCAAAAATTTCAATGTAATCACAGGGAAACAACCATGGTGATTTACATGAAATGAAAATTATCTGACAACCAACATTAGAAGGGGAGGGGGTGTGGACTTGTCTTAGAGCATCAGAGCACAGAAACAAGCACGGTTAAAGAAAGTATCTGAAATCATTGAGGCATTTATCAACACTGTTGAATGGCATGCTAGGCAAAGGATTGTTTTTGGCCTGATTATACCCCCCAAAACTCTGTTTGGGGGGTATATAGGAGTCAGCTTGTCGGTCGGTCCGTCCGTCCGTCGGTCCGTCCGTCGGTCGGTCGGTCTGTAGCTTTTTGTCCGCTCTATTTCTCATAAACTACTGGACGAATTTTATTCAAACTTCACAGGTAGACTCAGTATCAAGCAGAGATGTGCATATGAAATGTTGGTTATGGTTCATTGATTTTTCACTGAGTTATGGCCCTTTCATGAAATTTCTTGTCCGCTCTTTTTCTCATCAACTATTGGACAGATTTGGTTCAAACTACACAAGTAGACTCAGTATCAAGCAGAGATGTGCATATCCTATTTTGGTTATGGTTTATTTAGGTTTCATGGAGTTATGGCCCTTTGATGATTCTGGACACCATCGGTCGGTCTGTAGCTTTTTGTCCGCTCTATTTCTCATAAACTACTGGACGAATTTTATTCAAACTTCACAGGTAGACTCAGTATCAAGCAGAGATGTGCATATGAAATGTTGGTTATGGTTCATTGATTTTTCACTGAGTTATGGCCCTTTCATGAAATTTCTTGTCCGCTCTTTTCCTCATCAACTATTGGACAGATTTGGTTCAAACTACACAAATAGACTCAGTATCAAGCAGAGATGTGCATATCCTATTTTGGTTATGGTTTATTCAGGTTTCATGGAGTTATGGCCCTTTGATGATTCTGGACAAATTTCTTTCAAACTTCATGGATAGACTTTGCACTCAGCAAAGATGTGCATATCATAAATTGTTCTTAGTTAATTAAATAAAATTTCCAAGAGCTAAGCCCTTTTTTGTCGTTCTCTTTATGACGGTGCCCTTGCTGAATTGATGAAAATAAATTATACTTTTGATAGAATACTTTTAACACAGCTGTCCGTCCATTGGTCGGTCTGTAGCTTTTTGTCCGCTCTATTTCTCATAAACTATAGGACGAATCTTATTCAAACTTCACAGGTAGACTCATTATCAAGCAGAGATGTGCATATGAAATGTTGGTTATGGTTCATTGATTTTTCACTGAGTTATGGCCCTTTCATGAAATTTCTTGTCCGCTCTTTTTCTCATCAACTATTGGACAGATTTGGTTCAAACTACACAAATAGACTCAGTATCAAGCAGAGATGTGCATATCCTATTTTGGTTATGGTTTATTTAGGTTTCATGGAGTTATGGCCCTTTGATGATTCTGGACAAATTTCTTTCAAACTTCATGGATAGACTTTGCACTCAGCAAAGATGTGCATATCATAAATTGTTCTTAGTTAATTAAATAAAATTTCCAAGAGCTAAGCCCTTTTTTGTCGTTCTCTTATGATAGATTCCTACACCTGTAGATAGTTAACAGTAGACTTACCATCACTAACCATCACTAGTAAGTTTTCATGTCACTTCACTTATGTCATGTCATGTCAATTTCATCTTTTCATCGGAAGTTTACTCAAATATAAGACAGATTAATCTTTCAGATATGTTTGGAAAAGGAGAAAATGCTGATTACCAGCACTTACTACTTTCTACACAAAATTGGAAAGATTAATCTTTGCAGTTACTTGGGAAAAAAATGAAATGATGATTACAAGCATTTACTACGTTCTCCACAACTAGTCCAAGTCTTCAACTTGTGATGTGTTAAAATAGATACCAATACCGTACGGAAACTAACGAAAGCAACATTTTTTGCGGTTCCGCTTCGGCTTCGCTGCGGTTTCAGTGCATTCCGTATTATATGACTAAAAAGGAAAACATTGTAAACATCGTGAGCAATGGCTTCTGTATTTACAATGTTTTCTTAAGTTTATTACTTTCGGTTCAGTTCAGTTACTATTACGGTTCCGATTCGGTTTGGAGGTTGCTTTCGTTAGTTTCCGTACTGTATAAGTAAGATGTAGAGTCTGGTCAAAAACATTGCATGAAAAAACATTTGTTGTCTGCAAAACCTTTTCATTTAAACCAATCTCAATTTGTCCAGCTGGTAAAAAAAAATGTATCAAGTAAGTTTTATTCTCTCCAAGTCTTTAGTCTGTAACAAAGAGTAATTCTTTGGCAAGAAGCCATTGCAGGATATTCATCACCTTCAGTGATAGCTCTGGTATAATTGACTCTCCAGTCACTTATTTTGCATTCCTGTGACAATCTGTTTTGTGACAAGGAGCTGTTGGGGGGTATGATCACGTTTAGTGATAGCTCTAGTTTTGCCTGGTGTCACCAACACTCCAGATGAGGGTATCTGTTTACTTAAATCTTGTTAAGTTTCTCTATGGTTACTCCAATGTTTTTTGTACTTGTTAGAATCCTGACTGCGGCATATCTTCTAATAAGTACCCAGAAAATGAGTGCTTTTCTTGGCTATTCATATGTTATGATATTTTGTTTCAAATGGCCACTTCAAATTTCAAAGTGGCCCACTTTTTTGAAAGGGTGGGGGAGGTGGCCCATTGTTTTTCAATCCTAGATTCAACTTTGACAAGAGCTAGGACTACCAAATTTGGCATATTGCTTCAACTGTTAGGCCTCTACAAAGACTCTTTAAATTATGGCCCTGGGGTTGAAATTGGCTATTCTTCAGGGTCACAAGTTTTACATCAGCTCAATAGTGAAAACTTTAAAAGTCGTCATGTTCCTGTCCATGGCTTCGGGCTACTAAAAATTGCATGTAGCTTTATCTAGTAGACCGCTACCAGTTATGTTCAATTTTAGCCCTGCTGCCAATTTTGGACCTACCCTGGCAGTTGGAAGTTTTACATCGGTTTACACAGTGAAAACTTCTACAGTCAATCTTGTACATGCGACCACGTGTTTTAAGCGACTTTTGTGCTAAACGACTGTTTTTAAGTCCGCTCCAGCTATTTTCCTCAAATTTTATGTTCTATTAAGCGACTTTTGTACTATGTGACCAACGACCACCAATTTAAGGCCCCAAAGACCACTATTTCTTTCATTAAGTGACCCATCAACACTCGTCATCAAGATTGTGGATCCTTAATTGACAGTATATAATATGATAACAACCTCTGATTTATTATGTATCAAGACATCACAGCATGTGTCAATTACAGTTATGTTAATTGACCTTTCTGTCGATTTTGACTGACAGGTCCTATCAGCCAATCAAAACGCAGTATAGCCTGACATGTAAACACACGGGTCAGACAAAGTGATAGACTTTACTGTTGACAATGTTATTGTTTTTTAGCTCCACTGGCCAAAGGCCAGCGGGCTTATGTCATGGCCCGGTGTCCATCGTGCGTCCGTCCGTCCGTGCGTTAACTTTTATTTCAAACATCTTCTTCTCTGAAACTACCCATCCAATTTTCATGAAACTTCACAGAAATGATCCTGCCATGGTCCTCTTCAGAATTTCTTGAAAGAATTGGATTCCTTCAAAAACTCTGGTTGCCATGGCAACAAAACTGAAAAATATTGGAAATCTTTAAAAATCTTCTTGTCTGAAACCATAAGGCATAGGGCTACCAAATTTGGCATGTAGCTTTATGTAGTAGACCTCTATCAAGTTTCTTCAAATTATAGCCCTGGGGTCAAAATTGGCTCTGCCCCAGGGGTCACAAGTTTTACATAGGCTTATATAGAGAAAACTTTAAAAATCTTCTTGTCTGAAACCATAAGGCATAGGGCTACCAAATTTGGCATGTAGCTTTATGTAGTAGACCTCTATCATGTTTCTTGAAATTATAGCCCTGGGGTCAAAATTGGCTCTGCCCCAGGGGTCACAAGTTTTACATAGGCTTATATAGAGAAAACTTTAAAAATCTTCCTGTACCTAGCCATAACGCCTAGAGCAACCAAATTTTGCATTTAGCTTGATCTAGTTGGGGTCTACCAAAAGTGCCCAAATTATAGTCCTGGGGTCAATTTGGCCTCATGCTGGGTGGGGGGGGGGGGTCACAAGATTTACATAGGCTTACATAGGGAAAACTTTTAAATCTTGGTGTACATAGCCATAAGGCTTAGGCTACCAAATTTTTTCATAATTATAGCATTATCTAGTGGACAACTACTAAGAGGGCCCAAGTTACAGCCCTAGGATCAAGTTTGGCCCTGCACCAGGGGTCAAGTTTTACATGGGTTTATGGAGTGAAAAGTTCAGAAACCGTCTTGTCACTAGCCATAAGGCCAAGAACTCCCAAATTTGGCATGTTATTCTTCTAATACACATATTCCCCATTTAGTCCGACTGTAGCCCTTGGGTCAAAGTTTTATAAGGGCTTATATAGTGAAGACTTCTCTTCATGGTTTATATTTATAAGCCAGTGGAGCGATACAGGGCCATCATGGCCCTCTTGTCTTTTTGTTTAAACCATAGTTCTATTCAAAATGGATTAAAGTTATGCGTAAGAATCATGTGTTAAGGTAATTGTTAAATTATATGAGGAAAACTAAATTTATCCATTCCAGAAACCTAGATCTATGTAAAATGTTGCCGGTAGATTTAAACAGGTTTCCAAAAAAAAAAAACAGCCACTCTACCAAACGATAGAAAAACGGGTTTCTTTTAGGTCTTTCAGGAAAGAAAGAACGGTTGTGCCAAACTCTTTTTTAAATTACCTGTATTGAAATGTAACTGCAAGTACATCTTTTAAATTCCAAACCATTACTCCTAGATGGTCGTAATTGTTACATACGAAACAAGCGACAGGAAGAAGGATATTTTATTGACAGCCGCTCATCACCCTTTTTCAAAAATAAGTTGACATTGCGAACATAGTCATATGATTCTTGTTGTAATATTTTAGAGAGCATTCATGTTTTATTCTTGTTTCATAAACCCGAATGCATGTGACTGTTAATGTCACTTTTGTCTGGTTCGAACAATTGTTTGTTTTCCCAACGATTGTCGCATGACTGATAAATGCACGTCCATTCAAAATCGGTATAATCCTTACAATCACCCAAATGACCAAATATATCCCCAATTAAAGTTTTTTTTACAACATACATCTGTTAAAAATATGACAAATCACCTAATTGATTACTTGCGATGAACTTACTGATTTTCACTCAAACAGGCGTTAGAGGTTTTAATTACACCTTTACCATACAACAAAAGATTAGATTCGTCTGTTTTGAAAACATTTGCTGTCGACAAATTAAATGTTGCTCCAATGATGAGATTTGTCTTTAAAAGGGTAGAAAACGTCTAAGGGAAAAGAGAAAGTTTTCAAAAGTTTCCCTCCATAAGGTCGTTAAAGCACCGGTTTGTGGGGTAAAGGGTTAAATTGTAAATCCTTTTCTCATATTACTTATTGTCAACGGACATGTTATATACTGACAAAATGTCTTAAAAACCTATGCCCCTATTATAAGTTATGGATAATGCCGACAACAATCTACTCACAGTGTATTTTTAGTTGAAATGCTGTGACCAAACATGGAATTACCAACATATTTGCACTCTTTTTATTTTTCGATTTCTCATAAATATGGCATTATTCAAAGTATTTTGTCTTGTTACTTTGCCAGTTTAGTCCGAACCGAAAAGAACGTCGGGGGGAAAAAAAGCTTTGGGTACTTTAATTATAGCGAAACATAAGCTAGAATAATACTGAAATAATTCCCCTTTTTCTATGTATTCAACGCCATTTTCTGGTTTGTTTTTCGGACTGAGCGGCCAAAATACTGCGTTACTAAGGTGGGCATGCCAAACTCGTGTTTGCAGAAAGGTCAATTACCCTTCGACAATAGCATCAATGATGCAGAACCATGTCATAATGACCAACAAGTCCCTTATCAGCTGGCCTATGGATGTGTGAAAAGGATGGGAAATTCCATTTATTTATCCTTTTGGTCTCGCTAAATGGAATTGAACTTTGTTCCATTACCACTACACAAAGTTGATTTTTGATTCAGTTAAAAATAGGCACTACAAATCAAGTGTGTCTTATAGTGACAAATCCAACCCGAGAACGTCATAGAATAAAAATTTGTTCTTGATTATGATGAGTCTTTCACACATGCTTATATTTACTTAGTGTTTTGTTTGTTTCACGAATTCCTTGCCATGTATCCCACAAAGATTGATAAACTTTGTTTAAAAGGTTTCTTCACATAAGATTTCTTGGTGACTACTTTGACCTACTTTCGATTTCTTCTTTCACTTTTAAGAAATTGTTGTTGGTTCGAAAAAAAAAATATTGAAGCACTTTCTTGATACTTATCCCAAAATCGTAACATATACTTTCAGTTTAGAATATATTTAAGTCGATCTAATTAATGTGTAAAAAATGTAATTCCCCTCCCTCCCCCCCCCCCCCCCCCCCCCCCCCATTTATTCAGTGACCCCCCCCCCCCCCCCCCCCCCCCATTTATTCAGTGACCATTTTATTAATTAAGCGACCATTTTTTCATTGTCTGTCCCTAGTGTGGTCGTTTAATACAAGATTGACTGTATCTTCTTTTTCCTTTCTGAGCTACAGCTGTAATATTTTATGACTTATTATCAGGTAGGCCTTTTCCCAAATTGTTAAAATTAAATCCCTGGTGTCAAAATTGTCCCTACCCCATGAGTCATAAACTAAACACAGTTATGGCACTTAGGCAGCTTACATGGTCAAAATTTTAAAAATTTTCTTGCTCCTAACCATAAATACTAGGACTACTAAATTTGGCACAAAACTTCATCTAGTGCATCACTTTCAGATATGTATTCAGCCCTGTGATCGAAAACGGCTCTGCCCTGAGGGTCTCGTGTTAAACAGAGGCCTTAAATTCAGGAAATTTGAAAAATTTTTATACAAATACTGACTAGACCTGTATTATTTGGTATGCCCCTTTATCTTGTGGACCTTTACCAGGATTCCAGTAATTCTAGCTCTGTGCTAAAAAATGGTCTACACAGGGCATCAAATTTCGCATAACTTTAAAGAGAAAACTTTGAAAATCTTGTTTGAAACCTTTTTTTTTTTGTATGTATGGTTTGTATTTTAGACTGTGGATTGACAAGGACCATCATGGCCCCCTTGTTTGTGTTGTAGTTTCAGTTGCTAGTTTGGGGTTGTTGGGTATCTCAGAAAAAGCCCGCTCGGGTAGCTCAGTGGTTATCTGACTCGTGACTTGGTGGTTGAGAGTTTGATACCTGGTTGAGGCAAACTCTCTTTCTGGCAATTTTTTGCCTCTCGCCCCCGATGCGTGTGAGAAAAGTAGTCAGTGGCTTTGGGAAAAAAGTTGTGTCAGTACTGGTGTGAGAAAGCCAGGAAACACATTGATGCGTCACTGGCCACCATGATACGACCTGAGCAGTTAAAATGACTTAAAGCTCCCAATACAAACCAAACCAAGCATATCTCAAATTAGGCAATGTCCTATATACTGATATCAACAATGGGGATGTCACTATTAGTAAAAGGGCACATTTATTTTCTGTCAAATAAAAAATAATAGCGTTGGAATTTTATACAAGACCTCCTAGAATACATCTCTGACATCAGTAAGGTTTGTTTTTCTGATTCGGACACACACAATAATTTGAGCAAAATGTTTATGCTCTGAAAAGTTTTATGGGAGGTGGGATTGTGCTGCAGCTGTGCCAATGCATACAAACAATTAGAAATGCTGCTGACCTGTTTCTGTAGAATTTGAGTACTGGCTAAATTATGCAATAATTACATGACCGTGCATTAGATGCATAAAAAGTTGGAGATTTTTTTTTCATGACTGATTTTTACCGATGATACCTGCTGATTTCTCTACACATTTTGAGGTTTATACTTAAAAGGCCAGTTATTTCCTGTCAACAGCCTGGTAGCTTTGTGTATTGTTTTAAGGGTAATTTGTATTTTGCTAGGCAAGAGCAGCAGGATGGGGTGACACAGGTAGTCAAAGTCAGTGGAACCCAGCTGTTGGAAAACCAAAAACTCAAATACCTGCCCAGAACCCAGCAGCTTTTGGTGGGGTTGATGAACTAAACTGGAACACACCAAAGGTAAACATTTCAAACTTTTTTCCTTGCCATAAAACAGAACTGGTTCAAATGTAGGGAATGGGCAATATTGAGTCTGACCATGTATACTTGATTTTAATAGATGCTTACGTGTGATTGGTTAAAAATGACAAAATATTTAGCTTATAGATTGTAGTTTGTACCAGTTTTGTTGATATGTTGTTGGTCAAGTTTGTGAAGTTAGTGGTACAGTGTTTCAGAGCCAGTTTCTCAGCTTTATTGTTACAGTTTTTAAGTATATTGGAAACTTTATTTCATGTTATCTTTTGGTATTAAAATTACCCAGAAAATTTATTCTAAGTTTTGAAATATTTTGTGCTGCTCTCTCTGCATGAATTTGTTTTGTAAGAACAGCTTTATGAAATGAATGTAGCCAAGTATAGAAGTATGTCAACTGTCTAAAGACAGGAAAATATTCTTCTTTAGCTTAAGCCACCTCTCTGAGTTTGTAATGCTTGTATTGCAAAAGTGTTAATTTTTGTATAACTAACTTATGGAAAATAATGTAAGAATGTTGTGGAGATGCAGCACTCAACATTTCACCCAACTCTGACATCATCTAAATTGACTTGCCTGTTTCATTAAGTTAATTTTTCACGACCTAGTTTAGTTTCTTCCTTCCTGTTTTACCAGTTGTTGACTGTGGTCATTGAACATGTGGGTTTTGTAATTCATACACAAACAGCATGCTTATATATACCTTGTGAGGAATTTCAGCTTGCAAACTTAGGAGCATGTTGCATCAACTCAGTGGTAAAATTTAGAGCAGTATTGCTTCAAGAAATTACTTTTTATTTTGTATATTCATGTATCTTTCTAACTATATATCACTTCTGTTAGAACTGTTTATCTGTACTACCAAATAACATTGTTGTGTACGAATAGATGTCAACATGCATCATTGAAAGAGATTTATGATAAGAATTAAATATCAATTAATGGGGTTGGATTGGTGTCACAGAAATAGGTGCTTTAGGAACAGTGAAAGTTATGGAATTAACTGTGTCTAAATCCTATGATTGTGTGTAAAATTTTTGGCGTAAAAAATCTCCAAAATGTATCATAAACCATTTTGAGTGGCAAAATTTGGTAAAGGGAAGGTGTAAAAACAACAAAATCTATTGAACAACAATTGAGATGCCATTATTTCTTCAGAAGAGCCATCAAGCTCTTTCCAAGTGCAGCTGTTGAACATTTTAGAGTGATTCAGTTCAAGGGATAAGGGTTTTTTTTTTTAACTACTTTTGCATTTCTGAAATACTTTATGAAGGCCTCTAAAAATTATTCTATTGTTGAATTAGATTGTTTAGGTAGACATGTAAGTGAAAATAAAATTACTCAATGATTGAGATCTTTCTGATGGGAGTCTTTACCTATGTTTTGCCGGAATATTTTTCAGACAAACAGTAATTCTTAGTTTGATACCCCTAAAATCCCAGTTACATTTTATTAGCTAGAATACTTTGGTTTGCTTGCTATTTCACTGCATGGCTGGCTGTAAGGTCAGTATTTTACTTTTATTCTGTTTTTGTTTATGGGGTTAAAAAGGTTGAGATGTAGGGGGGAGTTGATGGTCTTGCAAGGAATAACAGCTGAAGCATGGAAGGAAAAAGCAAAACCAATGGTGAAAGAAACAAATGCTTGGGTATAAATTAGGAGGAATTTTGACATGGGCACCAGGATAAGAGTGTCAAGGGCAGGTAAAGGGGTCATGGTGATGTCAGAGTTGCTTATCAATTTTGTTGAGAAATTAAAAACAATTCAATTTTCCACACTGTATTCATTTTGCCTAATTCATCATTGCATCAGTTCTAGAAATTCATTGTCCTTAAAGTAAAAAAGAAAAATGAATACAGACGAGCCATGTTGGGCCAATTAAGTTGCAACTTTTTGCACCAAATGTGAAAATGTGTGGAAAACACTCAGAACAGAAATTTATACAATCTAGTAGATTTTAAATGTCAAGATATTGCAAGAACAGTGAAGAGAACTGATGTGGAGAGAGCAGTATGTAAGGTGTGTATATTTGGATTAATGTCTACAGGAGGATGTTTGGAGTGAGGAGAGTATGGGAGGTTGGGATGATGCCGACATGGGCACATGGAATGATACTGCCCAGCAAGCAAACTCCTCCTGGAACAGTGCAACAGGCTGGAACAGAGAAAAACGCAATAGTCTTAAGGTATACTTCACTTTAACAACTCAAACAATAAAAGAAGTAGGCATCAGGGATTTTTTTTTTTTTCATTAGATTTGAAAGCATTTTCATTAAACTCGTAAATTGAAAACTATCATTTCCTACTTGCTTATTTTTACATGACCTTTTCCAGATTTTCTTTTTGAATGAAAAAGTGAGGCAATATATAGTATAAGAGAAGCGAAAGATTAACCCTGATGGCTTCCTTCAGTAAACTAACACCCTAAAAGTTAAAATGCATTTGACATCATCATGGAGTAACTTTTATCTGCCCGGGTCTCTGCTTCTGTAGAACTTCTGTTACTTTTTGATGGTAGGGGTACAAGAAAGACCTCTGGAAAATTAATAAATTTTAAAAAGACAGCTTGTTTATTTTGCCCTGTAACTGTGTACCTATTACTAGTCTGTACTTGTATGACTTCGTTGTTAATGTTTTGTGTTGAGTTTGTTCATTGCAAAGAAATGCAAGTGAAATATCCATGGATGCTAAATAGATCTACCATAAACATGTACTACATGTGTAAGTCAACTCACACTTGCAAACAAAATTTGAAACTGTTTACAAGACAAGCTTTTCATCTTGTCAAAAGCATTTGCCGAATACAAAGTAAATGTGGCTGATATGATGGAATTTGTGTGTGAAAAGGTAGAAAATTGGGAAAAGGAGAACATTTTGGTTACTGTATTTCCTCTATTTAGGGTATTGTTTTCAAAAGCCTTTCCTATCAGGGCTGTTTTACATGGGATTTTTGGTATTTGATTTAGACTTGTACTGATGGAAAAAAAAAAGTTTTAAGATCTCTTGATGCCACATTTGACTTGTAATGATTAAAAAGAAGTTAGCGATTTCTTGATGCAACATACAAAATGAAGGGCATTTGAATTGCACATTTGGTACTCCATTGTTAAATTTTAAGACAGTCACTCCTCAGTAAAAAAGTAACCATTTTCTGTTCAACTTCTTTCCTGTGATTTTTTCTTTTTTCAATCTTGTTTTGGAAGAAGGTTTGTGATGGCTTAACACTTTACCAAACGACAAAATTTTAGACTGGACCAAATTGAAAGCACTTGCAGAAGACAAATTAAGCATAGCTTAAACAGTGATCTATGTATTGGATAGGGTAGAAAACATTGTGGGAAAAGGAGAAAATGCTGGTTACCAGCATTTTCTCCTTTCCAACAACATTTTCAAAAGGCTCCTTTCTAACAGTCGTTAAAAGTCGGGATTGTGTGGTAAAGGGTTAACCCTTTCCCAAACAAGCCCTGGTTTTCAGTGTCTGCAGTACAAGTCTTTTGAAAACACTGTTGGAAAAGGGGAAATTGCTCGTAACGAGCAATTTCTCCTTTTCCAACAGTGTTTTCTACCCTTTTTGAGAACTTTCTGCTATTTTCATCAAATTTAAAACTGTTGTCTGCAAACTCTTTCAATTTGGACCAGTCCAAAATCTGTCATTTGGGAAAGGGTTAACCATTTATCATACCATTAATGACCCTGAGGAAGAAGGCTTTTGAATACAATTCCAGAAAAACAGAAAAGCTTGGGAAACAGCATTTTCTCCATTTTCCACAATGTCGTCTTCCCTTTGTAAAAAAAAATTTCATGTTTTGATGTTTTAAAAAAAAATTGTTCTCTGCAAATGCTTTTAATTTGGACAAGTCCAAAACTTTGTTGTTTGGTAAAGAGTTTACTCAAGTAAGTACTATATCGTTAATAATATGATAAATCTAAAATTCAGTATATATCAATCAATGCTATTTTACCAATTACCTTGGGCAGAAAGTGTTGTATATAATTACTGGACTATGCCTGTTTAGGAATATAAATTTACTCCTTCTTTTGAAAACTTGATCATTACAGTTAGGCTGGCTTGTATTGCTTAGCAGTGTATAATTCCCTTTGTTAGCTCTTTACCAAACAAGAAATAGTGTTACTTTTAAATTGAAAGCATCTGCAGACAACAATATAAATGTGGCGCAAATGATGGAATTTGTCTTTGAAGGGGTAGAAATCATTGTGGTAAAGGGAGAAAATGCTTGTTACCAGCATTTTTTCCTTTTCCCATGTTTTCAAAAGCCTTCTTCCTCACGGTGGTTAAAATTCTGAATTGTGTGGTAAAGAGTCAAGATAGTTTAGGTGTGCTGGTAATGATGCATGCAAGATTAGTAGCCTGTTGAAGTATCAACTCTTTACCTGACAACAAAATTTTAGACTAGTCCAAATTGAAAGCATTTGCAGAAGACAAAATGAATGAGTCTCAGAAATCGAAATCTGTTTTGGGAAGGGTGGAAAACATTGTGGTAACAGGAGAAAATGCTGGTGACAAGCATTTTCTCCTTTTCCCTACAAATTTTCAGAAGTGATTTATCTCAAGGTTGTTAAAAGTGGTGATAGTCATGACTGTGTGGTAAAGGGTTAAGAGTCAAAATGACCTCTTTTTTTCCTTTTTTTAGCTCACCTGAGCACGAAGTGCTAAGGTGAGGTATTGTGATGGGTCATTGTCCTGCGTCCATCTGTCCGTCTGTCCACAATTCCTTTAAACATCTTCTCCTCCTGAACTGCTGGGCCAATCTTGATGAAACTTGGCAGGGATGTTCCGTGGGTGAAGCTCTACCAAAGTTGTTCAAGAGATTGAATTCCACCCAAAACTCTGGTTGCCATGGCAACAGAAAGGCAAAAAATAGGAAAATCTTTGAAAATCTTCTTCTCTGATTCTAGAAGGCGTAGAGCTTTGATATTTGGTATGTAGCATCTCCTAGTGGACCTCTACCAAGTTTGTTCATATGATGCCCCTGGGGTCAAAACTGGCCCCGCCCCGGGGGTCACAAGTTTTGAACATAGGAACAAAGAAGGAAAACTTTAAAATTCTTCTTCTCTGAAACTGGAAGGCGTGGAGCTTTGATATTTGGCATCTAGCATCTAGTGGACCTCTACTAAGTTTGTTCATATGATGCCCCTGGGGTCGAAACTGGCCCCACCCCAGGGGCCACAAGTTTTGAACATAGGAACAAAGAAGGAAAACTTTAAAAATCTTCTCTGATTCTAGAAGGCATAGAGCTTTGATATTTGGGATGTAGCATCTCCTAGTGGACCTCTACCAAGTTTGTTCATATGATGCCCCTGGGGTCAAAACTGGCCCCGCCTGGGGGGGTCACAAGTTCGAACATAGGAACAAAGAAGGAAAACTTTAAAATTCTTCTTCTCTGAAACTGGAAGGCGTGGAGCTTTGATATTTGGCATCTAGCATCTCCTAGCGGACCTCTACCAATTTTGTTCATATGATGCCCCTGGGGTCAAAACTGGCCCCGCCCCGGGGGTCACAAGTTTTGAACATAGGAACAAAGAAGGAAAACTTTAAAATTCTTCTTCTCTGATTCTAGAAGGCATAGAGCTTTGATATTTGGTATGTAGCATCTCCTAGTGGACCTCTACCAAGTTTGTTTATATGATGTCCCTTGGGGTCAAAACTGGCCCTGCCCCGGGGGTCACAAGTTTCGAACATAGGAACAAAGAAGGAAAAATTTAAAATTCTTCTTCTCTGAAACTGGAAGGCATAGGGCTTTGATATTTGGTATGTAGCATGTCCTAGCGGACCTCTACCAACTTTGTTCATACGATGCCTCTGGGGTCAAAACTGGCCCTGCCCGGGGGGTCATAAGTTTTGAACATAGGAACACAGAAGGAAAACTTTAAAAATCTTCTTCTCTGATTCTAGATGGCATAGAGCTTTGATATTTGGTATGTAGCATCTCCTAGTGGACCTCTACCAAGTTTGTTCATATGATCCCCCTCGGGTCAAAACTGGCCCCGCCCCGGGGGTCACAAGTTCTAACATAGGAACAAAGAAGGAAAACTTTAAAATTCTTCTTCTCTGAAACTGGAAGGCGTAGAGCTTTGATATTTGGTATGTAGCATCTCCTAGTGGACCTCTACCAAGTTTGTTCATACGTTGCCCCTGGTGTCAAAACTGGCCCTGCCCAAGGGGTCACAAGTTCTAACATGGGAACAAAGAAGGAAAACTTTAAAATTCTTCTTTTCTAAATCTTGAAGGCATACAGCTTTGTTATTTGGTATGTAGTGTTCTAAGTTTGTTAGCCCACCTGAGCACAACATATTCAGTCAGTTTGAAATTGGGTCACCTGGGGTCATAAACTAGGTCACTAGGTCAAATTAAAGAAATACCTTGTGAGCACTCTAGAGGCCACATTCATTGCTCAAATGACCTGAAATTTGGTCAGAATGTTTGTCTTGATAAAATCTTACATGAGTTTGGATTTAGGTCACCTGGGATCATAAACTAGGTCACTAGTTCAAATTAAAGTAATTCCTTGTGGGCACTCTAGAGGCCACATTTTTGGCTCAATTTACTTGAAAATTGGTCAGAATGTTTGTCTTGATAAAATCTCACACGAGTCCGAATTTGGGTCATGTGGGGTCTTAAATTAGGTCACTAGGTCAAATTGAAGAAATACCTTGTGTGCACTCGAGGCCACATTTATTGTTCAATTGATTTGAAAATTGGTCAAAATGTTTGTCTTGATGAAATCTTAGATGAGTTTGGATTTGGGTCACCTGGGCTCATAATCTAGGTCACGAGGTCTAACTAAAGAAACACCTTTAGGGCACTCTAGAGGTCACATTTCTTGCTCAATTGACTTGAAAGTTGGTCAGAATGTTTGTCTTGATGAAATATTGGGTGAGTTCAAAACTGGGTCAGCTGGGGTCATAAACTAGGTTACTGGGTCAAATTTAAGAAAAACTTTGTGGGCACTCTAGAGGCCACATTTATTGCTCAATTAACTCGAAAACTGTTCAGAATGTTTGTCTTGATAAATTTTTTGATGAGTTCTTAATTGGGTCACGTGGGGTGATAAATTAGGTTACTAGGTCAACTTACGGAAATTCCTTGTGGATGCTCTAGAGGCCATATTTTAAGCTCAATTGACCTGACAGTTGGTCAGAAATTGAATTATGCACGTTGAGTGAATTTCGCCTATTGACTCAGGTGAGCATCCAGGGCCATCATGGCCCTCTTGTTCCCAAAAGTTGTCTATCTAAAACATTCGTCAAAATTTGTGTATGTTGTGTGCAGCAAAACATGTTTTGCAACAAAATAGAAAACAAGTAGAAGCTTTGAATAGAGGAACAAGATAACTGTGCAGCAAATCTTGAAGTACACAATTCAGCACTGACTTGCCAGAGTGTCATTGTGACAGAATGGGTAGTACAATTCACCTGCCTTTATCATGCAGATTTTCTAGGACATTATCCCATGGAATTAGAAAAATGTCCCGTCATAGTGTACTTGACGGGTCTTGGGCCCTTTCAGATTTAAGAGTTAATATTACGTTTGTCTACTTATTTGAATCCTTTACCAGACAATCCCGATTTTTAACAACCCCGTAAGAGAAGACTTAGGAAACAAGAGGGCCATGATGGCCCTGTATCGCTCCACTGGCTTATAAATATAAACCATGAAGAAAAGTCTTCACTATATAAGCCCTTATAAAACTTTGACCCCAGGGCTACAGTCTGACTAAATGGGGAATATATGTATTAGAAGAATAACATGCCAGATGTTGGAGTTCTTGGCCTTATGGCTGGTAACAAGATGGTTTCTGAACTTTTCACTCCATAAACCCATGTAAAACCTGTGACCCCTGGTGCAGGGCCAAACTTGATCCTAGAGCTGTAACTTGGGCCCTCTTTGTAACTGTCTACTAGATAATGCTATAATTATATGCAAAATTTGGTAGCCTAAGCCTTATGGCTATGTACACCAAGATTTAAAAGTTTTCCCTATGTAAGCCTATGTAAATCTTGTGACTAAATGGGGAATATATGTATTAGAAGAATAACATGCCAAATGTGGGAGTTCTTGGCCTTATGGCTGGTAACAAGATGGTTTCTGAACTTTTCACTCCATAAACCCATGTAAAACTTGTGACCCCTGGTGCAGGGCCAAACTTGATCCTAGAGCTGTAACTTGGGCCCTCTTTGTAACTGTCCACTAGATAATGCTATAATTATATGCAAAATTTGGTAGCCTAAGCCTTATGGCTATGTACACCAAGATTTAAAAGTTTTCCCTATGTAAGCCTATGTAAATCTTGTGAACCCCCCCCCCCCCCCCAAGTATGAGGCCAAATTGACCCCAGGACTATACTTTGGGCACTTTTGGTAGACCCCAACTAGATCAAGCTAAATGCCAAATTTGGTAGCCCTATGCCTTATGGTTTCAGACAAGAAGATTTTTAAAGTTTTCTCTATATAAGCCTATGTAAAACTTGTGACCCCTGGGGAAAAGCCAATTTTGACCCCAGGGCTATAATTTCAAGAAACATGATAGAGGTCTACTACATAAAGCTACATGCCAAATTTGGTAGCCCTATGCCTTATGGTTTCAGACAAGAAGATTTTTAAAGATTTCCAATATTTTTCAGTTTTGTTGCCATGGCAACCAGAGTTTTTGAAGGAATCAAATTCTTTCAAGAAATTCTGAAGAGGACCATGGCAGGATCATTTCTGTGAAGTTTCATGAAAATTGGATGGGTAGTTTCAGAGAAGAAGATGTTTGAAATAAAAAGTTAACGGACGGACACACGCACGGACGGACGGACGCACGACGGACACCGGGCCATGACATAAGCCCACTGGCCTTTGGCCAGTGGAGCTAAAAATTGTGAGTAAAAGAGAAAATGCTGGTAACCAGCATATTTTCCTTTACCCACAGTGTCCTTTTTAGCTCCACTAGTTATGGGTGGATTTCAATCTCTTGAACAACTTTGGTAGAGCTTCACCTGAGGAACATCCCTGCCAAGTTTCATCAAGATTGGCCCAGTGGTTTAGGAGGAGAAGATGTTTAAAGAAATTGTGGACGACGGACGACGGACATTGGGCGATCACAAAAGCTCACCTTGAGCACTTTGTGCTCAGGTGAGCTAAAACAAGAGGGCCATGATGGCCCTGTATCGCTCCACTGGCTTATAAACCATAAATACTAAACATTTCAATTCTGAGCCACATGGTTTCAAAATGAAGACTTATAAATTTTTCTCTGTAAAAGCCCATGTGAAAGTTGAGACCCGCAGGGCAAATCCATTTTTGATCCCAGAGCTATAATTACTTGAACCCTGGTAGAGGTCCACAAGATAAAGCCACATGCCAAAATAATACAAGTCTATGTTGTATGGTTATAAATAAAGTGATTTTCAATTTTTGTCCATATGAAGCCTCTCTAAAACATAAGACCCCTGATGCAAGGCTAATTTCAAAAAAAAAAAAATCAAAACAGGAAGATTTAAGTTGTAACTGTGTAAGCCCATTTAAAACTTGTGACCCCTGCGGCAGGGCCAATTTTGACCCCAGGGCTAAAATTTTGGCCTGCTTGGTAGAGGCCCACTATATATAGCTACATGCAAAATTTGGTAGCTCTAGGCCTTATGGTTAGGTTCAGGAAGATTTTTAAAGTTTTCTCTATATAAGCCTATGTAAAACTTGTGACCCCTGGGGCAGAGCCAATTTTGACCCCAGGGCTATAATTTGAAGAAACTTGATAGAGGTCTGCTACATAAAGCTACATGCCAAATTTGGTAGCCCTATGCCTTATGGTTTCAGACAAGAAGATTTTTAAAGATTTCCAATATTTTTCAGTTTTGTTGCCATGGCAACCAGAGTTTTTGAAGGAATCAAATTCTTTCAAGAAATTCTGAAGAGGACCATGGCAGGATCATTTCTGTAAAGTTTCATGAAAATTGGATGGGTAGTTTCAGAGAAGAAGGATGTTTGAAATAAAAAGTTAACGGACGGACACACGCACGGACGGACAGACGCACGACGGACACCGGGCCAAGGTGAGCTTTTGTGATCGCCCAGTGTCCGTTGTCCGTTGTCCACAATTTCTTTAAACATCTTCTCCTCCTAAACCACTGGGCCAATCTTGATGAAACTTGGCAGGGATGTTCCTCAGGTGAAGCTCTACCAAAGTTGTTCAAGAGATTGAAATCCACCCATAACTAGTGGAGCTAAAAAGGACACTGTGGGTAAAGGAAAATATGCTGGTTACCAGCATTTTCTCTTTTACTCACAATTTTTAGCTCCACTGGCCAAAGGCCAGTGGGCTTATGTCATGGCCCGGTGTCCGTCGTGCGTCCGTCCGTCTGTGCGTGTGTCCGTCCGTTATGGCAACCAAAAGGAAAAAAATAGCAAAATCTTTAAAATTCTTCTTCTCTGAAACTGTAAGGCGTAGAGCTTTGATATTTGGCATGTAGCATCTCCTAGTGGACCTCTGCCAAGTTTGTTCATATGACGCCCCTGGGGTCAAAACTGGCCCCGCCCGGTGGTCACAAGTTTCGAACATAGGAACAAAGAAGGAAAACTTTAAAATTCTTCTTCTCTGAAACTGGAAGGCGTAGAGCTTTGATATTTGGCATGTAGCATCTCCTAGTGGACCTCTACCAAGTTTGTTCATATGATGCCTCTGGGGTCAAAACTGGCCCCGCCCCGGGGATAAAAAATTTCGAACATAGGAACAAATAAGGAAAACTTTAAAATTCTTCTTCTCTGAAACTGGAAGGTGTGGAGCTTCGATATTTGACATGTAGCATCTTCTAGTGGACCTCTACCAAGTTTGTTCATATGACGCCCCTGGGGTCAAAACTGGCCCCACCCCGGGGGTCACAAGTTTCGAACATAGGAACAAAGAAGGAAAACTTTAAAATTCTTCTTCTTTGAAACTGGAAGGCGTAGAACATTGATATTTGGCATGTAGCATCTCCTAGTGGACCTCTAACAAATTTGTTCATATGATGCCCTTGGGGTCAAAACTGGCCCCGCCCTGGGGGTCACAAGTTCAAACATAGGAACAAAGAAGGAAAACTTTAAAATAATTCTTCTCTGAAACTGGAAGGCATGGAGCTTTGATGTTTGGCATGTAGCATCTCCTAGTGGACCTCTACCAAGTTTGTTCATATGATGTCCCTGGGGTCAAAACTGGCCCCGCCCTGGGGATCACAAGTTTCGAACATAGGAACAAAGAAGGAAAACTTTAAAATTCTTCTTCTCTGAAACTGTATGGCGTAGAACTTTGATATTTGGCATCTAGCATCTCCTAGCGGACCTCTACCAAGTTTTTTCATACAATGCTCCTTGGGTCAAAACTGGCCCTGCCCCGGGGGTCATAAGTTCTAACATAGGAACAAAGAAGGAAAACTTTAAAATTCTTCTTTTCTAAACCTTGAAGGCATAGAGCTTTGTTATTTGGTATGTAGTGAACCTGTTCTAAGTTTGCTAGCCCACCTGAGCACAACATGTTCAGTCAGTTTGAAATTGGGTCACATGGGGTCATAAACTAGGTCACTCAGTGAAATTAAATAGATACCTTGTGGGCACTCTAGAGGCCACATTTATTGCTCAAATGACCTGAAATTTGGTCAGAATGTTTGTCTTCATAAAATCTCGGATGAGTTTGGATTTAGGTCACCTGGGATCATAAACTAGGTCACTAGTTCAAATTAAAGTAATTCCTTGTGGGCACTCTAGAGGCCACATTTTTGGCTCAAATGACTTGAAAATTGGTCAGAATGTTTGTCTTAGTAAAATTTCACGAGTCCGAATTTGGGTCATGTGGTGTCTTAAATTAGGTCACTTGGTCAAATTAAAGAAATACCTTGTGTGCACTCTAGAGGCCGCATTTATTGTTCAATTGATTTGAAAATTGGGTAAAATGTTTCGCTTGAGGAAATCCATGATGAGTTCAAAAGTGCGTCACCTGGGGTCATAATCTAGGTCACTTGGTCAAATTAAAGAAATACCTTGAGGGCACTCTAGAGGCTACATTTCTTGCTCAATTGACTTGAAAATTGGTCAGAATGTTTGTCTTGATGAAATATCAGATGAGTTTGATATTGGATCACCTGGGGTCATAAACTAGGTCATTTGGTCAAATTAAAGAAATACCTTGTAGGCACTCTAGAGGCCACATTTATTGCTCAAATGACCTGAAATTTGGTCAGAATTTTTGTCTTGATAAAATCTCGAATGGGTTTTGATTTGGGTCAACTGGGGTCATAAACTAGGTCACTAGGTCAAATTATAGAAATACCTTGTGGGCACTCTAGAGGTCACATTTTTTGCTCAGTTGGCCTGAAATTTGGTAAGAATGTTTGTCTTGATAAAATCTCAAATGGGTTTGGATTTAGGTCACCTGGGATCATAAACTAGGTCACTAGGTCAAATTAAAGAAATACCTTGTGGGCACTCTAGAGGCCAAATTTTTTGCTCAAATGACTTGTCTTGATAAAATCTCACATGAGTCCGAATTTGGGTCAACTTGGATCATAAACTAGGTCATTAGGTCAAATTAAAGAAATACCTTTTGGGCACTCTAGAGGCCAAGCCACATTTATTGCTCAATTGACTTGAAAATTGTTCAAAATGCTTGTCTTGATAAAATCTCTTGAAAAAATCTAGGATGAGTTTAAAATTGGGTCACCTGGGTCATAATCTCGGTCACTAGGTCAAATTAAAGAAATACCTTGTGGTCACTCTTGAGGCTACAAATCTTGCTTATTTATTTCTCAATTGATTTAAAAATTTGTCCAAATGTTTGTCTTGATAAACCCTACATGAGTCTGAATTTGGGTCATGTGGCGTCTTAAATTAGGTCACTAGGTCAAATTAAAGAAATACCTTGTGGGCACTTTAGAGGCCTCATTTATCGTTCAATTGATTTGAAAATTGCTTAAAATGTTTGTCTTGATGAAATCTAGGTCGAGTTCAAAATTGGGTCACCTGGGCTCATAATCTAGGTCACTAGGTCAAATTACAGAAATACCTTTAGGGCACTCTAGAGGTCACATTTCATGCACAATTGACTTGAAAGTTGGTCAGAATGTTTGTCTTGATGAAATATTGGGTGAGTTTGAAATTGGGTCAGCTGGGGTCATAAACTAGGTTACTTAGTCAAATTTAAGAAACACTTTGTGGGCACTCTAGAGGCTACATTTATTGCTCAATTAACTTGAAAACTGTTCAGAATGTTTGTCTTGATAAATTTTTTGATGAGTTCTATCACATGGGGTGATAAATTAGGTCACTAGGTCAACTTACGGAAATTCCTTGTGGATGCTCTAGAGGCCACATTTTAAGCTCAATTGACCTGACAATTGGTCAGAAATTGGATAATGCACGTTGAGTGAATTTCGCCTATTGACTCAGGTGAGCGACCCAGGGCCATCATGGCCCTCTTGTTTTTTTAATCTTATCAAAGACAGAAATCATCATTTGAGCCACATTTATTTTGTTATCTGCAATGCTTTTAATTTGGTTGAGTCCAAAGTGTTGTCATTTGGTAAAGAGTTGGAAATACCTCCTGTCTCTGGAAGTTTATGGGACAAATGTCCTCACTGGATAATCCTTGACAGGACTCTGCTTTAATCAAACACTCTTTTATATATTTCTGCCAGCCACTAACACTTACACCGACCATACTGTAACAGATTGTCCTCACTGGATAATCCTTGACAGGACTCTGCTTTAATCAAACACTCAAATTCTCAGCATTTAGTTTTTGGTATGGCTTGAGAACAGAACATATTGTATTTTCTTTCTCTGAAATATCAAGTACCAGAAGCTGGACTATCAAATAATTAAAGTAACAAAAGAATAACAGTTGAAAGGATAGCTTACTTGATAGAGTTGCTTAATTATGGGTTTTAAGCTAGCTGGTTTGAATTCTGCTGGCGGGAAAAAGAATTTCAAAACCAGGTAAAACATAAACAACAGATAGTGTGACTTGGCAACTTTCGTCTTTTAAAGTATTTATATTTCTGCCAGCCACTAACACTTACACTGACCATACAATAACAGATTGTCATCATATCAGTAATTTCCATCCTTTTAATTTAAATGGTATGGTTTAAATTTAACTGCATTTTAATACCTTTATTGTGCATTTTAGCAGCTATTGGGGCTTTAACCCTTTACCACACAATCCCGACTTTCATCGACCCTGAGAAAGAAGCCTTTTGAAAACATTGTTGGAAAGGGAGAAAATGCTGGTGACCAGCATTTTCTCCTTTTCCAAGAATGGTTTCTACCCTTCCCAAAACAAATTTCAATATTTCAGTCACATTTATCTTGTCGTCTGCAAATGCTTTTAACCCTGTCCCGAACGACAAATTTTGGACTGGTCCAAATTGAAAGAGTTCGCAGACGACAATTTTAAATTCGATGAAAATGGCAGAAAGTTCTCAAATAGGGTAGAAAACACTGGGGGGAAAGGAGAAATTGCTTGTTACGAGCAATTTCTCCTTTTCCCACAGTGTTTTCAAAAGACTTGTACTGCAGACATGTGAAAACCAGGGGAAAGAGTTAATTTGGAGGGGTCTTAAATTTTGTTGTTTGGTAAAGAGTTAATACCAATGGGATAATGAAGATACATCAAATGCCATTGTATTGTGCTTATACCAATGGAATAACAAAGGTACATCAATCTCCGATGTATTTTGTTGATAGAAATAACATAATAAAGATACATCAATTGCCATTGTATTGTGTTAGTACCAATCTGATCTCAGAGATACATCAGATTCCTTTTTATTGTGTTGATACAAAAGATTTAACAAAGAAACATCAATACCACTGTATTGTATTAATACCAGTCTGATGACAAAGATACAGTTAACTCTCCTAATGTCAAAATTGCTTATCTCAAAATGCCTGTTATTTCAAAGTCATAGCTATGTCTGAAATTTGTGTCTTTATTTCATTTTGATTTTTGTTTTTATCTTGAAGCCACTGCATTTAAAAAAAAAAGGTATGGCAAGTAATTTTTTTGAGCGTAGTTTCATACCTCTGATCATATTTTCATCCATATGTCTGCCATTAATGGAAGATTATAAGGTCCCAATTCACACAATGCAATGTTATCTTAACCCTTTACCACACAATCCCGACTTTTAACGACCCTAAGCAAAAAGCTTTTGGAAAACATTTTGGGAAAAGGAGAAAATGCTGGTAACCAGAAAATGTTACCAGCATTTTCTCCTTTTCCCACAATGTTTTCTACCTGATCAAAGACAGATTTCATCGTTTGAGCCGTATTCAATTTTTGGTCTGCAAATGCTTTCGATTTGGACAAGTCTAAAATTCTGTCGTTTGGTAAAGGGTTAACCCTTCATATATACACCGGTAATGCATACTAAGCACTGCCCAGTGTTTATTGATAAGCAATGTAGGCTGGTTTTCAGGTAGAATACTAGCATCAAAATGGCTCCCAACAGTGTGCCAAAGTAAAACTGATACAGCTTCACATTACACTGTTTTTCAAAGCTGTTTGATAGTTTAACAAAGTAATTAAAGTTATATACTTATGTTTTATCTTGATTATTTGTTTAATGTTGAATAATTTTTTCATGCATGGAGAATTAGGTATCTGCATGAAAAATAAAATAATTTTCTAGGAGCACATGCATTTCTGCCAGAGTTGTTCGGTGCTAAATATGGTCAGCCTTTTCAGAATCATTTTCTCTACAAAATTGGTGGTCTCTTAGCTTACTTCATTTAACCTGATCCTGACCTTTATGCTGAATATATAAGCTGGCATATAAATTGAACTCATGACTATTATTCGGGAAGTTAAGTTCGCATTCACTGAAGTTACAGAAGACATGAGGTAGTTCTCTGTATATACACAGGTAAGACATTTAATACACGCAATACCGTATGTAATATTTCTCTGACCACTCGGGACATAATAATTATGCCGTAGGTAAAAACAGAATATTAATTTATGTAAATGATACTGACCTGGTTCAGGTTAAATGATTTGAGCTATAACAACAGTATTTTGCATAAGATGATCAGGAAAGAATTTTGAAAAAAAAAAAAATTATTTCATTCTTTTACTCTCTGCTGGTCTGAGTTAAAATGTACACAGTCTCCAGAAAAGAATTTCTTTCACATCAAACCTTAGAAGATTGAACTTGACACAGCTGCATCCATCTCATTCTCCAACTCATCAGTTCAGATTTCTGGTGTTGAAACTGGCTAATATTAATATCACAGCAATATTAAGTTATTAGTCCCCTACCGGCGAAGCTGAAGGGGAATTTAGGTTTGCACTCCGTCCGTCTGTCTGTCCGTCTGTCCATCTGTCCGTCAGTCCGGCAATTCAGTTTTCCGGCTTTTTTTTCTAAACGCTGGTACATATTGAGCTGAGTTTTGGTGTGTAAGTCACCCACCATCACTTACAGATCAAGTTCGACTTGCGTTCCGGTCTACTGGTTTTTCACGGATTTACGGGCTTTGGACTTACAAAATTTCACTGATAAATCAGTTTTCCGGACTTTTTTTCTAAATGCTGGTAGATATTCACCTGACTTTTGCTGTGCAAGTCAACCACCATGACTTACAGATCAAGTTCGACTTTAGTTCTGGTCCACTGGTTTTTCACGGATTTACTGGCCTTGGACTTACAAAATTTCACTGATAAATCAGTTTTCCGGACTTTTTTTTCTAAATGCTGGTAGATATTCACCTGACTTTTGCTGTGCAAGTCAACCACCATTACTTACAGATCAAGTTCAAGTTTTATCCTGCTCCACTGCTTTTTGACGCATTTACGGGCCTTGGACTTACAAAATTTCACTGATAAAACATTTTTCCGCACTTTTTAGCTCACCTTAGCACAACGTGCTAAAGGTGAGCTATTGTGATCGCCCTATGTCCGGTGTCCGGCGTCCGTCAACAATTTCTTTAAACATCTTCTCCTAAACCACTGGGCCAATCTTGATGAAACTTGGCAGGGATGTTCCTTGGGTAAAGCTCTACCAAAATTGTTCAAAGAATTGAATTCCACCCACAACTCTGGTTGCCATGGCAACAAAAAGGAAAAAAAAGCAAAATCTTTGAAAATCTTCTTCTCTGAAACTAGAAGGCGCAGAGCTTTGATATTTGGTATGTAGCATTCCCTAGTGGACCTTTACCAAGTTTGTTCATTTCATGCCCCTGGGGTCAAAACTGGCCCCGCCCCGGGGGTCACAAGTTTGAGCATAGTCATAAAGAAGGAAAACTTTAAAAATCTTCTTCTCTAAAACTTGAAGGCGTAGAGCTTTGATATTTGGCATGTAGCATCTCCTAGTGGACCTCTACCAAGTTTGTTCAAATGATGCCCCTGCGGTCAAAACTGGCCCCGCCCCAGGGGTCGCAATTTCCAACATAGGAACAAAGAAGGAAAACTTTAAAAATCTTCTTCTCTAAAAGTAGAAGGCATAGAGCTTTGATATTTGGCATGAAGCATCTCCTAGTGGACCTCTACCAAGTTTGTTCATATGATGCCCTTGGGGTCAAAACTGGCCCTGCCCCGGGGGTCACAAGTTCGAACATAGGAACAAAGAGGGGCAACTTTAAAAATTGTCTTCTCTGAAACTGGAAGGCGTAGAGCTTTGATATTTGGTATGTAGCATTGCCAAGTGGACCTCTACCAAGTTTGTTCATATGATGCCCCTGGGTCAAAACTGGCCCAGCCCCGGGGGTCACAAGTTCGAAGATAGGAACAAAGAAGGAAAACTTTAAATTTCTTTTTTTCTTAAACGGGAAGGTGTAGAGCTTTGATATTTGGCATGTAGCATTTCCTAGTGGACCTCTACCAAGTTTGTCCATATGATGCCCCTGGGTCAAAACTGGCCCAGCCCCGGGGGTCACAAGTTCGAACATAGGAACAAAGAAGGAAAACTTTAAAATTCTTCTTTAAAACTGGAAGGCGTAGAGCTTTGATATTTGGTATGTAGTGATTCTGTTCTAAGTTTGTTTGCCCGTCTGAGCGCAACAAGTTCATTGAGTTCAAAATTGGGTCATCTTGGGTCATAAACTAGGTCACTAGGTCAAATTAAAGAAATACCTTGTTGGCACTCTCGAGGCCACATTATTTGCTCAATTGCCTTTAAAATTAGTTAGAAAGTTTGTCTTTATAAAGTCTCACATAAGATTAATTTGGGTCAACTTGGGTCATAAACTAGTTCACTGGGTCAAATTAAAGAAATACCTTGTTTGCACTCTGGAGGCCACATTTATTGCTCAAATGACCTGAAATTTGGCCAGAATATTTGTCTTGATGAAAGACCAGATGAGTTTGGATTTGGGTCACCTGGAACCATAAACTAGGTCATTAGGTCAAAATAAAGAAATACCTTGTGGGCACTTTAGAGGCCACATTATTTGCTTAATTGCCTTGAAAATTGGTCAGAATGTTTGTCTTTGTAAAATCTCACATGAGTCTGAATTTGGGTCAACTTGGGTCATAAACTAGTTCACTTGGTCCAATTAAAGAAATAGCTGGTGGGCACTCCAGAGGCCACATTTATTATTCATTTGATTTGAAAATTGGTTAAAATGTTTCTTTTGATATAGACAAAGACCAGTTCAAATTTGGGTCATCTGGGGTCATAATCTAGGTCACTAGGTCAAATTAAAGAAATATCTTTAGGGCACTCGAGGCCACATTTTTTGCTCAATTGACTTGAAAATTGGTCAGAATGTTTGTCTTTATGAAATATGAGTTTGAAATTGGGTCACCTGCGGTCAAAAACTAGGTCACATGGTCAAATTAAAGAAAAACCTTTAAGGCACTCTGCTAAGGTGAGCGACCCAGGACCATCATGGCCCTCTTGTTTAGCTATTGTGATCGTGCTGTGTCTGGCGTCTGTCGTCAACTTTTTACCTTGTGTACGCTCTAGAGGCCACATTTTCAGTCCAATCCTCATGAAACTTGGTCAGAATGTTTGTCTTGATAAAATCTCGGACGAGTTTGAAATTGGGTCATGTGGGGTAAAAAACTAGGTAACTAGGTCAAATCTTCGAAAAACCTTGTGTACGCTCTAGAGGCCACATTTTCAGTCCAATCCTCATGAAACTTAGAACGTTTGTCTTGATAAAATCTCGGACGAGTTTGAAATTGGGTCATGTGGGGTCAAAAACTAGGTCACTAGGTCAAATCTTCGAAAAACAGTGTATGCTCTAGAGGCCACATTTTCAGTCAGATACTCGTGAAACTTGGTCAGAATGTGTCTTGATAAAATCTGGGACGAGTTTGAAATTGGGTCATGTGGGGTCAAAAACTAGGTCACTAGGTCAAATTTCAGAAAAACCTTGTGTACGCTCTAGAGGTCACATTTTCCGTTGGATCCTCATGAAACTTGGTCAGAATGTGCGTCTTGATAAAGTCTGGGACGAGTTTAAAATTGGGTCTTGTGGAGTCAAAAATTAGGTCACTAGGTCATATCTTCGAAAAACCTTGTGTGTGCTCTAGAGGTCACACTTTCAGTCAGATACTTGTCAAATTTGGTCAGAATGTTTGTCTTGATAAAATCTCGGACGAGTTCGAAATTGGGTCATGTGGGGCCAAAAACTAGGTCACTAGGTCAGATCTTCAAAAAACCTTGTGTACGCTCTAGAGGCCACGTTTACAGTCAAATACTTAGGAAACTTAGTCAAATACTTAGGAAACTTGGTCAGAATGTTTGGCTTGATAAAATCTCACATGAGTTCAAAATTGGGTCATGTGTGGTCAAAAGCTAGGTCACTAGGTCAAAACATGGAAAAACCTTGTGCACGCTATAGAGGCCACATTTTCAGTCAGATACTTGTGAAATTTGGTCAGAATGTTTGGCCTATTGACTCAGGTGAGCGATCCAGGGCCATCATGGCCCTCTTGTTTCTAAATGCTGCTACATATAGAGCTGATTTTTGGTGTGTACATCAACCACCATGACTTACACATCAAGTTCGAGTTTCGTCCCGCTCCACTGCTTTTTGACGCATTTATGGGCCTTGGACTTCAAAAATTTCACTGACATGCCAGCGATACATACGGCCGGTATGGGACAGTGTATTGCTATGCAATACTATCAGAATGCTTGTTAAATGATATAATTCATTGATAGACAATTTTCTTGCAAAACCCCCTCAGATTTGTTGTAACTTCCTGTCATTGTTTATGATGCCATTCTAACTAACGAAGGTCCAAAAATACCCTGCATTTGTTTGGTTTGAGCTAAAAGTAGTAGCATAGCATTCAGATGAAAAGAGAAACATTATTCAAGGGGAGAATGTTTTCAGATTTGTTGCATTTTGGATAGGTTTGAACCAATCAAACATTCTTTCACAATGGTCTTTTTGAGGCGTACGTATGCGTCACTGGGATTTTTCGAAATGGAAATCACAACACAGATAAGCGTTTCTCGTTGATTTGTATCTCTTGCTAATTGCTCAGATTTTGAGTGAACATAAAGTCAATTTTGTCATGTATATAAATCAGGTGTTGAAAGGAGCTTAAAGACGAATAGATTGCTGTAGACTTTGATGTTCCACAAAGCAACTTCGACAATTTATCCCCGTCCTACTTTATGTTTGCAGAGCCCCCATAGCTGAGTCGGTAGGGTACAGGACTTGAGAACAGGAGGTCGCTGGTTTGATCCCTGGCTCGGCGAATTTCTTTCCGAGGATTGATGATAATCATTGCGATGGGATTCATTCCTCTCTCACTGCTGACCATTGTTTCGACGATGGTTATGTGGGAAAGCAGCCAGTGGCTTGGAAAGAATATTGTGTGTAGTACTGGTAAAAGAAACTCCAGGAAAGCATGGATAGGTGCACTGGCAGCCACGAAATAACTGAAATAATGTTGAAAACGGCATTAAACACCATACAATCAATCAACCTATTTTATATTTACTTCCGGTTTTCAATCAAGCTTGCTTTGACTTCTTATAATGAACTCCTGGTATGTCAAAGTATTTTGTTGTCCACAGGGATTCAAGATAATGAGAGTTGACTGTATATCAATTTTTAGAATACTATTACTCCCTTATATCTGGGGGTCTGATCAATTGCCATTGCATTGTGTTGATACCAATGAGATAACAAAGATACATCAATCTCCATTGTATGGTGCTACTACAAATTACATAATAAAGATACATCAGGGCCATTTTTAGCTCACCTTAGCACAACATGCTAAAGGTGAGCTATTGTGATCGCCCTATGTCCGTCGTCTGTCGTCTGTCATCCATCGTCTGTCAACAATTTCTTTAAACATCTTCTCCTGAACCACTGGGCCAATCTTGATGAAACTTGGCAGGGATGTTCCTTGGGTGAAGCTCTACCAAAATTGTTCAAAGAATTGAATTCCACCCACAACTCTGGTTGCCATGGCAACAAAAAGGAAAAAAAAGCAAAATCTTTGAAAATCATCTTCTCTGAAACTAGAAGGCGCAGAGCTTTGATATTTGGTATGTAGCATCTCCTAGTGGACCTCTACCAAGTTTGTTCATTTGATGCCCCTGGGGTCAAAACTGGCCCCGCCCCGGGGGTCACAAGTTTGAGCATAGTAACAAAGAAGGAAAACTTTAAAAATCTTCTTCTCTGAAACTTGAAGGAGTAGAGCTTTGATATTTGGCATGTAGCATCTCCTAGTGGACCTCTACCAAGTTTGTTCATATGATGCCCCTGGGGTCAAAACTGGCCCCGCCCCGGGAGTCACAATTTCCAACATAGGAACAAAGAAGGAAAACGTTAAAAATCTTCTTCTCTAAAACTAGAAGGCATAGAGCTTTGATATTTGGCATGAAGCATCTCCTAGTGGACCTCTACCAAGTTTGTTCATATGATGCCCTTGGGGTCAAAACTGGCCCTGCCCCGGGGGTCACAAGTTCAAACATAGGAACAAAGAGGGGAAACTTTAAAAATCATCTTCTCTGAAACTGGAAGGCGTAGAGCTTTGATATTTGGTATGTAGCATTGCCTAGTGGACCTCTACCAAGTTTGTACATATGATGCCCCTGGGGTCAAAACTGGCCCCACCCCGGGGGTCACAAGTTTGAGCATAGTAACAAAGAAGGAAAACCTTAAAAATCTTCTTCTCTGAAACTTGAAGGCGTAGAGCTTTGATATTTGGCATGTAGCATCTCCTAGTGGACCTCTACCAAGTTTGTTCATATGATGCCCCGGGGGTCACAATTTCCAACATAGGAACAAAGAAGGAAAACTTTAAAAATCTTCTTCTCTAAAACTAGAAGGCATAGAGCTTTGATATTTGGCATGAAGCATCTCCTAGTGGACCTCTACCAAGTTTGTTCATATGATGCCTTTGGGGTCAAAACTGGCCCTGCCCCAGGGGTCACAAGTTCAAATATATGAACAAAGAGGGGAAACTTTAAAAATCATCTTCTCTTAAACTGGAAGGCGTAGAGCTTTGATATTTGGTATGTAGCATTGCCTAGTGGACCTCTACCAAGTTTGTCCATATGATGCCCCTGGGGTCAAAACTGGGCCCACCCCGGGGTCACAAGTTTGAGCATAGTAACAAAGAAGGAAAACTTTAAAAATCTTCTTCTCTGAAACTTGAAGGCGTAGAGCTTTGATATTTGGTATGTAGCATCTCCTAGTGGACTTCTACCAAGTTTATTCCAAGGATGCTGCTTGGGTCAAAACTGGCCCAGCCCCTGGGGTCACAAGTTCGAACATAGGAACAAAGAAGGAAAACTTTAAAATTCTTCTTTTCTGAAACCGAAAGGTGTGGAGCTTTGATATTTGGTATGTTGCATCTCCTAGTGGACCTCTACCAAGTTTGTTCATATGATGCCCCTGGGTCAAAACTGGCCCCGCCCCGAGGGTCACAAGTTCGAAGGTAGGAACAAAGAAGGAAAACTTCAAATTTCTTTTTCTCTTAAACGGGAAGGTGTAGAGCTTTGATATTTGGTATGTAGCATTTCCTAGTGGACCTCTACCAAGTTTGTTGATATGATGCCCCTGGGTCAAAACTGGCCCAGCCCCGGGGATCACAAGTTCGAACATAGGAACAAAGAAGGAAAACTTTAAAATTCTTCTTTAAAACTCGAAGGCGTAGAGCTTTGATATTTGGTATGTAGTGATTCTCTTCTAAGTTTGCTTGCCCATCTAAGTGCAACAAGTTCATCGAGTTCAAAATTGGGTCATCTTGGGTCATAAACTAGGTCACTAGGTCAAATTAAAGAAATACCTTGTTGGCACTCTCGAGGCCACATTATTTGCTCAATTGCCTTGAAAATTAGTTAGAAAGTTTGTCTTTATAAAGTCTCACATAAGATTAATTTGGGTTAACTTGGGTCATAAACTAGTTCACTGGGTCAAAGAAATACCTTGTTTGCACTCTGGAGGCCACATTTATTGCTCAAATGACCTGAAATTTGGCAAGAATGTTTGTCTTGATGCAATACCAAATGAGTTTGGATTTGGGTCACCTGGAACCATAAACTAGGTCACTAGGTCAAAATAAAGAAATACCTTGTGGGCTCTGTAGAGGCCACATTCTTTGTTTAATTGCCTTGAAAATTGGTCAGAATGTTTGTCTTTGTAAAATCTCACATGAGTCTAAATTTGGGTCAACTGGGGTCATAAACTAGGTCACTTGGTCAAATTAAAGAAATAGCTAGTGGGCACTCTAGAGGCCACATTTATTATTCATTTGGTTTGAAAATTGGTTAAAATGTTTCTTTTGATATAGTCAAAGACCAGTTCAAATTTGGGTCATCTGGGGTCATAATCTGGATCACTAGGTCAAATTAAAGAAATATCTTTAGGGCACTCGAGGCCACATTTTTTGCTCAATTGACTTGAAAATTGGTCAGAATGTTTGTCTTCATGAAATATGAGTTTGAAATTGGGTCACCTGTGGTCAAAAACAAGGTCACATGGTCAAATTAAAGAAAAACCTTAAAGGCACTCTACTAAGGTGAGCGACCCAGGGCCATCATGGCCCTCTTGTTTGTGTTGCTAACAATCTGATAACAAAGATACACCAACCTTGTAATGTGTTACTACAAATGGGATAACAAAGAGACACCAATTTCCATTGTATTGTGTTAGTGCTAACAAAATGTGTCCTCTAGAGAAGGGTGTAAGTACAAATGTGTGTGAAATAACTCTTTACCAAACAACAATCCAAATTGAAAGGTTTTGCAGATAAAATATCCAATTTAGCCCAGAAGATTTTCATCCTTGAAGTTGTAGAAAACATTGTAGAAAAAGGAGAAAATACTGGTTTCCAGTATTTTCTCCTAGTCCCACGATGGTCACAAAAGTTTTCTTCCTCAAGGTCATAAACACCATTCAATCAAATTGCTTGGTAAAGATTTAAAGTTGTTTATGATAACTATCCGAAAATAATGTTAGAGGTATTTTCTTTTCTTCTACAGGATGGAAGTATGGGTATGAAATTTCCTGGAAGTGGAAATCAGCCACCACAGAGAAGTATATTGTTACAACAGTTGATTGAAATGGGTTTCAAGGTTAGTACTTACAAAACTTTCGTGTTTAAGAAATTTTGGAGTTGATTGCTAGAAATTTTTTCATATGACTTTGAAAACATCAAAAGGATTACTCTTGGGTAATTCATAATAAAATTTTACTGCAAAAAACTTGCTTAACCCTTTACCAACAATCCTGACTTTTAACAACCCTAAGAAAAAAGCCTTTTGAAAACGTGGGAAAAGGAGAAAATGCTGGTAACCAGCATTTTCTCCTTTTCCCACAATGTTTTCTACTCTTCCCAAAACAGATTTCAGTTTTTGAGTAACATTTATTTTGTCATCTGCTAAAGCTTTCAGTTTGGACTGGTCTAAAATTTTGTTGTTTGGTAAAGGGTTAAAAAAAAAAAAACATCAAATTTTGTTCAAGTACAACTGATAAGTTTTGGATCCACTTGGAAAAGATCAAGAATCAACAACGATAATTGAATGCTAGAAAAATTAGTATGATTCGATACTCAGCGTGGTGCATCGAAAATTTATAGTAATTACCTTTTTTAGTCAGATACTTATGAAGCATTGTCAGAAAGTTTGTCTTGATGATATCGCTGACAAATTCAAAAATAGGTCAAGTCGATCAAAAAGTAGGCCACTCACACTCATGGGTTTTACATCATCACAACCAGCATCTGTTCAGCTTTATCAATCCTAGATGACCTTTTCTCAGCTGAGTGCTTTAGGGCCAATTAACCAAACGACAGACGATAGATGGTTCCTCCCACTGATGTCACGTGACCTGCAAATCTAAAAACCTAGAAAAACATTACCCAGACATGAGGGCTGAGCTAGGAGACATTATGCAAGTTACCATAAAATATTTTAACACAAACTAGTTGTTCAAGATAAAATAAGCATGGGATTAATTTGAGAAAAGGTAGTTACATCTTTTGAATTCAGGTTTTTCGAAGTTTTAGAGGTGAAAATTGAAATAGAGACTGTTTATTTCGAAGTCAGTTGACTTGCACCTCTTACACCACTTACATTTGATAATGTAGGTATAATACGTAGACATGGAACTCCTGCTCCCTAAATATTTCTGAAAGTCATTGATCTTCCAATACAGTTTATCTTTTGCCAGAACAAAAATAAGCTTTTTTTTCAAAATTCAGGTTTCAATTGCAGAGATTTTTCCATTACTTTTAACATGATTTTAACAGGGTAACATGATTACTAGATGTTTGAATCGAAATTAGAAGATACATAAACAAATGATAGGTTACCAAATTGATTTTTTCAAGTTCGAGGGAAAAACCCTTGGGGAAGAATGAAAAGAATAAAAACATGAATCTATTTCTAAGCATTTGCTGCTAAATACTATTCTGTAAGAGTACTAGAAAAATAAATTGACTTACTCATTGAACATGTATAATCCAAATTTCAATCACCTATAATCGTTGAAAGGGGTTATAGACGGTCACAAAGTGTCAGACTGATATGACACATGTGTAATTTTATAAGTAGGGCGGTGCTGGACGCTTTTGGGGTGGTATACCGATATCAAAAGAATACCGCATATAAACCCTTGCTCCATGTTTTGCGTAAAAAGTGGCAACATGTACAACAAATCAAATGAAAACTGCTTTGATTTTCGATATAAAAATAATAGTTTGAGGGAGATTAAAAGACTGAAAATAAAGGGAGGGGGAAGATGGTAATATACAGAGTGGCATATCGTCTTTGATTTAACAGGCTCTAAGTTTGCATTCATAAATGTGTTAAAATATAGAGACCAATGAGATCAATGTTTTTAATGGTTTACTGATGGAGGAAGATGGCATTTATTTTTAAACAAACTTCTAAAGTGTGCCTACATTGCATTTTATTTTAAGGGGGGGGGGGGGGGCTGTTTAGGTTTGCCTTCCATGAAGACTAAATGAAAAACATTTTCGAGGAAATTAACTATTTTTAACGCCAATTTTGTAGATTCAAATTTCATTAAAGGATAATTTGCAAAAAAAAAAAAATCAACAAGAGATAACCAGCATTCAAAATAAAAAGTCAACTCGATTTGGTAAGAAAGTGAATTATAGAGTATGTATTTAAATGAAAAATAAGGTAAAGGAAATAAATAACTGAACATGATAAAATCCAATCAGCTGTCTGAAATATTATCTATATATTTCATTTAGTAAAGAAACAGGTATCTGTTGCTAAGATTGAAATTCTGGAAAACTTATGACAATATAACAGCATATTTACAAGAAGTATTCATTTATTTTTCTCCTTTTCAATCTGAATTTGTCTTCTGCAACAATAATTTTACCTGGTATAACTCTGCATCTTGAAATTGCAGTCCTAAGGATTAATAATAGATATCAAGTTTAAAGTTATTCATCAGTTTTTTCTCATATATATACTATACATTTATATATAGTTATAACTCCTAATGATTCAGAATGTCTAGGTTTTGTAACAGTAAGACGGCTTCTGCTCTGAATGGAAAAAATGCTGATCACAGATTGGCTTATTGACTTTTTAGCTCCACTGGCCAAAGGCCAGCGGGCTTATGTCATGGCCCGGTGTCCGTTGTGCGTCCGTCCGTTAACTTTTATTTCAAACATCTTCTCTGAAACTACCCATCCAATTTTCATGAAACTTCACAGAAATGATCCTGCCATGGTCCTCTTCAGAATTTCTTGAAAAAATTTATTTCCTTCAAAAACTCTGGTTGCTATGGCAACAAAACTGAAAAATTTTGGAAATCTTTAAAAATCTTCTTGTCTGAAACCATAAGGCATAGGGCTACCAAATTTGGCATGTAGCTTTATGTAGTAGACCTCTATCAAGTGTCTTTAAATTATAACCCTGGGGTCAAAATTGGCTCTGCCCCAGGGGTCACAAGTTTTACATAGGCTTATATAGAGAAAACTTTAAAAATCTTCCTGTACCTAGCCATAAGGCCTAGAGCTACCAAATTTTGCATGTAGCTATATCTAGTGGGCCTCTACCAAGTGGGCTAAAATTTTAGCCCTTGGGTCAAAATTGGCCCCGCTGCAGGGGTCACAAGTTTTACATGGGCTTACATAGTGACAACTTAAGAAATCTTCCTGTTTTGATTTTTTTTTTTTTTTTGAAATTAGCCTTGCATCAGGGGTCTTATTGTTTTACAGAGGCTTCATATGGACAAAACTTGAAAATCACCTTATTTATAACCATACAGCATGACTTGTATTATTTTGGCATGTGGCTTTATCTTGTGGACCTCTACCAGGGTTCAAGTAATTATAGGTCTGGGATCAAAAATGGCTTTGTCCTGCAGGTCTCAACTTTCACATGGGCTTTTACAGAGAAAACTTTGTAAGTCTTCATTTTGAAACCATTTGGCTCAGAATTGAAATATTTAGTATTTATGGGTTATATTTATAAGCCAGTGGAGTGATACAGGGCCATCATGGCCCTCTTGTTTGATTGACATCTGTCATTTGGTCAATTGCCCTCTTGTCTTTCTTCTTTCTGGGGTCTGCTGGGCTATGAAATAATTTGGTAATCTTGGACTGACTGAAGATGTTTTTTGTTGTTTACAGAAAGACGAAGCCCAAGAAGCCCTGATTTCTAATAATTTGAACCTACAGAATGCAATAAGTAAGTACTTTCATTATACTTCAGCAAAGTTAGCAGTATACTTCCTTCACCCCAGTTGTTCTGTCTCCACAGCTTTGCATCACTTGTGCCATACAGCTTTATTTGTTGAAATCTTTCTTCTGTCTGTTTACTGCTTGAGCAGATAAGCTCTTGCAGACAGCTGAAGGAGAAAGCTGAAGGAGTTGTGCAGTAGACCACTTTGAAATTGGTCCCACGAAAGGTGAAATTCTGCAGAATTATAGTTTGTAGAATCACATAGTGGACTATGGTGTATTAGTTATTCTAGCTATGGCACGGTCAAAGATGGGTTGCAAAGTCATATGGGACACTTTTAGGAACCACAAAGCCTTTAGTTTTAATGTTTGTTTCTGGCTTTCTTCTGTTAGAGGTGTTGAAACTGTGCTCATATAGGTCATACATGCCTTCCAGGGTGTAACTTAGGTAAACTGATATTCTTTGAATTTTAATCCAGCTTAATGCTTGAAGGCACATTTGTATTGTATTGGAAATGTTTGAAAATAGCAGATAATAACATTTTTGGATATAAAAGATGATTTCTGTCATGGCTTTGAGTTATACATTTCTTATCTGCAGTTCTATAGCAGAAAACAAAATTGTAGACATCCATATCCTTATCATTTGCTGATGAAAAATTGGATGTGGCTAAAATATTTGGTTTTGTCAGTGAAAGGATTGAAGATAATTATTGGAAAAGGTGAAAATGCTAGTAACCAGCTTTGTCTTTTCCTGTAATATTTTCTCGAGCACTCTTCTTAAGGGCTTTAAAAACAAGGAAGTGTTGGTGAAGGGTTGAGACCATTGTTGATATGTCAGTGATATAAAGTTATATTTATTTTGCAGCTGACTTGTACAATCGAAACCAAGGTGCTATAGGCAGTAAGAAAGATACTGATATTGACATGTTCCAAACAGATGGGAACAAGTCTAGAATGTCGGGAATCTTGCCTGACTCTGGTGCACAAGATGACATATCAGATACTCAGACAGACAGCAATTCATTTGTGCCTAATATTAATCACATGCAAAATACTCCATTTAATAATGCTCAATCGAAGATACCAAATCAATATCCTTTCAACAACGGACCTAGTCTCAACCTGCCTAGTCTAAATCCAAGTAATCCCAGTATTAACTTGCAGCAGAAGATAATGCAGAAGTTCCAGAGCCAGCAGCCACCCCCACCCACACCACAGTCAATGAATTCCACAAATCCATCTCAGGGTCCAATGGGGCGTGGCCAGCTGCCTACAGGACAGCAAAATCCTGCAGTTCAACAGCATATGGCCCAACAGCAAATCCTTCAGCAACTTAGATTGTCTGTACAGGCTGGCCTTATCAGCCCACAGCTACTGAACCAGCAGCTGCCTCCTCACATGCTAGTCATGTTACAGCAGTTGCTTCAACAACAGCAGAATCTGCAGCATCATATAGCTACACAACAGATGCTCCAGCAGCCCAAGGCTGGCATGAATGTTATGGTGCAAAAGCAACAACTTGAACAAGTTGCCCAGAGAATCAGCTCAATCAAACAGCAAATACTACACATTCACAGGAGTATATCTCAAGCCCAGGCTGCCCTGCAGAATAAAAACTCTCAGTCCCAGCAGCAATCGGAGCAGAATGAGTCTAACTTGTCAACAGACTTAAGTAACCTGAATATATCAACGAGCCAACCTCAGTCAAGATTAAACCAATGGAAACGAACCACTCCTGATTCTCCTGACACTATAGCTTCAAGCAGTGATACAGGTGTCAGTACAACTACCAGTGTTCATGATTCTGACACCAGTGATAATTCCCTGAATAAAGCTCCTGGAACAAAGGCCAGTTTGCAGCAGTCAAGTTCTTCACCAAATCTTAAGGGATTTGACCTTGGTCTCAGCCACCTTGGTGGGGATACTTGGTCTACTACACCAACTTCCTCCGGATCTCAGAATTGGCCAACCACAAGCACACCATCAAGCTCCAGTAGTGAAGTAGGTGAGAAGCCAGAATCTCAGATAGCTAGCACAAGTTCTTCCTCCATTTCTGCCATTGATACCATTCCGACCATACCAGAGTTTGTTCCTGGAAAACCATGGCAAGGTATTACAAAAAGTGTGGAGGATGATCCACATATCACACCAGGAAGCTTTCAGCGCTCTCTAAGCGTCAATACAATCAAAGTGGATTATATTAATTCATTAACCAAATCAAGTCCAACCAATGAGCTGACCTCCACATGGCCATCCAAACCACCAAATTCTACAAACCAAAGTAAGCCATGGAGTGCTGGAGAAAACATGACCCCCACTAGCTTTTCCTCGGAAGTGTGGGGTATTCCAAAGGGAGGGATGTCTCGACCACCGCCAGGTTTGCCTCAGAAAGATGCCTATTCCCGGCAAAACTCATGGGCTGGATCAAGCTCAGGTAAAACTTTCAAAAGAATTTCAAGCTCCTTTTGAAAAACATCAGTTGTGCTACTTGTAAACATTTCTTCGTCACAGTGATCCATAGTCTGTGTCAGTTGTTGTGGCTTTTTGAGGTTTGAGACAAAAAGACACTTGGTATTTTACTTGTATAATGTTTAAAAAGGGATGCATACAAGGAATGTGAGGAATTATTTTGACAGCTGTAGCAAATTAAAGCTTCTTTGGCTGGAAGATCAATGTTGGGGAAAAAATTGGCAGATGATAGACATGGCTCATTTGACACAATTTGTTTTTTACTCCACCAAATGAGAAAATTTTAGACCAGTCAAAAGTGAAAGCTGTAGCAGACGAAAAAAAATAAATGTTACTCAAAAATTGAAATTTGTTTTGGAAAGAGTAGAAAACATTGTGGGAAAAGGAGAAAATGCTGGTTACTCCCTTTTCCCACAATGTTTTCAAAAGGCTTTTTCTGCTGGGTCATTAGAAGTAGGGATTGTGTGGTAAAGGGTTAAAAGGACAAAACATTGTGAGAAGATTCTGGATTTGCTCCTTTTTCAGCAATGTTCTCAAAAGCATTCTTTGTCAGGGATGTTAAAAGTCAGGATGGTTTTATAAAGAGTTAAGCCTGAATTTGTCATCCGATTGTTTTTTAAACATGCACTGATTATTTCTGTTGTAAGAGCTTAAAAAAGGTTCTTTAATTTTGGAAAAGGACTGATGTGAACATTTCAAACCTTTCAAACATACAGAACACAGAACCTACAGGATTTGTCCCATATTTTTTATGAAGTTCTTTCCATAGGTCATTTACAGTAATTAACTCTATACCACATGATAGTAAGTGGAATAATCAAAATTGAGAGCATTTGCAGATGGCAAAATCAAATGTTGCTCAAATGATGGCTTTTGTCTTCGAGAAGGTAGAAAACATTATGGGATTGTTTCAAAAGCCTTTTCCAGGAGGGGGGGGTAGTTTAATGCTTTAACCCATTTGTAAATGACGTTATGACCGGAGTGCAATTTATAACTCGGGTGAAAAATGTCATTTTAGATTTGTATCTTCAATAGCCACTTGAAAATATTTGGCTGTAGCAACCAAAGGCAGGAAAGGACTGGTTTGCACCAGGTTGTTTGTCCATCAATCTTTCCTTGTTTCAGGGACAAAACCTACCTTTTTTCATCTGATTCTGTAGGAAACTGGCAAAGAATATTTGCATCATCAAGCGGTTAAACCCTTTTGAGAGGGAAAATTCAGTTAATAGTTAACAAGAAAGAGCAGGCTCAGTTGAAATTACAATCTAGTGTGAATTTTTGTTTTTGTCTCCTACCTTTATTGACCACTATTGACATTCACTTATGTGTTTAGAAAATACATGTATGATCAAGAAATCTTACACATGAGGTAATGCATACTTTCTTTTGCTTATTTCAGGACCATGGGACAGAAATGCAGGGTTCTCTACAGCCTTGTTGCTGAAAAACCTTACTCCTCAGGTAATAACATCTTACTTTTCAAGTTTTAGTTTTGAAGTTTAATGATTAATACTGAAACCAATCAGCGGTTTTGTACCTATCTTTATTTATGATACTGTATTTGTGGATATCTACGCTTGTCAAAAAATTTGCAGATTTCCAATTACGGAAATTTTGCAAACAGAAATGCTTGCAAAGTCAAGACACATGTTATATATTGGTATATTTGTGGTAAAATATGCTAACAGAAAAGTATGCAAATTTTTCAAATTCATAAAATCCCAAAAATTTCAGTGTCACAAAAATTTCCATTTCTACAGTATTTTAAGACAATTTATGTAGAGGAAACATGATCAATTCTTACAGCCCTTGCAGTGTTGGAGTGTCCTTGAGTGAGGCACTGCTGAGTCTACCACATTATTGGTGAATCCCTGGAAAGACTTGAATAATAGAGGTGTAATTTTGATGAGACTGAAATACTGTTCCTTGATCACCATTTCAGCTGTTTATAACATTATTCAGTGAAACTGGCAGTTGTGTCATACCCTATAATTAACCCATTAGCAAAATGATGCAGTGTTCGAACAGCCCTAGGGAAAAAGGCTAATGAAACCAGCATTTTCTCCTGTTCCCATAAACTTTTTACTCTGTCAATAGGAAATCCTACTTTTGTGGCAGGGGATATATTTTGTCTTTTGCAAATGCACTTGGGGGCAAGTCTGAAACTTGTGCTATAAAGAGTTGAAACTCAAAGATGTACAAAGTGAGATATATGAGCCATGCTTTGTGAAGAAGGGGCTTAATGCATCTTCAAAAAGTATCGACCCAGATCAGCCTGTGCAATCTGCGCAGGCTGACCTGTGCCGAAACTTTTCGTCATCTGTCAAGTTTCTGTATGTCCAAGGACCAGTCCTACCTCATGATTCAGTCAGTTGTTAGACAAATTGAATTTTATGGATCCCTAATCATGTGGTGTCCTGTTTGCTTGTATGTAGGATTAAAGCACAGGTACTTGGTTTTTGACAAACTTAACTCATTACATGACCCGCAACATGTAAAATGAGACCTTCGTACACTTGGGTAAAGTGTCATCTCGGATTAGCCTACGCAGTCCGCGCAGGCTAATCTGAGACAGCACTTTACGACTACATAGGTATTTTCATACAGTAGACTTTCATGAAACAGAAAATTGCACAAAAACGGGAAGTGCCGTCTTGGACTAGTCACAGACTGCACAGGCTGATCTGGGATGACACACTTTTACGCATATACTCAAAGGCCCCTTTTTGTGTGTTGCACGCCATATACCAGTACATAAGACAGGGTATCCAATTGTAGTACCTGCCTTAGAACATCCAGTGAGTTGTCAGTTTGTCAGTATTTTTCCTGTATTTCTAATTCCAATGAAAAAAGTTGTTCCTTTAACTCTTTACCAAAGAACAAAATTTTAGGCCAGTCCAAAGTGAAAGCATTTGCAGACGACATGATAAATGTGACTGAAAAATTGAAATTTGTATTGGAAAGCGTAGAAAACATTGTTGGAAATGGAGAAAATGCTGGTTACCAGCATTTTTTCCTTTTCCAAAAATGTTTTCAAAAGGCTTCTTTCTCAGAGTCGTTAAAAGTTGGGGTTATGTGGTAAAGGGTTAATCACATTCTATGATAATTATCCTTACTCTGATACATGGAACAAATAACACTGTGAGATGGAAATTTTAATGCAGCATCGAATATATTGAACAAATCTGATTAGTCGATGAAATTTGGCAACTTTTATTCTAGATTTACGAAACAATTTTCTGCCAAGGGCTGGAACTCTTGACAGATTGTACTGAAACGTGTCGAGACTCATAATAGTATCCATACTTTGATATGGTATGAATTAAATTTGTCTGCAAGTTGTCAGCATGCTTTTAATCAAGAAAAAATATGTATTATACAGATTGATGGTTCAACCCTGAAGACACTATGCATTCAACATGGCCCTCTTCAAAGTTTCTATTTGAACCTCGGTCATGGACAAGCTCTAGTCAAATACAATACCAGGGAGGAAGCCATGAAGGCCCAGAAATCTCTGAACACCTGTCTCCTAGGTAACACCACCATTGTAGCGGAACTTGTGCCTGATGAATTTGTCCGCTCCATGGAACAGCAGAGTGCCATGGCCTCCACAGCTCCTAGTCAGTGGTCACAATCTGGACAGAACCGATCTTCAGCTATAGGAACCAACAGCCATCAGCGCCAAGATTTAGGATTATCCTCTTGGGGAGTTGCACCTCCTTCAGGCTCTGGATCCCTGACAGGGACAGGTATGTGGGGTAACATGGGTGGAGCCCATGGTAGTGCTGGTGGTCTCTGGGGGGATAATCTTGATGACAACTCAACACATAACTTACTTGGCAATATTATGGGTGAAACAATGTAATTTATTGAAAATGTGTTGTATTTGTTTCTCCTTAATGCATTATATTGATCTCTTGTATGCGGGTTAGTTTTGTTTGTCAGTTGTGGGATCAGTGATTGCTTCAATTGTGTTCTCTTAAACTGGTTGGCCATGACAGACAGGCACATATCAGTTGATGCAAATATTTGGTGCTCTCTGTTTCAAAGAAGCACAGCACCTGTTTTATTTTTATACTTCGCGGGAAGTATCCAAGTCTTTCAGAATTTTTCCATAGGTCTTGTCAGATATGGTGTCTGTTTGGTCAAGCCTATACCAGTTCCACTGTTAAAAGGGTTAAGTCATTTAATGTGGATATTGTTTAACCTCATTTGATGTTATCATGATTCAGATTATAGATTTCCTTTATTATTTATGACATTTCATATGACTACGACATGTGACAAAAAAAAAAATTAAAAAAAACCAAAAAAACAAAAAAACCTAAAGCAAAAAAAAAGTACAAAATAGAAGAGATATATATGTCATTTTTATTGCTCTATAATATTTGTATATGTAAAAGTAAGTGCAAATTTTATTATCTACTTGTAAAATTCCTGATTGTTTGTATTAGATTGTTTGTATTAGATAAGTAATTCTTTTTTCTCACTGAGTGGAAATGTATCTGTCGTGAGGGGCAGGAAATCTACCTGTGATACGGAAATTGGCCATAGTTTGAATGTTACATTTTTTACGTGCTATGTCTTAACTCAATTACATTCTAACTTGGTAGCCATATTGTGAATGGAGTAAATGATTTCCATTTACTGTCATTTTTTTTTTCTTGCTCTTATTTTTTTTTTTTCCTATATAGATTGATTTTGTAGGAGTTTCCATTGTTATATTCTCTGCTATCCTGAAACAACAGACAGAGCCTTGGTAATGACTTGGTGAAAATGGGGTTGTAAGCCAGATAATAGGAATTTGATCAGAGTTTAGCCCAAATTTTGATGAAAAATTTCTGCAGGAAGTCAAGTCTTCTCATTTGAATGCTGGTTTGCTTTCTTTGTGAGAGAAACTGTAGGTAGAAGAATGCGTGAGTGTTTAGGCGACAAATCATATGTAATACTTGGATAAGTACACTGGCTGCTGTAGAACAAATAAAGAAAGTAGAAAATGGCATCAACACCAAAAAAAAATTTTTTTTTTTCAAGGACTTGAACTTAAGCTGGATTTATGTCAAATTACCTTGTAATTTAGCTGCAGCCATTTGTAATTTAAAAACTTTTACCTTCTGCAAAAAGGAGAAATGATTGTACTTAGTGCATCAGTTGATGACAACAGCTAAATGAAAAGTTGACATTGCTACAATACTAGTGAATGCTAGTTTAATTTTGGCTCTTTGTTCAACCTCACAACCTGGAGGAAGATTGCTTTTTAAAAATACTTTAGGAAAAATGCTCATATCCCACTGTTTTTTACCCATTTAAATACAAATCCAATCACTTTGGACAAGTCTGTAATTTTGTTCTTTGGTAAAAAAAGATTACTACTGGTAAGTTAAAACATTTTTGGCATCCTCTGTTGTCTCATTGGATAAGCAGCACAAGATTTGCTTCAGTGCAATATGGCTATTGAGGACCCCATTTAAAGTTAACTGTAAAATTCTGTTTTGTTAATTATGTATTTGTTTTGAATATAAATCAAAGAGAGAATCATTTAGGTATTGGAGCTACTGGTTCAGCTTTATCATGATATCTGGTCCTTGTGAACTTTTGTTATGGTTGTGTCTTAAGTTTCTGTACATACTAAAAATAAGTAAACTTTTGTGTGCTCCAAGAGATATCTGTCTGTTCTCAGTCATGGTTGCCAGTACACCAATTGTAAATCCCAAATACAAGGTAGTGTGATTGATGGTCTGTAGAATGAACCAATCCTAAGTGTTTATTAACCCTTAGAGCACCAAATAAAGCCAACAAACATTTAACCCTTTACCACACAATCTCGACTTTTAACGACCCTGGGTAAAAGGCCTTTTGAAAACATTGTGGGAAAAGGAGAAAATGCTGGTAACCAACATTTTCTCCTTTTCCCACAATGTTTTCTACTCTATCAAGGACAAATTTCGTCATTTGAGTCGCCTTTGTCATCTGCAAATGCTTTCAATTTTGATGGGTCTAAAATTTTGTCTTTTAGTAAAGAGTTAAACTTTAGATAGAAGACCCAAATATATGCAACACCGTTTTCAAAAGTCTTCTTTTGCAAGTCAGAAAAACACATGATTGTTTGTGTAGGGTTAATGGAAATTTTCGTTGTCTTTTTTTTTTTTATGTGTATCAGATTTGAAATACTTTTCCATTATTTAAGAACTTGATTTTTTTTTTTTTTGAGTAAAGTTAGTGCTTTATCCGATCAGTAGTTGACCATTTTCATTTGTTTTCAGTCTTCATTTTTGTGTAAATTTAAGATATAGTAATTTTTTTGCATAGGTTATTCCATACAACAACATTTTCGACTCTCTTTTCTGAAAGTATTGAGAGGCAACAAGTGAAAAAGAGCTCAAATAAGATTTGCCTTTTAAAAGGTATAAGATAGTGAGGAAAGAGAGGAGAAAATTCCTGTTTAACCCTTTACCACACAGTCCCAGGTCAATGACCCTGGTAGATTTGCCTTTTGAAAACATTGTGGATAAAGGAGACAATGCTTGTAACCAGCACTTTCTCCTTTTCCCACAATGTTTTCTAGACTATCATTAAGAGAAATCATCATTTTAGCAATATTTGTCATCTGCAAATGCTTTCAGTTTGGTCCAGTCCAAATTTTGTGGTTTGGTAAAGTTTTGAGAGCATTTTTCTTTGTTTCCCTGTCTTTTATTAGCCAAGTTAGACATGGTGTTATTTGGTTAAGAGTTGAATGGTTTAGTAAATGGAAAGATAAGCTGTAGCAAAGTGTTGGCTATGTTTAGTGTGTTCTTTGTCTATTGTGTATAAAAGGGGACATGGATAATAAAAACTGTAACTTATAGGAAAAATTCAAAGTAAGAATCTATGTACATTTAAAAGTATTCATGTAAATGTTCTAAATTTTGCAATTGCTTTACAAACTTGTACAGAGAAAACAAAGTTGGGGTCTGGATAGAAGCTGTGATTACCCTCAGAGGGAGGAATAAAGCTAATGGACATTATTAGTCTAAGAATAAGACTAGAATAGTTGCAATGTCGGAGTTGCTCCTGTCCCGAAAATCTCAGCTAAGTGGACAGTGTTGATCAAAGATCAGGCTATATTTTATATTCAATCTGAACTTAACTCTTTACCACACAATCACGACTTTCAGCAACCCTGAGGAAAAAAGCCTTTTAAAAACCTTGTGGGAAAAGGAGAAAATGTAGGTAACCAGCATTTTCTCCTTTTCCCACAATGTTTTCTACCCTTTCCCAAAACAGATTTCAATTTTTCAGTCACATTTATTTTGTCGTCTTCAAATGCTTTCAATTTCGACCAGACTAAAATTTTGTTGTTTGGTAAAGTGTTAATCTACACTGGCTGCCATAGCAATGTAGGTTGTGAAAGGAAAATTAGGGGTCAGAATGGTATGACATTCACAGATAGTGCTACTACTTATGATATAATTTGACAGAGGTTAACATACTGCCTTTCTTTAATGTTAATTATAAGAAAGATTTGTTGACTTGAAATGTGGCTAGGCCATTGGATTAAATGCAGGTAAAGATACAAAGCCAAACTTTAACCTCAGGAGGATTAATTATATAAGTATCACCGTTTTTACGTAAATGTACTGTGTCTCTCATTATGGTCTTTATGATATGGTTTGCTTCTAATAGGATGTTTGAAAAGATGGACATGTTCTACAAGTTAATTTTCAGTTTTTGGCATTTGTCTGTTTACTTGTCTCATCTGGAGTATCATATGTATAACTAAAATCATTGAGTAATATTCTTGAAAAATAATATGTTTTAAAGGAAAGTCCTTCCCAAAAGAGAAACAGTATTTCTATCTGCTGTGTTTGCTGAATGTTTAATAAGATAGTATCAACTTCTGAACCAAATGCTCAGATAAGTTTTATTTTACGATTGTAAGTATATCATGAACTATCCTGCTAGATGATTACATGCTGCTTGTTAGCCAACTTTTGCCTGCAAGATTCAGGACCTGAAAGTTGAATGGAAATTCCAAGATAGTTCCTTGATAATAATTAATGGATTACAACACCAGAAAGATTTTTTTAATATGTAAATGTTCTTCATCATAAATGTGACGTTCGTGCATACCAGACAGTTATAAGTATGTTTCCAGATCTTAAAATTAGACCTAGGTAATACTTTGTTGCTAAATGGACTGGAATTTTCTGAGATATAGGATTGTGGAAAAGAAAAACTTTGTGCTGCTGCTAGAATTTTGTGTTACTGTATAATTGTATTTGACAGGCATTCATGCTATGTTTCTGAGATGCTTTGTGTTCAAATTTTCTTTGAATTCCAAAAAAGCATGGAGCAATGTAATTGGTATCAATATCAATATTAATAATTTAACTCCTGAGCAAGACTCAAAAAATCTCATGGCAGATGGCAAAGTGATCAAAGTGGGAAAAAAAAAATTACTCTTTATTTAGAGCTTAAAAAAGAGGGCAATGCATCCTTGACCAGGATATGAGGGATGAAAGGAGCCAATATCTTTGAATATGTGCAATATATTTTCACATCATGCCTGATGATGAGGATCTGTACTACTGACTAACCACCATGAACTGGCTCTAAGCTTAACTCTTTACCACTGGCAAAATTTTAGACTTACCCTGATTGAAAGCATTTGCAGACGACACCTCGGATATTGCTGAAAAGATGGTATTCTGTTGTAAAAGGGTAAAAAACATTTTGGGAAAAGTAAAAATATTGGTTACTGGCATTTTCTCCTTTTCCCACAGAGTTTTTTGGTGGCTTCTTCAAGCTTTAAAGATATTTGATTGTGTTGTAAAGGGTTAATACTTGAATCGCTGCAGAAGGATTGTTAACAAGATGCAGTGACGTTTTTATCTGACTCATTGGACTATCACCATGAATTATTTCAAAATAGATATCTGATAACTATGACAAGTTTAAGCATATGAAATGTTTATGACAATCAAGACAGCATAATGACAGATTTGAACATTGCTACTAACAATTCCTGCTATTTGTATTGGTTAATTTTTTGCTCTCCTGTGTTATCCTTTTTTGTTATTTCAGTTATGGGTAAGAGAAATTAGGGTAATGTATTGCTCATACTGAGTTGTGAAACAAGATGTATTTAATAGCTCTTGTAATTATGAATGAATGTAGATCTGTCTTCCTGCACAAGTGGCCTATGTTTAGATTATGAAAAAATAAATCCCCAGTTGATCCCGCTTGATAGTGGGAGCTTTCAATGTGTTTGTAATAGTCAAAGTTTTTATTTAGGCAGAGAAGTGTACCTATATCAAATTGCATCTCAAAAGTTTGTTCTTGTGTGTGTTCTTAGACTTGGAATCTGGTGATGGGATTCAAAGATTTATTTGACATTTGTAAATAAAATGAAATGTCAATTCCTTTTGTCATCAAGTTAAAACTTAAGTTGGCTAAACAGGTAGATTTTGTATCCAGATCTTGTTTTGATGTAAATATGGCGTAATGATTACTTTTAATGAGTTACATTTAGAACATTCCTGTTTTATTTTGGCTTTTGCGTAAGTTTTTGTGTTTCCCAGTTTCTGTGGGGTTCATGTGGATCATTGTTAGGAACTGAACTTTTGCTTTTATGGCTGAAGTGTGCACATGTAAAATGATATTGAATGAAGCTGTATAATGTTCTTTCAAACAAAGGAACTAAAGGTTGCATCATCTCCCCCTTTTTTTTTTTGGCCAATATGAAGAAGTTAATGTGATAATAGGAGAAAAATTATTATTGGATTTCATCCATCATGAATTTCATATTGTTATTCTGAATTGCCTGCCTGAGATTTCAGGCCATGAAGCTGACCAACCTATCCAAATGTTGTGACAAAAATTGTTTTTCAGTTCTTTATATTAATTTTGCTTTTTCATGGTCATTATTTATTTCCATTTAATTCACAAGTTCACAATTATACCATATCTCTTACTTGTATTTTCAACACAAATGTCAGTTTATTTTATACCTGTAGGTTCTTGCAAATAAACCTGATAAAGTGCTATGATATTCTAAATTTTAGACTCAAAATCATTTATAGCTCTTGATGTTTAAAATGAACATTGTCCAGAGAAGTAGATATTAATGTTCTGAGAAATTCTTATCTTCAAAAATGCATTTTAAGCTGGAAAACTTGCCTGCCTATTGCAGCTTAAAAGCATCGAATGAAATTGTTTGCTCAAAAAAATGTGTAAAGGTTCCCTCTGCAAATGTGCAAGTTCAAAATATGTTGGAACTTCACCACAGTTTAATTTCATTTGTCATTTTTATGACAGTGTCATAGTAATTTATGAGAATCAAAACAAATAAAATGTCACAGTGATACACAAAAATGCATATCAAAGCATAGTCTGTAACTTAGAGTAATCATAAATATAATACTGATTAACTCTTTACCCAATGACAAAATTTTAGACTTGTCCAAATTGAAAGCATTTGCAGATGACAAAAAAAATGTGACTTAAAAGTTGAAATTTGTTTTGGGACGGGCAGAAAACATTGTGGGAAACGGAGAAAATGCTGGTTGTCAGCATTTTCTCCTTTTCCCACAATGTTTTTCAAAAGGCTCCTTTCTCAGGGTGGTTAAAAGTCGGGATTGTGTGGTAAAGGGTTAAGTTTAAAAAAGAGAAATATAAAGCTGACAAGACTTCTTTCCCGTTAATATGACCGAAGATTTATTCATATTGCGCTGAGAGATTAGATTACCTCTGAATGATATCCCATGATAGTCACTGTTTGCTCATTTAAGGTCCAGTTACAGTGTGGATTGGGAATCCAGAGTGGTACAATATTACTAGGATTACTGTACTCCTTCCTGAACCATTGTCTAATTAATAATCTACCCAAGGGAAGACAGCTTTTGAAAACATTGTGGAAAACGGAGAAAATGCTTGTTGCCAACATTTTCTCCTTTCCCACAATGTTACATGCCCTTTCAAAAACAAATCTCACAATTTGAGCTGTATTTGTTTTGTTATCTGCAAATGTGCTGAATTTAGGAAAGTCGAAAATTGTGAAACCAAACTTTCTTCCGGTCAGATACTTGCATAACATGGAATCTAGTCAAATTTGATAATTTACTAATTGTTTAGTATAACATAATAGTAAGCAATGGTGATTATATAAGTGCTTATGGTAAATTTTTTTGGGGGAAAAAAAAAACAAACTGTGCCATAATAGGATCTTGATTAATTTCAGATACAAATGTCTGACCTTACTTAGGAATAATTCTTTCTCTTGAAAAATGTGACTGCTGGCAGAGATCATAATTGTTCTATATAAATCGGATGTTATTCCAGAATTGTGGCTCTAAAGATTGCCCTGTCAGGTTGCTAAAGTAGCTCTTTTCTACAGTAGTTGATTAACTCTTTACCATACAACAAAACGTTGGACTTGCCAAATTTGAAAGCATTTGCAGACTAGGCGACAAAATACATGTGACTCAAAAATGGAACCTTGTTTTGGGAAAGGATAGAAAACATTGTGGGCAAAGGGGAAAATGCAGTTAACCAGCATTTTCTCCTTTTACCACAATGTTTTCTAAAGCTTTTTTTAGGGTCATTAAAACCAGAATTGCAGTAAAGGGTTAAGTTTTCATACATTTAGATACTCTCTCAAAACTTGACTAAGGTACATTGTTTAGATGTATAAGAAGACAATCCAAATTCATTACCACACAAGCTATGTTATAGATACAATCCAAGGGCCAGGTGTTTGGGAATATTCCAATCCAAAAAAGTTGTATTTCTTTACTGAAGTCTATGTTGGGGCAATCATTAAACATGTTTTGCGATAATTTTAATGAATTGTCACAATGTAGACCTGAGTAAAGAACTAAGAAGATTTCTTTTTGAACCCCAATATACTCCTTTATAGCTGTATCTCAGACATGTCTGAATAGTATAAGTGAGAAATACTTGAAAGAAGACAGTCCATTTTATGTAATGGGGAAAACATTTAGGGAAAGTGGGTAATTGCTTTTAGTAAAGTAAAAAGATGGTGATTAGCTGATGACATGAAATCTGTTGTTATATGTAAACATTGATCTCTGTAAATAGTGTGTAGTGTAATAGTCAAAAACAGTATTTATGTGATCACTCGAGTAAAATTGCAATACATAGAGACTATACTTGAACACTACACAGAGACTGAGAGGTATCAGTTTATATGCCAAAGTGTTAACCTTTGTTTGAAACATCTACCAAGATGGCTTTCGAAATTATTGCTGCATATCAAAATTGCTCAGAACAAGCAGTTTCTTCATTTCCAAGTTTCTGTATGTGTGAAAAAAATTTAGTCAAGATCATGATCATCTCTTTTTAATGATTATCCTTTATTTATTGAACTCTGATCTAGCTCGAGAATGTGGTTGGGGGTAGGTTTGTTATAGATGACAATACATCGACTCTTTGAATGTGATAAAGTATAAGTGTGAACACACTGGAGAGATTATTGAAATCAAAAAGATATGAAAAGATAGCAAATAATTAACCTCAGTAATTAATTTCTCATGTATGAATAATGCTGTTTAGAAGATTTTGACGCTGTAAATCAAACAGTGATGCAGCATTTTTACTCTACATTACTCTACACATTTTAACTTTTTTGTGTTCACTTAGGACGGAAAAAGTTTGATAGAAAGTGCCTAATTAGAGGATTCTAAGTCTCATTTGAAAAGAAATCTTTTGTTTATGTAAACATATTTATTATCATATGAAGCCTGTAAAATACTACTTGTTTTTCTCTTCCAGTAGCAATCACTGATCTTTTATTCTGAAATAGTACTTTTTTGTGATTCTGAATTGAAAACATCTGTGTTGAATTACTAGAATTAAATCTTTACCAAACGACATTTCAGACATGACTTGATTGAAAGCTTTAGTTGATGCCAAATGTAGTATAGCTCAAATGATGATTTTTCTGTCTTTGAAATAGCAGAAAGGTGGAAAAAGGGGAATAGCTGGTTACCAGCATTTTCTCCTTTTCCCACAACATATTCAAAAGCTTTCTTGCTCAGGGTTGTAAAAATTCTGGACTGTGTGATAAAGGATTAATATACGAATGTGGAAAAATCCCTAAAGATTGGCTTTCTCATTTTCTGTGAATTTGCATATTGATTGTGGAAAATCTGTTGCAGCAGACTTGCCATACCCGTGTGTATGGAAGAAAGGTTGACTTACAGACAGGAATTGAGAGCAATTTGGTGAAAACAATGGTATGCACATGTTTTAATGACATTGTGAAAAAAGTAATTTTAAAAACATTGGAAGGAAAGTATAAAATGCTGGAAGCAGCAATTTTATTCTTTTCCTACAATGTTTTTACCCTGTGACAGACAAATTCCATCATTTGAGCTATAGCTGATTTGTCACCTGCAACTGCTTTGAATTTGGACAGGACTGAAATTTTGTTTTCTGGTAAAGAGCTCAAATTGAAAGCCGTACCTTTAACTTATGTTGATCTATATCTGTATAGTTCTTGTTTGCCAGAGATTATTTTAAACAATAAGACCATCGTGTATTTTGCCATAACGATTTGTATTGTTCATAAAATTGTTGACCACAACTTGTTATAAATGCCAAAGCTGTAATTCATGTTTATTTATTCCATATTACTGTCCACAGCATGTATTTTGTCCATTGAAGTTTGTGATACATTTGTTGACATATTGGTGTACTTTTAAAGGGTGTTAGTTGCTCTGAATCACTGAGAAAGGGATAGAATACTGTCCTGTACTTGCAGCATACAAATTGCTTGTAAGTCTTAGTGTTACACGCAGATGCCTTTTTATGGCTGCTGAAAAGTTGAAACTCTCTAATTTGAATTAGACACTTAAATACCTTACTGTGTGTTTCCAAGTCTGTGCCATCTAACTATTGCAATTTATAGTTGCTCCATTTCTATGAACAGTGTAATTCTTTTTCTGTGGTACACAACCTATTAACTCTTTACCAAACGACAAAATTTTAGACAAGTCCAAATTGAAAGCTTTTGCAGACGACAAACTAAATGTAACTGAAAAATTGAAATTTGTTTTTGGAAGGGTAGAAAACATTGTGGGAAAAGGAGAAAATGCTGGTTACCAGCATTTTCTCCTTTTTCCACAATGTTTCCAAAAGGCCTCTTTCTTAGGGTTGTTAAAAGACAGGATTGTATGGTAAAGAGTTAATAGAGGATGTGTGAAATTTCTGAATATTTCATCAGAATGTCAAAAAGTATAATGGATGCAGTCTTCTCGCTACATAATTGTTATCAATGAAGATAATGATGATAATCTTTGGTTGATCATATGGAGAATTTTCTGAAGAAGAAAATGAGAGAATGTTCCTTTTATGCATTCTTGATCTAGAGCTTAGACTTTCTGTTTTTCCAAACACAATTACAGCGTCACAAATAGTAAAGGTTTTGGGACTTGTGCAGTATTTTAAATGTTTGAAGTCACAAACTGAGTTGTGTTTAGTCTCTTTATGTTATAATTACTGTTTAGCTCAATAGAGATGACTTAAATAACAAGGGAAGAGATGAAAGTTTTCATTTTGAGACAGCCATGTATTTTTATGAATGTTTGTCTAGTCGTGGAAGGCTATAGAAATGGCAAAATTAATCTTTTGTTAGGTGATACTTAAAACAACAGGAATATTCTCAAAAATGTTTTTCTTCATGTAGTTTTGTTTATCATTAACAAAATATATGCACTGTAACCGTTCAAAACAAGAGTTAAACAAACCTATGGAAATAATCAGTATTACAAACAATTACAGTACCAATGTTGAGAGGTGCCGTTACAATTTCAATGTAGTGCCTGATCATTATGTCAATATGATGGAATGTTTTTCAAATAAACATACACACTGTAAATGGAAAATAAGAACTGCCCTTGCAACATTCTGGCCAACTGAGAGATTGTCTTTGTATGGATAAAATTTATATTATTGGAATGGAAATGTTCAATTTATCAATATGCCCAATAGGTTAAACTTTGCAGTTCATAATCCAGTTAATTTTAGTGTATTTTTCCTTTGTGTTTACTTCGTGAAGATAAACCATTGTATTCTTGGCAAATTTTGAACAGAGAGTTGCAAGGCTGAACAGGAAGCTTTCCATCTGCATGTACTTTGGAGAAATGTCATTGAAGTTTCTCTTCAATTTGATTATTAATTTTCATGTGTTCATTACCATCTGTGCTCCTGGTGTTTTTTTTTTTTCTGTTTTGAGATTTGCAAATTTTAACTTTTGTATCATGTTTTTTATGCTTACCATTTTGTGTAATGTGAATTCAGCATTTTTGTTTGTGTATTCCTATTTTGTCCGGAGCACTTGCCAGTGTGAGGACACTTCCATGTGATATTGGGATGATTGGCCCAAGTATTAAAATAATCAACTGCTATTATGTGTCCCAATATTTATAATCCATGACTGTTTCATTGCAAATTTCAATTTCCAATTGTTCTTTACAAAATTATCAAAACAAGACTGTTTAATAAAAGGGATATGCTTTCAAAGTAAAGGCAAAACTTTAAACCAGTGAAGGCACAAACTATTTGCTTTTGAGGAAATTGCAGACAAAAAGAACAGCACAGAATTTGCAGTCTGATCTTTAAATGGCATATATGCTTGTAACTTAAATTTCACTATTTTCATATTTACGATATGTAAGGAATACCTAGATAGTGCAATGTAAAGGCCTTTTTTAATGAGAAAACATGTCACCTTTTTTTTTTTTGGCTCATGGTGTTGTTCCAAGGTCAGTCTGCAATTCTGTACCATCTGATCTTGATCAAGACTGTCTGCTTTGTGGACTCTAAGCGTTATGTTATAAACAAGTCTCACGGGACATTACACTTCACTTAGCATGAATTATCAGACTTCCCAGCTGAAACAAAATAGAAGCTGCCATCTTCTAAATATGTCCCAAGTTACTGATGTTAATCATTATTTTCATAGAACTAGTACCTCTATTAACCCTTTACCACACAATCCCGAGTTTTAACAACCCTGAGAAAGAAGGCTTTTGAAAACACTGTTGGGGCAAAGGAGAAATTGATGGTCACAAAATTTTAGACTTGTCAGAATTGAAATTATTCGCAGATGACAAATGTGATTCAAATGATTGGATTTTTCTTGAAAGTTGAGAAAACATTGTGGGAAAAGGGGAATCTGCTGCTGACCACAATGTTTTAGAATGCTTTCTTTTCCAGGGTTGTGAAAATTTGGGATTGTATTGCAAAGGGTTGAATTATCATGAGGGGAGAGGAGAAATACTAATAATGGCTATGACAGTCGTCAGCCAGTCAGGGCTTTTGTCCATAGTTAGTACTCATCATGTGGTAGAATATAATATATGTGTTGTTTTATTTTATGTAAATTCAAATTAACATTCTCAGCATAAATGAATTTGGAGCATATTGTGATGATTGTTAATGTCGGTCCTAGGATCAATATAATATATATAAGAATATATATAGGCCATGTTGTTGTCTTGCTCTTTTCCCAGTTTGGGAAACTTTTCAAAATACAGGAAAAATGTAAAAAAAAAAAAAAAACCAAAAAAAAAATAAAGGAACTATGATTGTGTCTTACTGACATTTTAAATCAATGTGTGGAGGAAAATATGTGCTTAATAATTTGTATTATCTAATTGTATAATCATGTTTAATTTTGATAACTCTGCGTGAGTAATCGGATTATTCCAGCAGTTTTCAAATGTAGGATCTGTGTGATAGGCTGGTTTTCTTTATGTTGAGACTTTCACTTACAAACATTCAAATAGATGAATTGCTGCATTTGTTTGTACATGTGCTGTTGTATTGGATAGGTATTGATCACATACTGCTGCAGCAGGGACTACTGTTGTAAAGGTTATTGCTTTTTATAAATGAAACCACTTCTGGCCATAATTAACTCATTACCCCCAGGAACAGATTTGTTGCAGAACACACAGAAAACATCCTGCGAACTAGAAAACCTTATATATGAAATAGGGATTACCAACTTATGTAAGGTTTAGTAAATCTAAAAGCATCATGACACAAAGATAGTTGTCTAATTATTAGCATTTGTCAGGTTTTCCTTTTGCAAAGGTTGTCTCCTTGCAAGATGAAAAAAGTCGGCTACAAGGTGGTAATGTGTTAAGTTGAAGTGCTTCATGACACTGTATGAAAAGCATATTTTACAACAGAAAGTGAACTATTCTATCAGACAGAGGTAATTTTTTGTATAAATTGTAAGGGTTAGTAAAATATGTAGGGGTCTAAGATTATATATTATGATATGTTGTTGTAATGTTTCCTTCTAAACCCTTTGCAATTTAACTATATTTTAAGCAGATATCTAAGTCTTGGTTTGACCATTTTAAAATGTTAGTTGATGAATATTTATAATTCTTTGTGTTTGTGTTATTTTAAATTGTCAAATTGCAAGATTAGCCAATTGATTGGCTGAGATGGTCTGTCTCGACCAATCAAATGACTAATTTTGATATATTAACCATACTGTTTCTTTTTTTAAGATAAGCCCTTTACTTCAGTGATAAACAGCTGGGCCAATTTCTCCAAACTTGTTTTATTTCTAAGTGCACTGTAGGCAGAATCTTGAAGTTTTGAACAAAGGAAATAACTGGGAAGCATATTTTTCTTGATAAGTTAGCAGCTCAAAATCTTTTGTTAAGATGTTTATAAAAGCTTGTGAACTGGGCAGACCACTCATTATTTTGATAAGAAATGGTGTCCTATGAAAAGGAAAGTGTTTGTCTGGAGACAGTCAGAAATATGAAACAAAAATGTTTTTTAATTTAAGTTTTCTGTAAAGTAGATAATAATAATATTTATGAACTTGCTGAAAAAAAGTTATCAGGATTGTAACATAAATAACTTGCATCTGTGGAGGGTATTTGTACTTCAAGACCTCAGTGAAAAAGGAATCAAAAGAAACATGACCAACCTTCTGTAGAATAGTTATTGTGTATAGGGCAATTGTTTGAACTTCTGCTGTAATGACCACGATCTTTCAGAAAAGATTCATTTGAAGAAAACGGCACCCTTTAACCCTTTACCTCACAATTCCGAGTTTTAACGACCTTAGGAAGAAGCTATTTGAAAACATAGTGGGAAAAGGAGAAAATGCTGGTAACCAGCATTTTCTCCTTTTCCAACAATGTTTTCTACCCTATTCAAGACAAGTTCTATTATTTGAGTGAGATCTAAATTATCGTCTGCAAATGCATTCAGTTTGGGCAAGTCAACATTTTTGTCATTTGGTAAAGAGTTCATTTGTAACTTTTTTAAAATTGTCAAAATTGTCTAATTGTTTACTTCTGTGCAAAGAGAAAACTCATTACGGGGGACAAAATTTTAGGCTCTTCCATTGTGATTTTATGACTAAAATGATGGAATTACCTTGAAAGGGTAGAAAACATTTTTAGATAGGGAGCATTGTTGAATATCAGCATTTTTTCTTTTCTACAGGTGTTTTCAATAACCTTTTGCCTCCAGGAGATTAAAACAGAGAGTCGTTTGCAGAAGATCAAGTGCTGGCATTGTTCATTACTGATAACATACTGGGAATCTCAATGAACAATGATCAGTCACTGTCTGGCTTCTTTTACCCTCGGAATCTAAGCATTTCTCAAAATCTCAAGTTTTCTAAACAAACCTGGAACAACTAAAATGGCATTTCTCTGCAAGTGATTTGATCTGACAAGAGATTTATATTGTTATATTATATGCCAAATTTATTCCATCCAACTTGTACAGACCAAAATTAAATGGTGACCTTTGCCTTGGCAATGTGCAATGTATGACAGAAAATGATATAATTGATTGAAGCAGTAGCAGCCAATGTGACACTGTACCTCCATGTGACATTTTTTGATGTTGAAGATGATGGCTGTTAACTCTTGTCCAGCTGAATAAGTTTAATAAAACTTTCAAGACGATAGTAAAAACCCTAAAAATGTTATTTCAAACTTACTTTAGGAGAACATTGTCTCCTTAATGGTCAGTGTAGATCCAAGATCTGACTGCATGTTCTGTGCAGCCTGATCTTGATCTGCACTGTCTGCAAAAGGTCAGTGAGTTAAGCTTAGCAGCCTAAGGGTTAAACAAAGTGGTTGTTTAGGGAAAAAACACAAAAAACCAGAGGACTTTGTTTCAGATGGAAAAAGTTCAAATCAGCTTTTTTCTTCCAGCTGTCACATTGTTTCCTTCTGTTTTAATTAACTCTTTTCCACACAGTGATGAGTTTTGACGCCTCTGGGAAATTAGACTTTAGAAAGCATCATGGGAAAAGCAGAAAATGCTGGTAACCAGCATTTTCTCCTTTTTCCATGATGTTTTCTAACCTGTCAGAAATAAATCCATTTATTTTAGCCACATTTAATTAGTTGTCTGCAAATGCTTTGAATTTGGGCCAGTCTATAATTTGGTTGTCTGGTAAAGAGTTCATATGTCCGAAGTTGCCATGAAGGATAGAGTTTTCAATATACATTGACTTTAGGCTTTTTTTTTTAAAGCAAAACTTTCATAATACATGGAGAGAAGTTGCTCTATAAGGTAAAAATTGGGTCATGTCATATACAGGTATTATAGTTTTGGTAAACAAGCTCAAGTATTGTAAAATGAAAAAAGTAAATGTTTTATAATCCTAGTGCATACAAAGGTAAAAAGCACTGACTTGTATGATAAGAATTCTGTGATTGTTTTGGGGTACCTAGTGCTCTAAACCCACCTCCAGTCTCCTTGTATTTATAGTTATTTTGTTTACCATTATTATTATTTACCCATGCTAAACATTCTGAGACAGTAATTTTGTCTAGAACTGCTAGGACTTTTTTTAAGAACCCATTTACTTGAAAGACTAGTTTTAGACCTACTAAGATCTTCTTTGAGCCTTTACCACACATTCTTGAGTTTTAATAAACCTTACAGAGAAGGTTCTGGTAAACACTGGGGGAAAAGGAGATAATGCAGGTTACCAGCATTTTCTCCTGTTCCCCCAATGTTTTCTGTCCTTTCACTTACAGCTTCCATTATTTGAGCTACATTTGTCATCTGCAAATGGGACCAGTTTAAAATTTCGTCATTTGGTATAGGGGTTAAATCTCCAAAGAATATCTGAAGGAAAGTTGGGAAATGTTTTTTGCAGTATGGAAAATCTGATTTGAGAAGGAGCAATTGTCTGGTACAAGCATTTGCTTCTTTCCCACATTGTGTACCATACTGGTTTACAGGATGTGAAATGTATTTGTATAGTAATGGGTGAAATCAATGATGGATGGAAACATGGCCTCTTGTGCACCCAAAACAGCAGATACAGTAGGACATGAGTTCTATGCATTTTTCGTTTGAAATTGGCTTTTCAAACATAAAATGTACATCGTTTTCCATGCTATCATTTTGAAGTGCAAGATGTTATCACCGATAGTTTACAAAATTTTGTTTTAGCATGGAGACTTGTATCATAGTAATGGACAAATTGCTTTATTATGTTAAATGTGTACTCTTGAGACATAACACAGTTTGTTGTTACATAAGATTCCCGATTGTAACTCTATGCACCCAATATACCAAATATTTCATCTGTTCATGTATGTAAACCAAACTACATAGATTGTTTTTAAAACTTAGATGATTTAAGCAGTAGGTATTGGAACTGTGAAAGTTTATTGTGTGTACCCTAATGAGATTTTTGAAAAGATGGCATATTTTAATTAGATTAGCATGCTCTGTTTCAGTGAGCTTGTTCAACTCTATGTGTAAGGACTGATATCTTGTTAAGCTCATTGCTGCTATGAGAAGTTTTGGAAAAGAATGGACTTTTGAGCAGTAGCTTTAGCCTTAAAATGCCTTCACAACTATAATTGCCTTTTCAGCCAGTGTAGATAAAGATCAGACTGCACAAAAAGTTCAGTCAGATCATTGATCTATACTGGTCGTTTTGCCAAACACACTAATCAAAAAAGATGATGAAATTCCAATTAATATTTTAGTCTTATTTCTTGACTAAAAGTGTTTATAGGGTTTATTTGGCATTGCAAGGGTTAACCCTTTACTGCACAATGCGGCCTTTTGACGCCCCTGGGGAAGAAGCCTTTTGAAAACATTGTGGGAAAAGGAGAAAATGCTGGTAACCAGCATTTTCTCTTCCCACAATGTTTTCTACTCTATCAAAGAAGAATTGCACTATTTGAGCCACAATGAAGTTTTGGACAATATGTTTCAATTTGGACAAGGCTTAAATTTTGTCATCTGGTAAAGGGTTAAGTCAGTCAGTATCAAACAAATTTGAAGCTGACATCTTTGAAACAATGATAATCAGCATTAATGAAGATTTAATACATGAGGGTATGTAGAAGTACTGTGGCGGAAGGAGAATTTACTCATTGCAATTCAACCTTAACCTCAACTTTTAAAATATAGTCTACTGCAAGAGGCAAAAAAGTCTTCTGAAGGAGAAAGTATATTCTATGAATAGGGCTAACTCATATGGAGTGATGAGAACAAGATAGACTTTTAGAGTGCCAAATAAACCCAGCAAGGTAAACATACAGAGCACCAAATAAATGCAACAGTTTCAGACTTGAAATAAAACTGAAATTATTTTATGGTGCATTTGTCTAGATAGCATTTCAACAAAGCATCAACAAAGCGGACAATGTAGATCCATGATCAGATTGCATATTTTGTGCAGCCTGATCTAGATCTATAGTGGTGGCAAAGGCATCTATAGTTATGAAATGGGCTTTAGGGTTAACCATATAATAAGCTGTGAAAGGATATTCAATGTTGTAAGTAGATAACCAAACTTGCCAATTTATGACGGAATTTCTACAAAGGGTGCATGGAGTTGAGGTGAACAAATGTTGGGGATCTGAGACTGCCATCCAGATATGCCCAGCTTGATGATTGTTTTGTATTTTGTAAATGTTTATCATGCTTTGACTGCCAAGGGTATTTGATATTTTTACAGTAAACTACTGATCAACAAATATTTGAATGTTGGACAATATGAAGGTAATGAAAAATTAAATGAGCCATGCCCTCGCCAGCAGGGGTCCAATTCAACTCTGTGATGCGTTATAACAAGCAAGTCATCACATAATTATGGATCTATAAAACCCATTTAGTCTAACAATTAACTGGATCAGGAGAGAGAATAGTCTTTTGACAAGAAGAAAATTCACAAATGGCAAAAAGTTTGATCCATGTCAGCCCCCTTTTCACAAAGTATGGCATAATCAGAGAAAACTGGTCAATTTGTTGTTCTATTTTACCTCCTGAAGCAAAAAGGCAGCAGGAGACAGTCTTGCCTTATCCCTTTACCAAACATCAAAATTCTGGATTTGTCCAATATCAAAGCATGTACAGAAGTCGAATCAAACGTGGCTCAAATATCAGAATTGGTGAGTGAAAGGACACAAAACATTGTGGGGAAAAGGAGAAAATGCTGGTTACCAGCATTTTCTCCTTTTCCCATAATGTTTTCAAAACGCTTCTTTCTCGGGGTCGTTAAAGGTTGGGATTGTGTGGTACAGGGCCAAGTACCTATTATCAGCATGACTAAAGGTTTGGCATAATAATACAAGCAAAGACTTTAAGATTTTAAAGGAACCATCTTTTGCCACAATGTTTTTCAATGTGATTTTTTGGGGATAAAAATTCAGGTATTGGAGGGAACAAATTACAAACAGTGTTGTTTTAGAGCTACACATGTGACATATTGATTTTTACATTGTTATGATATAATAACCTTGGCAATCAAAGTATTGATTAACATAAAAATTTTTAATATACTAATTGTACTTGATTATTGTGACTAGATATCCCATTCCCACCACAGATAGTCAAATCAAATAAAATAACAAATGAACAGGAGATTATGCAATTTGCATTGTTGCCTTGTTTTGGAGAAAATTTCCAAGACTTGCATCTTGATGAATGTTCAACGATTTCCCATAATTCTGTAGGAAGTGGGAATGGGTTATTGTATAAGTAAACTCACACCTTTGCCAAAGCACCTGCATTTTTTACACACATTCCTTCAATATATCATGGCAGATTGGCCAGGAAAAGGACTTAAGAGACCCTGATGCCAATCAGATTGGTGTTAACTAACCTGTGCCTCTTGGGGAGACAATCTGGGGTGTGCTTTCCAAGAGTCGAGTTCAGTTGGCAACATTTTTTATAAAAAGATGCATATCATTAGTTGAGAAAGGCTGTTAGTTGAAGGAAGTTGTGCTAATTTTTAAACTTGGATGGACAATCTCATGGTGTATTGAAGCAATGGTTGTAATTAGGGAGTAGTTCTGTAGGATTGGGCAGCTTTTTGATCCGTTGTGGTGAAAAGTGATACAAACATTAATTTTGACATGACATGTATATTGTGCTCGTAGCATTGCTTTGGACTTGTATTATTAAATAAATCTTTACCTCAGCATTCCTGAAGTTATTCTTGTTTCTCTATCACCCTGCCATCATAGCTAAACTTCCTGAAGCAAAAAGGCAGCAGGAGACAAACATTCTTGCCTTATCCCTTTACCAAACATCAAAATTTTGGATTTGTCCAGTATCAAAGCAGAAGTCGAATCAAATGTGGCTCAAATATCAGAATTTGTGAGTGAAAGGACACAAAACATTGTGGGAAAAGGAGAAAATGCTGGTTACCAGCATTTTCTCCTTTTCCTACAATGTTTTCTACTCTTTTAATGAAAAATTCCATAGTTGAGATACATTTGTCATCTGCAAACACCTTAGTTTGTACCAGTCTAAAATTTTGCTGTTAAACTCCCAAAAAAGTCTCAATCTGTACCTGGAGTACACCTGGCAGTAAGGCTGCAGTTTGCCTGGATTAGTGCCCAGGTAGAAAAGACTAGTCTGCAACAACTGACTGAGCTGTGCAAAAATCTGTGTCAAGACAAAAATTGCAAATGTAGAATGAAATGAGTCTGTATTCACCAACCATTCTTAAGAATGGTCTTGGTCTTAGTCTCCAGAATTTTCTAAATTTAAACGTAACACAACTTCTGATTGGCTAAACCAAATGGTTTAGCCAATCAGAAGTTGTTTTACTTTCAAATTTAGAAAATCTAGGAGAACAAGACATTAGAATGTTCTTGAAAATGGTTGGTGAATACAGAACCTGGTTGAATAGCAAGAAGCATGATGCCTGCATTCAGCTTATGTGAGGTTTTGTGATCAGTCAGTGTCAATGAATTGCCTCAAGGAACTTAGAAATACATTATCACATTATTTGAGGTCTACGACGGAGGATTGATTGTATGGTGTTTAACACTGTTTTCAACATTGTTTCAGTTATAGCAAACATTTAGATATAGGACAGGCTCTAAAACAAATTATTTTCTCTTGGGTCACTTAGAATCAACTGCAGTTAACTTGCTTGAAACAAGCTATTTCCATGATGGTTTCCATACTGGTTTCACCCTTCACCAAACAATCCAGTGTTTTGACAACCACTGAGAATACTGCTTTTGAAAACATTGTTGGATAAAGGAGAACAAGAGCACCGCATGCTGGTGCTGGTGCCAACACTCTGCTGTGGTTGCTTGATTTTCGGTGAAAATTCTAAGCGGAGGAACGGGCATAACTGTCAAAAATATTTTGATTGTTACCTGTTTTGTTGTATAGGTTTCCCTTTTGATAGTTAAAAAACTTGTCTAAGTTTGAAGTATGAGGAGTTTTCAAATATGTATGCATCTAAGCACCTAAAATTTGATTCTTCATAGGTTTCCCTGATACTTTTATTTTGTTCCCTCTAAATATTCACCTCCAACAGATATACAAAGTTTCAGTCTCTGGATCCAATCTTTGAAGGCATTTTCATTGTCTTCTTTAGGTATACTATGAAGACATGAATTCATTTTCTGTCAACTCTATTTCAGTGTGTGTAAACCATCAGTTTCTTTCATTGTCTTTTGTACAAGGTGCAAGACTTTCTGAAGCAGGAAAAAGTTGCGCTACCCCACCCTCTGTATTCACCTGACCTTGCCCGTTGTAACTTATGTTTGTTTCCAAAGCTAAAAATACACCTTTGAGGTTGAAAATTTGTTCAGCGCAAACACCTCGGTTCTGCAATATTTCAGTGTCTTCTAAAAAAGACTGAAAATGCCTTCAAAGATTGGATCCGGAGACTGAAACTTTGTATATCTGTTGGAGGTGAATACTTTGAGAGAACAAAATAAAAATTTCAGTGAAACCTATGAAGAATCGAATTTTAGGTGCTTAGATGCTTTCATATTTGAACGCTCCTCGTAAATATTTTGGTTATGACAGAGATAATATAAAATGTCGGTTTTTGCGTGACGATGAAGCAGACGACAACAGGGCTATGGCAATACCTTAACATTATCTCCAAAAATGACCGAGCTAAAAATGCTGGAAACCAGGATTTTCACCTTTGCCCACAATATTTTCTGACATTTCAAAGATAAATTTCATCATTTTTATCCTCAGTGGCCAAAGGCCAGCAGGCTTATGGTCTGGTGTCTGTTGTGCATCCGTCTGTCCGTCCATCCATCCTAGCACATTAACTTGTTTTTCCAACATCTTCTCTGAAAGTACCCATCTAATTTTGATGAAACTTTACAGAAATGATCCTGCCATGGCCATCCTCAGAATTCCTTGAAAGAATTTGATTCCAATGAAAACTGGTTGCCATGGCAACAAAACTGAAAAATATTGAAAATCTTCAAAAATATTCTTGTCAGAAACCATAAGGCCTAGGCTACCAAATTTGACATGTAGCTTCATCTAATAGACCTCAAACAAATTCCTTTAAATTTATAGCCCTGGAGGTCAAAATTGGCCACGCCCCAGGGTCACGAGTTTTACATGGGCTCACATAGTGAAAATTTAAAAATTTTTTTTTTCTAAACCATAAAGCATAGGGCTACGAAATTTTGCATGTAGCATCATCTAGTGGACCCCTACAAATGCTATTCCAATTATAGCCATGGGGTCAAAACTGACCCCCCCCCCCCCCCCAGGGTCACAAGTTTTACATGGGCTTTTACAATGAAAACATCAAAAAATCTTTTGATCCTAACTGTAAGACCTAGTACCAAATTTGGCATGCTGCTTCACGTAGTGAACCTCTACCATGATTGTCCCATTTATAGCTCTGGGTCAAAACAGGCCCCACCCTGGGGGTCATGTTTTATATGGGCTTACAAACTGAAAACAGAAAGAATTGTCAGTTTCCTAACCGTAAAGTCTAGGCTTACAAAATAGTGGACCTGTAGCAAGATTGTGAAAACTATAGCCTTGGGAGTAACACAAAGGCTTAAATAGTAACAAGAGGGCCATGATGGCCCTGGATCGCTCACCTGAGTCAATAGGCCAAACATTCTGACCAAATTTCACAAGAATCTGACTGAAAATGTTGCCTCTATAGCGTGCACAAGGTTTTCGATGATTTGACCAAGTGACCTAATTTTTGACCCCACATGACCCAATTTCAAACTCGTCTCCGATTTTATCAAGACAAACATTCTGACCAAATTTCACAAGTATCTAACTGAAAATGTGGCCTCTAGAGCATACACAAAGTTTTTCCAAGATCTGACCTAGTGACCTAGTTTTTGACCCCACATGACCCAATTTCAAACTCGTCCGAGATTTTATCAGGACAAACATTCTGACCAAATTTCACAAGTATCTGAATGAAAATGTAGCCTCTAGAGCGTACACAAGGTTTTTCGAAGATTTGATCTAGAGACCTAGTTTTTGATCCCACAGGACCCAATTCCGAACTCGTTCCAGATTTTATCAAGACAAACATTCTGACCAAGTTTCATGAGGATCCAACTGAAAATGTGGTCTCTAGAGTGTACACAAGGTTTTTCTAAGATTTGACCTAGTGACATAGTTTTTGACCCCACATGACCCAATTTCGAACTCATCTGAGATATTATCAAGACAAACATACTGACCAAGTTTCACGAGTATCTGACTGAAAATGTGGCCTCTAGAGCATACACAAGGTTTTTCGAAGATTTGACCTAGTGACCTAGTTTTTGACCCCACATGACCAAATTTCGAACTCGTCCAAGATTTTATCAAGACAAACATTCTGACCAAATTCCACAAGTATCTGACTGAAAATGTGGCCTCTAGAGCGTACACAAGGTTTTTCGAAGACTTGACCTAGTGACCTAGTTTTTGACCCCACATGACCCAATTTCGAACTCGTCCGAGATTTTACCAAGACAAACATTCTGACTAAGTTTCATGAGGATTGGACTGAAAATGTGGCCTCCAGAGTGTACACAAGGTTTTTCTAAGATTTGACCTAGTGACCTAGTTTTTGACCCCACATGACCCAATTTCAAACTCGTCCGAGATTTTATCAAGACAAACATTCTGACCAAGTTTCATGAGGATCGGATTGAAAATGTGGCCTCTAGAGCATACACAAGGTAAAAAGTTGACGACGCACGACGGACGCCGGACACAGCACGATCACAATAGCTCACCATGAGCACTTCGTGCTCAGGTGAGCTAAAAACTATGAAAATGGTCTTTTAGTATTATGAACTGATTACTTGAACTTAAACTCTGTTATACCATATAAAGTTTACCTCCCTTGATTATCACACTGCGCTAATACACAATTAGTATTCAAGTTTTTCACAAAAAAAAAAAGTTTTTCAGTTTTCAGTGAGAGTGATTTATTTCGATGTTTATATTTATGCTCAGAAGAGTCTAATATTTAGCATAAAGTAAGGTTCTGAGGTTTCTACCATTCATTTTTTTGTTCCAGAACTTTACCATTCATGCCATTGAAAAATTGTTTTCTGCTTCCAAGATCTGGAAATCTTCATGTTGTTAGAGTACACTAATATTTGGAATGAATGGTACTTGGTTAGACCTGCTTGCATTCATGGACATAATCTTTGCATCTGAAAATAATACGACTTTGTTGTAGTTGTTGTCGTCGTTGTTTTTGGGGGAAAAAAGGGAGGCTAGGCTATTTTCTTTAGTGCATGTTTTAACTCTTTGCCACATGACAAAATTTTAGACTAGTCAAATTTGGAAAGCATTTGCGCAGACAACAAAATAAATGGGATTGAAAAATTGAAATATGTCTTGGGAAAGGTAGAAAACATTGTGGGAAACTTAGAAAATGCTGGTTACCTGTATTTTCTCCTTCTGCCATGATGTTTACAAAAGCTTTCTTTTTTGAGGGTCGTTAAAATTCAGGATTGTGTGGTAAAGGGTTATAAGCCAGTGGAGGATACAGGGCCATCATGGCCCTCTTGTTATATAGAAAACATTGCCAGAAAGTAACAAAGTGCTGGTAATTTCTTCTCCAACAATGTGTTCAAAAGCCTTTTTGCTCCGGGGTGTTAAAACATGGGACTGCATGTTAAAGGGCTAACGTTGGTCTAACGCCAATGGAGTTGGATGTCGGGGGGGGGGGGGGGGGGAACAAGTGAAAGATAAGAAATCTGATTAGCAGCTACCTACTTGTATAATGCAGAACACAAGTTTTATACAAAAACACATCAAGTACAGCTAAATGACTGACAAGCCCTAACAATCTTACTGTTTCGTCTTCACAAGAGTAAACACTTAACTTTTTACCAAATGACAAAATTTCAGACTTGGCAAAAATGAAAGCTTTTGCAGACGACAAATTATATATGGCTAAAATTGTGGAATTTTTCTCCGATACGGTAGAAAATATTGTGGGAAAAGGAGAAAATGGTGGTTACCAGCATTTCCTCTTTTTCTCACAATGTTTTCAAAAGGCTTCTTCCTCAAGGTCGTTAAAACTCAGGATAGTGTGGTAAAGGGTTAAAGAGATGAAACCAGTGAAAGATTTCTAGTCTTCAACCCTTTATCACACAATCCCAAGGTTTAACAACCCTGACAGAAAGACTTGAAAACATTGTGTAAAAAGGAGAAAATGCTGGTAAACAACATTTTCTCCTTTTCTCAATGTATTCTTACCTTTTAGAGACAAATTCCATTATTTGAGCCACATTTAATTTGTTATCTGCAAATGCTTTCAAATTGGACTAGAATAAAATTTTGCTGTTTGGTAAAGGGTTAGAATGCTGAAATTTTCTTACTTTTTCTAAACAAAGCACACAAGTTAATCACTGTGTAACTTGTTAAAGTTTTATGATTTTCACCACAGTGAAGGAACAACAACAAAAAAGCCCACGTGGGCTTTAAATGCCTTACTGGCCATGAACCAATGCAAGTGACAAGATGCTGCCATGTAAAAATATATAAATCAGAGAAAAACTAAAAACTTGTAAAAAAAAATGAAAAATAATGATAGATCAGGCAGAATAATAGCTCTTTACCAAACAACAAAATTTTAGACTAGACAAAATTCAAGGTATTTGCAGGCAACAAGTATAGCACAGCTATTGTAATGTATCCATGAAAGGGTTGCAAACATTGTGGGAAAGGACTGGAGAAAAGTTTGTTGCCGGAAATTTCTCCTTTTACCACAATGTTTTCGAGGGCTTTCTTGCTAAGGGTCATTAAAACTTGGGATTGTGTGGCAAATGGATAGACAAACAAGAATGGCACCATAACCATTTTACAAGTTTGAATATGGCCAAGACAGCTAGCAAAAACAAGAAGGCCATGATGGCCTTGAAGTCACTCACCTGAGCCTTTTGACCCAACAATCATGTCCCATTTCCAGTCTTTTCCAGATATCAAGACAAGCACTCCACCAAATTGTTATAACAAGAGGGCCATGATGGCCCTGTATCGCTCCACTGGCTTATAAATATAAACCATAAATACTAAACATTTCAATTCTGAGCCAAATGGTTTCAAAATGAAGACTTACAAAGTTTTCTTTGTAAAAGCCCATGTTAAAGTTGAGACCCGCAGGGAAAAGCCATTTTTGATCCAAGAGCGATAATCACTTGAACCCTGGTAGAGGTCCACAAGATAAAGCTACATGCCAAAATAATACAGGTCTATGCTGTATGGTTATAAATACGGTGATTTTCAAGTTTCGTCCATATGAAGCCTCTGTAAAACATAAGACCCCTAATGCAAGGCTAATTTAAAAAAAAAAATCAAAAGTGCTCCAGATTTGCCCTTGGGTTTGCGGTTAGGAGCAAAAGGATTTTTTTAATTTTCACCCTATAAGCACATGTTTATGACCAAATTTGGGAGTTCTTGCCTTATGGCTAGTAACAAGACGGTTTCTGAAGTTTTCACTCCATAAACCCATGTAAAACTTGTGACCCCTGGTGCAGGGCCAAACTTGATCCTAGGGTTGTAACTTGGGCCCTCTTTGTAGTTGTCCACTAGACAGAGCTATAATTATGCAAAATTTGGTAGCCCTAAGCCTTATGGCTATGTACACCAAGATTTAAAAGTTTTCCCTGTATAAGCCCATGTTAATCTTGTGCACCTTCGCCGCCCCCCCCCCACCCCCCAGCATGAGGCCAAATTGACCCCAGGACTGTAATTTGGGCACTTTTGGTAGACCCCCACCAGATCAAGCTAAATGCAAAATTTGGTAGCTTTAGGCTTTATGGCTAGGTACTGGAAGATTTCTTAAGTTGTCTCACTATGTACGCCCATGTAAAACTTGTTACCCCTGCAGCGGGGCCAATTTTGACCCCAGGGCTAAAATTTTGGCCTGCTTGGTAGAGGCCCACTAGATATAGTTACATGCAAAATTTGGTAGCTCTAGGCCTTATGGCTTGGTACAGGAAGATTTTTAAAGTTTTCTCTATATAAGCCTATGTAAAACTTGTGACCCCTGGGGCAGAGCCAATTTTGACCCCAGGGCTATAATTTGAAGAAACTTGATAGAGGTCTACTACATAAAGCTACATGCCAAATTTGGTAGCCCTACGCCTTATGGTTTCAGACAAGAAGATTTTTAAAGATTTCCAATATTTTTCAGTTTTGTTGCCATGGCAACCAGAGTTTTTGAAGGAATCAAATTCTTTCAAGAAATCTGAAGAGGACCATGGCAGGATCATTTCCGTGAAGTTTCATGAAAATTGGATGGGTAGTTTCAGAGAAGATGTTTGAAATAAAAGTTAACGCACGGACGGACGGACGCACGCACGCACGCACGCACGACGGACACCGGGCCATGACATAAGCCCGCTGGCCTTCGGCCAGTGGAGCTATAAATTGGACTTCAACTGTGGCCTATAGAGTGTACACAAACTTTTTCTAGGATCTGTCTCGGAGACCTACCATTTTATCTTACATGACCCATTTTCACACTCAATGTAGATATCATCAAGAAAAACATTCTGACAAACTACATGAGATTTGGACTAAAAATATGGCCTTGAGGGTGTACACATGGTTTTCCTTAGATTTGTCTCCCATGACCTACTTTTTGACCAGATGTAAAAGATTTTCAAACATCAAAGACATCAGAAGACAAACATTCTGACCAACTCTTCTGAGTAATGGACTGAAAATGTGGCCACTACAGTGTAAACAACGTTTTTTATAAGATTTGTACTGGTGACCTACTTTTAGACCCAACATGACCCATTTTCCAACATCCTAAATACCATCCAGACCAACATTCTGACAAACTTGATTAGAAAAATGGCTTTCATAGTGTACACAAAACGGTTTGACCTCGTGACAAAGTTTTCAACCTGATGTGACCCATTTTCTAACATATATTATCAAGCCAAACATTCTGACCAACTTTATGAGTTTTAGACTTAATAATGTGGCCTCTAGAATGTAAATAATGTTTTTCAAAGATTTGAGCTGATGACCTAGTTTAAGATCTAAAGTAACACATTTTGCAACTAGTTTTAGATATCATCAAGTCAAAAGTCCAGTTTTAAGGAGTATTGGACTGAAAATGTTGCCCATATAGTGTACACAGGGTGCTTGTAAGATTTAACCTGGTTACCTACTTTTTGACCCGACATAGCCCATTTTGAAAGTCATCAGAGATATCATCAAGACAGATATTGTGACCAAATTTCGTGAGTATTGGACTGAAAATGCGGCAAGTGTACACAAGGTTTTTCCGATTCAACCTAGTGACCTAATTTTGACAAATGTGACCAGTCCTGTTTTCATAATCGTCTAGGATATCACCAACATAAACATTCTGATCAACTTTCATAAGTACATGTATAGGACTGAAAATAAATGTGGCCTCTAGAGTGTACACATGATTTTTCAAAATTTTAACCTGGTGACCTGTGACCTAGTTTTTGACCTGATGTGACCCATTTTCACCCTTGTCCAATATATCATGAAGACAAATAATTTGACAAGCTTTCATGTATTTTGGACTGAAAATGTGGTCTCTCAAGTGTACACAAGGGTTTTCCACGATTTGACCTAGTGACCTAGTTTTTGACCCGGGATGAATGAATTTTGAACCCCCCCCCCGACCAATTATCAAGACAATCATTCTGACCGACTTTCCTGAGTATCGGACTAAAAATGAAGCCTCTAGGGTGTACTCAAGGTAAAAGTTGACAATGGACAGAGCACGATCTCAAAGCTCACCTTGTGCACTTTGTGCTCAGAAGAGATAAACAAGAGCACCGCACTACGTGCAGGTGCCAACACTTGACTGCAGTTGCTTAATTTTCAGTGAAATTTCTTGGAAAAAGAGGCAAAAACTGTCAAAAATACTTTGATAATTACCTGCCCTTGTGGGTTCCCATGTGATAGTGAACAACTTGTCCAAGTTTGAAGTAAATACTGTATAAGTGTCTTTTTCTGCGTGTATTTAATTTCTGCTTTATTTACAGACCAACTCAAGGCCACAGGAATCACACAAGCAGATTATAATTTCCAATTTTGTCTTGCGACAACACAGCATCAAAAACATGGATGACTTCCAGTTAAGAGGTTATGTATAAAACACCAGTGTCATCAATGCCATGATAAAATGGCCATCATCATTGAATTACAGTGATCTTCGGGAAATGTTGATCAAATATGACTTCATGAGACAAGTAAATGTCAGATTAAAGTAATGAAGATTTAAAAGCTTATTAGCAGGCTCTATTTCATAAAATCGCTGTATGTAATTCGTGTATTCTACCTGTAATTGTTTTCACATCTAAGTGTTAAAAACACCACAAATCAAATTCTCACATTTCAAACATGACAACTGGTCAACAATTACAATTTTACTCAAGCTGAATTACGATATTGTTGTCTTCTATAGTTTAACAACTTTGGTAAACTTGTAATTGTGTAAATACATGTAGAGATTACAGACCATTTAAAAAAACATGTATATGACATTCTATCAAATATTCTTTTACAAAATTAACATAGTGGTTGGCCAACAAAGAGTATTTTAAAACTTTCGATCTTCAATAAGGTAATATCTTAATACAATGCAGACGACACAAAGACTACCACAATACCACTATGTTTTCTTCGAAAATAGCCAAGCTAAAAATGAATGCTTTTTCAACAACAGCTTGTCTAGCCATGCATTTCTTTTAACCCTTTACCACACAATCCCGACTTTTAATGACCCTCAGAAAGATGCCTTTTGAAAACATTGTGGGAAAAGGAGAAAATGCTGGTAACCAGCATTTTCTCCTATTCCCGCAATGTTTTCTATACTTCCCAAAGCAAATTTCAGTTTTTGAGCCACTTTTATTTTGTCGTCTGCAAAAACTTTCAATTTGGACTGGCCTAGAATATTGTCGTTTGGTAAAGAGTTCATGACCTAAAGGTATGTCTGTCCAATCACTCTGAAATGTTGCCGAATGTAATGGCATAGTTTATGAATTCTGACATTTGGCTTTCAAGTGTGATCTTCTGTAATTTTCTCTTTATCTTATACATGTATATGCCAATTTCAAACCTCTCCTTTTCCAGATTTTCTTTTTGAATTTAAGACATTTTTCAATCAAGGATAAAGATCTTTGGTCACAAAATGCATGTGTAAAAAAATACATTTTTACAAGGGTTCAAGCCCTTGATGATAACAATGAGTTAGGACAAAATTAACTCATTGTGGTTTAGCAGAACTTCTGCTGTACAGAAAGTACACAAGATCTTCATGGCTTCCACAGTATAAAAGCTAAAAAAAATATTTACAATAATTCACAAGTCATTTCTGTAAGATACAAAAGGAAAAAGAAAGACTTTCCTATAAAAATTCTGTAAAAAGACAAACTCTTTTAAAAAGTTTTCAATCCCATACCATAAGAAGCTGTTTTTATACAATTACTGTACAAGCTATTTCAATGCTTTCCCACATGAAAAATTTTAGAATCTCTCAAATTAAAAACATCAGCAGATGACAAATTCAAAATTCATTTAGTTCTCTGGTAGGACAGAAAACATTTTCGGAAAAAGAAGAAAATGCTGGTTACCAGCATTTTCTCCTTTTCCCACAATGTTTTCAAAAGGCTTCTTCCTTAGGGTCATTAAAACTTGGGATTGTTTGGTAAAGGGTTAGGGCTTTATGAAACATTTTCAGGTGACACAAAGAAACATTTAACCCTTTACCACACAATCCTGACTTTTAACGACCTTGAGAAAGAAGCCTTTTGGAAACATTGAGGGAAAAGGAGAAAATGCTGTAAATTTTCCCACAATGTTTTTTACCCTTTCCAAAATGAATTTCAATTTTTCAGTCACATTTATTTTGTCGTCTGCAACTGCTTTCAATTTGGACCAGTCTAAAATTTTGTCGTTTGGTAAAGGGTTAAATGATGTCCCAAAAAAGTCCAAGGAAGTAACAGTAATTGTTTAAGTACAGTTATTGGTTAAGACATATCACTAACAAGTAAAGACAACATAAAGAAGAAATACTTCACAGAAAGGAACAACAGTGCCAAAGAAGAAGTAACTGTTTCTAATAAGCAATATTTTCAAAAGTATGTACAGAAGAAGCATAAAAAGTTATTTGGTGAACTCTTTCCCAGACAACAAAATTCTACACTAGTCCAAATAAAATGCAAATGCAGCTGCCAAATTAAATAAACCCCACAATTTTGGAATTTGTTTTGGAAAGGGTAGGAAATTTAGTAGGAAAAGGAGAAAATACTGACTACCAACATTTTCTACTTTTTCCACAATGCTTTTGACAGCCATCTGCCTCAAGATAATGAAAACATGAGATTTTTTGATAATGGTAAATTCTTTGCATGTGAAGGGTAAAACAGCCTTATGTTTGCTGACAAAGCAGATACATAGATCAGACTGCAGTGAATACAGTCTGATCAGTGATCTTCTACTTCGTCTGACATTTTGAGGGAAACTGCAATCAAAATAACTTTGAAATTGCCATGAGTAGGTTTTGCCTCCTGCCTTAAGTAAGAATGTCTCATTTTCTTGAACCCTTCACCAAACAACCCTGTGTTTTAACATACTGAGATAGAAGGCTTTTGAAAACTCTGCGGCAAAAGGAGAAAATGATGGAAACCAGCACTTTCTCCTTTTACCACAATGTTTTCTATCCTTCCAAAAACCACATTCATCCTTAAAGACACATTTGATTTGTCACCTGAAAATGCTTCCAATGGGTAAGTCTAACATTTTGTTTTTTGGTAAAGAGTTAAGGTCTAAGAGTTATAATAGATTGATCACTACCATCTAGAAACATAATTTGTTTAACTGTTAGGATGCAAAAGTCAATGAACAACTTTTGTGTAAAAGCATTCATAAACATTAAAAATATGTGCAGAAACAGACAGACAGCACAGAGATCAAGAGTGACCTGACGTCTGCCCTTCAGTACTTGGTATCCCAAGCTATCAAGGCGCTAATAAAAACTACAAAGCTATTTTCAAAGATCATAATATAGAATGAATATATCTGAAAACCTTTAAGGTCATGTAAAATGACACTAAATGATGAAAATCTATAGTTTTTGTTTCATTTGAAACTAAATGTTTATCTTTTGTTGATGCCTAGTGAACATTAATGTAGTCAGTGCAATATTTTGTTGGACATTTTTCATTTCCGTTTAGACTTCCCTGATGACCTTTTGGCATTAGTCTTAGCTGAATCCTCCTCAGGCATGGATGAACCACCACGTCTCTTGGTTGGTTTTGGAACATATTCCTCTTGGTCACTTATTGGCTCATCCTCGCTTATTGGTTCATCTTCTCTTATTGGGTCATTGTTGCTTATTGGTTCATCTTCAGACTCTTCAATCAACTTTCTCTTAGCAGAGGATTCCTTCACTTGAGCTTTCTTTGCTTGCTTTGTTGATGGTGGGGTACCTTTAGAAGCCTTCCCTGCAGGTGTGGAAACTTTTGCTTTCTCTCTCGACTTTTGTGAGGTTTTCTTGACATTCTTTCCCCATTTTGCTGGTGTTTTCTTTGCTGATGATGCTGGTTTTACTGCTTTCTGAACTTTGCCTGATGGCCTGGAGCCAGCTGTGTTTGTTCCACCACCTCTGCTTTTAGTCTTTCTAGGAGTATACTCCTCAACATCATCTTCCATCTCTTCACCTTCACTTTCATCATACTCTATTTTCTGCTTCCTTTTACTGGCCTTTGAAGGAGGCTTTGCTTTAGCTTTCCCCTTTGCAGAACTTGTCGATGCTGACTTGCTCTTAGATGGTGCATTTGAAGCAGAACTTGGTGCTTTTCGCTTGGCAATGCGCCCTCGTTTCGTTGGTCTTGGTATATATTCAACAGCATCCTCCTCTTCTTCTTCCTCCTCCTCTTCTTCTTCTTCGTCATCTGATGTATCTCCAGCCAGAATGGCTGGTGACGGGAAAAATTGATAAACCAGCTGGAATGATCCTGAGGCTCCAACACCAGATAGCTGCCTGTCAAGTAAAGGAAAAAAAAAAAATCATTAACTCCTGCAAAAGACCTTTTGCATTCTGCCTAAGAGGGAAACAAGCCTGTGGCTCGGATGTAGGACTGATCAAGGAACACTTGAATAGGAGCACCGAGTACCATTACAAATGGTATTTAGTACCATGACAAATGATATAGCCATTGTACACTACATAAATCACAACAATATACATGAGAGCCATGCTCTGTGAAAAAGGGGCATAAAACATCTGCAAAAAGTATCGAACCAGGTCAAGCTGCATAGTCCGCACAGGCTGACTTGGGCCAAACTTTGCTACTGTTTCCTGCATGTCCAAAGACCATTCTACCACATGATTCTGTATGTTGTTAACTAAACATGGATTTTATGTATCTATGATTATGTAATGACCTACTTGCTATCATGCATCACACAGATGCAACAAGCCCCCTTTTGCCAGAGCATGGTTCATGAGTATTCACTTAATTATTTCAATTATTTCTTTTTGCATCCCACATTAACGCCATAGTGAAAAATATGGAAAGAAAAGTATAACAATATCAACTTAGAAACAGTAAACCCTAACATTTGGCATAACATCAATTTTTCTATTTAACTCTTTAACCCACAATCCCGACCTTAAACTACCCTAAGAAACATTGTGGGAAAAGGAGAAAAATATTTTCTCTTTTTCCAACAGTTTTCTACCCTTTCCAAAATAAATTTCAATTTTTGAACCACAATTCTTTGTCATCTGAAAACTGATTTCAATTTGGACAAGTCTATATATATATTTTTTTTTTGGGTGAAGAGTAAACCCTTTACCACAAGATAAAATTTTCAATGTCTGCTAGGTTTATTTGGTGCTCTAAGAGTAGGAGCTCAGTAAGAACATTACCTGATTGTTCCCTTATTGATGGCCCTCATCAATGCACTTTTGAAGAGATGTGGTCTGGTGTCAATGTTCAGTTGGGGATGATACTTTGTGATGTACTTTTTAATGAGGCCAACAGAAGCACATTTGGGTTCATGGCAGGCAACCAGAGCCTGTGCAATCTGATCTGAAAGGCTGTCACCTACAAAATAATTAAAAAAAAAAAATAATAATAAAAAATAAAAAAAAATAAAAAAATGTGAGCCATGCTCTGACAAAAGGGGGCTTAATGCATCTCCAGAATGCATTATAGCGAGCAAGTCATCACATAATTGGGGATCCATAAAATCCATTTTGTCTAGCGATTGACTGAATCTGGAGAATGACTGGTCCTTTGATGTGCAAAAAATTGACCAATAGCAAAAAGTTGCAATCCATATCAGTCGGCGCAGACTGTGCAGGCTGGCATGGACCGATAAATTTTGCAGATGCATTAAACTCCCATTTCACAGAGCATGGCTCATATACACTTACTTAACCCTTCATCACACACCAAAGTAACAGCTTTTTAGCAAGCAACCCATCAAAAAAAAATAAGAAAAAGGCGAAAACAAAAAGGTCTTCTTTTAATGGTAATTCCTTCATGGGATATTATGTAGCTTCTAAAGTTTTTTTTTTTTTTTTTTATTTCATGCCAGAATTTCGCAAAGACATGTGGGAATGTCACATGATCAATAACAAGCAGAGCCTACAAGTCATCCCTGATCTCATCTGAGTTTCCAGTTGCAAAATGACCATCCCGACCAACACCAAAATTTCACCTTTTTACTAAATTTAAATTTCCACTTCCTTTGCACTTGCAGAGGAAAATACATTTTTATTGTAGTATTTACCAGCGTTTTACCAAAAAGAAAAGATTCACAGCAATTTATCTCAACGGGTCCCTTTAATAACTGGAGCACTGGTAGAAATGAGTCAGCACGAACTCTGTTGTGGATGAACTCAGGTTTAACCCTTTACCACTCAATCCCAAATTTTAAAGACCCTGGGGAAACAGGCTTTTGCAAACATTGTGGGAAAGGAGACAAGAGGGTCATGATGGCCCTGGATCGCTCACCTGAGCCAATAGGCAAAATGACCCCAATTGACCAAATTTCAAACTCATCTAAGATTTAATTAAGACAAATGTTTTGACCAATTTTCAAGTCAATTGAGCGAAAAATGTGGCCTCTAGAGTGTCCACAAGGTATTTCTTTAATTTGACCTAGTGACCTACTTTATGACTCTGGGTGACCAAATTTCAAGTTTTCTGAGATTTAATTAAGAAAAACATCCTGACCAATTTTCAAGTCAATTGAGCAAAAAATGTGGCCTCTAGAGTACCCACAAGGCATTTCTTTAATGTGACCTAGTGACCTAGTTTTTGACCCCACATGATCCAATTTCAAACTTGTCCGAATTCTATCAAGACAAACATTCTGACCAAGTTTCACAAGTATCTGACTGAAAATGAGGCCTCTGGAGCTCACACAAGGTTTTTCTAAGATTTGACCTACTGACCTAGTTTTTGACCCCACATGACCCATTATTTAACTTGTGCAAGATTTTATTAAGACAAACATTCTGACCAAGTTTCACAAGTATCTGACTCAAAATGTGGCCTCTAGAGCACACAAAAGGTTTTTCTAAGATTTGACCTAGTGACCTAGTTTTTGACTCAACATGACCCAATTTCAATCTAATCCTAGATTTTATCAAGACAAACATTCTGACCAACTTTCACAAGTATCTGACTGAAAATGTGGCGTCTAGAGCGTACACAAGGTATTCCTAAGATCTGACCTAGTGACCTAATTTTTGACCCCACATGACCCAATTTCAAACTCGTATGAGATTTTATCAAGACAAACATTTTGACCAAATTTCACAAGTACCTGACTGAAAATGTGGCCTCTAGAGCGTACACAAGGTTTTTCTAAGATTTGACATAGTGACCTAGTTTTTGACCCCACATGACCCATTTTCAAACTTGTCCGAGATTTTATCAAGACAAACATTCTGAACAAGTTTCATGAGGATCGGACTGAAAATGTGGCCTCTACAGCGTACACAAGGTTTTTCTAAGATTTGACCTAGTGACCTAGCTTTTGACCCCACATGACCCAATTTTGTGCTTGTCCGAGATTTTATCAAGACAAACATTCTCACCAAGTTTCATGAGGATCGGACAGAAAATGTGGCATCTAAAGCTTACACAAGGTTTTTCTCAGATTTAACCTAGTGACCTAGTTTTTGACCCCACATGTCCCAATTTCAAACTTGTCTGAGATTTTATCAAGACAAACATTTTGACTAACTTTCACAAGTATCTGGCTGAAAATGTGGCCTCTACAGCATACGCAAGGTTTTTCTAAGATTTGATCTAGTGACCTAGTTTTTGACCCCACATGACCCAATTTCGAACTTGTCCGAGATTTTATCAAGACAAACATTCTGACCAAGTTTCATGACGATTGGACTGAAAATGTGGCCTTTAGAGCGTACACAAGGATTTTCTAAAATTTGATCTAGTGACCTAGTTTTTGACCCAACATGACCCAATTTCGAACTCGTCCGAGATTTTATCAAGACAAACATTCTGACCAAATTTCACAAGTATCTGGCTGAAAATGTGGCCTCTGGAGCGTACACAAGGTTTTTCTAAGATTTGACCTAGTGACCTAGTTTTTGACCCCACGTGACCCAATTTCGAACTCGTCCGAGATTTTATCAAGACAAACATTCTGACCAAGTTTCATGAAGATCGGACTGAAAATGTGGCCTCTAGAGCGTACACAAGGTTTTTCTAAGATTTGACCTAGTGATCTAGTTTTTGACCCCACATGACCCAATTTCAAACTCGTCCGAGATTTTATCAAGACAAACATTCTGACCAAATTTCACAAGTATCTGGCTGAAAATGTGGCCTCTAGAGCGTACACAAGGTTTTTCGAAGACTTGATCTAGTGACCTAGTTATTGACCCCACATTACCCAATTTCGAACTCATGCGAGATTTTATCAAGACAAACATTCTGACCAAGTTTCATGAAGATCGGACTGAAAATGTGGCCTCTAGAGTGTACACAAGGTTTTCCTAAGATTTGACCTAGTGACCTAGTTTTTGATCCCACATGACCCAATTTCGAACTCGTCCGAGATTTTATCAAGACAAATATTCTGACCAAGTTTCATGAAGATCGGACTAAAAATGTGGCCTCTAGAGCGTACACAAGGTAAAAAGTTGACGACGGACGACGCACATCGCACGACGGACGACGGACACAGCAGGATCACAATAGCTCACCATGAGCACTTTGTGCTCAGGTGAGCTAAAAATGCTAGCAACCAGGACAAACCTTTAATTTTATCGTTTGGTAAAGAGTTAAGAAATACAGGCTGTGAATCAGGCTGAGTTCTAACAGATTTACAAATATTTAGACTCTTTTACAATGCATTTAAATTAAACCACCACTTCTTTTTTTACATCTTGCAGAAGAACACTTCTCAAGTAATTTTGAAAAAGGTGATACTGCTTGTACAGTGCAAATTCTTCTTTCACCAGAATGCTCTGACTTCTATTCATTTACTTAACATTAATTCATGATGCTGGAAAGCAGCCAGTGGCTAAGAAGAATACTGTGTAAGGTGCTTGTGAAAGAAATTCTAGGAAAGCGAGGATAGGTGCATTGGGGGCCATGATATAACTGAAATAATGTTGAAAATGCTTTAACCCTTTACCACACAATCCCAACTTTTAACAACCCTGAAAGAAAAGGCTTTTGAAAACATTGTGGGAAAAGGAGAAAATGCTGGTAACCAGCATTTACTCCTTTTCCCACATTGTTTTCTACATTATCAAAAAGAGAAACCATCATTTTAGTTAAAAGTAATTTGTCATCTACAAATGCTTTGAATTTGGTCCATTCCAAAATTGCATCGTTTGGTAAAGAGTTAAATACCATGAAAATTATCTATATTTCACAACAGCATTTTGGAAAGAAATCTGCTGCAAATGTTTCACATGTTAACTCTTACGCTGCTAAATACGACCAAATGCTCTTTTGCACACAGTGTAGATCAAGATCAGACTTCACAGAATTAGCAGTCTGATCCTGGATCTACACTATTGGATGCGTTGAACTTTTTTTTGAGTATCAAAAATTTTGTAATCCCAATGTTTTGGTATATACTACTGGCTAAGAAATCTTCTATTATTCAGCAGTTTAACCCTTAACCACACAATCCTGACTTGTAACAACCCTGAGAAAGAAGCCTTTTGAAAACACTGTGGGAAAAGGAGAAAATACCAGTAACCAGCATTTTCTCCTTTTCCCACAATGTTTTCTACCCTATCAAAGACAGATAAAATCATTTGCATCACATTTAATTTGTCATCTGCAAACGCTTTTCAATTTGGTCTGGTACAAAATTTTGTCATTTGGTAAAGGGTTAAGGGTTAAGAAACAAAACAAAACAAAAAAAAAACATCCGACAAATTCAGAGTTTTGTGGTTTTTCTCTACAAATTTTCTTTGCTATCAGTGAACAAATGGAATACAAATTTATGTTGCTTTCTTGTTAACCCTTTACCAGACGACAAAATTTTGGCCTTGTCCAAATTGAAAGCATTTGCAGACGACGATTTCAATGTGGCTCAAATGGTGCAACTTTTCTTTGATAGGATAGAAAACATTGTAGGAAAAGGAGAAAATGCTAGTTACCAGCATTTTCTCCTTTTCCCACAATGTTTTCAAAAGGCCTCTTTCCCAGGGGCGTCAAAAGGTGGCATTGTGCGGTAAAGGGTTAAGTCAGTGTTGATCTAGGTACACAAATTAAAGATCATGAGTAGCATTTACTCTGTTGTCTGTAACTGCTTTGAATTTTGAGGAGTCTAAAATTTTGTCCTTGGTAAAAAAAAAATAGTTACAGAGTGCAATGCTTGATTGAAACTGTTTATAGTTGAGAGATATATTCCGGTCAAATTAGCCTTGAAATTGCAACCCTCTAAAATACACAAGCCATGCTCTGGCAAAAAGGGGCTTAACCCTTTACCACACAATCCCAATTTTTAATGACCCTGATAAAGAAGCCTTTAGAAAACATTGTGGGAAAAGGAGAAAATGCTGGTAACCAGCATTTTCTCCTTTTCCCACAATGTTTTCTACCCTATCAAAGACAGAAATCATCATTTCAGCTACATTAATTTTTTTGTCTGCAAATGCTTTCAATTTCGTTGAGTCCAAAATTTTGTCATTTGGTAAAGAGTTGATGCGTCTCTGTGATGCACCATACCAAGCAAAACATCACACAGTTATGGATCCATAAAATCAATTTTGTCTAACCACCAACTGATTCATGAGGTACACTGGTCCTTGGACATGCTGAAAATTGACCATGAGCGAAAAGTTTCAGCCCAGGTCAACCTGAGTGGAATGCGCTGGCTGACCTGGGTCGATACTTTTTGCAGATGCATTAAGCCCCCTTTTCACATAACATGGCTCATTCATATCATCAACTTTTTTCGGCTCTTAACTCTTTACTAAACAAAAAAATTTAGCACTTTACCAAACAATCCCGGGTTTTCATGACCCTAAGAAGGCTTTTGAAAACATTGTGGGAAAACTTTTCCCACAGTGTTTTCTGCTCTAACAGGGAGCTTAAGCCCATTTGTTCCAAAATTGAATTTGGCACCTGCACATGCTTTGAAATTGGATTAGTCTAAAATTTTGACATGCAGTAAAGAGTTAAGAATGGTCCAAATTGAAAGGATTTGCAGACAACAAATATGGCTAAATTGATTAGAATTGTCTTTTAAAGAGTAGAAAACATTATAAATCTCCTCTTTCTGAAATGTTTTCAAAATATTTCTTCCTTACAGTCATTAAAACCCAGAGTTGCATGGTAAAGGATTTAAGCTGATAATTTTGTCACAGAGTCATTCAATTTCCATATGAGGCAAGTTTGATAAGACTCACTTCTTGCAGGATTAAATGTTTCTATGAGAAGGTGATAGGTTCCCTGTGTTCCATTGCCCCTTGTTAGCTCCCACAGCCCCTTTTCCACTCCAGACTCTAATGCCTTTTTCAGTTTCTCTGGGTGAACATCTATGTGGTAATATTTCGATATATACTGTTTTATTTTGGAAGCAGAGCATTCCTTGGGATCACTCTGGTATGTTATGGCCAACGGAAATGCATCTTCAACCTTTTTGGGGTCACTGTGCTTCTCCACTTCAGATCTGTAGATTTTCTCGGCTGGCTTTTCTGGAAACAAAACAAATTAAAATAATCCATGCACTGTTCTTTTATCAACCAATGTGATTGATAAAATAACCCATGCACTGTCCTTATATCAACCAATACGTTTGACAAAGAGTATAAAACTAGAAGGCTACATTGTAAAATTAGTTTGATAAACTTTAATCCTTTACCGAACAATCCAGAGTTTTAATGTCCTTGAGGAATAAGGCTTAAAAAAAAACATTGTAGGAAAAGGAAATGCTGTTAACCAACATTTTCTTCAATTCCCACACACTGCTTTCCTTAGGGTCATTGAAACACAGGACTTTGAGGCATTTTCTACCTATCAAAGACAAATACCTTGATTATACCCACTTGTGATTTGTCCTCTGCAAATTCTTTAAATTTGGATTCCCAAAATTTTATGACTTGGTACAGAGTTAATATTCCATTTTGAAAGGGGGATATTGAAAAGGACCATAAAAACCTAATATCCCACTTTACAAAAGAATCCTGTGCTTTTCAAGCTCTAAAGAAGAAAGTGTTTGAAAACAATCTGGGAAAAGCAGAAAATGTTGGTGATAAACATTTTCTCCTTCCACACAGTTTTCTGGCCTTCCAAAGACAAATCATGTCCCTTCAGTCACATTGTACTTGTTGCTTGCATATGCTTTCAAGTTGAAAGTGTGCACAATTTTGACTTCTGGAAAAATTTATATTTTCTACCCTTCTTTTGTACCAGTATAAAATTACAGTCACATCTAGTCTGGATTACCTGCCCCTAACACTACATGTATATTATCCAGTCAGGCAAAGTGCAATAATGGCGACCTCCATGGCAGCCTCTTGCATAGCCCTTTATGCTTTCCTGTTTATACCAATTTCATGTGATCCAGTTTGATTAATGAATAAAATGAGATCATTTTTGTACAATATATACATTACTGAATCTAAACCATGCTGTTGGGGTATGGTTTTAATATAAATTTGACTGAATCATTTTTAAAAGTAGCCCTATTTTCATATGTTATATAGGTTCATTAACATTTTGGATACTCTAAGTATTTCTAATATGTAGTTTTTCTCACTAAATAAGAACGATCATTAAAAAAAAACGCACTGCCATTACTTTATTGTGAACAGTCTGTTTTGAATTCAGCCTATAGTCTGATATGATCAAGTGAAATAACAAAATCCCCTTATCTCTGCATATTATCGACGGGGGCCACCATTATTGTGCTTTGCCTGACACACTTTTGAGGGATGGTGGGGTACCAGACTAAGCCACATCCAGCTAATCAGTGAATGCTTCTCATTGTTCTGATGACCACTCTTTAAGCAACAATGTTTCTATTAGCAGCACTGAGTGATGGGTATTTATCATTTAACAGTTATGAAGGATTTAAAAAACTTGCAGGTTTTTGGAGATTGATCTTTCTAAAATTTGCCCTTGAGGATATATCACAACACAGAGCTTGCTGCCTGATCTTGATCAATACAGTCTGCAAGGGCAATTTACATTACCTATAGAGGCATTCTTAAGACTTTTCACTTTACCAGATAAAACTATGAGACTTGTCCATTCTGACAGCATGTGCAGGTGACAATTCATATGTGGCTAAAACAATAGGATATGTCTTTGTAAAGGCAGAAAACATTGAGGGAAAAGGAGAAAATGCTGGTATCCAGCATTTTCTCCTTTTCACAGAGTGTTTCAAAAAGGTTTCTGTAAGGGTCTTTTAAAACTCGGAACTGTTAGGTAAATGGTAAAAGATAAAAAGTGACAAACTTTTCTTTTTTGTGGACTTCTTTTTCTGTTTCTTCTTTGGTGAAGCATCAGCGGCCTCTTCAGAGCCAGCCTTTCTTTTAGTGCCACTCTTTTCACTCTGGTCACCTTCATTTACCTCCTCTGTCCCATTTTCCACAGATTCATCTTTAACCTCAGACTTAAAGCAAATCATACACCCAACAATAAACCAATTACCATATGAAATAAATTAACATAAAATATAAATGGTCAAAACATATTTTTCTTCAATGAAACTTGAAGCATACCTGACGATTCTTGGGCATCAAGAAGGAAAGATTTAAATCAATGAATAGATGGACTACAACAACTTGACAACCACAGTCACTTAGTGGAGACTTATAGCACATTATCAACTTACAAAGTCTTTTAATCTTTTACTAAACTATCTCCTGTTTTCTCCACCCTGAAAAACATGGTTATTGAAAGCACTCTGGTTAATTCTTTGGACTGATTTTGAAAAGGTTAACCCTTTACCAAATGACAAAATTTTAGACTAGTCCAAATTGAAAGCATTCTCAGACGATATATGGAATGTGACTCAAAAACTGAAATTTGTTTCAGGAAGAGTACAAACCATTTTGGGAAAAGGAGAAAATGCTGGTGACCAGCATTTTCTCCTTTTTCCATAATGTTTTCAAAAGCTTTCCTTCTCAGGGTTGTTAAAAGTTGGGATTGTGTGGTAAAGGGTTAACCCTTATCACACAATTCTGAGTTTCAAGGATCCTAAAGATGAAGACTTCTGAAAACAATGTGGACAAAAGAGAAAATGCAGGTAATCAGCACTTTCTCCTTTTCCCACCATGTTTTCTACCTTTCCAAAGACAATTTTTTTCATTTTTTTTATTTATCTGTCGTCTGCCAAAGCTTTCAAATTGGACAGGTTTATAATTTTGTCTTTTGGTAAAAAGTTTTAAGCAACATCTCTGACCACTTTGGATACAAAACATACATTTTCAGTCAGCACTCAGTAACTTGCAGAATTTCAAGGCTGTTTAAACTATAAAACCTTCCAAATTACCATACAGTATAGATAGATCTACGACCATACTTGAATTTTGTTCCATTTAAATCTTGATCTACACTGTGCGCAAAACTAGCTTATCTTGCCCTGAGCATGCAAAGAGCTAAAAAACAGGAATAAATACCTTTTCTTCTTCCTTTACCTTCCCAGGCTCCTCTTCCTCTTTAGTTGGTTCCCCTGGTAGCCTATAATACCCGCACATCCCTACACCACGTACCAACACATAATGGCCATAGTATATTCCTCTCTCAAGAGCAGCTTTCAGTTTTTTAGATGTCAAACCAATCTTATGGGCTGGGTATTTCTGTAGAATAGCTTTACTTATGTTCACAAATCGCAGCCCCTTACGCTAGAAACTGTTAAGAAACTAAAAGTTGCGTTTTTCGTTCTGCAGCAATGCTAGACTGGGTTTCAGATCAGACTGGGGGGGCTGGGTTATGATGATCATCTATCTTGATCAAGAGCAAACAAAATTAAGATTTATCCTATCAGGAATTGTGTTTTAACTTTACCAAACAATCCTGGGTTTTAACAACCCTAAGAAATAGGCCGTCTGAAAACATGGTGGGAAACAGAAGAAAATGCTGGAAACCAGCATTTTCTCCTTATCCCACATGTTTTCTACCTTTTAAAGACAAGTCCTAACATTTTAGCTGCATTAAAGGTGTTATCTGCAAGTGCTTTCTTTTGATGAAGAGTTAATCTTGGTCTGCTACCTGCACAATTTGTACCTGTAGTACTCAAACATAGAAAATACCTCTGAAATCAAAAACAGTTAATTTGTTTGTACAGTGTTTTCAAAACTATTTCAGTTATACTGCAGTGACTAGTGCACCTATCCATCCTTTCATGGAGTTTCTTTTACCTGTACTTTGCTCACTATTCTTCCACTGGCTGCTTTCCAAAATAACTGTCAAAAAAAAGGATCAGCCATGAGAGAGGAAAGGATCCTGTAACAATGACTATCATCAATCCTTGGAAAGAAATTGGTCAAGCCCGGGATTTGAACCAGTGACCCGCCCTGGTCTCAAGTCCTGTACGCTACTGAAAAGATCCAGATAGGGTGATTGAAGATAAAAGTTTTGATTTAATTCATCATCTCCTGAAACAAGTCTGCAAATGATAAATTTGAAAATATCCTCATAAAATTGGCTATTAAATAGGAACTACAGTAAAGTTTCATACATTAATACACAAACAAAGAGATTTTGTTCATCAAATACAATTTTTCCTTCTACATCAATGGTTTCAATAGAGGTCTGCTGCAAGATGAATATAGTTATTTGCTGCAGTAACTATGTTAATGAGTAAATCTCTAATTTAGATCTTTACCATACGACAAAATTTTACACTTGTCCAACTTGAAAGCATTTACAGACGAAAAATTAGATGTGGCTCATATGGTGAAGTTTGTCTGTAAAGGGACAGAAAACATTGTGGGAAAAGGAGAAAATGCTGAAAACCAGCATTTTCTCCTTTTCCCACAATGTTTTCAAAAGGCCTCTTTCTCAGGGCAATTAAAACTTGGGATTGTGTGGTAAAGGGTTATTGCACAAGACAACAGTTAAAAAAGGATACAGGGTTGCCAGCATTCCCAATAACTTCACAAATAATGTCTCGAATCTTTAATTGTCCAGCCTCTCCTTCCACCTTTGGCTTTTTTTCCTTCTGCTTTCTCTCCTTAAGCAGAACCCTGTATGGAGAATTTTCTTGAAAGCCAAAACATTTGCCAAACTTGTCCCTTATATACTGCAAAAGAAAACAATTGTAACTGGTGATTTTGCTGTGTTTGATAAGCTTTTTTTCTTCTGATAATTTTTCTTTAACCCTTTACCACACAATCCTGACTTTTAACCACCCTGAGCAAGAAGCCTTTTGAAAACATTGTGGGAAAAGGAGAAAATGCTGATCACCAGCATTTTCTCCTTTTCACACAATGTTTTCTACCCTTCCAGTGCCAAGAGGCATACCGGTAATTTCAGCCACATCTAAATTGTCGTCTGTAAATGCTTTCAATTTGGACCAGTCTAAATTTTTGTTGTGTGGTAAAGAGTTAAATAAAATTAATTTATTCTTTACCAAACAACAAAACCTTATGAACTTCAACAAGGTGTATTTCTACTAACGGACCATGAAATACACAGACAAATTTAAATAAACTGATTGAAAGATTAGCACAAAAAAAGCTTACATGTTGAATCAAATTTGATCTCCACGACGGAAAAACTAGAGCCAAAAAAAAAACTTGCGTGCTGAATCCCATGTTTTTTAAACCATCTGGAGCCAAAGAAATACATCTTAAGTTAGCCTGCATAGTAAATGGTTAATCTTTAGAGTTCTGAATCAATGAAATGAACCTTTTAGTTACGAAGAACATCCAAGATATTGCAATTTTAATAAAGTTGTTTTGATCTTGATCTACAACGCTCATAAGAGCAGCGTAAGTTGTACTTCATAAAAGCCACCTAAGACTTAACTCTACCAGATGACAGAATTAAAAGCTTTTCAAATCTGAAAGTGTATGCAGATTACAAATTAACATGTTAATGTAGCTCAAATATAAAAATTTGCCCTTTAACCCTTTACCAGATGACAAAATTTTTGCCTTGTCCAAATTGAAAGCATTTGCAGATGACAATTTCAGAGTGGTTCAAATGGTGCAATTTTTCTTTGATTGGGTAGAAAACGTGGGAAAAGGAGAAAATGCTGGTTACCAGCATTTTCTCCTTTTCCACACAATGTTTTTAAAAGGCTTCTTTTCCAGGGTCGTTAAAAGGCAGCATTGTGTAGTAAAGGGTTAAAGAGTAGAAATCATTGTGGGAAAAAGAGAAAATTTTGGATGCCAGCATTTTCTCCTTTTCCCATATTGTTTTCAGAAGCCATTTTCACCAGGAATGTACAAAAAAGGGACTGCGTGGTAAAGGGTTATGCTACAAATACAAACCCTGTTAAAAACTGGGACATCCACAACAGCTGAACCTTGCATCTGACAGACCTCCGAGTAATACTCATACAGCTTCATAAGTGGTAGGTTCACATCTGGTTTTGACTCGAGGTTTGCATCAAGCCTAAAAATTGATGAGAGGGTTATCTTATATTTTGTAAGGAATGATGGTCACATTAAATGTGCCGTTACGACAATGAAATGCATGACAATGTATTTTTGCAAGATTCAAATGTAAGCAATACTGTAGTTGTTGTGTTCAATTGTAAAATTGACCCTTTCAGCATGATCAAGTGATCAAGTTCAAATGCTTGCATGGTCTATATATTTCAATAACTGTAACAAAAACAAAACATACAAGAGCACTGCATGCGAGTGCCAACGCTCGGCTGCAGTTGCTTTCAGAAATGGATTGATTTTCAGTGAAAATTCTGAGTTGAAAAAGGGACATAACTATGCCAAACTATTTTGATGGTTACTTGCTCCTATTGTATGGGTTTCCTTTTAGAAAGTTAACAACTACAATGTAGTACCAGTTTCATGTAATGACAGAGATATTATGAAATGTCAAAGTTTTGAAAGACAACGCAGACGGTGGCAGGGCTATGACAAAACCTTAATGTTTACTTAGAAAACAGTCAGGCTAATAAATGCAGGATAAGAAACAACCCACTATGCCCCCATGATTTTGATTTTTTACGCTAATAAGGTAATTGTACTCACCTTCGGTAGAAAATTTCCCAAACATTTTCTGTACTATTTAAAAACTATCTATTTTCTTTCCTCAAAGTATTCATCCCAGATGGAAGTTGTGTGATATAATTTGTTTAATGATTTAAGGCTATATATAATGTAACAAAATTTCACACTCAAACAAAATTAAATTTCGCAGACAACAAAGTACATGCGGCTATAATTATGGGGTATGTCTTTCAATCGGAAGAAAACATTTGAAAACAAGAGGGCCATGATGGCCCTGTATCACTCAACTGGCTAATACGTACAAACCATACATACCATACAATCATTACAATTCTAGGCCGATAGGTTTTGAACTAAGAGCCTAAAGTTTTCTATATAAAAGTCCATGTGAAAATTGTGACCCCAGGGCCAGTCCAGTTTTGAACTAAAATTATGATTTCAAGCTATAATTATGAACTTCTACTTGAATCCTGGTAGAGGTCAACAAGATATAGCCACATACCAAATAATAGGTCTAGGCCAAATGGTTATAAACAAGAAGATTTTCAAAGTTTCCTTAACCCTTTCCCAAACAACAAATTTTGGACTGGTCCAAATTGAAAGAGTTTGCAGACGACAATTTTAAATTTGATGAAAATGGCAGAAAGTTATCAAAAAGGGTAGAAAACACTGTTGGAAAAGGAGAAATTGCTCGTTACGAGCAATTTCTCCTTTTCCCACAGTGTTTTCAAAAGACTTGTACTGCAGACATGTGAAAAATAGGGCTTGTTTGGGAAAGGGTTAATAAACCATGAATGCCGGGGTTTATTTCAATTCAACGGCTAAATTTTGAACAAATTCAAGAGATCCACTAGATGAAGCTATATGCAAAATTTGGTAGCCCTAGGCCTTGGAATTAGGACCAACAAGCTTTTTAATGTTTTCACTATAAAGCCTTAGTAAAACTTCTGACTCCTGGGACATGGCCAATTTTGGCCCCAGGGCTTTAATTTGAAGAATCTTAGTAGAGGTCCACCAGATGAAGCTACATGCCAATTTTGGTAGCCCTTGGCCGCATGGTTTAGAATCAGAAAATTTTTAAAGTTTTCCCTATATAAGCCCATGTAAAACTTGTGACCCGGGGACAGGGCCAATTTTGGCCCAAAGGCTTAAGTTTGAAGAATCTTGGTAGAGGGCCATCAGATAAAGCCACATGCAACTTTTGGCAGCCCTAGACCATATGGTTTAGAACCAGAAGATTTTTTTAGTTCTCCCTACATAAGCCTATCTAAAATTTGTGACCCCCAGGGCCGGGCCAATTTTGGCCCCAGAGCTATAATTTAAAGAAACTTGGTAGAGGTCCATTATATGAAGCTACTTGCCAAATTTATTATCCCTAGACTTTATGGTTTCAGACAAGAAATTGTTCAAAGATTTCCCAATATTTTTCTGTTTTGTTGCCATGACAACCAGAGTTTTTACAGGAATTAAATTCTCTCAATTAATTCTGAAGAAGACCATGACAGGATCATTTCTGTCAAGTTTGATCAAAATTGGATGGGTATTTTCAGAGAAGATTTTTGAAATAAAAGCTAATGAACATATAATGGACACAGGACCATGACATAAGCTCGCTGGCCTTCAGCCAGTGGAGCTAAAATCTTAAAAAGGGCTAATAAAACTAAAAATCTGTACCAGTCAATCAGCTTCTGTTCAGCAGCTGGCACCGTCCTCTTTCTCTTGTCCCAGAGAACCTCTACATCCAAAAAATTATATGGCTTCACCTCCTCTTCATCATCCTCTTCTCCTGCAACCACATCCTCCAGATTTTTCTTATTTTTTCCCTTTTTTTTCTCAGTTACTTTCTCCTTCTCAGCCAAGTACTCTGCTGTTACTTTCTTCAACTTAATTGCAGGCATCTTTGCACTGCATTAAAATAAAAAAAAACAGAGTACATAATTAAGTTAAATACATGACATTAACAACAAGTGTTACCTTAGTACAGATAACTGTCCCTGAAGGCAATTTTAATTTTTGACTGGTCACCTCCTGGTACAGAGACGATCGTGAAAAAAATGGTTGAAATCTGCACAGAGATTTTGTGTGCACTTTCAAACTCTCTTATTTTCGCAAATAGAGTACAAAACTAGATTTTTGAACATACATGTTGCTTATGTATTCATTAACCCTTCGTTTCAAACACAAATATTTCCAATTTAATCGCTACACCGCGAAAAAAAAAAACAGTTTAATTCATCTGTCACCTGTATGTTTACATTCACCTAGATTGAGGTAAAATGGTCGCGAAGCATGATAAACTTCCTAAGTTTTTTTTGATATTACAGGTTATAATTGACTTTCTACAATTATATCCTTGGTCATGTGTGTTACAAGAAATTAATTGCATTTTGCTTTAATGCAGATTAACCTACAAAACAGAAAGTCAGTGCAGTGCTGTAGTTTTGCTACTGGAAAATTCCCGATGGACCTGAGACGTGCGGTGCACAGTAAATGTCCAAATGTGAAAGAAACACAGCAAATGTCTCATTATTAAGACCAAGAGTTACCTATGATAGAGTAAAGCACTTTTCACTTTCCAAAACAATGTGGTAATATTCATAGAAAATGTTCATTGTGACCAGTTTCGGTGTTTACCGGAGTGTCATGTGTATCTTATCCTTTCACCACACAACTTACACAACTTCCAAGCCATCCGACAGGCACGACTTTCAATAATTGAACCGTCCGAATTATAGGTTACTGAAATATTAGAACGGCTAATGGAGACTCGGAGATTGGTTTGCAATATTTGCAAAAATGCGCGATGCACAGTCCTACAAACCTATGCAGTATTGCACGGAGCATCCTCAAAATGTAGAAAAAACGGAAATAAGCTCACCTTTAAACACCTAATGTAATCGATTCTGTAAAATTTTATCGGAGATGCAAAGCTTGACGGGTCTCGTGTAAATCTGCGAGTATATATGAGATAATATCGTCATCGTCTCTTCAATAAAAACCCGGGATTTGTTTGTCTGGGAGATAACAAAAACTGGGCAATTTTTCTCTTTTTTCTACATTTGAGTTTTTCCCCTTTCTTTAAAGTGATAAAAACAAACGTGAATTGTTATACGGTCACATGGTTGTAGTTTTTGGGAGACTATAAACGGAAGATTGCTTTACGAAAAAAAGAAATAATGCAGAACAACTATGTACATGAGCTCAGTAACGGATCGTAACTCATCTTCGTTTGCTTGTACTGCTTGTACAGTCTTACGTGGGAGGCCAATAGAATCAGCCTTAAATAAATGTTAGGTTTAATGGAGCCCTGAAAATATATCAATTCAATTTCAAAAGAAGTGCTTTTGTGAGATAATCGGTCATAGTATATAGATGTATAAAAGTTAGATGACTGTAAATGGTGAGTTAAGATCCGACTAGATCTACCTCTTCACTGCAGTCTAATCTTGGTCTTCTCTGTCTGCAAAGCTGTTTTCTATTGTGTTGAAAAGGTCAGGTATATATGTTTATATAAGATCCCTGAAAAGGTTAACATTGTACTCTCTTCTAGTATATCAAAAATGGGACAAAGTCATTTTTATTTTGGGTACATTTTGACTTGTTTTCGAGGTATGTTTTGGTTTTGGCACGTTTTCAGAAAAAAGTAAAAATAAGACCCTAATAAGAGCAAGGTTGTCCTTGTCAAGAATGTCTTAGCAAAGACGACAGGGTACACACTTGGCGCAGTTTGATCTTGATCTACACTGTCCGCAAATTTAAGTATACATCATGTATTAGTGAAAAGCACTCTGGGGTTAAAAGGTAGGATCTGTTAGTAAATGATAGCCAATATACCAATGGATTATTGCAGGAAAGGGAAAGAATTTGCTTTTACCCTAGCAATTGAAATTCAAGTTTTCAACATGGTTTGAGCCAGCAATCCAGATTCCAAAAATGTTGCTCTATACTTTCTAAAACCATGTCATTGACCCTTTACCACACAATGCCGCCTTTTAGCGACCCTGGGAAAGAGGCCTTTTGAAATCATTGTGGGAAAAGTAGAAAATGCTGGTAACCAGCATTTTCTACTTTTCCGACTATGTTTTCTACCCTATCAAAGAAAACTTCCACCATTTGAGCCACATTGAAATTGTCGTCTGCAAATGTTTTCAATTTGGACAAGGCTAAAATTTTGCCGTCCGGTAAAGGGTTAAAGTTAATGATGTCATTTTGGGGATGGAAGGATTTTGTGGCTCAACTTAACCCTTTTAGTGCCATACGTGAAAACAGGCACTCTTGCACATACTGAATAGCTTAGATAAGGTTTAGACTGTGTGTTCTATAATTTTAGATCTATATTACCTGCAGCCTGATGTCTAAGAAGAGGCAGTTTCCAGTATTTGGACAGAAATTTTGTTCTTCATTTGAATGTACACAACCTTCCACATGAAACATAAATGAGCCATACTCTGGCAAAAGGGGCTTAATGCATCTCCATAATGCATTATGCCAAGCAAGCCATGACATGATTATGGACCCATAATAGCCACTTTCTTTAACCCTTTACCAGACGACAAAATTATAGCCTTGTCCAACTTGAAAGCATTTGCAAATGACAGTTTCAATGTGGCTCAGATGGTACAATTTTTCTTTTATCAGGTAGAAAACATTGTGGGAAAAGGAGAAAATGCTGGTTACCAGCATTTTCTCCTTTTCCCACAACGTTTTCAAAAGGCTGCTTTCCCAGTGGCATCAAAAGGCATCATTGTGCAGTAAAGGGTTAACAACTGACTTAGTCATGAGATCTACTGGTCCTTTGACATACAGAAAATTGACTAATAGTGAAAAACTTTGGCCAAGGTCAGCCTGCCCAGACTGCACAGGCTGACCCGGGTCGATACTTTTCGCAGATGCATTAAGCCCCTTTCTTGCAGAGCATGGCACAATCTATTATTATTAAATGCTGATACAAAACTGCATAAAGGGTGCAAGTAATGGAATCATGGTCACTTGTTTCTGTTTGGTATCATTTATTCCACATTAAGCTTCACATTTTATCAAACAATAATGATTTGAACAGTAAGTGAAAGCAACATCTATTTAGCTAGTCGCAACGGGATTCTTTTGTAACTTCATGGTTTAAGGAAACAAACTCATTCAACCTTAAACTCAGATTTATGAGAGTTACCTCCTTTATTTGGACAATTAATGAAAGAGTGAGAGAGTGTGCTATCAGTAACGTTTAACCCTTTACCAGATGACAAAATTTTAGCCTTGTCCAAATTGAAAGCATTTGCAGATGACAATTTCAATGTGGCTCAAACGGTGCAATTTTTCTTTGACAGGGTAGAAAAAAATTGTGGGAAAAGGAGAAAATGCTGGTTACCAGCATTTTCTCCTTTTCCCACAATGTTTTCAAAAGGCTTCGTTCCCAGGGGCGTCAAAAAGTGGCATTGTGCGGTAAGGGGTTAAAATGCTAAATTCATGATAAAATATAAATTGGGATATCAGGCTGAATGATGAAAGCTGCATAATATCCATTGGAGTTATCTACTCCTTACCAAATGACAATATTCTAGACTAGTCCAAATTGAAAGCAGTTGCAGACGACAAAATAATAGTGACTCAAAAACTGAAATTTGTTTTGGGAAGTGTAGAAAACATTGTGGGAAAAGGAGAAAATGCTGGTTACCAGCATTTTCTCCTTTCCCCACAATGTTTTCAAAAGGCGTTGTTAAAAGTCGGGATTGTGTGGTAAAGAGTTAACTGAGTGTATTTCTGGTAAACTATGACAAGAAGTTAGCCAGGATTTCTGCCTTTAGGTGTGTCTAAACAGGGATAGTATCTAGACATGCTGATATAGTACAACTTTGTTGTCATTTAGTTATGATTGAATTTAACCCTTTACCAGACGACAAAATTTTAGCATTGTCCAAATTTAAAGCATTTGCAGACGACAATTTATATGTGGCTCAAATGGTGCAATTTTTCTTTGATAAGGTAGAAAACATTGTGGAAAAAGGAGAAAATGCTGGTTACCAGCATTTTCTCCTCTTCCTACAATGTTTTCAAAAGGTTTTTTTCCCAGGGGCGTCAAAAGGCAACATTGTGCGGTAATGGGTTAAGTGACAGACTAATTTCTGCAGTTATAATGCCTAAGAAAGACCTACCAAAAAGCAATTTCAATTTTTCAACACATGGGACTCTAAAAGTTTTCTTGTATTTCTCCTTGTCAAAAGCTTTGTACAGATTGAATTTTAATGCTATACTAAAAATTGCATCTGACAGTATTTGTCAGTAACATTGAAAAATTTTCAGTGTACAAAAATATGACAAAGATCTCAATCTAGATTCATTTTCTGTGTATTCACATAAATTAACCTAAACATGTTAAATGAAACTTTTAAGCCAATAGTAAAAACCCAAATGTTGCTATTTCAAAGTTATTTTTTTGGGGGGAAATTATCTCCTTATAGCACAGTGTAGATACAAGATTAGACTGCATATTCTATGCAGTCTAACCTTAATCTGCATTATCCACAAGAGGTCATTTGGTAGTGCTTAGCAGTCTGAGGATTAAAAATGTGATAAATACAAGGGTGAGGACTGTCTTGTTTCAAAATATATATTCATGTCTTTAGCTGAAAAATCTGTCTGTCTAAATACATGTTATCATCATAATTGTAAGTATCTCCGATTTAATCAAATTAAAAAAAATTTGGATAATTATATTTCAGCTTGAGGAAAATTATACCTGGCTTCTTTATGGACTTCAACTCTTTACCAGATGACAAAATCTAAGACTTGTCAATATTGGAGGCATTTGCAGACGAAAAATAGATGTGATTCAAAAACTGAAATCTGTTTTGGGAAGAGTAAAAAACATTGCTGGAAAAGAGAAAATGCTGGTTAACACAATGTTTTCAAGAGGCTTCCCTCTCAGGATTGTTAAAACTCGGGATTATGTGGTAAAGGGTGAACTTATGGTATTTATTTGTCTTGGGTTCGCTCTACCGTTAAGATGAAGGGACGCGACTCTGGTATAAAAATTGACGACAATTTGTAAGAGTTTTCTCCCTTGGACCATTCATTGCCACAGTTTCCCTGCGGTTCCGTTTCGGAACACAGTAAAACACACAGCAACGGTAATTACCATTGTTTTAATGAAAATCAGTCTGAAGAAATAAAGGAAAATTTATAAATGAAGGAAAAAGAGCTAGTAAATATATTATTCACTTAATTAATTATACGTTATATACAATGTCAGAGTTTTAAACACCCCGGTTTTTTTCCCGGCAAATTAGGACTGCTGGAGTTTTCTCCCTTAGACAAATAAAAGAATAACAAAATTTTTTAGTTTATGCCTGTGAATTCAGCTATAAAATATGTGACGATTTCGGCTCGTATGGACATTTTTAATTTATTTTTCGTAATTAATCTATATTTTGGAAAGTGAAAGAGCGAAAGAGTGAGAGAAAACTGGAGGCATTCATTTATTATTCATGAAGAGGTGTTTTTAACAGACGCCGTGTATACTCGTTGTTTACAGTGGTTACCGTGAAAACACGAATTTCTCCAGAAAAATGTTCATTTCTTACGATTGTTAATATCTTTTACTACAATTTCTACACCAGTAAAAAAGGATGGATCCATGTTACTTTAGGTCGAGACGTCTTGAAAATGATCCATCAGTGTTCCAAGGAGATGAAACCTGTCGAGATACATGGGCAGGACCAATAAACAAGGCCATGTATGGAAGAGCCCTGCAAGATTTGTGCGCGAGAACGGAGTGGAACTTAAAACGATTGTCTCACCAAATGGAGAAGATTGATCCGTGTCTCGAATTTGGTGCTAGGTATTGGCATGCAAAGAAACGTCCAGCTTCAGGTAAAATAATCGTGTGAATGACTACCTGCTACTGTGGGTAGCATGGATAGCATATGCTATTTTTGATTGCTTCTCCCATACCCTGTTATGCCCATGTCACACCGATAACTGCGATGGCCTGGGTGTTTGTTAACTATTTACCATACAACAAAATTATAGACTATTCCAAATTGAAAGCATTTGCAGATAACAAATGTGGCTCAAAGAATTGGGTTTGTTCCTTAAAGGTTGTAGAAGAAAACATTATGGGAAAAAAAGAAAATCCTGGTTGCGAGCATTTTCTCCTTTTCCCACAATATTTCAAAAGATTTCTTTCTCAGGGTGGTTAAAAGTTGGGATTGTGTGGTAATGGGTTAAAGTACAGGGGTGATAATTAAACTCTACTTACATGCATATGTTAGGCTATTACTGTTATTTGAGTGTAGAAGACAAATCCAATTTTTTTCTTATATTCACAAAATTGTTTCAGAGAGCATGACACATCCAATGCAGAGTATCCATTTTGTTGTGCAGATATATTTGAGAATAAAACGTTATTGTAGAAATAGACAGACTTTAACCCTTTCCCAAACAAGCCCTGGTTTTCACGTGTCTGCAGTACAAGTCTTTTGAAAACACTGTGGGAAAAGGAGAAATTGCTCATAACGAGCAATTTCTTCTTTTCCCACAGTGTTTTCTACCCTTTTTGAGAGCTTTCTGCCATTTTCATCAAATTTAAAATTGTCGTCTGCAAGCTTTTCAATTTGGACCAGTCTAAATTTTATCGTTTGGGAAAGGGTTAAACCTCCCTTGCTGACATAGTCATGTGACAGCCCTAACAGTAAAACCTGGTTAAAGTGTACTTTTTTTCAAACACAGTCTTGTCTTGTCTTGTCTTGTCTCGAAATAATTCATGCTTTTCATGGGGGAGGGGTCATTGTGTCAGTGAAATCGTGTGTTTTGAATATGAGCTTTTAAAGTTTGCTGATTTACCGATGTAAACCTCATTTTTACGCAATTTTTTCAGACAGTAATAATATCAACAAATCATATAACATCATCAGCCTCGATTCAATAGATATAACTTGACTTATAAGAAAAAGAAAATGGCCGCAAACTCTGATAAATTGTGATTTTTAGATGATTCAACAACTAATGAAGTGTTCTTATTCCATGAGTGACTTTTGAACCAATGAATTTATATATGACGTAAATAGTTTGATAAGGTCTCACAGAATTTCATCTTGGAACACTTACCAATAAAAAACTGTTTTATTTCAACTGCAACAAGTAAATGTGGAAAAAACATGCAAAAAATGATTATTGTCAATTCCTATTACTCTGTGAATTTTCATATCTTTGTGAATCTATGTTTACTAGTAATATTTTGTTGCACACATACTCTTGCTTTTGTGCCCCTTGCTGAACTATTAACCCTTTACCACACAATCCCGACTTTCAACAACCCTGAGAAAGAAGCATATAGAAAACACTGTGGGGAAGGGAGAAAATGCTGGTAACCAGCATTTTCTCCTTTCCCCACAATGTTTTCTATCCTTCCCAAAACAAATTTCAATTTTTTAGTCACATTTATTTTGTTATCTGCAAATGCCTTCAAATTGGACAAATCTAAAATTTTGTCATTTGGTAAAGAGTTAAATACATACATTCCAGAGAAGCTCTCTATACTGAAGAAATGTATCAAAGATAGAATTGCTAGTAGAAAAAAATCACAGTAATTATCCTCCATAAACCATCAGTTATCTGTAGGACACAACATTTATTTTCTGTAAGTTCCCATGAAATTGAAGTATTACACAGAAAATGCATCTGCGATAAATTTAGAGGCACTGATCTTTAGGAAACCATGTGTATGATGCCATTGAAAATAATCTGTCTTTTTTTTTCAAAATCATTCATGAAGTAACAGGAACATGTCTGGTCGATTCCAGGTAGTGATCAAATGTATGTTTAAGAATTAAGAAAAGTTGCTGTGAAAAATAGGTTAAATGTACTTTTCCTTGTCCAGAAATTTATTCTGACTCTTTCCCTATCTATTGATATGCCTAAGTTAAATCTGTGGCGTGTTTGTCTCTTAGATGGCATGAAAGTACTGGTTAGGTTCACAAAGATATAAAACAACATAATTGTCTTGGTAAGAAGAAGTTTATATCAGTTTTCTTATCTTTATCTATTATGGATCAATATTTTTGTCGCTAATCTTCATATAAACACCTCAGTAAGTGGCTATTCTATTTCTAAGTGTTACCATCCTTCAACTCTAGATTATTCAATGAAAATGTTTTGTTTGACTAACCAGTATGGAAATTAAAACATGTCACTAATTTTACTGGGCATGGTCCAGAAGTTAGGTCAGTTACAATCTGTCGCGATTTATGGGCTCTCTCTTTCTAAAAATGAATGATTAACCCTTTACCACACGACAAAATTTTACACTTACATGTCCACATTGAAAGCATTTGCAGACGACAAATTAGATATAGCTAATATGGTGAGATCTGCCGGTACAGGGAAGAAAACATTGTGGAAAAAGGAGAAAATGCTGGTTACCAGCATTTTCTCCTTTTCCTACAATATTTTCAAAAGGCTTCTTTCCCTGGGTCGTTAAAAGGCGGGATTGTGTAGTAAAGGGTTAAAATGATTCAGATTTACTTCACATCCATCGTTGTTTCAATAAAAAAACCCAAAGGGTAAAAGTATATGTGTGGTAATGGGCTAAGAGTTGACAAATAAAACTGATAACCTGTGAGTGATGATCTGGCAAAAGAGGGTTTAATGCATCTTTTTGATACATTACACTAAGCAAATCATCACATAATTATGGATCCATAAAATCCTTTTTAGTCTAACAATTGACTTAACTCTTTACCAAACGACAAAATTTTAGACTGGTCCAAATTGAGAGCATTTGCAGACGACAAAATAAATGTGATTGAAAAATGGAAATTTATTTTGGGAAGGGTAGAAAACATTGCGGGAAAAGGGGAAAATGCTGGTTACCAGCATTTTCTTCTTTTCCCACAATGTTTTCAAAAGGCTTCTTTTTCAGGGTCATTAAAAGTCGGTATTATGTGGTAAAGGGTTAATCTGGAGATAGAATGGTTCTGTGGACAAGCACAGAATTGACAAAAAATAGTGAAAAGTTTTGGCCCATGCCAGCTTGTATGTTTTGAGCTGGGTGATATGGGTTGATGTTTTTTGCAGATACATTAAGCCCCTTTCTCACAGAGCATGATTAATAAATAAGTTGGTAATTTTTTGTTTTTGTCATTTTGTTGAAAGCTGGACCTAGGATTCAGAGAGAACAGGGTGATGCGAAATGGGAGAATTTAGATGTGATGTTTACAGACTATGAAGCTGCAAGAAACTTATCTTCTACCATGGATGAAGGCAAAGGTGATTACATTGATCCTCCAGGTATGCTTTATGGTCACAATATCATACCATATAACTAACATCTGGATGACTATACACATAACTTTTTACCTCACAATCCCAAGTTTTAACGACCCTGGGATAGAGGCCTTTTGAAAACATTGTGGGAAAAGGAGAAAGTGCTGGTAACCAGCATTTTGTTCTTTTCCCACAATGTTTTCTACCCTATCAAAGACAGAAATCATCATTTGAGCTACATTTAATTCATCGTCTGCAAATGCTTTCAATTTGGTCAAGTCTAAAATTTTGTCGTTTGGTAAAGAGTTAACATTTAGCCTCTACCATACATTTACAAAATTTTATCAAGGTGTAGGACATAGTTTTTAAAAACAATCAAGGAAAAAGGAACATTTGCTGGTATGAAAAAGTTGCTTCCTGACAATTTTTTTTTTCTAACCGATGAAAGAAAAGCTTTTTCCTTTTCCCCGACTGCCTTCTCATTATGTCATTTTTTCCATTTTTTAATTGGTCTGAAAATTAATCTGTACTGTACATAATGTATCAAATCTAGGACAATGTTTTCGAACGCTTTCTTTCTCAGGGTCGTTAAAAGTCAGGACTGTGTGGTTAGGGGGTAAAGTACATCTTACTTTGCTTTTGTAGACAGTGTACATCAGTATCAGACCGCAATTTTTTCAAACGCTTTGTAACAGTATATGTTAAAAAAATGAGCCATACTTTGTGAAAGGGGGGGCTTAATGCATCTGCAAACTGTTTCAACCAAGGTCAGCCTGCTCAGTCCGCACAGTCCACACAGGCTGACCTGGTCAAAACTTTTTGCTATCGGTGAATTTTCTGAATGTCAAAGGACAAGTACTACCTTAGGATTCTGTCAATTGTTGGACAAAATGGATTGTATGGATCCATAATTATATGATGGCTTGCTTGGTATAATGCATCACAGGGATGCATTAAGCCCCCTTTTCCAGAGCACAGCTCATGAAATTTTAGGTTGCCTAGGAGGAATAAAGTTAGAACAACCTATTTTAAAATGTCCATTCAAATGTAGAAGTTCATTTGTGCTGAACATAAGAGGGGTTGGTACAATCTGCTGGTGCATTTGTATAATTATGTACTGTTGTTATTGCATGCCATGTAGATCTAAATAGGTGACATACTGTTTGTTTTTTTTTATATCAGTGCCAGTAAACAGATTCTGTTACCTGTGTTCAACGATGGAAGAGCATAAAAAGCACTTGCTTCATCATAAGGTATGCAGAGATATGAAGGGCATTAGAAAGCTAGTATTAGATATTACTACCTTTGTTGAGGCAATAGTTTCCAAACATCAATAAGTATGAAGAGTGGTACAAGAGAAAAAGAGGCACAGCTACCATGATAGTAATGTTCTAGTTTAAATTATCATTGAAATTGGTAAGGCAATAGTTTGCAAACATTAATAAATAAGAAAGAGAGGTGCAAGAAAAGAATGTTTACAATGGTATTTACTGAACCTTTCACAATCCTGTGTTTTAATGTCTCTGAAAAAGGCACTGTGTAACATTTCATTAAAATCCATTTTGTCCACAAAATTTTTTGTTGACAACCCCAAAGAAGAAGGCTTTTGAAAACGTTGTGGAAAAAGAAGAAAATGCCGGTAACTAGCATTTCTCCATTTCACAGTCTTTTCTACCCTATCAAAGACGGATATAATCCTTTGAACAACATTTAATATGTCGTCTATAAAAGCTTTCAGTTTGGTTGAGGCCAAAATTTTGTTATTTGATAAAGAGTTAAAGGCCAAAACTGCACTTTTTTACAGAGTAGAACAATTTAGTTTCTTAATGCTTGCAAAGAAAAAATATAATTGGTAACTGAAGTATTTGTCTGCTTTACAAGAAAGTTTAATTTATTGTAAAACCTCTAAAAAGGCCTCTTTAAATCTTTACCAAACGACAAAATTATATACTAGTCCAAATTAATAGCATTTGCAGATGACAAAATAAATGTGACTGAAAAATTGAAATTTGTTTTTGGAAGAGTAGAAAACATAGTGGGAAAAGGAGAAAATGCTGGTTATGAGAAATGGAGAAAATGCTGGTAACCAGTAACCTTTCAGAAACAAATCCAATCATTTGAGCCAATTTGTCATCTGCAAGTACTTTGAATTTGGACTTGTCTACAATGCTGTCATGTGGTAAAGAATTAACCCTTTACCACATAATCTTGAGTTTAAATGACTCTGAGAAAGAATGCTTTTGAAAACATTGAGGGAAAAGAAGAAAAAGCTGGTAACCAGCAGTTTCTCCTTTTTCCACAGCTGTCTACCTATTCAAGGACAGATAGTATCCTTTGAAAAATATTAGATTTTGAATTGTCATCAGTAAATCTATTCACTATGGACAAGTCTAAAGTTTTTCCATGTGGTAAGTGGTTAAGTCAATCTTCTAACAATTCTGGCTTAATGTCTACTTGCAGCCAGCTAAGAGACCTGGCTCAGCCAAGCCTAGGTTATTGTACATTGCTCCAAAACCTAAAGTCAAAAGAAAAAAGGAAGAAGAGGAGGAGATTGTGGTGAAAGAGAGACTTTATAAAGTGGAAGTGTTCACAAGTGATATCCCTAATGCAGGAACTAGTGCTAAGGTAAGTTTTAATTCTTTACCAAACAGCAAAATTTTGGATGAGACCAAATTGAAAGCATTTGCAGACGAAAAAATTATTTAAGCTTTCTCAGATAGGGAGGAAAACATTGTGGAGAAAGGACAAAATACTGGTTGTCAGCATTTTCTCCTTTTCCACAATGTTTTCAAAAGCCTTCTTCTTCACAGTTATTAAAACTCGGAACTGTATGGTAAAGGGTTAAGTCTGAGACCCCAAATAAATGAATTGTACAAATACTCTCTGTGAGAACCAAAACTGAATGTACAGTATAACCTTTATAACTCTTTACCAAACAATCCCGAGTTTAAATGACCCTAAGGAAGAAAGCTTTTGAAAACAGTTACTTGTTATCGATATTTTACAAGGGTGTTTTCAAAGTTGTATGCTGCAAATTGGTTACAGGATGTTATTAGTTTATCTCAGTTTTTATTTTCCATATCACAGGTCTTTATAACAATCAAAGGTAGTCTTGAAATTTTGCCAAGAACTCAGCTGGTCAAGAAGAGAGGTTGTGCAAATTTTTGTTTTGTCAGAGCATCAAAAGAAGTGTTTCATCTCATGGGACCATTACTCGGCAACCTCCAAACTTTGACCATTGAGGTAGGTGTGAGTGCTGAGGTAGATCACTTTGTCAGTGTTTTTTGTCACAAATCTCTTTGTGATCCATTTGACTTTTTGCCAGATCATAAGATTGTAGACTTGCCTGAATTGAAAGCCATTTCAGACAAAAAATGAAAAGCGTGTGATTAAAAAGAGGAAAAATGGCTTAGGTAGGGTAGTAGACATTGTGGAAAAAGGAGAAAATGCTGGTTATCAATATTTTCTCCCTCTCCCACAATTGTTTTTTAAAGGACTTGTTCTTCAGGGTCATCAAAAGACAGGATTGTGTGATAAAGAGTGATAGAAAGAAAGTATGGGCAGTTTTACCTCAACTATATACAATACAGTGTTTCTTTCTTTCCTTATCAACAATTTCAACGCTTTTGGCTTTTACTTTAAATTTTAAATCTTAACTTACAGAATAAATTGAAACTTTTAAGCCAATAGTGAAAACCCAAATGTTCCTATTTCAGAGGTTTTTTTTTTTTGGAAAAATATCTCCTGGTCAGACAGTGTAGATTCAAGATCAGACTGCATGTTCTTTATCTACACCGTCTGCAAAAGGTCAGTTATGGTAAATTTGTTTTGGAAGGTAAAGAGTTATTGAGGTTGGCAAAACATGGTTACCATCGTTCTTTCCCTTTCTCATGATGTTTTCAAAACCCTTCTTTATGGGGATCATTAAAACTTGAAACTATTTGGTGAGGGGTTAAGACAAGCTGGTTACTGAAAAGAAGTGGTAACAAAGACAGGTTTGATGGATAACAATTTATCAGTAATGAGGTTGACCAAACGTCGTTAATGGCATTTTCTCCTTTTCACACAATGTTCTAACTCTTTACCACATGAAGAAATTGATAGACTCATCCATTTAGAAGCTTTTGCAAATGATAAGTTGGATGAGTCTTAAATGATGGAATATATCAATACATTGTGGAAAAAAGAGGAAATGCTGGTTACAAGCCTTTACTTCTTTTCCCACAATGTATCAAAAATTGTCTTCCTGAGGGTTGTTAAAAGTTGGGACTGTGTCATAAAGGGTTAAAAAGCATTCTTTGTCAGGTTCATTAAGATTCAGGATTGCTCGCAAAGGATAAAGACTGGTTGCTGAAAAGAGGTTGCAACTTAGAAAGGTTTGATGATAGCAAACACTTAACTCTTTTCAAAATGACAAAAATGAAGTCATGTCCAAATTGAAAGTATTTACAGATGACAATTTAAATGTGGCTCAAATGATGGAATTCATCTTTTAAGGTAGAAAACATTGTGGGAGAAGGAGAAAATGCTGCTTACCAGCATTTTCTCCTTTTCCCACAATGTTTTCAAAAGGTTTCTTTGTAAGGGTTGTTAAAACTTGTGATTTTTTGTTGTAAAGGGTTAAAGCACCAAATAAACCCAATGGACATTTTCAGTCTAGAATAACACAAAGGTAATTAGAATTTTGTGGTCACTTTTTGTCTGTAGTGTTTCAGCAAAGCAGACAGGGTAGATCAAAGATCAGACTGCACATTTTGTGCAGTCTGATCTTTTATCTACACCACAAAGGCAACTATAGTAGTGAAAGGTGCTTTAAGGGCTAATAACTTTTGCATTATTTCAGCATGACGGAAGGAAGAAATTTCATGGTTGGCATTTAGAGAAAATTGAGGTGACAGATGTAAAAGCCCTAAAGACGTGGGTGTTTAACTGTGGAGAATGGTTGTCCATGTTCGAAAAGCCCCATTTCACAAATATTATGGATCTGAAGGCTGAGGAAAAACACATGCCTCTTGCAGGTTTGTAGTATTCCAAAGTTTAATGTTTTCAGATAATGTTTTAAGACATTGTTGCAAATGGAGAAATTGCACAAAATGAGCACTGTCTCCTTCTGCCATAATATTTTCACATGTTTCATGTAATTTATGTTGAATTATATCTATTTTATTCATAGGGATGTTTTCAAAGTTGCCGGCTGCATGCTTGTTAGAGCTGGTGACTATAGTTAATCAAATCACGCAAAATTCCGATACAAATTACAAGTATTTTCTCATTTTCCCTGCAGTGTGTTCTTAACTTTGGAAAGCTAATCCCATCATCAAAGTCACATTTAGTTTGCCAACTAAATGCTTTCAATAGGTGCCAGTTAAACATTTTGTTCAGTGATAAAAGGGTTTAACTCTTTACCAAACGACAAAGTTTTAGGCTTGACCAAATTGAAAGCATTTCCAGACGACAAAATAAATGTGACTCAAAAATTGAAATTTGTTTTGGGAATGGTAAAAAGTATTGTGGGAAAAGGAGAAAATGCTGGTTACCAGCATTTTCTCCTTCTGTCACAATGTTTTCAAAACTTTCTTCATCAGGGTCATTAAAACACTGGATTATGTGGTAAAGGGTTTAAAAATTAAGACAAGAATATTTTTGCACATGTACATGTATTTTGTTTGCCAAAGTTCTTTATTGCTTCTTTTCTGTCAATGATTTTAAAAAGGTTTTTCTGCAACAAGATATTGAAGAACTGTCTGTTAATTTTTTACCAAACAACATAATAATAGCCTTGCCTATATTGAAAGCATTTGCAGACGACAAATCAGTTGTTATTCAAAACATGAAGATTCTATTTCAAAAGGTAGAAAACATTGTGGGAAAAGGAGATAATGCTGGTTACCAGCATTTTCTCCTTTTCCCACAATGTTTCTAAAAAGCCTTCTACCTTAAGGTCATTGGAAGGAGGGATTGTGTGGCAAAGACTTAATCTTTGATACAACAGAGTTTCAGTTATTCTGTTTTCAGAGTACAATATTGAAGTTTACACAGGCAAGAAACAAATGGCTGGAACAGATGCCAACATATATATTGTGATATCTGGTGAAAATGGCTCAAGTAGGAAAGTCCATTTGGCTGATAATACACAGGACAAGAAACTGTTTGAGAAGAATAGTGTAGATAAATTCAGAATTAGAATGCATAGTCTTGGGAATCTGCACAAAATTAGAATAGAGCATGATGGGAAAGGACTTGGAGCAGGGTGGTTTCTTGATAGGGTAAGTCTTCGTCAGATGTAGTGCTCAAAGTTTGTAAATTTGTAGTTTCTCAGATGCAGGTTTTCATTTGTAGCTCAGCTGTTTTCAAAGAAAACATCGAGGTATCGCCATAGGCCTGTCATCCTTTGCTTCGTTGTCTGTGTTGTTGTCCGTGTCCTTGTGTGCAAATCTTTGACATTTCACCATATCTCTGTCATTACTGAAGATATTTACTTCAAACTTGGACTAGTATGTAACCTTCAAAAGGGGAACCAGTACAACAGGGGTGGGTAAACATCAAAATATTTTTGACACATTTATGCCTGTGCAAAAAGTTTGACATTTCATCATATCTCTGTCATTACTGAAGGTATTTACTTCAAACTTGGACTAGTATGTAACCTTAAAAAGGGGAACCAATACAACAGGGGCAGGTGAACATCAAAATATTTTTGACACAGTTATGCCCCTTTTTCATCTTGGAATTGTTGTGCAAAAACTTTGACATTTCATCATATCTCTGTCATTACTGAAGATATTTACTTCAAGCTCGGATTTGTGTGTAACCTTCAAAAGGGATACCAATACAACAAGGGCAGGTTAACATCAAAATATTTTTGACACAGTTATGCCCTTTTTTCATCTTGGAATTGTTGTGCAAAAACTTTGATATTTCATCATATCTCTGTCATTACTGAAGATATTTACTTCAAACTCGGACTTGTGTGTAACCTTCAAAAGGGGAACCGGTACAACAAGGGCAGTATAACAACAAAATATTTTTGACATAGTTAAGCCCCCTTTTGGACTTAGAATTTTTCTTGAAAATCGATTTTTTTTTAAAAGCAACTGCAGCCAAGCCTTGGTACCTGCATTTGGTGCTCTTATTTGAACTAAAGTTGTTATCATTTCTGTCTGGAATAAAGCTTTGTTTAACTTTTTACCAGAATTAAAATCAAATTCTCCTTTTCTCAGGTCTTCGAAAATAGTCTATTGAACATGCAAGGAAATAATAATTAGGACATGCAGGAGGTGATGAGATAATTTTCAAAACACTTAACTGTCTACCAGAAAACAAAACTTTAGACACTGTAAGCATTTGTAGACAAGAAACGAAATTCAGCTTAACTTGTTTAATTTGTTCTTGAAAGGGTAGAAAACACTTTGAAAAAAGAAAATGCTGATTACTGCTACCTTTTCCACAAATCTGCATTTTCTACCTTTTCAATAAGTTTTCAAAAGGCCTCATCCACAGGATCATTAAAACAAATGATTGTATGGCCAAGGGTTGTTACAATCAGGCCTAGTTACAATATTAGAGAATCTTGAGTGAAAGAAAAAAGATCTGGGTCTGTATTCACCAACCATTCTTAAGAACGTTCCTAGCATTATTCTCCAGAATTTTCTGAATTTGAAAGAAACACAACTCCTGATTGGCTAAACCATTTGGTTTAGCCAATTGGGAGTTGTATTACTTTGAAATTTAGAAAACCTTTGAGAATAAGACAAAACCTTCTTGGTGAATATGGACCCTGTTCTGTGCATTCTAGCCGAGCCCCGGTAGCTCAGTCGGTAGCATACAGGACTTGAGAACAGGAGGTTGCTGGTTTGATCCCCGGCTCGGCCAATTTCTTTCCGAGGATTGATGATAGTCATTGCGACAGGATTCATTCCTCTCTCACCGCTGACCATTGTTTCGATGATAGTTTTGTGGGAAAGCAGCCAGTGGCTTGGAAAGAATATTGTGTGTAGTACTGGTGTAGTACTGGTAAGAGAAGCATTGATAGGTGCACTGGCCGCAGTGATATAACTGAAATAATGTTGAAAACGGCATTAAACACCATACAATCAAACTGTGCATTCTAGATAATCATTAAGGACAGTACTCAACCAAAAGACACATTTTATTTCCTGTACAATGGTTGGATCGCTAAGGATGAAGGCGAGGGAAAACTGTGGAGGGAAATCAAGGCTAAGAAGGTCTTACCTAAAGAGGTTCAGCATGGTGAGTTCAGCTGAAATTATGTCTGTTTACCATGGTTTTTCTATTTTAGTTTTAAATCTCTGTCAAGATAATTTTTTGTTTTCATAATACATACTACTTAACCAATATAACCCTTTACAAAACAACCAAGTTTTTAATGGCCAGAGGAAGAGGACTTTTCCCACAATGTTTTCTACCCTATGATAGAGAAATTTCTTACTTTGAGTTTCATTTAATTTGCATCTGCAAATACTAACAATTTGGAAAAGTCTAAAATTTTGCCATTTGATGTAGAGTTAAGGATTGAATCAGAAAAAAGTTCTGTTTCATATAATTATGTGAAATAAGTTGAAAATCTGATTTTTATACATGTATTTCAATTTGAGGAATTTTTGTAAAATGAAGTACCATCTCAACACCAATCAAGTGAAGCCCTTGCTTGAAAGTGAAGTGAAAGCGTTTAACTCTTACCCTGCTAAATAAAAGAAATGAACCTTTCAAGTCGATGGTAAAAACCCAAATTTCCCTGTTTCAAAGATATTTATGGAGGAAAGATATCTCCTTATTGGACAAAGTAAATCCAAGATCAGATTGCATGTTCTGTGCAGTCTGATCTTGATCTACACTGTCCGCAAAAGGTCATTGAGTCACGCTAAGCAGCCAAGGGGTTAATTAGTACTCTTGCATTGAAAATAATTAATGTAAAGTAGGGTCAGTGAATTTTATAACCGTACTATTTCAACATAAAGTTATAATGTTATAAATCATTGCAGAATTCTTGTAATCAACAGAATAGCATAATTATAAGAAACCACAATAACATAACATTGTTTGAGATGTGTTTTTTGTTTTATGTCTGTGTGAAAAATGTTTTTAGGCTTGTTTTGCAAATTATCCATGTTTCATTTTCATGACAGCCAAAAAAGAGTGGTTTATTTTAAGAAGAGGTAACTTACTAATAGTTCTAGGCTCAGCAACCCTTTACCAGACAAGAAAATTTTAGGTTTGTCCAGTCTGAAAGCATGTGCAGACAACAAATTAGATGCAGGTAGAAATATGGGATCTGTTCATGAAAGGGTGGAAAACATTGTAGGAAAAAGAGAAAATGCTGGTCACCAGCATTTTCTCCTTTTCCCACAATGTTTTCAAAACCCATCTTTCTCAGGGTCATTAAAAAACTGGGGATTGTGTGGTAAGGGGTTAACCTTCAAAGCACTGTGCACAATATTAGTTGCTGTCATGACAACTTAGATCAAGATCAGTCTGCATTAATATGCAATCTTTTCTTGGATTTGCATTGTGTGATTTATTGGTCGAAACAGTTTCAAGTTATATCTGTTGCTTTTGAATGACAGAAAATATCCATGATATTCATTCAGTGCTCTATGGGTTAAAATGAAACATTTTTAGTTAACATGCATGTCAAATGTTGGTTCCTGTCTTGTTAAAAACTTTAGTTTCACAGATTTTTGTTCTTTGATTCAAGAAAAACATATTTTCGTTCATTCCTCCAAGAAAAATAGTGTTTCAGTACTGATGTACATGTATTACTTTTATTTCACTCTTTACCACAGGTAAAAATTTAGACTTGTCCATATTGAAAGCATTTGCAGAGGATGAGTTAAATGTGACTCAAATGATAGGATTTCTGTTTGAAAGTCTAGAAAACTTTGTGAAATATGGAAAAAAAAACTTTATTCGTTATGGTCATTAAATCTTCATACAACACAATTCAGAGTTTTAGCGACCCTAAGTCTTTTGAAAACATTGTGGGAAGAGGAGAAAATGCAAGTAACCGGCATTTTCTCCTTTTTTCACTATGTTTTCTACCTTATCAAAGACAAATTACATCATTTGAGCCCCATTTCAATTGTCGTCTGCAAATGCTTTCAAGTTGATGAAGTTGTTGTGTGGTAAAGAATAAAAACGCAGCCATGTTTGCTTGCTAATGAGTTGGAAAAGTAGTTATTGATTGTAACTTGCAATGGCTATCGCTCCCGGAATATTTTTCACAATGTTGAAAAACAACATTTGTTTTCCTGCAAATGTTTACCCTTTACTTAATTCATAACAGTCTTTGTAGGTCTGAATATAGTTTGAACAGTTATTGGCTAACAGCTGCTGAAAGGAATTTTGTAGTGGCAGGGCAAGTTGTTGGATGCAAGATGTGATGTCTACTTAGAGTCAATATGTTTAGTTTGAGTTATTGCATGTTTTCATGTTAATTTCCATTTACATTCTAGTTAAAGGCAAGTATGCATAATGACAAAAACATAGGTAACGTGTGCAATGTTAATGTTTGACTGACACACAATATGCAAAACTTTTTTCATGCACAAGATTTTTAAACTTATCTTCATTCTAAAGAGTATGTTTTCTCAAATACTTGATATAACTCTCTTGATATAGACTTTCTTGATATAAACGCATGCAGACATACAGAGTGAAATAGTATGTTAGTTTTGGTTCTACGTTAGATTTTACTTTCTGGCTATATTCATGCTTGCAAAAGATCAGAAGAACAATGTCATATCACTGTTTACATCATTATACCCCCCAAAACTCTGTTTGGGGGGTATATAGGAGCCAGCTTGTCGGTCCGTCGGTCCGTCCGTCGGTCTGTAGCTTTTTGTCCGCTCTATTTCTCATAAACTATTGGACAAATTTTATTCAAACTTCACAGGTAGACTCAGTATCAAGCAGAGATGTGCATATGAAATGTTGGTTATGGTTCATTGATTTTTCACTGAGTTATGGCCCTTTCATGAAATTTCTTGTCCGCTCTTTTTCTCATCAACTATCGGACAGATTTGGTTCAAACTACACAAATAGACTCGGTATCAAGCAGAGATGTGCATATCCTATTTTGGTTATGGTTTATTTAGGTTTCATGGAGTTATGGCCCTTTGATGATTCTGGACAAATTTCTTTCAAACTTCATGGATAGACTTTGCACTCAGCAAAGATGTGCATATCATAAATTGTTCTTACTTAATTATTTGGTTAACCCTTCACTAGACGATCCTCACTTTTATTGATCTTTAGGTGAAAGGCATTTGAAAACATTTTTTGGAAAAGGAGAAACCAGCCTTTTCTCTTTTTTCCATAATGTTTTCTTCCCTTTCTGATACAAATCACATCATTTGAGTATCATTTTATTGTCGTCTGCAATTGCTTTGAACTTGGACCTTTTTTGTCGTTTGGTCAAAGATTAAAGGAGAAGTAAAGTGTAAGGGTGCTATTTGGGTATGGTTAATTACCTGGAATTGGGTTCCATCAAATTGTACCAGTTTATACAGGGGCACTGCAGGTCAAACACAGGAAGTGGCAGGGCTAATAGAATTTTCTGAAAAACTTCCATTAACCCTTTATCGCACAATCCCAAGTTTTAGAGACCCTTAACAAGAGGCCTTTTGAAAATGTTACGGGAAAAAGAGAAAATGCTTGTGACCAGAATTTTCTCCTTTCTCCACAATGTTTGTTACCCTATCAAGGACAAATTTTGTCATTTTAGCCACCTGTAACATGTCTGCAACTACTTTCAAACTGGACAAGTCTAAAATTTCATCGTGTGGTAAAGAGTTAATTACTGTCTGGTACTTTGTTCCATCATGACCTCAGTTCTTTGTTAGTTTGGTGTTTTACACTGACTTGAACATTATCTCAGTGATATATCATGGTAGCCAGTACAAATATCCATGCATTCCCAGAGTTTCTTTAACCCTTTCCCAAACGACAAATTTTGGACTGGTCCAAATTGAAAGAGTTTGCAGACGACAATTTCAAATTTGATGAAAATGGCAGAAAGGTCTCAAAAAGGGTAGAAAACACTGTGGGAAAAGGAGAAATTGCTCGTTACGAGCAATTTCTCCTTTTCCCACAGTGTTTTCAAAAGACTTGTACTGCAGACACATGAAAACCAGGGCTTGTTTGGGAAAGGGTTAACCAGTAATTTGCATGACATTTTTTCCAAGCCACTGGCTGCTTTCCCATATAAACATAGTCAAAGCAATGCTCTGCAGTGAGAGAGGAAGGAATCCTATTGAAATGACCCATCAGTTCTTGGAAAGAATTTTGCCAGCCAGGTAGTGACTTAGGGACCCCTTGGGTTTCAAGCCCTGTACTTTACCAGGCTTCACTTCATGTCTGATGCACTTTTTGTGTATGTCCTGTCATTTGGAAATAATTATACCCCCCACAACAAAGTGGAGGGGGGTATACTGGAATTGCCATGGCTGTCTGTCCATCTGTCCGTCCGTCCGTCTGTAGACACAGTTTTGTCCGGAGCTTTTTTCCTACAGTTTTTCAAGTACTGCACTGAAATTTACACATAATGTTTGGGTACATATGAAATTGTGCATGTGCAATTTTCACGACCTTGCTGCCATTGGCTGCCGAATTATCTCCCCTTAAGCTTGTTGCCCTTTGTAAATTTTAACTATGGATTTTTGTCCAGGGCATAACTTCCAAAGTATAGAAGCTTATGACTTCAAACTTCATACACAGATAGATCACTATAAGGCGAAGTGCAGTGTACAAGAACCATAACTCTATTCCATTTATTTTTTGAGTTATTGCCCTTTGTAAGGTTTAACTTTGGATATTTGTCTGGGGCATAACTTCTGAATCATGTAAGCTAGTGACATCAAACTTCATATACAGATAGACCACATTAATGAGAAGCGCAGTTTACAAGTGCCATAACTCTTTTCCCACTTTTTTTTTCAACTCTTTATTTTTTTACGAAACCATTCTGCATTCTGTGACAAATAGCTGTTTTGTGACAAGGAGCTGGTGGGGGGTATGATCACTTTTAGTGATAGCTCTAGTTCAGAACTACTGTGGACCTGTCCCGTCAACATTTCTTGTTTAACCCTTTACCGCACAATGCCAACTTTTAACGACTCTGGGAAAGAAGCCTTTTGAAAACATTTAGGGAAGTGGAGAAAATGCTGGTAACCAGCATTTTCCCCTTTTCCCACAATGTTTTCTACCCTATCAAAGAAACATTGCACCATTTGAGCCACATTGAAATAACCGTCTGCAAATGCTTTCAATTTTGACAAGGCTGAAATTTTGTCGTCTGGTGAAGGGTTAAGCAACAAAGACAACTTTTCAAATTCTTTTGAAACTCACATACTTAATTTGTATGCTCAAGCATTTAACTTACTGAAAATGGAGAAAAAAAAAACTCAACAGTTCAGTTTGTTAAGGGGAGAGAATGGAAATGAACTCTTCACCACACAATCCTGAGTTTTATTGACCCCAAGGAAAAAGACTTTCGAAAACATAGGTGGAAATGGAGAAAATCCTGGTAACCAGCTTTTTCTCCTTTTCCCACAATGTTTTTTACTCTTTCACAGCCAAAAGATATACTTCCTGCCATACTTAAATTGTCTGCAAATGCTTACAGTTTGAATGACTTGAAATTCTGTCATTTGGGACAGTGTTACGACAAATTCGTGTATATTGAAAATTTTACTTACATGATAAAGTTTGTGTTATTCAACCATATCTTTTTAAACATACTCTTATTATTTAGTCTGAAACCTTCACTTCTTGTTTTACCAAGGGCCTAAAGCTAACATGAAGGGGAAAAAAAGAATCAAACCATAGGCAAAGAAGCTAGATGAAATTAAAATTCCTAACACAGCGAGAAATGCACATTTCTTGTGACTCTGTTAAGTCAGTATTGCCCTTTTAACACTTTTGAAGAAAACTGCACATAGTAGCTTTGTTCATTGTTGGCTTGCGGTAGTTACGATTACTAGAAAGAGCAAAATTTTAGCAGGGTATAGAATCAATTACAAAATCAGTTTTTAGCTTCAACTTTAAGTTAGTGTCAGAGAAAAAAATCACTCGATTTCATGGAAACATTTGAAAAAAATCCCACCTTGGCCTACATCACCATCCTGCAGCCATTTTGAAATTGTATCATGTGACTTTGCTGATATTCCTAAAACTATCGTTGCATTGTATTGCTATTGGCACCAATTTGTTGTCACATGATTTGAAAATATTGTCATATGATCTAGCAGATGATCAAAATATATCCTGATGTCTGTTTGTAACTAAAATTGTGTGTAATAAAGGATTTTAGGGGGTGAAGTAAATGGAGTTAAGCAAGTAGGTGTTAATTACATCTTTTTCACTTCCTCAATTTTTTTTCCATTTGAAACTTATTTCTTTGTAATTCTTGTAGGCTGAGGAAGAGTTATTAGCTCCACTGGCCGAAGGCCAGCGAGCTATTGTCATGGCGTTGTGTCCGTCGTGCGTGCGTGCGTGCGTGCGTCCGTTCGTTCGTCAGTTGGTCCGTGCGTGCGTCCGTAAACTTTTTCTTTAAAAAACTTCTCCTCAGAAACTATTGACTGGATTTTTACCAAATTTCACAGGAATGTTCCTTTGGTGGTCCTCTTTCAAATTCCTTCAAATAATTGTGTTCCATGAAGAATTCTGGTTGCCATGGCAACCAAAGTAAAAAACCTTTAAAAATCTTCTCCTCCCAAACCGCTATTTGGATAGCATTATTATTTTGCAGGAATGTTCCTTAGATACAGGTTTACGGAATTCCTTTAAAAAAAAAAATGATCTGTCAAAAAACATGGCTTTTATGGGAAGACTCATTTTCCTTTTATGGTATAAGGTAAAATCTTTGAAAAATTTCTTCTCTAAAACTATTCATTGGATTTCATTGTTGTTTTGCAGGTAAGTTCCTATGGTGGTTGTCTGCCAAATTGTTTCTGTGGTGGTTGTATACCAAATTCCTTTTAAAAAAATGATACACCTAAAAACACATTTTTTTATAGACAAGGCTTATATTTCAAAAAAATGTTCTTCTCCAAAACTATTTATTGTGTTAGTTTTATCGACTAACAAAGAAAAAGGAAGAAAATTGGATTGACTTGACCTAGTCAGGGCTGTCCTATTTAAGCCCACACATTTTCCTTGGTATTAAGATCACAATTTACTCCAATGATATGCTATTAGTTAGTACTAGTAATAAAATATCACTGGCCATAAATAAGATAAAAGCTTGAGCACCTTTCACAACTTGAGCTTTTCAATTTTGCCTTATTACAAAGCCTGAGTAACCATGCCAAGATAAAAAAGAAAAGGTATTTTAATAACAAAACCCCCATGTTGTAGGTACTTTATAGTCCTTTTGATATAGAACAAGAGAACCTCTGCACTTTTATTAGTTCTGGTAAAGGTTTGTTGATCTACTAATGAGTAAATGCAGAGTGGACAGAAGGGGTGTAAATCCTGGTGACCTGGTACAAAGTGGGACAGGGCTTTACATTTGTGATAAGGCATTAATGTTATCCAGTCAAACTGATCCCGCAACTTCAGTACACCAGAATTAATCTGTGCCCTGGAGCAGGATATTTGATTTATGTAAATGCATTTGTAGACCATTTTGTTGTTTGCCACAGAAGACATTCTAACTGTGACTGTGAAAAGTTGATTATTAGGGATTAGGTGTTCATTGTATGCCAGCATATTTCATTCTATCTGGTGTATTGATGTAAGTTGATCTATATTGCTATAACATTCATTCATTTGCCCTCCTAGCTGTTCTTTTAGATTACCCCTTTACCACACAATCACAACTTTTAACGACCCTGAGAAAGACATATTTTCTATATTTTGATGTTTCCCCACCCAAAATGGTTTGTGAAAGGACCTGTTGCAGACAACATATCTTCAAATTAGTAAGACATATATAAAAAAGGATAGAAATTATTGTGGGAAACTAAGAAAATGCTGGTTACCATTTTTTTCTTCTTTTCTCACAAGTTTTTTCCATACCTTTTTTCTTCAGTGAGCTAAAATGCAGGATTGAATGGTAATTGTTAAAAACTTCTTTTCGCCATTATAGAAATATCAGGCCTGTGGAGCGATACAGGCGCTCAAGCGCCTCTAGTTTTTGAGTCAAGGTATTGACACTGAAAATAGAGGCCAGATTAGCCGCTAGGAAGTGCCAGTGTTTGTTATGACTGAAAAATATAGATTACTGCTAACAGAAATGTAACACAAACTAACGGAACATACCGATACCATCAAAAACCTGTTGAAAATGGTGGAAAATCTAGATTATTAATTTGAGAAAAAGGAGCACTTTCCAATTGTAAAAGTTCCAGATGTAACATTATGGACTGTTGTGTGAATTAATATTTCCATGAATGTGTAATGCCATCAGAGTTTACAAGATTTTTTTTTTTCCCCAAATGAAAATACATTGAGGCTATTTTAAAAGACAAAAACTCCAAGCATTAGTTCTATGACTTGAACCATCAGAAACAGAATATCAAAATATTTTTCCTACACATCTTAAATTATTCTTGACCAGTAGAGCATCTCAGATCCTTATGGGCCTCTTGTTTAGATCATACAGCCTTAAAGGTGGAAGAGTGTATGTCATGGTGTGTTTTTGTCATCTGTTCATTTATGTGTCAGACTTTTTTTCGTTTACTACTTGTTTGTAGAACAACAAGACCTAGAGCTTTAGTGTTTTGTTTCAGTTATATCTTTTTATTTTGCATAAATGTGAAATAAGTTCTTACAGCTTACATTAGTTTACTCTCTGTGATTACGTCCAGGAACCCTTCACGCTTTAGCATACAATCTTGACCCTTTTATGACCCTTAGAAATAAAGCTTTTTAAAAAAATGTGGGAAAAGGAGAAAATGCTGGTAACCAGCATTTTCTCCTTTTCCCACAATGTTTTCTACCCTTCCAGAACAGAATTCACTTTTGTAGTCACATTTATTTTGTTGTCTGCAAATGCTTTCATTATGGACTAGTTTAAAATTTTGTTGTCTGGTAAAGAGTTAACTCTGTACCACACAACAAAATTTTAGCCTGGTCCAAATTGAAAGCATTTGTAGACGACAACATGAATGTTATTGAAAACATAAAATGTGTCTTTCAAAGGGTAGAAAACATTGTGGGAAAAAAAGAAAATGCTGGTTACCAGCATTTTCTCCTCTTCCCACAATGTTTTCAAAAGGCCTTTTACTCAGGGTTGTTAAAACTTGGGATTGTGTGGTACGGTATGAAGCAGTAACAGTACTCATTTTGTAATATGGATGATTCTAAACGTTGACCCAGTTCATCATGGGGATAATAGTACTTTTTTACATACAGTTTTACTGATACGGAAAATTTAAAAACATTCTTCTTGTGTGAAACTAAATGGTGTAAAGCATTGAAACTCACCCTGTGAAAAGGTGGTTTAATGCTTATGAACTTTTTGTTTGATGCTAAATGGTCTAAAGCATTGGACCGTGCTCTGTGAAAATGTTGTTTAACCCTTTACCGCACAATGCCGCCTTTTAACGCCCATGGGAAAGAAGCCTTTTGAAAACATTGTGGGAAAAGGAGAAAATGCTGGTTACCAGCATTTTCTTCTTTTCCCACAATGTTTTCTACCCTATCAAAGAAAAATTGCACCATTTGAGCCACACTGAAATTGTCGTGTGCAAATGCTTTCAATTTGGACAAGGCTAAACTTTTGTCGTCCGGTAAAGGGTTAATGCTTCTGCAAAACATACAGACACATGTCAGGCTGCACAATCAGTGCTCCGGATCATCAGGAGTGATGGTATTCTAAATCCATTATTTCTCTTCCAAACCCTATGTTGTGGGTACTCATTAGAATTGTCTCGATGAGATGATTCTAATGAGTACCCATAACATAGGGTTTAGTGGAGAATAATTAGTATTTTCAGTTTTGAAATCAAAATCACTCCCTCGGTCTGGAGCTCTGGTAATTATATTTACATTGACTTCATGCTCAAAGATCTCCTTATCCAGACCCACAAAACCTAGAGCCTTTGTATTTTGTTTGCGGCATCATCTGGGAATTTTGAAGTGCAACTTACAGTAGAAATAAACTCAGAAATGGGAATTCAGGGTTAATGGCTTTACTGTAAGGTTGGTAAAGGCAATTGTTGTTGTTTTTGCAAACATACTTTTTATATTTTCGTCCCTTGTGGCACTTGAAGTTAGATCCTTTCATTTTCAGTTAAATCACAGGCATATGAAACTTCATTGGTTTATCATGGAAAACTGAAATTTTTAATAGTTTTTTGCTGATAAACAAATAAAAATCTTGGTGTTCTGTGATAGACCAATGGGGCTTCAAAGGCCTGTAGTTAAATGCACTGATTAATATTAAAGTTATATTTAGTAAGAGAAAACCATGAGAATGTGATTGTTGATTTTTAGCCAGTGGGAAAAAAAGCCCAAAAATACCACAAATATTATTTACCACTGCTAAGATATGAATCTGCAACTGTCTGCAACAGAGACTCTATCTTTGCAACCAAGTACATGTATATAGCAAGTTTAAAATGTATTTATCCCTTTTTATCTGAAAAACAGCTACCCTAGTGACATATGGTATAAGAAATTTTGCAGTAAAAAAAAGGACAACCCTCATGTTATCTACTTGTATTTCTTTCTATATTATTATTTAAAAGCCATCTTTGCAGGCACTTATGAAAGCTATCAGTTTTTTGTCACAATTTTCTCAAAAACTAAGTCTTTCAAAACAAAATCTGGTTGCATGCCACTGCTAACATTCTGAAAACTGTGTCTCTCACTTTTGGTGTGAAACTTACATTTGCCCCTTTTCTTCTTCATGTCCATAAAATATTATTTAAGCAAATTTTCAGGGACTTTTTTAAAACGTAATCTCATGTGGTATATGCATGTAGCCCTGTGTCTCTTCCATTTTACATATGGTAACAGAACTCATAAATGTAGTTATATCTGTCTATTTATACGTACTACAAGGTTGTGGGTCAAAAAAGCACTGAAAATACAAGCACTATACTTTTGGACCAGATGTCACCACTAACAATTGCTATGATAACTGGATATCACACTCATAACACTTCTTGTAATATTTAAAATGTATTTTCAGGTAATGTATGTAAAACAAACTATTTCTGTATTGTAGTTAAACCACTGCTGATGTTTAATCATTGTGTCATGTGGAAAATTAGCTCATAATAAGCAAAACCTTCAAATTTTGTCATATACTATCTGATGTGTCTGAACATACAGAAACATTTTTTTTTTCCCAATACTTTCTTTTCATATAGCCAGTGCCCTCAACATGAAATTATATGAAAGATGTATTTCAACCTGTACACACAATCCCCAGTTTTAATGATCATAAAGAACATTTTTGAAAACATTGTGATCAAAGGAGAAATTGCTGGTAACCAGCAATTATCCTTTTTACAGAATGTTTTGTACACTTCAATTTTTTGAATTAGATCTATTATGTTGCTTGCAAATGCTTTCAATTAGGAAAAGTCTAAAATTTTGTCGTTTGGTAAAAAAGTTAAATCATAACCTCCTGAAGTAAATTTGAAGCAGACAAGTTTGAAACAGCTGCATTGAAAATCATTTGAACTTAAGGTTTAACTCTTTACCATTTTAGACTAGTCCATCAACCCTTCACCTTATAATCCCAACTTTCAACGACTCTCAGGAAGAAGCCTTTTAAAAACATCATGGGAAAAGGGGAAAATGCTGGTAACCAGCATTTTCTCCTTTTTCCACAATGTTTTCTGCCCTATCAAAGACAGAAATCATCATTTGAGCTACATTTGTTTTTTCGTCTGCAAATGCTTTGAACTTGGTTGAGTCCAAGATTTTGTCGTTTGGTAAAGAGTTAAAACATTTGTAGACGACATTATTAATGTGCCTCATATGATGGGATTTGTAATTTAAAAGGAAAAAAAAAACATTGTGGGAAAAGTAGAAATTGCTGATTATTATCATTTTTTCCTTTTCCCAAATGTTTTGAAAATGCTCCCACCTCTTGCTCTCTTAAACTCAAGATGGTTTGGTGAAGGGTTGATACATTGCTTCATTTTGAAGCCTTGATACAAAAGGAGAAATTGACTTTATATGTAATTTCTCCTTTTTGCCACAATGTTTTTTTGAAACAGTCTTCTACAGTATATTAAGTTGTTTGGAGGCAGTAATATTTTTATGAAATCTAACTTGTTTGTTTCTGATACAGGTATCAAAACACAATATAACATTAGTGTAAAGACAAGTGATATCAGATTCGCTGGAACAGACGCCAATGTCTTCATTCAAATAGCAGGAGTCAATGGGGGAATAACGCCGAAACTCAAACTGGATGATGCCAAAAATAACTTTGAAAGGAACATGGTTGACAATTTTGAGGTGGGTATACTACCGTACCTTTTTTGTCTGCTTTTCAACTGTGCAGCATTAACCCTTAAACCTTTACTACACAACCCCAAGTTTTAAAGACTCCTAAAAAAAAGCTTTTGAAAACAGTGTGGAAAAAGAAGAAAAAGCTGGTAACCAGCATTTTCTCCTTTTCCTATGATGTTTTCTACCCTGCGTAAAACAAATTTCATTTTCTTAGTCACATCTATTTTGTCATCTGCAAATACTTGGAATTTGGAGCAGTCTAAAGTTTTGACGTTTGGTAAAGAGATAAAGTGCCTTTTACAACTGTAGATGCCTGTGCCTCCAGTGTAGATCAAGATCATCATGTACATTTTCTGAGGCTGATCTTTGATCTACACAATCTGCTTTACTGAAACATTCTGGACAAAAAGCAACCATGAAATTTCAGGTGTAGGGTCTTCCTTCTTGACTGAGAGTGTCAAGTGTGTGTATTTGGTGCTCTAAACAAAACAAACAGTGTCTCTTAGGAATAAAGATATTTTTCTTGTCCTTTTTTTGTATTAATTATCATTAAGTATTAATTGATCTACACTGTGTGCTTTACTGAAACCACAAAAGCCCACAAAGTCACTCATGGCAGCCTAAGTGTTAACCTTTTACCACACAATCCCAATTTTTAACGACCTTGAGGAAGAAGGCTTTTTAAAAACATCACGAGAAAAGAAGAAAATGCTGGTAACCATCATTTTCTCCTTTTCCCACAATATTTTGTACCCTATCAAAGACAATATCCATCATCTGAGCCACACTTAAACTGTCATCTGCAAATGCTTTGAGTTTGGACTTGTCTACATTTTTGTCATTAAGTACAAAGTTAATGCAATTTGTCTCTGAAATGGTAGAAAGCATTGTGGGAAAAGGAGAAACTAGGTAACAGTATTTTCTCCTTTTTCCACAATTTTTGTAAAGTTTTCCATATCAGGGTTGTTACAATTTGGAATTGTGTGGTAATAAACAGTGGTTTAACCTGTTATGACACATTCTAGACTTAAAGAATCTTGAGAAAGAAACCAGCATTTTCTCTTTTGCCAATAATGTTTTCTTCCCTTATAAAAACAAACTTTCAATGATTGAGTCACATTAAATTTGTTGTCTGCAAATGCTTTCCACTTGGACAAGTCTAAAATTTTGTTGTTTGATAATGGGATAAGTTAATTTGACAAGATAGTAAGTTACACTTTTTTTTGCTATTACAGGTTCAGGCTGTCAATGTTGGAGTTATAGATCATATTGTGATTGGACATGACAACTTTGGACCAGGGGCAGGATGGCATTTAGAATCAGTATGACTATAATATTACTTCAAATACATGTATTGCACATTCAGAGACAAACACAACTTACTATATGTATATGCTTCGTATTTACAAGCAAAGTCATGGTAGCTAAATGGTAGCATGAAGGCCCAGTGATGTATTAACCCTTGACCAAACGACAAAAGTTTGGACTGAACCAATTGATAGTATTTTCAGACGACAAATGTTGCTTACTTGATGATTCCTGTCTTTGATAGGATAGAAAACATTGTGGGAAAAGGAGAAAATGCTGGTAACCAGCATTTTCTCCTTTTCCCACAGTGTTTTCAAAAGGCTTCATTGTTAGGGTCATTAAAACTCGGTAAAGGTTTAATCCAGGGGCTGTGAGTTGGAATTCTAGCTTGGCAAAAACTCAGTGGAAGTTATTGCACACTGACTATTTCCTCTTTAACCTCAGAGCTCTGAATAAAACCAATGGACATTTTTCAGTCTTGAAATAAGATCTTGGTCTGTATTCACCAACTGTTCTTAATTTCATTCTTTGTCTTATTCTAGATGTAGGAAGTTACACAACTTGTGACCAGAAGTTGTGTTACTTTCAAATTTAGAAAATTCTTAAGAACAAGACTAAGAATGTTCCTAAGAATGGTTTGTGAATACAGACCCTGGTTGGATAGGTACAACTTCAAGAGTGCTTTTGTCTAAAATATCTCAGCAACGCAAACAATGAAGATCAATGAACAGACCATATATTTTGAGCTGTCTGATCTTGCTTTGCTCTTGCTGCAAGGGCAACTAAAGGCACTTTAATGGTAAGACAGAAATTCAACTTTGCTTATTTAAATTTAGGAAGGCAGCCTGTGGACTCTAGGAATATCTGTGAAGGCGCACTGGCCACTGTAATATAACTGCAAGACTTTTGAAAATGGTGTTAATGCCCCTCAAAATGTTGTAGTAATCCGTTAAAGAATAGGTCATTTTTAAACATAGCACTTACCCTACCACCACAACTAAATATATAATATAGGAACAATGTTACAAGCAGTTGCTGTTTTCTCTCAATGCTTTCAAAACCTATAATCTCGAGCATAACAGTTATTTGTTTCTTTGTTTATTGATTTCAGTTTAACCCTATATCAAACTATGCTGTGTTTTAATGACTTGTATTAAGATGGCTTCTGAAAACGTTGTTGGAAAAGGAGAAAATGCTGGTAACCAGTATGTGTCCCACAATATTTTCTACCTTTTTGAAGACAAATTCCATCATTTGAGCTACAATCAACATGTTCCCTGCAAATGCTGTCAGTCAGGGCAAAGTCTAAAATTTTTTGATTTGGTAAAGGATTAACATAGCTTTTACCTCAAACAAATTTGCTGTAAGAAGTACCTATCAAATTTAAAGGCGTTGAAACTTAACTCTTTACTAAACGACAAATACTTCAGACTGGTTCAAGTTGAAAGCATTTGCAGACGACAAAATAAAGGGGACTGAAAAATTGAAATTTGTTTTTGGATGGGTAGAAAACATGGGAAAAGGAGAAAATGCTGGTAAACAGTATTTTCTCCTTTTTCCACAATGTTTTCAGAAGGCTACTTGCTCGGGGTTGTTAAAAGTCGGGATTGTGCTGTAAAGAGTTTGATAAAGCTGCAATGACTTTGAACTCTTTACCAAATGATTAAGATTGTAGACTTGTCCAAATTGAAAGCATTTGCAGATGACAATCCAAATGTGACTCAAATGATGGAACTTTTTTTTTATAGGGTAGAAAACATTGTGGGAAAAGGAGAAAATGCTGGTTTGAAAACACAATGTTTTCAATAGGTTTCTTCCTCGGGATCATTAAAATTCAGTGTTGTGTGGTAAAGGGTTAAATCAGTTTCTTTGATAGTAGTACATTGATGATTTTGGAATATGCTCCCATCATCCAATTAGCTAATATGTTTGTAGTTTTAATCTGTTCTATTATAGGTTACTATCAGAAGGTATGTTCCAAAAGATGAAGCCAAGGAAAGAATAAAAAAAGCGAAAAAACGCTTGAAGAAAGAGAAGAAGTCATCCAATATAAAGAACCAGCTAGGCAATAACAGTGATTATGATTCAGATGACATCGAGTCAGATAAGAAAGAAAGACTGTATAAAGACAAAAGAGGAACCAAGGACAAGAAATTAAAGGCTGGAAGAAAAACTGAGGAAAATAAAAAGCGCGACTTATTTTCTGTTTCATCAGAGTCTTCTGATGAGGAATCAGACACGATAAAAGAATCACGGGGACGGAGTAAAATAAGACCCAAGCGACCTGGCTCAGCACTACGCAGACAATCAGAGAGCAGTGGAGAAAGAAAAAGTCCAATACTAGAAAGATCTGATAGCAGGCGGTCAAGTTCAGTCAGCAACAGTAGACAACCTTCAAGCACCCTCAGTCAGAGTTTGTCAGAGAGGCGAGCTAGTACCAGTGCATCAAGCCTCAGAAAACGAGAAGATGAAGAAAATAGGCAGACTAAAAAAGGAAGAAAGAGGTTTGATGACGATGACAATCTTGGTGATACCAGAATCCCACTGTACGAGGAGTATTTGTTTATGTGTAATCGTTGGCTGGCGGCCAATGAAGATGATGGATTATTTGTTAGAGAGCTTTCAGTTACAGATAAAACTGTCTATTATAAAGAATAGACACACAAAAATTCAGTGCAATTTGATTTAGGATTTGCAGACTCAGACTCTTATTATGAAAATCTTTATGCCTTGTATGTCATAGAGCAAAACTAACTTCTTTCACCAAATATCAATAGTCTCTTTTAACCCTTTACCAACGACAAATTTTTCAGCCTTACTAAATTCAAATCATTTGCAGATTAGAAATTAAAATGGTGTACGTTGTTTTTGAAAGGATTGAAAACGTATAAAAGGGAGAAAATGCAGGTCACTGGAATTTTTTTCTCCTTTTCCAACACTGTTTTCAAAAGCCATCTTCTAGAAGGTCATTAAAACTTAGGATTCTCTGGTAAAGGGGTAATTATTTTTGATACTCAAACTGATTGACCAATGAGTAAAGGCTGTAATGTGAATATTTAATGTTTTTTTTTTACCACTTTAACCGTAACAGCTATAATCAAAGTACTAAAAATAATTAGAGTTGGGTTGGTTGTTTTGTGCAGCCAAAATAGAATTTAAGAAATAAGGTTACATAGCCAAAAGTCAACCATTTCTGTAATATCTGTCAAAACATTTAAAAAGAAAATCCAAGGAAAAATCAAGGAATCTAAGAAAATCAGTATCTGAATTTGTGTTTTTTACAAAGTGCATAGAGACTTTAACCCTTTACCGCACAATCCCAAGTCAACCCTGACAGAGAGGGTTTTTGAAGACATTGTAGAAAATGGAGAAAATGCTGGTAACCATCATTTTTTCTTTTTCTCACAATGTTTTCTACCCTACCAATGACACATTCCACAACTTTAGCCACATTTAATTTTGCCGCTGCATATGCTTTGGGTTTGGATAGATCTAAAAGTTTGTCAATTAGTAAAGGGTTATATATAGAGAATAGATGGTTGGTGTCTTGGATGGGTTAAGTTTATCGGGCAAGGTGGAGGAATTTATCTGGTGAGCCGAAGGCGAACCGGATAAATTCCGGAGCCGAGCCCGATAAACTTAAACCATCCAAGACACCAACCATCTATTCTATTTATCCTGTCACGCACTCTGAAAGAACAAAGCAAAACAAAACACAAACATTGATATAAAGACCGTACCTCTTATTCAATATCTTATGGTACTGATACCATAAAATTCCGAAGCCGAGCCTGACGAACTTTCCTGGAATCAAAGACACTATGTTACTGTCTAATTCCCCAATCCACGACACTATTCTGTTTATCCTGTTTCTCATTTGTAAACAATCCTAAATCCGACTAGATAGAATATTTCGCTGGAAATTAAGGCACGTATTGACATTTTTCTCACTATGAAATAAACACACAAATGGCGAACTGTGTAGAGCGCTTTGGGTATGCAGCTGCAATAATGACGTCATAAATTATATTGACTACGTCATAAACAGGACGTAAAACCTCGGAGGAATGCTGTGGCGAAGAATTCTGTTTTATTTTACATAATAAGAAAAATCAACATGTGCATCGAATTTTAAGCGATAATTTTACTTCAAAATATTGATTTCGAATCGCGGTACCTAAGAAAGGAGTTCCGGCTGGTCACATGACCAACTAGCCTAATAAACCTTGATCACGTGACCAACTGACATAATAAACCTAGTCACGTGGTCAAGTGACCGTATATCACCAAGTTTATATGACCCCCTGTTATACGACGGAATTTATAGGAGGTGACAGGATAAAACCATAATTCATGTTGAAGATCCATATTTAACCCTTTACCACACAGTCCTGAGTTTTAGCAGCTTGAGGAAAAAAAAGCCTTTGAAAACATTATTGGAAAAAGTAATAATGTTGGTAACCAGCATTTTCTCGTTTCCCCACAATGTTTTCTACCCTTCCAATGGCTTATTTCCAATGGCTAATTTGAGTCACCTTAAATTTGTCATCTGCAAATGCTTTCAATTTGGACCAGTCTAAAATTTTGTGGTTTGGTAAAGAGTAAACAAGGATGTTAAATTAGTCTGCTGCAAACTTGTTACAATGAATAATTACCTGTCTTTTACAAGTAGGTTGTAAGAGTTGTTTTCTGCATTTTCATTTTTAGGAGCTAATGACCTAATAAAGAATTCTAGCACATAATTTCTTTTTTCTTTAAGTATGGACACAAAAATGGCAACAGTTGTACAATAAATGAAACTGATCTTCTGCGTCAGTACTAAGGATGCATCATTTTAACACTCAAGCTGCGGAATAAATGAAACACAAATTTCTGCTCAATACTAAAAGCCCTAACATCGAGGTTTCAAAGTTGATTTCACTGGACTGGAAATACCATATGGGACAGTGTAGATCAAAGATCAGACTGCATGTTCTGTGCAGTCTTATCTTGATCTACACTGTCCACAAAAGGTCAGCGAGTCGCGATTAGCTGCTTATTGCACTTCCAAGTCAGTTTTTGTTGGATTATTGCATTAAAAAGTGGATGGTTTAGATCCTAGATCAGACTGAGTATCGTTACAGTCTGATTTGGATCTACATTTTCTGCACAAACGGTTTAATCCAGGTTCGGCACTTCAAGGGTTATGTCTTGGCCATGACAGGGGCTGCACTAGTTACCTCAGATAGTATTACTCAACAAATCGACATTAAACAAAAGACTTCTGTTACCAAATATTAATGCTTGAATTACAGTCCAAACTATGTGAACAATTTTCAACTCTTTTTGTGGCTAATAGATTTATTGTGTCTTTAAAGAATACTTAAAATACGTGAAATAAACATGATTTTGTTGGTTTAAATTGGTAATATGTGGCAGATGACATTGATCCAAGATGCACTTTCTGTGCAGTCTGATCTTGATCAATGTTGTCTGCAAAAGCTTCTCATTTTGACTATGGCACTGAAAAAGTCAAATCGGACATATACTTTTAAAAAAATGCACAATGATACAAATATTCACTCTCTAATTATCCTTTACATAGGGACCATTTTCAAGTCATTTATTCGAGCAATAACATACAAGGGTATAGTACTCCAGAAGTTGTAAGATTCAATCCCATCTAAGCCAAGCCCTTGTCAAGAATAGATGATGCTCACAGCGACAGAATCAATTTCTCTCTCACAGCCCGAAAATAGTTTCACCAGTATAACCGGTTACCACACAACAAAATTTTGGGCTTGTCCAAATTAACCCTTTCCCAGACAACAAATTTTGGACTGTTCCACACTGAAAGCATTGGCAGGTGACAAATTTGATATTGGTACAAAGTAGCTGAAGTTCTTTGATAGGGTAGAAAACATTGTGGGAAATGGGAAAAGTGCTGGTTACCAGCATTTTCTCCTCTGCCCACAGTGTCTTCAAAAGCTTCCTTCTTCACAGTTGTTCAAAACCAGGACTGTTTTGGGAAGGGTTAAAAATATTTGCAGATGACAAATTCAAAGGATGTTTTCTGTCTTTGAAATGGTAGAAAAAAAAAACGTGGAAAAAAAAGATAACAATGGCTACCCCCATTTTCTCCCTTTCCCAGCATTTGTAATATTCTTTTTATGACAGGAAACTTTGGATTGTTTGGTAAAGGGTTAAGTAAGAAAGCTACCAGTGGCTTGGAAAGAGTGTTATATAGGGCACTGGTAGAAGAAACTCCAAGAGTGCATGGATAGGTGCACTGGAAGCAGTGATATGGCTGAAATTATGTTGAAATGGGGTTATAACGCGAAACAAACAAATATGACAGAGTCCACCACTGCTGTCCTTAGAACTGTAACCTGGATTTGCAAAGTTTGATCTCTAATAAAGCTTGGCCAGTGTTTATAAAATTTATTCATGCTCATATAAGCAGGGCATAAATTTCAAAGTTCTGTAAATGTAACTTAATACACCACTTAACCCTTTACCACATAAAATTTTATACCTGTCCAACTTGAAAGCATTTCCAGACATTTTCAATGTGGCTGAAATGATATAATTTTTCTTTGATAGGGTAGAAAATATTGTGGGAAAAGGAGAAAATGCTGGTTACCAGCATTTTCTCCTTTTTCCACAATGCGTTCAAAAGGCTTCTTCTTCGGGGTTGTTAAAAGTTGTCACTGTGTGGTAGTGGGTTAAACATAGTAATTTCTTAAACTGATTTTCTGTCCCTCAAGTTATTTAATTCCAGTCTTAATTTCAAACTCAGTGTGTATGAATTTAAACCTTCATTACGATATCTGTCGAGAATGAATTTTAAAAATATGTCATAGTGGAAGGGATAATATTCCTTACTCTACTACACTATCCGAGTTTTAACGACCCTAAAAGAGAAGGCCATTGAAAACATTGTTGAAAAATGAGAAAATCTTGGTAACCAGCATTTTCTCCTTTTTCCCACAATGTTTTCTACCCTATCAAAGAGAAATTCTATCAGTTAAGCCACATTTAAATTGTCGTCTGCAAATACTTTCAATTTGGACAACTCTACATTTCTGTTGTTTGGGAAAGAGTTAAGTAGTAGATGGCCCAGGCAACATGGATAAAGTGTATTTGAAGTCAGTGGGAATAGACTTGAGTAGTTTTAAATGGAACTGACTCTTAACAAAAATATGTTTATACACTAATTCATTGATGAATATTAATTGGAAAATTAAACGAGACTTACCTGTAAGTTGAAGTTGGATTTCAATTCTCCGAAGCACAAGGTCACAGTGATGAGCTCATGTGAGAGATGCATGTCGTGTCCAGGAGGTCAATTTTCAACTTGTGATGTGAACACTTTTTTTTTTTTCCCCACGGAACTGACTCACATTTACACTGTTTTTTTTTTTTTTTTTTTAACACCGAATAAACATACCAAAATTGCGCTTAACACTTTTGAAAAACTTTGTAACCATGTATTTTTATATAGTCAATTTTCACCAAGGGCGGGTAAAATGGGTGGGCACATGAGCTCATCACGGTGACCTTGTGCTTCGGAGAATTGAAATCCAACTTCAACTTACAGGTAAGTCTCGTTTAATTTTCCAATTCTCCCATCAGCACAAGGTCATGTGATGAGCCCCTGTGAGAGTTTTAAAGGTGTTCACGAACAACCAATCTCCAAGTATGCATCTTATCCACTAAATACAGTGGAATGAGTGCAATTCATTAATGTTTTGTTTGAAAACATTGTCACCTAGTACTTTAATTGACTACTTTAAGTCTAGCATTAGTGAAGTGTTGTTCTCATTTTGTGTGGGGTTGTTATAAAACCTTGAGAAAGTCACCTAAGATGTTCAACTCACAGCTGCCGTGGTATTATGTAATGGGATCCCTGCATTCTTAGCTGCAGAAACATGTCACTATTGTGCAATGCCTTTTCTAGCTAGTAATAACTTGATCTGGTGATATGTTCGAGATCTATCTAGACAGTGTTAACAGACCCAGTCTTATAAAGTTTTATAAAGATTCTGGGTACTGGTAATTTAAGGCAAATACCAGAAGTATGCACTTTTGTTTTTAAATAGATGTTAAAGGCAACTATTATACACCTACCATTTTAAATAGATATTTTAGTCAATATTGTATACCTATCTGTCAAGCGTAGATTCACCCTGGTCTAGGTTTTCATACTTTTATTTAAGACATTGTTGCCATGTCCCAAAATCATTAGGACGGGCTCTTTTACCCAACAAGAGAACAATGAACTTGGTTATTTATGGGTTAAGTAATGTCAATCTATTCTTGTTACTTACTGCCAATGATGTTAGAAATCATAAGGCAATTGTAGTCATAATATGACTACAGTTATAATATAATTATATTTATCTGTAGGAAAAGAAGGTGTGTAATTTTATTTTATGAAACTGGGATTACTAACTGCATAATTTTGTAACCTATATCAGAGACAGCATGAAAGGATGAATTAATGCATTTTTTGCTGTGGTTAAGGCACTATAAGACACTTTAGCTTAACCCCGCTTGCCAAAGGGCATGTAAGAAGTTCAAGTACTTGATTTTCTGGGACTGAATGGCTATTTTGAGAAAAACTGCCACAGTAATGAACCCAATTTGTAATATACCTTAGACCCTATTTAGTGCTGCCCTGCTAGGGAATTAGGGAGATAAGCCTGACCACTAATTAAGGTCCCTGACAAATGACAAGTTATCTCAGCCCTACGAGAGGTAATGGATGGATTCTGCCACCAGGTGCATGCATGTAAGGTCAGTAAATCTCCAGCAAGTGGTGATCTGACTGGGGTTGATACATATGTTTTTCACTGCATGATGGAACCATTGTTGTCATAGCCAATGCTACAGTATTTATATCCCATCCCCGTTTTGTCAGTCTCGGCTTTTGAGGCACTTTTATTAGACTGGCAGAACTGCAGCTTTTGGAATCTAAGATATTTAAACCTGAATTACATGAAGAACTTATGGGTCACACTTGCGGAATACACATATTTCTAATTTCCTATTCTGTTCGAAAGCAATCAACTCTGTCTCTACTTCGAAATAGAAAGGCTTAACACCTTAATTAAAGGATGGCCTATTTAAGCATCCACTTTGTGGGATCATGAAATACAATTGGACTTTCCATATATCTGCAAGTTACCTTTACCATTCTATCATGTGCACTTGAATTAGCAGTATGTCGCAATGTTTTGCAAAGCTCTGGGGGTTTTCTAACACTTTAAGTACTCTGGCCAACTAATGACCCCCCAAATTGATTTATGTAGGGGACTGTTGTGCCTTACCCGATTGACCCCAAGTACTGTTTATTTAACGGTGTCTCAAAACAAGATAGCAATCTGAAATAAACGGCTTTCAGATCAAGATAATGAATGTTGTTGTCAACAGGTATCTCTGAGACACCTCCCTGACCCCATGTGGACTGATTCCCAGCCCATAAAGGAAGAGTCTGTTGTCAGTGTAATTTTAGCGGAGATATACAGTCTGGGGGAATCCTTAGCCCTATTATATTCCTCACTGCATGTCCGAAATAGCTCTAGCACTTCACAGTAAATACCATCCTGTCATTTTTGAGCTATTGAAATAGCCCAGGCACTTAAAAAATGTTTCTGCGATGGAATTACCCTTGGCATGTTTTTAGAGCTAACAAGTTTTCATTCTACAACATTTTTGTGTATACAAAACCAACAGCGTTCTGGAAATGATGATACAGACAGACACAAATACCATTTACTGGTGTGATACTTTGATCTAATGCCCAGAGAACTCATAGTATTTTCTTGCCATTTCCCACTGTAGATATAGCTTAAAGTGCTCCAGCATTGTGACTGACTTTTGCACATAACTTAGAAAAGTACTCATTTTAGTGGGAAGGAATGTACTTTGTTGTTGTTGTTATTGCAGCAAACCAAATATGAAGCATGATCACTAGTTCATTGTGTATTGCTAAGGCATTCCCCGTGAAGTATGAACTAGCAATATGACTGACTGACCAAATCCCATTGCTCATAAGTGCCCAAGGACTCCTCCCATATCTTTGTGATTGAACAAGGAATATGCACAATCAGTTATTTAGGCAGCATCTATATTTTAACATCTGTCCATTCTACAAGAATCACAGACTTTTTCTGCACTCCTTATTCCCTGATACTGTTTTATAGACATCCTCTTACTCTATGAAGGCTAATTATACTGTCTATGCCTCATTAATCTGAGAGATGACTGTGAGCTTAACAACTTAATGCATGTAACCCATTGGCTCATTCATTCGTTTTAATTCAAAGATAAGGATATACCTCCTTGATCTGTATTTTGCCCTCTCACTTAACACCTCTTCCTGGTATTTTTCTGAATGACTCTATATCTAGCAATGGAAATTATGAATGTAGGTTGACGTAAGCTTTGTGAATATAGTGAGAGGCAAGCGATATCAATTCAGTTTAATGAATTTTTCATATTCTATCCTTGGTTTTATTTCCCAGCTTTTCAAGAATTTTGCTTGGAAAACAGATTTTTTTTTTTTCCCAGCTCATCTCATTTGAATGTGGCCCACCTTGCTGTTCTGTTGTGATTGTCAGTATGAATTAGATGACAAATCACTGTGGTTCAGTGATGAAATTTGTCTTTGAAAGGGGGAATAACATTCCAGGAAAAGTAGCAAATACTTGTTACCAGTATTTTCTCCTTTTTTCACAATGTTTTCAAAATTCTTTGTCGGGTAAAGGATTACATGTGAGCCATGCTCTGTGATTACAGTAGATTTATAGTAGATGTCTTACGAACACGAAAGTTCGTAACAAATGCATAACTCAAATACAAACCGCTCTGGCTGGGATTCAAACCCGCGAGGCAAATATCCTTGTTTATCGAGGTTTAAAAGACCAATACACCAACCCCTGAGCTAAAGAGAATTCTCCCTAACACAGTTCAGTATGGACCAACGTACAGTGTCGCAAATCGGAAGCTGCTGCTACTGTACGCCCCAAATCAGTTAGCTGCAGTAAACAAATTTAACAAAACAGGCTGGCACGCGTAATCTAGCAGACAGAAATTGATCGGGTGTTTTGCATTTGAAAGGGAAGAAGCTTTTCTACAGATACATACTGCGATTGGGTTTATAAACCGACCGAGTTTTGTATAGGAAAGCTGCATCACCAAATTTTGTCGTTGGGGGCTGCTATGAACTTTAAACTTTTGCTTTCTACTCCTTCGGGAAGATCGGAAACCATTTTCTGATACTGCAGACAGATAAAGAAATCATTCAGCTTCGCGTATACATGTCTATCGTTGTATTCAGTGCCATATCCATTGAAATAATTCACTTTTTATCAAGGTACCATCACAACGTTCACTGTACGGCTAGCTGCATCTGTACGCAACGATTAGCTGCATTTCACAATAAAAAAATTGTACGCCTAGCTGCATTTATGCATCATAGTACAGAACAAAAGGTTCAGCCTTATGGTAAAACACGATTTTTTAGCTCGATATATGTCGTATGCCGGATCGGAATCTAGGCAGATCCGGAATCTACCTAGACCAAATTAGAATAATACTTTAGTGTAGACCAAAATACATCTAGATTCTTTTCCAAATTTTTAATCGTATTAATTCTCATGTGTTTACAATTGAGACGTATTTTTAATTGAAGCAATTTATTTGTTTTCCCCACAATTGCTCCGTTTTTCACGTTGCATTTTTTCCTCGAAAGTGCTAAACATTCAAAATTTAATCTTACTCAGAATTTCTAATTAAACTTCTTTTATGTTGGAGTTTAAGTTGAATAAGATGGTTAATATGTAGTCGCATTATATAAAACGAGAAAATATTCCGATTTGGTATAGGCAGATTGTGGAACTGCCTAGCCAAACTGTTAAACTATTTTGGTAGAGGAAAATTCCAGTTTGGTCTAGATTCCGGATCTGCCTAGATTCCAGTTTGGACGGCGACATATACAAATATATAAATTCAAACAATAGCAGGTAAGATTTTCTTGTTTCTTCCAGGCATTTCATGAATTACACAAATCCGGCCCCAGTGATAAATCCTTTTAAACATCGCGGATATTATTTCATGATTTAGGTCTAGTTCCTGTACAACAGATAGGTACATAGTTTGCCATTTTTTTGCAACCCCTAATCATTGATTTTAATTCACTGATGAACATCAATGAATTATATAGTAAGTTTTTTTTTTGGTAGCTTTTCAACGAAATAAAGAATTCAGCTCGCGCTAAACGTAAAGGTTTTCTTTCTTAACCTAAATTCACGATATTATCTCGCACATCCATCCTCAAGTCTTAAGTCTTTACCAAAGCATTTGCAGACGTTCATTTGGTAGCATTTTCCCTTGAAAGGTATCACTAGCTTAAACGCAGCCGATTCTTTTATTACATCTAAACCTCTAAACGGCTATGTCGACGGATCATCCGAGTTTTTCAGACAATTGCTATTGACTGCCATTCCTGCTTCTCGCTTTTAACACGTGTTTGTACTGGGTTTCAACAGTAAATGTCAAAGGACAGACACACCACTGACTATTGGTCGTTTATAGACGATGGTAGAGCTATTCACGACCCATTGATTAACCCAGTCTTTAAAGGGTGGAAATGGAATCCGGAAAGTTCGAATACGAACTTCATACATTCACCACTGCCAACCTCACATCTTCAGAGCGAGATCTATATGTCATTTCTTGCAACACACCTTAACCTAGCATGATGGTGATCTTCTTTTCTCAATCAGTATATGATAAAAACTATATCCAAGATGTACACAATTCTCATTATAAGCTTAAGCCTGTTTCACATCAGCCTTACGACAGCCGTACGGGAACATTTTTTGACAAATCGCAGGACTTCGCGCGGACTCCGCAAGTCTGCCTTTTACGAATTTGCAACGCCGTAGACGTCGCAATTAAGCTGTTTTTTTTTCAACATGCCCATTTTCTTTTCGATTTCTTTGCGTTTTTTTTGAGTTTGCACGGCAACTGTACGGTTGCCACACGGCAGCCGTACGGCTACCTTGAGACCATCGCACATCAATCATACGATTTTATAACTTAGGGTTTGTTCTGGGAAGGCTGCAAGACGATCGCACGAACATCTTGCGGCTACCTTGCGAATGCCTTGCGTTTGGTGAAAGTCAGTCTGAAGACTAAGTACTGCGGAACGTACGAACAACGTGGAGATTCGCACGGCTGCCCCGCAAGTTAGCGTCATCCCTTCTCTTTTAAAAAGTTTGTATGTCTTGTTCGTCATCAGTCGCTATCGAGATTTCAGGACGAGAAGGTCAGGTAGAAGCAAAGATCTCAGAATGGAAAGGGATAGGTTCCGATTGCTGAACCCCCATTGAACCCGAGACATTCAAGGTACCACCAACCAAGGATTTAGATGAAGAAGACACGTGCTTGTACAAGAATGACAAATATGCCCTTAGCATAAAACATCGTCGTACCGGTCTTTATCCCCGAGTATCCTGTCCATTGTTGCAATATGAAACCTATGTGCCGGGGTAGCATTGTGAATATATATATATCTCCAATCTGGACAAGAGGAGATAATTCCTCCTCCTTATGGCGATCGCACGAACACCGTACAGCTGTCTTGCAAAATCGTGCTTGCCGTGCGGTGGTCGTAAGAAACTTTGAAAATTCTTACGACAGTCTTGCGGGTGCGTTGAGAATTTGTGCGGCAGCCTTAAGATAACTGCAAGACAGCCGTACAAACAAGTCGCTTTGGTTTTTTTTTCGTACGTGCAACCTGCGGACACCGTACAGTTCGTGAGTCAACCGTACGAACAACGTACGGAGATCGCTTTGCAAATTTGCAATATGTGCGACGGGTACGAATAGATAGCGATCGTGTTTGCGGCGGAAATCGTACGACGAAAAAATCGCAAGGCTGATGTGAAAGAGGCTTTACCAAGAAAATCGCAGCTAACCGAGCGGTACAAAAGTCCGGGTTGGCAGCTAGCCGTACAGTGAACGTGTTGATGGTACCTTGATAAAAAGTGAATTATTTCAATGGATATGGCACTGAATACTACGACAGACATGTATACGCAAAGCTGAATGATTTCTTTATCTGTCTGCAGTATCAGAAAATGGTTTCCGATCTTCCCGAAGGAGTAGAAAGCAAAAGTTTAGCGTTCATGGCAGCCGCCAACGACAAAATTTGGTGATGCAGCTTTCCTATACAAAACTCGGTCGGTTTATGAACCCAATCGCAGTATGTATTAGTAGAAGAACTTCTTCCCTTTCAAATGTAACACACCCGATCAATTTCTGTCTGCTAGATTACGCGTGCCAGCCTGTTTTGTTAAATTTGTTTACTGCAGCTAACTGATTTGGGGCGTACAGTAGCAGCAGCTTCCGATTTGCGACACTGTACGTTGGTCCATACTGAGTTGTCAGGTATTGATTTTATATGGGAAGAGGCTATGCTGTAAGGAAGGAGTGATCTCCGGTAACACACCCCCTCTTTAGAGAAGTCATCATTTGACGAGGGAAAGCCTTATTTGGCAGGAAGTCTATTATTTAGACAACAAATGGCACAATGGCCAATAACCGGGCAATTTTATAGACAACAAATGGCTCAAAGGCCAATCCCGGATGAGCCCCCATCTTACGAACATGAAAGTTCGTAACAAATGCATAGCTCGAATACAAACTGCTCCAGCTGGGATTTGAACCCGTGTGGCAAATATCCTCGTTGATTGCGGTTTAAAAGACCCTGAGTTAAAGAGAATTCTCCCTAATGCAGTAACTGTTGTCAGGCATTCGGCATACCTCGGGTGATCCGCTGATCAAATTAGGTACGGAATCGGCCGAGTTGTGACGAGTGTGTTGTCAGGTATTGATTTTATACGGGAAGAGGCTATGCTGTAAGGAAGGAGTGATCTCCCAGGCCTTGTTACAAAACAACAGTTATAGCCTTATTTATAGTGAATATTTGCAAATGACAAATCACTTTCGCTCAATGATGATACATGTATTTGTCTTTGAAAGGGTGAATAACATTACAGGAAACGGAGAGAATGCTGGTAACCAGCAATTTCACCGTTTTTCCACAAAGTTTTCTACCCGTTAAAGACAGCAATCATCATTTGAGCCACATTTGAATTGTCTTCTGTAAATTTTTTCAATTTTGTCTAGTCCAAAATTTTGTTGTCTGGTAAAGAGTGAAACACTCATAAAAACTTTAAAATATACTTTTCTCTGCAAACATACAGAGACTGGATTATTATATGCAAGTAAAAGGTGAAAAAGTGGTGTCTTAATAAGTGGTTGCTTGCTGTGAAATCTATAACTAGAGATCAAACATATTGTCATCATACTTTTTAGACTAGCGAAGCTAGTCTATAGGCATCAAGATTGACCTAGAATCAAAGTAAACAAAAAAAACCCACAGTAGCCAAATACTGCCACACAGAAAATACTTCTTTCAGTTAGAAATCTTAATTCTGTTATATATGACGATTTTGACAAAAGCCATTAAATCTCTACCACTCCAATTTCAACATCTCTTCTTATAAAGTAATAGATTGAACAAGATGTCATTTATATTATATAAGGTACAAGATCTTTGCTTATATGTAAATTAAGTGACCTATGCAAAGCAGGCTATATTACCACTTATCCTTACACCACTGTAACATTATGAATGAAACTAAAAATAGATACACCCAGGTAATATGTAGCAAATCCCAGCTACATCAACCCTCACTGGACAGAGAACCCTTGCCATTCCCTCAGTCATTCATTATTTAGACCATTGTGTACTGTTGAAATGTTATGTTAAACTGTTATTTTACGTCTTGAATATCAACTCTTAACCACACAATCCCGAGTCTTTATGACACTGGGGGAAGAATCCCTTTGAAAACATTGCGGGAAAAGAAGAAACTGCCAGTAACCAGCATTTTCTCCTTGTCCCACACTGTTTTCTGCCCTTTTGGAATCAGGTTTCATTCAGCCACATTTAATTTGTGGTCTGCAACAGCTATAAATATGGACGAGTGTAAGATTTTACACTCGTCCAAATTTATAAAGAGTTAAATAGTTAACTACATCTTCACTGATCTTGTGCTACTGGATATTGACTAATTGATTGTATGGTGTTTAACGCCGTTTTCAACATTACCACGACTCAATGACCATTTGCAGACAATGTGGATTAAGATCAGACTGCACAGAACGTGCAATGTAATATTGAATCTGCACTGTCTGACAAGAGGATATATTTTCTGCAAGATGTAACTTTAAAATAGCAATATTCAGGTGTTTACCATCGACTTTAAAGTTTCATTTAACTTTTTTTCTAGTAGGTTAAGGGTTAAACTTTAACTGGATCATAGTTAACCAGTAGCATGCATAATCCCGATACAGCAACCAGAAGCTTACAAGACGTGAGAACAGGAGGTCGCTGGTTCGATCCCCTGCTCGGCCAATTTCTGTCTGAGGATTGATGATAGTCATTGCAATAGGATTCATTTCTCTGTCACGTTTCGACGATGGTTATGTGGGAAAGCAGCAAGTGGCTTGGGAAGAGTAAATTGTGCGGAGTACTTGTAAAAGAAACCCAAAGAAAGCTTGCATATGTGCACTGGCTACCGCCAAATAGCTGAAATAATGTTGAAAACAGTGTTAAACAATAATCAATCAATCAATCAATTTCGCTAGTCTGTCAGTACTTTCAGTACTTTGATCCCACATAATGGACACATATTTTATGTTATTCAGATCACATGACATTCCTACAAACCTTCGTGAAATTCTGGCAAAAATCTAAAAATACCTGAAGGGGTTACATAACCTTTTAATGAAATACCACTGAAAAATATATTTTTAATTTGCTTTTCTTAAGTGATGGTTTGCCAGCTATCACCTTACTTAATTCGGTATTGAATCTGTTGTAAAGCTTGGTAAAAACTTAAGAATCTGAAAAGCCCCGTTTATGAATGAGAATGATTCTAAGAACGGTTGATGAATATGGCCCTGGTATTGGCTAGGTTTTGAAGTTTCAATCTGGAAAAAACAAATTGCCATACTTAGACCTGAAATCACTCAAAATACCAGGTTGGAGAGGGTCTTTTCCATTCTCCCACCAGGAAAGTTTCAAAAGTGATTAACCCTTAACCACTCAGTCACGTGTTTTACTGATGCAGAGGAAGAAGGCTTTGACAATGTGGAAAAAGGAGAAAATACTGGTAAGCAGCATTTTCTCTTTTTCCCACAATTTTTTCTACCATTTCAAAGACAGAAAACACCTTTTAAGTCACAGTTATTTTCTTTTCTGCAAATGCTTTCAATATGGAAGTCTAAAATATGTCGTTTGTGTTGTAGTTGATGGTGGGTAGACTCACGACCAGTTGCCTTGCTAGCTCAGCTGGTAGAGCTGCAGTGCTAGTGTTTAGGGGGTCGTGGGTTCCATTCCTGTGTCAGGCACACTTTTCTTGCTTGATTTACTATAATGGCGACAAGATCAACTGCTGAGCCCGTGTTGGTGGCACAGGCAGTCCGTGGGGGCCGAGGGGGGGGGGGGTGTGACTTTCCAGAAAATCAGGAAAGGAGGAGTGTTGTGGTTGACGTTGGGTAGACTCGCGACCAGTTGCAACTAGTGTTCCAGAGGTCATGGGTTCAAGTCCTGTGTCTGCCACACTTTTCTCAATTGGTGAGCACAGGCAGGCAGCACCAACGGTTCATGGGGATTGGGGGAGTGGGGGGTGGGGGGAGTTGGTGACTCCCCGAAAATCAGGAGGGGGAGGAGCGTTGTGGTTGACGTTGGGTAGATTCACAATTGGTTGCAAAGCTAGCTCAGCTATTAGAGCTGCGGTACTTGTTCTCTGGAGGTCGTAGGTTCAAGTCCAGTGTCTGGCACTTTTCTCCCTTGACTTATTATAGTGGCGACAAGGTCAACTGGTGAGTTCGGGTAGATGGCACCAACGGTCTGTGGGTACCAGCAGTTGGTGACTCCTAGAAAATCAGGGGAGGAAGGAGTGTTGTGGTTGACGTTGGGTAGACTCATTCATGACCGAGTTGCTCGGTTCAGTTGGTAGAGCTGTGTTACTAGTGTTCCGGGGGGTTGTGGGTTCTAGTCCTGCGTCAGGCACACTTTTCTCCTCTGATTTACTATATTTGGCACAGAGCAGAGTAGTGGCATGATCATCTTGGACGATCTAGATCGCGCTTAAATATTCTGTAGAGGAAAATAGACAAGGATCTTCACATTACTTGGCACATTTCTCTCCTTAAAGTCACGTGACTCGCTAATCTGTACAAAATACCTATATTCCGGGTAACTCTATGTGAACCAGAAATCGATCATTGGTGCCGGTATTTATATTTTTACGCTGAGAACTATAGGGTTACCGTGAGGTCAAAGTTTTGTTTAAAATCGTGGGTTTTCACAAGTACGCATTGAGAGTTGCTTGCCAGTTTTTCTTGTAAATCACAAAACCCTCGCTAATACATGTAGGACGTACACGAATTCATTGTCTGAAGTTTGTGAAACGTTTCATTTGGAGAGTGTAGAAAGTCTATTACCAAAAGTAGATCTACCACTGGTTCTTTTATGCCACGGCTTGATAGATACTTACCTCCAATTTAATATGCTGAAACATATGAAGGGACATTTTCAATAAGTAAATTTTAGCTGGAAAAAGAGATGGCTATTTTCCAAAAATGTCTTACGTTAGCTAACAATGTAGATCGATTAAGATCAGATCGCACAGCTGATCTATTACTTCACTGTCAGCCAGGATGTCTAAAATCGTGGTTTGGGTGCTAAGGGTTAACTACCCACAGTTCAATGTGGAGTCTGCACGTGCGAGACGCGAAATTCTTCACCGCACTGGAGTGGAAACGTGTGTACCAGGTATGTAGAAATGTTGGATTCCGCCGTAAATTCTACTTTCTAGATCTATTTAGTCTCCTTTAAATTTAAGCATTGTTTCATTTTTTGTTAACTTGTAATTCTGCATTTGTCGGCGCCCATTTGCCACCCTACCAGAACTGTCGTCTGCTTCAGATACGTCAAAAGACATCTGCATAGGGAAGAGGAAGGATTGTCATAGATTCAACCAGGAATCATGGACACGACGTACTGTCCTATTACAAAATCACAGGTCGAGTGATGATTCGACCCAGTTGGTGAGCTGTTTATTTTTGACGACTATGAAAATGGGGCACAAAGCCATCATTTGGTCACTCTTCTTGACTCCTTTCCAGACGTAAAAAGTTTTTAGACTCGTCCTATTTATCTCTATACCACACGAAAAAATCTTGAACTTGTCCATATTCAAACAGAAGACCGTTTTAGAACCAGCCCTTTCAGTTGTGAACCACTTTGGAAGAGAGTTGATTCACATGAGGTGTTGAAGTTTGCATGTTTTTTCTTTTCTGCTAGAAGTTTAGCTCGAAGATGACGATGACGGAGGAGGCATCAGAAGAGCCCAATGATGGTTCTATGAGAGACTTCCGTTTTAAAGCTGACAGTAATGAGGTGGTTATCAGTGGAATGTCTTGTCGTCTGCCTGATGCTGACAACATGACAGAATTTGGAAACATCCTTAGACAGTTGGATAATGGTATGGCTTATTGCTGCCTGAAACAAACTTGCAGTCGATGATTTTGCAAAAATCTTGTAAAAAATAGATAACGGACACGAATAAAGTTTTAATGCATGTTTACTTGTAAAAGTATTGCAGCAAAAGTAAAGATTGCTTGTTGCATGTTATTTCTCCTTTGCCATGTTGTTTCAAATGTAGTCTATTGCAAAAGAAAAAGATTCTTTGTGGATGGAAATATATTGACTCTGCCAAATGACAAAATTTAAGACTAGTCTAAATTGAAAGCATTTGCAGAGACAAAATAAATGTGAAATTTGTCTTGGGAAGGATAGAAAACATTGTGGGAAAAGGAGAAAATGCTGTTTACCAGCATTTTCACCTTTTCCCACAATGTTTTCAAAAGCTTTTCTTTTCGTTATCTTAAAAGGTTTAGTTTATGCGGTAAAGGGTAAGTATTACATACAATTTACGCTCTCGAATTAACTCTTTACCCAATGAGAAAAATTCAGACATTTTCAGACAACTATTTAAATTTGGTTAACTCTTTATCAGACGACAGTATTCTAGACTTGTCCAAATTGAAAGCATTTGCAGACGGAAAAGTAAAGTTGGCTTGAATGACAAAGATTGTCCTTGATACGATAGAAAACATTTTCGGAAAAGGAGAAAATGCTGGCCACCAGCATTTTCTCCTTTTCCCTCAATATTTTCAAAAGGCTTTCTTCTTCAGGGTCGTTAAAAGTGGAGATTTTGTGGTAAAGGGTTCAATGATAAGAACTGCCTCTCAAAGTGAAGAAATCTTTGTGTTATAGCAAAATTGTATTGGAGAAATGTATGTTTGATTTCCTTTTTTTGGAGGTAATATGTGTCTGTGGTATGGAACTTATATCAGCTAAGTTTCACACATATTGGATGTCAGAAGCAGGATTTAAAAACAGGAGCGATTTGTCATGCAGGTTATGTTTAACAGAAATTTACGAACAGACATGGTATCCATTAAATGTACATATCTCCTTAACTTTTTACTACACGACAAAATTTTAGACTAGTCCAAATTGAAAGCATTTGCAGACAAAATAAGTGTGACTAAAAAAATAGAATTTGTTTTGGAAAGGGTAGAAAACATTGTGGGAAAAGGAGAAAATGCTGGTAACCAGCATTTTCTCCTTTTCCCACAATGTTTTCAAAAGGCTTCTTTTTCCGGGTTGTTAAAAGTCGGGATTGTGTGGTAAAGAGTTAAATGTACATATCTCCTTAACCAGCCGTGCAATGCATCAAAATGTTCAGACAACGTTCCACAAAGATGTGAAATTGGTTTGAAATTGGTGATACAACCATACCAGAAAGTTAATTTTTTTAGTATTTGCGTTTGTGAAATGGCCAGGTCTTGTAGTTTAGCAGTGACACTTAGGGCTGAAATCCAGATTGTTAGTAAATCCAGGCTAGGTTTTAGTGAAAAAAAGATTTGTCTTGGATCTGCTTGTAACTTGTCGCAATGTCTAGCAATTTTGTCAAAATGTTGGGAGACTCAAAGATATAATTATATACGAGCCATGCTCTGTGAAAAGCAGTTTTAACTCTTTACCAGACAACAACATTTTAGACTGGTCCAAATTGAAAGCATTTGCAGATGACAAATTAAAGGTGGCCCAAATGATAAAATTTGTCATTGATAGGTTAGAAGACATTTTGGGAAAAGGGAGAAAATGCTGGTTACCAGCATTTTCTCCTTTTCCCACAATGTTTTCAAAAGGCCTCTTTCTTGGGGTCGTTAAAAGTTGTGATTGTGTAGTAAAGGGTTAATACATCTGAACACAAAAAAAGTATTGACCTAGACTATGCAGGCTAACCTTGGACAATACTTTTTGCTCGCACTCAATTTTCTGCATGTTAACGGACGAGTTGACCTCATGATTCAGTTGGTTTTTCAGACAAAATAGATTTTTTTTTTCAACTTTATTTCTATTTTGTACATAATTTACAAAGAATTTTTTTCAATATGTATTACAGTTGTTTACATTCAGTATAATGTGTTAGATACATACAATAGAAATATGGTTGAAAGAATGTTAAGAGTAAAGAGCTAGATAGATTTTATAGACCTATAATTATGTAATGGCTTGCTTGGTGCAATGTATCACAGAGATGCATTAAACCCCCTTTTGCCAGAGTATTGCTCATTTATTATTTGTTTTATATATGTACTGTATACCTATCATACTGTATACTGCCTATATTTATGTCTTTTTGTACCCTTTTCAGATAATTTTTCTGGTTGTTTGAAAGATTTAGACAAATTTGATGCTGAGTATTTTGGTATTCCCCCTAAACAAGCCAACGTGATGGACCCTCAGGTCAGAAAAATGTTGGAAGGAACATATGAAGCTATTGTTGATGCTGGTAAGCTTTAGTGATTACTTTTCTGATACCATTTGCTTGAAATAAACCAGCAGGATTTTTAACCCTATATCACACTTTTAACAACCCTTAAAAAGGAAACTTTTGAAGACATTGTGGGGAAAGGAGAAAATGCTGGTAACCACCATTTTCTCCTTTTCCCACAATGTTTTTTAGTCTTCTAAAGCCAAGTCACATCATTTGAATAAAATTAGATATGTTGTCTGCAAATGCTTTTAATTTTGATAAGTCAACAATTTTGTTGTTTGGTAAAGAAGCAAAGAGTGGAAACATTACAGAAAACTTATGTGGCTAAAATGATGAGATTTCTCTTTGAATTTGTATAAAACATTTTGGGAAAGAAGAAAATTCTGGTTTGCTAGAGTTTTATCCTTTTTCCATAATGTTTTTCAAGTCCTGCTAGACAGTCTTACTACACAGTTCTAAAAATTTGAACCCATTTTGTAAGGGTAAAATGAGGAGCCTATTTTAGCGTCCATATTCACCAATCGTTTTTAAGAACATTCTTAGTCTTGTTTTTCAGAATTTTATAAATTTGAAAGTAGCTCAACTGCTGATTGGTTAAACCATTTTAGCCAATCAGAAGTTGTGTCACTTTCAAATATAGAAAATCTTAGAGAATAGGACTAAGAGCATTCTAATGAGTGGTTGGCCAATACGGACCCTCTAGAATCAATTATAAATTCTCTAAACCAATGACCAATGAAGATGGCTTTCATAAATAATTATTTGGTATCTGTCAGTATGTTCCAGGCTATTCAGGAAAGCCATTTTATTTATGACATGCCTGATATAAGCCAGTACAGTAATTGGTTAACCCTTTACCACACAATCAAGACCCTGGGAGAGAGTCCTTTTGAAAACATCGCTGGAAAAGGAGGAAATGCTTGTGACCCAGATCCCACTTTTTTCGCCTCTCATCTCTGATGCATGTGAGAACAGTTGTCAGTGACTTGGAAAGAAAGTTGCTTTAGTACTGGTGTGAGAAAGCTTGGAAACACATGCACAGGTGCACTGACCGCCATGATATGACCTTAGCTCTTAAAAAGGCTTCAAACTCCAATACAATCAATCGACCAAATCCCACCATTTTAGCCAAATTTGAGTTGTTGTCTGCAGACGCTTTGGATTCGGACAAGACAAAAATTTGGACAAGTCTTCAAGTTTGTTTTTTTATTATTAAAGAGTGATTTGGTTAAACCCTTTACCACACAATCCCCAGTTTTAGCAACCCTGAAGGAAGCTTCAGAAAACCTTCCCACGATAATTTCTACCCTTTCTTACACATATCTCGTCATTTTTTACACATTTACTTTGTTTTCTGCAAATATGCTTTCAATTTAAGCAACATTTAGTTCGTTGTTTGCGAATGCTTTAAATTTTGATCAGTCAAAGTTTTTGTCGTCTCTTAAAAGAATTATTGCTTTATTATTAATCTTGTTACAGGTGTTGATCCTGCTACGCTGAGAGGCAGTAAAACAGGTGTGTTTGTAGGGTTGGACATATCTCATGCACACGAAGCTTTTGGTACAAACCCTGAAGATCCACAGGGGTATGCAGCGTGGGGATGTACAAAGAGCATGTTTGCCAACAGGCTTTCTTTCAGCTTTGATTTCAGGGGTATGTTCCGCTAATACTACTTGGGAGTGCCTTTTATTTACTTCCCCATACCAGATAATCCTGAATTTTTTATGACCCTAAAAATGGAAGGCTTTTGATAACTTTGTGGGAAAAAGAGAAAATGCTGGTAATCAGCATTTCTCCTTTTCCCACAATGTTTTCTACCCTTCCAGAAATAAATTTTAAGTTTTGAGTCACATTCATTGTGTCTTCAGCATATGCTTTCAATTTGGACAAGTCTAAGATTGTGTCATTTGGTAAATACTACCCCTTTACCATACAGTCCCGAGTTTTAATGACCCCCAAAAGGGAAGGCTTTTGAAAATGCTGTGGAAAAATGAGAAAATGCACTTAATCAGCATTTTCTCTTTTTTCCTCACTGTCCTATACCCCATCAAAGACAGAAGTTGTCACATGAACTATTTATTTTGTCGTCTGCAAATGCTTTGGATTCTGTCAAGTTGAAAAATTTGTCGTTTGGTAATGAGTTAACTGTATGTGTTAATGATGACTGAAATAAAGATTGGACTGCACAGACCAGTCTTATCTTGAATCTGCACCGAAAAATTTGTCCTTTGGTGATGAGTTACTGCATGTGTTAATGATGACTGTTGATAAAGATCAGACTGCACAGACCACAGTATTATCTTGAATCTGCACTGTATACTTTGTTATTTTGTGAGATACTCTGACAAAAATGGCATCAGTAATGCTATACTGGGGTGTAATTTGTAGAATTAGGATGTCTTTTGCAACATCAAGATAGTACATAAAAAGTCAGGTTTACAGATTAACCCTCTGGCATGCAATCTTGAATTTTAACGACCCTAAGAAAGAAAGCTTTTTTGAAAACACTGTGGGAAAAGGAAAAAAAAAATGTTATAAAAACCAGCATTTTTATCTCTACTGGCTGTAAGCCAGCAGAGCTTATGTCATGGCATGGTTTCCGTCGTCCATCCATCCGTCTATCTGTCCGTCCATTAGTCTTTTTCTTCTTTACGCGATAAAGTTTGCATTTGTGGTCAGATTTTCATGAAACTTGCACAGTTTATTTATCTCGTCAACAGCTTGAACCCTGTTGATTTTGAAAAAAATCTAACAATCAGTGTAGAAAAAGCAGCCATTTAAAGTTCAAAATTTCAATTTCTTGTTTACGCGATAAAGTCTGCAGTTGTGGTCAGATTTTCGTGAAACTAGCACAGTTTGCTGATCTCATCAATAGCTTGAAGTGTATTGATTTTGAAAAAAATCTGACCATCAGTGTGGGGAAAGTAGCCATTTAAAATTCAACATATAAACTTCTTGTTTACACGGTTAAGTCTGCATTTTGTGATCAGATTTTTGTGAAAGTTGTACAGATTAATTGTTTATCATATCAATAGCTTGAACCCTATTGATTTTGAAAAAAATCTGACAGTCAGTGTAGGAAATGTAGCCATTTAAAGTTCAACATTTTAATTTCTTGTTTACATGATAAAGTCTGCAGTTATTTTCAGATTTTCGTGAAACTTGCACAGATTGTTTATCTTATCAATAGCTTGAACCCTATCGATTTTGAAAAAAATCTGACAATCAGTTTTGGAAAAGTAGCCATTTAAATTTCAACATTTTAATTTCTTGTGTACGCGGTAAAGCCTGCAATTGTGGCCAGATTTTTGTGAAACTTGCACAGTTTGTTGATCTCATCAATACCTTGAATCGTATTGATTTTGAAAAAAATCTGACAATCAGTGTTGGAAAAATAGCCATTTAAAGTTCAACATTTTAATTTCCTGTATACGCGGTAAAGTCTGCAATTGTGGCCAGATTTTCGTGAAACTTGCATAGTTTGTTGATCTCATCAATAGCTTGAATCGTATTGATTTTGAAAAAAATCTGACAATAAGTGTTGGAAAAGTAGCCATTTAAAGTTCAACATTTTAATTTCCTGTATACGCGGTAAAGTCTGCAATTGTGGCCAGATTTTCGTGAAACTTGCACAGTTTGTTGATCTTATCAATAGCTTGAACCATATTGATTTTGAAAAAAATCTGACAATAAGTGTGGGAAAAGAAGCCATTTAAAGTTCACCACTTCCTTTTCTTGTTTATGTGGTTTAGTCTATATTTGTGGTCAGTTTTTTGTGAAATTTGCCCAGTTTGTTAGCTTGAACCCAATTGATTTTGAAAAAAATCTCACTATCAGTACGGGAAAAGTAGCCATTTAAAATTCAAAATTTTCATTTCTTGTTTACGCGATAAATTTAGCATTTGTGATTGGATTTTCATGAAACTTGCACAGTTGTTTTGTATAACCAAAAGCTTGAACCCTATTGACAAAAATTCGACAATCAGTATGGGAAAAGTAGCCATCTAAATTCGAAAATTTACATTTCTTCTTTATGCTACAGTGACTCGGCACTTGCGGTGGAATTTTCATTAAACTTGCACAGTTGCTTTATATTATCAATAGCATTGGACAATCAGTATGGGAAAAGGAGCATTTAAAGTTGAAAATTTACATTTTTTGTTTACACAATTTAGTCTGCATTTTAGCTACAATTCTTTTGAAACTTGCAAAGATTATGTGTGCCATCAAGAGATTGAACTGCATTAAAAATGAAGAAAATCTAGCAATCAGTTTAGGAAAAGCAGCCATTTGAAGACTTACTATTGTTTACTCAACACGGTCCACATTTTTAGTCACATTTCTTTGAAATTTGCAGGAAAATGCTTTCAATCTGGACCAGTCTAATATTTGTCCTTTGACAAAGAGTTAACTCTTTACCAAACGATAATATTTTGGGCTAGACCAAATTGAAAGCATTTGTAGATGACAAAATGAATGTGACTCAGAGTTTGAAATTTATTTTTAAAAGTGTAGAAAACATTATGGGAAAAGGAGAAAATGTGCCTCAAAGTTTGAAATTTATTTTTAAAAGTGTAGAAAACATTGTGGGAAAAGGAGAAAATGTGCCTCAAAGTTTGAAATTTATTTTTAAAAGTGTAGAAAACATTGTGGGAAAAGGAGAAAATGCTGGTTAACAGCATTTTCCCCGTTTCCCACAAAGTTTTCAAAAGGCTTCTTTCCTCAGGGTCATTAAAACTCAGGATTGTGTGGTAAAGGGTTAATATGCTTTCATGTAGGTCCGAGCTATGGTCTGCAAGGTTCTGATGCATCTGGAAGTTTGGCCCTGGATCAAGCATATCACAGCATGAAAAATGGAGAGATTGATTCTGCCGTTGTTGTTGGGACTAATTTATGCCTCAAAGTTAAGCATAAATAATTAGCTTTTTTCTATCGTTTTTATCAGTATCACTCAATTACTATCTACCAGACCACAAAACTTTAGACTTGTCCATATTGAAAGCATTTGCAGATTGCAAACTGAATTATGCCTTACTTGATGCAATTTATCATTCAAAGGGTACAAAACATTGTGGGAAAAGGAGAAAAAAATGTTACCAGCATTTTCTCATTTTTGCACTTGTAATATTTTCAGAGTTCTTTTCTCAAAGTACTGTGTCACAGGTAGAAAGGGGTCCAAAAAGCTGATGATGTGAGCATTATTCCGTTTGATATAAGTTTGAGTTATTTCCCTCATAACAGTAATAGTTGTTCATGAGACCATAAATTTTTATACTATTGTATCTAATCTTGCCAGCAATTTCTTCTTTTTATCCCTACAGTGTTTTCAAAATCTCTTTCCCACAGGACTATTTAGTAAAATGTTAGATCTAATCTTATTGAAAAATTAAAAATGTTTTGTGCATTATAGGTCTGGATCCAACTATCTCTGATGCAGTGATAGTGATGTTTCTACAAAGATACAGTCAAGCCAAAAGGGTTTATGCAACAGTACTGTATACTAAAGCGCAGATTTCTTCTCAAAAAGCAGGTACTTGATGAACCCACCCATCCACCCACTCCCCCCCCTCCAAAAAAAAGGCATAACTGTCCAGGGCAGAGCCTGATAGCTCAGTAACATGAAGGGTTGGTAATACATTTGCGAGTCAATAAGAAAGCTGGAGTTCAAAAGGAAAATTGGATGAAACACTAGACTGCGTATCGGTTTTACAAGAATACTGTCAGTCTTTAACCTGTGAACTAAATCAGTCGATCGCAAATAAAAACAATATGTCTTTGTAAAAAAATTGGCATCATTCCTGCTTTCTGCAAGGAAAAGTAGTCTTGGTTCCAGCCTGATCATTTTTTCCCATATATTATATTCAGACTGGTAATAATTATGGAAGTGATAAAAGCATTTTGCTACAGATCTGTATGGACTGTGAAAGTAGACCATGATAAGGAGTGATTAAAAGATTATTACTGCATCAACCTAGGCTTAGGAAAAGGGACATTGAATAACAATCAGACAATTAAACGCCTGTCCAAGCAACAAGAAAAGACTTTCAAGGCCCCGTAAGTTTTACTGAAAATTTGCAAAAGAAATATGAATGGTTATGTGTTGAAAACTGTGGCATGAAATGCAACCTGTGCATCAAAACAAAACAAACTTTCAACCTTGTGTGTTATCGAAACGCTAGTGGTCATGATAATTCAAAGCATTACAATGAATTTATCATTATGTAATAATAATACACAGGTACTTTAAAAGTTTTGGGGTAAAAAAGAATTACCCCATGAATAGTAGTTTTTAGGTCTATAACCTAATTTTATTATATTTTGTTGTGACCCCCACAAATTCCAAAATTACCCCAATTTTCTAAGGCTAGGGCGTCACAATGACCCCCTATTTTTGTTGTCATGTGCAGAGTTGAACAAGATCATAGAGCTTATGGCTCCAGTGAATCACACTGCTGCCACACTGGAGGCCACACAGAAAAAGAGACCCGGCACAGTAAACTCTTAGCTGGCCAAATGTAACCTAGGCATAAAATCTATATTGTTGGTAATAATTAGAACTGTCTGAAGGAGACAGCGCCAATAATTATCCACTATAAAGGGTGATGTATTTAGGCCTCTAATACTCTCTCTTATTTGGACCTCTGTTGTTTGATAATGTTTTAGGACTTGATTATCCAAATGAACAACAGCAAATAACATTCCTGAATGAGGTTTACCAGGAGGCAGAATTAGATCCTGAAACTGTAGAATATGTGGAATGTCACAGTACATATGGTATACATGAGCTTACAAGTGAGGTCAAGGCCATTAAACAGGTGCTCTGCAAGGACAGAGAAACTCCACTTTTGATTGGTTCTGTGATGTCACATGTTGGGGATACAGCATCTGCATCTGGTAAGTCTCCTTAATCAGCTTGGGCAGTGTCATAGCCCTCCTGTTGTCTGAATCAATGTTAGAAAACTTACCTTTTATTTCTGTCATTACTTATGATATTTACTTTAAATTTAGGCTAATTGTGAATTATCATACAAGGGGAACCCATATCAAAAGGACAGGTTGCCTCCAAAATATTTTTGACTCAGTTCTGCCCTTTTTTCTGCCCAATAATTTTCACTGAAAAAGCAAATGCAACATTTGCACTTTCATGCTGTGCTGTCGTGTATAATTCACATTAATCAGATAATGTTCATAAGAAATCTTCCTCGGGGTATTTAGCTCCTTACCAAACCACAAAATTTAAGACTTGTCCAAATTGAAAGCAATTGCAGATGACAAATTAAAGGTGGCTCAAATAGTGGAGTTTGTTTTTTGATAGGGTAGAAAACATTGTGGAAAAAAGAGAAAATGCTGGTTACCAGCATTTTCTCCTTTTCCTATGATGTTTTCGAAAGCCTTCGCCCACAGGGTCATTAAAACTTGGGGATTGTGTGGGGAGGGATTAAAACATGGGACAGTTTGGTCAAGTTTAAGCACCAGACAATCAAGGATTTTAGTATCTATTTTTTATTCCCAACTTGCATTTTTTTCAGGTTTGGTAGCTGTTGCAAAGATCCTGTTGGCTTTTGAAGATGGAATGATAGGTAGCACAATAAATCAGTGTCCTTATTACTCTGACAGCAACAAACTACAGGTTGTGACAGAAAATACAAGGACCTATGGGGGTTATTATGGGATCAATACTCTTGGAAAAGGAGGATATCATGCCCACACCATTGTTGTAGAAAATTCCAAGACACGAATTTTACATTATGTTTCATCACAGAGGTTAAGACTATGTATATATGCCAGTAGAACAGATGAAGGGATTCACAATGTTCTAAGGGTATGTGGGATTCCTTGTTGCTCCCTCTCAAAGATATCAGCCATGTTTTGTGAAAAACAAGTTTAACTCTTTACCACACAATCCTGACTTTTAACGACCCTGAGAAAGCTAGAAGCCTTTTGAAAACATTGTGGGAACAGGAGAAAATGCTAGTAACCAGCATTTTCTCCTTTTCCCACAATGCTTTCTACCCTTCTTACAACATATTTCAATTTTTGAGTAACATTCATTTTGTCGTCTGCAAATGCTTTCAATTTCGACTAGTCTAAAATTTGTCATTTAGTAAAGAGTTCATGCATCTGCAAAAAGTATTGAAGCAGGCTGACCTGGGTTGAAACTTTTTGCTGTTAGTCAGTTTTCTGCATGGACCATCCTAGCTAATGATTCAGTTGTTTCTTAGACAAAGAGATTTTTATTGATCCATAATTACATGATGATTTGCTTGGTATAATGCATTACAGAGATGCATGAAGCCCTCTTTTTCTAGAACTTACATTAGTCAATTTTCAGCTCTTGCTGCCATCTGGCAGCTATTTTAGACATTACTGCTAATATAAGGCAATCAATCAGGGGTGTGGAAATCTTAGAAATTTCTACTTGTCCACGGACAAATAAATTACAAAAATCTACTTGTCCGCCATTGTGGCTCACTTGTCCAAAACAAAACAATTTTAAAAGGCACACATAAAGTGACATGTCCGCAACATGGGGATACTCTCGAGAAACTTAAAAATTATCGTTACGATCGTCTGCATTCAACCACGGGAATTCTTTCAAGCACGTCTCGTTTTAGAAAAAAAAAAAAAAAATTGTCATCCATTTTACGTTTGGAGCCTCCAAATGGTTCGGAGTCTCAGACTTCCCACTTCCATTTGCATCGCAAATTTGATTAAAAAAAAAAAAAACCTTTTCTCCGATTTTACGCACCAATTGATCGCTGAATCAAAAACTTTTGGATGTTGAGACAGCTTCCAGCAGAGGTGTTAAATCATGGCCCATTTCGCACCGAAGCTGTTTAAAATCAGATTAAAGACTAAAATTTTCATGTGTGCGACATTGTCATCAAAGATCTCTGAATCGGTAATAAAATGATACTAATAAAATTATTTTAATCCATAATGATGATCTTGATGGTGTTTACACATTTTCAAAAAAAAATTGACGTACAAAGACAGCCGCATATTTTACCGATCTTGTCATATGTGGTGAAAGCGGAGGTGGACCAAATGTATATTTTGGGTTTCCAGAAACCAGGGATCATCTCAAGACACTGTTTATCATTCGAAATGTCATTTTGTATGAAGTGAGAGCATAATGTATTTCACTAGATATGTATGTACAACAGATTTTTGTTTCAAAATTTTTCTCATATTTTCTACTTGTCTGTGGACAACTACTCAACTAGACTGAAAAAAGTCACTTGTCCGATGCTGAATTTTCCCGAGTCAGACGAGTCGGGCATAGTATTTCCACACCCCTGTCATTGCTCCTTTCTCCCACTGTATTTATAAAAGCGTCCTGCTGCAGGGCATAAAGAATAGCTCTTTTGACACTTTTCTTTATTTCTTTGTTGCTTCGGCTGTTTTCAAAGATAACATTGAGGTTCTGTCTTAGCCCTGTTGTTGCCTGCGTCTACATCATCCACAACTTTGACATTTTACAATATCTCTGTTATTACTGAAGATATTTACCTCAAACTTGAACAAGTTGTTTACTATCAAAAGGAGGAACCCATACAAGAAGGACAGGTAACCATCAACATATTTTTGACTCTGTAATGCCCTTTTTCTCAACTTGGAATTTCAATGGAAAACAAGCAGCTGCAGCCAAGCTTTGGCACCTGTATGTGGTGCTCTTGTTTTTTGTTTCTTTTCAGTACATGCAGAAACATCAGGATGATATGGAACTTCATGCCCTTCTAAACCAGACAGCACAGATTAGTCCTGCATCACTTCCGAATAGAGGTTACTGCCTCCTGAATAGTACAGACCATTCCATTACTACACAGGTTCTATAGCATACCATTTTATACTTAGCCTAAATTAGTTATGCTTCCTTATTATTAATTATGCTTTATAGAAAATTATTTTCTTGGAACAATGCAGATAAGTTTAGAGCAAGACAGGTTTTGTCACATATCTGTACAATTAGTCCAGGCTCAGGCCACTTTCTATCCCTTTTACCAAGCAATTGCCGAAAGGCTTGTGAAAACATTGAGGAAAATTTTTTCTATCCTTACAAGGGCAAATCATGTGATTTGAGCCTCATTTGATACGTCGGTCAACAATTGCTTTCAATTTGGAATGGTCTACAATTTTGATGTAAGGTAAAGAGTTTTGGAAGGTACTGCCTCAGGAACAATATAGACCAGTCAGTCATAAACATAGGTTGCAGAGCTCCAGATAGAGGGAGTGATCTTGATTTCAAAATTGAAATCAAGATCACCGGGAATCGCAGGGCCAATCTTTTCCTGGCCAGTGTTGACATTTTGACAAGCACAAAAAAGTGTGGTACGATCATAACAAAAAAATAGACAATATTTGTCAGAGTCAGCAATTTGACAACTACTTAACTCTTAACCAAAAGACAAAATTTCAGACATGTCCAGTGTTGAGAGCATTAAATTTTGCAGATAACAAAATAAATGTGAATAAAAACTTGAAATTTGTTTTGGGTGGAAAACACTGTTGGAAAAGGAGAAAATGCTTGTAACCAGCATTTTCTCCGTTTCCCGTAAATGTTTTCAAAGGGCTTCTTTTTCAAGGTCAATATAAGTTGTGGTAATGTGTGTGGTAAAGGGTTGATATGAGCTGATGAAAGAGACATGCAAATGAACTTATTAACTCTTTACCGAACGACAAAATGTTAGCCTAGTCTAAATTGAAAGCAGTTGCAGACAACAAAATGAATGTGACTGAAAACTGAAAATTTGTTATGGGAAGGGTAGAAAACATTGTGGGAAAAGGAGAAAATGCTGGTTACCAGCATTTTCTCCTTTTCACACAATGTCTTCAAAGGTGTTTCCTTTAGGGTCGTTAAAAGTCGGGATTGTATGGTAATGGGTTAATCCTTACTGATACATAGTCAACCCTATAGTTAGTCTTGCGGCCTTGGATTGCAGTTTCTTTGTTCGTCTGGCCTGCTTTGAATTTCTTGTTGCGCCAAATAGAATAAATATATGTTTTATGTGCAAACAGGTGGTCTGAGATGAAACCTGTGCAGTCAGAAATTAACCCTTTTCCTGCCATTCTTGACCTTGGTGCATTTGCAGAGAATATAGAGCAAGATCAGCCTGCACATTTGTTCTGTTGGATCTTGCTTACATTTTCTGCTACTTTTTCAAAAATTTTGGTCATAGAAACCAAGTTCATTGCCAATAAACTGAACTAAATCTATTTGTTTAATCATCAACAATTCGAAATTAGCAGGATAAGGGTTTAGGGTAAAAAAATCCACACCTCATCACTTACTGCTTGGTGGTGGAGAACCCTCCAAATGTATATTTGAAGACAGAAAGTAAAAATGGCAACTTGTGAAATCCACAATAAATAGATAATTATTTTGTAGTTACCTAGTCTTGAATAATTTATGCATATTGATGAATGTTTATTATAAAATTTATGGAGGTTTGTCCACGAGATGGTGACCACAGACCAGTTTGGTTTGTAATGTCCGGGATGGGCAGTCAGTGGCCAGGAATGGGTCGCACAATGATGGAGCTTGAGATTTTCCGTCAGTCGATTCATGAAAGTAGTGATGTCTTACAACAGTTTGGAATCAACTTGTACAAGATCATTATGTTTGGTGATGAGCATATTTATGACAAACCTCTCAACTCATTTATTGGAATCACAGCTATACAGGTATGGCCTTAACTCTTTATCACACGACAAAATTTTAGCCTGGTCCAAATTGAAAGCATTTGCAGACAACATATTAAATGTTACTCAAAACATAAAATTTATCTTTCAAATTGTAGAGATTGAAGATTGTGGGAAAAGAATTCTTTTCCGACGTTTTCAAAAGGCCCCTTCCCAAGGGTCGTTAAAACTCTTGATTTTATTGTAAAATGTCATAACTTACAATTAAAACATATAATTACCTCTTTACCCACCCTTGTTAACCCAGGTGTGAAGTATTACCATTCATCACCCATGGGACATTCAATTGCTTGCGAATTACACCCATTAGCCAATGGAATTGTTGATGACATAAAGATACTCTCTTGTAGTGGAGGATAATCACATTTCTTACATTGTTATGAATAAACTGGGTAAAACCCACAACATTATCAAGGAATATGGCGGCCACCGGTGGGCCTTCTTTCTGTGGCATTTGCCTTCCGACAATCCAGGGCAGACATTACAAATCTTTGTATACAAAAGCAAATATTCAGAAATACAGAGTGCTGATGCAGTCCATAGGGGTATGTGGTAGGGGTGACGTCATCCTCATTGACCCAGTTCCGATGTATTCCGTTAACTACATTCATCAATTTTATTTGTTGTAGACGAGGTAAAAATAGAAATGATGGTATATGGTTGACAAAAATAGATTAAATTTTCTCAGTGAAAAACTGAGATTACCAATCAAAATGCCTCATGAATAGTACATGAGAAGGAGAAAACATACGCGAGATAACCCAGGGGCGATGAATGTAGTTTACGGAATACATCGGAACTGGGTCAACGAGGATGCTCTTTACCACACAGCAAAATTTTAGACTTGTCAAAACTCAAGGCATCTGCAGACAACAAATCAAAGGTGGCTCAGATGATTGAACTTGCCTGTGATTATGTAGGAAACATTGTGGGAAAAGGAGAAAATGCTGGTTACCACAATGTCTCCTTTTTCCACAATATTTTTCAAAAGCTGTCTTTATCAGGGCCCTTAAAATTGGGCCCGCCTGGGTAGCACAGTGGTTAGCTTATCTGACTTGTGAGGGGGTAGTTGTGAGTTCAATACCCAGTTGAGGCAAACTTTCAGGTGACTTTTTTTACCTCTCACCTTTCATGCATGTGAGAAAAGTAGTCAGTGACTTGGAATGAAAGTTGTGTCAGTACTGGTGGGAGAAAGCCAGGAAAGACATGCGTAGGTGCACTGACTGCTGTAGTATGAACTAACCTGTTTAAAAGACATTAAACTCCAATGAAATTCAAAACAATCTCAGAATTCTGTGGTAGAGAGTTTACCCATTACTGTGCAGGCCATTTTTAGTACCAACTAGATGATATGAGACCAAGGAAACCCTTTTGAAAGAAAGGAAACTGTCTTTTTTTTACTACATTTGAAACCAACATGGTGTATGGAGCAGTCTCAGTGCTGAACAGTTGCTCTTTTTTCCCACAATATTTTAAAAAGTCATCTACTGCATGAGCATAATAATGAGAATTTTGTTTGGTAAAATCAGTAAGTGTATAATGTGAGCATTTTTTTCTCACACTTTAAAGAAATGAGTGTGGTAACCATTGGAATACATGTTTTATGGGTTCAAAGTATGAAAATACTTTCAAAGAATAATTCAAATTACAGAATACTTTACGCAAGATGTGGTACAGTTTGAAGAAAGGGGAATCAAGATCAGGCTTCTTAGTGTCATACATTTGGGAAATGTTTTTTTTCTTTTCACGCTTAAACATATGAGGGTATCCTTTGCATCAAATTGCTCCAACCTGTAACGCTTAAGTAATTCAGGCCCTTATCCCTTTACCAGAGGACAAAATTTTAGCTTGTCCAAATTGAAAGCATCTTGCAGACGACAATTTCATTGAGGCTCAAGTGGTACAATTTTTCCTTGATAGGGTAGAAAACTTTGTGGGAAAAGGAGAAAATGCTGGTTACCAGCATTTTCTCCTTTTCCTACCATGTTTTCAAAAACCGTCTATCCCAGGATTGTTAAAAGGGGGCATTGTGCAGTAAAGGTTTCTTGTTCTTTCAGATTGCTTTGGTTAAAGTCTTGCAAGAGGTTGGGATAAAACCTGATGGACTGTTAGGACATTCTATTGGAGAAATAGCATGTGCGTATGCTGATGGTTGTCTCACTGCAAAGGAAGCCATGTTGACAGCATACTGGAGGGGATATTGTGTGCAGGAGTCAAACTTACCACCTGGACTGATGGCAGCTGTGGGTAGGTTATGCAAATGTTACTTGGGAATGCATTTCTGGGAATATTATGTAAAGATGACAGTCATGGTAATTGACCCATTGATTTACAAAAACATGTTTGACATTTAGTCCATGTATCTGATATAGCTTAACCCTTTACCACATGAAAAAATGTTGAGACTCGTCCAAATTCAAAGCATTTGCAGATGACAATGTCAGTGTGGCTCAAATAATATGATATTTCTTTGATAGGGTAGAAAACATTGTGGGAAAAGGAGAAAATGCTGGCTATCAGCATTTTCTCCTTTTCCCACAATTTTTTCAAAAGGCTTCATCCTCAGGGTCATTACAACTCGGGATCGTGTGGTAAAGTGTTAATGAAAAGCATCAGAGGCTCACATAGTCATTGCAGCAGGATTCATTCCTATTTCATGGCTGATCATGGTTTTGATGATAGTAATGTGGGAAAGCAGCCAATGGTTTGGGAAGAATATTATGCGAAGCACTGGTAAAAGAAACTCCAGGAAAGCATTGATAGGTACGCAGGCTGTTGCGATATAACTGAAATAATGTTGAAAATGACGTTAAACACCATACAATCAGTCAATCAAGATTCCAACAAGTAGTTTCTCCCCTCCCTGCAATATTTTCTATACTGGTGAAGAACACACTTTCCTTTCCTGCAAATGTATTTGAGCCATTTTCTGTGAAAAAGGGGTCTAATGCATCTACAAAAAGTATCGACTTTTGTCAGCCTGCACAGTCCACATAGGCTGACCTTGGTCGATACATTTTCAGTTTTTTTCATGTCAAAGGACCAGTCTACTCCATGATTCAGTTGGTTGTTAGACAAAATGGGTTTCATGGATCCATAATTATGCGACGACTTGCGTGGCATAATGCACCATGGAGATGCATTAACTCTTTACCCAATGACAAAATTTTGGACTTTACCAGATTGAAAGCATTTGCAGACGACAAATTTAATGTTGCTAAAATGATGATTTATCTTTTTGATTGGGTAGAAAACATTGTGGGAAAAGGAGAAAATGCTGGTTACCAGCATTTTCTCCTTTTCCCACAATGTTTTCAAAAGGCTTCTTTTTCAGGGTTGTTAAAAGTCGGGATTGCGTGGTAAAGGGTTAAACCTCTTTTGCCAGAGTGTGGCTCATGTATGATTTGTAAGAGGTTTAGTATATATTTACTAATAGCTTGCACAGCAATGGGTTAGGAGAAGAAGTGAGCTGTATACTTATAAACATTTCATCTGGTAAGGACTAAGGGCATTTGAATTGTAATCAGAAAAATTCATACTAGTTTATCTCTATACCATACAACAAAATTTTAGACTTGTCAAAATTGAAAGCTGTTGCTTGTCAGGTTCCTACCTCAGGGCTGTTAAAAGTTGGGATGGTGTGGTAAAGGGTTAATCCCCACTGGTGTTGCTTGTCAAGAGGGAATGCCTTTGGCAAGATACATGTATTACAAGGCTTCAGCCTTGTATATGTCAGAAACAAAATTAACCCTTTACCACATGACAAAATTTAAGACCCGTTCAAATTGAAAGCATTTGCATAAAACAATTTCAAGAAAATGCAGGTTGCCAGCATTTTCTCCTTTTCCAACAATGTTTTCAAAAGACTTCTTCCTCAGGATCGTTAAAAGTCGGCAATGTGTGGTAAAGGGTTAATGCGTCTTTATGTTTTCTACCTAGGCTTAACTTGGAAAGAGGCCATAGAACAGTGTCCATCTGGAGTTGTGCCTGCGTGCCATAATTCTAAACAAACAGTCACCATATCTGGTGAGGCACAGAAAGTTGAACAGTTTCTTACAGCCCTGCGGAACAGACAGACGTTTGTGAAGGAAGTGAATACAGCAGGAGTTGCATTCCATTCCCATCATATGATTACTGTGGGAGAAAAACTGAGGGATTGTCTAAAAAATGTATGTGAAAAGTCAGGTTCTACTTTGTTCTGTCGGTTAGACTTTAAATTTACACCGCTGACCATTGTTTCGAGGATGGTTTTGTGAGAAAGCAGCTAGTGCTTGGAAAGAATATTGTGCAGAGCACTGATAAAAGAAACTTTAGGAAGGCATGGATAGGTTCACTGGCCGCCCCTATATAACTGAAATGATGTTGAAAATGGCGTTAAACACGATACAATCAATCAATCAAATTTACTCTTCACCAGTCATTATGACTTGGAGGAAGAAAGCTTCAGAAAACCTTCTTGGAAAAGAAGAAAATGATGGTAACCAGTATTGTCTCCTTTTGCCATAATGTTTTTTCCCCTTTCAAAGAAAGAAACCTAGAATTTGAGTCAATTGTAGTTTTGTGTCTGCTTTGGGTTTGGACAAGTTCAAAATCTTTTTGTTTGGTAAAGAGTTAACTCTTTACCACACAAGAAATATGTAGACTTGTCCAAATCGAAAACATTTGCAGACGACAGTGTAACCCTTTACCACATAGTCCAGAATTTTAACAAGCTGGAGGAAAGAGGCTTTTGAAAACATTGTGGGAAAAGGAGAAAAAGTTGGTAACCTGCTAGTTTCCACAATGTTTTCCAAAAAGAACTTCAATTTTCCAGTCACATTTATTTTGTTTTCTGCTAATGCTTTCAATTTGTACTTGTCTAAAAATCTGTTATTTGGTAAAGTTATAGATCTATGTGGCTTTATAAGTAAATTTGCCTTTCATAGGGCAGAAAACATTGTGGGAAAAGGAGAAAATGCTGATAACAAGCATTTTCTCCTTTTTCCACAATGTTTTCAAATGGTTTTTTCTGGTGTGGTAAAGGGTTAAGAGTTGGACTGTAGCGACAAGTTCTGCACAATCTGCTTTTAATCTACACTGTCTCCAAAGCAAGCTAACCATTTACAAAATGACACAAAATATACTGAGAACATGTTGAGACAAATAATAAGAAATTGAAAAAAAAATGTATTGTGGGGGATGGGAGAAAGAGGATAAAACAGAAAAAAAAGGAGAAATTGCTGGTAACTATCCACATAGCTTTCAAAATTCTTTTTCACTAGTATTGTGATAACATGTAATTATTGGTAAAAGGTGAAAATCATGCTAGGTGCCTTGAGGGTTATTCATGTGTAGTCAAGATACTAATGTGTCTAAAAATAGCATTTCCTTGTTAAACAGGTTTCACTCACCAAATGTTGGACTAAAATTTACAACAAAAAAAGGTCCATTTTATACTTATTTGTACATCAATATAAAGAATTCTCAAAAGTTTAGAAGTGACAATGTAAATAAAGAGCTTCTTAAAATAAGAATAATTAAAATTGTATTGAATAATTAATATGTATGAATTACATTTAGAAGCTCATTTATGTCCATGTTTTATAGTAAAATTTTAAATAGTGTACTGAACCCTGGCTTGGTATCGCTTCTCGGCCTTTTGGCTAAGATCAAAGTGTAGTATCTGTTCTTATCAGCTTAATATCTGATACGTTCCCCATAGGGGAACCTCGATATTAAACTGATTTTTGGACTTAGGTGAGATGTCAGGGGCTTGCTCCGCTCTTGCCACGGGTCGGCCTGGTATTGCAGTACCTCCAGGATTGGCCCACTTTCCCCCTTGGGGGATAACAAAAAAGAAAATGAAACAGAACACCAAGTCTTCAGAAATGCCTAGTACAGTTAACTGTCATGTGAATGTCAGATGCTGGTTGAGTTGTTTTTGGTATCAAGAATCAGTCAATGAATTTGACAGTTGACAAAAAATCAAAGGCTTCCCTTTATCCAGATAGAAATTCAGGTTAAAGAAATTCTGTTGGGAAATTTGCTTATAAAAATCTTTACCAAACAACAAAAAATTTAAAGACTAGTCCAAATCTTCAGACACATCAAATGTGGGCTAATTGATGATTTCTATCTTTGAAATGATAGAAAATATTGTAGAAAAAGGAGATGTTGGTTACCAACATTTTCTCCTCCCACAGTGTTTTCAAAAGGGTTCTTCCTTAGCTCTTTACCAAACGACAAAATTTTAGACTGGTCCAAATTGAAAGCATTTGCAGAAGATAAAATAAATCTGACTGAAGTTTTGAAATTTGTTTTGGGAAGGGTAGGAAACATTGTAGGAAAAAGAGAAAATGCTGGTTACCAGCATTTTCTCCTTTTCCCACAATGTTTTCAAAAGGCTTCTTTCACAGGGTCGTTAAAAGTCGGGATTGTGTGGTAAAGGGTAACCATGTTTAAAATGCAGGATTGTGTAATTAAGGGTTGACCCTTTACCACAAAATCCAGAGTTATAATGACCTTGAGAAACTAGGTAATCAGCATTTCCTCCTTTCCCCACCATGTTTCTACTCTTTCACAGCTAAGTCTCATAATTCCAGCCATATTGAAATTATCGCGTGCAATTGCTTTCAGTTGGAAAGATCTAAAATTTTGTCCTTTAACCCTTTCCCAAACAAGCCCTGGTTTTCACGTGTCTGCAGTACAAGTCTTTTGAAAACACTGTGGGAAAAGGAGAAATTGCTCGTAACGAGCAATTTCTCCTTTTCCAACAGTGTTTTCTACCCTTTTTGAGACCTTTCTGCCATTTTTATCAAATTTAAAATTGTCGTCTGCAATCTCTTTCAATTTGGACCAGTCCAAAATTTGTCGTTTGGGAAAGGGTTAAGAGTTAAGTTGCTGTGTCAAACTTGATTAATGTAACCAGATAGGATCAGAGGGTATTTCTCTTTAACTTACTCTCAACTTCATACAGACATGAGTAGGGCTGTCAGTAGCTTACAGGACTAGAGAACAGTGGGTCACTGGTTGGAATCCCAAGCTCGACCAATTTCTTTCCGAGGATTGATGATAGTCATTGTGACTGGATTCATTCCTCTCTCATCACTGATCATTGTTCGACGATAGTCATGTGGGAAAGCAACTAGTGGCTTGGGAAAAATATTATGCATAGTACTGATGAAAGGAACTCCAGGAAAGCATGGATAGGTGCACTGGCTGCCACAATATAATTGAAATAATGTTGAAAATGGCATTAAACACCATACAATCAATCAGTCAATATTTGTCTGATGCATCCCTGGCATAGAAAACCTTTGATGAAATTGGGTGAATATGATTTCAATCAATCAATCAGTCAGAAATGAACATGGAGGCATTGTGAATAATTGAGACTAGAGAAAATCCTAAAAAAAATAGCAATCATTGGGTTTGCCTAAATGTTTTCTTCACTGTTAAGACACAACAATGTTATTAACGATGTCTGATAGTCTTTTGTTTAACCCCTTACCAGATGACAAAGTATTAGATTCATGCAAATTGAAAGTATTTGCAGACGACAAACAAAATTTGAATCAAAAACATAAATTGTCTTCAGAAGGATAAAAAAATTTTTGGGAAAAGGGGAAAATCCTGATTACCAGGATTTTTTTTTTCTTTTCCAACAATGTTCCCAAAAGGCCTCATCCTCAGGGTCAGTAAAACTCAGAATTGTGTGATAAAGGGTTATCCCTTTACCACACAATCCCGACTTTTAATGATCCTCAGGTAAAAAGCTTTGGAAAACATTGTGTAACCAGCAGTTTCTTCTTTTCCCACAAAGTTTTCTACCCTTTCAAAGACAAATTTCATGTTTTGAGCCACATTTAATTTGTCGTCTGCAAATGCTTACAATTTGGACCAGTCTAAAATTTTGTTGTCTGGTAAAGAGTTTTGTCAGCTGGTAAAGAGTTAAAGATGATTGCAACTGTGGTAAAATTTAGATATGATATCTCAGCTTTTCTTTGATTATGGGAAGGTTTAGATTACTGTATACAAAATTAAGTTCGAAAATAAGTTTGGTTTTTCCAAAAACACTCACTATGTAACAAGAAGGAAACATAAGAAAAGTATTTATGTCACATTCTTTCAGAAAGATTTTTTGACACTTTAATCCTTTACCTCACAAGCTTTTAATGACCCTGAGAAAGAAAGCTTTTGAAAACATTGTGGGAAAAGGAGAAAATGCTGGTAATCACCATTTTCTCCTTTTCCCTCAATTTTTTTCCCCTTCCCAAATCGAATTTAAATTTTTGTTTCAAATCTAATTTGTTGTCTGTAAATGATTTCAATTTGGACATGTCTTAAACTTTGTCATTTGGTAAAGAGTTGACAAACAACAAAAATTAGACTTGTCCAAATGGAAAGTTTGTAGACCACAATTTAAATTTGGCTCAAATGAATTTGTCTTTGATATGATAGAAAACATTGTTGGAAAAGGAGAAAATGTTGTTTACTAGCATTTTCTCCTTTGCTCAGAATGTTTTTAAAAATCTTCTCTATCAGGGTCGTTTAAAGTTGGGACTGTGTGGTAAAGGATTAAGCAATCACTTATTGATTATTTTTCCACTTTGATTTTACTCTACATACAAACATTATGTGGGCTGCAATTTGTCAGTTTTATTTGCATATGTACATGTAAAGGGTTATGGATTGTGTATTGGATACAACATGAATGTGTAAACAGAATTTGATGCTAAAAATAGGACACACAAGTTTGTTGTTCTATTTATAACTATCAGCTATGCATACTGTCAGTGTGTGCGCTCTTTGATTAAATGCACAAAATGCTTCTGACAGCTATTTGTCTTGCATCTGTAAGATATTTCATAAGGATTTCATTATAAAAAAATAAAAATAACATGAAATATGAACTTTTCCTAGTGAAATGTTGTTGTCTTGAATTGTCATAAATGATTTTTTTTTTAGTAGAACACTCACCGAGATTTTTTAAACCTTTTTTCTTGTGTACACAAGAAATTTTAAATAGTGTACTGAACCTTGGCTTGGTATCGCTTCTCGGCCTTTTGGCTAAGATCAAAGTGTAGTATCTGTTCTTATCAGCTTAATATCTGATACGTTCCCCATAGGGGAACCTCGATATTAAACTGATTTTTGGACTTAGGTGAGATGTCAGGGGCTTGCTCCGCTCTTGCCACGGGTCGGCCTGGTATTGCAGTACCTCCAGGATTGGCCCACCTTCCCCCTCGGGGGATAAAAAACAAACCAAAAATAGAAAATCAAGACTCTAAAAAAAAAAGCCCTTATGGTTTAATGTCATGTCAGTGTCAGGGTCTGGGTTAGTTATTTTTGGTATGAAGAGTCAGTCAAAGAACTTGACAGTTGATGAAAATCAATAGAGCTCTACCCTCGACTATTTATGAGACATGGGAAAAGTTCACCAAACAGATATATTGTATGGAACATAAACTAAATGATTTAAATTAACCAAACGCCAGCTGTCAATCAAAAAAATCAATAAGCCAATCAACGATCAGTATTTTTCCATCCAGAGCGGAAGCCGTCTTGCCGTTATAAAACCTAGACATTCTGAATCATTAGGAGTTATAACTATATATAAACGTATAGTATATTTATGAGAAAAAACTAATGAATAACTTTAAAATTGATATCCATTATTAATCCTTACGACTGCAATTTCAAGATGCAGAGTTACACCAGGTAAAACTGTTGTTGCAGACGACAAATTCAGATTTAAAAGGAGAAAAATAAATGAATACTTCTTGTTAACATGCTTTTTTATTGTCATAAATTTTCCAGAATTTCAATCTTGGCAACATATTCCTGTTTCTTTACTAAAAGAAATGTATAGATAATATGTTAGACAACTGATTGGATTTTATCATGTTCAGTTATTTATTTCCTTTATCTTATTTTTCATTTAAATATATAGTCGGTAATTCATTTTCTTACCAAATTGAGTTGACTTGTTATTTTGAATGCTGGTTACATCTCTTTTGTTGAATCTTTTCCCCCCTCGCAAATTATCCTTAAATAAAATTTGAGTTGAAGAAATTCGGGTAAAAATGCTTTTCATATAGTCTTCATAGAAGTCAAACCTAAACAGCACCCCCCCCCCCCTCGTTTTTAAAGTAAATGCAGTGTAGGCACAGATTTGACGTTTGTTTTTAATTTAGAAGTCAAACCTAAAACCTAAACAGCGCCCCCCCCCCCCCCCCCCCCCCCCCCCCCCCCCCCGCTTTTAAAGTAAATGCAATGTAGGCACAGTTTTGACATTTGTTTAAATTAAAAATAAATGCCATCTTCCTCCATCAGTAAACCATTAAAAACGTTCCCATTGGTCTTTGTATTTTAACATATCTATGAACGCAAACTTAAAGCCTGTTAAATTAAAGACGATATGCCACCCTATATATATAACCATCTTTCCCCTCCCTTTATTTTCAATCTTTTAATCTCCCTCAAACTATTATTTAATCCTCAAAAATCAAGTAGGTACCAATCAAGCCATTTTCATTTGATTTGTTGTACATGTTGCCACTTTTTATGCAAAACATGGAGCAAGGGTTTATGCGGTATTCCTTTGATTTCGGTATACCACCCCAAAAGCGTCTGGTACTGTCCTACATGTAAAATTACACACACGTGTCATATCAGTCTGACTCTTTGTGACCGTCTATAACCCCTTTCAACGATTATTAGAGTTTGAAATTTGGATTATACATGTTCAATGTGTAAGTCAATTTATTTTTCTATTACTCTTACAGCATAGTATTTACCGGCGAATGCTTAGAAATATATTCATATTTTTATTCTTTTTATTCTTCTCCTCAGGTTTTTCCCTCAAACTTGAAAAAATCAATTTGGTAAACCTATCATTTGTTAATGTATCTTCTAATTTCAATTCAAACATCTGGTAATCATATTGCCCTGTTAAAAACATGTATATTTCATTCGGTAATGTAAAAGTCTTGCAATTTGTGGTGAAATTATTGAAGCATATATTACGGACTAAGTAATGGAAAAATCTCTAACTTTGAAAAAGCTTATTTTTGTCCAGGTAAAAGATGGATTGCATTTGAAGACCAAAGACTTTAAGAAATATTTAGGAAGCACGAGTTACATGTACACGTATTGTACCTACATTATCAAACGTAAGTGGCGTAAGAGGTGTAAGTCAACTGACTTCGAAATAAACAGTCTCTATTTCAATTTTCACCTATAAAACTTCGAAAAACCTAAATCCAAAAGATGTAACTACCTTTTCTCAAATTGTTCCCATGCTTATTTTATCTTGAACAATTATTTCGTGTTAAAGTATCTTCTGGTAACTTGCATATGTCTCCTAGCTAAGCCCTCATGTCTGGGTAATGTTTGTCTAGGTTTTTAGGTTCGCGGGTCACGTGACATCAGTGGGAGGAGCGATCTATCGTCTGTCGTTTGGTTAATTGTTAGAGGTGTCAAGAATGTAGTTATCAGAAAGAAAATGGGCACCTATGAAAGTTTTAACCCTTTCACATACAATCCTGACTTTTAACGACCCCAAGAATGAAGGCTTTTGAAAACAACGAGTGGAAAGGAGAAAATGCTGGTAACCACCGTTTTCTCCTTTTCCCACAATGTTTTCTGTCCTATCAAATACAGAAGTCATCTTTTGAGCTACTTTTAAACTGTCATCTTCTAATGCTTTCAATTTGGACCAGTAAAAAAAAATTTCTTTTGGTAAAGAGTTAAGATACTTATTACCTATGAAATATTGTTTGAAATACATGTCAATAGACATTAACTCTTTACCATGTGACAAAAATGTAGACTAGTCTAAACTCAAAGCATTTGCAGACGGCATTTCAAATGTAGCTCAAAACATAAAATTTATCTCTTAAAGGGTGGTTACCAGCATTTTCTTCGTTTCTCACACTGTTTTTGAAAGGCATCTTTTTTGGGGTTGTTAAAAGTCGGGATTGTGTGGTAAAGGGTTAATTCCAAGTAATAATGTCACAGAGCATGACTGACATGTAAAATTAAGCTTTGTAATCTGACGGGACTTGTCTAGGTTAAAATTCATTTTCAACAACTGTATCTCCAGATTGTAAAGAAGAAGGCCCGCTCTCGTGGTTGGATCAGCACTTGTATCCCGGAAGAACAGTGGGAGACAGACCTAGCTCAGCACTGCTCAGTGGATTACTTGGTTAAAAACTTAACAAATCCTGTATTATTTCAAGAGGGTCTTGTTCATGTACCAGAGAATGCTATCGTTATAGAGATAGGACCTCATGCACTGCTGCAGTCCATTTTGAAAAGATCTCTCGCACCGAATGCTTTCCATGTTGGATTGATGAAAAAGGACCAGCCAGATAATGTTTCTCACCTGTTCCAGAGTCTTGGAAAGTAAGGTTGTTTGATAGCATTCTCCAAGGCTAAGCCATAATAAGAAAATCTTGTGATCAATTCCCATTGTTGGTGTGGGTCATGTTGGATTGTCCTTAGGCAAACCACCGCAGAGTCTCAGCGTAACACTGGAAAGACATAAATAAGTGAGCTATTACCTTTAACCCTTTACCAAATGACAAAATTCTAGACAGGTCCAAATTCAAAGCATTTGCAGATGACAAATAAAATGTGATTAATATTTTTCAATTTGTCCTTGAAAGAGTAGAAAACATTGTAGGTAAAGGTGGAAATGCTGGTAACCAGCATTTTCTCCTTTTTGTACAATGTTTTCAAACGTCCTTTTCCTTTGGGGTCGTTAAAACTGGGGATTGTGTGGTGAAGGGTTAAATGACTATAACATCGAGGAAATCATGCTGTGTCCATTGTGCATCACCTACCATGTTTTGTGCGGGAGTGAACAGTTACCTTATGTGCATTCTAGAGCAGATATTTTCGGCCGAATATTCATGAAAGTTGATCAGAATGTTTGTCATAATATCTCGGACATACATGTATTATAAAATGGGTCATATTGGTTGAAAAAGTAAGTCACTGGTGCAAATCTCAGAAAAACTGTTTGCGTACTCTTGGGGCCACATTTTCTGTTTAAAAGTCATGAAAGTTGGCCAGAAATTTTGCTTTGATGATATCTCATATGAATTTGAAAGTAGGTCATATGGGATCCAAAAATAGGTCACTAGGACAATCATAGATAACTGTGTGTGCACTCGGGAGGCCACATTTTATGTCTAATACTTGTGAAACTTTGTCAGAATGAGTGTCTTGATGATAGCTCGGACAACATCGAAAAGGGTAAACTAGGGTCAAAGGGTAGGTCACTGGAACAAATCTCAGAAAAACGTTGTGTGCACCTTAAGGCCACAATGTCAGTCCAATATTCATGGAAGTTGGTTGGAATGTTTATCCTAATGATTTCTCCAAGGAATTAGAGAAAAGGTAAAGTTTAGCCAACAAATAGGTACCTTGGACAAATCATAAAAAAACCTTGTGTATGCTCTAGATAGAGGGCATATTTTCTGTCCAAATCTCAGACCATTGGTCAGAATGTTTGACTTAATAAAATCTTGGACAAGTCTGAAAATGGGTCACATGGGGTCAAAAAGTAGGCCACTAAAAGCATTGTGTGCACTCTAAATAAGAGGTCTCATTTTTGGTCAAATTCTCATGAACATTGGGGCTGCACTCATAGTACTGGTGTAACACATTCAAGAGCTATATTTAGAAAAAAACTTAATTGCCATTATGCAAGCTGAATATTATTGTTTTGTATATGTTTGACATCATCACCACCAGAGTGTAACTTAATGAATCCCAAATCATCTTAATCACGTGAGTGCTTTAGGGCCAGTGGTACTCTTGCTCATATGAATAAAAACATAATGAATGTTCAGAGATTTGTTTCTGTTTGTTGTTTTTAGACATACTTATGCTATTTGGTCTAACTCGTTAACAAACAACAAAATTTTGGACCGGTCCCAATTAAAAACATTTGCGGATGACAAATTAAATGTTTCTAAAATGATGATTTCAGTCTTTGATAGGTTAAAAAACATTGTGGGCAAAGGAGAAAATGCTGGTTACCAGCATTTTCTCCTTTTCCCACAATGTTTTCCAAAAGGATTTTTTCTCCGGGTTGTTAAAGGCCGGGATTTTGTGGTAAAGGGTAAAAAATTTCTCTTGTTTGTAGGTGCTACATAAATGGAATGAACTTCAGTCCACTTGCTGTTTTTCCACCAGTGGAGTTTCCTGTGCCAAGAGGCACACCTATGTTGTCACCCTTGGTGTCATGGGACCACAGTCAAACATTTGACCTCCCAGACCCTGGTAATTTTATCAGTGGTGGAGATGGAAAGAATTGCAAAGTCACCTATGAAATTGACCCAGGTGAAGGTGGGCAGGACCATTACCTTACAGGTCATGTGATCAAGGAGAAAGCCTTGTTTCCTGCTGCAGGATATATTGTCATGGCATGGAAGACTTTGGCTAGGTACCATGGAATGTTGCAAGATGATCTGCCGGTAGCTTTTGAGAATGTTAGAATTTACAGGGCTACTATACTGCCCAAAACAGGTCAGTGATTTACTGGGGTATTTGTTTGCAGTACCTTGACAAAATTTTGGACTTGTCCAAGATGAACGCATTTTCATACAACAAAATAAATGTGACTCAAAAGCTGAATTTTGTATTTGAATGTGTTGAAAACATTGTGGGAAAAGGAGAATATGTTTGTTACCGGCATTTTCTTCTTTTCCCACTATGTTTTCAAAAGCCCTTTTCATATGGATCGTTCAAAGTCAGGATTGTGTAGTAAAATGTTAAGTGTTTATCTTCTGCAAACCACTGAAACATTACGGCAAAAGGAGAAACTGCTTGTGATGAGTAATTTCTCCATTTGAAACATGTTTTCCATGTGTCAAATCTCAACATGTTGTTTATCCACTTTTCAGGTATGTTCTCAACATTTGCAGTCAACAAATTTTGTGCGGCTTGTTACGAGCATTTCCGCCCTTTCTCGCAATATCTTTTTAACATCTTCTTCCGAGGGGTCCAAAAAATGATGTATTGTTCTGTATCACACAATCCCAAATTTTAATGACCTTGACAAAGAAAGGTTTTGAAAACATGGTGGGGAAAAGGAGAAATGCCAGGACTTTCTCCATTTCCCACAATGTGTTCTACTCTTTTATAGACCAGCTGATCATTTGAGCAACATTGAAATTGTTGCATGCAAATGCTTTCATTTTGGATGAGTCTAAAATTTTGTCATCTGATGGAGAGTTAAGACAAATTTTGCCATACATCAAATATTCTTTGCGTAATTTGTATTAGTTTAAATTTAGGTTGTAAAGTATGGTAGCCTGTAGAATAAGAGGGGTTTTCAGAAATGACATATTTTTCCGACCCTGAGCAAAAAGCCGTTTGAAAACATTGTGGGAAAAGGAGAAAATGCTGGTAACCAGCATTTTCACCTTTTTCCCACAATGTTTTCTACCCTATCAAAGACAAATTTCAAGTGCATCTAGATCTAGCTGTAACCAGATTAAAGGAGTTAACCTATGATATGATGTTGACATTTACAAAAAAATGTGTATTTACTTATAATTATACAAATGTTCAACCTTGCTGTATTTCCCTCGATTGAGAAACAACTCAAAGGTCACTTTTTCAAGTCTCTACAGAACTACAGATTGCGGCATTGTTTCCCAGTATGATCAGGAATGGCATAAACAGTGGATCTATCAGTACATGCCATGCATTGAACTTAACAGGGAAGAAATAAACTCCTCTAAAGCATGACATTCATCACTCGAAAAATAATGATGCTGTGTAACTCAAGTAAATGGGACCAAGATTTTTTAGAGCCTGTATCTTTGGGCAAAGTCATAAGAACCACACCAAACTTGGTGATAACATGGCAAAATGCTACAAAAATACACTGACATAATTTCAATTACCATGCTCTATAGGAGTGTTAAGTTATCAACCCTTTACCAAACGACAAAAATTTAGACTTGTCCAAATTGAAAGCATTTGCAGACAAAAAATTTAATGTGGCTCAAATGATGAAATTTGTCTTTGATAGGGTAGAAAACATTGTGGGAAAAGGTGAAAATGCTGGTTACCAGCATTTTCTCCTTTTCCCACAATGTTTTCAAAGGTATACAGATAATTGACCAAATAATTGGACTGCCCCATGTCCCCGTTATCAAGGCAAAATAGATAGCCTTTATGCCTCCAGTATAATATAATTGGTACAAACGCTTCATTTTCTGATTACATGTGAATTTTAAAGAAAAGTGATATATTTTTTGTGACTCTTTGTTGACTAATGAGCTTTTTATAACAAAAGTCTATGTTATTTTTTAATATCCCTTGTAATTGGTTAAATTGAAAAAACTCTTTAGGTTTGCTGAAGTTCACTGTAAGTGTAATGCCAGAAATTGGTGATTTTGAGATTCAAGAAGGGTCTGGACTAGTATGTAGCGGGCGGATCTTCAGAAAGGAAGACATGCTCCATATCAAAGACAACACACAAATGACCACGCCTGTTAGTCCTTCAAGGAAAGGAGAACTCCAAGTAAGTTATGTTCTTTATTTGTTAATCCATTTACTTTTACAAAAACAACTTTTTATGCATCTGCAGTGACATTTTTTGGGAAAAAATCGTGGGAAAGAAGCAACTGCTTGTAAGATGCAATTGGTCTTTTCTTCACAATGTTTCCATTCTTCTGGAAAAAATGTTTTCTTCTTCACTGGATTAATAATGAACTTTTTACTTTTTAGTATTAACAACCGGTTCCCTGCAAGGAAAGGCTTCTGGACCGACTGTTGGAAAAGGAGAAAATGCTGGTAACCAGTTGCTGGCAGAAAAATGAATTTCAAAATCAGGAAAAAAGTAAAAAAAAAGATAAAGTGACCTGGCAGCATTTAACCCTTTACCACACAACAAAATTTTAGACTAGACCAATTTCAAAGCATTTACAGATGACAGATTCAACTTTGGTACAAATGAGCTTAAGCTCTCTGATAGAGTAGAAAACATTGTGGGAAAATGAGAAAATGCTGGTTACCAGCATTTTCTCCTTTTCCCACAGTGTTTTCAAAAGGCTTCTTTCCCAGGGTCATTAAAAGGCGGCATTGTGCGGTAAAGGGTTAACCAAGTTTTGAAATTAAGTTCACTGCCAGTGACTAACACTTGGACCAACCATATGATAACAGATTGTCATCTTCACAAAAATTTCAATATTTTTAAATGCTATGATTTAAACTTGCCTATTTTTGTTTACTATTGGCAGCTTTATTGTTATTTTAAGAGATGGATTCAGCTTTTGATAAGCATAGTATTTTTTCTGCAGCTCACAGGGGACGAAGTGTATAAAGAACTTCGACTGCGAGGTTACGAGTACAAAGATGAGTTTAAAGGTGTTGTTCAGTCAGATAACAGAGGTATAATAGTTGATTCTGAGTTAAAGTTTTGTGAAATCTGGATTGTTAAAACATGAGTTCCTGTACCAAACAGCCCCAGTTTTAAATAAACCTGAGGATTGTATGGTGTTGAATGCTATCGTCAACATTATTTCAGTTATATTGCCTCTCCCGGCTGACCATTGTTTTGACGATGGTTATGCGGCAAGGCAGCCAGTAGCTTGGAAAGAATATTGTGCGGAGTACTGGCAAAAGAAAGTCCAGGAAAGCATGGATAGGTGCACTGGCCCCTGCGATATAACTAAAAAAATGTTGGAAATGGCATTCAACACTATACACTCAATCAATCCAGTTTTATTGCAGTGATAGGGAAGAAAACATTGTGGGAAAAGGAGAAAATGCTGGTTACCAGCATTTTCTCCTTTTCCCACAAACATTTCAAAGTGCTTCTTCCTCAGGGTCATTAGAACTGGGGATTATGTGTTAAAAGGTTAAATGATAGACTTTGTCTTTGTAAAGATGGAAGAACATTGTAGGAATAGAAGAAAATTCTGATTCCCAGAAGCCTTTTTCCTCAGAGCTTTTAAAACATGGGACATGAGAACTGATTAATTGATTGAATGTTGTTTTACCCTGTTTTCAAAATTATTTCAGTGATACCACGATTACTACCCACATATTAATGTTTTCCTGGGTTTCACCAGTACTACACAAGGGCTCTAAAGTGTCTTGCCCAAGGACACTTCCATGAAAAAACCCAGTGCTTCCAGTGAGGCTCGAACCTAGGACCTCCAGGTTCTGAGTCCTACACTTTACCATTGATCCAATTTAGACCCTAGGGATTACCAGCATTTCTCCTTTTCCTACCATGTTTTTTCCTTAGGGTTGTTAAAATTCAGGATCATTTGATAAAGGATTAATTTTACATTTTAAAGGCCAAGCCCCGGAGCTCAGTTGGTAGAGTACAGGACTTGAGAACAGGAGGTCGCTGGTTCAATCCCTGGCTTGGCCAATTTCTTTCCGAGGATTGATGATAGTCAGTGCAACAGGATTCATTCCTCCCTCACTGCTGACCATTGTTTCGATGATGGTTATGTGGGAAAGCAGCTAGTGGCTTGGAAAGAATATTGTACGAAGTACTGGTAAAAGAAACTCCAGGAAAGCATGGATAGGTGCACTGGCCGCCGCGATATAACTGAAATAATGTTGAAAACGGCGTTAAACACCATACACTCAATCAACAATCAATTTACATTTAAGGTGAGAATGGTGTAATCCAGTGGACTGGGCGATGGGACACCTTCCTGGACGCCATGATGCATCTGTCTCTTATAACCCAACCCTCGCCCAAACTGATACTACCCACAGAGTTTAGAAGTATTTTGATAAACCCTGAACTGCAAAAAAAGAGGACCTGGCAACTGTCAGTGGACAAAACAGGTATTTTCAAAGGGCTCTGGATGATTTATATCCGTATTTGGTGTTTGGTAAACCCTTTACAAAACAAAAAAATTTTAGATTGGATAAAATTCAAAGCATCTGCAGACCACAGATTCAATCAAGATCAAAAGCTGATTTCTTTTTTTTTTGAAGTAGATAGAAAACACTTTGGGAAAAAGAATTAAATGCTAGTAACTAGCATTTTCTCCTTTTCCCACAAAGTTTTCAAAAGAATTCTCTTGGGGGTTATTAACCACGGGATTGTTTAATAAAAGGATAAGTCATTATAGCTTGGGCTATTTTAAGACGAACTTAGATGTTACAAACTGCACTAAGGGTCAACATTACAAAAGAAAGCAAAAAGAACTTTCAAGTGCATTGAAAAAGAATATGGAAAACTCATGGCTTTTCACAAGCAATTTCCCCCATGTTGTTTTCCAGTGCATGTAGCTCTTTTCCACTTGACATAATTTTAACCTTGTCCAAAATGAAAGCATTTGCAAACACCATGGCTAGGGTGGTCGTGTTTGGCTCTTAAAGAGTAGAAACATTGTGGGTAATGTTTATTTCTCCCTTTCCCACAGTGTTCTCAAAAACCTTCTGTGTTAGGATTATTTGGTAAAAGGTTAATTGCAGTATTTTAAAAATGTTAAATATTTAAAAAACAAAATTGCTTGAGAGAATGCAAGGTTCACGTCACTGGTGCTAAATCCTTGTACCATAACTGAGCATGTAAATATGAGTTAACCCTTTACTACATGACAAAATTTTAGACCTGTCTATATTGGAAGCATTCGCAGACGACAATTTCTGTGTGGCTTAAATGATGTGTTTTTTCTTTGATAGGTTACCAGCATTTTCTCCTTCCTCCACAATGTTTTCAAAAGGCTTCTTCCTCAGGGTCGTTAAAAGTTGGCATTGTCTGGTAAAGGGTTAACACAGACTGGTATCAGTCCCTCAAATGGAGAATTTTTGTGTGAAATTGTGGTTGGGGGGCGGGGTAGAGCTTCGACTTCTTGCAACAAAGGTTCGGGATTTCAAATTCCGCAATGGGGGGGGTCAACCTTTAGAACCACCCACATAATGGCACGAGTATTGGTTATGGTTTCCAGGATGCAATCACTGAGAGTGGTCAGTATGAATTGTGAGAACTTGTTTTACAATTAATGTAAAATATGTATGAGCCATGCTCTAGCAAAAGGGGGCGTAATGCATCTCCGTGATGAATGATACCTATCAAGCCATTACATAATTATGGATCTATAATAGCCATTTTTAGCTCACCTGAGCACGAAGTGCTCGAGGTGAGCTATTGTGATCGGTCAATGTCCGTCGTCCGTCCGTCATGGCAACAGAATGAAAAAACTTAAAAAATCTTCTTCTCCAAAACTGTAAGGCCTAGAGCGTTCATATTTGGTATGTAGTATTGTCTAATGGCCCTCTACCAAAATACTTCAAATTATGGCCCTAGTGTGGAAATTGACCCTATGTTGTGGGTTCTCGGATTTTCCATAGGGATAAAGAAGGAAATCTTTAAAAATCTTCTTGTCCCAAACCGTAAGGGCTAGAGCTTTCATATATGGCATGTAGCATCATCTAGTGGCCCTCTACCAAAATACCTCAAATTATGGCCCTGTTGTTAAAAATTGGCCCGATATTGTGGGGTCTCGGATTTCACATAGAGATAAAGAAGGAAATCTTTAAAAATCTTCTTGTCCCAAACAGTAAGGCCTAGAGCTTTCATATTTGGCATGTAGCATCATCTAGTGGCCCTCTACCAAACTATTTCAGATTATGGCCCTAGTGTTGAAAATGGCCCTATGTTGTGGGTCCTCAGATTTCACATAAAGATAAAGAAGGAAATCTTTAAAAATCTTCTTGTCCCAAACCGTAAGGGCTAGAGCTCTCATATATGGCATGTAGTATCATCTAGTGGGCCCTCTACCAAAATACTTCAAATTATGGCCCTAGTGTGGAAATTGGCCCTATGTTGTGGGTTCTCAGATTTCACATAAAGATAAAGAAGGAAATATTTAAAAATCTTCTTGTCCCAAACCGTAAGGGCTAGAGCTCTCATATATGGCATGTAGCATCATCTAGTGGCCCTCTACCAAAACACTTCAAATTATGGCCCTGGTGTGAAAATTAGCCATATTTTGTTGGTCTTGGATTTCACATAGAGATAAAGAGGGAAATCTTATGACAGCTGAGTTGCATTTCAGGTGAGTGATTTAGGACCATCATGGTCCTCTTGTTTTGAACAACCGACTTGATTGTTAGGCAATATGGTCCTTTGACATACAGAAAATTGACCAATAGTGAAAAGTTTTGGCCCAGGTCAGCCTGTGCGGACTACGCAGGCTGACCTGGGTTGATACTTTTCGCGGATGCATTAAGCCCCTTTTCAGAAAGCATGGCTCATATGTTTGAGAGCATTTTGATAAAAATCATACAATAAAACTGCAAAAGAAAAAGACATAAAAAAATGTATTGTTCTCAACACCTGATCTAATGGGCCAGGGAAAGCCTTGGGTACTTGAAAAAACTTGAACATACCTTATTGTATCTTGTGCAGATTGGGATTGAATATCTGATTTTTTTTTAAAATCTTTACCAAACGACAAAATTTTAGACTGGTCCAAATTGAAAAAACTTGCAGACGACAAAATAAATGTGACTCAGAAATTAAAATTTGTTTTTGGAAGGGTAGAAAACATTGTGGGAAAAGGAGAAAATGCTGGTTACCAGCATTTTCTCCTTTTCCCACAATGTTTTCAAAAGGCTTCTCTTTCAGGGTCATTAAAAGTTGGGATTGTGTGGTAAAGGGTTAATCAAAGCCTATGGTGTAGGTATTTAAACTTCACATTTTTGATGTCCAGTGTAATATGTAGGGTGTGCTAGTTTACTTTTTCATCACTAAAGGCAACATGAATAGCACTATTACATCACTTTGATCATGGCCAGACTATGGTTGTTTCCTCCTTGATGTTCTCAACATTTGGGGTTTATGTCAGTTTCTAGCTTGGCAAAGTGGCTGAACACTGCATGTTACCTCGTACCACACAATAAAGTATTCTAACGACCCTGAAGAAAAATGACTTTCGAAAATATTGTGGAAAAGGAGAAAATGCTGGTAATCAGTATTTTGTCCTTTTACCACAATGTTTTCTACCCTTTCAAATACAAATTTTATGAACTGAGATACATGCAGTTTGTTGTCTGCAAATGTTTTCAATTTGGACAATCATACAATTTTGTCGACTGGTAAAGAGTTAATATCATGTTAACACCTAGGCTGCTCCGCAAAACTCGAGGACCTTTTGCAGACTATGTAGATCAAGATCAGATTGTACATAATGTGCAGTCTGATCTTGGATTCACTGTGTCCAATTAGGAGGTATCTTTTCCCCCTAAAAATATCATTGAAAGCTTGGTTTTTACTATTGGTTTGAAAGTGTCATTCCCTTATTTAGCAGGATAAGGGTTAATTTGTGCATTTTTGCCATAAACATACTTATATAATGATCAATTGCTCAGGTTTGAATGGTGCGTTATGCTACTTTCAACTTAAGTTTAGCTCACTTATCCCTTTACTGCACAATGCCACCTTTTGACGACCCTGGGAAAGAAGCCTTTTGAAAACATTGTGGAAAAAGGATAAAATGCTGGTAACCAACATTTTCTCCTTTTCCCACAATGTTTTCTACCCTATCAAAGAAAAGTTGCGCTTTTTGAGCCACATTGAAATTGTGGCCTGCAAATGCTTTCAGTTTCAACAAGGCTAACATTTTGTCGCCTGGTAAAGGGTTAATTATGGTGCACAAAAAATTTACAATGAAAGGAAATTACACTCTAAGTTACACTCTAAATATATCTTATCATTTCTAGTGGCAACAGGGACTGTAGATCCTTACAGTAACAGTATAGTTGCCGGAGGTGTTTGCATCAATGGTGCTGACTTGACCTTAACAAGGACAAATGTAGTACAGAGTGTTGTCACAGAGACAGTCAGATTTGTACCGTATGATTCGGGGAAACTGACTGAGGAGCTTGCAAGAAAATCAAGTGATGTGGTCCAACTCAAAGCTTACCTTGAAAAATGTTCCAGAATTGCATTGAAAAGCTTATTGAAAGTTCAAGAATACCTTGACTTGTCTGGTAAAATGCCAGAAGTAAAATCACTAATTGCTACTGTTATGAAGGTTACAAAATTTGACCCAGAGAAGGAATCTATAGAAGATGGACAAACATTTTCTGGAATACATAGTCACAGTGGAATTTTGAAATATCTAAAAAGACTGGAAGCTCTTCCAGTTGGAGACACTTTTGAAGCCAATCTCAGTAATTTATATGAGGCTTTTGAAGCAGACATTAGAAAAGACCCACTGATGATGTACAAATATGATCCCTGTGTACTGAAACCATGTTTTGACACTGTTCATGAAAACACCGACAGTTCCACATTAAGAACTCTTATCATTGACCAGAATGGTGGAGGAGGAATTGAGAATATCAGACAGTGTGCTGAATGCCATCCTGACCTTCAGCTTGACCTTTCTGTTGCGTCAGACCAAACATCAGATTCCAGTGAGGTAACACTGAAATGGAAGATTGGAGATGGAGTCTTAGATAATATAAAACCATATCACCTTGTTGTAGTAGAATCTATCAGTGATCAAAACAATCTGAAATGGGCTTTACAACAAGTCCTAGATCTGCTGTCTGAGAAAGGATTCATACTTTTGAATGATGTTACAGATAAGCTGGAAATCATGGTGGCACTGCACAGTCTAAGGTTCAATAATGTGAGTATTGAGGATAAAGAATCAAGGGACATAGGCCATTGGTCAACAAGAACCTCTTGGAAACAGATTTTTAAAGACTTGGAACTAGATTTAGTTTCAATGAAATCTGATCAGCTTCAGTCAACTTGGTTTTTACTCGGGAAATCTACTGAGAAAGCAATGGCCAGTAATCAGTTGACCATCAATGTTGCTGACCTTGAATGTGACTGGGTGGCTGAACTTAAAGAGAAAATGGTTGCTTGTCAGAAGAGACCAAAGGGAGAAAATTTGTGGTTATACTCGAAGAATGAGCCTTACAATGGTATTGTTGGATTAGTGAAATGTCTCAGAAAGGAACCAGGTGGATCTAGAGTGAGGTAAATAATTTAATTCTGATGTATTCATATGACACAGTTTTAATTATTACTTCCCTTGCAGCATACTACTTAGAAAATGTTCTATTGAAATATTGTTAGTTAACCCGAATGAAGTTTAATTTGGAAACATTGTTGCAAAAGGAGAAAATGCCCATTACCAGTGATGTCGCTCTCTGGGACAAGGAGATAGCTTTTCCCAAAAAAGTACCCTTGAGACAGCAAAATTTTTTTTACAAATAAAGTTGGAGCAAAATAAAACTTATATTGCCAGGGGGGGTAATTTACTTTTTAGTTCAATAACCCTAATTCGGCTAAATAAACTAAACTTCTAAGCTGATATTAAAAACCCAAATTTTGCTGTGTCAAGGGTACTTTGTTGGGAAAAGCTATCTCCTTGTCAAACAGTGTAGATCCAAGATCAAATTGCACATTCTGTGCAGCCCAATCTTGATCTACACTGTCTGCAAAAGGTCAGTGAGCCACACTTAGCAGCCTAAGGGTTCCATTTCAGTTTACTTACCTTGCAAACACATGTCATATAGTTAAAAAATAATCATGATTAGTCATGTATCACAATCACATATTGAAAAATATTTACTCAGTTAACTCTTTACCTAACAACAAAATTGTAGACAGGTCCAAATTGAAAGCATTTGCAGATGACAAAATGAATGTGATTGAAAATTTGAAATTTGTTTTGGGAAGGGTAGAAAACATTGTGGGAAAAGGAGAAAATGCTGGTTACCAGCATTTTCTCCTTTTCCCACAATGTTTTGAAAAGGTTTCTTTTTTTTTTTTGTTAAAAGTCGGGATTGTGTGGTAAAGAGTTAAACAGTGTCATGTTTGTTGGATGTCAATATAGTATTTTATGGTCATCTTTTCAGACTTTATAAAAACATGACAAGAAAGGTAATGTGAAAAGAAATACTAGTTAAGACTATGTCAAAATTATATGTTCCCTGTTTGTGTAAAGTGGGGAATGTTTCTTTTGCATTTAAGAAGATATTAACCCTTTCCCACACAATTCCTAGTTTTAACAATCCCAAGGAAGTTCTGAGGCTTTAAAATATTGTGGGAAAGGAGAAACTGCTGGTAACCAGGATTTTCTCCTTTGCCCACAATCGATGTATTTTCTACCCTTCCAAAGGCAAATTTTAGTGTTTTGGACACATTTAATTTATTGTATCCAAATGGTTTCAATGTAGATCAGTCTGAAATTTTGTCATTTGGTAAAAAGATAAAAAGAGCAAAGACAAGAAACTGGAATTCTGATATAAAAGAAAAACAGGAAAACAAAAACGTGAGAAATGAAGAAGAAAAGAAGAATTTCATGTTTTTCGTAAATTGTCTTCTTACATATCAAATACACGTATTTACAAAGTAAAGCTTCAGATCTTATCTTATGATGTGATTTACATTTACAGATGCATTTTTGTCGATGGAAATTGTCCAGATCTAGATATTGATGATATCAAGCAAGCCAAAATCTTTGCTGACCTTGTAAGAAATGACCTTGTGATGAATGTGTACAAGGAGAGGGTTTGGGGATCATATAGACATCTCCCTATTGAACTTGGTAAGTGTTGAATTTGAATTTGTAATTCTGTAATATCATTTGTAATTACAGTAACTTTATATTTGCTGCGTATGTTTGCATTTGCTACATTATCCTGTATTTTGAATACCCTGAACAATGAGGGAAAAGCACAAAATACTGGTAACCATCATTTTCTCTTTTTCTCACAATATTTTCTGTCCTTCCACAGACATAAAACATTAGGCATATCTAATTTGTAGTCTGCAAAAGCTTTCAGTTTGGACGAGTCTCAATTTTGTTGTCTGTTAGGAAGTTAATGAGGCTGACTTGACCTGTACGAGGATGATTCTAGACATTACCTAGCTGTGGTTTTTTGCATTTAACCCTTTACCACACAATCCGGACTTTTAACAACCCTGAGGAAGAAGCCTTTTGAAAACATTGTGGGAAAAGGAGAAAATGCTGGTTACCGGCATTTTCTCCTTTTCCCACAATGTTTTCTACCCTATTAGGGACAAAAAATTGCCATTTATCACATTTAATTTTTCGTCTGCAAATGCTATCAATTTGGACCAATCTAAAATTTTGTCGTGTGGTAAAGAGTTAACTTGAATTTTGAATTCTGCACCAATAACAACAACGCATTATATAATAAATTTTATCTCCATTCTTTGTTCTTTTGTAGGTGAAATTTTTCAAAAGTCATCAAATGCCAGTGTTCAAACAACAGATAAATCAGCAGAGCCTGTGTGGGTAGGATCCCTGAATGACTCAGTATATTCAGTTTATAATGACCTTGAAAAGGTGACCTGTTTCCCAAGATTCTGCTCTATATCTGACAAAGATGTTGCCATATCAGTGGATACCTTCAACTTTCATGATCCTGTCAACAATTCTAGTTCGATGAAATACTATGGCATGGAATTCAGTGGTTATGATGATAGAGGTCAAAGGGTCATGGGGATTGTCCCATATGGAGTAAGTGCTTCTGTTTGAAAAAACTGCACCAGGGATTGCTACAATGTCTATGCCAGCTGCATGTTCATTTGCAGACTTTGTTGTACAGTCTTTCAGGAAAATAATGTTGCCTGTAAAGTCCAGTTTTAGCTGCCGTCAAACCTGTATTAACCGTCTACCAAATGACAAATATGTAGACTTGTCCAAATTGAAAGCATTTGCAGATGACAAATTAAATATGTCTGAAAGGATGGAATTTGTACCTGATAGGGTAGCAAACATTTTTGGAAAAGGAGAAAATGCTGATTACCAGCATTTTCTCCTTTTCCCATGATGTCTTCAAAAGCTTGATTTCCCAGGGTTGTTAAATCACAGGATTGTGTGGTAAAGGGTTAAGCAGGCACCCAAGGAACACTCAAAATGTGTTGGCTTAACCCTCTACCATAGGACAAAAATTTAGACTCGTTCAAATTGAAATCACTTGCAGATGAAAAATTAATTGTGGCTAAATTAGTTGGATTTATCTTTGAAAGGGTAGAAAACATTGTTGGAAAAGGAGAAAATGCTGGCTACTAGTATTTTCTCCTTTTCCCACAATGTTTCAGAATTCATTTCCATAGAGTCATGAAAATACGGGATTGTGTTGTAAAGGGTTAAGATATGTCTTTGATTAATACAGGTACTTTACAATATAAATGTTTGGCTTCTTTTGCAATCCAGTAAGTGCTTACTTGACCCTTTACCACACAATCCTGACTTTTAACGACCCTGAGAAAGAAGCCTTTTGAAAACATTGTGGGAAAAGGAGAAAATACTAGTAACCAGCATTTTCTCCTTTTCCCATGATGTTTTCTACCCTTCCAAAAACAAATTTTAATTTTTCTGTTACATTGATTTTGTTGTCTGCAAATCCTTTCAGTGTGGATAGATCTAAATTTTGTCGTTTGGTAAAGATTTAATAAGGGTTAAAACAGCTTGTGTTTCTCTTTTTTTTCTGCTATCATCAGGCTATGTGTACCAAAGTGGGTGTAGAAAAACACCATTTATGGAATGTTCCTGAGGACTGGACATTAGAAGAGGCCAGCACAGTGCCCATTGCCTATTGTACAGCCTACCATGCCCTAGTGAAAGGTGCCAAGCTACAGAAGAGTCAGGTAATATGATTATTAACTCTTTACCAAATGACAAAATTTTAGACTCGTCCAAATTGAAAGCATTTGCAGACGACAAAATTAATGTGGCTCATAAATTGAAATTTGTTTTGGGAAGGGAAGAAAATATTGTGAGAAAAGAAGAAAATGCTGGTTACCAGCATTTTCTCCTTTTCCAACAAAGTTTTCAAGAGGCTTCTTTCTCAGGGTCGTGAAAACCTGGGATTGTTTGATAAAGGGTTAATATTGCTGTACAATCCTATGTTTTGTAGGGAAGTAGACTTATTACATCACAGTGAGAAATAAAGAAAATGCTGGTAACCAGCAGTCCCTTCTTTTCTCACAATGTTTTCTACTCTTTTCAGAGACAGTGCCATTGCTTGAGCCATATGTTATTTGTTGTCCGCAAATACTTTCAGAATGAACAAGTCTAAGATTCTGTTACTTGGATTAAGTGTAGAACACCATTGTGCTTATGGACTATGTCTGCTATTGTGGGAAAAGGAGAAAATGCTGGTAACCAGCATTTTCTCCTTTTCCCACAATGTTTTCTACCCTATCAAAGACAGTGTCCGTCATTTGATTCACCAGTTGTTGTATGCAAATGCTTTGGATTTGGACCAGTCTACATTTTTGTCGTTTGGTGAAGAGTTAACCCTTTACTGCACAATGCCGCCTTTTGACGCCCCTGGGAAAGAAGCCTTTTGAAAACATTGTGGGAAAGGGAGAAAATGCTGGTAACCAGCATTTTCTCCTTTTCCCACAATGTTTTCTACCCTATCAAAGAAAAAATGCACCATTTGAGCCACATTAAATTGTTGTCTGCAAATGCTTTCAATTTGGACAAGGCTAAAATTTTGTTGTGTGGTAAAGGGTTAAATGCTTCCACGGAATATTAAATTGAATCAGTACAAAAGGTTTAACCCTTTACTACACAGTCCTGAGTTTTAATGACCCTGAAGATGAAGCCTTTTGAAAACATTGTGGGAAAAGGAGAAAATACTAGTAATCAGCATTTTCTCCTTTTTCCCACACTGTTTTCTACCCTATCAAAGGCATATTCCATCATTAGAGCCACATTTGAATTGTCGTCTACAAATCCTTTCAGTTTGGACATGTCTACTTTTTTGTCGTGTGGAAATGAGGTGATGTCATTTTTAGACATTTTTAGACATTCCATATTTACTGTTGGGTTCTGTTTCTACTGGTAGAATGGATCCACTGCTGGGAAAGTAATGTAGAACTTAATAATTGTGATACCTATATTATTTTTTTATTTCAGTCTGTTTTAATTTTGGGTACAAGCCTTCAGAGTTTAGCAGCCATTGAGGTTGCGTTGAGCTGTGGGAGTAACATATTTGTAGTCATTGAAACAGAGGATACTAGAGCCACATTAATGGAAAGATTTGGAGATAGAATAAAGCCAAAACATGTTTTGGTGGACAAAGATGGATTTTTTCATCTTGACATATTACGGCAAACCTGTGGTTCAGGTAAGTAAGCAGCTATTCTCAATTAATAGGGCATGGGAATGTATTTTTCTGTATAATTTAACACAATATTTTTAACGTGTGCGGTTATATAAGAAAATGTCAAGTTTTTGTCATAGCTTTGGGCTTGGCAGTGTCATCATGCAAAAACTTTGAAAATTTGTCATATATCTCTTAATACTGAAGATACTTACTTCAAACTTGGTCACTGCAACCCTTTCAACTCCATAGGCAAAATAAGGGCCTTTTGCGGATGGCATAGATCCAAGATCTGACTGCATGTTCTGTGCAGACTAATCTTCAACTGTGCTGTCTGCAAAAGCCAATAAGAAATTGTGTTACTTCCTATATCTAGAATTAGACTATCAATGAGGGTTATTCTTCAGTTACTTCCCTTGATTCCTCTCCAGTATTACATTGGTCCTGATTAAGGGGTTACTTGAATTTTATCTTTGATTTTCTTGCACTACACAGATATGTTTCTGAGATAATATCTTGATTAAATCTGGTCAGATTTTTTTACAAATCAATTATATAATTATCTCTGATGATTGGAAACAAAATTTCATTTAAAATTACATGGGGTCCTTAAATATTTATCATAAATCAAATTATATTTATTGCAACATCCCCAAGGGGATGAAGGCTAAAAACAAAGGAATACAGGTAAAAGCACCAATCTGTAATTTGGTTGCCTTTTAGTCTTTATCTGGCAAGGGAGATAATAGGACTCACAGGAATGGCCCTCATTCAAATAAGATTGGTTGGTGAATACGGCTCTAGCTTGATTAGTTATATGTGAAACAGATACAATCTACAATCATCAACCCCTTTTTGTCCAATGGGTGAAAGCATGCTTTTGTGGTCAGTATAGATTAAGATCAGACTATAAAAAACATGCATTCTGATCTTGGATCTATAACAACCACTTCTTTTCTCAATCTATAAGGTAAAAGTCTTACTGATGTTTACTTGATTGTAGTTTCAGGTGTCAAAAGAAGTCGAATTTATATGAGCCATGTTCTGGCAAAATGGGACTTAATGCATCTCCAAGATCTGTGATACCAAGCAAGTTATCACATACTTATGGATCAATAAAATCCATTTTGTATAACAACAGACTGATTTAAGAGGTACACTGGTCCTTTGACCTGCAGAAAATTGACCATTAGCAAAAAGGTTCAGCCCAGCAGGGCTGAACTGGGTTGATACTTTTCACAGATGCACTAAGCCCCTTTTTCACAGAGCACGACTCGTATTATATTCGGGGCTGAAAGGGTCGAGGATGTACTATGTACAGTATTTGATACATTTCAGCCATGCTCTGTGAAGAGGGGGCTTAATGCATCTGCAAAAAGTACCGACCCAGGTCAGCCTGTGCAGTCAGCGCAAGCTTACCTGGGCTGAAACGTTTTGCTTTTGGTAAATTTTCAGCATTTCATTGAACCAGTGTACCTCATGATTCAGTCGGTTGTCAGACAAAATGGATCTTTTGGATCCATAAATAAGTGACAGCTTGCTTGGCATCATGGTTCACGGAGACGCATTAAACTCCTTTTTGCTAAAGTATGGCTCATTCATAGTGACAGTGGGTAAAAAAGATTCATATATATTCCGTAGTAACAGAAAAAACAATGACAGAAGAGACAAATTACCCTATCAATGATTTTCTGCTCTGTATTATTGTTACAGGTATTGATGTAATTTTCAATCCTGTAGAAGAGACAAAGCAGAAACATTTCCGGATGCTGAAAGTTGGAGGACATTACTTCCATTCTGCTGCCAGCAGACAACAAAGTGGGTTATTTCATTGGTAGATGCTGATACCTAACTCTTTACTAAACAACAAAATTTTAGAATGGTCCAAATTGAAAGCATTTACAGACGACAAAATAAATGAAAATTTGAAATATCTTTTGGGAGGGGTAGAAAACATGGTGGGAAAAGGAGAAAATGCTGGTTACCAGCATTTTCTCCTTTTCCCACAATGTTTTCAAAAGGCTTCTTTTACAGGGTTGTTAAAAATCGGGATTGTGTGGTAAAGAGTTAATCGAGTTTACCCATTGCTCATGAAGAGAAATATTAGATATACTGGTGACTAGTGCATTTGAAACAAAGATATAAAATCTGAAAACCGTTTTTCTTGGCTTAGCCGAAATTTTTATCAATCCTTTACTAATGGGGAAAATTCAGACTTGTCCCGTTGGACAGAATTTGCAGACAACAAATAGAATGTGTTTCAAATTATTTATCAGACAATAAATTTTTAGCGCTGTCCATATTGAAAGCACTTGCAGGTGACAACCAAAAATGTGGCTGAAATGGTGCAATTTTTCTTTGAGAGGGGAGAAAACATGGTCAGAAAAGGAAAAAATGTTCGTTACCAACATTTTCTCCTTTTCCCACCATGTTTTCAAAAGGTTTCTTTCCCAAAGTCGTTAAAAGGCGGCATTGTGCAGTAAAGGGTTAAATATGTCTACAGTAGGAAAGAAAACATTGTGGGAAATGGAGAAATGCGGGTTACCAACATTTTCTCCTATTCCCACTATATATTTTCAAAAGCCCTCTACCTCAGAGTTGTTAAGCCCTGTGATTGTGTGGTAAAGGGTTGAAGTCATTTTACAAGTAACTTAAAAATAGTTTTAAACACCTAACAAAGATCCAAGGTCAGACAGTGTATTTTGTGGCCATCAATCATAAAAGCAACTCCAGTTGTGCATGGTTCTCTAAGGGAACAACGCTTCATGGTGGTGCATGAAGTATATGTCTTTATCTACCATTGCAGAGATTTCCCTTCAGAAGATATGTAAATATGTGAGTGTGCTCTCTGAAGACCAACTGGATGAGTCCAGTTTCACCTTGTCTCAATTGATGCAGCAGGGCTTATCAGAAAAAGTTATAAAACCATTTGGTACAAGAGTATTTAAAGAAGACAAACTGGCTGAAGCCTTTGCTTACAAAGGTGGCACTAGAGGAGGTGTTTCAATAAAGGTTTGACTGAATTTTTAACTAGACTAAATTTGTTTGACACCATAGAACCCTTAAAGTGCCTGTTTCATCTTTGGTTATGTGGACCGTGTAGATCAAGATCAGATTGCACAGATCTGTTCTATATGATTTCCTGTGGCATTTGGTTCATAAGGAATTAAAACTTGAAATATTTTAGTCTCTTTTGTTAACTTTGTGCTGTAAGAATACCTTTCAATCATTTGCATAATATTCTCTTAGAATATTCAATATGCACATGTAGTTTTAAGTCCATTGTTTCACTTCTTTTTGTGCATAGCATGTCTTGTTTTGAAAGCAAGGCATCTTTTCATGGCTTAGTGCAAGAAAATATAAGATACAATTAATCATCTGTGAATACTATCCATTTTGGCTATTTTGAAGCTTGTCATTTGGTAAAGACCTAAATAAAATGAAAATGTTGATATTTTTCATCAGATTGGAGATGAGGCAAACAGAGGACCTGCTGAAGTCTTAGCCAGACATAAGATCTACTTTCATCCCCATAAATGTTACATTATAACTGGTGGACTTGGGGGTTTCGGTTTGGAACTGGCAGAGTGGATGATTGAGAGAGGGGCAACCAAACTGGTTCTCTCATCTCGTTCTGGTAAACTTAAATGAAATGTTTTTGCCTTATATATATGAGCAGTGCTCTGGCAAAAGGGGCTTAATACATTTCTGTGATGCATTATACCAATCAAGACATTACATAGTTAGGGATCCATAAAATCCATTATGTCTAATAAGGTAGACTTTTGCTTCAACATATTAAAAATTGACCAGTAGCGAAAAGTTTCGGCTCAGGTCAGCCTGCGCAGGCTTACCTGGGTTGATACTTTTTGCAGATGCATTAAGCCCCCCTTTTCACAGAGCATGCCTCATGTGTTGCATTGAACATGCAGCAGAGATTGTTATAATAATAATAAGTACTTAGTTTAAAGAGGGTGAAAAAAAACCTCATTTAGTTGTTAAACTAATCTCCCATGAGGCCCTCTTTAAAAAAAAAAAATAGAAAATGAAATATCCATTGTAAATTTGAGTTACCTATAACTTAGATATAAAATGCTGGTAGCATTTGTCTTTGAATGTGTTAAGGGAGTCTAATGTTTTGATGTTGAGAGGTAGGGTATTCCAAACAGTTGACCCAGAGTATGCAAAAGACCTTTTCCATGCATTTGTTCAAGGCTTACCTAACTTAAGATTTAAGTTATATATTTTGTTCTTAAGGAATAATTGGAATTTTCATCATTTGCTTGGTTGAACTTACTGGTTATGTAATTTGGGGTCATAAGGTTTAGTACTTTGTAAATCATGACACATCTTAGGTACTGTACTCTTTTATCAAAGGGAAGCCAATTAGATTGTTTGAACATATCAGTTGATGGTGTCATTAGCTTTGCATATAAAATAATCCGGGCAGCCCTTTTTTGAAGTTTAACAATGGTTTCAATGTTATTTCTTGAGCAAGCTCCCCAAATAGCACAACAATAATCTGATAGAGGTAATATGTAAGAACAATAAAATAGCTTCCTTGCATGTAGTGGAAGATAACTTTGGAGTCTTTGCATCAGGGTAATACGGGATGAAACTAGTTTACAGATATAATCCACATGTGAGTTCCATGTTTTTTATCAACTTGGATACCTAGTAATTTATGAATCTCTACATTGCCAACAATTTCTTCATTTATTGATAAATGTAAATTGCTTTGATGGCTAAGCTTAGGGGCAGTACCTAGTAGCATTGTCTTTGTTTTAGATATGTTAATATACATTCCAATATGTAAGCACCATTGATTAATGTTTTTTAGGTCAGTTTGAACATGATTTTCAATCTCTTTTGGATCAGTACTTGTTGTGTGGAAAGTTGCATCATCTGCATACATATCTGTCCTGGTTTTTTCAACATAGAGTGGTAGGTCATTAACATATAAAAGGAATAAGATAGGGCCTAAGATAGATCCTTGTGGAACACCATATTTGATAATTGCTGTAGAGGATGTTGCACAGTTATATTGTACTTGTTGAGTTCTATTGCTTAGGTAGGACTTAACCCATGTGACTGTAACATCATGAAAATTATAAAGTAAAAGTTTATCAAGTAGGATTTTATGGTCAACTAAGTCAAACGCTTTCTTCATGTCTAGAAATACAGCTCCAACAAAATTCCCTTTATCAATGGCAAGAAGCCATTCATCAATTAGTTTTATAAGAGCAGACTGGCAAGAATGAAATTGTCTAAAACCTGACTGATGTTGGTGGAGAAGATGATGGTTCTGAGATTTGCATTTTGTTGAATATAGTACAAAGATTTGTGTTAAGTTGTCCAGTAAATACTGTTGAGATTTGCATATCGATGAAATAGACTTTTTAAATGTGCAATTTTTTCTTTATGATAGAGAAATTTGTTATTTGTTGAATATAATATAGATGATATTTTTTTGTGGGGTGGAAGATGGAAATTTATTTCATTGAGTGAACATCATTGGTAATATTTTGTTGGGTGAAAATAATATCAATGATGTTCTTGAGATGAAATAAATTTCAATCTTTCACCAAAAAAAAAAACCCCCAAATATTCTTTTTATTTCATGCTTCTAACCCCTTTTTTGTTGCTACTTTCACCAAAATCCAGTACAGTTGTTTTTGGTAATTCCCCATGGTGTACCCCCTTCACATAGCAACACATTACAATATTATGTAAAGCATGAGAAATATAGGGTAAATGCGCACAGATTACGTCGTATTTCCCTCTGGTTGAATGGCACCCGCTGTTTACCTAGGTAACTAGTATGTGGGAACTACTGTTTCCGCCTCCAATTGAAGAGTTAGAAAATATGAAATTGATATTTTCACTGGTCGTAACAATGAAATACCAAACCATAATCCACCATTATTTCTCGATAAACTACTGAAAAGCATGAAATAAGTTGCATTAATTCGTGTATTACAGAAATGTGCTCTTTACGGAGGTTGCAAAGGGGAGATTCTCAGTGACTATGGTGGACATGATGTCAATATGATATATGTATTGTCTTAACCCTTAAAGCACCTTCCACAACTATAGTTGCCATTGTGGACTGTAAGGATCGACATCAGACTGCACAAATTGTGCACTCTGATCTTTGATCTACACCGATTTGCTGTAATACTGCTGACAAAAAGCAGCTGTGAAATTGCAGTTATCTGTGTTTTATTCTAGACTGAAAATGTACATGGGGTATATTCAGAGCTTTATGGCTTAGCACCTTGCTTTCGTAGTTAACTCTTTACCATGCAGTCCCAACTTTTAACGACCCGGTTAAAGAAGCATTTAGAAAACGTGGTGGGAAAAGGAAAAAAGTGCTGGTAACCAGCATTTTCTCCTTTTCCCACCATGTTTTCTACCCTTGCCAAAACAAATTTCAATTTTTTAGTCACATTTATTTTGTCGTCTGCAAATGCTTTCAATTTGGACCAGTCTAAATTTTTTTTGTTTGATAAAGAGTTAACTCGCAGTAAACAGATCTTCAAGATCTTTAAAAATCTTCATATACATGTGCATTGAGAAGAAAAATAAATTTACAACTGTCACCTAACCCTGCTCAAGTGCTTCCTATAACTGAGGTCAGCTTGTACCAATGTTGTACTAGTGTGATTGTGGTAAGTTAGGGAGTAAAATCAAAGCACATTGGCACAACAGGCCATTATGTTGCCAGTAGGCTTACATCTACCCACCTTATATCTCTTACAGGTGTAAGATCCGGATATCAGTTTAGGAAAATTCGCCTGTGGAGGTCCAAGGGAGTGACAGTTAGAGTAAGCAACAGAAACATTTCAAACATCCAGTATACTAGGGAACTGATTACAGAAGCCAAGACTCTGGGTCCTGTGGGTGGAGTTTTTAACCTTGCCATGGTAAGAGCCAACTTATAAAAGTTAAGGTCATGCACAGCCGACTTTGTGTTCAAACTTAGATTTTATTAATGCTTCATACAGTGAGAAATTCGAAAAAATAGATATCAGTCTGAGGAGAAGAAGAAATGAATTTCTTTAAAAGTTGAAAGTTTACTCCGTAAGTTGTGTCAAATTATAAACTAGGCTGTTTTCAAAGAAAACATTAAGTTATTGTCGTAGCCTCGGGGCCATCTGCATTGTTGTGCAAAAACTTTGACATTTAATATCTCTAATTACTGAGGACTTTAGTTGCTCCAAACTTGGACAAGTTGTTAGCTAGCCAAAGGGGAACACATGCTACAAGGGCAGGTAACCTTGAAATGTATTTTTGACATAGTTTTGCACCTTTTTTACTTGAAATTTTCACTAAAATCAAGCATTTGCAGGTGAGGGTTTGCACCTGCATGCGATACTCTTGTATTTACATAACTTTGAAATTTCATGCTCAGCTGAGTTGAGTACAGAAAGATTTTTGAGCACTAAGACAGTCTCAGATTTGTCAGTTAAGTATTTATGACAAGTTTAAGGTCTCTTAAGTAAGAAGCCGTTTGATGCCATAAAGTTGTTACTTTGCAGTTTAGACAATCAGTTGACCATGGATTCAAGACAACCTGTGTTGCTACAATATATTTAAAGAACTGAAAACAAGTACATGATATATAGTATCACCTAAGAAGTTTCTACAAAGATAGCTAGAATTTAAAGCTCTTGGTTAAAAAATGCAAGGATTCCAGGTGAACAATTTCATGGCTCTTTTGATCCTGTTGTATTACCATCATTCTCCTGTTTTTATAGGTGTTGAGGGATGGTTTACTTGAATCACAAACTTTGAACAATTTCTTGTCAGTTTGTGATCCCAAGATACAGGGAACCAAGAATCTTGATCAGGTGACCAGAGAAGCTTGCAACAAGACTCTTGATTGGTTCATTGTCTTCTCCTCTGTGAGCTCAGGGTTTGGTAACATAGGCCAAACAAACTATGGCTTTGCAAATTCTGTAATGGAAAGAATTTGTGAGAAAAGACAAAAAGATTCCTTGCCAGGTGATTATAATCATAATATAAACTTACCTACTTTCTTTGGTCAACATTTTACCTAATTTTGGATGGGAGAAAGTGCTGATACTCAGCATGTTCTCTTTTCCCAAAGTATTTTCTACAGATCCAAGACCAATTTTATCATTTGAGTCACAGTTAAATTGTCACTGCAAATGCTTTCAAATTGGACGACTAAAATTTTATGATGTGGTTAAGAGTTAAAGGTTTACATAGATACAGGATATGACATAATTTGGCATTCAAAGTAAAATTTTATTAAACAAGTCTAGAAAAATGCTATTAACCCTTTCCCAAACAATGAATTTTAAACTGGTCCAAATTGAAAGAGTTTGCAGACAACAATTTTAAATTTGATGAAAATGACAAAGTTCTCCAAAAGGGTAGAAAACACTGTGGGAAAAGGAGAAATTGCTCGCTATGAGCAATTTCTCCTTTTCCCACAGTGTTTTCAAAAGACTTGTACTGCAGACACGTGAAAACCAGGGCTTGTTTGGGAAAGGGTTTAGCAAGCCTCTGGCAACCTTAATAGCATCTTTGTGGATGAGTTTAATAAACTTTTGTTTCAAAAGCCTACGAATGTCAGATTCCTTTTATAACTTAACAAAATCTCTTGAGTCAGAATATGCAAAATAATACATGCATGCATTGTAGTTGGTATAAAAGAATCCAATTCACTTCACCTGAAAAAGTGTAAAATGGCATCATACACAGCATTACACATGTGCTTATCTCAAATGTGTGTAAGACAAGAAAATTTGTAATGAGTGCATTTTAGTGAAAACAGGGAAGGTTATGTAATATATTTGTATGTGAGGGTTGACTTGAAAAATTTTAATACATATATATGTAACAATTTCACTTTTTCAGGAATAGCCATTCAATGGGGAGCTATAGCTGACGTTGGTGTTGTACAAGAGTCTGGCAATGCAGGTGACAAAGCAGTGGGTGGTACCCTCCCACAGAAACTGGTTTCTTGTCTGGAATATCTAGAAAAGTTCATGTTGAATTCTCAGCCTATAGTAACAAGTTTTGTTCCAGCCGGACAAACTAGAGATTCAGCAGCTGATGGCGGAGCTGCTACTAGTGAAAAGCCAACTCTTCTTGATACAATTTCCAGAATTGTTGGTAGGTCCTTTGTGCTTGACTATATAATTTTAACCTTTAACCCTTTCGCACACAATCCTGAAATTTAACGATGTAGAGGAAGATACCCTTTGAAAGCATTATGGGAAAAGAAGAAAATGCTGGTAGCCAGCATTTTCTTTTTTTCCCACAGTGCTTTCTACCCAATCAAAAACACATTCCAGTTTTTTAGCTACAATCATTTTGTCATCGGCAAATGCTTTGAATTGGAACTAGTCTGAAATTTTGCTGTTGGTAAAGAATTAAACCTTAACCAAACAATCCTGATGTTAATTACTGAGAAAGAAGGCTTTTGAAAACATGGGAAAAAGAGAAAATGCTGGTAACTACCATGTTCTCTTTTTTCCACAGTGTGTTTGCCCTTTCATAGACACCCTATCATTTATAACACATATAAAAGGGTCTGACGAAATACTGAAATGCCACCGAAACACCGAAATACCCCAGATTTTTTTATTTTTTATTTCTGATTTCAAACAACTGAAGTTGTGGTGTTTGACACAAATTGTAATCATACTGACGAAGGAGGGTTAGTTTAAAACCTAATGACAAAATAACAACATTCCATTGAAGCCCAACGTGAAGAATGTGCACCGGAATATCCCACCGGTACTGTAAATGTTCACCGAAATACCCTTCCGGCGTAGTAAAATTTGTCGATTCAGGGATTCTACATCTGCAATCTCACTACAGCAGCTGTGCTTGTGCACACGGTTGATGTGTCTGATTTTTATCCATAACTATGCTGGCAAAAATAGTTTTCACTTACAGTCGAGCCTCATTTATCCGGACACTTCTGTTTTTAGCTCCACTGGCCGAAGGCCAGCGGGCTTATGTCATGGCCCGGTGTCCGTCGTGCGTCCGTGCGTGCGTCCGTCCGTGCGTTAACTTTTATTTCAAACATCTTCTCTGAAACTACCCATCCAATTTTCATGAAACTTCACAGAAATGATCCTGCCATGGTCCTCTTCAGAATTTCTTGAAAGAATTTGATTCCTTCAAAAACTCTGGTTGCCATGGCAACAAAACTGAAAAATATTGGAAATCTTTAAAAATCTTCTTGTCTGAAACCATAAGGCATAGGGCTACCAAATTTGGCATGTAGCTTTATGTAGTAGACCTCTATCAACTTTCTTCAAATTATAGCCCTGGGGTCAAAATTGGCTCTGCCCCAGGGGTCACAAGTTTTACATAGGCTTATATAGAGAAAACTTTAAAAATCTTCCTGTACCTAGCCATAAGGCCTAGAGCTACCAAATTTTGCATGTTGCTATATCTAGTGGGCCTCTACCAAGCAGGCCAAAATTTTAGCCCTGGGGTCAAAATCAGCCCCGCCGCAGGGGTCACAAGTTTTACATGGGCTTACGTAGTGACAACTTAAGAAATCTTCCTGTTTTGATTTTTTTTTTGAAATTAGCCTTGCATCAGGGGTCTTATGTTTTACAGAGGCTTCATATGGACAAAACCTAAAAATCACCTAATTTATAACTATACAGCATAGACTTCTATTATTTTGGCATCTGGCTTTATCTTGTGGACCTCTACCAGGGTTCAAGTAATTATAGCTCTGGGATCAAAAATGGCTTAGCCTTGCGGGCCTCAACTTTCACATGGGCTTTTACAGAGAAAACTTCGTAAGTCTTCATTTTGAAACCATTTGGCTCAGAATTGAAATGTTTAGTATTTACGGTTTATATTTATAAGCCAGTGGAGCGATACAGGGCCATCATGGCCCTCTTGTCTATTAATGTTTCCGGATCAGCCGTATTTCCGGATCAACGAACTGGGATTGCTGGCATGGCATCCAAGTTATGCTAGGTTAGTTCCCTTCATGTTGATAAGGGACTCCGTGCATCGTAAGAATTGCAACAGCGTATGTTTTACACAAGCACTTGTATACATGTCATTATTGCTCCAACGATTGTTCAGATTTATAGAATAAAGGGGGTCATAAATTTGCATTTTGCCTTTTTGTTATTTGTGTGTTTTTGTACATGACTTTTTCCTTGTACATAATTACATGCACATGCATACCTATTGTGCAAACAGGTGCGCTTGTAAAACTCGGCACATTTATGACTTTTGAAAACACCATGAAAAGGGCGAAACAAAAAAAAACACGACATGCACAGTGTTTTTGGATGTGTCGTCGAAATCCCGCGTTAGTGGTTTTTTGGATGGTCTTCTTTGTACTCACAAATGTCTTTTTTCACGGAAGTCGAAACTTCAACTCGTTGTCTTTTGCTGGTGGTGAAGACATTCTGTTGATTTCTGATAATTGTGCTTTCAAAGTGGTAAAATGGCAAAGAGTAATTGAGAATATTGATTGCCAATTGATGCGATATGAAAGACAGGCATATTTTCAATCATCTTTATGATCTGTTAGGGGTAAAATATTTTCGAAAAACCTACCAAAATTTATCGTGTTTGGCGGCCATTTTGTGTGTACGTTGGGGAACATAAACATCTCGAGTAACGCGTGAATCAAACTTTTTTTTTTCTTATGGTTTATGTACCATTTAAATTGAAAATATTTGTTTTTTAAAGCGAAGGATTATTGAATAATATGCAAGCAGCCGGTATGTTCATATTTTAGTTTTGCCTTTAATTTTGAAAAGTGAGTTTAAACATGCCCACAAAATCTTTGCGGACATTTCAGCTATTTTTTTTTAAGCGATCATTACTGTAATCAAGTAGATCCAGTAATAATTAAACAACAAAAGCGTGGAATTGTCAATTCAGTGCTATGTGTATGGATAATCTGCAAAATTGACAATTATCGATGGCACGAGAACGTCATTTAACAGTTTTCGAAAACACTACTAATTAACAACACGTGTGTTTTCAATACGTGTGAAAATTGTCTGCAACAAATGACACTAGTTAGACTGATACCCGTGTTATTCACGACGCACCAGTCCAAAATAACTCGAAGTAGACTGTATTTATGATATTTATGATAACCAGTCTATGGTACTGGGGAAAATATCAAGTCTAAATTGTGTGTAAACTGGTAGCCTGTTATCGATCTTTGTATCTATCGGACGGTTACGGGAGATACAACGGGTACCAGTTTAAATTGTCTGATACACAGTCAGGCCACGTCTGGTTTATCAGACAAGGTTTGTACTAATTCTTAACCCTTCGTTCCCGTTTTTTTCTTTCCGGTTCCGGAACGCGGATTTCCGGAATAAAAAGTAAAAATTGTACAGAAAATATCCGTTCCCTGATGTTTTTGTCCGGATCTTGAGATTTCCGGAATTATGGAGCCCGGATAAACATGGCTCGACTGTATATGTTGGATATAGATGAAATTAAAAATCACCAAATCGCAAAAGCCGGCAGCCATTTTAAATCTGTGGTTAACACGTTACCAGGCATAAATTGATAAGACAGTTATAATTCCACCAATAAGATTATTAATAATAACCATGCCATTTTAAAAATCACAATGACAAACTTACACAAAATAAGTTTGATCATATCAGCCGAACACCTTCAATTACGATTGCATCACTTTAACAGAACAGAACAGAACCGAGCTATTTGTGCATTTCGATGGATCAGAGACCTTCATTCTGATTTGGGTCTACTTCGTCCACAAATGATTTTGTATGTGTATTTATTATTCAAAGAAATAAGAAATTCATGTGATCATATGATACTGATAATTCTTCGGGTCTAGATTGGCGTAATCAAGATAGGGTATTTCGGTGTGTAACAGACCAGACACACAAGTGTTTCAGTGATTGTTCTCTATGTAAATTAATGACGAATATATTAACAACATCATTCTTCTCATTAATGATTGATACTTTCATTGAGCGTATTTTCAGTTAAAGAAAAAAGAAAGAAAGAAAAATACTGCCAACTAATATCAGTTATCTGAACTTACTATTGAAAAAAATAGGGGTATTTCGGTGGCATTTCGGTATTTCGGTGATTCGTCGGACCGCATTTAAAATGTTGTCTGCAAGACTTATGCTTTCAAATCAGCCAAGTCTCAAATTTTTTTTTTAGGTAAAGAGTTAATGTTGTATCAAAGGCCACTGAAACTCCCTTGGTCTATTACAGGATAATGAAATTTTCTTTATTGGACACCATTACTATAAATAGCACATTGGCAACTGCCTCTATATCATATATAGTAGGACAAGCTCAAATTTTTACCCCTGTCCCCTTTCAGAGATAATATTTAACAGAAAACAGAAAAATAAAACTATTTACCATTGCAGATGGGTTAACAAACTTGCTAGACGCAGCGATATTATTAGGTCAGATAGAGTGCCAGTAACATGGACAAAGCATCAAGCAACTCATAACGAGAATAACAAATGAGAAATAGTAGCCTGAATTAGACACGGCATTGCAACTGAATGTGCTTCCATTAGTAAAAATAGTTGCCTTTGATTGTATTAGGTATCATGTTGCCATTGATTCTTGTTTATGTGTGGTCCCTGTAGTAGGTCTAAAGGCGCCTTTAATTTGTAGTGTTCCACTTATCATTTAACCCTTTACAAAATGACAAAATTTTAGACTGGTCCAAATTGAAAGCATTCCCAGACAACAAATCAGATATTGATCAGATGGTAAGATTTGTCTATGATAGGATAGAAAACATTGTGGGAAAAGGAGAAAATGCTGGTTACCAGCATTTTCTCCTTTTCCCACAGTGTTTTCCAAAGGCTGCGTGGCTCAGAGGTAAAGTGTGGGAGGTACCGGGTTCGAGCCCTGCCTGATCTGCTGGATTTTTCGTGGGAGTGTCCTTGGGCAAGACACTTCCGAGCCCTAGCCTAGTACTGGTGAAACCCAGGAAATAAATGAATTTGTGAGCTGTCGCAGTGATACAACTGAAGTAATGTTGAAAGCAGTGTAAAACATCATTCAATCAATCAATCCTCTTGGTTGTTAAACTCTGGATTGTGTTCAATAGATAGGATTTGTCCTTGGAAGGGTAGACTTCATTGTTAGAAAAGGATAAAAAATAGATGCTGGTAACCAGCATTGTCTTCTTGTCTTCTGTACCCACAATATGTTACAAAAAAAACCAGTCTAGAATTCTGTTGTCTTATAAAGAGTTAAGCACTTGCGTAATGTTAACTCTTTCACAAACAACAGAATTTTAGACTTGTCCAATTTTGGAGCATTTGCAGATGACAAATGAGGCTCAATTTGAAAGGGCAGAAAACCTTGTGGGAAAAGGAGGAGAAAATGCTGGTTACCACCAGCATTTTCTCCTAATTTCACAATGTTTTTAAAAGGCTTCAACTTCAGGGTCGTTAAAACTCAGGATTGTGTGGTAATGGGTTAAATTTTTACCTTTATGCAGAAATGAATTACTAGTCATTAGGCCTGCTCTGTGGTTTGTTATACAGGTATCAAAGATAAGAGATCATTGAAGAAAGAAAGTAAGCTATTGGATCTTGGACTGGATTCACTGATGTCTGCAGAAATACGACAGGACCTTGAGAGAAATCATGACATGGCCCTAACTGCAGATGAAGTAAGATTTGTGTTAACCCTTTACTACACAATGCTGAGTTTTAACGACCCTGATAAGCCTCTGAAAACATTGTGGGAAAGTAGAAAGTGCTGGTAACCAGCATTTTCTTCTTTTCCCACAATGTTTTCTACCCTTCTATTACAAATCCCATCATTAATTTTGAGTCACATTTAATGCATGTGTTTTGAATTTTGACCAGTCTAAAATTTTGTCATTTGGTAAAGTGTTATAAAATAAGAATTGTCTCAATTTAAGTTGAACATGGTAGATCTAGTTTATGTGATGTAGACAGGTTACAAAGTGGAATATAAAATGTGGGATCACTGGCCATATATTTGGAAAGAAATATGTTCATTGTTTAGGACTCTGCAGTAAAAGACTTGAAAATATTCTATTTATATAATGCTGGTAAAAATGTTTTATGTATGTATATAATGCTGGTAACTAACATTTTCACCTTTTCCTATATTTTCTACCCAATAAAAGAATTTAACCTCAATTGCACCCTTTTGAATTTGTTGTCTGCAAATGTTTTGAAATTGGCAGAGTTGAAAATTTGTCATCTGGTAAAAGGTTAACCCTTTCTGTCTGTCTGTCTGTCTTGTCTGTCTGTCCCATCCATCCGACCGTCTATCTGGCTATCTCTGTCCACACAAAGCTTTTAGGATATTTTTAATTATGACATTGATACCTTTAAAAGTTGGACAATGACACTTTTCATTTCTGTTTGATTTACAGGTAAGGCAATTAACCATACAGGATATTTACAGCATATCCAATGAAAAGGAAACCATTCCAGTGAAGTCCAGCACAGAACAACCATCTCAAATGGACAGAAAGAAGCCATCTTTGATCGAACCATTAAGTGATAACTTTGACTGCATTGTCAAATTAAACAATGTAGCAAATGATAAAATACCAGTGTACATTGTTTATGGCAAGGGTATGTTTGAGTATTTTAACTCTTTACCAAACGACAAAATTTTAGACTTGTTGAATGTGGAAGTATTTACCAACTAAAAATGAAATGTGGCTATTAAATGTTTCTTAAATAATAGAAAACATTGTAGGAAAAGGAGAAAATGCTGGTTGAATTTAATTTCTCTTTTTCCAACAATGTTTTCAATTGCTTACTCTCTCTGGGTTGTTGAGATTTGGGGTTGTTGGGTAAAGGGTAAATCAATACTTTTGACCCATTGAGACAGCAAATACTTTTTTATCAGTCTGATTTGAATATACAGTAAAGCCTCTCGTCATAACCACCCTGGCAAAATGAGCAACCAGCTATTACGTATGATTTTTGTTAGAACGGAATTTTTCCTTCTTAATGATCAATGATCACGAACCCAGATATAGGGGCAACCCACAATTTCGAAATCATGACTACCATTTTCAGTACCGATTAGAAATTACCTATAGATTTTAAACCCCTGAAATGACCACTAATTCTCACAACTTCTTTATGACCACGTAATTTTCATGTGTCCATAATTGAGAACAGTAGCAGTGCTTCATGTATGTAAATTCTTGGGTCCTATGAAATCAACATTCAATTATCGGTCTTTTGTTTATCTATTGACTATTGCAACATGATTTTGTTCAGTGATCAGGGTGTTACCTTACATAATCAAATGACCAATGAAGTGATAAAAATTAATTCTGCTTTTATGCGGTAATCAGGCGTTTATCACACATTGCTGACCCAGGTGAAAAACATGTCGACATGCGGGAAATTACTATTTGTTTTTTACATCCAGCTTTTGTAATTTGAGATGCTTGGGTTAATATCTAGTGATCGAGATGGGATAATTGTTGTTTTTTGATACACATTAGTTCTTTACCACACAACAAAATTTTAGACTTGTCCAAATTGAAAGCATTTGCAGACGACAAAATAAATGTGACTCACAAATTGAAATTTGTGTTGGGAAGGGTAGAAAACATTGTGGAAAATGGAGAAAATGCTGGTCACCAGCACTTTCTCCTTTTCCCACAATGTTTTCAAAAGATTATTGTTCAGGGTCGTTAAAACCTGTGATTGTGTGGTAAGAGTTAAAGCCATACTTACCGGTATATCATAGAGATTATGCAATTTGTAAACAAGTGAACACAACTGTTCAGTCAACGATTAGTAGGACTGTTCGAACAGTCAACTCGAATCAAAATAGAAAAAAAGTAAATGAAAAAAATAAACTGTAAATGTCGGGCTGTTCAGTAATTAGCACTTATTCAAAATTCTTTGTCTAAAAATGAAAATCAGTATGTGGAATATGAGTTCATGAGACTAGACAAAACAAAAAAGCTGATTAAAGCAGGGAATATGATAAGTTCTATTGTTAACATTATATTATGTTGTCTTTAAGTTCAGTTTCTTAATTTAGGCAGATGCATATCTGACTGTAAGAGTTTAGATAGGCAATTTTATGCAATGGACATGCATTTACATGTGGATCAATTCATAAAATTTCAGAAGCATACCAATTTTTCAATGAACATAAAAAATGTCATTTTCATGTATTGGCAGAGGCTTCCCTGACTGAAATACATTTACATTACTTTGCACGATTTAAATCTACATATGTCTACACAGAGTCCAGGTTTGATTCAAAATCTAGGTCGGTGAAACCAAGAAATCAGACTACCCAATAAGACCAATTTTCAAAAGTACCACAGATGGTCTTAATAGAGGGGTTTTACTGCAGTTTCTAGCCAAATTATTAAATTCAAAATAGACATGGCTGAGACAATTTCAGATGTTTTCATGGATGATAGTAAAAACCAAAGATCAAATTCAATGTCCTGATCATTTTGATCTTGATCTACACTACAAGTGAGCTATTGATCAAGAAAAATAGGTAACATTGCATATATCCCTTTGACACTTACTACTGAGGGCCTGGAATAGTTGCTCAGTGGTTAACATGTATGACTAGTCACCTGGTGGTCGTGAGTTCCATATCTGGTTGTGGCAAACTTCAATTTTTTTGCCTCTCACTTCGGATACATGTGAGAAAGTAGTCAGTGGCTTGAAAGGACAGTTTTGTCAGTACTGGTGTGAAAGAGCCCTGGAAACACATGGATAGGTGCACTGGCTGCTATGATTATGACCTAAGCTCTTAAAACAGTGTTAAACTCCAGTACAAACATACATACATAACCAGATGACAACATTTTGAACTTGTTTTAAAGATTCATCCTTACAGCTAGGCAGGAAAGAAAGCACTTAAAACTTGTTGGTGTGTAGAATGCCTCAGAATTTAGTCAGCTGTGTAAACATAGAGAAATTACCAATACATATGATGTAGGGATAGGAAAAACTCAAGGGATATGTCCTCAATTAAAACAAGAAACAATAGCAGTAAATTTCTTTGAAGGCCTCCAGAAAATGAAATGCATTTTCAATCTCGCGTAATCTGTACAACCATCAGGGGCAGCATTTGGCATGAAGATACAAGAATTATTATAGTTTCATAAAGTAAAGATGAAATGGGTTAAAAACTGGCTGAGAACGAGCATAGATGTATCTTTAAATGGAAAGAATTTCTAGACAACATAGTGAAATCTTGCTCAAGTGATGGAATTTGTCTTTTAAAGGGTTGAAAACAGTTTGGGGAAAGGAGGATATGTTGTCACCAGTATTTTTCCTTTTGCAAAATTGTTTTCAAAGCTCTCGTCATCAGGGTTTGTGTTCACCAATCATTCTAAAGAACATTCTTACCTTAATCTGCAAGAGTTTTTGAATTCAAAAGTAACACAACTTATGACTGGCTAAACCAAATATCTAAACTATTAGCTAAACCAAATGGTTTACCGGATCAAAAGTTGTGTTACTTCCAAATTTAGAAAATTCTGGAGAAAAAGACTGAGAGCATTCTTAAGAATGGTTGGTGAATATGGACCCAGGGTTGTTAAAATATAGGATTGTCTGGTAAGCGGTTAATTTAATAACCACCGGGATTGACTGTTTGCGTGTGGCTGCAGATCACTAACGAAAACATTGTGTCAAAAAGAGAAAATGCTTCTATGAAGCAATTTTTAATCTTCTAACATTTTCTCAGAACTGAAACATGTATTAACTATGAATAATTACCAGACAATAAAAGTTTAGACTTAGCCAAATTAAAAGCATTGGCAGACAACAGATTGAATTTGAGTCAAAAGATAGGATCTTTCTGTAGAAAACATTGTCATGAAAGAAGAAAATGCTGGAAATTGGCACTTTCTCCTTTTCCACAATGTTTTCAACAATTATTTTCCTCAGTATAGTTAAAACACTTGATTGTTTGTTAAACAGTTTATAATCTTTTATGGTTGTTTCCATAGTAGTCTGCGGCTACTTGTTTCACGAAGGCATGAACTGATGATTTTATTTATTTTCTCATGTAAATTTATTTTGTCCTAGCAGATGAAAAGACAGACATAGACAAGATAGTACAAAATATTGATTGTCCAGTGTTCGGAGTTCACACTGTTAATGATGCCCCATTGATGTCGGTGTCAGGCCTTGCTGGATATTTCAATCAGGTGAAAGTTTAACTCTTATCTTGCCTCTTCCTACAATGGATGAAATGTTGGGATCATACAGACTTAACCCTTTACCACAGGACAAATTTTGGACTGGTCCAAATTCAAAGAGTTTGCAGATGACAATTTTAAATTTGATGAAAATGGCAGAAAGTTGTCAAAAAGGGTTAGAAAACACTGTGGGAAAAGGAGAAATTGCTCGTTATGAGCAATTTCTCCTTTTCCCACAGTGTTTTCAAAAGACTTGTACTGCAGACACGTGAAAAGCAGGGCTTGTTTGGGAAAGGGTTAACATGCAAATTTATGCAAATATGTACATTCAGATATCGACACCTTCAGAATACAGAAAGTATTATATTGATGACGGACGCTACAAATATGAATGGAAGTTATCGGTGGTGTATTTTGCAGATACTGTTTTGATCTGATGGTATAAGATAATGGCTCTAAATGCATTGATGGTTGTAGAAAATAGTGCCAACATTATATTAGTGTTTTCTCAATTTCATATGATATATTTTTCATGAAATAAACAATGAAACCCTCATCAAACTCATAATTATGGTTTTATTGTAAGTCACTTGTTGGTGCATGTATGTTCAAACAAAAATCTACGCATAATATTAACTCTTTACCAAATGACAAAATTTTAGACTGGTCCAAATTGGCAGCATTTGCAGACGACAAAATAAATGTGACTCATAAGTTGAAATTTGTTTTGGGATGGATAGAAAACATTGTGAGAAAAGGAGAAAATGCTGGTTACCAGCATTTTCTCCTTTTTCCACAAGGTTTTCAAAATGCTTCTTTTTTGGGGTCGTTAAAAGTTGGGATTGTGTGGTGAAAGGTTAAACTCACAAAACAACAAATCTTTAGTGTTGTCCAAATTGAAAGCATTTGTAGACGACAGTGGTAAATAAAAACATAAAAGTTTTCTTTCAGAGAGTAGACATTGTGCTTGTAACCAGCATTTTCTCTTTTTACCAGAATATTTTCAGCCCTATCAGAGACAGTAATTTCAATTCCATCAATCAATCACAACATTTGAGTCACATTTCGTATGTTGCTTGCAAGTGTCTGTAATATGGGCAACTTTAAAATCTTACCATTTGGCAAAAAGTGTAAGGGTAAAAGGGTCCACTGTGGTCTAGTTGTCCTGGTTAAATCCCAGCTTGGAATGACCTAGCCAAGGCTATGCATGGCCCTAGGGCAGGACTGGTGTGAACCCAGGAGTCATGAATAAGTGCTTTTGATGTTTTAAGACAACTGTTTTTGAGAAGCCAGATAAAGTACTTTTTAAACAGTGCAAAAGGGTCCACTGTGGCCTAGTTGTCCTGGTTAAATCCCAGCTTAGAATGACCTTAGCCAAGGCTATGCAGAGCCCTAGGGCAGGACTGGTGTGAACCCAGTAAAGTCATGAATAAGTGCTTTTGATGTTTTAAGACAACTATTTTTGAGAAGCCAGATAAAGTACTATTTAAACAGTGCACCTGCAAATGATACTTGTTTACCACTACTTGGTACATCACTTTTTAAACCATTGGCTACCTATCCAAATGAATGGAATAGATCTTGCTGTAAAGACTCTGACTGAACCGTTGGAAGGCATATTGGCAATGTTTGCTTGGTTACCTGTATTATTCAGAAATAGATAAATAGATTGATGCAATACTGATACACTTTTAATATGTAATTATACCCCCCAACCTACACAGAAGAGGGGGATATACTGGTTTCAACATGTCTGTCTATCTGCCCATCCATCGGTGATCCATCTGTCCATCCAGTAGTCTGTTCGTCAATCCGTCCATTTTTTCATTTACGTGCTGTAACTGAAAAGCAATTTGATCTAGGACCCTGAAAGTTCATACAAGTGTTCCTCTTGACCCAAGGAGGTGCCCTTTTGCTTTTGGGACACATGAGTCAAAGGTCAAGTTCACAGGTGAATTTTTTCTTCTCTGCTTGTGCTGGGTGGAGGGTATTTGTCCATTTTGCGACAGTTCTAGTTTATCAGAAGACTGCAAAATAATTGAAATGTGCTAAGTAGTTGAAACATGCTTATGTATTCAGTCATCATGCTACATAATGCTACATCATGCTACATAAATTAGTTAAATTTCAAAAAATTTGGACAGAATTTTTTTTAAACTACACATGTATTGGACAGTGTAGATCATTGATTAGACTGCATGCTCTCTGCAGTCTAATCTTAATCTAGATCGATCACAGAAGCACCTAATGGTGCACCTTGTACAGTCTGTGATCCGTATTGCCGGCATAAGCAACTTGTGTTCTCCTTAATCATGCTCAAACAGCAAAGACTTTTGTTTCAGCAACTGTTTATGAACAACAATGCAAACAAGATGATCCTAGCAGGCCACAGATTTGGATGCCCTGTTGCCTTGGAGATGGGTCTCCAGCAAGATGAGGATGACCTTGACCTAGTTTCTCATATTATCTGTATAGAGGGATCACATCACTGTATACCTACCACCCAGACAAGCTATTTGAACCACCAGATTTATACACAATATAATGATGATGAGAGAGAGAATGTTGCCATAATGGACTTTGTGGAATCATGGACAGACCTGACAGATGAAGTATTCTTGAAAATTTCCGACAGCAAATTTATATACTTTACCTTGAAAGCATTTGCGGCTAACAGATTAAGTGTGCATGGCTCATATAATAGGTTTTGTTTTTACAAGTGTAGAAAAAGGTTATGGAAAAAGGAGGAAGGTCTGATTACCAGCATTTTCTGGGTCCTGCATGGCTCAGTAGTAAAGTGTAGGAATTGTTACCTGGAGGCCCTGGAAGCACTGAGATTTTTGTGGGCATATGCTTGGGTAGATTGCTTCAAACCCTTAGCCTAGTGCTGGTGAAACTTAGGTCATACTTGAATAAGCAAGCTGTCACTGTGATATTACTGAAATAATGTTGAAAGCGGGGTAAAACACCATTCTATCAAACCAGCATTTTCTCTTTTTCCCGCAATATTTTCAAAAACCTTTTTTCAAGATTAGTAATCCTTAAAGCGCCATTTCATAACTAAAGTTGCCTTTGTGGACAGTGTAGATCAGGATCAGACTGCACAAAACATGCAGTCTGATCTTTGATCTAGCCAGTCGGCTTTGCTTAACACTACAGAAATAGAACCACCATGATAATTTAAGTATTTGGGCTGTATTTCCAAACTTAAAATGTCTTTGGTTTATTTGGCCCTCTAAGGATTAAGACTTGGGATTCTTTTGTGAACAATTAACTGGTTACCTCCTGCAGTTTACTGTTTTGTCCTGCAGCAGACTGTTAAAGGAAACATTGTGGCCAAAGAAGAAAGTACCTGTAATGAAAAATTCCTTTTTGCTGCATTGTTTTTATATTTATTCATGCAGTAAAACTGAGAGATGTTCCAGCCTTGGTAATTTTAAAAAATTGCATGGAACTAAGTTCCATGGACAATTTTGTTTGTCATGAAACAGAACTAGATTGTTTATTGAAAATCTTCACAAATGTTCTCCAGAACCCCCAGCTGAATGTTTGTGCCATTTAACAAAATTGTGTGTGCCATGTGGCATAAATTGTTGTTCTTTGAGTGAACCTCTTTCAGTGAGATATTTTAGAGCAAGAATGATACATGGATAATTATCATTTGGTATTGCTCTGGGAAAGGGGAGCTTATTGAATCTCTGTGGAGCATTATGCAAGCAGGTCATCAGATTATCATGGATCCATCAATTTCATTTAGTCTTAACTCTTTACCAAATGACAAAAATGTAGACATCCAAATTGAAGGCAGTTGCAGACAACAATTGAAATGTGAATCAAATGATGTAAATTTGCTTTGATAAGGTTGAAAACATTGTTGGAAAAGAAGAAAATGCTGGTTACCAGCATTTTCTCCTTTTCCCACAATGTTTTCAAAAGGCTTCTTCCTCAGGGTGGTTAGAACTCGGGACTGTGTGGAAAAGGGTTAAACTGACTGAATCCTGAGATAGAAGAGTCCTTGGACACGCACAGAATTTACAAATAAAAAAAAAGTGTCGGCCAAGTTCAGCCTGCGTGGACTGCGTAGACTGACCTGGGTCAGTATAGTTTTGCGGATACATTAAACCCCTTTTCACAGAGCATGACTCATTTATATTTGTAAATAAAATCTTGATTATTGGAAAAATAGTCTTGTTTAAATGTCATTTTTTGCTTCTCTCTTTACAAAAAAATGTGGAGGTATTGTCATAGCCCTGTCATTATCTGAGTTTTCATGCGAAAACTGACATTTTTGGGTAGATTCAAACTTGGGCTGAATAGTTATTATTAAAATGGCGACCCATATCTGTAGGGCACGTAACTGTTGGAAAATCTTTGCTCCTTTAACCCTTTACCAAACAGTCTTGAGTTTTAATGACCCTGTGCTCAGCCCTGGTAGCTCAGTTGGTTGCACACAAGACTTTGAGATTAGGAGGCCGCTGGTTTGATCCCCGGCTTGGCCGATTTCTTTCCGAGGATTGATGATAGTCATTGCGACAGGATTCAATCCTCTCTCAAGGCTGACCATTGTTTCATTGCTGGATATGTGGGAAAGCAGCCAGTGGCTTGGAAAGAATATTGTGTGGAGTACTGGTAAAAGCAACTCCAGGAAAGCAAGGATATGTGCACTGGCTGTCGCGATATTTCTGAAATAATGTTAAAAACGGCATTAAGAATAAAAAGAACGAAAGTAAAGTTTTAATGACCATACAGAAGGCTTTTGAAAACATTGTGGGAAAGGGAGAAAATGCTGGTAACCAGCATTTTCTCCTTTTCCCGCAATGTTTTCTATCCTATCACAGACAGATCTTACCATCTGATCAATATTCGATTTATCATCTGCAAATGCTTTTAATTTGGACCAGTCTAAAATTTTGTCATTTGGTAAAGGGTTAACAACTTAAAGTTTTCTTCCTTTCATTACCTTTTTTTGCTATTGGGGCGCTAAATGACCCTAGATGTCGATGCACCATAAAACTCCATGCATTCATTCATTTTAAAGTTTCCTATGAAAAAGCAACTCCAGTGACTGTCAATCATGTATGTGTAAACTTGATATTTATTATCAAAGTTTTATCATCAGATCTTTATTTCACATATATTTACTTCTTTTTCAAGAATACAGTCAATAAATTTTTGAAAACTTTCAGGTATTGCAGCCTCTGGATACTGTAGATGTAGGAGAGGGTCTGTCTGTCAAGATAGAAGCAGTGATTCCAGTTATCATGGAGGATCCCTTTTGCAGTGGTGGGACAGAGTTAGAATTGAAGAGAAAGATTTTTGACTATGTGCATAGATACATGATGGTTGGGGCCTATAAGCCAATCAGGAAATGCAATCAAGATGTGACCCTTATTAGAGGACGACATACCCAAAAAGATATCAAAATAGCTGGTGATTATGACCTGGCTAAGGCAAGTTTACAAAGCTCAGATCAGTCTCTATAGAGCTTAAGTTTTTTATTCCTGTGCAAAGCAGTCCCATGTTTTCACTTAAAACCACGAGGATGAATGGTTAGGAAAATACTGTGGGAAAAGGAAAAAATGCTGGTGACCAGCATTTTTTTTTTTGTTCCCACAATGCTTTGTGCCCTTTTAAAGACAGATGTCATCATTTTAGTCAAATTTTTCTTCTACAAATCCTGTCACTATCGACAAGCCTAAATTTTTTTTATCTGGAAAAGAGTTGAGAAAACTCTAAGAATGCATGGATAGCTACATTAGCAGACTAAAATACTGCAGAAAACTGTGTTAATCCTTTCCCAAATGATCCTGTGTATTTATGACATCTAGGAAAGTCTTAAATGCATTAACCCTTTGCCACACAATCCAATGTTTTAACAAGAAGAGGGCTTTCAAAATCATTGTGGAGAAGGACAAAATGCTGGTTACCAGCATTTTTTCCCTTTTTCCACAATGTTTACTATCCAATCAGAGAATGTAAAAGCTCATTTTTATCAAGCATTAAATTGTCGTCTGCAGATTTTTTTTCATTTTTGAAGAATACCAAACTTGTTGTCTGGGAGAGAGTTTAATGCAGTAAGATTAATTACAGGACTTCTTTGCATCCATTCTCAATTTGTTATGATGCTTTGGTGTCCTTTTGTTCAGATTGAAATTCTAGATTGCTTCTTTAACTCTTTACCAAAGGCCAACCTTTTGGACTTGACCAAATTCAAAGCATTTGCAGATGACAAATGTAGCTGAAATGATGATTTCTGTCTTTGATAGATTAGAAAACATTGTGGAAAAAGGAGAAAATGCTGGTTACCAGCATTTTCTCCTTTTCCCACAATGTTTTCAAAAGCCTTTGAAATTCTTTCAGGTTCATTAAAATAGGGGATTGTGTGGTAAAGGGTTAATTCATAACCATACAAACAACTCTTTCTGTCTCTACAGTAAGCAGTTTTTTTGTTATTATACATCCTTAACTGTAGAAGATTTTAGTTATGAATTTTTTTGTATTATGAGCCATGCTCTGGCAAAGAGGGGCTTAATATATCTCCATTATGCATTATTCCAAGGAAGTCATCACATAATCATGGATCCTGTGCGGACTGTGCAGGCTGACATGAGTCAAAAGTTTTTGTAGATGCATTAAGCTCCCTTTTCACAAAGCATGGCTCATTATGTTGGTCATGCTCTGCGTACAGGACTCGAGAACAGGAGGTTGCTGGTTTGGTCCCCGGCTTGGCCAATTTCTTTCTGAGGATTGTTGGTAGTCATCGCGACAGGATTCATTCCTCTCTCACTGCTGACCATTGTTTTGATGATGGTTATGTGGGAAAGCAGCCAGTGGCTTGGAAAGAATATTGTGCGAAGTACTGGTAAAAGAAACGCCAGGAAAGCATGTATAGGTGCACTGGCCGCAGTGATATAACTGAAATAATGTTGAAAACGGCATTAAGCACCATACAATCAATAGTCATGCTCTGTATAAAGCTGGTTTCATGCACCTGCAAAAAGTATTGAACTATGTCAGTGTGCACAGTCTGCACAGACTAATCTGAATTAAAACTGTTTGCCTTTGGTTAATTTTGTACGTACCAAAAGACCATTCTACCTCCTTAGACTTATGCATTAGGAAGAAGCATCAAACCCCTTTTTTTCAAGAGTGCTGCACATATTATGGTCTATAATTAACTCTTTACCAAACAATAAAATTTTGGACTGGTCCAAATTCAAAGCATCTGCAGACGACAAATTAAATATGGCTCAATAATTGAAATTTGCTTTGGGAAGGGTAGAAAACATTGTGGGAAAAGGAGAAAATGCTGGTTACCAGCATTTTCTCCTTTTCTCACAATGTTTTCAAAAGGCTTTTTCTTCATGGTCGTTAAAAGTCGGATTGTGTGGAAAAGGGTTAAGCTTTTAACTCTTTACCAAACAATCCCGGGTTTTCACAACCCTGGGAAAGAAGCCTTTTGAAAACATTGTGGGGAAAAAGAGAAAATGCTGGTAACCAGCATTTTCTCCTTTTCCCACAATAATTTCTATCCTTCCCAAAACAAATTTCAATTTTTGAGTCACATTTATATTGTCCTCTGCAAATGCTTTCAATTTGGACGAGTCTAAAATTCTGTTGTTTGGTAAAGAGTTAATTATTTTCATGTATGATTTATAGATTGTCGATGGAGAAGTGTTGGTACACATCCTCAATAATGAACATCATAAGTTCCTACAGGAGATGGGAGATGAAGTTGCCACCATTATCAATGCTGTTGTAAATAAAGTGACAGAAGCAGAGAGAGAGAAAAACATTCCAAAGCCAGACACTAAATAATTGGAATTATACAAACCTTTCTACAGGCATACATTTTTTTCCCACCAAAAAATTCATTCATTTGCCAGTCAGTCTTCACCAGTGAACTGACTCATTACCTTCTTGAGCAAATTTACAAACTTGTAAACTAAGGATAGTGAACATGTTTACATATTGAAACGTTTTGGCAAAAGAAATTTCCCTCTTGCCACAATGTTTTCAGTGGAAGCCTGCTTGTAGTATGAAAGAGTCATCTGCAGGTGGAAAGTTCTCAAACATAAGCTCTATCAAACAATCCTGACTTTTAACGACCCTAAAAAACAAGGCCTTTGAAATCTGCATTTTTCCTTTTTCCACAATGTTTTCTTCCCAATCAAAGACAGAAATCATCATTTGAGCCACATTTAATTTGTTGTCTGCAAATGCTTTCAATTTAGACTAGTCCAAAGTTTGGTTGATTGGTATAGGGTTAATATATGACTGTGTATGAAAACATGGTTGCAAAAAGAGAAATAGCTTTTTGACAATATCTCCTTTGATCACAATATTTTTCAGAGGCAGTCTGCCTGTTGATAGCAAAGTGATCTGCTGCACGTTAAGTGTTAACTCTTATCCAAACGGCAAAATTTTAGACTGGTGCAAATTGAAAGAATTTGCAGACGACATATCAGATTTAGCTGAAATGATGGTAATTATGTATAAGAGTGTAGAAAACCTTGTGGGGGAAAAGGAGAAAATGCTGGTTACCAGCATTTTCTCCTTTTCCCACAATGTTTCCAAAAGGCTTCTTTCACAGGGTCGTTAAAAGGCGGCATTGTGTGGTAAAGAGTTAAATAGATCTAGAATCTTGGATTTCCTGACTATATTTCATTTTGAGTAAGTGTAGCAATCAAGCCATAGCTCATGTTTATAAAAGCCATATTTCTCCTCTTTCCAAGCAATTTTGTTTTCCAATAAATGGTATTGCAGTAAATTAGTAGCAGCTACTCCATGAAATTTGACCTTTTACCAAAAAATCTCGACTTTTAACAACCTTGAGAAAATATTGTGAGAAAAGGAGAAAATTCTGGTATCCAGCATTTTTTCCTTTTCCCATAATGTTTTCTACTATTCCAAAAACAAATTTCACTTTTTGAGTAACATTTATTTTGTCGTCTGCAAATGCTTTCAATTTAGACATGTCAAAAGTTTTGTCATTTGGTAGTGGGTTCATTATTTACCATTGAAAACAAACTGTAGATGACAAAAATATCCCTTTTTAAAAATATGAATAGCAAAAAAATTAAATTTAGAATTGTCAAAACTGATAGCAACTGTAAATGACAAATAAAAAACGACTACAACAAGTCAAATTTATCTTTGAAAGGGTAAAAACATTGTGGGAAAAAGAGAAAATGCTGGTTACCTGCATTTTCCCTTTTCCTCACAGTGTTTTCAGAAGTCATCTTCCTCAGGGGTTTAAAATTTTGGATTGCTTGGTACAGAGTCAAGACTAATATTGTAAATGCCTAGACTTTTGAAAACAGATTTTGGAGTGCAGCTGAGTGATTATTATTGTTTCAAATTCTGTTGTACAGTTTAAGCTTCTTGACTCTTTACCAGACAACAAATTTTTGATTTGTCTAAAATTCAAAGCATTTTACTGACTAAATATCAAATTCCACTCAAACGATGGAATTTGTCTTTGAATGGGCTGAAAACATAGTGGGAAAAGGAGAAAATACTGGTACAAGCATTTTCTCCCTTTCGTACATTGCTTTCAAAAACTTTGTTCCACAGGGTCATTAACCCTTTACCAGATGACATTTTAGCCTTGTCCAAATTGAAAGCATTTGCAGACGACGATTTCAGTGGTGCTGAAATGGTGAAATTTTTCTTCAATCGGGTAGAAAACCTTGTGAGAAAAGGAGAAAAAATGCTGGTAACCAGCATTTTCTCCTTTTCCCACAATGTTTTCAAAAGGCTTCATTCTCAGGGTCGTTAAAAGGCGGCATTGTGCGGTAAAGGGTTAAAACACATGATTGTTTGGTAATGAACGATACTTTTTTTCCTATTTTGCTCTGTTTCACTGTTTTTGTACCAGATGGTATTTTAAAACATTGTGAGAATACAGAACTTTCTCCTTGTTGAACAAAGAAAAGGGCTCTGGCATTAGGAAATTGACTTTTCAGGATCTCAGATTTTGTCTTGATTCATTTCTTCATTTCCACCGCGGAGGAAAAAAAATTGAGGTAGCAAATGAAGTCATTATCCATAATGAATTATCCTAATGGCCATGCGGTGACAGAAAAGGAAGCATAATGATTTATAAAAAAAGAGCATGTTGAATTATTTGCTAACCTTTACAGCACCAAATACATCAAGTGGACAGTTTCAGTCCCGTCATTAGACCCAAATAAAAGCTATTTCAGTGTTTCATTTGTTGATAAGGTTTTGAAAATGGATAGCTTTGATGGAAGATCAGACTGCATGTTTTGTGCAGTCTGATCTTGATCTACACTAGCTGCAACGGCAACTGTAATTGTGAAAGGAGCTTTAAGGATCAACTTTTCACTAGTTGACAAAATTCTGTATGCATTCATATTGATAGCATTTATAGACTGCACATGAAAAGGGGCTCCACTGAAGATATTTGTCTCTAATGGGTTAGAAAACATAAAGGAAAAAGGAGGAAATGTTGGTTGCCGGCATTTTCTCCTTTGCCTTAATATGGTTTCAAAAGTCTTCTTTACACTTTGCTGTACAACAAAATTTTAGACAACTTGAAAACATTTGCAGTCAACAAATTAAATATTGCTCAGATAATGATATTTGTCTTTGAAAGGGTAGAAAACATAGTGGGAAAAGGAGAAAATGCTGGTAACCAGCATTTTCTGCTTTTCTCACAATGTTTTTGACAGGCGTCTCTCACAGGGTTATTGTAAGTTGGAAATTTATGGTAGAGGGTAAAAGGTTGTAAACATATTGTATTGTTTGGGAAAGGGTCAAATGATTTGTGTTGTCAGCTTTTTTGGGGGGGTTTCAGTGTTAGAAACTGTTTACTTTGTTGTTTGTTTATTGTTCCTTTTTGTTCTTTGGAATGTTTAATACAGTTTATTCCTTGGCATTTCAGTTTGATGTTGTTGATGATCTCCTTCTTTAGTAGAATGTGAATGTATTTACTTTTGCTAAAATTTAGAAGTAATATTGAAAATGGTGTCCTACACTATACCAAGTTAGAATTTAGCATGTAAGAAAATGAATTATTGGTTTGGTACAAGATCAAAATATTATATCATCCATGAACACAGAAATTCTCTTGTGGCTTTGCCACTCCTTAAAATATAATGCATTTCTGTGGGTAATTTTAGTATTTGCTAATGCTACATTATATTTTAATCATCCACAGAAACAAACTATTAACTTCTATTTGTCCGACGCCAAGCCCTGGTAGCTCAGTCAGACTTGAGAACAGGGTGGCAGGGTGGCTGGTTTGATTCCCAGCTCGGCCAATTTCTTTCCAAGGATTGATGATAGTCATTGCGACAGGATTCATTCCTCTCTCACGGCTGACCATCGTTTCGATGATAGTTGTGTGGGAAAGCAGCCAGTGGCTTGGAAAGAATATTGTGTAGTACTGGTAAAAAGAAACACAAAGCATGGATAGGTGTACTGGCTGCTGTGATATAACTGAAATAATGTTGAAAATGGTGTTAAGCACCATACAATCAATCCATCAATATTCGTCAGATGCATCCCAGGCACAGGAAATGGGGTGAATTGATTTGAAGAGTCAATACAGACACTTTTTCGCTCTTTACAAAACAATCCCGTGTTTAATGAAATGGAGAGAGAAGCCTTGTGGGAAAACGAGAAAATGCTGGTAACCAGCATTTTATCTTTTTTCAACATTGTTTTCTACCCTTTCAAAAGATAGAAACCATCATTTAAGCTTCTTTAAATTTGTTGTTTGCTAATGCTTCAAATCTGGACAAGTCTAGAATTTTGTTGTTTAGTAAAGAGTTAATGCAAGAACTGCGGATAACAAGTTAATCAATGGCAAACAGTACAATCCTTCATAGTGACCAATTCTCTATTCACAACAATGCCCTGTTTGTTTGATATAAATTAGGGGCCTGAAATCGATAAAGAAAAAAAAAAGCCTCTTGCTATGGCAAATTTTATTGATAAGCAATACAACAACAAATATTTTAACAAAAAAAATAAACATACAATTCATGAAAGCCTCTTACTTTAGCAGGTACTATTTATAAGCAATATGGTAAACACACTTTATTAAAATTACCATACAGTTCATACTGATTTATAACAATTTTTATACCTCATAACTCTTTACCACCCAATCCCGACCCTGAAGGAGAAAGCTTTTGAAAACATTGTGGGAAAAGGAGAAAATGCTGGTTACCAGCATTTTCTCCTATTCCCACAATGTTTTCTACCCTTCCTAAAACAAATTTCAGTTTTTGACTAACATGTCATCGTCTGCCAATGCTTTCAGTTTCGATTAGTCTAAATATGTGTCGTTTGGTAAAGAGTTAAGAATACAATGTTTGAAAACACTGATGGATGGTAAAGAGTTAAGAAGACAATGTTTGAAAACACTGATGGATGGTAAAGAGTTAAGAAGACAATGTTTGAAAACACTGATGGAAAATGAGCAACCAATTGTTCCAAGTTGTTCACTTTTTTCCTAGTGTTCCTACTAGATGTTTTCCTTCACTAAGTATATTTCACCTTTGCTTCCCTTGTGTGAGTAAGTGATCTAAAAAATAAACAAGGCAAACATCTGCCTAAACCTTTACAAAGCAATCCCATGTTTTAATGAGCCATAGGTAAAAGGCTTTCAAAGATATACCAGGGAAAGGAGGCAGTGCTGGCTACCAGCATTTTTTTCCCCTGCACACCAGGTGTGAGAAAATGTTGGTAAACAGCACTGCCTCTTTTCCCAACGATGTTTTTTACTATGTCAAATATAACACCTCAATTATTTGGGCCATATGCAAGCTGTCATCTGCATAATAATTATGTTTGCAAAATAGACCTGTCACAAATTACAAATTGATGCCTAATTCGGATACTAAAGTAGTCACCCACTGACACTCCCATGAAAACTTTCAGCATCAGTGAAGGGTAGAACCCATGACTGCTGGATTATGAGTTCTGCACCATCACCATGTGACCCCTTATTTTTACTCTTATAGGGAAAGAGCATAATATTTGCTTATGAGGTAATAGGAAAGCCACCTGCAGATGGTCTTTGTCTTAGAGCAGGCCATTTTTGAAAACACTGTGGAAAAAGCAGAAGTTGTTTATGAGTAATCTCTCCACTTGGAGTATTTAACAATGTAATGATTCGTATTTTAAACTAATTGTTCATGCAATACCAGGACTTTTTTTCAAAGCCATATGCTGGAAATTCTGTCAGGGAATTTACTCTTTATTAATTGACAAAATTTTAGACTGGTCCTAATTGAGATCAGTTGCAGACAACAAATCAAATGTTGCTCAAATGTGGAGAATGACCCCTGAAAGGGTAGGTAACATAATGGGAAAAGGAGAAAATGCTGGTTACCAGCATTTTCTCCTTTTCCTACTAGGTTTTAAAAACACTTCTTTTTTAGGGTCGATAAAACTCAAGATTGTGTGGTAAAGGGTTAATAAGGAAAATATCACATTTAATTAATGCCCCATTTATTTACAAGTTGGCAAGGCAATGTAATGGCACTATATACAATAAACCCTTTACCTGGGTTTATCAACCCTGACAAAAAGCTTACGAAAAGATTTTGGTAAAAGGAAAAAATACTGGTAACCAACATTTTCTCCTTTTTTCCGCAATATTTTCTACCATTCCACACATGAATCCCATAACTTGAGCCAGATTTAATTTCATAACTTTAAGCAATGCATTTCTGCCGCATTTAATATGTCTGCAAATGCTTTACCTTTGGATAAGACTAAATTTTGACATCAGGTAAAGAGTTTAAGTATTGCAGACAAGGTAATGCAATATTTTGATTTTCACTATAAACTTGCATGAATTGCAGCATCAACAAACTTTGGAGGTTTTCAAAATTATATATATTTTTTTAAATCTCTAAAGCAGACTCAAAACAATACATCTACATGTGTGTATGGGTGAAGCAAAGTCCGACACCCTTACAGACATGTTTCAACTCCATCCGTCGACAAAATTTCAGACTCATCCAGAACATTTTGCAGTCAACAAGTTAAGTGTTGACTGTTGAATAAATCTATGATGAGGTTTGTATTGTAATGATGAACAACATTGTCGAAAAAAGAGAAAATACTGGGAAACAGCATTTTCTCCTTTTCCCTCATAGTTTTCAAAAGCTCTCAGGGTCATAAAAACATGGGATTATTTGGTACAGGTTTAATACAAAAGTTAAAGATTTCAACAAACAATTTTGGCAAACTGAATCTACTGCTCTTTGCACACTTTTTGGCAGTCCCATTATCATGTACTTGACAAAATGATATGTTTGTCCAAACATAAAGCATTTCACAGACAAAAAATTGAATTTGGCTCAAATGATGGGATTTGCTTTCTAAAGAGTGAAAGCATTGTGGGAAAAGGAGAAAATACTGGTTACCAGCATTTTATCCTTTTCCCGCAATGTTTTCAAAAGGCTTCTTCCTTAGGTTTGTTAAAACATGGGATTGTTTGGTACGGAAATTACCAAAAAGATCAAACAAATGGGTAAACATTATTCATCTTGTGCAAACTCTCCATTTATCATCATGTTTCTATATTCAAGAATGGACTGTTTTTGATGTCATCTACTGCACTGTGTGGGATTTGAGGTTTGAGTCAGAACTTGAAAACTGAGACACTGTAAATCCGCTATATACTGGATACAAAGTTGAGCTAAAATATTGTACCGCAAGTACATTATTTCCGTCTTGAACACATCTCCCAGTTTCTATCATCCACTGAGACAATACATGGATCCGTGGAAATCGATATTTGACCAATCAGGTCATCGCATTTATTTGGCCCGATGTGCAGCCTTGCTGTCTGCTATTTCGGCTCACAAACAAGCGACTGTTAATGTTGGAGAAGTGCGATATTATGTGTGTTTACAATGCTTGAATTTTAGGAAAAAGTTTAAAGGATGAGCTTTGCGATCGTGTACGGCTAACGTGAGATATACGAGGAGATTACAAGTTTGCATTATGATTATGATTGACAATGGGACACGAGGAAAGAGTTTCGATCAGCGCTATATTACGTGATGGATTAATTAATGTTGGTGTTTTTTTTTTCTCTGGAACTCTCTGGAAAAAACATAAACTGTTTTACAGTTGAAAACAAAGGAAAAATATATGAAATACTAATAAAAAGAATGTATGTTCACTACAATAGCTAACCTTGTTTCCTAACCTCTGCACATCCAAAAAGGGGCACGGGTCATCAATGTTTCAATTTGATGTTAACATTAACTCTTGGTGCATGAAGAATGCTGAATGTGTAGATACAGATCAGAGTGAAAAAAATGCAGTTTATCCTTGGATTCAAACCATCTGCTACATTTACGTGTACTCTTTACTGAAACTATATATAGATTTCAATTATGAAACGGACTAAGTTCTGTTCTGTACAGTTTTGGAAGTTCAGTTCAAGAGGCAACTTATGTTAATTAAATCAGCTTTTGACTTTGCCATATTTAAGTGGATTAGCACATCTGCCATTTCAAAGGGTATGGCGGTAAACTGTTAACTGATAGGATGTGTGTTTGACTGCTGCTGTAATCCACTCGACCACCCGTTGTCTTCAGTATATCATAAGATAAGACAGACTACTGCCAATGATATTAACAAATTTGGTAATTGACAGCACACTTTACACATTTTAAAATCATCAGGCAACCATTTTCCCTTAACTTGAAATTTAAACATTTTTTAGACCCCCACCTCTTTGTTGAATGAGACAATCTATAAATATTTCAAAATGCTTGTAATTTAGTGTAATTCATTATCGAATACGATGTTGAGACAACCTAACAAGCTTTACAAAAATATTAATCATCTTTAATTCTATTATTTTTAAGCAAAACTGAGGTTTATGAGGTGTTTCATTCTTTCTCGTAGAAGTTCAAAACTTTGCTGGCACAGGTATTACATTGTCCGTAGCCCCTGAAATTCACACTTTTGTACAAATCCTTCTTTAAATAAGTTATTTTAAGTATCCATATATTTCTCACCGATAATCCATCATCGACAGAAACATATGAAAAGAAATATTTTTCCACGATTTCATCGATAGAAACAGTCAGGATAGCAATATTTGAGTAGCCTTTCTGCTATACGTTATACGTATTTACTCCGTTTGTTTGTGAGCCCTTAGTTATGGTAACCAAGGAAGTTGGTTTATCTCATCGCCACGGATCCATGTATACACTCCCAACACAGTTTTGTCAAATTTAACGATCAGTCAGAGGTCATTATTTCGTATAAATCTGTTTCCTTCAGAGTGTTTTCCATAGTAGACATATTTACTTTTTCCAAAGGAGCCTGAAATAAATAGCAAATGGATAATCCTTTATAGCACAAATCCAAGTTTGTAATGATATTTAGGAAGAATGCTTATGAAAGCATTTTCTCCTTTTCTTACAGTGTTTTCTTACCCTTGAGAAAAAAAAACAACACCTTTTGAACCACACTGACTTTGTCATCCAAAATTGCTTTTAATTGGGACAAGTCTAAAATTTTGTCCTGTGGTAAAGAGATAATTAACCCTTTACCAAACGACAATATTTTAGATTTGTCCAAACTGAAACCATTTGCAGACGAAAAATTAAATGTGTCTGAAATGATGGGATTTTCTCTGAAAGGGAAGAAAACATTGTAGGAAAAGGAGAAAATGCTGGTTACCAGCATTTTCTCCTTGTTCCCACAATGATTTCAAAAGCCTCCTTTGTAAGGGTCATTAAAACTCGTGATTATGTGGTAATGGGTTAAAAAAAGTTGACAGAGCATACCTTCTTTCAAAACTGCTGTTTGTGCTACTCTGAGGAAGACAGGATTTGAAAACATTTTAGGAAAATGAGATAATACTGTTAACCACCTTTTTTTTCCATTTTCTATCATACTTTTTTCTACCCCCAACAAAGACAAATGATAATTTGAGATACATTCCACTTGTCTGCAAGTGCACTGAATTTGGAGAAGTCTAAAACGGTGTTGTCTTCTAAAGAATCAATTGATTGGTTTCATGGATTAAGCCTACTAACAGACAATGCTGGAAAACACAAATAATAATCATGAATCAAGGTTAAACCCTTTACCACACAATCCCGACTTTTAAAGACCCTGAGAAAGAAAGCTTTTGAAAACATTGAGGGAAAAGGAGAAAATGCTGGTAACCAGCATTTTCTCCTTTTTCCACAATGTTTTGTACCCTATCAAAGACAAAGTCCATCATTTGAGCCACATGTAATTTGTAGTCTGCAAATGCTTTCAATTTCGACAAGTCTATAATTTTGTTGTTTGGTAAAGAGTTAAAAAATAAGTACAGGTGAATTTGTATGAATAAAATGGAAGAAAAGGAATTACTCCTTAAGTTTATGATGTCTGAAAAGGAGAAAAGGAAAACAACAAACCAATGTGATCACCAGCATCTCGACTGTTCTCTGGTAATGGTGTGTATGGAGTTGTTGGCGATGGAATATCTTCTTGACTCTGAAATGGAGGAAATCATCATGATCATGTCTCACTCATTATGGAAACAGATTAACCCTTTACCACACAACCCCGACTTTTAACAACCTTGTGAAAGAAACCTTTTGAAAACATTGTGGGAAAAGGAGAAAATGTTGGTAACCAGCATTTTCTCCTTTTACCACAATGTTTTCCACCCTTTCAGAGAAAATCCCATCATTTCAGACACATTTAATTTTTCATCTGCAAATGGTTTCAATTTGGACAAATCTAAAATACCCAAATTTTCCCACAATGTTTTCAAAAGGCTTCTCCTTCAGGGTCGTTAAAACTCGAGATTGTGTGGTAAAGAGTTAATCCTTTAATGATGATTACTGTCATTAAATCATGTATCTATTTCATCATCATGTTTTCATAACAAGCATGACTGAAGATATAACACCCTTTGGCAGACACATAACTGACTGTGGCATTCTTCAGTTATCACTTATCAATTGACCTTTAATCACTGCATTAAAAAGAAAAAGCAAAGAAGGAAAAGTGGTACGGCCAATACCATATTCAGCCGAAAAAGTGGTCCAGCCATGGCCAGACTGATGACAATCGCCTTGTTCAGTACCTAGGGTTATATACTAAATTTAAATTTGATCCCACTGCTGATCTACATTCTGTGATATTTCTGATCTAGATTAACATATCCATTTCTTAACCCTTTATCAAACGGCAAATTTTAACCCTTTACCACACAATCCAGAGTTTTAACGATCCTGAGGAGGTGGGTTTTCGAAAATATTCTTGGAAAAGGAGAAAACGCCGTTAATAAGTTTTGCAGTTCTCCTTTTCCCACCATATTTTCTTCACCTTTAGATACAAATCTTATCATCTGAGCTACACTTTATTTGTCATCAGCAAATAATTTCAGTTTGGACAAGAATAAAATTTTGTAGTTTCTTAGTTAAGACTTGTCCATTTTGAAATTACTTGCAGGAGACAAATTAAATGTAGTTAAAATCATTGGATTTGTCTCTAAAAGAACAGAAAACATTGTGGAAAAAAAGACAAAATGCTGACAACCAGCACTTTCTTCCCCTGCAATACTTTCAATAGCCCTCTTCTTCTGGGATGTAAAATCATACAATAAATTTGTAAAGAGTTAACTCTTTACCACACGACAAAATTTTAGACCCTTCCAAATTGAAAGTATTTGCAGATGACAAATTAAATGCAACTCAAGAATTAAAATTTGTTTTTGAAAGGGTGGAAAACATTGTGGGAAAAGGAGTAAATGCTGGTTACAAGCATTTTCTCCTTTTCCCACAATGTTTTCAAAAGGCTTCTTTCCCAGGGTTGTTAAAAGTCGCGATTGTGTGGTAAAGGGTTAAGTGAACTAAGCATTAAGACCACACTTACTGTGGAATTTTCCCCTGTCCCTCTGACAACCATGAGAAAGGGACCAAGACGCTTGGCTTCATCTCTGTCGGACTGTTTTACAGGAGAGGAATCCAAAAATTTCAAATCTGGTAATCTATACAATACTAGGTGTCTAGAAAAGAAGTATAATAATGATCTTATTATAGTAGGTTTAACCTCAGGATATTCAGCTTTTTGTGTGCCTCTACAGCAGTGTTTTGTGAATTGTAAAACAAGAGCATCGCATGTGGGTGCCAACGCTCGGCAGCGGTTGCTTGATTTCAATGAAAATTTTAAGTTGAGAACGGGGCATAACTGTGCCAAAAATACTTTGATAGTTATCTGCCCTTTTGGTAATAGACAACTTGTCCAAGTTTGAAGCAAGTATCTTCAGAGTTATCATAAAATGTCAAAGTTTTCGCACGACAAAGATGACAATGACAACGCTGACACAAGGGCTACGACAGTACCTTGATGTTTTCTTTAAAACAGCCGAGCTAAAAATTACTTAAAAGAGTTAAAATTCATAAGGATATGCTGTCTTCAAAAATGATTTTTGGACATGATAAATTTCAGTTAATCAACATCTTATCAACTCAGGAAAAAATTCTCAAAAATCTGAATGAAAGTGAATATTGCTTCTATCAAGTAATAAATTTTTGATTCAGTATATGTACTTCTAAAAGATATTCCATGAGGACATTGTTTCAAACATAACCACCTGCAGAAAGTATGTTGCATTTCGAAACAGACCACCTTTAAAAACATTGCAGTAAATATAGAAATTGCTTATAACAAGTCACAATGTTTTCACTGGAGTCAAAGTTTTAGGTATGTTTGTTGTTGTGGGTTCTTTTTGTACATATTCCAACTTAACTCTTTAACAGAGAACAGAATTTTCGACTTCTCCATATCTAAAACATTTGAGCCATGCTCTGTGAAAAAGGGGCTAAATTCATCTGCAAAATCATATCAACTCATGTCAACTGGCCCAGGTTGACCTGGACCGAAACTTTTTGCTTTTGGTAAATTTTCTGCATGTCCATGGACCATTCTACCTCAGGATTCATCTGGATGTTAGAAAAAGTGATTTTATGTATCCACAATTATGTGATGGCTTGATCGATATAATGCATCAAGGAGATGCATTAAGCCCCTTTTTGCCAGAGCATGACTCATTTGTAATTAATATATAAAATGTGGCTCAAATGGTGGAATATATCTTTGAAATAGTGTAAAACATTGTGGGAAAAGAAGAAATGCTGGTTAATAGCATTTTCTCTTTTTCCTTAAACGTTTTCAGAAGTCCTCATCCTAAGGTTGCTGAACCTCAGTATTGTGTGGTAAAGGGTTCAAAATTCAAAGTGACTTTAACCCTTTCCCAAACGACAAATTTTGGACTAGTCCAAATTGAAAGAGTTTGCAGACGACAATTTCAAATTTAATGAAAATGGCAGAAAGGTCTCAAAACGGGTAGAAAACACTGTGGGAAAAGGAGAAATTGCTCGTTACAAGCAATTTCTCCTTTTCCCACAGTGTTTTCAAAAGACTTGTACTGCAGACACGTGAAAACCAGGGCTTGTTTGGGAAAGGGTTAAACTGTTACCTATATCTTATGTAATCTTCTTCATCTTTGTCATGGGCAGAGAGTTGATTGGGACATGCAGTGTTTCCTAGTAAACTTAAATACACCAATCTGGGGTAATTGGATTTAATAACATCTAAAAATGGCTCTAGGTCTGTTATCTGAAAATAGAAATATCATCCTGAGATACACTTATGAAAGAACGAAGTGTGTGTTGTCAGTCAGGAGAAAACACTTGTTACACTTTCAGTGCAATCTGATATTGAAGTGCACTGTCCTAAGAACGCCTATAGTTGTTCTCTACATACTGAAGAGTTAAGCCACGGTTATATAAACTTCTGTAAAATTCTTCAATTTCTGGACAGGATTTAGGAGAGTTCTTTACCCTTTACCAAACAAAAAAATTTTAGACTGGTCCAAATTGGAAGCATTTACAGGAGACAAAATGAATGTAACTGGAAAATAGAAAATTGTTTTGGGAAGGGCAGAAAACATTGTGGGAAAAGGAGAAAATGCTGGTTACCAGCATTTTCTCCTTTTCCCACAATGTTTTCAAAAGGCCTCTGCATCAGGGTCGTTAAAACTCGGGATTGTGTGGTAAAGGGTTAAATAGCGAAAATCATTTTATCCTTACTGATTCTTTTAGTATCAAAATGGAATTAAATCAAAATTTTAAACAGAACTTGAAGAGTACATACTACATGTAAAAAGCAACCTTTTATTTTCCTACGATATTATCCTACCTAAAAAATGCCTAGCTGTTGCAAAGTCAGTAGCGCACGGGTCCTGAGACCAGGAGGTTGCTCGTTTGAATCCCTAGCTTGGCTAGTTTCTTTCCAAGGACTGATGATAATCATAGTTACAAGATTAATTCCTCTCTCACTACTGATCATGTCCAGGTTATGTGGGAAATGAGCCAGTGGCTGCTGAAGAATATCATGCGAAGAAATGGTAAAAAGAAACTCAAGGAAACCATGGATAGGTGCACTGGCCACAGCGATATAACTGACATAATGTTGAAAACAGTGTTAAACACCTTACTAACAAACAAACAAACAAACAAACAAAATTATTCAAAATCAACAGTTTTTTCTTTTAAATCACTTCTCTATTTTGTCAACATTAAAACATTTTGTCCAAATTCAGCCTCTGTTGGCTTATTTAGTCTAGAAACATTTTTGGATGTTTGTTATTGTTCACAGTTCACACAAAATCAAACTTCACTCCATACAATTCTACATTTATAAAACTGTTTTTTTTTTTAAAGACATACCCAAAAGATGTATCAAACAGCACTGTCAAGATTAAAACAGAACAAAAAAAAGTAGTTGTAAACAATTACTAGGAGGTGCCACTAAAAGCTTCCGTATGTTGAGAAATAAGTCTGATGTATTTGAGCAATGCTATGGCAAAAGGGGGCTTGATGTATTTCCGTGATGCATTATATCAAGCATATCATTACATACTTATGAATCCACAAAATCCATTTTGGATTTGAACCGACTGATTCATGAGATACACTGGTCTTTTGCAGAAAACTGACCAATAGCAAAAGGTTAATTCCATGTCTACCTGTGTGGACTGCGCAGGCTGATATGGATCAATACTTTTTGCAGATGGGTCGATACTTTTTGCAGATTCATTAAGCCCCCTTTTTGCACAGCATGGCTTGTTTACTACCTACCTGATTCTTATTTAGTGTAAGTGTGTTTAGCTGTGATAAAGGTGGAAATTCCGTGTCATTTGTCAGCTCATTATTATCTAGGATCAGTTCCTCGAGATTGATAAATTCCTCTAATCCATGTAATGTCCTGTATCAAATGTGACAAGTATTAACCCTTTCCCAAACAAGCCCTGGTTTTCATGTGTCTGCAGTACAAGTCTTTTGAAAACACTGTGGGAAAAGGAGAAATTGCTCATAAGGAGCAATTTCTCCTTTTCCCACAGTGTTTTCTACCCTTTTGGAGAACTTTCTGTCATTTTCATCAAATTTAAAATTGTCGTCTGCAAACTCTCTCAATTTGGATCAGTCTAAAATTTATCGTTTGAGAAAGGGTTAACTATTTACCACACAATACTGTGTTTTAATGACCTTGAGAAAGAGGCCTTTTGAAAACATTGTGGGAAAAGGAGAAAATGCTGGTAACCAGCATTTTCTCCTTTTCCCACAATGTTTTATATCCTTACCAAAACAAATTTCGTTTTTGAGTCACATTTATTTTGTTGTCTGCAAATGCTTTCAGTTTGGACTAGTCTAAAAGTTTGTCGTTTGGTAAAGAGTTAATTCTTTACCATACAACAAAATTTCAGAATTGCTTTAATAGAAAGCTTTTGTGACTCAGAAATAGAAATTCACTTGCGGAAGGGTAGAAAACATTCTGGGAATAGGAGAAAATGCCGATTACCAGCATTTTCTCCTTTTCCCACACTGTTTTCAAAAAGTCTGTTCCTTGGGGTTGTTAAAACTTGGGATTGAGTGGTAGAGGGTTAATGCACAATGTTACTCCTATCATCAGTTGCCAATAAATGAAAATTAACCCTTTACCAAACAATCCTGAGTTTTGTCGACCCTTAGAAAGAAGACTTTTGAAAACATTGTGAAAAAGAGAAAATGCTGGTTACTATTTTTCCTAGAGTATTTTCTAGTCCATCAAAAACAAATTTCTTTATTCTTTCCATATTTATTTTTAGCAAATGCTTTCGATTTGGCTAAGTTTTCTTGTTCTGTAGAGAGTTGAACTACAGTGCCAGTAATTATAGTCAGACTACTTCTTTAACCCTTTCCCAAACAAGCCCTGGTTTTCAGGTGTCTGCAATACAAGTCTTTTGAAAACACTGTGGGAAACGGAGAAATTGCTCGTAATGAGCAATTTCTTTATGAGCAATTTCTCCTTTTCCCACAGCGTTCTCTACCCTTTTTGAGAACTTTCTGCCATTTTTATCAAATTTAAAATTGTCATCTGCAAACTCTTTCAGTTTGGAAGGGTCTAAAATTTGTCATTTGGGAAAGGGTTAAAACATGATAAATGTAATTGTGTTTTTACCCTTTTACCAAACAATCAAAACTTTTAACAAGCAAAATTTTGAAAATGTTGTGGAAAAAGGAGAAAATGCTGGTAACTAGCATTTTCTAATTTACCAACAATGTTTTCTACTGTGTCAAAGGCAAATTCTTTCATTTGAGCTATACTTCATTTGTTGGCTGCAAATGCTTTCCTTTTGGACTAGTGTAAAATTTTGATGTTTGGTAAAGTGCTAAATCACATCATTAGTCGTTTAACTCTTTACAAAACAACAAAATTTTACACTTCTCCAAATTGAAAGCATTTGCAGACGACAATATAAATGAAACTCGCTAATTAAAATTTGTATTTGGAAGGGTAGAAAACATTGTGGGAAACAGAAATAATGCTGTTTGTCAGCATTTTCTTCTTTTCCCACAGTATTTTCAAAAGGCCTTTTCCTTAGGGTCATTAAAACTCAGGATTATGTGGGAAAGGATTAAGTGGATGGGCAAAAAAAGTAATCCAATCAGAGGCAGCCAAGCACAAGGCTCGTATAGAAGATGATACAGAACTTCGGGTTCAGTACTAAAAGCCTTGTGAAGCACTAGATTTCTTTGGTGACCAAACCAATGTTTCCAACCCTACCCTACAGTTAACCCTTCACTACACAATCTCCAGTTTTAACAACCCTGGAGAAGATGCCTTTTGAAAACACTGTGGGAAAAGCAGAAAATGCTATCAAACAGCATTTTCTCCTTTTCCCACAATTTTAATTTTGTGTGGTAAACGGTTAACCCTTTTCTTCATGATCCTGACTTTTAACAACTCGGAGGGAGAAGCCTTTTGAAAACATTGTGCAAAAAAGGGGCAAAAGCTGGTAACCAGCATTTTCTCCTTTTTCCCCACAACATTTTCGACAAAAAGGCAAATATTATGTTTTAAGTAACATTAAATTTGTTGTCTGCAATTGCTTTGAATTTGGAAAAGGCTAAAATTTTGTCGTCTGGTAAAAGGTTAACTGGAGACACTTTTTTTCCAAAAGCAAAGGAAAGTGATTGAGCATAACAAATCTGTCTTGCAACATAAAGTCTGAGCAAAATGTTTCATTGAGAATAAGTTTCCATGAAATTCACAAAAATGCATGTATATGAGTCATGCTCTAGCAAAAGAGGGCTTAATGCATCTCCGTGAAGCATAATACCAAGCAAGTTATCATTTAATTATAGATCCATAAAATCCATTTTGTTTAACAATTGACCGAGGTACAATGGTTCTTTGAGATGCAGAAAAATTACCACAAGCAAAAAGTTTCAGCCTGAGCGGATTGCACAGACTGGCCTGGGTCAATACTTTTTGCAGATGCAGATGCATTTTGCCCCCTTTTCACAGAGCATGATTCATATGTGTCTGCAGCTGTTACAAAGATCCTTTTTGCACTGTCAAGCAGTAAATTACATGTATATCACAGCTAAGTAGTAAATAAATACACAAGTACAACAATATTTGGTATAGTCACTTTATTTTCCTTATTTGGTTTCTATAGACATGACAAGCTTTTGAGTCATGCTCTGGCAAAAGGGTGCTTAATGCATCTCTGTGACACATGATACCAAGTATGTCATCACATGATCATAGATCCATAGAGTCTATTTTATCGAACAACCAACTAAACCATAAGGAAGACTGGTTTTTTGACATACAGAAAATTAACTTATAGCAAAAAGTTTGGGCCCAGGCCAGCCTGCGCAGGCTCACCTGGGTCGATACTTTTCGCAGATCCATTAAGCCCCCTTTTCACGGAGCATGGTTCATGTGCATTTGCAAAGGATTTACCTCTCTATAAAACAATTTCAAGTGATAACGACCCGGCAGATTAAGGCTTTTGAAAATACATGTATTGTGAAAAAAGGAGAAAATGCAGGTGACCAGCATCTCCTCCTTTCCCAACAATTTTTTCTGATTTCTATCTTTTCAAAGAAAGATTGCAAATCATTTGAGCCATATTTTATTTATTCAATCTTCATAATGCCAGCAATTTGGATGAATCTGAATTTTTTTTATTTGGTAAAAAGTTAACCCTTTCCAAAGTGACAAATTTTAGACTCTTCCAATTCTGAAACATTTGCAGACGACAAATTCCGAATTCATACAAATGAGCTTAAGATCAAGGATAGGCTAGAAAACATTATAGGAAAAAGAGAAAATGCTAGTTAACAATATTTTTTCCTTTTGAATTTCCCACAATGTTTTCTACCTATTCAAGAACGAATATCAGGGTTGTTAAACCTCATGATTGTGTGGTACAGGGTAAATCAACTTACCTGATTCTGTTAAAGCTAAGATCTAGTCTTCTTGTAACTTTGGAATAATCACTGATTAAATTTTGTGGTATACATTCAACGTCCTGACCGATAAAAGACAACTGGAAGACAAAAAAGAAAAATCTTGTATGCATGTACCTTCAAAAAATATATGAGCCATGCTCTGTGAAAAGGGGGCTTAATGCATCTACATGATGCATGACACCAATCGTGCCATCAAATAATTATGAATCCAAAATGGCCATTTTGGATTCATAATTATCTGATGGCACGTTTGGTGTCCAAATTGAAAGCATTTGCAGACAACAATTTTAATGTGGCTCAAACTGTGCAATTTTTCTTGGACAAGTTAAGAAACATTGTGGGAAAAGGAGAAAATGCTGGTTACCAGCATTTTCTCCTTTTCCCACAATGTTTTTGAAAAGGCTTCTTTCACAGGGTCGTTCAAAGGCATCATTGTGTGGCAAAGGGTTAACACATCATGATGAAATGGTAGTTTTGCTAAAAAAATTTGATATTCAGAATGGGAATTATCCGCACCATAATAATGGTATCATGAAAACGTGAGGATGTCATTTTACCATGAAAATAGCAGTGTCTACAAACTTTTGGAGCAACCCTAGTATTAATATCATCAAAACAATATTCAATAAGGGAGGAAAAGAATTATTCTTCTCCAGTGTTTCTGCCAGCTTCAAATTTTTGAGGGTCATTTGTGACCCCCTATCCTAACTTTTGAGGGTCATACAGGAAAATTATGGGTCACTGTTATAACCCATTATCATTCAATCCCATGTTTTCGTTAACTCTACAGTGGAAGGTTTAGAAAACAGTGTGGTGAAAGGAGAAATTGCACAGATTGTGCAATTTCTCCTTTTTCCACAATGTATTCTATCCAATTAGAAAACCAGAAGCATTTTTTAATGTTATGACTGGTATATAATCTTTATTGCTAGTCTTTTCTGTTTCTTTTTACTTGGTTTGTCTGTCATTTCTGTATCGGAGAGCATCTGGACTACTAAGACTGAATACGTTTAAAATCCGGATATTTTCGGTAGCGACGACCAATTGACGCTGGGAGCCGTAACATAAACTGTTAATGTAAATAAACATGGCCGATTTTCAATTTTCAACCTTCGGTTACGAAACGTTCTTTTACACCTTGGTTTCGCTAAAAGTCACGGTTTTGTATGAAATTGTTCTTTTGGTTGAACTGATATTTTGGTTGCGCCAGAAAAAACACACAAGGCCAATTCTATTGTACCCTGAGAGAAATAACTGCATCAAAAACGCAAGATATGCGCTCTAGCGGAAACACTGCTTCTCACAATTACTATCAATCTAGGAAAAGAGTTTACCCAAATGGGATTTAACTTTTTGCCAAAGACAAAAGTTTACACTTTGTCCAAATTCAAAGCTATTGCAGACGACATATCAAATGTGGCTCATTCTATGATACTCTAAAAGGGTAGAAAACAATGTGGGAAAAGGAGAAAATGCTGGTTACCAGCATTCTATCCCTTGCCTACAGTGTTTTTAAAAGGCCTCTTTCCAAGGGTCAATAAAACTTGGGATAGGGCAGTAACGGGTTAATCTCATGGGCTTGATAAAATTAGCCCTGTATTCTACCAACTTATCTACAGGGCTTTGTTTATTCTTTACCAAATAATACATAGTTTCAATAACTCTTGACGAACAGGGGCTTTAAAAACATTGTGGTAAAAGGAGAAAATGCTGGTTACGAAACAAAAGAAGATATGAGCAAGATTTGTCCTCTGCAAATGCTTATAATTTGGAATGGACTAAATGTTTGCCCTTTAGTAAAGAGGGGGAGTGTAGATAGAATGAGGAGGGTACGTGAAGTCAGATAGATTGCTGGTAGAAATGAGAAAGGGAGAAAAGGGCAGTTGGGGCAAGGGTAGCGAAAAAGACGGGAATAGTGAAAGAGTTTTACAACCTACATTGCTTGGATCCTTGGTTAGATACAAAATTTGTAAACATACCGGTTATCCATAATTTTAATGAAGAAAGTTCTTCTTCCATGAGTTGATAGGTCATAAGACCCGGTGAGTTAGCCTTTTCCTAAGATCGAAACACACTTCGCCGCCCAAGTATAATAATGTTTTTAAATCCTACCTGACCGTCACAGAATATTTCGCGATCTTCGTCCCCATCGCCGTTTGTCTGATTGTACTTCGATATATCTTCGCTCAAGCCATTTTCCTCTGTTTCAGCCATTTTGACGATTTCCGTGTAAACAAAGAGCACGTGATTGTCACATGACACATTGAATTAACTTTGCAGGAGCATAGCACGTAGGGAGAGGGGGTGTTATGACCGACAGAGTATCAAAGAATGAATCATGAATATATAAGAAACCATCTCCCATGTCAAACAATTTTTTGATTCAACATTCAAGCATATAAATAAGTGGAGGTAAACTAGCGAGGGTAAGATGCCTTATGAACAAGTTCTAGGTTTCTGAAGGCTTTCTCTGCAATATAGATCTAAATAAACCATTGTAGACTTCATTTTAAAGAACATTCATTGAGAAAAAAAGAAGGTCAAAACTTTTTGAACGGACAAGTATATTTCCAGTTTGTCCAATCCATTCAGTACATCTGTTTTGTTATAGCTAACAATATCTATATTCTTAATTCAAACCATTGTATAGTTCTAAATTATCGAACGTGAACGTAAATTATTTTTCTCGGTAATTTCGGCAAACACGTTTGTATATTTGCTATCAATCAACACCGTTTCTGGAAGAGGACAAACACAGTAAAGGTAAACGTCATAATCACATATGGTCTTACAGGGCTTCAGAATAAAATGGCTAGCCGCCTCTATTCCTATAACCCGCAAAATTAACTTAACTTGATACTGGGCCCGTTTTGATTCTTGCCCAAGTACAAGCCGGAAAACTGTGATACATTCTGCAAAGAAGAACGTCGAAAACTTACGAACTGGAATATAAACTGGTACCCGTTGTGTCTCCCGTAACCGCCCGATAGTTGATACGAAGATCGATAACAGGCTGCCAGTTTAATTGGAATATTACTTGAAATTTCACGTAAATAGTAACGATTTCTCGTTTTCTTGGTAATCGCTCAACTGGATTAAATTACAGAATCACAACCACTTGTCGTTCGCCCTACTTGTAGACTGAAAACAAAGAGGGAATTAAGGCGATAAACGTTGCTGTCTGGCACAAGCTCGAAACAGTATCTTTTTTTAAATTTACGGGGCGAAAACTGAGTGAATATGGTAGCATTCTTAAAATTAGTCTGGATTACCTGCCCTTACCACTACGTTATATGACGTACTTTTGAAGTACGGCAGGGTACCAGAGTATCTTAAAATAGCAACAAGTGCACAATAGAAAAATCAAAGTACTGTTAGTGCTCTGATATTCAACAGGACGTTGATGAAGTCCTGCCGCTGATTGCTTACATCGGTTCCAAGAGCGAGATTTGTTTATACTTGCCAATTGTGAAGATCAGATGTCCTGTGCACAACGTGCCGCCAGATCTTGATCTATACTGTCCAATATTTGTGAGGGGATTTTAAACCGTTCAATTAAAGTTGAAGTTGCTTATTAGTCAAAACCGTCAGAAGAGGTTTTTTTTCCCCCCAAATTTGAATTTCTGCCAGGCTTTCAAATCGGATAAAATAAACGAGCAGTACCTGCTGCCCTTACCGCCTATTCCGACGCCAATGGTAAACAAAAAAAAAAACAAGTGAAGTGCATGGTGAACCCTTTGATTGTCAGCGAACATTTATCGTTCGCAGATGGCATCGGTCAAACTCAGATATATCTCTAGACCAGAATTTGCCGTCTGATTTTGAACAACGGCGGACAGTTGGTTCTAAACAACTCCTGAGCAAAACTTCTCTTTATTTGAGCAACAATCGTGTTTCAGTTTCTGAAAAAGAGGGGGGATAAATTTCTCTGACCGGAGGAATTTAAGTGGAACGCATCACAAGACCACTCGTGTTAAGTGATTAAAACAATGAAACCCTCAACGTTTATAGACCTTATTGAAGGCTCTTCTCTAACACGTAACCAAACAAAAACATTGCACTTTGAAGGCAGACTTTATTGTCAGAACGTTTCAAAAGAAATTGGACAGTGATGATCCAAGATCACGTTACATGCGATGTGATCTTGACTATATTATCCGCAAAAAATAGTTTGATCTTAACCCTTTACCAAACGACAAAATTTTAGACTCGTCAAAATTGTAAGCATTTGCAGATGAGAGATTAAACGTGTGCAATTGACTGAGCTTGCCTTTAGCAGTGCACATAGAAAACATTGTGAGAAAAGCAGAAAATGTTGGTTACCAGCATTTTCTGCTTTTCCCATAATATTTTCAGAAGCTGTCTTCTTCGGGCTCATTAATCCTAGGATGACAGCTTGATGAAGCGTTAAACCTTTACGTAACAATCCCATGTTTCAACGACCTCGAGGATACGGGAATTTGAAAATATTGTTAGAAAAGGAGAAAATGCTGGTAGGCCACTTTTTTTCTTTATCACAATGTTTTCTACACATTTATACACAAATCCGACAAATTGATCCATATGAGATTTGTTGTCTGTAAATGCTTTCAGTTTTGACAAGTCTTACATTTTATCTTCCATCACAGAGTTAATCGACTGTTTACAAAAACAACTCTTTACTAGACGAAAGCATTAGTCATGTCAAGGTTGACAGTGTATATGCATTGGACTGATTAGATGTGGCTCAAATAATGAGATTTGTCTTTATAAGTACAGGGCAGGAAATATTGTGGGAAAAAGTTGCATTTTCTTCTTTTCCCACTATGTTTTCTAAAGTCTTTTTTTACTAATGGTTCTTAAAACACGGGATTGTTTGGTAAAGTGTTAAGTTGTGTGCATCGGTCTAAAGGTTAAGACAGGACATTAATCTTATTTGCCGGAAACAATATGTAGTTAGATTTATATTCAGAGCTAATAAAAAATCGTATGTGGTGTAGAAGCAAGGCAAGACTGCACGTTTCACGCATTCTCACCTTGAGCTATTATCTGACAAATTATGTACAGTTTTTCCCCCCAGCATTTTAACGGATCATGAGTAAATTCCTACAGAAGAAAAAAATATCTTTAAAGAATTTACTCACTGTCGAAGCTCATTGTAAGTAGTTCCGAGTCACGTTTCTTCGACCAACGAGATAAGAAACACTTTTTTTCTTTTTATCTTTCAACTAACCGGATATCTATGCAATAACACCCATGCGATATTTTTTTTGATATACCATGGATATTTATAGATTTTTGATACACCACGGATATTTATAGAACAGTAAGTTCCACTGACTCCGCCCCCATCGCCATTTATGAATGAAATGCATTCCAAAAATAGTAACGATTACTACAGAAAGCCCGCGAAAAAAGAACGATGTCATAGCACGCGCGCTACTTTCCGATGATCTGCCTACGTAATTCCTGCCCGTGACGTCATTTGAATGCTCGTTTACCGCGTCTTCTCAAATAGAATAATCCCAAGCGATCTCAGTCGCAATTTTCGGACGTTTAATTACTACGGTAAAGTACTGTGTATGTGGGTAATGCAATTTTAAAATGGGAGTTCCAATAAAAATAAACTTTTAAAATGTATTTGTCAGCAACATTTTTCACATTTTTTCACAATGAGTACAAATCAGAGGTTAAAAGATAAATAGAATACGTACATAGTGTTGTCGTAGATCAAAAATATCTAACTCGGTTGTGAGAATTGATAATTGTTTCGCCAAGGCTCGACAATTATCAATTCTCCCAACCTCGTTAGATATTTTTGATCTACGACAACACTATATACGTATTCTCTATATACGATCTTACCTTTCGAGTAATAAATTGATTTATATTGTTTCAAACCGGCATAGATGTTGACCCAAAATGGGGAGAGAGTTGGTATCGTGTAAGGAAAAATCGTGAGGACGTGCTTGCTTAGGCAACTCATAGTTGGGAAAAAATAAATAAATTGCCTCCGTCGGGTTTGAATTGTATTGATTGTATGGTGTTTAACGCCGTTTTAAACATTATTTCAGTTATATCACGGCGGCCAGTGCACCTATCCATGCTTTCCTGGAGTTTCTTTTTACCAGTACTCCGCACAGTATTCTTTTCGGGTTTGAAGCCACGACCTACAAAGCCAGAATTCGGCGACTCTATTAATTGAATCATACATACAACTATTTATCTTTCTGTTTTCAAAATGTATTTCGGTCATGCTCTGTGAAATGGGGGTTTATTGCATCTGCAAAAATCATCGACCCAGTTTAACCTTCGCAGTCCGCGCAGGCTGACCTGGGTCGAAAATTTTTGCTTTTGTAGTTTTTTACATGCCAAAGGACCCGTGTACGTTATGATTCAGTCGGTTGTTAGACAAAATAGATTTTAAGGATACATGATTATTTGATGTCTTGTTCGGCATAATGCATCGCGGAGATTCATGTCTAGTCCCTTTTTCCAGAGCATGGCTCCATGATTAATATCATTGTAAATTTTTTTAAAAAAGTTGTAGTTCCTGGTGTTTTCTACAAGTGAGCCATGCTCCGACAAAAGGGGGTATAATGCATCTCCGTGACCTATTGTACCAATCAAGCCATCACATATTTATGGATCCATAATAGTCACTTTTTTTAAACAACCGACTGAATCATGGTCCTTGAACATAGAGAAAACTGACCATATGGCGAAAGGTTTCGGCCCAGGTCAGCCTGTGCAGACAGCACAGGCTGACCTGAGTCGATAATTTTCGCAAATCCATTAAGCTCCCCTTTCACAGAGAATGGCTCAAGTATTCTTGGCTATTTTTTAGTTTTATAGCCCTCTCTGCATGCAAATAAAATCATCAGTCTTTGTTAAGATTTTCCAATAAACTTGCGAAAGAAAATCTGGGTCCGTATTCACCAACCATTCTTCACAACATGCTTAGTCTTATTCTCAAAGATTTTCTACATTTGAACGCAACACAACTTCTGATTGGCTAAACCAAATGGTTTAGCCAATCAGAAGTTGTGTTGCGTTCAAATGTAGAAAATCTTACAGAATAAGACTAAGAATATTCTTAAGAATGGTTGGTGAATACGGACCCTGATCGGATGTTCCGTTAAGCCATTCTCAATCGACCTATTTCAGACTCTTCTTAAATGAAAACATCTGCACAGGACAAATTCAAAATTGGTACAAACTAACGTTTAAGTTTTATGAAAAGGTAGAAAATATTGTGGGAAAAGGAGAAAATGCTGGTTAAAAATGAATTTTAAAAGTAGGTCAAACGTTGCCAGGTCGCTTTTTATGTGTTCTTTTTACCTGACTTTAAAATTCATTTTTTCTGCCAAAACTTGGACCGATGGTACAATAATATATTGTCATCTTCACAAGAATTTACATACTTTTTAAACGTATGATTTAAATTCAAATGCATTTTAAACCCTGCATTGTTTACTTTTGGCCGCTATTGGGGCTTTAAAGGTGAAAAACTCACAGAGAATTAAATGAGCCATGCTCTGGCAAATAAGGGGCTTAATGCATCCTCGTGATCCATAATACCATGCAAGTCATCACATAACTATGGGTCCATAAAATCCATTTCTGTCGTACAACCGACGAATCAAATCATGAGGTAGTGTGGCCCTTTGACATGCAGAAAATTGACCAAAAGCAAAAAGTTTCAGTCTAGTTCAGCCTGCGCAGTCCGCGCAGGCTGACGTGAGTCGATACTTTTTGCAGATACATTTAGCCGCCTTTTTGCCAGAGCATGTCTCAAATGAAAGTGACGTTTACGGTAAGTAGAAGAGCTCAGTTAAATGCTGTATTAATGCTGTTTTGACCAAATATCTCACAAGTTACCAGACAGTGCAGATCCAATATCAGACTGCGCATTTAATTCAGTCCGGCCTTGATCTAAACTTAGCTGTATGGGAGTCGCATTCTAAGTTTCAATTTATGAAAGCATGCCTAGAAAATCTTAGGAGCAATCTTGCCATTCTAATTAGTAATTACAAGCTTCCCTCTCAAAGTATAGGAATCTAATTAGACAAAATATCCGTCTTTGAAGATTGAAGAGCCTACCAATAGGAATCTTTTTTAACTAAATTGTGACATAAGTGAGGTTCTTGAACTGAACAATGACGTCACACACATCACGTGACTCCATAATTAGACTAACGATGTTGCAATGAATGCTATCTTTTTAGTGCCGTAAACCTGTCTTGCACTGAAACATTAATCCATTGGAGTTGTAATCAGAAAACTCATGTTCGATTCTCGCTGGTGGCGCTCACGTGGAGGTGTCCTTTGTCGTTGGCCTGTAGAGCGTGCCTTAAGCCACACAATCCATACGATTAACGACCCTGAGGATGAAGTCTTTTGAATGCATTGTGGGAAAAGGAGATGTTGGCAACCAACCAACGCTTTTTTTCCTTCCATAGACAAAGGTCATCGTATCAGCCAAGTTTAATTTGTCGATTCAGTTTACGCGATTCTAAAATTTTATCAATTCATATGAATGACTTGAGATAGTTTCCACAATGGTTTTGAGCGAACGCATAATAAGTTAAACAAGACAAATTTTTGATGCATAGCATCAAAGAAGCCGGCAATTGTTTTGTTACCATCAATGAGGAAGGTGCTTTAGAAATAACTCGCTTATCAGAAGCTGTGTTACTTTTAAATAAAAAATTCTGGAGAATAAGACTAAGAATGTTCTTAAGAATGGTTGGTGAATACAGACCCGGTAGAAAATTTTACCGACTGCAACAATTTGGGGGCTAATTAAGATTTTCTTTTTTTTTGCTGTGAATCCTATAACTCTTTACCAAACGACAAACTTTTAGACTAGTCCAAATTAAAAGCATTTGCAGACGACAAAATAGATGTGACTCAAAAATTGAAATTTGTTTTGGAAAGGATAGAAAACATTGTGGGAAACCGAGAAAATGCTGGTTACCAGCATTTTCTCCTTTTCCCACAATGTTTTCATAATGCCTCTTTCTCAGGGTCGTTAAAACACGGGATTGTGTGGTAAAGAGTTAAACACTAATATGAACTTTACTTTTTTTCCTGCATGCATTCGGAAAGAGGACAGTTACATTCAGTAAACAGGAATGGTGCAATTTTGCTCTTCAGATAAAAGCATGGTCATTTTGGATTAGGTATTTTCTCTATTATGACAAGATCAAAATACTGTTATCATTCTTACATGAATATGATCCTACATACCGTAGTCAGACCTCCAGAGGGAGTGATAGTATTCTAAATCCATTATTTCCCTTCCAAACCCTATGTTGTGGGTACTCATTAGAATCGTCTCGATGAGACGATTCTAATGAGTACCCATACCCATAATGAGTACCCATACCCATAACACAGGGTTTAGTGGAGATTGATTAATATTTTCAATTTTGAAATCAAAATCACTCCCTCTATCTGGAGCTCTGCCGTAGCTGATGCATATTATTGCATGATCACTTGACATTCCAACAAGCCTTCACAAAATTTTAGCCAAAAGCTAAAAAACCTTTACCAAACAATTACATGTTCTAATTAATGACCCTGAAGAAAAAGGCTTCTGAAACCATTGCGAGAATAGTATAAAATGCTTATCACAAGCATTTTCTCCTTTTCCACAATGCTTTCTATCATTTCAGAGCCAAATCTCATCATTATAACCAAATCTAATTTGTCGTCTGCAACTGCTTTGAATTTGGACAATACTGTCCAAAATTTTAGCCCTGTCCAAGTTGAAAGCATTTGCAGACGACAATTTCAATGTGGCTAAAATGATTGCAATTGTTCTGAAAGGTTAGAAAACATTGTGGGAAAAGGAGAAAATGCTGGTTACCAGCATTTTCTCCTTTTCCAACAATGTTTTCAAAAGGCCTCTTTCTCAGGGTCGTTAAAAGTCGGGATTATGTGGTAAAGATTTAATCCTTCACTAAACAATTATACGTTCTAGTGACCCTGAAGAAAAAAGCTTCTGCAACCATTGCAATAAAAGTATAAAATGCTTATCACAAGCATTTCTTCCTTTTCCTACAATGCTTTCTACCATTTTAGAGACAAATCTCATCATTATAACCAAAGTGGATTTGTCGTCTGCAACTGCTTTGCATTTGGACAAGTTCTAAATTCTGTTGTCGGGTACAGAGTTAAGAGGCTAACTAGTCCATTGAAGAAGTACCATCAATTTGTTTTTCCTTTGCGTCTTGCTTTATTTCTTGATTCTTAGTCAGCTATTGCCTTACTAAACTGAGCAATAAAATATTTTCAAGTTTGGTTTGACTATGAAAATCTGAATAGCCCCCTTACAATGTAATAATTGAACATGTAAATGAGCCATGCTCTGGCAAAAGGGGGTTTAATGCATCTCCGTGATCCTTGATACCAAGCAAGCCATCACATAATTAAGGATCAACAATACATGTAGCCTCTTTTCCAATACAATCAACTTAATCATCAGGTAGACTGGTCCTTAAATATACAAAAAATTTACCAATAGCGAAAAGTTTCAGCCCAGGTCAGCCTGCACAGTCCAAGCGGGTTGACTTGGGTTGATACTTTGCCCAGATTCATTAAGACCCTTTTTCACAGAGCATGGCTCAAGTGCAATGATGTACAACATCAGTCAAAAGCTGTCGAGGGTCATTTATAACTAGGTGCAAAACCCAAGTTTGGCTGGAGCCCTAAAGCCACAAAAATAAGTGCAATACCCTTAAACGCTACATCAAAAGTTCCATTACATTTCCTTTCCAGCCTTACTTTAGACCTTTGAAAGGGTAGAAAACATTGTATGAAAAGAAGAAAATGATGGTAACCAGCATTTTGTCCTCCTGCAACTACGTTTCAATAGTCTTCTTCCTCAGGGTTATTAAAACATATGATAAATGCTCTGGCAAAAGGGGACTTAATGTATCTCTGTCATCCATAATTCAAGCAAGTCATCACATATTTATGGATCCATAAAATCCATTTTGTCTAGCAACCAACTGAAACGTGAGGTACACTGTTTTTTGACATGCAGAAAAATTACCAAAGCAAAAAGTGTCGGTCAAAGTTAGCCTGCGCGGACTGCGCAGGCTAACCTGGGCCAATACTTTCTGCAAATGCATCAAGCCCCTTTTCACAGAACATGTCTCATAAATAAATGCTCAAGGATTTAGTGTGTCTCAATTGTGCTCTGAGTATGCAAGGCTTGTCACGACAAAGGTACATTCTTACAAAAAAGTATGTATAAGAAATGTGTTTTTCAAAATTTTGATTTTTTTTACCAAAGTATGTGGAAAAGCAGCTTTAATTGCAAGCGTACCGTTTTGTTATTTTCACGTGATGAAAACAAAAACTGAGGTGCGTTCTTTAGAGCGAGATTTTTAGGCCGCTTAGTAAGATTTTAATCGGGATATCTCGCGCAATTTAGTAAAAATTCTTCAGTGTTGCGCGAGATATCCCGATTAAAATCTTATTGAGCGTTTTTAGAAATAAGAGTTCAAATACAAAATCTGTAGTTTTCATGCTCGAAATTTATGTGAACAGCACAAGGGAAAAAAATGCGTAATATTGCGCTAATCTACTGACACGTATAGTAGTATCACGGGGGGTAACCAGTCTATACTAGTTTAAGAAGAGTTACGCGGCCTGTGGGGTCAGTCATGAATCAGTTATTAAATAAATATCTATAAATAAGAAATCTTTACTTTTCATGCTCGAAATTCATCTCAACAGTACATACAGAAAAATGCATAATTTTGAGCTTAATAGCAACATACTGTTAAAAGTATTTGAGTGAATATGTCGGGAAAAGTTGTGCAATGATGTATCCCAAAATTCCCCATGTGCATAAAAAAAAAAGCATTTCTACTGGAAGCCGGCTTCAAGAGCCGGCTTCCAATAAATATACGGCCAACTCGTCATCGGCGACCAGCTACGGGAACAAAAAACACGGGCCTTTTGAGGCAAGTGACTTTTATTCAAAATGAGAAGAAAATGAAACAAAGATTGCTTAACTCTTTACCAAACGATAAAATTCTAGACTTGTCCAAATTGAAAGCATTTGCAGACGACAAAATAAATCTGACTCAAAACGTGAAATTTGTCTTGGGAAGGATAGAAAACATTGTGGGAAAAGGCTTCTTTCTCAGGATCGTTAAAGGGTTAATAGAAAAGGCTTGCATTCTACAAGTGGTCAAGAAGACCATTAATTGACCATAAATTCATTTTGATGAAAAAGTCGCCCTAAAGGGGTATTAAACCAGATTTCGTTTTGTATTTTACAGTAAAACCTCCTATTCCGTTAGTAACGGTCTAGCCTTTGTTGCTTAACAAGGGATAACTACCTTTGAGCCATGCTCTGGCAAAGAGAGCTTAATGCATCTCCGTGATGCAGCATACCTATGAAGCCATCACATAGTTATGGATCCATAATAGCCACTTTTTTTAACAACCAACTTAATCATGAGGTAGAATTGTCCTTGGATAACAGAGAAACTGACCAATAGCGAAAAGTTTCGGTCCAGGTCAGCCTGCCCTGACTGCGCAGGCTGACCTTGGTCGATACTTTTCACAGATGCATTAAGCCCCATTTTCACTGAGCATGGCTCATTTTTAACACGATGTAATTTCGGTAGAGCTAAGTTTGTGGAGTCGCCATCCGTAGCTTTGAAGGTGGTGACTTCGAGACCCACCTAACGCATTTTTTTAAACATATTTTTCATTCAGTTTCTCTCTCTCTCTCTCTCTTTCCCCCCCCCCCTCCCCCGCCATCCCCAACATTTTCCGCTTAATTTTTTCCCCAAACTAGGGGTAAGTAGTCAAGTCTAAAATTAATTTTGTCGTCTGGTAGTAAAGCGTTATCATCCATGTGGCTTTCAGTTTCATTAGCCTGTCGTTTTTGAAAGAGAAGGAATTTCTTAATGAACTTCCTTAACTCTCTTTATCGAACGACAAAATGCTATTCTCCTCCAGATTCAAAGCATTTGCCGGCGAGAATTTAAATGTGACGCAAAAATTGGAATATTTCTTCTTAAAAGGGTCGAAAACAGCGTGGGAAAAGGACAAAATACTGGTAACCGACATTTTCTCCTTTTTACACTATGCCCTCAAAACTCTTATTTCCTCCTTTTGTCCAAGGGTCAGGGTCATTAAAACACGGGGCTGTTTGTAAATGGCTTAATGGGCCGGGGGGGGGGGGGGAATCTTGGGCATGTGACCCAGACCATTTGGATTAAATTTCCATTTTTTATCCTTGAGAGTCTGCATTATGCAATGTGATTTGCCATGGTCCAGACAGAAAGGCGGAAAGATGGTGAACGATCAAATTTCTCTTTCCGCGGCCTTCAGGTGACCCCATGAAAAGGGAGAAATCTTACTCTTGCCTACCAAGATACACTGGTTCATGTACAGCTTAGATAAGGGTTTTTAACTGTATTAAGCTTTTACAGAACAATCCCGACATTTAACGAGCCTGAGGTAGAGGCCTTTTTGAAAACACTGGGAAAATAAGAAAAATGCTGCTTAACCAGGGTTCGTGTTCACCAGCCATTCTTAAGAACATTCTTGGTCTTATTCTCCAGAATTTTCTTCTTCCCCGTCAAAGAGCCTCAGTTCAATAATAGCTCTTAAAGGTTTGTCGTCTGTAGATACTTTTAATTTTGAAGTGCCCAAAGTTTGTCGTTCGGTAAAAGGTTTAGGTGTTGTCTAAGTTCTTCGCCCTTAGATGACCCAAAAAGAGAAGCAATTTCATCATTGCGAACCAATAAAAATGGTTCAAATGTAGGTTAGATTGAAGGGTTTTAATTGTATAATGACGCTGTCTGAGACCTTCGTGTTAAGGTGATTCAAAACATGAATAACAAGCTTTACCATTGCCAACAAAAAATATCATTGGTTCAAATGAAGCTTAAACTCTTTACCAAACGGCAAAATTTTGGACTCGACCATATTGAAAGCATTTGCAGACGACGAACCAAGTTCAGCTCAATGACGATTTCTGCCTTTGATAGTGTAGAAAACATTCTGGGAAAAGGAGAAAATGCTGGTTACCAGAATTTTCTCCTTTTCCCACAATGTTTTTAAAAACTGCTTTTCGGGTCGTTAAACCAGAGATTGTATGGTAAAGACTTAAGGGTTTTAATGGTGTTACGGTGCTATCTGCTTTAAGTGCGTTCAGAACTTTTCTCTAACAAGATTTGTAACGGAATAGAACCCCTCTGAAATTTATAATTACTAATCCTTTTTGTCAGCTAAATTCCCTTTGGGGCGATCTTACGAACGTTAATTAAAAGATAAAAAGAATCCAAACTCAGCATTTTAAACCGCTACAAGGACAAAAAGGCGAAATTGATAATTATGCCTAATCCGTAACCTGAGCGACCGAAGTATTGCCAAACAATACACATGAGTTTAAAACTTGGTTTTTTTTTTATTGGTATATTTAGGGATAAAATTGGAGACTGTAAAACAGCAGATCAGAAAACATGTTGTATGGCGTCTGTTGCAGTCGTTGTTAATCCAGATAAAACTGCACTTAATATACAGTTTAATCTTCGATCTGCTCTTTTTGGAAGTACTTTTTGCAAGAGTGTGACTGTTGCAGACATTGTTAATCCAGATAAAACTGTACTAAACGTACAGTGTAATCTCGCAACTACATTTTACAATATTTCTTGCAATAGTGTTATTGTTGAAGACGTCGTTAATCCAGGTAAAACTGCACTAAACGTACAGTCTAATCTTGGAACTTCTTGCAATAGTGTGACTTTGCAGACGTTGGAAATCAAGATAAAACTGCACTTAAAGTACAGTTTAGTCTTGGATGTACTCGTTACAGTATTTCTTGCAATAACCTGACAGTTGCAGACGTTCTTAATCTAGATAAGACCTGCACTAAACGTACAGTCCAATCTTGGATCTACTCTTTACAGTATTTCTTGCAATGAGGATCATTCTTTAGTATTTCCCTTAATTCTTCCCCAGTATTGCATTGGTCCTTTTACCCGTACTCCTTTGTTTTTATCCTTGACTTTCTTGCATTACACAGCTATGTTCTTGGGACAGTATCTCAGCTAAATCTTTTTCGATTGTTCTACAAATCGATTTTTATGTATTTTCTGATGATTGGGAACAGAATTTGATTTTAAGTTACATGGGGACCTTACACAAATGTCATAAAATATTTTATATTTAATGCAATATCCTAAAGGGAATCAAGGATAAAAACGAAGGAATACAGGTAAAAGGACCAATCTTTTATTTGGTTACCTTTAGTCTATTTCTGGCAAGGAAGGCAATTTGAGACTAACAGGAATGTCTCCCCAGCCCCCGGCCCACTGCCTTACTGTTGCAGCCGTTGTAAATCAGATAAAACTCCACTAAACGTACAGCCTAGAATCTTGGATCTACTTTTTACAGTATTTCTTGCCATTGCCTGACTTCAAACAGTTCTGACGCTGCATTACTCACGTCTTTCAAAACGTCCATTTAGTTTATTATGCACTCCGAGGACCTAAGATGTCGCTGCGCCATAGCGGTTAACAAGGATATTAACCCTTTACCAAACAATCCCGAGGTACAACGACCATGAAAAAGGAGGCTTTTGAAAACATTGTGGAAAAAGGACAAAAATGCTGGCAACCAGCTGGTAACTAACCATTTCTCATACAAATTCCATCACTTGTGCCAGAGTTGAAAAGTCGTCTGCAAGTGCTTTCAATTTGGATCAATGTAAAATGTCGTTTGGTAAAGAGTTCAATTAGTAGCAACGCGCTTTCAAAACGATATCGTTTTTCCTGTCTTCTTACTTTCAGTATGAGGCTTTCATAAAATAATTTGTCAGCACGCCTACAGTGGTCGAATACGTAATCTGTAAATGAAGCAATCCAGTGTTTTAAAGCCCCCGAGGAAGAGGCTTTTTGAAAACATTGTGGGAAAAGGAGAAAATGCTGGAAACCAGCATTTTTTCCTTTTCTCACAATGTTTTCTACCCTGTCAAATAATTTGAGTTTATAATGTACCACTTTCGAATTTCTCGTCTGCAGATGCTTTCAGTTTGGTAGAGTGGGATTTGTCGTTTGGTAAAGCGTTAACTACAAACCGGACTTTTGTCTGAGTGCAGTATTTGAAACTAATACACAGTCCTCATGCAACTTTGTCTAGTGAAATTACCTCATTAGCCACTCTGTCTTGCTTAGTTAACTCTTTACCAAACGAGTCTGTGGTTTTCAGACATTTAGGATGAAGGCCTTTTAACACATTAAGGGAAAAGAAGAAAATGGTGGTAACCTCATGCAACGTTATTCAGTGAAATTACCTCATTAGGCACTCTGCCTTGGTGAAATTACCATTTACCAAATGACCCTGTGGTATTACGACCATTAGGATGAAGGTCTTTGAAAACATAAATGGAAAAGGAGAAAATGGTGGTAACCACCATTTTCTCCTTTTCCCTTCATGTTTTCTACTTTTTCAAAGACAACTCCCATCATTTGAGCGGCATTTAAATAACATGTGGCTCAGTGGCGAAGTCATTGGCTTTGTCATTTAAAAAAAATCCATTGTCAATCCCCAAAGCTTTCACTAGTCATGCGTGAACGTCCCTCGGCGAGCACTGGCAAAGCCTAGGTCCTGTACATGTGTATACTTGTGGATATCCTGGAAAGAAACGTATATGTGACGTAAAAAGCACGACACTGTTTGGTAATTACAAATGGTTAAAGTCACAAAGTTCACAATCATTGCGACCTTTTATCGACGAGCTGAACTTTTTACACTAACAATAGAGAGGTTGACTTTTCTCTTGATTAAGATGAACGTCTTTTACGGGAGAACTATCAGAACTGTCGTCTCATTTAAAGAACCAACGGTAGATTGACAATGTTAGATCGATATAAGTTTTTGTCGTTATGAAATCCAAGCGAGACAATATTGCAAACGAGCCTAACAATTAATAAGGTGACAAGAATATTAAAATTGCAATACTGTTTTGGCCAAATTGGGACACAAATCTTCAAACATGTTTACAACCAGTTTCGTCTTGAAATACACTCTCCGTAGAGTCGCCTACAGTAAGCGCTTAAGTTTAAAGTGCACTTCCAGCCCAGATATTGATTTTTTCTTTCCATTTCCTGAGTAATAATGATATTTTGTTGCCACTTCCGCTAATCCGGTTATTTATATTAATCGTTTTAATGCATTTGTAAGCACAGGTGTGTAAATCGAAAATCCAATTAGCGAGCCCCTAAATCGACCATGCGAAAGTACCTTGTGACGTCACCATGTGAACTAAACAACTTTCGGTTATATGAAAACATCGTGTTAGGCTAAACATCTTCGTTTTCTACGTTCATAGAACTTTATAATTTGTACATATGCCACGAGGAGATCACGGTGGAACATCCATATATACCGATTATAGCTGCGTAGCCGCTAATTGTGCCAATACTGATGCAGATGGCATTTCCTTGCATTATATTCCGAGGGACCCGACGAGAAGATAACGATAGACAGATTTCGTACATGTCAAAAGAGCCTTTGGAGCGGACCAACACATTATTCTGCTTTATGTTCAACCCATTTCGCGGAAGGGTGCATCCCATTTACACGCAGATTTCAAATGGAATATATGTGTAACACCTAAGAGATTACCGACGATACCGTCTAGTATTTTCGGTGATCATTTTAGGGGATTGTAATCAAATAGATCTACATCTAACTTACCTCTGTGAACTGTGTAAAATTCCAAATCCTATCCACAAATAATCAACATAAGGGTGACTTAAGATCAAGGACAGATAAGTAGTGATGGTTTAATGTGACACGTGTGCGTTAATTTGTACCAATAAATTAACACATTACAGCGATACCGATATCAAAGGAGCACCGAAATAACCCTTCATCTATTTTTATGAAAAATAATATGACCCGTCTTTCTTTTAAATCTGAAAATATAGATGGAATATAAATATCTTGAAATGTAAGGATTAAAATTTGAACTTAAGCTACTTTTCTTATGTTCATGATCTAGACTATATTACAATTATTTGTCTGTAGGAACATGACTAAGGTTGCAACAAAGAAGGTTTGATATTTTTTTCTCAGATCGGGATATTTTTATAAATAATTCAAAGTATGCATATAGTGCTGTAAGTTTAGTTGAAAACCCTAGAAACCCTTTACTAAACAATCCCGAGTTTTAGCGACCCTGAGAAAGATGGCCCGTTAAAAGTTATTGGAAAAGGAGCAAATCTTTGTAACCAGCGTTTTCACCTTTTCCCACAATACTTTCAACTTTGTCAAAGACAATTTCCTTCATTTCACCCTTTCTTTGGATTTGGACGAGTCCTAATTTGGTCATTTGGTAAAGGGTTTTAATCGAATAACCTTTCACCTTTACTATATTTAAAACCCTTTCCCAAACGTCATATTTTAGACTCCTTCAAATTCAAGCCATCTGCAGACAACAAATTCAGCATTGGTTCAAATGAGCTTAAGCTCTCTGTTAACTTTCTGAAAACTTTGTTGGTGTCACGTAGAGAGGTTAGATATATAAGCACTTCAAACCTGCCTTGCTGTTGAGCTAGCTTTCACAGCGATGCGGTTTGGTGCATTTCTCTCTGTGATAGTTAAGCAACGTGCACTAGGTTAGTGCCTGGATGGGTGACCAGGCCGTTGCACGTTAAATTTGGTGGCAGCGGTGGGATACTTAATAAGTAAGCACTTATTTCTGACCCATTCCTGCCTGAATCAATTCTTTAATCATGGATACAGCAATCAGCTTGGACCAACATCTTAAAGAAATAGACGAGAAATTGGAAAGACTTTCAAGGCAGAATGAGATTGGTAGACGGGAAGAGGAGATAACTCATCCTGAACGCAAGTTATTGTCTATGGAACAACAGAGTAAGCAAGATGGTCATCAGGCTAGATCAACGCAATATCGTACGGGTAGCCCTAGACCTGAGTCTAGGTATTTTGACAGAAAAGACGATCTCGGTTTCCCTACTTGGGTCACTCCAATACAACAAACACAACACCAAACCGATATTGATCAACATAAACCAGACGACTTTGTAACTATACGGAAAAAGGTCACGCACAGAGGACGAAGTAAGAGTCCTAGAGAACAAATGTTTTCATATGGTACTGGGTCTGGTATTGGGCATAGTCAAAGTGCTAAGGTCAAGCCTGCTACGTATGATGGTTCCGGTTCCTGGAATGATTATATAGCCCACTTTGAAGCATGTGCCAGGATTAACCACTGGACCGATTCCGACAAAGGTCTTTATTTAGCAATCTCTCTTAGAGGGCAAGCACAAAGGGTGCTTGGAAACTTGTCAGACAGGCAACATGATTTTTATGCACTTAGTACTGCACTTCAACAAAGATTTGCACCTCCTAACCAGACTGAGTTGTACAGATGTCAACTACGAGATCGACACCAGAGAGCAGCTGAAAGTCTGGCTGAGCTGGCGCAAGATATAAGAAGATTAACCAGCTCTGGATATCCCGGTGCACCTTTCGATTTCAAAGAAACTCAGGCTAAAGGACAATTCATTGATTCATTACATAGCTCTGACATTAGACTGAAAGTCTAGCAGGCTCGACCAACAAGCTTGAATGACGCTGTTCATCATGCCACTAAACTAGAAGCATATTATAGAGCAGAGCAAAAGAACACAACGGACAAAGGACTGTTGTTTGTTGCATCGTGTCCGGGGACTGAATCCAAGGATAATGACATGAAGGAAATGAAAAATTCGGTCAAATTTTAAAAATCATTTTGTAATGAAAGTTATCCAGCCATCAAAGAGCGCCTGGGCCAGCGGGATTGTGTTAATCTGTAAGAAAGAGGGCGGTATGCGTTTTTGTATTGATTACAGACGCTTGAATGATCTTACCGTGAAGGATGCTTACCCTTTGCCTCGGATCGATGACTGTTTGGATCAGCTAGCTGGTAATCAATGGTTTTCTTGTATCGATCTCAACTCGGGGTATTGGTAGGTAGAGGTGGACCGAGCTGATAGGGAGAAAACTGCATTCACCAGTCATAGAGGACTGTTTGAATTCAAAGTTATGTCATTTGGATTGTGTAATGCCCCAGTCACTTTTGAACGCCTCATGGAAACTGTTCTGACAGGTTTACAATGGGAAATATGCCTGGTTTATTTTGATGACATCATCATAACAGGAAAGACTTTTGAAAATATTATCTCAAACTTGAGAAGAGTTTTAGACAGATTCCTAGAAGCCGGTCTAAAACTTAAACCCAAGAAATGCAGTCTATTTGCTAAGGAAGTTGAATTCTTGGCTCATATTGTTTCGGAAGGCATTCAGACAGATCCCAAAAAGACAGACGCAATCAAAACTTGGCCAGAGCCAAAATGTGTAAAAGATGTGCGATCATTCCTTGGCATCTGCAGCTACTATAAACGTTTCATATTTGACTTCACTGAAGTAACTAAGCCTCTTCACAAACTTACTGAACAGGGTAAAAGTTTTCAATGGACAGACTTATGTTCTAAGGCCTTTGAAATTTTAAAACAAAAATTGATAGAAACACCTATCTTAGCTCATCCAGACATGGATGAACCGTTCATCCTTGATACAGATGCTAGTAATCACTCTATTGGAGCCGTGTTGTCCCAGAAAATACATTGTCATGAATATGTAATAGCTTACGCCAGTAGAACACTGAGCAAATCCGAAAGAAAATATTGCGTCACCAGGAAGGAGCTCTTGGCATTAGTTCACTATGTAAAACACTTCAAACACTACCTATGGAAGACAATTTCTTTGTCGTACTGATCATGGGTCATTAAGATGGTTATTGAATTTCAAAAACCCAGAGGGACAAGTGGCACGGTGGCTAGAAGCGCCGTCTTCTTTTAACATTAAAATTGAACATAGAGCTGGAAGGTTGCATAGGAATGCTGACACACTTAGTAGACGTACCAGTGTGGACGAGACTGTGCAATCCAAGATGGGGATGTATCAAGGGCAAGACAGTTATTCACTCCAAAAACGGAAGCAGAGACTGAGTCACAAAATCAGGATTTGAATATTGCTCAGGACACAAACAAAGATATAAGCCTAGTAAAAAAATGGATCAAACAAGGATGTAGACCTGACCAAAAGGAAATTATGCAGGAAAGTTGTTTCCTGAAGTCCTCGTGGTCCCAGTTTGAAAGGCTTGAGATTCAAGACAATTTACTTGTGAGAAGATGGGATGTACTTGGAACAGATGCGGTCAACTGGCAAGCAGTAGTTCCACTTTTGCATCATAGAATGGTGCTTAATCATTCGCATTACATAAGGGCATCCGGTCATTTAGGTATCAAAAAGATCTTGCATAAGGTCAGACAGAGATATTATTGGCCGGGTTTGCAAAATGATGTCAAAAGCTATGTGAATGGATGCGAAACTTGTGCAAAGAGAAAAGGTCTCAATCAGACAAAGAAAGCACCAATGCAATTGACCAGAAGCGGTTATCCCACAGAAAGGATCGCTGTAGACATCCTTGGGGAATTACCCACCACGGAAAGGGGAAATAAATATATTTTGGTAGTGTCTGATTACTTTACCAAATGGACAGAAAGTTTTCCAATGTCAAACATGGAGGCAAACACCGTGGCCAGGTTGATGGTGGAACAAGTCGTCTGTTGATTTGGAGTACCTCGAAAAATACACTCTGATCAAGGGAGACAGTTTGAAAGTAAACTATTTTCTGAAATGTGTAGACTTCTCCAAATTGAAAATACCAGATGACTCCCTACCACCCTGAGTCTGACGGAATGGTTGAACGTTTCAATCGAACGTTGTGTGCCATGTTAAGTGCACACATACAAGAAGATCATCGTGACTGGGACGTACATTTACCATTCGTCATGATGGCTTACCGTGCATCTGAAAATGAAACCACAGGGATGAGTCCTAACATGCTAATGCTTGGCAGGGAGTCAACTACTCCCCTCGATATTTTATATGCTATGCCTTCTAGCATTAAGCCAGTACCAACGAACAGTGGGTTTGACAGTTGCAGGAAACCCTAGAAGTTGCACATCAGTTTGTACGAGAATACACTGGTAGGTCAGTTCGGCGACAAAAGATGTATCATGATTCAAAACCTAGTTAAATAACTCTTGATAGGGGTGATAACGTTTATGTTTTCTTTCCAATCAAGAAAGTAGGCACATCATCAAAGCTGACCTCATTCTGGAAGGGACCATTTGAAGTTGAAGAAAAACTTCCAGATGTTTTGTACAAAATTCATTGTGGTAGATTCGGTTCTTTTCAGGTAATCCATGTCGACAGATTGAGAAAAGCCAGGAAACAAACATTAGCTGGAGAACAAGCAGGCGCAAATAGCGGTTCAGTCCCAGTTGAACCAATCGAACCAGAAGTAGAAGTAATGGAAGACGTACCGAGTGGTGAACGAAAAAGAATGAAACCAGTGTGGCATGACGACTACTGTTTTCCTATCTTCAGGTCTGAAATGGCAAAGACAATCACCACACCAAGCAAATTGCAGACCATCTGCGCTGTTTGCAAGACAGAGATTCCGTCGGATGAGTCTTACGAGAACCATATCCTCAACTGCGTGAAGACAAGGGTCAAGTGCGGAGATTGTGGCAAAGATTTCAAAAACAATGACTGTCTTAAACGCCACAGGAGAAACCAGCACTCAGCTAAAAAGGAAGGTTCGAAACCTGAAGCAACGACTTCGAATGCTTCAGAAGGTACGGACAGTGATTGGGGTTTGGAACCAGATGTTGAGGTAGGAGAATCGGACGTCACTGTCGGAAGAATCGTCAGGAAGAGAACTGCTCCGCAACCAGTACGAACCCCAGCAAAAAAGACCAATGTCGGCATTAGGGTACAGGCGACCTTTCCTGCTCAACTAAAGGAAGCAGAAACTCAGACTTATCCAGAATTAAAGGATAGTGGAGTTCAGACAGTGCATACCACTACTGACAGTGATAATTCATGCGACCTTTGCGGCATCAGTTTCAATGACCTCACAATGTATTTTATCCACATGCGTTGTCATTCAGTGCATGGTCCCTATCATTGCAATATTTGTGGGGAAATATGTAGTGATAAGGTTTCTTTCCAGATTCATATCACTAGGGGCCACATGAAGTAAGTTTCATGAGAGACAATTCTTTGAAATGTTGCTGGATAGTTGAACATTTACTTATTCCCTTTTGTTTTTGTGATTGTCTGATCAGGTAGATCTGACAATATTTAAATCTGTTGTTGATTTTGGATTAAACTATCCAAACGGGTATATTAGTCGTTTTTCTTGTCGGTGAAGCGGGACGCTTTACACGGAGTCGTGGGTAGTGTGGCGAGCCTAGACGATTCTCTCCGTTCCTGAATATTTTATTAGATATTTAGTCCTGACCCTTCTTTCACTTTAGTATTCAAACTTCCGGTCAGCTGAAAAGATCATTCAACTCGTCCAATTCTAAAAAGATTTAACGCTGTAATACAGTGTCAGTATCTCGGTTCGTTGCCTACCCTCGTTTACGTTGTATTTGTAATCAACATGTTGAATTTAGAAGAATACAAATGAAGATAAAATCAAATAATCCGTAGAGTTATGGTTCAGTTGAACGCTGGTTTACTGCGCATGCGCGTAGTTCTGAAGTGTATATAAAGGCGAGTTTCGCCGTGGAATGCGCAGTTTTCTGTTTCTCGTAGTGCTGTGCACATCGAAAAATATTACTAGACAATTCTCCTTAGTAAAATAATTACTGGGGCTTTTATCAAAGAGAGTTTTATTTATAACATACATGCATACAACCCGGATTCATGTATTTGCAAACCGGGATCAGCTGTATCGTTCAGGAGTAAAACTATAGTACCGAGTCGCATTATTATTAGACTAAAACCACTGCATAGGAATGAGTCAGACCGACCGACGTCTAATAGGAATCAGTCCAAATTTTAAACTGGCTACAGACACACTCGTTTTGTGTTATATAGGCTGGATCCATAGGGACCCTAGTATTGATCAGTGCTTGATAGAATTGCATTTCCCTAATGAACCGTGTACCAAGCAGTACAGACTGATTTTCGTTTTATCATATGTGATTGTTGATTCTACCAATTCCTAATTAACCATATTCATTGTCAAGTAGACAATAGTGATTCAATCGTTGTTTCAATCATATCAATTGCTGTATATATATTTGAGGAAATATTCCGACCGCTTCATTTATTTTGTATCTAATCAATCTAAAGCAGGAAGCTTGAGAAAAATTTACTGTATAGATCCGCTCGACTCGTTACATAAATTTGGTGGCAGAGGTGGGATAATGACAACTGCCGGACCGGAGTTGCCTTACCCTTGTATATTCCTCTGGATTTTTTGTATGTAGGTCTCGGGCCCGAGACTTCTCGCAGGAGAGAGTCATGTCACGGAGAGAGGTTAGATATATAAGCACTTCAAACCTGCCTTGCTGTTGAGCTAGCTTTTACAGCGATGCGGTTTGGTGCATTTCTCTCCGTGATAGTCAAGCAACGTGCATTAGGTTAGTGCCTGGATGGGTGACCAGGCCGTTGCACGTTACAGTTGGAAAAGATGAAAATGTTGGTGACCAGCATTTTCTCCTTTTCAAACAATGTTTCCAAAATTCCTCTTTATCAGGGTCGCGAAAACCAGGGATTGTATGGTAAAGGGTTAACTTAAGAAGATCCAATGTCGTGCAAAAAAAGGGGGGGGGGAAAAGAAGAAAGGAATAGTTAAAGTACCATAACTATTTTTTTTGTTCTATTTTATGGTGTGCTTGTCCAATCCATGTTTGTCGAACCCGGTAGCTTTCATATTTACCAAACCCGGTAGCTAAGTCGGTAACGTACAGGGCTTGACATCTTGATTCGAATTATTTATATAAAGCTGTCGGTTTTTTTTTTTTTGAAAAGCGTTTCAGTGTCTGCAAAAAGACAGGGACGGTCCATTTACAAAAAAAAAAAAAAAAAGAAAAACTTAAACACCATATCGTTTGAATTTTATTGATAAAATCCCGACCCCAAAAATATCACTTTTTTTTGTTGCACTTTTTGTCATGTTCCTGTTTATACTACCTTAAATATGACTATCGTAACAACGAAGGTCAAGCCAAATTTCAAATCTTCCTGTGATCCTCCAAAAAGTTAATTCCCCCTTCATTTCGAGTCGAGAAATACGTGCTATAATTGTTTTCGTTGAAAAGCTGATAAAGGGTTAGCCGTATGTTTCATTGATTCCAGTATTTCTCTGCCAAAGTGGTGACATGTAGAAGCGCTGTGATGTACTTGCTAGGCGCAGATTAACACACACGTGTCATGATAAAGTTTCTATCCTTTTCAATATTATTTTGATCATTCATAAATACAGGATCTGGAATTATTAAAATCTGTCAAAGAGGGTAAAACCATTTTAATTTCTGGCTCCAAATTTAATGATGCATTTTTTTTTTTTTTTTTGTCCGAACACTTTCTGCTTTCAAATGCAATAGTATGGATAATGGATAATCGCATAATGGAGCTGATTTTGTTTTTAATTCTAGTCCTGTAAAACCAAGGCAGTTTGCGGGACATGTATTATTTCTATCTCGATGCTTCGTTTTGATTACTTAATAATGTAATCTGCATACGAAAACTTTTATTATGCCGCCCAACAAGAACTGATTTGGTATCGGCTATTCGTTTACTGATTTTCTTCGCTCGTCTGTACTTATCAGAATTCTCTTCGTGTGAACCAAAAGGAGAAAAGCAACAAGAAACTGATAAATCATAGCTGCTCTCAGAATCGTCTGGAACGTCATCGGAGTCCATTTCCCCCCCTGTTTTAAAGTCCAAGTGTTATGTGGAGTTATCAGGAAAATAATGTGCTATCATACAGTGACGTCACGCGTAATATATCTCGTCGTTCAATCGATATTAAGGTGGTGAAGTCGGGTTTATACAGGTGCAAATCCGATTTTCAAACCGCGATTTCTGACAAATTACATATTTTTGTTAGAAGCGAGTGATACAAATGCGATCACATTTGTATTATCTATAATATACAAAGAAATTGTGAAATTTATTTTTGGGCTGGAAATGCTCTTTAACATGGGTCTTTAATAGTATTTGTATTGTTGAAGTCATGTGACAGACTTTGGACAACTCTGACGCATCTCCAGCAGTGTAGAATCCTAGTACAAGATAACTGTCCTCGAAGGTGATGTTAGTTTTTGATTGCTCGCCTCCAGGAACAGAGTCGTGAAAAAATCAGTTGAAAACTGCGCACAGATTTTCTGCACACTTTGAAACGCTCTTATTTTCACAAATAGAGGACAAAGCTAAAATTTGAACATACCCGTTGCTTATTACTCAATAATCCTTTGTTTCAAATACAAATATTTTCAATTTAAACGCTAAACATATGAAAAAAGGTTTAATTCATCTGTTACCCAAGGTATTTCTGTTCCCCAAAATACAGACAAAATGACCGCCAAACACAATGAATTTTGTTAGTGTTTTTTCGAGATTTACATTTTATAAAATACTGCTACAAGCGTTTTAGGTAATGAAACATTTACTTACTTGTCCTTGATCATGTGTGTCACTAAAAATTAATAACATTTTTTTGCATGATAGATTAAATCTACAAAACAGAAAGTCAGTACAGCGCTGCAACTTTGCTGCCGAAAATTCAAGATGGACTTGAGACGGTGCGGTGCACAGTAAATGTCAAAATAAGAAAAGAACCACCGCAAACGTCTCATTATTGAAATTACGTAGAATCCCAGATCAAAATTTATGTTCTTTGTCCTCTGAATTTGAATCTTCACTGTATTTCATTTATATGACAAGCTGGCTCCTAGACGATTGGACTAAACGTGCGTTTGGCTGTTCATCAAGTTCGAGTAGGTCCACTCCATTCATTCAGAAGTTTGAAGGTAATTATTGTATATCTTTTAAGTTTGTGTGTGTGTTTTTTTTTTCTAGCTCGTATTTATATTCTGTATTCATTTTGTATGTACTCAACACGTACTTGACGCTGGCACGCAGATTCAGCTGGATAAACTAATGGAGAAGGCGTATCTGGGAAGCAGAGAAGTGTCAAATTCATTTAAATGATTGGTCTCTTATCAGTCCCGATGTCTCCTCGGAGATGATGGTGTTTGTTGAAATGAAACAGTGCTGTTGAATTTGACAATTAAATCAAACGTTTTATAGACATGAAATGTTTAGTCTTTTAGCTGCCATAATTCTATGTCCTATAAAATAAGATACAGAAACAAAAGCTGTACCTTTAAAGATATTAAATTTGGAAAAAGCTTTCCTTTCCTTAACCCTTAACCTGCTAAGCGCGACTCACTGACCTTTTGCGGACAGTATAGATCAAGCTCAGACTGCACAGAACATACAGTCTGATCTTGGATCTACAGTGTCCGATTAAGAGATATTTTCCCCTAAATATATCTTTGATTTGGGTTTTCACTACCAGTTTGAAAATTTCATTTCACTTATTTAGCAGGATAAGGGTTAATAATGATGGCAAAAGCATATGACTACATTTTTACTACAAGATTTTTTTTTTTTTTCAATAAGGGCTGTCCCAAATTAAAGGAAGGAACACCAGAATATTAGTATGGGAACTCTTTTGTGGTTCAGTTCTCTCACCGCTGACCATTGTTTCGACGATGGTTATGTGGGAAAGCAGCCAGTGGCTTGGAAAGAATATTGTGCGGAGTACAGGTAAAAGAAACTCCAGAAAAGCATGGATAGGTGCGCTGGCCGCCGTGATATAACTGAAATAATGTTGAAAACGGCGTTAAACACCATACAATCAATCAATTGTGGTTCAATATGAAGAGAAGCACTAAAAAGTAACTACGTCAGCAATTATCTCTCTTTTTCTCATTGTTTTGCATATTTATGAAATGTTATATTTCTAATTAGATCTATTTATCAAGATTAGACAGATGTTGATTAAACTCATCATTGGAAAAGGAAGAATTTTTTGACTGTGTGTTGCAAAGATATTTTATGAGGTAATCAGTCAATAAGATGCGGTAGGCAGAATATAAAATAAACCCTTTAGGCTGTTAAACGCGACTCATGGACCTTTTGCGGACCGCGTAGATTAAGATCAGACTGCACAAAACTTGCAGTCTGATCTTCAATCTACACTTTCTGATAAAGAGATAGTTTTCTCTTAAAGATAACTTTGAAATAGCAAAATTATGGGTTTTACCTCCGGCTTGAAAGTTCCATTTCACTTATTTAGCAGAATAAGGGTTAATATTGGTGACGTCATTTTACTGATAGTACACATTGTGTAAGATTGGCCTGTACTATTGTCGCATCTAGTTTCATTTTCAAAGTTCCTGTTTCTGAAAAAGTGTGTCTGAAAATACATGTGCACTATTCAGTAATGGATTATAGGGTAACGCACAGAAAATATTTAATTACAAGTACATGCACCAATTAGTACAGGAAAAGAATTAACTCTTAACCGCACAATCCCGACTTTTAACCAAGCTCTAGAAAAAGCCTTTTGAAAACATTGTGGGAAAAGGAGAAAATGCTGGTAACCAGCATTTTCTCCGTTTCCCACAATGTTTTCTACCCTTCCCAAAAACAAATTTCAATTTTTGTGTCACATTTATTTTGTCGTCTGCAGATGCTTTGAATTTGGACTAGTCTAAAACTTTGTCCTTTGGTAAAGAGTTAACTCTATTATGTCTATTTGACCCTTGTACATTGAGGTCATAACTGTGCCCGCAAACAGGCAGACAGTTCAAGCCCACACAATAAACATGTCCAGATTTTGACCAGTTGCAAATCACTTTTAATTCACTCGAGATTGATACCAAGAAGAGGGTCAAAACTTTTTGCTATTGGTCAGTTTTCTGGATGTTAGAGAATCGGTGTACCTAATTATTCAGTTGGTAATTAGAATAAAACAGATTTTATAGATTCATAATTTTATGATGACATCCTTGGTGTACAGCATCACGGAGATGCATTAAACCCCTTTTCCCAAAGTGCGGCTAGATATATTCAATCACCAACGGTGTGACAAGAAAATTTAGGAACCGTGAATTATATAAGTTCTGACGAAATGCAAAAGTGATTAATCAATTACTTTCGGCCCACGTCTTTTTCTTTCTTGTTGCAGACATTTCTTGATAGATTGCTATAAGCAAATTCTCCTTTTATCGCAAAGATTTTATACGTATGAGCATATTAAGTCTTTTTATTTCACACTGACTTTTCGTACTTTAAAATAAGAATTTTTAGATTGTGTGCTTCAAAGTTATTTTAGCTCCACTGGCCGAAGGCCAGCGGGCTTATGTCATGGCCCGGTGTCCGTCGTCCGTCCGTCCGTCCGTCTGTGCGTTAACTTTTATTTCAAACATCTTCTTCTCTGAAACTACCCATCCAATTTTCATGAAACTTCACAGAAATTATCCTGCCATGGTCCTCTTCAGAATTTCTTGAAAGAATTTGATTCCTTCAAAAACTCTGGTTGCCATGGCAACAAAACTGAAAAATATTGGAAATCTTTAAAAATCTTCTTGTCTGAAACCATAAGGCATAGGGCTACCAAATTTGCCAGGTAGCTTTATGTAGTAGACCTCTATCATGTTTCTTCAAATTATAGCCCTGGGGTCAAAATTGGCTCTGCCCCAGGGGTCACAAGTTTTACATAGGCTTATATAGAGAAAACTTTAAAAATCTTCCTGTACCTAGCCATAAGGCCTAGAGCTACCAAATTTTGCATGTAGCTATATCTAGTGGGCCTCTACCAAGCAGGCCACAATATTAGCCCTCGGGTCAAAATTGGCTTTGCCCAAGGGGTCACAAGTTTTACATAGGCTTATACAGAGAAAAATTTAAAAATCTTCCTGTACCTAGCCATAAGGCTTAGAGTTACCAAATTTTGCATGTAGCTATATCTAGTGGGCCTCTACCAAGTGGGCCAAAATTTTAGCCCTGGGGTCATAATTGGCCCCGCCGCAGGGGTCACAAGTTTTACATGGGCTTACATAGTGACAACTTAAGAAATCTTCCTGTACCTAGCCATAGGGCCTAGAGCTACCAAATTTTGCATTTAGCTTGATCTAGTGGGGGTCTACCAAAAGTGCCCAAATTACAGTCCTGGGGTCAATTTGGCCTCATGTTTGGGGGGGTGGGGAGGTTCACAAGATTTACATGGGCTTATATAGGGAAAACTTTTAAATCTTGGTGTACATAGCCATAAGGCTTAGGGCTACCAAATTTTGCATAATTATAGCATTATCTAGTGGACAACTAAAAAGAGGGCCCAAGTTACAGCCCTAGGATCAAGTTGGGCCCTGCACCAGGGGTCACAAGTTTTACATGGGTGTATGGAGTAAAAACTTCAGAAACCGTCTTGTTACTAGCCATAAGGCCAAGAACTCCCAAATTTGGCATGTTATTCTTCTAATACACATATTCCCCATTTAGTCCGACTGTAGCCCTGGGGGTCAAAGTTTTATAAGGGCTTATATAGTGAAGACTTCTCGAGAATCTTTTTGTTTCTAACCATAAAGCATAGGACTAACAAATTTGGCATGTTTTGAGCCTTGGGATCAAAATTTGTGCCACTCCAGGGTTTACAAATTTTGGATAGGCTTACATAGTGAAAACTTAAGATATTTTTTTTTCTTATCCTTACTTTAAGGCATAGGGCTATAAAATTTTGGCATGCCGATTCATATTGTAGACTTCTACCAAGATTGTTCCATCTTTTTCATTGAAACCACTCCTCCAATTTTGACCAAAATTTACAGATATCATCTTGCCATGATGTTCTTCAGAATGTCTTCAAAGAATTAAGTTCTGTTAAAAGCTATGGTTGCTATGGCTACAAAACTGAAAAGTATTGAAAAACCTTTAAAAATCTTTTCCAAAAGCTTGTATTTACTAACGTCATTGTAGCTCATGAAAAAGATACTGCTTTTTAGCCCCACAGGCCTTAGGCCATCAAGCTTATCGTCTCTGAAACTGCTTCACCCAATAAGTCACAAGCTTTACATAGGCTAGTATAGTGAGAACTTAAAAGGTCTTCTTGTTCCTTACCTTGAGTTACAGCTGTAATATTGTATGAGTGTAATCTAAATAACCTCTTCCAAAGTTATTCAAGTTATGTCAAAATTAGTCCTATCTCATGGGTCATAAACATGTGCTTATAGCGTGAAAATTCAAAAAATCTTTTTGCTCCTAACTGCACACCCAAGGGCTACCAAATCTGGATCACTTTTGATTTTTTTTTTTTTTTTTTTTTTTTTTTTAAATTAGCCTTGCATCAGGGGTCTTATGTTTTACAGAGGCTTCATATGGACGAAACTTGAAAATCACCTTATTTATAACCATACAGCATAGACTTGAATTATTTTGGCATGTGGCTTTATCTTGTGGACCTCTACCAGGGTTCAAGTAATTATAGCTCTGGGATCAAAAATGGATTTGCCCTGTGGGTCTCAACTCTCACATGCGTTTTTACAGAGAAAACTTTGTAAGTCTTTATTTTGAAACCATTTGGCTCAGAATTGAAATGTTTAGTATTTATGGTTTATATTTATAAGCCAGTGGAGCGATACAGGGCCATCATGGCCCTCTTGTTTTTTAATGAGGTAATCAGTCAAAAGGATAAGGTAAGCAGGAACACAAATTATATTGGTGACGTCAGTTCACTGATAGTGCAGATTGTGTAAGATTGCCCTGTACTATTGTCGCATCTAGTTTCATGTTCAAAGTTCCTGTTACCCTTACTCTGTACCACACGGCCGAAATTTATAGTGATTCATACTGGAAGCATTTGCTGATGAAAAATTAAATGTTGCTTAAATGGTAGTATTTGTCCTTGAAAGGGAAGAAAACATTGTGGGGGAAGGAGAAAATGCTGGTTACCAGCATTATCTCCTTTTACCAGAATGTTTTCAAAAGCATTTTCTTTCAGGGTCGTTACAACTCGATATAGATTGGTAAAGGGTTAAACTGCTGAATTAGATTAAAGTGAAATGTAAAAGTTCTTTTGCCGGAAAAATCTGAATGTATCGGATAGTGTAAAATCCAAGACCAGACTGTACGTTTTGCATAGTCTGCAGGGCCGTTGGAACAGGGGATGGGGTTAGTAGAGACTTTAAACCCCCCCCCCCAACCCTTTACCGCACAATGACGCCTTTTGACTCCCCTGGGAAAGAAGCCTTTTGAAAACATTGTGGGAAAAGGAGAAAATGCTGGTAACCAGCATTTTCTCCTTTTCCCACAATGTTTTCTACCCTATCAAAGAAAAATTGCACCATTTTAGCCAAACTGAAATTGTCGTCTGCGAATGCTTTCAATTTGGAGGAGGCTAAGATTTTGTCGTCTGGTAAAGGGTTAAAAATTTGGGACATGTTTGAAAACTAAAACAAACTGCTACGATGACCAACCCTTTTCTCCCTCTTTAATCAGAACTTAGAACAAGAGTAATAATTAAAACATGTAACGTACAGATAAAATTTGTAGAAAAAATATATTCAAAAACAGAACTGCAAGAACAGAAAAATGCCACATACTCTTTTTATTAGCCTCCCTTCCCTTCCCAATCTGAAAATGCTTCCTGCGGACCTGGTTTGATGTTGATCTATACAGTTCGCAAATGCGCAATGAGTCGCGCTTAATAGCCTAAAGGTTAACGAGTTAGCGCACAGATTTTTATGTTGCATTTTCCCTTTCCATATCAGGCTGAGGTGAAAATTTGTGAGATGTTTTGTAATTAGTATCATTTTTAACCGTTTCCCACACGACAAATTTTGGACTGGTCCAAATTGAAAGAGTTTGCAGACGACAATTTTAAATTTGATGAAAAATGGCAGAAAGGTCTCAAAAAGGGTAGAAAACACTGTGGGAAAAGGAGAAATTGCTCGTTACGAGCAATTTCTCCTTTTCCCACAGTGTTTTCAAAAGACTTGTACTGCAGACACGTGAAAACCAGGGCTTGTTTGGGAAAGGGTTAAACAATGGGTTTTTTTTTTTTTATTTGTTGTACTATTGCACATCATTACCATCCGCATATGACTTATTGATTACAGATAACTTTTTGAAAACATTGTGCATGTTCAGTGAGAAATTGTTCGTAGCTAACAATTCTTTTGTTTTGCCATTATGTTTTTACTTGTAATGTACGTATTGATCCTTAATTGCCCCGATACTTTACAGGGATAATTTCAAAGTCGTCTTCTGCGGATTTTCTCGGGAGCTAATGATTCAACTTAGTACTACATGGGCCATTTTCATTCTAACCAAAAGGTACTGCAGGAATGACAAACCGAAGAAACTGAAGATAATGAATCAGAAAAAAATTGTGGGAAAGATTATACTGCTCATCCTGAGCAGATGTTTCGCTTTGTGATTATGAATTGAGATGCTTTATGTGAAAGGCACATAAATCTCTGTTTGTTTTCTTGTAATAATGGTGTTTTCCATCGCTTTCTACAGATTTTTTATCACAATGACAGCTCGCATTTTGATGCATTCCCTATAATTCAAAAGGTCAAGACTGTGGCTCTGTAGTACCTTGCTCAAGGATACTGGTTCGCCATAAGCGCCACCAGTGGGGACCGAACCTAAAGCCTCTGGATTACAAATACAACACCTGAACCCCCACACACTGAGCCTTTACCATTTGTTTACGGTAATTCTGCTCAACTTTTTCAGTTGTTGTCATTGCAAGGTCAAGTCAGAAGCACATTTCGGTATGCATTTCCTTCCTCGTTCCATTACGTTGTACGAATTGTGTTCAGAAAGTGACCTTGGGTTCCTTTGAATTAAGTATCTCTTTCATTATGTCGTTATAGACTTAAAATCCACATCTGATTAGTTTATAGTTGACAAAATTTGTCTACAGTCTATTTTTAGACAGGCTCCTTGCCCGGTTTTTCTACGCTATTCAGCCGGAAGTAAAGGGCGCATTGCAGTATTGCCGTCAACACATGTTTTTTCCCGCGACGGAAAGTAAATTCTTCTACATTTGCTTTTAATCGCAACATAGTTTTTTTTTACTAGGTTTCAAAAGAAACATGGAATTTTGGTGTGCAGCGCGTCGAATCCTTTTGTCGGAACCAACATGACATAAACTTTTAAGCAGTCACCTCCAGCAACAACTGTTCAGCCAAACACTGCGACATAATTATTTTTAAAGATTGAAAATCGACATTAATTGAGGTTAATTCTTTACTGCACAATGCCGCCTTTTAACGACCCTGGGAAGAACCCTTTTAAAAACATTGTGGGAAATGGAGAAAATGCTGGTGACCAGTATTTTCTCCTTTTCCCGCAATGTTTTTCACCCTATCAAGAGAAAAATGCACCATTTGAGCCACACAGAAATTGTCGTCTGCAAGTGCTTTCAATTTGGACAGGGCTAAAATTTTTCCCGTCTGGTAAAGGGTTAAATACTTGGACACAAATGAAATCTTTGTTGCAAAAGGACAAATTTTTGAGTCAAGAAATTTTTCCTTCTTGCCACAATGGTTTCAAAATGTGGTCGGTAGGCGAGAAGACGCTAAGCGCATGCGTGGAGTAAATCGTTAGAAAAATGGATTTTTCAAACTAGCCTGTCAAGGTTTTTGTCCTCCATGAAATTTTCCAAGTAAATTGTCGAAGAGAAAAAAAAAAGACTCTCGGCACAAAATTTCAATATGACACTTTTCAGGGCCCACGCAGACGTTCTGTCTTCATGTTGCCCTTGGGTGATAAAAATCAAAGAATGCTCTCCTTTCGTAAACAGGGGAACCGTTAAGAAAATAATAATGCCGGTCGCCGGTTTCCTATTTGTTCAGTTTTACATTCCGCACTTTTCATTTAGCCTTGTACCTCAACTTTGGACATAGCTCTCTGATGCAAGCCTTCTGATTCGCCAAGAGTAAACGTTCCGGCCAAATCAGAGAGGATGTCAGGAAAGTACAGAATAAATGGGCCATGCTCTGGCAAAGGGGGCTTTAATGTATCTCCGTGATACGTGATAATATGCAAGTCATCACATAATTATGGATCCATAAAAATCTATTTTGTCGAACAACCTACTGTATCGTGAGGTACATTGGTCCTTTGACATGCAGAAAATTGACCAATAGCAAAAAAGTGTCGACCAAGGGCAGCCTGCGCAGACTGCGCAGCTGACCTGGGTCGATACTTTTCGAAGATGCATTAAAGTCCCTTTTCACAAAGCATGGCTCATATTATTACTGAATAAATACTAAGCTGCCTCATCGCCCTGAGGGTTTTGGCTAAATACTAGTAATCGGATTGATCGTTATCCGAAACACATTCGAACTACTTTTAACTCTTTGCCAGATAACACAATTTTAGATTCGTCCATTTCAACAGCTTTTGTCCCAAACCAATTAGACAAGTCTCAAAGTGGTGAGATTTGTCGTCGAAATGGTAGAAGCAGCCTTTTCATTGGGTCGTTAAGACACGGAATTGTTCAGCAAAGGATTGATGTTTGGTTGGTTAGTGCTGATTACCATTTTCAACATTATTTCAGTTTTTTGGCGAAAGATAGTGCAACTATCGATGCTTTCCTGGATTTTTTTTCCTGTAGTAGACCTACTTCGCACAAGCTTCTGACCAAGCCACTGGCTACTTTCTTACATAAATATTATCTGAACCGCAACGTTCAGCAGTAGGACGGAAATCATCCTGTTGGAATTACTATCATCAATCCCCAGACAGAAAATGCCGAACCGGGGGATTGAACCAGTGACTCCTAGGTTGCAAGCTTTGTACGTTACGTTAATGACTGAGCTACAATGGTACTGTATTTTTTATAAGCCCACATCCGCAACCCTCCATTCCTCCGATAAACAGTGCATTCACTCTGTAAACCCGAGAAAGCAGCTACTGTACTAGAGTGTCATACATGTACCTACTGCTGGTGCCCATCCCTGAAAAAATTCGGACAGTGCAGATCCAAGCGCAGACTGCACTAACTGTGCAATTTGCTTTTGGTTTACACTATTCGTAAAAGTACATTAATCAAAGCTCTACATGTCTGGGGTTTCAACTACGAGTAGAAACTTTTATACAATTTACAAGGTCGAAAACTTTGACAGATGCTATCTCTGTGTTAAAGGTTTGTATTCCACAGATTAATATCTTGTGATAAATGCAAATACATCTCGGAATTTCAAAGCGGGACCCAGCTAAATTACATAGATAACAATTCTGTAATAAAATTTATATGGTAAATGCATTTCGGTCCTGTATTCACCAACAATTTTATGAGTTTCATCATATTCTTGTGCTGTACTCTGCAATAAAGAAAATCTTTACCCACAGTAGTGAGGTGCTGCTCTACTTTAATCAGGAATCCATAAAATCCATTATGTCGAAAAACCGAATACATGTCATGTATGTCCTTTGACATGCAGAGAATTGACCAATAACGAAAAGTTTCCGCCCAGGTCAGCTTGCGCGGACTGCGCCGGCTGACCTGGGTCTATACTTTCCGTGTGTGCATTAAGTCCCCTTTTCACAGAGCATGGCTTATATTTATATGAACAGTGTGGAAAACAGAAACTACTGGGGAAAAAAAAAAGTTTAAGCCGCAACAAAAAACTTGAAAAGAAGTATATACATGTATTTAACTTCAATTTAACCAGTGCTTTCTAACTAGATATCTTCACATCATATGTTTTTTTTTCTCTTTTAGTCCAATTTTCAACAGCAGTATTTCAGTAAGTTATAGTGCCAGTGCACCTATCCATACATTCATTCTCATACATTATATTCTTCATTAGTACATTCACTTGACACCCTGTTGACGATTGTTGTGTGTCTCTTTGAACAGAAAGTTTGCAATGGTGTCGTTTTCTTAAATGCAAAAGCCATTTTCGAATGATATTAATGGTTTAATTCTTAATCGGCCTCCAAATAGTTCTCTTTTGTGCTGGCCCTTGAGAGATTTTAAATGCGTACAAAATGTAACACGTTGACAAATTGCTTCTTTAAATATTCTCACCGGAGCCATTTTTCTATGTATAATGTGTGGCCATGTAATCAAATAAAAAGTTTCTTAAGAACCGTTAACTTCACGGCTATATGAAGAAATTGGTCCCTGTAGAATATCAAAGTATGGAGTGTACTGAGAGGACGGCCCAGACGAAAACAAATTAAAGAAAGTGACAATTTCAGCCACTGAAAGTATAATCAAAGGACTGATAGTCCTGAAAGTCGCCTCCAGGGTAATGGGTTAGAAGTTTTCACCTTTTTTTGTTGAAATCTATTAAAAGCATTCAAGATACAAATTAATAACTTAACCATAAGACAGTATTATATGCAAGCATATTTCTGAGTTGTCATCCCAGAATTACAAACATTAATATTAAAATTTACACACACACACACACACACACACACACAAAAGTGGTGAGAATTAAAATTTAGGCACCAGGAACAGCTTTAAAAAGTTCAAAGTCTCTTACCCCGGGTGACTTCATTTAAAAAGTGGTTTTCAAAAGGTACAATCAGTATAAAACAAGCCATTTCGTAGAAATGATGTCCACCGCCGAAAAAAAAAAAAACTATTTTTGGCAGAAACATAATTATAAGAGGTATTGTGTTTTGCATGTAAATGGCCTTTTTATGTTATTGGTGAAAATATACGTTAAGTCCCCTTTTTCCATGACACGGCATTTCATTAAATATAAACAAATACTGATTGTCTGTGGCTTATGATAAACAATATAAACATGAAGTTTCATAGAATTTTGTCCAGTAGTTAAAGAGATATTGGTCCATAATGGAAATACATATCAAGCCCCCTTTTTCCATGATACCGCATTAAAAACAAAGACAAAATAAAACAAAGCAAGCAGATCGGAAGACATCAAGCCTTCTTTTTCCATGACAAGGCATTACATTAAAAAAAGGTGTATCGGCGGACTAGCATGAAGAACACATGTATGAAGTTCCGTTAACGATTTTAGAATATATCTGTCTGGATGGACGGAAGATCAGACGGACGAACGGACAGACGGCCATACAATAAGAAAACTATTCCCCCCCCCCCCAAAAAAAAAAAAAAAAAAAAAAAATCGGCGGGGCATAATACACACGAAGTTCCATCAATATTTACAGTTCCTCCCTAGCTTAATAATGCCTGTAAAGAATGTGGACAAAAATTAGGCTTCTAGGTTGATAAAAATGTTTTTCTAGCGCAGAATTAGTATGGAACTCAGTTGAACTCTGTCTTCTGGTATAGGATCTAGTGACGTACTTTTAGACCAAAAATGCCCATTTGCAACTCACCCATATCTAATCTAAGCAATCTGACAAAGTTCCGTGAGTATTGGACTCAACATAAAATGAATTCCACAGCACTATTACGGTTTCGTCTGATTTGACCTTGTGACAACCTTTTTCTTTTGACTCAAGGTGACCTATATTCAGTTTTGTCAAAAATATTATGGAGACAAACAGCCGTGCAATTTCATGATCATTGAACTGAAATGTAGCCTCTGGAGCACACACAAGTATTTGACTCAGTAATCTACATGCCCTTTGGAAATAATTTGTTTTTGTTGTTGCCCGGGTTCAACTTTTGTCCACAATGGACTCTAAGAATGTGGCTGATACAGCTCAAGACAAACAATATAACCCAATAGCATGATCATCAGCCTTTTAACTTTGTCTGCGTTTTAGAAAATCCCAGGAATTAGTACTGCTTCCACACCAATTGAAAATTGTAGAGATCTACATGTATAGATGTATTGCTTTGGTGTAAGCTAAATGTTCGCAGTTCACTCTATTACCCTTTACAACCCTTTAAGAGATTACAAACACTCCAATAAAGAACTTGTTCGAGCGGGTTAACGTTGATCTGTTTTATTATATTTGAATTATAGAGTAAAAAGTCAAGTTCTCAGAATGCTGGTTGTTAGAACTGCGTAGTTTCAAGTCGAATTCCCGTGTGAATTCAGATTTTGGCAGTTACGAAAGCACCTTGCGTTCTGACACCCGCACAAAGAAATTGTTTCGTAAATACTAGATTTAGGTTAATCGCATTAAAAAAAAAAAAAAAAAAACAGTAGACTTTGACAAATTCACCTCTTTATAGACGAAAAACAATTAATAAAAAACACAGTAAACTTTAATTAAAACACTCTCTCTGCATGGATCGATGAAGCGCTAGGTCGGTGTACGCTGAAAATGAAGGCCGGTTCAGTCACACCCTCGTTAACCCAGGTGTGAAGTATTACCATTCATCGCCCCTGGGACATTCAATTGCGAAACCGTCGTTTCTATGAATATTCATAAGATTGCGAATTACACCCAATAGCCAATCGAATTGTCGATGACATAATGATACTCTCTTGTAGTGGAGGATAATCACATTTCTTCCGTTTTTATGAATAAACCGGGTAAAACCTACATCATTATCAACGAATATAGCGGCCGCCGGAGGGCATTCCTTCTGTGGCATTTGCCTTACGACAATCCAGGGCAGACATTACAAATCCTTGTATACAAAGGCAAATATTCAGAAATACAGCGTGCTGTTGCAGTCCATAGGGTATGTAGCAGGGGTGACGTCATCCTCGTTGACCCAGTTCCGATGTATTCCGCAAACTACATTTATCGATTTGATTGGTTGTGGATGAGGTAAAAATAGAAATGATGGCATATGGTTGATAAAAATCGATTAAATTTTCTCACTGAAAAAATGAAATTACCAATCAAAATGCCTCATGAATGATTCATGAGAACGAGAAAACATGCGCGAGATAACCCAGGGGCGATGAATATAGTTTACGGAATACATCGGAACTGGGTCAACGAAGATGGTTCAGCCACTGATTCTTAAATATGTAAATTTATAAAGATTTTCGTGGTGCAAATGACGTCATACGTCACGTGATTACATGATCTATATTTGTCGCACAGCTACATTCCAGAAAGCACCCGCTGAGCGATGACTTGGTAAAGCCTAGAACCGTGCGCATTACATACGCTATGTACGATCTCTGGTACACCTAGAATATGGGTGTGCATGTATTTAAAGTCTAGAATTAAAAGCTGCGAAGAAGCAACGGGTAAGAATGTCTAAGAAGGCAACGCAAACATTCCAAGTCGTTATAAATTTGTTTAAAAAATTAGCCTACTGTTGGTAAAAATCTCAAAGCTTCCATGTTAACTCGGTATCGCCTTTCTCTTTCCGATCATAGGTTGAGTGTTGAATTGAAATAAGACTTACAATTAAGGACAGATTGTAAGATTTAGAGTGTACTTCTAATGGGTAATTATCAAACAATTTTTACTGAGAATTGTCCACAAATAGAAGCGTGCCATAGAAAAGACGCTTGTATTCGAAGAGTATTTTTCAGCGTGTCCGCAAACTTGTTTAGTTCACGACGTGTATTTTTAGATACATACATAATGCGCTATTTTTAGAGATGATGTCTGTGTAAGCGATAGGCGATCGTGTACCGTTGTGGACGAAATGATTGATTCAAAGGTTTGAACCGTTAAATAGCTCAGTCTTTATAGTGATTCATTATCACAAAGGCACAATTGTTACTTATTTACAACCGAAAAAACTTGGTTGTTTACAGAATAATTAGAAAACCATATTTCATCTCGTAAACCGGAACTTGGGACAGGGAGCAGTACAAGGCCGGAGGTATGCTTACGTCACCCCATAGATCAGGATGATAACAATGAGAGCCTGGTTGCTATGCAACCAGGCGACTCAAAAATATTGTACGAGGACACGTTCTGGAGTGAAGCAAAAAGAAAGACAACTACAGTTATAATTTAAGGAGTCGTGTGGTGTGTATAACCTTTTACATTAGTTCCGGTCACAGCAAGAGGCAACGAAGGCAACAAAGGTCCCAAGAAAACTTTCCTTCTGTAAAAGGTCTTGAATAGCACGACTGACTCTTCTAGGCTTTCGACCTTTTGTAAGAGGTTTGAGTAAAAGTCGCCGGTTTGAGGCCCTTAGATGAAGGCTTCAAGCACTGGTTCGTGGAAAAAAGCCATTTTAAGGCCTAGGCTGTTTAGCGCGACTCTTTGCACTGTGGCAGACCATGTAGATTAAGACCAGACTGCACAAAATGTGCAGTCTAATCTTTGATCTACACTGTTCGATCAGGTATTTTCTTTCCGGTGAAATCAACTTCAAAATCGCAATACATGTATTTGGGTTTTTACTATTGAGTTGATGTTTTTTTGTTTCATTTATTTAGCAGTTTAACGGTTAATTCTTTGCCGGAGGACGAATTGTTGAGTATAGCTTAAATGATGAAATTTGTTCCAAAAATGGTAGAACCATTGTGGGAAAAGGAGGAAAGGCTGGTTACCAGCATTCCCCCCCTCCCCTCCCCCCCAGCAAAGTCTTCTCTAGAGTCGTTAAAACACAGCATTGTCATGCGTTGTGAAAAAGTGGTTAAATAAATCTGCAAAAAGTATTGACACATGTCTGTTTGCGATGTCCGCTCAGGTTGACATTGGTAACTTTTTTGCATGTCAAAGACCATTCTTCCTCATCATCAGACTGGCTTTTTGACATATGCGATCCTTATAAATGCAACAAACTCGCTTGGCATAATGCATCACGAAGTTGCATTAAACCACTATTTTTTAGAGCGCCACTTAATATCATTGTGTGTAGGATGCGAACTGTATTGTGCATGATGACCGATTTTTTTTTGGACAAGGACAGGTTTCTTTAAAAGTGATCATAATGATTTCATTACTATGCAATTTCGAGGACATGCTTCTGTAACAACCCGTTAGATAACGTTTGCTCGTTGACCGAGATATTAACAACAGTCTTGGGACATGAAACAGTTCAAAATCACAATAGAATGTTGCTTCATCAATGAGAAAGTAATGGAAGCCCTTGACGATTTCTACTTTAATACTATTTCATTTCAAAACCACAGAAATATAAAATGACTCTCATAACGCATAACCTAAGCGAGCCTCACTGACCTTTCGCGGACAGTGTAGACCAAGATCAGACTGCACAGAACGTGCAGTATGATCTTGGATCTACAGTGTCCGATAAGGCGATATCTCTCCTCCAAAAATACCTTTGAATAGGACAATTTTGGTTTTTACTATCGACTTGAAACGTTCATGTCACTTATTCAGCAGGATAAGGGTTAAAGTGGCTTTCAACCAGATTGTGTGTGTGTGTGTGTGTGTTTTCATCGAACCTTAATACAGGCTGGTAATATTTGATTCGTGTCCAAGGGTGACTTTAAGGCTAAAATAAAGATTTAAATAAAAGTAGGAAATTACCCAAACTTTGGTATTTTTTCTGTAAAATTTCATATCTGGTTACTAACGGGATAGACATTATACGGCGTGCAACACGCGAAAAGGGGCCTTCGGACATTTGCGTAAAGTGCCGTCTCGGATTAGCCTGCGCAGTCCGCGCAGGCTAATCCGAGACGGCACTTTACGACTACATAAGGTTTTTTCACACAGTAGACTTTCGTGAAACAGAAAATCGCACAAAAACGGGAAGTGTCGTCTCGGATTAGTCACAGACTGCACAGGCTGATCTGGGACGACACACTTTTACACATATGTCCGAAGGCCCCTTTTCGTGTGTTTGCACGCCACTGTATTACTGCGTTACAATGGACAAATACAATTCGAACAAAGAGGAATAACAATTTTCAAGTTTCAAGTTTTATTTTGTAATACTGGGCCGGATAGCTTAGTTGGCAGAGTCGCTAAGATATGGTTTTGAAGGTCGTGGGTTCGAATCCCAGAGTAGTCGAAACATCTTTGCAGTTTTTTCTTTACAACTAAGAGTAAAGAGTCGCGAATTTATTATGATTGCTTACCAAATATCTGCTTTCTCCCACTCACTAAAAAAAACGCGATGGTCAAATTATATTTTATGCTCCTTTAACAGTGATAACTAACCCATTACCTCCAGTAAGTTTCATGTTGTAGATAATAATCTACGAAAACATTTTGGCAAAAGCAAAACAGAAATTTAGGTGACGAGTAATATTTCCGCGACGTGTGTTGATATTAAGCTGGGGATGCTATGACTGCAACCAGGAAGAGAGAAGCGAAGAAAGTAGACCAAGATCAGACTGCACATTGAGTTTTAACGACTTTGAACAAAAAGCTTTTTCAAAACATTGTGGGAAAAGGAGAAAATGCTGGTTACCTAGCCTTCCCAAAATGAATTTCAATTTTTGAGTCACGTTTATTTTGTCGTCCGCAAATGCTTTGATCTTTGTCTAGTCTAAGATTTTGTCGTTTGGTACAGAGTTAACTTATTTCTCTACAAAACGCACAAGTTTATAGCCGTATATACATTAACGCTTAGGTGCCAACTGAGTGAGGTAGATATCTTTTGTAACTGCAAATGACACAGACGTGACACCTTTAAGAACATTTAACTCTTTACCACACAATCCCGAGTTTTAACGACACCGAGAAAGCAGCCTTTTGAAAACATTGTGGGAAAAGGAGAAAATGCTAGTAACCAGCATTTTCTCCTTTTCCCACAATGTTTTCCACCCTCCCATAAACTTGTTTCATTTTTTTTTTTGAGTCACATTTATTTTGTCGTCTGCAAATACTTTCAATTTGGACAAGTCTACGATTTCTCGTTTGGTAAAGAATTAAATTAGAGTATCTCATAAAACATCGGATAGTGTAATTCAAGGATCAGATTACACGTTCTGTGCATCCTGGTCTTGATCTACACCGTGCACAATAATACCTGCAAAGCTGCCCCAATAATGTAACGGATTAAGTAAAGGGTTGAAGCTCACGTGTACCTCAGATGATTTTTTTTTTCAATTTAAGAACAAATTTGATGCTAATGAAGAGCCTTATCACATCGCAACACAGATAATGCTGACGGACATCTTGTTTTCACCGCGAGGAAAAACAAAAATGGAATGACATTATTCCAGATTTTTTTTTTTTTCTTTTTGAAATTTCCGACGCAGAAGATCTATTTCATTCGGTGAGGACGATTTTTTTTCTTGATTGGCGATCAAATATCACACGTCACAATTGTTTTTTATTACGGGATAGACGTAACAACAGAAGTCACGTTTATACTAGCAAGCCTATTTTAACCATTTCATTGCCCTTAAGGGGAATACAGTTTGGCTTTTGCGGACGACTTTAATCAAGATCAGAATGCACAGTACGTGCAGCCTGATCTTTGATTTTCGTCGTCCACTTGTTTAGTCAAGCCCATAGGATGAACATCTCTGAATTTCAGTAGAAAGAGGTCGAGTTTACACATTTGGCCCTGAAAAAAAATTGAAAATATTCATATAGGTTGCATAAGTCTGATCAAGCCAGATGTGATTACGTGATTCGTATGGCACCCATAAAACATACGACACAGGTGCCAATCACTTTCGCCAACTCGTATTTTTCTGTGCCAAATTAAAATTATAATAATGCATTATAATTTAAACTTTAAATGCATTATAAGACCCGTTTTGTACAGTTTTGGCAGCTATTGAAGAAAAAAGACCGCAAACGGACTGTGAATTTGCCAAGTTACTACGGCTGAGATAGACATGTCCACCCTAAGCCAAATAACACCAATAGCGAGCTGAGAGGAAAAACTTGAGACGGTACAGATGTTTGTGATATTAAATTAGTCCAACTCATAGAATTGTCGCAAAATCAAGTTAGGAAATGTTAACACTTAGGCTGCTTAGCGCGACTGGTGGACCTTTTGCGGACATGTTAGATCCAAGATCAGCTTACACAGAACGTGCAGTCTGATCTTGGATCTACACTATCCGATATGGGAATAATTTTCCCCGAAAAAATACATTTGAAATAGCAAAAGTTGGGTTTATACTATCAGCTTGAGAGTTTCATATCACCTATTTAGCAGGTTAAGGGTTGGTTCACCTTGTATATTGGTCTCTAGATAATTTGTCTGTGTCGTTTATTACAGCAGTACTACAGGATTTTTCTCGTACATTTTTATTGTTGTTTTGACTGATAGTTGTTGGGTAAACATGAAGGTGCTAATATGGCCATTAAGACGGAAATGAGAACATAACACTGAAACGTCAAATGTGCAAGTCTTCTAACTGTATACCGCCGCAAAACTAATGTCTTCAGGGTCCGTTTTCACCAAGCATTCTTAAGAATTTCTTAGACTTATTCTCCAGAATTTTCTAAATTTGAAAGTAACGCAAGTTCTGATTGACCGTAAACCATTTGGTTTAGCCAATCAGAACTTGCGTTACTTTCTAAATCTAGAAAAAAGACAAAAGAATATTCGAACGAATGGTTGGTGAATATGGAGCCAGGACTACATTAGAATGTCCGCCCGTCTGTCTGTTAGTGAAATACTCATGGATATGACGCATGCTCTGTGAAAAAAGGGCTACTTGCATTTTCGTGATGCATTGTACCAAGCAAGACATCACATAATTAGGGAACCTTAAAATCCACTTTATCTAACAACTGACTGAATCAAGAGTTAGACTGAGCCTTTGACATGCAGAAAATTGACCGGTAGCAAAAAGTGCCGGATCAGGTCGGCCTGCGCGGGCTGACATGGGTCGATACTTTTGCAGATGCATTAAGCCCCTTTTTACAGAGCATGGCTCATATAAATATGCATCAACCAGAAATTTTACATGTCCCGGTCACAATTTTCGGATTTATGCCTTAAACTCTATACTAGACGTCAAAAAATTACACTGGTCCGTAGCACCTTTAGAAGACAATTCAAATGTGGCTCTTATTATCCCATTTATTTAAAAGAATGCTAGAATCATTCTGAGAAATGGAGAAAATGCTGATTTCGAGCATTTCTCATTTCCCCCCAAAGTTTTCCAAAGCTTACTCTATTCGGGTTGTCAAAATGCAGAACAGAACAGAAATTTATTGCTATAAGTAATTGACAATACTTTTAGCAAACATATAATGAAAATGCAGTCACAATGGTTAACAGTGAGAAACTATTACGTTGTTGTTTAGATTAGAACTACCTACGGGTTGAAAAGTTATCTCCTCTTGAACGGACTTTTTCGTGCGTATTGCTACGAGGTATGAATGTTCGGCTTTACTCATCAAAGTACATGGTGTTGGTATTAAGTGACTTTTTATGCCATTTTAGTTTCCATTATGAATGAGCAATGCTCTGTGAAAAGGGGGCTTAATGCATCTGCGAAAAGTATCGGCCCAGGTCAGCCTGCGCGGACTGCGCAGGCTGACCTGGGCCGATACTTTTCGCTCTCGGTCAATTTTCTGTATGTCAAAAAAGATCAGTCTACTGTATGATACAGTCGGTTTTTAGATATGATGAATTTTATGGATCCCTAAGTATGTGATGTCTTGCTTGGTGTGGTGCATCACGGATATGCATTAAGCCCCCTTTTGCCAGAGCATGGCTCATTTGTCTAACGGTATAAAGTTCCAATTAGCACCATGAAGTGCTAAGGTAGTAAACAGTCAGCGGCATGCATCATCTAGTATCTTCAAGTTAACTGACAGAATTACATCTAATGAACCATTTTCTGTTGGTAATAATCTATACATAACTTAACATAACATAAAATTTATTCAGCATAAAACAGCATTTGCATGTTTATAGCTTACAGTAATTGTGAAAAACAAATTCATATCCATATGCGCAGAAAACAAACAACAAGGTAGATTATCATTATCTGAGAAGTATGAAATAAAAACTAAGAAATTAGCAATATACTGATTGAATCAATACCAATAGCACCATTTTAAGGTCAGATCAGACTACCTGTCATGAACAGTCTGATCTTCATCCATAATAACTGTTGAGGCAGACCAATTTTACCATCCATGAAAGGATAATGTATTCCAAAGTTATACTTTTCGGTCAAGATTCCTGTCAATAGATCAGTTTGTTTCGATCAAGATTGGACCGCCCATCAAGAGTCGTCTGATCCCGAGCAAAACTCTCCGCTATAAAAGCAAAAACCGTGTTTGGCGCTAAAGGATTATAATGGTAATGAATACATAATTTTCTTATTGAATATATTTTTGAAACAATAACAAGTAAAAGCGTTTTATTGAAAGTTAGAATCTGTATTTTGTCTGGTTGCGGCAAAAATAAAACGAGCGACATTATTTATTATTTTTGTTGACTTAGAGCTCATTAATGATTGAAATTTATTAACAGTCGGCCATTGATAATAATATTTTTTTTAAGTATTGTTTACAACCTTGTCACCGCCAGGGGTGATATTTGACATAAAGTCAAAAAATGACTAAATCAAAGCCATTTGGTTTATAAGAATCAATGGATACTAGAACATATAATATGGCGTGCAACACACGAAAAGGGGCCTTCGGATATATGCGTAAAAGTGTGTCGTCCAAGATCAGCCTGTGCCGTCTGTGACAAGTCCGGGAGTATATTTCCCGTTTTTGTGCGATTTTCTGTTTCACGAAAGTATACAGTATGAAAAAATCTTATGTACTGTAGTCGTAAAGTGTCGTCTCGGATTAGCCTGCGCGGACTGCGCAGGCTAATCCGGGAGGACACTTTACGCAAATGTTCGAAGGTCTCATATCGCATGTTGCGTGCCATGTAATTCACTCAATACATAATATAGAAATACATGATACTTGTCCGATATTTGTCCGAGTCTCAGCTGACCGGAAGCCCATCAGAATGCCATAGTGCTCAACACTGCAACCTATGGTGTGGTATAATTGGAGAGGTCTTCAGACCTCTCCAACAGTGGTGAGTTTAAAAGGCACACTGCCTCAGAAATTGCTGTCTAGATTCATTTATTTTTGCGAGATTGTTCTGATACACAGTCTGTTTCGTCATGGTTTTATAAATAAACCAAAATCAAATACTGAAATAGGAGATAGAAGTGCTTTGAGTTTACATGACGGATTACAAAAAAAAAATATTTGTTATATTGATTTGACTGCAAATGACCTCTCCAAAAATTGTAATTTTTCATTAATCAAATTAATCTAAGAAATTTAAGAAAAGAAAAGATTTTCGTAACAAAAAGAGAAAGAATACCAAGGGAAAAGTTCACCCGACTTGAAAACGCAGGATGAATGCCATGTAACTGTCATGTAATGCAATAGAGATTTCTACGCAGCGGTAATCATTTAATGCGTTACTTGTTCGTTTACATGTACCAAAGTATATTGAAATTAAAAGCCAATAAACTATTTGGAAATATTGATGCTGACCTTTCCTGGTTTCTTTTTTAAAGAAGCCAACTTGTAATACGCTGTGTTCGGTTTCCCTTGATTCTCTCTTTTCCCACGAAATCTCTTCGTCCATGTGGAAAGAGAAACTTCGGATCTTTCAAACGTCCTTGTATTCTGGCTTAGGGAAATTTATCATTGTAATTGGTTGCATGGAATACAATATTGTTTCGACTTACACAAACGAGATATTAAGGACAACTGAATACGTAAAAAAGGCAGACTTATTCTGTGCTCTGCAGAGAGCGTCATCAAAAACGCATTATGCATGAGACAGACTGAAGGATGTAAGCCATTGAAAATGTCGTCTCAGACGATAAAAGATGTTGAATTATGTATCACAAAGCTACAAGTTCCTTTTCAACCTTTGAACACATAATTCCGAGTTTTAACGGCCCTGAGGAAGAAGACTTCTGAAAACATTTTGGAAAAAGGAGAAAATGCTGATAACCAGCATTTTCTCCTTTTCCCAAAATGCTTCCTATCCTGTCAACGACAATTTTCACCGTTTGAGCCATATTTAATTTGTCGTCTGCAAATACTCTGGATTTCAACAAGTTTAAATTTTGTCGTTTTGTAAAGAGTTTGTATTTTCTGTTCTTCCGTGTTATTTATTTTTGAGAGGACTTCTCAATATTCATTCTGAGTTATTTTTGGATGGATCACACAACTTCTTGGAAGCCATACAGATATCCCTTTACAGTTGGCCATACACGACGTGAGACTGGAAACAAAACTGTGTCCTAAAACAATATGGCTTCGGTTCCTTACTTTATTCTAATTCTGATTGTTTGAGACTGTCAAAATTTGGAATAAAATAATTATATGTGTGTCATTACCCCTTGAAAGAAATTAACAGCATGACAACTTTGGTCTTTGGAAACTCCCGAATAGAACTTAATGTATCAAAACAAATCAAGGTTTGGTATTTAACCCTTTAATAAGCAATCCCGGGTTTTCACGACCCCGGGGAAAAGGCCTTTTGAAAACATTGTGAGAAAAAAAGAAAATGCTGGTAACCATCATTTTCTTGTTTTCCCACAGTGTTTTCTTCCCTTCCAAAGGCTAATTTCAATTTTTGAGTCATGTTTAAATTGTCATCTGCAAATGCTTTCGATTTGGTACAAGTTTAAAATTTTGTCGTTCGGTAAAGAGTTAAAAAATCAAGTGGAAACATTACAAGGCTTAAGAATTTGAGCCTCGTGAGCATTTTCTCCTCTAGCACAAAATTGGTCTTGAGCGTAGGCTTTCTAAAACTCTGTATTTTCTACAATACCTTTATGATGTCCCGAACTACTCATTTTGTGGGGTACACTTAAATCAGCTTGTTCGCTTCTTCGTCCGTAGACGAAATTTTGTGTCGTATCCTTCTTCTACAGTTTTCAACTAATTTGGCTGAAAGTTTAATGGAAACCTTGTGGAAAGTGGGAAATTTTGCACCTGAAATTTTCTATGTGATTATTTGACCATTACATGTCTTTAGATTCTTTGAATTGATTCCTGGCACAGCGCAAGGCAACGTGCCAAGCCAGGTAGCGAAGCCTGTAACGTACAAGACTTGAAACCAATGGGTAGCTAGTTCGGATCCCCAGCTCGGCGACTTTTTTTTTCTGAGGATTTATGATGGTCATTGCGACAGGATGCATTCCTCTCTTACCGCTGATCGTTATTTCGACGATGGATATGTGTGAAAGCAGCCCACGTAAGTGGCCTGGGGAGAAAATTGTGCGCAGTAATGGTAAAGGAAACTCTAGGAAAACATGGATAGGTGCACTTGCCGCCGAGATATAACTGGAATAATGTTGAAAACGGATTTAAACACAAAACAAACAAATGCAAGGCAACTTTGGGTTAGTCGTTGGCCTGAAACAGTTCAAGTTCGTATAATCATGTTTTACAATCACGTGAAATGTTCAGAACATACGCTGATGGCCTACCGGTAGGGATTACCAGGATCTTCAGGTTCGATTCTCGTTGAAGACGCTGGTAGAACAGGTGGCAGCCGCTTTGGTCAAGTCACTGCAAAGCTAGAGCTAAGAACGGGTAAAACCTAAGAAAGACATGAATAACTGAGCTGTTGCCGTGACACGACTGAAAGACTGTTTATACAATCAAATAAAAACATACTTCTTTCACGTTTGCTTTTTTTCAAACAAATGAGTAGTACTCTGAGAAGAAAGTTTTTAATGCATCTACAAAAAGTATCGACCCATGTCAGCCAGTGCAGACTGCGCAGGCTGATATGAGTCGATAGTATTTGCCATTGGTAAATTTTGTGCATATCGAAGGACTATTCTACCTCATGATTCAGCCGATTTTAAGACGGGTGGATCCATACTGTCCAATCAATAACTTGCTTGGTGTGATGCATTATAAAGGTGCATTGAACTCTCTTTTCCCAGAGCATAGCTCAAAGCTAAATACAGCCCTTACATGCTTTATCATTTTGAGTATCATGGTTCCGTGTTCATGACAAAAAAAAAAAATAAGAATACCCCAAAACCCATCTTTGGATATACCTAGGAATACACTGAGGCTTCGATATGGTGGGTGAAAAGCCACAGAACAGTCTGAAGCAAATATATACATGTACATGTACCATGCACTGAACCTGTTTCAACATTGTCCTTGTAGTCCCTCTTGTTCGTTTTGTTGATTCATGTGATGCAGAAATTGCCTTCGTTATGAAATAGACACGCGTAGAGGATATTTTGTGCTTTGTTTGTTAACAAAATAGATATTGTAAAACATTTTCTGTATATTGTTATAAGCCCAGAAGACCTCTGATGTACTGTAGGAACTTCGGAATGTATACCAAGATTAGAAATCATACCCATGCAGTACGATCTTTTGCCTGCCTTCTTCGATACACAGTCGAAACTGCGAGGATGTTTTCATAGTCTTCTTTTGTAAATTTTTCTTAATCCATTAGAAAACGACAAAATTTTAGTTTTTGGCCATATTGAAAGCATTTGCAGCCGACTAACTTATTGTGGCTAAAATTATGAAATACGTCTTTGGTAGGGTAGAAATCATTATGAGAAATGGATAAAAAACGACAGCAAATATTACGTTAGTAAAAAGTACTTACTGACATGCTATAACATAACATCTTTTGGGCTAAATAATAACGCATGTTAAGTAATGGATTCAAGCTCTTTGTTTATTTGTCAGTTGGGCTGTGGTCAACAAGACCTGGCGAAAAAAAAAACAAAGTATATTTAGGGTTTCCTTTCGGGCACTTGTCCTTTGTAGATGTAATTTTAGCCTGAAATCGGCCCAACGCACTTCCGTGCAGACGACTTTTTACGGCTAACAGTAGATTATTTCTTCAAAACGTAGCGAAAAGGAGAAATTGCTCGTAAAGAGCAATTTTGTCTTTAAGCCACAATGTTTTTATGCGAATTTATGCATTAAATTTTAGTTCAAGGTGATTCATCTTTCACACACTTTCCAAGACGTGAAGGAAATGAACAGTACATTGGAATGTCGTGCGGATATCCCTATGATTTAAGCATGTCACGACCTAATTCCTTCATCAAAGCGCAAGCTTTCAATACATGTCCGTTTCCATTCTAAGCTTATCAATCTTTTCGTGCAGTGTATCACGGTATCACAATATATGTAAAGGACTCGTCTAGATCTTCTCTCGTCGTCGAAGCTGTAAACAGACTTGTCCACAGTAGCAGAATAACTACACTAATACCTCTACAGCAAAACTCATGGTAACATTAAAATATTGACCCTTATCCTGCTAAATGAGGCAAGTGAAAATTTCAAGTCGATACTAAAAACCCAAATGTTGCTATTTCAAAGTTTGAGTTTTTTTGTTTTTTTTTTTTTGGGGGGGGGGGGGGATATGTCATTATCGGACAGTGTATATCAACGATCAGACTGCACGTTCTGTCCAGCCTGATCTTGATCTACACTGTCCGCAAAAGGTCAGTGAGTCGCGCTTAGCAGCCTAAGGGTTAAAATTTAATTTACACGAGGAGTATGTTTCAGATGGTCTCTTTTATTAGCTCCACTGGCCGAAGGCCAGCGGGCTTATGTCATGGTCCGGTGTCCGTCGTGCGTCCGTGCGTCCGTCCGTCCGTCCGTCCGTTAACTTTTATTTCAAACATCTTCTTTTCTGAAACTACCCATCCAATTTTCATGAAACTTCACAGAAATGATCCTGCCATGGTCCTCTTCAGAATTTCTTGAAAGAATTTGATTCCTTCAAAAACTCTGGTTGCCATGGCAACAAAACTGAAAAATATTGGAAATCTTTAAAAATCTTCTTGTCTGAAACCATAAGGCATAGGGCTACCAAATTTGGCATGTAGCTTTATGTAGTAGACCTCTATCATGTTTCTTCAAATTATAGCCCTGGGGTCAAAATTGGCTCTGCCCCAGGGGTCACAAGTTTTACATAGGCTTATATAGAGAAAACTTTAAAAATCTTCCTGTACCTAGCTGTAAGGCCTAGAGCTACCAAATTTTGCATGTAGCTTTATCTAGTGGGCCTCTACCAAGCGGGCCAAAATTTTAGCCCTGGAGTCAAAATTGGCCCCGCTGCAGGGGTCACAAGTTTTACATAGGCTTACATACCGACAACTTAAGAAATCTCCCTGTACCTAGCCATAAGGCCTAGAGCTACCAAATTTTGCATTTAGCTTGATCTAGTGGGGGTCTACCAAAAGTGCCCAAATTACAGTCTTGGGGTCAATTTGGCCTCATGCTGGGGGTGGGGAGGGGGGGGGGGAGGTTCACAAGATTTACATGGGTTTATATAGGGAAAACTTTTAAATCTTGGTGTACATAGCCATAAGGCTTAGGGCTACCAAGTTTTGTATAATTATAGCATTATCTAGTGGACAACTACAAAGACGGCCCAAGTTACAGCCCTAGGATCAAGTTTGGCCCTGCACCAGGGGTCACAAGTTTTACATGGGTTTATGGAGTGAAAACTTCAGAAACCGTCTTGTTACTAGCCATAAGGCCAAGAACTTCCAAATTTGGCATGTTATTCTTCTAATACACATATTCCCCATTTAGTCCGACTGTAGCCCTGGGGTCAAAGTTTTATAAGGGCTTATATAGTGAAGACTTCTCGACTATCTTCTTGTTTCTAACCATAAAGCATAGGACTAACAAATTTGGCATGTTTTGAGTCTTGGGATCAAAATTTGTCCTACTCCAGGGTTCACAAATTTTAGATAGGCTTACATAGTGAAAACTGAAGATATCTTTTTTCATCCTTATTGTAAAGCCTAGGGTTATAAAAAAAATTGCCATGCCGATTCATACTGTAGACTTCTACCAAGATTGTTCCATCTTTTTCATTGAAACCACTCTTCCAATTTTGACCAAACTTTACAGATATCATCTTGCCATGATGTTCTTCAGAATGTCTTCAAAGAATTAAGTTCTGTTAAAAGTTTTGGTTGTTATGGCTACAAATCTGAAAAGTATTGAAAAACCTTTAAAAATCTTTTCCAGAAGCTTGTACATGTATTTACTAACGTCATTGTAGCTCATGAAAAAGATACTGCTTTTTAGCTCCACAGGCCCAAGGCCATCAAGCTTATCGTCTCTGAAACTGCTTCACCCAGTAAGTCACAAGCTTTACATAGGCTAACATAGTGAGAACTTAAAAGGTCTTCTTGTTCCTTACCTTGAGTTACAGCTGTAATGTTGTATGAGTGTAATCTAAATAACCTCTTCCAAAGTTATTCAAGTTATGTCAAAATTAGTCGTATCTCATGGGTCATAAACATGTGCTTATAGCGTGAAAATTCAAAAAATCTTTTTGCTCCAAACCGCAAATCCAAGGGCTACCAAATCTGGATCACTTTTGATTTTTTTTTTTTTTTTAAATTAGCCTTGCATCAAGGGTCTTATGTTTTACAGAGGCTTCATATGAACGAAACTTGAAAATCACCTTATTTATAAACATACAGCATAGACTTGTATTATTCTGGCATGTGGCTGTATCTTGTGGACCTCAACCAGGGTTCAAGTAATTATAGCTCTGGGATCAAAAATGGCTTTGCCCTGCGGGTCTCAACTTTCACATGGGCTTTTACAGAGAAAACTTTGTAAGTCTTCATTTTGAAACCATTTGGCTCAGAATTGAAATGTTTAGTATTTATGGTTTATATTTATAAGCCAGTGGAGCGATACAGGGCCATCATGGCCCTCTTGTTAAAATAATGGATTGTTAATATCTTGATTTGAATACCATAAAGATGTGCAGAACAATACTAAGTCGGGTAACAATACCACTAAAATCCACCTGAGACTAATTTCCATCTGAAGATGCCAGAAGTCTATTTAAATCTTTATCAAACGATGTAATTTTAGACTGGTTCAAATTGAAAGCATTTGCAGACGACAAAATAAACATGACTGAAAAATTAAAAATAGTTTTGGGATGAGTAGAAAACAATGTGGGAAAAGGAGAAAATGCTGGTCACCAGCATTTTCTCCTTTTCCCACAATGTTTTCAAAGGTCCTCTTTCCCAGGGTCGTGAAAACCCGGGATTGTTTGGTAAAGGGTTAAACACAAATCCTGCATAATAAAGCAAAGTGTGAGGTCTGTCATGGTCGTCCGTTTTGTCAGATTCTTGGTTTTTGTCTTAAGCTAATTGAAGAACTTCCAATTTTCATTTTGATAACATAGCCCAACAAGAAACATTTCAAAGGAGTTAATAAAAGATGTGTGAGCGGCACTCTGCGAAAAGGGGGTTTAATGCATCTTCGGAATAATGCATTATGCCAAGCAAGTGGTAGCATAGTATGGATCTACATTGTCTGTAAACCGGCTGAAGCAAGAGGTAAAATTGTCCTACGGTATGCAGAAAATTTACCAATAGCAATAAATATCGACCAAGGTCAGCCTGCGCAGACAAATGTAAACACGCATACATATGTCCCAAGAACTAGATCGTAAGTGTTATAACAGTTCTAACGCTCAAACACAAAGATGGATAGAAATAACACCGAATTAGGTGTTCTTCTGACGTCTTAATGCTGTGATAGATTGTTCTTCATTGTACCACCCTTTTAGATAATTGAAAATCGTTTCACCAGTAACTGTTGTATCCGAAATTATCAACACGATAATCTTGTTTAGTAGATAAAATGTTTTCATTTCAAGTATATGAGCCATGCTCTAGCAAAAGGGGGGTTAATGCATCTCCATGATGCACTGTACTGAGCAAGTCGTCATGTAATTATGGATCCATAACATTCATTTTTTCTTACAGCTAATTGGATCATGAGGCACAATGGTCCTTTGACATCCAGAAAATTGAAGCAAAAAGTTTCGGCCCAGGTCAGCCTGCGCGGAATGCCCAGGCTGACCTGGGTCGATACTTTTCACAAATGTATTAAGTTCCCTTTTCATAAAGCATGGCTCATATATGGGAAATATTCGATCTAAAACCGGAAGCGTCACAACAGTGATTTCTTTAATGGCCTCAAGAAATTGAAATGCATTATCTATCGGTCGTTATCTATGCAACCTTGCAACCGTCAGGAGCAACATTTGGTATGAAGAAACAAGAAAGATTATAGTTTGATAAAATAAGGATGAAATAGATTAAAAACTGACTGAAAACTAGTATAGATGTATCTTTATCACTACCTAAATATACAATCATTTCACTCATTTTGAGCTCACAGGGTTAACCGTTGGTTGCAACCATCTCTTATCGGATCTTTAACCCTTTACCACACAGCAAAACTTTAGACTTATCCAAATCGAATGCATTTGATGACAATAATTTAAATGTTGCTCAAATGATAACATTGGGCTCGAAAATGCTAGAAAACAATGTGGGAAAAGGAGAAAATGCTGGTTACCAGCATTTTCTCCTTTTCCCACAATGTTTTCAAAAAGCTTCTTTCTCAGGGTCGTAAAAAGTCGGAATTGTGTGGTAAAGGGTTAATCTCTTCATTGAGTAAAGCGATATACAAGTAGCTGAGCCATGCTCTGTGGAAAGAGGGTTTAATGCATTTGCAAAAAGTATCGACCAGGGTGGAACATTTTTGCCTTTGGTCAATTTTCTGCATGCCAAAAGACCAGTCTGCCCTCCTGATTTCGTCAGTTGTTAAACGAGACGGATGTTAAGGATTCATATTTATGTGAAAACTTGCTTGGTAAAATGCATCATGGAGATGCATTAAATTCCTGTTTGCCAGGGCATGACGCATTTGTATAAACCAGTGAGTTTTTGAAAGTTAGAGCAATACATTCTTCTGCACAAGTAAAGGTACCATGCAGCATGCAAGTCCTTCATACTCCTTTATGGTTTTATCCCAAAACCGCTCCGACAGGTATGATAAATGATACAGAAGTATGCAGTGTTCAATTAGGCGGTCACTTTGAAAGGACGGTGTGCCAGGAAATCAAATTAATTTGTGTTATACTGCACACACGATCGTACACTTGATTATTTGTCTCGCCATTCTATCAAGGAATTGACCGTGGCACCCATTATTTGCCTGGCAAAGTATGCACCCAAACCTAAAAAACAGAGAAAAGCTATTTTGCGAGTAATAGTTTTTTTTGTTTTTTTTTTCATGAGATTCTTATGAACATCAAAATCCCTCTGACAAGCTTTGATATTTTGATTTTAAACGCCCATTTCAACAGAATTTTCGTTATTTCACGTGTGTCAGTGTACATAATCATGCGTTCGCGAGTTTCTTTAACCAACTGCACACTCAGAGTCCAAGCGATAATCAGCGCATAGCAAGTACGAATGAACCCTATGGCAATTGAGATGATCAAATCTCGAGAAGAATTTCGTTAGAGAGGAATGGATTTTGTTGCAATTAAAGACATTAATTATTTACTGAAAAGAGTTTGGCAGAGCTAACAAACCGTCAAAATGTTACGCACTGTGAAAAGGTGGTTTAACATGTCTGCAAAAAAGTTTCGACCTAGGTCAGCCTGCACAGTCCGCGTAGGCTTGTCTTAGACAATATTTTTTGCTTTTGGTAAATTTTCTGCATGTCAAAGGACCATGTTACCTCATGAGGCAGTAGGTTTTTAACTCTTAAGGCTTGGTCAGACCGGCCAACGAATTTGTAACGAAGGGAAAACGGACAAAAACATGCAGAATTTGGTTATCCGGTAACAAAATTCATCTCCTCTGCCGCTCGAGGCTCTCGTGATCGGTGTGTGGAGCGTAGAAGCCACACACTGACCGCACGATTACCGGACAAGTAACGGGAAAAACGCACGTATATCGGATATGTACCGGATAACAAACGTTCGATTGACGGATATCACCGTACAAGTAATGGACTTGTACCGGATAAAACGGATGTGCAACGCATGAGAACCGCACAAAACGTTCTTTCAACTTACGAGGAACGGAAATGTACCGAAAACCAGCGAACGAGGAACGTACCTGTATGGCTTTTGCATATAAGTACGCAGGCCAAAAGCGTCATCGCCTAAAAGTAGATGATATCATACAGGTCAAGGCTCTTCATACATAATGTATGATGGAAGATCCTTTGAAAACATTGAAAACAAATACTAAATATTGCTGAGTCGGTTTATTTGAGTCTGCTTATTAACTTATTATGGGCACTTCTCGCGAAAAACGTTTGGAATCAAGCAATAAGCATGTTAAAAGATAACAACATGATAAGCTAGCGTGGATTATAAGTGTATGAGTTGATAATCCACAACTGTTAGCGGGTGGATGATCACCCATACTATTTGATAAGCAGTGCATATAACTACCTCACCAGAAACGTGCATTTCGAGGGTTGTGGGCAAGACAGTGCTAATGCTATTTTACATTTTAGTAAGTTAGTGTTGTCGTGTGGGCAATAATCAATTTGCCTTTTATCCTATACCAATAACTCTAAACACGGTGCATACAAGTAGATATAAACATGTAAATATATTAAAATATTTGTTAACAGAAAGCTATTTAAGCTACATGTATTCTTTAATAATTCTGGGAAATTAAACGATGCTTACTTCTTGTACCAGGAGTGCTATAGTGTTATGAGGTACCCTCCAGCCGTACCGCATATCTCGGTACTTGGATCCGGACACAAGATGCCGCGGCGCAATTGCTAGCTTCATCCCTCGTTCAATGGGTAGTCTGTAGTTGTTGCGCCATTTTGTTATCCTCGGGCCCACTCGTATGAGAATTTCATCGAACATTTCAGGTGGCATTCTCATGAAGTTGATGAATGAGCGTTGGTCCTCTCGTCGTAGCTCGACCATCAGTTGGTCATACAGACCGAACTGACGCCTCCGCTCGGGGCCTAGCCAAGCCCTTACCCACCATCTGCGCTGTCTCCGTCTCCTTGCTCTATTTTGAGAAAGACGATGCATGGCCAGATTAGCATCCAGCAGGCAAATCTGGACCTGCACGAGGGCGGCTTGACACTATAATCGAATGGGAGCAGGACACTCCATTGTACATACTCTTCACACATGGTGTACCAGAACAAAATGAGACATTGGCATAGGCTAATTACGTTTAAATATTCCGTAGAAGGTGCACCTCAGCAGTTTGGTTTCCGCCCACTATTCGCACTTTTGTATGCGTTAGTTGTCCTTTATCATCCGTTGATCATGCGGTAGGTGTTCGGAATGCTCCGGTTTATCCGTTGCAAGTCCGGTAGTAGTCCGGTCGAGGCCAAGGACCACCGGACTTTAACGGATATAAACCGGATAAGTACAGGAGATGTAACGCACACGTTCCGAACAAACCGTATGCTAACGGATAGAGAACGTACATCAAACGGACGTCCCTGTCCGTTTTGTCCGGTGGAAATTTTTGAACATGCTCAAAACTTCACACCGGACGGAACGGACATCCCCGGACATCGCTGGACAAGGAGCGCATTCACCGGATAAGAAACGAACGTAAAACGGATACGAACGGATACGAACGGATTAAATGATTTTTTATCCGTTACTCGTCCGTTAGCTCGGTGTGACCAAGCCTTTAACCACACAACAAAATTTAAGACCTCCCTAAATTTAAACGTGGCTCAAAAGATGGAAGTTGTCTTTGATAGGGTTGAAAACATTTTGGGGAAAGGAGAAAATGCTGGTAACCATCATTTTCTCCTTTTCCCACTATGTTTTCAAAAAACCTCTTTCTCAGATTTGTTAAAACTCGGGATTGTGTGGTAAAGGATAAAGGCAAAAAGAATGAATATTATGTACCACTTGCTCAGCATGATGTATTGGTAACCTGCCTTAAACCCCTTTTCCCAGAGTGTCGCTCAGAGGTGTTTTATTGCTTATATACAGTTTTATATGATCATTCTCCGGCAAAAGGGGGCTTAATGCATCTCCGTCATCCATTACACCATGCAAGACATCACCTAATTATGGATCCATAAAATCCATTTTGTCAAACAACCGACTGAATTATGAGGTAGAATTATCCATTGAAATGCAGAAAAATTCAAAATACCGAAAAGATTCGGTCCATGTCAGCCTGCGCGGACTGCGCAGGCTGACATGGGTCGATACTTTTCGCAAATGCATTAATCCTTTTCACAGAGCATGGCTCATATGTTTTGTGCCTTTATTAGAATCAAAATGTTTGATATTATGCTTTAAGCTAGTTCCATCAGATTTTCAAGCAGGTTACGGTAACCATAGCATCAGTCTACACCGTCCTTGAGTTTTTTTTTTTTAACGCTTTCCCAAACAAGTCCTGGTTTTCACGTGTCTGCAGTACAAGTCTTTTGAAAACACTGTGAGAAACGGAGAAATTGCTCGTAACGAGCAATTTCTCCTTTTCCCACAGTGTTTTCTACCATTTTTGAGACCTTTCTGCCATTTTCATCAAATTTAAAATTGTCGTCTGCAAACTCTCTCAATTTGGACCAGTCCAAAATTTATCGTTTTGGAAAGGGTTAACCAGTCGAACTATACGCTTCACTTTTATCTAGCTACTGACTGCTCCCCCACAAAGAAAGTCGAAATTGCATATATGTTCAACGGTGAGAGTGCAAAAAAAAAATAACCTATCGATATTACTGATAGAAATCTACAGAAGGAGTTTTGCCCAAGCCGAGATTCGAATACAGCCATTTTATCATTAGCCCTCTGCTCTACCAATGGACTATTTGACGAGCAAGGCACACGATGCAGAATTATGCAATGTTACATTTATCTGGGCTCGATATATCGTGACATGATTAGTCGGACATTGGGAAAGCTCGTTATGTGAGGGAATCAGATTAGTGTTTCACTTTATACTGCACACAAGATTGAACATTTGATTATTTGTCTGGCCAGTCTATCAAGGTCACTTCCGTGGTCTCGATCACCGTTCTGACCACTGATTCTTACACTGACATCCTTGATCTTGTCTGGGTTTACCGGGGAGGTCAAACAAAGACAAAATATACAGATTTTTTTTTTATTTATACCTCTTGGCGTTAAAGCTAATTTTAGTAAACACTTATGGATATACTTGATCCAAAATTAAATCTTAAGCACTGATTTGAGATATTCTTGCATAAAACTGCATTCGAGTAGTTTTCATCGATAAAAAATGTCCAGTCGTCCTGTTGGGCGTACAATGTGTAAATAACAACAGCGTTAACGGACGTTCTAGTACTCTGGGTCCGTATTCAACAACCATTCTTAGTTTCCCACTTAGTCTACGTCTAGATTTAGAAAATAACACAACTTCCGATTGGCTAAATCAAATGGTTTAGCCAATCAGAAGATGGGTTACTTTCAAGTTTAGAAAATTCTTGAGAATAAGAGTAAGAATGTTCTTATGAATGGTTTGTGAATACGGACACTGGACTGTGTGCGTCTCTGACTAATTCAACGAAATGCTTTGACTAAAGGAACACAGTTCTTCAATTGAAATAACCCTTGTATGGCTACTGGTTTTCAGAAATAGTTTTTGTGGCATTTGTCGAAAACAATGCCACTATGAGTTCAATACGGTATTTTGAAAATCATGTATCGTAGCTTGTGCAAAACCGAAGGAAGTAAACCCAATTAAACTCAAATTTTCTAAGACAAATAAGTATTTCGATAGCGCTCAGATATGTAAAGGACAACGGCGTATTAAAATAAACTGGATTAGGTCAGCGATCATGGGAATACTTCTTTTTTATTGAAAATATCTATACCCGCTTTGGCCTTCTGTTGGCGCAATGATACACACAACCTTTGTCTCTTGACCGTATTCATCCCAAAGCCAGTTCGTCCCTGGGCTTTTTCGCCCGGGCTTATTATTGTTTGTGTTTATTTTTCAAATTATTAGTTTCACACAATGGCTCCCTTGACAAATGCCACACCAGTGCTTTCAACGCTTTGATTATCCAGGACTTTTTCAACTTACAGCTTGCCTAAATGATAACATCTGAGAGTTTGATAGAATGAAGCTTTAGAACAAATACCCTTTACACCCTTTGCCTGCTCCCCTTGCCTAGATTGTGAGTATCCAGGTGACATCCTCCGTGCTACGTGGTTAAAATGTTTGATCTTAAATCAGGACATTCTGGTTCGATCTCCGAAGGTACTGCTGAGCCCGAGCCTGGTACTTCTGAAACCAAACAAGGAAAAAGACATTTTGCCGAGATATGACTGGAGTACCTTTGACACGTTTGACACAAGTTGACACGTCATTCATACAAACCGTCAAACCGTTGTGTATCTTTGACTCCAAGGGTTTCAGGTGAATTTCTATTCCTTTACCTAACGAAAAACTTTTAGACTTGTCCAAATTGATAGCGTTTGCAGACAACAATTTGAGCGTAGCTCAAATGGTAAGATTTGTGTCTTTGAAAGGGTAGATAGAAAATATTACCAGCATTTTCTCCTTTTCCCAATTTTTTTTCAAAAGCCTTCTTCCTTAGGGATCTTTTAAAACTCGGGAATTGTGTGGTAAAGGGCTATGTGACTCGGCAGTTTCAGTATTGCATTTCCTATCAGGAAATCCTGGTTTAATTCCCGCAGGCGCTTCTTGTCTCGTAAGGGTGCCCTTTGGCAAGAAACTGCACAGCCCTAACACATATAGTAGTGGTGAAACTTGAAAAGACATCAATGAGCGAGCATTTACTGTGATGTACTGAAATAATGTTGACAGCGGGGCTATACTAACAAAGTGTTAGGGCAGTTTAATGTGCGCAGTACTTAATTCATTACTTTGAATTCTACGCCCAAGTAATACATTCTGCACACAAGATAGGATACGGACATTTCTAAAGATGTAAAATGTTTATCTCTGCCCGAATAATTCCTTATATTGTTGGGGATGTTTTTTTCCAGACATATACGTAATTATCAGCAAAAATTGTCTGAATTAATTTTCCTGAGCACGAATCAACTATATTTTTCTTTTCCTTACTTGTCATCAAATCTGCATTATCTAGACCAGAATGGTGTGAAAAAGAGCGATGCACTGAAAATGTATTTGCAGACTAAGATATTCTCAACAATTATGCAGGCACCTAGCTAGATGTAAGCTAGCGGTTTCAACACCCAATTTCGCCTTTTCACGAAAAAAAGAGACGAAGATGGGGGCAAGCGACTCACCCTGTGAGCCTAAGCTTCATATTTTCTTTGATCCTGGCCACGCCGCTGTATCGCAGGATGCTGTCAATGATCCCAGACAATTGTTGAACTTTACACCGTCACATAATTGAAACTGTTTTTTTTTTCTAAATCAAAGGGCAGATACAAAATACAGACAGCGCATAGGTGCTTTGCAATTACTTTTCCATGAATTTTGACAGTTTTGATCATGGAAAAAATATTCTGGTCTGGTCGTGATATTACGTACGCAGTGCCAAACCGTCTGATGTTATTCTCAGCATGTCCAGAGATATAAGAGTTAACCCATAACCTGCTCAATAAATAAAATGAAACTGATAGTAAAAACCAAAATGATGCTATTTCGAAGGCATATTTTGGGAGTAAAATATCTCCGTATCGGACAGTGTAGATCCAAAATCAGACTGCACGTTCTGTGCAGTCTGATCTTGATCTACACTGTCCGCAAAAGGTTCTTCAGTCGCGCCTAGCAGCTTAAGGGTTAAAAGAAGCAGGCGTTATAAAGCTTGAAATTGCTAGAGCAGGGTTTTATTAGGGTATTTCAGACATTTGATGGCGTCCCCTGTACGTGTCTTTCCTGTGTTTTACTAGCACTAGGGCTCTGAAGTACCCTGCCTAAGGACATTCTCAAGTGGCCAGCACCGCCAGCAAGTAACAATTCCTGAGACAGTATTCACCAACCATTCCTGGTTTCATTCATAGCTTAATTCTAGATTTAGAAAGTATCGCAACTTCTGATTGGCCGAACCATTTGGTTTAGCCCATCAGATATTCCAAATTTCGATTTACTTTTTTTTTTTTTGAATAAGACTTAGAGTGTTCTTAAGAGTGGTTGGTGAATGAGTATCCTGGTTTTGAATTTCACGCCCTAATCACTGGGTTCCGGAAGGATCCATAGTTCACAGCACTGTGTCCATAAAGTTTAAGAAAAACATTTGCAGAATAAAAAGATATTGCGGCTTAAGTCATGAAATTTGTCTTAAAGAGGGCAGAAAACACGGCGGAAAAATGATAAAATGTTGGATCTCCTGGTGAAAATAGATATGTCATCTTATGCTGGGACTCGGTACATGTCAGTTTCATATCAATAAAATGAAAATTGCAAAAAAGGAAGAATGATACTCATATTCCCAAATCGTATTGAACAATCTCAGGGTAAAGAAACAATTGTTTGTGACGGCTACTTTTCTCACAATGACGCTAAAAGTCGTATTAAACAGGAACGTAAAGGTGGTATTTGTGCAGAAATTGGTTAAAATCCAATTAAATCGAATACGGTAATGTTTGTCTTTTTATGGGAATATAAGGCTATTTATACAACTGATATGTTTGTCGTCACAGATGTACTCACACTATCTCTTTCCAAGAAGTTGTCCGTATTGAAAGCAGTTGCAGGGGACAATCTAATCGCGGCTCAAAAGGTGATTTTTATTTCATACAGTAATTAAAAACATTGTGGGAAAAGGAGAAAATGCTGGTTACCAGCATTTTCTCCTTTTCCCTCAATGTTTTTAAAAGTCTTCTTCGCAAAAGTCGTTGAAAAACTCATGGTTGTGTGGTAAAGGGCTCTCTGACTGTGTGGCTATTTGTTGTGAATGGTTTACGTGAAAAGGATTGGAAGTAGATACCTTCTTCAACTTATGAGTGGTATCATGGAGTGGAAAACTGCAGCCAATTATTGGATCCAACAATATGAGCAATGCCCTGTGAAAAGGGGGTTTAATGCATTTCCCAAAACTATCGACCCTAGTCAGCCTGCGCAGTACGCACAGGCTGACCTAGATCGAAACTTTTTGTTACTGTTAAATTTTCTGCATGTTAAACGACAATTCTTTCTCATTATTCAGCCCGTTGTTGGACAAAAATGGATTTTATGGATCCATAATTATGTGATGACTTACTTGGTATAATGCATCACGGAGATGCATTAAGTCCCCTTTTGCAAGTGCATGGCTCGTATGTTTTATTCCAACAGTGTCCTTGGGTAAGACACTTCAGCGCCCTAGCATAGTAGTGGTGGAACCCAGGAAATACATGAATATGTGAGCTGTCGGCGTAATATGACTTAAATAATGTTGAAAGCGGCGTAAAACATCATTCAATCAATCAACTTAAAGTTTAACTCTCTACAGCCGCAAATATATCAACAGGACCCCTCTCTACCTCATTATTCAGTCGGTCGTTAGACACAACGGATTTTATGGATCAATAATTATGTGATGACTTGCTTGGTATAATGCATCACGGAGATATATTAAGTCCCCTTTTGCCAGTGCATGGCTCGTAGGTTTTTTCACCAAAGCTTAACTCTCTCAGCGGCAAATAATTCAATCGGACCTCTTTCGATAGCTGAAAATCCAATAAACTGAAACTCACAAAGGCTTGACTAAACAATCAGGGTCCGTCTTCACCAACCATCTTTAAGAACGTTCTAAGTCTTATTCTCCATAATTTTCCAAATTTGAAAGTAACACAGCCTCTGACTGGCTAAACCATTTTGGTTTAGCCAATCAGAGGCTGTGTTACTTTCGAATTCGGAAAATCTTGGATAATTAGACTAAGAACACTTTTGAGAATGGTTGGTGAATACGGACCCAGGCGATATAGATCAAAGATCAGAATACACATTCTGTGCAGAAATCGATCTGTGCCGACCAAAAGAAGTACCTGTTTTCACCCGTGGGGCTTAAAAAGTCAACTCATTACCAGACCTCAAAATCTTAGATTTGTCCAAATTGAAATGAAAAATTAAATCTGGTTCAAGTGCTAGAATTTGCCTTCGAAAGGGTAGAAACACTGTTGGAAAGGGAGAAAATACTGGTCACCATAACTTTCTCCTTTTCCCACAATGTTTTCAAAAGCTTTCTTACTCAGTGTCATTAAAACTGGGATTTATTTGATAAAAGGTTAAAAAATAAAGCCTTTTGTTGCGAGTTCATTGAACTTAGCACGTAACAGACTACTGAAAAAATAGTATAACTGACAGGAAAAACGATTTTTCTGGAACAATTTGGGGAACAGTCCCCTCTTTATAGTGCCACTTTTGAAGTTGTCTGCAGTAGGAGCGTAATAAAGGGTACAAGTAGTTATGGTTTGTTTATTTGTTGGTTTTACGGTGTTTAACGCAGTTTAAATATTGTTTCACGTACGGCGCGGCGGCCAGTGCACCTAACCATGCTTTCCACGGCTTTCTTATAATAGGACAGTAATCTTCCCAAGACCATTTGCTGCTTTTTCATATAATCATTGTCACAACAATGGTCAGCGACGAAAGAGAAATTAATTCTTGCTCAAATGACTACCATCAATCCTCGGAAAGAAATTTGCCGAGCTCGGTATTCGAACCAGCGACCCCCTGGTTTCAAGTCCAGCACGTAACGTATTTGGAAACTGGATTTATCATATCGATGGTATTTGGACGGTGGCATTGAATCAAAGTACTGGATTTCACATTTGTTTTCTCGATTACTAATTGTGTACTATTAAAAAAAAAGAAACAAATCCAAATTCAACGCAAAGAAATACATCAATCAGCTTTCGCTTGTTAACTCAGATCCGTAGGTTTTTTTTCCCTAATTTTTGTCAGTTCCTTCTGTTCTTAAAAGCAGCACTATATCATACCTCTTTTATTTAAAACATGATTTAGACGTAACCTAACTCTTTACAAAAAGACAAAATCTTAGACTCCTCCACTGCATTAAAAGCATTTGCAAATGACAAAATAATTGTGGCTCAAAAGTTAAAATTTGATTTTGGAAGAGTAGAAAACATTGTGTGAAAAGGAAAACATGCTGATCACCATCATTTTATCCTTTTTCCATGTCGTTTTCAAAAGCCATCTTTTCCAAAGTCTTTAAATCTCGGGGTTGTGTGGTAAAATGTTAAAGCCGCCTTGACAACATTTGAATAAAAAGGAAAAGAAATGAAGAAACTTTATACTGATTTTAGCGGTTAGGAACTATTGCGGATAAAAAAGCAGTTGTCGGTGATTGTAAGATGTGGAAGAGAGGGATAGATCCCCGACCCTCTCGGATAGATCCCCGACCCTCTCACATCAATACACGGGGACAATAAACATAAACAAGAGCAGTTGTATGATAGAAGCTATTGCTTTTTTTTTTTTCGCATACTGTTTTCGAAAGCTTTGACTAACAAAAATAGTAATTGTACAGTGATAGATTCATTCAAAGCATATGTTAGAATGGTTTCAATACAATGAAGGTTTTTTTTTTTTTCTTCAAAATTTAGGTTTGTCATTCGTTATGTCAATGGCGTGGACATGACCCATTCAGGAAATCATGTTCAAAAAATTGCTTTCTATCGCGAAGTATGTTCTATAGTTATGTCACATTACTTCTTGGAAACCTAATTAGTACATGTTTTCGCAGCATGATGTGAGTAACTCCTGATCATCACTGGATTCGAACCCAAAATGTTTATGTGATAGGCCGACACTCTTTACCATAACGTTGTCTCTAAGAAATTGCCTCTACAGTTTTTGGTTAATCAAACTATCCAGCGTTTTACCGCCCCTGAGGACGAGGTCTTTTGGAAACATTATGGGAAAAGGAGGAAATGCTGGTAACCAACATTTTCTCCTTTTCCCACAAAATTGTCTACCCTTTAACCACATTTAGTTTATCGTCTGCAACAACTTTGAGTTTGAATGAGCCAAAATACTGTCGTTAGGTAATGAGTAAAAATGGACAAGAACACTCGTGTACGACTCCGGTCCCTCTGTACTCCCGGTCAGCATATATTTTGTCAACAAGTTACGCGTTAATAAACGTCTCCCGTAATTTCAGGACAATCAATCTTCTCTCTCAGGCATTATAAGATTAACACCAAAAGCGGCGAAATCTTGTAGAGAAATCTGTGCCAGCTCACCCTGAGAGGCGGTGAATTAATATATAGACGGACTGAAATTGCCGCTCTTTTCACGGCCAAATTACTCTTTTGTGGATTCCCCAGCTGAATCATGCAAAGCTCTTTCATAAATATAGACAAATAGGGAAGTATGTAAGATACGCTTTATAATTACTGCATTTTCAAATTAGCACGACTGTTCGCCATATAGTGAGACTGCTTTAACTTGTCATTTAATGAATATTCCATCTATTTACGTGAACTATTTATAGATCTCCGATAAATTCACGATTTAAAGGAAGTTTACTTCGGGATAATGTGTCTATGTATTTTTAGACTAGCAAAGCTAGTCTATAGGCATCATGACTGACCTAGAGTCAAAGTAAACAAAAAACGCCACAGTTGCCAAATACTGTCTCACAGAAAATACTTCTTTCTGTTAATTTTTTTTTTAAGCTTTATTTGCCACGTCAATCAGTATGTGAGGGTCGTGGCCATCCCCCAACATACTTTACAAATCAGTGTTAGTAAATATTTTGTTAGTAATACATAGATTTATTCACAATATCATTATGTTTCATTATGTTAATAAATTTCAAGTTCTTTTCTTTTATAAGCTTACCATTACAAAATTTCAAGTTTAACCAATTTACATATTAATTGATAAGCCAAATTAATGATCAAAAAGTGACAACAAAGCTTTTTTTTTGTGATGAAAAAGTGTGTGTGTGTGGGGGGGGGGGGGGGGGGGGTAGGTGGGTGTGTGTGTTTGCGCGCTAAAATTGACCAGGCTTTTTTTTTTTGTCTTTAATTCTACTTGTTACTTATAGATTATGTTTGGTTTTGTCTTCATTTATTCACTATCTTAATCTGTTCATGGGAGATTTTGTATGATTTGTTCTACAAATGCCATGGTACGTTCTCCTTTTTCAAACATCTTAGTATTTTTGTAAATTTGTAAATTAGTGATAAGATGGTTCCTTAATCCACCTATTGAAGGTTTATTTACTTTATTTCTGCAAAAATAGATATACTTCTTGATTTCAAAAAGAAGTATATCCAAATTAATATTTGGTGCACTTGAGCCCAAAAGTAAAATAGAGCTGTTGATTTGCACAGTTTGATCAAAATTGGTTATTATTCCTGTGATTCTGTTTATCAAAGATCTCGTGTATCTACATTCGTAGAATAAATGTATAATTGTTTCAGCATCTGTGCCACAAAATGTACATAAATTTGTATCTTTCAGCTTCATTTTAAAAAGTAAGGAGTTTGTTGCAATAATACGATGTACTATTCTTGTTTGTAGCCATGGGTGTAAGTATCTCGTGTATATTTGAAAACGTTTCCATGAATTTGTTTCCAATCAAAGTTTAAACCATTATATAATGTAGACCATTTGTTCCTACTTGTTGGGGTTTCGTTGTTTTTTATAAGAGCGTTGTAAACATGTTTGTTGATGTCCTTTTTAGTTATTATATGAAAGAAATAGCTGTTAGTTGAAGGATTATGGCACTCGTTCAAAATTGTATGTGCAACCGGGAATGAAATATTATGCTGTAAAAAGAAAGCTTTAATTGAATTTACAATGCTATAATAGTTTTAAAAAATTATTTCCGTTCTTGGTAATGGTTTTGATATCGTTAAAATTTTTAAAACTACCGTTGTCGGTCAACATGTCTTTAACATATCTTATACCACATTTGTATAAGTTGGCGTTGTAGATATATTTAGATTCTATCAGAAAGTTTTCATTGTAAAACAGAGGCATTGTCATTATTTCCGAGCATTTTGTAAATTTGTATGTAGAGCTGAATACCGTGAATGATTTTAAAACATCTATCCAGAATACATTCTTTATTGTGCCTATGATTTTTTTGCAGTATAAAGTTCCAAAATTCAAAATTCTCTCTGGTTCAAATATGTTGCTTATAAATTTGTAACAATCATTTTCACCATTAGCAGCTATTTTCTTCATCCATTTTAATTTCATGGTTGTATTAAAACTTTGTATATCTATCATCCTTAATCCCCCGTCCACATAATCTTTGGTCATCACTTTATGTTTTATTTTAGCAGGGCCATCCCATACAAATTTATAAAGAATATCATGCACCCTTTTTACATATTTATTGGTCGGTGATGGTAAAGAGATAAACAAATGCGTGAGAATTGGCACAAGGAGACTTTTGACCACAGTTATTTTACTAATAGGAGTTAATTTTCTTTTTTTCCAGTATGAAATGCTATTACTTATACTTTGTAATTTGGGCTCATAGTTCAAGTTTAACACTTTTTCCAAGTCAACATGGAATAAGATTCCAAGTAATTTAAATTGCGTTTCCCCCCATGCTATTTCCATTTCGTTTTAATTGCTCGAATGCTATATTTTCTGGAACCAATCCATATTAATTTGGTTTTATCAAAATTGACTTTAAGGCCAGAAATGTGTGAAAGTGTTCAAGCAGCTCCAAAGTAGTGTTGAGCGTTTTTTCAGACCCGTCTGAAAAAAGGGTTGTGTCATCTGCGGATTGCGATATTATGTATTCTTGGTTTTGTATCTTTATTCCTGCGATATTCTTATCATTTTTTATTTTAATATTTAGTATCTCTGTGCAAAGAATGAAAACGTAAGCAGATATTGGGTCCCCTTGACGACAGCCTCTCCTTATGGTAAAGTACTCTGATAAAAATCCATTTGAATGAACAGAAACTTCAGTATTATACAAGATTAATTTAATCCATTTCTTAATTGTTTCCCCAAAATTGAAATAGGTCAGTGTATTTTCAATGAAGTTAAAAGATAAAGAATCAAAAGCTTTTTCGAAGTCAATTAACATCAACAATCCAGGAATATGGTGTTCTTCGCAGTGTTGCATAATATCATAGACTAGTCGTGTATTTTCGCCTATAAATCTGTCTTGTAAAAAACCGGTTTGATCTCCTGATATGACGTAATTTAAAACATTTTTAATTCGTTTAGCTATACTACCAGATGCAAGTTTATATAAAACATTTAAAAGTGTAATCGGCCTCCAGTTTTTAGAAATTGTCTAGGTTTATCTTCTTTTGGAATTAGTGTAATAATCCCTGTCTTAATATTTTTAGAAAAAGAGTTAGTCATAAATGCATAATTTAAGGCTTTTACTACAAAATGGCTAATCCTTTTCCAAAATACCTTGTAAAAGTTTGTAGTAAGACCATCTATACCAGGGCTTTTGTCATTTTTCATACTTCTTAACGTTTCTGTTACCTCACTGTATTGTAAAAGTCCTTCGATTGCATTTTTTTGTTTTTCATCTAATTTATTCGCTGAGCAATGTTTCATGTAAACTTCACAGTTTATGTCTATATTTGAGCTTTTTTCAGTAAATAGTTTTTCAAAATAATTCTTTGCTTCCACTAAAATTTCATTTTGATCAATAATAAGACTTCCATCGTATTTTACTAGGAAAGGTATTTTTTTCGAAACTATATGTTGTTTTTCCAGGTTACAAAAGTATTTTGTTGCTCTTTCTCCATTTTCAATCCAATTTGCTCAAGCTCTGGTGAAATAACCATATAGTTTTTCTTGCCTCAAATTTTCCAATTGAGTATGTAGTATACTGAACCTATCTTTATTTGTTTCATTTAAATTAATTTCTAAATGAGCAATTTCATCTTCAATAGTTTTTTCTCTTTGATATTTTGTTTTGGCTTTGTGACTTGAATATGATATTGTTTCAGTAGTGTATATAGAGGTGCTTCAGAAAAAAAAGCCACACAGCTACCACCACACATAAACCCCCCCCCCCCCCAACCATCTCAACCACAAAAATTATAAATTTGTCTTTAGTCACACATCAACCACAAAACAGAAAAACAAACCCACCCTTATCCATATGGCTAGCCCCTATATAATACATCAATATAACAATAAACAACAATATAACAATTTTATGTAACATTAACATGCTCATAAAATTAAAACAAAAATGGGTTAACAAGTCAATCTGATTAAGGTTAGCAAACAAAATAGCATAACCTTTTTTATAACCATTTTTTACTTAAATAAAATTTTTTTTTAAAAATAAAAATTAAAATTTAAAAAAATTTAAAATTTAAAAAAATTTAAAATTAAAAAAAATTTAATTAAGAAAAACCATCGCATCATGCTAACCGGCTAACACATCAGCCAGGCAATCACTTACATCAGACAATTGCTTAACCTTTTTTCCTACCCCATCAACCAACGCATCATGCAACGGCTAACCGGCTTATGAGTTAGTGGGTGGCTTAAGGTATTGATAAAAAAATTTAAAAAATAAAAAAAATTTAAAAAAATTTTTAAATAAAAAAATTTATAAAAAATAAAATTTGAATTTTTCTTAAAAACATCTACCAACATAATATGTTAAGATGAGTGAAAATAAGAATAACTCTCTTGAAAAAGATATAGCCACCTTAGCTAAAATTGGTGTTAAGTTTGATGGAGCAAGGTTTATTTTACATGATGGAGTAAACACACTTGCTCCAGGGCATTATAGGTTAAAAGAAATGATAAAAGATTATGAAGAAGTGGAAGAAATAATGAAAAAACATAATTATAAAATAAGTTTTCAGGATATAGATGTTATACAAACACAAGAAAAGTTTGATAAATTTTTTTATGAAGCGAGAGATGATATTGATGATTGGTTTGATTACCATACAGAAAAGATAATATGGGGTCTTAAAAGAAGAATTGATACATATTTTGATACATTAAAAAATGAATGGCTACATATGAGGCTAGAAGATTTAAAAGAGAAAGAAGAGTTAATAACACTTGAACCAGATGAAGTAAAAGAAAAGATGAAGGAAGTTTTAGAATCTTTGATTGATGATTTGAAAGAAGATTTAGAAGAAAAAATAAAAATTTAAAAAAATTTAAAAAATAAAAAAAAAATTATTTCTATTAGCAAGAAATAAAAAAATTGATTTAAGTAAAAAAATTATGAAGATAAAAAACAAAATGGAAAAAGAAAAAATTAAAAGGTATCTACCACCATTAAAATATTCAATTAAAGACAAGCCTCTAAAATATATTACACTACTTTCATCTAAATTAAAAGAAGTTCCCAATCTTAAAGAAAAATATGAAAAATTAAAAAAAGGAACAAACTATAAAACAGGGAAAAAAATACAATATGGAAAAGAAACCCATATCAAGCTTTTACAAGAATTAAAAAATTATGTTCAAATATTTACCACAAAAGAAGAATATAGAAATACTTTAACAAAAGAAGATTTAGAAACAATAGAAAAAATAAATGAAGAAGTAGTCATCATTAATAACTTAATATCAGATTATAATGAAAAAAGAAGTGAGCTATGTAAAAAAATGCAAGAATTGTCAAATTGGAGAGAATATACAATTTTTGAAAATAAAAAATATGGTCTTTTTAAAGAATGTTACAACAACCTCCATCATGAAAATGATTGTCTAGGTCGATTTGAATTTAAACAAACAGATGAAGAAAGAATATGTGAAAAAATATTAAAGTATGTTACAGGAAGAAATAGTGGAAAAAACTATGTTTTAGCATGTTTAACATGTGGAAAAATTAAAAAATAAATTTTTATTTGTTTTTATCAACAAATAAAAATATTTTAATTTTTAATATTTTTTTCTATTTTTTCTATGTCTCGATGACCCCAGGGTAATGTATTAATACCATCAGGTAAAATATATCTTTTATCATCATTTGCACTTAATGATATTTTATTTATTGTTTCCGTATAAATTTGATGGTTATAACTTCTTAAATTTTTCATAGAACAATATTGTTTTTCTCTTGTTTTTAAACACTCTCTATAATGATCCATAGTAATTCCATTGTTAATTACATTTTTCTTAATTCCCTTACATTTTTTATTTACATATTTTTTAGGTTTACCACAAGTTTTTACCTTACATGTCCCATCATCATTTGTTTCAGTAATTACTCCACAGCTTGCACAACAGTTTTTATCATCCATTTCATAACTATACATTTTTGGTTTTAAACCAATACATTCTAAAATTTCATTTCCATTTGTTTCATTCTTAAACATACCAACAACCTTTTTATTTTTACCAACAGGAATACCAGAAGGATGACCATTTTTTGGATAATCACTAGTATCAAACCATTCATCAACATCATCAGAAATATCTTTATAAAAATCTTCTGTTTTAATCTCATATATTAAACTATCTGTATCTGTTGGTCCTAATTCAGCCCTATCACCATATTTAGGTTTAATATAGTTGTATTGAAATTTATACATTGTAGTTTTACTTAATTCAAGAATAGAAAACCCCAAATAGATGGGCTTGTTAAGTTTTACCATTGTTTTTCCCATATGAATGCTTATTAAATTTTCATTAAATATTGTGAAATGTTTAAAGTTTGGTTTATTTATAAATTTTTGTACCTGCTTTCTACTTCTAACAAGCGAGACATTTTCCCTATTTCTTAAGTTTTCCATTGACTTACCAAAAAATGCATTATTAAACAGCTTATAAAGCCTCTTTTTAAATTCACTAATCCCCGGTTCTGATCTTAAGCGAGTATTTAAATCAATATAGGGTTTTAACCATTTGCTTTCCTTAAACTTAAAACCACGATGTATTTTTGATAGTTTACACCCCAGGTCAATATACTGTTTTAAATTTTTATAGTGAATAGTATAGAAATTTTTAGGATAATAATCACATATCAATTTTTCAACTCCATCAACTTTTTTCCTTTCTGGAGCAGGAGGATAATCTTTAAATTTATCATGATATTTTTCAGGAATAATTAAATCAACAACTAAAATACATGAGTAATTTCTCCAATTTTTTAATTCAGATTGTGTCATCCATCTAAATCCACCAGTTGGTAAATCATCACACATTGAACCACCATATAAATTATTACAATCTAAATATATAATATATTTGCTTTCCTCTTCTTGATTAAAATTACTTAAATATTTATTATTTGCTTTTAAGTGTCTTTTAACAATCATTGAAGTTCCTCCTTTAATCCCCCTTTCTACATTTAAAATTTTTTTAATATCTCTAATTACATGCAACGTTACGTTTGTATACTTTAATGCAGCTTCCCATGTAAAACCAGGAGATGTAAAGCAGTGAGCAGGGTCTAATCCGTGAGTCTCTAAACAAAGTGTTCTAAATGCTTGAAAAACATCAGCCAATTGAAGAACGTCAGATTTATTATATAGATGTAAATAATCCTTAATAGTTTTACATTCAAAAACATCAAACACCCTTAAAGCATGTTCATAATCTTCAGGTTTGATATGCTCATCATTTAAGCTTGAATAAAATTTCTCTATAGGTGGAAGTTGTGTTTCTTCTAATTTTTCAAAACAATCAAGCCACTCATATGGAAAAACACCCTTTCTTAAAAGTAGTTTTAACTTTTCTTCATCTTTGAATTCTTTTGTTAAAATTTTAAAATTTTCTAGTTTTCCTAAATCATCAACTAAGTTGCTTAAACTTGCATCTATAAATTTATAACTATCTAAAAACCTAGCTTCTTTAAAAACATCAACCGTTTTCTTTTTCTTCATATCAAAATAACTTTTAACCTTTACCTTTTTTGATAGAGATATATATTTTTCTTCATTTGTTGGAATGATTGAAATGTTACCATCACTTTCACTTAAATTTTTAATAAATAAATGAAGGTCATAATTACTTGAATTATGAGCAAAAATTGGGATAAAATTAGGCTTTCTAAATTTTAAATTACATTTACTATGTGCCGCTCCTCGATACTTACCAGTAAAATGGCAATGATCACGCACTTTTTCTAATCCATTTTTCTCTTCTTTTTTCTCTTCTCCTTCTTCATCACTAACATCTTCCTCATCACTTACATTTTCTTCATCACTTTCAAAATCATATTTACTTCCAAATCCTTTTTTGCATATGAAGCAAATTTCTGCTTCTTCATGTTTCTTTTTTTCCTTGTCAGTAAGTGGTATCATTTTTTTTTTTCTGACAGAAGAAATATTTCTTTCACTATTCTTTCTATATCTTTTACAAACCTTTTAGTAGCATCTTTTCCACTATAAACTATTACATCAGGTTCATAAATTCCTTTTAAACCAGATACATAAATACAATAACTAACTGGTACATGCATATGAGTTTTTATAGTTGAACAATTTTTAGGAATGGGTGCATATTGAATTGGCATCTGTATCGATTCAAAATCATAAAATATAACAAAGTTAAGCCACTGTGTTTTCATCCAGTTTTTAAACTTTATTTTACTTTCCTTTTTTGTAGGCATCACAGTTTTTAATGGTTCATTTCCGTAACAAATCTCCTGATGATCTCTTAAATTATCTTCATTATAAAAATGACCAAAACAATTCCAACAAAAAAACATTTTTTTATGAGTTTTTGCTATTTTTGAACCTAATAGTGCACTTGGTTCTTTTACCCAAACATAATGACTATTTCCTTCTTCATTTTTTATTAACAAAAGAATCACTAAATATTTCCTATTAAAAGTTTCTTTTCTTTGTCTTCTAAGGGGATATAATCCATCTTCCTCATCATAACCTATAACGACAATAGAAAAATCTGGATTTTGATTTTCAAATTTATTAATATCACACAATTTAACAGGACATTCTATTCCTTGCATATTTAATTCTTTTATTTGTTCTTTTAATTTTTTATCATGTAAATGTGCATTATCCTTTATTGGATATTTTTCCCTCATACAACAATATTGAAAACAGTTATGATCATCTTTATTTTTGATATTAACAAGTCCATTTCTATTATTTTTTTTCACTAGACCAGCAGGAAGGGGAATATATGAACCAGCTGAACCACTAAGTGGATTAGATTCTACAGCTAGCAAAATTAATTTTATAACCCTATGAAATTCCCATCCACTTCCACTACGTACAAAGTTTACAAATTTTTCCGTTATGTTTTTACACATAGTAGTATATTCTTCATCAACATCTGTATCTCTTAAAATAATGGTTAGATTTTCGAGATCGGAAGAATGGAAGTAAGCTTTCTTATACTCATACTGCTCCCCATCTGAATTTACATTATGTTTTTCTTTTTTAAATTCACATATAAAAACAAGCTTAACCTTTATATTTCTATGTGTGCTTAAATAGTGTGTAATAGGATTTCTACATCCGTTTAAAAAATTATCTGGACCGATCCCTTCAAATCCATATATTGCTCGTTGTGTTGCTAATCCAGTAAATGCACTAGCCTCTTCCACTAATTCAAAGTTTGGCATTTCTCTTCTTGGCAAGTCTTCTTCTACATTTTCTAAAACTTGGTTTAAAACTTGTGGAATCTGCTCTTCTTCAACATTACCAGTTAACCAATTAGTAAAATTTCTTACTCTTCTTCTAACACTCTGAGGAATTACCGCTGAGGCAACCCTTTGAGCACCACTATATAAATTAGATGCAATCATTTGACTAGCATCTGTTAATCTGTTGATAAATCTTCGTGAAAAAGAATTCATCGCCATAATTTTTAAAATAAATAAAATTTCCTTAAGTCAAATTTTATTATTTTTTAAAAAATAATAAAATTATTGAATATCAATTTTATATTTACCATTCCATACTCTACCATTCCAGTTTTCAATCGTTTGAGGACATCTATCAATAAACTTACTAGCCTTGTAAATTGATGGAAATGTTGTTTCTTCTTCAGTTTCAACATTCTTTAATATTACCGTTTTAGGATTTTTACTAATATCCTTTAGCCTATCATAATTAGGTACTTTTTTAAGTGGTATAGCTTCTTCAGGATACAATCCATGCTCCTTTAAAACATCAATATACTTTTTCTTGTTCCAATATGAATACCACTTAATATTGTTATCTGTTAATATCTTTTTAAAATCAGCAATCTTTAGCATATTTTATATTAAACAAAAAATTACTTAATATACAACTGACATCTTATTCCCATCACTCTGAAAGTTAATCATTCTGTCACTAAGTAAAACCGCAAATGCTTCAGTATTTGCGGGGGGGTTATTAGTAAATGTTGTTTTAATATGAATATCAGTTACAGAATACTTTAACCTTTCACTTTGCTTTGATACATCAAACACAAACAAAGGAAAAAGGAGTTTGTAATCTGAAGGAGTAATATTAGGGTTTGATACTAATTCATCCATGTTAAAAAACTTTTTTCTAAACAAAGCAGCTTCACTATATATTCTACTAATTTGATTAGCAGTAAAATTTATATCATAATCATATGCTGGATATTTTTTTGAACCTAACATTACATAAATATTTTTAACAATTAAGTTGTCAAATATAGCCGGGTTATGTTCTTGGTTACCACTTTTATCAGTTTGAAAACCAACAATTAAAAAACGTGGCACCTCAGGAGATGATTTAGCTGATAGCCTCCAAGTAAAACCTGTTGCTGCCTGTGGAACCGCAATACTGTCGCTTTGTATCATTCTATATCCAACTGGAAATTTTTCTTTTTTCTCGATAAATTTATAAAGTTCCATCCTATTACCATCTTCCGGCTCCACATGTGGCATAAACCAAGATACCTTCAGTAAATTAACTCTACCAGCATCGGTACCACCAGCTCTAAAAATTGCGTCATTGTCATCATTTCTTGTTAAGGTTAAAGTTTGTTTCATACCATATAAAACTTTGTTGTAATCTTCACAAAAACCGAATATATGTTTCAAAGGTATCCTAAAACTAAATGTTCCAACTGGATTTGAACTAAAAATATACTGTCTTCTTACTGAAAAACCACCATTAGTAGCACTGTCTGCATTGACTCCTGTATCCTTATACCACAGTTGGTTTAGCCCTTGTGATTTAGCAAAGTCATCTGGATATTTTAAAAGTCCAAGCATTGTTGTAGCCTGACCAGGATAATTAATGCTTTCTATCTCTTGCCCACTAAGTTGATATCTGATATTTTTAAACAGATACATCAGTCCATTATTTGTTAAGGTTGCGTCATTAGCTGCACCATAAACGGTACCATCATTTTTTACTAATTCACCTATAATTTGTAAATAACTCTCAGAAGGATGATAAAAAATATCTTGAGTTTCGATATTAATCCTAATATCCCCTCCAGAGTTGTTAAGATTGGTTCCTGTAATAGGGTCATACTCATGATATTCATATTCATCAATATTATCATATTTTGAAATCTCCGCTTTAATGTTTAAAATATTCATTTTATTATATGCAATTATAATTTTTAAGTCAAAATTATAATTGAGTTTTGTTTTTAATATTCTAGCCATAGTTGAGGAAATGATTTACAAAAACACCCTTAAGTTTAATATTTTTAAGTTTTTCTGCAGAAAAGCTTTTTCTCATTTTAGGATAAATTCTATTTCCGTAAAGAATGGTTACCTTAGGTATATCATTTTCTTCTAAATATTGATTTACATTTTCTTCAAATTCCTTAATGATATCAGCTTTTTCAGGTGACAATTTTAAAACAACCTTTTTATAATCATAACTTGTATTGGTAACTTCAAGAATTTCACAATCTTCATTTATCTTAAAGTTAGCAAAAAGGATACCAACCCTTTTTGTATTGTATTTTTCATATATTGTTACTTTAAATTTAAGATTTGACATTCTTTTTTTATTTAATGTAATAATTTGCTTAACTTAAATTTATTTTTTTTCATAACACTTTAACTCCGGAACCCCTACTATTTAATTTCTTAACTAAATCTTGTATAGCAATGGCACTACCATCTATTAAGGTATTAATATTTTGCGTTGCAGGTTGAGTTGTTGTAGTAGGCTTTTGAATATATTTTTCTAAAATCTTTTTAGATTTTGGTGTTAAAGCCTTTTGAACTAACTTTTTACCTGCATCAACCGCGGCACTCTTTCCAACCTCTAATGCTTTCTTTGCTCCTTCCTTAGCTACACTCTTACCAACATCAACTGCTGAAGATGCAATTTGTTTAGCTGCACTGCTTGTAAAAAACCTTGTAAGAAAATTAGCTAAAGTATCAAATATACCTGTACCACCATAAGCATAATTTCTTTTAAATCCTCTATTTTGTGATGTAATCATTTTTATAGTATAGACATTAATTTTTTATAATGCTTTGAATTTAATACACGTTGTCTTTTTAATTCATCACAAATACTTACAAGCTCATTTCTTACACCTGTATTACCAGCTTCTTTACTTGCCATTAAGAGGTCTAATCTTTCTAATAGTGCATTAGGGTTAGATGGGATAACAACTTTTTCAACACCAAAACCATATTTTCCAATGTTTTTTTTATAATATTCTCCCTTTGTGTATGGTTCCCAAATATCTTCTTTAATAATATTAGCTTTTTCCCGTAAGCTTTCATCTATATCTTTTGCTCGTTTAAAATGTGGATTATTCGGGTCATTGTTGTTATGCATAGCACCAGTTAATTTTAAAAGTTTACCATATGTTGAAAAATCATTTGCTGTATAAGAGTCAGAGATATGGCCTCTATAAGAAATAAGATTTTTTAACCCAACTGTTAGTTTAAAAGATTTATCACCAATAATAATATCTTCTTTAGTTATATTAACCGGCATATTACCCATATACAATCCTTTAGTTGTTTTACGAATGCCGAATATGTTATCAGGATTAGCTAAAATATCATTATTTATTTTCTGTTGTAATTCCTTTTTTTCTAATAAAAATAATTTAGACGGTTCTTCTGATAATTCAGATATTGTAGGGGATGCACTCCTATAACTAGGAGGAGCTGTACTTAAAGGATAACCTATTTGTTGAGGAAACTCTTTAGGCAATTTTTCAATCCCCTCTTTAATAGGTTTTAGCCCTTTAGTAATCTTCTCTGTTGCTTCTTTTTGTGTTTCTGTAATAGGTTTAAAAAACTTTGAAAGGTCTGTTTGTAATTCAATTTCACCTGTTCTCTCTGCAAGCTGACTATCACGAATTCTTTTCTTTGTTGCAAGATATTCTTTTACAATTTGGTCTCTTTTCACAGGGTCTTTTATCTTTAAAAACGACATATTTTTTTAAGTAAAAAATTTTTTTATCTTATTTTTTTAATCAGTATTACCTATCTCACAAGCACAAGAACATTTAAACTTAGGTGGTTTTAGTTTTAGCTTTAATGGGTTCCATTGTTTCTTTCTACTAGTCTGCGGAATTCCTCCCGTGCTTCCTGTTTCCCCTTCTCGATTAAGCTCTCCTGTTCCTCCAGCTTGCTTTTTTTCCTTGACTTAACTCGTATCTCTTCCTTCATCACCTTATATTTTTCCAATTCATCCATAATTAAAGTAAATTCTGAATGTTCTACTTTGTTGTCACTGATAGCTTTAGATATATGTGTAAATAGTGTATTTAACTTTGCATCAGCTAACATTTTAATTTGAAGGTGTTTTTCAGATTTTGTTCTGGTTCTTCTAACAACAAACTTTCCTATCAATGCTGAAAGTCCAACAGCTAAGGCACAACCTTCTAAAGCTATCGCTGCTGGAATTGCTACCACAGTTGATAGTAAAGCGATACCACCTGCTCCGGCACCTAGTGCTAAGGTGGTTAGTCCTGTTTCAACATTATCCACACTCTTGCTAATCTTTAAATATTTTTTACTTAACTGTTCTCTAACCTTAACTTCATTTTCAAGAAATGTTTGAATTTCTGATATTTTTTGTAGCCTGAAGGATTGACCATTATCTTCTGCTGCTATTATTGGTTGTAATGATGGTGCATTTGGTATATTTCGTGCTTCTGGTAATACTGGATAAATCTTTTCTTTTAGTTCCATTTTATTAATTACAACTATTTTTTTAAATAGAATAGTAAAGACGGCATAAAAATTCACCTTCATTAATTTTTACTAGCTTACTTGAGTTGTTTGTAATTGTGGTAACCACATCTGGGGTTTCCTCCAACACTACCTCATTTGTTATACTTAATTGATTAGTTTTTAGAGCATAAGATAGAGAAATTAAAACGACACCCTTACTCATCATAAAACCAAAACCTAAAGCAACAGTTTTAGTTTCACCACCGTTTAATATTATAGGTTGTTGAGTAAAAACATCCCAAGTAACAGGATTAACTTTTTTAGCTGGATATTTAAGTTCTACAGGGTTCCAAAAAATAGTTTTTGGTTGAATTATTTTAGGTTTATTTCCAAATTTATACACATTCATTCTTTTTTAATTTACAAAATTGCGCCTAATATAGGAATATTAGCAAATGGACTATTTGGACCTAAAAGAAGACCTTTACCATCACAAATTTTTCCACCTTGTTTTAAATACAATCCTTCGCCTTTATTTTTTAACCCTTTACCTTTGTATGGTTTAAGATATAAACCTTCACCATCAGTTTCAACTTGACAGATACTACCACCCTTCTTAAGATATAATCCGTTACCCATTGCTTTTTGAACTCCTGTTGATGCTAAACCAGTTAGGGCACCCACACCTAAAGCAGGTAATACTGTTTTTGCTAATACAGGTAAAGCAGCTGATGCCAATCCAGCTATCAAAGGTAAAAATCCCCCTTCTACTTTCATGTTATGTTTAAGTTGTTTAGTTGACATTCTAAACGTGGTTCCCTTACCAGCTTTATAAGCTTTAGTAAGTTTATTTGCTTGAGACTTAGTTAATGCTATTACATCTTTACCATGTAAATCTTCATGTTTTAAACGAATACTTGCTGGGTTTTTGTTTTTAAAAGAATGTAAAATTTTTTCCTTTTGCCCTTCTGATATATTTATTTTTGCGTTAATGTAGTTTGTCATTTTTTATATTTAACGTGATTCTCTTATATGAAATCTAATCGTTAATGTTTCTCCTCTTAAATTTAATATGTTTCCATCTTGGTCAGTTAGTGTAACATTTAAATCATGTATTTCATTCAACGTTAAAGGTAGGTATACCAGATTAACTGGATTTTCTATTATTTTATAACCCGGAGCAACATTTGGAAAAAAGCTGTAAATTGTGTTTCTTTGAGAACCATTAACATAACTACCTGAAATTAAATCAATATTAACAAGTATGCTATTAATACTTAAGATATTAACTAAATTTTCTGATTCATGAAACCCTCGAACATATTTTGCTCTGCTAAATCCTAATACCTTTCCAATACTGTTTTCATTATTAAAATCTACCTGATATCCATTTTCAAGAATTAAAACTGATTTTAATGTATTAGTGTTTGCTGATAAACAAATATAATATTCTTCATTAAATTGGTCATAATGTCCTTTTTTCTTCATTTCTTGTTGTATATAATCATTGATATCAACTAAATCATAGCTACCTGTTGGTATCTTCATCTTTTCCCATGTTTTACCACTATCTTGTGAATAAATAAAAATGTTGTTGCTATCAGTAATATTAGGAAATGAATAGTAAGTTTCAAGATTGACTAAAGCTACTTCATATTTTTTATCAGCTTCAAGTTGAAGTGGTGGAGTAAATCTTGTTTTAAAATTTGATTTGTTATCACTTACAATAATTTGAAATGATGTTTTATGGTCGGTGTTTTTTACTATTTTTTCAAGTAATTCTGCTTCCATTTTTTATATTTAGTAAAAATATATTTTAAAACAAAAATATATTTTTAATAGTGATCTCTGTAATCATGTGGTAAACAAAAGTTGTCAAAACCACATCTATATTTTCCATCGTTACGGTTCTTAGTTAAATCAATCACAACAAAACCATGTGGTTTTTCCCAGCAGTTTTTACAAAAATTGATAAACTCTGTTTTAGTCATATCATCCCCTACATGGTCACTATAAATATGATTAAGATTTTTTAAGTCTTGTCTAAACAAGCATATTAAGTTAGCATTTTCTCTAATAGTTTGGCGAGGTAATCTAAAATAATTTTGTGCTAGATAAAAACAATCAGCATTACTATGTCTTCCTCTTACATAATAGTTTTCACACTTGTTTTGCCTTTCTAAAAGTAAGTCATCAAATATCATTAAGTTTTTATTTGATGCATTTAAATCTCTTGGGTCAGGAACATCACTAGCATATTCAAAAAATTCACAATTGATATCAGATTTTTCCTTAATTGTTTTTGCCCATTCTTCAACTAATGCTGTAGGTGAAATATCACGGTTTTGAACTTCATTTTTAAGTGAAAACAACCTTAATATATATTCTTTTGGTATGTTTTCTTCAAAAGCTTTTTTAAGTATGCGATATTCTGGTTGAAACAAACTTTTACCAAAAACGCATAAGTTGTTATAATCTAACCAATCAGGTCTTAACAAAAGGTTAAGTAATAGTGTAGTTTTACCACATCCTGATTTACCAAATATTAAACCTCTGATACTTTTTGGTAAAAGGGGGTGGTTAAATCTTTTTGCTAACGCTTCATTCCATGATGAATTAACAATATCCATTTTATATTAAAAAAATTATTTTAATATAAAAAAATGTATTGTGTTAAGTGTAAAAAACAAACTGAAACAACCGATTTTGAATGTACGGTAAGTAAAAATGGTAGAAATATGAAACGGGGTAAGTGTAAAGAATGTGGAACAACCAAAACACAATTTACTAAAAAAAATAGAGGGTGGGTCGTTGTTAAACAAGGTTATCAATAACTTACCTGTTGAAATGCACTTACCAGGTCATAATTTTACTGGTCCTGGCACCAAGTTAAAGAAAAGATTAAATCCTGATTTAACGCCTAAAAAATGGTCAAAACCTGTAAATCGTGTTGATAAAGCAGCATATCATCATGATATATGTTATCTTAAACATGATGACACAGCAACAAGAAATTCTGTTTGTGATGCCAATATGCTTAAAGAGTTAAAAGGTATTTATAATCCTACTATTAAGGAAAGAATGGAAAGAGGATTGGTTTCCTCATTGATAGGAACCAAGAAAAGATTTGGAATGGGAATTTAAAAAAAAAATCAGAAAATATAACGCTAGCAGAAGAATTACATAAACCAATAAAAAGAAAATTTAAGAAAAGGAGAGTTAGAGTAAATGGTATCGATAAAATATGGGCTGCAGATTTAGTAGATATGCAAGCATTTTCTAAACTTAATCGTGGTGTAAAATATCTTCTTGCTGTCATTGATATCTTTTCAAAATATGGATGGCTAATACCATTAAAAGATAAAACAGGAAAATCTGTTTCTATTGCACTGAAGAGTATTTTTAAGGAAAGAAAACCTGAGAAAATGTGGGTGGATAAAGGTAAAGAGTTTTATAACAAAGAGGTTAAAGATTTAATTGAATTATATTCCACTGAAAACGAGGAAAAATCAAGCGTTGTTGAGAGATGGATTAGAACAATAAAAGAAAAAATGTGGAAGTATTTCTCTGCTCACTCAACAAATGTTTATATTAACGTGTTACCAAGTCTTGTTAAAGAATATAACAACACGAGGCATTCTTCTATTAAGATGACACCAATTGAAGCAAGTAAGAAGAAAAATGAAAATAAAGTTTGGAAAACATTGTATCCTGATTATAATCAAGTAAGGGAGGATATCAAACCAAAGTTTTCTGTTGGAGACAAAGTAAGGATAAGTAAAAAGAAAAAGACTTTTGAAAAAGGTTATACTACAAGATGGACTGAAGAGGTTTTTACAGTTTCAGAAGTAAAACATACATTGCCTATAACATATAAAATTGAAGATTTAAATGGTGAAGAAATAAAAGGTTCCTTTTATGAACCTGAACTACAAAAAACGAGTCAAGAGTTGTATAGAATAGAAAAGGTTATTAAAAAGGGAAAAAAGAAATCTCTTGTAAAGTGGAAAGGTTATTCTGATGAGTTTAATTCATGGGTTGATAATAGTGCTATTGTAAATATTTAAATATATAAAAAAAGTATGATATTTTAATTGATAATATAATATTACCAAATAAACCTTTAAGCAATTTTGAGCTTGAGGATGCCGCAAAAAAATTAAAAATAAAAAATTTTAGAGGAATATTTTTACGTAACACTCTACCTAAAAAAGTAAAAAATAAAGAATGTGGTATATTAAATCTTGATGATACCAGCGGTCCAGGAACTCATTGGGTTGCCTGGTATAAAGATGGTAAAACTAAAATTTATTTTGATAGTTATGGTATTCAACCACCTATTGAAATTATAGATTATTTAAAAAACCCTATACACTACAATACCGACCAATTACAGCATGCAGGGGAAGTATTTTGTGGTCATTTATGTTTGTATATTCTTAAAGAGTTGGGTTTAGGTAATAAATTTCAAAATGTTTTAAATAAACTTTTTTAGTAATATTAAAAACTATGCCTGTTGATAAATTTGGAAGAATAGATGATGTTAAAACAAGTGGTGATGGTGATGGTGTGTCACTCGCTTACATAGGTAATAATTTTTTACGTAAAGATGGAACAACCCCCGTTACCGGTTCTATAAATATGGCTGGTAATACATTAATACGGGTTAGTAATCCAGTAAATCCCCAGGATGTTGCCACTAAGAGTTATGTTGATGCAAACTCAGGGCTGTTAGATGAAAATGGAGGATACCATATTACAGGGTATTTAAACATGGGTTTTAATAAAATAAAAAATATAGCTGACCCTGAGGAACCGAGTGAAGCTGCTACAAAAAAATATGTAGATAACAGTGGTAGAGCAATAGTTCAACAACAAGATGGTACTTTTTCTGCTGTTGCAGATATAAATATGAAAGGATATACTATATCAAATCTTATAGAACCTGCAGAACCACAGGATGCAGCAACAAAAAATTACGTAGATGTTGCCAATCGAGCCTTTGTTTATGGTCCTGGAAGGCGGTATATAGCAGGTGGTGACGTTTCTATGGGTGGGCGGAGAATTTACAACGTCGAAGCACCTTTAGAAGAGTACGAAGCTGCTAATACGTTTTACGTAGATAACGCTATTAAGGCTGCTACTGCGGGTGAAAAAGCTTTAACAAAAAACCAAGACGGTTCTTTTTCAATGGCTGGTGAAATAAACATGATGAACCACTTGATTATCGGATTACCAAATCCTATTGAACGTGGCGCCGCTGCCAATAAAAATTACGTTGATAATGGTGGAGCTATCATAAAAAATCCAAATGGGAGTTTCTCAGCAGTAGCTAACGTAAATCTTCAAGGTTTTTCCCTAAAAAATGCAGCAACACCGGTAGAAGAGAGAGATTTAGTGACAAAATCCTACGTGGATGGAAAAATAGGTTTTAAACCCATTATAAGCGTTCATGCTGAGCAACAAGGAGGATTAAAAAATAGTAATTACGAGTTTTCTTTCGGCAATGGAAGCACGGGAATACATCATGAATTAGGAGGTTATTGCATGGCAGCCTCAGGCAGAATTATAAGGGGGTCTTTAAAGGTTGTTACAGTTGGTGGTAACCTAAAAGAAGAGGCAAAAATTAACATAGCCTTAAACGGAGTTAAAAAGACTGACTACTCCATAGTAAAAAAGGAGGGAAGAGGTTGTAGTTGTATAGTTTTTCCTCAGCCTTTAGAAGTAAAACAATGCGACACTATAAACTTTATATCAAGGTCCGACAACTCCAACGCAAAACACGCACATGTGTCGATACTGATAGAGTTGGACTTGTAAAAAAAATATTTAACCCAGTAAAGGGTTAAATATTTAAAAAAGGGTTTTATCGATACACACTCCAATATCACGTGGTATAGTATTTCACAACTTTTTCCAATATTTTGAAATGTGTATTACGCATATAATATCACTTTAGACTGGACTTTTGAGGGAGATGGTAGTATGTTATGATATTAACTATTTTTTTGCTTTGTTTTTTCTAAAAATGAACTAAATATGGTAATTGTATAAAATATAATTTATTTATGATAATAAAGCAGTCTTACTTCTTTGTTGTATCTTTGATTTTGTAAGAATGTTATTACTAACAACATGGTAACCTCTGGCGTGGTCTAACAACCCGTAAGTTAATACCAAAAAATGGTAACCTCTGGCACGGTCTAACAACCTGTAAGTTAATACCAAAAAATGCTGACCACTGGCGCGGTCTAACAACCCGTAAGTTAGCAAACACTAACAACATGGTAACCTCTGGCACGGTCTAACAACCTGTAAGTTAATACCATATCAATACATTTCTTACACGTTAAAAACACAATGTTGTAAGGCTGCTGTTTAAAAAACAATAATAAGTATTTTATACAATTATTGTACAAGTTAAACATTTTTAAAAAAACAGGGTAAAAATGTTTGTTAATATTATAATGTTCTACCATTTTCAGTTTTTGTGTGTTAAGCAAAAGTTAAAGGGTTGTGCATTAAATAACTTCCTCTTTCGTTTTCGGTGAGGAGGTATGTAAAAATGGTTATATCATGGTAGTGACATGACTCGCCTTACTTTATCTATACCTTCTCTTATGCTAAGGTATAGAAAACAGAGTTAAAGGTGATTCTTAAGATAGTTTAACGCTTTTTAACATTAACTAAGGCAGAAATATCAAAGTTTAAGACTCTCTGTGTTTGGGGTTCACAGAATTTATCCTTGGATAAATACGTCCCCCGATATTCCTGTTAAAAATTATTTAACCTGGTAAAAGGTTAAATATTAAGCATGAGTGAAGTATTTTCCCATTAGATGGTATTCATGGGAAATATAATTTTTAAAGTAAATTATATTTCTCTAATGTTTACATTTTCAGTTTTACATGTGGGGCAGGTGTGTTTTTTTATAAATATTAAAGCATGCATTACACATACATAGATGTCCACAATTACAAAATAATATATTTGGTTTTTCAATGGTACATATTACGCATGTTTCACTTTTAAATGATTTATTTTCATTTATACCTTCTTCTATTCGACCTTCGTATTTATAAATTTTTTCTATACCAAAATTATTATATTGGATTACATATTTACCTGGAGAAAAATGATTTTCATTGTTTAACCAAAAATGGTCAGCATCACTTTCTTGATATATATCATTTTCTGTTGTTGTTATTTCTCTTGGTAAAAATAAATTAGTATAAGATGGAATTAGGAGTTGGTTTTCTTCAGGTTCTTCTTCTTCACTTTCTTCAGGTTCTTCTTCACTTTCTTCAGGTGTTATATCATGTTCTTCATGTCTTTCTTCGGGTGTTATATCACATAATTCAGCGAAAGGTGGATAATTACTATCTTCTTCAGTTTCAAAATATATAAAAACTTTTTCTTCACAACCATTTCTATAGTTGAAAATTGTTTGACAATAATCACCAACATTACGCATCATATCATTATTTAATAATCTTATAAAAGTTTTTCCATCATTAAAAAAACAATAATATACTTTTAAAAGTAGTAATCTATAAGGGTCCTGATTTGGTTTTCTAAATTCGATACATATATTTAACCAAAAACGTGTGTTTGGGTTTTCATATTTAAATCTGCTATATTCATAATATATATTAGAGTGAGAAAAAATTGCTTCATAAATCGATGCAGGCTCATCATCAGTATTAAACATAACTTCCTTCATATTTTCATTATAAGTTACACCTGCTTTATCATCATAAATTCTTTTTAAAGACATAAAAAAATAAAAATCTTTTTTATGCGGAACAAATCTATTAAACACGCTCATTTTTTATATCATTTTATGCATCTTAACAAAAAATCAATTTTTATTTAAATTAAAAATTTTTAGAAAAATATTTTATTTTATTTTTTTTATTTTAAAAAATAAAATATATGTAAAAAATGTACAGAAATAATAATTTATCTATGTATCCCATTAGATGTTGTTCATGGGATATATAACCTGTTTAAAGGTTTTATATCAATTATTTTTTAAGATTTATAACACTCATTAAATACGCATAAACACGAATATGCTCAATTAAATCAACATTTGTTAATATTTTTCTTCTTTTTCTTAAATGATCTTTGTTAGTTCTATCTTCTTCAACTCTGTAAAAAAATTTTACTTCTTCATTTATTTCACCAAAAAGTTTAATAATATAATCTATAACAAATCCTTTTCTTTCTTCATATTTATTTTTCCCAATAAATTTTTTCTTACTACTAATAAAGCCACTAATGTATTTAAGGCGTTTATTATTACATTCTTCAGCAATTTGTTTTAATAATGTATCTTTTTGTTTATTTATACCTTCCACTATTTCTATTATTTTATGCTCTTTATGATCTACTTTATGTTGAGCACAAACATTTTTTATATTAGTTGATTTATTACCTCTTATTACCACAGTTCTAGACATATTTCCACTTATTTTTATACCTCTTTTATATTTCATAAATGGATATATAACATTTTTATATGTTATATATCAAAAAAATTTTTTTATTATTTTTATTTTTTTTTTATTTTTCAAACTTTTTCATTATTACATCATCAATAACGCTATCAGCAAAAGCAATATGATCATACTCTATCCTGTTAATATCAAACATTAAACTTTCCTTTGCCTTTTCTATATTTTCTTCTAATGTTTTTCTTAAATCCTCAATCTTTTTGTCAAAATAAATGATAGCTTCATACCTTTTATGCATTAATATCTGTTCTTTATTTACTTCACATTCCATTTTTGTTTGCCTTCGTTTAATTACATCAAGCCTTTCCAACAATGTTAGTTCACCAAATAAATGAGGTGGTGAAGACGTAGGTTGGAGTATTTGGGGTTCATCTCTACCGTCAAACCCATCCATGTTTATATTTTCCATAGTTTTATATTCACAAGCCATATTTTATCTTATTTATGCTTGTAATATTATTTTCAAGGTAAATAAAAATAATATCAATTTTTTTTTAAATTTTTAATTTTTTTTTTTTTTTTTTTTTTATTTTTTATATAAAATTTTTTTATGATAACACTAGGTTATCTGTTTCCATTACACAGTTAAAAATAGTTAAAATTAAAGATAAATTTTGTATTATTTTTCTTCTTTTTCTTAAATGATGTTTGTTTGTTTTTTCTTCTTCAACTTCATAAAAAAATTTAGCTTCCTCTTTTATTAAATCATACTTTCCAATAATATAATTTATAATAAATTCTTTTCTTTCTTCATTTTTATTTTTCCCAGTAAAAGTTTTTCTTTTACCATGAATAAAATTAGCAACATTTTCAAGAACTCTATTACTGCATTCTTCATTAATCGTTTTTACTAAGGACGTTGTATTCTCTTCAAAATCATCCATTATCTCTAGTATTTTATAATCTTTTAAAAAACCATAAAAATTTAAATTTGTAGTAACATCTTTAGTTAATCTAAACTTTTTTGAGTATTTACGTGTACCTTCCATGTTTCCACTTATAATATAAAGTTAATTACAAAATTTTATAAATTTTTTCAAAAAATATTTTTTTTATTTTATTTTTTAATTTATCAATATCTTAAGCCACCCACTAACTCATAAGCCGGTTAGCCGTTGCATGATGCGTTGGTTGATGGGGTGGGAAAAAAGGTTAAGCAATTGTCTGATGTAAGTGATTGCCTGGCTGATGTGTTAGCCGGTTAGCATGATGCGATGGTTTTTCTTAATTAAATTTTTTTTAATTTTAAATTTTTTTAAATTTTAAATTTTTTTAAATTTTAATTTTTATTTTTTTAAAAAAATTTTATTTAAGTAAAAAATGGTTATAAAAAAGGTTATGCTATTTTGTTTGCTAACCTTAATCAGATTGACTTGTTAACCCATTTTTGTTTTAATTTTATGAGCATGTTAATGTTACATAAAATTGTTATATTGTTGTTTATTGTTATATTGATGTATTATATAGGGGCTAGCCATATGGATAAGGGTGGGTTTGTTTTTCTGTTTTGTGGTTGATGTGTGACTAAAGACAAATTTATAATTTTTGTGGTTGAGATGGTGGGGGGGGGGGGTTATGTGTGGTGGTAGCTGTGTGGCCTTTTTTTCTGAAGCACCTCTATATACACTACTTGTTTCTCCGCGAATTTCCATTAGTAATGTTTCCAAAAAGAGCTGATCATTTATAATAAACTGTATGTCTGATGGTTCCATCTTGAGCACGTTATCGGTGTTGTATACAGGTAAACAGTATTGTAAAATAACACTATCTATCTTCCTATTTATACAATCAACATAATCTTTATCGTTCAGCAGTGAGTTATTTAACTTCCAAAATCCTTTTCCATGATTTTGTTCAGAAAGTTGAAGTTCAAGAACAATGATTGAATGATCAGATTTATAACTTATGTCTATATCACAGTTTCTTAGAAAGGGAACTAAGGTAAGAGTCATTAAAAAGAAATCAAGTCTTCCTCTCTGTAAGGGCGATAAACGTTTCCATGTGTATTTTCTAGTTTTTCTATGCAATTGTCTAAAAGGATCAATCAGATCTCTATCATTCATTTTATTCAATAAAAACTTTCTTGATCTTGCATTATGATTTAAGTATTTGTAGTTTTCATAATCAATCAAAGTGTCTAAAACAAGATTAAAATCACCACAAAGAATAATATTCTCGTTATTATTAAAAGATTCTATTTGATTGAAAATATCATCAAAAAATTTTGGCTTGTCTATATTTGGAGCATATACATTTGCAAGTATCATTGATGTGTTGCTATACAATAATTTAAGGGCAATAAATTGTCCCTTCGTATCAGTTTTGCACGATAAAACCTTAATGTCTATACCTTTTTTAAATAAAATAGCTACGCCTTTTGAGTTCGAATTACCATGACTGAAAAAGCAGTTTCCTTCCCATTGCTGATAAATTTTGGTTTCAATTTCCGCAAAGAAATGGGTTTCTTGTAAACATAAAATGTCAACATTCTTTTCCTTAAAAAGTGAAAATAAATCGTATCGCTTTTTATGTAACAGATCGTGATAGTATCTAAGGAATGTGTATGTATATGAATTGTAAGTGTGCGCTGTATATAATATGTACAGGTAAAATGCAACAATTGAAGGATATGGATGGTATACATTTAAATGAAGGAAATATATACACGATATACCTATATACAAAGAAATTATTTCCGCGTACAGAGTAGATTAAACTCGTACTAAACACCACAAGCGTTTCCGCACAAACTCCATCGTGTATAAATTCTTGAAAAAAAAAATTCAAAGAAAAGATTGCCTCGAGATCCCCACATTTCATTCCTTTATCCCCACTGAAAATAGCTATTTCTTTTGGTTTCTCGTGAGCGGAAATAAATTCATTTGGACAAGTGAGTAGAAGAGGGCTATTGAAAACATCATAAGAAAAATAAAACTGACACTATCAAGACGGGAAGGTTAAGTATTGTTCAAAGGCATTTGCAGACGACAATATAATTCTGACTGAAAGATTACAATTTGTTTTGCGAAGGTTTGAAGAACATTTTCCAACAATGTTTTTAATAATTTTTGGTCTCCAAGTTGTCAAAAGTCATGGTTGTGTGGTAAAGAGTTAAAGTACATTGATATAACCTTCTCATAAAAAAAAAAAAAGAGGCTATCTCGGATGGCATAAATCAAGATCAGACTGCATAATGAGACATACTGCTTTATGAGACAGACACATGCATGGATACACAACAGTCACAGAGACAATGCATAAGCTGCTATATAGGCCACGTGAACATTCTTAAATGTTAAAAATCTTAATTCTGTTACATATGACAATTTTTACCAAAAAAATTACATCTCTACCACTCCAATTTGAACATGTCATCTTACAAAGTAATAAACTGAACAAGATGCCATTTACAGGGTACAAGATCTTTGCTTATATGTAAATTAAGTGACATATGGAAAACAGAGAATCACTTATTTCTACACCATTGTAACATTATGAATGAATCTGTTAATAGATAACTTGTAGCAGTTCCCAGCTGTATGAACCCTCAGTGGACAGGGAACCCTTGTCATTCGTTCAGTCATTCATTATTTAGATCATTGTGTACAGTTAAACTGTTATCTTAAACTGTTATTTTAGTCTTGAATATTAACCCTTTACCAAACAATCCCAAGTCTTAACGGCACCGAGGAAGAAAACATTGCTAAAAAAGAAAAAAAAAAACGCTTGTAACCATCATTTTCTCCTTGTCCCACATTGTTTTCTGTCCTTTTGGAATCAGGTTTCATCAGTTCAGCCACATTTAATTTATGGTCTTCAAAAGCTTTGAATTTGGAGGAGTGTAAAATTTTTCATTTTGTAAAGAGAGTTAAATAGTTAACTACATCTTGTGCTATTGGATATTTACTAATTGATTGCATAGTGTTTACTGCCATTTTCAACATTATCTCAGTGATATTGCGGCAGCTAGAGCACCTATCCAGGCTTTCCTGGAGTTTCTTTTACCAGCACTACCGCGACTGAATGACCTTTTGAGGACAGTGTGGATTAAGTTCAGACTGCACAGATCATGCAGTCTGATCTTGGATCTACACTGTCCAATAAGAGGATATTTTTTCTCCAAAATGTAACTCTGAAATAGCAATATTCAGGTGTTTACCATCGGCTTGAATGTTTATATTATCTCATCATGGCCCGTGGTTTTAAACATGTATTCCCAAAAAAACAAACAATAATATTAACTGTTAGTGAAAGGTTTATCGAGTCGGAGTTATACACCATGGACACGGCGACAAGATGAGTTTATGATACAAACATATTAACCTTTATCCTGGTAGATAAGTTAACCCTTTACCGCACAATGCCGCTTTTTGACGCCCCTGGGAAAGATGCCTTTTGAAAACATTGTGGAACAAGGAGAAAATGCTGGTTACCAGCATTTTCTCCTTTTCCCACAATGTTTTCTACCCTATCAAGAGAAAATTAAACCATTTGAGCCACACTGAAATTGTCGTCTGCAGAAGCTTTCAATTTGGACAAGGCTAAAATTTTGTCGTCTGGTAAAGGGTTAAATGACACTTTAAGTCGATAGTAATAAAACAGAATAATGTTATTCTAAGCATATTTTTTGGAGAAAAACATCTTCTTATCGGACAGTGAAGATCCAAGATCAGACTGCACGTTCTTTTATAGAATGTTACATGTTGTTGTTGTCCTTTAGCCCTCAAAGATACATCTATACTCTTTTTCAGTCAGTTTTTAAACCATTTCATCTTTATTTATGAAACTATATACTCATTTTCAGTCAGTTTTTAAACCATTTCATCTTTATTTATGAAACTATAATCATTATTGTACCTTCATGCCAAGTTTTTTCACTGTAGGTTGCAAGGTTGCAGAGATTACGACCGATAGAAAATGCATTTCGTTTTCTTAGGGCCATGATCAAAGAAATCACTGTTGTCGTTTTCGGTTTTAAATCGACGGCAATTCCCGCCAGTTTCTTTATCCCTTACACCATATATATCGGTAAATTATCATTGTTTAGACCACTGACTGAATTTTGAACCATTCTACACACTTTCGCGTTTTAACAGCGTTTTTATTATTATTATTTCCTTTTTGGCTGTAAGCATGTATCTTTAACTCTTTACCAAACGACAAAATTTGAGATTCGTCTTACCTGGAAGCATATGCAAACGACAAACTAACTGTGTCTCAAATGGTGGAAGCGTTCTCAGAAAGGTTTGAACACATTGTGGAAAAAGGAGAGAATGACGGTTACAGCATTTTCTCCTTTTTTCACAATATTTTCAACAGCCTCTTCCCTCAGGGTCCTTAAAACTCGGTTTGTATGATAAAGGGTTAAAGCGCTTTTCAGTACTGCATAAGCTTTTGTTGACAGTGTAAATCAAGATCAGACTGCACAAAATATGCAGTTTGATCTTTGATCTACGCTTTCCGATTTGCTGAAACGTTATAAACATGGGCAACCTAAAATGTTTTATTAATCGCACACCCCAGAAACTACTTTAGATCTAGTTAAATTGATTCGGAGTAAGAAACAAATTAACGCTAAATAAATAATATTTCTTGGAACGGTATGTTAAAAATTCTGGAAAATAAGAAATTGGTTGTAAACAAGATTATTTGTGTGGTAATTAGGGAAAAGGGGGGGGGGGGGGAAGAGGAGAAAGATGGAAATGACGGGGAACAAGTAAATGGGAACATTATGAATCATGCTCTGTGGAAAAAAGGCTTAATAAATCTGCAAATAATATCGACCCAGGTCAGCCTGCGCACTCTGCGCAGGCTGACCTGGGTCGAAATGTGTTGCTTAGGATAGATTTTCTGTATGGCAAAGGACCATTCTACATCGTGATTCAGCCTGCCTTTTTAGACAAAATGGATTCATATTGCTGGTATGCGACGTCTTGCTTGGTATATCGCATGGCGGAGATACATTATGCCCCATTTTCCCAGAGCGCCGCTGATTTACTGTCCCAAGTTCGTCATAATCTTTGTCGGTTCAGGCAAAGACAGTGACCAGTCGTTGGACTTTTTCTCTATTCCATAATTCTCTTTCCCAAATGTTTGTAAGAATGAGGGAAAATTGGAAACTGCTTATAAGTAAAAGTATTTTTGAGCTAATAGGTGTGATGAGAAGATTTGTCCCCTTTTAATATCTTACGGGTTAATTTGAGACTTTTCTACTCTGCGACTTCTTTTTTTACTGAGATATTCTTTAAATATGAGGAAATAACTGTAATCCATTTTTAATTCTTTACCAAACGACAAAAGTTTAGACTTGTCCAAATTGAAAGCATTTGCAGACGACAAATCAAAGATAGCTCAAAGGACAAAATATGTACCTTCTTGGGTAGAAAACATTGCGGTAAAAGGAGAAAATGCTGGTTACCAGCATTTTCAACTTTTTCCACAATATTTTCAAAAGGCTCCTTTTCTCAGGGTCGTTAAATCTGGGGACCGAGTGGTAAAGGGTTAAGCAAAAGTTTGTTCGTTGTAATTAGTGAAACAAAGTGAGCTATTTTAGAGCATGCGGCTTAGCTCCATTAGGTTTCCCATAATCCCGTTCGGGTCACATAAGGACCGTCACCCGTCGTTGGACTTTTCACTTTTCGTTGTCTTTTCCTTCTGTCTCTTCTGTCATAGGTACACATTTCCAACCACCCGTACGACAATCATTTTGACAAAAAGTGTGAGAAATGGAGAAAAGACAGTCGCCGATGGTACCATCTATTCATTTGTCAAATAGAGGATTTTTTTTTTCCGGTGAAAAATTGAAATTTATTTCATCTCGTGAACATCATCGGTAATATTTTCGCTACAGCAGCCACGAGTGAAAACAGTCTATATAAGTCAATAAGAGTTATTCAATCATTTAGTATCGTATGATGTTCACGAGATGAAATGTCGTGCAACACGCGAAAAGGGGCTTTCGGACATATGCGTAAAAGTGTGTCGTCCCAGATCAGCCTGTGCAGTCTGCGACTAATCCGAGACGACACTTCCCGTTTTTGTGCAATTTTCTGTTTCACGAAAGTCTATTGTATAAAAAAATCTACTTAGTCTTAAGGTGGTGTCTCGGATTAGCCTGCGCGGAATGCGCAGGCTTATCCGGGACAACACTTTAAGCAAATGTCCGAAGGCTCTTTTTCGTGTGTTGCACGCCAAATGATATCGTTTTCTTGACTGCAATGAATGCATAAAACTGAAACTTTGGGACTGGTTCACAATGAAAGCTTTTGCAGACGACAAATAAATTAATGTGGTCAACTAATGGATTTTTTTTTTTTTTTTTTTTCTTAGAAAGGGTAGGAAACATTGCAGAGAAGAGAGAAAATGCTGGTTATCTTTTTCCTAGAGCGGTTTTCAAAAGCGTCAATAGATTGGTCCAAATTGAAAGCATCTACATACGACAAAATAAATGCAACTCAAAACTTTAAATTTTGGGGAGGGTAGAAAACATTGCGGGAAAAGGAGAAATTGCTGGTTACCAGCATTTTCTCCTTTTCCCACAATGTTTTCAAAGGGCTTCTTCCTCAGGGTCGTTAAAACTCGAGATTGTGTGGTAAAGGGTTAAATTGCCTTTCACAACGTTACTTGCTTTTACGGCCAGTTTAGATCAAGATCAGACTGCACGAAACGTACATTTTAAAACTGCAATAATTAGGATCTTATTTCTAGAATGAAACTGTTCCTTTGGTTTATTTGCTGCTCTTAAAGGAAATCCATCGTTATTCAACCCTTTACCATACACTATTGTGTTTTAAGGACTCTAAGGATGGAGCTATTCGAAAACATTGTGTGAAAAGGAGAAAATGCTGATTACCAGCATTTTCTCCTTTTCCCACCATGTTTTCTAGAAACAAATTTCACTTTTTAAGTTACATTTATTTTGTCGTCTGCGAATTCTTTCAATTTGGACAAGTCTGAAACTGTCGTTTGGTAAAGAGTGAAATAAGATTTATGTATCCTGAACTGCAGAAAACACCCAGATACTGTAAATTCGGTGATATTATACCAAAATATTTCACAAAGTACCAAACAATGTAGATCCAAGATCAGGATGATATGTGCGTTCTGTTTAATCTGATTTTTATCTTTATTGTGCAATAAAGATCAGACTGTATCGGTTAACCTCCTTTGTTTTCTGTGGTCTGGTATAGAGTTGAAATAACTTTTCCTTTGCCTTCAGGCGTCAACATATTTGTATCATTATAATACTATATTAAACATCTAAAAGTAAACTACATGTATATTGAAATAGTCGGCTTAACCCTTCACCACACAATTCCGAGTTTTGACGACCTGTGTTTTGGAAACATTGTGGAAAAGGAAGATTTACTCTTTTTTCCCCACATTGTTTTGTACCCTTTCAAAGAGAAATTCCGGCATTTGAGCCATATTCAGTTTGTCGTCTGCATTAGATTTGGACAAGTCAAAAATTTTGTTGTTAGGTAAATTGTTAACTACTGAGTTTATCTCTTCGCCAAAGGACAAAATTCTAGGCTTGGGCAAATCGGAAGCATTTGCAGACAACAAATTGATTACGCTCGCGTAAAATATTTGTCTTTTAAAAGGTTAGAAAACATTGTGGGAAAAGGAGAAAATGCTGGTTACCAGCATTTTCTCCTTTTCCCAAAATGTTTTCAAAAGCCTTCTTTTCCAGGGTCGTTGGAAACACGGGACTGTTTGGTCAAGGGATAATATTCGAGGAAGTTATACAATTGTTTTCTTTTTCAAAGATTTGTCAAACTTTTAACCGGATTTAGAGGAATCATCGCCGCATGTTTATTCACCGGACAGATCTCTGACCGGTCCATGACTTCCTAACTGACCACTGTATTATGATTAATTTGCTGACCAACCCATACGTCTTACGTTAACATTTCCTCCATTTACATCCAGTTTTCATCAGTTTTCCTATGTACAAAACCCTCACAAAAAATACACTGACAAATGGAGAATTTCACAAGATTAGCTCTTTTTTTTTTTGCTTTAAACTTTTGTTATAATATTCCATTATCCTATTTCAATGCAGACATTTCCAATCGTGGATCAATTCTATTTCTTCAGATGCTTTTGATTTGGAATGGTCCATATTTCACACGTCAGAGGATAAGGTTCAATAAAACCAGGCTCTAATGCAATTATTCCTGATTTATGCTCGTCTCCGTTCAGTAGTATTCTAAGTTTGTCGAGATAATCCATCAGCCTACTGATCCATTTGAACTATGCTCTGTGAAAAGTGGCTTAATGTATCTGCAAAAAGTATCGGCCCATGTCAGCCTGCGAAGTCGGCGCAGGCTGACGTGGGCCGAAACTTTTTGCTATCTGAATTTTCTGCTTGTCAAAGAACCATTCTACCTCATATTTCAGTCGTTTGTTAGACAAAATGAACTTGAATGATCCATAAGCATGTAATGATATGGTCGGTATAATGCAGGACAGACATTCATTAAGCCGCTTTTTGCCAGAGCATGGCTCATTTATTTTAAGACACAGTCGACTACTACATGTACTTAGATAACCATTGTCCATATTCAACAGCCATTCTAAAATTGTATTTTATGTCCTACTCCGAAGATTTTTCTTCACTTCAAAGTAACGCAATTTCTGATTGGCTAAACCAGACGCTTTAGCCAACCAGAAATTGCGTCACTTTCTAAGTACAGCGGTTGGGTAAAACGGGCCCTTAGTTTATTTTAGTCGACGTGGCACTACCACTGCTATTATATCGTAATTAATGATCATAAAATGCTGCAAGAGAGAGAGAGAGAGAGAGAGAGAGAGAGAGAGAGTCTTGTGAAAGTGTACAGGATCCGAATTCACCAACCATTCTAAAGAACATTCTTAGTCTTATTCTGAAGAATTTTCTAAACTTGAAAGTAACACAACTTCTGACTGGCTGAGCCATTTATGGGTAGTATGGGGGCATTGTTTGGGAGGAACTATTGTTTGCTGTAAGCGGCTACTCTTTCCGGCAACGTTCTCCATGACTGCCAACAGCTGGTTAGGTATGTTTGGCTGATCCTCCAGCAACTCTTCAACTTTTAACTTAGTAACTTATTTTGCTTAATTTTCAACTTTTCACATTATAAACTCTTTTCCTTTTTCTTCCCCATAATTGGTAACCTTTAAGCTAATTCTTAACCCTTTACCAGGTACTCCAGACTTTTATTTACCCTGGAAGCTGGAGGCTTTTGGGAACATTGTGGAAAAAGGACAAAAGGCTGGTAACCAGCATTTTCTCCTTTTCCCAGAATGCTTTCTACCCAATTTCCCAAAACGAATTTGCAGTTTTTGAATCGCGTTTAGTTTGTCGTCTGCAAAGGCCTTGAATTTGGAGAAGTCCGAAATGCTGTTGTTTGGTCAGAGAGTTAATTATTTTTCTCTTCTGCTGTTGCATGGTGACATTGGATTCTGTATATTTTTGTACATGTATATTTATGGGCTATAAACTTTGTAAGTTTTTGTCATTAAAATATTTCGTTCGTTCGTTCGTTCGTTCGTTCGTTCTAATCTGGAATAAGACTAAGAATGTTCTTAAGAATGGTTGGTGAATACGGACCCAGATATATCTTATAAAGCCGACATATTTTGTTGGGCGCAGTTACAGACTGTAAATCAGGATGGGGATCCAGACAACACATCGTTTGATCTAAATGCTACGCTTTACCTGTTTATAAGTTATAGAGATAATGTAATTGAAACGTCTTTAAAATCAAAACAAAATAGATTTTGTATCCTAGTAGATTTCATCTCATTAATTGCTTGTCTTTTTCTGTCCTTGATGAACTCTTTGCCAAACGACAAAATCTTATATTTATTCATTTTCAACACATTTACAGACGACAAAGTAAATGTGGATCAAATGATGTGATTTGTCTTGGAAAGGATAGAAAAAAAAAGTTGTTAAAGGAGAAAATGCTGCTTACCGGCATTTTCTCCTTTTTTTTTTTCCCCAATATGTTTTCAAAGGCCTTCTTCTTCAGGGTCGTAAAAGTATAGGATTGTTTGGTAAAACATTAAATCAAAATGAGCCATGCTCTGGCAAAAGGGGGCTTAATGCACCTCCGTGATTTATGATACCAAGCAAGTTATAAGATAATTATGGATCCGTAAAATCCATTTTCTCTAACAAACCGACTTAATCTTAAGGTAGACCGGTCCTTGGATATGCAGAAAAATGACCAAAAGCAAAAAGTTTCGGCCCAGGTCAGCCTGCGCGGACTGCGCAGGCTGACCTGGGTCGATACTTTTTTTTGCATATGCATTAAGCCCCCTTTTCACAGAGCATTGCTAAAATCGATCTTTCGAAAAAACGCAGTGGCTGTTCTACCTGATCATACGAGCAATTAGGACTATGAACCAGACCAACTCTTAGAACTCTTATCACAACTTCACTTTCTTGGACAGTGTAGATCAAGATCAAACCGAACAGAACAAAGGATACAGTCTGATCTATTAGCTAATGTGTTAGGTGTTTTGACCAACATAGCCTAACAGCCTATAAATGCGATGTAAATCAAATAAACCCGCAGAGTCACAACTTTGCCACTGCGGACACTGTGGCTTAAGATCAGACTGCATTGTAAGTGCTGGTGGCTTTATTTTATACGTTCATCTTACTGATCCAGCCTTCAAATTACCATGATTTTCTGACCTCTATCATTGACTTGATATTATATTTCTTAGTGTGTTTTCCACCCTTTCAAAGTCGAATTCATCAGTTTGAGTCACATATAGTTTGTCGTCTGCAAATCCTTTCAATTTCGACAAGTCTAAAGATGTTGTCGTTTGGTATGGAGTTAAAACCTGGTCCGCTGAAAGAAGTAAACAATTTCGTCTGCAAGAGTTAATGGGTTAATCTCCTGTCGAAGTTCTATCTTTCAAATTTAAATGAACCAATTAAACTATTTCAATTTCCCCCCAAATTTAGAGCGATTTGTGAACAATTTGAATATCTGCGATTAGATAACGAAAGCCCTTTCCCGAACCAAACTTTTTTCTACATGACAAAATTTTGTATTAGGCCAAATCAAAAGCATTTGAAGAGGGCACAATAAATGTGGCTTAAATGATGTAACTTGTCCTTGAAAGGACAGAAAACATTGTGGAAAAGGGAGAAAATGTTGGTTACCAGCATTTGCTCCTTTTACCATTTTTTCCAAAAACCTTCTTCCCTAGGGACGTTAAAGGGCTGAAAGCTCGGAATCAGTCCACGAAACCTCTCGATTTTTTTGTGTCTTCAAGATGACTACAATTGAAATCATTGTAGCAAATGAGAAATTTCTAGAAATAAGCGGTTTTCCTCTTTGCAACAACATTTTTTCTATAATACATGGTTAATATATCTACGCATGAATCCTTGATTTTATGTTTTGTATTTCTATTTTACAAGGATATTTTCAAAGCTGTTTGCAGCAGGTAAATGCGTAAACCCTTTACAAAGCTAACCTCTGTTTCAACAACCCTGGACGGGGGCTCGTGAAACATACCGGGCAAAGGAGAAAATGATGGCAGTTAGCATTTTCTCCTTTCCCACAATGGTTTCTTTCCTTTTACAGACAAATCCCTTCATTTGAGCTACATTTAATTTGTCGTCTGCAAATACTTTCGCTTTGGAAAAGTCTGACTTTTCAACAGACAACACGATTTTGGTGTTTTGGAAATTCAACGCATTTGCAGACATCACACTAAATGTCGTTCAATTTGTTGGATATGCTTTTTGAAGGGTTAGAAAACATTGTGGGAAAAGGAGAAAATGCTGGTTACCAGCATTTTCTACTTTTCCCACAATGTTTTCAAAAGCCTTCTTCCTTCGGGTTGGTAAAAACTCGGGATTGTTTGTTAAAGAGTTAGAAATTGTCATCCTGTTTAAGGATAAAACTATCAAGTCGGCTGTAATTGAGCGTATTAAATAGGGGGATTTATTTCTTTCTTATAGAACATTAAAATCGTGCTCTATCAAGATATCCATACATTTGTGGGATACAATCTCCTATTCTAATTTAACAGCCATATTTATTGGGATAATTAATGAAATGCTAGATAACAGCCAGAGTTAACGTTTCCATCATTGCTTCGATTAGCATTTTTCTGTTCCTATGAAAGAAATTTCATCCCTTCTCCTACTTCAGATTCAGGGCCCGGTTTCACGAAAAAACTTAAGTCTGTTATTTTACTTAACTCTACAAAGAGACTTATTTTCCAACTTAAGTTGAGCTTGTTATATGAAACGCCCTTCACCAACATTAACAGACGTAAGTAACGTTTTCATATCCACAATGTTTCAGACTCCACTCTGAGTCTGAAACTATGCCCGAGTCTGAAATAAAGAGACTTTACTCATTTAACAGACCATTATTTTTGCTGAGTTGAGTCTGAAACATTGTGTCAGCTCGGGATTTTAGAATGTTACTAAAGCGTGCCAATGTCAATGAAATGAGTCTTAAATAACTAAATATAAGTCGGTATTTTCACCTTTTCCTGCAATGTCTTCAAAAGGCTTCTTTCTCAGTGTCATTAAAACTCGGGATTATGTAGTAAAGGGTTAAAATACAATTTACTGAAACTAAGCGAGATTTAAACCCATAAGCCTGACTACAAAGGCGGGCGAAATAGAGCTAGATCTGACTGCACGTACCGTGCAGTGTAATCTTGATATGTACCGTTGCAAAAGGCCCCGATTTCGCTTTTTCGCTCTGCGCTGAACGCGTGAACGCTTTAATCCTCAAAACCGCTTAATGCTCATTTGTCCAGTGAAGGTCAGTGACCATTCTGTGTTCTCATCATGAACAAGTCTAGAATTTCCTTGTCTGGGAAAGGAATAGGATTAGAAATGCTCATACAAAGCGATTCATTAAAGGCCCAGTGGCGGCAAAAAGTAAAAAAAATCAGTTGGGACGGAGGTCAAATTCCAGACAAATCAAATTCATATCACCTAAAAATAACAGTCGGTCAGAGTTCCTTTCACCGACAGAAAAATGAATTTTTAAACTAGAATTAGAGTTGGCAACTTTAATATTAGTTCTAACAGTCATAATTATAAGATCCAGGTATGAATTAAAATTGCCTGCATTTTGACTCCCGAATTGTTTTCTTTTGGCGGCTGGTGGGCCTTGAAATACATGTGCTAGTTATGGACACTGCAAAGGGAAACTTTTTGGTGTGCTTTTCAGGCTGTCGTTTCTGGTGATGTCTATTACAAAACAATGATAATTTCATGTATATTCTAACAAATAAGGCTTGTAAATTTTCGCTCTTCAATTGTTTGTTTTCCCTCGTCTTTTTGGACCTCTGTAGCTTAACAAAATTTCAAGATGTGATTCGATTTATCCTAGATACTTTGTGGCATTGACTGCCTTTGTTTAATTAAAATGAAACGTTTTTTAAAACCCAATTATCATGACAATATAAGAGCAGGTACCATATTTACCGACAATTATTAGAAAAAAACTGATGAATTCTAAATTCTAAGACCAACCAACTCATTGACTTAGATCACAGGCCTTTGAAGCTCAATTGGTCTATCACGGAACACTGAAATTTTCATTGGTCAGTTATCAAATACTGCTACTGAACATAGCACATCGGTGCAGATAAATGTTTAACCCAAAACGGAAAAAACAACCTCGTCTTTGGTGTAGATTGATTCAGAAATGAATGATCTACTGTTTCATGACGTTCGAAGGTTTCAAATGACTGTTGTAACCAAGTCTTGACGCTGATCTCATGAACTTTAGAAAATCTTCAGCATTTCCCGGATCGCCATGGGCTGACGTCAAACAATGCACAATCACGCAGAAATTATCATTCACGTGAATAAAGTTTAACCCTCAGAAAAAAAGCGCCAAAAAATTTGATACAAAAAAAAAAAAACGGTGAATACTCATTTGAAAAGATGCGAAATGGAAAATGAAATTCGTGATACCTGAATTAGATGAAAAAAACAAAAAAAAAAAAAAATGACCGACGAAATATTATTTTAATGATTTCATCAATACATCAATAAAATATTATTTAATTGTTGTTAAGAAAAAATATTTAAATTATAATTACTCGTACCTGCAGGATAATGAGTTGTGTGACGTCAGGGCATGGCGATCCAGTAAATGTGGAAGCCTTCTAAAATTCGTAAAATCCGCGTCAATGCTTGGTTGCAACAGTCGTTTGAACCCTTCGAAGGTCAAGGAACAAAAGGGAAATCATTCCTGAACCTATCTGCACCAATTAGCAGGTTGCTTTTATTCCGTTTGGGTTATAGATTCTCTTTCAAAGGGGACCAGACTGGGGGTAAAATATTCTCCGATTTCGTCGCAGGTCTTATGTTATACACGTTTTAGGTGAGGCAGCACCCAGTCCCTGTCTATTCATTTCAAAATGCCAATGTTGGATACAGCTAAAAGCAAGTCTCATAGTCGAATGTGATTTAAACCCTATAGTGAAAAAAAAAAATGACATTTTCATTTCCTAACAGTGCTCGGATATTGCAGTTTTAGAGGTCACTTCTATTAGATCTCACAAAATTTCTTCCCATGTAGTTTGATCTCAATCTTTAATGTCTACAAGTTCAGATTGTCATCCTAAGGATTAATAAATTTTCCTCTTTACCAAACGACAAAATTTTAGACAGGACCAAATTGAGAGCATTTACAGACGACATATTAAATGTAGCTCAAAGAACGATTTCGGGGGGTGGGGGGGGGGGGGGGGGGGTTAGAGAAAAAAACTGTAGGAAGAGGAGAAAATGCTGGTAACCAGCATTTTCCCTTTTCCCGCAATCTTTTCAAAAGCCTTCTCTGTCATGGTCGTTAAAACTCGGGATATTACGGCAAAGGGTTAAAGTGAAGCCATGCCATCACAAATCAGGGAAGCGTGTATCGCAATAAGAATTTGACATATACCAAATCAACGTACCCCTGATTTGCAAAACTGATCGTCGGGCGTTTATCTCTTAACACTCTGGAAGTTTGGGACAATTTTAGTTGCTATTTATATACAGTCTAGGTCAAGACCAGACAGCAAAAATCTGCAGTCTGGTCTTTGATTTACATTCTTTATCTGTACTTTTCGATGTTTTGGGAAAAACAGCGCTGGAGTTGCGACAATTGAGTCTCTTTTACCGGTTAAAAAATTTCATATATTTCATAGGATAAGCTATTCTAAAGGTTGAAATATTAAAGTTAAATTTAGAATGTCTGAGATAACGCAGAGACTCAATTTCAATTTCTCTCTTATAGGTCTAATTTAATTCCCTTTGGGTTCCCAGGCAAATCCCATCAGCGACTAAATTGACTGTATATTTCATTCCTTTAGCTGCCTGTCCGTGGCTCTAAAAGCTTTTGCAGACAGTGCAGATCAAGATCAGACTGCTCTCCCCATGCACTTCACTGTCCGATACGTTGAGATTTTGCCGGCGATATGAAATTCGGACTCGCAATATTTCGGTGTTTGATAATAGTTAAAAATTGACAATTTGTACATCTAGCAATTCAGCAGTGAACCCTTTATCTCGATTTTTACGATTCTGAAGAACTAGGCTTTTAAAAACATTGTGGGAAAAAAAAGGCTTGCAACCACCATTTTTCCTTTTCCCACAGTATTTTGCAGGGAGTGTTCATGTTTTCCAACTTAGAATTTATTATCTCAAGGTTCTTACAGTACTGCGTCAACAATTTGCTGTTTGGGAAAGGGTTAACCCTTTACAAGACGATAAAATTTAGCCTGTCCAAATTGAAAGTATTTGCAGACGACAATTTCAGTGTTGCACAAATGGTGCAATGTTTCTTTTGTAGGGTAGAAAATATTGTGGGAAAAGGAGAAAATGCTGGTAACCAGCATTTTCTCCTTTTCTCACAATGTTTTCCAAAGGCTTTATTCCAAGGGTCGTTAAAAGGCGTAAATTGTTAAACTCTTTACCACACAATGTCGACTTTTAACGACCCTGACGTAGATGCTTTTTGAAAATGCTGAAAAAAATGCTGGTAACCAGCAATTTCTCCTTTTCCCACAATGTTTTCTACCGTATCAAAAGAAAATCTCCTCATTTGAGCTGCATTGAAATTGTCATCTGCAAATGCTTTCAATTTGCACGGGTATAAAATTTTGTCATGTGGTAAAAGGGTTAAAGACTCGGCTGAATATTTTAAACCGATGCGTCGATCCTTTCCGGTTTTGTATTTCCAGATTTATCACTAATTGGTGACATTTATATAAACTTTTGATGAAACAATCGCGGGTTTCAACGACCCTAAGGAAGAGGGCATTAGAAAATATTGTGGAAAAAGGATTAAATCATTTAAACCGACTTTTGAAAATATCACGACAATTCTTCTTCCACCCTTTCAAAGACACATCTCACCATTTGAGCCAATTGTCCTCTGCAAATGTTTTTAAGTTGAACAAGTCAAAAGATTTGTCATTTGGTTTAATTTTCGTAAAACAGTTTATTTTCGAACCTATTCGTATGTAAATCATGTAATTAAATATTCAAACAAACTTGCGTGTGGAAAATATTCTGAGATAAAGAAATCTAATCGTAAAAATCTGGTTCGTTACCTCCTGTTGATGGTTTGTTTAGTCTTGCACCAGTAAAACAAACTTTTGAAACACCATGGGAAAAGAAGAAATAGCAACTGTGAATATTTTCACTGTTACACATGGAGTGGACCTTTGTTGATTATCAATCCTGATATTTCAAGGGTGTTTTAAAGTCGATTTCTGCAAATTCGTGTGTGTCATGGTTGGCTGGTTAAGGGTGGAAGACGACAACAACATGCAAAATAAATGAGCTGCCCGCTGGCAAAAAGGGGCTTAATGCATCTCCGTGATCCATGATACCAATCAAGCCATCACATAATTATGGATCCGTAATAGCCACTTTTTTTAACAACTGACTTAATCTTGAGGTAGTTTTGTCCTTGAACATATAGAAAATTGACCTAAATCGAAAAGTTTCGGTCCAGGTCAGCCTGCGCGGACTGCGCAGGCTGACCTGGGTCGATACTTTTCGCAGATGCATTAAGCCCATTTTTCACAGAGCACGGCTCAAATATTTTTGGCTATCTATAAAGCATTTCATTTTAATTTCGGCCAACTGACTGATTGGTCGCTCAACAAGACTGGTTGAGCGAGTGATTTGTCGATTGACTAATGTAAAAGTTCTTTTTCTCGTTGAATGGTGACAGTCAAGTTTTCCCTCCATATATCTATACTTTCACTTCTGAAAATATCTATCTCACATTATTCACTTGTTCACTTACTTAATATTTAATTATAGGTCGTTTGGCATTGGAAATTTAACACTGAAAGCGTGACTTAAGCACATTTAAGAATGTAAAGTTTTTGTCAAATAAAAGATGTTCTGATCTGTTCTGTTCTGTTATTATGGATGCATAAAATCCATTTTGTAGAACAACTCTCTAAATCATGAGGTAGACTGGTCTTTTGATTTTGACATACAGAAAATTGACAAATAGCGAAAAGTATCAGTGCAGGTCAGCCTGCGCAGACTGCGCAGGCTGACCTGAGTCGATACTTTTCGCAGATGCACTGAGCCCCCTTTTCATAAAGCATGGCACAAATATAAATCAACTAAACTCTGCACTTTTACAAACCTTTTAACCCTTACGTCTTTACCAGACGACAAATTTTTAGACTGATCATCCAAATTAAAAGCATTTGCAGACGACAAATTAATTGTCACACATGTCATGAAATATGTCTTTAAAGGGGTAGTAAAGAGTGTAGGAAAGGGAGAAAACACTGGTGACCAGCATTTTCTCCTTTTCCCACAATGTTTTCAAAAGTCCCTTTCCTTGGGGTCGTTTAAACTGGGGCTTGTGTGGTAAAGGGTTAAGCGCCCCTTTTCACAGCTATAGTTGTGTTTACACCGACTGCAGATTAAAGATCATGACTGCAAAAACGTGCAGTTTGATGTTTAATGTACACCGTCGGCTTTGCTGAGACATTCTTGACAGAGTAATCTCGATATTGCAAGTCTTTAGGTTCTAATTTTTGACTGAAAATGTCTGGTTCATTCGCTTTGAGGGTTATATCAGCCTTTTATACAAAAAAAAACACCTCACAATGTAACGGTATGAAATACGTACAAAAAAGTACAACCAATTCAGTTCAATTCATTATTTTGCTCCAGACGAGTTTGAAAATATTCTTGTAGAATGGAGACGGGTAACATCGACTGGTGTGAATGCATAAAAAAAATGTTCTAACAGTGTGGTAAAATCAGAACTGTTAGTTACGAGCGATTTTTCCTATAGCCACAATGTTTAAATTATGACCTGCCGCAAGATGGACCAAGAACATCTCCGCAAAACCGGAGAAAGTTTTCAAGATAATGTCATCTGTGACCCCGCGCCTGTGACCTTGACCTTGGATCCTGGCGTCTGAGACTCTTTACCAAACGATAAAATTTTAGACTTGCCCAAATTCAAAACCGGAGAAAGTTTTCAAGATAATGTCATCTGTGACCCCGCGCCTGTGACCTTGACCTTGGATCCTGGCGTCTGAGACTCTTTACCAAACGATAAAATTTTAGACTTGCCCAAATTCAAAGCATTTGCAGACGACAAAACAAACGGGACTCAAAAATTGTAATTTGTTTTGGGAAGGATAGAAAACGTTGTAGGAAAAGAAGAAAATGCTGGTTACCAGCATTTTCTCCATTTCCCACAATGTTTTTAAAAGGACTGTCCCTCAAGGTCATTAAAACTCGGGATTGTGTGGTAATTGTTAAGATGTATACATCTGTGATATATCTCAAAATCATACCAGGTAGTCAGCAGATATGGCGCATACACGCCAAAAGCGCGTGTGACCTTTAATCCCCTCACTGTGACCTTGACGTTGGACCCTGGCACCCGAAACCCATGCTCTGTACTTCGTCCCACCTAGGTACACATACACAAATGCGTTAAAAAATTTCCAAAACAGACAAGGAGTTCAAGAGACAGGGAAGGGATTCTAAATTGCAAGGGACGGACGGCCAGGTGGACGACCAGGAGCATAAACTATACAAGTCCCTTCGGGCGTATAAAAATGACATCTGCATGGGGTAATGTGTTTGAGGACATATCAGATATTTGCGTTTTTGTCCTACAAAACTCTCGGGAAATATCTTCTCATCTTCACAATCCGTCATGCCCAATATAATTTAATGGAGGCTTCAAAACCACACAATATTGAAGTGGAACACTGTAACAAGAGAAATAAGAATCGTATCTGCTTTGCAGATCAAATAGATGACATTTCTGTTGACAATATATGCATAACTAGGGAATGTCTGAATTTCATGTGAATGAAGACATCTGACCGAGGTTGCTAAAATGTTTAAACTCATTATAAAGCGAAAGAGTTCTAGGCTAGTCCAAACTGAAAGTATTTGCAGACGACAAAATAAATTTAGCCCAAACGATGATTTGAAAGAGTAGAAAACGTTGTGGGAAAAATTCTGGTTACAGCCATCTTCTGCTCTTCTTTCAAGGTCGTCAAAAAACGGGATTGTATTGTAAAGGGGTAATTATATTTGAGCCATGCTCTGGCAAAAGGGGCTTAATGCATCTCCGTAATGCATGATACCAAGCAAGTGATCACATAATTATGGATCCATAAAATCCATTTTGTCTTACAATCGACTGTATCATAAGATAGACTTGTTCTTTGACACATTGAAAATTTACCAATAGTGAAAAATTTCGGCCCAGGTCAGCCTGCGCGGACTGCACAGGCTGACCTGAGCCGATACTTTTCGCAGATGCATTAAGCCTCCTTTTTACAGAGCACGGCTCATTTATTTTTCAATTTTGCATTCAGTCTTCTTTACCTCGATGAAACAATAAAGCAAACTCAAAGATATAACACCAAAGAGTAACCAATTATTCGAAACTATGAAATACAGAGGGATCTTTGTGCATCAATCAGCCATACTACCTTTCAAATGCTCCAGAGACGCTAGCGGAACGGTCTGCTTTTAGCATATTACCATCGATGCTTTGTTCTGACAAACAGCTATTATAGCTGAAAACAAGAGCGTACTGCTTTTACAATGAAGGGTTCTAAGTTTAAATCAAAGGACTCAAAGTCCTGGAAAGCGGATTTGTCGAGTAGCATAAAGCTGTAATAATAATAATTATGTTGTGATAAAAAATCACATGCAACACAGGTGCAATCATTTAAAATGGAGTTAGGAAGGGCAGGGTAAGTCAAAATTGTTCTACGGGCCGCGCAGTAACTGTTAATCGATTACTGTTTAAGGAGTTGTAATTTGATCCGTCAGTCAAGTATTTTTTGCTGGTATTAGATTTCGGAATAAATATGTGTACACGTGAAGGACAGTATATAAGGTAGTGACAAAAGCGAGGTTGAGGTTTACAAGCTAAAACTGAAAGTAGAGTGGGAAAAAGCATGAATGACAGTATATTTGGTTCAGGTCATACCGATATCATAGCACAGTATGAGTGCGCATGCGTCGTTACGCATGATGTATTTGGTTCCGGTCAGGAACGATCACAGTAAGCGGATTTGCTATACAAATCCACTAAAAGGGAAAACATGTGCCAAAACATTTTCAGTGTTACTTACCTTTTTGGCATGGGCTTCCTTTACGCGTGTTAACAACTAGCCCGATTTCACAGGAAAAATCTTTAGTAATCACAACGCCAAAGTTTTCGCAAGACGACGCCGCAGACGACGACAGGACTGCGACAGTACCTCGACGTTTTCTACGAAAACAGCCGAGGTCACGAGTAGAAAGGGGAAATATCTTTCTGAAAGTGAAAAACAGTGTGGGAAAAGGAAAGAAATCTTGCAGCTAGCAATTACTTCTTGTCAAATTGTTTTAAAAGCTGCATAAAGCAATGTCACAGAAAAAGAATTTGGTTTTGTGAATGACGCAATTTCAAATTGAGCCGTGCTCTGGCAAAAGGAGGCTTAATGCATCTCCGAGATGCATGATACCAAGCAAGTCATCACATGATCGTAGACCCATAAACTCTTTTTTGTCTAACAACCGACTGAATTTTGAGGTAAACTGATCCTTTGACATGCAGAAAATTTACCAATAGCAAAAAGTTTCGGCCCATAAAGTTTCGGTCGTTATTTTTTTGCAGATGTAGCCCCCTTTTCACAGACCAAGGCTCAATTTATTTTCACTAGTGGTCACTATTAAGGTTTTGATATACAGAATTGTTTATCCCTTTGAGCCCTGTCGGTAGCATGCAGGACTTGAGAAAAGGAGGTCAATGGTTTGAATCCCCAGCTCGGCCCATTTTTTTCTTAGAATTGATGACAGTCAATGCGACAGGATTTATTCCTCTCTCACCGCTGATCATTGTTTTGATGACGGTTAAGTGGGAGTGGGAAAAATGTTGTGCCAATTACTGGGAAAAGAAACACGATGAAAGCATCGATAGGTGCACTGGCCGCTGCGATTTAACCGAAATAATGTTGAAAACGGCGTTACACACAATACAATCAATGTAACCCTTAGGATGTTAAGCGTAACTCAACGCACTTTGTGGACAATGTAGAACAAGATTAGACTGCACAGCACATCAAGTCTGATCATGGATCTTTTTTGGCCGATACCGTGATATTAAACGGTAATGTGTTCATTTATTTAGTAATTTAAGGATTAAAACATATTTTTTTTCAACTCAAACCTTTACCACACAATCCGACATTGTGGCAAGAAAAAAATATGCTGGTAATCAAAATTCTCTCGATTTCCTACTATGTTTAAGACCCTTTTACACACAAATTCAAAATTTGAGCCACATTTACTTTGCTTCCTGCAAGCCCTTTTAATTTGGACCAAGCTAAAATTTTTGCATCTGGAAAAGAGTTGAACGAATTTCCTAACTTTCGTGTTTACATCAAGAAGCCATGGATTTGTCTGACCTCACCCATAATGATCTTAAAGAGATAAGAACGCTTGTTTACGTTATTCAGTTTCATATGATCTATCAGAAGCTTGAAATTTGGAAATAAATCGCGTCTGCGAAAAAAGACCCGTTGCTGCTTATACTCTGTTGAGCGGTTGAATCCACGTCAATCTGAGGAGAGAAAAATGTGCTTCTGAAAGCATTTGTTTCTAAATTAACCGATATTCAGGACCAAAATAAACCAGCTCAGGGTCTGTATTCACCAACCATCCTTAGAACTTTCCTGTTCTAATGATAGATTTTGAATGTAACACAAGGTCTGATTGGCTAGAGCATTTGGTCTAGCCAATAAGATGGTGTGTTGCTTTCAAATTTAGAAAAACTCTTGAGGACAAGACTAAGAATGTTTTTAAGATAGTTGGTGAATACGGACCTAGATTATCCTTAAAATGCACAGATTTGTAATCCAGACAGCCAAAGCTCGATTCCCAATCGGGAGCACTGGTCGCGTAAAATGTCAATGGACAAGGCATTGCTTACTTCCAGCTTTGTAATAACACAAGCTTAAGTGAGCGGTCACCGTGATACAACCGAAAAACTTTTGAAGAGTGACCTTTATGATTTCTGAAGCAACTAATCTACCAAACAAAGTGGAAGTTCCGTTTCTGTTTCTGGTCGGTGCCGTTTGTTTGTTCATAGCGTTGCCTTGTAGCGTATCGAATGACTAGAGCCTTTTGAGAGTGCTTAAAATTTCTAAGTGAGCACTCAAAACAAGCGAGAGAACAATCAAGTCAGATAAGACGTTTGACGCCCTTGTTTACGTTGTTCTCGCGGTATTATCGGAGATCAGAAGTAGCTGATATGTAACATTTTACCGTGTCTGGAGTGTCTAGTTCCTCGCAAAAAAGCCTGCCTTCATATTTTATAATCTCCCCAGGCTTCAAAAGTGATTCATCACCAGATCAAGGGAAGCAATAGCTGGAGCTGGCAAACCATAATCATAGAAGAAAGAGAAATGTGAGAGAGAAACATCTTCAGTGGTATTTCTTTAATGGGCTACGTAGCCCAGGAATTTGATCAACGGACCACCCGAGGTTTGCCTGATGTTTAAACATATTTTATTGCCATAATTTACATATATATACAGTTCATAATTACAAACAATTAAATTGGCAAATGGGTTGAGCCACAAGTTCAAAAACTTCGTTTCGTCTCTCCCCATTGATCATTGAAATAACATACTTTACTACATGACAGAGAAGTATTTGTTGGCAATGTATCTAAATGGAAAATATAAATAAATATTTGTTAAGCCTAAGGAAGAACAGAGTGTAAAAAAAAAAATGCAGAAGGGTCAAACATGCCGCATAAAGTATGAAGTATGCGTGTGTGTGTGTGTGTGTGTGTGTGTGTGTGTCAGAGAGAGAGAGAGAGAGAGGCAGAGGCAGACAGGGAGACGGAGAGAGAGAGAGGGGTATGGCTGACTCAGATCATTTTATTTTTTTACTCTTTACAAGCAATACGTATAACGTCAATCAACCATCCTGAAGCGCCCAGTTGCAGCTATATATGTATATACAGTGTCAAAAATCAAAATGTTTGCTTCTACAGATAATTCAGTGTTTCCACATAATAAAAGATGACAGTTCAATGGATGAAGATGTCTCAAAAATATTAAAAAAGCTGAAGACGTTTGAAGAAATAATGTACAGCATCTTCACATTCATCACTAAGAAACATGATTTAAAAAAAGATCGTTTTTTAAGTCACTGCAATTGTTTCGTATTCTTGCATGAATTACTGAAAGATATCGTGTTCCATACGAAAAGTATGACGGGACGTTATATGTGTGAAACATATAGTTAGAAATTTCTCGTTTAAAGGAAGAAATACTGGTTAAATGTCTCGAGTTCAGAGGAAGTTGATTCCAGAGGGAAATTAAAGAAGGAACACACGAATTTTCGGACAAAGAGGTGCGGCATGGGAGAAGCACAAAAATCATCATTATTTCTCAAATTATAATTAACAGAGTTGCCTACGTTTTGTGGGAAAAGTGAACTTAAAAATTGCGGAACCATATTATGTGTAATTTTATAGGCGAGAACAAGCTATTGGTATTTGCGTTTCTTTGATAATCTTAGCCACCCTAATTCACGAAAAAGATTATACAAACTGGTTGAGCGCGTCAGTCTAGTAACAATTCTTCCAGCTTCAATTTGAATCTTTTCTAATTTGTCCTTTTCATACAGAGTACAGATGTCCCAAACTACAGAAGCGTACTCGAGAATTGGTCTAAGGAAAGAAAGATATATCTGATTAAGTGTTTTAGGACGAACAGTAAATTTCAGCTTACGCATTATACCTAAAAGTTTTGATGCTGATAGGATAATATTATCAATATGTCTGTGCCATTTACAATCATCACTTAAAGTCAGTCCTAAGTGTTTGTGAGTATCAGTAAAAGCGTATCGTTAAAAGTCAAAAGGGGAGCTTGCTGATTTCCAAAATAAAGAACTTCAGTCTTAGCCGCATTAAATGTGACAAGCCATTGTTTCGACCACTTAGTAATAATATCCAGGTCATGATTTAGAATACTTTGTAGGTCAGCTGTGTTAGAGGTAGTACATGCAAGAGCAAGAGCCTGATGCTTAGATGAAAGTAAAGTGTTTGTATATTATAATGTCACCTCTTTTGAAAGAACCAGTCAATATCTGACAACGAGACACCATTGCCAAGCAAATTAACCCCCCTACTTTTACTTTTTAAGAGTAGCGATCGTAATTTACTCTAATGCCATCGAGAGTGACCCAGATTCAGCAGTTGTTAGCAAAAAACTCATAGCCGCCAAATTCTGCCCCAGAGAAAATGATTTTTTCTTGCTGTTAGAAATCGTAATTGTGTCAAATATTACAATGTTGACTAGTCTCAATAATGAGACGATACTTTTTTCATATTTGGACGTACGTTTATTGTGCACCGTAACGTCTCAAGTCCATCGTGAATTTTCCGTGCGAAAAGCTACTGACTGTCCTTTTCGTCGGTTTAATCTGTATTGCAGCGAAATGCAATTAATTTTTAGCGACTCGCATGACTAAGGACAAATTTTTAAACCCTTAATTACCTACCGTAGAGGCCATTTATAACTTGTAAATTTCGAAAAAAAGAAAAAAACTAAAGAAATACTGCAATATTTATCGTGTTAGGCAGCCATTTTGTGTCTATGTTTAGAAACGTAAACATCTCGATTAAAAGATGAGTTAAACTGTTTGTTTTTTGCCTCGTGTTTAGCGTTTAAATCGAAAATATTTGAAACAAATGAGTATCAAATACACAATTAACAGGTATGTTGAAATTCAATTTTTGCCGTCATTTTGTGAAAATACGGAGAGTTTAAACGTGTAAACAAAGTCTCAAGTTTCTGGCGATTTTTTCTGTACTGGGTTGCGACCTGTCAAAAACTAAACTCGCATTCGAGGAGTAGTATAATCTTTACTGCAATATTGACATTAACTACAAAATCGCTACTATTCAAATTTGAACGATGTCTTCTTACAAAGTCATAGACTGAATATCGATAAGGTACAAGATATATGCTTATACATAAATAAAGTCAGTGAACTATGCAAATCAGGTTCATCTTTACTTATCCAATGGCAACATTTTTCATCCACGTGTTTTTTGCGCTTGTTGTCGGTTTCGTCTAGCTACAAGTTACCCCAAATAATAGAGTGAAACGCACGGAAAGTTCATCTAACAGTGAACTTTAGATAGTATTTGAATGTCAAATCATCAAACTGATATGTTCTTTAATTGCCTATTTTTCCAATTTAAGATCAACAAACAGGATTTTTTCACGGTATTTCCTAATGACTTCTGACACAAGTAGACGGCTATGAACAATGGGTTAAAGTCATCGGACCGGACTTAATAGCCGGATTGGACCATTTTTCTTCAATATTGTATGGACCAACCAAGTTTTTATCTTTACGAAGGCCGCATATCCCACATTCGCTAATCTGTCAGTACTTTCTGTACTTTGATTATGACAAAACACCAGGCATATAAGCACTTAGATACCAACATTAAGAAGGTGGCGGCTCACCAACTGGCCACATCGAAACTCAAACATTTCGGCTCCTGCCTCATAGGCAGATGACTTATCCACGAGGCCAAAGAGACGGTATATTAATTGACACTACCGGTAGTTCAATAACGCCTGGAGTCAAGTTCTCTCAAAAGCTCTAATACCAATACTTTTGGCCAATTTGGAATAAAAAAGACTGTTTTTTTTTTTCCATTCGGTAAATATGATCGCTTCTGATACATCGTAAATCAGCGAATATCTCTCGGAATCACGTGGGAGTAGCATAAGATAACAGCGTTGTTCTCGGTCCCAGTGGTGATGCCTTTACAAAAATGCAACTCTCATCGTGCCAAAAACGTGTAATGGATAATATATTCAGTCGATATCACGTAAAAAACCTTTAAGATAGACTTCGCCCTGTTTTGGTCACTTTATATTAAAACAAATGGATCAGTATAGATCCAAGTTGTGAATACGTGATTTGTGGAGTCTGCTTTTTACGCGCACTGTATGCAGAAAGCAACCATAAATGCCATCGGTCCAGATGGAATGTAATGGAAACTGACTCATTAACTTTCCCCAAAGATACAAAACGTTTCTACACCTAGTCGTTGTATAATTAGGCCGTGCTCGATGAAAACGGGATTTAAAGCGTCTGCAAAAAGTATTGGTCCACGTTTAACCCTTTACCACACAATCCCGACTTTTAACGACCCTGAGAAAGAAGCCTTCTGAAAACATTTTGGGAAAAGGAAAAAATGCTGGTAATCAGCATTTTCTCCTTTTCCCACAATGTTTTCTAGCTTCCACATTTATTTTGTCGTCTGCAAATGCTTTCAGTTTGGACTAGTCTAAAAATCTGTCGTTTGGTAAATCTTTAACAATACAATACAATACAATACAATACAATACAATACAATACAATATCTTTAATTAAGTATTTAGGCCTCTGGCCCATATACAATATTACATATCATACAATTTATTTACAAAGTGTGACGCTATATATTATAGTATATAACCAACTTTACTATCTAAATACCTTAATCTTGTACTTTAAATGCTCAACAAATGACGTTTTAAGCCAAACTTAGGTGAACGATAGTGCAAAAGTGTAATAATTACCACCGTAGTATAATTAAAACGAAACTGTACATAAAACATGACATTATTTTAATATTTTCATGCACTATGCGAGTTCATTTAGAATTTCTTTTCTCAAGGTAAAGGATTCCAATAAGTACTTTGAAACTTTATATACTGTATCTTTTTTGTTTAGTTTTAAAATGGCGTAGAATTTATTGAGGTTTCTATTTCTTAACCAATATGGCCTAAAATATTTCATTCTGAGCTCTTCATACACTGAACAATTTAAAAAGAAATGGAACTCGTCCTCGACAATAAAAATATTTTTAGATTTACATATGGGGCAAAATCTGTAATCTCTATCAATACATAAATGCCTACCCTTTTCGATCATCAAATCGTGTGAAGAACATCTGAAATTCGCCAACGTTTTCTGTGATATGCAAATAAGGCCGGTATTGAGATAAAATTCTGGATCTAGCAGCGTTTTAAAATATTCACATTATAGAGCTTGGGAGAAACCTCAATTTCACCATACCATTTTTGAGTAAAACAGTCTTTTATTCGCGTTGTGAAAATACGCAAAAATTCTTTATCATCTCCTACTTCATGAAAAATCCAGACATGTCCAAAACCATATGAAAACAATAAATTTTTTATATGTGTTGTCCAATTTGTTCTACCTGCTTCGTCTAATTGCAATAGCATGTAATAACACTGCTCTGGGTATCTAATATTATTCATACGAATTATACTTAACCAGTGCTTTATACAGTAGGGGATATAGGTAGTTCACAATGGTAAACGGCCACACTCGCCAACAGCTAAAAAATCACTTGTATTTTGGGATAAACAACATAATCTCTTACAAAACTGCACATGAATCTTTTCAATTTTCTCAATACATTGATATCACCAAAGTTGAGATCCATAACACAATACTGGTTTCACAGTCGCATCAAAAATTTTAAACATATCACTAGTTGAAATGGTCCCAAAATGTTTATGCAAACGAAAAATGTAATTTATTACTTTTTTAGATTGTAAAGATAACATCAAATGTGTTTTTGACCATGTCATACGGCTTGTAAGGTAAACACCCAAATATTTATAGAAGGGGACTATTTCTATCAACTTTCGTTCGTAAAACCATTTTTCTGTTTGTTTCACAACCCCTCCATTTCTAAAAACCATAATTTTTGTTTTATCTAGATTGATTTCTAACCCTACCCCTTTAGTAAATTGTTCTATTGTATTGATTTGTCGTTGGAGTTGAACTACCGTGTCTGCGAAACTAGATACATCGTCAGCGAACATTAACACATTTAATTCGTTCATATCTTGTGTAACAAAAATTCCTCGTTCATTTTTATTATTCAAATAGTCAACAAGATCATTTATAAATATAGAAAATATTTTTGGACTTGCCACACAATCCTGTCGGGTACCGAATGAACAATCAAAATAGGGTGTTAGATTGCCATTAATTTTAACACAGGACTTCAATTTACTATACATCGATTTGATTGTATCTAAAAATTTTCCAGTAATACCCCTTCTTTCTAAAGCATCCCACATTTTATCATGCCGTATACTGTCAAAGGCCTTTTTAAAGTCAATAAATATACAGTAAAATCTACCACGTTTTTTTGACAAATATTTTTGGATTAATGACGTTAAAACAAAAATGTTATCCACAGTCGAATAACCTTTACGAAATCCAGCTTGAGATTCGTGTATGACTTGATTTTGTTCACACCAATTTGACAACCTAGAACTAAGAATATGCATAAATATTTTACTAATGGAGTCCATGAGAGAAATACCGCGATAGTTGTCCGGATTCAACAGTGACCCTTTCTTATGTAAAGGTGTAATAATACTACGACTCCAATCACCAGGAAAATTGCTAGTATAAAAAATTTCGTTAAAAAATTTATGAACAAAGGGTAAAATGTCATTCAAAGTACTTTTGTACATTTCCATACATATACCATCCTGACCTGCCGACTTATTAGGCTTGAAAGATTTCACACTTTGAATAATTTCATTTTGGGAAATCGAGATATTAAGTTCCTCACAACCTGGATTAAAGCGGATAGTGTGCAGAAAAGAAGAATCTAACTCATCGTTTGTTCGTTCATTCTTCAACAGCTGTTTATAGTGACTGTGTAGTTCAGATACAGAGGGCGTCCTATCCTTACGTGTTACATTGACAGATTTTAACGTAGTCCAAAATTTTTGTGCATCTTTCCTGTTGGATACGAGCTCGTTTCTCAATTTGTTTTCATGTGCCAGACGTTTCCTACGACAGACAGTTTTGAAATCAGCTCTCAGACGCTTGTAAATATACCTGCGTAGGCTAACCACGCTCGGAATTTTTTTTGTTTGTTTCGTTTTATAGTAAATTACTGTGCGAGTCAAAGGACCATTCTCCGCTTTTGAGACGAAATAGATCCATATTGTGCATCGAATGGATTGGTATAAAGCATTATTAAGATACCATATATCCCCCTTTTTACAGAGCGTCCCTCAATATCTGTCTGCATGCAGAAAAAGGGGTTGAAAAGGCCTTGTAGCGGCCAAACTAAAGTAAAGAGGGTGTTAACCCTCAAGCTGCTAAGCGCGACTCACTGACTTTTTGCCGAAAGTGTAGGTCAAGATCAGACTGCACAGAACGTGCAGTCTGATCTTTATCTACACGGTCCGATGAGGAAATGTTTGTTTCTCCAAAAAGTAAGTTAGAATTACATGTATTCGGGTTGTTACTATCGGATTGAAAGTTTTATTGAATTTATTTAGCAGGATAAGGGTTAAACTACATTTTGATTTAAATCATACCATAAAAAGAAATAATTGTGAAGATGACAGTCTGTTTTGATTGTATGGTCGGTCCACGTTTTAGTTGCTGGCGGAAAAATGAATTGTAAATAAGGTAAATAGCAAACAAAAGCTAGAGCGACCTGGCAACTTTCGAATTACTTTCAAAATTCATTTTTCTGCCAACAATTAACATTTGGACCGACCTTACAATAACAGATTGTCACCTTCATAATAATTTCCATACATTTAAAATGTATGATTTTAAGTTAACTCGTTACCACACAATCCCGACTTTTAACGACCCTGAGAAAGAAGCCTTTTGAAAACAATGTGAGAAAAGGAGAAAATGCTGGTAACCAGCATTTTCTCCTTTTCCCACAATGTTTTCTATCCTTCAATAAAACATATCTCAATTTTTCAGTCACATTTATTTTGTCGTCTGCAACTGCTTTCAATTTGGAGTAGTCTAAAGTTTTGTCGTTTGGTAAAGAGTTTTAAATGCATTATAAGAACCGTTTTTTTTTTTAACTTTTGGTAGCTATTGGAGCTTTCATGTATTTGCAAAAAGTAATGCCCATGTCAATCTGCACAGTCTGACCAACATCGCAACTTCTTGTTTCGAGTAAATTTTCAGCATGTCAAAGGACCATTCTCGCTTATTCGGCCGGTGTTTAGACAATGCAGATCCATAATGGACAACGACGGGATTGGTATAATGCATTACGAAAGTGCATTATGCCCCCACTTTTTCTCAAAGTGCTATTTAATTACATGTATCTCTCTGTTGCGATTCCAGTCCGTATATTACGTCCCATATTTCGCGTGATAATTTGTATTTATTAAGTACATAGATGAGTGGGAGGGGTAATAATGGATTATTGCACTTTTCGATCAAATGTCATTTACATGTAATACTGAACTTTCTATTTAGTCTCGCTACCTATGATTGTGCATGTTTGTCCTTCACGATGCCTGTGTGGGCCTATTTCTTTCTCTCTTAAACCCATAGACCGTTGTGCACAACTTTTTGCTGCGAAAATTGTAGATCAAGATCAGACTGCAGAGAGAATACGTCTACACTTTCCTCACGTTTAGAACATATTCTGCCCAAAACACATTGAAATTGCCTTAGTCTGGCTGATTTTATTGACTGAAGATATCCATTTAGTCAATGTAGAGCTCAAATATTTATCTCTGAGAAAAGTGCTGGTACCTGAAAAGAAATAGAACGATGAAGATTGTTCCTGAATAGTTTTATCATAAAAACCCTGTGGAGAGAATTGACGAAATGTTCTTTGACATCACCTTAGTACCTTTATTACTGATGCAGGTTTTGGTCAACGGGAAAAAAACAGCCCAGATGAAATTCATCTTTCCTTGTATTATCAGATCTATGCTACGGCTCCCCATATTTATTTGTCATATTTTGTATGAACCTCAGTCCCTCGAGTCAAAATTGTAATAAATATCGTATGTTACTAGTTACAATTTGGCCCACTTGTAAGGATTATGCTATTTAAATAAAGAGATATGGTGCCCCTGTGAATTTTCACCCCCTAACAGTTATCAGAGATCATAAACTACGCCCTGGTACATTCACCTGTTTGAGTGCAAGATACGTGAATCATACGTGAAAAGGTGGTTTAATGTATCTGCAAAAAAAGTATCGACACATGTCAGCCTGCGCAGTCTGCCCAGGCTGACTTGAGTCCAAACTTTTTGCCATTGATAGATTGTATGCATCTCAAAGGATTGTTCTGTCTCGTGACTCAGCTGGATTCTATATAAACAGGGTGCATATTTTGCGACTTGCTTGGTATGATCAAGGAACTGATATACAATATTTGATATACAATATTTTATTGATATTTATTACAATATCAAGGCTTATTGAGACAGAAAATATTAACCCTTATTCCGCTAAGTAAAAGAAATGAAACTTTCAAGCCGATAGTAAAACCCCAAATTGTCCATTTCAAAGGTATTTTTGGAAAAGAGATATCTTCTTATCTGACAGTGTAGATGCAAGGTGCACGTTCTGTGCAGTCTGATCTTGATCTACGCTGCCCGCAAAAGGTCAGTGAATCGCGCTTAGCAGCCTAAGGGTTAACAAATATAAAATGTAGGACCATAATAAGACAGCACAGCATTTTAACGACCCCGCAGTGGATTGTCTTCAAACAAACGGTTGGAAAACGACGATTGCTTCTGGAAAATGCTAAAGGTCGACAAATAACATGATCAGCACTATTGGTCTAACAGCTGATCTCAAGGTACCAAAGCAAACACTTTACCCTGTCTTGGATAAACCAGCTCTGAAGCAGGGCAGTACAAGATTAAACATATGAGCCGTGCTGTGGCAAAAGGGGACTTAACTCATCTCCATGATGCATTGTACCAAACAAGTCATCACATAATAATGGATCCATAATAGTTACTTTTTTAACGACCGACTGAACCATGTGCTAAACTGGTCCTTGGACATACAGAAAATTGACCAATAGCGAAAAGTTTCGGACTGCTCAGGCTGACCTGGCCCGGCCGATATTTTTCAAAGATGCATTAAGCCGCCTTTTTACAGAGCATGGCTCATATTCAATACTTGCCTACACAAGCCAGCATTTCTTTTTCCAAGGGTGTTTTCCATGTTATTCATAACTCCTTATCAAACGACAAAATTTTAGACAGGTCCAAATTCAAAAGAATTTACAGACGATAAATTAAAGCGACTCAGAAACTGAAATTTACCTTTGGAAAGGAGAAAAACGTTGTGTGAAAAGGGGAAAATGCTGGTTACCAGTATTTTCCCCTTTTCCCACGATGTTTTGAGGGGCCGCTTTTCTCAAGGTCGTTAAAACTCGGGAGTGTGTGGCAAAGGTTAAAAAAGAAATTTTCCTTTCACTGTAACAATTAAAAGATTTCCTCAGTGCCAAGGCTAGTTAGTCAGTGTGACTTTATATGACCTATTTTTAGTTCAGTAGGATTAATGTTAGGCTGTTTAATCTGCATGTACTTTGAGTTTGTGCCATGCGGGAGACGTTTCTTGACCCGAATTAACCTTGAAGAATTCCTAGGAGAGTAGCTTCTATTGCCTTATAAGCCCTTCGGGTGACCAAGTTATCTTTTGGATTTGCTTAACCCTTTACAACACAATCCCGAGTTTTAACGAGCTTTAGGAAAAAGGCTTTTGAAAACATTGTGGGAAAAGTAACCACCATTTTCTCCTTTTCCCTCATTGTTTTCTTATCTTTCAAATGTGAATTTCAGTTTTTGACTCACATTTATTTTGTAGTCTGCAAATGCTTTCAATTTGGCCAAGTCTAAAATTTTGTCGTTTGGTAAAGAGATGATTTCGATTTGGTCTGGCAGCAGAACACTTAACCGTTATCCTGCTATATGAGTGAAATGAAACTTTCAAAACCGATAGTAAAACCCCAAATTTTACTATTTCAAAGGGTATTTTGGGGGAGGGGTTAAAGATGGGATTAAAGATACCTTCTTACCAGACAATGTAGATCCAAGATCAGACTGCACGTTCTGTGCAGTCTTTTCTTGATCTACACTATCCGCAAAAAGTCGTTGAGTCGCGCTTAGCGTCCTAAGGGTTAAAATGAAGCTATAGGAGACTTTGATCGTAACGAGCAGTTTCACTTTTCTCTGTTTCGTATGCATTCGAGAATTTAACATTAATGAATGAGCCACGCTTTGGCAAAAGGGGGCTTAATGAATCACCGTGATCCGTGATTTCAATCAAGCCATCACATAATATTGGATCCATAATAGCCACTTTTCTTTTTTTTAAACAACCGACTTAATCATGAGGTAGACTGGTCCTTGGACATGCAGTAAATTGACCAATAGCGAAAAGTTTCGGCCGAGGTCAGCCTGCGCGGACTGGATCGATTTTTTTGCAGACGCATCAAGCCCCCTTTTCACCGAGCATGGCGCATAAGTGTTTTGTCTATATTAAATTTGAGTCATGCCTTGACAAAAGGAGGCTTAATGCATTCCCGTGATCCATGATATCAGGGACCCATAAAATCCGTTATGTCTAACAACCGACTGAATCATGAGGTAAACTGGTCCTTGGATATACAGAAAGACCAATAAGTTTTGAGCCAGGCCAGCCTGCGGGGACTGCCCAGGCTGACCTCGGTCCATACTTTTCGCAGATACATTAAGCCCACTTTTCAAAAAGCATGGATCATTTCATGTGAGATTTGATCAAAGTACTCTGATGCCGACTTGTTTCTAGAGGCAATGGGCCAAACGGTACAGTTGTCCAAGTGGTGTCACACAACCGATTGACAAAATATCTCTGTTCGTATTTGCATGTTGTCAGTTTCACAATGCTCTTCGCTATATTGCTGGGTCCATTTGATCATACATTAAGTGCCATTACACTTGACTGGTTAACATTTATGAATGTGGTTTTGATCGGTGTAAATAGATTAATAATTTCCAGTTCATTTCCTAGAATTGTGCAGCTATTCAGCGTTTGATGTTACATTTATCGCGGTAGTTTTAGCAAGCAGGACCACTCGTAAGACCAAAATCAAAATTCTGTAACCAGTTTAAGTCTGCAAACAAAGGCATGGTATTCTTAAATGTCATGTCGTGCGACGATACGATCGGTTACATTACTTTCAAGGTCTCACTAATCGCGATTTCTCGTACAGCACTAGCACATACACAGATAACACAGGCACACATAACTGATTACTTGCTATTCGTTTCCAAAGCTAGCCGCCGATCGTTCTTGGACTACTTCTGTCACGTTCGGTGGGGCCTTTCTTAGAAGATGGTGCATCTAACTATTAAATGGTGTGACAGCACAGTTTAGGGGAAATTAATACTGTAACAAAAAATCCAGTATGTATACGATAGTGAGAAAGAAAGCTTTTATATACGTTGCAGGAAAAAGAGAAAATGCTGGAAATCAGCATTTTTTTTTTTCTCTTTTTCTCACAATGTTTTCTACCCATTCTGGTGAACGGCTAAGAGAACAAACGTGTATTTCAGCTGTGCTCTGGCAAGAGAGGCCTAAATAGAGAATACGTATATAGTGTTGTCGTAGATCAAAAATATCTAACGAGGTTGGGAGAATTGATAATTGTCGAGCCTTGGCTATTCTATTTATCTTTTAACCTATGATTTGTACTCATTGTGAAAAGATGTGAAAAATGTTGCTGACAAATACATTTCAAAAGTTTTAAAAGTTTATTTATGTCGGAACTTCCATTTTAAAATTGCATTACCCACATACATAGTACTTTATCGTAATAATTAAATGTCCGAAAATTGCGATTGCGATTGAGATCGCTTGGGATTATTCTATTTGAGAAGACGCGGTAAACGAGCATTCAAATGACGTCACGGGCAGGAATTACGTTGGCAGATCATCGGAAAGTAGCGCGCGTGCTATGACATCGTTCTTCATTATCTCCCGCTAGATGGCATTCTACAAATACTCATCTATCTAATTTTGGCATTCTGGGTAAAAAACGGGGACTACTTTTCAAGATGGCATCTAAAATAGTGAAATCGAAAGCAAAATATACTGTTATTCCAAACAACGCTGAATGGCATGAGTTATGACCATTGTATTACTGACTGCAGTATTCAAGTGACATTGATAATCACAAGTATTGCTCCTCTCGTAGAGGTTTGTTGAAGCCAACGTGTGTCTTTGCATTGTCTATCATTTAACGATCTTCCATCATGGAATGCACATGTACTCGGTGTAACGTGCTGACGGGTTCCCCAATCTATTTTTAGATACTGTATACACACATACAAAGATTTACAGTAGTCGATCGTATTTTTTTCAAATTATTTTTTCCAGTAAAAAATATTACAGTTTAGAGAAAACTGGAGCTTAAACAGGCCTGATTTCTCCTCAAACGTATTGATAAAAGCCATTTTCTCCATTGCTACTTTATAGCGCGTATTACTACAATCCCCCAATATTGGGGGAGTGGTGCGTCATATAAGACAGGTCGAATCTTCGAAGAATACCAGCCGATATAGCTCAGTAGGTAGAGCGTAGGACTCGTGAACACAATGTCCTACAGATTGTGGGTTCGTATCCCCGGCTGGCCAACTAAAAATTACTAATAGTCTTTCGGATGAGACATTAAACCGAGGTCCCGTGTGACGGTGCTATACGCCGAGCACGTTAAAGAACCAGGCGAAGCTCTCAGTAGTTTCGACCTGTATCCTTGCACTATCCCCCGTAACAAGTAACCGTCTTCTGGGGGCGTCGCTCAGATGGGCAACCGGTAGCGACGATAAATAAACGGAAATAACCAACCAACCAAGAATATGACATGCGCAGACAACGCATCGTTCTTTTTTCGCGGGCTTTCTGTAGTAATCGTTACTGTTTTTGGAATGCATTTCATTCATAAATGGTGATGGGGCGGAGTCAGTAGAACATACTGTTCTATAAATATCCGTGGTATATCAAAAATCTATAAATATCCGTGGTATATCAAAAAAAATATGCATGGGTGTTATTGCATGGATATCCGGTTAGTTGAAAGATAAATGCATCTCTGTGATGCATTGTACCAAGCACGACATCACATTATTATGGATACCTTAAATGCATTTTGTCTAATAATCTACTGAATCATGAGGAAGAATGGTCCTTGGACATACAAAAGTTTTACAAAAGGACAAACAGTTTCTATCCCTGTCAGCCTGCGCAGGCTGACATGAGTCGATATTTTTTGTAGACGCATTTAAACCCTTTTTCACAGAGCGTGACAGCATGAGAACATAGATCGCAAAGATGGTATATTTACAATGGACCCGTTTTACAACGTATGACTTATTTCTTTTTTTAGGCTTTAAAGAAATGTTTTTGACAAGCCATACTTTTCTCGGGACTGCCTTGTATTTGATATCAAATAAATTGCCAAAAAGCATTAAGGACCGGTCTGAAAAAGTCATTTACCACTGAAAAAGACGTAATAAGTAGTGAATTGGGAGCGTCTTCTGAAATCAAGTTGTTGATACATTTTTTTGTCTGGATATTTGCAGGATTTTTTCTATTCCTTTTTTCCTTCCTTTCTTTTTTCCTTCCTTTCTTCCTTCCTTCCTTTTTTCCTTCCTTCTTTCCTTTTTTCCTTCCTTCCGTTTTCATCCATTCTTTCTTCCTTCCCTCCTTCCTTCCTTCTTTCCTCCCTTCCCTCCCTCCTTCCTTCCTTTCTTCCTTCAGCACTCCCTCCCCCTCTTTGTTTGTTTGTTCGTTTGTTTGTTTGTTTCTTTTTTTCTTTCTTTCTTTACTCCCCTTCTCTTTCTCTCTCTCTTCGTCATTCTACCACTCTTTACATTACTTTCCTGCTTTATAAAATGTACAAATTCGATGCAGCTCAAAAGATTGTGTTTTTGAAACGGTAGAAAACATTGTGGAAAAAGGAGAAAATTCTGGTTACAAGCATTTTCTCCTTTTTCCAACAAAGTTTTTAAAAGCTTTTTTCCACGGGGTCCTAAAAAACTCGGGATCGTTTGGTAAAGAGAACCCTTAACCACAGAATCCCGACTTTTAACGACCCTGAGAAAGAAGGCTTTTGAAAACATTGTGAGAAAAGGAGAAAATGCTGGTAGCCAGCATTTTCTCTTTTTCCCACAATGTTTTCTACCCTTTCCAAAACAAATTTCAATTTTTTAGTCACATTTATTTTGTCGTCTGCAAATGCTTTCAATTTGGACCAGTCTGAAATTTTGTAGTTTGGTAAAGAGTTAAGCAGAATGAAGATTCACTAAAGGTTTTCTCAGCGTCATTAGACCTCTGTCATACCTCTGGTAAATAGAATCATGAAATAAAAAATCCCTCGGGAAATCGTAAGTAAAGATTTGATATTGTTTTCGCACAATAAAATGGTCTTCGGGTCTAAATGTAGCGTAGGTGGGGCTATATCAAAATAGGGTTAATTTTTGTTTTCTCTGTAACCTTTCCAATGATAACAAGCTTATGAGGACAGTGTAGATTAAGAACAGACTGCACAAACAGTCTAAATGGTCCAATACTGAGTTTTAAAATATGGCCAAAATTCTCTCTCGTGTGGTAAATATCTGTTTTCAGACGTCGAAAACAGTTATTTGCTTCTTTACGAGAGCTTAAAGGATTTTTTTTCGGCTTAGCTGAATGCACTGGCTTTTGACCTACATCTTGATACTGATAAAGAATGAATAGGTGGAAATTTGTGATTGGTCAAAATGTGCATATGATTATTCGGCGGGCCTCTGCTGGCATGTTTGCTCACACATTTATGAAACCACTATTAACAGCGTTGCTACTGTTCATTGACACCCCGGGGCCTTCATCCATACCATAGCAAAATAATGTAGTAGAGAATGAACTTTTCTTGTGCTATTCGGATATTTCATATTTTCATAAACGTCACCCAATTACCCAATACTATTTTTCAACAAAATCAAAACTCAAAAACAGTGAGGAAAAAAGGGCAATTGCTCTTGAAATTACTTTTCAGTATTTTACTTCATACTGAAATACAAAAGAGTTTCAGTATTCATTTTCAAGTCTCTTACGCCGTGTATCTTATTTAGAGACATTTCTTGTTTATATTAGGTCTACTGTTGGTGACACCCTCTCTTTTTGTCCTAGACCTGTGCACAGGAAATTAGTCTACAAAATGTCATTAAACGAGCTTCTGGCGAGCTTAATAACATTTTTTTTCTTGGCGAGTTTAATATTATTCTTTTTCAAACACCAACAAACACCAGATTCTTTTTATCACATAACTGTATCTCAAGAATTACTTGAAAAAAAAAAAAAATCATTAGATCTCTTTTAAAAACATACATGAATGTGAGCCATGCTCTGTGAAAAGGGGGCTTGATGAATCCGCGAAAAGTATCGACCCAGGTCAGCCTGCGCAGTCCGCGCAGGCTGACCTGAGCCGAAACTTTTCGCTACTAGTCAATTTTCTGTATGTCCATGGAGAAGTCTTCCTCATGATTCAGTCGGTTGTTAAAAAAAGTTGCCATTATGGATCCATAATTATATGATGGCTTGACTGGCATCACGCATCACGGAGATGCATTAAACCCCCTTTTGCCAGAGCATGGCTTATGTTCATGAATAAGACCGACTCACTGCTTCGGCATTTTAAGTGTACGCTCGGAATTAAAATAGTTCCAGAGAAGCTGTTTGATAATTACCTGTTCTTAAATCTGAAAATGACGCAAAGCTGAATTTACCACAATCATCAATTTCATGGTTGAACTGACTGAGAAATTTGTATCGGGCGTTGTTTTTGGAAACAACGGACAAGAATTTTATGCCTTAACATAAAAAAAAAAACGTCACATAAGCTCAGGACTACGACGTCACAAAATCTTATCTCAAACTTCAGTGAGACAGGAAACTTTGTAATGGGGATATTACATTGAAAACCAAGGGAGGTTATGTGATTAGGAAAGAATGATTTATTTCTTGATGGGCTGGGATTTGCAAGCTCTTTTAGAGCACAAATATATGAGCCATGCTCTCTGAAAAGGTAGCTTATTGCATCTCCGTAATGCATGATACCAAGCAAGTCCTCACATAATTAGGGACACATAAAAACCATTTTGTCTAACAGTCGATTGTATTATAAGGTAGTCTGGTCCTTTGACATACAGAAAATTGACCCAAAGCGAAAACTTTCGGCCATGTCAGCCTGAGCGGACTGCGCAGACTGACCTGTGTCGATACTGTTCGCAGATGCATCAAGCCCCTTTTTCACAGAGCATGACTCTTTTTAGCGCGACTTCTCTCGAGGGCTAAAAGGACAGTCTATTGAAACTCGGAGATACTTTTATCATATGGGCTTGAATATAGGAGCATATGGTATAGATCCAAGATCAGACTGCACAGAAAGTGCAGTCTGATCTTTAATCTATACTTTGCGCTCCAGTATACAGTTCGCGAATGTCATTGTTTTCTCCTAGGGGACTGAAAGTGTTTTATTTCTTCTAGATTGTCGGTGGGGACACTCTTCCTTCTTGTCCAGGGCCTGTACAAAGGAATCCAAATGTAACTATATATATATATATATATATATATATATATATATATATATATATATATATATATATATATATATATATGAGTCATGATCTGGCAAAAGGGGGCTTAATGCATCCCCTTGATACCAAGCAAGTCATCACAGTATTATGGATCCATGAAATTCATTTTTTATCATAACCGGCTGAATTATGAGGTAGACTGGTCCTTTGAGCTGAAGAAAATTGACCAATAGCGAAAAAGTTTCGGCCCAGGTCAGCCTGCGGACTGTGCAGGCTGACCTGGACCGATACGTTTTGCTAATGCATTAAGCTCCCTTTTCACAGAGCATGGCTCACATGATTCATGCTCTGTGAAAAGGGTTTTTTTTTTATGTACATCTGTTAACTTTGAAGTATCGATCCACGTCAGCCTGTGCTGTCCGCGCAGGCTGACATCGGTCGAAATTTGGTGCTGTTTGTAAATTTTCTGCATGTCCAAGGACCATTCTATAGATATAGATTCATAATCATGCAATGAATCGCTTGGTGTAATGCATCACTCTTACATTTGTATTGCAGAATAAAGTTTAGCATGGATTTCAGTCTGATCATGCATCTATACCGTCCACAAAAGTCCCTGTTTTTCGCCTGTTTTGACCCTGAAAGGGTCAAGACAAAGGGCGATGGAACATTTTTTTTTTCCATCTAAATCAGTCCTCCCGAAATAAACTTGTAAAATCGCTACAAATAATATCCCCTTTTTGTCACAAGGCCCTATTCAGGTACAGTGTGCTTGAGTATTGTTTCTTCATCTTTGGAACCTCAATCTATCGTGGCCATGGCCGTCGCCAAACAGTTCCACGTCTTTTTATACCACTGATATTGTAACAACTTTCTATCTCGAAGTCAAATATACTTTTGTCTATTTCACTTACTGTTACTTCAGCTTTTCGTAGCAAACGGTTCGAGTCGAACGTGCATGAACAGTATAGTCATGGCTTGACAGTAACTGAAATGCATTCATTGAGCTGCGATATCTTGAAAAAAAATATTGCCAGAAGGAACAAAGGCAAAGAAAAACGAGAGAGAGAGAGAGAAGATTTTCAATCCAAACAATTTACTCGTTACCTGATATACATAAAGAAAGGCAAAAAGAGGCAAAGACAAAAGTCTATTCTGTGTTTAATGCTTCAAATCTGTATTCTGCGGATCATTTCAATTTAACGAATAATGATTATTGAATATGTAAATGAATATTTGACTTTTAAATGAGACATTTGTCAAGGGATTTAAATGAATCTAAGACATGATTCTTTTTCAGGAGTAAGCAAACCAGAGAACTTTTTCCCATTTAACTCTGTACCAAACGACAAAATTGCAGACACATCCAAATTCAAAGCCGTTGCAGACAACAAATTATCTTTGGCTTAAATAATGAAATAATGAAATTTTCGTCTGAAAAGGTAGAAAACATTGTCGAAAAAGGAGAAGATGCCGGTAACCAGCATTTTCTCCTTTTTCCACAATGTTTTCAAAGGCTTTCTTTCTGAAGTTTGTTTAAACTCGGGATTGTGTGGTAACCTTTTCCCGCCTAACACAGTTTTGACGACCTTGAGGTAGAAAAAAGGCGAAAATGCTAGGAACTAGCATTTTGTCCTTATCCCACAATGTTTTTAGCCTTTCAAGGACGATTCCCAACATTTTAGGCACATGTCGTATGCAAATGCTTTGGATTTGGACAAGTCCAACACTAGAGTTAACTCTATACCTGACGACAAAAATTCATACCCGTCCAAATTGAAGGTATTTGCAGACGACATATTTAATGCCACTTAAATGATCGGATTTGTCGCTGAAAAGACAACTAAAAGTGTTTGAAAGGAAGTAAATGCTGATTACCCATAAAGTTTTCAAAAGCCATCTGTGCCCGTTATGAGAGGACAAGACAAGGAGACTGCAAGTACTTATAGTCTGGTATTCTCTTCGATATCCAATGAACATTTTACCAAACAGCTGCGCCCGATTGTATAAACGTTGGTTAACTTTAACCACTGGGTTAAAATTCTGGTTAGGAGAGAGTTTGGGTTAAATTATTGGTTAGCGATTGTATAAAGCTCTGGTTAAGTTTAACCAGAATCGAATTCCGGTTAAACTTAACCCACCTTCCCTAGGTCGGTTAACTACGTTAACCAAACATCAACGTGGCCGCCGTTGAACATTCCACCGACAGCTTGACGGCCTAGACAATTTAGCCGACTGAATAGGCCTATGAAAATATTCACGAATTTGAGGACAAAGAAATTCGACGACGATAAATCTATAGTCTAGGTTTGGAGCGGCAAATTTAGACAGACTGGATAAACTTTCATGGGGTCGACTTCGACACGGGACGAATCGTAACTTACCGCATGGTCTATTTCTGTCCTAAGGTTTTAAGCTTCTGGGGTTTTTTTTTTTGTGGTTGAATAGGGACACATTTGGGCAAGATACCCATGACTGTGTCCAGGACCATTACAGGGGTTAAAAGCATTTATTTAATCTTTAAAAGACGCAGATCGGCCGGTACAAAAACTTTCCTACGATCGTGGGTGAACGACGGACTACACGACAAGGGTTGTACGAGATCGACAGTTTTCCCAGTGTAGTGAGATTTAAAAAAAAAAAACACATTAGAATTTTATATCCATCTAAAGATGAAGCGACCTTCATTAGCCGAAAGAGATATCATTCAACAAATGTGCAGGCAACCTGCGATTTTGAAAGTGAAAAATTTCGCAACTCTCTTGGTTGAAGCACAGGTGAACGGCGAGCGACAATGTAAATCCTGTATCACACACTAATATACTGAAAGGTAAACAACTTGTAATGTATTTTCAATACCCCAGTCACGAATTCCATGCTGTTTACAAGTCATTTCACTACCAATATTAACATCCATAGTACCAATACATAGCGGAAACATTATTCTACAAGAAAATCATGTCACAATCTGAGCCATTTCAAGCTGCTAAGAAAAATCTAGCTCGAAACTGTCAAACAACCCAACTCGGAAGAGATCTGATTGCATTGAATCGCGAAAATTTTCAAGAGATAAAACCCATTTTCAGCGCGAAAAATGTCCGTTCTTGTGCAAGGTGCATTTGAAGCCTACAAATTGAAAAGTATATCTGCACTGAAAATAGAACTTCAATATATTTTTGTGTTGTACGAAGCTTTTTTTTATCTGAAAATGTCCAGCCGTGTAAACGGTCATCCTTTATGGCCTACTAAGCATGCTTTTGTATCGCGTTTTCTCATTGGCCGGGTCCAGACACACCCTCATCGATAACCAATGAGAAAACGTTTTGAAAAACAAAAGGAGCATGCGCAGTACGTCAAAATGGCAGGCAGCTGAGCGCTGGACAGGATTACCGATGGAAATAAGGATTGTACAGCCTATTCACACCAAATAGTTTAATGTTTCAGGTTTATATGCCTTATTATTGCCGGACCCGAAATGATACTTGTCAAATATTCAACGGCTTTCGCGTTGAAAATGGGGTTTATCTCTTGAACATTTTCGCGATTCAATGCAATCAGATCTCTTCCGAGTTGGGTTGTTTGACAGTTTCGAGCTAGATATTTCTTAGCAGCTTGAAATGGCTCATATTATGACATGATTTTCTTATAGAATAATGTTTCCGCTATGTATTGGTACTATGGATGTTAATATTGGTAGTAAAATAACTTGTAAACAGCATGGAATTCTAGACTGGGGTATTGAAAATACATTACGAGTTGTTTACCTTTCAGTATATTAGTGTGTAATATAGGATTTACATTGTCGTCGCCGTTCACCTGTGGGGTGAAGTAAATTTGTGTAGTCTCCCCTGTCGGGATTGTACCCCGAATGTTGACAGTAACTTACAAATAAGAGAAAAAAGCGAAGTCGCTTTAATTTTCTCCACAATAAAACAACTTTTTTTCTTTAATTGCAAACTTCATATCTAATTTACGCATAAGAAAATATAAGTTATTGTATATTAGCATAATTTACAAAGTGAATTTTATGACTGACCCTGTGGTCAAATGAGTAGGTCACTCGCTTATTACGGGCGATTTTGGAGTTCAAAATTCACTTTTTTTTTCCATTAGGGACTTACTCTACAACCTCTTTTTTTTTTCACATTCATGTTGTCAGAATTTTTATATGTATCAAGTATTTAGGTCTTTCACTTCAATAAATCTAGGCACCTTTTGACTTCAATAAATTTGACAGTGAATGCAGAAAGGGGTCTAATGGTCACTTTATCCCATATTTGGATATGCCCGTATGTCTAGAACATATTCTGTGAACTGGGAAATTATGAGCTTTTTACCAAAGGTAGTCAGTGGTAAATGATCTATGACGTCACGCACATGATATCATTGGTCAAGAAGTGTTGAATGTTAAAAAAATACTTCTTTAATTTGTGGGTTGATAGATTAAATAAATGAGGTGATCCTATTTTAACGGTACCGTTAATCTCGCTCATAAACCTTTGCTTTTCTCGTACAAGCCAACCAGACCTATACTTTAACCCATTACTTTACAAGCCATTTTTTGACTAACCAAACCCCATTACAAATTACATGTAGGACATTTACTTAAGTCTTTACCACATGAGCAAAATTTTAGACTGGTACAAATTTAAACCATTTGCAGACGACAAAATGAACGTACCTGAAAAATTGAAATTTGTTTTGGAAAGGGTGGAAAACATTGTGGGAAAAGGATAAAATGCTGGTTACCAGCATTTTCTCCTTTTCCCACAATGTTTTCAAAAGGCTTCTTTCACAGGGTTGTTAAAAGTTGGTTACCAGCATTTTCTCCTTGTCCCACAATGTTTTCACAAGGCTTCTTTCACAGGGTGGTTAAAAGTAGGGATTGTTTGGTCAAGGGTTATAGATGAGGAAACTCTGCTTTTTCAGCAGCATCAAAGACTTAATAGGATGGTATGCAATCAGCTCTCAAAAGCAATTTCTCCTTTTTGAAGCTTTTAGCTTCAGGGGCATAAAAAGTTGTTTTAGCTCCAGCTGGAGAGGGATGTCAATACAAGCCTGAGTGTGTGACAGTGACAACAACAGTGTTATTATTCTAGGTTATTTATTTCTGTAACATGCCAAGAAACAAAGTAAGTGAAAATGTTGAAAAAGGAAAAAATGTTGGTAACCCGCACTTTATCCTTTTACCTTAATGTTTTCTAACCCATCAAAAAGAAAAATCATCATCTTATCAACAGTTAATTGGTTGTCTGCAAATGCTCTCAATTTGGTCCAGTCTAGAAATTTGTTGTTTGATGAAGCGTTTAATGAACTTTTTCCAGCCTGGGGAAAAAAGGACAACAGCAATATAATTTCACAAATACTAGTATCCAACATAATATTGTCAACACAAATGAAAGGTAAAGATCAAAGGCTCGGACTGCACATTACTGCATTCTGATCTTGATCTAAACTACTTGTAAAATAGTCTGATTCTGAGCTAGTTGTCCATAGAAAAAGAAACATCTAGCTGAATGGACATTTCCAAATAAATTTTTGCATAAACTGTGAGTTGAAAAGTGTTGAGAGCATTATTGATTCTGAGTAAATATTTCATGGGAAATTGATATTTGAACATTTCTCATGACTCTGGAACTTACATGTATTTGCATGTGACATACCCTGACCAATTGCACTGATATGAAATCATGATATGTTTTTATATCCTTGTGTGGTTCCATTAGCTTTGGTTTAAAAGAAAAAGATTGATTGGACAAGTGACATGTTCAAGTATCTTTTGCCAATTGTGACACACTGTGAACACTTTTTCACAAAAATTCAGGTAATTCAATGTAAATTCTGCAATGACTCTCATCTGAACCTCTCATAACACCCAAGCACCAGGCTGGGGTAAATTTGGTACATCATACTGTACTGGATGTCCTTGTTTGTACCTATTTAAAATAGAAATTCAATCTTTAAAGGAGTAAAATTCATTGTGTTAACCCTCTACCAACAATTCTGTTTTTGCAATCAGAGAAAGCTCTTTGTAAACATTGTGAGAAAAGAGGAAAATGTAATAGACATTTTCTCCATTAACCACAATGTATTTTAACTTTTAAGACTATTTCCTCATTTTAACCACACTTTAATTTGTTGTCTGCAAATGTTTAAATCTAGACCAGTCCTAAATTTTTTAACTTGGTATAGAGTTAGGTGATGGATGTCATCTATAAATGACAATTGCAAAAATCTACCCAACTGACTTTTGTAACTTTGATGTTATCTATCCTGAGTGAAATTTTGTCTTTGTACAACAAAATCAGTCTATATGTTCCTGCAGTCTTTCTACAAGCAGTCAAATTTTAGTCTCAACCTTTCCCGCATTCTATGAGAAATTTATCACAAAAAAGTCTACTGAAAATGATTGATTGAAAATGATATAATAAACTGTACAGATTTGGCAGTTGCGATTAAGGATAATGTACTGAAATTTCCTTTTACTTTGTATTATGACTCACACAGATTTCTGTTTAAGTTGACTATGCTGTAACTTGTAGCGTTAAGTAAGTCTGATACTGACTGGAAATCAAAGCAACAACAACCGTGTTTCCTGACAGTGGTCACCTTTTCATTTCCCAAAGAAAATATCTTTGACAAGAAAATGCACAAACCTGTTAAAACTCTCCACAATGAAGTAGACTTATAACAGTATTTTTTTCTGTCGATAGTAGATCTATTTACCACAGTGGATCTGAAAAACGTTTCACGATATGTTTATTATGTGACCATTGATGTAGCACTAGTATTTGCTTCACAGGCTATGTATCTTTGGTGTTCATGTTAGTAAATATGTCTCAGTTTCAGAAAAGATACAAGTATGGTCGACGTTTATTTTGTACAACTGAAAAATTGCTTGAAGTCTGGAAAACACTGACCAATATGTCTATCACTTGCAATCATTAACTGAATTTGGTGCAAAAATATCTATGTGAATGATAGAGCATAATTATAGAACACAAATTTGAGCGAAAAAGTCACTTATGCATGTTAAATGCGTGATTCATTAGTTCACAGATAATGACAGATATTTTGCCAATGTACCATATTTCTTTTACCACTTTCACTGCCACTAGGCACTAAAAGAGCTTTTGGAGACTTAAGATAATAACATGCAGTCTGCTACCTGATGCTAATTTTTTACCAAAACCATCTTTCAGTGCACGAATAATCTGCTTTCAGATTTTGAAATAAGCTGAATTTATTTATTCTGGCAGCAAAAAAGGTTAAAAGTTACACTCAATCAGCTGGATTCTTGAGTAAGAAACACCTGTTATTTTCTACAAATGCTGACCTTCAGGTCTTGAAGATCAGAAATGATGCTGTGCCATGCTTTTCACCGTCCTTTTACTGACCACTTCGCCATCATCATTCAAATATGTGTTTATTTACCTAGCATGAGAATGACAGTGATGAAAGCTTTCGTAGTGAAAAGAATTAAAGTAAAATGCATAATGAAGACAAGATGAAACCAATGCTGTGAGTACTCATTGGAATTACAGGATACATACATGTATGTATCTATCATACAGGTTTTAGAATTCAACTCACCATCTGATAATCAAAAATCAACCAGTTAACTGATCCTCTGTCAAATTACTACAGAATGATTGTTACTTTCTATAAGCCTGACTGTTTGGTATAGGGCTCCCAGCCTCAGTTTATTTGTTATTAAGTGGTATAAATACAATTTAAACTGAGGTCAGATAATAAATAGGCAAATAATGATACATTCCATCACCTAACATTTTCGTCATGTTACACTTTCATTCAAATTCGAGTCAAGATAACAAGAGATGCAAAACACACGATTTTACTTCAATGCCTGCCTTTGTAATGAATAACCATCACATTTAACCTTAAATAAAAAATATAGGCCACCACACCCATACATACAGATTCTTAGGTTTCGGTTTTAAATTTAAGACTACTGTCACTGCTTAAATAATTATCGGACTCATAGTAGATCTATTTATCTACAATTTCAACACTGGATTCTGGATCAAATTTGTTTTCAAAAGTCGAGTAGTTTTTCATCCGTGACAACCCATATGATGTTCTCAATCATTCAACCAAAACATTGTCCTGATACATGATTACTTTATGTAGAATCATACTGACAGCGGAAGAGTGAATTTATGGACTTACCTGTCCATTTTCTTTTCAAATTTTGGCGGACAACGTACAAATAGACAGTTGCTATAAACAAAACCTTTACTGATTAGTTACCGATGACACAACTTCCGGGTCATTGAAAGTGTCGAAAATTTGTACTTCCGCTACTAAATATTGCGATAGACAGTATTATTGCAAAATATAAAACACACCAATCTTACCCATATATAGTCATCATATTTGTCTTTAAAACTGATGCTTATGCCACCGTATCTGAATTAGGTCATCGCTGTTTTCAAGTAGGAAGTGATACACTCGGTATAGAGAAAATCACTGCGGCTGCCTTAATTTTATCGTCATAGGGTCGGACCACACAGATTTGTGACTGAATTACATATTTAGAAGAGGCTATAAACAAACCAAAATGTGTGTTTAAACCCATAATTACGGCGGTAGTCATAGACAAATACATCGTTTAAACTTTAAAACGCGTTATCTCGAAATTGACGATATATCGAGCCGTAAACTGTGCGTAAGGGAATATATTTGTGACGTATAACGCGTGAAAAAGTTGAAAAGATAACTGCATTATGGGATATATTGGTTAGGTTAGCCGCTGAATAATTTAACCATTTTGGTTAAGTAACCAATTTGGTTATCTCTTTTATACAAGTGTTTAACCAGTTTGGTTAGTTATCCAAACTGGTTAGAAGTTAACCCGAGATTAGAGTTTAACCCTGGGTTAGTTTAACCAACGTTTATACAATTGGGTGCAGCGGGTCGTAAATTTAACCGTTATCCTCATGTCCTGCCGAATAACTTAAATGAAACGTTCAAGGCAATAGTAAAAACACGAATAATGCTATTACAAACTTATTTTTATTTTGGAGAAAAATAGCTCCTCATCGGACAGTGTAGATCCAAGATCAGACTGCACGTTCTGTGCAGTCTGATCTTGATCTACATTGTCCGCAAAAGGCCCTAGGGCAGGCATAATGTAAGATAGCTTTCTTTTTGAGTTTAAGTGGATTGTATGTTAGCCGTTGAAACAGGGCGAGTTAATATATTTGGCGATGAGAAAGTGGAAAATGAATGAATGAATAAATGAATGAATGTTGGAAGCATGCAGACATTTCAGGAGGAGCGGCCTGAATGAATGGATGAGTAAATACTTTACCATTAGGCTGCTAAGCGCGAATAACAGACCTGTTGCGGACAGTATAGATTAAGATCAGACTGCACGTTCTGTGCAGTCTGATCTTGGATCTACACAGTCCGATAAGGAGATACTTTTCTCCAAAGTCTAAGTTTGAAATAAATTTTTTCGGGTTTTTACTATCGGCTTGAAAGTTCGATTTAACTTATTTAGGAGCATAAGGTTTAATGTAAGTCGACGGTTAGGTTCTAGGTCAGACTCGTGGAATGCTGTGTAGACAGACACGAGAGGCTTTTTTTGGATAGAAACATAGAAGGACTGCACTACCAACGCATTGATTGTTTCATTCATTCGTTCAGTCATCATTGATCGATCAGCTCACAAATATTTCGTCCGGTTATTGACCTTGCAGATCATTTCCCTATCTTACGGCAATCTTTGAATTCGACCACCACGCTGTTTTCTGAGTTTTTCGTTTATAACATCTGAAATAAGCTGCCGTAATGTTTGTGTCTGGAAAACGTCCCAAAACGCAGTAATAACCGATTAATCCGATTGTGTCCAGGCTCGAGGGTAGGAAAACACACACACAAACATCAGTAAATATTCAAACAATCTGATATCTGAACTCTTTTGGGCGTGAATGTACAAGCTTTTTTGAATTAGTCTCGAATGAATAAACAGTAATTTGCGATTGGTCAAAAATATTGACAAGTTTTCAAAGCCTTCTTCTTCAAGGTCGTTAAATCTCGGGATTGTGTGGTAAAGGGTTAAATTCCAGATTGATTGTTATTCAAGGCATTAACAACACGAAATTTTAACCCATCACCAAACAATTCCGAATTTTAACGACTTAGGAGAAGCCCTGTGAAAACATTATGAGAAAAGAAGAAAATATTGGTAACCAGCATTTTCTCCTTTTCGCACAAAATATTCTTCATTATAAATCATTTAATTCACATATAATTGAGCCATGCTCTGTGAAAATGGGACTTAATGTATCTGCGAAAAGTATCGACCCAGGTCAGCCTGGGCAGTCCGCGCAGGCTGACCTGGGCCGAAACTTTTCGCTATTGGTCAATTTTCTGCATGCCCAAGGACCAGTCTACCTCATGATTCAGTCGGTTGTTGAAAAAGTGGCTATCATGAATTTATAATGATGTGATGGCTTGATGGTATCATGCATTACGGAGATGCATTAAGCCCTCTTTTTTTTTTTTTGGAGCATGGCTCAATTTGTTGTATACATATGTTTTCAACTTGAATAGTCCAAAATTTTGTCTCGTTTGGTACAGCGTTAGTTAAGCATGAACCCAGTTTGGTACGAACTTACGATGTATGCAAGCATGGACCTGATATCGAAACGTTCCAACTTTATCAAGTCAGCCCGAGTCATTGAATCCATAGAAAATGATGTTGGTTCGTATCCGACGGCAATTCTTACATTAAATTCTAATTCACAGAATGTCTCGGCCAATCAGGTAACTAGCCATGGAATTTAACATGAGCGAAAAAGAAAAAGAATGACTATTGAATATGGAAACATTTTTTGAAGATACGTTAAAGTATTATTTTTTCAAGCTTTCAATTCTTCGACAGGTTCGGTCGATTTGAAGAATTAACAAGAAAGAGATGTCTCGGAAAATAGTTCTGATTGCCTAGTATACTGTTGTTTTCTTTCTTGTATAGAACTTTACCATTCGGCAAACGTCAGGTGATCCGGTGAACAAGTCCCTCGGCTGTATCACATAGCAAGCCTTGACATGCACCTACACGGTACATTTCTTCGTCGGAAAGTACATCGTTTTACCGTTGTTAAAATTGAAATTCTCCCCTTAAAAAAGAAAACATGAGTCACAATTTTCTATCGATATCTTTCTAAGAATATTTCGGTCGGCAAACAGTTTGTACATTAAATTTTTATCGTGGTTTATCAGTTCCGTTGGGAGCTTTCATCGACAGATCGATAAATGTGAATAACTTCACCGTGGTTGTTCATATCGTTGCTAAGCAATTTACATGGGCGCCGCCATTTTTAAGATCATGTGATGGGTAGTTCAAAATGGCAACCCCCTTTATACGAACGAGGTTAGATGTAGGTACGGAATCGGTCGAGTAGTGACGATTGGAATTTTACTTGAAGTCAAAACTCAAAGCTTATGCCACTTTTTTTCAGATTTCTTTTAAAGAAGTAGGGCATAAGTAATTTTTGAGGATGGCTCTAATCAGTGTCAGATTGCACATAAAATGATGTCTGATACTGGACACAGTCCTCTTTCTAGTTCTAAACTATTTCCACAGGGTTTTATTATTGTGCTTTGTCAATAATTGTAACGAATATAATAAATAGAACGTTTTGAGTGTGCAGTATATAAAATCATGCAGCTTTTATTTTTTTTCATCGTAATACGGAGACTGTGACAGCTTAATTACTTATACGTGCTAAACTGGTACAGACTGAGGCTCTATGATACTATGTCAAAGAAAACCTCTAAACGACTTGCGGGGATCCAACATTGATTCCCTAGGTCAAACCCTTGACCAGACCAAATTTTACTCTTACAAATCGAAATCATTGGCAAGCGACGAAGTTGGATATGCTTCAAATTATGGAACTTGTCTGTGAAAGGATAGAAAACATTTGTAGGAAAAGGAGAAAAATTCTGTTCACCACCATTTTCTTCTATACCCTCAATGCTTTCAAAAGCACCTAAGATCGTGAAACCTCGGGAACGTGTAGTAAAGGGTTTAATTCCATAGCTTTGACAATCGACATATAGAAGGCTCTTCCTGATAGAAATTTCATCGTTAAGATATGACACATGCTCTTTGAAAAGGGGGCTTATTGCATCTGCAAAAAAGTATCGATTCAGATCAGCCTGCGCAGTCCGTGCAGGCTGACCTGGGACGATACTCTTTCGTTTTTGGTAATTTTTGTGCATGTCAAAGAACCAGTGTACCTCATTATTCAGTCAGTTGTCAGACAAAATGGATTTCACGGATCCATAATTATATGATGACTTGCTTGGTATCATGGATCACGGGGGTGCATTAAGAGCCTTATTGCCAGAGCATGGCTCTTTAGAAAATAGGAGCATAAATCAGACTGCATAACAATGATAAAACAATGTAGGTGTGCATACTTGTTTGTCTCCAAAACGTTCTGTAGAAATATTTTCTTTCTGACTTGTCCATCAATGCCCAACAGGAGCACTATGTAAAACAGGTTTTCCCGCAATAACCAATAGTTTTATCGCAAAAATCTTGCTTTAAGACGGGCACTCACATGCCGTGCAATTCCGCGATACAGGGAGAGCGACGTAGATCGCTGTTAGTAACCTGTTTGGGTCCAATATCACTGGGTATCGTATTAGTCTGTGGTAACACTATTTAGCCGCAACACGGTTACAGTCGAAATTCGACTTATCCCAGGGAGAGATTGTTAAGTGACACACGAGGATTTTTTTAATTAGATTGATAGCATTTCGTGAGTAATTAATACTATTATTGATGTATGGTTTCAAAAGTTTGATTTTTTATAATTCAGATATATTATTTTTTAAGTTTCACATAAATTATTATTTATAAAGAAAAAGCGTCTTGGGCCTCATTTAATTGCAGTGATAAGTCAAATTCTGATGCTAAACCCTGCTAAATAAATTAAACTATAGATTTCCAACCAACGGTGAAAAGCAATAATTTACGATTTAAAAGCTTTGCTCATCGGAGGAATCTCAGCGTAGCGGACAGTGTATATCCAAGATCAGACTGCACGTTCTGCGCAGTCTGATCTTGGATATACACTGTCAGCAAAAGCCCACTAAGTCACCCTTAGCAGCCCAAGTTTTATTAATTCTACAACAAGCAATCTGATTAGATGGGACATTTTGTTTCAATCAGTTAGATGATTCGTTCTGGAATCAGGATCCGTGTTCACCAGCCATTCGTAAGAACATTCTTAGTCTTATTCTTCAGATTTTTCCAAATTTGAAAGTAACACACCTTCTGATTGGCTAAACCAAATGGTTTAGCCAATCAGAAGTTGTGTTACTTTTAAACTTGGAAAATCTTGGAAAATAAGACAAAGAATGTTCTTAAGAATGGTTGGTGAATACGGACCCTGGATATTAGAACTAAGTTTAGTGAGACTGAATGATAAATATCCCCTCTGACATAGTTACAACTCTTGACAGGATGACAAAAATTTAAACTGGTACCAAATCGAGTGCATTTGCAGATTGCTAATCGTATTTGACAGAAAGGATGGGATCTTTTTTTCTTTGATGGGGTAGTAAACATTGTTGAACAGGGAGAAATTGCTGGTTACCAGCATCTACTCCGTATCCCGCAATGTTTTCAAAAGCTATTATCCTCAGAGTTGGTAAAACTCGGTAAAACTCATTTATACGAACCGAGTTCTTACAAATAGTACGGACTGAGATATAAAATGCTGCCACTGCTAAAGAAGAGGAAATAAGGCACATAAAACATCATGTAAAAAGGGGGTTAAATGCATGTTTGTATTGCACTATAGCAACCAAGTTGTCGCATAAGATAGAACAACTTAACTTTACTCTTTACCACACGACAAAATTTTAGACTAGTCCAAATTGAAAGCATTTGCAGACAACATAATGATTGTAACTGAAAATTTGAAATTTGTTCTGGGAAGGGCAGAAAACATTGTGGGAAAAGGAGAAAATGCTGGTTACCAGCATTTTCTCCTTTTCCCACAATGTTTTCGAAAGGCTTCTTTCTCAGGGTCGTGAAAACCCGGGCTTGTGTGGTAAAGGGACGGACTGAACCACAGGATAGAATGAGCTAGAATGGGCTTTAACATGCAGCAATTTACCAATATAAAAAATGTTTGGACCCAGGTCAGTCTGCGCAGATTACATAGGCTGGCATGGGTCGATACTGTCTGCAGATGCATCAAACTCCTTTTTCCAAGAGCATGGATCACACAATATAAATTGGGCGTAGGCTTATCCCATAGTTTGTGCAGCATGTGATACTCGCCTGACAGCGTAAATAAAGATCAGACTGAATAGAAAATGCGGTATGATCTTAGTCCGTTGTCGATTTTATCAACATAGTGTAGCTCAAAAGCACGTAAATTAATTAGATATTGGTCGGTTTTCTTTTTTTTCCTTTTTGGGGGGCTTTATTTCATAGAAATATAATGATTATTTAAATAACGATGAAAAAGAGTGTTCGAGGTTGACTTTTTTTCCTGGAATACCCTTATTCCTATACCACACTATCCCGTGTGTTAACGACCCCGAGCAAACGGCTCTTAACTCTATACTAAACGACATAATTTTAGACCCGTCAAAATTGAAGGCACGTGGAGACGATAGAATGAATGTAACCCATCTATTGAAATTTTTTGGGGGGAAGGGTAGAAAACATTGTAGGAAAAGGAGAAAATGCTGGTTATCAGCATTTTCTCCTTTTCCCACATTTTTTTTTTTTTTTTTTTTTTTTCAAAAGCTTTCTTCCTCAGGGTTTTTAAAAGTCGGTATTGTGTGGTAAAGGGTTACAAACATTGATGGAAAAGAAGAAAATACTGGTAACCACAATGCCAGCATATAACCGGTGTTTTCTTTCCATCCAAATACAAATCATATCATTTGTATTACATGTAATTTGTCGTCTGTAAATGTTTCCAATTTGGACAAGGCTAAGATTTTGTCGTCTGGAAAAAGATTAATGAAAGACAACATTTGCCAAAGGTACATGTAAAGTAATAGATTTGCTCACCAAATTATTTACTAACTAAAAAGGCGTTTGTAGGAGGAAACGTGTTTACCAGACGAGTCTTAGCAAAATGACTTTTGTCAAGCAGCGGAAAAATCATATGAATATAAAAAAAACGCGATATTTCAAATGGGTAAGAACAGGCTAAGCATTCGCCCACCTTTCTGAATTGCGTTCCTAGTCTAAATTTTCAATTTCTGTTCTGTTCTGATTGGCTTTACTCTTTACTCTGACAAAATTTTAGACAGGTCCAAATTTAAGGCTTTTGCAGACGACAAATTAAATTTGGCTTAAATGATTGGATTTGTCTCTGAAAGAGCAGATAACATTGTGGGAAAAGGAGAAAATGCTGGTTACCAGCATTTTCTCCTTTTCTCACAATGTTTCCAAAAGGGATCTCTCTCTGGGTCGTTAAAACTCGTAATTGTGTGGTAAAGAGTTAAAGGCTTGGGTTTAGTTAATCAGAAGTAATAATCCTTTGAAGTTTAGAAACTATTCTTACAAAAAAATAATAAGACTGCGCTATAGAATTGTTGGTGAACACGGCCCAGAGATGAAACTTCCGGTCTTATCACAGGAATCGGGTTAACCCTTACCCTGCTAAATAAGTGGTATAAAACTTTCAAGCCGATAGTAAAAGCTCAAATTTTGCTATTTCAAAGGGAAGATATCTCTTTGTCGGACAGTGTAGATTCAGGATCAGACTGCATGTTCTGTGCAGTCTGATCTTAATCTACACTGTCCGCAAAAGGCCCTTGGGCCGCGCTTAGCAGCTTAAGGGTTAATATAGAAATACAAGGCAGAAAACATGATGGGAAAAAGAGAGGAAAAGATAGTTACCAGTTAGCCCGAACTTGCATTCTGAAGTAATTAACCCTTTCCCAAACAAGCCCTGGTTTTCACATGTCTGCAGTACAAGTCTTTTGAAAACACTGTGGGAAAAGGAGAAATTGCTCGTAACGAGCAATTTCTCCTTTTCCCACGTTGTTTTCTACCCTTTTTGAGACCTTTCTGCCATTTTCATCAAATTTTGAATTGTCGTCTGCAAACTCTTTCAATTTGGACCAGTCCAAAATTTGTCGTTTGGGAAAGGGTTAAAGTTTAATTTGAACAGTAATCTAAAAACCAAAACCATATGTGTATTCAGTCAATCATACAATGAAATGAAATTTACCATTCGATTTATTCGATTTTGGAAGAAGGGAAATAAAGTAAGCTTACGATTATACCTAGTTAAACAAACTTCATAAACTGCAAAATTGCAAGAAAAATACAGACAGACAAACAGACAGACAGACAGACGGACGGACGGACGGACGGACAGAAAGAAACTTCATAAATTGCAAAATTGCAAGAAAAATACAGACAGACAGACAGATGGACGGACGGACGGACAGAAAGAAAGAAAGAGAGAAAGAAAGAAGCAAGTAAACAAGAAATAGAAAGAGAAAGGGAGAGAGACAAAGACAGACAGAGACCGAGATCCGAACGTTCATTAGACTTTATGGTATCCTAATGAGCAGTCTTGCCACGTTTAATAACCAGTACAAACCCGAAATGACCCACCCATAACCGTAAACAACCTTAACAAGTACTTTGTAAGCTAAACAACGTTGTACGCAAGCTGAACATTGTTTCCTGTTTGAAACTTATTAAATCAAAGGTTCGTTTCTCCTTAGGATTGGACTTTGGGAAAGGAACTGCACAGCCCGAGCCTTTAACCATAAGCCTTTTGCGGACAATGTAGATCAAGATCAGACTGCACAGAACGTGCAATCTGATCTTAGATCTACACTGTCCTATAAGGAGATATTTTCCCCCAAAATACCGTTGAAGTAGCAAATTTTGGGTTTTTCACTATTGGCTTGAAAGTTTCACTTCACTATTTAGAAGGTTAAGGGTTAAATGGTGAATCACAGGAACTACATAAATAGGTGTACTATCTCCTTGATATAACTGAAATACTGTCGAAAGCAGCGTAAAAACATTATTCAAAAATCACTTATCCCCAAACACTCACAATGCAATTGAAAATTACTAGTGGATAGTAACAATCCAAATTTTACAATTTCATCCTCCCCTTTTTTTCGCCAGAAAATGCAACAACCTATCAGACAGTGTTGATATAAGATCAGACTACACGTCCTATGCAGTCTGATTTTGATCTTTACTGTCCGCAGATACACACTGAGTCGCGGCTGGCAGCTTAAAAATGAAGCTGTTTCTCGGAAATTAGGGTTCCATTGATGCCCCCATTCAAAATGTTCCTCTAATGAAGTTTTAATTAAACATTTGAATTTATGTGAAACGTACCCATTTAGTGCAGCACTCCTACTTGTATTAAATTCTGTATCTTTTGATCAGTTCCAAGATTTTGATGATCATCGAATTACATGGTACATTTACATTTTATAAGTTTTGAAATCCGTTCAAGGAGCAGCCCTTTACAAGCTTAACTCACCTCACGATTACCGAATAATCTCGTATTCTAACGATTTTGAGGAAAAAGGGTTTGAAAAATGTTTTGAAAACAAATTTCTTGTTCAAACCTTTATCAAACAATCCCATGGTTTTACGACCCTCGGGTAGAATGCCTTTTAAAGCATTGTGCGAAAAGGAGAAAATGTTGGTAAACAACATATTCTCCTTTCCTACAATATTATTTACCCAAATCCCATTTGCCTCATCAATTTTGTCGTCTGAAACAGCCCTCAATATTCACGAGTTCAATGACGAAATTTGTGTTTGAAGGGTGTAAAACATTGTGGGGAAAGAAGGAAGAAATGGTGACCAGTATTTTCTCATTTTCCCACAATATTTTCAAAAACATTCTACCTTAGGGCCATGAAACACTTGTGAGAATGTTCAGAAAAGGGATTAATCGGGAATTTTCAAATTGATCCTCTGTGGCAGCGCTGGTCACGTGCGGGTACCTTTAGGCAAGGTATTGTATAACAAGCAAAGATCTGTTTAAAGGGGGGGGGGGGGGCTATTTAGTGTCAATGCCCTAAATTAAAATTTCTTATAAAACAATAGTTACCAAAAACTAGATCGGTAACTGTGTCTTCTATATTACATCAGACATGACGTCATGATTTGTATACGAAATTTCGGAATCGATGGGTAAATTTCCACAGGTCTGTGCGAAACTCGGGCGCAAAATCTAGCATACCATACGTAGGCTACATTGCCCACTTAGAAAATATTATTGAAAAATATGTTTTTCTTTCTTTCGTCTTTTTTTTTTCTTTAGGCCTACTGATGATTTGCCAGCTATCGCCTTTCGTAAACCAGTGATCGCTTTTGAAGTTTGGTTGGATTCTAAAAGTCTAAATACTTCCCTTTAAACCCAGACTGCGAATAAACAAGCAAATTCTGCAATCTGTGAAATTTGCATGAAACTAAATATAATTTCACGCTCAGTTTATTTCCAATCTTGCATATCGATTAGAGGATTGCGTTTTTAGAATCGATTAAACTTGCAGCTTCAGATGTTTCATTCCCAGAAAGGTAATCAAAACCTAAACATACTGTAACGCTTTTCAGCACGATAGCGGTAACAGGGGCTTTTAAATTGCCTACGGTATACACCAAGATCAGACTGCACAGAACGTGCAGTCTGATCCAGGATCTAAACCATAGGCTAAACCTTTAACCCTTAAGCTGCACTGACCTTTTGCGGATAGTGTAGACCAAGATCAGACTGCACAGAACGTGCAGTCTGTTCTTGGATCTACACTGTCCGATAAGGAGATATTTTCTCCTAAAAATATGGTTGTAGCAGCACTATTCGGGTTTTTACTATCGTCTTGAACGTTTCAATTAAGTTATTTAGCAGGATAGGGGTTAAGATGAGAAAATTTCTGTGTTTCAGCTAATAAATGGTTGAATTTATTTTTTGGCGCTGAAAGAGTTAATCAACCCTTTTAATGACCCTTAGCAAGAAGCCTTTTCAAAACATTGTGGGAAAAGGAGAAAATGCTGGTAACCAGCATTTTCTCCTTTTCCCACAATGTTTTCTATTTTTCCCAAAACCAATTTCAATTTTTGAGTCACATTTAACTTGTCGTCTGCAATTGTTTTCAATTTGGACCAGTCTAAAAATTTTGTCGTGTGGTAAAGAGTTAAACTCGAGAATACTAGTTATCATTTTTTGCGAAATTTCGAGTGTATCGGCTGACTTGATGTGTCGGACTGACATTGATATGCCTTTGGAAAATAGTGTGGCAGACTGAATTGGATTGAAATAATTGAATACAAGTGCAATCGTTTAATTATAGTTTGTTCTTGTCTAATCGATTTCGTTGGTGTAGATTTCAGTTTCAAATTTCATACGGTGAGATTGCAGTTATCTGAACATGTGATATTTTACAGTCTCGCTGAAGAATGTTTTGGGGAAAAAACATGGCACAAGGAGAAAATGCTGTTATCCGACGTTTTCTCCTTCTTACCACGATGTTTTTAACTCTTTCAAGGTTAAGTCCCTTCATTTTAGCCACTTTTGATTCGTTGTCTGCAAATGCTTTTAATTTTAACGAGTCTACAATTTCGTCGTCTAAAAGGTTAGTTATAAATACAGTATAGGCTTAAATTGGCGTGAAAATAGGCTAGTCGCTGTTCATAATGCTCGTGCATGCAACCGCAACTTCTACTGCAATATTGTGGGGGAAAAAAAAAACATATTTGCACGTGTAGACAAACAGCCATCAAACGTTTAGTTAAAATGAGGTTTCGAGTGATGTCTATTTTCGTAAGACTGTTGGAGATGAAATCTTTTGATAGATTTAAGAAGACCTATAGATCTATCAGACTAACGATTAGAAAACATTAAAATTGAAGGAAGAATCCCTAAATTCCTGGAGCTAATTAACGTGACGGGATTAATTTTTTCAAAAAAGCTTTTAACTCTTTTTCTGCCGTTCTCGACCATAATTATGTGTATTTTACAGAGAGCTTAAAGCAAGACCAGCCTGCATATACGTGCAGTCCGATCTTGCTCCATACTCTCCCCCATTCTTTCAGTAGTCTCGGCTATGTGAACCTCATTTAATGTCAAAACCTGTCACATAATTCAATTTTATTATCGCCAACAGTTTGAATTCAACAGGATAAGTGTGGAATGGTTTACCTTACCAATCCTTGGGCTGTATTCACCAACCATTTGAACTTGCATTTTCCGTGTTATTTCTAGATTTAGAAAGTAACACAATCTGTGAATGGCTAAACCATTCGATTTAGCAATGGTTTAGCCAATCAAAAATTACGTTACATTCAGGTTGAGAAACCCCTGAAGAATTAGATTAAAAATGGTACCAAGAATAGTTTGTGAATAAAGGCCATGGGCCCATATCAATCAACTATTTTTGATTGCATTCTTGGTCTTATTCTCAATAATTTTCTACACTTCAACCCACTTCTTGGTCTTGATGCATTCTTGGTCTTATTATCAATAATTTTCTACACTTCAACCCACTTCTTGGTCTTGATGCATTCTTGGTCTTATTATCAATAATTTTCTACACTTCAACCCACTTCTTGGTCTTAATGCATTCTTGGTCTTATTCTCAAGAATTTTCTACACGTTAACCCACTTCTCCGTCTTAATGCATTCTCGGTCTTATTCTCAAGAATTTTCTACAAGTTAACCCACTTCTTGGTCTTAATGCATTCTTGGTCTTATTCTCAAGAATTTTCTACACTTCAACCCACTTCTTGGTCTTGATGCACTCTTGGTCTTATTTTCAAGAATTTTCCACACGTTAATCCACGTCTTGGTCTAAATGCATTCTTGGTCTTATTCTCAATAATTTTCTACACTCCAAATTTACCCACTTTTTGGTCTTATTGCAATCCTGCTCTTATTCTCAAGAATTTTCTACGCCTCAACGTTACCCACTTTTTGGTCTTATTGCAATCCTGGTCTTATTCTCGAGAATTTTCTACACCTCAACGTTACCCACTTTCTGACTGGCTAAACCGGGCGGTTTAACCAATCAATTAGAAATTGTATTACTCTCTAAAGTAAAAGTAAGAATTAGACTTAAAATGTAATTTAGACCTGTTTGTGAACACCAGCCCTGTAGTGTAGTATCATGAGGGGTCCTTTCAATCAATCATATCAGTTGCTTACCCAAAAAATAGTATACAGTTATGTAATGTCAGAACAGATTAAAATTGGTTCTGTATTTGAGCCATGATCTGTAAAAAGGGAGCTTGATGCATCTGCAAAAACTTTCGATCCAGGTCAGCCTGTGCAGTCTGCGCAGGCTTACCTGGACCGAAACTTTTCGCCATTGGTGGATTATCTGTATGCCAAAGGACCAGTGTACCTCATGATTCAGCCTGTTGTTAAAAAAGTGGCTATCATGGATCCATAATTATGTGATGGCCTGATTGGTATCATGCATTACGGAGATGAATTAAGCCCCACTTTGCCAGAGCATGGCCCATTTATACATGTAAATGACACATGCAACTTAGATAACTCAGCCCTTTGCCGCCTGAAATAGATTTACTGTAAACGACTCTAGAATAGTATTGTAGATAATATGGATAACTAACATGAATCATGGTAACAGAATAAAACACTTTTTATCACAGGACGAAATGTTAGACTGGTCTAAACTGAAAGCATTAGCAAACGACATAGTGAATGTGACACAAAAATGGGAATTGTCTGTGAAAGGTTAGAAAACATTCTGTGAAAAGGAGAAAATGCTGGTTTCCAGCATTTTCTCCTTTTTACACAATATTTCTAATAGCATTCTTTCTCAGGGTCGTTAAACCTTGGGATTATGTGGTAAAGGGTCTAACATGTTTGATTTCATTAAAAAGAAATGGCTTGGACCACATGTTCTATTATTGAGGTCACGCATGTGAATATAGGCCAAAACATTTAAGTCAAAAAGAGAAACCGCTCAGTATGAACACTTTATCTTTTCGCCAAACTGTTTTCAAAAGTGTTCTGCAGAACTAAAAAAAATCGTCTTCAAGACGTAATGAGTTGACCGAGTGGGCTTTTTCATTTCTAATTCAAGCTTGTGGTCAACGTTAATTTTCTAAGTTAGCGCCAAACCCAGTTATGTGATACAATCTATAATTAGTTAATTGGGCTGCTACGATTCCCCCGATTTTTTCCCCTCTCAAATGCAGTCTTCATTGAAAGGTGAATGACACTTTATGGAATTAAAGTGTGTGTTTGTGTGGGAGGGCAGGGAGTGCTCGCAGGTGCAAGGATGGCTTAGTAACGAAATGCAGTGGGCTTTCTCCCTAATGTCATTAATTGCCACTTTATGTCATGTGTCCGTATTCACCAACTATTCTGAATTTCATTCTTAGTCTTATTCTCGATTTAGGAAGTAGCACAACTTCTGACTGGCTAAACCATTTGGTTAAGCCAATGAGAACTTGTGTTACTTTCAAATATAGAAAATTCTTGAGAACAAGACTAAGAATGCTCTGAAAAGTGGTTGGTGAATACGGGCCCTTGTGTTTCTACAACGAGTGCTGCGCACAACACTTCTCTGAAGCTGCTAGCTGCTTTTGTACATAAACAAAGTCAAATACAGGTCGACGATGAGAGAGTGATGGTGTCTTTGTTACAATAACTTTCATTAACCCGAGGAAAGATTTTTGGCCGATCCGGATTTTTAAAACCCGCTATACTAGTCACCGGCATTTCCGTTTATTTACGTGTCTCACTGCACGAATATGATAATCATTATTCATGTTGTTTCTCACGAAATACGAAAATGTAAAATGTAGCTTGTGTAAGTCTTAAGTCATCTTATAGCACGTTTGCTCGTTCGTTTGTGAGTTCTTTTGTAAGTTCATTTATTTGCTCATTCATTTATTCCTTTACTGATTCATGCATTCCCTTTTCTTTATCTCTATTAATTCAAAAAGACTCTTCCCAGAAATAGCTGTGTTACAAATGTACGAAATAGTTCGCATTCTTTTTACTCAAGTGTTTCGATCGATGACTGGGGGTAAACAACGATATAATATTATTTATAATAATCAGACCAAGCCTACACAATCAGAAAAACTCTTGATGTTAATGGGGAAAAGACTGAGATAAAATGATAGTTGTTTTACCAAGTACAAAGTCAACCCTTTACCAGGCGCCAAAATTTAAAACTTGTTCAGACTGAAAGCATTGGCAGGCGACAAGGTAAATGTGGTTCAGTTGATGTTAGTGTACCTTCTTACGAACATGAAAGTTCGCAACAAATGCATTGCTCAAATACAAACCGCGCCGGCTGGGATTCGAACCGTCCTTTCGTTTATCGAGGTTTAAAAGACCAATACACTAACCCCTGAGCTAAAGAGAAGAAGCTATGCTGTAAGGAAGGAGTGATCTCCTGTAAGAACCTTAACTCTTTACAACCAACCAACAAAATTTTAGACTAGACCAAATTTAAAGCCTTTGCAGACGACAAATCAAATGTGGCTCTAAAACTGAAATTTGTTTTGAGAAGGGTAGAAAACTGTGGGAAAAGGAGAAAATGCTGGTTACCAGCATTTTCTCCTTTTCCCACAATGTTTTCAAAAAGATTTTTCTTCAGGGTCGTTAAAAGTCGGGATTGTGTGATAAAGGGTTAAAAGCAGAAGAAAAATTATGGGAAAAGGAGAAAATGCTGGTTACCAGCATTTTCTTCTTTTCCCATGATGTTTTCAAAAGCTTTCCTCGTCGGAGTCGTTAAACCTCTTAAATGTTTGGTAAACGGCTAAAGTGTTGCTCTCTGGGCTGTAAAGACGTAAATTTTGATATCTTCTTTGTACTTCAATTGTAATTAATGAAAAATTAATGGTGTCTAGTAGGCACTTAAATGAAGAAATAGTAATGTGAAGCAATTTTTTATATATGGGCCATGCTCTGGCAAAAGGGGGTTTAACGCATCTCCGTAATGTTTAATACCAAACAAGCCATCACATGATTACGGATCAATAATGGCTACTTTTCTGAACAACCGACTTAATCACTGGGTAAAGTTGTCCTTGAACATACAGAAAATTGACCAATAGCGAAAAGTTTCGGTCCAGATCTGCCTGCGCGGACTGTGCAGGCTGACCTCGGTCGATACTTGTCACAGATGCATAAAGCCCCCTTTCCTCAGAGAGTGTCCATTTCTGCAAAAAAAAAAAAAAAAAACATACGACAAGGATCAATTCTCTGCTACAAGAAACTAATCTTTTGTCAACACATATTTTTTTCCTAATTTCATGAAAAAAAAAAAAATCTTCCTCCACCTTGAGATATTTCCACTTCGTGACACGTAAACACATTTATTTTTACGCAAATAAAGTCCTTTGCAGAAATGGTTTACCTCGGTATCAGACTAGACTGCGCATGAGTGTGTGTCATTATAGTCTCTTAAGTGGTATCAACCGAAGTGAACTCAATGCATCGTTTTGAAAGCAAAAAACACTATCATACTTGCGGACAACTTCTGTCTGCTTGCAAAGCTCTGTTACCTTTTAAGTGCATTGTTTGTAGTTGGAGAAAATGTTAGAAACGCACAATTTCTCCCTTTTCAACAACATAATCTGGGTCCGTATTCACCAGCCATTCTTAAGAACATTCTTAATCACCAAGATTTTCTGAATTTGAAAGTAACACAACGTATGATTGGCTAAACCAAATGGTTTAGCCAATCAGAAGTTGTGTTACTTTTAAATTTAGAAAGTTCCGGAGAATAAGACTAAGAATATCCTTAAGAATGGTTGTTGAATACGGGCCCAAACACTATGTTGGCCTACTCAGGCATCAAGCCTTAAAATCCATTTTGTAAAACAACCAACTGAATCACGAGGTACACTGGTCCTTTGACAAGCAGAAAATTGACCTATAGCAAAAAGTTTCGGCCAAGGTCAGCGCAGTCCTAGCAGGCTGACCTGGGTCGATACCTTTTTGCAGATGCATTAAACCTCCTTTTAACAGAGCATGGCTCATATATTGCTGTCTTTTTTGGTAAAGTAAAGTTTCTCTTCCTGCCAAAGTAAACTTACAAGATCGGCAGCGGAACATCCTTGTTAGATGTGGCAATGGTCATAATACCTTCCGTTAGGCCCAACATCTTATTTTCCTTTTTGTAATTTTCCGTCTTCAAATACATGGGTATTTCACGGCAGTACACCTTGCCCCAACTCGACTCTCTGATTGATCACGAAAATCGATAAAAATAATAGCAAGGATAAAAACATTCGCACATGTACTTTTGAATTTAACTTGTAACAGAATGAAATAAATACAATTCAATAGTTATGAAATCAGAATTACCGTTTGAGAGAGAGAGAGAGAGAGAGAGAGAGAGAGCTCGATAGCTTTAAATACAGAACAGAGCAGAAAATATTTATCAGTGATCGATATTTCTGGTTTTCAATCCGTGCTCTTTGTATCCAAAGGCCCGATGCCAAGTTCTTCCCGTTCGAGGCGCTTCTTGAGCTGGATATCTGACATATTTTTGTGTGTCTGTGATGGAATTTGAGTAATGCAGGGAAAATTCCAATTTACGTTTTGTTATTTTTATTGAAAGCAACTTTAATTGTTTGATAATGGATAGTTCAGCTGCTGCAGACAGCAATTGTTTAGTCTCTAAGTCCATTTTATCTTGGTTTCAGGCATGATTTATTTTTATGAGGTTTCTTCGTTCTGAATCTAAATGTGTAAAAAAGAAAAGAAAAAAAAAAACCCTGCATCATTATAAAGGGAAATCAGAGAGAGCTTTCATTCACCGTAACGTCAACGAGAATAAGATAAAAACGAAATAAAAAAATTAATTCCACTCTTGATATATCTAATTCTATAGTACTTAATTAAGCAAACTAACTGTATCTTTGTTACAATAACAAGAGGAAGAGCATGTTTGTCTACCTTATAGACTGTCTCCTAATTAACCGTTAGCTTTGTTTGGAGATCGGATATATATGAGTCATGCTCTGGCAATAGGGGGCTAAATGCATCTCAGTCATGCATGATACCTAGCAAGTCATCACATGATCATGGATTCATAAAGTCCATTTTCTCTAACAACCGACTGAATCATGAGATAGACTGGTCCTTTTACATACAGAACACTGGCCAATAACGAAAAGTTTCGGAGTCGATACTTTCTCACCAAGATTCGCCGATTAAAGATCCAACCTCGTACCAAATTTTGACGAAATAGTTGTGAAGATGCAATATCAGTCAGGTTATTTTGCCGACTAAAAAGACCATTTTTATTAATTAAACGTTACGAGTATAAGGGTTGTCTACCCTTTTATATCATCCCTAGCGATCTATTCGAACACAAACAGATGTTTTTTACCTAATGTCTTGGCAAACTTAAACGTAGTTATTGATCATTATTATTTGAGCTGTCAGTCAGGAGCATGGTGCAACGTGCATTTTTTGTATGGAAAATCGATATTCCAAATGTTTTTCTATAGGCGATAAACATACCCTGTCATTTTTTTTTTATCAACTAATGATCAGAAAGTGATCTTTTCGCGTTAATAAGATTGGAAAACATATGGTAGAGTAATTTGATTTCTTAATTTATTTTCAGTTTTCTTTCTTTTTTTAGGGGTCTGATTGATCATCGTCATCATCATTATCATCACCGTCGTCTCCTTCTTCTTCTTCATCGTCATCGTCGTTATTATTACTATCATTTTATCACATGACCTCCACTGTTTTCAGTGTATTATAGCCATTATAAGATGTTCTTATTTTTACACCCGTTAGGTACATGATTTTGTGGAGTCATTTGTTAAAACAACGTGGGAATACTTATTTCCATAAGGCGATGGCCGATACAAATTTCCCGGTCAATTCAACTGTGAAATTGATGATTGTAGTACACCTTAGGTTTGTATCATTTTAAGATTCAAAATAATGTAAGCTTCTTTTTTTTTTAACAATGTTAGGCTTCAAACGCAGACTATCAAAAAGTATCAACCCAAGCCCGCTCACACTGACATGGCCGAATCTTTTGCTATTTGTAAATTATTTGCATGTTCAAGGACCATTCTGACTCATGAGCAGTCAAGGGCATGATGTGACTGAAATAATTTTGAAAGCGGCTCAAAACACCAATCAATCAATCAATCAATCAATCAATCAATGTAGATAAGTATTATATTCTAAGAATTCTGCTCAATAATGAAACGAAATATTTGTGTAACTGCGTTTCAAATTATCGCGGGGGTTTCATTTTTTTTTTTTTTGCGATGATACCCTTTTTAAAACGACCGTTGGACGGATTTTAAAAAATCCTGTCATGTTTAGTCTGTACTTTCTCTCCCTATATGTTTTTTTCGATATTTGGGTACATGTATATTGTGTTCGTTAAATTCTGGAGTCGTCCCTATTCGATATTTTGACAAGACAAAATACATTGTACTACGTACGTATAAATCCGAATAGAATATAAATATATCCGAATAAAATTTCTGATCGGTCCTACATATTAACATAAGTTATAAACTCCGAGACTAGCCAGACTGAGGTCGGCAAAGGCGTTGTACTCGACAATCATATGGCCAGTTTTTTAAATTTTGATTAGAATTAAATGTTTCAGCGCTATAAGCGAAAACACATGCTTTTGCAGACGGCGTAGGTCAAGATTAGAGTGCACAGAATATGCATTCCGATCTTTGATCTATATGGTCCGATTTGCTTAGTCAAGCGTTTAGAATAAAAATCTTTCTGAGTTTCAGTGGATTATATTTGAGCCATGCTCTGTGAAAAGGAGGCTTAATTCATCTGCGAAAAGTATCGGCCCGGGTCAGCCTGCGCAGTCCGCGCAGGCTGACCTGGGCCGAAACTTTTCGCTATTGGTCAGTTTTCTGTTTGCTATAGGACCAGGCTATCTCGTGATTCAGTCGGTTGTTAAAAAAGGTGGCTATTATGGATCCATAGTTATGTGATGGCTTAACCGGTATCAAGCATTAAGAAAATGCATTAAGCCCCCCTTTTGCCAGAGCATGGCTCATTTGTATCCGCTGGAAAAGGCTGAGGTTATATGAACCATGCTCTGTGAGAAGGGAGTTAATTGCTTCTGCAAAAAGTATCGACCCAGGTCAGCTTGTGCACCGTGCGCAGTCCACGCAAGCTAACTCTTTGCTCCCTGGACAATTTTCTGCATGTCCAAGTTCAAGTCTACTCCTACCTCGTGATACAGCCAGTTGTAAGACAAAATGGATTTAATGGGTCCATCGTTACGAGATGACTTGCTTGGTACAATGCATCACGGGGATGCATTAAACCCCGTTTTACCAGAGCATGGCTCATTAATGCTTGTGTTTGTTCCATTCTTTTCTCCTGTGGACTCCTGTGCCTTATAAAATCTGTACTGTAAAGGCACTGCGAGGAGACCAGTCCGGGGACTTACCATGATTGAAAAAGAAAAAAAATGCACTTAAGAGCAGTTAATTTGTCAAATTATTATACTACAGAGCTTCTTGACACGTATATATTTTTTCACCACGCGTTTTGTTTAATTATCTTGTCATCTTGCTTTTGTACTTATGTGTACATTTATGGCAAATAAAGTACATTGTATTGTATTGTATTGAATACACCTAGCAATAAAGTGGTCTTTAACTCTTTATGCGCCAAACATCTACTGGGCCCGTATTCACCAACCACTCTCAAGAACACTCTTAGCCTTATCCTCCAGACTTTTCCAAAGTCAAAAGTAATACACCTTCTCATTGGCTAAACCGTTTGGGTTAGCCAATCAGAAGTTGTGTTGCTTTCATATTTGGAAAATCTTGGAGAATAAGACAAAGAACGTTCTTGAGAATGGTTGGTGAATACGGACCCAGCAGTTGAACTCAAAATCTTTGGATGGCTTTAAATACAATCCACTGAAACTCAGAGAGAGTTTACCTTATAAGCGAGACTTAATAAGCGGACGGTATAGATCTAAGATCACACTGCACGTTCTGTGAATTTGACGTCAGACTCTTTAAGAAAACAGCAGATATTGGAGATATCTCAAGTACAGTAGTCCTGCAGGACTACTGTACTTGAGATATCTCCAATATCTGGTGCAGGTTTTACGATATTGTTATCGCCATGGTTTGATCTTGCACTACATCTGTTGTACCGGTATCATTGGTGATGATCTTTACCTGTCATCCACGTGCAATTTTCAACGCGTGTGTATTTCCTATTCAAATAAACAATGCATTACATTACGGCATGCCGAACCCCGGTAGCTCGATTGAAGGGTGCAGAGCTTGTACTCTAGGGCGGGTGTTAAGCCTGAATCTCGGCTAGGAAATGTCGACGATTGATGCAAGCGTAATTGACACATGCTCTGTGAATATGTGGCTTAATGCATCTGCAAAAAGTATCGGCTCATGTCAGCCTGCGCAGTCCGCGCAGGCTGACATGAGTCGATACTTTTTGCTATTGGTCTATATTCTATCTCATGATTAGCCAAGCCCCCGTAGCGTACAGGATTTGTGAACAGGAGGTCGCTGGTTCGATCCCCGGCTTGGCCAATTTCTTTCCAAGGATTGATGATAGTCATTGCGACAGGATTCATTCCTCTCTCACCGCTGATCATTGTTTCGACGATGGTCATGTGGGAAAGCAGCCAGTGGCTTGGAAAGAATATTGTGCGGAGTACTGGTAAAAGAAACTCCAGGAAAGCATGGATAGGTGCACTGGCCGCCGCGATATAACTGAAATAAAGTTGAAAACGGCGTTAAACACCATACAATCAGTCAATCTCATGATTCAGTCGGTTGTTAGACAAAATGAATGTTATGGATCTATAATTATGGGATGACTTGCTTGGTATAACGCACCACAGACATGCATTAAATTTCCCTTTTGCCAGAGCAGGGCTCAGGTAGTTTCGACTTTGTTTTAGCGTTATTTTAACCCTTAGAGCGCTGAATTTATGAAATAAACCTTTTCAGTGAAGAAAAACATCCGAAATATTGTCATTTCAAGGTTGTTTTAGCCAGAAGGTGTATTGAAGTAGCTGACAGTGTAGATCAAAGATCAGACTGCACATTCTGTGCAGTCTGATCTTGATTTACACTGTCAGCAAAAACAAGTTAAGTTGGTTCCAGCCCTTTAAGGGTTAACAATATTGCAGTCATGTCACGGCGATAATTTCATAATTAATTTCTTTTCAGTCTCATTAGTGCTAGGTTGGGGCTTTGAATTCTAACCCTTTAACAAAACAATGTCGTGTTTTGGGGCTATACAGCGAAAAGGTTTTTGAAGACATTGTTTGAAACGGAGAGAAAAAAAAATGGTGACCAGCCTTTTATCCTCTTTCAACTTTTCAGCAGTGTTCCCTACCCTTTCACAAATACAAATCCCAAAGTTTGAGACACCTTTCATTAACCGTCTGCGTATGCTTAAAAGACAGCCCAAACAGTATTAGGAAAGCCCCTATGTGACACTCCAAATGTACAAGAAAGGTGCCTTCTGAGATAAACAACCTCGATTAATGCGGGGGGGGGGGGGGGGGGGGGGAAGAGAGAAAGCAATTGAACTGAAAATTTGAATGTCGTTCTGAATCGCTTTTTAAAGAAGAAAACTTTAAATTTAATCCTTTACCACACTGGCCATACTTGTTTTAACGAGGCTTAGGGAGGAAAGCTTTTGAAGACATTGTTGTAAATGGGAAAAAAATGATAGGGGACAAATCTATCATTGATCCACATCAAATTTGTCGTCTGAAAAGGCTTTGAATTTGGACAAATCTAAAGTTTTGTCGTCTTGTAAAGAAGTTATTCTCGGATTAATACTTTAAAAAAAAAAACTATCGTCGTACTTAACTTCGCTGATCGTGAAATAACGAACGGTTTTTCTCGTATGATTGTTACTGAATACAACATAGAGATTAAGTTCTTAACTTTGAGACTTTCTTTCAAATTAAAATCTAATGTAGAAATTATCTCACTATCTGAAGGATTTATATTAACCCTTAAGGACTGAGCACGAACTCGGCTGAGCACTGACTTAAGTTTTCTTCAAACACAGGCACGTTTTATTCAAACACAGGCACAATGGAACGTAAAGAAAACTTTGTGGGATTTTCGCGAACAGAGACAGATTAAGATCAAACTGCACAGACAGGGCTGTCGGATCTTAGAACTTTAATATCAGATTTTCATGAGCTTATAAATAAAAACCGCCTTGAAGTCTCAACAGTTAATCGTGCGTAGATTTTTTTTCTCCAAATTGACAATGACCATCGAACCAGTCTGACACAGAGTTTGACACCCATGGCTCACTGTCAAAGGTCGTGAAATTACTTGCCTAACTTGGCCAATATTCTGTCTGGTGCTGTCATTCGAGATATCAGAGCTGAAAAAAGTGCAACATCTAACGGTTCTTGTGCCAAATAAGTCAATCTGTCTATTTCCGCGAGTTAACACACAAAAAATAATTCCGCTGCAAATGAAGTAACTTCTTCGATAAAGCTAAGAAACAAAAAAAGGGCGGCGTGGATCTAATATCAGACCACGAGTTTTCTGCAGTCTGACCTTAATCTACGCCATCCACAGTTGCTAATAATGATTCAAGATTTTATTCATTACATACACATGCATTTCGTATCATTACATCCATGTTACAAATTAATAAGTCATTTCAGATAATGAGTTTTAATGATCAAATGCAATAACAATACAAGGAAAAGAAAATAGGAAAAGTGGAGAATGAGTACGGACGATTTAACCCTTTCCCAAACGACAGATTTTGGACTGGTCCAAACTGAAAGAGTTTGCAGACGACAATTTTAAATTTGATGAAAATGGCAGAAAGGTCTTAAAAAGGGTAGAAAACACTGTGTGAAAAGGAGAAATTGCTCGTTACGAGCAATTTCTCCTTTTCCCACATTGTTTTCAAAAGACTTGTACTGCAGACACGTGACAACCAGGGCTTGTTTGGGAAAGGGTTAAGTTTTTAAGTATAGTATCGTATACGTTTTCCTTACTGATGGCAATGCTTACTTCTGCAGTGATCAAAAGGTCAATTACAGATGCAACTCCACCGATCAGCCATATTACATGTACTACACTGTGCGAAAGTTTTTACTTCAACACATAACAACTTACCAAACGATCTCGTGTTCTAACGACCCTGAAGAAGTAAACTTTTGAAACCATTGTGTGAAAAGTAGAAAAACCGGTGACAAGAATTATCTGCCCTTTCCACAATGCTATCTGCTCTTTCAGAGACCAGACTTCAACTGATTTGTATTTGAACGAGAAAAGAATCATGTCGCATGGCAAAAGAGTTAAATGACTCGTAAAATACAAAACCCATAGAAAACACAGGCCTAAGAAAGTGTAGCTTTAAAGCTAAGTTAATACACTGGTAAAATAGTTGTTGTTGTATGGTTGTATGGTGTTTAACGCCGTTTTCAACATTATTTCAGTTATATCGCGGCGGCCAGTGCACCTATCCATGCTTTCCTGGAGTTTCTTTTACCAGTACTCCGCACAGTATTCTTTCCAAGCACTGGCTGCTTTCCCACATAACCATCGTCGAAACAATGGTCAGCGGTGAGAGAGGAAAGAATCCTGTCGCAATGACTATCATCAATCCTTGGAAAGAAATTGGCCAAGCCGCATTGGTAAAATATACAGACTGTATGAAAAAAGTCTTGCCAACAGAACGCTTAAATGTATGGATAGCGACATATTTTTATTTCAGCCCAATTAACCCTTTACCACACAATCCCGACTTTAACAACCCTGAGAAAGAAGCCTTTTGGAAACATTGCGGGAAAAGGAGAAAATGTTGGTAACCAGCATTTTCTCCTTTTCGCACAATGTTTTCCACCCTTCCAAAAGCATATTTCATTTCTTAAGTCACGTTTATTTTGTCGTCTGCAAATGCTTTCAGTTTGGACTAGTCTTAAATTTTGTCGTTTGGTTAAGAGTTAAACAGCAGATAAAGAAATATTTAGGGTGAAAAGACTCTACGCTTATATTTATGGTCACTTGCTAACGGAGCAATAGAAGAGTAGACGACATTAATCATGGATAAAAGGCGCTTTACAGCTTCCATAATAAAGTAGCAAAGGTTTCAGATTGTTCTTTTTGTTACAATTAGTCAACAAATCTATAAATCTGTACTTACTTTTTTTTTTGTAATAATATTTTTATTATGTTTTTGACGAATATCGATATACATATCTCAAATCAAGACAATTGATACTCGTCTTCTATATCTGGCAGCTTCTTTCTTTTTGTGTAATACGATTTCTACCATACCTGCCCGTCTCTATTCTTAAATTATGCGACGAAACTCGAAGACGAATCAACATAAAGATATTTAGTTTGTACCTTCTGGATGTAATTTTCCAAACCAAAATTCGGTTTCAGGTGAAAATGCTAGTGATTTAGAACAGAGTTATTTTCTATGTTGGACATCCAAGATTGTTTGAAACAATCTAATAGCCGATTCTTAAAACCTGAAATAAGTTGCTTTTCATTATATTTGAACTCCCAATATTCTGAAAAACCAAAGTTACTCAATATTGTTTTGACATTGTACGACAAATTCAGCTTACCTATGGAACACTTAAATAAGGAATTTTCGTACACCGTTCTAAGTATAATATTCTCTGTGTGTACCAGCTTTAACCCTTTACCAAACAATCCCGGGTTTTAACGACCCAGGGAGAGAAGCCTTTTGAAAACACTGTGGGAAAAGGAGAAAATGCTGGTAACCAGCATTTTCTCCTTTTCCCACAATGTTTTCTACCCTTCCCAAAACAAGTTTTAATTTTTCATTCGAATTTATTTTGTCGTTTGCAAACGCTTTCAATTTGGACCAGTCTAAAATTTTGTCGTTTGGTAAAGAGTTAACCAATAGTTGATGATCTGAATATACCACTTAATGTATAATGGGGCTCTACCGAATTCGCCGTAAATTAGCTGCTTTAGAACAATTAAGCTTAACTCCTGCGTTTACAGAATCTTTAGTGTATTAATTTTGTTCTAACTCTTTAGGTTTACTAAACCCCCAGACTGGACAACCATAGTTTAAAACTGAGCCGACAAAAGCATAAAAAAATCTTCTAGTGATACTACTAGGCTTAGGTCAAATTTTGCTATATTTCTGAGTAACACATTCATTTAAATTTAAAAAAATGAAAACATTGTCTTTGAATGGGTTAAGTAGGTGAAAAAAGCCCAACTGGTTAAAGTTCAAATTCCGTCAGCCAGAATACCTGAACTAATATCTGACATTGTAGACTTTAGATCAGATTGCTTGTTCTTAATCTTTCACCTGACCACAAAAATCTATAACTTGTCCAAATACTGAACGCATTTCCAGACGACAAATTCAGTGTGGCTCAAACGATGCTATTTCATCTTTCAAAAGTAAAAAAAACATTGTGGGAACAGGAGAAAATGCTAACCATCATTTTCTCCTGTTCCCTCAATGTTTTCAACCGATTTCTTCTTCAGGGTGGTTAGAACTAGGGATTGTAAAGAGCAAATCTATTCTCGGTCTATACTGTCGAAAAGCGACCTATATACTTTACCTTTAAAAGCTCTCCAAATCCCAAGTTTCATGGCAATACAATTTTAGAACATAAGATATATGCATCCCTTTTTGAAGTCATAAACATTTCTATGTTAATACCCATGTGCAAGCTAATCTCGGTTTGTTCCAAAGAGATCAAACAATTTTTTTGGCAATCATAATAGGTGTAAAACCATCTCTGAAATCAAAAATACTAGAAAGAACTTTAATTTGAAATAACTTTACTATTCCTTCGGCGATTTCTCTGAGTAAGTCAGTTCTTTCTTTCTTTCTTTCTTTTCTTTCGTGTTTGTTTTTTCTGCACATTTGACAGTATAATCAATGATTCTGGCGAACGCTAGTCTCTATTTTAATGCAAGACATACTTCCACAAAACTTAGTCACAGATTAAGTGTATGGAAGTATTTAACCCTTATCCCCCTAAATAAGTTAAATAAACTTCCAAGCCGATAGCAAAAACCCGAATAACGTTACTTCAAACTTATTTTTTTATGAAAAATATCTCCTTATCAGACGACGTAGGCCCGAGATCAGACTGCACGTTCTGTGCAGTCTGATCTTGATTCACACCGTACGCCAAAGGTCAGTGAGTCGCGCTTAGCATGAAAAAAAAAAACAATCGTTTGTCACCCAACGTCAATTGGACATATCACTAATTAGTAAAAGTGACAAAAATGACATCCATCAAACGAGAGGAAAGTTACTTTTTTTGGTAATGATAACTTAGGAAAACTTTTTGGAAAAAAAGAGAGGAAAATGAAATGTTTGATATGGAAAACAATACTGTATGGGAAAACACACAATCGCTCGTTTAACACAATATTTCTGAAAGTTTTTTTCCCGTCGAACAGGGGCGTAAAAAGTCATATTCGTACAGTAAAGGTTAACTTACAAATGGTGCTCCAAGGCTTCCGTCATATTTCACTGAGAGGTTGTTTATGTTCAATGAAGCAACTTAAATAATCCAATTAAAAGAACAGAGGTTGCCCAGGGACATAATTATCATGACATTTAGATGGAAGAGTGCATGTTCACCCTTAAGCTGCTAAGCGCGACTCACTGACCTTTTGCGGACAATGTAGATCAAGATCAGACTGCACAGAACGTGCAGTCTGATCTTGGATCTACACTGTCCGATAAGAAGATGTCTATGCATATCAAAAGGAGCTTTGAAAACAGAAAATTTGGTTTTTTACCATCGACTAGAAAGTTTCTTTTTACTTATTTAGCAGGATAAGAGTTAATCAATATCTTAGTAGAACGATGACGTTTTAACCCTCTTTGAGCTGAATAAGTTAAATGAAACTTTCAAGCCGATAGTAAAAACCCAAATGTTGCTATTTCAAAGGTATTTTGGGGGAGAAATATATCCTTATCGAACAGTGTAGATCCAAGATCAGACTGTACGTTCTGTGCAGTCTGATCTTGATCTACATTGTCCGCAAAAGGTCAGTGAGTCGCGCTTAGCAGCCTAAGGGATATACTCAGAGAGGGCAGTGATTTCTTGAGTCTTTTTTCGGTGCTTACAAGGGCATTTTGGTTTGCAAAGACACAAAGGGGCGCGAAAAATACAACGACGTTCTTTGAATCAGATAGGGCCATGTTTCCCCATTTATCTCAGATACATCGGTTAAGACGATTTGCTTTGCCGAAAGACAGAAAGATAATTTATGCAAACAGTGACAATAATGTTCTTGGCCTACAAAAAGAGGACCATAATTCATAATAAATATGTCTTTTACCGGTGCTTACATATGGCGATTTGTTGAGGCAATGGAACAGAACAGACAGAATAGACAATTTATTTCAGTACTTAGGCCATTAGCCCATAATACAACATCATACAACATAATCATCATAATGTACAGAGCGAATTAGAAGTAAATGTGTTAGCTGTTTACCAATCGATAAAAAAAAAACCAAAGACAAGAGCCGACATAGGGCAATGACGATTTTGAACTCTGACAGGAGACCATGTTTCCGTAGATTTTCTGACATTTATTTCGGACAATTTGCTTTTCCAAGACACACACAAAGTTACGTTATCAGTGACGATGGCGTGTTTAAACTCGAGAGAGCCACGCTCTTCGGTTTTTAATGATGCTAATTTTGGACAGTTTACTTTGTCGGACAAAATAAGACACACAGAGGATAATGGAGTTCTTAAACTGAACTTGAAGACGGCCGTGTTTCCTCAGCCTTTCCTGATTCTTTCCCAGGACAACTAGCCAGAACACAGACAGGGACACAAAAAGTGGAGATCTTGAACCATAAAAACTTTTCGGCTACGTTTTTACCTGTTCTCATTTATGACAATTTGCTTTGTCAAACGACACAAAGGGACGCAAACGGTGACGATGATGTTCTTAGACGCAGACAGGATCACGTTCCTTTTGTCCTAGCTTATGCTTATTTGGGATAGATTGCTGTGCAAACAGACACAGGGGGCGCAAACAGGTCATTATTAAATTTCAGTCAGAGCTGAATGTGAGCTATGCTCTGTGGAAAGGGAGCCTAATGCATTTGCAAAAAGTATCGACTCGGGTCAGCCTGCGCAGTCCGCGCAGGATGACCTGGGTCGAAACTTTTCGCTATTGGTCTATTTTCTGCATGTTTAAGGACCCATCTACCTCATGATTCAGTGGGTTGCAAGACAAAATGGATTTAATGGGTACATGATTATTTGATGTCTTGCTTTGTATCATGCATGTCTCATTCTGTTTCAGGTGTCTCTTCCGATACCTATGTAGGGCAATTTACTTTTACTAAAAGGAACAAGGGGACACAAGTACTGATGTTGATGCTCTTAGATCTATAGGTTGACATGTTACCGAAACTTTTGTAGAGTCACAAAGCGGACTAGGACGTTCCTTTCTCTTTACCAAATGACCAGAATTTAGATTTATCCAAAATCAAAGCACTTGCAGTCGAAAAACTAGGTATTACTCGAAACATGAACTTTGTCTTTCAAAGGGTAGACAGCACTGTGGAAATAGGAGAAAGTGTTGGTTACCTGTATTTTCTCCTTTTCCCACAATGTTTTCTATAGCCTTCTTGTCGGGGTCATTAAAACACGGAGTTGTTTGGTAAAGGGATTGTATGTTGCCAGCAGTTAACCCACGAATAAAGAACACATGTTTTTCGTTTTAACCCCGAGGCTGTGCGACTCAAGGGCTTTTTGCGGACAGTGTAGATCAAGATCAGACTACACAGAACATGCAGTCTGATCTTGAATCTACACGGTCCGATAAGGAGATATCTTTCCCCCAAATGCCTTTAAAATAGCAAAATTTGGGTTTTTACTATCGGCTTGAAAGTTTCATTTCACTTATTCAGCAAAATAAGTGTTAATCTTATACTCTTTTCCAACCATTCGCTAGCTGTATACATTTTCTTTCTTTTTCTACACCGACATATCAGCAGTCGAGTGAAACACTCACATTCATTCTCACTGAGGGAAGGTTTGAGAAAGGGAAATGTCATAATTCTTAAGTGCTAAAAGGTTTTTGCCATTCGAACCGACACAGTTTCTCCTGTGCAGAAGCGGGCTGTTCGCAATTAGGATTCATTCAAAATGCATTTGCATAATAACTCTATCTTCTCTTTAACCCTTAACCTGCTATGTAACTAAAACGAAACTTTCAAGCCGATAGTAAAAATCCAAATACTGCTATTTGAAAGGTACCCCGGGGAGGAAAAATATCTCCTTATCGGACAGTGTAGATCCAAGATCAGACTGCACGTTTTGTGCAGTCTGATCTTGATCTACACTGTCTGCAAAAGGTCAGTGAGCTGCGCTTAGCAGCCTAAGGGTTAACGTATGAGTATTACTTCACGAAGGTGACCTTTTGCGCCTTGCAGCGAAATCGTTTTGGAAAACATTGTGACAAAGAAATTCAACTTGAACATTCAAATGCGATGTAATGTAATTTAGTCTTTTACCAAATATCGCGTGCTCTTTAAAAAACATTGTGGAACAAGTGAAAAAAAATGCTGGTAACCAGCATTTTCTATTCTTCCTACTCTAATTTCTACCCTTACAAAGGCTATTCCGATTGCAAAGGCCTTCAATTTCGGCAGGTCCAAGATTTTACCGTTACTGAACGAATCCATGGGAATTGTAACGCATAGTACTCTGCCAAAATTCGGATTTTCATGTCGTTCGCCAGAACGACCCAAGTTATTTCGTTTCTTGGAAATGTTTGCCCGAACTTTTTTGTTGAAGGCGTGAATATTGTTATTACCTGTTGGATTTGGCACTATAGCTCACAATAGATCTCGGCTATAGTGTAAAAGAGCCATAACCTAGCAAAAGGGGGCTTAATGCATCCCCGTGATGATACTAAGCAAGTCATCAGCTGATTATAGATCCATATAAACTATTTTTTCTAACAACTGACTGAATCATGCGGCAAACTGGTCCTTTGACATACAGGAAATTGACCTATAGCAAAATGTTTCGGCCCAGGTGAGCCTGCGCGGATTGCGCAGGCTGACCTGGGTCGATACCTTTTGCATATACATTAGGCCCTTTTAGGTACAGAGTATGGCTCAATTATGAGGGGAAAAAGCCTTACCTGGAACGAACCGTGAACTGCATCAAATGGTCACGTGGGTTCGCCAATTACAATTTACCTTTCAACGCTTTCAGTGCGAAATATCCAAACTCGACCTCTTTCGACCTAAAAAATACAATCCACTGAATCTCAGAGTGACTAATTTTTTTCCGCAAGGCTTGATAAAGCCTTGGGGCGGTATAGATCCAAAATCAGACTGCACATTCTTTGCAACTGGTCTTAAGTTATGCCATCCGCAAAGTCTCTGTTTTCGCCTATGGCACTTAAATGGGTCATTTCTAATGTCAAAATAAGATGATAAGAAGCATTTGCGGATGGCTTTGATCAAAATCACAGGGATTTTTAGCGTTTTTTTTTTATGGTTTACATGTATATATAATACAAGGGATGCAACTGACATTATCGGCAAATTCTACTTGTCATCACAAAAACACAAGTTACTTCGTCAATTTTACAGATAATCACATAAGGTCTACTTTATCTAGCTCATTACACATTTTTCTAGCGAAAAATAACGTGGTTTCATGACTAAACGTTCAATTATTTGTACTACAGAAGCCGGTTTCTCGACAAATAGGTCGAAATTGTTTGGTCCGACACGAGTTCGTTCAGTGCGCTTGTCAGAGTAAATCTACTATTCTGTACAAGATCATGGCCAAAATACTTATCGGTCTGATAAAACAAGTAAATATCGTTAACCAACCTTCGTTGTTTAATAATAACACGAAGAATACAGCTCCAAATCGTCCGATGTTTGATCGATTCACTCAAATTTCAAAGAAGCAGCCATAATTGTTGTCACGTGATCAAAATGTATCAAGGCATTTCATTGGTCGGATTTTGGTTCGATTAGATTGTTACGATCTCGGATTTAAATCGCACGCTTCTTCTTCTACATTGTGGCTATATAGTATACTAGAGATTAGAGTGCAGAGGGATCGAAGCACGGTCATCTCCTTGGCATTTCAAACAAAATCTGATAGCAAATGACTTCAACAACATTCGCGGCCAACCGATTTGACTTAATCCTTATCCTGCTAAATAAATTAAATCAAACTTTCAAGTCGATTGTAAATACCCGAATGTTGCTATTTCAAAGTTATTTTTTTTAGAAAAATATCGCCTTATCAGACAGTGTAGATCCAAGATCAGACTGCAAGTTCTTTGCAGTCTGACCTTAATCTACAATGTCCACAAAGGTCCTTGAGTCGCGCTTAGCAGCCCAAGGATTGAGACATCAATGCAAGGGAAGACATCATAACGAGCGAATCTTCCTTTGCCGAGTTGTTTTCAAAAGTAGCTTGATACATGACGTAAAAGGTCTGTGCCTTATAATGTACTAAAGTCATTTACAATCAAGTACACACGAAACAAGGGTCAGGGACTTAATTTCAGACATGACAGACAGTAGATCTCATTACGTTAACCAACAGAATGAACACATTATAGTAAGATAGGAAACCGAAAAAACTGGATGAAAACTAATCTCTCATCATCTGCGCACAGAATACTCGTCTAGACAGCCATTGTCAAAAGTCGGCTTCATTTGTTGATGGAACCTTTAGGTTTTTATTCCAAGAAATAGAATAAATTACCACATTAAAGCTAGCTCGAATCAAAAACCATCTTGACATTCAAATCACTCTCTACCACATGCAATTTTCCTCTTATACTTTGATAAGTAGAACACCTTCAGTTTAAAGACCACTTTATTGCTAAAGGTATTCAATCATATTATATAGTAAGTCCCCAGATTGGTCTCCTCACAGTGCCTTTATAGTACAGATTCAACAAGGCATTCGAGTCCACAGGAGAAAAGAAATGTGTAAATACAATCATTAATGAGGCGCACTCTGACGAAAGGGATTTAATGCATCTCTGTGCTGCATTATACCAGGAAAGTCATCTCATAGGTATGGATCCATAAAATCCATTTTGTCTACCATACGACTGAATTATGAGGTAGACTGTCCTTTGATCTGCAGGAAATCGACCAATAACAAAATGTTTCGACTCATCTCAGCCTGCGCGGACTGCACAGGCTGACATGAATCGATAGTTTTTGTCCTTTTTGACTGAGCATGGCTCTTTTGTAATGAATCTCGTCTTATAATAGAATTGTAATATAATAGAATTCCGTCTACGTAGAGGTTCGGGACAGAGTTGGTAGTTGCAAACCTCCATTTACTTTTCCTTCCAAAGCCGTCCACATACGAACGTGCAGTCTGATCTTGGATCTACACTGTCCGGTAAGGAGATATCTTTCCTCAAAAATACCTAAAATACCTTTGAAACAGCAGAATTTGGGTTTTACTGTCGGCTGAAAAGTTTCGCTTATTTAGCAGAATCAATGTTATCCCTTATCCTGCTAAATAAAAGAAATGAAACGTTCAAGCCGATAGGAAAAACCCACTTTTTTCCCATTTCAAAGGTATTTTTTGAGGAGAGATATTTCCTTATCGGACGGTGTAGATCAAAGATTAGACTGCACGTTCTGTGCAGTCTGATCTTGATCTACGCTTTCCGCAAACGGTCAGTGAGTCGCGCTTAGCAGCCTTAAAATTAAGCAAAGAGGTAACTCTTTCAAGACCAATGAAATAAATATCATCATATTCAATTTGTAAGGAAGGCCAATAACTTCCAGCTTAAAGGCTGTTATTGTCATAACAACCTAAAAATATCGGACAGTGTATATCCAAGATCAGACAACATAGTCTGATCTTGGCCTACACCGTCTACAAAACCACTAAAGGTCTTAGTTGAGGGCAAGACTTTATCAGCATCTTTGGTTTTGCAAAGGAAGACACTCTCTAGTTACGGCCAAGGAAACACAATCATGTTTTTTATTCAAAATCCATTTACATAATGACGTTTTTATTGCTTGCTTTCTCACATAATAACCCCCTGAATAATGTTGTATCATTTAAGGGGGCTTTTGATCGCACATGGCTTATTGTACTCTAAATTTACACAATCAACATTTCTAGGCCACCATTTTCTCCATGCAGCAGGCAAAGGTTGAAAACATTCTGCCAAGGGGGAGGGGAAGCTTTACTGGTCACGAACAGTCCTTTTCTCTTCAATAACTTTTAAACTTGTGACAATGTACTGAACTATATTTCAAACTGATTATTAATATTTTAAAGAAATAATTTTAAAGTAATCCATTGCAAACTTGTTACAGCATAAAATGGGTGAATTCTTCTTCGGAGTGTTTGATAAATGATGTTGTCATTTTCAATAAGTAGAAAATACTCCAATATCTCTATTTGTAAGACATTATTGCTAAATTATCTCACGAAATATCAAACAGTGCAGTTCCATATTTAGAAAGCAAGTTGTTTGCAGCTAAAATCTAGTATCGTGTTTACCCTTTTCCACACAGTTTTAACGACCTCGAGGTAAAGACCTTTGAACATATAATGGGAAAAGGAGATGCTGGCATTTTCTCCTTTCCCCACATTCTTTTCTACCCTTTCAAGGACAAATTTTCAGTTTTGAGCAACGGTTGTAATTTGCAAAGGCTTTAAATTGGCACCAGTTCATTTTTTGTTTGGTTAAGAATTAACTCTTATACTGATAAATAAGTTAATAAAACTTTAAAACCGATAGCAGAAATTCGAATAATGTTATTTCAAACTTATTTTTGGAGAAAAATATCTCCTTAACGGACAGTGTAGATCCAAGATCAGACTGCACGTTCTGTGCAGTCTGATCTTGATCTACAATGTCCGCAATAGGTCAGTGAGTCGCGCTTAGCAACTTACCGGTTAGGGGGCTTAAAGATAAATAGTAAAGTATACCTGCAGAAACATAACACTCAGCAAATAGTTCTGCCTATCCCATTTCATTGTTGTTATTCTTTTTTCATCGTTACCCTTTGAAAACCTCCAACAAAGTTTACCAGATGCTCTACAATTTATTATTGGAGTTCGAGAACGTTTGATCTTTGACCTCGGTAAATAGTCAACAAATTGAATTGATATCAGATACAGTAATTTCTAAACTCAGCATGTTCTCGCCGAGGATATAATTGGTTTTGGCTTTCTCATATTTCTGATATACCCAAAAGTCTTCCAGAATGTTTCACCTCAGCCTATAGAATGGCTATAATCAAATCTTTACCAGGCGACAAAATCTAAAACTCCATAAAATTGAAAGCATTTGCAGACGACAACTTCAGAGTTGCTCAAAAGTTTATTTCTGTCTTTGAAACGGTAGGAAACCTTGTGGGAAAAGGAGAAAATGCTGTTTACCAGCATTTTCTCTTTTTTCCTCAAGGTTTTCAAAAAGTTTCTTAAAACTCGGGATTGTTTGGTAAAGGGTTAACATTTGAAATAAGAAGGCTATACCACGAATTATTGGTTATATACTCTGGTTATCAATTTAGAACCACCAATTTCATTTTTAATGTAGCTTTTAAGCGAAAGCCAAGTTGTATTTGTCCACATACAGTTCAATTTGTCACTCCATGCTTAATTTGGTGAGAGAAAATAAATCCGATGTACTCCTTGCGAATCAATGAAACCAAACCGTGATTAAGTGAAAGATCTGCTCTTAGAAACAAAAACAACGCCAACATCATCATCAACAACAGTGACAGCACCAACACAAGCTCCTCCTAGAAACAACAATAACAACAACAATAATAACAAAAACATAGAGCCTGTTTGCTTAGGCTACTAAGCGCGACTCAATGACCTTTTGCGGAAAGTGTGGATCAAGATCAGACTGCACAGAACGTGGATCTACACTTTCCGATAAAGGAGATACCATTTTCCCCAAAATTGCCTGTGAAATAGCAAAATTTGGATTTTTACTGTCGATTTGAATGTTTCATTTTACTTATATAGCAGGATAAGAGATAAAGATGCTCAAAGTCGGCCGAGTGTGCAAGGTGTTTATTTCTGACACATAATCCCTGATTTCAGTGCTTACTGTAAATAGAGTAGGAGCAAGTTATCGAAGTTATCTACTCTGTTTAAACCTTTAACTCTCTACCACACAATCCTGAATCCTAATGACCCTGGGAAAGCTTTTGAAAACATTGTGGAGAAAGGAGAAAATGCTGGTAAGCAGCATTTTCTTCATTTTCCTCAATGGCTTCCACCCTATGACAGTCAAATCTAATCATTTTAGTTACATCTAAATTGGCCTCTGCAAATCCCTTTAATTTGGACAAGTCGAAAATTTTGTCGTTTGGTAAGGAGTATGGCACTGAAATGATAAAATGGGCATTTTTTCAACCGAAAGGGAAAGAGAACGACTTAAGTACGAGTATTATTTGGAGCCTTTTATAGCATTTTCTTGCTCAAATACTTTACTTAGAAATGGCTTTTAAGCAGCAATAGAAGTTTCCCCGATAAAATTTCCGTTAGAGAAAAAAAGAAGAAGGTCAAAGTAAAAGGTAATCTCATCTATACTTTAATTTTTTGCATTCCTACGGCATTTTTTTGTCTAAATTTGGCGTCTATCTGAAGAAGTGTTCAATTATTTCATTCTGAATTGGCTCTCAGGCAGCTTAGTTTAAACAACAGCTACTTTTCCAACAATATATGTTAAAAACACGTAATTGTTTGGTAAAGCGTTAATTCTTTACCACGCGAGAAAATTTTAGACTTGTCCAAATTGAAAACAATTGCAGACGTCAAAATAAGTGTGACTTAAAAATTTAAATTTGTTTTGGGAAGGGTAGAAAACATTGTGGGAAAAGAAGAAAATGCTGGTTACCGGCATTTTCTCCTTTTCCCACAATTTTTTCAAAAGCATTCTTCTTCAGGGTCGTTAAAACTCGGGACTGTGTGGTAAAGAGAGCTACTGCTGTAAATCGATTGTCATATATGTATCTTGAATGGTAAAGAAACAGAGCCCTTAGCGTGCTGTAACATGTAAAACTATTGTACAAAGATAAGAATAAAAATTACAACGTGAAAAAGAAAGCTACCTCGCATATCCCAGTACTTTCGCTTAAAGTCACTAAGTAGATAAAACATTTTTAAAAGTGCCAAATTGAATTATGCGTGGAAATATTACCCAGTCTTTGATTTCAAGCGACATAAAATCTCGAGATTGGCAATTAGTCTCCGTCCTGTAAGATTCACGGTCAGAATATATATATATCATTGGTGGTATTTGAAGTGTTAACAAATGTATTACAGCTTGCAAGATATAAACTGAGCAATGAATACTATTTGTGGAGATACTTTACAACTGTACTTTGAATGCGCATATGCCTCTGAAACTACAATCGCACTGTTTTGGCTAAGGACCATCAATTCAGAATAGAAATGCATGGAAACAGGCAACAACTTTCAAAATTCCTAACCCTTTCAGCGCAATGGGCGTAAACATAGGCTTTGCGGTCGGCATAGATCGACACCACACTTTAAAGAATGAGCAGTCTGATCTTGAATCTGTACCGTTCGCTGGTTTAGTCAAGCCTCGAGGGAAAAAATCCTCCTGAGTTAGTGTTGACGGTATTTACAGCCGTCGAAACAGGTCGAGGTTAGATATTTAGCAATGAAACCGTTTATCCTTTACCAGACGACAAAATTTTTTACTTCTCCAAATTGATAGCATTTGCAGACGACAATTCAAATGGTACTAGACTGTTTTAATTTGCTTCCGAAAATAGAGAAAATATTGGTTACCAGCATTTTCTCCTTTTCCAACAATGTTTTCAGGGTCGTTAAAACTCAGAATTGTGTGGTAAAGGGTTAATAGATGAGTTTATCGTTGATTCCTGCTATTATTAATATGTGACATGGAACAGGAAACAGAAAAATCCTCTCTCGAACAGTGTAGTGTGGCTTCTGCCTCATTTCCAACGTTGGCTGTATTCTTTACGACTGGATAATATCAAAAATATTGTGAATACCTACGAATGCATTCCAACTAGATGCATATTTTGTTGGGAACTGCTAATTTTCTGTGGTGATAATCTATTGTAAATGAACACCCAGATCTAATGTCGACGGAAGCTTTTATTTCTAGCAATATGGATTTTTATTTGCTTTCTGACAGTCTGGCATGAATGAAATGTGCATTGTTAATTACTCGTACTTCATTGTTTGTCGAGGAAGCGGCACAAATAACAATGGTGCAATAGGCTAGATACCATCTGTGGATCTAGGTATTTTGTCTATTTTGTCAACTTCTCCTTTTTACTCATTTTCTGTTCTGAAGAAAAGCATGATACATTTTTTTCTGATTTGTTTCAATTATTTCTGGAATTCTTTAATTAAATCAACATAAAGGAAACATTTTTTTTTTCAGTTAGTTAATTTATCAATAATATTTAAATACACGTGACCTGTGACAATATTTGACAGGGCAAACTTGATACTTGTTTTCGTCTGTTCTTATTATGATGACAGACTATGGAACTTTTTTGTCAAACACAGAGTCATAAAACATTCATGATCATGTAAACAAATTCAGGAGTGGACCTAAAACAATGGCGTATAGAAATGAATTTGTAAACTCGAAATGCCACTGACATGACACTTACCCTTTGCTTAAATATCGAGTGTTCTACCCTGGGTAAGAAAACTTATGGAAACATTATAGAGAAAATGAGAAAATATCCAAAATTCTCTTATTTTCCCGTGCCGTTTCTGTCATGTCGACAACAAACCGCATCATATTGATAATATTTCATTTTTGTTCTCTGTAAATGCCTTCAGTTCAGAGAAGTATAGGTCTAATTTTTGTCGTGTATTTAAAGAGTTGTCATAAAAAACCAGGAGCTGCACAACAATATAGGTCAATGAAATCACATATATAGAGTTTATATTTTACTAGTGTCTCAGTCTTAAACTTAATTGTTATAGGCCTGTTGTAGAGTACATGAAGATTATGACTATTATCACCTGGAACACATCTGTGACCTTATTTTTCGAGACCATCATTTTGAGTATTTTTGAGTTTTGAGTTTGCAGATTAGCCTATGTTTGCTAATTTCATCTAAAAAAATGTCTTCGTCGATCATCCATCATTATACCAACCCTTTCTGTTATTGTCGTCACGTTAATTTATATACGTTACACAGATATGATTAGTCTTTGTACAGTTAGATTTCCATTTGAAAATATGGTCTGACAGCTATCAAATCCTATAAAATGAACCCAATAATCAAATATTTGAGAGCAAAGTATGTGAAAGAGATATATTCAGCAGAAAAAAAAAACCCGGGCAAAATATTTCGGATGGGGTAGATTGAAGGTCAAGTTAGGATAGTTCGCACCAGAAGCTTCACTTTATTTTGTCGCCTGAGTCAAGTAACTATTGTACAAGAGAAAGTTTTTATCACATACGGTTCTCATTTTGTAGTCAGTATCCATAAAGTTTTTACTTTTCACTTTTTACCAAATATTTATCTACATGTATTTTGTACGAGAGGAGCTCGAAACGTTCTCTGTCTAACATAGAAAAAATGATATTGTTAAATGTACATTGATTTCAGTTCATTTATATTACATAGTCGGATATCTTTACCGGTCAAATCTGCTCAACAGCTGTATCTGCTACGCTTATATGGCCAGATGATACAATTGCTATACGAATAGGCTAGCATTAATCTGTAAAACTAACACAAAAATCAAAGCTCTTGTATGATATTTGAGCCATACTCTGTGAAAAAGGGGCTTAATGCTTCTGCAAAAAGTATCGGCCCAGGTCAGCTTGGGCAGTCTGCGCAGGCTGACCTGAGCCGAAACTTTTTGCTATTGGTCAATTTTCTGCAGCTCAGAGAACAAGTGTACCTAATAATTCAGTCGGTTGATATACGAAATGGACTTTATGGGTCCATAATTATGCAATGCGGAGACGCATTAAGCCCCCTTTTGTCAGAGCACGGCTCATATTCATGTAAGAGTATGAACACAAAGGAAATCCATGATGTATTGTGAAAACACTTGGAAGTGGATTCTTCTTCCTATTCAACTGTAAAGAAGTGGATTGCTGATTTCAAGAGACGCAAGGAGTCCACTGATAATGAATTGTGGTCGGGTTGCCCTTAATCTTCGACCACGCAACAATAAGATTAAGGCATGATCATGAACAGTAGACGTATTACAGTCCAAAGTAATGCACCATGGCTATTAGTGTTGACTGTTTTCATGCTGCTTTGATCTACATTCCGCGGATGAGCAGACTGTCTGTAAAATGAGTTCCAGGAAAGTTTACCCTGGAACAAAAGCTAAAAAGACCAGACATTTTCGAGAACAGTTTAGGCCTATTTCAGACTGATCCAATCAAAGTCTACAAGAGATTTATAACTCAGAACTAGACATGGATTCATGGTTTTGATCTTGAATTTAAATCCCAAAGCAAACAGTGGCAACATCCTTGGTCTTCAACTCCCAAAGAAATCCAGCGAGTTACATCTGCTGCAAAAGTGATAGCTTCCCTGTTGTACGATTCTGAGAAAGTCGTCATGATTAATTTCTTGCAAAAGGGTCAAATAGTGACATTGACAGGATGATTATACATCAGAAGTGCGATAGTGGAAAGAAGCGATGAAAACTGAAAAACGAAGAAACTTCGATCTGGCAAACTGATGCTGCAGGACAATGTCTAGTCCATATAATACATGTGGTGGTGGTTGAAGCCGAAATATGTGGCTTTTGGCTTTTGCCCCGTGCTTTTTACTCACCGGATCCTGCAGGATCCGACATCTACATTTCCCCAGGCTTAAGTACAACCTTCGTGGTCGCTACTTTCAAAATGATAGCGCCATTGATGGTGTTTCAGATTATCGTGACGCACAAGACATAACCTGCTTCCAAGAAGGTGTTGCAAAGCTTGAAAATCGATGGGCCATGTGCATTGAAGCTCTTGGAGACTATGTTGCAACATAATGCATGATTCATAAGCTATCCTCAACGTATTCCTGGCGAAGCCGAGAAATCGAGAACTACCGTCGTACGTGAGCCATAACAAGAGATTTTGTCTAGACTCATTAAATATCTTTCTCTTACTATCAACTTGTGGTCTTATCATTTGTTTTAAACACGTACTTGATTACTGCTATGTTTCGTTAGATTTAATAATGATAAGACCCTGGAAAGGAAATGGGCAATCTAAAATAGGAACGGAGCTGAGCACATAATATTGCAATTTCATGTAATCCAGTTGAATCGAAATTCGGTTCAAAAACCTTAACGATAGAGAAACCTGCCATAGGGAATAAACATTCTAGCATCTGGGGAGCGAGTTTCACAAAATCTGATGCTATTTGATATTGAAACTGCATATATTTTGAGTTGATTGTATGGTGGTTTCTAGATGAAAAAAAAAAGTCATTCGTGAGCATAATATCAAAGTTACCAAGTGCTTAAAATGTTCAATTTATCTTACAAACATTCCGGATATGGAAGCGTTACATGGTTTCGTCCGACGAGTACACATATTTATATTACCCATTATTTATTTATTTATTTATTTATTTATCACAGTCAGATTTTAGGTTTACATTGTCTCCAAGAACAAAAGAAGTTGTGCCAAGCATATTAAGGATTAAACTACATTTTATTCATTGCAACAGTCTTAGCCATTCGGTGCCTTCAGTCCTTTGATGGGCCTACTTTTTTTTCATATGGTTAGATAATTACAAACAGATTGACAAGAACAGCTTTTGAAAAACCTTAAGTTTTCCAGGTAGAAAAAATCTCTACTTTACTGATCATTATACGAAGACACAATTATGTTATAATGTGGTTTGCATTGTCGGAAAAATAACACTCACCATCTGTTGGCTTTTCAGAAATTTGAAACTGATGGCATTTGCAGGCAACAAATTAAATGAGCTTAAAATGAAGGGCTTTGTGTATTATAAGGTAGAAAACATTGACAGAAAACGGTAAAGTGTTGGTTACCAGCACTTTCTCCTTTTCCCAAACCGTTTTCAAAATCTTTCTCCGTCGATAGCCTTAAAAGGTCGAGTAGTTAAATATCTATGGCATTTGATGTCACATTCCTTGCCCAAAGTCAATATGCGTGATTTGATTCTCGATTAATTAGGACAGATAGGGCAAGTTCATTCACGGACACACTCCTGTGATGTCCACCGGAAAATAAAAATGAATCCCGAGTTCGTGCGACTGATGTAGGAAATTTGAGGGCCGAACTTATCTGCTGTATGTCTCTCATTCTATAACAGTTTTTCAGATGAGAATCAGTGTATATTTGATGTTCCCTAAAGAAACTTTCGCTTACTTTTGGTAACTGATAACTGAGGACTAACGGCTATTTATAACCGTTAGTCAGCAGTTATCAAATATCAAAGTATAGGAAAGTTTCTTTTGCCATGTCCATCTTGCCATTTTTTATTTATTTCGTTTATAGTTCAGTTTCTTCGACTTAAATTATTCATGGAGAAAGAAAAAAGATTATTCATGATATTTTCATTTAGAAGCCACGATGAAAGTAGACATTTAAAAAAATATACGAAATCGTAACCAACAGCGAAGGCGTGGCAACTAGACCTTTACCGTTTGACCACAGATGGAAATTTCGTTCCGTCATATATTATTGCTCCAAGCGTAGGAAATATTATTTTCGTTCATTCCTAGGTTAAAAGATCTGTGAAAAGCATGTTTTTTTTTTCTTCAGCCAAAGTTTGTTATTTATTATGTCGGAGTAATTTTCTTTATTGTTTTAAGTGATAGAAACCACATGGAGGATGCATTAGAATTAACTGATCTACGCACGAAGTCGAACTGACATTTTCGATGAAATTCACACTGAATGATGTCGATCACGTGACGCAAACAGAATGTAGAATATCATTCTGTTTTTTACTCTCAAATAAAAGGTTTTACGAGACAGCTGTTTTATACATGAGCCATGCTCTATGGTGCTTAATGCATTTGCGAAACGTATCGACCCAGCCTGCGCGGACTGCGCAATTTTCTTTATTTCAAAGGACCAGTCTACCTCATGATTTAGTCGGTTGTTAGACAAAATAGACTTTATGGATCCATGATCATGTGATGACTTGCTTGGTATCATGTACCACGGAGATGAATTAAGCCCCTTTTTAACAGAGCATGGCTCACATTTTTATCTTCGACCAACAGAGGTGGTGGATGTACAACTTCTTTTATCGAGTAACCGTGAAATACCCTGTATTTCAGCGAAAATGTATTTCTTAAACGAAAACGCATCACATATGTGTCATACATAAGAAAACGTCTTGAAGATTTTGTTTTGCAAATGCTGAAATTGAATGTTAACGTTATCCTGTTCTAAACCAAGCTTGTATCATACCAGCTCTGAAGAATATTCCGTTTCTGATATGAATTTTTTAAACCAAGCTGTTTCAAGGAAGTTTCGAGACATGTGAAGATCTTGAACTGTAGAACCGGATTGGAGAGTGTTTGATGAACCATTTACAGTGTGAATACGACTTTTTACGACCTTGCAGTTGACATCTTTGGCGTGAAGACATTGTCACAGTGTGAAAAGGGCGAGAGAGGTAGGGAGGGATGAACGGACGTATAATATAAATTGAACAGTCAGTCAGTCAGTCAGTTGGTTAAATGTATAAAAGTGTGAAGATGACATTACATTTGGCTTGTTTCAGATAGTATGATTTATACGCCTTTATCACGGGCTTAACCCTTCCATTGCCATAGGCGAACACAAAGGCTTTTGCGAACAGCATACTTCATGCACAAAACGCGCAGTCTCAACTTGGATCAATACCGTCCACTTTTTTGCTCGAGACAATGAGATAAAAATCTTCAGTCTAAGTTTTAAGAGGACGTCGAAAGACGTCGAATTTATATGAACCATTCTCTGTGAAAAGGGGGCTTAATGCATATACAAAGAGTATTGGTTCAGATTAGCCTGTGTAGTCCGCGCAGTGTGACCTGGACTGCACGTTTTGCGATTTGCATGAAGTTGAAGACACTCATCATTTTGTTTTCATTTGCCCTTTATACGCTCCATTACGAGCCTAAATATCTCGACAAGAAGTTTTATCTAAGACCGTCAATATTCAAATTGTGTCAGTTAATTCAAGTATTAAATAAGAATGTTTTACTAAATTTTTCTAGGTATATCAAAAAAGCTGTTTACGTAAGAAATATTAAAATTAACGCCATAAATAGTACTTAAATGTTCTGTACCCAATCAATATATATATTCCAACTGTTAATGATTAAGTCTTTTTATACTGTATTCTTGGAATTATCCTATTGCTTCAAGTTAGAACTCTCCTGAAAAAAGCAGTAAAAAAAAAGCATACACACACATTCCCTATATTTTATATGTATGTATACATTAACATGAAGAAACGTAATGTTATCACGTGATTTGCATAGTGTGAAGACGATATATGTAACGTGCAAGTCCGAGTAAAATTATGTGCTGTTCTAATCTGCTGAAACTTTTTGCTTTTGGTAAATTTTTTGCATGTCAAAGGACACAGGTGAACGGCGAGCGACAATGTACGTAAATCCTATATTACACACTAATATGCTGAAAGGTAAACAACTCTTAATGTATTTTCAATACCCCAGTCACGAATTCCATGCTGTTTACAAGTTATTTTACTACCAATATTAACATCCATAGTACCAATGGATAGCGGAAACATTATTCTACAAGAAAATCATGTCACAAGTAGAGCCATTTCAAGCTGCTAAGAAATATCTATCTCGGAAACTGTCAAACAACCCAACTCGGAAAAGATCTGATTGCATTGATTCGCGAAAATTTTCAAGATATAAAACCAATGGAATTCGTGACTGGGGTATTGAAAATACATCACAAGTTGTTTACCTTTCAGTATATTAGTGTGTAGTACAGGATTTACACTGTTGCTCGCCGTTCATCTGTGGTCAAAGGACGGTGTACCTCATGATTCAGTAGGCTGTTACACAAAATGAGTTTTAGGGATGTATAATACTGTAATGACATGCTTGGTACGATGCAACACAGACATGCATTAAGCCTCCTTTTGCCAGAGCATGGCTCAATTATACTCGGCGCTGAGAGGCTTTATAACCCTTTACCAAACAATCTCGTATACTAACGAACCTGAAAAGGATATGAGAATATGCATGTATTGCGAAAAGGAAAAAATGCTGGTAACCAGCATTTTCTTCTTTTCCAAAAACGTTGTCTACCTTGAAAAAAAACACATATCATCATTTGAGCTAAACTGTACTTGTCGTCTGCAATTTCTTTCAATTTGGACCACTCGAAAAGTTTTGTCGTCTGGTAAAGAGTTAAGGACACCTTCTTACTGAAGTGCATGAGCTTGAATCGATACATCAGATAAATGTCACTTTTTGTTTTCTTGTAATCAAGACTTGGATAGGCTTATTCGGCTTCAGATCGAATTCTGCGTCCTCTTCGAACAGTAACTTTGATGTAGACAAAAGTGCATCTTTTATGTTTAATTAACCTATTTACTCCTAAAAAAACTTACATGTATAAAACAGCCTGCTGAAATATGGATAACCATTATTTCTTGACAACTAAATAGCCCTAAGTTTGGCATTCTGTATGTGTTTTTTCAATCCATCGCTAATTGATGTGCAGCCAGCGAAAATCTAACATAAAACTGTTCTGTGCAATCTTAACCATCTGAGCGCCATAGGCGTAACATGGGCTTTTGAAGACTGCAGATAATAAGAACCCATTCCACAGAACGTGCAGTCTGATCTTGGATCCATACCATCCGCTTGTTTAGTTAAGCTTACAAGATAAGTATTTTCTGAGTTTCACGTGAATTAATATTCCAGTAGTTAACCCTAGGCCTGCTAAGCGCGACTCACGGACCATTTGCGGACTGTGTGGATCAAGATCAGACTGCACAGAACGTGAAGTCTGATCTTGGCTCTACACTGTCCGACAAGGAGATATTTCTCTCCCGAAGACAACTTTAAAAAAGCAACATTTGGGTTTTTACTTTCGATTTGAAGGTATCATTTTACTTATTCAGCAGGATAAGGATTTAGCTTATAAAATGAATATTCTTTTGAGTTTCTCGGGAATTAATTTCCAGTAGTTTACCCAAAAGCTGCGAAGCACGACTTACGGACCTTTTGCGGACTGTGTAGATCAAGATCTGACTGCACAAAACGTGCAGTCTGATCATGATCTACACTGTCCGATAAGGAGATATATTTCCCACTGAAATAGCAAAATTTCGGTTTTTACTGTCGGCCTGAAAGTTTCCTTTCACTTATTTACCAGGATATGGTTTAAGCTAATAAAATAAATATTTTTCTGAGTTTCTCGAGTTTAAATTTCCAGTAGTTAAAAGAGGTCGAGTTTACATATTTGGAACGAAAGATCTATTTTGCCAAAAAGCATAAGTTAACCCTCATCCAACTAAATAAATTAAATAAAACTTTCAAGTCATAGTAAAAACCTGAATAATGTAATTTCAATCTTACCTTTTGGAGAAAAATATCTCCTTATCGGACAGTGTAGATCCAAGATCAGACTGCACGTCCTGTGCAGTCTGATCTTGATCTACATTGTCCGCAATAGGTCAGTGAGTCGCGCTTAGCAGCTAAGGGGTTAACAAGGCCAAGCCAAGGTGATAAATCCGACTTTTAAAGCAGCGGCAACTGTATGATAATTTCTACATATATATATATGTCAATGAAAATTAGCCATGCTGTGTGAAAAGGGGTTTTAATTCATCTGCAAAAGGTATCGAACCTCGACAGCCTGCGCAGTTCGCGCAGGCAGACATGAATCGAAACTTTTTTGCTATTTGGAGATTTTCTGCATGTCCAAGAACCATTCTACTTCATAAGTCAGTCGGTATTTAGACAAAATGCACTCTATGGATCCATAATTATGTGATAGCGTGCTTGGTATAATGCATAACGGAGATGCATTGGGCCTCCTTTTCGCAGAGAGCTGCTCAAATGTTTTCAATAGAAAAATATCTGCAGCCAAACATGTTGCCGAATTTCAATCTTTGTGATGAATGACTGCAGTTGCAAACATCAGGGAAAACCGTGGCCGTGACATCAATGCTATGTAATTCGTTAAACAGTGAAATGGAGAAAGATCTGCAGCGTAAAATGGAAATCGAAGTAAGAAAATAAATAAAAGTCACGTACCACTGCAAACACGCCAGAACCCCAAAAGAAATGTCAGAATACATTATGCGGGACAGTGCATGGCAAATTTGATTTCTCTTGCTTTCATTTTCCCCGTTATCTAAAACCGTTTTTTTTTTTTGAGAGAGAGAGAAAAAATGAACAAATTTTACTTTTCAGTCAACTTTATATACTTTATGTTTTAGAAAGGTTATAAGATGCAAAATGTTTGTATTTTTTTGACTTTAGGTATAACAAATAAACTTTAAGTTTTGAGTTTCCTTTTTATTTAAAAAACATTATGTAGTCTACTGCGATTTAACCCTTTCAGCGCCATAGGCGAAAAGAGGGACTTTTGCGGACGGCATAGATCAAGATCAGACTGCACAGAACGTGCTGTCTGATCTTTGATCTATACCTTCCGCTTGTTTGGTCAAGTCTGTATGATAAAAGTCTTCCGGAGACGCAGTGGATTCTATTTACAGCCATCAAAAGAGGCCGAGTTTGTTTATTTGGCGCCGAAAGAGTTAACATTTTAGTTCGTCGACGTACTACTCATTCAAACGTTTGTCTAGAAATTATTTCTTCGATGACTGATTACATCTGCTGAAGGAAACTATTTTCTCGTAGAAGGAAAACTTTCATTTAAATGTAACCTTTCCGTTGTCTACGGCTAGTGATAATCAGTGGTAGAGGGTGGGTAACGTTTGGTCCGGAGCAAAACAGGAAACAAGCAAGACTGATCTATATCTTTACTTCTGTATCTTTTTTACGCCAGCAATCCAAAACAATCATTAAATGGCAAACTGAAATGCAATACATAAGATAGACTATAATTTACGATTGTTGACGACTGTTTACCATTATCTACAATTCATAAAGCACATATTTACATAGCAGACGATCCAAACTCACAACTTTAAGGAACTGTGAGCCTACCGTCTACTATACCAATATCTTCCGTTACCTTCCACCGCGATCATCAACCATGGATTCCAATGACAAATTGAAGAACCGACTCGGACTAGACAATCTGACCGCGAAGCTATACCATGATCAAAGCAACATCTCAGATGACGATCTAGAATGCAATAAACAAATACAAACCACAATAAACCTATGATCCACCACGTTTACAATTTTTTTCCAAACAAAGTGAAAAAATCTTGCTCTTTTCAACTTAATGAACGAGCAGAAAAACAAGACAAAGAAATCATGTAATAATTGGGCGCCAAGTATTGAAGTTTGAAATACACCAATGAAATACCCTGTAAGTAATGGAATTGGTAAAACCAGACTGGGTTACGTAAAAAAACATGATATCCATGACAACTGCTGTACTACACGGACTCTCGTTAAGCTCATTGTCGTGTTTAACAATGGCGATGTTTAATGTGGCGCTTATAGGACTCCATACAAATATGTTATAACGCAGAAAACCAAGAACATTGACACGAGTTCTTGATGAACTCAAACAAAACGTTCTCTAGAGTACTCTACAAACGCTGTAGTTTTTTGTACCAGACTGGAATCTATTGTTATTCAGCTCACATATGTCGCCTTATAAACTTTTCATTTGGCAATGACACTCGTAATTATCCCTACAACAAATCTGCTGTGACAATAGATCGTGTCTGTACCAATATTCGTTTATTCGATTGTTTTGTCAAGTATCTGTTTCTATATAAACAAGGAAAAAAATCTCGCCTTTTCGAACAGCTATCAGACTGACCTTGACACAAACCTGGTGCCTCGTTACTGGTTTTCTCCCGAGCAGATGGATATTTTTTAACCCTTTTCCAGACGTCAAAATGAGGCGTGTTAATCAGAGCGCTTGCATACGACAAATTAAATGTGAAAGACAGGATACAAAGCATTGTGGAAATAGGAGAAAACGGGTAGTTTATGTCTAATATGAATGATTTTGACAACATTGTTGAATTTGGGCGATTGCATGAAAATTTTGAAATTGAAAAAAAAACCAATATTATGTGTGCAAGGTTTCGACTGCTTTAACCCTTTACACATTAATCCCTGGTTAATGACCCTGGAGAAGAGCACTTTAGAAAACGTTGTGTAGAAAGGAAAAAAATGTTGATAACCGGCAATTTCTCCTTTTCCGACAATGTTTTCTATCCTTCCCTTCTATTTCTATCCGTCCCAAAACGAATTTCAATTGCTTAGTAACATTTATTTCATCGTTTGAAATCGCTTTCAATTTTGACTAGTCTAAAACTTTGTCGGTTGGTAAACAATTAACTGAAACAGCTTCAAAACAATAAGAAATGAAAGTTTTAACGCCATACGGGAAAACGGTGGCATCTGAGGACGGTAGATCAAGACTGCAGTCTGATCTTGGATCTAAGACGTCCGTGTGTTTAGTCAAGCCTTGGTAAATGAAAAAAATAAGATATTACTGAGTGTTTTCAGCCGTCGACAGCAGCCCAGTTGATCTATTTGGCGCTAGAAGAGTTGCGCTTATCCGAGCACAAATTAACCGTATCACACACAATCCCGAGTTTTAACGACCCTCGGAAAGAGGCCTTTTGAAAACATTATGGGAAAAGGAGAAAATGCTGGTATACAGCATTTTCTCCTTTTTCCTACAATGTTTACTACCTTGCCAAACAAACTTTGCACCATTTGTGTCACATTTAAATTGTCGTGTGCAAATGCTTTCCAATTGGATACGTTTGCATTTTTGTCGTGTGGTATAGCATTAAATATGCGTAAAAACCATTGTAGATCATTGTAACATTCAGGAGATTGCTCATTTTTCGAAATGCTATTTGAAGACCTCCAAAATTTATTCAAAAAAGTCAACTACACGAGTGATAGTGTAAAAAGAGAGCGACAAAAGGTTTGCTATGGTTTGTATGATACTTAACGCCAATTTCCACATTATTTCAGTAATATCGCGGCGGCCAGTGCACCTATCCATGCTTTGCTAGAGTTGTCTTTTACTAGTACTGCATATACTATTCTTCCCAAGCTACTGACTGCTCTCTCACATAACCATCGTCAAAACGATGATCAGCAGCGAGAGAAGAATGAATCCTGTTGCAATAGCTATCATTATTCCCCGGCAATAAATTTGCCGAGCTGGGGATTCGAACCGGCGACCACCTCCACAAGCGGTCTCGGCGAAAAAGAAAAACGACACCATTGCAACAATACGAGAAGGTAGACCATAAATTACGTTCGCTAATCCAATTTTCTCTGATTCCTAACTCTGTTACAATCCAGTGCATGCGAAAAGAAAATTCATCTTTATTATGCTGATAAGGCCCTTCTCTTTCGGGAGGGGGACTCATGGGGCTGCCTGTAACAGCATTCTGTTCTCTGTATCATTTATTTAACTCTTTACCAGGCGACAATATTTTAAATCAGTCCAAATTCAAAGAATTTGCAGACGACAAATCAGATATGGCTCAAATGGTGAAATTTGTCTTGGAAAGTGTAGAAAACATTGTGGGAAAAGGAGAAAATGCTGGTTACCAGCATTTTCTCCTTTTCCCACAATGTTTTCAGAAATCTTCTTTCCTTCCAGTGGTCCTTAAACTGTGACGCAGGATCGCTTGGTAAAGGATCAATCTCAATAGAGGTTTTATTATTGAAACGAAATCCGCATACAAATTATCTGACACAAACCTAGTTTCAGTGGTATAAACTAACAGAATTATGATAAATGTGAACTACAATATTTTACTAAGTATAAGGAATAAATACATTGAATTCTTTATCACCAGAATTTGTGGTAATCAAATTCAGTCCAACCTGCATTAAAGTAACAATAGTTGCCAAACAGTAAACAAAGAGAGTATTCAAAATGCTTTAAATTTAAATCATACCATTAAAAGTATGGAGATTATTGTGAAGATGACAATCAGTTTTTGTACAGTTGGTCCAAATGTTAGTTGCTGGCAGAGAAATTAATTTCAAAACTAGGTTAAAAGTTGCCAGGTCACTCTATCTTTTGTTTACTTCTTGCCTGATTTTAAAATTCAATTTTCTGCCAGCGACTAACACTTGGATCCGACCACACAATAACAGATTGTCATCTTCACAATATTTTTCATACTTTTAAATGGTATGATTTAGATTTAAATGCATTTTAACACCTGCATTGATTTTTACCGGCCTATTTGGCCTTTAAGCAATCACTTAAGAGGCACTCTGAAAAGCACTTGTTTAATTAAGACAGGTGCTTGCTTAGTACGTGTACATTTCAACATAATTATGTATTTGTTTTCTCCTGGAACTCGATTTATGCTTGCTCAATAGCGCATTTTGCTTAAAGGCATTAACTACATTTCCTTTTGCAAGTTTTTAGAAACTCCTAAAAAGACGGCTAATTTTCATTTGAGAGAAAATATGGATTTAAAATTAAACGTGGATATAAATTAATTTAGAAAATACGAGGAATTAACGAGTCTTTTACTATTTATACAATAAAATTTTCCTATCGCGTTAGTAACGGTATAGCCATTACCGCATAAAAATGGATAAATACATTTCTAACAAATCAAATCATCGATTGGCCTCTCAGGTCAATGAGTAGGGTTGCCGGCTACGGTTTTTAAGATTGCAAGTTCGAGTTCCACTAGCTACGATTTTTTTTCAGCATTTATTGTTATTCAGCTAAGGATTAACAAACACGCCCTATATTTTTCTTACTAAATATCAACTCCCCCCCCCCCCCACCTGCAAACAAAAATGGGTTAAAATCTTGTTTTATCACCCTTTAATTAAAAGATTTGGCTTCAAAGACATGTTTTACAGTGTATCGCTACTAGACGACATTCTAACCCTGCTTCATTTCGAAAGCATGGGCAAACAACAAACTACATGTAGTTCAATGATAGGCTTTATGGATATGGGTAGAAAACATAGTGGAAAAGCATGGTGGAAATAAACTGTACAGTGTTGATCCAAATCAGGAAAGGCAATCTGTGCAGTCTAATCTTTATTAATGTTTTACTCTAAAGAAGAGTAAGGTGTTCTTAACGGGCTTAGAATCTGCTGTTTTCTTTGGAGCAGTGAATTTGTTTGTATTGGAGTTTAACACCGCTTTAACAGATTAAGTCATATCATGGCGGTCAGAGCACCTACGCATGTATTTCCTGGCTTTATTACACAAGTACTGACACAATTTTTTTCCAAGCCACTTATTACTTTTCTCACATGCAACAGGTGTAAAAGGCATAAAAACACTGGAAAGAAAGTTTGCCTCAACCGGGTATCGAACCCGCAACCACCAGGTCACAAGTCAGATACGCTAACCACTGAGCTACCCGGTTGGAGCAGTTAGACCCGCAGTATCAGCGCTTTGATTATAATTATACTGCATGGTTGGCAATGGGCGTTTGTCCACCAACAAACAGTGCTAAAGTTTTTTTCTACCTCTAAAATACAAGACAAATCATATGAGTGGCTGAGATAACCTGGCTCTGCCAGAAAGATATTTTCAATTCGTGCTGAACCCACTATGCGTCATGTCATTATCAAAGCGCTGAAAGTACTGTATTATTTTTAAGCCAGTCAGCCATTCAGCCATCTAATTACTTATTATCATGACTTTATTATGTATTTCAGAGTAACCGATAGGCGGTTTGATAGAAACAGCAAATTGTAAGTACATGTAATTTCATCACAATTTTTATCATCATCATCATCATCTTCACCATCATCATCATCATCATTATTATTATTATTATTATCATCATCATCACTATAAAGTAATAATATGTTGACATTTTTCTTTAGTCCAATGTATAAGGCAAAGCACCATTGAGTTCTAGTGCAAGATAAACTCTGGAAGCACATTAATAAATGAGCTGTCGCCTCAACCCTTTCCCTAACAACATATATTGGATATTTCTAAAGTAAAAGCATTTGCAAACGACAAACTGGAAAATGGTACAAATGAACTGAAGTTCTCTGATCTGATAGAAAACTTTGTTGGAAAAGGAGAAATTGCTTGTTACAAGCAGTTTCTCCTTTTTCCAAAAACATTTTCTAACGCTTTCTTCCTAAGGATCGTTAAAACACGAGATTGTTTGGTAAAGGATTTATTAACCGGAAAATGTTGACAGGGCGTGAAATACCTTGTTACAAGTCAATAGGACATTGCTTTTTCGTGCACTGTATATCGTGCAAATTATGACGTCGTCACAACGCCTCCTGTTTTCGCAAGGGATGTGGCGACGAATTTTATATTATTCACTACCGAGAGGGAACTATGTCTTGCATGAAAAATGATAGCCTCAGTCCTTGAAATTTTAAGGTCATCTTTTTTTCTGGCGTGGGGGGGGGGCGGCATAGAAAGCGCATGGGGTCATTACTTGTCTTATAAATAAGTAAGATCAAGTATTCAAACACCAGAATAAATTCTTTCGGAAACAAATTTATTCCTTAATGAATGGACGTAAATGCATGGCCGTGCCAACAATGGCGTATTAAATCAACGTCTTGAGTCGCAATAATTGCGATTCATTTTCCGGTCGTATTCACCACGGCGGATGATCAAGGTGAATTAGGTCATCGTTTTTGTCTTGTTACACGTAAATTAAGTAAAAAAGCCAGAATTATTTATAGTACTAGACCTACGGCCATTTACGCGACTGGAATAACGTGAGGTTACATTCACATCGCCTTGTTTATTAATCCTTATCCTGCCGGTTTATATGGTAGAGTGTGTCAGCGACAGATTTAGATTTTTATTTTTATTTTATTTTATTTTATTTTTTTTTTTTTTTTTTTTTTGAAAAAAAGGGGGATTATTTCATCTAGAATATCAACCAAGATGCGGAGAGAGTGGGCCAAGATCAGATGGCAAGAATGTGCTCTCTTGTCTTGGTCTGCACTCTCTGCAAACAGACCATTCGCCGCGTATGACAAGCTCAGTTAATAATAATTTCGTCTCGTTGCGCTGATCTATAAGATTTTAACTCTTAATGGGCTAAAGTGAATGAAATGGACAGTGTCAGTCGGTAAAAAAGGACATATTTCATTTTGCAATGCTCTCTGGTCCAGAATACGAGAATATCACAATCATCGGAGAGTGCAGATCAAAAACTTGTTTTATCGATCAAAAGCCTTGTTGTAGTTTAAACATATTTTATTTGTAACATTTTACATAGAAGAATATAATAAGACAATTACAAAATATACATATAATATGCTGCCTTGTTGTAAAGAAGCCTTGTATGCTGTTGTAGTACGATGCATATCATATTATGTTTATCATAGCTTCACAAGTATCAATAGATATATAAATATGAATAAATAGATAAATAAATACATGCAAGTAAATAAATAAATGGTTGATCAATCCGTTAATCGATCTTTGATAGTTGATTTACCAAAACTTTTGGCCGAAAGCAAAAACATTTAAAATGAATACAAAAACATAGTTAACATCCCTACACAGCATTAAAGTGATAGATGATGCAATCGGACATAAATTTTCTTTTAAATCAATGTCTTTTGTATTTATTTATTTATTTATTTATTTATTATCTAGTCTTAAAGAGTTTCAGTTCTTTGAAGTCTAATTTTTAATGTCAGACACTTTGTTTTAAAATGTCAGTAGGAAGATTGTACAAAAGGTGCAGTTACGCAACTAACACGCCATGCGGTCAATTACGTGATCTGAAGGGAAGTACTGCAGACGACATTGTTGGATGCAATGCATGAATCTGTCTTTCACATTTCCCCTGCCGATCTGCAAGTTATTACTCGCTTTTAACAGTCCCCAATTTAAAATGTCGATGCCCTAATGTTAATGACAACATGGTGAGGTAAATTGAAAGTTCGCGTGTATCTGCACAATAAAATTTCGGTGATGCAGTCTGTCAAGGAACTATCTATTTCGGTCTCACTAAATTGGTCTGGAACGGATTAATGTGGACGGGGATTGAATTTGATATTCTCGTATTCTCGTCTTGCTGGACTCTGTTCAAATTAACTCTTTACCAGACGACAAAATTTTAGACTGTCCCAAATTCAAAGCATTTGCAGACGACAAATTAAACGTGGCTCAAATGATTAGTTTGTCTCTGAAAGGTTAGAAAACATCATGGGAAAAGGAGGAGATGCTTATTACCAGCATTTTCTCCTTTTCCCACAATGTTTTCAAAAGTCTAATTTCCACGAGGCGTTAAAATTCATCATTGTGTGGTAAAGAGTTAATATAAATAGAACTGTCCCAGCGCGAAGTAAACTTTATGAGCCATGCTCTGTAAAAAGGGGGTTAACGCATCCGCGAAAAGTATCGACCCAGGCCAGCCTACGCAGACTGCACAAGAGTTTTCGTCTTGCTGGACTCTCTTCAGATTAACTCTTTACCAGACGACAAAATTTTAGACTGTCCCAAATTCAAAGCATTTGCAGACGACAAATTAAATGTGGCTCAAATGATTGGTTTGTATCGTGGGGAAAAGGAGGAGATGCTGGTTACCAGCATTTTCTCCTTTTCCCACAATGTTTTCAAAAGTCTAATTTCCCAGATGGAAATTGTGAAAAGGGGACTTAGTGCATCTGCAAAAAAGTATCGACCCAGGCCTAAATGTCAAAGGACCAGTCTACCTCAGGATTTGATCGGCTCTTAGATAAAAGGGACTTTATGGATCCGTGATTGTGTGCTGATTAACTCAGTATCATGCAAATATGCATTAAGCCTCATTTTGTCAGAGCATTGCTCATATTAACTCGACCTCTCTCTACGGCCGAAAATGCAATCCACTGAAAGTCAGACAGGTTTGTAAATGATATGTTTAACTGAACAAACGGACGGTATAGACTCAAAATCAGACTCCACTGTCTGTTCAGAAAGGGTTTGAAGAAAGATAATTAATCAGCCATGCTCTCTGAAAAGGGGGCTTAATGCATTTGCAAAAAGCATCTGTTCAGGTCAGCCTGCGCAGTCCGCGCAGACTGAACTGGCCCGAAACCTTTTTGTTCAGGGTAAATTTTCTGCAGTTGTGGTAACAAAAAAAAATCATTGTCGAAATTTCATCAGAAAATGTAAGATGTCATTATGCTCTGAAGGGTGTGTTATTAAATCCTAGTTCCTCTTGAGAAAGCAGAAGATTAGAAAGCATTGTCTATGACATGGATATAACTTTGGTACATGACAAAATATTCTTGGGCTTGGGAGTTCTGTCGGTAATGCACAGGGCCGAGCCTAGGAGCTCTGTCGGTAATGCACAGGAATTGTAATTCAGGGTTGCGTATTCGATTCCCAGCCCTGCCACACTCTTTTCGAGGATTTACGGTAGACATTGCAACCGAGCCCATTCCTTTCTGTCTGTCTGCCTGCCTGCCTGCCTGTCTGTCTGTCTGTCTGTCTATCTGTCTGTCCGTCCGTCCGTCCGTCCGCCCGTCCCTCCGTCAGCCCGCCCGCCCATCCATCCGCCCCCCCCCCAATCCATCCGTCCCTCCGTCCGATGTAAAGGGGGCAGCGACTTGGATAGAGTGTTGTGCGAAGTACTTAGGAAACAAACTATACGAAGATGCAGTAGCCACAGCAGTATGACTGAAAAAAATAATACGAAACGACGTTAAACACGAAACTAAAAAAAAAGTGACTGAAAGAACTTTAATTTTCTTTTTATTTTCAAGCACTGCTATGTACTGCGAAATAAGAGTACAGGGTCAACTTTTTTATGCAGCAGACAGGTTTTGACATTGCGGTAGAAGAAGTTATAAGTCAATCTTGAGCAAGCAGGAGATAAGAAATCATTGTACGTGACATTGATGTAAACTTGGTTTACACCAAAATGATCTTGCCAACATAAAATATAAGTTTCATTCATTTTTCCAAATACTTAGAATATATAAGTACCTTTTTTTTTTAATTTTTATACATAGCACAAATAGAAACCTTTTGAAAACATTGTGAGAAAATGAGCAATCGCGTATAACAATCAGTTTTCAATTTTATTTACGACATGGATACAGGCCCAGGTTCATGTCAAGTTGAGCGGTGCTTTGGGAAGAGGGGGTTTAATTCTACTTGATGCAGTATACTAAGCAAATCGTCACATACTTATTGACCCATAAAACTAAAAACCATTTCGTCTAACAACCGACTGGATCGTGAGTTAGCATGGTCCCTTGACATGCAAAATATTTACAAATATCAAAAAGTTTCAAACCATGTCAGCCTGCCTGGACTGCGCAGGCCGATATAGATCGATACCTTTTGCAGATGCATTGAACACCATTTCCACCAGAGCACGACTCAATAATAAATGTGCTTGTTCGAAGAACACTTTTTTGGTTGTTATTATCGATTGTTTTCATTAAACGGCTTTTGATATGTTTCTACGGTAGTCTACTCTTGAAAATATGGTGGACAAAGGAGGAATCGCTTGTTATGAAATTGTGGAAAAGAAACTGTTGCTTGATACAAGCATATTTCTTCCTTTACAGATATCTTTGGAAACTTTGGAAAAGAAAAATTTGCTTGCTATGAATTTTTAGCTCATCTGAGCACGATGTGCTCAAGGTGAGCTTTCGTGATAATGCTGTGTCCGTTGTCGGGTCAAAAAGTAGGTCAGCAGATCAAAATTTAGGGAAATCTTGTGTGCACTCTAGCGGCCACCTTTTCAGTCCAATACTCATGAAACTTGGTCAGAATGTTTGTCTTGGTGAAATCCTGGTCAGATTCGAAATTGGGTCATGTTGAGTCAAAAGTAGGTCATCAGATCAAATTTTAGAAAAACCTTGTGTGCACTCTAGAGGCCACGTTTTGAGCGTAATACTTATGAAACTTGATCAGAATGTTTGTCTTGATGATGTCTTGGAAATCTCGAAACTGGATCGTGTTGGGTCGAAAAGTAAGTCACTGCGACAAATCTTAGAAAAAAACCTTGTGTGCACTCTAGAGGCCACACTCTCACCCAGAACCTCATGAAACTAAGTCAGAATGTTTGTCTTGATAATATCTCCTACAACTTTGAAATTGACTCATGTTGGGTCAAAACGTAGGTCACTCTGCCAAATCTTCAAAAAATCTTGTGTACACTCTACAGGCCATATTTTCAGTCTAATGATCATGAAACTTGGTCAGAACGTTTGCCTTGATTATTTATCGGAAAAGTTCGAATCTTGGTCACGTCGGGTCAAAAAGTCGGTCACCAGGTCAAATTTTAGAAATGCTTTGTATGCACTCTAGGGGCCACATTTTCATTCTAATAGTCATTAAAAATGGTCAGAATGTTCGTCTTGATATCTGTGACAATTTTGAAACTGGGTCATATCGGGTAAAAAGTAGGTCACTGGGACAAATTTTAGAAAAGCCTTGTGAACACTCTAAAGGCCATATTCTCAGTTGGGAACTCATGAAACTTAGTCAGAATGTTTGTTTTGATGATATCTTTGACAAGTTTGAAATTGGACCATGTCAGATCAAAAAGTAGGTCTCTCAGCCAAATTTTAGAAAATCCTCGTGTGCACCCTAGAGGCAAGAGTGTCATCCAGATACCCATGGAACTTGGTCAGGATGTTTGTCTTAAGATGAAATCTAGCACAAGTTCAAAAGTACGTCATGTCAGGTCAAAAAGAAGGTCATTAGGCCAAATCTTACAAAAAAAAAAAAAAAAAAAAATTGTGAGCACTCTACATGTCACGTTTTCTGACCATTTTTAATGAAATTTGGTCAGAATGCTTGTCTTGATGATATATCAGACAAGTTCAAAATTGGGTAATGTCTGTTCACAGAGTAGGTCATTGGGATAAATCTTAGAAAAATCTTGTGTGCAACCTGGAGGCCACAATTTCCGTTTTATGCTCATGAAATATTGTCAGAATGTGTGTCTTGATGATATCTCTGATTAGTTTAAACAGGTCAAAACGGTCGGAAAGTGGGTAAGGAACACTAATGTGTTTTACATCACTACAACCAGGATCTCTTCAGCTTTATCAATCCTAGATGACTTTACTCAGGTGAGCGCTTTAGGGCCAATGGCACTCTTGTTTATTGTGTTTGCCCCCATGCTTTCAAAATACAGTCTGCAGCAAGACAAAAATATTGAAAATATGGTTCTTTTGTTTACAACTACCAGTGAACCCTTTACCACACAATCAAGAGTTTTAACGACCATTAGAAAGACAGCTGTTGAAAACATTGTAGGAAAAGGAGAAAATGCTGGAAACCAGCATTTTCTCCTTTCCCCACAGTGTTTTCTAACGTTCCAAAAAAAAAAATTCACTTTTTGAAACACATTTATTTTGAAGTCTGCAAATGCTAGAATTTGAACAAGTCTGAAGATTTGTCGTTTTGAAAAGGGTTAAAATGTCCTTTCCAACAAAAGGAGGGTATCGTCATGAACTCTTTACCAGACATCAAAATTTCACAAATTGCTTGTCCAAATTGGAAGCATTTTCAGACGACAAACAATATGTTTTTCAAATTCTGAATTCGTCTGTAACATGATGCAAAACATTATGAAAAAGAAAAGAGAAAATGCTGCATACTAGCATTTTCTCCTTTTTCCACAATGTTTTCAAAAACCATCTTCTTTAGGGTCGTGAAAGCCCAAGAGGACTTAGCGAAACAATCTAAGAAACCACAGAATATGCAGTTAGATAAGACGGATCCATGCGAATAACCCAGAGCAATGAATAATTCATCTATTATTAATGGTTAAAAATTATTTTTCCTCTATCGTAATCCAAAATTTCAAAGTAAAATTTGTATACCAGTAAATTTATGACGAAACGCGATCGTTTTCCCCAAAAACCTTGTACGCCCTTTGATCAAAATATCATCAATCTTAGTTTACGTTATGATGTGAGGGCTTGTTTGACCTTTTTCTAAATAACCCCATGTTTTAACTTTGAGAAGTAAGGCTTTTGAAAACTTGATGAGACTGTGAGAAAATGCTGGTAACTAGCACTTTCTGCTTTACCCATGATGTTTCCCACCCTTTCAAAGTCAATATTGATCATTTAAGCCACATGTAACTTGTCGTCTGTACATGCTTTCAATTAGGACCATTCTAAAATTTGTTGTCCGGTTAAAAGTTAGCTCCCAGGAAGAAAACAGCGGTATTAGACATTTTAAGGCATAAAAAGGGGTTCCAGCTGTGGTGATTTTAAGGTCATTTTGACCTAAAAATTGCACCTATTATCGGACCGTATTAACCCTTATCCTGCTAAATAAGTCAAATGAAACTTTTAAGCCGATAGTAAAAACCAGACTAATGCTACTACCAACTTATTTTTTGGAGACAAATGTCTCCTTATCAGACAGGGTAGATCCAAGATCAGACTACACTTCCCCTACGGGAGAAAGGTCCCTGAGTTTCGCTTAGCAGCCTAAGCGTTAAAAATCCAACAGAGGTCTGCAGCCAACCGGTTTCGATGGGATATATCAATTAATCCTTTCCCCGTCAGAGGCAAAAACAGGGGCTGTTGAGGCTTGTATGGATAAAGATCAGACTGCACAAAACGTACAGCCCGACCTTCGGTCCAGACTATAAAAAGCCAAGCCTTTTAGCCCTTTACCACACAATCCCGACTTTTAACGACCCTGAAGAAGAAGCCTTTTGAAAGCATTGTGGGAAAAGGAGAAAATGCCGGTTACCAGCATTTTCTCCTTTTCCCACAATGTTTTCTACTCTATTAAGGACAAGTTTCGTCATTTGAGCCACCTTTAATTTGTCGTCTGAAAATTCTTTCAATTTGGACCAATCTACAATTTTGTCGTTTGGTAAAGAGTTAAGACTGAAATCTTTTAAAGTTCAGTGGTTTGCATTTTTAGCTATCGAAACAGGTCGAATTTTCATATTTGGCGGGAGAAGAGTTGAGTAAACTTGCCTGTTACTGATTAATTTTGTTGTTTTTGCCGTTATTTTCCGGGTTGTTATCGTTGTTGAAGTTATTTTTCATTCAAATGACCGTAGGGCATTTAACACCGTTTTCAACATTGTTATAGGTATGGGCGCGGCTGCCAGTATACCTATCCATGCTTTCATGGGGTTTCTGTTACCAGTGTTTCGCTCAATGTTCTTTCCAAGCCACTGCCTGCTTTCACACATAACCATCGTCAATACAATGAACAGCGATGAGAGAGGAATGGATCCTGTCAAAGTGACTATCATCAATCTTCAGAAAGAAATTGGCCGAGCTGGGGAGTCGAACCAGCTACATCCTGTTTCAAGTCCTGTACGCTACCGACTGCGCTACCGCGGATCTGCATTTTTCGTTCAAATTAGTATTTCCAATTTTTCTGAGAGTTTTCTTTCAACAGCGTCGAGAGAGATAGTATGTGAATGAGTCGTAATCACTGGTCAGGGTTGAAATGTGCAAATTTGATCTCGTTATGCATTCGAATCTTCTGGTAATGTCTCCCACAATTACATGCAATCCTCCATTACTCGATTGACGACCTTCACTAGATCTAGATTTATCATTTGTGCATATTCGTCGAAATCAGTATTCTTTACTCTTTTGCAAACAATCTCATGGTTTAACTCTTCACCACACGACGAAATTTTGAACTTGTCCAAATTAAAAGCATTTGCAGACAACAAAATGAATGAGTCAAAAACTGAAATTTCTCTTTGAAAGCTTTTGAAAACATTGTGGGAAAAGGAGAAAATGCTGGTTACCAGCATTTTCTCCTTTTCCCACAATGTTTTCAAAAGCTTTCTTCTTCATGGTCGTTAAAAATCGGGATTGTGTGGTAAAGGGTTAAGGATCTGTGGTAAGAGAGCTGTAAAAAACACTGAGAAAAAGAAGAAAGAACTTGTAACCATCATTTTCTGCTGTTTTCCAACATTATTTTCTGTTCTGTCAAGGATAAATTTCATTATCTAAGTCTCATTCTATTCGTTGTTGGCAACTGCTATTAACTTGGAAAAGTCTATTCTCCCCGTCTGGTAAAGAGTTCATTCCACCCAGCATTTTTCGTTGTATTTGTTTACCCATTTATCTGTCTGTCTTCAATAATGTATATGTTAAATTTTCTTGTAATTTCACGATGGGGCTTGGTTCTGTCATATTGCGTGATTACTATGAGATGTCAGTGATCCCTGTCATTTATCAACTAAGGACGGTCTGATCTCTAGAGTATTCAGCGGTCCTATTCTCTTCAAACTTTCGTTATTCGAATACGATGCAGGGATATTTTGCCGAAGTAACTACGGGTACATTGCTATAATTTTTGACTTCCGGTTCTGCTTACAATAAACTGTCAATATCATGAACAAGCAATAATGCAGACTGACAGGAAGATATTCTTATGTATTGCATTTTATATGTCATGACAGTCATGATTAGATGTGAATTTAACAAAATAAAAGTTTTTAAATGTTGTAGTGTGACTTCACGTTCGTTAGCGAGTTTTGCAGTATTTTGGATGTATTTTGGATGTTAAGAATCATGATCAATCGGAAATAATGTGTCGAAAAGTGAGGCTAGCATTTTTTTTTTTTTACAATTATATTACAAGAATCCAAGCTTTCACGCCTGAAGTACCTTAAAACAGTGTTTGATTCCCAGTGTCTCCGTCTCATAACAAAACCCGCTATATCTAAATATAAAATGGGGGATTTAACCCTTAACATGCTGAGCGCTACTCAAGGACCTTATGCTGGCAGTGTAGATCAAGATAAGTTCTTGGATAAAGAAATATTTCCCTTCCAAAAAAAAACCTTTAAAATAACAAAATTTGGGTTTTCACTATCGGGTTGAAAGTTTCATTTCACTTGAATAGCAGGGGTTTAAAAATGTACTAAAAGTGCATAAGTCAGATCTCGCCGTAATCGAACGCTATGTACTACAATCAAAATAGAGGATATTGTTTAATTGTTGTTGTTTCTTGTCTCATTTTCGTTCTGTTTACACATCTAAGTGTCCCGAGACGGTTTAAATGCCAGTGAATTGCACAAAATCAGGGGTAGCATTCTACGACAACTCTAAAACTTGTTCAAAGTCTAGATGCTAAGACTTGTCACATGATTGGCTCATACGTTATGTCTCAACAAATCAGACTGCTAATCTTGGAATTTGGATAAAAATCAATTGTAGAAATGATGCCAAACCCTGTCCTGGATTTATTTTCAGAAAGGTCGGTCCTGTCGACTTGATTGTGAAAGAAGTACAATTCAGCATTCAGCAATAATTAAAAAACAAATGGTTAAAAATCCAAATTTAACGACTTGCCATGTGATTGGCTCCGACATTTTGTCCCAGCAAATCAGAATCTTAGAGTTTGACATAAAAATCAAATTTAGAATTGGTTCTGAATACTGTCCTATATCTATTTTTAGAAATATAGGTCACCTCGACGTGATCATGAGAAGAAGATTACTAGATCTAAATTTCAGAACAAATCATGTCACTTGTCATAGACATCCGGAAGAGCTTCTAAACTGGCGTCATGTCTTTTATATATGAACTGTTTTAGTCATATCTTAGCTGTTTTTTTTCCCCAGGGCAAAGATCTACATGATGTGAACTACATGGATTTCTTTGCTCCAAAAATACCGAAATTACCTGTCAAAACCAGGACAGTTGCTCCCTTTATTTTTGTATTCTACTTACTCAGCAGTTTACAAAAGTGGCATAGTTTGATGTCATGTTCAATCCCAGTGTCTGTGCTTTTGATTCCAATGCTGGTATATTTTGTGTGGTAGGTTTCGGTATGTACCACCATTTTCTCCCTTTCCTACAAAGTTTTAGAGAAACCTACTTCTTCAGGGTCGTAACGCACAGGATTGTTTGGTAATGTATTAAACCTTTACCGCAAAATGCTGCCATTAAAGACCCTGGGAAAAAAAGCCTTTTGAAAACATTGTGGGAAAAGGACAAAATGCTGGTAACCAGCATTTTCTTCTTTTCCTGCAATGTTTTCTTTCCCATTAAAGAAAAATTGCACCATTTGAGCCACATTGAAATTGTCGTCTGCAAATGCTTTCAGTTTGGACAAGGCTGAAATTTTGTCGTCTGGTAAAGGGTTAACCCAAGACTTCGCCTAGCAAAACCCGTGAAATGAGACGATCGACTGAGGTATCCAACATCTCGGAACGGATGCTTTATCACAGACCGCCACCAAAATACTTAGACAAACTCAATACTTTGGACTACATATACAATTATATCTTTGCCATACATTCCCGAGTTTTAACGACCCTGAAAAAGAACCTTTTTTGAAAAAAAAAAGAAAACATTGTGAGAAAATAGAGAAAATGCTGGTGAGCAGCATTTTCTCCTTTTCCCACAATGTTTCCAACCCCTTCTAAGACAAATTTGACCACGCTAAATTTGTCGTCTTCAAATGCTTTCAATTTGAAAAAGTCTTAAATTTTGTCGTTTGGTAAAGATTTATACAAAACATAGTAGTGTGGCAGAAGAGGCGGAATGGGCGATTATTGCTTGTTACAATGAATTACCCGTCCCTGCAAAAAAGATGTTTAAATACAGTTGAGAACATGCCAGTTTCCTTCCCAGTTTTTTTGTAGTCAAGGTCAGCTTTAGTCCTCATCGGCAAGTTGAAAACTGGCTTAAGACATGGTGCTTTGACATTATGTATATAATATTATATTTCTATGATGTGTGTGTTTCTGTAGAATTTCCTTTTAAGTCGATTTTATTAAAACTTGTAATCCATTCATTTGGTAACCAGACAAAGAAATGATTTGGTAATTATGCTTGCGTAATTAATATAATTTTGTATGTTTTTTTAAGGAGTAAAAATAGTAACGAAATGGATACGTCGTCCATTTCGATGCTGCCTGTCCTGTAATATAAGCTCTCTGCGATTCCCCCAATGCAGCACTTTTAGCGCCGGTTTTTAACTGCCTCTGACAATAATTGTCAGATTTTTTTCGTCTGTTCTGTTGCATTACGCCAATAATACAAAATGGTGTTCTTAAAAATTATTTTCTTTCCTTGAATCTCTCTCTCTCCCAACTTCTCTCAAATTCTGTTGCACTACGCTGATAATACAAAATAGTGTTTGTAAAAACTATTTTCTTCCGTTGAATCTCTGTCTGTCTGTCTGTCTGTCTGTCTGTCTGTCCCTCTCTCTCTCTCTCTCTCTCTCTCTTTCCAAATTATAAAATTATAAAATTATTTACAATTGATGAGTACTGAGTAACTGATGAGTGAAATAAAACTTAAATAAGGATGTTTCAGAAATCAAAGCACTGACGAAAATATGGCCGTAAATGTCTTTTTCTGGAACTGATTACTTGCTTATCAATGTTTTTTCTGGGTTGCTTTTGCATGCGTAGACTTATAAAAGTCAGTCTTAGAATCTACGTTTCCTCATCACAGGGGGAGACAGATATGTTTCAAGCCGGAAAAAGGAAGGAGAGATACGGAAAAAAAAAAACCAAACGATCAGAACGCACGGTAAATAACAAAGTTTGAAAAAACGGTAAATATTAATTTTGTGAAATAAAAATGTGTCTGCCATCTATAGATTTTACAATGCAATTATCATTGCCATAAACTAAGTAACATCTGAGTTGATAAACTTTATCTCACAGCCTCTTTCGTGTCAACAAGTTTTCATTATCGTTACACAGTATAAAAATCATAAAACGGTTAACCCGAGGCTCTAATTAAGCGTTAATTTGCCCCAACCGCTCGTCTTAAAGCTTATTATCTAAATATCCTGAGGGTCATTAACCCTTATCCTGCCGAATAAGTTAAATAAAACTTTCAAACCGATAGAAAAAACCCGGATAATGTTATTTCAAACTTATTTTTAGAAAAAAAAATATATCCTTATTGGATAGTGTAGATCCAAGATCAGACTGCACGTTCTGTGCAGTCTGATCTTGATCTACACTGTCCGCAAAAGGTTAGCCAGTCGCACTTAGCAGCCTAAGGGCTAGACGCTTTTGTACCTTATACTTTGCCTTATGGCCCATGAAATGTTGCTTTTGCATATACTCGCAATCAGTGGTATTTCATTATTATCTAAATTTTATTTTATTTTTAAATTAAATCAGAGGGAGCTGCAGGGTTTGCTCTGGATCTATCCGCGGGTCCGTCATACGGATTTCTTCCTTTTATCCCTCCGTCCATCGCATGGTTGGTTCCTCTCACTAAATCTTGATCGTGCGATAATTCAAAAGCTGTAAGGAACACCATCCGAAAACTTTATTGGGGGAGAATTGTCTCACACAGATGCTGCATAATCCTTCAGCTTTTTGGTTATTTTATTCATTCATTCAGGGCACAGTCCCCGCAACTAAAAGTAGAAGGTAAAAGAATGAATCTGCAATAACTTCAACCATTTTTGAGCTGGTTTTTGTTTCAATTTCTCATGGCGATAGATCTTGATATATGGAGATATTTTAATTTGGCATTCATGATAAAAGTGAGTCGTTTTTGCAAACAAGGCAGTTGGGATAGATTCAATCTTGAGACCGTGTGGGACATTTTCAGCCTTGCAAATTTTCGTAATATGACGTTTACCTTGGTCAAGATCAGGAATCAGATAAATGTCTTAGTTATCAGCAAAGAGGCCTTGTTCGATTAGTGATAAATTTTGCAGTTTTTTATGCATAGAAATCGCTTCCTTGCCCTAAGACCGCTATCGTCCTAATCGGAGAAAATGAGCAGATATAGAGTCCTACCAAAATTTAAAGCTTACCCTGTACAGCTTGACTCGCTTTTTTTGGACGGTAGAGATCATACATTGAGATCAAACGAGAAAAGGCGGACTTGTCCAAATCAATAGCATTTGCAGATGACCAGCATTTTCTCCTTTTCAAACAATGTTTTCAAACACATTCTTCGGGTCGTTAAATTTTTGGATTACCTGGTTAAGGGTTAAAATCAGACTGCATAGTCAGTTTTTTTTTTTAGAAAAATGTGACCTCGCCAAAACACCCTCGAAATTGCAATATTCCCATCTTTTCAGGATTGAAAGTGCATCGCATGGTTTACTTCATATTCTAGGGGTAAAGTTTTCTTTACAACATAAAAGAATACAACATGATACTTTGTTTCACTTCTCAGATACGTAGAGTTGCATTAGATTAGGAACAAAAAAAAATACATGAGCTGCACTCTGGCAAAAGGGCGTTTAATGCGTTTCCTTGATGCATTTTACCAAGCAAGTCATTACATAATTGTGGATCCATAAAATCCATTTTATCTAACAATGGAGTGAATGTAGACCAGTCCTTTGACACGCAGAAAATTGACCAATAGGAAAAAGGTTCGACCCAGGTCAGCCTGCATACTTCACACTCTACTCAGGCTGACATGGGTCGAAACTTTTTGCAGAAGCATTGAACCCATTTTTCACAGAGCATGGCTCGTACGTGTATGTCGTGCTCTGTGAAAACAGGGCTTAAGCATATGCAAACGGTATCGATCAGTGACAGCCTGCGCATTCCACGCATACTGACCAGGGTCGAAACTTTTCGCTTTTGGTAAATTTTCCATTTGCCAAAGGGCCATTCTTACCCAGGATTTTTTTTAAACAAAATGGATCCTTTTTATGTAACGGCTTGCTTGGTACAATGAACATGACAATACATCAAACCCGCTTTTCTCAGAGCGCCAGATCATTACACATAACTGCTATGGACTAATGATAATACATGCGGCAGAGTGGTGGTCAAGCTTACCAGGAATTTCCAACAATTTGCAAAAAAAACGTTTATAATCTAATAAAGGCGTTATGAAATAGACTGATGCCCAAAATAATTTTCGATAAGTAATTTGTTTGCCTCAGTCGAAATAACATCTGTAGTTGATTCAATTTGTCTTTGTCATTTCTGATAAAGTTTGCCTCAGGCCGTATACGTTGTTAATTCATTTTCTGTGTTACTGAATCTGGGAGTTTTATCACTCGTGTTGTGGCAGTCGAGCTTGTTTTACCGCTTTACCAAATATTAAATTCGTCAAAATTGAAAGTTTTTGCAGACGACAAATTAAATACTTATCTAAAGTGACAACATTGGACTGGGTCCGTATTCTCCAACCATTCGTAGCTTCGTTCTTAGCCTTATTCTACATTTAGAATGTAACACAACTTCTAGTTGGCTTAACCATTTGTTGTAGCAAATCAGAAACTGTATTACTTTCAAATTTAGGAAATTCTTGAGAATAAGACTAAGAATTGTCGTAAGAATGCTAGGTGACTACGGCGCCTGATTTGGCCAGACTTTATGGCATGGAATACCGGAAGTTCTGTATAGATGTGATCTGCACATGTTAGTCTCTAGGTAGATCTACGTGATTAGATGTCTGGAAAAGACACTGAAAGTCTTCGCCAGCATTTTTTTTTTTTTTTTGTATCACACCATCATTCTAAGGAAAATGATGGTGATACCATGTTAACTCATACAGTGTTCAAGACATGTTGCAGCACTGAACGTGAAATAATTGGCTATTTCAAGGACTAACGCCAGAAAATAATGCATAAAGATTTTCTAATTGTTATTCAACTTGCTCCAAAATGACAAAATAAAAAGATTTCTAAACATGGTAAACAGTTTTATTTAAATGCACTGTAAAACATGTGCATCCTATTCTGATTGAAAGAAAGTGTTCTATACATAAATGACATCCAATTATGAAGTAGATATTAACTTTCTACAGCCATCCTCTGCATGTTGCCCGGCACATAAGGCCTCAATGCTATTCTTCCGCTTGGTTACTTCTTTAGTACACCCTCTTGCAACTGTCCGTCTTTTCCATCCATTTCTTTTTCATCTGTCCTTCTCTATATTGTTCTGAGCATTCGGACATTTGTCTTTCAGTCTGACCGCAAAGTCAATACAGTCATCTAATAGTGACCATCTAACACTTGGCCAATCAAAATCCATCTTTTCACTTCCAGACTTATTTATGGAACTTGTGTAACATCACTGAGTTCATTGATAGAGATATATATGATCTACCATTAGTTGGCTTTTCAGATAAAATTTTATCAAAGAAGTCTAGGTAAATGTTGTTAAGCGAGCACTTGGCGAGGTCAATAATATCTTTTCTGGACAAGTTTAACTAACCTTATCTCAAAAGCCAACAAGTGTCTGAAATAGCTCGACCTGCATCTGAAGAAATACATGTTTATAGATTAGACCTATTTGCAAATTCTACATATTCATGAAAACATTTGGGATTAAAATAGATCCAAAGAAGCTGACATATAACTGATTGATTTAAAAAATCTGAAACTGAAATACAGCTTAGATTTAACGGTAATCTTGACAGGTGAACTGACTTGGAAAATGTGTCTTGAAGTGTTTAGGAAATAACGGATAGGTTTACAATGCTTTTAAAAATGGCGTCACATAACGTTTCTGTAACGCCACAAAATCTTATCTCAATCTTGTGTGAGATAAAAAAAAAAGATTGCAATTACTGTATCACACTGAATACAAGGGAAATTTTTGTGGTAAAATGTTAGCTAGAATAACCGAAAAAAAAAAATCAAGCATTGAAACTGAAAGAGGTCTATTTTAAGTCATTTTCCAGTTTCACTAGAAATGAGCACAGAACTCCAGGCTACTTTTGTCTTTTTGTTGTACTTTAATGGTTTCCATTGCGTGTCTAATTTTGAAAAGATAAACTCTGCATTTCATATCATTCCACCCACCATCTTCCTTGCTAATGAAGCTGATATGCTCATTGTTTGATACTTTCCTCTCTTAATTAAAAAAGTGAAATGAAATTCTTATCGTTGCATGCCAGAGACCTTTTATTGTTGTACACAATCTCATAAAACTCGTTAGACAGCATGTTATGTTCGTGTTTGACGTGACTGACGTATTTGATTACAAGTCCGGAAAGTTGGGAGATATATTTTCAAGTAGCCCTTACCCAAACGACAAATTTTACACTTCGCCATTTAAAAGCATCTGCACAACACAAATCCAAAGGTGGTGTCTATGAAATGAAGTTCTTTGACAGGGTAGTAAACATTGTGGGAAAAAGGAGAAAATGCTGGTCACCAGCATTTTCTCCTTTTCCCACAATGTTTTCAAAAAGCTTCTTCCAAATGGTCGTTATAACTAGGGATTGTTTGGCAAAGAGATAGATGATATTCCTCTATTTAAAGCAAGGTACTATCCGATCGAAATGCGATGTTAATTAAATAAGCCTTCTCACAATTATAGGCTTTACAAAATGAACGGGAAACGCAATTTCTTGTTCTCTAACGAGAGCCAATTACAACAGCTGTAATGAATAGTGTTGAACATCTTCGAAGAAGGAAAGTTTTAACCCAAATTAACCAGTGACTGCGCAAATACAATATTTAACACCCCTGAAGTTGATAATTATCGAAGACATTTTGGGAAAAGGAGCAATTGCTGGTACGAACCATTGCTCTTTTCCATACTGATGTAAAAGGGATACTATCAAATCCATTATCTTCAGATGTCTTCTCTTTATCTAAGGATTTTAAATGTCTACAACAACAATGAAAACAACAATACCAATTGTTTACCCAGTGATTTTGTACATCAAGCACTGGGAGGTCAAATCTAGATTTGGCATTTTGGTGATACACAAATAAATACAATGATTACTTGATAGAAACGAAGTAGAATTCGGAAAAACAGTTTATCTGCGAAAGGCGTATATATAGGGGAGATTTCACCAAAAAAAAGTAAGGAACATAACTGAAGAATTAGACGGGGGCTGTTCAACTGTTCCTGTAAGCAATCCTTCGTTGGAAAGCGGGATGGGTTGATCAGTCTGTTCAGATACTGTTGCTGTTATTTAAACCATGCAGGGGCAACAAAAGTGGCTTCTGCGTACAGCTTCAGATCCCGGTTACACTGAACAGAATGTGCATTCTAAATGTTGGTCTGTCCTGTATTCTAAGGGATATTCTAATTAAGACAACTTATTATTTCTATACTCTGCGTTTGGTCTAGTGGCTACAAATTTACTGGACGGCCCAGCAGAGTTAATCTCTTGAGTTTATGCTATAAGCCCATGCGCTCGTAGGCGCTTATTCGCCAATTTTTCACAAAGACTTACGGTTCATTTTGGTATAACCGAGGTCTGTCATTGACTGATTTACAGAGCTCATCAATCACGGTGATATAAAGATCCAATTTATTTTTCACGTGCCAAATTAAGATCCGATCGAATTTCTTCCTTTCGAATCATCGCTATGAAAGGATAAGCTTGTCTACTTTGGTGACGTGTTAAAACTGGCGGCTAAATAAAACAATGCATATACTTCTTACGCCCAGCCCCAAGCAAATTTTGAAAAAAGGGGAAAAAAATGTGACAGAGGGAAGAATGACAGAAGAAAGCCCTCCTCTTTTCCAAATGTTCATAAAATCTCTTTCTTTTCTGTCCCTTATTTCTCCTCGATGTCTCTTGAATGGACCTCTCTCTAAAAATAGCTTACATGGTATCATCTTAAATCTTAACCAAATACAAAACTTTTAGACACTACGAAATAGAAAGCGTTTGCAGATTGCGTATCAAGTCTGCCTCAAATGATAAATTGTATATTTTGAAAGGATAGAAAACATTTTCGGACAAAGGAGAAAATGCTGGTTACCAGCATTTTCTCCTTTTCCCAAAATGTTTTCAATAGCTCTCTTCCTCAATGTCTTTTTAACTTGCAAACATGTGGTGCAAGGTTTACAGAGGCTAAATGACTGATAAAACAGCAAATGTAGAATGTAAAATGGAATTACTCGTGTACGAAATGGAAATAAATCACCAATTTTATATTCTAACTGGATATTACAAAGCGTTATTGACAAAAAATTCAATTTCTTTCTATTCCAAATCAATATTAAAGCTTTATGGTAACCATTCGCAACATTTCGGTCCGGATCTTGTGATTTGACTTTCAAATAAGGGGAATTTGAAAATTAATAAAGCTGTGGAATTATATTAACTGTTTGGCATCCCACAAACTTTGAGAGTTATTTGTATTGAAACCATTTGGAGACAACAAAATCAACCAGGCTTCAGTGAAGCGAACTACCTGTAAAAAGGTAGAAAACGTATTGGGAAAGGAAGAAAAAAGTGTGTAACCGACATTGCCTTCTTTTCCCACACCTTTTTATTTATTTTTAAGAAGCTGTTTTCCTCAGGGTCCATAAAAAACGTAGGGTCGTTTAGTAATGGGTAAATTCAGGACAGCAGGCTTTGAGACGCAAATGGTAAATTTAGACTTCAGTGCAATCTTTCATAGCAGTAAAATGATTTATAGTTAGAATTGTGTTTCCTACAACATTTTACAATACTTTACTTTATCTAGACTCTTGACAAAACACCTCATATTGCGCGGGGATTGATCATCATTTGAAAACATTGTTTGGTACCAGCATTTTCTCATCTTAACACGATGTTTCCAATCTGGTGAAAGAATTTTTAACATGTTCGAATTTGTCGTCTGTGAATGCTTTCAGTTTGGAAGGATCTAAAAGTTGCCCTATGGTAAAGAGTTAAAGAGTATAGACTGGAGCTTGTCTTTCCTTACAGAAGGACCGTCCTAATAAACCAGTGCCGGAAGAGAAGATTGAACAAGGACCTCCTGGGGCCCATGTTCACAACAATTGAGCCATGCTCTGGCAAAAGAGGGCTTAATGCATCTCCGTGATGCATGAAATCAATTATGTCATCACACAATAAGGGATCCATAAAATCTACTTCGTCCGACAACCGAATTAATTATGAGGTACACTGATCCTTTGACATGCAGAAAACTTACCAAAAGCAAACGGTTTCGACCCAGGTCAGCCTGCGCGAACTGTGCAGGCAGATATGGTCGATACTTTTTGCAAATGCATTAATCCTTAAGCTGCTAACCGCGACACACTGACCTTTTGCGGACGGTGTAGATCAAGATCAGACTGCACAGAACGTGCAGTCTGATCTTTGATCTACACTGTCTGATACGGTATTTTCTTTCCGGTGAAATCAACGTTGAAACAGCAATATTTGGGCTTTTAGTATTGAGTAAAAATTTGTGTTTCATTTATTCAGCAGCTTAAGTGTTAAGCCCCCTTTTCACAGAGCACGGTTCAATTCTTAATAACATACTTGGTCAGATTTTCAAGAGTTGCCTATATATCAGAGCACCGCAATTTCTAATTGGCTAAACCAAAATGGTTTAACCACTCAGGAATTGTGTTAATTCTAATTTAGTCCAAGAGTGCAATTCAGAATAAATGAATACAGGTCCTGTTTACAAACCTAAAGTTTTAAAAAACGAGCTGCGAAGGATCCACCCATTGATCAATTTCGTTGAGCAAAGATAGCATATAGGCGTAGATTTTAATGTTTTCCAAGCCTGTTTTTCCGCTATAACCGTGATATTTATCTCGTCGCCCCAGTTGCTTCCTGCTGTTTTTGTCTGACAAAAAAAGATTAAAATGAAACAAACACTGAAAACTAGTGCTGGGAATAAATCATTTTTCTAATTATGGATATTGCATCACTAATTAAAACATCTTTTTCCTCTAGAATCATTTACTCATGACCCATTTACCAGGAAAACAAATTTTCACCAAACAACTTTAAACGAATGCTGAAAAAAAAAAAATGTTTCTCGATATGAATGAAGGTTTAATAGATAAATACAAATGAAAACATTGAGACAGGAGGAGGTATTGCTCATATGATATTTTCAAAAGCTTTCTGCTTCAGAGTCTTAAAATAAGAGTAAATGGTGAACGATAAACCACAAGTAATTAACATGGTGCTATTCACAAAAACCGGACGTTGCATCGCTATTTTCAATAGATTGGTTACCTCGCCTGATACAGGCTAGTGTAATATGTATAATTATGTCCAACGGGGACCCAACTCTACCCGAACCAGTTTAACGTTTCAAAACATCTTACATTTAGCAACTGCCCTTTTGACTTTCAAAGCTCAACAACAGCCTATGGCACTAGTATTCGGTTTGTTGTGGGATCAAATCGTGACGTAGCAAAGTTTACTCCGCACAATGATAATAGTCAATGCGACAGGATTCATTCGTTGTGCAACGCTATAGCATTGTTTCGACGCTATATTTAGTTTGGTTGGGTCTTAAATTTAATGTATTGGCCAAGGATTCATTAGCTTACGACAAGTTTTTAGAATTGTTTACATTGGAAGCGTTTGTACACAATAATGAAACCTGGTCCAAATGATGACTTCTGTCTTTGAAATGGTAAAAAAAAAAAAAAAAAACATTGTGGGAAAAGTAGAAAATGTTGGTTTTTCGGCATTTTCTCCTTGTCCTACTTTGTTTTCAAAACCTTTTTTCTCAGGGTAATTATAACTCGGGTTCGTTTGGTATAGGGTTGACCAACATTTAATCCACCGATATGTTAATTCTGTCTACGACATAAAACAGGGAAACAGCAAAGAGGTGAAAAGAAACAAAACTGTGTAGGAATGTAGATACAGTTACAGACTGCATTATTACAGTCGGTAATTGATTTATTAGTAGAACTCACATTCCAAAATGCAGCGGTTGTAAGAGTATCTGTCATAATCATCTTCGTTTTTATTGCTCCGCAGAGTAAGGTATTTGAAACATGTTAACTGTTTACCAAACGACAGAATTTTAGACCAGTCCAAATTGAAATATTTTGCAGTCGACAAAATAAACGTGAATCAAAAATTGAAATTTGTTTTTGGAAGAGTAGAAAACATTGTGGGAAAAGGAGAAAATGCTGGTAACCAGCATTTTCTCCTTTTCCCACACTGTTTTCAAAAGGCTTCTTCGGGGTCGTTACAAGTCGGGATTGTGTGGTAAAAGGTTAAGACATGGAGATATTGTTTGTTCTGAGCAGTTTCTCCGTTCGTTACAATGGTTTGTTTTATTACTTTAATTTCTTTCCCCGTGAAAGTTATTCTTTCCTGCAATAAGCCGTCAAATCTGAGGAGTAAAATATTGGATTTGGGGCACGGCGTAAATGAGAAATCGGTGACATCAACGATGGTCACGTGATTAAATGACAGTGATTTGAAGAACGCTGATGATTCAGGTCAATTTAAATTCCATAATAAAGGATTCCGTATCCCTAATTTGAACTGTGCCAGAAAATTTAGAACGAGGGCAAGCATGTTACTGCGAAAGAGTACTGGTATTTTAGCTTTGGTTGAGCTGGGTTTGCTCTGTGGCAACGTTCTGGTAACCCAGGCGTCGTGTGTCCGAGCACCTGCAACGTAGGAATTCTGCTGCATGATTGATGATTGCCATTATGACAGGATTCAAACCTTTCTGGCGGCTAAAAATGCCTTTGCTCAAGTGTATAACCAGCCAAAAGCTGAGAAACCTTATTATGTGTAGTATTTGTTGGGAAGATCCAGCAAAACATGAAAAGGTGACCTCGCTGCCCTGTCATAACAAATGTACTCGTGCACTTGAAAACGGCTTTTGACTCTACTAGACTACAAACATTTTAGACTCATCCATATAATTGCTATTATTGTTATTATAATTATTATTATTTGAGTCAAGCCCCCGTAGCTCAGTCGGTAGCGTACAGGACTTGAAAACAGGAGGTCGCTGGTTCGATCCCCGGCTCGGCCAATTTCTTTCCGAGGATTGATGATAGTCATTGCGAAAGGATTCATTTCTTTCTTACCGCTGACGATTGTTTCGACCATGGTTATATGGGAAGGCGGCCAGTGGCTTGGAAAGAATATTGTGCGGAGTACTGGTAAAAGAAACTCCAGGAAAGCATGGATAGGTGCACTGGCCGCCGCGATATAACTGAAATAATGTTGAAAACGGCGTTAAACATCATACAATCAATCAGTCATACAATTATTATTTGTCTTGCAGTAGAATCTTCACGACAGCAGTGAGATAAGGGTAAAAATTAATTTAAGGAGCAACTTCCCCCTTTGCTACAAAATTTTACACATATTCATCAGTTTAAACTTTATTCGTCTTGATGTCTCCATTCTATAGGAATGATATGTACATTTTTCCTAAGAACGACATTCAAAACTTCATTCCAAAATATGAAGGATCAACGCGAATAAGTTTATTACATAAGTAACGTTACAGATGAACAGACTGTGTGAAAGTACAAGACAAAAAAACAGGAACACATATGCAGGTGCAAACGCTTTCCTGCAATTTATTTTTCGGTGAAAAGGGGGATAACTGTAACAAAATACATAAAGGATTATCTGTCTTTCTCGTATGGGTTCCTCCTATGATGCTGCACCACTCGCCGGCGAGTTTTGCGTAAACATGTTCAGTAATGACAGAGATCTGAGCCATGCTGTGTGAAAAGGGGCTTTAATGCATCTGCAAAAAATATCGACTCAGGTCAGCCTGCGCAGTCCGCGCAGGCTGACCTGTGTCGAAACTTTTTGCAATCTTTAAACTTTCCGTATATAAGAAAAAACATCCAAACACCCCCCCCCCCCACCCCGGTTCAGTCGGTTGTTAGGTAGAATAGATTTTATGGATCCTTTATTATGTTATGATTTGCTTGTACATTGCAACACGGAGATGTATTAAACCCCATTTTGCCAGAGCATGGCTCAAATGTTTTTCAAGTTTTAGCTCTACGGCGACGCAATGGCAGATGCGACCGCGAAAAAGCTTCGACAGTACCTTTTTTTCTTGATTGATTGAATTTGCGTTTATTTTATCGTCGCCACCAGTTGCCCAAATCGGGAGAAGCCCTCTGAAAACTGTTAGTTTTGTTACGGGGGATAGTGCAAGATACAGGACGAAACCCATCCTAAGTTACGCCTGGTTCTTTAACGTGCTCGGTGTATAACACCATCACACGGGACCTCGGTTCGACGTCCAACAGACTATTAGTAATTTTAGATGGCCAGCCTTGGGGCACGAACCCACATCCTCAAGTGCCCTAAGACTTGATGTTTACAAGTCCTACGCTCTGCCACCTGAGCTCTGCGGCTGATTTTTTTTTTTTAAATCATCCATGTTTAATCTCTAAGTCGTGTGCAGGGAAGGAATGTTTAGAGGTTTATGTGGTCAGACCATCTGCTTGGGAGAACAATAAAAGATGCATTTCTACAGATTGAACATCAAGTCTTTGCCAAAGTTCATTGAACTGAAATAATCGACAGAGAAAGCAATTCCGTTCAAGGGTTGTTAAGAAGATTTTATCGCGTATTCTTACCGCAAAATTCCATTTCTGTTACTCTCTACAGACATTTGTGAACATGCCTGTTTAAATTTCTTTTCCACCGTGATCGACGATTTCTTATGAAATGTTACTGATTAACAAGAACGTATTGTACGTATGTATATATCCGCAAACCTTTTCCAAACATTCCCATGTTTTAACGATCATGAAGATAAAAGCTTAAAAAAACATTGTGGGAAAAGGAGAAAATGCTGGTTGCCAGCATTTTCTCCTTTTCCCACAATGTTTTCTATCCTTTGAAAGACAAAGACTGCCAATGGAGGCACATCTAGTTTGTCGTCTGCAAATGCTTTCAGTTTGGATAAGCTAAAACGTTGTCGTCCAGAATTAATACAGAGAACGCCATGCACAAGTTAACTCCTTGACAAATATTTCGTGCTTTGAAAGGTCTACAGAGGAAGCCTTTTGAAAATATTGTGGGAAAAGGAGAAATGGCTTGTAACAAGAAATTTCTTCATTTCCGAATTTCTTTTTTCCCCAACGCTCTCATAGAACCCAGCCTATTTGTACCAAGTATGGCGTCTGCTTTTAATTCGGAAGAGGCTTATAGTGTGTTATTCGGCACAGGGTAGTGTTGCTTTTTTGCGGAAAATCAAAGGACTTTAAGTGCTGAAAAGCGGATTTGATGAGCCATATTTATCAATAATGTGGAAGGATGAAAAATTTGTTTTTCATTATATGCAAAGCCCCTGATAAAGAAAACTTTTGAAAACATCGTGGAACAGGGAGAAATTGCTGGTAAGAAATTCCTGTCTTATATTTCAAACAAGCATGTACATGTACTAACATTTTATACTGAGAAAGATTATCCTCCAAACTTAACCCTTAAGCTGCTAGGCGCGACTCACTGACATTTTGCGGACAGATTAGATCAAGATCAGACTGCACAGAACGTGCAGTCTGATCTTGGATCTACATTGTCCGATGAGGAGATATTTTTCTCCAAAAAATAACATTATTCGGGTTGTTACTATCGGTTCGAAAGTTTTATATAACTTAATTAGCAGGATAAGGGTTAAGAAAGCATGGTAATCGAATATTTTTGCAAAATCGATCGAGAGCCAGTTTGTTTTTTTTAACTGAAAATGATTTTAAAGTAATGTCACGTCAACCTCCTTCGCCCTTTTGCGCCGAACCCGGTAGCGTAGTGGGTAGCATACAGGACTTGGACCCAGGGGTTACTGATTCGAATATCCGGCTCGGCCAATTTCTTTTCGAGGACTGATAGTATTCATTGCAACAGAATTCATTCTTCTTCCGCCGCTGATCAGTGTTTCGACGAGAGTTATGCGAAAAAGTAGCCAGTGGCCAGGGAAGAACATTGTATGAAGTACTGGTGAAAGAAGATTTAATAAAAGCATGGCTATGTGAACTGGCCGCCGCGATATAACTGAAATGATATTAAAACAGTGTTAACCCTTTCCCGAACGACAAATTTTGGACTGGTCCAAATTGAAAGAGTTTGCAGACGACAATTTTAAATTTGATGAAAATGGCAGAAAGTTATCAAAAAGGGTAGAAAACACCGTTCTCGTTACGAGCAATTTCTCCTTTTCCCACAGTGCTTTCAAAAGACTTGTACTGCAGACACGTGAAAACCAGGGCTTGTTTGGGAAAAGGTTAAGCACCAACCAACAAACAAACAAAATCTTCACCTTCAGGTAATCTCGCATTTTACGATCCGAAGAATGATTTGAAAACACTGTAGAAAAAGAATGAACATTTACTTCTTTTTTTTTTTCACAAAATCTTCTATGCTTTAAACGTACATTTTTGTCGCCCGAAAATACCCTGAGTATGGAAAGGTCTGAAATTTCTTCTTCTGATTTAGGGTTGATCCTTTGCCTCGGAGTTTTATCGACCCTCAAGTAAAGAGCACTTGAAAACCTTGTGGAAAAAAAGGAGAAAATGCTGGTAATCAGCATTTTCTCCTTTTTTTTCCACAATGTTTTCTACTCTGTCAAAGGCAAATCATCATTTGAGCCCAGGTTACTTTGTAATTTTTAGCTTTCAGTTTGAACAAATCTTAAAATTTCGTCTTCTGGTTAAGAGTTAATTTAAATCCGAGTTGAAGGCACGGCGACAACGAACGAAAAATTAGCCATCAAAGATTGTTAGCAATAAGTCGGTCACGTATTACCTGGAGGCTGAACACAGCAGTTTACGAGAATGCTGAAATCCACTGGGGCGTCTTGAAACGGCCATCATGGGGTTCGTCTGTCCAAATTAACTCTTTACCAAATGAGAAAATTTTGGACTTGTCTAAATTGAAAGTGTTTGCAGACGACAATTTAAATGTGACTAAAATGCAGGAATGTTCCTTTGATAGGGTAGAAAACACTGTGGACAAAGGAGAAAATGCTAGTATCCAGCATTTTCTCCTTTCCCACAATGTTTTTAAAATACTTCTTCCCCAGGGTTGTTAAAAGTCGACATTGTGTGGTAAAAAAGGTTAACTCTTTACCAAATGACAAAATTTTAGACTTGTCCAAACGGAGAGCAATTGCAGACGACAAAATAAATGTGCCTCAAGAATTGAAATAAGTGTTTTAAGCGTAGAAAACAATTTGGAAAAAAAGCAAAAATTGCTGTTGACCAGCAGTTTCTTCTTTTTTTTTCCACATTTATTTCAAAGTTCTACTTTTTAGGGTCATCAATGAAGGTTGAACTACCAAATTGTTTTCACAGTTACCCTGTGTACGTTATCCCGCAAGCTTACAAAAAGAAATGGACGTTTGAGAAAAAGAAAATAACAAATTTTATCGGATTTACGAGAAAAGAATTTGCCAACATTTGATGAAAAAAAAAAGAGTAATTTCGTGGTTGGATAAAATGATGTCGACGAATACTAAAGTTGTGCCAAAAAAATGCACCATGGACACGTGATGTAAAAGGACTTTCTTTGACTCTTTCGCTTCCATTTAAGTGGTTTCAGCTTTTCTCATGGGTTTTCAGTATCTTTCCGTTTCATTCAATTTTATGCTGATTTTGGCTAAAGATTAGAGTCAGGTAGCGGACGGTGTAGATCCAAGATCAGATCGCACGTTTTGTCCAGTCTGATCTTGATCTACGCCGTCCGCAGAAACTAGCCAAGGCAGCATCGGCAGTGAAAGATTTAAAGAGAGTCTTTTTTAAAATATATAAATGTTTTAGTCACGGCGACATAGAATCATTCTTATATCTGACATTGACAGACTGCCTTTTTTGGGGAAGATTTTTTTTTTCCAGTAGGTCTATTGGAACCTAGACCTTTGCCAACTTTCCATGAGGCGCCCGATTTCTATCGAGAACATGCCTCGTGGATATGAAGGCTAAAGCAGACTCTGTGGGAAAGGTCACAGACCGTCGAATAAATCAATTTCCGTCTTCAGTCTGTAAAAAGACATCGGAATTAAAAATTTAAAACTAAACAACGGGAAAAACACAGGTCAGTGTATAAGGTATTCACATCAATTCCATTGTTTCGCGCGATCTCCTCTCTATTTCTTCCCTACAATTAAGCCATGCTCTTTGAAAAGGGGGCTTAATGCATCTGCAAACCGTATCGACCCAGGTCAGCCTGCGCAGTCCTCGCAGGCTGACCAGGGCCGGAACTGTTGTTTTGGGTCAATTTTTTGCATTTCAAAGGACCATGCTACCTCAAGATTCAGTCGGTTGTTAGAGAAAGTGGATTTTATGGATCCACTATTATATTATTCCTTGCATGGTATAATGATCACGGAGATGCATTAAGCCCCGTTTTGCCAGAGCATGATTCGCATATATAGTTGTGCTTGGCCCTTTAACCCTAAAAGGGCTGGACCCAGCTTAAGTTGCTTTTGTGGACCGTGAAGATTAAGATCTTTAGAGCGTTTAATTATCCAGTAAATATAAAGAAAGTCAAGATCATGTAACACGTTTTGCACATTCTGATCTTGATTCACACTGTCGGCGATGAGACCTTGGATATCACTCTTTACCATTAATGTGCTTAAAGGCCCAGTAGCGACCAAAAGTAAAAAATGCAGATGTTAAAAGACATTTAAATTTAAATCATACCGTTTAAAAGTATTGATATTTTTGTGAAGAAGACCAAGGTCTTAGTCTCTGGCAGAAAAATGAATCTTAAAGCTAGGTTAAAAGTTGGCAAGTCGTTCTATCTTTTGTTTACTTTTTCCTGTTTCTAAAATTCATTTTGCTGCCAGCGATTAACTCTTTGCCAAACTACAAAATTTTAGACTAGTCCAAATTGAAAGCATTTGCAGATAACAAAGTAAATATGACTTCAAAATTGAATTTTTTAATGGGATGGGTAGAAAAACATATTGGGAAAAGGAGAAAATGCTGGTTACCAGCATTTTCTCCTTTTCCCAAAATGTTTTCAAAAGGCTTCCTGTTTAGGGTCGTTAAAGGTCGGGTTTGCGTGCTAAAGGATTTATACTTGGACCGATCGAACTGTAGCAGATTGTCATCGTCACAATATTTTCTATACCTTTAGGTGGTATGATTTAGACAAATGCACATTTACACCCTCATTGTTTACTTGTGGCCGATCCTGGGCCTTTAATAATCCATTTGGGAAAAAAAGAAAGTATAATGGATTTTCAGACTGTTTCGGTCCGAGTTTCTAGTACCCCCAAAAATACTTAATCCTTATCCTGCTAAATAAGTGAAATGAAATTTTCAAACCGGTAGTAAACACCTCAATAATGCTATATCAAACTAAGCTCCTTATCGTACAGTGCAGATCAATGATCAGACTGCACGTTTTGTGCAGTCTGATCTTGATCTACACTGTCCGCAAAAAGTCAGTGAGTCGCGCTTAGCAGGCCAAGGGTTAAAAGTGCTGGACCAAAGATCAGACTGCTCTTTTATGTGAGTTGCAGTCTCATCTTGATAAACAAACGCAATTCGAGATATGACTAGCAGATTACCAGTTAACCTTTTACCGAAATCCCCGAGTTCAACGACACCGGGTAAATGACTTTTGAAAATATTGTAGGAAACGGAGAACCAGCATTTTCTCCACTATGTTTCCTTAAAGACAAAGTGAGCCATTTGAGCCAACTTTAATGTGTCGTCACCATATGATTTTCAGTTGGGACATGTCTAAAATGATGTTGTGGCGTAAAGATTTACACCAGCGTTCAAAAATATTTCCAACATTCAGAAGTAATGAATGGGCGGAATTCACTCATCATTTGCTACCGAAATAACATAGAAACAGATTGAGCTGTGAGTAACCTTCACATCTGGGGAAAATATATCATCGCTTATAAATTGGATCCTTCCTGACAAAAAACTGCAGCACAGGCCTTCGGATACGACCATGTTAAATACGGATAAGCTAAGAAAATTAAGATGTTTGTGTTTTTTTTGCAGGAATACTTGGGAAAATCTTGTGGCAAAAGGATGAATTGCTTGTGGCGAGCAATTTGTCCATTTGCAACGATATCTTTTTAAAAAGAGGCTACCCCAAGACAAAAAAAAAAGTGTTCTCTGCAGGTTATATCATCTGTTAAGTGTCAATGCATAATCGGTTTTGTCAGTGAAAACATAAGAGATATACGAAGATATCGTAATTTGAATTGAGTTTTTTTGCCATAATGTCCCTAAAATAACAGACTCTTTACATGCAGGATCAGCTGCCCATTTTTCACAGTCTGATCTTGATCAATATTTTTCTTTTAGGAAAGCTAAAATTTCCATCAACGCTGAAAGAGTTAACAAGAAAAACATGTCAGTGCAAATTGGATTTCTGTAATAACCATTCTGTTTTCATGTAGTCGTTACTCATACCAGAAGCTTTTTGTACACAACGTGAAACCTTGTTAAGCTTTCAGCAAACTATTCCGTGTTTTAACGTCTCCGAAAAAATATGCCTTTGTATACATTGTGGGAAAAGGAGAAAATGCTGGTAACTAGCATTTTCTCGTTTTCCTACATTGTTTTCTATCCCTCCAAAGAAAATTCCTTTGATTTGAACGACATTTAATTTGTCGTGTGCAAATGCTTTCATTTTAGACTTGTCTAAAACTTTCTCGTCTGGTTAAGAGTTAAATTCACTACTTGACGTCTTAAATGGCCCAGTCACCAACCCTCTCGAGGCCAAAGATGTAAAGGGAGGCTTTTGCGGACGGCATAGATAGAGATCAGACTGCACAGAACGTGTATTCCGTCCCCTTATTTAGATCGTATTTTCAGCCGCCGAAAAAGATCAACGGTCCATATTCACAAACCATTCTTAAGAACATTCTTGGCCTTATTCTCTGGAATTTTCTAAATTTGAAAGGAAAGCAATTTCTGATTGGCTAAACCAAATGGTTTAGCCAATCAGCAGTTGTGTTACGTTCAAATTAAGAAATCTTGGAGAATAAGATTAAGAATGTTTTTATGTAATTGTTGGTGCATACGAACCCAGTTTATAAGTTCAGCATTGAAAGAGTAAAAAGGTTGCATTTGAAATCAGGATATCTTTGTTCGATTATTGCTTGCTGCGCTTGTAACGTAAGAGTGTCCTTGAATAAGGAAAGGCAAAGCCATAGCCTAGTACAGTAGTAGATTACTTGAGAATCCCTCGAACTCAATGTCGTATTAAAGTTAGTTGATATGGCTAAATTACTGTTTAAAACATGTAGCCCCAAAGAAAGTTTAAGGCCGCAACAGCGGCCAAAATGTAAACAATGCGGATGTTAAAACGCCTTTGAATTTAAATCATGCCTTTCAAAACTATAGAAATTATTGTTGAGATGACAATCTTGTTATTCTGTTATTGTACAGTCAGTCCAATGGATCCGTATTCACCAATCATTCTTAAGAACAGTCTTAGACTTATTCTTCAAGATTTTCCAATTTTGAAAGTAACACACCTTCTGATTGGCTAAACCATATGGTTTAGCCAATCAGAAGGTGTGTTACTTTCATATTTGGAAAATTTTGGAGAACAAGACTAAGACTGTTCTTAAGAATGGTTGGTGAATACGGACCCAAATGTAAGTCGCTGGTAGAGAAATGAATTTTGAAACTAGGTAAAAAGTAAACGAAAGACAGAGCGAACTGGCAATTTTGGGCCTACTTTTATTTTTTTCCTGCTAGCGACAAACACTTGGACGGACCGTCCAAAAACGGATTGTCATCATCACATATAATTTACACATATTTAAATGGTCTGATTTTAATTTAAATGCGTTTCAACACCCAGATTGTTTACTATTGACGACTTTTGTGGCTTTTATACATCGAAACTTTTTTCACATAGACTACAGTTTCAGGTTATTTTTGGTAATTCGAACCTCCGACAAATGGGACTAAATTGTTGTTTTTGTGTGTGTGTGTGTGTTCTGCTTGTATTGAAACTGCATGATTATGTGTCTGTTTTAACCTATAAATCATACAGAACTGATTTGCTAAAAGCGCCATAAAATAATTATTCGCTCGTCGTTTACTTAACCCTTAAGCTGCTAATCGCGACTCACTGACCTTTTGCAGACAGTGTAGATAAAGATCAGACATGCAGTCTGACCTTTGATCTACACTGTCCGATACGTTCTTTTCTTTCAGGTGAAATCAACTTTGAAACCGCAATGTTTGGGCTTTTAGTATTGAGTAGAAATTTGCGTTTCATTTATTCAGTAAGTGTTAAAATTACTAGTCTTTAGGATGAAACGTAAGACCTAGGTCCTGCTTGACGGTGATACACCCTGCGCAAGTTAGAACCAGGCGTAACTTTGGCTGGGTTTCGGCCTGAATTTTGCACTATACCCCGGAACATAACTAACAGACTTCTGGGGGGAGGGGGGGAAACTAGCCTGGGTTCCAGTCCGATCATTTTTTCCTTTTTCATATTCGGACTTTTCTGACGTCATTTCTGACAAAGTAATGTCCCAATGTAAAAGAGGACAAAATGATCGGACTGGAACCCAGGCTAGGGGAAACCGGTAGCGACGACAAATGAATGCCAAATCAATCAATCAATCAATCGCCGTTTAGTTAAGTGGCATCTATATACGCAGTAAAAAAGTTTTGCACCCCCCCCCCTCCCTGTGTTTTTTACAGGGTTTGATTTTTCTGACATGAATAATATGGAATGGGGTAGAAATTAGAATCCGGCTGCATACACCAACAAACCAGTTTTTTGCCTGTAAAAAGATGAACTGAAGTATCCCTTGACTTCATGTTAACCCTTTACTGCACAATGACGCCTTTTGACACCCCTGGGAAAGAAGCCTTTTGAAAACATTGTGGGAAAAGGAGAAAATGCTGGTAACCAGCATTTTCTCCTTTTCCCACAACGTTTTCTACCCTATCAAAGAAAAGTTGTACCATTTGAGCCACATTGAAATTGTCGTCTGCAAATGCTTTCAATTTGGACAAGGCTATAATTTTGTCGTGTGGTAAAGGGTTAAGTAGGATTTTTTCCTTAACCATAACATTCGGAAACAAAACAAAAGGAGATGATATTTAAGTTTGGAAAGATATGATAATATAATGTCGAAATGGAACTTACGACAGGTTGATGATGACCTGCAGAGAATGGGCACACATGATCTGTCAACATCGCGTACTTCCGCCCCGGACTTGGATAACAGCTTGCAGTCTTCGCAGCTCTATCGGTAGCCGCTGCCATGAGGTCAAGGGATACCTTAGTTCAGTTCAGTTCAGTTCAGTTCAGTTCAGTTCAGTTCAGCTCAGTTCAGTTCATAGGCAAAAACCTTGTTTGTTGGTGTATGCAGCAGTCGGATTCTAATTTCTACCCCATTTTATGTTAATCACCTCAGGAAATTAAATCAGGTAAAAAACACGGGGGGGGGGGGGGGGGCAACACTTTTTTTACTGTGTCCGCTCGCCTTTTTATGTATCTAAAGCTGATTGTAAGACTGAAACCATTAATAGAGAAGATGATATTGTAGAAACAAGATCAGACTGCACGTATGTGCAGGGTGTTCCTGGTCTGCAGAATGTATCTATGATCGCGCACGGTAAAATGTGGGATACGCTGTTGTGCAGTGATGTAGATTTCTCGTATATTTTTTGGCATTTTGACGTGTTTAAGGAGAGAGATAATAACTTTTAAGTGGTTGCAGAATCTGTTGGTAATTGCAAGTGACTTATATTGCTAATGTTTGTTTATTAATCCTTTCAGCAACATGGTGTTTTTGTGAACGGCATTGATCAAGATCAAATTGCACATAACGTGCGGCCTGATCTTGAATCTGTACCGTATGCTTGTTTAGTCAAGCCTATAGGCTATGTGTACAGTTCTTTCTTAGTCTCAGATGAATTTTTTGGCCGTCGAAAGTGGTCAAGTTGAGCTGAAACATTTAACACGTGACCTCCTGAACCAATATACAGCTGACGGTTCCGAGAACATAACAATGAAACCTGAAGAATCAAATAAAAACTGAAGTTTCATTCATGCTAGCGCAGGAAAAATGGAGGCAAAAGGAAAACCTGCTAGATAAGAGCAATTTCTCCTTTTGCCACTATATTTTCAAAAGTCGCCCACTTGAAAAAGAAGGAAAAGGTCTTCTGCACGAGATAATGATTTAACAGGGCACTTTGCGCCATTTTGAAAAGCATTCGCACCTCATAAATTATATGATTAGCGGGCTTAAGTGGGTAATAAAGGTTCACTTTTTGCATTATATTTGTGGGCTTGCAGTAAATTTTAAAAACTTTATAATTTCCGTTTGAGCCGTGCTCTGGCAGAAAGGGGGTTTAATGCATCTCCGTTATGCATTGTACGAGGCAAGTCATCCCTAAAATCAGCTTTGTATAACAGCCAACTGAATCATGAGGTACACTGGACCTGTAACAGTCAGAAAATTGACCAAAAGCAAAAAATATCGGCCCAGGTCAGCCTGCGCGGACTGCGCAGGCTGACCTGGGTCGATACTCTTTTGCAAATTCATTAAGCCCCTTATCACAGAGCATTGGCTCATTTGGATTCTCTGAAAATTAAGCTCAATTCTAATGATGCGCATCATTAGAATTGAGCTTAATTTTCAGAGAATCCAAATGTTAAGAAGATTTGTGTAAAAAGACCCTTTATTTACTCAACAGAACAAAGTTTAAGAGTAATGATTCCCTATGGTACGTGATAAACAATGTAAGAACAGCTGCCTTCTAGAATAGATATCCATATCCTGCCGACTTCATTACTGACTGTTACACAAATAGATTTCGTTAGATTAATTAGCTTTGAAGTGAGTTTACATGACCGAAACTTCTGATATATTGATGGAGACTGGAGAGCAAGATCAGGCTGCACTACTTTGTTCTGTTGAGTAAATAAAGGGTCTTTTTACACAAATCTTCTTAACTGAAATCACAAGGCGTAGAGTTTTGTCTCCTTGTATGAATATTTATAAAGTGGCCCTTACTCAGTTTTTTTTTAATGTAAAAAAAAAAAATGACCCCCCCCCCTCCCATTTTTTTCGGAACAGGTGTCATAATTTTGTTTTACAAAAACTTATACAAGAAAATCTCAACAATGTTTATTGTCCAGAACAGTTTTTTTTTTTTTAATTTTTAACAACTTTTTCAGGGCCATATGTAGGGCAATAAAAGAATTTTCGCAACCAGATGCATGCAATGTATTCAAGTATTCAACCCTTAAGATGCTAGATAGATGAAACGAAACCTTCAAGCCGATAGTAAAAGCCCGATTTTTGCTATTTCAGAGGTAGTTTGGGGGAGAAAAATATCTGGTAATCGGACAGTGTAGATCTAGGATCAGACTGCACGTTCTGTGCAGTCTGATCTTGATCTACATTGTCCGCTAAAGGTCCTTGAGTCGCGCTAGGCATCATAAGGGTTTATACTTGTACATGGAAAGTCAACGATGTTTGTGAGAATGAAATACTTGTCTGGTTCATAATCAACCGACATAACCAGCTTTTGTGGATCTCGTTTGTGAAACGTAGTTCTCGACAGTATTTCAGTTATGACATGGTGTTAAGCGCACCTCTCTATGCTTTCCTAGTGTTTCGTCTACCGTCTCTATAGACGTACATCTTCTGTTCAAACTAATGGCTATTTTCATAAATAGTGGATTCGTAACAATGTCCCTCAGCAGTGAGAGGGTGGTGAATCCTTCTGAATTGCCAATATCATCAATTCTTGAAAAGACTTTGGCCGAGCCGGAACTGGACCCCCCTTCATTTCGAGCTTTGCACCTTTCCGACTGAGTTACCGGAGTCGTCTTTATGACAAACAACATTGTGTAAAGATTTCCTTCCGGAAAACAGAGTTAACTCTTTACCAAAGGACACATTTTTCGACTAGTCGAAATTCAAAGCATCTGCAGACGACTAACTAAATGTGGCTATTATTATTCAATTATTCGACCAGTCTTTTTAAAACATTGTTGGGAAACTGAAAATACTGGTAATCAGCATTTTCTCCTTTTTCCGCAATGTTTTCAAACCTCTTCTATGTCAGGGTCGTTAAAATTCGGGATTGTGTGATTAAGAGTTAACTCTTTACCACACAATCACGGGTTTTAACTACTCTGAAGAAAAAGCCTGTTGAAAACGTTGTGGGAAAAGGAGAACATGCTGGTAACCAGCATTTTCTCCTTTTCCCACAATGTTTTCTAACCTTCCCAAAACAAATTTCAATTTTTCAGTCACATTTATATTGTCGTCTGCAAATGCTTTCAATTTGGACAATTCTAAAACTTTGCTGTTTGGTAAAAAGTTAAGCGGTTTACACTAAACATTACCTTTCAGTGGAATCGTTCCCTCTAATTCTGACCACAAATGGTAAAGCTCTTTAACGTAATTGCTTTCATGATTAGAATATTGGAAAGGCAATTCTGGGCAAGAATGGTGCTTATTACGGGACCCTCTGGTCAATTTAGACCAATTAATTTGTTGGCCTTATTCGTGAAGAATGCAAATTGGCGAAGGCAACAATATGTTTTCTTGCGGTACTATAAATCATATATCCCTTGTTCCATGTAACTGTCACTGCATAATAACGTGTTTCAGATCTTTGAAGCGATTTAGCGATTTCAGTAAATTAATCAAAATTATGTACTGAATAGAAAAAGTTGGCATCAAAGAAGGGTAAGACACATGTGTGACTTCATAAAGTAAAAGAAATACAGTATTTTCCTGGAGGTCGTCCGCAAGGGTTGCGAAATTCCCGCTAAGAGAGTGGTAAATGATTTAGGTATAGCCGAAAAGCTGTCACCAACATTGAGCTCATTTCCATTTTCCCTGGGCCATATAACCACATAAGTAATCGGAAGGAAGGCCGACGGTAGACAGGCCCATATGTTGCATTTACTTCAATACCTAAGAGGCAATTAAAGATATATTCCATGCTCTGTGAAAAGGGGGCCTTAATGCATCTCAATGATGCATGACACCAAGCAGTCATCATATTACTATGGACGCCCTAAAGTACATTTTGTTTAACAATCGACTGAATCATTAGGTAGACTGGTCCTTTGACATGCAGAAATTTAAGATAGCAGATGCGGACTGCGCATTGCAGATGCATTAAGCCCCATTTTCACAGAGCATGGCTCTTATAGTCTTATCAACACTTTGCAAACAACACAATTTAAGACCCGTCAATTTTGAAACCTTATCATGGGGACGGATGCTTTGGGTCTGTAATGATAAACATTTTTTTTGAAACAGTTGAAAAACACGGTGGGCCTTGGAGAATATTGATAATCAGTATGAATCCAGGTTAGATTATATATTATGTAAAAAAAAAACAAATGGAAAGATTGCTCGTATAAAGCATGGCGTGAAAAGGAGAAAGTGCTGGGAACCAGTATTTTCCTCCTTTTCCAAGAAAAAATGTTTTTTACAGTTTACAGAATAGATCCCAGCCTATTAGCACTACACTCAGTAAAACTTCTAACCGGCCACTTTTGTTTCTCCTGTAAATTTGACCAAGTAACAGATAGGTAAACAAAAACAAATTGTAACATATATCTTGACGTTAGCTATGGTATTGTAATGAATAGATTCTCCATTTTGCCAACAGAAGGCATCTCTTTTTAAAAAAAAAAGGGGGGGGGGGAACACATGGTTTGTGTATGCGTGGTGTCTATTAGCTATATAACAGATTAAAAAGAGAATCACAAAAAACCTGACGTTTTGTCAACAATGTGGAAAAACATGAAAATAGTTTTCTGCACAAAAATATACACGTAGAGAAAGAGCATGAAGTTTTCAAACAAAAAACAATGATTTTTCAATTTTCAATGTTCATTGAATGAATGTTAAAGAAGTTCCTTTCAAAAGTACAGGTCTTAAAAATTCTTTCCAGATTTAGGCTGAGGTATGCTGTTACACTGGTCAATTATCCTCGAAAAATCAAATCAGATGAACTTTTCTGCACAGCCAATGCTAAATAAGGTTTACAAGGATTTCTAGCTTAGGAGTGGCCGTTTAGCATTTTTTTTTATATGATTTATCTTCTGCAAATGCTGTGGATATGGACGGATCCAAAGATTTATAACTTGGGGAAGGGTTACGGTCATTGACCTGAAATTGAAAACCCATTTGGTAGCAAAATTGGATTCTGTTGAGAGGAATAGGAAAAAGACAAGTGATTCTCTCGATGATCAACAATATGTGAACAGTGGTGTGTTGTCAATAAAAACGATAAATGGTTGGTTGGTTGGTTGGTTGGTTGGCTAGCTGGCTGGCTGCCCGGCTGACTGGCTGGTTGGTTGGTTGGTTGGTTGGTTGGTTGGTGTTCATCTGCCTTTCAACATTATTACAGTATTGCACATTACTGATATACATGTAATGTTCAAAACGGCATTTAACACCACTCAAACAGACAAGCAAATCACCAGACAACAATATTTTAGACTTTTCCAAATTGAAAATACTTGCAGGTGGATTATACAGTAAGGCTTGGACGATTGAATTTTCAAAATAAGAGCAAAAAACATCGTAGGAGAAGAAGAAAATGCTGGTTACCAGCATTATCTTCTTTTCCTACAATGTTTTCAGAAACCGTCTCCTTCAGGGTTTTTATAACACAGGATTGTGTGGCAATGGGTTAAAGAAAAACAAAGGAAGAAGAAATAGGGTCGTATATGACGTAAATTAATATGAGCAATGCTCTGGCAAAAGGAGGCTTAATACATCTCCGTGATGCATTTTACCAAGCAAGGCATCACATAATCATGGATCCATTAAATCCACTTTGTCTTAACAACCGACTGAATCATGAGGTAGACTGGTCCTTTGACATACAGAAAATTGACCAATAGCGGAAAGATTCGGCCCAGGTCAGCCTACGCTGACTGCGCAGGCTGACCTGGGTCGATGCTTTTCGCAGATGTATTAAGCCCCTTGTTTACAGAGCATGACGCATATTTATTTTCTTCTCTTACAATGAGATTCATAAGGTATCATCGTACACACACTTAACCCTAGGGCTGCTAAGTGTGACTCCAGGACCTTTTGCGGACAGTGTAGATCAAGATCAGACTGCACAGAACGTGCAGTCTGATCCTGGATCTACACTATCCGATAAGGAGATATCTTTCCATAAAAAGAAAAAAAAAACTTCAAAATAAAAACATATTGGTACTTTTACTTTCGGTTTGAAAGTTACATTTAACTTATTTAGCAGGTTGAGGGTTAATAGCAGTCGTGATAGATACTTCCTGATCGTCCTCTGTACACCAATGGACCTGAACCCCTTAAACTGCTTTAACTCTTTACCAAACGACAAAATCTTAGACTGGTCCAAATTGAAAGCATTTGCACACGACAAATTAAAGGTGGCCCAAATGATAAAATTTGTCATTGATAGGTTAGAAAACATTGCGGGAAAAGGAGAAAATGTTGGTTACCGGCATTTTCTCCTTTTCCCACAATGTTTTCAAAAGGCCTTTTTCTCAGGGTCGTTAAAAGTCGTGACTGTGTGGTAAAGGGTTAACTACCAAATGATTAAACCCTTAACCTACTAAATAAGTGAAATAAAACTTTCAAGCCGGTAGTGAAAAAACCCAATTTTTGCTATTCCAAAGTATTTTTTGGGAGAAAAATATTTCCTAATCGGATAGTGTAGATCAAAGATCAGACTGCACGTTCTGTGCGGTCTGATCTTGATCTACACTGTCCGCCAAGGTCTTTGAGTCACGCTTAGTAGCCTCTAAGGTTTAATTAAAAATTTCCATCAGACTGTAATAAAAAAAAAACGATATATCTGTCTTTTCTTTGTTCTGTCAAAGTCGACTGGTACATGTTTGAGAAAATATTGGTGATAGTACAGGCTTCGAATGATACTCCAAGGAAAGTTAGCTGATAGTTAACCCTTATCCTGCTAAATAAGTTAAGTAAAACTTTCAAGCCGACAGTAAAAAACCTGAATAATGTTCTTTCAAACTTATTCTTTGGAGAAAAATATCATCTCCTTATCGGACAGTGTAGATCCAAGATCAGACTGCACAGAACGTGCAGTCTGATCTTGCTCTACACTGTCAGCAAAAGGTCTGTGAGTCGCGCTTAGCAACTTAAGGGTAAAATGACAAGTATAGCATGAGTGCTGCACGCGGCTTCCAACGCTCGGATGCTGGTGCGTTTACTGTAAAGATCCTCAGTCCAAGAAGGGAGATAACTGTGTCAAAAATGTGCCAAAATGGAAGATAATTGTGTCAAAAATGTGTTGAGAGTTATCTGCCTTTATTGTATGGGTACCTTGTTTGAAAGTAAACAAGTAGCCAAAGTTTGAATTAAATGTCTGCAGTAATAACAAGAGGTATGAGACAATGTCAGTTTTCGCATGAGAACGATGACGACGCAGTCGACGGCAATGAAGCCACGTCTATGACAAAACGACCACGACCTTCGAAAGCAATTCAGTTGAAAACGGAACACATCTCTCTCTCTCTCTCTCTCTCTCTCTCTGACCTTAATTGATCAGTTTTAAATCTTTTTGTTGACAGGTCAATTTGCAGCTATCGAGAACGGAATTATTTTGTAGGTTAGTGTCGTGCTTTACGCAGTTGCTACCTGTTTAATTGGTCGTGCGTAATGAGTGAAGGATGCACTTAAATCATTATTCGCTTTGATGAAGCTTCTGTTATATAACGACAGTTCACGAAATACAGTTTCAAGAACGTGTACTGAATACAAATTTGTTGTAATAATTGGTTGTTATTGCAGTAAATGAAAATAAATGCAATGACCCATTTAATTTTGCTGAATTGTTTATCAGCAGCGTATAAATTGTAGTTTCTTTTTTTTTTAAAAAGAAGGAATTTAACTGAATAAGAGTGTGCCATAACACACATGGGCATTTGCAGACGACAACTTTAATTTGACATTAATAATGGACTTTGAAACTGTAGAAAACATTGTGGGGAAAAGAGGCAATTCTGGTAACCAGTATTTTCTCCAATCCGATTAACAGCATGTTTTCCATCCCTTTATAACAAAATATATTACTTGAGCCATTTTAATTGTTTAATTTGTCGTCTGCAAGTACCTCAAGTTTGAGTAATCTTCCAATTTGTCTTCGGTAAAGCATTAACTCTTTTACCGCCAAATCTTCTCTAACCTTGACCTTTTTCGACAACTGAACCTAAAATCTACTGAATCTCAGACAGATTTCTATCTCATAGGCTTCACGAAACAGACAGATCGTATAGATCTTAGATCATACTGCACGTTTTGTGCAGTCTGATCTTGATTCATACCATCCGTAAACGCCCGTGTTTTCGCTTATGTCGCTGAAAGGGATAGAGGACACAAACACTGGTTTCGTTCTGCCAAGTACCAGCACTTTAACCACATTTTATTCTTCATATTAAAGAGATCGAATACAGGTCAAGGAAAAAAAGTTCTTTTTCAAATATTCATTGGAAATGAATCACAATCATTTCATTTGCTCAAAAATTATAATAATCGGTAACATTTATCATTAGAGCCTCATATCATTTTCAGTGTCTTCGATTGGCACAGAAAATATAATAAGCCGATAGATAGGCTGACCTGGGTCCGTATTCACCAACCATTCTTAAGAACGTTCTTAGACTTATTCTTCAAGATTTTCCAAGTTTGAAAGTAACACAACTTCTGATTGGCTAAACCAAATGGTTTAGCCAATCAGAAGGTGTGTTACTTTCAAATTTGGAAAATTTTGGAGAACAAGACCAAGAACATTCTTAAGAATGGTTGGTGAATACGGACCCTGGATCGACACTTTTTGCTACTGGTCCATTTCCTGCATGTCCAAGGACTACTCTATCTCATGATTCAGTCGGTTGTTAGACAAAATCGACTGAATCGACCCACGATTAGGTGATGTCTTGCTAGGTATCACGCATCATGGAGATGCATTAAGCCTCCTTTTGCCAGGACATGGCTCAAATTTTTTACAGTCTGCCACAGTCTGTCGGGCCTACATACGAAAATAAGAGCAGCAGACTAAACCGGCATGTTTGACGCCATTTAGCTTTACTGCTGTTTATTTTGGCGAGGACATATCTTCTCTACCACGTTGATTTTACAGGAGTAATTCATCAAACCATCAGGACAAATTGTCTAACTGACATTGTTATTTTAGTTTTCCATTAATATTTGATGGGTTTTATTGTCAACAGTGCCTTGAAACACGCGACCGTCAGTAATTACAGAATGTACCAAACGACGAATTTATTCTCTGTCGTTAAAAATGGCCATATTTGTTGTAGTTTATTGTTCTTTGCCCACTGGAGTTGTCGGAATGTCTGTTTTCACAATACGAAAAGACATCTTTTTTTTTTAAAAATCTGCTCAATAAAAGTCACAATGTGTGCATGTAGGTCGACCATTCTACCTTATGGCGAGGCACGGCTCTTCCAAATCATGCCCCTAGAAGAACATCACACTTCTAAATGATTTAAATCTTTACATTACGGTAAAATTTTAGACTGCATTTACAGCATTTGCAGACGACAAACAAATATAGCTCAAAAACGGATTTTGTCTGTGAAAGACTTGAAAACATTGTGGGAAAAGGAAAACATGCTGGTTACCATCATTTTAACACTCCACGCCATTCTGATTTTCTGTACTTTTCCGCTATATTTTCTCTAAAATTAACTTTCTTAGTCAGTACTTAGTCATGACATGATCATGTAATAACCGTTATCCGAAATTTGGAGAAGAACTTTATAAACCTAGGCTTCCGTTCTTATCCTTTTCTCCAGTATATTTGTATTATGATTGTATTGTCTTTTTCTTTGTTAGCTTGTATATCTTGCTGTTGAATAAAATATGTTCAAAATAACTACCATCATTTTCTCCCTTTCCCACAATGTTTTCAAGAGCCCTTTTTTTTAAAGGTCTTTAAAACACAGGATTGTTTGCTAAAGGCTTGAACAAAGTAACTTTTATTACATAAAAATCAACCCCAAAGTTGCCACTTTAAAGGAATATGAATTTTGAATGATGGACATTCTTGATCTTAGCTCTTTGGTTTCGGTAATCTCTGAATATAGACTGTTTGAGCAGCGCGATGATGATACCGGCGTTCTACTGCTTAAGTACCTCTAGCGACCAAAAGTAAACGTTTCGGGATGCGAAACGCAAGCATATGAGCCATGATCTGTAAAAAGGGGGCTTAATGCATCTCGAAAAGTATCGACCCAGGTCAGCCTGCGCAGTCCGCGCAGGCTGACCTGGCCCGAAACTTTTCGCTATTGGTCAATTTTCAGTATGTCAAAGGACTAGTCTGCCCCATGTTTTAGTCGGTTGGTATACACAATGAACTTTATGGATCCATGGTCATGTGATGACTGGCTTGGTATCGTGCATCACGGGGGTTATGCCCCCTTTTGCCAGAGCCTTGCTCATATCTAATTCATTCCATTCAATAGTATGGATACAATTATGAGCCTTACAGTATGTGGCAGTACAGTATGTCAAACTTTCAGTCGCTGGCAGAAAATGGATACGAAAACTAGAATTAAAGAGGGCAATTTTAATTCTCGTTTCACAACTTTTTTTTTCAGCGACTGGAACTTTGACAGACCGCAAAGTAACGCATTGTCAGAATCATAATATCGATAATTCTAAATGATGCGAATTAAATTTGCCTGCATTATGACTCCCGAAGTGTTTACTTTTGGTCGCAAGTGAGCCGTTAAGTCTCTGGTACAAACGTATTTGTATGTGAATACACACCCTACAAGTCGGGTGGAAATGTTATGCAATTTAAAACTTGAAATAAAGATGAAAATATCCATAAACTTTAGGGGAAAAATAGCAATTTCTGTCTGTATTATCTATTATGAAACTTGTAATGAAAATGGATTTTTTACTTATGGAGGAAACAGTTTTACTTCAGGAGGAAACTATAAATATATCTGAAAATCTTTTAGATAAAAGAAAAGAGAGGAAAAGAAATCTGTATCATACGCTTCCTCTGCTGTCTGCCCAAGTTGTCGGACTTACCGTTACGTTATCCATTTCGCAGCCAACGGGATGAATTCAATTTTTTGCTAGCCTACAAGTAAATTTCTGCTGAAACGGGATAAAATTTTGGCCATAGTTAAGCACCAGGCAGCGGACGGGGTAGATCCAAGATCATACTGCACATTTTTTGCAATGTGATCTTGATCTACGCCGTCCGACAAAGTTGCAGGTCGACTTTGTTATTGAAAGAGTAGAAGAGTTTCCTGCAGAGATAATTTTTTTTTTTTTTCTTCTATCGTGTCTACTTAGCATGGTGATGCCACACTTTATGTAGAGATGAACAGCTACCCTTGTCAGCTGTTAACCATTAGGCTGCTAAGCGCGACTGAAGGACCTTTTGCGGACAGTGTAGATCAAGATCAGACTGCAGGTGCAGTCTGATCTTTGATCTACACTGTCCGATCAGCTGATATCCGCCCAAGAAAAACTACTTTGAAATAGCAACATTTAGGATGTTACTATCGGCTTAACCATTTACCAAACAATCCCGACTTTTCACGACCCTGAGAAAGAAGCCTGTTGAAAACATTGTGGTAAAAGGAGAAAATGCCCGTAACCAGCATCTTCTTCTTTGCCCACAATGTTTTCTAGTTTCCACAAAACAATTTTCAGTTTTTGAGTTACATTTATTTTGTCGTCTGCAAATGCTTTCAATTTGGGCTTGTATAAAAATTTGTCGTTTGGTAAAGAGTTAAAAGTCTTATTTAACTTATATAGCAGATTAAGGATTTATTGATACATCAGTAATCCGCAGCATACCTTTACATCGCGTGCTTGAAATAATTACTGCTTTTAAGAGGCTTAAAAGATAAGAAGACACTGCAATTTCAACAACACAGGAAAATAATTGAATTGTCTGCCTTTCCACAAATATAATAAATCCAATAGAATTCTACTCCAGTTTTAACTTATAACGAAATTTAGAGAATTTTACTGTCCTCTATATCAAATAACGGATCTACATAATTGAATCCTAACTGGTAATTTGTTGTCACTATCGACGATATTTACAGACAAAAGCAATTATGTGGCTTTGTAACAGTTTTTAAAGGGAACTCGACGTCAAATTAAAAAGAAAAACATCTGATTTTGGCAGCTGAACCCATGATTTCAAAATTAATATTTTAGACTATTTTTACAAGGGCAAAGCAGTCTAAAGGCAAAACAATACATCATTAATGTAGTCAGCATCCATTGTGTATTATATAACTAGATTTACTTTTATATTTGCCATTCTAACTCTAAATTAACCCTCGTCCTACTATTTAAGTTAAATAAAACTTTCAAAACGACAATAAAAAACCCGAATAACGTTATTTCAAACTTATTTTTTGAAGAACAATATCTCCTTATCGGACAGTGAAGATCCAAGATCAGACTGCACGTTCTGTGCCGTCTGATTTTGATCTACACTGTCCGCAAAAGGTCAGTATAGTAGCTTAAGGGTTAAGTCTAATAACAGAAACTCAAGTAAGGAGAAACACACAGCCTTTCTTTGTCAATGATTTTATTGACAAAGTTCTTTAACAGTGTACAGTATTACAAACGTAAATGATTTTTAACTTTTTGGAAATGGATGAAAACAATGTCTAAAATCGGTGAAAAGAACTCCACAAAACCTGCATTTTCTTAACGAATCGTAAACGTGAAGAAAATGTTTAGAAAGATTTAGACAGATTCAAATAGGCAACCACCTCCTAATGTGCGTAAAAAAGAATTTGTATCACTCTGATGTCCTTATGCTTATTAATTACTTGTACACTTACTCGTTTGAAGCACCTTTCTGTGATAGAGAACATTTGTTGAAAAAATCTGGGTCTGTATTCACCAACCATTCTTAAGATTATTTTTTGTATAATTCTCAAAAACTTTTTTAGATTTATAAGTTACACAACTTCTGATTGGCTAAACAAAATGGTTTAGCCAGTCAGAAGTTGTGTTACTTTCAAATGTAGAAAATTCTTCAGCATAAGACTAAGAATATTCTTACGAATTGTTGGTAAATATGGACTCTGGAGGGAGGCAGTGTAAATATAGTAAAGAAAACAATGCATGACACTGACCAGTTAGTCAAGGACTATTTAAATTCACGCGCCTGGTCCTTTAAAAGTATGTTCTTAATCTTCAGGCGCTAATACTTTAATGTTTGCAAACCAGTTTTAAATATTTCTGATTTAAGATTTTTCGCACCATAATTAACTATTATTCTAAATTCATTCTGTGCAACCTGATTTAAATTTTCACTCTCAACAAAACTTCTAACATTGCCTCTCGCTTACCAAAGGTCGGGAAATTAAAAATACTTTCGTTTAATGGAAGGGATTAGCCTATGCTGTAATCGTTTCAGCGCAAATCGAGGGGTGAATACGAAACTATTCCATCTGCGTTTCGAAAAATTTTACAGGAGAGGGAAAAACGCTTCTCATTTCTTTGAAAAGAATAGTTAGATCATTTTGTTTAGATATGTTGTGTTGAGCTGAGAGCATGAATTCAGCACAACATAATTAAACAAGATGATCTAACAACGCTTTTCACGGAAATGAGTTTTTTCCCCTCTCCTGTAATATTTTCCAAAATACAGATGGAATAGTTTCGCATTCACCCCTCGAAATGCATATTTCGAAAAGCTTGTTTCGCAGGGGAATGAACAAAAAATGATCTTTTCTTTTTATCTTTTCAGGCATGAACACTTTTGAAAACCTGTGTTAAAAGGTCGCCGAGCAACAACAACAAAAAATGTTTACAAACGATTCAACGTCCCATAACGGCAACAGTTCTGCCAACAACAGCACGGCAGTGGACATGCCCTCTTTCATCCTTCCATGGTGGCAACAAGTCGTGTTTTTCCTGGCCTTCATTGTAATATTTTTGGTGGCATCGGTTGGAAATGTGATCGTCATCTGGATTGTTCTTGCTCACAAGCGTATGCGCACCGTGACAAACTATTTCTTGGTGAATCTTGCCGTTGCCGATTTCATGATATCCGTGTTTAACATGTTCCTAAATTTCACGTTTATGATGTACCAAGACTGGTGGTTCGGATTGTTTTTCTGTAAGTTTTCCTGGTTCATTGCCCCGTGCTCCACTTCCGTCAGTGTCCTCACCTTGATGAACATTGCCGTGGATAGGTAAGTTTTCATCTTAACTCTTATCACACAGTCCCATGTTGGACTGGCATGTTGAAGAAGGCTTTGAAAACACTGCAAGGAAATGAGACAATGCTGGTAACCAGCATTTTTTTTTTTTTTTTTTTCCTTTACCCATGACAAACGGTTCAAAACTAGCATTCAGAGATAACAATTTCAACCCTATACTGCATAACCCGAAGTTTTGACGACCCTAAGGAAAAACGCCTTTTGAAACATTATGGTAAAAAGCATTTTCTCCTTTGCCCAGATTGGTTTCTACCGTACCAGGGACTCATTTCAGCCTTTGAGCCACATCGAATCTATCGTCTGCAAATGCTTTCAATGTGACGTTTTTTCGTTTGGTAAAAGGTTTAAGTCTTCTCCAAACGACAAAATTTTGGACTTTTCCAAATTCAAAGCATTTGCAGAGGACAAATTAATTGTGGCTCAAATGTTGTCACCTTTTTTGGAAAGGGGAGAAAACATTGTTGGAAAAGGAGAAAATGCTGATATTCAGCATTTTCTCCTTTTTCCACAAAGTTTTCAAGTCTTTTTTCCTACAGGTCGTTTAAACTCGGGATTGTGTGTTAAAGGGTTAAATAGTCTGCTGCAAAACGATAAACAAGAACTTTAAGAAAGATAGACGGCGTAAGAGATACTGGAATATGAATTTTGAAACTCGTTTTCGCTCAATATGGCGTTAAATAATGAAAAGTAATCTCACGAGCAATTGCCTCTTTTTCCTCACTGTGTTTCATTTTGTTGAAAAGTAGTATTCGGTTATTGGGTAACGCATATGAAAATATACTCTCTTCCAAAAGAAAGTGTGTATCAATACGGCATTTTGAAAATCATGTATCGTAGTTTGTGCAAAACCGAAGGAAGTAAACCAAATTAAAATAATTTTTTCTGAGACAAATCAGTGTTTCGATTGCACTCAGATATAATTGAAAATGGCGTATTACAATAAATTAGATTAGGCCATCGATCGTGGAAATACCTCCTTTTTATCGAAAGTAGCTTAATCCGCTATGTCCTTCTATAGTGGCATAATGAGACACACATACCGTGCTTGTTCGTCCCAAAACCAGTTCGTTCCTGGGCTTATTCGTCCCAGGGCTTGGTCGCCCGGACTTGTTCGTCCCACAAAATTGCACCCTTCTCTATCGGATTTTGCATGACTATATAGTAGGCTTACTTTCAAGCGAATATTTTGAAACTATTTTTGTTGTTTATTTTTCAAATTATTAATTCCATACAGTGGCTCCCTTGACAAATGCCACACCAGTGTTTTCAATGCTTTGATTCTTAATGCCGACGTATTTGCTGTCACAATTTAGATTAGATTATGTACAATGTAGACATTATGTTAGATTTTAAGTTCCTGTCACTTAAAGGGTATTTTTAGCTTGAGCCCCATGAAACTCTAAACTGTGCAAATTCCGATTTTCTGAGTACATTTGCAACTTTTGTAGTCATTTCTCGAAGCTAAAACTACCTTTTACGTGACAGGAATTTAAAATCTAACATAATGTCCACATTGTACATGATCCGATCTCAGTTGTGAAACCAAATACGTCGGCATTAAGAAAAACAGTCAATGAAAAATCACCGAAAACAAAGTACACACTTTCTTTTGGAAGAGTGTGTATTAGATTTTCAAATAGCACAAGAAAAGAATCATTTTCTACTACATTTTCTTGCTACGGGCTATCGATTGGCAGTAGCAACGCTTGTTAATAAAGGTTTCATACATTTGTGAGCAAATATGCCAGCAGGGGCCCGCCGAATAAACATGCGCACATTTTTTACCAGTGGAAAATTACCATCTATTCATTCCTTATTAACAGCAAAAATTAGGTCAAAAACCCGCTCATTCAGCTACGCCGAAAAGATCGTCTTCATGAGGTAACCTGTCAATTAGGGTAAGCTAAGGCAACTTTAGAAATTTCTGTGATGAAAGTTTCTGTACGAGTATACTGCAAGAGTTCTAACAATTACCGTCATCCGATAGCTAGGCACTAGATAGTGGGATGATTTCAATTTCCGGCAAAGTAAAGTATTCATACGTAGATTGGCAACACATACTGCGAGCAATGCTCTAGGAAAAGGGGATTTAATGCATATCCATTATCACCTATACCAAGCAAGTCATCACGGAATGAAAGACCCATAAAATCCATTTTGGCCAACAACCGGCTGAAAAATGAGGTAGGATGGCCCTTGGACAAGCAGAAAATTTACAAATGGCAAAAAAATTCTATCCATGTCATCCCGCGCGGACTGCGCAGGCCGTCATGAATAGATACTTTTTCAGATGCATTAAACCTCTTTTTCAGAAAGTATGGCTCATTGTACGTATGGAGGGAAAACTTACCGATATTTGGCCCCAATCGGCGGGACAATTCGATTAGCGTATGTAGGTTATCCACGTTGAAAAATACAGAATGGGGGTGCTTCTGTCCTCGGTTTTATGTACATATTTACTCTACTTGCTTCAGTTTTGAATCCATTTGTTCGGCACTGGGAAGAGTCTAATTTCCGGCAAGGTAAAAGTAATTATTCATTGATTAGTAACACAAAAGCGTTGCCACTGCCCCGATTGACTGGGCAATCTGGTCAATGTAGGCAATATAGTTTAGTATGAGTTTACAATATAGAATATTTTCAGTCTTTTCTTTATATTAAAACCAATGTTTATAAGTCACCAGAACTCTCAATTTCTCACAGTTATAGGGTGATTTGATCTTCTCGCCGAATGGATAACTCTTTACCAGACAAAAATATCTTAGAGGGGTCAACATTGAAAGCATTTGCAAGCCATATATTAAATGTGGTTTAAATTGTTCGGTTCGTCTTTGTAAGAGTCGGAATATTGTAGGAAAATGAGAAAATACTGGGTACCAACATTTTATACCTTTCCAACTCTGTTTTCTAAAGTGGTCTTGCAACACTGGTAAGAAAGCATTGTAGGCGATCATATACTAGCAAGGCATTTGTGAAAGGGGCTTTATTGTTCCATCCGGACCAGGGTCCGTATTCACCAACCATTCTTAAGAATATTCTTGGTCTTGTTCTCCAAAATTTTGCAAATTTGAAAGTAACACACCTTCTGATTGGCTAAACCAAATGGTTTAGCCAATCAGAAGTTGTGTTACTTTCAAACTTGGAAAATCTTGAAGAATAAGTCTGAGAACGTTCTTAAGAATGGTTGGTGAATACGGACCCAGGACCCGTATTCACCAACCATTCCTAAGAACATTCATTGTCTTATTCTAGATTTTGAAAGTAGCGCAAGTTCGATTGGCTAAACCAAATTGTTTAGCCAATCAGAACTTGCGTTACTTTCAAATTTAGAAAATTCTTGATAATATGACTGAGAATGTTCTTAAGAATGGTTGGCGAATATGGACCCTGGAGTTCGCTGTTGCTGTCAAGAGTCTACTTTGCTTCTTGTCAGACGCAGGGATCTGAAAGCGCAAGATAAAAAAAAATTCTATTACACGAACGACAATCATCCGAAGTAAAGGTGAAATAATGAAAAAAATAGGGAAGCATTGAGAAAGAGTAACTGCTTTTTAGAAGCATCTATTCTACAGTGTTTTCTAAAGGTGTCAACTGCAGGACCAGGATGTTTTTTTTTTTTTCCATTTTCTTACGTAATGATGTGTGAGAGAGAGAATTAGAGATAGATAGATAGATAGAGAGAGAGAGAGAGATCCGTTTCATTTTTTTTTTTTTTTTTTTTATAATGATGAGAGAGGGGGGACGGAGGGGTAGAGTGAATGGGGGAAGTGTAGGGGGAAGGGATGTTAAACCGGGCTCAAAGTTTTAAGAAGGCATCCTCAGTAATATGCAAGGGAGTATACCTATTGATCACAACTTGAATTCAAAAAGATATGCTTGACTAGATTGTCTTTCATGAACTACTATGCTTCTGGGTTGGCAAAACGCTACGACTTGAAACTATGATTCTAAACCCGTTACTAGGTTTCTAAATCCAGTGTTTTCTTGACGTTAACCAGAATGCTTTTGAAACATCGTGAGGCTGAAAGGCTGAAAGCATCAGCTCCTTTTTATTATTGGTCACTTTCAGGTCCATACCCTGATTTGACCTAGTTTCTTCAAACTTTTAAATAAATATTTTCTATTTGGTGTGCACGATCCATATTGACATTGAAAGCAAGAAAAGTTAAAGGTTATGGTCAAAGTGACCTTTATTGACTGTAAGATTTGTTTTTTAGTTTGTTTGTATCATGTTTAACTGCCTTTTCAACATTACTTCTTTTCACGTGGCGGCCAGTGATCTATCCATGTTTTCCTGGAATTTCTTTTAACAGTACTTCGCACACTATTCTTCTACAGCAACTGACTGCTTTCCCAAATAATCAAGGCCGAATCAATATTCAGCGGTGAGACAGGAATGAATCCTGTCGCAATAACTGTCATCAATCTTCTGAAAGAAGGAAGTCGAGCTGTGAACCCCTCCCCTAGCTTTTAAGCATTACCAACGGAGATACCGTGATCGATAGGCACTGGAGAAAAGGCCATCGTTAGAGCCTGATGACCTTTCAGTCTCACCTTCTTATGTCAACCGTCAAACAAAAATTCTGTGACGACGAATCCTCTGTTTCAAGAAACATACCTGTCCTCATAGATCAATGGACAGACATGTCTATGTCATGCGACATGTAAAACTAATTACAGGCTGAAAACCTGTGCAAGCCAGTCACACAAACAATGAACTTCTGAGTTAAATGTCATACACTTAGCTCTAGATTTGAAACGGCCTCGTTCTGCAGCTTTGACATGACTTAGTTTATAAAGTCTAGACTTCGCGGATGAATAAATAACAGAAACACCCAAATATACCCATAACCACTCGAAAAATCACTGTCATTTTAGCAGAATAATTATCTTGAACGATTACATACAGTGAAGGTCTATGACCAGTCTGCACGTTCTGTGTGGTCTGAACTCTATCTATGCTGTCTAAAGCTACAAGTGTAACTATAGATTTACTTGTGCTGGGCAATCTACACCGTGGTGAAACGTCTGTTTGACGATGTCCTCTGTGACTAAGTAACTGATGTGTTGGATTTGAACTCAGAAAAACTGTGTTCGATCACCACTGGTTGCTCTGGTCTTGTTGGCCATACTGCCGAACCACAGCTTAACATAAGTTAAACTCAGGGTTGTCGTGAACAAGTTGACCTCTTTAAAAAAGAAGCCAGGAGAGGTCAGCATCGATGTTTTCAAATAGTTTATTGGCTTTTAATTTCAATATATTTGGGTACATGTAACCGAACAAGTAAGGCATTAAATGATTACCGCTGCGTAGAAACCTCTAATGCATTACATGCCAATCAAATGACATTCTTCCTGCGTTTTCATGTCGCGTGATCTTTTCCCGCAGTGTTCTTTGTCTTTTTTGAAGTTCTCCTCCCCCCTCTTTTTGCTTAGATTTATTTCTTTAATGAAAATTTACAATAATTGGAGAATTAATTCGCAATCAAATCAGAATATTTTTTTTTTTTTATTCCGTGATATAAAAACAAACCACGTCTATAGATATTCTATTTCAGTTTTTTGATTTCGGTTTATTTGCAAAACAAAGACGAAACAGACTGTGTATCAGAACAATTTCACAAAAAGACTGGATTTAGACAGCAATTTATGAGGCAGTCTCTCTTTTAAACTGATGACCTCTCCAATAAGTAAGGATCCTATGTGAAATGGCCGTATTACCTTTAAAGCGGCGTGAAACTCCGTGTAATCTTTAAATTGCTAAATAAATTAAGTGAAAATTTCATGCCGATGGAAAAAGCACGTTCTCATCGTACAAATCTGCCTGTATCGGACAGAATAGATCTGAAATCAGACTGAACGTTCTTTGTAATCTGCTCTTCATCTGCTCTTTCCGCATAGCGTCTTCATTCGTGCCAAGCAAACGTAAGAGTTGAAACGAACAAATTAATATTTTTATTGGCGTAGCAATGCGCGATAGCGGGGAAAGAACTGTAAGTGCCACAAGAGCCCGGATGTGTGTAATCAAAGTACCACTTGGTATTTAAATGTTTTTTCCGGTTCTCAAGGAACAATTAGAACAGCATGTACTGTTTTCACGTAATAATACTACTCTTGTTGAATTTTACGTCATTGTCCTTGGATGAAAACCGCTGCAAAGTTTCCATTCATTCTTAACATAGTGCACATAACCATGTGTGCTCTCGGCGAACAGGATAGATCAAGATCCGACTGTACAAAAAGTATAGTCTGATCATGAATCTGTGTTGTCTGATATTTCCTTAGATATTTAGATCAAATTTGCCTTTAACCCTTATCCTGCTAAATAAGTTAGATAAAACTTTCAAGCCGGTGGTTAAAACCTAAATAATGATATTTCAAACTTATTTTTTGGAGAAAAATATATCCTTATTGGACTGTGTAAATCCAAGATCAGACTGCACGTTCTTGATCTTGATCTACACTGTCCGCAAAAGGGCAGCAAGTCGTGCACAGCAGCTTAAGGGTTAAAGTACCGCGACTGTTTCTGGCTGAAAGTACCGTATAATTCAGCAAGGTTGTTGCCAGAGGACAAATTTTTAGATTCGTCCATACTGAAACAGCTTTCAAACAATTTAACCCCTTCTGATACGACAAACTTTAGATTATTCCAAATTTAAAACATCTGCAGACAACCAATTCGAAACTGGTACAAATGAAGAACCTTTTTTTTTTTTTTTCTTATCGGGTCGTGCTCAGTCAAAAGGGGATTTAATACATTTGTATATCTACAAAAAGTATCGACCCATGTCAGTCCGCCCAGACTGACATATGTCCAACCTTGTTGCTATCTATACATTTTCTGCATGCCCAAGGATCATTTTACCTCATGATTCAGTCTTAGGTTAGATGAAAAAGGTTTTATGGGTCCATAATTATGTGATGACTTGCTTGGTATAGTGCAGCACAGATATGCATTAAACCCCCTTTTGCCAGAGCACCGCTCAATTTTTATCGTATTAATTTCAGATATATTGCGATAATATACCCTCTACGACCGAGGATGCCCAAATTATATGTTATAGCTGCTATCTGTGCTATTTGGATAATTTCTATTGCCATCGCTGTACCAAATTGGATTTTTGTTGATACCTATGTGGACCCATCGGATGGAGCTGTTATTTGCAACATCACGTGGTCTGTGGAGAAAGATTTAATGTGAGTATTAGTATTTGCTGTAGGTAGCTTATACTCTTACCCAGTGAGAGACAGTGGAGTTTAGGAAGAGCGTCGGCCTCTCACGTGAAAGGTTCCAGGTTTGAATGCCGTGATGTGCCTATCTCCCACATTCTTGGCGAGCTCTGGTTAAGGTTTCCAGGGGAAAATGTCCTACACTAACCTAAGTCTTAGCTAATTTTTGAATTCATGGCAACAGGAGGGGAAAATAATGCTTAAGCATGAGAATTTCCCTTCTAAAGTTTTACGAGTAATTCAGACTTAAACTTCTGCTACGGGCCGAAGGAATGAATCTTCAACCTCCTGGTCCATAAGTAAATACTCGATCACGTCGGGACAATTGCTAGTTCTGTAGTGAAGCGGTACAAGAGCAAACTTATACAAAACCTGGCTTATTGTCTCTGCATTGGAGGAGGGGATCGAACCCACAATCTGCCGGTCCATAAACAAACATTTTACCACGTGGCTGCAAAACCTAGCTCTGTAGCAAAGCAGTACAAGCGCCAACTTAAACTGGACATGACTATACCAAAATAAAGAGATTGACATTTTCCTTCGGTGAAAAATTCCTGCGTACTTCAAGTTCAAGAGTGTCTTGGACCATATTGTATATGAGCCATGTTCTGGCAAAAGAGGGTTTAGTGCATCTCCGTGATGCATTATCCCATGCAAGTCATCAGATACTTTTGGATCCATGAAATCCATTTTATCTAATAACCGACAGAATCTTGAGGTGGAATGGTCCTTTGACATGCAGAAAATTGACCAAAAGCAAAAAGTTTCGGCCCAGGTCAGCCTGCGCACTGCGCAGGCTGACCTGGATCGATACTTTTTGAAGACGCATTAAGCCTCTTCTTCACAGAGCATGGCTCATAATTATGTAAATATCGTCGTTGGTGAATAAATAGCCAGGACACCGGAAACATTATTTTCATTCGTATTTAATAGGTAAACTGAAAAAAAAGTTTTATGACTTCGCTTCTTGTGAGTCAGACGGCCACAGGCCTATTATGTTTTCTTTTTTCCTGTTGCAGATATAACTACCTTCTGTTGGTGATAAATTACTTATTTCCACTGATGACGTTGGCAGTAACGTATACACGTGTAGGCTTGGAGCTTTGGGGCAGCCAGACGATCGGAGAACAAACGACTGTTCAACACGAGCATGTCAAAGCTAAGCGTAAGGTGAGCTCACGCTATTAAAGATACATCCCTACAGCCAGAGAGAAAAAAAAAACCGCTGTTAAAATATGATAGCCTGTAGATTGGGTCAGAATTAGTCAGTTGTGTAAACATTGATAAATTACCGATATACTATGGTGTAAGAGATAAATACATATATCGGAAATATTCGATTAAAAACCGGAAATGTCACAAGGGGGATTTCTTTGATGGCCTCCACAAAATGAAATGCATTTTCTATCAGTCGTAATCTGTACAACCTTGAAACCGTCAGGGTGCATGAAGAAACAAGAATGATTATAGTTTGATGAAATAAAGATGAAATGTGTTAAAAACTTGCTGAAAACGAGTATAGATGTATCTTTAAATCTTGTAGTTAAACTCTTTCAGCGCCAAATATGGCGTGCAACACACGAAAAGGAGCCTTCGGACATATGCGTAAAAGTGTGTCGTCCCAGATCAGCCTGTGCAGTTTGTGACTAATCCCGTTTTTGTGCGATTTTCTGTTCATTAAAGTCTACAGTATGAACAAATCTTACGTAGTCGTAAAGTGCCGTCTCGGGTCCGCGCAGGCTAATCCGAGACGATACTTTACGCAAATGTCCGAAGGTCTTATTTCGCATGTTGCGTGCAAATTTATATGAACTCCACATCTTTGAACACCTGAAAATACAATTCACTTAAACACAGAAAGATTTTTTTTTTTTTTTTTTTTGTGATAGGCATGACTAAACAAGCGGCCGGTATAGATCTAAGATCAGACTGCACGTTTTGTGTAGTCTGATCTTGATCTGTACCGTCCGCAAAATCCATTGTTTCTGACTATGGCACTGAACAGGACACCGGTACATTTTACTTACCAGCATAGCAGACGAGTCTGAATATCATTGTATGAGATTCAGACAGGTGAACTGGGTCCGTATTCACCAACCATTCTTAAGAACGTTCTTAGTCTAATTCTCCAAGATTTTCCACATTTGAAAGTAACACAACATCTGATTGGCTAGACCATTTCGTTTAGCCAATCAGATGTTGTGTTACTTTCAAATTTGGAATATTCTCGAGAATAAGACTATGAACGTTCCTAAGAATGGTTGGTGAATACAGACCCTGATGTTTATAAATTGTCTATAGAAATGTAAGTAAGTGCCACGTAGCTGTTCCATTTGTCACTACTTTTCAACAGTTGGCACAAACTGAAAACTGGGAACTGAAACCAAATAGTGAATTAATCTCTCCTCCTATGTATTTGCCTCAGATACGCAAACCGGCTGTGGCATCCATGAATTTGGGTCAACGGTTTAGGTGCGAGCTTAGCATTAAGCAGTTTCGAAATTTCATGAAAAAATATCGTTCCGCGTAAGCTTGCGCAGTCGCGGACTGCGCAGGCTTACCTGTATCGATATTTTTTGCAGATCCGCTTAAACCAAATTTTCCCAGAGCATAACTCAAATATTTCGCTACTCTTAAGGTTTGAGCCACTGCATTACGTTTATAACGTGCACATGTCATAGATTTTTGTTTCTTTAACTGAAACAACGATAAAACGAGCTTCCTATATAAAAAAGAAGTCAGCATTGTTGGTTTATCTGAAATAATTGTATGTTGCAATTCTCGAGGCAGTTTCTCCCCTTAGTTTTGGTTAGGTTATGACAGATTTTCGTTAGGTTTGGTTTTTTGAAGCTTCATCTGGATTCAAACTTTCACAACGCTTTCAAACATCTAAAACATGTAGGTTTACTATCCATGTAACAGTCATTTTTAACACAATCATGACAATGCCCGGATATTTTCTCTAATTCTATTTTTGTGATTGCTTTTGTCAACGTGTAATCTTGTCGTTTCCTATCACGAACATCTCTCTTACATTCACCAGGTCGTTAAGATGATGATTATAGTGGTTGTCATATTTGCCATTTGCTGGTTACCGCAACATGTGTACTTCATTTTATCCAATCACAACGAAACAATTATTCACGGAGAATATACCCAAGAAATCTACATAACAATATATCTGATCGCCATGAGCAATGCGATGTACAACCCTATAATTTACTGTTGGATGAACTCCAGGTAGGTAAAAACCTCTGGGTCTGTAAACACCAACCGTTCTTAACAACAGTCTAAGTCTTATTCTCCAAGATTCTCCAAGATTTCCTAAATTTGAAAGTAACACAACTTCTGATCGGCTAAACCAAATGGTTTAGCCAATCAGGAGTTGTGTTACTTTCAGATTTAGAAAATACTTGAGAGTTAGACAAAGAACGTACTTCAGAATGGTTGCTGAATACGGGCCTTTAATGAGTTACTGATAAAGCGATTTTTTTCTCTAATTTTCGATGCAATTTTCAAAAGAACCAATCGTTTGAAGCGTATTTTAGGTACTTATTGTGCTCCTTGGTTTCATACCCATACAAGGCTTAAACTAAGCTACATCCTTTCAATCCTTTCCCAGGCGACACCATTTATTCTGTGTTTAAATCATTTGCAGACGACAGAAAAAACGTGGCTTAAACAGCGAGATTTGTTTTTGATAGGGTAGAAAGGGTAGATAGAACACGGTACTGTTTGTCAAGGGTTAAAAACAGATATTAATGCAATGGCCTACCTTGAAGTTTTGGAATCATTTCTACGAGTACAATACAATAGATATGAATCAACTAATTTCAAAGTATCGTCTAAAACACAGCGATAATCAGCCATGACATTCATATGTCTAAGTGACTGGTCTCATATCTTCAGAAGTCAAACTTGGGTCTCTATTCATTTAGCATTTTAAATACAGTTGACGATCTGAGTTGCAATACTATATTATCTGATTGGCGGAGACAGGACGTCTAAGCCAATCAGATGGTTATTCTTTGAATTTAGAACGCTTGATGAACACGGTCTCTCTAGTCTTCTGTACTTCATGCTTTTCGGTAGTTTATCGAGAAATAATGGTGAATTATGGTTTGATATTTAATGGTTACGACCATTGAAAATACCGATTTTATATTTTCTAACTCTTCAATTGAAGGCGGAAACAGTAGTTCCCGAGCTCAAGTTACCCAGGAAATCAGCGCGTGCTATTCAAAAGGAGGGAAATATGACGTAATTTACGTTATATTTCTAGCGCTTTACGTAATATTGTAATGCGTTGTTATGTAAGGGGCTACGACACGAGGAATTACCGAGAGCAATTGTACTAGATTTTGATGAAAGTCCCGACAAAAAAGGGGTTAGAAGCATGAAATAAATAGACTATTTGTTTTTTCCTGTGAAAGATCGAAATTTATTTCATCTCGTGAACATCATCAGCAATATTTTCACGAGTGGCTGCGCCACTCGTAAAAATATAACCGATGATGTACAGTCGATAAAATAAATTTCGATCTTTCACCGAAAAAAAAAACAAACAAACAAATATCCTCTGTGTCTTATATTCGAGTGGCCCTCTTTGGGAAAAGAGGGTTTAATGCATCTTAGGAATGAATCACATCAACCAGTTCGTCGGATAACATGGACCCAGTTTGTCTAAAAAAGCGTCTGAATCATGAGGTAGAATGGTCCTTTGATATGCAGAAAATTTACCCATAGCAAATAGCTTCGATCCAAGTCGGCCTGCGCGGACTGGGCAGTCTGACATGAGTGGATACTTTTTGCAGATGCATTAAACCTCTTTTTCACAGAACATCACACATTTATGAAGCGTCGAATAACTGTGAAATACTATTTGTTTCATATTTATGAATAGTAATGACTCTTGCCTTTTCTCTCGCTCTTTTTTTTTTCCTTCAAGATTCCGCGAGGGATTTATTAGCGTGTTTTGTTGGTTTCCGTGTCAACCGTGCAAGAGGGTCAGAACGAGGCTTCGTTTTCGGAGAACCTTATTTCCAGCCGGCCAGATAACAATGTCAGAAAAGTATACAGAACGTAATGGGTCGTTAATGCAGACAACGACAGACTGTGTAGAAAATGACGTCAACGGAAGGCACATGAGACAGGGCACGAGGTCCGTCTTACAGTCACATGCGAGAAAGAAACAAGATTACATGTAGACAGTAGATTTGTAACGCTGGTGTTACGTTAATTTCTGCCTATTTTTGTCTTATAGACACAAACAATGACCATTTCATTTATTTAGTTCCCCAAAGTTGGATAGCTATTTTAACATAAAGGTATCTGAGGTGATTCAGTCGGCAACTTCCGAGTACGTCGACTTTGTGTCTCGACTTTTCTCACCATATTCCGCGCATTATAGCCGGATCAGTCCGTTAGAATGGTGCCGAATGACAATTCTATGCTGAATTCATCGAGAGTTTTAGCAGAAAGCTTCAGACCCTTGCCGATTTTATTGTACCCAGGCACCTTTAACTGTGCAATCATTGATAAATTATTTCAGCTCGAACAGAACGTAATAAACTTTCACCACACAATCCCAAGTTTTAGCGACCCTGAAGAAGAAGACTTTTGAAAACATTGTGGAAAAGAGGAGAAAATGCTGGTCTCCTTTTCCCACAATGTTTTTTTTTTTTTTTTTTTGTACCATTTCAAAGACGGAAATAACCATTTAAGCTTCATCTCGTGTTTTTTCGTCTGCAAATGCTTTGAATTTTGTTTAGACCAGAATTTTGTCGTGTGGTAAAGAGTTAAACAAAATAGCACTGCTTTTTGAAAAAGAGGTTTCAAAACTCTCTGCCACACAATCCCGACTTTTCACGACCCTGAGAAAGATGCCTTATGAAAACATTGTGGGAAAAGGAGAAAATGCTGGAAACCAGCATTTTCTCCTTTTCCCACAATGTTTTCTACCCTTCCCAAAATATATTTCAATTTTTCAGTCACATTTATTTTGTCGTCTGCTGATGCTTTCGATTTGGACTAGTCTAAAATTTTGTCATTTGGTAAAGAGTTAAACATCTTCATAATGCATCGTACCCAGCCAGTTGTTACATCAGACGGATCCGTTTTGTTCAACAACCCACAGAATTGTGACGTAGAATGGTCTTTCAACGGTTTTGGCCCAGGTCAACCTGCGCGGACTGCGCAAGGTCGTCATGGGATTGCAGCAAAATCTTTTGCAGATGCATTAAATTTACTTTTCACAGAGCATGACTCATATGGGTGGTTTAGATTCCTCTACATTTCGTCAGTTACAAGTTTACCATTTAACACATTGCTTCATTTTTTTCAAGCTGTATTGTTATTTTCTGACGTTAGACTGGAACACGACAAAATTAAGAGCTGCGAAAACCGGAGCATTATACGAAGGAAGCTGTCAAAAACATGTGACCTTTGAGTCCCTGGTGTGACCTTGAACTTGGAGCCTAGGGTCTGAAACCTTTGTTCTGCACGTCGTTCACACATGTGTGAAATATTTTTAAAATGAGTTCGAATTGGTTCTGGACATATAGAGCGGACACAAATTTGCTAACGGTCGGACAGAAAGGAGACCTTGGCATGACAAAATACGACCGTTCGGAGGTATACCACTCTTCCAGACGACGGGATTTTGTACTTGTCCGAATCCAAAGCATTTGCAGACGACAAATTTTGTGTGGTTGAAATTATATGATATATTATTTTTTCTTTGAAACGGTAGAAAGATTGTGAAAAAATGGGGGAAAAAAAATGCTGGTCACGAAGATTTTCTCCTAATCCCACAATGTTTTCAAAAGCTTTCTTACTTAAAATTCGGACTTGTTTGGTAAAGGAACAAAGAACATGTTAAAGAAGAAATAAGAAAAACTTTTACAAAACGACAAATTTTTAGACACGCAATTTCATAATCGGAAAACATTTGCAGACGACAAATTTGATGTGGCTCAAAGGACGGGATTGAAACAATATTTTCCTGAGGCTTTTCCCATGGCTTTAAGATCAGGGGCTAGTTAACCCTTTACCACACAATGCCGCCTTTTAACGACCCTGGGAAAGAGGCCTTTTGAAAACTTGTGGGAAAAGGAGAAAATGCTGGTAACCAGCATTTTCTCCTTTTCCCACAATGTTTTCCGCCCTATCAAAGACAAATTGCACCATTTGAGCCAAATTTGAAATTGTCGTCTGCAAATGCTTTCAATTCGGACAAGGCTAAACTTTTGTCGTGTGGCGAAGGCTTAAGTAACAGATTTACAGGGCAACCTATTATCATACAAAACCCGTGCGATTACCAGAATTGCAACGAAGTTATTTGGCTTGCATGAAATATCTTTTTTCACTCGTGTTAGCGAAATATCTGTGAACTCTTTACAAGACGACAAACCTATGGACTATTCCAAATCCAAGGTATTTGCAGACGACAAATTACATTTGGCTCAAATGGCTGAAATTACTTCTAGAAATGGAGGAAAACATTGTGGGAAAAGGAGGAAATGCTGGTTATCAGCATTTTCTCCTTTTTCCACAATGTTTTCAAAAGCCGTCTGACTCAAGGTCGTTAAAAGTTGGGGTTGTGTGATGAAGGATAGACCATTACAATCAAGCAAAATTTTGGTTGCAATTATGGAAAATGCCGATCAGGATCAGACTGCACAGAACTCGTTCCCTGAACTTGAATCTACAGATTATACTTTGTCCGATATTTAGGTCCACCTCTGATGCATGTGAGAAAAGTAGTCAGTGGCTTTGGAAAGAAGGTTGTGTCGGTACTGGTGTGAGAAAGCCAGGAGACACATGGATGCGTCACTGACCGCCATGATATGACCTGAGCTGTTAAAATGGCGTTAAACTCCAATACAAACCGAACCGATATTTAGGTCGATACTCTTGTAAAAAGGGCTTTTAAATTCCAAAGCGTTGGACTTATACATTCTGAATAGCATAGTTAATCTTGTCCTCATATTTAGAGAGTAACACTATCTCTTATTGGGTAAACCATTTGGTTTATCCAATCAGAAATTGCGTTTCTTGGAAATTTGGAGTACTATTTAGAATGTTTGATGAATGTGGGCCTTTGAATTTTTCGAGAGGAAAAGCCCGGTTCATTTGTTTTTACATTCTAGGAGTAGAAATCCCCATTGTTTTCGTTTTTATTTTCTTTCTTGTTAATTGAATTGTTGTATATAACTCGTTATCTTATTGGAGTAGTATAGTTTCTACGGAGTCCTGTCTCCGTATCATACAACCTGACATTCTAAAGGAAAAAAAACCTACAAGAGTATACCGTTACGGTGATATTATGTCACGTGTCCAAAAAACATTGTCCTATTCAATACAGTTTATCGTCGATCGAGTGTCACCTGGTTAAAGTTAAACCATTAGAACTTTAGGTAAAGCAGGAACAAATCATGCTTCGATAGTACAAAGACGCATTTGATTAGTCTTTTACCACGGTCCCGGGTTTTAACGACCCCGAAGAAAAATGTTATTGAAAACATTGTGGGAAATTGAGAAAATGCTGGTAAGCCACAAAGTTTTCTACCTTTCTGAGAAGAAGTAGAACAGGTATTTGTTCGATTACCCATATGCAAATCAAAATTAATTCTACATCAAATGCTTTAGTCAGAAATTCAAGGCATTCAGCCATTTTAGGTGTGTGAAAATGATAATCATAAAAAAAAAATACGCTTGTGCATTAAACTAAAAATCTCGAATTTTGTTACCCAACATATGCGTTACACCCCTTCACAATGGACACGTCAATTGTTTAAGATACATAAGGAATATTATGTTTTAGTAACTTCCCTGGTGCTTGTATTTGCATAGAGCAGCGTGAGAAAATTTTATATCGGACGAGACCGAAGGTGGTGCGAGTTGTCAAATTCCCTTACTTTGCAAGAAGCGAATACTAGCACTAGGAAAGTTACTACACCATGATATTCCTTTAATTATATACCTACATTTTTCAATAATAAAATACTGGAATCAGTGAAAATCTTGTCAGAAAATGGAAAACGAAATAAACATATACTGGTTTATTGGGTAACGACTTTAGTTTCACGAGTGGTGGATGAACATCAAACCATAGCATTTTCACCAATGAAATCGCAAACAAATATTTGCGTATTCCGCACAAGGATCCATACGTCTTCATATCATATTAGGAGCTGTATTTGACAATGAATTGTAAATATGGATTTTTTTTTTTCTGTCATGTGTGATTTTATCCGCGTGAGATGCATGTATTTGGGTAAAAAATTTTGAAAGTATAAAATAACTCTGTGTCTCAATGTCTGTTGTATACCTATTATATATAGTATGGCATTACGAGTTGGACGAGACAATTTTACACCTCGGCACACTCTTCGTCCGTTTCCGTGAAGACTCGTTTTATAATTCTTCCAGGGTCAGATTACACCGTCATCAAAGGATACGCTATCATGGCCGTTAAACAATGTATTGTCTTTGCTTCAATACAAAAAAAAAATACAGGCCTTCATGCTGGGTTTAACATCCCCGCATTGTTTTTTGTTAATTATTTCATACTTTTCGGTAGTTTATCGGGAAATAATGGTGGATTATGGTTTGACAATTTGACCGTCCCGACCAGTGAATTTACCGATTGATAAACTCGCTGGTTGGCTTCAAATAACGAGAGCTCCCCTGGGTCTAGAAGCACTAAATAAATAGATTTTTTTCCGGTGAAAAATCTAAAATCATTTCATCTCGTGAACATCATACGGTAATATTTTAACTCGTGGATGCGCCACTCGTGAAAATATTACTGATGATGTTCACTCGATGAAATAAATTTCGATCTTTCACCGAGAAGAAAAACAAATACCCTCTATATCTGCATATATGAAAATTGCATTCTGCGCAATTTTATGTTGAGAGCAGCTTTAACCATTTTAGCACCATAGACGAACACAGGAGATTTTGCAGACAACACGGTCAAGATCAGACAGCACAGAAAGTGCAATCTGATCTTGGATCTGTATCGGTCGTTTGTTCAGTCAAGCCTATATGAAAAATTCTTTATGAGTTTCGGGTAGATTATGTTTTCAGCCACTGAAAGGGATTGAGCTCATATGAGCCATGTTCTGACAAAAAAGGGTTTAAATGCATCTTCGTGATCCATTATACCATACAAGTCATTACATTATTATGAATCTATAAAATCCATTTTGTCTAACAACCGACTGAATCATGATTAAGAAAGAATGGTTCTTGGACATGCAGAAAATTGACCAATGGCAAAAAAGTTTCGATTAAGGTCAGCATGCGGGAAATGCGCAGGCTGACATGGGTCGATACTTTTTGCAGATGCATTATACCCCTGTACACAGAGCCTGGCTAAGTCTGATCTTGGATCTACACTTGGATCTGTCCCCGAAAAATAAGCTCGAAATAGCATTATTCTGTTTTCCTTTTTTTTTTTTTTTTTATCGCCAAGAAAGTTTCATTTAACTTATTCAGCAGGATATGGGTTAACACTGTGCAGACCTCTGCAAATAAATTGATATGTTATTGAATGTTCTTAGTTTTGTTCACTTATAACTCTTTACTACACGACAACAGTTTAGACTTGTCCAGATTAAAAAGCATTCGAGCCCTGTTTTGTGAAAAGGAGGGTTAATGCATCTGCAAAAGGTATCGGCCCAGGTCAGCCTGCGCAATCCGCGCAGGCTGACCTAGGCCGAAACGTTTCGCCATTGGTCAATCTTCTGTATGTCCAAGGACCATTTACATTCTGATTAAGTTGATTATTAAAAAAAAGTGCCTTTTAGGGATCCATAATTATGTGACGGTTTGATTTTTATTATGCGTTACGGAGATGCATTAAGCCCCCTTTTGACAGAGCATGGTTCATTTTTAAACGACAAATGCAATATTGCTTGTATGATGGGACTGATCTTTGACGGATAGGAAAAAGAAGTAGGAAATGGAGAAAATGCTGGTGACCATCATTTTCTCCTTCTCCCACAGGGATTTCAAGAGCCGTCCTTCTTAGGGTCGTTAAAATACAAGATTCTTTGTCAAAAGGTCAAATGTTGTTCAACAAGGTTACTAGTGTATGGGTGGACAGACTCCGGCACAGGTAACAGATAGGCGTAGGGCCACGAGGAGCCAGTCGAGACTGACCCTGGATATGTTTAAGTGGGAGGAAAGCTGCACCCCGCTCTCCCAAAATTAGAACATTCATTTTTCATTTTCTTCTACACTGAAAACGTCCGTTTCCGTTCTTGGTCATGCGTTTTACCACGTCATCACACAGTCCCATATCTTTAAGGACCTTGAAGTAAATGGCTTTTGGAAACATTTTAGTGAAAATGAGAAAATCTGGTAACCAGTATTTTCTCTTTTTCGGCAATATTTTTCATCCTCTAAAACAGGTTTCATTGCTTGGGCAACAATTATTTTTCGCCTGCAAATGCTTTCAATATAGACAAATCTAAAATTTTGCCGTCCGGTAAAGAATCGGGCCTTTAACCCTTTCCCAAACAAGCCCTGGTTTTCACGTGTCTGCAGTACAAGTCTTTTGAAACACTGTGGGAACAGGAGAAATTGCTCGTAACGAGCAATTTCTCCTTTTCCCACAGTGTTTTCTACCCTTTCTGATAACTGTCTGCCATTTTCATCAAATTTAAAATTGTCGTCTGCAAACTCTTTCAATTTGGACCAGTCCAAAATTTGTCGTTTGGGAAAGGGATAACCTTATAATGCCTACGTCACTGGGCTTTCGAGAGCGGACGGTCACGTATGGTTCAGAAAACTCTTATTACCAGACCACAAGATTTTAGAATGGCCCAAATAGAAAGAGTTTGCAGACGCCACATAAAGTGTGACTTAACCCTTTACCACACAATCCCGACTTTTAACGCCCCGACGATGAAAGCTTTGAAAACATTGTGGGAAAAGGAGAAAATGCTGGTAACCAGCATTTTCTCCTTTTCCCACAATGTTTTCTGTCTTTCCAAAACAAAATTTCAATTTTTGAGTCACATTTATTTTGTCGTCTGCAAATGCTTTCAATTTGGACTGGTCTAAAATTTTGTTGTGTGGTAAAGGGTTAAACGATGGCGCTTGTCTTCAAAAGAGAAGAAAACATTGTTGAAAAAGGAGAAAGCGATTTTGTTGTGTGGTAAAGGGTTAAACGATGGCGCTTGTCTCCAAAAGAGAAGAAAACATTGTTGAAAAAGGAGGAAGCGCTGGTTATCAGCATTTATTTCCTTTTTCCACGAGTCTTTTAACCTTTTCCCTCAAAATCCTGAGTTTTAACGACCCTCACCAAAAAAGGTTTTTAAAAACATTGTTGGAAAAAGGGGTCATATGTGGCTTAGTAGTGAAGTGTATCACTCGTGACCTGGAGGCCCCGGGTTCGAGCCTCACTGGATCCACTAGGTTTATCGTGGGAGTGTCCATAAGCAAGACACTTCTGAGCCCTAGCTTAATACTGGTGAAACTCAGGAAATACATGAATATGTGAGCTGTCGCCGTGATATGACTGAAATAATGATGAAAGTGGCGTAAAAACACCATTAAATCCTTCAATCAATCTTTTGCCACGATGTTTTCATCTCTTCGTAGGACAAATTTTACGTTATGAGTGTCGTTTACTTTGTTGTCTGCAAAATCCTTTTAACTTGGACAAGTCCGAAATCTATTCGTCAGGTAAAGGTTTAATGTCTTGTATGTTTTTTTATCCCCTCAGGGTCTTGGGACTGTCTGGTAAGGGGTTAAAAGCTATCTGACAAATTTATCATATCCTTAAATGCACCGTCTCACCCGGTCAAATACTAACAGAACAAAAATCAAGAAGAAATAACATTTTCATTTTTATTTATGATAGCTACGTGGATACATAAATGACTCATATAATACAGTAAGTCCCGGATTAGCCTGCGCAGGCCAAATGAGAAATTGTTCTATTTTTAAACTCTTTACCAGACGATAAAGTTTAGACTGGCCAGTGCTAAAAGCATTTGCAGACGACAAATTAAATGTGACTTAAATTATTGAAATTGTCTTTGAAAGATTAGAAAAATCTGTGGGGAAAGGAGAAAATGCTGGTTACCAGCATTTTCTCCTTTTCCCACAGCGTTTTCAAGAGCCTTCTTCCTAAGGGTCAGTAAAACTCGGGATAGTCTGCTAAAGGGTTAAAATGAAACGAATCGTGGTAGGGCTGTGTCAGTCTCACAGCAACCACAATTTAACTAATCACCCCTGTACTGTTTTTTATCCTCCAGGGCACATCTTGCAGCACTCGTCTTTTGAAAACATTGGGATAATGAAGCAACTTCTTCGTTTGTCACAATCACGGTTTTCACATATCTTATGTGTGGAACATTTATTCGATTCGATTACCCACAGGTTGATATCTCGTCTAAGAAGGACAATTTTTACTCGACAATTTTTACAAGATACGATCCCCTCGGAAAACAGAAGAATAATAAGACAAAACTAAAGTAATCTAAATTGCAAATACAGTATACTACGAAGCATTAAAATGTTAAATACGTGTGTGAGACGCTCTGAAAAAAAAAGGGGGGGGGGGGGGCATGCTTCTCCGTAATGCGTTTTACCAAACAAATCGCCGCATAGTATGTATTAATTTTGAGTATCCAAAAAACTGGCTGAATCATAAATTAGAATGTTTCTTTTTTACCTGCAAAATATTTATCAATTGCAAAAAAAAGTTCAGACCCAAGGCAGCCTACGCAAACTTTGGTCAATACTTTGTGTAGATGCATCAAACCACTATTTCACAGAGCACTGCTCATATACAATACACCTCAACATTAGAATTTCGGGTAACGTCGTCGCTTACCAAAAAAAGAAAAGGGGGAAGGGGCTTTAGTAGACGAATTAGATCAATATCAGGCTGCACAGAACGGCTTTAGCAGACGAATTAGATCAATATCAGGCTGCACAGAACGAGCAGTCTGATCATGGATCTAAACCGTCCGCTTGTTTAGTCAAGCTAATATGGCCCGCAACACTCGAAATGAGACCTTCGGACATTTGCGTAACTTGAGTATCGTCCCGGATTGGCCTGCGCAGGCTAATCCGAGCCGGCACTTTACGACTACATAAGATTTTTTCATACAGTAGACTTTCGTCAAATAGAAAATCGCACAAAAACGGGAAGTGTACTCTCGGATTAGTCACAGACTGCACAGGCTGATCTGGGACGACATACTTTTACGCATCCGAAGCCCCCTTTTCGTGTGTTGCACGATTCCTAGCCTGGACACAGACACATGGTTAACCCTTATCCTTCTGAGTAAATGAAATAAAATTTTCAAACCGATAGTAAAATCCCAAATAATGCTATTTCAAACTTATTTTAGAAAAAAATATATTTACTTATCGGATAGTGTAGATCAAAGATCAGACTGCACGTTCTGTGCAGTCTGATCTTGATCTAGGCTGTCCGCAACAGGTCAGAGAGTTGCGCTTAGCAGCCTAAGGGTTAAATCGCCATTGAAAATGAGCCATGCTCTGTGAAAAAGGGGATTCAATGCATCTGCAAAAAGTATCTATTCAGGTGAGCCTGCGAAGTCCCGTAGGCCGACCTGCATCGAAACCTTTTGGTACTGGTCAATTTTCTGCAAATGGAAAGACCAGTCTACCTCATGATTAAGTCGGTTGTTAAAATGGATTTTACGGATCCTTAATTATGCGATTATTTGCTTGGTTTAATGCATCACAAGAACAGAAGAAAAAGGCTAGTAACCTGCATGTTCTCCTTTTTCCCATACTCCTTCTTACCATTTCAGAGGCAAATTCCATCATTTTGTGTCATCTACAAATGCTTTCAAATTAGCTGAGTCAAAATTATTTCGCGTAGATCTAATACTGAGATAAATCTGAAACTTTTGAAAGAAAAAAAAAACACCCTCACACAAACACACAAGTTTTTGTCTTGTCATTGTGACTCTACTACACAAGCTAAAACTTAACCTGAAAGTCAATTCCGCTACTATTTTGGCCACGTTTTCACTAAACTATATACGTAAACTGCGTCGTCAGAGGTCTGAGTATTTTTACCGTTTCCGTAGGGCGAGTTAATATGGATCAAATGACCATTCTTTTTAGGATTTGGTGGCCACGAGCGTATGTCACCATCCACACCATAGGCAAACACGCTTCCACCAAAACCTTCTTCTTTGCTCTGGGAATTACCGTAGCCTTTAAATCTGAAACCATTATTTGGACCGCTGGTAGCTTCAATATATATCGAAAATAGATCGTAATCTGTCGGCTTGTATTCGTGATCTAGTGGTTTACTTTGAAAAGAAGCCGGGTTCTCTGTTCCTATGAAATAGTTTTGATTGGATTCTACGCTATTTTTAGACCATGCTAATACTCTAACTTTAGCGGTATTTGATTGTAACTGACTGATAAACTTGTTGCCCCAGCCATCGCCACCACCTATCGGTTTAAAGCAGGTAGCATTTCCCTCTGAAAAACTGCGCATAAAAGCAGACCAAATTCTTACAGACTCGTTACTAACCCCCCAAACTGTTCCCCCTGCATTCAGCCACGGTCTGAACATCACGCTGGATCCAACGCCTTCTGAAATGAGGCGCACATCCTGATTATACACCTGGATATTTATAAATGTAGGAAAGTCTCCGAGTTTATGCTCTATTTCATAAAAAGACTTAGAACTATCACTAATGTCCAGAGGTAACCAATCACTTTCAAAATCTGCAGGGGGCATGTCCTTTGGCCCCCAAACTTTCACTCTAACGAGGGCAGATTCAGCAGTTTGGTGATTATCCCCTAGTCTTCTCTCATCTTGTGTCCCGGTGTAGAGAACACGGCCTGAATCAGCTTGGTTATTTTTTCTCGGAGCAAACAATCTCACGTGAGTCTCGTTGTACAAGTAAACGACACCTCCATACACAGACTTAGTGTCGTCGTCGTTCTGGAACGCGCAGTCTCCAAAAAATATCCAGCCAGCATTCGGACCATCGGTTGGTTTAATAAGAACATCAACTTTGTTCGGTATAACACCGAGGTCGTGTTTTATAACTACATCAGAGAGGTTCTCATCTTGAGCTTTCATCAAAAACCAATCGCTCATAAAACTAGGCCGCTTAAAACTTCGAACACGGGTTATTTCTTGTTTATACGACGTAAGCCATTCCAAAAGTTGTTTATTTTTGTTTCTATCGGCATCAATGTCGTCAATATCTTCTCGAAATGAATTGAGAAGAGCATGGTTAGATTTCGTTTTCTGAGTCGTTTTGTTTTGAACGGCAAGAATAATTGACCTCTCTTCCAAAACACTATCGATTACTTTTTGCATTACAGATATCCTTTGTCTTATATTTCTTGTGATCAATTTTTCTTGTTGAAGAGCTCTAACAAACATACCCGACCTATCATTGTGGATACCACTCTCACACTTGCATTGATTTGATGCTTGATTTGAGTTGTTCCTTGTAACCAGGTATTTGTCGAGATCGAGACGTATCGATGCAATATCATCACGTATAGTCTGAATATCACCGTTTAATTCAACCCAAACTTTCCTCTTGATAGTCCTGATTTCTTGGCTTAATAGGTCGTGAATGTTTTCTGTATGGCGAAGTAAGTCCTTGTAATTATCTGAACTATAAGATACTCCCTTCATGCAGTTCATGTTTGACAACATTGAAATAATATACATTAACGGTAACGGTGTATTTTTCATGGTTAATATATTTCAGATATTTTCCTCTCACAAGAAACGCTCAGAATGCCACAAGTACTGCATTCCTTCCCGGCCAGTTACTCTTTTCTCCCTTTTTGACGTCTTCAATTAAACTAATAAACATTCTTCTACCAGATACAATACGTATTATACAAAGTTTTACAAAATAGGACGACGTTTTAGTGTCTGAGGAAGAGAAACTTTGTAGAATCGCTGACGAAGGTTGAACAAAGGACGGACGGACGACGGACATTCAGCAATCACAAAAGTTTTCTATGAGCACTTAGGGCTCCAGTGAGCTAAAATACTGTAAAACTGATATCTCACCAAAATATCAGATTACTAGTACGCATACAAAACCACTTTATTTAATAGTTCATTAATCTATTTATACTGAAAACGCATATTTGTAGATAGCTTCTTTGCACATCGACACCATGTGATAGAGATGCAGTCTTTTTGCCAAAGCTCAATTTGCAAAAGTTATCAACGTAAATGAAAAATTGCTAACCTGTACATTACGAATACAGTTACCGCAGATATCGGTTGAAAATCAAACGTAAAATTGTCAAGGGTAACATTTTAATAATGTTTGAACGAACACGGCTTCACTTGAGCTCTGGGTGTATTTTCCGTTCCCATATGGATCCCCTATAAAAATGTAATGTCCATCCTTTGTCAAGTTGGGTGGCCAGACACGTATATATCCAGACTCATTGTAAGCAAATACCGAGCCTCCGAAAGGTCCTTTTTCACCGTGTGCTCCTCCATAACCGATAAAACGATAGCCTTTATTTGGTCCGCTTGTAGCCTCCGTAAAGAAAGAAAGCAGATCTTTATCCATCGGTGTGTAGTGTGTACTCACTGGTCCGAACTCGTTCTCTGAAATACTTGTTCGTTCTTGAAAGAAGTTTTCCTTCAATTTGAGCGTGTTTAGAGACCAGGCTCGCACTCTGACATTGGCTTTGTTCACATCTTTAAATATGTAGGAAGTACCCCAGCCATCGTTTTGGCAAATCGGCTTCCCATAGTACTGCACTGTATCATTTTTATAATCCGGAATGTAAGCAGACCATACCCTTACAGAATAATCGTTAAAGGCCCAAGCCACTCCTCCCCCATTTAGATAGTTTCGCAATGCAACAGTAGACCCAACACCTTCGGAGATATAGGAGGATGGAACATGGCGCACTTGAACGGTGACAACAGCTGGATAATCATCTATCCCGTGCTTGTTTTCATAAAACGATGTGGCACTATCAGCTATATCAATAGGGAGCCATTCCGACTCGTAATCGGGGAGTGCCATGTCATCGGGACCCCATACTTTCACTAAGACTAGAGCAGACTGGGATGTTTGGTGGTTTGAACCAAGTCTCAGACGTCCTTCGGCACCAGTGTTGATGATACGTCCAGTATATTTGTTATTACCTTGTTTCGGAGCAAACAGTCGCACGTGTGTTTCATTGTAGAGGTAGACAACGCCGCCGTAAATATGCCCGTCGTCATCATCCGTTTGAAAGGCCGAGTCTCCGTGAAATATCCATCCTGCATTCGGACCATCTGTCGGTTTGATCAGGACATCAACTTTGTTTGGAATTACATCAAGGCCATGTTCAACTTCTACATCTGATAGCTGGGGGTCTTGGGATTTCATCAGAAACCAATCGGTCATGAAACTAGGGGTCTTGAAATTTTGACTTGTCATCTCTTCTTTGTACTTCTTAAGCCACTCTAGGTTTTCTTTGAAATCCTCGTCATATTTTGCACAGCATTTCATGTCCTTCATGTCCTCTAGTAAATCAGTCATTTCTTGTTTTGTTTCAGATATTTCTAGTTCTATCTCTGACAGTCGTGTCACGGCTTTTTGCAACTTCTCGATTTGACAGTCCGTGGCCTTAGTTGCAGCTACTTCACATGTACCTGAAATTTTATTTTCTTTTTTCTCTTCCAATCTTTGTGCCATACACAACCACCCTAAATGCAGCACTAGTAGCAATTTGGTGGTCATTCTGAAGCTTTATTACTGAAACGCCTGAGAGTTAATATTCGGATTGAGTATTTCTTCCTAACTTTTAAAATGCCAGGAAAGTGCTGCAGTTTAAGAGATTTACAATGTAACCACACGGTGTCAAAGCAAAAGAATGCTATCAGAATGAAGTTACAACTTTGTAATACTTTAAAGCTTGTGGGTACTTTGATAGTTAGTTTGAACATATTCATTTTACATCGACTGAGAAACAAGTTCTTGCAATTTATACTAATCTCTCTCGATTCTGCTTCCTAGTAACTACACCAGGGTCCGTATTCACTAACCATTCTTAAGAACATTCTTAGTCTTTTTCTCCAACATTTTCTGGATTTGAAAGTAACACAACTTCTGATTGGCTAAACCATTTGGTTTAGCCAATCAGAAGTTGTGTTACTTTCAAATTTGGACAGTCTTTGAGAATAACACTAAGAATGTTCTTCAGAATGGTTGGTGAATACGGACCCAGTACTCGCGCCGAATGTGTGGGCCAATGAACAGTCCCATTAACGCCCGATTTCCATGTTTGGTGTTTGGCGCTAATTTCAATATATTTGAGCCATGGTCTGTGAAAAGTGGACTTAATGCATTTGGAAAAAGTATCGATCCAGGTTGGCCTGCGCGGCCTACGTCAAAACATTTTGATTTTGGTAAATTTTCTGGATGTCAAAGGACCATTCTGCCTCATGAATCAGTTAGTTGCTAGACAAAATGGATTCGAAGGATCCATAATAGCGTGATGACTTGCTTGGTATAATGCACCTCGGAGATGCATTAAGCCCCCTTTTGTCGGAGCATTGCTCATTTCTGTTACAATACGGTGTCCTGTGTCCGTATTCACCAACCATTTTTAAGAACATTCTTGGTCTTATTCTCCAAGAATTTCTAAATCTGAAAGTAACACAACTTCTGATGAGCTAAACCATTGGGTTTAGCCAATCGGAAGTTGTGGTACTTTCAAATTTAGAAAATTATGGAGAATAAGACTAGGAATGTTCTTAAGAATGGTTAGTGAATACGGTACCAGGAAACCGACCCATGGCTTTCTAGTGTTTCCTTTTACCAGAACTACGCACAATATTTTTTCCATCCCTCTGACTGTTTTCCAATATATGGGCCAGCATTTTCTCATTTTCGCGCTATGTTTTCAAAAGCTCCTAGTCTCAGGGCCGTTAAATCACAGTACTGATTGGGAAAGAGTTAACCCTCAGAGCGCTGAATTAATAAAGTGGACCACCAAAAAACAGTCGAAATTTTCCCATTTTATGCCGTTTTGTCAGAATATGTAACAAAGTAGTGGACAGTGTAGTTCCAAGATCAAACTGCACGTTCTGTGCAGACTGATCTTGATCTACACTGTCCACAAAAACAACTTCAACCGGTTCCAACGCTGGAAAAAAATACTTTTTTTATTTTTGGGAAAAGAAGAAATAATTGCTTTTAATAAGCATTCTCTCCTTTCCTAATCACAGGAAATAAAGCCTTTCATTATAAACTTGGTTCCTTGACTGCAGTAAAAAAAAAATCCTTATCTCTAAAATGACCGAAAACGGCTGTGTTTCTTTTAAAATGTGAAAGTTATGTGGTATGTACAAAGGAAACGAATGGATTAATCAGAATGGCCAGTGTTGTTATTTATGTTCAGCACTGTATCCCCCCCCCCCCCCCTCTCTCTAAACCTCACACGTCACAATTCGGCTGATTCCGTACCTACATCTAACCTTGATCGCCGGATCACCCGAGGTTTACCGAATGTCTAAACCTTACACTCTTTGTCCGACATACACACCAATGTCTGTGTTTTGCGGAAATCGTACACCAAGATCACCAAACAAGTACGTGCGAACTGATCTGAATCTATGCTCCCGCTGCTTTATTAGTAGCTTTAAATCCAGCAGAGAATGGATTAACCCAGTAACAGAGCACCTACGTTTTCACGACCCAGAGGAAGAAGGCACTGTAGCATAAGGAGAAAATTCTGGAAACCGGCATTTTCTCCTTTTTCCACAATGTTTTTTATCCTATCAAAGGCAGATCATATCATTTTAGACGAATGTTACATGTAGTCTGCAAATGCTTTCAATCAAAACAAGTCAAATGTTTAACCCTTTACCAAACAATCCTGACTTTTAACGACCCTGAAAAAGAAGCCTTTTGAAAACATTGTGGGAAAAGGAGAAAATGCTGGTAACCAGCATTTTCTCCTTTTCCCACAATGTTTTCTACCCTTTCCAAAACAAAATTCAATGTTTTAGTCACATTAATTTTGTCGTCTGCAAATGCTTTCAATTTGGGTCAGTCTAAAATTTTGTCGTTTGGTAAAGAGTTAATTGTCAAGTAAAAGGTGAAGAAGGCTAAAAGAAAATGCGTTGATGTGACCTATGGTTTATAACCAATTTGGTGCCTGATTAAAGTCGTTACAGAACGACAAAATTTAAAACTTGTCAATATTGAAAGCATATGTAGACGTAAAAAGTAAGTGTTGCTAAAATGACGGGATTTGCCCTTAAAAGGTAGAAAGCACTGTGGGTAAAGGAGAAAATACTGGTTACCAGCATTTTCTTCTTTAACCATAATGTTTGCAGAAGTCTTCTTCCTAAATGCCAAATACAAACGAGATTACCTAGTAAAGGATCAACTTCCTTTTTGCGGACAGTGTTAGATTGGCTGATTGAATGGCGTTTTACGCAGCTTTAAACATTCTTCCATTCACATAACGACGTTAGCTCACATATTCATGCATGTCCTTGATCTCACCAGTACTAGGCTAGGGCTCTAAAGTGTATTGCCAGAGGACACTCCCACGAAAAACCCAGTGCTTCCAGGAAGGCTCGTACCCGAGGACTCCAGGTTACGAGTCCTACACACTACCACTGAGCCATGCAGGACCTCGACAGCGTTAGAACAAAATAGGAATGCGCAGATATTTTTATAGTAAAAATAGCATTATATTTTGAGCCGTGCTCTTTGAAAAGGGGGCTTAATGCATCTGCGAAAGGTATCGAAACTTTTCGCTATAGGTCAATTTTCTGTATGCCAAAGGACCAGTCTTCCTCATGATCCAGTTGGTTGTTAAAAAAAAAGTGGCTATTATGGATCCATAATTATGTGACGGCTTGACTTCTATCATGCATTACAAAGATACATTAAGCCCCCCTGGCTCATTTGTTTTAATTTTATACACGGGCAGTATATCATTCTCAAAAAATGTTTCTGATCAGGATATTAATTCGCTATCAATCCCTTTGGTTATTTTCTTCGTAGGACACAGATGGAGTAGTGGTGAATTATGATAACCAAAGGACTCAAAGTCCTGGAAAGCGGATTTGAGGAGTAACATAAGGCTGCATTCGGCATACCTCGGGTGATCCGGTGATCAAATCCCTCGGCTGTATCACGTAGCTTGATATGCACCTACACGGTACATTTCGCACACCTCCGGAAGCACACCGCTTTACCGTTATTGAAATTGTAAGGCTCCTCTTTAGAAAGAACGCATGAGTAACTTTTCTATCGTTATCTTTCCAAGAGTATTTCAGTCGGCAAACAGTTTGTACATTCAATTTTTAGCGTGGTTTATCAATTCCGTTAGGAGCTTTCATCGACAGATCGATAGAAGTGAATAACTTCACAGTGGTTGTTCATGTCGTTGCTAAGCGATCTATAGGGGCGCCGACATGTTTAAGATCATGTGATTGGTAGTTCAAAATGGAAGCCTCCCTAATACAGACGAGGTTAGATGTAGGTACGGAATCGGCCGAATTGTGACGAGTGATAAGGCTGTAATATGTTGTAATAAAAAAATAACATCACATGCATTGCATGTGCAATCATTTTAAAATTGAGTTAGCAAGGGCAGGTAAAGTCAAAATTGTTCTACCGAGCTGGCCGCGCAGTAAGTATTATTGTATTACTGTTGAGTGGTAATTTGATCCGTCAGTCTTACGCAGTTTTTTGCTGGTATTAGATTTCGGACTATAGGTAGGCCTACACACGTGTAGGACAGTATATACGGTAGTGACGAAAGCGCGGGTGAGGTGGATAGGCTAGAACTGAAAGTAGAATGGGCGCAAGCGTGAATGACAGTATATTTGGTTCAGGTCAAACCAATATCGTAGTACAGTCTGAGCGCGCATGCGTCGTTACGCATGATGTATTTGGTTCCGATCAGAACGATCACAATAAGCGGATTTGCTATTCAAATCCGCTAAAAACAAAATGTTTCGGCCCATTTCAGCCTGCGCGGACTACTCAGGCTGACCTGAGTCGATACATTTTATTCCCCCTTTTCACAGAACATGGCTCATATATAATAGAGTTCGCCTTATTGTATTATGCATGTTCTATGTACCTCATGGGTCTACGACCTTCCGGTTTGGCATTTAATAAAGATGTTATCATTATTTTGTAAGCATAGATCAGCGCCTTCCGCTGCTTGACTCGAACTTATTGGAGAGGTCATCAGACCTCTCCAACAGTGGTGAGTTTAAAAGGCAGACTGCCACAGAAATCGCTGTCTAAATCCATTTGTTTTCGCGAAATTGTTCTGATACACAATCTTTTTCATCATGGTTTTATAAATAAACCAAAATCAAATCAAAGGACTGATAGTCCTGAGAGTCGCCTGGATGGTAATGGGTTAGAAGTTTTCACCCTTTTTTGTTCAAATATAGTAAAAGCATTCGAGATAAAAATAACTCAACCGTAAGACAGTATTATATGCAAGCAAGTGACTTCATTTAAAAAATGTTTTTCAAAAGGTACAATCAATATAAAACAAGTCATTTCGTTGAAATGATATCCACCGCCTGAAAAAAAAAATTTTTTTTTTTTTTGATCGAAACATAATTATAAGAGGTATTTTGTTTTGCATGTAAATGGCCTTTTTTGTTATTGGTGAAAATATACATTAAGCCCCCCTTTTCCATGATACGGCATTTCATTTAATAAAAACAAATACTGATTGTCTGTGGCTTACGATAAACAATATAAATATGAAATTTCATAAATTTTGTCCCGTAGTTAAAGAGATTGATCCAGAATGGAAATATACATCAAACCCCCTTTTCCCATGACACCGCATTAAAAACAAAAAACAAAATCAAACCGAAAAAAAATCAAGCCCCCTTTTTCCATGACAAGGCATTACATTTAAAAAAAGTATATCGGCGGACTATTATGAGGACTACATGTATGAAGTTTCATTAACTTTCGTCAAAGGTTTTAGAACATATCTGTCTGGATGGACGGATGATCAGACGGACGCACGGACAGACGGACAGACAACATGAAAACCATATCGTCCCCCCCCCCCCAGCCCGAAATTCAGCGGGGCGTAATAACTGTCGAAGTTAAATTAATATTTACAATTCCTCCCTAGCTTAATAATGCCTGTAAAGAATTTGGACAAAAGTTAGGCTTCTAGGTTGATAAAAATGTTTTTTCTGGCGCAGAATCTGGGTGGCTTAACTTACATGTGTATCTTAATTCTTACACATATTGCTAAAACAAGCAATCTAAATAATTTCAGTAGAATAGGGCATACATTTTCTCCCCAGATTTAGAGCAAGTTGTTTTTATATGACACAAATTTTCTAAAATTGGACAACATGGTTATACATATATCGTTTAATTTCAATAATTGTCCTTTCCAAATACAGGATACTAGATATGAAATTTGGGTATAATTGCTTATACAGTTTCAGAGGCGGTTATCTTGAAATGTTACTACTCATTTCTCAAGCTTCTGTGAAGTTTATAGAAACAGAGCTGAATGACTTGAACAATTTTACAAGAGGACCATTTAGGCAACATTAGTATGGAACTCAATTGAACTTTGTCTTCTGGTATTGGATCTAGTGACACGCTTTTAGACCACAAATACCCTTTTGCAACTCACCCATATCTAATCTAAGCAGTCTGTCAAAGTTCCGTGAGTATTTGACTGAACGTAAATGGATTCTAAAGCACTAGATCTATTACGGTTCCGTCTGATTTGACCTAGTGACAACCTTTTTCTTTTAACCCCCGATGACCTACTTTCAGTTTTGTAATAATTATTATTGAGACAAACAGCCTGGCAATTTCATGATCATTGGACTGATATATAGCCTCAGGAGCACACACAAATATTTGACTCAGTAATCTACTTGTCCTTTGGAAATAATTTGTATTTGTTGCTGTCCGGGTTCAAGTTTTGTCCACAGTGGACTCTAGGAATGTGGCTGCTACAGCTCAAGAAAAACAATATAACCTAATGGCATGATTATCAGCCTTTTAACTTTGTCTCTGTTTTATAACGTCCCAGGAATTAGCACTGCTTCCACACCAATTGAAAATTTTAGAGATCTACATGTATATTGCTTTGGCTTAAACTAAATGTTTGCGATTCGCTCTAAATTACGCTTTATAACAACCCTTTACAAGATTACAAACACTCCAATAAAGAACTTGTTGTTAGAGTGGGTTAACATTGATCTGTTCTATTATATTTGAAATATAGTGGAGTAAAAAGTCAAGTTCTCAGATTGCTGGTTGTTAGAACTGCGTAGTTTCAAGTCGAATTCCCGTGTGAATTCAGATTTTGGCAGTTACGAAAGCACCTTGTGTTCTGACACCCGAACTAATAAATTGTTGTTTCATAAATACTAGATCTAGGTTTATCGCACAAACACAAAAAAACAGCAGACTTTTACAAATTCACCTCTTTAAGAACGAAGAACCAATTAATCAAACACAGTATCCTTTAAACACTCTCTCTGCATGAATCGGCGAAGCGCTAGGTCAGTATACGCTGAAAATAAGGGCCTCTTCAGCGACTGATTCATAAATATGTAAATTTATAAAGAATTCCGTGGTGCAAATGACGTTACACGTCACGTGATTATAAGATCTATATTTGTCGCACAGCTACATTCCAGAAAGCACCTACAAAGCGACGACTTGGTACAGTCTAGAATCGTGCGTATTACATACGCTATGTTCGATCTCTGTGCACCTAAAATATTGGTGTGCAAAGTATTTAAAGTCTAGAATAAAAAGCTCTGAAGAAGCAACGTGTAAGAATGCCTAAGAAGGCAACGCGACCATTCCAAGTCGTTATAGATTTGTTTAAAAAAAATAGCCTACTGTTGGGAAAAATTTCCATTGGAAGCTTCCATGTCAACTCTGTATCGCCTTTCGCTTTCCGACCATAGATTGAGTGTTGAATTGTAATAAGACTTGCAACAATTAAGGACAGATTGTAAGATTTAGAGTGTACTTCTAATGGGTAATTATCAAAACATTTTCACTGAGAATTGTCCACAAATAGAAGCGTGCTGTAGTAAAGACGCTTGTCGTCGGAGAGTATTTTTCAGCGTGTCCGCAAACTTGTTTAGGTCACGACGGCTATTTTTAGATACATAATGCGATATATTTAGAGATGACGTTTGTGTAAGGTATCGTGTACCCATGTGGACGAAATGATTGTTTCAAAGGTTTGAACCGTTAAATAGATCAGTCTTTACAGACATATTCATTATCACAAAAGCACAATTGTAAGTTATTTAGGACAGAAACTGGTTTGTTTACCGAATAATTAGAACACTATGTTTCATCTCGTAAACCGGAAACTAGCCAGGAAGCAGTACAAGGCCGGAGGTATGCCTACGTCACCCCATAGATCAGGATGATAACAATGAGAGCCTGATTGCTACGCAACCAGGCGACTCAAAAACTGAAATAGGATATAAACGTTTTTTTTTTTTTTATATGACGGATTTCAAAAAAAGATTTATTATACTATATTGATTTTAAATGATCTCTCCAATAATTGCAATTTTTCATTAAAAAAATAAATCAAAGCAAAAAGAAAAATTTCGTCAAAAAAGAGAAAGAACGCCGCGGGAAAAGATCACGTGACTTTATACTATCTGGAGAATTCGTACCCTGGAGAATTCGTACCCTAATCTCGAGAGCACGAGTTCTCTGGACCCACAAATAGATATAAATAGGTGGATCAGTATGTTTTCAAGTTTTATTTTTCAAAACTGACTAGACTCTAGCATTTTTCTCAGTTTTATAAAAAAAATTCCATGGATTTATAATGATATAGACTTGACGAAATAACACACATAGTTGCTTCTAGGATGCGGGATTGTGAGAATCCCGCGAAAATCAACTTATGAGCGCAAAAAAGTCGTGCCTCTTTGCCCTACGTACTGCGCACCTCAAAAAAGTCCGTGATCCTTTGGTTTTGGGCAGATTGCGCAGGCTGACAAGGGTCGATAGCCTACTTTTTGTAGATGGATTAAGCACTCTTTTCTCAGAGCATGGCTCATTTATCTACTTTCTTAAAGTTTTAACGTTTAGACAAACAACCTCTTCATTTTACATGTCTGCAGCAGACAACTTTTCAAAATATTGTGGGAAGAGGAGAAGCTGCTAGTCACTGCAATTTCTCCTTTTGTAACAATGGTTTCCATCACATCAAAGCACCATCTTCCACATTAATTATCGAAGTTTGAATTGTCGTCTGCATGCTTTTTCTATTTGGGACAGTCCAAAAATTGCTGTTTGTTAAAATATTAAAAAATGTTACCTTTATTTTTAACATGTCTGGTACTAGTATTATGTATAGGCCACATTTATTTATTGTCATCAGGTAAGATTCTTGCATATTCAGTGGAATAAGCAAATTGAATCAAATTTTAATTGAACGATTTCTCCTTTCCAAAAATATTTTGGCTTATCTGAGCACACATTACAAACATTCATTAGAGGTTTGTTCCTTTTGAAAATGAGCCAAATTGGATCATCATCTTGAGTTTTGTGTCCTTGAATTTTAAAAAAGAATATGCATTTCTGAGCATGTAAATAGCATATTGCCTACAATTTCTTCAAATTTTTACCAAACTCGCGTTTTAGATATTTATGAGAGCTTGGTTCCTTTCAAAATTAAGCAAAATCGGGCCATGGAGTCACAAATTACATGCTCTTGAATTTAAAAAAAAAAAACAAACATTTTTTAGCTTGTGAACAGCTTAAGCCTTCATTTTACTTTCAATCTTCACAAAACCCACACAGTTTATATTTATTCATGGGAGCTAGATTCTTTAGCAAACCGTCGGATTATTGGGTCAGAAATTCCTTGCCCTTAAATTTAAAAAATGCATTTTGAGCTTGTTAAGAGCTTACCATACGTATTTTTGGTAACTAACATACAAAAGAATAACTCTGCTCAAATCAGCTCGCAATTTCATTATACCTCCACAACTCTCTATAAAAACCTGAGCCTGTATTGAAATGCCAGTAGAGCTGTTTTTAGTCCTTATAGGCCTCTTGTTCCTAGAATATTATAACAATGTCAAACATGTACTGTTTTGTGCCTTTACACCAGCAAAATTGAAAAGAAAAACACGTTTTTTTCTCATTCATTTAATGCCTAACTTGTTTGTTTACATCTACCAAAATATATTGAAATCAAAAGCTAATAAACTATTTGAAAACATTGATGCCGACCTCTCCTGGCTTCTTTTTTAAAGAAGCCAACTTGTTCTTTCTGCCACGGACAAAGCCTTTACAAAACAATCCCATGTTTGAACGGCCTCGGAAAAAAAAATTTTAAAAACAATGTGGGAAAAGGAAAAAGGTGCTGATTACTAGCATTTTCTCCTTTTCCTACAATGTTTTTTTAATCTTTAAAGACTTAATCCCATTATTCGAACCTCGTTCAGTTTGTTGTCAGTATATGTTAATAAATCATTTGGACAAGTCAGGGAGAACAATGCAGTTTATTGGCATTTTCTCCCTTTTCCACAATGTTTTCAAAGGCCCCTATTTCCCTGAATTATTTGGTAAAGGGTTAAAAGGTTCTGTAACTTACTTTTTCTACAGTTTTTCAAGAATCGGTACATGAGAAATAATAGATATCATAGTAGGTATACATTTTAACCATTTATAAAAATGTGTGTATTGACAAAATAGTCGAAACCCGGCTTCTACATTGAAAAAGACATCCATTCCCGTAGATCTATATATTCCGCCATTGACAAACCCTTTCCAGAACATTTACAGGTAGAAAGACATGTTCAGATATATGAAAAAAAAAAGATAGTCATATAAACATTGTAACCAATGTATAATTCACTGAATATCGAGCATTTCATTCATTCTTCAAACCATATTCTTAAACGCTAGCTTCTGCCGATAAGCAAGTTTTCATATCAAAACGAAAAGGGTAGACGGGTGTACTGGCTAAACGCATGGGTAGTCACTTATAATACTACTAGGACGTAAATATTTAAGAGTTTCAACTATCTTTTCGATATTTACATTTTCAAAAAAAATGCAATACCTTTATTTTCATAAAAGATCTAGCGAAAAAATGGGTTTGTTCGACAAACCTTGAACTCATTTCCTTGTTTTCGTTTTTTTTTTTAATCTGTTTGCTTGCTTGTATCCCCATCATGGAAAAGTGGGTGTATGGGTGTATGCTTTTTGGATTATCTGTGATAGTTGTTGTTAAGGTATGTTAACATGTTCTTCCTTGTAGATTTTCGGCTCTTCCGGGCTTTTTGGTACCGTTATTGCCATGTTCTGGCAAAAGGAGGCTGGCTTAATGCATCTCCGTGATGGATTACACCATGCAAGTCATCACATACTTTTTTTTGCAGATGCATTAAGCACCCTTTTCACAGAGTATGGCTTTTTTTTTTTTTTTTTTTCCTTAAGTTTCGTTACACTGTTATTCCTTTTTCCTTTTTTCAACGACTATGACTAGGTAGGAAGCAGCTAGTGGCTTGGAGAAAAAGCACCATGCATACGCAAAGGTATATATATATGGCTCAATGTAGAACTCGTAACCTGGAGGCCCCAGATTCAAGCCTTACTGAAAGCACTGGGTGTTTCTTTGGAGTGTCCTAGGGCAAGACACTCCAGAGCCCCATCCTAGTAGTGGTGAAACCCAAGACATACATCAATATGTGAGCTGTCACCGTGATATGAATGAACTAAGACACCATTCAGTCAATCAATTCAATCAAAAACCTGTCTCAGGTATGCATACAAACTGCTATCAGTTTGGAAAAGTTTCAAATTTTGTCGTGAAGAGTAAACAAATTAGACTTTTTGGACGGCTGTAAATATTATCCATATGAATATCAGACCTTCAGATAAAAAGGTATGGAAGTATTCTAAATCCACTATTTCTCTTCCAAATCCTATGTTGTGGGTGCTCATTAGAATCGTCTCGGTGAGACGATTCTAATGAGTACCCATAACATAGGGTTTAGTGGAGAGTGATTAATATTTTCAATTTTGAATCAAAATCCCTCCCTCTATCTGGAGCTCTGAATATGAAAAAGTATTTGATTCGTTGTTGAGATTGCAGTTTAGATTGCAACGACCGACATTCTGTGCAGTCTGATCTTGATCCATGCCGTATGCTAAGGGTGTTTATGTTGTCCAAAGCAGGGAAAGATTAAAAACTTGGGCTTACTTTTAGGTGTTTGCCTGGCTACGCGCCTTTTCGTCCTGTCAGGCATAGTCAAAGACAGGGGAGGGGCCTTTTTCGGACGGTATAGGTCAAGGTCAGACTGACCACACAGAATGTGCACTCTGATCTTTAATCTATACCATCAGCTGCTGTATTCAAACCTATAAGATATAAGAAATTCTGCGCGTCAGTGGATTGTATTTTCGGCCATCGAAAGAGGTCTACTGAAAATATATATGAGCCATGCTGTGTGAAAAAGGGGCTTAATGCAACTGCGAAAAGTATCGACCCAGGTCAGCCTGCGCAGTCCGCGCAGGCTGACCTGGGCCGAAACTTTTCGCTACTGGTTAATTTTCTGTATGTCCAAGGACCAGTCTACCTCATGATTCAGTTGGTTATTAAAAAAGGGGGCTATTATGGATCCATAATCATGTGATGGCTTGCCTGGTATCATGCGATACGGAGCAATACGGAGATGCAGCCTGATTCATATATGGCGGTTAAAAAAGTTAATACAGTTTGAACAACGAATTAACCCCTTTAGTTCGATGCTTTAGCTCCTTTAACCCTTTAACACACAATCCCGACTTTTAACAACCCTAAGAAAGAGGCCTTTTGAAAACATTGTGGGTAGAGGAGAATATGTTTTTGTAACTAGCTTTTTCTCGTTTTCCACAATGTTTTCTACCCTTCCCAAAACAATTTTTAATTTTTCAGTCACATTTATTTTGTCGTCTGCAATTGTTTTCAGTTTGTACTAGTCTTAAATTTCGTTGTTTGGTTAAGAGTTAACGGACAGTGTAGATCAAGATCAAACGTACAGTCTTGTCCGGGATACGGTACATTCCGAGAGTTTGTAAGAAGCATGTGCATGTATTCTGTCGACGAAAACTTGATAAAAGTAAAATCCTCATTAGTAATTTCACTTACATGGGATAATGGAAATATCGAACTGTCGAATTTCATTTATTTTGTGAATGATTTTCTTTTGTTCCATATCGATTTTTTTTTTAAATCTTTCAAGCTTTAACACAAAAATATAGAATAGCCTTTGTTGGTCTACCAAAACACCGTAAAGGTGAAAATATTTCGATTACCTAAATTACTACGTCATACCGAAATTGTCCCAACACAATTTTTTCTCAACAGCTGTTCAACTCATTCTCTGCAATGGCGCACAGACAAGTTTTTGCGGTCAATGTAGATCAAGATCAGACTGCACAGAACGTGCAATCTGATCTTCGATTTACACCGTCCGCTTCTTTACTCTAAACTATAGGCAAGTCTCTTCGTTTGAATTGAAGTTGTATTCGATTATTCGAAAAAGTCGAGTTTATTTAACCCTTTACCAAACAATCCCAAGATTTAACAACCCTGACAGAGAAAGCTTTTAAATATGCTGTGCCGAGCCCCGATCTAGCTCAGTCGGTAGCGCACAGGACTTGAGAGCAGGGTTTCCCAGATTCGATCCACGGCTCGGTCAATTTCTTTCCAAGGATTGATGATAGGCATTGCGACAGGATTCATTCCTCTCTCACCGCTTACCATTGTTTCGAAGACGGTTATGTGGGAAAGCAGCCAGTGGCTTCTGTTGAAGAGGAATATTGTGCGCAGTACTGATAAAGAATTTCTAGGAAAGCATGGATAGGTGCACTGGCCGCCGAGATGTAACTGAAATGATATTGACAAAAAAACGTCAAATACTGTACAATTAATCTTTAAAATACTGTCCGAAAATAAATGTCGGTAACCAGCATTTTCTTCTTTGCCTAAAATGTTTTTCGCCCTTTCAAAGAGAAATCGCAACATTTGAATTACATTTGAGCCGTGCTCTGGCAAAAGGGGGCGTAATGCATCTCCGTGATGCATTATACCAAGCAAGACATCGCCTAACTAAGAATCTATAAAATCCGTCTTGTCAAACAACCGAGTGAATCATGTGGTAAAATTATCCCTTGAGATGCAGAAAGTTTAAAGATAGCGAAAAGTTTCGGCCCATGTCAGCCTGCGCGGACTGCGCAGGCTGATATGGGTCGATACTTTTCGCAAATGCATTCAGCCTTTTTGTTTTTTTCACAGAGCATGGTCCATTTTATTTGTCATCTTCAAATGTTTTCAGATCGGACAGGTAGAAATTTTTGTCGTTGGTAAATAGTTAAAAGAGGTAACTTGTAATACACGTACGTGTATGTATTTATAACTATATTCATAGAGTTATTCATGTTTCATGTTTCTAAATCACGCAGATTAAATTAGCCCTGCTAAGCGCGACTCGCTGGCCCTTTGCGGAAAATGTAGATTAAGATCAGACTGCACAGAACATGCAGTCTGAGCTTGATCTACACTGTCCGATAAGGAGATACTTTTTCTCCAAGAATTAAGTTTGAAGTAACATAATTCGGATTTTTTAATCGGCTTGAAAGTTTTATTCAACCTATTTGCCAGGATAAGAGTTAATATACATCGGTGGCGTTTGAAATCATTTTTGCCATGAAATTACTATGTGTAACAGATGTATCGATGATGATGATGATGATGATGATGATGATGATCACTGTCGAGCCCCAATAGCTTAAAAGTAACGCGCAAGGCTAATAATTCAGGGGTTGTGAGCACAGGCGTTCGTTTTGAGACGAACTTCGCCATCCCTATATGGATGTCGAAGTTCGTCACAAAACCAACGCCTGTGGTTGTGAGTACTGAACGTTGCTCTGCTGAATGCAGAAGCAAACTTGTTTATGTGAGAAAGCAGCCAGTGGTATTGAAAGAGTGCTGTCCGTAGTATATTTACAAGTGAAAGAAAGCAAAGTTTCCACTTGATTATTTTAACCAGGTAACCAGCATTTTCTCCTTTTCCGCAATGTTTTCTACCCTTTCAAACACATATATCTCTGTTTGAGTCGTGTTTATTTTGTCATCTAATGCTAGACAAGTCTAAAATTCTGACGTTTGGTAAGGAGTTAACTAGTTCTCTCTCCACGATGAGGGTAGTACCACAAGTTCACATCGCTCATCACTAGAACTGAACCCGAAACCTCAGACCCCACTAGATGCTCTAGTCACTCTGTCATAGCTTAGACCAGTACTTTTGACAATAGCGTTAAATACTCATACCAAAATTTGAAGCAACTAGGTTCTTACTGAGTTGGCATTTCGAAAGACTTCTAAAGACAAAATTAATATTCATCTGAAGCCCTATCAGAGGCATAGGCAAGAAAATAGCTCTGTGGACAGTGTATGTTAAGATCAGACTGCACAAAACGATCAGTCTGATCTTGCATCTACACCATAGCACTACCTGGCTGTAACTTAGAATCAAAGAGCATTTTCATGCTCGGCTGAATTGTACATCTGCAGCTCGGATGGCACAGATCAAGGTCAAACTGCACAGACGTTACAATCCGATCTTAAATCTACAAAACCCTTGAATCTATTCCACGGTAGAATCAAAAAGTATTTTCTGCTTTTAACCCTTTCCCAAACAAGCCCTGGTTTTCACGTGTCTGCAATACAAGTCTTTTGAAAACACTGTGGGAAAAGGAGAAATTGCACGTAACGAGCAATTTCTCCTTTTCCCACAGTGTTTTCTACCCTTTTTGATAACTTTCTGCTATTTTCATCAAATTTAAAATTGTCGTCTGCAAACTCTTTCAATTTGGACCAGTCCAAAATTTGCAGTTTGGGAAAGGGTTAAGGAATGATATTGTTTATATCTTAAAATAAGACTTCAATTCATTTGATGGTGCAGACGGATTTAATTCATAGGTTACGAACAGTTTAACAAAACGTCATGTTAATATACAAATACTAACAAAATATTTATTTCATTTTCAATCGAATCTTTAATCTTCAGATATTGGAAATTTCACCCATGTCTTTTAACTGTTTTCCCTACAATCCCAAGTTTTAACAACAATGAAGAAGAAAGATTTGCAAACCAGCATTTTCTCCTTTCCCTGCATTGTTTTCCAACTTTAAAAGTAACATACAATTATTTGAGCAATATGTCATCTGCAAATGTTTTCAATTTTGATGAGTTTAAAATTTTGTAGTTTGGTAAAAAAGGATATTACAGACCGACTGAAAGCAATAGTCAAATTTCACTCACCAGGGCAATGAAATCATGATTTTTATAGTACATGGAAACCATTGTGAAAAATGTTCCTGTTACAAACAGTGCTTCATTTTTTGCATGTGTTTTAAAAAAAAAAAATTTAGGAGTGAAAAAAATTAGTCATGCTTTTTTAACAAAGGGTTTACTGCATCTGCAAAGAGTATAGATTCATGTCAGCCTGTGCAGTCCTAATGCAGGCTGACATGGGTGGAAACTTTTCTCTACTTGTAAACTTTCTGCACATCTACACGCAAGGAGCCATTCTACCTCCAGATTCAGTCGATTGGTAATCTTAATGGGTTTTATGGATCCATAATAATGTGATGACTTGTTTGGTACAATGCATCATGGAGATGCATTGAATCCCGGTTTACCAGAGCATGGATCAAATGTGTTTATAAAGCACTGGACCTGTTACTTTTCCTGTGCTGTTGCTCATGCCATACACGGCCATGAGAGAAGTCTGAATGTGAAGTAAATCATCGCGAGATATTGAGAAACTTCATCCACAAATCCCAATATGCCATGAAGTTTTCAAATTGCATATCTACGTGCACATCGAAAACATTTCATGAAATAAATTGAGACATTCTATATTTAATAAAGTTTTGGGTACAAGGAAAATATACAGAAATGATCATTGTCCTCTGATAGCAAAAAAGAACTTAGAGTGGGAAATAAATCAGATGAACTGTTTTTAAGTCCAAAAAATACACCCCCAGATAGTGTAATTTTCACGGTACCTGAATATTTCACAAAATAGCAGACTCTTGATCCAAGATCAGCCAGCACTTTCTGGCCATATGGTTTGTTGGGGCACTAAGGGTTAAATAAATTACACATAATGATAATAGTATTATGGTCCACTTTCTTGCTGTCTCTTGTATCTCCATACTGTACAAATCCATGTAGACCTTTTTTACTTCCCCAACATACAGGGCTGTGAAATGAAAATAATTATGAAAAAAGTGATCACATGCATTGCACAAGGAATTACTTCTTATACCACAATAATTTCTACTGACATTTTCATTCCTCTAAAATGTTTATCCTTTGTGCCTGTAGTCTTTCGATCGGTCTATTTAAGATACATGTATCCATGAAAGTTAATTACCTGTACTGTATTTTTACAGTATCAAGCAGGTGAAGGAAGACACTTACTAAGTATAAATACAAAATCAGATGAACAAACAAAGGAGACTCTAACAGACAAAATTAACCATACAAAAGTAGTTACAGATGTCACTCAAAATTTTACCAGTGATTTTGAAGATATAACTCGGAGTCGAACTTGTATCATACAGTCAGAGGATGCTTTGTCGGCACTTCAAAGGGTTGAGACAGTTGCTTGCAGAGAGAGGCTTAAAACAATAGCTTGTTTAAATCAAGAGGAAAAGCTCTATCCGGAGAAATTGCCCAGGTTTTGTCCACTGAAAGGTTAGTGTTTCGAACAACCTATCAAACAAGCCCGAGTTTTAACAACTCTTAGAAAGAAATCTTTTGGAAACATCTTTTGGAAACATTGTGGGAATAGGAGAAAATGATGGTGACCCACATATTGGATTTACCAACATAAATAGAGGTAAACTTACTAAGTAACTCTTCACAAGAGAGAAAATTTTAGACATGTTCAAATTGAAAGCATTCGCAGATAACAAATAAAACTTAGCTTAACCAGTGGAACAGGCTTTAGAAACAATAGAAAACATTGTGAGAAAAGGAGACAATGCTGGTTTCCAGCATTTTCTCCTTTTCCTACAGTTTTTCAAAGCCTTTCCCTTTTGGGCGGTCACAAAATGAGATTATTAAGCAAGAAGCAGTTTTTACTTTACTATGCTGGTATTTTCTTTACCCCTTTACCAAATAATCCTGGATTTTAGTGACACTCAGGAAGAGGCCTTTTAAAAACATTGTGAGAAAAGGAGAAAATGCTGGTGACCAGCATTTTCTCCTTTTCTCACACTGTTTTTTTCCCTTTCATAGACAGCAATCATCCTTTGAGCTACATATGAATTGTTGTCTGCAAATGCTTGCAATTTGAGTGAGTCCATTTTTTTATCGTTTGGTAAAGAGCTTATAAAAAAAAGTCCGTTGCAAGAAGCTAAGGTCATCTGCAGCGAGTAATAAGTTATGCTGATGAAGGACCAATATCACAGGAGGCCAACTATGTGATGGGAGACCATGATCTTTGTAGTTCAGTATGACACATAGTACCATGTGTAAAGCAATTCATTGTTTCACAATGAGACAGACTTCAAATCTTTCATCACAGTTAATACAGCAGCTGCTGCTGCTCTAACCTGCATCTGTCCAGGATCCAGGAATTGTATGTATAAAATGTTTATAAACAAGCCCTGGGTCCGTTTTCACCAACTATTCTTTCGGTATGTTCTTAGTTTTATTCTGCAGAATTTTCTAGATTTGAAAGTAACACAGCTTCAGATTGGCTAACCTGTTTGGTTAAACAATCAGAAGTTGTGTGACTTTCAACTTCAGGAAATTCTTTAGAATAGGACTAAGAATTTTTTCATGAATGTTTTAGAATTTAAAATCAGAAAATCTTGAAGAGTAAGACTAAGAGTATTCTTAAGAATGGTTGGTGAATATGGACCCTTTTCTTCAGAAATTAAAAACTATGCAATAATATGCAGTTATTTTGACATGACTATAATAGAGGATAGCGAGACAATATGGCATGCAACACACAAAAAGGGCCGTTTGGACATATGCATAAAAATGTGTCTACTGTGCCTGTGCAGTCTGTGACTAATCCGAGACGACACTTCCTGTTTTTGTGCGAATTTCTGTTTCACGAAAGTCTACTGTATGAAAAAATTTTATGTAGTCGTAAAGTGCCATCTCCGATTAGCCTGCGAGGACTGTGCAGGCTAATCCGGGACGACACTTTATGCAAATGTCCAAAGGTCTCATTTCGCATGTTGCGGGCCATATGATGTGTATGGCATGACTTAGATCTAAAAAGAGACTAACTTTTGATCACGATTTTTGCAGATAATTTCAGTCCTGTGAAATGTTTTAAGTTATGAAGACTTGAAGGTTGAGTGGATGTATAACTATTACAAAAATTTGCCGTTTAAGAATTTTTGGAGAATAAGACTATGCGAACAATCTTCACATAGTCTATTTATATAGAGATTGAATCTGATAAACTCTTTGTGCTATACAAGGGTATGACCTTAACTCAAACTGGAAGAACAATTTTTTTTACAGTTGAACATGAGAAGGGGACATATCTAGGTTGCTATAAGGACTCCAAACCTAATAGGGATCTGACTGGATATAAAAAGAACTTTGAGGATTTCAACTCACCAGAGAGATGTATAGAATTCTGCCTGACAGGAAGTAAGTAAACATTATACATGTAATAAGACTGAGCCATGCTCTGTGAAAAGGGGGCTTAATGCATCCATAAAAGTATCAACCAAGATAGCCTGAGCAATAGGCGCAGTCTGATCTTGGCCAAAACCTTTGCTTTCATTGAATTTTCTTCATGGCCAAGGGCCAGTTTACCTCATGATTCGGTCGTTTGTTAGACAAAATGGATATAATGGATCCGTAATTATGTGATGTTTTAATTGGTAAAAATCGTGGAGGTGCATTAAACCCCCTTTATCAAGAGCATGGTGCACTTGTATCTGCAATTAACTTAACTCTTTACCACACAGTACTGACTTTTAACGACCCCGAAGAAGAACCCTTTTGAAAACATTTCGGGAAAAGGAGAAAATGCTGGTAACCAGCATTTTCTCGTTTTCCCACATTGTTTTCTAACCTTTCAGATATAAATTTCAATTTTTGAGTCACGTTTATTTTGTTGTCTGCATAAGCTTTCAATTTGGATAGATCTAAACTTTTGTCGTTTGGTAAAGAGTTAACCAGTTTCAGCTGGAAGTACAAATTTAGAATCCAATAATGGATGTGCCTTTCTGAAAGCATTAGGTTTCCCTTACAGTAGATACACAAGCTTCATAAGCAATGTCTTTTGCTTTAGGTAGATACCTCAAACCCGCAACAGTTTAACCCTTTACCACACAATCCCGACTTTTAACGACCTTGGAAAAAAAAGCTTTTGAAAACAATGTGGGAAAAGGAGAAAATGCTGGTAACCAGCATTTCCTCCTTTTCCCACAATGTTTTCTACCCTTTCCAAAACAAATTTCAGTTTTTGAGTCACTTTAATTTTGTCGTCTGCAATTGCTTTCAATTTGGGCAAGTCTTAAATTTTGTCATTTGGTAAAGAGTTATTAGCTCCATATTCACAAACTATTGTTAAGAACATTCCTAGTCTAGCTATAGATCTAGTAGGTAAGACAATGTCTGATTGGCTAAAGCATTTGGTTTAGCCAATCAGAAGTTGTGTTACTTTTGAATTTAGAGAATTCTTGAGAATAAGACTAAGAATATTCTTAAGAATGGTTGGTGAACACGGGCCCAGATTTTATGGTGTCAGACCCAAATCTGTGTACAGTGTTTACCAATTTCCACTTTACAGACAAAAAAGAATTAACTCTTTACTAGGAAACATAATTTGTGATTCTTCCATACTGAAAACATCTGCATGCAAACAAATTAGGTATGACTCAGTTGATGGGGTTTGATTTTAGAAGATAGAAAACATGGTGGGTAAAGGAGAAAATGGAGTTAATTATCATTTTCTCCTTTTCCCAAAATGTTTTTGAAAGCCCTCATCTTCAATGTTGTAAAAGCATGGGATTGTCTTTGTACAAGTTAATAGGTTGCCAGTATGATCTTACCTATAAGAATCTACATACTTTTTTTAACCCATTTAGTATCATAGAGGAGTAACATAATCTTTTGTGGCTGGTATAGATCAAGATCAGATCAGAAGTTCTGCACAGAGTAAATATTACAGAATGTGCAGTCTGATCTTGGATTTGTAATACCAGCTTGTTTAGTCAAGCCTATGAGATAAACATGTTGTATCTATTTAGGTTTCAGTGGATTGTACTTTAAGCTGTTGAAAGAGGTCGAGTTTGTATGAGCCATGCTCTGTGAAAAGGGGGCATCTGCAAAAAGTATCGATTCATATCAGCCTGCGCAGTCCGCGCAGGCTGACATAGGCCAAAACCTTTTGCTATTGGTCAATTTTCTGTATGCCAAAGGACCAGAGTGCATCATGATGCATAAGGTTGTTATACAAAATGGATTTTATTGATCCATAATCATGTGATGACTTGCTTGGTATCATGCATCACGGAGATGCATTAAGTCTCCTTTTGCCAGAGAACAGCTCAAATATTTGGTGCTGAGGGAGTTTTAAAATGTTTCAAATAATTCAATTCATGGCTCTTCAGAATTACCATAACTATACAACTGTTGAAGACAGGACACAAATTTTATAAAAATGCAATGACTTGCTTACATTAATTGGATATTCAAACCAGGATTGAGCCCATTGGAGAAACTCTGCACCTTCAGTAATTTAGACCCTTTGTTTTTAATGTTTTTGCAATGGTATACTAGCAATAATAATGAAGAACTACTAATCCTACCAGGTTTTATGTATGCTGGACTGCAATGGAAGTACGAATGTTGGTGTTCAAACACCTATGGTAGTTATGGCACACTGCCAGAATGGGCGTGTTCGTCACCTTGTCCTGGGAACAAATCAGAAACATGTGGTGGAGCCAATTCAAATAGAATATTCAGCACCGGTTTTCATGGTGAGTACACTTTACATTAAATTTTCTAGTAGAACTGTGGTCAACAGTTACAGAACTTTGGTTATCAGGTAACTAATTATAGTGTGGAAACATGGAACTGAAACAAATCAGTTTTCGTATATCATCTTCATTGTCCTGTGTAATGTATGAAGCTCAGTAAGCAATGTACCGAAATAGGGTCAGTGAATATGCAAATGTCTCTCTTTAACTCTTAACCAAATGACAAAAATTGGGAGTTGTGTACGTTGAAAGCATTTACAGGCGAAAATATTACTGGCTGGAATTATGAGATTTAGCTTGGAAAGGATAGAAACATTGTGGGAAAAGGAAAAGATGCTGGTTACCAGCATTTTTCTCTTTTTCCCACAATGTTTTCAAAAGCTTTCTCAGGGTTGTTAAAACTTGGGTTAACTCCAGTTAACTCTTAACTACACAACAGAAATGTAGACTTGTCCAAATTGAAAGCATTTCCAGATGACAAATCAATGTTGCCAAAATGCTGGAATTTGTCTTTGATAGGGTTGAAAACATTGTGAGAAAACGAGAAAATGCTGGTTATCAGCATTTTCTCCTTTTCCAAAAATGTTTTCAAAAAGGCTCATTTGTCAAGGTCATTAAAACTCAGGATTATGTGGTAAAGGGTTTATCTTGTCAAACATAGTGTTATGCATCTTTTTGAAATCAGCAGTATGTTTGTGTCTAAAATGAAAATGAATAATTGACCGATTTTGAGAAATTTGAATAGACTGTAGAAAGTACTGGCAGCCTAAGATATGCTTTTTATACGGTGGCACAAAAGTGACATGGAAGATATATTTTATACTACGTACTAGCTACTGCGTGCGCACGTAATAACTAATACGTGCGCATGTAATACTATTGCGTGCGCACGTATTAGCTAATACTATTGCGTGCGCACGTATTAGCTAATACGTGCGCACGTATTAACTAATACGTGCGCACGCAATAGTATTACGTGCGCATGCAGTAGCTAATACGTGCGCACATATTAACTAATACATGCGCACGTATTAACTAATACGTGCGCACGTAATAATCGACCAATCAGTTTATAAGGAACAGAAGCCATATTGTTGCGAGGGAAGGGCAAAATTACATTGGTCGAACACGGCAACAGATGTGCATACATCTGACACCCAAGTAAAAAATCAAGTAGAGCTATTACTTCTTAAATCGTTTAGGCATACTGCGATTATTTTAAGTATCTGTACCTTGGTACGGTACAGTAACTATTAATACTCTAGCCTACGGTCCATCGAATTACCCCAAACCACCCCAAAACACCCCAAACCACCCCAAAACATCCCAAACCACCCCAAAACACCTTGTATATGATATAAAATTATTAATACAGTAAGGGTTGGTTGAATTGTTGGGTAAGGATCACTTTTAACAAAAAATATCTATATTACGTCCTGTCACGTTAGCCTAAGGATAAAAGGACTACATGCATTACATGCGCTAGAGACTTTTTGGCCCCACTGAGATCTGGGACCATAATGTCTGACTGTCTGAAAAAGTTCGTTCATGCCTCCAAACTATATGTAATCAGAATGGCAAACATTGTGGACCCGGATCCGACTGCCCCTTGAAAGAGCAGTCTGATCTGGGTCCATTATGTTTGGTCATGTCTGACTGTCTGAAAAAGTTCGTTCATGCCTCTATATGTAGTTAGAATGGCAAGCATTGTGGACCCAGATCCAACTGCCCCTTGAAGGAGCAGTCTGATCTGGGTACATTATGTTTGGTCATGTCTGACTGTCTGAAAAAGTTCGTTCATGCCTCCAACCTATATGTAGTCAGAATGGCAAACATTGTGGAACCAGATCCGACTGCCCCTTGAAGGAGCAGTCTAATCTAGGTACATTATGTTTGGTCATGTCTGATTGTCTGAAAATGTTCGTTCATGCCTCCAACCTATATGTAGTCACAATGGCAAGCATTGTGGACCCAGATCCGACTGCCCCTTGAAGGAGCAGTCGAATCTGGGTACATTATGTTTGGTCATGTCTGTCTGTCTGAAAAAGTTCGTTCATGCCTCCAAACTATATGTAGTCATGCTGTCAGAATGGCAAACTTTGTGGACCCAGATCCGACTGCCCCTCAAAGGAGCAGTCTAATCTGGGTACATTATGTTTGCTAATGTCTGACTGTCTGAAAAAGTTCGTTCATACCTCCAAACTATATGTAGTCATGCTGTCAGAAAGGGAAACTTTGTGGACCCAGATCATGCGCGGATCCAGATATCTTTCTCAGGGGGGGGTCCCACCGCAAACGCACTCTTCTTATTATATGATACTTTGATTTCGGATTTCAGTGGATGTAAGTCAACGTTTCCAGTTCTAACCATGAGGAGGTCTCCACATTTAGAACCGTTTATTTTTTATATTCATGACTGTATTTTACATAAATGCTGTGCAATATCAAACCAGTACCATTTCACGAATCCGATAACCACATTTTTCCAAAATTCCAGGGGGGGTCCGGACCCCCGGTCCCCCCCTCTGGATCGGCCCATGAAGATCCAACTGCCCCTTGAAGGAGCAGTCTGATCTGGGTCCATAATGTTTGGTCATGTCTGACTGCCTGAAAAAGTTCGTTCGTGCCTCCAAACTATATGTAGTCAGAATGGCAACAGATACCGTAATTTATATAAGTTTTAGGGAAGTTAGATATATGCAAACATTGTGCAGCCAGATCATCAGACTGCTACTAAAGTAACAGTCTGATTGGGGTCCACGGTGTTAGGCATTCAAACTACATCTTTTGAACCATAGATATTTCAGTTTAAGGAAAATTAATTATTGTGTATGCCATTTTCAATTTGATTTATACTGTTCCTGCATCTTAAACCGTTGTAAAATGATATCACTTTAAACGCCTTTTTTGTTTTCTTGAGGTGTTTTGGGTAGTTTTCGGTGACAAAACTCCTTGTATAGCTCATCAGTCTTTCGTACCCTACAAATCATTCCACCCCCAACCCCACCACAGTATTAATTTTATATGATAAAAGGTGGTTTGGGGTGTTTTGGGGTGGTTTGGGGTGTTTTGGGGTGGTTTGGGGTAATTCGATGGACCGTAGGCTAGAGTATTAATAGTTACTGTACCGTACCAAGGTACAGATACTTAAAATAATCGCAGTATGCCTAAACGATTTAAGAAATAATAGCTCTACTTGATTTTTTACTTGGGTGTCAGATGTATGCACATCTGTTGCCGTGTTGGACCAATGTAATTTTGCCCTTCCCTCGCAACAATATGGCTTCTGTTCCTTATAAACTGATTGGTTGATTATTACGTGCGCACATATTAGTTAATACGTGCGCATGTATTAGTTAATACAAGCGCACATATTAGCTACTGCGTGCGCATGTAATACTATTGCGTGCGCACGTATTAGTTAATACGTGCGCACGTATTAGCTAATACGTGCGCACGCAATAGTATTACGTGCGCATGTATTAGTTATTACGTGCGCACGCAGTAGCTAGTACGTGCGCACGCAGTAGCTAATACGTGCGCACGTATTAACTAATACGTGCGCACGTAATAACTATTACGTGCGCACGTAGTATAAAATATATCTTCCATGTCACTTTTGTGCCACCGTATTTTTATCCATTTATCGATGATTTTAGTATTTGGAATAGTTTAATAAAACTGTAAGGCATTTCTGTAATGCAGATTTTGTTTTATCCGTCAGCATGTCACTTTTTCCACCTATCAGCAGACAGATTTTTAAAACATTTTGGCAAGAGGAAAGATTGGTTGGAAGGAGTAATATCTCCTGTTACCAATCAAGTAATAACCATAATTCATGCTTTTTCATCAACTTTTTACAAGTCATCTGATCCAGTATTCTCTCAGGATGTTATAAGTTAATCTTTTAAAATACAATCCCATGTTCTGACGACACTGGAGAAGTTTGCTTTTGAAAACATTGTGGGAAAAGGAGAAAATAAGGGTATCCAGCATGAAAACCTTGCAGGAAAATGAAGAAGTATTCTCTCCATTTTCCACAATGTTTTCCACTCTTTCAATTACAATGATAAATCCTACCATTTAAACTCACAGTTGATTTGCCATCTGCAAAATGCTTTAAAGTTGAATGAATCTAAAATTTTGTCGTTTGTTAAGCCTCTTCATAAGATGAGATAATGCTTTTATTTGCAGCCAAAGAAAGCACTCCAAGCAAAGTTGTATTTTCCAAATCCGAAGTTGAGGGCTTAAAACCTGTTCGAATCGCATTTGTCCTCACGGTTTATGGACGTGCAGTTAGACAGGTTAAAAGATTAATCAAGGTTTTATATAGACCGTATCACTACTTCTTCATCCATGTGGACAGTGTAAGTTGTCAGTAATTTTCTAATTCTTTTAAACTTGAAAATAAGAAGAAAGAACAAATTAAGTTATGTTATAGCATCTGACATAAGTTGGCAGATAACATAGATGCTTCTTTTTGATCACGTAGATCAAGATAAAACAGCATATTCTGTGGAGTCTGATTTTGGATCAATATTGTCTATTAATGTGTAAAATATTCTGGTCTAAGTGGAATTAACTCTATACCAAATGATAAAATTTCGGCCTTGTCCAAATTGAAAGCATCTATCTAGATGACAATTTAAATGTGACTCAAATGATGGAACTTGTTTCTGATAGGGCAGAAACATTGTGGGAAGAGGAGAAAATGCTGGTTACTAGCATTTTCTCCTTTTTCCATGTTGTTTTCAAAAGGCTTCTTCCTCAGGGTAATAGAAACTCCGGATAGTGTGGTAAAGGGTTAAATTGAAGCAAAATTTGATGATTATATCTTCTTCCCTGAACTCTTCCCATAAAATGTTACATCAATTTGCTTTGCATCTGGTCAACAGTCAATGTTAAAGGTGGTGGCTCAAATGATCAGATTTGTCATCAATGGGGTAGGAAACATTGCGGAAAAAGATTAAAACACAGATTATGAGCAAAGGTTACAAATGCCGTTTTCTATAGACTTCCTACCCTAGGTCATTAAAGCACAGGATTGTTTGATCAAGGATTAAAAAGTTTAAAAGCAGCCCAATAAGGAAAAATGGTGACAGGCTGATCTTTTGACATCTGAGTCCATACATCTACCTTTTGAAATTCTTTCATTCCAGAGATCCAATTACATGTACAGGGAGTTAGTAAAACTAGAACAAGTTCTACCCAATCTTCGACTTTCCAGAGAAAGATTTCCAGCAATTTGGGCAGGAATAAGCTTACTACAGGCCCACTTTTCCTTTATGAAGTCACTGTTAGATATGACAGATTGGTCATGGGACTATTACATGAACCTCAGTGAAAGTGACTACCTAATTAAGTATGTTTATATTCTATTAAACCCTTTACCACACAATCCCGTTTTTATTGACCCTAACTAAATAGGCTTTCGAAAACATAGAGGGAAAGGAAAATGCTGGTAACCAGCATTTTCTCCTTTTCCCACCATGTTTTCTACCTTATTAAAAACAAATTCCATTTCTTGAGTCATGATTAACTCTGCAAATGCTTTGAAACTGGATTAGTCCAATATTTTGTCATTTGGACAAGAGTTAACAGTCTTCAAGATTTTAGTTACATTCACTTGGAGAGGTATTTGCAAATTAACAAATAAAGCCTTTGTCACACACCCCTAAATTTTAACGACCCTGATAAAGAGGCCTTTTGAAAACATTGTGCAAAAAGGAGAAAATGCTGGTAACCAGCATTTTCTCCTTTTCCCACAATGTTTTCTCTCCTATCAAAGTAAAATTGGACCATTTGACCCACATTGAAATTGTCATCTGCAAATGCTTTCAATTTGGAAAAGGCTGAAATTTTGTTGTCTTGCAAAGGGTGGTAGGTTAAACTTCAGATGTAGTTGTATTTATTCAACAGCATTTTGTCACATCACATTTTCTTTACCACACAAAAAAATTTTGAACTGGCCCAAAGTCAAAGCATTTGTGGATGAAAAATTGAACGTGACTCAAATGATGGGATTTGTATCGGAAAGGGCAGAAAATATTGTGGAAAAAGAAGACAGTGCTGGTTACCAGCATTTCCTTCTTTTCCTAACATGTTTTCAAGAGCTTTCCTTCTCATTGTCATTGCAACTTGGGATATTGTGGTAAAGAGGTAGGCCAATGCACCTGTATCCACATATTCCTGGAGTTTCTTTATGAGCCCTGTGCAGGATGGAATGTAACTTTATCCCTGATGATTTTTAAACTTGATGTTCTGTTCCCTCTTACTTTCAAATTAGCACAGATTTACTGTATTTCCTATTTAAGTGATCATAAACTGCAGTAAAAAAAAAAGGATTAAAAAAACATAAAAGCATTGACACAATTACCAGTCGTAATAAACACGGTGACTGAGACAAGTCAGACAAATATGGTTGTAGCACCAATTCCGAGCACCTACAGTAGACAAACAGACAGAAACATCTTTTAATTGCATGCCTCAGTCTCAGATTATATAATTACATAGGCAGCCCAACATCTTGTCTAAAGCCTTTTGCATCTGAATTAATTCAAGGGATGTAATTATGCAAACACCATTTTTTTCTCTTTTGCAGACCTTTGCATGCTCTGGAATGGTATCTCGCCAAGTATAAAGGAAACAACTATATAGCTTGTGCAGGGAAAAAGAGTTCTGAGTATGAAGACAGTTGGTACCTTCACCACACATTTATGAGTGGCAATGACCCTGAGAAAGAAAGCTTCTGAAAACATTAAGGGAAAAGAAGAAAATGCTGGTAACCAGCATTTTCTCCTTTTCTCGCAATGTTTTTTTTTACCCTTTCAAAGATAAATGAAAAAAGATGGAGGATAAAAAGATTAATGATAAAAAAAATATAAAGAATAAATTATATAAGAGAATTAAATAAAGATAAATCTCTTCATTTGAGTCACCTATGAATTGTCTTGTGAATGCCTTGAATTTGAAAAAGTCTAAAATCTTTGTGTTTGGTAGAAAGGTAATGCATGTTACAAATAAAATTTTATAAGTGAGTTTGAACATGTGTTCAAAAGCTGGAGATAAGCACCCAACAATGTGGCTGAGAAGTTGAAATTGTAAAGAAAGAGAACTCAATAACTCTCATTAGGAGAGCTTTTGAAAACATTGTGAAAAAAGGAGAAAATGTTAGTAGCCAGCATATTTTTTTTTGCCAACAATGTTTTCTACCCTTTCAAAGACAAATTGCATCATTTGAAACACTTTTAATACTTTAACATATGATATCGAGTGTTAATGACCCAGAGAAAATAGGCTTTTGTAAATGTTATAGGAGAAGGAGAAAATGCTTGGAACAAGTTTAACTGGGGTGGTACATTTATCAAAGTATAATGCAAGTGTCTTAAAGTGAGCCACAAGAGGATGGAAACCTCTCCTGGAACACAAGGCCAAAAGTTCACTTGATTTTGATTTTCAGTACAAATACAGACTGTGAAAGCATGGACTACCATTCCTTTTTGTTTTTCTTCAGAGTTTGAAACAGAAACTGTTTCTTTTTACAAGCAATTTCTCCTCCTACCACAACATTATCATACATGGTCAATTCATGTACTAGATCTGATCCCACAGAGCTCCAGGTAAGAGGGAGCGATGGTATTCTAAATCCATTATTTTTCTTCCAAACCCTATGTTGTGTGTACTCATTAGAATCATCTCGATGAGATGATTCTAAGGAGTACCCATAACATAGGGTTTAGTAGAAAATAATTAATATTTCCAATTTTGAAATCAAAATCACTCCCTCTGTCTGGAGCTCTTATTCCAAGTTTTAACGACCCTGAAGAAGAAGGCTTTTAAAAACATTGTGGAAGAGGAGAAAATACTGGTAATCAGCATATTCTCCTTTTACCACAATGTTTTCTACCCTTTCAGAGACAAAATTCATTGTTTGAGTAATTTAGTTTGTCCTCTGCATGCTTTCAATTAGGACTGATCTAAGCATTTGTGATATATTAATGAGTTAATTCATGTAGATTTTGAAAATCCATATTTTACAAGGATATTGTTTAAAGTTTTGCTGCAAATTTGTGTCAGGCAATAAGGAGTTGACCCTACTCCGAAAGCAAAACTTTAGACTTCTCCAAATTTAAAAGCACTTGCAGACAACAAAATAAGTATGACTCAAAATTGAAATTTGGTTTTTGAAAAAGTTGTGGCATAAAGAGAAAATGTTGGGTACCAACATTTTGCCCTTTTTCCCATGATGTTTTCAACAGGCATTTTCTTCGGGGTTATTTAAACTTGGGATTGTTTGGGTAAGGGTTAACTATGTTCCAGGTTCCAGGATGATCAAGCTCTCCTGAAGACATTTTATGAATGTGATAGACATATGTGGCGGCTTGGTAGTAGAACATTACCCAAAGGTATTGGTTTTGACGGTGGAAGTGACTGGGTAACGCTACATCGTGATTTTGTCGAATATATCATGGGTAATTCTGACCCACTCGTCAGGGGACTGAAAAGGATGTATGAGTTTACTTCATTTTCAACAGAGGTAATGTTTCGTTGTTTATTTGTTTGTTAACCCTTTCCCAAACAAGCCCTGGTTTTCACGTGTCTGCAGTACAAGTCTTTTGAAAACACTGTGGGAAAAGGAGAAATTGCTCGTAACGAGCAATTTCTCCTTTTCCCACAGTGTTTTCTACCCTTTTTGAGACCTTTCTGCTATTTTTATCAAATTTAAAATTGTTGTCTGCAAACTCTTTCAATTTGGACCAGTCCAAAATTTGTCGTTTGGTAAATGATATTTTCAAAGTTTTATTTGTTATGTTACTTTTGCAGGTATATAGTGAAACCACTTTAACTTGTCACTACTTTGTTTCTGTGACCGTGTTTGGTTTTCCAATATTTGCCTCATTCTAAACAAAGATCAAATGTTTAATATGTTTGTATATTAAACTGATCGTGTCGCTATGTCCATGGTTAAGAGGCAAAATTCCTTAACGCATGATCCCCAAGTAATAAGCTATAAAAGAGTTAATTTATCAGAAATCTTTAAATCATTTATGTGAAAGGACGGAATATTCATTAAGTGACAATTTGAAGCAGTTTCACTCTACCTATACATGTTTTCCTTGTATCTCATCAACACTATCATGGACAGTGCACTTTCCAAGCCCCTGCCTGCTTTTCAGCTTATCCACAAGGACAAATTGATAAAAGTTCCGTAGGAAAAGAGGATTGTGAATACTGTTGCTAGACTATCATCAAAATGTCAGGGTCTGTATTCAAAAACTATTCTTAAGAACATTCTTAGTCCTATTCTCCAGAATTTTCTAAATTTGAAAGTAACACAACTTCTGATTGGCTAAACCATTTGGTTTAGCCAATCAGAAGTTGTGCTACTTTCAAATTTTCAAAGTCTTGAAGAGTTAGACTCAGAATATTCTTAAGAATGGTTGGTGAATACAGACCCAGATAAAAATTCCTAAGCATGGCCTCATAACCCTATACCAAAGAACAGAATTCTAGACCTGTCCAAACTGAAAAAAAAAAACATGTATTTGAAGAATACAAAAATGAATGTGACTCAAAAACTGAAAATTGTTTTTGCAAGGGTTGAAAACATTTTGGGAAAAGGAGAAAATGTTGTTTTCCAGTTCTTAATCCTTTTTCCACTATGTCTTCTTGTTTAGGGTTGTTAAAAGTCTGGAATGTATGGTACTGGGTTAAACTCATAACTATGTGGAATATATGCCTCACATTAACCATTCACCACACAATCCTGGATTTAATGACCTTGAAAACGAAGGCCTTTGAAAACATTGTAGGAAAGGCAGAAAATGTTGGTAACCAGAATTTTCTACTGTTCCCATAATGTTTTCTGCCCGTTTAAAGGTAATTTTTACCAGATATGCCATGTCTACAGTAAGTTGTCGCCTTCAAAGGCTTTGGATTTGAACAGGTCCAGATTCTTTTGTTTGGTTAATATCACTTTTATCAGTCTATGCAAAAAATATTTCAAATTTTACAAAGGATACATGTCTTCAGGACAGGAAAGCAGAAGTTTTCATTACTATAAGAAACGTTGTTGGAAGAGGAGTAGTTGGTTGTTATACCACCAAAATAGCACATTTTCAAGATTTTTTTGACTAGAAATTTTCAATTTTTGTGGACAAGATCAGACTGCACATTCTCCAGTCTCATCTTAGTCCACATTATAAGCAGAGCAACTAATGTTGCACAATGCAATCAAAAGGATTTTTTGCTAAAAGAACGCTTTTGACTCTTGACCACACAAGTCTGCGTTTTAACTACCCTAAGGAAGAAAGGTTTTGAAAACATTGTGCTAAAAAAAGAAAATGCTGGTACCCAGCGTTTTTTTTTCTTTTTGCCCAATGCTTTCTAACCATTCATAGAAAAGTCTGATTCTTTGAGCCATATCATTATGGTATGGCTCCAATTTGGACAGGTTGAAAATGTTCTGGTCCGGAAATTGCTTAACTCTTTTCCAAACGACAAATTTTTAGACTAGTCCTAATTGAGAGCATTTGCAGACGACAAGATAAACATAATTCAAAAATCAAAATTTGTTTTGGGAAGGCTAGAAAACATTGTGGGAAAGGGAGAAAATGCTGGTTACCAGCATTTTCACCTTTTCCCACAATGTTTTCATAATGCTTCTTCCTCAGGGTTGTTTAAAGCCGGGATTGTGTGGTAAAGAGTTCAAAAAAGGCTGCAGTGTAGGCTTTGCAGAGTGTCCTGAATGCATTCTTTTGCATTAAGCCTTAAAGCATTGGTCATTGCTTTAGCTGCTTTTGACAGACAGTGTAGATCAAGATCAGTCTGCACAGAACATGCAGTCCAATCTTGAACCTGCACTGTTCCCTACTCTGTCCAAACAACCTTTTAATTAAAATATTAAGGTTAGTTTTCCTCATCAAAGTGATCACATTTCTTTTATTCTCAATGGGCTAACCATTTATTAAACAATCCAAATTATTAATTACCCGAAAGAAAACAACTTTTGAAAAAATTGTGGAGAAAGGAGAAATAGGAGATATTTGGGGGGGTTTCTTGTTAAAGAGAAATTTATTTCATCGAGTGAACATCATCGGTAATATTTTCGCAAGTGGCGCACCCACTTTATCACTTAGTAAATTCACTGGTCAAAACAGTGAAATTATCAAACCATAATCCACCATTATTTCTAGATAGACTAACGAAAATCCTAAAATAAAATGCTGGTATCTAGCATTTTTTTCTTTGCTTACAGTGTTTCCTACCCTCCCAAAAACAAAGTTCAATTTTTGAGTCACATTTATTTTGTCATCTGCAAAGGCTTTCAATTTGGATATGTGTAAAATTTTGATGTTTGGTAAAGAGTTATGGTGTTAGAATTTTCACCACCAGATTTCACAAGATTGACACAATTGAAGCTAAATTTGTAATATGAAAAAAAAAAGACATTTGCATCTGTCATCTTCTATTCTGCAAAAATTTTGGAATTAAAAGTGTTAGGGTATTAAATGATTCAGTTTTACACCAGAGTCATGCAAGATTGTGTGAGAGAGGGCCTTTAAGTCCGTCAAATTTAAATTTTTAACTCTTTATCATAGAACAAAATTGTAGACCAGTCCACACAGAAAATTTTAGACTTGCTTCAACTGAAAGCTTTTTAAAACAGTAAAACCATTTGGCTCAAATAATGTCTTTTGCCGTTAAAAGGGTAGAAAACATTGTGAGAAAAGGAGAAAATACTAGTTATTAGCATTTTCTCCTTTTCCCACAATGCTTTAATCCTTTACCACACAATCCCGGGTTTTAACAACCCTGAGAAAGAGGCCTTTTGAAAATGTTGTTAGAAAAGGAGAAAATGCTTGTAACCAGCATTTTCTCCTTTTCCCACAATGTTTTTTATCCTTCCAAAAACATATTTCAACTTTTGGGTCACACTTATTTTGTAGTCTGCAAATGCTTTCAAAAATATAGACTGGACTAAATTGAAAGCATTTGCAGACAACAAAATAAGTATGACTCAAAAATCTAAGTTTGTTTTAGGAAGCAGAGAAAACATTGTGAGAAAAGCAGAAGATGCTGGTTACCAGCATTTTCTCCTTTTCCCACAATGTTTTCAGAAGGCTTCTTTCTCAGAGTCGTTAAAAGTCCGGATTGTGTGGTAAAGGGTTTAAACCGCTTTCTTTGTTAGGAGAGTTAAAACTTTGGATTATGTTGCAAAAGGTCAATGTCCTTCTGTCTTTTTTATTTCAGTCATTTTTCCACACTCTGATTGCAAACAGTGCATTTTGTGGTAACTGGATAAACGCAAATCTTCACATGATCAACTGGAAGCGGGACCTTGGCTGTCAGTGTCAACAGAAGCACATCATTGACTGGTGTGGCTGTTCTCCTAATGACATCAAGCAAGAGGACATGCATAAAATCAAAGTACAGTAATAGTGCTGTCATAGTCAACTACTTTACCAGATGACAAAATTTCAGACTTGACAAAATTGAAAGTAGCAATCACCAACTACAAATGAAATGTAGCTCAAACAATAAAACATGTCTTTGAAAAACAAGTAAACTCTGTGCAAAAGGGAGAACATGCTGATAACCAGCATTTTCTACTTTTTGTATGATGTTTTATAAAGCTTCCTTCCTCAGGGTCATGCACAACATGGGGATTGTGTGGCAAAGGGTTAAATGCAATCATTGCTAACTGAACCACTTTACCAAACAATCATAATTGTGGTTTTTACGACCTTTGGGGAGAAGACTTATGAAAGGATTGTGGGAATAGTAGTATTATGCTAGTAACCAATGTTAAGTTTTAGCATGATGTTTTCCACCCTTCAAGGACTAATATGATTATGTTAGCTAAATAATATGTCCACTGCAAATTCAATGCTTTCAATACAAAGAATTCAAAAGTTTTGTTATCTGTATTTTTAGAAGTTTACCCTATACCAAACAAAAAATTTTTTAATCTTCCAAATTAAAAGATGTGCAGACGACAAATTTGAAATGGGTATGAATTAGCTGAGGTTCTCTGATAGGGTAGAAAACATTGCAGGAGAAGGAGAAATTGCTTGTTACAAGCAATGTCTCCATTTCCACCAATTTTTTCAAAGCTTTCTTCCACAGGGTCATTAAAATACAGGATTGTATGGTAAACTGTTTGCAGCAAACATCCTAAAAAATGTCTTTCTAAAGATAATAAGCAAAACATTAAAGGATTTAATTTATCAATACATGTTCATGTGAAAAAATTGTGGAAAAGTGAAAAATTTGTCATCATAGGAAATTTGCCCTTTGGCTAAAGTTGTCCACCACACAATTCTGAGTATTTACGCTCCAGAAGAAGAGAACTTTTGAAAACATTGTGGGAAAAGGAGAAAATGCTGGTAACGAGCAGCCTCCCCTTTTGAACGATGTTTTCTACCCTATTTAATACAAATACCTTGATTTAACCCTTTACCACACAATCCTGAGTTTTAACGACCCCAAGGGAAAGGACTTTTGAAAACATTGTTAGAAAAGGAGAAAATGGTACAGGGTAAAAGCATTTTCCCACAATGTTTTCTACATTCTAAAAGACAAATTTCATCTTTCATGCAATTTTTATTTTGTCTTCTGCAAATTCTTTTAATTTGGACCAGTCTAAAATTTTGTCGTTTGGTAAAGAGTTAAGCCCAGTTCGATATGTCATCTGCAATCGTTTCAGTTTGGGAAGGTTTAAAATTTTTTCGTCTGGTAAAGAGTCAAAGACTTTAAAGTTGATAGCTGTAGGTTATGACTATGTGAATAAAAGAATGATATTTTTCAAATAGGATTGACTTACAATTATATGTAATTTAAACGATATGTCCGTACATGGTAATGATATTTTGTCATGGCTGACTTTAGGGTTGTTTTTGTTTTAGTGGTATTTAGCACAGCTTTGTATTCAGTGATACTAGGCACAACAAATATGGTTACCTACTGCACACATTTTGAATGGAAAGTAGCCATTGAATGTGTGGTAAGAAAATGGTTTTAATTTTTAGCTCTACTGGCTGAAGGCCAGCAGAACTTATGTTATGGTGTGGTTTCCATCATCCATCCATCTGTCCTTAGAACTGCCTGTTAGTCTTTTTCTTGTTTACGCAATAAAATCTTCACTTGCAGTCGCATGTTCGTGAGACTTACACAGTTTGTTTATCTTATCAATAGCTTGAACCCTACAGAGTTTGAAAAAATCTGAAAATCAGTATGGGAAAAGTTGCCATTTAACCCTTTACCACACGACAAAAATTTATACCAGTCCAAATTGAAAGCATTTGCAGACGACAATTTCAATGTGGTCCAATGATGTGATTTTTTTTGATAGGGTACAAAACACTGTGGGTAAAGAGTTAAAATTGAAAATTTCCATGTCTTGTTATGTGATGAAGTCGGCACTTGCGGTTGAGTTTTCATGAAACTTACAAAGTTGCTTTATATTATTGATAGCTTGAACCCTATCAATTTTGAAAAAGAAAAAAATCACAATCAGTATGGGAAAAGTAGCCATTTAAAGTTGACAATTTATATATCTTGTTGACATTTAAGTCTGCATTTTCGATCCAATTCTTTCGAATTTTGCAAAGATTATTTTTATCATCAAGGGATTAAAAATGAAGAAAATGTAGCAATTAGTTTAGGAAAAGCAGCCATTTGATGACTTAGTATTGTTTACTCAACACAGTCTCCATTATTAGTCACATTTCTTGAAACTAGGAGGGATTGTTTCATACTATGAATACTGACTTAACCCTTTCCCAAACGATAAATTTTAGACTGGTCCAAATTGAAAGAGTTTGCAGACAACAATTTTAGATTTGATGAAAATGGCAGAAAGTTCTCAAAAAGGGTAGAAAACACTGTGGGAAAAGGAGAAATTGCTCGTTACGAGCAATTTCTCCTTTTCCCACAGTGTTTTCAAAAGACTTGTACTGCAGACACGTGAAAACCAGGGCTTGTTTGGGAAAGGGTTAAACAAATTTGGCTGGACTCCAAACAATTGGTTTTGAGAAATTGTACTTCAATTTTTTTCACTATTTGTTTAATTCACTATGCCTAATTATGCTGTCCTGGTTCGTTCAAGCCCAGTTGCAACAAATTTTCCCCCTTTTTTTTGTGTGTTTGTCTTTTTCCTTTTTGCATGATGAATTCATAATGTATGCCAGAAAAAAACACAAAACCACTGCCAGTAGAGCGATTCGGGCCCTCAAGGGCCTATAGTTTTTTGTATCATTTTGAAAATATGGAAAGCCGAAAACTTTCATTTGGCATATCTTTGCAGAAGTTGTACAATGATACAGCCTTTTTTGCCCGGAAGTTTGAACCTATTGTCAGCAATAATATCATCAATGATGTGGACTTTTATATTCACAAAGATATCAGAGGTATGAGTCTAAATTTTGTTATATTTGTTAAATTGTAAATCTTTCAAGTTTCTGACACAATGAAATAAAATGCATTATTTCATTCAGGTAATGAGATCTATTGTTTTACCACTTTACCAAATTGAAGGCATCTGTGGAGAACAACTTATAAGTAAAATATGGACAATCAACACAGGTTTAGGTTTTATACATATTAGTCATGGGAAAATTTGTGTAAAAAGAGAAAATGTTGATTATGAGCAATTTGTTCCTTTAGCATTATAATTTTGCAAATGTTACACACAATCGTTTGTTTTTGAAAGGGTAGAAAGCATTGTGGAAAAAGGAGAAAATGCTACTGGTAGTTACGTGGATTTTCTCCTTTTCCTATAATGTTTTCAAAAGTCCTTTTCCTTGGGGGTCTTGGGATTGTGTTGTAAAGGGTTAAATTGTTAACCTTTTACCACATAATTCCGAGTTTTAACAACCCTGAGAAAGAAGCCTATTGAAAACATTATGGGAAACGGAGAAAATGGTAGTAACCAGCATTTTCTCCTTTTCCCACAATGTTTTCTACCTTATTAAAAACAAGTTCGATCATTTGAGTGACATCTAAATTGTCGTCTACAAATGCTTTCAGTTTGAGCAAGTCTACATTTTTGTCATTTGGTAAAGAGTTAATGGAAGATATCATAACACAGGTAAAACTTTTTGTTTTCAAGCACAGATTTTCTTTAAAGTCTGAGCATTGGCCAATACTGTCCTCAAAAGTACCCAGCCAGCTACTAATTAAAAATTTCTACTTTAACTGCAGGTATTCCGGGCTACGGTCATTACTGGCAGAACGAATATCACTATATAGATGGTCGCCATAAAGATCATGATCTTTTCATCACTGCCATGACATCCATATTGCGTCGAACTCACCAAACTGTGCAGAGGATTTTTCCAGAATGTAGATTAAGATTGAAGAAAGTTTTGGAAACTAATCTCATGTTTGTTATGGACAAATTTCACAGGTATTATTCTTCTAAATTGATTCTACAGCTTGATGTGACTTGGTTTACATTGTAGATAGCTACATTTGAGCTATGCATCTGCAAAAAGTATCGACCCAGGTCAGCCAACGTAGTCCACTCAGGCTGACCTGGGCCGACACTTTGCACTATTGGTCAGTTTTCTGTATGTGAAAGGAGAGTCTACCCCATGATTCAGTTGGTTTGTTAAAAAAAAGTGGCTATTATGAATATATAATTGTGTGATAGTTTGATTGCTACAGTGCATCACAGAGATGCATTAAGCCCCTTTTGCCAGAGCATGTCTCATTTATTTTGTCCGCTCAGCCATTTACCTCTTTACCAAATGACAAAAATTTAGATTTGTCCAAATTGGAAGCATTTGCTTACGGCACATTAAATGGGACTCATAAATTGAAATCTGGTAGGGAAGAAAACATTGTGAGAAAAGGTTACCAGCATCTTCTCCTTTTCTTACAATGTTTTCAAAAGTCTTTTTGTTCAGGGCCATCAAAACTCAGAGTTGTGTGATATAGGGTTAACAATTGATCCCATGTCTGAAAAACCCTGAATACAAAAAAGCCTGTTAAAAACATAGTGAGAAAAGCAGGAAATGCTAGTAACCAGCTTTTCCTTCTTTTTGCACGATGTTTTCTACCCTGTCAAAGATCATTCCCTTAATTTGAGCCAATTTAGATTTGCAATTATTCGGTTTTGAAATGGGAAAGAAACTGTTGAGTTTTCTGCATCTTAACACCTTTTAAGTCTTTATCAAATGCCAGAACTTCAGACCATTCCAAATTGAAAGCATTTGCAGACAAAAAAGTAAAAGTGAATGTAAAATTAAAATTTGTTTAGGGAAGAGCAGAAAACACTGTGGGAAAAGGAGAAAATGCTGGTTACCAGCATTTTCTCCATTTCCCACAATGTTTTCAAAAGGCTTCTTTCTCAGGGTCATTAAAAGTCGTTAAAAGTTACCAGCATTTTCTCCTTTGCCCACAACGTTTTCAAAAGGCCTCTTTCTCAGGGTTGTTAAAAGTTGAATAAGTGAGCCATGTTCTGTAAAAAGGAGCATTTTAATGCATCTGCAAAAAGCATCAACCAATGCCAGCCTGTGCAGATCCACGCTTTGGTGGAAACTTTTTCCTGTTGGTAAATTTTCTGCATGTCCAAGGACCATTCTTCCTCATGAGTTAGTTGGTTGTTAGACAAAATAAATTTTATCGATAGACAATTAATTCTTTACCAAACAACAAATTTTAGACCAGTCCAAACTAAAAGCTTTTGCAGATAACAAAATAAATGTTACTCAAAAATTGAAATTTGTTTGGGAAAGAGTAGAAAACATTGTGGGAAAAGGAGAAAATGCTGGTTACCAGCATTTTCTCCTTCTCCCATAATTTTTTCAAAAGGCTTTTCCACAGGGTTGTTAAAAGTCGGGATTGTGTGATTGAGAGTTAACCCGTTACCAAACAATCCGGGGTGTTCATGGAAAGAAAGCCTTTTGAAAGCATTGTGGGAAAAGGAGAAAATGCTGGTAACCAGCATTTTCTCCTTTTCCCACAATGTTTTCTACCCAATTAGAATCAGGTTTCATCACTTGAGCCACATTTACTTTGTCGTCTGCAACATCTTTGAATTTGGACGAGTGTACAATTATGTTGTTTGGTAAAAAGTTAAATGATGACTTTCTTGGTATAATGGTATAACCCTTTACCACACTATGCTGCCTTTAAACGCCCCTGGGAAAGAAGCCTTTTGAAAACATTGTGGGAAAAGGAGAAAATGCTGGTAACCAGCATTTTCTCCTTTTCCCACAATGTTTTCTACCCTATCAAAGAAAAATTGCACCATTTGAGCCACATTTAAATTGCCGTCTGCAAATGCTTTCAATTTGTACAAGGCTAAAATTTTGTCGTCTGGTAAAGGTTTAATGCATCATCAAGATGCACCAAACTCCCTCTTACCAGAGCAAGGGTCAATTATATGTACAACTTTTTTCTGCTTTTCAAATTTCAGCTACTTGGTCAAATACACAGCAGTCCCTAAAGGTCAAGGTCACACAGAACCTGTAACCTTGGAAGCAAGGTTCAGTACGATCACTCACCAAAGAAGAAACGACCCAGAAGGGAGAGTGAGAAGATTGAAAGAGCTAGAGGTCAGTTTTATCTTAATACTTTACCATACAATGACAAGTTTTAATGCGTCTGGGAAATTAGACTTTTGAAAATATCGTTGGAAAAGGAGAAAATGCTGGTAACAAGCATTTTCTCCTTTTCCCACGATGTTTTCTAACCTTTCAGGAACGAATCCTATCATTTCAGCCACATGTAGTTTGTCGTCTGCCAATGCTTTGAATTTGGGCCAGTCTAAAATTTTGTTGTTCAGTAAAAAGTGAACTCTTTTGACAAATGATCACAAGTTTTAATGACCAGGAAGAAGGCTTTTGAAAACATTGCAGAAATAGGAGAAAATCCTAGTAACCAGCATTTTCTTTTCCCACAATGTTACCTACCCTTTTAACCCTTTCCCAAACGACAGATTTTGGACTGGTCCAAATTGAAAGAGTTTGCAGACGACAATTTTAAATTTGATGAAAATGGCAGAAAGTTCTCAAAAAGGTTAGAAAACACTGTGGGAAAAAGGAGAAATTGCTCGTTATGAGCAATTTCTCCTTTTCCCACAGTGTTTTCAAAAGACTTGTACTTCAGACACGTGAAAACCAGGGCTTGTTTGGGAAAGGGTTAAAGGCATATCTTATCATTTCAGCCAAATTTTACCTGTCGTCTGCAACTGTTTTCAGAACAGACAAGTCTTAATTTTCACCGTTTGGTAAAGAGTTAGTGTATTACCACCCATACCTTTGTCTTGCAGCAGATATTTGAAAAACATTTGGAACAAAGAGGTACTGAAGGTAATGAGCACATTCTCCTTTTGCCACAGTGTTTACACAAGTATCAGCTTTTGAAATCCTCAACATGACAGACATAGAATTAGTATTATAGTGCTTGTAAAGGCTGGTTACCAACATTTTCTCTTCTTCCCACAATGTTTTCAAACCCCTTTTTCTTCAGTGTCATTAAAACTCTGGATTGTCTGGAAGAGGGTTAAACATATCCAACGAGTTAAGAATCAGTGCTCACCATTATTTAAAGCCCTTTACCAAACAGTCCAGAGATTCAACAACCCCGAGATAGAAGGCCTTTGAAAATATTGTGGGTAAGGAGAAAAATGTTGGAGAACAGCATTTTCTTCTTTTCCCACGTTTCCTACCATTTAATAGATAAATTGTACGTTTTAAGTAATATATAATTTCTTGTCTTCAAATGTTTTCAATTTGGACAAGGCTAAAATTTTATTATGAGGTAATGAAATCTTTACCAAACAACGATATTTTAGACGAGCCCAAGTTTTAAAGCATTTGCAGATGAAATTTGTGTTTGAATTGGTAGAAAACATAGTGGGAAAAGGAGAAAATGCTAATAACCAGCATTTTTATCTTTTACCAGTATTTTTTAAAGGCTTCAGGGTCATTAAAACTCAAGATTGTTTGGTAAAGGGCTAAGTACTCTCTTTTGCTCAACTGTGCATGGTATCAAACCTTTAACTTTTGGCACTTAACTCTTTCCCAAACGACAACTTTTGGACTGGTCCAAATTGAAAGAGTTTGCAGACGACAATTTTAAATTTGATGAAAATGGCAGAAAGGTCTCAAAAAGGGTAGAAAACACTGGGAAAAGGAGAAATTGCTCGTTACGAGCAATTTCTCCCTTTCCCACGGTGTTTTCAAAAGACTTGTACTGCAGACACGTGAAAACCAGGGCTTGTTTGGGAAAGGGTTAATAGAAGAAACCTTGACAGTACAGAATAAAGCATTGGCACACCTTATTTTTTTTATGAGATGACAAAAGTTTGGACTGGTCCCGATTTATTTGTTTATTGGCATGGTGTTAAACGCCATTTTCAAAACTATTTCAGTTATACCATGGCAGCCAGTGCACCAATCCATGCTTTCTTTTTACCAGTGCTTTGCACAATATTCCTCCTGGGCCACAGGCTGCTTCCCAACATAACCATTGCAAAAAACAATGTTCAGGGGTGAGAGAGGAATGAATCTTGTCGCAATACTATCATCAATCCCTGGAAAGAAATAGGCTGTGCTGAGGGATAAGACTGATTAATTGATGGAATGATGTTTTATGCCACTTTCAACATTATTTCAGACATATCACAGGGACAGATCACATATTCATGTATTTTCTGGGTTCGGCCAGTACTAGGCTAAGGCTCTGAAGTGTCTTACCCAAGGACACTCCCATAAAAAACCCAGTGGATCCAGTAAGGCTTGAACCCAGGACCTCCAGGTCATGAGTCCTACACCATACCACTGAGCCAAGCAGGCACCCTGGAGGATTAGAACCAGCGACATCCTGGTGTAAAGTCATGTATGTTACTGAGCTATCTCCAGGCTCGGCTTAGATTGATCCAGAGTCAAAGCATTTGCAGACCACAAACTGAATATTGCTCAGTGATCATCTTCTTCTGGAAAGGTGGAAAACATTATGTAAAAAGGAGAAAATTTTTCATTAACCAGCATTTTCTCCTTTCCCCACCATGTTTTCACTCTTTCCCTGGAAAAGAACCATTATTTGAACCAAATCCCAATTGTTATCTGCAAATGCTTTCAGTTTGAACAAGTCCAAAATTTTGTCCTCTGACAGAGAGTTATCAGAGAAATGTTAAATGTGTTAACCCTTCACCTTCTAAACAAGTTAAACGAAACTTTCAAGCGGATAGTAAAAACCAAAACATTGCTAATTCATTATTATTCGGGAGAAGAATATTTCCTTATCGGACATTGTAGATTCAAGATCAGACTGCACATTCTGTGCAGTCTGATCTTGATCTACACTGTCTGCAAAAAGTCCTTGAGTCACACTTAGCAGCCTAAGGATCAATATTTATTTTACTTGAAGGTTGGAACAGACTATGATGTGAAAGAGCAGATTTTTAGAAACTTTGGAAAACTTATTGGAGTCGACAGTCATGTTAGTTTACGACATTCGTGGGCAGAGGGAAAACCTGTGGAGGTGGGATTTTCATGGATTGATCCAGCTGGGATTGTGGCTCAGTACAAAAGCATCAAAATTGAGAAAGGAAACCAGATACTTCAGCTTGACCCTGAGCTGAAAACTCCGTTGAGGCCTGGTGAATGGGTCATAAAAGTAACACAGAAACAGAAATTAGTGGCAGAGATGAAATTTATAGTATTGCCTTTTAGTATTTATAATGGCACAAAAGTTACCACAGTACATGTTGAGAAGTATCATAATGGACCAGATGGCCACTATTTCATTGGTGATCCTGAGCTTTTGTCAGGATCCTATATTGTCACTGACAAGGAATATTTGTCGAAACAAGCCAATATTAATGGACGGAAACTTAATTCTGACCTTCTGAAATGGATTGATGACTTATCAGGACAGGTGTGGGGTGCAGAGGATATATGTACTACAATTGCGCTAGGTGACGATTGTCCCCCATTAGAAATCTGCAGTGAAACTCAGTGGAGTTCCCTCTCTCCAGACCCTAAATCTGAAATTACCAAATATTTTAGATATAAATCTGTCATGGGCTACTACAGATAGGGCTTGCCCCCTCTACTTCAGCCTGATCCCTGATCTCAAGCAAGTTTTGATGAATTTCATCAACATAATGGCAAGGTAAAACTGACCTTAAGTCTTTACCAAATGACATTTAAGACTTGTCCACTTTGACAGCATTTGCAGGGAACAAAATGTATACCCGTATGGCTCAACTGATAAAATTATAGCCATGCTCTGGTAAAAGGGGGCTTAATGCATTGCCATGGTGCATTGTACCAATCAAGCCATCAGATTATTATGGATCCATAGTAGCCACTTCTAACAATCAACTGAATCATGAGGTAGACTGGTCCCTAGACATACAGAAAATTGACTTAAAACAGAAAGTTTTGGCCCAGGTTAGCCTGCAGAGTGCACAAGCTCACCTGGGTCGATACTTTTCGCGGATGCATTAAGCCCCCCTTTCACAGAGCATGGCTCATTTGTTTTTTGAGAAGAGTTATAAAGGAAGCTGTTTTGTTTTAATGCTGTAAATCTAAATTTCATGTAATATATCAATAAATACAATTAGATATCTAGATATTTTTCTTTGGGAATCATATAAACTTGAGGATTTTATTCAATAAAAAGGTGCAATCTGGGCATTTAAATAACAGGATGGGCATTTTGCAGTGTTAACCCATCTCTTTTCTTACATCACATATGACGTCATCAAACTGATCTGAATACAAATCCTTATAATCAGTGCGTGTTATTGATCATGTGACATTTGCACAAGTCCTTCGGAAACTCTAGCGCAAAATCAATAATTACCTAAAGAAGGAAATATCATTGAATTTTTTTTTCATACTTTTGTCTTTCTTCCTTACTTAAAATCTGCCAGCTATCAGCTTACCTACTTCAGTGGTGAATCATTTTTCAGGTTTTGTGAGATTATGAAAATCTTAATACCTCCCTTTAAAAGCCTTAAGCAAAAAGTCCAATGTTTTCATGGCCCTAGAAAAGAAGTTTAATGTGAGGAAAAAAAGAAAACCAGCATTTTCATGTTTTCCCACAATGTTTTCTACCCTTTCAAAACTGTATTATTTTGTTATGTTCAAAATGCTTTCTATCTGGCAGTCATTCCGTAATGTTTTTTTGTCATCTTGAAAAGGTTAAACATATTACAATTGTCCTGCAAATGTCTCTTTTCTTGCTTGCTACAAGCCAGGAACTTTGAATTATCAGGCAACTTCTTCTTTGTTACAAGTTCTAATCCTAACTTTGTACCAAACAACAAAATTTTAGGGGTACAGTATATCGTATTTTAAGTAAGCAATCCCTAGGTTTAACACCCCTGCGGAATACGCCTTTGGGAAACAATGTGGGAAACAGAGAAAAAGATGGTCACCAGCATTTTATCCTTTTCCCACAATGTTTTGTACTCTTGCAAACACAATTTTTTAATTGTGTGTCATATTTATTTTATTGTCTGCAAATGATTTCAATTTGGACAAATTTAACCCTTTACCACACAATCCTGAGGTTTAAAAACCCTGAGAAAGAAGCCTTTTGAGAACATTGTAGGAAAAAGAGAAAATGCTGGTAACCAGCATTTTTTCCTTTGCCCACAATGTTTCCTGCTCTTTACAGGAAAAAATTGATCATTTGCACCACACTTAATTTGTCGTCTGCAAAAGTTTTCAATTTGGACAAGTCTAAAATTCTGTCATTTGGTAAAGAGTCAAGAAAACTCTGTCATCTGGTAAAAATCTTAGGGCAAGGTTAGAAATTATCTTGATTTGATTTCATTACTTATGTACGCAAGGTAATTTATTTGTAATGCACCACCTGAAGTTACAAATCTTTGTGTTTGATTGAATACAGTACAGTTTTGATTGATTGATTGTATGGTGTTTAACACCATTTTCAACATTATTTCAGTTATATCACGGCGACCAGTGCACCTATCCATGCTTTCCTGGAGTTTCTTTTTACCAGTACTACACACACTATTATTTCCAAGCCACTGGCTGCTTTCCCACATAATCATCATTGAAACAAAGGTCAGCAGTGAGAGAGGAATGAATCCTGTTGCAATGACTATCATCAATCCTTGGAAAGAAATTGGCCAAGCCGGGGATTGAACCAGCGACCTCATGTTCTCAAGTCCTGTACGCTACCGACTGAGCTACAGGGCTTGGCACATTAAAGTTTTATCATTTACTTCCTTCTTTTGTTTTGGTGAAAACTGTTTATTTTTCTGTCATGTGACTATTTTAAGGCTCAATAGTGGCCAAAAAATCAATGCAGGTGTGAAAATGCATTTAAATTTAAATCATACCGTTTAAAAAGTGTGGAAAAAATTGTTAAGATGACAATCTGTTATGTGTGGTCGGTCAAAGTGTTAGTCACTGGCAGAAAAAATGAATTTTAAAATCAGGCAGAAAGTAAACAAAAGATAGAGTGACCTGACAGGTTTTAACCTAGTTTTGAAATTAATTTCTCTTCCACCAACTTTCACTAGGACCGACCATACAATAACAGATTGTTATACATATATTTAAATGGTATGATTTCAATTTAAATGCATTTCAACATCTGCTGATTTTTGTACCCAAGTAGATTGCCAACTGGAGGTGCTTTTGCCAACAGTGTAGATTAAGATCAGACTGCCCAGTCTGATGCCATTTTGACTAACCTTACAATTGACATAGGTTCAATTGCCTTTTGACCCAAGAAATTCTTTTTTTGGCCCAAGTCATCAGCACTCCTTCAGACAACAGATGTCTGTATGGGGGTTAACCCCCATACAGACATCTGTTGTCTGTCCTATTGCAGTGAGGCTGAAATTATGAGATTCAATTGTAAGAGTAGAAAACATTGTGAGAAAAAAGAAAAAATGCTGGGACCAGCATTTTCTCCTTTTGCCACAATGTTTTCAGGAGCACATTTTCTCAGGGTCGTTAATACACAGGATTGTTTGGTAAAGGATTAAAAAGTTGTGCGTTTGAAAATTTGATATTTAGCGAGTAATGAGTTACCTTTACCAAATGATCTCTGTACAAGGCTTTAGACTGCTTGTTTTCCTAGAATAGTGTTTGACACCACTCTCAACATTATTTCAGTTCTATCACAGCAGCCAGTGCATCTATCCATGCTTTTTCCAGGAGAATCTTTTACCGATACTTTGCACAATATTCTTCCCAAGCCAGTGGCTGCTTTCCCACATAACCATTATCGAAACAATGGTCAGCAGTGAAAGAGGAATGAATCCTGTCACAATGATTATCATCAATCCTTGGAAAGAAATTGGCCGAGCTGGGAATTCAAACCAGCTACTCCCATGGTCTCTTGTTCTGTATGCTACCAACTGTGCTACTGGGCTCATCATAAGACTTAACCCTTTACCATATGACAAAAAATGTAGACTTTTCCAAACTGAAAGTATTTGCAGACGACAATTTCAGTGTTGCTCGAATGATGCATTTTTTTCCAATAGAATAGAAAACATTGTGTGAAAAGGAGAAGATGCTGATTACCAGCATTTTCTCCATTTCCCACAATTTTTTTTAAAGGCTTCTCCCTCAGGGTAGTCAAAAGTCGGCATTGTGTGGTAAGGGGTTAAAAAAAACATCACTGGAAAAACAAGCCAATATTTTTCCCCTTTCCCATTATGTTTTGTTCCCTATTTTACATAGATCGCATAATTAGAACCACATTTGTCATCTACAAATGCTCTCAGTGTGAAAAAGTATGAAATTTTGCTGACTGGTAAAAAATTATGCAACAGTACCCTGGCTTTTCTGGATTTGGGCTAACTGAATAAATAAGCTTACGACATAATTACATTATAGACTGAATGGTGTTTTTAATCATCTTAAACAAAATAAGTATAATATAAAACAAAATTTAGATTTAGCTAGTAAAGAAATGTATTATTCTGTCATTTTCTTACACTTAACCTATTAACTTATTTTACCTGACAATCCTTTCTTTGAATGGTAAATTTGACTCTTTGCCAAACAATAAAATTTTAAACTTATCCAAATTGAAAGCATTTAAATTTAAATTTGAACCAAAGATTGAAATTGTTTACCCCTTTACCACACAATCCTGAGTTTTAATGACCTTACAGAAGAAGGATTTTGATAACATTGTGGGAAGAGGAGAAAAAGCCAGTGACCAGCATTTTCACCTTTTCCCATAATGTTTTCTACTATTTTAAGGAAAAAGCCCATCAATAAAACCACATTTAACTTGTTGTCTGTAGATGCTTTCAACTCGGACAGGTCTAAATGTTGTTGTTTGGTAAACAGTTAAAGGAAGGGTAAAAAAAGGAAAAAACGGTAGTTGCCAGCATTTTCTCCTTTGTCTTCTTTAGTTTTGTTAAAACTTGGGATTGCTTGGTAATTGTTTAAACCAACAAGCACAAATAAAATAACTTCTGCAGATAATTCAGATTAAGATCAGACTGCATGTTCTGTGTGCAAGTCTGTTCTTGAATAAACCCTAGCTAATAGTTCCCAAATATAACAACCCAGAACAGCCTACAAATTACAATATCAAGCATTTTTTTTTTTTGACAGAATATGTCAGTTGGCACTTTCTTTTGCACTTGACCCCCTTCCCAAACAATCCCATGTTTTCATCCTGATAAAAGGACCACTTCTGTTTACCAGCATTTTCTCCCTTTTGCACATGGTTTTCTACCCTTTCAGTGTAAAATACCATCAGCTGTGTAGATTTAATTCATCATCTGTAAATGCCTTTAATACAGATAAGTCTAAAATAATGTCATAATGTCATTTTGTCATGAGTTAATATAAGTGTTGATGGAAGTTATGAAATGAGCCCTGCTCTGACAACAAGGAGGCTTACTGCATCTCCATGATGCATTGTACCAATGAAGCCATTACATAATTATGGATCCGTGATAGCTACTTTTCTTAACAACAGACTGAATCATGAGGTAGACTGATCCTTGAACATACAGAAAATTGACCAATAGCAAAAAGTTTTGGCCCAGGTCAGCCTACGCAGACTGCGCAGGCTGACCTGGGTCGATACTTTTAGCCCCCTGTTCACAAAACATGGCTCAAATTATTTTTAAAAGTCAATGTAAAATAACATGAAGTAAACTTTTCACCAACTGACAAAATATTTTTGATGTAGTCCAACAATGGAATCTGTCTTTGAAGCGGAAAAAAAAACGTTATGGGAAAAGGTAAAAATGCCTGTTACAGGCATTCTCACTTTTTTCCCGAAAATGTTTGCAAAAGCCAACTTCCCTGGGTTGTAAAACCATCATTGTCAGAAAGATATAAACTGATTACATGACAAACACTTTTATTTTGTGCTACTGTGTGATATGTAGCATACTGGTCTATCACATAGATGGACATAAATGTATAACTTTTGTCAGTATAAGTGTCGCCTTATACAAACACCAGCAACACATACTTCAGATACATATTTTGAAATGAAGTAGGGTCATTTCAGTATTCAATCTTATTTCCAGCAAGCAGGCAATATCTATGAGTACCCATAGCATCAGTTTCACACATTAATAACACCCAATTTTATAAGAGAAGCTCTATTTAATTCACAGAGACCACTGCAATCAGTCTGCAAACAAAACTCGGGTAGCTGGAGACAAAAATGATAAGTTCAAAATACAGCTAACAAACAGCTAACAAAATTAAAACTGAAAAACATATTTTGTCATTTAAATTCTTTTTCTAAAATAAAATTAAGAAAATTCCTATGAAAGTACAGCAGTTGTCCCAGTTGAAAGCATTTTACAGACAACAATTTAAACGTGGCTCAAATGACAGATTTTTCTATTGTAAGCAAACAAACATTGTGAGAAAAGGAGAAAATGCTGGTCACCAGCATTTTCCCTTTTCCCACAATGTTTTCTATATATTTCTCTTGCAGGGTCTTTAAAACACAGGATTCTATGGTAAAAACTTAAACTCTTTTAGCACCAAATTTATAAACTCAACCTCTTTCGACAGCTCAATATACAATCCATCTAATCTCAGAGAAATTTTCATCCGATAGGCTTGACTAAACAAGTGAACATTATAGATCCAATATCAGACTGCAACTACTGTGCAGTCTGATCTCAATCTACGTAGTCTGCAAAACCTGTTTACATCTTTGGTCCTGAAACAGTCAGGTGTCATTGTCTAGTTATAATATGATTTACAGTAACAAAGCCTATACACATTATAGCCCACAGACTTACAAACAGAATCCACACATTTCCTCTAAAAGGGGAGGCATGTATATTTGTGCCTTCTACAGTAACTTTTGTCTGTCGTCTTGCACAGAATACGAGTAAAGCTGGAATCAAATACTGGATACCAGCTCCAGCATATGATCCAGTAATACCCACAAGCACTTCTACATGGTTAGTTGCTATGGCAATACCCATAGGAGGAATGAGAGCAAGTAATGGGAAAACAATTCTGTCAACAAACCATGAATATGGTTTTTCAGGGTTGTATCCAATGGCTTTCAGGTTATTGCGTAAAGTGATTGATATAATAGGAAAATTAGTGCTGAGAGTAAAAACGGGAAAAAGTGCCAGGAAGTATTGTATAAAAGCAACATTTGTAATGGACTTGGAGGTATCACAGGCATCTGGGAGAAAATTTAATGTATATATATCATCAACTTCTTTGAATGCATAAATCCCAGTGAAAGACATGAGAAGGTAAAACAATAATATCATGAAGTAATCACAGCCTAACATAACATACAAGTTTGATTTGTTCTTAATTGGTGTTATCAATGAGGGTAATGAATGGTGGCACATGAAGGAATACACGCACACTCCAAACAAATTTGGCACTCCACTGAACTCTGCAACAGAGGGATGACCTTGACCTTCACCTTTTGTCAACCGTGTTATTGCAAGCACTATCATCATTCCAAAGGCTGAAAATGAGATAAAAGATTTAAAATGGCTTCAGTATCTATTTTACAATAGATGAAACAAGAGCACAGCATGCAGGTGCCTACACTTGCCTCCAGGTGCTTTTTCAGTGAAAATCTAAGTTTAGAAAAGGGGTATAGATGCGTTAGAGGTCAACTTCCCTTCTGGTATGGTTTCCCCTTTTGATAGTGAACAACTAGTCCAAGTTTAAAAGGAATACATGTATCTTTAGTAATAAGAGAGATACAAGAAAATGTCAAAATTTTACCACCACAACAATACAGACAGAATAATGACAAAGCTATGACAATACGTCAATGACTTCTTCAACAATAGCTGAGCTAAAATTTCAAGTTTTACACTCATCCATATTGAAAGCATAAATAAGCTGACAGAAAATCAAATGTTCCTCAAATAATGGGATTTGTCTTTGATTGGGTTGTAAACATTTTGGGAAAAGGAGAAAATGCTGGTAACCATCATTTTTCCCTTTTCACACATTGATTTCTACACTTTCAAATACAAATCCGATTATCTGAGCCACACTTGATACATTCTCAGCAAACGCTTTCAGTTAGTAATGTCTTCTATTTTGTTGTTTGGTAAAGAATAATTAGTTTAACTTTTTACAACACAGTCCAGAATTTTGACAATCTTGATTAAAGCTTTTGAAAACACTGCCAATAAAAGTAGAAAACGCTGGTTACCTGCATTTTCTCCCTCTTCCCAAATGCTTTCAACCCTTTAAAAGACAATTTCCACCATTTAATTTGAGGTCTGCAAATGTTTTGGATTTGGACTAGTCCATAATTTTAGCCTTTGATCAAGAATCAAATAACCATCTCTCCATTCAGTGCAAACCCTATATATTGTTATTAGCTTTACCTTATGATCCTTTCACCTTTTGTTTCCAACAAGAGCAAAGCATGCCAGTGCCTTCTACAGTAACTATTGTTTGTTGTCTTGCACAGAATACAAGTAAAGCTGGAATCAAATACTGGATACCAGCACCAGCATATGATTCAGTAATACCAACAAGAACCTCTTGGCTGCAATTGCTCTTAGAAATAGACTGAATTTAAGTGAAAACTTAATTTGAAAAAGGGGCATAACTGTGTCAAAAATAGTTTGCTGGTTACCTGCTCTAGTTATATGGGTTTCCCTTTTGACAGTTAATAAATAGTCTGAGTTTGAAGTATATATCTTCAGTAATGACAGATTTTATAAAATTTCAAAATTTTTGCACAACAAATTTTAGGTCGAAACAGGGGCATAACGGTGTCAACATTTTTTTTATGGTTAACTGCCATAATTGTGAAGGTTCCCTTTTGTATCATTAAGAACTAGTTCAACATTGAAGTAAATATCTTCAGTAATGACAGAGATATAATTACATATAACAACATGTCATAAATGATGACAGAGCTATGACAATACCTTGATGTTTTCTCGGAAAACAGCCAAGCTAAATATGCTCCAACAAATGGTAGCACTAAGGCTATAAACATAAACATTGTATATGAGACATGCTCTGGCAAAAGGAAGCTTAATGCATTTCCACGATACCAATCAAGCCATCACATAATTATGGATCCATAACAGCCACTATTTTAAACAACCAACTTAATCATGAAGTAGACTAGTCCTTGGACATACAGAAAATTGACAAATAGCGAAAAGTTTCAGCCCAGGTCAGCCTGCGCAGACTGCGCAGGCTGACCTGGGTCAATACTTTTCGCAGATACATTAGGCCTACTTTCCACAAAGCATGGCTCATATCTTTTTCCTCAGAAAGTACAGTCAAATTTACCTGTACTAACTGTATAATAACAAGAGCAAAAACAGTTAACTCATGAATCTATTGGCACATGCACACCATGTTGATCTAGATTAGATTTCACAATTGTAAAATAATGCAGTATGATTTTGAATCTACATAGTACACTATTTCATAAGATATTTTAAACAGAAGAGCCTTGAAATTGCAATGTCTGAATTTACAGTTCAGATATAAAATATAGTTTGAACAAGTTGAAGTAAAATCTATGGTTAACATTGTTTGATAGGACAAAAAACATACCTATCCATCTGAAGAATGTTGTTAACATTTGTAGGTACTTTGTTTTCTGGATATTGAAAAATGTGAACACACCCAAAGCACCAAAAAACACCAGCTGGAAAACGTGAATGAAATAGTTAACCCTTTACAACACAATCCCTACTTTTAATGACCTTGAGGTGGAAGGCTTTTGAAAACACTGTTGGAAAAGGAGAAAATGCTGGATACCAGCATTTTCTCCTTTTCCCACAATGTTTTCTATCCTTTATGAAACATATTTCCATCATTTAAGCCACATTGAATTTGTTGTCTGGGAATGCTTTCAGTTTGGACAAGTCTACCATTTTGTCATGTGGTAAAGAGTTAACCTAATCATACTGGCGAATTTCAGACCTACTCCAAAAGGACTGACAAATAGGAAAATTATCTGATACAATGTAAAGTATCTTTCTTAACCCTTCACCAAATGGCAAAATTTTAGCATTATCCAAATTGAAAGCATTTGCTTACAACAAGATAAATGAGACTTAATAACTGAAATTTGTTTTGGGGGGTTTCCATTTTGAAATTCTGCCAATCACATGATCTTAAAAATGGCCATGCCCATGTAAATCAATTAACAATGGCAAACAACGGCTACGGTGATAAGCATCCTGTCGCTGAAAAATGCCAATGAAATTGATATACAGAGTTAAAAATGAAATATACAAACTGTTTGTCATCGGAAATCTATTTAGAAAGATTCCCACAGAAAATTGTGACTAGTGTTTTCTTTTTTCAATGTGGAGTGTAACAATTTTAAAAGCGGTTAACTGGTATATTTCCAACAGAGAAATGTACTTTGTAGTTGCATATAAAGATACATGATACAACCGAGGGACTTGATCATTGGTTCACTTGAGGTTTGCTGAATGTACCAACATTCTAAACAATTTTCATGGCTATCGGACTGAAAATGTTGCCTCTAGAGTGCACATCAGGTAATTGTTGAGAACTGCATGATGGTGACGGACACAGCACAATCACAGAAGCCAACCATGAGCACTTTGTGCACAGGTGAGCTGGGATGAACAAAAGCTCCTTCTGAGAGCATGTTATTTCTTCATGTGCCATAATATGTTCTTGGCTCTTACTTCTTGCAAGTGAGCCATGCTCTGGCATCTTTGTGATGCATGATACCAAGCAAGTCATCACATAATTTGGGATCCATGAAATCCAGGTTTTTTTTTCTACCAATCGACTGAATCTGGAGGAAGCACGGTCCTTTGACATGCAAAGAATTGACCAAAAGCAAAAGTTTCGGCCAAGATCAGCCTGCGCAAACTGCGCAGGTTGACCTGGGTCAACACTTCCTGCAAATGCACTATGCCCCCTTTTCACTAAGCATGGCTCAAGTATATTTTCCAAAGTTGAAAACGGCTTACCACATACATCCTATACATAAACAACCTGGTGAAAGATTTCCCAGACCAGCAAATATCACCATCCTTTAGGGTTTCATTACAAATCTTTGTACCATTTGTGTCAATGTAGGAGGGCACCTTATATGTACTGTAACCGGCAAAACAAAACAAAGATCAAGTTAGTTCTGTGTACAGGAAATGGAGGTCTAACTATTTCATTGTAATGAAAGGGTATTTCAACTCTTTGCCAAACAACAAAATTCTAAGACTCGTTCAAACTGAAAGCATTTGCAAGCGGCATGTTAAATGTTGCTACAATGTCTTGATTTTTTTTTTTATTTTAACCCTTTACTGCACAATGACGCCTTTTGACGCCCCTGGGAAAGAAGCCTTTTGAAAACATTGTGGGAAAAGAAGAAAATGCTGGTAACCAGCATTTTCTCCTTTTCCCACAATGTTTTCTACCCTATCAAAGAAAAGTTGTACCATTTGAGCCACATTGAAATTGTCGTCTGCAAATGCTTTCAATTTGGACAAGGCTATAATTTTGTCGTGTGGTAAAGGGTTAAAGAAAGTTTGAATACATTGTGGGAAAAGGAGAAAATGCTGGTTACCAGCATTTCCTTCTTTTCCCACAATATTTTCAAAAGGCTTCCCCTGCAGGGTCATTAAAACTCAGGACTGTATGGTATAGGATTAACTATTTACCAAACGACAAAATTTAAAACTCAACCAAATTGATAGCACTTGCAGAAGACAAAATAAATATAGTTTAAATGATGATTGCTGTCTTTGATAGGATAGAAAACATTGTGGGAAAATGAGAAAATGCTGGTCACCAGCATTTTCTCCTTTTCCCACTATGTTTTCAAAAGGCTTGTTCTTAAGGGTCGTTAAAACTCGGGATTGTGTGGTAAAGAGTTAACCAATTACTGTGTTGAATACAGTAAAGTCTTGACAATCCAAGATACCCAGTGGACAAGCAAAATCTTTTAAAACCTTAACCTTATACAACAAAATCCCCAGTTTTAAGGACACCCAAAAAAAGGGCTTTTGAAAACATTTTAGGAAAAGGTGAAAAATGCTAATTACCAGTATTTCCCTTTTTTCCACAATGTTTTCTACATTTTTCAAAGACAAATTCCATCATTTTAACCACATCTAGTTTAGTGTCTGCAAATGCTTTCATTATGGACAAGTCTAAAGTTTTGTCACCTGGTTAAAGGATTAATTCTTGATTGATTGCATGGTGTTTAATGCCGTTTTTCAACATTATTTCAGTTATATCGCGGCGGCCAGTGCACCTATCCATGCTTTCCCTGGAGTTCCTTTTACCAGTACTCCGCTTAATTTTCTTTCCAAGCCACTGGCTGCTTTTCCACATAGCCATTGTCGAAACAATGGTCAGCGGTGAGAGAGGAATGAATCCTGTCGCAATGACTATCATCAATCCTCGGAAAGAAATTGGCCAAGCCAGGGATCGAACCAGCGACCTCCTGTTCTCAAGTCCTGTATGCTACAGACTGAGCTACGGGCCTGGCAAAGGATTAATGCACATCTACATAAATAACCAATTATAAAGTGAGAATAAACACGATTATTTGGTACACTGAACAGAAAACTGGCCGAATTTTCATAAAATATTAAGGCAGGTGAACTTTTCTGTCTTTTGTAGTCAATTCTATTGATCAATCGATCTATGCATCATGTTCCAGCAAACCCATGTCTGGGCTTGATGATATCAGAATGGCATCATACCAATTCCTTCTTTTTCTAAACATATTCATAAAATTAAAACAGATTAAACTAGAATAACTATCACTAAAGGTGATAAATACCCCCGCCCCTATATTTCATGTCACAGGGGCAATAACTCTGCAATGTCAATTTAGGGGCAATAACTCCGTAATCATTAGGCCAACACTCATGAAATTTGTGCTTTGCACATCTACTGCTCCTGGTGAATATCATGACAAATATCAAGTGAATAAGACTTAAACTGAAGGAATAGTTCTCTGGACAAGAAGTTTTGAGTAAATTCAGGGGTAATTAATTTGGCAAACATTTGAGAAAAATGCATCTTGAACCTCTACTGCTCCTGGTGAATATTTATGCAAAGTATCAATTTAATTGGACATAAAACTAAATGAGTGTAAAAAACTGTAGACCATGATCTGACAATATGTCTGAGACACAGCGGCTGGTCTGGATCCACGCTTGTTGCAAATGTCCAAAGGTGCCTTTTCGCATAATGTTGGCCAACTATACATATGACAGAAAAGACCTCCTTAAAGTGAATCAGACAGAAACTGTAGGAGGAGTTGTCCGGACAAGCATTTTTAAGTCAAATCAGGGGCAATAACTCAGTAATTATTGATGGAATTTTTACAAAATGTGTGTCTTGCACATCTACAACTCCAAATGGACACTTCTGCCAAGTATAAAGCGAATCGGACTGAAATTGTAGGAGGAGTTGTCCGGACAAGCATTTTAAATGTGAATCAGGGGCAATAACTCTTTAATTCTTCATAGAATTTTCACGAAAGTTGCGTCTTGCACATCTACAACTCCTAATGAACACTTATGCCAAGTTTAAAGTGAATCAGACAGAAACTGTAGGAGGAGTTGTCCGGACAAGCATTTTTAAGTCAAATCAGGGGCAATAACTCATTAATTCTTCATAGAATTTTCACGAAATGTGTGTCTTGCACATCTACAGCTTCTAATGAACACTGATGCCAAGTTTAAAGTGAATCAGACTGAAATTGTAGGAGGAGTTGTCCAGACAAGCATTTTTAAGTCAAATCAGGGGCAATAACTCAGTAATTCTTGATGGAATTTTTACAAAATGTGTGTCTTGCACATCTACAGGTCCTAATGAACACTTCTGCCAAGTTTAAAGTGAATCAGACTGAAACTGTAGGAGGAGTTGTCCAGACAAGCATTTTTAAGTCAAATCAGGGGCAATAACTCAGTAATTCTTGATGGAATTTTCACAAAATTTGCATCTTGCACATCTACAACTCCTGATGAACACTTATGCCAAGTATAAAGCGAATCGGACTGAAATTGTAGGAGGAGTTGTCCGGATAAGCATTTTTAAGTCAAATCAGGGGCAATAACTCATTAATTCTTCATAGAATTTTCACGAAAGTTGCGTCTTGCACATCTACAACTCCTGATGAACACTTATGCCAAGTTTAAAGTGAATCAGACAGAAACTGTAGGAGGAGTTGTCCAGACAAGCATTTTTAAGTCAAATCAGGGGCAATAACTCAGTAATTCTTGATGGAATTTTTACAAAATGTGTGTCTTGCACATCTACAGCTCCTAATGAACACTTCTGCCAAGTTTAAAGTGAATCAGACAGAAACTGTAGGAGTTGTCCAGACAAGCATTTTTAAGTCAAATCAGGGGCAATAACTCAGTAATTCTTGATGGAATTTTTACAAAATGTGTGTCTTGCACATCTACAGCTCCTAATGAACACTTCTGCCAAGTAGCAAGGGAATGGGATTGAAACTGTAGGAGGAGTTGTCCGGACAAGATTTTGCGGACAGACCGACCGCCCGACCGACCGACTGCATGACCGACCGACCGACAGGCTGATTCCAGTATACCCCCCACAAACTTCGTTTGCGGGGGTATAAAAATTTTAGCTTTGAGACGCATTGCTTAAAATTTGTTTTCTGACCTTTTACAGACAAATCTCACCGTGTGAGCCATATCTAATTTGTCGTCTGCAAATGCTATCAATTCAAACAGGTGTAAAATTTTGTTGCATGGTAAAGGGTTAAACACTATATCGAGAAAATAAAGAAACTGCTTGACATTTCATAACAAAGTTTTTGGAAGGAGTATGAATTTTTCAAATTTCTGTTCATTCCACACCAAGAAAAGCAACAGAACTTACCATGTAATATCTCTTAGAGACTTGGGCACTGCTGCTGCATAGATAGCCAGATCTCCATACAGATACACAATAATGCACAAATTGAAGAACAAGATACCAGCTGGAAAAAGAAAAAGCATCAGTTTCAAATCTGTTTTACAACACATGTTGCACAAATTCAGAACATCAGTATTTCATTGGTTTAGACTAGAAATATTTAATTTAACATTTACCAAACAATAAATCTTAGACCTGTCCAAACTGAAAGCAAAAAGGACAACAAATAAAATGTGGCTCATATGATAGGATTTTTCATCAAAAAGGTGGAAAAGATTGTAGGAAAAGAGGAAAATGCTGATATCAGTATTTTCTCCTTCACATACAATATTTACAGAGGGCTTCCTCATCAGGTTGTTGAGATAGGGGACTGTTTGGTAAATGGCGTGCAGTTGCCATGTCACAGTGTTCATTTCAAAATTCAGAAGTACGTTAATGTTATAAACTACTGGTGATTATGGCTAAATTCTTTGCAACTTGATCTTCATCTATACTATCTGTAAAAACAAAGTAAGTACTCTTTGGCATTTTAACTCTTTATCACACAATCCCGAGTTTTAACAACGCTGAAATAGCATTTTCTCCTTCTCCCACAATGTTTTCTATCATGTCAAATACCAATTCCATCATTTCAGTCCCATTTCATTTTTGTCTGCAAATGCTTTCAATTTGTACTAGTCTAAAATTTTGTCATTTGGTAAAGAGTTAAGAGTAAAAATTGGTGAGAATGGCTTCCCTTCTTGATACCGAAATTCTTTTCAATAGACACGTACCTTTATTAAAGAACATGGATGCCATCTGTCCCTGAAATTATCAAAAAATCCTGGTGTATAATTCTTATACACAGTAAACATGACTGAAATTGCCTTTTGCTTCCTTGCAGCAGCAAATTTGCCCCTTTAATAGACCACAAATTTATGGACCAGTCAAATTTCAAAGCATTTGCAGAAGAGCCATTCAATGTGGCTAAAATGATAGTAACTGTCTTAAAGAGGGTAGAAAATACTGATTGATAAGGAGAAATTGCTGATTACCAGCAGTTCCTTCTTTTCTCAAAGTTTAAAAGTCTGTTTCCTAAGGGTAATTGAACTCTTTACCATACAACAAAATTTTAGACTGGTCCAAATTCAAAGCATTTTCAGACAACAAATTAAATGTGGCTCAAATGATTGGATTTTTTTCTGAAAGGTAAGAAAACATTGTGGGAAAAGTAGAAAATGCTGGTTACCAGCAGTTCTCCCTTTCCCAGAATGTTTTCAACAGTCTAATTTCCCAGGGGCGTTAAAACTCGTCATTGTGTGGTAATACATGGATCCGTGGAAATTGATATTTGACCAATCAGGTCATTGCATTTATTTGGCCCGATGTGCAGCCTTGCTGTCTGCTATTTCGACTCCCAAACAAGCGACTGTTAATGTCGGAGAAGTGCGATATTATGTGTGTTTACAACACTTGAATTTACGAAAAAAATTTTAAGATGTGCTTTGCAAACGTGTACGGCTTACGTGAGATATATGCAGAGGCTACAAGTTTGCATTATGATTATGATTAACAATGAGACATGAGCAAAGATTTTCAATCAATGCTATATTACGCAATGATTTAATTAATCTTAGTTCTTTTTCTCGTCTGAAATGCTCTGAAAGAGACATAAAATGTTTTGCAGTGGAAAACAAAGGTAAAAATATATGATATACTGATAAAAAGAAAGTATGTTCACTGATATATCTAACCTTCTTTAATAACCTCTGCACATCCAAAAAGAGGCACTTGTCATCAATGTTTCAGTTTGACATTAACCATTAGTGCATGAAGAATGGTGAATGTGTAAATCTATACAGATCAGAGTGCAAACACATGCAGTTTATTCTTGGATTCAAACCATCTGCTACTTAAATTAAGCACATTTACGTGTACAATGTGTATTCCTTACTGAAAGTACATGTAGATTTCAATTATGAAACAGACTAAGTTCTGTACAGTTTTGGAAGTTCAGCTCAATAGGCAACTTATGTTAATTAAATCAACTGCCATATCAAAGAGTATGTCGGTAAACTGTTAACTGATAGGATGTGTGTTTGATTGCCTCTGTAATCCACTCAACCATCCCGTTGTCTTCCGTATATCACAAGATAAAACAAAACAAGAGGGCCATAATGGCCCTGTATCGCTCCACTGGCTTATAAATATAAACCATAAATACTAAACATTTCAATTCTGAGCCAAATGGTTTCAAAATGAAGACTTACAAAGTTTTCTCTGTAAAAGCCCATGTGAAAGTTGAGACCCACAGGGCAAAGCCATTTTTGATCCCAGAGCTATAATTACTTGAACCCTGGTAGAGGTCCACAAGATAAAGCCACATGCCAAAATAATACAAGTCTATGCTGTATGGTTATAAATAAGGTGATTTTCAAGTTTTGTCCATATGAAGCCTCTGTAAAACGTTAGACGCCTGATGCAAGGCTAATTTCAAAAAAAAAAATCAAAACTGGAAGATTTCTTAAGTTGTCACTATGTACGCCCATGTGACTTGTGACCCCTGCGGCGGGGCCAATTTTGAGCCCAGGGCTAAAATTTTGGCCCTCTTGGTAGAGGCCCACTAGATATAGCCACATGCAAAATTTGGTAGCTCTAGGCCTTATGGAAGATTTTTAAAGTTTTCTCTATATAAGCCTATGTAAAACTTGTGACCCCTGGGGCAGAGCCAATTTTGACCCCAGGGCTATAATTTGAAGAAACTTGATAGAGGTCTACTACATAAAGCTACATGCCAAATTTGGTAGGCCTAAGCCTTATGGTTTCGGACAAGAAGATTTTTAAAGATTTCCAATATTTTTCAGTTTTGTTGCCATGGCAACCAGAGTTTTTGAAGGAATCAAATTCTTTCAAGAAATTCTGAAGAGGACCATGGCAGGATCATTTCTGTGAAGTTTCATGAAAATTGGATGGGTAGTTTCAGAGAAGAAGACGTTTGAAATAAAAGTTAATGGACGGACGGACGCACAGACGGACGGACTGACGGACGGACGGACGCACGACGGACACCGGGCCATGACATAAGCCCGCTGGCCTTTGGACAGTGGAGCTAACTACCATCAATGACATTAACAAGTTAATTGACAGCACATTTTACGCATTTTAAAATCATCAGATAACCATTTCCCCTTAACCTTAAATTGAAACTTTTCTCAGACTTACACCTCTGTAGAATGAGACAATCTATAATTTTTTCAAAATGCCTGTAACTTAGTGTAATTTATCATCAAATGTGATGTTGAGACAACCTAGCAAGCCTTACGAAAATATTAAGCACCTTTAGTTCTATTATTCCTAGGGCAAACTGAGGTTTATGAGGTGTTTCATTCTTTCTCATTGAAGTTCAAAACTTTGCTGGCACAGGTATTACATTGTCTGTAGCCCCTTAAATTCACACTTTTTGTACATATCCTTGTGTAAATTAGTTCAAGTATCCACACATTTCTTATCGAGAATTCATCATCAGCAGTAACATATAAAAAAGAATATTTTTCCAGAATTTAATCGTTTAAAAACAGTTATGACAGCACAAAATAAGTAGCCTGTCTGCTATACTGTATATGTATTTACTGCATTTGTTTGGGAGCCCTTAGCGACTGTAACCAAGGAAGTCGGTTTATCTTATTGCCGGATCCCTGTATGGATTAAACTTGGGATTCTTTGGTAAAAGGTAAAAAAACAAGAGGGCCATGATGGCCCTGTATCGCTCCACTGGCTTATAAATATAAACCACGAAGAAAAGTCTTCACTATATAAGCCCTTATAAAACTTTGACCTCATGGCTACAGTCTGACTAAATGGGGAATATTGTATTAGAAGAATAACATGCCAAATGTGGGAGTTCTTGGCCTTATGGCTGGTAACAAGATGGTTTCTGAACTTTTCACTCCATAAACCCATGTAAAACTTGTGATCCCTGGTGCAGGGCCAAACTTGATCCTAGAGCTGTAACTTGGGCCCTCTTTGTAACTGTCCACTAAATAATGCTGTAATTATATGCAAAATTTGGTAGCCTAAGCCTTATGGCTATGTACACCAAGATTTAAAAGTTTTCCCTATGTAAGCCTATGTAAATCTTGTGAACCCCCCCCCCTCCAAGTATGAGGCCAAATTGACCCCAGAACTATACTTTGGGCACTTTTGGTAGACTCCAACTAGATCAAGCTAAATGCCAAATTTGGTAGCTCTAGGCCTTATGGTTTCAGACAAGAAGATATTTAAAGTTTTCTCTATATAAGCCTATGTATAAAACTTGTGACCCCTGGGGAAGAGCCAATTTTGACCCCAGGGCTATAATTTCAAGAAACATGATAGAGGTCTACTACATAAAGCTACATGCCAAATTTGGTAGCCCTATGCCTTATGGTTTCAGACAAGAAGATTTTTAAAGTTTTCTCTATATAAGCCTATGTAAAACTTGTGACCCCTGGGGCAGAGCCAATTTTGACCCCAGGGCTATAATTTGAAGAAACTTGATAGAGGTCTACTACATAAAGCTACATGCCAAATTTGGTAGCCCTATGCCTTATGGTTTCAGACAAGAAGATTTTTAAAGATTTCCAATATTTTTCAGTTTTGTTGCCATGGCAACCAGAGTTTTTGAAGGAATCAAATTCTTTCAAGAAATTCTGAAGAGGACCATGTCAGGATCATTTCTGTGAAGTTTCGTGAAAATCGGATGGGTAGTTTCAGAGAAGAAGATGTTTGAAATAAAAGTTAACGGACGGACGGACGGACGGACGGACGGACGACCGGACGGACGCACGGACGGACGGACGCACGACGGACACCGGGCCATGACATAAGCCCGCTGGCCTTCGGCCAGTGGAGCTAAAAAGTAGCAATAAAGGCTAAGTGCCCATGACAGCATTGTTTCTAACAGAAAAATTTCTGTTAAAGATTAATTTGGCCATCTCATTATGATTGACTGACTAAAAGGAATTCAATATCAAAATGTTATTCTCTTTCCTCTAACATTTGTGTACAGGCAAATTAAAAAATATAACACTTATGCTACTGGTATTATTCATAAGACACACTAGAAGGGGACACATGAAATCAAATAGGAGGAAACTGACAGACAAAAAAGAAAAAACAGAAACAGCTCACTTATTCATGCATTTCCTACATCTACTATAGTAGTAAAGCTCTAAATTGTGGTAAAGGGAGAAATTGTTAGGCACAAGCATTTGTTCATTAACCCTTTAACCAACAATCCCAATTTTTATCGACCTTGACAAAGACAACCTTGTAAAACATTGTGAGAAAAGGAGAATATGCTGTTAACAAGCATTTTCTCCTTTTCCCATAATGTTATCTACCTTTCACAGTCATGTCTCATTACTTGAGTCACATTTTATTTGTTGCCTGCAAATGCTTTCAGTTTGGACGAGTCTAAAATTTCGTTATTTAGTAATGAGTCACTAGCACTAAAGCAGGCATTCCTTTCCTTCCTTCCCATTGTTTCTCTGTTGTGCTACCAGTAACTTGTTTGTACATCTACCATACATTTAGACAGTATAGAACTGAAGAAACTTACCAATTCTGTTCTCTCTGTAATTTCATATGGGGACACTTTCTTTTCTGAAAAAGACAGAAAAATGTTTTTTAACACATAAAAAAATAAAAACTTAAACCTTTTACCTACATATATGTATTTCTTGTTTGAACAGGACCTTTTCAAATTTGTCTGCCATGTAAAAAAATGTTTCAGGATTTAATTAGCTAGCAATGAACGATTTACAGTAGAAAACTTTCAGACCTCATTCTAGGTCAAATTTAAAAGCTGCCCATAACTAGGCAATTCACCATTTGTCTCAATAACTGTAATTAAGATTCTGTAAATGAAATCAAATTTCACAAAGCGTTAACAGTTCAAATACAAGAGTGACCAAGAAACTTCTTTGAATAATCAGTGTTCTTGTGATATCCAAAATTCACCAAAAACTGTAATTTGCACTAAGACTTACTACAGCTCTGAGCACAATTTTAGTTCAAACCCCCTTTCGTGGAAAATGTTTACAAATCAAGATCAGCCTTCACAGTACTGTAAGAATTGACCTGGCAGGACGTAGCTATTTACAATTCATTGCATTTTAGACTGAGGTAAGATATGTTATTCGGAAATCATCATGAGTAGATGTAAAGCCACTAAAGGATCAATAAAGTACTGTTATGATGCATGTGTTATGTAGATTTTAAACCCTTTCCCAAACAACAAATTTTGGACTGGTCCAAATGGAAAGAGTTTGCAGACGACAATTTTACATTTGATGAAAATGGCAGAAAGTTCTCAAAAAGGGTAGAAAACACTGTGGGAAAAGGAGAAATTGCTCGTTACGAGCAATTTCTCCTTTTCCCACAGTATTTTCAAAAGACTTGTACTGCAGACATGTGAAAACCAGGACTTGTTTGGGAAAGGGTTAACCAATAATTCCAAACCGGCTCGAGGCCACTAAAATATTCAGTTCAGAAGCAGACCAGATTTATTGCAATTTCAATGTTGCCTTTATCCAGAATGTCTTAGCATAGCAAAGAGTGTAGATGAAAGATCAGGCTGCATGTTTTGTGCAGTCTGATCTGAATCTATAAAAGCTGCAAAGGCAACTATAGTTGTGAAAAGCACTTTCAGGGATAAAGTGTCTAATAGATCATCTTCCTAAATGGACAATATTTCTTCTTGAAAATTAGTGCAGCAGCAGAGTTCTGATTGCCCATGTGTCACAGATACCTAGTATGCTCCTTTATGCCTGCATCAAACTTGAAACTGACAACATTCAAACATCCTAAATCCAAGCAATTTCTCTCTCTTTCCTCATGTTTTTAAATAGGGTCTGCTAGCAGGAAGCAATCTGTTAATCAATGCGTCACTGTATACAAGTCCAATCCACCACATAATCCGGATAAGGATGTCTACATATTACATACATAGTTATGGTACTTTGGTACTTTCTCAGCATCTAAGTAATCATCCTACCATAACAAGGAAAAAGTTCCTTAAATGATGAGCAATGCCTCCATAGCTACCATCCATTTTGTAATAGAATCACCCATTAACCCTTTACCACATGGCAAAATTTTGGACATGTCCATTTTGAGGGAACTTACAGACAAAAATTCAATTTGTTTTACTATTTGTATTTGTCCTTGAATAGTTAGAAAACATTGTGAGAAATATGGGTAAATGCTGGTTACCAGCATTTTTCTCCATTTCCCACAATGTCTTCAAAAGCCGTCTTCCTCAGGGTCATTAAAAGTCATTGTTTGGTAAGGGGTTAACACATTACCAGAGGACAAAATTTTAGACTAGTCCAAATCCAAAACATTAATTTTCATATAACAAATTAGATTTGTCTCAAATAATGGGATTTAACTTCTATAGGCTGGAAAGCATTGTAAGAAAAGAAGAAAATGCTGGTTACCAGCAGTCCTAACTTTTGGCAAATGGTAAAGAAGTAAACCAGTCCAGGTTTTCTAAAAAGAAAGAAAGTTCAAGAGAAAAAGAGCAGGGTAACCAACTCTTTAGACTTTCCAAAATACATGTATGTAACAAAGTTTTAGAGTTGTGGACATTGTAATCATTAAGCTTTGCAGACATAAATAAGGAAAACTGTAGTGGGAAAAGGAGAAAATGCTGTTAAATCAACATTTTCTGCTTTTCCACCATTTTTTTTCTACTTCTCAGAGGCAATTCCCATCATTTCAACCACATTTAAAAGGATGTCTACAAATGTTTGCGTAGAGTTAAAAGGCTCCTTCAAGGAGGAACATATTTTGTGTTATGTAGCAGAAAGTCTATGGAGTTAAAAACACAGAAAGACAAAAGCAATAAAACCCAACAGATCTCAGGTGCATAGAATAGGATTAGCCTCGAACACAAAACTATTGATTAACTCTTTACCACACAAACACATGTTTTCATGAGCAGAAGATCCTGCTGAAAACATTAAGGGAAAGGAGGAAATGCTGGTAACCAGAATTTTCTTCTTCTCCCAGAGTACCTTCTACCATTTCAAAAATAAACCCCATAATATGAGTCACAACTAAAGTCTCGCCTGCAGAATTTTCAATTTGGACAAGTCTAAAATTTGGTAAAGAGAATTGAAAGCATTTGCAGACAACAATTTAGATGCGACTGGAATTATGCTTTTTCACTGTGAAAGGGTAAAAAACATTGTGGGAAAAGGAGAAAATGCTGGTTACAAGCATTTTCTTGTTTTCCCACAATGTTTTCAAAAGGCTTCTTGCTCAGGGTCGTTAGAACTCGGGATTGTGTGGTAACGGGTTAAGAGAATTTTAATTGGCAAAAAAACCAACTAAAGCGTACAATTTCTAGGCTGGTGTTGCTGAATTATTTCATTAAATAGCATGGTAGATCAAGATCAAACTGCATATACTGTGCAGTGTGATCTTGCTCCATGCTATCCACAGAAAGAAGTACAGTAAAGAAAGGCACTCTCTGGGTTTACCCATCACCACACAATCCCGCCTTTTAAGGACCCTGATGAAGACAGAAATAATTATTTGAGATGCATTTAATTTTCAGTCTGCAAATGCTTTCAATTCAGCAGAGTCCAAAATTTGTCCGGTAAAGAGTTAACTCTAGAATCAATTGTAAGTTAAATTCACTAAAACACCATTACTAATACACTGCATATATGAGTAGCCCCAAAAATAAGGGAACCCTGTTGACTCTTTACCACACAATCCCGACTTTTAACGACCCTGAAAGAAAAGGCTTTTGAAAACATTGTGGGAAAATGAGAAAATGCTGGTAACCAGCATTTTCTCCTTTTCCCACAATGTTTTCTACCCTATCAAAAAGCGAAATCATCAGTTTAGCCACACTTAATCTGTCGTCTGCAAATGCTTTCAATTTGGTTCAGTGTGAAATTCTGTCGTTTGGTAAAGAGTTAATTGTTTCTTCTGACATGATATGGCAAGGCAAGGTGACTTTACCTCAAAATATTTCAGCAGAATCCAAGAGCAATGGTATGCCATATCATCTCAAGTATTCCTGCCAGGTGTTGTGCAGGTGTTGCTGCACATGGCGGTCACACGTGATATTGACTTGAATTCCATATCTGTTATATGTTTCAGGTAGGTAAAATCAAGAATTACCTCAAGATGAAATACAAGGGTTCCCTTATTTTTGATTCTATGTATATACTGTTGTGTCCTATATGAACCCTTCCACTAATATTCAACCCTAGCATGCAATTTTTTGAAACTCTTCACAGCTAATAATAAAACAGGTCAGGGAATCTGACCGAATCTATATCGGAACAAAACCGTAGTTGTGTTTTGCCCCCTAAGACAACATCTTACACCTTATTCAGTTTGAAACTATGTGCAAAAAATTTACAAAATATGGCTAAAATTCTGGGTTTTGTCATTTCAAAAAGTAGAAAACATTGATGGAAAAAGAGAAAATGGTGATTATTTTCTCTTTTTACCACAATCTTTTCTAAAAACTCCTTCCTCAAGAATGTTAAAACACATGACTGTGTGATAAAGATTTAATGATGTTAGCGATGAACATTAGTTCAAAGGGTCACAAGCAGTTGACTGATCATTTATTACCAAGCAGTGATGATCTCTCATCTTCAGTTTCCTATTTAAAGAAGGGAAAGTCATATGAACAGGGTCTGTATTCACCAACTATTCTTTATCTAATACTGATGAATTTTCTATATTTGGAAGTAACACAACTTCTGACTGAACTGATGTCTTAGCCAATCAGAGGGTGTGTTACTTTCAAATTTAGAAAATTCTGGAGACTAAGAATATTGTTAACAATGGTTGGCAATTACAGACCCAGGTCTTCTTTTGCAGCACTGAACTCAGGTTTGATTGCTTATATGGACTATGTCAATCAAGATCAGAATGCTCAGGATGTGCAATTTGATCTTGAATCTAAACTGTCTGCTTCCTTGCCAGATATTCTGACAAAAATAGCTTTACAGTATACTTTATCTATAGTACACGTACTGACAAAAATGTCAATGTCATTTATTTAGCATTACCAGAGTTAACACTTTACCAAACAATCTCGGCTTTTAACAACCCCCTGAGGAAGAGGGCTTTTGAAAACATTGTGGGAAAAGGAGAAAATGCTAGTTACCAGCATTTTCTCCTTTTCCCAAGATGTTTTTTACTCTATCAAAGACAAATTTCACCACCTTTGTCGTCTGCAAATGCTTTTAATTTGGACAAGGCTAAAGTTTTGTTGTCTGGTAAAGAGTTGCATCCTGTATAGGACTCATTTTGTCTTGCAACAAACTACTTTTGAACATGTCATGGCAGATAATGAGCAATTTCTCCTTTTAGGACATGGTTTGGACATGCACCAACCCTTGAAGTACCTTTCACAATTTTAACAGCCTTTGCTTGTCAGTGTAGTGCACAAAACATGCATTCTGATTGCTGATCTACATTGTCCATTTTGATGAGACATTCCAGACATGAATAACATTGAAATTGCAACTATTTGAGTCTTTTTTCTCAGCTGAAAAGCGCTTTTATTCAGCTCTCTAAAGGTCAATCTTTATTCATGCTAGTTATCCACATTCTGGGAGAATGTTTACCAAATCATATGTTGTAAAACTCAGTCATGTTGTAGTTGACCCAATAACCATGAAATACTGGTGAGCAGCGTTTTCTCCTTTTTCCACAACATTTTCCACTCTTTCATGTGAGCTAAATTTAATATGTCCTTTGCAAACATTTTCACTATGGACAAGCCTAAAGTCTGTCTTTTAGTAAAGTGTTAAATGTAAAGTTGCAGTGATAGACAGTCTTCAAGTTACAACTTGGTAGACACAGTCGTCAAACATGTTTCTATGTCTAAGATACATGATAATGCAAAAATGGTTATCTTACCATATGCAGAGTGTTCCCATGTCTCTCTCTTTACATTTTTTTTGTTAATTCATTTCTTGAGCTGTATTCAATTTCAACATGTTCAAAAATTGTATATGAGGTAATAGGAATAAATATGTGATAACCATACATGTATATGGTTATCTGGAAAGGTATGGTCAAAGGTGTATATTTAATAGACAATCACATGGTAACCTGAGACTTAACCCTTAAAGTGCCTTTCATAAAACTGTAGTTGCCTTTGTGGCTAGTGTAGATCAAGATCAGACTGCACAAATTTTCACAAAGGGTCTTAGTTTTTTATTGAAAAAGTCTGCTGAGTTTACTTGGCACTAAAATGGGTTAACTTTCCCTAAGAGAATTGCATGTATATGTGAAAATATATTAGAATTACAGATTTGGAAATTATGTTAAAGAAGATGTTAATCCATTAAAGGAAGCAAGAAATGCAAAAGTCTTTAAAAGTATTCATCAAGTAAGGCACGTGTGGATAAAGCATTAAAACAAGTCTTTAACTCTTTATCACATGACAAAAATGTAGACTTGTCCAAATTGAAAGCACTTGCAGACAAGAATTAAAATGTGTTTCATATGATGGAAGGTGTCTTTGACAGGGTAGAAAACACTGTGGGAAAAGGAGAAAATGCTGGTTACCAGCATTTTCTCCTTTTTCCCACAATGTTTTCAAAAGCCTTCTTTCTCTGTGTCGTTAAAACTCAGGATTGTGTGGTAAAAGGCTAATGACTCATAAATTGTTAATATGACAGTTTTAGAATGTTACTATTCGAAGAACTGAGCAAAATCTATCTCTAGTTTATAACTACGCCTCCAAAATTTCAATTATATGACATATCAAAGTTGTCCAAATTTTGGAAAGAGTTGAAGCAGATGACTTTTACATGAATATTTCAATTGAAAAAGATGAAATTAAATATCTGATTAAGTAATCTGTTTTGAAAGTTTTCTTTAGACTGAGATTGGGAAAATGCTATTTTATCAAATTACTGGCACATAACAGTACAAAGTATAAGCTATATCTTTTAACATTGAATATATATACATATACATGTGTGTGTGTGTGTGTGTGTGTGCGTGCGTGCGTGCATGCGTGAACCATGCTCTGGCAAAAGGGAGCTTAATGCATCTCTGTGATGCATGATACCATGCAAGCCATCACATAATTATGGATCCATAACAGCCGATTTTTAAAACAACTGACTAATTCATGAGGTAGGCGGGTCCTTGGACATACAGAAAACTAATAGTGAAAAGTTTCGGCCCAGGTCAGCCTACTCAGACTGCGAAGGCTGTCCTAGGTCGATAATTTTCGCAGATGCATTAAGCTTCCTTTTCACAGAGTATGGCCCATATCTTCTTTTACAAATAGTATCTGAAATGCAACATATATGTATTGGTAAGTTGTTAAAACGATCAATTATAGAGGGATCTATTACAGTGACCCACCTTACATGCAGGTGCAACATAATGTACAAAGCAAGTTTAACACCATAGGCAGAGTACAATATGCATGCATGAAACCTCACCATTTATAAGGGTGTTTTGTGTCAGTAATGGCTGCCTTTCACTGGAATCTGTTTGACTTAGATCTCCATCATTTAAACTCTATTCAAAAAAGCAAATTGTTAATTTACCACAACATCACCTGCTGCTGCATCTTCGCAAGCCAAGGATACTAACTCCACTTTGTTCGTTACGTACTACCTTAGTATCCTTGGCTTGTGAAGATGCTGCTGCTGACTTCAACTGTCCTGCTGCAGTTCACTTTTCAAAACATTGTGACAGATAAAGAAAGTATTCAATTTCAGCTACTTCTCATTTTAACCCTTAAAGCGCCTTTCACTACTATAGTTGCGTTTGCGGCCAGTGTAGATCAAGATCAGGCTGCACAAAACGTGCAGCCTGATCTTTGATCTACACTATCCGCTTTGCTGAATCACTATAGACAAAAGCAACCATGAATTGCAATTATTTGGGTCGTATTTCTAGGATGAAAATGTCTGACAGGTTTATTCGGCGCTCTAAGGGTTAATACTATGCCTTTATGGTCTAGTATATTCAGGTATTACCCCTTTTACTAAACAACAAAATTCTCACATGGTTCAAATTGAAAGCATTTGCAGTGGACAAATTAAAAGTCACTCAGTAAATGTGATTTGTCTTCGAAAGGCAAGAAAACATTGTGAGAAAAGGAAAAAATGCTTGTTACCAGCATTATCTTCTTTCCAAAACTTCTTAGGGTCGTTAAAATTCTTCTTTGTTTGGTAAAGGGTAAATCTCAGTTTCTACCCAACAAAGATGGACTTTACATCCTATGCTGTATATTTGTTTCACAGGGGGTACAGCTCTAATATACAAAGAAAAGATTGATTATTAACTTTCAATAAAGACGTTTTTTCCCTTTTCACCCTAACATTTTATAAAGAAACAAGCATTGAGCCTCTACCACACACTCTGAGGTAAAAGGCTTTGAGAATATTGCAAGAAAAGGAGAGAATGCTGATAAGCAGCATTTCCTCCTTTACCCACAATATTTTCTATCACCTACAGGACAAATTCCATCATTTGAGCCACATCAAAATTGTTGTCCACAATGCTTTCATTATGGATGAATCCAAAATGTTGTCAGGTCACTAGATGGTAAAGAGTTCAGTTCAGTTGAACATAAAGTCTTTACACATCTTCAGCTGCAAATACATGAATTATACGTGCCATGCGCTGGAAAAATGGAGTTTCAGATATCTCTGTGATGCATCACATTAACCCTTTCCCAAACAAGCCCTGGTTTTCACATGTCTGCAGTACAAATCTTTTGAAAACACTGTGGGAAAAGGAGAAATTGCTCGTAACGAGCAATTTCTCCTTTTCCCACAGTGTTTTCTACCCTTTTTGAGACCTTTCTGCCATTTTCATCAACTTTAAAATTGTCGTCTGCAAACTCTTTGAATTTGGACCAGTCCAAAATTTGTCGTTTGGGAAAGGGTTAAGCAAGTCATCACATTATCATGGATCCATAAAATCAAAATTTGTCTAACAACTGACTGAATCATGGGGTGAGAACTTGTGACCTGAAGAAAAGCTACAAATAGCAAAAAAATATATCCATGTCAGCCTGCATGGACTGCTCAGGCTAACGCGAGTCAATACTTTTTGCAGATACATGTACATTTAAACCTTTTCACAGAGCACTGCTCCTATCTATGGGACTGATTGTGGTGACTGATCGTACATCTTAATTGTCTGATATAAGATATTTTGACCAAAAGACTACCAAAAATGCAATTCTAAGTCTTCTTTTATCCCATTACCCCACAATGACCAGTTTTAATGCCTCTGGGAAATTAGACTTTTGAAAATACTGTTGGAAAAGGAGAAAATGTTGGTAACCAGTAACAATGTTTTCAAGAGCTGTCTTCATGAGTGTTGTTATGACTCTGCATTGTGTGCTAAAGGGTTAAAAACGAACAGTTCGCTAAGTTTAATGTTGCAATTTTGTGTACTCATAAACAAACAATCCAGTTTTAATGAACCTGAGAAAAGGGCTTTTAAAAACACTGTTGGCATGCTTCCCAACTCTCCCGATTTCATCGCGAGTCTCCCGATTCAAGACAAATTACCCGATCACCCCCTACAGACAATTGAAAAAACACAGTTTGGAAAAAATCCAACATGAGGGTAAAAAGGGTGTGATAAATTTGTACCCAAGGTACATGTATATCATCCAAAGTTTACAAGTGGTTGACACATGTGTGTATTTCACGGTCAATCAGGTTTGTTGTCTATAAATAGGAATCAAGATACTGAGATTTATCGATTGATGATCGTGAACCAATCAAATTTGAGAACGGGGTGAGGTACTTTTCAGAGCAGAAATCAAAACATTGTTCACCTGACATTAAAAGGTAAATTACGTTGTAAGAGTCTATCTAGAATTAGATCTATAAACACAAAATTCCAATGCTCACTGCGTCCCCGGCATGCAGATAAAAATGAGTGAAAACATTAAGTTAACCAGTTACAAAAACAATGAAAAAATACGAAGATTTAAACTCTTAATGCACAAATTGACCACTGTAATTCCAACTTATCTAAAAATAGAACGACCAGTATGTGATCATAGTTTTATTCAAAATGATGAAATTCGCAATATTCAACTGGTTAATGGCGATAGAGTAATATAGTAATTCTCAGGACACTTATTGGAAGAACCAACTGTCACCCAGCATTACTGATGCTGATGTTTGCTTCCAGAATTTTTTGTGTGAAGATTGCCTCCAAATATTTTTTTTGAAAAGTGTGTTTTTTTTACTCTTTTATTTTCTTCATGCTTTTGAGATATTTTACTGATGATTTATGCAGACAAAAATGATACTCAAAAGGAACTCAATGGGACTCAACTTTTTTTTTCCCCAAACAGAAGATCTATGACAGTTTGTCCTTTAGATAGTTACCAGCAATTTGTGTCGGACTAGAAGGTGTTTATTCGAGACACCTGTTTGCGATTATTGAGTACCAAAGAGAATGAATAATGTCAGGATAAAATGTGGTATTCTGTAGTCTATATTTAAAGCTAAAACACCATGGGTACAATATAAAATGGCAGAATATCTTTAAAAAGTAAGTCAAAGTTATATGATATACTTACAAAACAGTGAAAACCCAATTTGGAAAAAGTAGCATTCGATAATAAACTTTACAGTGCTTCTTTACCCTGCTCACTGCTTTCTATATACTCATGACTGTAGTGACTGATTTTGTTTTTGCTCTTAATATTCACATATATTTGATAAACAATAACATTTAATACAGAATAAAAAGAAATAAATCATAAACCAGACTTCTGTTCAATTATAAAGATATTTGGCCTAGAATGGTTTAAAAAATGATCTTTGGAAAGACCTTCCGGTACGCTTCAAAAAGTCTCCCCCTTGAAACCCCAAATCTCCCTCTTTGAAACTCTCAAAAACCCCCTTTGGTGTTCGAAAAAGTTGGGAAGCATGATTGTTGGACATGCTGAAAATGCTGGTAGGTAAATTTTTTTCCATTCCCCACAACATTTCCTATTCCTAACCAAAATCCAACCTCATTATATGGGTTACATTTTGTTTGTCATCTTTAAAAACTTGGAATTAGGATGAGTTTTAAATTTTAGTCATTTGGTAAAGAGGTAAGGAATGAATGACTTGTAAAAATGTGCTAAATTTTTCTTACAGCTCTCTGTCTAGCTCCAGTTTCCTTGTCTACTTTTAACACAGCATTGGCTATACTCATTGCTTCTGTCACAAATGTAACTGTCAAGAAACTAAATGAATATAAAATAAATGGGCCATGCTCTGGCAAAAGGAGTTTTGATGAATCTCTGTGATGCACTATACAAAGCAAACCATCACAATTATGGATCCATAAAATGCAGTTTATCTGACAGCCAAGTGAGTCATTAGGTAGAGTAGTACTTTGTTACACAGGAAATTTAACGTTGGCAAAAGATATTTACTCATGTCAGCCTGCATGGACTGTGCAGGCTGACATAGGTTGATACTTTTAGCAGATGCATTAAACACCCTTTTCACAGAACATGTTTCAAATCAATTTGTTACTTCTTCACCACTCAACCCCCAGCATTTTTTCCCTTTCCTACAATGTTTTGGACCCATTTCAAGGTAACTCCTATCATTTAAGCCAATTTTGCCTGCAAATGCTTTGGATTTGGACAGGTCCTAACATTTATCATTTGGAAAAGATTTCATTAATGTTTCCTTGACTCTTTACCACATATTGACGAATTTTAACGCATCTGGAAAATAAGACTTTTGAAAACATCGTGGGAAAAGGAGAAAATGCTGGTAACCAGCATTTTCTCCTCATCCCATGATGTTATCTAACCTTTTAGAAACAAACCCTATCATTTAAGCCACATTTAATTTGTCGTCTGCAAATGCTTTGAATTTGGGCTAGTCTAAAATTTTGTCATCTAGTAAAGAGTTAAACAACAAGTCTGGAAATATTCTAATCATATATACTGGTAAATTGTAGACTCATTTATACTTGCCATTATTCTTACATACACAGTGAAAAAAGGAGATAATCAATGAAAGTGCTGATAGTAGTCTGTTCTCCATTGACAGCTCTAAATTTCTATTAACAGACTCCATTATTTACCAAGTGGTCTGGAGTCTTTTAGAACCCTGAGGAAGAGGCCTTTTGAAAGCCTTTGTCATCTGCAAATACATGTACATGTACTTTGATCAAGGGTAAGTCTATAATTTTATTGCCTAGTAAAGTAAAGCAAACCAACCTCATGAAGGAAAGCACAATGATGGTGATGAGACTTAGAAGCCAGCCTGCAGTCTGGAAAGCTTTGGGCATGGTCAGGGCTCCTGTTCCAACAATCAGGTTGAAGACATACACCAAACCAACCTGAAATGTAAGATTGCTGGACTATTGAAATCAATACTCTTCAAAAATAGACTTCTATTAAACTACAGCTGACATCTTTGAAAAACAATGTGGAAAAAGGAGAAATTCCTTATTACAAGCTGTGACTTGTTACAAAGAAAGACTTTATAACAAAATCACAAAAAAAGCTCCCAAAAGACATATCAGATAAATGCAATAAAAGCACTTAGCTGGAGCTTTTAAATCCTTACCGAACGACAAAATTTTGGACTTGTCCAAACTGAAAGCATTTGCAGACCGCAACATAAATGTGTCTCAAAAATTGAAATTTGTTTGTGGAAGGGTAGAAAATATTGTGTAAAGAGGAGAAAATGCTGGTTACCAGCATTTTCTTCTTTTCCCAAAATGTTTTCAAAAGGGTTTTTTCTCAGGGTCATTAAAACTCGGGATTATTTGCTATAGGGTCAATGTAGAAAAACAGACTGGGGCATCTGACATTTTAGTAGAAATGCTTTAATTAGCCTCAGAGAATGTATTTACTGAAATACCGTGACACTCATTACTCCACCCGATTTGCATTTGTTAATTTCAGAGTGAGGTTTCATGAAAACAGCAATAGATTTCATAAAAAGGACTTCAGATTTCATAAATAGGACTTCAGATTTCATAAAAAGGAGTCCTTCACACAATAACATACTTAAAATTTCATGAAAATGAGCATTTTTTTTTTGTCTGTGTGAAAAAGACTAGATTTCAAGATAAGGATATTAGTTTCCACAAAAAACAGATTTAACCCTTTACCACACTATCCCAACTATCTCCTTTTCCCACAATGTTTTCTATCCTTCCAAAAGCATATTTCAATTTTTATGTCACATTTATTTTGTTGTCTGCAAATGCTCTCAATTTGGACTACGCTAAAATTTTGTCATTTGGTGTTAAATAGGATTGTTGCCTCAAAAATTGATTTTAATTTTCTTGTTAACCCTTTACCACACAATCCCGAGTTTTAACGACCCAAGGAAGAAAGCCTTTTGAAAACATTGAGGGATAAGGAGAAAATGCTGGTAACCAGCATTTTCTCCTTTACCCACAATGTTTTCTACCCTTCCATGGAACACTTTCAGTGTTTCAGTCATCTTGACTTTGCCATCTGCAAATGCTTTCAATTTGGACAAGTCTAAAATTTTGTTGTTTGGTAAAGGGTTAAAGGATACTTGATTGAATAATTAGGATTTGGTTTATTTGACATGGCTATCTCAAAATAATTGTTTAAATTCCTTTTCTTGTAATATGTATAGTTATAATTGCGCAATGGATTCCCCTTTTTACAGAGCCTTTAAATTTGCATAGTGCTGAACCTTGATATAATTGCTTTTACAGACAGTGTAAACCAGGATCATATTGCACAGAATATGCAATCTGATCTTGGATCTACATTGTCTGTTTCATTGCCAATATTCTGTCAAAAAGAGCTATAAAAATTGCAATTCCTGCACATTAGGTTTTGTCTTAATGTGTCCATTTTACTAATTTAGCACTACAGGGGTAAAAATGAACCATGCTCTGTAAAAAGGGGGCTTTAATGCATCTCCATAATGCGTTGTACCAAGCAAGACATCACATAATGAGGTATCCATAACATCCATATAGACTGACTGGATAGTGAGGTAGACTGGTCCTTGGACCTGCATAAACTTTATAAATAGTAAGAAGTTTCAACCCATGTCAGCCTGCTCAGAATGTGCAGGCTGACATGGATCAATACTTTTTGCAGATGCATTAAGCCCCCTTTTCACAGAGCATGACTCAAATCTGTACGCCCTGCATCATTATCTACATTAGCTCTTTCGGCGTCAAATAAACTAATTCGGCCCCTTTTGATGGCTGTAAATACAATCCTCCTGAAGATTTTTATCATATAGGCTTGACAAAACAAGTGGATGGCATAGATCAAAGATCAGACTACACGTTCTGTGCAGTCTGATCTTAATCTATGCCGTCCGCGAAAGTCCCTGTTTTCGCCTATGGCGCTGAAAGGGTTAGACAACGAATAAACTTTGAGCCTCTAAGTCTAAACCTCCGAGTGAGACCTTGTAGAATAACTGAAGATTTAACCCTTTCATACGAGTAGTAACAGAGTGAAGAAACAGCTGCTGCACAAATAGTAATTCAGTTATATGCAGGAGTTGTATTTTTACGAGCTGTAATATGTTTGTTGTATGCTTGATGTCACGGAGCGTGAGAGCGGGAGGGAGAGACATATTTACCCATTTGTTGTATTGTGTTCCGGTCTCGGTGAATGTGTCTGGCATGTTTGCGTCATTTACTCTGCAGTAGAGTTATTTGTTTCCTATCATCGCCTCAGACTACAAGGAAATAAAATCAGAAATGTCATAAATAAACTCATGAAAGTTTTATCTGTATCATGTTGCCCTTTGGTTACTAATTCAATTCTGCATCTAAACGCTTCCGTCACATGATTTGACATATCGCTTACAGCATTACAAAAATAAAATTTAATTTTATGGTCTAAGGGAAAGAACTCGTACAATCTTCAAATTAAAATTAAGTATGAGTGCGCTTGTACATGAAGAGTGGCGTTTTTAAATTGTAAATATAGAGCATATCCTAGTTGAATTCTGATCACCTGCAAAACACTATTTTTTCCGAATCTATCCATTCGGTTGCTAAACAATGAGCTACCAGTAACATTTACCTACCAGTACCAGTCTTATATACCTCAAACGGCTCTAACATTCAAAGAAAAGTGGTATTAGGCCTGGACTTGGTTGTCGGTTTTTCGTCCAAACCAATATCCAAACAAAGCCATATAGTGGTTTTGCCGGAGTTCGTCTGGTTTGTTAAAATCAATCAAGATGAATAATCTTATAGGGATTTTTAATCTTCCATTTAAACCTAATATAGATCTAGTTCTATATTTAAGACAACAGATCTAGTTCTATGTTTAAGACAACTTGATAAATATTTTTAGTGCATGCAGGAATCGTACTTTACGATCCCTGGTGCATGCGAGCATGTTTACACTCGTGTACAAACAGGGACCTCTTACTTTTTTTTGCTAGAAAACTGTGTCACTTACAAGGAGAATTTGAGTCACAGTCTGGCAAAAGGGGGCTTAATGCATCTCCGTAATGCGTTATACCAAGCAAGTCATCACAAAATTATGGATCCATAAATGCCATTTTTTTTTAAAAACAACTAACTAAATCATGTGGTTAACTGGTCCTGAGACATACAAAGAGTTGACCAACAGCGAAAAGTTTCGGCCGAGGTCAGCCTGCGCGGACTGCACAGGCTGACCTGAATCGACACTTTTCGCAGATGCACTAAGCACCCTTTTCACAGAGCATGACTCATTTGTTTCTAGAATCTGATGTTCCAATCCATTCTTCAAAATGTCATTGTGTACGTGGTAAAACCAAAAGGTAAAGGTGATACAAGGGACGTCACTCTTCAACATGTTTCAAAAGCAAAGTGATGGAGACTCTTCTCAAGCCATTCGTGGAATAGGAGGGGAAAAAAATTAAGAATTTCTTACACAGATCAGCGATCTGCTGCTACCTTGCCAAAAGTGATCCAACAAAATCTTGAGTGGCTTTAGCTACTGCTGAAAAGTTTCAACACAATAAGATCATCCAGGTTTGTTTTCATTTGGAGGCAATTTTCCGCCAAATTTGAAGGTACGAGTCTTTCGTAACTTAACAGTCTACATAATTAAATTAAATTTCGAGATGAATGAGTTAAAGTCTATTAGATGTTCATTTTCTACCCTATGGTGCTTTTTGGTGAAAAACATAATAATTTCCTTTCAGTTCCATTGATTAAGTAGCAAAAATTCATTATTGAACGAACAAACCATTCTAAAAAACTTTGTGCGAGCTGGATTGGGGACGAACAGGCCGCGGAGCTTATAAGGGAAGTAACTCTAAAATGTAATATGACAAGAAAGAGTAAGAGTTTTTTCCCTTAGACCATAAAATGAAATGAGAACCAAACCTCAATACTTGCAAAAAAATAACGAATACCTAATCAAAACAGCTACTCTTGATAATACCGTCTTACCAGCTGTGATAATTGATCATTTAAGTGGAAAAATCTCGAATTTAAATGTCGTACAATTCCGAAACAGTTCATAGATATTGATAAATATTTTTAATTTAACAGTCAATCTTGAGTTTCATACTGAGCAGGGATCGTATATACACATGTATATACGATCCCTGTACTGAGCGACACTGAATTTGAGCGATAGTACTTTATGTAGATCTGATCTACATGTTAATACCATACAATTTGGTGAAATGTAAAATTCAGATTTTCATTTTTGTTCGGTCTTATGTTAAACATATATTGGTGGACATACTTTCGATCTATTTCACGAGCTGATCAGGTAACTTTCGATACTTGAATACTTGCTGGGGGGGGGGGGTTCATTGCCATCAGCTATTAGAAAATATACTTATACAAACTTCAATCACTTCCACATCTAACAGTTTACCTTACCATCTCGAATTTTAACGACCCTGAGGAAGGAGACTTTTGATAACATGGTCAGAAAAGGAGAAAATCCTGGTAACGGTAACCTTTTCTCAAAATGTTTTCCTTCCATCCAAGTCAAAAATGATCGTTTTAACATTTAATTTCCCGTTCTTCAAACGCTTTAATTTGTTTAAGTCAAAAGTTTTGCCGTTTGGGAAAGACTTAAAAGATTCAGGTTATTATCGGGATATAGATTTTAAAAAAAAAAGTCATTTGTTTTTCGCGAAAATTTTATGACATTTTCCATTCGATTCCGTCGACATCGTCGCAATATAGAGAATATTCATCTAGAACAAACAAAGCTCAGAGACCAAAAAGCCTGGTCGCTCTTAAGGAATATTTTTGAATCCACTTATGAAGGTGTGTACATTTATGAGGTACCAACAGGTGCGGAATGACATACCTTTTGATGATCTGACTTTGGGACGAACTATCCAAAAGAAAAAAAAACATAAGGGACGTAACTCTAATGATTTCCCTAGTAAAAAGATTAAAATAAAAAGAATATTTTTTGCCTCTATAGACCTTTAAATGTGGGGAAATCACGGACAGCATGCTTTTAGGTACCGCTTAGTCCTTAGTATCTACCCTTTCAAGTTACAAGGCATGCTAACTGACCCGATTGTTCAGTACCGGATGACGAGAGATTGATGTCGACTGGAGAAAGATCGCTGCTGAATAGGTGTTTTCCTGTAATAACAACGCAAGTAATTTCTACATTTACGTTTGTGATGTATCGCCCATAGGGAAGAAGAATTATAAAAAAAAAAAAACATTGCGGGAATTGGGTAAAAGTTTGTAACTAGTAATTTCTCCTATTCCCACAATTTTTCCCACAGTTTTGCCGATCAAATTTATAACAAGAGCCTTGGAACGAAAAGATCAAGGAACTAATTAGTTCAGGAATACATTTTATTTATCCAGTCCCGGGGGAACAAGCCTCGTGACGAAAAAACTCGAGACGATATAGCTTTCGGACGAACCACTGTAAGCACATATGGGACATAACTTAAAATTACAAAGTAAAGAAAGTAAGAGTTTTCTCCCTTAGACCATAAAAATGAGAGAAAGTCCCCTGCTCACTACTTTTTCTCATCCGAGTTTTTGACTAACGAACCAAGTTACCAGATGTGATAATTGATTCAGTTGAAAACTTCAGTTTAAGTAATCCTTAGGCTGCTAAACATAACCCTTGGGCCTTTTGGAAACAGTGTTGATCAAGAGCAGACTGCACAGAACGTGCAGTCTGATCTTGGATCTACACTGTCAGATAAGGACATAATTATCTTTTCCCCAAAAAGAAATAGCAAAATTTGGGTTGTTATATCAGCTTGTAAGTTCCATTTCCCCTATTCATAAGGATAAGCGTTAATATAAAGTCAGTACATAACAAAGAGGTTGACGTGTTTTACTTCAGTTGCAGAAAGTTTGTTACCAAATTTAGAGGTGATCTTCAACCCTTGTAGCTAAATATGCTCTATGAAAAGGGGGCTTATTGAATCTGCGAAAAACATCGACCCAGGTCAGCCTGCGCACTTCGCGCAGGCTGACCAGGGCCGAGACTTTTGGCTATCCTTCAATTTTCCATATGTCCAAGAACCACTCTACCTCATGATTAAGTCGGTCATTAAAAAAAAGTAGCTATTATGGATCCATAATTATGTGATGACTGGCTTGGTCTTACGCATCACAGAGATGCATTAAGCCCCCTTTTGCCAGAGCATGTCTCATGTGAAATGGATCAGTCCAAGTCACTACTATAGATTAAAAATATTGCAATTTCGGTAACATTTTTCTCAGAATACCTTGCAAAGACAGTGATCTTGATCTGCGTTATCTACAAAAGCAATTAACTATTTACCAAATGACAAAATATTAGACTGGTCCAAATGGAAAGCATTTGCAGACGACAAAATGAACATGATCTGAAACTTGTGTTGGGAAGGGTAGAAAACATTGTGGAAAAGGAGAAAATGCTGGTTACCAGCATTTTCTCCTTTTCCCACAATGTTTTCAAAAGGCTTCTTCTCCAGGGTTGTTGAAACTCGGGGTTGCGTGGTAAAGAGTTAAATACTGGTCTAGTGCTACAAGCGAACAATACTCATGCATGTCAATTATGACCCTAAGGAGAAAGGCTTTTGGAAACTTTGTGACAAAAGGAGAAAATGCGGGTAACCAGCACTTCTTCCTTCTCCTACAATATTCTCTACCCTTTTTATGCCACATTTTCAATTGATGGAGCCACATTTGTTATGTAGACATGCTCTCATTATGGGTTACAATCCTGACTTTTGATGACCCTCAGAAATAAGGCTTTTGAAAACATTGTGGAAGAACAAGAAAATACTGGTAACCAGCATTTCTTCTTTTCCCACAATGTTATCTCCCTTTGGAAAGACAAATTTCAAGTTTTAAGTAACATTTAAAATGTTGTCTACCAATTCTCTAAATTTGGACATCTTACTTTTTGTTTAGTAGTAAAGAGTTAATAGATGATTTCAAACAAGTGAAAGCATTCAGGCATACCGAGAAATTTCTAGTTACAAACAATTTTCTCTTTTGTCACAAATTTTTTTTTTAAAAAACTGTTTCCTCCAACTAGCAGAAGGAGTCATCTTCAGAAGGTTTGAGTTAACCCTGCACCAAACAATACAGAGATTTAACAACCCTGAAAAACAAGCCTTTAGAAAACATTTTGGGAAAAGGAGAAAATGCTGGTAACCAGCATTTTCCCCTTTTCCTACAATGTTTTCTTCCCAATCAAGGACAAATTCCATCTTTTGAGCCACAATTAAGCTGTTGTCTGCAAATGCTTTTAATTTGGACAGGTCTATGTTTGTCGTATGGTAGAGTTCAAACTAGCAGATAAGACTGAAAGTTTGTTTCCAGCAAGCAAGTTTCATTTATCGGTTGGAAGCAATAGTGTTGATAAATTACTGTGTATGGAGTGCCTTGCCTAAAGACACTTAACATAGGACCCCCAATCACAAAGATGAGATGTTTTGTCTAGTTCTAGTGGTGTCTGTATATGGGATAATATAAACAGTACATAACAAAAGCTGACTTGAGAGTTTTTTATTAGTTTTCAAACAGATTATCAACTTTACAAAATTGTCCCACAACCACGTACACATAGGCTGGTTGTGGTCAGACTGATCATAAATCACACAAAGGTCAATCTTATAAAGGCAGGAATAATCCTTGTTTTAATCCCAGTAATAAAGAAAATAAATCAAGAAAAGGAGCAATTGCTTGTATTTAAGAATTTTGAGCTGTTTACAAGCAACTTCTCTTTGTGCCAAAATATTTTCAAAACAGTCTGTTGCAAGACGAAAAAGTCATCTGCATTTGGTAGGAACTTAATCTATTCAAGCACAGTTCATTTTTTTACCCTTCAAAAAATAATCCTCCGATTTAACCCTTTACCAAACAATCCCAAGTTTTAACGACCTTGAGGAAGAAGCCCTTTGAAAACATTGTGGGAAAAGGAGAAAATGCTGGTAACCAGCATTTTCTCCTTTTCCCATCATGTTTTCTACCCATTCAAAGACAAATTCCATCATTTGATCCACATTTATATTGTCGTCTGCAAATGCTTTCAATTTGGACAAGTCCAAGATTTTGTCTTTTGGTAAAGGGTTAATGACCCACAGTAAAAAACATTTTGATAACTTCCTGGGTTTTCTATCCTTTCAAAGACAAATCCCAACATCTGAATTATCATCTGCAACTGTTTTCAATTTAGCAAAGTCTTAAATTTTGTCTTCTTTTAAGAGGTTAAATCTGTCTTAGATATGTATCCAATGAAAATCCTCCTTATATCCGTCCTGTGTTCTGCATGAGTGTCAATTGTGTCACAAACTCCTGGCTATGGCTGCCTTCCAGTGCTTTCAGAGCTCGCAGGTTGATAGATCCTACTTTTTCTGGACTGCCATAGTTAGTCTCTGCTTTGATGTAGTCAAGCCAGATATCTAAACATTAGGTAATATATATTTAGAGTCTAAATCACTAACTGCGACACAAACTTACTCCAAAACTTACTCTTTGATGTTGTCAAGCCAGATTTCTAAACACAAAATGAAATGAGCCATGCTCTGTGAAAAGGGAGCTTAATGTATCTATGAAAAGTATCGACCCAGGTCAGCCTGTGCAGTCCATGCAGGATGACCTGGGCTGAAACTTTTCGCTACTGGACAATTTTCTGTATGTTCAAGGACCATTCTACCTCATGATTAACCCTTTCCCAAACAAGCCCTGGTTTTCAAGTGTCTGCAGTACAAGTCTTTTGAAAACACTGTGGGAAAAGGAGAAATTGCTCTTAGCGAGCAATTTCTCCTTTTCCCACAGTGTTTTCTACCCTTCTGGAGTACTTACTCTCATTTTCATCAATTTAAAATTGTCGTCTGCAAACTCTTTCAATATGGACCAGTCTAAAATTTATCGTTTGGGAAAGGGTTAAGTAGGCTTTTAAAAAAGTGGCTATTATAGATCCATGTTTATGTGATGGCTTGACAGGTATAACACTACATCACAGAAAGGCATTAAGCCCCCTTTTCCCAGAGCATGGTCCAAATATATTGAGGGCCTGAATTACTAAACACAACATGAACCTACTCTGAAAATAAACAGACAAAATTTCTAAAAACTAGAAATACAGGTAAAGTCCTTTACAGAAAGAAATCTGTATTTGCTTTAACTCTTTACCAAGTGACAAAATTTTGGGCTGGACCAAATTGAAATCATTTGCAGATGACAATTTCAATGTGGCTCAAATGGTGCATTTTTCTTTGATAGGGGAGAAAACATTGTGGGAAAAGGAGAAAATGCTGGTTACCAGCATTTTCTCCTTTTCCCCCAATGTTTCCTTTTCAGGGTCATTAAAACTCAGGATTGCGTAGTAAAGAGTTAACTCTTTACCGAACGACAAAATTTTGGACTGGACCAAATTCACACCATTTGCGGACGACAAATTAAAAGTTGCTAGGGTAGGGTAGAAAACATTGTGGGAAAAGGAGAAAATGCTGGTAACCAACATTTTCTCCTTTCCCCAAATTGTTTTCAAAAGCTTTCTTCCATAGGGTCGTTAAAAGTCAGGATTGTGTGGTAAAGGGTTCATGCTAAGTCAAAGACTTTTTACCACTTGGCAAAATTCCAGACTCACCCCTATCAAAAGCTTTGGCTGACAACAAATTGAATAAGGCTTAAATGATGTGATTTATCTTTGCGGAAATCATTGTGGAAAACGGAGAAAATGCTAGTTACCAGCATTTTCTCCTTTTTTCCACAATGCTTTCAAAAGCCTTCCCCTCAAGGGTCATAAAAGCATGGGATTGTCTGGGAAAAGATTAACTCTCCTGAAACAATTAACTCTTTGCCAGATTACAAAATTTTAGACTTGTCCAAATTGAAAGCATTTGCAGTCGACATACTGAATGAGGCTGAAATTAATGGATTTGTCTGGAAAAGGGCAGAAAACATTGTGGAAAATGCTAGTTACCAGCATTTTCTCCTTTTCCCACAATGTTTCAAAAAGCCTCTCTTTCCCAGTGTCTTTAAACTGGGGATTGTTTGGTAAAGAGTTAAATGACTGTAATGTACATTTTTTCCCCACATTACCTGGGCTGGTTTTCCCATGTTGAAGAGTGGCATCTTCAAAAGCTCTACGAATCAAAGCCATCTTCTGTCTGATCTGACATTTCTCTATGTTTATGTACTTCTTGAAAAAGGAAAGTGGAACTGGTGGGGACTGAGAAATTCTGCAACAAATAAACACAATTTTAATTCTTCACCAGATGACAAAATTAAAAGCATCCACATTTAAGGGTCTGCAGACTGCAGACAAGAAATTAACCCTTTACCACACAATCCCGACTTTTAACGACCCTAAAAAGGAAGCCTTTTGAAAACATTGTGGGAAAAGGAGAAAATGCTGGTAACCAGCATTTTCTCCTTTTCCCAAAATGTTTTCTACCATTCCCAAAACAAATTTCAATTTTTCAATCACATTTATTTTGTCATCTGCAAATGCTTTCAATTTGGACTAGTCTAAAATTTTGTCGTTTGGTAAAGAGTTAAACGTCTCCCAACTGATAATTAACCCTTTACCAAATGACACTATTTTAGATTGGTCCAAATTGAAAGCATTTGCAGACGACAAATTAAATGCAACTCAAATTGTTGAATTTGTTTCTGAAAGGTAACAAAACATTGTGGGAAAAAGAGAAAATGCTGGTTACCAGCATTTTCTCCTTTTCCCACAATGTTTTGAAAAGGCCTCTTTCTTAGGGTCGTTTAACCCTTTTCCCAAACGACAAGTTTTAGACTCTCAAATTCAAAACATCTGCAGACAACACATTCAAAGTTGGTACAAATGAGCTTAAGCTCTCTGATAGGGTAGAAAACATGACGGGAAAAGGAGAAAACACTGGTTACCAGCATTTTCTCCTTTTCCCACAATGTTTTCAAAAGTCTTCCTTCCCAGGGTCGTGAAAACCAGGTATTGTTTGGTAACGGGTTAAAGTCAGGATTGTGTGGTAAAGGGTTAAAGCATTTGACAGAAGTACAGAAAATATCATGGGAAAAGGAGAAAATGCTGGTCATCAGCATTTTCTCTTTTTCCTAAAATGTTTTCAAAGGCCTTCTTTATGATAGTCCTTACAACTCCAGGTTGTAGTAAATGGGTTTTCATTTAGGTCTGTAAAACAACAATACATTCATGATATCAAAAGCATGATTCTGCAACTGATGGCTAGTAGATGACATTAATAACATGACATAATCATTACTTCTACTCAGCATAAAACACATCAATAGCAAATAAATACTGAATATTATATTGAAATAACTTTCCTGAAGCTTGCATTTGCTTTGAGCATTGTGAGAAAATTTCATATTGCGCAAAATCGAAAGTCAAATTCTAGCCTCAAAATTACTAACATTCAAAGATAAGATGTACCTCAAATGATGAGTTCTGACTATCAGAGAGGTAAAAAACATGGTGGAAAATGGAAAAAGCCCACAACCAGGATTTTCTCCTTTTTCCAAACAGCCTTTTCTTCAGGGTTGTTAAAACTCCTGATTGTGTGGTAAAGACTTAACTCTTTACCACACAATCCCGACTTTTAACGACCCCAAAAAGGAAGCCTTTTGAAAACATGATGGGAAATGGAGAAAATGCTGGTAACCAGCATTTTCTCCTTTTCCCACAATGTTTTCTACCCATCCCATAGTGAATTTCAATTCTTAAGTCACATTTAATTTGTCGGCTGCAAATGCTTTCAATTTGGACTAGTCTAAAATTTTGTCGTTTGGTAAAGAGTTAGTAAGTGATCTGCAAATTACTTCAAATTCAACAAGTCTATAATTTCATTGTCTGGTAAAGGGTTTAATAATTATGCACCCCTGGATTCATGATATTGTGTCAAAAACTATTAAAATTTTATCAAAAACCTTTTTTGTCAAAGATCCATCTTGCCTCAGTGACATTTTGCCACATACTATGACTAGTCGAAGCAATAATTTGCCTAGCTTTGTCAAACTGTGTCGAATCTCAACAAAAATTGTCCAGATGTAGAATAAACAACAAGAGCATTTGCATAAAATTCCACCATCAATCCATCTGTGTAACATTTTAACCCTTTACCAGACGACAAAATTTTAGCCTGGTCCAAATTGAAAGCATTTGCAGACGACAATTTCAATGTGGCTCAAATGGTGCAATTTTTCTTTGATAAGGCAGAAAACATTGTGGAAAAAGGAAAAAATGCTGGTTACCAGCATTTTCTCCTTTTCCCACAATGTTTTCAAAAGGCTTCTTTCCCATGGGTGTCAAAAGACGGCATTGTGCGGTAAAGGGTTAATTTGACTCCACCATCTAAAGTTGGTTTTATTTAATCTAGAAGCAAATGATATGAGCAATCCCCCTTTAAATATTGTATCCCAGATCAAGGATACATAAAAAAAAACAAGAGGGCCATGATGGCCCTGAGTCGCTCACCTTAGTAGAGTGCCTTTAAGGTTTTTCTTTAATTTGACTATGTGACCTAGTTTTTGACCACAGGTGACCCAATTTCAAACTCATATTTCATGAAGACAAACATTTTGACCAATTTTCAAGTCAATTGAGCAAAAAATGTGGCCTCAAGTGCCCTACAGATATTTCTTTAATTTGACCTAGTGATCTAGATTATGACCCCAGATGACCCAAATTTGAACTGGTCTTTGACTATATCAAAAGAAACATTTTAACCAATTTTCAAATCAAATGAATAATAAATGTGGCCTCTAGAGTGCCCACTAGCTATTTCTTTAATTTGACCAAGTGACCTAGTTTATGACCCCAGTTGACCCAAATTCAGACTCATGTGAGATTTTACAAAGACAAACATTCTGACCAATTTTCAAGGCAATTAAGCAAAGAATGTGGCCTCTAGAGTGCCCACAAGGTATTTCTTTATTTTGACCTAGTGACCTAGTTTATGGTTCCAGGTGACCCAAATCCAAACTCATCTGGTATTTCATCAAGACAAACATTCTGGCCAAATTTCAGGTCATTTGAGCAATAAATGTGGCCTCCAGAGTGCAAACAAGGTATTTCTTTAATTTGACCCAGTGAACTAGTTTATGACCCAAGTTGACCCAAATTAATCTTATGTGAGACTTTATAAAAACAAACTTTCTAACTAATTTTTAAGGCAATTGAGCAAATAATGTGGCCTCGAGAGTGCCAACAAGGTATTTCTTTAATTTGACCTAGTGACCTAGTTTATGACCCAAGATGACCCAATTTTGAACTCAATGAACTTGTTGCGCTTAGATGGGCAAACAAACTTAGAAGAGAATCACTACATACCAAATATCAAAGCTCTACGCCTTCGAGTTTTAAAGAAGAATTTTAAAGTTTTCCATCTTTGTTCCTATGTTTGAACTTGTGACCCCCGGGGCTGGGCCAGTTTTGACCCAGGGGCATCATATGAACAAACTTGGTAGAGGTCCACTAGCAAATGCTACATACCAAATATCAAAGCTCTACACCTTCCCGTTTAAGAGAAAAAGAAATTTAAAGTTTTCCTTCTTTGTTCCTATCTTCGAACTTGTGACCCCCGGGGTGGGGCCAAATTTGACCCAGGGGCATCATATGAACAAACTTGGTAGAGGTCCACTCTGAGATGCAACATACCAAATATCAAAGCTCCACACCTTTCAGTTTCAGAAAAGAAGAATTTTAAAGTTTTCCTTCTTTGTTCCTATGTTCGAACTTGTGACCCCAGGGGCTGGGCCAGTTTTGACCCAAGCAGCATCCTTGGAACAAACTTGGTAGAAGTCCACTAGGAGATGCTACACACCAAATATCAAAGCTCTATGCCTTCCCATTTAAGAGAAAAAAAAAATTTAAGTTTCCCTTCTTTGTTCCTATGTTTGAACTTGTGACCCCCGGGGCAGGGCCAATTTTGACCCCAAGAGCATCATATGAACAAACTTAGTAGAGGTCTACTAGGCAATGCTACATACCAAATATCAAAGCTCTATGCCTTCTAGTTTTACAGAAGAAGATTTTTAAAGTTTTCCTTCTTTGTTCCTATGTTGGAAATTGTGACCCCCGGGGCGGGGCCAGTTTTGACCCCAAGGGCATCATATGAACAAACTTAATAGAGGTCCACCAGGAGATGCTACACACCAAATATCAAAGCTCTGTGCCTTCCCATTTAAGAGAAAAAAAAAATTTAAGTTTCCCTTCTTTGTTCCTATGTTTGAACTTGTGACCCCCGGGGCAGGGCCAATTTTGACCCCAAGGCCATCATATGAACAAACTTAGTAGAGGTCTACTAGGCAATGCTACATACCAAATATCAAAGCTCTATGCCTTCTAGTTTTACAGAAGAAGATTTTTAAAGTTTCCCCTCTTTGTTCCTATGTTGGAAATTGTGACCCCCGGGGCAGGGCCAGTTTTGACCCCAGGGGCATCATATGAACAAACTTAATAGAGGTCCACTAGGAGATGCTACATGCCAAATATCAAAGTTCTACGCCTTCAAGTTTCAGAGAAGAAGATTTTTAAAGTTTTCCTTCTTTGTTACTATGCTCAAAACTTGTGACCTCTGGGGTGGGGCCAGTTTTGACCCAGGGGCATCATATGAACAAACCTGGTAGAGGTCCACTAGGCAATGATACATACCAAATATCAAAGCTCTAAGCCTTCCAGTTTCAGAGAAGATGATTTTTAAAGTTTCCCCTCTTTGTTCCTATGTTTGAACTTGTGACCCCCGGGGCAGGGCCAGTTTTGACCCCAAGAGCATCATATGCACAAACTTGGTAGAGGTCCACTAGGAGATGCTTCATGCTAAATATCAAAGCTCTATACCTTCTAGTTTTACAGAAGAAGATTTTTAAAGTTTTCCTTTTTTGTTCCTATGTTTGAAATTGTGACCCCCGGGGCAGGACCAGTTTTGACCCCAGGGTCATCATATGAACAAACTTGGTAGAGGTCCACTAGGAGATGCTACATGCCAAATATCAAAGCTCTACACCTTCAAGTTTCAGAGAAGAAGATTTTTAAAGTTTTCCTTCTTTGTTACTATGCTCAAACTTGTGACCCCAAGGGCGGGGCCAGTTTTGACCCCAGGGGCATCAAATGAACAAACTTGCTAGAGGTCCACTAGGAGATGCTACATACCAAATATCAAAGCTCTGCGCCTTCTAGTTTCAGAGAAGAAGATTTTCAAAGATTTTGCTTTTTTTTTCCTTTTTGTTGCCATGGCAACCAGAGTTGTGGGTGGAATTCAATTCTTTGAACAATTTTGGTAGAGCTTCACCCAAGGAACATCCCTGCCAAGTTTCATCAAGATTGGCCCAGTGGTTTAGGAGAAGAAGATGTTTAAAGAAATTGACGACAGACGACGGACACCGGACATAGGGCGATCACAATAGCTCACCTTTAGCATGTTGTGCTAAGGTGAGCTAAAAATACGATAAATAAGAGTAAACATGATGAATAGTCCCTAATGGTTATAGCCAAATTAAAAAATTGATTGACAAAAATACTTTTCGACCATGTCATACTTAAGATCACATTTTGGTCATTTTTGGCAAACTGTCGCATTCAAAGAAACATTGCTTAACTCAAGAAAGGTCTTTGACAAACATTTTTCTTGACGAAAGGTCATAAAGTGAGTCAATTATTACCTGGTATACACTTTCCTTGCTTGTTCAATGCCACTGTTTAGATATTCAAAGTCAAGGTAAATTTCTTTAGCTGGACCACTGAGATCAAAACGGTCATTCAGACAGGTCTGGAAAATAAACATACTTATCAATATTTAACTGTTTCACTACATTTATGTTTTCAACAACTAAGTTAAAGAAATTCAAGTACTAAGATATTTTAACACCATAGAAAGTAATCTAGACTGACTGAAACAGCATTTGTCACTGTACCACAGGACAAAATTTTAGACTTGCCCAAATAGAAAGAATTTGCAGACAATAAATTAAATGTGCCTCATATCAAATGGATTTGTCTTTGAAATGGTACAAAACATTGTGGGAAACCATTGTGGTTACCAGCATTTTCTCCTTTTCCAGCAAAGTTTTCAAAAACTTTTTTCCTCTGTGTTTTCAAAACTTGGGATTGTTTGGCAAAGGATTATAATACCAATTTAACTCTTTACCAAACAACAAAATTTAAGACTACTCCAAATTGAAAGCAGTTGCAGACGACAAATGTGACTGAAAAATTGAAATTTGTTGTAGGAAGGGTAGAAAACATTGTGGGAAAATGAGAAAATGCTGATTACCAGCATTTTCTCCTTTTCCCACAATGTTTTCAAAAGACTTCTTTCTCAGGGTCATTAAAAGTTGGGATTGAGTGGTAAAAAGTTAATAGAATGTGATTTGCCTTGACTGCAAGTCTGTGACAAGTTCTGGCTGAAACAGTACTTCATCTATGGTATTAAGGTCTTTCTTTTTGACCAGAAAACAGGCTGCAAAAGCTTAATGGTATTTAGGTCTTTCTTTTTTGACTAGAAAACAGGCTGCAAAAGCTCATGATTGTTTTTAGCTGTTTTACATCAATTTCAACAATACTTCACATATATCACAGCTGCCATTACACTTTCCATGTGCTCCTGAAATTTCTCTTTACTAGTACTAGGTATAGCACTCTTTCTAAGCTACTGGCTGCTTCCTCACAAAAAGAAAGTCATGTAGTTGGGATATCTTAAGTCACTTATCAAGCATGACAATACTTATTATCATCAGTCCATTAGAGTTATCCCTCTTTGAGTGTCCTCACTATAGATGCATTCTTTATAACGCTATTATTTACCTAACGTTTTACCACGCTTGACATCACCTTCTCTGCATGTTGCTATTGTTTATATGTTAGTTTATATATACGAGAGAGTCAATACAGATTGACATACACACAACGCCTTCATGATTTTCATAACTATAACTATACAATCCAGCCCACATTGGTGCCATGACCAGCTATTAACTAATAATGAATCTACAGAAGCTCATTTCATTAAGGGAAGGACATCAAAGATTTATTCAGAGAAAATTAGACGAAATCAATCGAAATGAAGAAATGTCACCTCTAGAACATTCATCGCTGATAGACTATCTTACGGAGAAAGCCGAGATCATCAAAGGACTGAATGAAAAAATCATCAACAGAGTGAAGACACTGAAACTGAAATCGTGGAATGTGAGGAATATTTATTCAACTTACATCTCAGAATTCAGAAACTCTGTGAGACTTCCCGGTAACAGACCCAAAACATCACAAACAACAGTTCCATAGATCATGATGAAAACCCAATACTACCACAAGACATGAGTATGAATTCATCTGCACACCATAATCTACCAAAACTTACAATACTTACTTTTGATGAAGATCTAATCAACTGGCAAACTTTCTGGGACTCTTATGAGTCATCTATTTATCTGAATACTACGTTATCTGACGTACAGAAATTCAACTACTTGAGATCTTTAGTTCAAGGTACAGCAGCACAGTGTATAGACAGGTTTCCTTTAACAAATGCGAACTATTCAAAGGCAGTGAATCTACACAAGGAGCGCTTCGGACAACCACAGAAAATCATTCATACATACATACATACATACAGTCTTTACTGGAACTTCCAAGACCAAATGACGACGTGGTAAGCCTAGAATGTTTTTATGATAACATGGAAACTTTTATTAGAGGCCTAGAATCACTCAGACAATCACAAGAATCTTATGGGTGTATGCTAGTACCAATAATTCTCGACAATTTACCTTGCAATATGAAACAAGACATGGCCTGAGAACATTGTAGTGTAAACTGGGAATTACAGGATTTAGGATAGGCAATATCCCAACAGATTTCGTTCAAGGAAGCTGCGGTACATCTGGCAACTCGCACTGTGAACCAGACATTCACATCCCCACAGCGTCATTCTTTGCGGCATCCAAATCAAAAATGAACAGACAGAAGAATGGTCACAAGAGTAACAACACCTACGGAAAATCTTTCAAGAAAGTGTGTCCTTTTTGTAGAGGTGAACATTTCCCGAACGAGTGAAAAATGGTTACGTCGTACAAATCCTGCATATCCATCATGAAGAGATTGTCTATGTTTTAACTGTTTACACAAACATCAAGTAGCATCCTGTCATTCAACAAATAGATGTCGTCATTGTCAGCGCAAACATCATTCGAGTATATGCGACAAATTTGCAAAGTAACTTCAAATTCAACACTCAACCCAAACGCTGCAAGTTTAACTGTACCTGCTACTACTGATGTTGATCCCCAACCCCGCCCCGAGAAAGCAATTTTTCACTCCAGGTCCTAGCCCAGACATGACGTGCTACTTAAGACAGCCGTCGCAGGGGTATGTTCTGATAGCGTATCCTTGGTGACCAATATTCTTTTCGATGAAGGAGCACAGCGTTCTTTCATCACCAAAGAATTGGCAGAAAAATTACAAATTGAGAAGACTGGCAGTGAAGTCGTTCATTTAGCATCGTTTGGTGACACAAGCCAGAGAGTCCAACATATGGATAAATGTACCATTCATCTCATCACGGAGGACAAGGAGAAGGCGAGACTTAATGTTTTGATTGTACCCAAAATTGCTGTTCCGCTTATCAGCCCACATTGAGCTCTCTTGTGCATATCTGGTTAGAAAATGAACAAGTCTTTTGAGACAGTGCGACAATACATGGATCCGTGACGATAAGATAAACCTACTTCCTTGGTTACCGTAACTAAGGGCTCACAAACAAACGCAGTAAATACATATGGAGTATAGCAGAAAGGCTACTTAAATCTTGCTATCATGACTGTTTCTATCGATTAAATCCCGGAAAAATATACCTTTTCATATGTGTCTGTTGATGATGGATCCTCGGTAAGAAATATATGAAAACTTGAACTTATTTACACAAGGATATGTACAAAAAGTGTGAATTTCATGGGCTACAGACAATGTAATACCTGCGCCAGCAAAGTTTTGACATCTATGAGAAAGAATGAAACACCTTACAAACCTCAATTTTGCTTAAAAATAATAGAATTAAAGATGATTAATATTTTTGTAAAGCTTGTTAAGTTGTCTCAACATCGTATTCAATAATAAATTACACTAAATTAGGCTACAAGCATTTTGAAATATTTATAGATTGTCTCATTCAACAGAGAGGTAGAAGTCTAAGAAATTTTTAAATAACAAGTTAAGGGAAAATGATTGCCTGATGAATTTAAAATGTGTAAAGTGTGCTGTCAGTTAACAAACTTGTTAATATCATTGGCGGTAGTTTGTTTTATCTTGTGATAGGCCTATACTGAAGACAACGGGTGGTCGAGTGGATTACAGGAGCAATCAAACACACATCCTATCAGTTAACAGTTTACCAACATACCCTTTGAAATAACAGATGCGCTAATCCACTTAAATATGGCAAAGTCAAAAGCTGATTTAATTAACTTAAGTTGCCTTTTGAGCTGAACTTCCTAAACTGCACAAAACAGAACTTAGTCTGTTTCATAAATGAAATCTACATGTACCTTCAGTAAAAGAATACATGTAAATAGACTTAATTTAAGTAGCAGATGGTTTGAATCCAAGAATAAACTGAATTTTTTGCACTCTGATCTGTTTCTACACATTCAGCATTCTTCACGCACCAAGGGTTAATGTTAATGTCAAATTGAAACAATGATGACACGTGCCCCCTTTTGGATGTGCGGAGGGTATTAAACAAGGTGTAGATATTTTAGTGAACATACTTTCTTTTTATTAGTAGTTCATATATTTTACCTTTGTTTTCCACTGTAAAACAGTTTATGGTTTTTTTTTCAGAGAGTTTCAGAGAAAAAAAAAAACTAACATTAATTAATCCATTGCGTAACATAGCATTGATCGAAACTCTTTGCTCATGTGCCTTTGTCAATCATAATCATAATGCAAACTTGTCATCTGTTCGTATATCTCACGTAAGCTGTACACGATCGCAAAGCGTATCTTTTAAACTTTTCCCAAAAATTCAAGCGCGAAAACACACATAATATCGCACTTCTCCAACATTAACAGTCGTTTGTTTGTGAGCCAAAATAGCAGACAGCAAGGCTGGACATCGGGCCAAATAAATGCGATGACCTGATTGGTCAAATATCGATTTCCACGGATCCATGTATGTCCAAACCAACAAGGTGCCTGTAAAGTAGACAAATTGTTAACTAACGCATACCAGGAAAGAAAAATGAACAAGAGGGCCATGATGGCCCTGTATCGCTCCACTGGCTTATAAATATAAACCATAAATAATAAACATTTCAATGCTGAGCCAAATGGTTTCAAAATGACTTACAAAGTTTTCTCTGTAAAAGCCCATATGAAAGTTGAGACCCGCAGGGCAAAGCCATTTTTGATCCCAGAGCTATAATTACTTGAACCCTGGTAGAGGTCCACAAGATAAAGCCATAGAAATAAGGTGATTTTCAAGTTTTGTCCATATGAAGCCTCTGTAAAACATAAGACCCCTGATGCAAGGCTAATTTAAAAAAAAAAATCAAAACAGGAAGATTTCTTAAGTTGTCACTATGTAAGCCCATGTAAAACTTGTGACCCCTGCAGCAGGGCCAATTTTGACCCCAGGGCTAAAGTTTTGGCCCACTTGGTAGAGGCCCACTAGATATAGCTACATGCAAAATTTGGTAGCTCTAGGCCTTATGGCTAGGTACAGGAAGATTTTTAAAGTTTTCTCTATATAAGCCTATGTAAAACTTGTGACCCCTGGGGCAGAGCCAATTTTGACCCCAGGGCTAAAATTTTGGCCCACTTGGTAGAGGCCCACTAGATATAGCTACATGCAAAATTTAGTAGCTCTAGGCCTTATGGCTAGGTACAGGAAGATTTTTAAAGTTTTCTCTATATAAGCCTATGTAAAACTTGTGACCCCTGGGGCAGAGCCAATTTTGACCCCAGGGCTATAATTTGAAGAAACTTGATAGAGGTCTACTACATAAAGCTACATGCCAAATTTGGTAGCCCTATGCCTTATGGTTTCTGACAAGAAGATTTTTAAAGATTTCCAATATTTTTCAGTTTTGTTGCCATGGCAACCAGAGTTTTTGAAGGAATCAAATTCTTTCAAGAAATTCTGAAGAGGACCATGGCAGGATCATTTCTGTGAAGTTTCATGAAAATTGGATGGGTAGTTTCAGAGAAGAAGATGTTTGAAATAAAAGTTAACGCACGGACGCATGGACGGACGGACGGACGGACGCACGACGGACACCGGGCCATGACATTAGCCCGCTGGCCTTCAGCCAGTGGAGCTAAAAATGAAAGACTTAATATATTTATATACTTGGGCCCTGCATCGCAATAAAATCTGCCTCTTAGTACAGAGGACTGCATTTGATTGTACTTCATATATGATAATAATATATGATACCATTGCATTTTGTTTATGCTAGGTCCCCATAGAAGGTCTGAATGTGCCTTTTACTTGGAGAGTTCCACTGATATGAATAATAAGTGTTCTAGTTTCATGAACTTCTGTCAAAATTGCTAAAAAAATATCTTTACCTCTAACATGTTGACAGTTGTGTCTCTGTCTAAGACACTAATGCTGTACTCAAGGATGTCACGAACCATTGGCCATATATCCTGTAAAAAAAAAAAAATTAACCCTTTACCACACAATCTCGTGTTAAAACAACCCCCAAGAAGTAGGCTTTTGAAAATATTTTGGAAAAAGGGAGGAAATGCTGGTAAACCAGTCAAAAACTAGGTCACCAGGTCAAATCCTTGAAAAACCTTGTGTACTCTCAAGAGGCTACATTTTCTGTCCAATACTGAAGAAATTTTGTCAGAAGGTTTGTCTTAATGGTATCTCAAACAGGTCCGAAAATGTGTCACATCGGGTCAAAAACCAGGTCACCAGGTCAAATCTTTGGTAACCCTTATGTACACTCTAGAAGCCACATTTTCAATCCAATACTCATAGAAGTTGGTCTGAATGTTTGTCTTGATGATATCTTGAATGAGTTGAAAACTAAGTCACAAGGCCAAATCTTAGAAAAACCTTGTACACTCCTGGGGCCACATTTTCTGTCCAACACTCATGAAAGTTCAAAGCTGGGTTGCATTGGGTCAAAGAGTAGGTCAATGGGTCAAATCTTTAAAAAAAAAAAAACTTTTGTACACACTAAATGCCAAATTTTCTGTCCAAAACTCATGAAAGGTCAAACAATCCTAACTAATAACACCCCCCCAGGGGAAAGGCTTTTGAAAACATTGTTAGAAAAGGAGAAAATACTGGTGACCAACATTTTCTCCTTTTCCAACAATGTTTTCTACCATTCCAAAGACAGAAATCATCTTTTGAGCACCAAAGAATCTGTCATCTGCAAATGCAAGCCTTAAATTTTGTCATCTGGTAGAGAGTTAAAATAGTAACACGAGGGCCATGATGGCCCTGGGTCGCTCACCTTAGTAGAGTGCCTTAAAGGTTTTTCTTTAATTTGACCATGTGACCTAGTTTTTGACCGCAGGTGACCCAATTTCAAACTCATATTTCATGAAGACAAACATTCTGACTAATTTTCACGTCAATTGAGCAAAAAATGTGGCCTCGAGTGCCCTATAGATATTTCTTTAATTTGACCTAGTGACCTAGATTATGACCCCAGGTGACCCAAATTTGAACTGGTCATTGACTATATCAAAAGAAACATTTTAACCAATTTTCAAATCAAATGAATAATAAATGTGGCCTCTAGAGTGCCCACTAGCTATTTCTTTAATTTGACCAAGTGACCTAGTTTATGACCCCAGTTGACCCAATTTCAGACTCATGTGAGATTTTACAAAGACAAACATTCTGACCAATTTTTAAGGCAATTAAGCAAAGAATGTGGCCTCTAGAGTGCCCACAAGGTATTTCTTTATTTTGACCTAGTGACCTAGTTTATGGTTCCAGGTGACCCAAATCCAAATTCATCTGGTATTTCATCAAGACAAACATTCTGGCCAAATTTCAGGTCATTTGAGCAATAAATGTGGCCTCCAGAGTGAAAACAAGGTATTTCTTTAATTTGACCAAGTGAACTAGTTTATGACCCAAGTTGACCCAAATTAATCTTATGTGAGACTTTATAAAGACAAACTTTCCAACTAATTTTCAAGGCAATTGAGCAAATAATGTGGCCTCGAGAGTGCCAACAAGGTATTTCTTTAATTTGACCAAGTGACCTAGTTTATGACCAAAGATGACCCAATTTTGAACTCAATGAACTTGTTGCGCTTAGATGGGCAAACAAACTTAGAAGAGAATCACTACATACCAAATATCAAAGCTCTACGCCTTCCAGTTTTAAAGAAGAATTTTAAAGTTTTCCTTCTTTGTTCCTATGTTTGAACTTGTGACCCCCGGGGCAGGGCCAGTTTTGACCCAGGGGCATCATATGAACAAACTTGGTAGAGGTCCACTCTGAGATGCAACATACCAAATATCAAAGCTCCACACCTTTCGATTTCAGAAAAGAAGAATTTTACAGTTTTCCTTCTTTGTTCCTATGTTCGAACTTGTGACCCCAGGGGCTAAGCCAGTTTTGACCCAAGCAGCACCCTTGGAACAAACTTGGTAGAAGTCCACTAGGAGATGCTACATACCAAATATCAAAGCTCTATGCCTTTCCATTTAAGAGAAAAAAAAATTAAAGCTTTCCTTCTTTGTTCCTATGTTTGAACTTGTGACCCCCGGGGCAGGGCCAATTTTGACCCCAAGGGCATCATATGAACAAACTTAGTAGAGGTCTACTAGAAGATGCTACATACAAAATATCAAAGCTCTAAGCCGTCCAGTTTCAGAGAAGATGATTCTTAAAGTTTTCCTTCTCTGTTCCTATGTTCGAACTTGTGACCCCTGGGGTAGGGCCAACTTTTGCCCCAAGGGCATCATATGCACAAATTTGGTAGAGATCCACTAGAAGATGCTACATACCAAATATCAAAGCTCCATGCCTTCCTGTTTCAGAGAAGAAGATTTTTAAAGTTTTCCTTCTTTGTTCCTATGTTGGATATTGTGACCCCCGTGGCGGGGCCAGTTTTGATCCCAGGGGTATCATATGAACAAACTTGGTAGAGGTCCACTAGGCAATGCTACATACCAAATATCAAAGCTCTACGCCTTCAAGTTTCAGAGAAGAAGATTTTTAAAGTTTTCCTTCTTTGTTACTATGCTCAAACTTGTGACCCCCGGGGCGGGGCCAGTTTTGACCCCAGGGGCATCATATGAACAAACTTGGTAGAGGTCCACTAGGCAATGATACATACCACATATCAAAGCTCTACATCTTCCAGTTTCAGAGAAGATGATTTTTAAAGTTTCCCCTCTTTCTTCCTATGTTTGAACTTGTGACCCCCGGGGCAGGGCCAGTTTTAACCCCAAGAGCATCATATGAACGAACTTGGTAGAGGTCCACTAGGAGATGCTTCATGCCAAATATCAAAGCTCTATGCCTTCTAGTTTTACAGAAGAAGATTTTTAAAGTTTTCCTTCTTTGTTCCTATGTTGGAAATTGTGACCCCCGGGGCGGGGCCAGTTTTGACCCCAGGGTCATCATATGAACAAACTTGGTAGAGGTCCACTAGGAGATGCTACATGCCAAATATCAAAGCTCTACGCCTTCAAGTTTTAGAGAAGAAGATTTTTAAAGTTTTCCTTCTTTGTGACTATGCTCAAACTTGTGACCCCCGGGGTGGGCCAATTTTGACCCCAGGGGCATCAAATGAACAAACTTGGTAGAGGTCCACTAGGAGATGCTACATACCAAATATCAAAGCTCTGCGCCTTCTAGTTTCAGAGAAGAAGATTTTCAAAGATTTTGCTTTTTTTTCCTTTTTGTTGCCATGGCAACCAGAGTTGTGGGTGGAATTCAATTCTTTGAACAATTTTGGTAGAGCTTCACCCAAGGAACATCCCTGCCAAGTTTCATCAAGATTGGCCCAGTGGTTTAGGAGAAGAAGATGTTTAAAGAAATTGTTGACAGACGCCGGACGACGGACATAGGGCGATCACAATAGCTCACCTTTAGCACGTTGTGCTAAGGTGAGCTAAAAATGTATGCCTCAACTGTATGGAGAAAGTTTATGAGGGAAAAGAAACAATCACATGGTGGACGGTAGTATTGGTTACCAAGACTGGTTGCCAGCCTGAAAATGTTTTTTCTTTCTCTTGATTGAATGTAATTACCGTTTAATTACACTTTAATTGTGCTCATTCATTAGAAGTGGACTGGTTAATTGTAAGAGAGCTGGTATTATAGTGAAATCAAAGGGAAAACTTTTTAATGAAACCAGCCATGCCCTTTTTGAAGTAATTTCGCTTACAGACCCTTTCAAAAAAAATGCAATTTCAGTAATTTCTTATTATATCCTGAACAGTTTTTAACCCTTTATTACACAATCCCGCATTTTTAAACATCTCAGAGAAGGCTTTTTAATTTTTGGGTCACATTTAATCTGCCGTCTGCAAATGCTTTCAATATGGACCTGTCTAACATTTTGTTGTTTTGTTAACAGTTAAGTGAAGGATTTAAGTACAGACAATCAAGGAAAACTGAAATCTTATACATGCCAGTACATAGTGGAAGATGGGAAAATCACTCATTTAATAAAGTCGCATTATGCTGTAATATTTTCAAAGGTGAAATGCAGTAAGTTGCAAAAAAGCCATCCATGCGTTCACCCATTACCACAAAATCCTGAGATTTAATGACCCTTAGAAAGAAAGCTTTTGAAAACCTTGTGGGAAAAGGAGAAATTGCTGGTAACCAGCATTTTCTCCTTTTCCCACAGCGTTTTCTACACTTCTCAAGGCAAATTACATCATTTGGATAAAACTGAATCTTTCTTCTGCAAATGCTTTGAATTTGGACAAGTCTAAAATTTTGTCATTCGGTAAAGAGTTAACCCTTTACCTAACAATCCCGACTTTTAACGACCCTGAAGAAGAAGCCTTTTGAAAACATTGTGGGAAAACGAGAAAATGCTGGTAACCAGCATTTTCTCTTCTTCCCACAATGCTTTCTACCCTTCCCAAAACAAATTTCAATTTTTGAGTCACACTTATTTTGTCGTCTGCACATGCTTTCAATTTGGACCAGTCTAAAATTTTGTCACTTGGTAAAGAGTTACCACTTCTGAATTTCCTATCACCCATTTTTTAACAATTGTGCACAAAGTAAAGGGTTTTTTGAAAATATGAGAATAAAGTATAGTTCTTTCAAAAATGATTGACACAGACTTGTGTCACATCACTCAATCTGTAATGCCTAGATTTAAAATAAATGTTTCTGTGTATTTCAGTTTTTGTTATAAGTCTAAGCTGTCACTCAATATACATGTCTAAAGTTTTATAAATATTCACTTCATGGCACCTTTCGCAACCATAATTGCCTTTGTTGCCAGTGTAGATCAAGATCAGACTCCACAAAACATGCAGTCGGATCTTTGATGTACACTGTCCCTTTCTGACACACCATGATGGCCCTGTATTGCTCCACTGCCTTTAAAATTCATGCATCATGCACTTAATTGGCATTGACAGACACATAAATCATAAGAAGTCTGTATGGCAATAAACTGTTATAGAAAAAAATAGCTCGGCACCCTCCTTTCTCTTCCCCCCCCCCCCCCAAAAAAAAAGTTGTATCTTTTCAAATGCAAAGATTATGTCAGTAAATACAAGCAGATCTAATCAAGTTTCATTTATACAAAATATCAATGAACTCTAACAAAAGGTGCTTTGAGAAGAAGATTTCCAACTCTTAAAAGCAGAGAACATTTTTTCAATGGCATGAATGGTAAAGTTCCGCAAAAAAAAAAACAAATGATAGCTTTAAATTGAATATTCAGCTCACCTGAGCATAACAATTAATGTCAAAATAAATCACTCTCACTGAAAACTAAACATTTTCTTGCCCAAAAAACTTGAATACCCAACACCAATCATATGATGGTGCAGTTTAATAAACAGCGGAGGTATATTGTAACAAACTATATATTTTGGTAACAGAAGTTATTTCCCTTGATCAGTGTATAAGCTCAAGTCATTGACTTCATGTAGTAAAAGAAGATTTGTTTCTAGTTTTCACTATTTCAGCCTTTGTAAAACATGTTTCTTACAAGGCTATTATAAGTTTTAACAACCTTGCTACATGTCCACTAGATGAAGCTACATGCAAAATTTGTTACACCTAGACCTTATTATTCCATTTAGGAATCAGATAATTCTTTAGTTTTCAGTTTATATGCCCATGATAAATTTGTGACCCCAAGGGTGGGGCCAATTTGTCACTACAAATGCTTTGAATTTGGGCCTGCCTACATATTGTTGTTTGGTACAATGTACACACTTGTAATGCTAGATACATGAAATGGACCAATTCAGTCAGCAAGTACTAAAGATGCTTGCTTAGACAGTATTACAATTTTGAAGCTGTTTTTGTCAGAATATCTGCTAAAAACGAAGCCGACACTCAAGTTTTTTGAAAACTCTTTACCACCCTGACAAAATTTTGGACTTGACCTAATTGAATTCATTTGCAGAGGATAAAATAAATGTAGCTCACAAAGGATGATTTCTGTCTTTGATAGGATAGAAAACATTGTAGAAAATGAAGTAAATGTTGGTCACCAGCATTTTCTTCTTTTCCCACACTGTTTTCAAAAGCCTTCTAAATCTTCAGGACCGTTAAAACATATGTTTGTGTGGTAAAGGGTTAAACACTGTAGATCCAACTTCAAACTGCACTTTTTGTCCAGCCTGATCTTAATGTACAATGTTCTGATAAGTAATTAATCCTTTAGCACATGGTCCTGAGTTTTAACTACCCTGAAAAAACAGGCTTTTGAAAAGAGGGCGAGAAAACACTGTTTTCTACCATTTCAAGGACAAAAATCATCCTTTGGGCTACATCAAATTCGTCTTCTGCAAATATGTTCAATTTGGACAATTCTAAAATTTTGTTGTTTGGTAAAAAAGGTTAAACCCTGATACAGCACTTCAAGGATTAAGGCTGTAAATTTTATTGAAGAAATTTAAACCTTTTGTCCTCTGAAGAGGGTAATATATATTGTATTCATTCTGCTTCATTTCTTTGCAAAATGTTTTGCTCCAACAGCAAGATGATAAAAAAGCACATGCAGATATGCCCTAATCTTATATAAATGTCAAATTAAATCATGCAATTTATTCATCACTGTGACAATACAATAGCACACCTGAAAATCTCTTTTCAGAGCAATAAAGCATATTTAATGATAAGTTGCTGTTGAACATTTAATACATAATTGTAAATTTCCTCTCATTGAATACAGTTTGTTAGTTTAACTCTTTACCAAATGACAAAATTTTAGACTGGTACAAACTGAAAGTATTTGCATACGACAAATCAAATGTGGCTCAAAAATTGAAATCTGATTTGGGAAGGATGGAAAACATTGTGGGAAAAGGAGAAAATGCTGGTAACCAGCATTTTCTCCTTTTCCCGCAATGTTTTCAAAAGGCTTTTTCTTCAGGGTCGTTAAAAGTCGGGATTGTGTGGTAAAGGGTTAATACTTAACCCATCGACAGACAACAAAATTTGGACTTGTTCATTTTAAAAGCATTTGCAAACTACAAAATGAATGTGACTAATGAATTGAAGTTTGTCATTGGAAGGGTAAAAACACTGACAGAAAAGGAGAAAATGCTGGTACCAGCATCTTCTTCTTCTCTGTCAATGTTTTTAAAAAGTCCTCACCTTCAGATTGAAACTCAAAATTGTTTGGCAAAGAATTACATCAATTACAAAATTTCCTGTGTTAAAACAACTCACAGGAAGAAGGCTTTTGAAAACATCGTGGGAAAAGGAGAAAATGCTGGTTAAACCTTTTTTATTTTTCTCATTTACCAACAATGCTTTCAAACCTTTCAAAGAAAAATCCTGTTATTTGAGTGGAATCAAATTTGTTGTCTGCAGATGCTTTCAATTTGTTAATTATCAAATTTTGTTGCTCAGAAAAAATTTAACCCATTAAACTGTACAACAACATCATCACTTAACCCTTTACCACACAATCCCAAGTTTTAATGACCCCGAAGACGAGGCCTTTTGAAAACATTGTAGGAAAAGGAGAAAATGCTGGTTTTCTACCCTACCAAAGACATTTTCCATCGTGCTATATTTAAACTGTCCTCTGCACATGCTTTCAATTTGGACAAGTCTAAAAATTTCGTTGTGTGGTAAAGGGTTAATGACCCCCCCCCCTCACAATCAACAACCATGGCGATACTTCATCTTAAACCTTTACCACACAATCCAGAGTTTTAATAACCCTGAGGAAGAAGCCTTTTGTATACATTCTGGGAAAAAGGAGAAAATGCTGGTAACCAGCATTTTCTCCTTTTCCCACAATACTTTCTGTCCTTCCCAAAACAAATTTAAATTTTGGGGTCACATTCATTTTGTCGTCTGCAAATGCTTTCAATTTAGAGTAGTCTAAAATTTTGTTTTTAGGTAAAGAGTTAAAGAAGTCCTTTTTTTTTTTTGACCTTTCAAAACATCCTCCACTATATGTATGACATCATCATCGGACCAAAAAAGGATGCAAGAATGGCCTATTTCAGATCTGGAAATAGATGAGAGTCTGATGGACAGAGATCAGGCAAATAAGGTAGATGCTCAATCAATTTAAAGCCGCAATCATTAGTGGCAGCCATGGCAATGACAGACTTCTGAACAGGGGCATTGCCCAGGTTGAACAACTCACCTTTCCCTAGTTTCCTGCAGCAGTTTAATTTTTCTTTTTAAAAGGTGATGCATAATATGTGCCATTGATTTATGGTTGTGTGGCCTATTTGAAGATAATCTACCATCAGAATACGATCAGCATCCATCAGAATAGATCAGCATCCAAGAAAAGCAAGGCCATTACCTTTCTAGCTGATGGAACAGTTTTTGCCTTCTATGCTATGACTTGTTTTGCCTCTGGTTGAAATAAGGAATGCATAGTCACAAACCTTGTCAGAAAGTTAGCAGGATCCATCTCTAAAAGTTTCAGATAGCATGTGGCAAAGTCTGTCTGGTGTGCTTCCAATCAATTATCAGAAGCCTTGGTACCCAAAAAGGTGAGAGGTTTCTCATTGCAAGATCTTCATAAGAATGGAATGTATGTATACATACAGTGACATCCCAACTGTACTGGCTATATATCTCTGTAACTTGCCTGTCAGCCATAATGATACCATGGACTTTATTGACCATGAAGTGGCATCATTCCCTGGTGTTGCCACCATACCAGTATGTACACATGTATCTCCTTAGATGCTAGACTTTTTTATTCAAATATTGACTCACTGCTCTTTCAGTTATCCTATCAATTTTGCAAAACTCACTTGCCTTGATTACTTCAGAATGCTACGTCACTGCACACATTCTTTAATAGTCAGGAAATAGTAAGGCTGAAAAAGGACATGCCTGCTTAACTCTTTCAATAGAAGGCTCATTACTTATCAATCAGCCCTTGTAAATAACCTGACAAATTAAGGTGAGTCTCCTGTCTGTAATAGACACTAGAAAACACCAACTTTAAACTCTGCAAAACTCTGCAAAATTTCTTTACCACAGTACAAACTTTTAGTATAGTCTAAATTGAAAGCATTTGCAAATGACATATAAAATGTGTCTAACATCAATGAATCTGTCTTTGAAAGAACAAAATTTTCAGGGGAAAGGGACAAAATACTTGTTATCACAATATATTCAAAGGGCCTCTTCCTCAAAACATACTTGTCTGCAGCATGTACATGTACCAAATATTTTTGCAATAAAGAAACATTGAGGACTTGTAATGGCATATTAAGTATCCTATATACTGGTACGGAACTGATAAGAAGTAACACTCCCACACATAGAGTCTTGATTCAGGATCAAACCCAGGGCTGCCAGGTTTCAAATTTTACACCTTCACCACCCATCCATGTGGGAATCTCATCATTCTGGTAAACAGTTTGTCAATATTGTCAAACTCTGAAGGTCATTGAACACATCTAACCACGTTGATATACAATTATATATTTACCACATGACAAAATTTTAGTCTCATACAAAGTACATGTCACTAAAAAAGTTGAAATTTAATTTGGGAAGGGTAAAAAACACTGTGGGAAAAAGAGAAAATGCTGGTTACCAGCATTTTTTTTCCTTTTCCCGCATTGTTTTCAAAAGGCTTTTTCCTCTGGGTCGTTAAAAGTCGAGATTGTGAGGTAAAGATTTATGCTGCATATTGATTGTTTTAAAATTGAGTAAACCCTCTACAGTTGAAGTGCCTTTGAAGCCAGTGTAGATAAAGATCAGATTCACATAGCCTGATCTTTGATCTGCACTGTCTGCCATATTGAGACATTGTAGTCAAATGAACTGAGAAATTGCAATTATTGATATTTGGGTGTAATTTCTAGAATGAAAATTTTTCTTGGCGTTAAAAGTTTTAAGCCTTTACCACACAATCCTGAGTTTTAACAACCCTATAAGAAGCCTTTTGAAAACATTGTGGGAAAAGGAGAAAATGCTGGTAACCAGCATAATTTCTCCTTTTCCCACAATATTTTCTAGCCTATCAGAGACATGTTTCATTATTTGAACCATATTTAATGTCATTTGCAGATGCTTTGAATTTGGAAAAGTCTACATTTTTGTCGTTTGGTAAAGAGTTAATCGATCAGTATGTCATAGTCATGTTTGGGGAAATTTTACAGTGTATATCCAAGATCAAACTTCATGGAACATCAAGTTTCGGCTTGGATCTATTCCAAAATTCACATAAAAATAACTTGCTACAAAAGTATAGCAAATTATCTGCATGACAGAAAGAAATTCAGTATCAAAATGAACAAGGCAGTAATCTTTATAATTCCTAAATATCGACATACAATCTGCCATGATGCATTGAATTATGTAGTCCTTCAAAGTGTTGTCAAAATCAAGTGGCATGTTTGCATTTTATCTTGAGAAACAGTGGCATGCAATGAGGGAACAAGACAAAAAAATTGTTGCCTTGTTGGTCTTCTATTCCAACCAATTACATCATTGATATAATATTTGGCCCTTTCAAAGAACATGAAATATGCATATGGCAATAAATGTAAATCCAATATAAGCTGCATATTCTGAGCAGTCCAATCTTGATCTTCAAGGTCCATAGAAGCTGCTACCAGTAATACTTGATTTAACCCTTTACCAAACGACAAAATTTTAGACTCAAACAAATTGAAAGCATTTGCAGACGACAAATTAAATGTAACTCAAATGATGATTTCTGTCTTTGATAGGGTAGAAAACAATGTGGGAAAAAGAGAAAATGCTGGTTAGCAGCATTTTCTCTTTTTCCCATGATGTTTTCAAAAGCCTTCTTCTTCAGGATTGTTAAAACTCGGGATTGTGTAGCAAAGAGTTAATGTCTTCAGAGATGCCTGTCACCAAAAAGATAAATTCATCCTTTCACATTGACGTAACCGTTTACCAAAAAATCCCATGTTTTAACAACCCTAAGGATGAAATCTTTGGCTTGAAACAAGCTTTTTCCCCACATTGTTTTCTACCCTACCAGACAATTTTAGTTAATTTGTATCAATTTGGAATTCATTGTATAATGATGTTTTCAATTTAGAAGAAAATGCATTTTAGCCCAAATATCAAATACAGTATCTTACAATGCAGATTAAAGATCAGACTGCACACAGGTCTGTCCTTATTATATTACAAAACAACAAAATTTTAGACTCTTCCAAATTCAAAGTATTTGCAGACGACCGATCAAATGTGATTAAAATGGTGGAATTTGTCTAAAAAGGGGTAGAAAACATTGTGGGGAAAAAGAGAAGACACTAATGTTACCAGCATTTTGTCCGTTTCCCCAATACATCTCCAAAAAGCTCTCTACCTCAAGGTCATTAAAACTTGAAATTGCTTGATAACAGGTTAAGCCAGGCAATGCAGAGCCTTGGCTTAGAGAAACCAGGGGCAATCAATGGTAAGTTATCCATCGCAATGCTTTGACTGAAATACTGTTAAAATCAGTTCAAAACCCTGTTAATCCTTGGCCAATCAACTAGATTTTCAACTCGTTCTATATTACCAGGCAGCAAATTAAATGCGACTCAAATCAATGCATTCGTCTTTTAACCCTTTACCAAACAATCCTGTGTTTTCACGTCCCTGAGGAAGAGGCCTTTTGAAAACACTGTGGGAAAAGGAGAAAATGCTGGTAACCAGCATTTTCTCCTTTTCCCACAATGTTTTCTACCCTGTCAAAAAATAAAAAAATCTTAACTTCATTTGTACCACTTTCAAATTGGTCATGTGCAAATGCTTTCAATTTGGGAGGGGCTAAAATATGTCGTTTGGGAAAGGGTTAACTCTTTACAAAATGACAAAAGTTTAGACTACTCCAAATTAAAAGCATTTTGCAGACGACAAAATAAATGTGACTGAAAAATTTGTTTCGGGAAGGGTAGAAAACAGAGTGGGAAAAGGAGAAAATGCTTGTTACCAGCATAATGTTTTCAAAAAGGCTTCTTCCTTAGGGTCATTAAAACTCACGATTGTGCTGTAAAGGGTTAAAAGGGTAGAAAGCATAATGGGAAAAATATCCTTTTCCAATATTATTTTCAAAAGCATACTACCTCTGGGTCGTATCATTTGGTAAGGGGTTAAAACAAGACCAACCTTTCGGGGTACATGCTGTTTAGCTATTTTCAGTAGTTCTTGAAGCTTATTCAAGTCAGCATTCTGGGAGATCTGTAGATTCAGTCTCTTACTCCATAAGTCTGTCTCCCCCGGATGAGCAGTTGTAGCTTCTGTAGCGACCAGCAAGGCTTTATCTGCCATGTCCATGGATGTAAGTAGTTCTATCTGCATGGGACAAAGGTTTTGCAATGAAAAACATACTGTAAAATTATAATAAAATTCAACACTTTTACCTTTAACCTTTTACCACACAATCCTGACTTTAAGCGACCCTGAAAAAGAAGCTTTTTGAAAACAGTGTGGAAAAAGGAGAAAATGCTGGTAGACCACATTTTCTCCTTTTCCCACAATGTTTTCTACCCTTCCCAAAACATATTTCAGTATTTCAGTTACAGTTATTTTATCAATGGCAAATGCTTTCAATTTGGTTGTGTCTACAATTTTGTCCTTTGGTAAAGAGTAAACTAAATGACAAGACTGAAAATTGATGGCATTTACAGAAGACAAGTGAAGCATGGTTCAAAAGAGCTAGGAAATTGGTTTTGCAAGAGAAGACAATATTGTGGGAAAAGGACAAAATGCTGGTAACCAGTATTTTCTTCATTATTCCACAATTGTTCCAAAAGCTGTCTTTCTTGCATTTAAATTTAACTCTTTACCAAACAAAAAATTTGTAGACTAGTCCAAATTGAAAACATTTGCAGACGACAAAATAAATGTAACTCAAAAATCTAAATTTGTTTTGGACAGGCTAGAAAACACTGTGGGAAAAGGAGAAATGCTGGTTACCAGCATTTTCTCCTTTTCCAACAATGTTTTGAAAAGGTTTCTTTCTCAGAGTCGTTAAATGTCGGAATTGTGTGGTAAAGAGTTAATGCATTAACTCTTAACGTGACAATAGGACTTTAGATTTGTCCAAATCAAAAGCATTTGCAGACAGCGAAACATTGAGGTTCAAATGAGGAAATTTGGTTTAGCTAGGGAAACAAAACATTGTGGGGGGGGGGGGAAGGGAGAAAATGTTGCTGAGCAGCACCTCCTCCTTTTCCAGCGTTTGCAAAAGCTTTCTTCCACAGAATCTTTAACTCTTTACCAAATGACAAAATTTTTGACCAGTCCAAACTGCAAGCATTTGCAGATGAAATATCAAACTGACCTAATGGTATATTGTCTGTAAATGTGTAAAAAACCTTGTAGGAAAAAAGAGAAAATGCTGGTTACCAGCATTTTCTCCTTTTCACAGTCCCACAAGGTTTTCAAAAGGCTGTTTCCTCTGGGCTGTTAAACTCCAGACTGTGTAGTAAGTTTCTAAAACTGTGATAACACAGTAATCCATACTTATATTGACTACCAACATTGTCTACTGCAAACTGTTTTAGGACATAAATGTGCTAATCAAATTTAGCCAATCTACACTTAAGTTCTTTACTTACATCTGCTCTCACAGAATTTTTCAAAATTTATGCTGCACCAGGGTGTACTATATGTCTAGACTGGGAAAATTAATCCCAGAATTCAATCTTTCTGAGCAATTTTTTCTGGACATTAGATAACTTTTTATCACCTCTATCTCTGATTAACCTTATTAACCCTTTCCCAAACAACAAATTTTGGACTGGTCCAAATTGAAAGAGTTTGCAGATGACAATTTTAAATTTGATGAAAATGGCAGAAAGTTCTCAAAAAGGGTAGAAAACACTGTGGGAAAAGGAGAAATTGCTGGTTACGAGCAATTTCTCCTTTTCCCACAGTGTTTTCAAAAGACTTGTACTGCAGACACGTGAAAACCAGGGCTTGTTTGGGAAAGGGTTAACTCCTTATTAAACAACAAATTTTTAGCCACGTCCAAATTCAAAGCTGTTGCAGATGATAATATCAAACTTTGCTCAAGGGATGAATCTATCACTCAAAAAGGTTAAAAAAACGTGGGAAAAGAAGATTATGCTGGTAACCAGAATTTTCAAGAGACTTCTTCTTCCTTGGGGTCGTTAAAACACAGGATTGTCTGGTAAAGGGTTACGCCATTATTGTACAGATACAAGTTCTTATTCCACTTGCAGAAGACAGACCTCTGCTGAAAGGTATGGTGTTCAAACCAGTAATAGGAATATGGTTTGTTGTAAATAATATTATGCACCAGGTATAAAATGCTGCACCTGACAGAAAATGCAACTAAATGAAATTTACTGACTGACTACTAATCAACTTGAAGACATTAGACATAACAGAAAAGTTCCCTAAAGATTTTTTCTTTGCTGTAAATTGTAAATAGATCAACTGGGGAATTCTGATGTACAGAATGTCTTCCTGTGGTTGTTCTCTTAACCCTTTCCCAAACAAGCCCTGGTTTTCACGTGTCTGCAGTACAAGTCTTTTGAAAACACTGTGGGAAAAGGAGAAATTGCTCGTAACGAGCAATTTCTCCTTTTCCCACAGTGTTTTCTACCCTTTTTGAGAACTTCCTGCCAATTTCATCAAATTTAAAATTGTCGTCTGCAAACTCATTCAATTTGGACCAGTCCAAAATTTGTCGTCTGGGAAAGGGTTAAACCAAATTCACTGTATTTATGGTCTGCTTTTAACACTTTACCGCACAATCCCAACTTTTGACCCTGTGGAAATAGGCTTTTGAAAACATCTTGGGAAAAGGAGAAAAAGCTGTAACTAGCTTTTCCTCCTTTTCCCAAAATGTTTTCGACCCTCCTAAAAAAAGTTAAATTTTTTAGTCACAATGTCGTGTTACTTTATCGTCAGGAAAGGCTTTCAATTTAGAGAAGTTCAAAATATTATCATTCTGCAGAGGATTAACTCTTTACCAGATGACAATTTGACGCTTTACCAAACAATTCCGAGTTTTATCAACCACAAGGAAAAAGACATTTGTAAACATTGTAAGAAAAGGAGCAATGCTCGTAACTGGCATTTTCTCCTTTTCCAACAATGTTTTCTACCCTTTCAAACAAAAATTTCTTAATTTGTGCAACATTTAGTTTGTCATTTGCAAATGCTTTCCATTTGGACAGGTCTAAAATTTTGTCATTTGATAGAATTACCTCTTTACCACACAATCCCGACTTTAACTACCCTCAGAAAGAAGCCTTTTGAAAACATTGTGGGAAAAGGAGAAAATGCTGGTGACCAGCATTTTCTCCTTTTCCCACAATGTTTTCTACTCTTCCCAAATCAAATTTCAATATTTGAGTCACATTTATTTTGTCGTCTGCAAAAGCTTTCAATTTTAACTGTTATAAAATTTTGTCGTTTGGTAAAGAGTTAAAGTAAGCCTACCCATTTGTTCCAGAAAGGTGCAGTGAGATGCCCTGCGCTTTTTGCCTCCTCTAGCACCAGTAACACTCGCTGTTGTCTCTGAAAAATAAAAACAAATAAACTACTGATTTAACTATCATGTTGTAGGAAAAAAGAAGTAACTGGCTGCAGCATGAAGCAGAAGTTAGTTGCTTTTGAAGCCAGTTTAGATCAAGAATGTACAGTCTGATCTTGATTGTGTATGATATGTGTATCAACTGGCTTAACCTGCTCGCTTGCCCCGTGGAAAAGGCCTTTTGAAAACATTGTGGGAAAAGCCGAAAATGCTAATGATAATCATTTTCTTCTTTTCCCACAATGTTTTCTACCCTACTGAAGACAGAAAAAATCACTCCAGTAACATTAATTTTGTCATCTGCAAATGCTTTCACTTTGGTCTGGTCCAAAATGTTTTTGTATGCTAAAGGGTTAACCCTTTCCCGAACAAACCCTAGTTTTCACGTGTCTGCAGATAAAAGTCTTTTGAAAACACTGTGGGAAAAGGAGAAATTGCTCGTAACGAGCAATTTCTCCTTTTCCCACAGTGTTTTCTACCCTTATTGAGAACTTTCTACCATTTTCATCAAATTCAATATTGTCGTCTGCAAACTCTTTCAATTTGGACCAGTCTAAAATTTATCGTTTGGGAAAGGGTTAAGTGCTCTAAAAGTAAATTGTCTGTATGTTTTTGAGGCTGCATGAACAGTGTCATTAACTCTTTACCAAACAACAAAATTTTAGACCAGTCCAAATTGAAAGCTTTTGCAGACGACAAAATAAATGGAACTGAAAAACTGAAAATTGTGTTGGGAAGGGAAGAAAAACATTGTGGGAAAAGGAGAAAATGCTGGTTACCAGCATTTTCTCCTTTTCCCACAATGTTTTCAAAAGGCTTCTTTCTCAGTTAAAAGTCGGAATTGTGTGGTAAAGGGGTTAACCCTTTTAACGATCCCGACTTTTAACGACCCTGAGGAAAAAGCCTTTTGAAAACATTGTGGAAAAAGGAGAAAATGCTGGTAACCAGCATTTTCTCCTTTTCCCACAATGTTTTCTTCCCTATCAAAGACAAATTCCATCATTTGAGCCACACAGAAATTGTCATCTGCAAATGCTTTCAATTTGGACCAGTCTACTTTTTTGTCATTTGGTAAAGAGTTAAAGGCCCAGTGACAGAAAGAAGTAAACAATGCAGGTGTTAAAATGCATTTAAATTTCAATCATACCATTTAAAAGTATGTACAGTATTATGAAGATGACAATCTGTTATTGTGCAGTTGGTCTAACTGGCAGAAAAATGAATTTAAAACTAGGTAATAAAGTTGGCAGGTCACTCTATCTTTTGTGTTCTTCCTACCTGGTTTTAAAATTCTTTCTTTCTGCCAGCGACTAACAGTTAAACCAACTGCACAATAACAGATTGTCATCTTCATAATACAAAACGCTGTACCACGGACATTTCTACCAGAAAACAAGGTCTAACAACTGTAGCTGCATGAATAAATAGATAAAAGGAAAAATTCTATAAAACACACATTTTCTCCTTTTGTATTCAAGTCAGTTGTACTAAGTAATCAAGCTCAAGAAAACACCTAAATCTGAAGACAGCTTCTGCCTAGGAATGAGATCATTTGTATACCATTAGCAATTTACCATGAAATGGTAAGCAGCATTTTCGACTTTTCCCACAATATCCTCTACCCTGTTAAAGACAAATTCCCTCACTTGAGCCACATTCAAAATATTGCCTGTGATTGGATTGCCTTCAATGGTGGCAATTCTAGAATTTTGTTGTTCGGTACACGATTGATCTGGCAACCATACAAAGCCAAGCTTAACTTTCCTGTTGCTAGGTTAGCCTACAGAGCAATCAATTTGAACTGGCCATACAATATTGTAATCTGATTCTGGACCTGCACAAACTAACAACCATGATAATGCTATTTTAAGGATTCTTTAGTGCTGACTAAAATTTTCTACAAAATTTTCTACAAAATTTGGTAAGGGGAAAGAATGGTTCAGTCACAATATCTGTAAATGACTTCAATAAATCTTCACTGATTGCATTTTTCCCCAGAAAATCTGTAATTAAAGGAGACTGAGCAAACATTTACTGGAATTGTTTTCCTGACAAAAATTTAATTACTCCATTTTGGGGTCTGTAACCAACAAACTTGCTTCCTTTAAAATTTCTAAGGAATTCAATTTGACAATTAACCAGTCTCAATACATACGCCAGTAGAAAAGTACATAATTGTTTCAATTTGAATACATGTACTGTTTTAGTTGGCAAAATACTAAGATCAATTCCAAGAACTCGACACCGAATGACAAAATTTTTTTTGACTGGACCAAATTGAGAGCATTTGTAGACAACAAATTAAATATTGTTACGATGATTATTTATCTCTTTGATAGGGTAGAAAACATCATGGGAAAAGGAGAAAATACTGGTTACCACAATGTTTTCAAAAGCCTTCTTCCCTAGGGTCATTAAAAGTCAGGATTGGTAAAGGTTTAAGTGATGAAATACATGGAGGGCCCTTCAGGGCTCTGTAACTTATGCTTGTCTCCGATTTTCAGTACGATTTTTCAGGTATAGTAAGTGGCTACAGGCTTACAGCCTATGTGTTTACATTGTATACGCGCATTGTGTGATTTCTTGTGTTATCTTTTGGCAACTAAAAAAGGCAAAGCAGTGTGTAAAATGGGCCAAGCGGTACATAGATGATGCTGATCAATCAGAAATTGTGCAGGCTCCACACAGAAATCATGGGGCAACCTTGTGATGACCACACTGAGACCATATGATTATCCTACAACTTTTAGGGCCCAAATGACCATCTAAAATCATATATTTTAACTGCATGATTGTAACACAGCCTCTGTATAGTGCCAGCGTGGGGATTTGCAGATGCTTCTAACACATGTCTATGGGGTTGGGATTTTTAAAATTTGTCCATGTCACAGGAAGTTAAATAAAATCAAAGTGGCTATGACACCTGTAAATCCATACGATAATCCTACTGCCAACATAATCTTTTCAAAGCTTTCTTCCTTAGGGTCGTTAAAAAGCAGGACTTTGGGGTAATTTTAGGGTTAACTCTTCACAAGAAAACAAATTTTAGGCTTGTCCGAATAGAAAGCATTAGTAGAAAGCAATTGAGATTAGTCTTTGGAAGGGCAGAAAACACTATAATGGGAAGAGAATAAAATATTTATCAGAGGTATCAGCATAATCTCCTTTTCCAACAATGTTTTCAAAAGCCTTCTACCTCAAGGCAATTCAACCTTTACAATCCCGAGTCTTAACAGCCCTGAAAAAGAAAGCTTTTAAATACATTGTAGAAAAAGGAGAAAATGCTGGTAACCAGCACTTTTCCTTTTCCCACAATGTTTTCTACTAAACTGAAAGCAAGTTTCATCAGTTGAGCCATATTGAAATTGTTGTCTGCAAATGCTTTCAATTTGAACGAGTCTATACTTACACTGTCTGCAAATACAACTTAGGTCTGCTCAAGTGCCTTATGGGTTAACCCCTTACCAGACGACAAAATTTTAGCCTTGTCCAAATTGAAACCATTTGCAGACGACAATTTCAGTGTGGCTCAAATTGTGCAATTTTTCTTCGATAGGGTAGAAAACATTGTGGGCAAAGGAGAAAATGCTAGTAACCAGCATTATCTCCTTTTCCCACAATTTTTTCAAAAGGCTTCATTCACAGGGTCGTCTAAAGGTGGCACTTTGTGGTAAAGGGTTAAAGGGTTACATCACTACAAATAAGTCCTATTAACTTTTAAGTCTTGCAGTGGGCAACTTTTGGACACAAATTGGCCACATGAAAATTTTCAAACACAATATAATATGATCAGACTGCAAAAAGAATTATGAAATGCAATTAGGAAAATTCTTACTCTTCACAAGAAGACGAAATTCTAGATGTGTCCATATTAAAAGCATTTACAGACAACAAATTAAATGTAGTTAAAATGATGGAGAATATTTTTGAAAATAAAGAAAATATTGCGCGTAAAGGAAACAAGAGGGCCATTGGTCCTAAAGCACTCACCAGAGTAAAGTCATCTACACTTGATAAAGCTAAGAGATCCTGGTTTTAATGATGTAAAACACATGAGTGTAAGTGAAGTGCTTTTTGAACCAATGTAACTAAATTCCAAACTTGTCCCAGATATCATTAAAACAAACATTCTGAACAAGTTTCATGAGCATAAGACTGATAATGTGGCCTCTACGGTGCACACAAGTTTTTCTAAGATTTGATCCAAAGACCTACTTTTTGACCATATGTGACCCACTTTGAAACTTGTCCAAGATATCATCAAGGCAAACTTTCTGACCAAGTTTCATGAGAATCAGGCTGAAAATGTGGCCTCTAGAGTGCACACAAGGTTTATATAAGATTTGACCATGTGACCTACTTTTTGTCCTGACATGTTTCACTTTCAAACTTGTCTTAAGATAACAAGATAAACATTTTGACCAATCTTTATCAGTATTAGACTGAAAATGTGGCCTCTATGGAACATCCAAGGTTTTCCTAAGATTTGGCCCAGTGACCTTAGTAACTTTTTCAGCCGACATGACCCAATTTCAAACTTTTATGAGATATCATCAAGACAATCGGACCTAGTTTCATGAGTATCCGACTACGAATGTGGCCTCTAGAGTGCACAAAAGGTTTTTCTAAAATCTAGCCCAGTGACCTACTTTTTGACCCAACATGACCCAATTTCGAACTTGTCCCAGATATTATCAAGACAAACTTTCTACCCAACTTTCATGAGTTTCAGGCTGAAAATGTGGCCTCTAGAGTGCACACAAGATTTTTCTAAGTTTTGGCCCATTGACCTACTTTTTGGCCCAACATGACCCAATTTCGACCTTGTTCAAGATATTATCAAGACAAACATTTTGACCAAGTTTCACATGCTTGAGGCTGAAAATGTGGCCTCTACGGTGCACACAAGGTTTTTCTGAGATTTGGCCCAGTGACCTACTTTTTGACCCAAAATGACCCAATTTCGCACTTGTCCAAGAGATAATCAAGACAAAGAGTCTGACCAAGATTCAACAGTATCAGGATGAAAATATGGGCTCTAGAGTGCAAACAAGGTTTTTCTTAGATTAAGCCCAGTGACCTACTTTTTTACCCGACATGACCCAATTTCGACCTTGTCCAAGATATTATCAAGACAAACATTCTGACCAAGTTTCATGAGTATATGATTGAAAATGTAGCCTCTAGAGTGCACACAAGATAGATGTTGACGCCTGGACGATGGACGATGCACGACGCATACCAGACACAGCACAATAACAAAAGCTCACCTTGAGCACTGCATGCACAGCTGAGCTAAAAATGCTGGATACCTACACTTTCTCCTTTTCCCACAATGTTCTAAAAAGGCCTATTTATCTAGATCATTGAAACTTAGGATTGTAAAGGCCCGGTCCCACTGGCCAATGGCCACAAAACGTATGCAAAAAGGACACAGCGGACGAGCAAAATTTCGGGGGTGGCTCCATCCATTTTCATCCGCTCCAGAAATGGACAAAAATGGCAAAAATTTGCGAAAACAGAACGGAAAAGAACGGATGTTGGTAGTATGTAGCGGGGATGTTGAACGGATGTTCATAGGAAACAGAAGCCTAGCGGATGAAGCGAATGCACCACATGCTCCTAACGGAAACAAAGGGGATGCCGCGCTGATGTATATTGGATGCAAACTGTTCACTGCGCATGCGTGGGGTATGAATTGCATCCGCTCCACGGATAGAAAGGGATGCAGCACGCACACAGTCAGCATAAAGCGTAAAGACATGCTGGCAGCTACATCGATACATCTCTACTACATCTTCTCATGATCCATCCTCGGACCTACACAGCTCTTGGACGTCTCCTTCTGTCTAAAACTTGATACAGTCTGAAAAGGTTGTGGTTCTGCTGTTGAATGAGTGCAGCTATAATATGGACTCTTTGATCATCCATGGTGGAGAATAATTGATGATGTTGAAGAACAAGACCAAGGGTAGTGAGGTCTGTACACCACAGCTGCTCGATTCATACTGAGATCCAGATGATTTTCTCTTCCTTTTTATCAAAAATATCGGTTGTCCGCTAGGTGTCCATCTACATACTCTAGACATACTACAGACATCCTAAATATACGAGATACATCCCAGATACAAGGGCTTTGTCGGTTTTGAATATTTTATATACGTGATGCATATGCTTACATCCTTTCTATTTCCATGCTACTTACGATGTATAGACGTTCCATGTACATTATCTTTCCCCCCCTTTCCGTTTTCAGCTGCAGCGGATGTGAGTTACGAGGATGCCAAGAGGATGCAGAGAGGATACAGCGGACGTTTAACGGATGATAACGGACATAGAAAGTTTGTTGCTCGTATATGTCGCGGATTTACATCGTACACGGCGGAAAGTTCATCCATTCTAAAAGTTTTGTGCAGCTCAAAACTTTTTGCACGGATGAAATCGCAGTGGACGGATGCTTGGTAGAAAGAGCGTATGAAACACGTATGCAATGATTACACAACGGATGCATAGCGTTTTCCAACAGATGGCAAGATTTTTTTACGTTTTACATCCTCTTTGCATCCGTAAGTGCAGTGGGACCGGGCCATAAGATAAAGAGAAAACTGTCCACTTACTATCCATTGTCAGAACTATTTTGAAAGTATTAGCAGACAACATATTTAATGTGGCCTAAAATATAGTATTTGTCTTTAAAGGGATGAAAGTAATTGTGAGAAAAGAAGAAAATGGTGGAAACCAGCATATCCTCCATTTCCCATATTATGTTTCCAAAAGCCTTTTTCTTCATGGTCGTTAACCCTTTACCACACAATCCCGAGTTTTGAAGACCTTGAGCAACACAGCTTTTGAAAACATTGTGGAAAAAAGGAATAAAAGCTGGTAACCATTATTGTCTCCTTTTCCCACACTGTTTTCTACACTTACTCATTAAAGTCCTGTCAGCTATGCCACACTAAATTTATCGTCTGCAAATGCTTTCAATTTGAACATATCTAAAATTTTGTCATTTGGTGAAGAGTTATAACACAGATCATGTGATAAAGGGCTAAAATGAAAAACAAGGTTCTGTTTTATTGATAAAGTCACAATCATCTGCTGTAACAAAGGGCTATACTTTTGGATCATAAATATATTATTGCTTGTTGTCATTCTAGACAAAACTGTTTGAAAACTACAAGCAGTTAAATAAATTATGAGTGTAACCCTAGAACCTGTAACCCATATTCAACATTGACAGTAAGCTTTCCATGCACAAAAAGGCCGGGTATTTAGAATGTCAGCTCTTTTCAAGCAAATGATTGGATAATGAGGTTATTGTTCAATGTAAAATAAGACTCTAAATCCTGATTCTAACAGTTTTTGAAAAAAAACAAAGAACATAATAGTTATTTCCATAATCCAATTACATGATCTTTCCAGATTTGTCCAGCTTTTTCATTAAATATCTTTTTTCACTGCAAGTTACTTCTTTTCTCAAAAAGTTTTTGTATCAATCAAAAAAAAGATATGAGCCATACTCTGCAAGTAAAAGGAGCAGACTACCCTCTTGATTCAGTCTGTTGATATACACTGCATGTTATGGATCCATAATGATAACTTACTTGGTATCATGTTTCCAAAGATGCATTAACTTACTTGGTATCATGTTTCCAAAGATGCATTAAGCCCCCTTTTGCCAGAGTGTGACTCATATTCATATGCATACAATTCATGCTCCTTTTCTTCAAATGTTTAAAACTTGTGTCACAACTAGAGAGAAGTCTGCTTAAAAAATTAGGCTGTATGGTAATGGGTTTACTCTATACCAGATGAAAACATTTTTGACTTGTTAAAATTGAAATTAATTTTTACAGATGACAAGTTTAATATGGTGTCACATGATTATTGATGGAATTTGACCTTGAACAGGGTAAAAAACACTATGGGTAAAGGAGAAAAAATGCTGGTTACCAGCTTTAATTATCATGTAAGTTATATCATGGCAGTGCCTCACCTATTCATATCTTTCCATGTTTTTTTTTAGTAATAGATGGGGCTGTGCAGTGCCTCGCACACCTACAAAGCCACACACTTTGTGCCATTAGTAGGGTTCAAACCCAAATTTCAAGTTTACGAATCTAACACCTTTAATAACCACTGAGCCAGTTGGAAGATCCCATATGGGCACTCTAAAATATTTGGCAATCGAAAGTATTTCAACCTCTGGAATAGAGAATATGCAGTAAAATAGTAAGGAAAACACTATTGAAAAGGGAAGCATTTGCTTGCAATGTTGCATCAAGGATGGACTCCAAGAGGGGGAGATTCCCTAATTGCAGATCTCACTTTTCCACAGTGCCATTGCCTCTTCTATGTTCAATGTCAAATGATTGATTGTATGGTGTTTAACGCCATTTTCAACATTATTTCAGTTATATCACAGTGGCCAGTGCACCTATCCATGCTTTCCTGGAGTTTCTTTTACCAGCACTCCGCATAATATTCTTTCAAAGCCACTGGCTGCTTTCCCACATAACCATCGTCGAAACAATGGTCAGCAGTGAGAGAGGAATGAATCCTATCGCGATAACTATCATCAATCCTCGGAAAGAAATTGGCCAAGCCAGGGATCAAACCAGCGACCTCCTGTTCTCAAGTCCTGTGCGCTACTGACTGAGCTACGGGGGCTTGGCAATGTCAAATGAGTGCTGATTGCCACCTTAACCCTTTAGCTGCTACGTGCAACTCAGTGACCTTCTGCAGACAGTGTAAATCAAGATCAGAAAGCAAAGAACATGCAGTCTAATCTTGGATCTGCAATGTCCGATAAGGAGATGCTGTTCCCCCAAAATACCTATAAAATTGCAAAATTTGGAGATGAAAATAAGGAGATGTTGTTCCCCTAAAGTACCTTTGAAATAGCAAAATTTGGGCTTTTACTATCAGTTTGAAAATTTCATTTCACTTATTGAGCAGGACAAGGGTTAATCTGCATGAACATAATTCGGGTTACACAGACTAAATGCCCCACTCTTGAATACATGTATGTTTGTGATGTGTTAAGGACGCATAAACTTTCGGAAATTTTTAAATTGTACCTGCGATACAAATTTAGCAAGTTAACACAAAATTCCTCACTGACACACATGTTCAAGTTACACCAATGGCATTCTTCATTAGTATTTATGTCCCCTAGGCCCGGTTAACCCTTTCCCAAATGACAAATTTTGGACTGGTCCAAATTGAAAGAGTTTGCAGACGACAATTTTAAGTTTGATGAAAATGGCAGAAAGTTCTCAAAAAGGGTAGAAAACACTGTGGGAAAAGGAGAAATTGCTCGTTATGAGCAATTTCTCCTTTTCCCACAGTGTTTTCAAAAGACTTGTACTGCAGACACGTGAAAACCAGGGCTTGTTTGGGAAAGGGTTAAGTCACATTCTCTTAAATTTGAATATTCATATGGGTATTTCCACAGCTCTATTTGTGTGTTGTTATTTTCAGCAAAGGAGCTTATTTGATAACAGATCTACGAGCCATGCTCTGGCAAAAAGGGGCTTAGTGCATCTCAGTGATGCATTACACCATATGGGTATTTCCACAGCTCTATTTGTGGGTTGTTATTTTCAGCAAAGGAGGTTATTTGTTAACAGATCTACAAGCCATGCTCTGGCAAAAGGGGGCTTAGTGCATCTCTGTGATGCATTATACCATGCAAGTCGCCATAAAATCTATTTTTCCGTACAACCAGCCAATCATCCTGAGGTAGAATGGTCCTTGGACATGAAGAAAATTTATCAATAGCAGAAAGTTTTGACCCATGTCAGCCTGCGCGTACTGCGCAGGCTGACATGGGTTGATACTTTATGCAGACGCATTAAGCCCCCTTTCCAGCAAGCACGGCTCATATGCTTTCGATTGCATAATTGGAGAGTTTGCTGTATTTCTATTGTCAAAAAGTAATTCTATTACCAACAGCCTATTTCTGAGCGAGGATTCCTTTTGTTCCTGCAAGAGTTTTCACCCAAGAAATATAAGAATTGCGGGATTAAGGATGTAGACAGCAAGATTTGCCAAATAGGGTGCCCTAAATACTGCATGATTGCTCCTTTTTTGCACATTTTTTCCAGAAATTGTCTGCACACTGAGCAGCAAGTCCTAGAATCAGATCTTTCTGATCATTTTTCAGATAATGTGAAATAAGATTTGTGCATTTCTATTTCACGATGTAGGGCATTGTATGTCCTACATCATGAAATGGTAGTGCACAAATCCGATATCACATGTCTTTTCATGAATCATATTTCTCCTTTCAATCATTTTCTCTTAAAAGTTGTCCTTTCTGGTACAAGTACCTCTTCATGATTAAATTATCTTAGGCTGGCCAAGCTTCAAAGATTGTACAAGCATAATGATGACTCTTATTTGAACAATAAATGTCAAAACCAATTACTAGAGCAATTATGGAACCTTTTCCTTTATTATCCAAGTTTCAACAAATGTCTTCTTGATATCAAATCCTTACCACGTGAAAAATTTCTGGACTTGACCAAACTGAAAGCATTTGCAGAAGAAACATTTAAGGTGGCTAAAATGATGAGTTATGTCTTTGACAGGAAAGAAAATATTGTGGGAAAAGGAGAAAATGCTGGGAACCAGCATTTTCTTCTTTTCCTACAATATTTCCAAAGTCTTCTTCTCTGTGTAAGGGTTAACAGTAAGAACCATCACACAATCTCAAGTTTTAACTCTTTCCCACCAAATGACATATTTTATACTCTTTCAAATTCAAAATATCTGCAGACAACAAATTCCAAATTGGTATAAATGAGCTTAAGCTCTCTGAAAGGATAGGAAACATTGTGGGAAAAGGAGAAAATGCTGGTTACCAGCATTTTCTCCTTTTCCCACAATGTTTTCTAAGGGTCTTCTTTCCCAGGGTCGTGAAAATCTGGGATTGTTTGGTACAGGGGTAATGACCTTGGGAAGAAAGGCTTTGGAATTCAAAAACAGTGGGAAATGAAGAAAAATGCTGGTGAGAAATGCTGGTAAACAGCATTTTTCTCCTTTTCCCAAAGTGCTTTCTGCCCTTTCAAAGATTTTCCATAATTTCAGCCACAATTGTTTGTCATCTGCATTATGCTCTGGATTTGAACGAGTTCAATTTGGTAAAGAGTTTAAACCTAATTTGCATTACACAATTAACAGTGGCACTGCATGCAGGTGCCAACGCTCACATGCAGTTGCTTTTAGCGAAAATTTTAAGTCAAACAAGAGGGCATTGATGGCCCTGGATCGCTCACCTGATTCAATAGGCAAAATTTCACTCCAGGATCATAATGACCCAATTTAAAACTCATCTGAGATATAATTAACCCTTTTCCACACACTCAAGGATTTTAACGGCCCTGTAAAAGAAGTCTTTTGAAAACATTGTGGGAAAAGGAGAAAATGCTGGTAACCAGCATTTTCTCCTTTTCCCACAATGTTTTCTTCCCTATCCATGACAAATTTCAAATTTTCAGTCCCATTTATTTTGTCCTCTGCTAATGCTTTCAATTTGGACCAGTCTAAAAGTCTGTTGTTTGGTAAAGAGTTAAGACAAACATTCTGACCAATTGTCTGGTCAATTGAGCTGAAAATGTGGCCTCTGCAGTGTTCTTTAATTTGACCTAGTGACCTAGTTTATGGTCATCCGAGATTTAATTAATTAAAATTTGAACTCATGTGAAATTTCATCAAGACAAACATTCTGACCAACTTTCAGGTCCATTGAGTAAAAAATGTGGCCTCTAGAGTGTCCACAAGGTATTTCTTTAATTTGATCTAGTGACCTAGTTTATGACCCCAAGTGACCCAATTTCAAAGTCATGCAAGATTAAATTAAGGGAAACATTCTGACCAATTTTCAAGTCAATTGAGCAAAAAATGTGGCCTCTAGAGTGCGCACAATGTATTTCTCTAATTTGACCTAGTGACCTAGTTTATTACTCTAGGTGACCCAAATTCAAAGTCATGCCAGATTTAATGAAGACAAACATTCTGACCAATTTTCAGGGCAATTGAGTAAGAAATGTGGCCTCTAGAGTGTCCACAAGGTATTTCTTTAATTTGACCTAGTGACCTAGTTTATGATTCCAGGTGATCCAAATTCGAACTCATCTGAGATTTTATCAAGACAAACATTATGACCAGTTTTCAGGTCAATTGAGTAAGAAATGTGGTCCCTACAGTGTCAACAAGGTATTTCTTTCATTTGACCTAGTGACCTAGTTTATGACCCTAGGTGACCTAATTTTGAACTCATCTGAGATTATATTAAGACAAATAATATGCAAGATTTAAATAAGACAAACATTCTGACCAATTTTCGAGTCAACTGAGCAAAAAATGTGGCCTCTAGAGTGATCACGAGGTGTTTCTTTAATTTGACCTAGTGACCTAGTTTATGACCCTAGATGACCCAAATTCAAACTCCAGTGCTCCAGATAATTTTCAATGACATCAGTACAGTACTGATGAAAATCAAGATTAATCAGTACCAGCATATGGGGATCAGTACCAACATTTGGTTAACAAGACTGATTAAAGTCAAAATTGGTTTTCTTGCATTTGCTTTTATACAAGCATTACTGTAAAACTACATAACATTTTACCTAGTAACAGTATGATGTTTACTGTACAAAGTGTAAAGCAGGTTTGTAGAAACAAATATGCAACTCATAATCTTTTTTTGAAGCTATCTTTTTTTCATGCTATTTAATTTTTGGAAAAATATTTGTGCAGGATTTGACATAAATTTGTCAAATAGGGTTGCAAGTAACTTCAAAACCTGTAAGTTTAAGCTAGAAAAGCAGATATCATAAATACTTTTGAATTCACCAGTGCTTCAGTTTTAAAGACATTTTTTCTAACTTGGCCCAAATTGGCGCCACTGGCGATCAACAGAGAGCCCATCTGGGTGCATGCGCTTTTTGCTTCATATTTTTCGTGCGTGATTATTCAATTTAGAGCATGAATTATTGCACATTTATACATAAATGGGAACAGTGCTTAAGTTTTGGCCAGTCTGATTTTATCTTTCAACAATTCTCAGTTTTGTTAGGATTATTTGGTTCTGGAGATGGATGAAATAACCTAGCCAGACATTAAAATTTTCTGTGTATTCCCAGACTTTTTCGAAGCGCAAACTATTCATTCGGAACATACATGTACATAGTACGATTATCCGCTGGTCCCACGCCGTAATCGATAAAAACTTGACTAAAGCCGAGATGCAGGGTCTAATTCCGGTCCGAGCCGATTTTCCCTATTTTTTTAACGGGAAAAAATTGGAAAATCGCTCGGCAATCCCGAAGATATCTGAATGCTTGTCTGAGAAAGAGTAAAATCCCTTTCATTGTGTACGGATTCGTACCCTAAATTTTACGTACCTGGAAAAACGTTCCGTATTGAGTACAGAATTTTGTAAAAAAAAAAAGATGCGTAACAATCAGATCGTCATCCGTAAATTACGTGAATACAGACCTTATCTGGAGCACTGAACTTGTCCGAGATTTCATCAAGGCAAATCTGATGACCAATTTTCAGGTCAATTGAGTATTAAATGTGGCCTCTAGAGTGCCCACAAGGTATTTCTTAAATTTGACCTAGTGACCTAGTTTATGACCCAAGCTGACCCAAATTCGAACTCATCCAAGATTTCATCAAGACAAACATTCTGACCAATTTTCAGGTCAACTGAATAAGAAATGTGGCCTCCAGAGTGCCCACATGGTATTTCCTTAATTTGACCTAGTGACGTAGTTAAAGACCCCAAGTGACCCAATTTTAAACTTATGTGAGATTTAATTAAGACAAACATTCTGACCAATTTTTAAGTCAATTGAGCAAAAAATATGGCCTCTAGAGTGCCCACAAGGTATTTCTTTAATTTGATCTAGTGACCTAGTTTATGACCCCAGGTGACCCAAATTCGAAATCATCCGAAATTTTATCAAGACAAACATTCTGACCAATTTTCAGGTCCACTGAGCTGGAAATGTGGCCTCTGGAGTGTCCACAAGGTATTTCTTTGACTTAGTGACCTAGTTTATGACCCAAGGTGACCCAAATTCGAACTCATCTGAGATTTCATCAAGACAAATATTCTGACGAAGGTCAATTGAGTAAGAAATGTGGCCTCTAGAGTGCCCATAAGATAAATGTTGACAACGGACGACGCATGACACACAACGGACGACGGACAATGGACGACCACAAAAGCTCACCTTGAGCATGTTGTGCTCAGGTGAGCTGAAAAGGGGCATATCTGTGTCAAAAATATTTTGATGGTTACCTGCCCCTGTTAAACAGGTTCCCCATTTGATGGTTAACAGCAAGTCCAATTTTGAAGTAAATATCTCCAATAATGACAAACAAAATGTCAGTTTTTGCATGTCAACAATGCAGGCGATAACAACAGGGCTTATAATGAGATACCTCTGTGTTTTCTTTGAAAAAAACCTAGATGAAAATGTCAAAACTCATGGCAGAAATTATGTTTCAACAAGTCAAAAGCTTAAATCCTGAATTTGGATCTATAATATCTACATGTTCCTTGATAATGTTGTACAAAGTTTAACTCTATACTAGATGACACAATTTTAGACTTGGCCATATTGAAAGCATTTGCAGACGACAACTACAAATGTTATCTGGTTACATTATTCACCAGCCATTCTTAAGAATATTCTTAATCTTATTCTTCAGAATTATCTAAATTTGTAAAGCTATAAACTTTCTGATTGGCTAAAACAAATGGTTTAGCCAATCAGAAGTTGTGTTACTTTCACATTCCATAATTTGACTAAAAATAGTTGCTGAATACGGACCATGAATGATGGGATTCCTTTCTGTTAGGGCAGAAAACATTGTGGGTAAAAGAAAAGGAGAAAATGATGGTTACCAACATTTTCTCCTAATTTCCCATAATGTTTTCAAAAGCCTTCCCCTGGGTTGTAATAACTTAGTAAATTGTTTGGTAAAGGGCTAAAAACATCAACGAGAATTTGCAGCACAAAGATGCCCATGTTTATGGCACAAATAGATTGACATGTGATTTCAATGTTCTTCCTAAAACATTCAAATCATTATTCAAGCCAAAAGGAAGACCTTAACCTTTATGCCAGATAACATGATTTTTGACTTCTCCAAACTGACATAACCTGCAGACGACAAAATAACTCTGGCTAAAATAATATTATTTGTCTTTGAAAGGTTAGGAAACATTGTGGGCAAAGTAGAAAATGCTGGTAACAAGCATTTTCCCCTTTTCCGACAATGTTTTCCAAAAGCTTTCTTTTTCAGGGTTGTGGAAATTCCGGACTGACTGTGCTATAGGGTAAACTCTCTACCAGACAACATAAAGGCATAATTTGCAGACAGCAAATAAAATGAGGCTTATTTGATGGAATTACTCTTGGAAATCATCCGGTAACCAGCATTTTCTCCCTTTCCAACAATATTTTCAAAAGCTTTCTTTCTTGGAATCTAGAAAACTCGGGATTGTGTGCTAGAGGGTTAACTCGACTGATCCCTATTTTTCATGTTCTGTTACCTGTATGCATAAGCAGCAACCCACTTTTCATTATGACAAAATGAAACAAGAGGACCCTAATAAGGTTTGAACAAGTGACATGGCTTTTTACCAGCAAGCTCTCAGTATCAAGGGCTCTGCTGTAGGTTCAGCAAAACAAACAGGAGGGCCATGATGGCCCTTTATTGCTCCACTACATACAAACCATACACATCAAGCATTACAATTCTATGCCAAATGGTTTCGAACAACTTATAAGACTTATAGAGTTTTCTCTATAAAAGCCCATGTGACAGTTCTGACCCCAGGGTGAGTCCATTTCTGACTTTTAATTATGAATTTGAGCTATAGTTATGAGCAATAATTCAAGATTTTAACAGGCACATACCAAAAAATATAGGTCTAGGCGGTATGGTTATAACAAGAAGATTTCCAAAGTTTCCTCAATCAAACATGAGAAGCAGGGCTTTAAAATGTTTCAATTCAAGGGCTAAATTTTTTAAAAATTCAGAATAATGATCTACTAGGTAAGATATATGCCAAATTTGGTAGTCCAAGGCCTTATGCTTGGGAACAAAAATTTTTTAAAGTTTTCACAATAAAGACCGATGTAAAACTTGTGACACCTGGGACAGGGCCAATTTTGACCCCAGCGCTATACTTTGAAGACTCTTAGTAGAAGCTTTTACAGGAATCAAAATCTTCCCAAAAATTCAACCATGGCAGGATCATTTCTGTGAAGTTCGGTCAAAATTGGATAGGTAGTTTCAGAGAAGATGTTTGAAATAAAACCAAGCACACACGCACAACAGTGTTTACCATGACATAAGCTCGCTGGCCTTTTGCCAGTGGAGCTAAAATTCTGATAATTAAGGTTGTGCTTTAGTGTTTCCTCTATTTTCCACAATATTTTAATGAATTCATGCTCTTGCATTTTTTCACAAATATTCAGTGTGGTGACTCCCATAACTTTTCTTGAAAGACTTCCTGTGTGAATCATCCAGAAATGGATCAAACAAGTTTGACAACTGTAAATTCAATACAGTACCTATTGTAATTCTTACAATAAAACATAAATATCTTTCATTTCTATCCATAATTTATGTATTTCAAATAACATGGCAACTGGTTGAATTTATGTAAAAATCATCTGACAAGATGCCATTAAGCTATAAAAAAATTTCAACCTAAATAAGTATGTAAATTAGGCATGGGTGGTACCCAATTGCCTTAAACTCTTGACTAGCTCTTTACCAGACGATAAATAAGTGGACTCATTCAAATTGAAAGAATGGCAGAAGATCTTTGTAATGTGGGTCAAATGATAAAATTTGTCCTTAAAAGTGTAGTGAACACTGTGGAAAATGGAGAAAATGCTACTTACCAGCATCTTCTCTTTTTCCAACAAAGTTTTCAAACAATGTTTTCAATTGCCTTTTTCCCTAAAGTCGTTAAATCTTGGTATTGTTTGGAAAAGGGTTAACTTTTTACAAGACTACAAAACCTTAGACCTGTTCATATGAAAATATGATAATAATTTAACTGTTGTTGTTAAAACAATGCAATTTATCTTAGAAAGAGTAGAAAATATTGTAAGAATAGGAGAAATTAGGCAAATTACCTGGTTAACAGGACTGTTCCTACTTGTACATTCTACATTTTGTAACAGCACAACTCCTACAGTTACCAGCAATTTCTCTTTTTTTCCATTGTTTTCAATAGCTTTGTTCCTTAACCCTTTACCAGACGACAAAATTTTAGCCTTGTCCAAACTGAAAGCATTTGCAGACGACAATTTCAATGTGGCTCAAATGGTGCAATTTTTCTTTGATAGGGTAGAAAATATTGTGGGAAGAGGAGAAAATGCTGGTTACCAGCATTTTCTCCTTTTCCCACATTGTTTTCAGAAGGCTTCTTTCCCAGGGTCGTTAAAAGGCAGCATTGTGCAGTAAAGGGTTAAGGTCATAAAAAGTAGGGATTGTCTTGCAAAGGGTTAATCTTTGACCCTTTGAGGCTTTTAACCCTTTACAACAATCCCAAGTTTTAACAACACTGGGGAAGAAGCGTTTTGAAAACATTGTAGGAAAAGGAGAAAATGCCTGCTACCAGCATTTTTTCTTTTTCCGATAATGTTTTCTACCCTATTACAAACTAATTCCATCATTTGAGCCAAATTTCAATTGTTATCTGCAAATGCTTTCAATTAGAACATGACTGTGTATATTTTTCTGGTATGGGCAGGAGTTAATGTCACTTTTCACTCTCTTCTCTTCACCAGACGACAAAACTTTAGACCAGTCCATACTGAAATCTTTGGTAGAAGACAAACTGAATGTGGCTCAGATGACGAAACTTGTCTATGTGGGAAAGGGTGCAATCATTCTTAACCCATTACCAGATGACCAAAATGTAGACCACTGGGATTCCAAATTAAAAGCGTTTTCAGACGAATATTTAACCCTTTCCCAAACAAGCCCTGGTTTTCACGTGTCTGCAGTACAAGTCTTTTGAAAACACTGTGGGAAAAGGAGAAATTGCTCGTAACGAGCAATTTCTCCTTTTCCCACAGTGTTTTCTACCCTTTTTGAGAACTTTCTGCCATTTTTATCAAATTTAAAATTGTCCTCTGCAAACTCTTTCAATTTGGACCAGTCCAAAATTTGTCGTTTGGGAAAGGGTTAAATGTGGTTCAAATAATGGTATTTGTCTTTGATATGCTAGAAAACACTGTACAAAATGTTTTCAAAAGGCTTCTTCTTGAGGGTTGTTAAACTTGGGATTGCATGGTTAACTTTTCACCAAATGAGAAAATTCTAAATTGGTCCAAACTGATAGCATTTGCAGACGATAAATGTGACCCAAACAATGGAATTTGTCTGTGAAAAGGTAGAAAACATTGTGTGAAAGGAAAGAATGCTGGTTACAAGCATTTTCTACTTTTTCCACAATGTTTTTAAAGGGACTTCTGCCTCATGGTCGTTAAAAGTCAGAATTGTGTGGTAAAGGGTTAAATACGATAAATTACAAGAATTTTTTGAAGTTGAAAGTAACACAATTTAGCTAAACAATTAATTTAGCCACTTAGAAACTGTGTTACTTTCTAAATCTAGAATAAGAATACAATTTGAAACCGTTGGTGAATACAGGCCATGATGACTAAATTAGGCAGGAGGGAAAGAAATTATACCTTCTCCTTAAGTTTGTCTTTCTTGGCCTGTGAAATGAGCTGGAAACAACCTGTCAGATACAAGCTCCATGTCTCATCTGTAATGATTGAAAAATCATTCAGTTAGCTCTGCTTCGAAAATAGGAGGACACTTTTACCCATTCACTTGAAAATTTCATTTTTGTTGCTCTTCTCGACATTGCAAATCAAGACCTGACAATTTAACTCTTTACGACACGATTCCGATTTTGAACGACTCTGAAGAAGAAGCCTTTTCAAAGCTTTGTTTGAAAAAGAGAAAATGCTTGTAACAAGCATTTTCTCCTTTTCCCACAATGTTTCCTACCATTTCAAAAAGAGGAATTATCTTTTGAGCTACACTGAATTTGTTGCCTGCCAATTCTTTCAATTTGGTCCAGTCCAAAATTTTGTCCTTTGGTGAAGAGTTAAGATGTGATGTTTGATTTTGTATGTCTTTTACATATGAGCCAATGCTCTGTGAAAAGGGATTTAATGCATCTGCAAAAAGTATGGATCCAAATCAGCCTGCCCAGGCTGACATGGGTCAACACTTTTTACCATGTGCAAATTTTCTGCATGTCCTAATGAGTTAGTTTGTACTAAGACTAAATAGTTTTTATGGATCCACAATTTTGTGATAACTTGCTTGGAATAATCCATAACTACAATGCATAAAACCCCCTTTTCCAAGTGCACTGCTCATACATTTTGTCAAAAAGTGGATAAACTGCAATGTTCACATTAATGATTTACAAAAAATATAATTTATCCTGTCACCTCCTATAAATCCTGTCATATAACAGGTCATTTAAATCTCTTTACCAAACGACAAAATTTCAGACTGGCCCAAATTGAAAGCAGTAATTTTTGCAGACGACAAAATAAATGTAGCTAAAAAAATGAAATTTGTTTTGGAAAGGGTAGAAAACGTTGTGGGAAAAGGAGAAAATGCTGGTTGCCAGCATTTTCTCCTTTTCCCACAATGTTTTCAAAAGGCTTCTTTCTCTGGGTCGTTAAAAGTCGGGATTGTGTGGTAAAGGGATATACTTGTTTATATACTGTCACTTGACCACATGATTCTATTATCTAAGCTTTATTATGTCAGTCTGTCATGTGATCAAGCTTTATTAGACTAGTTGGTCAAGTGACTAAAGCCAGAACTACATTTTTAGGTGGTGTTTCATGAAATCAATATTTTACAGTAAATTTATTGCTTAAAATTTGATGCCCATGTTGATTTTTCTTATCATTTAAAATAAATGAGAATAATCTGCAACATTTTTCTGTGAGTATATGTCATGTTTATGACGTAGTCGATATCATTCATGATGTCACTCTTGCAGCTGCATATCCAGTGCGCTTTACACAGTTCTTCATTTTTTTTTTTTCATATTGAGAAAGATTTCAATAGGTGCCTTAATTGCAAGCAAAATATTCTATTTAGTCGGATTTTGGATTGTAAATGAGGAACAGGATAAACAGAATAGATGGTTAGTGTCTTAGATTGGGAAAGTTTATCGGGCTCGGCTCCAGAAATTTATGGTATCAGTACAATAAAATATTGAATAAAAGGTACAGTCTTCATAACAATGTTTGTTTTCATTTTGTTTTATTCGTTTACAGTGCATGGCATGAAAAATTGAATTATGGTTGGTGTCTTGGATGGGTTAAGTTTATCGGGCTCAGGTTCGAGCCCACCTGATCCTGGGTTTTTCATGGGTGTGCCATTGGGCAATACACTTCAGAGCCTAAGCCTAGTACTGGTAAAACCCAGGAAATACATGAATATGTGAGCTGTCGCTGTGATATGACTGAAACAATGTTGAAAGCGGCATAAAACACCATTCAATCAATAAACCAATATCGGGCTCAGCTCTGGAATTTATCTGGTTTGCCCTCAGCTCACCAGATAAATATCACCATCTTGCCTTATAAATTTAAACTGTCCATGACACCAACCATCTATTCTCTCTTTTTTCTCTCTTTTGTTTCTTTTCCTAGAGTTGAAAAATATTTCCACACAGACATTAATACAGCAGTTGTAAAGCCCCAGGGAAGCTATTGCAAGGTTGCCCATTGGTACTCTTGGGGATTGTGTATAGAGATCTGCACGATGATTGCATGATTTCTGTACAACCTCTGTACCATAATCCATCATCAAAGATAGTACAACATGTCACAATGCCCGTATGCAAAGAAAATATATACACAGCAGCCAGACGCCACCTATGATGCCTGAAAAATCATAAAAGAAATCACAGACAACTTAAAATCATACGGCACTTAAACAACTATGTTCCTGCAACAATCTTGTCATTTTCAAGGCTCAAGTCAATGCTTTCTGGGAAAAAAAAGGTAAGTCCAGAGGTCTCTTGGCGGTGATGTTCATCAACCTCTTAGATACCAAAAGGGGGGTTATCTGCTTTTTTGGATTTTGTAATTAAGTTACAAAATGTGTTTCGCTTAAAAGGATGAATACTTTGAAGGTTTATACTAGAAATAGTTTTGAGAAAACTATTAAAGTCATTAAGAAAATCTGAGCCAAGTCATAGACCTTTTTGTAGGACCTTCATACACCCAGCCTTCACAAGTGTAGGTTGGTTTAAAGTCAACCAAAGTATTGTTACAGATGGTGAAATCACACAAAAGCATACAGGTAAAAGGAAAGTATCATTATTAAATGCCAAAGAAAACATTTTGTGAGAGCAATTACTTCTAACATTTGATGACCAATTTCATCAAAATGTCAATATATTTTCTGGGCTTTTCTGTACTCTGTTCATAAAAATATTTATAGGAGAGAAAAAGTTCACAAGAGGCAATTGACTTTCATCAATTTATACACAGTGTAAACAATGCAATTACTTTGAAGATCTCACTGTACAGAATTCATTATCCTTCTCGTTTACTGGTGAAAAGAAAATTGCAATAGACTGCCTGTGATTGCCATTAATTGTTGAATTAATTTCCTGTAAAAACACTGCCAGCAGCAGTTGTAATCTATCTTCCAAAATGTCCGTCAATTTTCTGCTGGGAAACTAATCTCTTCTCTGTTCTCCCGAATTCTCATGAAATTTTCTTACAGTGGTTCTACTCTTGGATTACTTTGGCCCATATCATATGCTTGAACTGAGGTGATAGAAATTTAGACTCATCCATACTGAAGGAATTTTGCAACAAGAGGGCCAATTTGGCCCTAAAGCACTGACCTGAGAAGTGATCTACAGTTGATAAAGCTAAAGAGATCCTGGTTTTAATGATGTAAAACAAATGAGTGTAGGTGACCTAATTTCTGACCCAACATGACACAATTTCAAATTTGTCCAAGGTATCATCAAGACAACCGTTCTGACCAAGTTTCATGAGTATCAGGCTGAAAATGTGGCCTCCAGGTGCACACAAGGTTCTTCTAGGATTTGGCAATGTGACAAACTTTTTTTACCCAATGTGACCCAATTCCAAACATGTCCAAGATATCATCAAGACAAACATTTTGACAGTTTCATGAGTATCAGGCTGAAAATGTGGCCTCTAAAGTGCACATAAAGCTATTCTAAGATTTGGCCAAGTGACCTACTTTTTGACCCAACATGACCCAATTTCACATTTGTCCAGGATATCATCAAGACAAACCTTCTGACTTAATTTCATCAGTATCTGGCTGAAAATGTGGCTTCTAGAGTGCATACAAGATTTTTCTAAGATCTGACCCTCTGACCTACTTTTTGACCCGATTTCGAACTTGTCCGAGATGTCATCAAGACAAACATTCTAGCCAGTCTCCATGAGAACAAGGCTGAAAATTTTACCTCTATGGTGTGTGCAATGTTTTTCTAAGGTTTGGCCCAGTGACCTACTTTTTGACCTAATATGACCCTATATCAAACTTGTCCAAGATATCATCAAGACAAACATTCTAACATAGTTACATGAGTATCAAGCTGAAAATGTAGCCTCTAGAGCACACACAAGGTTTTTCTAAGAGTTGGTCTAGCTACCTATTTCTTGACCCAGCATGACCTAATTTTACACTTTTCCGAGATATCTTCAAGACAAAGATTCTGACCAAGTTCCAAGAATATCAGGCTTAAAATATTCAGATATCAGATTTCTGCAGACTTTAATAATTTGTGAGGTACATGTATCCATTTGCTTAATAACATGCAACGACTTGGTCAAAAAACTCTATCTAATTGCTGTGGGAGAGAAAAACATCAATCGAGTTTCATAAGCAGTGACTTGAGCTGGTCCCTATTATACACGCATAATAATCATTTACCTGCATTAATAATAGTAACCAATCTACTACGGCCAAATGTGATATATAAAAGACACTCTGATTGGCTAATCAAGCTTATCTAGCCTATCCAATGAAAACAAGCATCACAATAGCTTGTACCAGTTGTATATCTGTATATGTACAAAAGAGACCTGTTTATGATTAACAGTGTTAGGATTTGTCTTTGAAATGGTAGAAAACCTTGTAAGAAAAGGAAAAAATGCCGCTTTTTCTGAAATGAACAGTTTGATAACCTGCGAGGCAGATAATCATTCACAACTGAAATATAGTTTTTCATTTTAACCTTTAATACTATCACTTAGTCTGGCTGAATTGCTTGAAATTTCTAACATCAACAATAAGAGTAAACTGAAAGTTCTTACAGTCAACAGTGTTCATAGTCCTGTAACAAACAAGCTGAAATTTTAGAGACCCAAAGACAGAGAGCTTTTGAAAACATTGAGGGAAAAGGAGAAAATGAAGAAAAATGCAATCATCTTAATAGCATTTATTTTGTCCTCTGCAAATGCTTTCGGTTTGGACAAATTGCCAATTTTGTTAGATGTAAAGGAGTTAATTGTCCCTTGCAGCATCAATATGGGTGCAACAGGTCACTTTCAGGTCAACACTTGTCCAGTCTCAAAACACTGACACCTTGTCATTTGCCATTGATTTTGCTCCACCAATCACTTTGATCGTACCGCCACAAAAATTTCCATGAAATCAATGATCAATCCACAGTTTTTCTTCAGTACAGAAAAAGTTTTCTAAGAAACCATACAAAACTGATGCTTATCTCTTTACCAAACAACATTTTATACTCGACCAAATCGAAAGTGTTTTCAGACAGTAATTCATGGAAGAAAACTTTGTGGGAAAAACAGAAAATACTGATTACCAGCACTTACTTCATTTCCCACAATTTTCTTAAGTCTTCTTCCTTTGTGTCATAAAAACATGGTATTTTGGTATTGGGTTAAAGATATCACTGTCTCAATATTAACTCTTTCACTACTAATGACAACTAAAATAGCTTTTATGGATGGTGTTGACCAAGATCAGACTGCACAGACCATGCAGTCTGATCCCTGATCTACACCATCCGTTACATGATGCTAGACTACAATGCAATTCATCTTCAACAGCAGAGGGAATCTTCTTTTAAGACTTCGGCAAAAAATAGAATTTCTTGAGTTAGTGAAAGGGTTATTAATGCAAAAGTATCTCTAACATAACAGAAGTAAATTAATACAAGTTCAGTCACATAATTATTGTCATAATTTAGACTGTTTCTAAACTGACATGGTGTTTTTACCTTTTTGCATAAAATCCCGAGTTTCTGACAACCCTGATGGAGAAGGCTTTCCGAGCTACTGCGGAAAAAGGACTTTTAATGCTAGTAACCGGCATTTCTCCTTTTCCTTCAATGTTTTCTCCCCCTCGTTGGACAATCCTAATAATTCAAGCCAAATTTGTGGTCAGAAAATAGTTTCAATGTAGATGAGTCTAAAATTTTGTCATCTAGTAATTAACCCTTTATCAAACAATCCCGACTTTTAACGACCCTGAGAAAGATGCCTTTTGAAAACATTGTGGGAAAAGGGGAAAATACTGGTAACCAGCATTTTCTCCTTTTCCCACAATGCTTTCTAGCCTCCCCAAAACAAATTTCAATTTTCGAGTTACATTTATTTTGTCGTCTGCAAATGCTTTCAAATTGGACTAGTCTAAAAATTTGTCGTTTGGTAAAGAGTTAAGGGTAAAGTGATACTTCAGATACTTTTTAGGTACATAATCAGGAAACTTTGAAGCCCTGGCTTCAACATCAATTTTTGCAGGAGTGGCTTTTTGAGAAAAAAGGCTGAACAAAATGACCGAATACATGGTAGCTCATCCCAGGTTTTAGGCAAGTTTGATTTTCTATACATTCCTGGCTATGCCACTACTGTATATCAAAGCCACAGCTCTCTTGTGTCATGTGCTGTTAAACTAGAAGTACTTGTTGTTTGTGCCCGGCAGTGCCTGACCAGAGGACACTCAAACCTGTCCTGTGAGTATCACTTACAGGGATTTAACTTGAAATATAGCAAATCTGACACCTTTTATCAAACACCAAAATTTTAGACATGTCCAAATTGAAAGCATTTGCTGATGACAAAATGAATGTGACACAAAAATTGAAAATGGTTTATGGTAGGGTAGTGAACATTTTGGGAAAAGGAGAAAATGCTGGTTACCAGCATTTTCTCCTTTTCTCACAATGTTTTCAAAACGCTTCTCCTAAAGGTTGTTAAAATTCGGGACTGTGTGGTAAAGGGTTTATCGATATGCCAGTGTTTCCCAAAGGCTACTTAGACATTGCATGGTCTATTTAAAGGAGGAGATATTTTAAGGGCAAAGACCAGTGCCAATTTGCATTAAAAAGGAGGGCTCACAAACAAAGGAAGGTAGAACAATATTCCTGAAACAATTTCCCAAGTTCCTATCACTTAAAAACTTGTAAATCCAGTACACCATGTGGGAGCATGGGGAACTGTTGATGAAACACAATTTTATGGCAATGTTCTCAGCTTATGGCCATTGTTTGGAGTGCTAATTGGGGAGAAAATTTCTCATTTCTGGGCGACACAATGTCACCAGGTTAATAAATAAATGACTGTTCAATAACCAACAATCAATCCTACACAGCAATTTCCACAATCTCTTCATGGTACTTTGACCTTTTTACCCCACAACACTTTACCGAAGCATTTATCCAATTTTCTCCAAGAAGGCCTGTGAAAACATTGTGGGAATAGGTGAAAATGCAATTTTCTCCTCTTTCCACAACATCTTCTACCCTTTCAAAGAAAATTCCATTAATCTCAGTCAATTCTAATTTGAAGTCTGCACAATGTTTTCAATATTAACAGATCTAATTATTTCTGTCTTCTGATACAGAATGGATGTTCCACACTTTTCCCTCATCAACATGAAAACCACCCATATTCCAAATTGTTCACCCTCCCAGTTCAGCTGCAGTAATAAAATCCTAAAAATTAGTATTTCTTCCCTAAAATCTATGCTCTGGGAACTCATAAATGAGCTGTCTCATTGATGATACTCTAATGAGTTTCCACAACATACCTTTTGCGAAGAACCGAGATGATGATAATATAATTTGAATCCCAAATTGCACCTTCTAACACACCCCTCCCAAATGGTTTACCCAATCAGAAATTGTATTACTCTCTAAATCTAGAATGAAACTGAGAATGGATGTGGACCCTTATAGCGAATATGTTATTTCAACAATTTTTTGTGTGTTGGAGTTTAACGCCATTTTAACAGCTATGGTCGTATCACAGCAGTTAGTGCACCTATGCACTGGCTTTCCCACACCAGTGCTGACACAACTTTCTTTTCAAGTCACTGACAACTTTTCCCATATGAATCAGAGGTGAGAGGCAAAAAATCTGCAGCAAGAAAGTTTGGCTTAACCAGGGATCAAACTCGTAACCACCAGGTTACAAGTCAGATATGCTAATCACTGAGCTACCTGTGTGGTCTATTCCAACAAAACCACTGACAATGTGCACATGACTACTACAGCTGATGTAACAGATCAAGGCTGATTAACACTTTACCAAACAATAAAACTTTAGACACATCAACATTGAAAGCTTCTGCAGATGAAAAACTTAGTCATATGTGGCTAAAATTGTAGAAATTGTCTCTGAATGAGTGGAAAAATTGGGGGGAAAATGAGAAAATGCTTGTGTCTTGTCCTACCCAAAGAAGGCATTTAATAAGAGTGCCAATGGCTCTAAAAGTGCTCACCTGAGTAAGTTGTGACCATAGCTGAAGAGATTCTGATTGTGGAGATGTAAATCACATGTAAAATATACTCAGTGTGCATAATTGTAAGTAAGTTTTTTTTTTCTAAATTCTTAATTTTGTGTAACATTAACATGAGTGAAACACTACCTTCAAAAGATGAGAGTGCGACTGAAAATGTGGCCTCTACAGTGCGCACAAGAGTTTTCCTAGATTTGTCACAGTGACCTCCTTTTTTGACCCAATATGACCCATTTTCACACTTGTTTGAGATATCATCAAGACAAACATTCTGACCAATTTTCATGCAAATTGGACTGAAAATATGGCCTCCAAAGGGCACACAAGGTTTGTCTTAGATTTGTACCAGTGACCTACTTTTTTACTCAACATGACCCAATTGCAAACTTGTCAAAGACATCATCAAGACAAACATTCTCAGCAACTCTTAGAGTATGGAATTCAAAATGCGGCATCAACAGAGCACACACTGTTTTTCTAAGGTTTGTACCAGTGACCTACTTTTTGACTCAAAGTGACCCAATTTGGGACATATCATCCAGACAGACATTCTGACCAATTTTTAACAGTATGAACCTTTTACAAACCAATCCTATGTTTAGATGACCCTAAGGAAAAGGGCCTTTAAAAACCTTGTGGCAAAGCAAATACTGGTAACCAGCATTTTCTTTTTTCCTTCAATGTTTACTACACTTTATGTAAATAGTTGACATTTTTCCTTTTTTACCACAATGTGACTGTTTGGGAGAAATGGGGCTGGGAATCACCCACACAACCTTCAGATCAGTAAGCAACTGTGCAACCTTCTAGTTTGAGGATTTCTTCTTTTGTCAAAATATATTTAACCCTTTAACAAACAACCCTGTGTTTTATCAACCTTGAGAAAGAAATTGGAAGCTGTCTATAACCAGCATTTTCTCCTTTTCCCGAAAAGTTTTCTACAATTTCATGGAAAAACAATATCACTTAACCCTTTACCACACAATCCCAACTTTTAACGACCCTGTGAAAGAAGCCTTTTGAAAACATTGTGGGAAAAGGAGAAAATGCTGGTAACCAGCATTTTCTCCTTTTCCCACAATATTTTCTACCCTTCCCAAAACAAGTTTCATTTATTCTTTCTCATTTATTTTTGTCTTCTGCAAATGCTTTCGATTTGGACCAGTCTCAAATTTTGTCGTTTGGTAAAGAGTTAAGAAAAGGTTATAATGTTCTCTGCGAATGGTTTCAATTTTGAGCCCGCCCGTGTAGCTCAGTGGTTAGCATATCTAACTTGTGACCTGGTACCCAGTTCAGGCAAACTTTGTGGTGATTTTTTGCCTCTCACTTCTGATGCATGTAAGAAAACTAGTCGGTGTCTTGGAAAGAAAATTGTGTCAGTGCTAGTGTTAGAAAGCCAGGAAACACATGAATAGGAACACTAACTGCCATGATATGACCTAAGCAGTTAGAATGCAGTTAAAGTCAAATACAGACAACTTCAGTCTTGATGCATGTCAGAGTGTATTATTGTCCAAAGTAAGAAAATATGAAGCAAGTCTAAGAACTGAAATAGGAGGGCAAACTCATTCTGAGGGGTGTGACATGTTGACAGTGCACATTAATGCATTTTATCACATTATTTATCACTCTTAAATACTCTTAACCATTTACCACACAACAACCAAGTTTTAATGAAACCTAGGATTAAGGCTTTTGAAACCATTGTGGGAAATGGAGAAAATGCTGGTAAACAACATTTTCTCTTCTTCTCACATTTTTTTCTATCTTACAACATACAAATTTCAATTTTTCAGTCACATTTATTTAGTCATCTGGAGGTGCCTTCATTTGGACAAGTCTAAAATTTTATCATGTGGTAAAGAGTTAACAGAGAGATTTATCTTCCCTGGTTTTTGTCATTGTTACTCTTGTATGGCCTCCTTTCAGTGGAAATGATGTATTAGGGTTTTTAGATAAAATGTGATTCAGTTGTTTGTGATTTATTTTTCTAGACTCAGGTCCATATTTAAAACATTTGCAGATGTCAAATTAAATGTGGCTAAAGTGGAAAGCTTTTCGTTTGGAAGGGTGAAAAAAGGTGAAGGAAATGGAGAAAATGCTGGTAACAAGCATTTTATTCTTCTCCCACAATGTTTTCAAAAGCCATTTTTCCCCAGGGTTGTGAAATGCAAAAATGAATATCTTTTCGAATCACTTGCAAATCTAATTTCAACTATAACAAATGAAAGGGAGTTCTAAAGATTAACAGATAATATTTTACACTGCTTTAAACATTTCACATCCTACCAGAGAACTTGATAAGCCCATCTGTGCCAATTTTGAATTTGTCATCTGTAGATGTCTTGAATTTGGATGAGTCTAAAATATGTTGTGTTTGTTAAAGGGGTAACTGACTTCACCAAAACAACCAAATATTAAATTTGTCCACACTGAAAGCATTGAAATTTTGTAGTTGACAAACTAATTGTAGATAAGAGCCTGACAGGAATTCGTGAGAAAAAGAAGACTAGAAAATTGCCTGGGGCAGCATGTCAAGCCAGTCATGTGGGAGTAAGTAAAGGACCTCGTATGCTGCACACGGAAAAAAAATAACAAATCACTCAATGTACATCTATAATATTTCAGATCCCTTTGTTTTCAAATTTGCATGAGGATAGGCGTATTCCCTATTTATGAACAAGAAAAAGCTTAATCTATGACCTTCAGATATGACCTTGAAACCACTGAAGTGAATAATTCAGAGAGACACTTACTACTCATTAAATACGAAGTTGTCACATATTTTATCATTTGACCATCAAGTGTGAACTTGACCTTGGACCTACCTCAACAAATTTAGAAATGGCCCATCTACTCATAAAGCAGAACAATTGTGCAAATCTATTTTGCAATCCATCAATATGTATTTAGAGAAAAAAAATGGCTTGGACAAGATCTTCTTATGATAATTTGACCTTAAAGTGTTACCTTGACCCTATGTCTATAAAATGTGGCCTCTAGAGCGTACACAAGGTTTTTCTAAGATTTGACCTAGTGACTTAGTTTTTGACCCCACATGACCCAATTTTAAACTCCTCTCAGATTTTATCAAGACTGACATTCTGACCAAATTTCACAAGTATCCGACTAAAAATGTGGCCTCTAGAGCGTACACAAGGTTTTTCGAAGATCTGACCTAGTGACCTAGTTTTTGACCCCACATGACCCAATTTCAAACTCATCCAAGATTTTATCAAGAAAAACATTCTGACCAGATTTCACAAGTATCTGACTGAAAATGTGGCCTCTAGAGCGTACACAAGGTTTTTCTTAGGTTTGACCTAGTGACCTAGTTTTTGACCCCACATGACCCAATTTCAAACTTGTCCCAGATTTTATCAAGACAAAGATTCTGACCAAGTTTCATGAGGATCGGACTGAAAATGTGGCCTCTAGAGGATACACAAGGTTTTTCGAAGATTTGACCTAGTGACCTAGCTTTTGACCCCACAAGACCCAATTTCGAACTTGTCCCAGATTTTATCAAGACAAACATTCTGACCAAGTTTCATGAGTATCTGACTGAAAATGTGGCCTCTAGAGCGTACACAAGGTTTTTCTAAGATTTGACCTAGTGACCTAGTTTTTGACCCTGCATGACCCAATTACGAACTCGTCGAAGATTTTATCAAGACAATCTTCCTGACCAAATTTCACAAGCATCTGACTGAAAATGCGGCCTCTAGAGCGTACACAAGGTTTTTCGAAGATATGACTAGTGACCTAGTTTTTGACCCCTCATGACCCAATTTCGAATTCGTCTGAGATTTTATCAAGACAAACATTCTGACCAAGTTTCATGAGGATTGGACTGAAAATGTGGCCTCGAGAGCATACACAAGGTTTTTCTAAGATTTGACCTAGTGACCTAGTTTTTGACCCCACATGACCCAATTTCAAACTCAACTGCGATTTTATCAAGACAAAGATTCTGACCAAGTTTCATGAGGATTGGACTGAAAATGTGGCCTCTAGAGCGTACACAAGGTAAAAAGTTGACGACGGACGACGGACACAGCACGATCACAATAGCTCACCATGAGCACTTCGTGCTAAGGTGAGCTAAAAATGCTGGTTACCAGCATTTTCTCCTTTTCCCACAATGTTTTCAAAAGGCTTCTGTCTCAGGGTCGTATAAAGTCGGGATTGTTTGGTAGAGGGTTAAGAACATTAAATTGTGTAAGTCTGCAAGTGCTTTCAATTTTGACCAGTCTAAAATTGGGCTGTGTTGTAAAGAGTTCAGTCTTTTTATTTGGACAGGTCTAAAATTTTGTTGTCTAGTCCAGACTAGGGGTTTACATACAAAATACAAATTCAGTTCACAGTTGACCTGGTACCATTTCCTTGAAGGTATTTTCAACCTACCAACTAATAATTTTTATCATTCAGGATCCTTCATCTCTGTCAGCTCCATTCCCTGATGACTTTACATTCCTCCAATAACAACATTACAGCTGATATTCACAGCTCATTCTGACAGCACAGTGGATTTGTAATACACTCGCAAAGGTAGTAGCTTTGAAGACTGGCTGAGCCAAAAAAAAGGCCTACAGTCTATTAACCCTTTACCTCAAAATGCCCTGTTTTAACAACCCTGCAGAAGAAAGCTTTTGAAAACATCGTGGAGAAAGGAGAAAATGCTGGTTACTAGCATTTCTCCTTTTCCCACAATGTTTTTTACGCTATCAAAGACAGAAACCATCACTTAAGCTACATTTGACCTATTGTCTTCAAAAGCTTTCAATTTGGTAAATCTAAAGTGTTGCTGTGAGGTTAAGAGTAAAAGACAAGAGGGCCATGATGGCCCTGTATCGCTCCACTGGCTTGTAAATATAAACCATGAAGAGAAGTCTTCACTATATAAGCCCTTATAAAACTTTGACCCCAGGGCTACAGTCGGACTAAATGGGGAATATGTGTATTAGAAGAATAACATGCCAAATTTGGGAGTTCTTGGCCTTATGGCTAGTAACAAGACAGTTTCTGAACTTTTCACTCCATAAACCCATGTAAAACTTGTGACCCCTGGTGCAGGGCCAAACTTGATCCGATGGCTGTAACTTGGGCCCTCTTTGTAGTTGTCCACTAGATAATGCTATAATTATGCAAAATTTGGTAGCCTAAGCATTATGGCTATGTACACCAAGATTTAAAAGTTTTCCCTATGTAAGCCTATGTAAATCTTGTGAACCCCCCCCCCACCCAGCATGAGGCTAAATTGACCCCAGGACTATAATTTGGGCACTTTTGGTAGAACCCAACTAGATCAAGCTAAATACAAAATTTGGTAGCTCTAGGCCTTATGGCTAGGTACAGGAAGATTTTTAAAGTTTTCTCTATATAAGCCTATGTAAAACTTGTGACCCCTGGGGCAGAGCCAATTTTGACCCCAGGGCTATAATTTCAAGAAACATGATAGAGGTCTACTACATAAAGCTACATGCCAAATTTGGTAGCCCTATGCCTTATGGTTTCAGACAAGAAGATTTTAAAAGATTTCCAATATTTTTCAGTTTTGTTGCCATGGCAACCACAGTTTTTGAAGGAATCAAATTCTTTCCAGAAATTCTGAAGAGGACCATGGCAGGATCATTTCTGTGAAGTTTCATGAAAATTGGATGGGTAGTTTCAGAGAAGAAGATGTTTAAAATAAAAGTTAGCGCACGGACGGATGGACTGACGGACGCACGCATGCACGCACGCATGACGGACACCGGGCCATGACATAAGCCCGCTGGCCTTCGGCCAGTGGAGCTAAAAAATCATTGTTGCAGTAACATTTAATTTAGTATGCATGGTTATGCACTTTCCATTATTACAGTGTCTTGGATACCGAATGGCTACGGCTTAAATGACTGTGCAAAAGATTAAAAAAGAACAGAAGAGTTCCACTAAACTATGTTTTAAAATTTAATAATTCAAAACACAGTAATTTATAATACAAATGATAAATTCCTACTTACACTTCACAGAGTCTAAACAATTGAAACTGTCCTAAACTATCGCTATTGTGTTGATCCAAAACCTGAGTAAGTCACAAAGAACAAATTAAATTCCTGGTCTCAATAGATCTCCAAAAGCTGAGAATCCAACAATGATAATGACAGCGTAAGTTTCAATGGTGATGCCATGTATTTAATCCTTTTTAAACTTCAGTCACAATCGCAAATGCCACCACTTTTCTGACCACCTGGTCAAGTGCTCCTAGAAACTTCCGGAAGTACACTTGAGAAAAACACAGGGGAATTCCCAATAAATGTATACGCTGGATTACTCAATATTAACATCAATTTTTCTTTGAGATCAGGATATGGACCTATCCTACAAACAGTTAAGTTCCTATATTACTATCAATTAAAATCATTCTCTAATTACAAAGTAATTATGAAAATTTATATTCATTCTAGACTATTCTGCATTCATCATGTTTTGTAAACAAAACAACGAAAGTACTAGAAATATCTTGATACTGTTACTAAAATTAGAGCACCAAATAAACATAACTAGATTTAATTCACAAAGATTCCATAACACCATGCAGTCTGATCTTCATCAATTTGGCATAATTCGGGTGATCCTGTGATCAAAATCCTCAGCTGTATCACGTAGCTTGATATGCACCTACACGTCACATTTCCTATGTCGCCAGAAGCACACCAATTTACCGTTAACAGTTATTGAAATTGTAAGGCTCCTCTTAAAAAAAAAAGAAAACATGAGTCTATTGATCTTTTTAAGAATATTTTAGTCGGCAAACAGTTTGTACATTCAATTTTTAGCATGGTTTATCAATTCCGCTGGGAGCTTTCATCGACAGATCGATAGATGTCAATAACTTAACGGTGGTTGGTCATGTCATTGCTATGCGATTTAAAGGGGCACCGCCATTTTAAGATCATGTTACTGGTAGTTCAAAATGGAAGCCTCCTTTATTCCGACAAGGTTAGATGTAGGTATGGAATTGGCTGAGTTGTGACAAGTGATCTTCATCCACACTGTCCATCAAATCAACAATAATTATGGCTGTCACTCTTTGGGTATAGATATGGTAAAATCACTGGCTTGCAAAAAAAACAGTTTAGACCTCTAAATGTGGCTCAGCTGATGGAATTTATCTTAGAAAAGGAATAACTATACTGTGAGAGGAAAGGAAGAAATGCATGTCATCAGCATTTTGTTATTTTTTCACAATGTTTTCAGAAGCCTGCTTCCTCAAGAATTGTTCAGTACAGGGTTAGAGGTGGAATAATGCAGACTATTTAAAGGTGTTTTACATCACTTTAGAATTATTTTGGTCGTATCAGATGATAGTGACATGTCTTGCTCAAAAACACTCCTACAAAAAACTAAGTGCTTCCAGTGAGGCTCAAACACAGGGCCTCCAGGTTACAAGCCTTACACTTTTCCATTGGGCCAAGCAGAACCCCTAAATTAAATGCTGACAAATTACATCAGAGCTAAGTCTTTAGAAGATCAAAGTCCAGATGTGAAGAATGGAGAAACAAAATTTGTCAAAAGAAATCTGTAATTTGGGGATATTCAAAATGCACTTTATTTGATGAAGAAAAATCTGAAAAACATTTGGTATGGAGAAAAGTGATCAGATAGGCAGAAAAATGTAATTACTGTTCTCATTGCCAGTCATCTTGACTGACTGAAGTGACACAACCCTCGTTAATTTTCCCTCTCGTCTTTAAAAAAATCTACAGTTTCTGCCCAAATTCATCTACCTTTCTCATACCTTCTTGAAATACTTTTACTCTTTATCAAACAAGCAAACCTTGGTAGAGAATTCAGTATCGTACAGGAATTGAGACCAGAGGGTTGCTGGTTCAATCCCGAGCTCAATGAATTTCTTTCTGGGGATCAATCATGGTCACTGAGAGAGGATTCATTCCTCTCTCACTGCTAATCATTACTTTGATGATGGTGCTATGGGATAGCAGCCAGCAGCTTTGGAAGAATATTATGCAAAGTACCAGTAAAGGCAATCCAAAAAAGCATGGATACTGGCTGCCCCAACACATGTATAACTAAAATATTGTTTACAACAGCGTTTAACACCATACAAACTAACTTTCCCACGCGACGTAACTTAACACTCATCCACAATGAAAGCAATTGCATACAACATGCTAAAATGTTGCTAAATTGATGCCATTCCTTTAAGCAAGGGTAGGATCTATCAACAGGACTTTCTCCTTTTCCCATGTCATTTTCAGTGTTTTCAAAATCCCTCTTCCTCAGGGTCATTTACACATTGGATCCTTTTATAAAGGATTAATTGAATAATAAACTTTTATCCACAAAGAGGAAATTTTAAACCCTTCCACATTTAACCCTTTACCACACAATCCAAAGTTTAAACAACCCTGACAAAGAAGGCTTTTGAAAATATTGTGAGAAAAGTTTGTAAAGAAGTTTAACACCATTTTAACAGCTAAGGTCATATCATGGCGGCCAGTGACACACCCATGTGTTTCCTGGCTTTCTCACACCAGTACTGAAACAACTTTCTTTTCAAAGCCACTGACTACTTTTCTCATATGCATAAGAGGTGAGAGGCTAAAAATTGCCTGAAAGAAGGATTGCCTCAACCGGGTATCAAACTCGCAACCATCAGGTCATGAGTCAGATATGCTAACCACTGAGCTACCTGGGCACGATCAGTATTTTCTACCATTTCAAAGGACTATTGTCGTATTGCCATATTGTCTCTATTAACTCCCACACCCCCCTCCACCCCGTTTCAGAAAATGTAAAGCCCCCTGGGGGCTTAAAAAGAGACAATATAGTATTTTCTACCATTACAAAGGACTACCATATTGTCTGTTTTAAATCCCCCTCCCCGGGGGCTTTACACTTTCCAAAAGGAGGTGGAGATGTGGCTGGGGGCGTTAACCGAGGTAAAACAACATAGAATTTTCCGAGGATGACAATAACAGTGCTGTCCTGGAGGCTTCAGTCAGTGTTGACTGTGAAGCGATCTCCATTTGAGAAACGCTGTATTTAATGCAGAATGTTGATTCTATTACTGATCGTGACTCATTTGAACATTAAATAGCATTCATGATTAATATTGGACACTGGTCTTCGATTCTTTCATTCTCTTAAAATGTTATCACAGGTTTATGTTTATTCGGACAATCAGGTGTTGATGACATTCAAAAATTTGTAAAGTAATTAGGACTATGTCAATGCCCTAAGTTTATTACAGCTGATTTTTTTCAACTTTATCCATGGACTGACCATCTGGCAAATCCGTTTTTAGTTAGAAAAACACTGGGGAGCATAAATTAGAGGGGAAGCGTCAATAAGGGACATTACTGTAAGTGCAAACAAAAATCAGTTGCATCATATATAAAGTACAATCAAATGCAGCCCTCTATATTAACATAAGCACACTTCATTGCCATGCAGTGTCTAATAAGTATATTTTGGCTTTCATTTCTCACTTGTCCTTCTGTTGTTCTTTATCTAGTTATGGGTTAGTTAACATTTTGTTTATGTTATGGGCACTGTGTATGTCCTGGTCATATCCAGGTCACCAAGTATTCACAAATGTGTTCAAAGGCAGACAACTCTATCAGACTGGCAATGAAGTACTAACTTCAGTGTGACATACTTTTACCTTAACCCTTTACAACACAATCTGGAGTTTTAAGAACCCTGAAGGAGAAGGTCCTTGAAAGCATTGTGGAACAAGGGCACCACACCTGTCGAAAACAGCCGAGCTAAAAAAAATGGAAATGCTGGTCACCAGCAATTACTCCTCTACCCACAATCTTTTCTACCTTGACAAAAAACTTCGGTTCATTTGTATCACTTTCCAATTTGTCATCTAAAAAGAAGCCTTTGAATCGATAGAGTCTAGAATAGGTCATTTGGTAAAGAGTTACGAATACCTATCACTTGGTGAACCAACCAAGTTGCTTTTGCTACAATTTAAATCAAGAACAGACATGCGACCTTATCTCAAAATCTACATTGCCCAATGTTTTGTATATTTCAGTGGTGTTTTATGCGACTTTCAACATTACTTAACTCATATCCAGCTCCAGCACTTCAAGCTCAAGTGAGCTAAAAAGCTAAACACATATCATACATTTATCATACATACATAGCACATAGGTCACTTAAATTCTCTGAATGTGTCTTTAACTGAGTCTCTACACCTATTTTATTTCTCATAACAAAGAAGAGGAAGTGGGAAAGTTAATCATTCATAATAATAACAGAGTAAATGAAATGTCAGAAAGGTCAAGGAAAGGGAGATAATCACCTTAGCAATAAATCAGTACTCTTCAGTCAAGTACCAGTGCATGTGATAAGATAGCTATATGAACAACACTCGAGATCCAGAGATCCATATCGGGCTTCTATCTGGGCAATAAATGATCACATGTTCCCTTCCCTAACTTCTGTTAACCTGTTATATATGATTTTTTTTTCTCTTGACATGAACAGCTTAGAATAGCTAATAGGAAAGAAAGTATGAATATATTTAGCTGAATAAAATGAAAGTAAAATAAAGATTTTATCTGAAAAGTGATTTAGATGCTTTACCAGACAACATCTTAGGCTCACCCAAGTTGAAAGCAATTGCAGAAGACAAATACCATTAACAGAAATGACAAAGTGATGGAATTTGCCTTTGAAAGAGCTCTGGCAGTCATCATAGTCACTGTTCCCACCAAGTTCTCAAAAGCTATATTCTTTGAGCCCCTGATTGTTCAGTAAATTGTTAACCCTATACTGCATAATGCTGACTTTTAAGGACCCTGGGAAAGAAATCTTTTGAAAACACTGTGGGAAAAGGAGAAAATGCTGGCAAGCAGCATTTTCTCCTTTTTCCGCAATGTTTTCTACCCGATCAAAGAAAAATTGCACTATTTGAGCCACACTGAAATTGTTATCTGCAAATGCTTTCAATTTGGACAAGGCTAAAATTTTGTGGCCTGGTAAGGGTTAAACAATCAACTGCATGCAAATGTATTTTGATCCATTTTTGGAGCAGTCTTTTTTGCAAACATGGAGGGTTTGCAAAAGTAAGTTCTACACTTATAACGTGGATTTCACATATCAAAGTTTTACACAATATTTTCTAATCCATTTGTGTATTAAATCTGAATTCATGATAGTTATGCATGGTTTTCATGCAGAAAATGAGTATAGTAACAAGCATTCTGATAGTATTGCATAGCAATACACAGTCCCCTACCGGCCGTATGTATCGCTGGCATGTCAGTGAAATTTTTAAAGTCCAAGGCCCGTAAATGCGTCAAAAAGCGGTGGAGCGGGACGAAACTCCAACTTGATATGTAAGTCATGGTTGTTGATGTACACACCAAAAATCAGCTCTATATGTAGCAGCATTTAGAAAAAAAGTGTGGAAAAATGTTTTATCAGTGAAATTTTGTAAGTCCAAGGCCCGTAAATGCGTCAAAAAGCAGTGGAGCAGGACGAAACTCCAACTTGATGTCTAAGTCATGGTGGTTGATCCGTAAATCCGTGAAAAACCAGTGGACCGGAACGAAAGTCGAACTTGATCTGTAAGTCATGGTGGTTGAGTTACACAGCAAATCTGAGATCAATACCTACCAGCGTTTAGGAAAAAAAGTCCGGAAAACTGATTTATCTGTGAAATTTTGTAAGTCCAAGGCCCGTAAATCCGTGAAAAACCAGTGGACTGGAACGAAAGTCGAACTTGATCTGTAAGTCATGGTGGGTGACTTACACACCAAAACTCGATTCAATATGTATCAGCGTTTAGGAAAAAAGTCCGGAGAACTGATTTATCAGTGAAATTCTGTAAGTCGAAGGCCCGTAAATCTGTGAAAAACCAGTGGACCGGAACGAAAGTGATGGTGGGTGACTTACACACCAAAACTCAGCTCAATATGTACCAGTGTTTAGAAAAAAAGTCCGGAAAACCGAATTGCCGGACTGATGGACAGATGGACAGACGGACAGACGGACGGACGGAGTGCAAACCTAAAGTCCCCTCCGGCTTCGCCGTTAGGGGACTAATTATGCACAATCTTATCACTGGCATTGGAATGACTTAAAAAACATTTTCTTCAAAGAGCAAATCTCCAGGTACAAAAATAATAACAATGCTTATAATTTATGCCAAATTAATCCAAGTGGGTTACTTTTTATACATGTACTATAACTATGACTAATTATGGCTTGCTCACGATCCGACCTGTATTCATCATTTTGACCATGACCATTCTGAATTAAACAACAAAATTTTTCGCAAGAATTTTAACAGAGAGAGCTTTCTCTCTTTTTGTATATTAACCAAATTACACTGCAGGAAGAAAGAAAACATCAAACAAACCAAAGAGAATAATCATATTGATCCCTCTTCTAAATCAGGTAAAAAAGCAAACAGTACATAGTCTCTAATTTCAAACAGACCTTAATCTCTAAGCCAAACGATAAACAATTTCAACACTTCAAGAACATCATGTCCGTCTGGTTCAAGAACCACTTGGTGAAATTCAGTCCATAAAATGGTGGCTTGATCAATAATGGACTTACTGTGTACACAAGGAAACTTTAGACCTCAATTTTTGAGAACAAATTGGATTTGTGAAAACTTTACAATTTATTTGAATGTCAATATCACAGCCATCGTATCATGCCCTTTAACTCTTTACCACACAATCACGAGTTTTAACAACCTTGAAGAAAAAGTCTTTTGAAAACATTGTAGGAAAAGGAGAAAATGCTTGTAACCCTTTCCAAAAGGAATTTCAATTTTTGAGTCATGCTTATTTTGTCATCTGCAAATGCTTTGAATTTACTATTCTAAAATTCTATTGTTTGGTAATGAGTTAAAAATCACTGACCTCTTTCCATTTAGCCTTTCATTCAAATGTTGCCTACTTCAGCTGATGGCAACACTGGAAGCCTTTCACAGATCCACTTAACTATGTACCAGACGACATTTTAGATGTGTTCAAACTGAAAGCATTAAAATTTTGCAGACCACATAGTAAATATGGCTCAAATGAGTGAATTTGTTACAAAACCCATAGAAAGCATCATGGGAAAGGGAGACAATATTGGTTACAAGTATTTTTTTCTCCTTTTCCCACAATGTTTTCAAATGTATTTTTCCTCACAGATGTTAAAATGTATGATTGTTTAGTGAAGGGTGAATTGTTTAAAACACCTGTAATAAAATCTAGCCAGATTATTCCATCATTGCTGCTATTTACTAAACTTTCAACCTCAAAATGGCAGAACAATAAGAAGTGGTCAACCTAATTTAGGTTGTTAAGACATCAGATTCTGTTTGTTAAGCACAGGAGTTATCAAATCCTCTCTCTTTTTCAGATTGTATTTCATACCCTTTCAAAGACAAATTCCATCATTTGAACCACTTTTAATATGTCATTTGCAAATGCTTCAAAATTTGGACAAGTCTAAGATTTTTTCCTTTAGTGTTGAGTTAACTCTTTACCAAACAAGAGGGCCATGATGGCCTTGGATCACTCACCTGAGTCAATAGGCGAAATTTCACTCCAGGGTCATAATGACTCAATTTAAAACTGATCTGAGATATTATTAAGACAAACATTCTGACCGATTGTCAGGTCAATTGAGCTGAAAATGTGGCCTCTGGAATGTCCAAAGTGTATTTCTTCAATTTGACCTAGTGACCTAGTTTATGACCCCATATGACCATATTTCAAATTCATCCGAGATACCAAAACAAACTTGTTAACCAAGGTTCAGGTGAATTGGGCAAGAATTGCCACCTCCAGAGTGCCCACAAGGTATTTCTGTAATTTGACCTAGTGACCTAGATTATGACCCTATGTGACCCAATTTAAAATCCATACAAGATATCATCAAGTCAAACATGCTGACAAATTTTCAGGTCAGTTGAGCAAAACTTGTGGCCTCTACAGTGCCACAATACATTTCTTTAATTTAACCTAGTGACCTAGTTTAGGACCCCATGAGACCCAATTTCTAAGTGATCCAAGATATCATCAAGTCAAATATGTAGACTAATTTTCAAGTCAATTTAGCCAGAATTGTGGCCTCTAGAGTGCCAACAAGGTATTTCTTCAACGTGACCCAGTGACATTGTTATGACCCTATGTAACCTAATTTTTAACTCATCCGAGATATCATCAAGCCAAGCACGCTGACCAATTTTCAGGTCAACTGAGCAAGAATTATGTGGCCACTAGAGCGCCCACAAGATATTTCTTTAAATATGACCTAGTGACCTAGTTTAAAACCCTATGTGACCCAATTTTGAACTCATCTGAGATTTTATCAAGACAAACATGCTGATCAATTTTCAGGTCAATTGAGTAAAAATTGTAGCCTCTAGAGCACCCACAAGGAGTTTCTGTAAGTCGACCTAGTTACCTAGTTTATGACCCAAGACGACCAAAATTCCAAGTCATCTGAACTTTCATCAAGAAAAACATTCTGACCAATTTTTAAGTCAATTCAGCAATAAATGTGGCCTCTAACGTGCCCACAAGGTATTTCTTTAATTTGACCTTGTGACCTAGTTTATGATCCAGGTATCCCAAATTCGAACTCATCCGAGATTTTATTAAGACAAAGATTCTGACCAATTTTCAAGACAATTGAGCAATAAATGTGGCCTCTAGACTGCCCACAAGGTATTTCTTTAATTTGACCTACTGACTTGGGTTAGATCCCCAGGTGACCCATTTCTGAAGTTATCCTAGATTTCATCAATACAAACATTCTGACTCTAGAGTGCCCACAAGGTATTACTTTAATTTGACCCAGTGACCTAGTTTATGACCCCATCTCATCAGAGATTTAATAAAGACAAACATTCTGACCAATTTTCAAGTCAATTGAGCAAACAATGTGGCCTCAAGAGTGCCCACTATGTATTTCTTTAATTTGACCTAGTGGCCTAGTTTATGAACCTAGGTGACCCAATTTAAAACTCACCTGAGATTTCATCAAAACAAACATTCTGACCAATTTTCAGGTCAACTGAGTAAGAAATGTGGCCTCTAGAATGTCAACAACTTATTTCTTTAATTTGACCTAGTGACCTAGTTTATGGTCCCAGGTGATCCAATTTCAAACTCATCTGAGATTTTATCAAGACAAACATTCTGACCAATTTTCAGGTCAACTGAGTAAGAAATGTGGCCTCTAGAGTGTCCACAAGGTATTTTTTTAATTTGATCTAGTGATCTACTTTATGACGCCGGGTGACCCAATTTCAAACTCATCTGAGATTTAATTAAGACAAACATTCTGCTCAATTTACAAGTCAATTGAGCAAAAAAATGTTGCCTCCAGTGTGCCCACAAGGTATTTCTTTAATTTGACTAGTGACCTAGTTTATGACCCTAGGTGACCCACATTCAAACTCATATGAGATTTCATCAAGACAAACATTATGACCAATTTTCAGGTCAATTGAGTAAGAAATGTAGCCTCCAGAGTGTCCACAAGGTATTTCTTTGATTTGACCTTGTGACCTTGTTTATGACCCCAGGTGACCAAATTTCAAACTTATCTGAGATTAACTGACCTAGTGATCTAGTTTATGACCCCAGGTGACCGAATTTCAAACTTATCCGAGATCTAATTACGACAAACATTCTGACCAATTTTCAAGTTAAGTGAGCAAAAAATGTGTCCTCTAGAGTGCCAACAAGGTATTACTTTAATTTGACCTAGTGACCTAGTGTATGACCCTAGGTGTCCCAAATTCTAATTCATCTGAGATTTTATCAGTACAAACATTCTGACCAATTTTCAGGTCAATAGAGTATGAAATGTGGCCTCAAGAGTTCCCACAAGGTATTTCTTTAATCTGACATAGTGACCTAGTTTATGATCCCAGGTGACCCAATTTCAAACTCATCTGAGATTTGATTAAGACAAACATTCTGACCAATTTTCAAGTCAATTGAGCAAACAATGTGGCCTCAAGAGTGCCCACAAAGTCTTGCTTTAATTTGACCTAGTGACCTAGTTTTTGACCCCACATGACTTAATTTCGAACTCATCTGAGATTTTATCAAGACAAACATTCCAAGCAAGTTTCATAAATATCGGACTAAATATATGTCCTCTAGAGCGCACACAAGGTTTTTCTAAGATTTAACCTGGTGACCTAGTTTTTGAACTGAGGTGACCCAGTTTCAAACTCTTCCAAGATATCATCAAGACAAAGATTCTGACCAAGTTTCATTGGTATGGGATTGAAAATGTGGCCTCTGGTGCGCACACACGGTTTTTCTAAGATTTGACATAGTGACCTAGTTTTTGACCCTACATGACCCAATTTCAAATTCGTTTGAGATTTTATCAAGACAAACATTCTGACCAAGTTCCACAAGTATCTGACTGAAAATGTGGCCTCTAAAGCGCACACAAGGTTTTTCTAAGATTTGACCTAGTGACCTAGTTTTTGACCCCACATGACCCAATTTCAAACTCGTCCGAGATTTTATCAAGACAAATATTCTGACAAAGTTTCAGAAGTATCTGACTGAAAATGTTGCCTCTAGACCACACACAAGGTTTTTCTTAGATTTGACCTGGTGACCTAGTTTTTGACCCCATATGACCCAATTTCAAAGTTATCTGAGATTTTAGCAATACAAACATTCTAAGCAAGTTTCATGAGGATCGGACTGAAAATGTGGCCTATAGAGCGCACACAAGCTAAAAGTTGATGACGAACGACGGACAACAAACGACTGACTGTGTGAGCACAATCACAAAAGCTCCCCTTGAGTACTTTGTACTCAGGTGAGCTAATAACGAAATTCTAGACTTGTCTAAATTGAAAGCATTTGCAAACCACAAAACAATTGTGACTTAAAAATTGAAAGTTGGGCTGGGAAGGTTAGAAAACATTGTGGGAACGGAGAAAATGCTGGTAACCAGCATTTTCTCCTTTTCCCACAATCTTTTCAAAAGGCTTTTTTCTCGCAGTTATTAAATGTTGGGATTTTGTTTATGATTGAGTTAAAACAGGAGGGACACTGGACAGCATCATTCTATCGACAGAAGAAGTTTTATGAAGGTAGCCTGTACAGGTTGGAGTAACTGCAGGATTAGACCATCCTTGTTGACCCAGTTCCAAAGTATTCCGTTAACTACATGTACATTCATCGCCCCTGGGTTATCTCGCACATGTTTACTCGTTCTCATGAATTATTCATGAGGCATTTTGATAAGTAATCTCAGTTTTTCAGTGAGAAAATTTAATCTATTTTTATCAACCATATGCCATCATTTCTATTTTTACCTCGTCTACATCCAATCAAATCAATGAATGTAGTTTGCGGAATACATCGGAAATGGGTCAACGAGGATGACGTTGCCCCTGCTACATTCCCCAAGGATGGCAAAAACATGCTGTATTTCTGAATATATGCCTTTGTATGCAAGGATTTGTAATGTCTGCCCTGGATTATCGTAGGGCAAATGCCACAGAAGGAAGGCCCAATGGCAGCCACCATATTTGTTGATAATGATGTGGGTTTTACCCAGTTTATTCCTAAGAATGGAAAAAATGTGATTATCCTCCACTACAAGAAAGTATCATTATGTTATCAACTATTCGATTGGCTATTGGGTGTAATTCGCAATCTTATGAATGTCCCAGAGGTGATGAATGGTAATACTTCATACCTGGGTTAACGAGGGTGGGATTAGACCAAAACAAAAGGTACATGTGGTTCTGGTTACCAGAGCCTCAACATTTTTTTGCCAGCTGATTGTTTAATACTTAACACAGTAATGTCCCACATGGATGCTCCCCATCTAATTAACACTCCCCCAGCTTTTTTCTAAATAAAACTGAGCTTACTGGAATGCAAATTCATTGATAGTTGAAATAAATCAGCTGGAATAAACTTAGGGCATCAACCTAGGCATAATCCTAATTACTTCACAAGTTGATGTCATTTAAACACCTGACTATCCGAATATACATACACTTCCAAATATACATACACTTCCGGTAACAGTATAAATTTCCAGCTATACAAAATTTGTGAAGTAACTTGGAAAAACTTTAAGAAAGTAAAAGAATCAAAGACTAGTGTCAAATATAAATTATGAATGCTATTTAATTCCAAATGAATCATGATCAGCAGTACAATCAACATTCTGCATTAAACATGGCAGGCTTCTAAATTGGTGATCACTTCGCAGTCGACATTTAAACTGATCTTGACCTAGGCCTTAAACTATAAGAATCATGCAGCACATGCATTATGGTCAACATTATTGAAAGGTGAACTTACATGAAAGCTGGCCTTATATCTTCCAAGTTATTAGAGAAAGGTGATAGACACAAAAAGGAAGAACAGACCTGTGGAAGGACAAAATGAAGGGCAAACATACAGCGAGTCCTCCCTGATGAAGCAGGTAGGAGTCTAAATATAGCCATATGACAATCTCTTTACCCAACAATAAAATTTTAAACTCAGTCACATGAAAAGCATTAGAAGAACATAAATGTGGCTCAAATGATGAAATTTGTCTTTGAAAGGATAGTAAACATAGTGAACAAATGCTGATTTACCAGCATTTTCTCCATTTTACACAATTCTTTCAAAATCATTCTCTTGGGCTAATTGACCCTTTACCACACAATCCCGAATTTTAATGACTCCGAGGAAGAGGCCTTTTGAAAATATTGTGGAAAAAGGAGAAAATGCTGGTAACCAGCATTTTCTCCTTTTCCAACAATGATTTCGACTCTATCAGGGACAAATTTCATCATATAAACCACCTTTGTCGACTGCAAATGCTTTCAGTTTGGACCAGTCTAAACTTTGTTGTTTGGCAAAGAGTTAGACAGGTTCTTGTTCGGTAAAAGCCTAATAAAAGTTACCATTTCAGTAAATCTAATCGGAAGACACAGATGAAGGCAGTCAAGTAGTGCTGGGCGAGAAATAGAGATAAATTGAAGCACAAAGTAAACATTGCCCTATCCTAAGTATAACATTTCAACCCTATATTGGGATCATGTCTATTCCCAACACTTATTTACATTTCTCTGAGTGATTTAATGTTATGTCAATGTAGAGATGTTTGCTCTGTTTGGGCCCTATTTATGTTTTGATTTTTGACTCTGAAACTTGAGCCAAAATCCATAGTGACCAAACTTGTTAAATTTCATCAACTACTTCACTCATTGCAGTGATATTTAACTCTTTACGAAATGACAAAACTGGTCTAGTCCAAATTCAAAGCATTTACAGATGACAAAATAAATATGACTCAAAAATTGACAAGAGGGCCATTGGCCCTAAAGTGCTCACCTGAGTAAAGTCATCTACAGTTGATAAAGCTGAAGAGGGCCTGGTTTTAATGATGTAAAACAAATGAGTGTAAGTGACCTACTTTTTGAACCAGTGGAACCCAATTTCAAACATCTCCATGATATCATTAGCCAAACATTCTGACCAAGTTTCATGAGTATCAGGCTGAAATGTGGCCTCTACGGTGCACACAAGTTTTTTCTAAGATTTGGTCCAGTGACCTACTTTTTGACATGCTGTGTAAGTCTGCACTATTGAGAGCAATTGCACACAATGAATCACTTACAGCTTGACAATTGAGATTTGTCTAAGAAGAGTTTAAAATATGGGAAATAGATGAAAATGCTGATGACCAGTGTTTTCGCCTTTTCCCACAATGTTTCCAAAAGCCTTTTTTGTAAGTGTTGTTTGATTGATTGTATGATTGTATGGTGTTCAACACTGTTTTCAACATTATTTCAGTTATATCATGGCGGCCAGTGCACCTATCCATGCTTTCCTGGAGTTTCTTCTACCAGTACCCCGCACAACATTCTTTCCAAGCCACTGGCTGCTTTCCCACATAACCATTGTCGAAACAATGGTCAGCGGTGAGAGAGGAATGAATCCTGTCGCGATGACTATCATCAATCCTTGGAAAGAAATTGGCCAAGCCGGGGATCGAACCACCGACCTCCTGTTCTCAAGTCCTGTACGCTACCCACTGGGCAAAGTGTTGTTTGAAAATGTATTGTAAAATTGGTAAAAGGTTATCTCATTACAGTAGCCAAATCAAAGAAACATTTAACTATGCGGGCATATGAAGTCATATTTCACTCATAATTTGTGCAGCGTAAGGTCAAGGAATATTCTAAGACAAGAGAAAGAGCTGGGCTTTCGAAAAATTTGTGGGAAACTGAGAAAATGCTGGTAACAAGCATTTCTTCCTTTTCCCACAGTGTTTTCCACTCTATTAAATACAGAAATTAAGCTCCATCATATTCATTGTCTGCAGATGCTTTCAATATGGTCCAATCAAAAGTTTTGTCATTAAGTAAAGAGTTAAAACGGTAGATCAAGATCAAATTGCATGGTTACTGTAATGTCTATTTATCTTGAAGTATCACTGCTAAATGATTCTGTCAGAATAACCTTGAAACTGAGATACATGTATCAGGTTCTCTTCCTAGTAATCTATGAAAATTCTGTTTCTGTTGCAGTCAATGGGTTGATAAAACCCTTTCCCAAACAACAAATTTTATACACTTCCCAATTCAAAATATATGTAAATGACAAATTCAGAATTGAGACAAATGAACCTAAGTGCTCTGAAAGGGCACAAAACAATGTGGGAAAAGTAAAAAATTCTGGTTACCAGCATCCTGGTACTTTTCCAATAATGCTTTCAAGCCATCCTGCCAAGGGATTGTGTGGTAGAGGGGTTAACCGATAAAGCATCAACGATAGTGGCAAGTCCTTGAAAGCATACATGATAACATTTACAAAACTTACACAGAGTTTCAAAGTAAATTTTTCTAAAAGTTTTCATTTACAATGTTGCAATATCATTAGATAGCCAGACCACTTTAAAGTGTCTCAAGAGCAGAGACTACATTTTAGTAACAAAAATATTGATCCTTTCACTGCCAATGACAATTATAAGTAGCTTTGGCAGACAGTGCAGATTAACCCTTTACCGTACAATGCCGCCTTTGTACGCCCCTGGGAAAGAAGCCTTTTGAAAACATTGTAGGAAAAGGAGAAAATGCTGGTAACCAGCATTTTCTCCTTTTCTAACAATGTTTTCTACCCTATCTAAGAAAAGTTGCACCATCGAAATTGTCCTCTGCAAATGCTTTCAATTTGGACAAGGCTAAAATTTTGTTGTCTGGTAAAGGGTTAAGATCAGACAGCACAAAATATGCAGTCTGAATTTGGATCTGAATCAGTCTACTTTATTGTGAAATTGTGAAATTTGATGGGGGGGGGGGGGGGGGGGCCGCGCGCGGGAAAAGAATGTCTCTTTGTTAAGCGTGAAATATTATTTCCATTCATTGAAAAAAAAAAAAGAGTTGAATTCATTAATTTTTTGGGGCACCTAAAAAGCTCACCATGTGCCATGTACCATATTTCCCTTTGCCATAATTGTTGTTTACAACTTTTCTAATACCTGGCACAAAAACTCTCACAAAAATTTAAAAGTGTTATTGTTATCTAATCTTCATAATCATATTTGATTTTATGGTACTGAATAATTTTCTGTTTAATTGCTATAACAGTGACAATTATCATGTCTTTCTGGATCTACCGATATCTATTCCAAACAACAAAATTCTGGACTTGTCCAAATTGAAAGCAATTGCAGACAACAAAATTAATGTCACTGAAAAACTGAAATTTGTTTTGGAAAGAGTAGAATACATTGTGGAAAAAGGAGAAAATGCTGGTTACCAGCATTTTCTCCTTTTCCCAGAATGTTTTCAAAAGCTTTCTTTCTGAGAGCCGTTAAAAGTCCGGATTTTGTGGTAGAGGGTTAATCAATGGCACTTTCTGATAGAGCTGTTTGAATCGTCTAAAATGCAGCTTGTCGTGCTGATAACTGTTCCCAAATTTGATTTTAGTTTTTGACGTCACATCCAGGTACAAAGACGATTGCAGAAAAACACAGTAAGTAAAGCACTGAAGCTTTTGTTCTGGAAAGTTCATGATGGACTTGAAATGATACCATGGAAAATAAGTGTCCAAATATGAAAAGAAGCATCTTAAACCTCTTGTTATAGAGACTAACGCTGCTTGAAGGTTTTTCTCTATTTCCAACAAAGTTTTCAACTGTTTGAAGTCTTACTTTGTAAGAGCTGAAAAACCCATAATTGTTGCATAAATGGGGTTTCAAAATAAAGCCTGAAGGAAAGAGGTTTTTATCAGACAAGATTGGAAATATACAACTGAGGTATCAGCCATCAGCCCTCAGTATAAACCAATTCAATGCAAACATGATTTATGGCTCACATAGATAACGATTATGCAAGCTATTGGCAATAACAGAGCACCTTGTCTCTGTCCAGCCTTCACTCTGAAGGTATTTTCTCCATCAATCTAATAATTGATTTAGCCCTTTACCAAATGACAAAATTTTAGATTAGTTCAAGTTAAAAGCATTTGCAGACTGCAAATTCAAAAATGATAAAAATAAACCAAAGGTCTTTGAAAAGATAGAAAACATTGTGGGAAAAGAAGAAAATGCTGGTTACCAGCATTTTCTGCTTTTCCCACAATGTTTTCAAAACCCTACTCCTTCAGGGTTGTTAAAACTCGGGATTTTGTGGTCCGGGGTTAATCATTTTGAATACCGCCAAAAATTGAATTGTAGCATAAGACTTAAATTACAGACATCCAAATGAAATAAGGATACTCAACATCAATTTCAGTGTAATACATATGAAAACATTTAGACAAAAGCAGAAATTGCTAACTGAACAATTTCTCCTTTTGCCACAATGTTTTCAAAATTGCTACTGTAAGGCTTTGGAAAAAAAAAAAAAGTATTTTTCTCCATTTGCCACTGGGCCTTTGTTCCTGAACTTGTTACATACAAATTCTACTAGATACCATTTTCCGAGACTGCTGTCCCGAATCAAACAGATGACAAAGTTGTAGAATATGTAGATTGTTAGAATTGTAGATTGAAAATTGTTTGTCAAAATTGAAACCATTTGCTATGACCAATCATATGAATCTCAAGCAATGTTTTTTATTTATAGAAAACCGTGTGGGTAAAAAAGGAGAAAATGCTGGATACCAGCATTTTCTCCTTTCCCCTAGTGATTCAAAAGCCATCGGGAAATGAATACAGTGAATTGTTTGGTAAAGTGTTATTTGTTGCAAAAGGATTGTTTCCTTTCCTGCAAATAGTTTCCTTTTAGTACATGACTGTGTAAGTCTGCACTAGTTATGGCATTCGGCAAACCTTGAGTGATCTGTTGATCAAGTCCCTCGGCTGTATCACATAGCTTAATATGCACCTACACATTACATTTCTGCGGCGGAAATACGCTGTTTTACTGTTCTTAAAATTATAAGGCTGCTCTTAATTTAAAGAAAACACAAGTCACAATCTTGTACTGGAATCTTTCCTAACCCTTTACCACACAATCCAGAGTTTGGACGACCCTGTCAGGAAAAAGCTTTTTGAAAACTTTGTGGGAAAAGGAGAAAATGCTAGTAACCAGCAATTTCTCCTTTTCCTACAACATTTTTTATCCTTGGCGAAACAAATTTCAATTTTTCAGTCACAATTATTTTGTGTCTGCTAATGCCTTGAATTTGGACTAGTTTAATTTTTTTTGTTTGGTAAAGAATTAATACATTTCCGTTGACATACAGTTTTTACATTCAATTTTTAACATGGTTTATCATTTTCATCGAAAGTTTTCACAGACAGATTGACAGAATGTGAATCACTTCTCTGTGGTTGTTTATGTCACTGCTAATCAGTTTACACAGGCGCCGTCATGTTTAAGATCATGTGTCTGAAAAATTGGAACCTCTCTTGATGTGGACGAGGTTAGATGTGGTTATGGAATCAACCAGGTTGTGATGAGTGTAGCTTAATAATGGTGGGTTGCCCAAAGTAACCTGCATGGTTATGGATTATAATCAAAGCATCCAAATAGCAACAAGGACACAATAATCAAAGGAAAGGAAGAATGACACAAGATAGATTAAGTTTTGCTTTATGGCTGACAGATATTGTACTGGAGATATCTGTAAAATTAAATATCAGGTATGAACATGATGTCACTTTCTCTTTACTGAACCCTTTACCAAAATTCCCTTATTTTTATAACCATGATGAAGATTGGGCTTTTGAGAGGATGACAGGAAAAGGAGAAAATGTTGGAAAACAGTATTTTCTCCTTTTCCCTCTATGTTTCACATTAAAAAATAAATTGTTTCAAATACACTGAATTTGTCACCTGCAAATGCCTTCAATATGAATGATTAATAATTTTATCGTATAGTAGCAAGGTGATTTGGACCAACATATCACATCGGTCTCTGTAAGTCATCATAAGTACTTTACTGTTTGCAGGTATAATATAGAATTAACCCTTTGCCACAGAATCCCGACTTTTAACATCTTTGAGAAAGAATACTTTTCAAAACATTGTGGTGCAATGGAGAAAATGCTGGTAACCTGCATTTTCTCCTTTTCACACAATATTTTCTACTCCATCAAAGACAACCTCAAGCCACTTTTAAATTTTTGTCTGCAAATCCTCTGTAAATGGAAGTCTTAAATTTTGTTGTATGGTAAATGGCTCAGTGAATGTGCATCGTGTAGTGCCATTTTCAACTGTACTTTACTAAATATTATAGTGGGGGCCACTCCACCTTGCAAAAGAAACAATGATGTAGACACTTACTAGGCTGATGCGTTCCTCTTTCCATAATGTCTTGAGAGGGGAGGGGGTTTCCAGTGAGGAGAAAGGAAATCAATGAGGAAAAAGGATTTTTGTCCTGTGAGCATTTCGAACCTAATCTTTTGTGCAGTGTTTGCACACCCACGGCAAAGTTTTGTGTTTACAATGGCTTCACAAATATGGCAGACTTTGATCTCTGGTAGTCCATGTTGACACTGAGACTGAAAGTTGACATAATTATTTGAAATCTTTAACCCTTTACTACACAATCCTGACTTTTAACACCCATGAAGAAGAAAGCTTTTAAAAACATTGTGGAGGAGAAAATGCTGGTAATCAGCATTTTGTTCTTTTCCCAGAGTGTTTTCTACCCTATCAAAGACAGAAAGCATCGTCTTAGCAGCATTCAATTTGTCATCTGCAAATGCTTTCAATTTGGTTGGGTACAAAATTTTGTTGTTTGGTTAACCCTTTCCCAAACAAGCCCTGGTTTTCACGTGTCTGCAGTACAAGTCTTTTGAAAACACTGTGGGAAAAGGATAAATTGCTCGTAACGAGCAATTTCTCCTTTTCTCACAGTGTTTTCTACCCGTTTTGAGACCTTTCTGCCATTTTCATCAAATTTAAAATTGTCGTCTGCAAACTCTTTCAATTTGGACCAGTCCAAAATTTGTTGTTTGGGAAAGGGTTAAGAGATAAATACTCTTCTTTGTAAAATAATTTAAAGACTTTTGAAGACCACAGCTGGCCTTGAAATTCTTGGGTAAAGACCACAGCTGGCTGACTATTTGGGCCAAATTAGTGATATTTTTCCTCATCTGCATGTGATAGGTAAGTCTTTACCAGATAACAAAATTTAACCCTTGTCCAAATTGAAAGTATCTGCAGATGACATTAATTCATCATAGCTCGAAAGATGGTTTTTGTCCTTGAAATGGTAAAAAACATGGTGGGAAAGGCAGAAACTCCTGGTTACCAGCATAAAATTCTCCTTTCCTCACAATGTTCCCAAATTTTAGCCTACTTCATCAGGCACGTTAAAAATAAGATTGTCTAATATGGAATTTCGTTTGATAAGGGATTTAAAAGAGTATAAATTTCAGGTAGTTTGATGTACTTTGTTAACCATTTGTGCCATTTTTATCTGCTCAGTTTTGAAAGCATGGCATGAATGACATCGAATGGCTCAAGCTAGTACAGACTATTAACGACTGTAAGTTACTATTTTTTTTACCTGAACTAAATTTTACAATTCACTTGTCTTGTATTTATTGAAAGCAATTTTGTCATTTGCCTCATTTTTAGACTAGCAAAGCTAGTCTATAGACATCATGACTGACCTAGAGTCAATGTAAACAAAAAACCCCACAATTGCAAAATACTGCCTCACAGAAAATACTTCTTTCTGTTAGAAATCTTAATTCTGTTATATATGACAATTTAGAAAAAAACCACTAAATCTCTATCACTCCAATTTGAACATGTCGTCATAGAAAGTAATAAACTGAACAAGATGTCATTTACAAAGTACAAGATCTTTGCTTATATGTAAATTAAGTGACCTATGCAAGGCAGAGAATGACTTACTACAACACCGCGTAACATTATGACTGAACCTATTAATAGATACACCTAGGTAACTTGTTGCAAATACCAGCTACATTAACCATCACTGGACAGGGAACCCTTGTCATTCCTTTGGTCATTCATTATTTAGATCATTGTGAATAGTTAAATTGTTATGCTAAACTGTTATTCTATTCTTGAATATTAACCCTTTACCAAACAATCCCAAGTTTTAACAACACTGGGGAAGAATCCCTTTGAAAACATTGCGTGAAAAGGAGAAAATGCTGGTAACCATCTTTTTCTCCTTTTCCCACATTGTTTTCTGCCCTTTTGGAATCAGGTTTCATCAGTTCAGCCACATTTAATTTATGGTCTGCAACAGCTTTGAATTTGGACAAGTGTAAACGTTTTCGTTTAGTAAAGAGAGTTAAATAGTTAACTACATCTTGTGCTATTGGATATTGACTAATTGATTCATGGTGTTTAACGCTGTTTTCAACATTATTTCAGTGATATTGCGGCGGCCAGAGCACCTATCCATGCTTTCCTGGAGTTTCTTTTACCAGCACTACCACGACTCGATGACCTTTTGCGGACAGTGTGGATTAAGATCAGACTGCACAGAGCATGCAGTCTGATCTTGGATCTACACTGTCCAACAAGAGGATATTTTTTTTCCAAAGTATAACTTTGAAATAGCAGGTGTTTACCATTGGCTTGAAAGTTTCATTTTACATTTTTCAGCAGGTTAAGTGTTAAACTTAAACTGGATTATAGTTAACCAATAGCACGCATTGCCCTGGCAGCTCAGTCGGTAGCGTATAGGACTTGAAAACAGAGGTGGCTGGTTCGATCCCTGACTCTGCAAATTTCTTCAATGAGGATTGATGATAGTCATTGCAACATGATTCTTTTCTATCTCACATTTCGACACTGGTTATTTGGGAAAGCAGCCAGAGGCTTGGAAAGAATATTGTGCGGAGTACTGGTAAAAGAAACTCCAGGAAAGCATGTGTATGTGCACTGGCCACTGCTACATAACTGAAATAATGTTGAAAGCAGGTTTAAACACCATATAAACAATCAATCAATCAAATTCGCTAGTCTTTCAGTACTTTGATTAGACTAGCAAAGCTAGTCTATAGGCACCAAGACTGACCTAGAGTCAAAGTAAACAAAAAACCCCACAGTTGCCAAATACTGCCTCACAGAAAAATACTTCTTTCTGTTAGAAATCTTAATTCTGTTATATATGACAATTTTGACAAAAACCACTAAATCTCTACCACTCCAGTTTGAACAAAGTAATAAACTGAACAAGATGTCATTTACAAGGTACAAGATCTTTGCTTATATATAAATCAAGTGACCTATGCAAAGCAGAGAATCACTTTTTCCTACACCACTGTAACATTACGAATGAATCTATTAATAGATACACCTAAGTGACTTTTAGCAAATCCCAGTTGCATTAACCCTAACTGAACAGGGAACCCTTCGGTTGTCAATACTTCAGTCATTCATTATTTAGATCATTGTGTACAGTTATACTGTTATCTTAAACTGTTATTCTAGTCTTGAATATTAATTAACCCTTTGCCAAACAATCCAAAGTTTTAACGATACTGGGCAAAATCCCTTTGAAAACATTGTGGGAAAAGGAGAAATGCTGGTAACCATCATTTTCTCCTTTTTCCACCTTGTTTTCTACCATTTCGGAATCAGGTTTCATCAATTCAGCCACACTTAATTTACAGTCTGCAACAGCCTTGAATTTGGACTGGCGTAAAATTGTTCGTTTTGTAAAGAGAGTTAAATCGTTAACTACATCTTGTACTATTGGATATTGACTAATTGATTGCATGGTGTTTAACTCTGTTTTCAACATTATTTTAGTGATATTGCGGCGGCCAGAGCACCTATCTATGCTTTCCTGGAGTTTCTTTTACCAGCACTACCGCGACTCAATGATTTTTTGTGGACAGTGTGGATTAAGATCAGACTGCGCAGAGCATGCAGTCTGATCTTGGATCTACACTGTCTGATAAGAGGATATATTATTTTCTCCAAAATGTAACTTTGAAATAGCAATATTCAGGTGTTTACCATTGGCTTGAAAGTTTCGTTTAACATTTTTAGCAGGTTAAGGGTTAAACTTAACCAAGAGCACGCATAGCCCCAGCAGCTTAGTCAGTAGTGTACAGGACTTGGGAACAGGAGGTCGCTGGTTCAATCCCCGACACAGCAAATTTCTTTCCAAGGACTGATGATAGTCATTGTGACAGGATTCATTTCTCTCTCACGTTTCCACGATGTTATAATATAAATGTGGGAAAGCAGCCAGTGTCTTGGAAAGAATATTGTGCAGAGTACTGGTAAAAGAAACTCCAGGAAAGCATGGATATGTGCACTGTCCACTGCTACATAACTGAAATAATGTTGAAAACAGGGTTAAACACCATACAAACAAATCAATCAAATTCGCTAGTCTGTCAGTACTTTCAGTACTTTGATTTATCCTTGTAACCTTGAATGTTCCACAATTTCCTTTTTCAACCAATAATTTGTAGATCTATTAGGATACCCAAAAACTAGCATAAGCCATATAGTGCCAAAAAAAAAGAACTGGACTTTTTCAGTCAAGATAATAAACTTAAATATTGCACTTCAAAGGTTGTTCCTGACTGGAAATTTCATAAAAAAAGGTGGACAATGTACTAAATCAACGATCAGAATGCATGTTCTGTGCAGTCTGGTTTTGATATGCAATGGCCCACAATGTTTTCAACCCTTTCAAAAACAAGTTACATCATTTAAGACACTTTCAAACTTTTAACATGCTCTCTTCAAATGTTTTGAAAATGGCCAAGTCAAAAATTTTGTCCTACAGCTCAGTTATAACATTCCAGATTTGAAACCAAGGAGTTGCTGGTTCCAATCCACAGCTTGGGCAATTTCTTTCCGGGGACTGATGATAGCCAATGCAAAAGAATTCATTCCTCCCTAACCTTTCATCATTGTTTTGAAAGAAGCCTGTGGCTTGGGAAGAAAAATTGTGCCAAGTATTGGTAAAAAGAAAACTACAAGAAGCATGGATAAGTGCTGGGGCCACTGCAATACAACTAAATTATAATGTATTGCTCAGGATTGAGAAGGGTCTCAAAAAGTAATTCATATAGGAGCCTTGCTCTGGCAAAAGAGGGCTTAATGCATCTCCGTGATTTATGATACCAAGCAAGACATCACAGTATTATAGATCCATAAAATTCATTCTGTCTCCAACCGACTGAATCCTAAGGTAGACTGGTGACCTTTAACATACAGAAAATTGACTAATAGCAAAAAGTTTTGGCCCAAGTCAGCCTGCGGGAACTGCGCAGGCTGACCTGCGTCGATATGTTTCACATATGCATTAAGCCCCCTTTTCACAGAGGATGGATCATATGTAGTTGACTAACATAAGACAAGTTGAAGTTTCAGAGACAATTTGACAGACTTTGTATCTCTTCAACCTTTTGATCCACTATAAATTTTTTTAATAAAAACAAATTTGAGCTAATTGGGAGGGCTAAAGGGCACTTTGTTGACAGCTGAAAATTAATTGGGTTCAATTTCACATAAAATACATATAAATCAAAGCATGTGAAAATTTAGACATTAAACAAGGAAGTTCAGCTAGAGGCATTAATTCAATTTACCCTCCACATCAAATTTTGACAAGTCATTAATTCTCTTTATTTTGAAATCCAACACAGTAAGTAAATAATTTGTAAAATTTGTAATCTTCAAAAAGGAAAATACCTTCCCCCCCCCCCCCAAAAAAAAAGGTAGTATAAATAAAGCCCTTTACCTAACAACAAAATATCAATCTTTTCAAATTCAAAGGCATTTGCAGACCACAAATTAAATAAGATAATTTGAGACAATAAGATTCCTCTTTGAAAAGATTAAAAACAGTATAAGAAAAGGAGAGAAAAAGATTTAAAAAATGTCCACTTTATTTTATAGGTCCTCCCTGGGCCTGCCCTTCACCAAACGACAAAATTAAGACTATAATGTTCAAATTTGAAGCATCTGCAGACGACAAATTAAATTTGGCTAAGATAAAGCATCTTGTTTTTAAAAAAGAGTTCAAAACATTACGGAGAAAGTAAAAAATGCTGGTAACAAGCATTTACTCATTTTCCCACAATATTTTCAAAAGGCTTCCTTTTTCCAAGTGTCATTAAAACTCAAGATTATGTGGTAAAGGGTTAATTAGCCAGATGAGTCATTCTGTTAAACCTGCCCTTTCCTTTTGACAGTTGACTGATGATCTTGAGCACAGGTTACTTGACAAAATGAAATGCAATAAAACTTTGGTAACTGTTTATTCTTTGAAATATGCAGTGCCTTCAAACCAGCTTGATTTGATAATGCTCTACCTTTTACAGAACAGTCCTGTGTCTTTGTACAATCCTCAGGCAGAATTGGCCTTATAAAACATTGCGGGAAAAGGAAAAAATACTGGTGACCATGATGATTAACCATAACTGTCAACCCTCTCATGGTCAAGCGCTGTCATGTGAGCCTCATTCAATTTGCCGTCTGCAAATATTTTCAATATGGCTACCATATTTTGTCACATTTTCAATACTGTAACATATTTTGTTGTCTTACAAGTTCTACCGAAAAAAAATTATGACAGCCACAAAAGCGGCTGCCAGCCTCAGGAAGAGTCCAGAAGTGACCAAAACAAAACATGCCAAAATGTATTTGCCCAAACAAAAGCCCTCCATGATCACCAGCACAGTTGTCAAGTCCATAAATGATAATGAAGATTACCATCTGGTTATAACCCTTTACTACACAACAACATTCTAGACTTGTCTGTATTGAAAGAACTTGCAGATAACAACATGTAAACTGTGCCAGTTATGGGATTGGTCAGTGAACGGGTAAAAAACATTGTGGAAAAAGGAGGAAATGCTGGTTACCAGCATTTTCTCCTTTTCCCACAATGTTTTCAAAAACCTTCATCGTCAGAATCATTAAAACTCGGGATTGCTTGATATAGGGTTAAAATATCTCTATATCAGGCAGATTTTACCTGTCAGTTTGGTATGATATGCATTCTAATATTTTGCAACATTGTAACTTTCACCCCAAGGGCTGTCATCTGGTCCACAAACTTTCTGTCTTTCTTTCCTTTGATAAATGAAGCACAAGTAACTTTATCTTAGTGACATCTAGCCCTGTACCGAAACAATCCCGAGTTTTAGCAACCTTGAGAATAATGACTACTGAAAACATTTTGGGGATACCATAGGAAGAAAAGATGGAAAAATCTCCTTTTCCCACAGCCTTTTCCTTAACCCTTTACCATGCAGAAAAAAAAAATCAGACTTGTCCAAATTAAAAGTATTTAAGAGCTCTAATTCAGTGAGATGATTTCTGTCCTTGAAATAGGAGAAAGTATTGTCAGAATAGGAGAAAATGCTGGTTAAAGAGCATTTTCTCCTTTTCCCAAAAATGTTTTCTACCCTTTCAAAAACAAATTTTACTTTTTGAGTCACATTTATTCTGGCATCTGCAAGTGCTTTCAATTTGGAAAATAATGGCTTTTATTTCCTAGGTACCAATTCCTAGGTGCAAGCTGCCCTGTGCACCAGGTGTCTGTTACAAAATGTACTGAAACGAAATTGTCCAGGTATAAATTGTCCAAGAACCACCATGCATTGTAGCCGTTCTAGTTCTAGCCCTCAGCCAGTAAAGTGTAAAAAAAACTCATCATATTAGTGCAACCTTTATCACTGTTTCTTGAAACACATCCAAAAGAAATAATATTAATTATCTAATTTCTTACCGGAATGACAAAGATACCTAAAAATAATACAATCCAAACATTGTTGGCTACTTCTCAACAGTAGTAAAATGTTAACTAAGACAAGCTTTCTTTCCTATGTGACATAAATAAACCAGACAAAATTCTGCTGGTACAGAAAATCCCTGTTCATGTTCAAAGAAACTCATTCCTGGATATCAGTAATTCAAATACTTGATGAATGTGACCTAGCAAGCAAAATACACTTACAGTTGACATTATTATAACAAGTAAACTGTTATAGCAGGATAGGAAAACAAGTCTATTGAATGATTTGAAAAACATTGTAGGAGAAGGAACAATTGCTTCTGACAAACACCTGTTTTTTTTCTTGCCTATGAAGAAGTCGTACTTGATCTGCCATGGCTTACTAATTCTGCAACATTGTTCTCACACTGGTAATCCAAACGGCTGCATTACACAACCTTTCTTGAGTGTTCTAATTCTGAATTTCAAAAACTAGCATCTGATTGGCTGAGACATACTGTCTCAGCCAATCAGATGGCTAGTTTTTGAAATTCAGAATTAGAGCAATTTTTAGAATGGTTGGCTCAATAAATGCTTCAGGTATGTACCCTTGGCACTAAAAAGATGAAACAATGGACTACTGCTTTCTAACTCTTTTAAAACACAATGGGAAAAGGAGAAAATGCTGGTAACTCAAAGCATTATCTTTTACGACGATGTTTTCTACCTGTTTTAAAGACAAATCCAATCACTTAAACCAATGTTAATTTGTCGTCTGCAAATGCTTTCAAATTTGACAAGTCTCAGGCTTTGTCATTTGGTACAGGGTTAATCAACTTCAGAGGGAAATGAACAGAAACCCAAATTTCAAAGTCCCACATATAGTTGGTAGAATTGTCCAACCACAACAAAATGCGGGCAATAAGTGGTGAAGATTCCTCGGAGCCTACAATTTAGGTGACCATCAATGCCAGCACCCATCAATTTGACAAAATCCTCATCAAAGTAATAAATTGCAGGAAAACAATCAGTACTGCCATCAAGCTTCTGTCCAAAGAGGTCTTTTCCCAAATAAGGACATCACTGTTTAACTCTTTACCAAACACAAAAATTTCAGACTTGTCCAAACTGAAAGCATTTAGCAGACATTAGAAATTAGGTATTGCTCAATAATGGGATATGCCTATTAAAAGGATAGAAAACAGGAAAAGGAGAAAATGCTGGTAACCAGCATTTTTTTTCCTTTTTTTCCTTTTCTAAAAATGTTTTCATGAGTCTGTCTGTTTGTGCTTGGGTTTGTGTGGTAAATGGGGAAAATGTAGAAAAAAAAATAAAACTTTGGAATAAGAAATATATCTGCATTTCCTAAAATGTTTTCTTTACCATGACTTACTGTTTTCAACATTATTTCAGTTATATTGTGTCAACCAGTGCACTTATCCATGCTTTCCTGGGGTTTCTTAACAGTACTTTGCACAATATTCTACCCAGGCTGCTTTCCCATACAACCACTGTCGGTTCCATGATCAGAAGTGAAAGAGGAATGAATCCTGATGAAATTGCTGTCATCGATCCTCTAACAGAAAATAGCTGAGCCAGGGATTTGAACAAACAAGCCCCAGGTGTTCTCAAGTCCTGTATGCTACCGACTGTACTACCTAGCTGTGCAAGAGGAAATTGGAGATGACAAATTGAAAGAAACTGGCTCAAATGATGGGATTTGTACCTGAAGGAGTGGAAAACATGCAGCAATTTCTCCTTTTCCCATAATGTTTTCCAAAAGGCATCTTACTCAAAGTCATTGACTTGAAATTGTGTGTTTAACCCTTTATATAACAAGAATACTTTTGACCTGTCCGAATCGAAAGCATTTGCAGACAAGATATTAAATGAAATGGTGGTAATTGTTTGTGAAAGTATAGAAAACCTTGTGGGAAATGGAGAAAATGCTGGTTGCCAACATTTTCTCCTTTTCCCACAAGGTTTTCAAAGGGCTATTTCTTGAGGGTCATTAAAACTCAGGATTGTGTTGTAAAGAGGTATACAAGGCTTAAAACTCTACCAAATGACAGAATTCTAGACTTGTCTGAATTTAATGCATTTGCAGAAAAAAACTATGACGTTCAAAATTTAATGATGGACTTTGTCTGAAAAGAAAGAAAACATACTGGGAAAAGAAGTAAATGCTGGTTACACTAGCAATTTTTTCTTCTCCCATACATGAACTTTCAAAAGCTTTTTCTGCAGGGTCATTGAAACTTGGGATTGAGAGGTAAAGGGTTAAACATTGTTCATCTGTAACAGATGATTCCTATTTCCAGGATAACTTCTGAGATATCTTACACACATATTTTAATTTCATTAGGTAAAATTTAGCTCACACCAAAGCACAAAAAGTGCTTAATATTGGATATATTTTCTAAACAAACTCATTCATGGAGATCCAAATTGCCATAAAAGGCCAAAGGTTAAACTATTCTACATTCCAGTGGCATTCCTAAGAAATGTAAATTGTCAAATAACCCTTGGTCCCAAATAAACTAAGCTGCAGACAGTTAGGTAAATGAGTTTACCCTTTACCAACCAATCTAGTGCTTTTCTAGATGTTGGAATTGTTGTGAGAAAAGGAGGTAATGCTAGTAACCAGCATTTTCTCCTTTACTGATAATGTTTTATGCCCTATCAACAACAAATCCTATCATTTGAGCCACATTTATTTGTTGTCTCCAGATCTTGGATCTACACTGTCCGATAAGGAGATGTTTCCCAAACCCCATAACTTTGAAAATATCAACATTTTGGTTTTTACCATCACCTTGAAAGTTTCATTCAAGTTATCTAGCAGGATAGGGTTAATAAATAGTAAACTATCATCATTATAACAATCTCAAAATGCAGAAGGCAACTTACTCTATGGCTGTTACAGATACTGGTAGCAGAGATAAAGATAGATCAAACAAGAGCTTAATTCAGTCCAAAACAGAAATCAAACATTTCATCTTTCTTACAAACTGAAAATAATAAGGGGAAAACTCTTTACCAGTATCAAATTAAATACGGCTAAAATTGTAGAAGTTATCTTTGATAGAGTAGAAAACCTTGTGGGAAAAGGAGAAAATACTGGTTACCAGCATTTTCTCCTTTTCCCACAATGTTTTCAAAAAGCTTCTTCCTCAGGGTCGTTAAAGAGTCGGAATTATGTGTTAAAGGGTTAAATATCTCAACCCTTTGGCAAACAATCCCAAGTTTTAACAACCCTGAGGAAGAAAGCTATTGAAAACACTGTGGACAATAAAATGCTGGTATTGGTTACCACCATTTTCTGCTTTTCCCATGTTTTCTATCTTTCCAAAGACAAATCGTATCATATGAGCTACACTTGTCATCTGCAACTGTTACTAATTTATACGAGTCTAAAATTTTGTTGCCTGGTAGAGAGTTAAGTAACTTTTTTACAAGATGACAAAATTTTAGACTCTTCCATATAGAAGGCTTTTACAGACCAAATATTAAACCTAGCTCTAATGATGGAATCTGACTTCGAAAGGACGGAATACATTGCGAGAAAAGTAGAAAATGCTGGTTGCCAGCATTTTCGGACCTTTTCCCAAATATTTTCAAGAGCCATATTTCTCTCAGTTAATTGTTACACTCATTGTTTGGTAAAGGGTTAAACGGTAAGCTTGGGCAAAAACCTCCCTTTATAGCAGCTAAACAATTGAAGTTCGTGTAAAGACAGCTAAAATGAATTATTCAAGTCATTCCAGGAGAGATCATCAAATGCAAAGTTGCAAACAGTAATTAAAGTCCTCATTTCCAAGCAAATTAAAAGAGGACAACACCAATAAAGTGCGCATTTTTGATAAGTACAAATCAATGGCATGAACCATAAGGCACACTGAAAACACTGAACTCTTTACAAAGAAGTTCAGTCCCTGAGGAAAAATGCTCTTGAAAACATTTTCCCCTTTTCCCAAAGTGTTTTCAAAAGCCTTCATCCTCAGGGTCATTATTGTGTGGTAGAGGGTTTAACTCTTTAACTGTTTACCAAACGACAAAAATTTAGACTCGTTCAAATTGAAAGCATTTGCAGACGACAAAATTAATGTGACTCAAAAATTAAAATTTGTTTTTGGAAGGGTAGAAAACAATGTGGGAAAAGGAGAAAATGCTGGTTACCAGCATTTTCTCCTTTTCCTACAATGTTTTCAAAAGGCTTCTTCCCCAGGGTCATTAAAACTCTGGAATGTGTGATAAAAGAGTTAACAAATGACAAAATTGTAGACGAGTCCAAATTGAAAGCATTTGCAGATGACAAATCAAATGTGACTTAAAAACTGAAATTTGTTATGGGACGGGTAGAAGACATTGTGAGAATTTTAAGGAGAAAATGCTGGTTACCAGCATTTTCTCCTTTCCAACAATTTTTCAAAAGGCTTCCTTATTAGGGTCGATAAAAGTCGGAATTGTGTGGTAAAGGGTTAATATATCCTGGTAAATAAATCAGAGTTCCATTTTCCTTCAAATGCTGTAATCAGTTTGAAGTAGTATTTTAGCTAGAGAACAAAAATAAAGATTGGAATTTCGGACAATAAATATTTATCATGCATTATTAATTATTTGGACATTCCTGAGACGATCAGTAAACCGAAGTGATACCCCAATCATCCATTGATGGGATAACAAGTCTGATAAATGTAAACTATTTCTAACTGTTCCCAGCATTCTCAACTCTTCACCAAATGACAAAAATGTAGACTTGTCTAAACTGAAAGCATTTGCAGACAATTTGAAATGTGGCTTAAGTGATAGAATTTGACATTGATAGGGTAAACAACATTGTGGGAAAAGGAGAAAATGCTGGTTACTAGCATTTTCTCCTTTTCCCACAATGTTTTCTAAAGTCCTCTTCCTCATGGTCATTAAAAGACAGGATTGTGTGGTTAAGTGTTACTAGCTTGCAGACTTTTCTAACAGGCTAACACTCACAAAGGTTACTAAACATGGTAAGTGTTATACCTTGCCCAAGGAAACTTTTTCACATACCTGATACTGTGGTAGGTCTTGTCAATGATCAGTTGTTTCAAGCCATTACCAAACAATCCCTGGTCTTAACACCCTTGAGGAAAAAGAGATTTAAAAACATTGCTGGAAAAGGAAAAAATGCTGCTAACCGGCACAGTTGAAAGTTTCTCCTTTTCCCACAATGTTTGCTATCAAAGTCAAACCTCACCATTTGAGCAACATCATATTGGTCATCTGCAAAATTAATGCTTTTAATCTGGACGAGTCTAAAATTTTGTTGTCTATTAAAGGGTTAAAAGTTAAAGTTGCATAATGCTCTGCTGGTGAAAACGAATTTATTCTTTACCACACGGTCTTGAGTTTTGACAATCCTGAAACAGAAGGCTTTTGAAAACATGGTGGGAAAAGGACAAAATGCTGGTAACCAGCATTTTGTCCTTTTCCCACAATGTTTTCTACCTTATCAAAGACAGAAATAATCATTTCAGCTACATTAAATTTTGTCGGCTGCATTTGCTTTTAATCTTGTCTAGTAAAAAAATTTGTAGTTTATTTAAAGAGTTTTTTTCTGAGGTAAAGAGATACATAATGAATGATACAGAAAACAATGTGACAACAAAAATGGCAACTGTCAACAAGAGCACCACATGCGAGTGCCAACACTTGATTGCAGCTGCTTGATTTTCAGTGAAAATTCATAGCTGCATTGCTTGACTGTCAGAGCAAAAGCTCAAAAAAGGGGCATAACTGTGTCAAAAATACTTTGGTGGTTACCTGCCCTTGTATAGGTTCCCCCTTTTGATAATTAACAACACAAGACCACACTGGCGAAAACAACCCAGATGACAGCAATGCAGATGCCGACAATGCCAGAGCTATGATAAAATCTCAACGTTTTTGTTTTTTTGAAAACAGCCAACCTAAAAATCATTTTCTAAATTCAATACCATTATCTAACAGTAGACAAATCAGGAATATGAAGACATTTTCAGAAAATTACCAGATTTTCTAAGAGCATTTCTTCTGAAGAAAGTGTTGACAAAATATGTCTTCCCTAGTGAGATTGATGACAAGATAGGATTCACCCATAACTACTGGGGCCCTTATCCATCATCAACACACAACATTATCTCTGTTTAACTCTACCAAACCACAAAATTTTAGACTAGTCCAAATTCAAAGCACTTGCAGACAAAAATTTTAGTGTGGTTCAATGATGGAATTTGTTTTTGATGGGGTTGAAGACATAGTGGGAAAAGGGGAAAATGCTGGTTACCACTGTTTTCAAAAGCCTGCGTTGTTGAGGTCGTGAAAACTCAAGATTGTGTGAGTTAACTCTTTACCAAACCACAAAATTTTTGTCTTCAAAACTGAAAACATTTGCAGGGGACAATTCAAACTTGGCCCACATTAGAGAGGGTAAAAAACATTGTGGTAAAAGGAGAAAATGCTGGTTACAAGCATTTTCTTCTTTTCCCACAATGTTTTAAAAAGCCTTCTTTCCGAAGGTGGTTAAAACTTTGTATTGTTGGTAAAGTGATAACTCTTAACCAGAACAAAAAATTTGTAGACATGTCCCAATTGAAAACCCTGTTTACACAGAGCCATCGCTGATAGATTGGTTGCTTTTTTAGCCAAAATAGGAAGGGAACCAATGAAAACATATGTACCATCGATGTCACCTATTGGCTACCTATTTACCATCTATCAAAAGCTATTGAGAAAAGATGAGTTTCATCGTTGAAAAGTTACCGATATGGATTTTTAAACATGCTTAAAATTCTTGATTCGTGAAAACATTGTGCAACTGACCGATTGACAACCTGTCTACCACCGATAGGCCAACGATATGCTACCAAAGAGCCACCGACGGACTGAAGTTAATCACTGATGAAAAGAGCTGAAAACTGACCACTCTTCTCCCTCTAGACAGCTGGTAATTCAGGTGATCAGTTTCTTACTTTCCAGGCCAAGTGCTTCATCAACCCAAAGGCGTCGTCACCAAGAATGACGAATGCCATATCACGGTCATCACTGGGAAGTTATTCAGGAGGTGGGAAGCCACAGTATCATAATCTAGCATCTCGTGGAGCTGTTATATATCTGAGCATCAGACATGCGTCTATGGCCTTCAGCATCTATTCACAGGAACCTATAGTTGGCACCATGGGCTCAATGAAGAAAAAGCATTTGTAGTTGTAGTATTCAAAGCCAGAATGCTTGGGCTTCCTTAGGGCAATATTATTACCATCTTGGGTGCTCCGCAAGCATGTGGGACGTTCCACCTTCTTTCAAACTCTTTAGCTATGGTCCTTCTTTCTTCAAGGGTGTTTGGGATAAGGATGACCTCTTCACTGCATTCTTGTATAATGGCCTGGCAAAATGGATATTGTTGACTTGATCACCTTAAAAGTATACGAAAGCGAAGGGTAGGAATCTCCTGATGCCAGGTGCCTAAGCGTCACTTCCAGCATCAATCCGGGACCTTGGGCTTTTCTGTTGGTGTCTGGCTTCACCAGTCTTGGTGTGAGTCGTAACAGCTCATCCAACGTTAAAATTTAGACTGGTCCAAATTGAAAGCTTTTGCAGACGTCAAAATAAATGTGACTGAAAAATTGAAATTTGTTTTGAGAAGGGTAGAAAACATTGTGGGAAAAGGAGAAAATGCTGGTCACCAGCATTTTCCCCTTTTCCCACAATGTTTTCAAAAGGCTTCTTTCACAGGGTCATTAAAATTTGGGATTGTGTGGTAAAGGGTTAACTGTAACCTTGGTGAGTTGCAGCTAAGAAGTCCTGTACTTAGCCCTTTACCATACAACAAAATTTTGGACCAGACCCAATTGAAAGCATTTGCAGAGACAAAACAAATGTAACTTAACCCTTTACTGCACAATGCCACCTTTTGACGACCCTGGGAAAGAAGCCTTTTGAAAACATTGTGGGAAAAGGAGAAAATGCTGGTAACCAGCATTTTCTCCTTTTCCCACAATGTTTTCTACTCTTCCTAAAACAAATTTCAATTTCTGAGTCATTTATTTTGTCGTCTGCAAAAGCTTTCAATTTGGACTGGTCTAAAATTTTGTCGTTTGGTGAAGAGTTAAATGATTAATTCTGTCTTAATTAGGGAAGAAAACATTGTGGGAAAAGGAGAAAATGCTGGTACCAGCATTTTCTCCTTTTCCCACAATGTTTTCAAAAGGCTTCTTTCCCAGGGTCGTCAAAAGGCAGCATTGTGCAGTAAAGGGTTAAGGCCCTGTCATAGTAACTGAGATATTGGGTTTGAGTGTCTAATATACTGACGAGGGGGAAAAAGGATAAAATGGGTTTCCATGATAATGATAGATCTGGGTAGACAAGGTAACAGTTTTATGTAATCTACTGTCAGATACACTGCAATCATGGTATCAAATACTGTTCAGAAACAGTCTTGGGCTGGACAACTGCACAATATTCATTTGGCTAATGTTTCGGTCTCTTTCATCGCCTAATGGATTACAAAAAATTCAACGACAAGAGGACCACTGGCCCTAAAGCGCTCACCTGGGTAAGTCATCTAAGATTGATAACAATGAACACATCCTGGTTCTGATGATGTAAATACATGAGTGTTAGTGACCTACTTTTTGATTAGACATGACCCAATTGTAAACTTGTCCAAGATATCGTCCAGACAAACATTCTGATCAAATTTCATAAGTCTCGGACTGAAGATATGGCCTGTAGAATGCATATAAGGTTTTTTCTTAGATTTGTCCTGGTGACCAACATTTTGACCCAACATGACCCAATTCTGAACTTGTCCCAGGAAAAACATTCTGACCAATTTTCATAAGTATCCAGCTGAAAATGTAGCCTCTACAGTGAACAAAAGGTTTTTCTACGATTGGTGCCAATGACCTACTTTTTTACCTGACATGACCTGATTTCAGTCTTGTCCGAGATATCATCAAGACTTCTGACCAAGTCTCATGAGTATCTGACTACAAATATGGCTTCTTATGTGCACAAAAGCTTTTCCTACAATTTGTCCCACTGACCTACTTTTTGACTTAATCTGCCCCATTTTTGAAATTGTACTAGATATAAACAAGATAAAAAATCTCACCAAGTTTCATGAGTATCAGACTAAAAATGTGGCCTCCAGAATGCACACAAGGTTTTTATTAAGATTTACGGTAACCTGGTGACCTACTTTTTGACCTGATGTGACTCATTTTGAACTTGATGAAAATATCATCAAAACAGACTTTCTTACCAAGTTTCATGAGTACCAGACAGAATATATGGGCTCTGGAGTACACACAAGTTTTTTTATAAGATTTCTCCTAGCGATCTACCAGTACTTTTTGACCCAATGTGACTGAATTTGAAACTTGTCCGAGATACCATCCAAACAAACATTCTGACCAAGTGTCATGAGTACTGTACACATGTTATCAAAAAATTTGTGAATTACCAATTGCTGACACTTTGCATACGGACATGTTTGCGAACCCAAGACAGTTGTTATTTTGCTGGTATATTTGTTGTAAAATACACAAACAGAAAATTTGCAAATTTTTCATATTTGTGAAACTGCAAAAATTTCCTTGTCGCAAAAATTTCCACTTATACAGTATCAGACTGAAAATGTGGCCTCTAGCGTGCACACACGGTATTTCCAAGATTTGTCCCAGAGATCTACTTTTTGAACAGACATGACCCAATTTCAAACAGATCCAAGATATTGTCAAGAAAAAAATTCTGACCAAGTTTCCTGAGTATTGTGCTGAAAACGTGGCCCCTAGAGTGCACAGAAGGTTTTCCTAAGATTTGACCTGGTGACCTAGATTTTGACCCGGCATGAACCAATTTCGATTTTATCTGAGATATTACCAAGACACATCTTCTGATCAAGTTTCATGAGTATTGACTGAAAATGTAGAAATGTAGAAAAGGTAATTGTTCATGCTTGGATGATGCACAACTGATGATGCACAAATTATTGGATAATGCACAAATTATTGGATAATGCACGATGGACAGAGCACAATCACAAAAGCTCACCTTGAGCACTTTGTGGTCAGGTAATCTACAAAAAATAAGTGGGACTTTCACAATGTCTGCCACACTAATTTTCTGCTAGTATCTTCATTTAAAGTCCATCTTAGAAACTTTATTCCTCAGGGTCATAAAAACTCTGGCTGGATTGGGTAGAGGATTAAGAGCTGAAATAAAGTTTCTTGGTTTTGTCTCAAAAGTACTCATTGATTCAGAGTGTATCAGATATGGTGGCTAATCCTTTTGAATATCTTCACAGTACAAATATCTGTATCACAAAACATTGGGTCTCCAGGTAATCTGACAAGAATAGATCTCTGTCAAGTTACTGAGTAAGGTGCATTATTTCCATGAGAGCACTTCTATTGGATTCTAGCCTATATTTGAAGCCAGTGAAGAGCAAGTAAAGCATCCATGAAGCTAGCATACCTTCAACAGCTACAACTATTTTTGTGCCATAGTTTGGATTACAATACATGTATATGAGCCACACTCTGGCAAAAGGGGGATTAATGCATCTCCCTGATCCATTGTACCAATCAAGCCATCACATAATTATGGATCCATAATAGCCACTTTCTTAAACAACCGACTGAACCATGAGGTAGACAGGTCCTTGGACATACAGAAAACTGACCAATAGCGAAAACTTTCGGTCCAGGTCAGCCTGCGCGGACTGCGCAGGCTGACCTGGGTTGATACTTTTTGCAAATGCATTAAGCCTCCTTTTCACACAGCATGGCTCATATTTTTTCTAGTTCACCATTGAAGGAATACTGCAGAGGTAATCCAGATAAAATTGGAAGACCTTTGATGCCAAGAACCAACATGTCTATTCTCTCCTCATAGACTACATCTTGAGACTTGTCATGGAAGACACCTTTAAAGTGCATGTAACATTTTTCATGTTACTGCAAATCACAAAGACAACAACATAATTAGGATGGCAATTATGATAGAATGAGGTAAATGAATCACTTGTTTACAAACTGAGTGTTAGTAATACTTACGAATATTAGGAAAAAATAATTGACATTTAAAACTTCATTAGAAATGCCAGAATCCTTTTTCTGGAAAATAAAATCCCTTCTCTGTTTATGTTTAAAACAAAGTCATATACATGAACAATTTTCCTCTCAAGGTTAGAATTTAACAATCATTCTTAGTATTGCTCTAGTTCTACAACATTAAAGGCTAGCAATCTGACTGGCTGAGATGGGACATTTTAGCCAATCAGATGACTGGTCTTTGACCCTTTACCAAACAATCTTTTCTTTTAACAACCATGAAGAAGAAAGCTTTGGAAAACATCAAGGGAAAAGGAGAAATTGCAGGTAACCAGCATTTTCTTTTTCCAACATTGTTTTCTTTCCCTTCATATTTCATGATCTCTCCAAATGCTTTGTACACTGACAAGTCCAAAAATTTGTCATTCACAGACTTAAATTTAGAATTAGAACAATATTTAGGAAGGTTTCCATCTACAGCCCCTCTTTTTTTTTAAATTATCAAAATATTTTTTGTCGAAGATACCGTGCAAGTATGCACATAATGAATTCAAAGAGTAACAACAAAACCTGAAACAAGTAGAGTAACCCCTTTACTACACTGTCACAACTTTTAACGACCTTGAGAAAGAAGCCTTTTGAAGAAATTCTGGGAAAAGGAAAAAATGCTGGTAACCAGCATTTTCTCCTTTTTCCAAATGTTTTCGACCCTATCAAAGACAAATTTCATCTTTTTAGTCACAATGTAAATTGTCATCTGCAAATGCCCTCAATTTAGACAAGTCTACATTTTTTGTGTGTGGTAGAGACACCACCAGTGTGATATTAGGTAAAATGTTTGCCAGCCCCGGTTGTAACATTCCTGTTGGGTCGTACATCATCCCATCACCCCATATCGTTAACTGAGGCAGTCATGGGTGGAGGGATTTTATAAACGGCAGTCTGTGGATGATCGCTTTATAGGCTTTTAATGACGCAATTTTAGATGTAAAGCAGTAATCTAATTTCTCCATTTACCGGCAACTTGTCAAATTAGGCATGAACTATCTACCTCCACAAAATGGTTCACTCTCCAGTTTCATCTTGGATTTTTTTTTCTCTCACATCTGGAGCAACTGACTGTGGACTGCACCTATTGCAAAAAGAGCTTCCCAAGTTCTTTAGTTTTAGTGCCTAACTTTTCTTATAGTTATGATAAAAAGATATTGTTGAAAAGTAACAATATCTGTTGCTTACAAAAAACTATATATATCACATACTATTTATAGCACTGGTCCTTCTGCTAAGGGTTGCCTCAACACCTGCACTTTTCTTCTCCAAAATCAATAAGTTTCTATTCAACTGACAAAGGATAACTTTTAAACTCATCCAATTTCATTCATGGACAAATCAAAGTAAACATATATTAATCTTTGAGAGAAATCTAAAACTTTGAAAATGATAGTACTCTAACTCATCTTTTTACAAAATTCGCTCATTTCCTTAACATCGATCTTTACCAAACGACAAAATTTTAGACCAGTCCAAATTAAAAGTATTTGCAGAAGACAAATTAAAGGTGGCCAAAATGATGAAATTGGTCATTGATAGATTAGAAAACAGTGTGGGAAAAGGAGAAAATGCTGGGTACCAGCATTTTCTCCTTTTCCCACGAAGTTTTCAAAAGGCCTCTTTCTCAGGGTCTTTAAGAGTCAGGACTGTGTGGTAGAGGGTTAATCATTCCAACCAAAATCCTTTACAAAGCAGCAAAGTTTACCTGTCCAAATCGAGAGCATCTGCAGACGAAAAAGTAAATGTGGCTCAAACTATGAGATTTATGTTTTTAAAGGGTAGAAAACATTGTGAGGAAATGAGAAAACTGTTTACCAGTGCTAACTTCTCTTCTTAAGCACTTTTAAAAAGCCTTCTTTCTCAGGGTTGTTAAAACAGGGGATTGCTTGGTAAACAGTTCAACAAAATTTGCAGCAGACCACTGAAAATCTCCTTATAAAATGGACATCATCAACAGAAGTTTGATTCACCAGTGATTATTATATAAATACAATTAGGAACAGGTAGCATACAATTTCTCTGTCTGCAATAATTGTAAATATTAATGTCTGCAAGAGCTGTTTGCTGGTGGAAATGCCTAAATCTAACCCTTTACAAAACAATCCCGACTGTAAATGACCCTGTATAGAAAGCTTTTGAAAACATTGCAGGAAAAGGAGAAAATGCTCATAACCAGCATTTTCTCCTTTTCCCACAATGTTTTCTATCCTATCAGAGAACATAAGCTCATTTTTACCAATTTTAAATTTGTCATCTGCAGATACATTGAATATGGAAGAGTCTAAAACTTGTTGTTTGGGAAAGGGTTAAAGTACAATAATCAAAGTGCTGATGTCACTGTAAAAGATTTCGTAACACTTGCATCAAAAGGAATAAAGAAGCAAAACCTATGCCAAGTCAGATCTAAAGATAGTTTGATGGATTATTTAGCCATTATAACTTCCTTTGATATTTTGATACTGATGAATCAAAACAGTTATCTTTTCTGTGGTAAATGTGAGGATGTTAATCCTTTACCACACATCCAAAGTTTTAGCAACATTGATATAGAAGGCTTGTGGAAATATTGTGGGTAAAGGAGAATAAGCTGATAGCTAGCATTTTCTCCTTTTCCCACAATGTTTACTATCCTTTCAGAGGAAAAATCACAAAATTTGAGCCACATTTTATTTGTCACTGGCACATGCTTTGGATTTGAACAAGTCAAAAGTTTTATGATTGGTAAAAAGCTAACTCTTAACTCTTTACCAGACCACAAAATTTTAGCCGTATACAAATTGTAAGCATTTGCAGAAGACAAATACAAAGTTACTCAAAACACAACATCTGTCTTTCATAGGGTAGAAAACATTATGGGAAAAGAAGAAAATGCTGGTTATCAGCATTTTCTCCTTTTCTAACAATGTTTTCAAAAGTTCGTTTCATCAAGATCATTACAACACAGAACTGTGGGTAAAGGGTTAATATATCACAGGTGTGAGACTGCAGTTATATAGGTAAACAAAGAAAGTATATAAATGATATGCATGAAATGTCTTCAACTAGACTATCCCATTGCCACATTAAAACTTACTTTGAACCACATCAGAAGCAAGTGTGGCAAATGGCAAGATGGTAACTATCAAGGAGAAGAAATCATTTCTTGGTTTCTTTGAAAACATTATAGATCAAGTACCTGCTTGCTTTTTATAATATAAGGCACTGCTCTTTGCCTCATGGAGGTGTGAATACAAAGTTCAGTGTGTGGTCTATTCATGTGTTCATGAGCCATGCTCTGGCAAAAGGGGGCTTAATGTATCTCTGTAAAAAGATAGTGAAAAGTTTTGGTCCAGATCGGCCTGCACGGACTGCACAGGCTGACCTGGGTCCATTCTTTTCGCAGTTACATTAAGTCCCCTTTTTGCAGAGCATGGTTCTCATATAATGTATTTCATTTGACCTTCTGAGATATGCTTCATTTTGACCCATTACACATATATCACTCAGGCAAATTCTAGATCAAACAAAATATTACTGTAGTATAACTGTCACCTAAAATATGAGGAAAAGCATATGTTTTGAATGGTATTTTCAAAACTAGAAGACTGCCGGAGGAAAATTATGGAGCCCAGCCCCATGGGGGACTTAGTAAAAAACCTCATAGGCTGCACTCTGAAAAAACAAGTAACCAATCATTCAATGCACATCTATCTTATTTCAGATCCCTTTGTTTTCAAATTTGCATGAAGATTATAAAGGAGTATTCCCTTGTAATGAGCAAGTAGAAGCTTAATTTATGACCTTCAAGTACGACCTTGACCTTGAAACTACTGAAGGGTATAATTCAGAGGACATTTACTACTCATAAGTAGCAAAGTTGTCACAATTTCATCATTGACCATCAAGTGTGAACTTGACCTTGGACCTACCTGAACAAATCAACTCATAAAGGAGAACAATTGTGCAAATTTAGTTAAAATCCATCCATAATATTGTGTAGAAGTTATGGCCCAGACAAGATCTATTTTTGACAATTTTATTGCTTGACCTTAAAGTTTGAACTTTACCTTTGGGCCTACATGTATATGATCAAATATTTTAAATGGCACATCTTCACATGATTGAAAATAAGTATTATTTTGAAATCCATCTAAAATGTAGAATGTTACTGACTTGGACATGCTGCATGTATGACAATTTGATCATTTTACCTTTCAATGTGACCTTGACCTTGGATGTAACTGAACAAATTATTCAAATGCACTTCTACTGGTAATACAGCACTAGTATAAAATCATTTTTTAATCCATTGATAAATGTAGAAGTTGTAGTTCCATTAAGTTTTATGTTTGACAATAATTCGACCTTTAAGTGTGACCTTGACCTCCAACCTACCTCAACAAATGATACAAACAGCAGGGCTACTGGTAAAGGAGCACAACTGTGCCAAATCATCTTTAAATGCATCCATAAATAGAAAATTAATGGCTCGAAGAAGCTCCATTTATGACAATTTTATCATTTGTCCTTCAAGTATGATCTTGACCTTGGACCAACCTGAAAAATTGTCTCAAATTGCAACTGAGAGACAAAGACAACAAAGATATCAGGCAACCCTAGGCAAGAAAAAGGTTGTAATAACGCATTTTTTAAAATTTTTACCTTTTGCACTAATTTTACAGGTGAGGTGAGGTGCAAATGTTACACACAAATTCTGCCCTGTGACAAAAAGTGATTTATAATGTGTAATATCAGAATATTTGAATATTTATAATCTTTAATTGTATGCAAAATCAACAGTCTAAGTTAACCTTGTTCATACATGTACATAACAGAATCTCCATTAACTTTTTACCAAACAACATACCGTTTTAACTACCCCAAAGATTAATTGATTGTCTGAATAATGTTATATACACTGCTTTCAACATTATTTCAGTCATATCACAGTGACAGCACACATATTTATGTATTTTCTGGGTTTCATCGGTGCTAGGCTGAGGCAAAAAGTGAAAGTGCTTGCAACAAGCAACTTCTCCTTCACAACAATGTTTTCACTCATATTTATGTACTAACTTTTTGGTTTTAGGCAATATCCCTATCAAGCAAGAATTTTTTTCAAATTTCAGATGACGTGGGTATACCTCAGAGCTGCTCAGCAACAGGAACTAAAGTATCGTTGTACCATTTTGTTCTTCAAAAGCTATCTTGATCTATCTACATGATTTAACTCTTTACCAAACAACAAAATTTTAGACCAGTCCAAACTGAAAGCATTTGCAGATGACATAATAAATGTGGCTCAAAAATTGAAATCTACCTTTTAAAGGGTACAAAACATTTTGGGAAAAGGAGAAAATGCTGGTTACCAGCATTTTCTCCTTTTCCCAAAATGTTTTCAAAAGGCCCTTTCCTTAGGGTCGTTAAAACTTGGGATTGTGTGGTTAAGAGTTAAACCATAACAGCATAAAGGAGCGACTTGAGCTATGCAGTGGAAGCTTCCCATAAAGAAAAAAAAGTAATTATTTGTAAAAAGGTATTGCTCCTTTTCCCACAGTTGATAGTCCACACCCTTGTCTATTCCTTCAAATCTTCCTTCGCTGTCCCATTCATACCACCTTTTGTAGACCTATATAAAATTAGCATGAACTCTAACATACAGAAAATCAATTACTTTCATGTCTTGTTGTGTGTAAAGGTCGCACTCAAATATCACTGGTCATTCAAAACTCTCATTAAAACATTTAATAACACGATTCAGACACACTCTGACTTCTAACAAACGAAATAGTTTCAAAATATTAGTAGTGATGGTACTTTGTTAGCAGTCCCGGAGGTTATATGAGGACATCGCAGTAAATTTCCAACATAACAAGGGGCCAGTGAAATTGGAAGGTATAATTATAAATATTGCTGAAGCATTTTATTGAAACATACTAAAGTTGGACCCCAAACTACCACTTGTGGGACCAACAAACATTTTAATTTTAAACAGTGGCCGAACTTTTCAATCATTGACCACAAAATTATATTGAAAATTTTGCCCTCTCTTCAATCATATTAAGTTTAGCTTGTCCCAAGTTTATAACCCTCAGAGTCCCTTGGCTTCTTGCAACCAGGGGCGATAGACTTTGGCAGAATTAATAGTGCAATATGATGTATGATGTTGATTCAACACTGTCCATTAACTTGATCAAAAACAGCTTTAAAATTGCATGATATCGGTCTTTTTCTGTTCTTGCAATACTGAAAATGTTCATTTTGTGTAACAGGTATAACAAGTACTGTAAATAAAATATATGATACTGCATTTTATCTCTATTGTTTTCTTTGTAATTGCAGGACTATTAATGAGAGCTGCTTTGAAAACATGGGGGGGTGGGGGGCGAATGAAAATGCGGCTAAGTATAAGCAGACAACAATTTAACATAGCCAATATGATGGGATTTGTCTTTGGAAGGGTAGAAAATACTGAGGGAAAAGGAGAAAATGTTAGTTAACATTTTTCCAACCATATTTTCAAAAGGCTGTTCTTTGGGGTTGTTTTTACCACACAATCCCAAGTTTTAATGACCCTGAAGAAAAGATCCTTTGAAACATATGAGGAAAAGAAGAAAATGCTGGTCAAACAGCATTTTCTCTTTTCCAACAACATTTTCCACCCTGCCCAAAACAAAATTAAATCTGTCGGTCATATTTATTTTGTCATCTGCAAATGCTTTCAATATGGACATGTCTAAATTTCTGTTGTTTGGTAAAACATTAACTCTTTACCAAACAACAAAATTTTAGACTTGTCCAAATTGAATGCATTTGCAGACAAACAAATTAAATCTGACTCAAATGATGGAATTTATCTGTGACAGGGTAGAAAACCTTGTTGGAAAAGGAGAAAATGCTGGTTACCAGCATTTTCTCCTTTTCCAAAAATGTTTTCAAAAGCTTTCTTAGTTTGGGTAGTTAAAACTCTGGATTGTGTTGTAAAGGTTTAACCCTTTACCACACAATCCCGACTTTTAACAACCCTATGAAAGAAACCTTTTGAAAACATTGTGGGAAAAGGAGAAAATGCTGGTAACCAGCATTTTCTCCTTTTCCCACAATGTTTCCTACCCTCCCCAAAACAAATTTCAATTTTTCAATCACATTTATTTTGTCATCTGCAAGTGCTTTCAATTTGGACCAGTCTAAAATTTTGTCGTTTGGTAAAGGTTTAATGTTGAAAAGTGTAATATTTTGTAGTCTGGTAAGGAGTTAATTCCTTTGATAATAATGACCAAATCATACTGCAAAGACATTAAAACCACACAATGCGAAACTCTTGACCAAACGACAAAATTTTAGACTGGTTGAAATTCAAAACATTTGCAGATGACAAAGTGGAAGTGACTTTAAAATTGAAATTTATTTTTGAAAGGGTAGAAAATACTGTGACCAAAGGGGAAAAAATGCTGGTTACCAGCATTTTCTCCTTTCCCCACAATGTTTTCAAAAGCCTTCTTTCTCAGGGTCGTTAAAACTCGGGATTGTGTGGTAAAGGGTTAAAACCACACAATGCATATGGGATTAAACGATTGGACCACGGATTATTAAAGGTGTTACTAGGACTTCAAAGACACAGTAAAAATAATTATCAAAACACCATCTTTAGAACAAATACCTGCCTTTCATTTGTTATCTTTTTTTTATCACCATTTCCTGTTAGATATGATTAACTTCTCTTCTTTTAACTCTTTACTAAACGACAAAGTTTTAGACAATTCCAAATTGAAAGCTTTTGCAGACGACAAAATAAATGTGATGGAAAAATTGAAATTTGTTTTGGGAACGGTAAAAAACATTGTGGGAAAAGGAGAAAATGCTGGTTACCAGCATTTTCTCCTTTTCCCACAATATTTTCAAAAGGCTTCTTAAAAGTCGGCATTGTGTGGTAAAGGGCTAAAAATCTTAACAATTTTGCTAATGCATAGCCTTTAATTCTTCCCGAGTATGTCAATCCTTGTTGAAGATGGGAATTTGGGACAAAAAATAAAAGGCAAATGCCAATACATTCAGACTTTATTTATCAGGTCAAATATTGCTCACATTTTTGGTCACATTTTTTGGCGTAACTGAATTTGCTGGCTTTTGACTTCCTTTTTGGTATTGATAACAAGTGAATAAACAGAAATTTGCTGGCAAAGCTATGCTGTCTATCTGTTTTTGAAGGTATTTCTTGTTTTTATTTCTTCTTTGAATCATATAACCCTTTACCAGATGTCAAAAATTTAGGCTCATGAATTTTGAAATCATAAGCAGGTGAAAAACTAAATTTGACTCAAATTAGAAGATTTGTATACGAAAGACAAAAAAACATTCTGAGAAAGTAGAAAATGCTTTACCATACATTATTATACCAAGTTCTATTAGGACCTTGAAGAAGAAATTTTTTTAAAACATTTTGGGAAAATGAGCAAATGCTCGTAACCAGCATTTTCTCCTTTTCCCACAATGATTTCTGTCCTTTCACAGCCAAATTCCAACATTATGGGCAACAATGAATTTGTCGTCTGCAAAATCAATGCTTTCAATTTGGAAAAATCTAATTATTTGTCGTTTGGTAAAGAGTTAATGTTTTTTTTTCATGCACCAATTTCAAAAAATTGTTTGCTACAAGACCTATAAAAGTTACTTAACTGATGGTAATGAGCGCAAAGCACTGCTAGTTGTGAGCTGAATTTTTAAAAACTGTACAGACTCACTGCTATTTGTGAGCTAAATTCAAAAACTGACTTAAAAATACACCAGATCAAAGATTAATTCAGATCTGCCCTTTTATTACTTGTATTGTTTTCTAATAACATCCTTCTTTTACTGACACTTCCTTTCCAATATGGGAACTCATAGGGAGTAATTACAGGACCCCATTGCTGGCACACTTCAACCCCTTGAGGTGTCTGTAGGGAGCTATCATTACTGACTTAATCAATGTCAAGGTAGGGCTCACCTAGGTGATAATGATGTTAGTAATTGATAAGAAATTAATGAAACCCAGAACAATCAATTATCATTCTCTATTCTGATTGGTTTACACAGTTATGAGACCAATATAATATTTTGTTTAGACAACTTAAAGTTGTCAATATTTCTGTTAATGGGCAATTGGTCACTTGTCAATACTGCAGTAAATGGTCAAAAGGTTTCAGTGGTGATGCCTAGTGTTCCGACCACAGTCTCTTGTATTCATTCCATTATTGTGTTATGTCATTGGCTGGCCATTTTGTTTAAATATTTAGAGAATCTGATGGACTGTGTAGCTAAATGTTTCAGTTAATGACTAAGTGATATTTATTTGGAATATAGACATTTTGTAACAGCTATGGTATGGATATAATAATACTAACATCTATTAGTGAACCAGGTATGCCATTCTTTTTATATTTTTTTTTTCCCACAATTCTTTGAGAATCACATTTTAACCTACAGCATTCTATATATTTGATTTTTTACCTCTTGAGAAAATATGGCAATTGCTCCTTTTAAAACAAGATAATCACTGTCATTCAAAAGAGTATTTTCCAAATATTAGTATATGTATTGTGAAAAAATCCTGTGCTCTGGTTGATCTACAAAAACATTGTATCATGATACACTGACTCCATTACCCGCTGAACCAAATACTCAAACTTTCTTTCCAACAACATTTTTCCATGACAATTTAAAGATTTTTAAAAACACTGGTTTTCATGATAAATGGTAAACCTTTTGCCAAACAATTTCCTATCTTAATGATCTTGAGGAAAAACCCTAATGAAAACACTGTTGAAAATAGAGAAAATGCTGGTAACAAGCACATTCTCCTTTTCCACAATGTTTTCTACCCAATCAATGGCATATATTCTGTCATTTGAGCCACATATGAATTGTTGTCTGCAAATGCTCTCAATTTGGACTGGTCTAAGATTTTGTCTTGTGGGGGAGAGTTAATGTGCAATGGATGAATACCTGTGAAAACATTGTGGAAAAAATAGAAATTGCTCATCTGGGGCAAATTACTCCTGTTTTGGCATACTATAATATTTTCATCTGCTGCAAAATGGAATAAAAAGTTCCGCCGAACAGCTTTGTTCTATATGAGGTAATGTAGTTCAAACAACCAGTAATCAATTCATAATCTTAGCCGGTGGTGACAAAACTAACAAAATAATAGGGGTGAAAAGGTCTGCATTTTAGACCCTTCATCTGACTCTCATACAGCAGATTTCAGCTCATCCACAAAAAAAAAAATGACTGCAAGGCAGGTCATTCTCGTACTGGAAAAAAAAAAAGGGCTTCCCCACTTTTATCTACAGAAAAACGATCATTAATGGCCAATTGTCACATTTAAAGACTGTATCAGTTCAGATGCTGAATAATATTGGAACTAACAGTTTTCAGCCAGCAAGAAACATTAGTAACTGAAAGCTTTTCCACCAATATGTCTTACAGAAATTTGGACGAGGTAGAATAAAGAACAGGTTACACTTTCTGTACTGTCTGATCTTAGCCTATATTCTCCTCTAGAGAACCCAGTAGTATCTTAAGATTTTTAGAGACAGTACAGGACACAATAAATTTAACTGCTTCAATTACTGCTTGATTTTTTATGTCTTTTCAAAGATTTTGGGAGAAATAAGGGATAATCTGTCTGAAGTTGAAGCTTATGTTTTCTCATTGTCTCCTGTCCTTTTTTCTTCTGGTTTGTACAAACACAAACCTTTTAAGCCTTAACACTTTACTACACAATCCTGAGAAAGAAACCTTTTGAAAACATTGTGGGCAAAAAAGAGAAAATGCTGGTAACCAGCATTTTCTCCTTTGCCCACAGTGTTCTGTACCCTTCAAAAGATATATTTTAAGTTTTGAGTCACATTTAATAAATTTTGTCTTCTGCAAATGCTTTCAATTTGGACACGTCTAAAATTTTGATGTTTTTTGGTAAAGAGTTCAGTGTGAAACAAACAACAAAGTTTCAGACGCCCAAATTCAAAGCTTTTGCACACGACAAAATAATTATGGCTCAAAATACAAAGTTGCTTATGGAAGGATAGAAAACACTGTGGGTAAAGGAGAATATGCTGGTTACCAGCATATTCTCCTTTACAAACAATGTTTCAAGAGACTTCTTCCAAGTAAGGTCATTACAACTTGTGATTGCCTTATGAACAGTTCACCATACCAAACAAACAAATTTTAGACTCATCCAGACTGAAAGCAATTTTGCTGACAATAAGGTTGCTTTACGACACAATCCCGAGTTTAAAGTCTGATTGTGGTAAAAGGAGAAAATGCCTATAATCAGCATTTTCTCCTTTTCCCTCAATGTTTTTCAACCTTTCATGTAAAAATACATTTACATGAATCATATTTAAATTGTCTGCAAAATGATTTCAGTCTGGCTGAGTCTAAAATTCTATTTTTAGGTAAAGAGGTAAATTTGTCAAGAGTGTGTCAGTAAAACGGACAGGGTGGATCAAGATCAGACCGAGTGTTTTCCACAGTGCCAACTCATGCAGTGAAAGGTTCAACTGCCCCCTCCCCCCAGTAAAACTAACATCATTGCAGCATACAATCTGGAAAACATTCTTGTAAAATACTGACAAGAAGAAAGTGTTGATGCACAGCATCCATTCCATGTCGTAGTCTGGTACCCCATCGTACTTCAAAATCATATCAGGCAAAGCGCAATAATGGCGGTCCCCGTTTGTAATATACAGAAGTAACGGATTAATGTTATTTCACTTGATCAAATCCTACTAGAGGATGAATTGAAAATAGATTGGTTGCAAAAAAGTAATGGAAGTTAGTTTTTTTAAGCGTCATTCTTATTTAGCGAGACAAACTATGTATCAGAATGCTTTAAGTATCCGAAATTTCAATGGACCAATATAATGTCCAAAAACAGGGCTACTTTTAAAATGATTCATAGTCAAATTTATATCTAAACCATATCCCAAAAGCACGTTTTAGATTCGGTAATGTATATTTTGTACAAAACTGATCTCGTTTTATTCACCGATCAAACTGGATCACATGAAATTAAGAAAAACAGGAAAGCATTTAGTGCTAAGCTTGAAGTCGCCATAGAGGCCGCTATTATTGCGCTTTGCCTGACCCTATAACGTAGTGGTAGGGGCAGGTAATCCAGACTATCTCTGTTGCTGCAATTTGTAAAAACCGAAAAACTTTACAAGCTTTTGTGAAAATTGCTTTACCATGTTTTCAGAGATGGCGAATTGCATCTGTTATTTTTAATATTCCTTCAACCACTTGTTTCTCACACTGTGTTAAAAGAGGAAATCATATGGTTTGCTGCATTTATAAAAATGTACTGTCTTGCCCACTTATTTGTTCAAATCGGTTTGACAAAATGCTTTGCAAGGATAGATTTAGGCAAAATGGATTTTATGGATGCATAATTAAGTGATAACTTGCTTGGACCATAATGCATCACAGAGATGCATTAAGCCCCATTTTACCAGAATGTGGATCATACGTATTTGCAATTTCTTCATCTGTCATCAATGGTTCCCACCAACCACCCCCAGTCTTAGAATTAACCCTTTACCACACAATCCCGCCTTTTAACGACCCTGAGAAAGAGGCCTTTTGAAAACATTTAGGGAAAAGGAGAAAATGCTGGTAACCAGCATTTTCTCCCTTTCCCACAATGTTTTCTAACCTATCACTGACAAATTTCATCATTTGGGCCACCTTTAATTTGTCGTCTGCAAATGCTTTTAATTTGGACCAGTCTAAAATTTTGTCATTTGGTAAAGAATTAAGAGTTGTAACTACATTATGCGGATTTGAAAATAAAAGTACCAGTATTTGTTTGGGAATCAGAGCATAATTAACAGTGGTTGGTGAATACAGGTCTTCTTGAATATAGGCCCAAGTATGCAAAAATGCGCCCAGGTGAGGTAATGGCTGAAAGACAACAGTATGTCACTATAATGAAATGCAATAGGCTATGAAGTCTGTATTTAGGTAGAGGTTAAAAAGTCTAGTTTATCATCAATGTACATCACCATTTCCAGGGGCAAAATACACCTAACTCTTTTTAGTGCAATAGGGAACATAAGGCAACTTTTGCAAGCAGTCTAGGTCAAAATCAGATTTCAAAGAACATGCAGTCTGATCCACTGAGCTATGGTATCCAATCTACAATATACATATTCTTTCCAAAGGAGTCTTCAAAACAGATAGTGGCTTTTTCTATGAACAGAAACTTTTTGGTTATTTTGTAAAAGGTGTAGGAGTTTACCTCTTTACCACATGATCCTGACCCTATGGAAGAAGGCTTTTTAAAACATTGTTGGAAAAGGAAAAAAAATGTTGGTACCTAGCATTTTCTCCTTTTCCCACAATGTTTTCTACACTCTCAAGGACAAATATTGTCATTTGGGTCACCTTTAATTTGTCATCTGCAAATGCTTTCAATTCGGACCAATCTAAAATTTTGTCATTTAGTAAAGAGTTCATTAGTCTACTGAAATGTACATTAAACTCTTACAGCAAGGATTTTTTTCACAGGCAAGGTGAAAAGCACATTGACATCCCTTTATCAAGCAATCCTAGGTTCAAACAAGCCCAAGAAAAAAAGGCTTTTGAAAACATTGTGGGAAAACAAGAAAATGCTGTTAACCCACATTTTCTCCTTTTTAAAGAGCAATGTAATAAATTGAGACACATCTATTTTTTGTCTGCAAATGCTTCAAAACACTGGCAAAGTCTAAAATTTTGTGATCTTGCAAAGAGTTAAAGTAACAGCTGAACCCAAGTAGCTTAGCATATTAACTCTTTACCAAACGACAAAATTTTATACTCCAAATTGAAAGCATTTGCAGATGACAACATAAATTTGATTGAAAAAGTGAAATTTGTTTTGGGAAGGGTAGCAAAAAAATGTGAGAAAAGGAGAAAATGCTGGTTACCAGCATTTTCTCCTTTTCCCACAATGTTTTCAAAAGGCTTCTTTCACAGAGTCGTTCAAAGTCGGGATTGTGTGGTAAAGAGTTAACCCTTTACCACACATTCCTGACTTTAAACAACCCTGAAGAGGAAGCCTTTGGAATACATTGTGGGAAAAGGAGGTATTTTTGTCTTTTTTCAGAAAGTTTGCTAGTCTATGAAAGACAAATTTCATGTTTTGGGTAACATTTAACTTTTCATCTGTAAATGTTTACAATTTGGACCAAGCTTAAATTTTGTCGTTTGGTAAAGAATTAACCCTTTCCCAAACAAGCCCTGGTTTTCACGTGTCCACAGTACAAGTCTTTTGAAAACACTGTGGGAAAAGGAGAAATTGCTCGTAACGAGCAATTTCTCCTTTTCCCACAGTGTTTTCTACCCGTTTTGAGACCTTTCTGCCATTTTCATCAAATTTAAAATTGTCGTCTGCAAAATTTCCAAAATTTGTCGTTTGGGAAAGGGTTAAAGCAAGCAGTGCTCAATTTATCCAGGGGTTCTGATGTGACAAATCCAGACTTGGCCAACTTCTTTCGAGGGATTGATGAAGTCTTCTGATCACATTTGGTTAACTCTTAACTCTTTACCAAACGACAAAATTTTAGACCGGTCCGAATTAAAAGTGTTTGCAGATGACAAATTAAATGTAGCTAAAATGATGGTTACTGTCACTGAAAGTGTATAAAACCTTATGGGAAAAGGAGAAAATGCTGGTTACCAGCATTTTCTCCTTTTCCCACAAGGTTTTCAAAAGGCTATTTCCTCAGGGTCGTTAAAACTTGGGATTGTGTGGTAAAGAGTTAACCAAACAATCCCAAGTTTTAAAGACATAGAAAAAGACAGGCTTTTGAAAACATTCTGGAATAAAGGAGAAAATGATGTAACCAGCATTTTCTCCTTTTCCCACAGCATTTTCTGCTATAATTTCAGAAACAAATACATAATATACCATCATTTGAGTTATATTTAACCCTTTACCAGACGACAAAATTTTAGACTGGACCAAATTGAAAGCATTTGAAGATGACAAATTAAGTGTAGCTTAAATGGTGGTATATGTATTGGATAGAGTAGAAAACATTGTGGGAAAAGGAGAAAATGCTGGTTACCAGCATTTCCTCCTTTTCCTACAATGTTTTCAAAAGGCTTTCTTCTCAGGGTCGTTAAAAGTCGGATTGTGTGGTAAAGGGTTAAATCATCTTCTACAAATGCTTTCAATTTGGACAGGTCTAAAATTCTGCCATTTGGCAAAAAAGTTAAGGCTTCAGTATTTAAAGGAAGAACAGCAAGTGTTTACCAGTATTTTACTTTTCCCACAATGTTTTTCACAAGCCTCTGTCCTCAAGGTCATTAATACACCAGACTGTTTGGTACAGGGGTAATGACTTAAACCTTTACCTCACAATCCCTTGTTTTAATGACCATGACAAAGAAAGCTTTTGAAAACACAATATGAAGAGGAGAAAATGCTGGTACCCAACACTTTCTCCTATCCCACAATGTTTTCCTATGCTTTGAAAGACAACTTTCATAGTTTGAGTAAATTTAATTTTTCCTCTGCAAATGCTTTGAATATGGACAAGTCTGAAATGTTATCGTCTGGTAAAAAGTTAAACTAATCTATCATAAGTTGAGATCTGAGACATCAAGGGACAGCCCGAGGTAGGGTATCACCTTCACGTCAAAAAACGGAAATCGCCACTTAATATTCAATTCTTTTATCACCATTTTAAGTACAGGTAAAGTTTTAACTCAACTTGTTAACGTCTATCTTGCATGCAATTTAGCCATTGTTATTACCCGATAAAAACTAAAGCTGAGCATGTTTGCAACATGTAAATCATGGGAGACATAACTTTTACCTCTTCACACCAAATGACAAAACTTTAGACTTGTCTGACTCTGTATCCAAAGTATCTGCAGAGGTAAATATGGTAGCAGATTTTAACCCTTACCTCTTTACCAAATGACAAAATCTTGGACTTGCAAAAATTGAAAGCATTTGCAAAAGACATTTCAATTGTGATTCAAAAATTGAAATTTGTTTTCGGATGGGTAGAAAACATTGTGGGAAAAGGAGAAAATGCTGGTTACCAGCAATTTCTCCTTTTCCCACAATGTTTTCAAAAGCTACCTCTCTCACTGGGTCCTTAAAAGTCAGGATCGTGTGGTAAAGGATTAAACTGCTAAATAAGTTAAGCAAAATTTGCAAGCCAATTGTAAAAACCCGAATAACTATTTGGAAACACATGAATATGTCAGCTGTCCTCATGATATGCCTAAAACAATGTTGAAAGCAGTGTAAAACACCATTCAATCGATCAATGCAAATCGGTATTTTAGCAGGTTCTTCTGTAGCCTTTCTCATCTGGGGGTCATTCGACCCCCCTTCAAATGACTTAATGAAGGCAACAGTTAAATTTTGGAAGGAAAAGTTAGAAAAATTTGATGTCCGAATTTAAAGATATCTGTACTCTTTTACAGCCAGTTTTTAACCCATTTCATCTTTATTTTATGAAACTATAATTATTCTTGTCTCTACATGCCAAAATTTGCCCTGGATGGCTGCAAGGTTCCACAGATTACAACGGTCAGGAAATGCATTTCATTTTTTGGAGGCCTTCAAAGAAATCACTGTTGTCATCTCCAGTTTTAAATGAGGACAAATCCCTTGAGTTTCTCTATCCCTTACACCATATACATGTATATTGGTAATTTATCTACATTTCCACAGCTGACTAAATTCTGGGCCATTCTACATACTTTCAACTTTTAACAGCATTTTTTTTTTTCTCTGGCTGTAGGTATGTATCTTTAAGAGGGAAACCATAGTGACTGTTTGACTCTTTACAAAAACAACAAAGTATAAGACTAAATCATTTTGAAAGCATTTTGCAAAATGGCCGAATTACATTAGGAATTATCTTTGGAAGGGTATCAGCATTTTGGGAAAAGGCGAAAATACTGGTTACCAACATTTTCTCCTTTTCCCAAAATGTTTTCAAAAGCTTTCTTCCTGACTAAGTGGTCAAAACTCAGAATTTTGTGGAAAATGGTTAACTCTGTACCAAAAAAAAATTTCAAACTTGTCCATTTTTTAAAGAATTTCTAAACAATGGAGTGTTATGACCCTTTGACAAATCCCCTTTATTTGAATCATATTTGATTTGTGGTTTGCTTAATGAACATTTTCATAAATTTTCATCTAGCAAATTTTTCATCAAAGTAAGTGTTAACCCTTTACTGCATAATGATGCCTTTTAACTACCCTGGGAAAGAAGTCTTTTGAAAACATTCTGGGAAAAGAAGAAAATGCTTGTAACCAGCAATTTCTCCTTTTCCCACAATGTTTCTACCTTATCAAAAAAAAATGCACCATTTGAGCCACATTGAAATTGTCGTCTGCAAATGTTTTCAATTTGGACAAAGCTATAATTTTGTCGTCTGGTAAAGGATTAAGGGACGTTACAAGTGAGTTGAGGTTACCTTCTAGTTGACAGAGCATAAATACTGTAGGATAGGGGAGTAATCTGCGAAAAGGTGAAGTGACTGTAATACACACAACATTCGATGTTTGTTTCTCTTGCCCGAAGGTTCACCATGCTTAAACTAAGTGTATGTAAGTTTGTTACCTTCAAGCAAACAGTTTCTCATCCAGGGTCTTTAGTTATAATGGCAAGTTTTCAACATGTTGATAATATATTCATTTTTCAATGGATGACTTTGATTTAAGGGGGGAAAAAAATCTGATTTAAATTCAGTGGTCCATGTTTTCTTGTATCATATTGTGGATTTAGTTTGGATATAACATTTCAACAGGATGGATTTACTTTTGTACGGAATCATATTGCAGTGATTTTGGTTTGTTGTTTTTTTAACCCATTACCATGCAGGCTATTTTTGGACATGATAAATAGTGCAAGTAACACAAAGGAAAAATAGTTGAAGGAAAGGACAGTGTCATTTTACTGAACTGTTTACCAAATGACATAGTGTTAGACTGTCTAAATTGAAAGCATTTGCAGACAACAAATTAAATGTAACTCAAGTGATGGAATTTGTCTGTGACTGGGTAAAAAACATTGTGGAAAAAAGGAGAAATGCTGGTTACCAGTAATTTATCACTTTTGCACAATGTTTTCAAATCGCCTCTTTCTCAGGGTTGTTAAATCTCAGGATTAAGTGGTGGTAAAGGCTTTACCAGACAATAAAATTTAGACTGGTCCAAAGAGAAAGCATCTGCAGATAAGAAATTAAACGCTACTAAATGATGGAATCTGTCCTGACCTGAATCTGTCTTTGGAAGGCCATAGAAACCATAATTGTGCAAAAAGGAGAGAATACTTAAGTTACAGGCATTTTCTCCTTTCTCACAGTTTTTTCAAAAGCCTTGTTCAGAAAGTATTAAAGGGTTACATAAAATGGAAAACTCTGTTGGAAAAAGAGCAGTATCTTGTTAAAAGCAATTGCTCTTTTTCCATCAATGTTTACAGCTGACAAGACACTAGAAATTTTATTTGTATGGTAATGGATAAAAGACATTTATACTCAATAGTTTACTAAATCTGCAGATTTTCTTTATTTACTTTACTAAATCTATGGATTTTCTTGAGCTCTTTATAAAACAACAGAATTTTCAGCACATCCAAATTGAAACCAGTACACACAGATAACAAATTTTTATCTTTACCACACAACAAAATTTTAAACTCTTCCAAATTCAAAGCATTGGTAGACAACAAATCAAAGCCAGCTCAAATGATGAAATTTGCCTTTAATTAAGTAGAAAACATGATTGCAGGAAAAGGAGAAAATGCTGGTGACCAGCATTTTCTCCTTTTCTCACAATGTTTTCTATCTTTGAAGACAAATCCAATCATTTCAGCCACAATTCATTTTGACTAAAAATGCTTTGATCTCGGACAAGTCCAAAGTGTGTTGTTTGGAAAGAGTTCAGCTAATAAAGTAATAGAGTGCTTAGTTAACCCTATACCACACAATCCCAACTTTTGACGACCCTGAGAAAGGAGCCTTTTAAAAACATTGTGGGAAAAGGAGAAAATGCTGGTAACCAGCATTTTCTCCTTTCCCCACAATGTTTTCTACCCATCCCAAAGCAAGTTTCAATTTTAAAGTCATTTATTTTGTCGTCTGCAAGTGCTTTCAGTTTCAACCAGCCTAAAATTTTGTCGTTTGTTAAAGAGTTAAGGAAACTTACATTTTCAATCTGTATTTGACAGGGCATTTTTTTAATTTCTTCTCTATGTTGATCAGAATTTCTCACAAAAAAAGACACGCAGTGTAAATCCAGAATCCAACTGCCCCGTCTGTGCAGTCTCAGTCTTTGATTTACACAGTTATTATGAACACAAATTGGAGCTAGGCCTTTTAGGTATTTAAACTCTACCAAAGGACAAAAAGTTTGACTTGACCAAAATGAGAGCATTTGCAGACCACAAAATGAATGTAGCTCAAATGATGATTTCTGTCTTTTTAAGGGTAGAAAAAATTGTGGGAAAAAGGAGAAATGCTGGTTACCAGCATTTTCTCCTTTTCCCACAATGTTTTCAAAAGCCATCTCTTTCAGGATTGTGTGGTTAAGGGTTAAGTATCAAAATTTGGAAGCCAAAACAGATTTTGATTAAAGGCCCTTAGATGTTATGAATGTCCCTTGCTCTATCTTCCAATTCATGGCCCCGATTCATGGCTGCCACACACAAAAATATATACATGTCTCGTTTTTATCTTAGGTCAACCCGAGAGAATAGTTCTTCAAATAGTTTACTTGAATGTCTGTTGGCAAACAGAAATATTCAATATCTCCTATAAATAGCCGATTACAACATCAAAATATCATTTCAAATTTTACCCATTCCCTGTTAGCTCTTTACTTGACATTTAGGTTCTTTACTCAACAACAAAATTCTTGACACCTCCACATTTGGAGGTGACATATCCAGTGTGGGATAAATGATGAGCTTTGTTTCTGAAAGTCAGAAGAAAATGTTGTGCAAGGACAGGAAAATGGAGGCTACCATCATTTTCTTCTTCTCTTACAATGTTTTTTAAAAGAAAACTCTTCCAAAACATTATAAAGGCAGATCATTTCTCTCAAACACCTGACAAAACTATCCTGCAAATGTAGCCTGACAAATTGTGTGTACAGCAAACTTTGATCATCAAAATTTAGTAAAAGTAAATATTACTTGACGCATACAGTTTCTCTATTTTTGTCACAATATTCTCGTATATGTTATCTTTTATTAGCTTGTCAATTGTAGCATGCTTTATATTAGGGAAAAAAAGTCTTTATCAAACGACAAAATTTCAGACACGTCCAAATTTAAAGCATTTGCAGACGAAAAGATGAATGTGACTCAAAAATTGAAATTTGTTTTTGATAGGGTAGAACACATCATGGGAAATGGAGAAAATTCTGGTTTCCAGCATCTCCCTCTTTTCCAACAATGTTTTCAAAAGCCTTCTTCATCAGGATTGTTAAAACTTGGGATTTTGTGGTAAAGAGTTAATCTGCTCTAATACCTTTGAAGTGCCAGTGTGTCCAATCTGAACCCAAAATACAATAAGGATATGTGATATTGTTTGGGATTACCATCGAAATATTTACTTAACGCTTTATCAAACGACAAAATTCTAGAAAAGTCCAAATTGAAAGCATTTGCGGACGACAAATCAAATGCAGTTGAAATAATGGAATTTGTCTGTAGTGGGTAGAAAACATTGTGGGAAAAGGAGAAAATGCTGGTTACCAGCATTTTCTTCTTTTCCCACAATGTTTTTCAAGAGCCTTCTTTTCCAGAGGCGTTGAAACTCAGGATTGTTTGGTGTCAGGGTTAATTACCACACCACAATGCAAAAAAAAAAAGAAACGTACTCCCACAATTCAGCTTCTACATACATGTACGCTGGGGAAAAAAAGTATGGTGACAACTTTGGAATAAGTCTATGTTTAGACAAGTTAACTCTTTACCACATAATCCCGAGTTTTAACAACCCCAAGGAAAAGGTCTTTTGAAAACACTGTGGGAAAAGGAGAAAATGCTGGTAACCACAATGTTTTCAACCCTTCCAAACAAAAATTTCCTAATTTGTGCAACATTTTGTTTGTCCTCTGCCAACTCTTTCAATTTGGACCAGTCTAAAATTTTGTCGTTTGGTAAAGAGTTTATTCTTTACCAGACTACAATATTCTAGACTTGTCAAAATTGAAAGCAATTGCATATCTATGACAAATTGGATATGGCTCAAATAATGGAATTTGTCTTCGAAAGGGTATAAAGTCTTGTTGGAAAAGCAGTGACCAGCATTTTCTGATTTTCCCAAGAGCCATTTTTCCTAAAGGTTGTTTTAAAAAAATGGGATTTTTCATTATGGGCTGAAAGAAAAATAGCAGCTTTTCAGAAAGTAAAAGAAAAATAGCAGCTTTTCAAAAAGTGAAAATCCATAATTTGTCGGCAGAAATGGCCTTGAAAGTTACACAAGACAATTTCATGTAGAAAATGTGTCAGATGTGATTATTATGAACATTTTCTTCGTCGGTCATTTAATTGCATATTGTAGGGAGCAATACGTTATCAGCAATAATTTTTCATCAGATTTTTTCTTTTACATTCATAATTTATTCCACTACCAACAATTCTGCGTTATAAAGATACATCCTTACAGCCAATGAGAAAAAACAGTTAAAATTTGACAGACTGTAGAATGGTTCAGAATTAGCCAGCTATGCAAACATCGATAAATTACCAATATATAGGTGTAAGGGATAAATACATACATGGGAAATCTTTGAGTTAAAACCGGATATGTCACAACTTTGATGGCCTCCAGAAAATGAAATGCAAGACTTCTGTCAATCGTAATCTATGCAACCCCAAGGGCAACATTCGGCATGAATATCCAGAATTAATCATAGTTTGATAAAATAAAAATGAAATAGGTTAAAAACTGGGTGAAAATGAGTATAGATGTATCTTCAACAATCGTAAAGAAAGTCATTTTTAAATAATAATTAAGCACAATCAAAAGTTTAAACCCATTACCACATACACACAATTTCAACCCTTTACCACACAATCCCGACTCATAACAATCCTGAGAAAGAAACCTTTTGAAAACATTGCTGGAAAATGAGAAAATGCCGGTAACCAGTATTTTCTCCTTTCCCACAATGCTTTCTTCCCTATCAAAAACAATTTTCAATTTTTGGAGCACATTAATTTTGTAAAGAGTTAACTCTTTACCAAACAACAAAATTTTAGACAAGTCCAAATTGAAAGCATTTGCAGACGACAAATTAAAGACGGCTCAAATGGTGGAATTTGTCCATGATAGAGCAGAAAACATTTTGGGGAAAGAAGAAAATGCTGGTTACCTGCATTTTCTCCTTTTCCCAGAATGTTTTTGAAAGGCTTCTTTCCCTGGGTCATTAAAACCTGGGATTGTTTAGTAAAGGGTTAAGCATCTTGCCGCAGGTTTTTGAAAACATTGTATCTTGAGAAATTTAGTCTCCTTTGAAACAATGGATTTAGATGTATTACGTATTAAACGTTGATCCTAATTCATCACCCATCATTAACATGTTTAACTCTTTACCAAACAACGAAATCGATGAAATTTCGACCTGTCGAAATTGAAAGCATTTGCAGACAACAAAACAAATGTTACTCAAAAATTGAAATTCTTTTTAGGAAGAGTAGGAAACATTGTGGGAAAAGGAGAAAATGCTGATTACCAGCATTTTCTCCTTTTCCCACAATGTTTTCAAAAGGCTTCTTTCTCAGGGTCTTTAAAAGTTGGGACTGTGCGGTAAAGTGTTAAAACACTCTTACGATTCATTTGGTGCAAACTTGGAATACGTGTGGCTAAAAAAGGTTTTTAAATTAACAAGCTCCTCCTTTTCATGTTGGACTTGTTACAGGGTCATTAAGAAATAATTATTACATTTAAACCCAGTTACCGTAATACTTAACCATGTAGACAACAACATTTTCGACTTATCATTATACGGAAAGCATTTGCAGACAACATAATATAAAATGTATCTCAAATTATGGGATTTGTCCTTGAAAGGGTAGAAAACAGTGTGGGAAAAACAGAAAGTTCATTCCTTTTCCCACAATGCTTTTAAAAGCCTTCTTTTTTTCTATTCTTTAAAACTCAGGACAGAGATAAAAGGTATAAAAATGTCCATTTTTCCTTCTTTCATTATGTACATGTGTAACTTTTAAGTCCATCTCTGCAGACCATTACCAAGCTTTTCTTTTTTTTTGAAAAGCTTCTATTTTTCTTTCAGCCCATACTTAAAAATCCAGTACAGCTGTTTTCAGTAATTCTCCGTGTCATACCCCCTCCACATAAGAAAGCATTACTATATTACAAAAAGCGCGAAAAGTGTAGGGCAAACGTGCGTAAATTAACATCATATTTACCTCTGGTTGAATGTTTACCTAGGTAGCTCGTCATTCGGCATACCTCGGGTTATCCGGTGATCAAATCCCTCGGCTATATCACGTAGCTTGATATGCACCTACATGTTACATTTCGCACATCTCCGGAAGCACACCGCTTTGCCGTTATTGAAATTGTAAGGCTCCTCTTTAGAAAGAACGCATGAGTAAATTTTCTATTGTTATCTTTCTAAGAGTATTTCAGTTGGCAAACAGTTTGTACATTCAATTTTTAGCGTGGTTTATCAATTCCATTAGGAGCTTTCATCGACAGATCGATAGAAGTGAATAACTTCACAGTAGTTGTTCATGTCGTTGCTAAGCGATCTACAGGGGCGCCGCCATGTTTAAGATCATGTGATTGGTAGTTCAAAATGGAAGCCTCCCTTATACAGACGAGGTTAGATGTAGGTACGGAATCGGCCGAGTTGTGACGAGTGGGTAGCTCGTGTGCAGCGACTACTGTTTCTGCCTTCAGTTAAAGAGTTAGAAAATATGAAGTCAGTATTTTTTACTGGTAGTAACCATGAAATATCAAACCATTATCCACCATCATTTCTCAATAAAAGCATGAAATAAAGATGTTTATTTCATGCTTTTCAGTAGTTTATCGAGAAATAATAGTGGATTATGGCTTGATATTTCATTTATGACCAGTGAAAATACAGTTTTGTATTTTCTAACTCTTCAATTGAAGGCGGAAAAAGTAGTTCCTGCGCACTAGTCACCTAAATGATCAGGCTGTGCCATTCAAATGGAGGGAATATGACATTATTTATGCTATATTTCTCGCGCTTTACGTAATACTGTAATGCATTGTTATGTGAGGGGGTGTACATACACCACGGGGAATTACAGAAAACAACTGTACTGGATTTTGATGACAGTTCCGACAAAATAGGGGTTAGAAGCATGAAATAAATAGAATATTTGTTTTTTCTGTGAAAGATCGAAATTTGTTTCATCGAGTGAACATCACTTGTAATATTTTCATGTGTGGCACAGTCACTCATGAAAATATTACCAATGATGTACACTCGATGAAATAAATTTCAATCTTTCACCAAAAAAACAAATATCCTCTCTATCTTTACTGATGTAATTGGTCACTTGAAAGCAATTACAGTTAATATGTTTCTTATGCAAGCTAAAAGGTCAAATAAAATGCTTTCAAAGGCCTCCAAGAATAATTTGTATAACAATCCACTCATTTTTGCTCATTTAGTCTAATTTTGTTAAAAATAGTAGGTTTGCTATAGTATCGTTTATTACACCTTTACTACAAGACAAAATTGGAAGAATTGGCAGACGACCATTTAACTGTGGCTCAAATGATGGAATTTGCTTTAAATATGGTAGAAAACATTTTAGGAAAAGGAGAAAATGCTGGTTATCAGCATTTTCTCCTTTTCCAATAATGTTTTCACAAGGCTTTCTTCTTTATGGTTGTTAAAACTCAAGACTGTTTGCAATATTTGGTAAAGAGTTAAACATAGGTTTTCATTGGGTCTTGAGTACTTCAAGTTTTTCAAATGTTACAAAATGCCAAATGTCAAATGTTACAATATGATTTGTATGTAAATGCAATGATTAGGTCCCAAAATTTCTTTTCTCATTAAAAAGTTATAAAGTCAAGCCCCTTACTACAAGGACATTTTCAGACATTATTAATAGTGGTGAAACGGTTTACCGATTAACTGCGGTCTATTCAAAGAAAAAAACCGAAACCGGTTCGAATTTTACCGTATCGGTATTTCTACAATATGTCAACTTCTCTTAACCCTTTCCCAAACAACAAATTTTGGACTAGTCCAAGTTGAAAGAGTTTGCAGACGACAATTTTAAATTTGATGAAAATGGCAGAAAGTTATCAAAAAGGGTAGAAAACACTGTGGGAAAAGGAGAAATTGCTCGTTACGAGCAATTTCTCCTTTTCCCACAGTGTTTTCAAAAGACTTGTACTGCAGACACGTGAAAACCAGGGCTTGTTTGGGAAAGGGTTAATTGCATCAGAAAGTCCGGTTTTCCCAAAAATTCTGTCAGAAATCGATCGTTTTTCAACTTACAGTTCTAAAGATTTCCGAAAGCGAAAGTTGTTTATTTTTCCACAGGCGGTGTCACCGGTGTTTAGGTAAAACTATGACCACATAAAATTCACGACACGAACTCAAAATAACCGTTGAGCTTTAATGCTTTTGGATCAATGGAGTTTGTATGTTATTCATTTCTTAATTATACAGCATATTGCAATATGTATTGCAATACGGGTCAGCCGTATTGCAATATATTGCAATACGCTTTTTACCGTATTGTTTCACCCCTAATTATTAACCTCTAACTTGTACAAGTGAATCATAGAACAAACATGCATGGAAAAGTAAATGACTTTTTGAAAAATTATGATAAACAAAGGAAGGAAATGGAGTTTAGTATAATATACCGTAATTATGACGAAAACACCCATTAATATTTGATCTTTTTCTAAAAAAAGTGAAAGGCACTGAAAATCTGTCATTTCTAAGGGCATAAAAAGCAATAATTTTCAGTAATAATGTGTTTACACTCTCAAAGGACAAAATTTTACACTCGGCCATATATACATAGTAAAATTAGTGTTGCACCCCCTGTGTTTTTTACCAGGTTTGATTTTCTGACGTGAACGAGATAAAATTGGGTCGAAATTAGAATTCGGCTGCTGCATACACCAACAGACTCGTCTTTTGCCCATAAAATGAACTGAACTGAGGTATCCCATGACCTCATGGTAAGTGGGAATCTTTTGCCTAGATGTCGATTTCAAATTTAAGAAAAACAAAAAGCGTTTAAGTTTGGTTAAAACGGGGAATTTAATGTCGAAACAAAACTTACGACAGGTTGAAAGTGACCTGTAGAGAATGGACACACAAAATCAGGCAATATTGCGTACTTCCGCCCGGGGCATGCAAAACAGCTTGCAGTCTTTGTCTCACACCTCTCACGAGAGGTTGAAACAGCTCGATCAGTAGCTGCTGCCGTGAGGTTAAGGGATACCTCAGTTCATTCCATTTCAGAGACAACAGACTTGTTTGTTCTTGTATACAGCAGCCAGATTCTAATTTCCAACCCATTTCATATCATTCAGGCCAGAAAATTAAACACGTTAAAAACACAGGGGGTGCAACACTAATTTTACTATGTATATATTGAAAGCATGTGCAGACAACAAATAAGCTGAAGCTGAAATTAAAGAAATTGTCTCTGAAAGGCTAGAAAACATTGAGGGAAAACGAAGAAATGCTAGTTGCCAACAATTTCTCCTTCTTCCCACAATGTGTCTGTAAGTCCTCTTAATCAGAGTTATTGAAATGAGGGAATCTTTGGTAATGGATAAACCTTGACTTTTTCTCAGGTCAGATCAAAGTGTGGTAATGCTTTTCTCGTCTTATCTATTTAGTACAGCCAGAAGAAAGATCTTATTTTAACTCTTTGCCAAACGACAAAATTTCGGACTACCAAATTCAAAGCATTTGCAGACTACAAAAGAATTGTGACTTAAAAATTGAATTTTGTTTTTGGAAGGGTAGAAAACATTGTGGGGAAAAACTTTTAACCCTTTACCACACAATCCAGACTTTAAACAACCCTAAACAAAAAACCTTTAAAATTGTGGGAAAATGAGAAAATGCTGGTAACGAGCATTTTTTCCTTTTCCCACAATGTTTTCTACCTTTCCAAGGAAAAATTTCAATTTTTGAGTCACGTTTATTTTGTTGTCTGCAAAAGCTTTCAATTTGGACAAGTCTGAAACTTCGTCGCTTGGTATAGAGTTAACAAGCAAGATGACAAAATTAAGACCTGTCTATACTGAAAGGGTTTGCTGATGACAAAGCGCATATTACACATATGATGGCGTTTGTCTTTCAAAGGATAGAAACCAGTCTTCAAAAAGGAGACAATTACAGTAACCTCTCCTTTGTTAACCCTTTACCAAACAATCCCAGATTTTCACAACCCATAGAAAGGCCTTTTGAAAACATTGTGGGAAAAGAAGAAAATGCTAGTAACCAACATTTTCTCCTTTCCCCACAATGTCTTCTACCCCTCCCAAAACAGATTTCACTTTTTGAGTGGCATCAATTTTGTCGTCTGCAAAATGATTTCAATATGGACTAGTCTAAAATTGTGTCTTTTGGTATAGAGTTAACTCTTTACCGAATGACAAAATTTTGGACTCCACCAAATTCAAAGCATTTACAGATGACAAACAATGTAGCTCTAATGATGATTTTTGTCTCTGATAGGGTAGAAAACATTGTGGGAAAAGGAGAAAATGCTGGTTTCCAGCATTTTCTCCTTTTCCAACAATGATTTCAAAAGCCTTCTTCCTCAGGGTCGTTAGAACTCTGAATTGTGTGGTAAAGGGTTAAAGTGTTCATAATGTTTTATGTTCAAATTTTCAAAGTTGTCTACTTCAAAAATGTTTCTGCCATAAAACTGAAATAAAGTTGAAAACAGCATTAAATACCGTCAAATCAAACTGGTTTCCGGTAGTGATGATAGTTGACAAGAATTATAGACAAGAAGAAAAAATAAGCTCAACATGTACAATCACCGTCAAGTTAGAAATTTCAAGATAGAAATTATTATATTCATGCAAACAAATTTTCAATGTCATATGCGGCATTATGGTCAAGTTAAATTGTGAGGAGGTAAAAAAGAAAGTTTACTGCTATGCAATTTATATTTAACCCTTTACAAAACAAACCTTAGTTTTAACAAGGCTTTTGAAACCATCATGGGAAAGGGGGAAAATGCGGGTAACAAGTATTTTCTCCTTTTTCCCACAATCTTTTTTCAACCTAATAACCTAATCGCTTGACTAGAGCTTAATTCTTTATAATCAATCGCTTTCAATATAGACAAGTCTAAAATTTTGTCTTCTGGTAAAGAATTAATTGTACAGTTTGCCCCCTCTGGGCACTCTAGACTTGATATTCTCTCCAAATCCCCCGCCTTTTATTCACAAAAAAGACGTACATTATATCTTAAAAGATTATTTTCCACATTTGAAAGAAATTTTGTGCAATTATATTCTATCGGATTTGCTATATACCTCAATCTGGGAAATTTTCTCAGTTAATTGCTCATGTCAAATAGGGAGATTTTTATCTTGAGCTTTTTTTCACTGCTTGGTATTTATTTGACTTCTAGTATAGTTACAATCTACACTCTGCTGTGTGCTTCAGATGAAGTGGTATCATGGCTAAATGTGCTTCTAGTTTATTATACTTTCATAATATATTTCTTCAAAATAAAGAAGAATAGGAACTGGTATGTGTCTTAAGTGACTGACATATAACGGATTAGAATTTGGAATTTAGATTTTGTATTTCCTCCCCTATTGACATCAACTATTTGTAGCAGGTAACACAAAAATTTCAGTTATTTTTCATTTCGTTTCTTTATCTCGGATAATGCCAGCTTAGTTTGACTTATTACTTTGTGAAAGAAATTAACTGACAACTTCGAAACATCCTTGCAAAATAGGAATAATGAACACAAAGTACGGTTACACAATGTCATATATTATGACAATATGTTAGAGTTACTATTCGCATGCTTTCAAAAGTTGAAGTCAAGACAAAAAAAGTTGTCTTCTGAGGGATTACAAGCTGGCTCCTTTCTTTTTTTTTCTTTTTCAAAATATGAGCATGATATTAACTCTTTACCAAATGACAAAATTTTAGACGAGCCCAAATTGAAAGCATTTGCAGACGACAAAATAAATGTGAATGCAAAAATGAATTTGTTTTGGGAAGGGTAGAAAGCATTGTGGGAAAAGGAGAAAATGCTGGTTACCAGCATTTTCTCCTTTTCCCACGATGTTTTCAAAAGGCTTCTTTACCTGGTAAAGAGTTAAAGATAAACATAAGATATAGAAATGATTTTAAGTAATTTAGAGGCAAATGGCTTGCAGTTTAGGCACAGTTGTCTATATATAGTATTGTATAATGATAAGTTTGATTACCAAATGATAAAATTTTGGAATCTTCAGAATTGAAGAAAGTTGCAGATGACAAGATAATTGGCTCAAATGAAGTAATTGCCCTTGAGGGGCAAGAAAAGATTGTGGGAAAAGGGGATAGTGATGGTTATCAGCTTTTTCTCCTTTTCAAAAATGTGTTCAAAAGCCTTCTTCAGGGTTGTAAAAACACAGCTCTGTTTGGCAAAGAGTTAACCCTTTACCACACATTCCCAACTTTTAACAACTCCAAAGGACGAAGCTTTTTGAAAACATTGTGGACAAAGGAGAAAATGCTGGTAACCAGCATTTTCTCCTTTGCCAACAATGTTTTCTACCCTTTGATAGACAACTTCTTCTTTTGAGTAACATTCGAAATGTCGTCTGCAAATGCTTTCAATTTGAACCGGGCTAAAATTTTGTCTTGTGGTTCAGAGTTGAAGCAAAAGCAATTTTTTCTCTGTATTGCATTATTTTACAGTGCATAACTTTGGACTGGGCTGACCCCATACTCCCGTTCAATGATGCTATTGAAAATTTTATCAACTGAGCGTACATTCCCTGCAATCAGGATGATTTACATGTACATGGATTTTATTTGTCCTTCTACACATAATTTTTTTCACTGCATTTATTTGTGGATTTTTTTTCTGGTTTTATAATAACTTTAAACTTCCAGTATGTAAGAGATGATTCTGGGTTTGCCATTCTATGTGCTAAGTCTAAATAATGAAATGTGCACCTTTCTTATGCATATGAAGATACTGGTCTAGCACAGCATTAATGAACTTGCCTCATATACATATCTGTTGTGTTCGATCTTTTCTGTTAAATAACAAAGTATATTGAAGGATAAAATGTACAAGACGGTAAAGAATGTAGCATTATGCACAGTCCATTGAGAAAAACAGTATGAACCATGGACCATTTTTTTCCATTTCCTGAAATGTTTTCAAAGCCAGTTGAGCTCGACATAAGAAAATAGGTCTACATGAGGAAATTCAATTTGTGAATAAAGAATGTTGCATTGTGTAGGCTGTTGACATTTAAATTAAAATCAAGGGAAATGATCCTCTGCTTTTAGAACACTAAATGAAAAAGACTGTGACAGAGTGACATGTATAATAAACCTAAAAAAATGTAAAAAGGTAACCAAATTCGTAACACTCAAGATCTATTCCTGAGGGCAAATAATTCATAGTTTAATAAGCAAAATAGTCTGATACAATAATGATAGCAATTTTGTCACCTGACATCATTTTCAAAAATTATCATAGGTATGTCACCTGCATAAATTCTTTTAGAAAAATGTTTTCATAGCTCTTTACCAAAAGGCTAAATTTTAGAATTAATTTCAAAACTATTATCAGAATTTGCAGACAATTAAGCACAAGTGTCCTTAATGATAGGAATTATTTTTGGACAGGAGCAAATATTGTTGAAAATGCTGGTTAACCCTTTACAAAAGTTTTATGGATCTTTTAATTTTTCTATCCTGATCAAGAAGACTCTTGAAAACATTGTGGGAAAAGGAGAAATTGTTGGTTACCAGCATTTTCTCCTATTCCCACGATGTTTTCAAAAGTCTAATTTCCCAGGGTTGTTAAAACTCGGCACTATGTGGTTTAATCCTTTATCGAACAAAGCCTGAGGAAAAAGCCTTTTGAAAACCTTGTTGGAAAAAGAGAAAATGCTGGTAACCAACATTTTCTCCTTTTCCCACAAAGTTTTTTACCCTTTCACATACAGCATCAAAACCCACCATTTAACCCTTTACCACATAAACCCTGGGGAATCAGCATTTCGAAAACCTTGTCAGAAAAGGAGAAAATGCTGGTATTACCTAAAACTTTGTTGTCTCATGAAATATAACAAAGACAACGACATGTACATGTACCGGTAGTTAACATTTTTACATATTCAGCAACACCTTTCATTTGCAAACACAGTAAAAAATGTTATAAAGCCTGGTGACTAACTGCCGTGTCATTTATTATGAAAATTGCAGTTATTATGTGGGATCCTTTACCCTTATGTACTGGTAATAGGTATCCCCAAAATCAACAAAAAAACTTTTTAAATCAACTGAAATGGATAAAGACTTTTTTTTATTTTGTTTACTTATCTATGAGTATGTTCATGTATCATTATTTACATTCTTATAGCATCTTTCTAATCTAATAATTTAAATGAAAAAAGGAAGTCTGGAAATCATGAAAACCTGATTTTTTTTTTGCAAGAAAGGATTCATTCAGTATAAAAATAAGTAAGACCAAGTATACAAGACTACATGTATTTGTATTGTCCATGAAATCTTAATGAGTAAGTACTGTCCACTTGCAGAGCAAAGGTTTTATGGTTCAGGGGCATAATTTACCCAAATTATTTACAGGTCATGAAAAATTCAGCACCTTATAATAATGTTTAGACTTCACCGAACGATTCAGTGTTTTTGGGTTCCTGACAAAAATGGATTTTGAAAACATTGTGTGGAAAGGAGAACCTGCTGGTCACCACCATTTTCTCCATTTCACTCATAATGTTTCTGCCCTTTCAAACACAAAGACATCATTTGTGACACACCTTATCTGTCATCTGCAAATATTTTAAATATGCTCAAGTCTAAAAACTTGTCGTCTGGTACAGTTATAAGAAAATATTACAAAAAAGAAGAGATTTATAGAAAATGAACTTTGCTCTGTGAAAAGGGGGCTTAATACATCTCTGTGATGCTAATTAGGGATTCATAATATCAATTCTGTCAAACAAATGACTGGTCCTTTGACATGCAGAAAAGCGACGGACGGCAAAAAGTTTCTTCTCAAGCCAGCCTGCACAGACTGCGCAGGCAAATCTTGGTTTTTACTTTTTGCAGATGCATTCAGTCCCCTTTTCAGAACATGGCTCAAATATAATAAAAAAAAAAAAGAAGCAGGGCTAACGGTTCTTTTCGCAGTTTTTCGAAAATGTACTGTCGACAACCTTTTGAAAACATTTTTTTTTCATTTATTGCAAAGTATTCTAGGTTTTCTTCACAACAGAATGATAAAACCTTACAGAACAGAATGCAGGGAAGTTATATTGTCTTACAGCAAAGACTCTTGAAAACATTGTGGCACACTGAAAATTCACCCAATATTCTGAAAGATAGCTTCAAAATTGCTAAGAGTGAGTTCTGTCAGACAACTAAAATAATTCAGCCATGCTGTGTGAAAAGAGGGCTTAATGCATCTGCGAAATGTATCCACCCAGGTCAGCCTTTGCAGGCTGACCTGGGCCAAAACTTTTCGTGATTGGTCAATTTTCTGCATGTCAAAGGACCAGTGTACCTCATGGAACAGTCAGTTGTTATGCAAAGAGGATTTTATTGATCCATATTTATGCGATGACTTGCTTGGTATCATGCATCAAGCCCCCTTTTGCCAGAGCATGGCTCAATTAAAATAATTATTATATGTTATCATTAGCCTTTGTAAGGCCAACAACCATGGAAATCGGCGAAAATTTATTCATAAAGTGGAAAAATGAATTTACAGCACTGAAAACTTATCCCTCCCAATTTTCCTGCTGTGTGTCAAATTAAAAATCGGACAAAAGCATCACCTGTATACATTTTTCATATTTCAACCCTTTCTGCACCAAAGGTAATCTTAGTTGCTGTTGAAAATGGAAAGATCAAGACCTGACTGAATAGAATGTGAAGTCTGATCTTGGATCTCCACTGTTCAGAAATTATCAACAAAGAAAATCTGACCCAAAAATAATTTAAAAATTAAACAACAGTTTCTTAAATAGAATGTATTTATAAGGCTTCTCTGGGTAAGTCCCTATTTTCTTGCATAACTATTAGTGAAAAACCTCTTAACGCTTTACCAAACAACAGTAATTTTGACCTGTCCAAATTGAAAGCATTTACAGCTAATAAACTGAATAATGCACAAACAATAGGATTTGTCTTTCAAAGAGAAGAAAACATTGTGGGAAAAGGAGAAAATGCTGATTACCAGCATTTTCTCTTTTTCCTACAATGTTTTCAAAAGTGTTTCAAAAGTGTTTATTCCAGGGTCGTTAAAACTTGGCATTGTTTAGTAAAGGTTTAAATCAATGTTGTCCCTTGGAAATTGCAAGGGTAGAGTTACTTTGTAAATGTCTCTCAATAATATTCGAAAAGAAATTGTTTGCGGCAAAAGTAATGTCACCAAAGCCAAACAAAGACAGGGGAACAATGGTTCAGATGGGGAAAATTGCCCCATTAAACAATTACGATATTTCTATATTGATCAATACTACTAACATTTACCATACTTCTGTTCCTGAAATTATTTTCAAACGAGTTTTTAATGCTTTTTGGTTATTATCTGTTAAGTTTCTCTTCAGTATTTGTTGCACTGTGTTTAAAACTCAACTTTAGTGTTGAATGTGATAATCAGCAATTGCTCCTTTTCCAACAACGCTTTCTATCTCACTTAACAGTTTACCAGACAACAAAATTTTAGCCTTGTCCAAATTGAAAGCATATGCAGACGATAATTTCAATGTGGCTCAAATGGGGCATTTTCTCACTGACAGGGTAGTAACCAGCATTTTCTCCTTTTCCCACAATGGTTTCAAAGGTGGCATTGTGTGGTAAAGGGTTAAGAATAGCATTTTCCTTTCAAATGAAATCTATTTTGAATAGCTTGCAATAGTTTTTAGTTGGTTAAGTCTTGACCCTTTACCAAACAATCCTGTGTTTTAATGTTTCTGAAAAAATAGACTTTTGAAAACATTGTACGTGAAGGAGGACCTGGTGCTTGTAACCAGCATTTTCTTCTTGACCCACAATGTTCACTACCCTTTTAAAGACAAATCCTATAATTTGAGCTGCATTTGTATGTGTAATCTGTTAAAGTTTTCAACTTAAACCAACCAAAGACTGTCCTCTGGTAAAACACTAACCGGCTTTACCATCAATGGTGGGTTTTAATTACCCTGGGAGAGAAGCTTTACAAAAACATTGTGGCAAGAGGAGAAAAAGCTGGTAGCCAGCATTTTCTCCTATTCCAACAATGTTTTCTACTCTATATAAGACAAATTCCACCATATGAGCTAAATTTATTTTGTTGTCTGCAAATGCTTTCAATTTGGGAATGTCTTAAATTTTGTTGTTTGGTGATCGAAGAGTTAAAAAAAAAAATGAATTTTGCGTGTGGAAGAAATGAATCATTATGAGCAACTTCTCCTTCAACTACAATGTTTTCCAAAGTAGTAATACAGAAACTAATGCCTGCTGTAGGTTGTAAGTTAATGATGTAAAAAAACTTTAACCCTTTACCAAACGACAAAGTTTTCAACTTGTCCAAATTGAAAACATTTGCAGATTACAAATTTGACATGGCTAAAATGACAAAAGTTGTCTTTGAAAGGGTAGAAAACATTGTTGAAAAAGGAGAAAATACTGGTTACCAGCATTTTCTCATTTTCCCAGAATGTTTTCAATAGGCTTCGTTCTCGGGGATTGTTAAAACTCTGTATTGTGTGGTAAAGGGGTCAATCATGTACAAAGAGGTTTTTCTGTCACCTGGACTTGATATTTTCTCTCAATTATAGAGCGCTAGATGGTCAAATATTTGTTCAAGACCTGGATAAACTCCTGTATTTATTTAGTATCCTGTCTATTTATGGCCAGCTCTTGATAACAAATAAAGAAAATTATCATTGATACAAAACTTCAATGCAAAGTTCTATATGGTTATTAACCTCTAGTATAAATGCTAATCTATTTAAAAGTTTTCTGTACTCCAAGATTGTTAAATGAAAAGAGAAAGATTCTTTACAGAAATTGTTACATTTCATTTTACTACTTAACCTTAACAACACAATCCCAACTTTTAACGACCCTGAGAACAACCCTTTGAAAGCATTGCGGGAAAATGCTGGTAACCAGCATTTTCTCATTTACCTGCAATGTTTTCTACCCTATTGGAGACAAAAATCACCATTTAAGCAACATTTAATTTGTCGTCTGCAAATGCTTTCAATTTGAACATGTCTAAAATTTTGTGGTTTGGTGAAGAGTTAAATTACTTTCCCACCCAGTGTTCTGGCAGATCATCATCAGATTGCAATAAACTCAGAGTGGCTTAGATAATGAAATTTGTCGCTGAAAGGCTGGAAAACCTTCTGGAACAAGTGAAAATGCTGGTTACCAGTATTTTCTCCTTTTCCCACAAGGTTTTCAAACTGCCTTCTTCCTAAGGGTTGTTGAAACAATTGTTTGCTAAAAAGTGAAGTCTTGTCATAATTATGTACAAGAAAGCCAGTTTTTCCCATAAATCTGACAAAAACAGTTACTCCTCACGGTAGCAAGTGCATGTCCACAGCCATCTGTGTAATATCTTATATGGCAGTATGTAACAGAATTTAAATTTTCCTTTGTACATGCATATCTGTTTTCACGCAACCAAGATTATAATTTCGGTAAAACAGGGTTTGTTTTTAGAAACAGATAATTGGTACAAAATAGTCTGATATTTAAGATGGACAGAAACTCTCCCATTGGGACATAATACCAGTTTTTGCACATTTAACCCTTTCCCAAACAACAAATTTTGGAATGGTCCAAATTGAAAGAGTTTGCAGACGACAATTTTCAATTTTATGAAAATGGCAGAAAGTTCTCAAAAAAGGTAGAAAACACTGTGGGAAAAGGAGAAATTGCTCGTTACGAGCAATTTCTCCTTTTCCCACAATGTTTTCAAAAGACTTGTACTGCAGACACGTGAAAACCAGGGCTTGTTTGGGAAAGGGTTAACTTAACCCTTTGCCAGTCGAAAAAATTTTAGACTGGTCCAAATTCAAAGCATTTGCAGACGACAATTTCAATGTGGCTCAAATGATGCAGTTTTTCTTTGATAGAGCATAAAACATTGTGAGAAAAGGAGAAAATACTGGTTACCAGCATTTTCTCCAATTCCCACGATGTTTTCAAAAGGCTTCTTTCCCAGAGTCATTAAAAGGCAGCATTGTGCGGTATAGGGTTAATACCTCTTAACATAAAGTTGGTACAGGTGAATAAGAAAAAATCCTTGTACAATGTAGAATTCAACATTAATTTGTTAATGTTAATTGAACAAAACAAAAAAAAGAGTATTGTGGAAAAAGGAGAAATGGCTCTTTATGAGCAATATTCTCTTTTTGCCACAACTGTTTCAAAGTCCTCAGCTGCGAGACACTGAAAGCCGTCAACAGCTTGTAATCTGCTTAAAAGACATTTTCAAAAAATGGAGGATAAAACCGAAGGTAGGAAAGTCAGATAAAATCGAAGAAGCACTTCAGAAAACAAAGTAATCACTTACTGTGATTCTGAGTAATTTCTTTATTTGCCACAATATTTTTTAGTGTTGTCTGCTTTAATTTTAAAGTGTCCAAAATTATCTGCATTTGGACAAGGTTTAACTCTTTACCAAACAAGGAATTTTGGACAAGACTAGATTGAAAGCATTTGCAGACAATGAATCTGCCTCAAATTTCTATCCATTAACCCTTTACCAGACGACAAAATTTTGGCTATGTCGAAATTGAAAGCATTTGCAGACGACAATTTCAGTGTGGCTCAAATGGTGGAATTTTTCTTTGACAGGGTAGAAAACACTAGAAAAAGGGTAACCAGCATTTTCTCCTTTTCCCACTATGTTTTCAAAAAGGCGTTTTTTTCAGGGTCGTTAAAAGGCGGCATTGTGTGGTAAAGGGTTAAAGGATAAAAAACATTGTGGGAAAAGGAGATAATGCTGGTTACCCAGCATTTTCTCCTTTTCCCACAAAGTTTTCAAAAGCCGTCTTTTTTGCAGGGTTGTTAAAACTCGGGATTGTGTGGTAAAAGGTTAAATTCATCCAGGTTACTGTCTCCAGATCAACAGATAGATTGAGGATCAAGTATCTGGTATTACATTTTTACATCATTTTATAAATACTTTGATATTCTGTGCAGCTGGTGCTTTTGAAATTAATGCTTTTCCTGGTCATGAAGAATTTTTTCATTTGTGGCAACTTTTTTTTTAAATCAACTGCATATACATGTAATATTAACCTATACTTTGTAATGAACTCTTTACCACACAATCACGGGTTTTAACGACCCTGAGCAAAAAGCCTTTTGAAAACATTGTGGGAAAAGGAGAAAATGCTGTTTACCAGCATTTTCTCCTTTTCCCACAATGCTTTTGACCTTTCCAAATCAAAATTCACTTTTTGGGTCACATTTATTTTGTCATCTGCAAATGCTTTAAATTTAGACAAGTCTTGAAATTTTCTTGTGTGGTAAAGAGTTCAAGTAATGTAATTCAGCCTTTTCATTAGCAGTTCTTCGAAGTCTAACAAAATCCTACAACAATTGTTTTAAAGTCTTTCATACCCCCCAAAAATTTAGACTTGTCTTTAAACTCAAAGTAGTTGCACATGACAAATTACGGTGTATATAACTATCTAAAATGATGACATTTGTTTTTTGCAAGGGTAGAAAAGATTGTGACTGTTGGTCGCCACCATTTTCTCCTTTTACAACAATGTTTTCAGAAGCCTTTTTTATCTGGGTAATTTAATCTGAGAATTGTTCAGTAAAGATTTATGCATGAATACATTAAAAATATTGCAGCATAAGAAGAAATACCGCATCAATTGCAACTTCTTCTTTTGCCGAAATAACTTTCAAAAATAGTCTTCAGCAAGGTATAAAAAGTCGTCTACATGAGGTAAATGTGTTAAAAGAAAATGAAATTTAAAAAAAGACCAGAAAAGGGAATGGATAATGTTTTTTTGTTGGGGGTACCAACTACCCTCCTAAATTGGATTAAAAGCATACCCAGGTATTTTTTTTTCAATAACACCCTCAGATATTGGGTTACAGAAAAATCTCATCTTTTGTAACAGTGACAAAGGACTTTGCCTTTCAACGGACTGGTTTCACTAATGACGACTGTGATCTGACTGGTAGACAAATTTATTTCAGTCTTGCAGTTGTTGTATTTCAAAGACATAGGGACATAAAGCAGAATGATATTCAGCTCATTTTGAGCAATTTTGTTTACATGTGTTCATGTGATATTCTTCACCAAAGAATCAGAGTGAAATTTTATGACCCTAATTAAAAGGGCTTTTGAAAACATAGTAGGAAAAGGAGAAAATGCTGGTAACCAGCATTTTCTCCTTTTCCTGCTACATTTTCTACCCCATCCAAAACAAATTCCATCATTTAAGCCAATTACTTAAATTGTCATCTGCAAATGCTTTCAATTTGGACTTCTAAAATTTTGCTGTCTGGAGAAAAGTTAATTTATATTGATAAGTGGAATCTTACAAGGATGTTACCAAATGACAATATTTTAGACTTGTCCAAATTGAAAGCATTTGCAGACGACAAAGATGGCTCAAAGGAAGAAATATGTTCTTGATACGGTGGAAAATATTGTGGGAAAAGGAGAAAATGCTGGTTACCAGCATTTTCTCCTTTTTTCACAATGTTTTCAAAAGGCTCCTTTTCTCTGGGACGTTAAAACGCAGGATTGTGTTGTATTAAAGGATTAAAAACAGGTGAAATGAAGAAGGGTCGGACATGTTTGTTTGATCAAATGAAACTAATGTTTGATGAATATCTTTGTAATCTGTCAGATCTTTCAATCAAAACGAAATATAACAATTTTAACTCTGTTAAAATGGATACTTTCTGAATCTTTACCAGTTGATTGCATGTTTTAAACTCAAGAAAAACAGTCTTTTGAAAAAATCTTGAAAAAAGGAAAAAATGCCAGCCAACATTCTTTTCTTTCCTCATTTTTTTTTCAACCGTCTATTAGGTAAATCTTATAACATTTGAGTCAACTTTTATTTGTCATTTGCAAAATTTAATGCTTTCAATATGAGCGAGTCTAAAATTTTGTTGTAAGATATAAAGTATAGTGAAAGTAACTTTTTTGCGATTCAGTGAGAAAGTATTCTTTTGTATCAAAAATAGCTGGGCCCAGTCAAGCAAGAGGGGCAAAAGAAACATAAGTCAAAAACGCCTTTGTGTGATATCCCATCTAAAATCTGAACATAAAACGGGTTTAGAGATTATTGTCATAAAAGTACAATGAATAGAGAGATAACAGCATGGGAAATTTTTTCTTTCTCCTGACAGAATTTACATCTCAATTTGTTGTCCTTTTCAACACCATGCTGTGTTGTCCATCAAAATGATGAATATTTTCATCCCTAGCAGGATTGTATGCACATTCATTTACAGACAAACTGTAAAAGTTATGCAAACCATTTTACTAAAAGCTGAAATCTGCTTCTATTACAAAATTTAGTGAACAAAATGTTATAGTCACCCAAAGGGCATGCACGATACAAATGAAATGTGGCTCAAATGATGAATTTTGTCTTTAAATGAAAGGAAAACATTATGGGCAAAAGAGAAAATGATGGTAACGAACATTTTTTTTCTTTTCCCATGATGTTTTCTAAAGCCTTGTTCATCAGGTTCATGGAAACAAGAGGTCATTTGGTAAAGAAATGACTTGTTACCCCCTCAAACAAAATTCATGGCAGATGAGTTTGAAACATCCTGGTAAAACAATTCAAAGGATAAACAAGAATTAGCATTTGGTACTCTCAACGAAAGATCTCTCTTTTTGAAACAATTTTTTCTCAATAAAAGGTCTGCTTTAACTCTTTACCACACAATCCCGAGTTTTATTTAGGACCATGAGGTCAAAGGCTTTGACAAACATTGTGGGAAAAGGAGAAAATGCTGTTTGTAACCAGCATTTTCTCCTTTTCCCATGTTGTTTTCTACCTTTCCAAGACAAATTTCATAATTTCCGCCACAATTAATTTATTGTCCGCAAATGCTGTCAATTTGAACCAGTCTAAAATTTTGTCATTTTGGTAAAGAGTTTTAAGACAGAACAAGTCTGCAGCAGGTGATGAGTTTACAAAAGCTCTAGTCAGAAACAGCAGTTTAAATTTTACCTCTTCTTATTCATTTCAGACACATCAACCATGGTGACCTTTCAAGTCTGACTTTCAAGAATGGAATTTGCCAGAAGAAAAGTTAACGGCCCCTTTTCTGGCATAGGTTCAGGATGACGGACCAATCCACGATGAACTTATTGTTTTTTCTTGGCGTTCTGATACCAGCCCTGGTAACAGTTGGACTCTTTGCGGTGTTTTGTTACTGCTGGTACAAAATGCGCATCCGAAACCAAATACTGTACAAGAAACATGATCCACATAAAATTGAGAACTTAAAAGAGGGGCAGGTTTATGAACCTCCCCCACCCCCTCCTCCTCCATTCAAATCCAGCTTGACACTCTTCCAGGAAAGTCTTTCTCACAATAATAACAACAATAAGAACAAATCAAATGATGATTATGAAGAAAGTCCAGAACCTACAGAAGGAATTGTGAATACACTGTACAAGACTAATGGAGATAGCGGATTTTCTGATTTAAATCAAATTCAGTGCGAGGTGAATAACTCGGAAGCGCAAAGACCAATCAGTGATGCTTTACGTCCAAACTCACAGGCATCTGATGATTCTGACGATTCTGGTTTTCGGAGTTCAAGATCTGGACAATATACTCATAGTGCTACAGACAGTGCGGGAAATCCAAATGAATTATATCCACATGGAGCTGTGTCTAGTTGTCAGGTTCATGACACAGTTCCTCTATTTAAACCAATCAAAATTCATCCAAATGAATTTGGACAACCTCATGTTTCGTATGTACACAGAAGTTCAAGTGCTAGTAAATACAGAAACAACAGACTTAGAAAACCCCCAACATCTAGTCCAATCTACAACACGGGATCAGAATCTCAAACTATTAACCAGCTTAATTCCATCTATAATCTAGAACAGCCTGTTGGGTTTCCCCAAATTCAACATCGGAATAGTGTACCCCCGAATGTGAGACATAACTGTAATACACGGCATATAAGTTTATCCAATTATGATGTGAATGGTGGGAGGCTTCATAGCATAGACAGTCATTATGGTCCCCTAGCAAGCCCTGGTCACTATGGAAGCAGGCCAACGATGGATAACTGTGGTCACCACCATGGTTTCTTCAGTGATGGCTTGATTCAAAGAGCTGACAGTATTGGATATGGAAGTGTGTGTAATAGTAGTCTTGGCTACATGCCAAATGTGGTACAACAAGGTGGTCAAAACCAACCCATCCAAAATGAACACTTGTGTCAACCACCACAAGCTAGCCATTTTCCTACACAAAGCTCTTTTCCTCTTTCAACTGACATACCTGGTTACATGATTTCTCAGAGCAGCCATATGCGACCCATCCATCCTGAAGTAAGTGTACACAAAATGAGTGAGCCCTTACAAACAGTGCCAGAAGCTTCTATTCCCTTGACAGTGACTCAAGCAATGGTGCATAGACCCTATGTGGAGGAACTTAGTGATCCCTCTCTGTATTCCGTTGTTTAAGCCATTAAAACAGCATCTTGCAACCCTGCAAAAGATCCTAATGACAACATTGTGATAAAAGAAGCAACAGCTGTTGACAAGCAACGACTCTTTTTTTTTTGACAATATTGTCATTTATTTCACAAATTAGTATATTAGTTCAACAAGGCAAAGAATGTTAAATAGATATAAAATGGTAGATTTTCACAAAACACAGAAATCACTCAAGATCAATGCTTCCTTTTGTCACAATATTCTCAACCACTGTCAGGTCCAGCCACGTGCCTATCAGAAACAAACGAATCAGACAAGAACATTGTTTTTGAGGTTCAAGTTGACCTTTACTCTGTACCATGATGAAAGCATTTGCAGCTGTCATATCTAACATGGCTGAAATGATAGGAATTGCATTAAAAAGGATAGAAAAACATTGTGGGAAAAGGAGAAAATGCTGGTTACCAGCATTTTCTCCTTTTCCCACAATGTTTTCAGTAGGCTTTTTCCTCAGGTTGTTAAAAGAGTTGGTTGTTCAAAAACGGTAAATGTTTCAACAAAGAAGAGTTGTATGGCATTGTGGTTATAATAACAATATTGAAAATCTAATTCTAGTAGATCTTGCATATAAGGGGAAGTACGAAGTATTGTGCAGTCCTAAGTACAGGCCCACTTTCGATGAAAATCCCAGATTCTCTCTGAAAATCACAGATTTTGTTGGAGCAGTTACCAGTTGTCAAGCATCCTGATAGGACAGCCTATTACAGTGATTTTCAGGCTATTAGCATAATAGTATCCAAAGGTACCCCTTGTCCTTAAATTTGAGAACAGATTTAGGCTTGTGCATGGAGCAAACAGTTTTTGCTCTTATTTTTGAAAGTCATGCGTAAATGTATACACATTGAGACATTTGAGTGTATTTCCACAGAGGAGGTTTGCAAGAATTTTGGGTTTCAAATCCGTGCATATGATATTTGCAAAGCGAATTCCGGTGGTACAAAGTGACATGATTGTGCTAGAGACAACTATTTTCGACTGTATTTTAATAACTTTCTGACACAAGTAATTTCCTTTTTTTAATATTGTATCTTAAACTTATACAGGTGTACTGATTTCTTAAAAACTTATACAGGTGTAATGATTTCTTAGAATTGTTAATATATGCATTGATTTTTGAAAGAGCCCTCTTTCCGTCTGTTGAAAAAAAGATGTTTAGAAAATTACTGCTATAGATACAAAACCAAAGTGGTGTAAGCAATTTTTAAAAAAACCCTGCTTTTTTCAAAAATGCAAAAATATATAATTACCATAACATAATAGTTAAACCCGAACTTTTATGAGTGATGTGTAAATGAGCTCTCCCGTAGAAAAGTTGGTCTGAGACCAATTCATTGACTATCCATTACAAGAAAATTGGCATCTAGTCCTATCCAAACTATACTAAATCTTTACCAAACAACAAAAAATTTGGAATCCTTCAAATTGAAAGAATCTGAAGACAACAACTTCAAGGGGCTGGAACTATGAGATTTGACTGTGAAAGAGTAGAACAATTAAATTGTAAGGAAAGCAGAAGATGCTGGTTAACAGCATTTCCTCCTTTTCCCACAATATTTTCAAAGGCTTCCTTTCTCAGGGTCACTAAAACTCGTTAAAATATGGCTTTATGACCCTAAGCGAACAGGGTTTTGAAAACATTGTGTGGTTACGAGCGGTTTTTTCTTTTACCACAATGATTCCTACTGTCAGAGATCTAGTAACGGCTACTTTGTACCAATTTTAAATTTGTCATTCTACACATGTTCTCAATTTGAATTAGAAATAAAATCGTGTTCTGGTAAAACATTAAGTTTCTTGAAATGAAAGGTGCACCTTTTTTTATTTAACTCTTTACCACACAATCCCGAAGTTTTAACAACCCTGAGAAAGAGAACTTTTGAAAACGTTGTGGGAAAAGGAGAAAATGCTGGTAACCAGCATTTTCTCCTTTTCCCACAATGTTTGCAACCCTACCAAAGACAAATTCTATCATTTGAGCCATCTTTAAATTGTCGTCTGCAAATGCTTTCAATCTGGACACGACTACATTTTTCTTGTGTGGTAAAGAGTTAAATGATACAAAAAAACATTGTGAGAAAAAGAAGTAATCACTTGCCTACAAGAAGTTGCTTCTCTTCTCTCCCAGTTTTTTTCAATAGCTGTCCACTGAGGGACATAAAATTTGCTGTATGATTTTTTTCTCTTTTGCCACAATGTTTTTCATGGCAATCTACCACAAGTTAAAATGCAATATCTGCAGGCAGTAATGTATTAGCTGCAAGTAACCATTTCATTTATTTAGTAGTTTATGGGTTCACACATTGCTTTGCAAATTAGGCTTGTGGAGAAGATTATCATAACAACGAGATTCATGTGGCAGTCTATCAAGGGTGAAAGAGAAAAAATTCATACGACAAGAGCATTTTGTGAAACAAGTTATGGAAGTGAAGATATCTAGAGGGATGGCGATCAGAATACAACATGAATTTAGCATTGTGGTAAACTCTTTACAACAAAATTTGAGACTCATCCAAATTCAAAGCTGTTGCAGACGATAAAGGAATTGTGGCTCAATTTAGGATATCTGTGTCTTAACTCTTTACCACACAATCACAGGTTTTAACGACCCTAAACAAAAAGCCTTTTGAAAACTTTGTGGGAAAAGGAGAAAATGCTGGTAACCAGCATTTTCTCCTTTTCCCACATTGTTTTCTACCCTTTCCAACACAAATTTCAGTTTTTGAGTCATATTTATTTAGTCGTCTGCAAATGCTTTCAACTTGGAGTCTGAAATTTTGTCGTGTGGGAAAGGGTTAAAGAGCAGAAAATATTGTGGAAAAGAAGAAAATGCTGGTTAGCAGCATTTCTCCTTTTCCAACAATGTTTTCTAAAGTTTTCTGCCTCAGGGCCATTAAAACACAGGATTGTTTAGTAAAGGTTTAAAGGAGAAAATGCTCATTAATCCTCTACCAAACGACAAATTCCTGGACTTGCTCAAATTGAAGGCATTTGCAGACGACAAATTAAATGCGACTCAAGTCATGGGATTTGTCTGGGAAAGGGCAGAAAAGATTGTTGGAAAAGGAGAAAATGTTGGTTATCAGTATTTTGTCCTTTTCCCACAATCTTTTCAATAGGCTTATTCCTCAGGGTCGTTAAAATTCAGTATTGAGTGGTAAAGGTTTCACAGCAAATTCACAGCAAATTCTCCTTTTACCACATTGTTTCCAGAAAGTGGTCTCTTTTTAAAAGTTGTCTAGGTTGAAAAAGTTACACACTGTACTGAGTTGAGGTTATTTTACAGTGTTTCATTGCTTGTTTGTACTTATGTTTAATCTGCTAAGTTGTTACAGAGTGTCATATGAAAATGAATTAAAAAATATTAATACATAATTTAAATTTGCTTTGGTCTTATTTTTCACTGTAGCTGAATGTGCTGGATTTTGACCTACATCTAGGTTTGAATGAATAAATAGAAATTTGGGGTTCAGGGATCAAACCATCATCCAAAAGCAAAAGCTTGTTATAGGACTTGTTACAATAAGTCAAATTAACCCTTTACCAAATGACAAAAATTGAAGACCTGTAATAGTTTTAATTTACACTTAAAGCGCTGAATTAATGATGTGGACTTTTTTAATTAGGGAGAAACTGCCTGAAATATTGCTATTTCATGGTTGTTTCCGTTAGAGTATGTAACTTAGAGTATGTAACTTAGTAGCAGACAGAGTAGATAAAAGATCAGACTGCACATTCTGTGCAGTCTGATCTTGATCTACACTGTCTTCCAAAACAACTAAAGTTGGTCCCAGGGCTTTAAGGGTTAAAGCATTTGCAGACAATAACTAGAATAACTATCACTAAAGGTGATAAATACCCCCGCCCCTATATTTCATGTCACAGGGGCAGTAACTCTGCAATGTCAATTTAGGGGCAATAACTCCGTAATCATTAGGCCAACACTCATGAAATTTGTGCTTTGCACATCTACTGCTCCTGGTGAATATCATGACAAATATCAAGTGAATAAGACTTAAACTGAAGGAATAGTTCTCTGGACAAGAAGTTTTGAGTAAATTCAGGGGTAATTAATTTGGCAAACATTTGAGAAAAATGCATCTTGAACCACTACTGCTCCTGGTGAATATTTATGCAAAGTATCAATTTAATTGGACACAAAACTAAATGAGTGTAAAAAAGGTGTAGACCATGATCTGACAATATGTCTGAGACACAGCGGCTGGTCTGGATCCACGCTTGTTGCAAATGTCCAAAGGTGCCTTTTCGCATAATGATGGCCAACTATACATATGACAGAAAAGACCTCCTTAAAGTGAATCAGACAGAAACTGTAGGAGGAGTTGTCCGGACAAGCATTTTTAAGTCAAATCAGGGGCAATAACTCAGTAATTCTTGATGGAATTTTTACAAAATGTGTGTCTTGCACATCTACAACTCCAAATGGACACTTCTGCCAAGTATAAAGCGAATCGGACTGAAATTGTAGGAGGAAATGTCCGGACAAGCATTTTAAATGTGAATCAGGGGCAATAACTCATTAATTCTTCATAGAATTTTCACGAAAAATGCGTCTTGCACATCTACAACTCCTAATGAACACTTATGCCAAGTTTAAAGTGAATCAGACAGAAACTGTAGGAGGAATTGTCCGGACAAGCATTTTTAAGTCAAATCAGGGGCAATAACTCAGTAATTCTTGATGGAATTTTTACAAAATGTGTGTCTTGCACATCTACAGCTCCTAATGAACACTGATGCCAAGTTTAAAGTGAATCAGACAGAAACCGTAGGAGGAGTTGTCCAGACAAGCATTTTTAAGTCAAATCAGGGGCAATAACTCAGTAATTCTTGATGGAATTTTTACAAAATGTGTGTCTTGCACATCTACAGCTCCTAATGAACACTGATGCCAAGTTTAAAGTGAATCAGACAGAAACTGTAGGAGGAGTTGTCCGGACAAGCATTTTTAAGTCAAATCAGGGGCAATAACTCAGTAATTCTTGATGAATTTTCACAAAATTTGCGTCTTGCACATCTACAACTCCAAATGGACACTTCTGCCAAGTATAAAGCGAATCAGACTGAAATTGTAGGAGGAGTTGTCCGGACAAGAATTTTAAATGTGAATCAGGGGCAATAACTCATTAATTCTTCATAGAATTTTCACGAAAGTTGCGTCTTGCACATCTACAACTCCTGATGAACACTTATGCCAAGTTTAAAGTGAATCAGACAGAAACTGTAGGAGGAGTTGTCCGGACAAGCATTTTTAAGTCAAATCAGGGGCAATAACTCAGTAATTCTTGATGGAATTTTTACAAAATGTGTGTCTTGCACATCTACAGCTCCTAATGAACACTTATGCCAAGTTTAAAGTGAATCAGACAGAAACTGTAGGAGGAGTTGTCCGGACAAGCATTTTTAAGTCAAATCAGGGGCAATAACTCATTAATTCTTGATGGAATTTTTACAAAATGTGTGTCTTGCACATCTACAGCTCCTAATGAACACTTCTGCCAAGTAGCAAGGGAACTGGATTGAACCTGTAGGAGGAGTTGTCCGGACAAGATTTTGCGGACAGACCGACCGCCCGACCGACCGCATGACTGACCGACCGACCGACAGGCTGATTCCAGTATACCCCCCACAAACTTCGTTTGCGGGGGTATAATGAGTGTAAAAAAGTGTAGACCATGATCTGACAATATGTCTGAGACACAGCGGCTGGTCTGGATCCACGCCTGTTGCAAATGTCCAAAGGTGCCTTTTCGCATAATGTTGGCCAACAATAAATATGACAGAAAAGACCTCCTTAAAGTGAATCAGACAGAAACTGTAGGAGGAGTTGTCCGGACAAGCATTTTTAAGTCAAATCAGGGGCAATAACTCAGTATTTCTTGATGGAATTTTTACAAAATGTGTCTTGCACATCTACAACTACAAATGGACACTTCTGCCAAGTATAAAGCGAATTGGACTGAAATTGTAGGAGGAGTTGTCCGGACAAGCATTTTAAATGTGAATCAGGGGCAATAACTCATTAATTCTTCATAGAATTTTCACGAAAGTTGCATCTTGCACATCTACAACTCCTAATGAACACTTATGCCAAGTTTAAAGTGAATCAGACAGAAACTGTAGGAGGAGTTGTCCGGACAAGCATTTTTAAGTCAAATCAGGGGCAATAACTCAGTAATTCTTGATGGAATTTTTACAAAATATGTGTCTTGCACATCTACAGCTCCTAATGAACACTTATGCCAAGTTTAAAGTGAATCAGACAGAAACTGTAGGAGGAGTTGTCCGGACAAGCATTTTTAAGTCAAATCAGGAGCAATAACTCAGTAATTCTTGATGGAATTTTTACAAAATGTGTGTCTTGCACATCTACAGCTCCTAATGAACACTTCTGCCAAGTTTAAAGTGAATCAGACAGAAACTGTAGGAGGAGTTGTCCGGACAAGCATTTTTAAGTCAAATCAGGGGCAATAACTCAGTAATTCTTGATGGAATTTTCACAAAATCTGCGTCCTGCACATGTACAACTCCAAATGGACACTTCTGCCAAGTATAAAGCGAATCAGACTGAAATTGTAGGAGGAGTTGTCCAGACAAGAATTTTAAATGTGAATCAGGGGCAATAACTCAGTAATTTTTCATAGAATTTTCACGAAAGTTGCGTCTTGCATATCTACAACTCCTGATGAACACTTATGCCAAGTTTAAAGTGAATCAGACAGAAACTGTAGGAGGAGTTGTCCGGACAAGAATTTTTAAGTCAAATCATGGGCAATAACTCAGTAATTCTTGATGGAATTTTTACAAAATGTGTGTCTTGCACATCTACAGCTCCTAATGAACACTTCTGCCAAGTTTAAAGTGAATCAGACAGAAACTGTAGGAGGAGTTGTCCGGACAAGCATTTTTAAGTCAAATCAGGGGCAATAACTCAGTAATTCTTGATGGAATTTTTACAAAATGTGTGTCTTGCACATCTACTGCTCCTAATGAACACTTCTGCCAAGTTTAAAGTAAATCAGACAGAAACTGTAGGAGGAGTTGTCCGGACAAGCATTTTTAAGTCAAATCAGGGGCAATAACTCAGTAATTCTTGATGGAATTTTTACAAAATGTGTGTCTTGCACATCTACAGCTCCTAATGAACACTTCTGCCAAGTAGCAAGGGAATTGGATTGAAACTGTAGGAGGAGTTGTCCGGACAAGATTTTGCGGACAGACCGACCGCATGACCGACCGACCGACAGGCTGATTCCAGTATACCCCCCACAAACTTTGTTTGCGGGGATATAAATATACCTTGAATGATGGAACTTATTCTATAAAGACCAGAAAACATTGTGAGAAAAGGAGAAAATGCTGGTTACCAGCATTTTCTTCTTTTTCCATTGGTTTTTTTTTTTTTTTAAAGCCTTCTTTTTTCAGAGTCATTCAAAATCAGGAATATGTGGCAAAGGGTTAAATAAGGAATACTTTTCCCTGCTCCCTGTTATAGTCTGAAGGTTTCAACAACCCAAATGAGGCAGACTTTGAAAACATTGTGGGAGAAGGAGAACATACTGGTAACCAGGATTGTTTTTCCTTTTATCTGTAATATTTTCTACTCTTAAAGACAAATTCAATCATTTGGCTCACATTTGATATGTCATTTGTGAACCCTTTCAATTCGGATTGAGTATAGGATTTTGCTTTTCGTAAAGAGATAATGTCTCTTCATTGCTTCTTTGCCTTTTGGGTCTGTCAGGACCTTTAGGGTATTTTCCCAGACTGTATAACTCTTTACCAAACAAAATTTTAGACCAGTACAAATTGGAAGCTTTTGCAGATGACAAAATAAATACAACTCAAAAACTGAAATTTGTTTTGGGAAGAGTATAAAACATTGTGGAAAAGGGAGAAAATGCCGGTCACCAGCAATTTCTTCTCTTTGCACAATGTTTTCAAAAGGCCTCTTCCTCAGGGTCATTAAAAGTCGGGATTGTGTGGTAAAGGGATAAGGATGTAGGGCAGCCAAATCCTAGACATTTGACAAACACTACCATAAAGATATTTAACAGTTACAACAGTATACAATATCAATATCAATGATGTAACATATTTTGAATCTTTGGCCATTACTATACCACTGTTTTTTCACAGTATAGATCTACTGTTTCCTTCCATTCTAGCGACTACGTTTTTCTCCTCTTTGGACAGATATTTCAAAAGAGCCTTCTTAACTCATTACCAAACAACAAAATTTTGGACTTGTCCAAACTGAAAACTTTTGCAGACAACAAAACAAATGTGACTCAAAAATTGAAATTTATTTTGGGAAGAGCAGAAAACATTGTGGGAAAAGGAGAAAATGCTGGATTCCATCATTTTCTCCTTTTCCCACAATGTTTTCAAAAGACTTCTTTCTCAGGGTTGTTAAAAGTCGGGTATGTGTGGTGAATGGTTAATCCTTTACCACACAATCCTGAGTTTTAACAACCCTGAAAAAGAAGGATTTTGAAAACGTTGCAGGAAAGGGAGAAAATCCTGGTAACCGGCATTTCCCCCACTTCTCACAATGTTTTCTACCCTGCCAAAAGCAAATTTGAATTTTAGAGTCACATGTACATTTATTCCGTCATCTGCACATGCTTTCTGTTTGGACAGATCTAAAATTCTGTTGTTTGGTAAAGGGTTAATCATGATTGCTACAATATGGGATTGTGGTAAAAAGTAATCCATACTAGCAATAAAAGAAAGACCTTGAAGAAGGAAAAAAAACATAATGAGCTATGCTCCATGGAAAGAGGGTTTAACCCTTTACCAAACAACAAAATGTTAGACTGGTCCAAACTGAAAGCATTTGCTGACGACAAAATAAAGGTGGCCCAAATGACAAATTTGTCCTTGATAGGGTAGAAAACATTGTGGGATAAGGAGAAAAAGCTGGTTACCAGCATTTTCTTCTTTTCCCACGACGTTTTCAAAAACCTTCTTCCTGAGGGTCGGTAAAAGTCGGGATTATGTTGTAAAGGGCTTCATTTCAATTTCTGTGTCACATTTATTTTGTCGTCTGCAACAGCTTTCAATTTGGACTAGTCTAAATTTTTGTTGTTTGGTAAACGACCGAACGACAAAATTTTAGACTGGTCCAAATTGAAAGCATTTGCAGACGACAAAATAAAGGTGACTCAAAAATAGAACCTTGATTTGGGAAGGGTAGAAAACATTGTGGGAAAAGGAGAAAATGCCGGTTACCAGCATTTTCTCCTTTTCCCACAATGTTTTCAAAAGCCTTCTTTTTCAGGGTCCTTAAAAGTCAGGATTGTGTGGTAAAGGGTTAAACTGCCTTTTGCCAGAGCACCACTGACATGTTTCACAGCCTACTTAACCCTTTACCAGACAATCCCAACTTTTATATCCTGTGAAAGAAGCCTTTTGAAAACATTTGGGGAAAAGGAAAAATGCTGGTAACCAGTATTTTCTCCTTTTCCCACAATGTTTCCTACCCTTTCTGGAACAAATTTCAAATTTTTAGCCATCTTTTTTTTGTCATCTGCAAATGCTTTCAATTCGGACCAGTCTTCAATTTTGTCGTTTGGTAAATTTTAAAGAGTTAAGATCAGCAATAGCTGTTTATTTTATTAGGCTTTTGAAAGGTATCCCACATTTTTTTTTTCTGTTTTGTGCTTGTAAAACAAATAAAAGATACTTCATTGAGATCATAAAATTTATGGCGAAGTCTGGAAAAATAAAAATTATGTAATACTGTCCATATTGCAAAAAGTACTAGCCAAGAATTTCTTCTAGATTTTTATACTGAACCTTTTGCATGCTAGGAGGAAAATGAAAACTGAAGTGCTGGGTACAAAGTAACTCGAAACGAGACTGCATTAAATGTGCTGTTTGATCACAGATGAACACTACTGATTGTTACTGAAGATGGTCTGCTTCAGTAATGGTGAGTATTACTGCAGTACCTGTTATTTTAGACAATTCAACAATTTGAAAAATTCAATTTTGCACAAATATACATACCTGCAGATTGAAAAACATTTCAGAAACAAAGTATTATAGCTTGTACAATACAAGATTAGTAGTATTTTCATTATCACTCAGTAAGCGAATTTCTGAGTTATTCGATCATTTCTCCTTTGGAACATCCACACTCTTGTTTTTTTCCTGGTCTGATATTTGCGCAAACTCTTTTCTTTTTTTTTTTAATTGTCGCTATGAATGTAGCTCAAATGATAAAATATATTCTTTCAAAGGGTAGAAAAGATCATTGAAGTAGAAGATAATGCTATTGACTGACAGTTTCTCCACTAACATCGATTTTTTATAAAACAATCTTTCTTATGGCAATGAAAACTAGGGATTCTAAAAAAGATTAACTCTTCACCACACAATCCCGACTTTCAACGACTCTGAGGAAGAAGCCTCTTGAAAGCAATGTGGGAAAAGGAGCAAAGGCTGGTAACCAGCATTTTCTCCTTTTCCCACAATGTTTTCTACACTTACAGACAATTACCATCATTTCAGCTAAATTTAATACATCACTTTCAATTTGGACCAGTCTAAAATTTTGTAGTGTGGTAAAGAGTTAAGTCTTTACCACACAATCCCGAGTTTCAACGACCCTGAGAAAGAAGCCTTTTGAAAACATTGTGGGAAAAGGCCAGAATGCTGGTAACCAGCATTTTCTCCTTTTCCCACAATGTTTTCAACCCTTCCCAAAACAAACTTAAATTTTTCAGCCACATTTATTTTGTTGTCTGCAGCTGCTTTCAATTTGGACCAGTCTAAAATTTTGCCATGTGGTAAAGAGTTAAACATACTGAGATCCTCGTACTTCATCATAAAACAGCACACTCTGAGCATCACTGAGAGATCCAAAATATGCTTACCAGACAAATTCTTTGCCTTTTTCTTAAGTCACATACATTTTGGGATCTTAACTCTTCACTAATCTATAAAATTTTAGAATTGCCCAGATTGACAGCATTTTCAAACAAAAGAAAAATTCAATGTGGTTAACTCTTTACCAATTGACAAACTTTTAGACTGGTCCTAACTGAAAGTTTATGTAGACGACATGTCAAATTTACCTAACTGATCGTAATTGTCAAGAAAACCTTGTGGGAAAAGGACAAAATGCTGGTTACCAGAAATTTCTCCTTTTCCCTCAAGGTTTTCGAAAGGCTTTTTCCTCAGGGTCACTAAAAGTCGGGACTGTGTTGAAAAGAGTTAAACTGATTTGTCTCTGAAAGGTTACAAAACATTATGGGAAAAGGAGAAAATGCTGGTAACATTTCTCCTTTTCCCTCAATGTTTTCAAAAGCTTTCTTTCTCAAGGTCTTTTACACCCAGGATTGAATGGTAAAGGATTAAAGACAAAAATGACTGACAGAACATCATTTTATCACATCATGTTAGTTTTATCACATTAATCTTTAACTACCTCAATTCAAGGTTTTTAAGCTATTCTTCACCAATAACTGAAATTAGAATGAATGACAGAACATTTATCATATCATGTAATACATTAATCTTTTATTACCTCAATTCAATTCAAGATTTTCGAGCTATTCTTCACCATGCAATAACTGAAATTAAAGTGAGTACATGTACATGTATTATAGTTTTCTTATCCCCTACAGATTAGAAAGATTAGAAAGATGCAAACTCTTTAACCCTATAACTGCCTTTGCCACCAGTGTAGTTCAAGATCAGACTGCACAAAACATGCAGTCTGATCTTTTATCTGCACTGTCCACTTTGCTGAGACATTCTAAACCTTGACATTGCCTTTATTCAGATCTTATTTCTCAATTTAAAATATCTGTTAGGTATATTTAAATTTTAGACTCATCCAGTTTGAAAGCATTTGCAAGATGACAAATGAAACCTCAAATGAGGTGAGCTGAGTCTTCAAACAGCTTAAGAAAAAAGCACTCTCTTTTTTGCACAAAATTTTCTAAAGCCTGGAAATGTCTGGGATGTCTGGGAAAGGGTTTGCTCTTTACTAAATGACCAAATTTAGACTTGTCCAAATTGAAAGGACAATTCAAATATGACTCAAATGATAACATTTCTCTTTGATATGATAGAAAACATTGTGGGAAAAGGAGAAAATGCTGGTTACCAGCATTTTCTTCTTTTCCCACAATGTTTTCAAAAGGCTTCTTCCTTAGGGTCGTTAAAAATCAGGATGGTAAAAGGTTTAACATTGAGGATTCATTCATACCTAAAAAGTTTCAAGGTTTATCCTTCACAAATAATTTACAGACAAGTCTGATAGTTTCCGATGCATGCATCCTCAAAATAAACCCCCCAAAAAAATCAAACAGGTATTGATGAAAGAATAAAAAAAATCCAGATGTAAAATAAAAGACAAGAACGTCTGAATGCTGGTTGTATGAGTTGTGCTCTATGAAAAGGGGGCTTAATGCATCTGCAAACAGTATCGACCCACTGGTCAGCATGTGCAGTTCACGCAGGCCGACTTGGGCCGAAACTTTTTGCTATTTGTCAATTTTCTGCATGTGCCAAGGACCAGTTTACCTCATGATTCAGTCGGTTGTTAGTCAAAATGGATTTTATGGATCCATGATAAATTGATGACTTGCTTGGTATCATGCATCAAGGAGATGCTTTAAGCCCCCTTTTGCTAGAGCATGGCTCATATAGTTTTTGACAAGTAATTATCTAACTGTAAGTGTTTATAACCAGTCAGACAAGAAATCCCAGAAACGACTGGATGTCTAAGATTTTTTTCTGCCTTTCAGATAAACATTCAAAGAATAACTGTAACAGACACTGATAAATACAAAGCTTATGCTTCTGGGTAAATAAAAAACATTCATAACACTTCCCATATCTTGAATTTATAATATCCTTTGTCCTTTACCACACAATCCAATGCTTAAACATCCCTAGAGAAGACTTTTTGAAAACATTGTGGAAAATGGAGAAAATGCTGGTAACCAGCATTTTCTTCTTTTCCCACAATGTTTTATATCCTATCACAGACAAATGTCACCATTTTAACAATACTGTATACAATTTTTGTTGGCAAATGCTTTCAATTTGGACTACTCTAAAATTTTGTTGTTTGGTAAAGTGCAATGTTGTTTTTATACTGATGTTTGATTACAGATTGTTACAAATATATTGTACAGTAAACAACTCAAAGAATTGAGTTTAATCAGCAGTTCTCTATGCTTAAGTATATTTTGCAGTCACACTCTCTCATGATAAAGTTAACCTCAATGGTGCCAATCATATGTAGAAACCGGGTGGGGTAACAGTAGAAACTGTTATCCCTGTAGGAAACAAGTGCACAATATTTCCTCGAAAGTGTATTTCATCGAAATCCATGTATGTTTTAAAATACCGATTGCTAAATTCCTACATTTATTTCAAGAAAAGGTCTGTCTGGCAGGAAGATACGAGCCACAATTTGTCCCGGTTAGGGTAAGAGTCAGGGCTAGAGATCGTTTTCAATGAAATGTCACACAGCCGTAGGAAACAAAACTATTCCGTGTTTTTCTACCCAGAGGAAGAAGTTTTTGAAAACTTCATCGGAAAAGGAGGAAAAACTACTAAGGAGCACTTTCTCCCTCTTCTATGATATTTTCTATCCTCTCAAAGTTAAAACCAAATTCATTTTAGTAACATTTGTCATCTGCAAATGCTGTAAGTATGGAAGAGCCTAAAATTTACCAGTCTGGTAAAGACTTAACCCTGTACCACACAATCCAAGGGTTTAACGACCCCGAGGAAGAGATAACCAGCATTTCCTCCTTTTCCCACAATATCTTCTAACCTATCAAAGACAGAAATCATCTTTTAAATGACATTTGTTATATCGTCTGCAAACGCTTTGAATTTGGACCTGTCTGAAATTTTGTCGTTTGGTAAGGAGTTAAACTGTAGACTTTTATCATTCATTTACCAGTTTTTCAATTAATTACATGTACATCTGTCAATGTTTAAGGGAAACACCATCATGATGGATTAGAAACTTAAACTGCTCATAAAATATTCAAACTTGCTCCAGGCTTTTCTCTACACTTCAAAGTCATCAGACTGTCCTTGGTTTTCCCCTAGAGTCTGATGGATGAATCAGATTAAAAGCAAATTCTCCAAGCAATTTAGTCCATTTATACCAGTGAGACAGACCCTTCAGGACATACTGACAACATCTTACAAAACAAAACTTACCAAAAATATTCAGTATGAATAATTTTCAACCTCAGACAACCAAATACACTGAATGAGAAATTTTTTGGCCTTGAACTAATACAAAATGACAAAAATTTAAAACTGGTCCAAATTGAAAGTGTCTGCAAACGGCATTAATTAAATGTGGGTTTTGTTTCTAAAAGGGTAGAAAAAATTGTTGGAAAAAAGCTGGTATTCAGTATTTCCTCCATTTCCTTCAATGTTTTCTAACTTTTCAAAGACATATCCCATGTTTCATTTGCTACCTGCAAATGCTTTCAAAATGGACGCGTCTAAAATTTTGTTGTCTGGTAAACAGTTAACACTTTACCAAATGAAAAAATTTTAGACCAGTCCAAATTGAAAACTTTTGTAGACGACAAAATAAATGTGACTCAAAATTGAAATTTGTCTTGGGAAGCGTAGAAAACATTGTGGAAAAAGGAGAAAATGCTGGTTACCAGCATTTTCTCCTTTCCCCACGATGTTTTCTGAAGGCTTCTTTCTCAGGGTCGATAAAAGTCAGGATTGTGTGATAAAGGGTTAAATTTTGTTGACTGGTGCATTGACTGGCATTTCCATTGCAGATAAAAATCCAAATATTTCATTGTGTGAATTGGAAGATTTCGCATGTTGCACACCTGCAGCTGAGGGCTACATCTGTCTTTTCAATTACATGTAACTCTTTTTACCGAAAAACAAAATTTCAGACATGTGCGAATTGATTTTGCAAACAACAAAATAAATATGACTCAAAAACTGAAATATGTAACAAGCAATTGCTACTTTCCCTTCCAAATGTTTTCAAAAAGTAATCTATTGCTGGTAAAAAACGTCTTTGTGAGAGTTATTGCATACTATACATATTCTACAATTTAAAAGTCACCCTATAAATAAACATAATCCATCTCTGTCTGGCTTGTGATGACTGATCATCTTAGCACATTGCAGCTTTTCCTGTTCACTAATTGTCAAATTCAATTTGAAAATAGTGCATCCCCCCACAACTTCACAGGCATTTGTTCTGTGACAAATGTTACCATCAGTTTCTATAGTGTAATATTATGTCTTTAAAATATCATGTTATACTGTATAAGTTTGTCATAAACGATTCCCCTGGCAAAAATCCCTGTATACAGCAACCTGACAACTTTTGACCTGGTTTTAAAATTCATTTTCCTGTCAGTAACTAACATTTAGATTGACCATACAGTAACAGATTTTCAGCTTCACAATAATTTGCTTACTTTTAAGTGGTATGATGTAAATTCACTTGCATTTTACCACCCCTATTCTTTACTTTTGGACACTACTGTGACTTTTAGCCATGACTGAGCCTTCAACTCTTTACCAAACAAAAACAATTTGGACTTGTCCAAATTGAAAGCATTTGCAGACAACAGATTAATTGTGACCAAAATGTTGCATCAGCATTTTCCTTGTTTCCCATAATGTTTTCAAAAGCCTTTTTTCCTGGGGTCTTAAAGACTGAGGATTCTTTGGTAAAGGGCAAATGAGAAATTTGCCTGGTGTCAAAATTGAAAGCATTTGTACACAGTAAGTTTGTCATTGTATGGCAAAGGGTTAACTACTTGTTGTTTAACTCTTTACCAAATGACAAAATTTTTGACCAGTCCAAATTGGAAGCATTTGCAGACGACAAAATAAATGTGACTGAAAAATAGAAATTTGTTTAGGGAAGGATAGGAAACATTGTGGGAAAAGGTGAAAATGCTGGTTCCCAGCATTTTCTCCTTTTCCCACAATGTTTTCAAAGGCCTTTTCTTTCAGGGTTGTTAAAACTCGGGATTTGTGGTAAAGAGTTAACCTATAATTATTTATTCCATTTTCAGACCTTCCCAGAACTTGTAAAAGTTACATTTGATGGAAATTTTTAAGAAACAACATTGTATTATATTTCAAGAGTATGGAAAACATAATGGGAAAGGAAGCAAGTGTTTGTAACAAGAGGGCCATGATGGCCCTGTATCACTCCACTGGCTTATAAATATAAACCATAAATACTAAACATTTCAATTCTGAGCCAAATGCTTTCAAAATGAAGACTTACAAAGTTTTCTCTGTAAAAGCCGATATGAAAGTTAAGACCTGCAAAGCAAAGCCATTCTTGATCCCAGAGCTATAATTACTTGAACCCTGGTAGAGGTCCACAAGATAAAGCCACATGCCAAAATAATACAAGTCTATGCTCTATGGTTATAAATAAGGTGATTTTCAAGTTTTGTCCATATGAAGCCTCTGTAAAACATAAGACCCCTGATGCAAGGCTAATTTAAAAAAAAAGAGCAAAACAGGAAGATTTCTTAAGTTGTCACTATGTAAGCCCATGTAAAACTTGTGACCCCTGCGGCCGGGCCAATTTTGACCCCAGGGCTAAAAATTTGGCCCACTTGGTAGAGGCCCACTAGATATAGCAACATGCAAAATTTGGTAGCTCTAGGCCTTATGGCTAGGTACAGGAAGATTTATAAAGTTTTCTCTATATAAGCCTATGTAAAACTTGTGACCCCTGGGGCAGAGCCAATTTTGACCCCAGGGCTATAATTTGAAGAAACTTGATAGAGGTCTACTACATAAAGCTACATGCCAAATTTGGTAGCCCTATGCCTTATGGTTTCAGACAAGAAGATTTTTAAAGATTTCCAATATTTTTCAGTTTTGTTGTCATGGCAACCAGAGTTTTTGAAGGAATCAAATTCTTTCAAGAAATTCTGAAGGGGACCATGGCAGGATCCTTTCTGTGAAGTTTCATGGAAATTGGATGGGTAGTTTCAGAGAGGAAGATGTCTGAAGATGTTTGAAATAAAAGTTAATGCACGGAAGGACGGACGCACGATGGACACCGGGCCATGACATAAGCCGGCTGGCCTTCAGCCAGTGGAGCTAAAAATGACCTACAGGCACAGTTAGTCTCGATCCAGGCTTAGTGTCTGAGGATTGATGATAGTCATTGCGAAATGATTCATTCTAGCCAAGAAAAACATTGTTTATGTGGGCAACAGAGCTTGGAAAGAGTAACATTCCCATAGTACTGGTAAAGAAACTGAAAAAACACATAGATAAGTGCACTGGCAGCTGTGACAAAACTGAAATAGTGTAGAAAGAGGTGTTAAACCTTACCAGTCAACAAAGTTTTAGAATTGTCCCAAATGAAAGCATTGGTAGACGACATATCAAATGCAGATCAAACTCATTTTTGAAAGGGTAGAAAACATCAGCATTTTCTCATTTTAACTCATAGTTTCCAAAAGCCAGTTTTCTTCAGGGTGATTAAAACTCGGGATTCACCAGACAACTTTTAAAATTTTTAAACTTGCCCAACTTGAAAGTATTTGCAGATGCCAAATTGAATGTGGCTCAAATAATGAAATTTGTCTCTGACAGGTAAGAAACCATTGTGGTACAAGGGGAAAATGCTGGTTACCAGCATTTTCCCCTTTTCCAACCGACAATGTCTTCAGAAACCTTTTCTGTCTGGATCGTTAAAACTTGGGATTGTTTGAAAAAGAATTAACTCTTTACCAAACAACAAAATTTTAGACTTGTTGAAATTGAAAGCATTTGCAGGCGACAAAATGAATGGGACTTGAGAACTGAAATTTGTTTTGGGAAAGGTAGAAAACATTGTGGGAAAAGGAGAAAATGCTGGTAACCACAATGTTTTCAAAAGGCTTCTTTCTCAGGGTCGTTAAAAGTCGGGATTGTGTGGTAAAGGGTTAAACAAACAAACAAACAAGTTTGTTTATCTTCGAATTGAATGTTAAACTGGGCTGTAATAATTTTAGAAATTCTCCTGACCATGGCAACCACAGCTTGTCTGGAGCATCTGCATGCTCAATATTTGCATTTTATTCATATAAGCTTAACGCTTTACCAAACGGCAAAATTTTTAGACAGGCCAAAATTCAAAGCATTTGCAGACGACAAATCAAATCTGGCTCACATACCTGTTTTTGTCCTTCATGGAAAAGATTGGTGGAAAAGAATAACTTGCTCAGGCTTCCAGCATTTTCTTCTCTTCCCACAATGTTTTCAAAAGCCTTTCCTGAAGTCTCTCAGTGATGGGTTCATTTTGGTTAAGTCTTAAAGCAGAACATCTAATGTGATTTGAACTTGAAAAGATTTGGGAATAACCATAAAATTTGGCTTAGCTTCTTCACTTGTGAAATATTCAAACCTGGCTTACGACTGATTAGACCTTCCTTTGTCCCTTAGGTAAGGATTTATCCCAAACTGTATTACCCTTGAAAATCACTTTTGACTCTTCCAAAATGAACTAATAGCGAACAAAAAAAGAATTAAAGAAAATAAAAGGCCACTACAAAGAAAAGTTGATAGATTGGAAAACATTACAGAATAAGGGAGCAAGAATAACTATTGCTTCTTACAAGCAACTCCTCCTTTTACCTCAATTTTTTCCATAGCTCTGTGAACCACAGGGGGTGTAGAAAGTTGTGTTTTCATCACAAAGGTTGCAACCCTGAATAATCCTCAGTTTTCATGACCCTGAAGAGGAGGCCTTCTGAAAACACTGTGGAAAAAGGAGAAAATGCATTTTCTCTTTCTCCCAAATATTTTCTACCTAGTCAAAAAACCTAAGTTCATTAGTTCCACTTTCAGATATGTTGCCTGCAGATGCTCTCAGTTTGGAAGAGCCTAAAATTTGTCATTTGGAAAAGGGTGTAAGGTATTTTCAAAAGAGATTTGCTGCCAAGACAACAGAACTTGTCTGCATGCATCACCTGAAACCCACATTACTTAGATCACATCTTATATGTCAAAGTTTGATGGGACATCTGGTTAACTAAATCGAGAGACATCATGAAAAATTGCGAAATCACACAAGTGAGGAACACTTCGTTTAGGTTAAAATCTAATTTGATTAATGAAAGGTGGTGAATAGGGATTCATTTCCTTCAAACCTCTGGAGACAAATTAACTTTGTTTCTTTGGGAAAGCAGCCACCATCTAAACAGACTGATTGAATGACAGGCCTTTCAGGCTGCTTTCCATAGTATTAACTCAAATTATGGTGATTTGGTAATAAATATGTTTCCTGGGTTCACCAGTAACAGACTTGGGCTCTGCAATACCTTGTCTTTGGACAAATCCAGGAAAAAACATGAAAACCCACCATTGTAAGGGAAGATCAAATTCAAATCCTCTAGATTGCAACACGTCACTTTCAGGACTGGGCCTCTATTCGTTACGGAAACTACAGAAACCCACGAATGGGTACACTGTTCCTGTGAAAAATCTGGAATACTTTTTAAAATAGAGTTAATGCTTTCCAAAAAATCCTGTGTTTTAACAACCCTGCAGAAGAAGGTTTTTGAAAATATTGTGGAAAACAGGGAAAATGCAGGTAACTGGCATTTTTCCTTTTCCCACAATGTTTTTTACACTTTCACAGAAATGTCCCATCAACTGAGTCCTGGTTTAGGTGTCATCTGCAAAAGCTTTCAGTTTGGAAGGGTGTAAGATATTGTTTTTAGGTACAGTTAACCCTTCATCACACAGTCCCAAACTTATCCTTTACCACACAAAACCTGAGGAAGACAGCTTTTGAAAACATTGCAGAAAACAGTGAAAATGCTGTTAACTAGCATTTTCTCCTAATACCACAATGTTTTTTTCCCTATCAACAACAAATATCTTTCTTTTAGCCACTTGTGATTTGTCGTCTGCAAATGCTTTCAATTTGGATTGGGTCTAGAATTTTGTCATTTGGTGAAGAGTACAACAAAGGCCCAATTTCTTCTCAAACGAAAGGGAAGTCTATGCCAATTGGATAATCATCCCCCTGCTCTTTGAAGTAATCAGAGAAGATATTTTTTTCTTGGCTAGATAAAACATCTGTGAATTAGATCAATTGGATTTAATTACACAGAATTAAACAAACATAATAAATGGATTTCAGACAAGAAGAGTCTGATATCTGTCTACCCTTGTCTTTCCTTTTCTCAGGCTGAAGCTTCATGGAAGTTACCTCTCATCTATGCCATTTTTTTTCCCCTAGCTTTTTTTTTCTCCCAAACTATGCCTTGCATAACTGATGTGGAAGCCCTGGCTTCCAAATGGCTATGCATCTGTGAAATCATTGTTATTTCAAACCAGTTTGGTCTAGAATATCTCACAAAATATCTAACAGTGTACATAACAACCAGAATTGTATGCAATCTGATCTTGACCTATATTGGTAAATACCAGTGTCCATAATATGGAACAGTCTACAATTTTGTTGAGTGGCACCGAATTGAATAGATTTTAGCCATGATGGCCTGGAGTCCATATATCCATCTGTTTCTGGTGTTTCTTCACTACTTACATGAACAGCATTCTTTTCCACGCCACTGGTTCCTTTATAAAAGCACTGGTGTGGCATTTGTCAAGGGAGCCATTGTGTCGAATTAGTAATTTGAAAAATAAATAATAGAAATAGTTTTAAAATATTCGTTTAAAAGTCAACCTACTAGATACTGGTAGTCATGCACAACTCAATAGAGTAGCGTGCAATCTTGTGGAATGAAGAAGTCAGGGCGAACAAGCCCAGGGACGAATAAGCCCAGGAATGAACTTGTTTTGCCCGTGAGAACAAGCACAGAATCTGACAGTCAGGAGACAAAGATTGTGCGTATAATTATGCCAATAGAAGGCCATACCGGATCACGCTATTTTCGATAAAAAAGAAGTATTTCCATGATCAATGGCCTAATCCATTTTATTTTAATACGCCATTCTCAATTTTATATCGAAACACTTATTTGTCTTAGAAAATTATTGAGTTTAATTGGGTTTACTTCCTTCGGTTTTGCACAAACTAAAATACATGATTTTCAAAATGCCGTATTGAACTCATAGTGGCATTGTCTTTGACAAATGCCACAAAAAAACAGCAAAAAATGTTTTGCAGTACAACAAAATATATCCTTAATCACAAACTTTCAGAAATGGTTCTCAAATTGAAATTTTACTTTGAACTAACCCTTCAGTACAACTTGATGGCAAAAAAGAAGAGATGACTCATAATGAGCAATTTCTCTTTTTTCCATAATTTTTTCACAATGTTTTCAGGCCTCGAACCTTAATTTATGCTGTTTATCCAAAGTTGTTGGTGGCAATTTCTTTTTTTTTTAAAAGTAATGGGTTAAATTCCAACATACTCAAAAAAAAAACATATGTATTCCAACATACCCAACAAAACATATGTATTAAGTAATAAAAGCAATGTATAGGCTCCGGACCACCTACAAAATAATTAAGCAAAGAGCTTTTGTAGGTGGGATCGATCAAGAACATATTGTACAGAATATGTAAGCTGAAGTTGAGTCTACACCATCGCTTTTTGGTTTTTTTTGGTCAAGTTTATGAACCCTTTATCACACAATCCCAACTTTTGATGACCCTGAGAAAGAAGCCTTTTGAAAACATTGTAGGAAAAGGAGAAAATGCTGGTAACCAGCATTTTCTCCTTTTCCCATGATGTTTTCTACCCTATCAAAAGAAAATTGCACCGTTTGAGCCACATTGAAATTGTCGTCTGCAAATGCTTTCAGTTTGGACAAGGCTAAAATTCTGTCATCTGGTAAAGGGTTAGAATCCTAATGAGGTTGGAGTTTCAACTATGAACTTCTCCTTTTCCTAAATTGTTTTCAAGCTGCTTCTTCCAAGATGCAGTTAACTCTTTACCAGACAAAATTTTAGACTCATCTATTTTGGAAGCTATTGAAAGACGAGCAATTAAATTTACATGATTTGTTTATGATAGGAAAGAAAACATTGAGGGAAAAGGAGAAAGCAAAAAGGAGAAAATCCGGTTACCAGCATTCTCTCCTTTTCCCACAATGTTTTCAAAAGAACTTACCTTTTGGTTTGTTAAAACTTTGGATTGTAGGGTAAAAGGTTAAATCTGGGATTGGTCTGGTTAATATATTCCTGTAACTGGCGACTTGTCTTGACTCACTTTACTTTTCCCTGATTCTATCATTGTGCACTATAACACTAGTCACTAGACCTACTTCATTTATTGGAAAGTTGCTATAACCCTTTACTGCACGATACCAACTTTTAATGACCCTGGGAAAGAAGCTGTTTGAAACCATTGTGGAAAAAGGAGAAAATGCTGGTAACCATCATTTTCTCCTTTTCCCACAAGATTTAATTTCTACCCTACCAAAGAAAAATTGCACTGTTTCAGCCAAATTGAAATTGTTGTCTGCAAATGCTTTCAATTTAGACAAGGTTAAATTTTGCCATCTGGTAATGGGTGTACCCTTGACCTGCAAACTAAACAGAACAAAACTTTCCAGCTGATAGTAATAATCCAAATGTTGCTGTTTGCAAGGTATTTGATGGGGGGAAAATATCTTATCAGATAGTGTAGATCCAAGATCACACTGCACGTTCTGTGTAGTCTAATTTTGATCTACACAGTCCGCAAAAGATCCTTTAGTCCAACTTAGCAGCCTCAGGGTTATCCCACCCAAAAACAAAATGTGTTAATTGCTGAAATTGAAAGCATTGGCAGACATCACCTATAATAAGTCTCAAAGGGACTTTGATGTAGAAAGATAAGCAAACCTTGTCAGAAAAGGAGAAAATGCTGGTTACCAGCATTTTCTCCTATTCCCACATTGTTTTCTAACTTTTTACTCAGGATGGTTAAGGGACACGGTTGTTTGGTGAGGGGTTTAACCCTTTCCCAGACAAGCCCTGGTTTTCACGTGTCTGCAGTACAAGTCTTTTGAAAACACTGTGGGAAAAGGAGAAATTGCTCGTAAAGAGCAATTTCTCCTTTTCCCACAGTGTTTTCTACCCTTTTCGATAACTCTCTGCCATTTTCATCAAATTTGAAATTGTCGTCTGCAAACTCTTTCAATTTGGACCAGTCCAAAATTTGTCGTTTGGGAAAGGGTTTACTCTTAACTCTTTACCAAACAACAAAATTTTAGGCTGGTCCAGACGACAAAATAAATGTGATTGAAAAATTGAAATTTGATTTGGGAAGGGTAGAAAACATTGTGGGAAAAGGAGAAAATGGTTACCAGCATTTTCTCCTTTTCTCACAATGTTTTCAAAAGGCTTCTCCCTCAGGGTCGTTAAAAGTCGATATTGTGTGGTAAAGAGTTAAAGGCCCAATAGGGGCCAAAAGTAAATAGTGTGGGTGTTAAAATGCAGATGAATTTAATTCATACCATTTAAAAGTATGGTAATTATTACGTAGATGACAATCTGTTATTGTACAGTTGGTCTTGTCCAAGTGTTGCTGGCAGAAATATCAATTTTAAACCTAGGTTAATTTTTAATTGCCATGTCAGTCTATCCTTTGTTTAATTTTTACCTGGTTTTAATATTCATTTTTCTGCCAGCGAGTAACAGTTGTCATCTTCACAATAATTTCCAGACTTGTTACCTCTTTACCAAACAATAAAACTTTTGACTGGTCCAAATTGAAAGCATCTGCAGACGACAAATTAATGTAGGTCAAATAAAGGTATTCATCTTTGAAAGAGTAGAAAACATTTTGGGAAAAGGAGAAAATGTTGGTTACCAACATTGTCTCCTTTTCCCAAAATGTTTTCAAAAGCCCTCTCTGTAAGGGTCGGTAAAACTCAGGATTGTGTAGTAAAGGGGTTAAATGGTATGAGTTTAAGTTAAATGCATTTTAATGGAGGCATTTTTGGTGCTACTGGACCTTTAACTAGAAGTCAATTCAAAACCCTTTACCACACAATCCTGACTTCTAACGATCCTGAGAAAGAAGCCTTTTGAAAACATTGTGGGAAAAGGAGAAAATGCTGGTAACCAGCATTAAATTCTCCTTTTCCCACAATGTTTTCTAATCTAACACTTTCAAGAAACATCATTTAAGTTAAATTTAATTTGTCATCTGTAAAATTTTGCAGACGAGAAAAAAGATGTTGCTCAAGTTTGAAAGCTTGTTAGTAAACCAGTTCCCAGGGACCTCAGAGAAATTGTTTTTTTCCAGGGGCATGATGTATTTGTAGGACCAGGATCATATGTCACTTTGAATAGGCAAATTATGCAATATTTGATCAGAATGTACACTGTTTGTTACTGTCCACTTTTTTGACAAGAAGCTTGGGCGTGATAATTTATGTTTGTGGGACCAAGATCATATGTCTTAAATGTGCAAATTTTGCAATGTTTGCATGTAACATTTTGGCAGAGGTGTTTGTTTCCCACCATTTTTTGTCAAGTATTTTGTCAGGAGTTGCTATCCCAAAATAAACTACAATAATCAGCTTACTCTACGATTTTTATCCTTGACACTGTTCCCATATCAGAGGCAATAAAACAGATGTTATTAAGTTGTGATAATTTTCCATTACTGTTTCAGCCAAATTTTCCATTCTATAATAAACAGTATCAGTTGATCAAAAGCAAAGAATTCTGATAATAAAACTTTTCCAAGAAGTTTAGTGTTATCAAATGACTGGCATTTTAAAATATGTATAATTTATTATTATGGCAAATATGTTTCAATTTTAAAGAGACTGTGCTATTTCTCATGGTTCATAACCTGCAATGCTGTGTACTGCAGTTCTATCTCAGCCAACTCTACAATCGGCTCGTTTTGGAATTTATGATCATCACTTAGTTTTGAATGATTGATAGATATGGCCCAAGGATGCACCCTCTGAGCACTTTGACCTTGACCCTACCCTGTTTGATATTTTTGTCAGAAACTTTGCAGCTTGGAGACTAAAAATATCCCATTTTGAAAAGTGAATGTCAAGATCAGACTGTGTGAAACATGCAGTCTGACCTTGTATCTTTCCTTTTTATTTCATTTTTAACTCTTTACCACACAATGCCAACTTTTAACAACCCTGACAAAGAAGGCTTTTGAAAGCATTGTGTGAAAGCATTGGTATCAGCATTTTCTCCTTTTCCCAAAATTTTTTCTACCCTACGAAAGACAAATGTTATGGTTTGAGTAACTTTATATTTGTCATCTGCAAATGTTACAATCTGCATTGGGCTAAAATCTTGTCATCTGGTAAAGAGTAAAATACTTTAGGCAAAGAAGTTTTGGGTCTTTTATGCCCATTTATTTGAATGTCTAAGTGTTAATGAGCCAAAATATTCCTGCCCACTCAGAAAATGGGTCAACAATCAGACTGTATTGTACCTACAAAAGTGTACAAGCCCTCCGTTCGGTTTTCACAACCTACCACAAGTTTGGTCACCTTGTACAGTGGGGAGTGTGAATTCTGGACCTTAATTAAGCCATAGTATGTAATTTTGTTGGATTACCTGAGCTTTTTCACATTATTTACCATACTGGAATGTTGTGGTCTACACTGTTCTTGCTTTTTGCGCCTTTCAATTTCTCTAACCTCTAAGTGAACCTATTGATACTAAGTTACCAATGTGTTACTCCTTTACCGAACAATCTTGTGCTTTAACCCTTTACCACACAACCACAAGTTTTAACAACCTTGAGAAAGAGGTCTATTGAAAACATTGCGAGAAAAGGAGAAAATGCTGGTAACCAGCATTTTCTCCTTTTCTCGCAATGATTTCTGTCCTTTTACAGACATAGCTAATTTGTCGTCTGCAAATGCTTTCAATTTGGAAAGTGTAAAATTCTGTGGTGTGGTAAAGGGTTAAAATGGCTATTTTCCACAATTTTTTCTACCCTTTCAAAGTGGTTCCAATCGTTTGTGCCATATTTAACCCTTTTCCACACATTCACGATCATTAACGACCCTAAGAAAGTTTTTGAAAACATTGAGGGAAAAGGAGAAAATATCTGTAACCCACATTTTCTCCTTTTCCATAATATTTTCCAACCTTTCAGGAACAAATTCCATTATTTAGACATTTATATTGTCATCTGAAAATCCTTTCAATTTCCACCAATCTTGTTTTAAGCTCTCTGGTAAAGAGTTAACCCTTTACCAGACAACAAATTTTTAGCCTTGTCCAAATTGAAAGCATTTGCAGACGACAATTTCAATGTGGCTCAAATGGTACAACTTTTCTTTGATAGGGTAGAAAACATTGTGGGAAAAGGAGAAAATGCTGGTTACCAGCATTTTCTCCTTTTCCCACAATGTTTTCAGAAGGCTTCTTTCCCAGGGGCATCAAAAGGCGTCATTGTGCAGTACAGAGTTAAGTTGAGCTCTGCAGATGCCTTGACCAATTCTAAAATTTTGTCATTCTGGTAAAGAGTAAAATCAACTGTTTTGGTTTTTTTTAAGAACATGTACAATATCACAGAACAAACAACAAGAGAAACCCATGCAGGTGCCATGGCTTGGCTGCAGCTGCTGTTCCTGCCTATCTTCCATACTTCCACTAGGTTACATTTTTCAAAAACACACCAATCTGATTTGGGCAGTCTGTGTACAGAACCAGTCCACTTTTCAAGATGGCAACTGGTATAACAATTTCAAAATGCAATATATGTTCATTCAAGAAAACGCCAACTGGTATGATTCATCCGGCCATGGTTAGCTTGCACATAACCTATGCACCAGTCATTTATAAACACATCTCCCTTAGGCCTGGTCTTACGAACATGAAAGTTCGCAACAAATGCATAGCTCAAATATAAACCGCTCTGGCTAGGATTCGAAACCGTGCAGCAAAGATACTCGTTTTCGAGGTTTGAAAGACCATTATACACTAACCCCTGAGCTAAAAGGAATTCTCCCTAATGCAGTTGTCAGGTATTGATCTTATACGGGAAGAAGCCATGCTGTCAGGAAGGAGTGATCTCCCATAACACACCCCCTCTGAAGAGAAGTCATCATTTGATAACGGAAAGCCTTATTAGGCAGGAAGTCTATTATTTAGACAACAAATGGCTCAATGGCAAAAAACGGGCGGACAACAAATGGCTCAAAGGCCAATCTCGGATGAGCCCTCATCTTACAAACATGAAAGTTCGCAACAAATGCATAGCTCAAATATAAACCGCTCCAGCTAGGATTCGAAACAGTTCAGCAAAGATCCTCGTTTTTCAAGGTTTGAAAGACCAATACACTAACCCCTGAGCTAAAGAGAATTCTCCCTAATGCAGTTGTCAGGTATTGATTTTATACGGGAAGTAGCTATGCTGTAAGGAAGCAGTGATCTCCCGTAACACTGGGAAATTGCCCGGGTTGTAGCTCTGCATAGTGGGAACATTTGTTTGTTAAAGTCTGTGAAAAACCCTGCATATATTCTGGTTTTCCCTAAATTTATATTTAGAAACTATACAAAGATTTGGAGTAAACCATAGTGTTTTTTTAAAATCATTTCCCCCACTTTTAAAGTATGATATTTTCATGAAATTTGGAGCAAAAAGGAGGTTTGATTCCTCAACAGACGTATTATGTATTGTCATTTTCAGCTTGCTACTTTTTTGCAGCAGAGTTGAGTTATGCACACCACATATTTATCCTGTACAGAATAGTGATGCATCATAGCTGTCGGGCCAATCTTCGAAGAATAATTATGACATGCACAGACAATGACTATTCCAGTAAAAATTTTAAGTTGAAACAAGAGGGCCATGATGGCCCTGGATCGCTCACCTGAGTCATTAGGCGAAATTCCACTCCAGGGTCATAATGACCCAATTTAAAACTCATCTGAGATATTATTAAGACAAACATTCTGACTAATTGTCTGGTCAATTGAGCTGAAAATGTGGCCTACGAGTGTCCAAAATGTCTTTCTTCAATTTGACCTAGTGACCTAGTTTATGACCCTATGTGACCATATTTCAAACTCATCCGAGACATCAAAACAAACTTGTTGACCAAGGTTCAGGTGAATTGGGCAAGAACTGTCACCTCTAGAGTGCCCACAAGGTATTTCTGTAATTTGACCTAGTGACCTAGATTATGACCCTATGTGATCCAATTTCAAATCCATTTAAGATATCATCAAGTCAAACATGCTGACAAATTTTCAGGTGAGTTGAGCAAAAACTGTGGCCTCTACAGTGCCCACAATACATTTCTTTAATTTGACCTAGTGACCTAGTTTATGACCCTATGAGACCCAATTTCTAATTTATCCGAGATATCATAAAGTCAAATATGTAGACCAATTTTCAGGTCAATTTAGCCAGAATTGTGGCCTCTAGAGGGCCCACAAAGTATTTCTTCAATGTGACCCAGTGACATTGTTTATGACCCTATGTGACCCAATTTTGAACTCCTCTGAGATATCATCAAGACAAAAAATGTGGCCTCTAGAGTGCCCACAAGATCTTTCTTTAATTTGACCTAGTGACCTGCTTTATGACCCCAGATGACCCAATTTCAATCTCATCCAAGATTTAATTAAGGCAAACATTCTGATAAATTTTCAAGTCAATTGAGCAAAAAATGAGGCCTCTAAAATGCCCACAAGGTATTGCTTTAATTTGACCCCAGTCACCGGAGCCATGTTTCTTGATGGATTAAAATTTCGCGAACAATTTTTGAAAAGGGTCACCCAAGGAACATCTCTATGAAATTATTTCAAAATCTGACCAGCCGTTTCAGAGAAGAAGAATTTTTAAGAATTTCTTCATTTCCGTATAGTGCAAGTAGCCCCCATTCACCAGAGCCATTTTTCTTGACAGATCAAAATTTCACGAACAATTTTTGAAAAGAGTCACCCAAGGAACATCTCTGTGAAATCTTTTCAAAATCTGACCAGCTGTTTCAGAGAAGAAGAATTTTTAAGAATTTCTTCATATCCGTATAGTGCAAGTAGCCCCCAGTCACCAGAGCCATGTTTCTTGACAGATCAAAATTTCGCGAACAGTTTTTGAAAAGAGTCACCCAAGGAACATCTCTGTGAAATTATTTCAAAACCTGACCAGCCATTTCAGAGAAGAAAAATTTTTAAGAATTTCTTCATATCCATATAGTGCAAGTAGCCCCCAGTCACCAGAGCCATGTTTCTTGACGGATCAAAATTTCGTGAACATTTTTTGAAAAGGGTCACCCAAGGAACATTCCTGTGAAATTATTTCAAAATCTGACCAGCGGTTCCAGAGAAGAAGAATTGTTAAGAATTTCTTCATGGCTATATAGTGCAAGTAGCCCCCAGTCACTAGACCCATGTTTCTTGACGGATCAAAATTTCGTGAACAATTTTTGGAAAGGGTCACCCAAGGAACATATCTGTGAAATTATTTCAAAATCTGACCAGCCGTTTCAGAGAAGAAGAATTTTTGAGAATTTCTTCATTTCTGTATAGTGCAAGTAGCCCCCATTCACCAGAGCCATGTTTCTTGACGGATCAAAATTTCGTGAACAATTTTTGAAAAGGGTCACCCAAGGAACTTTCCTGTGAAATTATTTCAAAATCTGACCAGTGGTTCCAGAGAAGAAGAATTTTTAAGAATTTCTTCATGGCCGTATAGTGCAAGTAGCCCCCAGTCACTAGACCCATGTTTCTTGACGGATCAAAATTTCGCAAACAATTTTTGGAAAGGGTCACCCAAGGAACATATCTGAGAAATTATATCAAAATCTGACCAGCCGTTTCAGAGAAGAAGAATTTTTAAGAATTTCTTCATTTCTGTATAGTGCAAGTAGCCCCCATTCACCAGAGCCATGTTTCTTGACGGATCAAAATTTCGCGAACAAATTTTGAAAAGGGTCACCCAAGGAACATTCCTGTGAAATTATTTCAAAATCTGACCAGCGGTTCCAGAGAAGAAGAATTTTTAAGAATTTCTTCATGGCCGTATAGTGCAAGTAGCCCCCAGTCACCAGAGCCATGTTTCTTGACGGATCAAAATTTCGCAAACAGTTTTTGAAAGGGTCACCCAAGGAACATATCTGAGAAATTATTTCAAAATCTGACCAGCTGTTTCAGAGAAGAAGAATTTTTAAGAATTTCTTCATTTCTGTATAGTGCAAGTAGCCCCCATTCACAAAAGCCATGTTTCTTGACGGATCAAAATTTCGCGAACAAGTTTGAAAAGGGTCACCCAAGAAATATCTGTGTGAAATTATTTTAAAATCTGACCAGAGGTTTCACAGAAGAAGAATTTTTAAGAATTTCTTCATATCCATATAGTGCAAGTAGCCCCCATTCACCAGAGCCATGTTTTTCGACATATCAAAATTTCGCAAACATTTTTGAAAAGGGTCAGCCAAGGAACATTCCTGTGAAATTATTTCAAAATCTGACCAGCAGTTTCAGAGGAGAAGATTTTTAAAGAATTTCTTAGAAAATTCCATTTCGTTGCCATGGCAACCAGAGTTTTTGATGGAATCAAATTTTGTGAACAAATTTTAAAGAGGACCTCCCAAGGAACATTCCTGCCAAGTTTGGTCCAAATTGGCCCAGTGGTTTAGGAGGAGATGATGTTTAAAGAATTGTTGACGACGCACAACGAACGACGCACAGACGCACGACGGACACCGGGTGATCCTAAAAGCTCCCCTTGAGCACGTTGTGCTCAGGTGAGCTAAAAAAGGGTATAACTGCACCAAAAATATCAGAGCCATGCTCTGTGAAGAGATAGCTGAATGCATTTGCATATTGACCCAGGTCAGCCTGCACAGTCCACGCAGGCTGACCTGGGCCAAAACTTTTTGCCACTGGTTAATTTTCTGCATATCAGATGACCATTCTAATGAAGGATTCAGTCATTTGATAGAGAAAATGGATATAATGGAATCAATATTACGTGATGTCTTGCATGGTATCATGCATCACAAGGATACGCCGAGATGCCAGAGTATGGCTCATTGAGAGGGTTTCTAGCCCTTCTGGTATGGACTTCCTTATGACAGTTCACAAGGTTGGAGTTTGGAGCAGAAATCTTCAGACATAGCAGACATATCAGACATTATTATCTCAAATTTTTACACAATGCAGACAATAGCACTATGACAATATCTTAATATTTTCTTTAACCCTTTCCCAAACAAGCCCTGGTTTTCACGTGTCTGCAGCACAAGTCTTTTGAAAACAATGTGGGAAAAGGAGAAATTGCTCGTAACAAGCAATTTCTCCTTTTCCCCCAGTGTTTTCTACCCTTTTTCAGAACTTTCTACCATTTTCATCAAATTTAATATTGTCATCTGCAAACTCTTTCAATTTGGACCAGTCCAAATTTTGTCGTTTGGGAAAGGGTTAAGCTGGAAAAAGAATGTGACTTCGATTTTATTTTGCAATGACCAAATTTATTAATTAAGCTTTCCTATTTTTCTTTTTCTGACAATATATTTCCAACTCATGGTTTCATATGTTCATGTGAATTATCTAATTTTACAAAGATATTTTAAAAGTCACCGGCTGCAAGAGGAAATTCAGCTATAATGAAACAGTTTTGGTTCATTTGTAATGGATACCTCACTTGCAGAAAACGAAAAAGGTCTCAAAAAGCAGTTTCTTCATTATGACTGAGACATTAACTCTTTACCAAACAGCAAAATTTTTAACTGGACCAAATTGAAAGCATTTGTAGATGACAAAATAAGTGTTGCTCAGAAATTAAAATTTGTTTCAGGAAGGGTGTACAACATTGTGGGAAAAGGAGAAAATGCTGGTTTTCATAAGGCTTTTTGCCTAGGATCGTTGAAAGTCGGGATTGTGTGGTAAAGGGTTAAAGATTTCTTCTGTAAATACATTCACACATTCAGATGCATTGATCTCTGAAGAGTCTTCAAATTGCACATGAATTACAAATGGTTAACTTAAAGGTCAGGTTTTATTTCAAGTGACCTAACAAAATGCTTGTGACCCCACATTAAGATTTAATCCGCTAATGACATTGGACATGACCTTAGAGCCCCTTAAAGATTCAATGTGACAATTTCTGTAACAAAAGAGAAAAGCAGCAGTGAAACACTTGTAAACTAGTCTTCCGGCTCACTGGATTATCTCCAAAACAACCGGCAAACAATGGATGTCATGGCAAAATCGTCCAAACAACATTAGTGTAAGGCAAAAGTAATGGTGATTTCTCTGTTGATTATAATGGCATCCTCACAAAAATTGTAATCTTAATAAACTTTGAAACATTTACATTAACATAGTCAAGTTGTTATTCTGGCATTCTTTTAAGCCTTCACCAAACAAAGATGAGATTTAACGACCCTGAGGAAGAGGCTTTTTGAAAATAATGAGGGAAAAGGGAAAATGCTGGTAACCAACTATAGTTGTGTATTAACCCTTTTCCACACAATCCTGAGTTTTAACGACCCTGAGAAAGAAGCCTTTTGAAAACATTGTGGGAAAAGGAGAAAATGCTGGTTTCCAGGATTTTCTCCTTTTCCCACAATGTTTTCTACTTTATCAAAGTCAAATTCCATTATTTGAGACACATTTAAATTGCCGTCTGCAAATGCTTTCAATTTGGACCACTCCAAAATTTTATTGTTTGGTAAAGAGTTAAGGGTTAACCCTTTATGTCGCAAGTTTTCAGCACCATGAACAAGAAAGCTTTTGAAAACTTTGTGGGAAAAACACGAGAAAATGCTGGTGGCATTTTCTCCTCTTTCCATGTCATGTTTTCTACTCTTTCTAAGACAAATTTTGACAGGTCACATTTAATTTGTTGTCTGCAAATGCTTTCAATATGGTCGAGTCTAAAATCTTGTTGGCTGGTAAAGAGTTCACCCTTAAAATACACAATTCTGAGTTTCAACAATCCCAAGGAAAATTAAGGCTTCTGAAAATATTGCGGGAAAGGAGTAAATGCTGGTGACCAGCATTTTCTCCTTTTCCCACAATGTTTTCTCCCTATCAAAGACAAAAATTATGGTTTGAAATATATTTGTCGTCTGCAAATGCTTTCAATTTGGCCGAGTTCAAAATTTCATCACTTGGTAAAGAGTTAACTCTTTACCAAACGACAATTTTTTTAACTGGACCAAATTCAAAGCATTTGCAGACCACAAATTAGGTGTTGCTGAAATGATGATTTCTGTCTCTGATAGGTTAGAAAACATTGTAGGAAAAGGAGAAAATGCTGGTTTCCAGCATTTTCTCCTTTTCCCACAATGTTTTCAAAAGGTGCTTCCTTTAGGGTCGTTAAAAGTCGAGATTGTGTGGTAATGGGTTAAATAAGAACACAATAGGCTCAAACTTCGCACATACCACACTTACTCTTTGCCAGACAACAAAAATTTCAGAACTGACAATATCAAAAGCAATTCCAGATGGCCTAGATGATTAAATTTCTAAAAAATAAATGGTAGAAAGACAAGAAAAGTTTGGTTAGCACCCAAGTCTCATTTTCCCACACTGTTTTCATGTCATTCTTTGTTAGAGAAAAACAAACAGGGCTGTTGTTAAAACAACCGAGTCAGTGTGACTGTGGTATCCTCTGAACAAAATATAAACTGTAATGAACAAAATGACTGCAAACTACAAGGATATTAGATAACAGTTCATGCTGACTGCAGCTGGTTCAAGTTTCTGTCCTTGAAGGTTAATATTACTTTACTTGGTTGACTTTTACTTCAATCTTAGACCTTAGAATGATAAATAAATCAACTGTATTGTTCGGGTAGGAAAAATGACCTAGAATTTGCAATTTGAATTTTTTTTTTCTTTTTCCAAGAGTATTTCAGTAAAAGCAGGCAATTTAGATGCAGGACAAGACTGTCAATGGTTCAAATCAGCCAATTTCTTTCAAAGAACTGATGATAGTCATTGCCGCAGGATTCATTCCTCTCCCACTGCTGATCATTGTCTCGATGATATTTGTGGAAAAGCAGCCAAATATAGTAAAAAATACTATTTACAGAATTTCCTCGAAAGCATGGGTAAACAATTATAATCAAAATAATATTAAACTCTTTACCACACAATCCCAAGTACTAAGAAGGGAGATAACTTAAAATTTCATACAGCTACAGTAAATGTTCAAAGAAATTTTGCATTTTGTCTCCTAGCCTGGCAGGGAAGCTCAGAGATTAATGTATCTTACATGACCTGGTGGTTGCAGGTTCAATACCCAAGTGAGGCAAACTTTCCCTCTGGCAATTTTACACCTCTCACCTCTGATGCATGTGAGAAAAGTAGTCAGTGATTTGGATGGTAAGTGTCAGTACTGGTATGTAAAAGCCGGCAAACACACCTGAAGGTGCAGTGACCGCCCTGATATGACCTAAGCTGTTTTATAGGTGTTAAAGTGCAATACAAACAAACAAACTCACTGGCCCACTAGTACCAGAAGAAATTTTATTTCATTATTTACCAAAGAATAGGCCTTAAGGTCTTTCTTCTCCTGAATGTCTTTCACAATATCATCAGGTGTGGATAAAAAATCTTGCTGTATTTTCTATGCAGACTGATCTTGATCCACACTGCATAATCACCTGATGTTGTCCCAAGCAATAACTCTTCACCACATACCAAAATGTTAGAGTAGTCCTTACTCTAGGATTTACAAGTGACAACTTAAAATGTGGCTCAAACGACGAGATGTGTCCTTGATAGTGTAAAAAAAAAAACACTGGGAGAAAAAGAAAATGCTTATTACCAGCCTTTTCTCCTTTTCCCACTATCTTTTCATAAGGTTTATCTCTGACAATAAAAGCTGAATTGTTTGGTAATGGGTAGAGAGTTAACCCTTATCCTGCTAAATAACTTAAATAAAACTGTCAAGCCAATATTAAAAACCTGAATAATGTTACTTAAAACTTACTTTTGGAGAATTAATATCTCCTTATCGGTCAGTGCAGATCCAAGATCAGACTCCACGTTCTGTGCAGTCTGATCTTGATCTACGCTGTCCGCAAAAGGTCAGTGAGTCGTGTTTAGCAGCTTAAGGGTTAATCTAAGTCTCATCCTAAACGACAGATATGAACCCAACTATGCAGAGCAATCTGTCAAACAGGAGGCTTCAACAGGCAGATTAAATGACACTTTATTCCCCGATGACCTTTACCTTCATGTACTTAAAGATCGATGCATCTCCAACAGAATGATTTATGAAAACATTGAGACAAATGAGCTATAAAATATATTTTCCTCCTCTACTGGATTATTCCTTATGCCAATATTTCTGTGTAAGTCCTTACAGCCCCTTTTACAACTGAAGTTGCTTTAGTACCCAGTTCTGATCAAAATCAGACTGCACAAAACATACAGTCTGATCTGTTATCTATACTGTCTGGTCTGTCGAGACATTCTGGGCAAGAGCAACCTTGATACTGCAATTATGGCTGTTTTTTTATATTGAAAACATCTACTGAGTTTATTCCACACTTTCTTGGCAATGTTTTGAGGTTAACAGCAGACATTTTTACCAGTACAAGGCTTGAGCCCTGCACAATGCCTTACTGAAAGACATGCCCATCTGACCAGTGGCACTAGTGCAGACTGTACCAGGATTTTTTAACTACATATCCATTATCTGGACCTGTATTCACCAACTATTCCAAATTGCATACTTAGTCTAATTCTAGATTTAGAAAGCAACACAATTTCTAACTGGCTAAACCATTTGGTTTAGCCCATCAGAAATTGTGTTGCTTTCAAATTTAGAGAATTCTTGACTACGAACACTTTCAAGAATAGGTGATGAATAAGGGCCATGGCACACCAGTATAAGATTTTTTTTTATCCTTATTCAATATATAAAAAAAGAGAAAGCGTTAAAAAATAAAGCTCTGAGAAAGTTGATTAAATTTGGAACCTAAGGAAAGCCTATAAAAGAAGTTGGCAGATTGCTGAAAAGGGTTGAATTGTCAAAGACCAGGTGAGAAAAATCCTGAAACAAATCAAATGCTCATATTAAATGACATTGTGCTTTTGTTGTCCCCAGCCACAATGTGAGTGCAAGGATACCCAAACTGTGCTTGACCTTTGAAAATAGTCCCAACAAAAGGGTTTCATAGAATTTAATGGGTCTGTTGCTTTAAATTGGGTGCATCTATTAATTGATATTTTTCTCATGTTTTTGCTCAATTAGGCCCAGTTTGTACAGATGTCGGCTGGGTTTTGCCATAATTCAATTTGGGCGGTCAGACTGATTGCAAATGACAAACTTCCGTCAACAGGAGGTCTTCTCAATCACCACAGATATTATTTAATCATTGGAGAAAAAACAGATCCCTTACATTGAAAGCCTATTGATTGAAGAAATATGTTTCTAATGTTTTTTCCATCATCATCTAATTTAGATATAATAATTCTGAGGCACTAACCAAAAGGTTCTCTAGATAAATGCTGTGGCAAAATAAGAACTTGCTCAGAATTCACAATCTGTCTGCCATAATTTTTTCTCAGCCATCAAATTTAACCCTTTACCACACCTGAGTCTCGACTTTTAACAACCTTGGTAAACAGGACTTTTGAAAAAATTGTGGAAAAAGGAGAAAATGCTCATTGCTGGTAACCAGCATTTTCTCCTTTTCTCACAATATTTTCTATCCTATCAAGGGCAAATTTCGTCATTTTGGCCAGCTTATGTCGTCTGCAAATACTTTCAATTTCGAACAGTCTGAAATTTTGTCATCTGGTAAAGGATTAATGCAAGAAAATGGATTGTGACAATTTCTCCACATGTACTTTCTGTAATGTTTTGAAAAACTGTTAGCTGAGCAGTGATACTACTGACAAATTTCCATGGGTATCTGACTCAAATGTGGTCTCTGAGGTGCACACAAGGTTTTTCTAAGATTTGTCCCAGTGACCTACTTTTTTATCTGATGTAACCCAATTCTGAACTTGTCCAAAATATTATAAATATTCTGAATATGCTTCAATGAATATTGGACTCAAAATTTGGCCACTAGAGTGCATACAAGGTAATTGTTGATGCTCAGACAACACACTACTGACGACAGACACGGCAAGATCACAAAAGCTCATCCTTGGCACTTTTGTGCTCAGGTGAGCTAAAAGTTTAGGTGACTGGTAACTGAAGGGGAGTCAAATAAAGAATTAATTGCAACGAAACATGTACTGGATAAGCAATGCATCCCATCAGGGAGTGCAATTACACAGTCTTACAAACTGCATTATAATAAGCAATATCTAACACACTGAACTTTCCCACACTTCTGTTAAATGCACCATAAGAAGAAAGGTTTTCAGCCTTTTGAACATCAAAGACTGGCTGAACTAGCTAATTTTTTGACTGAATTAAGTGCTAGATTGTCAAGTGTAACTTGCCTAGTTGTAACTGCTGACGCTTAATATTGAGATTTGATGACTCCACAAAATGTGTGCAGTCTGATCTTAAATCTAATTTGACCTGACTATTTACTGAGATACTGTCTATTCAGAATGACCTTGACACTGTGGTATTTGGGTATTTTGAAACTGGCTGCAAACTGTCCACATCCATTTAGTATGTAATTTATGGATTCAAAGCATACTTAACAACATAAAAGTAACCAATTTGTGGTTTAACCCTTTCCCAAACGACAAATTTTGGACTGGTCCGAACTGAAAGTGTTTGCAAATGACAATTTTAAATTTGATGAAAATTGCAGAAAGTTAACAAAAAGGGTAGAAAACACTGTGGGAAAAGGAGAAATTGCTCGTTACGAGCAATTTCTCCTTTTCCCACAGTGTTTTCAAAAGACTTGTACTTCAGACATTTGAAAACCAGGGCTTGTTTGGGAAAGGGTTAAACAAACAGTAAAATGTACTGGATGATCACAGATAGAAGATGGACACTCAATTATCAGCATTACCCATTACCAGACAACATAATTGAAAGTACTTGCAGACCTTTTCCCTCCTTTTTCCACTATGTTTTCAATAGCTTTATTCCTAAGGGTCATTAAAACCAGGAATTGTTTGGTAAAGGGTTAAACTTCCACAGGAGGAAAAGCCGTTTGAAACACTGTAAGAAGGTGTGATTCCTCTTCTTCTTTGAAACTCTTTCAGCTTCGTTCTTTTCATCTATGGTATCTGCCTTTTGACAAAGCACTGAAGAGCCCCGGCCTAGGATGGCTGAAGCCAAAGAAAGACACTAATTGGTGAGCTGTTGCAATGACATGTAAAACTTGCTTCAAACAAACAAATCCTGTTGGCAAAAAACATCTAGTTCCATTTGCTACATAAAAAGATAGAATTTTTTTTTTTTTTATAAAGAAAACTCCTCTATATCCAATAAAAGTTTCCTCAAAAGATCCTGCCATCAAAGTGTCAATTGAACAATGAAGTAACGGGACTAAGTGTTTGTGGCTTATTTCATTTTCTGATGTGAACTGAGATACTGATCAATAGAATTATATTCTTTGTGTTATATTTAATTTTGATGAGCAGCCTTTTATCTTCACAATCTCAATGTTTACAACAAACTTCCTTTCTTTCAACCCTTTACCACACAATCCCGACTTTTAACAACGCTATAAAAGAAGCCTTTTGAAAACATTGAGGGAAAAGGAGAAAATGCTGGTACCAGCATTTTCTCCTTTTCCCATCATGGTTTCCACCCTTTCCCAATCAAAATTCAATTTTTGAGTCACATTTATTTTGTCGTCTGCAAATGCTTTCGATTTGGACAAGTCTAAAATTCTGTCATTTGGTAAAGAGTTAAACATTAGTTCTTCTGACTTTTTTCTATTGATCTTCTGCAACAAGTACATGACTCCGAAAATATGCTTGTAAAGATGGTGCTAATATAAAATATGGTTTGATAATATAAATACATAATGAAAACATTATGGCAAAAGAAGTTCTTCTTTACAATTTTTCTGTATGCCGTACTGGTTTCAAAAGTGCTCTGTTGCAAGACAATCATCATCTACAGGACAAAATGTATAAAATGCTATCCCCAACTTTCTTCACTCCTTTACCAAACCGAAAAATTATGGTAGACCTAGCTACATGGAAGCAATACTGCAGAAAACAAACCGAGTTTGATTCAAACAATGAGATTTATACTTAACTCTTTACCAAAAAACAAAATTTTGGACTAAACGAAACTGAAAGTATTTGTAGACAACAAAATTAATGTAGTGCAAATGATGATGTTTGTCTTCAATGGGGTAGAAAGCATTGTGGGAAAAGGAGAAAATGCTGGTTGCCAGCATTTTCTCTTTTCCCACCATGTTTTCAAAAGCCTTAATTTTACTTCAGGGTCGTTAAAGGTCGGGATTGTGTGGGAAAGGGTTAAACAGTCAGAAGCCTTTGTGAGAAAAGGCAAAAATGCTGGTTACCATCATTTTCTCCTTTTGGAAAAGCCCTCTTCCTTATGGTAGTCAACACTCTGAATGGTTGGTAAAGGCTTAAACATTTTATCGCATGACAAAACTTTAGACTTTTCCCAAAAATCAAAGTAATTAAGGATGACAAATTAGTTGGGGTTCCAATGTTAGAAATTGCCTGTAAAAGGGCAGAAGACATAGTGGGAAAAGGAGAAATACTGGTTACCAGTGTTTTTGCCCTTTTCCCACATTTTTAAAAAAAAATTTCTTCAAGGTTGTTAAAGCACAAGACTGTTTTGTAAAGGTGTAACCCCTTAAACCAAACGACAAAATTTTAGCCATGTCCAAAATGAATGCATTTTCAGACGACAATTAAAATGCAGTGGAAAAATTAAAATTTGTTTCCGGAAGTTAGTAGAAAACATTGTGAGAAAAAGAGAAAATGCTGGTTACCAGCACTTTCTCCTTTTCCCAAAATGTTTTCAAAAGGCTTCTTTCTCAGGGTCGTTAAAAGTCTGGATTGTGTGGCAAAGGGTTAAGCATTCATTTTTATTCAAAGTTTGAATAAAAGCAGTTTGTATAGCTTGTGGGAATATCTAAGAATTACAAATTCCAACAGCTATTATGACATGAACTTTTTCATCACAAAAACTAAAAATTCATGTTACCCAAAAAACCCAACTCAGCTTTAACACTTAAACCCCGTCACACTGCATGCACTGGGGGTTCACAGCCTTCTCAAGAAGCTCACACTACGCTGACTGTGTGTTCATGATGTTTGTTTGCACTATCCATAAAAAACAAACTGTAAACACATTAATTTTATTCATCAGTTGTTTCTTTGATTTGCCCTAAAAAAAATTAAAAAAGAATATGACTGCCCGCGAAAGAAAGGGAAAACAGAAGGACAAAAAACCCCAAGTCCAAACAGAAGCAAGTTAACCACCGCCACCTCATCACCAGCACTAGGCTGGCTTGCTGGCATACATCAGCCATGGTAAAATGAATGTATATTTACATACTTGGTCTAATATAATTATGTTTGTTTTTCAGATAGAGACCAATGAAAGTGGTAGAAATGCCATGGAAGCCCAATAATTGCCATGGTAGTTCCGAACAGTCATTGTAAGAGCGCAATAAAATAAATAACACTATGTGTAAGCACCACTTAGGTTCAGCATAAGGCAGTAGAGATGCAATGACATCTCAGAAAACACCATACAATCTCCGTATAAGCCCTACAAACAACCAAAGTGTTCGCAGTGGGACCTCTTTGCGGGATGGCTGGAACCTGTGGCGTTGTAGGAGATCTTACTATGCTGCTCATGCGACCACAGTGCTCTTATCAGAATGCCGAGCAACAGCACTTGTTTAGTGCATGCACAAAATGTGTGCCATTGCTTTGCATTCTAGATGATCCCAACACTTCTACTGCGGAGGCCACTACATTACTGTGGCGATGCTTGTGATTGCACTGCGCAGACCTCGGTGTTCTGCATTTCTTCTTGGACGCTGTGGGATCACTGCCCTTGTGTTTAAGGGCTTTCACTCTTTACCAAATGACAAAATTTCAGACCAAACAGAAAGTTTTTGTAAAGGGACAAATTAAATGTGACTCAATTGATGTAATTTGTTTTTGAAAGGGTAGAAAACCTCATGGGAAAAGGAGAATATGCTGGCTACCAGCATTTTCTCATATTCCCACAATGTTTTCAAAAGATCTTTGTCTTAGGGCCATTAAAATTCTGGATTGTGTGGCAAAGGGTTAAACGACTTTATAGGTTTAGTTTAAAAATGATGTTAGGCAAACAATGCGGATTTAAGATCAAACTTCATATTCGATCCGATCATGGCTTTTGTTGTCTCCAAACGCTATTCATATGACCACTAAAAGCGAAGGGGTTAACCCTTTACCAAACAACAATATTTTGGGCTTTTCCAAATTTGAAGCATTTGCAGACAACAATGTAAATGTGGCTTAAGCTCTTGGATTTATTAGAAATCACTGCAGGAAAAAGAAAAAAATAATGGCTAACAGTATTTTCTCCCTTTCAGCCATTGCCTTCAAAGTCTGCATCCTCAAGATCATTAAACAACTTGGGATCACATAGTACAGGGTTTAACAGTCTTTACAGCTGATCAATGCTGAGCATTGCTATTAAAATGGGGCGGAGCTTTCATCTAATTTGTCATTTGATTCGGTGATGTAATTTTAAACGACACCATATGGGTTGAAATTATAGGTAACACCCATTTATTCTATATCAATTATTTATTTTTAATGATACATGTAAAATACTTCCAGACAATCCTTTACCATTTAACTCTTTTACCACACAATGCCGACTTTTGATGATCCTGAGAATGAAGGATTTTGAGAACATTGTGGGAAAAGGAGAAAATGCTGGTATCCAGCATTTTCTCCTTTTCCCACAATGTTTTCTACCCTATGAAAGACAAATTTTATGTTATGAGTAACATTTGAAATGTGATCTGCAAATCCTTTCAATTTGGACAAGGCTAGCATTTTGTCCTCTGGTAGCCACTTAACACATTAACCCCAATCCAGTGCTTTAATGACCCTTCCAGAGAAAGTTTTCAAAAGCAATATGAAAAAAGGCAAAATTTCTGCTAACAAGCATTTCCTTCTTTCCCAAGGATATTTTCTACCCCTTTTAATGACAACTCTAATCACCTGAGTCATATTATATTTAAATTTGTTGCCTGCAAATGTTTTTGATAAAGGCCAGACTATCATCTCCTTTGGCAAAGAGTTAATGTTGCAATCATAAAACTTTTCCTTTAACCCTTTATCAAAAAAATCATGTGTTTTACTGATGCTTGGGAAAGAGGCTTTTTCAAGCATTGTGAGAAAGGAGGAAAATACTGGTTACCAGCATTTTCTCCATTTCCCACATGTTTCCCACCTTTCAAAGAGCAATCTTATTGTTTCAGCCATGTCGTCAGCAAATGCTTTTGATTCCAATGAATTTAAACTTTAGTCATGCAGTAAAGAGTTACCTGATGAGGACTTCAGACCCATTATGTTCTAAAAATCCTCTTTCCTCATAATAGTTCAAACAATGGATTGTTTGGCAAAGGGTTAACTCTTTACCAAACGACAAAATTTTGGACTAGACCGAACTGAAAACAATTGCAGAGGATAAATTAAATGTAGTTGAAAGTATGACTTGCATCTTTGATAGGGTAGAAAACACTGTGGGAAAAGGAGAAAATGCTGGTAACCAGCATTTTCTCCTTTTTCCACGAAGTTTTCAAAAGCTTTCTTCGTCAGGGTCGTTAAAATCCGGGACTGTGTGGTATAGGGTTAACCCTTTACCGCACAATGCCGCCTTTTAATGACCCTGGGAAAGAAACCTTTTAAAAACATTGTGGGAAAAGGAGAAAATGCTGGTAACCAGCATTTTCTCCATTTCCTACAATATGTTCTACCCTATCAAAGAAAAATTGCACAATTTGAGCCACAATGAAATTGTCGTCTGCAAATGCTTTCAATTTGGACAAGGCTAAAATTTTGCTCTCTGGTAAAGGGTTAAATCATTTTTCCTGACAGAAAATGTTATTTTTATTTATCAAGTGCTCCACATGCTAATCTTGCTGTAATACCAGATAATTCAATTAACAGCAACTGAACTAACTTGCAATCCTCTGTAGTCTTATTTATGATGGATAACATCTGTTTTCCATGAAAAAGATGAATTCAAACAGCAATTAATTACTGAAAATTAGTTTAACTCTTTGTAACCACACAACAGAAATGTAGGTTTGTCCAAACTGAAAGAATTTGCAGGCGACAATTTAACTTTGCCTCAATGATGGAATTTGTCTGTGATAGGGTAGAAAACATTGTGGGAAAAGGAGAAAATGCTGGTTACCAACATTTTCTCTTCCCATACTGTTTTCAAAAGGCTTCTTTCTTAGGGTCATTAAATCTCAGGATTGTGTGGTAAGGGGTTAACCCTTTACCAAGACAAAATTCTAGACCTGCCTTCTTGGAAATCATATGCAGATGACAAGATAAAAGTGGTTCAAAAGGTTGAATTTGTCTTTGGTTGGGGAGAAAACTATATGAGATGAGGAGAAAATGCTGGTTACTTTGTCAGAAAAGGGTAAATGCTGGTTACAAGCATTTTCTCCTTATCCCACAATGTTTTAAAAGCCTCTTACCACAGCATCATTAAAACGCAGAGTTTTCTGGTAAAGCAGTAACCATTATGATACTAAATAAATGAGCCATGCTCTGGCAAAAGGGGGCTTAATGCATCATACCAAGCATCATAGCAAGCCAGTTATTACATGATCATGGTACCATAAAATCCATTTTGTCCCAGAGATGATTGGATCTAGAGGTGGAATGGTCCTTCTACTTGCAGAAATTTATCAAGAAGCAAAAAGTATTTACCCATGTCAGCCTGCGCAGACTGCGCAGGCTGACATGGGTCAATACTTTTTGCAGATGCATTAAGCCCCCTTTTCATAGAGCAAAGCTAAAATTAAAGGAACATTCTCAGGTGGTACTATAGATACAGATCGCTTTTGCCAGAAAATCTGGCAACCAAGTGGGGGCACCAGTTAAGTCTGATCTTGATCCCACAGTCTTTTCTGCTTCTTCTAAGCAAACTCTCACTTTCCTACCAACACTTAATTTCTTGTCTGCAACTGCTTTCAATTTCAAAAAAGTCTAAAATTGTACCGTTTGGTAAAGAGTTAATTCAAATTCTATCTGTATGGTCAAACACCACAAGGACAGTGTAAAAAATTTCTGAATACTAAAAAATAATCATAAAGTTTCTCCATGAAAACATTGCAGCAAATGCAGAAGCTTTGAGATGCTCATCATGTTTTACCTTATATCCACTAAGGAATGAATACTTTTATTTTGTTGAGAAAACTCATGGTGGAAAATCCCAATTAATGCAAGTTAAAGGCTGTCTGGCAAGCATATCAGCGACAAGAACATAAGGCTGTAAATCAAAGACCAGACCACATATTTATAGTTGGTAAAGCATTAATGCAAGATAAAGGCTGCTTGTTAATCCTTTACCACACAATCCCATGTTTTAACTACCCTTTAGAAAACAGTGTGGGAAAAGGAGAAAATGCTGGCGGCCAGCATTTTCTCCTTTTCCAACAATGTTTTCTATCCTTCCCAAAACAAGTTCCAGTTTTTCAATCACATTTATTTTGTCGTCTGCAAAGGCTTTCATTTGGACCAGTGTAAAATTTTGCTGTTTGGTAAAGAGTTAAGTGTACCAGCACCAAGAACATAGGGCTGTAAATCAGAGATCAGACTACACAAGAAAGTTGTGCATTCTGATCCGAAGCTAAACTGTCCTCCAGAAGAGTACCTACAAGAGGCATTCAGCACCTTAACCCTATATACCAAACAATCCTATGTTCGTAACATCAGCACGGGCAAAATAGTTTATGAAATATTGTGGGAAGGAAAAAATGCAGCTAACCAGCATTTTCTCCTTTTCTGACAAAGGTATCTAACCTTTCAATGCCCAACCATTTCTGCTATCTTAACTCTTTACCACACAATCCCGCCTTTAAACAACCCCGAGAAAGAAGCCTTTTGAAAACATTGTGGGGAAAAGGAGAAAATGCTGGTAACCAGCATTTTCTCCTTTTCCCACAATGTTTTCTACCCTTTCCAAAACAAATTTTAATCTTTGAGTCACATTAATTTTGTCGTCTGCAAATACTTTCAATTTGGACGAGTCTAAAATTTTGTCATGTGGTAAAGAGTTAAGTTTTTCATCTACAAATACTTCCCAAATAAGCCAGTCTCCTGTAGACTGTGATGATCACTTTTTCTTTTTGCCTCATTACTTTTAACTGTTCCTGTATCAAACCTCAGTTCATGTATGACAACTCTTACTCCTAAAGGACTTTTCAGTGTCATCTCCTACATCGTTTTTCCCAGAGGTACCTGGATAGTGGGGTTCCATGTTATGAGATTTTGTCATACAAAAGTGATATAGAAGCATAGATATAAAACTCTTTGAGGTGAAAAAAGTCCCGTGTTTACAAACTTGCCAATTCAAATAATTCATAAAAGGTTTTTTCTTGACTCCAAATAGAAACTATCAACTTAGCAACAATTGATTAGCGGTGCAGCTATCTCAAGATTTAAGCTCACGCTATTGCGAGAACAAGGGCCGTTTGAAATGCGGATGACAGGTCGTCCAATATCAAATAAAACATGCACCTTGGGTAAATACCATCGGTTTACATAACACGTAAATAAACACAGAGAATTTGAATACCTGCCAAATTGGGCCTTGGTGAAAAAGATTTCTCTTTACAGATCGTTTGTTTAATAATGTTTGTCACCAAACAAAACTGTTTTCAACTCTAATAACATAAGGACGGCTAGCCTTGCCCATTAACATTATGCTGACAAGTTGGTTTGTTTTGTATCAACATGGTGACAAAAGTGAAATTGTTTGATAGATTCAAATTCCCCTTTTCCCAAAGTGTTTTATGTATTCATAAATCAAATCTCACTCTACACTGATAATCCATTTTACCAAATTTTTTCATAGTTTTCTGGTGCATATTTGTTTCAGTAGATAATGTCAGTGAACCTAAATTATTCTTTTTACCAGAAGACAAAATTCTAGACCCAGTCTTTCAAAGGGTAGAAAATAGTTTGGGAAAAGAAGAAAATGCTGATTTCCCCACAAAACTGCAGACAATCTGACCATATTACATGATTTAGATCCAAGATTAAGACTGCATGTTCTTTGCAGTCTGAACTTGATCCACATTTTCCACCAAAGCTTGCCAAGTAGGGCTAATAAAAGTAAATGTACTATTTAGATTAACCCTTTACCACACAATGCTGCCTATTAACGACCCTCAGAAAGAAGCCTTTTGAAAACTTTGTGGGAAAAGGAGAAAATGCTGGTAACCAGCATTTTCTCCTTTTCTACAATGTTTTCTATCCTATCAAGAGAAAATTGCACCATTTGAGCCACACTGAAATTGTCGTCTGCAAATGCTTTCAATTTGGACAAGGCTCAAAGTTTGTCATCTGGTAAAGGGTTAACCCTTTCCCAAACAAGCCCTGGTTTTCATGTGTCTGCAGTAAAAGTCTTTTGAAAACACTTTGGGAAAAGGAGATATTGCTTGTAACGTGCAATTTCTCCTTTTCCCACAGTGTTTTCTACCCATTTTGAGACCTTTCTGCCATTTTCATCAAATCTAAAATTGTCGTCTGCAAACTCTTTCAATTTGGACTAGTCCAAAATTTGTCGTTTGGGAAAGGGTTAAAGAGTACATGAGAGTTTTATGAAAATATTAGTGCAGTACAAGTGACAGAAAGGAGGAGAAATTGAACTCACTTATTTTCTTATGTTGTTTTCAAAAACTGTACATAATCTGCACATAAAAATATGTTTGTTGTTTAACCCTTTACCATACAATCCCAAGTTTCAAATTGAAAGCTTTTACAGAGGAAAACATAGATGTGACTCAAAAATTAGAACTTGGTTTTGGAAGGATAGGAAACATTGTTGTAACCAGCATTTTCTCTTCTTCCCAAAATGTTTTCTACCGTTTCAAAGTCATATCTCACAATATGACCCATATTTGACATGTCGTCCCCAAGTACTTTGGATTTCGACCAGTCCAAAACTTCATTGTGTGGTAGAGAGTTAATGGGTAAAATAGTCTCTAGTCAATGTCAATTTACAGGTTTGGGGTTTCCCTGTGCTTAATTAACTCTTACCAAACGACAAAATTTTAGACAAGCCCAAATTGCAAGCATTTGCAGACAACAAATTAAATGTGACTTAAAAATTTTAAATTTATAGGATCGGGTAGAAAACACTGTGGGAAAAGGAGAAAATGCTGGTTACCAGCATTTTCTCCTTTTCCCACAGTGTTTTCAAGAGGCTTCCTTTTTAGGGTCATTAAAAGTCTGGATTGTGTGGTAACCACACAATAGGTGTGACATGTCCAATTACCAAGTACACTTGTACACCAAGGTTGTTCTAAACGATAATATCATTCTGACATAGTGCTTCAAATTTATAACTTTTGAAACTGTTCCACATGAAAAAGTCAGAATAGAAAAATTGAACAATCATCTGCTTTGGTTGCCCTTTTGAAGCAAATCTGTTGAACATTAATCTGGTTAATTAGTGAATGAGGGGAGTTGGCTCGGACTGTTTCATCATTTTCCTCCTAAATTACAGCAGCTAAACTTGCAGCTATAAGAATGTATGTCTTAAACTTTTATCAGACTACAAAATTTGAGACCAAATCAAATTGAAAGCATTTACAGACAACAAATGAAATTGCGCTTGTATTAAGGATATTTTTTTTGAAAGGTCGGAAAACATTTCTGAAGGAGAAATTGCCAGTTACCAGCATTTTCTCCTTTTCCTAGAATGCTCTCACAAGCCTTTTCCTTGAGACCAGCATTTTTCTCTTTTCCTAGATTGTTTTCAAAAGCCTTTTTCCTTGGGAATAGTACAGGGTTCAACTCTTTGCCAGTCCACAAAATTTAAGACTTACCCAAACTGAAAGCATTTATCAGTCTTGCAGATGACAACTTATTGAGGCTCAAATAATGAGATGTGTCTTTGAAATGGTAGAACACATTGTGGGAAAAGGAGAAAAACTGGATACCAGCAATTTCTCTTTTTCCCATGATGTTTTCTACTACATTTTTTCCCAGCTTTGTTAAAAAAGGGATTTTTTGATGAGGGCTTTGTAGGATTAACATTTATTCAGAAGCAGTGTAAACTTTGTTTTATTATATTCATAGTGCCTGGTGACAACATGACATTAAATTTTATTTCAAAACTTTTTACACAATCATCATGTAGCCATCATCTGAAATGTTTTAGCAAACAACTAAATATATTTTAACACAGAAATTATTCAGCACGAAGGCTTTCTGTATTTCCCTCAGCTTTTTCTTTGCTGCATGTATTACAGAAGTTTATTACTTTGCCCAAATGGATCTTTTTTTTTTCTTTGTTCCTTTCTGTTATTCGGGCAAGTTTACAAGTTTGCAAAGCTTTGTAAAGTAACAAGCTATCTTTACAGCTTAAAGATACATTCTTTCAGCCAGAGAGAAATAAACGCTGTAAAAATTTGATAGACTGTAGAATGCTTCAAAATTTAGTCAGTTGTGTTATCATAAATTACCAATATAATATTATTATGGTGTAAGGGATAAATACATATATCAGAAATCTTTGGTTTAAAACCAGAAATGTCAAAACAGTGATTTCTTTGATGGCCTCCAGAAAATGAAATGCATTTTCTATTGGTCGTAATCTATGCAACCCTGCATCCATCAAGGGCAACATTTGGAATCAAGATACAAAAATGATTATAGTTTGATAAAATAAAGACAAAATGGGTTAAAAAGTGGCTGAAAACGAGTACAGATGTATCTTTAACCCTACACTAAACAATCCCATTTTTCTGTAATCCCCAGAAGGATGGCTTTTGCAAGCACCAGGGAGAAAAGAGAAGATACTCATAAACAGCATTTTCTGCATTAATTTTTGGGAGCAAATTCCATCATTTTAGTAACATTTAACTCTTTACCACACAATCCTGAGTTTAACAACCCTGAGAAAGCAGCCTTTTGAAAACATTGTGGGAAAAGGAGAAAATGCTGGTAACTAGCATTTTCTCCTTTTCCCACAATGTTTTCTGCCCTTCCACACACTTGTTTCAATTGTTAAGTCACATTTATATTGTTGTCTGCAAATGCTTTCAATGTGGGCAAGTCTGAGATTTTGTCGTTTGGTACAGAGTAGACTTAACATCAGCAAACACTTTGGGTACAAAAAGCTTTTTCAGACAAGTCTGAAATGTTGTTTTCTTGTTCAGTAATAAGCTATCTAATGTCTAACCCAAACAATCCCTAGTTTTAACAACCCTAAAGATGAAGGCTTTTGAAAACATTGTGGAAAAAAGAGAAAATGTTGATAACCAGCATTTACTCCTTTTTCCACAATGTTTTCTAAAAACCAAAATTATCATTTTTGAGTCACATCTATATTGTCATCTGTAAAGCTTTCAATTTGAACAAGTCCAACATTTTGTCATTTGGCACAGTGTTTATGTGTTAATGTTCATATTCACAACTTGTAGGTAAAATTAAAATCAGGATGGAAAACAAAATTTTGAAGAAGCATACATAATGGTGGAAATTCTTTGACTAATATAGGTTATCATCAATTTAAACCAACGTTCAAAAATAGCCAGCTGCAGATGCAGTAGAGTTGAGTTAACTCTTCACCTAACAAGAAAATTTAGGACTCGACCAAATTCAGAGAATCTGCAGACAACAAATTAAATGTAGCTCAAATGATGATTTCTCTCTCTGATAGGGTAGAAAAAATTGTGGAAAAAGGAAAAATGTTGGTTACCAAGCATTTTCTCCTCTTCCAACAATGTTTTCAAAAGCCTTCCCTGTCAGTGTCATTAAAACTCTTGGGCTCGGTTTTACGAAAAAAAACTTAAGTCTCCTATCTTACTCAAATCTACTAACAGTGCCAGATTCTGACTTTAGTTGAGTTTGTTATTTGAGACACATTTCAGCAAGAAAACTGTTGTTTGCTACAGATGGTAAAGTGTTAGTAAAGTAGAAATACATCAAATTGTTCCTGTATTAAGCAAATGTAGCTACTTATCTTCTTATCCCCAAAACATGTCACTAACCCTTAATTAACTCTTTACCGAACGATTAAATTTTAGACTGGTCCAAATTAAAAGCATTTGCAGACGACAATTCAAATGTCGCTCAAATAATGGAATTTGTCTTTGATCAGGTAAACAAAATTGTGGGAAAAGGAGAAAATGCTGGTTACCAGCATTTTCTCCTTTTCCCACAATTTTTTCAAAAGCCTTCTTTTTCAGGGTTGTTAGAGCTCCGGATTGTGTGGTAAAGGGTTAAAGGACCTTTCTCAAGTACAGTTGCCTTTTGCAGCCAGTGTACAGATCAAGATCAGTTAGTAAAAAATGTGCAGTCTGACCTCTGATCTACATTGTCCTTTTTACAGAAACACTACAGACAAAAGGCAACCACAAAATTGCAATTATCTCGGTCTTTTTTAGACTGAAAATGTCCAGTGGGTTTATTGGGCGCTTTTAGGGTTAATAGTGTATTGAATCACAGTGTGTGATTTTAGACTGGTACGGACAATCCTGTTTAACTCTTTACCACATAATCCTGAGTTTTAACAACCCTGAGAAAGAAGACTATATATTGAAAACATTGTGGGAAAAGGAGACAATGCTGGTTACCAGCATTTTCTCCTTTTCCCACGATGTTTTCTACCCTTCCCAAAACAAGTTTTAATTTTTCATTCTCAATTATTTTGTCGTCTGCAAATGCTTTCAATTTGGACCAGTCTAAAATTTTGTCGTTTGGTAAAGAGTTAAGCAAAAAGAAGCTTTAAAGGAGCTAGACCAAATATCTGAGTACATAGCAAGTTCGATCCAACTCCTCCTGCTCTATAATATAGACAAATTATCATGGTTTTACAACACTAATCTGGTCTGGTCTGATTGAATGTGGTGTGTAAAAAGCTACTTTTTTCTCATAAACCACTTTCATATTACATTCTTCAACTCTTTACCAAACAACAAAATTTTGGAGTTATTGAATTTGAAAGCACATGCAGATGACAAACCAAACTTAGTACATATGAAGTGCTGTGCCTTTGATAAGGTAGAAACACTTGTGGAAAAAGGAGAAAATGCAGGTTAAAAGCATTTTCTCCTTTAATTACAATGTTTTCAAAAGGCCTATCCAAGGGATTGTTTGGTTCAGGGGTAAATTCATCCATATTGAAGGCATTTGCACACAGCAAGTTAAATGCTGCTTAACCCTTTACCATACAATCCCGTGTTTTAATGACCCTGAGAAAGAAAGCTTTTGAAAACAATATATGGAGGCTATAAAACATTGTGTAAAAAGGAGAAAATGCTGGTTACCAGCATTTTCTCCTTTTTACACAATGTTTTCTAGCCTCCAATAAAAAAAATTAACGTTTTGAACAACATTTATTTTGTCATCTGCAAAGGCTTTGAATTCAGACAAGTGTGGTAAAGAGTTAAAGGCTGAGATTATATTTCGGACAGAAAACACTGCATTGTGGTAACCAGCATTTTCTTCACTTCCCAAAATGTTCTGAAAAGGCCTCCTCCTCAGGCTCATTGAAACACAGGATTGTTTGATATTACAAGGTTCAAAGCTGTTCAAGTCTATGTAAACATAGGTGTAATAATAGTCCTCGATTTTTCTGAAGACAATAGATTGCATAACAAGTCATGTCACAGAAAAATATTTAAACAGAATGTAATGAAACTTCACCATACATCCTGTCTATAGTGGCATATTTTGTCATGAGGGAAGATCAAGATCAGACTGCATAGATTATCAGTCTGGTCTTGGTCTGATCCCATATACCATTTACTGGTTTTACCCTTTACTACACAATCCTGAATTTTTTTTCTTTACCAAACGACAAAATTTCAGACTAGTCCAAACTGAAAGCATTTGCAGATGACAAAATAAATGTGACTGAAAAATAGAAATTTGTTTTGGGAAGGGTAGAAAACATTGTGGGAAGAGGAGAAAATGCTGGTTACCAGCATTTTCTCCTTTTCCCACAATGTTTTCAAAAGGTTTCTTTTTCAGGGTCCTTAAAAGTCGGGATTCTGTGGTAAAGGGTTAATGACCCTGATTCTGAAGGCCTTTAAAAATATTGTGGGAAAAGGAGAAAATGCTGGTGACCAGCATTTTCTCTTTTAACCACAATGTTTTCTTCTCTTTCACAGACAAATCTTGTAAATTGAGTGTAATTTGATTTATGCTGTCTACAAATGCTTTGAATATGGATGAGTCTAAAATTCTATCATGTGGTACCAGTTAAACTTTATTTGAATCTGTGCAAGGTTCTAACACTCTACCATACAATCCCGTGTTTATACGGCTACCAGAACTTCTTTTGAAAGCAATGTGGGTAAACTTTGTCTTTCAGACAATGGACTAAATGTAGCTCAAGTTACGGAGTTTGTTTGTCTTGTAGAAAACATTGTGGAAAAAGGCAACTAGCATTTTTTTTTTTCTTACATTGTTTTCAAAAGCCTTCTCTGCCAGGTTTGTTAAAACTCGGGATTGTACAGTAAAAGGTTAATAAAAACAGAGATGATCACCAAGTATCCCAAGGTTTCAGTTTCAATGTCTCAATACATCTCTTCTGCAGACAGGATTATTGGGAAAGTCTCATTACGCTAAATGAAATTCCGACTACAGCTGTCCCTATACCATGGTATTACGGTAATATCATTCCTCTGTGTGAGAGTCAGATGGAAACAACCTCTCTCAACCAAATAAACACCAAATAAAACCTTGGTTTTATCTGGGTTTTTGTATTATTACACTTTATAACACTGTGGTTTTATACGGATAAACTTCCAACATGCAGATGAGAAAAAACATTAGGGGTCCTCCAATTAAGTTTCGACTACTATTACTTGAGCCATTCTCTGTCAAAAGGGGGTTTAATGCATCTGCAAAAAGTATCGACCCTGATCAGCCTGCGCAGTAAGGGCAGACCGACCTGTTGGACTGTTGACACTTACTGCTATTGGTTAATATCCTGCATTTCCATGTATCATTCTATCTCATGGTTCTGTTTGTTGTTAGACAAAATGGAATTTATGAATCTAGAATTACACGAAAATTTGATCGGTGTAATGCATCATAGAGATGCATTAACCCTTTACCACACAACCGCAAGTTTTAACGACCCTGTACATGACAGTTTTTTAAAACATGATTGGAAAAGGAGACAATGCTGGGTGCCAGCATTGTCTCCTTTTCCCACAATGTTTTCTACCCTTACAAAGACAATTTCTCTTTTTCAGTCAAATTTTGTTTGTTGTCTGCAAGTGCTTTAAAATTGGATAAGTCTAAAACTTTGCTGTTTGGCAAAGAGTTAAGCCCCCTTTTGCCAGAGCATGGCACACTTGATTTTTACACAACAGATCCCTCCCTCACCATGCTGTTACAGTAGTACCATTCATTTCTCCCAAAACTTGGAAGGTAACAACACTCCAAAGCTGAGAAAGCATGGAAAAGATGTTGGTTTTATCTGGTTGATTTCAACATGAATTTCTCTCAACTACAATATACTTAACCATTTACCAAAGAACATTCCCATGTTTTGAAGACTTGTAGAAGAAAGCTTTTGAAAACATTGTGGGAAAAAAAAAAGAAAATGCTGGTAACCAGCATTTTCTTCTTTACCCACTATGTTAACCAGCCATGGAAAAGAGATATTGAGATATATCTATTTTGTATATTTTTGTTGCTGTCTGTTAAAACTTTCAGTTTGGACAAGTCTAAAATTTTGCCGTCTGATTAAGAAGTAAACTAGTTTTATTTCAAACGAATAAGTGCAGCTTTTTTATCTGTCAAGTAATATAAAATAATCTGAAATAATAATTTGAAAAACAGCCATGTTTTCCAAGCTGTGCCTTGCCACATAGGGTACAAATAAACACAAGTTTTACTGGTATGATAAAAAACCTGTACAATCTAGGATACTAACCCATTTCCAATTTCCTACTTTTTCAACTTACCCAGAAACAGAACAGAACAAATATTTTTAACCCTGTACTACACAATCCTGTTATTTTGATAACAAAGAGGAAGAAAGTTTTTGAAAACATCAACTGAAAAGGAGAAAATGCTGCTGTCAAGGAAAAATCCCATTAAATGAGCCACATGTTGTTTGTAGTCTGTGATTGCTTTCATGGACATTGAATTTTGTTGCCTGGTAAAGAGTTGTTCCTTTACCACACAATCCTGATTTTTAACAACCCTGAGAAAGAAGGCTTTTGAACACTGTTGAAAAAAAAATGCTGGTGACCAGCATTTTCTCTCTTTCCCAATATGTTTTCTACCGTTCTTGACAAAAATCATCTTACAAGCTTTATTGAATGTGTTATCTACAAATGCTTCTGATTCGGACAAGCCTAAACTCTAGTTCTTTTATGAAAAGTAAGGGGGACAGAAAATAAAGAAACTGCTAAAAACTGAAAAAGAGATCTACTGTTAACAAATATTAATGTACTTGCAACTCTTTACCACACAACAAAAATTAAGACTTGTCCAAATTGAAAGCATTTGCAGACGACAATTTAAATGTGGCTCAAATGATAGAATTTGTTTTTGATAAGGTTGAAAATATTGTTGGAAAAGGAGAAATGTTGCTTTCCAGCATTTTCTCCTTTTCCAACAATGTTTTCAAAAGGCTTCTTCCTCAGGGTCATTAAACTCGGGACTGTGAGGCAAAGAGTTAAAAAAGAGAATAGCCAAGTTAAGACAAGCGAGAAAAAGCTTATTGAACGTTGGCTACATCACATAATGATCTGTATATGAGCAATTTTTCCATATGCCATGATGTTTTTTTTCTGTTGTCTACTCCTGATGTGATGAATGAGAGGAAATCCATCCCTTTTCATGTAAAATAAATAACATGGACATTATTTTTTTAACAAAGAAAAAAAATAAAGAAGTGTCAGATATTGCTCTTTTATGGCTGTTTCTGTCTTTAGCTTAAAAAAAAAGATCAGACTGAATTTTTTGTGACATCTGATCTTAATTTGCAATATCTATAAAAGCAAGTAAACTTGTGCATGGCACTTTAAGTGTTAAAACAAAAAAGGGACCATAAAGAGCCTGTCTACTCTGGGCTATATCACACAGTAATCTGTCTTAATCCATCATCCATGCAACACAAATCCTTTCACCTTCAAGGTGCCTTTCACAACTATAGTTGTTTTTGCAGCCAGTGTAGATCAAGATCAGACTGCACATAGTGTACAGTCGAATGTTTGATCTACACTGTCTGCTATGCTGAGTCAGTATGGTCTTAACCAGCATTTTCTCCTTTTCCCACAATGTTTTCTACCCTATGGAAGACAAATTTTATCTTTTGAGTAACACTGAATTTGTCATCTTCAAAAGCTTTCAATTTGGACAAGGCTAAAATTTTACTGTCTGGAAAAGAGTTAACCCATTACTTCCTGTACATTTCTTTCTGCCTCTTATACCAGTCAATGTTTTGAAAAATTATTGAAAATGGAGAGATGGATAACATGAGCAATATCTCCTTTTGCAACTTTTCTTATTTGTATGAATTCATGTCATACCTAAATTTATGTCAATTGTCCTTATTTTAAAAGGATGTTCTAAAAGTAATCAGCTTCAATTTGTTTCAGGGGTTATCCTTTGCCTGTTATTTAAACATTTACTACACAAACCTGAGTTTTAATGACCCTGGAGAAAGAATGAAAACATTGTGGGAAAAGGAGAAAATGCTGGCTTACCAGCTGGCTTTGAGCGCATTGATTAGAGGAGAAGCATTAATTAGAGGGGGCGGGTCTGTAAGGGACATTACAGTAATTTTGATGTCTGGTACAAAGTAAAAGCAAAGGAGAAGCAGTTAAGTCCCAGTGCAAAACCAGTATTACAAGATTTTTGTTCCATCTGGAATTTTGCCCTAATAGACAACTTGAGCTCAATTCACCTCTCTGAACTTCACCAACCAAATAAGAGAAGAGCAAAATGTGGAAGAGGGAAGGCATAGACACACAATTTTGCTAAGACTTTTTTTTGAACATCTCACAACAAGTTCAGTAATCCATACAATACCTCTTTTTCAATCTACCAGATTTACTTCCCTTTGAAACTCTCTCTCTCTCTCTCTCTCTCTCTCTCTCTCTCTCTCCCCTCCCCCCTCCCCCCCCCACACCCCAGATCGGATTCCATCATTCAAAATGAATACTTCAAAATCAGATCATCAAGATTCAGAAAGATATCAATATCTGGCTACGATATATCAAAAATGTATATCTCTTAGTAATGTTTTATCTTTAAAGTATACCCATTAATGTCTGAAACAAAATCATCCATGTGGCATTGGTCCAACTGTCAACACTAATTAACCCTCTACCACACAACCCTTGGTTTTCACGACAGCAAGGAAAGAGACTTCTAAAAACATTCTGGAACAAGTGCTTGTCAAGCACCAGATCCCCCGCCGATTGGGCTTTTTCTAACACAGCACTGAAATAAGAGCTTGAAGTGAAGATAAAAAAACAAGCATATTTTCTTTTTTCAAATACAGGTCCAAGTTATGAAAGTTGGCATTAACATGATATAATAACTACAAAACATTAAAACATAATCAATATTGAAGTTTCTGAATAAGAAAAAAAGACACTTTTTCTTTTCAAAATGCATACAAGAGTTATAAAACTTTTTTGTGTTCATGCCATAAGTATGAAACTTGGCCAAGAATATCATCTAATGATGAAAAAAGCATATGTGAAGTTTCGAATCAATATAGTAGTTTCTGAGAAAGAAGCCCCACATTGAAATTTTCAAGTTATAAAGGGAGATAATTTTCTTAAAATTCATGCAAGAGTTATGGAAAATGGCTAAAGACATCATTTGGTAATCATAAAAGAATATGTGAAGTTTCAATGTATTATCCATACTAGTTTCTGAGAAAAACACCAAACTATGCAATTTTAAAGTCAAAAAAGGGAGATAATTTTCTTAAAATTCATGCCAGATTAACATGTTGACATGGCCATCCTGCGCCGATGCTCCGTTGTTAATAGATGTATTGGACAGTGGAACAACTTCTTTTTTAAACAAAATTTTGGTAAAGACAACTAATGAAAAAAATAATTCATTTGAGATTTAAATAATAATAAGCACCAGATCCCCCGTCGATTGGTTTTTTTTCTAACATCACATCGAACTAAGAGCTTTCCTTGCTGATTGACCAATCACAATATGAGAATATTCTTTGCACTATAATAAAAGTTTTTATAATGGGTGGATATCTGAAATAGTTTTTCAGTTATGTTCTGGACAAAAGTTAAGCCTGAAAAATAAGAAGGGGTAATAACTCAAAAATGATGAAAGATAGAGTTATTATTCTTGCACACTGCACTTCTCCTTATTGAAATCTAGACACATACAAATTTTCAAGTTGATATGTGAAACACTTTTCAAGTTATGTTCTGGACAAAAAAATTTAGCCTGAAAAATAACAAAGGGCAATAACTCCAAAAATTTGAAGGACAGAGTTGTCATTCATGTACACTGCACTCCTCCTTAATGAGATCTATCCACTTACGAAGTTTGAAGTTGGTATCTGAAATACTGTTTAAGTTATCTTCCGGATAAAAATGGGGGACGGAAGGAGGGACTGACAGAGACTATTACCATATCCCCTCCCCCCACCAGGGGGATAATAAGTATGAAAAATAAACTAGCACTTGTCCCAGAACAGGATAAATTCATCAAAGGGTAATCAGTCAAAAAAAGCCTGCGAATCTAAATGGAAATGTGCGAACAAAAATCCAAAGTAAAAATTTACAAAGGGCAATAACTCCAAAAATACTGAAGATAGAGTTATGGTTCTTGTGCACTGCACTTCTCAATTAGTTCTATATGTGTGTGAAGTTTCAAGTTCCTAGCTTTTATACTTTTGGAGATATATGCCAGACAGAAATCCAAAGTAAAAATTAACAAAGGGCAATAACTCAAAAATGACTGAAGACAGAGTTTTGGTTTTTGTGAACTGCACTTCTCCTTAATGAATTCTATAAGTGTATACAGTTTGAAGTTCCTAGCCTTTGTACTTTTGGAGATATGCTCCGGACAAAATTCCAAAGTGAACATTTACAAAGAGCAATAACTCAACAATTACTGAAGATAGAGTTATGATTCTTTAGCACTGCACTTCTCCTTAATTAGTTCTATATGCGTGTGATGTTTCAAGTTCCTAGCTTTTATACTTTTGGAGATATGCTCCGGACAAAAATCCAAAGTTAAAATTTACAAAGGGCAATAACTCCAAAAATACTGAAGACAGAGTTATGGTTGTTGTGCATTGCACTTCTCCTCAATGAGTTCTATATATGTGTGAAGTTTCAAGTTCCTAGCTTTTATACTTTTGGAGATATGCTCCGGACAAAAGTTCAAAGTAAAAATGTACAAAGGGCAATAACTCCAAAAATACTGAAGACAGAGTAATGGATCTTGTGCACTGCATGCCTCCTCAATGAGTTCTATATGTGTGTGAAGTTTCAAGTTCCTAGCTTTCATACTTTTGGAGATATGCTCCGGAAAAAAATTCCAGAAAAAAAATGTACAAAGGGCAATAACTCCAAAAATACTGAAGATAGAGTAATGGTTCTTGTACACTGCACGCCTCCTTAATGAGATCTATCCACTTGTGAAGTTTGAAGTTGATATCTCAAATACTTTTGGAGATATGCTCCGGACAAAAATGTGGGACGGAATGACAGAAGAACGGACGGAGACTATTACCACATCCCCCGCCGCCTTTTCGGCGGGGGATAAAAAAATGAGAAAATGCTGGCAACCAGCATTTTCTCCTTTTCCCACAATGTTTTCCTACCCTTTCAAGGTCAAATTTCATCATTTGAGCAACATTTACTTTGACATCTGCAAATGCTTTCAATTTGCAGCAGTGTTAAATGTTGCCTTATGGAAAGGAGTTAAGGTCTGGTTCATGAATACCAGTAAAGTGTTATGGTGTTATAAAGAGAGATTGCATTTTATGAGCATTTTATCCTCTTGCCACAATAGTTTCGAAGTTGGATGCTGCATTTTACAAAATATCTGCTGGAGGTTATGAATTGATTTAATACTAGGCAACAAATCTTTTGTACATATCCAAATTCAGTGTGTTTGCAGATGACAAAATACATGCAATGCAAAGGATGTAATTTCTACTTTTTTCAATGATAGAGAACTTTGTGAGAAAAGGAGTAAATGTTCTTTACCAGCATTTTCTCCTCCACCGATGCTTTTAAAAGCCGTCTACCTACAGGTCAGGGAAACACTACACAAATTGGTACAGAGTTAAGATGCTGGGCCCTGTTTCATGAGAAGAATTAAGTTTCTTATTTTACTTGAACCTGCTAACAGACTTGTTTTCCAACTTAAGTTCAGTTTGTTAATTGAGACGCATTCCTCTAACATAAACAGACTCAAATCCTGAGGTGACACAATGTTTCAGACTCATCTCAGCAAAATAATGGACTGAAGTCTGTTAACTGAGTTAAGTCTGTTTATTTTGCTCAATTGAGTCTGAAACGTTAAGTCAACTTGGGATTTGAGAATGATACTACAGTCTGTTAACTCTTTACCACACAATCCCGACTTTTAACGACCCTGTGAAAGAAACCTTTAGAAAACCTTGTGGGAAAAGGAGAAAATGCTGGTACCCAGCATTTTCTCCTTTTCCCACAATGTTTTCTACTCTTCCCAAAACAAATTTCAAGTTTTCAATCACGTTTATTTTGTCATCTGCAAATGCTTTCAGTCTGGACCAGTCTAAAATTTTGTCGTTTGGTAAAGAGTCAATGCTAGTGAAATGTGTCTCAAATAAGGAACTCAATTTAAGTCAGAACTGGAGGCCGATAGTGGATTTGAATAAAATAAGAGACTTAGTCTTTTCATGAAACCTGGCCCTGGTCAACTGGGAACTAGACTTGTCAATAAGCTGTAGTGTATTCCTCTTGTAACAACGCACAGTGTTTTACCATACCTTTCACATATGACATATATGTAACTAACAAAATCAACACAACATAAAATTTTCTGAGTGTTTTAAGAATTAGCCATGGTGGCACAGAATGTTTTAGAGTTAGTTATGACAAAACATCTTCTAGGGCTGAAGCAAATTCAATTGAAATAGTTTGTGTCTAAGTCTTTTCTCTGCATTGAGAGCTCTACATAGGTGATGTCTTTGTGTAGTGCCAGTTGGTATTCTAAACTGTGCATATGTTGCCACTACTGGGCATACCAATACAAATAATCTACAACAACAGCATCACATGACAGTAACACACTTATAGTTCTTACAAACATGAAAGTTGATAACAAATGCATAGCTTAAAATATAAACAGCACCAGCTGGGATTCGAACCCGTGCGGCAAATATCCTCGTTTATTGAGGTTTAAAAGACCAATACACCAACCCCTGAGCTAAAGAGAATTCTCCCTAACGCAGTTGTCAGGTACTGATTTTATATGGGAAGAAGCTATCCTATAAGGAAGGAGTGATCTCCGGTAACACACCCCCTCTTAGATGAAGCCATCATCTGATGACGGAAAGCCTCATTAGGCAGGAAGTCTATTATTTAGACAACAAATGGCTCAAAGGCCAATAACGGGCAACAAATGGCCTATCCGGGACAAGCCCCCATCTTACGAACATGAAAGTTCATAACAAATGCATAGCTCAAATATAAACCGCTCTGGCTGGGAATCGAACCTGTGCGGCAAATATCCTCATTTATTGAGGTTTGAAAGACCAATACACTAACCCCTGAGGCAAAGAGAATTCTCCCTAACGCAGTTGTCAGGTATTGATTTTATATGGGAAGAAGCTATCCTATAAGGAAGGAGTGATCTCCCGTAACACTGTCACTCCTAGGAATGAGCCATGCTCTAGCAAAAAGGGATTAACTCTTTACCAAACGACAAAATTTTACACTTGTCCAAATTGAAAGCACTTGCAGACGACAAAATAAATGTGACTGAAAATTGAAATTTGTTTTTGGAAGGTTACAAAACATTGCGGGAAAAGGAGAAAATGCTGGTTACCAGCATTTTCTCCTTTTCCCACAATTTTTTCAAAAGGCTTCTACGTCAGGGTCGTTAAAACCCGTGATTGTGTGGCAAAGAGTCAAATTCATCTCTGTGATGCATTATAACAAGCCAGCCATAATTATGTGGGCTAAAAAACTTATTCAAAATTGTGTAGGAGAAAAGGCAGAACAAGTAAGAAAGGCAGTCTAGGAAAAAAGCTGATTTTCAGTGAAAACTCAGTTGAAATGGGCACATAACTGTGTAAAAATGTTTTGAGGTTTACCAGTCCTTCTTTTATGGGCTCCTCTTTTGAAGGATAACAACTAGCTTAAATTTGAAGTCATTATCTTAAGTTATGACAGAGATATCACAAAATTTCCAAGTTATCACATGACGAATCAGCTGACCACAGGGCTATAGCAATACCCTGGTATTTTCTTCAGTACTAACCCATCTAAAAATCATGTACATAAGATGCCTTTACAATACAAGGGAATGGGTGTTAGCCCTACCTGATGGAGCGGCCTGGACCCCTACTTCATATACAGCATGGAATTCTTTTTCTGGATTCTTGCCATCTAAAAAGTGATTACAACAGGTAAAGGAATCAATACTTGCTTATGTATACGGAGGTATAACTTACATTTCAGACAATAGCAATGGTTACAGGATTGTTTTCTTTTTTCCACCAATTTTGTTCAAAAGATTTCTACAGCAGGGGCATACGCAGTAACATTTGTGTTATAATGGTTTAACCCTTTACCACACAATGACGCCTTTTGACGCCCCTGGGAAAGAAGCCTTTTGAAAACATTGTGGGAAAAAGGAGACAAGAGGACCATGATGGTCCTAAATCGCTCACCTGAAATGCAACTCAGCTCAACACTATAATGCTACATGCCAAATATGAAAGCTCTAGCCCTTACGGTTTGGGACAAGAAGATTTTTAAAGATTTCCTTCTTTATCTCTATGTGAAATCCGAGAACCCACGACATAGGGTCAACTTTTAACACCAGGGCCATAATTTGAAGTATTTTGGTAGAGGGTCACTAGATGATGCTACATGCCATATATGAAAGCTCTAGCCCTTAAGGTTTGGGACAAGAAGATTTTTGAAGATTTCCTTCTTTATCTCCATGTGAAATCCAAGAACCCACAACATACGGCCAATTTCAACACTAGGGCCATTATTTTAAGTATTTTGGTAGGGGGCCACTAGATGATAATACATGCCATATATGAGAGCTCTAGCCCTTATGGTTTGGGACAAGAAGATTTTTAAAGATTTCCTTCTTTATCTCTATGTGAAATCCGAGAACCCACAACATAGGGCCATATTCAACACTAGGGCCATAATTTGAAGTATTTTGGTAGAGGGCCACTAGATGATGCTACATGCCAAATATGAAAGCTCTAGCCCTTACGGTTAGGGACAGGAAGATTTTTACAGATTTCCTTCTTTATCTCTATGTGAAATCCGAGAACCCACAACATAGGGCCAATTTCCACACTAGGGCCATTTTTTGAAGAGTTTTGGTAGAGGGCCACTAGATGATACTACACGCCATATATGAGAGCTCTAGCCCTTATGGTTTGCGACAAGAAGATTTTTAAAGATTTCCTTCTTTATCTCTATGTGAAATCCGAGAACCCACAACATAGGGCCATTTTCAAACTAGGGCCATAATTTAAAGTATTTTGGTAGAGGGCCACTAGATGATGCTACATGCCAAATATGAAAGCTCTAGCCCTTACGGTTTGGGACAAGAAGATTTTTACAGATTTCCTTCTTTATCTTTATGTGAAATCCGAGAACCCACAACGTAGGGCCAGTTTCCACACTAGGGCCATTATTTGAAGTATTTTGGTAGAGGGCCACTAGATGATACTACATGCCATGTATGAGAGCTCTAGCCCTTATGGTTTGGGACAAGAAGATTTTTAAAGATTTCCTTCTTTATCTCTATGTGAAATCCGAGGACCCACAACATAGGGCCATTTTCACGACTAGGGCCATAATTTGAAGTATTTTGGTAGAGGGTCACTAGATGATGCTACATACCAAATATGAAAGCTCTAGCCCTTAAGGTTTGGGACAAGAAGATTTTTAAAGATTTCCTTCTTTATCTCTATGTAAAATCCGAGAACCCACAACATAGGGCCATTTTCAACACTAGGGCCATAATTTGAAGTATTTTGGTAGAGGGCCACTAGATGATACTACATGCCATATATGAGAGCTCTAGCCCTTATGATTTGGGACAAGAAGATTTTTAAAGATTTCCTTTTTTATCTCTATGTGAAATCCGAGAACCCAGAACATAGGACCATTTTCAAGACTAGGGCCATAATTTGAAGTATTTTGGTAGAGGGCCACTAGATGATGCTACATGCCATATATGAGAGCTCTAGCCCTTATGGTTTGCGACAAGAAGATTTTTAAAGATTTCCTTCTTTATCTCCATGTGAAATCCGAGAACCCACAACATAGGGCCATTTTCAAACTAGGGCCATAATTTGAAGTATTTTGGTAGAGGGTCACTAGATGATGCTACATGCCAAATATGAAAGCTCTAGCCCTTAAGGTTTGGGACAAGAAGGTTTTTAAAGATTTCCTTCTTTATCTCTATGTGAAATCCGAGAACCCACAACATAGGGCCAATTTCCACACTAGGGCCATTATTTGAAGTATTTTGGTAGAGGGCCACTAGATGATACTACATGCCATATATGAGAGCTCTAGCCCTTATGGTTTGCGACAAGAAGATTTTTAAAGATTTCCTTCTTTATCTCTATGTGAAATCCGAGAACCCACAGCATAGGGCCATTTTCAAGACTAGGGCCATAATTTGAAGTATTTTGGTAGAGGGTCACTAGATGATGCTACATGCCAAATATGAAAGCTCTAGCCCTTAAGGTTTGGGACAAGAAAATTTTTACAGGTTTTCTTCTTTATCTCTATGTGAAATCCGAGAACCCACATCATAGGGCCATTTTCAACACTAGGGCCATAATTTGAAGTATTTTGGTAGAGGGCCACTAGATGATACTACATGCCATATATGAGAGCTCTAGCCCTTATGATTTGGGACAAGAAGATTCTTAAAGATTTCCTTCTTTATCTCTATGTGAAATCCGAGAACCCACAACATAGGGCCATTTTCAACACTAGGGCCATAATTTGAGGTATTTTGGTAGAGGGCCACTAGATGATACTACATGCCATATATGAGAGCTCTAGCCCTTATGATTTGGGACAAGAAGATTTTTAAAGATTTCCTTCTTTATCTCTATGTGAAATCCGAGAACCCACAACATAGGACCATTTTCAAGACTAGGGCCATAATTTCAAGTATTTTGGTACAGGGCCACTAGATGATGCTACATGCCATATATGAGAGCTCTAGCCCTTATGGTTTGCGACAAGAAGATTTTTAAAGATTTCCTTTTTTATCTCTATGTGAAATCCGAGAACCCACAACATAGGGCCATTTTCAAACTAGGGCCATAATTTGAAGTATTTTGGTAGAGGGCCACTAGATGATGCTACATGCCAAATATGAAAGCTCTAGCCCTTACGGTTTGGGACAAGAAGATTTTTACAGATTTCCTTCTTTATCTTTATGTGAAATCCGAGAACCCACAACGTAGGGCCAGTTTCCACACTAGGGCCATTATTTGAAGTATTTTGGTAGAGGGCCACTAGATGATACTACATGCCATGTATGAGAGCTCTAGCCCTTATGGTTTGGGACAAGAAGATTTTTAAAGATTTCCTTCTTTATCTCTATGTGAAATCCGAGGACCCACAACATAGGGCCATTTTCACGACTAGGGCCATAATTTGAAGTATTTTGGTAGAGGGTCACTAGATGATGCTACATACCAAATATGAAAGCTCTAGCCCTTAAGGTTTGGGACAAGAAGATTTTTAAAGATTTCCTTCTTTATCTCTATGTGAAATCCGAGAACCCACAACATAGGGCCATTTTCAAACTAGGGCCATAATTTGAAGTAGTTTGGTAGAGGGCCACTAGATGATACTACATGCCATATATGAGAGCTCTAGCCCTTATGATTTGGGACAAGAAGATTTTTAAAGATTTCCTTTTTTATCTCTATGTGAAATCCGAGAACCCACAACATAGGACCATTTTCAAGACTAGGGCCATAATTTGAAGTATTTTGGTAGAGGGCCACTAGATGATGCTACATGCCATATATGAGAGCTCTAGCCCTTATGGTTTGCGACAAGAAGATTTTTAAAGATTTCCTTCTTTATCTCCATGTGAAATCCGAGAACCCACAACATAGGGCCATTTTCAAACTAGGGCCATAATTTGAAGTATTTTGGTAGAGGGTCACTAGATGATGCTACATGCCAAATATGAAAGCTCTAGCCCTTAAGGTTTGGGACAAGAAGGTTTTTAAAGATTTCCTTCTTTATCTCTATGTGAAATCCGAGAACCCACAACATAGGGCCAATTTCCACACTAGGGCCATTATTTGAAGTATTTTGGTAGAGGGCCACTAGATGATACTACATGCCATATATGAGAGCTCTAGCCCTTATGGTTTGCGACAAGAAGATTTTTAAAGATTTCCTTCTTTATCTCTATGTGAAATCCGAGAACCCACAGCATAGGGCCATTTTCAAGACTAGGGCCATAATTTGATGTATTTTGGTAGAGGGTCACTAGATGATGCTACATGCCAAATATGAAAGCTCTAGCCCTTAAGGTTTGGGACAAGAAAATTTTTACAGGTTTCCTTCTTTATCTCTATGTGAAATCCGAGAACCCACAACATAGGGCCATTTTCAACACTAGGGCCATAATTTGAAGTATTTTGGTAGAGGGCCACTAGATGATACTACATGCCATATATGAGAGCTCTAGCCCTTATGATTTGGGACAAGAAGATTCTTAAAGTTTTCCTTCTTTATCTCTATGTGAAATCCGAGAACCCACAACATAGGGCCATTTTCAACACTAGGGCCATAATTTGAGGTATTTTGGTAGAGGGCCACTAGATGATACTACATGCCATATATGAGAGCTCTAGCCCTTATGATTTGGGACAAGAAGATTTTTAAAGATTTCCTTCTTTATCTCTATGTGAAATCCGAGAACCCACAACATAGGACCATTTTCAAGACTAGGGCCATAATTTCAAGTATTTTTTTAGAGGGCCACTAGATGATACTACATGCCATATATGAGAGCTCTAGCCCTTATGGTTTGCGACAAGAAGATTTTTAAAGATTTCCTTTTTTATCTCTATGTGAAATCCGAGAACCCACAACATAGGGCCATTTTCAAACTAGGGCCATAATTTGAAGTATTTTGGTGGAGGGCCACTAGATGATGCTACATGCCAAATATGAAAGCTCTAGCCCTTAAGGTTTGGGACAAGAAGGTTTTTACAGAATTCCTTCTTTATCTCTATGTGAAATCCGAGAACCCACAACATAGGGCCAATTTCAACACTAGGGCCATAATTTGAAGTATTTTGGTAGAGGGCCACTAGATGATACTACATGCCATATATGAGAGCTCTAGCCCTTATGGTTTGGGACAAGAAGATTTTTACAGATTTCCTTCTTTATCTCCATGTGAAATCCGAGAACCCACAACATAGGGCCATTTTCAAGACTAGGGCCATTATTTGCAGTATTTTTGTAGAGGGTCACTAGATGATGCTACATGCCAAATATGAAAGCTCTAGCCCTTAAGGTTTGGGACAAGAAGATTTTTACAGATTTCCTTCTTTATCTCTATGTGAAATCCGAGAACCCACAACATAGGGCCATTTTCAACACTAGGGCCATAATTTGAAGTATTTTCGTAGAGGGCCACTAGATGATACTACATGCCATATATGAGAGCTCTAGCCCTTATGATTTGGGACAAGAAGATTCTTAAAGATTTCCTTCTTTATCTCTATGTGAAATCCGAGAACCCACAACATAGGGCCATTTTCAACACTAGGGCCATAATTTGAGGTATTTTAGTAGAGGGCCACTAGATGATACTACATGCCATATATGAGAGCTCTAGCCCTTATGGTTTGCGACAAGAAGATTTTTAAAGATTTCCTTCTTTATCTCTATGTGAAATCCGAGACCCCACAACATAGGGCCATTTTCCACACTAGGGCCATTATTTGAAGTATTTTGGTAGAAGGCCACTAGATGATACTACATGCCATATATGAGAGCTCTAGCCCTTATGGTTTGGGACAAGAAGATTTTTAAAGATTTCCTTCTTTATCTCTATGTGAAATCCGAGAACCCACAACATAGGGCCAATTTTCAAACTAGGGCCATAATTTGAAGTATTTTGGTAGAGGGCCACTAGATGATACTACATGCCAAATATGAAAGCTCTAGCCCTTACGGTTTGGGACAAGAAGATTTTTACAGGTTTCCTTCTTTATCTCTATGTGAAATCCGAGAACCCACAACATAGGGCCAATTTCCACACTAGGGCCATTATTTGAAGTATTTTGGTAGAGGGCCACTAGATGATACTACATGCCATATATGAGAGCTCTAGCCCTTAAGGTTTGGGACAAGAAGATTTTTAAAGATTTCCTTCTTCATCTCTATGTGAAATCCAAGAACCCACAACATAGGGCCATTTTCAACACTAGGGCCGTAATTTGAAGTATTTTGGTAGAGGGCCACTAGATGATGCTACATGCCAAATATGAAAGCTCTGGCCCTTACGGTTTGGGACAAGAAGATTTTTACAGATTTCCTTCTTTATCTCTATGTGAAATCCGAGAACCCACAACATAGGGCCAATTTCCACACTAGGGCCATTATTTTAAGTATTTTGGTAGAGGGTCACTAGATGATACTACATGCCAAATATGAGAGCTCTAGCCCTTATGGTTTGGGACAAGAAGATTTTTAAAGATTTCCTTCTTTATCTCTATGTGAAATCCGAGAACCCACAACATAGGGCCATTTTCCACACTAGGGCCATTATTTGAAGTATTTTGGTAGAGGGCCACTAGATGATGCTACATGCCAAATATGAAAGCTCTAGCCCTTAAGGTTTGGGACAAGAAGATTTTTACAGATTTCCTTCTTTATCTCTATGTGAAATCCGAGAACCCACAACATAGGGCCAATTTCCACACTAGGGCCATTAAGTGAAGTATTCTGGTAGGGGGCCACTAGATGATACTACATGCCATATATGAGAGCTCTAGCCCTTATGGTTTGCGACAAGAAGATTTTTAAAGATTTCCTTCTTTATCTCTATGTGAAATCCGAGAACCCACAACATAGGGTCATTTTCAAGACTAGGGCCATAATTTGAAGTATTTTGGTAGAGGGTCACTAGATGATGCTACATGCCAAATATGAAAGCTCTAGCCCTTAAGGTTTGGGACAAGAAGATTTTTACAGATTTCCTTCTTTATCTCTATGTGAAATCCGAGAACCCACAACATAGGGCCATTTTCAACACTAGGGCCATAATTTGAAGTATTTTGGTAGAGGGCCACTAGATGATACTACATGTCATATATGAGAGCTCTAGCCCTTATGGTTTGGGACAAGAAGGTTTTTAAAGATTTCCTTCTTTATCTCTATGTGAAATCCGAGAACCCACAACATAGGGCCATTTTCAAGACTAGGGCCATAATTTGAAGTATTTTGGTAGAGGGTCACTAGATGATGCTACATGCCAAATATGAAAGCTCTAGCCCTTAAGGTTTGGGACAAGTAGATTTTTACAGATTTCCTTCTTTATCATTATGTGAAATCCGAGAACCCACAACATAGGGCCATTTTCAACACTAGGGCCATAATTTGAAGTATTTTGGTAGAGGGCCACTAGATGATACTACATGCCATATATGAGAGCTCTAGCCCTTATGGTGTGGGACAAGAAGATTTTTAAAGATTTCCTTCTTTATCTCTATGTGAAATCCGAGAACCCACAACATAGGGCCATTTTCAACACTAGGGCCATAATTTGAAGTATTTTGGTAGAGGGCCACTAGATGATGCTACATGCCAAATATGAGAGCTCTAGCCCTTACGGTTTGGGACAAGAAGATTTTTAAAGTTTTTTCTCTCGGTTGCCATGGTAACCAGAGTTCTTCATGGAATTCAAATCTTTGAAGTATTTTGAAAGTGCATCACCTAAGGATCATTTCTGTGAAGTTTCACTGAAATCTGTTGGGCGGTTTCAGAGGAGAAGATTTTTTAAGTAATTGTTCACGGACGGACGGACGGACACACGGACGGACGCCGGACAACGATCGATCACAATAGCTCACCCTGAGCACTATGTGCTCAGGTGAGCTAAAAATGCTGGTAACCAGCATTTTCTCCTTTTCCCACAATGTTTTCTACCCAATCAAAGAAAAATTGCACCATTTCAGCCAAATTGAAATTGTCGTCTGCAAATGCTTTCAATTTGGACAAGGCTAAAATTTTGTCGTCTGGTAAAGGGTTAACTCTTAACCTTTCCTGCACATTCCAGACTTTTAACGGCCCTGAGTAAGAAAGGATTTTGAAAACATAGTTGGAAAAGGAGAAAATGCAGATGTTTTTCCCATAATGTTTTCTATCCTTCCCAAATCCAATTTGAATTTTTGAGTTGCAATCTATGTCATCTGCAAATGCTTTCAATTTGGACAAATCTAGAATTTTGTCATTTAGTAAAGAGTCAACTCTTTACCACACAATCCTGACTTTTAATGACCCTGTGAAAGGAGCCTTTTGAAAACCTTGTGGGAAAAGGAGAAAATGCTGGTAACCAGCATTTTCTCCTTTTTCTACAATGTTTTCTACCCTGCCCAAAACAAATTTCAATTTTTCAATCACATTTATTTTGTCATCTGCAAATGCTTTCAATTTGGACCAGTCTAGAATTTTGTCGTATGGTAAAGAGTTAACCAGACAAACACATTACTTATCTTTTGGGTTGACATGAGATATTTGTGACCATTTTGAGTTCATTTTTGGATTACAAAATAAAGAGACCTGCTGATGACTAGATCTTGGGATCCCTGTATCGGTAAGCCATTGTCTTATCTATCTGACCACGCCGTGCAATTCCATATAAGTAGATCTATTTTGATTTCAATTTGATTTTGTGGCTCAAATGTTGCAATTTGTCTTTGAAAAGAATAGAAACCAAAAGGCTGGTTGACAGAATTTTCTCCTTTTCCGACAATATTTTCCTGCATTTTCCTCTTTTCCCATCAAATTTTCAGAATTGATTCACCATTAGTTTGTCTTCGGCAAATTCTTTCAGTTCCGAAAATTCTGTCTTCAAATCTTAATAACCTTAACTCTTATCAATTATCAATATCATATCAGGACATTTTGAAGCCAAAATCTTCTAACTTGTTTCAGGAAGTAATGAGTTAATCCTTTACCACACAATCCGGACTTTTAACGACCCTAGGGAAAAAGGCTTTTGGAAACATCGTGGGAAAAGGAGAAAATGCTGGTAACCAGCATTTTCTCCATTTCCCACAATGTTTTCTACTCTTCCAAAAACAAGTTTCAATATTTGAGTCACATTTTTTTTGTCATCTGCAAAAGCTTTCAATTTAAACCGGTTGAACATTTTGTTGTTTGGTAGAGAGTTAACCCTTTACAACACAATCCTGTGTTTTTACAACCTGGGTGAAATTTTTTTGATAGCAATGTGGGAAGAAGAAAATTTCTGGTTGCTCCCTTTTACCACAGTGTTTTCTACCTATGAAACTTGAATATCATCAATTGAGCTATACTTGATTTGACTTTTGTAGACACCTCCAAGTTGGATAAGTCCAAAACTTTGTTGTTTGGTGAAAGAGTTAATTCATGTTTATTATCAAATTTATACAAGGATATTTTTAGAAGTCTTCCACAGCATATCTTTTTTTATTGCAATTTAACTTAACTCTTTACCACACAATCCTGACTTTTAACGATCCCGAAAAAAGAAGACTTTTGAAAACTTTGTGGGAAATGGAGAGAATGCTGGTAACCAGCATTTTCTCCTTTTCCCACAATGATTTCTACCCTTCCCAAAACAAATTTCAATTTTCAAGTTCCTTTTTTTTTTTGTCGTCTGCAAATGCTTTCATTTCGGACAATCTATATTTTTCTTGTGTGGTAAGGAGTTAACCCGCTGTAACCTATATGAATTTTAAATGAAGATTTAGAATTTCACCTTTAAATATTCCTTCCTTTCTACCCAGTCTGCGTCTTGCGAGGGCATCCCAGGTCAGAGATGAATTGGGATATTGATCTTCCAAACTAAAAAATGTCCAAAACTGTCAATTACAGACTTTCAAACATCATAAGCAATTTGCAGAAATAAGTTTAGAAACAAGAGCACTAAGACGGCCCTGATATCTCATACTGCAAATTTCAGCATCTGATATTTCATTTCTATAACATCTCATGTGTAAACATGTGACCCACAGACAAAGACAATTTTCTCTACGGGGACAAAATGTACACCAATTTAATAAAATAATGCCAAAAAACACGTAAAATATTTCAAATTTCTGAGCCTCATGGTCTAAGATTCGCAAATGTTTTAAAGTTTACCCCAGTGCAACAAATACATTACAGCAGCAAACTTTTTGACTTGTCCAAGCAGTTAGTGGTCAATGTCAGCTTATCATGCAAACAACTTTGTTATCACTTTAACGACCCTGGGAAAGATGCCATTTGAAAACACTGTGGGAAAAGGAGAAATTGCTGGTAACCAGCATTTTCTCCTTTTCCCACAATGTTTTCTACCCTTCCCAAAACAGATTTCAAATTTCCAGTCACATTTATTTTGTTATCTGCAGTTGTTTTCAATTTGGACAAGCCTAAAATTTTGTCATTTGGTAAAGAGTTAAACAAACTGTTGATACTATTCATCCATGCCAAGGTTTTATATTTGTTTACTCCAAGTTCCAAGAAGAGAAGATTTCCTACAGTTTCTGTAAATATAAAGTAACAGCAGTCACTTGAACCTATTCCATTTCTAGTGTCCCATGATGTTCAGTGGCAAACACTGGAACAGAATTAAATTATGGCAATATCTAGAAAATATAATTGCAACAGTAATTTCGCCTTTTGCTACAATGATTTCACATGCATTTGTGTATGTTGTCCCACTATTCATGTTGATTTAGCTGTATTTTACAAAGATGTTTTCATACTTTTTCCAGAAAGTAATGGTCCTACAAAAATCCTACAAAAAGTCGGTAGACAGCAACACAAAAGTCCCCTTTTTGTCTATGGCACTGAAAGGATTAACTCCTTTCTAACCAACAGAATTTTGGACTAGTCCAAATTCAAAGCATTTGCACACATCAAAATAAATATGACTCCAAAATTGAAAATTGTTTTGTCAGGGTAGAAAAAATTGCAGGAAAAGGAGAAAATGCTGGTTACCAGCATTTTCTCTTTTTCCAACAAAATTTTCAAAAGCCTTTTACCTCAGAGTCTGGATTAGTAACCGGTTACAGAGAATATGACTTACTCTATGAATATTCGGTCTTCAATGTCCATAGCAAAATCAAACTGTTGGCAAACAGGCAAAAATGATACTATAAATGCTACATCATCTGAAAGGGCAATATCAAATAAATACATAAAACTTAGCTATGAGAGCCACTCTGGCAAAAAGGGATTTAATGCATCTCTGTGATGTGCTATACCAAGCAAGTCATCATATTAAAATGGATTCATAAAATCAATTTGTCATACAACCAAATGAATCATGTGGTAGACAGGTTGAAGAAATTTGGCCAATAGCAAAAAGTTTCAACCCAGGTGAACCGGCGCAGACTGTGCAGGTTCATCTGGGTCGATATCTTTTGCAGATGCATTAAACCTCCTTTTTACAGAGCATGGCTCACATAAGACATAACATTACCTTACAGAGCAGTGTAGTATATATAATATCTGCAATATCAGCTGACACAGCAGTATTGTGAATAGATGTTTACAATCATCTGACATCATCTTACATAGCAGTACAATGACGAAAAAAACACAAGAAAACTACCATCATCTGGCAAGGATAATGTCATGAATAAATTCATATACTTGCTACATCAGGTGACTGTGCAGTGCAGTGAATAAACAGACACAATCAATTTAAAGTCATCTGACAGAACAGCATTATGAATAGATACTACAATATACAACAACTGCAATGTTATAAAACAGTAGAATTTGTCTTTGAGAGGGTAGAAAACACTATGGGAAAAGGAGAAAAAAATGGTTACAAACAATTGTTCCTTTTCCCATATTGGCAGGATCCTACTTTTTGAATGTCATTAAAGCTCAAAATTGTTTGGAAAGCCATTAATATGTCATCTGCATATGCTTTTGATCTGGACAAGTCTGAAATTGGACAAGCCTAAAGTCTAAACTTTTGTCATCTGTTAAAGAGTTCAAAGCAGTAGAGCAGTACTTAAAAAAAGTCTTCACCTGCTCTACTAAGCTGAACAAGAAATTTCATGATCTTAAGAATTCAAAAGCACTAGAGCAGTGCTTACAAAATTTTTTTCCTGCTTAGATAAAAATACGAAATTTTACAGATATATAATTTCATTCTCCATATAAAGTAACTTTCTTAATAGTTGAACTTATGTTTCTTCTTATCAAATTTAGTCTCTAATCAAGTTTTCTAACTTATTAACCCTTTACCACACAATCCTCAGTTTTAACAACCCTGAAGAAGAAGGCTTTAGAAAAAAAATGAAAAACAAAGTTCATGTTTTAAGTAACATTAATTTCATACCTGCTAGAGCTTTCAATTTGGCAAAGTTCAAAATTCAAAGTTTATCTTTTATCATCTGTACCAAGCAATCCAACGTTTTTACAACCCTGAGGAAGATGGCTTTTTGAAATCATTGTGGAAAAAGGCAAAAATACCAGTAACCATCACTTTCTCCTTCTCACAGACCTTTCCGCCCCTTCTTTGACAGATCTCACCATTTAATTAAGTCACATTTGAAATGTCGTCTGCAAATGCTTTCAATTTGGATCAGTCTAAAATTTTCTTGTCTGGACAGGGTTAACATCATTAACTTTTTCACTGCCAATGTCACCTTGGACATCTTTTTCAAATGGCGTAGATCAAAATCAGACTGTAAAAACCATGCAGTCTGATCTTTGATCTACATCATCTTGAGAAATGTTGTATCCATTTATTTGGTAGTGAAGAGTTAAGGAAACATTAAGTCTGCGTATGAACTCTGTTCAACATGAACTCAAATTTTATAAGCTGCGGTTCTAAGCTTAATACCACTGTTTATTTCATGCTTTTCGGTAGTTTATTGAGAAATAATAGTGGATTATGGTTTGTTATTTCACGGTTACGACCAGTGAAAATACCGATTTTGTACTTTCTAACTCTTCAATTGAAGGTGGAAACAGTAGTTCCTACGCACTAGTTACCTAAGTAATCAGCATGTGCCATTCAAACAGAAAGAAATATAACATAATTTACGCTATATTTCTCACGCTTCACGTAACATTGTAATGCATTGTTATGTGAGAGGGGTACACCACAGGAAATTACAGAAAACAACTGTACTGGATTTTGATGATAGCCCCAACAAGAAAGGGGTTGGAAGCATGAAATAAATAGAATATTTGTTGTTTTTTTTTCGGTGAAAGATCAAAATTTATTTCATCTCGTGAACATCATCTGTAATATTTTCACTTGTGACTTCACCACTCTTGAAAATATTAACAATGATGTTCACTTGATGAAATAAATTTCGATCTTACAAAAACAATAACAAATATCCTCTGTATACTTTACCTGGAACAGCAAGTGAAAGATCGAAATTCATTTCATCTTGTGAACATCATCGGTAATATTTTCACTCGTGACTTCACCACTCTTGAAAATATTACCAATGATGTTCACTTGATGAAATAAATTTCGATCTTACAAAAAAAACCAAACAAATATCCTCTATATACTTTACCTGGAACAGCAAGTTTGGCTTGATTGTACACAACAACAGCAACATCTCCCTTCAACACCTTATCATCCACTTTTTGCTCTGCTTCCAGTGTTTCCATCACCACTTCTTGACGTTTTCTCATCTACAATATCAAATTTAACCCTTTATCACAAAAACCCGACTTTAAACGACCCTGAGAAAGAAGCCTTTTGAAAACATTGTGGGAAAAGAGAAAACGCTGGTAACCAGCATTTTCTCCTTTTCCCACAATGTTTTTTAACCTATCAAAGACAATTTCCACAATTTGAGCCTCATTTAAATTGTCGTCTGCAAATGCTTTCAATTTGGACAAGTCTACATTTTTGTTGTGTAGTAAAGAGTTAACTCTACCTAGTTGACATTTTTTTTTTTTAACTTTTTGTATGGTAAAGGCAACATTAGGTGGTGCTATAGTGGACAGTGAAGATCAACATCAATTTACTCATTAGTGGTACATCTAATTTCTCTTTCTGTCACAACATTTTCAAGAGAATCTTGAAGCAAATTAAAAAAATATTGTCTACAGGAAAAGCTGTTGCTGTGATATAACAAAAATAATGTTAAAAGCATCATTAATACTTATTGAAACAAACAAAACCTTTACCACTTGATCACCCAAACAATCCCTATTGAAAGTGTAAATTGCATTTTAAATAAATTTTTTGCAAGTGGGAAAAAAAAAGTTTATACAAGAAAATTCTGAAGGTTGATTTATCTCTTGAATGTAACTTTCTTTTGCTTGTATTATCTGACCAATTATTTTCTTTTTCCAAAATTTGGATAAGAAAAAAACTTTCATATAAAGGGAGATGGTTGACTTTTACATAACCTCATACTCTTCTGCAGATAACTTTTTTCTTAACCGTCAACCAAGAAATGTTTTGTCCTAATGACCCTGATGCAGAGGGTTACTGAAAACATTGTGGGAAAAGCAGAAAACGCCAATAACACAAGTAACCAGCATTTTCTCCTGTTCGCACAAAGAGGAATCTCATCATTTGAGCCATCTTCAATTTGTCGTCTTCAAAAGCTTTCAATTTGGGCAAGTCTAACAAATTTCCATGTGGTAGAGGGTAAACCTGCAATACACCATGATGGGAAAAAATGTTGGGCAACTTTTTTTTCATACTTTATTATGGATACACTAGGAAGTTGTTTTAAAGAAGTCAAACAAGCTTCAGAACATAAGGGGAACCCCAAGTTTTAATACTCCTGAAGGAGAAGGCTTTGAAAACACTGTGGGAAAAGGAGAAAATGCTGGAAACTAGCATTTTCTCCTTTTCCCACAATGTTTTCTACCCTTTCTAAAACAATTTTCAATTTTTTAATGCACATTTATTTTGTTGTCTGCTTGATTGATTGATTGTATGGTGTTCAACGCCGTTTTCAACATTATTTCAGTTATATCGCTGTGGCCAGTGCACCCATAAATGCTTTCCTGTAGTTTGTTTTACCAGCACTATGCACAATGTTCTTTCCAAGCCACTGGTTGCTTTCCAACATAACTGTCAAATCCTGTCGCAATGACTATCACCAATCCTCAGAAAGAAATTGGCTGAGCCGGGGATCAAACCAGCGAACCCCTGTTCTCAAGTCCTGTACGCTACCGCCTGTGCTACCAGGGCTCGGCTTTTGTCGTCTGCAAATGGTTTTAATTTGGACAAGTCTAAAATTTTGTTGTTTGGCAAAGAGTTAAGAAAGCAAGGACACTGAGGAGAAGGTATCAATTTACAGTGTTTTATCTTGGATGTGTCTAAAATAGGTATACATGTTATTCATTATTCAAGGTATGTACTGAAAATATGAATATTTTCTCACCTTTTCTGCATACAACAGTTCAAATCTGAAATACTGCAAGAGAAAAAAAAAATGTCTATCTCAACAGTTTATTGGATGAAAAAACTTTGGACTGGTCAAAATTTAGCACATTTACAGGTGACAAATCAAATGTGGCTAAAATGATGGCATTTGTCTCTGAAAGGGTAGAAAAGGTTATGGGAAAAGGAGAAAATGCTGATAACCAACATTTTCTCCTTTTCCCCAATGTTTTGAAAAGCCTTCAACAAGGTTGTAGGGAAAAATGGGATGGTTTGGTACAGAATTAACTCATTCATAAATCACCTTGTTTGTGTATTTGGTGCAGTTTTCCACAGTAGTTTTGGTAGATATAATGACAGCCTGTACACCTATCCATTACTTCCTATTTTCTTCACCAGAGCTATGCGAAACATTCTCTCCAAACCTATAGCTGCTTCCCCTCATTAACACAGTCAAAACAATCAAAACTAAGAACAACTATGTTGACTCTAGATTTGAATTCACAAACCTTCAATTATCAGTCCTGTGCTTTAGTAATAAGCTGTTGAGGTTCTGCACTATAAAATCAACACATTGTTTCATTCAGCATCATAAGACTGAATTCAATGTCACACTCAAGAAGTCACCAAGATCTGACCAAGACTTTTTGAGCAGGACTTTATAAATCATACCATATTTATACTATTTCCTTATATTGGTGCCTTAACCCTTTACCACACAATCCCGGGTTTTAACGACCCTGAGAAAGAGGCCTTTAGAAAACATTGTGGGAAAAGGAGAAAATGATGGTAATCAGAATTTTCTGCTTTTCCCACATTGTTTTCTACCCGTCCCAAAAATTTCAATTTTTGATTCACCTTTATTTTGTCATCTGAAATGCTTTCAATTTGGACAAGTGTAAAATTTTGTCGTACGGTAAAGGGTTAAATTAATGACAAGAAAATTGTAAAGTATAACATGCAAGGTAATGCAGTATTATATAATTACAAGGGGAAGCTACTGGTAACAGCTAAAGTCAAATTCAAACTTGTCCAAAGACATATCAAATTAAGCTGTACTGAATAGATTACTCCTTGAAAGGGTAGAAAGCATCATGGGAAAAGGAGAAAATGCTTATATCTAGCATTTTCTCCCACAATGTTTTCAAAAGCTTTCTTCTACAGATTTTTTACAACATGGGATCGCTTGATAAGGCTTAACTCTTCATCAAAAATGAAAATTTTAGACTGATCCAAATTGAAAGCATTTGCAGACGACAATCTAACTGTTGCAGAAATTAGAAAAATTTTCTTTAAAAAGGGAGGAGACATCATGGAAAAAGGAGAAAATGCTGGCTACCAGCATTCTCTCCTTTTCCTACAATGTTTTCAAAATTTCTTTTCCTTGGTGTTGTTAAAACTCAGGATTGTGCAGTAAAGGGTTAAATGCTGGTAACTAGCATGTTCCCCTTTATCCATGTTTTAACCCTTTCCCAAACAAGCCCTGGTTTTCACGTGTCTGCAGTACAAGTCTTTTAAAAAAACAGTGTGGGAAAAGGAGAAATTGCTCGTAAATTTCCCGCAGTGTTTTCTACCCTTTTTGAGAAGTTTCTGCCATTTTCATCAAATTTAAAATTGTTGTCTGCAAGTTCTTCAATTTGGACCAGTCTAAAATTTATCATTTGGGAAAAAGCCTCCTTCTACAGGATTGCTAAAGAACAGGATTATTTGGTACAGATTAAATCTGTTGTTGAACAAGAGGAACAGTGGCTTAAAGCGCTCACCTGAGTAAAATCATCTAGGACTGACAAAGCTGAAGAGATCCTGGATGTAATGATAAAACACATAAGTGTTGGTGACCTACTTTTAGACAGACTTTATCTATTTTTGAACTTTTCAGAGGTATCATCCAGACAAACATTCTGGCAGAGTTTCATGTGCATTGGACTGAAAAAATTGCCTACACAGTACACATAAGGTCTTACCCATTGACCTACTTTTTTAACAGACATGACCCAATTTTAAACTTATCCTAGATATTATAAAGAAAAACATTCTCACCAAGTTTCATGAGCATAAGGCTGAAAATGTGGCCTCTAGAGTGCACACAAGGTTTTTCTACGGTTTGGCCCAGTGATCTATTTTTTGACCCGAGGTAACACAATTATGTACTTGTCCAAGATATTATCAAAACAAGCATTCTGACAGATTTTCAGAAGTATTAGGCTGAATATGTGGCCTCTAGAGTGCACACAAGGTTTTTCTAAGATTTGGTCCAGTGACCTACTTTTTGACCTGACATAACCAAATTTCACCCTTGTCCAAGATATTATCAAGACAAACATTCTGATCCAGTTTCTTGAGTATTTGGCTTAATCTGGTTTTTAGAGTGCATCAAAGGTTTTTCTAAGATTTGGCCCAGTGACCGTTTTGACCCGATGTGACTCAATTTCAAAGTTGTCTGAGATTTTATCAAGCCAAACAATCTGACAAAGTTTCATGAGTATTGGACTGAAAATGTAGCCTCTTGAGTGCAAACAAGGTAATTGTTGACTCCCGTACGGTGCATGACTGACACAGCACAATCACAAAAGCTCACCTTTAGCACTTTGTGCCCAGCTGAGCTGAAAATTGTTTGAAATGATGAAAAGGATCTGTAATGAAATTGCTTTGTCAATACATGTCTATCATGAAAATATCATGCTGACAGTATGTCTTTACCTCCAGCCACAATTTCTTGGATTCCTTGTTAAACCTCAGTCCACGCTGTAAGAGATTTCTCGCTGTATCAGGATTGGCGTTGTCTTCAAACTCCCACTTGGCAGCATAAATCCACAAGTCTGTAAGATAGCAATTACGTACGAGAGGGAGACACATATTTATGTTTAACAGTATACAAAGCTTACACCAAAATAGCTGCCTGCCCTGATAAGTCACTAACTAAGCCCTTACCAACAATCCAGAATTACTACAATCCTTTGGAAAGAGGCTGTTGAAAACATTGTGGAAAAAGAAGCCGGCTAAAATTTGTCTGATACAGAGTTCACTTTATCCCCTATGCAAATTAATGTTGTCTGCTGCAACTTTGGTCAAGCAATAATGAAAATACCTATCTGATAAGTGTTCTTGGCCACTTTCACCACTATTTTAGTCATATCAAAGGGAAAGGTTAGTTAGTCATATTAACAACAAGCTTACTGACAATTTACCGTGAACAAAACAATCTTATGTTTGAATGACTCTAAAGAAAAGGGCTTTAGAACACATTGCAAGAAAAGGATACAATGCTGGTATATTCAGCATTTGCTCCTTTTCCCACAAAGTTTTCTACCATTTCAAAGACAGAAATTGTCTATTGAGTTCCATTTCAGTTTTGTCTGCAATTGCTTTGAATATGGCTGAGTCTGGAATTTTGTTGTTTAGTGAGGAAAGAACCCAACAGAAATCTTGGATACTTTACCTTGTTTCTTGTTGTGCATCTTCAACATGGTAGTAAACAGTTTACTGACAGTTTTAATTTGTTTCTGAAATATACCAATAAAACACTAAAATATACTTTAACCCTTTACCGCACAATGCCGCCTTTTGACGCCCCTGGGAGAGGAGCCTTTTGAAAACATTGTTGGAAAAGGAGAAAATGCTGGCAACCAGCATTTTCTCGTTTTCCCACAATGTTTTCTAACCCATCAAAGAAAGGTTGCACCATTTGAGCCACACTGAAATTGTCGTCTGCAAATGCTTTCAATTTGGACAAGGCTAAAACTTTGTTGTCTGGTAAAGGGTTAATCAAAATACATACAGTAGTGAACAAATTAGTCAGTGAATCATTTTAAAGCCATCTAACACATGCACAGAGTTAACATAAATTGTACTTTTTAACCCTTAAAACACCTTTCACAGCTACAGATGCCTTTGCAGTCAGTCTGGATCAAGATCAGATTACACAAAGCATGCAGTCTGATCTTAGATCTACAATGTCCACTTGGCAAAGACATTCTGGACAAAAGCAACCATATAATTGCGATCATTTGGGTCTTATTTCTACATTAAAAGTATCATTTGGATTTACTTGGTGCACTAAGAGCAGAAAACATTTTAGAAATCATCTACCTATGTTATTTCATTCTGTATAAATATGAAAAAAAAAAAAGCAAAGTGCAACTTCAAACTATTTCACAGTTTTTGAGACATCACTCCTAACAGAAACATGGTTCATACACTACCATAGCAACAATGATTTTACATTCACCGAATTTTCATTTGTCATAACTCTTTAGAACACAATTCCAATTTTTACGACCCTGAGGAAGAAATCTTTGAAAACATTGTGAGAAAAGGCAAAGATGCTGGTAACCAGCATTTTCTCCTTTTCCCACAATGTTTTCTAACCTATCAAACATAAACTTCATCATTTGAGCCACATTTAAATTGTCCCTTGCAAATGCTTTCAATTTGGACAAGTCTACATTTTTGTTGTGTGTTACAGAGTTAATTATTCATCTTTCCAAGGGCGTTTTCCATGTCATCCATTGTAGATTTGTTAACCATTTACCGAACAATCCTGTGGTAAACAGGACTCTGAGGAAAGAGGCTTTACAAAACATTGTGGGAATACAGCATTTTATCCTAAACAGCATTTTATCCTATTCCAACAATGTTTTCAAGCCTCACAACAACAAATGTTATCATTTCAGCCACATTAAATTTTTCATTTGCAAATGTATTCAGTATGGACAAGTCTAAAATTTTGTCATTTGTTGTTTAATAACAAGTTTAAAAAGGGGATAAATTAAAAAAAAACTTTGACTGTATTGTGATCTCAACATTTTTCAAACAAATTCAGTATGTAGTTAGACTTACCCTTTGTTTGCAGAAAGCAATGTGAGACAGCCACAACTTGACATCCTCCTGTTGAAGAAGAAAGTGAGTACAAGTTAACCCTTTGCTACATAATACTGAGTTTAATGACCCTGACAGAGAAGGTTTTTCAAATATTGTGGGAAAAGGAGAGAAAGCAAGGAAGCAGCAATTTCTCCTTTTACCAGTGTTTTCTATACTTTCACAGACAAATGCCATCATTTGAGCCACGCTCAAATCTCATCTGCAAACACTTTCAATCTGGAAGAATCTAAAATTTTGTTGTCTGATGAAGCGTTAAACATTCTATATAGAAACAGACAGAGAACCCAAAACACCACACTCTAACAACATATGGCGTGCAACACACCAAAAGGGGCCTTTGGACATGTGCGTCAGATCACCCTGTGCAGTCGGTATTGACAAATTCGAGACAACATTTTCCGTTCTTATGTGATTTTCTGTTTCATGAAAGTCTACTTTATGACAAACTCTTATGTAGTAATAAACTGCCGTCTCAGATAAGCCTGCGTGGACTGTGCAGGCTAATCTGAGACAACACTTTACGCTAATGTCAGAAGGTCTCATTTCACATGTTGCGAGCCATATGGTGAAATGGGAGGTTATTCTCTACCAAAAAAACCATTGTTCTGATGAACTTTTAACTCTTTACCACACGACAAAATTTTAAAACCAATCCAAATTGAAAGCATTTGCAGAAGACAAATTAAATGCAACTCAAGAACTGAAATTTGTTTTGGAAAGGGTAGAAAACACTGTGGGAAAAGGAGAAAATGCTGGTAACCAGCATTTTCTTCTTTTCCCGCAATGTTTTCAAAAGGCTTCTTTCCCAGGATCGTTAAAAGTTGGGATTGTGTGGTAAAGAGTTAAGAACAAAGCTTTTGGTAATGTTATGGGAAAAAAAATGTAGGTATAGCGCATTTCTCTCTTTTCAACTATGTTTTCTATCCTTTCAAAGACAGGTTCCGTCAAATGAGCTACATTAAGCCTTTACCGCACAATACTGCCTTTTAACAACCCTGGGAAAGAAGCCTTGTGAAAACATCGTGGGAAAAGGAGAAAATGCTGGTAAACAGCATTTTCTCCTTTTCCCACAAGGTTTTCTACACTTTCACAAACAATTACTATCGTTGCAGCTAAATTGAAAATGTTGCCTGCAAATGCTTTCAATCTGGGCCAGTCTAAAATTTTGTTGTTTGGTAACGAGTTACTTTGTTACACATAACTACTTGCAGATGAGGTGTAGGCAACCAACATTTTCTCCTTGTTTCATAATATTTTCAAAGACAAATCACATCATTTGAGCCACATTCAAGCTGTTGTCTGCAAAACTTCTCAAGATGGAGGGGTCTAAAATTATACAGTCTAGTGCAGACTTCACCCTTACAAACGATCCCACATTTCAATAATCCTGAGTGAGAAAACTTATGAAACAAGAGGGCCATGATGGCCCTGGGTCGCTCACCTTAGTAGAGTGCCTTTAAAGTTTTTCTTTAATTTGACCATGTGACCTAGTTTTTGACCGCAGGTGACCCAATTTCAAACCCATATTTCATGAAGACAAAAATTCTGACCAATTTTCAAGTCAACTGAGCAAAAAATGTGGCCTCGAGTGCCCTAAAGATATTTCTTTAATTTGACCTAGTGATCTAGATTATGACCCCAGATGACCCAAATTTGAACTGGTCTTTGACTATATCAAAAGAAACATTTTAACCAATTTTCAAATCAAATGAATAATAAATGTGGCCTCTAGAGTGCCAACTAGCTATTTCTTTAATTTGACCAAGTGACCTAGTTTATGACCCCAGTTGACCCAAATTCAGACTCATGTGAGATTTTACAAAGACAAACATTCTGACCAATTTTCAAGGCAATTAAGCAAAGAATGTGGCCTCTAGAGTGCCCACAAGGTATTTCTTTATTTTGACCTAGTGACCTATTTTATGGTTCCAGGTGACCCAAATCCAAACTCATCTGGTATTTTATCAAGACACACATTCTGGCCAAATTTCAGGTCATTTGAGCAATAAATGTGGCCTCCAGAGTGCAAACAAGGTATTTCTTTTATTTGACCCAGTGAACTAGTTTATGACCCAAGTTGACCCAAATTAATCTTATGTGAGACTTTATAATGACAAACCTTCTAACTAATTTTCAAGGCAATTGAGCAAATAATGTGGCCTCGAGAGTGCCAACAAGGTATTTCTTTAATTTGACCTAGTGACCTAGTTTATGACCCAAGATGACCCAATTTTGAACTCAATGAACTTGTTGCGCTTAGATGGGCAAACAAACTTAGAAGAGAATCACTACGTACCAAATATCAAAGCTCTAAGCCTTCCAGTTTTAAAGAAGAATTTTAAAGTTTTCCTTCTTTGTTCCTATGTTCGAACTTGTGACCCCCGGGGCTCGGCCAGTTTTGACCCAGGGGCATCATATGAACAAACTTCCTAGAGGTCCACTAGGAAATGCTACATACCAAATATCAAAGCTCTACACCTTCCCGTTTAAGAGAAAAAGAAATTTAAAGTTTTCCTTCTTTGTTCCTATCTTCGAACTTGTGACCCCCAGAGCGGGGCCAGTTTTGACCCAGGGGCATCATATGAACAAACTTGGTAGAGGTCCACTCTGAGATGCAACATACCACATATCACAGCTCCTCACCTTTCGGTTTCAGAAAAGAAGAATTTTAAAGTTTTCCTTCTTTGTTCCTATGTTTGAACTTGTGACCCCAGGGGCTGGGCCAGTTTTGACCCAAGCAGCATCCTTGGAAAAAACTTGGTAGATGTCCACTAGGAGATGCTACATGCCAAATATCAAAGCTCTATGCCTTCCCATTTAAGAGAAAAAAGAAATTTAAGTTTTCCTTCTTTGTTCCTATGTTTGAACTTGTGACCCCTGGGGCAGGGCCAATTCTGACCCCAAGGGCATCATATGAACAAACTTAGTAGAGGTCTACTAGGCGATGCTACATACCAAATATCAAAGCTCTATGCCTTCTATTTTTACAGAAGAAGATTTTGAAAGTTTTCCTTCTTTGTTCCTATGTTGGAAATTGTGACCCCCGGGGCGGGGCCAGTTTTGACCCCAGGGGCATCATATGAACAAACTTGGTAGAGGTCCACTAGGAGATGCTACATCCCAAATATCAAAGCTCTATGCCTTCAAGTTTCAGAGAAGAAGATTTTTAAAGTTTTCCTTCTTTGTTACTATGCTCAAACTTGTGACTGCCGGGGTGGGGCCAGTTTTGACCCCAGGCGCATCACATGAACAAACTTGGTAGAGGTCCACTAGGCAATGCTACATGCCAAATATCAAAGCTCTACGCCTTCCAGTTTCAGAGAAGATGATTTTTAAAGTTTCCCCTCTTTGTTCCTATGTTCGAACTTGTGACCCCCGGGGCAGGGCCAGTTTTGACCCCAAGGGCATAATATGAACAAACTTGGTAGAGGTCCACTAGGAGATGCTTCATGCCAAATATCAAAGCTCTATGCCTTCTAGTTTTACAGAAGAAGATTTTGAAAGTTTTCCTTCTGTGTTCCTATATTGGAAATTGTGACCCCCCCGGGCGGGGCCAGTTTCGACCCCAGGGGCATCAAATGAACAAACTTGGTAGAGGTCCACTAGGAGATGCTACATCCCAAATATCAAAGCTCTACGCCTTCAAGTTTCAGAGAAGAAGATTTTTTAAGTTTTCCTTCTTTGTTACTATGCTCAAACTTGTGACTTCCGGGGTGGGGCCAGTTTTGACCCCAGGGGCATCATATGAACAAACTTGGTAGAGGTCCACTAGGCAATGCTACATGCCAAATATCAAAGCTCTACGCCTTCCAGTTTCAGAGAAGATGATTTTTAAAGTTTCCCCTCTTTGTTCCTATGTTTGAACTTGTGACCCCCGGGGCAGGGCCAGTTTTGACCCCAAGGGCATAATATGAACAAACTTGGTAGAGGTCCACTAGGAGATGCTACATCCCACATATCAAAGCTCTATGCCTTCTAGTTTTACAGAAGAAGATTTTTAAAGTTTTCCTTCTTTGTTCCTATGTTGGAAATTGTGACCCCCGGGGCGGGGCCAGTTTTGACCCCAGGGACATCATATGAACAAACTTGGTAGAGGTCCACTAGGAGATGCTACATGCCAAATATCAAAGCTCTACACCTTCAAGTTTCAGAGAAGAAGATTTTTAAAGTTTTCCTTCTTTGTTACTATGCTCAAACTTGTGACCCCCGGGGCAGGCCCAGTTTTGACCCCAGGGGCATCAAATGAACAAACTTGGTAGAGGTCCACTAGGAGATGCTACATACCAAATATCAAAGCTCTGCGCCTTCTAGTTTCAGAGAAGAAGATTTTCAAAGATTTTGCTTTTTTTTCCTTTTTGTTGCCATGGCAACCAGAGTTGTTGGTGGAATTAAATTCTTTGAACAATTTTGGTAGAGCTTCACCCAAGGAACATCCCTGCCAAGTTTCATCAAGATTGGCCCAGTGGTTTAGGAGAAGAGGATGTTTAAAGAAATTGTTGACGGACGACGGACGACGGACTCCGGACATAGGGCGATCACAATAGCTCACCTTTAGCACGTTGTGCTAAGGTGAGCTAAAAATGGTGGGAAAAGGAGAAAGCACTTTCTCCTGTTCCTCCTATCATTTATGTTTTCCACCATTTTAGCAACATTCAATTCAAACCTTGTCATAGAGAACAGACTTTAATAAAACTGATATTTTCAGTTACAGTGATAAACACCAGGGTTCGTATTCATAAACCATTCTTAAGACCCTTCTTAGTCTCATTTTCCAAGATTTTCTAATTATGAAAGCAACACAACTTCTGATTGGCTAAATCAAATGGTTTAGCCAAACCAAATGGTTTAGCCAATCAGAAGTTGTTTTACTTTCAAATTTAGAATATTCTGGAGAATAAGACTTAGAACATTCCTAAGAATGGTTGGTCAATACAGGCCCTGATACTGCAATCTATTGGCTCTTTTTGTCAGAATATCTCACAAAAGAGAACAGATTCAGATACATGTTCTTCACAATGAAACAATGGTCTACACCGTCTATAAAAGCAACTAAAGTTGTAAAACTTAAACTTGTTACTATGTTGACTTACACTGAATCTCAAATGGGCCATCTGGAATAAAGAAAAAGAAAGGATAATTATCAAGCTATCAACAGTACTTTCATCTTTTTCTACTACTACATTGTAACATGTATGTATAACTGCTCTTCAAATATTTACTGCTTATATACATATATTAGAAAAACATGTTTTCTTCTTGACCGTTTTAAACCCTTTACCAGCTGGCAAAATTTCAGCCTTGTCCAAATTGAAAGCAATTGCAGACGACAATTTCAGTGTGGTTCAAATGGTGCATTTTCTTCTTGATTGGGTAGAGAACATTGTGGGAAAAGGAGAAAATGCTGGTTACCAGCATTTTCTCCTTTTCTCACAATGTTTTCAAAAGGCTTCTTTCCTTGGGTCTTTAAAAGTCAGCATTGCATGGTAAAGGGACCCTGAGGAATAAAGGTTTTGGTAACCTGCATTTCCTCCCTTTCCCACAATGTTTTCGACCCTTACAAAGAGAAATTCCATCTTTTTAGCCACAATCAATTTTGTCGTCTACAAATGCTTTCAATTAAGACAGGTCTAATATTCTTTTACAGAGTTAATCAAGGCGTTGCCAGTTTAAATCCGAGCTCCACCAAGCCCTTCATGAGGACTGACGACTGTCAATGCAATAGGGTCTATCTCCTATTCCTCTCTCATTTATGAACATTGTTTCAATGATATTTATAATGGGAAAACAGTCACTTAACTCTTTACCACACAATCCCTACTTTTAACAACCCTAAAAAAGAAGCCTTTTGAAAACATTGTGGGAAAAGGAGAAAATGCTGGTAACCAGCATTTTCTCCTTTTCCCACAATGTTTTCTACCCCTCCCAAAACAAATTTCAATTTTTCAGTCACATTTCTTTTATCGTCTGAAAAATGCTTTCAATTTGAAACAGTCTAAAATTTTGTCGTTTGTTAAAGAGTTAATTAGAAAGAGTGTTGTGCGATTAACTCTTTATCAAACGACAAAATTCTTGACTTGACCAAATTGAAAATATTTGCAGTCAACAAAATAAACGTAGCTCAAAAGAGGTCATCAATCTTTGACATGGTAAAAAATATTGTGGGGAAAGGTGAAAATGCTGGCTTCCAGCATTTTCTTCTTTTCCCATTATGTTTTTAAAAGCTTTCTTCTTCAGGGTTGTTAAAACTCAGGATTGTGTTGTAATGGGTTAACCCTTTCCCAAACAAACCCTGGTTTTCACGTGTCTGCAGTACAAGTCTTTTGAAAACACTGTGGGAAAAGGAGAAATTGCTCGTAACGAGCAATTTCTCCTTTTCCCACAGCGTTTTCTACCCTTTTTGAGACCTTTCTGCCATTTTCATCAAATTTAAAATTGTCGTCTGCAAACTCTTTCAATTTGGACCAGTCCAAAATTTGACGTTTGGGAAAGGGTTAAACTGGCAAACGATCATTCCAGGAACCGATAGATAGATGCACTGTTCCCTTGAAATGACCAAAATAATGTTCAAAATAACACTCACCTTTTACCAAAATATCCTGAGTTTTAACAACCCTGAGAAAGAAGGCTTCTGAAAGAGACTGTGAGGATAGAGGGAAAAAAGCTGGTAACCAGCATTTTCTCCTTTTCCCCACAATATTTTAACTATTTCAAGGACAAATACTGATTTGTTGTCTACAAATGCTTCCAACTCTGACAAGTCTTAAATCTTGCTGCCCAATAAAGTTAGACACCATGAATAAATTCTGACTATCAAAACCCATAGCCAGATTGGACTTTAAAAAAACTTAAAGACCCTGAGGTATTCTTTTTATGTCTTGCAGCAGAACATGTTTGAAAACTGTGTGAAAAAAGGAGGAATCACTTGCAACAAGCAATGTCTCCTTTTCCAACAATGTTTTCAAAAGCTGTCCCTTACAGCGACCTGTAAATTTAAAGTTTCAGTTTTCAGTGCTAGACATATGAGGAAAAAATTCATGATCTTACCACGTTTTCAATGGAAGTCTTCAAGAGATGTGCAGCATAGGACTAAGTCAATCAACCATTTACCAAACACACAAAGGTTTTAACAACCCTGATGAAAAAGGTCTTTGAAAACATAATGGGAAAAGGAGAAAATGCTGGAAACCAGCATTTTCTCACTTTCCCATAATGTTTTCTACTTTATGAAAGACGACTAGCATCACTTGAGCATCATTTGATTCATCAGCTGCAAAAGCTTTCAATTTGGATGAGTCTTCAATTTTGTTGTATGGAAAAGAGTTGATTCTTACCCTGCTATGAGCAAAGATGGTTGAATTTTGCAAAGAGTGTAGACCCAGATAAAGCAACACATATTTGCAGATCTGATCTTGGCCCATACTCTCCACTCCTCTGGTAATGGTTTCAGTCATACAATACCCTGTAACCCTTTACCAGACGACAAAATTTCAGCCTTGTCCAAATTGAAAGCATTTGCAGACGACTATCTCAATGTGGCTCAAATGGTGCAATTTTTCTTTGATAAGGTAGGAAACATTGCAGGAAAAGCAGAAAATACTGGTTACCAGCATTTTCTCCTTTTCCCACAATGTTTTCAAAAGGCTTATTTTTCAGTCGTCAAAAAGCGGCATTGTGTGGTAAAGGGTTAACCCTCTACCAAACAATCTTGAGATTTAACAACCCTAAGAAACATGGCTTTTGAAGAGATTGTGGGCAACAGATATAATGCTGGTAACCAGCAATTCTCCTATAACAATGTTTTCTCCCTTTCACAGATGCATTCCATCATTTCAGATCATTTACTTTGGCAAAAGCAAAGGCTTTCAATTTGGACAGGTCTAAAAATTTTGCCTAATGGTAACGATTAAAATGCAAATTATCTTGATGAAAATCTATCATTGTGACTGTCAACAGTATTAACCTTTAAAGCACCTTTCACTTCTCTAGTTGCATGTGCAGCCAATGTAGATCAAGATCAGACTGCAAAGAATCTGCAGTCTGATCTTTCATCTACAATGTCCATTTTGCTGAAACACCATAGACTACAGGCACCATGATATTGCAATTATTCTGGTCATATTTCTGAACTAAAACTGTTGGTTGGGTTTATTCGGCACTCTAAGGGTTAACCCTTTACCACATGACCAAATTTTAGACTTGTCCAAATTGAAAGAATTTGCTGACAACAAAATAAATGACTTAAAAATTGAAATGTATTGTCAGAAAAGTAGAAATATTGTGGGAAAAGGGGAAAATGCTGATTACCATGTTTTCGAAAGTTTTCTTCCTATTGGACATTAAACTTGAGAACAGGAGGTTGCTGGTTCGATCCCTGGCTTGGCCAATTTCTTTCCGCGGATTGACGATAGTCATCGCGACAGGATTCATTCCTCTCTCACCGCTGACCATTGTTTCGACGATGGTTATGTGGGAAAGCAGCCTGTGGTTTGGAAAGAATATTGTGAGGAGTACTGGTAAAAGAAACTCCAGAAAAGCATGGATAGGTGCACTGGCCGCCGTGATATAACTAAAATAACATCAAAAACGGCACTAAAGTCCATACAATCAATCAATCAATCAATTGGACAATAAAAGTTGTGATTGTGTGGTAAAGGGTTAAAATTGGGGGATAGGGACTAACACTTGTCTTACTCTAAATAGCTGATTAATTCTTGCTTCAATCTTGAAGTCAATCTCCACCCTTTTAAAGAAGTATCTAAGTTCCTGAAAAAAAATAACCACAGAATATTTTACACTATACCATAATTATGTCAGATGACTTTTTCCCTATCACAGCAGTTCATTTTGATTGGAAAGAAGAAGCTGCTGGTAATTATCAGTATCTCCTTTTGCCAAAATACATGCACATTCAAAGATTATAATTATATACATGTATTATATTATATATACTTTTCCACAATCAAACTATTAGTCATATTTATAATTCGGATGTTACGAAAATCTTTCCTCAGTTGTTACCGACAAACGTTCTTCAGAGAGTAGCGGGATAAACCTTTACAACACAGTTTTAATGACCCTGACAGAGAAGGCATTTGACAATATTGTGGGAAAAAGAGAAAATGCCGGTAATCAGGATTTTTTTCCCTTTTTCTTAGTGTTTACTACCCTTTCTCAAACAAATTCTATAATTTGAGCCAAGTTTAACTTGTTGCCTACAATTGCTTTCAATATGGATGAGGCTAAAACTTTGTCATCTGGTAGTGAATGATTTATATCAGTTTTGACATGTTCTTCCATGAATGGGAATCAAAGTCATCTTGAACATAAATATTTGAAACTATATATTCACAGAACAAGTGAAAGTAGAAAAACTTTAACAAATCAGCCATGCTCTGTGAAAAGGGGGCTTAATCCATTTGCGAAAGTATCGACCCATGTCAGCCTGAGCAGTGCGCGCAAGCCTACCTGGGCCAAAACTTTTCACTACTGGTAAATTTTCTGTATGTCCAAGGACCCGTCTACCTCATTATTCAGTTGATTGTTTAAAAAAAAGGGTTTTATGGATCCATAATTATGTGATGGCTTAATCTGTGCAATGCATCACAGAGATGCATTAAGCCCCCTTTTGCCAGAGCATGGCTCAAATACATGTATACACCTTTGCATTTACCAGGTTATTCTTTTATCCAAATGTATTGAATGCCTAGCAAACCCTGAGTTGCCCTTGCAGATAGAACAGATCAAGATCAGATTCTATAGAATGGTCAATGGAATCTTGGATCTATACTGTATGACATCATGTAAGAAATCCTGATTCAAACAGGCTTGACCATTGCAATGTTGTATTATTTACTTGTTACACACATTTTCCTCTTCTGTTTTCCCCATACTGTTTTTGACCCTTTCAAAGACATATTCCATCATCTCAGCCATGTATAATTTTGTCATCTGCAAATCCTTTCAATATGAAAGAGTTTGAAATTTTATTGTCTAGGAAACAGTAAAGAAAATCGGGTATTCAGTTCATAAAAAATTCTCCAGTAGAAAATACTGCTAAAGAAAAAGGGCTATTTGTACATGAATCAACTCTTACCAAACAAAATGTTTGACTTGTCTAAATTAAAAGCATTTGCAGCAGTCAAATCAAATGTTGCTCACTGAAATGATGGGCTTTTTTTCTTTTTCAAAGAGCAGAAAACATTGGGAAGAAAGGAGAAAATGCTGGTAACCATCATTTTCTCTTTTTCTTACAATGTTTTCAAAAAGCTGCTTTCTTGAGGATCAATGAAACCCATTATTATCTGACAAAGGGTGAATATATACTTACTTGTCTTCTTTTCCTAATAAGAGCAAGTAAATTGATTTCATACTGAAAAACAAGAAAAAAGAGTTGGCTTATTGGATGTTCTGTGAAAGAAATATATAGATATGTTCTGTACTTGCATATTCAATATTAATCATCAATGAAGATTTAGGCACAAATTATGGTACCAGTATGTCAGTATGTTTCCATCAAAGAACTTGAACAGATTTTCGATACTAACAGTGATGCATGGTCCCAATGACACTAAAATTTTAGACAAGGCTCCTGAGATTCAGCATTTTAGACCTCAATATTCTAAGTAATGGCTTTGGGTCCCCTAACAGTGAATACCTGACACTAACATTATCATAAATTCAGAGTCTGTATTTACCAACCAATCTTTTCAGTATTCTTAGTCTAGTTTTCAAGAATTGTCTAAATTTCAAAGTAATGGTATTTCTCATTGGCTAACCCATTGCAACTGTGTTACTTTCTAAATCTAAAATAAGACTGAAAGTGCAATTTAGAATGGTTGGTAAATACAGCAACTGGTTTCGAGATGCATTTCTTCAACCCTTTACCACACAGTCCTGACTTTTAACGACCCTGAGAAAGAAACCTTTTGAAAACATTGTGGGAATAGGAGAAAAAGTTGGTAACCAGCATTTTCTCCTTTTCCCACAATGTTTTCTACTCTACTCTACCCAAAACAAATTTCAATTTTCGGGTCACGTTTAGTTTGTCGTCTGCCAAAGCTTTCAATTTTGGACTGGTCTAAAATTTTGTCCTTTGGTAGAGTTAACCAGTACGTGTTGTAGTAACCACCTTGCAAAGTAAATGTACTTGTGTTTTCACTCTGGACAAGAGACCTCAATATTGCAATTTCAGGGCCAGTTTTTCAACAGTAGAGTGTACCCACATATTTCAAAATATCAGAAAGTGTAACCCCAGGATATGAATGCATGTTCTATATACAGTCTATGTAGTTTGATCTTGATATTCATTTACTGCAAAAGAACTGAAGTTGTGCTATCCTTTGTGGCATTCAGTTTCATCAACTGGACATGAGCATTGAACTGGGTCCCTTTCCCTTAGCTCTACCAGACAACAAATTTTAGACTTGTGCAAGTGGCAAGCATTTGTAGAATAACATGTGGTTGGAATGATGAGATAGGTCTTTGAAATAAGAAAAATCAGAGAAATGTAGAAAATGTATATGACCAGCATTTCCTCTTTTTCCCACAATGTTTTCAAAAGCTTCTTCAGGGTCTAAACACCAGATTTTTTTTTTTTTTTTGGTAAGAGGTAAACGAAAGACAGGACAGATTATAGACTTGCTTTTCATTCATTTTTTATCTGTATATCAGTGTCAAAAAAAGAGTCAGTTTCTTTACATATGAGCTCTGGCAAAAGAGGGCTTAATGCATCTCCGTGATCCATGATACCAATGAAGCCATCCCTTAATTATGGTTCCATAATAGCCACTATTTTTAACAACCGACTAAATCATGAGGTAGACTGGTCCTTGGGCATGCAGAAAATGAACAAGTAGTTAAAAGTTTCAGGAACACTTGTAACAAAAATATGTACCTGTATGTAATTAATGTAGTCTTCTTTTACTTTTGTAATTCTTTTCAACTTGTACTCAAAGGTCTTTCTTTTCATCACAATTTTTCTGAAAATCAAATTTAAAAAAAAAAAGGAATATCTATTAATTGTTTGTTCACTCACTGACACCATCAGATATGGAAATAGGTGGTCGGTGAATTTTAACACTTAGTGGCCAATTAGAAGCCAAAAGTAAACAACACAGGTGTTAAATTGCATTTAAGTTTAAATTATTAAAAGGTATGGGAATTATTGTGAAGATGACAATCTGGTCTTCTACCATGGGTCCAACTGTTGGTCGCTGGCAGAAAATTTGATTATAAAAGACAGTATATTTGGGTATGTGTAACAATACCTCTAGCCTTGGAGGCTAGGTGTGAAGTTCCACACCCGGAGACTCAAGGCAGAGTTCCAGGGAAGGATGGTATTCTAAATCCATTATTTCTCTTCCAAACCCTATGTTGTGAGTACTCATTAGAATCGTCTCAATGAGACAATTCTAATCAGTGAGACGATTCTAATGAGTACCTATAACATCGAGTTTAGTGGAGAAGAATAATATTTTCAGTTTTGAAATCAAAATCACTCCCTCCCTCTATCTGGAGCTCTGCTCAAGGGATACTGATACAGTACCATACCTTTTGACAACCCTACTACAAATGGCTCATGGTACAGCGATCATCCTGTACTTAAATCAGACTAAATTCTAACTCACTGAATATCTGTACCGAAATCAAAAAAAAAATTTTGCCATTTTTCTAGGGGAATTTAACCTTCAGGTAGATCATTTTATCTTTTAACCCTTTCCCAAACAAGCCCTGGTTTTCATGTGTCTGCAGTACAAGTCTTTTGAAAACATTGTGGGAAAAGGAGAAATTGCTCATAATGAGCAATTTCTCCTTTTCCTACAGTGTTTTCTACCTTTTTGAGAACTTTCTGCCGTTTTCATAAAATTTAGAATTGTCATCTGCAAACTCTTTCAATTTGGACCAGTCCAAAATTTGTCATTTGGGAAAGGGTTAAAGGTGCAAATCTTATAAATGCTGAAATGCCAGGTATAGCAACACTAAATACAGGGGTGACATAGGTTTGGGTCAAATACATGTTCAGCACTGAGAACATACCGAGCAAATTGATGCAAGGTTTCAATGAAATGGTAATCAAATAGAGATTATGCAGTAGAATAAATCTTAAATCCAAAAAAACAATTATGGACATTATTCTTAAATTCTTATTTTCTTCTTCAGTTAGAGTACCTAAGTCTTTCACATTACTTAACAGTGAAATCCCGCAATCAGTTTTTGCTTCCATGTATCCTTGCTCTCAGTGGCATACCTGAAAGGTCCACCAACTACTGTGTTGCCATAATCCATACAAACAATATCATTATCCTAATTAAAAAGCATTCATTTATCAATTGAACTTGCTTCAACCTATCTTTTTCGTTTGGTCCAAATGGTCCATGAAGTCCATGTTTGCCCTTATTAGCAGCTCCTATCACCACAATTCTATTAAAAGCGACCCGGCTGTTCGCTGCACGAGAGTCGGCTGCATTGTAAGTTTCAGTAATTGATAGGTTTGGCAGAAAGAACCTATCTATATAGATATCCTTATTCACCTTGAATGTTTCAAATATATATTTTCTTCAATTTTTGTGTAAGTAATTTGCAATGTTCCCACTGACATCTTTTTTTGGGAGTGCATGCACTCCCTGGGGTACAAGTTTGGGAGTGCAAGAGAAATTCTAGGAAAGCACATAATTATGACAATTTGAGAGCATCTATGGAGGAAAGTAAGGGTCTGTTGTACTGAAAATTTGTTTTGGTGAGTCTCACTCTGCATTCATCTGCTCTTGAAAACAATATGAATAATTTAAAAAGGAAGATGCTTGTAATGTTTCCTTACTCATGGGACTAGTTTCAGAGCGACAACTTACAACCTGATGGCCAGTAGAATTTTCCATTTCACTGTCAATTTCAGATACTAATTAGCTTTCGCTTATTGTTTTATACAGATATTTAAGTAAATTTACTGTTTAAAGTCATTGATAAAGCTAAACAGACAGTTTGAAATGCCTATGATCAGATAATGTCAAGCAGATTTTTGTTGTGTCATGGGTTTTCGCATTTTTTTTGCAGTGATCTTTTTTTCATGCCTTTTAAGTTTTGGAGTAATATTTTTGCATGATTTGCCAATTAGGGTAGCACGTAACTTCAAACCAGCATTTCAGAAAGTCCGCGTTTCTGCGTTTTTGACGCGCAAAATGAAAGCCTGACGCAACAAAATTAATGCATCGCGTCTTCCTTGATGCAACATAAATCACAATGAAAAAGGAACATAAAGTATTGATTCATTGAATAGATCTAATCTTACAAAATCGTCAAATTAATCTCTGCAAAATTATATCAAACCTGTTTTCTAACACAGAATTATTTGTTTCTGGTTTACACTGAATCGGTCTAAATGGCGACATTATTCTGTGTAACATCGCTGTCGTCTCGTCTATATTACTGTATGGAATCTGTACATAAACTTTTTGTCTGCGTTTTAAGCCCTAAATGGTCACTGACTTGCTGGAGTAATCAGGATGACAGACGAAAGTTTTTATTAGGTCTTTGTTTTCTACTTTTACCTTTAATACCAGACAATCATTTAAAACTTTTAGCACTATGCAACATCTACATACTGGCAATGGCAAACAACACATGGAAAAAAAAAAACAGGTTCAAGACCATGACGCGTAAAATTTCCAAATGACCCCCGAAATTCTAGACAGCGAGTAACAGATGACCCCCAAAATTTATGAGCTAGCAGAAACACTGTCAAAACCTGTAATTTTACACTAGAAAAGTGGATTGATACCATTGATACTTTTAAATAAATGACAACAGTTTGATGAGCGATGAAAACATTGAGTTTTACCACAATCAAGATACCTATTAGATATGTCAGAGTTTAGATCTTTCAAATATGTAAATACACTACTTGTTGCCAGTAGATTTGCTAGTGCTTAAGTTTTGGAGACATTCTTTCTAACTTGTCCCAAATAGGTCACTGGTGATCAACAACTGAAGCTTTGAAACCTGTGCGTGCATGCACATTTCACATCATGTTTTTGTGCATTATTATTCAATTCATTACGTGAATCACGCACATAATAAAAATTATGAGCTTAAATGGGAACCCTGATTTGATATCCATAAGGTTGTCATTCATTTTGTTTGATTCTAATTAATAAAAACAGCTGCTGGGCACTGTTAAAGCCAGGTAAAGGTGTCAGACATATCACACTGCATAATCTCTGTTTTTAATACTATTTTATCAAAACCTTGCATCAATTTGCTCTGTACTTGTGTTTGACCGAAACCTCTGTCACTCTAGTCCTATTTATAAGCCCCTACGTACGTTATTTTTCATTCTGACATTCATCGTGTACGTAGGGTCTTATCGGCTCCTTCATAGTTTCCTTTAGCAAACTCTCACATCGAATTTCGTCGCTGTTTGAACAGCAAATCTGGATACTTTTAACTGAACTTGTTCAATAAAATATACATCAGAAGTAAGACAAATGAATAATTTCTCGACTGAAAAAGGATATTTGTCCAAAACTTGCCTATTAATGAGCTAAATCCATTCCGATTCAACACCACTCTGTTTTGTTATGAATTGCCGTGGAAGAGATACGATTGTTCCGAATGAATCGTCATGTGCGGGTCAATGCAACTTACAGAATGGTATTATGTCTTTTTTTAAAACGAAATTTTGTTCGCTTCGGTCTTGTTTGATTATTGTAACAGATTTCGTTCATAAACTTAAAGTCAATTCTTATTTGTTATGCAACCGTCTGCATGACTGAAAAACATGGCGGCGACTCTGTCGGCAATCCAACTTGCGAGTGATTTTATTGAATTCTGAATGAATCTGCCCATTAATTATCTAGACAGCGGCTGAATATTTTCAAAAAAAGTTCTACCTACAGGTAAATGAAGTTCTCTTTCGTTATAATACTGGTTTTAGAGAGATCGGATTTGCTACATAGAACTGAATGGGACCCGTTTAGACGTTACATGCAATAAGAAAAATAAAATGTGAAATGTCTGATGATAAATGCTGAAAGGTAAATAGGCATGTATACGTCTAAATATTTGGACTACTGTCACTCCTGTATTTGTTACTCCCATATTGTGATTTTAGCATTTGTAAGCGCTACACCTTTTAGAAGTAACGTAGTCTACCTGACTGTAAACTTCCTCTCAGAGAAAAAAGCAAAATTTTTCTACAAGAATTGGGCAGATATTTTATGATTTTAATGTGCTGGAATTAAGTCAGACACATGTACTTGATATCATACCCTTGATTCTGAGGCAAGAGGTAGGGAACTGTACCTGGAGACACTGCCATTTTAAAATTGGGTAAAAACTAAAAAGTTGCCAAGTGCTCTACCTCTTGCTTACTTTTTATCCGATTTTGAAAATTATTTTTCTGTCGGTGACTGACATTTGGACCAACAGTATAATATCAAGTTGTCATCTTCACAATAATTTCCATACCTTTAAATGATCGTTAAAAATCGTGATTGTTTGGTTATTCACTTACTGGTTATGTTGACAAAACTTTTGACAGTACCTGATTTGCTTGCTAGTGAACAGTCCAGTTCTCTCCAACTGCTCCAGTTCAGGTAGCATGTCTTCCAACTTTCTTTCGACGTGTTCAGCCATCTTAAAAGTTGTGAGCGTATTCCCTCCGCCAAATTAAATAAATATAATGCCTAAATTTTGAGTAAAATTTTCCTGTTTAAAACCTCAAACACACGTTGTTTCAGAAAAGTTCGGGAAAGCTGAGAGCGGAAGTCGTTATTTTACAGACTTCATTTTAAAGAGCTTTCGAGATAATTGTTAAACAACAATGAAAATATTAACTGAAAAGTATTTTTGATTTTCCATCGCATGCAACGGGGATCATGCAACGGGGATCATGCAACGGGGATATATATATTCGATCTCTGCACACAATAATGCAAGGATCGTTCATTTTTCAGCTTTTAACTTTAATTTAATATAAAACTCTTGGTAAACGGTGGTAAACGATTTTGATAAGATTCAAAAACAAGAACAAAAATGAAAATCAACGATGATCTCAGTTGCAATCTGGAGCAGAAATCATTTTTAGATATGTATGATTCAAGGTCTTAATAAAGTATACGTCAAAAAAAAAAAAGAACTAGCTAGATCTAATCACTTTGAAGCATATTCTTCTGCAAAACGGAAAAGAAAAATTGTCTGCTATAATTGGAAGCGCGATATATAAAGCCAAGCCCGCGGTCGTGCAGTCGATAGCGTGTGGGACTTGAGACAAGTGGGCCGCTCAGGGGTTCGTATCTGCAGCTCAGCCACTTTCTTTCTGGGGGTTTATGATAGTCAATGCAACAAGATTTTTTCCTCTCCCAGTCGCGATTGTTTCGTCGATGGTCATGTGGGGAATCAGCTAGTGGCCTGGGAAGAATATTGGGCGAAGTACTGGTTGAAGAATCTCAGAGGAAGCATGGAAAGGTGCTATAACTGGAAATATGTTGAAAACGGCGTTAAACACCATACAAACATTAGTGCAATAATCAAAGTACTGGCGTCACTGAAAAATACATTAATCAGCCTTCTCTCACTTAGTCTTTCATAGTCTTAGCATGCAGCAATGGCCTGGACAAACTTTGTGCGTTGCCGCTGTGGAAACAACCGAAATACTTTTTACAAGAACTAGGTTTCTGAAAGCTCCAACTATTCACTTAACAGACAATGAGTACAGAGCCTTGCAGACCTAGGTCAGACCGCTCGGTTGTGTTTACAAGCTAATCTTGGTAGCCAGAAGAAATAATGACCGGGCTGTCATTACTTTAACCCTTTTACAATTCCCTGTGTTTCAACGACCCTGAGAAAGAAAGCTTTTGAAAACATTATGGGAAAAACAATAAAATGTTGGTAAACAGCATTTTATCCTTTGTACAAAGCCATCTCTACCTCTTGAATGACAAATCCCATCATTGTAGCCACAATTAAGTTGTCGTCTGCATATGCTGACAGTTTGGACGATTCTAAAATTTTGTTGTATCGTAAAAAGTTAAACATGGTGTACAACAGTCTTGATGAAAGTGTCCTTGGGTATGGTATCTTTCCGCAGCACCATAGTTGGTACATCATTGTCATCGGTGACTAAAGCGACTATCATACAACGTGGAGATTAAGATCAAGACGAAACGGAACGTCACAGTCTGTTTCAGCGTTGATTTGTCCGTCTATTACTCCTTTCTATACTTTGGTCAAGATATACCTCAGTGAAAATGTATCCGCCACAATCGTTGGGCCATTTTCAGATTTACAAGTCACACAAAGCGACACGCTCGATGGACAGGGAAATCCTTGTTTTGAACGATATGGATACATGTGGGAAAAGAATCAGTTGCTTGTTACTCTCAATTCTTCCCTTTTCCACGGTGTTTTCAAACAGTGGTCAGCGGAAGGGAAAGGGGCGACAAGTATTTTGTTCGGTGACGGATTTGATGCTATATTGCAAGAAAGTGACTGAAACACTGTCGTACACAGATCGCATAATTAACTTTGTGATTACAATCGAGCAAATCCAGTATTTACGACGGCTTATAGTGCAACCAAGAACGGGGCCCACCCTGGTCCAATGCGTTTGCAGTCATGAAATCCCGAGGTCTATTCCTACTGGCGATGCATGTCAAATTTCTGGACAATGCCTTTCAGACTCCAGTCAAGTACAAGTCACTAGTGCTAGGGAAGACATTGCTACTTGAGCCGTCACCAAATACTGAAACATATGCAGACCTACAACTGAAAGCAACGTAAAATACAATTCAAGCAATTCAGACAAAGTAACTTCGTATTCACCAACCATCCTACATTACATTCTTTGTGTAATTCAAAATTAAGAAAGTAAAACAATTTTTGATTGGCTAAATCATTTGGTGTAGCCAGTCACAAATTCTGTTACCTTCAAATTTAGAAAATTCTTGAATATAGGCCTTGATGCTAAGTCTTAGAGAAATATGTCTGTGTTACCGCTATTGGATTAGCTAGAACTACTTTGAGTATTCCAAAGCAAAACATGCGTAGATCCTCTTTCTTCTCAAGTTTATTTACTCTTTTGGTGATTTTTACAGTGCAATAATTCATGTCGCATCTAATTACATATTTTACGTCCAAAAGATATCGAGACGTTAAACACTTTCCGTTGATCTTTACCAGTCACTGTGACTTACGACAAAATGGTCACATACAGTCCGCGCTCTGGGCTAAATAACTTGTGAAGTTGTCAAAGATTTTAATTTCAGTAACTGAGATGTACAAAACAGATGATTTATCCTTTCGCTAACAAATTACAATTTGACTAACTACTCTTTTGAAAATCTGATACCTGAAGACCATGATTACCACCTGCATATGCCATTTTTTGTCTGACTTCAGACCACCTGTGAAAACATTGTTGTAGAAGGAGAAATTGTTCATAACAAAAAATTCTCCTACGCCCCATAATTTTTCCCACCTCGCCATGTCACGATTAGGTCTAAAACTGTATTCATGTTGGTTATCCATAACGTACCGTGAAGTCTTTTGCAGGTTGGTTTTACTGGGCAGTACCAATGCAAAAAGTCAAACTGTACATACTTAATTGTTTAATTCTTTCAGTGCTATAGGCGAAAAAGTGAGCTTTCGGGCATGGCATATATTAAGATTAAACTGCACAGAACGTGTCGTCTGATCTTTATTCTCAATCGCCATCTTATTTAGTCAAGTCTATAAGATACAAATCTAAAGAGTTTCAATGGCTTGTACTTCCAGTCGCCGAAGGAGGTCAAGTTCACATACATATTCGAAGCTGAAAGAGTTTTAGATAAATATAATAAACATGATACAGACATCATTTAGTGTAAAGATATCGATGGTTATTTCATTTCGTACATCTTATTTCTTATTAAATCCAGAATACGAAAACAAATGTCTTGCTTTACTTTCTCTAGACATGGCGGCAGGATTTGGGGAACTGACACTTTCACTACTGGGTCTGCTTTCCATATTTGTCCCGTGCTTATAACCTTGCTTACCACCTCCTCTCCAGCTTCTCGGAGATAAGCCCGCGGATCTGAAAGCGCCAACTGCTTTGACAACGTTTGTTGCATTCGTAAATTTGCGTGAAGCGTTTGATTTCCGAAGTTGTTCTTCCGGTAAATCGTCTAGCTGCTCATGACGACCAGGAATTTGGAATGATTTCACCACGGACAGCTTCGTCTCTGCGCGTTGCAGAGCCGGATGTATCGAGGTTTTTGCTTCCACCTTCTTGCGGCTTACCACGCCCTCAATTTCCTCTTCGATTCTACCAAGTCTAGAGTGCCTATTTAAACTTGTAGTCGAGTCCATGTGAACCAAAGCTCCACTTCCTCCCCGAGAGTGGCGACCAAATTCAAAATCACTTTCATACTCGTCCACTTCATCCCCAGATCCATGTGTATCCTCATTAATATCTGTTCCCTCTTTGTCGGGTTTTCGTTCACGCCAAACAGAAAACCGACTTTGCCTTGCCTTCCTCTTTACAGATTCAATATCAATTACTGTTCCCTCCTCTTTCAGTCGATCGACGCGTCTTTGTTGCAATAATTCTTGTCTTTCTTTAAGAAAGTCCAGTTTGGCTCGAAATCTAACTCTCTTCCTCTCTCCCGCTTCTCTGTGTTCTTCCAGAATTCGAACAAGTTCTTCGAACCGAATATTTGACAAATGGGCATCGTCCATAGACATGTTTTCTATGATAGGTACAGTACAAAGAAGATTGCGTCAAATGTTTGAAAGCATCATTACACTGAGAACCATGGCTCTACTCCCCTATACTGAGAATTGCATACCCATCAAATTGAGCAGCGCTCTGGGAAAAAGGTTTTCATGCATCTCCGTGATGTATTATACCAAAAATCTCATCACATAATTACGGATCCATAAAATCTATTTTGTCTAACAACCGACTCAGTCATAAGGTATAATGGTCCTTTGACTTGTACAGAATTTACCATTAGTAAAAAGTTACGACCATGTCAGCCCGCGCGCAATGCACAGGCTGTCATGGGTCGATACTTTTTGCAGATGCATTAAATCCCCTTTTTCACAGAGCATGGCTCAAACATAAGTTAGTTGGGCATAAAAAGCGCATGAAATTTAAAACAATTGTCAATAACTTGATGATCTTTCACACGGTGCTGCACAATTCGACGTCACACAAAAAATACACGCAGGAAGTTCATGTTTGTCAAAGTTTTATTACTACTTCGATTGGAGTATCTAATACGAAGGACAATCTATGAAAACATCGTGGCCAATGGATGGTTATACCTTTTCAAAAATCATTTCGTTTTTTCTCCTTGTCCAAGTTTATTTGACAAGATTCCCCATTTCCGACAAACTTCTGAAGAACCCAGATGCTGGTCGAAGTTTCGTAGTTTATCATTTTAATGTGACAAATTGCAAAATAATGCCTTAACTTTTCAGCACCATAGGAGAAAACAGAAACTTTTGCGGCCGGTAAAGATCAAGATCAGACTGCACAGAACGTGCAGTCTTATCTTGGATCTATACCGTCCGCTTGTTTAGTCAAGCTTATTAGATAAAAATCTTTCTAGATCTATCAGGTGATTTTCTTTTCAGCTATCCAAAGAGATCGAGTTTATATATTTGGCGCCGAAAAAGTGAATTATTTTATACAGTTACGAACTCGTATTATAACAGTTTTGCGATATGAACTTAAAACAGTTTAGCAATATGAATTTGTCCGACAGGAATCATTCTCCTCGAAGAGAAGCACTCGAAATCACACTTATAAGGTGCCTTGTACAGTGATGTTCATGTAGTAAATTCCCTACGATCATTGATAGACTTTGAGTGCGTGATGAACATCTCCAGGACATGTCGTTAACCCTTTACCAAACGACATTTTAAAGTTGTCCAAATTAAAGAATTTGCAGACAAGTGCTTTGAAAAACGTTACATTTTTCTTTCTGAGGATAGAAAACGTTGTTGGAAAAGGAGAGAATGCTGGTTGCCAGCATTTTCTCCTTTTCACACGCTGTTTTCAAATTTTTGTCTTTTCGGGGTCGTTAAAACACAGCATTTCGTGGTAAAGGGACATTAGATTCCTTCTTACATGAACGCTTCGCATATAACATAAGCTGTTTAATGCAGACAGTGTACAGACCTTACAGCAAAGAACGGCATGTAGACCAAACATTAGACTGCAAACAAAAATGCGAGTTCCGATCTTAGATCACTGTCAGGTTCTAGTACTGGCATTCTCTGCGAAATTCGAGCCCAAGCAGCCTTGCACTTGGAAGGACTGTGTCAGGCTGTCTACTTTACATCAAATTAATCCTTTACCAAAAATTCGCAAGTTTTAACGATCGTGAGGAAAAAGGCCGTTTGGAAACATTGTGGGAAAAGGAGAAAATGCTGGTAACCAGCATTTTCTACTTTTCACACAATGTTTTCCCCTGTGTCATAGACAAATTGCATCATTTCAGCTACATTTAATTTGTGGTCTGCAAATGCCAAGTATAGAATTTTATGTGTGGTAAAGAGTAAAAAAGTAAATTGTACACCTTTTCTCATTAAAATTGTATGACAAGACAGGTTGTGGTCCCTTTACTTCAACCATTGGGATGCCGGGCAAATGTGTTGGTTATTGCATATATATTGTCGATCAAGACCAGAATGCAGTCTCATATTCAACCTACGGTGTCCGCTATTTTTGCGAGATATTCAGACCAAGATATAGTCTACCATTAGAAGTACCAAGTTTAGGATTTTTTTAATTGCTTTAATTATCGGATGCTCTAATCTTGGTACTCTAAGGGTTCGGGTTAATGATTGGTCTTCGATTTATTCCAAAAGGATCGACTTAAAACTTATTTTTTCATAGCGAGTTCATTTTAGACTCATCAAAATTTAAAGCAATTGCGGATGACGATATAAATTCGGCTCAGATGATGGGATTTGTGATGAAAGGTTAGAAACCACTGTGGAAAAATGAAAAAATGCTTGTTGCAGTATTTTCTCTTTTGTCCATATTGTTATCATAAGGTGTCTTCCTCGAGGTCGATAAAACATGAGAATGCTTAGGAAAGGGTTAACCATTTGAGGTGGGACTTTCTTATACCCTATACATATAATTACGAAGGTTTTTGGCGATGTTAAACTTTTCTTTTGCATGTACGACTCAGTTTTATCCTTTACCGAACAACCCCAAGTTTTAAAGACCATGAGGGAAGAGGCTTTCGAAAGCATTGTGGAAAAGGGAGAAAATGCTGGGTACCAGCATTTTCTCCTTTTCCCACAAAGCTTTCTACCTTATCAAAGACAGTTTTCTTTTAATTAAGCAACATTCATTTTTTTCTGAAAATGCTTTTAATTTGGACTTGTCTAAAATCTTGTCACCTGGTAAAGAGTTACAACAAGTTTGAAATAGATGTATATGTCTATTGGAAGATGCAGAACACTCTGACCCCCAGTCTTATAGATGTGCAACCTGGACACGAAATCGAACGCACTGAGAGACAAATAAGTAACACGGATAGATTCAATTTTTAGACTAGCGAAGCTAGTCTGTAGGCATCAAGATTGACCTTGAGTCAAAGTAAACAAAAACCCCACAGTTGCCAAATACTATCTCACAGAAAATAGTTCTTTCTGTTAGAAATCTCAATTCTGTTATATATGACAATTTTGACAAAAACCACTAAATCTCTACCACTCAAATTTGAGCATGTCCTCTTACAAAGTAATAAACTAAACAAAATGTCATTTATAAGGTACAAGATCTTTGCTTATAAGTAAATTAAGAGACCTATGCAAAGCAGAGAATCACTTATCTCTACACCACTGTAACATTATGAATGAATCTATAAATAGATACACCTAGGTAACTTGTAGCAAGTCCCAGCTATATTAACCCTCACTGGACAGGGAACCCTTGTCATTCCTCCAGTCATTCATTATTTAGATCATTGTGTACAGTTAAAGTGTCATGTTAAGCTCTTATTCTATGTCTTGAATATAAACCCTTTACCAAACAATCCCAAGTTTTAATGATACTGGGGAAAATCCCCTTGAAAACATTGCGGGAAAAGGAGAAAATGTTGGTAATCATCATTTTCTCCTTTCCCCACATTGTTTTCTGCCCTTTTGGAATTAGGTTTCGTCAGTTCAGCCACATTGAATTTATGGTCTGCGACAGCTTTGAATTTGGAGATGTGTGAAATTTTTCGTTTTGTAAAGAGAGTTAAATAGTAAACTACATCTTGCGCTGTTGGATATTGACTAACTAGCTGCATGGTGTATGACGCCGTTTTCAACATTTCAGTGAAATTGCGGTGGCCAGAGCACCTATCCATGCTTTACTAGAGTTTCTTTTACCAGTACTACTTCGACTTAATGACCTTTTGCGGACAGTATGGATTAAGATCAGACTTCACAGAGCATGCAGTCTGATCTTGGATCTACACTGTCCGATAAGACGATAAATGTATATATTTTCTCCAAAATGTAACTTTGAAATAGCAATATTTAGGTGTTTACCATCGGCTTAAAAGTTTCATTTAACATTGTTAGCAGATTAAAGGTTAAACTTAACTGAGTTATAGTTAACCAATAGCACGCATAGCCCCAGCAACTCAGTCGGTAGCATACAGGACTTGAGAACAAGTCAATAGTTCGATCCCCAACTCGGCAAATTTCTTTCTGTGGATTCATGATACTCATTGCGACAGGATTCATTTCTTTCTCACGTTTCGACGATGGTTATGTGGGAAAGCAGCCAGTGGCTTGGAAAGAATATCGTGCGGAGTACTGGTAAAAGAAACTCCAGAAAAGCATGGATATGTGCACTGGCCACTGTTACATTACTGGAATAATGTTGAAAACAGGGTTAAACACCATACGAACAATCAATCTATCAAATTCGCTAGTCTGTCAGTACTTTCAGTACTTTTATTTGGGGGGGGGGGGGGAAACATGGACCAGTTATTCCAATATCAAGGCTCTTTTTCTTCCACAAAATATTAGGCAGTGTAGACTTATGATCAGACTTCTTTTTTTTTGCGTGTCTGTCGGTAAAAAGTTTGGTTTTTTTTTTGCTAAGTGTAAGGTATTTTAACGGTGGAATCTTCGACCTTGTGTTACCAATAAAACCAATCAAATTAATGGACCAAAGAAATGGCAAAGTATTGACCTACCTTTAAACTACAGGCGCTTAGATTTTGACTCTGTGTAACCTAACAATATGCGAGAAGTCCGTTCATTTTTATTTCCTTTCCTGTCATCTGGACATTACGTTTAAAAAAAAAAAATGACGGAACCGATAAACAGATAGCTACCAAAGATTAATAGCAGACCGGGATTAGCAGAGCGTAATTCGGACTGATTAACCCTTATCCTGCAAAATATATGAAAAACTCTCAAGCTTAAAAACCCAACTGTTGTTATTTCAAAAGTATATTTTGAGGAAAAATATCTCCGTGTCGGATAGTGTAGATCCAAGATCAGACTGCACGTTTGTGCAGTCTGATCTGGATCTACATTGTCCGCAAAAGGTCAGTGAGTCGCGCTTAGTTAAGAAATTATAACCGCCTGGACCCATGCTAGTTCAAGGGCGTCTGATATGCGGTCCGGTCATACTCGGACTACCATTATTGCATCACTCCAGTTTTTAGGCGAAGATGAGAGTGCTAGCTTTTGACCTACTTTTTGGTACAGATAACAAATGAATAAACAGAAATTTGTGATTGGTAAAAAATGTAGACAAAAAATGTAGACCCTTATTTTAAGGGTCCTTGCCTATTTGCGGGCAAATTTGCGCCGCCTATCTTTTTTTAAAGATATTTCTTTTTGTGTTGAAGAAGAAGAATGAGGAGGAGGAGGAGAAGAAGGAAGAGAGAGCGAGCTAGAGAGAGAGAGAGAGATTGTGGAAGTGGGTCTAAATTTACGTGTATTCATGATACTGAGTTTTACAAACAAAACTGAGTTCCACAAACAAAAACTGGGTCGGAAATGTCTTCCAACGGGGCTCTAACTCAACCATATTCTCCAGAGAAGTTACGGAAACTCTCTTACGAGAGTAGGCCAGCAGAGACAACGCCTCCCCCCCCCCTCCCCCCATTTCTTCCTTGAGCTATAGACTAGTACTGGGTTTGATATCTGACAACGGCCCCACGTCTTTCTAACAGTATTATGATCATGATGTGTTCAACACACTGAACAGCATAGGATGACGTAGTTCCAAAACTGAATAGTCTCCGTGAGTCATCGCCTAGAGATGCGTCTGCGGTGTCTATTTTGCGTACTGCCGATGACGCCTTTAGTCTTTATCAGACGAAGCAATTACACTGATTCAAATTGAAAGAATTTGCTGACGACAAATACAATGTGGCTCAAATGATAAAATTTGTCTTTGGAAGATAGGAAAACATTTTGGGAAAATGAGAAAATGCTCGTCACCAGCATTTATTTCTTTTCCCACAATGTTTTAAAAGACTTCCTTCTTAGGATCCTTCGAACTCGGGACTGTTTGGTAAAGAGTAAATCTTGAACCTTTGCTGATGACCTTGATCAAGATAAGGCTGCACAGAACGTGCAGTCTGGTCTTGTAGCCACTCTATCGGCTACCTGATGCCAAACTACTCCAGAAATCATTTAGTTCCTGAGAAAATTTCCTCGTGGGAAAAAAGCCGGGTTTTAACTCGTAGCCTGCTGCTTACTGTGATTCAGTGCGCTCTTACAAACAGTTTAGATCAAGATCAGCCTGCACAGATCGAGCAGTCTGATTATAAATCTACACGGTCTGACTTAATGCAGTTTCTAAGGTGAAAACAACTTTGAAATTGTAATACCTGGGATTTTACCATCAGCCTGAAATGCTCACTGTATTTAATTGAGATTATTTTAGTTAAGTTGGAAATTTAGGATCCATACATATACTTGAACTGTTCTCAATTAACCCTTTACCACACAATCCCGACTTTTAACGACCCCAGGAAGGAAGCCTTTTTAAAACATTGTGGGAAAAGGAGAAAATGCTGGTAACCAGCATTTTCTCCTTTTCCCACAATGTTTTCTACCCTTCCCACAACAATTTTAAATTTTTAAGTCATATCTAATTGGTCGTCTGCAAATGCCTTCAATTTGGGCTGGTCTAAAATTTTGTCGTTTGGTAAAGAGTTAAAACGCAACATCCACAATTAGTTCCTAATTAGTGACTTTTAGAACGTAATTTGTTACTGTCAGTAAGAACAGCTGAGCCAGGAGCCAACTACTAGTATTTGAACCATGCTCTGGTTAAAGAGGGCTTAATGCATCTTCGTGATTCCAAGCAAGCCACAACAGTTTTATACATCCCTGAAATCCGTTTTGTATAACAACCTACTTAACCATGAGGTACACTGGTCCTTTGACATTGCAGAAAATTGACAAAAAGCCAAAAGTCTCGGCCCATGTCAGGCCTTTGCGGACTTTTTGCAGAAGCATTGTGCCCCCTTTCCACAGAGTAAGGCTCATTTATTTTCGGTGGTTTATGTTAGCCCTACTTACTGCTCGTCTCGATGTCAGGTCTTGGATCTACATTATCCAAAAATTCACCATTCTGACATGTTCAGCACTGGCGTTAGATTATGTGGACACGGTGCAATCTGTCTATGAGGAAAACGATTTTTCTAAATTATTTGTAGATTTACCACACAATCCCTTTATTTAACGACCTTCTGGAGGAAGGCGCTTGAAAACATTTTAGAAATAGGAGAAATGCTGGTAACCATCATTTTCTCCTTTTCTCACGATATTTTCTACCCTTTCACAAACAAATTCCGTCTGTTGAGCCAGATTTGACACGCAGTCTGCCAAGGCTTTCATGTTTGACTGAATATAAAATTTTATCGTTTGGTAAACGACTGTTTGGAACAGATCAATCGTTATTCCAGCCGGAGTCTACTGTGTTGACTAGCATCATCAAGCCTATGCGATATACATATGACAATAAATGGGGAAACACTTGCTGTGTCAATCATCAAGTGTCAGTGAAACTACTAATTGCAGTTTGTAATTCAGTGAAAGAATTCGCTTTTGACAGCTAGGTATATATATATATATTAAGTAACACCCTGGCTGACAAGGCATAGTATCTGTGCGTATCTCTTCCAGTGCTAACACTTGGATCTTGCAGGCTTTTATTCAGGGAACCTCGTATATTTCTTTTCCCCTAGACATTATATCATTTTAAACCGTTCTTCGTGAGATTGTTATTTATGTGCCTTGCAAATTAGAGCTTGTAGGATATAACTATTGCAACAGGTTTTGCTTAAAATGGTGTTACTCAATCATTTATTTCAAAACGGATTTTTGCCCTATTTTGAGGTAAGAAGTAATGGAGAATTATTGGCGAATCTTGTTTTTTCAGTCAAGTGGCGTTTTTTAAGGAAAACTAGAATGTTTTCGCTTCGTACTAAAATGGAACGAATACCAATTGTGCGAAACAAATTTGTGAGAAGTATGACCGGGACGAACCGAAGATTACTTTCGGTTCGTGTGCAAAAGTTGACAGATGAGAAATCAGGAAATAAGACAGGGAGGTAAACACGTTTAAGGTGTGGAGATCGAACACAGGAATTTATAATTACTCATTTGAAAAAATGTCGCTTCTTACTCTTGAAGCGAAACTAGAGAGACAGGAATCAACTACACCATGGGGATTTCGTATGCAAGGAGGAAAAGATTTTAGCAGCCCACTAACTATTGCGAGGGTAAGGTTATTTAACTTTTTTATTTTTTTCAAAAACCGAGGTTGTAAATAGAAGATGGAGATCTAGATCTATATGTACTGATTTGATTCAGGTACACGAACTACATAACGCAGTGTTTAGTACCAATATTCTTTATTCACTAAATGTGTTATTGTCAGCCTGAGACTCGGAACAGTTTAATTCTAAATAGAGCTAGCAGTAAAAATTTATCAAGGGATGGTGTGAAGTTTCGGTCCTCAGCTGATATTTGCCAAAATAAGTATATTAGTAAAGTTTTCTTTGCACAAAAGATCCTTGTCCCTAAATCTTCAAAACCAGTTAAAAAAAAAAAAATCAACACTGAAATTAATGCAGAACTGACAGTTAATGGCAAATTTCTAGGATTGAATTCCCAATTATTGTGGCACTAACACATACCACCGTGTGTAGAACAATTTGTGTCTTGCCTGATATTTTCTGTTGCAGAAAATATGCTATGATACCTCGCGTATATTCCTATAATAACAGATTTCTGTTTGTCAGTTAGCTTTTCTTACTCAAGGTAAAATAGGGTACAGCACTGACCTACACTTGTACACTGAATCTGGAATTATCATGGTATTGAGAAAAGGAGCTGGAATATGTACATGCTTGTCCTATTTATGTTCAATACTTTTGCAAATGATAATTATTTCCTAGGTGTTGAGATGATTTTATCAAGAATTGATATCAACAGATATGAACAAATTCTCCCTGTCAGTTTGTAAGTGAAGTTTTACTTTGGGCACCTACATAAGTAAAGAAGAAAAAAGAGAGGTAGATCTCTCGGTGTTTTGAGATAGCATCAAGTATCCCATTTTGGACCTTTTGGATAAAAAGTGAATAATTTCTAGAGTGTTCTTCCAGTTCAATAGAATAAGGAACACAGATACAAAAAAAAATAATTTGAAGTGCCTTGAGAGTAAGATTTTATAATTAGCAAGTAAAGAATTGTGTCAGGGCCTCTTATTTTCATCCCCATATTTGGAAAACCATGACATCATAATTAAATGGTCGTCTGAAATATGCTTTCCCATTTCATAAACTTAAGTGTCAGGAAAAAAATCTTACAGAATTGTTATACTTATATTGCTTTTGTTACGCTAAGGTCATCAATTTGATATAGCGGATAACGTGATTTTGCAAAAAAAGCAACTTTTCATACTATTTGGATGAAAACTTGATTTAACATACCATTTGTGGAAAATTTGTCGAGGTAAGGTTTCAGAGTGTGTTGGCAGTATTGAACCTACGAATGCTCACATGAAGACATCCTCTTGGTGGCGCATTTCAGCCTCACTTTCCGAAATTGTAAATACCACTATACTTAGAACCTATGTTAATAGCAGAAGTGACTATACATTGCTGGGGTCTTTTTCAACAGTCTCAACAATGAAAAGGATTCTAACCCATATCCTACTAAAAAACTTGCATAGAATTTTCAAGGGGATAGTGAAAATCCAAATAATGTTATTTCAAACTTATTTTTGGAGAAAATTATCTCTTTATTGGACAGCATAGATCAAGATCAGACTGCATGTTCAGTGCAGTCTGATCTTGATCTACACTGTCTGCAAAAGGTCTGTAAGTCGCACTTAGCAGCCTAAGGGTTGACACATTTCTGTACACAGTACCTTTACATTAATACAGATAACTTTCCCCGACTTTGATTGTAGTTTTTGATGGGTCGACTCCAGGTACAGAGACCACTGCTAAAGAATAGTTGAAATCTCCACACAGGCTTTGTAAACTCTCATTTTTCAAAATTCGATGACAAAAATAGAATTTGAACATACCTTCTGCTTGCATATATTCAATTATTCTTTGTTTCAAATACAAATACTTTTAGTTTTAATGCTCACCATAAAACAGTTTAATTAATCTGTTAAGTTGGATGTTTGTATCCATCTGTATTTCCCAAAATAGACACAAAATACAGCTAACATGATAAATTTTGTTGGGTTTTTTTTTTGAGATTTACATGATGTAAACAATGTCTACACACTAGGTAATGAAACATGTAACAATTTGTCCTTGGTCATGACTCGTGTGCCACTAAAAATTAACTGTATTTTGCTGCAATACAGATGAAACAAAGTCAGTACAGTGCTGTGGCTTTGCCACCGGCATATTCACAATGAATTTGAGGTGGTGCGGTACACAGTAAATATCCAAATATGAAAAGAAATGTCTTGTTATTGAGACTAATGGTATGCTGAGATATACAAAAATAGCATAAATGTTGCAGTGGGAGGAAAAGGTCAGTTTTAGATCAATATTCAGGGTTCTCACTAGGTCCTGAATCACAAGAGTCATTGACTCTTGGGCCCAAACTTTCAAGAGTCAAAATGGAATTTCCAAGTGTCAAAGAGAAATGTCCAAGGGTCAAAATTACTAGGTTATTGTGGAGAAATGAGGATGAAATAAATACCATTTTTCATTGGTGTTGTTCTTTACATGTATTTATGGACAGAAACTAAACAAGAAAATACCTCATTTTTATGAACAGCCATGTTGGAATGAAGTAAATAGATTAATTCCAACTTGCAGCCCTAGCATATAAATCACCATTATGAATAATTGGACACAAACAATCTTTTACCTATTTACCAAAAACAAAATTTTAGACTTGCTCATATTTAGAGCATTTGCAGATGACAATTCAAATGTGGCTCGAATGACTGGATTTGTCTTCCGTAGCATGGAACATGGTGGAAAAGGGAGAAAATATAGGTCACATCCATTAAAGATTTTTTTTTTAAAATTTCTAATCTATTTCTTAGGATGAATGTCAAATACCTTCTTTAACACTTGTTCCAGACAAGACGGCCTAATCTCCACTGTTCTTTCCCCACACCCCCCCACCACCATCTAATTTGTAGGTTGTTTCATAAAACAACCAAAGTATTTTCCTCATTACAAAACAGAGATTTTAGCTTTTAATTATTGTTTTATATAGAGAATTTAAGTAGATTCACATTTTGAATTCATTATGAAAGATGAGAAGAAAAGCTGAAGTGCCTCTGATAGGATGATGTCAAACTGACTTTTGTTGTGTCATGGGTTTTCACGTTTTTTTCCAGCGACCTAATACTCATGTCAATTAATGTCATCGGAGATATATTGCTGCATATTTTGGCATGAATTTGCCAATTAGGGTAGCAGGTTACTTTAAAACCTGTCATTTTATACTAGAGAACTGAAGTGGATCATCACCTTTAGCATGTAATGACTAGCCAGCTTGATTAGGTGCGATAAACAGAGCCGCATGCATCCTTCACAGTTGATACTGATAGTGTTCACGAGAGCCCGTATTTCTGCCGGATGCCCGCCAGCTACTTTATGTGAAGCTTTAGCCAATAATCTCATGCGACAGATTGACGCTTAGGCAGATAATTATTTTTGAGCATCAAAAACAGGTAATTTCAAAATTCTAAGCATCAAAACCCGGGGTCCTGGGTCAAATGAGAACCCTGAATATTGAAAGCATTTTGGACTAGTCTAAAATTTTGTCGTTTGGTAAAGAGTTAAAGACAATAGAATACTTGTCATTTACTAGGAATTGTTCCTTTTCCAGCAATGTTTTCTAAGTTGTCTTCTTGAAAGTTGTAGAGATACTGGTGATGGATGGAAGTAAGAAGTGTAAGTCTGCCTCTTCAAATGACTTTATTATCTTTATTACTTTGAAAAAAATGGACATCAGTTTCTTGAACAAATGAAGGTCTTTCTTCAAAAAAAGATAAGAAAATGAAGAAAAAAAAACATCAAAATGGTCAGATCATCAGGTATTTATATGAAGACACTAGTGTTGGGCAATCGGTTTAAAATCCCAATCGATTATCGCTTTGTAATCGGAAGAGCAAACCAGCTAGCTATCGATAGTACAATCGGTTTTGACTCCATTTAACGGAAAATGTCATTTTGCTTAAAATACTTTGACAATATTGTAAACATGGTAGTCTTCATGTATTAAATTTATGAATATGTTGTATTCTGCACTTGAATCAGTTTAAATACATTACAATTAAGTTTTCTGCTTTAATTAATATCATTCATTTTGTTCCTTATAATTTGCAAACGAGTCAAAAAAGAATCAGACATATACCTAATAATACCCTAATAGTTCAAACATTTGCAGACGACCCTCTTTCTCTCTTCCCCCCTCCGTCCCCCCCCCCCTATATATTTTCATTTCATAAAACAACATTTTTTCCCCACTCGTGAACAGAATTTTAACTTCCACTTATTGCTTTATTCAGAAATTTGTGTAAATTCACTTTTAAAATTCCTTATCAAAGATAAGAGGATGATTTGAAGTCTCTCTGATCGGACGATGCCACGCTGCTCATTGTAGTGTCATGGGTTTTCGCGCCTTTTTGGCGATCTATTTTTTCAGGACATTTAGTTTCTGGAGAAGTATTACTACATGATTTGACATCATTTATTATGTTTAAATAGCAAGTAACTTAAAAAGCTGTCACTTTACACTAGATAAGAGGAATAACATCTTCGTTTCTCTGTCAAAATAGACTCGCCAGCTTCTTATCATCCGGGTGTCCTTCGCATTTTATACTGATCCTGTTTAACCCATATTTCTACCGGATGCACGCAAGCTAGGTTATTTGAAGTTCTAGACGATAATTTCATGCCTCAGGTTGACATTTAGGCAGATAATCTTTCAATGCCAAAGACGGGTCATTTCACATTTCCAAATATCAAAACCCGGGCTCAGGGAGGCTTGCCGAGTTGTCAACTTTTGTTAAGACATTCGGACAAAGATTTGTTTCTCATTTTTCAGCCGATTTTCGTGTTTATTATTCACTATGTTTAAAATTAAAGATTGTGATTAATAATAGTCTCAAAACCAAGCGCTAAAAACCGGAAATCAAGTTTTGGCACCAAGCCAGCTTAGCAACCGACTACAATCGATTCCGGGATTTCTCAATCGATTATCGGAATCGGAAGCCAAAACCAACTGACTTTCGACTATAGTCGATCATCGGCCCACCACTAGAAGACACCTTCAAAAACTTTGTGGCAAATATGAAATTTACCTACCAAAGTCTCAGTTTAATACACTGGTTGTTGCAGGCCATTTGCCAAAATACTGACCTTGACAGCTAGAATCAGTAACAAGACGTTAGACAATAGGTTCACGTTAGACAATAGGTTCACGGTTCTTTATGTATGTCAAGTGTTTTCGCTACTCAGCATGATGACTGTTGAACATTTAATGTCATGTTTTTAGTACTTAAAATAATGAACGGGACATTGTCATTCAGTGAAGAAAGGCCTAAACATACCAAATTCTAGACTGTTTCAGCCAAAACCTTTTATGAATTACAGAACAATGTAGATCTGTGACCTTACTACACTTCATGGGAGGTACATTTTTCTAACATTTCTCTTATGGGTGTAAGGGCCGACCCTGAGTTACCTAAGAAATCAAAGTCTAAAGTCTCTAATCCTAACAGTCAAGAAGATCTGAATGTACTAGGCCTAGTAGAACATCTTAAAGATAATTAACAGGTCAATGTGCAATCCTTACAGTCTAATCTGTATTTACTCTTCTCATAAAAAGGCACATATTTAGACTTTTACCATACAATCCCAAGTTTTAACAACCCTCAGAAACAGGGCTTTTGAAAAAAAAAATTGAAAAGGAGAAAATATCTCCTGTTCCCTCAATATTTTCAAATGCTTTGTTTCTTTGGATGGTTAAATTTTGGGATTGCATGGTAAAGGTTAAAGTGTGTAAGAAAGTAAACTCTTTAAGTGCCAACTAAACAAAATCAAAACTTTCAGTCAGAACAAAACATCCCTGTAGATGCAGTTTCAAGAGCACTGTTATCCAGAATGTCTTGATATAGAAGTCAGTGTAGACAAAGATCAGACTGCATGTTTTGAGCAGTATGATCTTCATCTAAACATGAAGGGTTTATTATTTATTGTCAAGGTTTAACAATGAATTTCAGGGGGGATGACAAGACTCAAAAGACCATTTTCATCAGGGTCGTTAAAAGTGGATATTTGTGGTAAAGGGTTAATACAGTGCACTAAGAGTTTAGAATAATAATAAGTAAGTCACTTTAAGGATATCAGTCTGGAAATATTTCTTGGTTTTGGAAACAAGTTGGCAACATGGAATGAATCTTGGCATTCACAGAAGATGGTGTACATACTTCTCCGTCTTTGCCTGCAAAGATTATTAGGAGGAAAGTTAATGATATATATCTACACAAACACATGGTATCAATTAAGTCTAGGTATCCTGGATACCTAATAGTACATCAGTAATTATGATTGCATATTTCTTATGAAACCCTTGTCTTTCATTACAAGCATTGTATAAACCATTCACTCTTTACCAAACTATAAAATGTTTAGATTGATTCATTTTATGGTGTCTAACTCTTTCCCAAACGACAAACTTTTAGACTGGTCCAAATTAAAAGCATTTGCAGATGACAATCAGATGTGACCGAAAAGATGAAATTTGTTTTTGGAAGGTTAGAAAACATTGTGCTGTTTACCAGCATTTTCTCCTTTTCCCACAAAGTTTTCAAAAGCTCTCTTTCTCGGGGTCGTTAAAAGTCGGGATTGTATGGTTAAGGGTTATTACCATTTTCAATGTTATTTCAGTTATATTGTTGTGGCCAGTCCACCTATCTATGCTTTCCTGGAGTTTCTTATGCCAGTGCTACACACAATATTCTTTCCACTGGATGACTTCCCACATAACCATCATCAAAACAATGGTCAGTGGTGAGAGAGGAATAAATCCTGTGGCAATGACTTTCATCAATCCTTGGAAGGAAATTGGCCGAGCGGGGGAATTGAACTACCGGTAGCTACCCCCTGTTCTCAAGTCCTGTTCGCTACTGACTGAGCTACCGGGGCTCGGCATAAAATGTTAAGATTTTTCCTAATTGGAAGCATTTGCAGACACTAAAGATTGACGAGGCGTAAAAATTTATTTTTGTTTTTGACAGAGTAGATAACATTGTGGCAATAGGAAGAAAAAAATGCTGGCCACAATCATTGTCTTTTGTAATGTTTTTAAAAGTCTTCTCATTTAGTCACAATCACACAGTAACAAGTTTTAACGACCCCAAGAAAGAGGCTTTTGGAAAATATTGTGGGAAAAGGAGAAAATGCTGGTAACCAGCATTTTACTGGTAATCAGCATTTTCTCCTTTTCCCACAATGTTTTCTGCCATTTCAGAGACAAAATTTAATACAGTCATGTGAGCAGTATTTAATTTGTTGTTAACAAATGCTTTCAATTTGGACCTGTCCAAAGGTTTGTTATGTAGTAAAGAGTTAAGATATCGGATTGTTTGGTAAAGGATTAAAGTGCCTTTCACAAATCTAGTTGTCTTTGACCATGTAAATAAAGATCAGGCTGTACAAAACATGCACTGATCTTTTATCTTTACTCTTGGACATGATAAGATATTCTGGATAAAAGCAACCTTAAACAATGCATTTATTTGGGTCTTATTTTAAGGTTTGACCCTATATCAAATGACAAAATTTTAGACTTGTCTAAATTCAAAGCTGGTGCAAATGACAAATTAGATGCAGCTGAATGTATGAAATTTGTCTCTGAAAGGTTAGAAAACAGTGTGGGAAAAGGAGAAAATGCTGGTTATCAGCATTTTCTCCTTTTCCTACAATGTTTTCTATAGGCTTCTTCTTCAGGGTAGTTAAAACACAGGATTCTTTGGTAAAAGGTTAAATGCGCACTGGGCTTATTTGGCATTCTAGGGGTAAAATATTGTGTGGTTATATGGGCTCCTTTCTTAGGACCATGGACATAATCGGGTATTTCTTGTTTAAGCTATGGGCTTTAGTCAGTTGGAGTGTACATTGTGCATGGACATTGCACTGGTGGGAAGACTAAACATGAATTCTTTAACTCGTTACCAAATGATAAAATTTTACACTGGTCTAAGTTGAAAGCATTTGCAGACGACACAATAAATGTTACTGAATAATGGAAGTTTGGTTTGGGAAGGGTAGGAAACATTGTGGGAAAAGGATAAAATGCTGGTTACCAGCATTTCCTCCTTTTCCCACAAGGTTTTCAGAAGGCGTCTTTCTCAGGGTCGTCAAAAGTAGGGATTGTGTGGTAAAGGGTTAAAGACCAGTAGTGGCCAAAATGCAACAATGCAGGTGTTAGAATGCATTTAGATTTAAAATCATAACATTTAAAAGTATGGAAAATATTGGGAAGATGATATTCTGTTTTTGTATGATTGGTCGAAGTGTTAGGCGATGGCAGAAAAATTATTTTGAAACCAAGTAAAAGGTAAACAAAAAGAGCAACCTGGGAACTTTTATTGACAACCAGCATTTTCTCCTTTTTCCACATTGGTTTGTACCTTTTGAAAAAACATATATAGTGCTTTGAGTAATGTTTAAATTGTTGTCTGCAGATGCTTTCAATTTGGACTCGTCAAAAATTTTGTATTTAGTAAAGTGTAAACCTGATATGTAAACAACAAGTAAACATTTGTAGTTGGCCATGAAGTAAACAGTTGATCAAGATCATTCTGTGATAAGTAGTCTGCTTTATGGGAGATAATATAGAATAATAGAAACCAGCATCACCTGTGGAAACCTGGGCACCCAGTCAGCCGAGTCTGAAATCTACATTTCTCATGTTTATGTGTATGTATACCTGTAGTATTCCACGACCTCATGGACCTGTGTTTTTGGACAGTCATAATGTGACTTGATTCATATCGCTCTCAAGGCTGATCATTGTTTCAGGGATGATTATGTGGGAAAGCAGCCAGTGGCTTGGGAAGAGTATTGTGCGAAGTACTGAAAAAAGAAACTTAATTAAAGCATGGATAGGTGCACTGGCAGCTGTGATATATCAGAAATAATGTCGAGAATGGCATTAAATACCATAAAAACAATCAAAGCCTAATATGTTGTCAACTTGATAAAGAGTTTTACAATGTGAAAAATGCCGGAAACCAATAACTTTTTGCTTTTGTCCAATGTCATTTACAGTACTGCCGACACAGCCTATTAAGTTAGCCACATTTAATTTTTTTATGTCAAAATTTACTCAGAATGTCGAAAGGGATATAGATTAGAGTATTATATCTGTATGTACATGTAGATATTTTACCATCCAGAATTGTATTTTTAGGCCTTTAGTTGTTACCTTCTGCAGAAAAGTTTTTTTTTTGGTGGACCTCTTTGGTAAACATTTAAGTAAAATACCTCTAAAGCAGAGCTCCAGACAGAGGGAGTGATTTTGATTTCAAAATTGAAAATATTAATCACTCACCACTAAAACCTATGTTATGGGTACTCATTAGAATCCGATGAGACGATTCTAATGAGTACCCACAACATAGGATTTGGAAGAGAAATAATTTATTTGAAATAGTATCACTCACTCTTATCTGGAGTTCTGCTCTAAAGGAGATTATTTTGAGACAAGTAATTTATCCTTTTGCCATGTTTTCTCATATATCCGTGTATGAAGACTTTATCATGCAAACCCACTTATAATGACTCTAAATTATTGGAGAAGGCTTTTGAAAACATTGTGGGAAAAGGTGAAAATCCTGGTAAGCAGCATTTTCTTATTTTTTCACAATGTTTTCTCCTGTTTCATATACTCATCCCATAATTTGTGCCAAAATGAATTTGTGGTCTGCAAGTAGATTAGTACAAACAACTCAACAATTTTTCAGCTGGTGAAGGGTTAAAGCTGATGTTATGTTTGTTATTCATATTTCAGTAAGACAGTTTGAATGTTGTCTGCTGCAAATTTGTTCTCATGGGGGAGGGGGGATGACTAGTCAGTATCAGACAGGTTTGAGAAAGGTTGGACAGAAAACAACATATCATATTGTTTCTGTTCTCACAATAGTTACACAAGCATTAAAATAGGTCTATTTTCCATACCCTTTGAATTTTTAACTTTAACCCTTCACCACACATTTCCGGCTTTTAAGGACCTTGATAAAGAAGACTTTTGAAAACATTGTGGAAAAAGGAGAAAATGCTGGTGTTGACCAATCAATACCTAAAATTGCATTCGGGCACAGTTACCTGGACGACCCTTTCAAAGACAAACCTCACCACTTCAAATTTCTTGTTGTCCACAAATGTCTTTCAAATAAACTGTTCTAAAATGTTATGGTATAAACTATTACTGGTTACTACTATACATGCTATCTTTAAATTTACCTCTAGCCTTTACATTAAGTTTTAACTCTTTACCAGATTACAAAATTTTAGCCTTGTCCAAATTGCAAGCATTTACAGATGACAATTTCATTGTGCAATTTTTCTTTGATAGGGTAGAAAACATTTGGGAAAAGGAGAAAATGTTGTTGACCAGCATTTTCTCCTTTTCCCACAATGTTTTCAAAAGGCTTTTATCCCAAGGTCGTTAAAAATCGGCAGTGTGCGGTAAAGGGTTAAAGAATACTTACACCTAGGAAAGGAGCATGTTTCTTGTTTATTTGTTTATGTATGACTTGTTTGAAAAAGGAGGGAAGTATTGTGGATGAAGAAACAATTGCTGGTGACAAGAACCTAATTGGTCCTTTACCCACAATATTTATAGAGACTACAGTGCAGGGGCAAGCACAGAATATTGAGATAAACTATACTTTCAAGAGATCTGCTCAATGATTTCTTGACAAGTAAAATAAAATTGGACTTTGCCTTCCTTTCAGGTGCATAAAAGGTTTTACTTGTGTGGTTATAGGGTCAAAGAAAGGAGAGCCAGTATGAAAGGAAAGTATGTGAAAGAGAAATCTAATCAAAAGAATGTTGCAATGCAAGCCTTTATACACTTGGACCCTTCTCCATCGTGGCCACAATGTAGCTCTTTACTACCCAATCCCAAGTTTTAATGGCGCTGAAAGAGAAGACTTTTGAAAGCATTATGGGAAACGGAGAAAATATTGGTAACCAGCATTTTCTTCTATTTCCACAACGTTTTTTACCCTGACATGGACAGAAATCTTTGTTTAAGTATGTAAGTTATATTTAATTTGTTTTCAGCAATTTAGTGCTTTTAATTGGTCCAGTCCAAAATTTTGTCGTTAGGTACAGTTAACCCAGAACTTCAAAAACAAGAATATGTTATGCCCCTGCTATTGAGCTTTTCAAATTATTATGGTGTTACCTGTTGCGAGCAATTTCTATTATATGTACACTGTATTGTTTTTTTTATCGTTTGAGTTTAAGAGAACACCTACTTCTCTGAAATATTTTTCCTCAAGTCTGTGTGCAATCTTTATGGTGAAAGATAATTTTTTTCTTGTCATGGACAAAACAAGTAACTTTTGTGGACCAGGTTGGTTTCTGATCTACATTGTCTGCTACTTCAGTCTCAAGTATTACCATACTGTTGCTTCATTTTACAGCAGAACTTGATTTGTAGCTGTAAGAATGCATGATTTATGTAGTCGAGAATGTGTGACTTAGTACTCTGTAGTAAGAGTCAGCTCTTTACCAGATGACTTGCCCACAATTATTTGAAAGCATTTGCAGATGATCAGTTAGTTGGTACTTGTATGAGAGTTATTTTTGAAAGGGAAGAAAATGATGCAGAAAAAAAGGGGAAAATGCTGATTATCAAGATTCAAAAGTCAATGTAAAACCACTGAGTGCTTAGTCATACCAAATGACAAAATTTTGGACATTTGTAGACAACCAAATAAAGGTGACTCAAAAATTGCAATATGTGTTTGGTTGGGTAGAAAATATTGTGACAAAAGGAGAAAATGCTGGTTACCAGCATTTTCTCCGTTTTCCACAATGTTTTCAGAAGCCTTTTTACCCAGGGTTGTTAAAATATGGGATTGCATGGTAAGGGGTGAAGCTCCTTATATAATACCCACTCTCATTTTTGTTTGAAATCTGAGACAGCTTTTCATTTCAGTGGATCAGAAAACTCGGCTAAATTTCAGAATTTAACCCTGAAAGTACCTTTAACCCTTTACCAAAAGACAAAATTTTAGACTTGTTCAAATCTAAAGCCTTTTCAGATGACAAATTTAAATGTTGTTCATGCAATAGCTATTGTGTTGAAAAGGTAAGAGTAAAGGTAAGAACCATTGCAGAAAAAGAAAAGGCTGGTTACCAGTTTTTAGCTCACCTGAGCATGAAGTGCTAAGGTGAGGTATTGTGATGGGTCGTTGACCGGCGTCTGTCTGTCCACAATTCCTTTAAACATCGTCTTCTCCTAAACCGCTGGACCAATCTTGATGAAACTTGGCAGGGATGTTCCTTGGGTGAAGCTCTACCAAAGTTGTTCAAGAGATTGAATTCCACCCAAAACTCTGGTTGCCATGGCAACAGAAAGGAAAAAAATAGGAAAATCTTTGAAAATCTTCTTCTCTGATTCTAGAAGGCATAGAGCTTTGATATTTGGTATGTAGCATCTCCTAGTGGACCTCTACCAAGTTTGTTCATATGATGCCCCTGGGGTCAAAACTGGCCCCGCCCCGGGGGTCACAATTTCGAACATAGGAACAAAGAAGGAAAACTTTAAAATTCTTCTTCTCTGAAACGGGAAGGCGTGGAGTTTTGATATTTGGCATCTAGCATCTCCTAGTGGACCTCTACCAAGTTTGTTCATATGATGCCCCTGGGGTCAAAACTGGCCCCGCCCCGGGGGTCAAAACTGGCCCCGCACTGGGGGGGTCACAAGTTTTGAACATAGGAACAAAGAAGGAAAACTTTAAAATTCTTCTTTTCTGAAACTGGAAGGCGTGGAGCTTTGATATTTGGCATCTAGCATCTCCTAGTGGACCTCTACCAAGTCTGTTCATATGATGCCCCTGGGGTCAAAACTGGCCCTGCCCCGGGGGTCACAAGTTTTGAACATAGGAACAAAGAAGGAAAACTTTAAAAATCTTCTTCTCTGATTCTAGAAGGCGTAGAGCTTTGATGTTTGGTATGTAGCATCTCCTAGTGGACCTCTACCAAGTTTGTTCATATGATGCCCCTGGGGTCAAAACTGGCCCCACCCCGGGGGTCACAAGTGTTGAACATAGGAACAAAAAGGAAAACTTTAAAATTCTTCTTCTCTGAAACTGGAAGGTGTAGAGCTTTGATATTTGGTATGTAGCATGTCCTAGCGGACTTCTACCTACTTGTTCATGCGATGCCCCTGGGGTCAAAACAGGCCCCGCCAGGGGGATCACAAGTTTCGAACATAGGAACAAAGAAGGAAAACTTTAAAATTCTTCTTCTCTGAAACTGGAAGGCATGGAGCTTTGATATTTGGCATCTAGCATCTCCTAGTGGACCTCTACCAAGTTTGTACATATGATCCCCCTCGGGTCAAAAGTGGCCCCGCCCCGGGGGTCACAAGTTTTAACATAGGAACAAAGAAGGAAAACTTTAAAATTCTTCTTCTCTGAAACTGGAAGGCGTAGAGCTTTGATATTTGGTATGTAGCATCTCCTAGTGGACCTCTACCAAGTCTATTCATACGATGCCCCTGGGGTCAAAACTGGCCTTGCACCGGGGGTCACAAGTTCTAACATAGGAACAAAGAAGGAAAACTTTAAAATTCTTCTTTTCTAAACCTGGAAGGCATAGAGCTTTGTTATTTGGTATGTAGTGAACCTGTTCTAAGTTTGTTAGCCCACCTGAGCACAACATGTTCAGTCAGTTTGAAATTGGGTCATCTGGGGTCATAAACTAGATCACTAGGTCAAATTAAAGAAATACCTTGTTGGCACTCTAGAGGCCACATTCATTGCTCAAATGACCTGAAATTTGGTCAGAATGTTTGTCTTGATAAAGTCTTAGATGAGTTTGGATTTGGGTCACCTGGGATCATAAACTAGGTCATTAGTTCAAATTAAAGTAATACCTTGTGGGCACTCTAGAGGCCACATTTTTGGCTCAATTGACTTGAAAATTGGTCAGAATGTTTGTCTTGATAAAATCTCACATGAGTCCGAATTTGGGTCATGTTTGGTCTTAAATTAGGTCACTAGATCAAATTAAAGAAATACCTTGTGTGCACTCTAGAGGCCATATCTATTGTTCAATTGATTTGAAAATTGGTCAAAATGTTTGTCTTGATGAAATCTAGGATGACTTCAAAATTGGGTCACCTGGGCTCATAATCTAGGTCACTATGTCTAATTAAAGAAATACATTTAGGGCATTCTAGAGGTCACATTTCTTGCTCAATTGACTTGAAAGTTGGTCAGAATGTTTGTCTTGATGAAATATTGGGTGAGTTTGAAATTGGGTCAGCAGGGGTCATAAACTAGGTTACTGGGTCAAATTTAAGAAACACTCTGTGGGCACTCTAGAGGCCACATTTTTTGCTCAATTAACTTGAAAACTGTTCAGAATGTTTGTCTTGATAAATTTTTTGATGAATTCTAAATTGGATCACATGGGATGATAAGTTAGGTCACTAGGTCAACTTACGGAAATTCCTTGTGAACGCTCTAGAGGCCACAGTTTAAGCTCAACTGACCTGACAATTAGTCAGAAATCGAATTATGCATGTTGAGTGAATTTCGCCTGTTGACTCAGGTGAGTGATCCAGGGCCATGATGGCCCTCTTGTTTATTCTTTTCCCACAAAGGTTACATGAGCCTACTTTCTCAAGGTTTTTAAAACTCAGGATTGTGTGATAAAGGGTTAAAACAAAATGTGCAGTGTGATCTTTGATCCACTATAAGTTGCTTCTTTGCCTACACTTTGCTGACAATATAGCAACCCTGAGAAAGTAGTGACAATAAAAGTGCCAAATAGAAGCGAAGTTGTTTTCTGGAGCCATAGATCAAGATCATGCTACATAGAAAATGCAGTCCTATCTTTGATTTATTTTTTCCAGTAGTTTGTAGGATGTTTGAAGAAGTCTATAGCAATTAAGTTGCATTCTGATCAGAAAGAAGTAGGTGTCTCCTCAGGTATGCTCTTTATTAGATAGTTCCCATAGTGGTTTGAGAAAACCGATGGTTTTTGGGTGAAGATTTTGTCGGAAAGGGAAAGTAATGATAAATCAAATTTTATCTTAACAGGTCACCCCAGGTAGTTTGGCTGCTAAATGTGGACTGCAGCAAGGGGACTTAATCCTGAAGATTGGAAATAAAGCCAGTGAGATCCTGAAACATAAAGATGCACAGGATACCATCATCTCCTATGGCAACAAATTGGATTTGCTTCTACAGAGGTAATGATTGAAAAATGAAAAGTACTATATTCAGAGCTCCAGATAAGAGGGAGTGATGGTGTTCTAAATCCATTATTTATCTTCCAAACCCAGTGTTGTGGGTACTCATTAGAATCGTCTTGATGAGACGATTCTAATGAGTACCCATAACATGGGGTTTAGTTGCGAATAATTAATATTTTCAATTCTGTAATCAAAATGACTCCCTCTATCTGGAGCTCTGTATATTAAAGATATATCATTAAAGCTAGAGGAAAAAAAAAGGCTGTTAAAACTTTTAAGTGTGTAGAATGGCTCAGAATTTACTGTGTAAAAATATAGATAAAGGGATAGAGAATCTCAGGGAGATTGTCCTCATTCAAAACCAGAATTGACAACAATGATTTCTTTGAAGGCCTCCAACAAAATGAAATGCATTTTCTATCCGTAATAATCTATGCTAGGAGCAACATCTGACATGAAGATACAAAAATGACTATAGCGTTAAAAAAGAAAGATGAAATGGGTTAAAAACTGGTTAAAAATGAGTATAGATGTATCTTTAACCCTTTACCACACAATCCGGAGTTTTAACAACCTTGAGGAGAAAGGCCTTTGAAAACGTGGGAAAAGGAGAAAATGCTGGTCACCAGCATTTTCTCCTATTCCCACAATGTTTTCTGCCTGTCTCAAAACAAATTTCAGTTTTTGAGCCACATTTATTTTGTCATCTGCAAATGCTTTGAATGTGGACTAGTCTAAAATTTTGTCGTTTGGTCACTGAACTCTTTACCAAACGACAAAATTTTAGACTGGTTCAAATTGAGAGCATTTGCAGACGACAAAATAAATGTGACTGAAAATTTGAAATTTGTTTTGGGAAGGGTAGAAAACATCATGGGAAAAGGAGAAAATGCTGGTTACCAGCATTTTCTCCTTTTCCCACAGTGTTTTCAAAAGGCTTCTTCCACAGAGTCGTTAAAAGTCGGGATTGTGTGGTAAAGGGTTAAAGAATACTTCTGTCATGCACAGTTATTGCTCAGTTGGCATTACTGATATGGCTCAGTAATGCAATGGTTATGAGTTAAGTCTTAGCTTAGCAGGACTCTTTTCCAGGATTAATGATATTCATTGGGACACTTTGCATAGCAAGGGCTTAAACTCAAACTATCTAGATTACAAGCCCATACAAGCCCTTTGCATGACTTAGCCTAAAAATAAGAACCAAATAAGTGCTGCCTTTGTCTACAGTGTTTCAGCAAGGCAAACAGGATACATCAAATATTTTGTGCAGTCTGATTTTAATCTACATTGGCTGCAGATGCTACTATAGTCATGAAAGGCACTTAAGGTTGTATTGACAGATTTCCTGTTAGGTACATATGCAGTTACAAGTACCAGCAGTTCTCCAATTTAACTCTTTGATGGATGGGAAAAAAAAATGTAGACTCTTTCATGTTGAAAGCATTTGTAGATGACAAAGTATGCAAACATGGCTTGAATAATGAGATTCGGTTTTGAAATGGTAAAGAATAGTGTAGGCAAAGAAGGTAATACTGGTAACCAGCATTTCCTTCTTCGCTGACAAAAAATTTCAAAAGACTGGTTCATTAGAGTTGAAAGATATTGTGTCTTTTGGTAAGGGTGAGCTCTAGGCCAAACAACAAAATGTTGGACTCTACTGAATTAGTAGCATCTGTAGACTTAAGATTAAATTCATTAAACTGACAGGAATTTTCTTTGAGATGATAGAAAATATTGTGGGAAAAAGTGGAAATGCTTGTCACCAGCATTTGCTCCTTCTCCCACAATGTTTTCGAAAGCCTTCAATCTCACGGTCATTAAATTTTGGGATTGTTTATTTGAGAGTTAACACTTAACCACACAATCCAGACTTTTAACGACCCTCTGAAAGAAGCCTTTTGAAAACAATGTGGGAAAAAGGAGAAAATAATGATAACCTGCATTTTCTCCTTTTCCCACATTGTTTTTTTGTCTTTCAAACACATATCATATCCCATCATTTGCATTTAATTTGTCGTCTGGAAATGCTTTCAATTTAGACCAGTCTAAAATTTTGTCATTCAGTAGATAGTTAACTCTTTACCATTCAATCCCGACTTTTAACGACCATGCAATAAAAAGGCTGTTTGAAAACATTTTGAGGAAAAGGAGAAAATGCTGGTAACCAGCATTTTCTCCTTTTTCTACAATGTTTTCTACCCTGCCCAAAACAAATTTCAATTTTTCAATCACATTTATTTTGTCATCTGCAAATGCTTTCAATTTGGACCAGTCTAGAATTTTGTCGTATGGTAAAGAGTTAACCAGACAAACACATTACTTATCTTTTGGGTTGACATGAGATATTTGTGACCATTTTGAGTTCATTTTTGGATTACAAAATAAAGAGACCTGCTGATGACTAGATCTTGGGATCCCTGTATCGGTAAGCCATTGTCTTATCTATCTGACCACGCCGTGCAATTCCATATAAGTAGATCTATTTTGATTTCAATTTGATTTTGTGGCTCAAATGTTGCAATTTGTCTTTGAAAAGAATAGAAACCAAAAGGCTGGTTGACAGAATTTTCTCCTTTTCCGACAATATTTTCCTGCATTTTCCTCTTTTCCCATCAAATTTTCAGAATTGATTCACCATTAGTTTGTCTTCGGCAAATTCTTTCAGTTCCGAAAATTCTGTCTTCAAATCTTAATAACCTTAACTCTTATCAATTATCAATATCATATCAGGACATTTTGAAGCCAAAATCTTCTAACTTGTTTCAGGAAGTAATGAGTTAATCCTTTACCACACAATCCGGACTTTTAACGACCCTAGGGAAAAAGGCTTTTGGAAACATCGTGGGAAAAGGAGAAAATGCTGGTAACCAGCATTTTCTCCATTTCCCACAATGTTTTCTACTCTTCCAAAAACAAGTTTCAATATTTGAGTCACATTTTTCTTGTCATCTGCAAAAGCTTTCAATTTAAACCGGTTGAACATTTTGTTGTTTGGTAGAGAGTTAACCCTTTACAACACAATCCTGTGTTTTTACAACCTGGGTGAAATTTTTTTGATAGCAATGTGGGAAGAAGAAAATTTCTGGTTGCTCCCTTTTACCACAGTGTTTTCTACCTATGAAACTTGAATATCATCAATTGAGCTATACTTGATTTGACTTTTGTAGACACCTCCAAGTTGGATAAGTCCAAAACTTTGTTGTTTGGTGAAAGAGTTAATTCATGTTTATTATCAAATTTATACAAGGATATTTTTAGAAGTCTTCCACAGCATATCTTTTTTTATTGCAATTTAACTTAACTCTTTACCACACAATCCTGACTTTTAACGATCCCGAAAAAAGAAGACTTTTGAAAACTTTGTGGGAAATGGAGAGAATGCTGGTAACCAGCATTTTCTCCTTTTCCCACAATGATTTCTACCCTTCCCAAAACAAATTTCAATTTTCAAGTTCCTTTTTTTTTTTGTCGTCTGCAAATGCTTTCATTTCGGACAATCTATATTTTTCTTGTGTGGTAAGGAGTTCACCCGCTGTAACCTATATGAATTTTAAATGAAGATTTAGAATTTCACCTTTAAATATTCCTTCCTTTCTACCCAGTCTGCGTCTTGCGAGGGCATCCCAGGTCAGAGATGAATTGGGATATTGATCTTCCAAACTGAAAAATGTCCAAAACTGTCAATTACAGACTTTCAAACATCATAAGCAATTTGCAGAAATAAGTTTAGAAACAAGAGCACTAAGACGGCCCTGATATCTCATACTGCAAATTTCAGCATCTGATATTTCATTTCTATAACATCTCATGTGTAAACATGTGACCCACAGACAAAGACAATTTTCTCTACGGGGACAAAATGTACACCAATTTAATAAAATAATGCCAAAAAACACGTAAAATATTTCAAATTTCTGAGCCTCATGGTCTAAGATTCGCAAATGTTTTAAAGTTTACCCCAGTGCAACAAATACATTACAGCAGCAAACTTTTTGACTTGTCCAAGCAGTTAGTGGTCAATGTCAGCTTATCATGCAAACAACTTTGTTATCACTTTAACGACCCTGGGAAAGATGCCATTTGAAAACACTGTGGGAAAAGGAGAAATTGCTGGTAACCAGCATTTTCTCCTTTTCCCACAATGTTTTCTACCCTTCCCAAAACAGATTTCAAATTTCCAGTCACATTTATTTTGTTATCTGCAGTTGTTTTCAATTTGGACAAGCCTAAAATTTTGTCATTTGGTAAAGAGTTAAACAAACTGTTGATACTATTCATCCATGCCAAGGTTTTATATTTGTTTACTCCAAGTTCCAAGAAGAGAAGATTTCCTACAGTTTCTGTAAATATAAAGTAACAGCAGTCACTTGAACCTATTCCATTTCTAGTGTCCCATGATGTTCAGTGGCAAACACTGGAACAGAATTAAATTATGGCAATATCTAGAAAATATAATTGCAACAGTAATTTCGCCTTTTGCTACAATGATTTCACATGCATTTGTGTATGTTGTCCCACTATTCATGTTGATTTAGCTGTATTTTACAAAGATGTTTTCATACTTTTTCCAGAAAGTAATGGTCCTACAAAAATCCTACAAAAAGTCGGTAGACAGCAACACAAAAGTCCCCTTTTTGTCTATGGCACTGAAAGGATTAACTCCTTTCTAACCAACAGAATTTTGGACTAGTCCAAATTCAAAGCATTTGCACACATCAAAATAAATATGACTCCAAAATTGAAAATTGTTTTGTCAGGGTAGAAAAAATTGCAGGAAAAGGAGAAAATGCTGGTTACCAGCATTTTCTCTTTTTCCAACAAAATTTTCAAAAGCCTTTTACCTCAGAGTCTGGATTAGTAACCGGTTACAGAGAATATGACTTACTCTATGAATATTCGGTCTTCAATGTCCATAGCAAAATCAAACTGTTGGCAAACAGGCAAAAATGATACTATAAATGCTACATCATCTGAAAGGGCAATATCAAATAAATACATAAAACTTAGCTATGAGAGCCACTCTGGCAAAAAGGGATTTAATGCATCTCTGTGATGTGCTATACCAAGCAAGTCATCATATTAAAATGGATTCATAAAATCAATTTGTCATACAACCAAATGAATCATGTGGTAGACAGGTTGAAGAAATTTGGCCAATAGCAAAAAGTTTCAACCCAGGTGAACCGGCGCAGACTGTGCAGGTTCACCTGGGTCGATATCTTTTGCAGATGCATTAAACCTCCTTTTTACAGAGCATGGCTCACATAAGACATAACATTACCTTACAGAGCAGTGTAGTATATATAATATCTGCAATATCAGCTGACACAGCAGTATTGTGAATAGATGTTTACAATCATCTGACATCATCTTACATAGCAGTACAATGACGAAAAAAACACAAGAAAACTACCATCATCTGGCAAGGATAATGTCATGAATAAATTCATATACTTGCTACATCAGGTGACTGTGCAGTGCAGTGAATAAACAGACACAATCAATTTAAAGTCATCTGACAGAACAGCATTATGAATAGATACTACAATATACAACAACTGCAATGTTATAAAACAGTAGAATTTGTCTTTGAGAGGGTAGAAAACACTATGGGAAAAGGAGAAAAAAATGGTTACAAACAATTGTTCCTTTTCCCATATTGGCAGGATCCTACTTTTTGAATGTCATTAAAGCTCAAAATTGTTTGGAAAGCCATTAATATGTCATCTGCATATGCTTTTGATCTGGACAAGTCTGAAATTGGACAAGCCTAAAGTCTAAACTTTTGTCATCTGTTAAAGAGTTCAAAGCAGTAGAGCAGTACTTAAAGAAAGTCTTCACCTGCTCTACTAAGCTGAACAAGAAATTTCATGATCTTAAGAATTCAAAAGCACTAGAGCAGTGCTTACAAAATTTTTTTCCTGCTTAGATAAAAATACGAAATTTTACAGATATATAATTTCATTCTCCATATAAAGTAACTTTCTTAATAGTTAAACTTTCTTCTTATCAAATTTAGTCTCTAATCAAGTTTTCTAACTTATTAACCCTTTACCACACAATCCTCAGTTTTAACAACCCTGAAGAAGAAGGCTTTAGAAAAAAAATGAAAAACAAAGTTCATGTTTTAAGTAACATTAATTTCATACCTGCTAGAGCTTTCAATTTGGCAAAGTTCAAAATTCAAAGTTTATCTTTTATCATCTGTACCAAGCAATCCAACGTTTTTACAACCCTGAGGAAGATGGCTTTTTGAAATCATTGTGGAAAAAGGCAAAAATACCAGTAACCATCACTTTCTCCTTCTCACAGACCTTTCCGCCCCTTCTTTGACAGATCTCACCATTTAATTAAGTCACATTTGAAATGTCGTCTGCAAATGCTTTCAATTTGGATCAGTCTAAAATTTTCTTGTCTGGACAGGGTTAACATCATTAACTTTTTCGCTGCCAATGTCACCTTGGACATCTTTTTCAAATGGCGTAGATCAAAATCAGACTGTAAAAACCATGCAGTCTGATCTTTGATCTACATCATCTTGAGAAATGTTGTATCCATTTATTTGGTAGTGAAGAGTTAAGGAAACATTAAGTCTGCGTATGAACTCTGTTCAACATGAACTCAAATTTTATAAGCTGCGGTTCTAAGCTTAATACCACTGTTTATTTCATGCTTTTCGGTAGTTTATTGAGAAATAATAGTGGATTATGGTTTGTTATTTCACGGTTACGACCAGTGAAAATACCGATTTTGTACTTTCTAACTCTTCAATTGAAGGTGGAAACAGTAGTTCCTACGCACTAGTTACCTAAGTAATCAGCATGTGCCATTCAAACAGAAAGAAATATAACATAATTTACGCTATATTTCTCACGCTTCACGTAACATTGTAATGCATTGTTATGTGAGAGGGGTACACCACAGGAAATTACAGAAAACAACTGTACTGGATTTTGATGATAGTCCCAACAAGAAAGGGGTTGGAAGCATGAAATAAATAGAATATTTGTTGTTTTTTTTTCGGTGAAAGATCAAAATTTATTTCATCTTGTGAACATCATCTGTAATATTTTCACTTGTGACTTCACCACTCTTGAAAATATTAACAATGATGTTCACTTGATGAAATAAATTTCGATCTTACAAAAACAATAACAAATATCCTCTGTATACTTTACCTGGAACAGCAAGTGAAAGATCGAAATTCATTTCATCTTGTGAACATCATCGGTAATATTTTCACTCGTGACTTCACCACTCTTGAAAATATTACCAATGATGTTCACTTGATGAAATAAATTTCGATCTTACAAAAAAAACCAAACAAATATCCTCTATATACTTTACCTGGAACAGCAAGTTTGGCTTGATTGTACACAACAACAGCAACATCTCCCTTCAACACCTTATCATCCACTTTTTGCTCTGCTTCCAGTGTTTCCATCACCACTTCTTGACGTTTTCTCATCTACAATATCAAATTTAACCCTTTATCACAAAAACCCGACTTTAAACGACCCTGAGAAAGAAGCCTTTTGAAAACATTGTGGGAAAAGAGAAAACGCTGGTAACCAGCATTTTCTCCTTTTCCCACAATGTTTTTTAACCTATCAAAAACAATTTCCACAATTTGAGCCTCATTTAAATTGTCGTCTGCAAATGCTTTCAATTTGGACAAGTCTACATTTTTGTTGTGTAGTAAAGAGTTAACTCTACCTAGTTGACATTTTTTTTTTTTAACTTTTTGTATGGTAAAGGCAACATTAGGTGGTGCTATAGTGGACAGTGAAGATCAACATCAATTTACTCATTAGTGGTACATCTAATTTCTCTTTCTGTCACAACATTTTCAAGAGAATCTTGAAGCAAATTAAAAAAATATTGTCTACAGGAAAAGCTGTTGCTGTGATATAACAAAAATAATGTTCAAAGCATCATTAATACTTATTGAAACAAACAAAACCTTTACCACTTGATCACCCAAACAATCCCTATTGAAAGTGTAAATTGCATTTTAAATAAATTTTTTGCAAGTGGGAAAAAAAAAGTTTATACAAGAAAATTCTGAAGGTTGATTTATCTCTTGAATGTAACTTTCTTTTGCTTGTATTATCTGACCAATTATTTTCTTTTTCCAAAATTTGGATAAGAAAAAAACTTTCATATAAAGGGAGATGGTTGACTTTTACATAACCTCATACTCTTCTGCAGATAACTTTTTTCTTAACCGTCAACCAAGAAATGTTTTGTCCTAATGACCCTGATGCAGAGGGTTACTGAAAACATTGTGGGAAAAGCAGAAAACGCCAATAACACAAGTAACCAGCATTTTCTCCTGTTCGCACAAAGAGGAATCCCATCATTTGAGCCATCTTCAATTTGTCGTCTTCAAAAGCTTTCAATTTGGGCAAGTCTAACAAATTTCCATGTGGTAGAGGGTAAACCTGCAATACACCATGATGGGAAAAAATGTTGGGCAACTTTTTTTTCATACTTTATTATGGATACACTAGGAAGTTGTTTTAAAGAAGTCAAACAAGCTTCAGAACATAAGGGGAACCCCAAGTTTTAATACTCCTGAAGGAGAAGGCTTTGAAAACACTGTGGGAAAAGGAGAAAATGCTGGAAACTAGCATTTTCTCCTTTTCCCACAATGTTTTCTACCCTTTCTAAAACAATTTTCAATTTTTTAATGCACATTTATTTTGTTGTCTGCTTGATTGATTGATTGTATGGTGTTCAACGCCGTTTTCAACATTATTTCAGTTATATCGCTGTGGCCAGTGCACCCATAAATGCTTTCCTGTAGTTTGTTTTACCAGCACTATGCACAATGTTCTTTCCAAGCCACTGGTTGCTTTCCAACATAACTGTCAAATCCTGTCGCAATGACTATCACCAATCCTCAGAAAGAAATTGGCTGAGCCGGGGATCAAACCAGCGAACCCCTGTTCTCAAGTCCTGTACGCTACCGCCTGTGCTACCAGGGCTCGGCTTTTGTCGTCTGCAAATGGTTTTAATTTGGACAAGTCTAAAATTTTGTTGTTTGGCAAAGAGTTAAGAAAGCAAGGACACTGAGGAGAAGGTATCAATTTACAGTGTTTTATCTTGGATGTGTCTAAAATAGGTATACATGTTATTCATTATTCAAGGTATGTACTGAAAATATGAATATTTTCTCACCTTTTCTGCATACAACAGTTCAAATCTGAAATACTGCAAGAGAAAAAAAAAATGTCTATCTCAACAGTTTATTGGATGAAAAAACTTTGGACTGGTCAAAATTTAGCACATTTACAGGTGACAAATCAAATGTGGCTAAAATGATGGCATTTGTCTCTGAAAGGGTAGAAAAGGTTATGGGAAAAGGAGAAAATGCTGATAACCAACATTTTCTCCTTTTCCCCAATGTTTTGAAAAGCCTTCAACAAGGTTGTAGGGAAAAATGGGATGGTTTGGTACAGAATTAACTCATTCATAAATCACCTTGTTTGTGTATTTGGTGCAGTTTTCCACAGTAGTTTTGGTAGATATAATGACAGCCTGTACACCTATCCATTACTTCCTATTTTCTTCACCAGAGCTATGCGAAACATTCTCTCCAAACCTATAGCTGCTTCCCCTCATTAACACAGTCAAAACAATCAAAACTAAGAACAACTATGTTGACTCTAGATTTGAATTCACAAACCTTCAATTATCAGTCCTGTGCTTTAGTAATAAGCTGTTGAGGCTCTGCACTATAAAATCAACACATTGTTTCATTCAGCATCATAAGACTGAATTCAATGTCACACTCAAGAAGTCACCAAGATCTGACCAAGACTTTTTGAGCAGGACTTTATAAATCATACCATATTTATACTATTTCCTTATATTGGTGCCTTAACCCTTTACCACACAATCCCGGGTTTTAACGACCCTGAGAAAGAGGCCTTTAGAAAACATTGTGGGAAAAGGAGAAAATGATGGTAATCAGAATTTTCTGCTTTTCCCACATTGTTTTCTACCCGTCCCAAAAATTTCAATTTTTGATTCACCTTTATTTTGTCATCTGAAATGCTTTCAATTTGGACAAGTGTAAAATTTTGTCGTACGGTAAAGGGTTAAATTAATGACAAGAAAATTGTAAAGTATAACATGCAAGGTAATGCAGTATTATATAATTACAAGGGGAAGCTACTGGTAACAGCTAAAGTCAAATTCAAACTTGTCCAAAGACATATCAAATTAAGCTGTACTGAATAGATTACTCCTTGAAAGGGTAGAAAGCATCATGGGAAAAGGAGAAAATGCTTATATCTAGCATTTTCTCCCACAATGTTTTCAAAAGCTTTCTTCTACAGATTTTTTACAACATGGGATCGCTTGATAAGGCTTAACTCTTCATCAAAAATGAAAATTTTAGACTGATCCAAATTGAAAGCATTTGCAGACGACAATCTAACTGTTGCAGAAATTAGAAAAATTTTCTTTAAAAAGGGAGGAGACATCATGGAAAAAGGAGAAAATGCTGGCTACCAGCATTCTCTCCTTTTCCTACAATGTTTTCAAAATTTCTTTTCCTTGGTGTTGTTAAAACTCGGGATTGTGCAGTAAAGGGTTAAATGCTGGTAACTAGCATGTTCCCCTTTATCCATGTTTTAACCCATTCCCAAACAAGCCCTGGTTTTCACGTGTCTGCAGTACAAGTCTTTTAAAAAAACAGTGTGGGAAAAGGAGAAATTGCTCGTAAATTTCCCGCAGTGTTTTCTACCCTTTTTGAGAAGTTTCTGCCATTTTCATCAAATTTAAAATTGTTGTCTGCAAGTTCTTCAATTTGGACCAGTCTAAAATTTATCATTTGGGAAAAAGCCTCCTTCTACAGGATTGCTAAAGAACAGGATTATTTGGTACAGATTAAATCTGTTATTGAACAAGAGGAACAGTGGCTTAAAGCGCTCACCTGAGTAAAATCATCTAGGACTGACAAAGCTGAAGAGATCCTGGATGTAATGATAAAACACATAAGTGTTGGTGACCTACTTTTAGACAGACTTTATCTATTTTTGAACTTTTCAGAGGTATCATCCAGACAAACATTCTGGCAGAGTTTCATGTGCATTGGACTGAAAAAATTGCCTACACAGTACACATAAGGTCTTACCCATTGACCTACTTTTTTAACAGACATGACCCAATTTTAAACTTATCCTAGATATTATAAAGAAAAACATTCTCACCAAGTTTCATGAGCACAAGGCTGAAAATGTGGCCTCTAGAGTGCACACAAGGTTTTTCTACGGTTTGGCCCAGTGATCTATTTTTTGACCCGAGGTAACACAATTATGTACTTGTCCAAGATATTATCAAAACAAGCATTCTGACAGATTTTCAGAAGTATTAGGCTGAATATGTGGCCTCTAGAGTGCACACAAGGTTTTTCTAAGATTTGGTCCAGTGACCTACTTTTTGACCTGACATAACCAAATTTCACCCTTGTCCAAGATATTATCAAGACAAACATTCTGATCCAGTTTCTTGAGTATTTGGCTTAATCTGGTTTTTAGAGTGCATCAAAGGTTTTTCTAAGATTTGGCCCAGTGACCGTTTTGACCCGATGTGACTCAATTTCAAAGTTGTCTGAGATTTTATCAAGCCAAACAATCTGACAAAGTTTCATGAGTATTGGACTGAAAATGTAGCCTCTTGAGTGCAAACAAGGTAATTGTTGACTCCCGTACGGTGCATGACTGACACAGCACAATCACAAAAGCTCACCTTTAGCACTTTGTGCCCAGCTGAGCTGAAAATTGTTTGAAATGATGAAAAGGATCTGTAATGAAATTGCTTTGTCAATACATGTCTATCATGAAAATATCATGCTGACAGTATGTCTTTACCTCCAGCCACAATTTCTTGGATTCCTTGTTAAACCTCAGTCCACGCTGTAAGAGATTTCTCGCTGTATCAGGATTGGCGTTGTCTTCAAACTCCCACTTGGCAGCATAAATCCACAAGTCTGTAAGATAGCAATTACGTACGAGAGGGAGACACATATTTATGTTTAACAGTATACAAAGCTTACACCAAAATAGCTGCCTGCCCTGATAAGTCACTAACTAAGCCCTTACCAACAATCCAGAATTACTACAATCCTTTGGAAAGAGGCTGTTGAAAACATTGTGGAAAAAGAAGCCGGCTAAAATTTGTCTGATACAGAGTTCACTTTATCCCCTATGCAAATTAATGTTGTCTGCTGCAACTTTGGTCAAGCAATAATGAAAATACCTATCTGATAAGTGTTCTTGGCCACTTTCACCACTATTTTAGTCATATCAAAGGGAAAGGTTAGTTAGTCATATTAACAACAAGCTTACTGACAATTTACCGTGAACAAAACAATCTTATGTTTGAATGACTCTAAAGAAAAGGGCTTTAGAACACATTGCAAGAAAAGGATACAATGCTGGTATATTCAGCATTTGCTCCTTTTCCCACAAAGTTTTCTACCATTTCAAAGACAGAAATTGTCTATTGAGTTCCATTTCAGTTTTGTCTGCAATTGCTTTGAATATGGCTGAGTCTGGAATTTTGTTGTTTAGTGAGGAAAGAACCCAACAGAAATCTTGGATACTTTACCTTGTTTCTTGTTGTGCATCTTCAACATGGTAGTAAACAGTTTACTGACAGTTTTAATTTGTTTCTGAAATATACCAATAAAACACTAAAATATACTTTAACCCTTTACCGCACAATGCCGCCTTTTGACGCCCCTGGGAGAGGAGCCTTTTGAAAACATTGTTGGAAAAGGAGAAAATGCTGGCAACCAGCATTTTCTCGTTTTCCCACAATGTTTTCTAACCCATCAAAGAAAGGTTGCACCGTTTGAGCCACACTGAAATTGTCGTCTGCAAATGCTTTCAATTTGGACAAGGCTAAAACTTTGTTGTCTGGTAAAGGGTTAATCAAAATACATACAGTAGTGAACAAATTAGTCAGTGAATCATTTTAAAGCCATCTAACACATGCACAGAGTTAACATAAATTGTACTTTTTAACCCTTAAAACACCTTTCACAGCTACAGATGCCTTTGCAGTCAGTCTGGATCAAGATCAGATTACACAAAGCATGCAGTCTGATCTTAGATCTACAATGTCCACTTGGCAAAGACATTCTGGACAAAAGCAACCATATAATTGCGATCATTTGGGTCTTATTTCTACATTAAAAGTATCATTTGGATTTACTTGGTGCACTAAGAGCAGAAAACATTTTAGAAATCATCTACCTATGTTATTTCATTCTGTATAAATATGAAAAAAAAAAAAGCAAAGTGCAACTTCAAACTATTTCACAGTTTTTGAGACATCACTCCTAACAGAAACATGGTTCATACACTACCATAGCAACAATGATTTTACATTCACCGAATTTTCATTTGTCATAACTCTTTAGAACACAATTCCAATTTTTACGACCCTGAGGAAGAAATCTTTGAAAACATTGTGAGAAAAGGCAAAGATGCTGGTAACCAGCATTTTCTCCTTTTCCCACAATGTTTTCTAACCTATCAAACATAAACTTCATCATTTGAGCCACATTTAAATTGTCCCTTGCAAATGCTTTCAATTTGGACAAGTCTACATTTTTGTTGTGTGTTACAGAGTTAATTATTCATCTTTCCAAGGGCGTTTTCCATGTCATCCATTGTAGATTTGTTAACCATTTACCGAACAATCCTGTGGTAAACAGGACTCTGAGGAAAGAGGCTTTACAAAACATTGTGGGAATACAGCATTTTATCCTAAACAGCATTTTATCCTATTCCAACAATGTTTTCAAGCCTCACAACAACAAATGTTATCATTTCAGCCACATTAAATTTTTCATTTGCAAATGTATTCAGTATGGACAAGTCTAAAATTTTGTCATTTGTTGTTTAATAACAAGTTTAAAAAGGGGATAAATTAAAAAAAAACTTTGACTGTATTGTGATCTCAACATTTTTCAAACAAATTCAGTATGTAGTTAGACTTACCCTTTGTTTGCAGAAAGCAATGTGAGACAGCCACAACTTGACATCCTCCTGTTGAAGAAGAAAGTGAGTACAAGTTAACCCTTTGCTACATAATACTGAGTTTAATGACCCTGACAGAGAAGGTTTTTCAAATATTGTGGGAAAAGGAGAGAAAGCAAGGAAGCAGCAATTTCTCCTTTTACCAGTGTTTTCTATACTTTCACAGACAAATGCCATCATTTGAGCCACGCTCAAATCTCATCTGCAAACACTTTCAATCTGGAAGAATCTAAAATTTTGTTGTCTGATGAAGCGTTAAACATTCTATATAGAAACAGACAGAGAACCCAAAACACCACACTCTAACAACATATGGCGTGCAACACACCAAAAGGGGCCTTTGGACATGTGCGTCAGATCACCCTGTGCAGTCGGTATTGACAAATTCGAGACAACATTTTCCGTTCTTATGTGATTTTCTGTTTCATGAAAGTCTACTTTATGACAAACTCTTATGTAGTAATAAACTGCCGTCTCAGATAAGCCTGCGTGGACTGTGCAGGCTAATCTGAGACAACACTTTACGCTAATGTCAGAAGGTCTCATTTCACATGTTGCGAGCCATATGGTGAAATGGGAGGTTATTCTCTACCAAAAAAACCATTGTTCTGATGAACTTTTAACTCTTTACCACACGACAAAATTTTAAAACCAATCCAAATTGAAAGCATTTGCAGAAGACAAATTAAATGCAACTCAAGAACTGAAATTTGTTTTGGAAAGGGTAGAAAACACTGTGGGAAAAGGAGAAAATGCTGGTAACCAGCATTTTCTTCTTTTCCCGCAATGTTTTCAAAAGGCTTCTTTCCCAGGATCGTTAAAAGTTGGGATTGTGTGGTAAAGAGTTAAGAACAAAGCTTTTGGTAATGTTATGGGAAAAAAAATGTAGGTATAGCGCATTTCTCTCTTTTCAACTATGTTTTCTATCCTTTCAAAGACAGGTTCCGTCAAATGAGCTACATTAAGCCTTTACCGCACAATACTGCCTTTTAACAACCCTGGGAAAGAAGCCTTGTGAAAACATCGTGGGAAAAGGAGAAAATGCTGGTAACCAGCATTTTCTCCTTTTCCCACAAGGTTTTCTACACTTTCACAAACAATTACTATCGTTGCAGCTAAATTGAAAATGTTGCCTGCAAATGCTTTCAATCTGGGCCAGTCTAAAATTTTGTTGTTTGGTAACGAGTTACTTTGTTACACATAACTACTTGCAGATGAGGTGTAGGCAACCAACATTTTCTCCTTGTTTCATAATATTTTCAAAGACAAATCACATCATTTGAGCCACATTCAAGCTGTTGTCTGCAAAACTTCTCAAGATGGAGGGGTCTAAAATTATACAGTCTAGTGCAGACTTCACCCTTACAAACGATCCCACATTTCAATAATCCTGAGTGAGAAAACTTATGAAACAAGAGGGCCATGATGGCCCTGGGTCGCTCACCTTAGTAGAGTGCCTTTAAAGTTTTTCTTTAATTTGACCATGTGACCTAGTTTTTGACTGCAGGTGACCCAATTTCAAACCCATATTTCATGAAGACAAAAATTCTGACCAATTTTCAAGTCAACTGAGCAAAAAATGTGGCCTCGAGTGCCCTAAAGATATTTCTTTAATTTGACCTAGTGATCTAGATTATGACCCCAGATGACCCAAATTTGAACTGGTCTTTGACTATATCAAAAGAAACATTTTAACCAATTTTCAAATCAAATGAATAATAAATGTGGCCTCTAGAGTGCCAACTAGCTATTTCTTTAATTTGACCAAGTGACCTAGTTTATGACCCCAGTTGACCCAAATTCAGACTCATGTGAGATTTTACAAAGACAAACATTCTGACCAATTTTCAAGGCAATTAAGCAAAGAATGTGGCCTCTAGAGTGCCCACAAGGTATTTCTTTATTTTGACCTAGTGACCTAGTTTATGGTTCCAGGTGACCCAAATCCAAACTCATTTGGTATTTTATCAAGACACACATTCTGGCCAAATTTCAGGTCATTTGAGCAATAAATGTGGCCTCCAGAGTGCAAACAAGGTATTTCTTTTATTTGACCCAGTGAACTAGTTTATGACCCAAGTTGACCCAAATTAATCTTATGTGAGACTTTATAATGACAAACCTTCTAACTAATTTTCAAGGCAATTGAGCAAATAATGTGGCCTCGAGAGTGCCAACAAGGTATTTCTTTAATTTGACCTAGTGACCTAGTTTATGACCCAAGATGACCCAATTTTGAACTCAATGAACTTGTTGCGCTTAGATGGGCAAACAAACTTAGAAGAGAATCACTACGTACCAAATATCAAAGCTCTAAGCCTTCCAGTTTTAAAGAAGAATTTTAAAGTTTTCCTTCTTTGTTCCTATGTTCGAACTTGTGACCCCCGGGGCTGGGCCAGTTTTGACCCAGGGGCATCATATGAACAAACTTCCTAGAGGTCCACTAGGAAATGCTACATACCAAATATCAAAGCTCTACACCTTCCCGTTTAAGAGAAAAAGAAATTTAAAGTTTTCCTTCTTTGTTCCTATCTTCGAACTTGTGACCCCCGGAGCGGGGCCAGTTTTGACCCAGGGGCATCATATGAACAAACTTGGTAGAGGTCCACTCTGAGATGCAACATACCACATATCACAGCTCCTCACCTTTCGGTTTCAGAAAAGAAGAATTTTGAAGTTTTCCTTCTTTGTTCCTATGTTTGAACTTGTGACCCCAGGGGCTGGGCCAGTTTTGACCCAAGCAGCATCCTTGGAAAAAACTTGGTAGAAGTCCACTAGGAGATGCTACATGCCAAATATCAAAGCTCTATGCCTTCCCATTTAAGAGAAAAAAAAAATTTAAGTTTTCCTTCTTTGTTCCTATGTTTGAACTTGTGACCCCTGGGGCAGGGCCAATTCTGACCCCAAGGGCATCATATGAACAAACTTAGTAGAGGTCTACTAGGCGATGCTACATACCAAATATCAAAGCTCTATGCCTTCTATTTTTACAGAAGAAGATTTTGAAAGTTTTCCTTCTTTGTTCCTATGTTGGAAATTGTGACCCCCGGGGCGGGGCCAGTTTTGACCCCAGGGGCATCATATGAACAAACTTGGTAGAGGTCCACTAGGAGATGCTACATCCCAAATATCAAAGCTCTATGCCTTCAAGTTTCAGAGAAGAAGATTTTTAAAGTTTTCCTTCTTTGTTACTATGCTCAAACTTGTGACTGCCGGGGTGGGGCCAGTTTTGACCCCAGGCGCATCACATGAACAAACTTGGTAGAGGTCCACTAGGCAATGCTACATGCCAAATATCAAAGCTCTACGCCTTCCAGTTTCAGAGAAGATGATTTTTAAAGTTTCCCCTCTTTGTTCCTATGTTCGAACTTGTGACCCCCGGGGCAGGGCCAGTTTTGACCCCAAGGGCATAATATGAACAAACTTGGTAGAGGTCCACTAGGAGATGCTTCATGCCAAATATCAAAGCTCTATGCCTTCTAGTTTTACAGAAGAAGATTTTGAAAGTTTTCCTTCTGTGTTCCTATATTGGAAATTGTGACCCCCCGGGCGGGGCCAGTTTCGACCCCAGGGGCATCAAATGAACAAACTTGGTAGAGGTCCACTAGGAGATGCTACATCCCAAATATCAAAGCTCTACGCCTTCAAGTTTCAGAGAAGAAGATTTTTTAAGTTTTCCTTCTTTGTTACTATGCTCAAACTTGTGACTGCCGGGGTGGGGCCAGTTTTGACCCCAGGGGCATCATATGAACAAACTTGGTAGAGGTCCACTAGGCAATGCTACATGCCAAATATCAAAGCTCTACGCCTTCCAGTTTCAGAGAAGATGATTTTTAAAGTTTCCCCTCTTTGTTCCTATGTTTGAACTTGTGACCCCCGGGGCAGGGCCAGTTTTGACCCCAAGGGCATAATATGAACAAACTTGGTAGAGGTCCACTAGGAGATGCTACATCCCACATATCAAAGCTCTATGCCTTCTAGTTTTACAGAAGAAGATTTTTAAAGTTTTCCTTCTTTGTTCCTATGTTGGAAATTGTGACCCCCGGGGCGGGGCCAGTTTTGACCCCAGGGACATCATATGAACAAACTTGGTAGAGGTCCACTAGGAGATGCTACATGCCAAATATCAAAGCTCTACACCTTCAAGTTTCAGAGAAGAAGATTTTTAAAGTTTTCCTTCTTTGTTACTATGCTCAAACTTGTGACCCCCGGGGCAGGCCCAGTTTTGACCCCAGGGGCATCAAATGAACAAACTTGGTAGAGGTCCACTAGGAGATGCTACATACCAAATATCAAAGCTCTGCGCCTTCTAGTTTCAGAGAAGAAGATTTTCAAAGATTTTGCTTTTTTTTCCTTTTTGTTGCCATGGCAACCAGAGTTGTTGGTGGAATTAAATTCTTTGAACAATTTTGGTAGAGCTTCACCCAAGGAACATCCCTGCCAAGTTTCATCAAGATTGGCCCAGTGGTTTAGGAGAAGAAGATGTTTAAAGAAATTGTTGACGGACGACGGACTCCGGACATAGGGCGATCACAATAGCTCACCTTTAGCACGTTGTGCTAAGGTGAGCTAAAAATGGTGGGAAAAGGAGAAAGCACTTTCTCCTGTTCCTCCTATCATTTATGTTTTCCACCATTTTAGCAACATTCAATTCAAACCTTGTCATAGAGAACAGACTTTAATAAAACTGATATTTTCAGTTACAGTGATAAACACCAGGGTTCGTATTCATAAACCATTCTTAAGACCCTTCTTAGTCTCATTTTCCAAGATTTTCTAATTATGAAAGCAACACAACTTCTGATTGGCTAAATCAAATGGTTTAGCCAAACCAAATGGTTTAGCCAATCAGAAGTTGTTTTACTTTCAAATTTAGAATATTCTGGAGAATAAGACTTAGAACATTCCTAAGAATGGTTGGTCAATACAGGCCCTGATACTGCAATCTATTGGCTCTTTTTGTCAGAATATCTCACAAAAGAGAACAGATTCAGATACATGTTCTTCACAATGAAACAATGGTCTACACCGTCTATAAAAGCAACTAAAGTTGTAAAACTTAAACTTGTTACTATGTTGACTTACACTGAATCTCAAATGGGCCATCTGGAATAAAGAAAAAGAAAGGATAATTATCAAGCTATCAACAGTACTTTCATCTTTTTCTACTACTACATTGTAACATGTATGTATAACTGCTCTTCAAATATTTACTGCTTATATACATATATTAGAAAAACATGTTTTCTTCTTGACCGTTTTAAACCCTTTACCAGCTGGCAAAATTTCAGCCTTGTCCAAATTGAAAGCAATTGCAGACGACAATTTCAGTGTGGTTCAAATGGTGCATTTTCTTCTTGATTGGGTAGAGAACATTGTGGGAAAAGGAGAAAATGCTGGTTACCAGCATTTTCTCCTTTTCTCACAATGTTTTCAAAAGGCTTCTTTCCTTGGGTCTTTAAAAGTCAGCATTGCATGGTAAAGGGACCCTGAGGAATAAAGGTTTTGGTAACCTGCATTTCCTCCCTTTCCCACAATGTTTTCGACCCTTACAAAGAGAAATTCCATCTTTTTAGCCATAATCAATTTTGTCGTCTACAAATGCTTTCAATTAAGACAGGTCTAATATTCTTTTACAGAGTTAATCAAGGCGTTGCCAGTTTAAATCCGAGCTCCACCAAGCCCTTCATGAGGACTGACGACTGTCAATGCAATAGGGTCTATCTCCTATTCCTCTCTCATTTATGAACATTGTTTCAATGATATTTATAATGGGAAAACAGTCACTTAACTCTTTACCACACAATCCCTACTTTTAACAACCCTAAAAAAGAAGCCTTTTGAAAACATTGTGGGAAAAGGAGAAAATGCTGGTAACCAGCATTTTCTCCTTTTCCCACAATGTTTTCTACCCCTCCCAAAACAAATTTCAATTTTTCAGTCACATTTCTTTTATCGTCTGAAAAATGCTTTCAATTTGAAACAGTCTAAAATTTTGTCGTTTGTTAAAGAGTTAATTAGAAAGAGTGTTGTGCGATTAACTCTTTATCAAACGACAAAATTCTTGACTTGACCAAATTGAAAATATTTGCAGTCAACAAAATAAACGTAGCTCAAAAGAGGTCATCAATCTTTGACATGGTAAAAAATATTGTGGGGAAAGGTGAAAATGCTGGCTTCCAGCATTTTCTTCTTTTCCCATTATGTTTTTAAAAGCTTTCTTCTTCAGGGTTGTTAAAACTCAGGATTGTGTTGTAATGGGTTAACCCTTTCCCAAACAAACCCTGGTTTTCACGTGTCTGCAGTACAAGTCTTTTGAAAACACTGTGGGAAAAGGAGAAATTGCTCGTAACGAGCAATTTCTCCTTTTCCCACAGCGTTTTCTACCCTTTTTGAGACCTTTCTGCCATTTTCATCAAATTTAAAATTGTCGTCTGCAAACTCTTTCAATTTGGACCAGTCCAAAATTTGACGTTTGGGAAAGGGTTAAACTGGCAAACGATCATTCCAGGAACCGATAGATAGATGCACTGTTCCCTTGAAATGACCAAAATAATGTTCAAAATAACACTCACCTTTTACCAAAATATCCTGAGTTTTAACAACCCTGAGAAAGAAGGCTTCTGAAAGAGACTGTGAGGATAGAGGGAAAAAAGCTGGTAACCAGCATTTTCTCCTTTTCCCCACAATATTTTAACTATTTCAAGGACAAATACTGATTTGTTGTCTACAAATGCTTCCAACTCTGACAAGTCTTAAATCTTGCTGCCCAATAAAGTTAGACACCATGAATAAATTCTGACTATCAAAACCCATAGCCAGATTGGACTTTAAAAAAACTTAAAGACCCTGAGGTATTCTTTTTATGTCTTGCAGCAGAACATGTTTGAAAACTGTGTGAAAAAAGGAGGAATCACTTGCAACAAGCAATGTCTCCTTTTCCAACAATGTTTTCAAAAGCTGTCCCTTACAGCGACCTGTAAATTTAAAGTTTCAGTTTTCAGTGCTAGACATATGAGGAAAAAATTCATGATCTTACCACGTTTTCAATGGAAGTCTTCAAGAGATGTGCAGCATAGGACTAAGTCAATCAACCATTTACCAAACACACAAAGGTTTTAACAACCCTGATGAAAAAGGTCTTTGAAAACATAATGGGAAAAGGAGAAAATGCTGGAAACCAGCATTTTCTCACTTTCCCATAATGTTTTCTACTTTATGAAAGACGACTAGCATCACTTGAGCATCATTTGATTCATCAGCTGCAAAAGCTTTCAATTTGGATGAGTCTTCAATTTTGTTGTATGGAAAAGAGTTGATTCTTACCCTGCTATGAGCAAAGATGGTTGAATTTTGCAAAGAGTGTAGACCCAGATAAAGCAACACATATTTGCAGATCTGATCTTGGCCCATACTCTCCACTCCTCTGGTAATGGTTTCAGTCATACAATACCCTGTAACCCTTTACCAGACGACAAAATTTCAGCCTTGTCCAAATTGAAAGCATTTGCAGACGACTATTTCAATGTGGCTCAAATGGTGCAATTTTTCTTTGATAAGGTAGGAAACATTGCAGGAAAAGCAGAAAATACTGGTTACCAGCATTTTCTCCTTTTCCCACAATGTTTTCAAAAGGCTTATTTTTCAGTCGTCAAAAAGCGGCATTGTGTGGTAAAGGGTTAACCCTCTACCAAACAATCTTGAGATTTAACAACCCTAAGAAACATGGCTTTTGAAGAGATTGTGGGCAACAGATATAATGCTGGTAACCAGCAATTCTCCTATAACAATGTTTTCTCCCTTTCACAGATGCATTCCATCATTTCAGATCATTTACTTTGGCAAAAGCAAAGGCTTTCAATTTGGACAGGTCTAAAAATTTTGCCTAATGGTAACGATTAAAATGCAAATTATCTTGATGAAAATCTATCATTGTGACTGTCAACAGTATTAACCTTTAAAGCACCTTTCACTTCTCTAGTTGCATGTGCAGCCAATGTATATCAAGATCAGACTGCAAAGAATCTGCAGTCTGATCTTTCATCTACAATGTCCATTTTGCTGAAACACCATAGACTACAGGCACCATGATATTGCAATTATTCTGGTCATATTTCTGAACTAAAACTGTTGGTTGGGTTTATTCGGCACTCTAAGGGTTAACCCTTTACCACATGACCAAATTTTAGACTTGTCCAAATTGAAAGAATTTGCTGACAACAAAATAAATGACTTAAAAATTGAAATGTATTGTCAGAAAAGTAGAAATATTGTGGGAAAAGGGGAAAATGCTGATTACCATGTTTTCGAAAGTTTTCTTCCTATTGGACATTAAACTTGAGAACAGGAGGTTGCTGGTTCGATCCCTGGCTTGGCCAATTTCTTTCCGCGGATTGACGATAGTCATCGCGACAGGATTCATTCCTCTCTCACCGCTGACCATTGTTTCGACGATGGTTATGTGGGAAAGCAGCCTGTGGTTTGGAAAGAATATTGTGAGGAGTACTGGTAAAAGAAACTCCAGAAAAGCATGGATAGGTGCACTGGCCGCCGTGATATAACTAAAATAACATCAAAAACGGCACTAAAGTCCATACAATCAATCAATCAATCAATTGGACAATAAAAGTTGTGATTGTGTGGTAAAGGGTTAAAATTGGGGGATAGGGACTAACACTTGTCTTACTCTAAATAGCTGATTAATTCTTGCTTCAATCTTGAAGTCAATCTCCACCCTTTTAAAGAAGTATCTAAGTTCCTGAAAAAAAATAACCACAGAATATTTTACACTATACCATAATTATGTCAGATGACTTTTTCCCTATCACAGCAGTTCATTTTGATTGGAAAGAAGAAGCTGCTGGTAATTATCAGTATCTCCTTTTGCCAAAATACATGCACATTCAAAGATTATAATTATATACATGTATTATATTATATATACTTTTCCACAATCAAACTATTAGTCATATTTATAATTCGGATGTTACGAAAATCTTTCCTCAGTTGTTACCGACAAACGTTCTTCAGAGAGTAGCGGGATAAACCTTTACAACACAGTTTTAATGACCCTGACAGAGAAGGCATTTGACAATATTGTGGGAAAAAGAGAAAATGCCGGTAATCAGGATTTTTTTCCCTTTTTCTTAGTGTTTACTACCCTTTCTCAAACAAATTCTATAATTTGAGCCAAGTTTAATTTGTTGCCTACAATTGCTTTCAATATGGATGAGGCTAAAACTTTGTCATTTGGTAGTGAATGATTTATATTAGTTTCGACATGTTCTTCCATGAATGGGAATCAAAGTCATCTTGAACATAAATATTTGAAACTATATATTCACAGAACATGTGAAAGTAGAAAAACTTTAACAAATCAGCCATGCTCTGTGAAAAGGGGGCTTAATGCATTTGCGAAAGTATCGACCCATGTCAGCCTGAGCAGTGCACGCAAGCCGACCTGGGACAAAACTTTTCACTATTGGTAAATTTTCTGTATGTCCAAGGACCCGTCTACCTCATTATTCAGTTGGTTGTTTAAAAAAAAGGGTTTTATGGATCCATAATTATGTGATGACTTAATCTGTACAATGCATCACAGAGATGCATTAAGCCCCCTTTTGCCAGAGCATGGCTCAAATACATGTATACACCTTTGCATTTACCAGGTTATTCTTTTATCCAAATGTATTGAATGCCTAGCAAACCCGGAGTTGCCCTTGCAGATAGAACAGATCAAGATCAGATTCTATAGAATGGTCAATGGAATCTTGGATCTATACTGTATGACATCATGTAAGAAATCCTGATTCAAACAGGCTTGACCATTGCAATGTTGTATTATTTACTTGTTACACACATTTTCCTCTTCTGTTTTCCCCATACTGTTTTTGACCCTTTCAAAGACATATTCCATCATCTCAGCCATGTATAATTTTGTCATCTGCAAATCCTTTCAATATGAAAGAGTTTGAAATTTTATTGTCTAGGAAACAGTAAAGAAAATCAGGTATTCAGTTCATAAAAAATTCTCCAGTAGAAAATACTGCTAAAGAAAAAGGGCTATTTGTACATGAATCAACTCTTACCAAACAAAATGTTTGACTTGTCTAAATTAAAAGCATTTGCAGCAGTCAAATCAAATGTTGCTCACTGAAATGATGGGCTTTTTTTCTTTTTCAAAGAGCAGAAAACATTGGGAAGAAAGGAGAAAATGCTGGTAACCATCATTTTCTCTTTTTCTTACAATGTTTTCAAAAAGCTGCTTTCTTGAGGATCAATGAAACCCATTATTATCTGACAAAGGGTGAATATATACTTACTTGTCTTCTTTTCCTAATAAGAGCAAGTAAATTGATTTCATACTGAAAAACAAGAAAAAAGAGTTGGCTTATTGGATGTTCTGTGAAAGAAATATATAGATATGTTCTGTACTTGCATATTCAATATTAATCATCAATGAAGATTTAGGCACAAATTATGGTACCAGTATGTCAGTATGTTTCCATCAAAGAACTTGAACAGATTTTCGATACTAACAGTGATGCATGGTCCCAATGACACTAAAATTTTAGACAAGGCTCCTGAGATTCAGCATTTTAGACCTCAATATTCTAAGTAATGGCTTTGGGTCCCCTAACAGTGAATACCTGACACTAACATTATCATAAATTCAGAGTCTGTATTTACCAACCAATCTTTTCAGTATTCTTAGTCTAGTTTTCAAGAATTGTCTAAATTTCAAAGTAATAATATTTCTCATTGGCTAACCCATTGCAACTGTGTTACTTTCTAAATCTAAAATAAGACTGAAAGTGCAATTTAGAATGGTTGGTAAATACAGCAACTGGTTTCGAGATGCATTTCTTCAACCCTTTACCACACAGTCCTGACTTTTAACGACCCTGAGAAAGAAACCTTTTGAAAACATTGTGGGAATAGGAGAAAAAGTTGGTAACCAGCATTTTCTCCTTTTCCCACAATGTTTTCTACTCTACTCTACCCAAAACAAATTTCAATTTTCGGGTCACGTTTAGTTTGTCGTCTGCCAAAGCTTTCAATTTTGGACTGGTCTAAAATTTTGTCCTTTGGTAGAGTTAACCAGTACGTGTTGTAGTAACCACCTTGCAAAGTAAATGTACTTGTGTTTTCACTCTGGACAAGAGACCTCAATATTGCAATTTCAGGGCCAGTTTTTCAACAGTAGAGTGTACCCACATATTTCAAAATATCAGAAAGTGTAACCCCAGGATATGAATGCATGTTCTATATACAGTCTATGTAGTTTGATCTTGATATTCATTTACTGCAAAAGAACTGAAGTTGTGCTATCCTTTGTGGCATTCAGTTTCATCAACTGGACATGAGCATTGAACTGGGTCCCTTTCCCTTAGCTCTACCAGACAACAAATTTTAGACTTGTGCAAGTGGCAAGCATTTGTAGAATAACATGTGGTTGGAATGATGAGATAGGTCTTTGAAATAAGAAAAATCAGAGAAATGTAGAAAATGTATATGACCAGCATTTCCTCTTTTTCCCCACAATGTTCTCAAAAGCTTCTTCAGGGTCTAAACACCAGATTTTTTTTTTTTTTTTTTGGTCAGAGGTAAACGAAAGACAGGACAGATTATAGACTTGCTTTTCATTCATTTTTTATCTGTATATCAGTGTCAAAAAAAGAGTCAGTTTCTTTACATATGAGCTCTGGCAAAAGAGGGCTTAATGCATCTCCGTGATCCATGATACCAATGAAGCCATCCCTTAATTATGGTTCCATAATAGCCACTATTTTTAACAACCGACTAAATCATGAGGTAGACTGGTCCTTGGGCATGCAGAAAATGAACAAGTAGTTAAAAGTTTCGGGAACACTTGTAACAAAAATATGTACCTGTATGTAATTAATGTAGTCTTCTTTTACTTTTGTAATTCTTTTCAACTTGTACTCAAAGGTCTTTCTTTTCATCACAATTTTTCTGAAAATCAAATTTAAAAAAAAAAAAGAATATCTATTAATTGTTTGTTCACTCACTGACACCATCAGATATGGAAATAGGTGGTCGGTGAATTTTAACACTTAGTGGCCAATTAGAAGCCAAAAGTAAACAACACAGGTGTTAAATTGCATTTAAGTTTAAATTATTAAAAGGTATGGGAATTATTGTGAAGATGACAATCTGGTCTTCTACCATGGGTCCAACTGTTGGTCGCTGGCAGAAAATTTGATTATAAAAGACAGTATATTTGGGTATGTGTAACAATACCTCTAGCCTTGGAGGCTAGGTGTGAAGTTCCACACCCGGAGACTCAAGGCAGAGTTCCAGGGAAGGATGGTATTCTAAATCCATTATTTCTCTTCCAAACCCTATGTTGTGAGTACTCATTAGAATCGTCTCAATGAGACAATTCTAATCAGTGAGACGATTCTAATGAGTACCTATAACATCGAGTTTAGTGGAGAAGAATAATATTTTCAGTTTTGAAATCAAAATCACTCCCTCCCTCTATCTGGAGCTCTGCTCAAGGGATACTGATACAGTACCATACCTTTTGACAACCCTACTACAAATGGCTCATGGTACAGCGATCATCCTGTACTTAAATCAGACTAAATTCTAACTCACTGAATATCTGTACCAAAATCAAAAAAAAAATTTTGCCATTTTTCTAGGGGAATTTAACCTTCAGGTAGATCATTTTATCTTTTAACCCTTTCCCAAACAAGCCCTGGTTTTCATGTGTCTGCAGTACAAGTCTTTTGAAAACATTGTGGGAAAAGGAGAAATTGCTCGTAATGAGCAATTTCTCCTTTTCCTACAGTGTTTTCTACCTTTTTGAGAACTTTCTGCCGTTTTCATAAAATTTAGAATTGTCATCTGCAAACTCTTTCAATTTGGACCAGTCCAAAATTTGTCATTTGGGAAAGGGTTAAAGGTGCAAATCTTATAAATGCTGAAATGCCAGGTATAGCAACACTAAATACAGGGGTGACATAGGTTTGGGTCAAATACATGTTCAGCACTGAGAACATACCGAGCAAATTGATGCAAGGTTTCAATGAAATGGTAATCAAATAGAGATTATGCAGTAGAATAAATCTTAAATCCAAAAAAACAATTATGGACATTATTCTTAAATTCTTATTTTCTTCTTCAGTTAGAGTACCTAAGTCTTTCACATTACTTAACAGTGAAATCCCGCAATCAGTTTTTGCTTCCATGTATCCTTGCTCTCAGTGGCATACCTGAAAGGTCCACCAACTACTGTGTTGCCATAATCCATACAAACAATATCATTATCCTAATTAAAAAGCATTCATTTATCAATTGAACTTGCTTCAACCTATCTTTTTCGTTTGGTCCAAATGGTCCATGAAGTCCATGTTTGCCCTTATTAGCAGCTCCTATCACCACAATTCTATTAAAAGCGACCCGGCTGTTCGCTGCACGAGAGTCGGCTGCATTGTAAGTTTCAGTAATTGATAGGTTTGGCAGAAAGAACCTATCTATATAGATATCCTTATTCACCTTGAATGTTTCAAATATATATTTTCTTCAATTTTTGTGTAAGTAATTTGCAATTTTCCCACTGACATCTTTTTTTGGGAGTGCATGCACTCCCTGGGGTACAAGTTTGGGAGTGCAAGAGAAATTCTAGGAAAGCACATAATTATGACAATTTGAGAGCATCTATGGAGGAAAGTAAGGGTCTGTTGTACTGAAAATTTGTTTTGGTGAGTCTCACTCTGCATTCATCTGCTCTTGAAAACAATATGAATAATTTAAAAAGGAAGATGCTTGTAATGTTTCCTTACTCATGGGACTAGTTTCAGAGCGACAACTTACAACCTGATGGCCAGTAGAATTTTCCATTTCACTGTCAATTTCAGATACTAATTAGCTTTCGCTTATTGTTTTATACAGATATTTAAGTAAATTTACTGTTTAAAGTCATTGATAAAGCTAAACAGACAGTTTGAAATGCCTATGATCAGATAATGTCAAGCAGATTTTTGTTGTGTCATGGGTTTTCGCATTTTTTTTGCAGTGATCTTTTTTTCATGCCTTTTAAGTTTTGGAGTAATATTTTTGCATGATTTGCCAATTAGGGTAGCACGTAACTTCAAACCAGCATTTCAGAAAGTCCGCGTTTTTGCGTTTTTGACGCGCAAAATGAAAGCCTGACGCAACAAAATTAATGCATCGCGTCTTCCTTGATGCAACATAAATCACAATGAAAAAGGAACATAAAGTATTGATTCATTGAATAGATCTAATCTTACAAAATCGTCAAATTAATCTCTGCAAAATTATATCAAACCTGTTTTCTAACACAGAATTATTTGTTTCTGGTTTACACTGAATCGGTCTAAATGGCGACATTATTCTGTGTAACATCGCTGTCGTCTCGTCTATATTACTGTATGGAATCTGTACATAAACTTTTTGTCTGCGTTTTAAGCCCTAAATGGTCACTGACTTGCTGGAGTAATCAGGATGACAGACGAAAGTTTTTATTAGGTCTTTGTTTTCTACTTTTACCTTTAATACCAGACAATCATTTAAAACTTTTAGCACTATGCAACATCTACATACTGGCAATGGCAAACAACACATGGAAAAAAAAAAACAGGTTCAAGACCATGACGCGTAAAATTTCCAAATGACCCCCGAAATTCTAGACAGCGAGTCACAGATGACCCCCAAAATTTATGAGCTAGCAGAAACACTGTCAAAACCTGTAATTTTACACTAGAAAAGTGGATTGATACCATTGATACTTTTAAATAAATGACAACAGTTTGATGAGCGATGAAAACATTGAGTTTTACCACAATCAAGATACCTATTAGATATGTCAGAGTTTAGATCTTTCAAATATGTAAATACACTACTTGTTGCCAGTAGATTTGCTAGTGCTTAAGTTTTGGAGACATTCTTTCTAACTTGTCCCAAATAGGTCACTGGTGATCAACAACTGAAGCTTTGAAACCTGTGCGTGCATGCACATTTCACATCATGTTTTTGTGCATTATTATTCAATTCATTACGTGAATCACGCACATAATAAAAATTATGAGCTTAAATGGGAACCCTGATTTGATATCCATAAGGTTGTCATTCATTTTGTTTGATTCTAATTAATAAAAACAGCTGCTGGGCACTGTTAAAGCCAGGTAAAGGTGTCAGACATATCACACTGCATAATCTCTGTTTTTAATACTATTTTATTAAAACCTTGCATCAATTTGCTCTGTACTTGTGTTTGACCGAAACCTCTGTCACTCTAGTCCTATTTATAAGCCCCTACGTACGTTATTTTTCATTCTGACATTCATCGTGTACGTAGGGTCTTATCGGCTCCTTCATAGTTTCCTTTAGCAAACTCTGACATCGAATTTTGTCGCTGTTTGAACAGCAAATCTGGATACTTTTAACTGAACTTGTTCAATAAAATATACATCAGAAGTAAGACAAATGAATAATTTCTCGATTGAAAAAGGATATTTGTCCAAAACTTGCCTATTAATGAGCTAAATCCATTCCGATTCAACACCACTCTGTTTTGTTATGAATTGCCGTGGAAGAGATACGATTGTTCCGAATGAATCGTCATGTGCGGGTCAATGCAACTTACAGAATGGTATTATGTCTTTTTTTAAAACGAAATTTTGTTCGCTTCGGTCTTGTTTGATTATTGTAACAGATTTCGTTCATAAACTTAAAGTCAATTCTTATTTGTTATGCAACCGTCTGCATGACTGAAAAACATGGCGGCGACTCTGTCGGCAATCCAACTTGCGAGTGATTTTATTGAATTCTGAATGAATCTGCCCATTATTTATCTAGACAGCGGCTGAATATTTTCAAAAAAAGTTCTACCTACAGGTAAATGAAGTTCTCTTTCGTTATAATACTGGTTTTAGAGAGATCGGATTTGCTACATAGAACTGAATGGGACCCGTTTAGACGTTACATGCAATAAGAAAAATAAAATGTGAAATGTCTGATGATAAATGCTGAAAGGTAAATAAGCATGTATACGTCTAAATATTTGGACTACTGTCACTCCTGTATTTGTTACTCCCATATTGTGATTTTAGCATTTGTAAGCGCTACACCTTTTAGAAGTAACGTAGTCTACCTGACTGTAAACTTCCACTCAGAGAAAAAAGCAAAATTTTTCTACAAGAATTGGGCAGATATTTTATGATTTTAATGTGCTGGAATTAAGTCAGACACATGTACTTGATATCATACCCTTGATTCTGAGGCAAGAGGTAGGGAACTGTACCTGGAGACACTGCCATTTTAAAATTGGGTAAAAACTAAAAAGTTGCCAAGTGCTCTACCTCTTGCTTACTTTTTATCCGATTTTGAAAATTATTTTTCTGTCGGTGACTGACATTTGGACCAACAGTATAATATCAAGTTGTCATCTTCACAATAATTTCCATACCTTTAAATGATCGTTAAAAATCGTGATTGTTTGGTTATTCACTTACTGGTTATGTTGACAAAACTTTTGACAGTACCTGATTTGCTTGCTAGTGAACAGTCCAGTTCTCTCCAACTGCTCCAGTTCAGGTAGCATGTCTTCCAACTTTCTTTCGACGTGTTCAGCCATCTTAAAAGTTGTGAGCGTATTCCCTCCGCCAAATTAAATAAATATAATGCCTAAATTTTGAGTAAAATTTTCCTGTTTAAAACCTCAAACACACGTTGTTTCAGAAAAGTTCGGGAAAGCTGAGAGCGGAAGTCGTTATTTTACAGACTTCATTTTAAAGAGCTTTCGAGATAATTGTTAAACAACAATGAAAATATTAACTGAAAAGTATTTTTGATTTTCCATCGCATGCAACGGGGATCATGCAACGGGGATCATGCAACGGGGATATATATATTCGATCTCTGCACACAATAATGCAAGGATCGTTCATTTTTCAGCTTTTAACTTTAATTTAATATAAAACTCTTGGTAAACGGTGGTAAACGATTTTGATAAGATTCAAAAACAAGAACAAAAATGAAAATCAACGATGATCTCAGTTGCAATCTGGAGCAGAAATCATTTTTAGATATGTATGATTCAAGGTCTTAATAAAGTATACGTCAAAAAAAAAAAGAACTAGCTAGATCTAATCACTTTGAAGCATATTCTTCTGCAAAACGGAAAAGAAAAATTGTCTGCTATAATTGGAAGCGCGATATATAAAGCCAAGCCCGCGGTCTCGCAGTCGATAGCGTGTGGGACTTGAGACAAGTGAGCCGCTCAGGGGTTCGTATCTGCAGCTCAGCCACTTTCTTTCTGGGGGTTTATGATAGTCAATGCAACAAGATTTTTTCCTCTCCCAGTCGCGATTGTTTCGTCGATGGTCATGTGGGGAATCAGCTAGTGGCCTGGGAAGAATATTGGGCGAAGTACTGGTTGAAGAATCTCAGAGGAAGCATGGAAAGGTGCTATAACTGGAAATATGTTGAAAACGGCGTTAAACACCATACAAACATTAGTGCAATAATCAAAGTACTGGCGTCACTGAAAAATACATTAATCAGCCTTCTCTCACTTAGTCTTTCATAGTCTTAGCATGCAGCAATGGCCTGGACAAACTTTGTGCGTTGCCGCTGTGGAAACAACCGAAATACTTTTTACAAGAACTAGGTTTCTGAAAGCTCCAACTATTCACTTAACAGACAATGAGTACAGAGCCTTGCAGACCTAGGTCAGACCGCTCGGTTGTGTTTACAAGCTAATCTTGGTAGCCAGAAGAAATAATGACCGGGCTGTCATTACTTTAACCCTTTTACAATTCCCTGTGTTTCAACGACCCTGAGAAAGAAAGCTTTTGAAAACATTATGGGAAAAACAATAAAATGTTGGTAAACAGCATTTTATCCTTTGTACAAAGCCATCTCTACCTCTTGAATGACAAATCCCATCATTGTAGCCACAATTAAGTTGTCGTCTGCATATGCTGACAGTTTGGACGATTCTAAAATTTTGTTGTATCGTAAAAAGTTAAACATGGTGTACAACAGTCTTGATGAAAGTGTCCTTGGGTATGGTATCTTTCCGCAGCACCATAGTTGGTACATCATTGTCATCGGTGACTAAAGCGACTATCATACAACGTGGAGATTAAGATCAAGACGAAACGGAACGTCACAGTCTGTTTCAGCGTTGATTTGTCCGTCTATTACTCCTTTCTATACTTTGGTCAAGATATACCTCAGTGAAAATGTATCCGCCACAATCGTTGGGCCATTTTCAGATTTACAAGTCACACAAAGCGACACGCTCGATGGACAGGGAAATCCTTGTTTTGAACGATATGGATACATGTGGGAAAAGAATCAGTTGCTTGTTACTCTCAATTCTTCCCTTTTCCACGGTGTTTTCAAACAGTGGTCAGCGGAAGGGAAAGGGGCGACAAGTATTTTGTTCGGTGACGGATTTGATGCTATATTGCAAGAAAGTGACTGAAACACTGTCGTACACAGATCGCATAATTAACTTTGTGATTACAATCGAGCAAATCCAGTATTTACGACGGCTTATAGTGCAACCAAGAACGGGGCCCACCCTGGTCCAATGCGTTTGCAGTCATGAAATCCCGAGGTCTATTCCTACTGGCGATGCATGTCAAATTTCTGGACAATGCCTTTCAGACTCCAGTCAAGTACAAGTCACTAGTGCTAGGGAAGACATTGCTACTTGAGCCGTCACCAAATACTGAAACATATGCAGACCTACAACTGAAAGCAACGTAAAATACAATTCAAGCAATTCAGACAAAGTAACTTCGTATTCACCAACCATCCTACATTACATTCTTTGTGTAATTCAAAATTAAGAAAGTAAAACAATTTTTGATTGGCTAAATCATTTGGTGTAGCCAGTCACAAATTCTGTTACCTTCAAATTTAGAAAATTCTTGAATATAGGCCTTGATGCTAAGTCTTAGAGAAATATGTCTGTGTTACCGCTATTGGATTAGCTAGAACTACTTTGAGTATTCCAAAGCAAAACATGCGTAGATCCTCTTTCTTCTCAAGTTTATTTACTCTTTTGGTGATTTTTACAGTGCAATAATTCATGTCGCATCTAATTACATATTTTACGTCCAAAAGATATCGAGACGTTAAACACTTTCCGTTGATCTTTACCAGTCACTGTGACTTACGACAAAATGGTCACATACAGTCCGCGCTCTGGGCTAAATAACTTGTGAAGTTGTCAAAGATTTTAATTTCAGTAACTGAGATGTACAAAACAGATGATTTATCCTTTCGCTAACAAATTACAATTTGACTAACTACTCTTTTGAAAATCTGATACCTGAAGACCATGATTACCACCTGCATATGCCATTTTTTGTCTGACTTCAGACCACCTGTGAAAACATTGTTGTAGAAGGAGAAATTGTTCATAACAAAAAATTCTCCTACGCCCCATAATTTTTCCCACCTCGCCATGTCACGATTAGGTCTAAAACAGTATTCATGTTGGTTATCCATAACGTACCGTGAAGTCTTGCAGGTTGGTTTTACTGGGCAGTACCAATGCAAAAAGTCAAACTGTACATACTTAATTGTTTAATTCTTTCAGTGCTATAGGCGAAAAAGTGAGCTTTCGGGCATGGCATATATTAAGATTAAACTGCACAGAACGTGTCGTCTGATCTTTATTCTCAATCGCCAGCTTATTTAGTCAAGTCTATAAGATACAAATCTAAAGAGTTTCAATGGCTTGTACTTCCAGTCGCCGAAGGAGGTCAAGTTCACATACATATTCGAAGCTGAAAGAGTTTTAGATAAATATAATAAACATGATACAGACATCATTTAGTGTAAAGATATCGATGGTTATTTCATTTCGTACATCTTATTTCTTATTAAATCCAGAATACGAAAACAAATGTCTTGCTTTACTTTCTCTAGACATGGCGGCAGGATTTGGGGAACTGACACTTTCACTACTGGGTCTGCTTTCCATATTTGTCCCGTGCTTATAACCTTGCTTACCACCTCCTCTCCAGCTTCTCGGAGATAAGCCCGCGGATCTGAAAGCGCCAACTGCTTTGACAACGTTTGTTGCATTCGTAAATTTGCGTGAAGCGTTTGATTTCCGAAGTTGTTCTTCCGGTAAATCGTCTAGCTGCTCATGACGACCAGGAATTTGGAATGATTTCACCACGGACAGCTTCGTCTCTGCGCGTTGCAGAGCCGGATGTATCGAGGTTTTTGCTTCCACCTTCTTGCGGCTTACCACGCCCTCAATTTCCTCTTCGATTCTACCAAGTCTAGAGTGCCTATTTAAACTTGTAGTCGAGTCCATGTGAACCAAAGCTCCACTTCCTCCCCGAGAGTGGCGACCAAATTCAAAATCACTTTCATACTCGTCCACTTCATCCCCAGATCCATGTGTATCCTCATTAATATCTGTTCCCTCTTTGTCGGGTTTTCGTTCACGCCAAACAGAAAACCGACTTTGCCTTGCCTTCCTCTTTACAGATTCAGTATCAATTACTATTCCCTCCTCTTTCAGTCGATCGACGCGTCTTTGTTGCAATAATTCTTGTCTTTCTTTAAGAAAGTCCAGTTTGGCTCGAAATCTAACTCTCTTCCTCTCTCCCGCTTCTCTGTGTTCTTCCAGAATTCGAACAAGTTCTTCGAACCGAATATTTGACAAATGGGCATCGTCCACAGACATGTTTTCTATGATAGGTACAGTACAAAGAAGATTGCGTCAAATGTTTGAAAGCATCATTACACTGAGAACCATGGCTCTACTCCCCTATACTGAGAATTGCATACCCATCAAATTGAGCAGCGCTCTGGGAAAAAGGTTTTCATGCATCTCCGTGATGTATTATACCAAAAATCTCATCACATAATTACGGATCCATAAAATCTATTTTGTCTAACAACCGACTCAGTCATAAGGTATAATGGTCCTTTGACTTGTACAGAATTTACCATTAGCAAAAAGTTACGACCATGTCAGCCCGCGCGCAATGCACAGGCTGTCATGGGTCGATACTTTTTGCAGATGCATTAAATCCCCTTTTTCACAGAGCATGGCTCAAACATAAGTTAGTTGGGCATAAAAAGCGCATGAAATTTAAAACAATTGTCAATAACTTGATGATCTTTCACACGGTGCTGCACAATTCGACGTCACACAAAAAATACACGCAGGAAGTTCATGTTTGTCAAAGTTTTATTACTACTTCGACTGGAGTATCTAATACGAAGGACAATCTATGAAAACATCGTGGCCAATGGATGGTTATACCTTTTCAAAAATCATTTCGTTTTTTCTCCTTGTCCAAGTTTATTTGACAAGATTCCCCATTTCCGACAAACTTCTGAAGAACCCAGATGCTGGTCGAAGTTTCGTAGTTTATCATTTTAATGTGACAAATTGCAAAATAATGCCTTAACTTTTCAGCACCATAGGAGAAAACAGAAACTTTTGCGGCCGGTAAAGATCAAGATCAGACTGCACAGAACGTGCAGTCTTATCTTGAATCTATACCGTCCGCTTGTTTAGTCAAGCTTATTAGATAAAAATCTTTCTAGATCTATCAGGTGATTTTCTTTTCAGCTATCCAAAGAGATCGAGTTTATATATTTGGCGCCGAAAAAGTGAATTATTTTATACAGTTACGAACTCGTATTATAACAGTTTTGCGATATGAACTTAAAACAGTTTAGCAATATGAATTTGTCCGACACGAACCATTCTCCTCGAAGAGAAGCACTCGAAATCACACTTATAAGGTGCCTTGTACAGTGATGTTCATGTAGTAAATTCCCTACGATCATTGATAGACTTTGAGTGCGTGATGAACATCTCCAGGACATGTCGTTAACCCTTTACCAAACGACAACATTTTAAAGTTGTCCAAATTAAAGAATTTGCAGACAAGTGCTTTGAAAAACGTTACATTTTTCTTTCAGAGGATAGAAAACGTTGTTGGAAAAGGAGAGAATGCTGGTTGCCAGCATTTTCTCCTTTTCACACGCTGTTTTCAAATTTTTGTCTTTTCGGGGTCGTTAAAACACAGCATTTCGTGGTAAAGGGACATTAGATTCCTTCTTACATGAACGCTTCGCATATAACATAAGCTGTTTAATGCAGACAGTGTACAGACCTTACAGCAAAGAACGGCATGTAGACCAAACATTAGACTGCAAACAAAAATGCGAGTTCCGATCTTAGATCACTGTCAGGTTCTAGTACTGGCATTCTCTGCGAAATTCGAGCCCAAGCAGCCTTGCACTTGGAAGGACTGTGTCAGGCTGTCTACTTTACATCAAATTAATCCTTTACCAAAAATTCGCAAGTTTTAACGATCGTGAGGAAAAAGGCCGTTTGGAAACATTGTGGGAAAAGGAGAAAATGCTGGTAACCAGCATTTTCTACTTTTCACACAATGTTTTCCCCTGTTTCATAGACAAATTGCATCATTTCAGCTACATTTAATTTGTGGTCTGCAAATGCCAAGTATAGAATTTTATGTGTGGTAAAGAGTAAAAAAGTAAATTGTACACCTTTTCTCATTAAAATTGTATGACAAGACAGGTTGTGGTCCCTTTACTTCAACCATTGGGATGCCGGGCAAATGTGTTGGTTATTGCATATATATTGTCGATCAAGACCAGAATGCAGTCTGATATTCAACCTACGGTGTCCGCTATTTTTGCGAGATATTCAGACCAAGATATAGTCTACCATTAGAAGTACCAAGTTTAGGATTTTTTTAATTGCTTTAATTATCGGATGCTCTAATCTTGGTACTCTAAGGGTTCGGGTTAATGATTGGTCTTCGATTTATTCCAAAAGGATCGACTTAAAACTTATTTTTTCATAGCGAGTTAATTTTAGACTCATCAAAATTTAAAGCAATTGCGGATGACGATATAAATTCGGCTCAGATGATGGGATTTGTGATGAAAGGTTAGAAACCACTGTGGAAAAATGAAAAAATGCTTGTTGCAGTATTTTCTCTTTTGTCCATATTGTTATCATAAGGTGTCTTCCTCGAGGTCGATAAAACATGAGAATGCTTAGGAAAGGGTTAACCATTTGAGGTGGGACTTTCTTATACCCTATACATATAATTACGAAGGTTTTTGGCGATGTTAAACTTTTCTTTTGCATGTACGACTCAGTTTTATCCTTTACCGAACAGCCCCAAGTTTTAAAGACCATGAGGGAAGAGGCTTTCGAAAGCATTGTGGAAAAGGGAGAAAATGCTGGGTACCAGCATTTTCTCCTTTTCCCACAAAGCTTTCTACCTTATCAAAGACAGTTTTCTTTTAATTAAGCAACATTCATTTTTTTCTGAAAATGCTTTTAATTTGGACTTGTCTAAAATCTTGTCACCTGGTAAAGAGTTACAACAAGTTTGAAATAGATGTATATGTCTATTGGAAGGTGCAGAACACTCTGACCCCCAGTCTTATAGATGTGCAACCTGGACACGAAATCGAACGCACTGAGAGACAAATAAGTAACACGGATAGATTCAATTTTTAGACTAGCGAAGCTAGTCTGTAGGCATCAAGATTGACCTTGAGTCAAAGTAAACAAAAACCCCCACAGTTGCCAAATACTATCTCACAGAAAATAGTTCTTTCTGTTAGAAATCTCAATTCTGTTATATATGACAATTTTGACAAAAACCACTAAATCTCTACCACTCAAATTTGAGCATGTCCTCTTACAAAGTAATAAACTAAACAAAATGTCATTTATAAGGTACAAGATCTTTGCTTATAAGTAAATTAAGAGACCTATGCAAAGCAGAGAATCACTTATCTCTACACCACTGTAACATTATGAATGAATCTATAAATAGATACACCTAGGTAACTTGTAGCAAGTCCCAGCTATATTAACCCTCACTGGACAGGGAACCCTTGTCATCCCTCCAGTCATTCATTATTTAGATCATTGTGTACAGTTAAAGTGTCATGTTAAGCTCTTATTCTATGTCTTGAATATAAACCCTTTACCAAACAATCCCAAGTTTTAATGATACTGGGGAAAATCCCCTTGAAAACATTGCGGGAAAAGGAGAAAATGTTGGTAATCATCATTTTCTCCTTTCCCCACATTGTTTTCTGCCCTTTTGGAATTAGGTTTCGTCAGTTCAGCCACATTGAATTTATGGTCTGCGACAGCTTTGAATTTGGAGATGTGTGAAATTTTTCGTTTTGTAAAGAGAGTTAAATAGTAAACTACATCTTGCGCTGTTGGATATTGACTAACTAGCTGCATGGTGTATGACGCCGTTTTCAACATTTCAGTGAAATTGCGGTGGCCAGAGCACCTATCCATGCTTTACTAGAGTTTCTTTTACCAGTACTACTGCAACTTAATGACCTTTTGCGGACAGTATGGATTAAGATCAGACTTCACAGAGCATGCAGTCTGATCTTGGATCTACACTGTCCGATAAGACGATAAATGTATATATTTTCTCCAAAATGTAACTTTGAAATAGCAATATTTAGGTGTTTACCATCGGCTTAAAAGTTTCATTTAACATTGTTAGCAGATTAAAGGTTAAACTTAACTGAGTTATAGTTAACCAATAGCACGCATAGCCCCAGCAACTCAGTCGGTAGCATACAGGACTTGAGAACAGGTCACTAGTTCGATCCCCGACTCGGCAAATTTCTTTCTGTGGATTAATGATACTCATTGCGACAGGATTCATTTCTTTCTCACGTTTCGACGATGGTTATGTGGGAAAGCAGCCAGTGGCTTGGAAAGAATATCGTGCGGAGTACTGGTAAAAGAAACTCCAGAAAAGCATGGATATGTGCACTGGCCACTGTTACATTACTGGAATAATGTTGAAAACAGGGTTAAACACCATACGAACAATCAATCAATCAAATTCGCTAGTCTGTCAGTACTTTCAGTACTTTTATTTGGGGGGGTGGGGGGAAACATGGACCAGTTATTCCAATATCAAGGCTCTTTTTCTTCCACAAAATATTAGGCAGTGTAGACTTATGATCAGACTTCTTTTTTTTTGCGTGTCTGTCGGTAAAAAGTTTGGTTTTTTTTTTTGCTAAGTGTAAGGTATTTTAACGGTGGAATCTTCGACCTTGTGTTACCAATAAAACCAATCAAATTAATGGACCAAAGAAATGGCAAAGTATTGACATACCTTTAAACTACAGGCGCTTAGATTTTGACTCTGTGTAACCTAACAATATGCGAGAAGTCCTTTCATTTTTATTTCCTTTCCTGTCATTTGGACATTACGTTTAAAAAAAAAAATGACGGAAGCGATAAACAGATAGCTACCAAAGATTAATAGCAGACCGGGATTAGCAGAGCGTAATTCGGACTGATTAACCCTTATCCTGCAAAATATATGAAAAACTCTCAAGCTTAAAAACCCAACTGTTGTTATTTCAAAAGTATATTTTGAGGAAAAATATCTCCGTGTCGGATAGTGTAGATCCAAGATCAGACTGCACGTTTGTGCAGTCTGATCTGGATCTACATTGTCCGCAAAAGGTCAGTGAGTCGCGCTTAGTTAAGAAATTATAACCGCCTGGACCCATGCTGCTAGTTCAAGGGCGTCTGATATGCGGTCCGGTCATACTCGGACTACCATTATTGCATCACTCCAGTTTTTAGGCGAAGATGAGAGTGCTAGCTTTTGACCTACTTTTTGGTACAGATAACAAATGAATAAACAGAAATTTGTGATTGGTAAAAAATGTAGACAAAAAATGTAGACCCTTATTTTAAGGGTCCTTGCCTATTTGCGGGCAAATTTGCGCCGCCTATCTTTTTTTTAAAGATATTTCTTTTTGTGTTGAAGAAGAAGAATGAGGAGGAGGAGGAGAAGAAGGAAGAGAGAGCGAGCTAGAGAGAGAGAGAGAGATTGTGGAAGTGGGTCTAAATTTACGTGTATTCATGATACTGAGTTTTACAAACAAAACTGAGTTCCACAAACAAAAACTGGGTCGGAAATGTCTTCCAACGGGGCTCTAACTCAACCATATTCTCCAGAGAAGTTACGGAAACTCTCTTACGAGAGTAGGCCAGCAGAGACAACGCCTCCCCCCCCCCCCCCCCCCCCCCCCATTTCTTCCTTGAGCTATAGACTAGTACTGGGTTTGATATCTGACAACGGCCCCACGTCTTTCTAACAGTATTATGATCATGATGTGTTCAACACACTGAACAGCATAGGATGACGTAGTTCCAAAACTTGAACAGTCTCCGTGAGTCATCGCCTAGAGATGCGTCTGCGGTGTCTATTTTGCGTACTGCCGATGACGCCTTTAGTCTTTATCAGACGAAGCAATTACACTGATTCAAAATGAAAGAATTTGCTGACGACAAATACAATGTGGCTCAAATGATAAAATTTGTCTTTGGAAGATAGGAAAACATTTTGGGAAAATGAGAAAATGCTCGTCACCAGCATTTATTTCTTTTCCCACAATGTTTTAAAAGACTTCCTTCTTAGGATCCTTCGAACTCGGGACTGTTTGGTAAAGGGTAAATCTTGAACCTTTGCTGATGACCTTGATCAAGATAAGGCTGCACAGAACGTGCAGTCTGGTCTTGTAGCTACTCTATCGGCTACCTGATGCCAAACTACTCCAGAAATCATTTAGTTCCTGAGAAAATTTCCTCGTGGGAAAAAAGCCGGGTTTTAACTCGTAGCCTGCTGCTTACTGTGATTCAATGCGCTCTTGCAAACAGTTTAGATCAAGATCAGCTTGCACAGATCAAGCAATCTGATTATAAATCTACACTGTCTGACTTAATGCAGTTTCTAAGGTGAAAACAACTTTGAAATTGTAATACCTGGGATTTTACCATCAGCCTGAAATGCTCACTGTATTTAATTGAGATTATTTTAGTTAAGTTGGAAATTTAGGATCCATACATATACTTGAACTGTTCTCAATTAACCCTTTACCACACAATCCCGACTTTTAACGACCCCAGGAAGGAAGCCTTTTTAAAACATTGTGGGAAAAGGAGAAAATGCTGGTAACCAGCATTTTCTCCTTTTCCCACAATGTTTTCTACCCTTCCCACAACAATTTTCAATTTTTAAGTCATATCTAATTGGTCGTCTGCAAATGCCTTCAATTTGGGCTGGTCTAAAATTTTGTCGTTTGGTAAAGAGTTAAAACGCAACATCCACAATTAGTTCCTAATTAGTGACTTTTAGAACGTAATTTGTTACTGTCAGTAAGAACAGCTGAGCCAGGAGCCAACTACTAGTATTTGAACCATGCTCTGGTTAAAGGGGGCTTAACGCATCTTCGTGATTCCAAGCAAGCCACAACAGTTTTATACATCCCTGAAATCCGTTTTGTATAACAACCTATTTAACCATGAGGTACACTGGTCCTTTGACATTGCAGAAAACTGACAAAAAGCCAAAAGTCTCGGCCCATGTCAGGCCTTTGCGGACTTTTTGCAGAAGCATTGTGCCCCCTTTCCACAGAGTAAGGCTCATTTATTTTCGCTGGTTTATGTTAGCCCTACTTACTGCTCGTCTCGATGTCAGGTCTTGGATCTACATTATCCAAAAATTCACCATTCTGACATGTTCAGCACTGACGTTAGATTATGTGGACACGGTGCAATCTGTCTATGAGGAAAACGATTTTTCTAAATTATTTGTAGATTTACCACACAATCCCTTTATTTAACGCCCTTCTGGAGGAAGGCGCTTGAAAACATTTTAGAAATAGGAGAAATGCTGGTAACCATCTTTTTCTCCTTTTCTCACGATATTTTCTACCCTTTCACAAACAAATTCCGTCTGTTGAGCCAGATTTGACACGCAGTCTGCCAAGGCTTTCATGTTTGACTGAATATAAAATTTTATCGTTTGGTAAACGACTGTTTGGAACAGATCAATCGTTATTCCAGCCGGAGTCTACTGTGTTGACTAGCATCATCAAGCCTATGCGATATACATATGACAATAAATGGGGAAACACTTGCTGTGTCAATCATCAAGTGTCAGTGAAACTACTAATTGCAGTTTGTAATTCAGTGAAAGAATTCGCTTTTGACAGCTAGGTATATATATATATATTAAGTAACACCCTGGCTGACAAGGCATAGTATCTGTGCGTATCTCTTCCAGTGCTAACACTTGGATCTTGCAGGCTTTTATTCAGGGAACCTCGTATATTTCTTTTCCCCTAGACATTATATCATTTTAAACCGTTCTTCGTGAGATTGTTATTTATGTGCCTTGCAAATTAGAGCTTGTAGGATATAACTATTGCAACAGGTTTTGCTTAAAATGGTGTTACTCAATCATTTATTTCAAAACGTATTTTTGCCCTATTTTGAGGTAAGAAGTAATGGAGAATTATTGGCGAATCTTGTTTTTTCAGTCAAGTGGCGTTTTTTAAGGAAAACTAGAATGTTTTCGCTTCGTACTAAAATGGAACGAATACCAATCGTGCGAAACAAATTTGTGAGAAGTATGACCGGGACGAACCGAAGATTACTTTCGGTTCGTGTGCAAAAGTTGACAGATGAGAAATCAGGAAATAAGACAGGGAGGTAAACACGTTTAAGGTGTGGAGATCGAACACAGGAATTTATAATTACTCATTTGAAAAAATGTCGCTTCTTACTCTTGAAGCGAAACTAGAGAGACAGGAATCAACTACACCATGGGGATTTCGTATGCAAGGAGGAAAAGATTTTAGCAGCCCACTAACTATTGCGAGGGTAAGGTTATTTAACTTGTTTATTTTTTTCAAAAACCAAGGTTGTAAATAGAAGATGGAGATCTAGATCTATATGTACTGATTTGATTCAGGTACACGAACTACATAACGCAGTGTTTAGTACCAATATTCTTTATTCACTAAATGTGTTATTGTCAGCCTGAGACTCGGAACAGTTTAATTCTAAATAGAGCTAGCAGTAAAAATTTATCAAGGGATGGTGTGAAGTTTCGGTCCTCAGCTGATATTTGCCAAAATAAGTATATTAGTAAAGTTTTCTTTGCACAAAAGATCCTTGTCCCTAAATCTTCAAAACCAGATAAAAAAAAAAATCAACACTGAAATTAATGCACAACTGACAGTTAATGGCAAATTTCTAGGATTGAATTCCCAATTATTGTGGCACTAACACATACCACCGTGTGTAGAACAATTTGTGTCTTGCCTGATATTTTCTGTTGCAGAAAATATGCTATGATACCTCGCGTATATTCCTATGATAACAGATTTCTGTTTGTCAGTTAGCTTTTCTTACTCAAGGTAAAATAGGGTACAGCACTGACCTACACTTGTACACTAAATCTGGAATTATCATGGTATTGAGAAAAGGAGCTGGAATATGTACATGCTTGTCCTATTTATGTTCAATACTTTTGCAAATGATAATTATTTCCTAGGTGTTGAGATGATTTTATCAAGAATTGATATCAACAGATATGAACAAATTCTCCCTGTCAGTTTGTAAGTGAAGTTTTACTTTGTGCACCTACATAAGTAAAGAAGAAAAAAGAGAGGTAGATCTCTCGGTGTTTTGAGATAGCATCAAGTATCCCATTTTGGACCTTTTGGATAAAAAGTGAATAATTTCTAGAGTGTTCTTCCAGTTCAATAGAATAAGGAACACAGATACAAAAAAAAATAATTTGAAGTGCCTTGAGAGTAAGATTTTATAATTAGCAAGTAAAGAATTGTGTCAGGGCCTCTTATTTTCATCCCCATATTTGGAAAACCATGACATCATAATTAAATGGTCGTCTGAAATATGCTTTCCCATTTCATAAACTTTAGTGTCAGGAAAAAAAATCTTACAGAATTGTTATACTTATATTGCTTTTGTTACGCTAAGGTCATCAATTTGATATAGCGGATAATGTGATTTTGCAAAAAAAGCAACTTTTCATACTATTTGGATGAAAACTTGATTTAACATACCATTTGTGGAAAATTTGTCGAGGTAAGGTTTCAGAGTGTGTTGGCAGTATTGAACCTACAAATGCTCACATGAAGACATCCTCTTGGTGGCGCATTTCAGCCTCACTTTCCGAAATTGTAAATACCACTATACTTAGAACCTATGTTAATAGCAGAAGTGACTATACATTGCTGGGGTCTTTTTCAACAGTCTGAACAATGAAAAGGATTCTAACCCATATCCTACTAAAAAACTTGCATAGAATTTTCAAGGGGATAGTGAAAATCCAAATAATGTTATTTCAAACTTATTTTTGGAGAAAATTATCTCTTTATTGGACAGCATAGATCAAGATCAGACTGCATGTTCAGTGCAGTCTGATCTTGATCTACACTGTCTGCAAAAGGTCTGTAAGTCGCACTTAGCAGCCTAAGGGTTGACACATTTCTGTACACAGTACCTTTACATTAATACAGATAACTTTCCCCGACTTTGATTGTAGTTTTTGATGGGTCGACTCCAGGTACAGAGACCACTGCTAAAGAATAGTTGAAATCTCCACACAGGCTTTGTAAACTCTCATTTTTCAAAATTCGATGACAAAAATAGAATTTGAACATACCTTCTGCTTGCATATATTCAATTATTCTTTGTTTCAAATACAAATACTTTTAGTTTTAATGCTCACCATAAAACAGTTTAATTAATCTGTTAAGTTGGATGTTTGTATCCATCTGTATTTCCCAAAATAGACACAAAATACAGCTAACATGATAAATTTTGTTGGTTTTTTTTTTTGAGATTTACATGATGTAAACAATGTCTACACACTAGGTAATGAAACATGTAACAATTTGTCCTTGGTCATGACTCGTGTGCCACTAAAAATTAACTGTATTTTGCTGCAATACAGATGAAACAAAGTCAGTACAGTGCTGTGGCTTTGCCACCGGCATATTCACAATGAATTTGAGGTGGTGCGGTACACAGTAAATATCCAAATATGAAAAGAAATGTCTTGTTATTGAGACTAATGGTATGCTGAGATATACAAAAATAGCATAAATGTTGCAGTGGGAGGAAAAGGTCAGTTTTAGATCAATATTCAGGGTTCTCACTAGGTCCTGAATCACAAGAGTCATTGACTCTTGGGCCCAAACTTTCAAGAGTCAAAATGGAATTTCCAAGTGTCAAAGAGAAATGTCCAAGGGTCAAAATTACTAGGTTATTGTGGAGAAATGAGGATGAAATAAATACCATTTTTCATTGGTGTTGTTCTTTACATGTATTTATGGACAGAAACTAAACAAGAAAATACCTCATTTTTATGAACAGCCATGTTGGAATGAAGTAAATAGATTAATTCCAACTTGCAGCCCTAGCATGTAAATCACCATTATGAATAATTGGACACAAACAATCTTTTACCTATTTACCAAAAACAAAATTTTAGACTTGCTCATATTTAGAGCATTTGCAGATGACAATTCAAATGTGGCTCGAATGACTGGATTTGTCTTCCGTAGCATGGAACATGGTGGAAAAGGGAGAAAATATAGGTCACATCCATTAAAGATTTTTTTTTAAAAAAATTTCTAATCTATTTCTTAGGATGAATGTCAAATACCTTCTTTAACACTTGTTTCAGTGTTTGCACTGTAAGACAAGACAGCCTAATCTCCACTGTTCTTTCCCCGCACCCCCCCACCACCATCTAATTTGTAGGTTGTTTCATAAAACAACCAAAGTATTTTCCTCATTACAAAACAGAGATTTTAGCTTTTAATTATTGTTTTATATAGAGAATTTAAGTAGATTCACATTTTGAATTCATTATGAAAGATGAGAAGAAAAGCTGAAGTGCCTCTGATAGGATGATGTCAAACTGACTTTTGTTGTGTCATGGGTTTTCACGTTTTTTTCCAGCGACCTAATACTCATGTCAATTAATGTCATCGGAGATATATTGCTGCATATTTTGGCATGAATTTGCCAATTAGGGTAGCAGGTTACTTTAAAACCTGTCATTTTATACTAGAGAACTGAAGTGGATCATCACCTTTAGCATGTAATGACTAGCCAGCTTGATTAGGTGCGATAAACAGAGCCGCGTGCATCCTTCACAGTTGATACTGATAGTGTTCACGAGAGCCCGTATTTCTGCCGGATGCCCGCCAGCTACTTTATGTGAAGCTTTAGCCAATAATCTCATGCGACAGATTGACGCTTAGGCAGATAATTATTTTTGAGCGTCAAAAACAGGTAATTTCAAAATTCTAAGCATCAAAACCCGGGGTCCTGGGTCAAATGAGAACCCTGAATATTGAAAGCATTTTGGACTAGTCTAAAATTTTGTCGTTTGGTAAAGAGTTAAAGACAATAGAATACTTGTCATTTACTAGGAATTGTTCCTTTTCCAGCAATGTTTTCTAAGTTGTCTTCTTGAAAGTTGTAGACATACTGGTGATGGATGGAAGTAAGAAGTGTAAGTCTGCCTCTTCAAATGACTTTATTATCTTTATTACTTTGAAAAAAATGGACATCAGTTTCTTGAACAAATGAAGGTCTTTCTTCAAAAAAAGATAAGAAAATGAAGAAAAAAAAACATCAAAATGGTCAGATCATCAGGTATTTATATGAAGACACTAGTGTTGGGCAATCGGTTTAAAATCCCAATCGATTATCGCTTTGTAATCGGAAGAGCAAACCAACTAGCTATCGATAGTACAATCGGTATTGACTCCATTTAACGGAAAATGTCATTTTGCTTAAAATACTTTGACAATATTGTAAACATGGTAGTCTTCATGTATTAGATTTATGAATATGTTGTATTCTGCACTTGAATCAGTTTAAATACATTACAATTAAGTTTTCTGCTTTAATTAATATCATTCATTTTGTTCCTTATAATTTGCAAACGAGTCAAAAAAGAATCAGACATATACCTAATAATACCCTAATAGTTCAAACATTTGCAGACGACCCTCTTTCTCTCTTCCCCCCTCCGTCCCCCCCCCCCTATATATTTTCATTTCATAAAACAACATTTTTTCCCCACTCGTGAACAGAATTTTAACTTCCACTTATTGCTTTATTCAGAAATTTGTGTAAATTCACTTTTAAAATTCCTTATCAAAGATAAGAGGATGATTTGAAGTCTCTCTGATCGGACGATGCCACGCTGCTCATTGTAGTGTCATGGGTTTTCGCGCTTTTTTGGCGATCTATTTTTTCAGGACATTTAGTTTCTGGAGAAGTATTACTACATGATTTGACATCATTTATTATGTTTAAATAGCAAGTAACTTAAAAAGCTGTCACTTTACACTAGATAAGAGGAATAACATCTTCGTTTCTCTGTCAAAATAGACTCGCCAGCTTCATTATCATCCGGGTGTCCTTCGCATTTTATACTGATCCTGTTTAACCCATATTTCTACCGGATGCACGCAAGCTAGGTTATTTGAAGTTCTAGACGATAATTTCATGCCTCAGGTTGACATTTAGGCAGATAATCTTTCAATGCCAAAGACGGGTCATTTCACATTTCCAAATATCAAAACCCGGGCTCAGGGAGGCTTGCCGAGTTGTCAACTTTTGTTAAGACATTCGGACAAAGATTTGTTTCTCATTTTTCAGCCTATTTTCGTGTTTATTATTCACTATGTTTAAAATTAAAGATTGTGATTAATAATAGTCTCAAAACCAAGCGCTAAAAACCGGAAATCAAGTTTTGGCACCAAGCCAGCTTAGCAACCGACTACAATCGATTCCGGGATTTCTCAATCGATTATCGGAATCGGAAGCCAAAACCAACTGACTTTCGACTATAGTCGATCATCGGCCCACCACTAGAAGACACCTTCAAAAACTTTGTGGCAAATATGAAATTTACCTACCAAAGTCTCAGTTTAATACACTGGTTGTTGCAGGCCATTTGCCAAAATACTGACCTTGACAGCTAGAATCAGTAACAAGACGTTAGACAATAGGTTCACGTTAGACAATAGGTTCACGGTTCTTTATGTATGTCAAGTGTTTTCGCTACTCAGCATGATGACTGTTGAACATTTAATGTCATGTTTTGAGTACTTAAAATAATGAAAGGGACATTGTCATTCAGTGAAGAAAGGCCTAAACATACCAAATTCTAGACTGTTTCAGCCAAAACCTTTTATGAATTACAGAACAATGTAGATCTGTGACCTTACTACACTTCATGGGAGGTACATTTTTCTTACATTTCTCTTATGGGTGTAAGGGCCAACCCTGAGTTACCTAAGAAATCAAAGTCTAAAGTCTCTAATCCTAACAGTCAAGAAGATCTGAATGTACTAGGCCTAGTAGAACATCTTAAAGATAATTAACAGGTCAATGTGCAATCCTTACAGTCTAATCTGTATTTACTCTTCTCATAAAAAGGCACATATTTAGACTTTTACCATACAATCCCAAGTTTTAACAACCCTCAGAAACAGGGCTTTTGAAAAAAAAAATTGAAAAGGAGAAAATATCTCCTGTTCCCTCAATATTTTCAAATGCTTTGTTTCTTTGGATGGTTAAATTTTGGGATTGCATGGTAAAGGTTAAAGTGTGTAAGAAGGTAAACTCTTTAAGTGCCAACTAAACAAAATCAAAACTTTCAGTCAGAACAAAACATCCCTGTAGATGCAGTTTCAAGAGCACTGTTATCCAGAATGTCTTGATATAGAAGTCAGTGTAGACAAAGATCAGACTGCATGTTTTGAGCAGTATGATCTTCATCTAAACATGAAGAGTTTATTATTTATTGTCAAGGTTTAACAATGAATTTCAGGGGGGATGACAAGACTCAAAAGACCATTTTCATCAGGGTCGTTAAAAGTGGATATTTGTGGTAAAGGGTTAATACAGTGCACTAAGAGTTTAGAATAATAATAAGTAAGTCACTTTAAGGATATCAGTCTGGAAATATTTCTTGGTTTTGGAAACAAGTTGGCAACATGGAATGAATCTTGGCATTCACAGAAGATGGTGTACATACTTCTCCGTCTTTGCCTGCAAAGATTATTAGGAGGAAAGTTAATGATATATATCTACACAAACACATGGTATCAATTAAGTCTAGGTATCCTGGATACCTAATAGTACATCAGTAATTATGATTGCATATTTCTTATGAAACCCTTGTCTTTCATTACAAGCATTGTATAAACCATTCACTCTTTACCAAACTATAAAATGTTTAGATTGATTCATTTTATGGTGTCTAACTCTTTCCCAAACGACAAACTTTTAGACTGGTCCAAATTAAAAGCATTTGCAGATGACAATCAGATGTGACCGAAAAGATGAAATTTGTTTTTGGAAGGTTAGAAAACATTGTGCTGTTTACCAGCATTTTCTCCTTTTCCCACAAAGTTTTCAAAAGCTCTCTTTCTCGGGGTCGTTAAAAGTCGGGATTGTATGGTTAAGGGTTATTACCATTTTCAATGTTATTTCAGTTATATTGTTGTGGCCAGTCCACCTATCTATGCTTTCCTGGAGTTTCTTATGCCAGTGCTACACACAATATTCTTTCCACTGGATGACTTCCCACATAACCATCATCAAAACAATGGTCAGTGGTGAGAGAGGAATAAATCCTGTGGCAATGACTTTCATCAATCCTTGGAAGGAAATTGGCCGAGCGGGGGAATTGAACTACCGGTAGCTACCCCCTGTTCTCAAGTCCTGTTCGCTACTGACTGAGCTACCGGGGCTCGGCATAAAATGTTAAGATTTTTCCTAATTGGAAGCATTTGCAGACACTAAAGATTGACGAGGCGTAAAAATTTATTTTTGTTTTTGACAGAGTAGATAACATTGTGGCAATAGGAAGAAAAAAATGCTGGCCACAATCATTGTCTTTTGTAATGTTTTTAAAAGTCTTCTCATTTAGTCACAATCACACAGTAACAAGTTTTAACGACCCCAAGAAAGAGGCTTTTGGAAAATATTGTGGGAAAAGGAGAAAATGCTGGTAACCAGCATTTTACTGGTAATCAGCATTTTCTCCTTTTCCCACAATGTTTTCTGCCATTTCAGAGACAAAATTTAATACAGTCATGTGAGCAGTATTTAATTTGTTGTCAACAAATGCTTTCAATTTGGACCTGTCCAAAGGTTTGTTATGTAGTAAAGAGTTAAGATATCGGATTGTTTGGTAAAGGATTAAAGTGCCTTTCACAAATCTAGTTGTCTTTGACCATGTAAATAAAGATCAGGCTGTACAAAACATGCACTGATCTTTTATCTTTACTCTTGGACATGATAAGATATTCTGGATAAAAGCAACCTTAAACAATGCATTTATTTGGGTCTTATTTTAAGGTTTGACCCTATATCAAATGACAAAATTTTAGACTTGTCTAAATTCAAAGCTGGTGCAAATGACAAATTAGATGCAGCTGAATGTATGAAATTTGTCTCTGAAAGGTTAGAAAACAGTGTGGGAATAGGAGAAAATGCTGGTTATCAGCATTTTCTCCTTTTCCTACAATGTTTTCTATAGGCTTCTTCTTCAGGGTAGTTAAAACACAGGATTCTTTGGTAAAAGGTTAAATGCGCACTGGGCCTATTTGGCATTCTAGGGGTAAAATATTGTGTGGTTATATGGGCTCCTTTCTTAGGACCATGGACATAATCGGGTATTTCTTGTTTAAGCTATGGGCTTTAGTCAGTTGGAGTGTACATTGTGCATGGACATTGCACTGGTGGGAAGACTAAACATGAATTCTTTAACTCGTTACCAAATGATAAAATTTTACACTGGTCTAAGTTGAAAGCATTTGCAGACGACACAATAAATGTTACTGAATAATGGAAGTTTGGTTTGGGAAGGGTAGGAAACATTGTGGGAAAAGGATAAAATGCTGGTTACCAGCATTTCCTCCTTTTCCCACAAGGTTTTCAGAAGGCGTCTTTCTCAGGGTCGTCAAAAGTAGGGATTGTGTGGTAAAGGGTTAAAGACCAGTAGTGGCCAAAATGCAACAATACAGGTGTTAGAATGCATTTAGATTTAAAATCATAACATTTAAAAGTATGGAAAATATTGGGAAGATGATATTCTGTTTTTGTATGATTGGTCGAAGTGTTAGGCGATGGCAGAAAAATTATTTTGAAACCAAGTAAAAGGTAAACAAAAAGAGCAACCTGGGAACTTTTATTGACAACCAGCATTTTCTCCTTTTTCCACATTGGTTTGTACCTTTTGAAAAAACATATATAGTGCTTTGAGTAATGTTTAAATTGTTGTCTGCAGATGCTTTCAATTTGGACTCGTCAAAAATTTTGTATTTAGTAAAGTGTAAACCTGATATGTAAACAACAAGTAAACATTTGTAGTTGGCCATGAAGTAAACAGTTGATCAAGATCATTCTGTGATAAGTAGTCTGCTTTATGGGAGATAATATAGAATAATAGAAACCAGCATCACCTGTGGAAACCTGGGCACCCAGTCAGCCGAGTCTGAAATCTACATTTCTCATGTTTATGTGTATGTATACCTGTAGTATTCCACGACCTCATGGACCTGTGTTTTTGGACAGTCATAATGTGACTTGATTCATATCGCTCTCAAGGCTGATCATTGTTTCAGGGATGATTATGTGGGAAAGCAGCCAGTGGCTTGGGAAGAGTATTGTGCGAAGTACTGAAAAAAGAAACTTAATTAAAGCATGGATAGGTGCACTGGCAGCTGTGATATATCAGAAATAATGTCGAGAATGGCATTAAATACCATAAAAACAATCAAAGCCTAATATGTTGTCAACTTGATAAAGAGTTTTACAATGTGAAAAATGCCGGAAACCAATAACTTTTTGCTTTTGTCCAATGTCATTTACAGTACTGCTGACACAGCCTATTAAGTTAGCCACATTTAATTTTTTTATGTCAAAATTTACTCAGAATGTCGAAAGGGATATAGATTAGAGTATTATATCTGTATGTACATGTAGATATTTTACCATCCAGAATTGTATTTTTAGGCCTTTAGTTGTTACCTTCTGCAGAAAAGGTTTTTTTTGGTGGACCTCTTTGGTAAACATTTAAGTAAAATACCTCTAAAGCAGAGCTCCAGACAGAGGGAGTGATTTTGATTTCAAAATTGAAAATATTAATCACTCACCACTAAAACCTATGTTATGGGTACTCATTAGAATCCGATGAGACGATTCTAATGAGTACCCACAACATAGGATTTGGAAGAGAAATAATTTATTTGAAATAGTATCACTCACTCTTATCTGGAGTTCTGCTCTAAAGGAGATTATTTTGAGACAAGTAATTTATCCTTTTGCCATGTTTTCTCATATATCCGTGTATGAAGACTTTATCATGCAAACCCACTTATAATGACTCTAAATTATTGGAGAAGGCTTTTGAAAACATTGTGGGAAAAGGTGAAAATCCTGGTAAGCAGCATTTTCTTATTTTTTCACAATGTTTTCTCCTGTTTCATATACTCATCCCATAATTTGTGCCAAAATGAATTTGTGGTCTGCAAGTAGATTAGTACAAACAACTCAACAATTTTTCAGCTGGTGAAGGGTTAAAGCTGATGTTATGTTTGTTATTCATATTTCAGTAAGACAGTTTGAATGTTGTCTGCTGCAAATTTGTTCTCATGGGGGAGGGGGGATGACTAGTCAGTATCAGACAGGTTTGAGAAAGGTTGGACAGAAAACAACATATCATATTGTTTCTGTTCTCACAATAGTTACACAAGCATTAAAATAGGTCTATTTTCCATACCCTTTGAATTTTTAACTTTAACCCTTCACCACACATTTCCGGCTTTTAAGGACCTTGATAAAGAAGACTTTTGAAAACATTGTGGAAAAAGGAGAAAATGCTGGTGTTGACCAATCAATACCTAAAATTGCATTCGGGCACAGTTACCTGGACGACCCTTTCAAAGACAAACCTCACCACTTCAAATTTCTTGTTGTCCACAAATGTCTTTCAAATAAACTGTTCTAAAATGTTATGGTATAAACTATTACTGGTTACTACTATACATGCTATCTTTAAATTTACCTCTAGCCTTTACATTAAGTTTTAACTCTTTACCAGATTACAAAATTTTAGCCTTGTCCAAATTGCAAGCATTTACAGATGACAATTTCATTGTGCAATTTTTCTTTGATAGGGTAGAAAACATTTGGGAAAAAGGAGAAAATGTTGTTTACCAGCATTTTCTCCTTTTCCCACAATGTTTTCAAAAGGCTTTTATCCCAAGGTCGTTAAAAATCGGCAGTGTGCGGTAAAGGGTTAAAGAATACTTACACCTAGGAAAGGAGCATGTTTCTTGTTTATTTGTTTATGTATGACTTGTTTGAAAAAGGAGGGAAGTATTGTGGATGAAGAAACAATTGCTGGTGACAAGAACCTAATTGGTCCTTTACCCACAATATTTATAGAGACTACAGTGCAGGGGCAAGCACAGAATATTGAGATAAACTATACTTTCAAGAGATCTGCTCAATGATTTCTTGACAAGTAAAATAAAATTGGACTTTGCCTTCCTTTCAGGTGCATAAAAGGTTTTACTTGTGTGGTTATAGGGTCAAAGAAAGGAGAGCCAGTATGAAAGGAAAGTATGTGAAAGAGATATCTAATCAAAAGAATGTTGCAATGCAAGCCTTTATACACTTGGACCCTTCTCCATCGTGGCCACAATGTAGCTCTTTACTACCCAATCCCAAGTTTTAATGGCGCTGAAAGAGAAGACTTTTGAAAGCATTATGGGAAACGGAGAAAATATTGGTAACCAGCATTTTCTTCTATTTCCACAACGTTTTTTACCCTGACATGGACAGAAATCTTTGTTTAAGTATGTAAGTTATATTTAATTTGTTTTCAGCAATTTAGTGCTTTTAATTGGTCCAGTCCAAAATTTTGTCGTTAGGTACAGTTAACCCAGAACTTCAAAAACAAGAATATGTTATGCCCCTGCTATTGAGCTTTTCAAATTATTATGGTGTTACCTGTTGCGAGCAATTTCTATTATATGTACACTGTATTGTTTTTTTTATCGTTTGAGTTTAAGAGAACACCTACTTCTCTGAAATATTTTTCCTCAAGTCTGTGTGCAATCTTTATGGTGAAAGATAATTTTTTTCTTGTCATGGACAAAACAAGTAACTTTTGTGGACCAGGTTGGTTTCTGATCTACATTGTCTGCTACTTCAGTCTCAAGTATTACCATACTGTTGCTTCATTTTACAGCAGAACTTGATTTGTAGCTGTAAGAATGCATGATTTATGTAGTCGAGAATGTGTGACTTAGTACTCTGTAGTAAGAGTCAGCTCTTTACCAGATGACTTGCCCACAATTATTTGAAAGCATTTGCAGATGATCAGTTAGTTGGTACTTGTATGAGAGTTATTTTTGAAAGGGAAGAAAATGATGCAGAAAAAAAGGGGAAAATGCTGATTATCAAGATTCAAAAGTCAATGTAAAACCACTGAGTGCTTAGTCATACCAAATGACAAAATTTTGGACATTTGTAGACAACCAAATAAAGGTGACTCAAAAATTGCAATATGTGTTTGGTTGGGTAGAAAATATTGTGACAAAAGGAGAAAATGCTGGTTACCAGCATTTTCTCCGTTTTCCACAATGTTTTCAGAAGCCTTTTTACCCAGGGTTGTTAAAATATGGGATTGCATGGTAAGGGGTGAAGCTCCTTATATAATACCCACTCTCATTTTTGTTTGAAATCTGAGACAGCTTTTCATTTCAGTGGATCAGAAAACTCGGCTAAATTTCAGAATTTAACCCTGAAAGTACCTTTAACCCTTTACCAAAAGACAAAATTTTAGACTTGTTCAAGTCTAAAGCCTTTTCAGATGACAAATTTAAATGTTGTTCATGCAATAGCTATTGTGTTGAAAAGGTAAGAGTAAAGGTAAGAACCATTGCAGAAAAAGAAAAGGCTGGTTACCAGTTTTTAGCTCACCTGAGCACGAAGTGCTAAGGTGAGGTATTGTGATGGGTCGTTGACCGGCGTCTGTCTGTCCACAATTCCTTTAAACATCGTCTTCTCCTAAACCGCTGGACCAATCTTGATGAAACTTGGCAGGGATGTTCCTTGGGTGAAGCTCTACCAAAGTTGTTCAAGAGATTGAATTCCACCCAAAACTCTGGTTGCCATGGCAACAGAAAGGAAAAAAATAGGAAAATCTTTGAAAATCTTCTTCTCTGATTCTAGAAGGCATAGAGCTTTGATATTTGGTATGTAGCATCTCCTAGTGGACCTCTACCAAGTTTGTTCATATGATGCCCCTGGGGTCAAAACTGGCCCCGCCCCGGGGGTCACAATTTCGAACATAGGAACAAAGAAGGAAAACTTTAAAATTCTTCTTCTCTGAAACTGGAAGGCGTGGAGCTTTGATATTTGGCATCTAGCATCTCCTAGTGGACCTCTACCAAGTTTGTTCATATGATGCCCCTGGGGTCAAAACTGGCCCCGCCCCGGGGGTCAAAACTGGCCCCGCCCCGGGGGGGGGGTCACAAGTTTTGAACATAGGAACAAAGAAGGAAAACTTTAAAATTCTTCTTTTCTGAAACTGGAAGGCGTGGAGCTTTGATATTTGGCATCTAGCATCTCCTAGTGGACCTCTACCAAGTCTGTTCATATGATGCCCCTGGGGTCAAAACTGGCCCCGCCCCGGGGGTCACAAGTTTTGAACATAGGAACAAAGAAGGAAAACTTTAAAAATCTTCTTCTCTGATTCTAGAAGGCGTAGAGCTTTGATGTTTGGTATGTAGCATCTCCTAGTGGACCTCTACCAAGTTTGTTCATATGATGCCCCTGGGGTCAAAACTGGCCCCACCCCGGGGGTCACAAGTGTTGAACATAGGAACAAAAAGGAAAACTTTAAAATTCTTCTTCTCTGAAACTGGAAGGTGTAGAGCTTTGATATTTGGTATGTATCATGTCCTAGCGGACTTCTACCTACTTGTTCATGCGATGCCCCTGGGGTCAAAACAGGCCCCGCCAGGGGGATCACAAGTTTCGAACATAGGAACAAAGAAGGAAAACTTTAAAATTCTTCTTCTCTGAAACTGGAAGGCATGGAGCTTTGATATTTGGCATCTAGCATCTCCTAGTGGACCTCTACCAAGTTTGTTCATATGATCCCCCTCGGGTCAAAAGTGGCCCCGCCCCGGGGGTCACAAGTTTTAACATAGGAACAAAGAAGGAAAACTTTAAAATTCTTCTTCTCTGAAACTGGAAGGCGTAGAGCTTTGATATTTGGTATGTAGCATCTCCTAGTGGACCTCTACCAAGTCTATTCATACGATGCCCCTGGGGTCAAAACTGGCCTTGCACCGGGGGTCACAAGTTCTAACATAGGAACAAAGAAGGAAAACTTTAAAATTCTTCTTTTCTAAACCTGGAAGGCATAGAGCTTTGTTATTTGGTATGTAGTGAACCTGTTCTAAGTTTGTTAGCCCACCTGAGCACAACATGTTCAGTCAGTTTGAAATTGGGTCATCTGGGGTCATAAACTAGATCACTAGGTCAAATTAAAGAAATACCTTGTCGGCACTCTAGAGGCCACATTCATTGCTCAAATGACCTGAAATTTGGTCAGAATGTTTGTCTTGATAAAGTCTTAGATGAGTTTGGATTTGGGTCACCTGGGATCATAAACTAGGTCATTAGTTCAAATTAAAGTAATACCTTGTGGGCACTCTAGAGGCCACATTTTTGGCTCAATTGACTTGAAAATTGGTCAGAATGTTTGTCTTGATAAAATCTCACATGAGTCCGAATTTGGGTCATGTTTGGTCTTAAATTAGGTCACTAGGTCAAATTAAAGAAATTCCTTGTGTGCACTCTAGAGGCCATATCTATTGTTCAATTGATTTGAAAATTGGTCAAAATGTTTGTCTTGATGAAATCTAGGATGACTTCAAAATTGGGTCACCTGGGCTCATAATCTAGGTCACTAGGTCTAATTAAAGAAATACATTTAGGGCATTCTAGAGGTCACATTTCTTGCTCAATTGACTTGAAAGTTGGTCAGAATGTTTGTCTTGATGAAATATTGGGTGAGTTTGAAATTGGGTCAGCAGGGGTCATAAACTAGGTTACTGGATCAAATTTAAGAAACACTCTGTGGGCACTCTAGAGGCCACATTTTTTGCTCAATTAACTTGAAAACTGTTCAGAATGTTTGTCTTGATAAATTTTTTGATGAATTCTAAATTGGATCACATGGGATGATAAGTTAGGTCACTAGGTCAACTTACGGAAATTCCTTGTGAACGCTCTAGAGGCCACAGTTTAAGCTCAACTGACCTGACAATTAGTCAGAAATCGAATTATGCATGTTGAGTGAATTTCGCCTGTTGACTCAGGTGAGTGATCCAGGGCCATGATGGCCCTCTTGTTTATTCTTTTCCCACAAAGGTTACATGAGCCTACTTTCTCAAGGTTTTTAAAACTCAGGATTGTGTGATAAAGGGTTAAAACAAAATGTGCAGTGTGATCTTTGATCCACTATAAGTTGCTTCTTTGCCTACACTTTGCTGACAATATAGCAACCCTGAGAAAGTAGTGACAATAAAAGCGCCAAATAGAAGCAAAGTTGTTTTCTGGAGCTATAGATCAAGATCATGCTACATAGAAAATGCAGTCCTATCTTTGATTTATTTTTTCCAGTAGTTTGTAGGATGTTTGAAGAAGTCTATAGCAATTAAGTTGCATTCTGATCAGAAAGAAGTAGGTGTCTCCTCAGGTATGCTCTTTATTAGATAGTTCCCATAGTCGTTTGAGAAAACCGATGGTTTTTGGGTGAAGATTTTGTCGGAAAGGGAAAGTAATGATAAATCAAATTTTATCTTAACAGGTCACCCCAGGTAGTTTGGCTGCTAAATGTGGACTGCAGCAAGGGGACTTAATCCTGAAGATTGGAAATAAAGCCAGTGAGATCCTGAAACATAAAGATGCACAGGATACCATCATCTCCTATGGCAACAAATTGGATTTGCTTCTACAGAGGTAATGATTGAAAAATGAAAAGTACTATATTCAGAGCTCCAGATAAGAGGGAGTGATGGTGTTCTAAATCCATTATTTATCTTCCAAACCCATTGTTGTGGGTACTCATTAGAATCGTCTTTATGAGATGATTCTAATGAGTACCCATAACATGGGGTTTAGTTGCGAATAATTAATATTTTCAATTCTGTAATCAAAATGACTCCCTCTATCTGGAGCTCTGTATATTAAAGATATATCATTAAAGCTAGAGGAAAAAAAAAGGCTGTTAAAACTTTTAAGTGTGTAGAATGGCTCAGAATTTACTGTGTAAAAATATAGATAAAGGGATAGAGAATCTCAGGGAGATTGTCCTCATTCAAAACCAGAATTGACAACAATGATTTCTTTGAAGGCCTCCAACAAAATGAAATGCATTTTCTATCCGTAATAATCTATGCTAGGAGCAACATCTGACATGAAGATACAAAAATGACTATAGCGTTAAAAAAGAAAGATGAAATGGGTTAAAAACTGGTTAAAAATGAGTATAGATGTATCTTTAACCCTTTACCACACAATCCGGAGTTTTAACAACCTTGAGGAGAAAGGCCTTTGAAAACGTGGGAAAAGGAGAAAATGCTGGTCACCAGCATTTTCTCCTATTCCCACAATGTTTTCTGCCTGTCTCAAAACAAATTTCAGTTTTTGAGCCACATTTATTTTGTCATCTGCAAATGCTTTGAATTTGGACTAGTCTAAAATTTTGTCGTTTGGTCACTGAACTCTTTACCAAACGACAAAATTTTAGACTGGTTCAAATTGAGAGCATTTGCAGACGACAAAATAAATGTGACTGAAAATTTGAAATTTGTTTTGGGAAGGGTAGAAAACATCATGGGAAAAGGAGAAAATGCTGGTTACCAGCATTTTCTCCTTTTCCCACAGTGTTTTCAAAAGGCTTCTTCCACAGAGTCGTTAAAAGTCGGGATTGTGTGGTAAAGGGTTAAAGAATACTTCTGTCATGCACAGTTATTGCTCAGTTGGCATTACTGATATGGCTCAGTAATGCAATGGTTATGAGTTAAGTCTTAGCTTAGCAGGACTCTTTTCCAGGATTAATGATATTCATTGGGACACTTTGCATAGCAAGGGCTTAAACTCAAACTATCTAGATTACAAGCCCATACAAGCCCTTTGCATGACTTAGCCTAAAAATAAGAACCAAATAAGTGCTGCCTTTGTCTACAGTGTTTCAGCAAGGCAAACAGGATACATCAAATATTTTGTGCAGTCTGATTTTAATCTACATTGGCTGCAGATGCTACTATAGTCATGAAAGGCACTTAAGGTTGTATTGACAGATTTCCTGTTAGGTACATATGCAGTTACAAGTACCAGCAGTTCTCCAATTTAACTCTTTGATGGATGGGAAAAAAAAATGTAGACTCTTTCATGTTGAAAGCATTTGTAGATGACAAAGTATGCAAACATGGCTTGAATAATGAGATTCGGTTTTGAAATGGTAAAGAATAGTGTAGGCAAAGAAGGTAATACTGGTAACCAGCATTTCCTTCTTCGCTGACAAAAAATTTCAAAAGACTGGTTCATTAGAGTTGAAAGATATTGTGTCTTTTGGTAAGGGTGAGCTCTAGGCCAAACAACAAAATGTTGGACTCTACTGAATTAGTAGCATCTGTAGACTTAAGATTAAATTCATTAAACTGACAGGAATTTTCTTTGAGATGATAGAAAATATTGTGGGAAAAAGTGGAAATGCTTGTCACCAGCATTTGCTCCTTCTCCCACAATGTTTTCGAAAGCCTTCAATCTCAAGGTCATTAAATTTTGGGATTGTTTATTTGAGAGTTAACACTTAACCACACAATCCAGACTTTTAACGACCCTCTGAAAGAAGCCTTTTGAAAACAATGTGGGAAAAAGGAGAAAATAATGATAACCTGCATTTTCTCCTTTTCCCACATTGTTTTCTTGTCTTTCAAACACATATCATATCCCATCATTTGCATTTAATTTGTCGTCTGGAAATGCTTTCAATTTAGACCAGTCTAAAATTTTGTCATTCAGTAGATAGTTAACTCTTTACCATTCAATCCCGACTTTTAACGACCATGCAATAAAAAGGCTGTTTGAAAACATTTTGGGGAAAAGGAGAAAATGCTGGTAACCAGCATTTTCTCCTTTTCCCACAATTTTTTCTACCCCATCAACAATAAAAATTGTCATTTGGGTCACTTTCACTTCGTCATCTGCAAATGCTTTCAATTTGGTCCAGTCCAAAATTGTGTTGTGTGGTAAAGAGTTAAAGGATTAAGCTGGCATATTAGAACTTACATACAGGAAATGGCCAAATGGCAATTGAGGGCTTAATCCATTTCCGCACAATCCTGAGTTTTAAAGACCCTGAAGGTAGAAGGCTTTTGAAAATACTGTTGAAAAAAGGAGAAAAAGCTGGTATGCAGCATTTTCTCCTTTTTCCGCAATGTTTTCTACCCCTTCAAAAACAATTTCAATTTTTCAGTCACATTCAATTTGCCATCTGCAAGTGCTTTCAATTTAGACAAGTCTACAATTTTGTTGCTTTGTAAAGAGTTTATGCATAATCTACGCAGATACATATTCTTATACCTCCAGCTTTGGGTAATATTCTAGAAAGCAATTAAGTGAATCTGAGTATTTTCTTTGTTTCCCACAATGTTTTGTAACCATTCCACTGTTGTTCTGCCCTCTATTCTTTTTATTGGAGTTTTTGCCCTCCTTATTAACAAGATTGTAATAAAGCTAGTGAGTTAAGTCAGTCTAAGCCTATGAACTTGATCACAAACTTGACCACAGAGTTCACATGAGGACAAACTGTGCATTGGATCATTAACCCTTTTCTCTGTTGAATCATACCAGATCACAAAATTTTCAGACATGACCAAATTGAAAGCAGTATTTTCAGTTTTCATACTAATGGAGAAGTGTTGAAAACAGCTCGAAACATTTTTATACCCCCACCTAGGATGTAAAGGGGAGTATTCTGGTTTCACCATGTCTGTCTTCTGTCTGTCTGTCTGTCCATCCTTCCATCTGTCCGTCCATCCATCTTTTCGTTTCTGTGCTCTAACTCAAAAGCCGTTTGACCTAGGACACCGAAACTTTATACAAGTGTTGCTCATGACCCAAAGAGGTGCCCTTTTTGGGTCACGTGGGTCAAAGGTCAAGGTCGTAAATGAACTTTGTTTGAAAATCATTTCCGTGCTCTAATTCAAAAGCTGTTTGACCAAGGACCCCAAATTTTGATAGAAGTGTTGCTCAGGTAGAAGTGTTGCGATAGTTCCAGTTCACTCAATCAGTGAGAATTTTTTTATAACATTGTAGAAAAAGGAGAAAATGTTTCTCCTTTTCCAAAATAGTTTTGAGATAAAGCACCCAGACAAATCCTATCATATGAGCCACATTTCAATTGTTGTCTGTAAATGCTTTCAATTTTGGCAAGTCAAGAATTGTCTTCTGTTAGAGGGTTAAAACCTTCATTGTCGTCGGAAACTGTCCTTAGAATGGATATAGAATGTAGTGTTTGTGCAGTGACAGTTTGATAACCAAAATTTAGAAAAACATGAGTTCTTGATCTGTACACTGGTTCCTTGCAGAGACAGGAAGAAAGATAAAGAAACATTTTGATGGATGACTAAGTAGATAAAGCTAGGAAATGGGTAATGATTTAGCTATGCAAAGTATGTGCAAGTATAAGAAAGTATCAAGTTCTCCTTCAGATGTAGTTTTGGAAAAATAAATTTGCACTTAACATGACTTAACTCATTACCAGATGACAAAATTTTAGCCTTATCCATTATGAAAGCTTTTGCAGTAGACAAAATAATTGTGTGGCAAGTGATGGGATTTTTCTTCAAAAGGGTAGACACGTTGTGGTAAAAAGGAAACTTAAGACTATTTCTTCCGTGCTGTCTGATCTTGATCGACACTGGCTCTAAAGGTAACTTTAATTGTGAAAGTCATGAATTGCCTCAAGCTGATTACCAAATGATCTCATCATTTGGTATGACTACAAAGATGGAGTGGTCTTGAAAAGGATGAGGGAAAAGGAGGAACTGCTGGTAACCAATATTTTCTCCGTTTCTTACAAAGTTTTCTACCATTTCAAAGATGATTTCAATTATTTCACCACATTCAATTTGTTGTCTGTAAAATGCTTTTGATTTGGGTAAGTCCAAAATTTTGTTGTATGGTAATATATTGAACCTTTACTTCCTATTGACTTCCCGACTTTTAAGGACCCAGAGAAAGAAACGTTTTGAAAACATTGTGGGAAAAGGAGAAAATGCTTGTAACCAGCATTTTCTCCTTTTCCCACAATGCCCACCCTCGCAATTCAAACTTCCATTTTTCGGTAACATTTATTTTGTCGTCTGCAAATGCTTTCAATTTAGAATAGGTTAAAATTTTGTCATTTGGTTAAAAGGGTTAACCAGTTAGCCCCTTTGCCAAAAGGACAAAGTTTTAGACTTGTCCAACTTAACCCTTTACCAAACGACAAAATTTTAGACTGTTCTAAATTGAAAGCATTTGCAGACGACAAAATAAATGTTACTGAAAAATTGAAGTTTGTATTGGGAAGGGTAGAAAACATTGTGGGAAAAGGAGAAAATGCTGGTTACCAGCATTTTCTCCTTTTCCCACAATGTTTTCAAAAGGCTTCTTTCTCAGGGTCATTAAAAGTCAGGATTGTGTGGTAAAGAGTTAAAGCGTTAGCAGAGATCACTTAAAATGTGGCTCAAGTAATGGTACTTGCAGTAAAAAAGTTAAAAAATATTTTGGGAAAAATGGAAAATACTGGTTATCAGCATTTCCCTCTTTTCCCACAGTGTTTTCAAAAGCCATTATCTTAGGGATGCTAAATAAGACATGACTATTTTGTAAACGGTAATGAGTTAAAACAAGGTATGTCAGGCAATAATGCAAAGTCTTTAATGTGTCAACTTTTAGATAGACAGGGGCGTAGCTGCTTTTAAGCATAAACAGAGTTGCACATACTTTAAAAAAAAAGAAAAGAAAAAATTTTGCCGAAAAACGTCACCAGAGGCCACGAAATAGCTTCTGCAATTCAAAAGTGTTTTGGGGAGCCCTTCAGACCCTTCAGGGAAATCCCCCTCCTCTCTCTTGGCACTTCCCAAATTCTGTACATTACCTTCGGTATTAGTATTGGGCTAGCTACGCCAGTGATAGATATGTTCTTTGCACTTAAGTTTTTAGAAGAAAAGAGTGTTTTTTAAAAAAGGTAGAAAATAAGGACCAATACAATTAGATGACAAAACTTAGGCTAGATATAATTGAAAGCATTTTGCAGGCAACAAATTAAATGTAGTGCCAAAGATAATTAATTTTCTCTATTTTAGATGGTATAAAACAATGTGAGAAAAGGAAAAAAATGCTGGTAGCAAGCATTTTCTCTTTTTCTCACTATGTTTTCAGAAAGCATTTGTGTCTGGGTCATTAGAATACAGGATTGTTTGGTAGAAAGTTAACTCTTTATATCAGATAACAAAATTTTAGACTGGTCCAAATAGAAACCATTTACAGGCGACAAAATAAATGTGACTAAAAGATAAACTCTTTACCACACAACAAAATTGTTAGACTGGTCCAAATTTAAAGCATTGCAGACGACAAAATAAGCGTGACTCAAAAATTGAAATTTGTGTTGGGATGGGTAGAAAACATTGTGGGAAATGGAGAAAATGCTGGTTACCAGCATTTTCTCCTTTTCCCACAATGTTTTCAAAAGGCATTTTGTTCAGGGTCATTAAAACCTGTGATTGTGTGGTAAAGGGTTAAAAGCTGTTTGTTTTCACGGGAAGAAAAACACAATGGAAAAAGGAAGATATGTTAGTTACCAGCATTTTCTTCTTTTCTGACATTGTTATCAAAAACCTTCTCTTTCAGAGTCATTAAAACTCAGGACTGTGTGGTAAAGAGTTGTATAGGTAATAAATACGTTAAAGTTAAAAAAAGCATGTGACACACCATAATCTAATAATTATTCAACATATTTGTGGTTCAACCCTTTAACTGTACAAATAGAACTTTGTGTGCCCTTACAGTCATAACAGTTTTGAAAACCATGTTGCGAAATAGGAGCAAGTGCTTGTCATAAAGCAATAAAATGGCCTCTTGTCCCACAATGTCTTCCAAGCTGATAGGGGATTATTTTTGTTTCCTTTAAATATTTGTACTGTTTGTATTTTTTTTAATAGTTACAGTAGGTCAGGTATGAACCCTTTACTGCACAATGCCGCCTTTTGATGCCCCTGAAAAGAAGCCTTTTGAAAACATTGTGGGAAAAGGAGAAAATGCTGGTAACCAGCATTTTCTCCTTTTCCCACAACGTTTTCTACCCTAACAAAGAAAAGTTGCACCATTTGAGCCACATTGTCATCTGCAAATGCTTTCAATTTGGACAAGGCTAAAATTTTGTCGTCTGGTAAAGGGTTAAGGTGGTCCTGTATAGGAATGGGCTAAGAGGAAGATATACACTCATTGAACTCTGAGATAAACATTTGCTGGAAAGAAGACAATAGCAAACATGCAAGTTTTGAAACTAAAGTAAAAAATTCTGAATTGATATTTGATTTTTCCAGTGGGTGTCAGTTTACCAGGATTCCAATGTTATCACATTCCCTTGACATATTTTGGTTGAAAACATTCTTTAACCCTTTACCGAACAACAAAATTTTATACTATTCATAATAGAAAGCATTTGCAGACACCAAAAGAAATGTGTCTCAAAACTTGAAATTTGTTTTGGATAGGTTAGAAAGCATAAGGAGAAAATGCTGTTTACCAGCATTTTCTCCTTTTCCCTGAATATTTTCTGAAGCTTTCTTTTTCAGGGTCTTTCAAAGTCCAGATAGTGTGGTAAAGAGTTAACCCTTTACCACACAATCCTGAGTTTTAATGACCCTGAAAAAGATAGCTTTTGAAAACATTACCAGAACAGGAGAAATGCTGGTAATCAGCATTTTCTGCTGTCCCACAATGTTTTCTAAGCTTTCTCAAACAGATCTGATCATTTGAGCAGCATTTAATTTGCCGTCAGCAAATGCTTTCAATATGGGAAAGTCTAAAACTTTGTTGTCTAGTACAGAGTTAAGATCAGATAAAAAAACCCAAAATTTTAGACATATCCGTATTGAAAGCATTGGCAGACAGTATAATATATGGCTCAAATGAAAAAAGTTCTGTGTGAAAGAGGAGAAAAAGTTATGAGAATAGACAGAAATGCTGGTTACCAGCACTTTTTCCTTTTCTGTAAATAATGTTTTCAAAAGCCTTCTTCCACAGGGTGGTTTGTTTGGCAAAGGGTTAAAGGTAAAGTATATGTATGATGTCATTGAATTTTATTGCATAGCCTTTGATTGCATGATAGGGAGTGATTTATTTCAATATTTTGATTTGTATAGATACGTCTTTGCCTAAATCCAATTAAGAAAAAAATTACGTAATTTAAATGGGTAAGTCACCGTTGACCAGAACAAGTTGGCTTCTTTAAAAAAGAAGCCAGGAGAGGTCGGCATCGATGTTTTCAAATAGTTTATTGGCTTTTGATTTCAAGATATTTTGGTAGAAGTAAACAAATAAGTTAGGCATTACATGAATGAGAAAAAACATTTTTTTTTTTTCCCAATCTTGCTGGTGTAAAGGCACAAAACAGTACATGTTCCACATTGTTATAATATTCAAGGAATTGGAGGCCATATGCTATTAATATGCTCAGAAATGCATATTTTTTTCAAAATTAAAGGACACAAAACCGAAGATGATTATCCAATTTAGCTCATTTTCAAAAGGAACAACCCTCAAATGAATGTTTGTAATGTGTGCTCAGATAAGCCAATTTTTTTTTTTGGAAAGGAGAAATTGTTCAATTAAAATTTGATACAATATGCTAATTCCACTGAGGAGGCAAGAATCTTACCTGATAACAACAAATAAAGGTGGCCTAAACATAATACTGGTACCAGACATGTTAAAAATAAATGTAACATTTTTTAATCTTTTAACAAACAACAATTTTTTGACTGTCCTAAACAGAAAAAGCATGCAGACGACAATTTAAACTTTGATAATTAATGTGGAAGATGGTGCTTTGGTGTGATGGAAACCATTGTGACAAAAGGAGAAACTGCAGTGACTAACAGCTTCTCCTCTTTCCACAATATTTTGAAAAGTTGTCTGCTGCAGACATGTAAAATGAAGAGGTTGTTTGTCTAAAAGTTAAAAATTTAAGAAAGTAGATAAATGAGCCATGCTCTGAGAAAAGGGTCCTTAATGCATGTGCAAAAAGTATCGACCCATGTCAGCCTGCGCAATCCGCCCAAAACCAAAGGACCACGGACTCTTTTGAGGTGTGCGGTACATAGGGCGAAGAGGCACGACTTTCTTCCGCACTCATAAGTTGATTTTCGCAGGATTCTCGAAATCCCGCATAATAGAAGCAGCTCTGTGTGTTATTTCATCAAATCTATATCATTATAAGTCCAAAGAATTTTTTAATAAAACAGAAAAATGCTAGAATCTAGTCATTTTTGAAAAATAGAACTTGAAAACATACTGATCAACCTATTTCTATCTATTTGTGGGGTACGAGTTCTCCAGAGAACACGTGCTCTCGAGATTAGGGTACGAGTTCTCCAGGGTACGAATTCTCCAGATAGTATCAAGTCACGTGATCTTTTCCCGCGGTGTTCTTTCTCTTTTTTTTTTAACGATTTTTTTTTTTCTCTGCTTAGATTTATTTGTTTAATGAAAAATTGCAATTATTGGAGAGATCATTTACCAGCATATAGTACAATAAATCTTTTTGGAAAGCCGTCATATAAAAGAAAACATTTATTTCCTATTTCAGTTTTTATACCCCCCAAAACTCTGTTTGGGGGGTATATAGGAGTCAGCTTGTCGGTCGGTCCGTTGGTCCGTCCGTCCGTTGGTCCGTCGGTCGGTCGGTCGGTCGGTCTGTAGCTTTTTGTCCGCTCTATTTCTCATAAACTACTGGACGAATTTTATTCAAACTTCACAGGTAGACTCAGTATCAAGCAGAGATGTGCATATGAAATGTTGGTTATGGTTCATTGATTTTTCACTGAGTTATGGCCCTTTCATGAAATTTCTTGTCCGCTCTTTTTCTCATCAACTATTAGACAGATTTGGTTCAAACTACACAAGTAGACTCGGTATAAAGCAGAGATGTGCATATCCTATTTTGGTTATGGTTTATTTAGGTTTCTTGGAGTTATGGCCCTTTGATGATTCTGGACACCGTCGGTCAGTCTGTAGCTTTTTGTCCGCTCTATTTCTCATAAACTACTGGACGAATTTTATTCAAACTTCACAGGTAGACTCAGTATCAAGCAGAGATGTGCATATGAAATGTTGGTTATGGTTCATTGATTTTTCACTGAGTTATGGCCCTTTCATGAAATTTCTTGTCCGCTCTTTTTCTCATCAACTATTGGACAGATTTTGTTCAAACTACACAAGTAGACTCAGTATCAAGCAGAGATGTGCATATCCTATTTTGGTTATGGTTTATTCAGGTTTCATGGAGTTATGGCCCTTTGATGATTCTGGACACCGTCGGTCGGTCTGTAGCTTTTTGTCCGCTCTATTTCTCATAAACTACTGGACGAATTTTATTCAAACTTCACAGGTAGACTCAGTATCAAGCAGAGATGTGCATATGAAATGTTGGTTATGGTTCATTGATTTTTCACTGAGTTATGGCCCTTTCATGAAATTTCTTGTCCGCTCTTTTCCTCATCAACTATTAGACAGATTTGGTTCAAACTACACAAATAGACTCAGTATCAAGCAGAGATGTGCATATCCTATTTTGGTTATGGTTTATTCAGGTTTCATGGAGTTATGGCCCTTTGATGATTCTGGACAAATTTCTTTCAAACTTCATGGATAGACTTTGCACTCAGCAAAGATGTGCATATCATAAATTGTTCTTAGTTAATTAAATAAAATTTCCAAGAGCTAAGCCCTTTTTTGTCGTTCTCTTTATGACGGTGCCCTTGCTGAATTGATGAAAATAAATTATACTTTTGATAGAATACTTTTAACACAGCTGTCCGTCCGTTGGTCGGTCTGTAGCTTTTTGTCCGCTCTATTTCTCATAAACTATTGGACGAATCTTATTCAAACTTCACAGGTAGACTCAGTATCAAGCAGAGATGTGCATATGAAATGTTGGTTATGGTTCATTGATTTTTCACTGAGTTATGGCCCTTTCATGAAATTTCTTGTCCGCTCTTTTTCTCATCAACTATTGGACAGATTTGGTTCAAACTACACAAATAGACTCAGTATCAAGCAGAGATGTGCATATCCTATTTTGGTTATGGTTTATTTAGGTTTCATGGAGTTATGGCCCTTTGATGATTCTGGACAAATTTCTTTCAAACTTCATGGATAGACTTTGCACTCAGCAAAGATGTGCATATCATAAATTGTTCTTAGTTAATTAAATAAAATTTCCAAGAGCTAAGCCCTTTTTTGTCGTTCTCTTATGATAGATTCCTACACCTGTAGATAGTTAACAGTAGACTTACCATCACTAACCATCACTAGTAAGTTTTCATGTCACTTCACATATGTCATGTCATGTCAATTTCATCTTTTCATCGGAAGTTTACTCAAATATAAGACAGATTAATCTTTCAGATATGTTTGGAAAAGGAGAAAATGCTGATTACCAGCACTTACTACTTTCTACACAAAATTGGAAAGATTAATCTTTGCAGTTACTTGGGAAAAAAATGAAATGATGATTACAAGCATTTACTACGTTCTCCACAACTATTCCAAGTCTTCAACTTGTGATGTGTTAAAATAGATACCAATACCGTACGGAAACTAACGAAAGCAACATTTTTTGCGGTTCCGCTTCGGCTTCGCTGCGGTTTCAGTGCGTTCCGTATTATATGACTAAAAAGGAAAACATTGTAAACATCGTGAGCAATGGCTTCTGTATTTACAATGTTTTCTTAAGTTTATTACTTTCGGTTCAGTTCAGTTACTATTACGGTTCCGATTCGGTTCGGAGGTTGCTTTCGTTAGTTTCCGTACTGTATAAGTAAGATGTAGAGTCTGGTCAAAAACATTGCATGAAAAGACATTTGCTGTCTGCAAAACCTTTTCATTTAAACCAATCTCAATTTGTCCAGCTGGTAAAAAAAAATGTATCAAGTAAGTTTTATTCTCTCCAAGTCTTTAGTCTGTAACAAAGAGTAATTCTTTGGCAAGAAGCCATTGCAGGATATTCATCACCTTCAGTGATAGCTCTGGTATAATTGACTCTCCGGTCACTTATTTTGCATTCCTGTGACATTAATCTGTTTTGTGACAAGGAGCTGTTGGGGGGTATGATCACGTTTAGTGATAGCTCTAGTTTGATTTCGGTTTGTTTATAAAACCATGACGAAATAGACTGTGTATCAGAACAATTTCGCAAAAACAAATGGATTTAGACAGCGATTTCTGTGGCAGTCTGCCTTTTAAACTCACCACTGTTGGAGAGGTCTGATGACCTCTCCAATCACTTTCAAAACATCCAACATGGCTCTATATGTATCTTTGAATGGATTGTATAAATCTGCCATGAACAAGTAGCTTTTAGCAGGCTAATGAGTATGATACGACCATAACTGTCTCCATTCAAGTCAGTCTGTAAAATTCCTAAACAGATGTTAAAATGTTGCAACTGTATCCACTCCGTTTGTACACTGTTTCAGCTAGACTTTTTCAAACATAGTGAAAATGAGTTCGGAGTAACAGGGTTTATATAAGGGAACTAAAATATATCCATTACAAAGTATCCATGTAATCTTTTACCATATGATTCTATGCTTTCACAGCCCAATGGAGGAAGGCCTTTGCAAGCATAGTAAGAAAAAGTTAAATCCTGGCGAAAAAATCTTCTTCTTTCCCTATGTTCAATGTTTACTACCCTTTTGAATTTGTTTTCTGTAAATGCTTTCAATATGGCATGGTCTAAAACTTTGTGGTCTGGGAAAGGGTTAAGTTTGAATGGTTGGATTATCAGACACTTAGTCATGAAGTCTGTGTTTACATATACCCTTTCTGAAACGACAAAATTTTACTCTCTTCCAAATTTGTAATATTTGTAGGTCAAAATTCCAGAATTCGTACAAATGAGCTTAAAATCTATGGTTGCAAAATATTGTGGGAAAAGGAGAAAATGATGGCTACCAGTCTTAAAAATTTGGTAAAGGCATAATAACGTGATTAGGGCTTAATCCACATATAAATGTGAAAACATTTGTATCCTATAGAGAAATCACTTGTTATGAGCAGTCTCTCCTTGTGTCACAGTATTTTGAAAAGAGGTCTGCTGGAAGATTACAGCAATGAATTGTCTCTAGGTGGTATTAATTTTTATTACATGTTTAATTATGTATATGTTTGACCATGTAATTTACACAAGCCTTTGAATAAGAATAGGTGAAAAACAAATAGTTGGTAAATCATTTACTACAAATACACAATTTACCAAATCAAATGCAGTAATTCAAATATAACATTGGACAGTATTCAAAGCTAATTCATTACTGCTTGAGGGTATGCAGTAAACAGTTTTCAACATCATTTTTAGCATTTAAAAGATTCATTGACTTGAACACTTCCCCTCATGACATAGTTTTTAGCACACATCTGTATATACAAACACATGAAATATGGATATTTATCCCTTTACCACACAATGCTGCCTTTTAACGACCCATGGAAAGAAGCCTTGTGAAAACATTTTAACGACCCATGGAAAGAAGCCTTATGAAAACATTTTGGGAAAAGGAGAAAATGCTGGTAACCATGCAGCATTTTCTCCTTTTCCCATATTTCTACTCTATCAAGAGAAAATTGCACCATTTGGGTTACATTTAAATTGTTGTCTGCAAATGCTATCAGTTTGGACAATTTTGTCGTCTTGTAAAGGGTTAACATGGAATAAGGTTTGGTTGATAACTAAGGGCAAAAATATGGATATGGAATGGAGATATTTCTCCTTCTGCAACAACGTTTTCAAAGGTGGTTTGCTGCAGTACAAAAAAGGTAGTTTGTAGACTTTAACTCTTTACTTGACAATCTTTTTTGTTAACAACTCTGAGGTAAATTAAATGTTTTGAAAAAATTGTGGAAAAAGGAGACAGTGGTGGTAACCAACATTTTCTCCTATTCCCGCAATGTTTTCTAAACTTTCAAAGGCAAATTCCATCATTTCAGCTGCATTAAATTGTTGTCTGGTAATGGCTTTAAATTTTTATCAGGTGATAAAATTCTAGACTCATCCAGTTTGAAAGGACATGCATAAGACAGTGTGTCTCAAATGATAAGGTTTGTTCTTGAAGGGATAGAAAACATTAGGGGAAATGGAGAAAATGCTGGTTACCAGCATTTTCTCCTTTTCCCATTGTATTTTCAAAAGCAGTCTTTCAGCATTTTCTCCTTTTTCCCACAGTATTTTTGAAAGCTGTCTATAAGACGTGATTTTTTGGCTTGGCTGATATTTTAAGAAAACTGTCAAAAGGGGAACCTATACAACAAGGGGCAGGTAATCATTAAAGTATTTTTGACATGGTTATGACCCTTTTTCGACTTAAAAATTTCACTGAAAATCTAGCAACCACAGCAGAGCATTAGCACAGGCATGTTGTGCTCTTGTTATGATTATTGTAGATGTAATTCTGCTTTGGTTCTGTGTAAGCACAGAAGTTATGATTGTGGGTTAGTACATGTATTAACCAGTCCTAGTAGAACAAGACAAGTTGCTCCATGTTATCATTGTATTGCGTATCGTCATAATTTTTAGCTCCACTGGCCGAAGGCCAGCGGGCTTATGTCATGGCCCGGTGTCTGTCGTGCGTCCATCCGTCCGTCCGGTCGTCCGTCCGTCCGGTCGTCCGTCCGTCCGGTCGTCCGTCCGTCAGTCCGTCCGTCCGTGCGTTAACTTTTATTTCAAACATCTTCTTCTCTGAAACTACCCATCCGATTTTCACGAAACTTCACAGAAATGATCCTGACATGGTCCTCTTCAGAATTTCTTGAAAGAATTTGATTCCTTCAAAAACTCTGGTTGCCATGGCAACAAAACTGAAAAATATTGGAAATCTTTAAAAATCTTCTTGTCTGAAACCATAAGGCATAGGGCTACCAAATTTGGCATGTAGCTTTATGTAGTAGACCTCTATCAAGTTTCTTCAAATTATAGCCCTGGGGTCAAAATTGGCTCTGCCCCAGGGGTCACAAGTTTTACATAGGCTTATATAGAGAAAACTTTAAAAATCTTCTTGTCTGAAACCATAAAGCATAGGGCTACCAAATTTGGCATGTAGCTTTATGTAGTAGACCTCTATCAAGTTTCTTCAAATTATAGCCCTGGGGTCAAAATTGGCTCTTCCCCAGGGGTCACAAGTTTTACATAGGCTTATATAGAGAAAACTTTAAAAATCTTCTTGTCTGAAACCATAAGGCATAGGGCTACCAAATTTGGCATGTAGCTTTATGTAGTAGACCTCTATCATGTTTCTTGAAATTATAGCCCTGGGGTCAAAATTGGCTCTTCCCCAGGGGTCACAAGTTTTATACATAGGCTTATATAGAGAAAACTTTAAATATCTTCTTGTCTGAAACCATAAGGCCTAGAGCTACCAAATTTGGCATTTAGCTTGATCTAGTTGGAGTCTACCAAAAGTGTCCAAAGTATAGTCCTGGGGTCAATTTGGCCTCATACTTGGAGGGGGGGTTCACAAGATTTACATAGGCTTACATAGGGAAAACTTTTAAATCTTGGTGTACACAGCCATAAGGCTTAGGCTACCAAATTTTGCATATAATTATAGCATTATTTAGTGGACAGTTACAAAGAGGGCCCAAGTTACAGCTCTAGGATCAAGTTTGGCCCTGCACCAGGGATCACAAGTTTTACATGGGTTTATGGAGTGAAAAGTTCAGAAACCATCTTGTTACCAGCCATAAGGCCAAGAACTCCCACATTTGGCATGTTATTCTTCTAATACAATATTCCCCATTTAGTCAGACTGTAGCCATGAGGTCAAAGTTTTATAAGGGCTTATATAGTGAAGACTTTTCTTCGTGGTTTATATTTATAAGCCAGTGGAGTGATACAGGGCCATCATGGCCCTCTTGTTATAATTCTTAACCCTTTACCACACAATCCCGAGTTTTAACGACCCGAAGAAAGAAGCCTTTTGAAAATATTGTGGGAAAAGGAGAAAATGATGGTAACCAGCATTTTCTCCTTGTCCCACAATTTTTTCTACCCTACTCAAAACAGATTTTAATACTTAAGTCACACTTATTTTGTTGTCTGCAAATGCTTTCAATTTGGACAAGTCTAAAATTTTGTTGTTTGGTAAAGAGTTAACAGACTTGTTAGTATTGCTATGTAGGATAAAATGCTGTCATTTGTAGGTTTTAACCCTTTACCACACAATTTTGAGATTTAACAACTCTAAAAAGAGGCCTTTGGAAAATATTGTGGGAAAAGGAGAAAATGCTGGTAACCAGCATGTTCTCTTTTTCTCACAGTGTTTCCTCCATTTTCAAAGAGCAAATCTCATCTTGTGAGCCACAGATTATGTCATCTACAATTGATTCAGACAAGTATAAAATCTGGTTCAGGTTTGGTAAAATTTCAGATTTGTCCGTATTGAGAGCATCTGCGAATGCCGAATTTGATTGTGGCTAAAATAAGATTTCTCCTTTAAAAGGGTAAAAACAGTGTGGGAAAAGGGAAAAAGGTGTCTGCCACATTTTTTCCCCCAAATTTTTTCAAAGGCATTTTATATTTCCATGGTTCTAAAAGCTTGGGATTTAGGACAAAATGCTGTTTTTGTATTAGATATTAGTGACAAGAAGATTTTACTTATAAATAGTATTAATTTTGTGTTTTGCTCATAGAATACGTGAAAAGAAGAAGATGCAAAATGGTTATGGGTAAGTTATGGCCAAGGTCAGATGATATGTTACGTTCAGAGTTTAACGTAGACAAGATGGAATGTTTTGTTGTTTATCAATAGCTTGCCCGGCATAAGTGACTAAGATAATTCTTTATGCATCAGCAAAACTTACAGGGAAGAACAGAGCAACACAGATGTATTTTGCTGGTTGTCTGGAATCAGTTTTTTAATTACCATTTATCAATTATTACCTGAATTCTTTTTTGCTGCAGCAAGTTAACCCTTAACCCTTTACCGCACAATGCCGTCTTTCAACAACCCTGAGAAAGAAGCCTTTTGAAAACATTGTGGGAAAAGGAGAAAATGCTGGTAACCAGTATTTTCTCCTTTTCCCACAATGTTCTCTACCCTATTAAAGAAAAATTGTACCAATTGAGCCACATTGAAATTGTTGTCTGCAAATGCTCTCAGATTGGACAAGGCTAAAATTTTGTTGTCTGGTAAAGGGTTAAATAAAACTTTCAGGCCGATAGTATAAGCATGAATGTTACTGTTTCAAAGTGTTTTTTTTTTAGAAAAATATCTCTTTATCATACAGCGAAGATCCAAGATCAGACTGCATGTTCTGTGCAAAAGCACCTGGAGTCGCACTTTGCAGCCTAGGGCAACAACCTGAGTAATTGATACTAGCCATGCTTAATTTTTGATGATTTCTGATTTGTTTGTTCTTTCCTAGGGAATTTTTTTTTTGCTGATGTTGACTGAACTCTTTACCAAACATTAAAATTTTAGACGTTTCCAAATTGGAAACATTTGAAAAAGACATATCATTATAGCTCAAAAGAAAGGACTTGCCATTGAAAGGATAAAAAAAACAGTGTGGGAAAATAAGAAAATGCTGGTTACCTGTATTTTCTTCTTTTCCCACAATGTTTACAAAAGTATTCCCCATTAGGGTTATTAAAACTTTGGATTGTTTGGTAAAAGTTAAGGAGTGCCAAATAAATAGAACAGACATTTTCTAGGTACAAAAAATCCGAATAGCATGATGTATAATAATTTCAGGTCTATTTGGCTAGAATGAATGACAAAACAGCAGACATTGAAGATCCAAGATCAGACTGCATGTTTTGTATAGTCTGGTCTTGATCTATGCTGTGCAAACAAGTCTTGATAGGCACTCTCAGGTATTAACCCTTTACCAACCAAACAAACTTTAGACAGGTCCAAATTTAAAGCATATGCAGACAATAAATAGAAGGTGGCCCAACTAATGAAATTTGCCCTTGTTAGTTTAGGAAACATTGTGGGAAAAGGAGAAAATGCTGGTTACCACTATTTTCTCCTTTCCCCACAATGTTTTCATAAGCCTGCTTCCACAGGGTTGTTAAAAGATGGGGTTGTGTGGTAAAGGGTTAAATCTAGTGGTTAAAAAGAAAAAGCTTGTGTGTTCATTTAGATTTTTTTTGGACATACATGTACATACTTTGATGCATCATGTCATTTCTAATGCTACCATTCATTTTCACATAGGTTTGATCATGATCATTCAGAGTAAGTACAAACTGTTGGCCTGCCATGACATTTGACAGTGTGTTTCCACTGATACCATTTTAATTATTTCCTCTGTTAACTTTGTACCACATGACAAAAATATAGACTTGTCCAAATTTCAACTTGCATCATCCTACAAGTGATCATTTCACCAATTATTGCTATTTTAGGGCTGATTTTGGCCAAAAATTCTTGATAGATTTGACAATCGATCAAAGGTTAGACTACATAACTTTGTGCAGTCTGATCTTGATGTTTTTTTTCTGCATAAGCAGCAAAAGTAGCTGAAAGGATTTTTTTTAAAGTGTCTGATTCATTGATAACTTTGACAAAGTAAGATGTTCTTGTCCCTAACCCTGTGCCAATGAATGAACCGTTTTGAGTTAAGTGGATGAATGATAAATTAGGGTAAATCTTCGCATCTGTTGCATATACCTGTGTCTTCATATTGACAGATTGTTATGTTTTCTGTGACAAAAAAGTCTCTGAAAACAAACATTGTGACTGAAAAAGGAAACTGCTTTTAAATGGTCAGTTTTGATACAAGTTAAACCCTTAACTCTTTACCACACAACAAAGTTTTAGACCCATCCAAATTGAAAGCATTTACAGACCACAATTTCAATATGACTCAAATGATATGCTTTGTCTTTGATAGGGAAGAAAACATTGTGGGAAAAGGAGAAAATGCTGGTTACCAGCATTTTCTCCTTTTCCCACAATGTTTTCCAAAGGCTTCAACATCAGGGTCGTTAAAAGTCGGGATCGTGTGGTAAAGGGTTAAAGTGTACATCAAGATCAGACTGCACAAAAGATGCATTCTGATCTTTTTTTTTTCTATCAAAACCAGTTTAAAATCGCAATAGTTGGGTTTTTACTATCGAGTGGATATTTCGTTTCGGTTATGTAGCACCTTAAGGATTAAGTTTCTTTTAATACCATGGTAAAGCTGGATTCCTGCTTGAGCAGGTGTGAATGTATTTGATCTCTGGCAAGGAGCAAGATGACCAAGAAAGCATTGTCCGTTTAATATCATCAAAGTACCAGTGATATCGAAAATGTCTTTGAATACAAAAATAAAAATTACTTTTTCGATGTACATCTCAACATGTATCTGTCCTTTTGCTTACTAACATGTCAGTATAGATCAGTATGAAAAAATGCATAATGATATTATAGGATAAGTGTTCAAATTTTTTAGTTTGTTTCTTATATCGACTGCAAAAATCATAATTAGGATGATGCATGTTTGATAGATATTTTTTACCAGCTTTTGTGTGTGGTTGGACAGTTTTTAGTCAAACTGAGCCTTCATCTTTTAAATTATTTTTAAGTAATAATTTTAAATGTCTCTTTCGTTATTGTAAATAATGGTGGTCTATTTCAACAATAGTTGTTCTTTTAAAAGCCAAAACTTACCAAGTTTGTGTTAAGAGGAAACAGTAAATAATACTTGCTTGGGTGAACTTTCAGTAAACAATGCATTCATTGTTATTGTCACAGCGATGTTTACAGTGATTTGAGTCATGTGCAACCCCAAACACAACAACAGCTGTTTGTTTATTGAAATAATGTGTTGTTTTAAAGTTTTCATTTATAATTAAGATCGTGAAAGTAAAGATATTCATTGACCATTTGTCTGTGTGGTGCATGAAACAAGTTGCAGTACATGACTTAACCCTTTACTAAACATTCTCGTGTTTTCATGACCTTGAAGAAAAGGCTTTTTGAAAACATTGTAGGGAAAGGAGGAAATGCTGTTAACCAGCATTTTCTCCTTTTCCCACAATGTTTTCTACCCTTCCTAAAACAAATTTCAATTTTTGAATAACATTTGTTTGTCATCTGCAAATGTTTTCAATTTGGACTGGTCTAAAATTTTGTCGTATGGTAGAGAGTTAAAACATTTCATTCAACATGAGGTGAAGGTTAGATGTATGAATAAATGTGAAACATTTTGACAGAGGGAGAGGTGGCTTGTAGTGATTGAGCTATTTCTCCTCTTGCTACTATATTTTAAAAAGTAGTCATCATAGAGATGCATAATATTTTGAGGAAATTAACCCTTTACCAGATGACAAAATTTCGGCCTTGTCCAAATTGAAAGCATTTGCAGACGACAATTTCAATGTGGCTCAAATGGTGCAACTTTTGTTCATAGGGTTGAAAACATTGTCGGAAAAGGAGAAAATGCTGGTTACCAGCATTTTCTCCTTTTCCCACAATGTTTTCAAAAGGCTTCTTTCCCAGGGGCGTCAAAAGGCGGCATTGTGCGGTAAAGGGTTAAACAAGATTTAGTAGGCTTTTACTCCATCGTTCATATGAGTTTTTTTTAAACTTCAATGGCTCTGTCATAAACAATATGAGCCATGGTCTGGCAAAATAGTGCCTCATGCATCTCTGTGATGCATGATACCAAGCAAGTCATCACATGATCATGGATCCATAAAACGCATTGATTCCAAATAACCGAATGAAACATGAGGTAAACTGTCCTTAGACATGAAGAAAATTTACCAACGACATGCAGAAAATTGACCAATAGCAAAATGTTTCGGCCCAGGCCAAGGCCGACACCATTTGCAGATGCAGTAAGTCCCCTTTTCACAGATTATGGCTCATATCATGTTATGGTCATGACTTTAGGATATACTTTAACAAAGATTGATAAACCTATAAACATATAAGTCCTACTTATGATGTTTTATTTTTAGTCTTTTTGTATTATTTTTGCATTTTGAAAGCATGAGTGTGTTTATTTTTGTTTCTTTGTCAAGGAAATATGAATTCACGAAAAAATATGAGACACCGCATGGATTGTGTTTAACCTTTACCAAACAATCCAGAGTTTTAATGACCTTGAGAAAGAAGCCTTTTGAAAACATTGTGGGAAAAGGAGAAAATCCTGGTAACCAGCATTTTTTCCTTTTCACACAATGTTTTCTACCCTATCAAAGACAAATTCTATCATTTGAGCCACATTTAAATTGCCGTCTGCAAATGCTTTCGATTCGGACAGGTCTACAATTTTGTTGTGTGGTAAAGACTTAATAAAGAAATCTTTAAATGTAGGCCACTAAAAACATGCAGTCTTATCTTTGACTTAGACTACTAGTATGTTGAGATATTCTCACCAAATGCAGTATTTAGAGATCTTCTTCACAGTAGAAGAAATCTCGTTTCATTATGTTATTCTTTTGTTCAGGGTCGGTTTCACCAACCACGCTTAAGAACATTCTGTGTGTTTTTCTCAAGAATTTTCTACATTTGAAGGTAACAGAACTTCTGATTGGCTAAACCAATCTAAACCATTTGGCTTAGCCAATCAAAAGTTGCATTGCTTTCAAATCCATCAGATCTTGGAGAATAAGACTAAGAATGCTTGAAAGGTTGGTGAATACGGACAGACCCATGCAGTACTGAGGCTCAGTCTGATTTGGGAAAAGCAGACTCGAATATGGCATGATCCCAAAATCTGTTCAGTTCTTTACCAGGTGACAAAATTTTAGACTAGTCCAGATCCAGAGCATTTCCAGACAATAAATGTGGCTGAAGTGAAGGGATTTGTCTTTGAAAGGGTAGAAAACATTGTGGGAGAGGGAGAGAGTGTGGTTACAAGCATTTTTTTTTTCTTTTCCAACAACGTTTTCAAAAGCCTTTTTCCCCAGGTAGGTTAAAACTCTGAAGCTTTTTAACGATCTTTAGGGAGAGGCCTTTTGAAAACATTGTTGGGAAAGGAGAAAAGTTTTGTAACCACCACTTTATCCTTCCCCAACAAAGTTTTCTACCTTGTCAAAGAATGTCAGTTCATTTATATCACTTTAGGACTTGGCATTCACAGATGCTTTCAATTAGAAGAGTCTTAAATTTGTTGTTTGGGAAAAGGTTAACTCTATTATCAGCATGACGTAATTTTAGACTCTTCCATGTTGAAAGCATAAAATTTTGTAAAAAAATACTTCATGTGGCTCATCCATTTGGTTTAGCTAATCAGAAATCCTGTTGCTTTCAAATTTAGAAAATTCTTGAGAATAAAGAAAGGCCAGGAAACACATGCATAGGTGCACTGACTGCCATGGTATGATCTTACCTGTTAAAACGGTGTTAAACTCCAATACAAACTGATGCTGATGGTGGCTCCCAACTTTCTGACAGGGTGCCAGTGTAATGTATTTCAGGATATGTTGATTTGAAAAAGATCTCTGAGTATTCATATAGTGGCGAAGCACTGAAATATCGGTTAATGGTTGTTGTGGAACTGACTGGAACACCAAAACATCAGATTTAGAAATTCTGTATTGAGATACCTGTGAAATAAATCACTTGGTTACCATAGATACAAACACATTTTAAAATTTTCAATAAAAGAATCTTCCAGACGACTTCTCTTGTATTTCTAGTTGAATCATTTGTGCTTTTACAGATTCTTGTTTTTTGTTTAGCATAAGAATGCTAATTCACAGCAGCTCTAAAGTTTTTAGCTCACCTGAGCACGAAGTGCTCAAGGTGAGCTTTTGTGATCGTGCTGTGTCCAGCGTCCATAGTGCGTCGTCCAGGCGTGAACAATTACCTTGTGTGCACTCTAGAGGCTACATTTTCAATTATATACTCATGAAACTTGGTTAGAATGTTTGTGTTGATATCTTGGACAAATTCGAAATTGGGTCATGTTGGGTCAAAAAGTAGGTCACTGGGCTAAATCCAAGAAAAACCCTGTGTGCACTCTAGAGGCCATATTTTCAGCCCGATACTGTTGAATCTTGGTCAGAATGTTTGTCTTGATAATATCTCGGACAAGAGTGAAATTTGGTCATGTCAGGTCAAAAAGTAGGTCACTGGGTCAAATCTTAGAAAAAGCTTGTGTGCACTCTAGAGGCCACATTTTCAGCCTGAAACTTATGAAACTTGGTCAGAATGTTTGTCTTGATAATATCTTGGACAAGTTCGAAATTGGGTTATGTTGAGTCCAAAATTTTGTTATGTTGTAATATGTTGAACCTTTACTTCTTATAGACAACTTTTTAGCTCACCTGAGCACGAAATGCTCAAGGTGAGCTATTGTGATCTTGCTATGTCGGGCGTCCAGCGTGCGGCATCAACATTTTACCTGGTGTGCACTCTAGAGACCACATTTTCAGTCTGATGCTCATGAAACTTGGTCAGAATGTTTGTTTTAGTATCTTGGACAAGTTTGGAATTTAGTCACATTGGTTCAAAAAGTAGGTCACTTACACTCATGTGTTTTACATCATTAAAACCTGGATCTCTACAGCTTTATTAACTGTAGATGACTTTACTCAGGTGAGCGCATTAGGGCCAATGGCCCTCTTGTTTTACAGAGAGTGTAGCTGTAGGTCAGTACATGCAGGCTGATTTGAGACCTGCACTGTCAGATATTTGGAGATACTTATTTCCTGGATGATAAAATTTTAGATGTCCAAATGGAAAACAGCATTTTCTCCAGTCACTACAATCTTTTCATTAGCCTTCTTCCTCAAGGTCATGAAAATGGGATTGTTTGGTAGAGAGTTAGAGAGTGGTAATAATTATCAGAGGTCTATTTTTTCCAGTGGCATATAGTATAGTACTTTCTAATTGACACTTTCCGACAACTTCTTTTAGTCTTGCAACACACCACATGCAGATGATTGTTTTTATCTTGCAGCAGTCAACCAGCAGACAATTTTTTGATTGCATTGGGCTGCTTTTTGCAGCAGTAGGAAGAATGCTAATGACAAGCAATTTCTTAGTTTGCCATAATGTTAACAAGTGTATGTGTTCACTGTTCATTGTTAAATATATGTTGACACAATGTATTTATATGTTGAATCTTAAATTTAGGTGTATTGATACCCATATTTCACAAGATTGTTATCAAAGTGGTCAGATAGAAATTAAATTTGGGAGGTATTGAGCTCAGATTTATAACTTTGCATCAGCATTATTGCCTATAGATAGATATAGATTTAACTCACACTCAGGGGTATGCAATTCATTTTGGCCTACAGTCATAACTGCTAATTTGGCCCCCATTTGACCTGTAACCATAGAATTAAACTCCAATTAGATGTAAATTACAGTTTATTATACAGCTGTAACCCTTTGTCTGTGTGTCTTGTAAGCTTGCAATCTTATTTGAAAAAGTAGAATGTATACTGACGTCAAGAATAAACGTCTCAGCGAAAATTGGGCGCAACTTTTCTGGTAGGCATTTTACATCATGGAAAATATGGTCTACCTTAATTTAAACACCCTTTACACTTATCGAAACGATAAAGTTTTCGTTCAGTACACTCTGTATATCTAAACATGGGTAGGGGGTCACTATTTACTCAAGCGACCTTTGCGTCTTCTGTACATTGTTTTTTGATACGAAATTACACATGTGTCTTGGGAGTTTCGATTTACCAGTCTCAAACAGGGCGATTTGTGAAATTCTGAGGTATAGTGATGCCAAGGCTAAATAATGAGGATTGTGCTCGTGCTTTAGGGATGTTGGAAAGTGGTCGATCACAGGATTACGTTGCTAGACGCTTTAACATGTCACGTTCGACGATTGTTCGATTAGTTTGTCGTGTAAACGCCACCGGGAGTTTATCTGATAGGCCTCGTCCAGGTGCGCTGCGTGTGACGTCTGTGCGGCAAGACAACTTTATACGGCTACGTCATTTATGTGATCAGTATTTGACTGCACAATCTACGGCGTCAACAGTAAATGGGAATCGTGTATGAACAAATAGTCGAAATACTGTGAGAAATCGTCTCAGAGATCGCGGAATTCACTGCCGCAGGCCTTATCGTGGGCCTGTTTTGACTCAACGTCATCGACAGGAACGTCAACAGTGGGCGGTCAACAACAGAGGGAGACAGTGGTGAAATGTTGTTTTTAGTGATGAATCAAGATATAATTTGTTTAACGCAGATGGTCGTATTCAAATTTATTGGCGGCGCCGATAACTGTGTAATGGAGCGTGACTGCTTTGGTGGAGGTGGTGTTATGGTGTGGGCCGCCATTAACCATAATTTCAAGTCTGAACTTGTTATCGTTAACGGCAACTTGACAGACAGTATATTGACTGCATTCTTAGTCCCATCATCGTTCCAATGTTTCGCCAACATCCAGGCCTAATGTTTCTTCACGATAACGGCCGTCCTCGTGTGGCACGTGTAACGTTACCAGAGACTTTTTGGTGAATCGTAATGTTAATACCCTTCCCTTTCCAGCTTATTCTCTGGACTGTAATCCGATAGAACACATGTGGGATGTCCTTGGACGACGATTACGTAAACGTCTCCGTCAGCCTAATAATGTTCGGGAGTTGACAGTTGCTCTTCGGGAAGAGTGGGCCCGTAATCCTCAGTATCTTTTGCGCAATTTGTGTGGTTCAATGAGACGTAGACTGGATGCTGTGATCACTAGTCGAGGTGGCCACACTTGTTATTGACTTTCAGAAGAGGGTGCGTGTCTTTGAAGATGGATATCTACTCGTCAAATATCGACTCATGAACTTTTCTGTCATTCTCTAGACCGCAATAAATTTGTCTTTTATATTCGGAAACATTTGTTCAAATAAAGTGTGTCGTTTGTATATTATTGCCCCTTCAAGATGACTGAGGCGTTTTTTATTGACGTCAGTATATAATAAATGCCATGCACAATAAACTCAAGAGTAGCAGAATTTGCCTTCTCCCTTGGCAAACTTTATCTACATGTACTTGGTAAATGGGTTGTGCATTAAAAAGCTTCAACTCTTTACCAAATGAAAAAATTTTGGCATGGACCAACTTGAAAGCATTTGGAAACAACAAATCAAATATTGCTTACATGGTGATTTCTGTATTTGATACAAAACATTGTGGGAAAAGGAATAAAATGCTGGTTACGAGCATTTTCTCCTTTTCCCACAATGTTTCAAAAGGTTTCTTGCTCAGGGCCGTTAAAACTCGTGATTGTGTGATAAATGGTTAAAGTGAGAAAACACATGGAATCTATGGATCTACTTATGAATCTTGGATCTACATAGTCCATTTTGGGGACCTTTTGTCGGCAAAACAGCTGTAATTCTTTAGTACCAAACCACAAAAAGTTAGACTGGTCCAAATGTTGGAACCATTTGCAGATGATAGATTAAATGTGTTTCATATGATTTAATATGTCTCAGAAAGGATACAGAACAGAAATGCTGGTTACCAGCATTTTCTGCCTTTCCCAGAGTTTTCAAATGCTTTCTTCTTCAAGACACTTAAATCATAGGATTGGTTGCTATTGGGTTGATATTGTGTTATTCAATGGTAGATCCTTTTCCCCATTCTAAAAATGTTCATATTTTATTCAAACCTTTACCAAACAATCCCGTTTCAATGACCCTGAGGAAAAAGGTCTTTGAAAACATTTTGGGAGAAGGGGAAAATGCTGGTAACCAGCATTTTCTCCTTTTCCCACAATGTTTTCCATCCTGCCAAAGACAAATTTCATCATCTGAGCCATGTTCAATTTGTTATTTGCCAAAGCCTTAAGTTTGGACCAGTCTAAAATTTTGTCATTTGGTAAATAGTTAACACAGGGCTCAATATGTTAGTGACTCAGGATCAGTGCTGTCAGAAATTTTACAGTTTAATTAGATACCCAGTGTCAGAATGATTGAGAAACTTTTATCTAGAGTCATGACTTTAGCAACTCTACCCCATGGGCAGTTGACAGTGAGATTAAATGAATGGAACAGAGTTCATTGTTTGTTTGTATCCATAGTATAATCCAGAACAGCAGGGACCTTTTTGATAAATCCATTCCCTTAAACAGACATCTTTTAACATTATCTTTGAAATATAATTGTTCAAAGTTTTGTAACAAATGTAGGAGTTCATTAATGTACCCATGCACCCTTATTGAAATATCAAAATATACATTGTTAAATTTTGTTCTGCATTGAACAATAGTTTTTGTCCAGTCCTTTTAGTGCAAAATAAATGAAAACGACATTTCAGTCTTCACAAAACCCAAGTTCAGCCATTTGTAAGAAGAAATAAAATCATATTTTAACACTGTATATCTAAGACATTTGAATAATGTGTTAGACACGAAGTCTGTTTATTCCAGATCTTTATTTGTTTTGTCAGATACTCTAGATCGGAGATCGTGAAGTAGTTTTTTAGACACTATAGATCCAAGACCTTGAAATGATCTGTAAGACACTTTAGATTCGAACTGTTTAAATAGTCTGTCAGGCACTACATATAGGACTCAAGATGTTTTAATATTTGTGAGACATAATAGATGTATTTAAATGATCTGTGAGACACTATAGATTCAAGATCTTGTAATGATCTGTCAGATGCTACAGATCTAAGACACCGAAATGGTCAGGTAAGATAGATGCAATGCATTTTAATGGTTGATAAAAGATATTGAAATGGTTTGTCATACATAATAGGTTCAAGATACTGCATGGTTTGTCAGAAAATGACTCAAGACATGTTAATGGTTTGTCAGACACTACAGCTCCAAGATGTTGTAATGGTTTATCAGACATCATGGACCTAAGATCTTAAGTGTTTTGTCAGCAGAAGCACCAAAGCTGTCCTAACCTCACCAGTAATGTGTGATAACACTAATAGCATGATGGGCAATTGTAATCTGTCAGACCTCATCTCTGTTTAGAGAGTGTCCTGAAGAGACAGAAACAAAAGACTTGAAAACCTGATGAAATCGCAAGGGCTAGTTATGCAGTTACCGACATAATTATGATTAGAAAAAAAAGATGATGGTCACATTTAATCATTTTGCAAGAAATGAGTAGCATCTATTCATATTGAAATTGTTTATGTTACAATACCAATATATAAGCTCTGAATTGTTTGGCCAAAAACTTGCATGATTTTCGAAAAGGTTTTCACCATTGATAACCGGTGATTTTCTCAAACATAGTTATCTAGTTCTTGGGGTTTTACTGTATAGACTAGTACTCTGTCATTGAGAGATCTAGAATATATTTTTGGTCTAGACTTACGCAGTCATCATGACAGTTCAAAGGGTGAGTTAGTTATTGTTACCTGTAGAGTATCTATTCCAACAAAAGTTACTGTTGAGGATGGGTATATCAAAATCAGATTGGGTATTATGTGCAGACAATGGTCTTATATCTACTTTGCTAGCTACATATATGGAGATATGCCAGTAAAAGAAAATACACCTAAAGTATAAATATATGGGTCTGGTTTTTTTTCCATTATTTTTGGCACTTTCCAGGCTAAGGAGTAGCCCAGCAAAGGAGCATATTCAGTATTAGGTCCTTTGTAGTGAGTTTTATCTTGGAAAAGCTTTTTCTTTCATGTAAATGTTGCTTAGAAACAATACAAGTTATGCAGGGTTAATTCTTTTGTTGCTGAATGAATTGTCTTGGGGGGGAGGAGTCGTCATAGAAAACACTACCGTGGCAAATCCAGATAATTTTTGTTTACATTTTAGAACAAAGTAGCAAACCATATAGATTCAAGGCCAGACTCCATCCTCTGTGCAGTCTTATTTTGATCTGTGTTGATTCCAAAAGCTACGTATATGACTTTTTGGGGTGAAAGGGTTATTAAGCATATTGCTGAGGAATTCCAGGAGTGTATATTGGCTCAGGTACAATACAAAAGCTACATACTAGAACTTCTGAACGTGAAGTATGGAACAGAAATGTAGTAAACAAAATACCTACCTGTTTCCAATGTCTTGGACCAGTTTGTCATAACACATTTAGTTTAAACATAATGTATTTTACATGGATTGAGAAACAAGTTCTTACAACTTGTACTTATCTCTCTCGGTTCTGCTTCCTGGGAACTATACCAGTGCTCAGGCCAAATGTGTGGGCCAATGAGCAATCCTAAACACTTCTCAGAATCCAGAGTCTTTCTTACCCGATGACAAAATGTTAGACTTGTATATATATTGAAATCAACTGGAGACAAACAAATTAGATGTGGCTCAAAAGATGCAATTGGTTGTTGAAATAAAGAGAAAAAATGCTGGTTACCAGCATCTCCTCCTTTCAAACAACATTTCCAAAAGACTTTTTCCTCAGTGTTGCAAGATTTATAGGAGCATTTCGTAAACCATAATGCTGATATGTACAGCCTACTTCATTTAACCCTATCCTGACCTTTATGCTGAATATATAAGTAGGCATATAAATTGGACTCCGACTACTATTCGGGAAGTTTAGTTTGCATGCGCTGAAGTTATGAAAGACTTGAGCTAGTTCTCTATTAGGTACCTATATACACAGGCAAGCAATTTAATACTGTATAAAATATTTCTGTGACCACTTGGGACATAGGCTGAAAGCAGCCCTGTGCAATGCTGATGGTAAAAATAGAATTTTAATATATGTAAATGGTGTTGACCCAGGTCAAGTAAAATGAAGTGGGCTATATCACCATTGTTGCCCATGACAATCTTTGGTACCGGCCGATATAGCTCAGTAGGTAGAGTGTAGGACTCGTGAACACAATGTCCTACAGATTGTGGGTTCGTATCCCCGGCTGGACAACTGAAAATTACTAATAGTCTTTCGGATGAGACATTAAACCGAGGCACCATGTGACGGTGCTATACGCCGAGCACGTTAAAGAACCAGGCGAAGCTCTCGGTAGTTTCGACCTGTATCCTTGCACGATCCCCCGTAACAACTAACTGTCTTCTGGGGGCGTCGCTCAGATGGGCAACCGGTAGCGACGATAAATAAACGGAAATAACCAACCAAAAATCTTTGGTGCTTTTTCAATCTTTAACCCTGTACTACATAATCCCGACTTTTAACGATCCTCAGAACGACAGCTTTTGAAAACATTGCGGGGAAAGGAGAAAATGCTGGTTACCAGCATTTTGTCCTTTTCCCACAATGTCTTCCACCCTTCCCAAAAGAAATTCCAGTCTTTGAGTGTCATTGATTTTGTTGTCTGCAAATGCTTTTGATTTGCACAAGTCTGAAATTTCATCGTTTGGTAAAGACTTAAACCTTTATGATTCACAGGCAGCTTTATGTCTTACTGCCGAACGCTTTCGAAAATCTTTTCGCAAAAAGTAAAACTATCTCATTACTTGTAGATGAGAGGTTTTTATGGGTGTTCATGCACTAAACCTTATTACATGTTTACAAGAATGTTTTCAAGGTTGTTTTTAGGAATTAAAAAAAAATATAAAGCAGCCTTTAGATGCAAATTTGTTGACAATTTACCTCAATATGAAAAACTTGTGATCCTCTGAGAAAAAAAAAACTGTTCAAACAGTTATTAACCCTTCACCAAACAATCAGGTGTCTTAGAATCCCCGGAGAAGAAGGCTTATAAAAACGTGGGAAAAGGAGAACATACTCGTAGCCGGTGTTTTCTCCTATTCTGACAATGTTTTCTTCCCTTTCAAAGACAGATGCCATCTTTCAGGCTATCCTGTATTTGTTGTCTGCAAGTACGTCCAATTTGCTTGAGTTTAACTCTTCATCAAATGACAAAATTTTAGAGTAGTCCAAATTAAAGCATTTTCAGATGACAAATTGACTCGGAATTTGTTTTGGAAGGGTAGAAAACATTGTGGGAAAAGGATAAAATGCTGGTAACTAATGTTTTCAAAAGCTTTCTTTCTCAGGGTTGTTAATAGCTGGGAGTGTGTCACTGGTATTAAAAGGGTTAAAATGTTGTTGCATCGTTTTGGTGAAGAGGCAGTGTGAGCTCATTACCAAAGCTGTTCCTCAACATTTCATAACAGTCATATTCATACAGTAATTGGTTATGAGGAATATCCTTTGATAATCTATAACAGCAATTAGCTGTTTCTGTTTCTGCCTACAGAACACATCTTTGTACCTGCAGTTCTCAGTCTGCCTCATAATAACAGTTCAGATCTTTACCTTAGATTGCTGCCTATATTACCGGTATTAGCCCAGGCATGTTTGACCTGTAGTAATGGCTGGTTGTGGATGCAAATCTGCTCTTGACTGAATAATTCTTATGAGTTAGTCCTCTACCAAACAATCACCATTTTTGATGACAGCGGAGAAAAAACATTTTAGAAATGTTGTAGGAAAAAGAGAAAATGCTGGTGACCAGCATTTTCTCCTTTTCCTTCAATCCTAAATACCCTTATATCAGGGAATCCAATCATTTGTGTCATGTTACTTTGATGAATGCACAAACTATCTATGCTGACAAAATTTGAATTTTGTTTCTTGGTGAGTAAAGATTTACCTATGGTTATTGCGTAGTTTTCAAAAGCAACTTTGATGATGTTTCATCAGAAATATTGAATAATTTGCAGCTTAATGTCAGTTTTTGGGATAGAAAACTGAAGTAAATTGTTTTTCTTACTTAACAACAAACTATTGGCATTTAATGGAACTTGTAATCAGTGCATTTTAAAGCAGAGTTCTAGATAGGACTAATTCATAAGAATTATTCAGTCGAGAGCAGATTTGCATCCACAACCAGCCATTACTACAGGTCAAACATGCCTGGGCTAATACCGGTAATATAGGCAGCAATCTAAGGTAAAGATCTGAACTGTTATTTTGATTTCAAAACTGAAAATATTAATTATTCTACACTAAACCCTATGTTATGGGCACCTATTAGAATCGTCTCATTGAGACGATCCTAATGAGTACCCACAACATAGGGTTTGGAAGAGAAATAATGGATTTAGAATGCCATCACTCCCTCTTATCTGGAGCTCTGTTAAAGGATCTTTGCTCATTTTTAGGTGGCCATTTTTGGAGAAAAAGAGTGAGATATTGTCATAGTCAGGCCATAGTCTGTGCCTGTGTCATGCAAAATTTTGACATTTTCTGATATTTCTATCATTACTTAACATATTTACCTCAAACCCAGGTTAGTTGTTGACAATAATTTTTTACATAGTTATGCCCCTTCTTGGACTTGGACTTGAAATTTTCATTTAGAAAGCAACTGCAGCCAAGGGTTGGCACCCACATTGGCTGCTCTTGTTTTCTGTTTTGTCATCTCTACCCTTTCAGAAAAAAAAATCCTTTACTATATGTAGTTTTTAAGTTTTTATTCATGCACAATCAGATTTAGGAAGAATTCAACAATAACAGGTGTTTTTTTCTACATGTTCTAAAATGACTTGTCTAAGTTCAGTTATATTGTATATGCATGTTTGTTTTTGAGATATCGCCAGGTTACATGTTAGTGTTTACCTGTTTGTTTGATTTTATGGATGACATTTTATCTTTGTGAAAGATGATGTTAATGCATGTTACTATTTCTGTATTGATAGGAATTTTAATTTATTTCACAAGTTATCTGCTGTTATATAGAAGGAAGCATGCTTCACTGTTTATGACTACAGTTTTGCCTGTTTATTTCAAGCATAGGTGGCAATGTTTCAGGAACCGAATTAACTCTACCTAACAACAAAATTTTAGAGTTGTCCAGATCAAAAGTTTTGCAGATAAATTAAATGTGGGTTAAACAATGGGATTTATCTTTGACAGAGTAGAAAACATTGTTGGAAAAGGAGAAAATGCTGGTTACCAGCATTCCCGCTTTTCCCAACAACGTTTTCAAAAGCCATTCTACACAAGGTTGTAAAGCACATGAATATGATTTTTTAGCTCCACTGGCCGAAGGCCAGCGGGCTTATGTCATGGCCCGGTGTCCGTCGTGCGTCCGTCTGTCCGTGCGTCCGTCCGTGCGCTTTTATTTCAAACATCTTCTTCTCTGAAACTACCCATCCAATTTTCATAAAACTTCACAGAAATGATCCTGCCATGGTCCTCTTCAGAATTTCTTGAAAGAATTTGGTTCCTTCAAAAACTCTGGTTGCCATGGCAACAAAACTGAAAAATATTGGAAATCTTTAAAAATCTTCTTGTCTGAAACCATAAGGCGTAGGGCTACCAAATTTGGCATGTAGCTTTATGTAGTAGACCTCTATCAAGTTTCTTCAAATTATAGCCCTGGGGTCAAAATTGGCTCTGCCCCAGGGGTCACAAGTTTTACATAAGCTTATATAGAGAAAACTTTAAAAATCTTCCTGTACCAAGCCATAAGGCCTAGAGCTACCAAATTTTGCATGTTGCTATATCTAGTGGGCCTCTACCAAGCAGGCCAAAATTTTAGCCCTGGGGTCAAAATTGGCCCCACTGCAGGGGTAACAAGTTTTACATGGGCGTACATAGTGAGACAACTTAAGAAATCTTCCAGTACCTAGCCATAAGGCCTAAAGCTACCAAATTTTGCATTTAGCTTGATCTGGTGGGGGTCTACCAAAAGTGCCCAAATTACAGTCCTGGGGTCAATTTGGCCTCATGCTGGGGGGTGCGGGGGGGGCGAAGGTGCACAAGATTAACATGGGCTTATATAGGGAAAACTTTTAAATCTTGGTGTACATAGCCATAAGGCTTAGGGCTACCAAATTTTGCATAATTATAGCTCTGTCTAGTGGACAAGTACAAAGAGGGCCCAAGTTACAACCCTAGGATCAAGTTTGGCCCTGCACCAGGGGTCACAAGTTTTACATGGGTTTATGGAGTGAAAACTTCAGAAACTGTCTTGTTACTAGCCATAAGGCAAGAACTCCCAAATTTGGTCATAAACATGTGCTTATAGGGTGAAAATTCAAAAAATCCTTTTGCTCCTAACCGCAAACCCAAGGGCAAATCTGGAGCACTTTTGATTTTTTTTTTGAAATTAGCCTTGCATTAGGGGTCTTATGTTTTACAGAGGCTTCATATGGACGAAACTTGAAAATCACCGTATTTATAACCATACAGCATAGACCTGTATTATTTTGGCATGTGGCTTTATCTTGTGGACCTCTACCAGGGTTCAAGTGATTATTGCTCTGGGATCAAAAATGGCTTTTCCCTGCGGGTCTCAACTTTAACATGGGCTTTTACAAAGAAAACTTTGTAAGTCTTCATTTTGAAACCATTTGGCTCAGAATTGAAATGTTTAGTATTTATGGTTTATATTTATAAGCCAGTGGAGCGATACAGGGCCATCATGGCCCTCTTGTTTAGGGATAGTGGTAAAGTGTATTACTGGTAACCTGGAGGTACCAGGACTCTTCAGAGCCCTAGCCTAGTATTGGGGAAACCCAAGGCATACATGATTAACTCTTTACCAAACAAAAGAATTTTAGGTTGGTCCAAACTGAAAGCATTTGCAGACAAAATAAATGTGACTGAAAAATCGAAATTTGTTTGGGGCATGGTAGAAAAACATTGTGGGAAAAGGAGAAAATGCTGGCTACCAGCATTTTCTCCTTTTCCCACAATGTTTTCAAAAGGCTTCTTACTCAGGGTCGTTAAAAGTTGGGATTGTGTGGTAAAGGGTTAAGCATGCTCTCTTCTTGATATGAGTGAAATAATAATGAAAATAGTGTAAAATGCTGTTTAATTGATCAATCAGTCAATCATAAATGATTTTGGGGAAAGGGTTACAGACAAAACAGGCTTGCTTGCAGGCAAGCCATGACACATTTTAAACATAGAAGTCAGTATCTTTGTCTATATTTTACAGAGGCGGAGCTCCAACTTACGAAACCTTTTCCACACCAGTGATTTCCTCATATCAGAGCCCAGCAAGTACCCCCGGAAGCAGCAGTTCAGTATGTATTAATTATTAAGTAGTTTACCTTGAAGCCATGTACTTATTTTGGTTTACAAAACAGGTGTACACATACATGTGGCGCTGTGAGTTGTGTTCTGTAAAATGGTGGTTTAATGTATTTGGAAAAAGTGTCAACTCGGTCAGCCTGACATGGGTCGAAACTTTTTGCTATTTGTAAATTTTCTGCCTGTCATAGGACACTCAACCTCATGATTAATCCTTTACTGCACAATGCCGCCATTTGACGCCCCTGCGAAAGAAGCCTTTTGAAAATACTGTGGGAAAAGGAGAAAATGGTGGTAACCAGCACTTTCTCCATTTCCCACAATGTTTTCTACCCTATCAAAGTCAAATTGTATCGTTTGAACCACATTGAAATTGTTGTCTGCAAATGCTTTCAATTTGGATGAGGCTAAAATTTTGTCGTCTGGTAAAGGGTTAAGGCGGTTTTAGACAAAATGAAACTATAGTATGTGACAACTTGCTCTGTTATAATGCATTAGTCATTACAAAGATGTGTTAACATTTCACCATACAGTCTTGACTTTTAAGGTCCCTGAAAGAGAAAGCTTTTGAAAACATTGTAGGAAAAGGAGAAAATGCTGGTAATCAGCATTTTCTCCTTTTCCCTCAATGTTTCCTTTCCTTTCACAGATAAATCCCATTATTTCTGCCACATTTATTGTGTCGTCTGCAAATGGTTTCAGTTTGGACCAGTGTATAATTTTGTCGTATTGTAACGAGTTAAACCCTTTTTTCCTAAAGTGCTGCTCATGTAACTATATAATTCATTGAAATGTAGGTTTGACTCTCTATCTCTGTGTGGGAATGTGCAAATAAAGTGAAAGTATAAATATAAAAAGGTTTTTAACTCTTTACCACACAATCCCGAGTTTTGACGACCCTGAAGAAAAGACCCTTTTGGAATCATTGTGGGAAAAGGAGAAAATGCTGTTTACCAGCATTTTCTCCTTTTCCCACAATGTGTTCTACCCTTTCCTAGACCAATTTTCTCCATTTTGAGCCACAATGAAATTGGTATCTGCAAATGATTTCAGTTTGACCAGTCTTCCATTCTGTTGTTCGGTAAAGAGTTAATTCATAAACCAATTTGCATCTAAAAGGGAGCGCCCAAGCATGTAACAGTATGAAAAATCTTCCTGGCTGTTGATGATGCATTATTTCAGCTATTACTTAACCTTTTACCTCGCAATGCGGGGTTTTAATGTCCCTGAGGAGGAAGCCTTTTGAAAACATTGAGGGAAAAGGAGAAAAGGCTGGTAACCAGCATTTTCTCCTTTTCCCACAATGTTTTCTACCTTATCATAGACAAATTTCATGATTTGAGCTACATTTCAATTGTCGTCTGCAAATGCTTTCAATTTGGACATGTATATATTTTGCTTGTAAAGAGTTAATAAGAAAGTGAAACTGGAATATGAAACTTTGAACTTGACCCCTACCCTCCTGCTAAATAACTTAAACTAATCTTTCAAGCTGTTAGTAACAGCTCAAATAATGCTACTTCAAACTTGTTCTTTGGAGAAAAATATCTGCTTATCAGTCAGTGTAGATCCAAGATCAGACTGCACTTTCTGTACAGTCTGATCATGATCTACACTATCTGCAAAAGGTCAGTACTTCGCACTTAGCAGCCAAAGAGTTAATGTGATTCATTCTAAACTAAGTTTGCTTGAGGAACTTAATTGTACAAAATGACAATATTTTAGACTACACCAAATTGAGAGTAATTGCAGATGAGAAATGAAGTATGGCTTAAACTATGGGATTTTCTTTGAAAGGGTAGAAAACATTGTGGGATAAGGAAAATGAATTGTAAAACTAGGTCAAAAGTTGCCAAGGCGCTCCATCTTTTCTTTACTTTTTACCTGATTTTAAAATGCCAGCAGCTAAACCTCTTGACGGACTGCACAAGAACAGATTGTCATCTTCACAATAATTTCTATATGGTATGATTTAACATTGCTTACTTTTGGCTGCTACTGGACTGCTAAGATTGATTGCTTTGTCAGAATCACATCATGGTGCAATCAATTCTGTGGTAGTATCATGTTCTTAATCTGGCACAGTGTGAGAGCAATAATGAGAAGAATGGTGCCATATTGATTTCTGTGGATAAATTGTTATTGCACTGTGGATTACAGAGTGGATCCATTAGATCTATTGCACAATTATGTAGGTGTGAACTGATATATATCAGTCAGTCTGTGGAATGTCAGTATCATACATTAATCACTTAACCCTTTACTGTACAATACCACCTTTTAATGACCCTGGGAAAGAAGCCTTTTGAAAACATTGTGGGCAAAGGAGAAAATGCTGGTAACCAGCATGTTCTCCTTTTCCCCCAATGTTTTCTACCCTATCAAAGAAAAATTGCACCGTTTGATTCACACTGAAATTGTCTTCTGCAAATGCTTTCAATTTGGACAAGTCTAAAATTTTGTTGTCCGTTAAAGGGTCAACTCTTTACCCAACTACAAAATTTCACACTGGTCCAAATTGAAAGCATTTGCAGATGACAAAGACTGCTAAAGTGATAAAATTTACCATGATAGGCTAGAAAATATTGTCCAATAATGAGAAAATGCTGGTTATGACCATTTTCTCCTTTTCCAACAGTGTTTTCAAGAACCTTCCCCATCATGGTTGTTAAAACTCGGGATTGTGTGGTAAAGAGATGACCCTTCACATTAGGGAATGTTGGCATTGTTCTTGATAATACTGTAAATACTGTAATCAGAAGTATGTCTTGAAATAGCCGTTTGGTTATGGGTCTGTGCATTTGACAAATTCATTGTGGCTCAATTATCAGGATTTGTCTTTAAAAGGATAGAAAGCATTGCGGAAAACATAGAAAATGCGGGTTCCAAAAATATTTTCAAAAGCCTTTTTCCTTAAAGTTGTTAACTCTTTACCGAACGACAAATTCTTAGACCAGTCCAAATTGAAAGCATGTGCAGGCGACAAAATAAATGTAACTCAAAGATTGAAATTTGTTTTGGGGAAGGCTAGAAAACATTGTTGGAAAAGGAGAAAATGCTGGTTACCAGCATTTTCTCCTTTTCCCACAATGTTTTCAAAAGGCTTCTTTCTCAGGGTCGTTAAAAGTTGGGATTGTGTGGTAAAGGGTTAATTGGATTGTTTGGTAAATGGTTTACTCTTTACCAAACAATCCTGAGTTTTAATGACCTCTGGAAATCAGTCTCTTAAAACAATGTTGGAAAAGGACAAAATGCTAGTAACCAGTATTTTCTCCTTTTTATACGTCCGTCGAAGACGGGCTATATTATGGGATCACCCATGGCGTACGGGCGTCCGGGCGGGCGGGCAGCGTCCAGTTCTTGTCCGGAGCATAACTTTGTCATCTTCAGTCCGATTGACTTGAAACTTGGTATTTGTGTTTGTTGCAATAATACGGAGTGCAGTGCAAAAGAACCATAACTCTACCTCGTGCTGTTTTTGAGTTATTTCCCTTTAATTGTCATTTTTACAGCATTTTCTGCTTGTCCGGAGCATAACTTTGTCATCTTCAGTCTGATTGACTTGAAACTTGGTATTTGTGTTTGTTGCAATAATACTGAGTGCAGTGCAAAAGAACCATAACTCTACCTTGTGCTGTCTTTGAGTTATTTCCCTTTGATCGTCATTTTTACAGCATTTTCTACTTGTCCGGAGCATAACTTTGTCATCTTCAGTCTGATTGACTTGAAACTTGGTATTTGTGTTTGTTGCAATAATACCGAGTGCAGTGCAAAAGAACCATAATTCTACCTTGTGCTGTCTTTGCGTTATTTCCCTTTGATTGTCATTTTTACAGCATTTTGTGCTTGTCCGGAGCATAACTTTGTCATCTTCAGTCCGATTGACTTGAAACTTGGCATTTGTGTTTGTTGCAATAATACCAAGTGCAGTGCGAAAGAACCATAACTCTACCTCGTGCTGTCTTTGAGTTATTTCCCTTTGATTGTCATTTTTACAGCATTTTCTGCTTGTCCGGTGTGTAACTTTGTCATCTCTAGTCGGAACATCTTCAAATTTGGTATGCATGATTGTTGAAAAATTACGGAGTGCAGCGCACAAGAACCCTAACTCTTCCTAGCACAAATTTTGAGTTTTGCCCCCTTTGATCTTCATTTTTTACAGCATTTCTTGCTTGTCCGGAGCAGAACTTTGTCATCTCTAGTCTGAACATCTTCAAATTTAGTATGCGTGATTGTTGAAAAATTACGGAGTGCAGTGCACAAGAACCATAACTCTTCCTAGCATGAATTTTGAGTTATTCCCCCTTTGATCTTCGTACCGCATAACTTAAACCATCTTATTTGTAGTTTTTTAATTATTTCACTATTTTCATAGTAAACAATTCTGAGTAAGATTTATTCCAGGCACGTTTTGTAGCATTGCAAGTTTGCAGTGGATGTCAAACTTTATACAAGTAGGTATCTGAGTGTTTTTACAACCTGTACAACAGTACTGTTGTGACGTTGGATGTAGCTTGCTTTGCACAAACATTATATGGGCGCAGCAGAGATGACAGTTTATATTTATGTAAATGGAAGTTAATATGTAGATAAATGGAAACAATTTAAAATGTTTACATGATATTATACAGTTATGGACATCACTTCCATTGGATATGATGATATATTCACCAAATAGTGTAATATTGGTCAAGGCGCTAGCCACAACTATTTTATTATGTCGAACACATTTACATCCGGTGATTTGTTGTATGATTCGCACTGCCTTGTCAAATATTATTCCAAAATTTTCAAAGGGGAAATAACTCAAAATTTGTGCTAGGAAGAGTTATGGTTCTTGTGCACTGCACTCCGTAATTTTTCAACAATCATGCATTCCAAATTTGAAGATGTTCAGACTGGAGATGACAAAGTTATGCTCTGGCCAGAGACATTCATGCCTATTTCAATCACTTACATGATTTCTGCTGCACTTTTATTTTCCTCTACCTGCCCTTTACGATTATTATCCCCCTCAACAACTGGCGGTGGGACAGGCGTATCTTGCGACAATTTGCCGCTCTTGTTGGACAATGTTTTCCACCCTATCAAAGGCATTTGAGCCGCATTTTAATTTTCGTCTGCAAATGCTTTTTATTTGGACTGGTCAAAAATATTTTGGTTTGCTAAAGAGTTAAGAGTTCATTCATTGCTTGTTTTTCATGTTTTTCAGATTTATAACACAGCCCCAAAACCTTTTGGTTCATCTGCAGTAACTAATAAGCCATCACCAACCCCTTATTCTTCCAATGCCGAAATTAACCTGTCTCAGCAGACGCAAAACCTCAGTATCAGGTAAGCTTTACATTTTGACAGAGCCATCTTATGAGAAAGATTTCAGTATAAACAGTCTTGGATAGGGAAAATTAGAATAATCATGGACACAAAATGATTATTATTCCAGAAAGTTTTATCCCTCTGTTGCGTTAATAACTCTTGATGATACACCAAAATTTTTTACTTGTCCAAATCCAAATTATTTGCAAACAGCTAGTCAAATGTGACGCAAATGGTGGAATTTGAAAGAGTAGAAAACATGGTGGAAAAGGAGAAAATACTGGTTATGAGCACAATATTTTCTGAAGCCTTCTTTCTCTGGGTCATTTTAACTTTGCATTGTGTGGCAGACTGTTTGCTCTTTTCTGAATGATAAAATTTTAGACTTGTCCAAATTGAAAGCTTTTGCAGATGACAAAATAAGTGTGACTGGGAAATTGAAATTTGTTTTGCAAAGAGAAGAAAACATTGTGGGAAAAGGAGAAAATGCTGGTTACCAGCGTTTTCTCCTTTTCCATAATGTTTTTTAAAGACCTCTTTCTAAGGGTTGTTAAAACTTGGGATTGTGTGGTAAAGTATCAAGAGGGGCTGCTGGCACGTAGCATATTTCATACAATACCACTACTGTCATTTTACCTGAAATTGAGATGTAATGATAGTACCATACAGGTGTAAATTCGTTTGGCATTTACACTATGTAGCAGTACTTCAGTCTTATCTTGGTGGAGAGTGGACCTATTCATGCATGTCTGGTGTTTCCTTATTGACTCTTTACCTCACAACAACATTATAAACTTGACCAAATTGAATTATTTGCAGTGGACAAAATATGGCCGAAATACTGGGACTTGTTCCTTTTTCCAGTATCATACATACCCAGGTTTTAAAGACCCTGGGACTTTTGAAAACATCATGGGAAAATTTCCTTGGCAATGGCTTTGGGTCACTTGCCCTAGCAGTGAATATCGGACTCTAATATTATAATAAATTCAAAGTCTGCATTCACCAACCATTCTTTTCAGTATTCTTAGTCTAGTTTTCAAGAATTGTCAAAATTTCAAAGTAATGGTATTTCTGATTGGCTAACCCATTGCAACTGAAAGACTGAAAGTGCAATTTAGAATGGTTGGTGAATGCAGCAACTGGTTTCGAGATGCATTTCTCTAACCCTATACCACATAATCCCTACTTTTAACAACCCTGAGGAAGAAACCTTTTGAAAACATTGTGGGAAAAGGAGAAAATGCTGGCACCAGCATTTTCTCCTTTTCCCACAATGTTTTCTAACCTTTCAGAAACTAATCCAATCATTTAAGCCACATTTGTCTTTAGAATGCTCTCAATAAGGACCAGTCTAAAAAAATGTGTGATAAAGAGTAAAAGGATTGAAAACAATGTGGGAACAAAGATGGATTTGAATTTAGGGTGTGGGATTGGTAAAATTGCACTCCTAATAAGCACTTGGTTCAAATGAAAAAAATGCATAGGCCACATCCTACACACACTTTTTATTTGTGGGACAAATTCATCGCCAAGCTCTTTTTCCCCACTATCTTTTTTTACTGTGTCAAAGATGAGTCCCATCATTTTAGCAACATTTAAATTGTCATCTGCAAATGGTTTCAGTGCATATGAGTCTAAAATTTTGTCAATTGGTAAAGGGTTGATCAGTATTACAGGCAACTTTCTCTCCAAGCCACTGGCACATAAACTATGTTATAAGCGGATGTTACAAGATGCCGTTAGAGTTTGGAGCGATGAACCAGAGTCAATAATTTTGTATGGCAAAGGAAACAAAACATGGAACAAGTTTTCATCAGAATTATAAAAACTTGTTGTGGTGTTTATGTTGTTTACAATCTACATTTTTTCTTCTCTGCCTATACAGCACACCCAGTTATTCAAAGTATGCGGATGTGGAAGAGAAGCCAAACCAAAACACGCAGTCAAGGTCATTTAAATTTCTGCAAGATACCCTTGAAAGTGGACAAGGTAAACAGTTATCGGGCAGTTGACCCTGTGCCACACAAACCCAAGTTTTAACTACCCAAATAGAGGAGACTTTCGAAAACGTTGTCGGAAATGAAGAAAATGCTGATATTCAGCATTATCTCTTTTTCCCACAATGTTTTCTACCTTTTTTAAAGACAAATTTCGTTATTTGAGTCACATTTAAGTTGTCGTCTGCAAATGCTTTCAGTTTGAACAAGTCTACAGTTCTTTTGTTTGGTAAATAGTTAACTCTTTACCAAACAACAAAATGTTGTACACTACAAAATTGAAAGGATTTGCAGAAGACAAATTGACTAGCTCAAGTGTCATTTTCTGTCTTTGATAGGGTAGGAAACATTGCGGAAAAAGGAGAAAATGCTGTTAAGTTATTTGCATTTTCTCCTTTTCACGCAACTGTTTTCAAAAGCCTTTTCTTCTGGGTTGTTAAAACTCGGGATTGTGTGTTGAAGAGTTAATCTGCAAGGACATGAAGATGCATTTTAATACATGTAGATAACTTTTGTATCTTTGTTAAATTCTTTATGGCCCTTTCAGCAGTGCTTCAGTTATGTCATGGCTGCCATGGCACCTGGGGTTTCTATTACCTGCACTTGTACAGTATTGTGCGCTCGTCCAAAGCCACTGGCTGCTTTCCCATAATGAAGAAGAAAGGATTGATTGGCAGACCTTAAAAACACAATTTTCTGTTGTGTTTGCATGATTTCTTGCTCATCAAGACATTCAAGTAGAGACAAAAATACTTGAAGAAATAAGCTCTCTAGGATAGAAGCTTAACCCTTTACCACACAATCCCAAGTTTTAATGACCCCAAGAAAGTAGCCTTTTGAAAACATTGTGGGAAAAGGAGAAAATGCTGGTAAGCAGCATTTTCTCCATATCCCACAATGTTTTCTAGCCTTCCCAAAACAAATTTCAATTTTTCAGTCACATTTATTTTGTCGTCTGCAAATGCTTTCAATTTAGACTGGTCTAAAATTTTGTCGTTTGGTAAAGACTTAATGCTGTGAACGTTGAATGTTTATTTTATAATAAAGTCAAATAGGATGCATATGAATTTGTCATGTATTTAACCCTTTGCCACATGATTGCGAGGTTTAACGATCCTGAAGAAGAAGGCTTTTGAAAACATTGTGGGCAAAGGAGAAAATGCTGGTAACCAGCAATTTTCTCATTTTCCAACGTTTTCTGTCCTATCACAGACAAATATTCCCATTTGACCAACAGTTAATTGTGTTGTCTGCAAATGCTTTCAGTTTTACCAGTCTGAAATTCTGCCATTTGGTAAAGAGTTAACTTCAAGTTAGCTGCAAGTTGTAGTTTATTCCAGAGCCACCCAGTGCCCTACGACCTACAGTTGACCTTAGAAGAAGCCCATCTCCTAGTCCTGGTGTAAATCGACAGTTTAATTCACCCATAAGCCTCTACTCAAATGATAATGTTCAAAAACAGCAAACCCTCACAGTTTTTGAGACAAGAAATGGGTAACAAATTAAAAATCTGAATATGTGCTACATAATCATTAATCTGTTGTCATGGAAATATTTTTATTCATAATTAATCAAAGGGTTAAAATATGGAAGGTCTTAACTTAAAATGGTTTAGAGGTTTATACCAGAGAAATGTCACACTTTTTTTGATTTTTTTTTTGTATATGAAAAATTAGTATACAATTTATATGTGTATACATGATTTTGGCTTTATTGTCATCAAAACCCTGCTTCCAAAAGTTCAAAGAGGCATGTACGTGGTAGAAATTTCTTGAATGAGCTATAGATCTATCATCTCTTATCCTGCTAAATAAATGAATTGAAACTATCAAGCCGATAGTAAAACCCCTACTAATACTATTTCAAAATTTTTTTTTTTGAGGGAAAAATACCTCCTTATCGGACAGTGTAGATTCAAGATCAGACTGCACAATCTGTGCAGTCTGATCTTGATCTACACTGTCCTCAAAAGGTCATTGATTTGCCCTTAGCAGCCTAAGATGTTTTCAAAGGGCATTAGGGTTTTGAAAGTTGTACAAGTCTTGAAGAGCATAAATTTATGCATCAGCAAACAATGTTCTGTTCAGAATACAATTTTCATGTATCAGAGATTGTAATAAAAATGTTTCCATGGGCAACAATCACAATAGATACAGATGCTATATACATGTATTTCACATCTAATTTTTAACAATGAATGCCTATACCAATTTTTCAGGTCCGCCTACTCAGTCACAGGCTCCTCCTCCTTGGGCGAGGTATTGAAAGTTAGCCTAGAATGCTCTCCCTTTAGAATGCAAACATTCTTCTCTATGCTAGTTTATTTGATGTTGTTAATCCCTTTACTTCATAGTTTCTTGGCTGTATTACCAGCCATTCTAAATTAAATTCTTATTCTAAATTTCAAGACTAGCCATGTGAGTGGCTAAGACATTATGTCTCAGCCAATCATTGGCTTGATCTTGGAATGTAGAATAAGAATAGCACATAAAATACAGCCACTTCTGTAGTGTCCACACATGAATACTGAAAATTTAGAAGACAGTGCCAGTACCTCTGGAAGTTCTATTTCCATGGTTCTTCTTGTATTCTTGTCTTCTTTTGTGTAAGAACTACGCTCTATCTGCAGCTGTAATCAAAGAATTTGGAAAAGTCTTATTGAGAAATTATTAGATTAAGGTCATACAAATGATTGTGTCTATTTGCTGTGGATTTTGCACCTTCGAACTGACAAAAATTTTATACTGAAATTCAGCATATTTTTCCAACAATTTCAAAGTCTGAACGCTGTTCTTGAAGACACCAATCCATGTGCATTGAAGGTATAGTTTTGAATGATACTGCACAGTGGATTATAGTCTTAACCCTTTACCACACAATGCAGACTTTTAACGGCCCTGGGAAAGAAGCCTTTTGAAAACATTTTTGGAAAAGGAGAAAATGCTGGTAACCAGCATTTTCTCCTTTTTCCACAATGTTTTCTACCCTATCAAAGAAAAATTTCAGCCCCATTGAAATTGTCGTCTGCAAATGCTCTCAGTTTGGACTGGTCTAAAATTTTGTTTTGTGGTAAAGAGTTAATTTGTATCCACGTTGTTTAACCCTTTACCACACAACGAAATTTCAGACTTGTCCAAATTGAAAGCATTTGCAGATGACAAAATAGATGTGACTCAAAAACTGAAATTTGTGTTGGGAAGGGTAGAAAAAATTGTGGAAAAAGGAGAAAATACTGGTTACCAGCATTTTCTCCTTTTCCCACCATGTTTTCAAAAGACTTTTTGTTCCCGGTCATTAAAACCCGTAATTGTGTTGTAAAGAGTTAATACATTCTCTGAGGTACTTTTGCCATGACAGCCAAAAAATGCAGTCGTACTTCAACTCATTTCCTGTCTGAAAATGTCTTTTTCATTGGTGCTTCAGGGGTTAAGAAGTGAGGCAAAAATAAAGAAGAATTTTCTAGATAAAACGATTGTACTTTCCAATGCTTAGATGCTCAGGGCAACATGGGGTGTAGGCAGTTTAAACAGTCTCTTATCCTTTGAGATATTTTGAAAGACCTTGAAATTGCAGTAACTGGGTCTGAATATGAATATATTCAGTAACTGCTTCATTTCATAGTCTGAAATTGAAGAGAAACCTAATGTCATTAGAAATTTTAACCTTTTACCACACAATCCTGAACTTTTTCTCCATTTTGTACAAGGGTTTTCTACCCTATCAAAGACCTTAAGCTCATGTGTACCAATTTTGAGATAGTTGTCTGCAGATGCTTTTAATTTCGAGGAGTGTTTCTTTTGAAATCAGTTTTGGAATGCAAGCACAAATGCAAATGATGATGCATATATGAGTGAAGTTTGCTTTGTGATGCAGTTTTCATTAGAATGAAAGTGTTTTTCTTTGTTTTTGACTTGATTTTATAGTGTTGATAATGTACCACACTGAAACTAATTGCATTGCATGTACATGTCAGTTTTATCAATTAATGAAATACTAGTAGTAAATACATCGAATTTGGAAAAAGGAATCATGGTCTGTTTTCCTGCCATATGAGTCATTGGTTTTATTATGCAGAGTAGACCAAGGACTCCACCTACATATACATGTAATACTTTATACTATGTACACTCAGGTCTTGTTCTTCACATTGTGCTTTCCTATGTGTGGTTTTGGCCATAAAATTCATGTGAAATACAAATGAGCTCAATGAAAAGTACTTTTGTGACTATTAGTAATATAATAAAATCAGCTGGGTATTTATTTTAAATTTGATTAAATTTCCATATTGCAAAGGATTGAGGGCATTTGACTATGGTATGGTGTAGGCCAGAACAAAGCCATACCTTTCTAAAGGTTGTTCTAAGTCTATCTGTCAAATATCAGGGGTAATTACAATTTGATGATTAATACTTCTTTCTATATCAAGATTCTTTCAGGTCGCCTCTTTAAATCATCATTAGTTGAAATGTCACAAGAGGTAAATGATCAGTCCTACAATTGTGAGCTTTAAACAAAAGGGAAAAGGCTTTTGAAAATATTGTGGACAAAGGATAAAATTCTGGAAATCAAAATTTTTCCTCTTTCCACAATGTTTTTACTCTTTCAATAACAAATTGTATTATTTGAGTCTTATTAAACTTTGTTGTTTGCTTTCAGTTGGGACAAGTCTAAATAATGAGAGCATGCCGTGTGTATTTTAACTTTCGTTTTGCACTGTTATTTAACTCTTTACCACACAGTCCTGACTTTTAACACCCCAGAGAAAGAAGCCTTTAGAAAACATTGTGGGAAAAGGAGAAAATGCTGGTAACCAGCATTTTCTCCATTTCCCACAATGTTTTCTATCCTTTTTCGGACAAATTTCATCATTTCAGCCACATCTGATTTGTCGTCTGGAAATGCTTTCAATTTGGACTGGTCTAAAATTTTGTTGTGTTGTAAAGAGGAAACCCTTTTCTGTACACACATGCATGTTATTTGCATGTTCATATTCACAGGACCAGCGATACAGAGGAGGAAGTTCCCAAGTTCGATGCTCAGGGTAAACGTTTGTATCGTCCATCGGAAACATTTAAACTTATTCAGGAACAGGAAAATTTATCGGAAAAGCCCAAAGACAAACCGGTCGCACCACACCAAACCCGCACCATTAAAGTTTTAGAAAAACAGCTTGAGGGGTAATGATTAATTCTTCTACACAGAGCTGAATGAGACTTTGAGTAACTCTAACTAGATGGTGAAATTTTAGACATGTCCATATTGAAAGCAATTGCAGACCACAAATCAAGAGTGGCTGCAATAGTGAAAGTTTTTTTGAAAGTGTAGAAAACACACACTGTGGGGAAATGTGAAAACAAGGGTAACTGGCCTTTTCTCCTATTCCCACAATGCTTGCAAAAGCATTTATTCCTTGGGGTCATTAATATAATGGGATTATTTGTTAAAGAGTTATGTACATCAAGGTGGTTTTGATTGTTGAGAAAGTCTCATTCGTACCTTTTCTGTGCCTAAAATTTCCTGTTTTGAGTAACATTTAATATGTTGTCTGCAAATGCTTTCAATTCTGACTGGCAAAAATTTTGTTGTGTGGTAAAGAGTTACAGCGATGATAATTCCAATAGGTCTAATGGGATGAAATTCTCTTTCGACCCTTAATCAGACTTTTGGACTTTTTCACATTGAAAGTAGTTGAAGCAACACATCAAATGTTGCTGTAAGTATGAATTTGTTAGACAAAGGATAGAAAACAGGGAAAAGTGAAAAATAGTGGTAACCAGTATTTTCTCCTTTTCTCCATCATGTTTTCTACCCTTTTACAGACAACTCTTACTGTAGAAACATCTATTTTAGTAGGACCAAAATGCTCTCAATTGGACCTGTCCAGAAGTGTGTTGTTTGGTAATGACACATTCTTGGAGTGGCTAAAATTGAAAGCATTTGCAGGCAATAAATTGAATATGACTCATATGGTGGGATTTGTCTATAAAAGAGCAGAAAAGGTCATGGGAAAAGGCTTCTTCCTAAGGGTCGTTAAAACTCAGGATTATGAGGTAAAGGTTAAATGAATTTATTCCGTGCATTACTGAATTCTCTTAGCCCCTTGACGACTTTGAGGGAGAAAGCCTTCAAAAAAGCTGTGGGAAAAGGAGAAAATGCTGGTAACAGGAATTTACTCTTTTTTTTCCCCACAATGTTTTCTGATCTTCAAAAGACAACTCCGCCAGTTGAGCCACACATGATTCATCGTCTGCAAATGCTTACAATTTTCATATTTCTAAAATATTGTCATTTGGTAAAGGTTATAAAATCACTCTTAACCCTTACCAAACGACAAAATTTTAGACTAGTCCAAATTGAAAGCATCTGCAGACGACAAAATAAATGTAACTGAAAAATTGAAATTTGTTCTGGAATGGGTAAAAAACATTGTGGGAAAAGGAGAAAATGCTGGTAACCAGCATTTTCTCCTTTTCCCACAATGTTTTCAAAAGGCTTCTTTCTCAGGGTGTTTAAAAGTCGGGATTGTGTGGTAAAGGGTTAACCTGAAACCTCCTGATACTAAGTTGCTGCAGACAACTATGAAAGCATCCTTGTTAATTATAGTTGATATTGTATATGCATGTATATGAAAACATTGTGATAAAAGGAAAAAATGCTGGTTACATGCATTTTCATCTTTTGCCACAATGATTTTCGAAAGTGGTGGGCTGCTTGACAGAAAAAGTTATCTATAGTTGGATAGTAACATGGTGACTTTTTACCAGACAACATTTTAGACTGGTCCAAATTGAAAGCATTTACATATGAACAATTAACCCTTTACCGCACAATGATGCCTTTTAACAATCTTTCGAAAAGAAGCCTTTTGAAAACATTGTGGTAAAAGGAGAAAATGCTGGTAATCAGCATTTTCTCCTTTTCCCACAATGTTTTCTAATCGATCAAGGTCAAATTTTATCATTTGGGCCATCTTTAATTTCTCGTCTGCAAATGCCTTCAATTTGGGCCAGTCTAAAATTTTGTTGTTTGGTAAAGGGTTAAATGTGGCTGACATTATGGGATTTCTCTCTGAAAGAGTGGAAAACATTGTGGAAAAAGGAGAAACTGTTGGTTACCATCATTTTCTCATTTTCCCAAAATGTTTTTAAAAGCCTTGCACATCATGTTTATTAGAACTTAGAATTGCATGGCAAAGGATTTAAGAACTTGCCAAGTAGTGTTTTGTAAAAGATTTCTGCATGTCGACTAACACAGAGGTATTTAAATCATTGTAAACAGCACTACTAATCACCGTGCACCAACAGATAGTCCCAACACTGTAGAGAATAATATAGAATCCAGGGACTTGAACGTGTATCACCCATCTGAAACCTTTCACCTTGTGCATGAGCATGAGCATAAAGAGCATAGAGCTGAGGTCCATGTCCCTGAACAGTCTCGTACTTTTAAAGAAATACAAAACCAGTTAATCGGGTAAAACCTTGTGTGCAAATAGAATGAACAGAGCTTAGTGTTGCCTCTTAATGCAGAGTGTTGCTAAATGCATAGTGATGCTTACTACAGAGTGATGCTATAGTATGCTACAGTGAACAGTATGCTTATCTTTTATTGCATGTACATATTAACCCTTTACCAGACGACAAAATTTTCAACTTGCATAAATTGAAAGTATTTGCAGATAACAGGGGAAATGTTTCTAGAGTGATGGACATTTTCATTGAAAGGGTAGAAAACATTGTAAGAAAATGAGAAAGTTCTGGTTACCAGCATTTTCTCCTTTTTGGATAATGTTTGCAATAGCATTGAACCTCGGGGTAGTAAAAGACTAGATTATGTGGTGAAGGGTTAAAGAATTGTTGCAAAAGAGATTACTTGAATTTCTCCTTTAAAAGTCACGCTCAGATTTTGTCTAATTTTGTAGTTGGTATATATTGCTAAACCAATTACTATAAAGGTTATTTTTTTAACATTAAAAAAAACGATGAGAAATTGAATGTGACAGACAGTTTAAGACAGGAAAGGTAATTATCATTTTTGTGGCAGAGTTGAAAACATATTGGAAAAAAAAGTCTGCTTGTTATAGACAACTGCTCCTTATCCTACAATGTACTAAAGCTGTCAAATGTAAAAAACTGTATGGTAAGAGGTACTAACTGTAATAGATATTTTTCTGATATGTTTCCTGGATGTATCATAAACTTATTAAGTTTGTGTTTTCTTTTTGCAATATTTAGTGAAGTGCAAGAAAATATTGCAGTGATATTATTGATTCCTCATTCACTTTCCATCTTTCTTTTGATATTCTTTATTGAAGAAAACAACCATTTGCTTGGAAAAAATTTTATGTAAAGTGCATATAAAAAACACCAGGATAACATAGGTGCACTGGCTGCCACAACGTAACTGACATACTTTGGAAACTACGGTAGTCTTTAAAAAAATTCAATGTCAGGTAATCCTTTATTGTTTTCTTTACATAGGGAAAGGTTAGAAGTTTTCATTGGTTGTACATGTATAAATTAGCAAGTTATTTGTTGATTTGATTCTAAACAATTTTTCTTTGAAGCGCTTTTGCTCTGTCTAATGCCTTATTCTCACCTGCATTGAACTTTTTAAACATTTGTGACCAGGATTATCTTCTTTTTCCCACAACGATTTCAGTGAAATACAAATACTAACTTTTTTGAGCCACATTTCATTGTGCTTTTAACTTTTAACCCTTTCCCAAACGATAGAATTTGGACTGGTCCAAATTGAAAGAGTTTGCAGATGACAATATTAAATTTGATGAAAATGGTAGAAAGTTCTCAATAAGGGTAGAAAACACTGTGGGAAAAGGAGAAATTGCTCGTTACGAGCAATTTCTCCTTTTCCCACAGTGTTTTCAAAAGACTTGTGCTGCAGACACATGAAAACCAGGGCTTGTTTGGGAAAGGGTTAATGAGTCTAAAATTTTGTCTTCTGGCTCTTGAACTCTAATTTAGCTTACTCTTCTTTAGCCACATATTAGACAAAAACTTTGATTTCATGTATTCGTACTTTCCATATTAACCCTTTCAGCTCACTTCACTGCCTTTGCAGCCAGTGTAGATCAAGATCAGGCAGCACAAAATGTGCAGCCTGATCTTTGATCTACACAGTCTGCTTTGGTAAAACACTTTAGACTAGAGCAACCTTGAAATTGTGATTATTTGGGTCTTATTTCTATACTGAAAATATATTTTGGGTTTTTTCGGCACTATAAGGGTTAATGCTTATCCTGCTATTTGCATATACTTTTACATATTCTACCCTATTACCACCCAATGCTCCCCAAGGTTGTACTATTTAACCCATTAACAAACAGTCAAGTGTTGTAACGACCTTGATAAAGAAACCTTTTGAAAACATTGTGGGAAAAGGAGGAAATACTCGTAACAAGCATTTTCTCTTTTTCCCAAAATGTTTTCTATCCTGTACAGGAAAATTTCATTGACTGAGCCATAAGTAATTTGTCATCTGCAAAAGCTTTGAATTCGGACGAGTCTAAATTTCTGTGGTTTGGTAAAGACATGAAGAGTTAATTTGCTACCCTCTGCAAACAACTCTATAAGTCTTGCAGCAGACCAATTCTGTGACTTGGCAAAAAGAGCATTTTCTCCTGTTGCCTCAATTCTTTCACAATGTTTTTAAGACATATTGATGATCTATGTGTAGGAGGTATTAATTAAACTTTGTTCAATACTTAATAGTATACCAAAATTTTAGACTCGACCAAATTAAAAGCATTTGCAGACTACAAAATGAGTGTTGCTGAACTGATTGGCTAAGTCTTTGACAGGGAAGAAAACATTATGTGAAAAAGACGACTAAATAAATTTGACTCAAACATGGGGAAAAAGGACAAAATGGAAGGTTACCAGCGTTTTCTCCTTTTCCCTCAATGTTTTCAACAGGTTTCTTTCTCAGGGTTGTCAAAAGTCGGGATTGTGTGGTGAAGGGTTAAAAGCTTTGAGTGCATCAGAATTGATGACATCAGTTTACTTTTATGCTGAAGGAGATAGACGTACATGTATATATGATAATAATAGTATGAAATAATTTGGGTATTCATATTAATTCATGTGATTTTATTCAGTTATTCATATTAATTCATTGACTGATTATCAAATAGTATTAACTGATGACCAACTTTATGTTTTAGTGAGCAGCAAGCCCCACCACCACCACCTGCTCCTGTACAGAACAGAGCTCCTACAGGTATTTATCTTTATTTTGCTAATTAACCCTTTCCCAAACGACAAATATTGGACTGGTCCAAATTAAGAGAGTTTGCAGACGACAATTCTAAATTTGATGAAAATGGCAGAAATTTATCAAAAAGGGTAGAAAACACTGTGGGAAAAGGAGAAATTGCTCGTTACAAGCAATTTCTCCTTTTCCCACAGTGTTTTCAAAAGACTTGTACTACAGACACGTGAAAACCAGGGCTTGTTTGGGAAAGGGTTAACCCTTTACCACACAATCCTGACTTTTAACAACACTAATGAAAAGGGCTTTTGAAAACATTGTGGGAAAGGAGAAATGCTGGTAACCAGCATTTTCTCCTTTTCCCACAATGTTTTCTGACCATTCACACACAAATCACATCATTCGAACCTTATTTGTCCTCTGCAAATGCTTTCAATTTGGAACAGTATAAATTAATGTCATTTGGTAAAGAGTTAACCCAAGAAATAGTTTGAGCAATGCTCTGGTAAAGGGGGGGTTTTAACCCTTTACTACACAATCCAGACTTTTTAACGACACCCTGGAAAAAGCCTTTTGAAAACATTTTCCCACAATGTTTTCTTCCCTTCCCCAAACAAATTTCAATTTTTGTGTCGCATTTATTTTGTCGTCTGCAAATGGTTTGAATTTGGACTAGTCTAAAAAGAGTTAATGTATTTGCCAAAAGTATCGACCAAGGTCAGCCTGGGCAATCCACAAAGGCTGACTGGGTCGAAACTTTTTGCTACTGGTCAATTTCTCCCTGTCAAAGGACCAGTCTACCTCATGATTCAGCTGTTTGTTAGACAAAATGGATGTTAGGGATCCATAACTATATGATGACTTGCTTGATATAATACATCACAGAGATGCTTTAACCTTTACCGGATGACAAAATCTTAGACCCGTCCAAATTGAAAGCAGTTGCAGATGACAATTTCAGTGTGGCTAAAATGGTGCAATTTTTCTTTGATAGGGTAGAAAACATTGTGGGAAAAGGAGAAAATTCTGGTAACCAGCATTTTCTCCTTTTCCCACAATGTTTTCTACTTTCCAAAAACAAATTTCAAATTTTCAGTCACATTAATTTTGTCGTCTGCAAATGCTTTCAGTTTGGACTAGTCTATAATTTTGTCATTTGGTAAAGAGTTAATCAAAAAAATGTTAGTGTTTCTGCATGCTTTAGTCTTTAGGTGGGTTTAGTTAACATGTATTCAATCGAAAAATGTTGGTGTTCTCTATACTGTATCATTTAGATTAATTCTCTTTCATTAGCAGCCCCTTGCTGTTGATAACATTAAGATTATTGGAGAATTTTGTCGTGATGTGTACTTTGTCAAACTTTGATAGTAAATTAAAAGATAGGAATCTATCATTTATGAAATGATAATGATTTTTAGCTCCACTGGCCAAAGGCCAGCGGGCTTGTGTCATGGCCCGGTGTCCGTCGTGCGTCCGTCCGTCCGTCCGTGCGTTTACTTTTATTTCAAACATCATCTTCTCTGAAACTACCCATTCAATTTTCATGAAACTTCACAGAAATGATCCTGCCATGGTCCTCTTCAGAATTTCTTGAAAGAATTTGATTCCTTCAAAAACTCTGGTTGCCATGGCAACAGAACGGAAAAATATTGGAAATCTTTAAAAATCTTCTTGTCTGAAACCATAAGGCATAGGGCTACCAAATTTGGCATGTAGCTTTATGTAGTAGACCTCTATCAAGTTTCTTCAAATTATAGCCCTGGGGTCAAAATTGGCTCTGCCCCAGGGGTCACAAGTTTTACATAGGCTTATATAGAGAAAACTTTAAAAATCTTCCTGTACCTAGCCATAAGGCCTAGAGCTACCAAATTTTGCATGTTGCTATATCTAGTGGGCCTCTACCAAGCAGGCCAAAATTTCAGCCCTGGGGTCAAAATTGGCCCTGCCGCAGGGGATACAAGTTTTACATGGGCTTACATAGTGACAACTTAAGAAATCTTCCTGTTTTGATTTTTTTTTTTTTTTTTTTTGAAATTAGCCTTGCATCAGGGGTCATATGTTTTACAGAGGCTTCATATGGACAAAACTTGAAAATCACCTTATTTATAACCATACAGTATAGACTTGTATTATTTTGGCATTATTATTAGTTCAAGTAATTATAGCTCTGGGATCAAAAATGGCTTTGCCTTGCGGGTCTCAACTTTCACATGGGCTTTTACAGAGAAAACTTTGTAAGTCTTCATTTTGAAACCATTTGGCTCAGAATTGAAATGTTTAGTATTTATGGTTGATATTTATAAGCCAGTGGAGCGATACAGGGCCATCATGGCCCTCTTGTAACTCTTTACCACACAATCCTGTCTTTTAACAACCCCCAAGAAAAAGGCCTTTTGAAAACATTATGGGAAAACGAGAAAATGCTGGTAACCAGCATTTTCTCCTTTTTCCACAATGTTTTCTACCCTATCCAATACATGAATCACCATTTAAGCTGCATTTAATTTGTTGTCTGCAAATGCTATCAATTTTGTCCAGTCCAAAATTTTGTCATTTGGTAAAAAGTTAAGTTATTGATTGTAAGAGTGTGAAAAAGAAATGTAAAACAGAAAAGTGTACCGATATATTGTATGGAATTTGACAGGCCACAACCTATCTATGGGTTCCTGGAATTTCTCTTATTAGTGTTATGCACAATACTTCCAAAGCAACTGGCTGCTTTTCCATTTAAACAAAGTCAAAATTTTATTAGGGGGTGCAAGAAAAATTAACCCTACAACAATGACTTTCGTGCTGGGCAGAGCTTTTGCAGCACAGAAATTCTAAGTTTCAAGCCCTGAATAGCGAAGCAAGAATGGTGCCACTGAAATAAAGGGCTTAGATCAAACTGTAAAAATTTAAGTTCTGATAATCTTGAAGAGACTAAGACTTAGTGTCGTGTTATCTTTTTCAGCACCCAAACCAGGAGTATGGTCACCAGGACAGCCTGTGAATGGTGCACCCACAGCCAAGCCTTTTATCCCATCTGTTGCCCCACCTGCCCCTGCCCCTGTCCCTGCCCCTGCCCCACCCAGGGTGCCCCCAGCAAAGCCTAGTGGTGTTGGTGCTATGCGAGGTAAGATAGGGGATGCTGTCATCAAGAGTGATTCTACTAGGGTACCAGTATGTGCCTCCTGCGGGACTTCTATCAGGTAGGTTAACCCTTTACTGCATGACATAAATGTGGACTTGCCCAAATTGAAAGTATTTGCAGATGACAGTTTAAATGTAGCTCAAAAGATGGAATTTGTCATTGATAGGGCAGAAAACATGGATCACAAAAACAAAGGATTGTTTTGTAAAAAGTGAAGCATTTACAACACAATTCCAAGTTTTAATGACCCTGAGGAAGAACCTTTTGAAAATATTGTGGGAAAAGGAGAAAATGCTGATAACCAGAGGTATTGCTTCTCTTATTGTTCATCTTTTTTCTTACCAAATCAAAATTTTAGTCTGGTCCAAACTGAAAATATTTGCAGACAAAAAGTAAACTTTGGAGTGATCTGGAGAAAGACTGTAAATCTTTTACTGAAGGGACATAATTATTCTTTTGGAAAAGATCTGAACAAGGGAAGAAATGAACCGTCATGGTTTTGACTATATGTAGTGAAAGAAGATACAACTGCTTGAGATTGTTATAAGGTGCCTTCACAGCTGTAGTTGTATTTGCCAGTGTAGACGAAGATCAGATTGCACCAGATCATGCAATCTGATCTGTGATTGATTTTATCCAGTCTGTTGAGACAATTTTGATAAAGCCAGGCTTGAAGCAGCATCATTTGGGTGTTTTTTCCAGATTGAAATTTTCAGTTTTTGTTTATTTGATGCTTTATTCCTCTACCAAATGACACTAGCTTAGACTTTTTCAAACTGAAAGGAATCACAGGCAATAGACCAAACGTACCTCAAGTAATACTATATGTTTTTCTATAGGTAAAAAACAATATTGAAACGGAGAAGATCGTTAAAAATCAGGATTGTCGGGTAAAGTTACTCTTTACCACATAATCCCGACTTTTAACGACCCTGAGAAAGAAAGCCTTTTGAAAACATTGTGGGAAAAGGAGAAAATGCTGGTAACTAGCATTTTCTCCTTTTCCCAAAATGTTTTCAACCCTTCCTAAAACAAATTTCGATTTTTGAGTCACATTTATTTTGTCGTATGCAAATGCTTTGAATTTGGACTAGTCTAAAATTTTGTTGTTTGGTGAAGAGATAAGGCTTAACATTATCTTTCGGTTTTGTTTCCTTTAGAGGTCCATTTGTTACAGCCATGGGTAAATGTTGGTGCCCAGATTGCTTTATTTGTGCCAACCCAAAGTGTGGTATCAAACTGATTGACATAGGGTTTGTGGAGGAGGGGGGATTTTTGTACTGCGAGAAGGACTATGGGCTCTACTTTGCCCCACACTGTGCCAAGTGTGGTGAACCCATTATTGGGGTAAGTGAGTTTACCCCTGTATCACACAACAGAATTTTAGACTTTTCCAAATTGAAAGTGATAGCAAACAACAAATAAGATGAGGCTCAAATGTTGAGATTTGTGTAGGAAAGGGTTAGAAAACATTGTGACAGAAAAAAGAGAAAATGCTGCCAGCATTCTCGCCTTTTCCCACAATGTTTTAAACCACCAACTTCTTCAGGGCAATTTAATCTTTGAATTGTTTGATAAAGGTTTAACCCTTAAACACACAACAGAATTTCAGAATTGTCTAAATGTAAAGCAAGTGCAAACAACAAATTAGATGCAGCTGAAACGATGAGATATGTCTTTGAAAGGGAAGAAAACATTGTGGGAAGAAGGAGAAAATGCTGGTCACCAGCATTTTCTCCTTTTCCCACTGTGTTTTCAAAAACCATTTTTCTGACAAAGGAAAAAAACAGTGTTACACAGCTTTTCTTCTTTTCTTCCAATGTTTTGAAATTCTCTTTTCTCTGGGGAGTTACATTTTTAGATTGTTATGTTATAGATTCTTTCCAAATAGTGTAAATTAACTCTTTACCAAACGACAAAATTTTAGACTGGTCCAAATTGAAAGCATTCGCAGACGGCAAATTAAATGTGATCGAAAAAATGAAACTTGTTTTGGAAAGGATAGAAAACATTGTGGGAAAAGGAGAAAATGTTTGTTACCAGCATTTTCTCCTTATCCCACAATGTTTTCCAAAGGTTTCTTTCACAGGGTCGTTAAAAGTTGGGATTGTGTGGTAAAGGGTTAATTATTTCAGACTCACTGATCATTGAACAAGCGGATGATATAGATTCAACATCAGACTGCTTGTTCTATGCAGTTTGATCTTATTCTGTGTTGTCCACAAAATCTATATTGTTTCATCAATGGAGCTAAAAAGGGTTAAACTGTTCCTTACTTTGTTAAAAAACTTGATGATACACTTTTTTTGTTCTTGTGTCATTCTTCTCTGTTACATTTATCTGTTATTCTGTCTGTTCCTATCATTAATTTTTCTTCCACCATACATGTATATGTACATTAGTATTATTATCCACCGCCAAAGACAGAGGAATATAGTTTTTGCATTGTCTCTTTGTTTCTCCGTCTGTCCATTCGTCCATCAGGACAGATATCTTCTAAAATCCTTGACGAAAATTGATGAAATTTTATACATGTGTTCCTCAGGATAGTCCACGGTTATAATTTTTTTTAGCTCTACTGGCTGAAAGCCAGCAGAGCTTATGTCATGGCGGGGTTTCCGTCGTCCGTCCGTCTGTCTGTCCGTCTGTCCGTCCGTCGGTCTGTCCGTCCGTTAGTCTTTTTCTTGTTTACGCGATAAAGTCTGCATTTGTTGCTGGATTTTCATGAAACTTGCACACTTTGTTTATCTCATCAATAGCTTCAACCCTATTGAATTTGAAAAAAATCCAACAAACAGTATGGGAAAAGTAGCCATTTCAAGTTGAAAATTTCCAGTTCTTGTTTACGCGATAAAGTCTGCAAATAACTTCAGATTTTCGTGAAACTTGCACAGTTTGTTTATTTCATCAATAGCTTCAACCCTATCGACTTTGAAAAAAATCCAACAAATAGTATGGGAAAAGTAGCCATTTAAAGTTGAAAATTTAAATTTTCTGTTCTTGTTTACGCAATAAAGTCTGTATTTCTGGTCAGATTTTCATGAAAATCACACAGTTTGTTTATCTCATCAGTAGCTTCAACCCTATTGATTTTGAAAAAAAAAAATCGAAGAAACAATGTGGGAAAAGTAGCCATTTCATGTTGAAAATTTCCAATTCTTGTTTACATGATAAAGTCTGCATTTGTAATCAGATTTTTGTGAAATTCACCCAGTTGTTTTGTCTCATCAACAGCTTGAATCCTATTGATTTTGAAAAAAAATCCAAGAAACAATGTGGGAAAAGTAGCCATTTTTTTTTGTTGAAAATTTACATTTCCTGTTCAAGGGATTAAGCTTGTAGTTTGGGTTGCATTTTGGTCCCTGCCAGTAGAGCATATTCAGGCCCTTCAGGGCCTTCTAGTTTTCTAAATGCTGTGTCATGGAAAAAGGGGCTTTTTTTCGGTGGGGGATATCATTTTAAGGAAATAGCGTGTTAGTATTTATTTCACACCTACAAATTGGCACTGAATTAAATTGTTTCCATACTACCATGTGGGTACCAAAATACATGTATCTGAATTCATATTGGACTCTGTTGAGTCCCCTATATGGATTTGTTAGATTGAGGCTAGAGTCCAGTAGATGGATCCTTTAGAACAAGGCTGTGATCTTGTCCAAGAATAGAGACCAGTTCTGCCATGTGCTCATCCAATAGAATACAGTATTGTACCCTAGCATGTTAACCCTTTACCACACAATCCAGACTTTTAACAACCCTGTGAAAGAGGCCTTTTGAAACCTTGTGGGAAAAGGAGAAAATGCTGGTAACCAGCATTTTCTCCTTTTTCCACAATGTTTTCTACCCTTCCCAAAACAAATTTCAATTTTTCAATCACATTTATTTTGTTGTCTGCAAATGCTTTGAATTTGGACCAGTCTAAAATTTTGTCGTTTGGTAAAGAGTTAAATGACCTCATAATATTATATGTATTCGGCTGTGAATATGCTGTTTCTATTTTATGCTAAATAAAATTGTGTTGAGTTTAGTTTATGACATGATTTCAGGAGTGTGTCAATGCTCTCAATAAGCAGTATCACCCAGGCTGTTTCCTGTGTCACCATTGTAAAGAGCCGATAGGAGGGAACCAGTTCCATCTTGAAGATGGGAACCCATACTGTGAAATTCGTAAATATTTTAAATATTGATCATAAGTTTTTGTCAAATGGTTGACTTGACAAACATCAAATGTAAGACTTGCCAAAGCTGAAAGTACTTGCAGACAATAAATGTGCTTCAAATGATTTGATTTGTCTTTGATAGGATTGAAAACATTTTCAAACAAAGAAAAGGTGAGGAGCATTTCTCTTTTTCACTTCATGTTTTCATTGGCTTTCTTGCTCAGGATTGAGAAAACATGGTATTGTATTGTAAGGGGTTATCCCTGTAACATACAGTCCTGATTTTTAACCTTGGAGCACCATATAAACCTGTAAGAAACGGTTCACATCTAGAAATAAGACCCAAATAAATGCAATGTTAAGGTTGATTTTGTCTAGAATGTCACCACTAAGCAGACAATGTAGATCAAAGGTCAGACTGCATGTTTTGTGCAGTCTGATCTTGATCTACACTGGCTGTGGAAGCAACTGTAGTTATGAAAGGCACTTAGGGATTAAGAACCCTAAGAAGGAGGGCTTTTGAAAACACTGTAGGTAAAGGGGAAATGCTGGTAACCAGTAGATCCTGTGGATGTTGGTGGCAAATTTTACGGTTGATTAAAATTTGAAAATGTCTTATCCCTTTACCATATAATCCCGACTTTTAACGACCCTGAGGAAGACAGTATCAAAGACGGAAATCGTCAGTTAAGCAACATTTAATTTGTTGTCGGCAAATGCTTTCAGTTTGGTTCAGTCATAAAATGTGTCATTTGGTAAAGAGTTATGAAGTCCTAGATGTTAGCGTGTACACTTATTGTGAAAAACAAGGTAGTACAAATTAAATTTATTGCATTGACTTCTTGCAAAACATTCAAATACTGTATAAACCAGGATTTATTTTCCCAATTTTAACTCTCTGCCTGACTATGAAAATTTTGGACTTTTCCCGAATTCAGAGCATTAACTTACAGCAAAATAAATGTGACTCAAAAAATGCAGTTCGCCTGTAAAAAGAAAACATTCTGGCTGCCAGCATTTTCTTCTTTTACCGCAAAGTTTTGAAAAGCTGTCTTCCTTCACCCTTTACCACACAATCCCGAGTTTTAACGACCCCAAAAAAGAGAGCTTGTGGAAACATTGTGGTTACCAGCATTTTCACCTTTTCCTACAATGTTTTCTACCATACTGAGAACAAATTTCAGTTTTTGAGTCTTATTGATTTTGTCATCTGCAAATGATTTCAATTTGGACAAGTCTAACATTTTGTCATTTGGTTAAGAGTTAAGGTCATTAAAACTCTGGATTGTATGGTAAAGGCCTTCATTGAATTGCAGGAGAAATGATTGTGTCAAGTTATAGGTGAGTTTTTCTTGCGGTTTAATGAATAATATTTCAACAGGCTATCATCCTTAATTAGGGGAATGGGAGTAAACCAGTTATACTTTGAACAGTGCAGATTAAGGTTTCATGACATTTACAAAACAACAAAATCATAAATTTGTTCAAATTGAAAGCATTTGCAGACAAAAAAATAGATGTGACTCAAAAATGGGAATTTGATTTTGAAAAACTAGAAAACATTGTTGGAAATGGAAAAAAAATGCAAGTAACAAGTATTTTCTTTTTTTTTTCCCCACAATGTTTTCAAATGTATTCTTTTGGGTCAATACTGTATAAGTGGAAATTTTTGTGACGAAGTTTTTGCAATTTTGCAAATGTGAAAAATGTGCAAATTTTTCTCATCGTGTTTTTTTACTACAAATACACCAACAAATAACAAGTGTCTTGAATTTGCAAACATTTCTGTACAATAATATGTCAGCAATATCAAAGACAAATGCACTTAAACTGAGCCATGTTTAATTTAGGATACATCTAAAATTACACTGGTCAATTAAGAGGTTTTAAATTCTGAATTTAACCCTCAAAGCACCTTTCACTACTGTAGTTGCCTTTGTGGCCAGTGTAGATCAAGATCAGACTGCACAAAACATGCAGCCTGATTTTTTATCTACACTGTCCGCTTTGCTAATACACTGTAGACAGAAGCAGCCATGAAATTGCAATTATCTGGATTGTATTTCTGGGATAAAAAATTCTGTTGGGATTATTTGGCGATCTAAGGATTAAAATCAGTCACATTTAGATCTCTATATATAATTCAGCTTTTCTTTTCCAGACTGGCGTCAGATGTTCCAAACTATGTGTAATGCATGTGACTTCCCAATTGAACCTGGCGACAAATGGGTGGAAGCTCTGAACCAGAACTACCATTCAGAGTGCTTTAACTGCGCTGTAAGTTTCCAGTATATTTCCACCCTGTCCTTTACATTAAAATTTTCATTTCCCGTTGTTTCAATTCTATGTGATTCCCACAATTTTGTCACAGGCAACGTTTTTCTGCTGAACCTGGTGGCACAGTCAGCATAGTCAGTAGCATACAGGACTTGTAACCAGGGGCTTGCTGGTTTGAATCCCCAGCTTGGCCAATTTGTTTCTGAGGATTGATGATAGTCATTGCAACAGGATTCATTCTCCCCTCACCACTGATCAATAGTTATCTGGGAAAGCAGCCAGTGGCCTTGGAAGAGTAGTGTGCAAAGTATTGGTTAACCCTTTACCAGACGACAAAATTGTAGCCTTGTCCAAATTGAAAGCATTTGTAGACGACAATTTCAAACTTGCTCAAATGGTGCAATTTTTCTCTGACAGGGTAGAAAACATTGTGGGAAAAGGAGAAAATGCTGTTTACCAGCATTTTCTCCTTTTTCCACCATGTTTTCAAAAGGCTTCCTTCCCAGGTTTTTTAAAAGGCAGCATTGTGTGGAAAAAGGGTAAAAAAAACTCCATGAAACCTTGAATATAAGCACTGGCTGCTGTGATATAAATGAAATGATATTGAAAACTGTTAAACACCATAAACATATAAACTTATTTGGCTACTCTAATATGAATTCCCTTCAGAAGCAAAGGTAAAATTTTTATATCTCTAAATATGCTGTTACCACATTACTTCTGAAATAAACTTGCAGCAACCATCTTTGAAAACATACCTGTTAAATCATGTTAACTCCTTTCTTAACGAAAAAATTTTAGCCGTGTCCAAATTGAAAGCATTTGCAGGCAACAAATTAAATATTTTTCCAGTGATAGGATTAGTCTTTGAAAAGGCTGAAAACATTGTGAAAAAAGGAGAAAATGCTGGTTACTGGAATTTTCTCTTTTTCCCCATAATGTTTTCAAAAGGTCATTTCTTCAAGGTCGTTAAAACTCGGGATTGTGTGATAAGGGGTTAATATAGATGAAAGAGGGTAAATATAGGTATGTATACATGTTACAGTATTCAGGCAAAGGGAAAAACTTTAGTATAAAAGTAAAAAGGGAGCAACTATTAGGTATCAGTAATCTTAAATTAGAATATATGTCTGAATTGGTTCTTATTTAAAGAGAAAGACAAGCATTATTTGTGTCGTGCTAAAGGAATCAAGTAGAGAGCTAACTTTCATTTGATACACTGTATTTACAGTAAAATCTCGGTAGTTTGTAGTGCAAGGGACCGGAGTATTTTATTTGAACTAAGTGTATTACAAACCAAAAAGTTGGGGTATTTTCGGTGCCGTATACACGGAAATAGACAATCAGATTTACACAGCATATCTTGCAGTACCCTGAACTAGTACCGGTTATATATGTATATCTACCGTTCCTTCAACTTGAAGGCTTGATCCGATGTTATTTTTGTGATTGTTTCTCCGCTCACCTAGCGAAGACACATTAAAAAAAAACATTGGAGTAAGCTCCCGAATCGGGGGTAATCTCATGTGACCGTCAGAAACAAGAAAGTTTACTTATCTTTATTTTTCATCCATCTATAAATACATGTTTATCATAACAAACACATGAAACAAATTTATCTACTTTTTTTTGCGTTTGTTGAATTCCGTCGGAGTGATTTCCTCTTTTAGAGATCAGATCACTCAGAGGACTTCAGACCAGGTCACAAGTAGAAACACCGGAAAACACCTGGTGATGTTTTCCAGAATATTTAGGTGGTTTAGGCTAGTAAAAGGTAATATGCTGCCCCCATATCCCTATCGACCAGATAACCCTAAGAAACGAAACACCTCCACCTACAGTATATGATTTTTTTTTCCCTCCGAATTTTCGGGGCTACGCGATGATTTTTGGCGATGAAAATGGGATAGGATGAGGAAATATCAGTAATATTTTTTGGCGAGTATAGGTTGATAACTTCTTTCCCCAATACCCCTATTTAAGGTATAAGTCACTTTCAACCCTTTCAACCCCCTTCACCTTTCTATATGTATTTTGCTATATTTTGGGTGTTTTCCCTACATTTTTTGGCGTTTTCCGGTCATACAGTGTTTTCCAGTCTTTTTTGTAACCGCTTCAGACCATTATCTAATGCGAACTAACAAAATTCTACTGTACTTATAATCCTTATAACTGGATCAAAATTTCTGATAACCTTTTGATGAATTATTGCATTTTTATTTGGTTCTCTTTTTCACAGGCTTGCCAAGTCAACCTTGAAGGACAAGCATTTTATGCCAAGGGAGGTAAACCATTTTGCAAGAAACATGCCCGATAAACTACAAGAGCTTCTTGGCAAATGCTTACTTTATCTTATGCATGTAGAGTGATATCCCTTTGTCTAATGTAATTAACTTTATACCACATGAAGAAATTCTTGGCTCATCTGAATTGAAGGCACTTGTAAACCACAAATTAAATGTGGCTCAGATTATGAGTTTTGTCTGTGATAGGGTAAAATACATTGTGGGAAAAGGAGAAAATGCTGGTTACCAGCATTTTCTCCTTTTCCAACCAAGTTTTCCAAAGCCATATTCCTCAAGGAAGACAAAATATGGGATTGTGTGGTAAAGGATTTATTCATTATCCCCTGAGACAAATTTATAACCAGCTGCTAAGGAAACCTTTTCTGCAAAATTTGGTTAACCCTTTACCACACAATCCTGACATTATTAACCCTGTAGAAGACACCTTTTGAAACCATTGCGGGAAAAGAAAAAATTGCTGGTATTCAGCATTTTCTTCTTTTCTCACAAAGTTTTCTCCACGTCTAAAGCAGATCCAATCATTTGAGTCACATTTGCTTTGTCATCTGCAAATGCTGTCAATTTACATGTCTAAAATTTTGTCATTTGGTAAAAAGTTGACCCTTTACCAGATGACAGGAGCGCATGGATAGGTGCACTGGGAACCCCCTGAAAACATCTTAATATAAATATGGATAAAGGGATAATTTAAAAAAAAAAAAAAAAAATCATTATAGATTTTGCTACTATCAGAGCAATGTTTTGCTTTGTCATGATATTTTCAATATCCTGGCCAGGTAATGAACTAGACTGTGTGTATTTAGAGAGAAATCATTGAAAGTTGACTTGTAAGTGCCTTCAGTTTGTATAAAAAAAAAATCCTGAATACTGCATTTACATATACACAGCTTTCTGCTGTGATATATTTTTTTGTATGGATGATTTATTTTTTATTGGAACATAGAATGATTTTCTCATATCAATGTTGATAAGTCTCGGATTTGTTCTCTGGTGTTTGAACACATTTAACAGGTTGCAGTTATGGCAGTTTTAGACACAACAGAAACCTAAGTTAAGTTGGACGAAAATTCCAAGGAAAGTAAATTATGTGACTTTCAGACACTGTGGAAAACGTAGTGGTAAAAGGAACAAGTGCTTGTTTTAAAAAATTCTTATCCCACATTATTTTCGAAAAGCTGCCAAATGTATGGACAAATATAGATGTTTTAGGATAGGTTCGATGAATCTCAAAATTTGATAATTTTGGTTTCAATACCTCAGAGAGCAGTCAACCTTCTTGTAGTGGTCACCCCTATTAAGCTATCAGCCTTTCTGAAGAGGCCATTGTTTAGATTACTGATCATAAGAGAAAAAACTCAACATTTAAACAAACACCTGTCCTAAGGAAACACTTTCAATAATTCCGTTGCTGCTTGTGAAATACTGGTTCGACCATTGTTTACTTGAGAAATTGATAGAATAATACTTTTACCCTTTACCAAACAGTCATGTGTTGTAAATGACCCTGAGGAAGAGGGCTGTTGAAAATATTGTTGAAATAACGCAGAAAATGCTGGTAATCAGCATAGTCTCCTTTGCCCACAATGCTTATAAGTGTTTCAAGGACAGAGTCTGTCTTTAAGCCACATTTATATTATGTGCATTTCTTTACAATTGGGAGAATTCTAAAATTTTGTTGTCTGGTAAAGGGAAAATAAAGAGAAAATAAGAATGTTAACTTTGAAGAGAAAATGACATGTTGCTGTCAGCCGGACTTTGTTATGTATATTTTGTTAGTGGTCAGTTATTTATATAGTGATTGTTTACTAATCAGTCTTTTTGTATATTCTCGAACTGAGTAAACCCTTTACGCGACTCGTAACCTGAAGGTCCTGGGTTCAAGCCCCACCTGATTGGCTGGGCTTTTCGTGGGAGTGTCCTTGGGCAAGACACTTCAGAGCCCTAGCCTAGTACTGGTGAAACCAGGAAATACATGAATGAATATGTGAGCTGTCACTGTGATATGACTGAAATAATGTTGAAAGCGGCGTAAAACACAATTCAATCAGTCATTAAACCCTTTACACAACAGCAAAATTTTAGAACTTTCCTTTTCAAAAGCATTTGTGGAGGACAAATCAGGTGTGGCTCAAATTATAGAACTTGGAATGGTCAAAAACATTGTGGGAAGTGGGAAAAAAAGCTGGTTACCAGCCTTTTCTTCTATTTCAACAATATTTCCAAAAGCCTTCTTCCTCAGGTTCATTAAAACTGGGATTGTTTGGTAAAGTGTTAACTGGTTACTACCTGAAATAGATTTGCTGCAGACAAGTTTGGAAATATCCTTATAAACCAAGTATAATCATCTTGAATTTAGGTTAATTAACACTGTTTTCTGTCATCTTCATGTTATTACCTTAAACCTTTACCACACAGTCCCGACTGTGAAAGACCCTAAGAAAGGAGCCTTCTGAAAACATTGTTGGAATAGGAGAAAATGCTGGTAACCAGCATTTTCTCCTTTTCCCACAATGTTTTCCACCTTTCCCAAAACAAATTTCAGTTTTAAAGTCACATTTATTTTGTCGTCTGGAAATTCTTTCAATTTCAGCCGGTCTAAAGTTTTGTTGTTTGGTAAACAGTTAATTCATGTTTGGTTTTCATTATTTTATGAAGAATTGTCAGAATTGCCTGCTACAACTTGGTATTACAAGGTAATGGGTCTGAATACTAAATTTATCACAGTGTAGATCTTGCGACAGGCTGAATGGATGTGGGTGAAAAAAACTTACAAAGGCACTGAATGTTATATTGTGTAATGTTGTATTGTAGCCTATTTAACATGACTAATTTCGGATAAGAAGAAAGCAAGATGCAGAAATGGCTTTTACTTTATGTATAAAGTATAGAAGTGTTAATGTCTGCCATGATGAACTTGTATGTACAAAAGTGAATAACCATGATCTTGTTGGGAGTGTTGCATCTATATATTGTAAAAAGTTCTTATAAAATTAGAGTCACTGAGGTTGAAGAAATATTTATCTGTTAAAAGGCTGAACTATTATAGTATTTCTAAATGGATTAACACTTCACGAGATGATGAAATTTTAGAATTGTCCAAATTGAAAGTATTTGCAACAATGATTTTAGAGTGGCTTGACCTCATGATAAAATTTTAGACTTGTCCATATTGAAAGCATTTGCAGAAGGCAATATACATATATGTGGGATTTGTCCTTTGAAGGATAGAAAACATTGTTGGAAAAGAATACCAGCATTTTCTCATTTTCACACAACACTTTCAAAAGTCCTCTTCCAAGGTGGTTAAAACTTGGGATTGTATGGTAAAGGATTCAGTGATGAAATTCGTCTGCTCTGAAAGAGAAAAGATGATGGTAGTAGAAAATGCTGATTTCAAGCAATTTATTCTTTTCCAAAAGTGTTTTCAAAAGCATTATTCTTCAAGGTTGTTAAAACTAGCGATCCCTGTTAAAATAAGGGATTATGTGATTGGCAAAAGGTTAGCTCATTACCCGCTGCCATAGACGACTTTGCAAACATCCACATTTTGATTTGTCGTCCACAGATACTTTCAATTTCTGCTAGTCTAAACTTTCATCATCTGGTAAAGGGTTAAGAAACATGTGAAGTCAGTGATTCTAAATTGTTGACCTTTTTCTATGTATGTTATTTGTTATATATACATTACCATATCCTTTGTTATAGATACTGCTGTTTTTACCTTACACATTATACATATTTTGTGCTGTCATTTTCATCATCCCCATTATCTCTTTATCATTTTTCTCTCCCTTAACATTTTTTTCTGACTCCGAACTTGACCGCAAAATTTTAGACTTGTTCCAAATTGAAAGCATCTGCAGATGACTACTCAGATACAACTTTTAATAAATTAGTTACTGAACTCTTTATCCAAGAATAAAATTTTAGACTCGTCCAAATTGAAAGCATTTGCAGACCACAAAATTAATGCGACTCAAAAATTGAAATTTGTTTTGGGGAGGGTAGAAAACATTGTGGGAAAAGGAGAAAATGCTGGTTACCAGCATTTTCTCCTTTACCCACAATATTTTCAATAGATTTCTCCTTTTCCCACAATGTTTTCAAAAGGTTTCTTTCTCAGGGTCGAGAAAACCCGTGATTTTTTGGTAAAGGGTTAAAAATTACTAAAAAAATCACAAGGTTATACCTTATACTGTGTAACGAAAGAAGGGCTAAATTAAAACTGTAGGGTCAACGGGAAATGAGTAATGAAAATCTTGATGTCCTCGCTACTAGCTTGTCATTTTATCATAAATCAGCTTAAAAGTATGTATTAAATATCCAGTGTTTCATTATCAAGTTTACGGAAAAAAAAATCACTCATACTTGTTCTTTTCAGCATAATTTAGTTTTTGCTCACTTTTAACATCCTTTGGTTATTTCACTCCAATATATTTCAATCAACTTTCTGTAAATGGGAATAGATTAGAAAAAAATTGTGGCTAAAGGAGAAATTTTTGGTTATGATCTGTTTCTCTTTTAGCATCGGTGTTTTCAAAAGCAGTCTGTTGCAAGGTATAAATGAAGCACCTTCAGGAAAAAATGTGCTACTACCAGTGTATAATCACCTTAGAACAACTTACAGTGAGGATATTTTTCCACTCACCTTTGCTTTGCATTATAGACTCATTCATTTAACTCTTACCACACAAGCAATATATATATAGACTTATCCAAATTGAAAGCATTTGCAGAGTACAATATAAATGTAGCTGAAATGATGGAATTTGTCTTTGATAGGGCAGAAAACATTGTGGGGAAAAGAGAAAATGCTGGTTACCAGCATTTTCTCCTTTTCCCACAATGTTTTTAAAGGGCTGCTTTTCTCAAGGTCGTTAAAACTAGGGATTGTATGCTAAAGGGTTAAATATGGATCAAATGGTAAATTTTGTCTTTGATAAGAGTAGAAAACATAGGAAAAGGAAAAAATGCTGGTTACCAGCATTTTTTCCTTTTCCCACAATGTTTTCAAAAGCCTCCTTAGGGTTTTTAATACTCAGAATTGTTTGGTAGAGGGCAAGTATAAAATATAAAATATCCTTTGAAATTGTTGTTTTATTTTTGCATCTTCATGTCTCCAACAATGAATCAAGCATGTAATTTCATAAGTTTTTCCATCATAGCCTCTGCTTTTGTATTTAGTTTGTTCCCGTGGATTGATGTATAAAAAAGCAATAAAGTGATAAAAGGATATATTGCCTTGTATTGCTATCCACTGTTTTGCTGTACCAATTTTACAGTTACTGTAGGTTTATTTGTTGACAGACTATTTACTAGTACAGGTGACAGAAGGTGGAAATATTTTAGGGAAAGGAAAATACTCTATTTTGAATGGTATGGAATATACTATTGGAAAAGAAGCAATACTTGTTATCTTCATAGGTGGAACTCTGTACTGCTGAAAGTGTGTTTTGAATTATTACTGGGACCACACATAGACAAAAACCAATGGGACCATAATTATATGAAATGCAATCATATGCAGCCATTTTTAGCTCCACTGGCCGAAGGCCAGCGGGCTTATGTCATGGCCCGGTGTCCGTCGTGCGTCCGTCCGTCCGGTCGTCCGTGCGTTAACTTTTATTTCAAACATCTTCTTCTCTGAAACTACCCATCCGATTTTCACGAAACTTCACAGAAATGATCCTGACATGGTCCTCTTCAGAATTTCTTGAAAGAATTTGATTCCTTCAAAAACTCTGGTTGCCATGGCAACAAAACTGAAAAATATTGGAAATATTTAAAAATCTTCTTGTCTGAAACCATAAGGCATAGGGCTACCAAATTTGGCATGTAGCTTTATGTAGTAGACCTCTATCAAGTTTCTTCAAATTATAGCCCTGGGGTCAAAATTGGCTCTGCCCCAGGGGTCACAAGTTTTACATAGGCTTATATAGAGAAAACTTTAAAAATCTTCTTGTCTGAAACCATAAGGCATAGGGCTACCAAATTTGGCATGTAGCTTTATGTAGTAGACCTCTATCATGTTTCTTGAAATTATAGCCCTGGGGTCAAAATTGGCTCTTCCCCAGGGGTCACAAGTTTTACATAGGCTTATATAGAGAAAACTTTAAAAATCTTCTTGTCTGAAACCATAAGGCATAGGGCTACCAAATTTGGCATGTAGCTTTATGTAGTAGACCTCTATCATGTTTCTTGAAATTATAGCCCTGGGGTCAAAACTGGCTCTTCCCCAGGGGTCACAAGTTTTATACATAGGCTTATATAGAGAAAACTTTAAATATCTTCTTGTCTGAAACCATAAGGCCTAGAGCTACCAAATTTGGCATTTAGCTTGATCTAGTTGGAGTCTACCAAAAGTGTCCAAAGTATAGTCCTGGGGGTCAATTTGGCCTCATACTTGGAGGGGGGGTTCACAAGATTTACATAGGCTTACATAGGGAAAACTTTTAAATCTTGGTGTACACAGCCATAAGGCTTAGGCTACCAAATTTTGCATATAATTATAGCATTATTTAGTGGACAGTTACAAAGAGGGCCCAAGTTACAGCTCTAGGATCAAGTTTGGCCCTGCACCAGGGATCACAAGTTTTACATGGGTTTATGGAGTGAAAAGTTCAGAAACCATCTTGTTACCAGCCATAAGGCCAAGAACTCCCACATTTGGCATGTTATTCTTCTAATACAATATTCCCCATTTAGTCAGACTGTAGCCATGAGGTCAGAGTTTTATAAGGGCTTATATAGTGAAGACTTTTCTTCGTGGTTTATACAGGGTGTTTCATAATATCTGCCACCATTTTATACATCAAAAACTTTAACATAAAAAAGAAATTGTGTTTTTACATTTAACCATGTTATTGTACATAGAATAAAGTTTTATTTGATATATAACATGTAGGTATTACCCTTGTAAATACACGCAGTTTCAAAATTCTTTAAAATGTCAATTTTATAGAATGTGTTCTAAATGACGTCCATTCTGGCCAATAACGACGTCGACTCTGTGCCGGAAATTTCGGATTACACATGCACATGTCTCACTGCTTATGATCTTCATTTCTCTCTTGATTGCAGTTTTAAGTTCAGTTGTGGTCTGTGGGGAGTGCTTATAGACCCTGTCTTTAAGGTATCCCCAGAGGAAAAAATCAAGTGGGCTTAAATCCGGGGAGTGTGGTGGCCACTCAATATCTGTTTTCAATGAAATGAAGTTATCACCAAAGGTCTTTTGTATCCAGTCAATCACATTTCTAGCTGTATGAGGAGTTGCACCATCCTGCTGGAACCATGTGGTGTTTATATCAATTCCCTTACGTCTCAAAGCTGGTAGAAATTTGTTTTTAAGAATATTTAAATAGCGGTCTTGATTTACAGTCTCCACAGTTCCATCCTCATCCTCAAAAAAGAAAGGGCCAATTATGCCCTCAGAACTTAATGCCGCCCACACTGTAACCTTCTCAGAGTGGAGAGGTTTTTAAATATAACATTCTGGCTTTTCAGTTCCCCAAAATATGGAATTCTTCTTATTCACTTGTGCATTTAGATAAAAGTGGGCTTCATCCGAGAACCATATCTGTCCCACGATATCATCATTTTCCTTTACCCATCTTGCAAATGACAACCTGCTTTCGATATCTGTTGGTTTGAGGTGTTGCATAATAGAAATTTTATATGGAGTCAGTTTTAAATCATATTTTAGCATTCTGTAAACACTTGAATGGCTGGCAATGTTAGTAATATCTCCAAATACCATTCTAACAGATTTTCTTGGTGTTTCTGTGATCACCGCTTTAACCTGTTCAATTGTCGCTTCATTCCGCACGGACTTAGGGCGACCCAGATTATTGTGTCTCCCATCTTCAATTGAGCCCATAACTTCAAATCGCTTTACAATTCTATGTATTTGTTTTTTATCAAGTTTACCTACATCTGGATACCTTTTCTGCATAGTTCTAATCACTGTAATAGGTGATATAAGCCAGTGGAGCGATACAGGGCCATCATGGCCCTCTTGTTACTAATGGAGGCACATTTCATCAAGATGCAGTTTCTAATACGTTTATTTAGGCTTTTGGTTCCCTTTGTTATTTTCGACATTGGTTAATGTTTTTCTCTCATTACAGGCACCATGTAAGCCCTGTAAATTTTGCCCTGTCCCACGAGACTTTATAATTTTCTTACCAAATATGAACAAGAGCAGTAATAGATAACTATCTGTCCAGGGATGATAAGTATTGCTTATTACAAGCATTTGGTGCTTGACATATTTATTACCTGCTTAAACAAAAGCAGCCAACAACTTTAACAAGAGGGCCCAAATGGCCCTTCATTGCTCACTGGACAAAAATTTTTGATGCCTCCTGCCCCCATTGGACCAATTTTTAATCCCAGGCTATAATCTGAACAATCTTGGTAGAGATCCACTAAATGATGCTACATGCCAGATTTGGTAGTCCTAAAACTAACTGTTTTGGACTAGAAGAGTTCTAATGATTTGCTGAATTTCCCAGTTTTGTTGCCATGGCAACAATTGTTCTACATGGAATTAAAAGTCTTCAAACTACTCTTTTGAAAGAGGTTGACCAAAGCAACATTTCTGTGAAGTTGGTAGCAACAGCAAAGCAGTTTGAGAGGTGATGTCTAACAGAGTTTTTGACACACAGGGCACATGCATGCCAATAATGGCTCACCTCCATATCTCATCTTGAGGACATAGTACTCAGGTGAGCTACAAATGACCACTGAAAAAAGGATAACAAATGTGAATTTACAATTAATTCTGTTTTTACCTCAATATTCTGCTGCAAGACAAAAAAAGTGCAAGATTCATTGCACTTTTGCAGACAGTGAAGATCAAAATCAGACATGAAGTCTGATTTAGAATCTTTAGTCTCTGATACAGTGAGAATTTTTTGGTGAAAAGGACTTTGATGTCACAAAATGTGGATATTTTTCTATTGGCTTCAAATTTGCCCTAACATGCAGTCTGATTTAGAATCTTCAGTGTCTGATACAGTGAGAATTTTTTGGTGAAAAGGACTGATGTCACAAAATGTGGATATTTCACTATTGGCTTCAAATTTTCTCTGTCTTTATTTCGCCGTATAAGGGTTAGTCAATGTAAAGGACCACAACTCTTTCTCTTCAGGGAAACAGGGCATCGGAGATAGACAAGTAAATACAATTAAAACCTTTCTAACAAGTTTTAATAATATAAAACAACTTTAACATAAATAATATACAAGCAGATAATGTCAACCTTGATATAAATTCTTTTAACATTATCAAACCATATAAATTGAAAAGTAAGTTCTGTTGCAATATGAATAAACAGTGCATATTGCAGCTAAAACAGTGTAATGTAGCTTGGTCAAAGCATAGATTTGTCTATGTTAATCCTTTACCACATGACAAAAATTTAGATCTGTCCAAACTGAAAGCATTTGCAGATGACAATTTTAATGTGGCTCAAATGATGTAGGTTTTCTTTGACAGAGTAGAAAACATTGTAGAAAAAGGAGAAAATGCTGGTTACCAGCATTTTCTCCTTTTCCCACAATGTTTTCAAAAGGCTTCTTACTCAGGGTCGTTAAAAGTCAGGATTGTGTGTGGTAAAGGGTTAAAATACATTGTAAACTGATGTATCTCTTTACTAAAGAACCAAAATCTGACAGCTGTCTTTATTGAACTGTGAAAGCGTATGCAGATGACAAATCGGTCTGATCTTAGATCTACACTGTCCGATAAGGAGATATTTTTCCCCGAAAATAACTTTGAAATTTTACAACATTTGAGTTTAACTATTGGCTTGAAAGTTTCATTTCACTTATTTAGCAGGAAAAGGGTTAATAACTGTAATGATATATTAACCCTTTAACAAACAATCCATTGTTTTCACTACAATGGGGATACAGGATTTTGAAAAGAGTGGGCGAAAAAGAGAAAAAGCTGGTCACCAGCATTTTCTCATATTTCAACACTATTTTCTACCTTTTCGAAGAAATATCTCATCATTTCATCCACATTTAATTTGTTGTCTGCAAATGCTTTCAGCTTGCGTAAGTCTCAATTTTAATCATCTGGGTAAAAGGGCTACTCCTTGGAAGTCCCTATGAACATACTGGACATCTTCAGTCTGGGAAAAAAGACGCATATAGGGGCAACTTGAGGGCTAATTTGGCCTCAATGCCCTTACAAAGAGGAAAGTAAAGGTTTATGATCTGTGCAGTATGATCACAATTGTACAAAGACTGCAAAAGCAAATATGTTATGATTGGCATTCTGACCATTAACTGTAAATTCGCTCAAAATTCAACCTTTTTACTGCTGAGCTCAGATTAACTTGCCTATGCAAACAGCGTAGATCAAGATCAGATTGCACAAAATATGCCATCTGATCTTGGATCTGCTGTGTCCACTTCTTTGCCAGATAGTGTAACAAAGACAGCTTTAAAATTGCAATACATGTGAACCATGGTCTGTGAAAGGGGGGCTTAATGCATCTGTGCAGGGAAAAAAAAAATATCGACTCTAGTCAGTCTGCGCAGTCCACACAGGCTGACCTAGGTCGAAACTTTTTGCTGTCAACTTTCTGCATTTCAAAGGACCATTCTACCTCATTTTTCAGTTGGTTGTTGTCACAAAATGGATTTTATGGATCCATAATTATCGGATGACTTGCTTGGTATCATGGAACATGGAGATGCATAAAGCCCCCTTCTGCCAGAGCATGGCTCATGTATATGCATCAATAGAAATGACTGAGAATGTCTATTTATTTAGCACTATAAGAGTTCACATAAAGCATAGATTTACTACATTTGTATCATATTTTTGGAATTTGATCCATTTCTCAACACCAGAATCTTAGACCAATTAACTTTTTACCAAACGACAAAATTTTGAGACTGGTCCAAATTCAAAGCATTTGCAGACGACAAATTAAATGTGACTCAAATGATTGGATTTGTTTCTTAAAGGTAATATAACATTGTGGGAAAAGGAGAACATACTGGTTACCACAATTTTTTCAAAAGTCTAATTTCCAAGAGGCGTTAAAACTTGTCAATGTGTGGTAAAGAGATTACCCTTTACCACACAATTCCGTCTTGTTAACAGTCATGAGAAAGAAGCCTTTTGAAAAAATGTAACCAGCATTTTCTCCTTTTCCCACAATGTTTTCTACCCTTCCCAAAACAAATTTCAATTTTTGAGTCACATTTATTTTGTTGTGCGCAAATGCCTTCAATTTCTAAAATTTTGTCGTTTGGTAAAGGGTTAAAACTATCAGATATGATATAAGGAGGTTAGATAAAAAACGTCGTCTATTTGTAAAGCAACCATTGAGGGTAAAAGTAGCAAGTGCTTGTTGCAATTATTGGCAGTTTAATCCTCCTGTCTGGATATATTCATCTATCAATTGAAAGGACATTAAAAGTCAGGGCTGTAACATGAAAGGCTACATTCAAATGTCTAAGAAAAAATTCAAATTTATACAAATGAATTTGAACCAAGCTCTGTGAAAAGGTGGCTTAATTCATCTGCAAAAAGTATGGACCCAGGCCAATTTGATGCATGTCAAAGGACCTTTCTACCTCATGATTCCGTTGGTTGTTAGATAAAGTGGATTTTACAGATCCATAATTATGTGATGGATTGCTTGATACAATACATAACGTAGATGCAATAAGCCCTCTTGCCAGAGCATGCTCATCTCATACCTAGTGTGTCAGATGCAGATATTCAACATTTAACCCTTTACCAGACAAAAAATTTTTAGCCTTGTCCAAACTGAAAGCATTTGCAGACGACAGTTTCAATGTGGCTCAAATGGTGCAATATTTCTTTGATAGGGTAGAAAACTTCGTGGGTAAAGGAGAAAATGCTGGTTACCAGCATTTTCTCCTTTTCCCACAATGTTTTCAAAAGGCTTCTCTCCCAGGTGTGTCAAAAGCCGGCATTGTGCAGTAAAGGGTAAATAAAAATTTTCAGTGCCATAGACAAAAGAAGCTTTTGCAGACAGCATAGGTCAAGATTAGACTGCACACCATGTGCAATCTGATCTTGGATCTACGTTGTCGGCTGTTTTGGTTAAGCCTATCAGATCTTTGTACATGCTGTAGGTTGCACACCGAAAAAAAGGCAGATTTTTGGGCTCTAAAAGAGATATGATCCAAGATGGTGATTGAAGGTTTCCTAATGGCACATTATCTATCTTCATAACATTCTGCAATTTTCCAATGAGGACAGGAAACAGTATCAATAGTAATAACATGTACATCAATAAATCAACAAAAATCTGTCGATCTTCACTGCAAAAAGTACAAATGAGCAGTCCGGCTCGGTAGCTCAGTGGTAAGCATACCCAACTTGTGACTTGGTGGTTGTGGGTTCGATGCCCAGTTGAGGCAAACTTTCTTTCTAGCAATTTTTTGCCTCTCATCTCTGATGCATGAGAGAGTGGCTTGGAAAGAAAGTTGTGTCGGTACTGGTGTGAGAAAGCCGGGAAACACATGGATGCGTCACTGAACGCCGCGATATGACCTAAACTGTTAAAAACGGCGTTAAACTCCAATACATGTGCAAACAAACAAATGAGCAAAAAAGTTTGGGATTTTCAATCACAGTACTGTAGATGAATCTGAGTGCAGAGAATTAAACATCTTCCAAATGAACTTGACCCAAATTTAGGATAAAGACTGACTAATCATATTGGTCATATCATTTTGGAAATTGTAGTTTTATTGTATGACCAGCTCTTAATTCTTTCCAAACAACAAAATTTTAGACTGGTCCAAATTGATAGCATTTACAGACGACAACATATATGAGTCTAAAATGATGAAATATGTCTTTAGAAAGAGTAGAGAGCATTGTGGGAAAAGGAGTAATTGCAAATTCAACTTTTACCACAATGTTTTCAAAAGCAGTCCTATTCAGAGTCACAAAAACTCAGGATTGTTTGGTAAAGGAATGGTATCAACACTCGATCATGCTCCTAGCACAGAATTCCTCCTCTAGACATAATATGCCTAAACTTATCCAATTTCTTTGCCAAATCATAAACATTCAAGCTTGTCTGTATTGAAAGCATTGCAGATGGCAAAATAATTGTGGCTGAAATGATGGTGCTTGTTTCTGAAACAGTGAAAAATACAGTGGGAAAAGGACAAAATGTTGAGATTCCTTTTCTGGTCCGTCCCAGATTTTAGTATATTTTCCTGAATCTAACCACTCTTTACCATACTTCAAATACATCATTTAGGCTTAACTCTTTACCAAACGACAAAATTTTAGACTGGTCAAAATTGAGAGCATTTGCAGACGACAAAATAAATGTGACTGAAAATTTGAAATTTGTTTTGGAATGGGTAAAAAACATTGTGGGAAAAGGAGAAAATGCTGGTTACCAGCATTTTCTCCTTTTCCCACAATGTTTTCAAAAGGCCTCTTTCTCAGAGTCGTTAAAAGTCGGGATTGTGTGGTAAAGGGTTAACTCTTAACCAGAGGACAGAATTTTCAATTCATCAAAATTTAAAGCTTTCGAATATGACAACATAAAAGTGGCTCAAGTGAAAGGAAACGTGTTTGTTAAACCTTTACCACACAATCCCGACTTTAGCAACCCTGAAGAAGCCTTTTGAAAACATTGTGGGAAAAAGGAGAAAATGCTGGTAACAAGCATTTTCTCCTTTTCCCACAATGTTTTCTACTCTTCCAAAAACAAATTTCAGTTTTTGATTCACATTTATTTTGTCGTCTGCAAAAGCTTTCAATTTGGACTGGTCTAAAATTTTGTCATTTGGTAAAGAGTTAACTCTTTACCAAACGACAAAAAAGTAGACGGGTCCAAATTGAAAGCATTTGCAGATGACAATTTCAATGGGAATCAAATGATGTAAATTGTCTTTGATAGGGTAGAAAACATTGTGGGAAAAGGAGAAAATGCTGGTTACCAGCATTTTCTCCTTTTCCCACAGTGTTTTCAAAAGGCTTCTTTTTTCAGGGTCGTTAAAACTCAGGATTGTGTGGTAATGAGTTAAGATAGACATAATTATGGAAAAGGAGAAAAAGCTGGTGCAGGCTCTACTGGCTTTCAGATATAACAATAATTAAAAAAAAAAAGGTCAAATGCCTTGTAATATCATTAATATCTTTTAATATCAGTTACCATTCGCACTTTATTGAACAATTTTCTCTGTTACTCTTTCAAACTGAGAGCATCTGCAGATCCCAAACTCAAAATTGGCACAAATAGGCCAAAGATCCCCGGATAAAAACTGACCTAATAACTTTTGTTCTTCAGTGCTGAGAATACAATAGCCTGGGTTCCAGTTTGACCATTATTTCCTTTCATATAATTATTTGGATGTTGTAATATTGTCAAAAATCATGGAACTGATTATCAGTTCATTGCCATAGATATGCATAGATCATGAAATAGACAGTCATAAGGAGTGATTAAAAAATTTTATCACCTGGACCCAGGCTAAGTATACAACAACTAACATAAAGCAACTACTAAAGTGATTCTAAAGCTTAAAGTGTGGTAATGACCCTGAGAAAGACAGCTTCTGAAAACATTGTGAGAAAAGGAAATACTGGCAAGCAACATTTTCTCCTTTTCTGAAAATGTTTTCTACTCTCCTAAAGACAGACATTATCACTCAGGCTACTTTTAACCCTTAAAGCGCCTTTCACGACTATAGTTGCGTTTGCAGCCAGTGTAGATCAAGATCAGGCTGCACAAAACATGCAGCCTGATCTTTGATCTACACTGTCCACTTTGTTGAATCACAGTAGACAAATGCAATCATGAAATTGCAATTCCAAGAGTCATATTTCTAGGTTGAAAATGTCTGATAGATTTATTCAGCCAACTAAGGGTTAATTTGTCTTCTGCAAATGATTTCAATTTGAACAAGTCTAGAACTTTGTCATTTGGTACAGTTAACTCTTTACCACATAATCCCAAGTTTCAACAACCCTGAGGAAGAAGGCTTTTGAAAACATAGTGGGAAAAGGAGAAAGTGCTGGTATATAGCATTTTCTCCTTTCCCTGCCATGTTTTCAACCCTACCAAGAAAAAATGTCAGATTGTGAGTCACATTTATTTTGTTGTCTGCAAATGCTTTCAATTTCGACAAGTCTAACATTTTTTTGTTTGGTAAAGAGTTACGTAAAATGTGTTATCTGCATGATAAATACAAACAACATAATTTGAGTAGTAAAAAAACAAGAAATCTTATGGTATAGGGGTGGAAGCAAAATTCCTCCAAATCTAATAATTATGAACACAGACTTGGGAGGGGACCTCTGGAATTGGTTGCTATGGAAACACTTCAATCTCACTCGTTGACTAATCACTGTACATACAGTCTAGACTTTATTCTTTTATGTTCTATGAGATTTTTATCTGAAAATACAATATAAATAAGATGCAGTAGTGCCTTGCACTGTCACATTGCCCAAGAGCATGCCTCCAACCACAATAGCAAGACCTTCTGTCTTGTGTGACATCAACTTTTCTCACGCTTCTTGAATTAAATAAAAGCACCAGGAAAGTTACTACAACATAATATTCTGTATTTACATGAGTGGTAATTTTTTATTGATCAAAACAAAGCTTTGCAGAGTTTTTGTCTTTGAATGATGATTTAGATACAAACAATACAAAATACAATTTGACTCGTATTTATACATTTTGCCTGAGATAATGATACATGTATAAAAAATTCACAGTGCACTGAGGAAAGACATAGAGGATATTTGGTCTTTTCCGTGAAAGATTTAAACTTATTTCATCTCATAAACATCATTGGTAATATTTTCATGGGTGGCTGGGCCACTTGTGAAATTATTACCGATGATGTTCATTCGATGAAATAAATTTCGATCTTTCTCGAAAGAAACAACAACAAATATTCTATTTATTCCTTTTTTGTTAGGACCTTAATCAAAATCCAATACAAGCTATTTTCGATAATTCCCCGTGACATACCCCTCACCCATAACAATGCATTACAATATTATGTAAAGCATGAGAAATGGCGAGTATATATCATGCATAAATAATGTCATAAATCCGTCTTATTAAATGGCAGGCACTGTTCACCTAGGTAACCAGTGTGTGGGAACTAATGTTTCCACCTTCAACTGAAGACTTACGGAAATGTTTACGATTAATTTCACTGGTCATAACCCTGAACCTTATAATCACAGCATTATTTCCTGATAAACTACCAACAAGCATAAAATAAAAGCACTTCTTTAACCCTTTACCACAAATGTTTTAACAACAAAAATGGTATAGGCTTTTGAAAACACTGTGGGAAAAGGAGAAAATGCCCGTGACCAGCATTTTCTCCTTTTTTCCCACTATGTTTGCTGCCCTCACCATAGAACTTTTGTTCATTTTGTAATAATTTTAAATTTGTTGTCCCCAGATGCTTTTCTGTTTTGAGAAGTCTAAAATTTGCCATGTAGCTCAGAATTAACCTAATGCTTGCTATTTCAAACACAAGAACATTGCATGACTTTGCCAACTTTCAGCTGCAGTGGCTTCGCAGGGAAAATTCTATTAACCCTTTACCACACAATGCCGCCTTTTGACGCCCCTGATAAAGAAGCCTTTTGAAAAACATTGTGGGAAAAGGAGAAAATGCTGGTAACCAGCATTTTCTCCTTTTCCCACAATGTTTTCAACCCTATCAAACAAAAGTTGCACCATTTGAGCCACACTGAAATTGTCATATGCAAATGCTTTCAATTTGGACGAGGCTAATATTTTGTCGTCTGGTAAAGGGTTAACTGAAAACAGGGGCATAACTCTGTCAAACATATTTTGAAGGCTAGCTGCCTATCTAGTATGGTTTCCCTTTTGACAGTGAACAATTTGCCCTAGTTTGATTATCTTCAGCAATGACAGAGTCAACAAACAAAGTCAAAAGTTTTTCCACGAAGATCTGGACAGCCAAGACAACAAGGCCATGACAATACTTCTGTGTTTTCTTAAAAAGCCTCTTTGATAATAGGAATTAACCCTTTACCATACTGGAACTGTCGCAAAGTGGACAAAAATACCCCCCTTTGACCTTTGACCCCAAAACAATAGGGCACTTCCTTAGGTCATGAGGAACACTTGTATCAAGTTTCAGGGTCCTAGGTCAAACGGCTTTTGAGTGAGAGCACCGAAATGAAAACAAGACAGATGGATGGACAAATGGATGGTCAGACAGACAGACAGACATGGTAAAATCAGTATAACCCCCCTCTACTTTGTAGGTGGGGAGGTATAACAATCCATTGTTTTCACTACCCTAAAGGAGAGAGATTTTATAAATGTTGTGTGAAAAATTTCTCCTTTTCCAACAATGTTTTCTACTGTTCCAAAAATACTAATCATTCATTTTACATGGTTGTTTAACTCTATTCCAAATGACAATATCTTGGACTAGATCTAACTGAAAGCATTTACAGACAACAAAATAAATGTAGTTAAATAAGGAAAACATTGTGGGACAAGGAGGAAATGCTGGTTACCAGCATTTTCTTCTTTTCTCACAATGTTTTCAAAAACCTTCCTCCTCAGGTTCTTTAAAACTCAGGATTGTGTAGTAAAGAGTTAAACACAGGATAGTGTGGTAAAGGGTCAACTTACCTATAGAGTGCACAATCAATTTTCGTGTTGTCACCTTGTGCTTGGGCTACTTTCCTAGCGTAGGTCTCACAGAACAGCTTGCCATCAATCATAAAATATCCTACAGGTAGTTGGAAAGAACAGATTTCAACCAGCAGTGAAGCAAGAAAAATCTGACAGAAAGTAAACAGTCAAAATGCACCATCATAAAAGAAGGTGAATAATTCCATGTAATTACAAATTGAGTATTTACATGTACCAGATGACAAAATTTTTGATGTGTCCAAATTGAAAGCTTTGGTAGACGACAAATTTAAGTATAGCTTCAATGATTGGAAATGTTGTTAGAAGGGTAGAAAACTTTGTGGGAAAAGGAGAAAATGGTGGTTAGCAGCATGTTCTTCTTTTCCCAAAATGTTTTCAAAGGCCCTTTCCTTAGCGTCAATAAAAGCAAGGATTGTGTGGTAAAGGGTTAATCAAAATAACTTTTTTTCCCCCCCATCTTTTCAGACTTGTCAAAATTTAATGCATTTGTAGGCAACATACTAAATGTCCCTCATTTGATGGGATTTGTCTTTGAAAGGGTGGAAAACAATGTGCAATTAGGAAAAAATGTTGGTTACAATCATTTTCTCCTTCTCTTACATTGTTTTCAAAAGCATTTTCCTTGGGCTTGTGAAAGCGCAGGGACTGTATTCACAAACCATTCTTAAGAACATTCTTTGTCTTATTCTCCAGAATTTTCTAAATTTGAAAGTAATACAACTTCTGATTGGCTAAACCAAATGGTTTAGCCAATCAGAAGTTGTGTTACTTTCAAATTCAGAAAATCTTGGAGAATAAGACAAAGAAAGTTCTTAAGAATGGTTGGTGAATATGAACCCTGGATTTGTTTGGGAAGCAGATCAAATTTTTCTCCTTATAAATGTCCCTTGTTTATGTTGTTTATAGAGTTGCAGTATGCATTATGTTTTGCAATGTCCTGTATGAAAAAACAAGAAATCGCTTCACTGGCTTATAAACCATAAATACTAAACATTTCAATTCTGAGCCAAATGCTTTCAAAATGAAGACTTACAAAAGTTTTCTCTGTAAAAGCCCATGTGAAAGTTGAAACCCGCAAGGCAAAGCCATTTTTGATCCATGAGCTATAATTACTTGAACCCTGGTAGAGGTCCACAAGATAAAGCCACATGCCAAAATAATACAAGTCTATGCTCTGTGGTTATAAATAAGGTGATTTTCAAGTTTTGTCCATATGAAGCCTCTGTAAAACATAAGAACCCTGATGTAAGGCTAATTTCAAAAAAAAAAAAATCAAAACAGGAAGATTTCTTAAGTTGTCACTATGTAAGCCCATGTAAAACTTGTGACCCCTGCGGCGGGGCCAATTTTGAACCCAGGGCTAAAATTTTCGCCCGCTTGGTAGAGGCCTACTAGATATAGCAACATGCAAAATTCGGTAGCTCTAGGCCTTATGGCTAGATACAGGAAGATTTTTAAAGTTTTCTCTATATAAGCCTATGTAAAACTTGTGACCCCTGGGGCAGAGCCAATTTTGACCCCAGGGCTATAATTTGAAGAAACTTGATAGAGGTCTACTACATAAAGCTACATGCCAAATTTGGTAGCCCTATGCCTTATGGTTTCAGACAAGAAGATTTTTAAAGATTTCCAATATTTTTCAGTTTTGTTGCCATGGCAACCAGAGTTTTTGAGGGAATCAAATTCTTTCAAGAAATTCTGAAGAGGACCATGGCAGGATCATTTCTGTGAAGTTTCATGAAAATTAGATGGGTAGTTTCAGAGAAGAAGATGTTTGAAATAAAAGTTAACGCACGGACGGACAGACGGACAGATGCACGGACGCACGACGGACACCGGGCCATGACATAAGCCCGCTGGCCTTCGGCCAGTGGAGCTAAAAACAGGTTTAAATGTTGGCATTTGTAGATTTGTCCCTAAAAGGGTAGAAAACATGGTGGAAAATGGACAAAATGCTGGGTACCAGAATTTTTATCTTTTCCCAGAATTAATGGTTTCAAAAGCTTTCTTTTTATGATCATTATTTGGACTGTTTGGTGGTGGTTACTAAATCTTACTTTGTCTCAAGGTCTGAAAGTAGACTTCCAATTTATCACAATAGCTACCCTTACTAATACAATTATAACAAATTTTCTTTAATCACATGCATTTGAGGCAAGAAAATACTGCCGTGTTTGGTCGAAGCTCTATAATCAGATGCCTCATTTTCTAAAACATTACTGACCCTTACATGTATTTCTCTGAAAATAACGGTCAAAATTGATACTCATGACAAAACTACAAATTCTAACTTCTTTTGATTCAAAACAACATCATTATAATTATGCAAAATTCCTTGGACCTATTTTTCAACGGTGATGTACACATCTGTCAAAGAGGCCAATAGGCTTCATGCAAATTTTGCTACACAAGTATATGTATATATAGGCCTATGTGTTTACACATTACCAACTATTGCTCTTGAGACACAGTTATATGATAAAAAGAACCCGAGATAATTATGTTGGCTTTTAAGGTTAAATTTTTCATAAACTTGTTTGCAAAGATGTTATTAGGCTTGCTATAGTCTCACTATGTAACATTTTTTCCTGGGTTTGTTTAATAAAATTTCATCTCAAATGTCAACTCACATCAGATCCTACATTTCAGATGAAGATGATTTAGGCCAAGGTTTAGCATCCTGTAGACCTTTTCAAAGGTAAGTTCAATCATTTGAGACACATTTTATATGCCATTTGCCTACTCTACAATTTTGTTGTTTGTTAAAAATTTAAGTTGACAAGGAAAGAGTTAAAGTGGCTAGTATTTTAGCTTGTAACTCTTTACCAGACAACAAAAAATTTAGACTTGTACAGATTGAAAGCATTTGCAGATGACAAATTAAATGTGACTCAAAAAAAGGGAACTTGTCTCTGATAGGGTAAAAACACATTGTGGGAAAAGGAGAAAATGCTAGTTACTAGCTTTTTCTCCTTTTCCCACAATGTTTTCAAAAGCTTTCTTCCTCAGGTTTGTTAAAACTTGGGATTGTGTGGTAAAAGGGTAAGCAGCTTTTGATCAAGAAATAGTTTCCTACCTTTCTGTTTCAGATTAAGACCACAATTTGTACACTTAAAACAGTTCTGACAGTATGGCTGACCTTTCACCCGAACAAACACACCACTGAAATAGATAAAAAAAAGTGTCAAATTTGAAAATATTGTTGAATATTTATTTAAATTGGCTCAAAGCTACAACAAGAGAATGGCATACAGATGCCAACACTCACCAGCCAGTGCCTTTTTCTGTGAAAATTCTAAATAAACAAGAGGGCCATGATGGCCCTGGGTCGCTCACCTTAGTAGAGTGCCTTAAAGGTTTTTCTTTAATTTGACCATGTGACCTAGGTTTTGACTGCAGGTGACCCAATTTCAAATTCATACTTCATGAAGACAAACATTCTGACCAATTTTCAAGTCAACTGAGCAAAAAATGTGGCCTCAAGTGCCCTAAAGATATTTCTTTAATTTGACCTAGTGACCTAGATTATGACCCCAGGTGACCCAAATTTGAACTGGTCTTTGACTATATCAAAAGAAACATTTTAACCAATTTTCAAATCAAATGAATAATAAATGTGGCCTCTAGAGTGCCCACTAGCTATTTCTTTAATTTGACCAAGTGACCTAGTTTATGACCCCAGTTGACCCAAATTCAGACTCATGTGAGATTTTACAAAGACAAACATTCTGACCAATTTTCAAGGCAATTAAGCACAGAATGTGGCCTCTAGAGTGCCCACAAGGTATTTCTTTATTTTGACCTAGTGACCTAGTTTATGGTTCCAGGTGACCCAAATCCAAACTCATCTGGTATTTCATCAAGACAAACATTCTGGCCAAATTTCAGGTCATTTGAGCAATAAATGTGGCCTCCAGAGTGCAAACAAGGTATTTCTTTAATTTGACCCAGTGAACTAGTTTAAGACCCAAGTTGACCCAAATTAATCTTATGTGAGACTTTCTAAGACAAACTTTCTAACTAATTTTCAAGGCAATTGAGCAAATAATGTGGCCTCGAGAGTGCCAACAAGGTATTTCTTTAATTTGACCTAGTGACCTAGTTTATGACACAATTTTGAACTCAATGAACTTGTTGCGCTTAGATGGGCAAACAAACTTAGAAGAGAATCACTACATACCAAATATCAAAGCTCTACGCCTTCCAGTTTTAAAGAAGAATTTTAAAGTTTTCCTTCTTTGTTCCTATGTTCGAACTTGTGACCCCCGGGGCTGGGCCAGTTTTGACCCTGGGGCATCATATGAACGAACTTGGTAGAGGTCCACTAGGAAATGCTACATACCAAATATCAAAGCTCTACACCTTCCCGTTTAAGAGAAAAAGAAATTTAAAGTTTTCCTTCTTTGTTCCTATCTTCGAACTTGTGACCCCCGGGGCGGGGCCAGTTTTGACCCAGGGGCATCATATGAACAAACTTAGTATAGGTCCACTCTGAGATGCAACACACCAAATATCAAAGCTCCACACCTTTCAGTTTCAGAAAAGAAGAATTTTAAAGTTTTCCTTCTTTGTTCCTATGTTCGAACCTGTGACCCCAGGGGCTGGGCCAGTTTTGACCTAAGCAGCATCCTTGGAACAAACTTGGTAGAAGTCCACTAGGAGATGCTACATACCAAATATCAAAGCTCTATGCCTTCCCATTTAAGAGAAAAAACAAATTAAAGTTTTCCTTCTTTGTTCCTATGTTTGAACTTGTGACCCCGGGGGCTGGGCCAATTTTGACCCCAAGGGCATCATATGAACAAACTTAGTAGAGGTCTACTAGGCAATGCTACATACCAAATATCAAAGCTCTACGCCTTCCAGTTTCAGAGAAGATGATTCTTAGAGTTTTCCTTGTCTGTTCCTATGTTTGAACTTGTGACCCCCGGGGCAGGGCCAACTTTTGCCCCAAGGGCATCATATGAACAAACTTGGTAGAGATCCACTAGAAGATGCTACATACCAAATATCAAAGCTCCATGCCTTCCTGTTTCAGAGAAGATGATTTTTAAAGTTTTCCTTCTTTGTTCCTATGTTGGAAATTGTGACCCCCCCGGGGCGGGGCCAGTTTTGACCCCTGGGACATCATATGAACAAGCTTGGTAGAGGTCCACTAGGCGATGCTACATACCAAATATCAAAGCTCTACACCTTTCAGTTTCAGAGAAGATGATTTTTAAAGTTTTACCTCTTTGTTCCTATGTTCGAACTTGTGACCCTGGGGCTGGGCCAGTTTTGTCCCAAGGGCATCATATTAACAAATTTGGTAGAGGTCCACTAGGAGATGCTTCATGCCAAATATCAAAGCTCTATGCCTTCTAGTTTTGGAGAAGATGATTCTTAAAGTTTTCCTTCTTTGTTCCTATGTTGGAAATTGTGACCCCCAGGGCAGGGCCAGTTTTGATCCCAGGGGCATCATATGAACAAACTTGGTAGAGGTCCACTAGGAGATGCTACATGCCAAATATCAAAGCTCTATGCCTTCAAGTTTCAGAGAAGAAGATTTTTAAAGTTTTTCTTCTTTGTTACTATGCTCAAACTTGTGACTCCTGGGGTGGGGCCATTTTTGACCCCAGGGGCATCATATGAACAAACTTGGTAGAGGTCCACTAGGGAATGCTACATACCAAATATCAAAGCTCTACTCCTTCCAGCTTCAGAGAAGATGATTTTTAAAGTTTCCCCTCTTTGTTCCTATGTTCGAACTTGTGACCCCCGGGGCTGGGCCAGTTTTGACCCCAGGGGCATCACATGAACAAACTTGGTAGAGGTCCACTAGGAGATGCTACATGCCAAATATCAAAGCTCTATGCCTTCAAGTTTCAGAGAAGAAGATTTTTAAAGTTTTCCTTCTTTGTTACTATGTTGGAAATTGTGACCCCCGGGGCGGGGCCAGTTTTGACCCCAGGGGCATCATATGAACAAACTTGGTAGAGGTCCACTAGGCAATGCTACATACCAAATATCAAAGCTCTACGCCTTCCAGTTTCAGAGAAGATGATTTTTAAAGTTTCCCCTCTTTGTTCCTATGTTCGAACTTGTGACCCCCGGGGCAGGGCCAGTTTTGACCCCAAGGGCATCATACGAACAAACTTGGTAGAGGTCCACTAGGAGATGCTTCATGCCAAATATCAAAGCTCTATGCCTTCTAGTTTTACAGAAGAAGATTTTTAAAGTTTTCCTTCTTTGTTCCTATGTTGGAAATTGTCACCCCCGGGGCGGGGCCAGTTTTGACCCCAGGGGCATCATATGAACAAACTTGGTAGAGGTCCACTAGGGAATGCTACATACCAAATATCAAAGCTCTACTCCTTCCAGCTTCAGAGAAGATGATTTTTAAAGTTTCCCCTCTCTGTTCCTATGTTCGAACTTGTGACCCCCGGGGCGGGGCCAGTTTTGACCCCAGGGGCATCAAATGAACAAACTTGGTAGAGGTCCACTAGGAGATGCTACATACCACATATCAAAGCTCTGCGCCTTCTAGTTTCAGAGAAGAAGATTTTCAAAGATTTTGCTTTTTTTTTCCTTTTTGTTGCCATGGCAACCAGAGTTGTGGGTTGAATTCAATTCTTTGAACAATTTTAGTAGAGCTTCACCCAAGGAACATCCCTGCCAAGTTTCATCAAGATTGGCCCAGTGGTTTACGAGAAGATGTTTAAAGAAATTGTTGACAGACGCCGGACAACGGACGCCGGACATAGGGCTATCACAATAGCTCACCTTTAGCACGTTGTGCTAAGGTGAGCTAAAAAGGGGAATAAATTTCTCAAAAAAAAAAGTGTTGAGAGTTATCTGCTTTCTCCTATTGGTTCCCCTTTTGATAATAAACAACTAGCCCAAACTTGAAGTAAATATCTTCTGTTCACCCTTAAAGCAACTATTGAACCCAACAGATATAAATCTATGAAGAAGACCCAAATAAATGCAATGTCAAGGTTGATTTGGTCTAGACTGATGCAGCAAAGCAGACAGTGTAGATCAAAGATCAGACCACAGGTTTTGAGCAGTCTCATCTTGTCTACACTGGCTGCAAAAGCTACTATAGTTGTGAAAGGTGCTTTAACATTTTACTACGCAATCCTGAGTTTATACGACCCTGGGGAAGAAGCCTTTTGAAAACAGTGTAGGAACAGGAGAAAAAGCTGGTAACCAGCATTTTCTTCTTTTCCTGCAATGTTTTCTACCCTATCAAAGCCTACTTCCACAATTTTTGCCACATTTAATTTGGCATCTGCATATGCTTCGAGTTTGAAAAGGTCCAAAATTTTGTCGTGTGGTTAAAATAAAGATATGAGAAAATGTCAAAGTATATGCACCATAATGATGACCTGGCTATGGCAACATCTTAATAATTTCTTCAAACAAGAGGGTCATTGGCCCTAAAGCGCTCATCTGAGTAAGGTCATCTAGGATTGATAAGGCTCAAAAGATCCTGAACATGATGTCGTTAAACATATGAGTACAAGTGATCTACTTTTTGACTGGATCAGCCTATTTTTGAATTTCTAATCTGGCTCAAAATTTGGCATCTAGAGTCACACAAGGTTTTTCTAAGATTTGACCTACTTTTTAAGCTGGCGTGACTCGATCATTCTTTTCCAAGATTTCATCCAGACAAACATTATGACGAAGTTTTATGAGCATAAGGCTGTAGATGTAGCCTCTAGAGTGCACACAAGGTTTTTCTGTGATTTGGGCCCTGACCTACTCTTTGACCTGATGTGACCCAATTTAAAAATTTTCCAAGATTTTATCAAGACAAACATTCTGACCAAGTTTCATGAGTATCAGGCTGAAAATGTAGCCTCTGGAGTACACACAAGGTTTTTCTAAGATATGGCCCTGTGACCTACTCTTTGTTCCGACATGACCCAATTTCAAACTTGTCTAAGATTTTATCCAGACAAACAATCTGACCAAGTTCCATTAGTATCAGGGTGGAAATTTGGCCTCTACAGTGTACACAAGGTTTTTCTAAGATTTGGCCCCCTGACCTACTTTTTGACCCGTCATGACCGAATATCTAACTTGTTTGTGATTTTATCCAGAAAAATATTCTGATGAAGTTTAATGCATATCAGGCTGAAAATGTGGCCTTTAGAGTGCACACAAGATTTTTCTAAGATTTGGCCCTGTGACCTACTTTTTGACCCCACATGACCCAATTTCAAACTTGTCCGAGATTTTATCCAGACAAACATTCTGATCAAGTTTCATGAGTATCAGGCTGAAAATGTAGCCCCTAGAGTGCACACAAGGTTTTTCTAAGATCTGGCCCTGTGACCTACTTTTTGACCCCATGTAATCCAATTTCAAACTTGTCAAAGATTTTATCATGACAAACATTCTGACAAAGTTTCATGAGAATCTGGCTGAAAATGTGGCCTCTGTAGTGCACACAAGGTAAATGTTGACGACCGCACGACCGACGACGGTTGCAGGATACAGCACTATCACAAAAGCTCACCTTGAGCACTTTGTGCTCGGGTGAGCTCAAAACAGCCCAGCTAAAAATGTTGTTGAGCTGCTTGCATAGCAAAATAGATTTGCAGAAATAAATGAGCCATGCTCTGGCAAAAGGGGGCTTGATACATCTCTGTTATACATGATACCGATCAAGCCATCACATAATTATGAATAGCCACTTTTTTTTAACAACCCACTGAATCATGAGGTAGAATGGTCCTTTGGTATACAGAAAAATGACCAATAGCGAAAAGTTTCAGCCCAGGTCCACGCAGGCTGTCCTAGTCGATACTTTTCACAGATGCATTAAGCCCCCTTTTCAGAGCATGGCTCAAATTATGGCAAATACAATTACAAAAGTTGAATTAAAACAAATTTGCACATACTATTACTTCTTTACCAGACAACAAAATTTTAGACTGGTCCAAACTGAAAGCACTTGCAGACGTAAAATTAACTGAATTTCAGTCAAGAGGAAGAAATTTGCTTTTTGACAGGGTAGAAAACATTGTATGAAAAGGATAAAATACAGGATACCATTTTCCCCTTTTCAAACAATATTTTCAACAGCTTTCATTTCTCTTAGGGCTGATAAAATATAGGACTGTTTGGTAAAGGGATAACTGAATTAATTTTACTCCTTTCAATGTTGCTAAAATGAAGGCATTTGTCTTTGATAGGATAAAGAAATTGTGGGAAAAAGGTGTAAATGTTTTCAAAAGCCTTTTTCTTACGGTTATTATAAGTTGGGATTGTTTGGTAAAGGGTTAAGCATGATGTATATTTCTATTTGATTTCACCTGGACTACAACGTTTTGATACAAAAATTATTTTGTCTGAAAATGAAATTTCTACATATGAAAAGATGATAAGTTTTTTTGTCGAATACTTCTTGTATGATGACATTTAACAACATAATGGCACTTGCATTTAGGACTTGGGTAGAGAGTCTGGCCCTTCCACCTCAAGGGTTCCTAGTTAAACCTTTTTCTTAAACAACAAATTTTTGACTCTTTCATATTCAAAACATCTGCAGACGACAACTTCAAAATTGATAAAAATTTGCTAACAGTATCCAATTGGGTAGAAAAACATTGTGGGAAAACGAGAAAATGCTGGTTACCAGCATTTTCTCCTTTTCCTACAATGTTTTCAAAAGCCTTCTTTCCAGGGTCATGAAAACAAGGGATTGTTTGGTAAAGAGTTAAATCCAGCAATACCCAGGGTCAACCTTGGAACTATTCTTATCCAGGAGCAAGTACTGGTTAACCCTTTACTGCACAATCCCGACTTTTAATGAAAGTGTCTGAAAATATTGTGGGAAAAAGGAGGAAATGCTGGCATTTTCTCCTTTTCCCACCACATTTTTTACGCTTCCCAACACAAATTTGAAATTTTGAATCCTATTTGTTTTGTTGTCTGCAAAGGCTTTCAATTCTGACTGATTTAAATTTTTTTTGTTTGGTAAAGAGTGAAGTTTTGCAGGAAGCAATCACGAAAAGTGATTAATTAAGAAAAGTTGTTTCACAATCAATGTAGAATAAGTATGTTTAACCCTTTACCAGACGACAAACTTTTATAATAGTCAATTCTGAAAACATATGCAGACAACAAATCAAATGTGGCTAAAAGATTGAGATTTGTCTGTCAAATGTTAGAAAACATTGCTGGAAGAGAAGAAAATGCTTGTTACCAGCATTTTCTCTTTTTCCCCCAATGTTTTCATAAACTTTCTTTTTTGTGTCATTGCATGGTAAACAGTTCAACTAAACTGGTTCACAATGGTTGTTATTGAACAAATAACAAGAATATAAGTTACTTTTCACCATACTACAAAAGTTAGACTAGCCCAAATTGAAAGCATTTGCAGATGACAATCAAATGTGGCTCAATTTATACAATGGCCAACAGAATGATGGGAAAGGAGAAAACGCTGGTTCCCTTCCATTTTCTCTTTTCCCCACAGTATTTTCAAAAGCTGTCATTCTTGAGGTTGTTTAAACACAAGATTGTTTGGAAATGGCTTCACTTACGTGACTACTTTACCACAGCCAGATGCACAAAGCATACTCTCTGGTTTAGGGGCAGTAGTTTTGCCTGGGGGTGGGCCTGTGGGAGCTCTCACAGATTTGAACCCTCCAGAAGGTGGGCTGCTGCCAAAATCTTGGCCTGAAAGGTCTGAAAAAAAATTGAGATGTCAACATTGATTTTTTATCAGCCAACAAAATTTTAGAATTGTCCAAATTGAAAGCACTTGCAGATATAAAATTAATTGAAGTCTAGAGAATGAAATATGCTTTTTGAAAGGGTAGAAAACATTGTATGAAAAGGATAAAATGATGGTTACCAGCTTGTTTTTCTCAGGTTTGCTAAATTACAGGTTTGTTTAGTTAAGGGTTAATTGAATTAATTTTGAAAAGGAAAGTACTGCAAGTGAAATTATTGGAGAGATTTTAACTTAGAAGGCATACAGAAGAAAACTGGTAAACTTCAATTTCAAAATCATTGAAACAAATACAATACATATAGACATTACAGAGTATGACTTTATCTTTTATTTGCATTTGACCATCTAATGGCTGTCAATCAAACAAAATCAATAAAACAAGAGGCCATTGGCCCTAAAGCCCTCACCTGAGTAAGGTCATCTAGGATTGATAAGGCTGAAAAGATCCTGGTCATGATGAGGTAAAATGCATGAGTGTAAGTGATCTACTTTTTGACCAATTCGGCCTATTGTTGAATTTTGAATCTGGCTCAAAACATGGCCTCTAGAGTCACACAAAGTTTTTCTAAGATTTGGCCCCTTGACCTACTTTTTAACCTGACGTGGCTTGATATCATTCTTTTCCGAGATTTCATCCAGACAAACATTATGACCAAGTTTCATGAGTATAAGGCTGAAAATTTGGCTTGTACAGTGCACACAAGGTTTTTCTAAGATTTGACCCCATGACCTACTTTTTGACCCGATGTGATCCAATTTCAAACTTGTCCTAGATTCTATCAAGACAAACATTCTGACTAACTTTCATGAGTACATGTATCAGGCTGAAAATGTAGCCTCTAGAGTGCACATAAGCTTTTTCTAAGATTTGGCCCCGTGACCTATTTTTTGACCCAAAGTGACCAAATTTCCAAAGTTGTCTGAGATTTTATCCAGACAAACATTCTGACTAAGTTTCATGAGTATCAGACTGATACTTTTTGACTCGACATGACCCAATTTCCTGTATGTACAAGATAGTATGAAGACAAACATTCTGCCCAAATTTCATGAGTATCAGGCTGAAAATGTGGCCTCTAGAATGAACACAAGGTTTTTTAAGATTTGTCCCAGTGACCTTCTTTTTAACCCAATCCCATCCCATTTCAAAATTCGTCTGAGATTTCATCAAGACAATCATTCTGACCATGTTTCATAAGTATCAGGCTGAAAATGCGGCCTGTAGAGTGCACACAAGATTTTTCTAAGATTTGGCCCCATGACCTACTTTTTGACCCAACGTGACCCAATTTCAGACTTGTCCCTGACTTTATCCAGGCAGAAATTCTGACCAAGTTTCATGAGTATCAGGCTGAAAATGTGGCCTCTAGAGTACACACTAGGTTCTTCTAAGATCTGGTCCTGTGACCTACATTTTGACCTCACATAACTCAATTTCGAACTTGTCCAAGATTTTATCCAGACAAACATTCTGACCAAGTTTCTGGTCGATATGGCTGAAAATGTGGCCTCCAGAGTGCACACAAGGTGAATGTTGACAACCGCACAACAGACGACAGATGATGCACGACAGACACAGCACGATCACAAAAACTCACCTTGAGCACTTTGTGCTCAGATGAGCTAACAATCAGTAATCAGCATTTTTTCCTTTTAGAACTGAAACCGTCTCATCAATATTTTCCTCAGATGTTCTGAATCTTTACTGGTTACAATATGAATACATAAGTACATAACTGAAAAGAAATTGTCTGTAAAACACTTATACGAGTAATGATATCCGTAATTTATCCCTAAGACCTTAGTTTAGTTTAAACATATTTATTTCACATTGATTAAGAAACAAGTTCTTACAACTTATACTAATCTCTCTCGATTCTGCTTCCTGGAAACTACACCAGTACTCGCACCAAATGTGTGGGCCAATGAACAGTCCCAAAGTTGGCTCCCAGGTATCGAACTCAGGACCTTTTGATTACAAGGCAGACGCTCTACCTCACAACCACGGACAGCTAAGACTTTGATTTAATGACATATATATGAGAGTGAAACCAGTTTAAACTATGGATGCACAAGACAATTTTCGATAAACAAGAGGGCCATGATGGCCTGGATCGCTGACCTGAGACAATAGGCGAAATTTCACCCCAGGGTCATAATGATCCAATTTAAAATTTATCTGAGATATTATTAAGACAAACATTCTGATCAATTGTCAGGTCAATTGAGCTGAAAATGTGGCCCCTGGAGTGTCCAAAATGTATTTCTTCAATTTTACCTAGTGACCTAGTTTATGACCCTATGTGACCATATTTCGACCTCATCCAAGATATCAAGACAAACTTGTTAACCAAGGTTCAGATGAATTGAGCAAGAATTGCCGCCTCTAGAGTGCCCAAAATGTATTTCTGTAATCTGACCTAGTGACCTAGATTATGACCCTATGTGACCCAATTTCAAACCCATTCAAGATATCTGATTAATTTTCAGGTCAATTGAGTAAGAAATGTGGCCTCTAGAGTGTCAAGGTAAATTTTGACGATGGACATCGGACAACCACAAAAGCTCACCTTGAGCATATTGTGCTCAGGTGAGCTAAAAAGAAAGTATACAATGGTAATTTAGACAAGTGACAGGATTTTTTCAAGTTTGTTTATTTGCTAATTTTCTTTTTCCTTTTTTTTTTCAATTTCAGTAGACATGCTATTTTGAATAGTAGTAAATAATTCGTATGTGTAATTATTTAAAATAACCCTTGAAAAAAATGTCAATTGACAACATTTTTGTCAAAAACAAATGATTGTCTTCAAAAATGTTATATATAGACTCTTCTTGAAAACTAAATCTGATCACATTTTTTTTTAATTGCTGTATGGACACATACATGAAGTTTGTTTAAATACAAATGACTTTTTTCTTCATTAAGAGAACTTTACAAATGATGTACAAATTGGTCTCTGTATAACAGTTTAAAATATTTATAAATACAAACTTATTGTTAAGTAAAAATTACATGTCACCCTGTATGTTACCATCCAACCGATTTTTCCTCTGTTATTTTTAGTTTATCAAGGTTTCTAAAAATTATGATCTATATAAAGAATATCACTAAGAGACAAATTATACTGCCTTTCTTTTTAGACAGATAAACATATAGCAATCTATTAAGATAAAGGAAGACCAAGGGTTTATTTTGTATTCCTCTGATTCTGGTATACCATGTCAAGTGTTGGTTGCTGTCATAACTGCAAAATTACACTAAAGTACATGTATTGTCATATCAGTCTTACTCTTTGAATGTAATCTCTCAGCATTCTTTTTGGTTACAAATGACTGAATGTGGATTTTTATACAAGTTAAATGGGTAAGTCAAATTAACTTCTTTTGTCATTCTTACATATCAACAATAACAGCGCAGAATGTATAGAAATTTGAATCTATTCTTTGCATTCTTCCTGTCATTTCTTTCTCCCAACTGAAACAAGAGGGCCATTGGCCCTAAAGCACCCACCTGAGTAAGGTCATCTAGGATGGATAAGGCTACAAAGATCCTGGTCATGATGATGTAAAATGCATGGGTGTAAGTGATCTACTTTTTTACCAACATGATGGATTTTTGAATTTTGAATGTGGCTCAAAAGAAGGCCTCTACAGTGCACACATGGTTTTTCTAAGATTTGGCCCAGTAGCCTAGTGTATAACCCAACGTGACTCAATATCAAACTTTTCTGAGATATCATGAAGATGAACACTCTGACAATATTTCGTAAGTATCAGACTGAAAATGTGGCCTCTAGCATGCACACAAGGTTTTCCTGATGTGGCCCAGAGACCTGCTTTTTGACTGGACATGAACCGATTTCAAAATTGTTCAAGATTTCATCTAGACAAACATTCTGACCAAGTTTCATTAGTATCAAGCTGTAAATGTGGCCTCTAGAGTGCACACAAGGTTTTTCAAAGATTTGGCCCTGTGACCTACTTTTTGACCCGATGTGACCCGATTTCAAACTTGTCAGAGAAGTTATCAAGACAAATATCCCAACTTAGTTTCATGAGTATCAGGCTCAAACTGTGACCTCTAGAATGCACACAAGGTTTTTCTAAGATTTGGCCCAGTGACCTACTTTTTGACTCAATATGACCCAATTATCTACTTGTCTAAGACTTTCTTAAGATAAACATTCTGACCAAGTTTCATGTGTATCAGGCTAAAAATTTGGCCTTTAGAGTGCACACAAGGTTTTTCTAAGATTTGTCCCAGTGACCTACTTTTTGATCAGATGTGACCCAAATTCAAACTTGTCGGAGATTTCATCCAGATAAAAATTCTGACCAAGTTTCATGATTATCAAGCTGAAAATGTGGCCTCTAGAGTGCACACAAGATTTTTCTAAGATTTGGCCCAGTAACCTACTTTTTGACCCAATGTGAACTTGTCCAAGGTTTTATCATGACAAACATTCTGATCAAGTTTCATGAGTATCTGGCCTCTAGAGTGCACACAAGGTAAATGTTGACAACCACATGACGGACGCCAGACACAGCATGATCACAAAAGCTCACTTTGAACACTTTGTGCTCAGGTGAGCTATAAATCATTTAGCATATCTATCAGATGTTTTTTATCATGAAATGTTAAATATTCGGTTATAATTTTTTTCCACTATTTATATGGCTAACATTTGAAAAGCCTTGGCAATTTGGTGAAATCATTGATTCACAATCAGGAAGGGAATTATATAAAAAAAAAAAAATCTCTGCAAGTGCAGTGTGAACTTTTTAAACTGTTTGGAGCTTGTTTTAATGCATTTGCAAATGAAACAGGTGCAATTTTGGCATTTTACAAGTAACCTCCAAACAAACTAGCCTTTCTTTCAATTTTTTTTACCACTGTAACTTCAAAAACCTGAATCCAAAAGATGAAACTGCCTTTCCTCATTTTGTTCCTATTATCAGTACGTCTAGAAAAGTTATTTCATTTTTAACCCTTACAGCACCACATAAACCTTTGAAACATTTTCATCCTAGAAATATGACCCAAATAATTGCAATTTCATGTTTGCTTTTGTCTGCAGTGTCTCAGCAAAGCGGATAGTGTAGATCAAAGATCAGACTGTGTGTTTTGTGCAGCTTGATCTTGATCTGCACTGGCTGCAAAGGCAACTATAGTTGTGATAGGCCCTTTAAGGTTTAAAAGATCTTCCAGTAACTTGCACAGATCTACTATCTCAGTCATGATGGAATATTGACTGGAAGTTTTGATTCCAAGCCACATGACATCAGTGGGTGGAGCAATCTATAGTCTGTTGTATGGTTAAATTGCACAGCACATTAGTCTGTTTCTTCTTTAATTAAAAGTTCCAAAACTTTTAAAGACAGAAGACTCCTAAGGTAAAAAAAAACACCAAATTCTATCAAAATACTGTGTACAGCTTTACATTACAAAATACTTGCGTAACTCCATACATCTACATTTGAAAAGAATACAAAATCACCCACCTTTAACAGTTACTCTAAACCAGACAAAAAAATTGTAAACTTGTCGAAATCAGATATATTTGCAGATGACAAATTAAACTGGTCAGAATGATGGATTTTGTTTTAGAAAGGATATAAAATATTGCCAGAAGAGGTGAAAATGCTGTTTCCCAGTAACTGGTTAGAATCCCAGCTTGTTGAAATTCCATCCATAACTCTTTACCAAACGACACAATTTTGGACTCAAACAAATTGAAAGCATTTGCAGACGACAAAACAAATGAAATTCAAATGATGATTTCTGTCCTTGATGGTGAAGAAAACCTTTTGGGAAAAGGAGAAAATGCTCGTTACCAGCATTTTCTCCTTTTCCCAAAAGGTTTTCAAAAGCCTTCTTTTTCAGGGTCATTAAAACTTGGGATTGTGCTGTAAAGGGTTAAGGATTGATGATAATCATTTCAACAGGATTCATTCCTCTCTCACTGTTGAAAATTATTTTGACCATGTTTACATGGAAAAGCAGCCATGGGCTTGGAAAAAATGTTGTGAGAAGGAAAGGTAAAAGAAACTCCAGGAAAGCATGGATACGTGCACTTGCAGCCTTCATGTAACTAAAATACTGTTGAATCTTACACACCCAACAAACAAAATTAATCTTTGCAACAAATAACTGAAATACACACTGACAGGAAATGGGTTTCAAAAATGATCACTCAAATAAAGAAATTCAACCATGCATCGACCACAATTCCTTAGTGTTTGGCATACTATTGCAACCAATGAAATGCTCCAGTGTTTTTTTAAATGTTTGCCCTTTTATTTCTGACAAACTAAGAATAAATGTGTTTAATCCTTTAACACACAATCCCGAGTTTTAACGACCCTGGAAGAGAGGCCCTTTGAAAACATTGTGGGAAAAGGAGAAAATGCTGGTAACCAACATTTTCTCCTTTTCCCACAATGTTTCCTACCCTATCAAGGACAAACTTAGTCTTTGGGCCACCTTTGATTTGTTGTCTTAAAATGCTTTCAATTTGGACCAGTCTAGGATTTTGTTGTTTGGTAAAGAGCTAATAAACTTTCATCTCATTAACTTCAGACTCTATTATAACCCCACCTACCCCCAGTAAAACAAATGTCGCACATGGGTTATATGTTTAAGCATGGTGCAATGTAATGTTACGGGCATACTCTTTCAAAACAATATGTACTGTTGTAATTGGCCGAAAGATGTCGAACACTAAGCTGGTTAACCCTTTACAACACAGTCCTAGTTTTTATGACCCTGAAAAAGACGTCTGAAAAACATTATGGGAAGAGGAGAAAATGCTGGTAACCAGCATTTTCTCCTTGTTCTACAATGTTTTCTACCTTCTCAAAGTCAAGTTCAATCATTTGAGTGAAATGTAAATTGTCATCTGCAATTCCTTTCAATTCAGACAAGTCTAAATTTTTGTCAGCTGGTAAACAGTAAAAGGCTGATGGAGAATTTTTTAGGAACAACTAATCCTCCACATACATGGCATGCATAAAATACTAGAACTTTTCTCTTTGTAACAGACATCCCAAAATCATAATGACCCTCAGGAGAAAAGCTTTTGAAAACATGGAAAAAGAAAAATACAGGTAACCAGATTTTCTCCTCTTCCCTGAATATTTTTCACTCTTTCAAAGACAAAATGCCATCATGAAAGCTAGATTTTTAATTTTCATTTGTGATTGCTTTCAAGCGGGACAAATCTAAAATTTTGTTGTTTAGTCAAAAGTTAACATGCCTCATCTGTATGATAAGCAACAAGGAAAAAGATAATTATGAAGACGGCAATGAAATATATGGCAATCTATAATGATTACATTTCTTACATATTTTTTTTCAAAATACATCAGATAAGACGAACAACGGTTTAAAGCCACATACAGCCATCAAAGGGATTGCATAAAACTTGCCTTTAACCCTTTACCACACAATCCAAAGTTTTAACGACCTTGAAAAAGAGGCCTTTGGAAAACACCATGGGAAAAGGAGAAAATGCTTGTTATCGTGGGAAAAGGACAAAATGCTGGTAACGAGCATTTTCTCCTTTTCCCACAATTTTCTATCCTTTCAAAGACAGATTTCATAATTTGTGCATCATTTAATTTGTCATCTGCTAATGCTTTCAATTTGCAGCAGTCTAAAATTTTGTCATTTGGTAAAGAGTTAACCCTTAATCAGTGCCCCAGATAATTTTCAATGACATCAGTACAGTACTGATGAAAATCAAGATTAATCAGTACCAGCATATGGGGATCAGTACCAACATTTGGTCAACGAGACTGATTAAAGTCAAAATTGGTTTTCTTGCATTTGCTTTTATATAAGCATTACTGTAAAACTACATAACATTTTACCTAGTAAAAGTATGATGTTTACTGTACAAAGTGTAAAGCAGGTTTGTAGAAACAAATATGCAACTCATAATCTTTTTTTGAAGCGATCTTTTTTTCATGCTATTTAATTTTTGGAAAAATATTTGTGCAGGATTTGACATAAATAGGGTCGCAAATAACTTCAAAACCTGTAATTTTACGCTAGAAAAGCAGATACATGTATCATAAATACTTTTGAATTCACCAGTGCTTCAGTTTTGGAGACTTTTTTTTCTAACCTTCTAACTTGGCTCAAGTTGGCGCCACTGGCGATCAACAGAGAGCCCATCTGGGTGCATGCGCTTTTTGCTTCATATTTTTTGTGCGTGATTATTCAATTTAGAGCGTGAATTATTGCACATTTATACATAAATGGGAACAGTGCTTAAGTCTTGGCCTGTCTGATTTTATCTTTCAACGATTCTCAGTTTTGTTAGGATTATTTAGTTCTGGAGATGGATGAAATAACCTAGCCAGACGTTTCTGTGTATTCCCCGACTTTTTCGAAGCGCAAACTATTCATTCGGAACATACATGTACATAGTACGATTATCCGCTGGTCCCACGCCGTAATCGATAAAAACTTGACTAAAGCCGAGATGCAGGGTCTAATTCCGGTCGGAGCCGATTTTCCCTTTTTATTTAACGGGAAAAAATTGGAAAATTGCTCGGCAATCCCGAAAATATCTGAATGTTTGTCTGAGAAAGTGTAAGCTCCCTTTCATTGTGTACAGATTCGTACCCTATACTTTACATACCTGGAAAAACGTTCCGTATCGAGTACGGACTTTTGTAAAAAAAGATGCGTAACAATCAGATCGTCATCCGTAAATTACGTGAATACGGACCTTATCTGGAGCACTGCTTAATTAAACAATTCCAACTTCATGACCATGAGATAGAAGGCCTACAAATACATCGTAGGCAATGGAAAAAAAGCTAAAATTTTCTCCTCTTCCTGCAATGTTTTCTACCCTTTCAAAATTATATCCAATGTTTTGAGCCATATCAAATTTTTTGTCTGCTTTTTTTTGTTTTATAGTTTGGTCAAGTCTAAAATTTTGTTTGGACAAAAGTTAAACAAATAACCAACATTTTTACCTTTTCCTACAATTTTTTCTACACATTCACAGACAAATCTCACCATTTGAGCTACTTTTTATTTGTCCTGTGCAAATGCTTTCAATTTGGCCAAATCTAAAATTTCGCCTTTTAGTAAAGACTGAACATCTGACATTGTCCTCTGTGTGCTAAAGATTTGAAAAAAATATAACAGAATGAAAAATGCATAACATACTTTTGTTAACAGAATTATTAGTTTGAACAGTTTCTACTGTAGCATGCGCAGAGGGTGGGGTAACATCACTCTCAGGCGGCAAGCTGTTATTTGTGTCAGTTGGCTGTAAACGTTCATTCACATCCTCTGAGATGTCATTTGTCAATGGTGGAGGATTGGCTTCATCACCTGGATTAGAGGTTGGAGAGGTTGGGTCTGCTTGGTCTGAGTCTAGTCTCTGATATGTACCAGACATTTTAGTACCGACTGGGTCAGAATCTACATCCAAACTGAAATACAAATTTCAGAAGTATAAGTGTAACCAGTCTACACTGTGCTTACTATCAGTCTGGAGTACAGATACTTTCATGTCCCAGTATCATTCAAACCCTAAACTGCTAAAATTCAAGTGACAGGAATTCTATTTTAGCTCTAGATTCTTAGACATGAAATCATCTTCTCATAAGATAAGAGTAACACGTAATCTAAGAGAGCGATTTTAAACAAGAGGGCCATTGACCCTGAAGCACTCAACAGAGTAAAGTCATCTAGAATTGATAAAGTTGAAAAAATCTTGGTTGTGAATAACACATAAGTGTTAGTGATCTAATTTTTGACCCAACATGACCCAATTTTAAACTACACAAGGTTTTCTAAGATTTGCCCCAGTGATATACTTTTTGATGTAAATTTCAAACTTGTCAAAGAAATCATCAAGAAAAACATTATGACCAGCTTTCATGAGTATCAGACTAAAAATATGGCCTCTACAGTGCACACAACATTTTTCAACGATTTGTCCCAGTGACCTACTTTTTGACCCAACATGGCCTAATTTCGAAGTTGTCAGAGATATCATCAAGATAAACACTGAAAATTTAGCCTCTTCAGTCTTGAGTGTATACAAGAATTTTCTAATTCTTTAAAGATTTGTCCCAGTGACCTAATTTTTGACCCAACATGGCCCAATTTCAAAGTTGTCCGAGATATCATTAAGACAAACACTGAAAATGTGGCCTCTTAACCCTTTACCGCACAATCCCGACTTTTAACCTGAGAAAGATTAGCCTTTTGAAAACATTTTGGGAAAAGGAGAAAATGCTGGTAACCAGCATTTTCTCCTTTACTAACAATGTTTCCTACCCTTCCCTTAATAAATTCCAATTCTTGAGTTACATTCATTTTGTCATCTTAAAATGCTTTCAGTTTTGACTAATCTAAAATTTTGTTGCTTGGTAAAGAGTTAAGAGTACACAAGATTTTTCTAAGATTTGTCCAAGTGAGTTTCTTTTTGATCTAACACGGCCCAATTTCCCACTTGTCTGAGATATGATCAAGATAAACATTCTGACCAGTTTCATAAGTATTGGATGAAAATGTGGCCTCAACAGTGCATACAAGGTTTTTCTAAGATTTGTCCCAGCAACCTACTTTTTCACCAGACATTGTCCAACTGAACATGTGCAAGATATCATGAAAAGAAAAAAACATTCTGACCAAGCTTCATGAGTATCCGACTGAAAGTGTGGCATCTAAAGAGCACACAAAATAATTGTTGATGATGGCACAACGGACATTGCACATTGGATGATGGACACAGTACGATCACAAAAGCTAACCTTGAGCGCTTCATGGTCAGGTGAGCTAAAAAAGATGGCATAAGAGATACTAGCACATGATTAATGAAACTCCTGTAATTCAGTACCAAGATAATGAGATGATACCACATTGCACATTGAAACGAAATTTCAATTTACCAGTAGATATTTTTTTTAAATCAAATGTTAACCCTTTACCAAACAACCCTGAGTTTTAATAACCTTGAGGAAGGCAGCTGTTGAAAACACTGTGGGAAAAGGAGAAAATGCTGGTAACTAGCATTTTCTCCTTTTCCCACAATGTTTTCTATCCTTTCAAAGACAGATTAAATAAATTTTGCATCATTTGTTGTCTACGAATGCTTTCAATTTGGAGCAGTCTAAAATTTTGTTGTTTGGTAAAGAGTTAACCCTTAATTACCAAACAACCTGGAGTTTTAACTACCCTGAGGAAGGCAGCTTTTGAAAACATTGTGGGAAAGGGAGAAAATGCTGGTAACAAACATTTTCTCCTATTCCCACAATGTTTTCAACCTATTCAAGAACAAATACTATAATCTGAAAAACGTGTGAATTCTCGTTTGCAAATGCTTTCAATTTGGTCTGGTCCAAAATTTTAATATGTGGTCAAGGGTTAATCAATCTTATCCAAGAAAAAGGAGCAGTTTCTGTTAAAAATGTTATGTCTGAAAATGCATGTGGACTGTACAAGAATGGGTTATGGGGTAACAAATAAAACAAGTTATTTCATTGAAATGATATCACCCACCGAAAAAGACCTTTTCTGATGGAAGCATATAAAAGGTATTGTATTTTGAATGTATGTGTGGCCTTTTTGTTATTCATCCATAATGAAATTATACATTAAGCCTTCTTTTTCTATGACATAGCATTTCGTTACATAAAAACAAGTAATAATTGTCTGTGGCTTATGATAAACATGAAGTTTCATAAAATTTTGTCCACTAGTCAGAGATATTGGTCCATAATGGAAATACCCATCAAGCCCCCTTTTTCCATGACATGACATTACATAAAAAAACCAAAAATATCAGCAGACTGTCATAAGGAACACATGTATGAAGTTTCATCAAATTTCATCAAGGATTTAGAAGATTTCTGTCCGAAGGGACAAAAGGACAGACAGACAGACAAATGGACTGTGCAAAAACTATATCCCCTTGCCTTCGACAGGGGATAAAAAGAAACGAAATAAGTACAAAAAAAGAATGATTCCATTTCATATCCATTTGCTTAGGTATGAAAAAGAGTGCTGGGGTGTGGGGAGGGGGGAATGGGAAAGAGAAATTTGTGGTGGTATTAATTTACAGTAGAAGCCCTTGTTCATTGGTGTCATAGATGGGCTCTCAAAAAGGCCTGTAGAGGCCCACATAATAACAATGTCAACGTTTTTCACCAATCACAAAATGTCCACACTTCTCACTAATCACAAATTACTATTTATTCATTTAAATCTAATACCAGGAGGTGGGTCAAAAACCAGCTTAATATACAGCTAGACAGAAAAACTGACATTGTATGTGCAGGTATCTTGTAGCAATTTGTTCCAACAGGGCGAAATTTCATGTAATATCAAGGGATGTGGTCACCACAAATTGGAAAACACAAAATACAGTACTTGGCTGGTATTCACCAACCATTCCCAAGAACATTTGTAGTTTTATTCACAAGAATATCTTAAGTTTGAAAGTAATATAACTTCTAATTGGCTTAATTCACAAAATGGTCGAGCAATTCAGATTAGTTGTGCTCTTTATTAAATATAAAATTAGAGTAAAATTCAGAAAGGTTGGTGAATACAGACTCCAAAGGAACAATGTAACTTTGGAAAAATTGCTAATAATAAGCCTTTTTTTCCATTTGTCGATATGCTTTCCAAATAGCAAAATGTGCCTCCATGAATGAAATGGTTTTGTGACTCTTCACCAAACAACAGATTTGTAGAAAATGAAAGCATTTCCAGACGACAAAATAAATTTGACTGAGAAGTTGAAATATGTATTTGCCATATTCAATATTATTTCTGCAAAGAATTTACAAACACACCTTTAACCCTTTACCACACAATAATGACTCTGAAAAAGAAGGCTTTTGAAAACATTGTGGGAAAAGGAGAAAATGCTGGTAACCAGCATTTTCTCCTTTTCCCACAATGTTTTCTACCCTTTCTGATACAAATTTCAGTCGCATTTATTATGTTGTCTGCAAATGCTTTCAATTTGGACAAGTCTCAAATTTTGTCGTGTGGTAAAGAGTTAAAATTTTGTAGAAGGTTACAGATTTTATGGTCATTCAGAAAGAGTGAGTCTAACAATAGTAATTGAGCTGTGCTCTGTCAAAAAGGGGCTTAATGCATCTGCAAAAAGTATTGACATGTGTTTGCCTGTGCAGTTCATTGCACAATGACATGGGTAAAAAACTGTTTGGTATTGGTCAGTTTTTTGCATGTCAAAGGACCAGTCTACCTCATACATGTAATTCAGTTAGTTGTTTGACAACATGGATTTTATAGATCCATAATTATATCATCACTTGCTTGGTATAATACAACATGGAGATGTATTAAATCCCCTTTTCACAGAGCATGGCTCATTAATATTACTCTTTTTGCAAAAAAATAAACGTACAAAACATAGTACTATGTTCAGGAAGCTTAGTTCTGGCAACGTAATTTCTGTCCTTCAACTTATTTTCAGAAACAAATTGAGGACATAAACCCCTCATGTTTGACTGGTTTTCTGATAAACAACAAGGAATAATAATCTGAAATACTGATAGACTTGGCACAGTCTTAATGTCAAGGTTATTTTCTAACGACTCTTCCAACAGGTAATTACATTAGGAAGCTGGAACTTTAGTGCGATGAAAGCTGACAGTCAGTTACTTAGCCCTTTATCACACGATCCTGTAGCTGAAATGTTTACCACACAATCCCAACTTTTGATGACCCTGAGAAAGAAGCCTTTTGAAAACATTGTTGGAAAAGGAGAAAATGCTGGTAACCAGCATTTTCTCCATTTCCAACAATGTTTTCTACCCTTCCCGAAACAAAGTTCAAATTTTCAGTCACATTTATTATGTCGTCTGCAACTGCTTTCAATTTGGACTAGTCTAAAATTTTGATGTTTGGTAAAGAATTAACAACCCTGTGCACCTTTCAAAAACATAGTGGGAAATGGAGAAAATGCTGGTAACCAGCATTTACTCCTTTTCTCATAATGTTTTCTACCCTTTGACAGATAGAAATCATCATATGAGTAAATATTATTTTGTTGTCTGCAAATGTTGTCAATTTGAGTAAGTCTTAAATTTTGCTGTTTAGTAAAAGTTAACACCTCGCAATGCCCTTAGAATTTTGTCCTTTGGTAGAGTTAACAGAACAAAAGAAACGCTTCTATTCGAGTTCTCTTTTACTCTTTTTTCTCTCTTATTAACAGAAACTTTTACAAATCAGGGGTTTCTAAACAGAATAACAGAATATCATTATTTACATGTAACTCTTTACCACATAATCCAGTGTTTAAGACCCTGAAGAAGAAACCTTTTGAAAACATTGTTGGAAAAGGAGAAAATGCTGGTAATTAGCATTTTCTCCTTTACCCACAATGTTTTCTACCCTATCAGAGACAGAAATCATCACTTGAACTACATTTATTTTCTCATCTGCAAATGCTTTCAATTTAGTCTAGTCCAAAATTTTGTAATTTGGTGAAGAGTTAATGGAATGAAAAGAATTGTGTGAAAAGGAAGAAAATGCATGCAGGTGCCTAGCCAGGCAGGAACTTAGAAGCCCTGGCTTTACTTACAATCAATTTTTGAAAGAACATGCATGCTTTTTTGAGAAAGAAAGGTAAGCAACATGGTCAAATATATGGAAGCTTGGCCAAGGCCTAAGTCATGGGCTTCATCTTCACTACATACCTGGCTGTGCCCCTGGCTTTAAGAAGCAATTTCATCATTCAATTTTGCCACAACATATAAGTCAAGCTTTGTGAAATACTGACCCTGGTCAGCCTGCACAACCCTACAGGCTGACCTAGGCCAAAACTTTTCGCTATTGGTAAATTTTCTGTATGTCCATGGACCCGTCTACCACATGATTCAGTCGTTTGTTAAAAAAAAAAAAGTGGCTGTTATGGATCCATAATTATGTGATGGCTTGATTGGTACAATGCATCATGGAGATGCATTAGTGCCCTTTTGCCAGAGCATGGCTCATATGTTTTGTAACTGGGTAACTGACTAACTAAAACACAAATACAAGTTTTCATGTCACCTATTTTACACAGCTTTTGACCAGTTTTGAAAACAATGTGTCTATAGGATGCTGTCACTTGTTACAAGCAAAGAAAGCAATTTTTTCCTATGGTACATGTATTTTACTGTCCTTTCTGTCCCTTCAACTAGCTCTTTATTATGCTGTACAGAAAATGGGCTAACACTTCACTAGGCAACAAAATTTCACACTTGGTCTAACTTGAAAGTATGTATTTTGCAGATGACAAATACCGGTACATGTAAACATGGCTCATATTATGAGATTTGTTTTTGAAATGTTAGAATGGCAGTAAATGCTGGTTACCAGCATTTCTCTCCTTTTCCCCATGTTTTCAAGAGCACTTTCCCTAAAATTTGCTAAAACAGAGATGTTTGATAAAAGGTAAAACACCACATCCTTTTATTTCCAACTTTCAGGTTTCCAGGTACAATGTATAAATATACACCCACAATCTCTATGCCTAGCTTTCTCTGAGTGCTTTTTTGCCATCCACGTAACTTCCTATAACTCAACAAAAATGCATTTAGACGTATCCAAATTGAAAGCATTTGCAGACCACAATCTAAATTTTGCTCAAATGATGGAATTCGTCTTTGATATGATAGAAAACATTGTGGGGAAAGGAGAAAATGCTGGTTACCAGTATTTCTTTATCTGTATTGTTTTCAAAAGCCGTCTTTCTCAGGGCCATTAAAAGTCGGCAATGCGTAGCAAAGAAATAAACATCAGAATCGATATAGACCAATTGTGTTTTCTCACAAAATGACACAATCTTGAGACATGTTATGCAATTTTCAAGTTTCATGCGTTTTGCTGTCATACTCAATCCTTTTATGCATGTAACCCTTTACAAAACTATCCCATGCTTTGAAAACCCTGAAGAGGAAGGCTTTTGAAACATTGTGGGAAAACACAGAAATGCTGGTAAGCAGCATTTTCTCCTTTTCCCACATTTTCTAACCTTTCAAAGACAAATACCATTATTCTGAGCATCATTTGTTTTCCTGTCTATACATGCTTTTAATCTGGACAAGCTTCTAGGAAAGAGTTAATCAAGTGTCTACAGATTGTGTGAAACTATACCCATATGTGAAGAGGTGAGTGAGTGAAGAAAATTTGCCACATCTCTGTACCTCCTACATTATACAGACAACATTTTCATTTGAATCTTGCTGCAGACCATAAAGTGCTCATTTTTTGTCCTCACAATGGTTGCACTTATATTTATGCACTGAAGCTTAATTTGTGTTAAATATGCATATGTAAGTTATGAAAAGTTTATTCAACTCTTTACCAAATGACAAAAACTTAAGACTGATCCAAAATGAAAGCATTTGCAGACAACTGATTAAATGTAGCTCAATTGATGGAATTGTGTCTAAAAGAGTAGAAAACATTGTGTGAAAAGGAGAAAATGCTGGATACCTTTATTTTCTCCTTTTCCAACAATGTTTTCAAAAGTTTTATTCTTCAGGGCCTTTAAACTCAGGGTTGTGTGGTAAAGATGAAGCCTTTACCACACAATCTTGAGTTTTAACAACCCGGACAAAGGAAGCTTTTGAAAACATTGTGATAACCAGCATTTTCTCCTTTTCCCACAATGTTTTCTGAGTCAAACTTATTTTGTCTTCTGAAAACGCTTCCAATCTGGACTTGTCTCAAATTTTGTTATTTGGCATGAGTGAAGGAGGCAATGATTCTATCCATTATCCAGGGCCTCAAACAAAAGTTCTGTGTAACCCAAATAATCCTGTTTTGCCACCCTGAGGAAGATCCCTTTTGAATACATCGTAGGATAAGGATAATATCTGAAAGATACTAAACTTTTGCCTGGCATAATGCTCAGGCACCGATCACAGAGTTAGTAGCACATACAAGTACAATATAATGGCTTGTTAAATACTGACAGATTGTAACCGGATCTTCAGGCATTGCTCTTGTTTGTTTGTGTACCAAAGAAGCCAATGCCAAATATGTAACACCCTAATACCATGTACCCAATGAGAAACAAGAGGGCCAGAATGGCCCCCAATTGCTCACCTGAAAACATAATGTGTAGTCAGTTTAAGAACAAGAAATAATAATGCTTTCACAAATTAAGCCTATCATTGCTCTCTAGGAGAGACAAATTTTGAGCCCAGGGTTGTAATTTGTACAATCTTGGTACAGGTCCACTAGATCAAGCTACATACCAAATATTACAGCCCTAGGTCAAATGATTGAATTGGAACAAGAGAATTTTTAAGTTCCCACTATGTAAGGCCCATGTAAGATTTGTGACCCTTTGGACAGTGCCACTTTTGACCAAAGGGCTAATATGAATTGACTAAAGGGCTAATATGAACAATTGTGATTAAGGTCCTCCAAAATGATTGAGAACATAAGGATTTTCTCAATACAAGCCTGCGTAAATTTGTGACCCTGGGGAAGGGCCACTTTTCACTCCAGGATAAAAATTTGCGCAATCTTGGTAGAAGCCTATGAGATGAAAGTACCAACCAAAAGTGACAGCATTAGGCCTCCTCTCCTTGTTTTCAACGTTTCATTGTATCAGCCCAAGTGCAATTTGTGATCCCCAGGTCAATGAACAGATACAGACTGAACATAATAGCTCACAATGGAGTACCAGTGTAACTGAACTCAGCTAAATATCTGACAATGACAATATGAGTTTTGACACTTTAGAGAAAAATATTCTCATCATTAAATATCAGTTTGGATAAGGCTGCTTAATGAACTTCAAACTCTGATTATGCCTTCGTACAATTTTTAAAAAGTGGCAAGTGATGAATTAGGAAAGAAACAAAATGAAGCAAACTGCATGGTGCAGCACCAAATAACTGGACAATAACTTTATAGATAGCAAACATTCCATTACTAAGTACTTTGTGTAACACTAACCTAAGGAATGTATGACACAAGAATTTAAGTACAAAAAACTTTAACCTCGCCTTTACCACACAATCCAAACTTTTAATGACCCTGAGAAAGAAAGCTTTAGAAAACATGGTGGAAAAAGGATAAAATACTGGTAAACAGCATTTTCTCCTTTTCCCAAGATGTTTTTTACTCTTCTCAACACAAATTTCAATTTTTCAGTCACATTTATGTTGTCGTCTGCAAATGCTTTCAATGTGGACAAGTTTTTCCTATTTTTTATGGGTAAAGAGTTAATAAATGTTTATTGCATGGGGTTGATGCAGGGAGGAGACAAGTGCATTCTTGTTCAACCTTTCATCAGACAATCTATTGTTTTAATAGTCCTGATAATCAAGGCTTTTGAAAACATTGTTGAAATGACGAAAATGCTGGTAACCAGCTATTTTCCACTATGTTTTCTATCTTTTTCTATCCTTTCATAGACAAATTCCATCCTTTGAGCCAAATTTGATTTCAAGTTGAATTCTAACATTTTTTCTTTTGGTATAGATCTACAGTTAATCCTTTACCAGACGATAAAATTTTAGCCTTGTCCAAATTGAAAGAATTTGCAGATGACAAATTCATTGTGGCTAAAATGGTGCAATTCTTCTTTGATAGGGTTGAAAACATTGTAGTAAAATGAGAAAATGCTGGTTACAAGCATTTTCTGGTTTACCCATAATGTTTTCAAAAGGCCTCTTTCCGAGGGTCGTTAAAAGGCTGCATTCTGCGGTAAAGGGTTAGTATTCACTTGTCTCCTTTTTGTATCAACTCAGCAAAATTTACACTGATACAATTTTTCCAGAAATTAGTAAAAGTGCTTTCATGTTTATTTGTGTATACAGAAATTTCAATACATTACATGATTTATTGTAGTTTTTAACCCTTCACCACACAATCCCGAATTTTAACGACCCTGAAGAAGAAGCCTTTTGAAAACATTGTGGGAAAAGGAGAAAATGCTGGTAACCAGCATTTTCTCCTTTTCCCACAATGTTTTCCACTCTTCCCAAAACAAATTTCAAATTTTGAGTCACGCTTATTTTGTCATCTGTAAACACTTTCAATTTGGACTGGTGTAAAATTTTGTCGTTTGGTAAAGTGTTAATCAACATTTTTAACCCTTTACCAGAGGACAAAATTTTGGCCTGGCCCAAATTGAAAGCATTTGCAGACAACAAATTAAATTTTGCTCAAAACATAAAATTTGTCTGTCATATAGTAGAAAACATTGTTGGAAAAGGAGAAAATGCTGGTTACCAGCATTTTCTCCTTTTCCAACAATGTTTTCAAAAGGCTTCTTTCCGAGGATCGTTAAAAGTCAGGATTTTGTGGTAAAGGGTTAATTCATATCATGCAACATCATCATTCACAAAAAATTTATAATAAAGTCTTAAAGAAATATTCCTGTTCTGGATGTATGTAAAATACTGGTATTAAGTTAAAAAAGTATATATTAGTAAAGGTCGAAATCCTTTGAAATTGTAAACCCCTTATAAAACTATTCTGTACTTAAATGTACTTGATTAAGAAGGTTTTTTAACTCTTTACCAAACAACAAAATTTTGCAAGCATTTTGCAGACAACAAAATATATGTGACTGAAATTTGTTTTGCGAAGGGTAGAAAACATCATGGGAAAGAAAATGCTGGCAACAAGCATTTTCTCCTTTTCCCACAATCTTGTCAAAAGCCTCTTTTTTTCAGGGTTGTTAAAACTTGGGACTATGTGGTAAAGGGTTAAAACCATGTGGGGATCAGGGAAAATGCTGCTAATTAGCATTTTCCTCTTTCAAACAATGTTTTCTTCTCATTCAAAGAAATATCCCATCACTTTGCTCTTTACCAAATAAAAAATGTTAGACTTCTCTCAAGTTAAAATGTTTGCAGATGAGAAATTAAATGATTCAATCTGTCTATGAAAAGATAGAAAACACTGTGGGAAAAGGAGAAAATGCTGGTTACCAGAAATTTCTGCTTTACCCACAATGTTTTCAAAAGACTTCATCCCCCATGGTCATTAAAACTCTGGGTTGTTTGGGAAAGGGTTAAACCACAATAATCTGTCACCTGCAAATGCTTTCAATTGACCTTTCTGCAAACGCAAGTTTGGCACGCCCAACTTAGTAACGCGGTATTTCCGTCATTAGGCCCGACAAACAAACCAGAAAATGGCGCTGGATACATAGAGAAAGAGAGATTATTTCAGTTTTATTCTAGCTTATGTTTCGCTATAAATAAAGTACCCAAAGCTTTTTTCCTCATCGGTCTTTTCAGTTTGGACTAAATCGGCAAAGTAACAAGAAAAAATACTTTGAATAATGTCATATTTATGAGAAATCGAAAAATGAAAACAGTGCAAGTATGTTCATTATTCCATGTTTGGTCACAGCATTTAAACTAAAAATTCATTGTAAGTAGATTGTTGTCGGCATTATCCATAAGTTATAATAGGGGCTTAGGTTTTTAAGACATTTCGTCAGTACATAACATGTCCATTTGACTTTAAACAATATGAGAAAAGGATTTACAATTTAACCCTTTACCACACAAACCCTTGCTTTAACGACCTTGAAGAGGGAAACTTTTGAAAACTTTCTCTTTTTCCTTAATGTTTTCTACCTTTTCAAAGACAAATCTCATCATTGGAGCAACGTTTAATTTGTCAACAGCAAATGTTTTCAAAACAGACAAATCTATTCTTTTGTTGTCTGGTAAAGATGTAATTAAAACCTCTAACGCTTGTTTGAGTGAAAATCAAGAAGTTTATTGCAAGTAATCAATTAGTTGATTTGTCATATTTTTAACAGATATAATGTTGTAAAAAACTTTCTAATTGGGAGTATATTTTGTCACTTGGGTGATTGTTAGGATTATACTGATCTGGAATGGACGTGCATTTATCAATCAGGCAACAATCTTTGGGAAAACAAACAATCGTTCGAGCCAGGCAAAAGTGACATGAACAGTCACATGCAATCAGGTGTATGAAGCAAGAATAAAATATGAATGCTCTCTATAGTGTTACAACAAGAATCATAGGATGATATTCGCAATGTCAACTTCTTTTTGAAACAGCGTGACGAGTAGCTATCAATAAAATATCCTTCTTCCTGTCACTCATTTGGTATGTAATGATTATGACTGTCTAGGAGTATTGGTTTGGAATTTGAAAGATGTACGTGCAGTTAGATTTCAATACAGGTAGTTTAACAAAACAGTTTGGCATAACCGCTCTTTCTTTCCTGAAAGACTGGAAAAAAAAACCCCTGCTTTTCTATCGTTTGGTAGAGTGGCTATGGTGTCTATGGTTGTGTGGTGTCCGTGGTTGTGAGGTAGAGCATCGGCCTTGTAACAATAAGGTCCCGAGTTCGATACCCAGGAGTGGGTGTCAACTTTGGGATTTTTCATTGGCCCACACATTTGGCGCGAGTACTTGTGTAGTTCCCAGGAGAATCGAAAGAGATTAGTTTAAGTTGTAAGAACTTGTTTCTCAATCAATGTAAAATAAATATGTTTAAACTAAACTAAGAGTGGATGGTTTTTTCGGATTCCTGGTTAAATCTACAGGCGACATTTTACGTAGATCTAGGTTTTTGGAATGGATAAATTTAGTTTTCCTTTCAAGGTATTTAATTTAACAATTACCTTAACACATGATTCTTACGTGTAACTTTAATCCATTTTGAAATAATTATTTTATAATCTAGTCTTAGAACTATGGTTTAAACAAAAAGAAAACAATAACATTGTAAAGTCTATCACTTTGTCTGACCCATGTGTTTACATGTCACGCTATACAGCGTTTTGATTGGCTGATAGGACCTGTCAATCAAAATCAGCAGAATGGTCAATTTTGACAAGTTTAAATTTTGTCATCTGGTGAAGAGTTAAATCAAACAATCCGCTAATCATGAAGCCTTACCAGGTACATGTTTTTTGATTATTTGTGGGTATTTCTCAATGCAGGAAATAAGCATGGCCCAAAGAAAGGGATTTTAATGTTGAAAGGGTAGAAAACATTGAGGGAAAAGGAAAAAAGACTGGTTAACACCATTTCCTCCTTTTCCAAAAAAGATTTCAAAAGCCCTCTCCACCAGGGTTATCAAAACTCAGTATTATGTGTTACAGGGTTAACCCTTTACCAAACAATCCTGTGTTTTCACGTCCCTGAGGAAGAGACCTTTTGAAAAAATTGTGAGAAAAGGAGAAAATGCTGGTTACCAGCATTTTCTCCTTTTCCCACAACATTTTCTACCCTGTTGAAAAACCTTTGGTTCATTTGTACCACTTTCAAATTTGTTGTCTGCAGATGCTTTGAATTTGGAAGGGGCTAAAATTTGTCGTTTGGGAACGGGTAAATGATATCATTATACAGATGATGATGATTACCATATCATAAGCTGTAACTACCCCCTACCCACAGGCTGAATTTACTGATTATCATGGATAGGTGTTATCATATACAAATCTGTTATGAAAGCAATAGTTTCAACAACATAAACAACATGTTACATCAATCAATTACTTTGCTGCAGCATGATGAGCGAGGGTTGTTCTGAAAGTTTTGAGACCCTGTTAATATCTTCTGAACTCACATGGTAAAGATAATACATACCAGCATGTCTCCTGAGTTTTGTGCAAATTATCAATTTTATCAGATCTATATTAATACCATATGTTGAGTGTCATGGAATACTATGAAATTAGACGTTTTCTCAAATATTCCATGCTTCTGAAACCTTTTGTAAAAGCCATATATAGCACAAAAGAATCAAAAGAAATTATGGAAAGATGTATGTCTATTAAAATGTAGAAGCCAAAGGACAAACAATGGTTACAGCAACTCAAAATGAGAGATGCTGCTGATGTTTGTGAATGGCTGACGTTAACACTGAAAGTCAAGCACAGAGCATTCATTAAGCATTATCTCCTATGGAAAAGGATGGCTTCATATCAGGAGTAAAGCCCAACTACAGTGATAAAAAGGGAAATTTAGATGTACCAAAGGATTACACAAGATTGATTCCTTATGCCCTTTTCTGCAGAAGAAAGAAATTAGCATTTTGAGAAATTTTAATTTGATGTTGCATTATGCAGGCATTAACAAACTACTCTGTGATGAGTTACAGTTGCATATTTAACCCTTTACCACACAATCCCGACTTTTAATGACCCTGAGGAAGAAGCCTTATGAAAACATTGTGGGGAAAAGGAGAAAATGCTGGTAACCAGCATTTTCTCCTTTTCCCACAATGTTTTCTACCTTTCCCAAAACGAAATTCAATTTTTCAGTCACACTTATTTTGTCATCTACAAATGCTTCCAATATGGACCAGTCTAAAATTCTGGCGTGTGGTAAAGGGTTAAACATCCATAGTGATTAAACACCTTGTCCATTTTCAATACAAATTTTAAAAAATTTTCATCACAGCATCTTTGCAAGCCAAGGATACTAACTCCACTTTGTTCATTATGTACCTTAGAATCCTTGGCTTGCGAAGATGTCATCACAGGTGCTTTTCATTACAAGCAAAGTCTGGATATAATCAATGATAGTCTCAAAACTTTTGGAACAACCCCAGTAAAGTGCATTCCAGTTAATAAAGCTCCTACCCCAACTATGAGACTTTACTCTCTCAGCACAAAATAATCACTTAACCCTTTACCACACAATCCCAACTTCTAACGACCCTGAGGAAGAAGCCTTTTGAAAACATTGTGGGAAAAGAAGAAAATGCTAGTAACCAGCATTTTCTCTTTTTCCCCACTATATTTTCTACCCTTCCCAAGACAAATTTCATTGTCTGATCTACATTAGATTTGTCGTCTGCAAAAGCTTTCAATCTGAACGAGTGTAAAATTCTGTCTTTCGGTAAAGAATTAACTATTTTTTTTCTGGATAACTGTAAATACAGTCTACTGGAACTTACAAAGATTTTAATCTTACAAGCTAGACTAAATGAACAGACAGTTTTGATTGAAGACCAGACTACAAGTTCAATGCAGTTTGATCTTGATCTATGTCATTTTAAAAAGTGTCTGTTTTCACCTATGGCGCTGAAAGGGTCAATCAGATAATGAAGAAGACAAGTAATAAATGTTTCTCTCATTAGTTGATAAGCATCTTCTTTCTGTCTATTTTTCATACAAAATTAGTAAACATACATGTACTTTCAACCCTTTACCAAACAATCACAACTTTTTAACGACTCTGAGTAAGAAGCCTTTTGAAAACGTGCGAAAAGAAGAAAATGCTGGTAAGCAGTATTTTCTCCTTTTCCCACAATGTTTTCTGCCCTATCAAGAACCAATTTCATCATTTCGGCGACCTTTCATTTGTTGTCTGCAGATGCTTTCAATTTGGACTAGTCGAAATTTTTGTTGTTTGGAAAAGAGTTGACCTTCTACCAATGAAAAAGTTGACGATGTTTCCAAATCAGAAACATTTACAAACAAAAAACCTGTCTCAAAAAAGGATATCTGTCTTTGAAAGGGTAGAAAACATTGTGAGAAAAGGAGAAAATTCTAGTTACCACCCTTTTGCCCTTTACCCAGAATATTTTCAAAAACCTATCTTTCTAGTGTTATTAAAACAAGATTTTCTGGTGAAGGTAAACATTACCCTTTGCCAAACAATCCTAAGAAGCTTTAACTTTTTACCACACAGCAAAATTTTAGATTAGTCCAAATCGAAAGCATTTGCAGACCACAAAATAAATATGACTGAAAATTTGAAATTTGTTTTGGGAAAGGTAGAAAATATTGTGGGAAAAGGAGAAAATGCTGGTTACCAGCATTTTCTCCTTTTCCCACAATGTTTTCAAAAGGCTTCTTTCTTAGGGCCATTAAAAGTTGGGATTGTGTGGTAAAGAATTAATGATACTGAGAATGTAGGGTTGATAAACATTGTGGGAAAAGGACAAAATGTTGCAACCAACATTTTCTCCTTTTCCCGCAACATTTTCTACTCTTATAAGGACATTTGACATCATAGTTGATTTCTTGTCTCAAAATTCTGTTACTCCTTACCAAATGGTGAAATTTTTGACAAAATTGAGAGCATCATCAGATCTGATGACAAATTAAATGTAGCTCAACTGATGATTTCTGTCTTTAATAGGGTAGAAAACATTGTGGGAAAGGGAGAAAATGTTTGATTCCTGTAACTTATCTTTTGCCAACAATGTTTTCAAAAGCCTTTCCTGTTAGAGTTGTTAAAACTGTATGGTAAAGGGTTAAATGTCATTTTCCAAGAAGATGATTTAAGCAGAAACAGAAAATCAACCCTTACACCATTAACTCTTTATCAAACGACGAAATTTTAGACCAGTCTAAATTGAAAGCTTTAGAAGACTAAAAAATAAATGTTACTCAAAAATTGAACTTTGTTTTTTGGTATAGTAGAATACACTGTGCGAAAAGGAGAAAATGCTGGTTACCAGCATTTTCTTCTTTTCCAACAATGTTTTCAAAAGGCTTTTTCCTAAGGGTCCTTAAAAGTCAAGATTGTTTGGTAACGGGTTAAAGATAAAAACCCGGGCCGTGTTTTGCGAAAAAACTAAAGTCTATTATTTTGCTAAAATGGACATACAGATTTATAGTCCAACTTTATTCGAGTTCATTTTTGAGATGCATTTCACTAGTAGAAACAGACTTGAGTAACATTCTCAAATCCTTAGCTGGCAAAATGTTTCAGATGCAATCAGCAAAATTAACAGACTTAACTTGGTTAAGAATTTAACTCTTTACCAAACAACAAAATTTTAGACTGGCCCAAATGGAAAGCATTTGCAGAAGACAAATGTGGCTAAAAAATTGAAATTTGATTTGGGAAGGGTAGAAAACATGGGGAAAAGGAGAAAATACTGGTCACCAGCATTTTCTCCTTTTCCCACAATGTTTTCAAAAGGCATTTTCTTCAGGTTTGTTAAAAGTTGGGACTGTGTGGTTAGGGGTGAAGTCCATTTTTTGCTGTGCCTAGTCTGAAATAATTTATCATCTCAGGATTTGGAAATATTACTCAAGTCTGTTTCTCAAGTGACACCAAGTTTGTTTGGCCAGTTTTTCAGAAAATTTCAACGACACAAAATTTTACGCACATGTGAAGATGGCTTAAAAATTAAAGTAGAATTACATCTAGAAAGCACACGGAATTACCAAGGCGTTTATATTTTTACTGAAAATTTCCAATATCAATACAAACGATAATAATAGCCATTATTGCATGGCAAGGGATAAATAAATTTTAACTCTTTACCACAAAATTCCGGGTTTTAACGACCCTGATGAAGAAGGCTTTTGAAGACATTGTGGGAAAAGGAGAAAATGCTGGTAACCAACATTTTCTCTTTTTCCCACGTTTTCTATTCTATCAAAGACGAATCCTTGTATGTGAGCCTTGTTTGCTGTCTTCTGCAAATGCTTTCAATATGGGCCAGTCTAAAATTTTTTGGCGTGTTAAAGGGTTAAATACTTGAAATTTCAGTTGGCTCGGTAGCTAAGTTTGTAGAGTCTCCGACTGGTTTTGAAGGTCGTGGCTCTGAGTCCCACAGGAGGCAATTTTTCTTTGTCAAGCATATTTTTTCTCCCAGCTAAGTGTACAGTTACATCATTATAATTTTTCTTCCTTCTAAAACAGCCCCCCCGCCTCACCTTGTTTATTCATTTTCCTCCATTTTGAAAGTCAATTTAGAAATTCCTTCAAAAATCGTCAATGTTAACCCATTACCAAACAATCCTGCCAACAATCCTGAGTTTTAATGACTATTTATGCCAGATGATGTTGTAAGCCTTTTTCTATTGGCTGTGTATCCTGTGATCTTGACTAATGCTTCTCCACACAATCCCAACTTAAGACCATCCTGAAATACAAAGCTATTAAAAACAATGTGAAAAAAAAGGAGAAAATGCTAGTGACCAGCATTTTCTCCTTTTCCCACAATGTTCTTTACCCTATAAAAGACAGAAATCATTATTTGAGCCGCATTTGATTTGTCGTCTACAAATGTGTTCAATTTCGTCTATCTCAAAATTTTGTAAATGGAGTTTGCTAAAGGGTTAACTGTATGGCCACTGAAAAGAAAACATATATTGGTAAATGGTTGATAGAATTGTTTTTATACTAGTTTTATTGGTTTTTAATCATATATCACAGCAACAGTCCTTTTATTCACATCTTTAACGGTACTTGGCTTGAGCTCTGTAGTGCCTTGCACAAGGACATCCCCACATCACTTTGGCTCTGCACCAAGATCGAAAAAGGATTGGTGGATTACATATCCAATACATTAACCACACAGCGGAGTATTCCATTGGTAAATTTGAGAAACTACATCTACAAAGCAACTTATTGTAGCTAGAATTTACCCTTGAATTTGTTTCTTGATTCCATCAACTTGAGCAGCATAAGTTTCAGCTATATTGCTTGCAGAGTAGAGCCCTATTGGAGAGTTAAACTGAGCATGTACAACATTTGGCACAGGCTTTTTGGGAGACTGTGGAGGGGCTCCATACTGGATTTGTCCTCCATACTGGGGTTGGCTCCCATATTGTGGCTGTCCTCCATACGGGGTTTGGCCCCCATATTGTGGTTGCCCTCCATACTGTGGTTGGCCTCCATACTGTGGTTGCCCTCCATACTGTGACTGACCCCTATTCTGAGGTTGCTGTTGTGGTGGTGGTGGTTGGTATTGGGTTGGTTGTTGAGGTCCAAATCCACCAAAGGGTTTTGCTGATCTGTTGTATGAACTGCCGATTCTTAATGATTCCTACAAAAAATCATTTTCACATGATTACTTGCCCTGAGTTAAGCATTCAAACTTTTACCAAATGCCAAAATTTTAGACCATTCCAAATTGAGAGCTTTTGCAGATGACAAAATAGATGTCACTCAAAACTTGTTTGGGAAGAGTAGAAAACACTGTGAGAAAAGGAGAAAATGCTAGTTATCAGCATGTTTTCCTTTTTCCACTATGTTTTCAAAGGCTTTCTCTATCAGGGTCATTAAAAGTCTGGATTGTGTGGTAAACAGTTTATCCATTTATCAATAAAGTCCATTATTTCAGACAGAAAACTAGAAGCCCTTGAGGGCCTGAATTGCTGTACTGGCAGTGATTTTGCTTATTTTCTAGCATGTATCATTAATTCAGGATGCAAGGATGCAAAAAAGAACAAGACATAGACAAAAAAAAAGGGGGGGGGGTTTGCAACAAATAGTGAAAAAATTGAGGGACAATTTCCCACAAAGTCTTTAGAACCCACCAAAATTTAATAGGGTTCCATTACTCATTCTATTAACTCTTTACCACACAATCCCAAGTTTTCACGACCCTGAGGAAGAAGCCTTTTGAAAACATTGTGGGAAAAGGAGAAAATACTGGTAACCAGCATTTTCTCCTTTTCCCACAATGTTTTCTACCTTTTCAAAGATTGAAATCATCATTTTGGGTCACATTCAATTTGTTGTCTGCAAATGCTTTCAATTTAGATGGGTCTGAAATTTTGTTGTTTGGTAAAGAGTTAAATAATCCCTACAAGTTTCAAAGAAATGTGACTAATAATAAGGACTGTGTTGAGGAAACAATACTAAGTCATCTGCTTTTCCTATGTAACTGCTGGATTTTCTTCTTTCTATATAGGGTTCAATCCCTTGAAGATACAGGTGATCTGCGCAAGTTTCAAAAGAACTGGATCAAAAATCTGAGATAAACTGCATAAATAAGAAATGTAGATTTTCAACTGAAAATGGCTACTTATCCCCAAAAAGAAATTGTAGGATTTTTGTCAAAATCAATAGGGTCCAAGTTTTTTTTTTTTTTAGTGATAGGAAGCAACTGTGCAAGTTTCATGAAAATCTGACCAGAACTGCCCACTTTATTGTGTAAACAAGAAGTGCAAATTTTCAACTATAAATGGCCACTTATCCCATACTAAATGTGAGATTTTTTTAGAGGTCATTTGGGTTCAAGGTCTTGATCATATAAAGCAAATGTGCAAGTTTCATGAAAATCCAACCTCAAATGCAGACTTTACCTCTTAAACAAGAAATGTAAATTTTCAACTTAAAATGGCTACTTTTCCCTTAAAGATTATCAGACTTTTTTCAAAATCAATGTTTTAACCCTTTCCCAAACAAGCCCTGGTTTTCACGTGTCTGCAGTACAAGTCTTTTGAAAACACTGTGGGAAAAGGAGAAATTGCTCGTAACGAGCAATTTCTCCTTTTCCCACAGTGTTTTCTCCCCCTTTTGATAACTTTCTGCCATTTTCATCAAATTTAAAATTGTCGTCTGCAAACTCTTTCAATTTGGACTAGTCCAAAATTTCTCGTTTGGGAAAGGGTTAAGCTATTGATGAGATAAACAAACAGTGCAAGTTTCATGAAAGTCTGACCACAAATGCAGACTTTATCGGGTCAACAAGAAAAAGACTAACAGACGGACAGACAGACAGTCTGATGACAGAAACTAGACCATGACATAAGCACTGCTGCTTACCAGCATTTTCTCCCTTTCCCACAATGTTTTCAAAAGCTCAGGGTCGTGCTTGTGATTGAAAAAATGTTTCCTCAAAATACTGCCCAATTGCACAAATCTGACTGTTTATTATTTATTAAAAGCTATGCCTTACAGCTTGGTTTTCTTTAGCCAGTGAGGTTCTTTGGCTAGGATAGATTTCATCTCCAGTGGCTGTTTTGATTGGCTGTAACTCATTAGGTTTGAGCTCTGATATCTTGGTCACCTTCGGTTTCCAAATCTGCACAGCCCCTCTGAAAAAAAAAAAATCAGAAATCATTTAACTCTTTACCAAACAAAAAAATTTTAGACTGGACCAAGTTGAAAGCATTTGCAGATGACGTATTAAGTGTAGCTTAAATAGTGATTTATATATTGGATAGGGTAGAAAACATTGTGGGAAAAGGAGAAAATGCTGGTTACCAGCATTTTCTCCTTTTCCCACAATGTTTTCAAAAGGCTTCTTTCTCAGGGTTGTTAAAAGTTGGGATTGTGTGGTAAAGGGTTAACTCTTTACCAACCAATCCTAGGCTTAAATGACCCTGAGGAAGAAGCCTTTTGAAAACATTGTGGGAAAAGGAGAAAATGCTGGTAACCAGCATTTTCTCCTTCTCCCACAATGCTTTCTCTCCCGTCAAAGACAACTCTCACCATTCGAGTAAGAATTAATTTGTCATCTGCAAATCCTTCCAATTTGGACTAGTCTAAAATTTTGCCATATGGTAAAGGGTTAACCAAAACCTGAACAAAGATGACACTTTACAGCCTTTGCAAACATTGACAGAAAAATAGCAAAATACTTATTACAAGTGATTTCTTCTTTTTCAACAATGACTTTCATATACATTTAGAAAGAAACTTTAATTTCTTTTCATCATTTTTGAGTCGCCTGGTTGCATAGCAACCAGGCTCTCATTGTTATCATCTTGATCCATGGGGTGACGTATTGCTTCCTGTCCAAGTTCCAGTTTGCGAGACGTAACCTAGTTCCGTAATTATTCGGTGAACAAGCAAGTTTTTTCTTCCGTTGTAAAATTATTACTCAGAAATGGTGCATTTTATGATCGTGAATATATCTTTAAAGACTGAGCTATTCAATAGTTCCAATGTTTGAAACAATCATTTTGTCCACTTGCATATATGATAACCAATCGTTTACACAAGCATCAAGTATAATTTGTATATATCTATGTATGTGGCAGTAATGAAACAGTTTCCAGATATGCCTGAAAAGAAATACTCTATGACTGAAATCGTCTTTTCTATGGCATGCTTCCATTTGTGGAAGAATTGTAAGCTTAGAACTACGCAACTTTTTATTCTAGACTTTACATTACTTCCTTGCACTCGCATATTTTGGCTGAACCAAAACATTGTGGTAAGTGCCGTAAGTAATGTGCACGGCCCTTGGCTGCACTAAATCACTGCTCAGCAGGTGCTTCTAAAGATGGAAAGTATAGTTGAACAGCAATTCTGTGTCACTTGTTCAGGATAATACGAAATGTCTTTTTCGATTGAAATGAATGGTAAAAAAATCTCACAAACGGTAATCTACATTCTTGAATAAACATATGCAATAGTTCCAAAATTCATAATAACCGTTCAATGTTGTTTGTTTAGATTTTCTGTGTGTATATAGTGACATAAAATCAACGTTTAAGTATAGCAGTCGGACAAATTTAGTATTGTGATCACGTGATATGATGTCGTGTACCAGAGATTCTTCATAAATTTACATATTTATGAATCAATCGTTTTTGTTTGCGTTGCCCTTCATCGGCTTTTGATTTTGGGTGAATTCTGAATTTACGTGGAAATTGCGCAGTTCTTACAACCACCAATCTGAAGGCTTGACTCTTCACTCCACCAGAATGCAAATACCCCAGAACAGATCTACAGTAACCCACACAAATTACACCTTTATTGCAGGGTTTGTAAAAGGTGGACATAACCTCATGTAGTTTGCGAATCACGAATATTTAGTTTATACCAAAGCAATATATAGATCTACAGCTTTCAATTGGTGTGGACGCAGTTCTAAATCCTACTAAGTAATGATTGTGGCGGTTCAACATTATGTCCAGGCCCTGGCTTATAAAACTTGTTTGACCTTAATCTCATGCTCAAGGAGTGCATTCTTGCTCGTCTTCAGGAGTCTGACTCATAGTTTTGTGCAGAACGACGGCAGGGCAGTGTATCCAAAGAAAAGATGTGTTGATTAAATGTTTTGCAAACAGATTTAAAATATCGTTTTCCTCATCGGAATCGTAGCTCAAAGGATATTTACATCAGCTTTTCCAGATAATATGCTGGTAATAATCGATGGTAAAGATCAATGGTGTCCTATTTCTAAACGGAAGTTGATTGGTTGCCACATAAACACTACATTTTAAGGTTGGTTGCTACTTCTGTATTCATTACATTTTAAGGTAGGGGGCTACTAATTTCAAGAAAATACCACCGAAGCTAGTGTTTGCGTTGATTTCGTTATTAAAACTGCTAAAACGACGATAATTTTACCCCCAAGATCACTTTTTGTTAACCGTTCAGGGTAAGAATTCAATTTATTTTTGTTTGCAGGATCCAGCAAACTAGCTTGATCGACACTAGCTAGCATTAGCTGTCAAAGCCTCCATGTTGTTTGTCAATGTTCAGCATTATATCCGATTAAAATATGTAAGTTTTAGGTTCAAGACGATTCGACCCAATGCAAACAATCGAGAAAATTAGGAGGATTTTGGAAAATTTTGCCCGTTTATGTAGATTTTCCTGTTTGTTTTAGTTATTTATATAATTCTGACGTTTTTCTTATTTCTGCTCATATATTATGATAATTATGTAAAATTTATTTACCTGGATTTACTACCTATGAAAAGATTTCGTTTAAAGTATAAACTTAGGTTGTAATGTATTTTATGCGTATGTATATGATTTTGTCCATACTTGATCTTTGACACTGTCCAAATTTGGTTGTTTTTGTAAAAAAGTTGTGACACTGCATCAGCATGCCTTAACATATGCTAATTATCAATATGCTAGCGATAACAGCATCAGATATACTGAAACACAGCTCAGTCAAGTTTTTCCGAAAAATCCATTTAAAATGCCCCAAAATATTTGAGTGAACCATAACTGCAACGATTTATATCAAGGGGCGACATGGGTTTTAGTAAATGACAACAAAGTTCGGTTAAAAAGGAAGCGGAGGGTTAATTGATTTAAAGTGTAGATAATGGCAAGAGATGCTGCTGAATGGCCTTTATTACACCGTTACATGGCTTTCATCACCAACACCTGTCTCCATTCATCGGAGCAAAACCCAATCAATGACAACTGCATAAGTGTCAGACCTTCTTAAGAGTCTGTGTGGGGATGGGGAGGGGGGGGGGGGGGAAAGGGGAGTCTTGGGCACATTAAGAAATAGTGATAATAAAGTATTAAAAGTATACTGAACTTCTATAGTTATATTACTTTCTGTTTCATGGAAACCTCCAAATCATTTACTATATAGATAATTTATACCAAACTTGCCATTTTCCAAACCTGTAGTATGTACCATAAACCATGACAAGTTAAGCATGGGCCAAGGGCTGAATCTTCTTGGAGCCAAATCTTCTAGTATAGGCTATTTTTAGATGTTGGGTTGCTTACGTTCGTGGACGAATTTTTAGTGCATACTGTGATCAGATTAAAATTTTCTAAAGCGACGTTTATAAGCATTGTCTGAGTTCAAAACTCCCGTGAGCAAAACTACAGTTTTGTGCCAAGCGTGAGATCGTTCTCAATATTTTTTTTTAATGCACGGGGCCAGGAAACGACAAGAAAGGTTGAGTAGTGACTAGTTACTGCTAAAATTGATGTGTCTGAAAATACATGTAGACATAATGGTAATGGGTTATAGGGTAACGCTTTTAAAAAGTTAAAAGATATTAATTAGCGGTTGCAAGCTTTGTGATTTCAAACAGGCCTGAGAAGGGGGAACGCAGAATATATATCTCAACATTTTTTATCATTCTCAAAATTGTATTTATTCATTCCAGTATGTCAAAACCATGAAGTAGACCAGCATATTCAGCTATGCTGATGAAAGTTATGGGCACTGTATAGCAGTGTCTCACTGTATAGTAGAGTCTCCAGTCAACAGACATCAAACTTGGTTGAAATACTGCACATGTTGGAAATTGGTTGCCTCTGGTGAAAATGTGGCTCACTAGGCCAGACATTAGAGAAAGGTTGTGTGGGCTTCAGGGACTGATAGTCACATTATTGTGCCACATTGTTTGGCTTGTGCTGTAGCAGCGACATTTCTAGTCATCGCTGTATTAACAATGACACTTCATTGCACTTGAATTAAGAAAACCTAAGTAGCAGGGAAGAAAAAGTTTTTAAAAAAAGTTTTCTAAGGCATCTTTAAAAAAACTATAATAGAATTTTGAATATGGGGACAATTTCTCCAAAATTCAATTTAGGGACGATTTCTCCAGGGAAAGATTTCTCCTGGAGCCACCCAGAGGCCTTAGTTTTGCCCATTAAGCTAAGGAGGAACTGCAAATAGCAATGGAACTTCATCAGTTATTTCATCTTGACAATACCTTTTGATAATCTTTTTTTTTTAACTGAAGTCACTAGGGTAAAAGTCTAGGTCACTTTGGACTTTTCAAAGCTATTACTGATACATAAAGCACAATTCTTTCTACATTATTTCTTATTCGTGTGAAGTTTGATATTTTTGTTTGTAATGTTAGGACGACAATTCAGAACCTATGCTTGCATATACAAATTTTGCAGTCAGGTTACTTTGTATCTTGAATACTGTTAATAGATTTTTGTCTTGAAATTCAAAAAAGGGTGATGTAAAGCAGACGAGATTACACACCAATACACACCAGGCGACTCTCAGGACTATCAGTCCTTTGATTACCCATTAGTGAAATACCAGTATCTAAAACTGTCCTGTATGGTAGCAGGTTTGCATTGAGGGAAAGGAGAAAATGCTGGTTATCACCATTGTTTTTTTTCCCTTGTTTTCAAATCTTTCAAATACAAATCATTGTCATTTGAGCCACAATTTACTGTCGGTTGCAAATGCTTTCATTTTAAACAAGTCTAAAATTTTAATGTCCGGTACAGAGCTGATCAAAACAAGAAAAAAGGAATGATTTAAAAACATGTGGTTGTCATTGTGAACCAGAAAACAATGTCTGATGTAATGTCTTTAAAATTTACACAAGTTTCATTAGTGTAAGTTCTTTGACCTTCATTTATAGGGAACACTATGGATTTTGAGTGATCAAAAAGTAAACTATAGGCCCTTGAGGGCCTGAGTTTCAAGGGCCATAATTGCTCTACTGACATTGATTTTGCTTTTTTTCTAGCATACGTTATGAACTCAAGATACATTAAAAGGAAGAACAAAAAAAAAACTGTGTGGGGGGGGGGGTGCAACTGGGCTTAACCCCACCAAAACAGCAAAAGTTGGCATGGTGAATTGAAAAAATAGTGAAAAACAATGAAAGAACAATTTCTCAAAACTAACTGTTTGGAATCCAGCCAAATTTGATAGGGTTTCAGTACTCATTGTTTTAAACAATACCTGCAAGTTTCAGAGAAATGTGACTGACAAATAATCTGGACTGTGTTGAGTAAACAATACAAAGTCATGAAATGGCTGCTTTTCCTAAATTAATTGCCAGATTTTTTTCATTCTTAATAGAGTTCAATCTGTTGATGATACAAATAATCTTTGCAAATTTAAAAAGAATTCAATAACAAGAGGGCCATGATGGCCCTGTATTGCTCCACTGGCTTATAAATACATGAAGAGAAGTCTTCACTATATAAGCCCTTATAAAACTTTGACCCCAGGGCTACAGTTGGATTAAATGGGGAATATGTGTATTAGAAGAATAACATGCCCAAACTTGGGAATTCTTGGCCTTATGGCTAGTAACAAGACGGTTTCTGAACTTTTCACTCCATAAACCCATGTAAAACTTGTGACCCCTGGTGCAGGGCCAAACTTGATCCTAGGGCTGTAACTTGGGCCCTCTTTGTAGTTGTCCACCAGATAATGCTATAATTATGCAAAATTTGGTAGCCTAAGCCTTATGGCTATGTACACCAAGATTTAAAAGTTTTCCCTATGTAAATCTTGTGAACCCCCCCCCCCCCCCCAGCATGAGGCCAAATTGACCCCAGGACTATAATTTGGGCACTTTTGGTAGACCCCAACTAGATCAAGCTAAATGCAAAATTTGGTAGCTCTAGGCCTTATGGCTAGGTACAGGAAGATTTTTAAAGTTTTCTCTATATAAGCCTATGTAAAACTTGTGACCCCTGGGGCAGAGCCAATTTTGACCCCAGGGCTATAATTTCAAGAAACATGATAGAGGTTTACTACATAAAGCTACATGCCAAATTTGGTAGCCCTATGCCTTATGGTTTCAGACAAGAAGATTTTTAAAGTTTTCTCTATATAAGCCTATGTAAAACTTGTGACCCCTGGGGCAGAGCCAATTTTGACCCCAGGGCTATAATTTCAAGAAACATGATAGAGGTCTACTACATAAAGCTACATGCCAAATTTGGTAGCCCTATGCCTTATGGTTTCAGACAAGAAGATTTTTAAAGATTTCCAATATTTTTCCGTTCTGTTGCCATGGCAACCAGAGTTTTTAAAGGAATCAAATTCTTTCAAGAAATTCTGAAGAGGACCATGGCAGGATCATTTCTGTGAAGTTTCATGAAAATTGGATGGGTAGTTTCAGAGAAGAAGATGTTTGAAATAAAAGTTGACGCACGCACGCACGGACGGACGGACGGACGCACGGAGGACACCGGGCCATGACATAAGCCCGCTGGCCTTCGGCCAGTGGAGCTAAAAACTGTTACTCAACTGCATAAACAAGAAATGTAAATTTTCAACTTTAAATGGCTCCTTTTCCCATACTGATTGTCATTTTTTTTTTTCAAAATCAATAAGGTTCAAGCTATTGATAATATAAAGAAACTGTGCAGTTTTCATGAAAATTCAAATGCCAACGTTATCGCGTAAACAAGAATTGTAAATTTTCAAATTTAACTGGCAACTTTTCCCATACTGACTGTTGATTTTTTTTTTCAAAATCAATAGGGTTAAAGTTGTTGATGTTACAAAGCAACTGTGCAAGTTTCATGAAAATCTGATTACAAATGCAGACTTTATTGCAAAAACAAGAAATTCAAATTTTGAACTTTAAATGGCTACTTTTTCTGCACTGATTGTCAGATTTTTTTTTTTTCAAAATCAATAGGGTTCAAGCTATTGATGAGATAAACAAACTGCAAGTTTCATGAAAATCCGACCACAAATGCAGAGTTTATCACGTAAACAAGAAACTCACATTTTGAACTTTAAATGGCTACTTTTCCCACACTGATTGTCAGATCTTTTTCAAAATAAATAGGGTTCAAGCTATTGATAAGATAAACAAACTATGCAAGTTTGCAAATCCAACCGCAAATGCAGACTTTATAGCGTAAACAAGAAATTGATACTTTGAACTTTAAATGGCTACTTTTCCCACACTGATGGTCAGATTTTTTTTCAAAATTGTTAGGATTCAAGCCATTGGTGAGATAAACAAACTGTGCAAGTTTCACGAAACTCAGACCCCAAATGCAGGCTTTATCACATAAACAAGAAAAAGACTAACGGACAGATGAAAGAAACCACGCCATGAAATAAGCTCTGCTGGCTTACAGCCAATAGAGCTAATCAAAGGACTGATAGTCCTGAGAGTCGCCTGGAGAGTAATGGGTTAGAATTTTCACCCGTTTTGTTCAAATCTATTAAAAGCATTCAAGATACAAAATAACTTAACTATTGGACAGTATTATATGCAAGCATATTTCTAAGTTGTCATCCAAAAGTTACAAACATTAATATCAAAATTTAATTTAAAAAAAAAAAATATGTGGTGAGAATTAAAATTTAGGCACCATAAACAGGTTAAAAGTTCAAAGTCTCTTACCACGGGTGAATTCATTTAAAAGACGGTTTTCAAAAGGTACAATTAATACAAAACAAGTCATTTCGTTGAAATGATGTTCACCGCCAAAAAAAAAAAGTTTCATGGAATAATTACAAGAGGTATTGTGTTTTGCATGTTAATGGCCTTTTTTGTTCTTGGTGAAAATATACATTAAGCCCCTTTTTCCATGACATGGTATTTCATTAAATAAAAACAAATACTGATTGTCTGTGGCTTATAATAAACAAGAGGGCCATGATGGCCTTGGATCGCTCACCTAAGTAGAGTGCCTTAAAGGTATTTCTTTAATTTGACCAAGTGATCTAATTTATGACCCCAGGTGACCCAATTTCAAACTCATATTTCACAATGACAAACATTCCGACCAATTTTCAAGTCAATTGAGCAAAAAATGTAGCCTCTGGAGTGCCCTAAAAGTATTTCTTTAATTTGACCTAGTGACCTAGATTATGACCCCAGGTGACCCAAATTTGACCTGGTCTTGGACTTAATCAAAAGAAACATTTTAACCAATTTTCAAATCAGCTGAATAATAAATGTGGCCTCTAGAGTGCCCACTAGGTATTTCTTTAATTAGACCAAGTGACCTAGTTTAAGACCCCAGTTGACCCAAATTTAGACTCATGTGAGATTTTATAAAGACAAACATTCTGACCGGTTTTCAAGGCAATTGAGCAAATAATGTGGCCTCTAAGAGTGCCCACAAGGTATTTCTTTAATTTGACCTAGAGACCTAGTTTATGGTTCCAGGTGACCCAACTCCAAACTCATCTGATATTTCATCAAAACAAACATTCTGGCCAAATTTCAGGTCCTTTGAGCAATAAATGAGGCCTCCAGAGTGCAAACAAGGTATTTCTTTAATTTGACCCAGTGACCTAGTTTATGACCCCAGTTGACCCAAATTCAGACTTGCGTGAGATTGTATAAAGACAAACTTTCTGACCAATTTTCCAGGCAATTGAGCAAATAATGTGGCCTCGAGAGTGCCAACAAGCTATTTCTTTAATTTGACCTAGTGACCTAGTTTATGACCCAAGATGACCCAATTTTGAACTCAATGAACTCGTTGTGCTTAGATGGGCAAACAAACTTAGAAGAGAATCACTACACACCAAATATCAAACCTCTACACCTTCCAGTTTCAAAGAAGAATTTTGAAGTTTTCCTTCCTTGTTCCTATGTTCGAACTTGTGACCCCCCCGTGCTGGGCCAGTTTTGACCCAAGCAGCATCCTTGAAACAAACTTTGTAGAGGTCCGCTAGGAGATGCTACATACCAAAAATCAAAGCGCTACACCATCTTGTTTAAGAGAAAAAGAAATTTAAAGTTTTCCTTCTTTGTTCCTATGTTCGAAATTGTGACCCCTAGGGCGGGGCCAGGTTTGACCCCAGAGACATCATATGAACAAACTTGGTAGAGGTCCACTCTGAGATGCAACATACCAAATATTAAAGCTCCACGCCTTCTGGTTTCAGAGAAGAAGAATTTTTAAGTTTTCCTTCTTTGTTCCTATGTTCGAACTTGTGACCCCCCAGGACTGGGCCAGTTTTGAGCCCAGGGTCATCATATGAACATACTTGGTAGAGGTCCACTAGGAGATGCTACATGCCAAATATCAAAGCTCTATGCCTCCCAGTTTCAGAGAAGATGATTTTTAAAGTTTTTCCTCTTTGTTCCTATGTTCGTACTTGTGACCCCCGGGGCGGGGCCAGTTTTGACCCAAAGGGCATCATATGAACAAACTTGGTAGAGGTCCACTAGGAGATGCTACATGCCAAATATCAAAGCTCTATGCCTTCTAGTTTTAGAGAAGAAGGTTTTTAAAATTTTCCTTCTTTGTTCCTATGTTCAAACTTGTGACCCCCGGGGCGGGGCCAGTTTTGACCCCAGGGACATCATATGAACAAACTTGGTAGAGGTCCACTAAGAGATGCTACATACCAAATATCAAAGCCCTACGCCTTCAAGTTTCAGAGAAGAAGATTTTTAAAGTTTTCCATCTTTGTTACTATGTTCGAGCTTGTGACCCCCGGGGCGGGGCCAGTTTTGACCCCAGGGGCATCATATGAACAAAGTTGGTAGAGGTCCCCTAGGAGATGCTACATACCAAATATCAATGCTCTATGCCTTCTAGTTTCAGAGAAGAAGATTTTCAAAGATTTTGCTATTTTTTTCCTTTTGGTTGCCATGGCAACCAGAGTTATGGGTGGAATTCAATCTCTTGAACAACTTTGGTAGAGCTTCACCCGAGGAACATCCCTGCCAAATTTCATCAAGATTGGCCCAGTGGTTTAGGAAGTGAAGATGTTTAAAGAAATTGTGGACGACAGACGACGCACGACGCATGACAGACGACGGACATTGGGCGATCACAAAAGCTCACCTTGAGCTAACAATATTAATATGAAGTTTCATAAAATTTTGTCCAGTAGTTAAAGAGATATTGGTCCATAATGGAAATATACATCAAGCCCCCTTTTTCCATGACACTGCATTAAAAACAAAATAAAACAAAACAAGCAGACCAGACCAGACCAGGCATTACATTAAAAAAAAAACTATATTGGCAGTTTAACATGAGGAACACATGTATGAAGTTTCATGAGGAACACAAGTATGAAGTTGCATTAACTTTTGTCAACAATTTTATAATATATCTGTCTGGATGGATGGAGGATTGGATGGACGAACGGACAGATGGACTGACAACATGAAAACTGTATCCCCCCAACACCTAAGTTCGGCGGGGCATAATAACTGTCGAAGTTCCATCACTATTTACAGTTCCTCCCTAGCTTAATAATGCCTGTAAAGAATGTGGACAAAAATCAGGCTTCTAGGTTGATAGAAATGATTTTCTAGCGCAGAAACTGGGTGACTTAACTTACATGTATATCTTAATTCTTACACATATTGCTACAACATTCTAAATAATTTCAGTATCGTCATTTTCTCTCCAGATTTAGAACAAGTTGTTTTTGTATGACACAAATTTTCTAAAATTGGGCCATGTGGTTATACACTGGGTTTTCATTTTGAAATGAAGCAACAGATTGATTGACAAAAACAACAGGCCGGGGATCAAGGGGGCCGCCTAGGCTTTGGCGTCCATGATTACCAAATGGAGATCGCAGAAACTTATCGTCGCCTACCATTGGATAATTGGATGCAAGTATCCAATGAATGACCGTGTAACATTCATAAACCAATTGTTTCTGGTTTCGCGGTAAAATTGAACCGGTGTCACAGTACAGTTACCAACGCTTGAAATATTTTCGATATAAACAACGCGATCGATTTTTCAAAGATCCAGCAAAAACAACCGATTAAAGGCCGATTTCAACCGATGTTTTTGATGGCAATCGGCTTTAAATGAAAACCCTGTATACATATATCAGTTAATTTGAATAATTGTCCTTTCCAAATACAAGATGCTAGATATGAAATTTGGGTATAATTGCTTATACAGTTTCCAAGGTGGTGATTTTGAAATGTTACTACTCAGTTCTGAAGGTTCTGTGAAGCTTATAGAAACAGAGCAGAATCACTTGAACAATTTTACAGGAGGACCACTTAGGCAACATTAGTATGGAACTCAGTTGAACTTTGTCTTCTGGTACAGAATCTAGCAACATACTTTGAGACCAAAAATGGCCTTTTGCAATTCACACATATCTAATCTAAGCAGTCTGACAAAGTTCCGTGAGTATTGGACTGAACATAAATGGATTCTACAGCACTAGCGTTGTCTGCGCATGTCATATTCTTCGAAGATTCGACCTGTCTTATATGATGCATCACCCATCCCCCGTATACCTGGGAAAAGTAGGGCTTATATTGAAGCTATTAGCCTATTACCAAAGCATGTAGGGGCTGTTCTAATAAATGGTTGGTGCATAGGTTACATGTTAGCCGATCACAGCTGAATGAATGGCACTGGGTAGCGTTTTATTGAGTAAACGTTTATTTTATTTGAAATTCAAAGTCATGGTTGTTGTTTTGAAAAATTACTCTGCTTCTGTACCCAGGATGCCCAAATTAAATAGATGTGTATTTGTAGAATGCCATCTAGCGGGAGATAATGACAGCACTAGATCTATTACGCATTCGTCTGATCTGACCTACTGACAACCTTTTTCTTTTAACCCCCGGTGACCTACATTCAGTTTTGTCAAAAATATTATAGAGACAAACAGCCGGGCAATTTCATGATCATTGGACTGAAATGGAGCACACATAAATATTTGACTCAGTAATCTACCTGTCCTTTGGAAATATTTTTTTTGTCCGGGTTCAAGTTTTGTCCACAGTGAACTCTAAGACCCTAAGAATGTGGCTGCTACAGCTCAAGAAAAACAATATAACCCAACAGCATGATCATCAGCCTTTTAGCTTTGTCTGCGTTTTATAACGTCCTAGGAATTAGTACTGTATGCACACCAATTGAAAATTGTAGAGATCTATGTGTATATTCACGGGTGGTAAACGGGGCAACTAGCTCCAAAAGGAGTCAATAGTATTTTGTTGCCTCGTAACATACGGGTATTTGCGTGCTAGTTGCATAGATAGAAAAATTGTCAACAAAGGTAGGTGTCGATTACTTTAATCTTTGTTTATTTCCATAGCGGAGACCTTTTGAAAAATCCGGCAATGCTATGCGATATAAAAATGACTAAACTTTATTCACCGCTAGCATATGGCATATAAGCATGCAGCGCTTAGATAAAATCTTGGACAAACTTTCGAACATCGAGCGGTAAAACTGTAAATCGGAGATTTGAAACTACGGATTTTCTCATTGAATGTCCAGTATATAGCCATTACAATACCTGATGCACCTTCCCTATTAATTTCAAGGCCAGGGAATTACGAAATAACAAAAATTGAAAATTTTAGAAGTCGTGTATGTAGAATAATAGCTGAATTTGTGTGCGGGCTAGTTGCCTAGCCCGGGGGGGTAGTTGAATAGACAAGGAGGTAGTGGCCTAGTAATTAAAATTCAGTTAACCTATTTGCCCCAAATCAGCACCATACAGGGTAATTCAACAAGTAATTTTACTTAGCTAGGATTCTGAACATATTTTGGAACACACGATTTATATATTCTTTTCATTTCAGAATTTTGAGCTTAGTAAAATTTGTAATATGCAAGTGCTTTTGACACTTTCTAAAATTTGGCATTTGTAATTGGATGACTATGCTATACTTGAAATAGGAATAGCGGCAGACTCGTGACCTGAAAGGTCTCGAGGGTCGCGGGTTCGAGTCTGACACGCTTTTTCTCGTGGCTATTTGCTTTCCACAGCAGTCGCATTGATATTTGCGAACACCCAAATGTGCATAAGCCACATGAGTTTTTAATGTTGTTTTTGTGCTGAAATGTCTTTGGCATATATGACATACAGTCGATGATGGATCCTGGTGAGCATTTTTCGAGTGTTCTTTTAGCCTTGATTTGGCTGAGTAGCTCTTTGGACACTCTGAACATGTGTACCGTGAAGAATTTGGAATTTTTGACATCTTTGCTAGTTTCTGAAAAGATGATAAAGATATATGTCAAATTTAACAAATTAAAGTACTTTAAGAGGGTGCATCAGTTACATGCATGATAAGGATACCACCCATCCCTTGCAGTTTTTCATTAGAACAACAGGCACTCGATTTTCCGATCTTTTAACAAGTTGCCAATTCTTAGGACTGTATATAAAGTACCCTACACACGTTTTTGCAGCTGCTTTTTTCTCAGTTTACACTGTCGTCATGTTTGGGCTGTGCCAATTTCTAATAAGGGTACCAAGGATGTCGGAAACCTTTATAGAAATGAACGCAGCCCCAACGTGGAGTCAGTATAAAATTCCGTTGCTAGAAAAAAATGGCAGCTGCGGAACCTTGTGTATTTTATTGATCTCAGTATTTGTGAGTTGTTCAAACATCGGGAAACCGAGTGTCTGTGTCTCGGACACGCCCACTTGAAAATATTATATAAAGTATTACTTAGTCATCCGATGACCGAATGACAAATTTAGACAGGGTCGAAAATATAAGCACTGGCAGACGATAAATATTACTAAGCTCAATCTGAGATAAAAGCTGACTTGTGTGTATCATTTGAAGTACATGTATTAGGAGGCAACTACCTCCTTGTCTATCCAACTACCCCTTGTGCTAGGCAACTGGCGCGCACAAAAATATTGCCAGTATTCTCCACATACAAATTCTTTAATTTCCAATTTTTGGGTTTTTTAGTCTTTTATGGGCTTGAAAATACCAGAAAACGTGCATCAGGTAGTGTAATGGCCATATGTTGGACGAATATCTAGAAAATCCGTGCTTCCAAATCTCCGTGTTACATAAAGTGGCGGGTTTGCAGTACTGTGTTTGAAAGTTTTGCCAAGATTTTATCCAAGCGCTGCATACTTATATGCCATATGCTAGCGGTGAATAAAGTTTAGTCATTTTTATATCGCATAGCATTGCCGGATTTTTCAAAAGGTCTCCGGTAAGGAAATGAACAAGGTTTAAAGAAATCGACACCTACCTTTGTCGACAATTTTTCTATCTATGCAACTAGCATGCAAATACCCGCATGTTACGAGGCAACAAAATACTATTGACTCCTTTTGGAGCTAGTTGCCCCGTTTACCACCCGTGATATTGCTTTGGTGTAAACTATATGTTTGTGATGGGCTCTATTACCCTTTACATCAAACCCTTAACAAGATTACAAACACTCCAATAAAGAACTTGTTGTTCGAGTGGATTAACACTGATCTGTTCTATTTAAAATATAGTGGAGTAAAAGTCAAGTTCTCAGATTGCTGGTTTTTAGAACTGCGTAGTTTCAAGTCGAATTCCCGTGTGAATTCAGATTTTGGCAGTTACAAAAGCACCTTGCGTTCTGACACCCACACTAATAAATTGTTGTTTCATAAATACTAGATCTAGGTTAATCGCATATTGAAAAAAAAAAAAAAAAGCGCAGACTATGACAAATTCACCCCTTTAAAAACAAAAAACAATTAATTAAACACAGTAAACTTTAAAACACTCTCTCTGCCTGGATCTGAGTCGGTGTACGCTGAAAATAAAGGCTGATTCAGTGACTGATTCATTCATAAATATGTAAATTTATAGAGAATTCAATGATGTTATATGTCACGTGATTACAAGATCTATATTTGTTGCACAGCTACATTCCAGAAAGCATTGGGTCCTGCTAAGCAATAACCTGGTACAGTCTAGAACCGTGCGCATTACATACGCTATGTACAATCTCTGCTTGTGCACCTAGAATATGGGTGTGCAAAGTATTTAAAAGTCTAGAATAAAAAGCTTTGAAGAAGCAACGTGTAAGAATGTCTAAGAAGGCAACGCAACCATTCCAAGTTGTTATAAATTTGTTAAAAAAAAATTAGCCTACTGTTGGGAAAAATCTCCATTGAAAGCTTCTATGTTAAAGTCTTTCTCTTTCTGATCATAGATTGAGTGTTGAATTAAAATAAGACTTACAATTAAGGACAGATTGTAAGATTTAGAGTGTGCTTCTAATGGGTAATTATCAAACCATTTTCACTGAAAATTGTCCACAAACAGAAGCTTGCCGTAGTAAAGACGCTTGTTGTCGAAAAGTATTTTGCAGCATGTCCACAAACTTGTTCAGTTCACGACAGCTATTTTTAGATACATACATAATGCGCTATTGTCAGAGATGATGTCTGTGTAACTGATAGGCTATCATGCGCTCTTGTGGATGAAATGATTGTTTCAAAGGTTTGAACCGTTAAAGAGCTCTGTCTTTATAGAAATATTCATTATCACAAAGGCACAATAATATATTGTAAGTTATTTACAACAGAAAAAACTGGGTTGTTTACTGAATAATTAGAAAACTATGTTTTATCTCGTAAACCGGAACTTAGGACAGGAAGCGTTACAAGGCCAGAGGTATGCTTATGTCACCCCATAGATCAGGATGGTAACAATGAGAGCCTGGTTGCTATGCAACCAAACGACTAAAAAATGGGGTAATGTGGCTGATGAATGAATCCTTTTTCTATCTGTAGTCAATAACAAAAGCAGACTGGGCTTCAATAAAACTGCTTTTGGAGGGTTTACAGCACTTGACTGTCCAAGGAAAAAATTTTATATTCTTCCAAATTGAAAGCATTAATTTGCAAACAGCGAATGAAATCTGTATAAATAACTGAGTTTGCCTTTCGATGTTTTGAAAACATTGTGATAAAAGGAGAAAATAGTTTAACAGCAGCATAATTCATATTTCTTTCTTAAGGTTAGTGTGGTAAAGGTCTAACTACCCATCAAAGTTTGGCAGCAAGTATGACAATCTATTGCAAAACAGTTCCAACTTGGTGTAAATACAGCTGTTATGTAAAAATCAGCATCTGTTTTACATATCAAACATTCTGTTAACAAAACACATCTGCAACTATTGCACCTTGCAGGAAATTCTGATTTCCTCACTAACATTCATTTTATTTCCACTCAATAACAAGGTTGATAGTGTGTAAAGCTTTGCACAGACCTTTGGCTCTGTAAATCTTCATGTAATGCATTGTTTTCTTTGTTCTTCAAATAGTTCATCAAATGAAATTGAGCAGTGCTCTTGAAAAAGGGGGTTTCCATGTCCTTCAAACTCTATCAGAGCTAATATAAGTTGAGCTGCACTCTTGAAAGGGGAGGTTATAATGCATTGCCATAATACCTTATGCTGCCTTACAAAGAAAGCTGTCAGATATATATATCCACTATGTCTAAATACCAGCTTTGACAAGCCTGTGTAGCTCTGGTGGTAGAGCGTAGGACTTGTAAACGTCATGTTTCGGGTCACTTGAGGGTGTGGGTTTGATTCCCATGGCTGGCCATCTAAAATTAGTAAAGGAGTTAAAGAACCAGGCATAACTTAGGATGGGTTTCGTCCTGTATCTTGCACTATCTCCCATAACATAACTAGCAGCCTTCAGGGGGCATTGCCCATATGGGCAACTGGTGGCGATGATAAACACAAATTCAATCAAATACCAGCTGAATTATGAGGCAGAAAATTTACCAATATGAGTATTGTAAAAGGTTTTGACCCCGGTCTGCCTGTGCAGACTACAGAGGTTGACCTGAGGTGAAACTTTTTGCAGACCTTCATTGTCACAGAACATGACTGAATTAAAAACATATATGTAATTTTGTTTTTACCTTATCACAGTAAGTTCAAGATCATTGCATGATCGAATTATTGCCATTTTTGCTTGCTCATGTGTAAGCTCGTCTGAATTTGTATCGTTGATCAGAATGATCCCATCTCCAGCTTTCAAACCACATCGTTCTGCAACACTTTTTGGCTGCACCTGCAGATAATAAAATTCTTGGAATATTACTAGTTCATTCACTATGCATCACTCTTTCAGGGCTTATGAATAGTTCACATTCCTCTGTGCATTTGGTTGTTTTTTTTTTTAACCATTTACCACACATCAAAATTTTAGACCTGTCAAAATTTAAAGCATTTGCAGACAACGATTTCATTATGGCTCAAATGATGTGATTTTTCTTTGATAGGGTAGAAAACATTGTGGGAAAAGGAGAAAATGCTAGTTACCAGCATTTTCTCCTTTTCCCTCAATGTTTTCAAAAGGCTCCTTCGTCATAGTCATTAAAAGTTGGCCTTGTGTGGTAAAGGTTTAAACCGTGAGAGTAGTATTTGCTGTAAAATATGGCTTAACTCCTCACCACACAATCTGGACTTTTAACGACCCTGAGAAGGAAGCCTTTTGGAAACACTCTGGGAATAGGAGAAAATGCTGGTTACCATCATTTTCTCCATTTCCCACCATGTTTTCTATCCTTCCATAAACAAATTTCAATTTGGGTCACATTAATTTTGTCGTCTGCAAATGCTTCCATGTTGGACAAGTCTAAAATTTTGTCATTTGGTAAAGATTTACGTCTTTTCAAGTTGAAAAATTTTACACTGGCCCATATTGGAAGCATTAATTTTTGCAGATGACATAATGAAGTGTGTCTCAAACGATGGGGCATGTCTGTTGAATGGTATAAACCATTGTTTGAGACGGAAAAAAAGCTGGTGACCAGCATTTTCTTCCTATTCCATAATGTATCCACAATCCATCAAGAATGAGAGAATTTTTTAACAATTTCAAAGGCATAAATTCATTTTTTTAGTTACCATGAATTTGTTGCCTGGAAATCCTTTGAATTTGGATAAGTCTAAAATATGCTGATATAGTAATTAACTCTTTACCAAATGACAAAATTTTAGACTGGTCCAAATTGAAAGCATTTGCAGACAAAATAAATGTGACTGAAAAAATGGAACTTGTTTTGGGAAGGGTAGAAAACATTGTGGGAAAAGGCTGGTTACCAGCATTTTCTCCTTTTCCCACAATGTTTTCGAAAGGCTTCCTTCACAGGGTCATTAAACATCAGGATTGTGTGGTAAAGAATGATGTCCACTCTCTTTTCTATTGCAATATATTTAGAGCAATCTGTTCTGGAATGCTTCTGAAAAAACCTACTGGTTCTAATCTTTTACCATGCAATCCTGAGTTTTAATGATCTTTGAAAACATTGTGGGTAAAGGAAGAAATGCTGGTAACCAGCATTTTCTCCTTTTGCCAAAATATTTTCTGCTCTTCTAAAGGCAAATTTTAGTTTTTGAGTCACATTTAATTTGTCGTCTGCAAATGCTTTCGACCTGGAAAAGTCTACATTTTTTGTGTGTTTGGTAAAGAGTTAACCTGTAACCAAATAGTTTTTAAACAGACCAAAAATAAACTTTAACTCTACAACACAAGAAAAACATGTACTTATCGAAACTGAAAGCATTTGCAGAATGATGAGAGTTTGTCTGTGATAGGGTAGAAAACATTGTGGGAAAAGGAGAAAATGCTGGTTACAAGCATTTACTCCTTTTCCCACAATGTTTTCAAAAGCCTTCTTTCCTCAGGGTCCTTAAAACTTGGGACTGTGTAGTAAGGGGTAAACCAAATAATTCTGTATTTCAATGACTTCATGCCATGCCTAGTAGTGCAATCAGTTGCACAAAGGACTTGAAAACAGGGGGTTACTGGTCCGAGTCTCCAGCTCTGTCAATTTCTTTCAAAGGATTGATGATAGTCATTGCAACAGGACCCATTCCTCTGTTACTACTGATCACTGTTTCTACAATGGTTTGTGGGAACGCAGCCTGTGACCTGGGAAGGGTATCATAGGAATACTAGTAACAAAAACTGCAGGAAAGCATGGATAGGTGCGCTGGCCCCCGAGACATAAGTGAAACAATGATGAAAACAGCGTGAAGCACCATACAAATACCAAGAAATCCTCCTCAGGGTAATGAACTTAGCACACAGGGATTGTTTGGTAATGAGGTAAACAGGCATTGGATATCAACATCTACCCAGACTTGGTGTGTGGTTAACCCCTTTACCAAACATTCCTGTTTTCACAACCCTGAAAACGAGGGCTTTTGACACATTGTGGCAAAAGGAGAAAATGCTGGTGCCCAGCATTTTCTCCCTTTTCCACAATGATTTCTATCCTTCCAAAGACAAATAAAATTTGAGGCACATCTACAGTGTTCCCACTGAAAATTTTATTTGGGGGTTTTGTACCCCCTACAATTGAAAAATGGGGGTATAAGAAAAAAAATGGGGGTACAAATTAAATGAGAAAAATTAATATGCCCACAACTCTAAATTGTTTACTTAATGCCTCATTTTCGATCAGATGCAGAACAATCATATAGATCTACTATGTAAATATACATTTTTAAACGTAACTGACACTTAAAGAATTGTTTGTCAAAGTGTTAACTAGTAGTGTAACCGGACCGCTAGCTCTGAGCAACCCAAAACTTCTATTTTGGCTTGTCCAAGTGCAGCAGTAAGGTTAGAATAACCGGATTCACTTTTCTCTAAGGGAAAATGGAAGAACAGAGAAGTATGTTGATAAGAAATGAATCTTTATTACCTATAAAGATTTTACTTACATAACTACTATGTGAAGCACATTGTTTTAGGGAAAGAAAGGTGATCGGAATATGAAACAGTAATAAAAGTGGAAAGAATGAACCCTAATGAGATGAAAAAAATGAGCCCCCAAATGGCTGTCCAGAGAAAGGTAAAATCTACCTGCGTATCAGAGGAATCAGCAATTAGATGTATTTATCTACACAATCTATATGTTTTCAATACCTCCGTGAGTAGGGTACCTAATTTGCATATAGTATTCAATTATATAGCAGTATCACTGGGAATAAACCCCAAAAAAGGCCAAGCACCAGCAATTACAGCCATATAAGCTTGTCAAAACAACAGGTAGAGTTAACCCTTTACAAAGTACATGTTTACAGGTTTAAAGTTTTACTTTCAAAGATATAATGTAATGAAAATGCTATATTCATGGCAAATGCTAAACTTCTGAAATCAGATTCTGCTACACTCGCCCTTCCTTAAAAGAAAGAAAAAAAATTCTCTTTTTTTTTTTTCTAAATGTCAATTTCTTGCACAAGGAGACAACTTCTAAAACATCACGTATAAAACAACCTAAGTGGTAACTGAAATTAATCAGCTGTAGAGTGACGCACATATGAATGAAATAACTGCAAACATATGGCTTACAGCTAAAACACACATAAGTCTAATCCTTGCAGTCTTGTTTACCAAATGTACAACTCCAACAATTAAAGTGAATGATTCCATCTTGACATATTGTCTTTACTACACAAGAAGATTTTTTTTTTTTTCAATACACAAAATGATACAATAGACGTGCACACTATTCATTTACACAAAGTCAAGAAAGTGTAGACATCTAGTATCTCATTCCGTTACAATGCAAGAAAACAACCATCTGTGTCCGACTGTCAGAATCTAACATCCTGCTCAGCGAACCACAGAAAAATCACTTTCAGTTATCAATACTCTCAGTGCTTTGAAATTAGACAGCAAGAATTCCTTCCCTTGACTGGGCATGCGCAGTTTCAACTTTCGAAAAAAGACAGCATGTAAAACCGGCAAATGGAGAATGGAATCACAAAACAAGGATCACATCACATCATCAAAAGAAAAGTTCACTTTTTGGAAGATCTTTTGAATGTCTTTCCAGTTGTGGATCCTTCTTTGTTGAACAAAATCACTTCATCCCGGACGAGCCCCCAAAACTGTAACCGGACCGCTAGCTCTGAGCAACCCAAAACTTCTATTTTGGCTTGTCCAAGTGCAGCAGTAAGGTTAGAATAACCGGATTCACTTTTCTCTAAGGGAAAATGGAAGAACAGAGAAGTATGTTGATAAGAAATGAATCTTTATTACCTATAAAGATTTTACTTACATAACTACTATGTGAAGCACATTGTTTTAGGGAAAGAAAGGTGATCGGAATATGAAACAGTAATAAAAGTGGAAAGAATGAACCCTAATGAGATGAAAAAAATGAGCCCCCAAATGGCTGTCCAGAGAAAGGTAAAATCTACCTGCGTATCAGAGGAATCAGCAATTAGATGTATTTATCTACACAATCTATATGTTTTCAATACCTCCGTGAGTAGGGTACCTAATTTGCATATAGTATTCAATTATATAGCAGTATCACTGGGAATAAACCCCAAAAAAGGCCAAGCACCAGCAATTACAGCCATATAAGCTTGTCAAAACAACAGGTAGAGTTAACCCTTTACAAAGTACATGTTTACAGGTTTAAAGTTTTACTTTCAAAGATATAATGTAATGAAAATGCTATATTCATGGCAAATGCTAAACTTCTGAAATCAGATTCTGCTACAGTAGTCTTTATGCTCATCTTTTCACATGCCTTATCTACATTAAACATTGTAGAAGTCTGACTGAAGACTGCTGTATTCAATATGCAGTGTTCCCACTAGCTTTTTATTTCAGGAGTACACACTTACCCCTTGAGTTGTGGGGGGGGGGGGGGGGGGGGGTCTAGATTTCATATTTGATTTTGAGATTATGACAGTAATGATTCTCAAAGCAATCGATACAGATGATTTGCACCAAAAAAGTTCGTTATATCAAGATATTTGTGGAAATTTACAGCTTACACCTATTAAAAGCTGAAAAGACAGTAGAAAGTGACTGTGATCGGACAATGTAAAAATGGAGCATTTTGTTGTGTCATGGGTTTCCGCGTTTTATGGACCGATCAATCTTTCATGTCCGTTCATTTATGGGTAAGTCTTTCTGCATGAATTGAATTCTTTTTTCTACATTTTGAATGGTTCTACAACTAGTGTACCTTGCTCGCCTACGGGAACCCGAATTCTGAATTCCGAAAGCGTCTAAAGTAGGCCTATATTTCTGAGATATTCCAAATACAGGTTTTCAGACGAAAGACGTTGACATCGACAAAACGCTTTTTTATCGACTGCGTTAAACAAAGGAGAGCTGAAGTAAGGATTTATATGGAAACAAACGAGTCCCAGTCTGCAATATTATTGATCGCGATAATAAATACCGAGTACGCCGATCATGTAAATATTCTATAAATAGAAAGCTGGAAATCCAAAATGTTTCCGATGATTTATATTTTCTGCAAATCGCACTTGCGTGAACTGTTCTATGCAGGTGTTTCCTACTTTTTTTGTGTGATCTTCTGTATTTTTTGTGCGTGATTTCACGTATAGGTTTGTAATTTTGTACGTGTTTTATTTCATTTATACGTGTTTCACGCACGATTTTGCGTGATCGGGAACTCTGCATCTAGTCTTTTGTCTGCAAATGCTTTCCAATTGGCCAAGTCTAAAATTTTGTCATCTGGTTAACTCTTTCCCAAACGACAAAATTTTAGACTAGTCCAAATTGAAAGCATTTGCAGACGACAAAATAAATGTGGATGAAAAATTGAAATTTGTTTTTGGAAGGTTACCAGCATTTTCTCCTTTTCCCACAATGTTTTCAAAAGGGTCGTTAAAAGTCGGGATTGAGTGGTAAAGGGTTAAGTGGTAATACAGCATGACAGGGTCAAAAGTACACATGTTTGTACACCCAGTGACATTAGAATTTCATAAATTGAATGAATTTTACCGAAATCTAAATTTTCTATGCAACATCACAGTCAGATTTTCATGTAAAATTCAATACAGTGTTGAATTTGTTACTTTAGGCATGAATGGTGGATTACCTTGAAATTCACCCTTTGACTTATTTGAGCCATGCTCTGTAAAAAGGGGTTTAATGCATCTCATTGATGCATGATACCAAGCATGTCATCACAGTATTCATACATCCCTAGGATCTGTTTTGTATACCAGCCTCCTGAATCATATGGTACACTGGTCCTTTGACATGGAGAAAATTCACCAAAAGCATTAAGTTTTGGGCCCAGGTCGGCCTATGCAGACTGCACAGGCTGGCATGGGTTGATACTTTTTAGCAAATGTATTAAGCCCCCTATTTCACAGAGCATGGCCCATTTCATTCTGAATTAAATTTGCAGCAGATAACTTTGAAAATATCATTGCAGAAAAAGGGATAATTAACAAGAAATGAGATTCAATTCATGAAGAATAACAGTACATGTAATTTCTTTTACCCACAATGTCTTCAAAATTAAGTGTTCTGTAATATGCAAAATATCTGTCAAGTAGATGCAAACAAGAAAAAAAAAAAGATATTTCTCTTGTTGTCACACTGCTTTCATTCATCTCCAAGCAAAAAGGGATCAATAAAACTTCCTTGCAATGAGATACATATAAAAGGTTAACCTCTACCACATGACAAAATTTTAGATTGGTCCAAATTGAAAGCATTTGCAGATGACAAATTATATGTTGCATACATAAGGAAATCTGTCTTTGAAAGTTTAGAAACATTGTGGGTAAAGAAGAAAATGCTGGTTATCAGCATTTTCTTCATTTCCCACAATGTTTACAAAAGTCCTTTTCCTTGGGAGTAGTTAAAACGTGGGGTTTTTGGTAAAGGGCTAAGTAATTCACTTAACCCTTTCCCAAACAAGCCCTGCTTTTCACGTGTCTGCAGTACAAGTCTTTTGAAAACACTGTGGGAAAAGGAGAAATTGCTCGTAACGAGCAATTTCTCCTTTTCCCACAGTGTTTTCTACCCTTTTTGAGACCTTTCTGCCATTTTCATCAAATTTAAAATTGTCGTCTGCAAACTCTTTCAATTTGGACCAGTCAAAATTTGTCGTTTGGGAAAGGGTTAAGGGGAGAGGGGGGAGGGTAAAACGGGCTGCTGTCAGCATAGCCTTCTTTTTTGTGACTTGTTCTTTCAAAAATGGGAAGGACTAAACTAAGCTAGCTTTTTTTTTCTGCAGTTGCAGAACTATGCAAAGTTCAATAAAGCCTAGCCTTCACGGGTATACAAAAGGACCTTGAGGACCTAATTACCAACCACAGACTCTTTTTAAAAAAGAAATTGTTACCATTGTTTATCAAAACACTGTTGAAATAGTGGCAGAAATGACAAGTTATCAGGAAACAACAAATCTTGTTGGGAGGCACATTGTTTAAAACAGAACAGGTCATCAAACTGACCTTATGACCTGCATGTAGTTTTTAACGCTCATTTTTCAGTTTGCAACTTGGCCCAGGTATCATGGATAAAGTGTCAAGAGGACTGATGAAAACTGTATAATTTACCTTCTTAAGAAAAAGATTTTTCAACCAATCTATAGGGTAATCTAGTTTAAATCCTTACAATGTTAAGTTTCAAACATAACTAAGATACCAACAAGACAAATGTTAAGACAAAAATATTACTGTGACTGAATGAAAACTACAAAATACCCAATTTTTACATTAAATCATAGATAAAAAATACTGAAAAAGTTTCCCGAAGATCTAATGTAAAGTCTAGCAAGTATAATTTTAGCTAGTTCGCACATGACCTTGATTTGAACTTGACGACAAATTATGGAGAAAGGATTTCTTGACAAAGTTTCATGGAGATCTGAAAAAAAATGTGGCCTGTCTAAGACTCTGACCCTTTTTTGATGTTAAATAACAGACAACACATTATCAGCGTTTTGCCACAGATTATTCAGGGTGGGGACAATTGTTCCATAAACTTTCAGCAATGAAGGACACTTTAAAAATGAGCCATGCTCTGTGAAAAGGGGGCTTAATGCATCAGCGAAAAGTATCGACCCAGGTGAGCCTGCACAGTTGGGGCAGGCTGACCTGGGCAGAAACTTTTCGCTATTGGGCAATTTTCTGTATGTCAAAGGACCAGTCTACCTCAAGATTCAGTCTGTTGTTAGACAAAATGGACTTCATGGATCCATAATCATGTGATGACTTCTTTTGTATCATGCATCATGGAGATGCATTAAGCCCCCTTTTGTCAAAGCATGGCTCAAATAAATGAGAAAATAACACTAGATACTAGGAACCCGCGTATCCCTCTTGTAAGAACAGTATTATGCCAACATCACTTGATGGGCTTGATAATGGACACAAGAAAAAAGTGACTGCGTACTTTGTCCTCAGATGAGCTAAACACACAAGTTAACCCTTTACCAGACGACAAAATTTCAGCTATGTCCAAATTGAAAGCATTTGCAGACGACAATTGCAATGCGGCTCAAATGGTGCAATTTTTCTTTGATAGGGTAGAAAACTTTGTGGGAAAAGGAGAAAATGCTGGTTACCAGCATTTTCTCCTTTTCCCATAATGTTTTCAAAAAGCTTCTTTTCCAGGGTCGTCAAAAGGCGTCATTGTGCGGTAAAGGGTTAACTAAGCGATGTTCAGAGAAGGTAACCTTTAATTAACAGGCTCCATTTATATTGAAACCATGTGCTATGAAAAAAATAAACAGAGCTGTTATTTCTCCAAGTATTTTTTTGTCTGCACGGTATTTAATCCTGTTTTTAACATTATTTCAGTTATACCTTAGCAGTAAGTGCACCCTTCCTGGCAATTCATTTATCAGTACTTCACACAATATTCTGCCAAAGCCACTGGCTGCTTGCCCATAAAACTATCATTGAAACAGTTACAAGAGGTGAGAGAGCAAATTGATTCCTGGCACAACAACTACATGTACAAGTAGTACCAACAAATTCTTGGAAAGACATTGGCCAAGATGAAGATTCAAACCAGCGACCCATGTTTTCAAGTCCTGTAAGTTACTGACCAAGCTACCAGGCTCAGCAGCTCCAAGTACAACCAGCAATGGCTGACAGGTAGGATGCTGAACTTTATGTATCATGCATTTCTCACGTTAATAAAAGAAAACAATTTTAATGTGAAAAAAATTCTGAGGAGACTATAAATTGATGACTTTGATCAAACAGCTGGATGTGTATCCTTCTTCCCAGCAACCTGCTGCCACATCCTACGACACAAGCTGTTGTCAGCTTTAACCCTTTACAAAACAACAAATTTTTCACCTGGACCAAATCCAAAGCATAAGCAGACAACAAATTAAATGTTGCTAAAATGCCTCTTTCTGTCTTTGATTGGGTAAAAAATATTGTGGGAAAAGGAGAAAATGCTGCTTTCCAGCATTTTCTTCTTTTCCCACAATGTTTTTAAAAGCCCTCTCCTTCAGGGTCGTTAAAAGTCCTTTGGTACAGGGTTAACCCTTTACAAAACAACATAGATTTAGTCTTATCCAAACTGAATGAAATTGCAGATAATGAATAAAATAGAGTATATCAAATGATTCAATTTGTCTTTGAAATGGTTGAAAATATGGTGGAAAAAGGAGAAATGCTGGTATCCAGCATTTCCTCCTTTTCCCATCATGTTCCTAAAAGCCTTCTACCTTAGGGTCATTAAAACAAGGAATTGTTTGGTAAAGGGTTACCTCTGAGCAAAAGTTAACAATATTGTCGTGATTATTGGTATAATTATTTGAATGCAGTATATATAAGCTATTTTTCTTTGCATCTGGGTATAAACTATCTAAAAAATGTAATTTAATATTTCTAGCAAATTATCAATCACATAGACTCAGCCTTCACTTTATCCTAATTTTGCTACACAAGACCTACTGATGTGTTCTCCAGAGCATGAAGACTAAAATCAGCATGCATGTATGTGCATTATCTTGCTCCAAACTCTTTGCTTCTCTTCTAGTAAGACCCAAATAAATGAGTCATGATCTGGCAAAAAGTGCATCCGTTATGCATGGTACCTGGCAAGCCATTACATGATTGTAGATCAGTAAAATCCATTTTGTCTGACAATCAACTGGATCATAGTGTAAACTGGTCCTTGGACATACACAAAATTGACAAATGGCAAAAAGTTTCCTCCCAGGCCTACCTGGGATCGATACTTTTCACAAATGTATTAAGCCCCCTTTTCACAGAGTATGGCTCAAATGTATTTTTCAGATTGTTGTTGCCCAGAACTTCTCAACAGCGTGGACAAAGTAGATAAGTGATAAGAAAGTACAAAATAAGCAGTCCAATCTTGTCCTACACTGGCCACAAAAGCAACTGAAGCTGTGCAACTTAAATTATTTTCAGAATCTTAAACAAGTCCAAGTAAAAGGCATTTGTAGATGACAAATGAAATGCAGCTGAAATGGTTAGATTTGTCTTTGAATGTTTTCAAAAGCCTTCTTCCCAAGGATCCTTAACTCTTTACCACACAATCCCGACTTTTAACGACCCTGAAAAAGGCTTTTGAAAACCTTGTGGGAAAAGGAGAAAATGCTGGTAATAGAAATCATCATTTGAGCTACATTTAATTTGTCGTCTGCAAATGCTTTCAATTTAGTCGAGTCTAAAATTTTGTCGTGTGGTACAGAGTTAAAACATGAGTCTGTGTGATAAACAGTTAAGGGCTAGACAGTTTGAGATTATTATATAATTTGATCAAGTTCCAATGATACTGACCAGGGATCTTATATACACATGTGTATATAAGATCCCTGTATTGACCGAATATTTACATGGAAGTAAACATATGAATCAAACGGTGTAACTATAAGGATAAAATACACTTCACCCTTAACTAATTGGTCCTCCTTTGTCCGTATGTACCTGAGAAACGGCATTTTTCAAAATATCATGGGAAAAGAATAAGAGGCTAGTGACCAGCATTTTCTTATTTTTGCACAGCGTTTGCAACTCTTTCAAAGGAAATCTCATTATTTGAGGCACATTTTCTTCGAATGTACAAGTCTAAAACTTTGTCGCCAAGTAGCCTAAAGAGTTAACTATGGTGTGCAGTTTATCTGTACTGTAGATGTGCCGTTATGTAGGCGGAAGCATTACCCTCAATATGCAACCAGGAATCAGTTTTCTTGTTGCTACGACAACGTAGCTATCCATATTTAGAGTGCGACTTCAGGACGAGGCTAAGCTACGAAAACATCATCATGTGCGCTCTGACATCCACCTACATTTCTCAAGTTACACTTTCTGTCAATCAAAAATCATCCGGCGAATACTTGGCTTAGTTTTGGCCGAGATCGGAAATAGATCTACGAAGCTAACGGGTTTTCCATGTTAAAAAAAACACACGGATCCCTATATACATCTTTAACAACTGCTATGTATGTTTAATTTTAACATTTTAAATGTTTCAAGTGCTAGATTTCGTACTCTAAACTATGCCAGCATATCTATTTCAATCTGAAAATCTATAGCATAAACAGTAGCCGTTATGCGCTTACATACTTAGCGAAGAGAGTATGTAAATCTTGTATGTATATAAAAATACCTTACCACTTGAACCGATAACGGGGTTTTAAAATCCACCCCACCTTGTAAACGAAAGCCCCAAGATATTCCCGAATCCCTACGGGACAGTTGAATGGTAAACATTTCCGGCTGTTGTTCACCCATTGCACTGTTTATTCCTATATCAATACTGTATTCACAAATTGTGAGTGTGACTTACAACGAAAATCTGTAACACAAATTTACCTACACACTACTTTCTCCCGACGGTGCATGAGCCGTAAAGTTCGTCTGCAACGTAAATCGGCGCGAAAGTGGGCGGGGCAACATAGTCATATCGGAAATGCTTTGGGTTTGAGTTATTTCCGATTTCCCTTGTTAGAGGTTCCTGTACAAAGTCTCTACCAAAGTCCTTTTAGTTAAAAGTTTTCTATGCGGTTGGTGTTTGAACGCAATATTAGATGACGCCAATGAACTGCTTGTGGAGACAATGGGCTTGACAATTGAACACAAAAAGACAGTTCTTAAACTTCCTGCATACTTACCCTTAGGCCTTAGAGAAATGAATCTAACTCTTTACCACACAAGCCTGAGGGAGAAACCTTAAAAAAAAAAGTACTGGGAAAGGGACGAAATGCTGGTAACCAGCATTTTCTGCATTCCCATAATGTTTTCTACCATTCCAAGGGTAAATTTCAAAGTTTGAGTCGCATTTAATTTGTCGTCTGCAATTGCTTTCAGTTTGGACCAGTCTAAAATTTTGTCGTTTGGTAGAGAGTTGAACAGAATTGGCCTTGTCGTTCAGAGATCATGATAGACTCTTATCTAAATTAAATCAGTCTGATAAAACATTTGTAGTGGAAAAATAAGCTCCATCTCTGATAGCAGATCTACCTAATCCGGCTTTGAACGCATAGATCTGTGAAACATTGCCAAAAAGGGAGAATGTATCCTAAATAAGCATTTTCTCTTTTTCCGATTATGGTTTTAACCCTTAGGCTGCTAACCGCGACTCACTGACCTTTTACGGATAGTGCAGGTCAAGACCGGACTGCACAGAACGTGCGGTCTTATCTTGGATCTACACTGTCCGATAAGGAGGTATTTTTCACACACAAAAAAAGTTTGTAATAGCATCGTTCGGGTTTTTACTATTGCCTTGAAAGTTTCATCTAACTTATTCAGCAGGATAAGGGTTAAAAGCCTTGAATGGCTTCTTCCTTAGAGTCGTACCACACGTTAAAGGTTAATTCTTCCACCTCCAAATTCATAAACTCGACCCATTTCTACGGCTAAACACATTAGCACTCGCCAAAACTTTAGACATGTCCAAATTGAAGGCGACAATTAAATGTGACTCAAATGACGGAATTTGTCAGTGATTGGGTAGAAAGCACTGTGGGAAAAGAAGAAATGCTGGTTACCAGTATTTCCCGCGTTTTGCACAATGTTTTCAGAAGGCTTCTTCCTCGGGATTGTGTGGTAAAGGGTTAAAATACAACCCACTGATACCGAGAAAGATTGTTGTCCTGTAGGCTTGACTAAGCAAACGGACGGTATAGATCCAAGATCAGACAGCACGTTCTGTACAGCTTGATCTTGGTCTATGCCGTCCGCCAAGTCCCTGTTTTCGCGTTTGGCGCTGAAAGGGTTATAAAAGCCTAGATATCCAGTAAATGTTGCTGAATTTAACTCGGTGTTCCAAAGACAGAAATCTCTGTCAAGATGGATTATGCACAGTACGATCTCGTCATCTGAATGTAATCATGGGTGTTGAAACAAGGGACAGGGCAGCCAAGACAAGCCTCTCCGCCTCCCCCCCCCTTTTTTTTTGGGGGGGGGGGGTTCCCCTCTTTAGATTTATAACTCTATCAGACGACAGTTTTTAGATTCGTGAAAATTAAAATCACTTGCAGAAGACAAATCAAATGTAGCACAAGCTTCGTGATTAGTGTTTGAAAAAACATGGATAAACATCATAGGAAAAGGAGAAAACCCGCTGTTTAATAGCATTTTCTCATTTTCCAGCAATGTTTTTAAACACTTTCTTCCTTCCCCACGCTGATTTCAAAGGCCTTCTTTCCCAGAGGCATTCAAAAATGGGGTTATTTGGTAAAGGGTTGAAATAGTTTTACTACAAAAAATGTATTTTTGTCGCACATGACTCGATAATAGGTCTGTATTTCTTTTTTAAACTATTTGAGAGTTCAAAATTGGCAGATCCTGAAGACGACAAATTCGGAATCGGAATTTTTTTTTTATATGGTAGACAGTAATCCCAAAGTGGACATAGACGATTCCAATCAAGGCAACGTCCGCTTCGAATTACACTAAAAAAGTGATAGTTCTAACCCCTTTGAAGTAAACCTTTGTACATACATTTACAAAATTAATGTGCTTCAAACTTGGGATGATGTTAAAGGAAGGATCAGACCATTTTTTTTTTATAGTGCAAGGGACACAACTCTTATTAAAAGTGACATTGTATTGTGTTGTTGTTTCCCTTCTTACATACACAAGCTGTCACTCACTGTCGATATCTAGTTAATCTTCTTCCGTTGCAGACAAATAGATCTATATTTTCATCCTAAGGGAAAGTTTATATGGCCCGCAACATGCTAAATGAGACCTTCTGACATTCGCGTAAAGTGTCGTCTCGGATTAGCCTGCGCAGTGCGCGCAGGCTAATCAGAGACGACACTTTACGACTACGTAAGATTTTGTCATACAGTACTTAGACTTGAAACAGAAAATCACATAAAAACGGAAAGTGTCGTCAATGATTAGTCAATACGGACTGCACAGGCTGATCTGGGACGACACACTCACGCTTATGTCCGAAGGCCCCTTTTCGTGTGTTGCACGCCAATTTATAGTATCTGGCTATGGATCTTCATCATGGATTGATATATGGATCGTAATTAGAACTTCTATACATATGATCTCGGGTGAAAATCATACCGTCGATTGATCAATAACCATTAGGCTGCTAAGCGCAGCTTAATGACCTTTTGCGGACAGCGTACATCAAGATCAGACTGCACAAAACGTGCAGTCTGATCCCGAGCCTACACCGTCCGATCAGAAGATATTAAAAAAAAAAAAGCTTTTGAAATAGAGCAGCAACATTAGGTTTAAAATTACTATTGGCTTTTAAATTTCATTTAACTTACTTAGAGGGTTAAGATTTAATTTGCCCGCCTGGGTGGCTCAGTCATGACCTGGTGTTTGTGAGTTCGATACCCGGTTGAGGCGAACTTTCTTTCCGGCGTATTTTCGCCTCTCACCTCTGCTGAAGCATGTGAGAAAAGTAGTCGGTGGCTTTGGAAAGAAAGTTGTGTTAGTACTGGTGTGAGAAAGCCAGGAAACCCATGTGCGTCACCGACCGCCATGATATGACCTTAGCTGTTAAAGTGGCGTTAAACCCCAATACAACCAACCAACCAACTAAGGTTTAATTTAAATTTGATGTGCTAATCAAGTTAAGAATGGCTTTTCTGTGAAGTTGTTGATGGGCCGAATTACTGAGTTTTCGTTGAGACAATTATGGGTTTTTACCGTTTTATTTAATTTTCTTTTACTCCAGGGACATAGCTAGCTAAATTGATGGATCTATCATGCCCTATATGTGTCAGTCACTGCAGAAATGGGTCTTACGGTAAAAAGTAACTTTTTCACTTTTTACCATAGTTGGATAGTCTACATCTACATTTCTAGAACATAAGATCTATTAGAGTGATTATAGTATTACCCCGTAGCTCCTAGATCTATCCGCGGTGCTTTAAAAACGTGGAAAAAGGTCGGGTTGGGGAGAGAGGGGAGTTCTAAACAAAGAAAAACTTAAAACCGTCGATTATTGGGATAGTGTCATAGCCCACAGACAATTTAAATCAAACACAACAGCACAAAATCTAGGTAGATCTAAATAGATTGAATTTCCGGATTAATTTACGTGTATATATAAGACTGTTGTTCATCTTTAAAAATACTTATTAAATCGTCGAAATCTTTCTACCTAAAAAAAATATGGTGTTTAAAGGCCTTATCTAGTGACATAACAACAACAACAACAACAACAACTCGATGACGACAACAACAACAACAAATATAATCCAATACAATACAGTAAGTCCATTAAGGGCAGACAGAGGGCAATGATGGCTTCAACTGTTCTCGGGGTGATAAATTTTCCTCTGATACGTCAATCTTGGTTTTTCTTAAGGGTAAGTATTTTTTTTTTTGAATGGTTGATATGTGTTAGATATTTAGGATAATTATTAGGGGTTTACAGTCAAACCGTTTCTGTCAATAAATCGAGTCATAACGTCCCATAGTTCAAACGTCCCACTTTTGGCAAAAGTCCCCAGTTTTGGTTAAAACGTCCCAGTATTGCGAACTATGGTTAAGACGTACCCCCTTGTTGGTTTAATGGTTCTAATTTCATTGATTAATTAATTGATTTGGAAAAAAGGAGGTTGTAATTAGATTGTATCATATTTTGTTGTAGGTATAGCCTTGAGTGACCATATTCGTGATGATAAGGAAACAACAGACAAAATTATGAGTCTAGACTAGAACATGAACTAGAAAGTGCTTGCTTTCATGAAGAAATCATTTATTGTTTTCTTAAAAAAAAAATATAACCAAAATAATTTCAGTGGCACGATACATACAAAAATATGCATACCGTCTGCCTTCTTGAGCAAATATGGTGTGGCCTAATTCCAGTAGTTCGATAGTAATTGCAGCAGAAAGTAGCAGGTCCTTGCATTTTTCAAGATGGGAGACTTTTCAGAAATAAGAAAAATAGTGTCCACATATATTAACCAAGACAAATAATCATTTTTTACCTATTTTTGTCTCACATTTGGCTGAAATTCAGGTGCAATAAAACATTTGAAAATTGGTAAGGGTTACAGCCTGAAATACTGTGTAATGGCATCAATCTGCGTGCATTACGAGATGTAAACAAAAATCTACGGTTCAAGGACACTCATGGAATAAAGATACTCGACGATATTCCCTAATCCAGTTATCAGTGTACCTACTTACACATATCGAAAAAGAATTTCTGGAATTGCTTGATTTAGTACACTATCAATAAGATAGAGCAACTCAAAAATAATATGACCTTATTGTCTTTTGGCATTCACTATTGGGAAAAGGTTTCGTGTAATTGGCAAAGAGATAAAAAGTCAGCACATATATCTAAACTGAAAGCTGTTGCAGGTGATAGATGAAATGTGGCTCAAATGATGAAATTTGACTCTGAAACAGTAAAGAACATTGTGGGAAATGGAGAAAATGCTGATTACCAGCATTTTCTCCTTTTCCCGCAAAGTTTTCAGAAGGGTTCTTTCTCAGGGTCGTTAAAACACAGGATTGTGTGGTAAGGGGTTAAAGGAGATTGATTGGTAATAAAGCTTGATATATTTTCAGAGATGTATATCGTTGTCATCAGTGGTGAAACAAGATACTTCTACTTCACCAGAGATCTTAATATCTGTGGCAGACGATGTAGATAAAGCTAAAATTTCAAGAACGCAGAAGAAAAAACGAAAAGAAAATCAGCCTCAAGAAGAAGACAGATCTCTGAGACCGGAGGAAGCAGAAGAAATCTTACACTTTTTTAATATGTGTGATCATGTGACTTTGAAAAAGCTTATGAGAAATTTCAGCCATTTTTTTAAGTCAGTTGATGTTAAAGATTGCCTTGAGAGAGACTTTGAGAACAAATCTTGTAGTTACACAGATTTGGCTGATTTAGTCACTCGTACTAAGATAGATAGTTCTAAACTATTGAGACTTTACGATATGATTAGCCAACTGAAGTTGAAAGAAACAACAGAGTTTGGTATACCAAGGTTGGCGCGTAAGTTTCCAGTTGAAAAAATCAAGGTAATGAAGACTAACTGTTCTTTGCTTTGAAATACTTTTGGCATTTCAGTGGCTGAATGGGAAAATAATGGCAAGAGGCTGGAGGATTATCTCTACCATACAGTAAAATTTAAGACTCATACATGTTGAAAGCATTTGCAGACAACAATTCAAATGTGGTTCAGATCATTGAGTTTGTCTCTGTTATACTGAAAACACTGGGGGGAAAGTCTAAGAAGGAGAAAATGCTAGTTACCAGCATTTACTCCTTTTCCCTCAGTGTTTTAAAAAATTTTTTTCTTCAGGGTCATTAAAAATAGGGATTGCATGGTAAAGGTTTACTTCTGTGTTATTTATTCAAATGTAAAAGAAACACAGGGTATCATACATAATGTGGAATCATATTTCAAACTTTGTTTCGAATTAAGAAAATTTGTTAGATCAAAGCATGTACCAAAGTTTGTCATGTAGTGCAAGCGGTTGAAAGGGAAAAGAAATGTGAAGAATAACACTGATAAATTTGTCAACAAATCTTGTCATATCACTGGATACTCTAAGGGTTAGTCATTTTTTTCTGCTGTTAAAATTTTATTTGCATCTCCTTCAATCAGGTACCGCTTACAGAAGATCAGAGGGGTCAGGCTTTTGCATTGCTAATGCAAGGTCAAAGCAACACCAGGTTGCTAGACAGTTTGATCTGAATGTTTGAACCATGGAATGCCTTGTCTGACTTCTTAGAAAGAGTGGAACAATATCCCTATGAGAAGGATAAACACCCGAATGAATTCAGTGCACAGGAGAATAAGGGCTGTGACAGGCATACTCGATACTGAGAACTACATGCAGAGATTGATTTGAATATATGATTTTGGAGGTACCATCCAATTGCTTTTCATAACTGAAATTTTCTAAAGTTATGAATTAAAGACAGTTTTTGATGGTTTCATAAACAATATCGAAGACCATTCAAACTTTTAAGCTTAAATTACCCTTAAGTATTACCCTATGTTTCTTTTTCATTTGAGTATAGGGTTATAAACTAACTATAAATTGTTTACTGGTTGCACAGACTCATTTTTTTTCCTGATGATCCTGTGCTTTTTTTAACCTCCCCCTCTTTTAGCTCACATGAGTACAAAGTACTCCAGGGGAGTTTTTCTGATCACGCTATGTCCGTTGTCTGTTGTTCGTCGTCCGTCGTCAGCTTTTAGCTTGTGTGCACTCTATAGGCCACATTTTCAGTCCGATCCTCACAAAACTTTGTTAGAATGTTTGTCTTGATAAAATCTCAGACAAGTTCGAAATTGGGTCATGTGGGGTCTAAAATTAGGTCACCAGGTCAAATCTAAGGGAAACCTTGTGTGCGCTCTAGAGGCCACATTTTCAGTCAGATACTTGTGAAACTTAATCAGAATGTTTGTCTTGATAAAATCTCGGGTGAGTGTGAAATTGGGTCATGTGGGGTCAAAAACTAGGTCACTAGGTCAAATCTTCAAAAAAACCTTGTGTGCGCTCCAGAGGCCACATTTTCAGTCCCATACTAATGAAACTTGGTCAGAAACTTTGTCATGATGATATCTTAGAAGAGTTTGAAACTGGGTCACCTCAGTTCAAAAACTAGGTCACCAGGTCAAATCTTAGAAAAACCTTGTGTGCGCTCTAGAGGACACATTTTCAGTCCGATACTCATTAAATTTGGTCAGAATGGTTATCTTGATAAACTTGGATGAGTTCAAAATTGGGTCATGTGGGGTCAAAAACTAGGTCACCAGGTCAAATCTTAGAAAAACCTTGTGTGCACTCTAGAGGCCACATTTTCCTTCTGATACTCATGAAACTTGGTCAGAATGTTTGTCGTGATGATTATTAGGACGAGTTGTAAATTGGGTGACATAAAGTCAAAAACTAGGTCACCAGGTCAAATCTTTGAAAAACCTTGGGTACACATTAGAGGCCACATTTTCAGTCTGATACTCTTGGAACTTGATCGGAATGTTTGTCTTGATTAAATCCTAGAGGAGTTTGAAAATGGGTCATGTCGGGTCAAAATTTAGGTCACATCTTGGAAAATCCTTGTGTACGCTCTAGAGACTATATTTTCAGTCCAATACTCATGAAACCTGGTCAGAGTGTTGGTCTTGGTAATATCTCAGACAGGTTTGAAATTTGGTCATGTTGGGTCAAAAACTAGGTCACTAGGTCAAATCTTTGAAAAACATTCTGTATGCTGTAGAGACCACAAATTTAGTCTGATACTTATGAGGTCACCAGGGCAACTATTTAGAAGCCATATTTTCAGTTTGATACTTGTGAAAATTAATCAGAATGTTTGTCATGATGATATCTTGTACAAGTTTGAAAATAGATCACATAGGGTCAAAAAGTGGGTCATCACGGCAAATCTTAAAAGACGATGTGTACAGTAATGATGTAAAGTACGACACAGTGTCATGACAATATCAAAGTATTTTTAGCTTACCTGAGCACAATGTGCTCAAGATGAGCTTTTGTGGTTGTCTGAAGTTGGGTGTCCGTCATCAACATTTACCTTGTGGACACTCTAGAGGCCACATTTCTTACTCAATTGACCTGAAAATTGGTCAGAATGTTTGTCTTGATAAAATCTCAGAAGAGTTTTTGGGTCACCTAGGGTCATAAACTAGGTCACTAGGTCAAATTAAAGAAATAACTTGTGGGCACTCTAGAGGCCACATTTTGTGCTCAATTGACTTTGAAATTGGTCAGAATGTTTGTCTTAATTAAATCTCGGAGAAGTTTGAAGTTGGGTCACATAGGGTCATAAACTAGGTCACTAGGTCAAATTAAATAAATACCTTGTGGACACTCTAGAGGCCACATTTCATACTTAATTGACCTGAAAATTGGTCAGAATGGTTGTCTTGATGAAATCTTGGATGAGCTTAAATTTGGGTCACCTAGAGTCATAAACTAGGTCACTAGGTCAAATTAAAGAAATACCTTGTGGGCACTCTTGAGGCCACATTTTGCGCTCCATTGACCGGAAAATTGGTCAGAATGTTTGTCTTGATGAAATCTAGGATGACTTCAAAATCGGGTCACCTGGGGACATAATCTAGGTCACTAGGTCAAATTAAAGAAATAGCTTGTGGGCAGTCTAGAGGCCACATTTACTGCTCTGTTGTCTTGAAAATTGGTCAGAATCCTTGTCTTAACCCTTTACCACACGACAAAATTTTAGACCTGCCAAAACTGAAAGCATTTCCAGACGACAATTTTAATGCGGCTCAAATGATGTGGTTTTTCTTTGATAGGGTAGAAAACATTGTGGGAAAAGGAGAAAATGCTGGTTTACCAGCATTTTGTCCTTTTCCCACAATGTTTTCTAAAGGCTTCTTTCCCAGGGGCGTCAAAAGGCGGCATTGTGTGGTAAAGGGTTAATAAAATCTCGGATGAGTCGATACCTTTAATCATAAACTAGGTCACAAGGTCAAATTAAAGGAATACCTTGTGGGCACTTTAGAGGCAACATTTATTGCTCAATTGACTTGAAAATTGGTCAGAATGTTTTTCTTGATGAAATTTCGGATGAGTTTGAACTTGGGTCATCTTGGGTCATAAACTAGGTTACTAGGTCAACTTACAGAAATTCCTTGTGGGTGCTCTAGAGGCTACAATTCTTACCCAACTAACCTGAAAATTGATCAGCATGTTTGTCTTGATAAAATCTTGGATGAGTTCGAATTTGGGTCACATAGGGTCATAAACTAGGTCACTAGGTTAAATTTAAAGAAATATTTGTGGGCACTCTAGTGGCCACAATTCTTGCTCAATTAATCTGAAAATTGGTCAGCATGTTTATCTCAGATGAGTTCAAAATTGGGTCACATAGGGACTTAAACAATGTCACTTGGTCACATTGAAGAAATACCATGTGGGCACTGTAGAAGCCACAATTCTAGCTAAATTGACCTGAAAATTGGTCTACATATTTGACTTGATGATATCTCGGATCAGTTAAAAATTGGGTCTCATAGGGTCATAAACTAGGTCACTAGGTCATATTCAAGAAATGTATTGTGGGCGCTGTAGAGGCCACAATTTTTGCTCAATGACCTGAAAATTTGTCAGCATGTTTGACTTGTTGATATCTCGAATGGGTTTGAAATTGGGTCACATAGGGTCATAATCTATGTCACTAGGTCAAATTACAGAAATACCTTGTGGGCACTCTAGCAGCAGTTCTTGCCCAATTCACCAGAACCTTAGTCAACAAGTTTGTTTTGATATCTCGGATGGGTTTGAAATATGGTTACATAGGGTCATAAACTAGGTCACTAGGTCAAATTGAAGAAATACATTTTGGACACTCCAGAGGCCACATTTTCAGCTCAACTGACCTGACAATTGGTCAGAATGTTTGTTTTAATAATATCTCAGATGAGTTTTAAATTGGGTCATCATGACCCTGGAGTGAAATTTCGCCTATTGACTCAGGTGAGCGATCCAGGGCCATCATGGCCCTCTTGTTTTTAAATTACACTGTACAATAAAAAAGAATGGTGATGTCATATTTGATTTCTAAGAAATAGATGGTGTAACTGATTTCAAAGTGAGTAACCCGTTATTTGAATGCCAAATATGCACCTTTTTACTGCATATCATCATCCAATTTCTGTAGGTATGCAGAGAAAAGAAAAAGCATTTTGCAGTACCTATCAGTTTGTTATATAAAAATTTAATTCAAAGCAGAACAGAGGTCCTGCATCATTCAGTGATAAAGTATAGGATTCACAGCCTGGAGTTAGCAGGTTTGAGCCTCACTGGAAGCACTTGGCTTTGGGCAAAGCGATTCAGAGCCCTAGCCTGGTACTGGAATAACCAAGGAATATGTGATATGATTGAAACTAAAACAATCAATCAATCAGTCATCAGTCAATGGCAGCAAAAAATCTCCTTCAGGCTTCTTTTCTCTTTCTCTGGCAGCAGATAATAATTATGCTTTCAGATAATTACATGCATGCTAATAACCTTTGACCATGATGATAATTACAACACATATTGCAGAGTTGTAATGACTTATACCAAGTGATTTCTAAGATTTTAACCCTTTACCAAACAACAAAATTTAAGACTCAACCAAACTGAAAGCATATGCAGACAACAAAGAAACAGTGGCTAAAGTGATAGGATATTTTTTAAAGGGTAAAAAACTTTGAGAAAAAAAAAGGAAATGCTGGTTACCAGCATTTTCTCTTTTACCCACAATGTTTTCAAAACTTTCTAACTTGGGGTTGTTAAAACACAAGATTGTTTGGTAAATGTTTAACCCTTTACCAAACAATTACAAGGTTTAAGGACCCTGAAGGAGATCTGAGATGGCTTTTAACCCTTACAGCTCTGAATAAACCCATCAGACAGTTTTAACCTAGAAATATGACCCAAATAATTGCAATTGCATGGTTGCTGTTGTCTACATTGTTTCAGCAAAGTGGACAGTAAAGATCAAAGATCAGGCTGTATGTTTTGTGCAGCCTGATCTTGATCTGTACTTACCGCAGTGGCAACTATAGTCATGAAAGGCGCTTTAAAGGTTAAAACATTGTTGGTAGCCATTATTTTTAGCTCCACTGGCTGAAGGCCAGTGGGCTTATGTTATGGCCTTTTGTCCGTTGTGTGTGTATGTGTGCATTAACTTTTATTTCAAACATGTTCTTCTCTGGAACTACTCATTGGATTTTCATGAAACTTCACAGAAATGATCCTAGCATGGCCCTCTTGAGAGACTCTTCAAAGAATTTGATTCCTATCATAACTGTGTTTGCCATGGCAACAAAACTGAAAAATATCGGAAATCTTTAAAAATTTTCTTGTCCAAAACCATAAGGCCTAGTGATACCAAATTTGGCATGTACCTTCATCTAATGGACCTCTACAAAAAAAAACTCTTTAAATTATAGCCCCGGGGTCAAAAGTGGCCCTGCCCTGGGGGTCACAAGATTTACATAGGTTTATATAGTGAAAACTTTAAATATCTTCTTGTCTTAAACCATATAGCCTAGGGCTAACAAATTTGGCATGTAGCTTCATCTAATGGACCTCTACTTAATTTCTTCAAATTATAGGGTCACAAGTTTTACATGGGCTTATATGGGCTAGAAATTTAAAAGTCTTCTCCTTCTAAACCATATGGCCTGGGGCTACCAAAATTAGCATGTAATTTCATCTGATGGACTTTTACGTAGATTATTCAATTTATAGCCGGGGGGCCAAAATTGGCCCCGCCCTAGGGGTCACAAGTTTTATATGGGCTTATACAGGGAAAACTTTGAAAATATTCTGGTTCTATATCATATGGCCTAGGGCTACCAAAATTGGCATGTAGCTCCATCTAATAGACCTCTACTGAGATTCTTCAAATTATAGCCCTGTGGCCAAAATTGACCCCACCCCAGGGTTCACAAGTTTTACATGGGCTTATACAGGGAAAACTTTGAAAATATTCTGGTTCAAAACCATGTGGCCTAGGGCTACCAAAATTGGCATGTAGCTCCATCTAATAGACCTCTACTGAGATTCTTCAAATTATAGCCCTGTGGCCAAAATTGACCCCACCCCAGGGTTCACAAGTTTTACATGGGCTTATACAGAAAAAATTTTGAAAATATTCTGGTTCAAAACCATGTGGCCAAGGGCTACTAAATTTGGTATGAAGCTTCACCTAATTGACCTCTACTAAGATTCTACAAATTATAGCCCTTGGGCCAAAATTGGCCCTGTCCTAGGGGTCATAAGTTTTACAAGGACTTTAATAGTAAAAAAATCTTTAAAAATCTTCTTGTTCTTAGCTGTAAGGCCTAGGGCTACCAAATTTGGCATAAAGCTTCATCTAATGGATCTCTTCTGAATCTGTTCAAAATTTAGCCATCGTTCAAATTGAATTAAACCCCCTCATGGTTTATTAAGGAAACTGAAAATCTTGTTTATAATCATACAGCCTAGGCCTATATTACTTGGTATGTGGTTATATCTTGTTGACCGCTACCAGGATTCAATTAATTATAGCTCATAATTATAGCTTGAAATCGTAATCATAGGTAAAAAATGGACTCGTCCTGGGGTCACAATTTTCATGTGGGCTTTTATAGAGAAACTTATCAGTCTTCTTGTTAGAAGCCATTAGGCCTAGAATTGTAATGTTTGGTGTGTATGGTTTGTACATATTAGCTAGTGGAGCGATACAGGGCTATCATGGCCCTCATGTTTCCTTTTTGACAATGTTTTCTACCCAATCAAAGAACTTAAAACTCATACAAGTACCACTTTCAAATTGGCAGTCTGCAGATGTTTTGAATTGGGAAGAGTCTTCAATGTGTTGTTTGGGAAAGGATTACAGGGTATAGCAGTGAACAGGAACATATTTATGTCTGATTAACCCTTTCCCAAACAAGCCCTGGTTTTCATGTGTCTGCAGTACAAGTCTTTTGAAAACACTGTGGGAAAAGGAGAAATTGCTCGTAACGAGCAATTTCTCCTTTTCCCACAGTGTTTTCTACCCTTTTGGAGAACTTTCTGTCATTTGCATCAAATTTAAAATTGTAGTCTGCAAACTCTTTCAATTTGGACCAGTCCAAAATTTTTCGTTTGGGAAAGGGTTAAGAAAATAATTTTTGTATTCATAGAATGTGGAGACTGTAGTTGGTGTAGATATTTTTGCAAATACCCTTTCATGGGCTGTGATGACACCAGGTAGAGAGCTTCTGGACACAGGCACACAGGAACTAACAGAAAAGCAAAATGATTATAACCCAGACAAACATCATGCAATGGTAGGTAGTTATGCTTACAATTATATAAGTCATGCTCTGGATAATTGGGGCTTAATGCATCTCCGTGATGCATGATACCTGACAAGTCATCACATGAGCATGGATCCATAAATCCATCTTATCTGACAACTAAATCTTGAAGAAGGGTGGTCCTTAAATCATGCAGAAAGTTTGCCATTAGCAAAAAGTTTTGGCCCAGGTCAGCCTGCACGGAGTGCGCAGGCTGACCTGGGTCAATACTTTTTGCAGATGCATTAAGCCTCCTTTTCTCAGAGCATATGATAAATTTTGTTTGAATCCTTGTTTTCACTCTTTCTGAGACGACAAAATTGAAGACTCATCCAAATTAAAAGCATTTGGAGATGACAAATTTGACATGGCTTGAATCCTGAGACTTGTTTTGACATAAAAGGAAATATTATAGGAAAATGAGAAAATGCTGGTTATCAGCATTTTCTTCTTTTGCCACAATGTTTTCAAAAGCCTTCAGTGTAAGAGTTGTAAAGCATGGGATTATTTAGTAAGGGGCTAATCTAACTATGGTGTACAGCCTTTAACCCTTTACCAAACAGCAATAATTTAGACTTGTCCATATTGAAAGCATATGCAGACGACAAATTAAAGGTGGCTCAAATGATGAAATTCGTCCTAGATACAGTAGAAAACATAGTGGGAAAAGGAGAAAATGCTGGTTACCAGCATTTTCTTCTTTTCCCAAATTTTCATAAGGCTTTTTCCTCAGGGTCGTTAAAAGTCGGGATTGTGTAGTAAAGGGTTAACCCTTTACCACACCATGCTGCCTTTTAAATGACCCTGGGAAAGAAGCCTTTTTGAAAATATTGTGGAAAAAGGAGAAAATGCAGGTAACCAGCATTTTCTCCTTTCCCACATTGTTTTCCACCCTATCGAAGAAAAACTGCACCATTTGAGCCACAATGAAATTGTTGTCTGCAAATGATGTGGGAGAGAAACCTTTTGAAAACACTGGTGGGAAGAGGAGAAATTGCTTGTATCTTTTTGCCATAATGTTTTCTATTCTATTGGAGATCTTCAGCCAATTAAACATATTTTAAGTTTGTCATCAGAGGATCCTTTCAACCTAATTTGTATCAATTTCAAATTTGCCATCTTAAGATGCTTTCAATTTAGAAGTCCAAAAACTTGTCTTTGCGGAAAGTATTTTTGGATTTGTCTTTGTGGAAAGGATTAACTCTTTACCACATACTTTTTGACTCGTCCAAATTGAAAGAATTTGCAGACAACAAAATATACGACTCAAATATTGAAGCCAAGCCCCCGTAGCTCAGTTAGTAGCATTCAGGACTTGAGAACAGGAGGTCGCTGGTTTGATCCCCGGCTTGGCCAATTTCTTTCCGAGGATTGATGATAGTCTTTGTGACAGGATTCATTCCTCTCTCACCACTGACCATTGCTTCGACAGTGGTTGTGTGGCAAAGCATCTAGTGGCTTGGATAGGATATTGTGCAGAGTACTGGTAAAAGCAACTCCAGGAAAGCATGGATAGGTGGACTGGCCGCCGTGATATAACTGAAATAATGTTGAAAACGGCCTTAAACACCATACAATCAATCAATCAAACATTGATATTAGTTTAAGGAAGGATAGAAAACATCATGGGAAAAGGAGAAAATGCTGGTTACCAGCATTCTCTCCTTTTTGTACAATATTTTCAAAACGCTTCTTTCTCAGGGTTGTTAAAAGTCAGGATTGTGTGGTAAACGGTTAATGGCTTACCTAAGCACATAAGAATGAATACGAAATATTTCCAAAATTTGAAACTATAGATATGCAGTGTTCTTTCTGATTTTGGGTGCAAATTGTTGAACACTTTGTCAAATATTTATGTAAAATGATCTTAAAATTGAAATACAGTGGGGTTTATTTTTTGCTCTGGACAAAATGGGTAAAAGCATTAGGGCAATGATGGCCTTGTATTACTTGACCTCCTTTTAAATAAACGTGCCGTTCAGTTAATTGGCATTGACAGTTATATTAACCCTTTACTACACAATGACGCCTTTTGACGCCCCTGGGAAAGAAGCCTTTTGAAAACATTGTGGGAAAAAGAGAAAATGTTGGTAACCAGCATTTTCTCCTTTTCCCACAATGTTTTCTACCCTATCAAAGAAAAGTTGTACCATTTGAACCACATTGAAATTGTCGTCTGTAAATGCTTTCAATTTGGACAAGACTATAATTTTGTCATGTGGTAAAGGGTTAACTCTTTACCATTCAATCTCGACTTTTAACAACAGTGAGGCTGAAGCCTTTTGAAAACATTGTGGCAAAAGGAGAAAATGCTGGTAACCAGGATTTTCTCCTTTTCCCACAATGTTTTCTACTCTTCCTTAAACAAATTTCAGTTTTTGAGTGACATTTATTTTGTCGTCTGCAAAAGCTTTCAATTTGGACTTGTCTAAAATTTTGTCGTTTGGTAAAGGGTTATCTCTTTAACAAACAACAAAATGTTGGATTGGACCATATTGAAAGCATTTGCAGATACGGGATGAAATGTAGCTCAAATGATGATTGCTGTCTTTGACAGGACAAGGAGAAAATGTATGGTTAACAGCATTTTCTCCTTTTCCAACAATGTTTTCAAAAGCCTTCTCTTCCAGAGTTATTAAAACTCGGCATTGTTTGGTAAAGGGTTAAACCACAAGAAGTCTGTATGACAGTAAAATTTCACAGAGAAAATAGACCTGGCCCAAAAAAGGTCATACCCTATTCACATGCCAAGATGATGTCTATGCATACAATCAGGTCTAATAAAGAATCGTTCTTACCAAACAACAATTACTTTCGACAAAGTGTTCTTTGACAAGAAGATTTCTAAAACTCGACAGAAAAACACTTTTATATGGCATAAATTGTAAAGTTTTGGAATTTAGATCAGAATGAACCATTTAATGTTAAATATTCAACTCATCTGAGCATAATCAATAGCATCAAAATATAGAAGATTTTTGAGGATTTTCAATATTTTTCTGTGTGGTTGCCATAGCAAGCACTTTTCAAGGGATTTAAATTCTTTGATAAAATTCAGAAGAGCACCACAGCAGGATCATTTCTGTGAAGTTTGGTCAGCATTGGATTCATGGTTTCAAAAAAGATGTTTTAAAACAAAGGTTAATGCATGGATGGATGGACGGAAAGATGGACACATGCAACAAGACCTTAACATACGCATACTGCCCATTGGCTAGTGAACCAAATAAGAACAAAAGTCTGCTGATACCTAACCCTTTACCAAATTGTCCATCATATTTACAACCCTGAGGAAGACAGCTTTTGAAACTGTTGTTGAAAAGGAGATATTGATTGTAACCAGCTTCTTGTTTTCCTACAATGTTTTCTTCCCTTTCTAAGGCATAGCATCGCTTCAGCAACACCTAACTTCCAATCTGCAAATGTTTCGAAGATAGACTGTCCAAGATTTTCTTGTTTGGCAAAGATTTAACCCTTTACCACACAATTCTGACTTAACGACCCTGAAAAAGATGCCTTTCGAAAACATTGTGGGAAAAGGAGAAAATGCTGGCAACCAGCATTTTCTCCTTTTCCCACAATGTTTTCTACCCTTCCCAAATCAAATTTTAATTTTTAAGTCACCTTTATTTTGTTGTCTGCAAATGCTTTCAATTTGGACTAGTCTAAAAATTTGTCATTTGGCAGAGTTAATTGTGTTCTCTTTTCTTGGACTGTTTCAGATGTCATCAGTACTCAAATTAGTCCCTCCATCCAACATGTATATTATGTACAGTCGCATACCAAGAAAAACAGAGGTCCACAAAAGGACAAGACCATATCAAGTGTTAATGGAAGCTTTGCTAAAACTTAGTCTGAATCTCAGAATGAATCAGATTCAGAACAAAATGGATGAGGACTCGGGATTAGAAAACTTCGTGTATCATGTAAAACTAAATGATCTCGACCTGTTCCATAAAATAGTTGTTGGTGAAGACCTGTTAACACTGAGGCCATTTTACCTTGAGTGGGCCAGAAAAAATGGAGGACCTTTGCGAGGAATGACTACACAGAAAGATGTGTACAACCTTGGAACAACAGAGTTTGATTGCAAATGTATATTCCTGGCTGATATAGCATGTAGATGTCTTGCCAAGAGAGACATTGACTTTCCCTCAGCATATTTTCCCCCAGTGTAATAGTATTCATATCATAGAAAACCAATGGTAGCACAATTATTCACATCAAAACGTCAACGACTATTTTGCTTTTCAGACTGTTATAAAGAAAACATTAGCTTTAGTTTGAAGATTATCTTGCTATTAAACTATAAAGCACCCTCAACAATTGGTGTTGCATTTGCAGCCACTGCACATCAAAATCAGACTGCACAAATAATTCCGAGTTTTGGTTGACACTGTCTGTCCCTGAAAGATCTTTGGAAAAAGGAATCATGAGATTGCAAGTATTTTGGTTTAATTTAAATGTCTGTTAGGTTTTTTTGTCGCCCTTAGAAAGATTGTAATATAGACATTTAATTATTACACAAGTTTTAACAACCCTGGGGAAGGAGGCTTTGAAAACATTCTCGGAAAAGGAGAAAATGCTGGAAACTAGCAATTTCTCCTTTTCCCATAGTATTTTCTACCCTTCCAAAACAAATCTCATCATTTGAGCCATGTTTAGTTTCTCCTCTACAAATGCTGTCAATATGGATGAGTCCAAATTTTGTTGTGTTGTAAAGGGTAATGCAGGTCAAGAGGCGAAGAAACAAGCCATGCTCTGTGAGAAGGGAATTTAATGCATCTGCAAAAAGTATTGACCTAGGTCAGCCTGCGCTGTCTGCTTGGAGTCAAACCTTTATGCATGTTAAAAGAACATTCTATCTCCAGGTTCAGCTTGCTGTTAAACTAATGAATTGTTAGGGTGCATGATAATATTGACTTGCTTGGTATTATATAATGCATTAGATGAATTAAAGGCCTTTTGCCAGATCATGGCTCAAATCTAATGGGTCAAAGAACTCTCCATTATGCAACTGACAATCTTTATTTTCTGACGATGAACTTGGAGATTTTACAGAAAATTAATGTAGAAAATAGGGATGGGACTAATATCCATATTTTTTAAAATTGTCCGAATGTTCGAATATGCATTTCATATTCAAATATTCTTTTTTTTTTTTTTTTTGTACTTTCTCAATGCTTAATGCATTATCCGTCAAAGGAGAAAAAAAAAAAAAATCAACTGTGTATCTGTCGAAGTGTTGTTTACACCTGACAAGCTTTTACCTGGATGTATTAGATTACATTACACCTTAGATTGGAGTTTGACTTCCGTGGATTGTCTACCAGTGTCCAGTCTTGATTGGTCGTGAAGTATGCCGTTAGATTCTCCAACGTAAACTATGTCAATGATATATACATAAGGCAAACGTCTGTTGTTGTATAAATATTAACTAGATTTACTCTTTATATTAAACAATTTAAATGTTTTACTAAACCTAGAATTAAAACCTGAAATTCTTCTAAATAAGTTATTCATTTTGAGTTTATTATACTTTGTTTTAATGGCAAGTGCTATTTTTATGCAGAGTAAGAAAGCTTAAATTGTGATACTCAGCATACTTTGATGTTGCTCTTTCATTTTAATACAGGCAGAGGGAAAAGTTCTCACCATACAGGGTGTCCAATAATATCTGTTACTATTTAAAATCTGTGCTGTTTTATCATTTCTTGGTCATCTTTGTATCAAATGAATATACATAGATTGAGATTTTCATAGCCAAAAAAGAAAGGGAAAAATTTATGACATCATTTACTTGTTATTCAAGATGGTGTCGTTATATAATTTTGACGCCGAAATTGTTAAGCTGTATTATTCAACACTTTCTCTTACTACTGTAATTCAAGAAATGGCAAAACGGCACCCTGAGAGAAAGGGCTTATCAAGAATGAAAATAAAATTGTTACCAGATCTAAAAAAAAAAAACAGGATTGGTAAAAGATGGACGTCATGCAAGTCCTGGGCAACGTCGGGAAGAACTGCCGAAAACATCACCAGCATTCAAGATAATATTTCAGAAAGGCCGCAAAGATCAGTTAACTCTTTACCACACAATCCCGACTTTTAACAACCCTGAGAAAGAAGCCTTTTGAAAACATTGTGGGAAAAGGAGTAAATGCTGGTTACCAGCATTTTCTCCTTTTCCCACAATGTATTGTACCCTATCAAGGACAAATTTCATGATTTGAGCCATACTTAAATTGTTGTCTGAAAATGCTTTCAGTTTGGACAGGCCTATTGCCGTTTGGGAAAGAGCTAAAAAGATTTTAGATGTTACAAACACAGTAAGTGTTCACAGTAAGCTGTCACCACTGGGAAACTGAAAAAACAAACTCTGAACTTTAAAAAACTCTATAGTGATAGAGTCGCTGTTTAGGCAGCATTAAGCAAGAACGGCATCATTGTGCCATTGTTCTTTGAAGACAAGGACGCACAAGCAAAAACAATCAATAGTGAATGTTATCTGAAGATCCTGAAACAGAAATTTATTCCAGCCTTAGGGCAGAACGGTTTTAATTCAGATCACATTTGGTTCCAATAAGATGGTGCAATATGCCGCACCTCTGGGTTAGTGCTCAAGTAGCCTGAGGAGACATTTAAAGAAAGAGTGGTTTCCCTGAAGAAACAGGTTGTTAGACTTTTATTTGTGGGAATACTTGAAAAACTGCACAAACCATGCCTTGCTTCTTTAAGTGAACTTAAATTGAACTTTAGAAGAGAAATCTGATGCATCACTGCTGAAACTTGCAAAGCTGTGATTGACAATTTCCAAACACGCTGCGACATTGTTATTACACAAAAGGGACATTATGTGGAACAAATACTTTAAAAACAGACATGCTATCCTCAGCGTAGGTAATGTTTTTTGTTGTTATAGGTACACAACGTAAACTATATTATGTTACCGTGTTTGTAAAGTAACTTTTATATGAATACAGATTTAACAAATGTGTATAATAAATGTTTAAAATAGTAACAGATATTAATGGACACCCTGTAAGAAAAGTAAATTATGCAAGGTATCTGACTGATTTCACATTCAATGATGACCTTTCTCAATAAAGGTTAGTGAACTAGCTAGTGAAAGTATCCAATGCGCATATTTAATTTGATTTTGTTAGATCAGCATGTGGCTAAAAGTGTAACAGTATTCAAATTTCGGACTCTGAAACATAATAACTTAATATACTAAAAACTGAATATTCGAATACCAGTGTTTGTATTCATTCCTATACCCAGTAGAAAATAAATTGGTAGTGTACTCTTTTTCTGAAACTGTATTAACTCTTTACCAAATGACAAAACTTTGAATCATTCCAAATTGAAAGCATTTGCAGACAACAATTTAAATGTGAATGAAAAATTGAAATTTGTTTAGGAAAACATTGTGGGAACCAGCATTTTCTCCTTTTTCCACAATGTTTTCAAAAGGCTTCTTTCTCAGAGTCATTAAAAGCAGGGACTGCATGGTAAAGGCTTAAGTAGTTGCCATTACTTGACAGGCCATAACTACAAGTAATGTCAACCATCCTCTGTTTCACATATCACATTCTGTTCACCTTTTACCTGATGACAAAATTTTAGATGCACCAGACAACAAGATTTCAGCCTTGTCCAAATTTGAAGCATTTGCAGGCAACAAGTGAAATCTGTCTTAACCTTTTACCACACAATCCTTACTTTAAACAACCCTAAAGAAAGAAGCCTTTTGCTGGTAACCACCATTTTCTCCTTTTCCCACAATGTTTTCTATCTATCAATGACAATTTACATCATTTGAGTCACATTTAAATTGTCGTCTGCAAATGCTTTCCATTTGGACAAGTCAACATTATTGTCATTTGGTGAAGAGTTAAACGATCTTAAAGGTTGTAAAAACATGGACTTGTTTGGTACAGAGTTAACTATATACAACCACTGCTTGTCACAATTGGGGTCGACTCCCTAACTACTTGTACATCTAACCTGTTCTTTATCAAGGAAGTTTCCATTTTCAAAAACTTCCGACACAAGGTATTAAACATGGCAGCATTATTGACAAGCTTTGACCAATGAAAACAACAACTACACAGAAGTTATACATTCTATCAAACTATCTGTGAGAAATGCCAATGAAATTGATACGTCGCTGGTTAAAAATTGAATTCACAAGTTGTTTATGAATGGAAATGTATCTGGAAAGACTGGCTGAAAATTAGGATTCTTGTTCATAGTTGTACTTCTAACCCTTTACCACTCAATCCCGAGTTTTAATGACCCTACAGGTTTTTGAAAAAATTGTGGGAAAAGGAGAAAATGCTGGTAATCAGCATTTTCTCCTTTTTCCACAATGTTTTCTACCCTATAAAAAGACAGAAATCATCATTTGAGCTACATTTAAGTTGTTGTCTATTAATGCTCACAATTTGATTGAATACAAAATCTTGTTGTATGGTACAGAGATAAGTAAATGGGGTCTTTTCAAGCAGTAAATAGAAACATATGGTGTAGCTTCATATCAACCAGCTTAAGGATTTTCATAACGGATCAACAGAAGTTTGCATAGTACTCTTACCAAACAACCCTTAGAAAAAACACCTTTCCTGCAATGTTTTCTACTCTCACAAAGACATATCCATTGATTGGAGCAAAGTTAAATATATTGTCTAACATTTCATTTCTTCTTACGAATACTTCCAATTTAGAAAAATCTATAATTTTGTCATTTGGTGAATGGTTAAGATACCATTCCATAATTTGAGGGTTGCAGGTTTCATGCACTGTGACTTCTGTTTCATGTTTCCCATGTATGACTAAAGAGTCATGCCTTAATTAACCCTTTACCACACGACAAAACTTAAAACTTGTCCAACATGAAAGCATTTGCAGACGACAAAATAAAAGTAACTCAAAAATTTAAATTTGTTTTAGGAAGAGTGAAAAACATTGTGGGAAACGGAGAAAATGCTGGTAACCAGACTCCACACAAGAATTTGGTATAAAGAAATAGCCAATGAATGTTGCTTTAACTTTCATGTTCATATAAAAGTTCCGTTGTTAAAAAGAGGAATCTTGAAATCCTTCTTTTTCCCAGCAAGGGGAATAAATCTGAAGGTGCTGTCGCAAATACTCAGCTTTAGCAAATTACTGCCCTTTTTATGATGGTTATCTTGGAACGTTGAAAAATACTTTTTTCATGTCCATGTATTTTAAATTTTCATAAGAAAAATGAATACCTGCCTAAAATGAGCAATTACCTCATTTGCATCCACATTACAAGTATGTATGCACTTGGTAAATTATAAGTGAAAAAGGAGGGATGTTATACCATGTTGTTTACTAACAAACAAAGGTTTTCATGAAAAATATTATATGGTGATAAATAGACAGCAAATAAAATATATACATCACAAATTAACATTTAACACTTCATGATACAACAAAACTTTAGACTTGTCCCTGTCGAAAACATTTGCCAACAACAAAAAAAAAACGAAGAGTCATGGTCTGAGAAAAAGGGGGCTTAATGCATCTGCAAAAACTACTGACTCGGGTCAGGCTGCAAAGTCTGCACAGACTGACCTGGGCCGAAATGTTTAGCTATTGTTAAGTTTTCTGCAAGTTCAAGGACCAGTTTACCTCATGATTCAGTTGGTTGAAAGACAACATGGAATTTATAGATCCATGATCATGTAATTACTAGCTTGGTAGCATGCATCAGAGAGGTGCATTAAGTACCCTTTGGCCAGGGCATGGCAAAAACAGAATTAATATTCAGCTGATAACATTAGAGTAGAATAACATTGTGGGGAAAAAAAAAGTGCTCGTTGCCAGCATTTTCTTCTTTTCACACAATGCTTTTTCAGGCAGTTCCCTTCAGTGTCATTAAAACACAGGATTGCTTGGAATAGGATTAAACAGTAAATTTAAATGATGTTCATAAATACACTTAACCCTTTACCACACAATCCCGACTTTTAACGACCCTGAGAAAGAAACCTTTTGAAAACACTGGGAACCAACATTTTCTCCTTTTCCCATGATGTTTTCTACCCTTCCCAAAAGAAATATCAAATTTTCAGTCATATTTTTTTTCTGTCTTCTGCAGTTGTTTTCAACTTGGACTAGTCTGAAATTTTGTTGTTTGGTAAAGAGTTAACTCTTTACCACATAATCCCGACTTTTAATGACCCTTAGAAAGAAGCCTTTTGAAAACATTGTGGGAAAAGGAGAAAATGCTGGTAACCAACATTTTCTCCTTTTTCCACAATGTTTTCTATCCTTTCAGAGGTTGAAATAGTCATTTTTGTTACTTTTGTCTTCTGCAAATGCTTTCAATTTGGACTGGTCTAAAATTTTGTCGTTTGGTAAAGAGTTAAAGAGTTAAACTCTTTACTGTACGGTGCAAATTTAACTTGCAGTTGACTGCTTTGGTCTCGAAAAGCAGCAGCTGCTTGAAATGTACAACTGCCCATTTCCGTGTTTTCTATACTATAGCAAAATGATATTACCTTTTTCTTTAACTCTTTTAACAATCAACAAATTTTGGTTTTGTCAAAATTGGAAGAAGTTGCAGACGACAAGATAAATACGACTCAAAACTGAAAATTTGTTTTTGGACCAGCTGAAAGCATTGTACCACAATGTTTGCAAGTCTTTTTCCTTGGGGTTGTTGAAGCTCAGGATTGGACTTGCATGGGATAATTCATCACAGAGATCCATTAAGCCTCCTTTTGCCAAAGCATGGCTCATGTTATTTTGGTTTTAATGCCAGCCTGAAATTTTCGGAGAGGTTTATTTGAAGCCTTATGGGTTAATTAACTCTTTACCAGATGACAAAATTTTTAAAGACTTGTCTACAGTGAAAGCACTTGCAATCAAAAATTTATTGTGGCTCAAATTATGGAATATAGCTATGAAAGCAGAGAAAATATTGTGGTGAAAGGAGAAAATGCTGGTTACGAACATTTTCTCCTTCACAAAAGATGGCTTTTGAAAACACAGGGGTAAGGGAGAAACTGCTCGTAAACAGTATCTTTCCCTTTTACCACAATTCTTGTAAAAGCCATCTTTCTACAGGCTGTTAAAACTTGATCCAGTGGTAAAGGGTTAAGACAAAAAAATGTAATAAAATGTAGTTAAAAACCCATCTAAGTGAAATCATTCCTGTCAATAGCTACAGCTGGATTTGTGTCTACACTTTTACCGATAAAACCATTTATGATAACCAATGGTAAACAATGTCTTGAACAAACAATGTTTTAGACTTGTCTAAATAGAAAGAATTTGTAGATGACAAATTAAAGATAGTCAAGGTGCTGAAAGGTGTCTATCAATGGGTACGAGACATTGTGGGAAAAGGAGAAAATGCTTGTTACCAACATTTTCTCTTGTCCCACCATGTACTTCGAAATTCTTTCTAAAAGTCTTTCACATGGGATTTTCTGGTAAAAAGTTAATCTTATCTCTATTAGTGATACATCATAACCCTGCCCCCATTCACTCATAGCACTATTACATTCTTTCATCCCGGAGTCCCTGGTTTGTTTATTTCAACATCAGCTAGACCTAGATACTTCCAGTCCTCTTTCGTCATTAGTTTGCTGAAAATACACACAAAAACATTTACAAGGTTTTCAGTTGTAGGCTTCTACATGTAGCTATGCATAATTGGAGTACTATCTGTGATGTAACTATCTGTAATGTTACTATCTGTAATGTTTCTGAGCTGTTGCAATATACACTTACCACCTTTTACACCTGTGCAGCAGATGTACCATGTTTTATCTTTGTTGTGTTCTAGTTCTTAATGACAGTTACAATCTGACTACATCAATGCTGTGGCATGAATGCATGCTAGAGGTATGCATGCACATATACAAGTAGCCTAAGTCAATGTTCAGACCTTTTTCATTACTCCCAATAATGTGTAAATCAATCAGACTTGAGCATAGGGCTTGTGCTAGTTATAATTAGGTGGCACATATGGTAACTAGAAATCAAAATATTCACTCATGGAAACATAAACAGTAAACTACTCATTTACTGCTTTATTTTGAATTAACCCCTTACCACATAATCCAACTTTTAACTACCCTCAGGAAAATGCCTCTTGAAAACACTGTAGAAAAAGGTGAAAATGCTGGTAACCAGCATTTCCTTTCTTTCTCACAATGTTTTCTACCTTTCCCAAATCAAATTTCAATTTCTGAGCCAGCTATTTTGTTGGCTGCATATGCTTTCAAACTGGACCAGTCTAAAATTTTGTCATTTGGTAAAGAATTCAAACTTGAACAATTTCTACCGCTAAGTCTTGCTTCCAGAGAGTTTTCATATACATGTACAACCATGTGGAGGAATTGCTGTGGTGCTGAAGCACCACATTTTAAGTAAACAATTACAGTGGGTGCAATTGCAACAAACTTCAAAAAAAAAATCTTTAAGCCAAGATGCTACAGCTCTAATACCTTAACATATGGCATACAACACAGTGACAATGATAGCAGAAAATCTTAAATTTTTACGAAAAAAAAAAACCCAAAAAACAGAACACTGCTTGGAATTTGGTTTGATGATAGTAGATTAAATATGAGGGCTGAATGATTAAAGCCTCATATTGAAGGAGTTAACCCTTTACCACACAATCACGGGTTTTAACGACCCTGTGAAAGAAGCCTTGTGAAAACATTGTGGGAAAAGGAGAAAGTGCTGGTAACCAGCATTTTCTCCTTTGCCCACAGTGTTTTCTATCCTTTCCAAAAAAAATTTCAATTTCTCGGTCACATTTATTTTGTTGTCTGCACTTGTATATTTGAAAACATGGCATAGGCAGACAAGTAATTTTTGTTATTTTTAGGTTCAAGGGCTAATTCATGTTTTGAGCCTCACATGTAAAGGTTTGACTTTTGGCATACATATTATAGTATTTTTTAACATAATCCTCTTCAGTACCTATGTACTTTTGCCAGCTATGTTTACGGGGCATCAAGCCGGGCCGGTTAGCTCAGTGGTGTCTGACTTGTGACCTGGCGGTTGCAGGTTCGATACTCGGTTGAGGCAAACTTTTTTCGCAGCAATTTTTGCCTCTCACCTCTGATGCAAGTGAGATAAGCAGTCATTGGGTTGGAAAGACAGTCATGTCAGTACTGGTGTGCGAAAGTCTTGAAACACATGTGTGGGTGCGCTGACCACCATGATATGACCTAAGCTTTTAACATGGTGTTAAACTCCAATACAAACAAGTTAAAGGCCTCAATGTTAGTTTTAAAGAATCTTTGCCCTTTCTTGACCATTACGAAAGTCTTCCACAGCCTGCATGACGTCATCACCTGACCGACAGTGGGTACAAGAATGTTTTTTGTTTCGGAAATAGACAAGTCTGATGGAACAAGATAAGAGGAATATGGAGGATGCTCAATCAATTTAAAGCCACAATGGTAATTGGCACCCATGGCAAAGAAAGACTTGTGAGCAGGAGCATTCTCCTGGCGGAACAGCACATCGTCATTGAGTTTTAATAATTTCTTTTACCTCTTTACCAAATGACAAAATTTAAGACCGGTTCAAGGTGAAAGCATTTGCACACAACATATCAAATTAGCTGAAATGATGTTAATTGTTTGTGAAAGTTTAGAAAACCTTGTGGGAAAAGGAAAAAATGATGGTTACCAGCATTTTCTCCCTTTTCCACAATGATTTCTTCACTTATACGCTAAAGTTCGCTGTGCGTGTTTTGTCTGATGCAACCAAAAAATATCATTTCAATCCAAACAATAGTTTCACACCGCGACTTTGAGCCAAAAAACTAGGGGCTAAAGAAGGCTTGCCTGTGGAGATTGCAGATTTTGTCAGCCATGGTAATTTACATCGACGCCCAGTGTCTGAAACCGAGTTTATTGATAATTACTAATAAATATCTGCCTGTGCAGCACCAAAAAAGGATTTAAGAACATAGAATTGCGACCAACTGGCTTGTTTCTTACACATTCAAATATATTAAGCTCTGATTATTACTAATTGACCTGGTACAGAATAAATATACATTAATTTGTTGTCGACCATTTGTCCATAAATTAAATGTGTGCGGTCTGTGTATTCTAGACGCTCTTCAAAAAAGAATATGGCAGACAAACAGAAAAAGAAAAAAAGAAAAGACTTGTAGGCTTCTTCGCTGTCTCTTCCACAAGTAAACTCCCCAATGACTTGGAAAAAATGGAAAATCAATAAATGCATCAAATATTCTAGTCGTGTCAGGCTATGAACAAGAGGACCATGATGGTCCTAAATCGCTCACCTGAAATGCAACCCAGCTGTCATTGTTATGGCCACTTGCCTCTTGTTTTTTGCTGGAATGTTTTAGTTTTGAAAATGATTCATCTGTTATGATATGGGAAATAACCCTTGCCATTCTGATTGCAGACTACACTGTCCCTGTATGAGTTACTGTTCTTGACCCCTTTTATACTACATGTATCCCTCTCTGATAGCAGTCTGTAACTTGTTAGTATAGAATACACATCGTATAGAAAACCACATCTCGTGTTCATTTACTCTGCTCCCAGACCACAATAGAACATAACATGGTGTCAGAAGTTAAACTGGAACTTTACTGTGAAGATTAAGAGACATTTATTGAGTTCTCAACATACTTGGATTATTAAATACGTTCTATTTTCATCACCCTAACAAAGTGAAAGAATAATGGAAAGTACAGGAGAGTGCCCAAGAATGGACTGGGAAGCAAGAGATTTAGCGAACGCTTTTAAAAAGTTTCGAGAACACGCAGAATTCATGTTTGGTGGACCATTAGAGAAAAAATCAGAGGAAGCTAAATGCAACTACCTCATGTTGTGGATGGGAGAAAAAGGCCGAGAAATTTTCTCCACTTGGGAGCTCAGCCAGGAACAGAGGAAGAACTTAAATTGTTACTTCGAAGGATTTGGAAAATATTGTAAACCCAAATCCAACACCATCTACAGCAGATTTCTATTTCGGTCCAGAGTACAAAAGGACAGTGAACCTTTCGATGAATACGTTACAGAGCTCAAGTTGCTCATAAGGGACTGTGATTACCCTGTGGCCATGCAGGAAGAGCTTATACGGGATCACATTGTATTCGGCATTAAAAGTAATCAAGTAAGAGAGAAACTCATACATGAAGGCTCAGACCTGAGTCTACAGAAGTGCCTGGACATTGCCAGAACAAGTGAGATCAGTCAGTCACAACTGAGATTCATGGATAATCCAGGAGCGGTAGAAATGGTACGACGAGACGACCATAACAAACGAGGCCGAAACAAACGAGCGGCAAAACAGACCGATGTACAGAGTGAGTCAAACAGATTAGGAAGTCAATGTGACAAATGTGGACTTGTGCACTGTCACAGTACAAATAAACGCTGTCCAGCACTAGGACAAAAGTGTATTTATTGTGCAAAATACAACCATTTTGCAAAAGTGTGTCGTAAACGGATAAAGGATAACAAATCAAAGAAAGTAAATGAGGTAAGGTCAAACCTTTCTAAATCTTCTGATGTTGTTGATCCTGAATTAACAGTAAATACTGTGCAGCATGACAAATTGACAAATCAAGCATTTGTAGATATTGGTATTTGCAATGGAACACTAAAAATGAAAATTGATACAGGTGCTCAAGTAAATGTCATTCCAACATCGCAATACTACAATCTGCCAAATTTTGCACGACTACAGCACACACGCAGGCACTTGAAAGCATATGATGGTAAACCATTAAAGGTTGAAGGCTTTGTCAAATTAAAATGCACATATAAGGATAAAGTCACAAAGCAAGAATTCTACATTGTTGATACACCTACTTCACAACCTATTCTTGGTCTTGAAACATGCATGTCATTAGGTCTCATTAAATTGATTCACAATATTGACATGGACAGACCTGCCGTGACAAGACAAGATGTACTGGACACATACAAAGATGTATTTACTGGTATAGGACAATTACCAGGTGAATGTGAGATTCATCTTCGACACGACGCCAAACCTGTCATACATCCACCTCGGAAAGTTCCGATCGCGATTAGAGACAGACTTAAGACACAGCTTGACGATATGGAAAAGTCACATGTTATCTGTAAGGTTACGGAACCTACAGAGTGGGTAAATAGTCTTGTGACTGTACAAAAGAGTAATGGGACATTACGGATATGCTTGTGCCCGAAAGACTTGAACGAAGCAATACAGAGACCGCATTATCCAAGCAAGACGATCGACGACATACTGCCAGACTTGGCAGGAGCAAAGGTCTTTTCTAAGCTAGACGCTAGAAGTGGTTACTGGTCGATCAAACTTACGGAAAAATCGTCAATGTACACGACGTTTAACACGCCGTTTGGGCGATACAGATTTCTGAGACTGCCATTTGGAATTAAATTGGCAAATGATTTGTTCCAACAGAAAATGGATGAATGCTTGGAAAACCTACCTGGTGTTAAAACAATAGTAGACGACATTGTGGTGTATGGAAAGGATCACGCCACACATGACAGAAATCTAGACTTACTATTGACCAGATGCAGGGAAAAAGGTATCAGGTTAAACCCGGATAAGACGGACATAGGTAAGCAAGAAATACCGTTCTTTGGTCACATACTGACTGCGACGGGACTAAAAATGGACCCTGCAAAAGTAAAAGCTATTCCGGAAATGCCACCCCCTCAGGCAAAGGCAGAATTGCAGACAGTTCTAGGTATGATAACCTATCTGCAACGCTTTGCCCCATGTTTAGCAGAGATGACTAGTCCCTTGAGACAGTTATTGACGAAGGATGCCGAATTCGAGTGGAATGAGGCATGTAAAAATGCATTCAACAAGGTAAAAGACGTGATTATACAAAACCCAGGACCTGTATTGACGTATTTTGACCCCAAGAAGGACATAACGTTACAGGTAGACGCGTCCAAATTCGGACTAGGAGCAGCATTGCTGCAAGACAATAGACCAGTGAGCTATGCATCAAAGTCACTGACTCAGACAGGAATCAATTACAGCCAAATTGAGAAAGAGCTGTTTGCTATCGTATTTGGATGCACACGATTTCACCAATATGTTTATGGCAGACCCATTAACGTACAGACAGACCATAAGCCGTTAATAGCAATATTCAAGAAAAACATACAGACAGCACCGCCTCGTCTGCAACGTATGATGTTGTCACTGTCAAGATATGACATCAATCTGACATACATACCGGGAAAAGAAATTCCTTTGGCCGACACTCTGTCGAGAAAGTTTTTACCCGACACTTGTCCCGACTTGATAGACGGACTGGACGAACATGTACATGGAGTTATGTCATGTTTTCCTGTGGGTGATCAGAAAATGGATTATCTCAGAGCCGAGACAAAGACAGACAGACATATGCAAACATTGATTCAGGTTATCAATAATGATTGGCCAGAAAACAGGATAGACTGTCCCAAAGAACTGATAGAGTTCTGGAACTATAGAGACGAACTAATGGTAATTGACGGAATAGTTCTAAAAGGGAATAAGATTTTTATCCCAGAAGCATGTAGACCATTCATGCTAGAAAAAATTCATGACGCACATTTGGGTATTGAAAAATGCACACAAAGAGCCAGAGAAATACTGTTTTGGCCAAACATGTCTAAAGACATAAAACAGCTCATTCAAAAATGTCAAGTTTGCATTGAGCACAGAAACTCAAATGTAAAGGAACCGTTACAATGTTGTAACATTCCTGAAGGACCATGGCAAATGGCTGCCACAGACATATTTCACTGGAATAATGCAAATTATATTTTGCTAGTAGACTACTATAGCAGATATTTTGAGGTTAGCATTTTGCCTGATACTAGATCAGCAACAGTCATTGACCGTTTAAAAAGTTATATGAGTAGGCATGGAATTGTGCAAAAGCTAATCAGCGATAATGCCACTCAATACACTTCTCAGGAATTCAAGAATTTTGCAAAAAATTGGGATTTCATGCATGAAACGTCAAGCCCATTATACCCCAAAGGTAACGGCCTGGCTGAGAGAACAGTGCAAACAATAAAAGCCCTTTTCGCCAAGGCAAAACAATGTAGGAGAGATCCTTATCTCTCAATATTGGAGTATCGTAATTCTCCACTAGCCTGTGGAAAATCTCCAGCACAGCTACTTATGAGTAGACAGTTAAGGTCAGTTCTGCCAGTGACATCAGAACAGCTTGCCCCACAAGTGCCATGCAAGATGCAGGTCAGATCGAGAATGACTGATGTCAAGCAAAGGTCAAAGTTCCATTATGATAAGCACTCAAGGTCACTTAAGCCCCTGGAAATTGGGGAAAGGATCAGAGTAAGATTTGGTAAACTTTGGAAACCTGCTGAAGTTATTGAAAAGATCAATAGTAGATCATATCTAGTAAGGACTGAAAATGGTGCTGAATATAGAAGAAACAGGTACCATTTGCTCAAAACCAATGAAGCAAAAACTGGTAATAACCAGTCAAACACACCACAGTTTGAATACAGTAATGCATTTCGCAATGATTTAAGAAGTTCATTGCAAAATGAAGGAATTGCTTCACAAGCATACACACAACAGGCAGACACACAGACACATGTGCAGACACCTGTAAATACCAATACTCAATCTGATAGTAATAACAGTAGTCCAAACAAAGAAGAAACAGAGTCAAAATTCAGGACAACAAGGTCAGGAAGAAAGGTGGAACCACCTCAGAGACTTTCTTTGTAAAATAAAAAAAAAAAATGAGAAAACAAGAAAGATTCTATTCGGTTAAATTTTATGTGAATGACAATGTTTTGTTTCAGCTATGAAATGATGGTATCAGTTGGAAAAGCGCACTAATGTGAGAGTGTCATTTATGAAAACAAATTGGCAGACCAATGACCGTGTCAAATTAGCTATTTGACTGGCAGACGAACTGATTTCAAGGATATTACATGGCCATTTACGATACCAATAAAGTAATTATTCACTGCCAGGAAGCAGTAAAGGTGTACATGTCTGAGAGTCTGAACTCTTCACCAACTGCGCATCACTGATAAGTGATTCCATACTCGTTTTAAAAAAAAAAAGGGAGATGTTATGATATGGGAAATAACCCTTGCCATTCTGATTGCAGACTACACTGTCCCTGTATGAGTTACTGTTCTTGACCCCTTTTATACTACATGTATCCCTCTCTGATAGCAGTCTGTAACTTGTTAGTATAGAATACACATCGTATAGAAAACCACATCTCGTATTCATTTACTCTGCTCCCAGACCACAATAGAACATAACACATCCATATGACAATACCAACAATCAGAGCAGGTAAGAAAATGATAGTCAAAATTATAGGCCCTAGAGTGTAAACAATGGAATTGTCATCAAGATCCCCTATTTTGATGCTTTTAGCTTGTCCCCATTTTGATCAGATTTGTCCTTAGGTCATTATGAACATCCAGGGAAATTTTGAGTATGACTGAGCCAGAATTGTGGTTGCTGAGTGTGGTCATGTTCATGTTCACAACCTTACAAACATTCTGGGCGATGGATCAAGATTATGCTCGAATTATGATACTTATATAATGAACAGTGGAATTTTGGCGATGCATATTCAAGGATACATAAAAGCTAACCATGAGTATGTTATGCTCAGGTGAGCTGATAATGGGTTTTCAGACAGAATCACATGCCAAATGTATGTTGTGGGCCATACAATATGGAACAGGAGGATTCCAAGAATACACTCTTTACATATTTGATCCCACATTGTGACTACAAAGGACTTTTTGTGATTCCAAGGAAGAAATTTGGTAAATGCTATTAGCAAACAAGAGCCATCAAATGGTTGTTGAGAAATCGCTTCGGATGGACAGACAGACAGACGAAGTGGCGACTATATGCTCGCTCTTATGGGAGCATAACTATCCACCAGTCCATGCTGAATATGAAAGTTCTAGGGTTAATGTTTGAATGAAAGAAGATTTTAAAAGATCTTTTATTTGGATGTGGAAACTGGGATCCAACAACAAAGCACTTATTTTTTTTTCCTATGGTCACAATTCGATGTACTTTGGTAGAGTGCTACTGTTGTCAATTAAGTTGTAGGCTTTGTGTTTGGGTTGATTTTTTTTTTCAGCAGTTGACATGGAAACCAGAGTTGTTCATGAATTCCAATTTGTCAAAGGGCAATACAGTTGATCTTGCTTAGCTAAGTGACTACGTTTATTAAGCCTACACTTTTATTAAGCGATAGGAATTCATATGTCTCTGTTGAAATATAAAAGACTAGCTGGAATTGAATGCCCCATGGATTAAAGCCTTTATGCCGAGCTAAATCCTATGTTGTTAGTACTTATTACAATCATCTTAGTGAGAGTATTGTAATGAGTATTACCAACAAAGGCTTTTCTAGAAAGTAAGGTATTATTTGAGTGCAAGGAATGTTGCCACTCCATGTAATCTGAATAAGTTTCTGTTGCATTAAGAGACCATTTTCTAAAGTGACCAATTTTGGCAGTCCCTTGAGTGGTCGCTCAATAGATGTTTTACCCATACAAAGACCCAAATCCAACACTATTGGTGTATATAAATTGTAAATTATCAAAATGTGTTTGTGAAATTTAAATGCATATAACCCATCGTTCACAGATATGGCCTTGATATTCAGTCTTAATATTGTGATTATACCTTTTTTATGAGTAGGTCCAAAAATGAATTAGATATGCAATGACCTTTTGATAGACAGGCAAATGAAAAGTTGACAACAATTAGACAATAATTGCACAAAGCAGTTAAAAGACTCAGTGTTTCCCAATAGTGGCACATACCTGGTACAGGTTGACATCTGCGACAGGCCAAAATAGAGTTCCACTTATAATGATACTCAGGGGACCAAAGAAATCATATCGTTTTATCTGAGTATCGTTTTAACTGATGTATATTCTTATAAAAAAGAGACCCTGTTGGGACCAAGGGATTAACGTCATTATAAGCAATATATTGTATTAAGCAATATAGTAATAAGCAAAGTTTACTGTAATTGTTGCAGAAATGCTCAAGAAATTAATTAATATTTTAGCAGATCAGTATTGAGTTGACTCTTTTCAAGGTATAATGGTGATCAACTTCTTTCCCACAACCACTTGCAAGAAGACTCAACACCATAATGCTACATGCCAAATATGAAAGCTCTAGCCCTTACGGTTTGGGACAAGAAGATTTTTAAAGATTTCCCTCTTTATCTTTATGTGAAATCCGAGACCAACAAAATATGGCTAATTTTCACACCAGGGCCATAATTTTAAGTGCTTTGGTAGAGGGCCACTAGATGATGCTACATGCCAAATATGAAAGCTCTAGCCCTTACGGTTTGGGACAAGAAGATTTTTAAAGATTTCCTTCTTTATCTCTATGTGAAATCCAAGACTCCACTACATACAGGTTTTCATTTTGAAATGAAGCAACCGATTGATTGACAAAAACAACAGGCCGAGGGTCAAGGGGGCCGCCTAGGCTTTGGCGTCCATGATTACCAAATGGAGATCGGAGAAACGTATTGTTGCCTACGATTGGATAATTGGATGCAAGTATCCAATGAATGACCGCGTATCATTCATAAACCAATTGTTTCTGGTTTCGCAGTAAAATTGAACCGGTGTCGCAGTACAGTTACCAGCGCGTGAAATATTTTCGATATAAACAACGTGATCAATTTCTCAAAGATCCAGCAAAAACAACCGATTAAAGGCCGATTTCAACTGATGTTTTTGATCGGCAATCGGCTTTAAATGAAAACCCTGTACAAAGGGCCAATTTTTAACACCAGGGCCATAATTTGAAGTATTTTGGTAGAGGGTCACTAGATGATGCTACATGCCGTATATGAAAGCTCTAGCCCTTACGGTTTGGGACAAGAAGATTTTTAAAGATTTCCTTCTTTATCTCTATGTGATATCTGAGAACCCACAACATAGGGCCAATTTCCACACTAGGGCCATTATTTGAAGTATTTTGGTAGAGGGCCACTAGATGATACTACATGCCATATATGAGAGCTCTAGCCCTTGCGGTTTGGGACAAGAAGATTTTTAAAGATTTCCTTCTTTATCTCTATGTGAAATCCGAGACCCCACAACATAGGGCCAATTTTTAACACCAGGGCCATAATTTGAAGTATTTTGCTACATGCCAAATATGAAAGCTCTAGCCCTTACGGTTTGGGACAAGAAGATTTTTAAAGATTTCCTTCTTTATCTCTATGTGAAATCCGAGACCCCACAACATAGGGCCAATTTTTAACACCAGGGCCATAATTTGAAGTATGTGAAATCCAAGACCAACAAAATATGGCTAATTTTCACACCAGGGCCATAATTTTAAGTGTTTTGGTAGAGGGCCACTAGATGATGCTACATGCCATATATGAAAGCTCTAGCCCTTATGGTTTGGGACAAGAAGATTTTTAAAGATTTCCTTCTTTATCTCTATGTGAAATCCGAGAACCCACAACATAGGCCCAATTTCCACACTAGGGCCATAATTTGAAGTATTTTGGTAGAGGGCCACTAGATGATGCTACATGCCATATATGAATGCTCTAGCCCTTACAGTTTGGGACAAGAAGATTTTAAAGTTTTTTCTTTCAGTTGCCATGGCAACCAGAGTTCTCCACTGATTTCAATTCTTTGAAGAATTTTGAAAGAGCATGACCTAAGGACCATTTCTGTGATGTATGATTGAAATCTGATAGTTAGTTTAGGAGGAAAAGATTTTTTTTGTAATTGTGAACGGATGGATGGACGGACGGACAGACGGACGACGGACATTGACCGATCACAATAGCTCACCACGAGCACTTTGTGCTCAGGTGAGCTAAAAACAGTTCCAGTTCAAGTTGGCAGAGTCACAGTGAAAGGGAAAGGTCCCTAAATGTTAATTTAAGTGGCTATAAATAGGCATTCAAAACAGTGATCCCCAAGAAATTAGGAATGGGGGTCACATATGACCCTCAAAAATTTGAAGCTGGCAAAAATACTGCTTTAAGTACAGACTATTTCAAAGCAAACCAAAAACTAGGGCAAACTGCACAAAGTTAAGCATGTGAGAAAGGAGAGACCCATTTTTGCATAGAAACAATGTAGAATAGGACTGTTTGTTAAAAGCAATTGCTCCTGTTTCCGCAACATTTTTTTAACTCTTTACTAAACGACAAAATTTTAGACCAGTCCAAATTGAAAGCTTTTGCAGATGACAAAATAAATGTGACTCAAAGATTAAAATTTGTCTTGGGATAAATAGAAAACATAGTGGGAAAAGGAGAATATGCTGGTTACCAGCATTTTCTCCTTTTCCCACAATGTTTTCAAAAGGCTTCTTCCGGGTCGTTAAAAGTCGGGATTGTGTGGTAAAGGGTTGAATTGTTCAGTGGAGGGGAAAATATAATAAGGACTTAACCCTTTCCCAACTAAGAATTGAGATTTATAAAAAAATTTGAAGTGTCTGTAGTTGAGGAATTCAAAATTTGTAAAAAGGAACAGAAGTTCTCTGAGTAGAAAATGTGGGAAAAGTAGAAAATGCTGGTAACCAGCATTTACTCTTTTTGATCCAATGCTTTTAAAAGAATTATTTCTCGCCGTCATTGATACATTGGATCATTTGTTAAAGGGTTACAACAAAGAGATGAATAAAGTAAAGTAACATACTTATCCATTCTACACTGCATGTATTCTTTGGTTTCCACTCGGCATTTTGAATTCTCTTTCTGCTTAACAATACATTGCATAAACTTTCTCATGTATTCTTTGCAAACACCTGTATTGTAATATAGAAAAAAAAATAAAGAATCATTACAAAGTCAAGAGAAAGCAAACTAGAGAGGTGGAGAAGTTTGATGAATCCAACGAGAAGTCATTCTTGATTTACAGTGGTTTTGGTAACACACAAGTTTGCTAAATTTGACTTCTATGGTAAACTGATTGGAGGTTTAGGGACCTAGGTTATTATCAAATGTTATCTACCAAGTGACGATTTTCATACCTAATAGCTGGCTTTGACTTCTTCATCATTCAAATCTCTTCTTTCTGATTATTAAACAAGAGTGGCAAATTGTCGCAAGATACGCCCGTCCCACCGCCAGTTGTTGAGGGGGATAAAAATTGTAAAGGGCAGGTAGAGGAAAATAGTAGTGCAGCAGAAATCATGTAAGTGATTGAAATAGGCATGAATGTCTCCGGCAAGAGTATAACTTTGTCATCTCCAGTCTGAACATCTTCAAATTTGGAATGCATGATTGTTGAAAAATAACGGAGTGCAGTGCACAAGAACCATAACTCTTCCTAGCACGAATTTTGAGTTATTTCCCCTTCGAAAAGTTTGGAATGTTTGACAAGGCAGTGCGAATCATACAACAAATCACCGAATGTAAATGTGCTTGATATAATAAAATAGTTCTGGCTAGCGCCTTGGCCAATATTACACTATTTGGTGAATATATCATCATATCCAATGGAAGTGATGTCCATAACTGTATAATATCATGTAAACATTTTAAATTGTTTCCATTTATCTACATATTAACTTCCATTTACATAAATATAAACTGTCATCTTTGCTGTGCCCATATAATATTTGTGCAAAGCAAGCTACATCCAACATCACAACAGTACTGTTAAAAAGGTTGTAAAAACACTTAGATACCTACTTGTATAAAGTTTGACATCCACTGCAAACTTGCGCTGCTACAAAACGTGCCTGGAATAAATCTTACTCAGAACTGTTTGCTAAGAAAATAGTGAAATAATTAAAAAACTACAAATAAGATGGTTAAGTTATGCGGTATGAAGATCAAAGGGGGAATAACTCAAAATTCATGCTAGGAAGAGTTATGGTTCTTGTGCACTGCACTCCGTAATTTTTCAACAATCAATTATCATGCATACCAAATTTGAAGATGTTCAGACTAGAGATGACAAAGTTCTGCTCCGGACAAGCATGAAATGCTGTAAAAATGAAGATCAAAGGGGGAAAAACTCAAAATTTGTGCTAGGAAGAGTTAGGGTTCTTGTGCACTGCACTCCATAATTTTTCAACAATCATGCATACCAAATTTGAAGATGTTCTGACTAGAGATGACAAAGTTATGCTCCGGACAAGCAGAAAATGCTGTAAAAATGACAATCAAAGGGAAAAAACTCAAGGACAGCACAAGGTAGAGTTATGGTTCTTTTGCACTGCACATGGTATTATTGCAACAAACACAAATGCCAAGTTTCAAGTCAATTGGACTGAAGATGTCAAAGTTCTGCTCCCGACAAAGAACTGGATGCCGCCTGCCCGCCCGGATGCCTGTACGCCATGGGTGATCCCATGATACGTCCCATCTTCGACAGGCGTATAAAAAGTGGTCACACACTAAAATATGCCACAGCAGTAATTTATGCCACAGATACGCCACACGAGGAAATGGTATGCCGCAGCACATGTGTAACTCCTAATATGTAATTTGTATACATGTATATACATATCTTAATTACGGTATTATCTATTACCTTTATAAGTATACCGGTAGCTGGGAAATTTTATGTAATTTGGTAGAAATTTGGTCTTGAATGATAGTTGTATTCTGTTTTGTACACAAGTCGAGATTCAATAATTCCATGGGTGTATAAAACTAAAACACCAATCTCTAGAAGACGAGTGTTTGTACAACTTGCAATGAATTAGTTTCCAATTTTCTGGAGATTTACTAACAATGTTTAGCATTATATCATCATTCTGTAAGCCATATCAGCCCTAGTATTTTTTCATATGATCTGTAAGCCAATCTTGAAGGGAGATAACTATTTAACAAATGTTGGGTACTTTGTAGTTGTTTGAAATCTTCATGTTATATTTCAAAATGTGACAAATTTTAGAATTTAACAGCATGTGCAGACAACTTATAAAATGCATCTCAAATAGCTGGTTTTGCCTTTGAGTATGGTATATCGAAAACAACCTGTGAATAAGGAGGAATTAATGTTTAAAAATACACCCGTGCCCAGGGCATCATTGATGAGATCATGACAAAGAAAACTGCTGTCTTTCAAGATCAAAGTTCTACCAAAATATACTTTTTTTTTTTTGAGCTACACTTCAAAATATTATAGATTACACAGGGTGTTCCCTTGGCAACAACAATGACCCCCCTTAGTAATAAATAATAGGGGTCAATCTAGACTTTGTGGGGGTCACAACAAAATGTAATTAAGTTAGACATTAAAGTATGATTTATGAAACAATGTGTGGTTTTTGCATTTCTTATTCGCCCCAAAGCTTTATATAACCTATTAATGTATTAGTGCAATATGTTAGATGCATTGTAACAGCAGGGATTTTTCTGGACTGAGAGGCTTATAGTCTAGATGGCATCTTTTTTCATACAAAGTATCTTGAGTATGCTTTATCTAAAAGCATGTTCTTAACAGGTTAAAATGCTCAGTGCCGACAAGCTGTCATACCTTTGCGTAATTTTAACCTTTCAATGGCATCAACATGACTGCAAGTGTTTTGACGACACACAAGGGCTGAATTGTGCAAGTTTCCGCAGCCACTCTTTCTGGTAAAATGGTTATTGTGTTTTGTTTTTATTACAGGAATCAACTCATTAATTGGTACAAATAGCTTGTTGTTGGCTGGATTTGATAGCCTCTATTGTTTAAATAGAAATCATCCACCTGACAACAAACTATTTTCACCAATTAAATGGCCGATCTGTCTTTAGCTAATTTTCAGTAAACCCTCTGGGTCTTGAAATGTTTTTCTCGGTGCTTGTAGCAGGTGATCGTCGTCCGATTACGTTCAATGTCTCTTTTCCTTGCAGACGGCAATTTTGATTGAGCCATATTGTTTTCATCAGAGATTGACTGGTTTAGTTTAGACGAGTTTAAAGACCGACTATATCTACAAAAATCAATACAGTCCAGTAATTTGTCCCATTTTCTTCTCGTAATTCACTTAAATTGCCAATCACACAATGTCATTTTTTCAAATAAAAATGACCGCACATGCACAGCTAACTGAATTTATGATGCGTGTTTGTTTACAAATTGACCATATGTGTTTACGTTAAATAAAAGGTAAATTACAAAAAGACTGATGACAACCTTGCACTACACTTAGTTTCAACGTGAAGTTAAATCTTTTATCTATTGATCCATGTCCATCTTTTTTTTTAGCTGACAAGCAGATTTAAGGCACATAATGCTGACTTTAAGATGCCAGGTAAGATTTTGAAATTTCCAGAAGCCATAAAAGAATGGCTGATAATGAAGGGGTGCGGAGACCCAATCACACAATAACATTTGAGCATCCCTTCAGACTGAAGTTAAAGATAGCGTACAAACATTTCCGCTCAAGAAAGAAATACACACAGCCGCAACTCTAAACTACCAGATATTTTGTTAAATTACGAATTGGTTTAGTTTTCAAGGTTTTTATAATGATTAATCGGTCAAAGTTGCGGAATGGTTGATTGAGTTATGAAACCCATTGATATCGCGAATACGGATGTCAAACAGCAAACATTCTTGACAATCTGAACAAAAACTTGTAAATTTACGTCATAATGAAAAGGTAAACCTTCATGGTCAAGTGGAAAGCTTCCTTTATCAGGGGGAACCGGAGCAAGTCTTTTCAGTGCTGGCGTTGCCATGTCCTTCTTACTTTCCCTTTTACCGGAAGCTAATGAGTAGAGACTGGTACCGAACGTCGATTTACATATTACTCCAAGGACGGTATTTAATCAATTCGTTCAACCTTTCATTCCCAAAGTTTTCGTACTTAAGATGTATTTCATTGTACGTAATCAATTATCCTGGGTTCCAACCAGCTCATTTTTTCCCTTTTTTATATTCGGACTTTTTTTTGTCAAAAATGTCTGGTAAAAGATGAAAAAATGATTGAACTGGAACCCAGGCTAGTAATCAATTCAAACCGTTTGCAAATTTCAATCTATGTTTTATGGCTTCAATACCGAAATATTTTAATTATTAAGCGCCATCTATGCGATAGGTCTATTTCGATATTTACTTTTTGAATCAAGACTGTTCCACGATGACATTTCCCTGACACATTTTTTGAAACAGTTCCCCTACATATTTGAGGACAGTTCCTCGACACTTTCGTTCTGATTCACATTCGTGATTCTTGTCATCCGGGTACCTTCACTAAATCGCAATATCTCGCACTCAGAAATTTTTACTCGGTGATAAACTTACTATGTACACATATAATCGGACACTGCATGTAATCGGACACTGTCAGCGTCATATTTTTTCAGTAAAGTTCTTTTGGATTTCTCGGGCAATTGTGATAAAGATTTCTAAAACCTTTTCAAGTTATGAATACTATCACTTTTGAAGAGACAAAAAAGAAATGTCATATTATCAATATCACGGTATAGCCTACAGAAAAAGGAGTCATATACAAGTTTAAGACAAGCCCTGTCTCCTGTTGGGCGGTGTGTGCAGACTACATTATTATGGAGTCAAAATGAAGCATCCAGATAGAAGCATTAAACATCACGGCATACTGCCTTGGTTATACAGGGCAAGAATTGAGAAAAATAAAAAAAAAAACCAGTTACCCATACCTTTGCATTTGAAAGAAAAAAGTGTTCGGACAAAAAAAAAAGAAATGCATCTTTTCGGGTCAGAAATTAAAATGGACTTACCCTCAGTAACAGATTTTAATAATTCCAGACCCTATTTTTGCAAATGATCATAATTCGATTAAACAGGATAGAAACTTTACCATGACACGTGTGTGTTAATCTGCCCCTAGCAAGTACATCATGTGCAGCGCTTCTACATGTCGCCCACTTTGGCAGTGAAATACCGAGATCAAAAGAACACTCGGCTAACCCTTTATCAGCTTTTCAACGAAAACAACTATAGCAGATATTTCCCGACTCAAAATGAAGCTGAAATTACATTTTTTGGAGGATGACAGGAAGGTTTTTAATTTGTCCTGACCTTCATTTTTTTTTTTACGATCGTCATCTTAAGGTAGTTTAAACAGGAACGCGACAAAAAAGATATTTTTTGGGTCGGGATTTTCGCAATAATATGGTGTTAAAGTTTTGGGGTTTTTTTTGTAAATGGACTGTCCGTCTTTTTGCAGCCACTGACATTTTTAATTAAAAAAAGAAAAAATCATCATATCGATAGCTTTATATAGGTCTAAATAAATTGAACCAACGATCCCATGGTATCAAGACCTACAGGTGCGTTACCGACTTAGCTACCAGGTTCGCCCTTTTTTCACGACATTGGACCTTCATAAGTTAAACAGTAAAAGTGAGAGCTTATTCGATTAAAACCGTTTACCAAATGGCCAAATTAGGACTCGTCCAAATCCAAAGAATGTTAAGCCGACAGATTAAATGTGGGTTAAATGGAGGCAATTGTCTTTGAAAAAGTAGAAAGTATTGTGGGAAAAGGTAAAAACTCTAGTTACAAACATTTCCTCTTTTTCCAATATTTTTTAACACCTTGTTTCTTAGGGTCATTAAAACTCGGGACTGTTTAGCTTCTCAACTAAACTTACAGCACGATATGCATATTATAACAATTTCCACCATTTCACCCACATTCTTTGGATATGGACGAGTCCTTATTTGGCCTTTAAGAAAATTCCGATCTAAAAAAAAGAACCTTCTTTGTTGCAACTTTAGTCATGTTCCTACAGACGAATAGCTGTAATAGAGTCTAGATCATGAACATAAGAAAAGAAGCTTGAGCTCAAATTTTAAACCTTCCATTCCAAGATATTTAAATTCCATCTATATTTTTCAGAAACATGTATAAAGGAAACATGTCTCATATTATTTTTCATGAAAATTGGATGAAGGGTTAGCTCGGTGCTCCTTTGATCTCGGTATCGCACAGCTGGGTGGCAGACCTTACAGCTGTAATGTGGTTGACTGATTCACACAATTTAACGCACACGCGTCACTTTAAATTGTTACTTCTTATCAGTTCTTGATCTTAATTCACCCTTATGTTGATTATTTGTGGATAGGATTTGGAATTTTACACGAGTCACAGAGGTATGTTCGTTCTTTTTAAATTCTCCGTAGATCTACCAATTCAGTGTCGATTTACTTGATTATGACCGCGTAAAATGATTCTCGAAAATACTCGGATGCCCGACGTTGCTCTTGTAATAATTTCTATGGTTTTGGCTTTGATATAAATCTGAAATAGGTTAGAGAAATATCAGTGAAACCTTTGATTATTCAGAGGGTAGACAATAGAGTTATTCATTAACAATCATCAAATTCAATTACACCGCGCTTGAACTACATCCGGAAGACGGCCATGATAATCGTACATCATGTTCAAATAAAATTTTGACGCGCAAATAACGATTTGCTGTCGAATGCAGCTTCTTTTTTTACAGTAGCCAATTGTCCATTTCGGGTAGCGTCCACCGAGTAATGCGTTGCTAAGGCGTTACTAAGCAGAAATAGAATCCGTGGTATTCCGAATTCGCCGGATATGACGTAGGGCAAGAATCACGAATGGTATGTTTCTTACAATTATAATTCATAACCAAGGGCAATCAAGACTACATAATTTATAGATCGTTTATATATTGTGATTGGATTATTTGTGCCTGTGATAGTGGGGTTCGTGTATATTGATGGTACACTTTCTTCGGTGAATTACCGATTTATGATTACATTGTAAATAGCTCTAGACTTTAACCCTTTACCGCACAATGCCACATTTTAACGACCATGGGAAAGAAGGCTTTTGAAAACATTGTGGGAAAAGGAGAAAATGCTGGTAACCAGCATTTTCTCCTTTTCCCACAATGTTTTTTACCCTATCAAAGAAATATTGCACCATTTTAGCCACATTGAAATTGTCGTCTACAAATGCTTTCAATTTGGACATGGCTAAAATTTTGTCGTCTGGTAAAGGGTTAAAAAACTGTTGGCCAGCAGTTTAGTCCATATTTCTAAACGGCGGCACGAAATCTTCCCAAATCTTTCCTAAATCTTACCCAAATCTACCCTAATCTTTCCCAAAGCTACCCAAAATTCTCACAAATCAACCCAAATCTTTCCAAAATCTACCCAAATCTCTCCCAAATCTACCAAAGCCTGTCCCAAATCTTACCCATCTGTTTAAGAAATCTACTAGAAAGACTGATTGATTGTATGATGTTTAACGCCGTTTTCAACATTATTTCAGTTATATCGCGGCGGCCAGTGGACTTATCCAGGCTTTCCTGGAATTTCTTACACCATTACTACACACAATATTCTTTCCAAGCCACTGGCTGCTTTCCCACATAACCATCGTCGAATGGTCAGCGGTGAGAGAGGAATGAATCCTGTCGCAATGACTATCCTCATTCTGGACAAAGATGCACCAAAATGATATTAAAACACCTAAAAACAAGTTTTTTTCATTGATATGATATCCCTCGCCGAAATATATCATTTTTGACAGAAACATATAACAGGTTCTGTGTTTTGCATGTACAATAGGCCTTTTTCTTGTTGGTCCATAATAAAATTATACATTAAGCCCCCTTTTCCATGTCATGAGATTTCATTAAATAAAAACAAATAATAATTGTTTGTGGCTTATGATAAACAATATGAAATATGAAGTTTCATAAAATTTTGTCCAGTAGTTGAAGAGATATTGGTCCATAAAGGAAATATACATCAAGGCCCCTTTTCCCATGACATGGCATTAAACAATAATGAAAAAATATATATCGGTGGACTATCATAAGTAACAATTTATATGGATTTTCATCAATTTTCATCAAGGTTTTCAGAAGATATCCGTCCAGATGGACAGACGGATGGACAAACAAGCGAACGGACAAAGGGACGGACGGACAACGCAGAAACTATATCCCCCTCCAAGCTGGGTGGGGAATAATAAGAAGACCCGAAGAAACAGGAAAATAAATCACTTTATATTTTTTTTATCAGATAGTTGTTCGAAATTTATTTACTTTAGCCCATTTTGTACAGGTATTGGTTACATAAGGGGAGATTTTGGGAAGATTGATAAAATAAGTTATCAAGTACTTGTATCCGACTATTTTTAGCAAATTAAATGTCCGAGAAAGTGCAGAGGCATACCAACTAACAACAAAATGATTGTTCCCAGGACTTAACTTTAAATACTAGTAATTTGATTGGCTGTGACGTTAAGTTACCAGTTACCAGCCATTTCCCACAATGCTTTCAAACGCCTTCTCTGTTGAGGTCATCAAAACAAGAGATTTTGTGGTAAAGGGTTAAGGCAAGCCGTTTGTAACCCTATTGTCCCACCCGATTCTGTGTAGACCAGCCATCCTACATTACATTCGTGGATAGCAGGTGGATAGCAGCTAGTTATCGGTCATTGCAGATAACATCAGCACCCGATTCAGCCGGAAAAAATAGTCCGGTATGAGAGTTAACGAGAAATTGCGAGAGGTTGCGCGAGTGAGAAATTCGAAATGTCGCTTTTCTATGGTATAAGTTTTCCGCTGCGCAACAAATTGTTCGCTTCTTGTGGTTAATTTTAGATTAGTGTAAGCTTTAGCTTAGTTTAAACATATTTTATTGCCATATGTACATGTTTACATGACAGAATACATTCAACAAAATTTCGAGTACATAGAATGGTGTATTTACATTGTCAAAGGGGTCTGGGTACAAGTTTTCACAGCTTATGTGAGGCCGTAACTAAGTTTTTGAACTTGATCCTCAACCCATTTGCTACTTTCCTTGTTTGTAATTATGAATTGTACATACATGTATGTAAATATTGGCAGTAAAATACATGTATGTTTAAACTCATGTTTGGCTATTCCCCTTCTCCATACACATGTTTCAGGAATAAAAGTCTTATTTAGCAGCTTAAAGGCACTCAAATATAACAAATGTTTAGAAATAAGAAAGAAAAGTAGATAATAATAAGTTTTTAAATCTTTAAAAAGATGTTATTACCATCCTTATACAGTATCATTCACTGTGCATACATTACATGTAAAGAAATACCACAGTGTAGGACCGGAAGTATGCATTGTATGTGACTTGGGATTCTGTACAGTGACGATCTGCCACTTGGTGTTAAAAATTGTGTTCACACGATGGGTCAAGCTGGTGATTTTTCATTTATTTTGATATTTATTATAGAATATTCATATCCAGTTACTTGTTATTACAGAATATTCATTTCCAGTTACTTGTTTGTTATGTATAGTTTTTAACGTCCAAGTGGCAGATCGTCACTGTACAGAACCCCAAGTACCATACAATGCATACTTCGGGTCCTACACCGTGAGTATCACTCTCTTGCACTACGGATCATTCCCATTCAGCTCTGTAGTTGGCTCAGAAAGTAGTCCGTCATCACGTGGTATTTTCGTCACATGACCATAACTGGAAATGGCGACACAAACGCCGGGGAAAGAAAGACCAATCGATTGTTTTGTGTGCTGTTCAAACAGCATACGGCCAATCAGGCTCAGTCTTGAAAAAGAGGGATTTTCTGAAAAGCTTAAATGTCTTTTAAAGGACGATAACTTGTTTTTTTAATTTTGTTTAAATTGTCATCATTCATGGGCGCAGCCATTTTTTTTTTTACAATTGGCGTAAGATTCTGATCAGTAAAGAAGCTTGAAAAAATAGTTCCATTGTATACAGGTAAATTCATCAGTTTGAATGCACCTATAATGTATCCGGAATCATATTTCCTTTGTCTACTTTATTATGTTACACATGAAACAGTTAAGCTGTAACAAAACAGTTTTTCCTCATTTTGACAAGATTCTTGTCATTTAGCCCGTTGCGAGGTGTATGGTGAGAGTAACGAACGACAACTCTGCTCGGAGATTGCGTGAGTACAAGTCGGGCAAAAGGATCTGGCTACAATTCCTCTAGTCTGGTACCCCGCCGCACTGCAAGAGTACTTCAGGCAAAGCGCAATAATGGCGGCCCCCCGTTGATAATATGCAGAGGTAACGGGATACTGTTATTTCACTTGATCAAATCAGATCATAGGCTGCATTCAAAACAGACTGGTTGCAATGAAGAAATAGCAGTGATGTTTTTAATTATCGTTCTTATTTAGCGAGAAAAACTACAACTCGGAAATGCTTTAAGTATAGGGTATGACGGACATTCGGGCACTTTCGTTCATCACGTGATAGTAACCGACGCGGAGGTGAAAATAGACGTCATCTTTACAGGGATCGTATATATATATACGATCCCTGATCTTTAGTAGTGTTTGATAGTGAACGAGTCATATTTTAACACCGAAATTCGTCGTAAAAGCGATAGATGTGCCGAAAATCTGCAGTGCCATTTGGAAAAATAGAAAATGCTTCTATCCAGCATTTCTCTTTTTAAATTTTGTCTAAAATTTTGCCATTTGTGCAAAGGGTAAAGGGTTAACTCCTTACCACAAGGAATCGTAAATTACACGTAATTAACGATCCCTGTTACCACACAACAAAAATATCGACTTGTCAAAAACTGAAAATGTTTGCAGACAACACTTTAAACATTGGTCAAATGATTAAATTTGTCTTTGATAGGATAGAAAACATTGTGGGAAAAAGGAGAAAATGCTGGTTACCACAATGTGTTCTAAAGTCTTCTCTATCAGGGTCGTTGAAAGTCGTAATTGTGTGGTGAAGGGTTAAACTGGCTCAAGGTATGAGTTATGTAAAAGTTTAAAAAAAGAAAAAAACATGGTGTGAAAAGGAGAAAATGCTGGTCATCTGCATTTTCTCTTTTACCCACATTGACCAAAATAATAAAATTCAAACTTGTCAAAACTCAAAAGCACTTGCTGACGAAAAATTAGATATGGCTCAAGTAGTGATGAAATATCCTGTTTGTGGTTAGAAAGACTGGGAAATGAAGAAAATACTGATTACCAGCATTTGCTTTGTTTCTTTAACTTGTCCAGTTTGAAAGCCCTAGCAGATAACAAGGTCAATATGGCTCAAAATGATAGTGTTATAAGGGAGAAAACAGTGGGAAATGGAGAAAATGCTGGTTTCCTGTATTACTTATATTATCAAATGTTTTAATCTTTAACTTTTTACCAAACAATCCCATATTTCAACGACTAAGGAAAGTAACTTTGAAAAACATTGTGGGAAAAGAGAAAATGCTGGTAACCAGCATTTTCTCCTTTTCCCACTGTTTTATCCTTCCTAATCCAAATTCCATCATTTGTGTTGCACTTAATTCGTCATCTCCAAATACCTTCAGTTTGTACAGGTCTATCAAGAATATTGCCGTATGGTAAAGAGTAAAGATAGATCTAGATCTAATTTTTGCAGGAAAATTTGGGAAAGGAGAAAATTGTCTATCAAATGCAACATTAATTTTACTAGAAATCAGCATTTTCTTCTTTCCCTCAGTGTTTTCTGCTCCTAGAGATCAATACCATCTTCTAAACCCTATTTAATATGATGTCTAGCTAAGGTTTGAATTTGGACCATTCTAAGTTTCTTGTGTGATAAGGAGTAATTTATGACCCTCAGCATATCCCTCCCTGGTAAAGATCAAAGGAGTGTGATGTTGTGGTGTTCATTGGATAAATTTAGTGAAACAATGAAACATCCTTTGACTTTCAGAGGCTCCTTAACCCTCTACCACTAATCAATTTGCAGATAATAAATATAATATGGTTCAACTAATGTGATTTGTTTAAAAGAGAATAGTAAGCATCTTCCTTTTCCCAGAATGTTTTAAAAGGCCTGTTTTTTTTTCAGGGACCTTAAAACACGGGGTTGTATATGGTAAAGGATTAACTGGTTATTTTTTTACAACCACAGGGTTTTATGGACCCCTGACTGTTATCTTTGAGTCATAATACCTTTGACATAGCAATTCAGTCAAGGATATACACTGTTAACATATATATTTTTTCAAAACAAATATCATTTTGTATCAGTTACACATTTCTTGTAGTGGAATTAGATGTTCAAGGTGTGAAACAATTACGGGTAAAATAAATTACTTTATCTTACCACAATTCATTTTTTGGATTTGAACATTTCACTATGTCGATAAAAGGGTTTTATATTCTCCTTTTTTAAGGGGGTGGGTGGGTGTCAGTATTTTACACTTGGCCAGTTAAAAGCAGTTGCACACATGTAAACTAAATATTGATCAATTGATGACATTTACATGTATTTTGTTTTTGAAGTGGTAGACGACATGTCAATGGACCGATATAACGTCCGAAAACAGGGCTACTTTCAAAATGATTCATAGTCAAAATTATATTTAAACCATAACCCAACAGCACGTTTTAGATTCGGTAATGTATATTTTGTACAAAATTGATCTCATTTTATTCAATGATCAAACTGGATTACTGCATTACAGACACTGGGGAAAACAGGAAAGTATGTATGGCTACGCTTGCGGACGCCGTGGAGGTCTCATTATTGCGCATTGCCTGACCCTATAACGTAGTGGTAGGGACAGGTAATCCAGACTACAAGACCTCACATTCTTAAAACACCGATTACATAATCCCTGTTTTGATAATATCGCTTTCAAATATTTTCGATGCGCCATTTTGATAGGCTTCCCCCCCTTTCCCCCCCCTCCCGCGGCGGCAAGATTCGACGTCCACCGCTGTTTTTCAAATCCAATTTCATCGAATGTGTATGACTTTTTCCACAAAGAATCCATTATGTGACAAACTATTTTTACAAAACAGAATCAGTAGGAAAAATTTCGACCTACATTATCTTCGAATCCTTGATAAACGACTCCCGGGGTGAACTTCCCCCGTGTAATTACCGGATGTTTAGAATTACATTATATTATCAAAACACAGTGAAACAGAAGCCGAGCCTTTCAACCTCTTCCCTTCGAAATAAACATCTGTAAGCCAGACTAAGCATAAACGATTGAACAAAAATAATTTAAAAGTAAAATACAATCTACATATCCGTTTTTTGTAGACCAGGCTTAAATTTTGTCGTTTGGTAAATGTCCCATTTATCTTTACTATCATGAAACAATAAATAAACTTCATTACAATAATTCCAAATTTACAAGCGGGCTGATCTCTGCTCACATCTCCGCAAAAGTGACCAATTCATAACAAGTACATGTATGTGACAACTTCCGGAGCAGACTTTTCAGACAGAGTTCAGACCCCATATGATTGTGTAAGCTGATCTCTGATCTCTACCAAGGCGACCAGTTCACTATAAATGTGTGAGCTCTGGAAGCGGGGTGTATGGACAGCGAGTGATCAAACCCCGGTATGTGTTTGCTGACCCAAAGAAAAAGTGGCTCTTCACGTTTCTAGTAAAGGAGAAAATGCAGATGACCAGCATTTTCTCCATTCTCCACAATGCTTCCTACCGTATCACTGGCAGTTCTTTTTATTAGGTATTTTGCTACATTCTTTGAACTTGCACAGTTCTAATGGTTTGTCGTTTGGTAAAGTGATACGAACCTTTTAACATAATGAGCATCGTGAGCTATTCTATTACCTCCCTTTAATATGTATACCAAAGAATGATGTTCTGTTTCATGACTATACTAAATATGGGATATGCAGTACTTTTTGGCAAATCCTAAAAATGCATTAAGGATAATACCTAGGGAAAAAATTTAGTTATTTTTGTTATTTTTTTTTTTTGTAATCAAGCTATTGGAATGAGCATTTATAAAATATATATTACGAATCAATAAGAATACGATTCTAATGAATACTACCACGTATGATACTTCTACAAGGTTTGATGTAATATAAATTCATTATTGATCAACCTTTTCCAAATAAACAAAATGTTACAGTGATGATAATATAGCAATGAAAGAGTCTTTGCATAATCCAATAAACTATGCTCTTCTGCATATTTCATATCACGGTTAATTCATGTTAATGTTCATCTAGTCTAAGTCTGAGATATAAGGAAAAATACATGTGACTCTCAAATGATTTTGACAATGCCGTTTAATACCATATAACCAGATAAAGAATATCTTGTTTAAGTACCAATGTATCATCTTTGAACAATAACAACAAAAATGTATGGATGCAACTCAAGACATGAAGGCCTAGATCTACATTTTTTTAGATGTAATGTTAATATTTCTGTTACAATACAACATTGCTTTTTGACAGAGGCCAATTTACGGTGGCACAAAAGTGACATGGAAGATATAATTTATACTACGTGCGCACGTAATAGTTATTACGTGCGCACGTATTAGTTAATACGTGCGCACGTATTAGCTACTGCGTGCGCACGTACTAGCTACTGCGTGCGCACGTAATAACTAATACGTGCGCACGTAATACTATTGCGTGCGCACGTATTAGCTAATACGTGCGCACGTATTAACTAATACGTGCGCACGCAATAGTATTACGTGCGCACGCAGTAGCTAATACGTGCGCACGTATTAACTAATACGTGCGCACGTATTAACTAATACGTGCGCACGTAATAATCGACCAATCAGTTTATAAGGAACAGAAGCCATATTGTTGCGAGGGAAGGGCAAATACGGTCCATCGAATTACCCCAAACCACCCCAAAACACCCCAAACCACCCCAAAACATCCCAAACCACCCCGAAACACCTTTTATATGATATAAAATTATTAATACAGTAAGAGTTGGTTGAATTGTTGGGTAAGGATCACTTTTAACAAAAAATATCTATATTACGTCCTGTCACGTTAGCCTAAGGATAAAAGGACTACATGCATTACATGCGCTAGAGACTTTTTGGCCCCACTGAGATCTGGGACCATAATGTCTGACTGTCTGAAAAAGTTCGTTCATGCCTCCAAACTATATGTAATCAGAATGGCAAACATTGTGGACCCGGATCCGACTGCCCCTTGAAAGAGCAGTCTGATCTGGGTCCATTATGTTTGGTCATGTCTGACTGTCTGAAAAAGTTCATTCATGCCTGTATATGTAGTTAGAATGGCAAGCATTGTGGACCCAGATCCGACTGCCCCTTGAAGGAGCAGTCTGATCTGAGTACATTATGTTTGGTCATGTCTGACTGTCTGAAAAAGTTCGTTCATGCCTCCAACCTATATGTAGTCAGAATGGCAAACATTGTGGAACCAGATCCGACTGCCCCTTGAAGGAGCAGTCTAATCTAGGTACATTATGTTTGGTTATGTCTGATTGTCTGAAAATGTTCGTTCATGCCTCCAACCTATATGTAGTCACAATGGCAAGCATTGTGGACCCAGATCCGACTGCCCCTTGAAGGAGCAGTCTAATCTGGGTACATTATGTTTGGTAATGTCTGTCTGTCTGAAAAAGTTCGTTCATGCCTCCAAACTATATGTAGTCATGCTGTCAGAATGGCAAACTTTGTGGACCCAGATCCGACTGCCCCTTAAAGGAGCAGTCTAATCTGGGTACAATATGTTTGCTAATGTCTGACTGTCTGAAAAAGTTCGTCCATACCTCCAAACTATATGTAGTCATCCTGTCAGAAAGGGAAACTTTGTGGACCCAGATCATGCGCGGATCCAGATATCTTTCTCAGGGGGCGTCCCACCGCAAACGCACTCTTCTTATTATATGATACTTTGATTTCGGATTTCAGTGGATGTAAGTCAACGTTTCCAGTTCTAACCATGAGGAGGTCTCCACATTTAGAACCGTTTATTTTTTATATTCATGACTGTATTTTACATAAATGCTGTGCAATATCAAACCAGTACCATTTCACGAATCCGATAACCACATTTTTCCAAAATTCCAGGGGGGGTCCGGACCCCCGGTCCCCCCCTCTGGATCCGCCCATGAAGATCCAACTGCCCCTTGAAGGAGCAGTCTGATCTGGTCCATAATGTTTGGTCATGTCTGACTATGGCGTGACAAACGTTGCAATATTCGATATCAAAATTTTCATTCTAAAACGAAAAAATATTCATTCGAAAACAAAATTTTCATTCTAAAACAAAAAAAATATTCATTCGATAAAAATATATACGTTCTAAACTGAAATTATATACATTCAATAAAAGAGAAAATATCGAATACAAAAAAAAAATTATCCAATGAATAAAATATTTTTGCAACATATAAAAAGTTACAAGTTTGCAGTGGAAAAAATATTTATTCGATAATTGACCAATGGGATTTGGGAAAGCCCTTTTAGTAACGGCTTATTTCATTGGACAATACCGTTTTTCGATTTCCTATATGGCGACGCAACTGACGAAGCTGTCCATCGGCGGAACAGTAAGTGGAAAATTATTTATTTTATTAAATTTCGCAGATTTCTATAGAAAATTTGTATTTGTTGAATTATTTCAAATGCATGACATAAATGCATAAAGTATGACATGAACGTTTGTTGTGGAACCATTGTCTTTTACAGATATTTTTCACCATTAATTTAGACCGTTGACACCGCAAAAGTTCACCGGAACGGACCGAAACTATTTTAAATTACTGGATTTCATTCAAACACATACCGCGACGGACAGAAATACGCCCAGAACTATCGGAATGCACTTGCATTAAAAATTGCATTGAAATTCTGAACACTTTCTTAATCACATGAGCCATGCTATTGCAAAAAGGGGCTTAGTGGATCCAAAATTGATCCAGTTGATCATGTCTTCCCTGTGCAGTCTTGGCCCGATAATACTTTGTCAGTTGTACTGAATGTACAGAGCTATGTTCTGATGAAAATTAATTGTATAAAAGTACTCTAATTTTTGTAGAAATATTACAAGGCTTTGTGTTTGCGTTTCTCTTACACTAATCACACTGCACTTTCTTCTCTGACAAGTTTGTTGCCTTTTGTTTTTTGAAGACAAAATATCATTTGCCACAGACTTCTTTAAATGTGATTGTTTGGTTAAGCAGTTATGGTAAGGAATAAGTACGGAGTTTGTTTGTTGGTGTTGTTTAACACCATATTCATAGCCGTTTTCATTGTATATTGTAAAAAGGATGAGAAGTCTAAATGCAGTTTCCCTCTTGATTTACTCGACGGTTGTAGTAAACTTGTACATGTATTGAGAATTAAAGAAATCCAGGATCAAAGCTATAAAAAGCAGCAGTCTGGTAAATGGCAAAAATACAGAAGTTTCGTCTTTTGAGGTCTGACTTAAAGTGATCAGAGATACATGTATAAGCTGGATTAGTGAATGCCATGCAGAAAGGGGTGAAAACATCTCAATCACACACACACCCTTTCACCCTTCCTTTACTCTCACATAGATAAGAGTTAAGGTTAAGGGTGCAGTATCTTACCCTGGCTACACTTTTAACCCAATGACTGCCATACTTTGAACTGATAGGAGTTGAACTCACCAGCATTTTTCAGGGTTTTGTTCACCTTCAAAGTTTGGCCGATATTGCTACTTAAAGTCTAACCAGTTTAGTTTTTGTTGGTGCTGTGTAAATATCCATTGTTTTAAAAAAAACTTTAATTCTTTACTGCACAATCCAGAGTTTTAATGACCCTAAGGAAGAAGACTTGAAACATTGTGGGAAAAGAAGAAATGCTATTAACCAGTATTTTCTCCAATTACCACGATGTTTTCTATTCTTCCCAAAACAATTTGCAATTTTTGAGTACATTTATTTTGTCATCTTTAGACTCTTTTTATTTGGTCTAGGTTAAATTTTGTTGTTTGGAAAAGGGTTAAACATATATGAGCCATGATCAGGCAAAAAGGAGCTAAAGGTATCTCCATAATCCATGCATGATACCCAGCAAGTCATCACATTTTATGAATCAATAATATCCACCTTTTTTAACAACATACTTAATCATGAGGTAGACTGGACCTTGAACATACAGAAAATTTGACAAATAGCAAAATTTTTCAGACCAGGTAAGCCTGGGTTGATACATTTCATAGATGCATTAAGCTCCCTTCTACAAGAGCATGGCATATATATACATGTATATATATATGGATACACACACACACAGATGTATTTTATTTATATTTTTTCCCTTGCAGGAAGACGCATTGATATAGCTTCTGCACTAAATACTCAGGGTGTTTTCATTGAAATATGTGATGGTATGCTAGACAAAGAGACCGTACAGTCGCAATTCACAAATGCAACAGGATTGAAGTATATTGAAGGTGGTGATTGGGTTGCAGTCCGCTCAACTGGAACCAATTTTGCCATTCCTGAAAATGTTGATAGACTTGTTGTTGTAACAGAAACTGTTGGTAAGACACAATGCTATCTTCAATTTGACAGCTGTACTTTTTGTAGCAATTGTGTACCATACTTTAGTGAAGAAAACTGTATAAAACTGCTAAAGGTGCAATTTTACTATTTTTATCCCTTTTTTTGCCCTTCCGTGTTTTTCATACTTTAAACTATATGCCCCACATCTTCTATCCAGCAACCATTCGGCGGGGGATGGCCATGTCAACATGGCTCTTGTTTATGTTGCAGGAGCCTTGTCATTTAGTTTACTTATTGAGAAAATATGAAGTATCTCTTTTTCAATTTCAAAGTGAGAAAATATGAATTATCTCTTTTTCACTTTGAAATGTGAAATGCCTCTACAATTTTCCTTTTTCCTTACAATATAATATCTCCTTTTTGACAGATTTTAAGGGAGAGAGCTTGTTCTTTGGCCAGGGGCAAGTTTTGCTAAAGGACTTATGCTCCAAATGTATGTGAATTTTCATGTAACTCTAGAAGAAATGCACAAGTGTGTCACCCAGGGGTCCACTTTACTACCAAAGTAATATTAACCCTTTACCGCACAATGACAACTTTAAACGCTTCTGGGAAATTGGACTTTTGAAAGACATTGTGGGAAAAGGAGAAAATGCTGGTAACCAGCATTTTCTCCTTTTCCCACAATGTTTTCTACCCTATCACAAATTTTCTACCCTATCACAAACAAAGTCCAACATTTGAGCCACATTAAAATTGATTTCTCTAAATGATTTGAATTTGGATCAGTCCAAAATTCTGTCTTCTGGTAAAGGGTTAATTAAACACACTAATAAGAGTGCTGTAACCTCATATAACAGTAGATAATGGTGTTCAGAAGCTGCAAAGGACACCTTGTTTGGAATCCAGTGTACTCCCAAATGATCATATTCAGGCTAAATCTTTTTTCTGTCAATCCATATTTTTGTTTTCGCTTAATTCCTCAAACTCGTTTGAATACATGTCTGACTATACTAGATTTCATGACATGTTTTTGTGCTATCTATCCATTACTTTAATGCAGATGTGTTTGAGAACACCCAATTCATGGATAGTCAAAATTAGTTAAAATACTACACAAGAATTAAAGTACCTGTGTTTTTTTTTCTTCAGAGTTCATGCAGAGATTTGCCAATTCAAGGATGGGCTGGAGTCTTTTGGATTTTTGACCAACTTTCGGGAATATCCTGAGGGTTTACAGTCGCTTTTGTGCAAGGGAACTAGGAGCTTGTCGTTTCTGGAGTTCAAGGAGATGATTCAAATCAGTTATAGTCCCCAAGGATCAAACAACCGTAAAGAAGAGGAAGATGCGGCCTAATCACTGGAGTTATTCTTGCTTGATTGCTTTGGTAACATACTATGGTATATTTTGCCCATTATCCCTTTACCACAATCCCAATTTTTAACCCTTAGCCTGCTAATTAACTTAAATGAAACCTTGAAACTGATATTAAACGCCCAAATATATCTGCTTCAGACTTGTTTATGGAGAAAAATATCTCCTCATCGGACAGTGAAGATCCAAGATCAGACTGCCTGTTCTGTGCAGTCTGATCTTGATCTACACTGTCTGCTAAAGGTTAGTGAGTTGGGCTTAGCAGTCAAAGGGTTAATGACCCGGATTGAGAAGGTTTTAAAACATGGGAAAAGGAGAAAAATGCTGTTAACCGGAATTTTCTTCTGAAGGAATTCTTTCCCACAATATTTGTTCTATTTCAGACAGAACTGGTCTTATTACCCCACAATTAATTTGCTGTCAGAAAGTGCTTTCAATTTGGTTGTGTCTAAAATTTTGTGTGGGAAAGAGAGCCAATTTTTGCTCTAGAATTACTGATTGGGAAATGTTACCTAATGTGTTGAAGGCAATGCTTATTTTGCCCTCACACAATTAGGAACAGTCAAGTCAGAATAAGTTCATGGAATTTGTTAATTATGACAAAACTAGTAGTGCTACACATGTTTTACGCTAAAATTTTTCAGATGTGCATGATCCATTCTTACATGTACTGGAAAGCTTCAGACAAAATGATCTTAATTATTATGTAGTTTCTATGACTCCTTTCACAGCGATCATAACGGCTACCAGGAGCACGCCATTACGCTAACATCATTACCTAGAATGTCATGTAATGTTATGTCGCTGCTCTCTGTCAGATCTTCTTCAACACCACTGTCGTTTTTAAAGTTGTGCATGCCATTTGAATACAGCACTCTTTTTAATTTGTTGGTTTACTTGAAACCTTTCTGTTGGACTATGCCGTAAGTTGTGCGAGTTTCTACCACTTCCAAACCACTATTTTTTTTTCTAAATTTTTACGGCAATAGGTCTCAAAAACACTCTAAAACTAATGTTTATTTTTATACGTCCGAATGCCCGTATTATGTTACGGCACTGGTCATCCTTCCGTCTGTCTGTCTGTCCGTCCAGTAGCAATTTCTTCTGTGCAACTTCTACAGTTTCCATTGGAATAAGTTCAAACTTACCACAATGAATCTCTATGATGTGTAGTTGTGCATGTGACTTTTTACTTTTGGTTGTGTTCATGCGGTCTAGAGTTATCTGCCCTTGAATTCTGAAATTACAGATTCCACTGACAAGCCCCTTGGGGCATATTATGGGCCGCTTTGTGAAGCCCTCATCTTGGAAATGCAATCAGAAATTTCGCCAGTTGTCAAATGGAGCCATTCATTACATTGACGTAATTTCAGGGATTTTGAATTGGACAATTTTGAAATATGATGGCTTATTAGTGATTTTTATGGCGTGCTCTGGGACGGCAAACCTTGTGCTTTTCATTAGGGTGAAAATAAATATATCTCTCAAGAAATTCAGACTGGTGATTCTTTACCTGGAAAGTGGTATAAAATGGATTACATACAGATTGTCATGTTGTAAAATAGAATACTCATTGCATTTTGGTGGCACTATAACACCATCACTTTGTTTCATTTCTTTGAAAACTTTTCTTGATTTTTTTTTTTTTTTTTTCAGAATTGGAAATATAACTCTGCACTATCTAAAAAGTAATGTCAATGTACTTTCATTTCTCTTGTAGATCCTACTGGAGATGTATCTATAGACCAACTACTGACTTTCTGGACAGGCAGTTCAGTTGTCCCAGGCATGGGATTTCATAAAAAATAAGAAATAAATTCATCGATGGTATTGATAGGTTGCTTGTGGCTCACACTTGTGACATGTCTTTAGCCATAGCCCGGGGAGTTAGCCGAGAAACTTTTTACAAGAAGATGAAAATGGCTTTAATTTGGGGTGGAGAATTTCACCTAGTGTAGGAAAATAGACTTGTTAAAAACTAGTCAGAATGTTTGTCTCTATATTTCTTATCAGTTTGAAAATTGGTCACGTGGGTTAAAAACTAGGTCACCTGGTCAAATTTTAGATAAACTCTGTATACCCTAGAGACCAAATTTTATGTTCAATACTTATGAAAGTTGGTAAGAATATATGTCTTGACTCTTTACCACACAGTCCCAACTTTTTACGACACTGGGAGAGAAGGCATTTGGAATTGTTGTGGGAAAAGGAGAAAATGCTGGTAACCAGCATTTTCCCCCTTTCCACAATGTTTTCTAGTCTTCAGAAGACAAATTTCCATTTTTGATTCATATTTATTTTATCGTCTGCAAATGCTTTCCAATTGGACCAGTCTAGAATTTTGTCGTTTAGTAAAGAGTTAATGAGAACTCAAGTGAGATTAAACATGGGTCACATTGGGTCAAAAACTAGGTCACCGAGATAGATTCTAGAAAAACCTTCTGTTCAGTACTCAGAAAAGGTTTGTTTTTTATTTCGGTGGGCAGTTTCTTTTTTGTTGATGTTTTGAATGACTGTTCACCCGTAACAATCAATATTTGGGCTCATAACTGAACATAATGTTAAAAAAAAAAAAAAAAAAAAAAAATAGCCATCCTCTGTGAAAAGGAGGCTTAATGCATCTGCAAAAAAGCAATGAGACATGTCAGTCTGGGTGTCTGAGCATGGATTGGAATGTTTCACTATTTGTAAATTTTTCTGCATGCTCAAGGACCACTCCACCTCATGGTCCACTCAGTTATTGGACAAAATTGATCTTATGGATCCATAATTATGTGATTACTTGCTTGGCACAATTGATCACGGAGATGCTCTAATTTCCCTTTGCCAGAGCATGGATCATTTCTTTGTTATTTGTACAGAGTTCAACCAGCCTATATGACAGAATTCCATGTTTTAATGACCCAGGAGAAAGCATGTCGGAAGGAAAATGAAAATGCTGTTTATTCGCATTTTCGCCTTCTCCCACAATGTTTGAAAAGACGGCTTTCTCAGTGTCTTTAAAATATGGGATTGCTTGGTAAAAAGTAAGTTTTACATGTACATGTAATTGGAATGGTAAAGCCGCCTGTACAGTTGTATTTAAAATAAAATTAAAATTAGATTTATAGATAAGCCATGCTCTGGCAAAGGGGGCTTAATGCATCATCCTTATATAAAGAACAACCGACCTAACTCGAGATTAGGTCGGTTGTTCTTTATATAAGGGTGGCTTGTGTGGATCCATAGTTATGCGTGTGTGATGGCTTGATTGGTATATTACATCAGGATGATGCATTAAGCCCCAACATACAGAATATTGACCAAAAGCGCAAGGTTTCGACCCAAGTCAGCCTCCGCGGACTGTACAGACCCACTTGGGTCAATACTTTTTCACAGATGCATAAAGCTCCCTTTTGCCAGAGCATGGTTCAAATACAGGGCCATCATAGCCCTCTTGTTTGACTAGATTTTGATCTTTAATTTGTTATTATGCTTCTGTTATTAACTCCTACATTTTTCATGCAACTAATTTTGCAACAAAGAACTTTTTAGCCCACCTGAGCGCTAAGTGCTCATGGTGAGCTTTTGTGATCTTGCTGTGACTGGCGTCCTTTGTCAACTTTTACCTTGTGTAGACTCTGGAGGCCACATTTTCAGTCCTATACTCATGAAACTTGGTCAGAATGCTTGTCTTGATGGTATCTCGGAGGAGTTCGAAAATGGGTCATGTAGGGGCAGAAAATTGGTCACTGGGTCTAATCTTAGGAAAACCTTGTGTACGCTGTACGGGCCACTTTGTCAGTCCGATTCTCATGAAACTTGTCAGAATGTTTGTCTTGATGATATCCTAGACAAGTCAAGTCCTAGAAAAACCTTGAGTACACTCTAATGGCAACATTTTCAGTCTGATACTCATGTCTTGGAAGTGATTGGAAATGGGGCATGTGTGGTCAAAAGGCTCAGGTGAGCAACTTCAGGGCCATCATGGCCTTGTTGTTTCTTGAAAAGACAAAGTCTGAATTGGCCAAGCCGGGGATCAAATCAACGATCCCGTGTTCTCAAGCTTGCACGCTATCAACTGAGCTATGGGGACTTGGCACACATTGTGTGAAATGATAGGTCACCAGGTCAAATGTAAGAATAAACCTGTGTATACTCAAGGCCCTATTCTCTGTCCATTACCCATTAAAGTTCGTCGGAATGTTAGTCTTGAAAATGGGCCATGTTGAACTAAAAAGGTCAGAGACAAATTCTAGAAACAACTTGTACTTACTCTAATGGCCACATTTCAGTCAAATACTCATGAGAGTTTATTAGTGTGTGTGTGTTTCATAATAAATCACATCAGAGGATAATGGAAATAAGTCGTGTTTGGTCAAAAGGCTCAGGTGAAAGATTTCAGGGCTGCCTTGTGATCTTGAAGTGTTAGGTGTAAGCTTTTTAAGTCTGTATCAGTTGATACTTGAACCCCTGTTAGATACAGGTCTGAAGTTCTACAGAGTACCACCAAACCCACTCATTGACCTTCAGGTCAAGGTCGTACCTAGAATTTGGGGTTGTGTCAAAATGCTAGGATGGATCTGGTTTTTACATAACTTTTTACCACAAGACAAAATTTTAGACAAAACCAAATTGAAAGCATTTGCAGACAACAAATTCACTGTGGCTTAAAACATGGTTTTTGTCTCTGATTGGCTAGAAAACATGGGAAGAAAAGGGGAAAGTGGCAGTAAGCAGCACTTCCTCATTTTCACTAAGTGCTTTCAAAAGCCTTCTTTTCTTTAACAGGGTTGTTATAACTTGGGATTGTTTGGTAAAGGGTTAACTGGTTTGATCGTCAACAAAAGACTTCCCCAACCGGATAGGTTATCTTAAAATCAAGATATATTTTTTTGGTAATGGGCAGGCAAGCTATCCTGTATGTGGGACAGGTTTTGTCTGTGATACAAATCATTCTAGTCAGTTTAAAGATTGTTTCTCAGTTTTAATTTTAATGCACATTAAGAAATATGTTGACAATACACTAACAAATAAATATTAAGAAACTAATGTTGTGATAGTTTGTATATTTATTCCTGTCAACACATGCTTAAACACGAGTAATCATACATTGATGTATACCCGAGCAGTAGTATATTCTCCACAAAAAAAGGCGAGGCTGAGCCAAGGCCTCTATTGCGGAGAATGTACTGTAATGTACAGTGCCGTGTGAAGATAGAAATTTATCCCTTGTTCATTTTATGATTAGTTTTGCGGTTTACCTTCTGTTTTTAGCTCATCTGGCCAAAGCCCAGGAGCCTATGTTATAGCCATGTGTCCATCTTTCAACTAACAAGCTGGAAAGTTGCTCTTTGAAATAAGTTTTTCTGCCAGCAACTGGACAAACCAGATCGTAAAGTAACAGATTGTGATCTTTACAATTGTTTCAATACTTCAAAAGTATTATTGAACTTAAAATGCATTATAACACACCGTTGTTTACTTTTGGATGCTATAGGGCCTTTAATTGTGATGCTTAGACAAGTTTAAATTTTAATATTAAGAGTTTGAATTTATTGTTCGATATGTTTTTCAATCGTTGATAGAGAAAATAAACTTTACACAGGAAAATTAACTTGGCATTTGAACATGGACGTGGTATAGAATTAGACAGGAAAAAAAACACTATGTAATGCCGTATACATATATTTGTCTAAGTTTGACAGCAAAAGTAACTGCATTCATGTAACTATGAAAAAAAAAGATAGCCAAACAGAACTGACAGAACTTGTCAGTATTGATGGAAACAACTAATACTGAATCATTGGGCGGACAGATTGATTGATCGTATTGTGTTTAGCACTGTTTTCAACATTATTTAAGTTATATCGCAGCAGCCAGTGCTTCTATCCATGCTTTCATGGAGCTTCATTTACCAGTACTCTGCACAATCTTCTTTTCAGGCCACTGGCTGCTTTCCCACATAACCATTGTCAAAAGAATGGACAGCAGTGAGAGAGGAATAATCCTGTCGCAATCATTAATCCTTGAGAAGAAATTGGCCAAGCCAGGGATCGAACCAGCGACCTCCTGTTCTCAAGTCCTTCACGCTAACGACTGAGCTACACGGCTTGACTGGGCTGACAGAAACACTTTAATAGTTGCAACTGCTGACAAATTTCAACCCAACACTGTTACCTTGACCTTTGAGCTGATGACACAGTTGTGGCACAAGACAGGTCGTCTGTCCATGAACATCATTTATGTGAAATTATTTTAGAATCAGACCATGCAACTGTAAGATGTTGACCAGACACCTATGTCCTTCCCACCATTTCATGGTACGGGCTGAAAAACGCAGTGGAATAATACAGGGCAACCATGGCCCTCTTGATGTATAATAAACTTTTTGACTGGATTGAATTTCTAAAGTGTACTTGGAATAATGCTACACATAAATGAGAGCCATCAAATTTGTGATATGCACACTCTTACAAGTTACAGTGGTGTCCAAATTGTAACTTTTTGTAGAATACAGCCATTTCTTGATCCTTTTGGAGGAACAAATGCGTATTTTGACAATGTATTAGCATATAAACCCCTTTGAAATAACTTTCACAACTATAAGTGCTTTTGCAGTCAGTGTTGATCAAAATTAGACTGGAAAAAAACATGCACTCAGGGACCGTATTCACCAACCATTCTCGAGAACATGCTCAGTCTTATTCTCCAGATTTTTCCACATTTGAAAGTAACATAGCTTCTGATTGGCTAAACCATTTTGTTTAACGAATCAGAAGTCGTGTTACTTTCAAATTTTGAAAATTTCGTAGAATAAGACAAAGAACGTTCTTAAGAATGGTTGGTGCATACAGACCCTGATCTCTGATCTACAATGTCCGCTTTACTGGAACACTTAAGACTACAGCCATTATAAAATTGCAATTTTTTCATATCTTATTTTCAAAATGCCCCTTTACTACACAGTCCCAGGTTTAAACAGCCCTGAGGACAAAAGACTTGAAAACATTGTGGGAAAAAAACAAAATTGCTGGTTTCCAGCATCATCTTCTTTTTCCTACAGTTTTCTACCCTTTCAAAGACAAATCTTCTAAGCCATATTGAAATATATTTATTTGGAATAATGATTTGTTGTTTCGTAAAAAGTTAATAGTGTTGGATCCAGTGCATTAACATGATAGATTCCAGTCTTGTATACAGGGCACAGACTAGTATGTCAGTTTTCACTTCATGCTGTGACTGTCATATTTGGCTTCCACCGAGACCATCCATGATCTCTTGCTGCCTGCTGTGCATGAAAATGACTTCCTCCTGAGACTGTCCCTGTGATTCTGCTTTCTGCCTAGACTAGGCAGGTGGCAGAATAATGTGGACAGTCATGGCAGAACACAATTTTTAAAGAGCTAGAGTCTCTATAGGCAGCATGAGATCACGGACAGTCTGGACGGAAGCCATATATGACTGCGGCCTGGACGGAAGCTAAATATGACTATCTGTTTTGGCAGGAAATTCTGCAGACTTGTTTATACCTTGCTTTGTACAAGTCGTTAAAAGTCAATTATTCAAATTTAGCAGAGCATTCAAGACTGCTTTCACCTTTGTGTAAATGTCTACTCCAAGATCATTACTAGCTGCAAGAGGATCAAAACAGGCTTTCAGCTGGTTTATAATATCTTCTTCAACTTGAAGCGTATCACTTCCATGAAGCTGAGTATCATCATCTGAAGAATACCCAGGTTCATCAGGATCTATACTATAGTGCTCCATGTCATCATCCATGATATTACTTCCTGGTAGACTGCTTGTTTATACAGTTTATCAATCTATTAATCCACATACGATATGGTGACCAGTTATGTTCTGTTCTTATATAGTGGTTGTTATATGCCTGTGTAAATTCAACTAGGGCTTTATTTATTCTTGGAATAAAAACATAGTGTAAACAAAATAAATCAATTTCACTTTCTACATCCAGCAAGTTGAGGCTCTCTAAATGGTAAAACAAGTAATAATAGGTTTGTATGACTGCATAGTTGACGTCCCTCCAAAGACGCTCTATCCTAGAGTTATGAATAGATTTTCAAGCAATGAAACTATTCCTCCCTGGTCCTCTTCTTTCTTCCATATATTGAGCAACAGCAGTATTTTCACTTCCTTCGTCACCTCTTACTCGAAGAGGCAGCAAATATCTTTGAACTGCCTCGACAAACAAATTTAAAACTTTCTCAGCTGTATTACTGTTAGAGCATTCCAGATAAACTATTAGGAGAGAAAACCCATCTATACCACTGTGTGTAACAATCTTCCAACGGATTAGTGCATGGTGACCATCTACATGCCATAGTGAGTTTGGTCCTGGTACTCTATACTTCCTGCGAACAGCAGTTAATCCCTATCTTGCAACAGAACTCAAAGGATCCATTTCCCTTAGTAACTTTCGAACTCTTCTATGCTGAACTGACAGTCCTCTTGACTTTAGGTGACCTATCATCATGTTTACCCCAGTATGTGGGTGATACAAAGTGATATCCTTCATTACGATTACTAATTCTGCATATTTTCTGATTTCAGTCTGCGCCATAATCTTGTTCTATGGTCTAAAAACATATCAGCTATTTCTCTAAGTTTAAAGCCAGTATGAAACAAATAATGCACTTGTTCCATGTTAATGAAAGCAAGAGGTTTTCCAGGACCATTTGAATAAACTGAACTGCCTGCCTCGACAATCTGGTTAACTGAACTTGGTACACTGTTCCTTTGCACCTTATTCCTAGTACTTTTCAAGGAATTGAAACAAATTACAAGGTTTTGTATATTGTCTAGCAAAGTTGAAGGAGCTGGAGGTTCAAGATCTAATAAATTCTGCTCTATACACTGTAGGGCTTGTACAGCATTGTTTCACTTATCTTGGCAGTACTCAACATCTGCAATATCAGCATCCATACATTCGACTTCACAGAGAGTAAGCAGCTCAGTCAGGCTTAAAAAGAAATCTTCAAACATTTCCCTTGCGTATCCATTTTTTTTTTTTCACACTATGGAATCTCGGGTCGTTCAGTTTTGGCTTCTGAAACTATAGAAATATGCATAAAATAATTCGTGCAAATAGCCTAAATGTGACTCAATTGATGGATTTCTCTTTGATAGAGTAGAAAACATCCTGGGAAAAGCGGAAAATGCTGATTATCAGCATTTTCTCCTTTTCCCACAATGTTTTCTAAAGAGCCATGTTGACATGGACATCCCCCGCCAAACGGTTGCTAGATAGCAGATGTGGGGCATATAGTTTAAAGTATGAAAAAATAACAAAGGGCAATAACTCCTAAATTACGCAATCAAGAGTTATGGTTCTTGTGCACTGCACTTCTCCTTGATGAGATCTATATACCTGTGAAGTTTCATGTTCACACATAAATAGTTTTTGTGTTATGCTCAGGACAAAATTTAAGATTGAAAATTAACAAAGGGCAATAACTCCTACATGATGCAATCAAGAGTTATGGTTCTTGTGCACTGCCCTTCTCCTTGATTAGATCTATTCACCTGTGAAGTTTCAAGTTCATACCTCTCATAGTTTTTGAGTTATGCTCCGGACAATAGGTGGATAGAAGGACAGACGGCGACTATTACCATATTCCCCGTCGCCTTTTGGCTGGGGATAAAAAGGCTTCTTCTTCATGGTCACTAAAACTTGGGATTGTGTGGTAAAAGGTTAAAATCTTATTGTATTTGTTTTCTTTCCTTTAAGGTATTAGAACTGTAATGACGAAGTTCTGGTTCTAAACGCATTCAGGTAATATCGTGTAATTCAATTACTTTGCGTTTTCTAATTTCGATCGTTTCTGGGATGATAAAGGAAGACTACTTTAGCACATTTAAACACATTTGGGTAATATTGGCATTATCTTGTATCTCTGTTACTTTCTGTTTTTTTTTAATTTCGGTCCTATAAAAGGAAACTACTTCATCACATTTAAGTTTTACAGTTCTAATACCTTAACATGAAAAACTTGAAGTAGACCTTTGACCAAGAAATACATGAAGTGAACTTAAAATACATGGCTTAATATACTGCAGGGCTTATATAGACCACTAATCAAGCCGTTTTAAAGTTGGGTATTTAGATTTTGTGTTGAAAATTTTGAAAAAATACATCTCTTGTTTAAGCTCATATTTGGTAAATACCCAGATGGCAAAAACCCTCCAAAAATAAGTGAAATTTGAGATTAAATACAGCCTAGGTCAAGACTGACGGGAAACACAGTCTTTTTTTTATATGACCAAATATGACAGGTAAACGCGCTAATCTGCATACTGCTGGTCCCTTACCAACCAATCAGTAGAATCTCCACTTCTCAATCGTGTGCGCAGTAATTATTTTTTTTCCCCATTATTAACATCAGTAACCTGGTCACATAAATTTACCATGTGCTATCAAGCTTCACATGCTTTTGCTGATTTTCATCTTTTAATGACCAACTTTTTAGTTCGCTTCAGGCCAGATGCCACTGTTGTTATGAAATTTAAGGTCCCGTGACATTCCCACAATGCCTTGTGGAATTTTGGCACGAAATCTAAAAATATCTTAAGAGGCTACGTAGCCTTTCTGGGGAATAACATCAAAAAAAATTTTTAGTAATATTGAGAATTCTATTTATTGATGATTCTTATTGTATTTTCTTAATAATTTCAGTGCTATGTCTTTTCTTTTTTTAATTCCGCAAGATGTTAAAAATCTAAATACCCACCTTTAAGTCTGTATGACTAAGAAATGCTCCTGAAGAAAACTAAAGTGGGAAAAAAAAAAGTGAGAAATGCTCTCTGACAAAGGGGCTGAATGAGTCTGCAAAAAGTATCAACCCAGGTCAGCCTGCACAGTTCCACAGGCTGACCTGGGCAAAAGGTTTTGCTATTTTATGCATGTCCAAAGACCAGTTTACCTCATGCGTTTGTCTTTATGGATTGGGACATCTTATCTCTAGTCAGACACAACATACATATATACAATGTTTTTCACCTTTACCCAGACAAATTTCTATGTTTGAATCACATTTATTTTTTCGTCTGCAAGTGCTTTCAATTTGGGCTCGTCCAGAAATTTGTCGTTTGGTAAAGAGTTAAGGCATCTGCAAACAGTATTGACCCAGATCAGCCTGCACAGTCCCCTCAGGTTATGGCTTCGGACAAGATTTTCAAAGATTTTCAATATTTTTCAATTTTGTTGCCATGGCAACCAGAGTTTTGACATTACAAAATGCATTGTCAGTTTTATCGTTTTAATTATATTTTGCATATCATATTCTTCAAAAGAAACCATGTTTTGTCGCAATTAAATGATAATTCTACGTTGAGGGTAGTTATTGCCGATATTCCGATCAATCGATAAACTGTGTGGGCAAAAATTCAGCAAATTAAAGCTGGCGTTGATATACGTATATACTCCTATAGAAAAAGGAAAATAGACTTATAGGGAATGTCATTAGATAAGATAAACTGCTTTATCTACTGTACTTGTGGATTTGTCATTCGAACTCGCACATAATTTACGCTATGTTTTGGAAAGATTGTGAAATTGTTATCTTTTTTTTTTCTATACCTTTTAATTTGTGAAATTTAGAAAAGACTGCAAGGAATTGACTGACTAGTTAATGGGTAGTTTCAAGCAAATTTTAGGGAGCAATATCATTCTCTAAATCATTTTACTTGTGAAATGGAACTGTAGTACTTCAAGGGCTTCAAAGCTTGAATCTTTTAACTCCGGGTAAGGGAATGTGTATGTGAGTAAAAAAAGCTTTGCTACTCCATTTTCACCAAGTTTGCTCTGGTCAGGGTATTTCACAAAATACACATATGTATATGACAGTTTAAATCAAAGAGCAGACGTAATGTCCTGATTTCTATCAACATTTTTTGGATTTGACTCTGAAAAAGTTTCACGAAATAAATAGATACATAAATAAATAATGTTACAGGACTTCAAGAACAAAAGTCTGGATAATTTTTATAAACTTGTATCATGGGAAATGTTTTGAAATCTAAAATTATAACGAATGCGAAACGCCTGGTGAGATCTTGTAACATTATGCGTGAAAACTCAGTTATCAACGACTCTATGGCTCTCTGAAAAGGCGTGTGTTTTGAGGGTATAGTTTTCTTAGAATTTGGGCTATTGATGACTTATGAATATTGATATTGATAGTTGGAGTGTTTTGACTCCCTATATATGTGTTGTGAGATGCGCGATCGGCGGAGAGATGTGAAGACAGGTTGGTACCATCAGGTTGCGTGATAAGATTTGGGAAGAAGGACTACGGAAAATACAAGAAAATGTTGTAAAATAAATGTTGTTTGTGAAAACCTTTGACTTGGTTGGTTAATTTAAAAGGCAAAATTCACTATACGATCCAGACAGAAGCATAACGTTATACAATCTGTTGCGTTAGTTGACTGGTGTGGGACGAGGTAAAAATTAGCCGTTCAAAACAGATCGCTTGCAATAAAGTCATAGCAGTGAGTTTTTCTACATGTCGTTCTTATTTAGCGAGGAAAACTACGTATCAGAAATGCTTAAAGTATCCGAAAAGTCAATGGACCAATATAACGTCCGAAAACAGGGCTACTTTTCAAATGATTCATAGTCAGATTTATATTTAAACCATACCCCAACAGCACGTTTTAGATTCGGTAATGTATTTTTTTGAGAAAAATTGATCTCATTTTATTAACTGATCAAACTGGATCACATGAAATTGGGGAAAACGAGGAAACATGTAGGGGTACGCTTGAGGACACCTAGGAGGCCGCCATTATTGCGCTTTGCCTGACTCGATAACGTAGTTGTAGGGGCAGGTAATCCAGACTAAGAAGTTTGTCGAATGAACTGGTACCCGCTGTAGCCCGGTAACCATCCGATCGATGATTGATAGACAATAAAAAGCCACCATTTTAGAATAATGGTCAACGGTGGGTTTTTTTTTTTACAGGACGTAGCTTTCGATAATTAAACTATTATATGAATATTCGCGAAACTGATTACATTTTTCAACAGTTATTTATATGTACGACAATAAAACTCAGGAGGATATGTTTGTCCTTAACCTTTCTCCTCCATGGCCGACATTAATTGCTTTTGGGGACGACGTTGACTGAGACCATACTAAGCACAGTATGATTGTGGATTTGCACTGTTTGTTACTCGATTCTAAACCACGAATGAAAATCCATTGATTTTTTGTGGCCTTGGAGAAAAACACGAAGTTGTTATTTAGGAGCGAAAGCGTTGCATGGTCAGAAGATAATATTTTCATTACTTGGATATTTTCAAGTTAGTTTTTCCTGAAAGAGTTAGCTTTTGGTCTTGCACAGTCAGTTTTAGATCAAGGCTACATCAAATGCCTTGTTTCCACGATTTATGTTGCAGTTGGATCTAGACAACATTGATCAGATAACTAAAGATACTTGATGCTTTCAGTCAATATTACGTCCTTTTAACAATATTTCAAACGGAAATACTTACAAAGCTGTGTCCAGGATCCAAGAAAGGCCATGTGTTTGATAAACACGGTACAGCAAATACAGCTACATGCTTCATATGACGAAAGAACTAAAAATCTGTAGAGCATCATCAAATCACAATGATTCAAAGGGTGGTGGCTGGCACTTCTCAAATTCTTTTGATTTTCTAGTTCATGAGAGGTTCAGCACCAAAGATTAGCACAATGGTACCCAAGATGTAATTCCCATGCCTTGGTGTATGTGACTTGCATAGTAATATGCAGTTTCCATGGTTTCACCTGCTATCAAAAGAAAAATGGGATTTTCCATTTCTGTGACACTAAATTAAAAACAAACACAAACACATAGAAAATTATGTAATAAAAGTAAGAATTAAAAGTCATCTAATAGGACAACATACAATTTCACCCCGAATGGAGGGCAATTGGATTCAACTTGCTGTATTGGCTCAAGGTATGATACAATAATTTCTATAACATATTTTCAACTGGAACGTATCATTACCTGCTGCTGGAAAAAAATCCCCAAGAACATAACATATACTTGTTATTTAAAAGTATTTAAAAATGCCGAACCATCCGCTAAGACATACTATATTAACATGTATAACTTAGTGTTATGACCTAATGAACAAGGCCGATTACAAGTAACGATATGTTTCACGTTTTGATCAGTCTATCTATCCTCCTTGTTTACGAGACTAATCAAATGCTTTTTTTTTGCCATAGATCTGTGCAATAATGAAAATAAAGATATAGATATAAAAAAGACAAACAGGTGTTTCTTTTCTTTCTTTACTGTATGAATTCACTTCAAGATGTGACCCATAGCTGTAAGGAACATCGTGATCCTAACCCTTGTGTTGACAGGAGATAAAAGCAACAGCATGCTTTGAAGTTCATGCGTTCTGTTCATCAATAGAACACTAATTAATAGCCATCATTCTATTATGCTATTTATACTGCTTCTCCCAAGTATGAATAGATAATGAAAACAAGAGAGAATCATTTTAAAGCAGAAAAATGGTGATTATAAGCCGCACTTATAAAGGGATATCTGAAAGCTTGTTAAATGTAAAGCAAATCAATCAAAAACATTTATCAGCAATTGACTGTATTTCGGTTAGGGTAAATATACAAGAGCAAAATATACTCTGATTTGAAAAAAAAAAAGGTCACGACGAGACTCCTAAATGCCAAATGGGGGTCGAATGCATCTCCGTAATGCAGTATACCATGCAAGTCATCACATTATTTTGGATCCATTATATCCATTTTCTCTAACGAATGACGGAATCTTGTGGACAATAGTCCTTTGACATGAAGAAATTAGCCAAAAGCAAAAACTTTCCACCCAGGCCAGGCTGACCTGGTTCGATACTTTTTTTTGCAGATGGATTGAGCCCCCTTTTGCCAGAGAATGGCTCAAATATATTTAAATTTGAATACATGCTACTGTAGGAAAAAATGAATTGCTTTGCAGATAAAATGATTTCTAGATTAATCAGAGGTTTTGATTATTTTGCTATCATTAATCTCATCTGAAGACGTACAATGATTCTTTCCGCATCATGGGCTGTTGTATGCGGTTTTATTTATGATGGTCTAGAGATACGTTTACCATGCTTTTTCCTCTATCCAATTGGGTGAGCTTTTGACGCATCGTGTCTGTATGTAGTTTTGATTATCAAACTTCGATTAATCGGATGTGACAATAAGCATTACATCAAAATATTTATCTGTGTAAATGGGTTATCAGTTCCCTGATTTAATTAAACAATACTGCATCTTTTAGCCCTTGCCACTACATCTTATTAAATAATTTTTAGGACCTGTCGCGAAAGCCCGAGAACTTTTAAAGTTTAAATTTGAGCATTACAATCACACACTATGTTTCATTAAAGAATGTGTACCGGGTAAACCCCAAGGTGTCGCACATAGCTTGTGGGGTCAACCCTAATCCTAAAACTTGTGTACAAAAAGGAACAGCGGGTAAAAACAGCCGGATTATCTAGTATACTGCGTGGTCTCTAAACCATCTACCCTTTTATTCTTTTATTTTTTGGATGGTTTGTTTTACCTTGGTTTAGTTCTATTACGCCTACAACTTCGCTGTTTGCTTCTGCTTTTTTTTTCTTGATTACATATATACCTCATCCAGTGCCAGCAAAGAATTCCTTAATACTTTTGACAAATTTAAGTTCAATCATAACCCTGTGCCCGATTTTAGACTGTTTTAATTTTAAGAATGATTAATGGAAGGAGGATTAAATTCCCACTGAATGGGATGATTTTCTCAATCGCTTCGTGACATTCACATACTGAGCAGATAGAAATCTGTAAACTAGAATCAAATCTTAATAGACCATAAATCATTCATCTTTACATACCATCTTTTATTACAGGGAGGTTAAATGTACGGGGAAATGCAACCGGCCATCGACAGGATGACGACTCATTTACGTACGCTGAGATTGGTGTTTGTGGTCTGGGTATGGACAAATTATTTCAAATTGAGACAACTGACTCGAAATTTTGACAATGGAAATTCGAAATTGAAACGATTAAAACTAAAAAAAAAAAAAAAAAAACATACACAGTTTTGACGCACATTTGGTAAAGAGTTGTGTTTCCATCATCCCATATGGTATTTGTCTTTCTTACATTTAGTAATTTGGTGGTCTTCAGGCTGGAAATTGTCCCCTTACGTGTAAACGTTTTCGTTGATGAATTATTGATACAGAATATCAGACAAGCATGTAAAACTGATTTGTATATTTATAATCAATTTCAATTAGACGGCCAAGCGATTAAAGATGAAAAATAACGTTAAATAAAAAGCGTTTTGACGACCGCTGGAATTTATGAATAGTCGTATTCCAACCACTTCAGAATCTTTACTTCTCTAGTCTAAAAAGATTCATTTCATGTATTTCTGTCTTTAAAATTATTGATACAGAACAGCGGATTGGTCTGTACAATCGATTTACATAGTTATAAACAATTCATATGAAGACAAACGAGTCTTGCTCAGAGCCTAAAGTGTCAGCTAGGACGTATTCTCCATCATTTATTTCTTGGTATCTTTTATAACTCTTTGTTTTTTCTTTCTCCAGAACATACAATATACCGGGTTGTCCATTGCTTCTACTTTAAATAATCAGACCTGTATGGCGAGAAGTTACATCATTTATTTATATTTTTTGCAAGTAATTAAGATTCCTATCTATTTAGATATCTAGCAAATGACCAACTGCTACTGTATTTATCTGAGTTAAAGGGTCAGTCGCCTCATAATGAGATTTTTGCAATTCTGCATATGACGGTAACATGTAAATATTTTTGTTTTCATTCTTCCAGATATGTGTGTACCCCAAGATGCTATCCACAGCCTATGTGCACACCGCCGTCGAAGGAGGGTAGCAGTTGAAAGACGAGAGTCATCGTTTAGATTACATGGTGTGACTTTGAGGTAATTATACCATTTTTATCAATCTGTAGTGAATTATGGATTATCTCCGGCACTGTATACTATTTCGGACCACTGATAAGTAGTAAATGGGATGCAATCATATCGTTTTAACAATTCATTTAAATTTCCTTAAGAACACCACTTCACTGGCCCACACATTCGGCGCGAGTACTGTTTTAGTTTCCAGGAAGCAGAATCAAAAGAGATTAGTATAAGTTGTAAGAACTTGTTTCTCAATCGATGTAAAATAAACATGTTTAAATTAAACTAACACCAAATACTAGTAGACATCGTTTTTTTTTTTTAGCTCACCTTAGCACAACGTGCTAAAGGTGAGCTATTGTGATCGCCCTATGTCCGGCGTCCGTCGTCCGTCGTCCGGCGTCTGTCGTCCGTCGTCCGTCAACAATTTCTTTAAACATCTTCTTCTCCTAAACCACTGGGCCAATCTTGATGAAACTTTGCAGGGATGTTCCTCGGGTGAAGCTCTACCAAAGTTGTTCAAAGAATTGAATTCCACCCACAACTCTGGTTGCCATGGCAACAAAAAGGAAAAAAAAGCAAAATCTTTGAAAATCTTCTTCTCTGAAACTAGAAGGCGCAGAGCTTTGATATTTGGTATGTAGCATCTCCTAGTGGACCTCTACCAAGTTTGTTCATTTGATGTCCCTGGGGTCAAAACTGGCCCCACCCCGGGGGTCACAAGTTTGAGCATAGTCATAAAGAAGGAAAACTTTAAAAATCTTCTTCTCTAAAATTTGAAGGCGTAGAGCTTTGATATTTGGCATGTAGCATCTCCCAGTGGACCTCTACCAAGTTTGTTCATATGATGCCCCTGGGGTCAAAACTGGCCTCGCCCCGGGGGGTCACAATTTCCAACATAGGAACAAAGAAGGAAAACTTTAAAAATCTTCTTCTGTAAAACTAGAAGGCATAGAGCTTTGATATTTGGCATGAAGCATCTCCTAGTAGACCTCTACCAAGTTTGTTCATATGATGCCCCTGGGGTCAAAACTGGCCCTGCCCCGGGGGTCACAAGTTCGAACATAGGAACAAAGAAGGGAAACTTTAAAAATCATCTTCTCTGAAACTGGAAGGCGTAGAGCTTTGATATTTGGTATGTAGCATTGCCTAGTGGACCTCTATCAAGTTTGTTCATATGATGCCCCTGGGGTCAAAACTGGCCCCGCCCCGGGGGTCACAAGTTTGAGCATAGTAACAAAGAAGGAAAACTTTAAAATTCTTCTTCTCTGAAACTTGAAGGCGTAGAGCCTTGATATTTGGTATGTAGCATCTTCTAGTGGACCTCTACCAAGTTAGTTCATATGATGCCCCCGGGGTCAAAACTGGCCCCGGCCCGGGGGTCACAATTTCCAACATAGGAACAAAGAAGGAAAACTTTAAAAATCTTCTTCTGTAAAACTAGAAGGCATAGAGCTTTGATATTTGGCATGAAGCATCTCCTAGTGGACCTCTACCAAATGTGTTCATGTGATGTCCTTGGGGTCAAAACTGGCCCTGCCCCGGGGGTAACAAGTTCGAACATAGGAACAAAGAAGGGAAACTTTAAAAATCATCTTCTCTGAAACTGGAAGGCGTAGAGCTTTGATATTTGGTATGTAGCATCGCCTAGTAGACCTCTACCAGGTTTGTTCATATGATGCCCCTGGGGTCAAAACTGGCCCCGCCCAGGACTCACAAGTTTGAGCATAGTAACAAAGAAGGATAACTTTAAAAATTTTCTTCTCTGAAACAGAAAGGCATGGAGTTTTGATATTTGGTATGTAGCATCTTCTAGTGGATCTCTACTAAGTTTGTGCATATGATGCCCTTGGGGAAAAAGTTGGCCCCGCCCCGGGGGTCACAAGTTCGAACATAGAAACAGAGAAAGGAAAACTTTAGGAATCATCTTCTCTGAAACTGAAAGGCGTAGAGCTTTGATATTTGGTATGTAGCATCGGCTAGTAGACCTCTACTAAGTTTGTTCATTTGATGCCCTTGGGGTCAAAATTGGCCCTGCCCCGGGGGTCACAAGTTCAAACATAGGAACAAAGAAGGAAAACTTTAATTTTTTTTTCTCTTAAATGGGAAGGCATAGAGCTTTGATATTTGGTATGTAGCGTCTCCTAGTGGACTTTTACCAAGTTTGTTCCAAGGATGCTGCTTGGGTCAAAACTGGCCCAGCCCCGGAAGTCACAAGTTCGAACATAGGAACAAAGAAGGAAAACTTTAAAATTCTTCTTTTCTGAAACCGAAAGGTGTGGAGCTTTGATATTTGGCATGTTGCATCTCCTAGTGGACCTCTACCAAGTTTGTTCATATGATGCCCCTGGGTCAAAACTGGCCCAGCCCCGGGGGTCACAAGTTCGAAGATAGGAACAAAGAAGGAAAATTTTAAATTTCTTTTTCTCTTAAACGGGAAGGTGTAGAGCTTTGATATTTGGTATGTAGCATTTCCTAGTGGACCTCTACCAAGTTTGTTCATATGATGCCCCTGGGTCAAAACTGGCCCAGCCCCGGGGGTCACAAGTTCGAAGATAGGAACAAAGAAGGAAAACTAAAATTCTTCTTTAAAACTGGAAGGTGTAGAGCTTTGATATTTGGTATGTAGTGATTCTCTTCTAAGTTTGTTTGCCCATCTAAGCGCAACAAGTTCATTGAGTTCAAAATTGGGTCATCTTGGGTCATAAACTAGGTCTCTAGGTCAAATTAAAGAAATACCTTGTTGGCACTCTCGAGGCCACATTATTTGCTCAATTGAAGGAAAACTTTAAAAATTAGTTAGAAAATTTGTCTTTATAAAGTCTCACATAAGATTAATTTGGGTCAACTTGGGTCATAAACTAGTTCACTAGGTCAAATTAAAGAAATACCTTGTTTGCACTCTGGAGGCCACATTTATTGCTCAAATGACCTGAAATTTGGCCAGAATGTTTGTCTTGATGAAATACCAGATGAGTTTGGATTTGGGTCACCTGGAACCATAAACTAGGTCACTAGGTCAAAATAAAGAAATACCTTGTGGGCATTCTAGAGGCCACATTATTTGCTTAATTGCCTTAATTCACACATCATCACAATCACAATAATATCCATACTTTTAAATGGTAAAAACCAAATTCGTCTGCAAGTTGATCCCGAATTGTGAACATTTGACAGCTGGGCCTTTAAGTGTATAACATGAACATTTTTTTTTATTGATCCTTGAGATTTATAGTTTCCTTTTGTTTCTTAATGAAAAGATTCTATAAACTTTTTGTCTTTGATTACATATAGAACAATAATAAGGTTGTTAAATGTAAAATGTGGCGAAGGATCGACCAGACCTTTGCACATCAGAGTAAGTGGACTATAAACTTGTGTTTGAACAGGTTAGAGGAATATTTCTTCGCAAGCATCACCATTCGCCGCATTCGAGATGGGATTGTTGTAATACGTATATACGTAGTCATCTTTATAGTTTTGTCAGTTAAGAATGGTCTGCTTTGTTTTCTTGCCACAGACAAAGGGAAGTAACTTCCATTTCTTAATACAGATACAGAACAAGTGAGGAGACACGCGACATTTTTGAAAATGGAATCTTATGATTAAAAAGTCCGCCCCTGTTTTTTGTACAGTTAAACACAAATGTATCTTCAAAAAAAAAAAAAAAAAAAAATGCATTTGTCACAAAATGCTAGAAGGAATCTGTCCAGTCCTCACTTGTTTGGGAGTCAACAGCGATACGTCTGTATTAGATAGTATGGGTTATTTCCCTTCTAGTGTGCAAAGTGTACCATAGCTAATTAGATATAAGCGTATTTTCTTAAATAAAGATTGTATTTTTTCGTTTCAGACAGGGGTGTGCAGCGCCTTTTGGTAGATTCTCATAATATGGCAGACATTAGGGTTTGTATCCCAGGTATGTTCATTTGCACGACTCAAAACTGACTGGTGAGCAACAACAATAGAGTAAAATAAAGCTATCACATGGTCTTGTCATTTGAAATAAGCGATTTGTGCATTATACCTCAGTGTGCTTTGCTGAAGATTAACCCGTTGCCATACAATCCTGAATTTTATCGCCCCGTACAAGAAGATGACTTTCAAAAAGAAATTGACGGAAAAGGAGAAAATACTGGTGACCAATATCTCTCCATTTCCCACAACGTTTTCTACCCCTTTTAAAGACAAATCTCATTATTTAGGTCAGATTCAGTAAGTCCTTCGCTAATTCTTTCAATTTGGACAAGTTTAAACATTTGCTGTGTGGTAAAGAGTTAACGTAGTCACAAACAACGACTGTGAAAGTCTTATTGGTTAGTGGGAGGCCACAAATAAAAGAAAAACATGTATTTTGTCGCAAACGTGGGTCCTTACTGAAACACATATTTATCAAATTATGTAAACGTGCATTTCTTAATGAAAACCAACCAACCGACAGACAGGCAGACAGACAGACAGGCAAACAAGCAAACAAACAAACAAACATCAGTAATCTGTGTGAGATACTTGGGAGTGCGTTTTAAAGACCCTGAAGAAGAGAGCTTTCGATTGGTTTGGTTTGATTTGTATTGGAGTTTATCGCCATTTTAACAGCTGAGGTCATATCATGGATGCACTCATGTGTTTCCTGTCTTTCTCACACCAGTACTGACAAAACTTTCTTTCCAAAGCCACTGACTACTTTTCTCACATGCGTCAGAGGTGAGAGGCGAAAATTCGCCGGAAAGAAAGTTTTGCCTCAACCGGATATCGAACTCGCAACCACCAGGTCACGAGTCGGACAGGCTAACCACTGAGCTACCCGGGCGGGCAGAGAGCTTTCGAGGGCTCTGTGGGCAAACTAGCATTTTCTCCTTTTCACACCATATTTTCTACCCTTCCGAAAACAAATTTAATTTCCCAAGTCACTTTTTTATGTCGTCTGCAAACGCTTTCAGTTAGGATCAGTCTGAAATTTTGTTGTGTGGTAAGACTAACTATTTCAAATGCAACACTGATCTTTCAGCATATTGAATAGTGTCATTTTATTCATAACCAAATGACTAAGTTTTATATGTATTTTCCTGACCACATGTTTGTTTATATTTCCCCATGTTTTTGTGCACCGGAACTGAAAGAATAAAAGATTTTGTATTGTATTGTTTATATATTAGTTAAACCGTGAATGGTTGAAAACTACGACATGCAAGAGAAACAGATGGCTTTACATGATATCATATTGAAAATGGTCATCATATTGAAAACGCATAATCGGGCGGTTGCTAATGCAACAGCTTTATGAGTGGCGATCTAGTGAACGCCGGGGTGTCACAATCTGAGATTTAAAGTCTATCAAATTCATTTGAGCCATGCTCTGGCAAATGGGGGCTTAATGAATCTCTGTGCTCCATGGTACCACGAAAGCCATCACATACTTATGGATCCATAGTAGCCGCTTCTTATTAAACAACCGACTGAATCATGAGGTAGACTGTTCCTTGGACATACAGTAAATTGACCAATAGCGAAAAGTTTCGGCTCAGGGCAGCCTGCGCGGACTGCGCAGGCTGCCCTAAGTTGGTACTTTTAGCAGATCCATTCAGCCCTCTTTTCACAGAGCATGGTTCATTTTCATTGATGTATTGCCGATTGATACATTTCAAATGATGAAGAGGGAAATACTATTGAGCAAAAGTCTGTATTAAAGAAACATTTTCGCAGTTAACATATGAGACTCCCAGGACCGCCACGAAAATCATATGTTTACTGACTTTGACAGTTCTTATTAGTATACAGTCCTCCTTATAAAAGTATTTCTTGTACACGAATCATAAGGTCATAGTCTATTTATATATTTAAAGACATATTACGTGTTCATTAGTTCTTTATGTATGACGACAAAACTTTAGAGTTGCCCAATTTGAAAGAACTTGCAGACAACTTGTAACTCAACTGGTTGGATTCGCTTTAAAAGGTAGAAAACATTGTGGGAGAAGGAAGGATATTTTTCTTGAAAACTTTAGTCAAATCGCAGAAGTGTTACATGTATGAGTATCTTTACCTGCAAAGCTACACAACTTGCTACGTGCGTAGTTGAGATATAGTTTACAATAGCCAAGCCCCCGTAGCTCAGTCGGTAGCGTACAGGACTTGAGAACAGGAGGTCGCTGGTTCGATCCCCGGCTTGGCCAATTTCTTTCTGAGGATTGATTATAGTCATTTCGACAGGATTCATTCCTCTCTCACCGCTGACCATTGTTTCGACGATGGTTATGTGGGAAAGCAGCACGTGGCTTGGAAAGAATATTGTGCGTAGTACTGGTAAAAGAAACTCCAGGAAAGCATGGATAGTGCACTGGCCGCCGCGATATAACTGAAATAATGTTGAAAACGGCGTTAAACACCATACAATCAATCAGTCAATAGTTTACATAATAAATTAGGTGTCAATAAATGAAAATTTATTATATTCCTGTCAGTGAATTACTTGGATTTATTCAATGCATTACTTTTTCGCTTTGTCACAATGATTAAGCTTACCAGTGATGATACCCTATCATCACCAGTAATGATATAGTTCTAGAATGTTTGCCGGAACTACTTTTCCTCATATTGCTCACTATCTGACGTTTCTATATCTCTGCTTCAAACATCCTATGGTAAACAATAGCACACTGAAAAGATTTCGGTGTAATCTTACCTCAACCTTTTACCAAAGAGTCCCGAGTTTTAACGACCCTGTGGGAGAAAGCTTTGGAAAACATTTCAGGAAAAGGAGAGGGGTTTTGTAGGAGAAAGTCTTTGAAGACATTCTGGGAAAAGGACAAAATGCTGCTTACTAGGTGTTTCTCATTTTTACACAATGTTTCGTATCCTATCAGAAAACTTTCAGCTAAGCTAATTTGTATCAATTTTGTATTTGTCGTCTGCAGATGCTGTGAAATTTAAAGACCCTAAAATTTGTCGTCTGAGAAAGGGTAAAATACTTCAGCTTTATAAAGTCTGGAATAATGTATAGGTAGTTTGAGGTTCATAGGGACCCCCTGAATTTTGAAATATCTTAAAAATCCAGCATCATTTTTTTATGAAACTTTTCAAAGTCTTTTAAAATGACCTTACCAACTCTCACAGAGAAAATTAGAACTTTTCTACCGCAAGAGAGAGCATTTTGTCCATTTCAGTAGTATTAAATTTTTGTTTTGAAGCTTAACTTTCTCCGAAGGTTTCACACAGTAACCAGAACAGCAAACATAACTGAACAAGTGCTTGACTTCAGTACCTTACTTTAGTTAAATATGAGGCCCTGAAATTGGTTTTTGTACAAATAATATAGTTGTATACCTTGACTTCGATATCGCTTTTGTCACATTCATATAAATCTTCGAAGTCTAGAATGATTTGTCCAGGGTTCTTTTATATCGTGTCTGTTCTCCAATATTTGGTCTCAATTTTATTTTCGGCATGGCTTCATGTTTTATGCCACTTCTGTTGTGGTATGTGTTCGAAACCACCTGACACTTAGACACGAAGGTCTTTAGGGGTTTGTTTTGAATTGTTCTTTGCGATTATTTTTTCAGAACAGCAAACATAACTGAACAAGTGCTTGACTTCAGTACCTTACTTTAGTTAAATATGAGGCCCTGAAATTGGTTTTTGTACAAATAATATAGTTGTATACCTTGACTTCGACATCGCTTTTGTCACATTCATATAAATCTTCGAAGTCTAGAATGATTTGTCCAGGGTTCTTTTATATCGTGTCTGTTCTCCAATATTTGGTCTCAATTTTATTTTCGGCATGGCTTCATGTTTTATGCCACTTCTGTTGTGGTATGTGTTCGAAACCACCTGACACTTAGACACGAAGGTCTTTAGGGGTTTGTTTTGAATTGTTCTTTGCGATTATTTTTTCAGTTCGCCGATTATTAGCTCTATTCGATTTGGACACAGGTGATCTTAAAGAAACTGTCACGGTTCCTTTGACAATATATATTCATCTACAACAATACTCTGGAACTTGCTTATGGAACTTAACATGTACAATTCACCCTTCTTCATTTTATTGTTGTATGCTATACCCCATGATGTGAGCCAAAGTTTGACTGGGTTTCAGGAAAACACCTATGGTTGGGTGTGAAAACGAAAACAAAGTGTAAACAAGCATGTGCCAATCTCTGCTATTGAATCATTAAAATCCCACCCCCTCAAAAAAAAACCCCAAAAAACACGAGATAAAGGCCTAAAAGTTGTAGTTGTAGTTTTTGCTGTTCAAACTATATACGACACACAGTTACTGTACTTGCATGGGAATTGTTTTCATAAACAGGTAAACCCTTTACTCATAATGGCCTTCAACCCTCCCACCGTTTTCAAGCTGTTTTGTTCATTAATTTCAACATTGCATTGAATGTAAAAAAAGTCAAACTAAGTTATCAAAAATTCTGAAAATTTCACCCAGAGTTGGTAATTATATGTATGATAAAAGTGTGTATCCGTCAAATTGGTTACTTGGAGTAATAGTGCCTGTACCAAAAAAGGGAGATAATTCAGATGTAAACAATTATCGTGGTATTACATTAACTTGTATATTTTCAAAAATTTTATCTCAAATTATAGAAAAGCGTCTAAGAGACTGGGCAGAACAAAACACCGTTCTCTCGGATTATCAATTTGGTTTTAGAAGCGGTAAAAGCACGATCGACTGCATATTTCTTTTTAATTCAATAATACAGACAGTCATAAATGTGGAAAAGAAGCCACTTTTCTGTGCCTTTGCTGATTATAAAAAAGCCTTTGACAGTGTGTACCGCAAGGGCCTTTGGCTCAAATTATTAAAACTAGGAACCTCAGGTAAAATGGTTAAGATGCTAAGATCTATGTATAGTGATGTCAAAGCGTGTGTAAGGTCGGATAACATTATGAGCGATTGTTTCAGTTGTTTTAATGGTGTGAAGCAAGGAGAACCTATTTCACCCTTGATGTTCATTTTGTTCATAAATGACCTCTATGAGACTCTTCTCAATGATAATGATGATTACGTTACTCTAAATGATTTAAAACTGTTCCTGTTATTATTTGCTGATGATGCAGTCTTATTTTCTTACACTAGGTAAGGCCTTCAAGTTTTATTAGATAGGTTAAAGAATTACTGTGACAAATGGGGGCTCACAGTCAATACTAGCAAAACTGTAGTCATGGTCTGTAAAAATGGACGCCCTAGCCAGGATGCTGAAATATATTATGACGGAAAGAAACTAGCCACAGTCACAAATTTTTCTTATCTTGGAGTAACATTATCTTATAATGGAAAGTTTCATCTAACTCAGAAAAAGTTGTCAGAACAAGCCTTAAGAGCATTATTTGCATTGAATTCTACTTGTCAAAAAATTTCAGTGAATTTTTCTGAAAAATTACACTTGTTCGATTCACTTATTCTCCCAATCTTGATGTACGGGGCTTGTATATGGGGTCTTCATAAAGCTGATGACATTGAAAAAATACATTTGAAATTTCTAAAGCAGATCTTATGTGTACATTTGAAGAATTAAATTCGCCATTTACTATTCCCGAATTAATGAAAGCAGCTGCATCATTAAAGCGGGGAAAGGCACTTGGCTCTGATAATATCATGAACGAGTATTTGACTGAAGGTATTGATATTTTGTCCTCACAGATATGTGACCTTTTCAATGCAATATTGGAATCTGGCTACTTTCCGGATAAATGGACTGAGGGTATAATTGTTCCTGTCCATAAAAAGGGATCAAGGGAGGATGTTAACAATTATAGAGGTGTCACACTACTTAGTTGTTTTTCAAAATTATTTACGACTTTATTGAATAATCGTATTACAAAATTTTGTGATGAAAACAACATAATATCAGACGCTCAATTCGGATTCAAAAAAGGTGTTTCAACAACGGACGCAATATTTGTCTTAATGAATATTATAACTAAATATTTGAGTGAAAACAAACGTCTTTATTGTATTTTTGTGGATCTGAAGAAATGCTTTGATTCTATAAATAGAAATGCCATGTGGTATAAAATGCATAAATTGGGAATCAAGGGGAAGTTATTACGAATCGCCAGGGATATGTATAACAAAGTTCAGTCATGTGTTAGGAACAGAAACGAACTCTCAGACTTTTTCGAATACGGGGTGGGGCTAAGGCAAGGGGAGATAATTTCTCCGATTTTGGCATCACTGTTCCTAGAAGATCTCGAACTTTACCTTCGGGAAAATCCTGAATCTGGTTTAAGTTTTGATCAGATCACACTCATCATTTTGTTATTTGCAGATGACATGGTCATTTTTGGCAAGAGTCCAGATGAACTTCAAAAGAATATAAATTTGCTGTACGATTATTGTAGTAAATGGGGCTTAGAGGTAAACGTAGAGAAACAAAAACAATGGTATTTCGAAAACGAGGTAAATTGAAAGAAAATGAATCGTGGACATATAATGGTAGAAAAATTGAATCAGTTGATAATTTTAATTATCTCGGTACAGTATTCCATTACACAGGTAACTTTGCAGAGAATCAAGAATATATTGTAGGAAAATCAATGAAAGCTTTAAATGCATTACTGATTGACTGCTTTAAATTTAAATTGCCCACCAGTAAGCTTTGTCAACTTTTCGACGCATTTGTTGGATCAATTCTCAGTTATGCCTGTGAAATATGGGGCTACAGTAAATCTAAAGCAATTGAGCGAATTCATCTAAAATTTTGCAAGCGTATACTGCAGGTTAAGTCTAGTACTAGCTCTATGGCTGTTTACGGAGAGCTTGGTCGTTATCCCCTTTATATATCTAGGTACATGAAAATAATTAAGTATTGGTATAAGCTCTTAGATACTAAAAACATCATTTTAAAAACCATTTATGCACAGGCTCTTCAAGATTGTATAAAGGGAAAACGAAATTGGGTTTATAATGTTAAAAAGATATTTGACGATTATGGTATGTCCGAAATATTCAATAACCCTGTCACTCATAATTCTAATCAAATTTTGACAGTTTTGAAACAAAGAATGATCGATTGTTTTCAACAAGAGTGGTTCTCAAAAATAGACTATAGTTCAGTTTTAACTGTCTGTAGAGGTATTAAAACCTCCTTTGCAAAAGAAGAATATCTTGATGCTTTACCGTTGAACGTTCGGGGATATATTTGTAAATTCAGAATATCAGCTCACTCACTAAATGTCCAAACCGGTAGATTTGCCAAAAATAGGATACCTAGGAACGAACGATTATGTAAACTATGCAACATGGAAGAAGTAGAAGATGAATATCATTTTGTCCTTATTTGTCCAAAATATATGCCATTGCGTAAAAAGCTTATTAGTGATTTTTTCTATACCAAACCTAGCATGTATAAATTGGTTACTTTAAGGCGAGGCAACAACAATGATACTTTAATTAAACTTGCCTCTTTTATAAGATCCGCATTAACTATTAGATTTGATATTCCAATGAGTAATAACATTTTATAACAGTTTGCTGTATTACCATTATATTCTTATATTTGAAACATGGTTATTACATGTTATTCCCAGCTGAAATTCAGTACTTGACGTATCTCTGTGTGTGTGTGTGTGTGTGTGTGTGAGAGAGAGAGAGAGAGAGAGACCTTGTTTATTATATACAATGTATGTAAACAGGACTATGTACGAAATACTTGTCTAATAAAATATATGTTCTGTTCTGTTCTGTGTACGTACGCAGACTCCAACCGCAGCCATATATGGCGAAGTGGGTCGTTATCCATTGATTGTACACCGCAAAATAGCAATTATAAGATATTGGCAAAGGATACTATCATACCCTAATAGTCTTTTATATAAAGTTTTTAATATGAAAGACAATAATGGTGATATCGTAAATGGTTTTCATAAAAATATCATATACATACTAAATAATTTAGGACTATCATTCATGCATAGTAAAGCGATTGTTACGAATGCAGACATAGAGATGATAACTAGAAAAATAAAGGACACATTTATTCAAAACTGGCTAACGGATATGAACAACTCGTCTAAACTGCGATGTTATAGATCTTTTAAACTATATTTTGAATTTGAAAATTATCTTAACTGTGTAATTAATGATAAACAAAGAATTGAACTTACAAGATTAAGATGTTCACCACACCATTTATTGATTGAGGAAGGTAGATTCAATAGCATACCAAGAGAGAATAGAATCTGTAAATTATGTAATCTGAATGAAATAGAAGACGAATTTCATTTTGTACTAATATTTCCTCTTTATCAATAAATTAGAAGTCAATTAATACCAAAGTTTTATTATACTCGACCATCTATGTACAAATTTATTTTATTGATGAAAAATGATAATAAAAAAACTACGAATAATTTAAGTAAATATATATGTATGGCAAATGATAAACGTCAGATTAACAAATAAATAGGATAGAAATCTTTAAAATAATTGAATTGTTTAGGTTTGAACCCATATCGTACTTTTCTCGAACTGTTTTAGTCCAGAGATGCACGTAAAAACTACAGATTGAAACTACTAGCATAAATCATAAATTTTGAAAATGTATTGTACAATTATTTTTTTTGTAATAGCAACAACATTGTATTATGTTATGCTAATAAATATTGATTGATTGATTGATTGGTAAGGGTAATATCATTAGCTATGCAAATTTTCAGTACAATAGCTACAGCATTTTAAAAGATATTTCAGGGGGTCCATATGAACCTCAAACTACCTATACAGAACAATGTGTGCCTTTTAAACAGAGAGATGTATAACGTTATCATCTGATCATTCGTAAGCTGCTAATAATGTGTAGGGAAAAGGAAAAAAATGTCTTCTTGAACCGTTCTTCATAATTACTTGAAAACGATGTATGAGTTAGGTATACAATGAACATAAAAATCGGCTACATGTAGTTGTGTGTGATATTACAAATTTGAACTCGTTTTTTCATCCGCATCACACCCCATTCTCGTGGGAGATTTTTAATATCGGACGCAGATTCCAGTTTGTTTTCATCTAAAAAAAAAAAAAAAAATTACTGGTCTTACTATCTGCTTTTGGCAAGACTCAGTGCATAACTGGGAAAAAACAGCTTCCTGGCATTTAAAATCTTTTGAAAGTAGAATCTATAGATTTGTTAAATTTATAAGTATTTGATCATTCAGTAAAATCGGTGTTTTATTTTGTTTAGGGCTGTGCAATCCAGAAGAAGATATTCACAGTTTGGTGGCACACAGGATATAAAACAGAAGACGCCATGAAACCATGTTTTATATGAGATGCAACCACTGAGTCCAAAGACTCTTCAAATATTCTCTGTTCGATTATTTGTCTAGTCTTTCAATGCAATGGCGCTAGTGATCATGCTTTCGGAAGAAGATAGAAAATAGATTAAGAAATCCTTTTGTTGTTGTTGTTTTTTTGCTTTTGACCAAGAAACGTTATTACGCCAAACATAATATTAACTACAACACTATATCTTGCCGATGCTGTACCATTGACTGACTCAAAAAGTGGCTGTTTTCTGTATGAAAACATAAACAGAGGTGAAATTGGTCTATACTCTGTGATTAAGTTTAAGGCGATGGTCATTTTAACGCTCCTTCTCCATGTTAAAAACGCTTATAAATGAACCATGCTCTAGCAAAAAGGGCTTTAATAAATCTCCGTGGTGCATGATAGCAAACAAGTCATCACATAATTATGGATCCATAAAATCTATTTTGTATAACAACCAATTGAATAATGAGGTACACTGTCCTTTAACATGCAGAAAATTGACCGATGGTATAAAGTTCGACCCAGTAGGCTGACATGGGTCGATATTTTTGCAAGTGCATTAAGCCTACATTTCACAGATCATGGCCCATGGAAAACCCATATTTACAGAACATTTTCCAAAGGGCATTGATTATCCAAGACAATCAGCTAAGAAAGTAAGATGGATGATACAGAAGATTTCAACCAGAATCACCATAGAAACATTTACTCGGCTCTATCGAGCCACAACATTGACAATGTGGTTTTATTCCTTGAATGTCTTACCTTGAATACTCGGAGTAGAGGGAATAATGCCCAAATGGGCACAAAAAAATTTTGGAAAAAAAAATTTTGGAAAAAAAAAATTTGGGGGAAAAAAAATTGGGAAAAAAAATTTGGGGGGGGGGATTTTTGGGGGGGGGGGGGAGGAATGGGGGGGGGGGGAGGAATGGGGGTGGGGGGGGGGAGGGGATTTTTGGAAAAAAAATTTTGGAAAAAAAAAAAAAAAAAAAAATCTTCTCGATCTCTCCGATCTTCTCGATCTCTCCGATCTTCTCAATCTCTCCAATCCTCTCAATCTCTCCGATCCTCCCGGGGCCCCGGGGCGTCTAAAGGCGCCTAGGCATCTCGAAATAAAAATCTCTCCGATCCAATCCTCTAGAAAAAAATAAAAAAATCTCTCCGATCTCTCCGATCTTCTCAATCTCTCCGGTCCTCGCGTTTCTCCGATCCTCCCGGGGCCGACTAGATGTCTCGAAATAAAAAATCTCTCCGATCTTCGCTAAAAAAAATAAAAAAAAATAAAAAAATCTCTCCGATCTTCGCTAAAAAAAATCTCTCCGGCTTAAAGAAAAAAAATCTTCTCACCGTAAAATATTAATATCTTCGAAAAGATATAAATATTAATAACTATTAAGAAACTTATAATTTACTTAAGGATTTTTGATTTTAGCTTAAGTAATTTTGATCTTAAATAAAAAAAAAATGGATTTGATTAATTGATATAACGATTTGGACAGACAAGAACGCTCTTTAGAAACGGAAATCGAGGAAAAACAAAGGCAAATAGATGATTTGGGAATACGAGGGGAAACTTTAGAAATGGAAATCGTGGAAAAACTAAGACAACTAGACGATTTGGGAAGACAAAAACGCGCTTTAGATAGGAAAATCTCGAGAAAACAAGATGGGGTGAGCAAATTTGTAAGACAAGAAGGTGCTACAGATACGAAAATCGTGGAAAACTAATGCAACTAGACAATTTGAGAAGACAAGAACGCGCTTTAGATAGGGAAATTGCGAGAATAGAAATACAGCTGGACGGTTTGAGAAGACAAGAATGCGCTTTAGAGATAGAACAGACCACAATAGAAAGACAGCTGGACGATTTGGAATTACGAAAGTTAAATTTAGAGAGAGAGCTAAGGACGGTAATAAATTCTTTTAGAAATACCGCGAATATCGAGACGCCTATTAATTCGGATCTCGACGAAAATATTCCCGAAGAAAAAACTTTCTTCGTTTACGATGCGTGCTGCGTATGCTTAGACGAGAAACCCGCTATATATAATATTCCTTGCGGTCACGTTTGCTTATGCAAGGATTGTAACGCGAAAAATGTTAGAAAAAACAAATGCGCTATTTGCAGAACGGTAATAACGAATTTCTACGTAATAAATCGATGCTAAATTTTATATAATAGCTTAAGAAAAATAAAACTATTATATAAAAAAATGGAAAACGATTATAGAGCCTTTACGATAAGAGGCCTTCACGATATAGCTAAGAATAGGGGTCTTAAAGGATACTCTAGGCTTAGCAAAGAAGATTTAATCGATGTTTTAAAAGGGCAAAAAGCGATATCGGATTTTAACTATATAAGAGGATCAGATAACGATCTTAATAGGCAAACGATAAGAGGTCTTCACGATATAGCTAAGAATAGGGGTTTTAAAGGATACTCTAGGCTTAGCAAAGAAGATTTAATCGATGTTTTAAAAGGGCAAAAAGCGATATCGGATTTTAACTATATAAGAGGATCGGATAACGATCTTAATAGGCAAACGATAAGAGGTCTTCACGATATAGCTAAGAATAGGGGTCTTAAAGGATACTCTAGGCTTAGCAAAGAAGATTTAATCGATGTTTTAAAGGGGCAAAGACAAATAGCTAACAAGCCGGTTAGAAGGCAAACGATAAGGGATCTTCATAAAATAGCTAAGGATAGGGGTCTTAAAGGATACTCTAGGCTAAGCAAAGAACGATTAAATCGGGTTTTAAAAGGGGAGGAAGAGATATCGGATCATGGCATTATAAGAGGATCGGCTCCGGACGATTATTCTTCTAGCGACTATCTTAGTAGTCAAACGGATAGCGGGTCTTCATAAAATAGCTAAGAAAGAAGGTTACAGGAGATACTCTAGGCTTAGCAAAGATGATCTAATCGAGCGTTTGATGTTTAAAGATAAGGGGGATCCAACAGGGAAAGAACTTCGTAAGGAAGCTAAGGATAGGGGTATAAAGGGATACTCCCGACTCGGAAAAAAAGAGTTGATTAATCTCGTAAGGTATTTTCGTATCGAAAAATTAGAAATTAAGCTAGTGAGAACCGCTTTTAATGATCAAATTAGAATATATAAAGGAGAAGCGCCTCCATGGAATGGTACTTACCCTTTCAATAATTCGGTATGGTTAACTCTCGCGATAATGAACGAATTTCTACTGTTGATGAAAGAACAAGTAATAAAAATTTTATCGGAAAATTGCGGAAGAAAAGTAAAAATGAATGTCGAGGCTTATCTGTATGAAGGGATTTCAGTGAATCCTAACGGGGCAGTGCTGGCTTGTTTCCATTCTGATAAGAACGAAATTAATTTGAGCGAAACGGATTTAAACGAGTTATACGATAGAATGTTGGCTAGGATTATAGAAAATTTAGAAAAATTCGCAGTAAAAATAGCGGTTGGGTAATACGGAATATAAGCGAAATAGTATTGGCTACTGCCGTCTATGATCCTTTAAAAGCCGAAGGTTACTTACGTTTACCAGAATGGATCGAGAAAAAGCAAGTAGTTATTAATATACAGAATAAAGACGATAAATGGTTTCTGTGGTGTATTTTGAGACATTTAAATCCTGTAAAAAAGAACGCGGTTAGAGTCGATAAGATTTTAAAAGGAAAGGAAAATACTTTAAATATGAATGGAATAGAATATCCCGTTTCATTTAAGGATATAGATAAGTTCGAAAAACAAAATCCGGAAATTAGCGTTAATGTCTTCGAGTATATGTCGAAAAAGAAGATTAACCGTATTAGAGCGCCTAAAAAATTAGGTAGTAATCACGTAAATCTGCTTTATATCGAGGAAGGAGATAAAAGTCATTACGCTTTAATAAAAAATTTTAGGGGTTTAATGAGAGGACAAATATCGGATAATGGCCGCCTCAAATATTGCATGCTTTGTTTAAATCATTTTTTTAATAAAAAACTTTTGGAAAAGCATACGAAATATTGCGGCGGCCATCAACCCGTTACTTTAGAAATGCCTAAAAAGGGTAGCGTCATGAAATTTATAAATCATACTAGAAAACTTACGGTTCCTTTCGTCGTGTACGCCGATTTTGAAAGCGTCTTGTCGCCTATAAGCATTTGTCAGCCGAATCCCGAAAATAGTTATACGATAAAAACTCAGAAACATATACCTTGCAGTTTCTGCTATATTATAAAATGTTTCGATGGTAATGTCTGTGCTCCTATATTAAGAGAATATACCGGGAAAAACGCGGCGGAAAAGTTTACGGAATTATTAACGAACGATATAAGAGAAATTTACTATAAATACTACCAAAAACCTAAGCCTATGAAAATAACGAAACGGGAAGAAGCGAGATACGAACGAGAGGAAATTTGCTGGATTTGTAACGAAAGGTTTACTGACGAAAAAAATAAGAAGGTAAGAGATCATTGCCATTTTACGGGCGAGTATAGGCACCGCTCATAATGAGTGCAACCTAAAGGCGAGAACGCCGAACTTTACTCCCGTATATCTGCATAACTTGAGCGGGTACGATGCCCATCTTTTTATTAAAATCCTCGGTAAAACTAAAGGGCAGATTGATTGCATTCCGAATAACGAAGAAAGATATATTAGTTTTAGCAAGAAGATCGCGGTCGATAAATATACTGCCCTAGTAAATAAAGTTCCGACGCAAAAATATAAATACCATACCGTTAGATTTCTAGATAGTATGAAATTTATGCAAACTAGTTTAGATACCCTTTCGAGTTATTTAAATGAAAGTCAGCTTAGAACCTTATCTAAATTCTTTACGAAAGAACAGATGCCTTTAGTTAGAAGGAAAGGGGTTTTCCCTTATGAGTACTTAGACTGTTTCGAAAAACTTGAAGAAACGAGTTTACCGCCTAAAGAAAAATTTTATTCTAGGTTGAGCAATAAACGTGTTAGCGAAAAAGACTATGATCACGCGATAAAGGTTTGGAAAACTTTCGGTTCGGAAACTTTTAGGGATTATCTCGAACTTTATAATAAAATAGACGTATTACTTTTAGCCGATGTTTTTGAGAACTTTAGGGATATTTGTCGCGAACACTACGAACTAGATCCCAGTTGGTATTATACCTCTCCGGGTTTGGCTATGGACGCTATGCTAAAGAAAACGAAAATAAATCTCGAACTTTTATCGGATCCGGATATGCTTTTAATGATAGAAAACGGCATTAGAGGCGGTATTAGCATGGTTAGCAAAAGGTATTCTAAAGCTAACAATAAATACATGGATGGTTTATACGACCCGAGTAAGCCCTCGAAATATTTAATATATATCGACGCAAATAGCCTTTACCCTTGGGCAATGAGTAAACCCCTTCCTACTCACTGATTCGAATGGGTGGCTGAAGAAGAATTAAAAGAATGGGAAAAATATTGTAATATAGAAGGGCAAGGTATGTTCTTAGAAGTAGATTTAGAATATCCGCGAGAGTTACACGACGAGCATAACGATTATCCCCTAGCGCCGGAACATTTAGAAATTAAAAAGGTACTTAAGCTCGTGCCTAATTTATATAACAAGGAAAATTATATCGTGCATTACGAGGCTTTAAAAACGTATCTCGATTTAGGTTTAAAACTTAAAAAGATACGCCGAGGAATTAAATTTATAGAAAGTCCTTGGATGAAACCATATATCGACTTAAACGTTGAGCTAAGAAAAAAGGCTATGAATAAATTCGGAGAAGAGTATTTTAAGCTAATGATGAATTCCGTTTTTGGTAAGACTATGGAAAACTACGGAATAGAGTAGATATACAATTGGTTTCTAACGAACTCAGCTACCAGTATAGAAAGCTCGTTGCTAAACCGAATTATGATCATACTACTATATTCGACGAGAACTTAGTGGCTGTACATATGAAAAAGACTAATATAAAATATAACAAACCCGTTTACCTAGGGATGAGTATTTTAGATATTAGCAAAACCCATATGTATGATACTTATTATAATTACTTTAAAGCGAGGTACAGCGAAAACGTTAGATTATGTTATACAGATAGTTTTATTCTCAAGATAGGAACCGATGATTTGTATAAAGATATCGAACCGGAAAAAATTGTAGGATTCGATACGAGCAATTATCCCGATGATCATTTCCTAAAAAATAATAGTAATAAAAGAGTAGTCGGAAAGTTTAAAGACGAACTGGGCGGAAGGATTATGACGGAGTTCGTAGGTTTAAGAGCAAAAAATTACGCGTTTAAAACTATAGAAGGTGCGGAAGTTAAAAGATGTAAAGGAATTAAAAAGTCCGTAGTCGATTGCGATTTACATTTTGAGAACTATAAAAAATGCTTGTTTAGTGGGGAAGATCAGTACAGAACTATGCCTACGCTGAGAAGTTATAGACACGAAATATATACCGAGGAGATAAACAAGAAAGCTTTATCTTATACTGACGATAAAAGATACTACGTGATAGGCGATAGAATAAACACGAGGTCTTTAGGGCATTATAGAAACGAGATCGACGCGAAAAAAAAGCCTACTTCGAGCGAGAATTAAAAAAAATTTTCTTAAAGAAAAAAATATTACTTTAAGAAAATGAATAGCTCGCCATTAAAAAATACTATCAGAGACCTTTCAGGTCTCCAGGAAATTCATAGGGATTCTCCGAATCCCCGCGAGCCTACGGATCGTATGAATTTCTTTCGCGATTCTTCGGTCTTCCAGTCTTTCGATCTTACGAGGGGCCGTCGGGCCGTCTAGACGGCTAGATTTCGCGGGACTGCGATTCTTCGGTCTTCTCAACGTTAATCTTATATTTATTTTTCCAAATTCTCCCGTCCCAATTTGAAATCGTTTGGGGGCAGTGTTTAATAAATTTCCCAGCTTCAAAGATCGAAGGGAAAGTATGTATTTCTCCGGTTTCAGTATTCCGTAAAGTAACTTTTCTAGGATTTTTCGCGATAGTTTTTAATCTATTGTATTTAGGATCATTTATCTTTTCCCGTTTTGGCTCTAGTTTTATTACCGTTTCCGACTTGGGTATCTTCTCAGGCATTAATCCGTTTTCTTTTACTTTCTCGATCAAATCTTTCTTATCCCAGAAAGAAAAATATTGTATATTATTATCAGTAAGAATTTTTTTAAAATCTTTTACCGTTAACATTTTTTCTATATAGGAAAAACAAACGTTTAACTTAAAATACTACGCTCATTTTATTTCCGTCAGACTGGAAGGATAATAACCTATCGCTAATAATAACGGCGCATGCTTCCGTGCCCGCGGGTACATTTGCGTTAAAAAATGCTTTTACTCGGATATCGGTAGTAGAAAATTTTAGCCTTTTTGCTTAGAGACATCGAAGACGAACAAAGGATAAAGGGTTCTATAATCCACGGGGGAAATATTAGGATTGGATACTAATTCGTCCATGTTATAAAACTTACGCCTAAACGAGGCGGTATCGTTATAAGCTCTGCTAAAATTATGAGCATTAAAAGACAAATCATAGTCAGTCGCGGGATATCTAACGGAATTTAACATGACATAGATATTTTTAATGTCTAAGTTGTCAAATACGGCCGTATTTCTTAGTTGATTATTTAGGCTATTCGTCTGAAAGCCGATAATGATAAAACGCGGTACCTCGGGGGATGATTTAACGGAAAGTCTCCAATTAAACGTTAATGCCTGAGGAACCGCGATAGAGTCGCATTGTATCATTCTATACCCGACCGGAAATTTTTCTTTTTTCTCGATATGCTTATAAAGTTCCATCTTTTCCTTATCCACAGGCATTACGTGCGGCATATACCAAGATATTTTAATTAAATTAACTTGACCGTCAACCGGATTACCCCCTCCATCCGGGGCAGTTTTAAAGATCGCATTATTATTTTCAGTTCTTGTCAAGGTAAGAGTCTGTTTCATTCCGTAAAGAACTTTATTATAATCTTTGCAAAACCCAAATATATGTTTTAACGGAACTTTAAAACTAAACGTACCGCATGGCATCGGATCTCGTATAATATATCGTCTTCTTTCTTCGAAACCTGTATTGGCAACGCCCGCATCTACTGCGGTGTCCTTATACCACAATTGATTTAATCCCTGCGATTTAGAAAAATTGTCCGGATATTTTAATAAGCAGAGCATCGTAGTAACCTGACCAGGATCTGTTACGGATTCAATCTCCTGACCGCTAAGCTGATACTTAATATTTTTAAATAGATACATCAAGCCGTTATTCGTTAATGAAATATTATCACCAGTGTTATAAACCGTACCATCGGGTTCTACTAATTCGCCTATTAAAATTAAATAAGACTCGGAGGGATGCGTAAAAAGATCTTGAGTTTCGATGTTAATCCTGATTTGCCCTCCAGAGTTGTTTAAATTGGTGCCAGTAATGGGCTCATATTCATAAACCTCATACTCATCGATACCAGTATTACTTCCTTCAGAAATTGGTTCTGTAATATTTAAAATACTCATTTGTATTATATATTATAATAATTTAAATTATTATAATATTTTTTTAAGTCGTTTTAATACCCGATCCTTTACTTAATTTTTTAATTAATTTTTCTATAGCAATTGCGTCGTTAGCTCCGCCATCTATTTTCGCGTTAGTATCTCCCGCTGCTTGTAACGCGGCATATTTTTGCAAAATTTTCTTGGATTTAGGAGCTAAAGCCTTTTTAACTAATCTGGTCCCCGCATCTACCGCGGCAGTCTTTCTGGCTTCCAAGGCTTTTTTTGCCCCTTCCTTAGCGATATTTTTTCCTACATCGAGGGCGGAGGAACCAATTTGTTTAGCGACATTACTAGTAAATAAGCTAGCTAAACTGTCAAAAATTCCGGAGCCGCCGTACGCGTACTCTTTTTTAAATCCCCTGTGTTTAGGCGTTATCATCTTTTTATAATATAGACATTAATTTCTTATAGCTTTTTTTTATCTAGATGACCTTGCCTTTTTAATTCGTCGCAGATGCTAACGATCTCGTTTCTTACACCAGTATTGCCCGCCGCTTTACTAGCCATAAGTATATCTAATCTTTTCACTAATGCGTTAGGGTCGCAAGGGATAATAATTCCTTCCCCAGTTGCGCCTCTCGGTTTAATCGTATCCCAAATAGGACTAAGTAATTCCCATTTTCGTCCTCTAGCGGATTTCGGGTTTCTACTATTCGGGTCGTTATTTTGAAAAAGAGTATTGCTTTTTTTGACTAACTGGGTATAACTCTCATAATCAGCCGGTGTAAGTATATTCGGATCTGGGTTTCTAGAAGTAATTAACACCCAGAAACCTGGCGTTCCTTTATATTTATTAACAGTACCATCATCATCAATCATCAAGATATCATTATTATTAATCATGACCATTTTATCACCGATATGTAAATTACGATTTTTAGAATATAATCCGCACGTTTTATCAACGCTAGATTTATCGAGATATTTTAATAAATAATTAACCGCAGTTGGACCAAGTGTTTGTTTATCATCGCCTTCCCCCATAGTTATCTCCCCTTCGGAGGTAAAAATTTGTATTCCCGGGTAATTCGGCAATGTTTTGACAGTATCTTCAATAGGTTTAAGACTCTTCGTAATTTCTTCCGTTGCGGTTTTTTGCGCTTCCATAATAGGTTTAAAAAGCTTTGAAAGATTGGATTGTAATTCTATTTCGCCCGTTTTTTCCGCTATCTGGTTTCTCCGAATATTCTTCTTTGTCTCGAGATACTCTTTTACAATTCGGTCCCTTTTAGCGGGGTCTTTGATTTTTAAGAAAGACATTTTTTTTGTTTTTATTAGGATTATTCTTTTTTAAACGTAATTTTTAACGTAGTTTTTGACGCAGTTTTTAACACAGTTTTTTAGACGTCTCCCGTTTTGCAACTAAAGCTACACGAAAATTTAATTTTGGGTTTACAATGGCTGGCCATGATGTTTTTCAACCATCCTCCGAAAGGACTCGCGTTGTTCTCTTCTCCCCCTTTCTATTAGCGTTTCTTCCGTTTCGCTCGTCATCTTTTTCTTGGATTTAGACCTAATTTCTTCCTTCATCTTCTTATATTTTTCTAATTCCTCCATGATCAGTTGGAATTCTTCGTCCGAAACTTTATTATCTGATAAAGCTTTCGAGATATGCGAAGATATAGTATTTAATTCAGTAGCGGCGATGATTTTTATCTTCTCGTGTTTTTCCCCTTTAATCGTCGAATTTCTAGTGATATATTTTCCGATTAAACTTAACAAACCGGTAACGCGACGATTTCTATTGCCGTTACCGCGGGTATCGCGACTACAGTTGATGATAAAGCGACTCCTCCGCCCCCGCAAGCTAAAGTAACCGTAATTAAAGCGGTATCAACCCTGTCTACTATTCTCGCGGATCTAAAATATTTTTTACTTAGAGCTTCTCGTTTCGCGACTTCTCCTTCTAAAATGTTTTGTGTCTCGTTAATTTTCTGCAGGCCGTAGCCCTGCCCCTCGTCAACTGGAGGAGCCATAGGAACCGGGGTCATGGGTAATATAGGATACTTAATCTCTTGCATCTCAGACATTTTTTTATATAAGCGAAATTTTTTTTAAAGATGATAATAAACATGACATAGAAGTTCGTTTCCTTTTATTTTTACCGTGCCCTTCGAATTGTTAGTAATAGTAATTAAAATATTGCTAGCGTCTTTAAGACTAATCTCGTTTTGTAAACTGCATTTTTTAAATTTTAGAGAATACGCTAATGAGGTTAAAACTATGCCTTTAGACGACGCGAAACCTAAACCTAATTGCATCGGAAATACTTGTCCCGGAGATAATGTAATTTCTTCTTGGGCAAAAATATTCCAAGTTACCGGATTTACTTTTATCGGGGGATGTTTTAAATTAGGAGCGAGCCTCCAATGGATCGTTTTCGATGCTCTAGACATCTTCGGTTTTACGCTAAATTTATGAACATTCATTCTTCTTTTTTTAATTATAATTTTAATTTATAATATAGCCCCTAAAATGGGAATATTAGCGAAAGGACTATTCGGGCCTAGAATAAGGCCGCTTCCTTCATAAAAGTTTCCGCCCTGTTTTAAATATAAGCCATTACCAACGGATCCTAGTCCTTTTCCTTTATAGGGGCTTAAATAAAGACCTTTTCCGACAGTTTCTACTTGACAAATACAACCCCCTTTTTTAAGATAAAGACCAGATCCCATTGCCTTTTGTACGCCGGATGACGCTAATCCCGAAAGGGCTCCTACGCCTAATGCCGGCAAAACGGTTCTGGCAATCGCTGGCAAAGCGCTCGCGGCTAAACCGGCTAGCATTCCGAGAAAACCCCCCTTTATTTCCTTATTATGTTTAAGTTGCCTGGCAGACATTTTAATCGTTATGCCAGTACCATTTTCGAAGGCTTTAGCTATTTTTCTCGCCTGCGTTTTGGTAACCGCTAAAACATCATTACCGCGTAAATCTTCGTGACCTAAACAAATACTTATTTTGCAGTCTCCTTTTTTAATAGCGGACGCGAGTTTTTTCTTTTGCCCTTCGGATATATTAATTTTAATATTCGTGTAACTCGTCATTTTTATATACGTTTTTATTTTTTTAATGCCTCTTTAATATGAAATCTAATCGTTATATTTTCGCCCCTAAGGTTTAGTAAAGTTTCATTTTGATCTGTAATTTTTACCTCTAGATTATGTATTTCATCCAACGTTATCGGTAAATATACTAAATTAACGGGCGTCTCGATTATCTTATATCCGGGGGCAACATTAGGGAAAAAAGAATAAATCGTATTTTGCATTAATCCATTAACGTAGCTTCCCGAGATAATATCGATATTAACGAAGACGGAATTTATACTGAGAATGTTTACTATATTCTCGGACTCGTGAAATCCCGCTTCGTATTTCGCATGAGTAAAACCTAATACTTTGGAAATGGAATTTGGATGGTTAAAATCTACTTGATAACTGTCTTCGAGAGTGAGAATAGATTTCAGCGTATTCATATTCGCGAAAATATGAATAGGGTATTCGTCATTGACTAAATCGGCGTGACCGTTTTTTCTTATTTCTTGATGAATGGTATTGTTAATGTCTGTAAGATCGTAACTTCCTTCCGGTATTTCTATTTTAAACCAAGAAGCGCCTTTGTCCGGAGAATAAATAAAAATGCCGTTCGTTGCGTCAATATTCAGAAAAGAATAGTAAGTTTCGAGGTTTACCAAAGCTATTTCATATTTTATATCCCGTTCCAGCTGTAATGGGGGATTAAACCTAGTTCTAATAAGCGTTTCGTCACCGCTTACTATAATTTGCGTGGATTCTTTTTGCCGCGTATTTTTAGCTACCCTTTCTAAAATATCTTCCATTTTTTATAGCGAAAATTTTTTTTAATCGTAACCCCTAAAAACCGAGCACTCGGAAAATCACAAGGGCGTCTCAGGTCTCTAAAGGTTTAGGTATATAAAACTCGTCAAAACCGTGCCTATACTTTCCTTCATCTTTCTCGCTAGATAAATCGATAGTAACAAAACCGAAAGGTTTTTTCCACGCCTTATAACAAAATTTTCTAAATTCTTCTTTAGGCATATCCCCTCTTACATGATCGTCATAAATATGATTAATGTTTTTAAGGTCTTGGCGAAAAAGACAAATAAAATTCGCGTTTTCTCTAATAGTTTGTCTCGGTAACTTAAAATAGTTTTGGGAAAGGTAAAAGCAGTCGACATTACTATGCCTTCCGCGAATATAGTAGCATTCGCATTTATTTTGCTTTTCTAAAAGCAAATCGTCGAAGATCATTAAATTTTTATCTTCCGTTTCCAAGTCTCTCGGATCCGGTACGTCCTCGGAAGTTTCAAAGAAACTACAAGTTATATTCGATTTTTCGTCTTCTATTTTTCCGGCCCATTTTTCGATTATATCTTCGGCGTTAAAATTAGAATCCCGTATTTCGTCGCGATTGTTAAGCAACTCTACCATACATTGTTTCGGTAGTCTTTCTTCGAAAGCTTTTTTAAGAATGCGATATTCGGGTTGGAAAAGACTTTTTCCGAACACGCATAAATTATCGTAGTCGAGCCATTCCGGTTTTAGCAAAAGGTTTAGTAAAAGGGTAGTCTTGCCACATCCCGATTTGCCTACGATTAGCCCCCTAATACTTTTAGGTAAAAGGGGGTTATTAAATCTACTCGATACTACTTCATTCCACTATAAATCTTCAATATCCATTTTTATATATATATTTAAAAAAAATTTAACATATATAAAAAGATGTACTGCGTTAAATGTAGAAAAGCTACTGGAACAGGTCCAGTGAGTTATGTCATTACTAAAAATGGAAGAAATATGGCTTGCGGAAAATGCACGGTCTGCGGAACAACTAAGACGCAGTTCGTTAAATCAGCGGGCGCCAAACCGAAAACGTCTAGACTGAAAACGTCTAAAAAAAAAAAGAGAAAAATTTAGGCGGATCGATACTTAATAGGATGATCAATAATTTACCCGTCGAAATGCATCTCTCCGGACATAATTTTACGGGACCCGGTGCTAAATTAAACAAAAGGCTCAACCCCGATTTAATGCCTAAGGAATGGAGTAAACCGATAAACCGCGTCGATAAAGCCGCGTACCATCACGATATTTGCTATCTTAAACATAATGATACGGCTAGCAGAAATTCTATTTGCGACGCGAATATGTTAACGGAATTAAAGGGAATCTATAATCGGACGCTTAGGGAAAAAATGGAGCGATCCGTCGTTAGTAATCTGATTGGAACGAAGAAAAGATTCGGATTTGGAGTTAAAAAAAAAAAATTTGACATGGATGATTTAGCTGAAGAGTTGCATAAACCCGTAAGAAGAAAATTTAGGAAAAGGAGAGTCTTAGTAAGCGGTATTGATAAAATATGGGCCGCCGATTTAGTAGACATGCAGGCATTTTCTAAATTTAATCGGGGTATAAAATATGTTCTCGCTGTCATTGATATCTTTTCCAAATACGGTTGGTTGATTCCATTAAAAGACAAAACTGGGAAATCTGTCGCCGAAGCATTAAATAATATTTTTAAGGAGAGAAAGCCGGATAAATTATGGGTAGATAAAGGTTAAGAGTTTTATAACAAAGATGTTAAAGGCTTAGTAGAAATATATTCTACCCAAAATGAAGAAAAATCTAGCGTTGTCGAGAGATGGATTAGAACGATGAAAGAAAAGATGTGGAAATATTTTACCGCTAAATCTACTAACGTTTATTTTAACGTTTTACAGGATCTCGTTAAAGAATATAATAATACGAAACATTCTTCTATTAAAATGAAGCCAGTAAATGCTAGTAAGAAGGTTAATGAAGCCGAGGTTCGGGAAAATCTTTATCCCGATCAGCTCGATGTAAGGGGTATAAATCCCAAGTTTTCCGTCGGTGATAGAGTAAGAATAGCGAAAAAGAAAAAGACTTTTGAAAAGGGATATACTACAAGATGGAATGAAGAAATTTTTACGATTTCCGAGGTAAAAAGTACATTGCCCTTAACGTATACAATTAAAGATCTTAAAGGAGAAGAAATAGAAGGCAGCTTTTACGAACCCGAACTACAAAAAACTAGGCAAGACTTTTACAGGATAGAAAAGGTTATTAAGAAAGAAAAAGATAAATCTCTAGTAAAATGGAAAGGTTATCCCGACAAGTTTAATACTTGGGTCGATAATAAAGTCATTAGGTCCCTTTTAGGGACCCGGACGTCTGAGACGCTTACTAATATTTCGATGTTAAAAAAAATGACGAATATCGCGATTAAAAACGTAATTTTACCAAACAAACCGTTAAGTAATTTTGAATTAGAAGATGCCGCGAGAAAATTAAAAATACCTTCTTTTAGGGGGGTATTTTTACGAGATACTTTACCGAAAAAAGTACGAGAAAAGGAATGCGGTATATTAAATCTCGATGACACGAGCGGTCCCGGGACACATTGAGTCGCTTGGTATAAAAACGGCAAGCTAAAAATTTATTTCGACAGTTACGGCTTGCAGCCACCTCTTGAACTAGAAAGGTATCTGACGAATCCGATATTTTACAATACGGACCAATTACAATGCGCGGGGCAAGTATTCTGTGGTCATTTATGCCTGTACGTTCTTAAAGAGCTAAGCTCGGGAAATAAATTCCAACGAGTTTTAAATAAACTTTTTTAGCGATATAAAAAAAAAAGAATGCTGGTCGATAAATTTGGAAGAATGGATGATATTAAACCGAGCGGTGATGGGGTGTCGCTTACTTATGTGAATAATAATTTTTTGCGTAAAGACGGAAGTTACCGGTTCTATAAATATGAACGGTAATACATTAACGCAAGTTAGTAATCCCGTAAATCCGCAAGACGTCGCGACTAAAAATTATGTCGATTCCAACGCGGGAATATTGGATGAAAATGGGGGCTATATGATGACGGATTATTTAAACATGGGATTTAATAAGATAAAAAACTTAGGCGATCCTACGGAACCGAGCGAAGCCGCTAATAAAAAATACGTAGATAATAGCGAAAGAGTGATAGTAAAACGGGGAGACGGCAGTTTTTCTGCCATCACGAATATAGATATGCGAGGTTATTATTTGTCGAATGATTTAGACCCCGCACAACCGCAAGATGTCGCGACTAAAAATTACGTAGATTCCTCGAATCGGGCTTTCATTTACGGACCCGGAGGTTATATAGTGACTGGAGACATTTCCATGGGAGGGCGAAGAATTTCCAATATCGGAAGCCCTTTAGAAAATCAGCAGGCCGCGAATAAATTTTACGTAGATAGTACAGTTTTAGTGGCTACAGGGGGAGAAGTTTTAACGAGAAACCCTTACGGTTCTTTTACCGCGAATGGACAAATAGATATGAAAGAAAAAAGAATTACGAGCCTACCCAAATGCGTCGATAGGGGCGATCCCATAACGAAATCTTATTTAACCGAGCGGTTAGCAGCTTTATCGCTGCATTTAATAGATTTATCTGAAAAGGAAAAAACTAAACCTATAATAAGCGTCCATGCCGAGGAACAAGGAAGTTTATTAGAAGGAAATTACGAGTTTTCTTTCGGTAATGGTAGCAGCAGAAGATCTCACGGATTAGGGGGTTATTGCATGTCAGCCCCGGGTAGAATTATAAAAGGTTCTTTAATGGTTTTAAAAGGAAATAAGTTTTTAGAAGAAGAGGTAAAAATTAACTTAGTCGTAAATGGCGAGGAAAAAACTGACTATTCCTTAATAAAAGAAACGGGAAAAGGTTGCAGTTGCGTAACTTTTCCTCAGCCTTTAGAAATAAAACAGTGTGACGTCATAAACTTTTTAACGAAGACTAGCAATCAAAACGTAAAAAATGCTTATTTAACGATACTTATAGAACTCGATTTAAAAAAAAAATATTAAATTAAAGAGTTAATTTAATATATAAAAAAATGGCGGAGTTACTAAACGAGATATTTGAAAGCGATGCCTTTCTTAAAGATCCTTTAGAAGATTTTTTTAGAAGTATAAGCACGGACTTTAATAACCTTACTAAATACGTGGATTTGTTTAAAGACGATAGTTTTGAGAAAGCGGGTGAGTATTACGAAAGAGAAATTCGCAATCTATACGATCTCGTATTAGCGCGGTTTAAATATTTTATCAAGAAATATTATAGAGAAAAGATCGAAAATGTTTATTCTAGAGCGAATGAATCTTTATCGTGGGCAGACGATACTGGGGAGACTGAAGAGATCGTAGAGACCGTAAAGACCGTGGAGATCGTAGAGACTGAGAATGAAACGGGTAAAGAATCATAAAAAAAATTTATAACTTTTTTAGAAGAGTTATAAATTTATTTTTTTTTTAATCAATTTCAGAGTCATAGCCAGAATCGCTAGAAGTATACGCAGTTTCGTGACTAGCTTCGAGACCAGCTAGGTGTTCAGCTTCGCGTTCAGCTATAGATACGCCCATTTCTTCTAAATGCCATTCCGCGCGTAATTCATTATTTTCTTTAGAGTCAAAAAAATCTTCTATCTCCGCTTCTGTTCTATTAGCATCTCAAAGTATTTGGCGGCCTTTTTTATTTAAATCTATTTCCATTTTTAATAAATCTCTTAGGTCTTCTAAATAAAGATTTTTCCTTCCCCTTAGATCTAGCAGTTGGTTTCTCTCGATAGTTTTATTTCTAATTTCTCCATTTTCCATATCGTAAATACGCCTGTCTATCTCGATAATCGTTTCATCTTTTTTGTCTATTTTAATTTTTAAATCTTTCAATTGCTCGAATATATCATTTATATTTTCTGCCATTACGCTTTTTTTTTTTTTTTTTAATATAAGAATCTTTAATTCTTTAAGCTAAATTAAAAAGTAGTTATTAATATTCATATCTTTTTGAAGATATTAATATTTTATGGTGAGAAGATTTTTTTTATTTTTTTATTTTTTTTAGCGAAGATCGGAGAGATTTTTTATTTCGAGACGTCTAGCCGGCCCCGGGAGGATCGGAGAAACGCGAGGACCGGAGAAATTGAGAAGATCGGAGAGATCGGAGAGATTTTTTTATTTTTTTCTAGAGGATCGGATCGGAGAGATTTTTATTTCGAGATGCCTAGGCGCCTTTAGACGCCTGGGGGCCCTGGAAGGATCGGAGAGATTGAGAGGATCAGAGAGATTGAGAAGATCAGAGAGATCGAGAAGATCGGAGAGATCGAGAAGATTTTTTTTTTTTAAATTTTTAATTTTTTTATTTTTTTTATTTTTTATTTTTTTTAATTTTTTATTTCTTTTAATTAAATTTTTTTTTTCATTTTTTTTATTTTTTCAAATTTTTTAAATTTTTTAAATTTTTATTTTTTTAATTTTTTTAAATTTTTTTTTCAAAAATTTTTTCCAATTTTTTTTTTTTTCAAAAAATTTTCCCCCCTAAAAAATTTTTTTTCCATTTTTTTTTTTTCCAAAATTTTTTTGTGCCCATTTGGGCATTATTCCCTCTACTACTCGGGTTGTTGATGACGGGTTTCACATTTTTTATTGCATTTTTTTTTTTTATGAAAACATCCTTAAATTTTATTTTTTATCTGAATAGTTACAAAGCTGAACGTCCGAATCTTTCTATTCTATAATGTCTTCAAAAGATCAAGACTGTACATTTCGCAGGGCTAAATAGATACTGTCTGCATTTAAAGTGACACATGAAATTCTAGACAAAAGAACAGATAAATATTTTATTATTTTTTCCGTCAGTCAACATGATAATGATATGTTTAGAAAAAATACTCGTATCGTAGGCCTGAAGCTGGGGGCCTAAATTATTAAATAATTGCATTGTATTGTATTGTATTGAACTATGGGATTAATACTCACACTTTGATAGTGATCACTTGGATGTTTCAATACGGGTATATGTTGCAACGATGCAGTTTTGCATTAAAGTTATCCATTTCTACATGTGGTTTATTTCATCAGCATGGCAAGTGTAACATGCTGAAAAACCATTTCTGATACGGGCTACACATATACACAGGCTAAATCTAATATGGGGATCCTTAGCAAACTTTGGGTAGTATATATTGTTTTGTTCTTACCTGCTTGGGACAGTTTTAACCCTTTACTAACAACTTTAAACTTTTCCAAGTAGAAAGCATCTGCAGATGACAAATCCGACAACAGTACTAATGAACTGAACTTCTTTGACAAGGTTGAAAAGATTGGTTGAAGAGGAGAAAATGCTCTTGAACACCTTTAGACAATAGAAAATCTAAACCAACAAAAATTTGATGATATGAGCCATGCTCTGAAAAAAAAAAAAAAAAAAAATGATGCTTTGACACATCTGGAAAAAGTATCGACCCTATACTTTTGAAAGCATTTGTTTGTAAACACTTATTTGAACAAACTTCATTGACACTATACTTAAACGACGGCCCCGTGTCACTTGTACACAAACTTAAGTCGAAAGCAAAAACACGGAATGGGCAACGCAGGTAAATTCATGTCACCACTTGTAGCCGCTTTAAAACTCTTTGCCTAACGAAAAAAAAAATCGACTGTTCCAAATTTAAGGCATTTGCAGACTATAAATCAAACGTGTCTCAAATGACAAAACGTGTCTCAGAAAGGGTAGAAAACATTGTGGGAAAAGGAGAAAATGCTGGTTACCAGCATTTTCTCCTTTTCCCACAATGTTTTCAAAAGCATTCTTCTTCAGGGTCTTTAAACTCGCACCTGTGTGGTTAAGGGTCAACCAACTGCGTCAGAGATAACTTTCTATCGAAGCGTGGTTTATACCTGTTCTACCTAAGTTCTATTGGTTTAACTTTAACCAGGTGACACTCTATCGCCGATAAACTATAATGATGTAGTAATCAAGTCGTGTGATTTTTCACCTTTCAGTTTTCTAAATTGTATACAAACGAAGGAAGACGTTTTGGTTTTGGACATATAAACTTAAGAGTTTGAAGAGTTTGAAAGACTTTTGCTTTTTTTCCACAATGGTTTCGAATCCAGTGGAATGGTTCCTCACGATAACAGCTTGCCCCAGGACATGTAACAACGCTCCCCAATCGACAGGTCATGTTGATACAGTTTTCTGTCACACATTTGTAACAAATGCATAGCTCAAATACAAACAGCTCCGGCTGGGATTCGAACCCGTGCGGCAAATATCCTCGTATGTCGAAGTTTAAAAGACCAATACACTAACAGATGAGCCAAAGAAAATTCCCCCCAACGCAGTCGTCAGGTATTGATTTTATACGGGAAGAAGCTATGCTGTGTGGAAGGAGTGATCTCCCGTAACACACCCCCTCTTAAGAGAAGTCAACATTTTGATGACGGAAAGCCTAATTAGGCAGTAAGTCTATTATTTAGACAACAAATATCTCAATGGCCAATAACAGGCAATTTTATACTCAACAAATGGCTCTATGGCCAATCCTGGACGAGTCCTCATCTTACGAATATGAAAGTTCGTAACAAATGCATAGCTCAAATACAAACCGCTCCGGCTGGGAATCGAACCCTTGCGGCAAATATCCTGGTATATCAAGATTTAAAAGACCAATACAATAACATCTGAGCTGAACAGAATTCTTCCTGACGCAGTCGTCAGGTATAGATTTTATACGGGAAGAGGCTATGTTGTAAGGAAGGAGTGATTTCCCGTAACAGTACGTATGAGGTTTTTGTGTTTTTTTTTCACGTTGTTATACGACAGAGTTAACGGGATCTCTGAAAATTCGATAAAAATAAAGTTTTGATGGTTTACTTAGTGTTGACTGATTATAAAAGAAAAAGAGTAAAAACCGACCCCTGTCTCCCCTATGGCAGGTTGGCAACTCATTTTTGAGTCGCCTGGTTGCGTAGCAACCAGGCTCTCATTGTTATCATCCTGATCTATGGGGTGACGTAGGCATACCTCCGGCCTTGTACTGCTTCCTGGCCGAGTTCCGGTTTACGAGATAAAACATAGTTTTCTAATTATTCGGTAAACAACCCAGTTTCTGTCGTAAATAACTTACAATTGTGCCTTTGTGATAATGAATATGTCTACAAAGACTTAGCTTTTTAACGGTTTAAACCTTTGAAACAATCTTTTCGTCCACATGGGTACACGATATCCTATCGCTTACACAGACGTCATCTTTAAATATAGCGCATTATGTATATATCTAAAAATAGACGTCGTGACCTAAAGTTTGCGGACACGCTGAAAAATACTCTCCGACGACAAGCGTCTTTACTACGACACGCTTTTATTTGTGGACAGTTCTCAGTGAAAATGGTTCGATAATTACCCATTAGAAGTACATTCTGAATCTCACAATCTGTCCTTAATTGTTAAAAGTCTCATTACAATTCAACACTCAACTTACGGTCGGAAAGAGAAAGGCGATACCGAGTTGACATTGAAGATTTCAATGGAGATTTTTCTCAACAGTTGGCTATTTTTTTAAAACAAATTTATAACGACTTGGAATGATTGCATTGCCTTCTTAAACATTCTTACACGTTGCTTCTTCAGAGCTTTTTATTCTAGACTTTAAATACTTTGCACACCAATATTCTAGGTGCACAGAGATCGTACATAGCGTATGTAATGCGCACGGTTCTAGGCTGTACCAAGTCATCGCTTAGCAGGTGCTTTCTGGAATGTAACTGTGCGACAAATATAGATCTTATAATCACGTGACGTGTAACGTCATTTGCACCACGGAATTCTTTATAAATTTACATATTTATGAATCAGTCGCTGTTCAAAGCGGCCCTTATTTTCAACGTACACCGACCTAAAGCTTTAACGATCCATGCAGAGAGAGTGTTTAAAGTATACTTTTTTTGATTAATTGTTTTTCGTTTTTAAAGAGGTGAATTTGTAAAACTCTGCTGTTTTTTTTTTTTTTTTTAATGTGCGATTAACCTAGATCTAGTATTTATGAAACAACAATTTATTAGTGCGGGTGTCAGTATGCAAGGTGCTTTCGTAACTGCCAAAATCTGAATTCAGACGAGAATTCGACTTGAAACTACGCAGTTCTAACAACCAGCAATCTGAGAACTTGACTTTTACTCCACTACATTTCAAATATAATAGAACATACTAATGTTAACCCACTCGAACAAGTTCTTTATTGGCGTGTTTGTAATCTTGTCTAGGGTTGTTGTAAAGGGTAATTTAGAGCGAACCGCAAACATTTAGTTAAAGCCAAAGCAGTATACATGTAGATCTCTAAAATTTTCAATTGGTGTGGAAGCAGTACTAATTCCTGGGACGTTATAAAACAGAGACAAAGTTAAAAGGCTGATGATCATGCCATTGGGTTATATTGTTTTTCTTGAGCTGTAGCAGCCACATTCTTAGAGTCCACTGTGGACAAAAATTGAACCCAGATAACAACAAATATAAATTATTTCCAAAGGACAAGTAGATTACTGAGTCAAATATTGGTGTGTGCTCCAGAGACATTTCAGTCCTATGATCATGAAATTGCCAGGCTGTTTGTCTTAATAATATTTTTTGACAAAACTGAAAGTAGGTCACCAGGGGTTAAAAGAAAAAGGTTGTCACTAGGTCAAATCAGACAGAACCGTAATAGATCTAGTACTGTAGAATCCATTTATTTTCAGTCCAGTACTCACGGAACTTGTCAGGCTTAGATTAGATATGGGTGAGTTGCAAAAGAGTATTTTTGGCCTAAAAGTTTGTCACTAGATCCAATACCAGAAGACAAAGTTCAATTGAGTTCCATACTGATGTTGCCTAAATGGTCCTCTTGTAAAATTGTTCAAGTGGTTCAGCTCTGTTTCTATAAACTTCACAGAAGCTTCAGAACTGAGTAGTAACATTTCAAAATAACAGCCTCTGAAACTATGTAAGCAATTATACCCAAATTTCATATCTAGCATCCTGTATTTGGAAAGGACAATTATTGAAATTAAACGATATATGTATAACCATGTTGTCCAATTTTAGAAAATTTGTGTCGTATAAAACAACTTGCTCTAAATCTGGGGAGAAAATGTATTCCCTATTCTACTGAAATTATTTAGAATGCTTGTTTTAGCAAAATGTGTAAGAATGAAGATATACATGTAAGTTAAATCACCCAGATTCTGCACTAGAAAAACATTTTTATCAAACTAGAACCATAATTTTTGTCCACATTCTTTACAGGCATTATCAAGCTAGGGAGGAACTGTAAATATTGATTTAACTTAGACTGTTATTACGCCCCCATTGAATTTCGGGGTGGGGGGGGGGGAGATATGGTTTTCATGTTGTCTGTCCGTCCGTCTGTTCGTCCGTCCGATCTTCCGTCCATTCAGACAGATATGTTCTAAAATCATTGACGAAAGTTAATGAAACTTCATACATGTGGTCCTCATGATAGTCCGCCGATACACTTTTTTTTTTAAAATGTAATGCCTTGTCATGGAAAAAGGGCGCTTGATGTCTTTCGGTTGTATTTTGTTTTTGTTTTTAAATCGGTGTCATAGCAAAAGGGGGTTTGATGTATATTTCTATTCTGGACCAATATCTCTTTAACTACTGGACAAAATTTTATGAAAATTCATATTTATATTGTTTATCATAAGCCACAGACAATCAGTATTTGTTTTTATTTAATGAAATTCCCTATCATGGAAAAAGGGGGTTTAATGTATATTTTCACCAATAACAAAAAAAAAGGTCATTTACATGCAAAACAAAATACCTCTTATAATTATGTTTCTATAAAAAAAAAAGTTTTTTTTCGGAGGTGGATATCATTTCAACGAAATGACTTGTTTTGTATTGATTGTACCTTTTGAAAACCATTTTTTAAATGAAGTCGCCTGGGGTAAGAGACTTTGAACTTTTTAAACCTGTTCCTTGTGCCTAAATTTTAATTCTCACCACATATATTTGTTTTAATGTAAATTTTAATATGTCTGTAATTTTAGGATGACAACTTAGAAATATGCTTGCATATAATACTGTCTTATAGTTAAGTTATTTTGTATCTCGAATGCGTTTAATAGATTTGAACAAAAAAGGGTGAAAACTTCTAACCCATTACCATTCAGGCGACTCTCAGGACTATCAGTCCTTTGATCTAGTTTTACAATACCCTTTTCCTACCAGCGACGTTGACAGACCTTACTGTAATACATTATCAGACTCAAAACAATACTCATAGTTTTAAATGGTATGGATAAACTTGTCTTTATTTTGATTCCAGATTGTTTACTTTTGGCTACTAGTGTGCTTTTAAGTTGTTGCAATGACAGGTATGAACATAATTATGGAAACATCATACACGTTATACGAATATTGAACGATTTGGTTGACATAGATGCGTTTGTAAATGCTTGAAATGCAATCATGCCACGTTTTTCCCCATCTCTTTTTATTAGAATTGTTGTAATTTTATCCTTGATTAAACTGAGCTATTCAGATTTACTAATCTCACCAAACTTAGATAATAATTTATCACAAGATTAAGGTAGCTGATAGCTGGCAGATCATCAGGAAAGAAGAGAGATACAAAAGTAAGAATAAAAATCAGTGGTATGTAGCCTCATCATACTTGATGGAAGAAAAAAAAACAGAGTTTCCGATTGCAAAACAACCATCCCGTTATTTAACTCTTTACCACACAGTCCCGAGTTTTAAAGACCCTGAGAAAGAAGCCTTTAGAAAACATGGCGGGAAAAGGAGAAAATGCTGGTAACCAGCATTTTCTCCATTTTCCATAATGTTTTCTACCCTGTGAAAGACAAATATTTGATGTTTTGGCTATCATTTTTTTTGTCATCTGTAAATGCTTTCAATTTGGACAAGGTTAAAATTTTGTCATTTGGTAAAGGGTTAAACTCCCAAAATTGCAGATTTCCGCTCCCCCCCCCCCCCTCCCCAATAAAACCGTAGAGTTTACACAGTTACGATGTCTATCTGCATTTATGGGTACATTAAAATGAATTTTGATTCACGGCATTAAAACTAAATAGGCCCCTTTAAATCAAATGGATTCGGTTAAGTGTTCGGTTCAGTGTATGACACATTATATCTTGGTATTTGAACAAGGAAGAATAATTTGAGTATTTAACTCTATACCAGTCGACAAAATTTTTGACTGGTCCAAATTGAAAGCATTTGCAGTGATGAAATTTGTCATTGATAGGTTAGAAAACATTGTGGGAAAGGGAGAAAATGCTGGTTACCAGCATTTTCTTATTTTCCCACAATGTTTTCAAAAGGCTTCTTTCTCAGGGTCGTTAAAAGTCGGGATTGTGTGCTAAAGAGTTAAACATTTGAAGATATATGTTATTATTGAATGTAGATAGGATTTAAAGAATAAGATAGTCTATACTTAGCAAGGCTGAGTTCTAACCCCTTCAATGCCAAATAATATAGATCTAAACTTAACCCTTTTGCTGCTAAATAACTTAGATGAAATTTTCAAGCCAATAGTGAAAACTCGAGTAATGTTATTTAAAACTTATTTTTTGTAAAAAAAATATCTCCTTATCGGACAGTATAGAATCAAGATTAGACTGCACGTTCTGTGAAGTCTGATCTTAATCTACATTGTCCGCAAAAGGTCAGTGAGTCGCGCTTAGCAGCCTCAGGGTTAACCTCTTTCGACTGCTGAATGCACAAATCTTATATGCTTGACTAAACAAGCGGACGGTATAGCTTCAAGAACAGAATGCACGATCTGTGCAATCTGATCTTGACCTATATCGGCCGCAGATGCCCATGTTCTCTCCAATATAGCACTGAAAGGGCTAAATGATGCACCAATAAGGAAAGAGGTGAACACTCAACTTGAACAAGAGGACCATGATGGTCCTATATCGCTCACCTGAGTACCAAGCAGTAAAGGTCTACAATGAAGATAAATACCAACTATCGAAGTGCAAGGCCAAAGCTCTAGGTCTTCTTGGTTTAGACAAGAAGATAATCTTTCTTAACCAAACCCGGTTATATAAATATTTGTGAGAAGTTTGAATGATATTTGTCCAATAGTGGTTGAAAAATAGGGAGAACAAGAAATTTCATCAAAGGAAAATAACTTAGTAAAAATTCAATGAACCGTCACCAAAATATAATATGCACATTCTTGCTTGGCACCGAATCTCTCTAAAGTTTGAATGAAATCTGTCCTGTAGTTGTTGAAAACTAGCTCTGACAAGAAAATGCTATAGAAAGACTGATGGATGAATGGATGGATGGATGGACCGACAAGCTGACTCCTATATACCTCCAGAACAGAGTTTTGAAGGAATAATAACAAAGCCCTAGGCCTTTTGGTGTGTGGCAAAAAGTTGCCTGATTGGAACAAACTTAGTAGAGAATGTTTGCCGATTCAAGACTTTCTATCCAAGTTAATATTGTAATGTTGTTAAATACACTAACAACTACAGTGGTTGTCCAGGGACATGTTCATGGGTAATTGCTATTGTAAACACATAAACAATGTATTTACACTTGCAATAGTCTTGCACCAACCTTTCAATGTGTCCAGCTTACAAAAATTTGACCTTCAAGTGTGACATTGACCTTGGCCCTACCTGAACAGATCTTTCAAATGGTACTTCAATTCATAATGGAGTATATGCCCAAAATCTATCGCGGGGAGGGGGGGTGTGTGTCATAAACTTATTTATAAATTAAGACAAACACCACAAACTGAAGAACAAAAATTATAATGACTTCTAAGATTTACAAGATAAACTGTACTACAGAGTTAAATGAATGAACAAAAATGAACTCAAAATACAATGAACACAATGTTCAAAGATACATCCTAACAGCCAGAGAGAAAAATGCTGTCAAAGCCTTTAACCCTTTACCACACGGCAAAATTTTAGATCTGTCCAAATTCAAAGCATTTGCAGACAACATTTTCATATTGGCTCAAGTGACACAATATTTCTTTGATAGGGTAGAAAACTTTGTGGGAAAAAGGAGAAAATGCTGGTTACCAGCATTTTATCCTTTTCCCACAATGTTTTCAAAAGTTTTCACAGCATGTTTCTCATCGTGTGACCTAGCGCATATTGTCAAGGTTCTGCAATTTATAGCTGCGTCATGGAAAAAGGGGTCTTCATATTATATTTCATTTTTCACCAATATCTCTTTAATTACTGGACATATCTCAACAGATCTGGATGAAATTTTCACACATCAAGTGACCTAGCGCATATTGTCAGGGTTTTGGAATTTATTGCTGTGTCATGGAAAAAGGGGGCTTCATGTCAAATTTAAACTGCATCCGTCCGTCCTGAATAGATAAAAGGAAAAGATGATCAGGTGGGAACCAAGGCTAGGGGTACGCAAGACAGGATGTTTTATCAGACAATGTAGATAAAGATCAGACTGCAGTTGGATCTTGGATATATATGCCTTATACCTTGTATTCTGCAAGATAGTATTGCCTACAACACAGTCTTGAAATGCATATTACTTGGTCTATCTCTATCTCTTTACCAAACAAAAATTTTAGACTGGTCTATAATTCAAAGCATTTGCAGACAACAAAATAAATTTGTCTCAAAAAATGAACTTAGATTTGGGATGGGTAGAGAACATTGTGGAAAAAGTAAAAAAAAAAAAAAATGCTGGTTACCTGAGTGCTTGGCCCAACTGAGATTTAAACTTGACATCCCTGCATAGCTAGCCCTGTAGGTAATGAGCTAACAGGCTTGGCTCCTCAAATCATTAACAAACAACAAAATTTAATCCTTAAACCCAAAGGCCATTTTCATTCCAGAATGAGTCCAATATGATAACAACTGAGTGGGTGCCTTTTGTCTGCAGTGTTTCAACAAAGCAGACGATATAGATCAATGATTGGACTGCACATTTCGTGCAGTCTGATCTTGATCTACACTAGACACAAAGGCAACTATAGTAGCGAAAGGCGCTTAAAGGGTTAAGACTTGTCCAAATTCAAACCATTTGCTGACAACAAAATAAATATGACTCAAAAATTTAAATTTGATTTTGGTTGGGTGGAAAACATTGTGGAAAAAGGAAAACATGCTGGTTACAAGTATTTCCTCTTTTTCCCACAACATTTTCAAGAGCCTTATTTCTCACAGGCGTTAAAACTTGGGATTGTGTGGTAAAGGGTTAAATAGAACAAGATTTTTAAAATTCATTCTGTATACCTTTATTTCCTGTTTTGACCCAGGGGCATCATTTGAACAAAATTGGTAGAAGTCCACAAGGAAATGCCACATACCAAATATCAAAGCTCTAGGCCTTCTAGTTTCAGACAAAAACATTTTTAAAGTTTGCTCTATATACAATTTTGCCCAAAATTGTGACCCCTGGAGTTAAAAGGGTTAATTCAATTCTTTTAACAACTTTGGTAGAACTTCACCCAAGGAATATGCCTGTCAAGTTTCAACATGATTGGTTTAGGAGGAGAAGATGTTTAAAGGATTTTGGAAAGACGGACGCTGGACAACGACGAATCACAATACCTCACCCAGCACTTCGTGCTCAGGTGAGCTAACAAATAGGCCTAACCATTGTCTGTGGCTTGTGATAAACAACATAAAGATGAAGTTTCATAACATTTTGTCCTGTAGTTAAAGAGTTATTAATCCATAATGAAAATATAGGTGAAGCCCCCTTTTTCCATGACACGACATTTAATCAAAAAAGCTAAACTAATGATATTGGCGGACTATCATAAGGAACACACGTATGACGTTTCACAAATTTTTGTCCAGGATTTTGAGTTGAAGATACATGTATATTGACCCTTAACAGAAATATACATGAAGCCCCTTTTTCCTATGAGACAGTATTTGATATCAAAAAGGCAAAAAAAAAAAAAAAAAAATAAACCCAATAAATATCAGCGGACATCATTAGGAACACCTGTATGAATTTCTATTAGTTTTTGTCAAGGATTTTAGAAGATATCTGTCCTGAAAGATGGACAAACAGATGGTCATTGGTCCATGACGAAATTAAACATTTAGCCCCCTTTTTTCATGACATGGCGTTTCATGAAATAAAAACAAATAACTATTGTCGGTGGCTTGCAATAAACAATAAAGAGATGAAGTTTCATGACATTTTGTCCGGTCGTTAAAGAGATATTGGCCCACAATGAAACTATACGTCAAGCCCCCTTTTTCCATGGCACAGCAATAACTGGTCATATTAGACCTACAATCAAACCCATTCGAGATCTTACGGTCATATATATTTTGACCAAGTTTGGTGCTGATTGGTTTAAATTTGTAGATGCTAGAGTGTAAACAAAGCCAAATGTAGCAATTTTTTTAATTCAAGGGCAAATTACTCCAGTCGTTCTGGTCCGATTAGACACATAATCGAACTCGTCCGAGATCTTATGGTCATATATATTTAGACCAAGTTTAGTGCTGATTGATTAATATTTGTAGATGCTAGAGTGTAAATAAAGTCAAATATAGCAATTTTTCTAATTCAAGGGCAAATATATTTTGACCAAGTTTGGTGCTGATTGGTTTAAATTTGTAGATGCTAGAGTGTAAACAAAGCCAAATGTAGCAATTTTTTTAATTCAAGGGCAAATTACTCCAGTCGTTCTGGTCCGATTAGACCCATAATCGAACTCGTCCGAGATCTTATGGTCATATACATTTTGGCCAAGTTTGGTGCTCATTGGTTAATATTTGTAGATGCTAGAGTGTAAACAAAGAAATGTGAACGGACGGACGGACGGACGATGACGGACGGTGAGTGATCACAATAGCTCATCCTGAGCACTTCGTGCTCAGGTGAGCTAAAAACCCGCTTCGGCTGCTTTTTTTTGAAAATGTAGATTAAGATCAGATAGCACAGAACGTGTAGCCTGATCTTCGATTTGAACTGTCAGATATTTTTGGATATACTCCGGCCAGCGCATACCTGAAATTAGATAATCTTGGTCTGTTTATCAGCGTACAAAGTCCAATATCTTTGCAAGGGACCTATTTAGTTTTTATTTCGTAAATCGAAATTTCGTGTAACACACCGATAAATACAACTAGATATACTTTTCTTTGCAATCACAGAACTGTCGTTTCCTTTCATCAAAAAGGTCTCAACTTCGGGCGTTTAAACAGAGGCATTGTCGTCTTGTAATCGGTAACTCCGTCTATTTTAATTCTTATGAACATGAAAGTTCGCAACAAATGCATAGCTCAAATATAAACCGCTCCGGCTGGAATTTGAACCCGTGCGGCAAAGTTCCTCGTTTATTGAGGTTTAAAAGACACTAACCCCGGAGCTAAAGAAAATTCTCCCTAAAGCAATTGTCAGGTATTGACTTTATTCGGGAAGAAGCTACGCTGTAAGGAAGGAGTGATCCCCCGTAACACACCCTCTTCTTATAAGAAGTCATCATTTTGATGATGGATAGCCTTATTAGGCAGGAAGTCTACTATTTAGACAATAAATGGCTCAATGGCCAATAACGGGCAGACAACAAAAGGCTCAAAGGCCAATTCCGGACGAGCCCCCAGCTTACGAACATGAAAGTCAGCAATAAATGTATAGCTCAAATACAAACCGCTCCGGCTGGGGTTCGAACCCGTGCGGCAAATAATCCTCGTTTATAGAAGTTTAAAAGACCAATACAATAACCCCTGAGCTAAAGAGAATTCTCCCTAAAGCAGCTGTCAGGTATTGATTTTATACGGGAGGAAGCTATGCTGTAAGGAAGGAGTGATCTCCCGTAACATAATTCTTAATTATATCAGATATGACGTCATCATACTGATTTGAAAACTAATCTCTGTAATCGACGTATGTTTAGACATTCTCATACGTCTTTTGCAAAACTCTTGCGCGAAATTTAAAATTATCTTAACAGGCTACGTAGCCCATAAAGGCAATGCTACTAAAAAAAACATTTTTTTTTCTTACTTATGTCTTCCCATTTTATTGATGATTTGCCAGGTATCGCTCTACTTAACTCAGTGATAAATCACATTTTAAGCTTCGTGAGGTCGTAAAAATCTCAATAGCCCCCTTTAAATCAAACAGTAAGATCGAGGTATTTAATTACTATCGATCTATAGAGAACCCACTTTGAATATGCATGATATAAATGAGCCATATTCTGTGAAAAGGAGGCTTAATGCATCTGCGAAAAGTATCGACCTAGGTCAGCCTGCGCAGTCCGCGCAGGCTGATCTGAACCGAAACTTTTCGCTATTGGTGAATTTTCTGTATGTCCAAGGACCAGTCTACCTCTTGCTTAAGTCGGTTGTCAGAAAAAATGGCTATTATGGATCCATAATTATTTGATGGCTTGATTGGTATGATGCATCAGGGAGATGTCTTAAGCCCTCTTTTGCCAGAGTATGACTCAAATATAATTATCATGCGTGTCGTTTCGTGTTAAAACCTGCTCCGGTGTTCAGAAGTTTTCAAAATACAAAGAAATATGTTATGAAGAATCGGTTTAGAAGTTGAATCGTAATTTAATAAGTTACGACGGAAAATTTTGACAGATTGGTTGCACAATTTTCTTCCTTGAACAATTCAAAACTAAAAGGAACAAAAATAGCACAGGGAAAAAAAACATTATCTGAATGTCATTTAGCGACAAAAGGGTAGCGTAAATTTATAGCGCTGTATGCTCTGTGGTATTCAGTGCTCCAAAATCTCGGACCAAAAAAAAACAGGGATAGGCAGCTTATAATGCCCAAGTGTATATTCATGTGTTGTTCACAACTTTTGGTTTTTAAAAACATCATCTCTTATGTTCAAGACAACCTCTTATTATCCGTACAGCATCAATTACGACGGTCATTCTGGAGGCTGTTGAATGGCTCTTTCAGTTGCCACGGCTTTAAGTAAGATTAAATGGAGATATTTATCATTTTTTTAAAGGAAACGGAAGTATTTTCCAAAGCTTGCTTTATATTAATATATGAACAGATGTAGTGGTTAACGCCCTATACAACTTGCGATGACAGACAACAATAATGAAACAATCTTTTTGTCAAATCGCAGCTCTAACTGTGAACTTCTAGAATACAGTCTTACCCCAAAGCCAATGTCATGTCTGATCTGTTTTCTTTAAATGCGTTTTAACAGAGTTTATATCTGATAACAAAGAACAGAACTCAACCAAAATGACTGTTGTGAATTTCTCTGGTCCGACTTATCGTCAATTTTCACAGATCCCTTCTCACTGTCCCTGACTATGAAAACCGAATGTTACATCCGTTGTGTTTTCCACATGAATTTTCTCTTTATGTCTTTGTTAACAGGTTATCTCTGTTATCAGATATCATTTTGGTAAAGTTTTATTATTATTATTATTAAAACTCGATGCCAAAACAAAATCTGGTTTTTGTGCCTCTTGCGACTCGTGTATAAAAAAAAGCTAAACTTTTTACCAGAAGACAAAGGTTTACACTCTTCCAAAATTTTGCCGACGACAAATCAATTGTGACTGAAATGACAGGAGATGTCGATGGAAGGGTAGAAAACATTGGGTGAAAGGAGAAAATGCTGGTTACCAGCATTTTCTTCTTTTTCAACTATGTTTTCAAATGCTTTCTTTTCTTAGGATCGTTAAAACACGGGAGTTGAGTGTCTGGAATAAGGTTATAGAAAACGTCATATGCATAGATTTATTACACAAACGAGGACATGGTATACCGGTAACATGACTCGGCTTTTTCAAAAACGGTATAGATTTAACTCTTTACCACACAGTCACGGGTTTAAACGACCCTGAAGAAAAAGCCTTTTGAAAACATTGTGAGAAAAGGAGAAAATGCTGGTAACCAGCATTTTCTCCTTTTCCCACAATGTTTTCTAGCCTTCCCAAAACAAATTTCAATTTTTGAGTCACATTTATTTTGTCGTCTGCAAATGCTTTCAATTTGGACGCATCTAAAATTTTGTCTTTTGGTAAAGAGTTAACGATTTTACGTCTTACCCTTTTTCAGCTCTGAACTGCTAAAAATTAATAGGAAACACACAGTGCAACGTTTTACAGATTTTTTGTTCCTTTATACATGCTCCGTGAAAAGGCTGTTCAATGCATCTGGGAAAAGTATCGACCGTGTTCAGCCTGCACAGTCAGCACCGACTGACATTGTTCTAAACTTTTTGCTATTGATCATTGATTATTTGTCCAAAGACTGGTTTAAGTCATGATTCAATTGGTTGCTGGACAAAGTTGATTTTATGGATCCATAATTGTGTAATTACTTGCTTGGTATAAGGGATAAACCCCATTTTATAGGAGTGCCGCTCATGTTTTGTTGTCAAGTTAATTTTAAAATACAAAACTATATTGTATTCTTACACATGTACATAATAATCAAATGACAAGGCAAAAGGGGCCATCCACAACTGCTCACAATTCAGATTCGGTCACTCCCTTTCAGAAATTACAAATTTTAGAGTCATCCTATTTGGTTTTGTTGATTTTCTAACATTGTATATTAATCTTTATTTTTTTTCAATTTAAGGACGACAATTTTGCCTCAGTTACTATTTGACACTGTTCCAAATGGTAAGTATGAAGTCAATTAAAGGAATGAAGAAAGAGTGAAATCGTTTTTTAAAAGTGGGAGAAAAACCTTCAGAATTTCAATGGCATTTCTATATGGCGTGCAACACAGGAAAAGGGGCTTTCGGACATATGCGTAAAAGTGTGTCGTCCCAGATCAGCCTGTGCAGTCTGTGACTAATCCGAGACGGCATTTCCCGTTTTTCGTGCAATTTTCTGTTTCACGAAAGTCTACTGCATGAAAAAATCTTATGTAGTCGTAAAGTGCTGTCTCGGATTAGTCTGCGCGGACTGCGCAGGCTAATCAGGACAACACTTTACGCAAATGTCCGAAGGCGCCTTTTCGTGTGTTGCACTCCATATGTCCTGTTTTATGGACTGAAAGCCTTTTGTTTTAATTTGGTTTTAGTTCGTTACGGCTACAAAAATCTATATACCTATAATTTATGCAGAATGTATTGAATATGTCACCCTTGATAATCCTTATATTTTCAAATGTGATGTTTTATTGGCCGAAGGCCTTTAGTATAGAATAAATTATTGGTCTGTATTGTTTTGTTCATGTATAATCAGTTTCTCAGCTGTTGTTTTTTCACTATTTTGTACATAATTTCTTTTGTCATTTTTTCTTTTTACTTCAATCTGGATAACTTATTGGAAACCCTGCTTCGTCAAAAAAAAAAAGTTCTACAATATGTGATATTTATTCAATCGATAAACTGCGTTTGGAAAAACACCCAATTACAGCTAGCGTTGATATATATATATAATCTAAATGTAAATGACAAGGAAAAAAAAGATTCGAAAGGAAAATATTTATATAGGTGTCCTATCTTTATCTAAACCTTTGGATTGGTAGTAAGAACTCACACACAACTTGCGTTATGTTTGGGAAAGATTGTTTAACTGTAATGAGATTTCAATATCTTTGTATTTGTGAAGTTTTAATGAGATTGTGTACTGTAAATAAGTGTGAGGTTGTTTATATCCATTTTTTCTAAATTTATGAGTAAATAGGCAGTTTCAAGCAAATTTCAGGGGGCAATATCATTTTTCAAATATCATGCTTCCAAGCTTGAGTTTTTGAACGCCAATAATAATAATAATAATAATATGTTATTTTTTCAGATTTTGGAGTACAAAAATCTGGATAATTTTTATTAACTTGTATCATGGTAAATGTTGTGAAGACTGGAATTACAGCGATTATGGAACACCTCGTGACATCTTCTGCGTAAGTATACTGGTATGGACCCTGGTAAACTTGAAGATAATTTTATGGAGTTAGAAAACATCGGGTTTGCATTTACCAATTAAATTCTCAATTCCAAGTCTAGCAGCCTGAATTGCTTCCTTTTCAACCATTTCGATCTCTAATCTTGAAATTCAGAATTAGTTTTATATCAGAACAGTTGAAATAAGGCGCATATATTTGATTGAATATATTCGATTGAATTTTATGATACCATCAAATAACAGTATTTGAGTTAGTCTGGTAGCTCGCCGTACTTCAAGAGTACGTCAGGCAATGCGCACTAATGACGGCCCCCGTTGGTAATGTGCATAGGAGACGGGATATTGTTATTTCACATGATCAAATCGGATCACAGGCTGAATTCAAAACAGTTTGCTATAGATTTAAAGTTTAATTATGACATAGGTTAGAATAGCATTCTAATCGCCAACAATAGATTGGAAAGGGAATAAGACACACATACCCAATATCGACAGGCAATATTGTTATCAAGTTTAGAACAAATGAAAGACAAAACATTTTTGATATTGATAAGAACAATGTTCCAAAAATGCTCCATTCAGAGCATCATTCCAGAACAGTGCACATGTGCTGAAATATTCCTTTCGCCCGTTCCAGAAGAATATTCCGGAACACAGTACATCGTGTCAGAACATGCGAATGGAATAAGCCCTATATTTGGGTTAATATAAATTCTACCACACCTTTTCTGGTAACATGGGGAACAGTGAGTATCTCTCTTTGCCGTAGACGAAAAAGCATCGACAGAGACTCATTGAGGCTTCCGATAACTAACGATAACTAATTTTTCTATTGATATTGCCGAAAAAGATAACATTTTTCAACAGTTACTTACACGTAACGCGTTCGAACGAAAATGAAACCAATGCAAAAAGTTTTGACCTCCATAGGCGACATTACATGTACTTGTTTTTGCGAAAGACGTAGAATAAGACTGCACTCAACTTACTGCACGATCGTGGATTTACACTATTTGCTATTCGCTTCTAAACTATGATCGAAAAGTCTCTTGACTTTAAATGGTCTTGGCGGAAAAGACGATTTGTTTGGAGGCGAAACAGTTGCACAGTCACAAGATAGCACTTTAAAGAGTTTCAATGCTCGGTATATTTCCATGTTAGTTTCTCGTGAAAGAAATAGCCTTTTTTGGTTTTGCACGGTCAGTTCTAGACCCAGGTTACGCTAAAAACCGTGTTTCCCTGTTTTATGTAGCAATTTGAGCTCGATAACGCTAGTCAGATTGCCGGCAAAGATTGCTAAGGATACTTGATGCTTTCATGTAATGATAAGTCTCTTTCGACAATACATGTTTTTCAAACAGAAAGAATCACAAAGCTGTGTCCAGGACCAAGAAAGAGGTCGTGCGTTTGATTAGCCATTGACTTCGGTACAGCAAATACAGCTATATGCTTAGTTTACATGATGAAAGAAATGAAAATCTGTAGAACATCATCGAATCACAATAATTCAAAAAATGCTGACTGGCACTTGTTTTTGTTATCTTGTCCATGAGAGGTGCAGTAAAAATTAATGGACAGCATGGTGGTAGACTAGATGTAACACCCATGCCCTGGTGTACATGACTTGCATAGTATGCAAGATCCATGTTATCACTTGCTATTAAATTGATAATATGATTTTCCATTTCTGTGATACTAAATGAAAAATTAACACATACACAAAAATCATATGAGAGTAAGAATATGAATTCAACTTCTTTGAGTTTCACATTCAAGGGAAGACATTGTGGCAAAAAAGTCCAATTCCAGTGTCAAAACTGTTTTTATTCCTTTTTTGTCTGACGATTTTAGAGTCTAGACTCATGCAAATGGATATCAGTTGAAACAGTTTTTTCCTAACACAACTAACGTTACATAGTGAGAAAAAGAAGAATCACATTTTCACCTTTTCCCACAATATTTTCCTGACATTGAAATCTTTTTTCCTAAAAATTTATAACATTATTGCCAGTAAGCCTATGTTGTAAAATACTTTGTAAAAAGTGGTATGAAGATGACGTAATCACAATAGTTCAGCTCCTCAATGATAAATGTTATATTTTTCGATCGTTTAACCTTTAAAATTCACATGGACTAGCTTTTTAAGTACTATGCATTTTGTGAATCCCATAAAGTGTGACATGGTTTTGGACAATGAACAAAATATTATGTCTGCATTGACCCAGACATGCCAGAAAAAAGAAAATGCAAACTGAGTCGAAGTATGAAAATACAGGTACAGAATCTTCCCTACCTTTAAAAGAGGCATATAATATTTCAGCCGATTTGCAAATGCCTATCTAATGTTTGATCAGAACCTACTATCTGAAGCTAGATCATGAAATCATTGGCTAATGCTATAATTTAAACCAAGAGTTATCTTAGAATAAGGCAGACCATTCTTTTATAGAAATCAGTGACCAGTAAAATGATATTCATGAATCTGAAACAACTAATTCAACAATGAACAAAATATTATGTTTGCATTGGCCAAGCAATCACAGAAAAAAGAAAATGCAAACTGAGTCGAAATATGAAAATACATGTGCAGAATCTTCCCTACCCTTAAAAGAGGCATATAATATTTCAGCCGATTTGCAAATGCCTATCTAATGTTTGATCAGAACCTACTATCTGAAGCTAGATCATGAAATCATTGGCTCATGTTATAATTTAAACCAAGAGTTATCTTAGAATAAGGCAGAACATTCTTTTAAAGAAATCAGTGACCAATCAAATGATATTCATGAATCTGAAACAACTAATTCAACAGATTTTCAAACGAAGGTGCCAAACAAAGCAAAGTAAACAGCTAAATTTTTGCCCAATGAGATCAGTCTTTCTAGGCTGCTTGCTTTGACGTACAGCAAGCCATGATTTATCTTTGACCTGCCTATATCACACAATTCAACTTGGTAATTTCAATTTATTTGTTTATCCAGGTCCTCAAGATGCATTTTGCTATGTCTGGAATGAAACACTGGCTAGTCATCAAACGTCTTAGGTTACTTCATCTTTACTTGATTATTATCAAGATATGCCAAAGCATAATGTTAATCTTTAACTTCTATGTCAGATAATTGTAAATGGCAGAATTGCAGTTGTTTTTTTCCTGACCATGCTATGGTATATACTGAAGACACCTAATTTTAAGATCGCAACTTATAAATGCCTACAATGTAGTCACACTCAAAGCAAAAAAGATTCTACCCCATTCTACTATTGAGACAGCATGTAATTATGGGCATATAGCAATGCAAACCGCCAGGAGGTTGAATCTGTACTAAGTTAAGGAAATGGTCAGTCACTATTATTATTTCTATCTTTTTAATTTCAAACAATTTAATACTTTGGACGTTTGTTCTAAAGGTGGTTCAACCATAACACAAAGTCATATCTTGTCAAAGCCGGAGTTGTGAAGCTGTCATACAATATGGTTATCCAGTATACTTTAAGACAACCAGGTGCTATAAACAGCGATAGAACTTACCCTTGTGTAAAACCTATTTAGAAACGGAATTGTGCTCAAAATAATATCAAGATTTGACAACCTGAAATACCTCTGTGAAAATCAGCCAATACCACAAACCTACTGTTTATTTCATGTAATTCTGCTGTTTAACATGAATTCTATACTATCCTGATTACTAAGTTTCGACTCACACTCAGACACACACACACAAAAAAAAAAAAAAAATGCATAACACTCAAATTCATCATGAAATTGCATAAGGATATGCAGACAGATACTACCAATCCAGATCAAACAGACCCAACTTGATATATTTGCAAAACAAAGATCTGCTTCAATATCTGTGCTTGATCACCTAAAAGATTTGTTCAGTTATTTAGTTGTTTCATGTACCATGGTGTTTGATGCGATTTTAATTGTTATTTGTTTTCACAGTCAAATGCCTACCCACATGTTTCTGGCATTGCATCAGGTGGGCGCTGTTGCTATGACAGAGCCTCTTATAAGCAGGGCATCACTTTCTAGAATGCTCTAAGCAGAGACCATACTCCCCAACCATTATGTTGCAGGAATGATTATCTTATACTTTGGGGCATTAAATGTAAATTTTCCGTAGTCTGAAACAAAGTAGGCCAGCCACAGGTTTAATTTTAAGAAACAGCACTGAAATACTAATGGACTGGTCTTTGAAAGATAATGGTACTGATCTACAGTTTAGAAATACGTTTTCTGCTCACCTTATCCTTTTTTAATTTTTGTGTCATTTAGTGAAATGATTGATTCAAGAATGTAGAATACCATTCAATACAATGTCAAGTACAAATCCTAATTAAACTACATTTATGTAGAATTTTACTGATCACACTCCAAATTGTCAAGGCAGACTTCTCTCAGAGCAGTCTTGACCCTTGTAGTGATAAGCAAGAGCACACCATGCAGGTGCCAATGCTCAGCTGCAGTTTCTTGATTTTTAGTGAAAAGTGTAAGTCAAAAAGGGGCATAACTGTGTCAAAAATACTTTGATGGTTATCTGCCCTTGTTGTATGGGTTCCCTTTTTGATAGTGAACAACTTGTCCAAGTTTTGAAGTAAATATCTTCAGTGATAACATATATCATAAACCGGCAAAGTTTTTTTTTTCTTTTTTTTAATTTTTAAGCCAAAAAAGGGAAATAACTATATCTAAAATATTTTATGGTTGCCTGCCCCTCTTGTATGGGTTCCCCTTTAGATAGTTAACAGATTATCTGATATTTAAGGAAATATCTTCAGTAATAAAAAAGATATTATAAAATGTCAAAGTTTTTACATGACGACAATGACATTTCTAAAACTGAGAAGAATTTAATAAATTTATCTCTTTATTATTCTTTTTTGCTTTCTCTCTTTTAAATTTAGAGAAACAACTTTTCTTGCAACGAAAATTTCAAACCAATTCTGCATTTTTCTCTTGTGAAGTCATTTAGTAATGTCAATTATACAGTTTTTGAACAAATTTATTCTGATGTTAAAAAATGATATGGGCACTTATCGATTTCTTGCACTGAGAAAATTTCAGCGGCAAAATGTTATAAGTGAGTCTTTTTCAAATATCTTATTTATAAAAAGACTATCCCAGATGAACTTTCCTTCTATCAATTTGTTGTTGTTTTAATTAAGCAAGAGTAAAAAAAATGCGAAAGGTCCAGTCGGTACAGGAAAATTAAAACAGTTTTTTTGTTTCTCCTGAAAAATTACAAATTTGCAAATATTGAGTTCTTGCCATAAGGTGACGATTTATTCATCTTTAAAAATATCTTTTTTTACAGCGAGGTCAAATACTCGAAGGGGAAATGCACCCGACTTTCGTCAGGAGGATGATGATACAGCATTTTATGCACATATTGGTGTATGTGTGCCAGGTATGCCTAAATGATTTGAATCTTTTATTATATAAGTTCGTTACCTAATCATTTCAAATTTTATATATTTTTCTTGCATTCACTAATTCAGTATTTAGTTTGGAAAATGTCCTCTTACTTGTATACATTTTCGTTGATAAATTATTGATACAGAGTATCGAAAACGCATGTAAAACTGAAGCTTTGGAATACAGTCCAGTCGTATTTCAGTCACCCAGAATCGTTATGTCCTTTAGATTCATTTGTCTGGAAAATTTCCTTTTATATATTTTTGTTAGTAGAGTTATTGATACAGAGTAATTGATTGGCATGTTAAAACGATTTCTATAGTTACATGTAATTCATACTACCGAGTCTTGCCCCCTAAAGTGTCAGCTAGGACGTGCTTTCCATCATTTTCTAATTTATGTCTCTTATAATCCTTTTTCTTCAGAACGAATATACGATATAGCCCATCGCTTTCATTTCAAAACATGCTGATCTGTATGGCAAGAAGTTACATCATTTATTTATATTTACAGATTCATGCGAGTAACTAAGATTTCTATCTACTTTAGATATTTTGCTAATTAATTACCAGATGCTGCTGTCTTTATTTGAATCAACGGATCACACGCCCCTTATTGAGACGTTTGCAGGTAATAAATCTGCATAATATTATGACATTTACACCCGGTTTATGTTTTGTATTATTTCTTCCAGGATTGTGCTCACCCCAAGATGGTATCCATAGCCTGTGGGCGCACCGTTATCTCAACAATCATCGAAGGAGGAGAGGAGGTTATAGACGAAGGTCATCAGCGAGGTCAAATACTCGAAGAGGAAATACATTCGACTTTCGTCAGGAGGATGATGATACAGCATGTTATGCACATATTGGTGTATGTGTGCCAGGTATGCCTAAATGATTTGAATCTTTTATAAGTTCGTTACCTAATCATTTCAAATTTCACGTATTTTTCTTGCATTCACTAATTAAGCATTCAGTTTGGAAAATGTCCTCTTACTTGTATACATTTTCGTTGATAAATTATTGATACAGAGTATCGAAAACGCATGTAAAACTGAAGCTTTGGAATACAGTCCAGTCGTATTTCAGTCACCCAGAATCGTTATGTCCTTTAGATTCATTTGTCTGGAAAATTTCCTTTTATATATTTTTGTTAATAAAGTTATTGATACAGAGTAATTGATTGGCATGTTAAAACGATTTCTATAATTACATGTAATTCATACGACCGAGTCTTGCCCCCTAAAGTGTCAGCTAGGACGTGCTTTCCATCATTTTCTAATTTATGTCTTTTATAATCCTTTTTCTTCAGAACGAATATACGATATAGCCCATCGCTTTCATTTCAAAACATGCTGATCTGTATGGCAAGAAGTTACATCATTTATTTATATTTACAGATTCATGCGAGTAACTAAGATTTCTATCTACTTTAGATATTTAGCTAATTACCAGATGCTACTGTCTTTATTTGAATCAACGGATCACTCGCCCCTTAGTGAGACGTTTGCAGGTAATAAATCTGCATAATATTATGACATTTACACCCGGTTTATGTTTTGTATTATTTCTTCCAGGATTGTGCTCACCCCAAGATGGTATCCATAGCCTGTGGGCGCACCGTTATCTCAACAATCATCGAAGGAGGAGAGGAGGTTACAGACGAAGGTCATCAGCGAGGTCAAATACTCGAAGAGGAAATACATTCGACTTTCGTCAGGAGGATGATGGTACAGCATGTTATGCACATATTGGTGTATGTGTGCCAGGTATGCCTAAATGATTTGAATCTTTTATAAGTTCGTTACCTAATTATTTCAAATTTCACATATTTTTCTTGCATTCACTAATTAAGCATTCAGTTTGGAAAATGTCCTCTTACTTTTTGTATACATTTTCGTTGATAAATTATTGATACAGAGTATCGAAAACGCATGTAAAACTGAAGCTTTGGAATACAGTCCAGTCGTATTTTAGTCACCCAGAATCGTTATGTCCTTTAGATTCATTTGTCTGGAAAATTTCCTTTTATATATTTTTGTTAGTAGAGTTATTGATACAGAGTAATCGATTGACATGTTAAAACGATTTCTATAGTTACATGTAATTCATACGACCGAGTCTTGCCCCCTAAAGTGTCAGCTAGGACGTGCTTTCCATCATTTTCTAATTTATGTCTTTTATAATCCTTTTTCTTCAGAACGAATATACGATATAGCCCATCGCTTTCATTTCAAAACATGCTGACCTGTATGGCAAGAAGTTACATCATTTATTTATATTTACAGATTCATGCGAGTAACTAAGATTTCTATCTACTTTAGATATTTAGCAAATTACCAGATGCTACTGTCTTTATTTGAATCAACGGATCACTCGCCCCTTAGTGAGATGTTTGCAGGTAATAAATCTGCATAATATTATGACATTTACCCCCGGTTCATGTTTTGTATTATTTCTTCCAGGATTGTGCTCACCCCAAGATGGTGTCCATAGCCTGTGGGCGCACCGTTATCCCAACAATCATCGAAGGAGGAGCGCAGGTTATAGACGAAGGTCATCATTTACATTGTGTGATCTACCATTTTTGTCAACCTAATGTAATCTACGTACGACATTGTATACTATTTCTAGCTCCTGAGAAGTATATAACCAGGATGAAATCTTAAAGTTTTAGCAATTTATTGAAATTTCCTTAAGAAAACTAGGTTCTAGTGAAATTAATTTTCAGAATGTGCTATCATCTGCCTTGTTAGATATCTTCCTTAAATATGATCATTGGTTTACTATAGAATTTAATGCACTTGTTTGGAAAAGGCTGGTAATACTGTCATACCTTTCTAAGTTTTTTTTTTATATTTCTTTGAAATAAATTTCATCATAACTACACAACGTTCGTTTATCTTTCATTTGAAAAGAAGCGGCAACTGAAAACAGTGACAGAGGCAAGTTTAACTAAAACAGAACTTCATTTTTATTTTTGGTGCTTACCGTGATTTTTTTCATTAATCCTTGAGATTTGAACTTTGTTTTTGTTTGCTTTTTCACCACCTTTTCTTATTACTTTTGTATTATCGTCATGCCTATCCATAGTTTCACTTTGTTATTTAATAAATACACGACATTTTGCCCCTGATTACCTAATGATTGAAAAAGTAAAATGTAGAATGAGGGACCTTCACACATCAGCCTACGGGGGATGATAACCGGTTTATAAAAATACTTTTGTAGAAAAGTCAAGCCAGTTTTTCGCTACAAGTTTCTTAAAAAACAAAATTTCAAACGGGGATTTTGTGTTAAAAATACCAACTATTTACTGCAAATCTCTGTAGACAGTTTCTTAACACAAACAAGGTGAAAACCGGGATTTGAGCAATAGACTGACAACAAAAATAACGTCCCCACCTTGCTGTGCTTATACCGGTTTTTTCCCAAGCTTATATGGGCAGGTGCAAAGGTTACATGCTAGCTAACCATGGCTGGATGAATCGTACAAGATAGGTTTTAAAATGTGATATCGTCTGAAAAAACGTATATTATTTAAAATTCATTGCATTGATTGCCGCCGTGAAAAATAGTCGGTTTACTTTCTACCCGGATTGTTACAAAATAGAACGTCCGAATCTTTCTATAGTGTAATGTCTCCAAATGATCAAGACTGTATACATGTACTTCGTATGGCTTAATATACACTGTCTGCAGTTTAATGCTCAATAGCGGCCAAAAGTAAACATGGGGGTTGTTAGTCTGCAATTAAGTTTAAATTATACCATTCAAAAGTATGAAAATTGTTGTGAAGATAACAATTTGTTATTGTACGATTGGTCCAAGAGTGAGTCACTGACGGCAAAATGAATTCTAATTGTAGGTCAAAGTTGCCAGGTCGCTCTATCTTTTGTTTACTTTTTACCTGGTTTTAAAATTTATTTTTCTGCCAGCGACTAACACTTGAACTGTCCGTGAAAAACATATTGTCATCTTCACAATAATTTACATACTTTTAAATGGTATGATTTAAATTTAGTTGTATTTTTAACAATCTCCCATTGTTTACTTTTGGCCGCTCGTATGACTTGAAACTGAGACATGAAATTCTAGACAATGGAAAAGATAAGTATGTTATTATTTTTTCCGTCACTCGACATTATTATAATATGTTTTGTAAAAATAGTTGTTTTGAAAAAGGATGCCTAAATAATCGAATAAGGCAATGTATTGTATTGTGATATATTGTCTACTTCTTACCTGCTGGGGACAATATTTACCTTTACCTAGCGACAACTCTAAACTCATTCAAATTGAAGTCATCTGCAAATGACAAATCCGATAGTAGTACTTATGAACTGAACTTATTTGACTCGATTCAAAACATTATTTCAAAACCAACAAAAATTTGATGATATGAGCCATGCTCTGTGAAATAAAGAGTTAAAACATTTGCAAAAAATATCAACCCATGTCAGCCTGCACAGTCCGTGCATGCTGACATGGGTCAAAACTTTTTGCTTGGACTAAATTTCTTGCGTGTCAAAGGACCATTTCATCTCACAATTTAGCCGGTCTGTGAACAAAATGGATCAATATCGTGCAACGACTTGTTCGTTATAATGTAAACGAGCCATGCTCTGGCAAAAGGAGGCTTAATACATTTCCGTGATCCACGATACCAGTCAAGCCATCACAGAATTATAGATCCGTACTAGCCACTGTTTTTAAACAACCGACTTAACCATGAGGTAGGCCGGTCTTGGACAAACAGGAAATTGACCAATAGCGAAAAGTTTCGGCCAGGTCAGCCTTCGCGGACTGCGCAGGCTGACCTGGTCGATACTTTTCGCAGATGCTTTAAGCGCCGTTTTCACACAGCATGGCTCAAATGTATTGCGAAGATGCATCAAACCCCATTTTCCCAGAGCGTCGCTCATATAATTCTAACATACACCCTGGAAATTGCACCAGTTTTTTTTTTCATATTCATATAAGTAAAGATTAACATTTAGGCTGCTGAGCGCGACTCAACGACCTTTAGCGGACAGTGTAGATGACTGAATGTGCAGTCTGGTCTTGGATCTATCATGTCAAATAGGGAAATATTTCCCCATAAAAATGCCTTTGGAATAGCAAAAATTGGGTTTTTACTATCGGCTTGAAAGTTTCATTTTACTTATTTAGCAGGCTAAGGGTTAACTTACAGAAACATTTGAACCATGCTCTGTGAAAAAGGGGTTTAATACATCTGCAAAAAGTATCGACCAGGTCAGCCTGCACAGTCCGCGCAGGCTGACCTGAGTAGACACTTTTCACCTTTCTTAAATTTTCTGTATGTCAAAACCGGTTTACCTCATGATTTAGTCGGCTGTTAGGATGAATTTCATGATTCCATAACTATGTGATGACTTGTTTAGCACCATGCATCACGGAGATGAATTAAACCTCTTTTCCCAGGGCATGGCACATTTCCTTTATTCTCACATTTAAGTTGTGGGTCCCGATTCCTTTATTGATACTGATAACAAAGTTTGCACGATAAAAGTTACGTAGAACTCTGCTAATGTAAAGTCTTGAATGATTAATGGATTGATATAAGAATGTATGTAAGCATATTGTAGCAAAGGAGCAGAGATGAAGTTCTTGAGATACAGCGGGTCTGATACAAGTTTGCGTCCAATTATAAAGGATTTGGCACAAGTTGGCATTTGATATATAGAAGATCTTACATGAGTATTTATGTATTATCATTTTTATCAAACGAGTTGACTGAAATTATATGACGCGAGCCTTGGCGAATGTCATATACATTTTAGTCAAAGAGTTTGATAAAAATGATAATGCATAAACACGAATGTGAGAATATATTTACCACCTGAAACAAATGACAGACAAATAAGAATCCTGCATCATCACCCTCAACTTATATACCGTTCACGGGTCCATGTTTACAGATGTATCTCGGTCTGAAATGTGCCCATGCACAAGAAGATAGCTCTCTGATATGTACATCGAAAATAGAATTGAACAGTTTACAGAGGGAGTAGATCGAACTATTTCCAAAATTTTGTTGACTTTATATAAACTAGCTTGCATTTCTTTTTCTCTATAAAACATAAAAATCTTGATATTCTCCGCACGTGCAAGTCTCAGTAAGAACGACATCATTTTCCCGCAAAATGGCGAAGTAGTGCAAATTCCGGCGCGAGCTGTAGTTGGTTTCGCCGACTTCACGAGCTCATAACTAAAAAATAACCAGAGCTGTGATCCAAAAAACGATTAAACACTAGTGTATTATCAAAAATAAGTCCTGTGTTTAATACACGGCTGGAGGAGGTTTTATGTGATAAAAATTTTTATTAGCCTAGTAACATTTTTCTTTGCGAGTTTAACAACATTTTACTTCAAAAGCCAACAAATGCAAGACTGTCTTCTTTATCACATACATGTAAATGTATTTCAAGAATTATAGTTCATAGAATGCGAAAACATAGGTCTACGTGCATGCATGTATTATGTATTTAATCTTACATAAATGCGACCTTTTCGCTCCTTTGCTGGGTGTGTAAATGTAGGCTCCAGACGGATGATAGTTTCAAAGATGCTAGTATGTAACGGCTTTGTTTCAAATCTTAAAGACAAAAGTCTCGTAACTTCGTTACGATAATCAATTTTGAGAATTGTATTTACAGGAAGATTTATGTCAGCAATGACTGAAAAATTAATGCGTATGATTACAGAGCTATGACAAGGGAAGGCACTATTTGCTTACCTTACATGTGTGTGGGATTATGGTTATGTGATGAAAATTTATTTCAAACGAGTCTTGAAAAATGTTCTTAAACGAGTCTTTGGAGAGCTTAATTACACGTTTTCTCGACGAGTTGGAAGCGCGAACTGAAGTGCGAAGTTCGCTGCCTACCGTCAGTTACCATTTCGCTCGCCTTCTGTCTATACCGTCTGTTTATATTGTCAAGCCCACAAGACAAATCTTTCTGAGTTGAGTGGATGGTATTTCGAGTCATCGAGAGAGGTAAAATTTATTTGGCTTCGAAATAGTTTACGATGTTGCTGTAGAAAATACGGAACAGTTTTAAAGAAGTTGGTTGTTTTAAAAAGATATTTGTTTTTCAATATGAAAAAATGTTACGACAATAAATTAACAAACTGAACTTTTCTTAGTCAAATTTGCTTATTAAAAGGCAAGACATAAGTTTGACCGTGAAACAGTCCCATGAGGAATGCCACGTGATGTGAGAACCCGCGAGTCTTTTCTCATATGACTGCAGACTTACTGTTTTCTAATTATACACTTTAATGTTGACATTCAAAACCTTTTTGGCGCAAAAAAAAAAAAAGAAAATAAATAAAATCTTTCAATATGAAAACAAACCACAAAAAGACTATCAAACACTGATCGGTGATCACAATCTGAGCAGATAAAGTGGTGGTATACATGATAAGATTTGATGTTGGATATGATACTTTTATCTTCCATGAAGGAAACTTGCGTAACTTAGTGCCTAATGTTCTGGTCAAAACAACCTAACCTTCACCCAAGTAAGTATAAGAAAGTATGCAAACATAGAACTAATCTGCATGCATGATAGAATGATGCGTATTTCGGTTGTATACAAGTTTTATTGTGGCGCCGCATGAGCGGCGGCACTATATTTTTATTCGGTTTTGTAAAGTGCCTATGGAGGCAGCCATATTGAACTGGTTCCATGCTTTGTTTTAACATCCACCTATATCTACTGTACTTTGATTACCAGATCGGGGTCCATAATAACTTTTTTATTTATTTGTGGGGATTTTTTTTTTGTTTTTGTATATTGCACTTTCGTTGTTAGATGGATAAAAACACGGATCGTAGACATATCAACATTTTCCTTTCGAAAAATAAAAAATGCATTTCGAATAATAACTCACGTGATCAAAAATTATCTGTCACAAATTTTCGAAGCCACCATTTTAAATATCTTACGCTGGAAAAGGTTAAGAGGCATTTTCAAGCTCTTTGACCCTAGAGCACCCTATGTGGTACTTGTGACCCCACTTATATTTTTGTTCTAGTATTGTATGGATTGTAGAAATATTGTTTTCCTTTCGCGATCGTTTTTTTAAGACCAGCTAACTGTAACTAGGTCAATGTTGGAGGGTGACAGATGTTTCGGTAACAGACGAGTTCGGTAAATTGGACTTACAGAGTAAATCGATTGGATGTTTGGTTGGTTATTTCCGTTTATTTATCGTCGCTACCGGTTGCCCATCTGAGCGACGCCCCCAGAAGACGGTTAGTTGTTACGGGGGATAGTGCAAGGATACAGGTCGAAACTACTGAGAGCTTCGCCTGGTTCTTTAACGTGCTCGGTGTATAGCACCGTCACACGGGACCTCGGTTTAATGTCTCATCCGAAAGACTATTAGTAATTTTTTAGTTGGCCAGCCGGGGATACGAACCCACAATCTGTAGGACATTGTGTTCACAAGTCCTACGCTCTACCTACTGAGCTATATCGGCTGGTAATTGGATGTTTCGGTAACAAGGTAATTATATAGTGGTAATGCACCGTGACGTTTTTCACACCAAATAAAGTCTTGGTTCTGATTCGTTCAATGTTTCTCTTTTTTTTTTTTCCACACACTTTTAGACATAATATTTTTGTTATGTTTCTACTGCCATGCTGTACGTAAAATGATACCCGAATCAAAGTTGAGGTAACGAATAACAACACCCAATCCTAAACTTGAAACACGTTGTATTTCCTTTTAAATCAATGCTTTATGATCCTTTCAATGTGAAAATATTTTCTTACTGAAAGACTTCCAAACCAGCCATTAACCCTTAGAGCATCTGTCATTACTGCTGTTGCCATTGCGGCCGGTGCAGATCGAGATCAGAGTACACCAAACACGGTGTTTGATCTTTGATCTTCATTTGTCAATTTTGCAAGACATTCTGAACAAGAAAACCTTGACACTGCTAAAAATAGGTTTTATATCTAGAATGAAAATGACCGTTGGGTTTATTCGACGCTCTTAGATTTAAAATTATGGATATTAAATTTAGTTCAGAAACACAGGTAATACAGGTAAAAATATTGTGGCAAAAGAAGAGAGTGAGCGCGAGAGATACATAGTAGCAAATACTTTTTTTGACAAATACTTTTTTCAAACTGCACGAGCAGTGTGTGATCTAAACATGCCCAATCCCCATAACTTTTACATGCAGTCTGATCTGCGAGTTTCTTCTTGTCCATTGGTGTTTCAGGTTTTCATAAACCGGGGTTAATCTTTAAGATCTACGGGAAACTTCTTTATCTTGTTGGCAATGGGAGGTGTGAAAACAGGCTGTAAACGCGTCTATATACAATACATGTATACAGTACTCCCTTCGCTCTCAAATAGTACGCATATGATTTTTTTTATGCAGTGTTGTATTGATGAACGCACTTTAAAACCAGCAGACGCCGATTTTTGTGCACCAGACCAGATTTGAAAACTGTGTGGAAAATGGAGAGGAACAATACAGAACAGATATCTTTTAGATGGGCACAAATGTTCATGGTCAAAATCACAAGAAGTATGCACGAAAGCATTATTGTCAAGGCCTCTCTCTCTATCTCTCACTCTTCATTTGCCACAATGTTTCAAATGTATTATCTTTATTTCTGAATTCACGTTAATCATCCATAATTTTAACCCTTAGAGCATCGGAAAAAGTAAAGGCTATTTTCATTTTAGAAACAGAACAATATATATATTACAATATACGATCCCTGGTCTAATATTAGCTATTTCAAAGCAAAGTTGTCCTTCCTCATAATGTCTTAGAAAAGCTGGCAGCGTAAACCAACGATCAGACTCTTTTTTTATTTTTTATTTTTTGCTTTGCAGTTTGATCTTTGTCTGAATCGGTCGCAAGGACAACAAGAGTGAAAGGTGTTCTGAGGGTAAATGGCTGGTTTGGAAGTTGACCAATTTGTTTCCGGAAGAAATTATTTTTCACACAGAAAACGTTGACAAGAATAGCGTCATTTTTAATAAAACATATTTAAAAAACTTGAGGATTGGCTTAAAGTTGGAGTCTGTTATCTGTAGGACGATTAAGTAATACGGGTACAAGCTTAGGGCTGGGTTTTATCAGGGATCGTATATTATTCATTACATGAATCAGCTATGGGTGAAAAACGAAAATAAGATATGGTGATCAAAATTTACTAATTTCAGGTATTTATTTATAAACAGCATGGAAAGAACAACAAATATATTTACGTCAGAAAACGAGTGAGAATTGCAAATTAAAAGAAAAAACGTTTGCACAAACAGAAGCCATGGGTGTGAAAAACGTCACGGCACTATATTACTGCCTTGTTACAGAAACATCCAATCAATTTACTCTATAAGTGCAATTTACCGAACTCGTCTGTTACCGAAACATCCGTAAATCAATGTTGGAGCGCCTAACATGACTGGTATCATACAACCCCTCTAGTCTATATAGATATAAGGACTTCATTCAAGTCTTTATTATATCTATAAAGAGAGGTTGTATGATACCAGACATATGTGTTGGAGTGTCAGATTTAGCACAATCCGATAACAGACTTTTCTTTCGTTAATGTAAAATCTTCCTGTTCAAAATCAGACGGTCGAGAGTTTTGATATTTCATGTGTAGTATCGCTACAATGACCTCTACCAAGTACTAGTATGTTCAAATGATGGCCTTCGGGTCAAAAGTTGCCATATGCTCCCCTCCACCCAGATGTCACAAATTTGCGCATAGCCATATTTGTTGCACACTTTTCAAAATCTTCTATCAAATATCAGAAAGGCAACAGCTCTAACATTTCTATCTACCAGTTGTGTCCAAATGATGTCCTGTGGATAAAGAAATGGCCCAGTCCATGGATAAGAAGTTTGCAAATAGCCTTCAATGATATGAAATTTAAAAATCTTGTCAAAAACCAGATGGCCCAGAGTTTAAATACAGTATCACCACTTGGACCTCTACGAAGATTGTGCAAGAGATGCGTATTAGGAAATAACCCAATGCATTGTGCCCTGTTACAGAAACAACTAGTTTGCGGCGCCATTGATGTTCAGCATCAATATTTTCTTGTTTTACATCTTTTAAAAGTTAAAATAGTGTTACAGTCCTAGGTAAAACCGTAAAGGGAAGCAATTCAGCCAGAATGCTAAATAAATTGCCCAGATTTTTCTCCCTTCTTGCATTTAGTGCATTGTCCATCTTTTCTGCCCCTGTTTGGATTAAGTTCAAATTTTGTTCAACTGCAAGTCCTCAAAGGTTAGTGGTCGTATTTACATTCGTTGTTTATGTGTCTTGTTTTACATATTCGAGAATATACAGCTTTTCGAGAGTCAGGTACACGATCTATCAGTCTATAGATAAGACACTTATCTCTAGATTTTGGCAATGACTCTGTAGTGTAGGAAATATTACCTGAAAGATTCACAAACGTGAATGAATAGCTTCAGACGAAAATTCTTACACGATTTTTATATAACAATGACAGTTATGGCCCACTTTTGTATTTTACAACACTGTACATTTATAGTTGATAAATACTGCCATGGCGAGCCATGAAGTGATCATAGGCTTGTTCCATGTCTGTATCTCGAGACACGATTGACATAATTCTACTCCGACTTCGCTGTCTTGTTGCATGCTCCTGTTCATGTATCTTTTGCTTGTGTTCAGCTGTTGGCTCGGAACTAATAGCGGCGTAGACAGCATCATGAAGATCGACAAACACGTTCTCCCTTGGAAAGAAATCGTAAATATCAGATTTTTCGCACAGACGTAACATATATCTCGAACATCGTGCCAGATAAACTGTAATATCCAAACAGCCCAGCTCAAAAATGACTAGTTTTAACATATCTAATCCTGTCCCGTCGATGAAGTTAATTGGAATACAGTCAATGATGAGAGTCTTCACCTTGTTTGGGCTCTTTGTGTCTTCTTCCTCACCTGCATGTTGTTCACTTTCATTCTCCTCTTCAGTAATAGTATTTACGCCATGTTTTATCATTATTTCTGACGGATTTTCAACATCGCTTACGGAAAGGTTTGACTTTGTTTCTTCTTGGTTTGCTGTTTCATCATCGGATGTGTCATCCTCAGTTTCTACACATTTCTGCACTGCCTTCCTGAAGTTTTCAGCAGTTGCGAAATACAGTGAAGATTCCATCCTAATTATCTTAACATTTGGTATTTCATGAACTCCAGCATATTCATCCTTGTCTAAGTATAAGTCCTCCATGTGTGTTTTTCCAAGTACTGAGACCCAACCTCTCTGACTCTGGTTAATGACCGAAATAAGCGAAACAAGAACACCGAAAATGAGCCCATATGCAATGTCCGCGAAAATACAAACAAGGGCTGCTATAATCCATGTGGTGAAATCGTTCTTGTTTACCTTCCAGAGTTTTGGCAATACCATCACCTGTTTCAGCAGATCCTTCATTGCCACCATGATCATGGATGCTAAAACACATTGTGGACAAGATTCAAAGAACTGGCCGCAATAAATTATAAGTATGAGCATGATGGCAGAGGTTGACAAAGCATTTAGCGTTGTCCTTGCGCCCATGCTAGACAAAAGGGCTGATCTCGGCGGTGCAATACTTGCTGGAATGTTTGAAAAGAAAGAAGATATAATGTTGCACATAGCATAACTATTTGTTTCAATGTTCTCGTCAATTTCCTGTCCATTTCTACGAGAAATGATTTTGATCACTGATATATTGAGGAAGAAAGTCACAAGGCCGACTTGAATTCCGTAAACGAAAAGGATTCCAATCGGGCTGAATGCTGGTAGCTCTGGAGACGGTATTCCTGTTTCCACTGTACCAAGTGCTTTAATACTGAATTTCTCCGGCAAGTCGGCGAAATGGGAAATTATGGTCGCAACAAGAAGTAAAATGAAATCGATTGGTATAGGAACTTTCAATTTCAGTTTCTCGTTGATGAGTATTTTCACACTCAGGAGAATGACAACACAAATCAAGGTAATAATTACTGTTGCTATGTTTGCAGTTGTAATATTAGCAAAAACGCCGAAGTAGAGCTTAACAAGTTTGCCTACTCCACTGATAGCAGGCAGTTTCACACCAAAAGCCGTTTTGACCTGACTACTAAATATATGGACCGCAACACCAGTTGTGAAGCCGCTCATAAAGGACTGTGACAGATATGTGACAAGGAATCCCATTCTCAGGACGGCCATCACGAGAAAAATCAGTCCTGTGTAAAAGGTCATTCCAGCTGTCAACGCAATCTTATACTTTATGACTGCTTCGCTTTCTGTAGCAAGGTCTGCTTCCATCGTCGTTATGTTTGCTGGAAGCGACGTGTTTGTTTGTTCCGTATTCATGATTTTCATAATATTGTCTCGTATTGAAGGTTCTGTAAGCATATCTCCAACGATAATAGAAACAATAGCATTTGTTCCAATAGATGTATGCGTGGCTGCTCCAAACACCATATAGATTACGATTGGAAATATCGTGGACACCATCCCAATTATGGGAGGTAATCCGGCCAGTAAAGCATAGGCTAGACCTTGTGGAAAGTGTAAACCGGTAACTGCCAATCCCGCGACAAGATCTGCAACCAGGTTTTCCTTGATACTGTATGATTTAATAACATCTATCAAAGGTAGATAACTACGAATTCCCTTCCAGATCTGTTCACAGTAATATCGCGGCGTTTTGTTTGGCTTCTTTTTACACGCTTTCCTAAATGCTTTGGATATTGGTGGATATTTGCGGTTGACATCTGGTATGTTGGAAAACTGTCGCCTGATTGTTTGGAATTTGTGTCCAGCTGCGGGAGCACGCCGCATCTTCATCACTGAGTCACAATGACTGTAAAATAAAATGATACATATGAAGAAATTTGATAGTCTATTAATTTTTCCCTTAGACTGCTAAGCGCGACTCACTGACCTTTTGCGGATAGTGTAGATCGAGATCAGACTGCACGTTCCGTGGAGGCAGGCAGATCTTGATTCTACCCGGTCCGATAAGGAGATATATTGCTCCAAACATAGATTTGAAATAGCATGAAAGTTTCTTTTGACTTATTTAGCAGAATATGGGTTAATTATGTCTTTGCAGTATGACTTCTCAAGGGAAAAAAAATATAAAATTTTATTTTCGGCGATTACTTATTTTCAGGACATAGCTGGCTTTTCTCCCAATGATATCAAACCGATGTGTTGAGAAATTCCAGGTAATTTATTACAGCGCAACACCTGATCCGAGCCAAACCACTCTCACATAAATGAATATTCGAAACCTTATTCAGTTTTAAGGGAAAAGGTATAACTAAATATCATACAAATTTGACAATTTACGCACAATCCCGACTTTTAACGACCCTGAGAAAGAAAGCTTTTGAAAAGATTGTGGGAAAAGAAGAAAATGCTGGTAATCAGCATTTTTTCCTTTTTCCACAATGTTTTCTTATCTGTCAAAGACAGAAATCACCGTTTCAGCTACGAGGGCTGTTCAAAAAATACAATGAAAAGTACATTAATTCTCTCAAATATTCCTTGAATAGAGCGAAATTGATACATATTGTAAATATATTAATACTGTACTGAAAGAAGAAATTTCAATTTATTATTTTAACATCTTATAAAGATATGGTAGTTATGGCAACGTCGTGTTCCAAAACCCGGCCCAAAATGCAATAAAACGAAAGCACCTGCCGTGTGGGAAACGACGTGTCTCTTTTATGTCTGATCAGATACCTTCACCAAATTTTGTCATGATTTGGCATCAACTCTTGGTATGACGTTCATGAAGTCACATTAACGTTTGATGTTCAACTGAGCGTTTGGCGGCCATATTGTTTATTCACGTGTGTCAAAATAAGTACCGAACAGAGAACTGCGGTTATATTTTGTGTTTTAAATGGAAAATCCAGAAAAGAAACAATGTAAATGTTAATCAAGGCATACGAAGATTCAGCAATGAAGAAAAAGGCTTTATACAAGTGGTATGCGCGTTAAGAAGACGGTCATGAAAGTGTGACAGTTGACCAAAGGAGCGGACGATCGATGTAAATAAGACAACGTAAAGAGTATATTGCAGTCCGTAATTGCTTCCGTTGAGTCGGATGCCGACAGGAAAAGCTTCTATTCATGGACGAAACGAGACAAAAAGTGTACTACATTTCGAGGAGAGTATTTTGAAAAAGATGACATTCTTTAAACAGTTATCTCATCTAGGTATGTGAAAGAAATGATTAATAAGTAATGCAAATAAAGCGACGTAAAATTGACGCTGGATGACGTTAGGCTGGTTTTTGAACGATGATATTGCTATAATAACCATGTCTTTATAAGTTGTTGAGATATTGACATGAAATTTATTCTGTCAATACAGAATGAATTTGTCTACAATATGTATCAATTGTGCTGCATTCAAGCAATACTTGAGAGAGTGACGGTACTTTTCCGCGTATTTATTGAACACCCCTCGTACATGTAATTTGTCGTCTGCAAATGCTTTCAGTTTCAACCAGTCTGAAATATTGTCATGGTGAAGAGTTAAAACCCGTTCTAGTAACCATAGGAATTATGCCTCCTTTACGTTTTGAGAATGCATAAATATTAAATTATTTTCTTGTGTATCCTTTTAGTTACTTCTCTTCAGTGTTAGGTCTAAAAAAGTCTGTGTAGTATGACATTAGAACTGAGATGAAAGTACGAGCCCGTAAGTACACCACCCATCTCTGAAAGTACTGACTACGTGTTTGTAATGACGACTTTATTGAGGAATAGCGGTCTCTAAAAACCTGAAATTGGAAACAAGGGATTTAATCACCGACTTCTTCCGGGAGAGAGAGAGAGAGAAAGAGAGAGAGAGAGAGAGACTGAGAGAGAGAGAGAGACTGAGAGAGAGAGAGAGAGAGAGAGAGATAAAATCTTGCGTCAGTACAACGTTTTTCTGGCTCATATTTATTAATTTTGACCATCTGACCCTCTACTATAGTAATATTTTATTCTATCATTAAGATCGGTACTAAGTAGTTCAGACCTTTGACATAAAGGACATTAATACCCAAGGTCATCTAAAGGACACACAAGGCATCCAATCATCTTGATCTTTCGCGCCTCTCATGTTTTTCAAACCACGTTAGTAGTAAAGGTAACTAGACTAGGGACTGGTCCCTAGTCTAGTTACCCTGAGGGGAAAATTAGTCCCCAGAGAGCTTCCCCGGGTAAGTCCTCTGGGGACTATTCCGGTCAATTTGGAGAATTTTGGGCCGCATCACTGCAGTTTTGGCGTGATTCGGCTTCCGCGACATATGAATACAATAAAAAATAGTCCCTACTTGAATAAAAGTAGTTCCGGCAGTTGGTTCAGGTAGAAACCCTCGTTGGACTTAGTCTTTTTCACAATTGGGTTAAAAAAGTAGTTCCGGCTAATGTAAACAAACAGGTTGGTTCAGGCAGAGTCTATCGTTGGACTTAGTCTTTTTTGGAGGGTTGATCTTTCTCTCTCTATTACCGTCGGGAGGGAGGATTTGACCCAGTTCACTTACCCTCGGGTAAGTGAGCTGGGTCAAATTCGGTTGCTTTCAATGGATCAGAAGTCAATGACAATTTGAAGATAGATCTTTCATGGTAGATGGTTTAGCCCTGAAAAGGGTTGTTTTAAAATTAAAGAGAATGTATCCTTCCTAGTTAGCTATCCTGAGGGAGATTTGTCCCCAGAGTACCTACCCTCAGGGTAGGTACTCTGGGGACTGGTTAGCCCTGAAAAGTGCTGTTTTAAAATTAAAGAGAATGTATCCTTCCTAGTCTAGCTATCCTGAGGGAAGATTTGTCCCCAGAGTACCTACCCTCAGGGTAGGTACTCTGGGGACAGTTCCGGTTGATTTTCAATGGATCAGAAGACATTGACAATTTTGAAAGATAGATCTTTCATGGTAGATGGTTAGCCCTGAAAAGGACTGTTTTAAAATTAAAGAGAATGTATCCTTCCTAGTTAGCTATCCTGAGGGAGATTTGTCCCCAGAGCACCTACCCTCAGGGTAGGTACTCTGGGGACTGGTTAGCCCTGAAAAGCGCTGTTTTAAAATTAAAGAGATTTGTCCCCAGACTACCTACCCTCAGGGTAGGTACTCTGGGGACAATTCCGGTTGATTTCAATGGATCAGAAGACATTGACAATTTTGAAAGATAGATCTTTCATGGTAGATGGTTAGCCCTGGATTTGTCCCTAGTTCCCTCTCCCAGGGAGAGGGAACTAGGGACAAAATGGTCCGGTGACCCCTCTGTGGGGTTTGATCGATCATTGTTCATCTCTGTAGGACTTAACCAATGCTCTACCAGCGTTGGACTTAGTCTTTCTCCATGATATGGGTTATTTTTCCGTCTTTTATTCACATCTGTAGGGTTTGATCTTTCTCTCTACTATCGTTGGACTTAGGCTTTTTTCCACGATATGGGTTATATACCATCTCACACTGACTCAGCCAAAGACCTTGTTCGACTTAGGGTTTTTTTCTACTATCGTAGGACTTACCCATTTTTCATGATATGGATTATATTCCTTCTCAGCTTGGTTCAGCCAAAGCAGCCTGTCGGCCTTAGTCTTTTCTCCACGATATGGGTTATATGAGTTATATACCGTATTATGATTGCATTAGTCAGACAAGATTTACCTCCCTTTGTGCACTACGTGACTTTCCCCGGAAATCAAACATGACGTCATTTTCCGAAAATGTAACGGTATGTAACGGAATCATGTTTACTGGGTTTTTCCCACCATTTCCCAGGAATTGGATCATCTAGACTTATCCGATCTTAGTCTTATCCGATCTTAGACTTATTCATCCCTAGTTTTATTCGACCCTAGTTTTTAATCTGCAAAACTTTTTAAATTGTAAAATTTTTATTCGAAAATTTTTCTATCACTAAAAAAGTTTTTCTTTGCATTTTTTCTCTCTCTGTAAGAGTACAACTCTTAGAATACATCTGCGAAATTGACAATTTGAGTAAGATAGACTTTTCTAGGTCTTGGTTAGTCCTGAAAAGGACTGTTTCGATTTTTTGGTTTCTGTGGTTTTTCTCCTCTATTGAGAGTCTGCTTTTATCATCAGCTTTCCTTTGATTCTTTCTTGCTGTGGTCTTTCTTCTCCTCGTCTAATGATAGGATCCAAAATTCACCTGACAGATAGGACACTCCACTACTCTTCTTCGATCTGCTATCAACTTTCTTATTTTGTTTATTTTATGTATAGGCAAAGTGGAGTCATGCATCATGACCAGTAGAAAGGTTGTTAGATACCATTTTGTCATCGAGAGAAGTAGAAATTGTATACTATAGTCCATCACCATTTCTTTTAGCTGTCGTCTATTCGGGAATCCGAATGATTAATGTCCTGGAAATAGCATCGTCTTTTATACGCTTTGAGGTTAGGTGTCTTACTTATTCACAAATGTTGAAGATAGATTTTCTAGGGTTTTGGTTAGTCCTGAAAAGGACTGTTTCTCCTCTATTGAGACGATTTTTGGTGTCGCTCTTTCAAAGATTTCTTCTCTATTGAGATCTTTCCTCTGACGACAATCGTTCTTCTGACTATAGCTTTTCTTCTGATAATAACTTTTCTTCTGATGTCAGGTTTTCTCCTTGTTCTTTCGAGATCATTGGAAAGTTGAACTCTTTGAAGTTGTCAATGTTTTTTCCATATTTTCCCAACCCCGTTTTTTCTACTCGTGGTGGTATTACAGAGTAGGGATCGAATCGTTGTTTTTTGTGAAGTTGGTTATCGTCTTTCTCTATTATCTCTGATTTTCGTTTTCTTCCTCTTCTTTTTGACTTGGGTTCTTCTGTCTGAGTTGACTGATGAGTTGTCTGATGGGCTGACTGCTGAGTTGTCTGGTGAGTTGTCTGAGGATTTACAGGCGTGACGGTAGAAGCTGTTAGCTTTTGAAAACTGGTTTTATCAAAGTTAATCTGGGTTGAAATCGTTATAGCTGAATCTTGTCTTGCAGACGAATCTTGTTGACTCTGGTAGTTCTGTCGATTTTGTTGATTTTGTTGGCATAATGTCTCAATGTTTTTATTCATCATCTTCACCTCGTCTAAAATCTGGGTTATTACAGAATTTTGGGTTGAAATCGTCTGAGTTATTTCTTCTTCGATTTTGTTAACTGGTGGTATCATCGGGTCGATGAATGTTGAATTCATAGCTATCGATAGAATATCTCTGCTGTTTTCAGGTTGTGGTGAGAAAATGTCTAGGTCGGGTTTTTCTTGCGATAAGGAGTCGTCGTCTAAGTTGGATTCCATGGGATCCATTCTTCCGTGATTTGTCTGGTCTAAGTTGGAGGCCATTCTTCCATGATTACTTTGGTCTAAGTTGGAGTCCATTTTCTGTTAACAGTTTGTTCTATTTGTACTAGTTAACAAAAAACTTTTTAATTGTAAAAAAGTTTTATTCGCACTAAATAAGAGTTTTATTCGTACTATTCGAGAATCGAAAGCCGAATGATTCTAGTGAGAAAGTTCGCCAGCAATTTATAGTTTTTGATCGAAGGGACTTGTCTTGTGATATAGACTTTTTTCTGTAGGCAATGTAGATAGAACATAATGTACTATATGACCTCACATAGAATGTGAGGTCATATAGTACATTTTTTCCATCTCTATTCTTTTCCAAGTTTTTGGGAAAGAATCAAAAACAGACGACTTTTTAAAATCGTTTGTTTATTCAAAGTTTTTTAACTTCGTCCAAAGCTGTGCTTTTCTTTATTCAAGTTTTTGGGAAGGAATCAAAAAAACAGACGACTTTTTTAAAATCATTTCTTTATTCCAAGTTTTTAACTTCGTCCAAAGCTGTGCTTTTCTTTATTCAAGTTTTTGAGAAGGAATCAAAAAACAGACGTTCTTTTGTTTCCCAAGTTTTTTGGGAAGGAATCAAAAACAAACGATCTTTTAAAATCGTTTGTTTATTCAAAGTTTTTTCTCTTCGGTCAAGTTTTTCTGGGAAGAAATCAAAACAGACGACCTTTTTAATTTATTTCTTTATTCAAACGTTTTTTAAAGTAAACATTCTTACACTATAATTAAACTTTATTCAACTTCTTAAAACATGATAACATTATCATGAAAAAAACAGGAACGTTTCAATCATTCTAACCTATTAAAAACTGTTTTTAAAATCTGATTTTAAATCTGATTTTTAAAGAACGTCTTACTTTGATCGTTCACTTCAATGTAACACGATATTGTTTTCTTACAGTCTATTTATATATCCTCAAACTTTTTATTCATTACAATGAAACTTTGAACTGTCAGAAACAATGAATGAATTGTTGTAAATATATTAGAATGTTTTAACAAATGTTAAAAAATGTTATAGTGTTTTTTAAACGATTGTTAAAACTGCCTTGTAAGAAATTGTCTTGTAAAAATGTTAGAATGTTTTAACGATTGTTAAAAAATGTTATAGTGTTTTTTAACGATTGTTAAAACTGTCTTGTTTAAAAACAATTGTAAGTTGAATAAAGTTAAAACATTCTGTACAATAATTATTACAATGAAACTTTTATTTATGTACAATAATCATTATTCAGGTCAGTCTATGACTTACATCCAGTCATGTTTAAAAGTTACAGACATAAAACAACGTATTCGAATAGTACCTTATTCGGATAGTACGCTTCTAAAACCATGTCTAAGAGAGCATTGCATGAATTGCAGTCATCTTTAAAAGCTACACCCTAAAACAAGGTCTAAAAGTCTAGTACCCTAGTTAGTACCCTAGTTAGTCCTGTATTCGGATAGTACAAGTGACGATGAGGCAATGCATTCTTTAAAAATTTGTTTTTAAAATAGTTTTTATCAGTTCTTTCTTTTTTCTGTTAAAAATTACAGACACAATTTTCTTTTTTTCTTCGGAATGTCAGGTTCACAATCACTCTTACGTTTCTTTTCATTATTTTTCACAACATTGGGTTTCCATTTACGTCTCAATTCGATATCTGAACAGGTCTTCTTTCCTTCTCGTCGAATTTTCTTTTCTGAAGAAATCTTGTTGATTTTCTTTTCTTCAACTTTTGAAGAAATCTTATTGATTTGATTGTTTCCAATCACTGAAGATTTATCGCTGATTTTCTTTTCTTCAGACCCTGAAGAAAATTTCTGCGAGCTCTGTTCGTTGTTTTGGGCTTCTCCAGATTTCTGTTCTCCAGATTTCTTTTCTGAAGAAAGTTTCTTGTCTTTCCCCTCTCCAGATGCTGAAGAAGCTTTCTGGGAGCTCCGTTCTCTGATTTTCTTTTCTGAAGAAAGTTTTCCTGAAGAGGTTTTCTTTTTCACAGGGTAATCTATCTGAATTCTACAGATTTCTGTATCGCTGATTTCTGTGTTATCAAGCACCATATTTTCAATCTCCCTCTCGATCTGCTTTTCGGTCTGATTTTCAGTCGATGGTTCGTTGGTTTTATCGTTGATTTGATTCTCTTCAATCTCTGAAGAGATTTTCGCTGAAGATTTCTGAATCCTCTGTTTGTTGTTTTGGGGTTTTTGTTGTGAACTCTGCCCCTTTCCACTCGATAAAGTTGCAGTCTGTGACGGTTTTGTCTTTCGTTTATTCTCGTCTACTTTATAGGATAATAGAGGCCCAACGTATTTCATATGTTGAGAGTCCCAATCCATTTCCTTTATTGGGTGAATTTCAATATCGTGGGTGTGGGTGTTCACGAAGACAAAAACGAATCTCCACATCTGATTTTCTTTCTCTGGACATTGGCTGGCCCAATGTCCTGATCTGTCGTATGTAAAGCAAATATTCGTTGTCGTATCATCCCCTCTATGGCGTCTGTCGAATGTCGCTTGATCCAGGACTCTGGTGATACGATAGACGCCTTTTTCTGCAAAATGTTGGTGGGATAGAAATGATCCCACGTAGTTCCCAGTATGGTAGACTTGATATCGTGGTGGTAAATTGCTGATCTCATAATCGTGAGTGTATGGGTTAACATACAGATACACTCTCTTTGGTGTTGTACTTTTTAGCTTGAACTCGCTCATTTTCTATCAACTGCTCTGTTTGAACTCTTTCCGGAGAATGATGGAAATGTCGATTGTAACATCTTTTTATGTCCATTCGATCTGAAAAAAGATATAAAAAAAGCCAGGTTTCTTGAGTTTTGGCTCATTGCTTGAATTGCAGGCATGTTTAAAAGTTACAAGCATAAAACAACGTCTAAAAGACTAGGGGTAGGGAGATTCGGGCAAATTGGGTCGAAAAAATCGTCATTTACCCTTAACTTTCCCTTAACCCTTCTAAAGTCCTTTTGTTTTGTTCTAAACCCTTATACTTTCTTCTAATGGACAAATTTCTTCTAAAACCCTTAACCCTTAACGGTTTCACTGTTGGACTTAGTCTTTTTCCATGATATGGGTTATTTTCCGTCTTTGTTCGGCTTAGGCTTTCTCTGTTTTCGTTGGACTTAGTCTTTCTCTACGATATGAGCTATATTCCTTCTCAGCTTGGTTCAGCCGAAGGCCACTGTTTGACTTAGTCTTTTCTCAACCGTCTTTGTTCGGCTTGAACGATCATCGTTCATCTCTGTAGGATTTAGTTTTTTGGAGAGGTGTTCTTTCTCTCTCTATTGGGGCAAAGGTTGGGAGAATGTAATGTTCTATCTACATTTTTCCCATCTCTGTTCTTTTCCAAGTTTTTTTGGGAAGGAATCAAAAAAAAAACAGACGACCTTTTTAAAATCATTTCTTTATTCAAAGTTTTTTAACTTCGTCCAAAGCTGTGCTTTTCTTTACCCAAGTTTTTTGGGAAGGAATCAAAAAACAGGCGTCCTTTTGTTTCCCAAGTCTTTTGGGAAGGAATCAAAAAAACAGACCACTTTTTTAAAATCATTTCTTTATTCCAAGTTTTTAACTTCGTCCAAAGCTGTGCTTTTCTTTATTCAAGTTTTTGGGAAGGAATCAAAAAACAGACGTTCTTTTGTTTCCCAAGTTTTTTTGGGAAGGAATCAAAAACAAACGATCTTTTAAAATCATTTGTTTATTCCAAGTTTTTTCTCTTCGGTCAAGTTTTTCTGGGAAGAAATCAAAAAAACAGACGTTCTTTTGTTTCCCAAGTTTTTTGGGAAGGAATCAAAAACAAACGATCTTTTAAAATCGTTTGTTTATTCAAAGTTTTTTCTCTTCGGTCAAGTTTTTCTGGGAAGAAATCAAAACAGACGACCTTTTTAATTTATTTCTTTATTCAAACGTTTTTTTAAAGTAAACATTCTTACACTATAATTAAACTTTATTCAACTTCTTAAAACATGATAACATTATCATGAAAAAACAGGAACGTTTCAATCATTCTAACCTATTTACAAAGACAATGTTAGAAAGTTTTAACAACCGTTAAAAACGCTATAACATTTTTTAACACTTGTTAAATCATTCTAACATTTTTACAAGACAATTTCTTACAACTCAGTTTTAACAAGACATTTTCTTTATTCAAACTTTGCTCAAAGCTGAGCTTTTTCTTTTTTTGGAAGGAATCAAAAACAAACGATCTTTTAAAATCGTTTGTTTATTCAAACTCTTTTCCTTTCCAAGTCTGAACTTTTTGGGAACATTTTATATACAAAGCATTGACAATGCAGTTTATTAACTTTATTCAACTTACAATTGTTTTTAAACAATACAGTTTTAACAATCGTTAAAAAACACTATAACATTTTTAAACATTTGTTAAAACATTCTAACATTTTTACAAGACAATTTCTTACAACTCAGTTTTAACAAGACATTTTCTTTATTCAAACTTTGCTCAAAGCTGAGCTTTTTCTTTTTTTGGAAGGAATCAAAAACAAACGATCTTTTAAAATCGTTTGTTTATTCAAACTCTTTTCCTTTCCAAGTCTGAACTTTTTGGGAACATTTTATATACAAAGCATTGACAATGCAGTTTATTAACTTTATTCAACTTACAATTGTTTTTAAACAAGACAGTTTTAACAATCGTTAAAAAACACTATAACATTTTTTAACAATCGTTAAAACATTCTAACATTTTTACAAGACAATTTCTTACAAGGCAGTTTTAACAATCGTTTAAAAAAACACTATAACATTTTTTTAACATTTGTTAAAACATTCTCTGCAAGATATATTCTTTATTCAAACTTTTCCCAAGTCTGAACTTTTTGGGAACATTTTTATATACAAAGTTTTTTAATCTACAACAATTCAAAGTTTTTAACAATACAGTTTTTACAATATTATTGTTAAAGTTTTTTACAATCGTTAAAAACAGTATAACATTTTTAACAATCGTTAAAACATTCTAACATTTTTTACAAGGCGAATTCGCAGATACCTCGATTTTTCCATTTGTCTTCATGTTCCACAATAACTTTGTGCAATTGTTCATGACCCAAAGACAATGGATATACACTGTCCAAACCACTATATTCACACGTTCCTCTAATTTCAAAGACGTTTTTGAATACTGCTTTTGACGAAAGAGTTGAAAGTACGATTTTTACTGTGACATCTCTACCAAATAGGAGATACCCTTCCATGATATCCACTCCTTCTACATTATCTCTTGATTTTGTATACCGTAAGTAAAAGTTAAACAGGACTGATTTCATTTTCAGTAGATTCAGATAACTTTCTTCTGGTCTTCCTATGATAATGAATCGCTATCGACTTGTGACTTACAATTTCTTAGTGAAATAGTCACTTTTCCACAAACAAGCTGTCAAATAGCCTTTGATGGGGTATCGAAGTTTGACTCAGTCACCAACATTGTAATAAAGTCGTGCATGCTATACAATTTACAAGATGTCTCTCCTTTTGCAACTCCCTTGTGCAATTTATCTATCCAAAATTGCACACATCTGAATTTAAGCTTAAACTGTGTTCCTTCATCGAGCGTGTGTTGTCGAACAAATTCTCCATAAACTTTTTCACGTAGCTCAATGGGTAACGGTAACATAGTTGCCATTTTTCACTGTTTTTTAAAAACGTCTTACTTTATCTGTTTACCACAAAACAATGCGCTATAGAAATTTATTTTCTCAGACTTTTATAACCATAGGGTACAGTGTCAGTAGCGTTTACAATAACTCTTTTGGTATAGACAGAGCGAAACGTTTTTGTCTGCGCTTCGCTGGTCACCGTTCTATCTCTATGTCTTTTAATTTTACAATCATACTGAATTTTGATTTCTATTGTACGATCCAAAGCACATTTTGAATAGGTATCGAAATTCACCACCTGCTTGGTATTGTAATCCAAAGTAATTCCCTTCACTTTACATTTACTTATCTCTTCTCCATCTTTTGTTTTCATCTTATAAGCATAATTTTTAGGCCCAAGCCCTCTGAATTGGGTAATTTTACAGTCAGGCTCTTCATCAGTCCATTTTCCTAACCTACTGTTAATAATGGGCGGATTCCATAATTCAGGATCATGAATGTACATACAACTATCTGTATCGAAATACAGAACTCTATCTTTTAACTTTTCAAGAACGGCGTACAATTCCAACCTTGCATAGGCTGTTACGTAAGACCCTACTATCACGTTGGCTGTAGCGTGGGTATCAATATGTTCCAATTTTGATTCATAGTTAACCAAGATGAATGGGCAGTCCTCGTCAAAGATTTCTACATGCTTTACAATGAAATTGGGATTGGTGACTAATTCGAAATATTTAGACGGATCACTGATGTATTCCGTCTGAGTCAATTTTTCACGCTGGGCTAATTTTCCCCAAAGACAGTTCAACATAATCTTAGCAAACGATCTTCTCCCAGGGTTTTTTTGAATACAACTTGGATCAAGACGAACCCCTTCTGCCTTCTCATATTCACAAACGAATTGATCTTTTTCCGAGTCTGATTGGCACCAATTTGGGTAACCACTGGCTTCTTGCTTAATTTTCAAGAAATTATCCACATAGCCTTTAAAGAATTGGTCCGAAACAGAGTCGAAATGCCAGATTTCATACACTTGTATTAGCCGATAACCACAGTCAAGAGCTTTGAATAATTCAAAGCTAACCCAAGTTCCAACCAAAGCCCTCTCCTCCTTACCGTGGATACAAATGTTTGAACTTTCTTCTGCACATTTCATACAGAGTGGAAACATCATTTTGCCGTTACAGTGAACTGGAAGAATGGGGTGAAACAGATCCATTGGGGGTAAAACTTTGCATTTGATTAAGCCCTCATACTGACGAATATTGTTCATCTTAATATTCTCACTAGTCAAAATTTCTGGTTGGCCCACAGGATAGGATTTATGTTTACAAACATAAGGGTACAGAGAACAGATATCAATGTACTTGATTTCCTTCTTGCTTTTTTCATCAACATCGTAGCTAATTTTTATGGCATTACATCTTCCCCCAGACAACCCCTCCCTCGGATCGATGGGGTCCGAATGTGGATATAACTTTTCAATGAGTTTTTTGTACTCTTTATCCTTCATCTTAGCATCGAATTCGTGCTCCCAAATGGTCACGACGTTATACCCCATTTCTTGGATATGCGCTATACGTTTAAAAGTATGTTCGTACAATTCACCCATGGGTCTCCCATTGATGGGGTTGATCTGTTTTCGATCTGTATAACATACAGGACAACCATGATACAAATCCCCAAGGAACTCATAGACAGTGTTTGATTGACGGTGAAAACCATCTACAGTATATCTTCCGATTTGAACTTCCCCGCCATTTTTTGCATGGCGAATATGAATACCTTTTTCCTGAGCTACGCTTTGAATCCAACGTATCGCTTTCATAGAAAAACGACGTCTGGACGAATCTTTACTTGAAATGATGGCTATCTGATCTTTTGGTAAATATTTGCTTCGCCAGACTTTGTTACAGGCATCGGCGATGGTAATTGCCTCTAAAAATGGACAAATACCACCCTGTTCGATAAACAGCTTTCTGAATTCAGCACATCCCCGTCTTAGGATATCAACATCTGACCTACAGTATGATTCCATCTCTTTTTGAAAATTGAATTCCTCACCCTTTTGAACTTTGTCATTATGCCAGACTATGAATTTCGACCTACCCTCTTCAGACATTGAGTCGGGTTTGTAATAAGACATATCCAAGTATGGTCCAATATAACTCCAAAATTCATCTGTATTTGCCCAGTGAGGAAAGTAACCTTTTTTCATTTCTTGAAGACCAAATGTGGCTGGAAATTTCGCCAACCCAAAGTTCATGAAATTAAAGGAGTCGATCAGACGCACACCGTTCAATTCTAACTTCATAATATTGTTTCCATTCATGATCAATTTTGGAAGTTTTAACCCAACTTTAACAATATAGTTAAGAATGAACTGTCCATCATAACCTTTTAAATTATGAGCCATAGCTGTGACTCCTTTGTGATGTTTTGAAAAGAGCCACTTGCAAAATTGACTCAAAGTTTCTTCTCCTTGAAAAATAACTTCCCTACCCTCTTCAAATTCACTGCATGTAGAACAATGAAAATCAAGTGGTTTATCGATACAATCATCACATGCTCTATGTGCTATACAATAATTTGGGATATGCACCCCTGTATCTTGTTTGCATTCAAAATCAAAGAAAATGAACTGTGGTTTTTTGACTAGAGAAGAACTCGTCTCATCATCGCTGTCGTGTTTCATCTTACTCTGGTAAGGCTGAATATAACACCGATGAGAAAAGTCAACGATTTTCTTGCAGAGATGACACTTTTTCTTTCCATTGCAGATATGATTTCCCTTTCTGGTAAGATACTGTGCACCACATTTTGAACAGAGTTTCACTAATTCACAAATGGTTTTCTTTTCTTTGCCTTGAAGTGTTTTGTGATTTTTCAAGCATACTGCACTGAAAAATCGTCGATGACACTTGTCGCAGACATACTCTTTGCTTTCTGATGGACATTTTCCAGCACGATAACAACCTTTGCAGATTTTTGAGCAAGCATGATTTTCCCGAGCGTTATAACCCACATCACAGAACTCACAATAATTTGTACAACAAAAAAAACCTGTGATGGACTTGATGTAGTCATAATGGTTTTGATGAAAGTATAAATGTATGATCTTACTATTGTCTTTCACTTCTGGATGTTCGAATATTTTCCTCGTTTTGGAATGCTGGTCGTGAACTTTAATGATATAGTCTTTTTCATACAAAAACAATTGAATTTTTTTGAATTCATCAATTCCTACAGACTGTGTTGGTAAAACTCCAGCTTCATTCATCAATTTCTCGGCTTCAATCTTTTGAAGTGATTTGTTTGATCTTTTGATGTAATCCCATCTCCGATTCCACACTTCGTTGTTTTCACGTCCATGGTGGCAAATTCCCACAACAACGGCTCTTGCAAAACATAATTGGTCATGGTTGTTAATTTGAATAACCGATTGTTTCTTCTTGGCAAAAACCTTTGAGTCCAATTCCGACGAATTATATTTCACTTTTCCGCTACCACATGGAGGTATTGTATGTGTAATGTCAAATGTCATGGATCCGTCGTTCAAGACAAAATCTGTATTTGACTGTAAAACTCGTTCAATTTCATTCAATATAGTTTCACCTTGCAGCTGTTCTGTAGCTAAAAAGGGAATATGAATCCCCATCTCCAATGAAGGATGATCGATGCTAATTCTAATCATATCTGTCGGGTCTGCATCTAACTTTCGAATGATTTCATGGGTAACATCGTCAAATAATCCAAGCAGTCTCTGGGGTGATAATTCTTCAAATTTCTTAAAACTCACTGACAATACATGTGATTCTGTTCTAAATTTTCTCGACTTCTTTTTTCCTCTTTCTATTAAGTCATACAGACTTTTCATATCCAAAGTAGAGCTGCTGTTTTCTTCTTTCAAAGATTTTTCATCGCTTTCACTGTCACTTTCTTCTTTCAATGGTACAGTTTTTTTCTTTTTTGGTGGAAATGACTCGTCGTCACTGTCACTTTCTTCTTTCAACGGTACAGTTTTTTTCTTTTTTGGTGGAAATGACTCGTCGTCACTATCACTTTCTTCTTTCAACGGTACAGTTTTTTTCTTTTTTGGTGAAAATGACTCATCGTCACTTTCACTGTCTGAATAAACTACTATTCTTTTTCTTTTACCCATCGTTTCAGCTCTGGTTGAGAAGACAAAATGAAGCAAGCAAGAAAAATCTAACAATTTATAGACTCTTTCCTTGCAGTAGTGTATAAATAGAGACGTCGACTGTGAAAATCTCATTATTTCTCTGACCAACCTCAAACAGAGCAGTCGATAAAAGAAAATGAGCGAGTTCAAGCTGCAAAATACATCACCACTTAGAAAGAGGATGGCATTGTATGTTAATCCATACACCCACGATTATGAGATCAGCAATATTCCGTCAAAGTATCAAGTTAAACATAACGGCGTCTACGTGGGATCATTTTTATCCCACCAACATTCTGCAGAAAAAGATGTTTACCGTATGACCAGCTACAGAGTTTTGGATCAAACAACGATCGATAAACGATATGGGATGAATGGTGTGAGAACAAATATTTGTTTTACGTGCAACAAAACAGGGCATTGGGCCAAACAATGTCCAGAAAAAGAAAAGCAGACTGGAGAAAATGTTTTTGTCTATGTGCACCCGCTCAGCCATGACATCAAAATTTCACCAACAGCTGTCAAACTCCAACATATGAAATACGTCGGGGTAGTAAAATCATTCTGCAAATCATTCAACAATGAAAATACATGGAAAAAAAGTTCACCACAGGATACATCATCCGTTGAAACTCAGACCATAGACATGCAGAGCGACAACACTGCTATCAAGGATTCAGAGATCTGCAAAATAGCAGATAAATTAGAGACTTTACGGAAAAATCTGGACAAACAAAATCTCATAGATTCCACAAAAAACGAATTTTCTGCAGAGTCGGATTGTTCAAAGGGGAAGGAAGAACCAAAAGATTTAGTGTTGATAGAAAAAAGACCAGAGGAAAAACGTCAAAATAACGAAAAGAAGAAAAAACGACAAACCAACAAAAACAACTGTTTCTTTTGCAAATCGACAAAACATGGGAATGAAATGTGTCCAGATATGGTATTAAAAAACAATGAAAGGGGAAAAAAACGTAAGAGTAAATGTGAATCTGACATTCCGAAGAAAAAAAGAAAAACAGTCTAAGTGAAAAAAAGTTTTTTTCATTCATTCTGTCTTTTTTACAGTTCAAAGTTCTATGACATTCATTTTGTCTTTTTACAGTTCAAAGTTTCATTGTAATGAATATTGTGTAAAATGTTCTAAAAAGTTATAAAATAAAAAGTTTTAAATAAACATAAAGGACTTGACTTTTTTTGTTTTTTGACAATTTGAAGAAAAGTAAAAACCTTTCTTGGTCTTGGCTAGGTCTGAAAAAGACTGTAACTTCTTTTCCCCGTAGAGGGTTCTAAACCTCCTCATCATCACCTCATAGCTCACTGGATAGCGCAGACTCCTCGTACTCAATTCGGTAACAAATGTGCGATACCAAAGCTTCAACCCGTTATAGTTGTACATTTAACACTATGGATTTACATCCCACCAAACCCGATAATAAAATGTACTCCCACTACAATTTTAAACGTCGATATAAAATTTCAATCATGGTACCGATAGTAACGCGAAATACTGCAGTAGCGATAATATTATTGGTTGGTTGGTTATTTCCGTTTATTTATCGTCGCTACCGGTTGCCCATCTGAGCGACGCCCCCAGAAGACGGTTAGTTGTTACGGGGGATAGTGCAAGGATACAGGTCGAAACTACTGAGAGCTTCGCCTGGTTCTTTAACGTGCTCGGCGTATAGCACCGTCACACGGGACCTCGGTTTAATGTCTCATCCGAAAGACTATTAGTAATTTTTTAGTTGGCCAGCCGGGGATATGAACCCACAATCTGTAGGACATTGTGTTCACAAGTCCTACGCTCTACCTACTGAGCTATATCGGCTGGTGATAATATTATTAGAAATTCGCACTCTATATATACACACTCGACGAGTCTATTGTAACCATCGGTTAAACTGTTGTACAATATCTCATTTGATTTCATTGCACTATACAGACAAATACTACCTGTTCACCCGTCACACATGGACTCGCCTGCAAGATAAACAATTCTACACCTAATCAGTTCGGTTTAAACCTTCAGAGAGAGTAGACGTATTTTACTATCGCTCTCCGCCACGTATTGGAAAATAGTAGACGATATTTGTTACTGAAATACACCCCAGTCTCAGCGATGTAAAACGCTCTGCTAGTAATCAGTTCGGTTTAACCCTTCAGAGAGAGTAGACGTACTTTACTTTCACTCTGCTGTTCATATTGGAAAATACACTCCAGTCTCGGCGAGATAAAAAACGCTCTGGTAGTATTATTTAATCTCAGGCTAAAACATGCAGACGAAAAAAAGCTATGTATATAACCATGCGTGTCACTCTCACCACACGCTGCTTATTCTTTTATCATTCTATGATTTTAAACAATAAGGACGGGTTGAAAAAACAAAGGAAGACAATTTTGATAACGCCGGGAATAAAACTTAAACGATTTCAACTTAGATGCTTTCCTACCAGTGGAAAACAATGGAGACATTCTCTCATCGGCTATGAATTCAGCAAACATCATTCCGACGACTGTATTGGATAACATTTACGAAGAGACGAAACAGTTAAATTCGCAACAAGACTCTATGTTGACTCGGATCTTGAAAGAACTGGAAACATTCAACAAACATTTGGAGGAGATTAAAACTTTAAACACAAACACCGAACGGTTATGGAAAAACATTGAGACACTACGCTATCAAAGACAGAGCATTTCAGCAGTTCCAGTAAAGATTCCTGTGGAGTTCGACTTCGATAAGACAAATCTTCACAAGTTAGTGGACTCTATCGTAACTGTTGTGAAGAAAGAAAAACAACCAAAACAAAATCAACCGAGAAGAACAACAAAACGAAAATCAGAGGAAGACGTTAGCCATCTCCACAAGCGACATGTTGACCAAAAGAGATCTTCACCGACACTGACAGGCCAGGGCAAATACGGGAAAAACATACCGACACTGGCAGGGCAGGGCAAATACGGGAAAAACATTGATAATTTCAATGACTTCAAAATCCCGAAAATCCCAAGAAGAACAAAGAAAAGCTGTCAGTAGAGAGAAAAACACAATCTCCAAACAAAACAGCCCTTTTCAGGGCTAACCATCTACCATGAAAGATCTATCTTTTCAAATTGTCACCCGAAAATTTTCCAAATAACTGGATTAGTCCCCAGATCACTTACCCGGGGTAAGTGAACTGGGGACTCAGGGTAAGCAGACTAGGGACGGAGGGGGGGAAGCAAAAATGCCATTTTTTACCCAAATCGACCCAAAATTTTCCAAATTGACCGGAATAGTCCCCAGATCACTTACCCGGGGAAGCACTCTGGGGACTAATTTTCCCTCAGGGTAAGTAGCCTGGGGACCAGTCCCTAGGCTACTTCCCTTTACTACTCACGTTTTTACTTTAATTTTTAATCAAACGATAAAAAATGAGAAGCTTGTCCTAATTCCAGGCATTTCCAGAGTACAAGCTAAACGTAATTTAAAACTTAAATGTGTCTTTCGGGAGAAAATGCTGGTAACCAGCAATCCGCTTTTCCTGTCGTGGTTTATTCCATTTCAGCGAAAGTAATTTTGTCGTCTGAAATTTGCTTTCATTATGGACGAGTCTAAATTTTTTATCGATCGATGAGTAATTCAGCTCTTGCACTACTTTTGCTAGCCAAAGCTCAACTTTCGGCTTCGTATATCAACAACGTCTTGCAATAGTTTTGTTATGTTAACTTAATCCTTCACCAGACAATCCCGAGTTATAACGACCCTAAGAAAGACAGCCTTTGAAAACAATGTGGGTTATAATGCTAGTAATCTGCATTTTCTCCTTTTTCCACAATGTTTTCTACTCGTTTAAAGACAAGTTCCATCGTTTGAGTCATATCTAATTTGTCGTCTACAAATGAGCCATGCTTTGTGAAAAGGGGGCTTAACGTATCTGCGAAAAGTATCGACTCAGGTCAGCCTGCGCACTCCGCGCAGGCTGATCTGGGCCGAAAATTTTCGCTATCGGTCAAATTTCTGTATGTCTAGGGGTCAATGTACCTCATAAATCCGTCGGTTGTTACACAAAACTGAATTTTATGGATCTGTAAGTATGTAATGACATGCTTGGTATCAGGTATCACGGAGATGCATTAAACCCCCTTCTGCCAGAGCATGGCTCAAATACTTCGAGGTTGAACGAGTCTATTTTTTTTCGTTTGGTAAATAATAAATGCGCCATGCTTTGTGAAAAGGGAATTTAATGCACCTACAAAAAGTATCGACTCAGGTCTGCCAGCGCAGTCCGCGCAGTCTACCTGTGTCGAAACGTTTTACTTTCGGTAAATTTTCTGCATGTCCAAGGGCCACCCTAACTCAGGATTCAGCCGTTTGTTAGAAAAAATGCATTTTAAGGATCCATAATTATGTGATGACTTGCTTGGTATAATACATAAAGGAGATGAATTAAATCTCTCCCCTTTGCCAGAGCATAGGTAAAATGTTACTGCCAATATCACGTAACGTTTATATAAATGCGACACGTCGCCGCGTTTAACGTACGACCTGTATATCAAAACTCTTCTCCTGCCAAATTCAAATTCTTGACGACTACACAAATTGATTACGTCGAGTTTGATAGCATTGAATCGGGTTTATATGGCAGAAACAATTAAAAGAGCAGCGAAGAATGTCGAGCAACATCAGACTGCAAGTATGTACAGTATCGTTTTCCCCATCGACATCGAAGCTGGAAAGACAAAACAGAGTTCTTCCAGTTAATGCTGGTAATTTAGTTGGAAGTTTCAAAACAAAAACTCGACAGAGTTCTATTTTTAAACGGAAGTTGATTGGTTGTCATGTAATCAATACTATTAAGGCTGGTGGCTACTTCTGTTATCAATACATTTTAAGGTTGGTGGCTTCTTATCTTAGAAAGTACCACCGAAGTTAGTGTATGCAGTGATTTATCACATCTTTACCTGGCTTTCATCACTAACACCTGTCTCCAATCACGGAACAAAACCTAATCAATGACAACTTCTTAAAAAGTGTGCGGGGGGGGGGTATCTTGGAAACATTTAAAAAATGAAATAGTAGAAGAAATGATGATGAAGTAGGCCTACTTAAAGTATGCTTAACTTCTATTGTTATGTAATTTATTGTTTCACGAAAACCTCAATCATTTACTATTTATATTATTTACACAAAACATGCCACTTCCCGAACCTATATATTCCATAAATCTTGACAAGTTATGTATAATCATACTTATGCAACGTAACTGCACCGAATCTTCTCATTTTCGGGCCGAATTTTCAGAATATCTGGGTCGGATATTCTCTAAAAGTGGTCGGTAATGGGCCATGGGTCGAATATTCTTGGGACCGAATCTGCTGGTATTGGCTATTTTTAGTAGTTTGGCCGCTTACGTTCACGATTTTTTAAGTGCGTACTGTGCTCAGCTGAGAACGTTCTCAAGCGACGTTAATAAGCAACGTCTGAGTTCAAAACTCCCGTGAGCAAAACTCAAGCCGTTGGGTACGGTTTTGTGCTGAGCATGAGATCGTTCTCAACATTTCTTTATAAGTACGCTCTCCACAACATACATACATGGTCACGAGCAGCAGGATAAGAGTTTTTACAATTTTTTACGGCAGGTGAACATAGGCGTAGCCAGGATTAAAATATTTATGTGCACAGTGAGGCACAAAGTGCTGATGGGAGAGGGGGCGGGAGGGTGGCATTTATTGTAAAGCATATTGGAATTCCCTAGTCATCAGTGCACCAATTTAATATCTTTTTAGTTTGAAAAATTTGTTCAGATCTAGAGAAAAATTAAAACATGTATATGGTATTGTAATTTACAACTTTGGTCGCGGATTTCTTTTTATACTCATGTGCGTATTGAACGTAATGGGCGCTACGCCCACGGGTAAACATTGAAAAATATGATTTTATACGTTACCAACTGCAGACAACGTTTTATTTTGCCTTGTAGCAGACAACAATTGGACATTAATATTTATGAAAATTGTTATGTTCTTTTTTCAATGTTCATAGCTTGTCATTTGCTCTTCGATTCATCATTTCTTGTTCATTACTTCAGTAAGCCATTATTTTTTTCTATGGGCCTGTTCTGGGACACTTCAAAGCCCTGGCATATTATTAGGGAAACCAAAGTATGAATAAGCTAGCTTTCACTGTGATATGACTGAAATAATGTTAAAAGTCGCGTGAAACACCCACGGAATCAATCAATAATTTCTGGCTCTTGCAACTCTTTTACAAGAAGCCTTCAACATGCATGTATATTACTTCTCTCAGATACATAATGAATTAGCGTCTAACATGAAGTATTGGTAGTCGGATAACATTCTGGTTTCAAAATAAAGAAGTTGTGAAAATTAATGGTCGTTTCACGGGTTTCACTTGTTTAAAATCTATAGGTAATTTTTCATTGGTACTGAAAACGGTGGTCGTATTTTGGGAATAGCAGGGTGCCCGTATTTCCGGGTTCATGATCATTGATCATTAAGAAGGGAAAATTCCATTCTGGCAAGAATCGTTAGTAATAGCGGGTTGCTCGTATTGCCGGGGCGGTCGTGAGGAGAGGTTTTGCTGTATTTACTTGATTTGTTTGGTTTGTATCATAGAAACCGTTGCTTAGCAAATAAAACTTTCTAGGCCCCTTTCATAGACCAGCTTGTGGAAATATTATGAGAAAATGACAAATGCTTGGAACGATAATTTCTTTTCTTTTTCCTCGATATTTTTCAACATATTCTATACTAGATATTTTTCTTTTCTTTATAAATTTCTCCTTTGTGTCAAATATGAAAACTTTCGGAATGTATAAACTGTATTCCATTAATGGATTAAAAACGTATTCCAGGATGAAAGGTTTCTTACTTGCAGCGGGCATCATTCAATTAACTCTTTACCAGACGACAAAACTTTGGACTCGTCCAAATTGAAAGCAGTTGCAGACGAGAAGTAAATTGTGCCTAAAATGTTGAGATTTGTCTTGATATTGGAAGTAAGTATTGTGGGAAAAGATGATAATGGAGGTTACCAGCATTTCTCCTTCTCCCACAGTTTTTTTCAAAAGGCTTTCTTCATAAGGTTCGTTAAAACTCGGGATTTTTAGGTAGAGGATTAAGCCTTTGAACACAAACTAATCAATTAACGCATTGAAAACAGATAAATACATAAAAATAATAATGCATATCGACTGATAAAAAGAAATATGCTCTGTCACAACGGGAGCCGATTAACTTTAAATTCTTTTATTACCTCCAAAACAAGTTTTCTGCAGATTTCTTTGGTGGTAATAATAATAATAATAATAATAAACGTTTAAAATAAGGATAACAGCATGTTCTCCTTTTCTTACAATGTTTTCTATCCTTTAAAATCCTAGTGCCAAAATTTGAGTCAGATGAAATTTCTCGTCTGCAAATCCATTCAGTTTGAATGCTTTCAATCTAGGACTAGTCTACCATTTTGTCATCTGGGCACGTATTCACCAACCGTTCTTAACAGCAATGCTAGTGCAGATAATTCTCATGAAATTTCTAAATTAAAAAGCAAGGAAGGTTCTCACCGGCTAAAGCACACGAACCAAGCTCTGTGAAAAGGGGGCTTAATGCCTCTGCAAAAAGTATCGACTCATGTTAGCCTGCGCAGTCCGCACATGCTGACATGGGCCAAAACTTTTTGCTATCTTTACATAATTTTCTGCATGTCAAAGGACCATTCTACCTCATGATTTGAAACAAAATGGATTTTACGGATCCTTAATTATTTGACAAATTGAGTTGGTAAAATGCATAACAGCAATGCTTAAGCCCCCTTTTGCCAGAGCATGGCTGAAACAGTGTGGCCAACCACAAATTCCGTAACTTATAATTTTAGAATAAGAGACTAAGAATGCAATCCGAGAACGGTTGGTGAATACGAACCCAGGCCAAAAGTAAAGTATTTCTTTAATGTAAAAAAAAGCCACAGAGATAAATCCTACCATGATGATTTTCTCGGCCCATCCACGGAGAAAGAGACTCTGTGGACATTCTGAGTGACGGAAAGTCGCCGCTTGTGGTCGCCGCCAGTCGCCATTCCAGGTATACCTGCCAGGAAACAACAACAAAAACACGGTAAGTGAGAACAACTTGTATGTCTGAGAATCGCCTATGAAATGCCCGAGGTAGCGACAAGCACGGCTTTCTATATCAAGGTCTTAGTCCTTCATTAGATTGTCAAGCGTCTGGACGACCCTTTGAAAACAATGTTAGAAAAGGAGAAAACGCATGTTGTGACCATCACTTTCTCCTTTTCTAACTATGTTTTATTTACTTAGTCAAAGACAAACCCAATCAATTGAACCTTAATCAATTTGTCGTCTGACAACGCCAAAAAAAATAGAAAGGCCCAAAATTTTGTTGTCTGGCAAAGAGTTGGAGTGACGTAGTTTCACTTAGTAGCGGCATGGTTGATGAAGTTTGTCATATACTTTACCTTTTTCTCTTTACCAAGCGACAGAACGCTTCGACTCATCTATTTTGCAAGCATTTCCAGATTACAAATTACGCATGACTTAAATGAAGGGATTTGTCTTTCAGGGAATAGAAAACATTGTGGAAAAAGGAGAAAATGCTGGTTTCCAGCATTTTCTCCTTTTTCCACAATGTTTTCATAAACCTTCTTTCTCAAGGTCGTTAAAACTCGGGTTTGTGTGGTAAAGAATTAATCTCGGCTGCAGGAGTACAAAACGAACCATCTATAATTCACGACGTACTAAGTGGCTTCAGACAAATATAGTGAAGTTTGAATTGTGTATTTTTTCTTTCAGGAAAAAGAGCGGATCAAGATCACACAGCACAGACTTGCGGTTTTATCTTTGTCTCATTTTTCGCAAAATCAGACAACATCAAAGTCGCGATATCTAAGATATGGTTAACTTTTTACCACACAATGGCCATGCTTTGACAACGCAAAGGAGGAAGGTTATCGAAAACATTGTGGAAAAATGGAGAAAACGCAAGTAACCAGCATTTTCCCTCTTTCTCACAATTTTGCGACCATTTCAAATACATATGAGCCGTTCTCTGGCAAAAGGGGGCTTAATGCATCTCCGTACTGCATAATACCAAGCAAATCATCACATAATTATGGGTCAATAATAGCCACTTTTTTTTATAACATCCGACTGAATCATGAGGGAAACTGTCCTTGAACATACAGAAAAGTTTCGGGTCGAGACTTTTCGCAAGATGCATTAAGCCCCCTTTTCATAGGGCATGGCTCATATCCCATCATTTGAGCCATTATTAAGTTATTCGTCTGCAAATGCATTCAGTTTGGACCAGTCTAAAAATTGTCGTTTGGTAAAGACAAAAGTGTGTAAGAAAAATTAGGAATTTTTATACTACATCGTGAAATTAATACCAGTCCTTTTTCGTTCCTGCAAAAAATCAATTTCAAATTGAGAGTAGGTTCTCATTTTGCTACAATATTTTTTTTTATGATTGCTGTACTTTGATATCTGATGATTATTCATGTTTTACAAAATGTCTTTTCAAAGGCAACTTTTACACATTTATTTCTGATGAATATTCATGCTTTACAATTTTTCTTTTTCAAAGGCAACTTTTACACTTTATATTTCAGAGGGCAATGGGTTATTTTGAAAAGGTCAATAGTTACTGCGCTTGTAAGGCAATATTTCTTTGGGGTCAAAATTGATCCATAAACAATGGCACAAAAATCTGTGATCCAAACATCAAGCTGTGAGATTTGTTCCTACGCACAAGTTGCCATGACTTCAAGCTCTATTTGACATGCTTTCTTGGAGAGAGCGACTCTTGATTGAGGAAAAAAATATAAGAGAGAGAAAACTTTTTTTCTTCCGCACTGTTTTGCACAGTACCTTGAGCTTTATACAGCAAGAATTTTACCATCACCAAGGAAATAAACAGATTCTTATAAAACATTTTGATTTTGAACGAGCGAGCAAAAGGCTAGGGCAGCTTATGTCATAGCGTGGTTTCCGTCGTCCGTCTGTCCGTCTGTCTGTTCGTCCGTCCGTCTGCAGGATGCACTCAACAATAATTGTATACGTAAAAATGTACTTTATGCATTCTAGTCAGTAAAATTAAAACCTCTAGGTAGCTAAGCGCGATAAAACGAGCTTTTGCAGACATTGTATATTGCGGTAAGACTGCACAGAGAGTGCAGTTTGATCTTGAATGTACACTTTCCACTATGGTGAGCTTTTCATTTCGAAAATAACTTTGAATATGCAATATTTATGTTTCTTTCTATGGGATGTAAAACAATCAAATAACTAATTTTACCGTTAAAAGATTAAGAAAGTTCTTTACAGGATTATTGAAAGATTAGAACAAAAGACGAAGTAATTGCTAAGTACTTACTGCGTTGCTTTGTTATTTGCCCTTACCCTGCCGAATTTGAGGTGTCTACCATTACAAAAATAGATTTCATGAAGTTTATTGACATTGGATTGGGTTCACATGACCGACAGTGCTGATAGAACAGTGGAGAGTGTAAAGCAAGATCAGCCTGCACGTATGTGCAGGCTGATCTTGTTTGACACTCTCCGTTAAATACCTTCGTGGTCGCGAACGGCAGCAGAAGAATTAGTACATGTTCCTGAGCTATTATTCAGTTTTACAGGAAAAAATGATAAAATAAAAAAAAAAATTCGTTACCGTCACACACTCGTAACACAAAGTGGGCTAATTAATCACTGAAAACTGTACTGTGTTGGAGCGCATAATTTTAATGTACAATTTTCGTCCCATGTAAATTACATTTTAGAATAAAGGTTTTACCTGCTGCATATTAAATACATGATAATTATTCTGCTGTGCGCTCATTTTCGTGATTTGTCTTTCACTTTTACCTGTTGCCATATGTTTTATTTAACACGTCGATGACAATAACTGCAGAAAAAAAAATGTCTTGTAGCAAACTCTTTTTCAACCACTGTGGTGAGAATTTGCGTTTAGTTCTGGCCTTTGATTAGCCTACGACACGTAGCGTGCCCAGATCCCTCTTTCAGTGAAGCCTTGGTATGGAGGCAAGATTTCAGATTGTCATTTGGGCCAAAGATATCGTACGATGATCGAATACTGTAAGGTTAATCGTACGCCCCTTCCCTCCTCTGCTATTTCAAGGTTGCCGTACGGTGCATGAGAAGTGCCTGTACTGTGCCCATAATGTCCCACTGATATTGATCAATCACCCTACGTCAATTCAGTGGTTGCAAGGCCACGGCCGTGTGGGCCGCATTGCGATCTATAGGTCTACACATTTTCCAGTGGGCTATAAACTTTTTCTCTCGAGATTTTCTTTTTATTTCAACAGTTGTTTCAGACGAGTGAAAAAACGGAGATGGCATTAATACCAGCACCCAGGTTCAGACTCCGAGTGGCGGACATGCTATTACAATGTAGGCAGAAAGACAGATGACAGCAGAAAATGTGAAGTTACACACATTTGTCATACACGAATGCCCCAAAACTACAGGATTATCGCATAGTCACCAAAACAATCCGCATGGAAAACAGCTGGGCTCTATAAAATTTGTGACCGAAGGCTGCAGTCACTGCCCTATGACTGCAAGATTTCCATACAATCTCCGCAAGGTCTCCGTACAGCTTTGCCCTGGGCCGTCACCGAACGCCCGTGAAAGAAACCGCACAATGCTCTTATACAATGTACACATACACCTTAGCCACTTATAATGCCTAAAAAAAATGAACTAAAAATTGTTATCCAGACACATAGACATAATTGTGATGGCAAATATGCCAGATGGTGGTGAAAAAGGGCATTGTAACCTACAAGGCTCGCATTTTTGGAAAAGAAGCTGTAGTAAAAGAGAGTCTATTACATGACAAAAAAAAAAAATGTCTGCAGATGGTAACTTGTTAAAGGTGATGAATGGAGGTGACAAACATCGTTTGTCATCCAGAAAATGTTACAGCGTACGTAAAACCTTGTCATTTTACATCTAACTGAAAATTTACTTTGTACGAAGCATCAACCTCTTCCCTTATAATGGCTCCGTTTGACTCTTGCTGAGGACTTTGTCACAATTGTAGATGCATACATCCCCCCTTCCTATATTTTGTTATATGAATTATACTAATGGTGCATTTTACGACACAAGTAACTGTAATTTATCCCGTAGCTTGCTTTTTGAGGATATTACGAGCTCTTCCACCATGATGTAGTTAGTTCCAGAGGTCGATCCCGTCCATCACAGGAATCTAAGCCAGAACCTTTGTTATTAAAGCCACGTGATTTACTCAACACTACTGTCCCCAACAATTTTGGGATTGTTTGAGAATCCGTCAGATTATTACTTCATATGCACGAAACTAAAGAAAAAGAAACGACCAACAGACGTACAGGATTGTGATGGAGAGGTTATCCAAGAATGAAACATGCTCTGCCAAAAAGGGGTTTAATGCATCTTCATGATGCATAATTCCAAGCAAGTCACCGCATTATGGACCCATACAATCCATTTATCTAACAATCGACTGCTTCATGAAGTAAGATGGTCCTTGGACATGTGGAAAATTGACAAATGGCAAAAAGTTTTGATTCAGGTCAGCCCGCGCTGACTGCGCAGGCTGACCTGGGTTGCTACCTTTAGCAAATGCATTAATACCCCTTTTCACATAGCTAGGCTCAAATGTTGGAGCAAATACTTTTAGAATTTGATCAATTTCTGTTAATAGCTCAATGTTTTCAGAATTCCTTCATTGCAGGCGTTTGAAAATTGTCTGCAATTGGTGTAAGGTCACATGATTGAGGGGAAATTTTTTTGTGAACTCTCTGTGGAAAATATGACGTACAACGGTCTTCGTGGTTAGTAATACAAACAATTTCTTCATTTATCACATTTTTTTCGACTGTCTATACGTAAATCCAATGAATCAGTGCATAAAATTTTGTAAACAGTATGATAAGGGGTCAAATGACTATGAAGCGTCTGTGTGACCTCGCTGAGGACATGCTGACGCACAAGATTTTGAGTAATGTTGGTTTGTGTGAAAGGTTGTTTTCATACCGTAAGTCTAGGGCCAATTTTCCCCTACCAGTCTTAATTACGTACTTAATTTTAAACAAAATAGATCCATAACTATATGATGCCTTGTTTGGTATGATGCATCACGGACATGCTTTAAGCCTACTTTCCAAGAACGCCGCTTAATTACTCAGTTACTAGTATATAAACCATGCTCTGTGAAAAGGAGCTTTTATGCATCTGCAAAAAGTATCGACCCAGGTCAGCCTGCGCAGTCCGCGCAGGCTGACCTGGATCGAAACTTTTTCCTCTTGCTCAGCTTTCTGCATGTCCAAGGTGCATTCTACCTCACGATTCAGTCGGTTGACATGATTATGGATCCATAAAATATGATGATATGTTTGGTATAATGTATTACGGATTGCATTAAACCCTCTCTTGCCAGAGCGGCGCTTAATATAAACTCGGAGTGGTGCGTTTTTAATGTTTGACAGTATAATCATTATACTATATACGTGTTCTTATGGTGAAGAATTTCTCCCTACAGTATGATGACAAGACATGTCATAAATATCACATAATTTGTTCTTAAAATGATATTAGAGCAAGGTCAAGGTGAATTTAGCTTCAAAACGTGTTTTAATACCTCTCGCCTTTCCGCTGGTTGGAGAATGTACTACACGCAACAGTGGCCTTGCTTGGATGTGTGGCGTCTAGCGCTTAAAACCGTTTTCAAACATATCAGGTTGCCCAGCACATTCATCAACTATCTGATTGCTCGTCCTATGCCCCCGTCACAACAAACTAGTTCGTAGAACGTCTTACCCCGTCCTAACAAAATCGTAAAACGGGTTGCGGTCGGGGTAGAACGTGTAATTTTGGCTTAATAATACCAATATTGCACCACGTCGTAACACGTCCCTAATAGGATCGAAGTACGGCAGTTCCACTTGTAGAACGTCTATCTCGTTTTAAGTACGTTGTCACTCTGTCTAATTACAGGACGGGATGGACGGCAAAAGATTTTGAGCATGCTCAAAGTTCTGGAGCACCCTTCCCGTCCTAGCCCGTCCATGAAGTTCGTAAACAGATCGTAAAAGGTTGCTACTACGTCCGCTCCGTTCGAACAGAGTCTGAGTCCGTTTGGCAACAATTTTCGGAACGTAGTGAGAACGAGTTCGGTGTGACGGGGGTATTAGCAGTGAAAGCTAGTGGTATGTTTTTTTTCAGTTCCTTTTCGGCCAATTCTACCAATCAACCTAATATTATTTAACCTCTTGCCGGGTAATTCCGTGTTTACACAGCCCCAATAAAGAAGACTTCTGGAGACATACTTAGCGGGATAGGGAGAAAATAATGGTAACAAGAAGAAAATTCTCTATATAGACCATTTCATTACAAGAAGACATTATACAAACGACAAACATTTTTGGAGAGAAGGGAAATCGACGAAAAACCGTTTACCGACCGATAGCTCCATATATAAATGATTTTAGGGGCAAAATATAGTATTTTGTGTAGAAATGGGATAACCTTTTATCAAACAATCCTGTGTTTTAATGAAACTACACTGTAGACAGTAGTTTTGAAAACAATGTAGGGAAAGGAGAAAATGCTGTTAACCAGCATTTTCTCCTTTTCCTACAATGTTTTCTAGCCTTTCAGACACAGATTCCATACTTGAACCACAATTAAGATGTCGTCTGCAGGTATTTTCAATAGAAACTAGACTACAATTGTTCTTTCGGTAAAGCGTAAGGCAGGAAAAGTTTCGAGTATTTCCAACTAATTTACACTTTTAAATGTTCGACAATATTTGTTCTCTTTGTACAAACATGGTATTACAGGAAATCGATATTTTCCTGTTATTTACATATCGTCTGTCGCGCTATCTAGATTATCGATAGTAATGTTTAAATTTCGGTATCAGTTGACTTCATACCCAAATGTTTCCACTTTCAAAATTACCTCCCTTAGAAGAATAGTGATAAAAAACACGTATTAAAATAATTCAAAACAATTTGGGCACAAATGATGTGATTTATCTCAGAAAAGGTTGAAAGCATTGTGGAAAAAGGTGACAATGGTGGTGGTTACCAATATTTTCTTCATTTCCCACAATGTTTTCAAAAGCTTTCATCCTAGTCAATATTCGTGATTGTTTGGTAAAGGGTTAAGGAGGAAATCTATGTTTTCATCGTCCTTCAAAACTCTGAAAACGTTTAGTTCTTCACTGAGTAAGGCAATACTTTGTAAACTGTCCATAAATTAATGAACATAATTAAGTGTCGAAATAAATATTTCCTAAGCCATTCCCTAATGGGATACACAGTTAGTTTATCCATTTTCAGTTTTCGCGTTAGTAGTTCGAACGATTAAAAACGTGTTTGTATATATGGGCTCCTATTCAAATATGAGTGCGTACGATGACGTCATAAAGATAGACAGGTGCGTCAATTGTAAAGGGACACCGGTTCACTGATTATTCAATTCCTTATTCAGTTCCTTACGCTTGCAGGTCTTTCAGGTCTCTTTGCCCAATGATGGACTTCACTAAACTTTAAGAGGTACTGTATCACACTCATTTAAAAAAATATCTTAGTAAAACTTTTTATTGCATCAGCAACGTCATATGGAACGTACTTAACATTAATTTCTCTCTAGACCCATGATGTTCCCTCAAGGAAATCTTATGTCTGCATGAAAGGATGTCAAGCAGAAATTAAGATTTCTACCAGCAAAGCTAATCCTCTCAATGACCAAGAAAACCTAAATTATTTCTGAATGGACTTTGGAGATTTTATTCATGAAAATATGACTGTGTTGCATAATACATCGAATTTAACAATACTAACTGTATCTATACGACTTATCTGACTAAATCTATTTTTATATTTGAAATGCATGACAGATTGGCTCAAGAATAATTGCGAGCATTTAGTGTGTATAAACTCTTCCAGATATTGTCAGAAAAAATTCTGATCATGAATTCATTCTTGGCAACGGGAGGCTGCTCCTCCTTCATTCGAGATAAGGATGGTCATGAAAATACATTTCTGATATAGAATCTATTTGATCACCGCTAAGTAAATAGGTTCCAGCTGAAATTTGGTTGGATAGGCTTAGTTCTGTAATGTTTAGAGATTACAATTACGTGTATTTAGAATGCTGTTGACTTAAAGAGGAAAAATTTACATGTTTTGCAAAACAATTAATCCAGCTTGTACCAGGAGAACAAAGGAATGTCATGGATGACAATGCCATCACTAATAATTTGTTGGTATATGAAATAATCAATAAGTTATATCTCACCAACCACCTCCTAACACCTGGATCTGTATTCACCAAAATTTCTTGATTTCATTCTTAGCCTTATGCTAGATTTAGAAAGTAGCACAACTTCTGATTGGCTGAGCCATTTGGTTTAGCCAATCTCAAGTTGTGTTACTTTCAATAAGAGAATAAGACCAAGAATATTCTAAACAATGGTTGGGGAATACGGACCCTGGAATGTAGCGATGCAGGCTTCCAAAAGCCCGGGCTTTAACATCAATTTTGGGAGTATGCCTTTTCCTGGAAAAACAACGAAAGGAAGTCCCGAGGGCATCGGTGCTCTGTCCACATCTCTTTCTCTTGGGATTTGTACCGAACGTGCCACCAAGTCTTGAAGCTACACTGTCTAGAATGGTGACATTCACATTCTTTTTGATGTTAGAAGATTTACAGAGAAGCCTTACTAAAGTCTAGGCAGCCTAAACACGTTTTTAAGAAGACATTTAAACTTTCCTAAATAGAGAATTCTACAAATATGCTAATTTTTGTGGCGTTTTGTTGAAGGAAATAAGATGTCTAGGTGAAATTCGCCCAGTATTTAGTATCTGATGTATCAGTGAATAATGCCATTTATATGACTTTGCCACAAAATATGCTTTACTATCCTCGCGAGGTTTAAAAAAAATAAATTCATACGTGTAGTAAGGTCGTTTTGAAAGAACGCTTCACAATGACCTTAGCGTGTCCGTGGCCATGTGGTGCTGATCAAATGTGAAGGACGTTGCACTGTATAAGTTATAATTTAAAAAGCGATACTTCTGGATTTCTGCTTAATTCCATCTTCTTTCTTTTTTATATTGAATTACTTTCTGATGAGCCACTGACCAAATGACTGGGCGGATGCCAACCACAACGGCATAGGCCTATGGTTACATTTGGTACGACCGACCAAAAGTAGCTTTCTAGCACTCGGAACCTGCGGGACCAAGACCGATATCGAAGTTCATTTTACGCGGTTTGTGCGGTGCAGTGTTGGAACTGGGCCCTTATTTATCAACATCTCTTAATTGCATTCTTAGTCTTATTTAGAATTCAGAAAAAAACACAAGTTAAAGGTTAAGTCAGTCAGAAAGTGTGCCCCTTTCTTTCTGAAATTTCTTAAAGAACCAGACTAAGAATTTTATTAAAACCCTTTATCGAACAATGTTCTGTTATAACAACATTGAAGAAATGGCTTTTCAAAACATTTTTGGAAAAGGAGAAAATGCTGGTAGCTAGCATATCCTCTCTCCTCCCACAATGTTTTCTACATTTAAAAGAAAGCAATAACCTTTTGAACTATTATGAAATTTCTTTCTGGAAACGTTTCCAATTTGGAAAATCTAAATGGTTTTCGTTTGGTAATAACTAAAGAATAATTACAGAGTATTAGCCTTGTCACATCAAAGTTTCCCTTTAACCATTAGGGCGCTAAAAGGATGGAACGGTCGATTTCAATAAGGAAATGACAGTCAAAACATTGCTGCTTCAAGGTTATTTTGGTCGGAATAGTAGCACAGTAGCACACAGTAGGAGAGTTCAGGTTCTGTGCAGTCTGATCTCGATCTTTACTATTCATTAAAGCAACCAAAGATTATATCAGTGCATATGGATGAAGATGAAAAACTCATCATTCCAAGGATGCTCAACGCGACCCAATATCCTTTTGCGGTCTTCGTAGATCATGATCAGACTACACAGAATGTACCGTCTGATCCTGGATCTACGGTTACCGATATAGTGACTTTGTCAGGCGAAAAGAAGATTAGCACAGCACTATTTGGATCTGTAACTTTTTTACTTAATTCCGTCTGAAGTTTAAAGGGAGCTGTTAAGATATTTGTAACCATACAAAACTTAAATATTTGTCAATGAATTTGGTAAGATAATAGCTAGCAAAAGATCAACAAATACCAGTGAAAAGCATAAGAAAAAATACTTTGATGGCATTTCTTTTATGTGCTATGCAGCCCTCTAATATATTTCGCGCCAATGTTTCGAAAAGACTTAAGTGGGGATGTCACATGAACGATAGCATGCGTCGATTATGTTGGATGGTACCCAAATAAGCATGATGACGTCATACCTGATCTCATTGTTCAAGCGCCCAAACTGCACCTTTTTACTGTAAGTAACGGTCCAAATTTTTACCCTCTCAGAAAAATAAATTTGTTGTATTAATATTCAGTGTTATACAAGAAATTTTGATTTACAACTAGGGAATATAAATAGGTCCCCTTAAGGATTAAACTATACAATGGAACGGTACTTATTTTATTTCATGGCTCTCTTATGCATGTCTTTTTTATCTTGTTATATATTAGAAAATTTGTGCAGCACGATTTTGATATATTAGAAAATTTGTGCAGCACGATTTTGATCTACATGTATATCGGAATGTAATGCTAAGGGTTTTACAACTTTAAACAAAACTTGTTTTTCGCTTGCCATATGTAAAACAGATCTATCTACCATGTCATGTGTTTGAAAATGCATGTTAAATACGTTTTTCAAAGATTCAAAAGACAGCAAACACGATTTTGAGGTAAAACACATTCTATGGAATGTATCGTATTTTTCTTTGTTGAATGCAAGTCCAGTCTCGAAAGGAATCGTTAATTCAAAGCCTTGGTCGGTGTCTCAGTCAGTACTGTAAAGTGGCTTCAATGTAATACAGCGGATGCCAGTTTGAATTCCAGCTGTACATACTCACGGTCAAAGGTTTCACAAAAGTAGAAGGAAAAATTCCACTCATACTGCTGAGCATTGCTTGGCAGGTGCTTATGTAAAAAATGTACAAGAAAATATGTATAACTAGTTCATAAGCTGATCCATTGTCCGCTGTGACATGGGTGGATGCCTATAATTAGAAGTTATGTTTGATAATATTTGCTTATCATCGGAATATGACCCCTCATTTCCTCTAATTTTGTGTTCATGTAATTTCAGATTATTTAGTGTTTAAATATACATAATAAGTACATAAAACGAGAAACAACATCTCCCTAATTCAAGCACCCAGAAGAGCTACTACGCTTCTTCCAGTAAATTGGTTCTTTCGGATTTCGACGAAACCAAGGCTTAAACTTGGCGAAATTAAATTCATGCTGATGTGTTTTACTATCGAGATATTGTAGCTTGTCTTTAGAAAGTGTGGCAAAGACTATAGAATAATAGGTGCAAAATCGATTATACAATCTATTCTGGAAAAAATCAATCTATTAAAGCTTATATAGCCTCTATTCTCCACTGCTGGCATAGATATAAAAGAAACATTCACGACTGATATGGTTTTGCGCAATATTGTCTTGCCTCACAGTTGAGATCCTGCGTGGCTCAGTAGTGAAGGGATAGGATTCGCAGCCTACAGGCCCAGGGATGGATCCCCAATCATGGCACTGAGTTTTACAAAGGATTGTCATTGGGCAAAACACTTTAGAGCGATGGCCTAGCACTGGTAAAACCCGGGAAACTGTCGCCGTGATATAATTGAAATAATGTTTAAGGTGTATTACATACTACAGCGTTCAATCAAAGATCAAGCTTCCAGTACAGTGGTATACTTACGGTGGCACAAAAGTGACATGGAAGATATATTTTATACTACGTGCGCACGTAATAGTTATTACGTGCGCACGAATTAGTTAATACGTGCGCACGTATTAGCTACTGCGTGCGCACGTACTAGCTACTGCGTGCGCACGTAATAACTAATACGTGCGCACGTAATACTATTGCGTGCGCACGTATTAGCTAATACGTGCGCACGTATTAACTAATACGTGCGCACGCAATAGTATTACGTGCGCACGCAGTAGCTAATACGTGCGCACGTATTAACTAATACGTGCGCACGTATTAACTAATACGTGCGCACGTAATAATCGACCAATCAGTTTATAAGGAACAGAAGCCATATTGTTGCGAGGGAAGGGCAAAATTACATTGGTCCAACACGGCAACAGATGTGCATACATCTGACACCCAAGTAAAAAATCAAGTAGAGCTATTATTTCTTAAATCGTTTAGGCATACTGCGATTATTTTAAGTATCTGTACCTTGGTACGGTACAGTAACTATTAATACTCTAGCCTACGGTCCATCGAATTACCCCAAACCACCCCAAAACACCCCAAACCACCCCAAAACACCCCAAACCACCTTTTATCATATAAAATTAATACTGTGGTGGGGTTGGGGGTGGAATGATTTGTAGGGTACGAAAGACTGATGAGCTATACAAGGAGTTTTGTCACCGAAAACTACCCAAAACACCTCAAGAAAACAAAAAAGGCGTTTAAAGTGATATCATTTTACAACGGTTTAAGATGCAGGAACAGTATAAATCAAATTGAAAATGGCATACACAATAATTAATTTTCCTTAAACTGAAATATCTATGGTTCAAAAGATGTAGTTTGAATGCCTAACACCGTGGACCCCAATCAGACTGTTACTTTAGTAGCAGTCTGATGATCTGGCTGCACAATGTTTGCATATATCTAACTTCCCTAAAACTTATATAAATTACGGTATCTGTTGCCATTCTGACTACATATAGTTTGGAGGCACGAACGAACTTTTTCAGGCAGTCAGACATGACCAAACATTATGGACCCAGATCAGACTGCTCCTTCAAGGGGCAGTTGGATCTTCATGGGCGGATCCAGAGGGGGGGACCGGGGGTCCGGACCCCCCCTGGAATTTTGGAAAAATGTGGTTATCGGATTCGTGAAATGGTACTGGTTTGATATTGCACAGCATTTATGTAAAATACAGTCATGAATATAAAAAATAAACGGTTCTAAATGTGGAGACCTCCTCATGGTTAGAACTGGAAACGTTGACTTACATCCACTGAAATCCGAAATCAAAGTATCATATAATAAGAAGAGTGCGTTTGCGGTGGGACCCCCCCTGAGAAAGATATCTGGATCCGCGCATGATCTGGGTCCACAAAGTTTCCCTTTCTGACAGCATGACTACATATAGTTTGGAGGTATGAGCGAACTTTTTCAGACAGTCAGACATTAGCAAACATAATGTACCCAGATTAGACTGCTCCTTTAAGGGGCGGTCGGATCTGGGTCCACAAAGTTTGCCATTCTGACAGCATGACTACATATAGTTTGGAGGCATGAACGAACTTTTTCAGACAGACAGACATGACCAAACATAATGTACCCAGATTAGACTGCTCCTTCAAGGGGCAGTCGGATCTGGGTCCACAATGCTTGCCATTGTGACTACATATAGGTTGGAGGCATGAACGAACATTTTCAGACAATCAGACATGACCAAACATAATGTACCTAGATTAGACTGCTCCTTCAAGGGGCAGTCGGATCTGGTTCCACAATGTTTGCCATTCTGACTACATATAGGTTGGAGGCATGAACGAACTTTTTCAGACAGTCAGACATGACCAAACATAATGTACCCAGATCAGACTGCTCCTTCAAGGGGCAGTCGGATCCGGGTCCACAATGCTTGCCATTCTAACTACATATAGAGGCATGAACGAACTTTTTCAGACAGTCAGACATGACCAAACATAATGGACCCAGATCAGACTGCTCTTTCAAGGGGCAGTCGGATCCGGCTCCACAATGTTTGCCATTCTGATTACATATAGTTTGGAGGCATGAACGAACTTTTTCAGACAGTCAGACATTATGGTCCCAGATCTCAGTGGGGCCAAAAAGTCTCTAGCGCATGTAATGCATGTAGTCCTTTTATCCTTAGGCTAACGTGACAGGACGTAATATAGATATTTTTTGTTAAAAGTGATCCTTACCCAACAATTCAACCAACCCTTACTGTATTAATAATTTTATATCATATAAAAGGTGTTTCGGGGTGGTTTGGGATGTTTTGGGGTGGTTTGGGGTGTTTTGGGGTGGTTTGGGGTAATTCGATGGACCGTAGGCTAGAGTATTAATAGTTACTGTACCGTACCAAGGTACAGATACTTAAAATAATCGCAGTATGCCTAAACGATTTAAGAAGTAATAGCTCTACTTGACTTTTTACTTGGGTGTCAGATGTATGCACATCTGTTGCCGTGTTGGACCAATGTAATTTTGCCCTTCCCTCGCAACAATATGGCTTCTGTTCCTTATAAACTGATTGGTCGATTATTACGTGCGCACGTATTAGTTAATACGTGCGCACGTATTAGTTAATACGTGCGCACGTATTAGCTACTGCGTGCGCACGTAATACTATTGCGTGCGCACGCATTAGTTAATACGTGCGCACGTATTAGCTAATACGTGCGCACGCAATAGTATTACGTGCGCACGTATTAGTTATTACGTGCGCACGCAGTAGCTAGTACGTGCGCACGCAGTAGCTAATATGTGCGCACGTATTAACTAATACGTGCGCACGTAATAACTATTACGTGCGCACGTAGTATAAAATATATCTTCCATGTCACTTTTGTGCCACCGTATATACTACAGATAAGTTTCATAGACATTCTTATCAAAGTACCTAGGTTATCAGTCAGATAAAAAATGAAAAAAAAAAAACTAATTGAACACTTCGATTTCTATATGATAACGTAAGTGTATTACACACTTTATTCCTTTACAATCCCGACTTTTAACAACCCTGACGGAGAAAGCATTTGAAAACATTTTGGGAAAAGGATAAAAAACGGATAACCAGCTTTTTCTCCTTTTCTCACAAAGTTACCTACCTTATCAAAAACCGGAAACGTCATTTTATCAACATTTAAGTTGTCGTCTTTAAATGCTTTCAATTTGCTCCAGTCCAAAATTTTGGTAAAAAATTAAAGCTTTACCGAACAACGAAATTTGAGACTTGTTCCAATTAAGAGCACTTGCAGATGACAAACTCTTACAAAACCATTATATATATATATATATGTGTGTGTGTGTGTGTGTGTGTGTGTGTGTGTGTGAGCTATGCTCTGGCAAAAGGGGGCTTAAAGCATATCTATGATATATGACATCAGCCACTCATCACAGTATTATGGATCCATAAAATTCGTTTTGTATAGCAACCTACTGTATCATGAGGTAGATGTAAAACTGGTCCTTTGACATGCAGGAAATCTATTGAAAGCAAACAGTTTTGGCCCGGGTCAGATTGCTCAGAATGCGCAGGCTGACCTGATACTTTTCGATACTTTTTGCAAATGCAGTAAGTCTCTTATTCACAGAACATGGCTCATATAATTGGCCCGCAACATACGAAATGAGACCTTCGAACATTTGCGTAAAGTGCCGTCTCGGATTAGCCTGTGCAGTCCGCGCAGGCTAATCCGAGACGGCACTGTATGTCTACATAAGATTTTTCATACAGTAGACTTTCGTGAAACAGAAATTCGCACATAAACGGGAAGTGTCGTCTCGGATTAGTCACAGGCTGCACAGGCTGATCTGGAACGACACACTTTTACGCATATGTCCGAAGGTCATTTTTCGTGTGTTGCACGCCTATTATATGAACTCGACTTTCTTCGATGGTTGTGGATACAATCCGCTTATAAGCTTGACTACGACTCGTTCCATTCGAACATCGGGCTTCAGTCTAAACCCCGGCCGGGTAGCTCAGTGGTTAGCGTATCTGACATGTGACCTGGTGGTTGGGGGTTCGATACCCGGGTGAGGCAAACTTTTTTTTCGGCGGTTTTTCCCCACTCGCCGATGATGCATGTGAGAGAAGTAGTCAGTGACTGAAAGAAAAAAATCAAAATCAGATATGACCTTCCATCAAGATCGATTCTGTCGATTCTATCATCAGTATGCTGCAAAGGTGCAAATACGGACGGCAAAGATCACTTTCTGCGATGTCTGATATTAATCTATGCCGTCCGCAAAAAAAAAAATCTATTTTCGCCAGCGCCAAGAAAGGGTTGAAAGACGGAATATTACTGTAACTACTTGTTAATAAAAAAAAAAGGCTGCAAAAACCTCCAAAATACAGCTCTGCTTCGGTCTACTTACCCAGGAAACTGAGGTTATTTTCCGAGTTTGACGCACTCTTAATCATGTTTATGCCAAGATCCGATCTGGTTGTCTCCCAGTTATTGTGCAAGGAGTTATGATATTCCGTGTTGCAAGTATTACATACGATAACACCGTTTGCTTTGTAGTCGAAACCCTCTGTAGACTGCGATAACATGTTACGGGTTTAAAACATAAACTATGACATCAAATTCCTTGTTCCAGTTGAAATAAACTTGTCTGCGTTTTTTTTTTTTTTTTTAATTTCACGTTAAAATGTACTGTTTCTCTCTGTTTCTTTTTCTGCTGCATGCAATTATTCGTTTATTTTGCAGAAAAAAACTTAAATCACTCACTTCTTTATTACAACACTAATTTTAAGAGGTTCTTGTATTTCTTGAATCAGATTTACTTTTCACTGAGTTTAACTCTTGTCTCCAACAAAAATGCATCTTTGAAATTCCAACTATCTCCACTGAAACAGAAAATCCCCTGTTGCAGCATGTTGTGCTATTCCCTGTCACCAAAAGTGTCCCCAACGTTGAAGTGCCACATTGTTTCACAATAGATATGAGCCATGCCCTGCGAAAAGGGGGCTTAATGCATCTGCGAAAAGTATCGACTCAGGTCAGCCTGCGCAGTCCGCGCAGGCTGACCTGGGCCGAAACTTTTCGCTATTGGTCAATTTTCTGTATGCCCATGGACCAGTTTACCTCATGATTCAGTCATTTGCTATTATGGATCCATAATCATGTGATGGCTATCTTGGTATCATGCATTACGGAGATGCATTAAGCCCCCTTTTACGAGAGCAAGAATAATATTTTCTTGAGAAGAGTCCGTGGTGCAATATTAATGATAAAGATCTATTACTTTGTTTGATACTCTGAATTGAAAGTCAAAGATGTAAGAATTATGTTTTTTTTTTATATTGTCAGCATTGATGTATCTCCAAAACAATATCAAGCTGAACTAGCGCTCGTGCCGGCGGGGCTCGTCTTTTTGTTCGTCTGAGGTTGAAATACGAGGGTATGCGCTTCCACCGCTAGCAATACGACAACAGTGCCAAGGCGATAGCTGCATATTTAATGACTTTCGATATTGATACATCTGTTATGTCATGTTTGAAAGATATTACGTCCCTGATTTGACCTTAACAGAAGCAGATCTATTATCTTTCAAGAGACTGAAAGACAATATCTCAAGGTCGACTATAAGTGCCAGTACAAATTTCTCAGTTCAAAGTTAGTTATGTTTTGAATCAGACGCTTGGTATAGCGAACCTACGGTGTCCATTGAGAAAATTTGGCAAAATCAGGGTGAACGTCTGCACCGTTTGATAGTTTTCGACACGAGATTGCATTCTGCTGAATGCTATGACGTCATATTAATTTCTCTCTCACGTATAAAAGTTACAGCGCGTTCGTTCTGTGCAGTCTTACCTTAACCGATTGAGTCTACAAAAGCCCTAGAAGCCAAGTCGGTTGTTATGTGCATCAAGGACCTGGTGTCATCGCCACTTCGCGCCTAAAAAACACGTCAATTATGTTCAGTCCAATGATAGTTGAAATAAAAGAAATCTTCACTATCTGGGTTCGCATTCGCCATTTACCAGTACTGCTAAGTATTGTTTTAATTCTCCATAACAATACTTCTTCTTCTCAATAATAGAATTCTTTAAGTTAAGGGCGCCTTTAGACCTACAACCACGCGTAAACAAAAATCAATGGCAGCATATATGAGGGTACAGTCACACGCAGTCATCTCTACTACGAAGGCACATTTCATTGCGTAGTGTAAAATAAATAAATTAAGGCTTTAACGATTTATGTACGTCACGGACGCCGGGTAGGTTCCGATAATATCGCACTGTCTCGCGTGACTAGTTTATTTTCTTACTATATATACAAAAGAGTGCTCAAAGAGAGATAATTCTATCGGACTGGCGATAATAGGTATACTAGCAATATGTTTGGTTGATACATTCGTTTTAGATTTGAAGTGTCTAAACAGTAATTAATGTATTATAACCCTTTAGAAAACGACAAAATTTTAGGCGCAAAATTGAAAGCATATACAGACGACAAAGTAGATGTAACTGAAAAGATGATTCCTGTCTTTAAAAGTGTACAACATATTATTGGAAAAAGGAGAAAATGATGCTTTTCCCACAATGTTTTAAAAAATATATTGCCTTCTGGTTGTGAAAACTCGGGATTATGTGGTAAAGGGTTACAACAACATTTGCTTAAGTGATTAATTAAATTTCGAACTTTAAAATATATGGTTCAATTGATATGAGCTTAGAAGAAAATTTTAATTCATTAAGGACAGTGCAGATCTAAAATCAAACTGCACGGAAGGTAGCTTATGTAAACAGGACTATACAGTCCATAAAAAATGCAGACTCGTCCAAATTGAAAGCACTTGTAGCCTACAATTTAAATTTGGCTCAAATGATTGATTTGTCTTTGATAGGAAAAGGACATTGTTGGAAAAGGGCCAAATGTAGGTTAACAATATTTTCTCCCACAATGCTTTCAAAAGACTTCTTTCTCGGGGCCTTTAACACTCGGGATTGTGCAGTAAAGGGCTATGGCACAAACATCTAGTATGACTTTAATATTTAATAAATTCAGCCTGTGGTGTAAAGATTATCGTTTTCATTTCAGATTAAATGTGGATAAAGATTTAATACTGACAAACTAGACCGTCGGATGGTCATAGACCCCCTCTCCCCCACAAGGGGAGTTTTGGACACTATGATTTCTCAATACAGCAATATATAAGCTACAAAATGAGACATGTTAGCCCTCTGAAAGTGGTAGCTTAACGGAGTAACATCAAAATTACGTACGTCACCCTCAATAAATTCAAGGATCTCCTGATGATAATGATAAAGTATTCCTAGCTGCAGCAACACAAATGTTTTGAGCTTTCTAGGTGGCCAGTTCAATGCAGGGTGGTTTCTTCAGTGATGTGACACAAAAAAAGAGTGTTACCAATGTTACATTTTGTTACATACGTTATCAAGTACATAAAATATGGATTTAGTCACTTTCAGGAAGCAGACAACTATTTTTGAGTTCCATGTGTCAACACAAACACTCTATACCATTCTGTCACCATCTTAAAAGTATAGCGTTAATACTAGCATGCCATTATGACCATTTTTGGTAAAGCATATACAATATAAGTTACAGTATACAGAAAGACAAAATCATCAACTGTACTTTATAACTTATTCACATTTAACCCTTTCCCAAACAACAAGTTTTAGACTCTTCCAAACTGAAAGGGTTTGCAGACGACAATTTCAAACTTGATGAAAATGGTAGAAAGTTCTCCAAATGGGAGGAAAACAGTGTGGGAAAAGGAGAAATTGATCGTTACGAGCAATTTCTCCTTTTCCCACAGTGTTTTCAAAAGACTTGTACTGCAGACACGTAAAAACCAGGGTTTGTTTGGGAAAGGGTTAACTATATCATTTCACCCATTCCCTAATACACCATTTTGAGGCAATCCCATATTCAAAGAAGCTGCAGACAACAATTGAAATGGGCTATTAAAGGATTTTAAGATACAGATTGCCTTAATATCAGCAGATCTTTGCCAGAAACACAAAGTATCATTGTAAGATCACCAGACACAGATGTTCTAGTGTTACTTGCAAAGTACTGCAAGGACATTCAGCATAAGATTTTGTTTGACACTGGCATGGGTAACAAACGCCGCCTCTTATGTGTCAATGATATTGTCCGTAACAAAGGTGAAGATGTATGTTCTGTCTTACCAGCCCTGCACTGCTTTACCGGCTGTGACACCACCTGTGCATTTGTCAGGCGAGGAAAAATTGCTCCCTTGAAACTGGTAGAGAAAAACCCTCAGAATCTTCCGATTCTCAGACGAATCGCTGAAGAGAGACAATGTTCTGAATTACTCATCAATGACATGGAAGCATTTACTTGTGCTATCTATGGCGGTACAAAATATAACAGCATAAACAAACTTCGGTATGATACTTTCTTAAGAAAATACCAAAGCAGCAATACTGGCAATGTACTTAATGTTTCAGATGGTGCAGATATGAGTTTACTTCCGCCATGTCGTTCAGCTCTGGAGATGCACATAAGAAGGGTGAACTACCAAGTATTTGTATGGGTACATGCTCATGAAAATCACCCAGATCTCCCAGCTATTCAAGACAGTGGCTGGAAGGTTAATGGTGATCAGATCGAGTATGAATGGACAAAGGGCAACTTAATTGTTCCAGAACAGTTAGTTGAAATACTGTGCAATCAGACTGCTGCTGATGAGGATGATGATCACCAGGATGATAGCACTATTGATGAGGGGACTGAACTCACCAATATGCTAGATGAAGTGTTTGAAGATGAATCTGATGGAGAAAGTTGAAAATATCCATCAATAATGGAAACAACTAGAGTTGTCACTGAATGTGACTTAATACCACCGCCAGCTCTTTGACAGAAACAGACAATTAGTAGTATTTTGTACACAGTCACACGGATGATTGCTAGGTACAGTTATTGTTCTTGCTGTACTCGTTAATATTGCAACAAACATGAATACCATGTTTGAGGTCCTTTTGACTTGAGATGACAAAGTTATATTCCAGACAAGCACTAAGTGCTGTGACATTCAAAGGGAAATAACTCAAAGACAATATGAGGTAGAGTTACAATTCTTGTGAACAGCACTTTCAAATATTGCAACAAATAAGCATACCAGATTTCATGTCATTCCTACTTAAGATGACAAAGTTTTGCTCCGGACAAGCAAGAAATGCTATAAAATGAAGGTGAAGGGGAATAACTCAAAATTTGTGCTAGGAAGAGTTATGGTTCTTGTGCACTGCACTCTGTAATTTTTCAACAGTCATGCATACCAAATTTGAAGATGTTCAGGCTGGAGATGACAAAGTCACATTGCAGACGAGCAGAAAATGCGGTAAAAATGAGGATCAAAGGGTAATAACTCATAGACAGTACGAGGTAGAGTTATGGTCCTTTCAAACTTCACTGCGTATTATTGCAATAAACGTAAATGCCAAGTTTCAAGTCAATCATACTGGAGATGACAAATATATGCTCTGACTATGCTAGAGTGTAAACAGTCAACTGGTATTTTGTACACAGATGGACACACGGACGGACGGACGGATGGACGGACACACGGACGGACGGACACACGGACGGACACACGGACAGACAGGTTAGTAGTATAGGAGGGTAGACCTCGGACAAAAATCGATTTTGTCCGAGGTCTACCCTCCCTGGAGCCAATTTGTCCGAGGTTTACCCTCCCTAGGGAGGGTAAACCTCGGACAAATGCCTGAAAATGTCTAAAAAATCAATAAAGGGGCGGGGCGTAACTAAGGAGAGGTCTGGTACCCAGCATTGAGCGCATACTCAGCGCAGAATGCTGGGCCCATGCTGGGAACCAACTGGGTACCAGTTGATCCACCAATCAGAAGCCAGTATTTGATCACGTGACCTTATGACGTCACAGGTTGGACCTGTCAATCAAATGACGTCATAGGGTGGCCAACCAATCAGATTTCAGCATGGACTCAGCGCAGACTACCCCGTTGCTATGCTGGGTCCAGTAACGCAAAATCGACAATTTGATCCTTAGCTTTCCCTTAACCCTTCTAAATCCCTTTTGTTTTGTTCTAAATCCCTTTTGCTTTCTTCTAATGGTCAGATTTTTCTTCTAAAACCCTTACGCTGATTCAGTCAGACAAGAATTATCTCCCTTTGTTGTTCTTTCTCTCTATTAGGATAAAGTTGGGTTTGGACTTAGTCTTTTTCTCCACGATATGGCTCTATATGTCGAAAGAGGGGTGAAGAGGAGGTAAAGAGGAGTGAGGAGGAGTGAGGAGGAGTGAAGAGGAGTCACCTCTCTAGGTATATTGACAAGTTTTGTTCCCATACTGTGGTTGTCCCAAGGTCTCAGAATGGTTGACTTAGGCTTTTCTCCGTCTTTGTTCGGCTGAAAGCTAATGTTTCTTTCTCTATCAGCGTATTGGACTTAGTCTTTTTCCCACGATATGGGTTATATACCATCTTACGCTGGCTCAGGCAAAGATCATCGTTGGACTTAGTCTTTTTCCGTCTTCGATCGGCTTAGGATTTCTCACTACCAGCATGTTGGACTTAGTCTTTCTCCACAATATGGGTTATATTCCTTCTTCAGCTTGCTTCAGGTAGACACTATCGTCGGACTTAGTCTTTTTTTCCGTCTTTTATTCACATCTGTAGGGTTTGGTCTTTCTCTATCACCGTGTTGGACTTAGTCTTTTTTTCCCGTCTTTTGTTCATCTGAAAGCTAATGTTTCTTTCTCTATCATCGTTGGACTTAGGCTTTCTCCACGATATGTGTTATATACCGTATTATGGTTGCATTAGTCAAACAAGATTTATCTCCCTTTGTGCACTACGTGACTTTCCCCGGAAATCAAACAGGATGTCATTTTCCGAAAATGTAACGGAATGTAACGAAATCATGTTTACTGGGTTTTTCCCACCATTTCCCGGAAATCAGTTCGTCTAGACTTATTCGTCCCTAGTTTATTCGTCCCTAGTTTTATTCGATCCTAGTTTTTAATCTGCAAAACTTTTTAAATTGTAAAAAATTTTATCCGAAAATTTTTAATCGTAAAAATTTTTCTATCACTTAAAAAGTTTTTCTATTGATAAAAATTTTAATCGTAAAATTTTTTATTTGAAAAATTTTCTCTGTAAGATTTTTATTTGAAATTTTTCTCTCTGCAAAACTTTTTTAATTGTAAATTTTTTATTTGAAATTTTTATCCGTTAGAATGCATCTGCGAAATTGACAATTCTCAAAAGATAGACTTTTCTTGGGTCTTGGTTAGTCCTGAAAAGGACTGTTTCGATTTTTTGGTATCGCTCTTTCAAAGATTTCCCATCGCTTTCTTCTTTCAAAGATCTTTTGTCTTCACCAACACCGTTCCTTTGATTCTTTCTTGCTGTGGATTTTCTTCTCCTCTAATGATAGGATCCAAAATTTGTCTGACAGATAGGGCACTCCACGACTCTTCTTCGATCTGCTATTAATCTTCTTATTTTGTTTATTTTATGCATAGACAAAGTGGAGTCATGCATCATGGCCAGTAGAAAGGTTGTTAGATACCATTTTGTCATCGAGAGAAGTAGAAATTGTATACTATAGTCCATCACCATTTCTTTAGCTATCATCTATTCGAGAGCCGAATGATTAATTACTGGAAATATCATCGTCTTTTATACGCTTTGAGACGGGTTGCCTTACTTATTCACAAATGTTGAAGATAGATTTTCTAGGGTTTTGGTTAGTCCTGAAAAGGACTGTTTCTCCTCTATTGAGATCTTTCCTCTATTGAGAACCTTCCTCTGATGACACCTTTTCTTTTGACGATAGCTTTTCTCCTTGTTCTTTCGAGATCATCGGAAAGTTGAATTCCTTGAAGTTATCAATGTTTTTTCCATATTTTCCCAAACCCGTTTTTGTTTCTACTCGTGGTGGTATTACAGAGTAGGGATCGAATCGTTGTTTTTTGTGAAGATGGTTATCGTCTTTCTCTACTGTCTCTGATTTTCGTTTTCTTCCTCTTCTTTTTGGTTTGGGTTCTTCTGTCTGAGTTGACTGATGAGTTGTCTGATGGTCTACAGGCGTGACTGTAGAACCTGTTAACTTTTGAAATCTGGATTTATCAAAGTTAATCTGGGTTGAAATCGTTATAGCTGAATCTTGTCTTACAGGCGAATCTTGTTGACTCTGGTAGTTCTGTCGATTTTGTTGATTTTGTAGGCATAATGTCTCAATGTTTTTGTTGAATTGATTCATATTTCTGTTTAATATTTTCACTTCGTCTAAAATCTGGGTTATTACAGAATTTTGGGTTGAAATCATCTGAGTTATTTCTTCTTCGATTTTGTTAGCTGGTGGTATCATCGGGTCGATGAATGTTGAATTCATAGCTATCGATAGAATATCTCTGCTGTTTTCAGGCTGTGGTGAGAAAATGTCTAGGTCGGGGTTTTCTTGTGGTAAGGAGTCATCGTCTAAAACGTCTAAGTTGGAATCCCTGGAATCCATTCTTCCGTGATTTGTCTGGTCTAAGTTGGAATCCATTTTCTCCAGCACGAAATATTCGCCCTAGTTAACAAAAACTTTTTAATTGTAAAAAAGTTTGCACTAATGAAGAGTTTTATTCGTACTATTCGTACTATTCGAGAATCGAAAGTCGAATGATTCTAGAGAGAAAGTTCTCCAGCCTTTTATAGTTTTTTGATCGAAGGGGACTTGTCTTGGGATGTAGACTTTTCTGTAGGCCTTGTAGATAGAACCTAATGTACTAGAAATTTCACTCACATCATGTACTATATGAGTCCTGTAGGTCTTGTAGATTTCTTGTAGATAGAATATCACATTCTATAGGAGTCCTGTAGACATTGTAGATAGAATGTGATGTTCTAGCTACATTTTTTCCCCAGCTCTGTTCTTTTCTTTGGGTTCTTGTTAATTTCCAAGTTTTTGGAAGGAATCAAAAACAGACGACTTTTGTTTTTCCAAGTTTTCTGGGAAGAAATCAAAACAGACAACCTTTTTAATTTATTTCTTTATTCAACTTACAACTTCTTAAATACAAATTTTATATACAAAGACAATGTTAGAAAGTTTTAACAAGCGTTAAAAACACTATAACATTTTTAACAATTGTTAAATCATTCTAACATTTTTACAAATACATAAGTCATTCAATGTTTTTAACAAGACAGTTTTAACGATTGTTAAAAAACACTATAACATTTTTTAACAATCGTTAAAGCATTCTCTGCAATACATTTTCTTTATTCAAACTTTTCCCAAGTCTGAACTTTTTGGGAACATTTTGATCTACAAAGCATTGGTGATACATTTTATATACAATATAGTTTTTAACAATACAGTTCTGATCTACAACAATGACAATGTTTTTTAACAATACAGTTTTAACAATATTATTGTTAAAGGTTTTACAATATAGTTTTTAACACAAAACAGTTTTTACAATGCGAATTCACAGATGCCTCGATTTTTCCACTTGTTTTCATGTTCCACAATAACTTTATGCAATTGGTCATGACCTAAAAACAATGGAAATTTGCTGTCCATTTCACTATATTCACGAACTCCACTAAATGGAAAAACATGTTTTAAAACATGTTTTGAAATATCTTTTGTCGAGAGAGCTGAATATACGGTTTCTTCTGTGACATCTCTATCGAATAGAATATAGCCTTCCATGGTTTCCACTGTTTCCTCACCGTCTTGAATGGAACCTTTTTTGTAGCGTAAGTAAAAGTCAAACAGAACGGATTTCATTTTCAGGACGTTCAGAAAACTTTCTTCTGTTTTTCCTACGATGATGAACACCCAACGACTTGTGGTTCGCATTTGTTTAGCAATATAGTTGTCTTTCAACAGACAAATTGCTAAATAAGCTTGGAGAGGAAGATTGAAATTTGTATCATCACACATCATCACAATAAAGCTGTGCATTCTATACAACTTGCAGGATGTTTCTCCTTTTGCAACTCCCTTATGCAATTTATCTATCCAAAGTTTCACACAGGCGAATTTGATGTCAAACTGTAGTTGTTCATCGAGCGTGTGCTGTCGGGTGAAATCTCTATCATCTTTTTCACGTAGTTCTAAAGCTAGCATTTCAGTTGACATGATTTCTCACTCTTGGTAGCTTTCACTAGTCATGATTTTTTCCACTTTTGATTTTTTCACTCTTTTAGAGCTGTTTTTAAAACTGTTTTTAAAATCTGATTTTAAATCTGATTTTTAAAGAACGTCTTACTTTGATCGTTCACTTCAATGTAACACGATATTGTTTTCTTACAGTCTATTTATATATTCTCAAACTTTTATAGCCATAGGGGACAGTATCAGTATCGTTTACAATGACTCTTTTGGTATAGACAGAGCGAAACGTTTTTGACTGTGGTTCGCTGGTCACTGTTCTATCTTTATGCCTTCTGATTCTACAGTCATACTGAACTTTAATTTCTACGGTGCGATCCAAAGCACATTTTGAATAGGTGTCGAAATTCACCAGCTGATTTGTATTATGATCCAAAGTAATTCCCTTGACTTTACATTTGGTTTTTTCTTTCCCATCTTTCGTTTTCATCTTATAGGCGTAATTCTTGGGGCCTAATCCTCTGAAATGAGTAATTCTACAATCAGGCTCTTCATCGGTCCATTTTCCTAGTCTACTGTTAATGATGGGAGGGTTCCACAATTCAGGCTCATGAATGTACATACAACTATCTGTGTCGAAATACAGAACTCTATCCCCCAATTTTTCAAGAACACTGTACAGTTCCAACCTTGCATAAGCTGTTACGTAGGATGCTACAATAACATTGGCTGTCGCATGCGTTTCGACAAACTCCATCTTTTCTTCATAGTTGACCAAAATGAATTCGCACTCATTGTCAAAGATTTGCACATGCTTTACCGTATATTTCGGGTTGGTAATCAACTCGAAATATTTAGACGGTTCTCTGATGTATTTCGTCTTGCTCATGTTTTCACGTTGTGCTAATTTTCCCCAAAGACAGTTCAGCATAATCTTAGCAAATGATCTTTTGCCAGGATTTTTTTGAATACATTTGGGGTCAAGACGAATTCCTTCAGCCTCCTCATACTCACGAATGAACTGGGTCTTTTCTGAATCTGTCTGACACCAGTTGGGATATCCGCTGGCTTCTTGCTTAATTTTCAAGAAATTGTCCACATAGCCTTTAAAGAATTGGTCCGAAACAGAGTCGAAATGCCAGATTTCATACACTTGCATTAGTTGATAACCACACTCGAGAGCTTTGAACAGTTCGAATGTAACCCAAGTTCCAACCAAGGCTCTCTCTTCTTTTTCATGATTACAAATGTTTGAGCTTTCTTGTGCACATTTCATACAAAGCGGAAACATCATCTTGTTGTTACAGTGAACTGGAAGAACAGGGTGAAACAAACCAATTGGCGGTAGAACTTTACATTTAATGAGTCCTTCATACTGGCGAATATTCTCCATGTCAATACTCTCAGTAGTCAAGATTGTGGGATGGCCTACAGGATAGAATTTATGTTTGCAGACGTAAGGATACAGAGAGCAAATGTCAATGTACTTGATTTCCTGCTCACTGCTTTCCTCAACATCATAGGCAATTTTTATGGCATTGCATCTACCTCCAGCCAGCCCCTCTCTTGGTTCGATGGGGTCACAGTTCGGGTATAGACTTTCAATGTTTTTTCTGTATTCTTTATCCTTCTTCATCTTGGCGTCGAATTCGTGCTCCCATATGGTCACGACGTTATATCCCATTCTTTTGAGGGTTTCTAGCCGTTCAATAGTGCTGTCGTACAATTCACCCATTGATTTTCCATTGATGGGGTTGATATATTTTCGATCCTTGAAGCATGTCTGACAGCCATGAAATAAATCCCCGAGGAATTCATAGACAGTCTTTGATTGGTGGTGAAATCCATCTACAGTGTATTTCCCTATTCGAAATTCACCACCATTTCTAGCATGTTGAATACGAATCCCTTTTTCTCTAGCGATACTTTGAATCCAACGTACTGCTTTCATAGAAAACTGACGTCTGACTGGATCTTTGCATGAAATGATGGCTATCTGATCTTTTGGTAAATAATCTTTTCGCCAAATCTTGTTACAGGCTCCTGCGATGGTAAACGACTCTGTAAATGGACAAATTCCACTCTGTTCGATGAACAACTTTCTGAATTCACCACAACCTCGTCTTAGGATATCAACATCCGATCGACAGTACATCTCCATCTCTTTTTGAAAATTGAATTCCTCACCATTTTGAACTTTGTCATTATACCAGACTATGAATTTCGATCGAGCCTCTTCAGACATTGAATTGGGCTTGTAATAAGACATATCCAGGTACGGTCCGACGTAATCCCAAAATTCGTCTGTGTTTGCCCAGTGAGGAAAGTAACCTTTTTTCATTTCTTGAAGTCCAAACGTAGCCGGAAATTTTGCCAGCCCAAAGTTCATGAAACTGAAGGAGTCGATCAAACACACACCATTCAGCTCTAACTTCAAAATATTATTCCCATTCATGGTTACTTCTGGCTCTTTCATTCCTACGTTGATAATATGATTGAGAATAAATTGGCCGTCATACCCTTTGAGATTATGGGCAATAGCTATGATTCCTTTATGATGCTTTGTAAAGAGCCAGCTGCAAAATTGACTCAAAGTTTCTTTTCCTTGAAAAATAACTTCTCTTCCTTCTTTGAATTCACTGCATGTGGAACAATGAAAATCAAGTGGCTTATCGATACATTCAGCACAGGCGCGATGTGCAATACAGTAATTCGGAATATGTACCCCTGTGTCTTGCTGACATTCGAAATCAAAGAATATGAATAAAGGCTTTTTGACTACAGAAGAACTCATTTCATCATCGCTGTCGTGTTTCATCTTACTCTGGTAAGGCTGAATAAAACAGCGATGAGAAAAGTCAACAATCTTCTTGCAAAGGTGACACTTTCTCTTTCCCTTACAGAGATGATTTTTCTTTCTGTCAAAAACCTGGCCTCCACATTTTGAACAAAGTTTCACTAATTCACAAATGGTTTTCTTCTCTTTGCCTTGAAGTGTTTTGTGATTTTTCAAGCATGCTGCACTGAAAAATCGTCTATGACACTTGGTGCAGACATATTCTTTTGATTCTGATGGACATTTTCCAGTACGAAAACAACCTTTACAGATCTTTGAGCAAGTATTATGGTCTTCCCGATTCTTGTAACGTATGTCACAGAACTCACAATAATAACCGCAATCAAGAAATGATGTAATGGATTTGATATAGTCATAATGGTTCTGATGAAAGTATAAATGTATGATTTTACTATCATCTTTCACTTCTGGATGTTCAAATACTTTTTCCAATTTCGATAGCTGTTGATGAACTTTAATAACATAGTCTTTTTCATACAGGAACTCTTGAATTTTTTTGTATTCTTCAAGACCTACAGGTTGTGTCGATGAAACTCCAGCTTCATTCATCAATTTCTCGGCTTCAGTCTTTTGAAGTGGTCTGTTTGATCTTTTGATGAGATCCCATCTTCGATTCCATTCTTGGGTGTTTTCACGTTCATGGTGATAAATCCCCACAACAACCGCTCTTGCAAAACATAGGTGGTCACTATTGTTAATTTCAATAATCGATTGCTTCTTCTTTGTAAAAACTTTCGAATCCAATAGGTCTGTGGCTCTAAGTCTTTTACCACTGCCACTTGGAGGTATCGTATGTGTGATATCGAATGTCATGCGGCCATCGTTCAAGACGAATTCTTCATTCGACTGTAGAACTTTTTCAATTTCATCCAACATCATATGACTCTCTAACTCCTCCACATATAGAAAGGGAATATAAATCCCCATTTTCAATGAGGGATGATTGATGCTAATTCTAATCATATCCCTCGATTCAGCCTTTAACTTTTGAACGATTTGTTGGATAACATCGTCGAATAACCCGGTCAGTTGGTAGGGCTGTAGCTCATCGAATTTCTTAAAAGAGGCCTCCAGTACACGGGATTCTGTTTTGAATTTTCTTGATTTCTTTTTTCCCACTTCTGTTAAGGCGTATAGACTTCTCATATCCAAAGCGTTCTTGTCTCCACTTTCTTCTTTCTTGGGTGAAAATAGCCCGGAACGATTCAAAGATTTCCTGTCTTCTTCTTTCAAAGGTTTTTTATCAGTCTTGGTTAGTCCTGAAAAGGACTGTTTTTGATATAGGTCTTTCAAAGATTTCTCATCGTTTTCTTCTTTCAAAGATTTTCTGTCTTCGCTGGTACAATCCACATTCATTTGTACAGAGTTCTCCTTTGTTGAGGGTGACGGGGGACATTTCACATCGTTTTCTTCTTTCAAAGATTTTTCATCCTCGTTGGTTAGCCCTGAAAAGGACTGTTTTGTTTTTTGATATCGCTCTTTCAAAGATTTCTCGTCTTCGTTGGTACAATCCATATTCATTTGTACAGATTTCTCCTTTGTTGAGCTTGACGGTGGCCATTTCTCATCGTTTTCTTCTTTCAAAGAATTTTCATTTTCATTGGTTAGACCTGAAAAGGACTGTTTCTCCTCTTTCAAAGATTTTTTCTTTGTTGAGTCTTTCAAAGATCTTTTATCGCTTTCACCATCACTTTCTTCTTTCAATATTTTTCTCTTTTTGGGTGGAAATCTCTCATCATCACTTTCATCGTTGGTACTACTGTCTGGATAGACTAGAATTCTTTTTCTTTTCTTGGCCGGTTGCAATTTCTTTCTCTTTTTCGACATGGGCGGCATTATCTCACTATCGCTTGTACTGTCCGAATAAGGGACTAGTCTTTTAGACCCAGTTGTACTGTTCGACATGTTTTTATATCTACATGCGAACATGTCTGTTTCCATCTCAGACAATGACCCAAAACTCAAGAATCCTGGCTTTTATATCTTTTTCAGATCGAACGGTCATAAAAGATGTTACGATTGACATTTCCATCATTCTTCGGAAAGAGTTCAAACAGACCAGTCGATAGAAAAAATGAGTGGGTTCGACCTACAAAACACAAAACCCTCCGAAACGAGGATGTATCTGTATGTTAACCCATACACTCACGATTATGCGATTACCAATGTTCCACCAAAGTATTATGGTTGTAACTACGTGGGATCATTTCTATCCCACCAACATTTTGATGAAAAAGACGGTTACAGCATTACCAGAGTTTTTCTTGATGATGAGGTCAGAACCATACCACTGTCCCCAAGAGAGGCACCGATATATGTTTATTTCTTCGTGAATCGAAACAGTCATATCGTCATTTATTCACAATATCCAGAAGACGTTATTGGAATCGGAGACATGTTTCATGTTGGCGTTCTGAAATCATATTATCCCATCGAGGATCAGGTTAGGAATATAACGATTTTCGACGCGACTATCAGCGATATAGAAGTTTGTAGAGAACAGATAGAGAAACATACAGCCTATAAAACACAACAAACTTTTCTATACAGACAGCTTCTTCAGATAGATCATACTGTGGAGAAACCCACTTCAGGGAAACTTTCTTCAGAAAAGTTATCTGGAGAGGGGGAAAACAAGGAACAGAGGACCCAGAACAAGAAACTTTCTTCAGAAAAGTTGTTTGGAGAGGAACAGAGTTCACAACAAAACTCCAAAAACAAGAAACTTTCTTTAACGACTGGAGAGGTTCAAAACAAGAAACGTTCTTTAGGGTCTGAAGAAAAGAAAAGCAACAAATCCTCCTCAGTGCTTGGCAGGACGAAAAGTAAGAAACTTTCTTCACGGTCTGAAGAAAAGAAAATCAACGATAAAAGCAGCGATATTTTCTCAGTGAGTGGAAAGAACCAAATCAACGAACAGAGGGTTCAGAAATCTTCAGAAAAGAAAATCAACAAGATTTCTTCAGAAAAGAAAATTCGACGAGAAGGAAAAAAGATCTGTTCAGAGATCGAGTTGAGACGTAGATGGAAATCCGGTGTTGTGAACAAGAAATTTTTGAAATCCAAAAACACAGCGCAAAAAAGTTGTCCAGATCTGAGAAATGACAAGGATGAAAACAATAAGGAAAACAATGAAAAGAAACGCAAGAGTGACTGTGATCCTGACATTCCGAAGAAAAAAAGAAAATTGTGTCTGTAATTTTTAACAGAAAAAAAGAAAGAACTGTTTCAAAAGAACTGTTTCAAAACGATTCATTTATTTCTACAGGTCAATGTTTTAAATAAAAATTTCACTGTATATACTTCTAACAGTTCAATGTTTTAAATAAAAGATATGAAAAGCATATAGGACTTGACTTTGTTTGTTTGACAATTTGAAGAAGCAGACTTTCTGGGTCTTGGTTAGTCGATTCATAATCTTCTGAAAAGGACAATTTGAAGAAGTAGACTTTTCATAGAACTTTCTGGGTCTTGGTTAGGTCTACTCATAATCTTCTGAAAAGGACAATTTGAAGAAAGTAAAAACTGAATGACTAGGTCTGAAAAGACTATAGCTTCCTTCAAGTTTCCTTCACTTCCTTCCCGACCTTCCATCAAATAACCCACAACAACTTGGTATTAGCAGTATTTAGACAAGTATCGCTAAGTACTTTCCAATTAGGAATCCAACATGGGAGAAAAAGACTCACCATGGAGAACAGCGCTCGGACAGCTTCATCGTGGGAATGAGAGAAATCGGACGGCTTTTATAGCCTGGCAGGAGGATTGACCTACTTTGATACAGAATTAACAGAATTCCATTAAAATGAAAGAGCGCGACCATGGGCGAAAGCATATAGGTAGTATATTATACGCTATCTACAATATCTATATGAATGCAGAAAAATGTAACGAGACTAACGATTGGCTAATGTTAATTCCATCAAAAGAGCACGAACGTGGGCGGAAGCATGTAGACAGAGCATCACGTTCTATTTCACATAGAATATGATGTTCTATCTAGTCATTATACTCTATCTATAATATCTATTATAGAAAAAGACTAAGTCTATGATATGCTATCTACGAATGATCTACAACACCTAATCGAAGATAGAGAAAAAAGACTAAGTCCAACTTTATCCTAATAGAGAGGAAGCCTGATTCGACCGAAAGCTTGAACCAACGAAAGATCAACATTTCGTGGAAAAAACCTAAGTCCAACACGGCAATAGAGGAAGACCAAGCCCTACAGAAGTGAACAAAAGACGGGAAAAAAAGACTAAGTCCAACACGGTACTAGAGAAAGAAACATTAGCTTTCAGCCGAACAAAGACGAAAAATAACCCATATCATGGAAAAAGACTAAGTCCAACGGTAGTAGAGAAAGACCAAAGACGGTGAAAAAGACTAAGTCCAACGATACTCTCTGACTGAACCAGTGTGAGGTGGGAATATAACCCATATCGTGGTGAAAAAAGTCTAAGGCCTACAGAGATGAACGATGATCGATCGAGGCGAACAAAAGACGGGGCAAAAAGACTAAGACCAACGATGATCTTTGCTTTAGCCCAAGTTGAGAAGGGAAATAACCATATCGTGGAGAAAAAAGACTAAGTCCAACGATGATAGAGAAAGAAACACTAGCTTTCACCTGAACGAAGACGAAAAATAACCCATATCATGGAAAAAGACTAAATCCAACGGTTATAGAGAAAGACCAAGCCGAGTGAAGATGGTGGTACACCTTCTTTTCGAACCAGATTGTGGTGTCACACGTTTTCAATTCAAAAATTTTTGGCGGGAAAACGTCTCGGCCAATCAAAACGCAGGACCAGACCGAACAAAACATGGTGGCACACCATTCTTTGCTAGGAATTCCACTTCCGGTTTCCTCTTCTGAGCGCACATTTTTGCAGTGGTGTGAGGAGGGGGGGGGCAGAAAAAGTGGATATCTACTTCCGGTTTGACATTTTGACCGGTCTTTTGCACAATTTGTCCGAGGTTTACCCTCCCTAGGGAGGGTAAACCTCGGACAAATTGGCTCCAGGGAGGGTAGACCTCGGACAAAATCGATTTTTGTCCGAGGTCTACCCTCCTATACTACTCAGGTTGATTCCAGTATACCCCCGAAAACGTTCGTTTTGCGGGGGTATAAATATGTTGTTGTCAGACAAGATTTTCATGTTATATGTATAGATTTTATAGGTGGTGTACGTAACTGGATGTTATAAGATAAAGCTACCACTCTCAGAGGGCTAACATGTCTCAAAATACTCGCATGACATCGGGCTATATGAAAATCATAGTCCACAAAACTCCCCCTTGGGGGGGAGCGAAACCATTTCTGTCCAGCGGACTAAACATCTCAAGGAGAGAAAACTTCGTTTAACGTGTAAGACTTTAAACTTCTGGGCAAATACAGTGTTTCAAGGACAAAGTCATGTAATTTACACAATGTTAGATAGCAATTCGATACTCTTACGTATAATCTTCCTGATTTACTGAAGGACACTGGAAAATGCTGATTTGCTACAGTTTCAATCGAAGTTTCCTAAATTTGCTACCATCACTAAACACAGAATCGAATTTCCTACATCAGCAATGATTGTATATGAGCCAGGCTCTGTTTAATGGGGCCTTAATGCATCTGCGAAAAGTATCGACCTATTCTTCTTGCACAGTCCGCGCAGGTTGACCTGAGTCGAAACTTTCTGTTGTTGGTCAGTGTTGCTTGTCAAAAGGTCATGATTCAGCCGGTTGTCAGACAAAATGGATTTTATGGACCCATAATTACGGGAAGACTTGCTTGGTATAATGCATAAAGGAGATGCATTAAATCCCCTTTTGCCAGAGCATGGTTCATTATATCCCTGATTGGCTGGAAAAATGTTTATTTATTACTGTTCCAATCGAAGTTTCCTAAATCTGCTACCATGACTAAGCACACTTTCGAATTTCCAGCTCCAGCAATGATTATGTATATACCAGGAACTGAAACTCTACACCGATCAGCAATATTTTTTTTACCCATCCAAATTGAAAGCATTTGCTTACGACAAATTAAATAGGACTCAAGCGATGAGATTTGTCTTTGAAACGACAGAAAACATTGTGGGAAAGGAAGATAATGCAGGTTTCCAGCATTTCCTCCTTTGCCTTATTTTCTTTTCAAGAGGATTCTTCCATAGGGCCGTTGTGGTAAAGAGTTGATACACTGTAATATTTAGGCGACAGCATATGTATTCAAGTGTTTCCAACGGTGATTAGTCGATCCTAAACTGCTCGTTTTCCGACGGTTTGGTCGGCTGTTTTTCGTTTTCTTGGACGAGAGGAAAGTCTATGCGAAGGCGTGAGCTGTAGCCTTGATATGACTGAAATAATGTTGAAAGCGGCATAAACACCAATTAATAAAAGCTAAGGTCTATGCAAAAGGATTCATTTCCTCTCTCACCGTTGTTGTTATAAAAGTGTTAAACTGTTATACCGCAGAAAATAAAATATGTAGGATAGATCAAGTTGTCTGAATATTTGATTTTTTCTTTTTTTCAAAGTACAAGTAATAAAGGAAAATTTGATCTTATGATTGAGCCAGGACGACGCGTTTTGCTTTGCTTAATTTGGGAGAGAAAATGGGCGTGTGTCCAAAAATTTCTAGTTATTATTCTGAAGCCTTAGAGTGCAGAGGAAGAAACGAGATACCTATGGGGAGAGTGTGTAGATCAAGATCAAACACATTTGTATGAAAACGAAGCAGATGTTGCAGATTAAAGCCGGACTGAAAAGAACATACAGTCTGATCTTGAATCTGCACTGTCCTTTAGCCCGGTAAACTCGCGAATTCCGTCAAAAGAGTCTTTTACATCAACTTACCGAATGGCTATCCTAGGTCAAAACCAGCCGTTTGATTAGCTGGGACGATTAATCTCGGCAAATCAGGTAGCTACTCTTAGGATTTAGAATCAGAACTTAATTTATACTGTTTGATAAGTACGTTTTCCGAGGTATTATCATTGACTGTAAATGCCTATTTCATTTGTGAGAGACATTGGTGTAGGGGCAGAACGTCGGGTTCTTACACCAGAGGCTCTGGTTCGAATCCCGTGGCGAGTGGGGTCAAGCTTTAGGACTACCTAGGCTTACGTCTCCATGGATCAGAGGAGCTAGTGAAAAAGAATTCCAACATGACACAGGAATTCGGCTCTGTAACCACAGTGCGACTAAAGCACATAAAATCAACGTCATGCTATATGAAGTGATGTCATTCTATGTAATGTCGCCCGTGGCTGTTCCATGTCTCCGCCCTCGGGTATTTCAGCAATGAATGTCACTTGACGTAAACAAATCGTTCCGCTACTCGACCACGGATAAAGGAAAAACTAAAGGATTAACCGATAGTTACTGCTTTTGATAAAAATTGACAACGATGGAACTATTTGAAATGTTACCAGTAAATATGCGTAAATCGAGTGTCTTTTCATGTTGTAGATTAACATCAAAATTTGCCGGGTGTTGCAATGGAAATGGGATTAGGACCGTAATATTCTGAGCATTTGAAGCAACTGCGACTCTAATGCTTGACGATACATTCATTCTTCTTTGTCGTTTGAAAGGGAGAAAGTGAAATAGTAAAAGGCTGTGGTTTTTTTTTGCTGTGTTTGATGCCTTAGGTTTTATTAAAATATTGATTTTTTTTTTAATGTTTTACCGACTGGGCAGTGGGGTTTTGTTTTGGTAAGTAAATGAACCAGCCATGATTCACGGGAATTAATCGGCACCCACTTCAGTATCCTAAGTATGAACTTGTTTTCCTTCGATCAAGAGTTGGTCATATTAGAATCGAAATAACCTTCTTTCTATCGCGTTTTATCGTTCAATAAACCACGGTTGTGAGTTATGAGGCGCATTTAATAAACTACTCAGGCTATCGCCCTCGTGGTTTATTTATTGTGCCTCATAAGTCACAACCGTAGTTTATTAAACGATAAACCCTGATAGAAAGAAGATAATTCCTTACATGACCTGCGAAAGTTGCGGATGCAATAACTGTGGCGGCAAAGAAACAAAAACCACACAAACGTACTCCCTTAACCCTTTAACAGACGACAAAACTCTTAACTTGTCCAATTTGAAAGCTACAGTTGACGACAATTCAATGTAGCTCAAAATATAAGCGATTGCCATTGAAAGAGAAAAAATTATCACAAAAGGAGAAAATGCTGGTCCTTTTTCCCAAAATGTTTTCAATGCCTCTCTACTTAAGCCCTTAACCCGTTAAATATGTGAAATGAAACTTTCAAGCCGGTAGTAAAAACGCTATTTTTGCTATTTCAGATTTTTTTTAAAATATCCCCTAATCGGACAGTGTAGATAAAGATCAGACTGCACGTTCTGTGCAGTCTGATCTTGATCTACACATTCCGCAAAAGGTCTTCGAGTCGCGTTTAGCAGTCAAAAACTTGTAAGAGTCGTCGGAACACGAAATTGGTCGATAAAGTGTAAAACTATCAAGAATCAAATTTTGTGATATCTCAAAGGTATAATTAGACAAAAACTACAGAAAAGATGTGGTGGGTGTACAACAATAAGCGGCGTTACGGGAATGGATAGGCGTTAATACATGTTCGTCATGCATTATACCAAGCAGTTGGTCTCATTATATGGGTCCGTTTTATCTAAAACCTGGCTCAATCATAAGATTAAATGGTCTTTTGACACGCAGAAAATTCTCCGATAGCAAGAAGTTTCGACCCAGGTCAGACTGCGCGGACTGCACAGTCTGACCTGGTCGATACTTTTTGCAGATGCATTAAACCATTTTTTAACAGACCATGACTCAAATGCTATCTTCCTACATCCCATCTTTTTCGAAAGGTGAGGCAAACAATGTTTCAACAGCTATCGTATTATTCAAAATGGGGGACATACAGTAACTGACGAAGTTATATTCATTTATACTTCAAAACAGTTTATTACACAAACCTCTGAGACGATAATCGTGAGTGACTCCATTTACATTTAATTCAGAAAAGTTCAACATATACATAGCACTTACAATTACAATGTATAATGCAATAAGAGAAAAACATTTACTGTACACAAATTAACTGAAAGCACATATTGCCAGGCCTTTTCAATTAAAAAAAAAAATGCAGAGTGCACATTGCTCATTACGTTCGTTATTTACTTTAAATCACAGTGATACATAGTGTTGACGTAACTGTAAATATAAAATTGAGTTTGAAAAAAAAAATTGCCGCAACGAGAAGTAAATCTTTAGCGCAATGTGCTAGAAATGTATTTTCGGCTGCAGTATTACATACGGAATATTGTGTTGTTGTGACTTTCTGGTGCCTGTATTTCACTCTAGCAGCGCGAGAAAACTTTGTATCGAGGCCGATCGAGATATCATTTTTTTTTCTTACGCAGCGAGAAGTAAAATATAAGTACCAGGAAAGTTACTGCAGTTTGATATTCCTTTTATTATATACTTGCAACTTTCAACGACCAAATTTTGCAATTATAGACATTTTGTCGAAAACGGTAAACAAAATAAAACAAATAATGGTGTAGTGGATAGTAACTTCGTTTTTATGAATGGCGGATGAATATTATAGCGAAACGTTTTGACCAAACAAATCGCAAATAAACTTACACGTATTCTGCGCGCCAGGGACATCATATACCATATTTGGAACTTTATTTGACACTGTGCAGCATAGCATAGATACATTTTTTTTCTGTCATGCGTAATATTTGAGTCGGAAAATTTACAGGTATAGGGTGACAAAAAAAAAAAAAAAAATGCCACCCATATAATCATTCATAAAAGTTTAACTATTGGGACGACGAAGAGGCTTTGAGAGGGACGGTCAATGGTTTCAGCAGGATGGTGCTACCCCTCACGCTTCAAATGAAACTTTGCAATTATTACTTGTTTTGTCGTTACCTCATATCACATAAAGGTAAATGTGCTGAGAGAATGTATAAAACTTGTAAACTTGTAAAACTTGTAAACAATGGCTCAGATAAGGTATTGGATATCGCCTCATCAGTCGGAGGTGTGAAATCGAGTGGACACGACATTCGCCAGACTTAAACCCTCCAGATTTTTATCTCTGGGGTTATCTCAAAGATAATGTATATGAGAACAATCCTAAGACAATCCCAGAACTAAAAAGAGGCATTACAGGTAGGATAAGAAGAATCATCAGTGGAAGAATGTGTTCGGGTTATTGACAATTTCGCGAATTGCATTCATGCGTGTTTACGACGCCATGGGGCTCAACTAGAGCATAAACTGGAAAGACAATGACTCAAAAACTGTGCGGAATTTAAGCCTGAAATTTTGTGCAAAGTTTGTGCATAAAGTGAAGTTTATCTACAATAAATATTTTTTTGTTTGCTGTAGTATTGTTGCTTTTATTAAAATTTTTATGGATGGCATTTTTATTGTGTCACCCTGTAAGTAATGCATTCTCTTCAACTTCCGGCTGAGCTCCGTCTAAGCAATACATTCTTTTGACATTTTCCTTCAAACTGAAGCAAAAAGATTTTTGCATCAATGAAACGTAATACCGTCAACTTTCAAATCAATTTCATCGCGGCAATATATTCTATTATCGGTATTTTCGACATTCATTTGAAAGAAAAAAAGAAAAAAAAAAAAAATATTTGCCACAACGAAAAGTAAAACTTCTATCGTATTGCAATTGAACATCCCTTTCCGTCGCAGCAACACTTTCCGGTGACGATATCTACCCTGTACTATGGGTTAAATATGGTTTTGCCGCAACGAAAAGGAATATTTAACGTAATTGGATAGAAATCTGCTTTTCATCACGACAAATACATTCTGTTGACGATACTGCACAGTGAACTTCCGGTTCCACAGCAACACCAGGATAGAGCCTATCTGAGACAGCAAGAGGGCACAAACATACTTTGTCAACAAAACAAGTTAGGATAAAGTATACACGAAAAAGTTAGACTCTTTAGAGTCAAATGGCACTATACAATGAGTCACAGAAAACGGGATGCTAGTTGACTGTTTACCCTTATCCTGCTGCATAAGTTAAATGATACCTTCAAGTCGATAGTAATAACCCCAATGCAGGTTATTCACAGTTATTTTTCAGGGGAGAAATATCTCCTTATCGGACAGTGTAGATCCAAGATCAGACTGCACGTTCTGTGCAGTCTGATCTTGATCTACACTGTCCGCAAAAGGACAGTGAGTTGCGCTTAGCAGCCTTGGGGTTAACCGATTCCAATCAGGGCCAGTATTCACCAGCCTTTGTTAAGAACGTTCTCAGTCTTATTCTCCAGAATTTTCTAAATTTGAAAGTAACCCAACTTCTGATTGGCTAAACCAAATGGTTTTGCCAATCAGTAGTTGTGTAACTTTCTCAGTTAGGAAATCTTTGAGAATAAGACTAAGAACGTCCTTAAAAATGGTCGGTAAATACGGACCAAGAACTTAAAATGCCTCTAAGTATGGTGTGGATCAAGATCAGACTGCATAGAAAGTGCTTGTGTCAACGTTTTCTACAGTAAGAATGTGTTTGATCTTTGCAATTTTCAACCCGAAACGTCGTAACTGACCGATCGCATGTGCAATTACAACTGTGACTACACTTTTTTTTTCCAATTCTATATTTCAATTAACGTCTTGTAAAAATGACAAAATTTGTGACGTTCCAAAATTGAAAACATGTCACCTGTGGTTCAAATAATGGTATTGTTCTTTAAAAGTGTGAAAAACATTGTGGAAAAAGAAGAAAACAATTCTGGTTACCAGCATTTTCTCTTTTTCTCAAACCGTTTTCAAAAGCCTTCTTCCACAGGGTCATTAAAACTCGGGATTGTGTGGTAAAGAGTTAAAATCAATTCAAAATTACTCTTATGCCAAAGAGACATTCAACAGAAAGACTAGTAGCCTTTGACGTGCTACAACGTACTTATCTACAAAAACAAAAGGAAACCCTATAAAATGAACCATGCTCCGGCAAAAGGGGGCATAATGCATCTCCGTGATGCATTGTACCAGGCAAGCCATCATAAAATTATGGATCCATAATAGCCACTTTTTTTAACAAACCGACTGAATAACGAAGTAGACTGGTCCTCGGACATACAGAAAATTGACCAATATAGCGAAAAGTTTCGGCCCAGGTCAGCCTGCGCGGACTGCGCAGGCTGCCCTGTATCGATACTTTTCGCAGATGCATTAAGCCCCCTTTTCACAGAGCATGGCACAAATGATATTGGGACCAGAGTCATTACATGTACATATTGAGCTGTCTCACTTCGTATTAGTCTGTTGTTATGTTATGATCATCTCTTTATGAGTTATGCCTTGTGAAAAGGGAGTTTAATGCATCTGCAAAAATATTATCGACCAGGGTCAGCCTGCGCAGTCAGTGCAAGCTGGCTGAACAGAGTCGAAAGTTTTTGCTTTTGGTAAATTTTCTGCCGGTCAAAGGATAATTCTACCTCCAAATTCCAACTGGTTATTGGACAAAATGGATTTCAGGGATCTATAATTATACGATGACTTGATTGATATAATGTATTACGGAGATGCATTAAACCACCTTTTCCCAGAGCATGGCTTGTATATAGGTTTCTGTAAAATAAGAGTCCCTACGCACTTGATTCGTATTCATCACCACTTCAAATACCGAGATGAAGAAGACTTTTGAAAACATTGTGGGAATAGGAGAAAATGCTGGTAACCAGCATTTTCTCCTTTTCCCACAATGTTTTCTTCCCTTTCAAAGACAATTTCTTCAATTTGATCCACATCTAATATGTCTTCTGCAAATGCTATGGATTTGGACAAGTCTATAATTTTGTTGTGTGGTAAAGGGATACTATATCTTGTATTCCAGGCCGTGTTTCCAGTCTAGTACATAGGGTACGTACAGGGACACGGGATTAATACACAGACTACAATAGCACGGACTCAACTTGCTAACACTATGTGCAAAATGCATGCTGCGCAAGGCATTCATAAACGGATGATATGCCCCGTTCATATTCTTTATCACCGGCTCAGGATCTGTCAGCTTTTCAGGGAGCAAGTCCTTGTGTTCCGGTTTCCAAACGTTGTGGACATTCTGGTCGGTCACCTGCGTGTGGTCAACTGGAATATCCCGGTCACGTGACCTATTCCAGTCACTGGTGGTCCGTTTCTTTTTCATTGACAGATCTAGAGGTTCATCATCGTATATGTCACTGTACTGCCTTTTCAATGATTTATGTTTGATATCTGATGTTTCACAGATGTCTGTACATTGAGCTGAGAAACGCTTTGTCGGTCTGCACATACTATTGCACTTACATGAGTCATTGACGAACACTTGCCCACTGGGATGATCACATGACTGGATCGTTGTGCCATGTCCTTTAGTATGGATAAAAGCAGCACTATGATGATTTGTAGATGTAATACTGGAGTATGGCGACGTATCATACCGGTATAGTCTGTCCTCGCGGGAGACGCGATGTGGCCTGGAAAATGGAGAAACAACACTTAATCTAAACTATTTAATCATTAAAGGCGCTTTTTCACTTTAATGAATATATCCAGCCTATGCCAGAGTACGGAGATATTTAATCATTCCCTTCCAAACCCGGGCAAACGCTGGTGTTTTTAAGCCCATAGTGCTGCAGTACGTTCGTGTACGTTTGTTCGCTCAGTGCACTGAAAAATGCACCGTGTCTATCGTGTGTTCATCTCTCTGTCTGTCGGTAGGTGTGTGCATATTTTTTTTTTTTTCTTCAAATATCTTCTCTGAAACTACCAATTCAAGTTTGACCGGCGGGTTCGTGTGGTGAATGCAAGTTCGTTAATATTTCGTTACTTATTTCTTAAAAACTCTTTCTGGTATCGTTTCCAATTTGTATTCAGACCGCTATGTTTACCATCAGATCGTTATGTTTACCCCAATGATCAAATTCTTAGGCTTTTCCACATACGTCCGTGTATTCGAGTTTTGCAGTTAGTAAACTTTTTGTTCCGTCATAGGGCAACGGTGTTTTGACATTATCTTTCATCAAAATTTTAATCTTTTCTTCAGCGTGCAAAAACGTATTTATTTAACCCTTTACCAAGCAATCTCCTGTTTTAAATAGTAATAATAATAATATTTATAATAATAATAATGATGATGATGATGATGATATCGTTACTATGTAAGGATAAAACATCAAGGTACGCTTTCAAATAAGAAGTGCAATGTACAAAACCTGAAGAAAAAATTGGACGACTTCAATACAGGTGAAACACGTAAAAATGATGATATTGATGACTGTAATAAAACTGATGGGTGTAATAATTAAAAATCAAGGAAACGAACTAATGGACTTATAATGAGTAAATGTTAGCCTTTACAGCACCACAGGCGAAAACATGAGTTTTTGCGAACGGCAAGGATCAGGATGAGACTGCACAAAACTGAGCAATCTGATCTTTGATGTATATCTTCCACTTGAAAATCTTTCTGAGTTTCGATCGATGTTATCTCCAGTCGTAGAAATAAAGTTGATTTATATGAGTCATGCTCTGTGAAAAGGGGTTTTAATTCAGCTGCAAAATAGTATCGAACCAGGTCAACCTGCACAGTCCGCACAGGCTGACCTATCTCAAAACAGTTTGCTTTTGGTAAAGTTTCTGGATGTCTAGGGACCATTTTACCTCATAATTGAGTTGGCTGTTCGACAAAACGGATTTCATTGATCCATTATTATGTGATGACTTCTGTATAATGGACCACTGAGATGCTTTAAACCCCCTTTTACCAAAGCATGGCTCACATATTTGGCCCTGGAAGAATGTAAAGTTGAGATTATTTACCTGTGGATATTTTCGCTTGATGGATCTCTGATATTTCTATTTCTGTCCGCGTCATTGGTCAAAGGAGGAATTCTGTGATCTGCGTGGAATGTGTTAACCTTGCCAGGGGAAGTAACTATGTGTTCGATAGTAATACGTGGCACTGGACTACCTCCCTTTAAATCATGGGTATTATAGTTTAGTTCGCTATTGAATGGTTCCCTCGGCTTAATAACCTTATGTGATGCAACTGTATTTGATGATGTGCGTGCATTTGAATGGTCTAGAAGGTATGGCTTAAAGGCTACAGTAAGTTTGTGTTGGAATTCTTCCTCCTTTTGTCCTGCTGCTCGAATATTTTGACCAATGAACTGTCCCTTTATGACTTCGCTCGGTGGGGTGGGCGGGGGCGTAACCGTCACTTCATAAGGTTGAATCACTTCTCTCCGTGTCTCGTCGCCTTTGATTTCGTGTTCTTCTCCTTTGTCGCATATCCTCTGAGAATTTTCTTGAGCGAATGTTTCTTTTGTTTCTACGGCTGGATCAGCTTGGCAACCTTGAGTTTTACCATGGATTTCTGTAAAAAGGAAACGTATCACTTTATATATGAGCCATGCTCTGTGAAAAGGGGGCTTTATGCATCTGCGAAAAGTATCGACCCAGGTCAGCCTGCGCACTCCGCGCAGGCTGACCTGGGTCGAAACTTTTCGCTATTGGTCAATTTTCAACCTGTGATTGGACCACAGACCCCTGATTCAGTCAGTTGTTATACAAAACAAGTTTTAAGGATGTATAATGCTGTGGTGGCTCATATCATATGCTTAGTCATTCCATTTGCGTTTCGCTTTCAGTAACAACACTTCATCTAGGCACAAAATTCACACCATTCAACTCTTTACCAAACGGCAGAACTTTGGACCCGGTCCATCAATACCGAGACCAGATTTCAGAGAACACACAGCCTGATCTTGGGTCTATCGTTACAACTAGCCAAGCCCCGTAGCTCAGTCGGTAGCGTAGGACTTGAGAACAGGAGGTTGGTGGTTCGATCCCCGGCTTGGCCAATTTCTTTCCGAGGATTGATGATAGTCAGTGCGACAGGATTCATTCCTCTCTCACCGCTGACCTTCGTGTCGACGATGGTTATGTGGGAAAGCAGCCAGTGGCTTGGAAAGAATATTGTGCGGAGTACTGGTAAAAGAAACTCCAGGAAAGCATGGATAGGTGAACTGGCCACCGCGATATAACTGAAATAATGTTGAAAACGGCGTTAAACACTATACAATCAATCAATCAATCAATCAATCAATCAATCAATCCTTACAACTTATATCTATTGAGGAAGTTTGACCTGAAAAACCTATCCATGGTTTCCTGGAGTTTCTTTTACCAGTACTCCGCACAATATTCTTTCCAAGCCACTGGCTGCTTTCCCACATAACCATCGTCGAAACAATGGTCAGCGGTGAGAGAGGAATGAATCCTGTCGCGATGACTATCATCAATCCTCGGAAAGAAATTGGCCAAGCCGGGGATCGAACCAGCGACCTCCTGTTCTCCATTCTTGTACGTTATCGACATAGCTACGGGGGCTTGGTCCAGGGTCGTCAAAACTCGTTATCATTTTTAACATATTGGTAAAACAACCCCCTTCCCCTTTTAAATGCATTTGTCCTTTTTAAATTTTCTTCTCGCCTAACCATGTCAGCAACACAGGCGAGAACAGGAGTTTTTGCGATCGCAAAAGATACAAGATCAGACTGCACGGAACGTGCAGTCTGATCTTATATCTTTTCCGTCCGCTTGTTTAGTTAAGCCAATAAGATTATGCGTCTTTCTGAGTTTCAGTGGGTTGTGTTTTCAGCCGTCGAAAAGCGATCAGATTTACACATTTAGTGATGAAAGAGTTGAAAAGATGGGTGACATTACACAAGAAACAATATTTCATTGGGTTAGGAAAGTAGTATTTCTTTCCCTGGAACTAAGGGACAAAATAACAAGTTTACGAGACGCCAAAGTCTTGGGAAATGGCCTTCATATAAATTCGAATTATTATCGCGGCAATCACGTTTTGCGCGTGACGAGACATAGAATCCGCTACCGAACGAGATTTGAATATGCCGCAGACGACAATAGAAAATAGAAACGACGTGTCATGGTAAAATGGGATCAACCTGAATCAATGTTATATGGCCCGATTTTTGACAACATAGCTTTAAGTGGTTAACAGATATCGTTTGTTTCGGAATTCTGAAACTAGCATTCCGATTGCCGCAAACGTTTTTGAAATGGATAGTCTTTGATTAAAGCTTCTGAGAAATCCATATTAACCCGTAACCAAACAATTCCATGTTCTAACGACTTTAGAAAAGAAGGTTTTAGAAAACACAGTGGGTAAAGGGAGAAATTGCTAGTAACCAGCATTTTTGCCTTTTGCAGCAATCTTTGCTTTCCTCCCAAGAACAAATATCATTACCCGAGTCACATTCAATTTCTCGTCTGCAAAATCTTTCAATTTGGACCAATCTAAAACGTTATCGTTTGGTACAGGATTACTTCGTGGACCTTAATCGCCGTACGTTTATGTCCGGTTTAATTTCGTTATCTGTTTCAGGAATACAGTTATGAACTACACTTATTGACCAATGACGAACAGATTCATGTGCTAGAATTATATCCCGAGTTGCTGTCAGTAACTCTTTACCAAACGGCAAAGTTTTTGACCAGACCAAATTGAAAGCATGAGCAGAGGACGAAATAAATGTAGCTTACATGATGATACCTGTCTTTGATAAGGTAGAAAACATTGTGGGAAAACTAGTAAACGTTGGTTACCGACATTTTCTCCAAACAATATCGTGTTTTAAGGACCCTAAAGAAGAAAGCTTTTTAAAAACATTGTGAGAAAAGAAGAAAATGCTGGTAACCAGCATTTTCTTCTTTACCCACAATGTTTTCCACTTCATTCTTTCGTGTACAGTTTCAATCACTTGAGCCTCGTTTAATTTGTTGTTTGCAAATGCTTTCCATTCGAAAAAGTCTAGAATGTAAGCGAGTTAATAAAACAATGCCTTTAATCAGTTGAAACAGTTTCAGTGTTTTGTTTTCTTCCTCCTTTCGATAAAGCATCCTCTTTTCGTAGTTCGACTTATATTCAAATCATCGTAGTCACATTATTAACAGATCTTACGAAGATTCATTCAACAGGACTTACAATTTTCCACTCACTTAACCCTTTCCTAAACAAGCTCTAGTTTTCACGTGTCTGCAGTACAAGTCTTTTGAAAACACTGTGGGAAAAGGAGAAATTGCTCGTAACGAGCAATTTCTCCTTTTCCCACAGTGTTTTCTACCCTTTTTGATAACTTTCTGCTATTTTCATCAAATTTAAAATTGTCGTCTGCAAACTCTTTCAGTTTGGACCAGTCCAAAATTTGCCATTTGGGAAAGGGTTAACAGGACTTATAAATAAAGTTCCACTTTATAAACAGGACTTACGAAGTTTCGCTGTATTAACCGAACTTAGGAAGTTTAGCCTCGCACTAACAGAATTTACGACGTTTGACTTTGTAAACATATCAAACAGGTGAATGTACCTACCTTTTGGTCTATCAACTTTGCATGACGAACTCTGCGTATCTTGATCAAAGTTGCTAAATTTAGCGTCGTCTTTAGACCTGGAGGAAAAAAGTGACGCAATCTGTTAACGCAAAGACTCACTGAAGAATAGTTTGAAAACACCCTTGTGAGGAAACGGATAAATCAGTATAGATTCTGCATTCGGTATGATCTATGCATACAGGTGAAAACATTGTTGCTAAAGAAGAACTTGCTGATAACGAACAATTTCTCTTTAGCCACAAAGTCCTCGAAAGAAGTCGGTTGAAAGGTAGTAATACGATAGCCCTTTAACACACGATCAAGAGTTCAAACGATCTTGAGAAAGAAGTCTTATGAAACATTATGGAGAAAAGAGAAAATGCTGGTAACCAGCATTTTCTCCTTTTCCCACAATGTTTTCAACCGAACCAAAGACAAATCCTATCATTTAAGCCATATTTATTTGTCGTCTGCAAAACCTTTCAATTCTGACAAGTCGAAATTTTTGACGTCTGCGAAAGGGATTAGGGTTATTATGAAACGATTATACACTCCTGCTAGAACTGCTATGGTTACTCATTACCGTCTTATATTTCTTTCCTCTAATTTCTTTCAGAAAGATAATGACATATAAAAATAGAAGATCCACGCCAGGCTGATAACTGTTCGATCTTTATAATAGAAGACATATTCTTTACTCTAGCGGACAGATCCTTCATCCACATTGTCACAAATGGAGAACAATGCAAAGCCAGCCGTAACAAAACGAAAGAGAAAGTGCATTCTGGTGTTCGGGAATGAAACACAATGTAAAATCAAACGAACATAAAAAAAATATGACACGGTGTTATGAAAGAAATGAAATAGCCGAGCCCGGTGTAGCGCAGTCGTAAGTGAACAATACTTGAGGCCACGGGGTCGCTGGTCCGAATCCCCGGCTCGGCGAGTTTCTTTCCGATGATCGATGATGGTCATTGCGACAGGATTTATTTCTCTCACACTGCTGATCATTGTTTCGACGATGTTTTCGTGACAAAGAGGCCAGTGGCTTGGGAAGAATATTGAGCTGAGTACTGCCGAAAGAACCCACAGAAAAGCACTGGCCACCGCGATATAACTGAAATAATGTTGAAAACCGTGTTAAACATACACACTAAATGAGCTACGCTCTGTAAAATGGGGGTTTAATGTATTTGCGAAAAAAGTATCGGCCAAGGTCAGGCTGACTGGTCGATACTTTTTGCTTTCGGTAAATTTTCTGCATGTCAAAGGACCATTCTACCTCATGATTCAGCCGGTTGTTAGACAAAATGGATTTTATGGATCCATAATTATGTGATTACTGGCATGGTACGACGAATCATGGAGATGCATTTAACCCCCTTTTGCCAGAGCATGTCTCAAATGTAGTGGAATGACGTATCTTTTTGACGTTACAGTTTGTTTCAAGAGAAGACTCGAAATGAGCCATGCTCTGTGAAAAGGGGGGCTTAATGCATCTGCGAAAAGTATCGACCCAGGTCAGCCTGCGCAATCCGCGCAGGCTGACCTGGGCCGAAACTTTTCGCTATTGGTCAATTTTCTGTATGTTAAAGGACCAGTTTACCCTATTATTCAGTTGACTGAAAGACAAAATGGATTTTATGGATCTATGGTTACGTAATGGCTTGCTTGGTATCATCCTCTCTTGCCAGAGCATGGCGCAAATGTGTTTCCGTATGACAGTTGCGGCGTTCCATTACAGTGAATTTTAATTTTTACTCTTATGCTTTCTGCTCGATCTAAGCAGTTTGATCTTTGGTTTCGTGTAAAGATACAGCAGGTTAAATTGTCTTTGGAGCCAACGGTTTTTTGAGCTTTGGTAGCCACAGGCGGCTTTGTTTGTTTGTTTGTATTGGAGTTTAACGCCATTTTAACAGCTCAGGTCATATCATGGCGGTCAGCGACGCAGCCACGTGTTTTCCTGGCTTTCTCACACCAGTACTGACACAACTTCCTTTCCAAAGCCACTGACTACTTTTCTCACATGCATCAGAGGTGAGAGGCGAAAAATCGCCGGAAAGAAAGTTTGCCTCAACCGAGTATCGAACTCACAACCACCAGGTCGCGAGTCAGATACGCTAACCACTGAGCTATCCGGGCGGGATAGCCACAGGCGACAACGGATATGGTATCAGGGGACATTAGGCCAAGAGCAGCATGCACATATGGGAAGGCCTGTATAATTCTGAGATAAATGTAGGTCATATATCTCCCACGAAACCCACGAAATGCGAATAAAGTTAACCTTTAACCACACAATCCCTTCTTTTTGACGAACTAGAAGTGGAAGGCTTTCGTAAATTTTGTAGAAAAGGGGAATATGCTGGTAAACAGCATTTTCTCCTTGTCCTATAATGTGTGTTGTGTTTTCAAAGACGCATTCCAATCTTTGAGAAACATTTAACACTTTACCATACAATCCCGAGTTTTGATTGCCCTAAAAAGAATACTTTTAGCAGGTGCTTTAAGCCCCTTTTTCACAGACCATGCTTCATATCTGTTTTACAACTAACTTAACAAATTCCACTTTCTGAGGTCTGAAAGTAGACATCCACTGCTTTGAAGACTACTTTTGTCATAGCTAGATATCTGGGTAGCGTACGGTGTAGATCAAAGATCAGACTGCTCGTTCTGTTCAGTCTGATCTTGATCTACGCCGTTCGCAAAAGCTACTTAACCCTTTACCACGCAATCCCGACTTTTGACGACCCTGAAGAAAAAGCCTTTTGAAGACATCGTGGAAAAAGGAGAAAATGCTGGTAACCAGCATTTTCTCCTTTTCCCACAATGTTTTCTACCCTTCTCAAATCAAATTTCAGGTTTTGAGCCACAGTTGGTTTATCGTCTGCAAAGGCTTTCAATTTGGACTACTCTAAAATTTTGTCGATTGGTAAAGAGTTAAATCGTCATTAGCAGAGTTAAAGGCGGCAAATATTCACTCACTGTTCATCCGTATTTGTAGCGTAGTCTTCTGTAGTATCGGGAACTTTACCACTCTCTTCGCCGCTGGCTACATCAATACTAGCATGGTCTACTGTTACACTTGTATCGGAGTCAGACTCACGTCCGATCTCGGCTTGTACAGTCGGTTCATCTGTGTCTGTGTTCGTCGTACTATTGGCGCCCTTCTTTTTCAATTTCTTAGTGGATTTCTTTTGAAGACTCTGAAATGAGAGCGACTATGTTTATAATGGTTTCATACAGTATGGTGAAAAACCAAGCCCCCGTAGCTCAGTCGGTAGCGTACAGGAATTGAGAACAGGAGGTCGCTGGTTCGATCCCCGGCTTGGCCAATTTCTTTCCGAGGATTGATGATAAGTCATCGCGACAAGATTCATTCCTCTCTCACCGCTGACCATTGTTTCGACGATGGTTATGTGGGAAAGCAGCCAGTGGTTTGGAAAGAATATTGTGCGGAGTACTGGTAACATACTGAAAATGGGACAATGGTGTTTATGGTATCTTCATTGTGCATTGTACCAAGCTGGTCGTCATATAGTATGGACCAATTTTATCTAAAATGCAGCTGGATCATGCTGTAGAGTGGTTCTTTAATATGCAGAAAAAATATCAATAGCAAAAAGGTAAGATCCGTGTCAGCCTGCGCGGACTGCGCAGGCTGACATGTGTCGTAACTTTTTGCAGAAGTCTTAAACCCCATTTACACAGAGCATGACTCAAAAGTTTAAGTAAATCCACTTTGTCACTTAATGAACGTTCCGTCTTTTTACGTGAACTATTTATAGATCTCCGATAAACTTACGATTTTATAGGACGTTTATCTAAGTAAAATATGTAAAAAAGATAACATGACTTAAAATTTCATACATAAATAAATGTGAAAATATTTATGCAAAAGCAGTAATTTCTCCATTTTGCACGATGCTTTTAACCCTCAAGGCTCCTTTCACAACAATAGCTGCCTTTGCAGCCAATGTAGATTAAGATCAGACCGCACAAACCGTTCAGTCTAATTCTTGATCTACCCTGTTCGCCTAGCTTATATATTCTAGACAAAAGCAACATCTAAATGGCAATTGTTCGTATCTTTCTAGACTTGAAATATATGCTGGGTTTATTCGGCGCTCTGCGGGTTAAGAGTGGTCAGCTGCCACTCGTCACAACTCGGTCGATTCCGTACCTACATCTAACCTCGTTCGTATAAAGGAGGTTTCCCTTTTGAACTACCGATTATATGATCTTCAACATGGCGGCACCAATGTAAATCGCTTAGCAACGACATGAACAAATAAGGTGAATTTATTCACATCTATCGATCACTCGTCACAACTCGGCCGATTCCGTACCTACATGTAACCTCGTCCGTATTAAGGCGGCTTCCATTTTGAACTACCCATCACATGATCTTAAACATGGCGGCGCCCCTGTAAATCGCTTAACAACGACATGAACAACCACGATGGAGTTATTCACATCTATCGATCTGTCGATGAAAGCTCCCAACGGAAATTGATAAACAAAGCTAAGAATTGAATGGACAAACTGTTTGCCGACTGAAATATTGTTAGAAAGATAACGATAGAAAATTGACTCATGTTTTCTTTTTAAGAGGAGCCTTACAATTTCAATAACGGTAAAACGGTGTGCTTCCGGAAACGTGCGAAATGTACCGTGTAGGTGCATATCAAGCTACTTGATACAGCCGAGGGATTTGATCACCGGATCACCCGAGGTATGCCGAATGATCTATCGACCTGTCGATGAAAAGCTCCGAGCGGAATTGATTAACTACGCTAAAAACATAATGTACAGACTGTTTGCCGAAATATTCTCAGAAAGATATCGATAGAAAATTGTGACTCATGTTTTCTTTTTTAAGAGGAGCCTAACAATCTTAAGCACGGTGAAGCGGAGTACTTCCGGTGAAGAAATATACTGTGTAGGTGCATATCAAGCTACGTGATACAGCCTAGGGACTTGATCACCGGATCACCCGACGTTTAACGAATGGTCGGCTGCGAGACGAACAAAGTAATCCGCGCGCAGGGAGCTGTTAAAACATTATGCTTCCGAATATCTTTGAAGTACTTCGTTCTGCAGGAAGTTAACTCGAGTGTTCGGAGTACATCAAATGCACCGAGTTTCCGAAGTGGGAAATCCTTTCCTTGTTCCACTTGAAAGTCGAAAACACTTAACAATTGTGCAACTAAGCGCGACTTATACCGCTTATGCGGACTGTGTAGATCAAGATAAGACTGCACAGAACATGCAGTCTGATCTTGGGTCTACACTGCCCGATACGATGAGACTTTTCCAGCGACAAGAAGTTTTAAACCGTAATATTTGGATTTTCTGTCTCGGCCGGAAATTTTCATTTAACCCTAAACCATACAGTCCAGACCTTTAACGACATTGAAGGAGAAAACTTTTGAAAAACATCGTAGGAAAAGGGAAAAAAGCTGGAATCTAGTATTCTCTTATTTTCCCACAATGTTTTCTCCCCTTCCACAGACAATCCCATTATTTGAGTTACATCCGGTTTGTCGTCTGCTAAGGCTTTCACTTTGAAATATAAAATTTTGTCGTTTGTTAAAGATTTAATTTATGTAGCAGATTAAGGGTTAGTACGTCTCGACTTTATCAATTGTTACATACTGACAATGGCTTAAAATTTCCTCGGTCTTCATTCAGAAACTTGTTAAGTATTTCGGGAAATAAACGCTGACTGCGTTTTTGTAATGATAAATCTAAATCTACCAATCCCTTCAACCGTCTCCCAGCCCGCCCATCCATTAGTCCTTTTCATCCACAGTAACAAACAGTTGTATTCAAATTATCAGGGAAAAAAAGAACATTAATACAATAAAAGTAATGATATTTATTTTAACCTCAGGCTGCTAAGCGCGACTCGATGACCTTCTACAAACAGTGTAGATCAAGATCAGACTGCACAGAACGTGCAGTCTGATCTTGGATCAATACTGTCCGACAAGGTAATTTTTTTTTTCTACCAAAAATAGGTTTGACCTAGCCACATTCGGCTTTTACGATCGGTTTTAACCCTTAAGCTGCTAATCGCGACCCACTGACCTTTTGCGAACAGTGTAGATCAAGATCAGACTGCACAGAACGTGCAGTCTGATCTTTGATCTACACTGTCCGATACGGTACTTTCTTTCCGGTGAAATTAACCTTGAAATAGCAATGTTTGGGCTTTTAGTATTGAGTAGAAGTTTGCGTTCAATTTATTCAGCAACTTAAGGGTTAAAGTTTCATTTGAATTATTTGGAAGGTTGAGGGTTAGGTTTAATTCCATGCAGCAAAAGTAAAGTAGATTTTGGTTAAACTTCTTACCAGACAATGGAATTTTAGACTCGGCCATTTTGAAAGCAGATAAAAAAATACATTTGGCTCAAGTAATGGTGATTGTCTCTGAACGGGTCTTAAACACTGTGGAAGAAGGAGAAAATATCATTACCCTAAACATTGTACACTACATTCTTTTCAAGCCACCGGCTGCTTTCCAAGAGAAACTAAGCCTTACCTTGTTGAACGCTGGACAAAAAGCGGGAAGAAAACAATGTACTTTTTCATAACGATATCGGCAATTAAATGCAAAAGTTTGCGTAAATAAAACTGTTGACGAGAATTTCAAGGCCGCGGGCTGCTTTCCAGAATAAACAAAGACATAATCACGTTGAGAGCTAAACTGTACAAGAAAGAAAAAACACGCAAAAATGAGCATGTCGCCAATCAGGTCCGAAATTTTGCGTAGATAAAGCAGTTATTATTGAGACGAATTTCCAAGCAATCCTATTCTTTCCAACCATGTTGAGCGCTGAACAATATCAGAAAGAAAGCAACGCAAAATCCGCGATGTCGCCATTCAGATGCAACATTTTTGCGTACATAAAAATGTCGAGACGAATTTCCGAAAGGTATCTGGTACATAGATTGCCGATAACGCCTCGTCCTGTCTAGACAATTTATTTCATCTCTTACGGTACTAATGAGATACAAACGTTACGAGTACAATGCAGTGAATAACCTCGTAATTATTTTTTCATAGTATGTATACCTTTGCATATGAGAGATGCTCCGTCAAAAGGAGGCTTAATGCATCTGCAAAAAGTATCGTCCCAGGTCAGCCTGCGCAGTGCGCGCAGGCTGACCTGTGTCGAAACTTTTTGCGCTTCTTCAATTTTCTGCATGTCCAAGGACCAGTCTACCTCATGGTTCAGTCGACTGTTAGACAAAATGGATTTTATGGATCCATGATTTTGTATGATTCATCTCGGGGATGCATTAATCCCCCTTTTGCCAGAACATGGTTCATATATATATATATATATATATATATATATATATATATATATATATATATATATATATATATATATATATATATGAGGACTGCTTTAATTCCAAAATGCTGGTCTGCTTAGAAATACCGCTCTCTTGCTCTTGCTTAACTTTCTGCATGTCATAAGAGCCATTATAACTCGACTCAGTCGGTCTTGTGTCAATATGGGTCTCTATTATGCGATAACTTTCTAAGATTAATGCATTACGAGGATGCATTAAATCCCCTTTTCCCAGATTTATATAAATCATATTTATCATACTAAACCTGAATTTTTCTAATTTGCAGGGGCCGTATTAATTCTAATCATTTAACTTTCAAAAGAAACCAGCCGATTTGCTGAGACGTTTTCTGTCAGTCAATAAAAAGATGGCTTGACTTGAAATTGATGTTGGGGGGAAAAATAATAATGCTTAATAATATAATTAACCCCTTCCCAAACAAGCCCTGGTTTTCACGTGTCTGCAGTACAAGTTTTTTGAAAACAATTTCTCCTTTTCCCACAGTGTTTTCTACCCTTTTTGAGACCTTTCTGCCATTTTCATCAATTTAAAAATGTCGTCTGCAAACTCTTTTAATTTGGACCAGTCCAAAATTTGTCGTTTGGGAAAGGGTTAATAATACAGATCTAGGATCCTGATTAATCAAGACAACACGTTTCAGTTAATCAATAGGTTATTTTCGGAAATAACATCCCTACAGTCATCCACACACTTGATAAATTAAAGGCCCTAAGGCTGCGAAATGTAAACAATTTTGGAGTTAAAATGCGGAAAAATTTAATTCATACCATTTAAAAAACTTGGCAACTTTTGTTCTAGTTTTAAAATACACTTCTGCCAGCGTCTGGAAATTTGATTGACCACCCTGTAATACATTGTCAGACTTAAAATAATATCCATACTTTTTAATGGTATAAAGAAAATTTGTCTGTATTTTACCCCCGAGATGTCTTCTCTTGGTAGCTTTTGGGCATTTTAGATGAAAACCGTCTCACCTTTACACACTTTTGGAAATTTTGCGAGATATACCTTTTCTTTGCACACGATTTCCAGGAATAAAGATAGCTTTCTAGTAACGAGGTTGGTAAGACCTGGTCATTGCAGTTTTTAACCTATTCCCGGAAATTCTTTCTTTTTTTTTTGAACTATCATAGAATCTACATGATATTACAATCAGGAAAATATTTTAAAGAATGCCTTATTTCTTTCTTTCCAGAATCGAAAACATTTTGGGGAAAAGCACTTGAACTGTTTTCAATGAAAACCATCTCTCTCCTTATCACTAATGTCTAAGCTAACGTACATATTTGTGGCTTTCAGGTTTAAATGTTTCTCTGTGCGCAGATGTATCGGCACTTTCAGACCTTTGATTTCACCCCCAATAATGTATTTATCATACATCATACATCAGCGTAAAAAATAAAACCCTCCACGCCGACACCGTTTTACATTAATTGCGTCTTGTCTAGGTGGGGAGAAGAGATAAGAACGCGTAAATCTTGGGCTCTTCGACCGAGTCACATAGAAAACCACAACCTATTCTTTTCTCTTTTAGCGCGTAATATAATAATATACAGCAAAGTCTTTCAATAAAATTTCAACAAAATCGGTTGAAAAATTGTGAGAGGTAGGAAAATCGCCTCTACGGACTGACAAAAGGATAAGCAATCTGATTTCTTTATATTTCTTCGCACGTCTTTGTTGGAGTGCACATACAATTAGCCCTCTACCAAACAATCCCAGGTTTTAACGACCCTGGAGGGGAAAAAAAGCCTTTTGAAGACACTGTGGGAAAAGGAGAAAATGCTGGTAACCATTATTTGCTCCTTTTCCGTAGTTTTTTCTTTAACCTTTCAGAAGCAAATCAAATGCTTAGAGCCCCATATAATTTGTCGTCTGCAAATGCTTTCAGTTCGGGACAATCTGCAATGTTGCCGTGTGGTAAAGGGTTAACCCTTATCTTGCTAAATAAGTTAAATAGAACTTTCAAGTCAATAGTAAAAATCCGAACAATGTTATTTCAAACTTATATTTTTTTCAGAAACCTATCTCCTTATCCGACAGTGTAGAGTCAATATCAGACTGCACGTTCTGTGCAGTCTGATCTTGATTTACACTGTTCGCAAAAGGTCAGCTAGTCGCGCTTATCAGCGTAAGGGTTAAACCCAACAAAATGGACCCCAACAATAAACTGGCAGCCTGTTATCGATCTGCGTACGATTACGGGAGATAGAAACGGGTACCAGTTTACCCCAATAACGACTACTACTAGCTTTCCCCCATTTTCTTATTACCCGGCTTAATCCGCGTTAAACGTGTGACAAGAGTCTGTAAAACCGATAGAGCTGTAGTCACGGGAACTATTCCCTTCGTAAATTAATCATTAAATACGCACGAACGCGCTGCTATCGGAATTCTATGTATAAACAAAATGTGCGTCATTCGTGCGTCGGTTATCGGTTTTCCCGTCGTGTCAGGAAAATAAGAGCAAAATGAAAGGGCAGAAAAAAACACCTAAAGTTCGTCTCATGTGAAACCACACTAATATCCAAATCAAGCCCCCTGATTGGTTATGTGTACACGTGATATAGAGGTTAAAGTTCAATAAAAAGGTATCAGCGAACTTACCCTTTTAACCCTTGGGCTGCTAGGCGCCACTCGAGGACCTTTTGCGGACAGTGTAAATCAAGAACAGCTGCAAAGAACGTGCAGTCTGATCTTAGATCTGTACAGTCAGATAAGGAGATATTTTTCCTCAAAAGATAACTTTGACATAACATTATTGGGCTTTTAACTCGGTCGGCTTGTCTGCCTATTAGAAAGCCAAAAGTTAAGTCGCCAGTTTTGCACTTCAGAAGCTATTTTCGCCGAGAAATGTGTCACCGTATCGGACAGTGTAGATCAAAGATCAGAGTGCACGTCTTTGCAGTATGATCGTAACCTACATTGTCCACATCAGATTATTGAGTACCACTTAGCTGTCCAGATATTGACCGTGAATGGTCGGGATGTCTTACAGAAAATCGAAAGTCGCTCACAAATCATTCGGCACGTTCTCACAGTCTGATCTTAATCTTCGCTGTATGCAGAGTGAAATTAAGTTTCCAAAGGGTTAGGCTTACCAGGGAAAGTCATGCCTTGGTCTATAAATAGATTTTGCGTCGATACAATAGAATCACATGATGACAAAAATCACGCCGACACACAATGGTGCGGCCTGCACTTGTTCATGCTTTGTGGTATACGATCCTGTTACTGAACTCAGTTACAGGCTTCCATTTGAGGGTTCTTCGTTGCTCAGTAATTTGGGTAGTAATCTGTGTTCGAGTCCCGTTTGCGAGAAAGTCATGTAGGAGTGTCCTTGAACAAGTAACTGCAAAGCACAGTCTGGCGTACGTGGAGAAGTCTATGAGCCATGTACATAATTATTGTGAGAAAACTTCCTCAAGTACACTTTTATCAGCCTTTACACAATATTCTAAAAAAAAAAACATGACATTTGCTTCCTCACATTTAGATTGGCTACAAAAAAGTGATTACAAAGAATAACAAAGACCAACTGCTTTTAACTCTTTTCCAGGCGACACAACTGAGGACGAGTCAAAAATCAAAGCCTTTGCAGACGGCAAAAAATCGAGGCCATAACCTTTCCAGCTGATAGAACACTCTTTGCCTTCTTTTGCGTGGGTTCAGTGTGCTTCCATTGTTTAAACTGTTGTTTGGCCCTTGGGATGAAATGACGGACGATAGTCACAAACTTCTGCAGAAAGTTTGCAGGATCTGCCTCTAAAAGGTTCAGATTACCTCGTGACGAAGTCCGCCTGGTGTACTTCTGATCGACTGTCAGAAATCTTGGTACCTTGTGGGCTTAGAGCTTTGTCTTTGCAAGATCTTCCGTAAGAATGAAATGTACTCTTTCCTGTGAAATCCAAACTGTACTGGCTATATATCTCTCTGTAACTCGCCTGCCAGCCATAACAATATTATAGATTTTATTGACCATTTCTGGGGTCGCAACAATGACAGGCCTTCCAGGACGGGCATCATCCATAAGGCTCCGCCTGCTACGCTTAAATTCCGCCAACCACCTTTTCATTGTAGCATATGAAGGGGCATCATTCCCTGGTGTTGCTACCATATCAGTATATATATCCTTAGGTGCTAGACTTTTCTTATGCAAATATTGAATCACTGATCTTTCAGCCATTTTGCAAAAGTCATTTGCCTTGTTTTCTTTAGATTGCTACCTCTTCGACATAAACTGATCAATTGACACTAGTTATCGTGTACACAGCCTTAAACAGTCTGGCACTAGTAGGGCCGAAAAAGGACATCACTCCTAAACTCCTTCATACAAAAAATGCCCACAATTTATCAAGCGGGCCTCTTATTTTTGAAATATCAAGGGTGTGTTGTACACGCGATATTACGCACGTAAAGTTTCATCTCTTTCAATGGACATACGCGCGCACAGGGGCTTTTAAGGACGGCATAGATAAAGATCAGACAGCACAGAACGTACAGTCCGATCTTGTATCTGTACCGTCCGATTGTTTAGTCGAGTATTTGAGAGAAACATCTTTCCGAGTGTCAGAGGATCGTAATTTAACAAGTCGAAAGTGGTCGGATTTATACATTTGGCGCTGAAAAAATGTTAATCTTTAGGCTGCTAAGAGCGACTCACTTACCTTTTGCGGACAGTGTAGATCAAGATCAGACTGTACAGAACTTGCAGTCTGATCTTTAACCTACATTGTCCGATAAGTATATTTTTCCCTACCCCTCATATCTTTGAAATAGCAATATTTGGGTTCTGCAATCGGCTTAAAAGTTTCGTGTAAGTTATTTAGCAGGTTAAGGGTTAAAGGTTAAAACGTGCGTTCAGTTACAGTGTGAGGCGCCAGATAATCATAAACTTGATCGCCTTGTGATAAAACAAGCCCTCGTATGCAATATGATTGTGAGATTATTGGTGAGGTCGTGTATACCTCCCGATATGGTAAACGTCAACATGTATTATCTAAGACATCATACGTGGTTCAATCCCTTCTGATCGTGTCAGTCACGTGGGTCAATATGATCTTGGATCTACGCTGTCCGCAATAATACAACTGAATTTGTGATAGATGTGGAAGGGTTAATTTTTTACCAAAGAGTCCTATTCTTTTCACAACCCTAATGTTAACCCTTAAGCTGCTAATCATGACTCATTGACCTTTTGCGGACAATGTAGATCAAGATCAGACTGCACAGAACGTGCAGTCTGATCTTTGATCTACGCTGTCCGATACGGTATTTTCTTTCCGGTGAAATCAACTTGGGAAACGCAATGTTTGGGCTTCTACTATTGAGTGGAAATTTTCGTTTCATTTATTCAGCAGGTGAAGTGTTAAAAATGCGTTGCAACATTATGTAATGGTAACCAGCATTTTCTTCTCTTCCCACAATTGGTTTTCTGAGCTTTCCGAGATAAATTCCATCATTTTAACCTGTTTCTATTTGTCGTCTGCAAATATTTCGATTTTAGACAAAATAAGATTTTGCCGTTTAGTAAAAATTTAACTCTCCACCAGCGACAAAATTTCAAACTTGTCCAAATCGAAAGCGTTTGCAGACGACAAAATGAATGTGGTTCATACGATACGAGTTGTCCTAAAACTGATAGAAAACATTGTGGGAAAAGGGAAAATGCTGTTTAACAAAATTTTCTCATTTTCCCACAATGTTTCCAAAAGGCTTCCTCATAGGGGTCGTTAAAACGCTGGACTGTTTGGTAAACAGTTAACGTTGGCAAATAGAAGGATTATTACTCAAAGCATGGCCAAGCCCGGTAGTGCAGTCGCTGGTTCGAATCCTCGGCTGGGCCATGTTCTTTCCGAGGTTTGATGATAGTCATTGCAACAGTGTTCATTCCTCTTTCACCGCTGATCATTGTTTCGACATTGGCTGCGGGAAAATATTGTGCAAAGTACTGGTAAATGAAACGCTAGGAAAGCATGAATATGTGCATTGGCCATTGCAATATACCTGAAATAATGTTGAAAACGGCGTCAAACACCATACAAACAAACGAACAAACAAAATACGCAGTGTTTAACAGGAAACAATGGGCTGACATAATCGTGTTATATATCTAAGTTTATGAAGTACAATGAACGTAATTATCATTCTAGAATTTATCTCGGTCATTTAGTCTAGATATAATTATACAAATATCGAGTTAGCCCTTAGGCTGCTAAGCGCGACATACTGACCTTTTGCAGGCATTGTAGATCAAGATCAGAATGCACAGAAGGTGCAGTCTGATCTTGGATCTACACTGTCCGATAAGGAGATACCCCCCTCCCCCCACCCCGCGAAAATAAGTTTGAAATAGTATAATTCTAGTTTTGACTATTGGCTGGAAAATTTCATCTGACTTATTTAGCAGGATAAGGGTTAACGTTTTACCAGACGACAAAACTTTATGCATGTCGCAACTAAAAACATTTTCAGACGACAATCTAAATGTGACTAAGATGTTGGACTACTGTTTTCTTTGTTGTTTGAAAGTGTTAAATAATATGGTGGGAAAAAAAGAAAATGCTGGTTACCAACATTTTACCATTTTCCACCAGTGTCCTCTTAATCTTGTTCCTTAACTCTTTACCAAACGGCAAAATTTAAGACTAGTCCAAATTGAAAGCAGTTGCAGATGACAAAACAAATGTGACTGAAAAATTGAAATTTGTTTTGGGAAGGGTAGAAAACATTGTGGAAAAAGGAGAAAATGCTGGTTACCAGCATTTTCTCTTTTTCCCACAATGTTTTCAAAAGGCTTCTTTCTCAGGGTCGTTAAAAGTCGGGATTGTGTGGTAAAGAGTTAAGGTCGCAAGCCGATGGATAGTTTAGTAAAGGGTTAAAAATTCCAAGTAATTTATAGACAAATATTGCAACAGGTAATACCTCAGGATTTATGTGAATACATAGGCCTATCTGAAAAGGCCATATTGTAATTTTTATTGTCGTAAGTAATACTTTCTTGTTAAACACTGATTAACCCTTATCCTGCTAAATAAGTTAAATAAAACTTTCAAGCCGATAGTAAAAACGAGAACAATGTTATTTCAAACTTATCTTTTAAGAAAAATATCTTCTTATCAGACAATGTAGATCCAATGCACGTTCTGTGCAGTCTGATCGTGATCTACACCGGCCTCAAAAGCGCCTCGTGTCGAGCTAAGCAGCCTAAGGGTGAACAGCACCTTGCCCGAATTTCTCCTTACACTCTAACGTACAAAGATACCCAGTAGCTTTTGGTGTCAATTTCAAATTCATTCGTTAACCCTTTCACAAACGACAAATTTTGGACTGGTCCAAACTGAAAGAGTTTGCAGACGACAATTTTAAATTTGATGAAAATGGCAGAAAGTTCTCAAAAAGGGTAGAAAACACTGTGGGAAAAGGAGAAATTGCTCGTTACGAGCAATTTCTCCTTTTCCCACAGTGTTTTCAAAAGACTTGTAATGCAGAGACGTGAAAACCAGGGCTTGTTTGGGAAAGGTTTAAACCATTATTGATACAAATAACTACTTTACATTCTCCCAACCGAGAAGAATTCATTAACCGACTTCTTTCTTATTAGCAGTATATTGGTCTAATGGGCTAGTAAGCAGTGGCATTACTATTTACATGGTGCTACTTTCTGGTACTGGTTGCAAGATTATTTGAAGGAAAATACTCGCACGGTGATATAAGCTATTGTCGATCTCTGTGGTTACGAAGTTTAACTGAACATGCAGTAAAACCTGTCTTTCGTGGCCATCTTTATTGAGCAAGAAATCTGTATTAGGCAAGCATAGACTGAGCTCCTAGGGAAGTCAAGATGGGTATGAAGAAATGCAGTTGTTCAGATGGGCTAGAACCAGCCTGGGTCCGTATTCACTAGCCATTGTTAAGAAGGTTCTTAGGCTTATTCTCCACTATTTTCTAAGCATGAAAGTAACACAACTTCTGAATGGCTAAACCGTTTGGTTTGGCCACTCAGAAGTTATGTTACTTTCAAATTTAGAAAATCCTGAAGCGTAAGACAACGAATAATCTTAACCCTTAAGCTGCTAATCGCGACCCACTGACCTTTTGCGGACAATGTAGATCAAGATCAGACTGCACAGAACGTGCAGTCTGATCGTTGATCTACACTGTCCGATACGGTATTTTCTTTCCAGTGAAATCAACTTTGAAAACCGCAATGTTTGGGCCTGTAGTATTGAGTAGAAATTTGCGTTTCATTTATTCAGCAGCTTAAGTGTTAAGAATGGTTGCTGAATACGGACCCTCTGGATTCCCTGATGATAAATTCATGGCTGTCAGTCTTTACCAAACCATCCCGAGTTGAAACGAGCCTTAGGGAAAAGGTCTTCTAAAAAAATAACGTGGAAAAAAGACAACATGCTGGTGACCAGCATATTCTCCTTTCCCCACAAAGTTTGAGAAGCGTTCTAACATTAAAATCAAAGGACTGATAGTCCCGAGAGTCGCCTGGATGGTAATGGGTTAGAAGTTTTCACCCTTTTTTGTTCAAATCTATTAAACGCATTCGAGATACAAAATAACTCAACTATATGACAGTATTATATGCAAGCATATTTCTAAGTTGTCATCCTAAAATTACAGACATATTAAAATTTACATTAAAACAAATATATGTGGTGAGAATTAAAATTTAGGCACAAGGAACAGGTTTAAAAAGTCCAAAGTCTCTTACCCCAGGCGACTTCATTTAAAAAATGGTTTTCAAAGGTACAATCAATACAAAACAAGCTTTTCGTTGAAATGATATCCACCTCCGAAAAAAAAACTTTTTTTTTATAGAAACATAATTATAAGAGGTATTTTGTTTTGCATGTAAATGACCTTTTTTTGTTATTGGTGAAAATATACATTAAGCCCCCTTTTTCCATGATAGGGAATTTCATTAAATAAAAACAAATACTGATTGTCTGTGGCTTATGATAAACAATATAAATATGAATTTTCATAAAATTTTGTCCAGTAGTTAAAGAGATTGGTCCAGAATGGAAATATACATCAAACCCCCTTTTGCTATGACACCGCTTTAAAAACAAAAACAAAATACAACCGAAAGACATCAAGCGCCCTTTTTCCATGACAAGGCATTACATTTTAAAAAAAAAGTGTATCGGCGGACTATCATGCGGACCACATGTATGAAGTTTCATTAACTTTCGTCAATGATTTTAGAACATATCTGTCTGAATGGACGGAAGATCGGACGGACGAACAGACGGACGGACAGACAACATGAAAACCATATCTCCCCCCCCACCCCGAAATTCAATGGGGCGTAATAACAGTCTAAGTTAAATCAATATTTACAGTTCCTCCCTAGCTTGATAATGCCTGTAAAGAATGTGGACAAAAATTATGGTTCTAGTTTGATAAAAATGTTTTTCTAGTGCAGAATCTGGGTGACATAACTTACATGTATATCTTCATTCTTACACATTTTGCTAAAACAAGCATTCTAAATAATTTCAGTAGAATAGGGAATACATTTTCTCCCCAGATTTAGAGCAGGTTGTTTTATATGACACAAATTTTCTAAAATTGGACAACATGGTTATACATATATCGTTTAATTTCAATAATTGTCCTTTCCAAATACAGGATGCTAGATATGAAATTTGGGTATAATTGTTTATATAGTTTCAGAGGCTGTTATTTTGAAATGTTACTACTCAGTTCTGAAGCTTCTGTGAAGTTTATAGAAACAGAGCTGAACCACTTGAACAATTTTACAAGCGGACCATTTAGGCAACATCAGTATGGAACTCAATTGAACTTTGTCTTCTGGTATTGGATCTAGTGACAAACTTTTAGGCCAAAAATACTCTTTTGCAACTCACCCATATCTAATCTAAGCCTGACAAGTTCCGTGAGTACTGGACTGAAAATAAATGGATTCTACAGTACTAGATCTATTACGGTTCTGTCTGATTTGACCTGGTGACAACCTTTTTCTTTAACCCCTGGTGACCTACTTTCAGTTTTGTCAAAAAATATTATTACGACAAACAGCCTGGCAATTTCATGATCATAGGACTGAAATGTCTCTGGAGCACACACCAATATTTGACTCAGTAATCTACTTGTCCTTTGGAAATAATTTGTATTTGTTGCTATCTGAGTTCAATTTTTGTCCACAGTGGACTCTAAGAATGTGGCTGCTACAGCTCAAGAAAAACAATATAACCCAATGGCATGATCGTCAGCCTTTTAACTTTGTCTCTGTTTTATAACGTCCCAGGAATTAGTACTGCTTCCACACCAATTGAAAATTTTAGAGATCTACATGTATACTGCTTTGGCTTAAACTAAATGTTTGCGGTTCGCTCTAAATTACCCTTTACAACAACCCTAGACAAGATTACAAACACGCCAATAAAGAACTTGTTCGAGTGGGTTAACATTAATATGTTCTATTATATTTGAAATGTAGTGGAGTAAAAAGTCAAGTTCTCAGATTGCTGGTTGTTAGAACTGCGTAGTTTCAAGTCGAATTCTCGTCTGAATTCAGATTTTGGCAGTTACGAAAGCACCTTGCATACTGACACCCGCACTAATAAATTGTTGTTTCATAAATACTAGATCTAGGTTAATCGCACATTAAAAAAACAAAACAGCAGAGTTTTACAAATTCACCTCTTTAAAAACGAAAAACAATTAATCAAAAAAAGTATACTTTAAACTCTCTGCATGGATCGTTAAAGCTTTAGGTCGGTGTACGTTGAAAATAAGGGCCGCTTTGAACAGCGACTGATTCATAAATATGTAAATTTATAAAGAATTCCGTGGTGCAAATGACGTTACACGCCACGTGATTATAAGATCTATATTTGTCGCACAGTTACATTCCAGAAAGTACCTGCTAAGCGATGACTTGGTACAGCCTAGAACCGTGCGCATTACATACGCTATGTACGATCTCTGTGCACCTAGAATATTGGTGTGCAAAGTATTTAAAGTCTAGAATAAAAAGCTCTGAAGAAGCAACGTGTAAGAATGTTTAAGAAGGCAATGCAATCATTCCAAGTCGTTATAAATTTGTTTTAAAAAAATAGCCAACTGTTGAGAAAAATCTCCATTGAAATCTTCAATGTCAACTCGGTATCGCCTTTCTCTTTCCGACCGTAAGTTGAGTGTTGAATTGTAATGAGACTTTTAACAATTAAGGACAGATTGTGAGATTCAGAATGTACTTCTAATGGGTAATTATCGAACCATTTTCACTGAGAACTGTCCACAAATAAAAGCGTGTCGTAGTAAAGACGCTTGTCGTCGGAGAGTATTTTTCAGCGTGTCCGCAAACTTTAGGTCACGACGTCTATTTTTAGATATATACATAATGCGCTATATTTAAAGATGACGTCTGTGTAAGCGATAGGATATCGTGTACCCATGTGGACGAAAAGATTGTTTCAAAGGTTTAAACCGTTAAAAAGCTAAGTCTTTGTAGACATATTCATTATGACAAAGGCACAATTGTAAGTTATTTACGACAGAAACTGGGTTGTTTACCGAATAATTAGAAAACTATGTTTTATCTCGTAAACCGGAACTCGGCCAGGAAGCAGTACAAGGCCGGAGGTATGCCTACGTCACCCCATAGATCAGGATGATAACACGTCCGCAAGAGGTCAGTGAGTCGCGCAGAGCAGCCAAAGGGTTCTGTCATAGAGGAACCAACATTTGTAGACGCATGGATTACCCTTAGATACGACGGCGTCATGTCTCTCCGTTAGTTGAACTCGTCTGGCCAGAACAGAGAACGAGAAAATCAATCCATCTCGCTTCACGCCGTATTAAATCTAAACCCGCAGAGAGCTCAATTATCACGTTACCGTCTATTGACGACATTTATCGTCTTGCTATAGACGAACTCTGACAATATTGAGGCAACTGGAGAACTTGTTCGTAACGAGTAATTTCTCTTGTTTTCTACAATGTTTTCAAAAGTGTTCATTTATCAAACCTGAATTCATGCTCATTACCCATACATTACACACATATTTGTGATGTCGAGTGGTCAGCAAAATACTTGTTTCGGGGACGGGAGTGGGAAAGGCGTGGGGTTAATGCGGAACAATTTAAGAAAGCAAGAAACGCTCCAAAAAATAACTAGTGTAAAGAACGGTCTTTAAAAGAATATCTGTAAGAAAGTCTGTCAATTTTAAAAACAAAACCAATTTCTCTGCAGTCTGACCTTGATCTTAACTGTCCCCAAAAAAGCATTTCCGTACGCATAGGGTTAATCGACCGTCTTTATTTTCTCTCACTCTCTCCACTTCGGAAATCGTAAAAAGAAACTGCGGTTTCGATAACGATCGGAAACCCTTCACAGTTGTCGCAACTGGCTCTTGTTCGAAACTAACGTTTTAGCCTTTTCTGACGGCATAGATTAAGATCAGACTGCACAGAAAGTGAAGTCTGATCTTGGATCTAAAGTATCTACTTGTTTAAAGCCATATGCCCGCTTTGATCAAATGGACAAAGAAATTAAAGAAAGCCGTTAAATAGGTAGACAATAGTTCCAGAAAAGATTAAAAAAACGCATTGTACTTCCCTAAAGCTTCAACTTTTAGGCTGCTAAGCGTGACTCACTAACCTTTTGCGGACAGCGTAGATCGAGATCAAACTGCACAGAAGGTGCAGTCTGATCTTGAATCTACACTGTCCGATAAGGGGATATCTTTCTCCAAAAATATCTTTAAAATAGGAAACTCTGGTATTTTACTACCGCCTTGAAAGTTTCATTTCTTTATTTAGCAGGATACGGGTTAATTAATAGGATAATTACAGAAAACCCTCTTTACGCATATTTCGAAGCAAGACCCGAATTTATAGTAATGAGGTGCAGGGATGGCATTACTCTTTCAGCACCAAGTATATCATCCAGATTTTTCTATATTTGAAAGTAACACGAATTCTGATTGGCTAAACCAAATGGTTTAGCCAATCAGAATTTGTGTTACTTTCTAATATGGAAAATCTTGGAGAATAAGACTGAGAATTTTCTGGAGAATGGTTGATAAATACAGGCCCCCATCTCTTTTGAGGGCTGAAAGAACAATCCGCTAAAAAAATGGAAAGACTGATCTTACAGGCTTGATTCAACAAACGGACGGTATAGATAAAAAATTAGTTTGCACCTTCCGTGCAGTCAGATCTTGATCTATGCCGTCCGCAAAAGCCCCTGGTTTCGCCTGCTGAAAGGGCTATACTCATAATTCTAATATTACTACTACTAAATAATTATAGTAATCAATGCGCAAATAACGAATTTCCATTGCTAGGTCCGTTGTACGCTCGATCATTATTCAAAATCGTTGCTCGATGTGTAACCTAATTAGGTTACACATCGAGCAACGATTTTGAATAATGATCGAGCGCCAGTGGTCCGTTGCTACTTGTTAACACCATCTTGATACCACGCGTATATTGCCGAGTCCCAGTGGCGCAGTCAGTAGCCTACAAGAATGAGAACAGAAACTGGAGGTCGCTGGTTCGGATCCTAAGCTCGGCAAATTTCTTCCCGAGGACTGATGATAGTCCTTGCGACAGGATCCATTCCCCTCTCACCGCTGACCATTGTCTATAGACGATGGTTATGTGGGAAAAAAGCCAGTGGCCCGAGAAGAAACTGACCAAACTGGTGAATCGGACCATTATACACTTGGTTTCAAGCAATGTACGTTACCTACTGACTTAGCGTGCTTGGCTGTCAAATCGTAACAAAATATCAACAATTACACGATAAATAGCCTTTTTACCCACCGACAAAATTTTAGACAAGTCGGAACTGGTAGCATTTCCAGACGACTACAATAAATGTGATTAAAAAGATGAATCTTGCCCTTGAAAAAGGTAAAAAATAATATATTTTGGGAAGAAGCGAAAATTCTGTTTGCCGCGTTTTCTCCCAACTGTGTGTTTTAAATAGCCTTCTTCCTTAGGGTCTTTTAAACGTGGAATGGTTTGATAAAGGTTAAACGCGATAATCCATCTTCGCGGGGGGGGGGCGTGTTTCATCCTTTAACTGCTAAATGAATAAAATAAAACATTCTAGTCAATAGTAACCACTAAAATATTGCGATTTTCAACGTTTACTTCACGGGAAAAATTCCGTATCGGACATGTAGATCAAAGATCAGACTGCACATTTTGTGCAGTCTGACCTTGATCTGCACTGTCCGCAAGAGCGTCCCGAGTCGCGCTTAGCAGCCAAATTGTTAAGATAAGTGATTTCGGTTTGCGATCTCGGAGAAAAACAATGGCGCCGATTGACTACATCATTCTTCTCGTTTCTCGGCCTTATCTTGCATTCAAAGCGTGAAGTTGTCAGTAAAATTCGATTATTGTTGTACCACGTGAACCATTTTCTCTATAACTCAATTACTGCTAGCGGTGAATGAAACAGCTTTTTTTGCGGAAGCCGTAGGTCAAGATTAGATTGCGCAGTCTGATCTTGATCTCCACCGTCCTCTAACTGTTGGTACGGTATTACCATCTTCAATTTGCAGCGGGAATATTCCGTTTAACACTTGACCACATAGATTTAACGACCCTGACATAGAAGGCTTTTGAAAACATTGTGAGAAAATGAGAAATTACGGGCTGCCAATTTCCTCCAATTCCCACAATGTTTCCTATCCTTTCACAGACCAATCCAAAAGTTTTAGTAAAATTCAATTTGCGTTGGAAAATGTTTTTTTTTTGTGTGTGGAGAGTGAAAATGCTGTCGTTTGGTTAAGATGTAAACCTCGAGACAAGGTCGTATTTATCAAATTGGCAACGGAAGAGTTAAACCTTCTGTAGGTATTTTCTTTGGCCTTGCAGCTGTACGTTGTTTTGAAATAATGTGGCAAAAGATGAAATTGTTCGCAACGAACATTTTTTCCTTTGCCATAATACTTTCGTACGTATCGATGTTGAAATTTTGATTATCAACATTTACAAAGATGTTTCAAAGTTCCCGTTAGCTAATTTGTTTCAGAAGGTAATTCGGTTAACTAAAAATGCGTTCAACTTTATACTCGAAATATTCAAACAACGTAAAAAGAATGTTTGTCAACAGCCATCGAGTTTTTCCTGCAAGCTGAGTGATTATATCAAACCGTTGCAGACACACTGGTACCATAGTCTAGTACGGAATTCTGTTCGCGCCAAATTTAATTTCGTCCCAAACAAAACACGACAGAAAGACGGTTATTGCTCTGTCGTCCTCCTGTATGCGAGTATAAATGAAGCCATCCTCTGTGAAAAGGGGGCTTAATGCATCTGCAAAAAAGTATCCGCGCGGGCTGACCTGAACCGAGCCTTTGTGTTATTGGTCAATTTTCTGCATTTCTGAGGACCATTTTAACTCGTGATTTATTCGTACTTTGTAATACAAAGGGGATTTTATGAATCCCTAATTATGTAATGACTTGCTTGGTATCATGGATCACGGAGATGCATTAAGCCCCCTCTCACCATAAAGACTGGACAGACATATCCATGTAAAAGTATATAGGTAGAAAACGTATTTGTAAAGTACCCATGCATGAAATAGAACTAAATAATACGGTTCTAAAGGTTTCAGTGAGTCATTCTGGCTAATTCAGTGTATGAGATTATACAATACGCACGTGCTTTACATAGATTAACTTTTAGGCTGCTGAGCGGGATTCACTGACCTTTTGCGGACAGTGTGGACCAAGATCAGACTGCACAGAACATGCAGTCTGATCTTGATCGACACTGTCCGATAATTAGGCATCTTTCTCCAAAAATATAAGTTTGAAATAGCATTATTTGGACTTTTACCATCGGCTTGAAAATTTCATTTGAATTATTTAGCAGGATTAGGGTTAACCTGCTTAACCCTTTCCCAAACGACAAATTTTGGACTGGTCCACATTGAAAGAGTTTGCAGACGACAATTTTAAATTTGATGATAATGGCAGAAAGGTCTCAAAAAGGGTAGAAAACACTGTGGGAAAAGGAGAAATTGCTCATTACGAGCAATTTCTCCTTTTCCCACAGTGTTTTCAAAAGACTTGTACTGCAGACACGTGAAAACCAGGGCTTGTTTGGGAAAGAGTTAACCCTTTCCCAAACGACAAATTTTGGACTGGTCCAAATTGAAAGAGTTTGCAGACGACAATTTTAAATTTGATGAAAATGGCAGAAAGTTCTCAAAAAGGGTAGAAAACACTGTGGGAAAAGGAGAAATTGCTCGTTACGAGCAATTTCTCCTTTTCCCACAGTGTTTTCAAAAGACTTGTAATGCAGACACGTGAAAACCAGGGCTTGTTTGGGAAAGAGTTAAATAAATCAAATGGAACTTTCAAGCCGATAGTAAAAACCCGAACGCTGCTATTCCAAAGGTATTTTTTTTTTTTAATCGGACACTGTAGATCCAAGATCAGACTGCGCGTTCTGTGCATTCTGACCTTGATCTGCACTGTCCGCAAAAAGGTCCTTGAGTCGCGCTTAGCAGCCTACGGTTAAAAATCTCAAAATTTCCGACCAATCATTATGCTTTGCACTCCTTCTCTGTAGACGAGTCAATTGTTTAAAGTACATTCGTGTCTCAATATTTGTGATACACCTGTACGAACTTGTAAGTCGTCGGCGAGCCCCGGTAGCGCCGTCGGTAGCGCCGTCGGTAGCTTACAGGATTTTGTTTGTTTGTATTGGAGTTTAACACCGTTTTAATAGCTAAGGCCATATAACGACGGACAGTGCACATACGTGTGTGTTTCCTGGCTTTCTCACACCAGTACTGACATAACTTTCTTTCCAAGCCACTGATTACTTTTCTCACACGTTTCAGATGTGACAGGCAAAAAATCGCATGAAAGAAAGTTTGCCTCTACCAGGTATAGAACCTGCAACCACCAGGTCACGAGTCAGATACGCTAAACACTGAGCTACCCTGGAAAAGCAAATCGCACTTTGCTCAGAATGGGATAAAATGTCAAAACTTTATCTAGCGACACAAGTCGCTCTTTGCACGTAAAGGGATAAAATGTCCTAACTTCATTTAGCGACATAAGTCGCACTCTGCACGTAGAGGATTTAATGTCAAAAATTCATTTAGCGACATGAGTCGCGTTTTGCACGTAAAGGGAAAAAATGTCAGAAATTTAACCAGCGACATAAATCGCTCTTTGCACGTAAAAGGATAATTTCATAGAGCGACATATGTCGCTCTGCACGTAAAGGGATAAGATGTTACAACTTCATCTAGCGACATAAGTCGCACTATGCACGTTAAGGGATAAAATGTCAAAACTTCATCTAGCGACATAAACCGCACTTTGCACGTAAGGGGATAAAATGTCAAAACGTCATCTAGCGACATAATTCGCACTGTGCACGTAAAGGGATAAAATATCAAAACTTCATCAAGCGACATATGTCGCACTCTGTATGTGAAACGTTAAAATTCGATTGGGGAAAAATGTTTATTTTCCTTTTTACTGTTTTCGATTGACGCAGTGAAACAACCTTGTTGGATTCAAACTTCTAGTTCAACTAGTTTACATACCCAGGATACTTCGGGGATTTCCTTCTCGTGGTTTGTCTACCAGTATAAGGGCGAGTCAAGTCTTTACCAGACCACAAGTTTCTAGACTTGTCCAAATTGAAAGGTTTTGCAGAGGACATACAATATATTAAATGTGGTGAAAATAATGGAGGGTTTCTTTGAAGACTTAGAGGACATTGTAGGTAAAGGAGAAAATGCTGTTTGATGCATTTTCTCCTTTTCCAACAATGTTTTTCAAAAGGCTTCCTTCTCGGGATCGTAAAAAGTAGAGATGGCTCGGTAGAGGGCTAAGAGTTAAGCGTATCTACCCCACATTTCAAAGCAGATATACGAGTATGTGTGTTTTATTGATCTGAATAATTGTCTTCATAAATCAAATAAAGTAACACTTATTGGAAATAAGGAAAAGTAATGGTAGAGAGAGAGAGAGGAGAGGGCAGAGAGAGGGGGGAGGAGAGAGAGACAGAGGAAGGTGAGAGGTGAGACAGCGGGGAGCGGGAAGAAGAGAGGGGGGGAGAGAGGCGAAACAATGGGGGGGGGGGGGAGACATAAATAGTTAAGAAGCTGGTGGAAATAACGATAAAAGAATAAACGGCTTAAATAAATGGGAGAAAAGCAATACCTGTACAGTAACTGTTCCATTATTGTTATCGATTGTAACGTGTTCTCCACCTCCTGGAGGCAAGGGATCATCTTCGGCTTTCAATAAGCCACTCTCCATTAAAGTTTTAAGACTAATTCCATTATGTCGAATTGACCGTTTCCAATACTTAGCTGACCGCCGTCCACTCACATTCTGAAATTCATTCGGTGTCAGCCATTCATTTTCATAGAAAACACACTCTTTCTTACTTCCAGCAAACAGTTTAGACACATATAACACAGCTTTATTCGAGCCACACTCAACATCCAAACACATTTCCCCATCAATATTACGAGGAACCATTTTCGTATCCTCACAGTTATTATTTAACTCGGATTTTATTCCCATCGCACTAACTCCGTTTTTCAGCCTCCGACTACGTGTAGGTCTCGTATCAGTGTATCGCACGATACGGTTTAAAATTTTATCTCTCTTTAACTTCCGTGCCGGACTGTGGATTTATTCACAGCGGTAATAGCGGTTGACGCAACATCCGTAAAAACTCCCCGTTTACTCTTATCGCATAGCGATCGTTTATAACCGAGTTTTCTTCCCTACCGCTATGAACTGTCTGACACACTTTTTACGACTTCCATTTTTCTTGTGACGCTTCTCCATTTCCGTAATTTCGTCTGCTTTCTTTATAAATAGCGTTCGATATCAAATAGCACGCGACTGAACGCGGATCTATAATGTTACAACGCGGTTAATCTATTTTCGCCTACTTCACGGAATGAACTTGTCTAAATTTACAGGATATTCGAAATAATCAAAACGGGCGGGAATTTTTCGTGCGTATTCTATCCCGGACCAGCTTTATTCACATGACTGGCGGTGAATGCTTGCGGACAGAACGGAATAAAACACACGATTTAATTATCCTTTCGTGCGTTGAACTTATTTTTACGTCAATGAGAAAACCGATAATTTACACTTTTCGGTTCAAAAACACTTTTTTCTCCCGTTTTCCATTCGAATGGACCACAAAATAAAACATAACGCTCTTATATATTGGCGAATGTCGACATCTCGCATTTCTATGATCTTTTTTGTTGTTTTAAACCTGAAAGCGCATAATAATAGTTGCCTTTGAGTCCCGTGTAGATCACGATCAGACTGTACATTACGTGCAGTCTGATCTTTGATCTACATTGTCCGCTTTACTATGACATTCTGGACAAGAGCAGCCTTCAAATTCCAATTATTTGCGCCTTAATTCCAGACTGAAAATGTCGGTTGGGTTTATTAGGTTTTCTAAGGGTTAAAGCCAGGGTCAGAAGACACGTATGGCGTGCAACACACGAAAAAGGGCCTTCGGACATATGCGTAAAAGTTTGTCGTCCCAGATCAGCCTGTGCAGTCTGTGACTAATCCGAGACGACACTTCCCGTTTTTGTGAGAGTTTCTGTTTCACGAAAGTCTACTGTATGAAAACATGTAGTCGTAAAGTGTCTCGGATTATCCAGCGCTGACTGCGCCGGCTAATCCGGGACGACACTTTACCCAAATGTCCGAAGGTCTCATTTCACATGTTGCGGGCCATATTTAGACCTCACCATAATTATGGACAGCGTACCTGTACGCAAATACGCAGTTGCGTACACTTTGCATTAAAAAAGAAAGACAAATTTGCCAAAAATCGTCATCATAGACCAACAAATAGCTTTTGGGCGAGCCTCCCCAAACCTTCCTGGAAAATCCTCACTTCCCCCATCTCTGCGCTTCGCGCCTTGGGTACTACCTTTGTATTACTTTTTGCGGAATACATGTACTTTATTTTGGGCTTGCTACGCCCATGCATAGGATGCGCACAGGACAAATTATATCTGTCGAATTTTAACAGATTAGCCTTTGAAAGGACAGAAAACATTGTGTGAAAAGAAGGAGAAAATGCAGTTGTCCAGGTATTTTTTCTTTCCCGAGATGTTTTCTTTCTAGGATCGCCAGAACGGTTAATCAGTTAAAGTAGGTTTTTTTAGAAACACAAAGTGCTACGAAGATACAAATGAACAACCTGTGTTTATGTTTTTTTTTTCTGTTTAGATTATATCCATTCCTAGATATACCCTTTTACCACACAATTCCGAATTTTAACGACCCTTACAAAGACGTCTTTAAAAAACATAGTGAGAAAAGGAGAAAATGCTGGTAACCAACATTTTCTCCTTTTCCCACAATGTTTTCCTTACGCTATGAAAATCAGATCTGGTCCTTGAAGCAAAATCTAATTCGTCGTCTGCAAATGCTTTCAATTGTTTAGACGGTCGATACAACAACCAAAATCAGTTTCGATATTTTCTTCTTTTATTTTCTGTTTCATCATTCATCTTTTCAGAAAAACTCAAGAGACTAAAACTAAGGGAGCTAATTCTTGCTTAAGCTCAAAGGATAGTTTCAATTATTCATTATTTCTGTTCAAAGGATAGTTTCAATTACAGCTATTATCTTCAGAACGAAATGATGTCTTCAGTAGTTGTAATTTTTCATTAAACAAATAAATCTAAGCAAAAAAAAAAGAATTTTGTTAATAATGAGAAAGAACACCGCGGGAAAAGATCAAGCAACTTGAAAACGCGGGAAGGTCAAGTGTCTATCATGTAATTCATAAGAGGTTTCTATGCAGCGGCAATCATATAATGACTTACTTGTTTGTTTACATGTTGTAAAATATACTGAAATTTAAAATCAATAAACTGTTTGAAAACATTGATGCTGACCTCTCCTGACTTCTTTTTTAAAGAAGCAAACTTGTTTACTCATGAGTGATTAAAACTAAATTCTACGGTTTTAAATGTGTAATTAAGTCATTCTGGCTGATTGAGTGTAGGCGACTACACAATATACGCCTGTACTTTAGATAAAAAAAAAAATCTCGAATTTTGCGATCTATCATATGTTCTCCCCCACCTCACTGTGGACGAGTCAATTGTTTAACCCTTTACCACACAATGCCACCTTTTGACGCCCCTGGGAAAGAAGCCTTTTGAAAACATTGTGGGAAAAGGAGAAAATGCTGGTAAGCAGCATTTTCTCCTTTTCCCACAATGTTTTCTACCCTATCAAAGGAAAGTTGCACCATTTGAGCCACATTGAAATTGTCGTCTGCAAAAGCTTTCAATTTGGACAAGGCTAAAACTTTGTCGTCTGGTAAAGGGTTAAAGTACATCCGTGTCTCAGTATTTGTGGTATATCTATACTTTTCACCAAGTCTTCTCGTGACTTTTTTATGTGAGGAAGATGGCAGTGGCTTAGGCAGAATGTTGTGCAAAGCCTTGGAAAAAGAGTGCTCGTGTTTGAGGCGCTGGGCCTCTTGGTTAGAGAATCCTTGAGCAAAAGCCTTAAGAGCCCTGGCCTGGTACTAGTTACACTCTTAACACACACGTTTAAGTAAGATGTTGCGTAGGTTTAACTGAAAAAATGAAAGCGGTATTAACCAGCATTCAGTCAATTAAGTGTGAACCATGTTCTGGCAAAAGGGGGCTTATTGCATGTCCGTGATGCATCATACCAAGCAAAACATCATATAGTAAGAGATCCTTAACATTCATTAAGTCTAAAAACCGACTGTATCATGAGGTAGAGTGGTCCTTTGACATACAGAAAATTGGCCGATGGCGAAAAGTTTCGGCCGAGGTCAGCCTGCGCGGACTGCGCAGGCTGACCTGAGTCGATACTTTTCCAGATGCATTAAGCCTTCTTTTCACAGAGCATGGGTATAGTGGCCCAGGGCGTATAGTACACCAAACAAAGCTCTCGTATCCACCCACTTCATCCTATTAACCCTTTATCAAACAATTCCGAAGTTTCATGACCGGTAAGAAGAAAGCTTTTGAAAAAAAAAAATGTGTAAGGAAGAGAAAATGCTGGTAACCAAATGCTGGTAAAACGTTCAATTCCCAGCGGTGGCACAGTTCGTTGGTGGCGCTGGTCACGTCGGCGTTCGACGCTGCGGATCCCTAGTCTTGTACCTGTGAATCACAGGAAGATAGGAATGGACAGAGACTCGTCGCCGAACAGGTAGGCTGACAGTCCGACAGAATTCATTACTCTGAATGCTGATTATTGTTCAAACAATAGTTGATTGGCAGAGCAGCCAGTGGCTTGGAAAGGTTATTGTGCGTAATACTGGCAAGGGAAACTCCAGTGAAGCGTGGATAAGTGCACTGGCCGCCGCGAAAGAATGTTGAAAACGGGGTGAAACATAATGCAAACAATCAAATTGTTCAATACTTAAAGACAAATTCTTGCTTAGTACAGGTACGTAAACATAAATCATAAGCCTTCTCTGGGAACTCAAATGATTACCGCCCAGCCCCGGTAGCTCAGTCGGTAGCGTACAGAACTTGAGAACGGGGTCGCTGGTTCGATCCCCGGCTCGGCCAATTTCTTTCCGAGGATTCATGATAGTCATTGCGACAGGATTCATTCCTCTCTCACCGCTGACCATTGTTTCGACGATGGTTATGTGGGAAAGCAGCCAGTGGCTTGGAAAGAATATTGTGCGTAGTCCTGGTAAAAGAAACTCCAGGAAAGCATGTGTAGGTGCACTGGCCGCCACGATGTAACCGAAAAGACGTTAAACACCATACAGTCAATCGATCAGTCAGTCAGTCAGTCAGTCAGTCAATCAATCAATCAATCAATCAATCAAATGATTACCGAAGCAGGTACAGTTCAACTTTTATGAACGCCGTAACAAGACAATCCAATCCAGTGTTCAAACGGCCTTGAGGAAAAATAATTTTTTGAACACATTGTAGGAAAAAGAGAGTCTCTGCAGACGCCTTCCATTTCGAACACTCTATGACAAATCTTGTCCTGTAGGGAAGGGTAAAATGGAATCAGCTGAGGGATATTCTCGACAGAGGTGGCTTCTAGGAAAGTGTTTACTGTATTTCAGCGTCTCTCAATTACAATAGCTCAAGAGTAACGCTCTCGGCTCAGCTATCAAGTAAAGTGTTTCGATTCGAACCCGACTCTGTAGAATTCCTCCTTGGGATTCTGTTTAATAGTTGTTTCGATAGGATTTATTCATCTCTGTCACTGCCAAACATTGTTTTGCCTTTTTTATATTTGGGAAAGAAGCCCGTAGCTAGGAGAGAGTGCAGTGAGTTGCACCGGTAAAATAGAAATACATAGATAGCTACACTGGACCCAGTGATCTTACTGAAATACCATTTCAAATGGCAACGAACACCAAACCCATAACACTATCTCACGAGACGAAAACAACTTGGCTCAAAATCCAATGATACGTGTTATCGGTTTATCTAGACGAGCAAGACGATTACAGTCAACCCGTTGTATACCTTTCGCCTCCTTCCATGTTCTTTTCCGAAGAGACCAGACCAAGATTAGCTTACACGAATGTACAGGCTGATCCTGACTTACACACGTGGATACGGCATGAAGTTTGTCTTTCCTGAAACATGTCTCTATCCATTTAGAGACAATGAGTCGATCCAAAACCATGCTCAGATCCAAAAATCATCACAGTGCAGTAGGATAATGGTGTACTCTTTACTCTTTAACGGACAAAAACATTTGCGCCATTGCTCTGAAAAGGGGGCTTACCCCTTTACCAAAGGACAAAATTTTAGACTGGACCAAACTGAAAGCATTTGCAGATGACATATTAAGTGTAGCTTAAATGGTGATATATGTATTGGATAGGGTGGAAAACATTGTGGGAAAAAGGAGAAAATGCTGGTTACCAGCATTTTCTCCTTTTCCCACAATGTTTTCAAAAGGCTTCTTTCTCAGGGTCGTTAAAAGTCGGGATTGTGTGGTAAAGGGTTAATACATCTCCATGACGTATGATACCAAAAAATGTCGGCAAATTATTATATTGATCAGTAAAATCCATTCAGTTTAATAATTGACTATATCTGGAGGTTAGAAGGGTCCTTGGAGATGAAGAAAATTTGAAGATAGCAAAAGGTTTCGGCCCATGTCAGCCTGCGCAGTCCGCGCAGGCTGACATGGGTCGATACCTCTTGCAGATGCATTAAGCCCCCTTTTTACAGAGCATCGCTCATTTAGATTTTTTTTTTTTTCCCCAAGTTGAAAATAAAATGCATAATACAGTTCAGGCTCAAGTGTTAGATTTTGCCTATTAAAGGGCAGAAACAATTGTGGGAAAAAGAGAAAATTCTCGTTACCATCATTTTCTCCTTTCCACACCGTGTTTTAAAAGCCTTCTTCAGGGTCGTAAGAGCACAAGATTACATGGAAGAGGGTTAACCTGCGGCAAAACGACTTCGAAAACAACCAAATAAAACATGCATATCTGGAATGAATGAAGTTGAATACATAAACACATTATGACAAAAACATTTTGGCAAAAGGAGAGAGAGCTTGTCACGAGCAATTTCTCCTTTCGCCAAGATGTTTCAGAAGAAAACAGTACAACGGGAAGCTATGAGTAAACGATATATCTTTCCAGACGTAAAGATAATTACAGTTTGCGTAGTCTCGTTTTATTGCACTCACGTGTACTATTTACGACTCTCTATCGCCTTATCTTTGAGCCATGGTCTGTGAAAAGGGGGCTTAATGCATCTGCGGAAAGTATTGACCAGGTCAGCCTGCGCAGTCCGCGCAGGCTGACCTTGGCCGAAACTTTTTGCTATTGGATTGGTCAATTTTCTATATGTCCAAGAACCTGTTTATATAATGATGAAGTCGGTTGTTTAACAAAATGGCTATTATGGATTCACGAATGCATCACGAAGGTGCATTAAGCTCCCTTTAGCCAGAGCGAGGCTCATTTATTCTTGAGGGCAAGCTAGTTGTAACGTTCCTCTATTTCCCTATGCCAAACAATCCTGTGGTTTAACGACCCCGAGGAAGAAGGCTTTTGAAAACATTGTGGGAAATGGAGACGATGCTGGGTACCAGCATTGTTGTGGGCAATCTGGCTGTATTGCTCATATTTACGCTTTTCAGCAAACGGCCCGGAGTTTAAAGGACTCTGAAGAAGAACGCTATAGAAAACGTTGTTGGTACAGGAGTAAATGCTGGTAACCAGCACAATGTTTTCTACCATGTCTAAGACAAATGGCAAAAGGCGACTTGAACTGCTTTCGTGAACAGTGTGATACAAGATCGTTCTGCACGGAACGTACCGTTTTGTCTTCATATCTTACCGACACCCAAAGTCGTGCAAAGAGATTTTATTTACTGACTGGGTACGTCCGGTTCACAATAATGAATAATGAGTAATCGACTCGTATGTTGGAGAAACCCAGGAATCGTTGGTGTGATTCCCGGCTCGGCCAGTGTCTTCTAAGGATTGACGAAATTCGTTACGGCAGGATTCAGTCCTGCCTCACCACTGAACATTGATTCGACGATGTTTACGTGGGAAAGCAGCCAGTTGCTGGGGGAGAATGTTCAAAGTACTGGTAAAAGAACTCCAGGAAACCATGGAAAGGAGAACTGGCCGCCACGAAATATACTGGTAGTTGAAATAATTTTGGTTTGGGCGTTAAACACGAAAGAAACTATCCAGCAATCAAACCATCAAACAACTGAGCGATACTCTGTGAAAAGCGCAGGTGGGGGGGGGAGGGGGGGCTAAATGCCTCTACAAAATGTATCGGCCCAGGCCGCTGACCTGGGCTAAACCTTTATTTGATTGACCAGCGAATTTGCGGCGTGACATAGGACTTAGTCTACCTCAAGATTCACTCGGTTGTCAGACAAAGTGGATTTTATGGATCGCTAATTATGTGATGTCTTGCTTGATACCATGCATTATGAAGATGCATTAAGCCCCCTTTTGCCAGAGGATGGCGCATCACGTTTGGAGCCCCACGGATTTGAAATTTGAGTCATTTTGCTTGTTTTTTTTTTCCGCCAACGTTTATGTAATATAATATTTTAAACGATTAAAAATAAAACCCGTTCTGTCAACAAAACTTGCCGTATATCCTGTTTTGAATTATACTCCTACATGATTATTTAACATTTAGCCAAGCAATCCCGCGTTTAAACGACACTAGAGGAAGGAGGCTTTTGAAAACATTGTAGGAAAAGGAGAAAATGCTGGTTACCAGCATTTTCTCTTTTTCCCACGATGTTTTCTATCATTTCAATGACCAGTTTTTTTTTCACATAAGACATTTTTATTTGGTGATCTGCATTATGCTTTCAACATCTGGCAGTCTGAAATTTTGTTGCCACGCCCAGTAGCACGGTCTGTACTATGTAGGAATTGAGACCAGGAGGTTGATGGTTCGAATCCCCTGCTCTCCATTTTTTTTCAAAGGATTCATGATAGTAATTGCTGTATGATTCATTCCTCTCTCGTGGCTACTCATTGTTTCGACGATAGTTACGTAGGAAAGTAGCCGGTGGCTTGGGAATTCCATTGCACGAAGTACTGGTAAACGAAACTCTATGAAAGCATGGAAAGGTGCAATGGCCGCCGCGATATAACTGAAATAATGTTTAACTCTTTACCACACAATCCCGACTTTTAACAACCCTTAGAAAGAAGCCTTTTGAAAACATTGTGGGAAAAGGAGAAAATACTGGAAACTAGCATTTTCTCCTTTTCCACAGTGTTTTCTGCCCTTCCCAGAACAAACTTCAATTTTTCGGTAACATTTATTTTGTTGTCTGCGAATGCTTTTAATTTGGACCAGTCTAGAATTTTGTCGTTTGGTAAAGAGTTAAACACAATACAAACAAACTAAAATTTTGTTGTATGGCGAAGAGCTAACGCTTTCGATTTGTCGTCTGCAAATGCTTCCAAAATCAGCAAGTCCAAAAATTTATCCTCTGGTAAAGGGTTAGAATTGATTTATATAACTTTGATAACTCAAGCTCTGCACAAGTATTGGTACTGCTGTTTCTGTATCAGCACAGGACACGACGATCTTCCTTGTCTACCGGCTGTCATCCCACTTAACCCGTAACCTGCTAAATGAACCTTTCAAGCCTATTGTAAAAAACCTGAATGTTAATTTTTTTTGGACAAAAATATATTCTTATCGGACAGTGTAGATACAAGATCAGACTGCACGTTCTGTGCAGTGTGATCTTGATCTACATTGTCCGCAAAAGGTCCTTTAGTCGCGCTTAGCAGTCTAAGGGTTAAACTTAACTCTTTACCAGACGACACAATTTTAGGCTTGTCTGTACTGAAAGTATCTGTAGACGACAAATCAAATGTTGCTTGAAGAGTACGATCCATCTTTGAAAGAATGGAAAGCATCGTGGTAAAAAGAGAAAATGTGGTTACCAGCATTTTCTCTTTTTCCATCAATGCCTTTAAAAAGCTTGCTTCCTCAGGATTGTGAAATCCAGGTATTGTTTGTAAGTTGACAACTTGTTCATCTGGTGTGTGTGTTTGTTGTGTGGGCGTAAACGACCACAATTGAAGAGAAATTTGACGAGGCCAGGGTCGGTATTCACCAACCATTCTTAGGAACACTTATAGTCTTATTCTCAAGAATTTTCTGAATTTGAAAGTAACACAACTTCTGATTGGCTAAACCAAATTGTTTAGCCAGTCAAAAGTTTTGTTACTTTCATAATCTAGAATTAGAGTTAAAATGAAACTAAGAATGGGTGAATACGGATCTAGGACTCAAAAAACCTTGAGTACCTTTGTCTAAACTGCGTACGCACGAAATCTGCGTACACACTTTAGGTAAGCAAGCATCAAGTCTGAAAACAAGGTTCAGTGGACTGCATAAATGTACGATTTGAGTATATTTGCCTAACATTACGCCAGCTCACAAATTTGGGTAAAGAAGGGGTCATATGTTTATATATTCAATTCCCCCCAAAAAAGAAAAGCGTAAATCTACGCGGTTTAGGGAAAGGAACTCCTGGATAGTAAAACTTCAGCGTTAGGGCTGAGCCAGACACCAAATCTTGGAAGTGGAGGGTGTGTCATAAATCTTCCATCTGTTAGCAAAAGCAAAACGTTGAGCTTACTGGGGTCTTATCAGCTATTTTCTGACAGCGTAAATGCGAGATCAAACCACCTAGAGCGTGCAGTTTGATCCTGATATTTTGATTAAAACTGTCTAAACCGTTAGACTGCTCAGTTAATGAAGTATTTCTTTTTTTCTTTTCTTTTTCTTTTAAATAGAGTTAAAAACAGCCAAAATAAAATTTCTATAGTGTCTCTTTTGCAAGAAGGCATTTCAGCCATGCTATGGCAAAAGGGAGTTTAGTGCATTTCCGTGATGCATCACACCAATCAAGCCGTCACATTACTATGGATCCACATTTTTTTCACAACCTACTGAATCACGAGGTAGACTGGTCCTTGGTACAGAAAATTGACCATCAGCGAAAAGTTTCGGCCCAGGTCAGCCTGCGCGGACTGCGCAGGCTGACCTGGATCGATACTTTTCGCAGATGCATGAAGCCCCATTTCACAGAGCACGGTTTATTTCTAAGTAACCGTAAAAATAGAATCAATTGCTGACAGTGAGTTTTATGATCTCGTCTACATGTTTTGTCAAAGAACCATTAGTTTATGCTTGGAGCTCTTACAGTCAAAAGTCACAGTAAGAGTATTGTTTTAGATACTGAGAAAGTTTCATAGAGCTAAGCAGTCGAAAGGATAAAGTTTTCGTACGTTTTTTTTCCGCTATTCGCCGCAAGAGGAGGAAAAAAAAAATACGAGGGAAAACCGCCTCTGCTTCACCGATATTTATTGTTCGTTCCGCACGAGATCGCGTAAATCAAATAATCACGAACTGAAAATACTTACAGAAACGCCTGCGTCATGAAAAAAAGTGCGTTTTTCTAAATCAGGCGATATTAATTCTTTGGTTGCTAAGCGTGACTCAAGGGCCTTTTACGGACAGTATAGATCAAGATCAGACTGCACAGAACGTGCAGTCTGATCTTATCTACACTGACCGTAAAGGTGATGTTTTTCTGTGAAAGCTGAGTTCGAAATCGCAACATTTTGGATTTTACTTTCAGGCTTGAAGGTATCATTAACTTACTCAGTAGTGTAAGGGTTAACTCTTTCAACGCCAGATATACAAAGTCGACCGCTTTCGACAGCTGAAAATAAAATCCATTCAAGCTCAATAAGGTTTTTATCCTTTAGGCTTGACCAAACAAGAGAACGGTATAGATCCAAGATCAGACTGCGCGTTTTGTGAAGTCTGATCTTGATCTATGCAGAACGCCCTGTTTTCGCCTATGGCACTGAAAAGGTAATCGTCTGATTTATATTTTAGGCCCTGCTAAACAGTTTGTTCTTTGTTAGAATGGTGTTTTACTCCGCCTTCCAAGTTTATTATGGCATAACGAAGCGAAGGCTATCTCATTCATGTATTTCTCGGGTTTTCAGTGCAAATACTAGCCCGGAGTTTGCCTTGCCTTGCTCAAGGATAATTTCGAGTCCCACCTGATCCGCTGGGTTTTTCGTGGGTGTGTCCTTGGGCAAGACACTTCAGAGTCCTAGCCTATGTACTGGTAAACCCAGGAAATACATAAATATGTGAGCTGTCGCCGTGATATGACTGAAATGATGTTGAAAGCGGCGTAAAACACCATTCAATGCTCAAGGATAATCTCACGTAACCTACACTGTCAACTTGGAGTGATTTTTGCATTTCATGATTGCAATTTAAACGCCTTAACTGACCACTGAAACACACACAGGGAGCTTGTCTACAAAGCCAGGTTTTTCAATCGTATTGCGTTAATTGTTTCAGTTTCTCTCTTTTTTTTTTTTATATAAACAGCTTTTAATTTTTCAAATGTAAAAGCGGATTTCCGGCTTTATTACATTTTTTTTTTTGGCAGACTCTTGAAAACAAATGTGGCAAACAAAAGTAGAAAATGCTCGTAAAGGAGAAAAGATTTGAAAGATAGAACAATTTAAACGAAAAAAAAAAAAGACCTAGCTTACTGGAAACAGTATGGGTAGGAAATGGGGTGTCTTTTTCCCATTACATTCTAATACGACACCGAATTAAGTCACGGTAGTCAATATGCCAGTTAGATAAAAATTCTAAAGCATTGTTATATTTCTGATCATCTAATGCACTGTGACTTGCGTCTCAGCCAAACATTAGGCTAGTCTTGCAGTTTAGAAATTGTTTTGAATTTACAAGTCTTGGAATAGTGCGGCCGCGGGTTTAGAGTTAAATCTGAAAAGGGAGGGGAATAATATGCGTGAGAAGACAAAAAAAAAACTCTCTAAAGAATTAGACATTAATAAAACCACAAAGTGCGTAGGAAATGGCGTTTTTTTTTTTTCACCATTTAAGATTTAACTGCTGGAGACATAAATTCTTGTTGTTCACTGTAGACCAAAACAAACATACAACAACAACAACAGCAACAAAAATTACAGCAAGAAATACATAACACCAGTAACGCCATTTGTAACAGCAACAACAAACCAACTATACATGTAGATATAACACAAGTATTAAAACGCATATGAGTCATGCTCTGTGAAAAGGGGGCTTAATGCATCTGCGAAAGTATCGACCGAGGTTAGGCTGCGCAGGCTGACCTGGGCCGAAACTTTTCGGTATTGGTCAATTTTCTGCAAGTCAAAGGACCAGTGTGCCTCATGAATCAGTCGGCTGTTATACAAAAAGGATTTTATAGATCCATAATCATGTAATGTTTTGCTCGGTACAATGCATTACGGAGATGCATTAAGCCCCCTTTTGCCAGAGCGTGGCTCATATGTATTTTTAAAGACCGTTATTTTATTTTTCATGTCGTAAGTCAATATTTCTTGTTATATATATATATATATCATAAACGGAAGTGGAATGGTCCGTAAATGCCGACTCGACACACGGTTTAGTGGGTGTTGAAATGAATTATTTAAACTGCACACGCCTTTGAATCAACATATTATATTTAATAAACTCTATAGAAAACCAAACATGTGTCGGCTAACGCCTCATTTGTAAATGAACCATGCTCTGTGTAAAGGGGGCTTAATGCATCTGCGAAACGTATCGCGGACTGAGCAGGCTGACCTGGGCCGAAACTTTTTGCTATTGGTCAATTTTCCGTTTGTGAAAGGACCAGTCTGCCTTATGATATAGTCGGTTGTTAGACATAATGAATTTTATGGATCCCGAATTATGTGATGTCTTGTATGGTATTAGCCAAGCCCCCGTGGCTCAGTCGATAGCGCACAGGACTTGAGAACAGGAGGTCGCTGGTTCGATCCCCGGCTTGGCCAATTTCTTTCCGAGGATTGATGATAGTCACTGCGACAGGATTCATTCCTCTCTCACCGCTGACCACTGTTTCGACGATGGTTATGTGGGAAAGTAGCCAGTGCTTGGAAAGAATACTGTGCGGAGTACTGGTAAAAGAAACTCCAGGAAAGCATGGATAGGTGCACTGGCCGCCGCGGTATAACTGAAATAATGTTGAAAACGGCGTTAAACACCATGCAATCAATCAATCTTGTATGGTATTATGCATTAAGCCCCCCTTTCACAGAGCATGGCTCAAATATATTTTCTTTGCAACGGTAAAGAATTACATTCAGTGAAAATGTGCAATTTGGGGCGTTTAAATGAAGATGGTCGTTTTGCAGTCGGTTACTCATAACATAATAATTCATGCTTTTCGGTAGTTTATCGAGAAATAATAGTGGATTATGGTTTGATATTTCATGGTTACGACCAATGAAAAATACCGATTTCATACTTTCTAACTCTTCAGTTGAAGGCGGAAACAGTAGTTCATTTAACATTGATAGACTTTGGTTCGATTCCTGCTTGTGTAATTTAACAAATACATATTCAACCTTTCGAAACATAATTGTATCTTCTGTCTGGGTGGATTGTTTCTACGGGTCTAAATCATTTGTGTCATGCTCTATTAAAAGGGGTTTGATTCATCTGCAAAAAGTTTCGACCAATGTCAGCCTGCGCAGTCTGCGCAGGCTGACATTGGCCGAGACTTTTTGCTATCCGTAAAATTTTCTACAAGTCCAAGATCGAGTCGGTTGTTAGAGAAAGTGAATGTTATGAATCCATGATTATCTGATAACTTGCTAGATGTAACGATCACGGATCTGCACTAAACTCCCTTTTCCCAGAGCATGGCTCATCTACTGATAATAATGAAACAATGTCGAGTCAAGTGGGATAAACGGGGCAACATGACGTCAGATCACGATGTTTGAAGCAGTCCCAGTATGATGTATGCTTTGTGAAAATATGAAAACTCAACTGGTCTTATACAAAATTAATGTAGGCAGAAATATCAGCTTAACAATTGTTTGACACTGTTTTTTAAACACATAATGTCAGTGAAAACGTTGTGAAACACTCTACTAAACGATGCTTTTGAAAATAAAGTTGAAAAACGAGAAAATGTTTGTCCTTTTCCAACATTTTTTTTCTATCCATTAGAAAAGGCATCCCACCAACCCAGTGAATTTGCTCAATTTTACTTCATTTTGTTTCAAATAGTTCTGGGTACTTGATCTATTACATTTATTGAATACTCCCACGGATAAAACAATTAAAGGGGCTATTCAGATTTTTGCAGTCTCGCCAAAGTTAAAAAAATCACTCAGTACTGAATTAAGTGAGGCAATAGATGACAAACCACCGATAAAGAAGAAAAGAAACTAAGAAATAGAAATATTTTTCAGTGGTATTTTCTCAATGGGCTACGCAGCTTTTTATGGTATTTTTAGATTTTGCATCAGAATTTCGCAAAGTTTGGTCGAAATGTCACATTATCAAAAACACGACCCAATCATGTGGGAAAATATTCAAATAGGTGCAATAACGTCATAATCGATATAAATAGACGGAGTTTCTGAATTCAAATTGACCAAATCGTTATTTGATAGCGGAAATTGCACCTTTTTACTACATGCTTGCGTCAGGTTGCTTAACGTTTGCACAGAAAAGTAAATAGGTCCATTTCGTTTCATTTTGTATGCAATTAGCTACTATTATAGGTATACTATTCACATATGAGTTGGTTAGAACTCCAACTAAAACCGGATACTTTTCATCATTTGAGTCATGCAGTAACTAGGAAGTTAACAACTCTCTAATGTTTCTCGGCTTGTGGGGGGGGGGGGGGGGGGGCGTGTATGGGGTTGTGCATTGGGCATATGAAACTTATTTGAATCGGTTGTTTGAATCATATCGTCCGCAAAACTTACACATTTCGATTAACCTTTATCCGGCAAAATAACTTAAATGAAACTTTCAAGCCGATGGTGAAAACCGAAATGTTGGTATTTCAAAATTATGGGAATTTGGGGAAACATCCCATCTCCTTGTCGGACAGTGTAGATCCAAGATCAGACTGCACATTTTGTGCAGTCTGATCTTGATCTACGCTGTCCGCAAAAGGTCAGTGAGTCGCGCTTAGCAGCCTAAGAGTTAAAAACATCTTTATTTATGAGCGGTCGCCGTGATATAACTGAAATAATGTTGAAAGCGGCGTAAAACACCAATCATTCAATGTACATGTATGTAAGTTGGTGCATTACTCAGAAAGGCAACTCAAGTTTCAAACATGGAACTACTCCGTCATGTTATTTCACGCTGTGAAGACGATCAAACTCTCATTCTGCGATTTATTACCCCTCGCAAAAAAAGGGGAGATCAATACAAGCTGGTGGAGAAATAAATCTAGTAATAATTGAATCAGGCGACACCTAAATCAATCGTCTGTTCTAAAATTGTCGTTAATAAAACGTGAACGCGCCTTGTCAAGCATACACAAACAGTCGCCTTGATTTTTTTTTTCATTCTTTACCAGACGACAAAATTTTAGCCGTGCCCAAATTGAAAGCATTTGCAGACGACAAATTAAATGTTACTCAAAACATGAAATTTGTCTGTCATAGGGTAGAAAACATTGTGGGAAAAGGAGAAAATGCTGGTTACGAGCATTTCGTCCTTTTCCCACAATGTTTTCAAAAGTCTTCTTTCTCAGGGGCGTTAAAAGTCGGCATTGTGCGGTAAAGGGTTTTAATTCCTTATCGTCTGGGGTCACACGTAAAAATCTTTCAGTTGTATAATGGTGTGTCCCGCCGATCAATCGTATGACGTACGTCCATGTTAACCCCTTATCATACGACAAAAGTTTAAACATCTCAAAATCGAAAGCATTTACAAGCGACAGATTTTTTTTTTCTCAAAACATGAATTTTGTGTTTCTGGAGGTAGACAACATTTTTGGTAAAAAGAAAATTCTGATTGCCAGTATTCCTCCTTTTAACACAATGTTTTCAAAAGCATTCTTACTTTGGGTCGTTAAATCTAGGGATTATTGGTAAAGGTTTAACTCTTGTCAGTGTCAAATGAATGAGCCATGCTCTGTGAAAAGGAGGTTTAATGCATCTGCAAAAACTATCGACCCAGGTCGGCCTGCTATAGGTCGATTTTCTGCATGTCAAAGGGCCAGTGTACCTCAAGATTCATTCGGTTGTTAGACAAAATGGTTTTTATGGATCCATACTACTGGGATGACTTGTTTGGCATCGTGCATCACGGAGATGCATTAAGCCCCTTTTGTCAGAGCATGGCTCAAATAAAATCGACCTTTTTCGACGTCTGAAAAATACAATCCACGGGAAATCAGATGGGTGTTTTTATCTTATAGGCTTGAATAATCAAGCGGGCGGTATAGATCCAAGATCAGACTGCACCTTCTGTCCAGTTTAATCTTGATCTATGCCATCTGCCAAAGCGCCTATTATCGCCAGTGACGCTGAAATGATGTCCCGTTTCTTTACGGTCTTACTTCTGTATTAATCTACGAAAAACGGTTACTTATACAACTTACATTACGTAGGGAAAAACATTTGAAAGACAGCTAAATATTGCATTTGGCAGAACGGAAGGCATCATTTGAAAGGAAACAAGACCTTTTTTTTTTTTCATTTATCTCAAAAACTTTATAAAGTAATATTGACAAACAAGTATGGAGAAGTAAGATTTTCATACGGGCAAGAGAGTTTTTAACAACAATTGTCCGTGGACTGAAATTTAGAGACATTTTTACCACCTCTGTACATGGACATGATTTATATTTTTCCCACAACTGAACAATGTGTCATCTCTGTTGTCCCTTAACTGCTAAATAAATGAAACGTAATTTTCCACTCAATAGTCGAAACCCAAATATTGCGATTTCAAAGTTGATTTCACCGAAATGGAAATACCGTATCGGACAGTGTAGATCGAAGATCAGACTACACGTTCTGTGTAGTCTGATCTTGATCTACACTGGCCGCAGAAGGTCAGCGAGTCGCACTTAGCAGCCTAAGGGCTAATGTTGAACAGTAGCTGGTTTCATGAAAAGAATGTAGCATGTAGTATTGCTTACAGTAATACACAGATAGTTGCTATTGCCGCCTTGATGTAACTGGAATAATGTTGGAAATTGCTATTAAACACAACAAACTGGTTCCTGGTGTATACATATAGTGAACAGTGATTTTTCAGCGTACATCAGTTACCAACTTGGTCCATAAAACACCCTGAAATGATCAGGGTCCGTATCCTCTAACAATTTATGAAGGATATTCTAAGTTTAAATCTAAACACAAAAATCTTCTGAAATTTGAAAGTTAAGCAGTTTCTGATTGGCTAAACCAAATGGGTTAGCAAATCAGAGGTTGCGCTACTTTCTAAAACTAGAATAAGACTAAGAGTAGTCTGAATCGTCGTGGAAGTCTGAAAAGTGACTTTTTTCTGTTATTACTGAAGACATTTACTTTAAACTCTGGCTAGCTTTAACTATCAAGGTGGGTAACCATGCAAAAAGGGCAGGTAATTCTTTAAATTTTATTACTCTTTACCAAATGGCAAACTATTAGACTTGTCCGAATTGAAGACACCTGTAGACGAGAAATTCAGTGTGACTGAATTGATTGTGCATGTCATTAAACGGTTAGAAAACATTGTGGGGAAAATGAGAAAATGCTGGTTACCAGCATTTTCTCCTTTTCCCACAATGTTCTCAAATTTGAAAAGGGCTTTTCCTCGGGTTTGTTAAAACTCGGGATTGTATGGTAAAGGGTCAATACTTTTGACACGGGTTTGAATCTTTTTCGACTTTCAAATTTTACTGAAAAAGTATATTCAGGTGAGCATTGTCATCTGCATGCGGTTCTCTTGTTCTTGTTGTAATCTTGTATGTACGTGTATCATTCATCCTCAAAGCAAAGCAAATTAATTACAGCATTAAATAAACAAAATGAGATATACAAGGTGTTTAAATACGTTGAAAAACATGACTGACAAACAATGTGAAACCTCATTCGGTTACAAAAATCTACGTGCGCCACATACGTCAATACATGTATCACAACGTAAATCGCCTTAATGGATGGAGACAGTAGATCAAGATTAGAGTGCATAGAATCTGCAGTCAGATCGTGGATCGACAATGCCTGATATCTAATAAAGTTTCGTTACAAAAAATGACCGTAAATCTAGCATCATAATACATTTGCACATGTGTATGCATTATACATGTATTTCATTCATTCAGCGTTTTAACGATTACGTTAAGCATTATGACGTTTTTGTGCGCTGTTTAAAAAGGGTGATGCAGTTTACCAAGTTATCACGTAGGTATGGATCCATAAAATCTATTATGTCCATAATCAACTAAATTTTAAGGTAGTATGGTGGACATGCAGAAAATTTATCAAGTGCAAAAGGTTTAGACACAGGTCAGGCTGCTCGGACTGCGCTGCGCATGCCGACCTGGTCAATACCTTTTGCAGATGCAATAAACCCCTTTTCACAGAGCATGACTCATATATAAGTGAGGTTTCCTCCTAAAGCATTGTTTATTATATCTACGAGGGGTCCTCCTGGCTCGACTGGTCGAGGTGTTGAATTAGTAATCAGTCAATCCCAGTTGGCATTCGGCATACCTCGGGTGATCTGGTGATCAAATCCCTCGGCTGTATCACGTAGCTTGATATGCACCTACACGGTACATTTCGCGCATCTCCGGAAGCACGCCCCTTTACCGTTATTGAAATTGTAAGGCTCCTCTTAAAAAAGAAAACATGAGTAAATTTTCTGTCGTTATCTTTCTAAGAATATTTCAGTCGGCAAACAGTTTGTACATTCAATTTTTAGCGTGCTTTATCAATTCCATTGGGAGCTTTCATCGACAGATCGATAGAAGTGAATAACTTCACCGTGGTTGTTCATGTCGTTGCTAAGCGATCTACAGGGGCGCCGCCATGTTTAAGATCATGTGATTGGTAGTTCAAAATGGAAGCCTCCTTTATACAGACGAGGTTAGATGTAGGTACGGAATCGGCCGAGTTGTGACGAGTGTCCCAGTAGGATCACCATTGGCGGTGCTGATCACGTGGGAAGTCTCAGGGCAAGGATATATATATATATGTGTGTGTGTGTGTGTGTGTGTGTGTGTGTGTGCCACGCTCTGGCAAAAGGGGCTTAATGCATCTCCCTGATGCACTCTATCATCACATGATTCTGGATCTACAATAGCCTTTTCTTTCAGCAACCAACTGAATCATGAGGTAGACTTGTCCTTAGACATACAGAATATTGATCAATTGCGAAAAGTTTCGGCCCAGGTCAGCCTGCGCGGACCGCGCAGGCTGACCTGGGTCGATACTTTTCGCAGATGCATTAAGCCCCCTTTTCACAGAGCATGGCTCATATATATAAAATCATTTAACCCTTTTCCAAATAGTCCCGTTATTTGACTACTCTCTGAATGAAAGCTTTTGACAGTACTCTGGGAAAAGGAGAAAATGATGGTAACCTTTTTTTCCCACAATTTTTCCTCCCTGTTTAAGGCAAATACAATCGTTGAAGTAACATCTATTCGTCATTGTCCCCTGCAATTGCTTTCGGTGTGGACCAGTTTAAAGTTTTGTCTTCTAGTAAAGGGTTAAGAGAAGCGGCAAGCATCGCGACGGAAGCTCAACAACGCCATAAGGGCCAGACAAATCAGATAAACATATTATTCATCACAGCGTGAACTGCGTCATACTCATACTTACCTCTTAGACCATCGCACGATTATAGAGAAAATGATATTGCGAGTCATGGAAAAATGTCTAAATCAATGTATAATGTTTTGCATTTATACTGAGTGTTTTTTTTTTTTTTTTGGGGGGGGGGGGGCAGATTATCCGTAAAAGTAAGTAATGGGTCCAAGAGCTTGTGTTTCTTAATGTGTAGGCTAGTTTGATCTTAACCACCATATCCACATGTGCTCTGCGCTTTGGCTTCGACCCTAGAACACCCGAGTAAATAATAACAATTAGAAATACTTTTCCAGCAGTATATAAGAACTTGATCATTTAAGGTCATGGCTGCTTTTAACAGTATCGGAGGGTATAATAAATCACATTGTACGTTCTGCACAATCTGATCTTTATCCACACTGTTTACACAAGAGCAGTTAAGATGTGCTTGGTGTTAAGAGGTACCACTTCACCAGAAATTTTAGACTTGTCCGAATCGAAAGCATTTGCACGCGACAACATACATGTTGCTAAAATGATGTGATCAGTCTCCGAGGGGGTAGAAAACATTGTGGGAAAAGGATGAAATGCTAGTTACCTTTTCCCACAATGTTTTCAAAAACTTATTTCATAAGAGTTATTAAAAGTCGGGATTGTGTTCGAAAGGGTTACATTTAATATGAAATAGCGACGCAATTTCTACTGCGTGTTAAAGAAGTAAATCATGCGGATAATCGGGAATAAGAAAATAGTTCACGTAAAAATGAGCCATCTTTCGTTCTCTATGTTCAATGTTGTTTAGCGAGTTTTTGCTTTGATTCGGTCATTTTGTAGTCAGGGCTCGTACTCACCAACCATTCTGAAGAACATTCTTAGTCTTATTCTCCAGAATTTTCTAAATTTGAAAGTAACACAACTTCTGATTGACTAAACCATTTGGTTTAGCCAATCAGAAGGTGTGTTACTTTCAAATTTAGAAAATCTTGGAGAATAAGACTAAGAATGATCATAAGAATGGTTGGTGAATACGGACCCAGGTCTAGTATAACCCGATCCTTGTACTTCCCTGCTAGAGAGCTATCTGTATTAGTAAAGTGTTTGTTATTGGACCAGGGGGTTGTGGCTCGATTCTCGTCTAGGACAGATTATGTAATGGACCGTTATATTTTGCGCCCAAAGCACGGCTGAGCAAAGTTAACCCAGGGCTGCATGAGAAAGCTTCCAGACAGTTTCCACAACGATATCTGTGAGAAATTGGAACACTGATTAAACACTTAGGCTCCTAAGGGCGACTCAAGGACCATTTGCGGACAGTGTAGATCCAAGATCAGAGTGCACAGAACGTGCACTCTGATCTTTGATTTACACTGTCCGATAAGGAGATAGTTTTGCCCTTAAAATAAATTTGAAATAGCAACATTTGGGTTTTTACTGCCGCTTTGAGAGTTTCATTTAACTTATTTAGCAGGTTAAGTGTTAATGTAGAGAGGTTTGTAGCCAGGTCTGGTATAACGTGGTCCTTGTGCCTCCTTGCTACAGAGCCAGCTGTTGTAACTACATTGCAGACTGTCTGTTATGGACCAGGAGGGCGTGGGTTTGATGCCCCCCCTGGGACGTAAGACGTACGAATATTTAAGACAAAGGTTCCAACTACATTTCCCTCCAAACACCATCCAGAGTTTTTTGTCAGTACTTTTTACATATTTTTAACCCAAATGGAAAAGGTAGTTACTTTCATTTAAACATGGTTTTGGTCGGAACGTCCTAAATGGAATACTGGACGAATGTGCTCGGTCAAGACTATTTTAAGCACCACGCCGTTATTTAAAAGGTGATAGATAAATATCATTGACCAATCATATTCAATCAATATATTCACTGTGATATTACAATTTCCATCTTACGGTGGGGGGAGAAAACATTATCTACCTCCTAAATTTCCCCTATTACTCGCTTAACCCTTTCCCAAACAAGCCCTGGTTATCACGTGTCTGCAGTTCAAGTCTTTTGAAAACACTGTGGGAAAAGGAGAAATTGCTCGTAACGAGCAATTTCTCCTTTTCCCACAGTGTTTTCTACCCTTTTTGATAACTTTCTGCCATTTTCATCAAATTTAAAATTGTTGTCTGCAAACTCTTTCAATTTGGACCAGTCCAAAATTTGTTGTTTGGGAAAGGGTTAATATTTATCCGTTTGTTCCATTCCATGTACCAGGTCGAGGATGAATTACCATAGATTACAATAAAATTTACGACTTTGCCATCCCTGCTTAGAAATGTGTGAAAAAAAGACAAATGATATGGGGTCATGTACAGCAGGTAATACAGTGGGACACCTTGTTTTATGTATTAGGTTTTAGATAGCGTGGTTTGGCAAAATCCAAGTAAGTGCCTTTAGTCTTTAACTCTTTACCAGACCACAAATATTTAAGCTTGTCGAAATTGAAAGCATTTGAAGATGACAATTAAAATGTGGTCAACATCTTGGAATTTGTCTGAGAAAGGATAGAAAACATTCTGGGAAAAGGAGAAAATGATTGTTACCAGCATTTTCTCCTTTTACCACTTTGTTTTCTAACGCCGTCTTTTCTGGGATCGTTAAAACTCGGGATTGTGTGGTAAAGGGTAAATCTCGTTTAGATGCTATGTGAAGATGTACTAGGACGTATAGTATCTAAAGTTTCTGTCAAGTCGATATATTTGAGAGACATGATTGCGCAATACGATGTACTTTACTTAATGCTTTAGTACGCATTTATCCTCCTCTGTGTGATACCATCGTCCGATAAAATATGGGATAGCCTACGTCCGCACTTTAATGACATCCCCTACACTTCATCGTAGAAGACTGCGTGTCAATCGAACTTCTCCCTCGGGAAGATATAACAAGAAATCCAGTTCTGTTCTTTCGCAGTTGTTAAAAAAGAAACGGCTTAAGTCACTCCGACTTGATGAAGCTGGACCGAGAAATTTTTTTTTCGCTTTGATAGGCCGAACATTTTTAATGCATTGGCTGCTGTCGACGTTTTTATTATAGTAAAGATGCCAAACAAGCGGAATCGAAACTCATCAACTAAAATTTAAAATTGATGTTTTATCAAATTAGTATTATCACATATTCAGTTAATATTTGGATGCACAGTGTTACGACTTCCGTACCTCGATCGATTTGGTGGGGGGGTACGCCCCTGCTAAATCCATGATAAGTACGCCCATGATAAAAGCAGCCCATTGATAATCGCTCGATAAATCAAAGCGGTGAAAGCGCTGCTGAGGTGGGGTGCGTTTAATCCTGCTCAAATTGAAATCTAACTGTTGTACCAAATAATAAGCAAGTAATGCTACTAGAAAGAATTAAGTAAAAGCAAGCAGACATTTAAAGAGCTGAGAGGTATATCTCCTATAAATCTAAGAGCAAACTAACAAATTTCCCCTTTTTATGTATGAGGGGAGTGGGGTTTCAATAGAATGTCAAAATGAGGCAACGTGAGAAGTACCATTAAGCAATATCTACACAAATAAAGCAATGATATTCAAAGAATTAACATGATGCTTCACATGATGCTTCTAAGGTTTCCATGGCACTTGTTGACGCTTCTTGACGCTATTTGGTGGAACTGATACATAAATGTGTATACGTACGCCATCTTCGCAAGCCAAGGATACTAAGGTAGTACCCTTGGCCGCTCGCCTCTTTAAAAATCCAAACTCCCGCTGCGCCATTTCATTGGATGCGATCAAAACCCATCGCGTCCAATCAAACCATCCGTAACAAGAAATCTTCCGCGAAACAGAAAACAATAATGGCGGCTCCCGTCAAAAACGAAAGTTGTCGTGTTTGTGACGAAAATTTGCCAAAAAATAGAAGACGATCGATATTTAATGAGTTTTTTATACTTCATGATCAATTATGTGAAATATTAGGACGGGTTCCACAGCCAAATGATTGCGAATCATCGTATGTCTGATTAATTTCAGAAAATTGTGATGAATCCGAAAGCGCAGCCATATTTGATGTATAGCCTAACAAATTTTATTACGAGCATTTTGATTGGTCAGAAATAACATCAGCAAAGGTTACGCAAGTCGTGATATTCGATAGGTGGCGCAGCGGGAGTTTCGATTTTTAAAGAGGCGAGCGGCCAAGGGTACGTAACGAACAAAGTGGAGTTAGTATCCTTGGCTTGCGAAGATGTACGTACGCATGCCTCATGGTAGTCTGTTCTAACACTCTTTTTTTTTTAATTGTGTTATGATTATGGTGTATTTGTTTAGATATTTATCGTCCAAGTCGTATAAGTTCCCCTATTGTTAACGTCTTAGTCACGCCTTGATGCCAAAGTGAATAAAATGTTTTCTTAATAGTACTATTTTTCCAGGTAATGATTTTGCATCGTTACGTACCCCAGAATCAGATGTTTTAGGTCCAATTTCCCACATGGTAAATCTGAGCTGGGATGCTTCGGATCCAACCTCAAAAATCGTTTACACTTAAAAGGACCGTTAACACTTCAAGCGTCTTTCATATTATAATAATTACCTTTGCTGTCACTCAGGTCAAGATCAGACCGAAAAAACATACACTCTGATCTCTTATCTACACTGGCTGTTTTGCCAAAAGACTAAAGACAAACGTAATCAAAGAAATAAATTAGTTTGGCCTTATTACGGAACGGTAAATTTCTGTTGGATTTAATTTGCGCTCTAAGGGATAAGAATAAAACACACCACTGAACTGTATAATAGGTTAGACACGTGTATGACCTTTTGAATCATATTCAGTTACATTTTAATATATGACCAACGTAAAAGCCGCAAAAAATTGAACTCAACTTTTTCCCCATTTGTTGTATGCCTCACTGTGTCAACGCTTAACAGACAATTTCGACCCTGACTTCCCACTAAAAACTCCATTCCAATGCTTAGTTACATGAGGAAAGGTTTCTTCATAGCAAGGAATCAACTATGCGACGGTATAGATACTCGTTATATCCGGCATAGACTGGATTGCTCGTTTTGTCCCTCGATCAGACGAAAGGTCTCTCATCATATTGAAGGTGTAGAGTTTTCCGTTTATTTTTCAAGGCGAGGCTCATTGATTTACACCAGAAAGCTGCTAAATTTGTAAATAAATGAATGAAATGAACATTTTTAACACTTAAGCTGCTGAATAAATGAAACGCAAATTTCTACTCAATACTAAAAGCCCAAACATTGCGGTTTCAAAGTTGATTTCACCGGAAAGAAAATACCGTATCGGACAGTGTAGATCAACGATCAGACTGCACGTTCTGTGCAGTCTGATCTTGATCTACACTTTCCACAAAACGTCAGTGGGTTGCGATTAGCAGCTTAAGGGTTAATAAAGAGAAAAGACCCGGATATGGCGATCCCACCCTGTATTGATGATGTGTATCTAGCAAAATGTCTGATAGTGTAGATCGAAAGACACACTGCACGTTTCTTGGATCTACACTGACCTCAAAAGCATTGAAAGTCGAGCCATGCACTGTACAAAGGGGGCTTAATGCATCTGCAAAAAGTATCGACCCAGGTCAGCTTGCGCAGTCCGCGCAGGCTGACCTGGGCCGAAACCTTTTGCTTTGGGTAAATTTTCTGCAAGTCAGAGAACCGGTTTACCTCATGATTCTGTCGGTTGTTTGACAAAATGGACTTTATGGTTCCATAATTATGCGATAACTTGCTTGGTATAATGGATCACGGAGATGCAGTGAGCCCTCTCTTGCCAGAACATGGCTCATTATTGTCAATGTTTATCCTGGCTTTTACCGGTTATAGGCCAGAGCTCTGAAAGGCCTCTAACAAACCAACCAATACTCGATCATAGCCTCCGGTGTGGATCGAACCAGGACACCAGGGCCCAGTTTCGCAAAAAAAAAAAAAAAAAACACCTTAAATCCTCTTATTTTGCTCAAATCCGCTAATGGACTCATTTTCCGACTTAAGTTCGGTATTGAGACGCGTTTTACTAACGTTAAAAGACTTTAAAATAGTAACGTTCTCAATTCCTGAATTGACACAACGTTCAGATTCAGCCCAGCAAAATCATGGAATTAGGTTTGTTAACCGAGTTAAGTGTCAATGCTTAGCAATGTTTCGACAATGTTTATCTGGAAAAGCAGCATGTGACATGAAAAGAATGTTGTACGAAGCACTGGTGAAAGGTACTTCAGGAAAGCATCCATGGGTGCACCGACCGCCATTATATAAATGAAATAAAACTGTAAGTAGAGGATATTTGGCTTTCTTTCGGTGAAAAGTCGGAATTCATTTATCGAGTGAACATCGTCGGTAATATTTTCAAGAGTGGAGCAGCCACGAGTGAAAATGTTACCGTATGTGTTCACTCGATGAAATTAATTTCGATCTTTCGACGAATGAAACAAATACTATATATATTTCATGTATCTAACCCCTTATTTGTTGGGACTTTCGAAGTGCAGGGGAGCTTTCAGTATTTCCGTGCCAGTGAGTTTATCGATCTGTAAATTCACTGGTCGAAACGGTGAAATTATCAAACCATAATCCACCATTATTTCCCCGATTAACTCTTTACCACGCAATCCCGAGTTTTAACGACCCTGAAGAAGAAGGCTTTTGAAAACATTGTGGAAAAAGAAGAAAATGCTGGAAACCAGCATTTTCTTCTTTTCCCACAATGTTTTAAACAATCTCAAAGATAGATACTGTCGTTTGTACTCAATTTTATATGTCGTCTGCAAACATAACGTTTTGTACTGATCTAAAATTTTCTTGTGTAGTAATGAGTAAACTACCAAAAAGCATGAAATAAACGGCGTTAAACTCCAGACAGAGTAACGAGGATAGAAAGGGACAGGAATGCGGCTGCACCGTAATCCATCTGAAATTGTCGGAAAACCCTTAGACAATCAATAATCGATCTCGGAGCCAATTTTAGCCTTTATCCTGCCTAATAAGTGAAATGAAACTTTTAACCCAACAGTAAAAAAACCAAATGTTGCAATTTCAAATTTAACTTTTGGAGAAAAGATGTCCTTATCAGACGGTGTAGATCCAAGATCAGACTGCACGTTCTGTGCAGTCTGATTTTAATCTACACTGTCCGCAAAAGGTCATTGCTTCGCGCTTAGCTGCCGAAGGGTTATAATAAGGCAGGAAATCCGATCTATGTATCACTCATAATTTTTGTTACGCAGTTGGCAATAGTCCTCTCTCTGCTTACCCAATCGATTAATGGGGTTTTAGAAAACATTGTGTGAAAAGAAGAAAATGCTAGAAACCAATATTTTCTCATTTTCATTCATTGTTTTCTACCCTATCAAAGTATCAAAGATATATTACATCACTTGAGTCACCTTTGTTTTTTCGTCTCTATCTCTTTCAATATAGAATGGTCAAGAGAGACGTGAGAAGACGGGCGGCCGCCGTGACATGGAGTAAAGGTCTGATAAAAGGAGCATAAAACGCTTTTAATTGCAGTCACCGAGAAACTTTGTCGATACGTAGTTCTATAAAAAATGTACATGTAGCTGATAGTAGACTTTCTTCTATCTCTAAGTATCGTATAAAAAGAATCCTATGATGTCAGATAAAACAGACATTTTGCGTAATCGTGTGCTATATTTAGATTCCCAGCGCCTACGATATTAACGAGTCTGAAACACCTAGCTGGACGTCATGTCTCTCCGCGTCATGGAAAAACTCATTACTATATATATATCTTATACACTTTTATGCCCGTGAAGTTCAACGGTGTAAAAAAAAAAAATCAGGGAAAACGAGCAATTTCTCCTTTTCCCTTAAAGTTTTCTAGGTCGTTCGAAAAGGTAAATTTCTTTTCCTTCTTGTATTTCTCTTTTGCGTTAATTACACATGTTGATTCGTGATGTATCAGAACATAAATTGCAATTAGACTACGATCTGATTTCTTGAAAAAGTGGAGACTCAGTAAATTAAACCTTGACCGTGAGAGAACAAGGTAAACATTGTTATCGGATTTTTTTCCAGGCGCCATATTGTTTTACCTTGGGCGCTAAACATAACAACTTTGTGGTTTGTGTACCTCTTGTATTTTTCAGTGTTTAAGAAAATTAATTACACTGCTTCTGATCATTAGATCATAAGGAAAAGTATACCCTGGTAGAAAGCGGGGTTACTGGGGCTATTTACATTATGCTTTTAGTGTGGCCTGACATCAAAGTTGTAGCTCATTCAAACATAATAGTATTATCTTTCCGCTAAATTTTAGCGACGTCGCAACTGATGTCAATGTACTCGTAAAAACATTTTCCGAATATACTGATCAATTTTTAAAGAGCTGCACTTCTATCATATTACGTTGTATTTGGTCTGAAAATTTGTATTTTAATGTTCCATAACCATATAGCTTCTGTTTTTAACCATCAATAACTTTGGAAGCAAAGTTGAAACTATATGCAAGTCAGTGGGGATTTGGACTTTGATGAAATACTTACTGTGTATGTGAAATATACTGTAATTCAGGTTGTGTTGGGATCGATCAAACGTCCTTTCGAAGACTGATGATTGTCACTACGAAAGGATTCAGTCTTGTTTCGCTGCTGAGACTTACCCATGTGTTTTTAGTTTTGTTTAATGGGAAGATAGGCAATAATTTTTGAAATGGAGTGGTGTTTCGGACTTGTAAAAATCTCTAAGAACGCAAGGACAGGTGTACTGGTCGCCGTAACATAATATGAATACTGTTGAACAGGTTCTTATGCTAATCCAATAATATGAGTCTATAATTATGACAATGCATCAAACCCCATTAGACAGCAAAGTATCGCACATACGCGCAGACAACGATCCGCCGATACGACGCTCCTAGTTTGATCGGTGAAACTTGACAGTACGAGTATCTGTCGCCACGATACGAGTGAAATACTGTTAGAAGCGGCGTAAAGCACCTTACAGCCCAACGACGACCAACCCAACGAAGACACCTAGACTGCGTAAAGCATTTCACAAACGTACAGATGATATCGATTCACCAACGCAACTCGCTAATGATCCTTGAAACGTGACAATATGTCGGCAAATCCAAGAGCTCTTGCCTTTCCGCCAATAAATCTTTTACACACGCACACACGTGCGTAAGTCCTTTGCTTTTACCCTTTAGATGGAAAGGTGGGCGAGAAAAACTTCTCGGTGTCGGAAATAAACTCAAATATAGAAATTTGACGACGTTTTCGTCAAAAGTTATTAGAAATACTTGGCCATGAACATTTAAAACAGACTGCACAAAAATTGTAGTCTGTTGTTAGATCTAAACTGTTCGCACTGCGTCTGAAGTTGAGCGTAGCCTGATAAAGATTAAATGCGTCATTCAGGCGTTCTCTTTTTTATATATTATTTTTTTTCCTCAGCCGAGCCATTGAAATATGTAGTCTAGAGGAAGTCGAGCAGACACAATAATAATTTCATAACCTTTATTCAACCAATGAATAAAGTGGATTGCTCTTCCAGACGATTTGCTGTCGTCTTGCAGCAGACTACGATAAACTCTTTACCAGACGACATGATTATAAACTTGTTAAAATTGAAAGTATTTGCAAACGACAACTCATACGCCGTTTAAATGATTATCCTTGAGCGGGTAAAAAGATTTAGGAAATGATTGTTGGTTACAAGCATCTTTTCCTTTTCTCACAATGTTTTCAGAAACCTTTTTTTTCACTGGCGTCGTTAAAACTAGGCATTGTTTAGTAAAGGGTGAAAAAACCGAGATGAGATGGAAAGTTGCAGGATAAAACATCTTTTCCTCACCTTTTTTTTCACATAAAATTTATACGTTAAACCTAATTACTCGCTGATTATCCTCCCCTCCCAAAGTCTTCTGCCGCGTCTTTTAGAAAGAGGTTATAGGATACATAATCAAGAAACAAGCCATTGTTTATGATTCATTTGCTGATTGCTCACAGTCAATAGGATCTTAAAGACTGAAGTCCAACAACAAAGGAAATAATGTAAGAGAAATAAAGGATCAATCTGATCTTGGTCGATTCTCTCCGCAAAAGATTTTATAGGTTGCGATACGCAGGCTATGGGCAAAATTTCTGCACATCTTTTTAACTGTATAATAAAGGTTTAGCTGTACTTTGCCTGTAAAAAGCATACACTGATAATGTGCAATTTTTGACACCAAACATGTCGTAAGTCGAACATAGGGGTGTTATTTCACGTCGCTTTCAACAGCGCTTTATCTTTATATGACGTCGGTCAATGGCACGTCTACTAGTGTATATGCACTGTGCATGTGCACTTCAAACGACGTATTTGAATTGTTCTCCAAATGACGTATGGCTCTGTACTTCTAATGACATATGATTACAGTACTTCTGATGGCATCTGAGCAATGTACTTATCTTGACGTGCCATTACTCTCTAATGGCGTATGTGAACTAGCCTTATGATGACATATGAACAGTGCACTTTGAATGACGTATTGGCAATGCCTTTCTCATTTACAATGTGCATCGTACTTCTTAAGATTTGTGTGCACTGTAATTCGATTGTCCTTCTGGTGACGAAATAACATTGTCCTTCTGATGACTCAATTACATTGTCCTTCTGATCGCGTATGTGCATTCTCCTTCTGGTGACCTAAGTACATTGCTCTTCTGATGACGTGAGTACATTTTCCTTCTGATTGCTTATGTGCATTGTCCTTCTGATGAGGGGGTGTTTACATTTATCCTTGGTATGATGTATGCGCATTGTCCTTCTGATGACGTATGCACAATATCCTTCTGATGAGGTGAGTACATTGTCCTTCTGGTGACGTGTGTACATTGTCCTTTTGAATGCGTATGCCTTTTCCTTTTGATGACCTATGTCCTTCTGATGAAGTATGTACATTGTCCTTCTGATGACGTGAGTACATTGTCCTTCTAATTGCGTATGTGCATTTTCCGCCTGATGACCTATGTCCTTCTAATGAAGTATGTACATTGTCCTTCTGATGAGGTATGTTGATGATGCAAAAGTACATCGTCCCTCTGATGACCTATGTACATTGTTCTTCTGATGGTGTGTGTAAATTCCCCTTTTAATGGCATGTGTGAATTTTCCGTCTGATGACCTATGTCCATCTGATGAAGTATGTAGACTGTCCTTCTGATGATGTATGTACATTGTTCTTACTATGTTCGTCTCATAATTTATATACTTGTCTTTCTTAAGTTAAGACATATGCGCATTGTCTTGTCTTTTTGATGACGTATATATACAATGTTATGGTACGTTTGTGTATGTGCAATATACTTCTAATGCCGCATGTGCAATTTACATGTATTTTTAGTGAAGTTTGTGCAGTGTGCTACCAATAGTGCATATGCATGGTCCTTCTGCTGATTTTGAATGCGAATTGTATCTCTGATGGCCTTCGTGCATTGTTCTTCTTTTGGCGTTTATACAATATTCCTCTACTGGCGTACGTACATGTATATTGAACTTTAAACGGCTTAGGTGTATTTGACGTCTGATAGCGGATGCTAATAGTGTGTGTGCATTATATTTCTACTGACGAATGTGCACTGTACTTCTGAAAACTTGTTAGCACTGTCCTTCTTATCGCCTATGCTCGTCGCCCTTCTAATAGCGTATAATTATGCATTGTGCCTTTGATAGCCTTTGTGTACTGTATCTCTATTTGCGTATGAGTGTTGTATCTCTGATGGCGTATGACCAATATACTTCCTATGGCGCATTTGCATTGTCCTTCTAATGGGATATGTTCAATGTGCTCTAATAATGTGCTCTAAGCGTAAAAACATTGCACTTCTGATAGCGTATGTGTAATGTCCTTCTGATGACGTATAGTGGATTGTACTTTTAATGGCTAATGAACATTCTACTCTAGATAATGTATGTGCATTGCAATAATAATAGCATATGTGCATTGTTCTTGTATGCTCATATATGCGCAGAGCGTCTGGCGACATTTTTCGGGAGCTAAACGTAGATTTCTAGTGAAATAAAAAAACGATTTGGTAGCCGGTCAGTATCAGGTTAGGGACGGTCTTTGCAATCTGACCTTGATCTACGCCGTCCGCAAACTATAGTTATGTCGCAACTGGGGGTGAAAGACTAACACGTCATAAACTGAGAGCATATTAAGCTGGCTGGCTTAAAACTCTTGCAAGCTTCAATACAAACTCAGATAAAATCAAGATCGGAATCAGGCTATAGTCCCAGACTTGGTTCATTGACTTCTGAAACAAATATATACCTGACGACTTGTAGCGTTTTGAAATTTTGCATTAGGGTTGACGAATTACGTGTGAAAACATAATTGAAGCAAGCTCAGTGAAAAGGGGCTTGATGCATCTGCGAAAAGTATCGACCCAGGTCAGCAGCCTGCGCAGTCCGCGCAGGCTGACCTGGGCTGAAACTTTTCGCAATTGGTCAATTTTCTGTATGTCAAAGGGTTGCCACAATATTTTTTCAAAACAGTACGCCGCAAATCGCAAACAGTCGTTTGCGGTAGGGAAACGGAGAAATAAAACAAGTTGACCTCGTTTAGTTCAAAGTACTTAACGGTAGAATGCTAACCCCGCTCCCTGTATCTATAATAACCCTCTGAGCGCCAAATTAACTCTTTACCAAGAGACAAAATTTTGGACTTATCCAACTTGAAAGCATTTGCAGACGAGAAATTATACATTGTTCAAATAATTGGATTTGTCTGTGAAAGGGTAGGTCCCAACGTCGTTGAAAAAGGAGAAAATGCTGGTAACCTACATTTTCTACTTTTCCCACAATGTTTTCTAAAGCCTTCTTTCTTTTCAGGGTCGTTGGGGACTGTGCGGTAAAGGGTTAAATTTACCGACATTTCTGTCTAAAAATAATACCCACATAATTGCAGTTTTCAGGTTTCGCGCACCCAGAATGTCTCGGGAAAGCGAGGAGTGCAGCTCAACAGTCAGACTGCTCGTTTTGTGCTGTCTGATCTTGATCTACACTGGCCTAACAGGCAAGTAAAGTGGTGAAATACGCTTGAAGGGATAATCCAGGAGAATTAGGCTAACGCGAATGCACTCAGACATCTTACGCAAATTAAGCTATACTGTGATACGATACGATACGGACGTTTTGCGAACCCGTTGATAAAATTTTAAAGGCCTAATAACGGCAAAATGTAAACAATTCTGTGTATAACATATAGGTTAATTTCATTCATACCATCTCAAAGAATGGAAATTATTGTAAGTCTGAAGATCTGTTGGTGAAAGTGGTCACTAGCAGAAATATTAAATTGATTGATTGATTGATAGATTGTATTGGAGTTTTATCAGCTTAGGTCATATCATAGTGGTCAGTGCACCTATGCATGTGTTTCCTGGCTTTCTCACAACTTTCTTTCCAAGTTACCGACTACTTTTCTCACATGCTTCAGAGATGAGAGGCGAACAGTCGCCGGAAAGAAAGTTTGCCTCAACCGGGTATCGAACTCGCAACCACCAGGTCGCGAGTCAGATACGCTAACCACTGAGCTACCCGGGCGGCCGGCAGAAATACTAAAACTAGAATAAATGTTGAAAACGTTATTTGAACGAATTTTACCTGTAATTTATTTACAGAAATGTCTATTTTGGCCGCTATTTGACCTTGAATGTTTAGCTCGTAGAAAATACTTACATTTCAGAATTTTAGCAGGAAGTTGGATTCGCAGTGCCTTCAGTAAAATGTCTTGTCGCGATGATAGTGTATATTTCTTACTTTATTTTTGGAACGTAAACATGTGATGGTTTTTAACAGTTTCTTTACCGAACGATTACAAATTTAACCTTTCAAAAGCATTAAAAGCATTTGCAGAAGCAAATAAAATGTGCCTCAAATGGTTAAATTTGTCTTTGAAAGGTAAGAAAACATAGGCCTATTCCTTGGAAACAAAAAATATGTCAGTACTGTTTTAAAAGTTAAATTCAGCACACAGGGAATGTGAATGCCATACTTTCTTCATTGTCCTAAGTACGCTGAAATTCGCATTTTTATTCAAAATTCAATTCATATAAACCAGGAACAAGTTGGTATCACTTTTAAGTGTAGATTGTTTCAAGCAAATAATTCTACTACGATTTCTAAATGGAATGGATTAAATGGTGTTTTACGCCGCTTTCAATACTGTTTTCGTCATATCATGGTGACAGCTCACATATTTATGTTTGTCCTTGGTTGCTGAGCGCGACTCGCGGATCTTTTGCGGACTGTGTATATCAAGATCAGACTGCACAGAGCGTGCAGTCTGACCTTGGATCTACACTGTCCGATAAGGAGATGTCTTTGCACGAAAAATACCTTTGAAATAGCAAACCTTGGGTTTTACAATCAGTTTATAGTTTCATTTCACTTATTTAGCAGGATAAAGGTTAACCAGTACTAGGTTAGGGCTCTGACGTGTCTTGCCCAGGAACACTCTTACGAAAGCTCAGTGCTTCCAGTGAGGCTCGAGCCCTGGGCCTCCAGGATACGAATCGTACACTTTACCACTGAGCCACGCAGGACCCCTTAAGCGATTCATAATTTATTCTTCTACATTATAATATGTTTTTTTTAAATGATATTTACGGTCTTTCTTTCTGTAAAATGCTATGCACGGTTTTTCTTTCTATAATTTGTATATTGTAGATATTCTGTTATACAATGAATTAAATGAAATAAAGCCGGAGAACTCAGCAATGTTTTCAACAACTATCAGGACAGTTTGCTATCTTTTCAGGACTTTCAGTACTTTGATCGGTGACTATAACCGTTTGGTTTCAAAACCTAAATGGAAAGTTTAACCTTTTCAATACAATCCGGGCCGGATTTAACATCCCTAGAGAAGAAACGTTTTAAAAACACTGTGGGAAGAGAAGAAACTGGTAACAAGCATTTTCTTTTTCCCACAATATTTTCTAACCTATCAAGTGTTTCCTAACCTCTCAAAGAAAGAATTCATCATTTGAGCCATACTTATTTTGTTGTCTGCAAATGCTTTCAATTTGGTTCAGCCCAGAATTTGATAAAGAGTTAAATACATTTTTTTCTAGCATCATTATTCATAGTAGTAACAAAACGAGGTTAAAAAGAAATGGCTGTTGTAGCATCAGATGAGCTGATTTGTTTTTTGTGGCATTTGTCGAAGACAATGCCACGAGTTCAATACGGCATTTTGAAAATCACGTATCGTAGTTTGTGCAAAACCGAAGGAAGTAAACCCAATTAAAACCAATTTTTCTGTGACAAATAAGTGTTTCAATTTCACTCAGATATGAAATTGAAAATGGCGTATTACAATAAACTGGATTAGGCCATCGATCGTTGAAATACTTCCTTTTTATCGAAATAGCTTAATCCGCTATGGCCTTCTATAGTGGCGTTATGATATAGCCCCAGACCACGGTTATCGGTGAAACGTGTGTCGATTGTCAACACCCCAAACAGAACTTCTTCGACAAAATGTCTATAGAATCAGCCTGAAATGATAAAGAGCACTTAAATGCAACAGCATAACCCCAATTTTTTAGATTTCATCAAGAAATCATGTTAAACGTGTGAAATAGTGAAATTACTGACCAATAAAGGCAACTGGCATGGTCGGAAAAAAATTGACAAAATTAGCCATTTTAGCCTTTATTCCAAAATTCACAAAATGCAAACCCAGGAGACTAGCCAGAAAATGCCAAGCTAAATTGAAACGCGAAACAATACATAATTTGGGGATAAAATCAAAAATAGCACGTTACCATGTCATTTTTTCGCAATCTTTCATGACATTACCCCGCCATTGTTTTTACGGCTAAAGCTAGCCACTAACTCCATGACCCCTCAGTTTAGCATTTGGGTCAAAACTAATGGAACAAAGAAGGAAAGGTCATGACCTCCTGTTTCAAAGACAAACTGAATGCTTCTTTTCAATAATCTTACACAGTTCATGGGTGTAATAACTGCTCTTCTTATCAAAATTGCATTAAAAACCTACCTTTCTCCATTATTTCTAATTTTGACATGGCCAGTTCGAAAAGAACTGTTTACATGTGTCTATACATATACCGTGCTTGTTCGTCCCAAAACCAGTTCGTTCCTGGGCTTAATCGTCCCAGGGCTTGTTCGCCCGGACTTGTTCGTCCCACAAGATTGCACCCTTCTATATCGGATTTTGCATGACTATATAGTAAGTTGACTTTCAAGCGAATATTTTGAAACTACTTCTGTTGTTTATTTTTTCAAATTATTAATTCCACACAAGGGCTCCCTTGACAAATGCCACACCAGTGCTTTCAACGCTTTGATTTAAAACTCTTATCCTGCGTTCGCGAATTAACCCTTATCCTGCTGAATAAATGAAATGGAACATTTAAACCGACAGTAAAAATCCAGATTTTGCTAATTCAAAGGTATTTCTTTGGAAAATGGTATCTCCTATAGGACAGTGTAGATCCAAGACCAGAATGCACGTTCTGTGCAGTCTGATTTTGATCAACACTGTCAGCATAAGGTCAGTGGGTCGCGCTTAGCAGCCTAAGGGTTAATATGTGTTTTTTTTGCGTTTTTTGCGGAGGGTTTAAGGCAAGATCAGTTTTCTCATTCATGAAGTCTGATCTTGTTCTACACTCTCCGCTGCTCTATCAGCAGTCTCGGTCACGTAAATCCCATTCAGTGTCAAACAATGTAACAGTTTATTTGTATTTTGGTCAACAATTTAAATTTGGCAGGATGAGGACGTAAGAAAAAAAAAAATGCTCTGTGAAAAGGGGACTAAACGCATCTTCGTGATGCATTGTACAAAGCAAGACATCACAAAATTAAGTATTCATAAAATCCATTTTGTCTAACAACCGAATGAATCATGAGGTAGATTGGTCCTTGGACATACAGAAAATTGACGAATGGCGAAAAGTTTCGGCCCAGGTCAGCCTGCGCGGACTGCGCAGGCTGACCTGGGTCGATACTTTTCGCAGATGCATTAAGCCCCTTTTCACAGAGCAAAGCTCATATATAGTTTATACTATCGCTCTAACGCCCTCTCACACTGAACGTTATAAATTCCTGAACGCCTGCTGTTCGAATTCTGATAAGATAATTATGAGATAAGAACGGAAGTTGTGAATTTCACTTTCTCTTAAACCCGTTCCAAACGACAAAATTTTAGACCTGTCCGAACTGAAAGAATTTGTAGACCAGAAATCAGATATGACCAAAAAAAAAAAACAAACTGAAATTTCGCTTTGCAAGTGTAGAAAACATTGCGGGAAAAAGGAGAAAATGCTAGTTACCATCATTTTCTCCTTTTCCCACAATGTTTTCAAAAGGCGTCTTCTTCAGGGTTGTCAAAACCCGGGATTGTGTGGTAAATGGTTAAACCCTTTCAGTGTAAAAGACGCTATTTGCGAGTTGCTTTAGCAGAAAATGCAGAACAGAATCAAGAACATGCACTCTGATTTTAGATCTGCACTTCATTTTCTGACATTCTAAGGGATATCAAGACCTGGAAAGGCCATGAAATACTAGTAGCGCTGATTTTGATTTTGTTTACTCTTTACCAGACGACATAAATTTGAACTTGTCAAAACTGAAAGCATTTGCAGACGTCAAACTGAAGATGGTTCAAATGATGGAATATGACTCTGTCATAGTAAAAGGTTTTGTGGGGAAAAGAGAAACAATGCTGATTATTACATTTTCAAAATCCTATTTCCTCCATGAAAGTCCTATAAACTAGGGGTCGTGTGCTGAAGCAATACATTTATTCAGATACTTGAAGCCCAGTTGGTACATGTAAATATTACCGAGCCATGCTCTGAGGAAAGGGGGTTTTATGCATCTCTGTGATGCATTATATGAAGCAAGTCATCCCATAACTAGGGGCCCATAAAATCCGTTTTGTCTAACAACCGGCCGAATCCTGAGGTACAATACTCCATGAACATGCAGAAATTTGACAAGAAGCAAAAAATTTTGAAACAGGTCAGCCTGCGCAAACCTGAATCCATACTTTTTGTAGATGTAGGGGTCCTGCGTGGCTCAGTGTTAAAGTGTTTGGGGACCCGTAACCTGGTAGTCCGGGTTCGAGTCCTAACTGATCCGCTGGGTCTGACGTAGGAGTGTCCTTAGGCAAGACACTTCAGAGCCCCAGCTTAGAACTGGTGAAATCCAGGAAATACATGAATATGTGAGCTGTTGCCGTGATATGGCTGAAATAATGTTGAAAGCAGCGTAGTCAATCAATCAATCAATCAATCAATCAATCTTGTAGATGCATTAAACCCCCTTTTCACTGAACGTGGCCTATTTTTGTGAACTCATTTACTTGTAGGATTATACATGCATAAAGAATTTGACATTGTGTCAAACACATTATATGGTGTACTTAAGCTTATTTCCGCCTGAAACAAATACATCTATGCTGCATACGATTATTCCCTTTAGGTAATTTCCATTCTTTAACTCTTTCGGCGCCAAATATATAAACCTGTTATCTTCCAATGGCTTAAAATGCCATCCATTGAAACTGAGAAAGTCCGAATCATAGGCTTCATAGCCTTGAAAACACTTTATAAGCTTGAAAACACAATCGGACGGCATAGATCAAAGATCAGACTGCACGTTCTGTGCAGTCTGATCTTGATCTATGCCGTCCGTAAAAGAACACGTTTTCGCCTATGGCGCTGAAAGGGTTAAATAATCTTTCTTTGTGTAACCCGACTAGGTTTTTGTAGATTAAGTGAAAAAAGCTGAATGTTTGGTGTTAAAACCTTAACGCCTGTGCAGTCAACTTACATGTATGTAGCCATTGAACAGAAACTGGGCTTTGACGGTCACTCGATAACCACATGATAACTATACGATTTACAATACGACAAAATTGTATACTTGTCAAAATCATTGTGGTTCTAACGATGGAAATTGTTTCAGAAATGGTGGAAATCATCGTGGAAAAAGGATAAAATGTTGGTTACCAACATTTTATCCCTTTTCCACAGTGATTTCGAAAGCCATCTGCTCCCAGGTCGTTAATTCTTTACCAAATGACACAATTTTAGACTTGACTAATTTGAAAGCATGTACACAAGATAAATTTGTCACAGTGTTGGAATTTGTCATTGAAAGGGTTGCCAGGGATGTTTTCGCCTTTTCCCTCGGTGTTGTTTAAACACAAGATTGTTTAGTAAAGAGATGAACAGAATTGTCTAAGTTCAGCACTGAACCTAAGAAAACAGGCTACTCGTGAGGACACGTTTAGCCATGGTATGATCTTAAGTTGGCATCGCACCTGCTTCGGTTGTTGCGTTGCTGCTGAACAGTGTTGGAGACTAACTCCGCACAAAATTTAACGTTCCATTATTGTAACCTGGTGTCGATTTTGAGACAGTTTGACGCCAACATTACTAGACAAGAGGACCGGGATCTATTTTTGTCACATTGTTCTTTATTATTCTTTCCAAAGAAGACATTTCAGTCTTTAGAGGGCTTGGTATTTACATAAGATTGAACCTCTCTGCTCGAAAAAAAAAACAAACCAACTTAATATTGCAAATATTAGGATGTCAGAAGATCATTCCAAAATTCCCTTCTCAAGATCGTCCCCAATATTATTCATTAGGTTGATTTAAGTTTATAATGTACACTTTGTGCAGCCTGGAACTGTAGTCTACGTGGGCCGCAAAAGCTTTATAGGTCGTCATTAGCTTTCTAAAGGATATATCAAAGTCTAGTTTTCACGAAGGCTTAGGAACGTTTCCTTTTTTCCTTGTTATACGACGACGTGTGGAATTTGTTGTGTTTTTCTAACTCCTCACCAACTGTATACGCCTTTTGAGTTTTGGGCTCCATGGAAACAACGGTCTTTGTTCTATTATATCACATATACAACAGTCATGGTTGAATGTGCCCCACACACTGCAACACAGAGCATGGTCGAAAGTAGCCTGGGTTCCAGTCCGATCATTTTTTCCTCTTTTATATTCGGACTTTACTTTGTCAAAAATGACATCATTTTTGACAAAGTAAAGTCCGAATATAAAAGAGGAAAAAAATGAACAGACTGGAACCCAGGCTAGGTCTTAAGGTGCCATAAACATGGACACGAAAATCATGGAACTTTATGGTTTATATGTACTAAATGAGCGGCGCTTTGGCAAAAGGGGGTTTATTGCATCTCCGTGATGCATTATACCAAGCAAGTCATCATATAAAGATGGATCAGGAAAAACCATTTTGTGTAACATCCAGCTAATTATGAGGATGGCTGATTCTTGGGCATACAGAAAATCGACAAATAACAAACAGTTTCGACCCAAGTCAGTCTGTGCGGACTGCGCAGGTTGTCCTGGAACGATACGTTGTTTTTTTACAGAGCATGGCTCAAATGCATTCCATCTATTGAAAAAACAGAGCACCAATCACTATTCAAACAAATGTAACCGCATCTAAGGACACACTTATCATTGTTCCAGTGCGTCACATGCATGAAAGTACCAATCATGGATTAAATGGGGCGCATTTGCAGCGACACCGATCACAGCTTAACCCTTTACCACACAATGCCGCCTTTTAACGACCCTAGGAAAGAAGCCTTTTGAAAATATTATGGAAAAAGGAGGAAATAAATTTTCTCCTTTTCTAACAACGTTTTCTACCCCATTAAAGGAAAACTGCACCATTTGAGACACATTAAAATTGTCATCTGCAAATGTTTTTAATTTGGACAATGCTAAAATTTGTTGTCTGGTAAAGGGTTAAATTGGTCTCGGCGACGTTTACAACAAACATGTTTTTAATGCGTCGAATGCACATTACATATTGTCAATGATGGTGATTTTATATTCCATGGATTATTCTTTTCAGTTTCCTTTTTTCAGGTTTACGATTGGATTATTATTGTTCCTTTATTTAACTGACTGCGTTCTTTTCATTATTGTGCCAATAGTGTTAAAAACAACAGTATTCATAATCACAAAAGTAGGACAATAATCAAAGAAACATGTACCAATCCGCTGGTATTGTATTATATTTCATTGTTATGCTGAAGTGTCATCGACGGACCTTTTTTACATGCCACATGTCTTGCAGGAAATTGAACTTAACGCGTTGCTTTCAGATCTGTTTATATGACGCCAGTGCCCAGAATATCCAATTCATCGTCGCCCAAGACGGTCGGCAGAGATAGCAAATATTTTATCAGCTGTTACGTAACTCATTTCTTGCGGAAACAAATGAGCCATGCTCTGTGAAAAGAGGGCTTAATGCATCCACGAAAGGTCTCGACCCATGTCAGCCTGCGCAGTCCGCGCAGGCTGACATGGGCCGAAACTTTTCGCTATCTTTGAATTTTTTTGCATGTCAAGGGATAATTCTACCTCATGATTCAGTCTGTTGTTTGACATAATGGATGATATGGATCCATAATGAGGTGATGTCTTGCTTGCTATAATGCATCACGGAGATGCATTAAGCCCCCTTTTCACAGAGCACGGCTCATTAATTTTCTGCTAAAAGATTTTCGTCATTCTTGTTAAATTTGAAATTACTGAATATATGAAATGAAAAAGGAGAGCCGTTCATAGAAATACAAACGAGCCATGCTCTGTGAAAAGGGGGCTTAATGCATCTGCCAAAAGTATCAACCTAGGTTAGGCTGCGGATTTCGCGCTGGCTGACCTGGGCCGAAAATTTTCGCCATTGGTCAATTTTCTGCATGTCAAAGGACCAGTCTACCTCATGAATCAGACGGTTATTAGATAAACTAGATTTTATGGATACGTTATATGATGACGTGCATGGTATAATATACATCATGGAGATGCATTCAGCCCCCTTTTGCCAGAGCATGGCTCAAATGTTTTAGAGTTCTTTTCCACGCAGGAGAAAAATCAGCCTAACGAACAATGTGATTGAAAGATCGGACTGCACGTTCTGCGCAGTCCGATCTTGCTCTACACTGTCCGAAAAGGCGGTTGAGCCGCATTAAGCAACTTGAGGGCGAAGTACAGATGATTAAGACTATCAAAGCTTAGCCCTTGGGCTACTAAGTGCGATTCAAGGGCCTTTTGCGGACGGTGTAGATCAAGATCACACTGCACAAAGCGTGCAGTCTGATCTTTGATTAACACTGTCCGATATGGAGATATCTTTTTTCCGCAAAATACCTTCGAAATAGCAATATCTGGGTTTTACTATCGGTTTGAAAGTTTCATTTCACTTATTTAGCAGAGTAAGGGTTAATACACGGGAAAAAAAAAGTGAAAGTATCGTGTCAAGATGATACTTTCCTCGTAACAAAGACATTCTCTTGTTTTTACATTGTTCTCAAAAATGATCTGCTATATGACGAAAAAGTAGTGCGGTTAACTTTTAACCCTTTAAAAAAGTTACATGAAATTTTCAAGCCGATAGTAAAAAGCCGATTAATGTTATTTCAACTCATTTTTGAAGAAAAGTATCGCTTTATCGGACAGTGTAGATCAAAGATCAGACTGCACGTTCTGTGCTGTCTGATCTTGATCTGCACTGTCCGCAAAAGGTCAGTAAGTCGTACATAGCAGCCAAATGGTTAACCTGCTAAAAACAGTTAAATGAAACTTTCAAGTCGATTGTAACACCCCGAAAATGTTGCTGTTTCAAAGTTATTTTATCTTTGGAGAAATATCTCCTAATCGGACAGTGTAGATCCAAGATCAGACTGCACGTTCTGTGCAGTCTGATCTTGGGTCTACATTGTCCGGTGAAGGTCCGTGAGTAGCTCTTATCAGCTTAAGGGTTAACTAGTATTTCCTCGTTTCGCGCTACTTGGCAACTTTTGAACTATCCAATTTCTGTTTCATGTTGGTTACAGCAGTAGTGACCTTCTTCATAAGGTGTCACTGGTTTTTTGCCATATTGAAAATAGAGTTAAATTGACCATCTTTGAAGCTTCACAAATCGCTTAATGGCAAAACTTTGGCTTTACCGTCTCTTGCTCTCAAAAGTACAGTCATAGTCCTTCAAAACAATGCATAAAAAATATGTCAACCGATTGCGTTTTTTGCTAAATCTCAATCAATACAGGCACCCTAGAAATTGTCCTCTAAAAAATGCCTGTTCACGGCCATGACCCCAATTTTTTGGTCCTCCACTGACATAAAATAGTCCAATCAATATATGATAAAATCACATCTAAATGGTCCCCCACTATCTAGATTTGAAGCAAATCTAAATTATATACCACCAAGCCCTCTCAGCTCCATGAAACAGTGCAACAAAAGTGCTACTGCAAAATTTCACATCGGACTACTTTTGATACTAAGACCCGGAAGCAATCTCGCAGTGGTGCGACACCATAAAAGCTTGGCTTATTAGCTGATGATAATCACGTGATACGATGCTTAATCGGTTTTTTTTTTTTCAGATCTCTTGATTTAAGGGTCGGTTCCATGACTAATTGAAAGGGGCTTCATACCGCTGTCAACTGTTTCAGTTGTATCGCGGTAATAGCTTACTTAAGGCTTAGGCTGTTAAGCGCGACTCACTGTCCTCTTGTGGACAGCATAGATCAATATCAGACTGCACAAAACGTGCAGTCTGATCTTGGATCTACACTGTCCGAAAAGGAGATATCTTTCCCCAAAATATACCTTTGAAATAGGAAAATTTGGTGTTTACTATTAGTTTGAAGTTTGATTTGTTTTATTTAGCAGAATAAGGGTTAATATTGTACCGATATTTCCGGGTTTCACTAGGCAGGTCTTTTCGAGCGTTATGCACTCGGACAATGTTATCTAACTATTGCATGGACCAGAAATCGAACCCGGATTTCCAAATAATTAATCAAAAACGCCTCCATAGTTTAACCACGGAGGACAATCTGATCAAAACTAAATCTTTTACCAGACTACAAAATTTCAGACTTGTCCAAATTGAAAGCAATTTTAGACGACAAGTAACATGTGGACCAAATGATGAAATTTTTCTTTGCAAGGGAAGAAAACGTTGAAGGAAAAGGGGGAATGCTGGTTTCAAGAATTTTCTCATGTTTTTCCTACAATATTTTCAAAAGCTTTCTGTCTTATAGGTACGTTAAAACTTGAGATTATGTAGTAAATAGTTAGTTAACCCTTATCCTGCTAAATAAGTGAAATGAAATTTTCATACCGATAGTAAAAACCTGAAAAATGCTATCTCAAAATTATTTTTGGAAAAAAAAAAAAAAAGTATCTCCTTATCGGACAGTGTAGATCCAAGATCAGACTGCACGTTCTGTGCAGTCTGATCTTGATCTACACTGTCCGCAAAAGGTCAGTGAGTCGCGCTTAGCATCCTAAGGGTTAAAGTCATTCCTAGTTCAAGTCTATTACTGGTGGAACACAAAAAAAGAGATCACTTACTGATCTGTCGCTGTGATATAACTGAAAACACCGTTGAAAGCGGTGTAAAACACCACGAAAACAAACGATTCGACTACTGTCTGGTAACTAGCAATTTGGCACATTGATTTTAGGTGGCTTGGAAAGAATATTGTACGGAGTACTGGTTAATGAAACGCCAGGAAAGCATGTATAGGTGCACTGGTCGCCGTGATATAACTGAAATAATGTTGAAAACGGCGTTAAACACCATAAATCAACAATCTATCGATTTTAGGCCAGTAGCTGACGAGACTAAACAGATGCTTGTCTCGGGAATATTGCTACTGGTATCAAGGGAAGCAACTTTCTTTCAACACTAATTCAATATGACATGGTTGTGCTTCTTTTGTCTGGAATAGAATGACGAAGTTATTCTGTCTGGGTCCTTTGGGGCTTATTTGTAAGGGCGCTGGGTTTCAAATCGGAAAGAAAGGGTACAATTCTTGCCCGCAGCGCTGTCACATGGGAGAATCTGTGGGCAAGGCAATGCACAGATCTTGTACAGATGAAAACCAAGAGAAAAAGCATGTACGGAGTGTTGCATAGAATATGTCCTGATTCTAAACATTGCGGAAAGAAAACAACTTAGTCTTGCTCTGTGAAAAGGGAGCTTAATGCATCTGCAAAAAGTATCGACTCAGGTCAGCCTGCGCAGTCCGCGCTGGCTGACCTGGATCGAAACTTTTCGCTATCAATCAACAAAGTCTGCCTGTCAAAGGACTAGTGTAACTCATGATTCAACCGTTTGTTAGACAATTGATTGATTGATTGTATGGTGTTTAACGCCGTTTTCAACATTATTTCAGTTATATCCCGGCGGCCAGTGCACCTATCCATGCTTTCCTGGAATTTCTTTTACCAGTACTCCGCACAATATTCTTTCCAAGCCACTGGCTGCTTTCCCAGATAGCCATTGTCGAAACAATGGTCAGCGGTGGGAGAGGAATGAATCCTTTCGCGATGACTATCATCAATCATCGGAAAGAAATTAGCCGAGCTGTTGTTAGACAAAATTGATTTTATGGATCCATAAGTATGCGATGACTTGCCTAGTATCATGCATTACGTAGATGCATTTAACCCCTGTTGCCAGAGCATGGCTCAAATTTATAATGCCTAGACATTAGTACTACACTTTTTCTGACAAGTCCATTTCACAAGGAAGCTAAATAACGTTAATTATGTGCATTAATTCTATAGGGTTTATTCACGTTTTTGAGGTCGTTAACATTTGCAGAGGCCCGAAAAATGGTTTAACGCCCGTGTGCGAAGCACAAAGGCATTTACCTATTTTGAGGGCCTCTGCGAATGTGAACAGCCGAAAAAACGTGAATAAACGCTATTATTGCATAAAATAACTGTATTTTGGCAATAATTTGCAACGAATGCAAAATGTATTTCTATAGAAATGCAAAGAAACGGACTTGAAATGCAAAGAAACGGACTTATACAGGTCAAAACCGGAATTCGGCGATGAAAATTTTGTTACGCGTAGTGAAGGGCCATAGTCCTATGCCGCACTGTTTCGACCTCTTCCTGTAATTCACTTCCAATGATATTTAATACATAATTGACTTTTGTTGGATTTACTTGCACAGTTTTCGATCGATTACAACCAGGATAAATGAGTGGATATGAAAGTTCTGTAACTGAAAGACGTTAAAGGGATATATCCGTTGTCTGCGCATGTCATATTCTTCGAAGATTCGACCTGTCTGCTATGACGCATCACCCATCCCCGTATACCTGGGAAAAGTAGGGCTTATATCGAAGCTATTAGCCTATTACGAAATCATGTAGGGGCTGTTTAAATAAATGGTCGGTGCATAAGTTACATGCTAGCCGATCATAGCTGAATAAATGGCACCAGGTAGCGTTTATTTCATTTGAAATTCAAAGTCACGGTTGTTGTTTTGAAAAATTACTCCGCTTCTGTACTCAGGATGCCCAAATTAGATAGATGTGTATTTGTAGAATGCCATCTAGCGGGAGATAATGGGGATATATCAAGCGAAGGAATTGCCGACCACGTTAAGAAAGTGGGTGGGATGTAGAGTGCATCAAAGGAATGGCCGCAGCACTCTGACCCTCAAGACTTTTTCTTTGAGGTGCATTTAAAATGGTGTATATAGCCCCAGTGTCAGGATATGCAAAGGATTTTAAAACTGTAATCAGGAGAAATGTAATTAATACAAACAAACAAACTGTTGGAAATGATCTGTATGTTTTTTTTGTTGTGCTTAACCCCGTTTTCAACATTTTTTCAGTTGTATTGTGGCGGCCAATGCTCCTATCCATGATTTCATGTAGTTTCTATTACCAGTTCTTCGCAAAAAATTCTTCCCTATCCACTGGCTGCTTTCCCTGGTAACAATTGTCCAAACAACGATCAGCGGTGACAGAGGAATAACTATCGCAATTACTATCATCAATCCTCGGGAAGGAATTTGTCGAACTGGGGATTCGAACCAGCAACCTCCTGGTTTCAAGTCATGTGCGCTGCCGACTGCAATACCGGGTTTGGCGGACGTGAAGTAATAAACTACATTATCCTTAAGGAAATACTACCCAAGCATGAGCCATGCTTTGTGAAAAGGAGGCTTAATTCAACTGCAGAAAGTATCGACCCACGTTAGCCTCTTCAGTCCGCGCAGGCTAACCTGCACCAAAACTTTTCGCTATTGGTAAATTTTCTGTATGCCCAAGGACCAGTCTGCCTCATAATTTAGTAATTTGTTTAAAAAAGTGGCTATTTTCGGTCCATAATTATGTGACAGTTTGCTCGGTACCATGCGTCACAGAGATGCATTAACCCCCCTTTTTTCCAGAGCATGGCTCATTATCTTTTTCTAGCATGTGTTTGTTTGCTTTCTTCTTAGTATTACGGAAAGTTTACACAGCAGTGGTAAAAGACCCCCAGGATAGCATGGATAGATGCACTGGCCTCTGCAGTAAAACTGGGCTAAAGTTGGAAACAGCGTTGAAAATACACACACACACACACACGCGCACGCACGCACGTTCGCGCAAGCACGCACGCACATACACACGTTCTAGCTTCTTACCACAAAATACAGGAAGCACGTTTTAAACGTCGATTGCCCTTATCACATAAATGCAGAGGAATGTGCCATAGTTTTGCCTGAATCATCTTGATGAATCCAGCTCCCAATGGTTCTGAAGAGATCCGCAACAAGGAAAGTGGAAATTCGTCCTCCAATTTATCGTTCTTTCATAGCTACGTGTGTTCCGCCATCCAACCACAAAATACAGATATCGCAAAATTACAGAATGCCTACAATATATTGTCTGAATGATCTTGTTTTTTTTTTTAAAATATCTTTTACCACATAATCTTGAGTTCTTAAGAAAGTGATGAAAACATTGTCGAATAAGGAGAAAATTTGTGTAATCATATAAAAATATATATATATGTAAAATGTTTACTACATGGCGTTGATGCGAAGATGCCTTTAACTCTTTCCCAAACGACAAAATTTTAGACCAGTCCAAATTGAAAGCATTTGTAGACGACATAATAAATGTGACTGAAAAATCGAAATTTGTGTTGGGATGTGTAGAAAACATTGCTATTGGCAACACATGTGGACAGCTTTATAGTCTACGGGCTTCTGTAGGCATTTTTGCGGGCCCATTTTTTAACACCAATATACAAGGATTCCTACCATTAATCGATTCGCCGCGACGCTTATTCCAACCTTAACAACTAGATATGAAAGGGGATAATCTTTTTCATGTACTTATTGGTTATTTAAGTTTCTTTTATGGCTATGCAGTCTACACATACTTTCATACTCTTCCCCAATAACCCATTGCCTTGAATGAGGATCGAACACAGGACCGCTAGATTACGAATTCTGCCCGTTCGCCATCACCAACTGTTCTCAGTATCTTAAACTCTTTACCAAACAATCCACGTGCTTTAACTCTTTACCATACGACAAAAAAGGAGACTTGTCAATATCGAAAGCATTTTCAAACAACAATTTAAATGTGGCCCAGCATTTCTTGTTTTCGTCACAATGTTTTCTACCCTTTCAAAGACAAAACCCGTCATGTTCTGAAAGGCACATTTACTTTATCGTCTTGAAATAATCTCAATATGGAAAAATTTTTAAAAATCATCTTTTAAAGAGTTACTGGCCGAGTCTGATAACGAAGTCGGTAGCGTAAAAGACTTTAAAACCAGGGTGTCGCTTGTTCGAAATCCCGACGCGACGGATTTCATTCCGAGGATTAATACAACTCATCACGACAGGATTTTCTCACCGCTGATCGTGATTTCGACTGACGGACGGACGGACGAACGGACGAACCGACGGACGGACGGACAAAGACTGAAGAAAAACGAGAAGAATTGAGGCGTTCTAAGAAGTCCCTTGCGGCGTATGTGATCTTTTATCGATGCTACGGATGCAGTAGTTATCATTGTACGAGACAACGCATCGGGAGTGAACTAGGCTGTCACGAAAAGATAACAAATAACGACAGGCTGACATGGGTTGATTTTTTTTTTTTATTTTGTGAATTTTGCTTTTTGTAAATTTTGCGCATGTCCAAGGACCAATCTACCATTGATACTGACGGCTGTTAGACAAAACGGATTTTATGGGTTCATAATTATGTGATAACTTGCTTGGTATAATGTATCATGGAGGAGAATTTAGCCCCCCCTTCCGTGAATGTCAATCAAGTTCACAACACCACGTGAAGGTAAAAATCACAGTTTACATGCAGAAGAACGAAAAATAATATACAAGTAAGAAAGGGTCACTGTTACTGGAAAACGTACATGTTCAGCTTCGTGGCCATGACAGTTATCTCACTTCCTGCAGAAAGTTATTTTCAACCTCACCAAAGACGCTAGCTATTTCATTTGTCAACAGCTGATCAATTTAATAGATAATCGTAAATCGGCTCATTTATTTGTCAACCCAAAACTTATATAAACCAATTGAAAGTCTAGCCAGCTCTACATTTTTGCAGCAGTTCTTCAGACGACGTAAACAGCAAACTGTATCATGGCAAGACTGATTGTCGGGCTTTTTGCCTTCGCTTGTTTTACAAGTGCTATTGTATGTTCTACGGTACCTGTAGATGATGGTAGCGATGCTTTACTGTGGGAACCTGCTGTGACACACGGTCCTGAGTTCGAGGAGTCGGAAGAGCAGGATAACTACCCAGAACCGACCCAGCAGGATAACTACCCAGAAATGACCCCCAACTTTGCCGTCGTTGAGCCGACAATGGATGCAGATCCCGAGAGAGATGGAGGTAAAGATTCTTGCATCTCATCATCCATTAAAAAGTTTTCTGTGGTAACCATTTCTTCAATCACTTATATCTCTTCTTCACATCGCGATTTCATATACCATTTAAATGGCAACATGCCTTACATTTCACCATCCACCGTCCTATTTGATTATTGTTCGCCATTTTGTCACTTGGACTGGGTTTGAATTGATCTGCTAGTAGCAGGTGCAATTGTCGCTTTCAGGGTCTTAGCCGCAAACAGGGGCTTGAGCAGACGGCATAGACGAAGATCAAACTGCACAGAAGGTCTATACCCTGCCCTTACTAATCAAGCCTATAAGATAAAAATCTGTCTAAGTTCTAGCGGATTATACTTTCATCCGTTGAAAAGGGTCAAGTTTATATTTTTGACGCTGAAAATAAAGTTTAGCGCACAGATAAAAGGAGTATTTCGTTTTAGTGATTTACCGAATAAAACAGTTTTAGTGAGTACCCAGAACATAGATATCAGAGAAAAAATGTTTTCAGGATTCCAGTAGGCTACCCACACATTTTGAATTTATATTGCAACTAGCAACGTCATAGCCAAGCCCGGAAGCTCAGCTAACCTAACGCACAGGGCTTGAAACCCAGGAGTTCGATTGCCATGCTCGACCATTTTTTTTTTCCAAGAATTAATGATAATCAGTGCGACAGGACTTATTCTTGTCTTACCGCTGAACATTGTTTCGACAATGTGGGAAAGCAGCCAGTAGCTTGGAAAAAATGTTGTGCTGAGTTTTGGTAAAAAAAAAATACAACAGGAAAGCTTGAACACAGAGATATAGATCGGTAGCTTTAACTCTGTACCAAACAACACAGTTTTAGACATGTCCAAATTCAAAGCATTTGCAAATGACAAAATAAAAGTTACTTTAAAATTGAAATTTATTTCTGGAAGGATAGAAAACATTGTGCAAAAAAGGAGAAAATGCTTTCAGATGTCTTCTATAGGGTCTTTAAAACTCGGGATTGTTTGGTAAAAGGTCAACCCTTAGTTCGCTAAGGGCGACTCATGGACGTTTTGCGGACAGTATAGATCAAGATCAGACTGCACAGAACGTGCAGTCTGATCTTGGATCTACACTGTCCGATAAGGAGATATTTCCCCAACCCCCATAACTTTGAAATACAAACATTTTGGTTTTTACTATCGGCTTGAAAGTTTCATTCAGTTATTCAGCAGAATAACAGTTAAAGTACAATCGAGTCTCAGTTTCTGTGGTATACATGTACACATGTATCTATATCAGTTTGCTTTGTTCCTATACATGCAATGCACCTCTTCACCCTTTTCCACACGACAAAATCTAGACTGGTCCAAACTGAAAGCAGATGCAGACGACAATTTAAATGTAGCTCAACTGATGAAGTCTGTCTGTGATAGCGTTGAAAACGTTGTGGGAAAAGGAGAAAATGCTGGTTACCAGCATTTTCTCCTTTTCCCACAATGTTTTCAAAAGGCTCCTTCTTCAGGGTCGTTAAAACTCGGGATTGTGTGGTAAAGGGTTAAAGATGTTAGATTAACCCTAAACCCTAAATGAATGAAATGAAACTTTTAAGTGGATAGTAAAAGCCATAATAATGCTATTTCAAAGTTATTTTTTGGGGGAAAATATCTCCTTATAGGACAGCTTTTAATTTTGACAAATTTTACTTTTTTGGCTGGATAAGATTTAATTTTGATAGATGCAGTCGGAGACCAAGATGACATTCAAAGTCGGATCTCTGGACTGGAATTGCGGCAATTCAGAAACCAAGAACTTCTCAAGGAACGGCTGGAAAAATTGGAAAAGTCGAACGACGACTTGAGGATGAAGTTGAAAGTGCAGGAGTTTGAAACGGAGGCGAAAATCATGGTGAATTTATTATTTTTGTGTGGTATTTTAAATTTTTAGCAGGTTACATAATTTTTACAATCGTCTATACTGACAGCATTTGCAGGGAATATATCAAGACATGCTGAAAGGGTAAGGTTTGTCCTTTTATATGTTGGAAAACATTGTGGGTAAAGGAAATAATGCTGATAATCAGATTTTGCTTCTTTTCAAACACAGTTTTCAAAGGCTTTCTTCCACAGCACAGGGTCGGTCACGAACATCAGAAGCACTTCCAAATGTTTTTGAGTTATATCAGTCCGACCATCGCAACTATCCATGTATCCCTGGTATTTCTTTACCTCCTTAAGGGTTGTCAAAATTTTAGACCTGTACATATTGACAGCAACAAATTCAATCGAATGATGGAGTGAATTCCTAAAAGGGTAACCTTTACGTGACGTCAACACTTTAGACTCGTCTATACAGGATGTATTTCCGATCAGCAAATTAACCCTTAACCCTTTACCAAATAATTCCGAGTTGTAACGGCCGTGAAAGAGAAGGCTTTTGAAAGCATTGTGGGAAAAAGAGAAAATGCTGGTAACCAGCATTTTCTCCCTTTCCCACAAAGTTTTTTTCCCTATTAAAGAGGAATACTTTGGCTCGAGCATTATTTTATTTCCACGTCTGCAAATGATTTCAATTTTAACAAGTCTAAAATTTTGTGGTTTTGGTAAAGAGTTATCTTTTATCTTTATCCTTTGTTTAAAATGGCACGTTGAGTTCAACAAATTCCCTTGCAAGCGGTTAATAGATACGTAAGTTTCAAAGAGGGACAATGAAGATTGTAGTCGACTTGGTTACCAAACCTTGAATAAAGAATTGTTTATACATTTTCGTTGAGAAAACAGGTTTTAAATGCTGAGAAATCGAATGAAAACGGCGTTGTTTTGAGATAAAATCGGGAATCATCAATATGGTTAGCACGGTCAACTTATCAAGGCTTCCCCATTGCTTACCCAAGTGACAGACCGTCACTGCACAGAATCCCACGTCAAATACAATACATACTTCCGGTCCTAGACTGTGTTACGGACATATCGCAAATCTTCGATTTAAAACCGGAAACGACAAGACTGATTTGATTGGTTGCCTTCAAATAACGAAATGCATACTTTACAATTCTATGTATAAATTATATATTCAATACAGAACATTGGCAGATTTGTCAGTGAGAGAGAAGAGCTAGTCAACCAGACGCTACAGAATCTGCAAACTGAACAAGTCGGATGCAGGCGTAAGTTATAGTAAAGCCTTGACCGAAAGACCACATTATGTGACATGGCTTATGAAAACATTGTGGGAAAGGAAGGAAAATGTTGTCAACAAACCATTCCTTCTATTTCCACAATTCTCTATATCAATTCAAATACAAATTTCATCATTTGAGCAACATCACATCTTTCCATTTCCCAAAACTTTTTTGACCCTTTCAAAGACAAGTTCCAACAATCGAAACAAACCGAATATGTCGTCTACAGATGCTTTCAATACGAATTAGTCGAACATTTTGTCATCTCGACCAGGGTCTCTCGAAAAAAACTTTATTCTCATTATTTCCTCAAATCTGCATACCAACTCATTTTTCGACTTAACTTGAGTCCGTTATTAGAGACACATTTCAGTGTCATAAACATAAACCTTCTCAAATCCTGAGTTGGCCCAACGTTTCGAACTCACCTCAGCAAAATAACGAACCTAACCCCATAGGCTGCTAAGCGCAATCCACTGACCTTTTGCGCACAGCGTAGATCAAGATCAGACTGCACAGAACGTGCAGTCTGATCTTGGATCTACACTGTCTGATAATGAGATATCTTTCCCCCAAAATATCTTTGAAATAGGAAAATTTGGGTTTTTACTACCGGCTTGAAAGTTTCATTTCTTTCATTTAACAGGATAAGGGTTAACTCAGTTAACAGAATTAAGTCCATTAATTTGCTGAGTTGAGTCTGAAACATTGAGTCAACTCAGCATTTGAAGATCTCTAATAATAAAGTCAGCTTAAGGCGGAAAATGTGTCTGTTAGTGAATGTGAGCAAAATTAGAGACTACTGTTTTTTCGTGAAACCGGGGTCAGTATTCACCAACCATTCTTGAGAACATTTTTAGTCTTATTCTACAAGATTTTCTAAATTTGAAATTAACACAACTTCTGCTTGGCTAAACTATTTGGTTTAGCCAATCAGGAGTTGTGTTACTTTCAAATACATGTATAGAAAATTCTGGAGAATAAGACAAAGAGTGTTCTTAAGAATGGTTGTTAAATACTGGCCCGGATCCTGGTAAACAGGTAAGTCCGTTTAGACGCACATATCAGGCGGACTGCACCAGTCAAATTAAACCCTAGAGTGCCGAATAAACTCAACTGATATAAAACACAATTAGGTTCGATTTCAGCAAAGAGGACGGTGTAGATCAAAGATCAGACTGCACGTTTTGTTCAGTCTGATCTTGATCTTCACTGGCCGCCAATGCAACTGCAGGTGTAAAGGGAGCTTTATAGATAAAATTTAAGGCATATTTAACACAAGGCACGGCACCCTTGTCTTTCACATCCTAAAAAGGAAAGAGGAAAATAAAAACTGGTTGAAGTGATGATGATGATGATGATGATGATGATGATGATCACCATCATCATTTTGAAAATGGTACTATTGATGATGACAACGATAAAGTTGATGATGATTGCGATGGTGATAATGACCTCGTAGGGTTAATGTATTTCATTCATCTTTTCTGTTGATGTAGATTTCCATCTATATGCCACCGTATATGATCACTTACTTACATATAGGGAAAGTGGCCTTCTCAGCTTACCTGAGTCGCGATATGAACAACATTGGAAGAAGACAGACAATCAAGTTCGACAGAACCACACTAAACTATGGCAGGTCCTACAGTCGATGTTCAGGAATCTTCACCGCACCAAGGAATGGGATCTATGTCTTCTCATTCTTTGTTGGTAAATATCTGTATCTCTGTCTTCTTTTGTGATATTAAATAGATTTGGATCAGTATTCGCCAACCATTCTAAATGCCACTCTTATTCTCAAGAATAGAGTGATACAATTTCTGATTCTCGAACCAAATGATTTAGCTAGTCAGAAGTTCCGGTACTCTTCTAAATCTAGCTTTAGACTAAAAATGCAATAAACCTTAAGCTGCTAAGCGCGACTTACTGACCTTTTGCGGACAGTGTAGATCAAGATCAGACTGCACAGAATGTGCAGTCTGATCTTGGATCTACACTGACCGTTAAGGAGATATTATTCTCTAAAAGGTATGTTCGAAATAACATTATTCGGGTTTTTACTATCGGCTTGAAAGTTTTTCAAAAAAAAAACTTATTTAGCTGGATAAGGGTTAAGAATGAATATGGACCCTGGGCGTGGGTTTTTTTTTCACGCAACTCGCTAATTGCATCAGTGGTACAAGTTCAATGTAATACCGCTAATAGAGTGGCTCCTTTTGCTGCAAACTTTTCTTAACTTTTACAGCTTTGTTACCTTCTTTTTTTCATTTACCATGTCATTGCAATAGGCAAAGCAGAGGATTTTGCAAACGACAAAGATCAAGATGAGACAGACCTTACAGTCTATTTTTTCAATCTGTATCTGCAATCAAAGTGTTGAAAGCACTGGTGTGGCATTTGTCAAGGGAGCCATTGTGCAGAATTAATAATGTGGAAAATAAACCACAGAAAAAGTTTCAAAATATTGGCTTGAACGTCAAATTACTATATAGTCATGCACAATCCAATAGAGTAGCGTGCAATCTTGTGGGTCGAACAAGTCCTGGCGAACAAGTCCAGAAAAGAAATATTCCAGGAACGAACTTGTTTTGGACGGAATCGGGCGGTCAGGAAACGAAATTGTGTGTATCATTACGCCGATAGAACACCATAGCGGATCAAGCTATTTTCGATAAAAAAAAAGTCTTTCCATGATGGATGGCCTAATCCACTTTATTTTAATACGCCATTTTCATTTACATATCTGAGTGCTATCGAAACACTTATTTGTCTTAGAAAAAATTGGGTTTGATTGGGTTTACTTCCTTCGGTTTTGCAAAAAATACGATGCATAATTTTTAAAATGCCGTATTGAACTCATAGTAGCATTGTCTTCGACAAATCCCACAAAAACTATCGGCCCATGTCAAACTGCGCAGTCGACGCAGGCTGACATGGGTCAAAACCTTTTACAATTTTTAATTTCCTGTATGTCCAAGGACCTTTCCATTTCATGATGCAGTCGGTTGTTAGACAAAATGGATTTTATGGATCCATAACTATGTGATGACTTGTTTGATATGATGCATCATGGAGATGCATCTATTCCCCTTCCCTGGAGCATGGCTCATTTATATGTGCCACGCTCTAGCAAAAAGAGGTTTAATGCATCTCCATAATTTTATTTGTCCATAAAATGGATCCATAAAAAACCAGCTGAAATCCGGCAGAACCAGCAGAAGAATAATCCTTTGACACGCAGAAAACTTACGAAAAGCAAAAAAGTTTCCAACCAGGTCAGCCTGCGCGGACTGCGCAGGCTGACCGGGTTCGATACTTTTTTCGAGATGCTTTAAAACCCCTTTTCACAGAGCATGGCTCATATATTTTAAGGTCAACGTGGTCACAATCAGATATTTGTGGAGCTTGTGGTCAATGGACAGGACAAATCTGACGCGGCTGTGGAAACAACAACTTTTTGGCAGGATGCGCAAGGCGGCAACCTAGTTGTTCTCAAACTGTGGAGGGGTAACCGGGTCTATATCCGAAAAAACATATGGGGCTCGCACATAGAGAGCTCCTCAAGCATTCGGCTTTCTACATTTTCTGGCTTCCTGCTTTATCCTTTGTAATACCTTCATATCGGGGCACCTGCTTATAAAATTTAAGGCCATGCTGAAATGAAATCGTACCGCAACTCTGAAACTCCAACCATTTCAGTGCCATAGGCGAAAGAAGGCGAATGAGCTTTTTCGGAAGGCATAGGTCAATATCGGACTGCACCTAATGTGCAGTCTGATCTTGGATATCTTCCGTCCGCTGTTTTAGTTTAGTCATTGAGATAAAACCTTTCTAGTTTTCAACGAATTGCGAATTTTTTAGACAAAAAAATAAAGAATCTGCCCAACTCCGAAAGAATTAAGTTTTAGTTTAAGCAAAACTTGAAACTGAGACTTCAGTTTAATGAGAAGAACGAAGGAAAAGCTGTTAAAAAAAAGAAAATCCTCTATAGACCACACAATCAAGAGATTTGATAACCTTGAGAAAGCGGCCTATTCTCCTTTTCCTACATGTTTTCTCCATTTTTATCAGCAAATTCCATCAATTCAGTGATATTTAATTGGTCGTCTGAATTTTCATCTTGTACAATTTTTTGTCATATTATGGTAAGGAGTTAACCCTTTACCACATGACAAAATTTTAGACTCGTCCATTTTTAGAGCATTTGTAGATGACGAATTTAAATTGTAGGCTATCATTTGCTTTTAAAAGGGTAACAGACATAACGGGAAAAGGAGAAAATGCTGATTTCCGTCATTTTGTCCTTTTTTCAATAATATTTTAAAAACGTTTTCTTCTTTAGGGTCGTTAAAACATGGAGTTGTGTGGTAAAGGCTTAACCCTTACGCTGCTCAGTGCGACCGAGGCGCTTTTACGGACAGTGTAGATCAAAATCAGACTGCAAAAAACGTGCAGTCTGATCTTTGATCTACACTATCCGGTATCGTATTTTCAGGTGAAATCAACTTTGAAATCGCAATATCTGGGTTTTTACTATTGAGTGGAGATTTTCGGTTTATTTATGTAGCAGTTTCAGGATATTTCCGTGAATTGTCATACTTTTCGGCCATGAGCTGAATATAAGTTTATAAGCACTTGCCTAGAACTGAGCAAGAGAAGACATTGTTTCTGAAATATTTCTCATTTCTAATTATTTTTCTTTTTTGGAAACGTTTCTTTTTTCATTTTTTTCGTCTTTCTTCTTCTATTACTACTTGGGTCTTCATAGATAGTGACAATAATAAAGCACAAGGACAAGCAACACTAGTCAATTAAAATCATAGCAAACTGTATGTGTAGATAGTTGTTTAACTCTTTGCACGACCACAAAGCTTTAGACTGGTCTAAATTCAAAATATTGGCAGACCACAAAACTCTAGACTGGTCCAAATTGAAAGTATTGGCAGACGACACATTAAAACGGGTTCAAAATGACGGGATTCGTCTTTGAAAGATTTTGGCTTTAAATAGAAAGTAGCATTTACTTGTATAGATAAATGTAGATTTAATCTTATCAAACTACAAAGTCTTAGCCTAGTCCAAATTGAAAGCGTTTTACAGACAACAGATTCAGTGAGGTCTAAATGATGAAATTTGTTCGTGAAAGGTACGAAAGTTCCTTGGAAGAGGAGAAAATGCTGGTTACCAGAATTATCTCCCTTTCCCACAATGTTCTTTCTCCTTAGGGTCATTAAACACGGGATTTGTTTGAAACTGAAATTGTTGTATATAGACGAGCTTGCATCTCCTAATAAAATCTGTTTCTTCGATGAATTGTGTTTGTTGATGGCATTTCCACGGACATTTATGTCCGAAACTTGGGAGAACAGTTGTACGTTCAGCCTCGTATACAAAATAACTTTAATTTTAACAAGCTCTGTAAGACAGGGGGTTTGATGAATTTGCAAAAAGTTTTGACCCAGGTCAGCCTGCGCAATCCGGGGTCGAAACATTTTGCTATTGGTCAATTCTTTGCATGGCAAAGGACCAGTCTGCCTTACACGAGTCAGTCGACTGTTAGACTAGATGTATTTTATATATGAGCTATACTCTGTAAAAAGGAGACTTAATGCATCTGCGAAAAGTATCGACCCAGGTCAGCCTGCGCAGTCCGCGCAGGCTGACCTGGGCCGAAACTTTTCGCTATTGGTCAATTTTCTGTTTGTTGAGAGACCAGTCTACCTTATGATACAGTCGGTTGTTAGACATAATGAAATTTATGGATCCCTAATTATGTGATGTCTTGCTTGGTACGAAGTATCACGGAGATGCATTAAGCGCCCTTTTGCCAGAGCATGGCCCATAATTATGTATTATTGTGTGATGTCTTGCTTGGTATAGTGAAGCAAGGAGATGCATAAAACCCGCTTTTACCAGGGCATGGTTCATCTCTGTCGATAATAGTAGAGTAACTTGTGAAAGGTGACGTACAGGGCTCAAGGTCGGGGACCACAGGTTCGAATCCACAGCTCGACCTTTTTTTTTTCCGGAACAAATGATAGTCATTGCAACAGTATTTTTCCTCTCTAAATGCTGATTGATTCGAAGATGGTTATGAGAGAAAGCAGCCAGAGGATTGGGAAGCACAGATAGGTGCACTACCTTCCGCGATATAACTAAAATGATGTTGAAAACGGTATTAAATACCTAACTTACTAACTTGTACCTCCTGAAATACATTTGAGTCATACTCTGGCAAAAGGGGCGAAATGCATCTCCGTAATGTATTATACAAACCAAACAACACCGAATTATGGATCCATAAAAATCCATTTTGACAAACAACCGACTGAATCATGAGATAGAATGATCCTTTGACATGCAGAAAATTCAAAGATAGCGAAAAGTTTCGGTCCATGTCAGTCTGCCCGGACTGCGCAGGCTGACATGGGTCGATACTTTTCGCAAATGCATTAAGCCATCTTTTCACAGAGCATGGCTCATTTGTAGAAGACGAATTTTATACATACATCTCAAGAAAAGGTAGGACAGAGGACACAACTTATTCCTGTTAAAGCCCATTAACCCTAAAGTTACCAAAAGATACCAATCGTTAACGGCCCTGCGGTAGACAGCGTTCGAAACCATTGTGTGAAAAGGGAAGAATTACTTATAATGCATTGCACTTTTAATGGCTAATGAACGTTATACTGCAGATGTTGTATGCGCGTTGCACTTCTAATAGAATATGTGCACTGTACACTTCTGCTCTTGAGTGCGTAAGTGCGTCTGTTAACTTTTCGAAAGATAAACGTAGGTTTCTAAAAGATAAATTGGTACCCGATCAGTATCAGGTAGTAGACGGTGGAGATGGATGATCTTTGCAATCTGCCGAGTCCGTATTCATCAACCATTCTAAACCTGAACACCTGTGCAATGATCTTAGCTTTAGCAGGCACTGGCCAGAAATTGAGCATAGACGTTCATATGATAACTCTTTACAAGACTGCTAAACTGTATACTTGTCCAAATTTAAAGAATTTGCGGACGGCAAATGAATTGTGGCCCAAACGGTGGAAAGAAAGAGTTTAAAACTTAAGCTGCTGAATAAATGAAACGCAAATTTCTACTCAATACTAAAAGCCCAAAAATTGCGATCTCAAATTTGATTTCACCGGAAAGAAAATACCGTATCGGACAGTGTAGATCAAAGATCAGACTGCACGTTCTGTGCAGTCTGATCTTGATCTACACTGTCCGCAAAAGGTCAGTGCGTCGCGATTAGCAGCTTAAGGGTTAAAATATTGTGAGAAAAAGACAAAAATACAAGTTACCAACATCTCCTTTTTCCGCATTGTTTTTCCAAAAAGACCTCTGATCCAGGGTCGCTAATTCTTTACCAAATGAATCAACTGCAAACTTGTCCGATTTAAAAGCGTGCACATAAGGCAAATTAAATTTTGTCAAAATATGGGATTTGTAATTTAAATGGTCGCCACCACTCTTTCTCCTTTTCTCGGGACGTTTCCAAAAGCCTTTTTCCTCAGTGTCGTTTAACCTTTTCTAACACAATTCAGCGTTATAATTAATCCATGGAAAAACCGTTTGAAAACATTGTGGGAAAAGGAGGAAATGCTGGTAACCAGGATTTTCTCCTTTCCCAATAAGGTTTTCTACCCTTTCAAAAACAAATTACATCATTTGTGTCACATTCAATTTTTTCGTCTGCAAAGGCTTTTAATTTGGATTGGCCTGAACTTTTGTCGTCTAGTAAAGGGTTAAACTTGGGACTGTCTAGTAAAGGGATAACCAGAATGTTTAACTTCATCCCTGATCCTCAGAAAATATGGCCACTCGTGAGGGTATGTTGAGCCATCGTATGACCCTTTGTTGGCATTGCACTAGCTTCGGCTGTTGCGTTGGAACTCCGCACAAAATTGTAAATTCCATTCGTATTGCAATCTGGGTCCGTTTTCACCGACCATTCTTAAGAACGTTCTTAGTCTTATTCTTCAGAATTTTCTAAATGTGAAAGTAATACAATTTCTGACTGGCTAAACCATTTGGTTTAGCCAGTCAGAAGTTGTGTTACTTTCAAATTTTCAAAATCTTGAAGAGTAGGAATATTCTTAGGAGTATTTCGAGAATACGGACCCTGGTGTCAATACTGTGGCATGTGACGCCAGTATTACTACACAAAGAAAGCCTGAAAAGGATTTTTGTCACATTGTTCTGCATTACTCAATTTTGTCAAGTCAGTCGGAAGTTGTGTTACTTTCAAATTTAGAAAATCTTGGAGAATATTTCTAAGGATGTTCTTAAGAATGCTTGGCTAATACGTATCCAGAATTTCCTGATAATTAATCAAAAGACACTCTGATAGTGATTTAACCACGGAGGACTGTGTCATCACAGTTAAGTATTTATCTGACAGCAAAATTTTAGACTTTTCCATATTGAAAGCAGTTGCAGACGACAAATAACACGTAGATCAAATGATATATTTTTTTTTTCTTTAAAAAGGTAGAAAACGTAAAAGGAAAAGGAGAGAATGCAGGTTACCTGGATTTTCTCTATTTTTCAACAATATTTTCAAAAGCCTTCTTTCGCAACGTCGTTGAATCTCTGGACATGAAGTAAAGGGTTAAAGGTACATCTATACTCGTTTGCATTCAGTTAAAATTGATGATAGTCATTGCGACAGGATTCATTCCTCTCTCACCGTTGACCATTGTTTCGACAATGGCTATGTTGGAAAGCAGCCAGTGGCTTGGAAAGAATATTGTGCGAAGTACTGGTAAAAGAGACTCCTGGAAAGCATGGATAGGTGTAATGGCCGCCGCGATATAACTGAAATAATGTTAAAAACGGCGTTAAACACCATACAATCAATCAATTAATGCAGCCAGTTATAACCCATTTCATCTTCATTGTTTATGAAAGTGTAATCATTCTTGCCAGTATCTTCATAACAAATGTTGTCCCTGACGGCTGTAAGGTTGCACAGACTACGACGGATAGATAATGCAATTCATTTTCTTGAGGCCCTCAAATAAATCACCGTTGTCGTTTCCGTTTTAACCCTTTGGCTGCTAAGCGCGTCTCACTGACATTTTTCGGACATCATAGATCAAGATCAGACGGCACAGAACACTGTCCGATAAGAAGAATTTTTCCCAAAAAATACCTTTGAAATAGGAAAATTTGGGTTTATACTATAGGTTCGAAAATTTCATTTCCTTTATTTAGCAGGATAAGGGTTAAATGAGAACAAAGCCCTTGAGTTTCCTTATCCCTTACACCATATTTATTGATAAATGATTTATGTTTACACAGCACACCAAATTCTGAGTCATTCTACACCCTTTCATGTTTCAAAAGCTTTTTTTCTCTCTCTCTGGAAGCAAGGATGATTCTTTAAAATCATCGCAGAGTCAAAGTCTGGTGCTGGTGAATCACTTACAAAACCTCACCTGGCGAGCTGTCTCTGTGATATAACTGAGAACACCATTGAAAGCGGCGTAGAACAACATCAAAACAAACAATTTAATCACTTTTTGGTTAGTGTGCAAATTGTCACAATGATTTAGACCTGATGAAAAGATCCGTCAGCTAGTGGTGTTAGGTTGTAACGACTGGTATATAGGGAAACTACTCTCTTTCGACACCCATTCAATATAACATGTTTGTGATTCTTTTGTCTGGAATGAAGTTTCCTTTCGTCTCTCATCCTGTCGGGGTCCTTCGGGGCTGGTTATTATCCTTTAGGCTGCTAAGCGCGGCTCGGTGACCCATTGCAGACAGTGTAGATCAAGACGAGACTGAACAGAACGTGCAGTCTGATCTTGGATCTACATTGTCGGATACGGAGATATTTTTCCCCAAAATATACTTGTGAAATAGAGACGTTTGGGTTTTTACTATCGGCTTGCAAGTTTCATTTAATTTATTTAGCAGGTTAAGGGTTCAGGGAGCTGGATTTGAAATCAGAAAGTCTGGGTGCAATTCTTATACATGCATCACCTGTTACGTGAGAGTGTCTTTAGGCAAGGAACTGCGGAACCCCAGTCTTGTACAGATGAACCGGAGAAGGCACGTGAAGGTGAAGGAGCAAACACAAATGGTGACTAACAACAAAGAGGTGCAATTCTGGTGTTTACCCCTTACCACACAGTCCCTAGCTTGGATCCGATCCAATCTTTTTTTTTTCCTTTTTTTATGTGCGGACTTTACTTTGTCAAAAATGACCCCATTTAACAAAAACAATTCCGAATATTAAAAAAAAAAAAAAAAATGATCGGACTGGAACCCAAGCTACACAGCCCCATGTTACGAACCTATGCTTTAAATAAAGTCCAACATAATCGATGTCTCCAACTGACTGTGTGACAACTTGTTGGAAATGAACTAACCCCTAGGCTACTTAGCGCGACTCAAGGACGTCTTGCAGACAGTGTAGATCAAGATCCGACTGCACAGAACGTGTAGTCGGATCTTGGATCTAAGAAGATATTTTTCTCCAAAGAATAACCTTGAAATAGCAACATTCAGGCTTTTATGATCGGCTTGAAAGTTTCATTTTTGACTAGCGAAGCTAGTCTATAGGCATCAAGATTGACCTAGATTCAAAACCCCACAATACTGTCACACAGAAAATACTTCTTTCTGTTAGAAATCTTAATTCTGTCGTACATGACAATTTAGACGTAAACCACTAAATCTTTACCTCTCCGATTTGAACATGTCGTCTTACAAAGTAATAAACTGAACAAGATGTCATTTATAAGGTACAAGATCTTTGCTTATATGTAAATTGAGTGACCTATGTAAAGCAGAGAATCACTTATTCCTACATTCGGCATACCTCGGGTGATCCGGTGATCAAATCCCTCGGCTGTATCACGTAGCTTGATATGCACCTACACGGTACATTTCGCACGTTTCCGGAAGCACACCGTTTTACCGTTATTGAAATTGTAAGGTTCCTCTTAAAAAGAAAACATGAGTCAATTTTCATATCGTTATCTTTCTAACAATATTTCAGTCGGCAAACAGTTTGTACATTCAATTCTTAGCTTGGTTTATCTATTTCCGTTGGGAGCTTTCATCGACAGATCGATAGATGTGAATAACTCCATCGTGGTTGTTCATGTTGCTAAGCGATTTACAGGTGCGCCGCCATGTTTAAGATCATGTGATGGGTAGTTCAAAATGGAAGCCGCCTTAATACGGACGAGGTTAGATGTAGGTACGGAATCGGCCGAGTTGTGACGAGTGTTATTTCTACACAACTGTAACATTATGAATGAATCTATTAATAGATACATCTAGGTTAACTTGTAACTTAAACTGGATTATAATTAACCAATAGCACATATAGCCCCGGCAGTTCGGTCGGTAGCATACAGGACTTGAGAACAGGAGGTCGCTGGTTTGATCCTCAACAAATTTCTTTCCGAGGATTGATGATAGTCATTGCGACAGGATTCATTTCTCGCTCACGTTTCGACGATGGTTATGTGGGAGAGGAGCCAGTGGCTTGGAAAGAATATTGTGCGGAGTACTGGTAAAAGAAACTCCAGAAAAGCATGGATATGTGCACTGGCCCCCGCTACATAACTGAAATAATGTTGAAAACAGGGTTACACCATACAATCAATCAATCAATCAAACAATGAAATTCGCTAGTCTGTCAGTACTTTCAGTACTTTGATTCTTATTTAGCAGGATACAGGATTACAGGTTACATGTACACAATTCTTGATGGAACACGACAAAACTATCTGTTTTTTTCACGCTTGCGTTTGTTTGTTTTCTCTTTATGGGTGGTTTACCCCAGCACCGGCAAAATGATTCCAGGATAGCATGAATAGGTGCACTGGCCTCGGTGATATAACTGAACTTATGGTGAAAACAGTCTTGAAAACAGCAACAACAACAACAACAATAAAACGCACACATACGCATACGAAACGTAACGGCAGTGTTTCACTTTCTTACCACAAAATTAAGGAAGCAAATTTTAAACGGAGATAAACCTTATCACATAAATACACAAAACCTACCAGCCTATTGTCTTAATCATCTTGACAAACCCAGCTCTCATTGGTTTTGAAAAGCCTCACAACAAGCAAAGTGAAAATTTGTCCAATTACCCTTAGCCGAATCCTGTAGCTCAGTCGGTAGCGTACAGGACTTGAGAACAGGAGGTCGCTACTTCGATCCCCGCCTCGGCCAATTTCTTTCCGAGGATTGATGATAGTCATTGCGACAGGATTCATACCTCTCTCACCGCTGACTATTGTTTCGACAATGGCTATGTGGGAAAGCAGCCAGTAGCTTGGAAAGAATATTGTGCGAAGTACTGGTAAAGGAGACTCCAGGAAAGCATGGATAGATGCACTGGCCGCTGCGATATAACTGTAATAATGTTGAAAACGGCGTTAAAAACCATAAAATCATATTACCCTTAACCTGCTAAATAAGATAACCCTTATTCTGCTAAATAAATAAAATGAAACTTTCAAGCCGATAGTTAAAACCCTAATAACGTTATTTCAAACTTTGTTCTTGGAGAAAAATATCTCCTTATTGGACAGTGTAGATACAAGATCAGACTGCATGTTCTGTGCAGTCTGATCTTGATCTACACTGTCCACAAAGTCAGTGAGTCGCGCTTAGCAGCCTAAAGGTTAAATGAAACTTTCAATCCGAAAGTTAAAAACCCCATTGTTGTTATTATCAAACTTCTTTTGGGGAAAAAAATCCCGTTATCAATCGGACAGTGTAGATCCAAGATCAGACTGCACGTTCTGTGCAGTCTGATCTTGATCTACACTGTCCGCAAAAGGTAATCGAGTCGCAGTGAGCAGAGTAAGGGTAAATTAGCTATCGACCGCCATCTTGCCATAAAATATAGGAATTGCATTATTACAGGATGCCTACAAAATCATTGTTTGAATGATCGTTTTTATCCTTTACTCCTGCCTCTAACGACCGTATCCCAGAAGCCTTATGAAAACATTATGGGAAAAAGCAGAAAATCGGTGTAATCATAAAGAGGTTTATAAAATGTGGTTGATGAAGAGAGGAAACAAGTGATTTCTTGTTCAACCCTTTACCAAACTATCCCGTATTTTAGTGAATGCTTTTGAAAACATTGTCCAAAAAGGAGAAAAGGCTGGTCACCAGCATTTTCTTTTTTTCCCACAATGTTTTCTACCCTTTCATAGATAACCTTAGCCACTCTTAATTTTTTTTGTCTACAAACCCTTTGAATATGGACGGGCGTCTGGCTATAGAGGTAACCGGATTCTAGATTCTTTGTGGTTTGATCAGTAACAAAACAATGAAAGGGGAATTTTGTAATGTACATGTACATGTAGTTTTATCGTTTTGTTCGGAGTTATAGCTGCCTTCCGCCTCCTTACCAAAATATATTATCCATTCTCTGGCAAAAGGGGGCTATATTGTATTACGAAAATGCATTAAACCCTCTTTTGCCAGAGTGCGCCTTAAGCATATTTAATTGAAAACTCCAATAGTCAATAATAGTCAAATCAATGCGGATAAAAAAGAGAAGCAATTGCTGATATGATTACTTTCAATTATTTCTCTTTTCATTGAACCACAGTTGTAGGGATTTTAATATTCGGTTTACAGTATCTATAACACTGTCTATCTTTTTGAAAAAAAATCTCTTCCTTGTTCATTATATTTGAGCCGTACTCCGTGAAAAAGGGGGTTTTATACATCTGTAAAAAATACCGATCCAGGTCAGCCTGCGCAGTCTGCGCAACTTTTTGCCATTGATAAATTTTCTGCATGTCAAAGGACCAGTCTACTTCATGATTTTATTAATTAGATTTTATGCATCGATAATTATATGAGCCATGCACTGTGAAAAGGGGGCTAAATGCATCTGCGAAAAATTTCGCCTCAGGTCAGCCTGCGCAGGCTGACCTGGGCCAAAACTTCGCCATTGGTCAATCTTATGTATGTCCAAGGACCAGTTTACCACATGATTAAGTCGATTATTTAAAAGAAATGGATTTTATGGATCCACAATTATGTGATGATTTGCTTGGTATAACGCTTCACGGAGATGCATTAATGCCCCTTTTACCAGAGCGTTGCTCTCCTGTCTATGTACTGGACGGTGTTTTACGCCGCTTTAAAAAAGAATTCAAGACATATCACGGCGAAAGCCCACTTGTTCGTGTCTTTCCGGGGTTACACTAGCGCTAGGAAGTGCCCTTCCTAGGGACACTCCCTCGATAAAAACCCTAGCCTCGAGTGAAGATCGAACCTACGGTCCGTTTTCACACCCTTTGATTGGTTAAACCATTTGGTTTAGCCAATCAGAAGTTGTGATCTTTTCAACTTTGGAAAATCTTGGAGATTAAGACTAAGAACGTTCTTAAGAATGGTTGGTGAATACGGACCCAGGACTGCCAGGTTACGAATCCTGCCCCTTTACCACCGGGTTATGGACAACTTTCCACAGTATCTCGAACCCTTTACCAAACAATCCCTGTGCTTTGACGACAATGAGGAATGAATGTGGAAATATGTAGAAAAAAGAGAAACACTGGTTTCCAAGTATTTTCTACCACAATGTTTTCTACCCTTTCAAAAGCAACTTTCATTACTTTTTGAAAGACACATTTAACCTGTCGTCTTGAAATCCTTCCCATATGGACCCATTTATAATTTTGTCATCTTGTAAAGAATTACTGATCCAGCCCGAGAGCTAAGTCAATAGCACACATGACTTTTAAACAAGGTAGTTGCTGGTTCGAATCCCCAGCTCAGGCAATTTCTTTCCGAGGATTGATAACAGTGACCATGACAGGATTCCTCCTCTCTCACCGCTGATACTTGTTTCAACCATGATTATGTGGGAAAGCTGCAAGTGGCTTAGTGACGAAATATTGCAAACTACATGTAAATAGAAACTCCAGAAAAGCATGGATAGGTGCTCTGGTCACCGTGATGTAACTAAACTAGTATATTGAAAACGGAGTTAAACACCATTCAAACAACCAAAAAACTTATAAAAAGACGGACGGTCGAACATCCGAGCTAACGAACATACAAAAAGTTCAGGGTTATACGAGTACAGGAAAACCGAGAACGATTGAGGCATTCTAAGAATAAGAAATTTGTGCCTAATGTGGTGGCTATTTTATCATTCATCGCTTCTACTAATGCAGTTGTCACTGTAAGAGACAGAGCATCGGAAGTGAACTGGGCCTGCCACCAACAGATAACAAATAAAGTCGTAAAACCCTGTTATCATAAGGAAGAAAATGTCAAAATTTCTGACCATCTGGAAAGATACGATCTGAAACTTGTTGCTTAGGCTTAATCTTTTTTCATTGTCATAGGAAAAATATGGGGTCCTTGCAGACGGCGTAGATCCAAGATCAGACTGTACGGAACGTGCAGTCTGATCTTGAATCTACATCGTCCGGTACTCAGTTCTAAAGTATGGCTTAAGAATCTTACTACTTACAGCGAAGTTGTATTTTCAGCCTTTTGGGTAAAGCAGAACAAGAATTTTCAAGGGTAGTTGATAGTGAGAGAGTTTATCGCAATTCTGGGAAAGCTCAGGCTATCAAGGAAGAAGAAATTAATTGATCCATGCTCTGTGAAAAGGGGGCGTAATGCATATGCAAAAAGTATCGATTCATTTCGGTCTGCGCACTCGGTGCAGGCTGACATGGACCGAAACTTTTTCCTATCGCTCACTTCTCTGATTGCCAAAGGACCAGTCTACCTCATGATGCAGTCTGTTGTTAGACAAAATTGATTTTATGGATCATAATTATAGCGATGGTAGCGATCCTTTACTGTTGGAACCTGCTGTGACACATCCGTTACTTGGTATAATGGATCACGGAGATGTATTAAGCCTCCTTTTGCCAGAGAATAGCTTTATTATAATCTACAGTTTATTCCTGCTAATCGACAAATTATATAAAATTTCAATGTCCGTTCAATCATTAACACGTTCAGATATTTTATCATTGTCTTGCTGTAGACATACTTATGTCAAAAGGAGACATTGTTCGTAACGAACAAAACGTGTCAATACGAGTGCAAGTAAATAGTCTTCGAAATGAACCAGGGTCTGTATTCACCAACCATTCTTAAGAACATGCTTAGTCTAATTCTTTATTTAGAAAGTAACATAGCTTCTGATTGGCAAGCAGATTTGGTTTGGCCAATCAGAAGTTCTGTTACTTTTAAAGCTAGAACATTCTGGAGGATAAGACTACGAATGTTCCTAAGAATGGCTGGTGAGTACGGACCCAGATGTTTGATTCAAACAGAGCTCCAGACAGAGGGTGTGATTTTGATTTTGATTTTGAAATTGAAAATATCAATCACTCTCCACTAAACCCTGTTTTATGGGTACGCATTAGAATCACCTCATCATCCATGTTCAAGGACCTTTGATTATGCCGTTTTTGAAACAAAATGGATTTTATTGTTTCATAATTAGGTGATGTCTTGCTTGGTATGATGCACCATGTACATGCATATCACCATGTACATGTAGAGGAACGAAAAAGATTATACATGCGAGAAAGAGTCGTTATTGCTGGAAAACGTACATGTTCATGACAGTTGTCTCACTTCCGGCAGAAAGTTATTTTCAGCCTCACCAAAGACGCTAGCTATTTCATTTGTCAATAGCTGATCAATGTGATAGTTAATCGCAAATCTGCTCTTTCATTTGTCAACCCAAAATCTAAATAAACCAGCTGATTGTCCTGAAAGCTCGACAGTTTTGCAGCATTTCTTCCGACGACGTAAACAGTAATCATGGCAAAACTAAACATTGCGCTTTTTGTCTTGGCTTGTTTTACAAGTGCTATTGTATGTTCTACCGTACCTGTAGATGATGGTAGCGATGCTTTACTGTTGGAACCTGCTGTGACACACGGTCCTGAGTTCGAGAAGTCGGAACAGCAGGATAACTACCCAGAACCAACCCAGCAGGATAACTACCCAGAAATGACCCCCAACTTTGCCGTCGTTGAGCAGACAATGGGCGCAGAACTCGAGAGAGATGGAGGTAAAGATTCTTGTATTTCATCATCCATTAAAAAGTTGTCTGTGGTAACCATTTCTTAAGTCACTTATTTCTCTTCTTCACATCGCGATTTCATATTCCATCTGATTGGCAACATGCCTTACAGTTCATCAGCAACCATTCAATTTGATTGTTTTGTCGCGTTTTGTCACTTGGACTGGGTTTGTGTCGGTCAACTAGTAGCATGTGCAATTGTCGCTTTCAGGACCGTAGTCGCAAAGCGGGGCTTGAGCAGGCGGCATAGATCAAGATCAGAATGCACAGAAAGTGCAGTCTGATCTTTGGTCTATATCCTCCACTTGCTTAACTCTTTACCAAACTACAAAATTTTGGAATGGACAAAATTGAAAACATTGGCAGACAACAAACAAAATTTTGCTCAAATGATGATTTCTGCTTGTGGTAAGGGAGAAAACATTGTGGGAAAAGGAGAAAAATGCTGGTTACCAGCATTTTCTCCTTTTCCCACATTTTTTTCAAAAGTCTAATATTTCAGGGTCGTTAAAAATCGGGATTGTGTGGTAAAGGGTTAATCAAGTCTATAAGATTAAAAAAAAAAAGTTTTTAGCAGATTATACTTTCATCCGTTGAAAGAGGTAGAATTTATATTTTTGGCGCTGAAAATAAAGTTTGGTGCACAGGTAAAAGGAGTGTTTCGCTTTAGTGATTTACTGAATGAAACAATTTTAGTGAGTACCCACAACATAGATATCAGTGAAAAAAAAAAAAAACGGTTTTAAGGATTCCATCCAACATGGACATGAATTTATATTAAAGTTAGCAACGTCCTTGACAAGCCCAGTATCTCAGCTGACTTAATGTACAGGGCTTGAAACCCAGATGTCGCTTGTTCGATTTCTCAGCTCAGCCTAAATTCTTTCAAAGGATTGATGATGGTCAATGCGACAGGATTTATTCCTTTCTAACCGCTGAACATTATTTGTGGGAAAGCAGCCAGTTGCTTGGAAAGAATATTGAGCTGAGTTTTGGTGAAAGAAACTCAAGGAAAGCATGATTAGAAAAATAGGATTTGGGTGGCTTTAATTGATAAATAAAAAATAATTAAAAATATAAACTATTTTATTATTGTATAAAAAAGTCTGAATTATGGTATCTTAATTCCACAAAAAAAAATACTAGTACAGGAATTATCTGATCTTTTTGACGAATTCCTGGATCTTACTTACCTACACGTAATTGTGAATAATTCACAAACACTGTACATATATACTTTAAAGGAAACATGTCGGAAAAGTATTTGTTAAATTGCCTATGCATGGATAAAACTTAATTGGAAGACATGGAATATCCCCGCCAGTCATCCTGGACAATTGCACGTGTGAGAATAAATCATAGCACATGCTTTAGATTAAAAATGTTACCTCTTATATGGTTTGCACCCCTTCACTGTGGACGAGTTGATTGTTTAACCCTTTCCCAGACGACAAATTTTGGACTGGTCCAAATTGAAAGAGTTTGCAGACGACAATTTTAAATTTGATGAAAATGGCAGAAAGTTCTCAAAAAGGGTAGAAAACACTGTGGGAAAAGGAGAAATTGCTCGTTACGAGCAATTTCTCCTTTTACCACAGTGTTTTCAAAAGACTTGTACTGCAGACACGTGAAAACCAGGGCTTGTTTGGGAAAGGGTTAAAGTACGTGTCTCAGCTTCTGTAGTATACCTATACATATGAGCCGTGCTCTGGAAAAATAGGGCTAAATGCATCTCCTTGATACAGTTCACCGTGCACATATGCTACTTTTTTAACAACCGACAAAATCATGAGGTAAACTTGTCCTTGAACATACGGAAAATTGACCAACAGCGAAAAGTTTCGGCCCAGGTCAGTCTGCGCGGACTGCGCAGGCTGACCTGAGTCAATATTTTTCGCAGATGCATCAAGCCCCTTTCTTACAGAGCATGGTACATTTGTATTTTTCGTATACATGCAATGCAGCTTTTAAAGACGGTAGATTAATTCTTGTACTTTTGTCTGCTGAACAATCAAGAGTTATCTCCCTTGGCAATTGTCAGCGATCTGCCTCGTGAACTCGCAAAGCGATTGACATGTTTGGCCTTTATATTTGGGCTTGAAGATAATTACTATGATTTTAACGATGATGATATTGATGATAAGGCTTCTGCAGCTGACGATGACGATGATCTGTCCCACTGTATCAGTTTTGCTTTCTGTGGTAAATGAAGATGTAAAACATCTCAACTTGCATTTTAATAGCCCGCCCGGGTTACTCAGTGATTAATGTATCTGACTCGTGACCTGGTGGTTACGGGTTGAGACTAACCTTCCTTCCGGCGATCTTTCGCTTCTCACCTCTGATGTATGTGAGAAAAGTAGTAAGTGACTTGGAAAGAAAGCTGTGCTAGCACTAATGCGAGAAAGCCGGGAACTGTGCGTAGGTGAACTGACCGCCGTGATATAGTATATGCTGTGAAAACGGCTTTAAACCCCAATATAAACAATACATTTTAATTTTGTTCATAGCCTGTACGCCGTTTAAGAATCTGCACGTGGCTGTTTTTTTACCACTGCAAAACGAATATTTCCTTGGGGTAAACATGAACTGGGACGCTGCCTGTCCGCCTGTCCGTCCGTGCACAATTGTGTCGCCTGTCCGTCTGTGTGCATTTGTGTCGCGCTCTCATACTATTGCTGAAACCTCAGTGCAATCATTGCCAAGGAACTTTAGATGTGCAAGACAATGTTCAGATGCGTGTCATTGACCTTTTTAGCGCCCCATGCGAAAACTGAGGCCTTTGCAGACGGCAGGGATCAAGATGTGTCTCACAGAATGTACAGTCTGATATCGAATCTACATCGTCTGTCTGTCAATTTAAGCCTACAAAAACAAAAACGTTCACTGTTTCAGTGGCCGGTATTTTCAGTCGTGGTGAAAAGTGGAGTTTACGTATTTTGCATTAAAAGATTTTCTTTCAAATCTGGCAGTTTTTGTGTCATGCGCATTAGATTCAAACATCCGTCCTCTCTTTAGAGCGCTTTGAAGCTGTAACAAGTCTCATGTTTTGAAGCTGTAGTATTTCTTTTATCCCCTTTTTTAACAGTACCCTGTTTTGTGACGCTAAGTTAGACACAGTTTGAGGACAATTTTGGAAAAGATGGCAATGCTGGTAACAAGCGTTTATCTTTAAAAACGCAATTTCCATCAACTTAGCTATGTCTGATTTATGGTCTACCCAAGCTTTTAATTTTGACAAATTTATTCTATTTTTTCGGCTGGATAAGATTTAATTTTGATAGATGCAGTCGGAGACCAAGATAACATTCCAAGTCGGATCTCTGGACTGGAATTGCGGCAATTCAGAAACCAAGAACTTCTCAAGGAACGGCTGGAAAAATTGGAAAAGTCGAACGACGACTTGAGGATGAAGTTGAAAGTGCAGGAGATCGAAACGGAGGCGAAAATCATGGTGAATTTATTATTTTTTGTATGATATTTTAAATTTTTAGCAGGTTGCCAGTTTTTTTACAATCGCAGAGAATATATCAAAACATGCTAAAATGGTAATGTTTATCCTTTTAAAGGCAAGAAAGCTCTGTCGGTAAAGAATACAATGCTGGTAATCAGAGTTCGCTTTTTCTCAAACAGAGTTTTCAGTAACTTGCTTCCACAGGGTCAGTAAAACATGGGTTTGTGTGGTGAAGATTAGAGATGCTTTCCAACAACCGTTTTTGAGTTACATCAGTGCGACCATCGCAACTATCCATGCATTCCCTGTTTGTCTTTATCTCTTTAACTCTTTACCAAACGACATTTCAAACTAGTCCAAACTGAAAGCATTTGCAGACGACAAATTAAATGTGATTGAAAAATTGACATTTGTTTCGGAAAGGGTAGAGAACATTGTGGGCAGAGGAGAAAGTGCTGGTTACCAGCATTTTCTCCTTTTCCCACAATGTTTTCAAAAGGCTTTGCTCAGGCTCGTTAAAAGTTGGGACTGTGTGGTAAAGGGTTAAGGGCTGTCAGAACTTTAGACTTGTCCATATTGAAAGCAGTCACGAACAACAAATTAAATCGAATGATTGAGTCAACGGGTAACCAATGAAGTTACGTCAACACTTTAGACTCGTCCAGATACAAACTGGATTTCAAGGATCGTATGTGACGACTTGCTCAGTATAATGAATTACGGATATGCGTTAAACCCTTTTCCCCAGATTACGGTCCAATTTCAAGGTTGCTTTTGGTGAAAATGTCTCAGCAAAGCGGAAAATGTAGATGATAGATCAGACTGCACGTATGGTGCAGTCTGATATTGATCTACATAGGCCAAAACAGCCCAAAAGGCAACTAACTCTCCGAAAGGAGTTTCGAGGCTTAAAATGTACACTTCTTAACAGTATTAGAATTTCCCTGAAACGAGTAATTACCCCTGTTTACAAATGCTAACATTTTGATAATTCTCACCTTCAGTATCTGGCTTGTCTTAACTAAATAAAGTATGAAATTAGCCGTGCTCTGGCAAAAAGGTGCTTAATGCATCTCCGTGACCCATGATACCAAGAAAATCATCACATATTTATGGATCAATAAAATCCATTTTGTATAACAACCAACTGATTCATGAGGTAGACTGGTCCTTTGCCATGGAGAAAATTGACCAATAGCGAAAAGTTTCGGCTCTGGTCAGCCTGCGCAGTCCGTGCAGGCTGACCTGGGTCGATACTTTTCGCAGATGCACTAAGCCCCCTTTTCACAGAGCGCGGCTCAAATATATTTCGTTCTAAAAGCTGTGTAGAGACAAACCACTGGCTACTATTCAAACAAAGAACAATGCGGTAAGATATGCTTTTGGAGGAGAGAAATAAGCCATTATTGAATTACTTAGAAAATATGTCTTTCGGCCGTATACTCGCACCACATGCAATTTTTTTCACCATATATTGTTTCATTTAATTTTATATCCTCTACATAATTTGATATTCTATACAGTGCTATTGCTTACTTCATTTAACCTAATCCTGACCTTTATGCTGAATATATTAGTAGGCATATAAATAGAACTATGACTTTTATTCGGGAAGTTAGTTCGTACTCGCTGAAGTTACAGAAGACTTGAGGTAGTTCTCTGTAAATACACAGGTAAGCCATTTGCACCAAATTGAAAGCATTTGCGGACGAAAAATTAAATAATGCTAAAATGATGATTTCTGCCTGTGATAGGTTAGAAAACATTGTGGAAAAAGGAGAAAATGCTGGTTACCAGCATTTTCTCCTTTTCCCACAATGTTTTAAAAAGGCTTCTATTTCAAGGTCGTTAAAAGTCGGGATTGTGTGGTAAAGAGAGAGTTAATTCTCGCATCCTATACGTCATATTTCCGTGACCATTCGGGACATATGCCAAAGACAGTCTCGTGCTATGCCGAAGGTAAATTGGTTACCTCCCCTGATACAGCAATTGTATAGAGATCGGTTTTGTATTTTACACAGAACATTGGCAGATTTGTCAGTGAGAGAGATGAGCTGGTCAACCAGACGCTACAGAATCTGCAAACTGAACAAAGCGGATGTCCTGGTAAGTTATGGTAAAGTCTTGATCTAAAGACCACGTTATTTTAGATGCCCCATGAAAACATTTTGGGAAAAGAAGAATATGCTGGTAACCAGCAATTTCTTCTTTTTCCACAATGGCTTATGTCTTTTCAAAGACTTATTTCATCATATGAGCAGCTTCAACTTTCTCTTTTTTCCGTAAAGTTTTTGAACCTTTCACTGACAATTCCCAACGATCGGACACTTCTTAACTCCTAGGCTGCTAAGCGCGACCTTTTGAGAACAGTGAAGATCAAGATCAAACGGCACAGAACGTGCAGCGTGCAGTCTGATCTTGGATCTATATTGTCCGATGCGGTCTTTTCTTCGGTGAAATCAAGTTTGAAATCACAATATTTTTTTTCCCATTGTGTGGAAAATTTGTTTTATTTATTTAGCAGCTTAACGGTTAATATGTCGTGTAAAGATGCTTTCATTACAGACAAGTGGGACATTTTGTCATTTGGTAAAGAGGCAAGTCCAGTTCGACAGACACCATGGGCGTGGAAAAGTTTGCCGTATAAGGCAGGCTGCGGCAATCATTTAACCCTGAGAGTGCCGAATTAATCCAACTAAAAGAGTCTCGAGACAAAACACAGTTAACCCCTAGAGCGCCGAATAAAGCCAACGGACATATTCGGTCTAGAAAAATGTCCCAAATAATTTCAACCTGATGGTTACTTTTGTCTGTAGTGTTAAGCTAAGCGGACAGCGTAGATCAAAGATCAGACTGTACGTTTTGTGCAGTCTGATCTTGATCTACACTGGCCGCAAGAGCAACTATGGATGTGAAAGGCGCTTTAGGGGTTAAGTTAAATTTGAAGGGTGCTTTTGCCTAGAGTGTCTCAGCAAAGATCAGACAGTGTACAAAGATCAGGCTGTACGTTTTGTGCTGACAGCGGGGTAAAATCTGTTTAAAACAAGGTGTATATAACGGGAATTCAATAGACTGATTAACCGAAAAATAAACCGATCAATTATGTATCTTACATATCCATAGCTTTTGTTGTTGTTGTTGATGATGATGATGATGATGATGATGATGATGTTTAAGATGATGATGATGATGGTGATGATGTTGGAGGTGATGATGATGTTGATTATTATTATCATTATTAAAATGGTAATTTTTGGTGACGACAACGACGACGACAATGATGATAATGATGATGATGATGATGAACTCGTAGGGTCGATGTACTTCATTCATCTTTTCTGTTAATGTATAATCTATATGCCACTGTATATTATGACTTACTTACATATAGGGAGAGTGGAGAAAGTGGCCTTCTCAGCTTACCTGAGTCAAAATATGAACTACATTGGAAGAAAACAGACGATCAAGTTTGACAAAACCACACTAAACTATGGCAGAAGCTACTGTGCATGTAGAGGAATCTTCACCGCACCAAGGAATGGGATCTATGTCTTCTCATTCTTTGTCGGTAAATATGTATCACCTTTTTTCTCAGGCTTAGCCCTTTACCAGAGGACAAAAATTAAGCCTTGTCCAAATTGAAAGCATTAGCACACGACAATTTCAGTGTGGCTCAAATGGTGCAATTTTCTCTTGATAGGGTAGAAAACATTGTAGGAAAAGGAGAAAATGCTGGTTACCAGCATTTTCTCCTTTTCCTACAATGTTTTCAAAGGGCTTCTTTACCATGGTCGTGAAAAGGCGGCATTGTGCCGTAAAGGGTTAAAAGACCTTGGTTCGTATTCACCAACCCTCCTTAAAAACATTCTAAGTCTTATTTTTAAAAAATTCTAATTCTTAAAGTAACGCAATTTCTGATTGGCTAAACCATTTGGTTTAGCCAATCAGAAGTTGCGTTACTTTCTAAATCAAGTTATAGACTAATAATGCAGGCGATTAGTTGGTGAATTCATAGGAGCCCTTGGCGTGGGCTTGTAAACCTTTCCTTTTTTTAAGCAACTCGCTAACGTGTATAATTTCAATGGCATGGATTCAGTGTAACACAGCTCATAAATTCACTTGTTTAGTCGCAAACCTACATTAACTTTTACAGCCTTTTTCTCATTAGCCCATAGGTGAGCTGCAGGTTGATCAAGATCAGACTGCATAGAATCTGCAGTAAGATTTTCGACCTCAATACGTGGATAATACGCTCGTTTAGTCAAGTATGTACGGTAAAAATCTTACTGTGTTTCGAGGGATTAGATCTGAAGCCGTCGGAAGAGAGGTCGGGTTTACATATTTGGCGTTGGAAGACTAAAGATCAAATCAAGTCTGAATTTCAAATTTTCTTCCTTTCTAAAGCACTCACTCATAGGATGCACTTAATGGCACGCTGACGACCAAACGTGAACTTTGGGGGTGTCATATATTACAGCAGACAAATTTAATTACTAGGTCTACAATTCAAAAGAATGGCTATTATTATGAGTCTAATAGTTGGCAACAGGAAACTAGAACAAGTTAACAGTTCTGAGAAGAACAGAGCAGGGTTTGTATTCACCAACCATTTTTAAAAACATTCCTAGTCCCATTCTCCAAGATTTTCTACTTTTGAAAGTAATACAACTTCTGATTGGCTAATCCAAATGGTTTAGCCAATCAGAAGTTGTGTTACTTTCAAATTTAGAAAATTCTGGAGAATAAGACTCGGAATGTTCTAAAGAATTGTTGGTGATCCAGAACTGCAAATAAGGTTGCTCTGAAGTTTTTGCACTTTAGGGTATTTTCTCCGAAGAATCGCCTCAACAAGACTAGATCTATTCTTTTGACAAGTTAGCATTAGATTTAATTAATTTAAGAGATTCCAGCGAAAAAAAAAAAATGTGCAAACTGTATGGTATTCTTACCGACACTCTGGTGCTTTGATGACGTCATTCGATGATGCAGTTTTGTCGTGTTTTTGTATGCGTGAAGAAAATAGAGGGATCTATTTTTGAGTTATAATATCATGGATCAGTACTCCAAAATGTTATATATTTTAAGGTCAACGTGGTCACAATCAGATATTTGTGGAGCTTGTGGTCAATGGACAGGACAAATCTGACGCGGCTGCAGAGACAACAACTTTTTGGCAGGATTCGCAAGGTGGCAATGTCGTTGTCCTCCAACTGATAAAGGGGGACCGGGTCTATATCCGAAAAAACATCTGGGGTTCGCACATAGAGAGCTCCTCAAGCATTCGGCTTGCCACATTTTCTGGCTTCCTGCTCTATCCTTTGTAATACCTTTATATCAGGGCACCTGCTTATAAAATTTAGGGCCATGCTGAAATGAAATTGTATCGCAACTCTGAAACTCTTAGCTATTTCAAAGTCGTTGTCGAAAGAAGGAGAATGTGCTTTTACGAACGGCAGAGATCAAGAGCGGACTTCACATAATGTGGAGTCTGATCTTGGATCTACATCGTTCACATTGTAGTCTAACCTATGGGATAAAAAAAACCTGTCTAATTTTCAATGAATTGCAGCGGTCGGGAAAAAAAAAAAAAAAAAACGAATTCATTTGTTTGAATAGGAAATACTTTAGTTTTTTTTTAAAGTTGGTCTATGTAGAAATTGAAATTGAGACTTCAATTTGATAAGCAGAACAAAGAAAAACTTTCTGATATCAGCAATTAGTCTATAGATGACACAATTCCGAGCTTTATTAACCCTGAGAAAGAGAGTCTTTGAACAAATTGTGGGAAAAGAAGAAAAATGTGGGTAGCCAGCATTTTCTCCTCTTTTCACAGTGTTTTCTCTGTTTTTATCAGCAAAGGCCATCAATAGAGTAAAGTTTAATTTGTCGTCTGCAAACACTTTCATTTTTGACAAGTCTAAATTTTTGTGTCATACGGTAAACGGTTAAAAAACATTTAGATCTATATCACCGTGAATATTTTAACGGAGTTTAAACATATGCAATATATCAAGTACAACAAAGCAATTCTAAAAAGATAGGAACGGAATCATAAAAGCTTACATATCCATGTAGTTCCTCTCCCTAGAACAGTCACGTGGTATATCAACTTACATCAGATCAGATGAATCTACTGTAAAATTTTAACCCTATAGCTGCTAAGCGCGACTCACTGACCTTTTGCGGACAGTGTAGATCAAGATCAGATAGCACAGAACGTGCAGTCTGATCTTGGATCTACACTGTCCGATAAAGATATTTTTTTCTTCAAAAAATAAGTTTGAAGTTACATCATTGGGGTTTTTACTACCGGCTTGAAAGTTTTATTTAACTTATTTGGCAGGATAAGAATTATACTGATAATGGAAACGTCAGAGAGTGACAGCGAAAACAGAAGAATTCAGGAAGGATTGATAGTTGATTATTTTTATCAATTTTCATGCTAATCTGCATTGAGCTCGAAATAAGTTTTATAAGCACTTGCCCAGGACTGAGCAAGATCGGACATAGTTTTTGAAATATTTGCCCCCCCTTTTTTTTTAATTATTATTATCTTTTCGCTCGCTCGCTCGCTCGCTTCTTCTTCTTCCTCTACTGCTTTGATCTTCACAGACAGAGACAATAAAAAAGAACAAGGACAGGCAACACTGGTATATTTAAAACCATAGCAAACTGTATGTGCAGATTGTTGTTTAACTCTTTGCCAGACCACTAAATTTTAGACTGAGTTACACATTGAAGGTATTGGCAGGTCACAAAATTCTAGACTGGTCCAAATTGAAAGTATTTGCAGACGACATATTAAAACTGGCTCAAATGATAAGATTCGTCTTTGAAAGAATTCGGCTTCAAGTAGAAAGTAGCATTTACCTGTATTTATAAATGTGGATTAAATCTATATATACCCAAACTACACGATCTTAGACTCTTTTGAATTGAAAGCATTTTACAAACAACAACTTCACTGAGGTTCAAATAATGCAACTTGTTTTGGACAGGTAGAAAACATCGTTGGAAAAGGAGAAAGTGCTGGTTACCAGCATTTTCTCCTTTTTCCAACAATGTTTTCAAAAGTCCTTCTCCTTAGGGCCATTAAAACACAGGGTTGCTTGAAAATGGAATTACTCGAATATTGTAAAATTCAATAAACTCTGCAGCTACAATTAAGTGTTTGTTGATTGTCATTTCCAGGGACATTTATGTCCTAAACTTGAAGGAAGTTGTTGTGAATTCAGCTTGGAACACAAGGTAGCAGTTATCTGTATTCTGTTTTTCTGTATTGATAAATGAAGGGTAACTTGTTATAGTTGACCCACAGACCTCGAAACCAGGGCGTCTCATGTTTGAATCAACAGTTCGACCATTATCTTTCCAGGGATAAATGGTAGTCAGTGCAACAGGGTTCGTTTCTCTCACAACACTGATTGTTTCGAAGTTGTTATGTGAGAAAGCAGCCAGTGGCTTGGGAAGAGTATTTCGGGAAGTGCCGGTAGAAGAAACTCCAGGAAAGCATGGACTGGTGCACTACCTTCCGCGAAATAATGTTGAAAACGGCATTAAACACCACACTTACTTACTTGTTACCTTCCGAAATACATTTTAGCCATACTCTGTGAAAAGGGGTCTTAATGCATCGGCAAAAAGTATCGATTAATGTCAGCCTGCGCAATCCGAGCAGTCTGACATGGGTCGAAACTTTTAGGTATGTGGCAATTTTCTCCATTCTCTTAAAGACCACTCTTCCTTAACTTTTTACCACACGACAAAAATATGGACTTGTCCAATTTGAAAGCATTTACAGACGAGAATTTAAACGTGGCTCAAAATGATGGGGTTTGTCTTTGATAGGGTAGAAAACATTGTGCTTGTCACTAACATTTTCTCCTTTTCCCACAATGTTTTCAAAAGGGTTTTTCTCCAGGTTGTTAAAACTCGCGATTGTGTGGTAAAGGGTTAAACGGCAGTCAATCGTTGGCCAAAATGGAGTTATGGGTCCATAATCATATGATGACTTGCTTGGTATCATGCAACGCAGAGTTGCATTAAGCCTTCTTTTGCCAGAGTATGGCCTATTTATAGAAGTCGAATTTAACACTTTACCAGACGACCTAAGTTTATTCCCGTCTTGAAAGCTTTTGTGATTAAATTAACGGGTTAATAAGTGCGCTGTTGCGGTGGCATGTCTAAAATATTGTTGAAGGCGACGCCCCCCCGCCCCCTTTAAACAAACACTCATCCACCTAGACGATAATTACGAGGTGAACAAAACAGAGCAAACCCAGAAACGTATCACAGACAAATATAGGTAATTACGGACATACCTGACACATACCTGTATGAACAATACCAGAATTAAATAAACAGATAAATTGGAATAAGATGAAATGGAAACAAGAGTTGAAAGACCAATTTCTTGCAAAATTCGCAGATATGTATGATAAATTTTGTGAAGAAACAGATCTTGAAAACAATCTAAATCTTGTTGAATCCCTTCCCTCGTTCATTGGATTGTACCATACAGCCGGAAATAAATATGCATATCACAAATCGTAGGCATAAATTATCTACCCACGCAGAATGGTGGGACGAAGACAGACTGTAGCACTTTAAAAAGGTAAAAATTAAATGCCTTGGGACTTTTTAGATCTGTAAACACAGAGCAGAATCGTCAACTCTATGTTACTAAACGCAATAGATGTAAAGCTTTGTGAAAGAAAAAGAAATTGGCATACATGCGCAGTAAAAAGCAAGCCCTAACAAAGGCAAGAAAATGTCCAAAAGAATTTTGGAAATTGTTACGTGATGATAATTCAAACCAATATATTAACAGTCCAAATATTTCTGCAGATGCATGGTACGATTACTATAGTCATTTATTTGCATCCCGAAATATCCCATCCGATAACCTTAATAATAATACGCTTAGTTTTATTAATAACAATTTTGACTGTAGCATTTTAAATGAACAGATTTCAGATCAAGAAATAATTAAAAGTGTTAAAAGTTAGAAAAAATAATAAATCACCAGGCCCCGATGGCATTAGCGTAGAAATGTATAAAGAAACTTTAGTACTTATTTTACCGTATCTCAATAAGCTATTTAACAAAAGTTTTTATTCCGGAAATATCCCTTAAAGTTGGTGTAAAAGTATCATTACTCCAATATATAAAAAGGGGTCTAGAAATTACCCAAATAATTACAGAGCCATTTCCCTAATTGATTCATTATGTAAAATATTCATGGGTATTCTATCTTCGCGTCTTAATAACTGGTGCGAGGAAAATAATGTACTAGATGAAAGCTAAGCCGGCTTTCGACAAAAATATATGACCATTGATAATGTTTTCAATTTAATGGCTGTTGTTCAAAAATATCTTACCAAATAAGGAGGCCGTTTTTATTGTATATTCATTGACTTTGAAAAGGCTTTTGACAATGTGCAACATTCGCAAATATGGAAATCCTTTGAAAGAAATAATATTAACGGTAAATTTTGCCAAATAATGAAATCATTGTATCAAAATACTAAATCTTGTGTAAAATGTAATAATAAGCTAACGGAATATTTCAAGTGTTCGGTTGGAACCCGACAAGGCTGTGTCACGAGTCCAAAAATATTCAGCCTCCTTGTTAACGATCTAATCAAGTACCTACAACGTAATTTTGGGGAAGGTGTCTATATCTCAGAAGATGTTTCGTCTCTTTATGCTTTAATGTACGCAGACGTGTGTCCAGTTTCGCAGACACAGTCTGCCGCTTATAAAGGCAAATAGACTCAATTTCAAACTATTGCAACGAATTAAGTATGAAAATTAACACTGAAAACACAAAAATAATCGTTTTTAGAAATGGTGGCACATTAAGAAACTCTGAAAAATGGTTCCTCGAGTGCAAGCGACTAGAAGTCGTTTCATTTTACAAATATCTTTGCGTTTATTTTACCCCAAAATTGTCATGGTCCCTTACTGTTGAAAAACTATATTTACAAGCTATGAAAGCAAGTAATACAATTCTGCTCTATCAGAAAAAATTTGGTTTTCTAGCACCATAGGAAATGTTCAAAATCTATGATTCCATGGTCAAGCCTATTTTGTGCTATGCTTCTGGGATATGGGGCTACACCTATAATAAAAAGATTGAATCTGCCCACGCGAAATTCTGCAAAAAATATTGTTTACTGCCCGAAAACTGTGCAGACAATTTTGCTCTTAGTGAATGTGGACGGCGTGTCTAAAGAGATGCGCATTGGATTCGACTTTCAGTCTCATCTGATACGCATCTCTTTACACACGCAACTCGACATGATCCGGCCACGCAGAAATGCAGACTGTTGTAATATTCCATATGTATCTTGCACTATTTCACATAACTTAACAGCATTGCTCATATGGGCAACGATGAATAAACGGAAATCAACCTTGTATAATCCTCAATAGGGTAGGAAATCATTTTGCATCGAAATTATCTCAACATAAATTTTCAGAAGACTTGCAGACCGTCTGTGAAACGTTGTGGCAAAAGGAGAAATTGCTACAACTGTTCCTACAAAGTCTTCTACACTTTAAAACACGTTTCATTATCGAAGCAACACTTAATATGTAGTCTGCAAATGTTTTCCGAAAGGACAAGTCTTTTTTTTTTCATATGGTTTAGAGTTTAAGGGGCTTAATTTTCTTTTTACTTTGGACATTACCTCCTAATCAAACGACAACATTTTGGATTACGATAAAAAAGGCGACAACCAGCATTTTCTCCGTTTCCTACGACGCTTTCAAAAGCCCTTTTCATTTTTGGTCGTTAAAAAACAAGGATTGTTTGGTAAACAGATAATCATATTTGAAATGACATTGTAACTTCATGCAATAGATGATAACCTTTAAGTCATCTCTAATACAGGAAATGCAGATAAATAGGCAGACCGGTTTCGAAATCCTTATCATTAAATTTTGACGCTTTTACGCTGTTGAAGACGACAAAATTAAAGACTCTACAATATCGGAAGCATTTGCAGATGATATATCGAATAGCGATGGAAATTGTCCTTGAAAGGGTAGAAAATATTGTGTGAAAAGTAGGTAAAGCGGGTTGTAAAATCATGGAAAACTTTGTAATAGTGGTATAGACTTTTGATGTCATTGGCAACAGATTTTTGCGAACGGCGAAATTCGAGATAAGACTACACAGTACTGGTAGCCTCACCATGGATCGTGCCGTCTGCTTCTTTATTTTTAACGAGGAATAGTAGGAATTTTTATTTTCCTTTGGTAGAAGGGTATTTTTTGTTGCCCCGGAAAAAGTCAAATGTTTATTTGACGTTAAAAGAATAAGGTGTCCTGCGGCCCAGCGATCAAGGTGTAGGAATCGGAACCTTGCGGTCCCGGGTTTGAACTGCGCCCGAGGAATTAGGTATTTCGTGTGGGTGTCCAAGGATAGGACACTCCGGGGCCCCAATACCGTGCCGGTGAAACCGAGACACATTTATATAGCTGTCGCTGTTGAAAACGGCACAAAAACGAGTATGAAAATAGAAAAAAAAGGTTCTTGTGAATTTCGTGTGACGTTTGCTGATCTAGTTCGAAGACCGATGTCCGGTAGGCCAGCATTAATACACAGGGCTAGTATTCCAGGAGTTGGTTTGTTGCATCTCCGAGTTGACAAGAGCTTGCTGACAGTCATTTCGACAAAATAGGCCCCTCCCAATTTCTTGACTCTGTTAGCGCCAAATATATAAATTTGATCACTTTCGATTGCCGAAAATTACAATCCTCTGTAACCTCCGAAAAAAACGTTTTTATTAGACTTGTTTTAACTAGCAGACGGTATAGATTTAAGACCAAACTGCACATTCTGTGAATTTTGACCTTGATCTATGTCGTCCGCTAAAGTCTGTATGTTTACCAATGGTGTTGAAAGGACGAACATTATTTCAACTTTTCTCACATAATAAGCAGTGAGTAATCTGTAGAGATTGCTCTAAGTAGTACTTCTATGAAGAAACTCGAGGACCCCATTGATAGGCCGCCTCCATATCAATGAAAACACCTTTGGAAACTCTGCCAAAAAAGCAGAAAAACAAAACCATTTCAAAGCTTTGCAATACGATAGTATTTTCATTCGATTCGCTTTAAGATCCTCCCTTGACATAAATTTCCCATCACATAGCCAGCGTGATCGCTTGGTCTAGATAGATAAGCTCGACTCATTGTCAGTTCTACTTGAATTATCGTAGTCCACAGACAGTAAAATGGCATACCAATGGCTTTGTCTCGGATTTCTTTTATCGTTAATATTCTGTAACTTTTGCACGCCTGTGCTCTCAAACGTTACAGAAAACCGAACGTTGGAAAGGATTGCTGCGATAGAAGACGCTCAAGCGATCTGTTATCAAAATAATGAAGTGCTTGAGAGTAAAGTCAAAATGTTAGAGGAAACGACTAATGAACTGGAAAACAGACTAAGGACGCAGGTGATTGAGAATGCAGAAGTGTTGTCCAAAATGAAGGTAAAGTTATTTAAATACGTACAACCTTCAGACGACGTCTTGTCATCTTGCCGCAGATAATTTATCAAAATATTGTGGCAAAGTGAGAAATTGCTTGTCACGAGCAATTTCGCCTATTAACCTTGAGCCTTTGCTGCTCTTTCCGTAGCAAAGCTAGAGCTTTGCGGTTAGTTTCTTAGAAATATACGAGTATACAGAGACATCATATCGTTCCCCAACACCACTACACTCAACTCCAACAGGAATCATCAAAGAAAAATCGGAGACAAGTTGCAGACAAGTCTTTCCGTTTGATAAATTATTCCATACTGACAAACTAGAACAGCAGAAATGCTGGGCGTCAATTTTAAGATAGGACTACTCATATCTACTACGACACGGAAACAGTTTGTTGTGGTAGGACACAAGAATGTGTGGCCACAATTCAACTAACAGTGTCAATTTCATTTTTTTGTAACTCCAATTCGAGTTCAAGAGAGATATGTGTTATTTTATTCAAAGACAGACTCTACTGTTTAAACGTTATTTCTTACACTATTTCTTGCCCTTTTTTTTTTATTCGTATAAAGAGGTTTTTGTATAGTGTTTATTGAAAACTGGTCTGCTTCAAGAAGAACTAAATGCGTCTAGGGGAGGTAATGTGCTAACTCATGTTATATGTAACATACAGGAATCTGAGCAGTCAAAATATGAGCTCTTAAACCGGACCATCACGAGATTACAATTAAACCAGGCGGCCTTCCGACCATCAATTGATCGCCGGCAAGTAGGTAGGTGTCATTTGTACAAGTTAATAAAGCGGACAAATAAACTGAATTTATGAAGTAGTCAAACATTGGGTATAGACTATCTTTATGCATGTACAAAATGAGTTTGCACTACAGTAGTTGCGTTACTTTCAAATTCAGAAAATTATTGAGAGAAAAAAAACAAAAACAAGATTGTTCTTAAGAATGGTTGGTGAATACAGACTCCGGTACCAAAATAATGTGACAATAGAGCTGATTTAGCAACATTATTAATTCACATGTAAGTATCAGACAAAATGACGTAGATGCCACCGTCAAAGATATTAAGTTAAATGATACACATTTTTCGGGGGGGATGGGTTGATATTTGCAGGGATGCTATAGCTAAATGTGTTCACCGATAGGTTTCATTTTCATGTGCCACTGAATACCGGTAATATAACACAATATTGCTTTGGAGCGTATTGTCTTGTCTGTAGGTAAATGGACAGACCGATTGGGCATATGATGCAACCATTGACCATGCTAACAAATTACGGCCAACTTCCTGAACTACATTTTGCAAAATTCGGGACAAGCAAACCCAAAGAATCCAACAGGGAAGAGCAGCCCAGGGACAAAAAAGCCTACATAATACTTGAAAGCGCTATGCCTCTTGCTGGTCCCAGAACGTTATCCTGCTAAAAAACTAACAAACTTTTCAAGACGATAGTAAAAACCCTAATAATGCTATTTCAAGCTTATTTTTTCAGAAAAAATATCTCCTTATCGGACGATGAACATCAAATATCAGACTGCACGTTTTGTGCAGTCTGAACTTGATCCACATTGTCCGCAAAATGTCAGTGAGTTGCGCGTAGCAGCCCAAGGATTAAAAGAAAACATGATTTGTTATGTTTACTTGGCGCATGTTTCCTCCTTTACACAACAGGTTCTCCGACTGGTGTAGCATTCTCCACATATCTAGATCATGTCGTGGATAACCTTGGACCGGACCAAGTGATTATTTTTAACCAGGTTCAACTGAATGCAGGCAACGGCTACAATGAAAACACGGGCGCATTTACTGTCCCAATTAGCGGCGTTTACGTCTTTACTTTCTTTATTGGTATGAAATTTATCAACTAATCACTCTGATTTATACTTTTTTTTATAAGTTTATCATTTTAAAAGACACAATATCTAGTTCAATTCTTCAGTCAAGATAGATATTTGAGAATTCGTATCTTAACAACAAAGGAAATAAAAAATAGTTTTCATCTTTCGGCAGGGAAATGATGATTGTAACTTGGACAAGGGGTTTACCAGGCACTACCTCGTGTGAGGCTTTGAACCTGCAATACTTTGATGTTGTGTCCCTCTCTTGAAAATACTTTTGACTTATCAAACGTTTAATGGAACTGAACATGAAACATTAGCTTAGCGGAAATCTGTCTTATTGCAGGTGAAAGGGACCAAAATCAGCTGTTTGTGAAGCTTGTAGTTAACGGGGTTGCTAAGTCAGATGCCGGGGCTGAAACTGTCCGCGCGTCCCACGACTCTCAAGGAGGCAATGTCGTCATACTAAATGTCTCCAAGGGGGACACAGTAATGATTGAACACAATACCTGGGGCTCACATATCGAAGGATATCCAACCCTTCGACTGTCGACATTTTCGGGTTTTCTTTTGTTTGCTACTGAAGGTGGGGACATTGTAGGAAAATAATAAAGACAAAGAGTTACGTATGAGTATATTTCTGTTGCTTTATTATGTTTATCAAATATCATTTTTTTTTCTGTTTCTCTGTTTAGATGCAGTGTATCCTTCATATTGTAGTCTGCAAAGGCTTTCAATGTGGATATGTCTAAAATTATGACTTCAGATAAAAAGAGATTGGCATACAGACTGCGATATCAAAGAAAGTTTCATGCTGAATTTGGATAAAGTGTTCCTCAGGTTCACCAGTATGTTTTTTCTTCATTACGATCTATCTAAACGTAAGAAAACCATAGTTTTGTTGCGTTCAGATATACTGTATGGAAGAAAAAATACCTGTATTATGTATAAATCAAATTTCATAAACACAATTTGCCGTTGCTTTGGAAAAACATGGAAGAGTTTTTAAAAATTAACTTGCACTTAACCCCATTTTGTCTTACACAATAAATGGTGTACTTTGAGGAGGAAAAAAAAAAGCATAAACGTCATTTCTGAAGTACATGAGTCTCTCTTCACCGTTGTGTTTGATCAAGTGTGAAAAGCCAGGGTTCATATTCACCAACCATTCTTAAGAACATTCTTAGTCTTGTTCTCAAGAGTTTTCCGCATTTGAAAGTAACGCAAGCTCTGATTGGCTAAACGATTTGGTTCAGCCAATCAGAGCTTGCGTTGCTTTCCAAATCTAGAATAAGACAACGAATATTCTTAAGAATGGTTGGTGAACACGGGCCAAGATCTTGAAATTATTGCTTGGTCAACAAACAAACATTACATTCCCACTCGCTTTATGCCCACACCAAATGTATCGTTAGGATTTATGGTACATGACACAATGTAGCGTCAATTCACGTTTTTGAGGTCGTTAGCATTCGCAGAGGCCCGAAAAATGGTTTAACGCCCGGGAGCGAAGCACGAGGGCGTTTAACCATGTTGAGGGCCTCTGCGAATGTAAACGACAGAAAAAACGTGAATTGACGCTATTATTGCATAAAATAAATGTATCTAAGTAATAATCTGCAAGGAAAGCAAAAAATATTTCCATAGAAATGCAAAGAAACGGACTTTAAATGTACCGGATTTATACCGATCAAAACCGGAATTCGACGATGAAGTTCTTGTTACGCTAGTGAAGGGCTATATAATGCTATGCCACTGTTTCGATCTTTTGCTGTAATTCACTTCTAATGATAATTAATGCATAGTGGACTTTTGTGAGATTAACTTGCACAGTTTTGGATCGATTACAACTAGTATAAATGAGTTGATATGAAATTTCTGTAACTCAAAGACGTCAAAGGGATATACATCAAACAAAGGAGTTGCCGACCACATTAAGAAAGTGGGTGGGATGTAGAGTGCATCACGATTGAATTTTTGCTCAGATCTCGATAATACGGAGATACTGTGTAAGGTTTCGTTTGGGGTGTACTAAAATCATCAAAGACAAGTCATAATAAGGATCTAATATGGTACATGTTCCTACAGTTTTGTTGGTTGGTGGCTGGGATGTATGACAAGAATAAACGTTCAGCGCACATTGTTTACAAGGTAGGCACGGATCGAGGATATTCAAAGTACAAAGCCGGTCGTTAACGGCGCGTGATTTTACTGATTAATACACGTTTTCTCCTGCACATTCCATGCAGTCTGATCTTAATCTATGGCATCCTGTTTTCGCCTATGGCGCAGAAAGGGTAGTGTGTGTGTGTTTTTTTTTTTTATCCAGGGTTATACTGTTACTAACCTGATGTTAAGTAATGCATATTATAACCAGCTTACATACTTTAAAGATTTTTGGAGCCCATTTCAAAATAAATTCGAAAATTTTCTATGTGTACCCGAACCAATCTTCACTTCCGGGTGGTCTTTGATAAAAGGTAATATTTCAGGTAAATTTGACATATCAAATGTTTTATTATTTTTACTAATACATGACTATGCTTGTATGTTTTCAAGAAAAAAAAATGCTTGGTTTTAAGTAAAACTGGGAGTTTTTGTTTAAAACTGGGAATTTTTTGTTTATGGTTGCCATGGAAACTTAATTTTGTGAAAATCTGAACTGGACGACCTATTCTTTTTTTGTTGAATTTGAAAAGAAGATACTTCAAGGATTCTATACAGTAAAAATGGACAAAATCTATGGAAGGGTATTTCTGATAACCCAGTTTTACCTGCAGAACTCCTTATTTTTTCGGCATTTTTGTAAATACAAAATTGCTAAAAATGACCCTTTCTGAAAAAATATGAATGGAATTCAAATTTTCTGAATGTTAGATCAGAATATACAAAAGTTTAGCTCTGATTTTATATAAATTATAAAATTACATGTATACTTGTCTGATAAAGTTATAACAATTTTAAAAGTCACAATTTATAGAATTTGGGGGATATACTGTTACCATGGAAACAGACATTTAACAAGAAAACGAATTCGACAACATATTATTTTCTTTTTATTTTTGTATTCAGCATAAGATTTTACATAATGCATGAGAAAGCAAAGGAATTCTATGGAAGAATTAAAACTCTAGAAAACGTCCTTAAGCTACAAAGATTTACAACATTGATTAAAGCTGGAGCCTTTGGAATAAGCGATACAGCTGATATTAATGCAAGTCAGAATCCATGGTCTAAAATTCCCAGATCATTATTGCTGCCTGTTCTTATCATATTCCTGAAGCCTGCTTTCTCTGTCTTCCTCCCAATCCTCGAGGCCATCTTTACCCAGAATTCCAAGCATGACCTCTCGCATGAGCTTGTCACAGTCTCCAAATATACGAGCTCCAACCGGAACACCTTTGCTGTCTCTCTCAGAACAATAGCCATCGTATGGCGTCGTTTGTCTGGAATGATTCATTTAATCTTTTACCAAACAATCGCGAGTGTTATAGACCTTAAGAGAGAAAGCTTTTGAAAACATTGTGAAAAAAAAAAGGGAAAATACTGGCTTTTCATTTCAATGGCAGATATCATCTCTTGATGCAATATTTTATTTGCTGTCTGGAAACTTTGTCGTTTGGTGAGGGATTTATCCAATCTTTAAATGGCGACTTGCCCTTTTAGATACGAGCCGTGGTCTCTGAAAAAGGGGTTGCATGCATCTGCAAAGAAAGTATCTACCCATGTCAGCCGGCGAAGTCCGCGCCGGCTGACATGGGTTGAAACTTTTTTTCTATTGCAATTTTTTTGCACGTCCAAAGACAATTCTACCTCCAGATTCAGTCGGTTCAAAATGGGTTTTATGGATGTATAGTTATGAGATGACGTGCTTGGTACAATGCAGCACGGAGATGCATTTAATCCCCTTTTGCCGGAACAATTATTTCTTTTGAAAAGTTGTTGACGCATATAACGCACGACTTCAATAAATCACAAATAAGATAGTTGTTAAGAATAAGATCGACAATGAACAAAATCAAGTTCACTTTTTTTCAAAAGAGTTAGTTACAATTTTAGTTCGAATATTGAGTAAACAGGGGGGTCGAAATAGTCTCATACATTAAGCTGTTGTTGCGAAATAAACAACATTTACGTTTTCAGCCTGGTAAGAAACATCAAATAAGTGAAACAACTGATCTTTTAGCAGAATTTTACAGCAAAGCGAACAGCGTAGAAGCAAGATCTTCAGCCTTGTAAGAAAAATCAAATTAGTGAAACAACTGATCTTTTAGCATAATTTTACAGCAAAGCGAACAGCGTAGATGCAAGATCAAGCTGCACGTTATGTACAGTCTATCTTGACCTAAACCGTTCGCAAAATTAAGTAATATGGTTCTGAAAGGCTCTCCGATATTAAATGACTTACCTGTTACAGATTATCAACCGTATCGGTTGTTTTCCCATCTCTACGAGACTGTTTGCTGGATACACCATCAGTGTAGTACCTAGACATAGAACCAGGTCAGCCTTGCGTGCATTTGTCTGAGCACTCTCGAGTACAGGTTCTTCTAGGTAATCTCCAAAGTTGATAATGGTGTTCATCAGGTAACCGTTACAGCCCTAGTAAAGCAAAACGTATGAAAAAAAAAAAAAACGAGCCATGTTCAGGCAAAATGGACTTTACTGCACCTCCGTGATGCTTTATACCAAGTAAGTCATCATATTATTGTGGCTCCATAAAAACCCATTTTCTCTAACAACCGACTGAATCTAATCTTGAGGTAGATTGATCCTTTGACATGCAGAAAATGTAACAATTGCAAAAAGTTTCGACCCAGGTCAGCCTGCGCGGATTGCGCAGGCTGACATGGGTCTATACTTTTTGCAGATGCATTAAACCCCCATTTCACAGAGCATGGCTCAAATAGTTTTAATGTTGCCGACCTCTTATGCCTTTTGAGGTTGGAACCAAACCTTTAATACATTACTGTTGCCATGTTTATCCATGTATTAAACTCGTCTGCTGCAAATTTATGAAGCAAGAATTAAGCGAGTTCTGTGATATTTTAAACCTTGTTTCTGTTGCATAGAATAACATCTCTCTCTCTCTCTCTCTTTCTCTCTCTCCCTGTAGTACTTAAAAAGTTCATTTAAAAGGAGCAGTGCAATATTTGTTAGTTCTAAGGCTGCTAGGTGCGACTCCGCATGTTTTCTCAGTTCCATACACTCCGATACAATGTGAATTTTCAGACTTTTACTATCAGCTTGATCTTTTTTTTTATCATATTCATTTGGGCAATGCTCTGGAAAAGCAGGCTTGACACATCTCCGTGATGTATGACACCAAGAAAGTCATCACAGGATGAGGCAGCCACACAAACCATTCTGTCAAACAAATGACTGAATTATCAGGTAGAATGGTCCTTTGACATACAGAAAATTGACCAATAGCGAAAAGCTTCGGCCCAGGTCAGCCTGCGCGGACTGCGCAGGCTGACCTGGGTCGATACTTTTCGCAGATGCATTAAGTCCCCTGGCTCATTTCTATAGCGGCTTCAGCATTAAGCATGGACTAGGCATGTTCTCATGCTACCACTACTTTGACGGAATACACTACTTCAAAAGATGCTCTTGAACTTACCTTGACTTGGCATCTCCGGCCTGTTCTATGATTTATTCGGCATCGTTTGCATATATTCGGAGGCACACTTTCCCGTGCTCTTTGTTCAGCTCCGTAACTCATCGCCAAATCGTATCTTCGTTCACATTTTTCGCACTTTTCCGTAAAAGCATTTCCGTGCAACTCGGAGATTTTCGCCGCAGGTATTCCCGACAAGCGATGAAGGCCATCTGTGTTTTGGCTGATGAGATATTTAAGCAGTCCCATTTCAGTCAGCTTTACAAGGGCTTCGTGCGTATAAGTCGGTCTCAAGTTTGCATAGCGACTGCCTTTTGACGTTTTTGAACCGCCTTTGGCTCCTGTGTAGAAAACAAAAGCTATGCTCCAGCAAATGGGCATTTAATGTAACTCCGTGCATGATACCAAGGTAATAATCATATGATTGTGGATCCATAAAATCCAGCTGGCCTATCAACCGACTGAATCATGAGGTATACTGGTCCTTTGACATACAGAAAATTGAACAATGGCAAAAAGTGTCGGCCAAAGTCACCACACGCGGACTGCGTAGGCTTACCTGGGTCGATACTTTTGCAAATGCAATAAACCCCCTTTTCACAGAGGATGGTCCTTCATATAAATTAATTCCGTGTAATTCATGTCTTATGTTTACAGTAAAATAATGACTAACGGAATATGCAAGCAAGCAATCAATCAAGATAGGCTATGAACAATTTAAGGTTAATATGTAGTCATAGCTGCCATGGCAAAGCTCTAGAAATGTAGTAATATCTCGAGATGGCCTAGTGATTGCCTTTTAACGTCTTTGATCCATGTTTACATATGGGTTAGAATACTGATTGGTCTAACATACAAAACTTTAAATATAATGTGTAATATGTATATTTTGCCTGTACATAATGGAAATGATGTCTAATAAACAGTGTACGAGCTGTTATAGAACTGATAGCTCTGTCAAACAGGCCGACAGAAATGTCCCTGTTCAAGGACGCATAGAAAGAACATACAGTAAAACCTGTTTTAGAGGCCACCTCTATCAAGCAACTTATATTAAGCACATATTGGGGTTCCTGCATAGCTCTGTGGTTAAGAGTTGGCCTTAGGTGCGAACCTCACTCGAGGCACTGGATTTCTCGTGGAAGCGTCTTTGGGCAAGAGACCTCAGAGCGCTTACCAAGTTCTGGTTAAACCCGGGACATACATGAATGGGCGAGCTGTCGCCGTGATATGACTGAAATAATGTTGAAAGCTGTGTATGCAATCAACCAATCGATCCATCCGTCCGTCCATCCATCCATCCATCAATCAATCAATTAGCATACATTGATTTCCCATTGGAGGCTCATAAATTGAAATCTACCTGTATTAAACAAGCACCTGTCTTAAGTAAGGGTATTTTGAGTATCCCTTAATTTCTTGCTTAACACAGGTTGGACTGAACTTATATACTTATAAGGCTGAAAAGAAAGGCCGGCTGTTAATGTGTCTTTATGGTTTTAATGTAACGAGTCGTACAGGACTTTTAATATACACAGAAAAAACAAGTCTTCCACTCCTGTGCTTTTTACCGGATTGATTTTCTGACGTGAATAATATAACATGGGGTAGAAATTAGAATCCGGCGACTGCATACACCAACAGACCAGTCTTTTGCCTATGAAATGAATTGAAGCGAGGTATCGCTTGACCTCATGGAAAGTAGGAATTTTTTTACTTTGATATTGCTTTCAAATTTTACTTTCGAAATAAAACTTACGACAGGTTGAAAGTGACCTGCTGAGAATGGGCAAACAAAATCAGCCAATATTGCGTACTTCCGCCCCGGGCTTGCAGAACAGCTTGCAGTCAGTCTGCGTTTCACACCTCTAACAAGAGGTTGAAACAGCTCAATCAGTGGCCGTTGCCATGAGGTCAAGGGATACCTCAGTTCAGTTCATTTCAGAGGCAAGAGACTAGTTTGTTGGTGTATGCAGCAGCCAGATTCTAGTTTCTATCCCATTTCATATCATTCATGCCAGAAAATCGAACCCGGTAAAAACACTGGGGGTGCAACACTGTTTTTACTTTGTACATTAAAACTCTTTCGGTGCCACGTCAGTAGTAAAGGGGACTAGCATGGGCCAGCTGGCCCATACGAGTCCCCCTGAGGGAAATTTCTGGCCCATAGTGCTATCCTGGGGGAGTGATATAGGCCAGATTCCGGTCAATTTGGAAAATTTTTGATCGATTTGGGTAAAAAATGGCACTTTCTGGCACTTTCTGGCATTTTTGCTTCCCCCCCTCCTGGCCCATACCACCCACCTTGTGTCCCCAGAGTGCTTCCCCCCGGGTAGGTGCTATGGGCCAGATTCCGGTTATTTGGAAAATTTTCGGGTGACAATTTGAAAAGATAGATCTTTCATGGTAAATGGTTAGCCCTGAAAAGGGCTGTTTTGTTTGGAGACTGTGTTTTTATGCACAGCCTCCAACTTTCCCACACGCCGGACAGCTGCTCGCCGCTCGTCTTTTGAGTCTTTTTATCTGCTTTTCGTCCAAGTTTGACTTTAACGAGAATGGTGGCTCGTTATCATCATCCCAACATTCTGTTGTCGGGATGACAAACTCCTTCTTCTTCTCCTGTCTAGCTATCTCCGCCAGCTGGGTGTCCATCTTTTCTAGCTTCAAATGGAGGGTCTCAGCCAGTCTCATCAGATTTCTCACACTCTTTCTGAGATCTTCCATCGTGAAATGAAAATGATAAAATAGAGTCGGCTTTTATAGCTTTTCAGCAGGATTGAGTTGTCTCATGACGTCATTTTCTCCTATATTTTTCCCGCTTCAGCGTTTCATGTTTTTGACTCCGAATTAACGTTGACCAATGCATAGCTTTGTTACAATTTCTTGTTCGGGACAGAAAAACTAGAGTTTGATTATCTTGTGTTTTTTCTGACTATGACTTTTTCTGTTTGACAATATGATTTGACAAATTGAAAAAGATCTTTTCTTGGTACATGGGTAGCCCTGAAAAGGGCTGCTTTTTTTGTGTGAAATACACTTTTTAGCCTCTCTTTTCTCTATCCATATTTTCCGCTGGATATGGGATCTGTATCAGACGGTCCACTTCATGTTTGATACATCTGATACGTTTTCTTTCTTCTAACCAATATAGGAATGCGAGGATAATTGTCAATCCAAACATTGTGAATATCGCCTTATCTCTACGATAGTTGAGTAGTAAATGGGGTTTTTTTACTGTTTACATTTGGTAAATGTTGACCAATGCATATTTTGTTACATTTTTTCTTTAGTGTTTTGAGTTTTAGTTGACAATTTTGGAAAGAAAGATCTTTTCATGGTAAATGGTTAGCCCTGAAAAGGGCTTTTTAGAAAGATTTAATGAACTGTCAAGACCTACAATTCTTCTGGTTGAATTACTGGGATGATTTCACATCCGCAGAATTCACAGCAAACTGTAGATCCCTCATCATCATCAAAAAATCCTTCGTCTGAATCTGGACAATTATGCTTTTGCCCAAGATAGTCCAGGAGTGTAAAGCATTTTCCACACTCTATCTGGCATCTGCTTGCACAGTGAGGACAGAGAAGAATCTGAACCATGCTGAAGTATTTATGTTTTTGTGAGAAAAAACATCGCGCTTATATAGTTCACAGCATGGATTGACCTACTTGCCTCATGTTTTTAACTCCGAATTAACGTTGACCAATGCATAGCTTTGTTACAATTTCTTGTTCGGGATAGAAAAATAGAGTTTGACTATCTTGTGTTTTTTCTGACTATGACTTTTTCTGTTTGACAATATGATTTGACAAATTCGAAAAAGTTCTTTTCTTGGTAGATGGTTAGCCCTGAAAAGGGCTGTTTTGTTTTTTAGTGGTTGTGATTTTTTCAACTTCTAATGACAGCAACCGAAATTTGCCTGACAGATGGGGCATACTCCAACTCTTTTTGTGACCGTCATTACTCCGTTATTGAAAGTTATCTTTCTCCCAAATTTGACATCAACTAAAATAATATCAGGGGTTGTCTTTAAGAATAGTTGAACTATTCTTTCGCCGAGATCTTTGAACGGTTGTGATATACGGTGTAGTTGTACGGGTTGAGTGTTTAGTAGCAATATCTGCTGCCCGACATCTAGATAGTCTTCGAGAGTCTCACGCAGTTGATGGTTGATTTCCTCCATATTGTTCTGCTCCATATTGATTTTTAACTTCCGAACTGGTCGAGAGCTGAGAGTCGAATGATGAATGTATTGGGAAATATCAGCCTTTCTTTATACGATAGCAGGAGGATTGAAAAAATAAGAGCGCGGACCTGGCGGAAAGCATATACATTTTTTCCCAAACTATGTTTTCATGCTAATATAGTAAAAAAGTTATGACTCGTAGCATGGGGAAAAATGTAAGCAGATTGGAGTCTTTTTGGGAAAAACAGAATGAAAAAAACTCGACTGCTTTTTTGAACTTTTTTATTGAACAGAACTGAAACAATGAACTGAAACAATGAACTGAAACAATGAACATATTTACAATAAAACTTAAAAAGACAAAAAATGAACATAATATCAATGAACTGTTAACAATAAAAATTCATTTTTGAAAATGTTTTTTCACTGTTTGTGGGGAGAAGTCTCTGAAATTTTCTTGTATAGATTTCCATAGTGTTGATTAAACCACGATGATACATTTCGATCGTTGCGATGGTGTTCCGTTGAGAGAAATTTCTGTTGAAGATATTTCTGTATATTATATCCTCTGGCAACAGCATCCAATGCGAAGATGCAGTAAATTCCGCAAACTTTACCCTGTAGGCTCTGAAGGGTTTGTCGATTGTATCTCCACGAATAAGAATGATTGTCTAAAAAGTTAATAATTTCTGGCTCAAGTGGTGGTAGACCGTAGGGATCAAAGTATAGTACATTGCCATCATTATCAAATATCACGGCCACCCAGTGTTCTCCTGAACCGGTTGATTTCTCTGTGTTCACAATGTAGGCTTTCACATGATTGGGTTTTTGTCGAGGTAACTGATCTTTTGCACAGACTTTTGCCTGTAGATTTTTTATCCATGTTCCATGATCCAATATGTATTGAATTTCAGAAGTATACATTTTTCTAATCACTTTTCCAGGCTTGTTTTACTTTGTCACACCAATATTTTAAGAACGACTCCGTAATATCAGATAGAATGTTTTGTTTTATATTTCGCCAAAAGCTGTAGGCTTCCGCATAGTCAGTTTCATTGAGTTTCATTTCTACGAGCTCAGGATACCATTTTTTCATGATTCTGTATGGATTTAATTCCTTCATGGCTTGTTCTATGAACATATCTGTATGTTCTTGTCTATCCTTGAATAAACATAGCTCATGCTGTATTTGGCTGGGATGATCCACTTGACATCCGTAACACTCGTTACGAACTTCACTGACTATTAGATTTTGTAGTTCTTTAATCATATGTTTTTCAAAGCTGTTGTGAATGTCATTTTTCCGAGTAGAAAGACACTCTGAGCTGGAATATTTCACTTTTTCTGCTTCTTTTCTCAGTGAAATAGCAAATCTGACTCCCGACATTGTTTATTAGTTCTTTAGTCCTGTAGATAGTCCTGAAAAGGACTGTTTTTTCTGATATGTCGTTCAAAAGTTAATTAGTCCTGATAAGGACTGTTTTCGATCTATCTTCCAATAGTTGATTAGTCCTGATAAGGACTGTTTTTGTGAAAGCTATCTTTTTTCGATCAGAGAGTTTCTGTTGATTTTTTCAAGATTAATAATCTGTGATGATTTCTCTCAAACTGTTGATTTCGATCTGATTGTCAAATTCAGCAAAGACAATAACGTTGATCACTGTTGGCAAGGCTTGCGCGAATTGAAGCTCAATGCGAAGACTTCCAGTTTTTATAGGATGAAGTTGTCCTTCTTCACTGCCTTGATCAGCTGTCAAATCGTACCCCCACAAACAGTATCCACCGACATAGTCTTCTTTAGCAATATCAAATGATTTATTGAGTCCTAAGGCTGAGACAGCCTGATACATAGACAAATATGATTTCAAATACAACCCATTTTCAAAGTCAGGCTCAAAGGGTCTGTTATGAATACTATGTCCATTACATGATACATCTATTTTTGACAGATTAAAGTGTTGAAAGAAAAATGGATTGTTAGCATAAGCCCCATTATAAGCAGCATTTGTTACCATTGCAATGAAAACACGTTTTGGAAGCTGTCCTTGAAACAAATGATCTTCAATTTTAGACTGAAGTCCATTACCGATAGTAAACGTCTTTACTTCTACCCTACGGATAGGAATTTTCATGTTTTGCTGAGCTATGACATGATTTAGATCATTTGCAACAACAGGCAACAATTCAATATTTCGTACATGAAGACTGACTGTTTCCATTACAATTTTTGCATCTGGTGCAGCAGTACCTCCTGTAAGGCAAAAGTTTGGTGAGGCTCTGTTTAATCTAAGTCTGATTTCAACTCCATTAGGTAAATATTTTTCTTGCTGAAATAGATCAAGATGCAATCGTCCGAAAAGCTCTGCAGTTCTGCTTAGTCCGATTACACCGATTCTGTTTACTAGTCCAGTATTTCCCGCATCATGGTTGAGTGTTTCAAATTGCCCACTGGTGTCTTCGATCCAAAGTGCACCAGCTTTCAAATGCGTAGTTTTGCTGTCAGCATTATAGGACAAAAGATTTTCGATATATGCTCTGTACGGATAGGTATCTGAATTACCGCTGATTAGTTTATTATTTAGATACAAATCGACGCTGCTAAACATACTATGCAGGAAATTGTTTACAGGTGCCACATTTGAACCGACTTCTAAATTAGTACCGTCAGCTTTAACGATTTTGAATTTGATATACAAATACGATTGTGACAAATCTGTCCAATGTTCGGTTTGAGGTGGTATGATGAATTCTATCGGTGAATTGCTTGTCAAAGATGCTATTGGAAAATGTTCAACCCATTGACTTTCTTGCATCGTTGTCATTGTAGGTGGTACAGAAAGAACATTGAGTTCTGATTTACTGCATTCACAAGATCCGTTTTGCATCATTTTTATATAATATATATAATATATATCCAATTTTCAATCAAATATATCGAGAGTCCTTGATCTACTGTAATGATTTCTTTGTCTTTTATTAATGATCTTGCCCTTGCGAGATCGAGAAGATGAATGACGTGTCTTTTGTGATTTTCTTTTATTTATCCCCGGTATTAGCTGTTGTGCTAGATCATGAATAGCTTGTTTTCCCCTTGAAATTACAACTTTTTTAGGGTTTTCGCCACGTAAAAGGATATCTCCTACCGCCCCTAATCCTTGTCTGATTCCTTCTTTTTTTACAGCATTCAACCCAGATTTGACCAACGGTTTAAGCAATGGAGTCACTGTTTTAATTGCTGATCTAAATAGGGAGCCTAGTCCGTACCCATACTGATGTTTTTCGCCGCGATAAACTGGTAGCATTTTTTTGGTCAAATATTTTTATTTTTCTGTCTGAAATGTAACTTGACGATTGTCTTACCAATAATAAAATGAAACGGTATACCAGAATCCCCTGCTATTTGAATGTGAATAGTATCGAAATCAGATTTCGAAACGGGGACGTAATGCGGTAATGTAATTTCATGGTTGATATGTTGGGCTTCATAATTATTTTCATCTGATATGCTTGGTTTGAACGGGAGAACACGAAGTATGGGAGCCAATGTATCACCCACTATAGTGTGTTCAGCAACATCTGAATAAACAAACAGATGATTGTACCCAGCATCAACGTTAGGACTGTATTTAAATACCTCTAAAATATTTCTACTCGAAAAAATTATCTCATTTTTGAATTCTGGTGATCCTCCCAGTTTTAAAAACAGCTGTGGATGAAATTTGAATCCGGTTCTTGTTATATTTGTGAATGCCAATTTCGGCCGTTTGCTTGAGGATGAATAGCTAATAGACACCCCGATTGAATGCTTCTGAAAGATTTCACTTAGGTTATTTTGAATCAAGTCGTCCATTACCTCTATAACATGTTTTGCTGAAGTGTAACTACCCGGTGAAAAATAAAATGCAATTGACCATTTTACTGCTTCATCTCTTTCGTTTCGTTTTATTGGAATTATCTTCATATTATCTCTTTTTCTATCTGCCGCTGCTGCTGCATTGTATAAATTAACATCTGCAGTTATAATTTCGAACTTCGCTTCTTCTTCAGTTATGTTTAAAAACTGAGAGGGGGTAATAAGATGAACTAATGCAACTTCCCAATTTTCCCTGTCAATATGAATTGTTTTTGGTAAATGAACTTTAAAACAGCACTGTGTGTTGTTTGGATAAAGGTTTATCGAACTATCGCTAGGTAGAGTAAGATAAAACGAATTCATTTTTTGATTTAGTATTTTTTACTGTCAACGAGATCACCCCCACTAGTTGTTTTTTGTCCAGACTTTGTGAATTTTAGCCCTGGAGATGGAAGAATATACCCGAGTGAACTGCTTAACAGTATCAACCACAATTCACGATCTTGACTTTGAATACTTAAATGTACTATCGAGGTTGCAATAATTGCGTAAATGACTAATATCTGTGAAATATACGTAAACTGATTCTTTGGAACACGATTTCCACAGCAGTTGTAATTTTTAGTACTAACACTATCGACACTTTCTGTCCCAGTCTCAATGTTTGACTGCGAATTTATCATAATTGTATTGTCTTTTTATTTATAAGACTTTTTTTCCGATCAAGATACCAAATGCGATTCTGGTATCCAACTTTGAAATTTTTTTGGATAACCTTTCCAATTGACTTTTATTTCTTTGATTATTTTTTTGCCCTCACGTCTTGTACGTCTATCAAGAACTGAATCAATTTCATAAATTTCATCATCTTTTATCAATTGAAGTTCGTATTCATAATAAGTCCCCAAAATTTGTTCACCCTCTAAATCTTTTATTTTATAGGTGATAGGTGAAAATGTCTTGTTAACATGAGTGATTTCAAATATTTCTTGAGTCCAATTTGGTAAATAACCTTTATCAAATGTACGTTTCGTTTTATTGATACGAACACGGTCTCCAATTTTGAATTTTGGTTTTTTCGTCATTGCAATTGTCGATAAACGTGGATACAGATTTTTCGAAATCTCTGCCTCATTTGATTTTGTTACCATTGCAGGAGATGTTTTGATACTTCTGTGAAAAGTATGATTGTAATTCTTAACTAAAGAATTCAACACGTCAATGTAACGTCTTGTTTTCTTGTACGTAAAGTATTTCCACATTCTCGTTTTTAAAGTGCGTTGAAATCTTTCAACAATACTTGCTTTCGTCTCTGGATTTTCGGTGGTAAAGAAATGAATCTGATTCTTTTTCAAGTATTGCTGAAACTGTCTGTTTTTGAATTCCGAACCTTTATCTGTTTGAAGTGATAAAGGTTTCCGATTTGATTTCTGAACAATAGCTTGAAATGCTCGAATCAAAGTTTTTCCCATCTTATTTGGAATAGGGATAACCCATGAAAATCTTGAAAACACGTCAATTATGCAAAGTAAATATTTCTTGTTATCATTTTGTCTTGCTAAATGTTGCATGTTAGCCAAATCAGCCTGCCATTGATAGTCTATACCACTTACAATAGTTTTTCGTCTTTTGAAACGACGGCGAATTGGTTTATGTAAGGTATAGGTGGATTCACCCCGTAACCACTCTTGAACATCTTTGTATCTTATTCCTTTCAAAACAGATTTTGCAGCGTGATACAATTGCTTTATTCCAGTAAATGCGACAGTACTTTTGGGATCATAAAACAATTTTCTTAACACGTAATCAAGTTTAGGCTTTACCAGGATTCCCATGACTGAAGCGTTTTACGACTAGGGGTCTTTTTTATAGATTTTGGCGGAGTTAACAACTCTTTAGTATAGAATCGCCTCAGTCTTTCTCTTTCTTCAGGTTTCATGTATGGAGATGATTCTTTTATTCTTTTTGCAGATTTTTTAACACTTCTTGTAAGCGATTTCCTTGCACTTTTTTGTACGCTTTTTGGCGTGTGAAATAAGTGATCGGATTCGCCGTAGGATTCTTCATCTTCACTCACTGATTTACTCAGTGATTTACTCAGTGATTTAGTCAGTGATTTATCTTGAGCTTTTTGCATCCATCTCCATCTATTTGAGTTACCAATAACTTCTCGCGGTATATTGCTTTCGTGTAATGCCTTTGAAAAAGTTTTCCAGCCTCTAGGTTCAGTACCTTTTCTCTGACGAATTGTATCATTGATAAGATCGATGATATTGGAACCATGAATGCGTACACCTTTGTATGACACGACTCCTTGTTCGTCCCAAGTTAAATTATTGTTATCTTTTATCATACTCAAAAGTAACTCAGCTTTTCTTTTCATGGTTTTTGGTACGCTTTGCAAAATTTGGTCATGCAAGGTAACAGATGCTGATTTCTGTATACTGTCATCATTTTTTGTCATTGGAAGTGAATTGAACAAAGTTGGCCTTGCTTTTTGAACCGAATTTTGTAACTTAAACAAAGTTTCACCATACCTTTGAGCCTTTTCTGTTTCTGACAAATCAGTGCTTTGTAAAATATGACCCATATCCTGTCGAAGATGTGCTGCATCCACAACTTGCGGATTGGGTGGTAAACGAGGCTTATGATATTGCTCGTCTTTCCAACGATTCATATTTTCTAAAACCTGATAAGGCACGATAACCATTTTTTTAACAGACATGATTTCTATCTTCAAGATTTTTTTATCTATAAGATTTTATCTATAAGGATTTAAGTACCCCTCCTATTCCTCCGATAACGGCTTTTCCTAACAATGGTAATAATACAGGTGCAAGTAATGAAAGAAATCCACCTTTTTGATTTAATATTTGTTTTTTATTTTTTACAGAAGCCGATTTCGAAGCTAAACGTCTGATATGTTGTCGGCTTGAATACAATTTCTTCTTCTGAGCTGATGATAAATGTACATTGCCTTTTAAAACGTTATGACAACATTCCGATATGCATCTTATCACTTCTGGTGATGAATCTTTTACAAGTTTTTTACGTATTTTCGGTGTAGCCTGCATCATGGCCATAACCATTGAACCATGTTTTTTTATTAGAGGCGTTTTTCTTTTCATGTTGACTTTAACTCGATATCGGATTAAATGATAATACAACATCCATGCAGCTATCATTTATACCTGATATTTTTTAACATACCGTTTTTAACATACTGTTTTTAACATACTGTTTTTTCAAAAGAAAACTTTTTAACATACTGTTTTTAACATACTGTCTTTTACAGTCAGAATTACTTTTTTAAGAAAACTGTGAATAGAGAGCATCAACCAATGTATCAGCGCTAGCCATGGATGAATCCACGGGAACGGTTCTTCCTTTCCCAAGGTCAAGCATCTGCTTTTTTTCGTCAAGTTTATATCTTCCTGTGCCAAGGTTATATCGTAGCATATCTTCTATCATCCGTCTATATTTTCTTAAGCCTTTTTTATGTTTAGCCAATGTATTTGGAGACCAAGCGACGGATGGAATTCTTTGAAACGCTATTTTTTTGCCTGGTAATATAAATCTTGAATACTTTCTTTGGTAATTCCTCATTCTTTCACCAAGTATTTCCTCTCTAGATTTTGGATATTGTTGATGTTCTGAAATGGTACTTGCTACAGGGGTTCGTTTTCGGCTAGTAACAAATCTTTCATCAATCGTAATTGGAGATTTTTTCTTTTGAGATTTTTTCTTTGGAGATTTTTTCTTTGGAGACTTTTTCTTTTGCGGAGCACGCTTTCTTGGAGATTTTTTCTTTTTTGGAGATTTTTTCTTTTGCGGTGCACGTTTTCGTGGAACACGTTTTCGAGTTTGTCTTTCAACTCCAAATTTTCTGATGGTTTTTACTCCATCCCATCTCAGTAAGCTTCTGATAATAACACCACCTAGAAATCCTCCCCCTCCAGGTTTTAAAATGATTTTACGTTTACTTTCCTCGTCTATGGCTGGATCTGCTAACCGTTCAATATCTGTTCTATGTTTTGTCATGTACGTTGTGGTTTGTTTTGGTAATTTGATTTTATTTTCAATGATGTTTTGCGCAGCCAACGTAAACCATTTTAAAATTTCTTTTAAGCCTGCTTTTAACACAGCTTCTCTTTCATGTCTATCGGTTTGTTGGCTTAAATTTCGCAAAGCAGCTAAAACTGAACTCGATGTGGCTGGTAATGCCATGTTTACTCACGGGCGTGAATCATAAAAATGATTTATGTCCAAAATGTGATTCCCTTTTAAGCAAGAATTTTTGCATAAAGTTTTTTAAGCAGGAGAATAAATAATGGGGCCTCTTTCATCTCCTTGTGTACGCCAACGATGAAATATATCTGCTCGTAGTCTTAATTCTTTTTTTGTTTGTGAATGAAAATCTATGACTAAATAACCATGATCCATCGATGTAGCATCTTCATAAGCAGGTAACAAATGTGGGGCTTGCATTTGGTGAGCTAGTGTTTTAATCTGATTCTTATCTCGTTCATTTCGAAATAAAATCATATATCTGGAATTAAGACTAATGGTTCGACTCGATTTCGATTGCTGAAACATATTTTGCGTGATGTAAATCACACTTGCATTACGATGGTGTCCTTTTCTTGTAAACCAAAGTTTAATTTTTTCCTCATCTTTTTCACCCAACATATCATCAAAAACAATTAAATGTGGAATAGATACATCACTGACAATTTCGTTTTCATCGTCAGGAATTCCCTCCACGAATTTTATCAATTTGAACTGTGAATTGAACTTTTCTTGCATAAGATTGTAAGCATGCTGCCATTCTTTGTAACACCAAACAACTCTTTCAGGAACGATGTTGAACAAGTCTTCTCGATAGTCAATTAATTTATGAACGAACTCTGTTTTCCCGCATCCACTCGGTCCTGTGATGAAAATATTACAAGGGTGTTGAAACAATATGGATTGTACATCCATATTTTTTTACTTTTCTCGTTAAAGGCTATTGATAAAATGACAATATCAATGAAAATAAAAGCATTTTTATTGAACAGAAGTGAACAATGAACATTTTTTACAATGAAAAAACATTTTGTATTGAACATATTTTTTACAATGAAAAACATTTTGTATTGAACAATTCTTACAATATAGCATATAACATTTTTTTACAATGCAAATTCGCAAATGCCTCGATTTTTCCACTTGTCTTCATGTTCCACAACAGTTTTGTGCAGTTGTTCATTGCCCAAAAACAAACTATATACACTGTCCATACCACTATATTCACACGTTCCTCTAATTTCAAAGACGTTTTTGAATACTGCTTTTGACGAAAGAGTTGAAAGTACGATTTTTTCTGTAACATCTCTACCAAATAGGAGATACCCTTCCATGATATCCACCCCTTCTGCATTATCTCTTGATTTTGTATACCGTAAGTAAAAGTTAAACAGGACTGATTTCATTTTCAGTAGATTCAGATAACTTTCTTCTGGTCTTCCTATGATAATGAATCGCCATCGACTTGTGGTTTGCAACTGCTTAGTGAAATAGTCACTTCTCCACAAACAAGCTGTTAAATACCCTTTGATAGGGGTATCGAAGTTTGACTCAGTTATCAGCATTGTAATAAAGTCATGCATGCTATACAATTTACAAGATGTCTCTCCTTTTGCAACTCCCTTGTGCAATTTATCTATCCAAAAATGCACACATCTGAATTTAAGCTTAAACTGTGTTCCTTCATCGAGCGTGTGTTGTCGAACAAATTCTCCATAAACTTTTTCACGTAGTTCTATCGGTAACGGCAACATTTCACTTGCCATTTTTCACTGTTTTTAAAAACGTCTTACTCGATCTGTTTACCACAAAACAATGCGCTATAGAAATTTATTTTCTCAGACTTTTATAACCATAGGGCACAGTGTCAGTATCGTTTACAATAACTCTTTTGGTATAGACAGAGCGAAACGTTTTTGTCTGCGCTTCGCTGGTCACCGTTCTATCTCTATGTCTTTTAATTTTACAATCATACCGAATTTTGATTTCTATCGTACGATCCAAAGCACATTTTGAATAGGTATCGAAATTCACCACCTGCTTGGTATTGTAATCCAAAGTAATACCCTTCACTTTACATTTACTTATCTCTTTTCCATCTTTTGTTTTCATTTTATAAGCGTAATTCTTGGGTCCTAATCCTCTGAAATGGGTAATTCTACAATCAGGCTCTTCATCAGTCCATTTTCCTAACCTGCTGTTAATGATAGGAGGGTTCCACAATTCAGGATCATGAATGTACATGCAACTATCTGTATCAAAATACAGAACTCTATCTTTTAACTTTTCAAGAACGGCGTACAATTCCAACCTTGCATAAGCTGTTACGTAAGACCCTACTATCACGTTGGCTGTAGCGTGGGTATCAATATGTTCCAATTTTGATTCATAGTTAACCAAGATGAATGGACAGTCCTCGTCAAAGATTTCTACATGCTTTACAATGAAATTGGGATTGGTGACTAATTCGAAATATTTAGACGGATCACTGATGTATTCCGTCTGAGTCAATATTTCACGCTGGGCTAATTTCCCCCAAAGACAGTTCAACATAATCTTAGCAAACGATCTTCTCCCAGGGTTTTTTTGAATACAACTTGGATCAAGACGAACCCCTTCTGCCTTCTCATATTCACAAACGAATTGATCTTTTTCCGAGTCTGATTGGCACCAATTTGGGTAACCACTGGCTTCTTGCTTAATTTTCAAGAAATTATCCACATAGCCTTTAAAGAATTGATCCGAAACAGAGTTGAAATGCCAGATTTCATACACTTGCATTAGCCGATAGCCACAGTCAAGAGCTTTGAATAATTCAAAGGTAACCCAAGTTCCGACCAAAACCCTCTCTTCTTCACCATGAATACAAATGTTTGAACTTTCTTCTGCACATTTCATACAGAGTGGAAACATCATTTTATTGTTACAGTGAACTGGGAGAACGGGGTGAAACAAATCCATTGGAGGTAGAACTTTGCATTTGATTAAGCCCTCATACTGACGAATATTGTTCATATCAATATTCTCACTAGTCAAAATTTCTGGCTGACCTACAGGATAGGATTTATGTTTACAAACATAAGGGTACAGAGAACAGATATCAATGTACTTGATTTCCTTCTTGCTTTTTTCATCAACATCGTAGCTAATTTTTATGGCATTACATCTTCCTCCAGACAACCCCTCCCTCGGATCGATGGGGTCCAAATGTGGATATAACTTTTCAATGAGTTTTTTGTACTCTTTATCCTTCATCTTAGCATCGAATTCGTGCTCCCAAATGGTCACGACATTATACCCCATTTCTACGATATCTCCTATACGCTTAAAAGTATGATCGTACAATTCACCCATGGGTCTCCCATTGATAGGGTTGATATATTTCCGATCTGTATAACATACAGGACAACCATGATACAAATCCCCAAGGAACTCATAGACAGTGTTTGATTGACGGTGAAAACCATCTACAGTATATCTTCCGATTTGAACTTCCCCACCATTTTTTGCATGGCGAATATGAATACCTTTTTCCTGAGCTACACTTTGAATCCAGCGTATCGCTTTCATAGAAAAACGACGTCTGGACGAATCTTTACTTGAAATGATAGCAATTTGATTTTCTGGCAAATATTTGCTTCGCCAGACTTTGTTACAGGCATCGGCAATGGTAATTGCCTCTAAAAATGGACAAATACCCCCCTGTTCGATAAACAGCTTTCTGAATTCAGCACATCCCCGTCTTAGGATATCAACATCTGATCTACAGTATGATTCCATCTCTTTTTGAAAATTGAATTCCTCACCCTTTTGAACTTTGTCATTATACCAGACTATGAATTTCGACCTACCCTCTTCAGACATTGAGTCGGGTTTGTAATAAGACATATCCAAGTATGGCCCAATATAACTCCAAAAATCATCTGTATTTGCCCAGTGAGGAAAGTAACCTTTTTTCATTTCTTGAAGACCAAATGTGGCTGGAAATTTCGCCAGCCCAAAGTTCATGAAATTGAAGGAGTCGATCAGACGTACACCATTCAATTCTAACTTCATAATATTGTTTCCATTCATGATCAATTTTGGAAGTTTTAACCCAACTTTAACAATATAGTTAAGAATGAACTGCCCGTCATACCCTTTTAAATTATGAGCCATAGCTGTGACTCCTTTGTGATGTTTTGAAAAGAGCCACTTGCAAAATTGACTCAAAGTTTCTTCTCCTTGAAAAATAACTTCCCTACCCTCTTCAAATTCACTGCATGTAGAACAATGAAAATCAAGTGGTTTATCGATACAAGCATCACAGGCTCTATGTGCTATACAATAATTTGGGATGTGCACCCCTGTATCTTGTTTGCATTCAAAATCAAAGAAAATGAACTGTGGTTTTTTAACTAGAGAAGAACTCGTCTCATCATCGCTGTCGTGTTTCATCTTACTTTGGTAAGGTTGAATATAACAGCGATGATCAAAGTCAACGATCTTCTTACAGAGATGACACTTTTTCTTTCCCTTGCAGATATGATTTCTCTTTCTGGTAAGATACTGGACGCCACATTTTGAACAGAGTTTCACTAATTCACAAATGGATTTCTTTTCTTTACCTTGAACATTTCTGTGATTTTCAAAGCATGCTGCACTAAAAAATCGCCGATGACACTTGGAGCAGGCATACTCTTTGGATTCTGATGGACATTTTCCAGCACGATAACAACCTTTGCAGATTTTTGAGCAAGCATGATTTTCCCGTTCGTTATAACCCACATCACAGAACTCACAATAACATGAACAACAAAAAAAACCTTTGATGGATTTGATATAGTCATAATGGTTTTGATGAAAGTATAAATGTATGATCTTACTATTGTCTTTCACTTCTGGATGTTCAAATATTTTCCTCGTTTTGGAATGCTGGTCGTGAACTTTAATGACATAGTCTTTTTCATACAAAAACGATTGAATTTTTTTGAATTCATCAATTCCTACAGACTGTGTTGGTAAAACTCCAGCTTCATTCATCAATTTCTCGGCTTCAATCTTTTGAAGAGCGTGGTCTGAATGACGAATATTACTCCATCTCCGATTCCATACTTCGTTGTTTTCACGTTCATGGTAGCAAATTCCCACAACAACGGCTCTTGCAAAACATAATTGATCATGGTTGTTAATTTGAATAATCGATCGTTTCTTCTTGGCAAAAACCTTTGAATCCAATTCCGATGAATTATATTTCACTTTTCCGCTACCACATGGAGGTATTGTATGTGTAATGTCAAATGTCATGGATCCGTCATTCAAGACAAAATCTGTATTTGACTGTAAAACTCGTTCAATTTCATTCAATATAGTTTCACCTTGCAGCTGTTCTGTAGCTAAAAAGGGAATATGAATCCCCATCTCCAATGAAGGATGATCGATGGTAATTCTAATCATATCTGTCGGGTTTGCATCTAACTTTCGAATGATTTCATGGGTAACATTGTCAAATAATCCAAGCAGTCTCTGGGGTGATAATTCTTCAAATTTCTTAAAACTCACTGACAATACATGCGATTCTGTTCTAAATTTTCTCGACTTCTTTTTTCCTCTTTCTATTAACTCATACAGACTTTTCATATCCAAAGATTTTTCATCCTCGTTGGTTAGTCCTGAAAAGGACTGTTTCTCTTTTTTCAAAGATTTTTCATCGCTTTCACTGTCACTTTCTTCTTTCAATGGTAAACATTTTTTCTTTTTTGGTGGAAATGGTTCATCGTCACTATCACTGTCTGAATAAACTATTATTCTTTTTCTTTTACCCATCATTTCAGCTCTGATTGAGAAGGCAAAATGAAGCAAGCAAGAAAAATCTAACAATTTATAGACTCTTTCCTCGCAGTAGTGTATAAATAGAGACGTCGACTGTGAAAATCTCATTATTTCTCTGACCAATCTCAGACAGAGCAGTCGATAAAAGAAAATGAGCGAGTTCAAGCTGCAAAATACACCACCACTTAGAAAGAGGATGGCGTTGTATGTTAACCCATACACCCACGATTATGAGATCAGCAATATACCACCACAATATCAAGTTAAACATAACGGCGTCTACGTGGGATCATTTTTATCCCACCAACATTCTGCAGAAAAAGATGTTTACCGTATGACCAGTTACAGAGTTTTGGATCAAACAACGATCGACAAACGATATGGGATGAATGGCGTGAGAACAAATATTTGTTTTACGTGCAACAAAACAGGGCATTGGTCCAGAGAATGTCCAGAAAAAGAAAAGCAGACTGGAGAAAATGTTTTTGTCTATGTGGATCCACTCAACCATGACATCAAAATTTCACCAACAGTTGTCAACCTCCAACATATGAAATACGTCGGGGTAGTAAATTCATTCTGCAAATCATTCAGCAATGAAAATACATGGAAAAAAAGCTCACCACAGGATACATCATCCGTTGAAACTCAGACCATAGACATGCAGACTGACAACACGGCTATCAAGGATTCAGAGATCTGCAAAATAGCAGATAAATTAGAGACTTTACGGAAAAATCTGGACAAACAAAATCTCATAGATTGCACAAAAAACGAATTTTCTGCAGAGGCGAATTGTTCAAACGGGAAGAAAGAACCAAAAGATTTACTGTTGATAGAAAAAATCGACAGTGACGACGAGTCATTTCCACCAAAAAAGAAAAAAACTGTACCATTGAAAGAAGAAAGTGGCAACGAAAGCGAGGAAAAACGTCAAAATAACGAAAAGAAGAAAAAACGACAAAGCAAAAAAAACAACTGTTTCTTTTGCAAATCGACAAAACATGGGAATGAAATGTGTCCAGATATGGTATTAAAAAACAATGAAAGGGGAAAAAAACGTAAGAGTAAATGTGAATCTGACATTCCAAAGAAAAAAAGAAAAACAGCCTAAGTGAAAAAAGTTTTTTCATTCATTCTGTCTTTTTTACAGTTCAAAGTTCTATGACATTCCGAAGAAAAAAGTTTTTTCATTCATTTTGTTTTACAGTTCAAAGTTTTATTGTAATGAATATTGTACAAAATGTTCTAAAATAAAAAGTTTTTAAATAAAAATATGAAAAGCATATAAAGGACTTGACTTTGTTTGTTTTTGACAATTTGAAAAAGTTCTTTCTTGGTATTGGATAGCCCTAAAAAGGGCTGTTTTTAGCTAAATAAGCTATACACTTTACCATTTCAATGAAGGATATAGCTTATTCATCTTTGCCACCCAAGCACAATTATTTGTAGGTGGCACAAACTCCTTCAGACTAGGGTAAATATTCCCCATCTGAATCATTGGAGTGCGGGTTCTCCAGTCATGACCTCTCCTGGCGAAGAACTCGCAAAGCGCTCTAAACTTCTTTATCTTTCGCTCCTCCTCTAACCTTTCTTTTTCAACTCTTCTCCACTGTTCATCCTCTCGTCTTTTCACTTCTTCCATTTCTTTCTTATTATTCCTACCACCAAACAACCCACAGCAAAATTTCGAAAACTTCATCGTGAAATGAGTTAATAAAAGAATAAAAAATGCTGTCTCTTTTATAGCATGGTAGGGGGATTGACCTACTTTGATACAGAATTAACAGAATTAAAAGCGCGAACGTGGGCGAGAATATGTAGATAGAACATAACGTACTATATGGTCTATCTACAACGTCTAAGAGTATCAAATCCAAAAAATGTAACAAAACTAACGATTGGTTAACGTTAATTCTGTTAATTCCAAGTCAAAGTAGGTCAATCCCTCTATCAAGCTATAAAACACCGATTTTTTCCCATACATTCATCATTTTGACTCATAGCTCTCGAACATTTCGGAAGTTAAAAATCAATATGGAATTCGACTTAAACGATTTCAACTTAGATGCTTTCCTACCAGTGGAAAACAATGGAGACATTCTCTCATCGGCTATGAATTCAGCAAACATCATTCCGACGACTGTATTGGATAACATTTACGAAGAGACGAAACAGTTAAATTCGCAACAAGACTCTATGTTGACTCGGATCTTAAAAGAACTGGAAACATTCAACAAACATTTGGAGGAGCTTAAAACTTTAAACACAAACACCGAACGGTTATGGAAAAACATTGAGACACTACGCTATCAAAGACAGAGCATTTCAGCAGTTCCAGTAAAGATTCCTGTGGAGTTCGACTTCGATAAGACAAATCTTCACAAGTTAGTGGACTCTATCGTAACTGTTGTGAAGAAAGAAAAACAACCACAACAAAATCAACCGAGAAGAACAACAAAACGAAAATCAGAGGAAGACGTTAGCCATCTCCATAAGCGACATGCTGACCAAAAGAGATCTTCACCGACAGTGACAGGGCAGGGTAAATACGGGAAAAACATTGATAATTTCAATGACTTCAAAATCCCGAAAATCCCAAGAAGAACAAAGAAAAGCTGTCAGTAGAGAGAAAAAACACAGTCTCCAAACAAAACAGCCCTTTTCAGGGCTAACCATTTACCATGAAAGATCTATCTTTTCAAATTGTCACCCGAAAATTTTCCAAATAACCGGAATCTGGCCCATAGCACCTACCCGGGGGGAAGCACTCTGGGGACACAAGGTGGGTGGTATGGGCCAGGAGGGGGGGGAAGCAAAAATGCCAGAAAGTGCCAGAAAGTGCCATTTTTTACCCAAATCGATCAAAAATTTTCCAAATTGACCGGAATCTGGCCTATATCACTCCCCCAGGATAGCACTATGGGCCAGAAATTTCCCTCAGGGGGACTCGTATGGGCCAGCTGGCCCATGCTAGTCCCCTTTACTACTCACGTCAACCTTGCCTCTTTCGACGGCTAAAAAATACCATTCACTGAAACCCAGAAAGATATTTTTTTTCTTTTCACAGACTTTAATAATCAAGCGGATGGTATAGATCCAAGATCAGACTGCACGTTCTGTGCAGTCTGATCTCGGATCTATGCCGTCTGCAAAAGCCTGCGGTTTTGTATAGATACGCTATAAGGCTAAAGAAGTAAACTTAGGACAGAGAGAAGACAGTCACTGATGACATACCGTAAGCTTTAATCTTGTCATTTCTGGTCCATTTTCCATCTTTACCTCTAAAGTCCCCGATCCCTGCAGCGGTTGATATACCGGCACCTGAAATGAAATGGAAACGTTTAACCCTTTACAAAAAAAATCAGTGTTTTTACTCTTTACCACACGACAAAATTGTAGACTGGTCCTAATTGAAAGCATTTGCAGACGACTCATTAAATGTGGTAACATGATGGTATCTGTGTCTGAAAGAGTAGAAAACATTGTGTGAAAAGGTGAAAATGCTGGTTGCAAGCACTTTCTCCTTTTCCCACAGTGTTTTCAAAGGTTTTTCCCCAGGGTCGTTAACACTAGGGATCGTGTTGTAAAGGGTCAACGTCCCTGAAGAAAGAAGCTTTTGAAAACATTGTTGGAATAAGGAGAAAATGGTGGTACCATCATTTTCTCCTTTTCATACAATGTTTTCTACTCTTCCAAAACTTCTTCATGATTTTGAATAACATCTAATATGTCGTCTGCGATTGCTTTCAATTTGGACAAGACCAAAGTTTTGTTGTTTGGTAAAGAGTTAACCTTTGCAGCGCTAAATATATACGTATATGAAATAGACATTTTCAGTCAAATATTAATGATACGGGTATTGTAATTTCAAAGCTGTTTTAGACAATACCCGGATTATCTGGCAAAGCAGCGGACAGTATAGATTCAGCAACAGATTGCGCTTTCTGTGCTGTCTGATCTTAATCCACATATCCACATAAGCAATCAAATACAGGTTCAGAAGTACAAGGGTTAATATTGAATAACAGAGTCAGGTAGGCTTTTTTTTTTATTTCTTTTTACTGTGTATGTTTGGAAAACCTATCACCTTCTACAAAGCAGCCAGTAGCGAAGAAAGAGGACTGTCGGTGGTAAAAAAGCTCCAAGATCGTAGGGATATATGTAGGTACGTAGAGATATATGAAGGTGCAGTGGCGGTCATTATATATCTCAATTACCCTTGGAAACGCTTTTAAACATCAAACAAACATAAAATGTGACACAAAATATTGCCATAAAATCGTATTTGCTGCTAAAAGTTAATGATTTAGAGAGTTTTTATGCCTTCACACTATTTGATTTCACGACTGTGGAAGATGAAGAAGAAGACGAAGAAGACGAAGAAGGCGAAGAAGACGAAGAAGAAGAAGAAGAAGTGGAAGAACGATGATGATGATGATGAGGAGGAGGAGGAGGAGGAGTTGATGATGATGTGATGTAATGTAATGTGATGTAACAATGATGATGATGATGATGTAATGGAAGAAGAAAGAAAGAAAGAAAGAAAGAAAGAAAGAAAGAAAGTAAGAAAGAAAGAAAAACAAAAAGAAAGAAAAAAAGAAAGAAAGAGGACATGAGAAGACGAAAAACAAGGAGAAGAAGATCATGATATTCAAGAAGAACAAGTGAATAATACAATGTTCATACACTGTTGAGGAAAGTTTTTCTAAACGCTTCTGAAACTCCGAGAGGTAAAAAGGATATCTTTAGCTCATTATTTTTCATTATGTAACAAATAAAATACTTGTATGCCGTATGTTCAAAAACAAATGCCAAGTAAAAGGGTGGAGTATGAATCGTGGGTGGATGATTATTCAACCGGCGTATACATAATTACCTGTATCATTTATGCCGACGACGGACAGCGAACAACAAAGTCGAACAGTTGCAAGGGGTTGTCTCAAGATATATGAGAAACAAGTTCAATAAGGCCAAATATTAAAAGTATAGGTTTCTTTTTCGTCACTTGTTCATAATTTAATAGAGATATGTTTGATCTAAAATGATTTTCTTACGACACTTGTGAATCAAGAAAAATCAAGAAAAAATTGAGGGTCGCCAGCCTCTGTGACAGCATGAATCATTTGTGTCTTAAATGTCTTGAAGTCTCAATCACAATATAAATAGTCAATTGATATATCCGAATTTGAGTTTGAGTCCAAGCATACATAAAGTTGTATGAATAGCTTCAGTATCTTTCTTTCACACATCCTTTCTCGCTCCCTCCCGTCCTTCCTTCCTTCCTATCATATCATCTCATAGTATGTAAAATAATGCAACTTCGCCAACGCATAATTCTACGAAAATTTACCAAATACTCTTTACAAAAATTTAAAACATAACTTGAACAGCGCTTTCAGTCTGTTCCACTTAGCTCGGCATCACCAGTTGCCTTTATAAGTTTCAACAGAGTCAACACGATAGCGTGAGGTAACTTTTTTCTCTTAAACCTCGCTCGATTCATTCTTCGGAAAGAATCTGTTTAGTTCTCTGTAAATATCTTCATAAAAGAATTATCAGAGACCGATTGAAATTTACTTGAATTTATGCAAAATATAATTATATCTCCAGTCTGCTTCAACCTATCTTACGCTGTGATTCAATTGTGAACTCCGCACAACGGACATTTACACTTATCCCGCTATAAAACTAAACTGAAACTTCCAAGTCGATAGTAAAAACTCAAATATTGCTATTTCATTGTTTTTTTGGGGGGGGGGATATCTCCTTATCGGACAGTGTATATCCAAGATCAGATTGTACGTTCTGTGCAGTCTGATATTGATTTATAATGTCCGAAAAGTCCTTGAGTCGTGCTTAGCAGCCTAGAGGTAGTTTATTTGGCCTTACTATACAGCCAACAAACGAGGTGGATACAATGTCAACAAATAATTTTTCGAAATATCGCTTTATTACACCACATGATAATATTAATAGTAATAATGATTTAATGTTTGTAGCTAACTTGAATTTGTAGGCCTTTCCATCTTTACGTTTTGCTGTATAAGAATAATGCTCGTGTATCTTGTGCTTCAACATACAGAACGTATTAAGCAATCAGTCCGTAAAGTCAAGAAATAAGATTTTTTCAACTGAGAAATTTTAAAACAAAGGCCTTAATTCAGACTAGCGCAGTTTCAGTTTAAAATGTTATTACACTCATGGACGTAAGAAACCAAGTCGTCCACGTTGTAACTTTCAAAGGTGTCAGCACTGTAAAGAATTCTAATTTATAGGGGGGGGCGGGGGGGGACAGATACAATACAATGCGGTTTTTGCCTTTGCATCCAAAATTCCTTCAGCTTCCTTTGTATAATTATAACTCTATACTGAAGTCTGACTCACCACGTCATCTGATATAACCCAGCGTTTTGTTGACACTGTCCCCAACAATAAGAATTATAATAGCTAAATGAAAAAAATCAAGTAATGACATCCTGACTTCAGTGGTAATCGAACGCGTGAAATCCTACTACCAAACCAATATCTGCCAAACTTATACAAGGCTCTCGAGTACAACCGAAGTCGCGATGCCATTCAGCAAGGCATTTATATGCCCAACCTAGTACTGGTAAATACCGGAAAGGACATGAATACATGAACTGCGCCATGATATAATTGTAAAATTGTTGAAAGCAACATAAGACGCCATTTAATCAAAATGATTTTTTTTTAAATCCCTGAAACGATTATACATCCGTTGCGCATCTGTAGCAAATATAATTACCGAACACTTTTGAGACAACCCCTTACAAGTGTTCAACTTCGTCGTTCGTTGTCCGTCCTCAGCATAAATGATACAGGTCTATTAGAGATTTTCAGCTTTTACGGTTCACGTTGGACGGAGACGGTCAGTGACTATTTCAAGGGGCTATCTCAACATATTTGTTCAAGAAAATTTAAGGCCAGACCAATTACTTTCTTGTTTTATTGTCATGAACCTTTGTAATTATTCAGATTCGGAGGAAGTACCGACACCGAGCTGACGGAGCAGTCTTGGAACTTTGTTTTTAATAAAGTCATTGTACAAAAGTTGGTTTTCACGGATTATGTCCGCAAGTGGCCTTTTCCTTCCTCTTCGTCGGTGTTCCTGTTCGGGAGTAGTATCTTCTCCCGATGAAGAAGAAAGGTCATCAGCAATTCTGTCTCTAAAATCTGCTCTGCCTGCCTGTTCTCCTTCTGGCTGGTCCTGTTGGTGGTCTGCCCTGTTGTCCTGGGCAGGCTGGAGGCGACGCTCCATAGCAGTAATCTGGGTTGCTACTCCTCTACAAGAAAAAGAGGACGAATGTCTCTATAGTGAACAATAAACCCTTTAACTCTTCAGCAATTATGTTTACTTGCAACAGGGAAAAATATCCGAAGAAAATGTTTACCAAAGGTTTAATTCATCAGAACTATAAATCCTTTTGCAACAATGTATGCAAATGCATTTTAATCAATAATTCTCCTAATATGCATATCGAAAGTGCTCTAGCTTCGCATATCTCGCCTGTGTATTCTTTTCCTACATACGCGGAAAGACGTAAAGTTTTGACACGGAATCGATACAGGACAAACAAGTATAAGGATAAGATACAAGAAAGGTCCAAAAGGGACCGAGAACGAGAAGCTATATACTCAAAGAATTATGTTTATCGGAAAGAAACCCTGTGCACCGGTTAAGACTAAACTACATTCAGACATCAAATATAATGCTCGGAAAGGTTCGGAAATTTTGGAAACGGTAATGTCGGGTTTCACCCGTACAGTACAAAAGTCAAAGTAAGAGTTTTTGTGGATGGCATAGATCAAGATCTATTGATTGATTGATTGATTGATTGAATGGTGTTTAACGCCACTTTCAAAATATTCATCTATTTCTTGGATTTCACCAGTACTAGGCTACGGCTCTATGTTTCTTGCCCAAGGACACTCCCACAAAAAACCCAGTGGATCCAGTGAGGCTCGAACCCAGGACCTCCAGTTCACGAGTCCTACACTTTGCCACTGCGCCTCGCAGGACCCCCTCCGTTGCTTCTAGCGAATGGGCGAATGAAAAGGAGTTTGTCTACGTGGGAAGAGCAGCTGGTAGCTCTGATCGGATGTAGTGTTGTACTGGTTTGAGAAATGACCGAAAGACATCGTTAGGTGTGAATCACTTAGGTGCACCAGCCGCAATTTGACTGAAAAAAAAATGTTGAAGTATGCGTTAAACCGCATATAACCAAGCAATATTGCCCATCATTTTCATGGTAAAATTGATATTTTATACTCCACTCGTACTTCCCATGAAGCAAATGAATATATTATGATCTGCCACGATATAATAGAAAAGGTGTTGAAAGTTGCAAAAGCACCATTCAGTCAGTCAATCTCCACTCGTTCTGGTGTTTCTATACGTGTGCAACAAAGGGCTGCCTCGGGTCAATTGCAAGGAAACATTCAGGCCGCAAACAAACAAAAAATAATACCGTGTACTTACCTACATTATTTCCACCTTCCATGTTTTATTGTACTCAATGTGTAGCTATTGTAAAACAATGTATTGTACACGTTTTTTTTTTTTTCCGAACGCCCATGCTCTTTACGATAATCATGCCAATAATACTTTTTTGCAGGGAGCTGTATATTGAAATGATAGCTGATTTATAATTATTTCATTTTCCCCCAATCAATTCAAAACAAAATTTAAACAAAATCAAGACAGAATAATCACGAAATTTTGAGAGAAACTTCGGGGTTTTTCTCCCTTTTTTATGCATCTGCATCGAAAGATCGACAGTTTTATTTTTGTTCGTCCGCGCGTCCGTCTGACTGCCTGTCTATCTGTGAAAAACATGATATTTGCCTGCACTTTTTAGAAGTATTTGCTACAATGCTCATATTTGGTTTGGCTTTCATCGATACGCCTCCGCTGATGACCCATTCAATGTCATCTCACAAGGCCAATGTCAAATATCATGGTCACATTTCCGAAAATAGGTTTTCAATGGGGCTATGTCGTTTAACAATCTCACTGTTTATTTTAGGTTAGAATGGATAGAAAATCTAGACGAACGATAAGTTACGTTTTACCTGCTTTGGTGCATCCTGTTCCCGATATGACTCGTTACTATGGACTCATATGTATGATCTTAGAACTAATTCGACCCCCGCCTGACCCTACATTGAATATAAGGCATCGTCTACTTGGAATTATTGAGGACGCCCATAGTGGAAGAAATGTCTTTTCTTTTCTTTGTTCCCATCGCTACCAGTTCTTCCAAGTGACAGGAAAAACACCCGAGACTTTTTTAGATCTGTTGAAGACTCTTGGTATTTCTTCATATAAAACACGTCAACTTTCCCCTAGAAATAGAGTTCTCCTCGTACTTATGTGGTTAAGAACATATCCGACATTTATGATGCTGTCGTCCCTATTCGATGTACCTGTGTCAAGTGTGACAATAGAAATTAGACTTCTTATTCCCATATTTTACTTACGTTTGAAAAAGTTTGTCGTCTGGCCAGAGAATCGCGACTGGGTTGCCATGAGAGGTACTTGGAACAAAATTCCTGAAGCCGTCGGAGCCATCGATGGAACCTCACACGAAATTAACCGGCCGATAAATGAACCACAGGAGCAGTTTTATTCAGGACATCGACATCACCACGCAATCCATACGCAGATTATTGTTGACTGTCATGGCACCATAAGATTCATACGTAGTGGATTTCTGGGTCACCAAAATGATGCCCAGCAGTATCGCATGTTACCTGAGATAGGTGCTGATTTGTCATTTCCTGATCAGTGCGTTTTGCTTGCAGATAAGATATATCCAAATTATTTCCCAATTATGACACCGTACACGAACGCCCAAATTCACCGTTACCAAGGACGCCATCGGAGAAAGAGCTTAAAACTTAACAGGTTAATAGTGAAATACCGCGTGTGTGTTGAACGTGCCATGGCTGAGATTAAACGCTACAGGGCTATTTCAAGTGTCTGGAGACACAAACGAAGGTTTCTGCCTAGAGTTGTGCATACTTGTGCCTTTCTTACTTCTCGTAAGAAGGTTATAGGTCTTACTATTTAAAAACAAACTGATAAAAAGTTTGAGATGACTCCCGATTTTGGTGCCAGTCCGTCTCCGTCAACCGCGAACCGTACAAGCTAAAAATCTCTATTACGAATACTGCGTCGATTCAGCACACCAGCCATGCCCGTGTACGTACCTATATACTTTACTGTCTAATGCGCAATATGGAGTTAACAATATGCTAAAAGAAGTTAATGAGAGACACCTACGTGAGGAAGTATACGTGACTTGATTGGAAAAAAAAATCACATTTGCCTTCTGTTCTAGAATCAGTGGGGATAAACCCCTTAAAACCCCTTAAATCTTAAAACTTTCAAAGAAAAAAACATCGGTAGACTCTTGAATTCTCTGTAAAAGGATTACAAATATATTAATATATTTGCAAATGTGCTTATGATTTACGTCAACAACTGCCTTTGAAAATATCATTACATTATTGGATAAATTTCAAGTATATGAGCAACCACTACAACAAGAAAAAAATGCTCTTTCTTGATTCTTTCTCAATTTCTGCTTCATCCTTCAGAGCCATTTGAGGCAAAAAGGTTTTTGCGGACGACATAGATCAAGATCAGACTGATCAGAACGTGAAGTCTGATCTTGGATCTATGCTGTCCGCTTCTTTAGTCAAACCTAGATGATAAAAATCCCTCTGAGTTTCAGTGGAATGTATTTTCAACCGTCGAGAATGAACGAGCCTAAATATTTGGTGCAGAAAGCGTATACATCCTTACAGCCAGAGAGATAAAACGCTGTAAGACTTTTAACAGACTGTAGAATGGTTCAGAAATTAGTCAGCTGTATAAACACAGATGAATTACCGATATATATGGTGGAAAGGATAAAGACATATATCGGAAATTCCCTATTTAAAACCGAAAACCTCACAACAGTGATTTTTTTGATGGCCTTCAGAAAATGAAACGCATTTTCTATCAATCCTAATCTAGGCAACCTTGTAAGGGGCAACGTTTGACATGAAAGTACAAGAATGCTTAAAGTTTGATTAAATAAAGATGAAATGCGTTAAAAAGTGGCTGAAAACGAGTGTAGATCTATCTACCCACGGAATTTATCCAAAATACAAATAAATACAATTTTTAGCAGTGTAAGACAGAAACAAAGGTTCATTCCCTGACCACCAAGATAATGACGGACACACGTATTCGAGATGTTGAAAAATCAAAGATGTCATGATATCAACATCTCAATGTATTATCGGGCATTGTAGAACATGAATGAGACAGCACGTTCTGTGCACCAACTGCTTGAGTCTCCATTATCTGAGAAAACATATACGGAAGTTACAGTAAGACAAGCTTTACAAACCTGTAAACGCAATACAGTAGTTTGCATTTCTGAGCATTTGGACGATTCGTTTTGCCTCTGCTTTCAGCCAGTCGTTGGAATCATGAAACTCTGCAGTCTTACTGGCCTCTTTCACAAGCTTTTCCTCAAGTTCATGCAGTTTACCATCTCTTTGTAACGTCCTCAGATGGCGCCAACACTCGTGGTGAAACACAGCATCTCCGTTGTCGTCCCAGTTCGACTGTGATAAATACATTGCTTGCGTCATTCATTTTTGCACGTCTATACTCATTGCAAACGTAGAGGACTTGAGAACAGGAGGTCGCTGGTTCGATCCCCAGCATGGCCAATTTCTTTCCGAGGATTGATGATAGTCATTGCGACAGGATTCATACCTCTCTCACCGCTGACCATTGTTTCAACGATGGTTATGTGGGAAAGCAGCCAGTGGCTTGGAAAGAATATTGTGCGGAGTACTGGTAAAAGAAACTCCAGGAAAGCATGGATATGTGCACTGGCCGCCGCGATATAACTGAAATAATGTTGAAAACACCATACAATCAATCAATCAATCTGTACTTATTGCAAGGTACAACTTGTGAACCTCTTGTGGACACTGTAGAGATCGATAGATATGTGCCATGCTCTGGTAAAAGGGAATTTAGCGCATTCCTTGATGCATTATACCAAGCAAGTCGTGACATAATTATGATCCAAACAATTCATTTAGTCTAACAATTGACCAGAGGTAGAATGGTACTTTGACATGCAGAATTTTACGATAGCATAAAGTATCGCCCATGTCAGCCTGCACGGATTGCGCAGGCTGACATGGGGCGATACTTTTTGCAGATGCATTACGCCTCCTTCTCACAGAGCATGACTCATATGATATTTATAACACCAACTTTAAATAAGCACACTTTCTAAAATTTGATTTTGGTCTGATCCATTATATTCTATTTCAAATAAAATTGAGGCACATTTTCTCAGGATGAGTTAGTAATTTTACTTTTTCCAATTTATCAAACTTAATAACCCTTTATAAGACAACAAAATTTTAGCCTTGTCCAAATTGAAAGCATTTGCAGTCGACAGTTTCAGTGTAGCTCAAATGGTGCAATTGTTCTTTGATAGGGTAGAAAGCATTGTGGGAAAAGGAGAAAATGCTGGTTACCACCATTTTCTCCGTTTCCCTCAATGTTTTTCAAAGGTTTCTCTCTCAGGGTCGTTAAAAATCGGCATTGTGTGGTAAAGGGTTAATATGCAAAAATATCTTTAACGACGTAGTGTCAACCTTTCCTGCATGTATTTACCATACTTAATAGGTAGGTATAATTTTTCCCACCTAAAAGAATACATCTATCTTTGGAAGACCTATTTATGAGCCAATTTATTGAATATCTTGGCTTCGGCCTACCTTTAATTCTTTGGTTTCATCTGACTTGACTTGGAAACCTCTGACGTCAACTTTACCCGTGGCATCATTAACAAGCCCCTTATCGCAGGATCGAAAGCAGCATTTAGCCATTTTTCCCTATCACTTGTAAATATCTGCCTGAAATAGCTTATATAAACAGTTTTGTAAAGATTAGGTTTGCATTTTTTTTTTGTGATTTAAAAAAATATGTAAACGACCTTGTCGTTTTTTTTTTTCAACTAGTAAGCCCTAGTTACAAAATCCCAGTTTAAAATAGGCGTTATTGTTGCACAGATCAAGTGTTTAACTTGTTCCTTTTAACAGTTTTTTTGATGCTAAACCCTTAGGCTGCTAAGCGCGACTCAAGCGCCTTTCGCGGACAGTGTAGATCAAGATCAGACTGCACAAAACGTGCAGTCTGATCTTGATCTACACTGCCCCCTCCAAACAACAACAGCAAATGAAAGAGCAAAATTATCGCTTGAATTATCGACTTGAAAGTTTCATTTTACTTTTTTAGCAGGCTAGGGGTTAACCGCCGTTGTCAAAGGCCAATCTTGTCAAGGCCAGTTAGATTTTTAGTGTGTTTAAGAAGCCTAACAGCAGTGGTTCTGAAATATTTTGAAAGTCTGCTTGTCCACGGACAAGTGATGATCACAAACTGACTTGTCCGTATCAAAAACCCACTTGTACGTACTTTGAAGTTAAACATAAAAGGATCAGATGCACACAATACCAATAACAGTAAATAAACAAATAATCACCATAAGTTTTGTCTATTTGCTTTATATTTATATTTTGCATATGATCTTAATTTTTCTGACCTTCAAAATCTGTGTACTGTTGATGTTATTATGTATTTTGAACTTGTATTTTACTTCAACTGAATAAATATTTTTTATCATGATAAACAATACGAGTAGGGGACGAGGATTTATATTGTGAGAAAAAGCCATCAAGGGTTCTCTGCGTCGCCATTAGTCTGTATCGACCAGGCGTTTTAATTTTAATTTCTGGACACGAAGAGGCTTCAATGCAAACGTCTAGGCGAAACAGACTAAAATACTAACGCGTGAATACTATTTATACGGGCGAAAGACCGCGCCCAGGGCGCGGTCTGAAGACCGCCTATAGGTTACACGTATGACGTCATTCTCAACCCTGAGGGACTTTTTTCCCGCCATTTTGAATTTTCTTCTATGTAAAAAAAGTTGGACTGTATCCCAATCTGAACTTCCGGGACGCTACATTTCGCGGTTCTCACAACCAAAAATTCGCCCATTCCGACTAATTTTACAAAAACTCACCTAAAAGCATGTAAATAATATCGTAATAGTTTTGAAAGTTTCATAACACGATACATCTTTTGCTTAGCTCAATGATCTTTTATTTCTTCTTGGGAAAAAAAAAAGAGAGTTCAACAAAGTCAATGACGTATGACATTGTGTACTACGTCAGACTTGCGTACACGTATTTTGTAATTCGACCTTGGTTGTCTGCGAGGACCTGTTTCTGCCGTTTGATAGTCGAACTTCACTAGCTTGATCTATTTATGTTATTCGTGGCCTGGGCCACTTTTTAAAATAAAGAGAGTGCAATAAATAAACGGACCATCAGTTATTTAGAAATGGAGCCGCATGAACACGATAAGTATCACAACGGAGAGAAAGGATTTTACTCAAAATGCTCTGACGTAATGATCGGGATTTCCCATAACCGTGGAACCCTAAGACTAATTTAAGAAAATAGTCTCGAGAAAAAAATCGGACTCCCTAAAGTTGCCGTCAAGGTAGGTCTAAGTAACTGTTTTTCGAGACCTTAATTATTTCCCAACAGAGATTTTATTGCATAAATTTGTGTTTTAATATCTAATTTTCCTGAAACAACGTACGTCTTTCGCCCGTTTTTAGGCTTTGCCTATACACACAGTCACGGTTTGCTAAATATAGCAACATTTCGGAAGGTAAAGGTCGTATCAAAGCGAGGCTCTAACCTGATTTCGAGTAAACAAATACATGTGCAACGTCTCCAATAGTGGCGGAAAAGCTGTCAGACGTCTCAAAAAGTAATCTGACGCCTTTTGGAGACGATGAATGCGTGAATTTCGATAAAATGACTTTAGAGTCGTTTAAGCTCTGGTCACTAGCAGCCTTTAAAGTGTTTTTATCGATCAGAAAGAGAAGTTTGGAGGGGTCTTTCGAGGAACTTGTTGCAAGGTATATAAACCAGTAAAGCTTTACATGTATTGTTATCTTGTCTGTCCGCACCTAGGTCAACGTAAAATTTGTCAAGTATATCAATTAAAATATGAGTATTTCCAAATGTTAATGCAATAGTCCTATCTACATATTTAAAAAAAAAAAAAACTTATTCCTCCTGAGAACGCTGATCCTGAGCTCCATTATACTGTATGCCAGTTAATGATTTGTTGCCCATGTTTAATTGTCCATGTTTAAAGAAAAAAGAATGCGAAATTGAACATTTTATCTTTTTACTGACAGGCTTAATAACTTCAATTTTGTACATACTTTCAGTTCATCAGACTGTTACAGGTAATTACTACAGCAATTAAATCACAAAATATTTGGAAGCAAGAAATGGAATTCAATTTGAAGGAAATGTATGAATGTGATGATAAATGGTACATTGTTATTTAATATCATCATTATTTTATAATCTAATTTCAGATATTTAGTGTGTACGGTATATAAGAATGTGGTTTCATAGTTTCTTTAGTTGGTAATGGTTTTGTGGTGATGGATTTGCTTTCTTAGATGTATAGATCTGTATAGTTTGTGTACACAATTAGCTAGTACTTGTAGCCATATTCTTTGACTTAACAAACAAGCAACAACAGTGTTTCTTTGTTTACATTTATACCTAACTTTTTACCATATTTGATTTGATTAGGATACATGTTTTTGCCAAAAGAGCTATCACACTTTTTGTAAGTACACACTCACATAGGCTTGTTTTCAAATGCTTGATGTCAGTACAATTCATGCTTTGAATATATTAGTAGAAATACATACAGTAAGTGACAATCTCAGAGCTCTATACAGAGGGAGTGATTTTGATTTTAAATTTGAAAATATTAATTATTCTCCATTAAACCCTACGTTATGGGCATTCATTAGAATCATCTCATTGAGACAATTCTTATTTATGAGTACCCACAAAATAGGGTTTGAATGCGAAATAATGGCTTTAGAATACCATCATTATCCCTGTTATCTGGAGCTCTGGATTGTTTAATCTTCTATCCATCTAGATAAATAATTAAATCAAATATGGTAGCTTTTGTGATTATGTCTGACTAAGCTGCATCATGCATATTTTAGGTGCACGACATTTCATCGAAAGACAGTTGGTCGACAGACTTTTGTCAAATTGCCATTTTGTCAAATAACAAGTTGGTCGACTTTTTTTCTCAGGTACGACAAATGGCTGAAAGTTGTTTGCACTAATTACGATCTCTCAAGGTACAGATAGCTAACAAGACTATCTCGCACTGTCATTGAATGTAATGAACTCCCAGGCTTACAAGTTTTGCAAGACATAGCCATGAATGCAAAGTATTGACATTCATTGAGCTTTCATTGGATGTCTGACAGAACATTTTTTCAGTGAAATCTGATTTCTATTCTGTTCCTTTTCAATGACTTCTTTACTATTCTTTGAATGTATACTTAATCTCAAGTGTTAAAAATTCGGTCTTACATGTAACTTTGTTGAAAAGTTTCGACCAAAATTTAACTAAATAATGATGAGTCAAAGTAGCGTGTCGACCATTTGCCCATGTCAACTATATGTCGTGTCGATTAAAATGCCTTTTTCACCAAATGTCTTTCGACGAAATGACGTACACCCCATATTTTTTCTCAGTTTAACTCTTTCTGGAGAAGCAGATTGTAAACGTACTTGCTTGTGCATCTCTAAAAAATTGCTTTTTTAAAAATAATGCATGAAGCTGCTTATATGTAGTAAAAAAATACTGACACTGAAATATAAAAAACTCTTGACATGGTGTCGTGATGTTGACCTTGATCTTATTTTCCTTTCAGTATTGGGTAGATAGGGTTTAGTACTGAAAAATGGAGGAAACAAACTCCTTACACATTATTTATCTGGTTATTTATTTGGCATACAAAATGTAATTTCAATTCAACATCGAACTTGTTCAATAGTTGTCCATAATTAATGGTAACTTGTATAGGTATTATACCGTATAATTTACAGAAAGAAAATAAAATTTGTATTTTCCTTTTTTGCTGCTCTTCAGATGAAGTAGAATTATGACCGAAAAAACTTCCCAATACAGAATTAAGTGTATTGAAGAAATCAAATTTATACAGTATAGACTCGGTTGAATCTGTTAAAATGACCTTATCTGTCATCTGTCACTCTTTAACAGACGACAAAATTTAAGACTTGTCAAAATTGAAAGCATTTGCCAGCAACAAATTAATTGTAGCTCAAATGATGGTTTCTATTGTTGCTAGGTTAGAGGAGAAAATGCTGGTTGCCAAAATTTTCTCCTTTTCCCACAATGTTTTCAAAAGCCTTCTCTTTCAGCGTCCTTAACTCTTTACCACACAATCACGGGTTTTACAACCCTGAAGAAAAAGCCTTTTGAAAACATTGTGCTGGTTACCAGCATTTTCTCCTTTTCCCTCAATGTTTTCCAACCTTCCCTAAGCAAATTTCAATTTTTGAGTCACAGTTATTTTGTCGTCTACAAATTATTTCAATTTTGACAAGTCTGAAACTTTGTCGTTTGGTAAAGGGTTAAATTCGGGATTGTGTGGCAAAGGATTAAACATCACGCAGAATAAAAGTCTGGCTGTGGGTTGTTTTAAGAGTCTTGTTACACTTAATACCGTTGCACATTCCGTTGAATGAAGTTGCAAATTTCGTTATTTTTTTTTTCATCTTTTCAATCATAAAACAATGCTACATATATGTATAGCATTGAACTGTATAGTGGATGGGTTTGCCGGTTACTTGTGATATCTGTCTGTAAGACTACAGGTCCCGAATCATACCCCTCCCAAACGCCGAATTATACACACCTATGGTAAAAATAATCGATCGCAAAACATTAAGTTCAATGAAAGTCGTTAAACTGTACCTGCGACATGATGCAGAAAGTAATAAAGTTAATGACTCTAAGTCGTTTCTTTTTTTAATTTGCTTAACAACTAGATTTTGGTGTGAAAACTAAATTGTCGGGCCACGTTTGCTGGCATTAGGTTTACAACCACGTGACTGTTTGTTTACTCGCAAAACGGAAATGGGTCAAGATGGCGGCGAAACCGTGTTAGCGTGTACGTGTTATGGATCGAAATGGTTATGGGCCGAGGTGTCCAGATACAGTCAATGCAGAGTTACCGTTATTGTTCTTATTGGGAAAAGCTTATTGGGAGAACGCTTGATTTTATCATTTATTCTGATATGTATGTGGGTTGAATAGTTAATTATGATAAGAACCTTAAGTGGGGCAGTACCATCAGACACTGGATTTTTTTTCCCGAAGAAAATTTTAAAAAATCTGAATAATTATTGACCAACCCCTTTTGGAGCCCCTTTATTGGGATTGTGACACTTACCCCTATAGTCCACTATCTGCAGTGGATATCAAGAATGATAAAAACAATAAGCTTTAGTGGGGCAGTACCAGCAATCACAGGGATAGTTTTGGTTTTTTACCTCCGAGGCAATGTGACAAATATTAGATAATGACACAACAGACCCCTCTTGAGCCCCTCCGTCGGGATTGTGACGCCTACCACTATAGCCTAATATTTACTATAGGTTGCATGTTTAATTGTGTTAATGAGCTTTAGTGGGGCAGTACCACAGGACACGAAATTTTTTTTTATGTTTTTCTATCCCCGAGGACAAATAAAAGTTCTGATTAATTCTTGACTGACCCCTCTGAAGCCCCTTTATGGGGATTGTGACACCTACCCCTATAGCCAACTATTTGCAGTGGATATCAGGGATGATAAAACCAATAAGCAATAGTGGGGCAGTACCACCTATCACAGGGATGTTTTTGATTTTTTAACTCCGAGACAACATAAATATTAGATAATGACACAACAGACCCCTTTTGAGTCCCTTCATCGGGATTGTGACGCCTACCACTATAGCCTAATATTTACTATTTACTATAGTTGCCTGTTTAATTATGATAATGAGCTTTCGTGGGGCAGTACCAAAGCACGCAAGACTTTTTATGTTTTTCTATCCCCGAGGAAAAATAAAAAATCTGAATAATTATTGACTGACCCCTCTGGAGCCCCTTTATAGGGATTGTGACACTAACCCCCATAGTCCACTATTTGCAGTGGATACCAGGGATGATCAAACCATTAAATTTTAGTGGGGCAGTGCCACCTATCACAGAGATAGTTTTGGTTTTTTACCTTCGAGACAACATAACAAATACTAGATAATGACACAACAGACCCCCATTGGCCCCTTCATCGATATTGTGACGCCTACCACTATAGCCTAATATTTACTATAAGATGCATGTTTAATTATGATAATGAGCTTAAGTGGGGCATTACCACAGGACAAAAGATTTTTTTTTTATGTTTTTCTATCCCTGAGGAAAGAAAAAAATCTGAAAAATTATTGACCTACCCCTCTGGAGCCCCTTTATAGGGATTGTGACACTTACCCCTATGGTCCGCTATTTGCAGTGGATACCAGGGATGATTAAACCTGTAAGCTTTAGTGGGGCAGTACCACCTATCACAGAGATAGTTTTGGTTTTTTACCTTCGAGACAACATAACAAATACTAGATAATGACACAACAGACCCCTTTTGGGCCCCTTCATTGGGATTGTGACGCCTACCACTATAGCCTAATATTTACTATAAGATGCATGTTTAATTATGATAATGAGCTTAAGTGGGGCATTACTACAAGACACAAGATTATTTTTTATGTTTTTCTATCCCCGAGGAAAAAAAAAATCTGAATAATTATTGACCGACCCCTCTGGAGCCCCTTTATGGGGATTGTGACACTTACCCCTATAGTCCAGTACTTGCAGTGGATACCAGGAATGATAAAATTAATAAGCTTTAGTGGGGCTGTACCACCTATCACAGGGATATTTTTGGGTTTTTCCTCTGAGACAACATTACTAGGTAGGTTGGTAGGTCATCAAGAAATAGGTAGGTAGGTTGGTCGTTTGGTCAACTGATCCACAGGTTGGCTTGTCTGCATTCAGTAGGTAATATTATGTTTTTCCATCTTTGTGCAATTTTTGTCGCATGTGATAAGCTAGACATAGTTGCAACAATGTGGGTTTGGTGTATGTACGTCTGTGCGTCTGTGCTTTAGTGCGTGCATGCGTGCATCCGTCCGAATTTGTCCGGACCATAACTTCTACATTTGTGATTGGATTTCAAAATAATTTGGCACAATTGTTCTTCTTTATAGGTAGGAGTGCCATTTGAAACAAATTTTTCTGGTAGGTCCAAAGTCAAGGTCACACTTGATAGTCAAATGATAAAACTGTCAAGCATAGAGCTTGTCCGAGCTACAACTTCTACATTTATCAATAGATTTCAAAATAATTTGGAAAAGTTGTTCTACTGTACCGGTAGACACGCCATTTGAAACAGTTATTAAGATAGGTCCAAGGTTAAGGTCACTCTTGAAGATCTGTCATACATAGAGCTTGTCCGAGCTACACCATCTACATTTGTCAATGAATCTGAAAAAAAAAAAAAAATTAGGCAGGCAGGCAGACAGGCGGTTGGATGTGTAGGTAGGTAGGTAGGTAGGTAGGTAGGTCAGTAGGTGGGTTGGTAGGTAGGTTGGTAGGAAAGTAGTTAGCTAGGTTGGTAGATAGGTAGGTCAGTAGGTCGATAGTGGGTTGGTAGGTATGGTTGTAGATAGGTCAATAGGTAGGTACGTAGGTTGGTTGGTAGTTGGTAGGTAGGTTGGTAGGTAGGTCAGTAGGTAAGTCAGTTGGTTGGTCGGTCGGTCGGTCAGTAAGGTCGTTCTGTCAGTATGGAGGTAGGTATGTAGGTTGGTACATAGGTAAGTTGGTAGGGAGGTTGGTTAATGGAAGATCAGTGAGTAGGTGGGAAGTAGATATGCTGGTAGGTAGGTAGGTAAGTAAGTACTGTAGGTAGGTAGAAAGGCGGGTGGGTAGGTAGTTTGGTCAGTCAGTAGGTCCATTTGTCGATCAGTCATTCGGTCAGTAGGCATGGAGACAGGTATGCAGGTAGGTCAGTTCATCAATAAATCGGTTAGTAGGAGAATGATAGGTAGGTATTTGGGTCGGTAGGTGGGTCAGTTAGTTGGTTGGTAGATTGGTTGGAAGGTAGGTAGGTAAGTGGGTAGGTCATTCCTTGGATCGGTTGGTTGGTCAGCTGGGTTAATGGGTGGCGTTGGAAGGTAGTTCCATCAGTCAAGTCGGAAGGTCTGTTATTCAGTCGGAGAGGGTAGGAAGGTAAATAGATAGGTACATACATAGCTTGATTGACAAGTAGGTTTTGCAGTAGGTTGGTCTATCAGTAGGTAGGTGTAATGATTGGTTTGTAGATGTGTAGGTTGGTTGGTTTGTGGGTCGTCAGAAAATAGGTAGGTCGTTTTTTTTGTTTGATCAATTGGTCCATAGGTTGGCTGGTCGTCATTTGGTAGGTTCATGTTTTTTCCATTTTTGATGCATTTTTGTATTCATCAGGTTGACATTGAAACACGCTATTTGGGGCCACCTAATGGGTTTAGTGATAACTTATCTAACAGCAAAATTTTTACAGTAGGTATCATGGATGATATGAATAAAAACCTTTAATGGAGCAATGAATCCAGTCACAGGATTATTATTAGTCTTATATATTATTATATATATTGTTTTTATCTGAGGTGCTACTTTAATCTTCAAGTAGCAAGTAGACATTTACCAACCCCTCTTGAGCCTCCTGTTGCAATATAACAATAAGCAGATTCACAATGAACTGACTCAGGCTTCCTGGGGATTGTGACACCTACTCTTGTAGCCCAGTTTGTAAAGTAGGCATCCTGTATGACTGTGGTAATATCCTTTGATGGGGCAGTACCTGCAATCGTAGGTTTTTTTTTTTTTCTTTCCGCGGTGCAAAATTAACAAAACAATACTCAGCCAACCCTTCTGGTGCCTTTTTATGAAGATCCTGACATCAAACCTTAAATCGAAAATCGTCTTTTACTTCCCCTGAAAATGACGTCATAACAACGTCACGCGTTCCGAGAGTAGAGGGAAAAATGTAGTTACCACTACAAGTGTGTTTTCAGAGGTAGATCTACATGTTTCATATTTTTTCTCTGTAGCTTTAAATTCACCAAAATTTTATATGTACAGCTGACATAAATGGCAACAAAATAACCTGTTTACCGGTATTCTAATCTCTGCTCCCGCTGTCCGATCGTTAGAGAACAGATCTAGATCTAATTAATTTCATCAACCATTCTCTTCAATAAATAAGTTTGCTTGCAGCGTGGTCGTAAAAAACTAGGCAAATTATAGGCAAATTTACACATTACACCATACTTACCATCTCAAAATGGTGTTCGAAATCGCTTTTTGACAATGTTATTAAGTTTCGAACTGAATGTGGGCCGAATAGTCCAGTTAAGGTCAATACAGAGTTACCGCTATTGTTCTTACTGGGAGAAGCTTATTGCGAGAACGCTTGATTTCGGTATTTATAGACGCTTATACTACACAAAAGGTGACAAGAAGATGGGATCCGGTAAACCGCCCTGCGTCATTTCTATGAATATGCATGACAAAGTGCTCGTATGAATATATTAAATGTCGGAACTGTTTGTTGCCGTTTGTTTCTTTGAAGGCGGCGATGGCTGGCGGGAAACACAAAATCCTACACATTTGCATCGTTTTAATTGTAAGCTGTACTTGCACATGATTCTAAATCTAATATGAAAATAGGCAAAGCCTAAATACGGGAGAAAAGGCAAATGAAGACAAAATTCATCATTTGTGCCTCTTTAGACAGGTTACATACTAATGATCTAGTACAAAACAGCAAAGTAACTCAATGTTTTACACCATGCACATAATAACAAACAGAACAAATGAACTCGTATAACTTCAAACAAATATAGCAAACTAATTTCAACTATAACTTACTAAGCAGATCTATTGGTGCATGGCATACATCAGATTGTTTACTTCTGTAAAAGGATGAAAGAGATTTAACCAATAAATATGATTTGATTAAGACATAATGATGACATTAAATACTTTTCCTCCCACTAAAAGAGGACTTTTTTTAAAAATTTTATCAATGTAAATTGTTGTTACCATTAGGGCTAACAGATAAATGAATTCCATCGGTAAAGATGTTAAGATTTAATGACTCCATCAGTGCTCTCAATAAGAGTCCATTTCAGGAATTTTTGTAATTCCATGTTCAAATTTTTTGATTTTTTTTTAAAAAATCAGGAATTTTTTTCCGCATCGGTCAATGTGGTCTGAGGCTTAGATTTATTTTGATTGTGTTGCGGAATGTCCAATCCTAATTTCAAACCCTATGTTGTGATTACTCTAAGTATCCAGTCTATGTATGATTTCCTTGTCTCTATTTAAGAACTTTAGAAACCTAAAATTTTAAGTCTTTACCAGACAACGAAATTCTGGACTTGTCCACATTGAAAGCATTTACAAATGATGAATAAAGTTTTAACCAGAAAGACATGTCCTAAGGATAACCATATAAAAGGGTTAGAAATGTATATATATCTATAACAACACTGATTACATGGTAAGTGTTTAATTCGTTAGTCAATTATGATCGGCAAGTAATCAAAACAAAATTGCTAATTATTATCTGTGATTGGCTGGCAATGATGGAACCATGGCATTAAGATTAAATAAGCAAATCACTGTTTCATAACCGTAATAATGACAATTCATTTGCAAAAGGTAAACCAAGTGATCATGCTAAACCGTCTACCTTGAATTTTTTGATGCGCATGATTTTCTTTCAGTTTCTTAGTGGTTTTTGAAAGAGACGTATCGCGGATAGATATGGTTTCCTTCGTAACGACGTCCACGTTGCACGATGATTTTTTAAAGAAATTTGCCAAATTGCGCTGCATAATTCCCAAATAAAATGCGTATCGAAATTATAATCTGCCGATTTTTAGACTAGCGAAGCTATTCGCTAGTCTATAGGCATCATGACTGACCTAGAGTCAAAGTAAACCAAAAAACCCCACAGTTGCCAAATACTGCCTCACAGAAAATACTTCTTTCTGTTAAAAATCTTAATTCTGTTACATATGACAATTTTTCTACCACTCCAATTTGAACATGTAATCTTACAAAGTAATAAACTGAACAAGATGTCATTTACAAGGTACAAGATCTTTGCTTATATGTAAATTAAGTGACCTATGGAAAACAGGGAGTCACTTATTCCTACACCATTGTAACATTATGAATGAATCTATTAATAGATATTACCTAGGTAACTTGTAGCAAATCCCAGCTGTATGAATCCTCAGTGGACAGGGAACCCTGGTCATTACTTCAGTCATTCATTATTTAGATCATTGTGTACAGTTAAACTGTATCTTAAACTGTTATTTTAGACTTGAATATTAACCCTTTACCAAATAATCTCAAGTCTTAACGACACCGAGGAAGAATCTCTTTGAAAACATTGCTGGAAAAGGAAAAAACGCAGGTAACCATAATTTTCTCCTTGTCCCACATTGTCTTCTGTCCTTTTGGAATTGGGTTTCATCAGTTCAGCCACATTAAATCTATGGTCTTCAAAAGCTTTGAATTTGGACGAGTGTGAATTTTTTCATTTTGTAAAGAGAGTTAAATAGTTAACTACATCTTGTGCTATTGGATATTTACTAATTGATTACATGGTGTTTAACGCCATTTTCAACATTATTTCAGTGATATTGCGGCGGCTAGAGCACCTATCCAGGCTTTCCTGGAGTTTCCTTTACCAGCACTACCGCGACTGAATGACCTTATGAGGATAGTGTGGATTAAGTTCAGACTGCACAGAGCATGCAGTCTGATCTTGGATCTACAATGTCCAATAAGAGGATATATTTTCTCCAAAATGTAAATCTGAAATAGCAATATTCAGGTGTTTACCATCGGCTTGAAAGTTTCATTTAACATTTTTTAGTATTTTAAGGGTTAAACTTAAACTGGATTATAGTTAACCATTAGCACACACAGCCCCGGCAGCTCAGTCGGTAGCATACAGGACTTGAGAACAGGAGGTCATTGGTTCAACCCCAGACTCGGCAAATTTCTTTCCGACGATTTATGATTGTCATTGGGACAGGTTTCATTTCTCTCTCACGTTTCGACGATGGTAATGTGAGAATGCAGCCAGGGGCTTAGAAAGAATATTGTGCGGCGTACTGGGGAAACTCCTGGAAAGCATGGATATGTGCACTGGCCATCGCTACATAACTGAAATAATGTTGAAAACAGGGTTAAACACCATACAAATAATCAATCAATCAAATTCGCTAGTCTGTCAGTACTTTCAGTACTTTGATTAAAGAGTTTGACAAATAATTGATATTACTCGATAATTTCAATTTCTTTCATGTTGCATGTTTGCAAACAAACAACATTCTCCGATCTTGATTGCGTGTCTTATTAATTGCAGTTATCCGTTAATTTCTACAGCTGCAGTCAAATTAAAGACGGTTGATTACTTGCCGATCATAGTTGACCAACCAATTAAACACTTACCATAATCCGGTCGTAAACAATCGCATATGTGTCATCTCTACACCGTAATCTGGATCACCAAAACGCTTTAACATGATTAGAGAGTCTTTGTAAACCGACTTCCTTACATTGAATGGACGATATGAAAGTTTTCCACACGCGTCATACCCTTTGTGCATTGTTTTTTGAAAAAACGTCCGGGTTGAAATTCTCGGATGTTTTTGTCAAAATATGGACATAAAAAAAAAACGTCCGACTTTCAAAATGCCAACGTTTTTTCTCCAAATTTGGACGTAATATACGTCGACGTCCGCTTATTGAGAGCACTGGACTCCATGAGACTGACAATTAATGATCTTTCTCCTTTACGGATAAATAAGAAAACATAAATCCAACTTCATCTTTAATATTACCTTATTCACAGGCAAAGCATTCTCTCACTGGGGAGGGGGGAGGGGGGGGCTGAACCTTCTCCATATCATCTTTTTATTAAATTATGATTATATCTTAATAATGCCATTAAATAGAGGTAAGGATTCCATTAAATAGTGTTAAGAATTATTTGTGACAATTTTACATTGGAAGACAAAAACTTATGAACTTGAATTCAGATATTCTGTTAATGACTTACATGTCACCCACAGTCAACTGATTATTGCTGAAGAATCTTGTAAGCAAATGTATAGCCTTTTATGATTATACCAATTAGTAGCATTAACCCTTTACCACACAATCCCGACTTTTAACGACCTTGTAGAAAGAATGCTTTTGAAAACATTGTGGGAAAAGGAGAAAATGCTGGTAACCAGCATTTTCTCTTTTTCCCAAAATGTTTTCTACACTTTCGGACACAAATTCTATCATTTGAGCTACATTTAATTTGTCGTCTGCCAATGCTTTCAATTTGGACCAGTCTAAAATTTTGTACTTTGGTAAAGAGTTAAACAAATCCCAACAAATTACATGTGAAGACAGAATGAAGTTTAGATCAGAATTCTGTTAGTGACTTACATGTCACCCACAGTTAACTGATTACATGTATTACTCAAGAATCTTGTTTGCAAATGTATAGCCTTTTACATTATAGTCTTTTATATTATGAATATACCATTTCGTAGCATTAATCAAACCCCCAACAAATCTATATACATGTGAAGACAGAATGAAGTTTAGATCAGTATTCTGTTACTGACTTACATGTCACCCACAGTTAACTGATTTCTTACAGATTTGTCTTTATATTATAATCAACTATACAATTTTTTTGATAATTGATACAAAACAACCAGAAAATCAAACAAACTATATACAGTGTATAGTAATTATAATTTAAACTTTACAGTTAAGTTACCACAAAAGCATGGTATTGTTAGTGACTTACATGTCACCCACAAATATTGATTAAACTTATTATAGTGATAATTTATACAGAAAATTTAATGGTTTACATTGCATTCATTCATCATGTTTATGCTTTTTGATGACAAATAAGATACTGTGTAAAACATACGCTGGTAACCAGCATTTTATCTTTTTCCTTTAATGGTTTCTACTCTATTGACCCATTACCACACTATCACCAATTTTAACACCCCTGAGAAAGACAGCTTTGGAAAACAATGTGGAAAAAGAAGCAAATGCTAGTAATCAGAATTTTTTTTTTTTTTCCCACAATATTTTTTAATCTCTCTGACTCAAATTTCACAGACTGGGCCATATTTAAGTTGTCAGAGCTTTCAATTTCAACCTGTCTAGAATTTAGTTGTTTACTAAAAGGTTAAAGAAAAAAAGTAATGTAAAATATTTTGTTGTCTGCAACTCCCTTCAATTTGAACCAGTGTAAAATTTTGTCGTCTGGCAATGAGTAAATTATTCATCGCTGAAATTGTGTCTTTTAAAGTCCCATGAATTATCAAAATTATGATTACTTTCTGTATTCATTCTGTCATTTTCTAAGTCTTTAAAGATTGAGTTACAAAGGTAATTGTACCATTTTCTATATAACTCTGGTGATGGATGCACTCCATCATACAAACAGTCATAAGAAATTCTTTTTGTCTTTACTTTACTTGATCCATTTCTACCTCTTTTTTTAGTTTTACATAACAACAAATCCCTATCCCATCGTACAGAATGTTTATCATACTCATCAGTAAGAGAAGTTATACGTATTTAACCCTTTCCCAAACGACAAATTTTGGACTGGTCCAAATTGAAAGAGTTTGCAGACGTCAATTTTAAATTTGATGAAAATGGCAGAAAGGTCTCAAAAAGGGTATAAAACACTGGGGGAAAAGGAGAAATTGCTCGTTATGAGCAATTTCTCCTTTTCCCACAGTCTTTTCAAAAGACTTGTACTGCAGACACGTGAAAACCAGGGCTTGTTTGGGAAAGGGTTAAGGAAGAAACGTCTTGTTCAAGAAGCAGCTGCTGGTTTTGAACATTTTGATCAATGGCAAATATAGTTGAGCCTACCTCTTGTCATGTTAAAGTCATTGAACTTGGAAATGTTTACATGAGCAATGTGCACATGCTTTATCTTATATTTTGCTGAATTTAATGAATAATGATATTTAAGCAGAGATTTGACATTATTGATGTTATCTTCATTGTGAGTGTATACAAATTCACTTCCTCCAGAGTGATACATTCTTTTAGTGAGGTCACAAATTCCAGCTGCTATTGTAACATAGAAAGTTTGATTATCATGAAAAGATTGTTTTAGAGAGAAAATTCTTTTATCAACTAAAGTTTTAAGGGTTGATATTTTGGCACCAGGAACAATTAACAAGTGGGTATTTGACCTATGAAATGATGGTACATCTTTCAAAAATTTATCAAAGTTTGCCCCCCTTGAATCAGTTGCAAAAATGTATTGTTCCATCTGAAAATGAAATGGAAAACAAACATGGTGCATCCTAAATCTGAAAATAAGTCAGAGACAGATCTCTGTGAAAAGGGGGTTTGATACAAATTTGTTTAATTTAATTGCTAAAGGTTATATAAGATATAACACTGCTTCAACATTTTTTCAGTTATATTGGACACATAGAACTCTCTCTGTCAAACCTTTCAGTACAAACACAACATACAATCCTAGCCACCTGTAATAGACAGGTGAACTGTAAGCCTACATGATTCATTCTTTTCATAATTGACAGCTTTCTTTGACACATTACACCACTTTTCACAGAACAATACTAAGCTGATAAACATGTACATGGCATGACTCTTACGTAGGTGCTAGGATGGAAGGGATTAACATCCCTTTCAATATTTTTTCAGTTGTATTGGGATAGCCGATCCACCTAACAATGTGTGTTTGTAATTTACCAGCTGCACATCCAATGTAGATGAAAAACTGTCATTTACTTATTGATGAGAGATTATGACTCTTGCGTCCATAGGGTTGAATGTATCTTTGACTGCGTTCATTGAAGAATGAACTGAAATAGCCTAAAACATGGCAAATAACGCCCATAGGGCGTTATGTTTGCCATGTTCTAGGCTATTTCAGTTTATACTTCAATGAACGCTGGCAATGATATATTTCAACCCTTATCATTGCATTCCCTTTTAATTAGAACAAAAGATAGCTCTTGAATTTTCCAAAAATAATTCCAATTGCGTTTATACTTGTATAAAATGCAGTTGATTTGACCAATTGACGCATTTTGAACCAGTGAAATGTCTTGAATTTTTATGAGTGCAATTATTGACTTTTATCAATGTCTGAAATAATGTTAGCAGAGCAAGGCTTCAAATTAGCTTGAAATGGCGACCCTGGATTTATAGCCCATGGCATCACCAAGTGAAATATTGGGGCTAGGCAACTATTAATTAGAATTCCTTCATCAACAAAAATGTCAGAATGGTGCTGAGTTGATATACTTTGCATCAACACATTATGAATAGGAAATGAAAATCAAGAGATACATGTGTAAATAAAAGTGAATATCAAAGGCAACATTTTAAGCTACCTGTCTCTTCAAATTGATTTGCAATTACAAGACTGTTTGTGGTTTAACAGTGCCTCCCCTTGCCAGTATATATTGATGTATGGCAAAAAATGAAAATATTTGACAAAATATTTTATAATGAATAAAGATGATACCTAAATACAACTCATATATATGTGAGCTATCAAACTATAGACTTGCACTGAGTATGGCCTATGAACTAACTACATAATGATGTAAACAATTTTTTTGCACACCGACGCAGATGACGGCAGGACTATGACAATTGTTGATTATTTTTTCTCCTTATAAATAGCGTAAAGAATATATATTTCTCATTATTGCTATTATCATTTGATGGTAGCATTAAATGAAGATATTATTTACATGTTGTATGATAATAACCATTTTCTAGGACTTTGTAATAACATTACTTTCTTACACGGTTTGACAAACACAAAAATAGATATATCTAGATCTGCATGTGATCAAGATTGAAACAAGATGTGTTTGCGAACCACTTATGTCCCCGTAATGGCTATTTTTTAGCTCACCTGAGCACGAAGTGCTCATGATGAGCTATTGTGATCGTGCTGTGTCCGTCGTCCGTCATGCGTCGTCCGTCGTCAACTTTTTACCTTGTTTACGCGCTAGAGGCCACATTTTCAGTCCGATCCTCATGAAACTTGATCAGAATGTTTGTCTTGATAAAATCTCGGACGAATTTGAAATTGGGTTACACGGGGTCAAAAACTAGGTCACTAGGTCAAATCTTAGAAAAACCTTGTGTACGCTCTAGAGGCCACATTTTCAGTCCGATCTTTATGAAACTTGGTCAGAATGTTTGTCTTGATAAAATCTCAGACAAGTTTGAAATTGGGTCACACGGGGGTCAAAAACTAGGTCACTAGGTCAAATCTTAGAAAAACCTTGTGTACGCTCTAGAGGCCACATTTTCAGCCAGATACTTGTGAAATTTGGTCAGAATGTTTGTCCTGATAAAATCTCAAACGAGTTCGAAATTGGGTCTTGTGGGGTCAAAAACTAGGTCACTAGGTCAAATCTTAGAAAAACCTTGTGTACGCTCTAGAGGCCACATTTTCAGTCCGATCTTCATGAAACTTGGTCAGAATGTTTGTCTTGATAAAATCTCGGACGAGTTCGAAATTGGGTCACACGGAGTCAAAAACTAGGTCACTAGGTCAAATCTTAGAAAAACCTTGTGTACGTGCTAGAGGCCACATTTTCAGCCAGATACTTGTGAAATTTGGTCAGAATGTTTGACTTGATAAAATCTCAGATGAGTTCGAAATTGGGTCATGTGGGGTCAAAAACTAGGTCACTAGGTCAAATCTTTGAAAAACCTTGTGTACACTCTAGAGGCCACATTTTCAGTCCAATCTTCATGAAACTTGGTCAGAATGTTAGTCTTGATAAAACCTCGGACAAGCACAAAGTTGGGTCATGTGGGGTTAAAAACTAGGTCACTAGATCAAATCTTAGAAAAACCTTGTGTATGCTCTAGAGGCCACATTTGTAGCCAGATACTTGTGAAATTTGGTAAAAATGTTTGTCCTGATAAAATCTTGGACAAGTTCGAAATTGGGTCATGTGGGGTCAAAAATTAGGTCACTAGGTCAAATCTTAGAAAAACCTTGTGTGTGCTCTAGAAGCCACATTTTCAGTCATATACTTGTGAAACATTGTCAGAATGTTTGTCTTGATAAAATCTAGGATTAGTTTGAAATTGGATCATGTGGGGTCAAAAACTAGGTCACTAGGTCAAATTAAAGAAATGCCTTGTGGGTACTCTAGAGGCCACATTTTTCGCTCAATTGACTTGAAAATTGGTCAGAATGTTTTTCTTAATTAAATCTCGGCAAACTTGAAATTGGGTCACCCGGAGTCATAAAGTTGGTCACTAGGTCAAATTAAGGAAATACCTTGCGGACACTCTAGAGGCCACATTTTTCGCTCAATTGACTTGAAAATTGGTCAAAACATTTGTCTTAATTAAATCTTAGATGAGTTTGAAATTTGGTCACCTGGGGTCATTTTGCCTATTGGCTCAGGTGAGCGATCGAGGGCCATCGTGGCCCTCTTGTTTTTTAAAACGCGACCTTTATATTTGACCTTGACCTTGGTGGATGACTTTGACCTTGTTACCAAAAGATGTGTATCGATGAGATGTACCTACATACCAAATATGAGCCTTGTGACTTAAAGACTTTAGCAGTAACAGGAAAATGTTAAGTTTTCGAACAGCCGGATGGAAGGACAGACCGACAGATGGACGGACGGAAAGAGGTTTTTTCGATCTTTCGATGTGGGGACATTAAAAATCTCTAATTTTGTATGAATCCTGTGAACAACAAATTAGGCAGCAAAAGATAAAATTTGCCTTGGCTTTTCTTTAAAAACACACACTGAAAACTGGTTTTCAAGATTTGAAAATTAAGAAAAAAGGAGACTTAAATGTGTAAATGAAAAAAAAATTCAATGGTTGGACCCTTTTCTGCAACAAATCAAGAGATTGTCTCGCTATTGCATCACAGGCTAAACTGCAATGGAAAATGTCCACAATGCTAACAAATTTGGCTTTAAAATCGATCAAAACTAACCAAGCCAACTATGAGGAAAGAGTGAGATGTCAGCAATATTGTAAATAAAGTGGTTCAGCCCCAAATTCAATGAAGACAGTAAGAATATTAGCTAGACATCCGTCACAACAGGGTTTTGACAGCCGGAATAGCAGACGATGTAAACAAAAATCACATGATGCGTCATGTGACCGTTGCCTTCCAATTTGAAATGAAAGAAAGGTTTTGTGCATTCTTTACGTAAATTTCCGGGTTCAGGGAACATACTCTGTCGTAAGATTACCATAGAGCCGAAAGGAAACCAACAATTATCAACAATAAGAACGAGATAAATAATTTTCGATTTAGAATGCCGTGACGTCATTGTGTTTACAATCGAACGCATTACTTCTCCAAACTCACCTCCGAATAGGATCAGATCACTGGCGCTCGATCTTTATTCAAAATCGTTGCTCGATGTGTAACCTAATAAATAAATTTATTAGGTTACACATCGAGCAACGATTTTGCATAATGATCGAGCGCCAGTGGATCAGATGTACTGTCGGTAGAATTAAGACATCTAAATACAATAATCTCTTCATGCATACGTTTCAATTCAAAAATGCATCAGTATTAGGTTTAGGTCAAGGGCGACCCCGAGAGGCCGGCAGATATAACGAGGAAGCCTTTTTCTTTAAAGGGCGTGTCACGTGACAAATGTAAACCCCCCCTCCCCACTCATCACAACTCGGCCGATTCCGTACCTACATCTAACCTCGTCTGTATAAGGGAGGCTTCCATTTTGAACTACCAATCACATGATCTTAAACATGGCGGCGCCCCCGTAGATCGCTTAGCAACGACATGAACAAGCACTGTGAAGTTATTCACTTCTATCGATCTGTCGATGAAAGCCCCTAACGGAATTGATAAACCACGCTAAAAATTGAATGTACAAACTGTTTGCCGACTGAAATACTCTTAGAAAGATAACGATAGAAAATTTACTCATGCGTTCTTTCTAAAGAGGAGCCTTACAATTTCAATAACGGTAAAACGGTGTGCTTCCGGAGATGTGCGAAATGTACTGTGTAGGTGCATATCAAGCTACGTGATACAGCCGAGAGATTTGATCACCGGATCACCCGAGGTATGCCGACTGCCCCTCTCCCCGAAAAAAAAAACGACTTCGGTTTGCTTCTTCCGGTTAATGTTATCATCGTTTAACATTACGTTGTTTCCACAACATCTCGGACGTTTTTTTTTTTCTTTATGGCCTTGGGCTGAGTTGTAGACTGGCGCTCGTACGTGTTACCTATAGACGGGCTCCAAGGCCGCTTCGCGGCCTTTTCGGCCGTATTAAAATTACATGGACCATCCTTGGACTTAAGCTTTTCGTCTGTGGAAGGTGGTCAAATTGATTTTTGCTGCTTTAGTATGCACGATACTCACGGTATTTAAACGAACTGTACCCAAACCGGATATTGCGAGTAAATTCCAGGAATCGATTGGTGAAAACAGGTGGGTGTCTTTGAATAATTATGATCGACAGGTTGCAGTGACTTTGATGCGGCTTGTAAACGATTGTATCATTGAATAAAATATTGTATCTTTCAAGTAAATACATCGTTTACCATCTTTCGCCGTGTAATTGCTGATAAAGTGCGATACTCGTCTCAACTTGTTTCGCTCACTGCTACACATGCTGTTTACACAAGGTAATTTATACATAAATTCGTTTATCTATCCAACACTCATTTGTGAGGTTTTGTTTCTAAATGTATGCCCTTCACAAAACCGGCAGTATATGCCGACATGATTTGTTTTAATTATCTAAAAATGTATGGAAAGCAGTGTTGCATCCAGGGCGCGCGATTGCGCAAATCCCGCTGTTTTTACTTTAAGTCCCTCAATTTTAGATTTTTTCGGGTGGCAACTCCCGCAGACACGGATATAATCCCCCGCTCTGCGATAGTCTGTGCGCAACAAAATTGCATTTTACAAGGAAGACGCTCCATGTACTCGATTCCGGCCAAAAATAATAACCCGCATATCAGTTATGCCGGTAGCGAAATAAGGTCGTAAGCATTACATTCTACAATTTCACTTACATCAGTTTATCGATATCTTTCTGGGGAAATACCCGTATGACGTAATCGGCTAGAGGGATAGATGGCATTGTTCAATTCCTCGGATGACGTAATTGGGATATGTGCTATTGAGGAATACCCCGGTAGTAATTTCAACGCGTGCAGGAGTAAAATTGTGTATCAAATTTGAACGCGGAATACATTTTAAATTCGCTCATGTAAACGTGTAAATCAGCTCATGCTGATTCAGATCGAGGGTGGCAATTCTTTTGACTTTGAAGCAGCAGTGGCTATGTGGAAAAAAAAGAAGGAGAGACGTTTATTTCAAAAGTGTTAATTAACTGTAAGTATATGATATTGTTCAGATACTAACTGTTAGTATATGATGTTGGTAATTTTTTCAAAGGTAAATATATGCGACATAATTCCAAAGGTATATTCATGCTAAATAAAGGTAATTTAGATGAGTTTTTATCTGCGGTGCACTCAAATTGTTCACTCCCCCCAGTTTTATTATATGATGGGGGATCTCCCCCTCTCTGAGGTCATCCTGGATGCAACACTGGGAAAGTAAGCAAGGCGAACGGTTCGATACTGTACCCTTTTTGCAAATATCAAGTAACTGCTCTGTACATTACTTGCGAGTTCGCTGAAAGACTTCTTGCGAGTAACACACGGGGATTTCCATTGCTTTATACCTACACAAGGGCGTAGCGCCCATTACACACGTTACTTCAATGCGTGATACAAACTTTGTTTCGCCAATTATTTCTTGGATAGTCATTTCAATGCAGTTGTACTAAAGAACCTTTGAAACATTGTGACAAAAGGTGGAATTTGTTACGAGCAATTTCACCCTTTATCACAACCTTTTCAACGCTGTATAACGTCTAATAACGTTATACATATCACAAGTATAAAATATTTGCTGTGATTATACGTGCATCAATTCTAGGTATAGGCCTACGTTCAAAATGACACGACTTTTGTCTCATTGAAAAAAAAAACGGTACCACCGTTAGAATCTACCTTTAACTGTAGAAAAGGGTAGGCCTTTTCCCTTCCCCACCCTTCCCAGCTCAGCATTGTGTGCTTCGTTGTGCGTAACATCTTTAAACTGATTAATTTAGCTGATTAATCGTTTGACATTTGGTACATGCTTTTTCTGTGAACTATTACATGCAATTATTCTGTTAATTGTCATCTCATTCAGATGGTATGGATTTCGACAGATCATTCGAAATTGAGGGGCAGGACAGCAGCTTTAGCATAACCCATAATCAAAGCACTCCACTCAAGAAAAAAACATGAATGTGGCATCTGTGGAATTAGTGTTGACACAGAATACGATCTCCGCAAACATCTTGCGGAACATTCGAATGCCGATTTCCAAGAGGAACCTTTCGATCCTAGCCTTTCTAGTGAACATGTAGCTATATCGCCAATTCGTAATTCTGATTTGATTGATATAACTAGTGATCATAGAGACTTAGATATCAGCTGTACAGTTGATGTTCCACCGAGAAACCAAAGTTTTCATGCACAATTTGTGATTTTTCCTCAAAGTTCAAACAGAATCTCCAAAGGCATCTGAAAGGTCATACGTTTAAAAATGCACCAAAATTAAGTTCAGATTCCAAAGCTGAAAACCAAATCAAGGTTAGAGAGCATTTTAGATGTGATCTTTGCTCTTAGACAACAATATATAAATTCAACTTGAACCGTCATGTCAGTCGAGTGCATTCCGATGGACAATTGGATCAAAGATCCACGTATATATGCGAGTTTTGTGGAAAACAATTGCGTTCAAAGTTTGCACAGACATTTCACGTGAAAACATTGCATACAAGTGTTTAAACACACATGTCCCACGTGTAGCAAAGGATTTAATCAGCTGACACCATATAGATGACATCTTGCCTCACATCATGACATTTTGAAAGAAAAGTGTGATATGTGTTCTGAGTCTTTCAACCACAAGACAAGCTTGACAGCGCATAGGCAAGCCGTCCATGACAATAGAACCTTCCAGTGTTCCAACTCTTCTTGTTCCGCAGTTTATTCCTCCAGCAGAACCTTGCGAGACCATGTGTAAGCTGAGCATAGTAATGAGAGACTGCGATGTAATAAGTGCCCAAACACTTATACATGGAGGTCATCCTTAAAGTATCATATGAATACCGCGCATTAGACCTGTCAGTGCCGATTGTTAATTTTGTGGAGGTTGCTCATTAAATCGTACAGTTTCCATGGGGTAATTGCCAAAATTGTGAAAAGAAAATTATTAAACACGCAATGGCGTTTTTACGATCTTGAAGTAAAAGGTTTATAAAACATTATGGGAAAAGGAGATATTGCTCGTAACGAGCAAATTCTCCTTTTCCCACGTTTTCTATCTGTAAATGGCTGAAATTGTCGGCTGAAAATTCTCTTTTTTCAATTTGGGACAGTCCAAATTTCGTCGTCTGTAATAAGTTACAAATGCTCAGTATGTTGCGTTATTACTTGAAGTCTGTAATCTGTTGTTCATTTTGCAGAGTCCTGTTCGATAGCTTTAAATCTTTTGGAATAATTTTGAAGTCTTTTTTATACGAAATGGTTTCTTTTCTTTGTGATTCAAATTTTGAAATTTTGATCTTGAGGTTTTTCTCTTCGTGGATTTCCAAATTATGATGTATTATATTGCCAAAGTTTGTGGTTGACAGTTTGCAGTGAAGGCAGCTGAATTCTTCCATTTTATACCTGAAAACGTACAAACTTATGCTTTCAGGCACAGATTTCTTATCCCAAGAAACGTACAGAATATTTGAAAATAACTCCCAAGACATCGTACAGACAGATTTCGGAAACTCGCAAGTAAGGGTCAGAATCACCAGCAAGAAACGCACAGTCGACCTATTTTACATAGAGGCTTTAATTTTTATGTTCAAAATTGAACTTTAAAATACCCAACACCGCCAGTATCTTTTTTTTTTAATTGATTAATTGCACCGGTACAGACTAAGAAAAACGTGTTTTAACCATCCTTTACATGATAAAAGCCGATTTAAGATCGGGTGTAGTGCAAATGACGCTGTAGCCTCCGGCGAGTTTTAGGAATTTCAATGTTTTAAAGCTAAAAATGATTATGTGGCAGTTCATGTATTAACAAAAAGGTTGGGTAAACTATACATAAAGATTCACATACTTTACATTCAGCAGTATGATAGGCGCACCAGTTTCTATCTCGGCTGTCTCAAACGCAAACTGGATCTCGCTGAAATTTACTCGCAATATCCGGTTTGGGTACTATGGTGGCATATTTCTGCCACGAGATACGAGATAGCTATCATGAAAATTTTAGATAACTATCGCGATAAAACAAACTTTCCTGGAAATATTAACTAAATAACAAAAAGTTTCACGATAAAAATATCGCGATATTTCTAACTGTTATCACGATTTTTTTTTTACGCTCGTGCCCACAACTGACATTCACGGTACCTATAATTAGATACGGTTTCGGATCATCTTTGTCTCCTGTACAGTGAAAAACTTCCGAGTTCATCCAAATGGTGATTTTTCTATTTATAGATATCGAGAAACGGGTAGAACTATGGTGATAATTTTACCTCGATGTCAGCTTCGTGCACAAATGAGAAATAATCAACATAAAATTTTCTAGATAACAATGTTTATCGTGATATTTTTTTTTTCAGAAAACTTTTCTCTATCTAGATAAAATTTCCAGGAAACTTGGAATTATCGTAAAAGTTTTCTAAAATTATCACGATAGCTATCTCGTATCTCGCGGCAGAAATATGCCACCATAGGGTACAGTTCGTTTATATACTGTGATACTGAGAGAAAGAATCGTTCCCTAAAATATTCGCCTTCTGTAAAATTTACGATTTTAACAGTACTTTCCAAGGGCCAGTGCTCTTATTTCACCCTGTACAACTCAATCCCGAATACTATCGACCCTAATGAAGATGGCTTTTGAAAACAGAGTGGAAAAAGGAGAAAATGCTGGTAACCAACATTTTCTCCTTTTTCCACAATGTTTTCTACCCTTCAAAAAACAAATTTCGATTTTTCAGCCACATTTTTTGGTCGTCTGCTAATTCTTTAAATTTGGACAGGTCTTGAATTTTGTCGTTTGGTAAAGATTTAGGCATTCCGTAAATGTTTTACACAAGCGCACTGAAGCCACTGGCTGCTTTTCCACAGTGGAAAAAAATTGGTTGAGTGCGGTGTGTGATGGAGAATTAATCCTGTTTAGTGATTGTTTTATAGCCTATCTAAAATTCAGTTAGCCTACACTGAGTAACAGCTCATCTCTTTTCACATATTTCATGGGGTCCTGCGTGGTTCAGTGGTAAAGTGTGGGACTCGTGATCCGGAGGCCCTGGGTTCGAGCCCCATACGATCCGCTGGGTTTTTCGTTGGAGTGTCCCTGGGCAAGACGCTTCAGAGCCCTAGCCTAGTACCGGTGGAACCGATGAATACATGAATATAGGAGCTGTCACCGTGATATAATGTTGAAAGAGGCGTAAAACACCATTCAGTCATTCACATATTTTATAATTTCCACATATGTTGAATGCCTTGCCCAAGGACACTTGTGACAAACCTATCACCCGAGCTGAGGATCAAACTCTTGATTCCTGGGTATCTACTTTCTCACCCTATCCACTTGGCCATGCAGGATTGATCAAATTTTTTGTTAATTTATAGTTGACACCATAGGGTCGATTCCCCATCCCTCCATAGACATGTTATGGGGGGATAGAAAGACTAAAGTAATGTTAGATTGCCAGCCCTGGGAATCAAACCGACTCCCTAAAGTGGCCAGAGACTTCTCATTTACAATACATGCGCCATGACTTGAGCTAGTATTTCGGCCGTCAGCTTTGATTTGGACTAAGCAGGCCATGCAGGACCTGCTGCATTAACAATAAATAGTGAGATGAAACAAGATCACAGGTCAACTATGTACTCTACAGAAAGAGTCATATTTTGGCTTACTGAGTGATACGCTGACTTGAGTGATACTCTTACAGTGGTACATGACTGTATAACCTGCTTTTCTTGAAAAAAAAAAAATCCCCACATTTCTTTAAATTCTAGGTAAATGGTCACTTATTTGTACTGCCTTGTCCCACAGTGGGTATTAAATGCCATTGGGAGAATAAAAACTTGCAGTCTGCCCAGATATTGGAACCAAATTCTTATCAATACTTTAATGTCTAAACTACCTGATCACCTTTTATGATCTATACATGTGTGTGTGTTCTTTCTTACAACGACATTTAACATTTAGCTAAGTCAACTTTTTGATCTTTTTCAGATACAATGAAAATGAAACTGACAGAAATACAATTGCCTATTTTGAGTGTTCATTCAGCTGAAAACAGCAAAATGTGTGTAGTGGGTATTGAGTGGACAAAGTTTGATGTCACAATAATTTTATTATGAAGCAACTGGCAGGATGACATGGTAAACTTTTTACTGAATAGCTGAATGAAGATTACTTTCATTCAAATACATGTAATCATGCTTTCATGGACTCAGCTGTATTGGACCATTTTGAAGCAAGTCCCATTAAGATTCTCAGTTAATGGCTCAATGGTTATGCTATTGACACAGGAGACCTAGACTACATTGGGAAAGCCATTACGTCTGTTTGTTATGTAGTATTTGCCTTTTTATTATGACCTGACTGGGGATCAAAACAGTGAACCTCTGCACCAGACAGTGTAATAACTATCTCATGCTAGTAGTCAATATAATCAAGGCAATGAAACCACCATACTTGAAATGGAAAAAGGTTAGTTTATGGTATTTTCAAAATCCATGAAATGTACCAAGTCAAAACACTCAGAATACTGGTTTTTCTTATTTAAGAGTTGTTGAATTACAAATACTGGTAACAAAAAGGTAAAAAGTATTACATGACAGTAGGAACAGGTTTAGGAAACTTTTGAAAGCTTAAACTCGTTAGATGGCCGGACCATTTTCCCCCATCTAGTCAAAGCTTTAAAAAGTTAAGTGAAAAGTTAAACTGAAATAAAATAAACAGCAAAATATAAACCTGCCTAAGCATTATTCTTAGTTGGTCTCAAGCCCTGGCAAAGGGGTTTATAAACATCATACAAGACTGAAATTGCAGCCATATATTTTTCTATAGCATTCCCCCCTTCTTCTTCTGAAAATACTTATTTCCTGGTTGTAGGTCATTGCTGCGCTCTAAAGAGACAAGAAGAAAATGGTAATTTGCACTGTGCCATTATACAAAGTTGTACTTTGGGATGTGAATAAAGTGACTAGAGGACACAGTCGGCTCAAGAGGAAGGTAAAATAGTTTGTAATTTGGACTCAACATTTATCCTTTTTAAATCTTTTGCTAATTGTAATTACTAGGAGTAGAAGTGCCATTTGAAACATTTGTTCAGGTAGGTCCAATGTCAGGGTCACTCTTGAAGGTCAAATGATAAAATTGACCTACAATTACATATAGCTTTTCTGTACTACCACTTACATTTATGGGTAGATTTCAAAATGATTTGGCACAATTGTTGTCCTTTAGGAGCGCCATTTGAAACATTTGCTCTGGCAGGTACAAGGTCAAGGTCACACTTGAAGGTCAAATGATAAAAATTGTCATTCATGAAGCCTGTCCAAGCTACAACTTCTCTATTTATGAATGGATTCAAAATAATTTGGCACAATTGTTCTCCGTTTTGTTTAGAATTGCCATTTGAAGCATTTTTTCTGGTAAGTCCAAGGTCAATGTCACACTTGAAGGTCAAATAAAATTATCATGTTTAGAGCTTGTCCGAGCTACAACTTATATATGGACGGATTCATAATAATTTGGCACAGTTGTTCTCCTTTACCAGCAGACATGCCATTTGAATCATTTGTTCAGGTAAGTCAAATGTCAAGGTCACATGAAGGTCAAATGATAATGTTGTCTTAAATGGAGCTTCTCTGAGCCACAATTTCTATATTTATGGATCAATTTAATGATTATTTGGCACAATTGTTCTACTTTACCAGTAAAATCATTTGCTCAGGTAGGTTCAAGGTCAAGGTCACCCTCCAAGGTCAAATGGTAATACTGTCATACATAGAACTTGTCTGCTCGGTTACAATTTCTACATTTATCAATGGATTTAAAAATAACTTTAGACAAGTGTCCTCCCTTACCAGTAGAAGAGTCCATTGAATCACTTGTTCAGGTAGATCCAAGGTAAAGGTCACACTGAAAGGTCAACTTACAAAATTGTCATTAATAGAGCATGTCTGAGCCATAAATTTTACGTTTTAGATGGATTTCAAAATTATTGGGCACAATTATTCTCCTTTATGAGTAGATGTGTCATTTAAAATATTCAATCAAATAGGTCCGCAATCAAGGTCACACTTTAACTTCAAATGATAAACTATCATAAATACATCTTGTCTGAGCCATAACTTCTACACATAAGGATGGATTTCAAAATAAATTTGTGTAATTACTCTCCTTTATGAGTAGATGTGCCAGTTCTTAAATTTGTTCATAAGTTTACCACTGAAGTCTGCATTTTATCCATTTCCTTTGAATTTGATCTAGGATCATTTGTATCATAATGCGTTGAAGTGTATGAAACAGGAAAAAATTGAACTAGCAAATCAAACAAATCAACATGCTGTCATAATGCTGTCACCCTGACAGGCATGGATTCACCTCAAGCCTACCTCAAATTTTCCCTCTCCCATTATTATTATTATTTTTTTTTTGTGGGGGGGGGGGGGTTCTGTTATTTTTCATTATAAGTTCAATACAGATGTTAGGAAATAGCGAAATTTAGACATCTTCCAAGTCTGGAATACTTTTATGAACATGATATCTTTAAATGTGACATCAGGATTGACTGTTTGAACTCTGAAATAGAATTTCCATATATCGGTTACAGCTGATAGTTCATGGGAAAATTTATAATTATTTTAACTCTTACGTCTGTACTTCACATTATGATATATTAGTAACTGACAGTGTTATTTGCCCTCATGGGCCTTTAGGCCTTTTAAGTGCTCATGTGACATGTTGCTGAATTGTTATTGGTAGTGTTCGAGTCGTTTTCAAGCAAGAGTTTTAGTTACAGAAGTGTCTGAAAAGCGCCTATTAAAACTGTCGCCAATAGCCATTTATCCTTCGGTCTACAGGTAGAAAATGCATCTAGATCCTGAGGCTAAAACTCCCGTAGAGAGTTTGGAAGTCATTGTATCAAGTCTAAGCCATATAATGCCTAAGACTGTGACACAGTGAGAGTGATAGAACTCAGGATAAAGATGATCTTTTCATTGATAGTATTCCAGTAACAAGATAATGTTTCCACTACTAAAAGGACTACTTTAAAATAGTGCTTTTAAGCTGCTTTTAACTAACTTAAATTCTATTCATGGGGGGAAAATACCCAGAAAATTAGTCTGCATGTTGGAAATGGCTTCTTGGTGATGAAAAAGAATTTTTTCAAAGCATGTGATGTATTTGTTAAAAAAACTGAATTGATCCTGAAATTGGTCTTCTGTTTACTTTGATACTGTCTGTAAACCTTTCACCCTTTACCAAACAATCCTGATTGTTAATGACCCTGATGAAGAAGGCTTCTGAAAATAGTGAAAAAGAGAAAATGCTTGTAACAAGCATTTATTTCCTCCTTTCCCACAATGTTTTCAACCCTTTTAAAGACAAATCCTTTTGTTTGAGACATATTTTCTTTGTTGTCTGCAAATGCTTTCAACTTGGACAAGATTTTGACAGTCAGTAAAGAGCCAATAGGATTTTCTAACCAGATTTCCAATCATATATTTTCAGTTTGTAAACAAAATCAACAAAATGGAAACCTCAATGGCAGCCAATTGAAGAACTGTGTACACATATTTATACAGCTATGGAACCCTTCGGAATGTGTTGGTGGAGAAACAAGTAATCTGACAGATGTGCTGCAATGATTTCTTTACTTCTCTGACTACTTTGACTGTGGAGCAATATGATCAGTAACAGCTTAGGAGATGAGTGGATCCCAATGATATATAGGACATGTTCATCACCACAAAGTTTAAATCAGTATCTGTGTTATGCTGGTATTCCATGTATTGTGTAGGTAAAAGGGTATTGCTGTCTTAGAGACTTAAACTAGGACTGGTGGTATTTAACCCTTTTACCACACAATGCGCCTTTTAACGACCCCAAAGAAGAATGGTTTTGAAAACGTTGTGGGAAAAGGAGAAAATGCTGGTAACCAGCATTTTCTTCTTTTCCCACTATGTTTTCCACCCTGTCAAAGACAAGCCCTATTATTTGAACCTCATTTAATTTGAGGCCAGCAAATGCTTTTAATTTAGACGAGTCAAAATGCTTTTAATTTGGATGAGTCAAAAATATTGCGGTGTAGCAAAGGGTTAAATTACGAATAATTTAAAGGAAAGATCATAATGTTCAGTAAAACAATCACTTTTTCCATAAAATAAAATCAGTCAAAAATGTTTTTTAGCTGGCCTAATCATAAATTTCTTGTGAGGGGGGATGCAATTTCTTGGGAGGGGGAGCCTATTGTGATTGGCCTTTACCTTCACAGTCCTTGTCAGCTTTTGCTTAATTTTATCTTCTTCTCAAAAGCAGTTTCACAGAAGTGTTGCTTTGCCTATTCTGCACAAAATGGGTCTTAACTCAGAACTGTTCAGCTCCACTGAACGAGATGATCACTCTAGCTAAATACATGTAGACAAAAGGTAGAAGCAATTCTTTTATGCAAACGGATAGAGAAATTATTGTAGATGGGCATTCCTTTGGTGTTTTTGTCTCAAAAATGCTCAACGTGTTCTATCAAGCTGAAAAAGAATATCATAATGCACCTTATATTAACTGTGATAGCAACTTTACTTTTTACGTCCCTAAAAAAAAAATTTAGGAGCATATAAACTAGTTTTTGCTTAGTCCATCGGTCTGGTTCGTGTCAGGGCAATAACCTTTTCCCTGTTTGAGGCAATGACTTTTTTCACATGAAATTGACGTGTCATGCACAAAATTCAGGTCCAAAGGTTAAAGGTCAAGGTCACAGGAATGTCAAATGTGTTGTATCTGGCACAAAACTTTTGTAAAAATGGATGAATTTCTGTATAACTTTGCAGAATTGTGAACCACTCATAAACAATATGTCATGTCAAGAATCATGTCAGTAGGAGAAAGGTCAAGGTCACAGCAAAGTCGAATATAAGATACACCTTTACAGTCAGAGAGAAAAAAACACTGTTAAAACTTCATGGTGTGTAGAATGGTTCAGAATTTAGTCAGCTGTATAAACATAGATAAATTACCAATATATATGGTGTGAGGGATAAAGAAACTAAAGGGGTTTGTCTTGGATTCAAAACTGGAAATGGCAAAAGTGATTTCTTTGAAGGCCTCCAGAAAATGAAAAAAAATTTCTGTCGGTCGTAATCTGTGCAACCTTGCAACCATCATTTGGCATGAAGACAAAAGAATGATAATAGTTTCATAAATTAATGATGACATGGACGAAAAACTGGCAGAAAACACATATTTACGGTATGTATCTTTAAAAAGAGAAAATTGGGGTATGGTAAAGTCCAGCCTGTAATTTTTAGCTTTACTGGCTGTAAATCAACAGGGCTCATGTCGTGGCATGGTTTCTGTCCGTCCGTCCCCTCGTCTTTTTCTTGTTTACGCGATTAGTCTGCATTTGTGGTCGGATTTTTGTGAAACTTTCACGGTTTGTTTATCTTATTAATAGCTGGAACCCTATTGATTTTGAAAAAAATCGGGCAATCAGTATAGGAAAAGTAGTCATTTAAAGTTGAAAATTTCCATTTCTTGTTTATGCAGTGCCAAGCCCCATAGCTCAGTCGGTAGCGTACAGGACTTAAGAACAGGAGGTTCGATCCCTGGCTTGGCCAATTTCTTTCTGATGATTGATGATAGTCAGAGTATTAGTCAGTGCGAAAGGATTCATTCCTCTCTCATCACTGACCATTGTTTCGACGATGGTTATGTGGGAAAGCAGCCAGTGGCTTGGAAAGAATATTGTGTGGAGTACTGGTTAAAGAAACTCCAAGAAAGCATGGATAGGTACACTGGCCGCCGCGATATAACTGAAATAATGTTGAAAACGGCGTTAAACACGATACAATACAATAAATCGTTTTCACGATAGAGTCTGCATTTGTGGTTGGATTTTCATGAAACTTGCACACTTGCTTTGTATCATCAACAGCTTGTTTTTAATTTTGACCGAATTTCAGTATAATTGCACAATGGTCAATTACATAAAGACAACCTGCAGTGTGCAAGAACAATGTTCAGTGGTCAAGGTCACAGCAAGATCAAATATCTGTTTTCATGTTTGGGGTCACAATTTTTTTCCCGTTTTTTAAATGCAAAACAACTTTGCACAAATGTTAACCACATCAGGATGACTTGTCATGCACAAGACTCATGTCCATAGGTTAAGATCAGGGTCACAGCAAGGTCATGTGTGTTTTCAAGGGAGGAGTAGTGTTTGTGTCAGGCGCAAAATAACTTGGCAAAAAATGTCAAGATGATGTGTCATTCACAAGTCATGTCTGTAGGTTAAATATCAAGGTCACAGCAAGGTCTAATTTGTTGGGGGAGAGGGGTGTTAGTGTTTTTGTCAGGCCTGTAACTTTTATTTGTGAATGAATTTCAACATACATATCTGTAGAATGGTCAACCACATACAGAGCATATCACGGCAAGAATCATGTCTGTAGATCAAAGTCACAAAAATGTCAAATGTCCGATTTGTGTCTGGGCCATAGATTTTTATCCTATTACTGTAATTGAAAATAACTTTGCACAAATGTTAGCCACATCAAGGTGATCTATCATACCCAAGAGTCATGTCTGTAGGATAAAGGTCAAGGTCACTGCAAGGTCAATTGCATTTTCAAGGCAGGGGTAGTGTTCGTGTCAGGCCTGCAACTTTTTCAATTATGAATGAATTTCAGTATAACTTTGCAGTATTGTGAACCACATATAAATGATAAGTGGGCACAAGAACCATATCAGTAGGTCAAGGTCTTAACAAGGTCAAATATATTTAAAAAGAGAAATTTGCAGGGATTTTTCAGACTGCCCTCTTTTTTTCAGGGGCATCAGTCACTTCTCAATGAAACATCTTGTTTGATTTAGTGAGTGATCTTAAGACGCCACGGCTCTATTGTATATCTTAAAGCTGCCTACCCAGGTAGCTCAGGGGTTAGTGTATCTGACTTATTACCTGATGCTTGTGAGTTCGATACCTGGTTGAGGCAAATTTTCTTTCAGGCGATTTTTCTCCTCTCACCTCTGATGCATGTGAGAAAAGTAGTCAGTGACTTTGAAAGAAACTTGTGTCAGTGCTGGTGGGAGAAAGCCAGGAAACACATGCAGAGGTGCACTGACCACCATGATATAACCTAACCTGTTAAAACAGTGTTTAACTCCAATACGAGGGACACTTTTTAAGTTCGTAGAGTAAGCCTATAACTTTTTAACGCGATTATGAAGTTGCACGATTTTTTACACAGAACTTGCGTAATCATTCCTCTCTCGAACGGTGTCACGGTATGCGGAGCGCGAGGTCCACGTGCGCGCTGCGCTGGGTATTTTCAACACGTGGTTTTATACACTATAGTAAAATATAGCGTTCAATATGGATGGAAAAATCTCTGAACAGAGGGTATATTGTAAGATTCGAGCACAGCTCGGGTTTCCGCCAACAGAAATTCATGCTGATTTACAAAAAGTTTATGGGAATGGTGCTTTAAAATATGCTACAGTTTGCAAGTGGGTACGTCGTTTTAATGATGGTCGGGAGTCAATTGAAAATGACCCTCAGGTGGGTAGGCCGGTTTCCGTTTTGACGGAAAAGAACGTTGCTACTGTGAAAACGTTAATTGAGGAAGACGCACGTTATACCGTGCAAGAGATAGAAGAATTAAGTGGCATTCATTCGTCAAGTGTTTTGAAGATCTTACGTGAACGACTTGGGCTACGTAAGATCTGCGCGCGCTGGGTGCCCCATTTGCTCATTGACGAGCAGAAACAAAGTCGGGTTAGACTTGCATCGCAAGTTATAGAAAAATATGATAAATGTGACCCACGTCATTTGGAAGAGATAGTTACAGGTGAGGAAACCTGGATCTATCATTTTCAACCCGATTCTAAGGCTAAAAATAAGGTTTGGGTTTCATCTGAGGGAGACAGACCTGTCATTGCGCGCCGTTGCAAAACATCAAATCGCATGTTGTATCCGATATTCTTTGATTCGAAAGGTCCAGTCCTTCAAATTCCAGTCCCGAAAGGTAGTTCTGTCACTGGAAAGTTTTACAGAGAAAGTGTTCTTACTCAACTTGTTGATTTCTATCAGAAACGCAGACCGCGCACCGGTGTCCGCGACATCAAATTACTCCATGATAACGCACCGGCCCATAAATCCTCTACGGTACAGGAATATCTGAAAGAATCTGGGCTCGATGTCTTAGATCATCCCCCATACAGCCCTGACCTGTCCCCCTGTGACTTTTGGTTGTTCCCAAGACTAAAGGAAATGCTGGCAGGGCACCGTTTTGAATCCCGTTGTGGTATAGGCAGTGCGGTCTACCAGTGTCTGCAACATATACCTAAAGAGGACTACCGGGCGGCGTTCCGGAAATGGGTAGATCGGTGTAAAATGTATGTGGAGGCAGACGGGGCATATTTCGAAGGTCTTAGATAAATAAAATTTTGATATTTCAAGCGGTTTTAAAAAGACCGCCCTACTCTACGAACTTAAAAAGTGTCCCTCGTACAATCAATCAATTAAATGAAAGCTGTGTCAGTTAGCTTTAAAGTTTATTTAAAAAAAATTGAAAGCTCCAGGCCTTTTTTGGCAGACTTGAAATTGAACCTGCTGCGGAAGGTTTTCTTTATTTTTCAACCCTATTGTTTTTCTTACCCTTTTCTCAGCAAATGCATTTTTAAGACCTTAAGGAGAACGCTTTTGCAAACACTGAGAGATAGGCAGAAACTGCTAATTATATATATTCTGCGATTTTTTTTATAACCCTTTCAATGATCAATCCCAATATTTGATTCAAATTGAAATTGTCTTAAAATGCTTATAAACTAGAAAAGGGCAAAAAAGCCTGTCATATAGTAAAGAGTTGAAGGACGCAAAGTTTTGCTCTTAGAGCTTAACCACTGGAACCAATACAGTACTAAGAAAGTGATCAAATACATTTCAGTTTAGTAGTTTCAAGAGTTCTTAGTTAATTTTGATGACTTCAGTAGCAATATTGTTTATATTTTTTCTGTATTTTCTTTGTGTGCCTTATTTACATGAAAATTAAAGTTTTCTTGTAAACTTATGAATAAACTTAAAATCACTATATCTTGTCCAAGTTTTTCAATGCATGGAGACCCAAAATATTTTACCCTGACAGAGATCTGATCATACATGGTTATATGAGATAATATTGTTCGATTTATTTCTATAAAAAGGATGAGAGGAAAACTGTAGATCTACTGGTAGATCAAATGCTGCGAAGTAGCACTTCTGGTGAGCGTCCACTTGGAATTTTGCCGTTGGAATAGAAGTATTTCAAACTTTAAAATGTCTCAATGATTGCGAATAGTCTCACTGAATTTTAACGAATGTATTATCATTTAGTCTGGAATAGATGAGAGAAAGCATATATGAGTCGCTATTTAGTGCTGTGCATGTATAATGAGTTATGAAGTAGGCAATTTCCACTTAAAATCATGCTTGTCCCCTACCAAAGACATTGAAAATGATCTTTTCTTTGGGTTTTACACAATCATTTTTGTTGTAACAGTGCTGCAAAGTACATCTGTAGATGTGCGCTTTGTTCTTTATAATGTGTGTGCAATAATAAGTGCATGTAAGAAAGACGTTCACACATGATAGGAATGTTCTGAATTTATCTTTTTTTATGGTCCTTTGTATCTTAAGTTCCTAACTTCTTTCCCACGATAGTTCTCTCATCACTGGATGGAATTCAACTGAACTTCATGGATTGAATGGTGTTTTATGCTGCTTTCAACATTATTTCAGTTACATCAGGGCAACAGCTGACATATTCATATATTTCCTGGGTTCCACCAGTACTAGGCTAGGGCTCTGAAGTGTCTTGCCCAAGGGCACTCCCACGAAAAAAAAACCGATGGATATAGTGAGGATCGAACTCGGGGCTTCCAGATCATGAGTCCTAGACTTTACCACTGAGCTACACAGGACCACCAGAACTTTGTGGAAAGCTGTCCCATAGGAAGGTCATTGCATATTGTTAGCATGTTCTGGTTTGGTGATTTTTGTTACAGCAATGGCCCTTTTAATTTTTTTATCCCTGAGTTTGTTTCCAGCTGGGGGTTCTGCATGACTCTGTGGTGAAGTGGAGTCATGACCTGGAATGCTGAATGGTAACCCATTGGAGAGGGGTATATCCTATACCACAGTTATTTCTTATGTGACAAAAACCAACCTATACACCTATGTATACACCAACCTACATACACATACCTACACATCTACTATACACCTACCCACACACCTTTGTATACACCTACCTGTACATCTACCTACACAACTATGAATACATTACATATACACCTACCAACAGTCTTACCTACATGTACACACCTATATGTACACATATCTACATTCCCACCTACACACCTTTACAGCTACATACACATCTACCTAAACACCTACACATCAACTACACACCTACCTTAACACCAACATACAAAGCACCTTACACACCTACCTATAAACTACCCTAAACACCTACCACTTACCTTCATACATCAACCTACACATCTATCTACATACCTACCTATAAACCTATCAACATACCTACACTCTACACACCAACCTACTCACCTCCCTACATACAGACCCACCTATACACCAACCTTCACACCTAGGAATAAAACCTACCAACACTTTAATCTACTCGCCTTCCTACACACCTAACTACATGCCTATACACATACTATCCAACTACCTACACCTATCTATACATTCACCTACCTAAATACCTACCTACACACATACCTGTAAAACTACCTACACACCTACCAAGCTACACTTAAACTCCTATCTATTCACATACGCCCGCCTGGGTGGCTCCGTGGTGAGCGTGTCGGACTCATGACCTGGTGGTTGTGAGTTCGATACCCGGTTGAGGCGAACTTTCTTTCCGGCGTATTTTCGCCTCTCACCTCTGCTGAAGCATGTGAGAAAAGTAGTCGGTGGCTTTGGAAAGAAAGTTGTGTTAGTACTGGTGTGAGAAAGCCAGGAAACACATGTGCGTCACCGACCGCCATGATATGACCTTAGCTGTTAAAGTGGCGTTAAACCCCAATACAACCAATACAACCAACTATTCACATACCTTCACACCCACCTAAACCCTACCAACCTGCACAACTTCTTCCGTACCTACAACTACCTACATACATACCTTCCTGAATACCTACCTATATTCCTATGTAACTAACCTAATTACATATACTTTTACTTACCTACACACCAACCTACCTACAGACCTACCCACACAATTTTCTTCCTACACATCTCCCTACCTACACATCTTCCAACACCTGCGCATCTACCTACCTACACACCTACCGTCCATATACACAACTACCCTTTTACACACCTCCCTATCTACATACCAACCTACAGACCCTAAAACCTTCGCATACACCCACCTACATACACACCTACAAAGTAATTTTTTTTTATCCACACACCTAGCTAGCCACATACCTACCTACTCACCTACGTTTACATGTATCCGCCAGCCTACTTACCTACTTATACACATACCTACCTACACAACGACCTACCTACACACCAACCAATATACAAACCGACCAGCAAGTATACTGACTTACCTAAACACAGTCCTACACTTCAAACTACCTACAACCCTATAACTTTATCCTCACTTACCTTCCTAAACACCTAACTACCTACACAAATATATACCACCACAGCTAGTTATCAACACACCTATTCACACAGCTTCCTACCGATATACCTCCCAAGGTAAGTCTCTGTCTAGCTACCTATCTTTCCATTCACCTGCCTACCTATGCAACTACCAATCTTCCTACCAACACCCAAACTAATAACCAACCCATTTATTTACCTACCGAGCCACCTACCTACACATCCACCAACCCAACCACCCTCTTACCAAGCCATCCATTTACCTACCTACCTACCCACCTACCTGCCTACATACATATCTGCCTTCAACCTGCACACCTAAACATCTATATACTTAACTACCTAGTTACCTATAAACCTACACACACCTATTTACACTCCTTCAAACCTACCTACACACATACCTACACACCTAACTATCTTTCAACTCGCATCTTACCTACCAACCTCTACTGTTTCAGATGAAAAGGTTTGTCCTTGGATTAAGGAGGGAGATCCAGGGAGAGGGGATGTACGTCGTTGCCCTTGTCTCTTTTTGTTGTTTGAGTTGAATAGTTTGTCAGTGAACTAATTAACGTTCATGTGGGGTCTAAAATAGCATAGCTGATCCAATTCCATTGGAAAAGATATATGAACAATTATTACTTCAGTAACGTTAAATGGATAGTAAAACACGAGATATAAAAGCGGATAGTAAAACATGAGCTATAAAACAACCTCGGGATAGTAAATCGCCCTTTCTCTTCTTACCATTGAGCTGAAAAAGTATGTTGAGGGATACACAAACGCTCACTTCAGGGTCTTGTCATATATCTTAGGTGACCCTCTTGCATGGTATAAAATTTATAAATAGAAATTCTAGGTTGGAATACAAGGGGAGTGGGAGCAGTAAAGCGACCTCGGGTCCAGTTAACCGACCATGAATTCATTCGTTTCAGCTGAGCGAGTTTCTCGGGAAGTAAGAAACATTCATAACGGAGTTTATAATAGCATATCTGAATCCAGATTCCATTCCATGAGTTAGAACATACGTAGAGTTCCTAGGTTTCTTTATTTACGTTATTGGTAAGTGAGATGTCAGGCAAAACGATCTTGGGTCAAGTACACCACCTCTGCCTTTATTCTTTGTTTCATTTGAATTATTCTGTTGACGATAAAGGAGTGTTGAAATAGGGTCCAAATTGGCATGTGCCCATTTCCAAGATACGAACAAATACTTAAGTTACATTAAATTGGTAGTAAGACAATGAGGGGACAAATAATAATAAACGTTACTCGTAAACGCGTAAATAGCATTACAATTGATTCCATTCTATAGGTAAGATTATACATGTATAAACTACATGTACCTCAGTTACGTTAGATGGAGAGTCAAAAAGACATGCAGGTCCAGTAATGCACCAAAATAGCATGTCTGACCCATTTGCATGAGTAACGCAAGTTATTCAGTGTTAGATAGAGAGCAGTACGAGGGTCATGAAAGGAACTTGGGGGTCCAATAAACCGCACTTATCACTGTTCAGTACCTTAGTGTAGTGAAATTGTAAGCGGGCACTGACTAATAAGCCCGAAAAAGCATGTCTTACATATTTGCTTTGGTTAGATACATAAGCAAGTAATTGGATTATCGGCTCGAGTAGACGGCAAGGCGGGCATCCAGTGAAACGACCTGGGGGATCAAATAAACCAACGTTTTCATTTTTCATCGTTTTCGTCGCAAATTGTTAGCGGGCAAAAAGAGTTGACCATCGTGGCGTAAATAAAATTGTTTACCTATTTGCATTGGTTAAAATGAATAAACAAGTACATATACTTTATTTATGTTTGGGGAAAAAATAGTAGGGGTGTCCAGTTAAACGACCTGGGTATCCAGTAAACCGCCCATGTCTTTAATCATTTTTTTCTGATCAGTAAGTTTTCCAGAGGACTAACAGCATTGACCCTCGTGGCTAAAATATCGTAATTGAATTCTCTGCACTGGTTTATTATACCCTCCACAACGAAGTGGAGGGGGGTATACTGGAATCGCCATGGCTGTCCGTCCGTATGTCCGTCCGTCCGTCTGTCTGTAGACACAATTTTGTCCAGAGCTTTTTTCCTACAGTTTTTCAAGTACTGCACTGAAATTTACACATAATGTTTGGGTACATATGAAATTGTGCATGTGCAATTTTCACGACCTTGCTGCCATTGGTTGCCAAATTATCTCCCCTTAAGCTTGTTGCCCTTTGTAAATTTTAACTACGGATTTTTGTCCAGGGCATAACTTCCAAAGTATAGAAGCTAGGAACTTCAAACTTCACACAAAGTTAGATCACATTAAGGAGAAGTGCAGTGTACAAGAACAGTAACTCTATTTCATTTATTTTTCGAGTTATTGCCCGTTGTAAATTTTAACTTTGGATTTTTGTCCAGGGCATAACTTCCAAAGTATAGAAGCTTATGACTTCAAACTTCACACACAGATAGATCACTATAAGGCGAAGTGCAGTGTACAAGAACCATAACTCTATTCCATTTATTTTTTGAGTTATTGCCCGTTGTAAGTTTTAACTTTGGATATTTGTCTGGGGCATAACTTCTGAATCATGTAAGCTAGTGACATCAAACTTCATATACAGATAGACCACATTAATGAGAAGCGCAGTTTACAAGTACCATAACTCTTTTCCCACTTTTTTTTTCAACTCTTATTTTTTTACGAAACCATTCTGCATTCTGTGACAAAGAGCTGTTTTGTGACAAGGAGCTGGTGAGGGGTATGATCACTTTTAGTGATAGCTCTAGTTATTATATAAACAACAGGGGCGTAACCCAGAGGTTCAGATCATTAGGCACTCCAATTTGGGAGTGCTATGTCATCCTTAGGCTGCTAAGCGCGACGCAGAGCGCTTTAGTAGACAACGTAACTCAAGATCAGACAGCATAGAAAGTGTAGTCCAATGCAGTTAGATTTTCCGTCAAACAGAAATAGGAATAGCAATATTTGGCTTTTTAGACTCGGTTGGAAATCTTCAAGTTTTAGCGGTTTTAGGTTTAGTTACATGAAGAAGGGGTTGTTCTAAAAAGTGACGAAAGAATGTTTCACCTGCTCCCATTTTTTTCTATATTATGCAGTTGCGTAAATTGTGCGTGATGGAAGCTACGCCTGTGAACAAGAACTTAAAATGTGTTTGAAAAATAGAAAGACGGGGTATCCAAACAACTTGGGAGATCTAGTAACCCGCCCTGGTTGGTTTGTCAGCTGGCCATGAGAGTTGACAATCGTGGCTAAAGTAATAAAGTTGACCTATTTACATTTGTTAAACTATAGAAACAAGAACTGCAGTTTTAGTACAAAAATGGTCAATGGGGGATCCACTGAAATGACCTGTGGGATCTAGTTAACCGCCTTGGTCTTCAATCATTGTCTTAGTCGAGTAAGTTTGTCAGCAGCTACGAGCATCAACCTTTGGATCCAAAATTGCACATCTTACACTTTTGCGCTGGTTAACTTATATAAGTAACTACTTCATAATGTTTTAAAAAGAAAGTAAGATGGGGGATCCGATAAAAGACCTGAGGGGTCCAGTAAACTACTCTTGTCTTTATTTGTTGTCTTAATTGAGTAAGTTTGTCAGCAGGCTCGAGCATCAACATTTGAGTCCGAAATTGCATATCTTACCCATTTGCACAGTCCAAGTCAAATTAGTAACTACTTAATATTGTTTTACAAAGAAAGTAAGATGGGGGATCCGGTAAACCGTCTTGTGGGATCCAGTAAACCGCCCTAGTCTTCATTCATTGTCTCAGTTGTGTAAGTTTGTCAACAGGCTCGAACAACAACGTTTTGGTGCAAAAATTGCATATCTCACCCATTTGCACAGTCTAAGTTACATTAGTGACTACTTCATAGTGTTTTTAAAATAAAGTTAGATGTGGGATCCAGTAAACAGCCCTTGTCTTTATTCATTGTCTTTGTAGAGAAAGTTTGTCAACAGGCTCGAGCATCAACATTTGGGTCCAAAATTACATATCTTACCCATTTGCACAGTCCAAGTTATATTAGTAACTACTTCATAATGTTTTTAAAATAAAGTAAGATGTGGGATCCAGAAAACAGCCTTTGCCTTTATTCATTTTCTTTGTAGAGTAAGTTTATCAGCAGGCTTGAGCATCAACATTTGGGTCCAAAATTGCATATCTTACCACTTTGCACTGATTAAGTTATATTAGTACCTACTTCATCTTGTTTAAAAAGAAAATAAGATGGGGAATTCAGTAAATCGCCCAGTCTTTATTCATTTGCTTAGAAGAGTAGGATTGTCAGCAGGCTCGAGCATCAACGTTTTAGTTCAAAATTGCATATCTTACCCATTTGCACAGTCCAAGTTATAGTAGTAACTACTTAATATTGTTTTTAAAAGAAAGTAAGATAGGGGATCCAGTAACCCGCCCTGTAGGATCCAGTAAACAGCCATTGTCTTTATTCATTGTCTTTGTAGAGTAAGTACGTAAGCAGGCTCGAGCACCAACCTTTGGGTTCAAAATTGCATATCTTACCCATTTGCATAGTCCAAGTCAAATTAGTAACTACCTCATAATGTTTTTAAAAGATAGTGAGATGGGGGATCCAGTACACCGCCCTAGTCTTTATTCATTGTCTCAGTTGTGTAAGTTTATCAGCAGGCTCGAGCACGAAAGTTTTGGTCCAAAATTGCATATCTCAACCATTTGCAGTCCAAGTTACATTAGTAACTACTTCATAGTGTTTTTAAAATAAAGTAAGATGGGGGATCCAGTAAATAGCCCTTGTCTTTGTAGAGAAAGTTTGTCAGCAGGCTCGAGCATCAACATTTGGGTTCAGAATTGCAAGTCTTACCCAATTGCATGGTCCAAGTCAAATTAGTAACTACTTCATAATGTTTTTTTTTAAAGATTGTAAGATGGGGGATCCAGTAAACCGCCCTGGTCTTTATTCATTGTATCAGTTGTGTAAGTTTGTCAGCAGGCTCAACCATCAACCCTTTGGTCCGAAATTGCATATCTTGCCCATTTGCATAGTCCAATCCATGTTGATAACTACTTCATAATATTTTTAATAGATAGTAAGATGGGGGATACAGTAAACCGCCCTTGTCTTTATTCATTTTCTTAGTAGGGTAGGTTTGTCAGCAGGCCCGAGCATCAACGTTTTGGTCCAAAATTACATATCTTACCCATTTGCATAGTCCAAGTCAAATTAGTAACTACTTCATATTCTTTTTCAAAAGATAGTAAGATGGGGGATCCAGTAAACCGACCCAGTCTTTATACATTGTGTTAGTTTTGTAAGTTTGTCAGCAGGCTCGACTGTCAACCTGTTGGTCCAAAATGGCATATTTTACCCAATTGCACAGTCCGAGTCATATTAATAACTACTACTTATTATTTTTTAAAGATAGTAAGATGGGGGATCCAGTAAACCGCCCTGTGGGATCCAGTAAACCGCCCTTGTCTTTATTTATTTACTTAATAGAGTAGGTTTGTCAGAAGGCTCGAGCGTCAACCTTTTGGTCCAAAATTGCGTATCTTTCCCATTTGCATAGTCCAAGTCCAATTAGTAAGTACTTTATAATGTTTTCAAAAGATAGTAAGATGGGGGATCCAGTAAACCGCCCTCGTCTTTTTTCATTTTCTTCGTAGAGTAAGTTTGTCAGCATGCTCGAGCATCAACTTTTTGGTCCAAAACTGCATATCTTACCCATTTGCACTGGTTAAGTTATATTAGTAACTAGTGCATAAGGTTTTAAAAAGAAAGTAAGATGGAGGATCCAGTAAACCGCCCATGTCTTTTTCGTATTTTTTTCAGTAGGAGTGTTCTCAGGGAATTAGGAACTTTTATATTGGGGTCTTAAAGAGCTTTTTTGAGTCCATTTGACGGGTTAAGATGTATGGACAGGTCTAGTATATTCATTATGTTAAATTCATTCACTTGATGTCGAAAGGTAGGTTCTTGTAAACAGTGACTGTCTTTATTAATTGTCTTAGTAAATTCATTATATCTGGGTCCTAGCAGTTCTCACTATGAGGTCCGAAATAATATGTCTGGCCTCTAAATAGATGAACCGTGTCTTATTTTTTTTACCAATCCTTCGGTTTAATAAAGAAAAATGTAACTTGTTTTTTCGTTGAATCAACTACTTTTACTTTCAATTTCGGGCTCATTATCTGAAATCACGTAAAATAACGTAAAACGGTAAAAACTAATCAAAAGGTTTTCTTTAAGTATTTTTCATCATGTGCAGAGCTATTCCCATTACTTTATGAAATCCCCCAGAAAGTTTGTGTTCCCTGTATTAGATAGATTTCAGGCTGCAGTTTTGTAGTCCAATCCGGATGACGGAAAATGCCGATCTTTTATTTGCATATTCATGAATCAGACTACGTCATCAGCCGAAATGACGTAGGGCGGTTTACCGGATCGATTTACATCGGAGATAGTAGTTTAATATGAATACCATTCATGGAATTTCCGATTCATTTTTATTTTCATTTTCAGAAGACGGCCAACTTTCGCTTTCGGAAAAAATTAAGTGCTTGTTCCCTCGAAATTTTTCACTTGTCCACGGACAACCCAACCTTTAAAATCTGCTTGTCCGGGCTGATGAATGGACGACTCGGACAACTCGGGCAGCTTATTTCAGAACTACTGAACAGTATCTTATTCCAAGACTAGTCGGGAGGGAGCGTGGGTAGGTAGGTTGATAGAGGCCGGGTAGATAGAGCTAGGAAGATAGTGAGTAGGTAGGTAGGCAGGAGAGACAGGGTTGCCACGCGTCAGGGAAAAGTCAGGGAAATTGAATTTTTTTCACGGTCAGGGAATTGTCAGGGAATTTTGTGAACCGTCAGAGAAGTTTGAAAATATAGGCAAATGTCGGGGAATTATCAGGGAATTTTGAAAAAAAAAAAAAAAAATGAGATGCAATGCCATATATTTAATGATTATTAGGATGTTTAGCTTATTAGTTCTAAAGGTTCTATAGAAATTGCTTTAGCTTGCTAGGAATTACAAGTTTGCCAAAGTACTTGTATAGTTGTACATGTGTGCTTAGCTTTCTGTCATAATGCTTGTAATATGTTTTCTCCTCACTGGATCTGGTGCATGAAATGCTTTTGCTTGTAATCCTTTTTGGCTGCTTAGTCATTTCAGGCTTTATACATGCATGTTTCTTTCCTATTTTCTGGTGTTTTTTTTTGGTTTTTTTTCGGACTGCCTAACCTTGCAGATTTTTGCCTAATTCCAAGAACTTTGTTTCTGTAGGTTTGTAATACATTGATCAGAGTAATTCAATATTCTCATAAAGCTCTGTTGAAGAGTTCTATTATGTTTAACACTTCTCTTGCTAGCCACGTCAATGCCCATATTTGACAACAATGTAGCTCCAGATCAGCTGGCTTCTGTGGAAGCCAGCTGATCTGGAACTGCACTGGTTTGGTATGCAAGGAAAATACAGTGTAACAACTTTACTGATGTTACTGGTTTAGCCAGAATTCCAAAGCCAATATATCATACAATTTTTCCTAGCGTGAGAAGGGTTATTTTGATGATTGTTGAGTAGAATACAAAGCAAAGTTTATTCTGAAATGGCTAACAGCTAACAGTTGCTAACATAATCTAACACCTGCTATAATCACATGTCCCTTGACAGTATAAAGACTGCACATAGAGGTACCAGTATTTGCTCTCTTGCTTTGCTACAACTAAAGTTGTATATTTTAAACTTCCTCAAAATATCAAGAGTTATGACGGAAAGGCCAAATATCGCAATGTAACATGTCAGGGAATTTTCAAATTTTGTCAGGGAAATGTCCGGGAATTGTCAGGGAATTTTATTTCCTCTGGTTTGTGGCAACCCTGAGAGACAGACAGAGAGACAGACAGACAGACAAACAGACAGACATATTCTACAGAGAAAATCGTTGTACTCATCGTACTGTATGTAATATGTACGATATTGCGAACACGGTTAGATAGATATATAATTTAAAAATAGAACATGAAAATAAAACATTTTAAGTTACATACCGTTTCACAAAATTGGATAAGAATGTCCCAAAGACAGTTACCTGATCCACTAAGAACGGTCAATAAACTAAATAAAAAAGGAAGTATAAAAATACAAAGCCTTCGTCCGGCCTCTGCATCACAGACGTTTGTTTTGGTTATGCATAGCAAACTTATCGATAAACATAATACATGGGGAATTTCTTTAGGCAGGGTCATGGCTATAAATAAAACCATGACGTCATTACTATGGAAGGAGATATCCGCCAATTCACTCATTATTCCATTCGGCATACCTCGGGTGATCCGGTGATCAAATCCCTCGGCTGTATCATGTAGCTTGATATGCACCTACACGGTACATTTCGCACATCTCCGGAAGCACACCGCTTTACCGTTATTGAAATTGTAAGGCTCCTCTTTAGAAAGAACGCACGAGTAAATTTTCTATCGTTATCTTTCTAAGAGTATTTCAGTCGGCAAACAGTTTGTACATTCAATTTTTAGCGTGGTTTATCAATTCCGTTAGGAGCTTTCATCGACAGATCGATAGAAGTGAATAACTTCACAGTGGTTGTTCATGTCGTTGCTAAGCGATCTACAGGGGCGCCGCCATGTTTGAGATCATGTGATTGGTAGTTCAAAATGAAAGCCTCCCTTATACAAACGAGGTTAGATGTAGGTACGGAATCGGCCGAGTTGTGACGAGTGTCATTATTCATGATGAGACTTTCATTATTCCTGATGAAATTTTCAACTATGTTTTACAATGTTAACGTTGACTTACAATTACGTTTTGCCTATTTAATTGTTTATGTCGACATTTAAATTACTTTTTTTGTTACTTAAATTTACAATCAACTATTCTATCTAATTCCATCATATTTAATTATACATTCAACCTTCCTAATAATATTTGAGACATTTAATTTCATATCAACATTGTAATTATTTTAACAAAAGTTACTTCAACAATACAAGATAACAAGTGTAATACAAACAATCACAATCTAAATAAGCATAATGCAATAAGGATAATATGAAGCAGGGAACCACATCTCATTATTACGACAGGGGTCGCCACTGAGAAACTAAATTCTCCCTCAAGGCTAACGGTGCTGTACACTGGTACCCGTTGTATCTCCCGTAGCCGTCCGATAGACGAAGATCGATAACAGGCTGCCAGTTTAACGGTGCTGCGCTAGTTTACTCAGACTTCCGGAACCTTAGATGTGGCAGGCCCTGATGATAACTACCAAGCATTGGACAGGTATGTATAAATAACATTATCTCTCATTGATTTAGTGTTGAATCAACTTGGGAGAGGTGAGACAGGTTTGTGATTCGAACACGGGTATTACGCTAAAAGTGTGAGCGATGTGCCACTGACTGAGCTACCGCCGTAGCCGACCGCATTTATCATATGAATGTTGCTCATCTGTTTATTTTTTTATGTGTGAAGAGAAAAGGGGAAAAAAGAAATTTCAGCTGAATTCCATTTTCTACAATTTCGTTACATGTATACAGAATTAACCCGTTGAAAAAATGCATTTTTTTACCGGTACGTAAAATTCACCGGATCAGACATAGACCGGTGTATGGAATTACCGGAATAGGCATGAATGGACCGGAAAAGACCGGAATAGACTTGGAAAACACGGCGTAGCGACACTTTGTTTATTGCATGTAGGAATGGGACAAAGCCTGCACATACTCAGAGAAGCAAAAATAGGGATTTGCACCTTAGACTACAGAGAATGGACCTTTGTAAAGCCATGTAAGACATAAGTTGGTGAGAACTGGTACTTGGCGAGAACTGGTTTAATGCCAGTACAAAAAGTATTAAAATATATAGCAGTTATTAATAGTCTGACAACCTGAAAATCTGTCTCCTACTCCTCTAATTTTTCCCTTTTTGACCACCAGTGCACCTATCCATGCTCTCCTGGATTTCCTTTAAGCAGTACTCCGCACATTATTCTTTCCAAGCCGCTGGCGGCTTCCCTACCCGCCGTTTTCAATACTATTTCAGTTATGCCCTGGCGACCAGTGTAACTATCTATGCTGTCCTGGATTTTCTTTTTACCAGTACTCCGCACAATATTCTTTCCAAGCAGCTGCCGGGTTGCACACCTGCCATTTTCAACACCATTTCAGTTATGTCCTGATGACCAGTGCACCTATCCATCCTGTCCGGGATTTTCTTTTACCAGTACTTAGCACATTATTCTTTCGAAGCCACTGGCAGCTTCCCTACCGGCCGTTTTCAACAATATTTCAGTTAGGCCCTGGCGACCTGTGCAACTATCCACGCTGTCCTGGATTTTCTTTTTACCAGTACTGTGCACAATATTCATTCCAAGCCACTGGCGGCTTTCTAACACCTGTTGCATTGACTTTATCGGCTAATAACTATTTCTTTCCCTTTCAGGAGAATACATGAAGACATTGGCTAACCTCTAACGTGGGGTTAGCCATTACAGCTGCGAATGCAACCAACCACACAACAGACGAGACAGAAACGGGCATGGACGGACTGGACACGTTCCTGCAAGGCTAGTCTCGGCCTGGATGGGGAGGCAGAGGGATGTGATGGTTGTAGGAACTTTGAAGTCCCACTTCACATCGCTCCTAAAGTTTCTGGATTTCTTAGAGGTGTTAGGCATTCAGGGTTGGTGGAACCAGACCAGCCTCACCATCCAGGTCTTCATCTGGTCCCTCAGGAACAGGGCAGCAGAACGGAAGGCGGAAGTGGCGGCAAGGGATTTGGCATCACTTCCGTGGCCCAAAGCCAGACGGACATACTGGACTTCAGACTACTACGATGACATTACCTCAGCCGACTAGATGACGGTCGAGGACAGACATGACCACCTTGACCGTCTGACGGACTGCCTGGTGATGGGGGTCAATATGACCAATGGATGCAGGCCGTCCGTCGTTACCAACATGACGCTGACAGCCTTAGAAGACGCGATGGAAGAGACAAAAGATGACAGGACGTTCTTCTGCATCCTGGTTACAATGCACAAGACCTCAGGCACCGCGGGCTCTGAGGTGGTCAGGGTGTCTGAGGCCTTGTACTGACGACTTGAGGACCTTCAGACACAGCTACACCCGGACACTGACCGACTGTTTACGAACAGGGGGAGAGCATTCGATAGCAGTTCATCGGTCAACCGATGTCTAAATCAAGCATGGACTGCTAGCAGGTGCTCTAAGTACGGACGGTTTTCCTGTACCATCAACAGGAAAGGACTGACGACCGACATGCAACAGCACGACCCCCTGATTGCCGACGACCTGGCAGAACTACTCTGCCATAGACGGACGACGGCTGACACACGCTACAGACTTATAGACAAAATTGGGACCTCCGTCCGGACAGTAACGGAAATACAGGACTTCTACGGGGGCGGACAGAAGGTCTCAAGGACGGCGACGGACACTGACAAGAACCCGTGGAGCCTGACTGTGACTGACCGGACCCCGACGAGCCCGTCTCACAGTGACACTTCCTCGAACCAGACTGTGACTTATGAGACCCCAGGCCCAAATCAGACTTCCACGAAGACAAATGTGATGGACGGTTCTAATTTCGGTGACAATTCCGGACTGACGCAAAGGTTGCTCTCAAGACTAGAATTACCAGAGAAGAGGACAGACTTTTATAAGACAGTTTTGACCTTTGTTACGGACCTGGACTAGTCTCGGATACTGAGACGGGCCAAGGCAGACGAGACTGACAGAAAACATAAGATGATGACGGAAGCCTTCTACTTGTCGGAGGCCCTCAGGACTGGCGTTGAAATGAAATATGGAATGGACATAGTTAGCATGGTGTTGAACTTGATTAACTTGGGGGCCTCCAACAAGCAGATGGACTTCCTGACACTGGTGCTTGCCCTGATTGCAAACCAGTTTGACGCATACCTGATGACAGACGAACATGATGGTTTGACGGTCTCGACCCCATCTCGCTCACCCCTCCTGCAGAGCCTGGACCCTAGACCATCAGAGGAACAAGTTCAGTTTAGAAGGGAGATGGATGAGTATGAGGACAGGAGGCAGGAACAGGCTAGGGTCCAGGCTCAGCAGGATGAGGTGCTCGAGCGGATAAGGCAGAGAAAACGACAATTTATGACCCAGGAAATGACTGACATTATTAGACAGGACTTTGACATTTACATTAGGACAGGAGAGCCACCGACAATGAAGGAAGTCAAATACCTTATGACTAAACGACCGACGCGTTACGGACAGCTGACTGCAAAACAGGTTGTAGACAAAATTAGGAACTTAATAAAATATTCAAACAAACCAAAACAGACAGACTAAAAGACTGACGCTCAAGACAGTGGCCTATGACTGAACAACAGAAAAAAATAAAAAAACACAAGAAACTTCTAGTCAAAACAAGACTATAAAATGTGTGATAAACTACTAGTCAAAACAAGACTCTAAAATGTGTGATAAACTACTAGTCAAAACAAGACTCTAAAATGTGTGATAGTCAAAACAAGACTCTAAAATGTGTGCTTGAGAAAAAACACTAAAATTTCTGATAGTCAATTAAAAAAAAAATCTAAAATGTCTGGTAGTCAAAGAAAAACCCTAACAAGTCTAATATGTCTGATAGCCAAAGACTGAAAATTTAAAATGTGTTTTGAGAAGGGTACAAAACATTGTGGGAAAAGGAGAAAATGCTGGTTACCAGCAGCTGGTTACCAACATTTTCTCCTTTTCCCACAATGTTTTCAAACGTCTTCTCTCTCAGGGTAATTAAAAGTTTGAGAAGGGTAGAAAACATTGTGGGAAAAGGAGAAAATGCTGGTTAACAGCAGCTGGTTATCAGCATTTTCTCCTTTTCCCACAGTGTTTTCAAAAAGCTTCTCTCTCAGGGTCATTAAAAGTATGAGAAGGGTAGAACACATTGTGGGAAAAGGAGAAAATGCTGGTCACCAGCATTTTCTCCTTTTCCCACAATGCTTTCAAAGAAAGAAACAAGTCTAATATGTCTGATGTTAAAAGAAAAAAATCTAAATTGCCTGATTTTCAAATGTTAATGTTTAACTCATTACCAAACAACATAATTTTAGACTGGTCCAAATTCAAAGCATTTACAGACCACAACTGACTTAAAATGTGTTTAGAGAAGGGTACAAAATATTGTGGGAAAAGGAGAAAATGCTGGTTACCGGCAGCTGGTTACCAGCATTTTCTCCTTTTCCCACAATGTTTTCAAAAGGCTTCTCTCTCAGTGTAATTAAAAGTTTGAGAAGGGTAGAAAACATTTTGGGAAAAGGAAAAAATGCTGGTTACCAGCATTTTCTCCTTTTCCCACAATGTTTTCAAAAGGCTTCTCTCTCAGGGTCGTTAAAAGTTTGAGAAGGGTAGAACACAGCATTTTCTCCTTTTCCCACAATGCTTTCAAAGAAAGAAACAAGTCTAATATGTCGGATGTTAAAGAAAAAAAAAAATCTAAAATGTCTGATTTTCAAGTGTTAATGTTTAACTCTTCACCAAACAACATAATTTTAGACTGGTCCAAATTCAAAGAATTTTGTAGACCACGAAATAAATGTGACCGAAAAATTAAAATGTGTTTTGGGAAGGGTACCAAACATTGTGGGAAAAGGAGAAAATGCTGGTTACCAGCAGCTGGTTACCCGCATTTTCTCCTTTTCCAACAATGTTTTCAAAAGGCTTCTCTCTCAGGGTTGTTACTTTAAAAGTCGTGACTGTGTGGTAAAGGGTTAATCTGGTAAAAAGTTATGAAGAGAATGTTATTTTTCAATAAATAAAGGCTGTTTAACAGTTTTTATTTTCTTTTATTTCTTGCAATGTAAGATCAGACTGCACAAACATGCAGGCTGATCTTAACCTCCACTTTTAACTGAACGAGAATGCTGATAGTGCAGCCCAAGATCAAATTGTAGACCATTCCAGCAATATACTCAAAAGAATAGAGGGTAGATAGTGTTGCCCAAGATCGGACTGCTCATATATGCAGTCTGATCTTAATCTGCACTCTCTCCTGACCCTAACCCGTCTTCTTTCAAAGGACAAATCTTTTCAGCATACTGGTTTTCTTCATGTTATTGAAGACTGAAGTCTAAGATCAGACTGCACAAACATGCAGGCTGATCTTAACCTCCACTCTTCACTTAATGAGAATGCAGACAGTGCAGCCAAAGATCAGACTCGAATAACAAATTTTAGACCATTCCAGCAATATACTTAGAAGAATAGAGGGAAGCGAACAAAATCCCTCCTTCTGGGCGGGGCTTAAATCTACAGGGTACCTTTTAAAAGGACAATATAAAACCGTAGCTAACACACCGGCCGATATAGCTCAGTAGGTAGAGCGTAGGACTCGTGAACACAATGTCACTACAGATAGTGGGTTCGTATCCCCGGTTGGCCAACTAAAAATTATTTATAGTCTTTCGGATGAGACATTAAAACCGAGGTCCCGTGTGACGGTGTTATACGCTGAGCACGTTAAAGAACCAGGCGAAGCTCTCAGGAGTTTCGACCTGTATCCTTGCACTATCCCCCGTAACAACTAACCGTCTCCTTGGGGCGTCGCTCAGATGGGCAACCGGTAGCGACGTTAAATAAACGGAAATAACCAAGTAGCCAACACATTTCTTCTTCCGTTTGGAGAGTAAAGTCATTGCTTAAAAAGACGAAGTTGTGTCTTTGGTCTTTTATTTATTCATATGTCTCCAACATTTTTCTAATGGTGTTTGTGTAGAGTGCAGCCTAAGATCAGACTGCACGAACAGGCGGGATGATCTTAACCTCCACTCTTTACTGAATGAGAATACAGCCGAAGATCAGACTGCACCTACATGCAGTCTGTGTTTACTTATTTTTCTTTCGTTCATTATCTTTGTAGACAGTGCAGCCCAAGATCAAACTGTTCATATATGTAGTCTGATCTTAATCTGCAGTCTCTCCTAACCCTAACCCATCTTCTTTGAAAGGACAAATCTTGTCAAGATTTGGTTTTCTTTATGTTATTGAAGAGTGCAGTCTGAGATCAGACTGCACAAACATGCAGGCTGATCTTAACTTCCAGTCCTAACCGATTGAGAGTGCTGATAGTGCAGCCCAAGATCAGACTGGAATGACAAATTTTAGACCATTCCAGCAATATACTTAGAAGAATAGAGGGCAGATAGTGTGGGCCAAGATCAGACTGCTCATATATGCTGATCTTAACCTACACTCTCTTCTACAGCTTCCCATCTTCTTTCAAAGGACCATATCCTTTCAAAGGACAAATCTTTTCAACATTTGGTTCCCTTCATGTTATTGAAGACTGAAGTTGAAGATCAGACTGCACAAACATGCAGGCTGATCTTAACCTCTACTCTTAACTGAATAAGAATGCAGCCAAAGATTTAGACTGGACATACATGCAGTCTATTCTAAAGTTCCACTCTTCAATATATCTTTACAACATTTTTCAAATGCTGTTTGTGGAGAGTGCAGCCTAAGATCAGACTGCACATTCATGCATTCTGACCTTATACTCCACTCTTTACTGAATGAAAGTGCAGCCCCACTTAGTCCCTCTGTCTTTACTTATTTTTCTTTCCTTCATGATCTCTGTACATAGTGCAGGTCAAGATCAGACTGCTCTTATATGTAGTCTGATCTTAGTCTCTTCTACGGCTACCAATCCTCTTTCAAAGGACAAATTTTTTTCAAAATTTTGTTCACTTCATGACAGTGAAAATTGCAGCCTTAGAGCTAAATGCAAAAACACGTAGTCTGATCTTATACTCCACTCTTTACTGAATGGGAGTGCAGCCCAAGATCAGACTGCACATACATGCAGTCTTGTTCTAAAGCTCCAACCTTCAATATCTTTTCAACATTTTTCTTATGGTGTTTGTGGAGAGTGCAGCCTAAGATCAGACTGCACATACATGCAGTCTTGTTCTAAAGCTCGAACCTTCAATATCTTTCAACATTTTTCTTATGGTGTTTGTGGAGAGTGCAGCCTAAGATCAGACTGCACATACATGCAGTCTGACTATACTCCACTTTTAACTGAATGAAAGTGCAGTCGAAGTGCAGCCCAAGATCAGACTGCACCTATAGACAGTCTGTCTTTAATTAATTTTCATTCTTTTATAATCCTTCTGGATAGTGCAGACTGCTCATATATGCACCAGTCTCTTCCTCTTTGACATAGGTGAACTCAGGGGATCAAGACGAACATTTTGATAACCAATTTGATGGGTTTTGACCCCCCCCCCCCCCCCACCAAAAAAAAAAAATCTGTTTTCAAACCCAAACGTCCGAGGTGCGACTCGGTCAATGAGAGGTAACTGTAAAAATTTCGAATTGCTTCAAATTTGGCACACACAAACTTCCAGCTATACTTATCATAACCCACTAATTGAAAGTGGGCTAACTTAAGTATGGTCTTAGATTTAAGCATTTGAAAGTGACGTAAGTCGCAAAAAATTGCGACCCTGCTGGCCGAAAAACCTACACGCCTGCCGGTATTTTATCTCTGTCAAAGTGATTCATACCACCACGGTATGAACTTTCACACGGACTTTCACACTACGCATCTGCTTACAGGCGGACTTGTTTCCTTGGGAAAAATATAGCGTAGCACCGTTCAGGGGAGCAGTCGTTTTTTTAAGAGTTACCTCCCATATTTTAGAAGGGCCAAATTTCAGCGCAAAGAAGAATTCAGTTTCGTCGTTTGTCTTTTACTTGTCCTTGTTGTCATTATAAACTGGAAATTGAAACTTTTGAAATGATTTTTAGTAAAACTCTTTTGGTTGATAATTTATAATTTAAACATCGATCTTTTTCGTTGTGCTAAGAATGTCGATATGAAATTAAATGTCTCAAATATATTAGGAAGGGTTAAATGAAGAATTAAAAATGATAGAATTAGATAAAAAATAGTTTGTTGTAAAATGAAGTAACAAAAAAAGTAATTTAAATGTCAACATAGACAATATAATAGGCAAAACGTAATTGTAAGTCAACGTTAAAATTGTAAAACATAGTTGAAAATTTCATCAGGAATAATGAAAGTCTCATCATGAATAATGATTGATATCCCCTTCCATACATTACAGTATGGTAATGATTTTCGATATTTCAGGTATGTGATTCAGGTTCATTGCTCAACAAATGAGAATATCTCATCCGTAAATTTCATTTGATCGTCGGAGGTGGGGGCGTAAATCAGGAGTAAATTGTAGGAATCGTAGCCTGGAGGCCCCGGGTTCAATGTGGATGCCCTGGGTTTTTCGTTGAAATGTCCTTGCAAAAGGGCAAGCAATTTGTTAAATGTAGATTTGAGTGATGCTCTGTGAAAACAGGGTTTGATGCATCTGCAAAAATTATCGACCTATGTCAGTCTGTGCAGTCCGCGCAGGCTGACATGGGTCTACACTTTTTGCTGTCATTTCTGCATGTCAGCGGACCAGTCTACATCATCATTCAGCAGGATGTTAGACAAAACGGATTTTATGGATCCATAATCATGTGATGACTTACTTGTTTAATATATCACGAAGATACATTAAAATTAAACCCCTTTTTTCCAGAGCATAGCACAATATAGTCTGTAAATCACTGCCCTCTGTATTCCGAGATTTGATTCCCCCGGAGAGAATGTAGACTGAAGATTAGACTGTGCAATCTGATCCAAATCTACACTGTCTGTACAAAGAAATTTCGAACAGCAAACCAAATGATATAAATGAATGTTTTGTAGAAAAGGTAAAGATGCGCCTTTCATTTCCTTTATAAACCCTTGCAATGCTAATGGCGACTTAAATAGGATTTGCGGACAGCGTAGATAAAGATCAGACTGTATTCTATGTATTCTGATCTTTGATCTATATCGTCAATAACCTGATGCGGATCGAAATCATATTCAATTTTAACAGAAACCTACTTTTTAAACCCCTTATAAAGTTGAATTTATTTGGTTTGCTATAAAAGACTTTTAATAACATAAATTATATACGATACAATAAAAAAGAGCCTCTTTTTTAACTGCGGACGCTTACCCGTTCTGACATTAGTTTCTTGTAAATCTAGAATTAGCCTGTGCCGTCTTTGGATAGAATAGTTAGCAAGAGAAAGGTTTCTTGCTGAAGAAAGGCTGAAAACTTTCGCTGTCTTATTCAAATATTCACCTCTTATTTCTGAATAAAACGTTGCTTACCAATTGAAATTCGCGAAATTTGTTACATAATTGTACGAGTCGTATATTATAACGCGGATTCATTATCATAAAGAACACGAAAAGTGAGATTAGTGTTAATGAAATTACCATACTCTCTGATATGCTGACATTTCCTTTCTCTCTGACTGCCTTGTACAACATAAGAAAGGTTTAACCTTTGACCTTTCAGATTCGTTCTGTAAAACTAGTCCATGCGCGTTATAAATGAGCCATACTCTTGCAAAAGGGGGCTTAATGCATCTTCGTGATGCATAGTACCAATAGGCTACTTTTTCTGTGAACCAATTACCCAACAACCCCGAATATTAACAATTCCTGAGTAGAATCTCTTTTGAGAGCATTTAAAAAAAAGAAAAACAAAATATTGATTACCAGCATTTTTTACTTTTCCCTCAATGTATTTCATTCCTTTCGCAAAGACAAATCGTATCACTGATTTTAAACATCAATTTTATTTGTCGTCTGCGAACGCTAACAGTTTAGGAAAGTCAAAATCAATTTGTTTTTGTTAACATTTAAAGATCTTAGCCCTTACCATACAATCCTGAGTTTTAGCGATCCCTGTCGGAGAAAACATTGTGGGAAAAGGAGAAAATGCTGCTTTCCTACATTTTCTCCTCTTTGCACAATGTTTTTCTATCGTTCAAGAAACAAATTTCAATGTTTGAGTCACCTTTATTCTGTGCGTCTGCAAACGCTTTCCAATTCTACCGGTATAAAATTTCAAAGACAAACATCATTAAATTTGTCGACTGCAAATGCTTGCATTTTGGACCACTCTGAAACACTGTCGTCTGGTATATGTTGAAATAAAAGGACCATGATCACTAATAACGTAAAGTATTACCTCCTGAGTTAAATTTACGTTAAACAACTTTGAAATGGTATATAATCCTTAGCAAACATAAAATGGCCATGTCCAAATTCAAAGCATTTGCAACCGACAAATTAAATGTGGATAAAATGGTGAAAAGTGTCTGTGAAAGGATGGACAAAATTGTGTGAAAAGTAGTAGAAAATGCTATTACCGTCATTTTCTCTTTTTCTCACAGTTTTTTCAAAAGCTTCATCGTCAGGGTCGTGAATTTAGGTATTGTGCGGTAATAGGTAAATCAAAGAGAGGAAAACATTCAAGGTTCAAGACAAAGCAAAATCAAAAACCGCTTAACCCTTAGGCTACTCAGCGCGACTCAAGAACCTTTTGGGGAAAGCGTAGATCAAGATCAGATTGCACAGAACATGAAGTCTGGTCTTAGATCTACACCGTCCGATAAGGAGATATTTTTCCTCAGATGTTACTTTGAAATAGCAAAATTTGGGTTTTTACTATCGGCTTGAAAATCTTATTTAACTTATTTTGCAGCTTAACGCTTTACCACACAATGTGGACTATTAACGACCCCAAGGAAGAAGGCTTTTGTAAACATTGTGGGAAAAGGAAAAATGCTAGTAAACAGAATTTTCTCCTTTTCTCACAATGTTCTCTACCTTATCAATAAGAGAAAACTTAATTTTAGATAAATTTCATTTGTCGTCTGCAAATGCTTTTAATTAAGTCCAGTCCAGAATTCGTCGTTTGGTAAAGAGTTGAGGGTTAACTTTATTCCAGAAGACTATATTTTAGATTGAACCAAATTGAAAGGATTTGCAGGCCACAAAGATTAAATGTTGTTCAAATGATCGTAACAGACGACAATTAGAATGTAACTAAAATGATGAGATTTGGTTTTTGAAAGGGTAGAAAGCATAGATGACTATGATGACAATATATTTATATGATGGTGGTAATAATAATAATAATAATAATAATAGAAAAACAAACCAAACAAAAACAAAAACAAAAAAAAAGAATGAAAAAACACTTAGAGGAAAGGATCATTTACTTGTTACAATCAACTAGTCCTTTCTTAAGAATCTTTCTCCAAAGCTTTCAATCGCAGGGTCGTAAAAGATTCATATTTGCTCAGCTATTGCTTCAAACAGGTCGTTGACTAACAATTCGCTTTGTGCAGATTTTTCAAGCTATGCTGTAATGAATATGGGGAATAAACGTTTTCAGCCTGGAATAAAGGCCATAGAAATTGAATTTTCTTTGCTGTTTTCCGAGTATATCTAAATGTTACATAGAGCGGCATAGATCCAAAATCTGACAGTAAGTCTGTACCATCAGATCTTGATCTACATTTACCACAATATAAAATAAACTTTTAAAGGTGTACTTAGTACTCTTTGGGTTTATCAAGTTCTTTTTTTGTAAATTGTGAAGTCTGCCGAGATATCTACTTTGGTAAAACATTCCGATAAAGGGAGAAATTTATTCATGAACCTGTTGCAAATAACTTATTTTTCAATACTAAAAGATTGTCACAGGTGCATTTCACAGGAATTTATAGGCAGTAAAAAAGTACTGCACCCCCTGTGATTTTACGGTGTTTTATCATGTGGCTTATATAATATGAAATTAGAATCCAGCTGCTGCATACACCTATAAACCATTTCTTGCCTCTGAACTGAACTGAGGTATCCCTAGACCTCATGGCAGCGGCTACCGATTGAGCTTTTTCAGCGTATGACTAAATGTATGAGACAAAAACTGCAAACTGTTATCCAAGTTTGGGGGGAAGTATGCTATATTGACTGATTGTGAGTGCACATTCTCTGTAGGTCACTTCCAATCTGTTGTAAGTTTTGTTTCGACTATGAATTACCAGTTTTTACCAAACTTAAAACCCTCTTTTTTTTTTTAATTTGAATGCATTATCTAAGCAATGGATGCCCATCTACCATGATGTCAAGAGATACCTCAGTGCCGTTTATTTCATAGGCAAAAGCAGTGCGTTTTCTTGGTGTATGCAGCAGCATTAAGACATTATTTGAGCAACAGTTAATTTGCAGATCATAATTTAGGAATCTAAACGTATCGTCTGGTGGTGATCTGACTCTTTGATAGATTGATTTCATTGGAGTTAGATCCGTTTTAACAGCTTAGGTCAGCGTACCTATGTATGTGTTTCCTGGCTTCCTCACACCAGTACTGACACAACTTTCTTTTCAAGCCACTGACTGCATTTCTTACAAGCATCAGAGGTGAGAGACGAAAAATAATTTGTCGGAAAGAAAGTTTGCCTCAACTGGGTATCGAACTCGCAAACACCCGGCCACGTCTGACTCTGTACGAAACGATGAATTTTTCTACTTGTCCGAAAAAAAAAACATTAATTAACAGACCATTAAATGTGCCATATGATGGAATTTGTCCGTAAAAGGTCAGAATACATTACGGGAAAGGGTTGCAAGCATTTTCTCCTTTTCCTACTATGTTTTCAGAAGCCTTCATCCAAGGAGTCATTGAAACTTAGAATTATATGGAAAAGGGTTGAAGAAACAACTTGAGTCTAGGCAGCTCAGCTGTAATTTGGCCAGTTAGTTTTTTAGTTGCGAGTTTGTATCTCCGGGTCGGCCAAGAATGTTTCCATGGATTGATGAAAGTCATTTCGACGGGAGTCATTCCTCGTTTTCTGTAGGACATTTTTTTTAACATGGTAAAGCAACAGGTGACTTGGGTAGGACGTTGCGCTCGATGCAAGCTGAACAAAACAAGGACATCGTGGATAGGTGGCCTGGTGCATCGTAAAATAACAGACATGACTTTCATTGAAAATGTGAACAAACTGAAACAAGATGGAGATGGGGAAAAGGGTTAGCTGCAGAAACATTATGAAAGTTGACTTTGACTATTCATTTATTCTATCGGAACTGCCATAAGGCCTAATCAAAGTCATTTTTTCCAGTCAGCAACACTAATTAAGCCTTGCATATTCCATCCGGTAAAGGTTACTCCGCATATATATCTAGTTATTATGTATATCTTTCCTCTGGGCGTCAAAGACATCTTACAACTGTATTAAAGGTAATCAACCCTTTCCCTGTCCATTGGTGAAATGACTTCATTTGGCGGACGGCGTAGATCAAGATCAGACTGCACAGAATGTGCAGTCTGATCTTGGATCTACACCGTCCGCTGCCTGGTGTCATATTATTACCAAATTCCTCTTCAATTGCAGTGGAAATCTACCTTTAGATCTCGACAAAAAAAGTCGAAATGATTTAGTTGACCGTGAAAGAGTCAGCCTTATACCAGACAATCCCGTATTTTAGCGACCCCGAGGAAAAGAAATGTTCCCGAAAAGCATTGTGGAAAAAGAAGGAAATGTTGGTTGCGAGCATGTTCTCCTTTTCCCCAGAATGTTTTCTGTCGTTTCAAAGACATTTCCATCATTGGAACTGCTGTTAATTTGTCGTTTGTAAATGCTTTTGAATTTGGACGAGTCTACAGTTTTGTCATCTGGTAAAGAGTTAACCCTTAGGCTGCTAAGCGAGACTCAACGACCTTTTGCGGACAGTGTAGCTCAAGATCAGACTGCACAGAATGTGCAGTCTGATCTTGGACCTACACTGTCCGATAAGGAGATATCCCCCACCCAAATAGCTTTGAAATGGCAATAGGTGAGTTTTTACTAACGGCTTGACAGTTTCATATAACCTATTGAGCAGACTAAGGGTTAATTAGGCAGTCAAAGTATAAAACGAGGCTGGTTCACGCCTTCTTCACCATTCGAGAGGACTGGGCACAACGGTTGACAAGATGTTGAAGGTATTAGCAGGTAAAAAAAATATGATTTTCTATTTTTTCTTAGATCTGTGTATTCTTTGCCTGACTACAATATTTTAGACTTTATCAAAATTTGAAAGCATTTCGGAATGGCATGTATAATGTGGATAAAATGGCTGAATATATTTTTTTGAAAGTGTACAAATACTGTGGAAAAAAGAGAAAATATTGGAATCGGAAAAAGAGAAAAAAATGTTTACCAGCATTTCCTCTTTTTCCAATTATGATTACTGAAGCATTCTTTCTCAGGGTCATTAAAATACGTGAGTTTCAATGTCGTTGAACTTAGCGAGAAAAATATAGAATTCTACTTACGAGCATTTTCTCGTTTTACCACGATGCTTTCTTAGGCAGTTGTCCTCTGATCGTCAAAACATGAATTTGTTGTTTTAAACGGTTATGGATCGTGTAGCAAGAAATGTAAAGAAATCTGGTCGAAGGAAAGCATTTTCAGGATTTTGCTTTTACTTAAATCATCAAAAACATCATTCACTACGACTTTGAAAACATCCTTGTAAAACATGAGAGCCATGCTCTGTGAAAAGGGGGGGCTTAATGCATCTGCAAAAAGTTTTAGACCCAGGTCAGCCTGCACGGTCCGCTACGTTTTTTTCATTGGTCAATTTTCTGCATGTCTACGGACCAGTTTACCTCATAATTCAGTCAGTTGTTAGACAAAATGGACTACATGGATCCATGTGATCACTTGCATTATATCATGCATCATGGAGATGCATTAAGCCCCATTTTGCCAGAGCATGGCTCACCTACAATCAGCATGAATTAGAGTTTGTTACATGGATAAGTTTTTTTTTTATTGGTCAATTTTCTGGTAACTTTTTGAGCCTTGAACAAATCGAATGGATATTTGGGCCATGCTCTTTGAAATGGGGGCTTAATGCATCTGCGAAACGTATCGACCCAGTACAGCCTGCGCAGTCCGCGCAGGCTGAACTGGGCCGAAACTTTTCGCTTTTGATCAATTTTCTGTATGTCCAGGAAAAAGTTTCCCTCATAATTCAGTCGGTTGTTAAAAAAAAAAAAAAAAAAAAACAGTGGCTCTTATGGATCCATAATTATGTGACGGCTTGATTGGTACAATGTGTCATTTGAGATGCATTAAGCCCGCTTTTGTCAGAGCATGACCAATTTAAAGTCGGTATTTCGGGAAAATAAAAAGCAGAGCGGTTTTAACTCTTTCAGGTCCAAACATGTAAACTTTACGGCTTTCGACGACTTATACTTCAAATCAATGAAATTCAGAAACATTTTCATGTTCTAGGCCTTAAGAATTTAAAAAAAAAAAAAAAAAAAAAATGCAGACCGTATAGATCCAAGATCAGGCTGTACTTTCTGCGTAGTCTGATCTTGATCTATGCCGTCCGCAAAATCCCCTGTTTTCATGTGTTGGACTGAAACTGTTACACGCTATCTCTTCGTCGAAGTTCCTGACAAACTATAGCGAATAACTATTTCACTCTACCTTTCTGTGTTTTCTTCTTATTACAAATACGAATACATTATCAGTTTCTATTTGTCGTATGATTTATCAGGGCTGCTGCTACGCTGTTCTCGTATCTAGCAGACAGTTAATTGATTGATCTGCGCTGTCTGCTAAAATCACATGTGTCGTATTTCGAATTTTTTTTTTTGTAATTTTACACACAGAAATAACTCATTACATATGAGCCTTACTTTGTGAAAAGATGGCTTAGTACATTTGCGAAAAGTATCGACCCGGGTCAGCTTGTTCAGTCCGCGCAGACTTGACCTGGGCTGAAACTTTCCGCTATTGGTCAAATTCTGTATTTCCAAGAACTACTCTACCTGATGTTTCAGTCCGTTGTTAGACAGCATGGACGCCATGGTTCCATAATTATGTGATGACTTGCTTGGTATCATGTATCACGGAGATGTGTTAAGCCCGCTTATGCCAGAGCATGGTTCAATTATATTCATTTATGAATCTCTGAGTAAAATGACATATCAACAGCCTTATTTTACCGTATATTTGTCACCATTATTTCAGTATTTTGCGTCCTTGTGGCGCTGTCAGAAAGCTCCATCTTGAAGAGGATCGTCAACGGTAAGGCCATGCAGAGAGGTCAATACCCATGGCTCGTATCCCTTCATTACATGGAAGAAACCCGCTTCAACGAGAAAACCCAGTTGTCACATGTCTGCGGAGGAACCCTTATTGAACGAAGATGGGTACTTACTGCTGCCCACTGTGTCAGGTAGGTTAAGGATTATCGGTGATAGTCACTGTGGGGTTTTACGTATAAACGGAAGCTTCATAATTTAATGAGATATGAAACAAAAAACAATATACTTTAGAATTTCATCTTTATAAATCCTTTTATTTAAACACCATAAAAAGACTAAACAACACTACCAGAATTTCCTTTAACATGTAACATTCTTTTGTCATCACCATTAGCTTAACTCTTTACTGAAAGAAAAACGTTGAGGTTTGTCAGAATAAGATTTTTTTTCAGACGATAAATTACATTTAAATAAAATGATTAAATTTGTCTAGGAAGGGGTAGAAAACATTGAGGGAAAAAGAGAAATCTTCTTTTGCACTATGTTTTCAAAAACGTTCTGTCTTGGGGGTCGTTAATTTAGAGATTATTTTGGCTTAGTCTCTGAATACAAAAAAAAGTGATACAATTATTTACAATTCTGTTTATAACAAGAGCAAAACGATCAAAAGCGACGATCGAAGAATCTATCCTCCAGCTGAAGAATGACGAGAGTTGAAATGAGCCATACTCTGGCAAAATGGGGCTAAATACATCTCCAAAGAGCTTGATACCAAGCAAGTCATCGCATATATGAATCTATAAAATCTATTTCGTCAAACAACCGACTGAGTCATGTGGTACAATGGTCCTTTGACATGCAAAATAAATGACCAATAGCAAAAAGTCTCGGCCCAGGTCAGCCTGCGCGGACTGCGCAGGCTGACCTGGGTCGATACTTTTTGAAGATGCATTAAGCTCCCTATTTCACAGAGCATGGATCAAATAGAACACGGGGTTATGTGATAAAAGTCAACGAATATGTTGTTCTATTTATAAAAGCGACTCCACCTATCCCGGATACAACGATCCTTCCAAATGGAGAGTTATCCTCGGTGAACACAACCAGTATTTGGAAGATGAAGGCGAACAGATCATGAACGTCATCGGAATCTACATCCACCCACAGTATGATTACGCCGGAGAAAGTATGTAATATTTTTTTGTATTCATCTTGTTCGTTCACGTGATTTCTTTCGCGAGAGTGTCTTCGGGCACGACACTTCAGAGCCCTATCTTGGTACCGATGTAACCCGGGACATATATGTATGATTGGTCGCCGTTGTATGTCTGAAATGATGTTGGAAGGTGCGTAAAACACCATTGAATTAATCGTAATTTTTTCAGATCTAGGTTTCTAGACGATAACACATAATATTCATCTTTACCGTTTTAATTTTTGTTCAAGAAATTTATTACGCAAAGGAAAGAATGTAATACGTATACCTGTTCATCTCAAGTGCGTGTTTTTTCAGACCGACTTTATTTAAACGACAAAACTTACTTATGTTTCGAACTTCAGTTTTCCAGTTTATATGAGAATGTGAACGTTTCTGGTACATCGCAGAATATTAAGTCCAAGTCTATATTAGTACAACGAAAACGAAAAGAAAATTAAGACATCTTATTAAACCGACATCGGGGCATAGTAAAGATTTGCAAACCTATTGTTTGAAACTCGAGACCACCAATTTAAACCCTTAAAATAGTAAAATAATTACAAGACTTCTGGGTACCATGAGTAACAATTGTGATAACGTTTATACCAGAAGACAAAAGTAAAACTCGTCCAAATTGAAAGCTTTTGTAGACGACTATATAAATCTTGCTCAAATTACATGTATAAAATTTGTCTTTGATAGGGAAGAAAACGTTGTGGGAAAACAGTGAAAATGCTGGTAACCAGCATTTTCTCATTTTCCCACAATGATTTCAAAAGCTTTCTTTTTTTCGTGAAGATCATTTTAACGCGAGATCATGTGGTTAAGTGCAATCCTTCCAACAGCGACAACTGAAGATCCCGTCCTCTTATTTATGTATATTAAAATATTTTCTCTATTACAGACAACTTGTTGAACGATATCGCCCTGCTCGAACTTGCTGAAGACGCCGAAATCTCTCAGTATGTTGGACTCATGGGCATCAATGAAGACGACCAGAAAGATCTAAGCCGATTGCACTGTACCATTGCGGGATGGGGACAGGTCTCTCCTCGTAAGTTTCCATCTCTTAACCCTGCAATTTTTAAAAATATACGTTGGAGATAGACGAGAAAAAATTAGACTTGTCTGTGTAGAAAGAATTTGTGAACGAAAAGTTAAATGGGATTTGTCTTTGGAGGAAAAGAAGCCTACACTGGAAAAAGAGAAAATGTTGTCTCCGTGTTTGCTTTATTTTCGAGAGCGGTTATCTTATAGCTATGATTAGATCGCCCGAAGTCCTGTTATTTGCTTTAGCGAAAATTATGGGAAGAGAAAATATTTGTTTCCACAGTTTTTCCTAGATTTAAACGATTGCACTTACATTTATGTAGTAAGGCGACCGACGAATTACCAGGGGAATCACATGTAAAACCGAACGGTATACAAATAAGATAAATCAGAGGTTGGATCAGCACTTAGTATTGGGAAAGGTGCGATCTCTAATAAATTATGCAACTCAGTGTTGGAGAAAAAATCTGTGTTTCAGTATTGTATTGTAACTTTTAAATATATATCGGTACTTTTTTCTTTGTCGTGATTTTTCCAATGAACTGGTTTGATGTTAAGGATCTATTTTGATGTCATTAAGGGACCTTTCATCAAATACTACATTAGTTGTGCAAATAAGATATGATATTTTATATGGGTGGTGTGAAAAAGCCAATCGTTTCAAGCGAGAAAGATGTCAATATCAGTATATTAATTTCACAGTAACCCGTGTTGAGTGTTAGGGTACAGTCTCAGGTCAGAGACTGTCCTTGGCAACTGCCACTGTAAAAAAATTATCATTTGAACCAAAGCTCACAGGGGAAAAAGTACTTTTTGCTGATATTAAATATTACATAAATCATGAAAACCCTATGACGGACAACGTTAAAGGTATCTTTTTTGTGAAATGAGTAGAATCAGTCATGTTCTGTGAAAAGAGGTTTACATGAATCTGCAAAAAAAAAAAAAAAAAAACAGACTCATGTCAGCCTGTGCAGTCCGCTCAGGCTGACATGAGTCGATGTTTTTTGCTATTTGTAAATTTTCTGCATGTCAAAAGACCATTCTTTCACATGATTTAGTCAGTTTCCAGACAAAAAAGATTTTAAGATTTGAATTATAACATCATTTCCTTGATGTAATGTATCACGGAGGTATATAATCCCCTTTTCTCAGAGCGCTACCCAATTTATTAAGAAAGAACTATTTTTTCGATGTTTAAAAATGTCTATTTGACTCCCTCTTTTATTCTGCGGTTATCTTTACAATAAAATGCCAATCAAACCGTTTTCTTCAGAGCCATACGGATGGGGAATGTACATTCCATTGGCCACCGATATCTACATCTTGGACAATGACTACTGCAGGGATCAGTACAGTGCTTTGGACCCTGAGGACATGGGTATGAACTTCTACATTGACGATTCCGTCATCTGTGCCGGTATGCCTCCAGCCAAACAGTCCAAGATGAAGGATCAGAACAACGATGCTTGTGCTGTAAGAACTCTTTCTATCTCTGTCCGTCTCCGTCTATCTACTGGTCCACATTCTCTGTTCCCATCCATGTCTTAACCTCCGTCCCTGTCTCTGCTTCACAGTTTTTATTGGCGATATGTAAAAAGAAGGAACCATGATACAAGGACTGAGTTACCGACATAAGAAAGAAAATTGTTCACAAAATAGCATAAAAAGTGAAAGGAACGGAATCTTTTTTACTTTCCCTATACATGAATTTATTTGTGTGTTTTATTCAAGACCCGTCTCGAACTCCCTCCCATTCGAATTCCTATAGAAAATCTACTTGTGCCAAAACAAAACAAAACAACAACAACAACAAAAAAAAAAACATGTATGGCGGTTTTACTCAAAGGAAGGACTTTAAATATCAGGATAAACATTGTAACTTTAGCATACTTCAAATTTTGGCTTTCTGCCTCAGGTAGTTCTTTTTTTTTCCAAACCCAAACAGTTAAAACGAGCATATTCTCCACTTATTACAATATTTTCTCATGTAAATATATATCAAGCCTAAAATCATATTGATAATCCATATTCAACGACCATTTTTTTCAAAGTCATTTGTTGCAAGTTTGTTTCCAGTGGTTACGAGTTCAAACTAATTATTTCTTAAATTTTAATTAGTATGATAAATCGCATTTTATCAGTTTTTTTCACTTAAGGTGACATGTTAACCGTTTTTAAGACACTGTCCCGAGGTTGAGCGACACTTGGAAAGATCATTCTTAAAAACATTGTAGGAAAAGGAGAAAATATTGGTAACCAGCATTTTTTCCCTTTTCCACAATGTTTTCTGCCCTCTTAAAGCACAATTTCATTGCTTGAGCCACGTTTAATTTGTTGTCCGCAAATGCTCGAAATTTAGACCAGTCTGAAATTTTGTCGTTTGATAAAGAGTTAAGTAAGAAGTTTTGTGACGCGTTTAACGCTTGAAATATCGGTATATGATATCTTAATACTCAATTTTAAGCCTTGTACACATACACCTATAGAAAGACTCGAGCAAAACCACTTATGCTTGTGATATTTGTGTATTTCCAGGGTGACAGCGGTGGCGCTTTGTTGTGCCCAACTGGACCTCAGGGAGACTGGCGCGTAACTGGAGTTATATCTATGACCATGGGCTGTGGAAGTGACAACTACCAGTCCCTCTACACCAGAGTATCCTTCTTCAAGAAATGGATCTATAACACCATGAACGGCAACATGGACGATAACCCAAGCCACGAAAACTTCCTGACCTTCGACAACACCCAATCAGAGTTCTCCAACTTCTACAATTAGAAACTTGGAATTACCGTCATGTTTATATGCGTGATGTTATTAGCTGAATAAGCATTCGTGCTTTATTATTAATTCTAGATAAGAACTATTTCTTGACCTTTAAGAAGACGTTATTTCACTAACCGCAAAGTGCCTACTAATATTATGTGCATAATACTAGGGTTTAACATCAGCAACCAAGTTATGACAATCTCAGCATATTTTTATGTTAATGTCAAAGACTTTCATCCAAATGTCGCGTCATGCAAATGTTCGTTGTTACTCATTAATGATGCATGCATTGTAAATAACATTGTATACTTATAAATGTTAATTTGTGCCAATAAAATTAATTTTTATGTATGGAATTAGCTTATTCTTGCCACACGTTATACAAGTCAGCTCGGCCGTATTCGGAGAAAACCCGTGACACTGCCACATCCTCTTCGTCATCTCCGTCTACATCTTTGTTGTTGTCCGAAAACGTTGGCCTTTTCTAATATCTCCTTCATCATCGAGGACGTCGACTTTAGGTCTTTACCAGGAGACAAAATTTTAGACTTGTCCACTTGAAAGCTTTTTCTAACGACAAATTAAATGTGACCCAATTAGCTGGGACTTGTCTTCGAAAGACTAGAAAGCTTTGTGGGAAATGAAGCAGCATTTTTTTCTTTTTCCCACGATGGTTTCAAAAGACTTCTTTCATAGGGTCGTTAAAACACGGAATTGTTTGGTAAAGTGTAAAGCTTGGACTATTTGTTAACTATCTAAAGCATACAACAAAGCAGGTAACCCTTTTGACACGGTTTGTCCCCGTTTTGAGGTAAAATTTTCTCTGAAAAAGGACTGCAGCCGAGCTTTGGTGTCCTTTCAGCCAGAGTACATCAAGATCAGACAATACAAAATATGCAGTCTGATCTTAGATCTACACTGTTCAATTTGATGCAGTACTATGGACAAGAGCATTTATTAAACTATCATTATCTGAATCTGTCTAGACTGAATGAATCTGCTGAGTTTAAGATTAAAGACATAAAAGTTGAACAAGGACAAAACGTCGCGGTAAACTTGCCAAAAGGGGATATCAGTTCTTTTAGTGCTTAACCTTGCCTGCTCATAATTGAAATTCTAGTGCACGACTATTCAGTGCGGTATCTATTCCATTTTGGGAAAAGGCCTTTAACGACATCCTATATCAAATGGAGTGATTTCTTCGTTCGTCTGCATAAAGTTTTACACCATTTTAGTCATGTAATAATGGCAGCGTACCTATTTATGTATTTCCCTTTTTTCACAAAGTCGACATTAACTTCCACAAAACGTACTATGACACGACTAGCCCTTCCAGTGGAGAGATCGCACTCGAAATTTCTACTTCTTAAACAAAAGTCTTTATGCTGCGAAAAGAAAACCTCCTTCGAGTTAAGTGTAATGAACAGCAGCAATAGTCACAAACCAAGGGTGAATTGCTTGCACGACTAATCGTTGTTGGATAGGCAAATGGACAGATTTGTTCTTAAAGTTCCAGCTGATGTGGAAAATGATGTAGAAGAAGGGGTAATTGCTTATACAAGCAATTGTTCTGTTATCAATATTTTTTTTTTCTTTTTATTGCTGTATGCGCATGAATGTCAGTCTTTATATCAGGAGTACGCCGACAGACAAATCAAGCTCAAAGGTTTCAAACCTTAGAGCGTCAAATAGCCAGAATGGACAGCAAAGTTCCTGTGAAGAAATTATTATAGTTGAAAGACTCCTTTTCGTTAGAATATATCACAAAAATGGACGGTCTATATCCAAGACCAGACTGCACATTCTGCCTTTTCTTTGCACATTCTGTGAAGCCTTGTGTTGGAGCTATACTGTCCGCAAAAGCAATTCTGTCTATGAAATAAACTAAAAAATTAAGTGCTACCATGTTATACAGTATGCAGTAACGATTTCTCAGTGACCCTGTCTGAAGTCACGACCATGCCATACTTTTGTTCCTTTCTTATCTTTTAATCTTAGAATGAATGAGATAAGGAACTGCCTTATGTTGAAATTTTAAATCTGTCTTTTGAATTTTTATGTAGATAGAGGACAGATGTTCGAGTTTATAGCTATATTGCTGTGTCTAACTGGCTCACAGGCTGCAAGAGGTCAGATCTCTTTCTGTTTAGTTCGTTTATTGTCATACTGTGTTATCTTCAGCATTAACATTAAAATAACAATAGCTTCCAACAGTAATCAAAGCAAGTGTTTCAATTTAAAACATACCATTCCAAATCGTGGAAATTATTGTGACGATGACAATATTTTAATGTACAGTTGGCCCAAGTGTTAGTCTCTGGCAGAGAAATTAATTTCTAGATTTAAAGTTGTCAGGTCACTTCACCTTTCGTTTACTTTTAGCCTGATTTTAAATCCATTTTTTCTGCCAGCGACTAACACTTGGATTGACCACACAGTAAGAGATAGTCATCTTTACAGTATTCGCCATACTTGTAAAAGCTATGATTTAAATTTAAATGCATTTTAACACCTGCGTAGATTTTTTGGGCCTTTATGGCTGATATTGTTTTGAAAGTCGAAAGTGAGAGTTTGCTATAAAAGATTGAGAAGCTTTTCTTACTCAAAATTAACTACCTGTTTCATAGCTACAGTTTCTAAAGTTTGCCCACAGTCCCCAAGTGCTATGCATATTGATGAACAGAACAGCTTGACATTCTGATAATGTTCAGTTATTTAAACTAATAGATGAACACATCTATGCAGTGTTCAGAAGATCAAAAATAAAATGTCAAGCAACACACAAGTATCAGACAAATGCTGACACACCATTATCCTTTCTATTAATAGAAAACATACACATTACTGCTTTTTCCCTGTACTAGCATGAACCTTGCTGGTTTTTCCTATGTAACAAAAAGGTTTCCACAAAAATGCAGACTAATCGCATAAAGCAATAAACAAAATTTAATGGTTTTCCTCCTACAAACACCGTGGATAAAAGGTCCAAACAGATTGTAGACCTCATGTTTCTTTTAGTGGTCACAGATATTAAACAGTTCCCACTAGAAATAATTGATTTACATTAAATTTCCTAAGTTAGCTATCAAGGACTTCCTCTTACCCGTTTATCTTTCTGATAAAAGATTGTGGCGGAGGTGTTTGATCTAATTTTTTAAAACTGGACTACTATTGACAGATTCAACCAAAAAGCATTCTATTGTTACATCCAAGTTATTACAGGAGAGAAAGAAAGGGAAATAACCAAGTGATATTTTTCAATGAAAGTTTTAATTATTTCAGTGCCACGTGCGTTTTCATGTGGGAGTCAGAGCTACCTGACCACTGATGGCGGGGTCGTCAAGTCTCATGCCGGATTTGACGCGGGCCACAATTATGGAAAGAATTTAAATTGTTTGTGGAAAATAGAGGCTCCTCCGGGACACTATGTAGAACTTGTAGCTCAATCTTTCAACGTAGAAGATGACTCTGCGTGAGTACCCTCCCTCTTTAAAAAAAAAAAAAAAAAAATCTATTGATAATAGAAAACATCCTCAATTATTCGTTACTTTATACATTGTAAGTACGATCTTTTGGGCATCTAAGGCTCAATGCCAACCTTATTTGATAAATGAGTAAGTGTACTCGGCTTTCTCTACCAGATAAACAATGTACTCCCCTGTCTTTTAAAGCTTCATGTTTTTTTCATTAATTCCAACTTTTCCCACAAAGAATGTTAAATATAATTAAGAATTTGTGAGAAATATCGAGGAACTTAATGCAAGATACCTGATAATCCGAACCTTTCTTTTGGGACACTGCGTCGTGAGATAACACTAGTGGATCGACGGTCTAAAGATAAACCAGGAGGCTACCTGCTTTCTTCTTTCAAATAACTATTGATATAGTGAGTGTAATGTGAAAAACTGTAAGGACATAATGTCAGTATTAGTTTGCCAAGCTACTTGCCTTCGATCAAGCATCATGGTGAAGAGCGTGAGATTTGTTTAGAAAATGCCCACAGAAATGTCTCATCTAGTGAGGCCTCAGTTACCTGTGAAATATATATACCGAGTGTACCTGTAAGCATGCCTGTATGCCTCCCAACTCACTGTAATAGATAATGAGTTCAGATCTTACCTCAAAAAAGGACTATGTTTATAAATAGCATGGATCTTTTGTAATTTTGTTATAAGTTAACGTTTAAGCATTATGTATCTTGTTTGAAACTATTAATTGCATATTTCCATGTATGCGGTTACCTAATTCCCATTTCTATGCGCACTGAATTGATTCAAAAGAGTTGGAGGCTTAAATAATTCAGCCATGCTCTGTGAAAAGGTGGCTTAATGCATCTGCGAAAAGTATCGATCCAGGTCAGCCTGCGCAGTCCGTACATGCTGATCTGGGTCGAAACCTTTTGCTATTGGTCAATTTTCTGCATGCCCAAGGACCAGTGTACCTCATGACTGAGTCTGTTATTAAAAAGTAGCCATTATGGATCCATAATAATGTGATGGCTTGCTTGGTATCATCCATCACGGAGATCCTTAAAGATCCCTTTTCACAGAGCATGGCTTATTTATGTTTTATGTTGACAGTTTGTTTTAAAATACCACATTCAAAAGTGGACTGCGACGTAGGGGCCTACGTGAGAATAAACAGAAGTCTGGCAGAATTTTTCGATTTTGAACCCTATTCTAACCTAGATTCCTTGACGACAAGCTTTCTGCACACATCTGAGCACTGGGTTGACATGAGAATTTACGCAACCAGTAATATTAGATAAACAACTGTTCATCACAAGTAGTCTTGAAATGATAAGATCCCGAGTCTCTGACATAGATTTACGGTCTTTTTCCTCCTTAGGTCTGATTCTATTTGCGGTTCATTTAGGTTATGAAGTTTGTGATCATATGCAAAGACCCCCTGAAAATGAAAATAATTCTGCTTTTTTTTTTACAGAAAGCTGGGTATATTCTAAATGACTTTATGCACAAGATATATAATTGGGATGTCCACGTCTGGCATCAATAATAATTGCAGTACATTGCCCTAACACTTTTAGCGCCGTAGGTGACAAATGGGATTTTTGAAAACGGCATAGAGAATGCTCAGTCTTATCTTAGATACATACCGTCCGGTTGTCTAGTCAAGCCTATAAGAAATGCTTTGTGAGTTTCAGTGGATCATACTTTCAGCCGTAGAAAGAGGTCGAGTTCGTATATCTGACGTTGCAGCGGTTAACTCTTTACCAAACGACAAAAATATAGACTTCTCCAAACTGAAAACATTAGCAGACGACATACTAAATGTGACTTAAATGATAGAATTTGCCCTTGATAAGATAGAAAACATTGTGGGAAAAGAAGAAAATGCTGGTTACCAGCATTTTCTTCTTTTTTTCACCATGTTTTCAAAAGGCTTCTTCCTCAGGGTCCTGAAAGTTCGGGATCGTGTAGTCAACTGAGCTTCTTGACAAACGCGCTTGCTCATGTAGTTATCCACTGTCCTTTTTTATTTATCATGAACAGGTGTGCATACGATTATCTAGAGTTATTCGATGGTGATGGTACAGACTCACAAAGCCTCGGCAAGTTTTGTGGAAGTAGATTCAACCCAATCTCCTCCACAGGCAATGTCTTGACCCTCAAGTTCGTAACAGATGACGACACGCAGCTGAGTGGATTCAGCATGTTCTACAACTTTACGACAACAATTATTCGTAAGTAATTTTCGTGTAATGCTACTTTTTCGTCGTAGAAGGCTTCCTTTGTCGGCCCATTTACGCAGTATCACTGATTAAACAGGCTTTGACAGAACTTCGAGAATATTCCTCCAAATAAAAATATGCAAAAATCAAATCTTATCAAATATAACTGCACACGCTTATCTTGACCTTAGACATTGTGAGAGGACCCTTGGAAAAAAGGCTGTTAAAAGTAACCAGCATTTTCTCCTTTTCTTACAATATTTTCTACCCTTTCAACGACAGATATGATTATTTGAGCCACACTTAATTTTTTGTCTGCAAATCCTTTCAAATGGGACAAGTCTTATATGTTTTGTCGTTTAGTAAAAAGTTAATGTCGGTTATCACCCACTTTAAGATCAATGCCACACCTCGGAATTCCAATGTGTCAACGGGAAGTGCGTCAGCAGGTCCTTCCGGTGTGACAATGATGACGATTGTGGTGACGACAGTGATGAGAGGAACTGTACCGGTGTAACTGGAGGGACAGGCGGATCATCCAATGGTCAGCAATGTATTTTATCATATACTTACAAATTTTTCAGTTGAAATTCATGCAGACACGACTGGGAAAATCCGAATCTACACAGAGTCAAATACGGTGCCAAATATGATATGATGACGCGCGCGCGGAATATGTTCAGACTGGTTTGCAATCTGATTGGTCGAACAACATTCACGATGATAATATTCATCTGCCATGCATAAAAACGAAGCTGATCTAGCTACTCACTATACCATTTTTTGACACAACATTTCAGAGTCAACTCAGAAAAGTAAACTGACTTAAATCAGTTAACAGGCGTAAGTCCATTTTTTTTTTTTTTAAACTGATGTTGAGTCTGAAAAGTTGTGTCAACGCATGAGTTTTTTTTTCAAAATGGTCGGTCAACATGAATGGTCCCAGATAAAATCGTGGCTTGTTTTCGCTCTAGGTTGTGATGCTGACGAGTTCAGATGTGCCAACAGACAGTGTGTTTTAAAGGACTGGCTCTGTGACGGAGATAACGATTGTGGCGACGACAGTGACGAGATACCATCCAACTGTCAAAGTGGTAATGTATATATGAGCCATGCTCTGTGAAAAGGGGGCATAATGCATCTGAAAAAAGCATCGACCCATGTCAGCCTGCGCAGTCCGCGCAGGCTGACATCGGTCGAAACTTTTTGCTGTGGGTCAGTTTAATTTTCTTTATGTCAAAGGACCATTCTATCGTAGGATTCATGTGGTTGTTGGGCAAAATAGATTTTATGGATCCATAATTATATGATGACTTGCCTGTTATAATGAATCACGGAGATGCATTAAACACCCTTTTGCCAGAGCATGGTTCATATATTTGTGCTCTAGTATCTCGATAGTTCAAACAATCAATAGCTCGAGTACTATTATTTCGGCTAATTCGAAAAATTGAATGGCTTTGTGATGATTGTGATGAAGACAAAGTCCAAATATCAAAGAAGCAATTTATACATACTTACAAAATGACCTAAATATAGCTCGAAAGGCCCTTAACTCGAGTTATCTTAATAGTTATTTGCTGAATCTGCTTATGTGAGTTCAATCGAGGAATTTCTCTTCACCAGAACAAAATATTAGTATTGTCGAAATTCAAAGCAGAAAGCGAGGTGGTACGTAATTGGTTTAATAGCATGGTTGTTATGATATCAATAATTGTGACATTGGCAATGTACCTGACTAGAGCGGCATGAAAAGCTGAATCGTAATTTTCTTTGTTTGTTAATGTGTTTGTAGGTAACGCTTTCGTAATGCTATTAGAAGAGTTTTATTGATTTACTGAATAGCTGAACATAAATAGAGCAATTATAATTTTGACTATTTTCATTTTTATTTTTTTCTTCTTTTTTATTCATTATTTAACTCATCATTTTTATGATTTTTTTCAGTAATTTTTACCAAAGGGAGGTAATTCCCTACTTCTTTGTTAAAAAAATCAAGTGATTATTATTTTATTAACGATAATTTTACGGAAAACAAAACTCACAAATTTGGTTCGCGTAAGTTTATGTAACTGTTTCAAATTTTAATGGTATCACATTCTTAAGGGTGCGATTATAACAGACTTGCTATTCCCTATTATCCTTGCCCTCAGCCGAACATTTAGAGGTTGAATCATTACCCAAGTGACTTAACCTTTTACGGACAGTGCAGATCACGATCAAACTGAACAGAAGGTGCAGTCTGATCTGTGATCTAAACTGTCCGATATAGAGATATTTTTTCCCCAAAATACATCTTGAAAATAACATTTGGGCATTAGCTAGACTATCGGCTTCAAAGTTCCATTTCATTTATTTAGGAGGTGAAGGATTAATTCTATTTTACACGGATGTTTTCAAAGTCGTGTAAGATGAATTTGTTTTAAGAGATATTGTGTTAATTCTTTACGAAACAATTCTTTCCATTGAAGACCAGAGAGAAGCAGACATTTGAAGACATCGTGGGAAAAGTAGAAAACCTTCTCCCACAATTTTCCTACCCGTTTTCGGAGACAAAAATATTAACCATTTTAAACACATCATATAATATGTCGCCCATAAATGCTTTCAGTTTGGCTGGTCTAAAACTTCGTCATCTGTTGAAGACTTGAAGACAATCAATCTATATACCATCTTTTCATTAGTATCCTGTGGTCCCAGTAACCAAACGGGCACATCCGGTGTTTATACGAGCCCAAATTACCCCAACAACTACCCAAGTAGTGCGCACTGCTTGTTCACGATCTCAGCCCCTGCAGCAAAGGTACATTTGGCTTTTTCCATCCATTCAATAAATGTATATCATTCCCTGATTGTAAGGCTATCATTTGTCCATGATAACTATATGTTAACTCTGCCAGACGACACATTTTTAGACTCGTCTGTATTGAAAGCATTTGTAGACGACAATTTAAATGTGGCTATAATGAATGGCGTTATCTTTGAAAGTTAGGAAAACGTTGCACGACAAAAGGAGAAAATGCTGTCACCAGCATTTTCTCCATTTCTCGCAATGTTTTTAAAAAGCTTATAAGAAGAATTCACAGTCGATATTTTGTAGAAATAGCTAGTGGTCATTTACTTTTATTTTATGCAAACATGTGGGAAAAAAGAGAAACTTCTTGTAACGAGCAATTTCTCGTTTTGCTAAAATGTTTTCATAAGTGGTTTTCGAGACGATTTCCGAACCAATCTACAGTCTACCAAAATTTAACAGCGTTATTTTCTCTGTGGCTGCAAGGGTGTATCTTTAACAATTTCGATTACAACATACATCATAGTGGGTAGTTAGGATAAATCTGCGGCGGGTGCCTATTCGAGAAGGGCGAAAAGGTGTGGCTTCGAGTCACACAGGCGAATAAATAATACAGAAAAAGAACAAATATTTCACATTTTCCAAAGCTAAGCTTTAAAGTCATGCATTGATACTATATTCTCTACATATAGAAATTTTACTAATTTGTGGTCAAGTACTGTGCTTCTTTCTTAATCTAGCATATCCTATTCGGTTTTATTTCAGTCGATACAATTTTCATTTGATTCCAACTTCCACGTTGAGCCAGACAGCACTTGTTCATATGATTACGTCACAGTATACTCAAATGGAAACACTTACAAACATGGTATTATTTTCTTTATTTTGCCTGTAATTTTAATGACTGAAAAGTCTTGTCACCCTTTCCTATTGTAAAATGCTCTAATACTGTTGAAGGTTTGAGGGAAAGAAAAATTTTCTAGTTACTCATTAAGATAGAGAGACAATAAGAAAAATGACTCATACCTTTTTATACACCTCTTAGAACGGAGCCACGTGTTTTATAAATCCCCAACGATAGTGGGAAAGCAGCCAGTGGCTGGGAAGATTATTTTTTTTTGTTTTGCAAAGTACCACTATTAGAAACTCCAGAAAAGTAGAGATACATGTAGCTGCAATGGCCTCCGCGATATGACTGAAAATGCTAAAAAGGCGTTGAAAACCATACAGTCAATCAATATATCTCTATCTTTCATGATAATTGTGAAACGCTTAGCTTATGCTAGCATTTTTTTAAATCTAACTTTGGATATTCACCAAAGCAATGCAGATTGCTCACTAGTGGCCAGTCCCCTTTTGCCGAAACAAGGCTCAAGTATTTTAATCGCCACTGGCCGTGTGAACGAGTTAAAGTCATGTTCGAGGTATTTGTATAAATACACTTTCTATTACGTAGGTCCTTTCTGTGGGGACACTGCCCCTGTGGCCTTCACTATACCGGGTGACCACGCCTACGTAGAATTTGACTCGGACAGTTCGGATGAATATACGGGTTTCATGTTAAATTGGAAGGCAATTGGTAGGTAGAACTGTGTTTGTCGACACTGGTTTAATTTTGTACATGTAGATGTAGGTACGATATGGGAGCTTCGTATAGACTGTATAAAAAACAAAGGCCATGATAGGAGTGGTAAATAGGTGTGTCACTTTGATTTGCATTCATATTTTTAAGACTAGCCATCTGATTGGCTAAGACCTTCTTCTGTCTCGTTCGCTTCTAGAATTTGGAAATGGAGCACTATTCAGCTTTTTCAGCGCCACCTATAAACTCGACGGCTGAAAATGCAATCCAGTGACACTTAGATTTGAGCCACGCTTTGGCAAAAGGAGGCTTAATGCATCTATCTTCGAAATGCTTTATACCAAGCAAGTCTTCACATAATTATTGATCCAGTCCATAATGTCCATTTTTGTCTAAAAATCGACTGGATTTAGGGCTAGCATGGTCCTTTGACATGCAGAAAATTGACCAATGGCAAAAAGTTTCGACCCATATCACCCTGTGCAGTCCGCGCAGGCTGACATGGATCGATACTTTTTGCAGATGAATTAAGTCTCTTTTTCACAGAGCATGACTCATTTTTATCTGATAAGCTGGACTGAAAAGGCGGAAGGTATACATCCAAGATCAGACTGCACATCCTGTGCAGTCTGATCTTGATGTATGCCGTCCGTAAAAGCCCATGTCTTCGTCTATGGAGTTAAATGGTTTGAGCTGTAGGTGTTTACGGTCCAAGACTCTAAAGAATGTTCAGACTGATCTCGGATCGAAACTGTCTGTCATCGTTTGAAATAGCTTAAAGGACTGCAAAATTGATATATTTCTGTTTGTCGTTTTTGTTGCTTTTATGTTGTTGTTTTGTGATTTTTACATTATTCACATTGACTGAAATTTTTTTACTGTAAACTTTGTACATGAAAAGAGCTCATCATAGTCTAGATAAATCCAGAAACCCCCGTTTGATCCGTTATCTGGAGGGTGTTAAACCGTTGGGGGACTCAAACGACCTGTTTGTTAGGGACATTGGTCGACGAAGTCCCCCAGTTAGGGCGTGGAAAACTTTGATGCCTCTGAACAGAAATCAATGAAACTTTGTACATGAAAAGAGCTTACCATAAGATCTAAATTCATCTAAAAATCTAGTCCGCTGATAAAAATGGGAAAAAATAAAGAGAATGCATTTCATTCATTTCAAAGGTTGCAGAATCGGAAAGGCAAGCCTTTGAAAGTTCGACCAATTCATTCTTTTCAAATTTTACAAGGATGTCTTTTCAAATGAAAAAAATAACGATTCAACGAATAGAATGAAAATGTCTGTCGTCAAACTATTTTCACTTATCAGGAATAAGTTTTTATAAAAAAAAAACATGGCATTTAAAAAAAAAAAAAAGACAGCAAATTCATAGACAGAAGAACAAAACGCCCTGGATTTTTATCCGTTCAATTTTAGATGGATCTATTTAAAGAAAAAGGAATGAAGAAAGAGCCTTTATTAATTACTGCAGTTTTACGCTCTAAAAACTGTAGACTACCCTACTAGGTCATTTCTACGTCCATTGCATCAAGGCTGTGTTACTCTGTTTGAATAATTGTATTTTCTTCTTTCAGAGTAATCTCCCTTGCCTATGAACATGGAAATACGGAAACAGAAAGACCGACCTCTCTCCTTCATTTAAAAAGATTGTCATATTGACATATATTATAGAAATAGAATAATAATAATAATAATAAAAAAAAAAAACATGTTTCTGTACAAGTATATTGTGTTACTGCTGTTTGCAGAAGAACAAAGCATGTTTATGAACGTTCTTTATAATAAGTATCAGTCTCTGTCCCAAGACAATCACAGAAAATCGTTATTTATGATTTATTCTCCGGAAATTACCCCCGAGTCTGAATAAACTTTCACTTAAATAGGTAGTGTGTTCTTGACAGGTTATTTGTATAGAAATTTCATGAACAGTGTTAAACGATTTTAGACGGGTCACATCAGTTCGATCTGTTAAGCTGAAATATACCAGTTTACACCCATGTGAGACACTGACAGAGAGAGAGCGAGAGAAAGATCAATACATTTTTAAGGATCAATTTAAATCAAAGGACTAAAATTGCCGAAGGATCATATCTGCCATTATTTTCCATTGTTAACCAATGAAATAATTTGTAGCAGGTTACTTTGAGATCATTTCTGTAAAACCTTCATGGTTTAGTATTGGGACATCTTTTACACGACGAAGTGACAGATAGAGAAATCACTTCATACGCGCAAAGTTTTCTTTCACCACCCATTTTTTCAAAAGTGGCCAGCTGCAAGGGACAAGAAGTTGACTGAATAGGAAAAAAGTCGGTTATTACTCCAAGAAATCTTTTCTTTGAGTATTTACCATATGTACATGTAGTGATGTACATAACAGTGTATGATGATAATGGAACATGTAACAATTTAGAGGTATCAGTTGATTTGAAGTATTGACTAATACGCATATACCTTTGAGACATTCTCTAGCAACACTTCTGATTGTTCATGCAAGCATTTCGAAATATAACCTACTGCAAAATTAAGAACAACAACAGCAGGAACAACAACAAGATTATGAACCTTAGAATGATGTTTACTTATGCCTTTTACGACTCCTAAAGCCTAACATGATAGTTCAATAGTCCGTAAACACAGTTCCTCTCCATCCAAATGCTATTCAGCCCAAGAGAAGGAAGTATAACAGGCCATATTCATAGGTGTCAGAAATGATTTTGGTTATTTCAATCGTATTGATCTACATGTATTTAGATAATGTGATTCAATAATAAACCGATAAAGACAGCTATCGGGGCAGATGTACAGCTAACTTACAGTCATTTCATTCGCAACTTTGTAAAATAAAAATACCTTGTCTTCGATTGTTCAACAAACAGTACACTACCTTTAGACGAAGGTGGTCACTTTTTGTTGAATACCATTTATCCTGTGTTACATATATTGCTGTAAATTGTATACACAGACTGTTGGAACTTTTCCCTTGTTCTTACTAGAGTTCGTGGTATCAAGAATTTAATCAACAAAACACACAAACAAACAAACAAACAAACAAACAACAAAGAACATTAACGACAACAACAAACGGACAAACACACACGTACAATTACAAAAACATTATCATATGACACTGTTTTGCACTTAACTTTGCATATGAAAGGATGGGTTCACATTTGAAAGACGACTGGAATTTATTTCAGAGAAGTCAAAAAGGAGCAAAAGCAGAAACAAACGTTTGATAGGTATGTTTATATTACTCATTTATACAAATAAGCCTGAGCCATGCTTTGTGAGAAAGAGGTTTAGTGCATCAGCAAAAATTATTGACCCGGATTAGCTTGCAAAGGCCGCGCAGCCTGACCCGGACCGTAACCTTTTGCTATTGGTAAATTTTCTGCACATCAAAGGACCATTCAACCTCATGAGTCATTCAGTTTTAAGACAAAATAAATTTTATGGATCTAAAACTATGCGAGGATTTGCATGGTTAAATGCGGCCAAAAGTAAACAGCGCCGGTGTTAAAATGCATTCAGATTTAAATCATACCTTTTAGCACTTTACCAGACGACAAAATTTTAGCCTTGTCCAAATTGAAAGCATTTGCAGACAACAATTTCAATGTGGCTCAAATGGTGCGACTTTTCTTTGATAGGGTAGAAAACATTGTGGGAAAAGGAGAAAATGCTGGTTAGCAGCATTTTCTCCTTTTCCCACAATGTTTTCAAAAGGCTTCTTTCCCAGGGGCGTTTAAAGGCGGCATTGTGCTGTAAAGGGTTAAAAGTATGGGAATTACTGTGAAGATGACAATCTGTTATTGTACGGTCGGTTCAGGTGTTAGTCAGTGGCATAGAAAATGAATTTCCAAATTAGGTAAAAAGTTGCCAGGTCGCTCTATCTTTTGTTCACTTTTTTTTTCCTGGTTTTGAAAGTATTTTTATGCTTGCGACTTACACATGGACCGATCGCACAATAACAGATTGTCATCTTCACAATAATTTCCATACTTTTAAATGATAGTGATTCGAATTTGAATACATTTTTAGACCCGCATTGTTTACTCTTGGAGGTTACTGGACCTTTAATCCCCCATCTGCAAGAGCGCTGCTCATGAATGAGCCATACTCTAGCACAAGAGGGCTTAATGCATGATACCAAGGAATTCATCATTTAATTGTGTACCCATAACGTTCATTTGGTCTAATAACCGAATGAATCATAAGGTACACTGGTCCTTTGACATGCAGAAAATCAACCAAAAAAAAAACCCCCAAAACAGTCTAAGTCAGCCTGCGCAGGCTGAGCTGGATCGATTCTTTTTGCATGTGCATTACGCCCCCTTTTCACAGAGCATGGCTCAATTATATTTTTGAAGTACAGAAACCTTTCTACCCTATTACTGTTTTCGTGTCTCCCAACATACAGGCTATGCCGAGTGTTCAGAAATTGTTGTTCGGAACCGTATTCAACAGCAATATTGAATATTGTCTTAGTTGTAAATTCCGACTCAAGTATCTGACTTGCTTAGACATGTTTGTTGCAGCGAACTCTAATGGCTAGCACATGAAACGGTAACTAGAATAGAGGTTTTAACGACAGGTAAACACGGACCGTAATCGGATTTTGGAACTGTAGATCTCATGAAATAAATAATAAAAAAAAGCAACACTGAGTCCACATTTGCTTAATCTTACCTCACTACTTTAAATTCGGGATCTTCCATGGTTCAGTGGTTGTAGCAAAGGACAAGTAATCAGAGAAATATTGGTAGGATTCCTATCCGCTTGTCACCCAGGTCCGTGCTCACCAACCATTCTTAAGAATATTCTTAGTTCTAGTATCCAGAATTTTATAAATTTGAAAGTAAGACAACTTCTGATTGGCTAAACCATTTGGTTTAGACAATCAGAAGTTGTGTTACTTTCAAATTAAGAAAATCTTTGAGAATAAGATTAAGAATGCTCTTAAGAATGGTTGGTGAATATGGATCCTTGTGTTTGGCACATAATATTCTTACCTTAGGATATTAAATGACCTTCCGCCCGTGATATGACAGAAATTCCCTTCAGTACATAAAACTGCATTAAAACCAATGAATTTCCGTTTGTTGCAGTTGATCAGCCATGCCAGAACACCATCAATGTCACGTCCAGTGGTTTTATCACTTCCCAGAATTTGGGGGTTTCTGACTACCCGCCAAACACAATTTGTACTTGGCATCTTATCACCACTGCAGACAGAAACATACGGGTCACATTCAACATTTTTGAGTGAGATTTTCTTTCTTTTCTTGGCACATTTTAAGGGCAATGAAATAACGACGAGTTCCTCTTTTAGAATAAAAAGCAACAGAGACAGAGCAGCTTTATGGTGGCATATTTCTGCCACGAGATACGAGATAGCTATCATGATAATTTTAGAGAACTATCGCGATAAAACAGACTTTCCTGGAAATATTATCTAGCTAACAAAAATGTTCACGATAAAAATATCGCGAAATTTCTAACTGTTATCACGATTTTTTTTAACGCTCCTGCCCACAACTGGCATTCACGGTATCTATATTTAGATACTGTTTCGGATCATCTTTGTCTCCTGTACAGTCAAAAACTTACGAGTTCAACCAAATGTTGATTTTTCTATTTATAGATATCGAGAGACAGGTAGAACTATCGCGATAATTTTACCTCGATGTCAGCTTCGTGCACGAATGAGAAATAATAAACATAAAATTTTCTAGATAGCAAAGTTTATCGTGATAATTTTTTCAGAAAACATTTTACTATCTAGATAAAATTTCCAGGAAACTTCGAATTATCGTGAAAATTTTCTCAAATTATCACGATAGCTATCTCGTATCTCGCGGCAGAAATATGCCAACATACAGCTTTACTATATAACTAACTTTAGTAAGTGAAAATAAGAAATTGCAGTTTATATGCTAAAAGAAAAATCCAGATTACACACAAATCCTGATTCCCTCGTGAGTTTACTTTTACAATATTCTGCCACTTGATTAAAATATGTCAGACCCATTTGATATCAGATGAACAGAATCCAACACAAGTACAGGTGTAGATACTACTCTTAATATCTTAAAATTTCTTCTTGTAACTGTTAGCCAGTGAAAGATCTTGAATACAGGCAAAGGTGCTTCCTCAAACGCACGAATATTAGCTTTAAAAGAACAACTGTCAATCCTGTTTTTTGGGCTAAAATAACCTTTATATAATATGCATGGCAACGATTTACCTTTTTAACATAAATAAGTGCGATAGAGTGCATTGGTGCACAGAATACAACATGGACATAGTTTCATATTTTTTATCTATCCTATTTTCCTCCTGATTCCAGCTTGCCAAGAATATTCTCCCATAATTATAAAGGCAGACGAATTAAAAAATACTAAAATGACGTTCAACATACAGTTTAAATGTCATCTGAACTTTAAACATTAACTTTTTAAAGATGATTTGACTGACAACGTTCTCATAAATCAAAGAATACGATGACGTAGCAAATTGGATTGTTAAATTCCATCCTAAACCGATATTTAGCTCCATCTTTCGAAGTTAACGGTAATTTCCAACATGATCGTGCCGATTTAATTTGAGTTTATACATATTTAATGGTTTGTTATTACTGCTATTCTTGGCAAGTACGGTCGTAAAACTTTCTTCAAGTTTTATCTCTCCCTAACAGACAGGCTGTTGAGCTTTCGACTTTAAATTCTCGAAGATATACAAGATAAGATGTCACAAAGACATTAATTTCATTCGTTTTTATTTCCTTTAAAATGTTGCGTTCTATATAAAGTATTCCTCACTCTTTTGCCCAACTCTATACCAAGCAATGTCGTTTTCAACAACTCTTGGGAGGAGGGCTTCTGAAAACATTGAGAGAAAAAGATAAATGCTAGTTACCAACATTTTCTCCTTCACAATATTTGCTATGAAAAAAAAAGATTGAGTCGCATTTAAGTTGTCGTCTAAAAAAACCTTGGAATTTGGACAGGTGTGAAATTTCGTCGCTTGGTAGGCATATAGGAATACTATTATAAAAAAGGCAAATATTCATGCTCATACTCAGACAAGTATCAACAGGGTTCGTATTCACCAACCATTCTTACGAGCATTCTTTGCCTTATTCCTAAGAATTTTCTAGATTTGAAAGTAACGCAACTTCTGAGTGGCTTAACCAAATGGTTTAGCCAATCAGAAGTTGGGTTGTTTTCAAATTTAGATAATTATTCAGACTAAGAATATTCTGAAGAATGGTTGGTGAATACGGACCCTTGAGAAACTGAATAAGGAGAAGTGAAAGAATTGATTTAATCGATTTTGTTTCAGTGCAGTTTATGACGCCACGAAATAATGAAAACTTCGTGATATGGCTTCGTGCTCAAATGAAAGATTTAATCTTGATGCAATCTTCAAATAAATGACAACATTACGAGCAAACACCACATAAACAAAAACAAGAATTAGATCAGTACGGGAACTGAAAAGTTACAATTTGTTTTATTTTACATATTTAGACTAAGACTGAGACTGCAATGGTACTTTTTACCTTAGGTTAGGAACCACAAAACCCACGACAGGCACTGCTGAAACCCACTTCAAACAAGCCAATACTAGTTAAGTTTGGTTCACAAATTAACCTACATGTAATTTCTCGTATTATTGCACAAAACGTACGTTTGCCGACCTTCATAACCATGTATTATCGGGGAAAACCCGGGAATTAACAGTAGAAAACGTATTATTTGGTAGGATTAAATTCACGCGCCGTTAACGCCCGGCCTTGTACTTTCAAAATCCTCGATCCGGACCTACCTTGTAAACAAAGTTGTTGAACGTTTGTTCTTGTCAGTACATCCCAAGACTTCAATCCACAAAACTGTAGGAACTTGTACTATAGTCTCAATATGCTTTTTATGGATTGTCTTTGATGAATTGAGTACGCAACAAACGAAATCTTACGTAGAATCTCAGTCTTATCGAGATCTGAAGAAAATATTCACTCGTGATGTACTCTGCACCAAGAACATCCCACCCATTTTTAACGTGGTCGATAATTTCTTGGTTTGGTATATCCCTTTGTTGTCGATCAGTTACAGAAAGGCGTATCCATCCATGTATGTTTGTAGTGTAGCGAAGCAGCCTGTAGCTTTAAGCGCTTTCATTAAAAAAAAATTACTTCGCAATGCTATCATTTCTAGTTTACCCAATACAAGACGATGCTTTGGAGATCACGTGACCGTTTTCGACGGATTCGATGCATTTTCTGATGTATTGGGACAGTACTGTGGTCACGTGATACCCCCAGATTTGATGTCAACGGGAAATGAAATGGTAGTCTTTTTCTACAGCGATGGTTCCGGACAATCGACTGGATTCAACATTTCCTATGAGGCAGTTGTCCAAACTGGTAGCACAATTTTTTTAATCAAAGCACTAAAAATGCAGGAATGAATTTCTGGAGAATACCGTATGGATTAAATTTCCAGATATCTTTTTCGACAGTTATATCAAAAAACAAAAACAAAAAAAAACAAACAAAACAAAAAAAAAAAAAAAAAAAAAAAGAAAAAAGCGGGTGAAAATCCAAAATTTAACTCAATTGCTAGTATTGTCCTTTTATAATTCTGTTACTTAAGTTGAATAACAATTTTAAAAACCCTTGAAAAATAATCCCCTTAATCACCGTAACGCGCACCATCCTATTTTAAGCTTTCTAAGGCTTGTCATATTTCCGATTTCGAGTAACGTGAAGGATTTTAACTCCTTACAACTGGAAGATGACACTTGTTTTCTTGCATTAAGTTACTTTGAAAAAAAAAAAAAAAAAAACGGGCAAAATGAGAGATTACTCGTTGACTCGAATATATTCATAATTATGTATGGCTGTATTAAACCTTAGGCACGTATCTTAAATGATAACATATATTTAACATAAATGCCTTCTAAGTAATTCAATTTAAATTTGTCGCACTGAGAAGGTCAACTAAATTAAAATTTCAAGTCAATATACCTTGAGCAACGCTACAGAATTGAAACGATTGAATTTCAGCGTGTCGTTTTTCTTGTCTTTTCAGTTTTATTGATCTTAGAAAAATATCGTAAAAAATCTATTTCAGTTCCAACGAAACCGACATACAGCTACCCCGGGTGTAACGGACATTACAAATATGTGAACGAGAGTAGTGGATTTATTGCGTCTCCAGGATACGACGGTTTAACGCCTTATGAACCGAACCTCAACTGTAGCTGGCTTATAGAAGCACCCAAAGGTCAAGCCATCCATATTAAGTTTCGAGTATGTTCATTATTTCTGTATGGTGCCTCCGCCCCCTGTACAGGCATTGTGTCGTAAAAATTCAAATGAGAACAATCGATTAAACTCTTTACTACACAAGCCCGGGTTTTCATGGCCCTTAGGCAAAAGGGTTTTGAAGACATTTGGTAAAAGGACAAAACGCTGGTAACCAGCATTTTCTCCTTTTCCCAAAATGTTTTCTACCCTTTCAAAGATAACCCTGTCATTTGAGCCACATTAATTCATTACTTGGAAATTATGTCTAGACGAAGAAGTTAAAAAAGGACTTGTTCTTTTGTAAAGAGTTAAAGTTCTGGAGTGGGTTTCCTTTACCAACGGTTCATGTTTTTATTCTCAAACCTAAGACTAGGCAACCATTTTGCTGAGATATTTTGTCCAAACCAATTCGACAGCTCGTATTAGAATTAAGAATAAGAACTGAATTTAGAATGGTTGCTGAATGGTGTATCCATGAATACATGTATGATGCCAGAGTTAAATACGTTTTATTGCTAAAGGGGTATTAAAACGGATTTGTACCTTGGGGTGGGGGGGGGGGGGCGGGGGAAATTCCTCCGGTGGGACTGGGACTGTTTTAAAACCATAGTCGGGCGACATTACCATTTAGCTACAGAGTCAACTAATATGTACCTGTATTGAAAATGTATCTATCCCTTGTTATGCAATAACGGCTATACCGTTACTAACGGAATAGGAAGTTTTACAGTTACAAAAAAAAAAACGTAATCCTTCCTATTTTCTACATGTTCTTCTATTCATGTTCCAATTTTAAAGCCAGTTATGCACGCGAATGAAAATTAGCAGTCTGCTAAGATTTCAAAAAAAAAAACTTGCAAAACGAAATCGGGTTTAAAGTCCCTTTAAAGTCAGATGCCTTATTCTCTCTGAAGTCAGTACAAAGGGCATAACACCTTTGACGCAAAATACGCAAGTGCGTAATATATATATATATATATAAGAAAAAACATGGGAACAGGCGAAATATTCTAACAGCAGTCAACAGAATAAAACCTTGACCCCCCAAAAAAAATTACAAACAACATTCCGATCAGACTTCACTTCTGACTCCCTGGTTAGGTCACCCCTACCCTGGCACTCTCGTCGCCTTCCTTGACCTGGTCTGCGTTATCATTAGGCGTAAGGCCAAGCAGTAAAAGCAGTACTAGATCAAATTGAAATTAAGAATGTCGACGGCAAGAAATTACGTCACTCAAAACTGTTCGTACGTTAAATTCATCAGCAGATGCTTTTAGGAGGTCAGAGTGTCTTTGCACAAATGCGAATGGCATTATTTTTTCGAAGAGAGCAATGCAGTAGGAGTTCTGATTGCTGTTAAAAGCAAATGGAGCTACTGCTGAAGTGTTCTTTTGTGACATTTCATTTCTGAACAATGCTTTGATGTAAGCAGCAAGACGATACACCGTGTCTACTTTATCATTTCTGTTCATCTACAGTAATGCAATACACGTACAAATATGTCTCTTCTTGTATATTTTGCTTTTTAGGATTTTCTTACGGAAACCATTACAGGCTGTACGTATGATTATGTCAACGTTTACGATGGAACATCTGCTGCGGCACCACTCCTTTTACACGCGTGTGGCCTTCAGTTTCCGGATGACATCGTTTCCACCGGAAATGCCATGTTTATTTTCTTCCTATCTGACGCAGATTTTGGAGGGACTGGTTTCAATTTAACCTTTACCTTTAAAACGCATACAGGTTCGTTCAATAAAAATGCAAATTTTATGTCCGTGCCATGTGTAACTTTAAAAAAAAATGTAAGGATCAATTTCTGCTATACCCACAAAGTTTTTCCTGTCTTGTAATGATAGAAGAAAAAGATAAATCCCCCGTTATCTTTTCACGTCCCTTTCAAAGTATACGAAGTAATATTAATCGCTCCACCTTTTCCATTATACCTTTGTGGCGTCAGTTTTGGGCGCCGTACCCTACAACAGAAATGACATTTCTCTGGCCCGGAATTTTGAAGGACTGGTTTCAGTTGAATTCTCCAATTGTAATCCGCTGACGGGCCTATTTAATTTTTCACGTCCAAAGCCAGCAAAACGCACAGGGTTTGAAAATATTGCGGTTAACACCCTAGCAAATGACATAGTTTTAGACTTGTCCAAAGTGACACCATCTGTGCAGTGTGATCTTAATCTACACTGTATGCAAAAGGTCCTTGAGTTGAGCTTTGCAGCCGAAGGGTTAAAAGACAGATCTTAGATGCTACATAATTGAAGGCATCAGCGAACGACAATTTCAAAATTGATACAAGTGAATAAGAGATCTCTGACAGGGCAGAAAACATTGTTGGAGAAGGACAAAATGCTGGTTACCAGCATTTTGTCCTTTTCTCACAATAGTTTAAAAGGCCTTTTTCTCAAGGTCGTTAAAACACGGGATCGTTTAGTAAAGTCTAATCACAAAGATTTGTATTTATTTTTTCCCTACTAAATATAAGATTAAGGACGATGCAAACAAGACAAATTTATATTACTAGTACTTTTTTTCAAAATTTGATCTCTAGGATGATACCAATCAATTTTTAGCTGTAAATATGACTCCCATACAAAATTTCTGCTCTAGCCTTCCGACTGATAGTAACGATTTGTCTCGGTCTATATATTCTAAATTTAGAATCAGAACAGTGATATTACTCAAAAGAATTAACTAGTCGCTCATTAATATTCCTTTCGATCTCATTAGTAGTAGTAGCTACGCTAGTAAGGAGATTGGCTGTCGATTCTGGGATCATAGGTTCGAATCTGGGTTGGGTTATAATTTCATTATCATTTCTTTTAAATATCTTTTGACCTGTCACTCATTTACTTTCGTCAATACTCGGTGAATTTCGCGGAGTCATTTGTTCTAAAGACCCAATATGAAACTGTATAGGTAGTTTGGGGTTCATAGGGACCCCCTGAATTTTGAAATATCTTGAAAAATCCCGTATCAATTTTTATGAAACTTTTCAAAAAAAATTTAAAATGACCATACCAACTCTCACGGTGAAATTCGGAATTTTTCTTCCACAAGAAAGAGTATTTTGCCTATTCCAGTAATGTTAATTTTTTTCTCTGAGGCTTAACTTTCTCTGACAGTTTCGCACAGTGACCAGAACAGCAAACATAACCGAAAAAGTGCATGATTTCAGTACCTCACTTTAGTTAACTATGAGGCCCTGAAATTTTTTTGGGGTACAAATAATATAGTTCTATACTTTTACCTTAGATATCGCTTTTGTCACTTTTATACAAACCTTCGAAGTCTAAAATGATTTGTCCAGTGTTCTCTTATGTGGTGTGTGTTCTCTAATATTTGGTTTCGATTTTATTTTCGGCATGGCTTCATGTTTTATACCACTTCTGTTAAGATATGTGTTCAAAACCACCTAACACTTAGACTTGAAGGTCTCTGAGGACTTGTTTTGAATTGCTTTTCGTGATGTTCTTTTCAGTTTGCCTAATATTAGCTCAATTGGATTTTTGTCACAATTATAGAGTGGTAATTTTAAAGACACTGTGTCTCTTTGACGGTGAAAATTCATCTACAATAATATTTTAGAGCTTGTTTATGGAACTTAACTAGTTCATACAATTCACCCGTCTTCGTGTCATTGTTGCATTCTATACCACATGATGTGAGCTAAAGTTAGACTGGGTTTCAGGAAAACATCTATGGTTGGGCGAGGAAAAGAAAAAAAAGTGTAAACAAGTGCGTGCAAGTCTCTGATACTGAATCATTAAAATAACATCCAAATATAAAACGAGATAAGGGCCTCAAAAGTTGTAGATTTTGCTGTTCAAACAACAGACGACCACAGTTACTGTACTTGCATAAGAAGAGTTTTCATAAACAGGTAAACCCTTTACTCGGAATAGCCTTCAACCCTCTCTTCGATTTTAAGTTGTTTTGTTCATACATTTTAACATTGTATTGAAGGCAAAAAAGTCAAACTTAGTTATCAAAATTTCTGAAAATTACACCCAGAGTTGGTAAAGGTAATATTACTGGTTATGCAAATTTTCAGTACAATAGCTACAGCACTTTTTAAGATATTTCAAAATTCAGGGGGTCCCTATGAACCTCAAACTACTTATACGATAAAAGCTTGAGTTTGACCCCGCGAAATTCACCGTGTACTGACGTAAGTAGATGAGAGACAGGTCAATTTCGTTGAGTAATAATACCTTATTGGAAACTCGTAAACTTGAATTAAAGAAAGTTTAATTTTCACAACATTCTCTTATCAGACCCATTTGGTTTGATCTGTATGATATTTAACGCCGTTTTCAAAAGAAAAATTGGCCGAGCTTGAGAATCGAACCAGCGACCTCTAGCCTCATGCCCTGTACGTTAACGATCGAGCTACCAGGGTCAGCTATATACCAGTAAAAGCAAAATAATGAAAAACTATTTTAGGAAGACAATTTCTTTTCCTTAAAACGAAGAGGAAGGGAAGAAAAAGCTATGGAAAGGAGCTATTACCTGTACCAATAAGCCACATTCTTCTTCGTTAATGTTCGCAGAGTATTATTATCCATTTACAAGGTCGATGTTCGATGTTTGAGTGTGCAGACGGAAGCTGTATACTTGATCAAATGGTCTGCAACAAAATGGTGGAATGCCCTGACCATACAGATGAAGTTATATGCAGTAGGTTAAATCAAAGTCATTACCAAATAATTCCGTGGTTTAATGACGCTGGGAGAAAATACTGGGAACCATTTCAAAGACAGAAATCATCCTTTATCTGTCCTAGATTTGTTGTCTGAAATTGTGTTCAATTTGGTCCAGTCCAAGTTTGTCGTTTGATATAGAGTTAAGTCATTACTTTGTTCAGACGACTTTTCGTGTCACGTTGCAGCTACATAACGCTTTTGAAAACATTCTGGCTAAACAAATAAGATGCAATTCGCTATTTTCCTGCAATGTTTCCATCGGTATCGATGCATTTAATCCTGTTTTCATGGTCAGTATTCACCAATCATTCCTAAGAATATTCTTGGTCCCTTCCTCCAGAATTTTCTTTGTTTGAAAGTAACGACACTTCTGATTGGCTAAACCAAATGGTCAAATTTAGAAAATTCTGGAGAATGAGACTAAGAATTTTGTTCAGAATGATTGGTGAGTACGGACCCATTTGAGTGCCTCTATTTCACAAGAATGCCTTTACGAGCGTAAATTCGTTTGTTTACTGTAGACGGTAATGAATTAACCCTATATTAGAGTTTTAGACTCACCAAAAAAGAGCTCTTGCAGATTACAAATTGAATCTGGCAAAAGTTTCAGGATTTGTTAATAACAGAGAGAAAAAACTTTGTTGGAAAAGGAAAAAAAGTGCTGGTCACCATCATGTTCTCCTTTTACAACAATGTTTTAGAAGAAATGTTTTTCATGGTCGTTACAACACGGGATTGTTTGGTAAAGGGTTAAACAATGAACTCAGGACACATTCAAATGAGCCACGCTCTGGCAAAAGGGGGCTTAATGCATCTCTGCGATGCACCATACCATGCAAGACATCACATAGTTAGGAATCCTTAAAATTCATTATGTCCAACAACCGACATTATCATGAGGTAGACTGGTCCTTTGACTTACAGAAAATTGAGCAACAGCGAAAAGTTCCTGGGTCGATACTTTTCGCAGATGCATTAGGCCCCCTTTTCACAGAGCATGGCTCAAATATTTTATCAGCTCTGAATATAATAACCTTTTTGTTTTCACACTTAGAGCCAGCGCAGGACATATGTTTGTTGCTCCAAGGTAACTTTCTCTGACAGAGTTCTTTATGGAAAATAAAAAAATGGTTTCTAAAATGTTGCAGCCAATCTATAGGATACTGACTGAAGAAATATGTCAAAAGCACAACCAGAGTCCCATTTTTTTATTATTTCTCATAGAAAAATGGTACTCCACTGGTTCATGGCGTTAACAGCTATCAAAAGACATTAGTAACTGAGCCACGCTGTGTGAAAAGAGGTCTTCATGCATCGAACCTTGTCAGTGTGCGCAGTCCGCACAGGCTGACCTGGGCTGAAACTTTTCGCTATTGGTCAATTTTCTGTATGTACAAGGAGAAGTCTACCTCATGATTCAGTCGGTTGTTAAAAAAGTGGCTGTTATGGATCCATAAAATTGTAATGGCTTAATTGGTATCATGGATCGCGGAGATGCACCAAGCTCCCTTTTGTCAGAGCATGGTTCAAAGCTATTTTGATATAACCTTAGCAAAATTCAGGTTTCTAAGTGCTATTTCGAGTCGAAAATCTAGTTGAGCCTTGCTCTGTGAAAAGAGAACTTGCTTAATGCCTCTGCGAAAGTATCGTCAGGTCAGCCTGCGCAAACGGCGCAGGCCAACCTAGGCCGAAACTTTTCGCTATTGGTCAATTTTCTGTATGTCAAAGGATAATCTACCTCAGGATTCAGTCGATTGTTCGACAAAATGGACTTTATGACATGCTTGGTATCATGCATCACAGAGATGCATTAAGCCTACTTTTGCCAGAGCATGGCTCATTTCTAATTAAGGTTTTTAACCCTTGATCACACAATCGAAGTAACTGCCAGTCAGAGAAAAAAGATCCTTTACAAACATTGTGGGAAAAAGGAGAAAATGCTGTTTTTCCCACAATGTTTTCTACCTTTCCAAATATGAAATTTAGCTCTTTAGTCACGTTTGACGTGTCGTTTGCAAAAGCTTTCAGATTCCACGAGTCTGAAATTTTGTCGTTTGGTAAAGAGTTAAATGTAAGCTACCAAACGTCTTAACTCATTACTAAGCATGAAAATTTTAGACTCCACCAAACTGAAACCACTTTCAGACGACAAGGAAAATGTGGCGTGGGCAATGAGATTTTACTTAATTTGGATCAAAACACTGTTGGAAAAGAAGAAAATGCCCCTCTTTCGACTAAGCTTTTAAACGCCTGTTTTCTCAGAGTCGTCAAAACATTAGATTGTTTTGTAGAAGGTAAGTTAAACGCCTGTTTTCTCAGAGTCGTCAAAACATTGGATTGTTTTGTAGAGGGTAAGTCCTTTCTGTTTCTTATGCACTTTTGCAGAAGACAGTTCTTGTGGTAAACCAACCATACAGCCAGTAGAATCGAACTATAAGATTGTGGGCGGTAGGGAAGCGATACCTAACAGTTGGCCATGGATGGTGTCTCTGAGGGTGAATGGTACTCATCAGTGTGGGGGCGCCATTATAGACGACCAGTGGGTTGTTACAGCCGGGCACTGTTTTGAAAAGTAATTCAGGCATATCAAAGAACATTCATTTGGTCGTTCGTTTGTTCATCAACCTATTTCTATATATATATATTCATTTCTGTGTCCAGTGCTCGTTCCATTTCCTTAGCTAACGTTTGACCTCTGTTTGCTTTCCTTCATTTTATCAAGGCGCTTTCTTTACTATATCGGGATTGAAGGCTCGATGAAGGCGCTGATAGTGTCTGTAGGCTTTTGTATGCACTTCAGAATTACCACCTAGCAACAGTAAAACGAAAGAAACATATGACTGTGAAAATGGGGTTTAATGCTCTTGCAAAATGCAAAAAGAATTGACCTATGTCAGCCTGTGCAGTCTGCGCAGCGCTACATCGGTCGAAACCTTTTGCTGTTTGTAAATTTTCTGCCTGTCCAAGGACCATTCTACTTCATGATTTTGTTGGTTGTTCATACAAAAAGAGTTTAATGGATCCATAATTATGTGATGAATTGCTTCATGTGATGTATTACTTAAATGCATTATACCCCCATTTTCCGAGGGCTTAACTCATATCAATAAATGAGCTGTGAGTGTAACTTACGCCCGTAACTGGAATACTGTTGAAGGTGAATCAAAACACTATTTAAATCCTTCACTGTGTTGTTTGTGAACTTTTCAGTATAATGTCATGCTCAATTAGATGAAAAGAAACACAAATGTTACGTAAATACTCGTCTGATTCCTTGACATTAGACGCCAAAAATTCATAGCTGTTTGGCTGAATTATTTTGACAAAAATCCGAGATCTTTCCTTTGCAAACAACAGCAGTCGACACTTGCTTGTACTGAGCTTGAAATCTAAGCCCATTTTTATACGAAACATTTTGAGATGCTTATAAAAATTTTTGACAGTCTGAGATTTCTACAGTAGTATTTTGGAAGATAATCAATTTCATGTATAGGCCTATTATTTCAGAAACAGACGGAGCATAGATTGGACTATTGAAGCAGGGCGCCATTCTGAAACTAAACAAGAGCCAACGAATCAAATTCGGGGAATAGATGTTATTATAGTTCACCCACATTATAATTTTCTCTCTTCTGTTAACGACATTGCCCTCATTAAAGCTACGGCTCCATTTCGCCTCAACAAATATATAGACAAGGTTTGTTTACCAGACAGGCCTCTACTTGCTGGAGAGTACGGCTTTGTCACTGGATGGGGATTTATTGAAAGTAAGAAAACAAATTATCATTTCCTTTCATGTTTAAGTTCATGTACTTTTTCTTTTGTTTAAAAAAAAAAAAAAAAAAAAAGCATTGGACCGGCGCTTTGGCAAAAGGGGTGTAAATGTATTTCCATGATATAACAATATACCAAACAAGCCATCATATAATTATGGATCCATAAAATCCTTTTAGTCTACCAATTACCTCAATCATGCAGTAGAATGGTCCTTAAACATGCATGAAATTTACAAAGAGCAAACAGTTTCGACCCGGGTCAGTCTGCGCAGACTGCGTAGGCTGACCTTGGTCTATACCTTTGTAGATGCATTAAATCCTCTTTTCATAGAGCATGGCTCATTTATAAACAGACTGGAAATTAAAAAGAATGCTGTCAAAAACGCACAGTAAAATATTTAATATACCAGACTTCATGGCATAGATATAAATTAGAACTCTCAAAAACAGGGCCAACATTTTTTCCGTGACCATTCGAAGTTATACCTTCAGGTTTCATTCACTTCTCATCGCCGAATATTTTTTAGAATTCAATCACACAGAAAAGAATCCAAATCGGCCATGAACTAGTCGTGAGCTAGTTATGGATCCAACTTTTCTACCCGAACAGAAATTTTTTGCTGGTCAAACCTGTGCTGTGATACACGTTGTAACTTTTTATCCCTATACCACACAACCCCAAGTCTACACGACCCCATGGAGGATTTCAAGCGTTTTCAATACAGCACTGTGGGAAAAGGAGAAAGTACTTGTGGCAAGCAATTTCTCCTTTTCTTCAATGTTTTCCACCCTATCACGGAACTTCAGCGAATTTGTACCAAATTTGTCTTCTTTAGATTCCTTTAGTATTGAAAAGTTCAAAATATGTCGGTATGGAAAAGGTTAAAAATATATGTCTTTACCATTTGGTCGATGTAAAAGTACATATACTTTTAACAGTACGACCCTCATTTTGTCTAATTTAGAATAAAAAGATTCCCAAAAACCTTAACACATAAGCGGAAAATGAGTATAGGCTTGCCGTAGGTATATGAATTATATTGCTCTCACCTCAATATCACTGATTGTCTCTCCCTGCCAACTCACAGTTTAGGACCGGAAGTATACAGTGTATGTGACTTGCGATTCTGTACAGTGACGATCTGTCACTTGAGTGTTAAATTGGTGTTCACACTGTAAGTCAGTCTGCAGCTTGTACACCTATTTTGATAGTTATTATGAAATATTCATATCCACTTATTTGTTTGTTATATACAGACCATAGTGACAGATCGTCACTGTACAGAATCCCAAATCACATACAAAACCCCACTCTCTTGCATTACGGATCATTCCCATTCACCTCTGTAGTTGGCTCAGAAAGTAGTCCGTCATCACGTGATATTTTCGTCACATGACCATAACTCAAAATGGCGACACAAACGCCGGTGAAAGAAAGACCAATCGATTGTTTTGTGTGCTGTTCAAACAGCATACGGCCAATCAGACTTAGTGGAAGGAAATGTGAAAAGAGGGATTTTCTGAAAAGCTTAAATGTCTTTTAAAGGACGATAACTTGTTTTTTAATTTTGTTTAAATTGTCATCATTCATGGGCGCAGCCTTTTTTTTTTTTACAATTGGCGTAAGATTCTGATCAGTAAAGAAGCTTGAAAAAATAGTTCCACTGTATACAGGTAAATTCATCAGTTTGAATGCACCTATAATGTATCCGGAATCATATTTCCTTTGTCTACTTTATTATGTTACACATGAAACAGTTAAACAGTAACAAAACATATTTTCCTCGGTTTGACAAGATTCTTGTCATTTAGCCCGTTGCAGAGATGTATGGTGAGAGTAACGAACGACAACTCTGCTCGGAGACTGACAAAACCTAAACACTGTACACTGGTCCTACACTGTGAAATTAAGTGTCGCGATTTGCTTGGACGAAAAGGCAGGAGTCAGTCTAAAAGATTTGAGCGTAATGTTTACTGACAGGAAAAAACATCTCAAACACGTGTATGGGTGCAATGACTGCATTAACGTTTGACCTGCTGAATAATGAAACTTTCGAGCCGACTGTATAAAAAACTCAAATGTTACTATTTTAAAGTTATTCATCGGAAGAAAAATATCTTTTTTCGGACAGTGTAGATCCAAAATCATCTGCACGTTCTGTGCAGTCTGATCTTGATCTACACCGTCTGTCAAAGATCCTTGAGTCGCACTCTGCAGCATAACGGTTAACATAACCGTTACAGTTTACACAACGTCGATACAAAATCACCGAGGTATGCAATATTGCTGCAAAAAATGATACATTTAGCGGTCTTTTGAAGTAACAGATAAACTTTTTTAATTCTTTCCCTGGTTCAAACAGACACGTGCTGTCCAGGCGTTTTAAAACAGGCGAGACTTCCGGTAATAAATAACACGCTATGTAACCAACCAGATCACCTTGGTAACCAAGTGACAGACAACATGTTTTGTGCCGGATATGAGGCAGGCGGCGTTGACGCATGTCAGGTAATGATTGCAGTTTATGCTTTAAAAAATGTTAAAAAAAGTCCCACCACACTTAATAAATGGATACAAAACCTGGAAATGCCTGATCATTCATGTGTTTATTTTTCACTGAGACAAAATGTTATTTCTCGCATAATCCATTTAGCTCATTTATCAGTCAATGAATAGATATCCTAGTACAGTTAACAGGGTAGCTGCCTGTACGCAAAAATTGCAGTTGCGTACACTTTGCAATAGAAAAGAAAGAAAGGAAAGACAAATTTGCCAAAAACAGTCCCCAGAGGCAAGGAAATTTATTCAAATTTTTGTTGGGGGAGGCCCTCCAGACCTCCAGAGACCCTCCTGGGAAATCCCCCTCTCCCCTCTCGGCCCTTCGTACCTTGGATAATACCTTCGGTATTACTTTTGCGTATAATTAGTATTGGGCTAGCTACGCCCCTGCTTAAGGGTTTTTTTTTTTTTCCCGAGATGAAATAATTGGAAAAGGAATAAAGTTGACCTGAATTACACCTGAGTAACACTTCTTGAGCTTTAGAGATGCTAGATTCTATCAATTTAATCCTTAAACAAACAATCCCGTGTTTTAGTGACCTTTCGGGAGAGGACTTTTGAAAACATGTTTGGAAGAGGAGAAAATGCTGTCAACACGATGACATTGTGTCCATTCATTCTTTGGGATTGAAAGCGCTTCAGCATAATCTGGGACAAACCATTCTAAATCACATACTTAGTTTAAATCTAGATTTAGAAAAAAAAAAACTGCATCTTCTGATTGGCTAAAATAAAAGATTTAGCCAATCGGAAATTGTGTTACTTTCTAACCTGGAAAATCAAACTAAGACCGATATTAAAAGAATGGTTGGTGTATACGTATCCTCGGTCCGTATTCACGAACCATTCTTAAGGACATTCTTAATCTTATTCCAGGTATAGCCAATCAGAAGTTGCGTTACTTTCAAATTTAGAAAATTCTTGAGGATAAGAGTAAGAATGTTGTTAAGAATGGTTCGTGAATACGGACCCTGATTATGGAGACACCTGTATATCTGAAAAAAGAAAGGAAACGGAGAAGTGTAGCACACATTTTTCCAAGAGAAAATAAAAGTAGGCAGCTTGTTATTTCCCTCCCCCCTCCCCCCGCCTCCCCACACTTTTGTGTTTCTACTGCAAGATAAAGCATATTGTTTTGAGTGCATGTTAAAGTCCTTCCGGAACTGAGCACAGACGATCCTATGTGTTTTTGATGCAAGTGAAGACCAAGATTAGACTGCACTAAGCATGTCGAATGATCTTTGATTCATATATGCCAATAAATTACGAGATATGCTAGTCAAAGCCTTGAAATTGCAATATACACCTTTTCCTATGAAAAGAATAATAATCTAATCTGACTCTTTAATCGACAATAAAATTTTAGATTTGTTCAAATTGAAAGCATTTGCAGACCACAAATTTAATGAAACTAATATAATGTGATTTTGCCTTGGAAGAGGGGGTTAAAACATCGTGAGAAAAGGAGAAATGCTGGTTATCACCATTTTCTTCTTTTTTCACGATGTTTCAATAGCCTTCGTCCACAAGGCTGTAAAAGCACGTTAAAGTACTTTCATACGGAGTTACATGACACAGTAAGGTTCAATTATAGTACGTTGACTTGTTGATTCTGTTCTGTATGGTGTTTAATTTTGAAGCATTTCTCATTTGAATGCAAGGCATGTTATTATTTCAGGTTAAAATTAAGGTTGTCTTGGAGACAAATGCGTCACTGTTACATGTTATAAAAACTGCAATTCATATTAGCAATAACATTTTTGTTACTCTTTTTCTTTTTAAAGTACAATGCAATAAAATTTAAGTGAAGCAAATACAGACTTGAGCATTTACGAGGATGTTTCACTCTTGATCTTGAAAAAAAAAAAAAAAAAAAATGAATGAAACATGCTCTATGAAAAGGGTACTTAATGTATCCGCAAAAAGTATCAACCCTTGTCAGCCTGCGCAGTTCACGCAGGCTGACTTGGGTTCGAAACCTTTTCCTATTTGTAAATTTAATGCCTGTCCAAGGACCATTCTACCTCCAGAACAGACAATTGTCAGATCAAAATGGCTTTTATGGATCCCTAAACATGTAATGAATTGCATGGTATAATGGGCCACTCAGATGTACGTGTATTAAACCTCTTTTTTGCCAAGAGTGGCGCCCAAATAAAATTTGCAGGCATCCTTGATTTAAAAAATCGCCTTCAAAATGTGTTTAATCCCTGCTTTCCGATGTCTTGAATGATTGCCTTTGGAAAGAATGCTGAAATTTTCAAGTTTTAGACCGTTTCATATTACCAAAAATACCATTTTCTATTCTTTGGCATTCGAAATGAAAAAAAAAAAAAAAAAACAGTCTGCTTGTTTTTTTTTCTTTTTTTTTTGACGACTATAAACAAATAATTTCACCGAAAAAGTGACTCTTATATCGTATTCTAGAATTCAGAGGCGGACAGTGTAGACCTAAGTTCAGACTGCACGTTATGTGCAGTTTGATCTTGACCTATGCCCTCTGAAAAAAACTAAGTCATCTATGTCGGTGAATGGGCTATTTGTATATTTATCAGGGTGACAGCGGGGGTCCGTTTGTTGTAAAGCAAGACAATGTTTGGAATATTCAAGGCATCACGTCGTTTGGCTCCGGTTGCGCAGGTAAATCCTCTTTAGATTTGGATATTGCGATCTTCCGGTCTAATGTCGTTAAGATACTGGAGTTGTCATCAGAAAACCCTGGTTAGTGGTGCTAGTCACGTGGGTGTGTCCAAGAGCATGGCATTGAAGAGCCCCTGCCTAAAACAGTTAAACTACAGGAAAGAGTAGCTGTTTATGGCCCGTCGACAGCGAAGGTCACAATGGAACCAAGGAAAAATATCAGTTCATCTAGCGGCTCTACTAATCTGGCTTGATTATAGATCAAAGCGGCGTGAAACATCTTTTACGAAAACACAGCAGCTATTCTTAGTTTAAGAATAATTCTATAATTAAAGTGCTGAAAGTACTGACAAGACTAGCGAGCGTGGAACAAGCGGCCTTCATAAAAATAAAACATGGTTGGTCCATACAGAATTGAAGGAAAATGGTCCAATCCGGCTATTAAGTCCGAGTAAGTCTGGTTCCATCCTGTGACTCTACCCACTACTACATTTACTTACTACAGTAGAAAATTCTGTTTGTTGATCTTTACTTCAGAAACAGCATGTAGGAACATTGAGTCATTTTTAACAGAATTACGATTTTTAACCGATATTATTATTTTCTGTAGGGTAGTATTTGGCGACTGTGAATTTTTTTGGTTACATTTGTTTCTGGGTCACTCTCGATGGCAATTGACTAGCGATTTTGTGATCGTTACACTAAAAATGACCTTTCAACTGGGTTGCAATATTTCCTTGTTTCCAAAATGATGGTGAAAATTACCTTTTCAATGAGATAAAGTAAAGAGAATATTTATCCACAGGATGATTTCAAATGTTTATGCGTGTTTTGCTACGCTGCGACTGACATAACTTTTACGGTCATCTCTGCTTGATCAATTGAAACAAAATTTTGAATAATAACAACCAAGAAAACAAGATATAGAATTTATTTCACTAAAGTGAGGCAATATCGAAAGAATAACGGCCGGGATATAAATTCCTTCTAAAAGTGCGGACGCCTTCCACAGAATTGAAGAGAAATACGTGTTTTCCTAATAATTTTCATGCTAAATTCAAATAATGAATGGAATGGAACCAAACAATGTTCAAGGTCACTGATTTATTTTAAGGAGGTAAAACATAATATGTGATAGTTGAATGCTGACCGATAAAGATGGTCAGAAGACACATATCTGTTTACGATAGTTTTTCAAAAGCTGGCCGTGGTAATTAGCCTGCACGAGGTAAAGAGCTTAGCATCTCTGGCAGCGATACGCTTTCACTTTCCATCTTCACGGACTAAATGTCAGTTCTTTCCCAAATAAATTCATCTTTTCAGATGTACGTTCACCAGGTGTTTATACGAGAGTCTACAGTTACAACAGATGGATTCGACAGAAGGTTGCACTGAATTCGTGACGCTGGAATCGAGTGACAATGAATGAATGACGCAATCAACAGACACCGTGCATTACTTTCAATATTTTTGTTCTATTCTTGCTTTGAAAATAAAATTTCCTACAGCAATGTAAGAACATAAACTTTTTTACAAGCCTCGAAAGTAAATTGTTATTGATATTCCATATCCCTCGATCCATTTCCATATAAGCCATGCCCTGGCAAAAGGGGGTTTAATGGATCTCCGTGATACATTATACCGAGCAATTATACCAAGCAAGTCATCACATAATCAGGGATCTTTGTTATAAAATCCACTTTGTCTAACTATTGACTGAATCCTGAGGTAGGATGGTCCTTAGACATGCAGAAAATTTACAAAAAGCAAAAAATTTCGACCCATGTCAGCCTGCGCGGCTTGCGCAGGCTGACATAGGTCGATGCTTTTTGCAGATACATTAAGCCCCCTTTCACAGAGCATGATTCGTGTGCCTGTTTTGTTTTACGGCAGAATAGTGAAAAGTACTCTATGCATTTGGTATCCTTTACTACCGATGTTTACAAGCAATATGTCACGAAAGTTGCCGATAACGTGCTAATGGATTGCGTACAAAAAATCAACATGCACTCATTTGTTATATGTTCATAATTGTGCCTGCGACTTTTTGTTAACGTCACTTCTTTTTTCAGCATCATTTATTTTTCCACAAATGAACCAATTCATTTCCTAAATTCTCCATTTTTTGTTGACAAGATGACAAAATATGATACAGTTCTTTCGGATCGGGTACTAATAATTGTATCCTTTAGGCATATCCTGCCATAAGTCATCAAGGCATTTAAAGGTCATGACATACAATATTTCCGAGTCAAACAAGGGATAACGGAACTTATTAAACAACAGACAACATCGTTTACATCACTTTCTGCCCCAAATTAATGCGTACAGTGAGGATCAAGATCAGACTGCACAGAGAAGCTGGTTCTAGAATGTCCGAATATCAAATACATTTTAGCGGCGCTCTGGCAAAAACGGGTTTAATGCATCTCCGTGATGCATTCATACAACGCACGTCATCATATTATCGAGGATCCATAAGATCAGTTTTGTTTGACAGCCGAAAAAGGTTTCGACCCAGGTCATCCTGCATAGACTGCGCAGGCTGACCTGGATCGGTGTTTTTTTCCAAATGCATTAAACATTAAACTCTCTTCTAATAGACCATGCTCAAAAGAAGTGAAGTCTGGAACTTATAATATCTGGGTCACTTTTCTCACACTCAATACACATATGGCATTCGCATGGTTAATTGAAGTTTAAATAGAACCCATTTTAACCCATTCATTCGGGATTTACTATCGTCTTGAAAGTTTTATTTAACTTATTTAGCAGTATACGGGTTAAATTATACGAGTAAAATTTCATGCACCTAAGACAACGTAACGTGTTTCATTATGTCGGGTCTGGTCTTTATCTGCTCTGTCTGTAAAAACACCAAAGTTTGTGCCTAGCTGGCTAGGCGTTGGAAGGATACGATGCTTCATTGTAAGGACATTTGGGTATGATTTACATCAATTTATTGTCATTTATTCTGTAAATGGATAAATATAGTTCATTTATGTTATTCATCGGACTGTCGGGACTCGTTAGCAATCTTGTATGGTTCTGATTTGGACAAATTTAGAATGAATTATGACACACTAGTTTCTTTCAACGATTCTGGATTTGTCTTCTGTCATCGACTCTAGACTAATGTGCTTTTTCGTTCTGGAAATTACCGGCAACGTACAGTTGATTGTTAGTGTTTTATGTCTCTACCCATGAATGCCAAAACGATATAACAAGTTCTCTTTCCAGACAAGTGGATTAATATTAAGACCCGTTTACTATGGCCTTGCGAACTGTTTATGACCGCCTGCAACATTTTTTGGCAGTGTTACACGACCACTATCATGATGTATTCCGAGCTGTTGCAGTCACTGCAGAGTCGAAAGAGAGCGCAACTGATCGCATTTGACTTTTGAACTTGTTGCAATTCTGACGCGAATGCATGCGATCAAAATAGTTGAACTTCGTCACAATGACAGTTGTGTACTTGTTGAAAACATTTGCTCGACAGAGAGCTTGCGCGACTTGGATATAGCATTTGACCGCTTAGATATCATGCAACACATGTACATGTATAACGGATCTCTGGCGACCAGTCGTCCGTTCGTTTGCGTTTGTTATACGTCTTTGAGACTGTTGCTCGACAACTGGCATCAAATCATGCAACATCGTATTACCTTTGTACGACTGTAAGAGACTGTTCGCCAATCCCCGCAAGTTCTTGAGTCTTGCTCTTCTGCGGCTTGCTCTGCATGCTGCTCATTTCATGATCTGTCGGTTGATGGACTGATTTCTCAGTTGGTAGGGGTCTCCTTTTTTGCTACCTTCCGCCGCTTCACGTTCACATTCTGTATAAATGTAGGATTGGCTTTTTATGCTTGTTTTGGGGTATTTCGGAAGTTAAAAAACAAAGAAAGGCGGCATAATTTCTCCGGTCCCTCGAATGATCACTTGTAAGACCAATTTTATGATCGTGCAGTCGGTCACATTTAAACATCCGAATGACAGCATGGTCTTAAGTCAAGTGGTACAATCATGCGACCGGTCGTAGTGGTTTTATAGTTGAGCATACATCAAACGCCGATACTCGTGGAACAATGCGATGTAAACGCAAGATGGCTCTCTCGAGTACAGTGTTTACGCGACTTTATTGTCTAATATTCGCCGTTGTTTAACGATCCCTGTTGCTTTAGTGAAATGTTTTTGCGATCCACGTTTTTGGGCGATCGCACAACCAAATTGTCGAAATCAGTCGCCACATCAGCTGTGAAAGCGGACAGCCAAAGGGAAAGTAATGATATTGCAATGTTTCTATCGGTAACGTCTAGAGCAGGAGGAGAAATTCAAAACTGACACAGTTAATGTCTCTACCAGGTTGGTGGATGCCAAGGGATATCAAGACAGTAAAAATGTTTAAATTAGTTTGACATAAATACTTTTTGTGAACCCTACAACGACGGGAAATGTAGTTTTTTTGTAGCTCGATGATATTAGAAGAAAAAGTTACCGAATTTGAATTTAAATTACTCTCGAACAATAAGTTACGGTGCATTTCTAATTTGTTTAAGAGAAAGAATTTTGCTCAGATTCAAATCCTAATAAGAATACCATAAGGTCAATATAAATCAGTAGATTCGGGTTGTTTAGGTGTGTCAGCCGCTTACTTTAGCATAGATAATGAAGGCGATAAACAAAAAATGATTTGGGCTCTCCGTACACAATGGTTTCAAAGCTAGGCCTGTGTTCAGGGTCCGTATTCATCGACCATTCTTACCTGAGCCGTGATCTTACAAAAGGGAGTTTAATGCATCTCCGTGATGCATTATACCAAGCGAGTCATCACATAATTGTGGATCTATACAATCCATTTTGTCTGACAATGTACTTAATCATGAGATAGACTGGTCCTTTGACGTGCAGAAAATTGACCAACAGCAAAAAACTTCGGCCCAGGTCAGCCTGGGATGACCTGTGCAGGATGACCTAAGTCAATACTTTTTTTCAAATGCATTAAGTCCCCTATTCACAGAGCATTGCTCAATTATATTTCGTATTCATATCCTCAAAACTTTTCTGAATTTCACAGTAACGAAATTTCTGCTTTGCTAAACAATTTAGTTTAACCAATCAGGGATTCGTTGTGCTTTAGATTTAGAAAAAGGCGAACCCTAATTTATGACTTCTTCCCTTTCATCGTTTCTCTGCTGTTCTGGTAATAAATGTTCAGGCATTGCATTGAAAGACAAAAATTGGAACCAATGAATAAAAAAAAAATCTGAAAAATTCACCCAGAATTGGTACAGGTTATGCTTGAAAAAGTATGATTCATCATAACCATGATATTTTCAAATATTTTTCGTAATTCGGGAGCTTGCGTTGAACTTTTAACCCTGTACCAGACGACAAAAGTTTAGATCAGGCGAATTGAAAGTAATTGAAGACGTCTCATGAAATACTGTTCAGAAAGTGGAGGTTGTCTTTAAAATAGTAGAGTCAGACAAGTGTAGGGAAAGAAAAAAAAAAAAATGCTGGTTACCAGTTTTCCTCCTTATCTTCAAAAGGGTCTCCCTCGGGATCGCTAAAACTTAGAATTGTTTGGTAAGGGGTTAAACTGTATAAACGTATAATGCTTGAACTATGATGTTTTCGCGATACTGTAGATATATCACATGCATTGAGACACGAATGCACTTTAAACAATTAACTGGTCCATAGTGAAGGGGAGTAAAGTTCATAACTGTTCACAAAGTGATTTTTTATCTAAAGCACAAGTGTTTTGTTTATTCTCACACACCCAAATGCCTGGAATGACTGACTGAAACATTTCATGTCATAAAATTTAATTTGATTCCCACATAGGTATTATAACAAATAGCTGTGCAACCTGTTTACTAGTATATGTGTTTTCAGTGTTTGTGGTATATTTGAAGTTGTCCATAGGCTCTTCTATCGGGAAGGCTGTGTTGCTTCCATCGTAATAGACATTGTTTGGAGTGGATAAAAGACACTCTTATTGACAGTATTTTCATTGTGACAAATGTCTCCCCTTTCTATAATTTATTTGTAGTTTTTGAAAGGTTTTGAAATAGTCTATGCAGTAATTGTTAAACCTTTACAACACAATCCTGATTTTTAACGACCGTGAAAGAGAAAGCATTTCAAAACATTGTGGGAAAAGGAGAAGATACTGGTAACCAGCATTTTCTCCTTTTTCCATAATGTTTTCTACCTTATCAAAGAAAAATTCCACCATTTAAGCCACAATGAAATGGTCGTCTGCAAATGCTTTCAATTTGGACAAGGCTAAAATTTTGTCGTTTGGTAAAGAGTTAACGAATCTGTGTGAACTGTCATATCTACGCGAGTCTAGTTGTTTATTGGCACTTCTATCGGGAAAGCGACGGTGCCTGTACAGTACCAGACATTATTGTGTGTTGCGTAAAGACAGTCTATTAGATAAAATATCTGAATGTCTTTGCTTCTTTATTGTGGACATGAGAAGAACGGAAATTCAGCACAAGTATAAAGGTAAGTGATAAACTTGTTGAACTTTGGGCTAGGCGCGACTTAAGGACCTTTTGCGCACATTGCAGATCAAGATCAGACTACACAGTGTGTGCAGTCTGATCTTGGATCTACGCGGTCCGATAGGGAGACATTTTTGTCCCCAAATTAACTTTGAAATAACAACATTTTGGCTCTTACTGCGGGCTTAAAAGTTTGATTTGACCTTTTTTTAAGCAGGTTTAGAGTTAAAAAATATTTGAGCCATGCTCTGGCAAAAGGGAGTTTATTATATCTTTGGGATGCATTATACCAAGCAAGTCATCATATAATTATGGATCTGTCGATTCCATTTTGTCTAACAACCAATTGAATCCTGGGTCCGTATTCACCAACCACTCTTAAGAATATTCTTAGTCTTATTCTCCAAGATTTTCTACATTTGAAAGTAACACAACTCCTGATTCAATCAGGAGTTGTGTTACTTTCAGATGTTTAAAATTCTGAAGAGCAAGACAAAGAATATTCTTAAGAATGGTTGGTGAATACGGACCCTGAGCTAGAATGGGTCCTTGGACATACAGAAAGTTTACCAAACGCAAAAAGTTTAGACATTTGTCAGCCTGGGCGGACTGCGCACGCTGACTTGTGTCGATACATTTCGCATATACATTAAACCCCCTTCTCACAAAGCATGACCCATTTAATGATAATATCTTATGTTAATCTTACTACATGGAAATATAAAAGTATATATAGTGTATTTAACTGCTGTCTATCTTTCATTATCCAACTGCATGTAATATCTACTGTTATTTAATTCTTTACCACACACCCGAGGTATAATGTCTCTGAGAACGAAGGCATTTGAAAATATTATGGATAAAGGAGAAATTTCCTTTAACCACATTGTTTTCTCCTTTATCACAGACAAATCCAATAATTTAAGCCGCATGCAATTTGTCGTCTGAAAATGCTTTCAATTTGGGCAATTAAACAATTATGGCGCCTGGTTATAGTTAGCTAGATGCATCATGAACTACATGTAATCTTTTAGAAGACTTCTTTGTTTAACTGAATGGTGTTTTACGCCTCTTTCAACATTATTTCAGCCCTATCACGACGACAGCTCACATATTCATGTATGTGCTGACTTTCACAAGGCAGGCGCTCTGAAGTGTCCTGCCTAGGGATAATGTGACGAAAAGCCTAGAGCTTTCAGTGATAAAGTTCTTTTAATATTATCAAACTTTATTAACCCTTAGGCTACTAAGCCCAACTCAAAGACCTTTTTGGTTAGTGTAGGCCAACTTGATCAGACTACACAGAACGTGCCGTCTGATCTTGGATCTACATTGTCCTATAAGGTGATATCCCCCCTCCACAACAAACCTTCCTACCTACCTACCCACCCACCAACCCACCTACCTTCCTACCTACCTACCTATCTATAATTAGACTGAGTTAGAATGGTTAGAATGGTTGATGAACACACGGTCCTGGTGGCCATACGAGGTTATGTCCCAGCAAACTGCATGGCTGATCTTGTAATTAAGTAATAGAGTCGAAATCAGGACGGTTGGAGGAAAACGGCCCATGAACAATGTTTATTAGCCCTTATACCAAACAATCCCGTGTGCTTACGACCCTAAAGTAAAAGCTGTTCAAAACAGTGTGGGAAGTGAAGAAAATGTTGGTTATCAGCATTTTCTTCTTTTCCAACAATATTTTAAACTATTTCTAAGACAAACTATATCATTTTTTGCTTCATTTAGTTTGTAGTCTGCGAAAGCTTTCAATATGGATTTTGATTTTGTAGTCCGATTTACAGCTCTCCTTGTGAACATCATTGTTGTTCAAAACAAACCATTAGCCTTCAATTTCATTCGAAAAACATTTCAAACTTCGTTTTGGGATCGCGCCTTTTACATAACAAAGTTACTGTGATGTCGAAAGCGACAAAATTAACTTAGTCCGGCATTGAATTGTCAAGCTCGATATCTGGCAACAGATCGACCGAAGGACATTCTGATTTAGAAGAGTTTTAGCAGAATGCACAAACACGCTTTTTGCTTTATTTCTAGCATAAACAAACAATTGACATTAACTTCATATCTGAAAATTTTGTGAACCGTTCTATGCGTGTCTGTCAGTTATAAACTAAACAGAAATCATAATTTACGAACACATTAGATTAAAATTGTATTACCAACTGTCTTATTGAATACTTAACAAAATTGCAAAATCATTAAAGCGGCATTAGACCAGATTTTGACTCATTTTTGGGGGAGAAAGTCCATATTTTGTACAGATAAATCATAGGGACATGACTGTTTACCCAAAGGGAAAAAAAAGAGAGAAAAAAAAAGAAAAAATGCTTTAAACAAGAAAAACATTCCTCCGGTGGGACTCGAACCCAAGAACTTCCAAACCGTCCTTTGATTAAGCAGAAGAGAAATGCTCAAAAAATTTTCTAACGGGACTCGAACCTGCGATCTTCAAAACCGTAGCCGGCGACCATGCAGCCAACCAATAAATTGTCTTATTAAAATGTATTAACCCCTTGCTATGCAACAACAGCCATTCCGTTACTAACGGAATAGGACAACAAGAAAAATACTAAGAAATAAACGGGTAATTCCTTGTGTTTTCTACATATATTTCTATCTAAATTTTAAGTTTAAAGGCATCTTTGCACGCGAGTGAAAAGTAGCAGTCATTGTTAAGATTTCTAAAAAAAAAAAAACCTGCAAAACGAAATCTGGTTTAAAGACCTTTTAAGTCGAATTTACAGGAGAAAATGTCTGAATAATAAGTTAAAAAATAAAGATGACTGTAGGCGACATGGTTCCATCGTTATGTATGGAATATTGTTCATAGTTGTTCAATGATTATATTATTTAATCTTTTAAGATGTTTTTTGTATAGATACTTGTATACACAAATGTGACTTGATATGATATCTTATTTTTTTCGGCAACGGCTTTGTGCCAATGCCAGTAATAGTGTACGCTATAAGCAATACTTTGATTTTACATCCAAAGATGCATGTATGCGGAAAGTATAGATCATGGCCAGGCAGCACAGAAGGTTGAGTCTGACCTTGGATCCGGATCCACTCTGTCCGATATTTAGCTATATTTACATGTACATGTAGATTCTGGCCAAAGTTGCTTCGAAAGTACAGTTCTGAAACCTTTGCCTTTGTACCGAATTAAACTTTACCTTAATAATCCCCCATTTTCACGACCCAGTTAAAAAAAAAGGCTTTTGAAAACATCCTCGGAAAAAGAGAATATGGTGGAAACCAGGATTTTATCTTTCCTCCTTATTTTTTCTACCCTTTCCAAAACAAATCATATCATTGGGGTCACAAGTTCGCGTATTCTGCGAATGCTTTTGATAAGTGCGAGTCTAGAATTTTGTTGTTGAAAAGAGTTAACAGTTTACTCCTCAATCCCGACTTTTATGACGGCAAGGAAAAGGACTTTTGAAAACATTGTGAGAAAAGGAGACAATGCTGGCAACCAGCATTTTCTCCTTTTCGCACGTTTTCTACCGTGTTAGATACCAATTCCATAATTTGTGCAACATTTAATTTATCGTCTGCAAATGCTTTCAATTTCGACCATTCTAAAATTTTGTCGTATGGTAACGAGCTAAAATGCCATTTTTTTCGTTTGACAACAGTTGACCTTATTCACCTGCAGACGACTATTTTGGTCAAGCAGCAGACGAGTGTTTAAAGCATATTGGAGGCATGTGCATGACCATCCCTAAAATGTTTGTTTTTGACGTTTTCGCACAAGTTACCATACTAAGCTCTTCCTGTCACATGATTATTAGGATTGATTTCCGACTCATTTGAAATTCAGATTCGTTCTATGACGTGGATATTCTGTTTCTCAAAGTGACACGTGTCCTTGAACTTACCAGTGATAAAATAGAGTCCATATTTTTTTCCAGGCATTAGGACTGATAGATAATATTTCCCCACTTCTAGCCTACCTAGGTGTTTTGGAAGGCAAAACCCCTATGTACTCGTATACGTGTAATTCTTTATAGGTTTATTAACCCTTTACCCCACAATTCAGCCTTTTAACGACCCTGGAAAAGAAAACTTTCTGGTAACCAACATTTTATCCTTTTCCCACAATGTTTTTTTACCCCATCAAAGAAAACTCTCACCATTGAAGACACATTGAAATTGTCGTCTGCAAATGCTTTCAATTTCGACAAGGCTAAAATTTTGTCGTCTAGTAAAGGGATAAGGCAGACGTTATTTTACTTACTGTGTTAATGATTTGATGATTAATCCTTTACCATATAATCCTGTGTTTTGTCCACCTTAAGGAGGCTTTTGAAAACATTTTTGGGAAAAAAGAGAAAACGCTAATTATAACCAGCATTTCTCATTTTCCCACAATGTTTTCGATTCTTTCAAAGACAAATACCATTATTTGAGCCCTGTACAATGCGTTGCGTACGAATGCTGCCAATTATGACATTCCTAGTATTTTGTCGTCTGGTAAAATGTTATATTTTTTTGGCTTAAAAATTGTTTCGTTCATGGCCTTTTCTGCTTGATCTCATTAACTCGTGAAACAAATCTGCTGTATATTATTTTGACAGCATCCCAATAAAAGTGTATCAGGTCTTGATAAGTAGAGATGTGAAACCACGAATGATTGTCAAAAGACGAAGGAAGAATTTCAGATTTGTCGAAGAGTTTTCAAAGCTATTCTGCAGCAAGTAGAAAAGTCGATCGCAAGAAATGGTTATGCATTAATTTAACGGTAACATTTGCAAACTGTTACTACTATTACACACGGAGGGCTGTTAGACATTTCGCTTCAACAGAAACTGAAGTTACGAGTAACTGTAACGTTCTGTGCAAAAAATTCTTTTGCGTCCTGTGCCTGGAACATTATTTCCTTACGTTGAAACCATTTCCGTTTAATCCTTGATCGCATAATTCCGAGTTTTATCGATTTCAACGAAGAAGATATTTGAAACATTATGGGAAAAGGAGAAAACGCTTGTGACCAGCATTTTCACCTTTTCTCACAGTGTTTTCTACCCCTTTACAATTAAATTCCAATGATTAGGCAAGTCTTAATATGTCTCCAACAAATGCTTTCAACATTGATAGATCTGAAATTTTGTTATCTAGTAAAAAGTTGAGTCTCCTTCCGATAAAATTGAAAATGTTTTAAGGGTTAGACTAACTGTTTTAAACTGTAGCCTGCTAAATAAGTTACATGAAACTTTCAAACCGATAGTAAAAACCCGAATAATGCTATTGTTGGAGAAATGTATCTTTCTATCGGACAGTGAAGATCAAAGATCAGACTGCACGTTCTGTGCAGTCTGATCTTGATCTACACTGTCCGCAAAAGGTCTGTGCGTCGCGCTAAGCAGCCGAAGAGTTAAGAATTTCATTTTTCGATTCCCAGATCTCTGTTTTTATCGCCTCTTTGTTGACAAAGTGAAAACTCATTTGGTTACGAAATTAAAACACTAGCTTTAAGCCATAGCCTAGAGGCAGATGTCGTTAACTTCAAAGGAAATCTGCGAATTTTAATCAGAGCAACTGTTGACACAATTTTCCCATGGCAAAGAATCACACATTGCTATTTGAGGGGACCTGTAAGGTCTGGAAAAATAATTGTGCTTCCGCCATTCCGGCCGATCCCTTTTCTGACCCAGGAATCCGCCATTTCTTAATTCCACTGGAAGGAAATAAAAGCCTAACCCTTTACCAAAAGTTTCGAGTTTTAACGACCCTGATGAAGACGGTTTCTGAAAGCATTGTGGGAAAAGAAGAAAAGAAGAAGATGCTGTAAACCAACTTTTTTTTCCTTTTATTACAAAGTTTTTACGCTTTCGAAGACAAATCCAATCATTTGTGGTCTTTATTTGCTATCAATATGGACCAGTCTAAAATTTTGTAGTCTGGTACAGTGTTAAATCTGCCACTTGAATTGCTTTTGGCCAGACTAATGGATCATTATCTTTCACAGACTGGTTCGATTCATTGCTGATATAGATTCATAGTTAGCAGTAGTTTAACCGCTAACTGTACAAGAACGACCTTTTTCGCCTCTACATTTAAAAGCTTTCAACGCCATTTTTAGAAAAAAATACAATTGCTAGTAACGATTTACTGGTTCTTTTCCCAAAGTGCAATCCGTTATTAATATTGTTATTGTTATTTATAACAGTTTTGTAAATAGCCTGGACAGTGACAGCTCTTTAACCCTTATCCTGCTATAAAATGAAACTTTCAAGTTTATAGTAAAAATTCAAATATTGCTAATCAAACGCTATTTTTGTAGAAGAGATCTCCCTATCGGACGGTGTAGATCTCAAGGACCTTTTGCGGACAGTGTAGATCAAGATCAGACTGCACTCAAGGACCTTTTGCGGACAGTGTAGATCAAGATCAGACTGAACAGAAAGTGCAGTCTGATCTTGATCTACACTGTCCGCAAAAGGTCCTTGAGTCGCGCCTAGCAGCCTATGGGTTAACAGATGGCAAAATATTGAGATCATTTGCAGCCCATACATCCAGTGTTACTCAAAAGATCGGATTTGGCTTTTATGGGGTAAAATACATTGTTAGGAAAGGAAAATAACCAGCATATTCTCCTTTCCTCTTAACCTTTTTAAGACGCCTTCTTCATCGGGGTCGTTATTTTAAAACGCGAGATTGATTGACAAAAGATTATCGTATTAATGAATAAACTTTGCGACTGATTCTACCCCTGTAACTCTCGATGTGAAATATCACAAAGCTTTGGTTTCCATGGTTGCTTACAGTAAATTTAGTTCAGCTGGAGCGTGCATGTACTCCTGAATAAATATCCATGTTACAGTGCCGAGCCTAGAAAGTCCATTGACAAAGTGCTGGACTAATTATCAAGCAGTAGTTCTCTCAAGCACTATTTATTCATGCGAAATAAACATGTAGTTGAGTCGCCTCTCTGTATCTGTGGTGCATTAGAAACAAATCAACATTACTTTTTTGAATGTCCTGTGTATGGAAATGAAAGAAATTTTTTACTTCGTTCTCTTTCACATTTTTCATGTGTGGTAGATCTAAATACACTCCTTTTTGGAAGTGATGCTCTAACTTTTTGGGACAACAAGGAATTATTTCTTCAAGTTCATTTTTACATAAAGGAAAGTAAAAGATTTGATCAATAGTGCATGAAACCCCCATTTTCTCTGATGAGACAAACATGTTGCTGACATTTGCACACTTACAGCGCTAAATTGTTAAAATAGACATGTGTGTGTGTGTGTGTGTGTTTTATTGTATTCATGGACTGTGTGAGCCATTTGTACTTCGGAGAGGGACTTTATAAGCTTTCGTTAGCTTTCGTCCAAATCCTTTTGTAATTAATTATTACAAATAAATGTGTTTAAATTAAAAAAAAAAAATAATAATAATAATTATCAACATATTTCGAGTTCGAATCCCGGCTCGACGAAAATTCTGTCCGAAGGCCGATGCTTGTCATTGTAACAGCATTCCTTGCTCTGTCACCTCTGACCATTTTTACAACTGCGTTTAATCCTTTACAAAACACTACACAAGTAAAATTGGAAGCGTTTGCAGATGACAAATTAAGGGTGGCTAAAATGATTAAATTTGTCCTTGATAGCGCAGAAAACATTGTGGAAAAAAGAGAAAATGCTGGTTACCAGCATTTCTTTCCATGTCCCACAGTGATTTCTACAAGCTATTCTTCATCAGGGTCGTTAAAACTCGGAATTGTGTGGTAAAGGGTTAAGAGGATAGCAGCCGGTGGCTTTGGAAGAGTTTTGGGCCTAATATTGGCTGAAGTAATTTCTACGATACATTGATTTTAACTGGCGCCAAGAAATTAGTGATATACTGTTCAAAAGGCGGCAAAGACCAAACAAACAAACCTCTATCTAGCAGATGTATCTTTCTGTGCCATAACGATGGTTATGTGGGAAAGTAAACAGTGGCTTGGGAAGAATGTTGTGCAAAGTACTGGGAAAAAATCCAGGAAAGCACGGATAGGCACTGGCCGCTGAGACACAACTGAAATAATGTTATAAGTCGGTGTAAAACACCATACAAACAAACGGAAAAATCATTGCCGTTTGTTCTGTCAACTAAAACCTGTTGCATAAAAAATTCATGTAGGCTTCTTCAAGAAATACAGTAAGGCATTCGTTCTAGTCGTAGAGAAAACTGAAAGTAAAGTATTGACAGTAGAGTTTCTGTTTAAATAACCTCGCGTCACCTGCTTGCTATCCCAGGCTATGCCGTAGAACATTCTCTTGGTATGTGTATGGTATGCAACTGTTCAATCTTATTGAAATCGGTTACCTGCTGCAAATTGATTTATTGATTTTTCGTCTGTTTATCGTCGCCGTCGTTTGCCAATATGGGCGATAACCCCAGAAGTTTGTTAGCTATGTTACGGGGGATACTGCAAGGGACGGGACGAAACCAGCCCTAAGTTACATGTACGCCTGGTTCTTTAACGTGGTAGGTGAATAGCACTGTCACGTGGGACGTGAGGGGAATCGAACCCTCCAACCCTCAAGTGGCTTGAGTTTTGTCGCTTCACGAGTGTCATGTTCTACTATTTGAAGTATAAGAGCTGGTCAAGCCGCTGCAAATGGATTTGACAGTGGTTTATCTTTACCAAACGACAAAATTTCAGACTGGTCAAAATTGAAAGCACCAGCAGCACAAATCAAAGGTGGACCAAATGACAAAATTTGTTCTTGGTGAGGGTAGAAAACATTGTGGGAAAAGGAAAAAATGCTGGTTCCCAGCATTTTTTTCCTTTTCCCGCAATGTTTTCAAAAGGATTTACCTCAGGGTCGGTAAAAGTCGGGATTGTGTGGTAAAGGTTTAAATTTCGTCAACTTTCGCAGAACTTTTACGTCAGCCAATTAAAATTTAGCTTTCATGTTTTTCGGTAAACGTTTATTTCTTTTAAACTATTTAACTTTTTACCATAGAACAAAATTTTAGATCAATCTTAATTGAACAACTTGTTGTGCTGGAAAAATTCGAAAACATCTTAAGAAAAAGTATACATTGCTGGCTACCAGCAATGTCCCCTTTTCTCATGATGTTTTCTTGTAAAAAGTGTATTACTCAGGGTCGTTAAATCACGTTTACTATTGTTGAATACATGAATACAAGTATATGTAATGTGGTAGTACCGCATTTTGTTGCACTGTTTTTGAAAAGCGTTCTGCGGCAAGAAGCAAAAAGTCGTCTGGAAAAAGGCAGCGACATGAGAGGACCGTAGCTGTAATGTCGAACGTCTTCTGCCCCATCAGGTCACCATACAACGCCTTCCTTTAGTTCTAATTGTCAGTTTATGTCTGGGAGAAATAAACTTTCCCAGAAATGTGTCTAGAGATTGTTGATTCAGTGTCGCAAAATGAAGTGAACTGTTTCAGCTGCCATATTTACTGTGGTCGATTGTTTGCTCGTTTGCTATTGGGAAAACGACAGTGTCTTCGTTGTTTAACTATACATTGTTTGACACAGTGAAAATTACTGACTCCCATCAATGCTGTGATGAATGTATTAGATTATCTTTTAGAATGAGGACAAAAGATATTCAACGTAAGAATAAAGGTAAAATATGTTGTATTGTTATTTTTCTTTAATTAGTTTTGATTGTGTTTATTAAATACGTGAAGTTTGATATCAGAATATCCCGGGTTCGTATTCAAATAGTTAATTTTCAAAATTTTGTACTATTCCATAATTCCACGCCTAGCCATGCTGTTGGTCAGTTAAATGCTGTTTATTTTATATTGATCGTGGAAAAAAACAGTTTTATAAATTACAATTTTCTGTATCGAATATTGTCTTCGGGAAACTTTAAACAGTGCTTGAGAAATGTGGGTTGTTCCGAAGGTTGACTCCGCTTCCTGCAGGATTCGTACCAATTAAATCTGATGCAAATGGCCGACGATCTACCCCCAAAACTGTGTTGGCATTGCATACTGCCAAAACATACCAGAAAATAATGGCAGATACTTCGCATTTCAAGTTTTTTTAAACTTTCATGATAATTTTCATATCATTACGATACCAGATAAATAAACTTAAGGCGATTTTTTCCTTGTTAGTGCTTTGGAACTATAATTATGCTGGATATATTTCATGAAAATATTGGTCAGTTTCGCATTATTCTAAAACTTAATTGATGTTTTATTATTATCATTATTATTATTATTATTTGTCGTATTTAAAAAAAAAAAGGTTAACTAGAAAACAGATACAGAATCTTGATACCAAATATCTACAAAATTTAATAAACCTTACAATCCTGATTTTGTTAAGGTTGATTGATTGATTGATTGATTGATTGTATGGTGTTTAACGCCGTTTTCATCATTATTACAGTTATATCGCTGCGGCCAGTGCACCTATCCATGCTTTCCTGGAGTTTCTTTTGCCAGTACACCGCACCATATTCTTTCCAAGCCACTGGCTGCTTTCCCACATAACCATCGTCGAAACAATGGACAGCGGTGAGAGAGGAATGAATCCTGTCGCAATGACTATCATCAATCCTCGGAAAGAAATTGGCCGGGGATCGAACCAGCGACCTCCTGTTCTCAAGTCTTGTACGCTACCGACTGAGCTACGGGGCTTGGCTGTTGAGCGCAATGTTGTTAGAGAGGTATATGCAAACAGTGGGTCCGACGAATCACCGAAATACCGAAGAAACACCGAAGTACCAGCCCCCCCCCCCCCTTTTTTGTTTTTTTAATTATTATTGATTTAAGATTAAAGAAGTTGTGGTTTTAGACACAAAGTGTAATCATGCTGATGAAGGAGGGTTAGTTTAAAGCCTAATGACAAAATAGCACCGGAATAGCCTACCCGTACTGTGCGTTTTATGCGTTTCGATGGATCAGAGACTTGCATCATGCAATGTCTGATTTAGGTCCAGTTCGTTCGCAAATGATTTTGTATGTGTGTTTATCATTCAAAGAAATAATAAATAAAAATGATCATGTAATACTGATAATTCTTTAGACTAGATTGGCGTAATCAGGGTCGAATATGTCGGTATTTGTTACTTTATGTATTGCATAATGTGAAGACGATGTATGTAACGTACAAGTCTGAATAAAATTATGTTCTGTTCTGTTGTGTTCTGTAACAGACCAGACCAGACCAGATTGTTCTCCATATTAAATGAATGATCAGAAAATATGATTAACATCCTTCTTCTCAACAATGTTAAATACTTTGAATAAGCACTTTTTCCTAGGGGAAAAAAAAAAAAGAAAAATCCTGCAAACTTATATCAGTTATCTGATCTCAATAATGAAAAAATAGGGTTATTTCGGTGTTTCGGTGGTATTTCACTATTTCGGTCATTCGTCGGACCGCAAACAGTTAATGAAAACATTGCCTTGAACTTTCAGATCAACCCTCGAACTATTTCTAAATTTCTCATACATAGTCTAATTTGTATGATTTCGATCTGCTGACTGACACCTGTAAAATAAGGGTTAGATTAATTAGATTGAGTTGCATTAGCAAGGTTTTGACTAATCAGTTACTTTTGTCGGTATGGGGCATTTACCCTCTTTTACAGCTTGATTGCTTCATGCACTGTTGTAAAACGAAGTCGATAATCTTTTATGACCAATTGCAACCACTAGGCTACCTTAGACAAACCACTGAAAAGTGCAGATAACACAAAATACAGTACTGAAAATAAAAACATAATGTTTGGTTTTTTTTCCTTTCTGAAATTTACCATTTAAAACATTGCATGACGAGGAATAATCGCTTGTTATATGCAGGTAATCGTTTTCCCGAGATATTTTAGTAGATTGTCCACACCAAGGGTAAGGGGTCGTATTTGTGTTGGAATGGGTCTGTAAGGAAAGCAGCCAAAACGGTAGTACCACAATCATTGCTATAGATTACTGAGAAGACTCCATTTGTTCAATTTATGGCGTTGAACGCCATTTCAATAGTATTTCAGTAATGTCGCGGAGACAGTGCTCTTAACCAAGTCTCTGGGTTGACAACATGTAATATAAACATACTCGAGCCGTATCGAAATATGATACCCATATAGCCGGTGTTGCAGAGCGAGATATTTCCATTCAGCGAGACCTTCTGCAGGAAGAATCAATCTGAGGTGGGATTTCCCACTGCTGAAAGGCTCATTCTGGATGTATGCTTCTCTCTTGGAGCCATGCTTCTTCACATCCCCAAGATCTGGCCCTAGGGTGAAAATTCTCACTCGAGGAACTCTATAGCCACACCCTTACGTACATGGACATTTCACTACCGACAAAGACCCTCCCCTTCGTGAATTCTGTTGTCATCTTAATGGATAGGAAACCTAGTTTAGGAGCAGCTTATGGTGAAAAATTTGGGTAAACTCTTTACTTTTTAATACAGGTATGAAATTTGCACGAAATGCCCATCACATGCCATAGATTTAAAAAAAGACCGAATGTCCCAATCTTCAAAGTGGCTGCCAGAATACGGGGTGTTTTTTTATTTCCGCAGAATCATGAAGTCTTGTGTTTTGAGTTGCAAAATTTGTTCGATTATAAGACTTTTTTTCATTTCAAAGTTGCCCCTATAATTATGTCATTATACTCCAGAAACGAAATAAGGGGGGTATACGTGAGTCAGGTTGCCTGTCTCTCTGTCCGTCTGTCCGTCAATACAAGAGTGAAACTGTAACTAGTAATATAAAGCTAAAGAGTAATAAATGAATGCATTATAGGAGCCAACAGGAGCCTCAAGCCTGAAAAAAAAAAAAACCTCCGAGGGAAGTGTCTCATTGGAATATTAAAAAAAAAGCTTTGCCGCACAATGCCGCCTTTTGACGACCTTGGGAAAGAAACCTTTTGAAAACATTGTAAAAAGAATGTCCCGTAACCAGCATTTTCTCCTTTTCCCACAATATTTTCTGCCCTGTCAAAGAAAAATTGCACCATTTCAGCCACATTGAAATTGTCGTCTTCAAATGCTTTCAATTTGGACAAGGCTAAAATTTTGTCGTCTGGTAAAGGGTTAATTTCTATTTTGAGAAGATTTACGTTACTCTAGGAGGCCCCTTTACGGAATCCTGTTTTCGCCATCGACTTTTCGACCTACGAGGAACTCGAAAAGTAGAAATTAGGCACACTAACTTCCACTTTTCTAGCAAAAAAGTTACCTCGAAAAGTCGAAAAGTTGAAGTTTTTGACCTGACAATTGTCAAAAAACTTTCGACTTTTCGACCTCACGTTTGTCTAGAAAAGTAGAAATTAGGAAGTACTAACTTCAACTTTTCGCGTTAAACTTCTAGGTCGAAAAGTAGAAAAGTGGAAGTATTTCACATGACAATTGTCAATAAAACTTCCACTTTTCGACCTAGAAAAGTCGAAAAAGCGAAAAGTCGAAAAGTTGAAAAGTCGAAAAGTCGAAAAGTTGAAAAGTCGAAAAGTCGAAATTAGCCGATTAAAACTTCCACTTTTCTAGTTAGGACTAATTTTTCATAGGATAAATTGGCCGCGGGACCGGTGACACAGGAATTTTTACCCCTACACCGGCTCCAACATTATCCGGTGCTGATAAACAAACATCCCGTGATAATCAGTCCTAATTAGAAAAGTGGAAGTTTTAATCGGCTAATTTCGACTTTTCGACTTTTCAACTTTTCGACTTTTCGACTTTTCTAGGTCGAAAAGTGGAAGTTTTATTGACAATTGTCATGTGAAAAACTTCCACTTTTCTACTTTTCGACCTAGAAGTTTAACGCGAAAAGTTGAAGTTAGTACTTCCTAATTTCTACTTTTCTAGACAAACGTGAGGTCGAAAAGTCGAAAGTTTTTTGACAATTGTCAGGTCAAAAACTTCAACTTTTCGACTTTTCGAGGTAACTTTTTTGCTAGAAAAGTGGAAGTTAGTGTGCCTAATTTCTACTTTTCGAGTTCCTCGTAGGTCGAAAAGTCGATGGCGGAAACAGGATTCCGTACCCCTTGGAGTCCCAATCTAGAGCCACCCTTTCCAAGGTTTGGGGCAGGCGACAAATGCTGTAGCTAGTCATGGTGTGGGCATTCCCCTGAGGCAGGGGGAAAGTCTTACCATTTGATACAGGAGTGATAGAGGAGGTCTTTGCCCATGGAAGTGTGTCTATTTTGCGTGCCCTCTGGGTTTCTCTTGCCTGAGAATAAGCCTTTCCCCATAGGGAAAGTCACATACTGGAGCTTCTTGGGACTTCTGAGGGCAGTGTCACTGTAGACCGTGACTTCCCGCTGAAAGTTATAAACTTTGAGGAAATCTCTACAACACCGGTTCAAGCAAATATCGAACCCTTGAACCGAGGTTTTCAAACTCCGAGCTTTCGTTGAGCTTGTACATTAAAGACTTGAATACCAGCCAGAAGGAACAAGTCGATTAAAACAATGAAGTATTACAAAGAACTTCATATAGATAAAGTAAATCTTTGAAGAACTGCCTAGGCTATAGAATAATCAAAGTGCTGTAAGCACTGTAATCGGTAGACATTGAATAATTACAGTGGTTTGAAATCACAAATCAGATGGTAGATGTTTGAACTATGTATTGGACAAAAAATCCTACACCGTTACAAATGAGCCACGTGGGATCCCACTTTTTTAAACTGTCTTTTACAAATTAGTAGTTTAACAATTGGTTAAAATATAGGCTATGTTTGTCAGCCGACAGCAATAGAACGTAAAAGATATGTGACAATTCTGATCAGCAATACCCATTACCAAGTTTTAGATATCACTCATCATGAACAGCAGTACCTACCAACCCTTTAAAAGAGTGAAAAAATACATATATTCTTTTCTGTAACTTTGGCAACTTTGGTAACTGTATTGTAACATATAAAAGCCGTATAAAATATGTCTGTATTATAACTTTGGAATTGTTTACTTTTGGCTGCTTGTAGGCCTTTCATTTTTCCATTTTAACAAGACATCGTATTCATCTTGACAAACTGTCCTACTTATTTTTTAGCGGGCCAAATCGCCCAGTCCAAACGTCTGCTGGCAAATTTCTCCTACATTATACTTTCAAAGAATGTAGATACCCAATAGCTCCCTAACCGTCAACTCTTTACCAAATGATAAAATTCTAGACTTGTCCAAATCAAAAGCATCTGCACATAACGAATTAAACGTCGACCAAATGATGGTTTGAATCGTTGAAAGGGTAAAAAAACATGGGAAAAGGAGAAAATGGTAACCTCCATTTTCCCCTTCTCTCACAATGTTTTCAACTTCTTTCTCATGGGTATTAACAAAGGATAGCTTGGTTAAGAGTTAAAACACTCAGTTAATCGACTATATAGGCTTTTACAGACAGGAAAACAATATCAAACATTAGGCTACAATTTCATAGTCGTTTTTTTTTTTTCCCATATACATCCCAAATAACCAGACAATTAGATCTAAGATATGAACGTCTGTGATATTAAATTGCATTGCGTTCAAAGGACAGTCTGATCTTTATCTTTTATTGTCTTCAAAAGCGACTTTATTTGTCCATAGCCAACACAGGTAATTGTATTTGAGTCATTCTAATCAGTAAGAGCATAACTGCGGTATCCTTGATCTCTTTATCTGAAATGTGGAAAGGATGAGAATCGACCAATGTGGAATAGCTGATGAGACAAACATGTTGCTGACATTTGCACACTTACAGCGCTAAATTGTTAAAATAGACATGTTAAGCTTAGAAAAGCAGCCTAAATCTTGCAGGACCATTGCTGTCTTGAGTAGAATAACTCGGAAAACTGGCATGACAGATCCAAGATCTGACAGCATGTTCTGAGCAGTCTGGTCTGAATCTGCACTCTCTGCAAAGACTTTTTCCCTGGTCCGTTGATTCAGATATGGAGAATATAACAGTAAGTGAGCTTATTTGTGTTACCGTTTCAAGGTTATTTTTTTTTATCCTCGATGAAAATGTTCTATTTGACAAAATTTCGAAAATCTTTCAAATGGGTGAAAAACGCTGTGGGGAAAAAAAGAGAACATGCTGAATACATACAGTTTTTCCACTATATTTTCAAAGCCACACAGGATTGTTTGGTCAAGGGTTTACAGACTGATTCTAGTCTGTAGAAACTCACCAAGAAGAAACATGTAAGTGAGTGTAAAATGGTAGTGCCATGGCTGGAAGGAGAGGAAAAGGGACTGTGAAAACAATTCAACCCCTATCCCGCTAAAACATTGAAATGAAATTTAAAACCGGTAGTAAAACCCGAATAATTCTATGTCAAATTTATTCTATTTTGGAAAAAGAAATATCTCCTTATCGGACAGTATAGATCCAAGATCAGACTGCACGTTCTGTGCAGTCTGATCTTGATCTCTACTATCCGCAAAATAGGTCAGTGAGTAGCACCTATCAGCCTAGGGGTTAATACATCATACGCTGACAGATGAGTAATCAGTATTGTGAATGGACAGTCTGGGTACTAATAATGCAAGCGGTGAATCGCCAGTCCATTCTGAAAATGTTTACGTAATGGCCTCTCCGCGAGGGCCATAACCTTTAAACAACTCTATACCCTTTGTCCCCACAGCTTCACACGCTTCGCCTCGCTAACATTAAACGACCAACGGCCAGTTACTATTTTAAACTTACGGCTGTTACGAGTTGTATTTACATCAGTTTTCTCTTAGGCAGAGCAATCTAAATGTTCAAATTCTTTTCAAGCAATGTTTCCTTACAAACTCCTTTCTGTTGCGATTTCATTCCTCTCAAGACCAAAATGACCTATTATCTTTTCAACACCTGCTACATATACGGAGCACCCGTCACAACTCGGCCGATCCCGTAACTACGTATAACTATCAACGGATCACTCGAAATGACATGGACAGCAGTCGACTACAAGATATGTTCACATCACCCGATACACTTGATTCGCACTCGTTTCATTCATAAAGTTGCTGCTGATTACTGACCCTATTTCTTATAATCGTGTTGAAAGTAAACTGCTCCAGTTTTTGCTGGCCAGAGATTTTGATAATACTGTAATTATGACATACTTCAATACTAAACAAATTGTAACCGCCGTTTATTACATAATCTAAAAGTTATTATGGGATTACTTGACATTACTTAACGCCTGTTTACCGCTAATTACTATTCCTGCGCTTATCTGGGTCAAAAGTAATTGTTGTAATAAGGTTATCACAGCAGGTATAAGCGTTAAAACGTTGTAAGTAAAAGATGTTCCGAGTTGCAGTTACACCAGTTTGCCCTGAGCGGACGGGTTTCCGAAGTTTGCCATCTCTCTAATCGGTCTACCGACCGATTAAAAATGAAACAGCAGTATTTACTCATGTATGAATAAAAGTTTTCGGCATGACGGCTCACTTTGATCAGCCTTACTTATTTAGGTTTGTTTTTTTAGGTCCGTGTTAATTCAGAATATTTGTATGCTACCCTTGTCTCACTGAGGTTTAGCTTTTTGATACGGCCTTTATAGTTGTCATGCCCCTCTTCTTCTCCTCCTTCTTCTAGATCTAAATCCTCGTTTGTAAAAACTGGTTGTTCAAATTTCAACCCACTATACACTAATTTTGACTCGTTACACTTGAGTATACATCACCGATCGGAAAAATGAAGAAAAAAAGAAACATTTACTTCTGTTACTAGATGGACCTTGCAAGAATTTTCCTCATTAAAGAAATATCTATCACAGTTCTTATATAGTGTTGTATGCTTCTGTCACGTGACAGATTTGTTTATGATTGAGATCTTATAACGTATGATGAGCTGTCCCGTGTGACAGGGTAACATGCAAGAAACTTCATAAAAAGTCTATCTTAAGTCGAAAAGAATCAGTCGAAAGAAAACTTTAAATGCACACTAGTGGGCAAAAGTAAACAATGCAGGAGTTAAAATGCAGACAAATTTAATTCATACCATCTAAAAGTATGGGTTTTATTATGAGTCTTACATGTGTTACAGTGCAATCGGCCAAAGTTTTAGTCGCTGGCAGAAAAATGTGTTGTAAAACTAGTACAAAAGTTTCCAACTTCAAATTTGTCTTCAATTTGAATTCTAGATTATTTACATTGGGCAGCGAGTGGACTTATAAATAATAGATAAACTACTACTATAAAATTCAAGAAATTATTCAACGTCAACAAGTCTCCGCATATTATTTCATTGTCTAAGATATCTTTCTATCGAAAGAAGTCCATATTTACTGCCACTTTGCGTCCGTGGTTTGAAACTTGGAGATGCTCAATACTTGAATATAATATAATTGGTTGATTCTGTTGGGACAATGACAATTTTAAGTTATTGCGAGGACGGTGTAGATCAAAATCAGACTACAGAGAGCGTCCGGCCTGATCTTGGGTCTATGTTGCCCAACACAATGTAAGATATTCTGGCTGCAAAAAGATTAAAACGGAAATAATGTTGTCCTTTTTTTGCCGCCTGAATAGTTCCAGTTTACTTGTTGGTCCCTCAGTCGGTTAGCTATGTCAATGTGTCAAACGCTTAATCGTTGTCTCTGTCATTATACAAACACTGCACTGACATTAATCCTTTCAGCGCCATAGGCGAAAACACGTCTTTTGCGGGCGACATAGATCAAGATCAGACTGCACAGAACGTGTAGTCTGATCTTTGATTTGTGCCGTCCGCTTTTTTAGTCAAGCCTTCTAAGATAAAACATCTTTCTGAGGTTTAGTGAAATGCATTTTCAGGCGTCGAAAGAGGTCGTGTTCATATCTATTGCGGTGAAAAGAGTTAATCATGCACAATTTGTCTGCTTCTGTCTGGTTGGGTTGGCATAAAGTTATTGATTATGGTATGCTTAGTGACTTCTGGAGAGATTGTTTCGTAATCAGTTGTGAAAGAATAGTATAAGCTAACCTTTTTAGAACAGAGTTTTGAAAAATCGACATGAACGGGTTCATTCCTAACCAATAGGCTGTTAAGCGCGACTTTGGGACCTTTTGCGGTCAGTGTAGATCAAGATCAGACTGCAAAAAACGTGCAGTCTGATCTTGGACCTACACTGTCTGATAAGGAGATATTCCCCCCCCCCCCCTCAAGAAAAAAAGACTTTGAAGTGTAGCAACATTTGGGTTTTTACTATCGGATAGACAGTTTCATTCAACTTATTTAGCAGGATGAAGTTTAACTTTGTAAGTGTACTCATGAATAAGACTGTCAACCTGGGTCCGTATTCACCAACCATTCTTAAGAACGTTCTTAGACTTATTCTTCAAGATTTTCCAAGTTTGAAAGTAACACAACTTCTGATTGGCTAAACCATATGGTTTAGCCAATCAGAAGGTGTGTTACTTTCAAATTTGGAAAATTTTGAAGAACAAGACCAAGAATGTTCTTAAGAATGGTTGGTGAATACGGACCCAGGTGAGCCAACCCTTGAAGCTGCACCCTTGTGTAGGAAAAGTGCTGCTGGTTATTTAGCCTGTGATACTAGCTGTCATGCTTTGGATTCCTGGCGGTTTCCTGCGAAAGGGAATCAGCGTCCGACGACTTCCGGTCTGAGCACCAATGTAGGCCTTATAAGGGCAGCATTACATCTGGTGGACCACTCTCATGATAATATGACTTGTTGGAAACTGATTTGGAATATTTCAGGCAGCATACAAAATTGAAGAGTTGTCGTCAAATACTTCAGAAAATGCTATAAGGGCTTAAAACTAAGAATAGGATGAATTTTGGAACTTTCAGTTTCATTGCAAAGAAGTGTGGCTTACAGCGAATTTGGGCAATTTTAAGATGTTACCTTGACCACTGAATTGCTTAAGCATTTAGAAAAAGTATGCTTAGACATTGAATTTTAAATGGTAGAACGATTTTGCTGAGCTTGTCAAATGATACAATACATGTGCTCTCAATAGTCTCAATAGCTGGACATTCGATATTTGTTGACATAAAACAGGGACGGGAGAGACTGAACGGTAGGTTTCTATCTTAAACTTGTACACTGCCATGGCCAAAGCTAGTATCATAGGTTTTGCAAACACTGCGGAATCTATCTGCTCAGAACACGTGATATAGTCTTGTTTCTAAAATACTTCATTTTTCGTTTTTAAACTAAAAGCCAAAATATATGTGCCATGCTCTGTGAAAAGGGGGTTTAATAAATCTTCACCATCCATTATATGAAGCAAGTCATCACATAATTATGGATCCATAAAATCCATTTTGTCTAACAAGCGCTTAAATCATGAGGAAAAACTCATCCTTTTACATGCAGAAAATTGACCAACGGCAAAAAGTTTCGATCCAGGTCAGCCTGCGCGTACTGTGCAGGCTGACCTGGGTCGATACTTTTTGCAGCTGCATTAAACCCTCTTTTCAAAGAGCACAGCTCTTATAAATTTGCAAAGAAATAATGTAAAGCAGAAAGTCCATGTGGTTTAATTGTCAAAGGCTGAGCAAAATATAGAAAGTCGACCTCTTTCGCCTCTAAAAATGCAATCCTGTTCTCCTCAGAAGATTCTTATGTTATAAATTTGAATAAGCAAGCGGGCGGTATATATCCAAGATCGGACTGAAAGCTCTGTGCAATCCGATATTGATCTATTCCGACCGCAAAAGCCCTTTTGTTTTTTCTACGGCGCTGAAAGGGTTAATATATTGTATTTAACATTGATAAGAAACCAGCTGGACCACAGTTTCTACATTTTTTTTCCTCTGTTTCTTTATGAAGATAAACAAAGTATAACACAGAATCTCAGCACGTCATACATGGCACTTACACGCTGGACAGTGTACGGCCACGTAATTATATGTATTGCAGAGACATTACGATGCTTCTTTTCATATTTGGACGTTTACGTATTGTGCACCCGAACGTTTCAAGTCCATCGTGAATTTTCCGTTCGAGAAGCTACAGCTCTGTAGTGATTTTCTGTTTCGTCGATTGAATCTGTACTGCAGCGAAATGTAATTAATTTTTAGTGACACTCACTCATGACCAAGGAAACGTTATTAACCTTTTCATTACGTAAACCACCTTTAGAAGTCGTTTATAAGAGGTAAATCTCGAAAAAACTACCGGTGTATTTTTTTCGTGTTTTGCCATTTTGTGTCTATTTTGGGAAACATAACCATTTCGAGTAAACGATGAATTAGACTGTTTTTCGTTTATGTTAAGCGTTTAAATTGAAAATACACGCATTTGAAACGAATGATTATCGATAACGCAAGCAACATGTATATTCAAGTTCAAGTTTTGATGTCAATCTTTGAAAATATGAGAGCTTAAACGTGCGCACAAAATCTCTGCGTAGATTTCACCCACTTTTTTTGCGATCGTCTCTGTACGCGGACGCAATCCGTCAAAAACTAAAATTGCATTCTGGGACAATTATCCGTACTGACACATAAGATTGCGCTATTTCAGTAATTGAAGATAATGACCAATTTATCGAAGAAAGCAATAAACTAGAGGCTGGTTGGCTTCTTCTCTAACTCAAATAAAACTTGTGTTCGTCTTTGGAAATAGGAACGTTACAATAAAACGGTTTTGTTTCGAAACCATAACAAATGCAATGGTTCAACAACATCAGTAACGGTAGTTGACAGATGCTAGGCAACTGGTACTCAAGAATATTCATTGCCAAAGGATTATTAGAAGGACAGTCTAGTATCTGGTCTATCAAAAGTTGGCATAGACTTGAAAAACTCGTGATGTTTAAGTATAGTTCAATAAAGGCGCCATGAGATAAGATGGGAACATTTCCATAATGGACAAACAATTGTAAATAATTAATGACTCGGAAGACAGCCTTATTTATATGAGCCATGCTCTGTAAAAAGGGGGTTTAATGCATCTGCGAAAAGTATCGACCCAGGTCTGCCTGCGCAGTCCTCGCAGGCTGACCTGGGCCGAAATCTTTCGCTATTGGTCAATTTTCTGTATGTTAAAGGACCAGTCTACCTCATAATTCGGTCGGTTGTTAGACAAAATGGACTTTATGGATCCATGATCATGTGATGATTTGCTTGATGTCATGCATCATGGAGATGCATTTAGCCCCCTTTTGCCAGAGCATGGCTCATATACATTATACAATGAATAGGATGACTTGCCAATTTGTTATAATGGTTAAAACAAGTTGACAACGATAAATGAGTCATGCTGCGACAAAAGCGGGTTTAATGCATCTCCATGATTCATTAAACTAAGCATGTCATCACATAACATTGGATTCATAAAATGCATTTTGTCAAACAACTGATTGAATCATGAGGTAGACTGACCCTTTGATATGTAGAAAATGGACCAAAAGCAAAAATCCTTTCGAGCTTGAACTGCCTAGGCTGGCCTGGGTTGATGCATTTTGCAAATGCACTAAAGCTCCTTTTCAAAGACAATGGCTCAAATTGATTTTCATGTAAACGTACATATCTTGGAATGAGATATATAAAGATCAGAACAAAAAAGATGTGCCCAGAGATATGAAAATACGAGTCACTCTACACTAGATCATGTACTTCACATTGAAAAGCAAAAACAAGACAAAAGGGGGCCAAATAAAATTTCGTGCCATATTTCTGAAGGAGCGCTTTCTTAAATTCGGTTAGTTCTAAATTTTGCGTTAACAAACGTTTATTGTGCACATCCTTCTCAATTAGCATCAGTATTGTCACGCAGAAAACCTTACTCTTCGCATTTTTGGACGAGTCTAAGTCTGTACTGCTGGAAAGCAATTGAAAAGCCAAGACAAAAGCGGGTAAAGTAAAATTCGTGCCAACTAGTAAGAAATTTACATGACATTTATCAATGCTAACTCGTTGAGTCTCGTATTTTTCTTTGTCACCTTGTATTAATCGAGTCTTGACCTTTATTCTGCTAAAGAAGTTAAATATAACTTTCAAGCCGATAGTAAAACCCCGAATTAGGTTATTTAATATTCATTTATAGGATAAAAATATCTCCTGGTCGGACAAAGTAGATCCAAGATCAGACTGCACGTACTGTGCCGTCTGATCTTGATCTACACTGTCCGCAAAAGGTCAGAGAGTCGTGCTTTGCAGCTTAAGGGTTAAACTTGCGAGAAAAGGACTCTTTCCGCTACTTCAAACCTCTCTGAAAGAGAAGAGTCCCGGGTCAATTTTTTCTTCTTCATAAGATTCATTTAGTTCTGGTTGAGAAATGTCTATGAATGATTTTGAAAGTACCAATCCCGCAATCGTTTAATGAAAACGAATTATGTAGAATTTAAAGTGAAGTACTCCATACATACTTGAAAACCCCGTGTGATTGATTTTTCTCTGGCGATAACTCGGCTCCCATAAAGTAACTTTATTCTATTGCATACGTCTGGTTCGATCTGAGGGATCAGACGAAATGTGCGTGAGATTGTCACAGTCAATTTTTACAGATCGACACAGTGTTCGAGCCTTGCCCTGTGAAAAGGGGGTTAAGTGCATCTCCGTAATGCATTGTACCAAGCAAGACCTCACAAAATAGGGATCAATCGAATCCTCTTTGTCTAACAACGGACGGAACCATGAGGTAGACTTGTCCTTTGATATGCAGAAACTTTATCAAAGGCAAAAAGTTTCGGCCAATGTCAGCCTGCACGGACTGTGCAGGCTGACCTAGGTCTATACTTTTTGCAGATGCATTAAGCACCCTTTTCACATAACATGGCTCATTTATAGAAAACCACTATGTTATATTCACTTCTCTACCGATGAAAGACAGCGGTATTGTAATACGACAAATACCGAGACACGAATGTACTTAAAACAACTGACTCGTCCACAGTAAAGGGATGTAAAGCATCTGTATAGTCGCAAAATTAGAGATTTCTGATCCAACGCACAAACTTATGATTTATTCTCAGACTCTTAAATGCCTACAATGACTGACTGAAACATTTCATGATTTAGTATTAGTTTGATCTATCCTTAGGCAATTTAACAGATACCTCTTCGACATTTGCATGTATGTTCAGTGTTTGTGGTACATCTATATCGAGTTTGTTTCAAACTCACATCGGAAGTGAAATTTAAACTCGCTAGAGCAAAAATAGAATGGGAACATCCCTGATACAGCAAAGTGTACAGGGATCGGCACAGGCAACTGAAAACGGACAGAAAACATTGTGGGAAAAAGAGAAAATGCTGGTTAGCAGCATTTTCCGTTATTACCACAATGTTTTCAAAAGCTTTTCCCGTCAGGGTCATTAAAACATGCAATCATTCTGTAAAGGTTCAAACATCATGGAAACGTTACGTTTATGGATGGCCACACTTGCCGCCATCACCCGAAAGCCTTGCAAAACCATCTCCAGTATGCTGAAATTCAAGTACTAGATTGACCTTCAATCAAATATGGCATACATGGTACGAGCTCGGTCAGGTCGATCTAATATCCTCGATGAATTTCAAATTCCTCGATCCAAACAGTGTAAAGGAATGCCAAAATATGTTCTCAGATAATGCTGCTTTGCAAACAAGCAATTTATCACGAACAACATTAACAAGAACTGTCATCAGAAAGTCTGAAGTTAATCGTTGCGGTTGGCAGTGCCTTCAAACAGCAAAAGGGTCTCAGACAAGGACAAAGACCGAACAAATACACCGAGAAGCTATACCCCCATCTTACTAACAGGAACCATATCAGTTATTCAGTCTTGAAAATGGGGGCTCTAGGAATCCTTTAACACGAAATTTCAAAATCCGTGACCCTGACCTTAAAAACATAGGCATGGGCATAGCTAGGGTATTGCTCCATGCATTTGTGGCCTGTATCTGGCAGCAAGCCAAATATGAACCAAACCTATCATTTAATTTTGAAAATATGCGCTCCTAAACTTTGATGTCAAAAATTTAGGTTGACGACCTAGGCCTTATGGCCACTGTAGCGGGCGGGGGTATTGCTGAAAGAGACTTTGAACTATACCTATCACCCTATACCAAATATGGACCAAATGACTCATGTGGCTTGAAAAATGTGAGCTCTTTAAAAGATTTTAAATGTAGGGGCCGATACCAACGCCAACGCCGACACTAACGCTAACACCGACACCGTTTTCGGGGCTATTGCATAACCTCTACCTGAACTCCATCCAGGCGAGCTTGAAATGTCTGACCGTTGTTATAGAAGGTTGCACTACTGTAAACTGTCGAAGACAATTCCACTGTGAGTTCAGTACGGTATTTTGAAAATCATGTATCGTAGTTTATACAAAACCGAAGGAAGAAAACCCAATTAAACTCAATTTTTCTAAGATAAATACGTGTTTCGATAGCACTAAAATATATAATTAACAACGGAGTATTAAAATAAACTGGATAAGGGCATGGATCATGGAAATACTTCATTTTTTCTTGAAAATATTTACACTCGCTATGGCCTTCTAATGGCGCAATGATACGCGCAACCAGTGCTTTCAACGCTTTGACTGAATTCGATTTTAGAGATGATTGGACATGAAATCCGCCGTCAAATACTGAAAAAAATAGAATCTGATGTCCGGGTTGTCCCCGTTTTGATTGCTCAGCATACATGTTTATACATATATAAACTGGAAGCGTTCTGTCAGTTAAAGAGCAAAGTATTTCGATGTTTTGGCTTTTTAGCTCGAATATGTCACAATACACAGGAAGGTGAAAAAAGAAGACCATACTTCACATTCTAGTGTTACCTTGCTTTACGAGTACTATTCATCAAAAGAGATATGAGCTGCTACCACTTGATATTTTTCTGAATAGTGGACTCGATGCCAGAGTTTTCCAGAAACTTCGAAGCAGTAGATAAAACAGTGTTTATATAGTTTGTTTCTGATTGCACTTATAAATGAGTCATGCTCTGTGAAAAGCGGGTTTATTGTATCTGCGAAGAGTATCGGTCCGGATCAGCCTGCGCAGTCGGCGCAGGCTGACCTTGTCCGAAACTTTTCGCTATTGATCAAATTTGTGTATGTCCAAGGACCAGTCTACCTCATGATTAAGTCGATGGTTAAAAAATGCTATTGTGGATTCATAATTATGTGCTGGTTTGATTGGTACAATGCATCGCGGAGATGCATAAAACCCCCTTTTGCAAGAAGGTAAATTCAACTGTTTTAAAAGAGTTTTCGTAATACGGATCCAAGATATTACGGTGTCTTCCAGCTGATTAGATGTTTTTGTTGCGTAAAAACTGATAACGTAGCTCTTACAATGCTCCTTTGTTGCGTAGAAACTCATAACGTCTCTCTTGTAATGCTCCTTTGTTGCGTAGACACTTATATCGTAGCTCTTATAATGTTCCTTTGTTGCTTAGAAACTTATATCGTAGCTCTTATAATGATCTTTTGTTGCGTAGAGACTTATAACGTAGGTCTTATAATGCTCTTTTGTTGCGTAGAAACTCATAACGTCTGTCTTATAATGCTCCTTTGTTGCGTAGAGACTTATAACGTAGCTCTTATAACGCTTCTTTGTTGCTTAGAAACTTATAGCGTAGCTCTTATAATGCTCTTTTGTTGCGTAGAGGCCTATGACGTTACTCTTATAATGCTCTTTTGTTGCGTAGAAACTTATAACGTAGGCCTTATCATGCTCTTTTGTTTCGTAGAAACTTATAACATAGCTGTTAAAATGCGCCTTTGCTGCGTAGAAAGTTCTAACGTCTCTCTTATAATGCTCCTTTGTGGTGTAGAAACTTATAACCTAGCTCTTATAATGCTCTTTTGTTGCGTAGAAACTTATAACGTAGCTCTTATAATGCTCTTTTGTTGCGTAGAAACTTATAACGTCTCTCTTATAATGCTCATTTGTTGCGTAGAAACTCCTAACGTCTCTCTTATAATTGCTCTTTTGTTGCGTAGAAACTTATAACGTAGCTCTTATAATACTCTTTTGTTGCGAAGAAACTGATTACGTACTTCTTATAATGCTCTTTTGTTGCGTAGAAACTTATAACGTAGCTCTTATAATGCTCTTTTTTGAATAGAAACTTATAACGTAGCTCTCATAATGCTCTTTTGTTGCGTAGAAACTTCCAACGTAACTCTTATATTGCTTCTTTGTTGCGTGGAAACTTATAGCTTCTCTCTTCTAATGCTCCTTTGTTCCGTAGAAACTTCTAACGCCTCTCTTATAATGCTCTTTTCCAGAACTTTCAAAACCAAGCTAAGACCACAGAACATAATAGAATGGCCTTCCATAAACAATGTTCCTTACCATATTTTGTGAGAAATTCTTAGAAAGGTTGTATTGGAATGCCACAAACATTTACACATTTACAACTGACACAAATGTCCGACTCACCAACCATTCTTAACGACATTTTTACTCTAATTCTCAATAATTTTCTAACTTTGAAAGCAACGTAATTTCTGATTGGCTAACGGTTCAGCCAACCAGAAATTGCGTTACTTTATAAGCTAGACTTAGACTGAGAATGCAATTCTGAATGGTCGGTGAATGCGGCCCCCGTTCATTCAATCAGCATTGTAAGTCGTGAATAACAGATATGTAAATCAGTGTACCATCTGATGAGCTGTGCTATACCCAGGAGAATTTGTGTTTCTTATTTCTTACTGCTTCAGTTCCTCAAAAGGTTATACGAGGTCTTTGGACGGTATTGTATTGCATTCATCTAGAGCTTAGACGCAGAAAGTCGTAGGACATTGGCTTTGTTTACTGTAACAAATAGTCGATGGATTGTGAGGCAGCCTGTAATCTGCCGTCAGAATGGTGTTCAATAGGAGTTCAAGGGCGTAACTCCGATAGTACGAGGGTCAGTCAAAAATAAGTGAGCACTGCCTCATAACTTTTTTTATTTTTTTACGTAGGCTAACAAAACTTGGCACGATTGTTCATTAATGTCTCGTGCAAAATTTGCACGGGAAAAAATAACTTTACATGACGTCACGTAAATATGACGTCATTTACAAAACTGTCATGGCGGACGGTGCGTTCACGCTGACGCGCGACGAACAAGTAACATATATTAAGATTGAGGCTAGGCGGGGTAAAAGCGCGATAGAAATTCAGAAAGCGCTCGAGGAAGTAGGTTCAGAGTTTGTACTTCCATATAGTTCTGTCACCCGATGGGTAAGACAATTCAACAACGGGCGAAATACAGTTAGCAACAAGCACCTGTGCGGAAGGCCTTTGTCGGCAACAACCGGTGAAAATGTGGAAAATGTTGCAAAACTGCTGAACTATGACAGAAGATATTCATGTGATGAAATTGCTCATGAGTAGGACATAAGTCACGGGTCAGTTCATCGAATTTTAAAGGAACGTCTGCAAATAAGAAAGATCGCGGCCCGATGGGTGCCCCACATGCTGTCGGAAAGTGAAAAACACCAACGTGTAAACATTGCCCGTAAACTTCTAAAAAGATATGGTGAAGATGGCGATGAAATGTTACAACGAATCGTTGCAATCGATGAGACATGGATTCGGTCTTTTGAACCCGAATTAAAGCGCCAAAGCAGTGAATGGCATACAAAAAACTCCCCAAGACCCGTAAAATTCCGTCGAAATCAGAACTGTGCCAAAATGTTGATGATCTTTGCGTATGATTTTCGTGGAGTATTGACGGCACATAGGGTACCAACTGGTGAGACTGTGAATAAAGAGTACTATAAGATGTATATTAGAACAATACTTCGTCCAGCAATACGCCGAAAGCGCCAAGAGATGATTGACCGCACGCCGCTAATTTTACACGATAACGCGTCACCATAAAGCCAACGTTGTCAAGGAGCTGCTGGAGTCATACCAGTGGGAAGTTCTTGATCATCCCCCCTACTCCCCTAACTTGAGCCCCCCTGACTTTGATTTGTTCCCAAAACTTAAGGAGCCCTTACGGGGAATACGCTACGAGAGTTTGGATGAACTTGAGTGTGCCTTGAACAGGGAGGTACGACGAATCAACTTTGGTAGCCTAGCAACCGGCATCCAAGCATTGCCAAAGAGATGGAATTCTGTCATCCAGTCCAGGGGAGATTACTTTGAGGGATTATAAGCACGTAATTTGTTTACCACGTAGTTTTAAAAAGTTATTAGGCAGTGCTCACTTATTTTTGACTGACCCTCGTACATTGCAACTGCGCCATTTAGCGAGTTACAGTGTAGTTCTGTCTGTGTATTAAGCCTTTGACTCTTCAGCTGTTAAACGCGGCTCACTGACCTTTTTTGCGGACAGTGTAGATCTAAGATCAGACTGCACAGAGCGTGCTTTCTTATCTTGAATCTACACTGTCCGATAAGATGTTTTTCTCGAAAAAGTTTGAAATAAGATTATTCGGGTTTTTGGAAACATTGCAGGAAAAGGAGAAAATGCTGGTATCTGTCATTTTCTCCTTTTCCCACATTGTTTTCTGCCCATTTGGAATCAGGTTTCATCAGTTAAGCCACATTTAATTTATGGTCTGCAACAGCTTTGAATTTGGACGAGTGTAAAATTTTTCGTTTTCTTAAGAGAGTTAAATAGTTAACTACATCTTGTGCTATTGGCTATTGACTAATTGATGGCATGGTGTTTAACGCCGTTTATTATTTCAGTGATAATGCTGCGGCCAGAGCACCTACCCATTCTTATCCATGGAGTTTCTTTTACCAGCGCTACCGTGACTCAAAAAAAAAAAAACTCCAGGAAAGCATAGATATTTGCACCGGCCATCGCTACATACCTGTAATAATGTTGAAAACAGGCTTAAACACCATACAATCAATCAATCAATCAAATTCGCTAGTCTGTCAGTACTTTCAGTACTTTGATTCCTGTCGGCTTGAAAGATTTATTTCACTTAATTAGCAGAATAAGGATTAAAAAGGGTGGTGGGAAAGAACAACGAACAACTTTAAAGATACATTTAAAAAGCCAGAGAGAAAAAACGCTGTGAAATTTGATGGACTGTAGAATAGTTAAAAATTTAGTCAGTTGTGTAAACATAGATAAATTACCGGTATATATTGTGTAAGGGATAAATACATAATATATTGGAAATCTTCGATTTAAAACCGGAAACGTTGCAATTGTGATTTCTGTGATGGCCCCAAGAAAATGAAAAAAATGTTTCATATTGGCCGTAATCTATGCAAAGTTGCAACCGCCAGGGACAAATTTGGCATGGATATACAAGAATGATTATAGTTGTATAAAATAAAGATGAAATGGCTTAAACACTAGATGAAAACGAGTACAGATGTATCTTTAAGAATGTTTTTTTTTTTTTTTTTTTCTTATAAAAAATAAATAGGTTTTGATAAACAGCTTCGTTACTGAAATAATATGATCGGACTTTTCCCAAGGCTGAAAAAATATCATTTACAATCGAAATTTAGAGGCATGTTGATTCTGGTTGAGACTGAAGAAGCGAAAGGTGCAGGCTGGTCTTGTTTTACACCCTCCACTATAGTTATATTATGTTGCCTATGGCTTTCAAACACTTTAGGTTTATTACATTCAAAATAACGAAAGGACTTTGTAGCAAATGAAGAAATTGATTGTTAAGACAACTGATAGTTAAGACCAATACTTCCTCATTACATAACATAACTAACACCTGGCGGCTGTAAGACCGAAAAGTTGTCGACAGCATGTGATGTAAATTTGGAGAAGAACTTTATAAGACTAAGCTTTCGTTTTATCCTTTTCTTCAGTATATTTGTCACATGATTGTGTTGCATTTTTTGTTAGCTTGTATCTCATACTGATGAATAAAATATGTTTAAACTAATCATGTAATATTTTGAGAAAAACTACTGAACACTTTACTGTCAGGAATTCGATCTTTCTCACTGTTTTTAACTAATCTCAGTAAAAACATAATTATGAAAAAAGAAATAGTGCACTGAAAATAAGGTTTCGATCCGCCGTTAACTCCAATTCTAAAACAGAATTTATAGGAGCACAGACTTCTTTGTCTGGTATACTGTATAAGATGGATAGTTAGTCCAAAGTTATGACTTAGTACGATCGTTGCATATCGATGTCGTGCCTCAAAAATTGTATCTAGCCACGTGCTACTTCAGCTCTTTATAAACCTTTAACCAGTCTCCTTATTTGGAAATGCAAGCGTCTTGAAGTTTGTATAATACTTACTCATGAATTACTGGGATTCAGTGGTTACCAGATATTCAGAAATACTACATTTAATATTACCGTTAATTGGTATTTATATCACTTCAAAAGTGACGATATCATCATTTTGCTGGAGCCTCTTTTTTTGCCTTTAAGAATGAAATTAACAAGAAGTCTGAAGATGCATAGATTTCGTCGACTATAACCTGGTTGTTGTATGTAAATAGATAGTAGTTGTAATTACCTGAACGAATTATCTGAAGAACATTCTATGATTTTTACGGAGGAAAAAAGCATTATCACTGAAGATATCCCAACTCCACTCCACTGTACTTTAACTTCTTTCGTTACTTGTCGATATTTCTGTAGGCCAGCTAAAAGTGCATAAAAAGTTATGGCACATTATGCACCTGCAAAAAAGTAACATTACAATCTGCTAGTGTTCCCTCTTTCGTTTCCAACATTTGATGTTGGTTCATTGATTGAATGTTGTTTACGGTCACTTTCAAAATTATTTCAGTAATATCACGGTGACATCTCACACAATCATGATTGTTCTGGATTTCACCGGTATTAGGACTCTGTAAAAGTGTTTTGCTCAATGACACTTCAACGAAAACAAAACACTATGTCGACTTGTATACCTACATGTAGATTAGAATAGCAACGAAATGTGTGTTTGACCTACGCCGAATTAAACTTGTTTCGCGTATAAACATGATGACATCGTCCATTTACTTTTTATTCGCTCTATTTTGAATATGTAGTTAATATCCATTTTGTTGCATTGGACACCGGAAATCTAAAAATTGTAAACAATTCTAAAAATCCTCGTATGATTGCAATACTGTTAGAAGTGGCATAAAACGAGAAACCAAATACACTTACGATGCTTAAAATGTGACCATATTAAATATCTTTGTGAACAGCTTAAAATACATTACTTATAAGCTATGCTCTGTGAAAAGGGACCTTTATGCATCTCCGTAATGCATTGTACCAAGCAAGCCATCCCATAATTATGGATCCATAATAACCACATTTTTTAACAAACGACGTAACCATAAGGTAGAATGGTCCTTGGATATACAGAAAATTGACCAATAGCGAAAAGTTTGGCCCAGATCAACCTGGGCACTCTTAGAGTTGAAGTCCGTGCCTTTTCTACTGAGCATTTGTTTCACAGGCATAGTCGAGCGGAGAGGGGCAGGAGGAAACCCCCTCCCTCTGAAAATATGCGGGACAAAGGCTATTTCCCCATTTGAACGTTTTAAGTTTTCTCTATGCTATGCTATGCTATGCTATGCCAATGTTACCACATAGTCTCATAAAAGTGTCACCCCAACATTGCAAACCCTCCTACGCTCATAAGTTAACCTAATATAACTCATTGTCGCCATTTTCCTTTTAGCTAGATCCATTACCAGAGAGGAAATCTTAGTTAATAGTAGATAAAGGAACTATACGCATCAAATTAACCTCTATTCATACCTCCGCGCGCGATGAATGGCTTAGGTCAAATAGATTCCAGAAGGAGAGAATAGCCATCTTGGGGTTAACCCTTAAGGCGCCTATGGCAACGATTTTGCTTTTTGCAGAGAGCGTATACCCAAGATCAGACAGCACAAAGCAAAGCCCGATCTTAAATCTATACTGTCTGTAAATCTTTGAGATAGTCTATCAAAACAGATTAGAGGCATCGATATCTTGGTCTGTTTGTCCTGACTGTTAATGTGTTGGTTCGTTTACTCGACGCTTTGAGGGTTAATTAACTCTCTACCACACGACAAAAATGTAGACTTGTCCAAATTGAAAGCATTTGCAGATGAGAATTTCAATATTGCTTAAATGATGGATATCGTTTTTGATAAGATAGAAAACATTGTGAGAAAAGGAGAGAATGCTGGTTACCAGCTTTTTCCCCTTTTCCCACCATGTTTTCAAAAGGTTTCTTTCTCAGGGTCATCTAACCTTGGGATTGTTTGGTAATGGGTTGAGGCAGCCATACAAAAGGATGCCACTGTCTGAACAACCAATGGCTTCTTTTCTTTCTTGTGGTGTTCTCCATTTGTGGTAGCAAGAAAATGTCATTGACTCATTCAAAACGGACATTCTCTGCGAACAATAAAGAAGACATTTCGGTCGGTTTGCTGTTTGCTATTTCATTTTAGCTCGGCTTTCTTTCGGAAAACATCGTCGAGAAATCGTTATAGCCCAATCGTCGTCTGCGACGTCGTGCAAATACTTCGACATCTTATTATATTTCTGTTATGACTGAAGATATTATTTACCACAAACTGGGACTAGTTGTTAACTACTGAAAGAGGAGCGCATACAACATAGGCAGGTAACCATCAAAATATCTTTGTAATGCATTTTTCGACCTAGAATCTGTCGTGTAAAAACTCTTGACATTTTATAATACCCCTGTTTTAATAGAAGGTATTTACTTCAAACTCGGACTTACTGTTAACCCTTAGGCCGCTAAGCGCGACCGACTGACCTTTTGCGGACAGCGTTGATCAAGGTAAGACTGCACAAACCGTGCAGTCTGATCTTTGATCTGTACTGTCCGATAAATAGATATCTTGTCTCAAAAAATACCTTTGAAAAAGGAAAATTTGGGTTTGAAAGTTTCATTTCTTTTATTTAACAGGATAAGTTTTAATTATCAAAAGTGGAATCCATACAGCATGAGTATTTCTAGATGCAACCGCAGCCGAGCGGTGGCACCAGCATGCGGTGCTCTACTTTCTTTTTTAATTCGAGCATCAAATTGGGGTGCTCTGCACAGCTTGCCGAGCCCGAAAGGCCAGTTGATAGCGTACATAACTTTTAAACGAGGATATCGCTGGTTCGATTGCCCAGCTAAGCCAATTTCTTTCCGAGGACTGATAATAGTCATTGCGACAGGATTCATTACTTTGTCGCTGCTGATCATTTCTGACGATGGTTATGAGGAAGACCAGCCACTGACCTGGGAAGAAAATTGTGGGAAGTCCTCGTTAAAGAAACTCTGGTAAAGCAGGGATAGGTGCACTGGCCGCCACGATAAAACTTAAATAATGTTGAATATTGTTAACTGTGCATTACGTCGTTGTTAAAAAAAAAAAAACATGACCGATAACAATGTTCTAATAGAAGATCTATTTAAGGTTTCAAAACTCTCGAAAAAGGCAATAGTGGAAATACTGAAGAAGCAGGCTGATTATAGAGGCAATAAACCACTAAACTATTGAAATGGACCTTCTCGAGGGAAAAGGGGAAGCCGAAATATTTTCATTTAAAAATTGCTTTGGACAAGAATATATCACAAAATAGTTGACAGTGTAGATCCAAGATCGGACAGTGCATTCTGTGAAGTCCGATACTGATCCACTTTTTCTGTTAATGCAACTTAAGTCTTTTCCAGCGTTTTCAGGGCTAACTATTTAGGCAAAGTAATTGTTGAAATAAACCTTGTTATTTTTTTCGTTGAAATAAACCTTGTTACTTTTTTCATCTTACACGTTCAAAATTTACAAAATATAATAAATCCTGGTATAACTTATTATTTAACCCTCATCCTGCTGAAAAAATGAAATTAAACGTTCAAGCAGTAAAACCCACAAAGTCTGCTAGGTCATAGGTATCTTTGAAGAAAGATATCTCCTTATCGGACAGTGTAGATCCAAGATCAGACTGCACATTCTGTGCAGTCTGATCTTGATCTACACTGACCGCAAAAGGTCCCTGAGTTGCGCTTAGCAGCCTAAGGGTTAAATTACCAAAGGCTCAGAGTCCACGTTGTTTTACGAGTGTAATACTTAATACATATACTCTCTCTGAGAAATAAATTGTTTATTATTTTCCTGTTTTTGGCACTTTTCCTGTGACATAAAAGCAATCAATTCCAATAAAATGCATGCATAAACAATGAACTCCATTAACGTATTGTACTTTGGAGAATATGTAATCTGAACTTTCAAGCTCACGTAATTGTTTCTTTGCATTCAATGTCAGCTCAACAGACTTCGTTATATGCAGTAATTGAATTTTAGCTTTTATGTTTGTTCTTTCCTTTCTTCACATTATAATGGCCTGTCTAAATGAGCCATGCTCTGACAAAATGGGGTTAAATGCATCTCTGTGATGCAATCAACCAAGCAGGTCATCATAATTATGATCATGGACCCACAAAGTCCATTTTGTCTAACAACCGACTGAATCATGAGGTCGACTGGTCCTTTGACATACAGAAAATTGACCGACTGCGCAGGCTGACCTGGTCGATACTTTTCGCAGACGCATCGATACTTTTCACAGACGCATTGAGCACCCTTTTCAGAAAGCATGGGTCTTTAGTCTGTCTATCTTGCTTACCATGATGGTGGCGGCATTAGGGTTTCAAAGTCTTAATGTGTTTAATAAAACTCAACAGCTACAGTGATAAAGGCACCTGATCCTGTCACCAAAGAAACAGAGCAATTTTCACCATGCGTTTTGTTAAATTTGCTTGTTATCTTGCTTTTGTACTGATGTCTACATTTATGGCAAGTAAAGTATTGTATTGTATTGTATTGTATTGTATTGTATTGTATTGTATTGTATTGTATTGTATTGCATTGCATTGCATTGCATTGCATTGTTTTGTATTGTATTGTGTTGTATTGTATTGTTCAGCTTTTGAAAGAAAATGGGTAAAGAAGATGTTACTTAAAACACACAAATTCTCCTTTGGACACAGTGCAGTGCACTTTCCTTATTATTCTGCAAGGTTTTTTTTTCTTTCTTATTTCGTATATATTTCCCTATGTACCAGTTCTTGAAATCGAATCAGTGAGACTATTGGCAGTCATCTTTTTGAACAAAATAGCTGTGGGTAAAAGACATATTACCTGTTTTTAACTGCGTTGCTGACAGTAAGTTCCGTATTATTCTAACTATATATTTGTGAGAATTTATGTGAGCGTGATTGTCTAAGTTATCATGGGTTAAGCCTTTTAGGTTGATAATAAACAGGACATTTTTTTCAGTGGGAAGAAATGCTTCAGTAATAGGAGCAGCGTTCAAGTTTGAATAAAAGAAAAAAAATGCTGTCACAGGTTGTTTCAGTCGTTATTAGAAGTCGATTACATTATCTAATTTTCTTAAGCTGATGCTGGACTATGCTTATGCTATTTCTCAAAAGATTATAAAATGTGATTCATGATATCAGTTATAATGTCAAGTTGAAATTAAAGGCGATATATTTTTGACACGCTACGAGGGAATGCTTCAAGTTCCTGTTGCAGGCTAATTGAACATTTTTGGTATATTTTAGTCAAAAATAGATCTAGTTTTTATTTCGAAAGTTGATGTGATCCTTTTAATGCTGCACACTTTTATTCTGAGTAGATCGACAGACATATCTAAAATCTGTTTGAACTTGTTTGTATCTACAGAAACAGAGATATTGAGCTATCTCATGGGGAACTATTTAGTCGCTGTGGCTACCTTTAGAAGCATGGTCTTTAACTATTAAGAGGCTCTTTTCACAGCGTATTCCCAGGTATTGTCAGTTCTGTTTTAGGAATAGCACGGAATGCAATCTATGTTTCAAGTTTCACTTTCTATACCTTTTTACATCGGCATGGGATACGTATATTTGATTGAAACAAACAACAAAATTCGGTCTGCGTTCGTGAAAGAGCAGCAGAGGATGTTTTTCACTCCATCAGCGTGGTCAGTATTTTGTCAGTAGTGTGACACAAGACGACCCGATGATCTCAAGGGAGGGAACTAATCAGTTACGGTGTTTCTGTTTGCCTTTATCTCATATTGCCTTTGTCCTCCGTAAGCTCTTCTGGCTGAAAAATACATTTTATCAGAATTTGGCAAAAGCCATCAATAATTTCGTATCAGAAAAGAGAGAAACGAAGATTTCAGAAGATGGTAAATCGTGCTTCGGTTATTGATCGTCAAGAACTAATCATTAACGAACGAACGAGGTTCAAAACTTTTCAAACGTTTACAAACATCAATTAACACGACACGACACACACACACACACACACACACACACACAAACTGGTAAGCCAACGTGCAAGAGAGAGAAAAAGTGCATTAGAGTCTGAAATGAGTTCCTTGAGGAGGAGCCATAAGATTGGTGTACTTACATCAAGAACATGTAATCAAGGGCAAATATTGGTGCATATATATTTTTTCTTGCTCTGAGATGCACATCTACTTGGCAACTGTCAATGCATTTGAAAATATTGTATATCAGGATTCGTTGTTTAGTCCGGATAGTCTGATCTTAGGTTGACAGTTTCAGACTTGCTTTTTTTTTTTTGTAGGATATTCCGGTAAAATAATCATGAATTTGACACATATCTGTTTTTTCTCCTGACTTACAATGTGCTTTTAATCCAAAGGATGCTAAGCGCGACATAGTGACCTTTTGCGGACAGCGTAGATCAAGATCAGACTGCACAGAACGTGCAGTCTTATCTTGGATCTACGCTGTCCGATAAGGAGAATCTATCTTTCCTCCAAAAATACATTTGAAATAGGAAAATTTGGGTTTTTACTATCAGCTTAAAAGTTTCAATATAGTTTTAAATTAGGATAAGGGTTAATTTGCAGTTAGTTAGATGTGGAATGGTATTAGTATCCACTATCTTGGTCTTTCTTACTAAGTGAATGTTGTTTAATCCTACACAAGACGATAGAATTTTAGACTTCTTCAAATTAAAATAATTTTGCAGACGACAAATTAGGTGTGGCCCAAGTAGTTTAATATATCTTTGAAGGGTTAAAGAACATGGTGGTAAAAGAAGAAAATGCTGACATACGCTAATGTTGATATCGTTTCCTACCCTTTCGTCGATAGAAACCATCAGTTGATTTGTCGTCTGCAAGCACTTTCATTTTGGACTAGTGTAACGTTTCTTCGTCTGGTAAAGAGTTAAGAAACCAATTTAAAATGATCTCGATAATTGCTCTTTACGAAGACTAATTCGAAATGAAAAAGACAAAATATCCTGGGCTGTTAGTCATACTGCATGAAGTGTATCATGCAGACTCGTATTAGTAATTTCCCGGAGGAAATTATGACATTTCATACAAATCTATTAAACCCCATTAAAGGGAAGTGATACGTGAGTATGGGATATCTTGTCTCCATCAGGACACCAGCGTTTAGCTTTCGCTTTTTTTCACTGTTTCTTTGTATCGTTTTATTTGTATTTAACGCCGTTTCCAGCTGTTATATCACGCGAGCCATCATAAACTTCTAGTATTCATACAACCCTTGTGTTTCTTTTTGACTAACAAATAACACTATTCTCAAGCCACTGACTGCTTTCTCGAATAAGTTCAAAGGGGAGCTTTAGAGTGAGAGAATGATAACGTCTGTTGCTATCACTTTAACTCCTTAAAAAACGACAAAAATATAGACTTGTCCAATTTGAAAGCATTTGCAGACGACAATTTAATCACGCCTCAAATGAAGGAATTGTCTTTAATAAGTTAGAAAACATTGTGGGAAAGGGAGAAAATGCTGGTTTCCATACAATGTTTTCAAATGACTTCTTCCACAGGGTCGATAAAACTCGGGATTGGGTGGTAAGCGTTAATCAGGTTTCGGACAAAAAATTGTCCGAGCCTAGATTAATAGCGTATTTTATCACATAAAAACCCCTCCGTCAGTATATTAACCCTTTACCACACAATTAACGACCCTGAACAAAAAGCCTTTTAAAAACATTGTGGGAAAAGGAGAAAATGCTGGTAGCCAGCATTTTCTCCATTTCCCACAATGTTTTCTACCCATTCCAACACAAACTTCAATTTTTGAGTCACATTTATTTTGTCGTCTGCAATGCTTTAAATTTTGGACCAGTCTAAAAATTTTGTTGTGTGGTAAAGAGTTAAACCCATGACTTATTTTTGATAATACACTAGTGTATTATCGTTTTTTTGGGTCCCAGTTCTGATCATTCATGAGAGCGTGAAGCTGGAGAAACCAGCCACAGCACGTGCAGGATTTTGTAAGACTACGCCGTTTCGCGGACAAATGACGTCACTATTGCTAAGACGTATACGCATGGAAAGTTTTTGATTTTCATGTTTAATAAAAGCCAAGAAATGTAGAGAAAGTCTTTTAAATAAACAAAATTGCGGAAAAAGGTGGACTTACCCCATCTAGAATCTGTTTCATTCTACTTTCGGAGTAAATGTCAAAGATCTATCTACTTGTGTATGTACAAATTTAAACCGAGCTACGACTGTAAACATGGACCCATGAATGGTGTAGAGGCTAAAGGTGATGGTGCAGGATATTTTTTGTCATTCGTTCTATGTGATAAATAGAATCTCACATTCGTGTTTATGCATTATCATTTTTATCAAACTCGTTGACTAAAATGTATTTGACGCTCGCCAAGGCTCGCGTCATACATTTTTAGTCAACTCGTTTGATAAAAATGATAATATATAAACACTCATGTAAGATCCTCTATATCGCTTTTTGTTTTTACGTCAATCTGAGTTATGCTCTGTTAAAAGGGGTTTAAAGCATCTGCAATAACTTTAGACCCCGGTGGAAATGACTTTTGCATAGCTTAATTTTCTGCGTGTCAAAGGACTAGTTTACTTCATGGTTAAGTTGGTTGTAAGACAAAATGGACTTTATAAATCCAGAAAATGCATTAAACTCCCCTTTGCCAGTGCGCCGCTCATCTATTTGGTGTTGTTCTCCTCGCCTGACAGTTTGTAGGATTGTGCATGGCTTTCAACAGTATTTCAGTCATATTACGACAAGAACTCTTCTAATGTCTTCTCTGGATTCATCAGGTTCACTATCCGCCAATCATTCTTAAGAACGTCCTTAGTCTTATTCTCCAGATTTTTTTTTTTTTTTTTTAATTTGAAAGAAATACAACTTCTGATTGGCTTAACCATTTGGTTTAGGCAATCAAAAGTTGTGTTACTTTCAAATTTAGAAAACATTGAAGTGTAAGACTAAGAAAAGTCTTAAGAATGGTTATGAATACGGACCTAGAACTTGACTTGGATTCTAATGAGTAATGCTTGCCGCGGATCTTGAAGCAGATTTCATGTAACCCTTAATCAAACAACCGCGAATTCTAACGACCCGAGAAATGAAGGATATTGAAACCATTGTTGAAAATGGCGTACATGTTGGTAACTAGCATTTTCTCCTTTTCCCACAATGTTTTCTATCCATACGGAAGCAAATCCCATACGAGTCATATTTGTCTGCAAATCCTTTTAATTTGACAATTCTAAAATTTTGTAATCTGGTAAGGGGTAACTACACCTCTTTTCAAACTTTGTCTGAAATCATGATTGCTTCGCCCCCATTTTTATCTCGCCTGGAGTCCAGCAAGCCCTACTGCATTACCTGCGTCGAATTATCTGCTGCATCGGCTACTGCATTACCTGCGTCGAATTATCTGCTGCATCGGCTACTGCATTACCTGCGTCGAATTATATGCTGCATCGGCATTGGCGTTGACCTTGTCTAGAGTTAGCGTCGCATTAACTTCTGCATCGGCGTTGGCGTTGGCATTGACGTTGTCTGATGTCAGCGTCGCATTACCTGCTGCATCGGCGGTGACGTTGACGTTATCTAGAGTCAGCGTCGCATTGCCTGCTACACCGGCGTTGGTGTTGCCTAAAGTCAGCATCGCATTACCTGCTGCATCGGCGTTGGTGTTGCCTAGAGTCAGCGTCGCATTGCCTGCTACATCGGCGTTGGTGTTGCCTAGAGTCAGCTTCGCATTGCCTGCTACATCGGTGTTGGTGTGGACGTTGTCTAGAGCCAGCGTCAACATGTTTGTTTAAGTGTTTAAGAGGTTACATTTTCTTAGCCATGTGATGGATTTAGTTCATAATTAGTATGATGATAGATATAGGTTTAATGTATTTCTCAGCAATGCCTTCAACCACGCACATGATCTAAGTCAGGTCGTAAACTTTGATATTTTACATCATTTTTTAAAGTTTACCATTTTAAGCTTTTGAGAGCTCGCATTTTTCAAAACATGTAATGGATTTAGTTCATACTGTGCATGATGAAAGATATAAGTCCAAAGTTTCTTTTAGCAATACCCGCGCCGCCAACCATGATCTTAAGGTCAAGGTCGTAGACTTTGATCGTTACATCAAAGTTTTACTGCAAGGTTTTTAAGAGCTCACATATTCTGATCTTATTGATGGAAATGGTTCATATTTGGTTTGATGATAAATACAGGTCCTAAGTTTCATTGAGCAATACTCAAGCCACGTTGATGATCAAGTTCGCAGATTTTGAAATTTCACGTTAAAACTTTTCTAGAGCTCCGATTGTCCAGACCAAATGACTACAAACACGACTTTTTTACCTCTACAACAAGCAGCTTTTAAATATGTAGCTAAGTCAAGTACACATGAAAGTTGGCGCAGGTACTGTCTTGTTGTAGAGCTAATTTTTTAGCGTCTCGATAGATTGACTGCCTGTGGACCAGGAGGTCACGGGTTCTTTCCTGCCAAGGGCAGGTAATTTTTTCAGCCCGTTACAAAGACATTGCAGGAAATACCTGGTTGGTGCAATGTCGATCACGACTAGAAAGCCTGAACTTTTGGCCGCAATGTTCTATTTGTGGAGAAACTTTGGTCCCGAGAAAATGCCCTTGATATATGCATTATTTTTACACTGATTCAAAGTAGACCAAACGTTTCGTTTTCTATATGGCAGATTCACATTGTACTGCCTAGAAAAGCGTTTTTGTCGACAACCACAACATATAATCAACAAACAAATTCCGCAAAAGCTGTAATAACGGTTAATGATGGAAACACTAATTATCCGTAGAGAATCAATTAACCCTTTACCACACAATCCCGAGTTTTAAAGACCCTGAAATAAGAGGCCTTTTGAAAACATTTGGGAAAAGGAGAAAATGCTGGTAACCAGCATTTTCTCTCCTTTTCCCACAATGTTTTCTACCCTTCCCAAAACAAATTTCAATTTTTGGTTCACATTTATTTTGTCGTCTGCAAATGCCTTCAATTTGGACCAGTCTAAAATTTTGTCGTTTGGTAAAGAGTTAATGCGTTATGGTAGTTGCAATTCTGGACATACAAAAAGCTATTATGTATGACACACTGGAGAACTATTTTGCAGGAAAGCAAAACTCATGTTTAAGATCGGCTGTCTCGAAAGAAAACATTGTCATAGTCCTTGCGTCATCTGTGTCATCTGCCTTTGTGTCGTCGTTTTCGTCGACACTGACACTTTCTTATATCTCTGTCACTAGAAAATACATTTGAACCATGCTCTGGCTGAAGGGGGTTAAAAGCATCTTCGTGATGCATTATATGAGTAAGTATCGTACAAAGTAAGTAATAACTTAACAATGGATCCATAAAATCCATTTTGTCTAACAACCAACTGATACATGGGGTAAAATTGTCCTTGGACATGCAGAAAATTTACCATTAAAATGAAAAAACAAGAGGACCATGATGGTCCTAAATCGCTAACCTGAAATGCAACTCAGCTGTCATTGTTATGGCCACTTGCCTCTTGTTTTTTGCTAGAATGTTTTAGTTTTGAAAATGATTCATCCATATGACAATACCAACAATCAGAGCAGGTAACAAAATGATAGTCGAAATTATAGGCCCTAGAGTGTAAACAATGGAATTGTCATCAAGATTTCCCTCTTTATCTCTATGTGAAATCCGAGACCAATAAAATATGGCTAATTTTCACGCCAGGGCCATAATTTTAAGTGTTTTGGTAGAGGGCCACTAGATGATGCTACATGCCAAATATGAAAGCTCTAGCCCTTACGGTTTGGGACAAGAAGATTTTTAAAGATTTCCTTCTTTATCTCTATGTGAAATCCGAGACCCCACAACATAGGACCAATTTTTAACACCAGGGCCATAATTTGAAGTATTTTGGTAGAGGGCCACTAGATAATACTACATACCATATATGAAAGCTCTAGCCCTTACGGTTTGGGACAAGAAGATTTTTAAAGATTTCCTTCTTTATCTCTATGTGAAATCCGAGACCCCACAACATAGGGCCAATTTTTAACACCAGGGCCATAATTTGAAGTATTTTGGTAGAGGGTCACTAGATGATGCTACATGCCATATATGAAAGCTCTAGCCCTTACGGTTTGGGACAAGAAGATTTTTAAAGATTTCCTTATTTATCTCTATGTGAAATCCGAGAACCCACAACATAGGGCCAATTTCCACACTAGGGCCATAATTTGAAGTATTTTGGTAGAGGGCCACTAGATGATGCTACATGCCATATATGAAAGCTCTAACCCTTACAGTTTGGGACAAGAAGATTTTTAAAGTTTTTTCTTTCGGTTGCCATGGCAACCAGAGTTCTTCACTGATTTCAATTCTTTGAAGTATTTTGAAAGAGCATGACCTAAGGATCATTTCTGTGAAGTTTGATTGAAATCTGGTTGTTAGTTTAGGAGGAGAAGATTTTCTTTTGTAATTGTGAACGGACGGACGGACGCACGGACAGACGGACGACGGACATTGACTGATCACAATAGCTCACCTAGAGCACTTCGTGCTCAGGTGAGCTAAAAAAAAAAAAAAAAAACGTATCAGACTGCGCAGCCTGTCATGGGTCGTTATTTTTTGCAGATGCATTAATCACCCTTTTCACAGAGCATGACTCATTTTCTGCAGGTAACCCTTAACTCTACCAAACGACAAAATTCTAGACTTGTCCAAATTGAAAGCATTTGCGGACGACAAAATAACTGTGGTTGAAAAATTAAATTTGTTTTGGGAAGGGTAGAAAACATTGTTGGAAAAGGAGAAAATGCTTGTTACCAGCATTTTCTCCTTTTCCCACAATATTTTCAAAAGACTTCTTTCTCAGGGTCGTCAAAAGTCGGGACTGTGTGGTAAAGGGTTAAACTATTTCTGACAGGGTTATGCCCCCTTTTCGCCTCGAAGTTTCACTGTAAAAGCAACTGCAGGTAAACGTTTTCGCTCGCATTCGGAGCCCTTCTTTAACTGTTCTGCTGCTTAATAAATATATTCGATTTCTTTTGGGTGTAAAAATATCCATCTAAAATAAACAAACGATTTTGTTTCGTTAATAATCAGGTAGTGGACGGTGTAACCCAAGATCAGACTGCACGCTTTGTGCCGACTGGCTTTGATAAGTAGTAAAAGCCAATTATCTCGCCAATGGTAGTGAAAGAGTTACATATTGATACTGAAAAAGACTTTTTAGTGAAACTGCTTGGCAAACACATGTAATGCTTATATAAATAAAGCATAATCAAAAATTGGTCATTTCCAAAATACTTACACTAGAAACGCTTTACGATGTTTTTTAATCATGCCCAAGGAAAGAATATCTCATTTCTGTACCGTAATTGTAATATTTTTTTGCGTGAACATGAGTCATAATGATTTATTATGTTTGTTTGCAGCGTTCAAACTCACATATTGGGTTTCATTTTCAAAGTGCACGGTAATGGTTTCTTCACTCAGTCCATACGCACGATTAACACTGGTTTCCCCACTCACGAGTGTGTTCAAGTTGAGTATGTTTCATTATGTTATGTTCCATTATGATATGCTTTGTCTTGCACACGTTTTAGACAAGCAAATAGTGTGGCATTTGGTCATTGCTCTGTAATCATACGCCTTATTTCTGAAACAGCGCTGAACCACATTTGTCTGTGAAACAAATTGTCAACGTAATCATCGTGAGAAAGCTGCGAAATTTATCTTTAGATGATTCACAACAAAATAACTATATGCACGTTTCTTTGAAAATGATTATAGTCCTCGATGTACAAAAATGTGATGTAAAAAAAATCTGACATTCATTGGCTTTTGAGGTAAAAGTTTAGTTGAACTCGTCTACAAAAAAGACATGCTATTAAGCTCGTCAAAAGCTCGCTCAATAACATGTTTTCTAAACTTTTTGAATAAAATCTTATATCATTTGCTAACTATATTAGTCTGGATTACATACGTTATAGAGTCAGGCAAAGCGAAATAATGGCGGCCTCCAAGCGTATCCCTTCCTGCTTTCCTGTTTTTCCCAATTTCATGTGATCCAGTTTGATAAGTGAATAAAATGAGTTCAGTTTCGAACAAAATATACATTACCAAATCTAAAACGTGCTGTTAGGGTATGGTTTAAATTTGACTATGAATCATTTTAAAAGTAGCCCTGTTTTCGGACGTTATATCGGTCCATTGACATTTCGGGTACTTAAAGCATTTCTGATATGTAGTTTTTCTCGCTAAGTAAGAACGACAATTAAGAGACCTCACTGCCATTACTTTATTGCAACCAATCTGTTTTGAATGCAGCCTATGATCCGATTTGATCAAGTGAATTAACAATATTCCGTTACCTCTGCATATTATCAACGGAGGCCGCCATTATTGCGCTTTGCCTGACGTACTCTTGTAGTACGGCGGGGTACCAGATTAACTATATCTCTAGACAAGTATGTACTGGTTAGTGGTATAGGGTATTCCATTGACTAAATCAAAACTTAAAATGGAGACACTTCGATATGCATTATGCTGCACATATCAAAGGTGTTAAGTCTATTAATGAATCAGACATACAACTGATTCTTTTTTGGCCGGAACTTCCTTTACAATATGGTGTGCAAAACACGAAAAGGGGCCTTCGGACATATGCGTAAAAGTTTGTCGTTCCAGATCAGCCTGTGCAGTCTGTGACTAATCAGAGACGACACTTCCCTTTTTTGTGCGGTTTTCTGTCTCACGAAAGTCTACTGAATGAAAAAATCTTATGTAGCCGTAAAGTGCCGTCTCGGATTAGCCTGACTGCGTAGGCTAATGCGGGACGACACTTTACGCAAATGTCCGAAGGACTCATTTCGCATGTTGCGGGCCATATCGGAACGTAAAGCTAGCGTAAATTCGGCGGACTAATATTTTGAAGGTCAAAGTTTTGAATTCCAACCACTGCAAACAATTTTTGAAGAATTTTTGAGTTCTTTGTGTAAATTAAATATCACTTCCTAACGATTTTTTCACAAGACATATCTTTTTTCTTGTTATAAAATAGTTTATAATCAAACTGTCGAGACAGGGAATCGCTGCGGTGTTGAAATCTCTACAAAACATATATATCGAATGCTAGAAGTGTGTAATTATGCAATATCTGGAAGGAATTAGGCGCCAGACCAAGCTGACCCGCGATAAGATATATAGGCATGCAATCCAGACAATGCACGTCGACATTTACTGGCAAAACGCTCCCTATTAGAAACAGGCCGTCAGAACGTTTCGCTTATGTTATATTTGGAAACTGGGTGCGAGCAAAGAACAGGTAGCAATACTGCATGTTAACCATCAAAGCGCCAAGCTCGGCTCCAGGCGAGCTTGCGGACATTGTAGATCAAGATTAGACTGCACAGAATATGCAGTCTGATCTTGGAGAGACACTGTTTGCGACTCTTTGATATATTCTTATCAAACTTTGAATAGTTACTTTTCAGCTTTTATGTCCCGTTGAAGAGGAACATTTTATTTATTTAGCGCTGTAAGGGATAATCATCTAGAAAAGATATCCACGGAAAAGCCAAACCTGGCGTCAATAAAAGTCAAACTGAATATTAAAGATTGAATGACTGGCGTCTAACTATTGCGTCTGCAGAAACGACCTTTAGCATTGTTCAGTAATTCTAATAAAGATTTCCAATTGCCCAATAGCTCCATTGACAAAATAATTGAAGGGTGCACTTTTCTGTTTTGTCAGATGACGCGTCCTCTGTGAAATGGTGGAAATTATTGTCTGTTTGCATGAATTTTCGTCATTGTAGTTTTCATGCGTGCAGGACATCTTAATAATCATTACAAACGGTACTTCATCATGCTATATTTGGGTTTGCTTTGTATCGAACGACTTCCGCCTGACTTTTTCAGCGGCAATTATAACTCGCCCGATGTCGACGGCTGAAAATACGATCCATTGAAACTCAGATTTTTACTTATCTTATTGGCTAGACTAAACAAGCGGACCGTGTTGAGTGAAGACTGCACGTTCTTACATAGTCGAGCCCATGAAAAAAATGAGACATGCTCTGTGAAAAGAAGGCTTAATGCATCTCCGTGATGAATCATACCAAGCAAGATATCACATTGTAAGGGATCCATAAAATTCATTATGTCTAACAACCGACTGTATCATAAGGAAGACTGGTCCTTTGACAAATTAGAGAAAATTGATCCACAGCGAAAAGTTTCGGCCCAGGTCAGCCTGCGTGGACTGCGCAGGCTGACCTGAGTCGATACTTTTCGCAGATGCAATAAGCCCCTTTTCACAGAGCATAGCTCAAATGTGTTTGTTGGTTTCAGTGGATTGTATTTTCAGCCGCTGAAAGACGTCGAATTTCCATGTCTGACGCTGAAAGAGATAAAACGCATTCTAGCAGAGACATATTTGGTAATAACCCTCCTTAAATACAGTCCAACTTGTATTCAGAGACCATCCAAGGGAAGTAAGATAACAGGTCTCTTACAGCAGGTAGTCTCTTAATACAAGTTCAATTTGATTCAGACTGGATGGAGTATCAACTTAGATATAGATCTGTAAAAGCAGTAGGTTGCTTAATACAGGTTGTGACTCGGATAGGTTCGATTTTATATGAAAAAGAAGCTTGAAGTAAGGTTTGGTTGGTGGGTATAAATATGGAAAAAGGCGATTTAAAACATCTGTAAAAAGTATCGACTCAGGTCAGCCAGTGCAATCCGCGCAGGCTGACCTGCGTCGAAAAGTTTTGAATGTCTAAGGATCTTTCTAACTTATAATTCAGTTGGTTGTTAGACAAAATGCATTTCATGGATCCATGATTATGTGATGGCTTGCTTGATATATAAAAGCATGAACAAAGCTTCCATCCATATTGCATACAGAGTGTGATATTAGTTCCGAGCAATTTCACCTTTTACCACAATAAGTCACAACTGGTCTGCTGCAAGACAAAACGAATTTCGTTTGCCCTTGGAAGTGTGTTAGAAAGAAGGTGAATGCAGTATCGACTGCAATTTATTTCCATTACTATCAACAAAGGACATGCTCTAGAAAAGGAAAAATCGTAGGTGTTCCTTAGTGTTTGGTATGTGACATTAATTGACAGTTTCTAGCGTAACTTTTGGCCAATAATGAGCATCAATTTGTCAGAACGCCTTAACTTTGTTTCGCTGTATTTATAAAATACATACAACGCAATCAGCAAATAGACACCGGGTACTAGTATACGTCCGGAAACTAGTTTCAATATAACTTGCTTACGACTCTTTGCTTTATTTAACCTTTACTAAACGGTTTCTTGTTTTATGACTCAACTGGAGAAGGCTTTTGTGTAAAGGAAAAAATGCTGGTCACTTGCATCTCTTCCTTTTTCCGCAATGTATTCAATTCTTTCAAAGACAAATCCAATATTTATGTACTTAGCCACGTCAAATGATTCGTCTACAAATACATTCAATATGGACGATTATGAGCAGCATATTATTGAAATTGATGCATTCAGTAGATACCAACATGAAACAGGAAACAGGATTGATAAAATTCTTGCGACAGTGTCGATTCTAGACGCGCTCCTGAGCATTGTACATCTGCGAAAGCAGCCGGGGGATCGGAAATGACTGGATAAGTGCCCTGGAAATACTGTCGCAACTGATGTACTGACGATGTAAAACACCAAGAAATAGAAATTAAACAGAGCCTTGACGCGATCCAGCACTCCAAAATGCTGTTAAGCCATAGTAATCCAAACTACTCATATTGAAAACTGTGACACTAGGAACTTTTTCTGCACTAGTATTTCAGAAAAAAATTAAAGGACATGTTTAAAATGTGTTTCTAGTGTTGATTAGATGGCTTCTGTAGACACTGAGTGTAGGTTTGTTATTTCATTGGAAGCTATTTTGTGCCTGTAATCATACATAGGAATATAGTCTACAACTAGATAGTTTTTTTTTTTTTACTTTTTACTGACTTTTCAAGGCAAGTTGTGTTTGAGACGGAACAGTTAACCCTTAATCTGCTAAATAAGTGAAATGAAACTGTTAAGCTGGTTGTAAAAAGTACTGCTGTCTCAAAGGTATTTGTGTGGGCATAAACAAATTAGGTATTTTATGGAAAAAAAACAGAGCTCTATGTTTGCCAATTAAAGAACAGTAGGGAGTCAATGATGGTGATTTTCACTCCATTTTCAATGATGCAAAAAAAGAAAACAGTATTGTTATACCTTGAGAAATGCCACAGATGTCCGAGCCAATTACTCGAAAATAAAAACATCAACAAAAGTAACCCTACCTCTCATAGTTTGAAAACCAGACAAAATTCTTGTTGCCCCCTAAAAGATAAATTCGCACACATGTAGTTCCATGACAGAAATAGCATTGGTTTAAGTTCAGAATGAAAGAGTAGGACGGATAATTGATCAGCTCCAACCAGTCAGATATTAATCTACACCGTCCATAGAAAGTTAGTAGTGTCGCCCTAGTCTGTAAAGATGTTTACGCCGCCTATACCGCCCATAAAAGCAACTGGTGTCGCCCTTGCCTGTGAAGATGTTTACGCCGTGTACACCCCCCATAAAAGCTGCTGGTGTCGCCCTTGGCTGTACAGATGTTTACGCCGTCTACACCGCACATAAAGGCAGCTGGTGTTGCCCTTGGCTGTAAAGATGTTTACGCCTATTTTCACCCGTTACAACAAGAGCTTCCTTGTCTTTCCAATAATAGTTTTATTCCAGCTGGTAATTGCCGATAGGAGCTCGTGAGAAAATGTCAAATGTGTCTCAGAATTAACGCGTTACATTCTGCAGACGACTTTATTTTCTTGTACCACACGATTTTTGAGAACAATGTGGCAAAAGTCCAAATTGCTCGTGACGAGCAATTTGGACTTTTGCCACATTGTTTTCATACGTATTCATACATCAGATATTGATTAATGATAGCTTCCAATATTTGATAGCGGTATTTTCCAAAGTCTACGGCTATAAATTTGTTTAGGTGGAAATTCGTTACCTCTTTATGAAATTCGTTACCTCTTTATGAAATGGCAAAATGTTATACTTGTCTCAAATTGTGAACGTATGCAGAGAAACTGAATGAAGCTCAAATGATTGGATTTTTTTGTTTGGGAAGAAAGAAGAAATTGTAGGAATAGGAAAAAATTCTGGCCACAATGATTTTCCCTCTTTTCCCTACAGTGTTTTCAAAAGCCTTCGTACTTGGGGTCGTTCAAACACGTGATTGTTTGGTTAAGGGTTAAGGGAATTAGAGGGAAATCAAGTTTTTTTTTTTTTTCCGGTTAAAAACACGAAGCATAATCAGGCTGTATTGTTAGCGTTTAGCAAGATGTTGATTTCACACGAATATCCGTGTTTCCCTCTAGAAATAGAAAGGGACATGTTCATTGTACATGTATTTTCTTTTCTGAAAACAAGTCTACACCGAAGAACAACTCTTTTGTTCCGTTCTTTTCTTGAACTTTGGTTTTTGGTCAGTGTAACATATCGTGAACCTGCGATTTTGAAGGAAATTCGAAAAATACTGATACTTTGAATCCCGGTTTTTTTTTTTTCACGCACCTCTTTCAGAAGTTCATTTCTCGGATCTTGCGCTCGTATTGTCTACAGCGTGTTAATTCTAATTCTAAATTTAGAAAGTGGTGCATTTTAGGACTGGTTGGCCAGTTATGTCATTCAGATTTTGTTTTCGTTGAAACTGTACGAAATCTTCGAGCTACAATTAGAATGACTGATAAATAAAGCCCAAAATTTCACCTACGTCCGTTATCTCTTTACTAGACGACAAAATTTTAGACTTGTCAAAAGTGATAGAATTTGTAGATGACAAATAAAATATATCGCAAACATTAAATCTGCTTTTGGAAGATTAGAACACATTGTGGAAAAAGGAGAAAACGCTGGTTACCAGCATTTTCTCCTTTTCCCACATTGTTTTCAAAAGTCCTCTTTCCCAGGGTTGTTTAAACTTGGGATTGTGTAGTAAAGGGTTAAATATAGGATTCTCATTACCTAAGTGGCATACTCATCGGATTTATTAACAGGAAAGCCCGGTGCGCATCACGTGAGTGTTAGAGAGCATCCCTAGCGTACTAGTTCACCCTTATAAAAGGCCGGGGTAAAAAGCTGTTGCTTTGATATGATCGAAATTCTGTTGAAAGCGGAGTAAAACTAGAATCAACTGAATCATAAATACGATACTGATGTTGAATCTTTACTCTCGGAATTTTTGTGAGACACTCTGAGAAAAAAAGCATTGAAGTCGCATTCGTCTGTTTATTAATATTTTATATCGATTACCATAAAAATGACACTTTTACATGTGATCTGCAGTTTAATGGTTTCTTCTACGACTAACAAATATGAATAGTGATCATCCATAGCTCAATGTCTGTTATCAGGACATCCTGGTTTGATCTATGCTGATCAGTTCCTTGGACGAGGCACTGCAGAAAGCGTGGCCAGAACTTGCGAGATACTTAAAAGAAACAAATACGCTTTCTGGCGCAATATGACTAAAATATTGCAGAAAGCCTAGTTAAACATCATTCAAACAAAAATCAAAGGACTCAAAATCCTGAAAAGCGGATTTGTGAAACAGTATAGCTCTAATAAATAATTGTGGTATAATGAGAAATAAAATTTCCATTACATGTAATGCATGTACATGTGTATGTTTCTAGTTAGTGGAGTTAGCAAGGGCAAGGAAAGCCGAAGTTGTTTTGCCAAGCGGGACGAACATTAACTGTTATTTTATTCCACGAACTTATTACGGAGTAGCAATTCTATCCATCAATCTGACGCGCTTTCTTCTGGTATAAGATTTAGGACTTTATGTACAATTGTAGGACCGTACACACGGTAGTGCCAAAAACGAGGTCGGGGTGCACTAGCTCATACTGAACAAAAAAGAATAGTTAGAGCGCAAGCATGTATGATAGTATTTGGTTCAGTCAAACCTACAACGTGGTACAGAATAGCGACTGAAAACTGAAGGTGAGGGCGCATACGTCGTTACGCATGATGTATTTGGTTCCGGCCGGTTCGATCACAGTAAGCGGATTTGGTGTACGAATCCGCTAAAAATCTAGAGCACTCTACAATCCGTAGATCTCCAAGAGACCTAATGAGCAGGGTGACAAAAATCACGTCTGCTGTAGCAGATTTCCATTTCAAACAAGCGCCCTAATGGATGGTAAAGATAAAAAATGACGATTAAGCCTGCAGAAATTGAAATTGTCTATGAAAATCGGAAATGTTTATCATAAAACAGGATTGCCCTAATCGAATAAACACAATTCACCCTTTACCAGACGACAAAAAAAGTACTGAAAGTATTAATCATAGGTGAAAGTAGAATTTTTCTAGCCAATAGGTTTTAACAGTGGATCATTCCACTAGATATTATTTCATCTGACAGTTGACAACATTTTTCTAAGATGATGACATTATTTCATGACTACGAGGGACACTTTTTAAGTTCGTAGAGTAGGGCGGTCTTTTTAAAACCGCTTGAAATATCAAAATTTTATTTATCTAAGACCTTCGAAATATGCCCCGTCTGCCTCCACACACATTTTACACCGATCTACCCATTTCCGGAACGCCGCCCGGTAGTCCTCTTTAGGTATATGTTGCAGACACTGGTAGACCGCACTGCCTATACCACAACGGGATTCAAAACGGTGCCCTGCCAGCATTTCCTTTAGTCTTGGGAACAACCAAAAGTCACAGGGGGACAGGTCAGGGCTGTATGGGGTATGATCTAAGACATCGAGCCCAGATTCTTTCAGATATTCCTGTACCGTAGAGGATTCATGGGCCGGTGCGTTATCATGGAGTAATTTGATGCCGCGGACACCGGTGCGCGGTCTGCGTTTCTGATAGAAATCAACAAGTTGAGTAAGAACACTTTCTCTGTAAAACTTTCCAGTGACAGAATTACCTTTCGGGACTGGAATTTGAAGGACTGGACCTTTCGAATCAAAGAATATCGCATACAACATGCGATTTGATGTTTTGCAACGGCGCGCAATGACAGGTCTGTAGCCCTCAGATGAAACCCAAACCTTATTTTTAGCCTTAGAATCGGGTTGAAAATGATAGATCCAGGTTTCATCACCTGTAACTATCTCTTCCAAACGACGTGGGTCACATTTATCATGTTTTCCTATAACTTGCGATGCAAGTCTAACCCGACTTTGTTTCTGCTCGTCAGTGAGCAAATGGGGCACCCAGCGCGCGCAGATCTTACGTAGCCCAAGTCGTTCACGCAAGATCTTCAAAACACTTGACGAATGAATGCCACTTAATTCTTCTATCTCTTGCACGGTATAACATGCGTCTTCCTCAATTAACGTTTTCACAGTAGCAACGTTCTTTTCCGTCAAAACGGAAACCGGTCTACCCACCCGAGGGTCATTTTCAGTTGACTCCCGACCATCATTAAAACGACGTACCCACTTGCAAACTGTAGCATATTTTAAAGCACCATTCCCATAAACTTTTTGCAAATCAGCATGAATTTCTGTTGGCGGAAACCCGAGCTGTGCTCGAATCTTACAATATACCCTCTGTTCAGAGATTTTTCATCCATATTGAACGCTATATTTTACTATAGTGTATAAAACCACGTGTTGAAAATACCCAGCGCAGCGCGCACGTGGACCTCGTGCGCCGCATACCGTGACACCGTTCGAGAGAGGAATGATTACGCAAGTTCTGTGTAAAAAATCGTGCAACTTCATAATCGCGTTAAAAAGTTATAGGCTTACTCTACGAACTTAAAAAGTGTCCCTCGTATTTTCCATAAAATCGTGTATCTAAGCGTTTTGCATGCGGTTTGGGGTGTTAGGGAAGTGGTTTAGGATGTAACGTTAGTAGTTTGGGTGTTTTTCGAGTGGATTGGGGGTGTTTTTAGCTGATTTGCTAACTTATTCATCCGCGATATAACGTAAACTAGTTAATGTCAAAACTGCAAAATGAGGCCAATTTCAAATTTACAGCTAATTCTACAACATTTACCTCTTGAGTTCATTGTTTGTGCTTGCTGGCTTGCATAGTCTTTCGCTCAGCATGTTTTTATTTTCAAATACCGTCTGTTCATCTAATCTAAAAGGAAATATTTTTCTTGGAAAAAAAGGAGTGATTTGTCGTCACAGGATTTCAGTTTGACGGTTGACATAAAATGTGAGACCTGAAAGGTAATCACCATCTAAAAATACATCTGTCAGTTTTGAAAGTATTGGACAAATTCAGTATGGCTCAAATGGTGTGATTTGTCTTCAAAAATGTAGAAAACGTTGTTGGAAAAGTAGAAAATGCTGGTTACAAGCATTTCCTCCTTTTTTCCACAATGTTTTCGGAAGTCTTATTTCTGGATTCGTTAAAACTTGAGATCAAAAGGCATTAGAATCAGTCACGGTATCACGCGTTTTGTACATTGTGCAGGTTCAAGTGTATACCTTATAAAATTGCATTCAATATAACATGATGTTGAAGAATTTATGTGACGAAAAGACTGCATTCTTATTTACTTTCTTTTCTTTCAAAAAAAAAAATAAATAAATAAATAAATAAATAAAAGCGAGCCATGCTCTGTGAAAAGGGGGCTTGATGTATCTGCGAAAAGTATCGACCCAAGACAGGCTGACCTGGGGCGAAACTTTTTTCCTAATGGTCAATTTTCTGTATATCAAAGGACCAGTCTACCTCATGATTCAGTCGGTTGTTAGACAAAATGGACTTTATGGATCCATGATCATGTGATGACTTGCTTGGTATCGTGCATCAAAGAGATGCATTAAGCCCCCTTTTACCAGAGTATGGCTCAAATGTTGTTTTCATTTTTTAAATCCAATACTATCTATTCAATTTGCTACAGCGCCTGTCAATCTGTGAGATATTCTGGTCGAAGTTGCATCAAAATTGAAACAATTTAGTATTGCCAGATGTATGTGAAGAATCATACATTTTATTTAGCATTCATTGGTTAAGCGGCATCCATACATCAGTTCTTTGAGAGAGAGAGAGAGACAGAGACAGTGAGACAGAGACAGAAAGAAAAATGAAACATTATGGTAGTATTTTTCACTTTTTAGGTAGGGTAGTTGATTTATTTCTTCATTTACATATATGGAAATACATCACAATCAAATGCAAATATAGCTGAAATGCGACAACGTTAATTTGTCAAGAATCTATTCTACAGGAGATTTGTGTCCAGAAATAATCAGTTATTAATTGTTCTAAAACCCGATCTCCCGGCGTAAATTTGCCTTACCACTGAAAGTTGCACAAATCACATATGTCTGTCTCAAAGACTGTGCAACCAACCATTTTAACTACTGGGAAAAAATGGTAAATTGAAGCTTCAAGCCAATAGTAAAAGGCCAACCTCTTGAGTTTTCATACTGTCTGAAAACTTAATCGCAGTGGACCAATGATGTACTTCTGTATGACTTAATCTGAACATAATGTTACGTGATTGGGGCGACCAATCCAATTCTCTTTCATGTGATGGCTAGCATATATAACATACATATAAGCCGTGTTCTGTGAAAAGGGGGCTTAATGCATCTGCGACAAGTATCAACCCAGGTCAGCCTGCGCAGTCTGCGCAGGCTGACCTGGGCCGAAACTTTTCGCTATAGTTCAATTTTCTGTTCGCACAAGGACATATCTACATTAAGAGATGCATTAAGCACCCTTTGCCAGAGCATGGCTCATATGATGTTTTCTGAGACAAGGGTTGATATGTTTGGATCCATTAAACTCCTTTTAACAGAGCATACATGGATACAGAATTAAGGCAAAACAATATTTTCTGATTTGGGTGCTGTTGAGTGACTTATTATCATTCGGATGTTTTGGATTGCCGGGCATTAAAATTCAAATAACATAGAAAGATTCAGTTTAAGTTGAGGCAGGAGGTTTCAGCCAATCAAATGGCATGGCTTTGAATTCCGAATCTGAATTACAAATTAAAGTTATCAGTGAAAACATACCTATATAGTTTTTACCCCTTTGCCAGACAAAATCTGAAACATGTCCAAATTGGAAGCACTTTGTAACTCATATGATATGATTTGTTTTGGGAGAGGTAGAAAATATTGTGGGGAAATGAAAAAATGCAAGTTACCACCATTTCTTTTCCTTTTTACCACAATGATCTGAAAAAGCCTTTTTGCTCAGGATTATTAAATTACGGGATTTTGTGGTAAAGGGTTAAAACAGAACAAGCCGTATAATGCACATTTTCTGCCGGTAAGAAAGACCCGTGTCATCGAATTTCAATCTTTCTAGTTGCTCGCAACAACTCAAACAATAACGGACAGTGTAGATTAAGGACCAGACTGTACCTTCTGTACAGCCGGATCTTAAACGTACACTTTACGCAAAAGCAAGGACCGAAGAAAGGGAGAAAGGCAAATAACTTTATCTTATTATGGAACATTGAAATGCTCCTTAACCTACCACCACATACTAGTGCTGCAACGTTTAAAGATCCAGTGGACGAAAGCCTCTGAAAACATCATCGGAAAAAGGAGAAAATGCTGGTAACCAGCATTTTATCCTTTTCCCACAATGTTTTCAACCCTATCAAAGACAATTTGAGCCATCTTATTTGTTGTTTACAAATGCTTTCAATATGCACTAGTCAGGTTTGTCGTCTTACAGTGGATTAAATAATGTATTATTCATATCTCTGCTATTTATCTGAAAACTGTCGACAGATAAGTTGAATAAATCCGTCGCTGCCGTTAGTTGCATGCCTTCTGATTTATACAATGAACTGAAAATAAATAATTCAAGACTCACTTTGAAAGAAGTGCATATGAGCGGTGCCCTGGGAAAAGCGGGTTTATCTCCATTATACGTTATACCAAGCAAGTTATCATATAATTATGGATCCAAAAAATCCACTTGTCCAACAATCGACTGAATCATGAAGTAGAATTGTCGTTGGACATACAGTAAATATACTCACAGCTTTCGAACCATGTCAGCCTGTGCGTACTGCGCAGGCTAACAAGAGTCGATACTATTTGTAGATGCATTAAACTCCCTTTTCACATAGCATGAATCACCTGTTTCGTTTCAGAATGGGATACAATAGCCTTTTTATGGAAAATCTCTTTTGTATAAAACAACTGTAACAAGTACAATTACAGATATATCAGATTTCATAAATTGTATACGCTGAATGAGAAGCCCTTTGTATCCTTTTAGAAAGTGATTTTAGAAAGGTATAAGATATCCTAAGTTACTCCAACCAACGATCGCAACGATAAATGACAAGAGACACTCCAGATAAATGACAAGAGAAACTCACCGTCGAAATACATGTACGTTAGCATCGCCTACATGTAGCTATGGAGGTGTGAACGCAAATTTATCCTTACACTTGGAATAATTTTGACCTAACAACAGGGTGCTGTATCCGTCAGTTGGTCATGTGACCGCAGAAATGCTCACCTGCCAACTAGGACTACTTTTAAATCAGCTCTCGATAAGTCAGTGATTTTATCGTCAGCGAAAACTACTGCTGACTATTGCCTGTATATCTAAATAGTTTCAGTATGTAAACATGCTTCTTTTGTTTTCTGTCATGTTAAAACACTAAAAACAGACAAGTATTTGTCCTCTACGCTATGTTCAACGTTTTTCGGTGGATAAACGTCACGTTTACGACGTAATCAAGGTTATTCATTGTGTTATTATTGCGGTTGGATTTCCAGTAAAATGAACGCTTAACAGTGCTCTTCATTTTTCTTATAGTGAGAAATATGTCGAGAGGAATATTCAATTTAGTCGGATGTAGTTTATAAATTAGAAACATGATACATAGAATAGATTGTCGGTGTTTTGCATAGGGAACGTTTATCAGGATGGGCTCCAGAATTTTATTCGATTCGCCTTCGACTCACTGGATAAAATTGCCCGATTAACTTTCCAAGTCAACCATCTTGTCTCTTTAACTGTTGCAGGGTGAGACATCCGAAATTTTACAAGAGGTCTTTTCAGCTGCACCTTAAACCTTAAAAAAAAGACACAATCTATGCAACGTTTGACCCTTTTGTGTTTACATGGAACATGAAACGAGGGGAACCATCTACAACAGGCATAGGTCATGGCTTCAAACTCAATCAAGAGATTATTTTGATGAAACAAAGTGAAGTCTAATTAGATTTTACTGAAACCATTTTGTTAAGTTTTGGTAATAAATGTTTGAATTCGGTGCATTCTGTTTGAGCCCTCAGCATACGATCAGCGGTTGTAACAGGTGTGTATATAGCAGAAGAAATCAACCAATCAAATATGACGACACTACCTGTCCAGAGCACTAAATGGAGACAGTGACGGAGGGAGCCATATCTTTACTAATTTCTAAAAGCTTGCATCCCGTAGTTTGCATTTATCGCTTCACGAAACGAGGGGAACCATCTACAACAGGCATAGGTCATGAATCGGTCGAACTTATGTAGGCCTACAGGGGGTAGAAGAATGGCAAATGTCTTGATACATTTTTTTTTTTGTCTACGAAAACATTAAAAGAAACACAAGTTGTTGGCTATGTTTTGTTATGTCATGACTGAAGTCTGTTTATATCATATACCCTGAGAACTAATGTAACAACACTTTACACTGACATTATGACTTGTAACGCTCTGTCTGCACCTTTTTTAAAAATGATGTTGCAAAATAAGCATGTGTTTGTAAGGAGAAATTAATCTTCCTTCCCAGCTTCTTCGTATAAATCGAGCAATTTTAATATCCTGGAAAAGTTCTCCTTTACTTGAACTAGCTGGAGTAACGTGAAAAAGTTATTTTGCACTGACAGATTATAGGTTTAGCCTTAGAAAACCTACCTAGGACGGCTATTTAACACGGATTTACGGACAGTGTTACTTTATATGAAAGCCTTATTAGATGTCAGAATTAAACAGTGCGGGTCTTAAAATGCATAAACCGGTAGATGTGAGTCATACCTTTTAACAGTATGGCAACTATTGTGAAGATGACAATCTGTTATCATTCGGTCTGTCCAAGTGTTAGTGGCTGGCAGAAAAGTTAATTTTAAAAATACATCTATACTCCTTTTTAGTCAATTTTTTAAAAACCAATTTCATCTTTATTTTATCAAACTGTAATTATTATTGTACCTTCATGCCCAGTTTTGCCCCTGACGATTGCAAGGTTGCATAGATTATGGCCGATAGAAAATGCATTTCATATTCTGGAGGCCATAAAAGAATTCACCATTGTGACGTTTCCCGTTTTAAATCGAACATTTCCGGTATATGTATTTATCCCTTACACCATTGTATACTTCATCTAGGTTTACACAGCTGACTAAATTTTGAATTATTTTACAGTCTATCAAATTTTTACAGCGTTTTTTCTGTCTGGTTGAAAGGATGTATCGTTAAAACTAGGTAAAAAGTAAACAAAAGATAGAACGACCTGGCAACTTTTGAACTACTTTTAAAATTCATTTTTCTGCAAGCGACTAATACTCGGACCGACCGTGCAGTACTAGGTTCTCATCTTTACAATAATTTCCATACTCTTAAACTGTATTATTCATATTTAAATAGAGGGATAATTCACGTTTTTGAGGTCGTTAACACTCGCAGTGGCCCGAAAAATGGTTTAACACCCGAGTGCGAAGCACGAGGGTGTTTAACCATTTTTAGGGCCTCTGCGAGTGTAAACGACCGAAAAAACGTGAATTAACGCTATTATTGCATAACATAAATGTATTTTAGCAATAATTTGCAACGAAAGCAAAAAATATTTCCATAGAAATGCAAAGAAACGGACTTGAAAAGTATCGGACTTGTACCGGTCAAAACCGGAATTCAACGATTCATTACGCGTAGTGAAGGGCCATACTCCTGTGCCACTGTTTTGGACTCTCGCGGTAAATTCACTTGTAATGATATTTAATACATAGCAGACTTTGGTGGGATTAACTTGCACATTTTTGGATCTATTACAACTAGGATAAATGAGTTGATATGAAATTTCTGTAACTGAAAGACGTCAAAGGGATATATCAAGCGAAGGAATTGCCGGCCACGTTAAGAAGGTGGGTGGGATGTAGAGTGCATTACGATTGATGATTGGGTTTTTTTTGCTCAGATCTCGAGAATACCGAGATACTGGGTAAGATTTCTTTTGTGGTGTACTAAAATCATCAAATATGATCCTCATAATAAGGATCTAATATTGTACAAGTTCCCACAGCTTTGTTAGTCGGAGTCTGGGATGTATAACAAGAACAAACGTTCACCGTACATTGTTTATAAGGTAGGCTCTGATCGAGGCTATTGAAAGCACAAAGCCGGGCGTTAACGGCGCGCGATTTTACTGATTAATACACGTTTTCTCCGGTTAACGCCCGGTTTATTCACCGTTAATACATGCTTATAACGGCCCGGAACTTACATTTTATGCAATAATGCATTTTCACAACCGCATTGTTCACTTTTGGACGCCATTTGGGCTTTAAGAACAGACTGTAAAGAACGTACAATTTACTATCTTTTGAAACAACTGAAACACTATATACTTATATGCAAAAACTGGATATTTTCTACTTGCAGAAAATAGTACATTGCATCTATTTAGCTCTCTAAGGCTCGACTCCTTGCTAAACGACAGTACTTCAGACTGGTCCAAACTGAAAGCATAAGCAGTTATTTAAACTGGTCCAAACTGAAAGCATAAGCAGTACTTTAGACTGGTCCAAACTGAAAGCATAAGCAGTACTTTAGACTGGTCCAAACTGTAAACATAAGCAGTCGAAATATTCTATAAAACTTAAGTGATGGAATTTGTGTATAATCCTTTACAACCCAGTCCCTAGTTTCAATGACCCTGATGAAGAACGGTTTTGAAAACATTGTGGGAAAAGGATAAAATACTGGTAACCAGCATTTTCTTCTTTTCCTACGGTGTGTGTTTTTTAAAAGCCATGGGTACTTTAAATCACGAAATCACGGACGTTTTCGGTAAAGGGTTGATGGGAACAGAGACAGAGCACTGAAGACGTTAGTATGAATGAGCCATGCTCTGGCAAAAGTGGGCTTAATGCACCTCCGTGATGCATTGTACCAATCAAGTCATCACTTAATAGTGGATCGGTAAAAGCCACTTTTTTAACAAAACCGTCTGAATCATGAGGTTGACTGGTCCTTGGACATACAGAAAATTGACCAATAGCGAAAAGTTTCGGCCAAGGTCAGCCTGCGCGGACTGCGCAGGCTGGCCTAGGTCGACACTTTTCGCAGATGCATAAAGCCCCCTTTTCAGAGAGCATGGCTCAGATATGCGATACCGTTTTCGGATGAACTTTGCAGTTAATGTAGCTTTGTCACGAATTCGCGCCTTTTAAATACGTGTTTTCACCATTTTGTGGTTTTATTTTCTTGACAACAGTTAAACGCATTACACCCTGTAGACGACTTTTCTAGCTTTAATACTTTAGCAGACGACAATTGTATAGACTTATCAAAATTCAAAACACTTGCAGACGAAAAATTAAACATTACTCAATGTCGGGATTTGTCTTTGAAATAAGTGAGGGCAAAGGAGCAAATTTTTTTTTTTTTTCTTTTCAGAAGCCTTCCTTCACAGTGCCCTTGCAAATGGGGATTGTGTAGTAAAAAGTAAAATACTTTGTAAAATGTTATGGCAACAGAGGAAATTTTTCGAATAGAGTTTTTGTTCCTTTTACCAATCATGTATTCATATTTTTTGGCTTAGACCTTAAGCCACGGTGAATAACCATATATTATCACTAAAAAATTAATCTAAGTCCTTTGCTGCATATTTGCGTGTGATTGACTGATTGCTGATTAACTGAATTAATGTTTTTTACGCCGCTTTCAACCGTTTCAGTCATGGGTCCTGTTGGCTCAGTGTTAAAGTGTAGGACTGTGACCCGGAGGCCCCGAGTTCGAGCCTCACTCGATCCACTGGGTTTTTCGTGAGAGTGTCCTTGGGCAAGACACTTCAGAGCCCTAGCCTAGTACTGGAGTAACCCAGGAAATACATGAATATGTGAGCTGTCGCCGTGATATGACTGAAATAATGTTGAAAGCGACGTAAAACACCATTCAATCAAGCAATCAGTTACTTCAGTCATATCATGGCGACAGCTCACATATTCATGCATGCGCGGGGTTTCACTAGTACTAGACTGCAGCTCTGATGTGTCTTGCCGAAGGACACTCTCACGAAAAACCAAGTGTTTCCAGTAAGGTTCGAACCCGGAGCCTCCAGGTTATAAGTCCCACGCTTTACCACTGAGTCACTCAGAACCTCTCTTTTTGCTTGTGACTGTAATAAGCGAATCTTTGCAATGCCAAGAAAATGTTATTTTAACTTTTTATTTTTTTTAAAAATGTAAATTTTGCAAATTATGGATGCTTTTGGCAGAGTTTCTCACATAATACCGGCTAAGTGTTGTCGATGTCGTCAGAACAGAAGGAATTTGACAAGGGATTCTTCCGATTTCACGCGTAATTACCCGTTATTGATTTCATGGGAATGCTTACCGCAGTACACCGTCTATAGTTGTCAATGCAGGTCATTGATAGATTTGCTTGTCTATGTCACAGAAACGGCCGACGCCAAGTTGTCTCATTAGCTTCTTGCTGACGCTGATTAATCGTTGGGCTGATAAACGCGACTCACGACGCTTTTGCGGCCAGTGTAGATCAAGATCAGACTGCACAGAACGTGCAGTCTGATCTTGGATCTACTCTGTCCGATGAGGAGATATTTTCCCCCAATCGGTAACTTTGAAATTGCAATAGGTGGGTTTTTTTTTGTTTTTTTTTTTACTATTGGCAGGAAAGTTTCAATAATATATTTAGAAGCATAAGGGTTAATACTAAAGGACGGGACAGCCAAATCTAGTCGATTTGGCGTGCAACACACGAAAAGGGACCTTCGGGCATTTGTGTAAAGTGTTGTCTCGGATTAGCTTGCGCAGTCTGCGCAGGCTAATCCGAGACATCACTTTACGACTACATAAGATTTTTTCATACAGTAGACTTTCGTGACACAGAAAATCGCGCAAAAATGGGAAGTGTCGTCTTGGATTAGTCACAGACTGCACGGGCTGATCTTGGACGACACACTTTTACGCATATATGTCCGAGGGCCCCTTTTCGTGCTTTGCACGCCATTTCACGTTTAAAGGTAATCTTTTCTCGTTTTCAGCCAGTTTTAACCCATTTTATCTTAATTTTATCTAACAGTAATCATTTTTGTACCTTCATGCCAAATGTTGCTCCTGACGTTTGCAAGGTTGCACAGATTACGACCGATAGAAAATACTTTTCATTTTCTGAAGTCCATCAAAGAAATCACCGTTGTGAAGTTTACGGTTTTTAATCAAAGATTTCCGATATGTGAGCCATGCTCTGCGAAAAGGGGGTTTAATGCATCTGAGAGAGAGAGAGAGAGAGAGAGAGAGAGAGAGAGGTATCGATTCAGGTCAGCCTGCGCTGAACGTGCAGGTTGGCCAGGGCCGAAACTTTGTGCTTTTGGTCAGTTTTCTACATATCGAAAGACTATTCTGCCTCAAGTTTAAGTCAGTTGTTATAGAAAATGGATTGTATGGATTCACATTTATATGATTACTAACTTGGTATTAAATTCGGACTAAATTCTGAACTACTCTACAGTCACAAATCACAATTTGACAGCGTTTCTTCCTCTGTCTGGCTGTAACAATGTATCTTTAACCCTTTACCACATAATTAAGCGTTTAACGACCCTGAGGAAGAAGAATTTGGAAAACACTGTGGAAATACGAGAAAAAAGTGGTAACAAGCATTTCTACCTTTTCCCACTATGTTTTCTACTCTTCTACAGACAAATTACACCATTTGAGCCACATGGAATATGTCGTCTGCAAGTGCTTTCAAATTAGAAAAGTCTGCAATTTGTTGTCTGGTAAAGACTTAATGAGTATACCTACCAAATGAATTCAGAGAACATGTTCCTTGTGCGGAGCAGATTTCAATTTCAAAAATACCAGGAAACATGCTTAGCAACAACTTTAACATTGGTCTAAAACGGAGTTACTATACACAGCCATGTGATTGGCTGAGACAGAACGTGCCAGGGAAATTACCTGATTTTGCAACTTAGAATTAGTTCTGAAATGTTTAGGAAATGCGGACAGTCGTCCCGACTGACCTGGAAGTTCAGTGTCAGGGATCGGATGGCTATAGAATAGGAATTTAGCATACAACGCTAAGCATAATTCTTGTCGACAACTTAGAACTGGGTCCATATTCACCAACCATTCTTAAGAACGTTCTTAGTCTTATTCTCCACAATTTTCTAAACGTAAAAGTAACACAACTTCTGATTGGCTAAACCTTTTGATTTAGCCAATCAGAAGTTGTGTTACTTTCACATTTAGAAAATCTTGGAGAATAAGACAAAGACTGTTCTTAAGAATGGTTGGTGAATACGGACTCTGGTGTTTGATACGAGCCCTGTTAGCAAAGGACTAGTAAATCCGGACAATTGTGATCAAAGATAGTACAAAGAATTTTATCGTGTAACCCTTTGCAAATAAGTCGAGTGTTTTACTGACCATGAAGAAAGAGGCTGCGCACTGCGCCGGCTGACATGTGGCGATACTTTTTGCAGATGAATTAAACCCCGTATTCACAGAGCATGGCTCATATTTAAATGATACAAGACATTTAGATATGATTGACAGCGAAATGACAATCGCAAAGATTACATGCATAAGTTGACCTCTTCCAATCGATTTGACTGGCTCGATAAGATAATGCGAACTGAAAGTTTTTGTCTGGTTAACAGTCGGAGAAACTATTTAAATTGCATAGATAAGCCCGAAAAATGATAACGTTTCGTAGATTTATCTGCATGTCGTTAACCCTTTACCACACAATCCCGACTTTTAACGACCCTGAGGAAGAGCCTTTTGAAAATATTGTGGGAAAAGGTGAAAATGCTGGTTACCAGCATTTTCTCCTTTCCCACAATGTTTTCTACTCTTTCAAGGACAAATTTCGTCATTTGAGCCACCTTCAGTAAGTCGTCTGCAAATGCTTTCAATTTGGACCAGTCTGAATTATTGTCGTTTGGTAAAGAGTTTAAACTGCTAGGCGCGACTCACTGACCTTTTGCAGATTACATAGATCAAGATCAGACTGCACTGTCCGACCTACAGTGTCCGATAAGGAGATATTTTTTCACCGATAATAATAATAATAAATTTGAAATAACATTCCAGTTTTTGCTATCGACTTGAAAGTTCTATTTAATTCATTTAGCAGGATAAGAGTTAAGACATTACCTGTCTGCAAACGACTCTTCTCGTCTTGCACCTGACTATTCAAAATATTTGATGAAAAATATCGCAAATGGACATACTCGTAGGATTAACTCTTTACCAAACGACAAAATTTTAGCCTTGCCTAAATTGGAAGCATTTGCAGACGACAAATCAAAATAGGGCTCATATGATGGAATTTGTCATTGACAGGTGTTACCAGCATTTTCTCCTTTTCCCACAATGTTTTCAAAAGCTTTCTTTCTCAGGGTCGTTAAAACTCAGGATTGTATGGTAAAGGGTTATTGGTTTGGTTGGTATTGGAGTTTAACGCCGTTTTAACAGCTCAGGTCATAGCATGGCGGTCAGTGACGCACTCTTGGTTTTCCATTCTCACACCAGTACTGACACAACTTTCTTTCCAAAGTCACCGACTACTTTTCTCACATGCATCAGAGGTGAGAGGCGAAAAATCGCCGGAAAGAAAGTTTGTCTCAAACGGGTATCGAACTCACAACCACCAGGTCACAAGTCAGATACGCTAACCAATGAGCTACCCCAGCGGGTGGTAAAGGGTCAACAAAGCCACAGTTTTCCAAATATGATAACTCTTTAACAAACAATAAACATTTGGAATCATCTGTTTTGAACGTATTTGCAGATGATATTGTTAGGGGAGATCACTCCTTCCTTACGGCATCGCTTCTACCTGTATAAAATCAATAATTCCGCCATGCGATTATGGAGGGGAATATCCGCCAAAACTCTATGTGTCTAGATGACATTCTTATTTATGAACATTAGATGTCTGTTTGTCCTCTTTCTTACATCTTACATGCATATAACATTTCATGTTTCATTATTACTAGTGCATGTTGCTTGATGCTAATTCCATTTTTCTTCTTCCACTTGTATGCCATAAAATTGTTATTTAGCAGCGTGTGCTTCTGTTCATTATGCCCCTTTTGACATTAAGATTTCATCCATCTTACTTCCTTATCCTGATTTTTTTTCCCCATTTCCCACGTTTGTATAGCTTATTAAAGTGCTACATTCTTGTTTATGCATATTCTGGCAAAAACTATGAGCTTTTGTCATATTAAAGTGAAGCTATGATAGGTAGCTGAATTAAGGCGAACGAAGTATGCACTAACAAGAATGGCATTTACACGAATACGACAAGTCATATTATGATACCAGATGGCGCTTTCATATACATTATTCGGTAACAGACAAGTTCGGTAAATTGGACTTATAAATGTTCTGTAACAAGGCAGTGCCCTGATGTTTCTCACACCCAGTACATAGCTTTCTGTGCAAACCATTTTTTTTTTTTTTTTTTTAATTTGCAATTGCCGCTCGTTTTCCGACATAATAATATTTGTTATGTTGTACCTTTCATGCTGTTTATAAATGCCTGAAGTTGATAAATTCTGATCACCATCTTATTTTCGGTTTTCACCCTTTCACCCTTGGCTGATTTAATCAATAATACACAATCCTAAACCTGTACCCATTGTAATCGTCCTACAGAAAACAGACTCCCAGTTTAAGCCAATTTTAAGTTTTATAAATATGTTTTATCAAAAAGGCACTGTCTTTGTTAACATTTCCTGTGTGAAAATATTTTCTTTTGGGAACAAAATGGCCGGCTTGCAAACCTGCCATTTACCCTTAGAGCACCTTTCACCCTTGCAGCCAATTCAGATCAAGATCAGACTACACAAAACATGGAGACTGATCGTAGATTTACTCTGTCTATTTTTCTAATACATTATGAAGAAGGCCAACCTTGAAATCATTTATAGTAGATGTTCTTTTTCTAAAATGAAAATGGCCGTTTGGTTTGTTCGATGCTCTAAGGGTTAAACTTATGGTTAATCAGTGCGAATTAATAAAGATATTACAGGTGAACATTGTAGCAAATGAAAAGAGAGAGAGAGAGAGAGAGAGGCCTCGACAATGCTTTGTTGCATACTTCTTGTAATTTTGACTATGTACATTGTGCTTGTCTAGGAAAAATGTTCTGTTTTGTTCCTCTCCTGCCTCCACAATGTTTTTAAATCTGGTCTGGTGCACACAAGTCGTCGTCCGCAGGTTTTAAAGTGTATTCATCAATACAACACGGACATCACTGCATAAAAAAAATCATATAAGGTCCCAGACACCTGTACGAACTTTGCGAGAGCAAAGGGAGTATTATATACTATATACATGTATAGACATGTGTCTTTAACAGCCTATACTAGCCTGTATAGCTCATGTGGTAGAGCGTAGGACTAGTAAACGTCATGTGTCGGGACACTTGAGGGTGTGGGTTCGATTCCCTCGGCTAACCATCTAAAATTACTAACAGTTTTTCAGATGAGACGTTAAACCGAGGTTTCGTGTGACGGTGCTATACACCGAGCACGTTAAAGAACCAGGCGTAACTTATGATAGGATTCGTCGTGTATCTTGCACTATCCCTGTAACATAACTAATAGCCTTCAGGGGCCGTCGCCCATATGGGAAACCGGTGGCGCCGATAAATAAACGCGAATTCTTTAACAGCCTGTTTTCATACCTCCCATTACCAACAAGATAAAGAAGATCCCCATATATCTTAGAGATTAACCTGGGTTTAAAGATGGCTATTTAGAATTTGTGACGAAAAATTAAAAACAAAAACCCTAAAACTCATCTTTATGTCCCTGAAACATTAATAGACGAGGAGAAATTCGCAGATCAGACTGCACACATAAAAGTTAAGGGGATAGGGCATATTCAGATCACACACTGCTCATGCTGTTTGAAAAAAGTATTTGCCAAAAGAGTATATGTCACTATCTATCTATCTCTCTCACCCCCTCTCTTCATTTGCCACAATATATTTTCTGTATTAGCCATCTTTCTAGAAACAATTGAATTATCCATAAGTTTAACTCTAAGAGCTTCGAATAAACCTAAGTGCCATTTTCATTGTAGAAATAAAACCTTAATTCTAGCGATTTCAAGGTTTTTTCTGTTCAGAATGCTTTGGAAAAGGAGCATGTGAAGATCAAAGTTTAGACTCTGTGTTTGGCGTAGTGTGTTCTTGATCTGCACTGGCCACAACAGCAACTGAAGTAGTGACAGGCGCTCTTAGGGTTAATGGCTGGTTTGGAAGTCTTTAACCCTTTACCGCACAATGCTGCCTTTTAACGCCCCTGGGAAAGAAGCCTTTTGAAAACATTGTGGGAAAAGGAGAAAATGCTGGTAACCAGCATTTCTCCTTTTCCCACAATGTTTTCTACACTATCAATAGATTTGAGCCACATTGAAATTTCGTCTGCAAATGCTTTCAATTTCGACAAGGCTGAAATTTTGTCGTCTGGCAAAGTGTTAAGGAAGAAAATATTTTCGCACTGAAATATTCATAAAAACATTTTAAAGGAAGATACATCGAGTACAAGGTGAGGATTGGGTATTATCACCTCAACTATATGGTTGGAATATCGAAAGTAAGATGTGATAGTGATTTCAGGTATATTATTTTACATACAGCATGGCAGGAGCAACATAACAACATAACAAAATTATTATGTCTGAAAGCGTGTGGAAAAAAGAACCCTTGAACAAATGAGAGCCAAGACTTTACTTGGTGTGAAAAACATCACGGTGCATTAACTCTTTACCACAAGACAAAAAAGTAGACTTGTCCAAATTGAAAGCATTTGCAGACGACAATTCAAATGTGACTCTAATGATGGAAGTTGTCTTTGATAGGGTAGAAAACATTGTGGGAAAAGGAGAAAGTGCTGGTTACCACAATGTTTTCAAAAGGCTTCTTCTTCAAGGTCGTTAAAACTCGGGATTATGTGGTAAAGGGTTAAACACTATATAATTACCTTGTTACCTAAACATCGGATAGATGTACTATTATAAGTCCAATTTACCGATCTTGTCTGTTACCGAAACATTTGTCACCCATTATGCTTCTCGTCTGCAATTAGGAAAGTTTCAATACTGGAGAAGGAAGTATAACAAATATAACATGTATTTAGAAGAAAGTAAAATGCTACTAGAAACATGCAGCAAGCACTTGGGAAAAAAGACAAATGCAATGACGCAGTAGGAAGTAATCAGGAAGAATTAATCATTCATAATCAACAAAAACAAATAGTAAATATGATCAAGTTATAATAATGATGCAGGCAATTAGCATCTAACAGTATGCACTAGTAATAATGACACATGAGATGCAATATGCATGTAAGATGTAAGAAAGAAGACGAATAGACATCTAATGTTCACAAATGAGATTATCATCTAGACCCATAGAATTTTGGCGGATATTCCCCTCCATATGCGATACGTCAGGCAGTTTAGGTCGGAAAGGTAGTAGGACGAACGAGTTGATATTTATTTTCAAATTATTACCTGCAAAGGGGTAAAACTTGCTGGAATAGGGTCTGGGTGTTCTTCAGTTGGTCCTGTTTCGTTAACGAAGTGTCTGCTACATATGTATGTCCATTTCTTTACATTTTCGTGGGTGAAATTCATTCGTCCACAAGCACGCACCCATTTCTTGCATTTTTCCAAGTCCTTATGCGGTTTAGGGAAGGGTATCCATGTTACGCCTTGCATATATTCTTTCTCTTTATACCGTGTATCGCTTCTGCATAAGCCATAAGAGCAGTGGCGCGTTGATCCTCGTCTTTTCTTGGTGTTTACCCTCTCGTTCTCCATTGTTTTTAGTCTTTTGTCCGCCGAATGTTGTCCTACCAAGCTTGCGCATGCGCAGTCGGGATATCTATTTTTAGAGTTTACCTGACTGATCGATAAATGCTATTGTGTTAGAGAGAATTCTCTTTAGCTCAGGTGTTAGTGTATTGGTCCTTTAAACCTCGATAAACGAGGATCTTTGCCAGCACGGGTTCGAATCCCGGCCGTGGCGGTTTGTATTTGAGCTATGCATTTGTTGAGAACTTTCATGTTCGTAAGATGGGGGCTCGTCCGTGATTGGCCCTTGAGCCATTTGTTGTCTGCCCGTTATTGGCCATTGAGCCATTTGTTGTCTAATTAATAGATTTCCTTCCGGCTTTCCGTGATCAAAAATGATGACGGGGGTGTTACGGGAGATCACTCCTTCCTTACGGCATAGCTTCTTCCCGTATAAAATCAATACCTGAAAATTGCGTTAGAGGGAATTCTCTTTAGCTCAGGGGTTAGTGTATTAGTCTTCTAAACCTCGATAAACGAGGATCTTCGCCCGCACGGGTTCGAATACCAGCCGTGGCGGTTTGTGTTTGAGCCATGCATTTGTTGCGAACTTTCATGTTCGTAGGAATATAGAACAGAACAGAACAGCACAGAACTTTATTTCAAAATGATTTGAACTATGTTCATCGTCGTTACAAAGCTTATACAAAAATACAAGAATAGCATGTACATACATGTAACAATAACAGGCATTGAATAAATAAGTATATATTGTATTTACGGAAATCACGCTTGGGTGCAACAGTTTTTCACAGTTTTCGACCTGCATGGATCAAGACCAACACACAACTTCTTGTATATTCATCTTGGTCCATGCACCCCGATGATGTTTATGAGTATTGATTTCTATCTATATATTGTGATACCAAACTATTTCTTTATTTCTAAAGCTTTTTTTAGACCTGTCTTCGAAAAATCATAGTATAGGCGAATAATCGAGGTTCTTTTACAATTTAGATGAGTCTGTAAAATATATATGAGGGGCGCTCCGGTAATGAGGAAGTTTAATAATGTATCTCCGTGATGTATGACACCAGGCAAATCATCACATAATTATGGATCCATAAAATTCATTATGTTTAACAGCCGACAGAATTATGAGGTAGATTGGTCCTTGGACATGTAGAAGAATTACAATATAGTAAAAAGTGTTGACTAATGTCAGTCTGCGTGGCCTGCGCTGGCTGACATAAATCGATACTTTTTTCAGATGTATTAACCCTTTCCCAAACAAGCCCTGGTTTTCACGTGTCTGCAGTACAAGTCTTTTGAAAACACTGTGGGAAAAGGAGAAATTGCTCGTAACGAGCAATTTCTCCTTTTCCCACAGTGTTTTTTACCCTTTTTGAGACCTTTCTGTCATTTTCATCGAATTTAAAATTGTCCTCTGCCAACTCTTTCAATTTGGACCAGACTTAAATTCATCGTTTGGGAAAGGGTTAAACCAACTTTTCACATATCATAGATCATTTAATCTGGCTCAAAATATGGGATTTATTTGTGGGAAAAGGAGAAAATGCTGCCTTTCCTACAATGTTTTCAAAAGCCTTCTCCATAAGGGTCGTTGAAAATCGGGACTGTGTGGTAAAGGGTGAAAACAATTTTCTCTTACTTTTAAAGTTTTACATAGATCTTATAAATGTCGTCTGCTCCGGCTTTGTTTCGGAAGAAAATGAGTTAATCTGATTAAAAACGCATCAACACCCAAAGCTCATGGAAGACGCCATTTATGAACAGCAATCCATCAGACTACTTATGTTTCTTGTCCCATATCTAAACCTTTTCAGATCTTCTTTTTTTCCACGGAACACCTTCAATAGAAATCTTCCCGAGAGTTTCGATTTCAGGAATTCTAAAATATGCAAATATAATTTGTTTGCGAAACCATTTTGGATCTTGAATTTACAGCTGTTAAAGAACGATTGGCAGATAGGTGTACTTATGCTATTTCAGATAAATATGAACCGTGCTATGTGAAAAGGGGGCTAAATGAATCTGCGAAAGGTATCGAGCCAAGAAACATTGCGCAGTCCGTGCAGGCTGACCTGGCCCGAAACTTTTCCCTATTAGTCAATTTTCTGTATGTTCAAAGACAGGATGGTTAATAAATTGCTTATCATGGATCCATAATTAAGTGATGGCTTAATTGGTACATAGATTAGTCCAAATTAAAAGACGGCAAAATGAATTTCACCAAAAACGGACTCTTTTGAAAGGGTAGAAAGCGTTGTAGGACAAGGAGAAAATGCTGGTTACCGGCATGTTCTCCTTTTCCCACAAAGTTTTCAGCGGCCTTCTCTGTCAGATTCCCAAAAGCCGGGATTATGTGGTAAAGTATTATAAGAGAAGTCCAATCATTATAGCCGCATTTAATTCGTCGCCTGTAATGCTTTGAAAGTGGACTAGTCTAAAATGTTGTCGTATAGAATCGAGTTATTTCTTGAAATGCATAAAGAGTCTAGCGGACACTGAAGAACAAGTTGAGGCTGCTTAAACCAACAACTGTTTTAGTATTTTCGAAAGCTACTCCTGACAAAGTCTGTATTCACTAACCATTCTTAATTTCATTCGAAGACTAATTGTAGATTTAGATAGTAACGCAACTTCTGATTGGCTAAACAATTTGGTTACATAATTATATTGAAAATCTAGTGTGATTGCTTTTACCCAACCTAATGTCTCTACTTTATAAAGTATTATCCCTGTACCAAACAAGCCCTTATTTCGACAACCACGAGGAAAATGACTTTGAAAACACGGTGGGTTTAAGAGAAAATGCTCTTAACTAGTATTTTTTCCTTTTCCCGCAATGTTTTCTACCCTTTCATTTGCAAAATGTTTTCAATTCGGATAAATCTATGATTTTGTTGCGCGAAAAAGAGTTAAGTATTACCTCCTAATTTAACAATTTCTCGGTCGTTCCAAAGTATCTGATATATTAAGGAAATAATTGGTCAGTTTCAAATGCCATTATTCTCAAAATCATTCATTTACAGACAGTTCCTAAACTTCAATATGAAAAAATGCTGCCTCTTTTAGTCGTGCAGTTTCAAAAGCAAAACCTCAATAGGAGCGGATAAATTCGATAGCACGGGGTTAGAAGATTAATGGCACTTGCTGGTAGCAATAATGTTCGTAATCATTGCAAAATGCAGACATTTTATCATTTTATTGAAGTTGACTTCAATAATAAAGATTCGTTAACCACGATTGTTTTCAACAGGTCTAGTTTTTCATCCTTTCAGCTGTTTTCAACCGAAAAAACATATGCAAGTTTTAGGTGCTTTTTGCGGACAAAATAGGGACAGTGTAAACTGTACAGATCTGCATGGTCCAATATTTCGTCAATTTCGGACCGTATTCATCAACCATTCGTCATAACATTCTTCACCAACCTCTCTTCATAACATTCTAAGTCAATTCTCAAGGATATTCTAAACTTGAAAGTAACGCAATTTCTGACTGGCTAAAGTAAAAAGTTTGACCAATCAGAAATTGTGCCAACATTTTTTTTTAAAGTCTAGAACAAGACTGGGGATGCAATGTAAAATGGCTGGTAAATACGGACCCAGATACTCTGCCAAAAACGACTTTCAGTTCTGAATGCCCTGACTGAAGCTTCAGTAAAGTGAGGGGTAGAAAAGTATGCGGATTTACAAACAATAGAGCAACAAAGAATGAAATAAGACACATCATATTATAGAGAGGATATGAAATGTAAAGTCGTTTACGTAACTTGGCATTTACACTTGGCCACCTGCAGGCGAGATTTTTAGTTTGCAGCACACCGCCTTTGAAAATCTATGAAAATAAAAAAAAGAGAACCATGCTCTGTGAAAAGGGAATCTGCAAAAATATCGACCTAAGTCAGCCTACGCATTCCGCGCAGGTTGACCTGAATCAAAACTTTTTGCTATCGTTGATTTTTTTTTTTTTTTTTTTTAATGAATGAATCCCCCTTTTCTGAGAGCTTTTGATGAGCAAACTGTGTCACTTCACAAGTGTCCAAAATTAAAGGGGCTTAATGCATCTGCGCAAAGTATCGACTCAGGTCAGCCTGCGCGGAGCCGAAACTTTTCGCTATTAGTCAATTTTCTGTATGTCCAAGGATCAGTATACCTCGTGATTCAGTCGGTTGTTAGACAAAATGGATTTTATGGATCCATGATCATGTGATGACTTGCTTGGTACCATGCTTCATGGAGATGCATTAAACCCCCTTTTCACAGAGCATGGCTCACATCTATGTGTTGTTCATCCATCGTCTATCAGAATATTTTTGGAAGTCATCTGCTGAAATTGTTTCAGGAGGGAATGACTTTATTCTTTACCAGACGACAAAATATTTGACCTGTCAAAACTGAAAACATCTGCAGACGACAAATTAAATGTAGGTCAAGTAGATGGGAAAAGTCTTTAATAGGGTTGAAAACATTGTAAGAAGAGGGAAAATGCTGGTTATCAACATTTTCTCCATTTTTCGACAATGTTTTCAGAAACTTCTTTCTAAGCACCGGGTTCTTCTTTTCAGGGTTAAACGGTAGACAATTAATCTGTCGGGTTCTCTCTCGAGCGTTTATGGCACAAAGAAAATCATGTTATATAATCATTTGGAAACGCTTAGAACACTTTGATATGTCCTTGATGCAAGTCCTTGACCTTGGGATCGGCATGGAGGCCACTTGTCTGGAACCATCCTTTCCAAAAATAGTTTTAAATTATTACTTCTGACAATCCCATGACCCAGTCTAAGGATGAATGAAACACAAATATGACAATCCGTCAAAAATAGTTTGCAAGGCGTCTGTACTGCAGAAACAGAGAACAAGTTTTAATAAGCCAATATTGTTAGACGGTAAAATATGGCTGCCTTCCAACGTTCAACAGTCTGTCAGAAAAACATCTGGTTCTATTGTTAATACTATCGTCATTACTATAATCACGACTTCTTCCATTTTTGTCGTCTTAAGGTGTACGTCTGCAATGACTCATTACGGTAGTTCATACATAAATGTTTCTTTAACTCTTTACCACACAAGCCAAAGTTTAAACGACCCCATAGTAATAGCCCTTTGAAAACCTTATGGGAAAAGGAGAAAATGCTGGTAACCAGCATTTTCTCCTTTTCCCATAAGGTTTTCTACACTTTCACGGAAGATAACAATCTCTTTAGCTAAATCTAATATGTCGTCTGCAGATGCTTTCAATTTGGACCTGTCTAAAGTTTTTTCGTTTGGTAGAGAGTGTAGAGGGGTTTCAAAACATAGCAATTTGCATTCCCCCGGTATAAATTAAGTATTGGACTATATTAACAAGAATCAAATTAAAGTTAGGTCTCTGCAATGCATATATACAATATCTGTCTTAGTTTAGACCTTGCAGAAATCGTTTTTAGCTCACCTGAGCACGAAGTGCTAAGGTGAGGTATTGTGATGGGTCTTGTCCGGCGTCCATCTGTCCGTCTGTCCACAATTCCTTTAAACATCTTCTCCTCCTAAACCGCTGGGCCAATCTTGATGAAACTTGGCAGGGATGTTCCTTGGGTGAAGCTCTACCAAAGTTGTTCAAGAGATTGAATTCCACATAAAACTCTGGTTGCCATGGCAACAGAAAGGAAAAAAATAGGAAAATCTTTGAAAATTTTCTTCTCTGATTCTAGAAGGCGTAGAGCTTTGATATTTGGTATGTAGCATCTCCTAGTGGACCTCTACCAAGTTTGTTCATATGATGCCCCTGGAGTCAAAACTTGCCCCGCCCCGGGGGTCACAAGTTCGAACATAGGAACAAAGAAGGAAAACTTTAAAATTCTTCTTCTCTGAAACTGGAAGGCGTGGAGTTTTGATATTTGGCATCTAGCATGTCCCAGTGGACCTCTACCAAGTTTGTTCATATGATGCCCCTGGGGTCAGAACTGGCCCCGCCCCGGGGGTCACAAGTTTTGAACATAGGAACAAAGAAGGAAAACTTTAAAAATCTTCTTCTCTGATTCCAGAAGGCGTAGAGCTTTGATATTTGGTATGTAGCATCTCTTAGTGGACCTCTACCAAGTTTCTTCATATGATGCCCCTGGGGTCAAAACTGGCCCTGCCCCGGGAGTCACAAGTTTCGAACATAGGAATAAAGAAGGAAAACTTTAAAATTCTTCTTCTCTGAAAGTGGAAGGCGTAGAGCTTTGATATTTGGTATGTAGCATGTCCTAGCAGACCTCTACCTAGTTTCTTCATATGATGCCCCTGGGGTCAAAACTGGCCCCGCCCGGGGGATCACAATTTTCGAACATAGGAACAAAGAAGGAAAACTTTAAACTTCTTCTTCTCTGAAACTGGAAGGCGTGGAGCTTTGATATTTGGCATCTAGCATCTCCTAGTAGACCTCTACCAAGTTTGTTCATATGATCCCCCTCGGGTCAAAACTGGCCCCGCCCCGGGGGTCACAAGTTCTAACATAGGGGTCTAACATAGGAACAAAGAAGGAAAACTTTAAAATTCTTCTTCTCTGAAAGTGGAAGGCGTAGAGCTTTGATATTTGGTATGTAGCATCTCTTAGTGGACCTCTACCAAGTTTGTTCATACGATGCCCCTGGGGTCAAAACTGGCCCTGTCTTGGGGGTCACAAGTTCTAACATAGGAACAAAGAAGGAAAACTGTAAAATTCTTCTTTTCTAAACCTTGAAGGCATAGAGCTTTGTTATTTGGTAGGTAGTGAACCTGTTCTAAGTTTGTTAGCCCACCTGAGCACAACATGTTCAGTCAGTCCGAAATTGGGTCACCTGGGGTCATAAACTAGGTCACTAGGTCAAATTAAAGAAATACCTAGTGGGCATTCTAGAGGCCACATTCATTGCTCAAATGACCTGAAATTTGGTCAGAATGTTTGTCTTGATAAAATCTTAGATGAGTTTGGATTTGGATCACGTGGGATCATAAACTAGGTCACTAGTTCAAATTAAAGTAATACTTTGTGGGCACTCTAGAGGCCACATTTTTGGCTCAATTGACTTGAAAATTGGTCAGAATGTTTGTCTTGATAAAATCTCACATGAGTCCGAATCTAGGTCATGTGGGATCTTAAATTAGGTCACTAGGTCAAATTAAAGGAATACCTTGTGTGCACTCTAGAGGCCACATTTATTGTTCAATTGATTTGAAAATTGGTCAAAATGTTTTTCTTGATGAAATCTAGGATGACTTGAAAATTGGGTCACCTAGGCTCATAATCTAGGTCACTAGGTCTAATTAAAGAAATACCTTTAGGGCACTCTAGAGGTCACATTTCTTGCTCAATTGACTTGAAAGTTGGTCAGAATGTTTGTCTTGATGAAATTTTGGGTGAGTTTGAAATTGGGTCAGTTGGGGTCATGAACTAGGTTACTGGGTCAAATTTAAGAAATACTTTGTGGGCACTCCAGAGGCCACATTTATTGCTCAATTAACTTGAAAACTGTTCAGAATGTTTGTCTTGATAAATTTTTTGATGAGTTCTAAATTGGGTCACGTGGGGTGATAAATTAGGTCACTAGTTCAACTTACGGAAATTTCTTGTGGACGCTCTAGAGGCCACATTTTAAGCCCAACTGACCTGACAATTGGTCAGAAATTGAATTATGCACATTGAGTGAATTTCGCCTATTGACTCAGGTGAGCGATCCAGGGCCATCATGGCCCTCTTGTACATAATTACACACATACCACGCAAAGACATTATCCCCTAAACAACTGGTAAAGTCCGGCACGTCAATCATGTAGCGGCAAGAAAACGGAAAGAATTGCTGCAGTCAATATTAGAAAACATGAACCGCAATATCTAAATCTTCAAGGTCAGACTTGAAGTTCTATGACATGCTCCAACCCAGAACCGAAGAATTGAAGCATCTTAGGAAACACAAGAATAACTGATGTGTTGTTTAAAATAGCGATATATTGTTTAATTCTTTATTGGCCCTAATTCTTAAAGCCTTGTCTAAGAAAGGATTCAGCTGATTTTGTGGACAGTAGAGATCAAGGTAACGCTGCTACACGAAATTAGGCAGATTTGAAAACTATATCGTCTGATATCTTTAAAGATCATCTAACCAGGGCATCCTTAAAATCACAATAACTGCAGTGCCCACTTTAAATATTCGGCGCTCGTAAGTTAACTTAACAACATCGAGCTATCTAACAAACTGTTGTACTCCAATTCAATGTACAGCTTACGTTACATCACGAAGCCCTAATTTGTCATCCTAATGGATTCATTGGGCATTATTATTCTCGTGTTTTTTTCCATTGCCGAGAAATAAATTGCCGGACCACATGAGTTGGAAATTGCCCAAACAATATTCGGTAAATGTTGCAGGGGTCAAGAAAATAGGGCGTTATCAAATCTAGAAAATACGCACCTCCTTTCTTTTACATAAAGCGAATGTTTTTGGTTTTCACTACAATCGAACCATGCTCTGGCAAAAAGAGGCTTAATGTATCTCCAATCTCGTGCATTGGACCAAGCAGGTAATCATTCATTTTGTCTAACATAGGCTGAATCATGACCTGCAGAAAATTGACTGAAAGAAAAATGTTTCGGTCCAGGTCAGCCTGCGCATATTGTGCAGGCTGGCCTGGTCGATACTTTTTGCAAATGCATGAAGACCCCTTTTGCCACAACATGGCCCAGTTGTATCAATGAGACAATTCTAATGAGTGGCTACAACACAGGTTTAAAACTTTTCAGTGCCATATGCGAATGGGGGGGGGGGGTGCTTTTTCGGAAGATCTGGTTACACATGACGCCCAGTCTGATCTTGGGTCTGTACCGTCTGCTTATATTGTAAAACCTGTAAGACAAAAGTCTTTCCGAGTTTCAGTGGATTTTTAGCCGTTGAAAGAGACTGATTTCATTCGGTGATAGAAGAATTAATGGAGAACTACAGAAATACATGTATATGAGCCGTGCTCCGGCAAAAGGGCGCTTAATGCACCTCCGTGATGCATGATACCAAGCAAGCAAGTCGTCACATAATTATGGATACATAAAAAGCCACTTTGTCTAACAACCGACTGTGTTATAGAGTGGACTGGTCCTTGGGCATACAGAATATGACCAATAGCGAAAAGTTTCGGTCCAGGTCAGGATGCGCGGACTGCAGAGGCTGACCTGGGTCGATACTTTTCGCAGGTGCATTAAGTCCCCTTTTCACAGAGCATGGCTTATATATATATATATATATATATATATATATATATATATATATATATATATATATTCCGCTGTTCCTAAATGACACGTGTCTTTACCAAGACGTTGTAATGATTTTTTAACTATCCACTTATTCCGCTGACAAGCGTGACCGAGATTTATTTATTATTCAATGCATTTGGCAGCCTCTGAGAAAGAGACTTCTTGCGAGGCAAACTCGGCAAATAATATATGGACATCTCATACAACTGAGTTCTTCACAGATATTGTCCATATTGTAAGTATAGGCTGTTAGAATTGAACTAGCAGGGCATGGCCAACATTTGACATAAGTCGACCAGTTTATTATTCATTTCAGTGGCTTCGAGCTAGTTCGGATTTGCTCGTCGTAAATCTACGTAAACGCATGCATCATGATTCAAAACCGTATTTATCGATTAATAGGCAAATACGACTACTCACGACGATTTCCGCATTACCTATTTTACCTCAATGTAAAATGCAATGAATTAAAGCAAAGCTCCGCCCTGCCAGGTCAATCCTTACATGCCAAGAATAGATTAGACAATATTGGACAGAGTAAAAAAATACAAACAGATTGCATGTTCTATGGAGTCTGAACTTGATCTCCATTGTCTGCAAGTAAAAATGCTAAACATGATTAAGAAATTAAATTATAACGTGTTGAAAAAAGCTGGATGAGTAATCAAGTTTTATTGTTTGTATAATGGTGCAAGTATAGGATTTGCAATCGTTGGATCAAATGAGCTGACCTGTATTGACAAAGCATGCATTGGAATTTTGCAGGATTTTTTTCCAAACCTTACAGGTTTGCAAAGTGTTCTCTTCCAAACTGGCCTCATCACAGACATCATCATTTCCAGGGGCATTTCCTGGAATGATTATTTGGCCTGGCCAAAGAAAAGTAAAAACGGAATTAGCACCAAAATTGAAATTTCCATGGTTTAAGTTTAAGGATCAAGGGTTTTCTTATTGATGTTACACTATATCAGACGATTATACTGTTATTAAAACAATCCTTGCTTCGTAATTTTCAGTCCGTTTAGTCAGTTATTTGCATCAAATAATGCACTAAGTTCTGCTGAAAGCTTATATTTAAAGTTGATCATGGCATACCCTGCTTAGAGAAAAGGACATAAAAAAGCAATGCGTACTAACTTGATCAATGCTGTCTCAAAGGGATATTTTTCCATCTGTGCTTTTAGAATGGGAATGCTTTAAACATCCTATCCCTCGGAATGTCTGTGTTTAAGGTTGATAATTGCCAGCCAAGAGCGTAACTTTTTCTCCACCAAACAAATAAATAAATTCGCAAATCTTTCTTTGGAAACTCCACGGAAGAGACCCGTCTGTAATAAGGTGTTATTTAAAACGAAAATACTGACAGATCTTGGTCGTCTGTATTGTCTACAAAAGCTGTCAACATCAACAAAGGCGGTAAAACTTCAACAAAAAGAAAAAAACTTTCTACAAGCGTAATGAATATCTAGGTCAAGAGTGTGTTAGGGCTAGAAAAAGTATAATCTGATTACAAAAACTAAACCTGCTATTCTAGGGTCAAGTTTGATTTTTAGATCAAGTTAAAATGTCATCAAGCTAAAAGCACAGAACACTCGCCCTTGGTTTTGTTTGACATGAGATTTTAATCAAACAATCATTTTTTCCCCCCGAGCATCCTTGTATCAGCAATACGCATAATTGCTTTGAAAAGAGCTACGCTTTGTTTGTGATTCTTGTCCTGATTCGATTTCCTATTTATTGCAAACATTTTCCTAAATCTTGGAACTCAGGGGATGTTTGAAGAAGGCCAGTGCAGTAAAAAATACCTTGTTATCTTGATCGTGCTCGTTTGTTTGAATTGAAATGTTGTTCAACAGATTTAGTTTAAACATATTTTATTTGCAACATTTTACATACAAAATATAATAAGACAGTTACAAAATATACGTAGAAAATGCTACAAAATGGATTGGAACGAAAGCATAAGCTTATACTGTTCCTTTCAATGGATTCTAGATGGTATCAGTCCTATTTTATTCATTTATTAATTGATTTAACAAGTAAAAGAAAAAAAAGTGCCAAAAGGGGAAAATGTGTCAGTTACGGATGCTATAGACAGGAAGATCGTGCGATGTGGGATGCTTTCTAAACCAATATTAAGAAATAGACTCTGTTGTCTTTATACGTTCGATATAATAGCAAAACGAAACTATAGAATTATTAAGAGTTAAATAGATTTTCTTTATAGCTTGAACCTTTTGCTATCCTTAACAAAAGACTGCACTTCTAAAAATACTGTTACATTTTCTTGAAAGGTGAGGCTTTCGTCACCGTACAGCAGGACATCCAAACTGACAGTTGTGAATTTCTCAATAGTTGCAAAAAGCTTATTTCTAGCGACAGTATAATACCCACACTCTAACAGATAATGGTGACTAGTTTCAATTCCACCACATTGACACAAAGGCGAAGCAACTAAATTTTTTTGGAACAAGTCAGAATTTAGAGAACTACATTTATTACGCAGTCTAGTGTCGATAATTTGATATTCTCTTTCACCAATAAAATAAAGCTTATTAGGTATAGGTTTGTCCCTGTCAAGATATGTCTTAAAGGCTGCAAGGAAATCTAAATTTCTAATGTCATCGTGCAGAGCATTCCAATCGTCCACCACTGACGGAATAAAAGAATTCTTATACATTGAAGTTCTACATGCAATGCCTTGGAGATCATTAGCTCGTCGCAGGTTATAATTCGTAGAATTTCCAACCGTATCTGGGACTAAAGACGATAAATAAGCAGGAGTAATGCCCTTAATCATTTTAAAAAATAGGATTAATTTGTGTTTTTTCCTTCTATGTCTCAGCGATTATCATCCTGCTTCATTTGTAAGATAATCCAATGAAACTAGTTTAGTGCAGCCAGTCACAATTCTTGCCGATTCATTTTGAACTTTTTCAACATCATTTTTTAAGTACTCGGGAATGTTATCCCAGATATTATCAGCATATTCTAAGACTGGTCTTATGAACGAAAAGTAGATTATTTGTAGTGTGTGCCGATCTAGCTTAAACTTTAATGCTCTCATGATATTAACTCTATTCCATGCTTTTTCCAGTGTTATCTTTATATGATAATCCCAAGATCCATTACAGGAAAAATAAAGCCCAAGATGTTTGTGCACTTCTACGTTAGGTATATTAATATTTGACATGTTAAGATCCGGGTGGACAGGTTTCAGTAGTTTCTTTGATATGATAAGGGATTCAGACTTTGCGGGGTTGAATTTCACTAACCATTTCCTCGCCCAATTTTCAATTTTATGTATATCCGCCTGAAGGTTAGTAGCAGCCAAAACTGGGTCGTGAACAACAAGTGACAGACTAGTGTCGTTTGCAAAAAGATTAATACTGGAGTTAATGTCTTCAACTATATCGTTAATATAGACTAAGAATAAAATCGGACCTAAGATTGAGCCCTGAGGCACTCCTGCATTGATAAAACACGAGTCAGAAAAAGAACAGGGAAGCACCACTCTTTGAGAACGATTTGTAAGATAGTTTCTAAACCAATTAAGAAGTTTACCGTCTATACCAGATTGTTTCAATTTAAAAAGAAGACCCCTATGCCAGACTTTGTCAAATGCCTTACTTATGTCAAAGAAAATTACCCGGAATTCAAGTCCATCGTCTAAGGCTTTACAAATTCTATCATACAAAACTGATAACTGATTGACCGTCGAGTCCCTAGGCAAAAATCCCGACTGCTGGGGGGTGAAAAAGTCTGACTCTTTTAAAAAGTTAAAAAGATGTTTAAAAATAATTCTTTCGAATGTCTTTTCCATTGTGTTCAAAAGTGAAATGGGTCTATAATTCGACGGTATTGATGGATCACCTGATTTATATAAGGGACATACATTTGAAATTTTCCATAATACGGGGACTTTTCCGAAATTAAGCGATTGATTAAAAAGTTCACATAGAGGCCTAGCTATTTGATGAGCACACTCACGTAAAACTCGGTTACTTATACCGTCCGGCCCAGACGCTTTACCAAGCGGAAGGATATTCAGAATGTCTAGGACCTCACGCGGATTTATAACTAAATAGTTAAAGCTAACTCCCCGAGGCGGTCGAAAATCCGCTGGGAGTTGATTCAGTGAATCATCGATGGAACTCTGACTTGCAAAGAAAGAGTTTAGAACGTTTGCCTTCTCATGGTCGTCAACAACCAAAGAATCTGTAGCAGTGTCAAAAAGTGGTGGTATAGACGTACATGTATTTTGTTTAATGAGGGATTTCAATGTTTTCCACCAATCTCTAGATGTTAATTGACCCGATCTGAGTTTATTAGATACCATTTCGCAATGTGAATTTTTAGATTGACGTATAAACGAGATGATTTCATTTCTTAACTTTCTGAAATTAGACCAGTGCATAGCACTATTTGTCTTTTTAGCTTTTTTATATGCTCGCTTTCTCTGTCGGATCTTTCGTTTTATAGCAGAGGTCATCCACACTGGATCTAAAGGACGAATAGTTATTTCTTTCCAAGGGATATATTTTCCTGATACATAAGTTAGCAAATTGGTGAAATTCTCAGCGTGGGAATCGACATCGTTATCATATATTCTATTCCAATTAAAATGGCGTAACTCGTTTCTAAGTTCTTCATAATTCCCCTGGTCATATTTCCAGATTTTCCTTTTAAAAGTTTTAATCTTAGGTTTAATAAAGTTGAAGACACCAAAAACAGGACAATGATATCGGATATTATTATCAAGGCAAGGTTCTCCTATACCCGAAGTCAGGAGGGAATCCTTATTTGAAACTAGAAGAAGATCGATTAATGAATTGGAATTCTCTGTAAAATGGGTGGGTTCCTCGATGCATTGAAACAATTTATAGTGGCTGCATAGTGTTTGTATTTTATTAAAATACGTCGGATTCAACTGGTTAAAGTTAAAGTCACCAGTAATTATAATATCGCAAATATTTGTATCAGTAGCGAGGCCAATCGAATCTTCTATCAGGGAGGTGTATGCCGCGTCAGAGTTTGGTGGACGATAGAATACTCCATACAAGATTTGTTTTTTGTTGCAAAGCATAAGCTGGATCCAAATACATTCAAGACCATTTGGTTCAAGATCTGATCTCCTGATATAAGATAAGTTGTTTTTGATATATACTATCACACCCCCATATCTGTCATGTGTCCTGTCCTTTCTCTCCGGGTATTGGAATGATGGAAAGAGTAAATCATTAGTAGGACAGTTATCATTTAGCCATGTTTCCGAGAAGGATATGACATCAAACTGTGAAAATTCTGCATACAGTATACCTATCTTATTTTTCAAGCTTTGTACGTTATAGTGGACTGTGGAGAGATGATGAGAAATATTAAAAAAACTATAAATATCAGTTGAAGAAGTGCTATGGTCAAGATTGTTTACTGGTCCTGGATTTGGATGAACATCACCAGCCAAATAAATAATAAATATGACCCAAAGTGGAATAATGGTAGCTATAAAGCCAAGAATAGCAGATAATATGAAACATGACAGGTCAATATTCTGAGAATGTTTGTTACTTATAGTAATGCGATTCTTGTGATAAGGAAGTACTCTTACTTTTAGTGATGCTGATAGCCTAAGATCTATTTCTAGAGAAAAGATAAACACTGGGGATGAACACTGCATTACAATAAGTAGGAAGGCCATATAAAGACTAAGCCGAAATCTGGAACGACGCATCAGCCTGCGGTTAAATATTTTTTTACGTTTCATTCATGTTATCTTATTCTTTAAAACTAGGAAAAGGGTGAGGCACGAGACGCGTCTATTCATTTGAACAGTGAACTTTATCTGATTTTTCATTATGGTAAGGTTTAGGGAACATTCCATCCGCACGAAAAAGTGGAAAAACGGTAATAAAAAACTAGAAATGAGTATCGAAAGAACAACTGTACAGTACAACAAAATGATCGCGAAAAGTACAACGTGAAATATATACAAAAAATATGTAACAGGAATACAAGTATCTTCAGTCATGAAAGTGGTAAAAATCGTGTGAAAAACAGAAATATATAGACCTATACGTGGTTTGAAAAACGGACTCAAATATGATCGAAGTATCGAACATACAATGCATATCGGGGACTTGGCGTAAGACCATTGGAAATACCAAGATTATGTTAACTCAAAGATTTTCTCGTAAGGGAATGTCCCTTTCGGACGGTGCAGGTCAAGGATCAGGACGCACGTTCTGTGCAGCCTGATCCTGCCCCACACCACCCCAAGGAGTACTGAGTCCAGCAGCCCGTGGGCTGGTAGTAAGGCATAAATGCACAGACCGGTCCCAACCCACACCCTCCGCAAGACCGACCCGCGATGGCGGACTGCATGAGTCCTCCACCGCGGCCCATGTCCGCAGACAGCAGGACAGAGGCCAAAAAAACAGAATTGGAAGGACAAAATATAATATAAACTCGGGCCACCACCATTCAAGGCTTGACCTTCGATTTTACAACAATTCAGTTTTAGAATAAGTTCTTACAAATGTGGGCATTGTCACATATATTGTCAATAAATCCTTTAGGCCCAGTAAAAGCCAAAATATCTAAGGAGACGTAATAAGACGTAATGCTGCATATAAACCCACACCACACCACTCAAAAGCACGGAGAGCTCTGCGGAGACGGCAGTCCATCACCACGTAGTCCGATTGTGTACGTGTTGTCGGCGTGAAAAAATAGATCTCAAACTAAGGCAAAAAGCAAACAAAAAACAAAGCCGCCCGGCAACCTTAAACTAGTTCTAAAAGTACCTCAGCCGACAGAGACCAAACTCTTAGATCATAACTACGATGACAGACCGCTATCCCCACAGCAACCCCCCCCCCCCCACACCTCCAAATGGCAAGATATCAATTCAAATGCACTTGGAAAACCTGCTTTCTTACTTTTGGCCTTATTGTTACTTTATTAAACAATACTACTTTTTACAACAGTAATGTTAACATGATAATGCACGAAGATCAACAAAACAATGACAAAAAATATTATCCTTGTATTACCAGGCAGTGGTTAGCATGACAAGTCGACAGCGAATGATTTACAGCGCGGGCTTGTATGACATGGATCAGTCTGCACAAACGTGCACTCCGATCCATGTCCAAACCGACCATTCAGATAACGACGAAGCTGAAAGAAAACATTATTTTTGTGTTAATAAGCAGTGGTTAGGATTACAAGTCGATAGCGAATAACTTACCGCGTGGACGCTTTTGACATAGATCAGTCTGCACAAACATGCACTCCGATCCATGTAAGAAACGTCCAATCAGATATCAGCAATGCCAGACAAAAAGCATTATTCTTGTGTTACCATGCAGCGGATAACATGACAAGTCGACAGCGAAAAACTTACCGCGTGGACGCTTTTGACATAGATCAGTCTGCACAAACATGCACTCCGATCCATGTCAAAACCGTCCAATCAGATACCGACTATGCCAGACAAAAAACATTATTCTTGTGTTACCATGCAGCGGATAACATGACAAGTCGATAGCGAATAACTTACCGCGTGGACGCTTTTGACATAGATCAGTCTGCACAAACATGCACTCCGATCCATGTAAAAACCGTCCAATCAGATACCAGCAATGCCAGACAAAAAGCATTATTCTTGTGTTACCATGCACCGGATAACATGACAAGTCGACAGCGAAAAACTTACCGCGTGGACGCTTTTGACATAGATCAGTCTGCACAAACATGCACTCCGGTCCATGTCAAAACCGTCCAAACAGATACCGACTATGCCAGACAAAAACATTATTATTGTGTTACCATGCAGCGGTTAACATTACAGGTCGCCGGCGAATAACTTATAGCGCGGACTTTTTTGACATAGATCAGTATGCACAAACATGCACTCCGGTCCATGTCAAAACCGTCCAAACAGATACCGACTATGCCTGACAAAAACATCATCGTTGTATTACCAAACTGTGGTTAACAGTACAGGTCGCCACTTTCGGCACGGACTTGTCTAACATGGACCAGTCTGCACAATCATGCACTCCGATCCATGTCCAAACCGTCCAAACAGATACCAACGATGCCAGACAAAAACATTATCGTTGTGTTACCAAGCTGTGGTTAAAACTACAGGTCGCCAGCGAATAACTTACAGCGTGGACATTTTTGACATGGATCAGTCTGCACAATCATGCACTCCGATCCATGCCAAAACTGTCCAAACAGATACCAACGATGCCAGACAAAAACATTATGGTTGTGTTACCAAGCTGTGCTTAATACTACAGGTCGCCAGCGAATAACTTATGGCATGGACCTTTTTTGACATGGATCAGAATGCACAAATATGCACTCCGATCCATATCCAAAATGACCAATTAGAGACAAACAATGCCATACAAAAACATTATCGTTGTGTTACCAAGCTGTATTTAACATTACAGAACACCAGCAAATAACATAAGTCGTGGACTATTTTGACACGGCTCAGTCTGCACAAACATGCACTCCGATCCATGTCCAAACCGTCCAAACAGATACCAGCAATGCCAGACAAAAAACATTGACCCTGTGCTACCAAGTAGTGGTTAACATGACAAATCGACAGCAAGTAACTTACGGTGTGGACTTTTTTGACATGGATCAGTCTGCACAATCATGCACTCCGATCCATGTCAAAACCGTCCAAACAGATACCGACTATGCCAGACAAAAAACATTGTCCTTGTGTTCCCAAGCAGTGGTTAACAGTACAGGTCGCCAGCGAATAACTTACGGTATGGACTTATTTAACATGGATCAGTCTGCACAAACATGCACCCCGATCCACGTCCAAACCGTCCGATCAGATACCAACGATGCCAGTCAAAAAAACAATATCCTTGTGTTATCAAACAGTGGTTAACATGACAAGTCAACAGCAAATATTATTATAGCGCGGACTTTTTGAAATAGATCAGTCTGCACAAAAGTGCACTCCGATACATGTCCAAACCGTCCGATCAGATACCATCGATGCCAGATAAAAAACACTGACCTTGTGTTACCATGCAGTGATTGATATGACAACTCAACAGTAAGTAACTTACGGTGTGGACTTTTTTGAAATGGATCAGTCTGCACAATCATGCACTCCGATCCATGCCAAAACTGTCTAAACCGATACCGACAATGCCAGACATTACAGTTGGTACAATTTTTAATATATCTGGATAATAAAGAAACATGGAGCACGTGCGGATCATTTTTACAGCGTATAAGCAGTCTATGAATACACACAAGATCTAACTAATCAACTATGGCACGTGCTGTTCTGTAACAATGCTTTTTGTTTACAATTCATAACTTTAATCCACTGCTTCGTCTATTTTTAGCAGGCTTGGGTTTTCCTACTTAACCCCTATCCACACAGTCCCAGACGAAATTCCTGACATCAATTTGGAAAGGGGAGATAATGCTAGATACCAGCCTTCTCTGCCCCTTCGACAGTTTTCTATACCATTGAGTCACCAAATTCAAAATTCTATGACTCGATCCATAAAATCGACATAGAGTTTGCTTTTAACTATCATTACTGAAAATATTAACAAAAATCAGTCCCCAAACTGAGGTATTCCAAACCTAATTCACACCATCAACTGCTAAGTCAGCTATCACAAACATCACAAAAAGATAAGAACGGACTGGCCCGTAGATTAAGTATTAACCCTTACCCTACCATATAAAAGAAATCAAACTTACATACCAATTGTCGAGACAAAATAAAGCTTTCTGTATTGATTTTTGAAGGAACTATATTTTCTTAACAGACAGCGCAGGTCCAAGATCAGACTTCACGTTCTGCGCAGTCTGATCCCGACCTACGATGACCGCAGAAGCTCAGTGCGTCTGTTTAGCAGCCCAAGGGTCAAGACCCAACTTTGACGAAAAATCATCGTACGGTTTGACTTTAATAGATGGACTGTTTTCCTTAAGTTTCGCAAGGACGTTTCCATTTGTTGTCCAATAACTGTGTAAATGACCCTTCTTTTTATGATCAGACAGGGATTTGACTAGTCTGTAGTTAGCACCAGTGAGATCTTCACATACAAAAACTTTGTCCCTGTTTTTCTTTAAATTTGATTTTGAGCGAAAGACCTTCCACTTAGTGTGGTACGAGCAAAATTTAACTAGAATCTGCCTCTGTTGGTTGTCAAATCTGCTGGGGCCCACTGGATGACACCGGTCGATGTCAGCCTCAGATATTTTACTTTGATCAGGATTCAGTAAGTGTGTGTTAATAAAGCTCACCATTGCTTTCGTCATATCATGTTCCTGAAGTTTTGGGTCCAGCTTCATATTGTTAAACCTAAGGGAATTCCTCCGACCATATTGCTCAATATCATTTAGACTTGTTTTAATTGAAATGTTTTCTACAGTAAGTTCCTTCACTTTACTAGCAAGATTGTTAACCTCTGTCGACTTCTCAATAAGCTTCTTCCTCTGATCATCAATTTGCAACTGCTGTTTGTTAATTATCACTCTTTTAAGATTCCTGTTTTTATGGTGTCGATAGCCGATGTCACTGCTGTATCAATTGCCGATTTAACAGTCGGAACTATTATACTTTGAATCGCCGGAGTGATTGACGATATTAGAGAAGGGTTGTTGAAGGCTTCAATCAGAGATTCAGCTGACAGACTGGGGGATTTGGATTTGCGCGATGTCTGTGCACGCTGCTTCACATTGGTCCTATATAAAGGCGAGGCTTTGCGTTTAGACGCAGTAGGAGTAGTTGACGTACTAATATCCATCGACAGACTTTGTTGACTAGACTGAGACGTTTGAGACATAGTTTCATTGTATTCAGATGTCTCATTCAACTCCTCAATTATTTCTGATTTAGATTTAGATGCCATATTCAGCTATGATTAATGTACAGCACCGCAGTGTAACTTTAAACAACACAGGCTTAGGCACAAGTATGTATATAAATGAGTAGAAAAAGTTGGGAGTGTTTACACCTTTAGTGCACGTGTAAGACACAGATATGGTATTATACCTGAATAAAGCGCCCCGTGTGTATTGTCACTCAAAATCCTTTGTCTTCAACAGATTTAAAGTACAGTGTTGCAAAACTGGCGCTTAGACAAAGTCGTTTTTTGAGTAACAAGTATATCCATGTTCCTTCATGATCCTTTTGAGAAAGACAGTTTAAATTTAGATACCATGCATCGTCAATCCATAAAAGTATGTTCATTCGCATATTCAAGTGCACATTTCGGTCAGTTCAGTTTAGATATGTTCCGGGCGAAAACTTGTTTGACTGTATATCAGCCATTTCTACACCCCTAGCAGTGCTAAGAGCAGGTAAGATGCCTGACACAAGGGAACTTCCACCATTATTGGATCCAGTCAGCGTCAAGTCGAAGACAGGCCGGTATGGGGATGGACTCAAGGAAGCAAGTCATTGTTTTTCTGCTAGAAACATCGCTCATACCCGATGCTCATAATGTAATGAAATTTTCCAAGCCAATTTCCATATGTTGGTCGTCGATCTGTCATTTGGTTTGAAGACAATATACCCTATAATTACATGAAATGAATTTGTCACGAATAATTATCATGACGCATGCATTTGGTCATCAATCTTGACTGACATTTTCCGTTCTTCTTTCATCATCCTACTAAAGTTTTTCCACTATCGTAGAACGGTGAACAAAAATGCGTCCTGTATATAAAACAAGTTTCGAAAGATAATATTCCTTACGGGTTCTATGCAAGAAAATACCTGCAATTATCTCAACGTATCAAAGTTTCCCCACAAAAATTTTCGAGTACTTGCTTTTTTGATACAGGAAAATAATTCGCTGAATACTATGAATATCATGAAAATAGTGTATCCCAGTGGTCTAACATGTAATGTGCTGCTATCACGTTAGAAAACGATCTACATTTGATTGTTTTGATAGTTATTTGCAGAAGCAGTGCTTTCGTTCCTTTTCAGTAATCAACAAATACAGAACATCACATGAAACTCCAGGTCAGCTACTATTGGGGAAAAAAATCTTATTCTTATTTCAACTAATTTTTCATTTTCAAAGTAACACGATTTCTGATTGGCTAAACCAAAAGGTTTAGCCAATCAGAAATGGCTTTTCTGTCTAAATTTAAATGTAGAACAAGAATTTTAGAATCGTTGGTGAATACCAACCCAGGGCTAGTTGGATTTTAATTGTGATCCTTAGTATACTCTTGATGTTATAAAACAGGAAGCGAATACCGTTTCCGTTTCCATTTCAGAGCCTGTAATACTGGTATTAATCCTGATGTACTTTGAGATAGGTTTCGGCTATAAAAGGAGAAATTGCGAGCACTTTCTCCAGTTGTTACCATATTGTATTCATAATTAAAGACTACAATATATTTTTGAGCGTATAAAATGGATTATGCTGCCGATTGAACAGCAAGTTTCAGAAATCACATTGGGTGTAATGACTTAGCCTGTAGGCTATATGAATGATATGGATATTTTCAGTCAAGACAAAAAAATCAAAGCGTTGAAAGCAGTGGTGTGGTATTTGTCAAGGGAGCAATTGTGTGGAATTAATAATTTGAAAAATAAACAAACAATAATGTGGGGCGAACAAGCCCGGACGAACAAGCCAAGGGACGATCAAGCCAAGGGACGAACACGGTCAGGAGACATAACTAGGTGTCACACCGGTAACTTTTTGGCTAATTGAAAATAGAGTAAAAATCACTCTCTTCGACTGGCTGCTGCTGATTCCCTGACGAAGCGGCAGCCTAGCAGTTTTTTTCTATCACATATATGTCCAATGTCCTTCACAGAAAGGTGCAGAAAATGGCATCATGAGCAATGAACTTTTTCGCTATTCCTCTTCAAACACATCACCCCTCGGAAAATGGCTGTCAGTTTAGGCCCTCACTGGTGATAGACCATGCCTCTTTGCCAAGTCACAAACAAAAAATAGTCCTGAAAGAAATGCAAAAAAGGCATTTATTCTCTGCAGAAATAATCAAATCAACTTCAGAAACACATTTTAGACTTGCCCTATCATCTTTCATGATAAAACAGTGTGGCAGAAGTGCTAGACATCAAATTTTCAAGTGGGACTACTTTTGGGTACTACGACCCGGAAGCATTCCGTTCTGGTGTTACACCTATTTGTAACGGGATTTTTTGAAAATTGACCTTTCCTTGGCTTTAATCGATGAAATGGACTGAAACAAGATTAACACAGCTTACGGAATTGAAATCTGACCATTGTACGGAAAATGAGACCAATTTTCAGACATCTAATATTTTGCGGCCAAGACAAGACAAAACACTAATTTTAAGTTCCATTCACTATCAACTGCTAAAAAGCCATATCTTTCACAAAACTTCATGGATTTTAATGAAATAAAAAGTATTTTATCCCCCAACCTTGCTTCTTTACAACAAATACCAAGAAAACTCATTTTGAAAGAAACAGTGTATGAAAAGGAGCCCCCATGAGGCAAGAAATGCATAATTTGGGGTTAAAATCTTGCAATTTTCATTCAAATTTTGCTAACAAGTCTGTAGAAAAGGGACAAATGGCCAAAAACTTCTGTTTTCTAATACCATTAATTAGTTTTAGACTAGGAAATAAAAAAACATTTACATTTAACAGCATTTTTCCATGTTACATTGTGATTTCAACATTCCCCTATTAATTTCTTGAATCAAGCAAATCTGACATCATCAGTGCAACACTAAAGAGATAAATAGCCCTAACTATGCCTTATCATTGAAGAAGAAGAAGAAGAATAACAACAACAACAACTACTACTTCTTCAACAACAATAGTAACAACAACAACAACAACAACAACAACAACTACTACTACTACTACTACTCATATTGCTACTGCTACTAAGTATGACGGGATAATTTATCGAAAAAATGGTGTTTTGCGCTGATCTGAACAGTATTTCGGCATATCACAATGATAGCTGACATATTTATGTATGTCCTGGGCTCAACCAGTACTGGGCTGGGGCTGTATAGTGTCTTGCCCAAGGACACTCCCACAGAAAACCCACTGCTTCCAGTGATGCTTGAACTTGGGGCCTCCAGTGTACAAGTCCTACACTTTAGCACTGAGCCATGCAGGACCCCATGACAGGATAGGGTGGTGTAGGTAAAAAAAAAACAAGAATTGAGACAGAGCAAGACATAATGATCATGCAAGTGAATGCACTGCCTGGTGTATAGCAGCAACATTGACAATGGTCTGATGCTGACCAAAACAAAGAATTCAATGAGAAGGGCAAACAGAATTATTGGACTTCCACCACAATGTTTAGTCACACCCAACTCTAATTCCAGGTACCTTACCCAACTGTGCCATGACAGAGACAGAGAGAGAGAGAGAGACAGACAGACAGACAGAGAGAGAGGGACAAAGAGAGAGAGAGAGAGAGAGGCAGAGAGAGAGAGAGAGAGAGGGAGAAACATAGAGAAAGAGAGAAAAGACAGAGAGACAGACAGACAAACACACAGATAGACAGACTGATTGACTGACTGACAGAGACAAAAACTGAGTGTGGCCTTGTTCCTTATTCTTGTTAGAGCTTTGCAGACGACGGTATAATTACGTCACTTGCAAGAACATTTGCACAGCAGATGCATTATGGCAGTTTCAGTTGTAAACAGAACTAAAGAAAATTAAATTCTAATAAAATTCTAAAATACCTGTTGATGGTAATTTTTGTTTAAAATCCATATTTAGTGTCATAACAGCTGCTTGTGTTCCAAATTTCGTCCAGTTCTGCCACTTGATAAGGTCACAGTCACCATTTCCTGTTTTCGGATCTCGGCTTAACTAGGTGTCACACCGGTAACTTTTTGGCTAATTGAAAATAGAGTAAAAATCACTCTCTTCGACTGGCTGCTGCTGATTCCCTGACGAAGCGGGAGCCTAGCAGTTTTTTTCTATCACATATATGTCCAATGTCCTTCACAGAAAGGTGCAGAAAATGGCATCATGAGCAATGAACTTTTTCGCTATTCCTCTTCAAACACATCACCCCTCGGAAAATGGCTGTCAGTTTAGGCCCTCACTGGTGATAGACCATGCCTCTTTGCCAAGTCACAAACAAAAAATAGTCCTGAAAGAAATGCAAAAAAGGCATTTATTCTCTGCAGAAATAATCAAATCAATTTCAGAAACACATTTTAGACTTGCCCTATCATCTTTCATGATAAAACAGTGTGGCAGAAGTGCTAGACATCAAATTTTCAAGTGGGACTACTTTTGGGTACTACGACCCGGAAGCATTCCGTTCTGGTGTTACACCTATTAGGTTGTATGTATCATTGCGCCAATAGAAGGCCATTACGGGTATAGATATTTGTAATTAAAAAAGGAGTATTCCCATGATCGATTGCCTAATCCAGTTTATTTTAATACGCCGTTGTTAATTATATATCTGAGTGCTATCGAAACACTTGTCTTAGAATAATTGAATTTAATTGGGTTTACTTCCTTCGGTTTTGCACAAACTACGATACATGATTTTCAAAATACCGTATTGAACTCATTGTGGCACTGTCTTCGACAAATGCCACAAAAAACACACACACAGAAAGTTTTGGGTATATGAAGCATCAATATCTTGCATCTGTGGGAAATTCAGAATGCCAGAGCAAACAGAGTGTTCTGCAAAGTCTTATATTAATCTCAACAGTCGATCAAGTTGCCAAGCATGTCAAGGTTTTAGGTAGCCTTATCAACTCCTCTCTTTTCATGACTCGGCTTATTTCGAACCCGGATGGATAACAGTTTTGGCGTATACTTAACGGTGAATGGGGTCAGCGATTTGTGCGTAACGTTAGGTCTTGCACAACTAGGGTATGAAATGCGGTAAAAACAAAACAAAAACACAAGAATTGTTGTTTACAAACCATTGCAAATGTAAAACACCTTAAAAAATTTCTTATTTAACCTTTTTGCTAAGCTTGTAAAGTCTTTTTACATTTGCCAGGTGACAAACGTTTTGTCATCTGTTTTGTTCTCCATCTCGACCTGTAGAACATTCTTTCAGAGAATGTGCTACAAAAGCCGTTAGTGTTTTCCATCCTCCTTTCTTTATGTATTCGATGCGTTCGGGCATATCCTGTTAAAGGTATTTTTTTGAACGCTCGCCCTCTTTTCAGTACATAACAAATGGTAAAAGAGACGGGAATGCCTTCATTATAATTCTAAGGAGAGTCATTAGGTGCTATGATACTTTCATTTGTCATTTCTCTTCACACTATAAAAACTAAATGCTGGGAATATTCATAATTGAGCCATGCGCTGTGAAAAGGGGCCTTAATGGATTTGCGTATCGACTGAGGGTCAGCATGCACAGTCCGCGCAGGCTGTCCTGGGCGGACTCCTTTTGCTTTTGTTCAATTCTCTGTATGTCCAAGGACCAGTGTACCTCATGATTCAGTAGGTTGTTATACAAAACGGATTTTACGGATTTACGGATGTACAATACTGTGATGACTTGCTTGATTATCATGCATCACGGAGATACAATAATTTCTGTTTTGCAAGAGCCTGTTTTCGTTGAAGGATCGCATATAATTATGAATATTTTTGGCCCTATACTTACGAATTGTGCTGTAGACACTGTAAAGTTCGAATAAGTAGTTACCTTAAAGCATTTATGATTTGTACAAAAGTATGATGGTAGAGGTATCTAAAAGTTTACTTCCTTTTTTCTTTAACTCTAAGATTGTCTTATACTCATCCTTTCGTTTAACTCTTAAGTTGCTAAGTGCGACTCACTGACCTTTTGCGGACAGTGCAGATCAAGATCAGACTGCAGAGAACGCGCAGTCTGATCTTGGATCTACACTGTCTGACAAGGAGATATTGTTATCCAATAAATAAATTCGAAATAACAGTATTCGGGTTTATACGTCCGTCTTGAAAATTTCATCCAACTTATTTAACAGGATAAGGGTTAAAGCAAGAGTAAACCGAAATCGTAAAAGAAAGCTGAGACCATACTATGCATTTTTCCCCGCTGGATTTCAAATTTGTACAGCTTATGAGGAGATACCGTAATTATTCAGTGTGTAAATAAGATAGGCTTGTTGACAGACTGAATAATTACAGTATCTTCTCGTAAGGTTTAATTATAAGGTCAGAATATTTAACGAAATGCACGACAGTGTGGCCCCCAAGGTCGGGCTGTGCAAATGTTCGAGCCATGCTCTTGCAAAAGGGGTTTAATGCAACTCCGTGATGCATAATACTAGACAAGTCATCAAATAATTATGGATCCATAAAATCCATTTTGTCTAAACAGCCGACTGAATCCTGATTGAGAATGTTTCGTGGATATGCATAAAATTAACCAAAAGCAAACAGTTTCAATCAAGGCCGACCTGGATCGATACTTTTCGCAGGTGCATTAAGCCCCCTTTTTTCACAGAGCACGGTGCATATTCAAAAACTCATTTTATTGGCATGCATTTCACAAAGTGTAGACAAACAGGACTTTAAAGAGTACGTTGTTAATTTGGTTACCGAAACGACCTTGCTGTCAGTGTCATATTTATTCAAAGGGAGAACACCCTTCTTGACATTCTGATCACCGAAAACCATTTTCACTTCACCGTTATTTATGAATTTTACTCGAATTAGATAGTTTTTATGTGTTTATAGCTGCTTTTGTAATACTGGCATCTATTAGAATATTGATGAGCAAGATAAAATAAAAGCGCTGTAAAATTTCAATTACAGTTGTCAGGCACAAGAAATACTGTAGCAATATTAATACACTGAAGTGCAAAACAGTACTAGTTAAAGAAACGTATGACATGCACGGATTTGAAAGAAAAAACACTTTAAGTTGGTTCGAGTAATTGCAGATTTATTTTTTCAATTGAGCAGATTTGAAAAATCACGAATTTTAACCCTTTCAGTGCCATAGGCGAAAACAGGAACTTTTGCGGACGGCATAGATCAATATCAGACTGCACAGAACGTGCAGTCTGATCTTTGATCTATGCCCTCCGCTTGTTTGGTCATGCTTCCGGAGACTCAGTGGATTGTATTTACAACCATCAAAAGAAGCAAAGTGTGTTTATTTGGCGCCGAAAGAGTTAATGCATTTCTATTGTTGCCAGTATAAAACAACAATGACAAAATAAATGCAAATGGACGATTCTTTTTCTATTTATGCGTCTAAGCATTGATTCGTTCCCAGGAAAGCCTGAAACTCTCATCAGCTGACAAGTAGGGAAATATTGTACAAACGTATTACCCCATTACTATAGAGTCTCAGTGTATATCAATCCTAGCCCTTAACCCTTTACGACACAATCCCGAGTTTTAAGAACCCTGATGAAGTAACCTTTTGAAAACCTTGTGGGAAAGGGAGAAAATGCTGGTAACCAGCATTTTCTCCCTTTTCCACAAGGTCATCTACACATATACAATTACCACCATTTCGGCTAAATTTAAAATGCCGTCTGCAAACACTTTTAATTTGAACCAGTCTGGAATTTTGGCGTTTGCTAAAGAATATTTAAAGTGCTGTTTACAACTGCAGATGCCGTTGCAGTCAGTATAGATTAAGATCAGACTGCAGAGAACGTGCTGTCTAGTCATGGACCATTTCAGCTAAATTTAAAATGCCGTCTGCAAACACTTTTAATTTGAACCAGTCTGGAATTTTGGCGTTTGCTAAAGAATATTTAAAGTGCTTTTTACAACTGCAGATGCCGTTGCGGTCAGTATAGATTAAGATCAGACTGCAGAGAACGTGCTGTCTAGTCATGGATCTGAGACAGCCTGGACTAAGGCAATCATTGCAAATATTTAAGGCTTGTTTCTAGACTGAACACGTCAATTGGGTTTATTCGGCGCTCGACGGGTCAAAAGAATGCAGTGGATACAAAGAAGGGATATCTGGCAGGAAGGGAAATGCTTTTCCTGAAATGTACGCATGACGTGGGGGAAAACGCTCAGTTGCGTGTAGCAAGAATTTCTTTCTTTCTGTTCATGTTTTCATAAGTTTTTATTACTAGAACGTATATAAAGGTCGTATTTGTTCAACAGTGGACTTATTATGCAATATTAACCCTTATGATGCTAAATAGGTGAAACGAAAATTCCTACTCAATAGTAAAAACCTAAATATTATAAATCCAAGATAAGAATGCATGTTTTGTGAGGTCTGATCTTGATCTACGCGGTCTGCAAAAGCGCCTCGAGTCGCGCCTAGTAGCCTAAGGGTTAAAAGCAGAGGCATTGATTTACGCGTCTTTTTTGTTTGAGGTCAAAGGTTGCGTATGTACTAGTGAAACTGTTTCACCAACGACTAAATAATTTTATTAGTTTGAAAAAACGAAGACCAGCTATCTGTCTGGCTGAAACAGAGAGCCTCAGCCAATCAGATTACTGGTCTTGGATGTTACATCTGGGTCCGTATACACCATTTGGTTTAGCCAATCAGAAGTTGTGTTACTTTCAGATTTAGCAAATCTTGAAGAATAAGTCTCAGAACGTTCTTTAGAATGGCTGGTGAATACCGACTCTGGAATCAAATTTAGAACGGCTGGTGAATATGCTTTACGTGACTGCTAATATTGTTACCTTCTGTACGTTTTCATGAGAAGACACCTTATTTTATCCCATGTGTTTTTTTAAATCATTGAGGGAAAAGAGCACTTACTTGTTCTAGCTATTGCTCCTTTCCCAAATGTATTTCTAAATCATTTAAAAAGATTATTACTCCTTTATGGTCACTTTTTCGAAATAATTATATTCCCAAAAATAAAGTGCACTTAATGGGAAATAAAAATAATTGCCTGTAATAGGAACAGTTAGTAAATAGGGCCCATCGTGACCGATGTGAAAAAAGCTCAAATACCGCCTTAGGACAGGGTCATAGGTAACAAAGACTATTGTCCACTAATAGTCCAAGTGTAATACTGTTTTCTTACATTATCAAATAATCTATTAGGCAGTTTTATGATTATTTTAGCTTCCTTTCCTTTTGTCAGCTTGGTTGTAAGTTACTTCATTATACGCTAAGATTTTAAATTCAGTGCTAATATTTACTTTACCACTGTCAGTCGAATTTTAAACTCCGATGAAAAGACCAAGATTTCATTGTAATGATTATTTTCGTACTAATTTTGAAAGTAATCGTTACTTTGTTTTTATAACGAATCACTAAGAAAATCGATCAGACTAGAGAGATTTTTTTGTAATATTATTTCAGTCGATCAGACTAAAAAGATTTTTTGTAGTAGTATTCTTTCATATTTCATTAACCCTGTACCAGACGATAACATTTTAGTCTTGTTGCTATTGAAAGCATCTGCAGACGACAAAGTAAATGTGGTTAGCATGGCGGGCCCGTCTTTGAGGGACTGTACAAATTTCCAATGACTTTTTTACCATACAGCAATATTTTAGACTTGTCCCAATCGACAGATTTTGCAGACGCCCCTTTCATGTGGCTGAGTTCTACGAAGAGGTTACAAAACATTGTGGAAAAAGGAGAAAATGCTGTTTACAGCATTTTCTCCTTTTTCCACAATGTTTTCAACAGGCCTTCTTGTCCAAGGTCGTTAAAATTCAGGATAATTTGGTAATGTGTAAAGCTTCCTTCTAAGGGATAGTCAAAACAAGGGATCGTTAACCGGGCTGGTATAATGCACCCGCTATTGAAATCTGGAAAACATTGTGGTAAAAGGACATTTGTTGTATTGATCGGTGTGATGGCTATAAAATTAGAATAGTTCGGTTCGGTATTATCAAAATGAAAACAATTGATTTTCGATCCAAAATCTGCTCAAACATTATTCAGTTATAATGCGGGGCCGACCCATCTATCCATACGTTCCTGGAGTTCCTTCTACCAGACCTTTACACAGCAATCTTTCCAAAACACTAGTAGCTTTCCCATATAAATATTGTCGATACGTTGTGGTTAAAAAGGTATGAGAGGAGAGGAATAAAGCCTGTCACCGTGACTAATGATCATGGATAGAAATTTGCCGAACCAGCGACCTACGGGTTTAGAGCCGTGTAGGTTAAAACTGTATTCTCTTACCGACAGAGATTGAGCAAACTGGGTTGGTTCGCAGGGGACTCTGAAGACAATGAATCCTCAGGCTTAATGCATTAATTCAAGTTAAGATGATAATAATGATATCAATTGTGGTCAATGGTCAATGGAGAAATAGTTTGTTATGAGCAGTTTCGGTTTTTTGCAACATTGTTTTAAAGTGCGGTTCGCTACACGATGCAGTAAGTTTTCCGCAGTAGAAACTGGGTTGGCCTTCTTACCAAACAATCCCGGGTTTTAAGGAACCCGGGGAAAAAGCCTTTTGAAAACAATTTGGGAAAAGGAGAAAATGCTGGTAACCAGCATTTTTTCCTTTTCCCAAAATGTTTTCCAAGCTTTAGAAGGCAAAGTCAATCATGTTAATTACGTGCATACTGCCTACAGCAAATGCCTTGAATTTCAATTTTGACAAGTCGAAAATTTTTAGTTTGGTAAAGAGTTAAGAATCAGTTGAAATGCCGAACTACAGTAAGCATAAATGGTTTAGCTACACCGCCTACGTTTTAGTTCAATTTATCACGATTAAATTAATCTAGTGAATTTAAGAAATCCATTTATACATAAAAATCTGACATTTCGGACCTAAAGCAGTCGGGACATTTACGTATATACTGTGGCGTTAGAAAATGCCAGGTAGGCCCCGTTTTCGTTCTGCGTTGCTTTATAGTATGAATTATTCAAACCTTAATTAAAAAAACTAATTCTCTCTCTCTCTCTCTCTCTCTCTCTCTCATTCTTTCTCTCTCCCTCTCTCTTTGTCCTTCTGTCTTTTTCTGCCGATTTCAAACATGTCTCTTTTAGTTTGTCGGTCTATCCGTTTGTCTGTCTGTCTGTCTGTCTCGTCTCTCCCTGTCTCTGCCTCTCTATGTCTTTTTCTGTCTCTGTCTCTCTCTCTTTGATTTTGTTTCCTTTCCTGTATCTTTGAAATCTCTCTCGTTCTTCTCTACGCTTTCTATGTGTCACTTAAGAAACTTCGTTTTATTCGTACTTCGTTCGTTCGTTCATTAATCGTATACCTCCTTTGCTCGTTAGTTCCTTCGTTCATTTGTCGTATCTATGGGTGTGAAAACGACAGAGCCTTTTTATTACATGTTTATAAAACTTATCAAAAGCTACAGTTTTACATATCAAAGCAGTCAGCCCATTCAAACTTATTTAAACCTTAAAGCAACGTTCAAGTGAAGTGGAAATAATTTATTTATTGGGGAAAACATATTTTTTTAAACATTTTCGTTTGATCAGGAAGTCTTATCGATATGTTGCCAGCTGTAGAAGATTTGCTTTTTGTTGTTTTCGGCAGACACCCTTGAAAAGATTTGGACAAATTGTTCGCTACAAAATAGAAATAGTTGACCCTTTTGGCACCAAGTTGAATTTGTGTTGCTTTTGTGGATGAACCACATCAAGATCAGACTGCACAAAATGCATAAACCCTTTAACCCACGCGAAGATTTTAGTATATTGAATTCTAAAAAAAATTAAAGCTCTCTCTCTCTCTCTCTCTCTCTCTCTCTCTCTCTCTATATATATATATATATATATATATAAAAAGAGAAATGACACTACAAATAGTTTTTAACGTGCCAACCGGTTTCGCTTTCGCTCATCAGGGCAACGCTTTAATGAAACATCGTAACTAACGTCATTTTGACGTCATAGAACAACGGTTAAATACAGTTCAATTTTGGACGAAAAATGTTTATGAAATATTTTTCCTTTGATACTCTAGATGAAACGTCGGGTGATTTGCATTTAAAAAATGGCAAAATTGAAAATTTTGGATCTGTTTTACAACAACTATCTAAATGAGAACTCAATGGTATTTGTCTTGTTGAAGGGTCCCTAATCTGTTGATTATGTATTGTAATTCTATTTCTAAGTTTATCGCCTGTTTGACCAATATAAAACTCTTGGCAGCCATTGCATACTAAAAGGTACAAACAGTTAGAAACTTTACAATCCATATCTTCTTTAACAGTAAAAGTTTTATCCTTGATTTTAAATTCATTTCCTTCGATAATATGTTTACAGAGTCCACAGCGGGACTCATTGCATTTTTTCACAGAAGATTTTGAAGTTTTGTCTTTGAATTCTGATTTAATCAAAATCTGTTTAAGATTTGGAAGTTGTCTCTTACCTTTAATTAATTTGGTATTACTTAGTATTTGTGACATTGTTCGATCATTTTCCAAAATTTCAAAATTATTCTTAATAATTCCAAATAACTCTCTGTTTTTAGGATTAAATGTCGAAATATATGCCATTATATTGTCATCATGTTTAACCTTTACCTGTAAGAGAGTATGTCTTGGAATATTAAGAGCTTTATTTATACCTGCTAAGATTACTGCTTTAGGGTATTTTCTTTCAATTAAAATGTTTTCAAGTTCACGTAATCTTAACTGTAGAATTTTTCTGTCAGATACTATTGTGCAGATCCTTCGCGCTAGGGAGAACGGAATGTTGACCTTGTTATGTTTTGGGTGACATGACCTGAAATTCAAATATATATATATATATATATTCTTTAAATAAAGTTTTATTTCAAATGCCAGCTCATGTCAAATCCTAAGCCTGGCATTCAGGCCCTGCAGTTGAGTCTAATAAACAAGGCACACAACTACTGTAGACTCGGACATATTATGTTGTTACTTGCTGTTTATCTAAAATACAGGATTTTTTAAAGCTTGAGAACATTATAATTATGAGCGTATTTTTGTTTTGCAGTTTTATTTTATGACTTTTTAAATGAAAATGCTCTGTTTAACGGACTGATACCAGTTTAGTCAGATCCTATATATCTTAACGCCTCTTAAGACAAATTTGCTGCAGACGATGATTTGAAAACACATTAAAGTAAGGTATTGATAACCAATATTAATTACTGTTTAACTCTTAACAACATAGCAAAATTTTAGATTTGCCCAAGTTCAAAGCATTTGCAGACGTCAGCCTAAATATAGCTTAAACGATGGCATGCTTCCTTTGAAAGGTAGAAAACATTGTGGGAAAAGGAGAAAATTCTGGTTACCAGCATTTTCTCCTTTTCCCACAATGTTTTCCATAGCCGTGTTTCTCAATGTCATGAAAACTCGGGTCTATGTAGTTAAGAGCTATATAAGTGAATATATTTTGATAGCAAAAGAATAAAAAAAGATGCTCATTGCGAGCCAAGTTACCATGGATCATAATGTAAGACCGCTGCAAATAAGAACCGTCGAGCGAAGTTGTATTTGTCTGCTCCGATATCTAAGGGAGATAAACGCGTTTTGTTACTTAATCGGTCTAGCGCATTTGTCGCACTTGAATTAGTTGATTTTTTTTTTTCTGACGTAGCCTTATGCTAATTGTTGTTGTTGTTTTCCCCCATTTATTAAAAGTGAAGTTAACCTTTAGGCAAAGAGCAACTCACTGTGCATTTTCGGAGAGAGTCGGTCCAGATCAGACCGTGCGAAGGTCCGTTAAAGTGATGTTTTTTCTCTGTTAAAGTAACCTTCAAACGGCAATATTTCGGATTTTACTATCGACTTAAGAGCGTTTGAAACGGTGTTTCCAACAAGCAAGACAAATACAAAGTCTCTGTCTGTCTGTCTGTCTGTCTGTCTGTCTGTCAGTCTGTCTCTCAGTCTGTCTCTCTCTCTCTGGGATTTTCAATGGAGACAGCCGTGGTCAATTCCAAAATTAATGAAGTCTGTAGATTACCAGTTAACTTATTCTATTGTTTGATCTTTAACACTTCAACATGTACAGACACCTTTTTTGTTTGTTTGTTTTACAGCAAAACACAAAAAATAACATAGTGGCAAACAGCGAAATTACTGGTTACGAACAGCTTCTCCCTTTTCCCCATCCCCTCGGACGCACTCAAAATACAAACAAACAAACAAACCATATAACAATAGCTTTACTGTTAACATGTTGGTAGCACTTAAAAGAGCAACCTGCATTGTCGCTAACCAATCTGTACAACACATATATGATCCCTCCACATCTTAACCCTAATACAAACACATATACATGTTAATAAAAGAAAACGTCTGCTCGTGTTGCTCTCTCAAAGCTGAATGAAATGAAATGCTTGTCCACGTAGCAAAAACCCTAGAAATCACGAGCTTCTACCTTTCCATACCTATATTGAAGCGTCATCGCAAAAGGGGAAAATAATTTTCCACTAATTCGATACTCAACGTGGAAAATTATATTTCCCTTTATGTTTACACTAGTACTAATGTAACTAACCATAATCAAAATCCATATTTTGCACGAAAAGTTTTAGCCAAGCCTATAAGATTTAAAAAAAAATCACCCGCGTTTTAGAAGATTATATTTTCAGCCGACCAAAGAGGTCGACTTTATACGAGTATGTATACATTCAGTGCTGAAAACTTTAGCCACACATTGGACTTTGAACTGATAGCTTTCGTATTTTTACTGGAAAAGGAAGAATTGCTCTTAACGTAAGAACACGTTGATTTAAGCGTTTCTCCTTCTCCCCATTGGTTACAATACAATTTAGGAGAAATTCATTCACCTTTCTTTAAAATGAGCCACACTCTGTGAAAAGGGGACTCAATGCATCTGCGAAAAGTATCGACTCAGGTCAGTCTGCGCAATCCGCGCAGGCTAACCTGGGCCGATACTCTTCGCTATTGGTCAATTTTCTATATGTCCAGGAACCAGTCTACATCATGATTAAGTCGGTTGTTACAACAATGGCTATTATGGATCCATAATTATGTGATGGCATGATTGGTATCATACATCACGGAAATGCTTTAAACCCCCTTTTGCCAGAGCATGGCTCTAATCTTTCTCCTTTGTATCAAGTTTATTAGTTTTCGCGGATGTTTACCGATCAACCACTTCGGTAATGATCACCATAATTGTATAGCTGCACTGACCCTTTACGGTATTGTTCAAAAATTGCTGAGGGCCTCCGAAGTTTGATTTGATCGCTTTTAAGATAAACATTTCACCACATTTCATTTTTCACACAGCAATAAAATATTCATCGACTCACACCAGCGTCACTGATCTAGATGGTTTTTAACTTTGTGATAAACAGATAAATATAGACAGCCATATTATTTTCATGTGATAAAACGTTAAAACAAATGGACTTTGGTAAGAATACTTTATTTTCTTAATTTGAATGGTGGAATGATATCTCTTGACAGCTCTTCCATACAGATAAATAGGATTTTTCAAAGTAGTATTAGGGAAAAAATGACTTGAGAAAACAATGTAGCATCTGCTCTGATTGCTCATACGAACAATCAGAGCTTCTGTAACAAAGTTTTCTCACGGATTTATATATTTTGTAAGACTAGGTGGTGTACCATATTTACCGCCAAATAAAACCACCAGACACTTCAATGTAGAAATGTGACCCTTATCATTGCTATGTCATGGTTCCTTTTGTCTACAGGGTTTCAGCAATGCGGACAGTGTAGATCAAAGATCAGGCTGCACGTTTTGTGCAGCCTGATCTTGATCTAAACTGGCCGCAAAGGCAACCATAGTCGTGAAAGGGTTAACTTATTCTTTTCTGGCTTTTGTAAGTTTCGGGGTTTTCTTTTGTTATCGAATTATCGATGTATTGGAGACCTTTGTATTACTGGAACAGTCATACCAGTTGCTTTGACAGAGATAGAATATTTATTTTCATTTATTTATCATCGTTCTATTTTCATTTTTGAAATGTGACATCCTTTTTACATACATTAAAAAGGAAAACTGCCACATTCGAATGATGAATCTTAATTGTTTCATTAATGAGTCATACTCTGGAAAAAGGGGGATTAATACATCTCCATGATCCATGATAACAATCTAGCCATCACATAATCATAGATTCATAACAGCCACTTTTTTTTTATCAACCGACTTAATCATAAGGTAGAATGGTCCTTCGACATTCAGAAAATTGAACCAAAGCAAAAAGGTTTTGGCCCAGGTCAGCGTGCGCGGACTGCACAGCCTGACCTGGATCGACTTTTTGCAGATGCATTAAGCCCTCTTTTCACAGAGCATGACTCAAAAATATATCAAGTAAATAAATATGCCAAATCAAAAGTACTTAAAAGTGACACAAATAGGAGCCCTTGAAGAGAGGGGACAACTTTGTATTCAGTTACATAGAAACCATTGTGGCAAAAGGTAAATTCTTTTTTTTTTTTAAGCCGTTGCTCATTTTTAAACATGGCTTGTAATAACAGTCTCGGGGTTGGGGGCGCATAGAAATGGGCCATGCTCTGGCAAAAGGGGGCTTAATGCATCTCCGTTTTATTTTGACAAACAACCGACTGAAGCATGAGGTGGAATTATCCTTAGACATGCAGAAAATTTAAAGATAGCGAAAAGCATCGGCCAATGTCAGCCTGCGCGAACTGCGCAGGCTGACATGGGTCGATGCTTTTTGCAGATGCATTAAGCCCGCTTTTCACAGAGCATGGCTCAAATGTTTTATTTATTTTGATCAAGATATTTGAAAAGAACATAACTGCGTTGTTCCGAAAAGAAGATCTCAGAAAGAAGTTCTTAAGTCTCCTTCAAGTCTGAATTCTGGTGTTAATTTGTTGGCAATACTTTTCTTGGCTTTTAAGACCGACAAAGATTTATCTTTTTATCTTACTTTTATCTACTATCAAGCCTATTCCTTCCTTCCTTCCTTCCTTGCTTCCTTCCTTCCTTCCTCCCTCCTCCCCTCCCTTCCTTCCTTCTCTCTCCCTCGCTCTGTCTCTGTCTCTGTCTGTCTTTTGCCACGTTGTGGACACTATTCATTTATATCCAAGTATTATCAAGTTTAAACGTCAAATTGAGTACACTTTCAATGTTGAAGTTTTGGTTATTTTCTTTCTCTCTCTGTCCTGTCAATTAATCCTTTACCAGACAATCTCGAGTTTTAGCGACCCAGCGGAAGAAGGTTTTTGAAAAAAATAAAAGATAAAATTTTGGTCACCAACATGTCCTCCCTTTTCCACAACGTTTTGAATTATTTGAAAGACAAATTCTATCAGTTTAGCCATATTTAATTTTTTCGTCAGAAAATGCTTTCAATTTAGACATGTCTCTGGCAAAAAGTTAAGTGCTTAGATCCGGGTTGAACTACAGTTTAAGTTTTAGCTATAAACGACACGCTTTGAACTGTTATTAATATAGACCTGGGATGGATACACAACATTTATTTGGACCATTTACAAACATATTCAATATTTAGATGACAATTCGAGCTTGATGTATTTTACCATCAATTACTAAATGAATACAATTAATTCATATTAATAAAATAAACCGCATGAGAGCCTATACTATTAGTCCTCCGAATAAATATAAAAACTATTTTTAGAACTAGAAACAAGCTTTTGTGGCATAATGTCAAAGCAAAGTGGACGGTGTAGATCAAAGATCTTGCTACACGTTTTGTGCAGTCTGATCTTGATCTACGTTGGTCGCAAAGGGAAGTATGGTTATGAAAGGCGCTTTTAAGTTTAAAACCATTTTCACAGCCCAGTTTTTATTGGCTTTGGAAGCTTTATTGTTTTTATTACATTGTCATAATAGATTAGCTATTAGTGTGGTTCAATAACCCGAGACAGCTTTAGGGGTGTTGGCCTACGTCTAACGTATATCGACCTTTGGTACCTTTTCCGAAGACAGTAAACCAACATTACCTGCACATTCGTGCGGTCTGATCTTGCTATACTCTCTTCGATTATCAATTTTTTGTTTAGGTCTTTATTATATATATATTTCAAGAATCAGTCAGGATTCTATTTTTTTATAACCATTGGTCGGTTGTCTCGATTAAAATAGATAAGGGTTCAGGTGGCTTTGTGATATTTATAGATGGTGAACTAATTTCTCAAGCCCTAACTCTGTCACCCTGTATCTGAGCCATGCTCTGGCAACAGGGGGCTTAGTGCATCTCCGTGATGCACGATACCTAGCAAAACATCAGATGATCATGGATCCATAAATGCCATTTTGTCGATCGACCGACTGAATCATGGGGTAGACTTTGACATGCAGAAAATTGGGCAATAGCGAAAAGTTTCGGCCCAGGTCAGCCTGCGCGGAATGCGCAGGCTGACCTGGGCCGATACGTTTCGCAAATGCATTAAGCCCCCTTTTCACAGAGCATGGCTCATATATTTTTCCTTGAGTTACGCTTTCCTTTGCCTAGAGATCAAACCAAGATCAGCCTGAACGTTCCAGCAGCCTGGTCTTAGTTTTCTCTCATGGATGCCCAGATAGATTTACCATATCAAGCCCTGCCAGTTGCTTGTTATTGCATATTGGAAATAGAAATTTTTTTGGCATTTATTATGAGTCATTAGATTGCTACATTTGTTTTTGTAGTATCCAAATGATGTCTTGCAACAAATATTATCAATCTAACTGAGCCATGCTCTGGCAAAGGGGGCTTAAGCATTAAGCTGCTGATCGCGACCCACTGACCTTTTGCGGAGAGTGTAGATCAAGATCAGACTGCACAGAACGTACAGTCTGATCTTTGATCTACATTGTCCGATACGATATTTTCTTTCCGGTGAAATCAACTTTGAAACCGCAATGTTTGGGCTTTTTAGTAATGAGCAGAAATTTGTGTTTCATTTATTTAGCAGCTTAAGTGTTAATCATTAAACGCATCTCCGGAATGCGCACGTCATCACATAATTATGGATCCATACAATCCATTTTGTATAGCAACCGACTAAATCATGGTGTACACTATGGAATGCCATAGCAGAAAATATTCAAGATATAAAAACTCTATCAAGATATTTAAAATATTCAATCAAGATAGTTGCAATTATACCAAAATGATATATAAATTTGATATATGACAGCAAAATTATCATATCAAAACATAAAACCACTTCAAGACAAATAAATATACTTCAAGATGTAAAAACAGCATCAACATTTTAAAAACCAGACCGAGACAAATAAATATACTTCAAGATGTAAAAACAGCATTAACATTTTAAAAACCACACCAAGACTCACGTGACCAATCAAGACTCACGTGACCACAAAATCCACGATGTCATCACTTGGCGAAAAGTGTCCGTATTCCGTGATGATAGGGAAACAACTTGATGAAATTAAGAATTGAGACCAGAATATAAGCTAGAAATTACTTGCCTTCATAAAAAAATCATTTCTGGTCACTCTCATATCAAAAGAATAACTTAGATAACTATTTTCATGTTCAATGTGCATAAATAAAGAACATACCGTCGGCCTTCTTGTGCAAACATGGCGTGACCTAATTCCGGTAGCTCGGTAGTATTTACTGCAGAAAGTCTATGATCTTTGCATTTTTTTGAGAAGTAACACTACTTAGCATCAAGAAAAAAGAAGTAGATTTCTTTAACATACGATAATTAGTTTATTTTCCGGTGTATTTGTCTTGTATTTGTCTGAAATTCAAGGGCAATGAGACATTCGAATATTGGTAAGCGTTATGAGCAGAAATACCGTGTGACGTCATCAAAATATGTGCTCTACGAGATGTACACAAAAATCACCGGTTCAAGGACACTCACGGAATAAGGACACTCGACGATATATGCACAGCACTTCTAGTAATACAGGCCTACCATACATACGATACGGTATCTGGCATTGCCATTGCATTGTTACGATTGTGTAGCAAAAAGTCAGACTACAGGCCTTCAGTATCTTTTCAAATGCCTGTGTCTTTTCTGTCTGCATTTCCTATCTGTCTGTCTGCCTGTTCGTCCGTCCGTGTATATGTATGTGTGTCTGTCTGCCCTTCGTAGGTCTATTCATCTGTCGGTCTGTGCGTCTGTCTTTTTGCCTGTCTGTCTGCATCTTTATGTCGGCCTTCCTTATGTCTGTCTGTCTGCTCATCCGTCCGTCCGTCTATATGTATGTGTGTCTGTTAGTCCGTCCGTCTGTCAATATGTAATCGTGTCCGTTTGCCCACTGTGTGTCCCTTACTCTGTCGGTCTGTGCGTCTGTCTGTCTTTCTTTTCTTTGGCTGTCTGTCTGTGTCTTTCTTTCTGTTGGTCTTCCCTATATCTGTCTATCTGTTGGTCCGTCCGTCTATTTTGTATGTGTGTCTTTGTGTTCGTCTGTCCGTCTGTCCATATGTATGGGTGTCTGTCTGCCCTTCGTTGGTCCGTTAACCTTTCGGATCTTTTGGAGGATCAGACTGCACAGTGTTTTTTTGTCCGTCTTCCCATGTTTTTCTATCTATTTTTTCGTCTGTTCGTCCGTCCGTCCGTCTGTTCATGTGCACGTCTGTCTGTCTTTTTCTCCGTGGGTCTGTTTATCTGTCGGTCTGTGCGTCTATCTCTCTTTTTGTTTGTATGTCTGTGTTTATCTGTCGGTATTCCCTATAAATGTCTGTTTGTTCGTCCGTCCGTCCGTCCGTCCGTCTGTCTGCCCTTCGTGTGTCCGTTCATCTATCTGATCTTTAGGAGGCTCAGGCTGCACAAACATGCAGTATGATCTTACACTTTATGCTTTAATGAATGAAACAACATCACGGACATTTGAAGGGTCATCTGAAACACTCCTCCTGAGGTCTTTCATGAGATCTTGGAACTGCGAATGTCTAAAGAGCCGAGTAACTTCGTCTGGGTGGTCCATGATTAACGTTAATACGCCGAATAAAAAATGACAGTGTGACTGTCAACAGTCAAGGAGCAGCAGTGTGTGTACGTTCTTTTCGCCAAGTGATGACGTCGTGGATTTTGTGGTCACGTGAGTCTCGATTGGTCACGTGAGTCTTGGTGTGGTTTTTAAAATGTTGATGCTGTTTTTACATCTTGAAGTATATTTATTTGTCTTGGTGTGGTTTTTAAAATGTTGATGCTGTTTTTACATCTTGAAGTATATTTATTTGTCTTGGTCTGGTTTTTAAAATGTTGATGCTGTTTTTACATCTTGAAGTATATTTATTTGTCTTGAAGTGGTTTTATGTTTTGATATGATAATTTTGCTGTCATATATCAAATTTATATATCATTTTGGTATAATTGCAACTATCTTGATTGAATATTTTAAATATCTTGATAGAGTTTTTATATTTTGAATATTTTCTGCTATGGCATTCCATAGTACACTACTCATTTGAGCTGCAGAAAATGGACAAATAGCAAAAAATTTCGACTCAGGTCAGCATGCGTAGATCAGCTATATATCACCCTTCAGTTATTTTATCATTTCCCCTTAAGTATGCAGTTAATTTTCAAATCGAGTAGGCTCTGAGCCAGGGGGAACCATTACTTGTCTCTTTGCCAATGAAATCTGGTGAGAATAAGTTTTACATTGTTTTTCATTGATTTCTTGCTAATGCAGAGCGTGATCAATGACAATGTGCTTAGACCTGACAGTGCATTATGTCATTTTCATGTTGCAAGACAATAAAACTACATGCATTATGGTTTAACTATCATTTTGGTCTTAAAATAATATGTACATGCGCACTTTTGAACGGGTGTAGCGTGTAAACAGGCTATTTGCATGTGATTAACCTTTTCAGTGCCATAAACAGCATAGATCAAGATCAGAATGCACATAACGTGTAGTCTGATTTTGGATTAATACCGCGTGCTTGCTAGACAAGCCTATATGATTGAAAAAAAAAACAAACGCTCTGAGAGTCAGTGGAGTGTCTTCCTAGCCGTCGAAAGATATCGAGTTAATATGAGCTATGCTATGTGAAACGGGGGCTTAATGCATCTGCAAAAAAGTATCGACCCACGTCAGCCTGCGCAGGCCTCGCAGGCTGACATGATTCGAGACTTTTAGCTATTGGTAAAATTTCTTGATGTCCAATGACGACTCTTCCTCCAAATTCAGTCAGTCGTTAGACTAAACGGATTTCATGAATCCATAATGTGATGACTTGCTTAGTATAATGAATCACGGAGATGCATTAAACCCCCTTTTGCGAGAGAATGTCTCATATATTTTGTGCTGTAAAAGTTTTAAAGAAATGACTAATTCCTCCTAATCTATCAATTTTCATCTCTATCGCCTACATGATAAATCATGGCTTAAAGGCGTAAGACTGATGTACATTTTTTTCTAAGAGTGCATTGTACAGTAGCACAATAACCTAGAAAAAAGTTCAATTTTGAAAATTTAGAAAAAAGAGTGATATATTTTTAGCTGTCGGAGGGATTGTATATGTGGCACTGGAAGTCTTAATGAGAATTTAAAAAAATGGAAAATATGTGCTCTGGGGTCCGTATTCACCAACCATTAGTAAGAACACTCTTATTGTTATAATCCAGAACTTTCTAAACTTAAAGTAACGCAACTTCTGATTGGCTAAACATTTGGTTTAGCCAATCAGAAGTTGTGTTCCTTTCAAGTTTAGGAAATCTTAGAGAACAAGACTAAGGATGTTCTTAAGAATGGTTGGTGAAGACGTACCCTGGCATCATTTTAGTGAGACTTACAAAATGTCTTCAGTAATTATTAGACGTTTTGAAAATCAACTTGATAGATAAGACTCATATTTTCATTACATAAAGGTCACAATAAATCAAACCAGAGATCGTTTTATCGTATAACCTCCCTTGTTGACTTTCCAGCGTTATATAGCCATTACGAATTTTCTTATCTTATACATCATTAAGATAAGCGAAGATACGTGACGTATTTGGCAAAAGCTCTATAATCATATGCATCAGTTTTAAAAGATTGCTAACCAAGATTTCTCTCTCAAATTAACTATCTGATGATTGTGACAAAGCTGTGAATTTTATCACCTTTAGATTCAAAAGTTAATCATAATCTGCAAAATCCTTAAGAACTGTTTTTCGTTCGTCATGTATACACATGTCAAGGAAGCAAACAGGCTTCATGTAATTTAACTGCATATGTACACGCAAGCCTATGTTTTAAGACATAATGAACTATAATTCTTGAAATACAATTTTATTACATAACTCCCCTTGTTTTCAATGTAAAATAGCCATTACGAATTTTCTTGTCTTACACACCAAAATTCCTGTTAGAAATTAAATGTCAAAACTAATGATCGTGACAAAGCTGCACATTTTAGAATCTTTAGATGTAAAACAAGACCGTTATATGCAAGCTTCTTTGAAACTATAAACCTGTCAAGGAAACAAATAGGCTTTATGTAAATTTCAATACACAGGCACATGTAGGCTCATATTTTAACACGTCGTGAACTATAATTCTTGAAAAACAGTTATATGTAAAAAGAATCTGACATTCGTTGGCTTCTGAGGTAAAATTTTTATTAAACTCGTCCACAGAAAATTGTTATTAAGCTCACCAAAGGCTCACTTTATACCATTTTTGTAGAATCGTTTAATAAACTTTTATCTCAAACACCAGTTCATGCCAGATCCTATATCTGAGCCATATCTGGCGAAAGGGAGTTTAATGCAGCTCCGTGATGCATGATACCAGTCAAACCATCACATAATCATGGATTCACTATAGCCACTTTTTAACAACTTACTGTATCATGAGGTACGCTGGTCTTGGACATACAGAAAATTGACCAATAACGAAAAGTTTCGACCCAGGTCAGCCTGCGCGGACTGCGCATGCTGATCTGGATCGATACTTTTCGCAGTTGCTTTAAGCTCCCTTCTCACAGAGCATGACTCATATCTCAAAAGCCAACTCATTTCAGATCCTACATATCGTCATCGAAATGAAAACCAATGGTTCATCTGGATTACAAAAACGAAGGGTGGGTTTTCTTATTAACTTATTCAGCGTCAACGACATAAACTCGACGGCTAAAATTACACTACACTGAAACTCAGAATGACTCTAGCCAGGCTTGATTATACAAGCGGACAAAATCGATCCAAGATTAAACTGCGCGTTCTGTCCAGTCTGATCTTGATCAATGGCGTCCGTGGAAGCTCAAAATGTCTCCTATGGCACTGAAAAGGTCAAACACGTTCATAAAACGATTCGAAAACCATTAGATGTGCGTCATATTTTCATTGCATTAAATTCTCACCAAAGATCGTAATCTGCATCAAAATGAAAATCAAAAAGTATTTTAGATTACAATAATGAAAGTCGCTTATTTCATTGACTCCCATGCGAGTGATTTACCCTGATTTGGATCAATATGGCGGTGCATGCTGTCAGGATATAAAGCTATTACAATACAAATAGAATATTAACGTATGGGGTCTACAGTTTTAAAAAAAAGCACATGGGGAAAGGAGCAATTACTTATAAAGAAAGAACAATTGTGTCTTTATCTGACTGTTTTATGGCCCCGAAAAATAAATCATATAGTTTTCGTTCGTCCGTCCGTCCATTTTCGTGTCCGGGCCGTAACTTTTTTCCCATTTTCTTCATCAATCCTAGACGACATGGTATATGCATGGTTGAAATTCTATTTTTGCTCAATTGGCAAAGACGTGTGCTTCCGTCTTTTAAATATCGCTGCATTCTTTTCAAATTACCTATAGAAATAGGATATTTTTGTGAATAGCTAGTTTGTTTTTGGTTTGTTTTGGAGTTTAACGCCGTTTTAACAGCCCAGGTCATCCCATGGCAGTCAGTGACGCACCCATATGCTTCCTAGCTTTCTCACACCAGTACTGACAAAACTTTCTTTTCAAAGCCACCGACTACTTTTCTCACGTGCATCAGAGGTGAGAGGCGAAAATCGCCGGAAAGAAAGTTTGCCTCAACCGGGTATCGAACTCGCAACCACCAGGTCACGAGTCAGATACGCTAACCACTGAACTACCCGGGCGGGCTGTGATATATATGTTTTCCTAGTTCTAAATTCCAACGAAAGTATACGAGATTAATAGACACCATCAGGTTTGGATAATAAACGAATTAGATATTATAAAAAATACTCTGAACAGTTTGATTGGTAACCGGCGGATATTGAAGGCACTTCGTTTTATGGAAATAGATCGCGTTTTGTTCTCTCTGATGTATATACTACTAAAAGCTCTATGTACGTGAAATGTAAATATTAAGTCAATGAAAAGACTAACATATTTCAATGTCAAGTCTCCTTTGGTAATGATAACTCACAAAGTGTAAGATGATGTAGAACTTGAGTCAAGTATCCAGGGCTTAAAAGTACCTCAATTTCTCCCCGGCGCCCTGAGTATAAAGACCATGAGTCTTCATTGGCGCTTTGAAGCTTATGATGACGTTTACCGTTATGCCAGTAAGGTTTGGTACGCAGGAACTTTTTACAGGAGAAAGTTGGTAAATGTCCGATTTATGCTGGTGTACCTTTTTACTGTTGTAATATTTTACTACGAAGTCTCTCGTTAGAAAACCTGGTACCACTGCCACAATTAAGAACCAAAAGAAATCACTCTCTTGAATGATATGGGGAAAATGTCAGCATCCAAGCATCATATCGAGCGACTACTCCTTTTCTCTACAACCTTTCATAGTTTATCTATTACACAAACGTAAAATATCAACCGTCTCAATTGTCCCGGGTTAATGCCAAATCCTCCTTTTTACTGTAATGTTTTCAAGTTATTAAAAAAAAAAACGGGAAAAACGTGGTTTATACGGGGCGGGGGTGCTGAGTAGAAATGATGTAATCTCAAGATGATGGATGGAAAACGGATGTGTTTGTTCCATCAACTATGGCGTCACGGCAATTTAAAATTCATTTTGTACGATCGAGAACCTCTCTCCCATCATTCTTATTCACAACTAAAAAAATGATTGAAAGCAAAAGTATCGGTGTCGCCCCTGACTCTGTATTTAACTCTTTACCAAACGACAAACTTTTTGACCGGTCCAAATTAAAAGCGTTTGCAAGCGACAGAACAAATGCTGATTACCAGCATTTTCTCCTTTTCCTACAATGTTTTCCTTGAGGTCGTTAAAACTCGGCATTGTGTGGTATACGGTTAATTCTTTGCACAACCAAATGATTTAGCCAATCAGAAGTTGTGTTACTTTCAAATGTAGAAAATTTTGAAGAATAAGACTAAGAACGTTCTTAAGAATGGTTGGTGAATACGGACCCAAGACTTTTAACTACTTTTGATGTCCCCGAATAAGAAGGCGTAACATGCATTTTCTCTGTTTCCAACAATGTTTTCAGCCCTTTCAAAGCCGAATTCAATTATCTGAGCAACAATAAATTTGTCTTCTGCACATGCTTTCAATACGGGCAAATCTATAAATTTGTCATCTGGTGGAGCCTTTAGATGTTGAATTTATAACCCAATGGTTCTGCGCCCGTATTCACCAACCAATCTAAATTGTATTCTTGTCTAAATCTAGATTTTGAAAGTAATGCAACTCCGGATTGGTTCAACTATTCAGAAGTTGAGTTACTTTCAGAATCAGAAAGTTGTTGAGAATTAGACAAAGATTGTTTTCAAGGACAGATTTCGGTGAATACAGGTCCTGGACTTTGTTTTCCGTTGGCGACTCTAGTAGTTTGGAAAGGTCTTTGCACCAAATACTACAGAGCCATAGTCTAGTAATTGTAACAACCTCAACATACACAAGAATACGTCAGTTGAGGCCATGATATTAGAGAAAAATTATTGAAAACAGCTGAAAATGACATTCAAACAAACAACCTTCAGTCTTTCTCAGCTGCAACCAAATTGTTTACATCATCATGCGGTTATCATTTTCTCGAAAGCTTCTTTAGTTCAAGAGCTTCTTGCCGCATTTCGCCCATAACAAGCGGGCAAGCCCGTATACATTGACTGATTCAGCAATGGGTGTGGACAATAGGCTGTTCAAAGTAGCCAACACTTTAAAACAGAAATGTTCAAACCCGCTTGATATGAGCCATGCTCTGTAAAAAGGGAGCTTAATGCATCTGCGAAAACTACCGACCCAGGTCAGCCTGCGCACTTCGTGCAGGCTGACCTGGGCCGAAACATTTCGCTATTGGTCAATTTTCTGTATGTTCAAGGACCAGTATACCTGATGATTGAGTTGGTTGTTTAAAAAAAGTGGCTATTATGGATCCATAATTATGTCATGGCTTGATGGCTATCGTGGATCACAGAGACTCATAAGGCCCCCTTTTCACAGAGCACGACTCATATGTAATACAATAACGTAAACTATCTGAATCGATCAGTCTAAGCTGTAATTTACAAAGCTATACATATCGTAAGAAAAGTCTTGACCACAGGAAAACCATCGGAGCAACGCATGACATGATATTCGACCAATGATATATCTTGATTTATAAATAACAGTTATACTGTCAGTCAGAATAACTACAGTCCGTCAGGAAGACAGAAACAGCTGCTAATCTATATGTAACTGAGAGGCGCTCCAGCAAAAGTGGGTTTAACGCATCTCCGTGATGAATTATACAAAGCAAGTCATCACATAATTATGGATCTATTTTAGCTAACATCCGAATGAATCATGAGGTCGAATGGTCCTTTGACATGCGTACATTTGACCGATTGACAGGACTGCGCTAGCTGACTTTGATCGATACATTTTGCAGATGAATTAAGCTCCCTTTCTCAGAGCATGGCTTATATATGGCTAATAAAGGTTCACAAAGGTAAATGATAAAGTAATTAACTGACAGGAAGTATTACATTCCTATGCGCATACATATATATAAGCTTTAAATGAGATCTGTCATACTATTCCGGAAGCGGGTCACGGTTATCCGGAATTATTATTCTACGAGGTTTCATTGTTATGGGATGGGCCACAATTGTACAATAATTTCCGTTCATTGTTTCCGGCCGTGCGTTTGACGAGGATACTCAGATAAACCACGCTATAATAGCATTTCTTGGACCATTATCTGTAACTTATTCAAATTGGAAAGTCGAAGATTACTATTCACATGGGATAAATTTCTTTTGTAGTGGAACTAAGTTCCTTATCATATAGCCCCATGTGCATTTATCAGTCCGTTGATCAGCAATATTTCTGCTTGTTCATAATATCCACGGAAAGCTTATACTGCAAAGAACTTATTGTTCATCGAGGACTTCTCTTTTCGGGGATGGGGGGGGGGGGGGGGGGGCGGGGAGGAGGATTTCTTACAATGTATTGTATGGTGTCGATCCAAGGCAAAATGGGCATGATCTGTAATCTTTGAGACCAGCAGAAAATGTTTTGCAGCCTTACAATTTAGGTATTAGCCCAAGCTTGAGTCGGACTGCTAGATATCTGATTGAAATAACAACTTTCCATGTTGCTAAAGCGTTAAAGTACGGAAGTCTAAGACACTTTAACACAATATAAACAGTACCATTTTTTAAATATAAACGATGAACAACATTAAACCAACTGAATATGATTTATTAGAAACCAGGGCGTGTATTTACAAACCAGACTTAATTGCTTTCTTAGTCTAGTTATAGATATGGAAAGTAAAAGTACTTCTGATTGGATAAACGATTTAGCTGTGTTGCTTTTAGATTTAGAAAAGTCTTCAGAGTTTTTGCTAAGAATACAAATTACAATAGTTTGTGGATACGGGTCCATAAGAACTATTCTTAACGCTTTTACTTCATGATAAATTGTAGACTTATTCAAATTGAAAGCATCTGCAAACGACAAGTTAAATGTAACTAAACGCATATACTATTTGACTTTGCGAAAGATTGAAACCATTTGGGGGAAAAACAGAAAATGCTGGCTACCGGCGTTTTCTCCTTTTCCCATAATGTTCTCGATGACCTTCTTCCTCATGGTCCTTAAAACTAGGGATTGTTTGGTAAAGGGTTGATAAACCATTTTTCAGTGTGAAAACGGTGAAAGAAACCACCATGAGTTCCGAACGCCCGTCGGTTTACACCAGATGTACCTTTCTTTTGCATGGAAAAATAAAGTTATGCATTTATGTATGCGATTGTCTGACAAAAACAAATTTCTATGTCATCCCTTTATAGATGAACCATGCTCTGTGAAAAGTGGGCTTAATGCATTTGCAAAAACTATCGACCCAGGTCAGCCTGCGCAGTCCGCGCAGGCTGGCCTGGGCCGAAACTTTTTGCTATTGGTCAATTTTCTGCAAGTCCAAGGACCAGTTTACCTTGTGATTCAGTCGGATTTTGGGCAGAGTGGACTTTATAGATCCATGATTAGGCGATGACTTGCTTGGTATAATACACCACGGAGATGCATTAATCTCCCTTTTGCCAGAGCATGGATCAGGTGTGTTTGCCAGCCTTTTTAGATAGTTCTGTCTATATATAACAGTTTATCACAACCGCTGTTTTGCTTATTACCCTAAAGACTCTATTTAAACATGCCACCAACAAATGCAAGTCATAAAGGAGAAACGATAAAAAGGAAATGAAAATGTCTTTTTTGAGTGATATAGACAACAAAGTGAGAAGACAAGCAATCTCTCTCTCTGAGCAGTTGCTCCCATCATCATTTTACCAAATAATCCCGATTTTTAACGACCCAGGGGAAAAAGGCCTTTGAAAACATTGTGGGGAAAGAAGAAAATGCTGGTTACCAGCATTTTCTTCTTTTGCTACGATGTTTTCTGTCCTATCACAGACAAACTCATCAGTTTGGCCACATTTCTCTTTTCGACCGGAAGTGGTTTTCAATAAGGGCCAATCCAATTTATCGCTGTTTTGATAATGTTTAACCCTTTACCAAACAACAAAATTTGTTGCTTGTAACACAAAGGAGGGGCATTTTACAGGACGGAAATTTTGTTTGTATGGCGTTTAAAGCCATTTCAACGTTATTTCCGTTACAACGCGACCACCAGGGAGCCTATGCTAGAACCACTTTTGTAATAACACACCTATCCATGCTTTCTTGGAGTTTATTCGTGTAAAAATTATTCCAAGCCACTGGCTACTTTCGCACATAACTACCGTCGAACGAATGGTCAACGGTGAGAGAGAAATGAATCCTACCTTAAAGACTATCATAAATCATCGGAAGGAAATTGGCCGAGCTCGTAAATGAAAATAAATGCCTTTTTAGGTTCATATTGAAGACATAAAAGGACATGAAGTAATTGCCTGTAACAAGTGCTACCGGAAATACTCCTTCCCCACAATATTTTCAAAACTCCTGTGTGCATGGACCTATGTAAAACCAGCCTAAGTAAAGCTATATTAGAACCTCTTTTCTAACTGTATACTGAAGTATAGTAATAGGACAAAGGATCGCAGACAAAGTACTGTTCATTTCTCTCTCTCTCTCTCTTCCCCCCCCCCCCTTCCCCGGGGAATCAGAATGTAAATTTAGTTGTAGATACCAGTACGTGTCTTTAATAGATCGATCTGTTTCAACCCTTTGTCGCTAAGTGCACCTTATGCTAACTGTGTAAATCTAGGTTGGGATCTACAGTCCATGCTGTCTGATTTTGGATCTACACTATGTGATAAAAATGTGAACTACTCTTGACAAAACGGCATTGAAACTGCAATAATTTGGTCCTATGTATTTGTCAAAAGTGTTCTTTTAAGATACAAACCTGACGCCCTGTACTGACGGAATGAATTTGTATAACAGCAACATTTCTGATTTGAATATTCACGTAAAAAATAGTTTTTGTAATCAAACCACATCAAATGTTAGACCTGTATTTTACTCTTTACCAGACGACAAAATTGAAAGTGTTTGCAGACGTCAATAAAATAAAACAGAAATTGTCATTTATAATCCGCTAATGTATTTCTATAACCAACCCAACAGCATGAAATAATTAACCCCATTGTATAGGTTATACCTGGAACTATTACTAGATCTATGACTTTAGGCAATGACTTTGGTATATCAAGAGCTGAAAGAAAATTCTGTATTTATAAACCGTTCTAATTTGAATTCCAATTCTAAGTTTGAGCACCAGTCATCTGACTGGCTTAGATAATCTGTCTCAGCCAGAGACATGCTAAGCTATCTCGGAATATCAATGATCCACATTGTCCGAGTGTCGGGGAAATTTGGGATCTGACATAAGTTGGCATTTGTGATAAACTTTCATTAAACAAGTCTAGAGGCTAACATCCTTATGGACGGGACGAGCTTAAAAATATAAAAAGCCAGATTCTTGTAATCACATAACAGTATCTCACGATTTATAGGTCAGAATATGCAAAACATAACATGCACACGTGGGACTTTCCATTAGTAAAATCCGACTCACTTCTCTTAGATAGTATAAATGACGTCACGTATGACATCACAAATGCTTTTCTCAAACGAGACTGTAGGTTACGGAAAATAGACCTGTATGGCTCTGTTAGGTGCAGAGAAAACAAGGGCAGTTACGTGATAAAAGTTGTTTTTGGTCAGTTACTTATTGGTCAGTCTCTCGGTTTGTTAACAACGGCTATCAGTCAATTTGAAGAAATGGCAGCTTGTCCGTTATAGAATTACATTGATGTGGCTTAGTGTTTCTGTTTCATGAAAACAAATATTTATTTCAATATCTGAGTATAGCCAAGGCATATAATTCGGCAGTATCAATATCTAAAAGGCATTAACACCATTACAAAAACTAGGCTAATATTTACCCATAATTCCATATCTGTAAATAACTTACGATGTCTGACGACGAACCATACGTTTTGGTATTTCCGCTATCCGCGAAAAAACATAATGTTTCTTTTGTCTTTATGGACTGGCATACACACAGAATACTAGATTAAATACTTAGCGGGGGGCTTGGTTAACTATTTACCAGACAAGAATTCAATCTTGTCCAGATTGCAAGCATTTAAAGTCGACACAACCATGATTGTGTTTGGCTATGAAAGGTTAAAAAACATTATGGGAAAAGGAGAAAATGATGGTGAGCAGCATTTTCTCCTTTCACCAAAATGTTTACGAATGGTTTCTTTGTCAGTGTCGTTAAAACCAGAGATGGTGTGGTAAAGGGTGAAGGTGCTTTTTTGGCCAATAGTATCAGTATCAGATTGCCGAGGTTCTGATCTTCAATCCATCCTGTCCGCTAATTCAGATCCAAAATATGCTTTCAAGTTATAATCCATACCTATCTACTACATAATAAAGCATCGGTTGACTTTTCTGGCGCCCCAAAAGGAAATCGTTGAGGACAGGTGCTCAATAAGTTTTTCCTCGTTTGATTGACCCGTTTTGCTTGCACGTTCTAGAAGGAAATTTTACCTTGGTCTGCCACATCCGCAATCAAAACTACCTTTGGCGCTGAAAGTGTAAAAATGTTATGACTATCGACGTGGGATAAGACTAGACTAGATTCTGTTTCTTACATAGGAATATATGACCCCTGTGAGTACTATTACATTGCTGAATACTGATGAAAATTCGTAATAGAATCTGATAATAGAACTTACAAGACTAAAAAAAAAAAAAGGAAATTCTTGGTGTATATATAACATCCTACCCCGTGTATAAAGAAACATTGGAAGAAAACATCGGTGTCTTAACTCTTTACCAAACGACAAATTTTTGGACTGGACCAAATTCAAAGCATTTGCAGACGACAAATTAAATGTTGCTAAAATGATGACTTCTGTCTTTGATAGGGTAGAACATTGTGGGAAACGGAGAAAATGGTGGTAACCGGCATTTTCTCCTTTTCCCATAATGTTTTCTTCTCATTCACCAACAAAAAATGTCACTTGATTAACATTTAATATGTCTTCAGCATAGTGCTTTGAATATGGACCAGTCTACAATTTTGCTGTGTGGTAAATGGTTAAAAATGCAAAGCATGAGGTAGAATGGTCCTTTGACAGGCAGAAAATTTATCAATGGCAAAGAATTTCGACCCATGCCAGCATGCATGGACTGTGCAGGCTGGCATAGGTCTATATGCTTCGCAGATACATTAAATCACCTTTTCAAACAGCATAATCCAAATTTATATAACGAATTGTATAATCAAACCCTTTGAAAAAAGATAAAATGAATAGCAGTCTTTAACTGTTCGGATTATCAAGGGATTTCAGAGTAATTACGCAACTTTCATACACGCTTACTTTGTAAAATCCTGTTGGGAGATAATAATACGCCTCCAGTTTTTTATGAAATTCTCTCAATGTGTAATTCGTTTCCAGTCAATTTCAGTCGATGATCACATGGGATCCAGACTCTGGCAAAGACAGACAGTCATTAGTACGTATTTCAAGTTTAGCAAAGTAAAAACAGTCATTTGTCTCTGAAGCTTGTTATTACTTCTACTTCTTCCAAGGCATTTAAAAAAAGAGATATTGAAACTGAACGTTGCAATATTGAATGCTGACGGTATATGGACAACACAGTTAGAGGTTTACAAAATATTCTAGGTTATCTGATGCTTTTCGGTAGTTTATCGAGAAATAATGGTGGATTATGGTTTGATATTTCATGGTTACGACCAATGAAAAATACCGATTTTGTTTTTTCTAACTCTTCCATTGAAGACGGAAACAGTAGTTCTCGCGCACTAATTATCTAGGTAAATAGCGCGTGTCATTCAACCAGAGGCAAATATGATGTAAATTTATGTGCATTTACGCTATATTTCTCGCGCTTTACGTAATATTGTAATGCGTTGTTATGTGAGAGGGGTACGCCACGGGGTATCATCGAAAACAATTGTACTGGATTTTTGGCGAAAGTCCCAACAAAAAAAGGGGTTAGAAGCATGAAATAAATAGAATATTTGTTATTTTCGGTGATATATCGAAATTTATTTCATCGAGTGAACATCATTGGTAATATTTTCACGAGTGGCTGACGCACACGTGAAAATATTACAAATGATGTTACCTTGATGACATAAATTTCGATCTTTCACTGACAAAAAATACACAAATATCTTCTATTTATTTCTACATGTCAAGTTTTGAATAAAGTAGCAAAACCATTTAATTGCTACATAAACTAGATAAAATTTCCAGTTAGAAAGCCTAAGCCTAAATATTGCGATTTTAAAGTTTTTTCGCCTAAACAAATTTCACACGTTCTGTTCGGTCTGATCCTGATCTGCACTCTCCGCATAAGCGCTCATAGTCGCGCTCGCAAGCTGATGGAGCAAGTAGAAATATATGAGAGGAACCAACTCATCATTGAAAATAGAGTGAAACCAGTTCTGATTGTTTACAGCCCTATGAGAAACGCTATTAACCCATTACCACACAATCCCGAGTTTTGTCGACCCTGAGGAAGAAGCCTTTTGAAAACACTGTGGGAAAAGGAGAAAATGCTGGTAAACAGCATTTTCTCCTTTTCCACAATGTTTTCTAATCTTTCAAAGACAAAGTCCATCATTTGAGCCAAGTGTAGAGTGTCGTCTGCAAATGCTTTCAATTTTGATTGGTCTAAAATTTTGTTGTTTGGTAAATAGTTAAGAAAGACATTTATTATGGCAATTAACATGTCAGGGTCTATAAACTACCAAACTAACAAACCTTGTTGTCTTCAAATCGTAGATACTTTAACCCTTTCCCAAACAAGCCCTGGTTTTCACGTGTCTGCAGTACAAGTCTTTTGAAAACACTGTGGGAAAAGGAGAAATTGCTCGTAACGAGCAATTTCTCCTTTTCCCACAGTGTTTTCTACCCTTTTTCATAACTTTCTGCCATTTTCATCAAATTTAAAATTGTCGTCTGCAAACTCTTTCAATTTGGACCAGTCCAAAATTTGTCGTTTGGGAAAGGGTTAACGTAGAATAATGGTATACTAATAGGGCATTGTTCAATACAGATTTTCATAAACTGTATTCAGGCACTTCCCGTATCTGATCTAATTGTATCGGACAGACTATTGGCAAAGAAACGGTTCTTTGAATTGATTCAGTATAATCTAGTTCGGAATTTGATGAGGGAAAGGTCGTCTGTTTATTGGCATAATTCCTGACCAAATACTAATTAGATTTCCAAAGAGAATAGCTTATCTTTGTCGACCGATAGCTTATACAAAGGATGTTTCATAATTGTAGGATAAATATGAACAGTTACAAGAAGTATTCAAAAGATCACAGTACCGAGCTGTGGATGTGTCAAACTTTTTACTAAACGACATAATTCTCGACCTGTCCAAACTGAAAGCATTTGCAGACGACAATTTAAATGTTACTATAATGGTTAGATTTGTCTTTCAAATGGTGGACAACATTGTGCGACAAGGAGAAAATGCTGCTTACCAGCATTTTCTACCTTTTCCCACAATATTTTCAAATGGCTTTTTCCCATGGTCGTTAAAACCAAGGATTGTTTGGGAAAGGGTTAAGAGCGAGCTTGATCTCTGGTTTAAGACAACTGAATAATTAATAGAACATGATATCACTGTTTTAGATCTGGCACTGGTGTCAAATGAGTGTCCTTGAACAAGATAAACTATCATTTTAGCAAACAAAGAAATGGAGAGGGGAAAGTATCATTAAATGTAGATATAGGCTACACAGACCATTTTATAGCCTTATCTATACGGTAGACAGTGAATTCAAAGGACACATTCAACATTGACCTAGGGTCCTGCATGGCTCATTGGTAACGTGTAGGACTCGTGACCTTAAGGCCCCAAGCTCAATCCTCGCTAGAAGCACTTGCTTTGAGTTGGAGTGTTTAGAAGTTTAGACGCTTCAGAGCCATAGCCTAGTACTGGTGAAACCTAGGACATACATGTACACGAATATGTGAGCTGTCGCCGTGATATGACTGAAATACTGTCGAAAGCTGCGCAAAACTCTACTCAATCAATCAATCAATCGAACCAACATTGACGCTTACCAATATAAGTACAATTTAGCATACCTCTGATAAAAAAAACGTTGTAAGCAAAGGAGCGCTTGTATGTTATAAGCCATGGCTCAATTTCCCACTTGCCTTTCTGCAATCATTTCATTTTCATTTTCTTCCAATCTTTCTGCTACCTGTAATAAGCACGTATTACCGTTATGTCTACTGCTAGCCCGTTTGTCGATGCTTTCACATGTCCAAAGAACAAAAGTAAGAGAATTATGCAAGATATGGCTGATGCCGTTCCTGGATAATAACTGTAGTTAAGTGCAATTCGTCTTCAAGGATAGGAGCGTGGTTTTTTTTTTAAACGATTTTTTTTTCAATCCTAATTAATTCTTAGGCCGCCAAACGCGATTCAAAGACCTTATGCAGACAATGTATATCAAGATAAGACTGCACAGAACGTGCAGTCTGATCTTGGAGCTATACTATCCGGTAAAGAGATATTATCAAAATAAAAAACCTTTCAAAAAGCAAAATTTGGGCTTTGAGAATCGGCTTTAAACCTCCATTTTACTAATTTAGGTTGTTAACCCTTTCCCAAACGATAAATTTTAGACTGGTCCAAATTGAAAGAGTTTGCAGACGACAATTTTAAATTTGATGAAAATGACAGAAAGTTCTACAAAAGGGTAGAAAACACTGCGGGAAAAGAAGAAATTGCTCGTTACGAGCAATTTCTCCTTTTCCCACAGTGTTTTCAAAAGACTTGTACTGCAGACACGTGAAAACCAGGGCTTGTTTGGGAAAGGGTTAAAGGTTAATGAAAGCGTAATAAATATCAGCAGCAGTCATCTTTTTTTGAATTGCCAAATAAAAATCTGAACAAGATCTGCTTTAAGCTTTAGATAGTTTTTAACCGTTAGGCTGCTAAGCGTGACTCACTGACCTTTTGCGGACAGTGTAGATCAAGATCAGACTGCACAAAACATGCAGTCTGATCTTGGATCTACACTTTCCGATAAGGAGATACATGTATCTTTCTCAAAAAATAAATAAATAAATAAATAAATAAATAAAATAACTAAATAAATAATAATAATAAGTTTGATATAGCATTATTCAGGTTTTTACCATCGGTTTGAAAGTTCCATTTGAGTTAAGTAAATGTTACGAAACTGGGTAAAATTCTCATAATGTCTGGAACGGGCACGCTTACCAAAAGAATAAAGACCATAAAAGTAAAGTATTTAGAATAAATGAAAAGCGATAAGCGCCAGTTAACAGTCGAAATATACATCATGATGTCGTTTGAATGTACTAAATGTAGACATTTTTCTGGATCGGTATATTGTATTGGATATAAAACTGCTTTAACGCTTTACCACACAATCCCGAGTTTTACCGACCTAGACGAGGACGACTTTTGAGGACATTGTGGTAAAAGGAAAAAATGCCGGTAACAAGACTTTTGTCGTGTCCTCATATTGTTTTCTGATCTTTCAAACTCAGTTTTCAGTTGCTGACTGATGTTTAATTGGTTGTTTGCAAATGCCTTCAATTTGGATCAGTCTAAAATTTTATAGTTTGGTAAAGGATAAAACTTCTTTTTCAGATGATACAAATTCAATCCATCCCGAAATTGAAAGTGTTTGCAGATGACAGATTTAGAATGGCCCAAACGATGCAGTTTGTCTTTGAAAGGAAAGAAAACATTATGAGAAAAGGAGAAAATGCTGGTGACCTGCATTTTCTCCTTTTCACACAATGTTTTCTATCCTTTCTAAGACAAATCCCATAATTTCAGCCACATCTATAGTTACGTCTGCAAATGCTTTGGATTTGGACAAGTCTGAAATTTTGTGGTATGGTAAAGAGTTTAAGCATAATTAATCGACAGTTCTAATGCATTGCTTCAGAATAATGGTTTGTTTCTGCTGATTATTTCAATTGAATAGTAACATAGTACGCCATACCAAAGTCCCCCGAGACTCGTTTGCTGTAGTAGAAGTTATGATAATACAATAAGTTTGGTTCAGTGAGGCGGACGTTCAATCAAAATATTTAGTTGTACGATACCGTAATGGTACCAGTGGGGTGCTGTGTTCACTATATTCCAGACATTAATCTATACATATGGGCTGTTTTCCGGGAAAATTGGCCCAACTTTTCTTTTACCAGAAGAGTTTAGGTCATTCCTATCTGCGAATAAATATTTGCACTCTTCAGGGTAAGTCTGACTAGGGTCCTGCGCTGGTCCGTGGTGAAGGTTTGGGATTCGAAACCTGTAGGCGCCAGGTTCGATCCTTACATGAAGGGCTGGTTATTTCTTTGGATTGCCCTTGGGCTAGACCCTTCAGAGTCTGTTGGTCTATCACTGGTGATACTTAGGAAATACACGAATGAGTGAGCTGTCGCCGTGTTACAATTGGAATGAGGCATGCTCTTTGAAAAAGGGGCTTAATACATCTGCGAAAAGTATCGACCCTGCGCGGACTGAAACTTTTTGCTTTCGATCAATTTTCTGTATGGCAAATGACCAGTATATTTTATGATACAGTTGGTTGTTCGACATAATGAATTTAATGGATCCCTGATTGTGGGATATATTGCTTGGTATCATGCATCACGGAGATGCATTAAGCCCCCTTATTCCAGAGCATTTTGCCAGAGCTAAAATGTTTTTGAAAGCGGCGTCAACACTGTTCAGTCAATCAGAGTCCCAGTAGTCTAGTGGTAAGACGCCACGCTTGCAATCCATAATCTAGAGACTTAGAGTTTGGTCAAAATTCTTGCCGAGAATGATGAAAGTAATTGTCAAATTATGACGAGAAAAAATTCAGACACGACCCGTTTGGCACTGACGTTGTAAGCTCCACGATCACTTTGATTAGAAACCAGAGTACCGTAGGTATTTCCCCGCAACGACACGTTTCAACATGTACGTGTTTCTATCCACATCGGATTGCCGTTTTAGTTCTCTCACCCCTGAGCACTATTTATGCTCTGATTATATCACAAAGCAGCCAGTGGCTTGTGAGTAATGTTAACTGTGGTAATGGTGATGAGAAAACCGGCTCTTGTAGTGTCGTAGAAAAACTTTGTTTTTGTGAAAATGCGTTGAATATTTCTTGGAAAACCTGTCTACAATTTAAGAAGTACATGTATGCTTAACTACAAACGCCGACAGAAGATCTGATTTAGAAGCACATCAAGAAAGGCTGTTCATGTATCCCCTGTTGGAAATCAATTGTGTAACACGGTCCTATAATCTTTTTGTCGACCTATTTTATCAAAAAAAGTTATCACATTTATTCCGAATATTTTTTCCTAAAGTAGTCGTTTATCTGTTATTGAGCCATTTTCATGACGAGGATTTCTTTATTTAACGTTTCACCAAGCAATAAATGACTATGAAGTGGAGGCCTTTGAAAAACAATGAGGGAACGCCATCGGCCTGGGGCTTGTACCATAGACCTCGGACCTCATACTGAGCCGATACGAAATACGAAATATTTGAATATTGATAATTATATAATCTATATTTGTTAACGGCCGGGATTTGCCGTCCATTTTGGATTTGCTAGTGGCCGAGTCATACTGGACGAGTTCTACTCGTATTAAACTTTAACATTTTTTGATATGTTTGTTATTACTGAAAACATTCACACCAAACCCTGTTTGATTGTTAGCTATCCAGAGGGTAACCTATATCGCAAGGGCAAGTAATTCCCACAATATTTCTGGCAGTTATGCCCCTTTTTTGACGTTTCACAGAGAGAAGCAGCCGAGCTTTAACACCCGTTTGCGATTCTCTTGAATTTCTACTGACTGAAGTTTGGTGATTGGACAGACAGCTGTTGTAAAACATCAGGCCCGGTAGTTACCAACCATCCTTAATGTCATTCAAAGGGTAATTCGGAAGAATTTTCAAAATTTCAAAGTAACCCAATTTCTGGTGGGCTAAACCCAATGGTTTAACCAATCAGAAATTGCGTTATTTTCTAAATCTAGAAAAAGACTAAGAATGTAATTAAGAACAGTTGATGAATACCAGTCCAGATAACACTGATGAGTAAATCGATAATCCCTTTCTATCGATCATGTCACTTCAAAAAAGCACTGGCTTTGCTGACAGTCACGATCATGCACTCAAGTTTGACAGATTTGCCGGAAAAAGTATGCACGATTGATACCATAAACAAATATCTTCACTCGTAATGGCAAATAAATTTTCTGTGACGTGCTTTATATTTGTTATCGTCCTTTTTTTCCCTTTCTCTGATAAAAACTGAAGAATATCTAAAATGGTAGAAGTGTCTTATGATAGATAGATCACATTGCCATTGCCCCGCTTTATGATTTAAGTGCTAGTTCTTTATCTGTGGTCTTCACCGTGGTCTTGCAGTTCTTAAATACCATCAAACTAAGTTTTCACATTGGGACAATACACTTATAGATATACCACAGGCCTTTGAAGCTCCATTGCTCTTTCACGGAACACCGAAGTTTTCATTGGTCGATTATCGAACATTGATAGTAAAAAAGGATTTTGGCGCCTCGCCTCGATTTCTATTATTAATATTCCTATCGTATATAATAACTTACAGAGGAGAAGACCCAATGTGCTATTTTCAGTAACGTTGTCCAATGATCAAGCAATGAAAAATTCGGTATTCCGTGATAGACCAGTGGAGTTTCTTTGGCCTTTGGTTATACGTGAATTTTATAAAGATTAGAAGACAGTTAGAATGAGATTCATCAGAACTGTTCCACTGTTTCTTGCAAAAGCAATTACTTAAACATGATAGACACAATATTACTTTACAGTTGTTGAAGATACACCGTCAACCTCAGACCTCTTAGAAATCTGATTGATTAACAAAATCCTAAAAATAACTTTCAGAATTATTTACAGCATTACACAGTTTTGGTGTAAATGCACCTTGCACTTTTGGTTGAATACCATGACATCTGGAAAAAATACCCGTTGTTGAAGGTGATGCACCTTGTATGTTCGTTTTGACACTGCAGAAGTAGCTGTCGAAAGCTTTGCTCGGAAAGAGCTTAACTCTGTACCACACAATCCCGAGTTTTGACGACCTTGAGAAAGAGGAATTTTGAAATTATTGTGGGATATGGAGAAAATGTTGGAAACAAGCATTTTCTCCATTTCCCTCAGTGTTTTCTACTCTAAGAGAAATCTTCCGTCATTTGAGCCACATTCAAATCGTCATCTGCAAACGCTTACAATTTTGGTGGGTCTAAAATTTTGTCGTCTGATGAAGAATAATGAATATGTAACTATATTTGTGCGATGCTTCGGGAAAACGAGGTTTAATGCATCTTTGTATCGAATTATACTAGTACCAACTCTTTACCAGACGACAAATTTTAGGCTTGTCGAAACTGAGAGCATTTGCAGACGACAAATTATATATGGCTAAAATGACTGCACTTTTCTGTAATAGGACAGTAAACATTTTAGAGGAAAAAAATAGAAGATGTTGTTTACTAGCATTTTCTCCTTTCCCAATGATGGTTTCTAAAGCATTCTCTGTAGGGTCGTTAACCCTTTCAGTAACATAGACGAAAACAAGGGCTTATGCGGATGGCATAGATCAAGATCAGACTGCACAGAACGTGCAGTCTGATCTTTGATCAATGCCGTCCACTTGTTTTGGAAAGCCTATGAGGTAGAAAAATCTTCCTTAGTTCAAATGGATGGTCTTTCAACCCCTAAGCTCCTAAGCGCCACTGACTGACCATTTGCGGGCAAAGTAGATCAAGATTAGACTGCACAGAAGCGCAGTCTGATCTTGAATCTACACCGTCCGATGAGATATCTTTCCGCAAAAATACCTTTGAAATGGAAAAAAATTGAAGTTTTTACTTTTGGCTTGAAAATTTTCATTTCACTTATTTAGCAGGATAAGGGTTAGGCCGTCAGAAGAGGTCATGTTTATATATTTGGCGCTAAAAAGGTTAAAATCGGGGATTGTGTGATAGAGGAGTCAAGCAAGTTGTTACATGATATAGATCTATTTTGTCTAAAAACCAGCTGTCCAATTCTCACGACTGTTGGACAGAATGTTTGTCGGAGTAATATCTCAAACGAGATTGAATATGGGTCACACAGGGTCAAAAAGTTGATCGCTTGGACAAATCTAATTAGGAAAACCTTTTGCGCACTCTATCGGTCTTACTTTCTGTCAATTTCTCATGATTATTTGGGCTGCACTCTTAACCCTTTCCCAAACAAGCCCTGGTTTTCACGTGTCTGCAGTACAAGTCTTCTGAAAACACTGTGGGAAAAGGAGAAATTGCTCGAAACGAGCAATTTCTCCTTTTCCCACAGTGTTTTCTACCCTTTTTGAGAACTTCCTGCCATTTTCATCAAATTTAAAATTGTCGTCTGCAAACTCTTTCAATTTGGACCAGTCCAAAATTTGTCGTTTGGGAAAGGGTTAATTCCCTCACCCTAATATTCCCATTTTGCACACTGAATATATTTTGTATGTGTTTTACATCATCGCCACCGCGATCTCTTCAACTCTATGAATCCTAGATCACTTTACTCAGGTTAGCGCTTAGGGACCAATGGCCCTCTTGTTTTGTTTTGTAGCAGACCATAAAGGAGGGATTGGTCGATATGGGTTACCAGTATTTTCTCATTTTCCAACAATGTTTTCAAAAGATTTCTCTTTCAGGCTCTTTCGGGATTGTTTTGTAAAGGATGTGTTCATAGCATTACGCTGCAATTTTTTTTTTTTCTTGTTGTAATAAAAGAAAATAGATCGGGATTCGGGGGTGCGAGCGGGAAATCGTGTAAAAAGTTGAGAAATCCACACTTCGTTGTTGATAACAACAGAAACACGATATGGGTTAAAGAATAACATTTAACACAACACGAACTTTGCTAGTGAAATAAACTTTCCCTTTGAGCTTGAGAAGTGAAATCTTGGTCCTTTTGTTTTTCAGTCCACTCTTTAACTCTAAGAAAGCTAAATAAATTTATTGGACATGTTAAAGGCCATGGATTTTGTCATTTCAAGGGTGTTTGGGTCCGACCATCTAACACAAAAAACTATAGAGCTTAATTTTTAAGTATTCAGGTTTTTAGGTACAGTATCATCAGAATCATAGACAGTTTTTATTGCCAACGTAGGCTTGTTGCAGGCATCGCTTCTATTATGTCTTGCTTTATACTGAAAAGGGTCCCTTTTTCCATAAAATGTTTGGCCTTTGTACTTTTTACTTGTATGTCTAAGCAAACTTCTTTTAGCGTTTAGAAAGCGTAAGAAAGCTATGTAATCGGAAAGACGGAATGGAAGGCAAGAAGCATATGTCATCAAAATGGTAAAAAAGTGTTGGAAGCTTATGTCATCAAACAAAACCTGCCACACCATTTGTGTTGGTTGTGACCGTATAATATTTTAATAAAACACCATCTGTTTCATCTGCACTCGTTCCCATGTATAAAGTCGATATTTTTTCTTATCTTTATGGACGAAATTTTAGTCAACAAGTAGTCTTAACCCTTGAACTGCTAAATAAATGTAACGAAAATTTCCACTCAACGGTAAAAATCCAAATATTGCGGTTTCAAAGTTGATTTCACCAGAGAGTAAATACCGTATCGGACAGTGTCGATCAAAGATCAGACTGCACAAACGTGCAGTCTGATCTTCGATCGACACTATCCGCAAAAGCGCCATGAGTCGCGCTTAGCAGCAAATGAGTTAATAACTCTTTGCCGGATAACAATAGAAATGGACTTGTCCAAATCCAAAGTCTGTGCAGGCGTCAAATCAACGTGGTTAAAATTCTGGAATTTGTTGTTGAAAGAATAGAAAATACTGTTGGAAAAGGAGAATGCTAGTTACCAGCATTTTCTCCTCTTCCGACAAGGTTTTTATGCGTCTATTAAAACACGGGAATATTTGATAAAGGGTTTAACTTGATTTTCTTTTCATGATGTGTGATAATGCTAGATCTGTGAACCTAAGTGGGCGTGTCAGTAGTTTAATATCACAGTTCTTACCCTTAGAGTGAGAATTAAAAAAAAAAGATGGGAGTTTAAGGTCATGGAAAGACCGGGATATTTCACCCGTAAGCTGTTTCGGTTAGAATTTCTAGCGAAATATCAGGCAGTGCCAAAAGTAATTGTTCCTTTAACTACAGAAAACGAGGGGGAATAAAACCTAGCAATAGGATGCATTGCTGATGGCTACTGCCAACCGTACATTTACAAATATTTATTAAATAAACCTAAATTTATTTATTGTCCACAACTCATTTGCAAGTATTTACGTAGTACACCTGTATCCATTGTCCATACTGTACAATCCCAAGGTGTTTTCGAAGAGATACATAGAAATATCAAGATTTACTTTGGTCTGTACTTTCCAAGCACTCTAAGTAGGATTCTTAGATTAATCCTGGATTCAGAATTAATTTCAAATGGGCAAAACAGTCTGGTTTAGCCATTCAGAGAATTTGTTACTCCAAAAAAATGAGAATAACATTAAGAATGCAAGTAAGAATGGTTTGTAATTACGGACCTTTATCACGGAACTCCTGCGAACAACAGTTCGTAGTCCAAGAATACGACGGCATGTCCACAAGTACACTGCATTTAGACAGGACAAGAATAGGACGGTATGTCCCACAAGTGCACTGAATTGTGAGACACATATAACTACTATTTCGTAGTCCAAGAATACTACGACACTGTCTTTTTAGTGCTTTGTATTCCGACAGGATAGGAGACATCTTTTACTTCGAAGTCAAAGACTACGAAGACATTGCCTTCCTAATGCATCGGATTGAGATGGAGTACTGAGACATTTGTAGTCAAAGAATCTTATGACATCGCCTAGCTAGTACACTGAATTTAGACAGTATAGTGAGACACCTGTTACTTCAGAAATCCAAGAATACGCCGACATCACCCACTCACCTAGTACACTGAAGTTAGACAGTATAGTGAGACACCTGTTACTTCACAATCCAAGAATACGCCGACATCACCGACTCAATGTACATCGAGTCGGCGTATCCTTGGATTTTGAAGTAACAGGTGTCTCACTATACTGTCCAAATTCAGTGTACTAGGTTAGACAGGGTACGGAGACATCTATTACTTCATAATCCAAGAATACGACGGCATCGCTCACTCAATGCACCGAGTTATGACGACCTCGCCTACCGAGTGCACTGACTTTAGACAGGACACTTACACATCGATTACTTTTTTTCATTGAATACGACGACGTGGAATGTGCATGCATTTTGACACAACACTGAGACATCTACTTCTTTGTTCCGAAGAATGCGACATAGCCTACTTAGTACCTACTTAGTGCACTGAATTTAGACAGGACACTGAGACATTTATGACTTCTTTTTCGTCGTAGGATACAACGACATGTCCCACCAGTGCTCTAAATTTAGAAGACAGGCCACTGAGAGTTCTGTAATTTCGTAGTTCAAGAATACGATGACATCGCCTACCTAGAGCAATGACTTTACACAGGACAATAATAAATGTATTACTTCGTTTCCAAGAATACGAAATCGCCCACCTAGCGTTTTGGCTTTAAACAGGCCACTTAGACATCTACTAGTATTTCTTTGTAGTCAAGAATACGGCGAAATCGTCCACCTAATGCATGGAACTTAGACTGGACACTTGGACATCTATTACTTCGTAGTCAAAGTATAAGACAATGTCGACATCGCCTACAAAGTACACTGAATTTAGACAGGAAACTGATACATCCTCTACATGTTTCTTTTCCAAGAATACGACACCTCCCCACCTAGTGCACTGAATTTTGACAGAGCACTGACTACTCATTTGTCATTGAAATTCCTGAACACTATTTAGTTTGTAAACTGCAAGTGCTTTCAGTTGAAAGAGAGTAAAGTTCAGTTGTCTGGTACAGAGTTAAAGCGACCTTGCATAAAATGGGCTATGCATAGAATAGGAGATAGAATCGAGGACTGTAACGATATTTAATATATTTTCAGTGCCAGGAGCGGCCATCGTAGCAGGATCAGTCGTCGCAGCTGTATTGATCGTGGCCATATTAGTCGTAGTATGGCGGGTGTGTGGAGTGCGGAAGAAACGCTCGTCGAGCTATGAGAAAATTGTTGCTGAACATAAACGTCACTCGCAGGTTGACCTTAGTCATGTGATGGACGGGATCACGAGGTAGGTCATACATATATGATATATATGGGTCATGCTCTATGAAAAGGGGATTTAATGCATCTTCGAAAAGTATCGACCCAGGTCAGCCTGCGCAGTCCGCGCAGGCTGACCTGGGTCGAAACTTTTCGCTATCGGTCAATTTTCTGTTTGTCAAAGGACCAGTCTAACTCATGATTCAGTCGGTTGTTACACAAAACGGACTAAAAATATGGATCCATGATCATGTAATGATTTGCTGCAGTAAGCCCCCTTTTGCTGGAGCATGGCTCATATAAATTAGAGGATCAAATCATGTTATGAAGTTATCCTCTAATTAGAGTCCTGCTCTGTGAAAATAAGGTTTAATGAATCTTCTAAAACTGTCGACCTATGTCAGCCTGTGCCGTCCATGCAGGCTGACCTGGGTCGACGCGTTTTGCTATGGGTTAATTTCCTGCATTTCGAAGGGCCATTCTATCTCATGATTCAGTCGACTTTTTAGGAAAAAAGGAGCTCTATTATACGACGACTGGCTTGGTATAATGCGTTACGAAGATACATTTAATTCCTTTTCCCAGTGCACTGCTTCATTATAGTTAAGATATCAATATGTCGAACACGAAAAAGACCATGAACATGATTTTTAACCAGAAGACAAAGTTTTACAACCTTCCCAATTGAAAGCATTTACAGACGACATATAAAACAAGGCTCAAACCAAGAAAAATGGTCTATGAAAGGCAACGACACCTAGATTTTGACGAACTTTGTCTCCTATAACCTTATATAAGACAAGGTTTTCAACGGTATTACATGCCGTACATGACCCCCAATCATTTGTGAGTATTTATCACACATTTCTTAACTTCGATAGAGAAAGTCGTTGTTTTTACCGTGTTCTACGGTAATTTTTCTTCAATTTAATGCAATGGAACATTCGGATAAATATTAAGCGAGTTATAAGGGTCGAAAATTTTGAGGTGGATACATTTCTCTCTTTCCACTGTGAGATGGAAATTTTAATACCGCAGAGAATATATTAAACGGATCTTTCTGATCATTGAAATTTAATATCCTCTTTGAAATAACAATGTGATGCTAAAAACAGTTTTCAGCAATCAGATTCTGCTTATATGCCAAGTTTCGACCTTTATTACTCCCTTCATTTTAATCCATTTGTTGTATTCTTTGTACCAAATTGAAGATAAGTTATTGCAGGATATTGTAAAAGTATCGACTTTTTCCATCCGCGTTTAGAAATATGTCAAAAATATCGGCAGCAGACTCTAGGTGGTGTTCATCAGATAATACAGTTATATATTAGATTATAGAGGGTAAAGTTTGTCAAAAACCGAGCGTCCGTGGTGAAATGGTAAAAAAAGTAGAAAACTTGCTAGCAGGTGCGCTTTTTCTCTACATTGTCTTCAATAGGCTGTTTTTCCCCAGTTCCAGTTAACCTTTTACCGCACAATCCTGAGTTTTAACGGCCTTGAGTAAGAAGGTTTTTGAAAACATTGTTCGAAATGCGAAAATGCTAGTAACCAGCATTTCCTCCTTTTCCTACAATGTTTTCTACCCTTCTTATATCGAATTTTAGTTTTTGAGTCATATTTGACTTGTCGTCTGCAAATGCTTTCACTTTGGACCAGTTTAAAATTTTGCCGTTTGGTAAAGAGTCCAAAACGGGATTACTTGTTAAAGGGTGAAATGGAATTACCAGTGTACTCACAGAGTGTCCGTAAATGTCTAAATCTCTCCTAGCGGAATAATTATGAAGTGATCGTAAAACGCAATTCAGCAGTTTTGAAGGTTCTTGTAAGCCATAAGTATTGCCCTGACACTCTTTCTACAGAGGGTCCATTCCAGAAGTAAAGTAGCAGATTACATTGCTATAACATTCAACTTTGTTCTAACTCAAGGATTAATAAAGTCATACCCCGAGGCACATATTAGCCTTTTTGAAAACTTTGTTTGAACATGTTTCTTAAAAAGTTTATTGAAAAAAAAAAAAAAGACAGCATTGCCCATATTATATCTATTCCAAGTCAATACAGTTAGCACAAAGATGGACATATTAGGAGCAGAGGAAAATATCGATTATGACTGCTATAGAAAAGAAAAACATTGCGAGAACAAGCAATTGCTCCTTTTCACTCGATGTTTTCAAAATCGGTTTTCTATAGAGAGGCGTAAAAAGTTTTATTTGTAAGGTAAAGGGTTAACCTTTGGATAACGACACGATTAGCAAACAATTGCTTCCTGTTTCAAGTTTTCTGTTAGAAATATGAGTTACTTATTGCTTTTCTGTCTGAACTAAAGCCATTAAAGTTTTCCCTATATGGTGCGTTGATTGTTGGAATCTTAACTCTTTACCGAACGAGTAATAAACGACCATGAGAAAGAAGGCTTTTGAAAACATGGAAAAATGAGAGAATGCTGGTAACCAGCATTCTCTCCTTTTCCCACAATGTTTCCCACCCTGTCAGAGGCAAATCCTAGTATAGACAACTCCCCGAAGGCGATTTTAGTTTTTGATGGGTCTCCTCCGGGTACAGAGACGTTCGTGAAAAAAAAAAATCAGTTGAAATCTGCGCACAGATTTTGTGCGCACTTTGACACTCTCTTATTTTCAAAAATAAATGACAAAACTAGAATTTAAACATACCTGTTGCTTACCTATTAAATAATTCTTCGTTTCAAATACAAATATTTTCAATTTAAACGCTAAACGTATGAAAAAAAAGTTTAATTCATCTGTTTTTCGAGACGTTTATGTTCCCCATAATGCACGTAAAATAGCCGCCAGACTCGATAAATTTCGTTAGTATTTTCCGAGATTTACATGTTATAAAAGACTTCTACAAATGCTTTAGGTAATGAAACGGTCATTAATTTTTCCTTGGTCATGTTTGTATCTCAAAACTAATTGCATTTCGCTGCAATACAGATAAAACGGACGTAACAGAGTCAGGATAGCGCTGCAACTTTGCTACCAGAAAATTCACGATGGACTTGAGACGGTGCAGTGCACAATAAATGTCCAAATAAGAAAGGAAGTGCCGTAAACGTCTCATTGTTGAGACTAAGGCAAATCCTATCATTTGAGACACATATGAATGTCGTCTGCAAATACTTCTAGTACGGCTGGTACCAAGATATTGTTATTTGGTAAAGAGTTAGAAGATGGGAGGGGATGTAATGATCATCTTGTTACATTGTTACATTTAGTTAAATTTTGATTCATTTTGTCTATTACGTTCCTTTCGTGATAGAAATGATTGCTTACTACTTATTCAGCCTTACTAAGCCAAAGCAAGTTTTGTGCTGAGCCCGGTAGCGTACAGGACTTGAGACCAGAGGGAAGGCGGTTCGAATCGCCAGCTTAAATTCATCAAATTGGTCTCGAAGGTATCAGAAAAATCTTCTGACTCTCTGAGTTTTTCATCATTATAGTATTTTAACCAAGAGATGGTGCCCAAACTTTTTACATGTTCTTTCTCGGAATTAAGGAACTACATCTTAACTTTACGACATTAGAAAGTCAAAAAATTAAAGTATTGTAAATTTATAAGTATTAAGTTAAATAATAAAAAAACAAATAAATAAAAAAAAAAAAGACTTTGACATGGGTGGGGCGGTATGTCAAGAATCATAGCTCAAAGATGCACTATTGGCGTATTGACGATATTGATATCGATTTTTCAAAACAGTTGAGCCATTCTCTGGCAAAAGGGGACTTAATGCATGATACTGAGAACGTCATCACATGAGCATTGATCCATAAACTCCATTTTGTCTAACAACAGACTGAATCATAAAGTAAGACTGATCCCCTGACATATAGAAAATTGACCAATAGCGAAAAGTTTCGGCCCAGGTCAGCCTGCGCGGACTGCGCAGGCTGACCTGGGTCGATACTTTTCGCAGATACATTTAGCCTCCGTTTCACAGAGCATAGTTCAATTAAGTTGAATATCTATAATCATTTAATCTGTACGAATCATACATGTACATACTGAATGTTCAAATCGACTGACTGCTTTGACATTCGTCTACACAAGAACAGTTCAGAAGAATCAGACATGTAACTCATGATTTAAGATCTGAAAAATATACAAATTATACAAACCATGGTTTCATCATAGCACAAGACTGACAGTTGAATTGACCGAAAAATTTGGGTAGAGCATTTCTTTTTTTAAAAAGAAAAGAAAAACACTCTTTCTTCCCCTTGGTTGCATTTTTTCAAATACATACCTATCTGATATGGGCATTCTTGGTACAAAACCGGACTATTTTTCAAGGCGGCCATAACTGCAGCGAATTTCAAAATAAATCATAAGTTTACTCACTAAACCCTACCTTGCACGATTCATCCAGCTATGGTTAGCTAGCATATATCCTATGCACCAGCCATTTATAAACATAACCCCTATAACCTTGGGAAAAAGCCCCGGTATAAGCCCAGCAAGGTGTGGACGTTATTTTTGTTGTCAGTCTGTTGCACAAATCCATGTCCACATTTAGAAACTATCTACAGAGATCTGCAGTAGACAATGATGTTTTATAAAATTACTTTATCCTGTACAGAATAGTGATGCGTCACAGCAGGCAGGTCTAATCTTCGAAGAATACTAACATGCATAGAAAAAAAATTTGCTACAACAAATGACGTCACACGTCGATCATGTGACATCAAACCTTTTCAACCTAAATTGTGTGTAATGTTAGAAAATATGTCCATAATCGCTATATAAAGCTAAAACAAGGACGGTTATGCGATATAAATCGTTTTAAAACTTAATTCGGTACAAAGCTAAGCTCTACTAGTAAGTGAACTCGAACTAAGAGCGGGCTGTAAATATTTACATGCTCAAATTAGGCCATGAGACAAGCGGGTGGGTGCGAGGAATGGATCTTTTGACTATGAAACGAATATTTTCACATGGGAAACAAACAGAGATGTTCATGCAATTATGTCTTGTCTCTCTTGACCTGCAAACTAATGCAGTGTAGCCATTGATATCTTGGATTGGACTGTGCACTTCAATTTGCCATTAAATTATCTACGATGTTCGAAAATTTTGTCTCCAGCTTTGAACCATCGCAATTCTTTTCTGACTTCTAGATTTCTTTATATATTATTTTATTTGGTTGCATGCTATACTCCTCTATAAACAATTTCTTCTCTCTCGCCAGTCTTCCTGAATTAGAAAGAAAGACACCCCACATTCGTTGTAAATAACTCGTCACTTTTAATTTATCAGGACGTCTTTTTTAATGCCAGCATTTATGTAACTTGTGCGTAATCTTCTCTTCTTTATCACAAAACTAACTGAAATAAGTCATAAGTTTAAATCATCTTTTTCGAAACGACATTTTCCAATTTCCCTAGATAATTATATTATTTTCTTTATGGGCTAGATCTACTACTGTAATTCGTAGATACAGTTTGCTCTAAGTTGTGAGATTTAGAATTCAATAATTTCTGAGCAGGCAACTTTTAGGATGAACCAGAAACTATTACAAATTGCACAAAGCAAAACGCTATGAATTGAGGGAAAGCATTACCTTTCGACAGTATGGATATCAGTGTGGTAAAAAGGAACACATACTTGTCGGTATTTGAGAGCATTTTGATGATGGGAGAGATTTCTAATAAATGCCAATTTCTCTATTTACAAATAAAAAGGAAAAATGAAGTCAATACGCAGGAAGTCGTATTCACCAACCGTTCTAAATTTAACTGTATCTTTAAGTTCCATGACTACCCAGCTGATTGGCTGAGGCACCATGTCTCGTCCAATCAGATTGCTATCATGAAATCTTGAATTACACATAGAATTACAATTTGAGTAATTTAAATAAATATTTTGACTACAATCCCAGGTTTCTCCAGAAAATCTACCAATTTTGAGGTCGGCTGTGGGGCTAGGTATTTTTTACTGGGTACTGAGCATTTCCAGCAATTAGATCTATACTGCCCGCCAAAGCAAGAATTAACGCCCTAATAATGTATTTGCCCCGCTCTTAAAAACGCACAGCCTGGTCAAGTATTTCCACAAACACTGCGAAAAAGCACCTGGAACCTGATATATCTTTGTTACCAAGTCACCATGTTATCGGCAAATAACGTTACAAACACGGTCAGCATCTCAATATTGGATGTTAATCCCATTTGTTCAACGGCCATACGAATAGACTCACGCTATAGTAATGGTTATACACTGTATATCTCTGAGATCAGAAATATCGCTTGCTCGAATGGATCCATGTGAAGTGCTTTGGTTGAGATAGTCAGCGAACTTGACAATTTTAAACTTCTCGTACGAGGTGAAATTGTATTTGGGATTTTGTACGCATTTGAAAATGAAGGCAATATTTCGGTATGTTATTTATTTATTTATTTAAATTGTGTTAGCAAAAAAGACTCGCTTCAATCCTGCTTGTTCGATAAGTAGGTTATTGCCATAATACATGTATTTCAAGGCCCGTGCTTGTAACATTTCAGTTAATGCCCAACTTATTTTGTGCTAAAACAGTCAGTTTCTTTAGTCCTTCCTGCAAGAATGACACTGAGAAATAAAGACTTTCATTTAAAAGAAGAAAAGAGAAGTTTGGAAAATTAAAAAGCTGCTGTTGGGTAAATTATATCCTTTCTGTTGGTTTTTTTATGCAGCGTACAACCTTTTTAAATCTTGTCGAATCCTTTCAACCAAATTTACATTGTTTAATGATATAAAACATTGCAGAAAATAAGATGCATAGTTTTTTAAAGCACTCTCACATTTTAAGATACTCAGTAATAACGTCCGCTTTATCACCTAAATAATATATTTTCTTCAATATTTGTATATTGAAATATGTCACATATAGTGCATGCTTTGTAATGAATAGTTATAACCATTGAGTTTGTATGGTTATGAGTCAAAATTTCTGTTCTGTTATGTTTCTTTATCATTTTGAAAATTCACGCCCAGCTGAGTTGATATATGAAAATGTTTTTATTAGATTATTATTCGTTGATCATATTTTAATTCAGCACCAGAGGTTTTTGAGCGTTTGCAATTTCTCCAAATCATAAATGAAAAAAGAATGTTGTGGAATTGAAATTCGGTTCTCTTGATAGTTACTGCTGTAGTATATTTAACCTCTCAAAGACAAATCCCATAATTTTAGGAACATCTACTTTTTCATCTACAAATATTTGAATTTGGACGAATATAAAATTTGTCGTTGGGTAAAAAGTTAAGCAAAGCAACTTCAACAAGTTTAATGTGTTTGACCAATCAATTGCTTATTAGTAATGTCCTGAGACATTGCTGACACCGCCTTAATCACAGAGAAAAATTATTATGGCCGTTTTTTTTTTTTATCGGATTTGATTTGCTAGATCTATTCATATTTTTTCTTAACTCTTTACTCAAGATATTGAGAAAACTAGAAGAAGAAGTATATATTATAAAATACGCTGTTTTCAGTGTAATACAGTCATCACGACTTTTCTTGTCTTACACGCGTTTGGAATAAGCCTTATGTGACGTCGAATGTTACATTCTTTTATACTCCTTTCATAGATGTGGGTCGGGTTAACTCATGAAAATTCCCATTTGTGCGTCTGTTGTTTTGCATATTCCGACCTAGATCTAGAAGTTGTGAGATGTGATTGTGTGATAGGCAGAATCTGATATCCGTTGGCTTTGAAGAAAGCTTTATCAAATTCTTCTATAAAGATGTTTTAACTCTTTACCATGCAATGCCAACTTTAAACGACTCTGAGAAAGAACACTTTTGAAAACATTATGGGAAAAGGAGGAAATGCTGAAAATCAACATTTTCTCCTTTCCAACAATGTTTTCTACCCAATCAAAGACAAATTTTATGTTTTGAGTAACATTTAATTTGTCGTCTGCAAATGCTTTCAATTTGGACTGGGCTAAAATTTTGTCGTCTGGTCCAGAGTTAAGCTTGTCAGATGCTCGCCCAGTAACATTTTGTGTAGACTCGTTTAATAAAATCTTGCCTCAAATGAAGACATATAACGGAACCTATATTTTTTTTGCCTTATAACACTAACATTTGTTTTGTAATTATAATTCAGAAAATCAAAACCCTGAAGGCGTTGAAGGCCTGGGCATCAGAACGGGAGAAGAGTTAGGAAGATGAGGCCCAGAAGCTTAAAGTTGCTATTACATTTGTATAGGCTTAAAAACTGCTATCACATTTGTACAGAATAATAAAAAATATCTACATGACTCGCACTGAAAGTCTGTGGAGTTGACAACAGTATGGAAAAACATAAATTTGTAAAGGCCAATATAATGAGTATTTTTGTATAGCCTTGGCCTCATGGTCTTTATGGATTGAAAGGAGATAATTTTCAAAGGATTTTCTTTTTCATAGTTTCTTCCTTTACGTTGCTTTGGTATGGTAACAAACCAACATGAGCAGCGTGCAAAAAATGCTGATAGAGGACAAGTCCAGGGAACATTTCTGGAAAGTGCAAAAAATTCACAATGGCCAAGCAATGAATCGTATTTTTCTTTCATTTTACCATACTCAGTTTATAAGTTGAAACAGTAACCATGTCCTTTGAGCAATGACAAGGAAAAACACAGGCATGATTTGGTGTCTGAGAAGACAGTTTTTTAGGTATTTCTTTTTATTTTTGCATTTTGGTTTCTATGGCAACAAATAAAAAGGGATCTAATGCTCGGCAACAGTTGTGTTTGGAAACAAAAGCGCCATATTCGGGTGCCAAAGCTCGGCTGCAGTTGCTTGATTTTCATTGAAAACACAAAGCTGAAAAAGGGGCATAACTTGATAGTTATCTACACTTGTTGTTTATGCTTTCCTTTTGATAGTTAACAACTTGTCTAAGTTTGAAGTAAACATCTTCAGTAATAACAAAACTATTGTAAAATGTCAAAGATTTTGCATGACGACGACACAAACGACGAAGATGATGACACTAGGGCTATAAAAATACCTTGTCTCCAAAAACAGCTGAGCTAAAAGTTCCTACTCGAAAAAGGGGCATAACTAATTACTTTGCTAAAAATATTTTAGTGGTTACCTGCCTCTGTTTTACTGATAAAAAAATCCTCTTTCAATAGTTAACAAAAAGTCCAAGTTTGAAGTAAGTATCTTCATTAATGACAGATATGATGAAGTGTCAAAGGTTCTGAAAATTTAAAGTAGTAAAAAAGGCGTAACTGTGTAAAAAATATTACCTGCCCCTGTTATATGGGTAGGTATAACAGCCATCTAAGATTGATAAATTTGAAGAGCTCCTGGTTGTAATTATGGAAAACGCAAATGAGCCATGCTCTGGCAAAAGGGGTTTAATGCATCTCCGTGATCCATCATTCCGATCGAGTGTTATATATTTATGGATCCATAAAATCCATTCTGTCGAACAACCGACTGAATCATGAGGCACACCGATCCTTTGACATGCTGAAAATTTGCCAAAAGCAAAAAGCTTCGACCCAGGTCAGCCTAAATACCTATGGAGATCAAGATCAGATTGCACTGAATGTCGAGTTTGATCTTCGATATAAAATGCCCACCAGTTACTTAACTCTTGACCACACAATCCCGAGTTTTAAGGACTCTAAGGATATAGTCTCATGAAAACCTTTTGGAAAAAAAAAGAAAATGCTTTCTCTTTTCCTGCAAGGTTTTCTGCACTTTCACAGCCAATAACCCGCATTTCAACTAAATCTAACTTGCCGTCCGCAAATGTTTTCAATATAGACATGTCTAAAATTTCACCGTTTTTTTAAAGATTAACTGGTTTTCGATGGCTCATGTTACAAACTTTAATACATATTTGATATTGTATACGCCGAGTTTACTATGGGTCGAAATGCTTGTGGACCGAGATGTCATATCTGGACAACTCTGACAGGAAGAAATAAGGCATATATACCAATCAAATACATAGTTATAACTTCAGACACGACGTACACAGTAATTTTACGAAAATTAAAATCTTACCGAGGTTTTGAGACACCTTTTTCAGAGAAAGAGCACACTGCGTAAAATTCGCTATCATTATTTGTCATTCATATGTACTGATAAAAGGGTCATATATCAGCTATTCATTCGAGCAAAGCACAACTTCATCTACACACATTAGAGACGAAATCACAAGCTTGCCATCACACTCGTTGTAAAGAAATGGTGAAATTTCTGAAGGGCGAAAACAGGAGAGAAGGTCATAGTACAATCTTTATGGTACCCTCACGGAAACAGCTCGCTATAAAACGTCAAAACAGAACCAGATATTGCCCGACTGCTTGGTCAGGATAATATTTTGTCAATGAATACTAAAGGATTGGTCTGTTTGTTTTATGTGTGTACTTATTAGTTTCTCATGTATACTCGATAATTCTTTGAGCAGTTGACACGTTTTCTTTTTCTCGAAAACTTCTTCAAGGTAGATCTAGATTATAAGTGCCAAGCCTGAAGTCCTTTAACTCTCTACCATACAATCCCGAGTTTTAACGACACTGAGAAAGAAGCTTTTTGAAGACATTGAGGGAAAAGGAGAAAATGCTGGTAATCAGCATTTTCTCCTGTGCCCACAATGTTTTCTACCCGTCCTAAAACAAATTTCAATTTTTCAGTCACATTTATTTTGTCGTCTGCAGCTGCTTTCAATTCGGAGTAGTCTAAAATTCTGTCGTTTGGCAAAGTGTTAAAAATAATTTAGTAGTTTTAATTGATACAATGATGCCTAGAATAATTACCTCCCTATAGTGAATGCAAATGACATTATTATACAGCGAAGAAATTTCTCGGGATCTGATTGGATATGCTTCGAATATATATTGCTGTACACTGGCAGCGCCCAGGGAACAGTACTGCTTCCCTGTCGGAAGCCCCGTAGACACCTATACCTCAACGCGAATTTCAAGGTGACGGTGTTGAATCAAAGTCAGTCGCACACAAGACAAAAACATCACAACATTACGAATGAAAGCCAGTCGCACACAAGACAAATACACCTTAACATTACGAATGGAAGACAGTGGCACCACAAGACAATTACACCTTAACATTACGAATGGAAGCCAGTCGCACACAAGACAAATACACCTTAACATTACGAATGGAAGACAGTGGCACCACAAGACAAATACACCTTAACATTACGAATGGAAGCCAGTCGCACACAAGACAAATACACCTTAACATTACGAATGGAAGCCAGTCGCACACAAGACAAATACACCTTATATTACCTGCTCCCCTTCATAGTTGTCATTAAAGCAGAAATAATGGGTTATTTTTTTAAATAAATGAAATGGCTTAATATATCATCGTTTGTTGTCATTCTTACACAAATCCCTACAAGGGGTTTAAACGAACCATCCCTTAGTCATGTAAACAAACCACCAAATGTTTAAGGTCATGCATTTTAACGTTAAAAAATGATAAATTAATGGTCGTTTGAAAATAAAAACTAAAACTAATGGTCGTTTAATTTTGCTAACAAATTACAAAATGAAGAATACCATACCTTGAAATTGTTTAACTCCAGGTTTAAATAAAGTATGTCGAATGGCAGTGTCTTCATACAGCAAACTGCACGTTTTACAGAGTTTTCAGTGACGTCAGTTTTCGGTGAGTTAGGGCATTTATAAGCCTGTTCGATCCCTGAGACCATAAAACAGGAAATTTTCACATGAATGTACGTTGGAATGGTAAACTCTGCAGTATAATGAATTCGTTGTCCAGTCAGGTGGCAGGGCACTTGGAAAGTTGTTCACAGTTGTGTCGAACCATGTCGCCTTCGGCGAGGTGGAGACATGATTCGCCACAGCCGTGAACGAGTTTCCAAGTGCCCTGCCACCTGACCGGACAACTAAAAACGTGTATGCGTGCTTCACTCGTCACAACTCGGCCGATTCCGTACCTACATCTAACCTCGTCTGCATAAAGGAGGCTTCCATTTTGAACTACCAATCACATGATCTTAAACATGGCGGCGCCCCTGTAGATCGCTTAGCAACGACATGAACAACCACGGTGAAGTTATTCACTTCTATCGATCTGTCGATGAAAGCTCCCAACGGAATTGATAAACCACGCTAAAAATTGAATGTACAAACTGTTTGCCGACTGAAATATTCTTAGAAAGATAAAGACAGAAAATTTACTCATGTTTTCTTTTTTAAGAGGAGCCTTACAATGTCAGTAACGGTGAAGGGGCGTGCTTCCGGAGATGTGCGAAATGTACCGTGTAGGTGCATATCAAGCTACGTGATACAGCCGAGGGATTTGATCACCAGATCATCCGAGGTATGCCGAATGTGCGTGCTTGTGTGGGTATATAAACTAGGGCTGAAGCTGTTCTCTAAAATCACTCTGAATAGCTTAACTGGTAGCGCGTTAGACATGTAAACGACAAATCTCTTGCCAACTCAAAGATAACGACTTAATAATCTGTCGGATGAGACGATCCCGTGTGACTGAGCTGTACACCAAGCACGTTATAGAACCAGGTGTAATTTAGGATGTGTTTCGTCCTGTATCTTTTACTATTCCTCGTAACATAACTTACATTCATCTGGAGCGTCGCCGATATGGGCAACTGGTGGCAACGATAAATAAACGAAAATCAATCAGTCAGTTTCTTTTGAAATTTTGGATTCTTTTGTCTGTCTGAATTTAGTACCCCACCTAAACACCTTCGCCGTATTTGTCTGGATTTGCTCAGTTGATCTCTGTTGCACGCATTGGTCGTAACGATGTAGAGCATGGGAACTTTTTTCCTACGAAAAGATCAAAGATAAACCTTTACTCGTTTTCTGCTAGTATTTCACCCATATCATCTTTATTTTATCAAACTCTAATGTTGCCCCTGACGGTTGAAAGGTTGCATAGATTACGACGGATGGAAAAAGCATTTTATTTTCCGAAGGCCTTTAAACGAATCGTTGTTGTGACGTCTCGAGATTTAAATCGAAGAGTTCCGGTTAATGTACTTATCCTTACAGCATCTATATCGGTACTTTTTTTTTTATATATATTTACACAGCTAATTATGAACCATTCTACAGTCTAACAAATTTGTAACAGTTTTTTTTCCGGCTGTAAGGATGTGTCTTTAAGCAAAGAACTGTCTGCAAGTCCAAACGAGGTCTGCAATGTTTTGTACCTAAGCTGAAGCTAATGAAACCGTTTCGTAACAATAAATGGAACCTGGACGTTGTTTTCTGACGTTGATTATTTTCATTCGGCCAGCAAAAAGGTTCACATTATTCTTGTTATTTTGCTAAAATCCCAGATGTCAGATTCAATCTGCTTGCATTTCTTCCGACGGACAGGATAGGCTCAGCCAGTAAATCTTTAATGCGTGAGGCGAACTTTGTTTAACCTTTTACCGAAGAACTTCGAGTTTTAACTACTTGAAGATGAAAGGCTTTTGAAAACACTGTTGGAAAAGAAGAAAATGCTTGTTACCAGCATTTTCTCTTTTCCCAACAATGTTTTCGACTCTTCATAGTCAAATTCCACCAATTGCTCGGTCACATATATATATCATCTGCAAATGCTTACAATTTAGACGAGTCTTAACACTGAGAAAAGCACAGGAGAAAATGCTTGTTACCAGTATTTCCTCCTATTCCCATATGTTTTCTATCTGTTCAAATACAAATCTCATTATTTGAGCAAGAATGAACTTGTCGTCTGTAAATGCTTTCAATTTGGAAAAGTCCACAATTTTGTCATCTGGTAAAGAACTCAAGAAAAATAATAACTGCGATTAATCCTTAGTTGCTAAGCGCGACTCACAGATCTTTTGTGGACAATGTAAATTAAGATCAGACTGCACATAACGTGCAGTCTGATCTTGGATCTACACTGTCCGGTATGGAGATATTGTTCCCCAAAAATGAGGTTGAAATAACATTACTCGTGTTTTTACTATCGCCTTGAAAGTTTTATTAAACTTATTTAGCAGGATGACGGTTAATTCTTTATCACACAATCCCGACTTTTAACGACCCTGTGAAAGAAGCCTTTTGAAAACATTGTGGGAAAAGGAGAAAATGCTGGTAACCAGCATTTTCTCCTTTTCCCACAATGTTTTCTACCCTTTCCAAAACAAATTTCAATTTTTCAATCACATTTATTTTGTCGTCTGCAAATGCTTTCAATTTGGACCAGTCTAAAATTTTGTTGTTTGGTAAAGTGTTAACAATTTATGCTGCCGATTTGTCCAGAGACCACTGAACCCTAGTTTGAGATCGACTAATGCACCAGCGTCTGGCACTGGCTCTCAGAATCTTTTTATGTCTGGAAAAAATTCTCAGAATAAGGATCGTTGTAGACTTTATGTCTGATTAGCGCTACAAACAGCTTTTTGAACAGCTCAGAGGCGTCTTATTAGCTTTGTTTTTGCTGTATAAAATCCCCGGTGTGATTCTAATTGAAACAAAAATACCCAGAATATAATAATCCTTGTCACATATCGTCGTCGGCATTCCACAATAAACGCTAGATACACTCACAGAGAAAGTTGACAGGCTCTTGTAGAAATCCAAAAATGTCACCAGCTTTTAGAATGTAACACAGCAAGTTTTCCGCAGTCTGATCTTGATCTACTCTGTACCATAGACTAGATATATCATAACATATCAGCAAGTGCAAATATTCACATTGCTTTGCAACAGACCGAGCTTGAAAATACTATAGCGAAAGGAGAAATTCTTGTTAACGAGCAGTTTTTCTATTGGCAAAAATGTTTTCAGAGGCAATTAACGTCTGTTTACGTTGTTTTTCCTACATTTACCTACTCGTCAATTTTAGACATTTCGGCGCCAAATGAATAAATTACTGCTATTTTAGACGACTAAAGATTATATCCTTTGAATATTAGAAGATTTTTTAGGCATATAGGCTTGACTAAAAAGCGGTGATGTAGATATAAGATTGGACGGTACGTTCTGTGCAGTCTGATCTAGGATCTTTGCCGTCTGCAAAAGTTCTCTCTTATGTCCATGGCACTGTTAGGGCTACATTCGTGCCATGAGACGGATTTAACGAATCAAAAAGTGAAAGAAGAGGTTCCCTAGATCTTTTTCATAAACTCTGTACAGGACAAGAAATTTATAGACTTGTCCAGATTGAAAACATTTTAAGACGGCAATTAAACGTGACTCAAAAACTGAAATTGCTCTTAGGAAGTGTAGAAAACATTGCGGGAAAAGGAGAAAATGCTGGTTACCAGCATTTTCTCCTTTTCCCACAATGTTTTAACGGCCTTCTTCCTTACAGTCGCTAAAACTCAGAATTGTGTGGTTAAGGGTCAACTCTTTACCAAACCATCTCGTGTTTTAACGACCATGAGAAAGAAGCGTTTTGAAAACATTCTGGGAATGGGAGAAAATGCTGGTAACAACATTATTTTTTTCCTTTTCCCACAATGTTTTTTATCTTACCAGAGGCAAATCTCATCGTTTGAGCCACATTCAATTTGTCGTCTGCACATGCTTTCAGTATCGACAAGTCTAAAATTTTGTCATCTGATTAAACGAGTAAACTCTTAGGCAGCCGTGGAAACTTTCAGTACCTTCAACAGACAGTGTCGATCAAGCTCAGAACGCAAAGAACTCGCAGTTTGATCTTTGATTCACTGTTTTTACTGTTTCTAATCTTTCACGAGATATCCGTACGAAATTGTCTCCAACACGAAAACATTTGTATCTTTCTCGGCGACTGTATTTACTGTTTTCATGTGTATCGGCACAAAGGGTTCACTTCGCGCTGTACGTGTAGTTTTATGTTTTTTTGTAGTTGCTTAATACATCTCGAATATTTGAGTTTTGTGTTGCCATGGATTTCTTTCATCTTGAATTTCAAAGAGACACATATTAATGAAACCAGTAGGGACGGATTCTGATTATTTTTAGAAAATAAACATGTGGAATGCAAATTTCCGGTTTTCTTTATTTTATCCACATTTGTCCTTTCATTTAACCCTTTACCACACAATCCCGACTTTTAATGACCCTGAGAAGAAGCCTTTTGAAAACATTGTGGGAAAAGGAGAAGATGCTGGTAACCAGCAGTTTCTCCTTTTCCAGCAATGTTTTCTACCCTTTCCAACACAAATTTCATTTTTTTAGCCACATTTATTTTGTCGTCTGCAAATGCTTTCAATTTGGGCCAGTCTAAAATTTTGTCGTTTGGTAAAGAGTTAAATGAACAGTGGCTGTACTTTCTGTGTAAAGCCAGAGGCTTCACTCGACTCAGTGGTTAACGCCGTAATTTGCGATTCAGAGGTTCTGGGTAAGGTGACCGCTGATGTTGATGGGAATGTCCCTGGGCAAGGAACTGTAGATCCCATGCTTCATACTTGCAAAATCCATGAAACACATGATTCAGTGAGCTGTCGCTGCTAAAATATTGAAACAATGTTGAGACTGACAGAAAACACGATTCAAACATCTCTTTTCCTGGATGTGCTCCGTTAACTCTTCACCTGCTAAATAATTTAAATGAAACCATCAAGCTGATGGTAAAACCCCAAAATATTGTTATTTCAAAGTTTTGTTTTTTGGAGGGGGGGTGGGGGGAGGGGAAGAATATCTCCTTACCGGACAGGGAAGATCCAAGATCAGACTGCACTTTCAGTGCAGTCTGATCTTGATCTACACTGTCCGCAAAAGAAATTGAGTCGCGCTTAGCAGCTTAAGGCTTAAAATACGATTACAATCATGTTCAGATGTGCGTGTACTTGGTGAAATAAGATTTGTAAAATAATTTGTGATATGAAGATGAACAGATATGAGCCATGCTCTGGCAAAAGGGGACTTAATGGATCTCCGTGTCGCATGATACCAAGCAAGTCATCACAGTATTATACATCCCTGAAACTCGATTTGTACAGCAACCTGCTGGATCGTGAGGTACACTGGTCCTTTGACATGCAGAAAATTGACCAAAAGCAAAAGGTTTCGATCCAGGTCAGCCTGCGTGGACTGTGCAGGCTGACCTGGGTCGATACTTTTTGCAAATTCATTAAGCCCCCTTTTCACAGAGCATAGCTTATTTGTATATATCAATAAAGTTTCGGATTCTTTTTAGGGCCGAAATACAAGAGTCATTATGAGTTGAACAAAATCTATATAATGTAATATTGAGTTCCGCTCTGTGAAAAGGGGTTTAATGCATCTGCAAAAACAATAGCGATTCAGATCAGTCTGCAGAAGCTGAGCTGGATCAAAACTGTTTTTCTTAAATTTACTGGATTTCAAAAGACCATTCTATCTCATGATCAATCGGTTTATAAACAAAATACATCCGTATTGTACAACGACTTGCTTTGCATAATGCATTACGACGTTGCATGTAACCATCTTTTGCCCAGGGCGCTGATCATATATAACATTTTAATGATTGAGAAGTTTGTCACAAGCAAAAAACACACCTAAGCTTTGATTTTTCTAAGTAACCCTTTACCAGACAACAAAATTTTAGACTGGTCCAAATTGAAAGCATTTGAAGGCAACAAATTAAATGTTACACAAAACACAAAAATTGTCTTTTATAGGGTAGAAAACAATATGGGAAAAGGAGAAAATGTTGGTTACCAGCATTTTTTTCCTTATCCCACAATATTTTCAAAAGCCCTCTTTCTTGGTGCGGTTAAAAGTGGGCATGGTGCAGTAACGGGTTAAAAAAATATTTAGTTATATTATTGATGAGAATTTGTGACTGGTTGTCTCGAATATACCGATAAGTGTACATTGTACAGGCACTTAGAATAGTATTGCACTCACCCTTCGATACGTTTTGGCCATAGAGCGCTAAATTAGAGAAATTAAACGCCTTCTGGTGGGAAAAACAACCCAACATGTGCTTTTTTAACTCTGTTATGGTCAGAATATCTAACCGAGTGGCGAACAGTGTAGATGCAAGATCATACTGGTTCCAAATGCGATTATACATTATTGTTACATAGACCATTATAAGAAAACTAGAAAACATTTCTTAAGGGGAAAGGGGTGGGGGGAGACCCAGGGGCGTAGCTGCTTGTATGCAAAAACGCAGTTTCATACATGTTGCGAAAAGAAGATAAATTTGTCAAGAAGAACATGTTACCAGAAGCCGCCACCAAATAGCTTCTACAATTCAAAATTTTTCTTGGAAAAGCCCATCCCCCCACCTTCCTGCGAAACTCCACTGCCCTCTGTCGGCACTAAGTGCCTTGCGAATTTACCTTCGATATTACTTTTGCGTACACTTCATTTCGGGCTATCTATTCCCCCGAAAAATCAAAGCGTTGAAAGCACTAGTATGGCATTTGTCAAGGGAGCTTTTGTGTGGAATTAATGATTTGAAAAATAAACCATAGAAATAGTTTCAAAATATTCGCTTGAAAGTCAACCTACTGTATAGTCATGCACAATCCAATAGAGTAGCGTTCAATCTTGTAGGACGAACAAGCCATAGTGAACAAATCCAGGGACGAATAAGCCCAGGAACGAGATGGTTTGTGACGATCAGCACGGAATCGGGCGATCAGAAAACAAAGATTGTGTGTATCATTACGCCAATAGAAGACCATAGCGGATAAAGCTATTTCCGATTAAAAAGAAGTATTTCCATGATCGATGCCTTAATCAAACTTATTTTAATACGCCACTTTCATTTTCAAATCTAAGTGCAATCGAAACACTTATTTGTCCAAGAAAAATTGAGTTTAATTGGGTTTACTTCGTTAGGTTTTGTACAAATTACGATACATGATTTTCAAAATACCGTATTGAACTCATAGTGGCATTGTCTTTGACAAATGCCACCAAAAAAAAAATCTCTTTTAAACAATTGTGAGAAAAGGATCAATAACACAAAATTACGCCGTGTTTAGAAAACGCATCTACTCAATCTTCCACAAAGAAACACTGACAAGATTACGATGTTTTTATGTGAATAGAAAGATTCCAAATCTGTCCACGAAACAGTGCCATTTCTTTCCCGCCCAAATTTTCCTTGTTTCCCCAAATAGAACAGTGTAGTTCATAAATAACTGTCATCGGTCGTGGGAGGATGGTAATTGTCGACTGAACGTTTTCTTCATTAACTCTTAAATAGCACACTGTAAAATTTAGTTTCATCCCTATTAAAAGAATATGCGGATAATATATCAGATGTATCTCAAATGATTGGATTTGTCCGTAAAAGAATAGAAAACATTGCGGAAAAAGGAGAAAATACTGGTCACCAGCATTTTCTCCTTTTTCCCGCAATGTTTTCATTAGCCATCTCAGTCAGGCTGGTTATGAATTGTGGGTCATATTTAAATTTGGCTAAAATGATTGGATTTGTCCGGAAAAAGGGTAAAAAACATTGTGGGAAAAGGAGAAAATGCTGGTCGATAGCATTTTCTCCTTTTTCCGCAATGTTTACAAAAGCCTTCTCAGTCAGGTTGGTTAAATTTCGGGATTGTGTCGTACAGGATAAACACGTTCAGCGTCCAATAAATAAACTCGACCTCTGTCGACATCAGAAAGTACAATCCACTAAAACATACTAGAAAGATTTAAAATTATCATATAGGCTTGAATAAATAAGCTGAAAGCATAGAATGTATGTTTTGTGCAGTTTGATCTTAATCTTATCCGTCCACAAGAGCCGCTGTTTTCGTCTAAAGCGCCATAAGGGAACATTCTCTGCCTTCTGAAACAGACTTGCAGAGGGTATCTTTATAAACACCCTTGTAAAACACTGACAATCGATTTCATCAGATTTTATAAAGTATCAACCGTTAACCCTTTACCACACAATCCCGAGTTTAACGACCTTGTGGAGGAAGCCTTTTGAAAACATTGTAGAAAAAGGAGAAAATGCTGGTAACCAGCATCATTTTCTCCTTTTCGTACAATGTTTTCTGCCCTATTTCACACAAGTTTCTTCATTTGGGACACTTTTTATTTGTCATCTGCATACGCTTTCAATTTGGAAGAGCTTGAAAATTTGTTGTGTGTTAAAGAGTTAAGCTGCTAAGTGTGACTCACTGACCTTTTGCGGACAGTGTAGATCAAGATCAGACTGCACAGAACGTGCAGTCTGATCTTGGATCTCCACTGTCCGATTAGGAGATATTTTTCTCCAAAAATAAGTTTGAAATAAAATTATTCGGGTTTTTACTATCGGCTTGAAAGTTTAATTTAAATTATTATGCAGGATAAGAATGAATGTTCAATGCTTTCATGTGAAAATACTGGCAGAACGGGGGAATGCAATATTCAAGTAATTTATCCCTATGCCACTGTGCCTTCAGAAGTCGTATGGGGCACTCCAAAGAACTGTCGTCTGCAGGACGTACTGAGTCAATTGACTTTTTGTACCCTTTTTGAATTTTGTTTTATGGAGCAGTTTAGGACAATTACACGCAAAGACGTTTTAAGATGGTCAATACGACTTAAATAGAACTGTCGGATTTTATTTTAACCCACTGGCTACTAAGTTCATATAAATGCACTCTTGCGGACAGCGTAGATCAAGATTAGACTACACAGAACATGAAGTCTGATCCTTGATCTACATTGTCCGATATCGTGAAATTCCAGTGGATCTGCAAAAATATCGACTCATCTCAGCCCGCGAAGTCCGCACAGGCTGACCTGAATCGATCACTTTTTGCTATGGGGAAATTTAATACATGTCCAATGACAACTATATCTCATTAATCAGTCGGTTTTTAGACAAAATGGCTTTTATGGGTTCCATAATTATGTGATTTCTTGCTTCGTATAATACATGGCTCACAGAGATGCATTGAAGCCCTTTTTGCCAGAGCACCGCTCATAAATTTACGAGACTGAGTAAGATGGGTTTTTTTTTTAATATCGTGGTAAAAAGGGAAAATGCTGATAATCAGTGTTTTCTCCCTTTTCCTAGACAACGCTTTGTGTCCATTTCGAGACAGTTATCACCATTTTCGGGTCATCCTTAAGTTGTCGTCTGCAAATGTTCTCAAAATGATCGATTCTAAATCTTTTGTCGTCTGGTAAAAGAGTTACAAAAGAACAAACGCTCGGCTACGAATACTGACGGTACCAAGAAGCTATCTAGAAGTAAGGAAGCGTGTTGATAAATGGATGAATGGGTGGGATAGGTGATAAACACTAATTTGTGTTCTGCAGTACGTAGCTGTAATTTGAAATGGCAGTTGACCGAGATCAACCTTCACAATCATGTGTGCAAACTGATCTTTGTCTACACACTCAGTCTTTATTCTTTTTGTTTTTTTTTAACAAAACAATCCTCTGTTTTAATGACTCTGGAGAAAAGAGCTTTTTAAAGCTTTGTGAATAAAGGAGAAAATGTTGGTAACCAACATTTTCTCCTGGATCTACAATGCTTTTACAGACAAGTTTCCCAGTTTGTGCCACATTTGAATTGTCGACTTCAAATGGTTTCAGTTTTGACAAGTCTAAAATTTTGTTTTATGTTAAAACGACACAGCTATCTCCGATTTAGAAAAAAAAAGAAAAACAGAAAAAAGTAATCTGTAGTTAGATAATCTTTATTATAACTGGTTATGACAACAGATTCAGCATATCTCTCGCTCTCTCTCTCACACACACACACACACACACACAACTATTATGTTGTTTTTTTTTTCTGCATCACGTTACTCAGTGTTTGATCTATCTCATTTGTCTCCTGTATTAACCCTTATCCTGCTAAATAACAGAAATGAAACTTTCAAACCGATAGTACAAACCCAAATTTTCCTATTTCAAAGACATATTTGGAGGAGGGATATCTCCTTAACGGACAGCGTAGATCCAAGATCAGACTGCACGTTCTGTGCAATCTGATCTTGATCTACGCTGTCCGCAAAAGGTCAGCGAGTCGCGCTTAGCAACCTAAGGGTTAAGACGTATAAGACCAATGCTATCAGCATTTCTTAAAGGGGAAATTAATCTTACTGTACGACAAGTTTAATAGACAGTAACCTCCCCTGAATGCAGTTCTGCGACACTGTACAATTTTGTACGAATCAGTTCTGAAGAATGACAAGCACAAATATCAAAGTGCTGACGGTAGCAGAAAGTCTGTTTATTATCCAATCCGCCTTTGTACTATCGAGAATAATTCTTTGAACTCTTTCAGGGTCGAATGTATAAACCTGTCCAATTTTGACGGCTGAAAAGACAATCCACGGAAACTCAGACAGATTCTAAGTGCAAACTTCACAAAACAAGCATACAATTTCAACTACAATTTAAGCAGATTTCATTTTCAGGGCTACTCGCTATAAACCTATTGATAAAAGTACAAAGCATTAATTCAAAGGACTGAATTTATGTGTGATACCACTTTCTTTATGAGGACGACAGACAGATCGAATGCAAAAGCGCGTCTTACATTTTGTTATTATGTAATATGCTCGCGTAATTTATTGTCGGTGGAATTGGCACTGTATGCATCACTGGAAAGAGTAAATGGTTGTCACTGGAAAGAAAATTCACTTTGCCATAAAGTACCTGTGTTTTCATGAGATCTTGATTTTTTAAAGGTCATAAATAGGGATAGGAGGAAAATTGTGTACAGATTCATTACCTTCAGTCCGCTCAAGCATTACTTCTTGTAACAAATTTGGAGACACAATCGTGAATCATGTGTAACGGACAAGAGTTGAGGTTCGACACACGATTTCATGTGAAATTCATGTGAAAAAAGAAGCTAACGAGAGTGTCAATCAGATGGCTTATCTTTTAAAATTTGTGTGACAAAAGAAAATCTCTAGCTACCGAGAGTATCAGTCTACAAGAGGGCTTATTTTCGAAATTAGTGTGACAAAAGGCGATTACTCATCATTGATCAGATGCTCAATCTTTTGAAATTTGGTTTGACGAAGGGAGATAACTAGCTGCCAAAAGTATCTGTCTATCAGATGGCATTGGGCAAATATCGGGTGATCGATTTCCAAGTCCGTCGGCTGTATCACGTAGTTTGATATGCACTTACACGGCACATTTCTTCGCTGGAAACACAGCTTTACCGTTCTTAAATCGTAATACTCCACTATTAATTTTGTAGGCAATTTTCAGCGACAGGTTGCTTATCACCGTGGTTGTGGTTGCCGTTGCTAATCGATTTACCTGGGAGCAGCCATATTCAAGATCATGTGACTGGCAGTATTTCAAAATGGAAACCCCCTTGATACAGACGAGGTTAGATGCAGGTACGGAATCGGCCGAGTTGTGACGAGTGTGTAAGATGGACCATCTTTTGAAATACATGTGTCAAAAGGAGATTACTCGTTACTGAGAGTATCAGGGTATCAGATACCTTATCTTTGATTTAGGAATTGAATAGTTATTAAATTTGGTTCAAGTTGCTGACTTTTTGCGAATTCTCAGTTTTTTATGCAGCAAAAGATAGAGCGTTGATTTATGCACTATCGCGTGTTTTTCAATGAAGCAATGATTATTTGAATCGGATTTCACGTTGTGTAAGACGTGATCCCGAAATAAGATTTGAGGGCAACATCTGAAGGTCAAACATTCTTTTTTCTGTGCGTCTTTGGTTGATACTAGGTGACTCAATGACTGCAGACTCTGCCCCCTGCCCCCTTGCGGACATCTGTCGTGGACACGTTATTTTCCCGGTTCAGCATTTCATGTCAACATCCAGAGCTCAATTACTCTTGCTGCCTTTCAACTGTATTTCTACACCATTTCTAGATGCCGGTTAATTTTTTTACAGCTTATTTCGCGTTTTCCAGGGACCCCGTCATGAAGAGAGAAATTTCTCCGTTTTTTAATAATCTTTTATTTCTTACGACCCTAAATAACTAAGCGTCCATGTTTAAAACAATTACCTCTAGGAGACACCGTTTTTTTGTCCAGTTACATAATACATGTACTTTTATTAAAAAAGCTAATAGGTTAATGGTGTAATGAGTTACGCGTGCTTACTTACCTGTCGTATACACATAAAAAAGCATAGTCTACCAGTATTTTCTTTTTTGATGAAGACAAAAGCAGATCCAGATGGTTCTGTGTGTTTGTGAAATCATTCACGATGCAGAGAACGACAGTCCTCCCATTTATGCACGATCACACAATTCTCAATACAGAATGATTAACCAAATCGGATTTCTTGTGATACAGGACAACACGTGACCCTGAGACACGATTCGATGTCAACATCTGGCGGTCAGACAATTTTTTTTCGCTTCAGCCTGATTTCTAGACCAGTTTGTGGCCATCGGAGGTGCCAATTACATTGATTACGCATGACATCACGTGTGCAAGAATCCATCTGTTAACTCTTTGACTGCTAGGCGCAACTCAATGACCTTTTGCAGACCGTGTAGGAATACAGCTACCTTCTACATCGACCAAGTTTCAAATTAATTTTATATTTTTGCAGCTATTCAAATATCGAATCATTTTGAATAGCTTTATTCACACAAGTATTTTCATCGCCGTTCTCTGCTGTATAACTGTTTCGGGAACTGATGACTTCAGCTAGGATGCATTCAGACTTTCATAACAGTTTCGTAACCGTGGAGCAGTGTATTCACTACATATTAAGAGAATAATAGAGTCGGGTAACGCGATTTATTTCTTGTTTAAAACTCTTTACCACACAATCCCGACTTTTAACGACCTTGTGAAATAAGCCTTTTGAAAACCTTGTGGGAAAAGAAGAAAATGCTTGTAACCAGCCTTTTCTTCTTTTCCAACAGTGTTTTCCCAAAACAAATTTCAATGTTCCAGTCACATTTAGTTTGTCGTCTGCAAATACTTTCAGTGTGGACCAGTCTAAAACGTTGTCGTTTGGTAAAGATTTAAGGTAGAAGAATGGGTGGAAGCAAAACTGATAAAGCATATATAGATATCACCCGTGAGTCTGTTGGCAAACTTTACCTGAAGTGAACGAGATGACAACATTTTAGACTCGTTAGGCCAGGGAATCCCTCTCAAGGGATTCCCTTGCCTATAGCGATCGTAAGCTGACTTTTCCGGACTACTTTCAGACAAAATGTTGAACGGTGTGTCCACTCTATATCGCTGAGTCCGCCAAAACAACTAGTTCCCTAAGTACAGAGATCGCTTATCACACGGCGTGAATGTTTTCCTTTCCTCAAAGCTTTCCGACATCTGCATAGTGCTATGGGATTGCAAGGGTATTACAGCCCTTTAATAACCAACAAGTGTGTTTTAAGGGTTGTGTCCCTGTTGAATACACAATAACTTTTCCAGGTAAAAGTTAAACGTCCACCGAATAAGTCTGTACACCGTTTAAGTCTGATGTCTATTTTTATCCGATACCGCCTATGGGCGGAGTTTATAGTTACACAAATCTTGTCAGGAACTGTGCATTAAGGCGTTGCCGTATTATGACTGACATCAGACTTATTCGGTGTACAGACTTATTCGATGTACATTTAACCTCTACCAACTTTTCCATCACTGTGATTGGATACTGAAATCCTCTCGTATTATAGACATGATTACAGCCCCTGATATCACTTTCTAGTGTACTAGCACGAGGGAAAAACCCGAGAACCAGTTTTCTATTTTTAGTTTCCATTGTCACTTGCTAGTTACTGTCCGCGTTTCAAATAAAGATCAAAGGGAACCGCACGCCGCATCTCCTTTGACTGCCTGGTGAAAAGATTGAGATATACGATTTTCCATGGAAATGTCGATAGTTGAATGAGATTATTGGTGTATTAACTGCATTTATTATCAGTTTCTTTTAATCATTTAGAACTGAACTTGATTTTCTCTATATGTTTAGAAAAAAAAAAAAAATCGATAGAATTAAGAAATATGCAGAAATTAAAAGAAATTATACTCTCTTTTTTTCTGTGTGAATCGATTTAAAACATCTCTCTTTTTGTCAGAAGAATAGGCAAACATTATGGAAAAATAAGAATTTTTTGTTCTATCTACATTTTCCGATAATCAACCATGTTATCTGCTTATATTCTTTTTTTGTGACGACTGTTGATTGATTAGAAATCATGAAAGTGTTGTGCGATCCTTGGACATTTTTTAACTTTCAAACAAAATTATTTGAAAATAAAAGGTGTGTTTAAAAAATTAGGTTTTAATTTATCAGTTATTCATCACATTTACATACCTAGAGTTTCATTCACATAACTGGTAGTTTCCGAAACATTGTTTGAAAAGGAGAAATGAAAGTTTAAGAATATTTATTTTGACATACATCCCGAATGTGCAAATTCATTTTAAGCGCCAGAAGCCGTCGTTGGAATCTCTCTCTCTCTCTCTCTCTCTCTCTCTCTCTCTCTAATGGGACGAGAAGGGCTAGTGGACGTCTTTGTATGATATAGTCAAAAGAATAGATTTAGATCGACTGTTTGAGAACAAAACTGCGATGTACTGACATCACCCTGCCCTGCGTTCGCGATATTAAGCGTTGGTATTCGCGTTGTGTCCAATTTTAAATTGTGTCTTATCTTTCTTGTCATTGACGATATTTATTTGAAACTTGGAATATATGTGCGTTATCATAAAGATCAACCTTAACCAATAAGGCAAATAACTCAAAAATAAATTTGCTTGATTTAAGCGTCTTTTCGACTTAGAAATTTTTAAAGCCATTATCATGCACCCTATAGCCGAGCGTTGGTATCCACTATTTGCTTCGGTTTAATTATAGAATCTGGCTTCTGACCACTGCTTTTTTTTTTTTTTTTTTGCATTAATTTAATTTTTCCTGTTGATTATTGTATTATTCCATATTATGCGTGACAGTACCCCTTTACCAATGAATTCTTTGACATAATTGAATTGGCCTGACTGTCTGTACGGTAGTGATAATTAGAAAATGAGGTCTCGTGTGAGTTCGTATCCTTCGTTCTTTAGAGATTACAGATCACTAGATTTCCTGGCCTTCAGTACTATCAGCACTTTGATTTTTATTGACAGCATCTGCAGACAACAAGGTAAATGTAGATCAAATGATGAGATTTGTCTGTGAGAGGGTACAAAACATAGTGCGTAAAGGTGGTTTGTTTAGCATTTCCTCCTTTTCCCACAATAATTTCAAAAGCCTTCTTCCTCAGGGTCGTTAAGAATCAGGATTGATTCGTAAGTATTGAGCCCTTCAAAGCGTATGTATGACACCACTGTTTGGCATTATACCTAAAATATGGCCATTCTCAAATGCCGTGTTTCTCTGACTGAATACGATCTTTCTGCCTAATTCAATTTGTGAATACATTTGCATGCCGAATTCGGAATTCTGACCTGAATCATCACGCAAAGATCTGCCATGCATATACATTTGAATATTTAGTCGTGACTCAAGTGAATTGATTCAACGATTTTATAGAAGTGAATTTGCTGTCAAGGGACCATATTAACTACAATTCTAAATTCTATTTTTATTCTTAATTCCAACACTGGCCATGTTTTGGGTTGAAACTTTCTGTCTGTCGATCGGCAAGTCTTGTATTCGTCATTATTCATTTACATTTGTAAATAGGCAAAGATATAATATTTATGTTTTTTATACCAATAAGTGAAATTAAAACTGAAACTTTACATCCATGTACTTTTTGCCCGAACGTTGTAATTCAGTGGAAATAAAAGGTTAACTTCATGATAGATTGTTATTGCAATAAAATTTAATATGGTTATCATCCCTTGAAGTTTTGGCCTGTGATCAGTACATCAGATCATCAAAGTTCTGTGCGGCGCATTTAAGGTGCCTTGGCCTCTGGGGTATAATAAAGTCAGTAAAAGCTGGTATTGTCGTTAAATTAACTCGCTAAGTACAACCGACTTCTATCGGCATATTCGGTACTTAAGTCTTCACCAAACGACGAACTTTTAGACTTGTCCAAATTCAAAGGTTATGCAGACTACAAAATTGAAATGTCTAAAGTCATGAGAATTATGTTTGACACGTTAGAAAACACTGTCGGAAAAGGAGCAAATGCTGGTTACAGCAGGTTTCCAGCAATTTCTCCATTATTCCTAATGGTTTCCAAAGTTTTCTTCTTCAGAGTCGTCGAAACACGGGATTGTTGGTAAAGAATTAAAAGATTTCTTCGGATTACTCTACGTGTACTCTTCCGGTAATATACATGCCCTTTTCACACAGCATGGTACATGGAAACTAACAAAGATTATCCAGATTTACCGACTAGACGTATCGCCGTTTTTCCATGAAAGTCATCGCACTCACGCAATGCTAGAGATCTTTTTCTGTCGTTTATATTAGAACGAAATAGCTATGAAAATGGATAAAATTCGTGTGAATGAGACTTTCATTTCGTTGTGGCGTGACTCAAAACTCTTGGAGTTCGTACATCGTCGCCTCGACGGTTATAAAAGTAATAACTCATGTACTCGCCTTACAAGCTTCGAAGTTTATTCGATTTAGATTGTGTCAAGTTATATTTGTTCTTGTTTACGAAAGTAAAAATGAGTCACGCTCTGTGAAAAGGAGATTGAATGCATCTGCAAAAAGTATCGACCATGTCAGCCTGCGCAATCCGCGCAGGCTGACCTAAGTCGAAACTATTTGCTGTTTTTTAAATTTTCTGGATTTCAAAGGACCATATATTACATTTTTATAGATGGCGCAGTCCGCACAGACTGACCTGGGTTGTTTCTTTTTGCTTCTTTCTGCATGTCAAAGAACCAGTGTACCTAATGATACAGCCGGTTGTTTGACAAAGTGGATTTTATGGACCATAATTAAGTGACGACTTGCTTCGTATAATGCATCACGGAGATGTATTAAGCTCCCTCTTGCCAGAGCGTGGCTCAAATATTGGTATCCTTACAGACAGAAAATGGTGTATAGTTTAAAAAAATACAGCAATTTCTCTTTTGCTACATTGTTTTCATATGTGTTCTGCAATACGAAAGGAATCTTGTGCATGTGGCAATGTCATTATAAACTAAAAAAATATCCACTGAGATAATTCCAATGCAGCATGCTGACTCCAACGATGTAGACCATATCATATTTGGCGTGCAACACACGAAAAGGGGCCTTCGGACATATGCGTAAAAGTCTGTCGTCCCAGATCAGCCTGTGCAGTCTGTGACTAATCCGAGACCACACTTCCCGTTTTTGTGTGATTTTCTGTTTCACGAAAGTCTACTGTATGAAAAAATCTTATGTAGTCGTAAAGTGCCGTATCGGATTAGCCGGTGCACACTGCGCAGGCTAATCTGAGACGACACTTTACGGAAATGTCCGAAGGTCTCATTTCGCATGTTGCGGGCCATCTACTAGCGTCCGCAGTATCCTTTGACAATTACACATGAGATTGCTTGTAGGTTAAATACAGTGGATACGCATCAAAGAATTATAAATACCCAGACTTATGGATAGGAAAAGCTTTGGCTCTCACGGAAGTCTGACGTTATCATTCAGACAGTTTGATTTATTCATAGGTCGTCGTCTATCTTCGTGGCTGGTCTGTCTTTTGTTGTTTCCTTTTGATTCATAGGTTCCTATAAATGACTGGTAGAGTCTTGCAGCAGTCAAAGTTTAAGAAAAAGATCGCGTAAAAAGAAGAAATTATTCGTAAGGAGTAATTTTATAGTTTTACGGCAATGCTATAAGAGTGAGCAATGTCATGGAAAGATGATTTATTACATACAAAGTTCATTGCCGCGAGTCGATGTTGAAGATCGGCGAAGGGTCGTCTGTGACTCAGTATTAATTATCAATACATGTATATCCTGGGGTTGACTTCAGCTGGTGGCGTTGGTCCCGCTGAATTGCCCTTTGACAAGGTACTTCAGAGTAGTAGTGGTGGTCCGTATTCACAAACCATTCTGAAGAACGTTGTTAGTCTGATTCCCCAAGATTTTCTAAATTTGAAAGCAACACAACTTCTGATTGGCGAAATCAAATGGTTTAGCCAATCTGAAGTTGCGTTACTTCAAGTATTGAAAATTCTGAAGAGTAAGACTAAGAACGTTCTTAAGAATGGTTGGTGAATACGGGCCCATGCATCAAACGCCCCCCCCCCCCCTCCAAAAAAAAAAAGAAAAAAAAAAGTACGACATGACAACACCATCAGGGCCAAAGCTTTTCAATTATTATTTTTCTGTCAATGATTGTCGCAATCGTAAGTCGTTTGTCTGTATGTAAATCAAGACGTCAATTACACAAAGAGAGCAGACCACGATACAGCCACCCTGTCTGGTTCTGACAAACAAGTAATTGCCATTCATTTGTCGATACAAAAATCAAAGACATCAGCGAAAAATGACATTCAAGACCAGCTATCTGACATTTGTCAGCAGATTTGTCTAGAGTTTACAATGAGAGTGAAATGTGCTAACGATTTTTTGTCTGGAATCGACTGTAATTTTAGGCTCCAAATGTCTGGTATGGCATGACTCTCAGTCAACATCGTGTTAACTTTTGAGTCGCCAAACACATTAGCAACGCTCTGGCAAAAGGGGTTTAATGCATCTCCATGTAGCATTTTACCAAGTAAGTCATCACATAGTCATGGATCCACAAAATCCATTTTGCCTAACGACCGACTGAATCATAATTAGAATGGTCCCTGGCCAATAGCAAAACGTTTCGACCCAGACCTTGGCCGATACTTTTTGCAGATGAATTTTTTGCATATCCCCGTTTCTACAGAGCATGGCCCTATTCTACTGCAATTGTACTTTTTTTTTTAATCCTTTTGTCGTGGTTTTGGATTCTGTCGAGGGCCCTGTAGATTTAAATTCAGACAGCACGATCTGTAAGGTTTTATTAAGATCTTTAACGACCAGCAAGTCGCTACAAGACGCAAGTACCCTAATACTTTGATTATCACATTTGTAGGCATTAAAGGGAGGTAACTATTCTAGTCACAACAATCGAAACATTCCGCTGGTGCTACTTATATTGCCTATGGTGGTAAAAATAAGTTACCACTGCATAGCATTTTGAATATATGTGTCTTTCAAATTTGTCAACGTATCAACCACAAATGTTGTCCTGGCCTGACTGGGCTGTATGGAATATATGTACAATAGTCTGCATTTCTGCGTGGTCGGATCAAGTCGAGTTGCGTGTGTAAAGAGATGCGTATAGGATCAGACCGAAGGTCGAATCCGATGCGCATCTCTTTAAACACGCAACGAGACATAATATTCCTTTTATTATATACCTCACCACTATTACCGTAAAGAAACATCACAAAATAAATACGAATAGCCAAAAAAATCTGGGAACTACATTTTGTTGTAGATATATGTACAATATTTATGAATGGCGGATGAATAAACATAGATAACGGTAAGTCTGCATAGATCAGGATGCATTTAAAATGGCGGTTGCTAATTGAGCCGCTACAAGAAAATAAACAACAACAGTGGCTTAAAAACTATTTCTTAAAAACTGAAAAGGTATTCAGTGGTTGTCATTCACTGTCATTGTCCAGAACAGTACGTTTCAATGCAGGATTCGAGTCTTGTGATTATTAATCGCGATGCTGAAATCACGAGTGTATAGTACAGTAGCATTTCGGACAAAAAAAAAAATTCTGCATAAAAACGATTTTTGAGAAAAGTAGATAATGAACAACAGCCGAAGTATCTATAAATATACTGATAAATGGGTTTTTCGTGCTTTGTCGTGCTAGCTTTAACATGCTAACCGCGAACCTTAAAGGTTGAAAGTCCCGAACGTTATTACACAAAAGTAGTCCGTGTGCACGATTATGCTGTACACACGGTAGTATGCTGATATGGAATAATTTTCGTCAGAGTTGTATTGTGAAGTTCGATAACGCCCCTATTTTACTCGGATCATTTATAGGTATACAATAAAACATTATACTACCCCTGAGAGCCAACAGACAATTAAGTTTAGCTGTTCTCACAACCAATCCTTTTGTAGTGTCCCATAGGACTTTGTTTCGGATGACGTGTAAGGGTATTTCTTTTACCAGCATTATCGCCCGCTAGATGGCATTCTACAAATACACAGTCTATCTAATTTGGGTATCCTGGGTACAGTAGCGGAGTAATTTTTCAAAACAACAACCGTGACTTTGAATTTCAAATTAAATAAACGTTTACTCAATAAAACGCTACCTGGTGCCATTCATTCAGCTATGATCGGCTAGCATGTAGCCTATGCACCGACCATTTATTAAAACAGCCCCTACATGCTTTGGTAATAGGCTAATAGCTTCGATATAAGCCCTACTTTTCCCAGGTATACGGGGGATGGGTGATGCGTCATAGCAGACAGGTCGAATCTTCGAAGAACATGACATGCGCAGACAACGTTTTACCAGTTATTGTACATTTTAACCGTAGGAATAAACAATAATTATATTCATTTGGTTTTCATCTCTTTTGGAATAGTTTCAGAAACTGTAGCTGGATTTGATACTAAGTATATGAACACAATCCTAAGTATATGGAACTTTGCAATGCAATTTGCTGTAATTTTAGATAAAATTTCCATTTCACATCAATATGAAATTGTCATCTATGTTCATTTCTTTTCACACACATTCAACTCTTCACATCCTAGATACATTAAACAGAAATTTTCAGCCAATAATGAGGCCCATACATTGCAATTTCAGACTCCTTTTTGGCCACAAAGACATACTGTACCGGACAGCGTTCAGTCTTGTTGTGATCTACGCCGTTCATAAAAGGCGCATTGTGTCACATTTAGCGGCCTGATGATAAAAGTCAATGAGTGAATCCTAAACAGCTGCTTAATCCTTTACCAGACGACAAAATTGTAGCCTTGTCCAAATTGAAAGCATTTGCAGTCGAACATTTCAATGTGGCGCAAATGGTGCAATTTTTCTTTGCTAGGGTAGAAAACATTGTGGGAAAAGGAGAAAATGTTGGTTACCAGCTGGTTACCAGCATTTTCTCCTTTTCCCACAATGTTTTCAAAAGGCTTCTTTCTTACGGTCGTTAAAAAGGCGGCATTGTGCGGTAAAGGTAAATGGCTAAATTGTTTACAAGTATTTGATTTCAACATGAGAAAAGTCACACAAGTGTCCACGCAGTATAATCAATATGCCTCTTTTCTGCTGGTATTTCAAAATTGCGTAATGCCGTTCAAGTAAACAGGCATACAACGCCCGTCAACGTATATGGTATCCAGAGAAGAACTAAAGAATCTCAGGTTGCATGGAAGTGAACTGAAGATGAACTGTGAAGAATACTTGAATGGTTTCGATAAAATTCTTCGCCTCTTTCCCAAGTTAGCTATATCTCGTGTCATAAGTAATTACTCTTTCTTGACAGTTTCATCACTTTATTTATATTTATTTTTCCACCGTCGAATCGAAGTGGGATTCCTTGAAATCGAATCAATATGCCAGTACACCGTGATTTTTTTCAGATTCTTTGCCTGTTTTGAATCTTTTCTCCCGTATATTATGACCTCCGATGTCCTTTGCGAAAGAATTGGCCAAGATCAGCATGCAGATGAATGAGGAAAATTGTTGTCTTCAGGTTGTAAAGTGTGAATCCTTCTCCTAAAATGTTATCATCTGAAGGTACCATGGCGTCACATCGCATTGGTACACAAGGACATAGACTTTATGTCAACAATTTGGTGTGATTTCTTGTAATACTTCGGCAAAATAACCTTTCAGGGGCCGATTCGTATCTGCACTATTCTACCAGTCTTTGCGCTTATTTATTATTTATTAAATATTTACCAATAATCCTATTATTTCCCTGTTCTTAATTTCAAGCCTGTTTGGCTTGGACATTCTGTATCAGCCTTTCAGACGGATAGTGTAAGAATTTTATTCAGAATAGTTGATGATTTCAGCTACTTTTGTTCTCTTTTGATATTCTCTGTGAGATGCAAATTACCAAAATTGATAGACCATTTTAGATAAAATCAAAGCCAAAATGATACTAGAAAGAATAGTATCTGAGTAGGGATATTTCACAAACTCTCATTTGTATTGAATTCATTATGAATGCATTAGAATTTATGACGAGTGGTACCATAAAATAACCATAAAATCTCAATCATGTGTTTTTTATTTAATATTTGCATGTTGTTTCCTAAGCGTTGTAGCATATCAGCCTTATTAGCATGTTGTTTCCTTAGCCCCTCTGTAGACTCACAGTCTGTAATCGATCTTTCATTTACCTTCGCTTTCTTCAAGTTCCGTTACTTTGCAGTTACGTTTCTACCATCAAATCTCAGTAAAAACCAATGTGGCTTTCATTGCATCGATTGAAGTTTTTTTATAAATGTTATATTATTTCGTCTCTTGTCTATTTTAGGCTCAAATTTTTTCATTAGGCCTTATCTCACTTCAGTTTGTTAATGTTCTGCTACGTTCTGTATTATGCCGTCGTAATCATATTTGTTCTTGAGATTTAAAACCAGATCTCAGTAACAAACTTGGCTTTCACATTATCTAAGATTGTTTTTATCCAAGATTGTCGTTGTTTGATCTTTCAGTTCTTCGTGCTTAACTTGTCCATTTGCTCCCGGACTCTTTCCTCGTATAGAATGATCAGAACAGGTGCGCCATAATCAAGCGGCGAATTAGACAAAGAGGAAGTGAGGGGAACAATGGGTTGCTGCGGCTCGAATATATGCCATCCATTTTCCTCATGCAGATCTTATTTTATCACCTTAAATGTAAAAATAGTGGCAAGGCTTGTCAAAAAAAAAAAGAAAAAAATCTCTTATCATACCAAGAAACAAATTTACAGCAAACGGCTTCAAAACCATCAAAATTTATTATAGACAGTAGCTGGAACAAGGTTTGATAATGTCAGCGCAGCCCAAGTCAGCGCAAGCTGACTTGGGTCGAAAATTTTTGGTATCGATATTTTCTTTTGCATGTCGAAGGATCGTTGTACATTTTCCCATAGCACCGCTTAATTCTATTGTAAGATTCAAAAAATGGTCTGCTGCAAGACACAAAAAGCCTTCTACAGGAGGTAATGAGAAACGACTTTACAATGATTGCTCAAGAACAATATGACAAAGTCCAAAGTCCCAACGACAATCCCTCATCACAACTCGGCCGATTTCGTAACTGCATTTAACCTCGTTCTTATCAGAAAGGTTGCTTTCAGTCGCATGATCCTAAACATGGCGGCGCCCATGTAAATATTTTATCAAGGACAACAACAACTACAGTAAAGTTATTCACATTTATCGATCTGACGGGAAAAAAAAAAAACTGCCAACCAAATATCACATTACAAAATGAATTTCCAGTCTATTTATAAACAGGAATGCAATTCAAACGATTTTGATTGAAAACTGGAGCAATGGAGCGGTCTATTTCTGGCGAAGTAATGGAAGGCGTATGTGAATATCACCCACTGTAATACAACCGAAAATTCGGGGCCCGTATTCACGAACCATTCTCAAGAATGTTCTTAGTCTTTTTTTGCAAAAGAGTACTAAATTTGAAACTAAAGCAAGGTTCAAATGGCTTTTAGATGGGTAAACCAAACGGTCGTGTTACTTTCAAATTTGGAAAACTGTGGAGAATAAGACTAAGAACGTTAACGAGTCTTATTATTTTAGCCAAATTGAATGCGTCGACTTCACATGATTTCAATTCGGACAAGTCTAAGTCTAAAATTGTCTTTTTGTACAGAGTTAGCCCCTTTTGCAAAGCATCCCGAGTTTTAACGATCCACGGGTAGATACCTTTTGAAAACATTGTGAGAAAAGTAGAAAATGTTGGTCACCAGCATTTTCTCCTTTGCCCGCAATGTTTCCTGTCCTTCTAAGGACAAATTTCAGTTTTTGAGTCATATGTGATTTGTCCTGAGTAAATGCTCGCTTCTTGGACAAGTCTAATACTTGTCGTTTTGTTCAAAGTGAAGCTATATTGAACGGGACATAAATATTGACGCTCGGAGTCAAAGAAGGCGCCATCCGAACGATCGTCACTGAACTTATATATCTATCGGATTTCGTCCTTTTGTCTTGAATGGGCTTATTTGGACGGAAGAATTTGATCAAGTGACATTTGATTACGTATGTTTGAGCGAGGAAAAAGCGAGTGATTACATAGTTTATATTGGAAATTCTGTTTATGGGATATATTCTATGCGGACATTTTGGATTTTAAAGTGTTTTTTTTTTTAAGTTTCATTGCATCATTTTGTACTTTGTCGCTGTTGGTACACAATTTTTCATAGGGAACATATGATGCCCTGTCCAGGGACTGCAACGTTTTTGTCTCATTAATTGATGCACTTGTAACTTGTCTATTTTGACTCACATTAACTTTTTCAGCAATTAGAGCAGTCATTGTTGCTATTTCGGGCAGCGTGTATCAAGATCAGAGTGCACAGAGCGTGCTTTCTTAGTTCTGACTTACCTACATTGGTCTGCCTATAATTTCCATCTTTATTAATGTAATTTATTTTCCATGGCTATCCGTCTGAAACAGCTTGTCTTTGAAATACGATACAGGATAGAATACAAAATGTTTAGTAAATTCGGTTCCTGATATTTGATCTACTCTCCAATATCTATGTGCGATCCGAGTATCTTTAATTCTTTACCAAACGACAAAATTTAGACTTGTCCAAGTTAGAATCTTTTGTAGACCACAGATTAAATGTGGCACAAATGGTAAAATCTGTCTGTAAACGGGTAGAAAACATAGAGGAAAAAAGGAGAAAATATTGGTTACCAGTAATTTTCCTTTTTTCACAATATTTTCAAATGGTCTCTTTCTCAGGGTCGTTGGAATGCGGGACCAAGTGTTAAAGAGTTGATTGTCCGTTTAACTTGTTCGACTCATAAAACTTTACCAGACGAGAAAAAAATGGGCTTGCCCATGTTGAGAGCATTTGCAGACGACAAAATTAATGTGACTCAAAAAATAAAATGTTTCTTATAGTGGATAGAAAACAATGGAGGAAAAGAAGAGCTCTAACGTTAGCCAGCGTTTTGTCCCTCCAACACTTTGTTCCACCCTTCTGATTCACATTGCAATACTTTTTTCGTCGTGTGAAAATGTTTTCAGTTTAGGCAAGTCTAAAATTTTGTCGTCTGGTACAGAATTAATAACAATTTTTCGTTTTTGTTACAATATTTCAATAAAAATATTGACAAACAAAGACTTAAAAAGTCTCCAGGTCATTGTACTTGTGAAAGTGCATTACAGTAAACATTTGGACATCATTCAGACGCATGGTCCCCATTAACTCTTTACCAGACGACAAAATTTTAGACTAGTCCAAAATGAAAGCATTTGCAGACGACAAAATAAATTTGGCTGAAAATTTGAAATTTGCTTTTGGAAAAATTGTGGGAAAAGGAGAAAATGCTGGTTACCAGCATTTTTTTCCTTTTCCTACAATGTTTTCAAAAGGTTTCTTCCTCAGGGTCGTTAAAGTCGGGATTGTGTGGTAAAGAGTTAACTCTTTACCAGACGACAATAATTTAAACTCAACCAAAGTAAAAGCATTTGCAGACGACAAAGTAAGTGCGGCTATAACTATAGCTTTATTTCCGAAAGGTTAGAAAACATGGTGGGAAGCGGAAAAAATGCTGGTCACTGGCATTTTTCTCCTTTTTCCTCAATGTTTTCAAAAGTCTTCTAACTCAGAATCTTAAAACACGAGCTTGTTTAGTGAAGGTTTATTCAAATCAATGTGTCTCTGTACGATCCGACATCAGGAAACTGCTGCCCATCTTCTGTTGTAATAGAATTTATCACATAACCTCCTTTGTTTTCAGTGTAATACAGCCATGAATTGTCGTATCTTCCCATAGGCCACTGAAGCTCCATAGGTCTACTAGGAATACCTAAGTTTCCATTGCTCGATCATCGGACAGTGTTACTACAAATAGCACATTGGCTCATCCCTCCCATATTGTAAATAATAACACAAGGTGTGCAACGAAATCTGTGAACATTTTACTCCTTGTCCTCTTTGAAAGAGAATATTCAACCAAAAATGGAGAAAAAAAACTTAGTGATAGTTGAACATAGGTTCAGAGAAGATTTCTCTTTGTTCTCTGACCTTCGAAGGTTTCAAACCACTCTTGTAAGCAAGCATTGACGCTAATCTCATAAATTTCATAAAGCTTCCAAATTTTCCAGATCGCCATATGCTGTCATCACACAAATTAATGTCCCTCAGCGTGTTATGATTTCTCTTTTTTTTTTTAGCTCACCTGAGCACATAGTGTTCAGGGTGAGCTATTGTGATCGGTCAATGTCCGTCGTCCGTCTGTCCCTCTGTCTGTCCGTCCGTAAACAATTACTAAAAAATCTTCTCTGAAACCGCCAATCAGATTTCAATGAAACTTTACAGAAATGATCCTTAGGTGATGCACTTTCAGAATACTTCAAAGATTTGAATTCCATGAAGAACTCTGGTTGCCATGGCAACCGAAAGAAAAAACTTTAAAAATCTTCTTGTCCCAAACTGTAAGGGCTAGAGCTTTCATATATGGCATGTAGCATCATCTAGTGGCCCTCTACCAAAATACTTCAAATTATGGCCCTAGTGTGGAAATTGGCCCTATGTTTTGGGTTCCCGGATTTCACATAGAGATAAAGAAGAAAATCTTTAAAAATCTTCTTGTTCCAAACCGTAACGGCTAGAGCTTTCATATATGGCATGTAGCATCATCTAGTGACCCTCTACCAAAATACTTCAAATTATGGCCCTGGTGTTACAAATTGGCCCTATGTTGTGGGGTCTCGGATTTCACATAGAGATAAAGAAGGAAATCTTTAAAAATCTTCTTGTCCAAAACCGTAAGGGCTAGAGCTTTCATATTTGGCATGTAGCATCATCTAGTGGCCCTCCACCAAAATACTTCAAATTATGGCCCTAGTTTTGAAAATGGCCCTATGTTGTGGGTTCTCGGATCTCACATAGAGATAAAGAAGAAAATCTTTAAAAATATTCTTGTCCCAAGCCGTAAGGGCTAGAGCTCTCATATATGGCATGTAGTATCATCTAGTGGCCCTCTATCAAAATACTTCAAATTATGGCCCTAGTGTGGAAATCGACCCTATGTTGTGGGTTCTCGTATTTCACATAGAGATAAAGAAGAAAATCTTTAAAAATCTTCTTGTCCCAAACCGTAAGGGCTAGAGCTTTCATATAATTATGGCCTGTAGCATCATCTAGTGACCCTCTTCCAAAACACTTCAAATTATGGCCCTGGTGTTAAAAATTGGCCCTATGTTGTGGGGTCTCGGATTTCACATAGAGATAAAGAAGGAAATCGTTAAAAATCTTCTTGTCCCAAACCGTAAGGGCTAGAGCTTTCATATTTGGCATGTAGCATCATCTAGTGGCTCTCTACCAAAACACTTAAAATTATGGCCCTGGTGTGAAAATTAGCCATATTTTGTTGGTCTCGGATTTCACATAGAGATAAAGAGGGAAATCTTGATGATAATTCCATTGTTTACACTCTAGGGCCTATAATTTCGACTATCATTTTCTTACCTGCTCTGATTGTTGGTATTGTCATATGGATGAATCATTTTCAAAACTAAAACATTCCAGCAAAAAACAAGAGGCAAGTGGCCATAACAATGACAGCTGAGTTGCATTTCACGTGAGCAATTTAGGACCATCATGGTCCTCTTGTTTAAACAACTATTATTTTTTTGTCTGTGTTTATGTATTAATGAATTTGTTAGAATAATATTTTGTCTGTTTTGTTTTTTACATCTCATCCAGTATCTCCCATTTCGCATCTTTCCAAATACGTATTTACTGTTTATTGGTCAAAAACTTTGGCGCGTCTTCTGCCGGTAAATTCACTTAATTTATAACTCGTTGCGTGATTATAAATTGTGTGATATGAGCGCATGGCAGTCAGGAAAATGTTTGGTTGCAAAGAGTTGTTTGAAACCTTCGTAGATCACCTTTGAGACAAGCACTTTATTACGTCTTTTGTGAAGTCATTTTAGCTCCACTGGCCAAAGGCCAGCGGGCTTATGTCATGGCCCGGTGTCCGTCGTGCGTCCGTGCGTCCGTCCGTCCGTGCGTTAACTTTTATTTCAAACATCTTCTTCTCTGAAACTACCCATCCAATTTTCATGAAACTTCACAGAAATGATCCTGCCATGGTAGTAGTATAGGAGGGTAGACCTCGGACAAAAACCGTTTTGTCCGAGGTCTACCCTCCCTGAGTGCCATTTTGTCCGAGGTCTACCCTCCCTGAGTGCCATTTTGTCCGAGGTCTACCCTCCCGGGGAGGCAAAAGACCGGTCAAAATGTCAAACCGGAAGTAGATGTTCACTTTTTCTGCCCCCCCCCTCCTCACACCACTGCAAAAATTTAAAAAACAAAAGAGGAAACCGGAAGTGGAATTCCTACCAAAGAATGGTGTGTCACCATGTTTTGTTCGGGTTGATCCTGCATTTTGATTGGTCGAGACGTTTCCCCGCCAGAAATTTGAATTGAAAACGTGTGACACCACAAAACTGGTTCGAAAAGAAGGTGTGCCACCATCTTCACTCGGTTTGGTCTTTCTCTATCACCGTGTTGGACTTAGTCTTTTTTCCACGATATGGGTTATATTCCCTTCTCATGCTGGTTCAGTCAGAGAGTATCGTCGGACTTAGTCTTTTTTCTCCGCCTTCGTTCGCCTCAGGCTTTCTCTATCACCGTTGAACTTAGTCTTTTTTCCACGATATGGACTATATTCCCTACTTACGCTGGATCAGGCAGAGAGTATCGTTGGGCTTAGTCTTTTTTCTCCGACTTTGTTCGCCTCAATCTTTCTCTATCACCGTTGGACTTAGTCTTTTTTCTCCGTCTTTATTCGCCTCAGCCTTTCTCTATCACTGTTGGACTTAGTCTTTTTTCTCCGTCTTTATTCGCCTCAATCTTTCTCTATCACCGTTGGCCTTAGGCTTTTTCCACGATGTGGGTTATACTCCCTTCTCATGGTGGTTCAGGCAGAGACCCTCGTTGGACTTAGTCTTTTTTCTCCGTCTTCGTTCGCCTCAGGCTTTCTCTAACACTGTTGAACTTAGTCTTTTTTCCACGATATGGACTATATTCTCTACTTACGCTGGGTCAGGCGGAGAGTATCGTTGGACTTAGTCTTTTTTCCGTCTTTATTCGCCTCAATCTTTCTCTATCACCGTGTTGGATTTAGGCTTTTTTCTCTGTCATCGTTGGACTTAGTCTTTTTTCTCCGTCTTTGTTCGTCTTAACCTTTCTCTATCACCGTTGAACTTAGTCTTTTTTCCACGATATGGGTTATTTTCCCCTCCTCATGCTGGTTCAGGCAGAGATCATCGTTGGACTTAGTCTTTTTTTTCCGTCTTTATTCGCCTCAATCTTCTATCACCATTGGAGTTAGTCTTTTTCTTTGGCTCCTAGCAGTATGATCTTTAGATATTTGTCTGACGAACTCAGTCTTTTTTAAAAACTAGCTTTAGGGATAAAGATCGTATTGCTTTGTAACTTGTCTATAAGATCTGAGAGCTGAGGTGATGTATACCACTATTTGTCGATTTGATTGAATTAGTCAGACAAGCTTTGACATCTTTATGGTATACGTTATCTTCTGAGTTGGTCAGAGATGGGTTATAGCATATATCGTTTGGAATGTAACTCTTGGAATGGTACTCAGTCGTAAAATTGACAAGTCTCGAAGATAGGACTTTCTGGGATGAATGTTAGCTCTGAAAAGAGCTGTTTTTTACCATTCTCTGGATTGGAATTAAATTAATCATCCGAGCAAGTTAATTCCAAAAATCAGAGAAAGATAGAGGATTCTAAACCTCCTCATCATCAACTCATTGGTTGGTTGATATCACAGACTCCCCAAAGATTGGATCATCAATTGGCATAACCCAAAGATCGGGGTAGAAATTAGGTGTTGGGTTCTGGGTATAGGGGTTATCCCCTTGTCTTGCAGAGAACTCAGCCAATGTCTTTGTCTTTTGACGTTTTCTCTTCCCCTCGTTCCTTCGACTTTTACCAAATAGTCCACAGCAGAATCTGAACAAACCCATCGTGGAAATGAAATGGTCTATAGAGAAATTTGGTGGTTTTATAGCTTGGTGGAGGAATTGACCTACTTTTCGTCTTGGAATTAAGAGTACGAACGTGGGCGAGACCATGTAGATAGAACATAATGTACTATATGATCTGTCTACATTTTTCCAAGACTGATATTTTGTGGAGGAATTATCTTTGTGGAAAAAAGAATGAAAAAACACCATTTAAACAGTATAACTTTTATTTGAACAGAACTGAACAATGAACTGAGCAATGAACATATTTACAACAAACACATAGATAAAAGAACTATTATACATTTATATACTATTTGTGGGAAAAAAGTCTCTGAGCTTTATCGAATAGAATTCCATACTGCTGATTGAACCATAACACTACATCTCGATCGTTTCGTCGATGTTCCGTTGAGAGGAATTTCTGTTGAAGATATTTCTGTATGTTGTATCCTCTGGCAGCAGCATCCAATACGAAGATACAGTAAAATCCGCAAACCTTCCCCTGTGGACTCTGAAGAGTTTGTCGATTGTATCTCCACGAATAAGAATGATTGTCTAAAAAGTTAATGATTTCTGGCTCAAGTGGTGGTAGTCCGTAGGGATCAAAGTATAGTACATCGTCATTATTGTTGAATATCACGGCTACCCAGTGTTCTCCTGGACCGGTTGATTTCTCTGTGTTCACAATGTAGGCTTTCACATGATCGGGTTTTTGTCGAGGTAACTGATCTTTTGCACAGACTTTTGCCTGTAGATTTTTTATCCATGTCCCGTGATCCAATATGTATTGAATTTCAGAAGTATACATTTTTCTAATCACTTTCTTCCCAGGATTGTTTTACTTTGTCACACCAGTATTGTAACCACGACTCCGTGAATTCAGATAAAATGTTTTGTTTTATATTTCGCCATAATCTGTAGGCTTCCACATAGTCACTTTCATCGAGTTTCATTTCTATGAGTTCAGGATACCATTTCTCCATGATTTCGTATGGATTTAATTCCATCATGGCTTTTTCTATGAACATATCTGTATGTTCTTGTCTATCCTTGAATAAACACAGTTCATGCTGTGTTTGACTGGGATGATCCACTTGACATCCGTAACACTGGTTGGTAACTTCAATGACAATAAGATTTTTTAATTTTTCAGTCATATGTTTTTCGAAGCTGTTGTGAATGTCATTTTTCCGAGTAGAGATGCACTTCGACACGGAATATTTCACTTTTTCTGCTTCTTCTCTAAGTGTTATAGCAAATCTGAGTCCCAACATTGTTTTTTCAGTTCTTTAGTCCTGTAGATAGTCCTGAAAAGGACTGTTTTTTCAATAGTTCTGAAAAGAACTGTCGTTTTCGATATTATATTCCTTAGTCCTGAAAAGGACTGTTTTTGTGAAAGCTATCTTTTGATCAGAGAGTTTCTGTTGGTTTTTTCCAGGATTAATAATCTGTGATAACTTCTCTCAAACTGTTGATTTCAATCTGATTGTCAAATTCAGCAAAGACAATAACGTTGATAGCTGCTGCCAGAGCTTGAGCAAACTGAAGTTCAATTCGAAGATTTCCAGTTTTTATAGGATGAAGTTGTCCTTCTTCACTCCCTTGATCCGCTGTCAAATCGTACCCCCACAAACAGTATCCACCAACATAGTCTTCTTTACCAATATTAAATGATTTATTGAGTGCTAAAGATGAGTTAGCCTGATACAATGATAGAAAGGATTTCAAATACAATCCTGCTTCAAAGTTAGGTTCAAAGGGTCTGTTATGAATACTGTGACCATTACATGATACATCAATTTTTGACAGATTAAAATGATGAAAGAAAAATGGATTTCTACCATAATCCCCATTATAATCAGTATTTGCCACCATTGCAATGAAAATGCGTTTTGGAAGTTGTCCTTGAAACAAATGATCTTCAACTTTAGACTGAAGGCCTGTAGAAATGGTAAAAGTTTTTACTTCACCCCTACGAATAGGGATTTTCATGTTTTGCTGAGCTATAACATGATTTAGATCATTTGCAACAACAGGTAACAATTCGACATTTCGCACATGAAGACTGACTGTTTCCAGTACAATTTTTGAAGCTGGTGCACCACCACCTCCTGTGAGACAAAAGTTTAGCGAAGATCTGTTTAATCTAAGTCTGATTTCAATACCATTAGGTAAATATTTTTCTTGTTGAAACAGATCAAGATGCAAGCGTCCAAAAAGTTCGGCAGTTCTGCTTTGTGCAATTTCACCCATTCTTTCTTTTAACCCTGCATTATCTCCATCATGGTTGAGTGCATTGAAATGACCAGTGGTGTCTTCGATCCAAAGATCACCAGCTTTCAAATGTGTAGTCTTGCTGTCAGAATTATATGACATAAGATTTTCGATATATGCTCTATATGGATAGGTATCTGAATTGCTGGTGATTAGTTTATTATTTAGATACAAATCGACACTACTAAACAAGCTGTGCAGGAAGTTGTTTACAGGGGCCACATTTGCATTGGCAAGTAAATTGCCACCGTCAGCTTGAACGACTTTGTATTTGACATACAAATACGATTGTGACAAATCTGTCCAATGTTCAGTTTGAGGTGGTATGATGAATTCTATTGGTGCATTGTTTGCCAAAGACGATATTGGGAAATGTTCAATCCATTGACTTTCTTGCATCGTTGTCATTGTAGGTGGTACAGAAAGAACATCGAGTTCTGACTTACTGCATTCACAGGACCCGCTTTGCATCATTTTTATATAATTCAAGTAGATGAATTCAGTATATGAATCAATTATATTAATCAAATATATCAAGAGGCCGTCTGTCTCTTTGTCTTATGATCTTACCACTGTGAAGGCGGTAGGGGGAATGACGTGGTTTTCGTGATTTTCTTTTATTTATCCCTGGTATTAGCTTTTCTGCTAGATCATGAATGGCTTGTTTTCCCCGTGAAATTACAACTTTTTTGGGGTTTTCGCCACGTAAAAGGATATCTTCTACTACCCCTATTCCTTGTTTGATTCCTTCTTTTTTCACGGCATTAAAACCAGATTTAATCAACGGTTTAAGCAATAGAGTCACTACTTTAATTGCCGATTTAAATAGCGAACCTAACCCATAGCCATACTGATGTTTTACACCACGATAAACTGGTAGCATTTTTTAAAAATGATTTTCAATGATTTTCAATGATTGTCAATTGAACGTTGTCTGAAATGTAACTTCACTATTGTCTTACCAGTAATGAAATGAACCGGTATACCTAAATCCCCTGTTATTTGAATGTGAATATGATCGAAATCGGATTTCGAAACGGGAATATAATGCGGTATTGTAATTTCATGATTGACATGTTGAGAACCACAACCATTTTCAACCAAATCGGATGTTTTGAAAGGTAGAACACGAAGTATGGGAGCAAGTGTATCACCCACTATAGTGTGTTCAGCAATATCTGAATAAATATACAGATGATTGTAGCCAGCATCAATGTTTGGATTGTATTTAAAGTATTTGAAAATATTTTTACCCTGAAAAATTGTATCATGTTTGAATTCTGGTGATCCACCCAGTTTTAAAAACAGAGATGGATGTAATTTGAGTCCTGATTTTATAATATTATCAAATGTAATTTTCGGACGTTTGGTTGAAGATGAATAAGCGATGTGCAAACCCGACGAATTCTTACGAAGAGCAGGACCTATAGCGGTTTGAATCACATCATTAATCGTCTCTATAAGATGAGCAGGTGTAGTGTAATTCCCGGATGGAAAGTTAAATCGAATTCCCCATTTTATTATATCACCTCCACTATTTTGTCTTAATATATTTATTTTCATATTATCTCCTCTTTTGTCTATCTGTGATATTAATTTGACTAAGTCCTTATCCGTTGTTATAAGATCGAACTGTGCTTCTTCTTCACTTATGTTTAAGAACTGAGAGGGAGTAATAAGTTGAACTAATGCGACTTCCCAAGTTTCCTTGTCAATATGAACTGTCTTTGGTAAATGAACCTTAAAACAACATTGGGTGTTGTTCGGATAAAGATCCATGGAACTATCGCTGGGTAGAGTGAGATAAAACGAATTCATTTTTTACTATCAATCCACCCTGACTGCTTTTGTTCTGATCTGCTGAATTTTAACCCTGGTGATGGAAGAATATATCCAAGTGAGCTGCTTAACAGGATCAGCCACAATTCACGATCTTGACTTTGAATACTTAAATGTACTATTGAGGTTGCAATAATTGCATAAATGACTAAAATCTGTGAAATATAGGTAAACTGATTCTTTGGGACACGATTTCCACAGCAATTGTAGTTCTTACTGATACTACTGCTACTACTGCTATCGAAGTTTTCTATTCCGAACTTTTCTTCTATTCCAGACTTTTCTGTTCCACACTCGATGTTTGACTGTGGATTCATTATGAATGTACTGACTTTTTATAACTTTTTTCTTAAGTTATAAGATTTTTTATAAGAAAAGATGTTTTCAAAACACTAAAATAGGATTACACCAAATAGGATTACACCAAATAGGATTCTGGTATCCAACTTTGAAATTTTTTTGGAAAGCCTTTCCAATTGACTTTTATTTCTTTGATTAATTTTTTACCCTTACGTCTTGTACGTCTATCAAGAACTGAGTCAATCTCATAAATATCATCATCTTTTATTAATTGAAGTTCATATTCATAATAAGTTCCTAAAATCTGTTCTCCCAGTAGATCTTTTACTTTATAGGTAATAGGTGAAAATGTTTTGTTGACATGGCTGATTTCAAATATTTCTTGCGTCCAATTCGGTAAATAGCCCTTATCAAATGTACGTTTTGTTTTATTGATTCGAACATGATCTCCAATTTTGAATTTCGGCTTTTTCATCATTACATTTGTCGGTAATTGAGAATACAGATTTCTTGAAATCTCTGCCTCATTGGATTTTGTTACCATTACAGGAGATGTTTTTATACTTCTGTGAAAAGTATGGTTGTAATTCTTAACTAAAGAATTCAATACGTCAATGTAACGCCTTGTTTTCTTGTACGTAAAGTATTTCCACATTCTCGTTTTCAAAGTTCGTTGAAATCTTTCAACAATACTTGCTTTTGTCTCTGGGTTTTCAGTGGTGAAAAAATGAATCTGATTCTTTTTCAAGTAGTCTTGAAACGATTTGTTTTTAAATTCCGAACCTTTGTCTGTTTGAAGCGCTAAAGGTTTTCGTTTTGATTTCTGAACGATAGATTGAAATGCTTTGATTAAAGTTTTACCCGTTTTGTCTGGAATAGGGATAACCCATGAAAATCTCGAAAACACATCAATCACACAAAGTAAATATTTCTTGTTATTATTTTGTTTTGCTAAATGTTGCATGTTAGCCAAATCAGCTTGCCATTGATAATCTATACCACCTACAATAGTTTTTCGTCTTTTGAAACGACGACGAATCGGTTTGTGTAAGGTGTAGGTGGATTCACCCTGTAACCATTCTTGAACATCTTTGTATCTTATTCCTTTCAAAACAGATTTCGCAGCGTGATACAATTGCTTTACTCCACTAAATGCTACAGTACTTTTAGGATCATAAAACAACTTTCTTAACACGTAATCAAGTTTTGACTTTACCATGCCTCCCATGACTGAAGTGTTTTACGGCTCGGAGTCTTTTTTATAGACTTTGGGGGAGTTAGCAGTTCTTTAACATAGAATTGCTTCAATCGTTCTCTTTCTTCAGGTTTCATGTATGGAGATTTTTCTTTTATTCTTTTCATACTTCTTTTTATAGGAGTTAACTTAGTACTTTTTCGTACGCTTTTTGGTGTGTGAAATAAGTAATCGGAATCTCCATAGGATTCTGCATGGGAATCTTCATCTTCGCTCAATGATTTACTCGGCGATTTATCATGGACTTTTTGTATCCATTTCCATCTGTTCAAATTACCAATAACTTCTTGAGGTATATTACTTTCATGTAATGCCTTTGAAAATGTTTTCCATCCTCTGGGCTCAATGCCTTTTCTTTGACGTATCGCATCATTGACAAGATCAATAATATTGGAGCCATGGATGCGTGTACCTTTATATGACACCACCCCATATTCGTCCCAAGTTAAATTATCGTTGTCTTTTATCATACTCAAAAGTAACTCAGCTTTTCTTTTCATGGTTTTTGGTACACTTTGCAAAATTCGATCATACAAGGCAACAGATTGCAGGCCAACAGATGCTGATTCCTGTGCACCATCATCGGTTTTTGGAGGAAAATTGATCGAAGTTGGTTTTGTTTTCTGAAGCGAATTTTGTAACTTAATCAAAGTTTCGCCATATCTTTGAGCCTTTTCTGTTTCTGACAGGTCGGTACTTTGTAAAATTTGACTCATATCTTGCCGAAGATGTGATGCATCTGCAACTTGTGGATTAGGTGGTAAACGAGGTTTTTGAGCTTGTTCGGCTTTCCATCGTTTCATGTTTTCTAAGACCTGGTAAGGTACGATAACCATTTTTCTAACAGACATGATTTTTTATTTATAAGATTTTTATCTACAAGATTTTTATCTATAAGATTTTTTCATTGAAAATGTTTTCATCTACAAGATTTTTTATCTACAAGGCTTTTAGAGCTCCTCCTATTCCTCCGATAACGGCTTTTCCTAACAAAGGTAATAATGCAGGTGCAAGCAATGAAAGAAATCCACCTTTTTGATTTAAAATTTGTTTTTTATCTTTTACAGAGACTGATTTTGAAGCTAAACGTCTGAGATGTTGTCGGCTTGAATACAACTTCTTCTTCTGATCTGGTGATAAATGTACATTGCCTTTTAAAACATTATGACAGCATTCCGATATACACCTTATCGCTTCTGAGGGTGAATCTTTGACAAGCTTTTTACGTATTTTTGGTGTAGCCTGTATCATGGCCATAACCATTGAGCCGTGTTTTTTTATCAGAGGTCTTTTCTTCATGTTGACTTTATCACTATTTCACATCAAATGAAAATAAAAGTTCCATGTCACTATCATTTATACCTGATGTTTTATCATACTGTCTTTTTTACAAAAGAAAACTACGAATCGGAATCAGTGAGTTCTTCATCCTCGCTTTCTTCTACATCTGACCCTCTGTCGGGCAGAGGAATGGTTCTTCCGCCACCAAGATGAATCAGACGCTTGTCATAGTCAACACGATATTTTCCTGTGTCAAGGTTATATTGGATTATATCCCCAAACAGTCGATCTTCTGCCTTTCTACCTTTTTTATATTTAGCTAATGTATTTGGAGACCATGAGGCGGATGGAATGGATTGAAACTTCAATTTTTTCCCTGGTTCTATAAATTGTGAATACTTTGTTCTGAGTTTTTGCATTCTTTCACTTAATAGTTCCTTTCTGGATTTCGGATAGCGTTGATGTTCTGAAATGCTGCTTCCTACAGGCCTTCGCATAGTAACAAATCTTTCATCAATCATAGGCGGTGGGGTGGTAGTTCTTGCATCAATTATAGGTGGTGAGGTGGTGGTTCTTTCATCAATCATAGGTGATGCGGTGGTAGTTCTTGCATCAATTATAGGTGGTGAGGTGATAGTTCTTGCATGCGTTTTCGGGGGCTTTCTCTTCTTTGGAGATTTTTTCTTCTTTGGAGACTTTTTCTTCCTTGGAGATTTTTTCTTCTTTGGAGATTTCCTCTTTCGCGGAGCATGTTTTCGAGGTTGTCTTTCACCCCCAAATTTCCTAACGGTTTTAGTTCCATCCCATCTCAGTAAACTTCTGATAATAACACCACCTAGAAATCCACCACCTCCAGGTTTTAAAATAATTCTACGTTTAATTTCCTCATCAATATTCGGATCTGCTAACTGCTCGATATCTGCTCTATGTTTTGTCATATACGTGGTGGTTTGTTTTGGTAATTTGATTTTATCTTCAATGATGTTTTGTGCTGCCAACGTAAACCATTTTAAAATTTCTTTTAATCCTGCTTTCAACACAGATTCTCTTTCATATCTATTGGTTTGTTGACTTAAATTTCGCAAAGCAGCTAAAATTGAAGTTGGTGTGGTTGGTAAAGCCATGTTTACTCACTGTCGCCTATTGATAGAATGACAATATAAAATAAAATGAAGTCATTTTTATTTTAAAAAAAAACATTGTAACGATTAAGCAGGGGAATAAACGGTTGGACCTCTTTCATCTTCTTCATAACGATGAAATATATCTGTTCGCAGTCTTAATTCTTTATTTGTTCGTGAATGGAAATCGATGATAAGATATCCATGATCCACCGATGTAGCATCTTCATAAGCAGATAGTAAATGTGGAGCTTGCATTTGGTGAGCTAGTGTTTTAATCTGATTTTTATCTCGCTCATTTCGAAATAAAATCATATATCTTGAATTAAGACTGATGGTTCGACTCGATTTTGATTGTTGAAACATATTTTGCGTGATATAAATCACGCTTGCATTACGGTGATGTCCTTTTCTTGTAAACCAAAGTTTAATTTTTTCCTCATCTTTTTCACCCAGCATATCATCAAAGACGATTAAATGCGGTATAGATACATCGCTGACAAGCTCGTTTTCATCGTCAGGAATTCCTTCCACGAATTTTATTAATTCAAACTGCAAATTGAATTTCTCCTGCATAAGATTGTAAGCATACTGCCATTCTTTGTAACACCAGACAACTCTTTCAGGAACGATATTGAACAAATCTTCTCGATAGTCAATTAATTTATGAACAAAGACTGTCTTTCCACAACCACTCGGACCTGTGATGAAAATATTACAAGGATGTTGAAATAAAATAGCTTGTACATCCACCTCCATGATTTCTTTACTTTTCTCTTTAAGGATTAATAATAAAATGACAACATAAATAACGATGGAAGCATTTTTATTCAATCATTTCTTCAAAAAAGATCAGTCTTGGAAATTGTAGATAGATTATAACATTCTATGTGAATGAATTTTTACAGTACGTTATGTTCTATCTACATACTCAGTCCTCGTTCGTGTTCTTAATTCAAAGACAAAAACAGCCCAAACCCTCCACTAAGCTATAAAAATCCAGTGAACTTTTCCTATAATCATTCATCTCTCGTTTCTCGAGTAGTGTAAATAAATTATAAAGTATACCAAGACGAGAAAAATCAAATATGGAGCAGCTATTTTTTCAATTTTTAAAAAATCTTGCAGAGAGAAAAACTTTTAGATTAAAAAAATCTTACAGAGAGAAAAAACTTTTTTATCGATAGAAAAAATTTTTTCAAATAAAAAATCTTGCAGAGAAAAAATTTTTTCAAAAAATCTTACAGAGAAAATTTTACCGATAGAAAAAACTTTTACGCTTAAAAATTTTTATCATAGAAAAATTTCGGATAAAAAATTTTTTTACAATTTAAAAAAGTTTTGCAGATTAAAAACTAGGGACGAATAAAACTAGGGACGAATAAAATCTAAGATTGGGTAAGTCTAAACGAACTGATTTCCGGGAAATGTCGGGAAAAAACCCACACTCAGATCATATAGTTAGGTAATGTCTAAAGATCATATTGCTAGGAGCCAAAGAAAAGACTAAGTCCAACGGTGGTAGAGAAAGATAGACGAACAAAGACGGAAAAAAGCCTAAGTCCAACGATGATCTCTGGCTGAACCAAACTGAGGAGGGGAAATAACCCATATCGTGGTGAAAAAAGACTAAGTCCAACGATGTTGTCTGGTTGAACCAGTGTGAGGAGGTGAAATAAACCATATCGTGGTGAAAAAGACTAAGTCCAACGGTAATAGAGAAAGCTTGAGGCGAACAAAAGACGGAAAAAAGACTAAGTCCAACAGCGATCTCTGCCTGAGCCAAGCTGAGGAGGGGAAAATAACCCATATCGTGGAAAAAAGACTAAGTCCAACGTTGATAGAGAAAGGTTAAGACGAACAAAGACGGAGAAAAAAGACTAAGTCCAATGGTGATAGAGAAAGATTGAGGCGAATAAAGACGGAGAAAAAAGACTAAGTCCAACAGTGATGGAGAAAGGCTGAGGCGAATAAAGACGGAGAAAAAAGACTAAGTCCAACACGGTGATAGAGAAAGATCGAGGCGAACAAAAGACGGGAAAAAAGACTAAGTCCAACGATGACAGAGAAAAGCCTAAGTCAAACGATAGTGTCTGCCTGAACCATGTCATTACGACCCGTGCGCACGTGCGTGTAGATGCATTAAGTCCCCTTTTCACAGACCATGGTTAAAAAAAGGATCCCTGCCGCGTCAAAGATGGTGAACATCTATCTCCGATGAAGAAAAAAGACTAAGTCCAACGATAGTCTCTGCCGAACCATATCATTACGATCCGTGCGCGCGTGCGCGCAGATGCATTAAGACCCCTTTTCACAGACCATGGATAAAAAAGGACCCCAGCCGCGTCATGGGGGGGCAGAAAAAGTGAACATCTACTTCCGGTTTGACATTTTGACCGGTCTTTTGCCTCCCCGGGAGGGTAGACCTCGGACAAAATGGCACTCAGGGAGGGTAGACCTCGGACAAAATGGCACTCAGGGAGGGTAGACCTCGGACAAAACGGTTTTTGTCCGAGGTCTACCCTCCTATACTACTCATGGTCCTCTTCAGAATTTTTTGAAAGAATTTGATTCCTTCAAAAACTCTGGTTGCCATGGCAACAAAACTGAAAAATATTGGAAATCTTTAAAAATCTTCTTGCCTGAAACCATAAGGCATAGGGCTACCAAATTTGGCATGTAGCTTTATGTAGCGGACCTCTATCATGTTTCTTCAAATTATAGCCCTGGGGTCAAAATTGGCTCTGCCCCAGGGGTCACAAGTTTTACATAGGCTTATATAGAGAAAACTTTAAAAATCTTCCTGTACCTAGCCATAAGGCCTAGAGCTACCAAATTTTGCATGTAGCTATATCTAGTGGGCCTCTACCAAGCAGGCCAAAATTTTAGCCCTGGAGTCAAAATTGGCCCCGCCGCAGGGTTCACAAGTTTTACATGTGCTTACATAGTGACAACTTAAGAAATCTTCCAGTACCTAGCCATAAGGCCTAGAGCTACCAAATTTTGCATTAAGCTTGATCTAGTGGGGGTCTACCAAAAGTGCCCAAATGACAGTCCTGGGGCCAATTTGGCCTCATGCTGGGGGGGGGGGGGGTCACAAGATTTACATGGGCTTATATAGGGAAAACTTTTAAATCTTGGTGTACATAGCCATAAGGCTTAGGGCTACCAAATTTTGCATAATTATAGCATTATCTAGTGGACAACTACAAAGAGGGCCCAAGTTACAGCCCTAGGATCAAGTTTGGCCCTGCACCAGGGGTCACAAGTTTTACATGGGTTTATGGAGTGAGAACTTAAGAAACAGTCTTGTTTCTAGCCATAAGGCCAAGAACTCCCAAATTTGGCATGTTATTCTTCTAATACACATATTACACTGTCGCCCTGGGATCAAAGTTTTATAAGGGCTTATATAGTGACGACTTCTCGACAATCTTCTTGTTTCTAAACATAAAGCATCGTACTAACAAATTTGGCATGTTTTGAGCCTTGGGATCAAAATTTGTCTCACTCCAGGGTTCACACATTTTAGATAGGCTTACATAGTGAAAAGTTAGGATATCTTTTTTTATCCTTACTGTAAGGCCTAAGGCTATAAAAATTTGGCATGCTGATTCACATTGTAGACTTCTACCAAGACTGTTCCATCTTTTTCATTGAAACCACTCTTCCAATTTTGACCAAACTTTACAGATATCATCTTGCCATGATGTTCTTTAGAATGTCTTCAAAGAATTAAGTTCTGTTAAAAGCTATGGTTGCTATGGCTACAAAACTGAAAAGTATCGAAAAACCGTTAAAAATCTTTTCCAAAAGCTTGTATATACTAACATCATTGTAGCTCATGAAAAAGATACTGCTCTTTAGCTCCACAGGCCTAAAGCCATTAAGCTTATTGTTTCTGAAACTGCTTCACCCAATAAGTCACAAGCTTTACATAGGCTAATATAGTGAGAACTTAAAAGGTCTTCTTGTTCCTTACCTTGAGTTACAGCAGTAATATTGTATGAGTGTAATCTAAATAACCTCTTCCAAAGTTATTCAAGTTATGTCAAAATTAGTCCTATCTAATGGATCATAAACATGTGCTTATAGCGTGAAAATTCAAAAAAAATTTTTGCTCCTAATCGCAAACCCAAGGGCTACCAAATCTGGATCACTTTTTTTTTTTTCGAGATTAGCCTTGCATCAGGGGTCTTATGTTTTACAGAGGCTTCATATGGATGAAACTTGAAAATTACCTTATTTATAACCATACAGCATAGACTTGTATTATTTTGGCATGTGGCTTTATCTTGTGGACCTCTACCAGGGTTCAAGTAATTATAGCTCTGGGATCAAAAATGGCTTTGCCATGCGGGTCTCAACTTTCACATGGGCTTTTACAGAGAAAACTTTGTAAGTCTTCATTTTGAAACCATTTGGCTCAGAACTAAAATGTTTAGTATTTATGGTTTATATTTATAAGCCAGTGGAGCGATACAGGGCCATCATGGCCATTTAGTTATACTACTTTCAGAGGAGTGAGTCGTTGTTACTCGAATTTTCCATGTGTACACGTATAGTTATACACAGTCCGACCTAAAATTCGTCGTTTAATTAAAAGCATCGGATGGTCGTTGGCTTTCTAGTTAAAATTTTGTTAAACTCCTCGATAAAAATGTTATTAAGCACGCAGGGGGCTCGCTAAGTAACAGTTTTTGAGACTCGTTTGATAAATTTTTTTCTCATATAGAGTCTACCAACTTCTGTTTCAGATCGTATATTTCTCCTTTTGTTAGATCTACATTTTTTTTCCCCGAAAACTTATTTTCCAAGCGTTAAGATGTGTCTATATCAGACAAGTTTAAAGAGTGCAGATATGTCTACCGTTCACTAAACATTAGGGCATCAATCAGACATACGGTATCTATTAATTGAATCAATAGGTCTCGAGGCGATCTGACATTAGGAAACTGCTGGTTATTTTTTTTTTTCAATCGGTTAATCCTTTACCACACCATGTCGAGTTTTAATTACCCTGACAGGGAAGGCTTTTAACAACATTGTGGGAACAGGAAAAAATGCTGGTAACCAGCATTTTCTTCTTTTCCTACCATAGTTTCTGCCCTTTAAAAGACGAACTCCATTGTTTTAGCTAGGTTCAATTTTTCATCTGCACAAAAGCTTTCAATTTGGAAGAGTCTCAGGTTTTGTCGTCTAGTAAAGAGTTAACTCCTGCCCTTTTGGGGCGTGAAAAAAAAAAAACTTCGTAAAAGACCGTCAGACTTAACACTAGACATTCTTGTGTTGAATCCCATAGAGATATGATTCAACCTAAAGAGCTAAATATAAGTACTAAAGCTTTGTGCGAGCAGGGTCTGTATTCACCAACCATTCTTAAGAACATTCTTGCTCTCATTTTAGATCTCATTTTAGATTTAGAAACTAACACAATTCTGATTGGATAAATCATGTGGTTTAGCCAATCACAGGTTGTGTTTCGTTCAAATTTAGAACATTCTTGAGAATAAGACTAAGAATGTTGTTAAAAATGGTTGCTGAATACGGATCCAGCTCTACTGATAACAATGTATATAATAAAGAAAGACGCCTTCATTGAGAGTGGTTGATATATTTTGAGAACGTGTTTCAATATGGAAATGAACAAAATAAATGATCACTTTGTTTGTATGGTGTTTAACGCCGCTTTCAACAGTATTTCAGTTACATTCAGGCGGCCATTGGACCTATTCCTGCTTTTCCAGAGTCTAATACTAGTAATCCGCACAGCATTATTCCCCAAGCCACTGCCTGCTTTTTCACATATGCAGATCGTCGAAACAATTATAAGCGTTGAGAAAGGAATGAATCCTGTCGCAAAGACTCGTCAATCCTCGGAAAGAAATGGCCGAACTGAGGAATCGAACCAGCGACCGCTGGATTTAAGTCCTGTACACTATACCGACTGCGCTTCCGGGCTCGGTCGGTAATCACTAGCCACAAAAGATATCCACCGAGACTAAATCTTCTGTTCTAAAAAGGCTTTTGTTTTCTTTCCAATACAGGATATTCTTTGCACTACTTGAATTATTAGTCGACAAGTCTGCCTTGGTGTGTATCATTCCACACACTCTTTACATGTTTGCCGATTCCGTACCTACATCGAACTTCGTCGGTATCAACGAGGTTTCCATTTTGATCTCGTGTCACATAATCGTAAACGTGGTGGGACCCTTGAAAATCGATTATCATCGACATAAACAACCACGGTGAAGTTATTCAAATCTGTCAATCAGTGGTTGAAAATTTTCAACAAAATTGATAAACCACGTTAAGAAATACTTTCAAAAACTTTTGTCAGTGGAAATGTATTCAGAAAGATTTTGATAGAAAATTGAAACTTTTTATCTGGAGTTTTCTAGAGAACGGTATAGTAGTCAGTTTCCGGCGAAGAAATGTTACGTGTAGGTGCATATCATCCATCATAAAGCAGCTGAGGGATTTTATCAAGGGATCACCCACGGTTTACCGAATATCATTCCCCACTGTATCAACTACAGACAATTTTTTCTTTTGCCACGAGGCAGACTAAGTACTATTCGTCTGCTGCAAGTTTGATAAATAGTAACTATTATAGGTTCACATCCATCGTAACCAAGATGTGAAACAGTCATTCATGAATGTAGAAAGCAGGTGGATTAACGAACATGATAATTTCACGGCAAAAGTTTGTAACCTACATGTACTTCTGGGATTTGCGTTCCGTTTTCAATGCAAACATGTCGAAGTTTACAAGTTTTGATTCAGAGAGCTAAAATAATGATGACGTCACACCACTGACGTCATGAAAAGAATAGAAGACACTCACGTTATAACGTCAAGAACTTTCGGTGAAAAAGCGTTGAATCTACAGTTGAAAAACATTTGAGCCATGCTCTGTGAAAAGGGGGCTTAATGCATCTGCGAAAAGTGTCGATTCAGGTCAGCCTGCGCATTCCGCATTCCGAAACGTTTCGCTGTTCGTCATTTTTCTGTGTGTCAAAGGACCAGTCTACCTTACGATACGATCCTTTGTTAGACAAAATGGCTTTTGTGGATCCGTAATCATATAATGACTTGCTTGGTATAATGCATCACGGAGATAATGCGTTAAGGCCCCTTTTGCCAGAGCACGGCTCACTTGTGATTGTTTGATGCTTTAGTCACAAAAAAGCATGAATATGTTTTCAAGAAATTCTTTTGTGTACGCAAATTCAATGTTTTCACCAATGGCGCGGCCAGGGAAATGATACTGCCATCTTACATCAGCTAATCTGTTATCCTCAAAACCATTTACATTTTGTGACAGGTAACCCTGTGGCTTGGACAGGCCGAGATTTTGCAGACGTGCAACTATCAAGATCAGATTGCACAGAATGTGCGCCGTCCGCTTGTTCTTGTCAAGGGTATAAGAAAGACCCTTCTTAACCCTTTCCCAAACGACAAATTTTGGACTAGTCCAAATTGAAAGAGTTTGCAGACGACAATTTTAAATTTGATGAAAATAGCAGAAAGGTCTCAAAACGGGTAGAAAACACTGTGGGAAAAGGAGAAATTGCTCGTTACGAGCAATTTCTCCTTTTCCCACAGTGTTTACAAAAGACTTGTACTGCAGACACGTGGAAACCAGGGCTTGTTTGGGAAAGGGTTAATTTCTGTGGATTGTTTTTTTAGTCAACAAAAAGCGGTCGAATTTTCATTTTTACACTGCACGAATTGCTCGAGTGGTCGAGCATGAATCTTGTAAATGACAAGTCATGGGTCTCCTGAAGGTGTCAGTTCGATTTCCATGGCTGGCTAGCTAAAACTACAAATAGTCTTTCGGATGAGACGTTAAACCTAGATCATGTGTGACAGTACTATACACGTTAAAGGACCAAGTGTAACTTAGGATGGGTTTCGTCCTTTATCTTGCACTATTCCACGTACCATAACAAAAGCCCATTTGGGTAACCGGTTGCGACGATAAATAAACGAAAACCAATCAATCAAACCTGGAACAATTTTCAATGCCACCCAAATAATGAACAGATCTTCCATTACGTGTTTCGATACAACAGCGGATATTTACGACACAATGAACCTTTTAATGCAGTTAATGGGTCTCTATGCGACCAGAGATAAGGAAATTATCAGCAATGATTTTTGACGGGCATAGGTTAACTCATTACCATGCAAGAGAATTGTAGAAATTAGTAGTTGCACCATGACGAGTAATAATAAACAGGGAAATGAGCCATGCTTTGTGAAAAGGGGCTTCATGCATCTGCAAAAAGTATCGACTCATGTCAGCCTGCGCAGTCCGTGTAGGTTGACAGGGGTCGAAACTTTCTGCTGTTGATCAGTTTTCTGCATGTCAAAGGACCATTTAGCCTCAGAATTCAGTTGATTGTTAGATAAAATGGATTTTATGGATCCATAGATATGTCATGTCATGGCTTGATTTGTGTAATGCATCATGGAGATGCATTAAGCCCCCTTTACACAGAGCATGGCTCAAATTTATTAATAATTTTCTTAAGTTTTATGGAAACCATTGGGAGACGAACTAGGTTAAGCAATTACCGTGCAAGCTAAATCTGGACAAACTGAAAACTGGTACAGTTTACAAAAAAGGAGAAACATAGTAGTGAAGAAGAAAGATAATTAAACCGTGCTCCGGCAAAAGGATTATGTCGTCACATAATCACGGATCCATAAAATCCGTTTTACCTAACAAACAACTGAATTATGAAGAAAAAATGTCTTTTAAAATGCAGAAAACTTACCAAAGCACGGATTGCGCAGGCTGACCTGTGTCGATACTTTTTGCAGATTCATTAAGCCCACTCTTCTTCACAGAGCATTGCTCATGTATTCTTGAATTGTGTTGCAGACCTTGTGGTGTTTGGTAGCAGGTGTAACTTCTTTTCCTCTCAATCATTTTCGAAAATTGTCTGATGCTGGGTTGTAAAATGTTGTGTAAGGTATTTGTTACCGTGGTTTTTACCCGACTACGTAAAATTATCGAAGAAGTGCAAAATAAAAGGAAATGGATTGAATCTCTCTCTCCTAAACATTTGTGACATGCTCTGGCAAATGGGGGCTTAATGCATCTCCGTGATCCATGATACCGAGCAAATCGTCCTGTTATTATGAATCCATAACATCACTTTGTCGACAAACGGTCTAAATCATGAGGTAGACCGGTCCTTTGACATACAAAAAAAAAATGACCAATAGCGAAAAATTTCGGCCCAGGTCAGCCTGCGCGGACTGCGCAGGCTGACCTGTGTCGATATTTTTCGCAGATGCAGTAAGCTCCTCTTTCACAGAACACGGCTCATTTTAATGTTACCTTATTTTACCCCCAAATTGTCTATTAAATGGTTACCGAAGAGGAAGCTAGACACATTTGTTCCTTTTAACTGGATAAACTTGTCTCCAGGCGAGTGTACAATTGGAAACTATTCAGTCCGTAAGTCTACTAGACGACAATATTTGAATGGAAAACTTTTGCGGACGACAAATTAAATGTTACCAAAACTATGGAATTTGTGTTTGATAAGGTAGAAAACACTTTGAGAAATGGGCAAATGCTGGTTTATCTCCTTTCCCCATAATGATTTTAAGAACCTATCTCTGGGTCGTTAGGACACCGGATTGTATGATCTAGGATTTACTACCGAAACTAATAACGACTTTGAAACATCCTTTGGAAATATAGATCATCAAAATGGTTCATGATTAATTTCATTATAACAGAGAAATATTGTGGTAAAAAAGAGAATTCGATTTTTTTTTTATTTTGAAAGATGGTCCGCTGCAAGACGATAAAAGGTCGCATGTCAGTTGCAATGAAAGAGCCAGATTTTGTTAAGATGAAGGTAGCTTCCAAGATAATCTCCCCGTTCGACACCAGAACATCCCCTTGGCCTTACTGTTTTTAGATAAAACTTATTCTGTCACACTGTCTACTTGTTTCATCGAATAGATCTATCTGTTTGTATCTTTTGCTGCCGAATCCGATAGCCCAGTCGTTAGGGTGCAGGGTTTGAAACCAGGGTGTCGTTGTTCATTTCCCCTGCCCAACCAAATTCAATCCGAGGATTGAGAATAGTCATTGCGACATGATTTATTATTCTCTGACCGCTGAACATTATTCTGACGATTTTTATATCAAAGGACTGATAGTCCTGAGAGTCGCCTGGGGGTAATGGGTTAGAAGTTTTTACCCCTTTTTGTTCAAATCTATTAAAAGCATTCAAGATACAAAATAACTTAGCCATAAGACAGCATTATATGCAAGCATATTTCTGAGTTATCTAATATTAAAATTTACATGAAAAAGAAAAATATGTGGTGAAAATTAATATTTAGGCACCAGGAACAGGTTTAAAATGTTTAAAGTCTCTTACCCCGGCTGACTTAATTTAAAAAATGGTTTTCAAAAGGTACAATCAATATAAAACAAGTCATTTCGTTGAAATGATATCCACCGCCGGGAAAAAAAAAAACTACAAATATCAGTTCAAAATATCTTCAATTCAAGAAAAAAGATCTTTACCTCATGCTGAAGTTTCCTTTTGGAAATGGCTCTCGCGAAGTGTCTGGGTTTTTCCTCTCTCCGAATTGGAGTTTCGAATAATGTTGGCACAGCGTCAAATTTCAATCATAGCCTGAAGTTGCTATAACCAACTGTCTTTGCTAGATTTGGAATTATTTAAAACTGACTGTCCTCAAAGTGTTTCAGACCAGGGATCGTACATAACTGTAATTTACGATCCCTGTTCGGACACAGTTTAGAATTATTCGTTGGCACAAAATCCGTCGTTACTGTCCGACCCAGGTTTAAACGTTGAATCCATTGCTTTCTCCTTTTTAATTCTCTTGGAAATTTGAACATATTAATTCTATGAATTCTATGAATTCCGAATCGATGTTGCGGCCATAGGCTGAGCAAATTGTCATAGTTTCGGCTTAAATATCCATTTCACACCTGGATAACCGCGTCCGAATATCAGCATCCCTGTGTAAAGGAAGAAGACTAATTGCCTCTATGACGTCACACAAGAATGGGAGGTAAGCAAATCAGGGGAAGTAAGCGATGCACCATTTTAGGATTGTAAATCATCGTGACAATTGAAACGTGGTTTATGGTATGTTACCGGGTAGTAATTGCTGCAAATGGCGCACAGATGTTTTACTGACATCATTTACAGATGACTGAAGGGGAAAAAAAGCTAAGTCAAATAATTTTCGGATTTGCCCTTTAAACACGATCCATCATGACTGATGCGTGGAAATGATCACGAGACATTTCCACATAACAGTTGTTGGAATTTGGCGCACAATACTTTAAGAGGCTACATAGCCCATTAAGGAATACCACTGAATTTCATATTTTTTCTTTTACATTTGTCGTTCTCTTTGATGGTTTGCCAGAGACTGGCTCACTATATTCAGTTACAAACCGTTTTTCAAGTTTGGTAAGATCGTAAAATTCTGCATAGCCCCCTTACATTGCAAGAACAATGGTCTTGTTTTATTTTTTGTCCTTTTGTTATGTTCTTCTTTGTACATCATTTCTCTTAAAAAATGGTACTAGTAATTGAATGGTGCTTCCTACGGTGATAAAGATAGTAACTCAGTGTCTAGAATTAAACGAAATGAACTTCTGTTAGAAAGAATACCTTCATGACCCCTTTACTAAATCATCTCGCGTTTTAAATAATGGCCCTTGAGAAGAAGGCTGCGTTTTGTTGTTGTTGTTGTTGTTGTCTGGTAGAGTTTTAAAAAAGTGAGGGACACAAGCATATACTTTTGTGGCTAGTATCGGGTCTACAGGAAGGGTACATCCACGCTTCAGTAAAAAAGGAGAGTGTAGATTCAAGATAAGATTGCAAGGTTTTTGCCATCTGATCTCAGATCTATGCTTGTTTGAAACAGCCTGTGAAGTTGCGCCCTGCAACATTTCTTATCAAAATTATACAAGCTCAATCTTTAATCAGTCATATCAAAGGAGACTATATTAAACAAGTAATTATTGTTTGTTTGTTGACATGTCACGTGGAAAAGACTTTTTTACTATGTTACAGCTGATGTCTTACTCTTTGTGGTATACGGAAATAGAATAAAAGATCTGTTCTCTTTTGTTCTCTTCCTCGCCATTTCCTTTACTTGGTATTTGAAGTTTCCATTGTTTGGAACAACTCTGAGACACAAAGAAAAGCTTTTACATCACTTCTCTCCCAATTCTTTTTACAAGATATTAACTCTTATCCTACTAAATAAGTTCAGTGAAACTTTCAAACCCAAATAATGCTATTTCAAAGTTATTTTTCGGAGAAAATTGTCTCCTTATCGGACAGTTTTGTGCAGTCTGATCTCGATCCACACTGTCCGCAAACGGTCAGTGAGTCGCGCTTAGCAGCTTAAGATTTAAAATATTAGCATTTACTTGCAAAGAAACTAACTTTCTTTATCAAAATTTTGAATATATATATATATATATGATATATAGTTGAGGGCTATAGATGTTTAGGCCAGCCTTGCATGTTATGTCTGACTTAGACCAGACTACAACCGCTGTCTTTTCTTAGAATACTGGCATCTAAGCTACATGTTCGTTGCTCATGGTAGAAAATGCTTCGGAATCAAACACTGAGAAAATGGATGGATGGATGGATGGATGGACGGATGGATGGATGCATGGATGCATGGGTGGATGGATGGATGGATTGGTGTTTTACCCCCGCTTTCCACATAATTTTAATCATATCACGGCGACGGGTTATATATTCATGCGTGTCCAGGATTTCACTTTTAATAGGTTAGGCCTCTGAAGTGCACAAGAACACTCCCGCAAAAAATAGCGCATCAAGTGAGGTTTAAACCCAGCACGTCCAGACTACGAATCCCAGAGCTTCACTATTGAGCCACGCAGGACCCGTCCTGGGTTAACTAGTTGAATGTGGTACGAAACATTAAATGGAAAAATCACAATTAACCCTGAAGCTACTTACTTTTTTGCAGACCATGTCGATCAAGATCAAAAAGCGCAAACGCGCAGTCTGATCTTGATTCTACACCATCTGATACGGAAAGTTTTTTTTTTTTTGCACGCAAAATAACTGTAACCCGACAACTGAGGCATTTTACTTTTGTTTTGATTTGTTTAATAAATTCATTTAGCGGTTTAAGGGTTAATAAACAGCCTATCATATACTGTAGTTTCGGTGGATTTTTTGTGGCATTTGTCGAACACAATGCCACTATGAGTTAAATACGGTATTCTGAAAATTATGTATCGTAGTTTGTGCAAAACCGAAGGAAGTAAACCCAATTAACCTCAATTCTTCTATGACAAATAAGTGTTTCGACAGCACTCAGATACATAACTAACGGCGTATTAAAATAAACTGGATTAGGTCATCGCTCATGGGAATACGTATTTTTTTATTAAAAATATCTATACCCGCTATGGCCTTCTATTGGCGCAATGATACACACAACCTTTGTCTCCTGACCGTGTTCGTCCCAAAACCAGTTCGTCCCTGGGCTTGTTCGTCCCTTGGTTTGTTCGTCCGGGTTTGTTCGTCCCACATTATTGCTTTCTTTTTTTCAGAATATTAATTCCACACAATGGCTCCCTTGACAAATGCCACACCAGTGCTTTCAACGCTTTGATTTTTTTATCGTATGTAGCACAAACTATCTATGGTTTTGTAGTCTGATCTGAATCTACACAGTTCGCAACAACAACGAAACTTGTGCTTATGTATTCATATGGCCTGCAACATGCAAAATGAGACCTTCGGACATTTGCGTAAAGTGTCGTCTCAGATTAGCCTGCGCAGTCCGCGCAGGCTAATCCGAGACGGCAATTTGCGACTACATAAGATGTTATCATACAGTAGACCTTCGAGAAACAGAAAATCGCACAAAAACGAGAAGTGTCGTCTCGGATTAATCATAGACTGCACAGGCTGATCTGGGACGACACACTTTTACGCGTATGTCCGAAGGCCCCTTTTCGTGTGTTGCACGCCATATATGGTTACATTGTTACAAAAACGTGCGTTTACAAAGGAGACTTTAAAAACGAGAGAGCAACGCGTAGGAATATTGGGAAAAACTAACCTAATGCTTCTTTTTGTCTCATTCAAAGGGAAAAAAACTGACATTGCTTTACAGATTTGAATGTAGGAGCAAATCAAATGTAGAAGCCTCTTACTTGAGGATAGGTCTTTTTGTCAATGAATGTTTTTTTTCCTAGGTAAAAAAAATACTTCTGTGGGGTGTTCGAATATCGGATTTATATTACCGTGATACTAGTGAAAAATATCCTGAAAAAAAAAACATACTACGTAAATACATCAATTTTGTGACAGACAACTTTTTCAATATCTTTCTGAAAAATGGATAAACAACAAGAATTGAGGTCTAATATGTGAACGCATCGGAAAAGATTGTGGCAAAAGGAGAAATTGCTCGTTATGAGCAATATTTTCAAACCGGTGATATGATTGGAGACGAAAAGTCGAAGGTGCTATTGGGTGAAAAAGTTACAGTGTTAAGTGCATAGATATTGGAAAAGATGTAAAGGGAACAATGCGAAAAGACAGAATAGTTTCATACGGATGTCAACTTAGTTATGTTTAAGTCGGCTAAAAGTCTTTTAATTTACAGTGACATTCGCATCCGATTGCATGAAACTTATTTAAACTTATTTAAAAGTACAGTTCAAGCAAAATGTGGCATGTTTACGCTAGAAGGCTATCTCTAAACAAAAACAATTTTCTACCTTAAGAGACAGCTTCCATAAAATATTACAGGAAAATTAACAATCGTTATAGGCAATTGCTTCTTTCGCCATAGAGTTAATTAACCTTTTACCAAATAACAAAATTTTAAACTTGTCCAAATTGAAAGAATTTGCAGACGACAATTCAAACGTGACCCAAATGATAAAATTTGTATTTGATGTGATAGAAAACAGTGTGAAAAAAGGAGAAAATGCTGGCTACCAGCATTTTCTCCTTTTCCCACAATGTTTTCAAAAGTCTTCTTCCTCAGGGTCGTTAAAACTCAGGTGGTAAAGGGTTAAAAAAGAAAAGAGATTTTCGTCAAGTGAAGCGCCTTTATTTCACTTATACAGGATAAAAGTGTGTCCAAAAATAATATGGAAAGTGGATAATCTCTCTACCAGAAGACATTTTTTTATGCGCGTCCACATTGAAAGCACTATAGAGACGACAAATTACACTTGGCTCATTTTTTCTTGAATAAGTGGAAAACATTTTAGGAATAGGAAAAAATGCTGGTTTCCAGCATTTTCTCCTTTTCCCACAATGTTTCCAAAAGCTTTATGCTTTATTTCCTAGGGTCATTAACACGGTGGATTGTGTGGTCAAGGGTTAGTCCAAGTGAGTTTAAACTAAGTTCAGTTATTATTATTATTGTTGTTGTTGTTGTTGTTGTTGCTGCTGCTGCTGCTGTTGTTTATTCAAACAGTCTTCATTAGGAGGAATTAATGTGAATGAATGTTGCATGTATTATTATTCAGTATTTGTTGATGGTGAAAGTGCAAAATGTGAAGTTAAATAATTATGGAGCTAAAAACATCTCGATACAGTATGTTATAAACACGTTCTAACAAAGTGTCGATAGAACATTTCTGAGCCGAGAACAGTTAAACACTTCTCCCTAAAGTTTTCGTTGTAACATGCAAAAGACATTAAAACGTTACCATTCTTTAATCGTTCTTCCTTCCAGTATGAAGGAGATACCCTTCATGGTGCCTCAGCAATCCTGTACCACGCCCACGGCCAGTCGACACAAGAACCCGGATGAGGAAAGCTATCTTTCGGAACCTTCGTCACCGAACGGCAAACGACCATCGGTAGAAATTCCAGGTAAGTGTGACGTTGTTGAACTTTCATTTCCTGTCTAACGGTACTAGACAATAGACAGGGGCGTAGCTAGCCCTGGATATAGTATACGCAAAATTAAAACCTATGGTATTACCCTATGCGCGAAGCATAGAGAGGGGGGTTCGCAGGATGGTCTGGGGCCCTCCCCCAGAAAACTTTTGAATTGTAGGTTTTTGGTGGCCTCTGCTGAAGGTTTTTTTGGCAAAATGATTGTCCATTTTTTTTTTTTTTGGGGGGGGGGGGGCGTCCCAAGTGTACCCAACTGCAGTTTTGTGTAAAGGTAGCTATGTCCCTGATCGACATTAGTTGTTGTGGTGAGCATAGTAGAAGATCACATTGGAAATACATGCAATATGGTCTTGTTCTGCTTCTCAGCTTCTCAATGAATGGCGCCAGCCAAAATACTCCCATTTGAATGCAAACGGACAGAAGGAAATCAATTATTGTAAAAGTTAATGATGTTAACTTAATAAGATACGGGTTAATTTCTGTATGTGCAACAACATGCACAATTCGAAATCAAGTAAATGGGTCTTGCTCCATGAAAAGGGGGCTTAAAACAAATAGTATCGACTCAGGTCAGCCTGCGTAGACCTGGGTCAAAACTTTTTTGCCTTTGGTAATTTTTCTGCATGTCAAAGAAGTGTACCTCATGTTTCAGTCGGTTGTTAGACAAAAAGGATTTTATGGATCCATAATTATAATATCATGACTTGCGTGGTATCATGCATGCAAAGGTAATTTCAACACTTATAGTGTTAAATATACATAGTAAAAAGGTTTTGCACCCCCCCCCCCTTGTGTTTTTTGCCCTGTTTGATTTTCTGACGTGAATAATATAAAATGGGGTAGAAATGAGAATCCGGCTGCTGCATACACCAACAGACCAGTCTTTTGCCTATGAACTGAGCTGAACTGAACTGAGGTACTGAGGTATCCCTTGGCCTCATGGTAAGAAGTAATTTTTGCGGCATTTGTCGAAGACAGTTCCACTATCAGCTCAATACGCTATTTTGAAAATCATGTATCGCAGTTTGTGCAAAACCGCTGGAAGTAAACCCATTTTAACTCAATTTTTCTAAGACAAATTAGTGTTTCGACAGCACTAAAAACTTGAAACTGGGAATTTAATGTCGAGCTAAAACTTACGACAGGTTGAAAGTGACCTGCAGAGAATGGGCACACAAAAAATCAGTCAGTATTGCGTACTTTCGCCCCGGGCTTGCAGAACAGCTTGTGGTCTTCCTGTCATACCTCTCACGAGAGGTTGAAACAGCTCGATCAGTAGCCGCTGCTATGAGGTCAAGGGATACCTCAGTTCAGTTCATTTAAGAGGCAACAGACTGGTTTGTTAGTGTATGCAGCAGCCAGATTCTAATTTCCACCCCGTTTAATATGACTCACGCCAGAAGACCAAACCCAGTAAAAACACAAGGGGTGCAACACTGTTTTTACTCTGTATATAATCCTTACATCTCATTGCCTTCACAGATGAATGAAATAAACATCCTGTCGGTGCAGTGGCATTCACTGCTTGTGACACCTCGTCAACTGCAAACGATATATTAAGTCATGTGGTCGAGATCAATTAATCAAATGCAGAATTTTCTATTAATGCTAAAGTACGCTTAACCCTTTCCCAAACGATCAGTTTTAGACTGGTCCAACGTGAAAGAGTTTGCAGACCACAATTTTAAATTTGATGAAAATGACAGAAAGTTCTCCAAAAAGGTAGAAAACACTGTGGGAAAAAGAGAAATTGCTCGTTACGAGCAATTTCTCCTTTTCCCACAGTGTTTTCTAAAGACTTGTACTGCAGACACGTGAAAACCAGGGCTTGTTTGGGAAAGGGTTAAACTGAGATAACCTGCCGGCAATCCTTGTTGTTTTTTCATTGCCCAACCTCAGAGTATATGTGCAAATAAAGTCAACGTACTGTCGACGCATTCACTGTCTCTGACACCATGTCATTGTCACTAGCAGACGAGTTTTTTATTCGTCTGGCACCCGATGGCTTTTGAAAATATTGTTTGAAATGAGAAAAGGAAAACAACTTGCTAAAGGCAATTATTCCTGTTGCCATTATTTCAATTTTGTTCGAGTGCTAAATTTTGACATAAGCTGATTTCTTTTTTTTACTGGAATGTCTTTTTCATTGTAATATTATAAAATTGTTTACTGCGAACTGAATCCTGAACCATGGAAACTATAACCCTTAGGCTGCTAATCACGACTCACTGACCTTTTGTGGACAGTGTAGATCAAGATCAGACTGCACAGAACGTGCAGTCTGGTCTTTGATCTACACTCTACGATAAGGAGAAATATTTCTTCACCCCCCCCCCCCCCCCCCAAAAAAAAAAAAAAAAGAAACAGTCTGAAATAACATTATTCGGGTTTTTACTATCGGATTGAAAGTTTCATGTAATTTATTTAGCAGGCTAAGGATTAACCCTTACGCTGCTAAGCGCGACTCAAGGACCCTTTGCGGACAATGTAGATCAATATTAGACTGCAGAGAACGTGCAGTCTGATCTTGGATCTATACTGTCCGATAAGGAGATACTTTTCCCTATCAAAATAGCTTTGAAATAGAAATATTTAGGTTTTTCCTATCGGCTTGAAAGTTTCATTCAATCTGTATGATTTACTGTCAAAAGTGAAAAGCAAACGAGTGACGCTTTAGGAAAAAAGGAGTTTGATGTATCTTTGTTACACAATATACGAGTACCATTTTACCAAGCATACTATGAAACCATTTTGTCTATCTATGGTTTAACTCTTTACCAAACAACGAAATTTTAGACGAGTCCAAATTGAAAGGATTTGTAGACGACGAATTAAATGTGGCTAAAATGATTTAAAATGTCTGTTATAGATTAGAAAACATTATAGGAAAAGGAGAAAATGCTGGTTACCAGCATTTTCTCCTTTTCCTGTAATGTTTTCAAAAGGCTCCATCTTTAGGGTCGTTCAAATTTGGGATTAAATGGTAAGGGGTTAATCATGACATAGAATGATGGTCCTTCGGCATACAGAAAAATTACCAATAACAAAATGTTTCGGCTCAGGTCGGCCTGCGTCGACTGCTCGGGCTGACGTTGGTCGATACTTTTTGCAGAAGCATTAAACAACATTTTCACAGAGCTTGACTCAAATACATTCGCTTTTTTCGGACATGTGTAGATTAATCCAAGCATTTGTTCTTTAGCAGACGATAGAACTTTCGGCTTGCCCATATCGAACACTTCTGCAGGCGACAAATTAAATGTGGCACACTAGATGGGATTTTCCTTCAACAGAGTAGAAAAATTATGAGAATAGGAGAAAATGTCTGTCACCAGTTTTTTCTCCTTTTTTCCACAGTGTTTGCAAAAGCTTTCTCACTCATATTCAATTAAAACTCGCGATTGCTCAGAGTAAAAACACAACATTGTTTGGTTAATACTTGAACAAAATGTCCATGAATCATTTTATGAGTGAGTGGTCCTCAGTTTGCGGTAAATGTATCAGAGGGCATGTCTTGATCTCAAAAAGTCTTAGGCTCGAGTTATGAGAAGTGTCTTAAACCTTTACCACACAATCCCGACTTTTAATGACCCTGAGGAAGAACGCTTTTGAAAACAATGCGGAAAAAAGATAACATACTGGTAACCAACATTTTCTCCTTTTCCCACAATCTTTTATACCATGTCAAGAATTAATTTCGTCATTTGGGCCACCACTTTTAATTTGTCGTCTGTAAATGCTTTGAATTTTAGACCAGTCTAAAATTTTGTCGTTTGGTAAGGGGTTAAACGACATAGATATTAGATAAACTACTGATGCGAAAAGGAAAATGTAAGCTATACTTTAACAACTCAAGGATGGAATGGTCATTTTTTACGAGATAAACTTTTATTAATAATGCAAGTCAGTCATGAGCGTACGCAAGCGGTTGAATGGACGTATAGACAATTACTCTAAAAAATGGCGTTTCCCCCGACTGAATATAACTGCGCATTGTTTCAACTTTTCAAATGTTTTTATACCTCTCTCTCTCTCTCTCAAACAAACACACACACACACACACCAACGTCTTGGTCATTAGTGCTCTCTGGAATTTTAGAATAACTAATATAGTTACCATTTGCAGACGACAATATAGATGTGACTCAGTGGATGGCTACTGTGCCGAAAAAGAATACACAGTGAGTGATCAAGAAAATGCTGTGTTTTACTAGTGTTTTATCCTTCTCCGATAAAGGTTTTTTTAAATGCCTTCTTCGTCGGAGTCGTCATAGCACAGGATTATTAGATAAAAGGGTTAAAGCAGTTGAACTGTGTAGCTTCAGCCTGACGACCAGATCCGATGATCATTCCACTGTATCATTCCATGTAATGTTACGCTCAAAGAAGCGAAGTCTGACAGTATAACAAGTCACCGGAGTCCATCGTGGCTTAGTGCTGCAGGGTTAGATTTTTAATTCGAAAATCTTTATTCCTGCTTGCTGCATCGGCCGCGTTGAAGTGTCCTTAGACAAGGCTGTAGAAAGCCCCAGCCTGGTTCAATGTAAAACCGACTGAAAGACATGAATAAATGATATATCGCCTTGCTGCTTGAAATAATGTTCAAAGCGGCGTAAAAACTCAAATCAGCAATAACAAAAATCAATGTAAAGACCACCTATATTGGACAGTTTTGAGATGTCGCTGTCGGAATTAATATATAGTAAATATTTGCATAATTTTCCGCAAGAAACCGATCCTCTCTGGAGTGTTGAACAGGCAGTCACTTCAATCCGATAAAAGCACGTCAATATATCATCTGGCTTGGAATGTAGGAGAACATCTCCAACAAACAGTCACAACAACATAACGCGTAGCATGTGTCTTATAATAGACCTATACCATGGGAATGTATTGACCAACCATTCTTAATTGAGCCGCTCTGGCAAAAGGGAGCTTAATGCTTAAGCTTAATGTCCGTAATGCATTATACCAAGCAAGTCATCACATAATTAGGCATCGATAAAATCCATTTAGTCTAACAATCGACTGGATCTTGAGGTAAATTGATCACTGGACATGCTGAAAATTGACATATAGCAAAAAGTTTCGACCCAGGTCAGCCTGTGCGGACTGCGCAGGCTGACCTGAGTCGATACTTTTTGCAAATGCAGTAAGCCCCCTTTTCACAGCACATCCCTCTATTGCATCAGTGTCCTTGCATCTGCAAAGAGTATCGAATCAGATCAGCCTACCCAGTACGCTCAGGCTGTCCTGGACCGACACTTTTTGCAGTTGGTCAATTTTCTGCAGGTCAAAGGACCAGTTTGCCTCATGATTCAGCCGTTAGACAAAATGGATTTCATGATCGATAATTCTGTAAAAACCTACTTGGTATCATGCATCAAGGGCATGCATTGACTCCCCCTTTTCCGGAACATGCCTCAAATATTCTCATTTTCTCAAATATTCTCATTTTCTGTTTTTGTATCCGTTCTTTATATACAAGTGACTAAAAGTCGCCGTTTAATGAGGGCCATTCCTGTAAATCAAATTATCTCCCTTGCCAGATAAAGACTAAAGGTAACCAAATAACAACAGATTGGTCCTTTTACCTGTCTTACTTTGTTTTTATCCTTGATTCCCTTGGGGATGTTGCGATTAAAATAATTTGATTTATGATTATATTTAAAGTCTCCATGTACATTTAAAGCAAATCATGTTCTCAATCAACAGAGAAATGTATATATATAGATTTGTAAAACAATTTAACCCGATTTAGCCAAGATATTATCTCAAACACATATTTGTGTAGTGCAAGAAAATCAAGGATAAAATCCAAGTAATCTCCTTATCAGGACCAATGTAGTACTAGAGAGGAATCAGGGGAGATAACTGAAGAATGGCTCTCATTGTACATGGTATGGGATTCAGGATTGTGAGTTCGAATCCAAGCTCGACTGTTGTAATTATATTCGAGGATTTGTGACTGTAATTCCTCTCTCGCCGCTTATTATTTCTAGTTTTCCACGTGTCGATATGACCCACGTAATGCGTAGATCTAGTAAAAGGACGCAAAAGGTTTGGATAAATGTGTTGTTGCAAAACGAAAAAAAAAAATCGTTTCAGTGGCTATTGTGTTACGACTGTTGAAGATTTCTGGGGATATTTTTCCAGCCATTTCAAGTATAAGCAGTTAAAATTCCTTATAACAGGGAAGGACAAACTGACCTGTAAAAAATTCAGGAACGCGTTAGTAGGTGCACTGACCGCTGTAATATAACTGGAATACCGTTTGAAACGACGTAAATTAAATACAAACCAAAAAGAGCGGTTAAATCCTTCACCTGCTGAATAAGTTAAAGCCGATAGTAAAAACCCGATTGTCGCTATTTCAGAGTTATTTTATGGTAAAGAAATATCTCCTTGTCGGACAACGTAGATCCAAGATCAGAGTGCACGTTCTTTGCAGTCGGGTCTTAACCCTTTCCCAAACAAGCCCTGGTTTTCACGTGTCTGCAGTACAAGTCTTTTGAAAACACTATGGGAAAAGGAGAAATTGCTCGTAACGAGCAATTTCTCCTTTTCCCACAGTGTTTTCTACCCTTTTTGAGACCTTTCTGCCATTTTCATCAAATTTAAAATTGTCGTCTGCAAACTCTTTCAATTTGGACCAGTCCAAAATTTGTCGTTTGGGAAAGGGTTAATCTACACTGTCCGAAAAAAGTCCTTGAGTCGCGCTTAGCAGCCTAAGGGTTAATGGAGTTATCAAGGGTGAGGCGGAACAATTTTACAGACTCTAACACAACAATACACGGTGTTTAAAAGATCGTTGTCTTTTTGCGTAACAACAGTTTCGTTTTTGCCTAATCAGCAACATCTTCAAATAACTATCCAACGACACGAAATGCTTTGTTATCGAGAAGACTGCATTTTGTGATGGGAAAAGATAAACGAACATCAAAAACGAAAAGATTGTTTATTTCATTTTAACGAATTGCATTGTTTTAACAGGGAAAAAACTGCGTCTAGGCTTCTGATAAAATAACTCTTTTTAAAACAAAAGAAAAAAGATCTTTTGTCTGTAATTCTATTTGATCCATACTCTATGAAAAGGGGGTTTAATGCATCTGCAAAAAGTATCGACCCAGGTCAGCGTGCGCAATCCGCTCAGGCCGAAACGTTTTGCTTTTGATAAATTTTCTCCTTGTCAAAGAACCAGCCTACCTCATGATTCAGTCATTTGTTAGACAAAATAGATAGAATGGATTCATAATTATGTGATGTTTTGCTTGATATAATTCATCACGGAGATGCATTTAACCCCTTTTTGCCAGAGCAAGACTCATTTGCGCCGTGCTCTGTGAAAAGGGGGCTGCATCTGCGAAAAATATAGACCCAAGTCAGCCTGCGCAGTCCGCGCAGGCTGACCTGGGCCGAAATTATTCGCTGTTGGTCAATTTTCTGTATGTCAAAGGACCAGTCTACCTTATGATACAGTTGGCTATTACTGATCCATATTTATGAGATGACTTGCCTGGTATAATGCATCACGGAGTTGCATTAAGCCCTCTTTTGCCAGAGCATGACCCATTTGTTTTTGCACGACAGCCAGCATAGCCTCCTTGCAAAATATAGGTTATATTTAACTCTTTACTAATTTACATAGTTTTAGACCCCTCAGAATTGAAAGCTGTTGCGGACAACAAATTGAATTAGGGCTGAAATAATATAACTTTTAGCGGATTTGTATAGCAAATCCGCTTACTGCGATCGTTCCGACCGGAACCAAATACATCATGCGTAACGGCGCATGCGTGCTCACACTGTACTATGATATCGGTTTGATCTGAACCAAATGTACTGGCATTCACGCTTGCGCTCTACCCATTCTCCTATCAGTTTCAGCTAATACACCTCAATCTTGCTTTTGTCACTACTTTATATACTATCCTGCAAGTGTATACATTTTTATTCCGAAACTTAATGCCAGTAAAAAGCTGCATAAGATTGACGGATCAGCTTACCACTCCTGAAACAGTCATGAATAGAATAACAGTTACTGCGTGGCCCGCTCGCCAGAACAACTTTGACTTTCCATGCCCTTGATAAAATGATTGCACATGTGTTGCTTGTATTTTCTTTATCACAACATATTACAGCTTTATGCTACTCAACAAATCCGCTTTCCAGGACTTTGAGTCCTTTGATTCTCTGAAAGGATAAACATCGTTGTGGAAAGGGACAAAATTCTGGTTACCAGCAGATTCTCCTACCCACTATATGTTTTCAATAAGCATTTTCATCAAGGCCGTTAAAACTCGTGATTGGTTGGTTAAAAGGCAAATGTATGCAAAAATTATATTCATCGACATTTTTTTTTTCACGCAATTCCTCCATACTGGAGAAGATATGTTAAAATCGAAGTTTCGCTGATCCGTCTCTGGATATTTCCTAGAAGAATCATGTTCACTCGTCTAGTTCCGGTTGTCACAGTATATAAGATGCTATATGTATCTGTACTTAACCATCTTCGCTAGCCATGGTTGACCATCACTGCGTTGCTAGCCAAGGGTGACGATAACTGCGTTGCTCTATTCACCCTTTGCTGATTGAGTCGACATATGTTGTCCCCGGGATATGCGTTATCACTGGTTGTAGTATGTTCCAAAGGCACCTGTTAAATAGCGTGTTACAGATGTAATTTGAAAACATTGTGCCAAAAACGAAAAAATGTTTGTTACCAACATTTTCTCCTATTCCCACAATGTTTTAGTCCAAACCTTTTTCTATATTTCAATGCATCCATCGAGCCTTTAAGCTTTTGGACTCGATCTTTTTTTCATCTGTTTGAAAATGAAGACATTACGGGCTGGTTAGCTGAAGAAGTCTATTTTCATGTTACTTGTTTTACTACCGGCCCTTGAGATGTGAGCCTAATCCTGAGCACGATCTAAGGTGTTGGCATTGCACAAGACACTACAGAGCCCGTGCCTAGTTCTGGTGAAACCCAGGACATACACAAATGAAATAATGTGGCATCGCCGTGATATGACTGAAATGATGTTGAAAGCATTGTAAAACGATATTCAAAGAATCATTTATTGATTAAGGGTCTTTTTACAGAAGTGCAGTCTGGTCTTTTTTACCGACTCGGCCGATGTTTCCTCTTTTGAGTGCCAGGGCACAAGCATTCGCACATGTGTTGTAAAAGGCTTTATGACTTAAAAAATAGGACATTTTTAGGCAGGAATTAACCTTGTTATCACTTAAGCTGCTGAATAAATGAAACGCAAATTTCTGCTCAATACGAAAAGCCCAAGCATTGCGGTTTCAAAGTTGATTTCCCCAGAAAGAAACTACCGTATCGGACAGTATAGATCAAAAATCAGACTGCACGTTCTGTGCAGTCTGATCTTGATTTACACTGTCCGCAAAAAGGTCAATGAGTCGCGATAAGCAGCTTAAAGGTTATTTGAGATTGGAAATGAAATTTTATCCAAGCAGACAAACCGTTGCTTCGGAAGAGAATGTCACAAATTATGTAAATTTATGAGAATGTGATGCTATAGGTTTGCCATGAACCGATTAGGTTTATATCCCACAAGAAATCAATACAGCTCATAATACTTGGCAAAGTTATAATCGGTTTTGATATTATTACGCCAAGTTATTACTGATGACGGCTACAGCTCTGAACAACTGCCAGTTAGATGGAACTTTTGTACATTGAGATCACTAGATATGCCTTTTGATTTTTATCTGTATACTTATTTTTTTATCTAGTTAGAAATAATAATTCTGATATCTTGGTGATCTATACTTTCAATAGTTCAGAGATACATATGTTCTGATCAGAGACACTTTTATGGATTTGTATTAAACTCAATAGACTTCTTTTTTGTTTGTTTGTTTGTTTATTTTGGCACGGCGAGCTGCATACTAGCAAAACAATACTTTTTTTTTTTCAAAACCCAAAAGCATGCAAACATTGAGCATTGAAGTCTTTTGGCGCGCTCTTCCCTTTTTCATTTATCTGTCTGTAAATCACTGTTTTATTCATGGATGGTCCGTTAAAGAAGTCATTTGCATGCCATTTATTTTACTAACAACTTTAAGATCCTGAGCACGATATGAGATGGTTTGTACAGAATGTGCATTTTTCTCTTTAACCGACTCGACCGTTTGACATTCTGGCCACAGCCACCTTAAAACTTTTAACAATTGCCTTCTCTTTTACCGACTAAAAGGTTGGGGTATTCTAATGACTTACTTTCCACAAGCAGAACAACAAACACGTTTTTACCTCAGAACTTTGCAAAGTCTATCTTGATTGACAGCAGAAAATTGATCCTTTTCACATCGTTAGAAAATTGTTTAGTATAAAGGCGTACATGTCTTGTCGTGGACTACGTGCGTGTCTGAAGTCTGAAACTTTTTTTTTGGGGGGGGGGGGGAATAAAACTTTTTTCTATTTATTTATTTATTTTTTTTTGGGGGGGGGGGGGGCTGGACATTAAACTTATCAAAGCATTGACACCATTGCTTTGTACCAAGTTCACAAGTCATGTAAGTTTATGAGAACCAGATGCTGTGATTTTGCCATGGACTGACTAGGTTTATCTCCCACAAGAGATCAATACTGCTCAAAATACTTGGCAAAGTTGTAATCGGTTTGGATATTACTATGCCAAGTTATTACCGATGACGGCTCTGGACAACTGCCAATTAGATGGAACTTTTGTACATTTGGGGCAGTATTAGTATCACTTGAATTTTTTCAGCTGATTTTACTCTTTAGAACTGAATATGGCGTTTAATGTTGAATTTACACGTGTCTTTTGTTTGGGGTTTGACGCAACAGAATACTACTTAAAAAAATAACCATGTCTCTTTATGCCAAAATCTTTTCACATGCGGTCATGTTTCAATTTTTTTATTCATGTTGCTTATTATATTTTGCGAAGTTACATGTATTTTCAAATTCGTCGACCACAAAACTTGTTTCAAGAGGCAATGAGTTAACGGAAAATGGTTCAATGCCAGTAAATTTCGATGACGAAGGACTCTGCATGTTTGAATAGAAAGCGATCGTTAAAAACAGCTGTGTGTAATAGATCAGTCTAATTCATAATGTAAAAACATATGTTACTACGTTACAGATGATTTAGCTTAGTATTTTCTCGACAGTTTATGAGACACATTATCTTAAAACAATAAAAGATATCAGGCTCCGGTTTAACGTTTATATGGTATTTTCTATAAAAGGAACAACCTGTTACATAAAAAAACCCTTTCCTGGAAAATATCATAGGCTAAAACAGTGGCCTCTGCGGACGGCATAGATCAAGATCCGACTGCATAGAATGAGCAATCTGTGTAAGTTTCAGTGGATTGTATTTTCAGCCGTCGAAAGCATTTCATTGGTTCCAGTATGGCATTTTACGGAAATTTTCAAAAATGAATTGACATTTTACAAATCTCTTGCACGAATTAGAGGATAATTGTCTGTATCGGTGTATGATCAAATTTCTTTCATCGAGTGAAAAGCAAAGACTATATTTTCAAGAGCGGCGAAGCCACTCGAGAAAATATAGCCTTTGCGTTTCACGAGATGAAAGAAATTTCGATTATACACTAAAACAAACAATTATCCTATTTCTTTTATGCTCACCACTCTAACCTTTCTTTTCACATCTAATTTTTGCTCACCGAGGAAAAATATGTGCGTTTTTCAAGCTACATAGGTCTATTCAATCTAGTCGGATATGGACTAGCTGTTATAATGAGGTCATGAGAGATGTTAACTACCTCATAAACATGACGTTCACCCGCTGAAAATTTATCATGTTCTATAAATATCCGTGGCATGTCAAAAATAAAAATTATAACATAACAATACATGATTTACTGTTAGGTGTCTATAAACTACTGAAAATCATAAAAGAAAAAATATTATTCGCCTATAATTATAAGAATATAATTCACTGTTAGACTTGTATAAACTACTGAAAAGCATAAAAGAAAAGACTATTCGCCTACAGTAAATATATTAACAAAAATCTTCAATCCAAGTTAAAAATACCACCAATTTGCATACTTAGGCTCTATTATGAATTTTGAATGGTGTTTTAAGCCGCTCTCAACGTTATTTCAGTCACTGAGACACGCACCTATTCATGCATGTCATGGTTACCACTAGTAAGGCTAGGGTTCTGAAATGACTTGCCCAAGGATACTCTCACGAAAAACCCATATCGTCGAGTAAGAATCGAGCCGAGGGCTTGTGGGTAACGACACCTTATCATCGACCTAAGCAGGACCCTGAATCCTTGTTGGAGAGTTTTCAAATGAAGCACAAGTTTTGATTCTTTGAACGTCACTCTTTCAGCACATGAATATTGTTGATAACCAGATTTCTGCAGTCAAATAACCCATAAAAGAAATGGGGGATCACTTAGGGCCCGTGCTGACAATATAAGAGCCATGCTCTATGAAAAGGGGACTTAATGCATCTGCAAAACTGCGCAGGCTGACTTGGGTCGATTCTTTTTGCAAATGCATTAAGCCCCTTTTCAAGACCATGGTGTTTTATTGTAGACAGGACTTGTTCGTTCTATTTATGTCGCCTTTAAAGTCACAGTAACTGCCAAAAGTAAATATTGGAGTAATAAAATGCATCTAAATTTAATTCATACCATTTAAAAGTATGGACATTATTGTGAAGATGACAAACTGTTATTGTAATATCGATCCAAGTGTTAGTCGCTGGCAGGAAAATGAATGTCAACACCGGGTAAAAAGTAAACAAAAGATAGAACGGCCTGGCAACTTTTGATTTAGCTTTAAAATTATTTTCTCTGCTAGCGACTAACATTTGGACTGGCCGTACAATAAGAAATTGTCATCTTCGCAATAATTTCCATACTTTTAAATGATATCATTAAAGTTTAAATGCATGTAACCACTTCCATTTTTTTACTTTTGGCCGCTATTGAGTCTTTAAGTTTAAAAGCTAGAATTCGTATGTGAAAAGTTATGGTTAATGGCTTTGATTTTCTTCCATACTTTATCTTTGATTGTTAGTCGATGTTCTCAGATATCTTTCATGTCGAAGTGTTCCATTTTAAACGTACAGATAAGTACTTTCCAAAACCTTTTAGCACAGGCTTTTATGACGTATTGCGTGAACGTTTTAGTTTGAAGTTTTAAGTGAAAACACATTTTCTCTATGTTTCACTGTGATATCAAATTACTTAGTCCATTGTCTTTGTAGTTGATGACAAGTGAACTAAAATAATGTCGAATTCGATACACTTTAGCGATCAGGTTATTGTTTGTGGCATCTATAGCAGCTGCTGAGTAGTTACTTTTGCGGAGAGTGTAGATCAAAATCAGACTGCACAGAACGTGCAGTCTGATCGTAGATCTACACTGTCCGAGATTCCCTTGGATAGTTTGACTAGAAAAGCCGAACAGAAGCTAACTGAACATCGCAGTGTTTTGTTTTCACCAGATGTGTGAGGTAAATATTACTCGCTTATTTGAGGAACAAAGGGGAATGGTTGCTACTTTCCATTCCCAAATTAGGCATGCTCTGTGAAAACGGGGTATAATACATCTGCAAAACCTATCGACGTAGGTCAGCCTGTACAGTCTGCGTAGCCTGATCTGAGTCGAAACCTTTTGCTATTTGTAAATTCTCTGCATGTCCAAGGACCATTCTACCTCTTGGTATAATGCATCTCGGAAATGCCTTAAACCCCACCAGCTAGAGCATGCCTCAAATATATTGTTAACCCTTAAGCTGCCAGGCTCACTGACCTTTTTGCGGACAGTGCAGATCAAGATCAGACTGCACAGAACGTGCAGTCTGATCTTGGATCTACACTGTCCGGTAAGAAGAGATTTTTTTCTCCAAAAACTAAGTTTGATGCTATTTCAAACTTGTTTTTAGAGAAAAATATCTCCTCATCGGACAGCATAGATGCAAGATCAGACTGCACGTTCTGTGCAATCTGATCTTGATCTACACTGTCCGCAACAGGTCAGTGAGTCGTGTTTTTTTTTTTTCGTCTTTTATGACGTTAGTTCACTTGTAATCAACTACAAATACAATAGATTAAGTAATTTGATATCACGGTGACACGTGGACAAAACGTGTTGTGACTCAAAACTTCAAACTAAACCGTTCACACAATACGTCATAAAACCCGATAGTGTGTGCGTGATAAAGAGCCTTAGATGCTTCTGTTTGTAGACTTTTACTTTAGGAAAATCCCATTCGTAAAGGCACATCTGTTTGATCTGTACTCTTTACTTCCTGTAATAAATCTCCAGCAGATTATTTCTAAGAAATCGTGTCAAAATACGGATATTCATAATCAATCGGGGTTTTACCAAACGACAAAATTTTGGATTTGACCAAATTGAAAGTATTTGCAGACAACAAATTTAATGTTTCTTAAATGGTAATTTCTGTATTTGATAGGGTAGAAAACATTGTGGGAAAAGAAGAAAATGCTGGTTACCGGTATGTTCTCCTTTTCCCACAATACTTTCAAAAGCCTTCTCTTTCATGGCCGTTAAAAGTCGGGATTGTGTGGTAAAGAAACAATTACACCTTTATACATTAGCAAGAAATCGCCCGTCACTGCCAGTTTCTGCTGTTACCATATTTTTTTAATCTGTGCTGCGAGCCTCAAGGTAAAGATGTCTACATTATAAGTTGTCTAACAAATATATATGAGTGGCACCCTGGCAAAATGGTGTTAGATGCATCTCCGTGATACATGGTACTATGCAAGCCATCATATAATTATGGATACCTAAAATCTATTTTGTGTAACAACCTATTGAATCCTCAGGTACACTGGTCCTTTGACATGCAGAAAATTGACCGATAACAAAAATGTTTACGCCCAAGTTAGCATGCACGGACTGTGCAGGCTGACCTGTGTGGATACATTTTTTCAGATGCACTGAGTCCAATTTTCACAGAACATGGCTGATATAGTTATAAGCTATTTTAACAAGGTACAGCGAGACCCAGGAGAAAGAGAGTCGTGAAGAAAATCCGGGTCAACAGCTTATAGTAACTCGTCTCAAAATGTATGATTGATTTTTTCAGACAGAATATTTTCACATGTCAATTTCAGACTCGCCTTACTCTTTCGGTGCCAACGTCTGAAAGTACATTCCTCTGAAACTTAAAGATTTGTCTTCTATGCTGAACTGAACAAGCAGACGGCATAGATCCAACATCAGACCGCGCGTTTATGTAGTCTGACCTTGATGTATGCCGTCCGCAAAGGCCTATGTTATCGTTTATATGGCTTTGAAAGGGTTCATTCCATTGAACAGCATTAGTGTCACTACACGATGTCCATTGTCCATTGACTTTTCCGCACGTCTCTTTTACAGTCCAACATGTACGCAAGCACCGAAGGGACACCGAAAAAAATGCTTACTTGAATCAAGTAAAATTCAACTTATATGCATTATCTGGCACCTCAATGCATGCTTCCTTCATACCGTTAGCTTGTTTAAATTAGGTGACCAATAAAAAATCTTTTTCAATGTATATCTATTGATGAGAAGAAAATATAGACTGTTACTTTTATCCCGCCCATTTGACCCATTACCACCCAGTATAGATCTAGTTTTAGACATACTAGAATAACTGACCTTCATTGGTAACATCGTACCCATTGTTTCATTCAGTAAAGTACATGGCTTGAACATCGGGAGTTCGTTTCCTTGCTCGGCCAAATATCTTTTTCGAGGATTGGGATTTTAGTAATAGATATAAGTTAATAAATGCTAATAAGATAATTCCAAGAAGCTTCCAGCTGTAAATATTAGTTGCTAATTTTCTCTCGGTGTTTTCAAAAGTTATGTACTTAAGGACATATGCCAGAGTTTTACTTGCTCATCGGCTTGCGCATCTTGCTCTTTTGTAAATTCTATCATATTTCACTAGGTTAGTTTGACAGAGCGATAGTATATTCTTATCTGTAATATGTCGGTTGCCTTTTATATATCTGGAAATCACAGACTCGATAGAAAAAAGGGACATTTATACATGATCGGGATGCCAAATCACGCCTAAATAGACATTTTATTATAAAGGGAGGTAATTCATTACGTCAATAACATATGCAATTGCACCATATCTCTTAAAAATGTTCCGCTTCATATACTTTTTTTTAATCTTTTTAACAAGATATGAGTTAGCACTATTTCTGTGCAAATTCAGATAAAAATCTCTTCACATAGATTGTTTTTATTTCAGAAATTGGTCAGAAAATAAGTCTTTGTTGACACGTTAGAACATTTCTAACCGCTACTGTGATCTGCCTAGTGCCTTAATTGTTTCGATTAATCCTTTTCACTATAGGCAAATATCACATTTCTAAGAATAATTATTTATTTGAGCAGTATCTTTACTCTGAGAACCTTTTTTATGTTTTAAATTAAAACCTATTTTTCTGTAATTTTAACAAGAGTTGTACACATAGAAGAACTGTATCTCCGTATTTTGCTCCGCAACATATGATTTTCTTTTTTTTTTTTAACTTAGCATGCATTATATATCAGCTGAGCGAAAATAAAAAAAAAATATGTCAGTAGGAAAAAATTGTGATACATGTAGATGACGGAGAACTAACGGACACAACCTTTATTGAACGGATCCTTGTATTGCTGTTTAGTGGATGTGTTCTTTTGCAAAACGGGAGGCAATGACAAGATTCAGACTTCCAAAATTTTATTTAAATGCCAATCACTAAGTTTAATCCCCTTGTAGACCGACTCGAACATTTTTAACTTTACAATATTTCGGTATTTTCTGACAATCCTAAATTTCCTCTGCAGTTATTTCGCAGACGACGGGTTAAGCCTTTGAGAATCAATTATTTAACCCATTACCCCACAATCCCGACTTTTAACGACCCTGAAGAAGGGAGCTTTTGAAAACATTGTGGGAAAAGAAGAAAATGCTGGTAATCAGCATTTTCTTCTTTTCCCACAACGTTTTTTCGCCTTTCACAGACAATCTTATCATTTGAATCACACTTGATTAATTTTGTTGTCATCAAACGCTTTAAATTTAGATAAGTATAAAAATTGTGTTGTTTGATAAAGAGTAAAGCTCTGTCGCTGCCTTGGGCGAATTGAATACCTGTAGCATACGAGGTGGATGAAGATCAGATTGCATAGAATGTGCAATCTGATCTTGGATCTTCACCGCCCAATATGTCTTTCCAAACTTTGTCACAAAGTACCTTTATTCCTACTGGAGTTGTATAACAGAAAGGAAGAAAAATCGATTGCTTCGTAGAAAAGGTAAGCTCTTTAGCGAACGACAAACTTTTGACTTGTCCAAAGTGAGCGTATATTGCAGACGACAAATCAAACGTTGCATAAGTTATGAAATTTGACTTTGAACTGGTCAAAAGGAAAGAGAATGCTTGTAACCAGTGCTTTGTCCTTTCCCGGGATATTTTCTTCTCGAGGGTCGCAAAACTCCTTCTTCTCTAGGGTCGTAAAAGACTGTTTAAATTTATTTGATAAGGGTGAAGGCGTTTAAACCGTGAAAATGATATTCTTAATTGTTTAACCCTTTACCAGACGACAAAACTTTAGCTTTGTCCAAATTGAAAGCATTTGCAGACGACAATTTCAATGTAGCTCAAATGGTGCAACATTTCTTTGATAGGGTAAAAGACATTGTGGGAAAAGGAGAAAATGCTGGTTACCAGCATTTTCTCCTTTTCCCACAATGTTTTCAAAAGGCTTCTTTCCCAAGGGCGTCAAAAGGCGGCATTGTGCGGTAAAGGGTTAAAAAAACAAACCATTCCGTTTTTAGGTTTTTTTTTTCTTGGTCAGTACCTTTCTAAAATATTGAACAGTGTAGATTCAATATCAGATTGCAAGCTCTTGGAGGTCATATCTTGGGTCTACAGTGTCTACAAAAGCGAAGAAAATTGCCTACGGCGTAGAGAGGGTTAAGAACTAATGAGCCATGCTCTGGTAAAAGGAGGCTTAATGCACCTCCGTGATGCATTATACCACGCAAGTCATCACATGATAATGGACCCATAAAAACCATTTTGTCTTACAGCTGACTAAAACATCCGGTAAACTGGTCCTTGAACTTGCAGAAAAATGGCTAATAGCAAAAAGTTTCGGTCAAGGTTAGCCTGCGGCTGACTTCGGTCGATACAATTTGCAGTGGTATTAAGCTCCCTTTTGCAGAGCGTAGCTCAGTTTTTTTTTTTAAGTTTTTGCTTTTACAAAACGAAGTGAAAGACAAAATGTCTTCGAGACTTCAAATGAATTAGATCAGTCATTCACAATTAGGACAAAAAACTTTGAACGCAGTTTTCTGGAAATTATGCACACGGGAGATAACACGCTCTAAACAATTTACAAAGAGCATCAACCCTTTCAACAAATAAAGGAAAATAAGATTAAAGACGTCACACTGAACCTGCTAATACCTATCAGTTTAACCCTTTACCAGACGAAAACATTTTCGACTCGTCCAAATTGAAACCATATTCAGATGATAAATGTGGCTTAAATGATGGAGTTGTCTACGAACCGGTAGAAAAAAAAAAAACACGAGAAAAAAAATTCTGGTTACTAGCATTTCTCCTTTTTCCACAATGTTCTCAAAAGTTTTTTTTTTACTGCCTTGTTAAAACACGGGATGATTTAGTAGAGAATTAAACTTATTTTCTTTACATTGACTGTGAAATAAGTTCTCACAGCTAATATTAATCACACTCGATGGTTTAGTCCTGGCTATGTATTCACTGACCATTCTTAGGAATTTTCTCAGTCTTATGCTGAAAAATTTTCTTGATTTGAAAGTAACACAACTTCTGGTTGGCTAAACCAAATGGTTTAGCCAACCAGAAGTTGTGTTACTTTTAAATCTAGAAATTTCTTGAGAATTAGACAATGAATATTCTTAAGAATGGTTGGTGAATATGGATCATGGAAACTTTAACTAGTCATCATGCCGTGATTGGGTTAAATACAAAGGTTTATGTGAGAGGCCGATTTACCCCCGCACCAGGGTCTTTCTTTATTATAAGTTACCCAGGTAGACAAGAAAAAATACGGTGGGCGAAGATCAGACGTAGACAGACAATAACTTAATCGAATCATCCACATTGAAAGCATCTGCAGACAAATAGAATTTGACTGAAATGACGGTATTTTTTTGTTTTTGGAACTGTGAGCTGTTAACCAGTTTTTTCTCATTAAATCACAATTTTCAAAGGCATTCTACCTAAGTGTCGTAAAAAACATTAAAGAGGAGGATATGATATTTTTCCATGTAAGTTCGACGTATAAATGCCCTGAGTGAATTCCAAATTTACCTTTAGCACGAACGAAGTTGTTGAATTTCGGTGTCCACGGACGAAACGTAACCAGTACAAATGTTTGATCGGTGCTCTGGCAAAAGGGGGTTTAACCCTTTCCCAAACGACAAATTTTGGACTGGTCCAAATTGAAAGAGTTTGCAGACTACAATTTTAAATTTTATGAAAATGGCAGAAAGTTATCAAAAAGGGTAGAAAACACTGTGGGAAAAGGAGAAATTGCTCGTTAGGAGCAATTTCTCCTTTTCCCACAGTGTTTTCAAAAGACTTGTACTGCAGACACGTGAAAACCAGGGCTTGTTTGGGAAAGGGTTAATGCATCTTCATGTTGCATTTTACAAATCAAGTCATCACATAATTATGGATTCATAAAACCCATATTGTCTAAAATCCGACTGTCCTTTGACAAACAGGAAATTTGCCAAAGGCAAAAAGTTTCGACACAGGTCAGCCTGCGCGAACTGTGTCAGGTGACACTTTTCACAGAGCATTGCTCATTTGTTCCTGTTTTTCCCCACATTTCAAAACCAAGAAAATGGTCGAAAAAGAAATATTGTCGCTTGACTTATGAAACCAATTTCTGCCGGATTATGCTAATTTCATGACGTCAACAGTTTGGCGTCGGCAATTTTCAGATTCTCAACAGCGTTAGCTAGACGAAACAATTTTAGACTTGTCCATTATGAAAGTATTGAACGACGACAAAATAGATGTGGATCAATTGATAAAATTTGTCTTTGAGGTGGTAGAGAACATTGTGGGGAAAAGGAGAAAATGCTGGTATCTAGTATTTTCTCGTTTTTCCCCCAATGATTTTAAAGCCTCTCTTGCCGGGGACGTTGAAATTCGGGATTATTCGGTTTTGAAAACGAAAAAATACACAATAAACAGAATCTAGGTCCCTTTTTTTTTTAATGTTGGCGTATTTTACAGGAGTTTTAATTTCCCATTTATATAAGAAGTTTTCGAACATTTGTCACAATGATGAGCAAGTCATTAATGTGAAACCAAATCATGATTGTTATTTATTTCATGTGTTTTCCTCTGAGTTGTAGAATTAACTTTTATGGCACCGACTTAACAAAATGAACAATATAAACACTCAAATTGTTCAATTTAATATATGATATTAACCTTTAAAGTTCCTTTCACAACTATAGTTGTCTTTGCGGCAAGTTTAGATCAAGATCAGACTGTACGTTTCGTGCAGTCTGATCTTGATTTACACTGCCCACCTGGCTGAAACGTTCTCGACAATGGCTACTTTCAAATTGCTTTTATTAGGGTCTAGTTCCTACAATAGAAATACGTGTATTAACCCTTAGAATGTCGAATAAACCCAACGAAAATTTGGACTAGGAATAACACCAAATTACATGTAATTGCAATTTGATGGTTGCTTTTGCGTATATTGTTAAAGCTAAGCGGACAGTGTAGATCAAAGAACGGACTGCACGTTTAGTGCAGTCTTATCGTGATCTACATTGGCCGCAAAAACAACTATAGCTGTGAACAGCGCTTTAAGGGTTGATGGGCTTTATTCGGCCCTCTAAAGGAAACCAAAGCGAACAGAATCAAATATCAAGCTGCTCGTTTTAGTTTTTCTACTGTCTGATCTAGACATACACCTTTCGCAGAAGTATCACTAGTTGGGAAAAGTACACGAAAGGCTAATGTCGCTAAAGATTTTACGTAAATGGTTTTACGTGAAATTTGTGTGACATCCACTTGGTGCCAGAGTTCTTGCTTTAGATTCCTGTTCAATAAGAAAGAATCATATAGACGAAAGTCTCAAGACGCTGAGTCTATCGTCAGATGTCACAAAAATATGTTGCATGATTCAAGAAATTTCAGTCTGCCTTCAAACGTTCAGAAAGAGAGAGAGGTATACTTGTTTGTTCTGGGAAAAGTAGGTTTAACTCTTTACCAGACGGCAAAATTTTAGACTGGTCCAAACTGAAAGCAGTTGCAGACGACAAAATAAATGTGACTGAAAATTTGAAATTTATTATGGCTAGGGTAGAAAACATTGTGGGAAAAGGAGAAAATGCTGGTTACCAGCATTTTCTCCTTTTCCCACAATGTTTTCAAGAGGCTTTTCCTATAGGGTCGTTTAAAGTCGGGATTTCGTGGTAATGGCATAATGCATCTCCACGATGCATTATGCCAGACAAGTCGTCACATGATTGTGGCTATATCCATTTTTTCTATCAACCTACTGAATCATGAGGTAGAAAGGCCATCGGATATGCATAAAATCTACAAACACCAAAACGTTTCGACCAGGTCAGCCTGCGCAGACAGCGCAGGCTGACCTGGAGAGATACTTTTTGCAAATGCATCAAAGCTCCTTTCCACAGAGCATGTCTTATATACATAAACCATCTAGCAAGATGAAAAAAATCGCATTTGTACAGTAATGGGTTGATAGATAATTGCGTCGATGATACTTCACGGCTCCGCTCTATTTGTGGCCATCCATAAACTCTACGATAATTACAGTTTTGCTTGTCTTAATGTGGGATCTAGAAGACAGAATGTCTGTGCTTTCACAAACATCAACCAAGTCATTAAAAACCGTAGGAATGCGTAGCCCTTCATGAAACAATGCCGTGTTTTAGCAGCCCAGGGGAAAAATAGCTTTCGAAAACATTTTGGGGAAAGGAGAAAATGCTGCTAAGCAGCATTTTCTCCTTTTCCCACAATGTTTCCTAACCCTTTCATAGACGAATCTCACAACTTTATTCATATTTAATTTGTTGTGTGCTTTTGAAGATAACTAAGATTCGATGCATCTGTACATATCGTTGGTGTCAGGTATAAACGCCAAAGAGCGTGCAGTTCGAGTAGCTCTGTATATTAAAGCATTAATATTGAGCTATAGATGGGCATTTATAAAACGAGCAAGGCATACAATTCATAACTTCCAACGAAGGGCAGGCTAACAATTTTGGTCCTGATGGCAGAGAGTGGGCCATTGTCTGGCATCGAGACAGTGATGGGCTATGAGTTGTTGTTTTTCGAATTGAAGTTTGCCATAAAGTAATTTAAAGACCACAGGATCGTTATAACGACATGGAAACTAATGCCTTATTACGGTGGCATGAGCACCATTGATATATCACGAGACAGCAGGACAGGGTTGGCGTTTTGTCTGCCCTGCTAGAGAGAACAGCCTCTGCAGTAATGTTATGAAGAGGCTAACAACAGCCACAAACGTCCAGATCTTTGATCAGGCTATTATATACTACACAAATGCCTAAAAGAAGCAAACCTGCGCATACTTCATAGATTTGGCAGTTGTTGATTACCCTACTGCTCCCTTATGACGCTCTCTCTTAGGCTCCCGGCTTCCACTATGGCCGAATTTGTGATTGGAGATTACAAGGCGAACGCTGCCCTGACGCCACAAAAATGAAGCGTGACAGATATGATGGAAGGTCCATTATAGTGTCGGATGACATAGGGAAGTACGAGAGTACCGAGAACAAGGAGGCTTGACAGGCTTGTACTGCAGGTACATCTTGTAGCCACTGGAGCTTCGTGCACAGCAAGCCACGGATCCTGCCGCTCATCTCGAAGAAGACGATTCACGTCTAATTACGCTAGACTAGGGTCGAAAATCACCTGCGGAGAAGCATAAGCGCCATCTTCATGGGATGGCAATGGCACCTTATCCATTCTTTCTGAAGTTCACAGGGTACATTTCCGACATTGTTTGTGGCAATCTTGAAGGAAATTATACGCCGGAAGCAAACCTAAGCTGTTCAATTCTCTTTCGCTGATTTGGGATAATAAGACTTGCTGGGGAGTTTTGTTGCCTGAGACAACGATGTTTATAAGCCATGCTATGGCAAATGGGGGCTTAATTCATCTCCTTAATGCATAATACCGATAGCAAGAAGTACCGACTCAGGTCAGCCTGTGCGGATTGCGCAGGCTGACCAGGGTTGATACTTTTTGCACATGCATTAAAACCCCTTTTCACAGGGTATGGCGCATATTGCCTGCGTTAAAGCGAATGTGCATGAGTATGTTTTGTAAATATCGTACTGGAGTTTTTCTTTTTAATACAGGGGTAATGCCATTTGAACCCCACAACTCGAAAAGAAATTGACCTAAGTGTCGAGCTATCGTTATTTGTTATGTTTAATGATTGAATTTAGCAACTGATTAATTGTTCGACAGTCTTCTTGTTTTTCGGTTCTGATCTTGAGTACGTTTTCCTCTGGCTTTTCAATTATTTTAAGCGGTATATGTCATTTTGATAGTGTTCAAGAATAATTTATCTCGATCTTACGTTGAAAATTTATTCTCACTTTACAATTGAATTTAACGTTCTGCTCAGTATATTTCAAAGAGATAAGCTCACCTTTGAAATGACGTCAGTTGTGCGACAACATCGGTAGGTAACGTCAAAGCCGCAGAAAAGATGCACTGAACAAAATTACTCATTTGGTGAATTCATAGCGATAAATATTTTATTCACTGATGTGACACTGAGACGCTTGATGTGACACTGAGACATATGTTACAAAGTTGTCGATAGAAATGTCAAATTTTGCTTATCTGGTCTTTCTGCAATAAATCGGGCTGTTACCAAATACTGACGTTTTCGATCGATGCCATGGTACTATAGTTATAACCTTATTACGGTAACATGTGTTACAGTTGTTTTGCATAGCTTAGTTCTTTGCCATAGGAGCCAAAGATATAAACTCGCTCTCTTTCGACGGCTGAAAATATAATAATACTCAAAAAGCTTTTTTATCGTACAGGCTTGTCTAAACAAGGAGACGATATATTTAACAAAGATCAGACTGCATGTTTTGTTCAGTCTGACATTGGTCTATTACGTCTGCAAAGGCCAGTGTTTTCGCATACCGTGCTGAATGATTTATGTCTGGTAATTTTTTTTCACACTATCAGCAATACGTATAGACAGACCTATATGATGCTCGCCAGGACAGTGCAGATCAACAGTCTGAAGCCTTAATCACCAACCATTGTAATTTAATTCTAAAATGCAAACCAGTTATATGTTTAGTTGAGATGAAGTCTCGGCAAATCCGATGCTTTGAACTGGTGGCCTGGCCATAACTGAGATGACTGACATAACTGAGATGACATTGAAAATGGCAATTGATACAAACAAGAAATATCTTTAACATCCCTAAATAAGATAGACGGCGGAAGAGGAGCTGTAGAATGAATAGTCAAACCTTTGTGTGCTTGTGTGTGTGGCTCAATCAAAAATGTGTTCTCCTTTTCCAACAATACTTTCAATTCTATCAAAGGCAAATTCCGTCATTTAAGCAATCTTTATTTGTTGGCATGCAAATGCTTTTAAATAAGACAAATCTAAGATTTTGTCATCTGGTGAACAGCTATTTGGAAACCGAAAGTATAAATCAAGATCAGACTTCAAGAGCGTGTAGGCTGATCTTGATCCACACTTTCCGCGTAGGATATGCTTCCAATTATTCTGCTAAACCTTTTTCATTCAGTCTGTATAGCAGACACAATACTGACTGAACACTCATTATTAATAATAGATCTTGATTGCCGAGTTCATTCAACTATGTAATTAGAAACCATCAATATTGGCATCACATCTCATAATAAAAGTCGTTTATTGGTTTCCATGTTGTTAAACAATAGGGTTTTCCACTCAGGTTTAAGCCTGCTATTGTTACACAGTACTACCGGAAATGCACGCACAATTACCGCTAACAAAATGTATTATTTCGACTAAAAGTAAATCGATGCATGTATACATAGTAAAATTAGTGTTGCACCCCCTGTGTTTTTAACGTGTTTAATTTTCTGGCGTGAATGATATGAAATGGGTTGGAAATTAGAATCTGGCTGCTGTATATAAGAACAAACAAGTCTGTTGTCTCTGAAATGGAATGAACTGAGGTATCCATTAACCTCATGGCAGCAGCTACTGATCGAGCTGTTTCAACCTCTCGTGAGAGGTGTGAGACAAAGACTGCAAGCTGTTTTGCATGCCCCGGGCGGAAGTATGCAACATTGCCTGATTTTATGTGTCCATTCTCTGCAGGTCACTTTCAACCTGTCGTAAGTTTTGTTTCGACATTAAATTCCCTGTTTTAACCAAACTTAAACGCTTCTCATTTTTCTTGAATTTGAAAGCAACATGTAGGCAAAAGATTCCCACTTACCATGAGGTCAAGGGATACCTTAGTTCAGTTCATTTTATGGGCAAAAGACGAGTCTGTTGGTGTATGCAGCAGCCGAATTCTAATTTCGACCAAATTTTATCTCATTCACGTCAGAAAATCAAACCCGGTAAAAAAACACAGGGGGTGCAACACTAATTTTACTATGTATACATGCCATTTTACTTTCTACCACAAGCAAAGCATGATGGCAACCTTGAACTCAGGAAACGCATGAATGTAAGCGATTTCACAAAACTGTCCTCGAAATTTACCTAATGCAAATTGAGTCAATCACTTCCTTTGCTTAATTAATTATCAAATGATTTTTGTAATTGAGCCATTCTCTGGCAAATGGTGGCTTTATGTATCTCCCTGATGCATTATACCGAGCAAGCCAACACATAATTATGAAGCCATAACAACCAGTTTTTTTTTTGTTTTTTTTTATAGTTATCAACTGAACGATGCGGTAAAATGGTCCTTCGACACGTGAAAAATGGACCAATAGCGAAAAGTTTCGGCCCAGATCAGCCTGCGCGGACCGCGCAGGCTGACCTGAGTCGATACTTTTTTGCAAATGCATCAAGCCCCTTTTCGCAGAGCATGGCTCATGTATTATCTTTTAAAAGATCAATATGTTGCATTTTGTGTCTGAGTTGACCAGTACACAAACCATTCCACATTTAGGATCCATGGCAAGATTACATATTCTGACAAGTTTTAACTAATACGTTTCACTGTCCGCTGTGACAGACGCAGCTCCCAACTCCTATTTATGCAAAGCTAGTAGTGCCTTAGTGAGATTTGTCCGTTCAAAGTGTTGGGGTATTTGGACTGCCTCAATCGTTTTCACCCACAGGATAAGCTTGACGATGTGGTCCTATTTCGGCGTTAGTTGTTGTTTAGAGCTTTTATTCTTTTGTTGCAATCAAAAGTACAACAAACTTCGTGCCCAGCACTATATTAGTAAACCGCTAAATCCATATTTAAATAAAAATGCGTCGAATATCTATTGCAGTGACTTCATGTACCAAACTGCACGTTTTACCCAGGTTTCAGTGATGTCATTTTTCAGTGTGTTTCGGCACTCTGAAGGTAAATTCGTTTTCGTAAGTGTACTCTATTTGTGGGACAATAAAACAGGAAAATTTCACATGAATACACTTTGGAATGGTAAAACTTTGGAGGATAATAAATTCGTTGTCCGGTCAGGTGGCAGGGCGCTTGGAAACTTGTTCACGGCTGTGGCGAATCGTTGCCGCCTGGCCTCGCCTTAGGCTTGGGGCGATATGATTCGCAACAGCCTTGAGCAAGTTCCAAGTGCCCTGCCCCCTTTGACCGGACAGCCTTGCCTTCGGCTCGGGGCGACATGATTCGCCACAGCCTTGAACAAGTTTCCAAGTGCCCTGCCACCTGACCGGACAACTAATAATGGATTCCTTTCATGCATGCCCAGTCGAAAGAGCAGTCGATAGCGTACAGGACTTGAGATAGGGGGTTGCTGGTTCGACTCCCAAGCTCGGTGAATTTCTTTCCCGGGGTTGCCGATGGTATTTGCGACAGGGTTCATTCTTCTCTTACTGCTTATCATTGTTTCGACGATAATTTATTGGGAAAGCAGCCAGCGGCTTGGGAGGAATATTTGTGCAAACAACTGGTAAGAAATATCGAGGAAAGCATGGATAGGTGCACTTGCCGCTGCGATATAACTGAAATGATGTTGAAAACGGCTTTATTAAACACCTTACACACAAACACACAAATGTTTTCCTGCATTTTTTCCCGAAAGCTGTCAAGATGAAAAAAATCGCATTTGTACAGTAATGGGCTGATAGATAATTGCGTCGATGATACTTCACGGCTCCGCTCTATTTGTGGCCATCCATAAACTCTACGATAATTACAGTTTTGCTTGTCTTAATGTAGGATCTAGAAGATAGAATGTCTGTGCTTTCACAAACATCAACCAAGTCATTAAAAACCGTAGGAATGCGTAGCCCTTCATGAAACAATGCCGTGTTTTAGCAGCCCTGGGGAAAAATGGCTTTCGAAAACATTTTTGGGAAAGGAGAAAATGCTGCTAAGCAGCATTTTCTCCTTTCCCCACAGTGTTTCCTAACCCTTTCATAGACGAATCTCACAATTTCATTCATATTTGATTTGTTGTCTGCAAGAACCTTGAATTGGATTGAGTCTGAAATTTCATGTAGTTAAGAGTTAACACAACTTTAAAAACAATAATGGACATGACAGATTCATGATTGGTCGGCACGGATCATACATTCATGGTGCATGTTCACCAAACATTCTTTAAAGATGCACCTATACTCTTTTTCAGCCATTTTTCAGCCAGTTTATAGCCCATTTCATCTTTATTTCACAAAACTATAATCATTCTCGTATCTTCATGCCAAATGTTGCCCCTGATAGCTGCAAGATTGCACAGATTACGACGGATAGAAAATGCAGTGAATTTTTTTGCAGCCTTCAAAGAAATTACTGTTGTCGTTTCCAGTTTTAAATGAGGACAAATCTTTTGAATTTCTCTATCCCTTATACTATATATATTTGTAATTTAACCATGTTTACACAGCTGACCTACTTCTGAGCCATTCCTCACACTTTCAAGTTTTAACAGCATTTATTCTCTCTGGTGTAAAGATGTATCTTTAAAGCATTCTTATTCCAAGTCTAAGGAAGTTTCAGCGTATCGTAATTTCTAATTGGCCAAACCAAGTGGTTTAGCCAATAAGAAAGTACGTTACTTTCTAGGTCAAGAATAAGGCTAAGAATGGAATTAAAATGATCGGTAATCTATAGGTCCTGGATCTGTACTGTGCGATATTTCCAGGTATGGTCTAACCAAACCAACCTTGGAATTGAAATACATGAGGTTTTGTTATTGACCTTTTTTCACAGATTCAGCGTGTCTACCTTGATTCTTCTGTATTTCCTCTCTATAACAAGCACTGAAACTAGATGCACTGGTCAATGTAAAATTAGTGAAGCAAAACAAAAAATTATCCGACATTTGAGCTGAACGTTAATGAAAATGCGTTAGGATCATGTTTGGTTCAAAAGTTCAAGTTTCTCTGTTTCCAGGGTTCGTATTCACCAACCATTCTTATAAACATTCGAGGTCTTTTTCCGCGGAATTTTCTAAATTTGAACGTAAAACAACTTCTGATTGCCTTAACCATTTGGTCCAGCCAATTAGAAATCGTGTTACTTTCAAACTTGGAAAATCTTGGAGAATAAGACTCAGAATGATCCAGAACGTTTACGTCAGACAGGATCTAGAGCCATTTCTTGGCTTAAAGTCACTCTCGGCCTTTAGCTTAAGTCTTAGATTTGATAAATAATAACTACTTATTTCACAAAAAGAAACCGACATCAGCATTCAACGGGGATACAAGATGCGTTTCTATGCTACAAAGATTGTTTCCACAAGGTCTAAATCAGATAGTGCCTTTACTCTTTACCAAACGACAAAATTTGAAACTAGTCCAAATTGAAAGCATTTGCAGGCGACAAAACAAATGTGACTGAAAAATTGAAATTTGTTTTGGGAAGGGTGGAAAACATTGTGGGAAAAGGAGAAAATGCTGGTTACCAGCATTTTCTCCTTTTCCCACAATATTTTCAAAAGACTTCTTTTTCAGGGTCGTTAAAAGTCGGGATTGTGTGGTAAAGGGAACCCTTGACATGCTATGTAAGTTCAAAGTAACTTTCAAGCCCGGAACCCAAAGTTTGCTTATTCAAAGGTATTTTCTGGGGATAGAATATCTCCTTATCGTGTGTAAAGTGTAGATCCAAGATCAGACTGCACGTTCTGTGCAGCTGATCTTGATCTACACTGTCCGTAAAAGGGCTGTAAGTCGCGCTTAGCAGCATCAGGGTTAATGCGATATTCCTGTTTTTGAGAAAATGACAAACGAGCTTCTCGTGCAGATACTGATCTTTACCTACCAAATAGAGGAGAAACTTGTCTGCTCTGCTCAGATGTATTTGATAGAACCGATTCTTTATCGACGAAAGGTATCAGGTATCTATTTCAGCACTTTGTATCTGCAACAGAATGTGTGGGTTCCATGTCTAACACGCGATGCTTTAAAGGTCCATATTTGCCTTCCTGTCAAAACGTGATATTTTGAGAATGAATGTAATGTGCGTATGAACACACTGTATACATAATGAAGTTTTATTTCATGCCTTTCGTTGGTTTATCGGGAAATAACGATGGATTATGGTTTGGTAATTTCACCGTTTCGAACAGTGAATTTACCGATGGATAAATTCACTGATACGGAAATTCCGAGAGCTCCCATGTACTCGCAAGTCCCAACAAAAAAGGTGGTAGAAGCATGATATATTTTTCCCGTGATATATCGATATTTATTTCATCTCGTGAACATCATAAGGTAATATTTTACTCGTGGTTCCGGCACGCGTAAAATCATTACCGATGATGTTCACCCGAAAAAATAAATTTCGATTTTTCTCCGAAAAAAACACCAAATATCCCCTATGTACTCTATGTTTCAGGTGCCTATGCCCTTGGGTCAATAGATCCCAGTCTGTATCGTATATCGGATGAGGACGATGAATATGAGATACCGCACAGTCATCTAGGTCGAATCTGGTTTGCCGTGGAGTACGAACGAGAAACGGAAAAACTCCTAGTAACTCTAATTAAGGCCAAGAATCTACCGAACAGGACTTTTGGGGGCTCAAATGGATGTGACCCGTTTGTCCGGTAAGTGTACATAGTCTACAGCTCCTTCTGTAAGTCGTTGTGAAGTTAATCGTAAAGACCCTAGCCTGGGTTCCAGCCCGATCATTTTTTCCATTTATACATTCAGACGTTACTTTGTCAGTTTTTCACAAAGTAACGTCCGAATATAAAAAAAAAGAAAAAATGATCGGACAGGAACCCAGACTATAAAGACCCCCGTAGCTCATAGGCATTTTAAGTTTTGAATTCGCAGCCAAAGTGTCCCGAGTTCAGGCTGAACAAATTAACATACGCCTTCATTCGATTGGAAAAATGTAATTGCCAGAATATTTCACAATAAATTGGAGTGGCGCTCTGGTAAAAGGAGGTTTAATGCGTCTCCGTGATTCATTGTCCCAAGCAAGTCATCTCATAACTATGCCTCCGTTATATCCATTTTGTCCGTCAGTCGACTGAATTATGATTGGTTGGTTATTTCCGTTTATTTATCGTCGCTACCGGTTGCCCATCTGAGCGACGCCCCCAGAAGACGGTTAGTTGTTACGGGGGATAGTGCAAGGATACAGGTCGAAACTACTGAGAGCTTCGCCTGGTTCTTTAACGTGCTCGGCGTATAGCACCGTCACACGGGACCTCGGTTTAATGTCTCATCCGAAAGACTATTAGTAATTTTTAGTTGGCCAGCCGGGGATAAGAACCCACAATCTGTAGGACATTGTGTTCACGTGTCCTACGCTCTGAATTATGAGGTAGAGTGGTCCTTGGTCATGCAGAAAATTGACTGACAGCAAAAAGTTTCGACCCAGTCCGGATAGCGCAGCGGCTGACCTCAGTCAATACGTTTTGCAGATGCATTAAAGCCCCTTTTCACAGAACATGACTCATTCGTCAATGTACATATAAGATTTGTTTGCATGTTCTGTTAAACCCTGCAGATCCTAAACACTGACTGTCTGCAATAGTGCAAGATCTTGCCATCGGCATACTTAACCTTTAGGCTGCTAAGCGCGACTCACTGACCTATTGCGGACAGCGTAGATCAAGATCAGACTGCACAGAACGTGCAGTCTGATCTTGGATCTACACTGTCCGATAAGGAGATTATCTCTCCTCCAAAATATCTTTGAAAAGGGAAAAATGGGGGAGGGGTTACCATCGGCTTAAAAGTTTCATTTCCTTTTTTTTAGCGGGATAAGGGTTAAAGGTTTAGATGTTGCCCTATAGGAGCCTATTTGTCCAATGCTGTTGGTGTGCATGTATGAATACATATTCGGGTCTAATTTCATATGTGAGGTATTTTACTCAGCTCTAAGCATTTTTTTCATTTTTATCATGGTGACAACTAGCTTATTCGAGTTTCTCATTTACTGAGCAATGGCTCTCGGGTTCTGAGCGCCTTACGACAATACGACCTGCGCCGCTAGTCACGGAGAATCGCACGGAGAATCTTTGATCCTTTAGCTTCAACAATTGGTTAAAGAGGAACCTACTTTTAAATGACCACAAGACGCAGAAATAAACAAAATTGGCGACATGAGGTATTCTGCGCTACGGTGTAGGTGTAATTTCGTTGACCGCCAATTACTCGGTAGTGAGATATTATTTCTCAACAAATCGCTTTATAATGGGTTTCTTGTCTCTAGACCAATTACTTGGGCTGTCCGCTATCGAAATTCTAGAGACATTACAAGACACGATTGGTCGTTATTTCACACCGAGGCTTCGCTTCTTGTACAATTTAACAAGATAAGATTCCGGGCAATTATAATGGTTTATTGGATCAATTACTGGTTCAGGGTCTGTAGTCACAAACCATTCTTAAGACTATTCTTAGTCTTATTTGCAAGAATTCTCTAAATTTGAAAGTAACACAACTTCTGATTGGCTAAACCATTTGATTTAGCCAATCAGAAGTTCTGTTCCTTTCTATATCTATAATTAGACGAATAATGTTCATAAGAATGGTTGGCGAATTTGGACGCTGGCAGGGTCTGTTGTCACAAATTGTTTCAGACACTTTCTGGCAAAAGGGGGGGGGGAGCTTAATGCATTTCTGTGATCCATTAAACCAAGCAAGTCTTCACATAATTATGGATCCATAATAGCCATTTTTATCGACCGACTGAATCACGAGGTAGACTGGTCCTTTGATATACGAAAAAGTTACCCATAGCAAAAAGTTTTGGCCCAGGTCAGCCTGCGCTGACTTCGCAGTCTGACCTGGGTTGATACTTTTCGCAGATGCACTAAGCCTCTTTTTCACAGAGTATGGCCCATTTTAAATTGGTTGCTGAATTTTAAATTTCACCACTAGCCATCTGATTGGCTAAGGGGGATGGCTGGTGGTGGAATGTAAAATTAGAACACTATTGAGAATGACTGGTGAATACTTCTACAACTGTTTTAGTTAATTATCTAAGAAATCATTTAGTTCAGCTATTAATCTTCCTTAAACTTGATGCTTCATGTTTTCCGGTTGTCATAAAAAAAAACATCAAGTTTATTTTTCCTATGCTTACGAATGCGTAAATTATTCCGAAGTTTGACGAAGATCCAGGCCCTTTGACGCTTCAGTATCGCCACAGCACTTTGATTTATCGGTTGGTTATTTCATCTAAACATATCATACACAGGCTAAATTTTAACCCTTAACCTGTAAAGCACTACTCACTGACCTCTTGCGGATAGCGTAGATCAAGATCAGACTGCACAGAACGTGCAGTCTGATCTTAGATCTACACTGTCCATGAAGGAGATATCTTTCCCCCAAAAGTGCCTTTAAAATAGCAAAATGACCTCTTGCGGATAGTGTAGATCAAGATCAGACTGCACAGAACGTGCAGTCAGATCTTAGATCTACACCGTCCGATGAGGAGATATCTTTTCCCCAAAAAGTACCTTTAAAATAGCAAAATGTAGATTTTTACTATCAGTTTGAAAGTTTCATTTCAGTTATTCAGCAGGATAAGGGTTAACATAAATCTCGAAAGAAAGGGGATTCAATGCCTTGATGTGGCAAAATGTTAGTAAACGTGTGTATGGATAGAGGGGTGGCCTATGTTTGACTAGTAAGTCGTATTGATCCGTAATTTTCCAAAACATTGCATCAGACATGAGTCTTGTGTACGGTGGCACAAAAGTGACATGGAAGATATATTTTATACTACGTGCGCACGTAATAGTTATTACGTGCGCACGTATTAGTTAATACGTGCGCACGTATTAGCTACTGCGTGCGCACGTACTAGCTACTGCGTGCGCACGTAATAACTAATACGTGCGCACGTAATACTATTGCGTGCGCACGTATTAGCTAATACGTGCGCACGTATTAACTAATACATGCGCACGCAATAGTATTACGTGCGCACGCAGTAGCTAATACGTGCGCACGTATTAACTAATACGTGCGCACGTATTAACTAATACGTGGGCACGTAATAATCGACCAATCAGTTTATAAGGAACAGAAGCCATATTGTTGCGAGGGAAGGGCAAAATTACATTGGTCCAACACGGCAACAGATGTGCATACATCTGACACCCAAGTAAAAAATCAAGTAGAGCTATTATTTCTTAAATCGTTTAGGCATACTGCGATTATTTTAAGTATCTGTACCTTGGTACGGTACAGTAACTATTAATACTCTAGCCTACGGTCCATCGAATTACCCCAAACCACCCCAAAACACCCCAAACCACCCCAAAACACCCCAAACCACCTTTTATCATATAAAATTAATACTGTGGTGGGGTTGGGGGTGGAATGATTTGTAGGGTACGAAAGACTGATGAGCTATACAAGGAGTTTTGTCACCGAAAACTACCCAAAACACCTCAAGAAAACAAAAAAGGCGTTTAAAGTGATATCATTTTACAACGGTTTAAGATGCAGGAACAGTATAAATCAAATTGAAAATGGCATACACAATAATTAATTTTCCTTAAACTGAAATATCTATGGTTCAAAAGATGTAGTTTGAATGCCTAACACCGTGGACCCCAATCAGACTGTTACTTTAGTAGCAGTCTGATGATCTGGCTGCACAATGTTTGCATATATCTAACTTCCCTAAAACTTATATAAATTACGGTATCTGTTGCCATTCTGACTACATATAGTTTGGAGGCACGAACGAACTTTTTCAGGCAGTCAGACATGACCAAACATTATGGACCCAGATCAGACTGCTCCTTCAAGGGGCAGTTGGATCTTCATGGGCGGATCCAGAGGGGGGGACCGGGGGTCCGGACCCCCCCCCCCTGGAATTTTGGAAAAATGTGGTTATCGGATTCGTGAAATGGTACTGGTTTGATATTGCACAGCATTTATGTAAAATACAGTCATGAATATAAAAAATAAACGGTTCTAAATGTGGAGACCTCCTCATGGTTAGAACTGGAAACGTTGACTTACATCCACTGAAATCCGAAATCAAAGTATCATATAATAAGAAGAGTGCGTTTGCGGTGGGACCCCCCCTGAGAAAGATATCTGGATCCGCGCATGATCTGGGTCCACAAAGTTTCCCTTTCTGACAGCATGACTACATATAGTTTGGAGGTATGAACGAACTTTTTCAGACAGTCAGACATTAGCAAACATAATGTACCCAGATTAGACTGCTCCTTTAAGGGGCAGTCGGATCTGGGTCCACAAAGTTTGCCATTCTGACAGCATGATTACATATAGTTTGGAGGCATGAACGTACTTTTTCAGACAGACAGACATGACCAAACATAATGTACCCAGATTAGACTGCTCCTTCAAGGGACAGTCGGATCTGGGTCCACAATGCTTGCCATTGTGACTACATATAGGTTGGAGGCATGAACGAACATTTTCAGACAATCAGACATGACCAAACATAATGTACCTAGATTAGACTGCTCCTTCAAGGGGCAGTCGGATCTGGTTCCACAATGTTTGCCATTCTGACTACATATAGGTTGGAGGCATGAACGAACTTTTTCAGACAGTCAGACATGACCAAACATAATGTACCCAGATCAGACTGCTCCTTCAAGGGGCAGTCGGATCTGGGTCCACAATGTTTGCCATTCTAACTACATATAGAGGCATGAACGAACTTTTTCAGACAGTCAGACATGACCAAACATAATGGACCCAGATCAGACTGCTCCTTCAAGGGGCAGTCGGATCTGGGTCCACAATGCTTGCCATTCTAACTACATATAGAGGCATGAACGAACTTTTTCAGACAGTCAGACATCACCAAACATAATGGACCCAGATCAGACTGCTCTTTCAAGGGGCAGTCGGATTCGGGTCCACAATGTTTGCCATTCTGATTACATATAGTTTGGAGGCATGAACGAACTTTTTCAGACAGTCAGACATTATGGTCCCAGATCTCAGTGGGGCCAAAAAGTCTCTAGCGCATGTAATGCATGTAGTTCTTTTATCCTTAGGCTAACGTGACAGGACGTAATATAGATATTTTTTGTTAAAAGTGATCCTTACCCAACAATTCAACCAACCCTTACTGTATTAATAATTTTATATCATATAAAAGGTGTTTCGGGGTGGTTTGGGATGTTTTGGGGTGGTTTGGGGTGTTTTGGGGTGGTTTGGGGTAATTCGATGGACGTAGGCTAGAGTATTAATAGTTACTGTACCGTACCAAGGTACAGATACTTAAAATAATCGCAGTATGCCTAAACGATTTAAGAAATGATAGCTCTACTTGATTTTTTACTTGGGTGTCAGATGTATGCACATCTGTTGCCGTGTTGGACCAATGTAATTTTGCCCTTCCCTCGCAACAATATGGCTTCTGTTCCTTATAAACTGATTGGTCGATTATTACGTGCCCACGTATTAGTTAATACGTGCGCACGTATTAGTTAATACGTGCGCACGTATTAGCTACTGCGTGCGCACGTAATACTATTGCGTGCGCACGTATTAGTTAATACGTGCGCACGTATTAGTTAATACGTGCGCACGCAATAGTATTACGTGCGCACGTATTAGTTATTACGTGCGCACGCAGTAGCTAGTACGTGCGCACGCAGTAGCTAATACGTGCGCACGTATTAACTAATACGTGCGCACGTAATAACTATTACGTGCGCACGTAGTATAAAATATATCTTCCATGTCACTTTTGTGCCACCGTACTTGTGTACCCACCCAAGGAAATAGTTTCGCTTGAATTCAGAGTTAGCCGAAGGGTATGCTAGAAAACAAGGATTGGTCCCTTTTTGAAAGATGTCTGAGACAAAATAATCAAAGAACATACAAGTATTGACACCAGTGTCTTTTTTTTTATCCGCCGTACAGCAAAAGCAAACTTTGTTGTAACATGTAATTGTTGGAGACGTCATTATTTTTAGATAGCAGGTCTCGCCATCTAATTACAAGCTTTAACTCTTGATGAGATGACAACACTTACTGGCCCTAATGAAAGCATTTCCTGATGCTAGATGGAGTTTTGGGTCATCATTTGTCTTTGGAACAATAGAAAACTCTGTGGGAAAAGGAGAAAATGCTGGTTACCAGCATTTTCTCCTTTTCCCACAAAGTTTTCAAAAAGAATTATTTCTAAGGGTCGTTAGAACTCCTATTATTCTGTTAAGGATAATAATTACATCCAACAAACCACGCTAGAGATCTACTTTCCATGTAGAAGTGCATTTTTGGCGGCAGTGCACTCCTGTATTACAAGCGGAGTACTGTTACAAGAACATGTTAAAAATCTTGTTTTAAATTACACGATTTACGATTCAATTAACGAGGTGCATCACAAGTACTTGTCGAATTATTCCTCTTTTCGCGATAATTCCGTATTTGTGTGGTTTCAGATCTCATAATCTTGCGCAGGAAGCCTTATTGTTCACCCTCCAGCTTCCTGCCTTTAACTTGTGATTACTTTTCAGCCGTTGTGGATCAAGGTCAAATAGCACGCAACTTGCAGCATGGTCTTGGATCTACACTGCCTTGTAATAAGTTGGATTTTCTGAACAAACATGCGTTATATTTAAATTTGTAAGTTTCATTTTACCAACTTAAAAAGTAGCTCTTCATTTAGTCAACAACATGAAAGATCAACTCCTTCGGCGCCAAATACACGAACTCGACTTTTTCGACGGATGAAATTACAATTATCTAACACTCAGAAATATTTTTTTTTCTTACAGACTTGATTAAACAAACAGACAGTATAGGTCCAAGATTAAACTGTACGTTCTGTGCAGTCTGGTCTTGATCTAAGCCTCGAAAAAAAGCCTATATTTTCGCCGATGGCACTGAAGGGTTACGGTCGTAGTTTTCCCAAGAATGGGCTGTTTGGCAATTGCACAGTGTCTTTTATTGTGATGCACGGCGAAAGGAAATTACATTGTGTAATTCCATGTATCATAAACTTTGGGCAAGTCAAGAATGCAACCCACTGTGTTGTATGACAATTTTCGTGTATTTGATATTTAACCCTTTACCAAATGAAACAATGTTAGACCTGTCTAAATTGAAAGAATTTGCAGATGACAAATTAAGCATTGTTAAAATGCTGAGAATTGTCATTGTTAAATAAAAGAAAACACCGGAATATGTTTCCATGTTCATATGACAAGTCTTCCGGTGTTTTGGTTAACTATTTGAGTGCTGTGAAAATAGAAATGATAGATATGTCAGCAGAAAAGACGACACTAATAATACAACAGTAACCCGGTTTTGACTAAAATTTAGATTCAAATATTGGAAATTTAAGACTCAGGATCAGACAGCACGTTTCGCGAGGTCCAACAAGAGTAACCAGTGCAGATTCCATGGCACATTGAAAGTGTTAAAGCGATTGTCCCTTGCTTCACGGTATATTCACCGCTCATTCTAGTATGGACGCATTTACCAAAGAGTTTCACAAAAGATGTCTTTGTTCACGCAAAAGACTAGACTGAAATATGCACCACTGGCGTCTTTTTTCCCAGTGAAAGAACCGAACGATTTCTCCATTTGTAAACATAATAATAGTCACATTACGTGTCCCAATAACCAGGCTCCATTTTTATGTTTTGTTCCATTCATAACTCCTTACCTCTTGAAACTAATTTGTGGCTGACAATTTTATCCCTTAACCACACAATCACGAGTTTAAATGAACCCAAGCAAGATGGCTTTTGCAAACATTGTTGGAAAAGGAGAACATTGTTGGAAAAGGAGAAAAAATGCTGGTTACCAGCATTTTCTCCTATTTCCACAATGTTTGCTACCCCTTTTAGGACAAATCCCACCATTTGAGCCACACTGAACTTGTCGTGTTCCAATGCTATTGATTTGGAAAAGTCTAAGTTTTTGTCGTTTGGTAAAGAGTTAGAAATCCTACAAAATAGTGATAGGCAGCATTTAATGTTTTGGATGCATTGTTGCAGAAGGAGAAAGTGTTCGTTGCGAGCAATTTCTCTTTTTACCACAATGGTTTCTGGGGCGATCTACCTGTCATACAAAACTTACGCAAATCAAAGTGTTGAACAGCGGATTCGTGAAACAGAATGGTGGAATGAAATACAAGTGGGTTTTTTTTTTCACATCTCATCTTAGACATGGTGTATATTCTAAAACTGTAGAATTTTAATTTTGATTTAATTATTTTTTTTAATTTAATTACAATGTACATAAAGGCCACCGGCCTAACATACAAAATACAACTTTACAAAAGATAAGAATACGAAAAGCACATGCGTACGCTTCAAATTCGCAAACTGAAAGTATTCCCTAGCTATTAGTGTATAAAAATGCTTTGTAATTATTTTCGGTAACCTTTCACAATTTCAATGTATGAAGCCGTTCAAGAGCCGCTTTATCATTTTATCTCAAAGACTACACATTTAGAAGGTTTAAATAGATCAAACTTAAAGCAAAAGAGTTTCTGATTTAAAAGATGAAAGCTAAGATTCGACGTTCTCATTATGGAACTTATACAAGAATACAAGTTACAACATTTTGTGAAAAGCGACTTAGCTGTTTGTTTGTTTGTTTGTTTGTTTGTTCAAAAGATGTGCATGGCAGCTGAGTCACCCTCAGGTTGCTAAGCGCGACTGGCTGACATTTCACAGATGGTATAGATCAAGATCAGACTGCACAGAATGTGCAGTCTGATCTTGGATCTACAACCTGAAAAAGAGACAATTTTCTCCAAAAAATAAATGTGAAGTAGCATTATTCAGGTTTTTACTATATGCTTGAAAGTTTAATTTAACATAATAAGCAGGATAAGAATTAATTTACAGGGCTTAAAATTGAGGGGTCGCTGGCTTTATTCCCATGTCGGCCAAAGTCTTTCTTAGGATTGATCATAAACATCGCGATAAGATTCATCCATTCCTCTGCCACTGCTGAATATTGTTTTGGCGATGCTTTTGTGGGAAAGCAGCCAGTGGCTTTGGAAGATTTTTTCTCTGTTTTTTTATTTTGCGAAGTACTAGACACAGTAACTGTAGAAACGCTGGGACAATTGCACTGGTCGCTGCAATATAACATAATAAAATAATCAAAACTGCGTGGAATACCAAGTAAATAGCATTAGTAAGTGTACCAATTACATGTAAATAGCATAGTAAGTAACACCAAGTATATAGCATAGTAAGTTGTACCAATTAAATAGCATGGTAAGTAATACCAAGTTAATGGCATAGTAGGTAGTACCATGTAAATAGCATAGTAAGTTATACCAAGTAAATAGCATTGTAATTAACTCCTGGTAAATAGACCAAAAAAAAATGAGAAGATGTCGACTGCAAGATGCAGAAAGATGTCTGTAATAGGTCATTAGGTAGCACGGAAGCTAGGGATACTTTTGTAGACTTTGTAGACTTTTATTCATCCGTTGGGTCTATTATAGGAAACAATCGTCCTTTCCAATAAATCTAGAAGTCAATAGAAACTGAAAGGTCGTTTATCTGTTCATGCATAGGTTTATGTCCAAAAGGCACGAAATGGCAACATATTAACTCTTTCGCCCGAAATATGGTCGAGATCTACTCTACAATTCCTTTGCAAAAGAAAAGACCTGGTAACTGTTTAGATTCAAATCAGCCGAGGGTTGTGGATCAAAGATCAGATTACGCGTTCTATGCAGTCAGATCTTGTTTCATGTTCTTCGGAAAAGATTTGAAATATCACCACGACGATGTAACCCTCAAGCTGCTGAGCGCGACTCGCTGACCTTTTGTGGACACCGTAGATCAAGATCAGACTGCAACAGAACGTACAGTATGATCTTGGATATACACTGTCCGATAAGGAGATATAAAATAAGTTTGAAACAACATTATTTGGCTTTTCACTCTCGAATTGAAACTTTTATTTAACTTATTTAGCAGGATAAGGGTTAAAACGTTGCAAATGAGTCTTGACAAACGATTGCCGAAGGGTATTAATGCACTTAACACTGCATTTCTCTCGCTGGTATTCACATCACGCAAGGTCTCTATAAATATTTGTGATTGGTTCCGCTTCGAGGGGCAGATGTCAAAAGGCTTGAAGAAGAACGTTTGCTATAAAGCAGCAAACAATGCATTGTAATATCATTTGAACCATGCTCTGGCAAAAGGGGGCTTACAACATCTCCGTGATGCATAATACCGAGCAAGTCAGCGCATGATCAAGGATCTTTAAAGTCCGCTTCGTCTAACAACCGACGGAATCATGAGGTAGACTGGTCCTTTGACATACAGAAAATTGACCAATAGCGAAAAGCTTCGGCCCAAGTCAACCTGCGCGGACTGCGCAGGCTAACCTGGGTCGATACTTTTCTCAGATGCATTAAGCTCTCTTTTCACAGAGCACAGCTCATGTATATTACACTTTAATTCTTTTATCTCGAAAGGAGAAGGACCTTCTAATTTCAGAATTGAAGGCGTTTGGATTTTGAAATCAGGAATTCCTGGTTCGATCTACGCTTGCAGTGCTGGTTGCGTGGAGAGGTCATAAAAATAGGGTTGTTTGATAAAGAATCTAATGTTTGTTTTTCAAAAATTGGTCACTAATTTACTAAAGTGCCTCCTGAAATAAATTATGTAGCAGACGACTTTGATAGCCATTTTAAAAAAAGAACTTTAAATTTGAGGCATGATAACATGGTTTACTGCATCTGCAAAAAGTATCGACCCATGTTAGCCTGCGCAGTCCGCGCAGGCTGACATGAATCGAAACTTTTTGCTATTTGCAAATTTTCTTCTTGTCAAAGGGCCATTCTACCTTCAGATCTAATCGATTGTTAGACTGAATGGGTTTTATGGATCCCTAAGTATGTGATGACTTGCTTGGTACAATGCATCACGGAGATGCATTAAACTCCGTTTTGCCAGAGCGCCGTTCATTTGTAAGAGATTGAGCTATTGTCTGAGCGTTTCACAGACAACGCGTTATTACAGACTAATATTCTGAATGAAGACAGAGACGCCCTTTTTAACGAACCCTTTAACCAAACAATTCTGTGTTTATTTATATATATATATATATATATATTTTTTTTTTTTTTAATGCCGTCAGTCAAATTTCCCTTTAAAACAGCGATAACTTCAACTATACATATATATGTATATATTTCTGTGCAATAATACAAACTGAACGGTTAAAGTCAGTACAACATTGTGGTTTTGGGTGTATAAATATAGGGAGGTCGTTCTGCAGTCGGTTACTCCGTCTATTTTTGTTATATCAGATATGACGTCATCATACTGACTTTAATATCAATCCTCGTAATCGACGCGTATCATTGATCATGTGACATTCCCATAAGTCTTCGCAAAACTCTAGCGCGATATCTAAAAATACCTAAAGAAGTTTCGCAGACAAGTAAGAAAATACCAAAGATTTTTTTTCTTTTTCTTTTTTCTTTATTGATGATATTGCCAGCTAACGGCTTACTCATTCAGTGATAATCCATTTTTGAAGTTTGGTAATATTATAAAAGTCTGAATAGCTAACAAATCCGAGAAAGAAGCAGTTGGAAACATTGTGGTGAAAAGGAGAAAATGCTGGTAGCAGGGATTTTTTCCCTTTACCACCATAATGTTTTCTACTCTTCAAAGATAAATTCCAACATTTGATCTACAGTTAATTTGTGCCTACAAATGCGTTTAATTTCCAGAAAGATGGATTTTACATTACGTTTTGACATAAAATATTAACATTATGTTGAATGTTCTACGAGTGTCTCATCCTTTTCGGTGTTCCTCTGTGACATGGCTTGCCACCCATACAAAGCCTTGATGAAACGTTACTCAACTTCATCAGCAGTATAAAGTTGTGTAATATCTTACACCTTAAATTTCCTTGCCGGAAACAGACCTCTTAACTGATCTTAATATCATGAGACTCAACTCAGAAAATACACAGGACATAATTTTCAATCGAAAAAATTCTAGTTGAATATACGTTTGAGGAACTGTTTTTCCTTTTTTTTTTAAGTAGATAGATCAATTGCGATAGAAGTTTTAGCTGACGGATTGATAAAATGGTAACAGCTTCAGTGTAGTTTTTTCAACGATTCAAATCAATTAATGGCCGCAGCCATATTAAAGACCATGTGACTGAAAGTAGTTCCAATGGAAACGTCCTTGATACGGACGAGGTTAGATGTAGTTACAGAATCGGCCGAACTGTGACAAGTGGTCTTGGTCCGTTAGTCTAGGACAAGCTCCTTTCTCGTGATAAGTTTTAAGTACATTTTCACCAGTCTCAAAAACAAAAAATGTCTTTTTTGAAAAAAAAAAAAAAAAAGATGGCGTGGAAATGCCCGTAAATTGACCTGCATTATTTTACAAATCGCAAATTTCTCTATATTTAATCGAATATACCAGTACCAAGAAGTCGGTAAAACGCTAGCGCTTTGAGCTACGCCGAAAAACAAGAAACGGCATCTCATCGTAGTTCTGTACTCGTATAAGTAAAAACGACGGGGATAATCAAGAGTCGTTTACATGTACACACGTAATTTAAATACGGACAAATTAATGAGAAATTTATACAGGGGTATACCAAGAACACATTTATTTCGCATTTTATTTATTTGCTGTCGATAATTTTCTACAAGCCAAACTTTGACTGTAAGGGCGACATGGTAAAACGTAATATTTGCATGCACCAAGAAATGGTTACAGATTTTATCTATGTAGTTATTCACTGAAATGTTTAATTTTTCACCGAACGATCACGAGTTTTAACGACCCTGTGGAAGTAGGCTATTGAAAAGATTATGGGAAAAAGAGAAAATGCTGGTAAGTAGCATTTTCTTCTCTCCCTGCAAACTTTTTGCCCTTATCAAGACAAATCCCATCATTTTAGACATTTTATATGTCGTCTGCGAATGCATTCAAAATGGACGAGTCCAGTATTTTGTCGCTTTGGTTATCTCCGAACCTCTTAATATGTCACAGTATATATTCGGTGTTTTCTTGGACTACGTAAATAAAGATCAGAAAAATGCTGTTTCACTCTTTACCAGGAAATTATAGACCTGTCCTAACTGAGAGCATTCGCAGACGACGAATTGGACGTAGCTCAAATATTTGGATTCATCTTCGAAAAGACAGAGAACATTGTGGGGATAGAGAGGAGAAAATGCTAGTGAAGAGCGTTTCCTCCTTTTCACACATTGTTTTCAAAACCTCCTTATTCAAAAGGCGGAGTTGTATTGTTTAGGGTCAATGGACTAGTATTATTAATGGAGTACTGTCAATATCAGTAGTATTAAGTAGAAAAGACTCCTTAATATGCGATAGAAACGAACCCCTAAGACAGACGAACAAGGTAGAAAATGCTGCGCTGAACGGAGGATTATTTCGTCTGTCTAACCACGACAATTCTTACTCGTTAACTGAAAAAGTTATAGGTCCTAATGCATTAAAGTCATCAGGTCAATACGCCAATCATAATAATGGGCCTTATCAGCTATAATAGAGGTGTCATTACCGTTACAACTATTTGCGTCCCTGCAATGTGCGAGGTTTTTTTTTTAACGGTAAAGGAACATTTCCATGTCTAAATACAAATATGAGCTTTGCTCTGTGAAAAGGGGGCTTAATGTATCTGCAAAAAGTATCAAACCAGGTCAGCCTGCGCAGTCCGCGCAGGCTGTCCTGGGTTGATACTTTTTGCTGTTGGTAAATTCTCTGCATGCCAATGGACCGGTATACCCCATGATTCAGTCAGCTGTTAGACAAAGTGGATTTTATAGCTCTCTTACTGTGGGATGTGTTGCTTGGTACAATGCATTACGGAAATGCATTAAGCCCCCTTTTGCCAGAGCATGGCTCATATATTTTCCTTTGCCTCAAAAAGTTTCCCTTTTTTGTCACTTTTAGAAGTAAGATAGAAAAAATAGTAACAGGATTGTACCTTGAAAGTGATGGAACAATAATGATGTGCTCGTGTCAATTGTGATAACTTGATTACATTACTGTGTAAATACGACTTTCAAGCTTCTTCATGGAAGTCCTACGAAAACAGAGTAGGGAAAGGAAAGTTGCTTGATTAGTATTATCGCTCTTTTTCTCACAAAGTTCTGGCTTTTCATTAAAAAATAACCTTCCATTCCTCGAAATATTACATGCTTGGTGTCAGTATTCCAGTCACTGGTTTGTCTCTCACTGGAAATTTCTGGCAATCGTTGTGAAACCTTGGATGGCCTTTGGGGGACAATGTAGATCAAGAATGCTTTTCTGTTAGCTTCACATATCCATTTGATTTACTCAGCAGCTTAAGGGTTAAGGTGCTTACTGTGTGATTCTGGTTTGATCCTCGCACAATGTACAGATAGGTGCACCGGCGGCCGTGATATAACTAAACACTATAGAAAGGGTATTAAACACCAAATAACAAAGATTTTTTTGTGCACAATGAGTCAATTTTGACAAGGGAGGCAACTGTGCTTTACCTCAGGTGTCAGGAAACGGCTCCATGGACCAGCACGTCAGTACAACAATCACAACATTGGGCTCTTGTCAGCTGTAATGGGGCTGTCTACCCTTACCCCCAAAACCTTTACCTACCCTATAGTACAGTAGACAGTTTCGGAAAACATTGTGGGGAAAGGAGCAATTGCTTCTTAGAAGCAAATAATATCATCAAAATTACATTTTTAGCTCCACTGGCCGAAGGCCAGCGAGCTATTGTCATGGCGTTGTGTCCGTCGTGCGTCCGTCCGTCCGTCCGTTCGTCCGTGCGTGGGTTCGTAAACTTTTTCTTTAAAAAACTTCTCCTCAGATACTATTGACTGGATTTTTACCAAATTTCACAGGAATGTTCCTTTGGTGGTCCTCTTTCAAATTCCTTCAAATAATTGTGTTCCATGAAGAATTCTGGTTGCCATGGCAACCAAAGTAAAAAACCTTTAAAAATCTTCTCCTCCCAAACCGCTATTTGGATAGCATTATTATTTTGCAGGAATGTTCCTTAGATACAGGTTTACAGAATTCCTTTAAAAAAATGATCTGTCAAAAAACATGGCTTTTATGGGAGACTCATTTTCCTTTTATGGTATAAAGTAAAATCTTTGAAAAATTTCTTCTCTAAAACTATTCATTGGATTTCATTGTTGTTTGGCAGGTAAGTTCCTATGGTGGTTGTCTGCCAAATTGTTTCTATGGTGGTTGTATACCAAATTCCTTTTTAAAAAAATGATACACCTAAAAACACATTTTTTTTTATAGACAAGGCTTATATTTCAAAAAAATGTTCTTCTCCAAAACTATTTATTGTGTTAGTTTTATCGACTAACAAAGAAAAAGGAAGAAAATTGGATTGACTTGACCTAGTCAGGGCTGTCCTATTTAAGCCCACACATTTTCCTTGGTATTAAGATCACAATTTACTCCAATGATATGCTATTAGTTAGTACTAGTAATAAAATATCACTGGCCATAAATAAGATAAAAGCTTGAGCACCTTTCACAACTTGAGCTTCAATTTTGCCTTATTACTAAGCCTGAGTAACCATGCCAAGATAAAAAAGAAAAAGTATTTTAATAACAAAACCCCCATGTTTATAGGTACTTTATAGTCCTTTTGATATAGAACAAGAGAACCTCTGCACTTTTATTAGTTCTGGTAAAAGTTTGTTGACCTACTAATGAGTAAATGCAGAGTGGACAGAAGGGGTGTAAATCCTGGTGACCTGGTACAAAGTGGGACAGGGCTTTACATTTGTGATAAGGCATTAATGTTATCCAGTCAAACTAATCCCGCAACTTCAGTACACCAGAATTAATCTGTGCCCTGGAGCAGGATATTTGATTTATGTAAATGCATTTGTAGACCATTTTGTGTTGTTTGCCACAGAAGACATTCTAACTGTGACTGTGAAAAGTTGATTATTAGGGATTAGGTGTTCATTGTATGCCAGCATATTTCATTCTATCTGGTGTATTGATGTAAGTTGATCTATATTGCTATAACATTCATTCATTTGCCCTCCTAGCTGTTCTTTTAGATTACCCCTTTACCACACAATCACAACTTTTAACGACCCTGAGAAAGACATATTTTCTATATTTTGATGTTTCCCCACCCAAAATGGTTTGTGAAAGGACCTGTTGCAGACAACATATCTTCAAATTAGTAAGACATATATAAAAAAGGATAGAAATTATTGTTGGAAACTAAGAAAATGCTGGTTACCATTTTTTTCTTCTTTTCTCACAAGTTTTTTCCATACCTTTTTTCTTCAGTAAGCTAAAATGCAGGATTGAATGGTAATTGTTAAAAACTTCTTTTCGCCATTATAGAAATATCAGGCCTGTGGAGCGATACAGGCGCTCAAGCGCCTCTAGTTTCCTCTGTGAGAAGTATTTTTCTTTGTAGCTTTTCTCTCCTTCGCCTATATATATTTTCCTCTCTTTCAGTTGTAGTATAGATGGCAACGTGGTTATGTTCTCGAATTCTAACAAAAAAAAAGATACGACTTTGATACTGGAACTGTTAGCATGGCCTCAGGTGTTTAACTCTTTCCCAAATGACAAAATGTTAGACGTGCCTAAATTGAAAGCATTTGCAGACGACAAATTAAGTGTGGCCCAAATGATGAAATTTGTCCTTGAAAACATTTTTGGAAAAGGAGAAATTGCTGGTGACCAGCATTTTCTCCTTTTGTCCCACAATGTTTTCAAAAACCGTCTTCCTCAGGGTCGGTAAAAGTCGGGATTGTATTGTAAGGGTATTTTTTTTAATTTCCGTTAATGTCAAAGTTATATACGTTGGTCGATTTTCTTTTCAGAATTTATCTAATGCCAGACGAGCGCCGATACTTACAATCAAAATTCAAGAAGAAAACCTGTAATCCGAAATTTGAAGAGAGTTATGTTTTTCAGGTTTGTACGAAAATATCCAAGTATAGTAATATTTGGGTTGTATATTGTATCTTCAACAATGAGATAGGGACACAGCGTTCAAGGGACTGTCTAGCCGGGGTTCCAGTCCGATCATTTTTTTTTTTTTTTTTTTTTTTTTTTTTTAATAAGCTATGCTCTGTGAAAACAGGGCTTAATGCATCTCAGTGATACATGATACCATGCAAGTTATACTAGTATTTATCATATGTCCCTAAAATCCATTTTGTGTACCATCCTACTGAATCATGAGGTAGACTGGACATTTGAACGTCATTTTTGATAAAGTAACATCCAAATATAAAAAAAAAAGGAAAAAATGGTCGGGCTGGAACCAAGGCTACGACCTCTCTAACCGCATGCTCTGTGTACAAATGATGAGCGATGTCAGCCCTTGAAATTACACATTTAATGTTTATATTCTCGCCTTCCCTTAGACTGCATCACTGCAGACAAAGATGTTAAGAGTTTCGAGGAATTTCGATGAATTTTTCAGTGAAATGCACACTTCCTTTAGAAACAGAAAAAAGAAGTAGAGACGTCTTTCTTGAGAAAAGCATTGAACTCATGCAGTATAATGATTTATACGAAACGCATTGTTACTTGTTTTCTGGGGAAAAAGATATGAATAAGTTCTAACAAGCTGACGGCAACGAGTCTGTTTGGTGTTCTTCCCCATCATTTGCTGGTTTCCGATTACAAGACAAAAATGAGGCGTCCAGTAGGAGAGTATCCTAGCTGTATTATAATCTTTTAGCTCATTACCTCCTGAAACAGGTGAACCATGCTCTGTGAAAAGGGGGCTTGATGCATCTGCAAAAAGTATCGACTCAGGTCAGCCAACGCATTCCGCGCAGGCTGACCTGAACCGATACTTTTTGCTGTTGGTCAATTTTCTGTATTTACAAGGACCATTCTACCTCACGATTCGGGCCGAAACTTTTCGCTATTGTCAATTTTCTGTATTTCCACGGACCATCATACCTCGTGATTCAGTCGGTTTTTAAAAAAAAAAGTGACTGTTATGGATCCGTGATTATGTGATGGCTTGATTGGTACAATGCATCACAGAGATGCATTAAACCCCTTTTGCCAGAGCATTGCATTGTAGCCGCTATGACTTCAGAATTAACCCGTGGTCTGCTAAGCGCGACTCGAGGACCTTTTATGGACAGTATATGTCAAGACCAGACTGCACAGAACACACAATCTGACCTTGATCTACACTGTCCGATAAGGAGATATTTCCCCCCCCCCCCTCAAAAAAAAATGCCTTTGAAAAAACAAAATTTGGCTTTTTAGTATCGGCGTGAAAGTTTTGATTTTACTTATTTAGCAGGTTAAGGGTTAACCTTGATTAAAAAAAAGTAAATACATGTGAGACTATGCAGCAACGTGATAAATTGCACTTCAAGGGCAATTTTCGCGCTTGACTCCTTATTTTCGCAGATAGTTTGCTGCAAGAGGCTAAAAATCAGCGCCCGCCCGGGTAGCTCAGTGGTTAGCGTGTTGGACTCGTGACCTGGTGGTTGCGGGTTCGATACCCGGTTGAGGCAAACTTTCTTTCCGGCGATTTTTCGCCTCTCACCTCTGATGCATGTGAGAAAAGTAGTCAGTGGCTTTGGAAAGAAAGTTGTGTCAGAACTGATGTGATAAAGCCAGGAAGCACATAGGTGCGTCGCTGACCGCCATGATATGACCTAAGCTGTTAACATGGCGTTAAACTCCAATGCAAACCAAACAAACCAAACCAAAAAATCAGCTGCATGTGTTAACAATTTACCAGACAAATTTTCACAGGGCATGGCTTATATATCAATATGTCACCTTTTGATTTGCATCCTAATGCTATCAGTCTTTCAAGAAAAAAATCGATCCATAGCAAGTCGACCAAATAGCTCTGCATGTACATACTTTGAAAGTGCAACAAATCACTAGTAAGGAATGCGTTTGAAAGAAACAAAAAAATTGTCCTTCAATAATCTGGAAAATGTCAGAACAGGAGCTATCCGTAGGTTTTTTTTTTTCAGGTTTCCAACAGAAGTGTGAACGATCGCGTTCTTAAACTAACAGTATACGACGTGGACCGACATAAGAAACATCAGGTGATTGGACACGCCCTCTACCCGCTCAAAGATCACGACTGTGACAGTGATGAACGTCTCGTTATCTGGCGAGATTTGGAACGAGAGGTTACCGAGGTGTGTAAGACTGCCATATATAACTTTCATGACACTTTTATTGCGCGACTTTTTTTCTATGATATGATAGCTTCTCAGTTTAATCTTTCATTTCCAGGGACGCTCTTATCGTTAAATGTAAAAATGCCCATAAAAAACAAATGGTTCCATGATTGTCATTTTTTATCAAAAACAGTAAACATCAGTATATCCTTGAGTTTTTCCTCCCTTCTTGGTCGGGTAGCGGAAAATGACGATTTGTTTACGCCAAGGGACTTTCTTAGGCCGGAGACACTGAACAGCCACGGGCGACTTATTCTACATAGAATGACGTCACTTTATGTAAAATGATTTTACCCATTATCTTCCGCAAAGTGGCATTTTTCAAATACATAGCCTATCTGATATGGGAATTATAGGTACAGAACCGGACTACTTTTCAAGGTGGAAATCAATGCAACGAATTTCAAAATAAAATAGCATATAACTTTTGCAGCAGCCATTCATAAACATAGCCCATATAAGCTTGGGAAAAAGCCCCGGTATAAGCCCAGCAAGGTAGGGACGTTATTTTTGTTGTCAGTCAGTTGCAAAATCCCGGTTTTCACCATGTCTATACTTAGAAACTGTCTACAGAGATTCTCAATAAACAATTGGGGTTTTTTTTTTTGTTTTTTTTTAATCCCCGTTTGAATTCCTTTTATTTTTTAAGAAATTTGTAGCAAAAGACTGGCTTGATTTTTCCACAGACGTATAATTTATTGCCATTTTCCGCCGGCAATTTTTAAGCGGCAATCTACCCACCGCGTATTAATATTTGTCCTGTACAGGACAGTGATGTGTCTTAGCAGACAAGTCAAATCTTCGAAGGATATTGACATGAGCAGACAACGTGATTTTACCATGCTTGCGTTGCACTGTGCCCATCATGGAGCCGAACTCACGTGTCATTTAAGCAAAAGAGGATATTTGGTATTTTCGGTGAAAGATCGAAATTTATTTCATCGGGCATCATCGTTAATAATTTCACGAGTGGCGCAGCCCCTAGTGATAAATTTCGATCTTTCACGAAAAAAAAATATTCCCTTTCTTTCATGTTTCTAACCCCTGTTTTTTTTTTTTTTGATTTCATCAAAACCCAGTACAATTATTTTCGGTAATTCCCCGTGGCGTGCCTCCCCCCACATAACAACGCATTACAATATTTCGTAAAGCGCGAGAAATGTAGGGTAAATGTGCCTAAACTACGCCATATTTCCGTCTGGTTGAATGGCACGCACTGTTTACCTTGGTCACCAGTGCGCGGGAACTACTGTTTCCGCTTTGAATTGAAGCGTTACGGAAGCATTTTCGGCAAATTTCTCTGGTCGCAACCATGAAGTATCAAACCTTATTTCCCGATAAACTACCGAAAAAGCATGAAATAATAAAGAATAAAGAATGAACTCTTTCGCTACCTATAAAATGAATTCGACTTTCTTTCGAGGGCCATTTAAAGTAGGATTTCCAATGTAGTTGACGATGATTTTAGTCATAGCTTAGTAACAGGGAGCGGATGGTGTCGATCTGAGATCAGAATGCAGGTTTTGTGCAGTCTTATCTTATTCCACGCCGTCCACGACAGCACGGTGACTTCAGTCGCCTTTGGCAGTGCCATGCCCTGGGACAAAAAAAGGGATTTATGCATCTGCGAAAATGCATCGACCCAGGTCACACTGCTCATTCCGCGCAGGCTGACCTTGATCGAAACCTTTTGCTGTTGGACAAAGGAATTCCGCCTCATGGTTCAGTCGATTGTTACACAAAATGGATGTTATGGATTCACAATTATGATGACTTTCTTGGTTGGTATAATGCATCACGGAAATGCATCGAACGCCCTTTTGCCAGAGCTCCGCTCATATATGAGCCGTGCTTTGGCAAATGGGGGGCATAATGCATCTCCGGGATGGATGATACCAGGCAAATCGTCATGTTATTATGGATCGATAAAATCCTTTTTGTCGAACAATTGTCTAGATTATGAGGTAGAGTGGTCCTTTGACATACAGAAAATTGACAAATAGCAAAAAGTTTCGGCCCAGGTCAGCCTGCGCGGACTGCGCAGGCTGACCTGGGTCGATACTTTTTGCAGATGCATTAAGCCCCCTTTTTCATTGAGCTTGGATCATATATATATATATCGAAATTTGACTTCGTGTTTTGTTTCAAAGACAACGCCTAATTCACTTTTTCAATTATTCATCGGTTTCTCCCGTAAGCACTTTAGAATGATAATTGTCTTTGGAATAAACTAATTCCCTAAACTTTCTAGGAGTAATTTGTACATTTAGCTTTCCCGCCACACATTATACTGCAGTCTTGTCTCATGTTTCTGGAGCAGTGGATAACTTTGGCCAAACAAAGGTTTGGTTTTACGTTCAGCATTACCGTCTGCTTTGAAAATCGAAGGGTTGCAAGTATCTGAAACTATTGTAAATGTTTTTTTTTTTCTAGCTGATTTCATTAACGTTTTTCATTTCTGTCTTTTATTTCCCGGTGTAATTTTCAGTTGAAGAGCGGAAAAATCTAAGTCAACTATAGCGAAAAAAATGAAGAGCGAGAGAGAGATAAAATGTCGTAGGGGTGCACAGACAGTCAGTCGGGGTAAAGGAAGAGACAGTTTATATTTACATATTGACAGAAATACAAAATCAGTCTTGGCCACATAAGTGCTTAATGCATCAACCAAAGCTGATGAAGTGATATGCAAATATAGAACAGAGTAAAAATTTTGAACAAATATCTTGTCTCTACCTGAATTGCGCTGACCCATTACGATACTATTATTACTTTTGACTCCCACGCACAAAAAACAATCTAGATTTTTTAAAAAGAATACAAAGGGGGAAAACTTTTTAAAAAAATAAGGGGCATTTACTTAAAACAAGCATCTATTCCTTCTCTCATAACGTTTCCTGCTTTAAAAAAAAAACTTCCTCCCTTTTGTTTTTATCCCCTTTTGTTTCACGTTGTAGTGTTTTAGAGAAAAAGATTGAAGAGTAATTGATTAATTATGGTTGATGTCACAACGCTCCTACAGCAATCGATTTATAAAGTCATGTATCACCTTTAAGTTAAAAAAAAAAAACGCATGAGTCATGCTCTGTGAAACGGGGGCTTAATGCACCTGCAACTAGTATAGTCTCAGGTCAGCCTGCCGCGGGTTAAAACTTTCTTGCTATACGTCAAAGTTCTGCATGCCAAAGGACCAGTGTACCTCATAATTCAGTCGATTTTTACACAAAGTGGATTTTGTAAATACATTATTTTGTGGTGAGTTGCTTGATGTAATGCATCACGGATATGCCTTAAACCCCGTTTTGCCAGAGCATGGCTCAAATGCATATTTTACCCTCCGTTTGAACAGGACTTGTCTGGTTATAATCAAAACTCATTTCTGCTCTATGACTTAACTCCTCCACCACCAAGGCTTACAATAAATGGTTTTGGAGACGGCGTATGTCAAAATCAGACTTCCCAGAATGTGCTGTCAGATCTTTGATCTATACCGTCCGCTTCTGCAATCTAAATGACGATCAAGGTGTCTCTCAGTTTCAAACGAAATAGTATTTATGGCCGTAGGAAAAAGGAAATCTGATTTATTTACTTGGCAACAAAAGAGTTGAAATTCAATTTCACTTTGAAACTGTTAGACTTTTTCCGTCATGTTTAACTCTTTACTACACAATCCCGAGTTTTAACGCCCCTAAGAAAGAGACCTTTTGAAAACATTGTGGGAGAAGAAGAAAATGCTGGTAACCAGCATTTTCTTCTTTTCCAACAATGTTTACTACCCTATCAAAGATAAATTTCATCGTTTGAGCCACATTTTAATTGTCGTCTGCAAATGCTTTGAATTTGGAGAAGACTGCATTTTTTTTTTCCGTTTGGTAACGGATTAATCCTTAGCGTGCCCAATGAGTAATAAACGTTTTAACCTGGTGAAAATCCCAAACGAGTGCAATTCCCTCGACTCTGTTGGTCATAGTACGTGAAAAGCATTGCTGCCCCAGATTACCGTCAGAAGTGAAGACTGTTACAAAGCTGCATATTTTATCATCTTTAGATTCAAAGCAAAATCTTAACATGCAAGGTTTTTTTTGGGAACTATTTTCTTCCGTGATGTACACACCTGTGAAAGAAGCGAATAGGCTTCGTTTAAATTCCAAAACACATGTATAGGTATGTCTGTGCTTTAACATATCGTGAACTATAATTCTTGAGATACAGTTATGTGATAAATGGAATCTGCCTTTTGTTGGCTTTTGAGGTAAAATTAAACTAATCCTCAAAAAATGTTACTAGGTTCGCGAAGGCTTGCTTAATAACACTTCTTTTAGACTTGTTTAATAAAATTGGATCTCAAATGCCAGCTCAGATCCTGTTTGTCTTGTAGCAGAACACTTTTGAAAACTTTGTGGCATAAATTATGTTCCTAAAATCATCTTTCTGTTTCGTGTTTTAATTTGATGCATTTACCCTGTAGCTTCTAATCCCTACTCACTGACCTGTTGTGGACAATGAAGATCAAGATCAGACTGCACAGAACGTGCAGCCTGATCTTAGATCTACACTGACCGATAAGGAAATATTTTTCTCCTAAAAGTATGTTTAGAATTACATCATTCGGGTTTTTACTATCGACTTAAAAGTTTTATTTAACTTACTAGTATTTAGCAGGATAAGGGTTAAATTTTAGCAATGCTTTCTCACTAAACACGTTACACTTTTATTCTGTGACAGACGATAAAGTCTATTCGTGTGGTTATTGTTGCAGACGACGGCTGATTTACGAGGCGAAGTAATGGTCTCTTTGACGTACAACAATCATTTGGAGCGAGTCACAGTCGGCATTTATGAGGGAAAGTCGTTCAATGGAGACAGTTCTCCATTAATAGGTAATTCTGTCGTTTTCTCGATTTATTTTCCCAATATTTTATTATTTTTCGATGCTAATGTTGTCTTTGTTCTGTTATGAGGATTTATGATCCGACGTAGTCGACTGATTTATAAAATAACTGGGTTCTTATTCATGAACAATGTAGTGTTGTTCTGAAAACAAACTCAAAGACTTACCATCCGATTGGCTGAAATACTATGTCTCTTGCAACGAGTTGGCTAGTTTTGGGATTCAGAACTCGAATTAATTCTAAAACCGCTGGTTCAAACTGACCACGGATTTCCATGGTGAATAGTGCAGAATTTCGGCTCCGGCTGCCTCAGTCAAAACAGCAAATTATCTTGATATTTTCAGTTAATCAAGGGAGACAACTATGATTGAAAGCATGCCAAAATCTTCACCAAACAAAGGAGATATTGCTGATTTAACATCTTTCATTCTCATTTTCTCCTTTTTCTACTTTTTTTCTATTCTTTGAAAGACATTTAGCCCACAACTTAATTTGTCGTTGACGAATGCTTCCCGTTTGGACAAGTATAAAATAATGCCGTCTGGTGGAGACACATTTTTTTCGCAGACGAGTTTAAAACCGTATAAAGTATAAATTGATATTCATCTAGTTTATGCCAGAATGTGTCCCGTATGGCCAATTCACGACGAAATCATTTTACATTGAGCGTTCAGGTAAAATGTGAAAACATTCAGGTCGAAGACAGCCTTTTTCACATTACTACCATTATTGAACTGGTCCCCGCTGTAGATTTACATATTACAACTGGCACAGGCTATTGTGTCGATGCTTTTCATTGGCTACATGAGTATCATTGAATAGCCAATCAGAGCATCTACACATTTCCAGTTTGGCAGTATAGGTAACATAGCTACTGTTTGCACGATTTGAAATTCGTAATCGAAACTAAATTAATAGTAGCAGAAATTAACTTTAAAAGTGATACCATATATACAATTCACTTATTTGTGAAGTTAAAATTATCGGAAATTTTACAGCACATGAAGGAAGAGTGACCTCCCCTGAATCTCGCGATACCGCTGTTCTAAAAATAGACGGGCAGTATTCTGCCCGTTTCAGTAGCCTGTACCGATTCCTATACACTTGCTGTATCAGGGGAGGTAACCAATCTATACCATTATTTCCGGTGTAATACAGCCATTACGAGTGCTTTTATCGTACTCATAGGTTTGAGATAAGGAAATAGGCCCGTATTTAGTCAAAGCTCTGTAATCGTACGGCTCATATCTTAACCATTGCTGATCAAGATTTCTCTGTGAAAATAACCGTCAAAACTGGTGATCATGACAAAGCTTTTGAGTTTCTAATCTTTGGATTTAAACAAAATCATTATAAATATCGAGGGGTGAATGCGAAACTATTCCATGTGCACAACTCCGAGCCACATTTAATTTGTCGTCTGCATGTCCTCAGTTTTGACAAATTCTGAATTTTGTCGGCTGGTAAAGAGGTCATGAATTAAGAAATTCTAATTTACGGAACTTTTTTATTGGAGGGCTTCCTTCTTGTTGTTGTTGTTGTTGTTGTTGTTGTTTTACAGCATTTCCATCAACCTTTTTTTTTTTTTTAATTTAATAGGGCCATGCTCCGCCAAAAGGGGGCTCAATGCATCTCTGTGATCCATGATACCAAGCAATTCATCACATAATTACGGATCCATAAAATCCATTTTGTCTAACAACCAACTGAATCATGAGGTACACTGGTTCTTTGACAAGCAGAAAATTGACCATTAGCAAAAAGGTTCGACTTTTTGCAGATGCATTAAGCCCCCTTTTCACAGAGCATTACTCAATTTATTTTTTACTCCACAGATTCCTACGTGAAAGTGCAACTTATGGTCCAAAACAAGACTATCAAAACTAAAAAGACGGAGGTGGTGAAGAAGAGTGAGAACCCTGTGTTTAACGAGTCCTTCACCTTTAAACTGCCGGCTGCCTCCCTCGATACAGCTAATATTACAATCACTGCTATGCAACATCAAAGTGGATATAAAGGTTACATTTATGTTTTTGTCTTGGTTGCCGTACCATAATTACATCGGCAAATTCAGATATTCTAGTCAGTTATTCTACCGTAGCACCCGTCACAACCGTAACAGCATCTAACTTGATCAACAGATCACCCGAAGATTGCCGAGGATCTTCTTTACATGATATTCGTCGTCGCTTTCTCTCGACATAGTTCCGTCCATCAGATATCTTTTTTAGGATCTGAGAAATATTTTGACCGAAACCTCGCTTGAAATTGCAACATCCAGACGTTGGCGTCTCACAGCAAAGGTTCTGAGTTCGAATCCCGTAATGAACGAGGTCAACCTTTGGAACTACCTACATCACGGTGTGTGTACTGGTAAAGGTTTCCAGGAAGCAGTCAGTGGAGTGAATGATATGAGGTGTACAAACTTGTTTCTCAGTCGATGTAAAATCAAGTTATTTAGCGCTATTTGGTTAAACAATCGACTTTTTCCTTGCCGGTGGCGATCATGTAACATATGCGGACGGCGTAAATCAAGGTCGGACTACACAGAATTAACAGTCTGATCTTGGATCTTGACTGCTCGCTGCCTGGTTTCAAGCTTTGAGGAAGACCATCTTCAATGGCAGTGGAAATCTGTTTAAAGACCTAGAAAAAAGTCGAATTTACTTTGTTGGCAGTGAAAGAAAAAGTGAGTGGGAAAAGAATCTAGAACCGCATCTAGGCTTTCTCCGGAATATACTTCCTTGTACCTACAGTGGGTCGAAAAAGTACAGCGCTTGTAAACATATGAGCCATGCTCTGTCAAAACGGGGCTTAATGCATCTCCGTCATGCATCATACCAAGAAAGACATCACGTAGTTAGGGAACCTTAAAATTCATTATGTCTAACAACTGACTGTATCATAAGGTAGACTGGTCCTTTGACATACAGAAAATTGACCAATAGCGAAAAGTTTCGACCCAGGTCAGCCTGCGCGGACTGCGCAGGCTGGCCTGGGTCGATACTTTTCGCAGATGCATTAAGCCCCTTTTTACAGAGCATGGCTCATATATAAGTTTCCAAGTTTAGGGAGACATTATCGTTACGTTACTTAGTGCCATAATAATGATTCGCTTTTATTTCCGTTGCTATCCTCGAAGTTTTTATATCTGACAGCTACAGAATCTATTTATTGGCACATCAAATATGGTCTAATGACATGAAAGCATTGTGGGAATACAAGAAAATGCTGATAACCAGCATTTTCTCCTTTTCGCACGATGTTTTCTGCCTCTTTTATAGACAGATCCTACCGCTGACCCACATTTCCTGTCCGTTTGCAAATGATTTTAACCTGGTTGACTGAAATTTATTTTTTGTCGATTGATAAAGATTAAGCAATTTTGGAGAGGTACTCGAGTGTCACAGATCTCTGGTAGAACTTTTTGGAACAAACTGCTTGAAAAATAACATTAAAGTAGCTGACAGCCCTATAAGCTAGGCTTATGCTACCGTTTATTATAATTGCAGATAAGATCATCGGAAAGGTCACAATCGGATCGTTTATGTTCGCCAGAGGCAAAGAACTACAACATTGGAATGAAATGGTCTCGAACCAAAAGGAACAAGTGATGCACTGGCATACACTCGTATAACTGCAGGCCTTATCAAACTCCAATCAAAAACCTGAACTTTATAATATTAGAACTGACAATAGACGTGGACACTGGATATAGCCATGATACCAGCAGTTGTCAAGAGCTTGTTATCGTTATGCTGACTGAAATGTTAAATCACTTGATTTATTGTTCATTGGAAACCGGAGAATGTATGCCGTATTGATGGTTATTGCATCTCTAATATTTAAATAAGAGAAATTATCATCGTTAACATTTTTAATCACCATGTACCATATTGATTTAAAATAAGATGACACAAAGCTAAAAATATTTGCCATGTCAAAAGGTGAGTTGGTTGTGGCCAATCCCCAAGACACTTTATAAGGATGTAGTATTGGCAATGAAAACGGCAAAATACTGGCAGTGGATATGGACACTCCAGCGAGAATGTCTGCCGATGTGAAGAACTTGTTATCGTCATGCTGATTGGATTGTTAAATCACGTGATTTATGGTTCATAAGAAACTGGAGAATCTGTGCCGTATTGATGGGTGTTTTATTTCTAAAAGTTTATTAGGATTTCAAAGTTATCGTCGTCAGCATTTTAAATCATTGTGTAGCAAATTTATTTAACATTAGTCGACACAAAGGGCAGACTGTACTGATGCACTTATTAACAAATAATAAATGACCTTGAGGACAAGATGGAAGAGCTGAGGTCCATATAACATCTGTGGTCCGGCAGAGCAGTCCGTAAACTTCCACACTGCCCTCCAGGTCATGCATTATTTGTTATATTATACCGAATCTATTAAATGGCGCATCAAAGGACATCAAATCATCATAAACAATCGTTTAAAACACAAACCAGATCTAATGGATCAGAACTCTGCACGAGTGCAGCTCTATTTCAAAAATAAAAGTAAAAGAATTGTGAAAATTTCAATAGATCTGCAATTTTGTTTTCTCTCCAAAACTTAATACAGTGCTCCAATAGCAATGACCTCTCTCCACGATGTTTTCATCTAGCATAATTTTTGAGTATAGAATGATAGAACCGTAAAAAGAACAGAGCGGGACTGCAGATTATCTAGGTTGCTTTCTGAAGTCTCTGTACTGTAGAGTGCGGACTTCTCTGAAGACTCGTGTTTTGCTATATTACATTGGCCCATTTTGATGAGACGGTTACCCTTTTTAGCGCCACAGGCGAAAACAGGGGCTTTCGCAGACGGCATAGATCAAGATCAGACTAGACAGAACGTGCTCAACCCATTACCACACAATCTTGAGTTTTTAACGACCCTAAAGACGATAGCTTTTTGAAAACATTGTGGAAATAGGAGAAAATGCTGGTAATCAGCATTTTCTCCTTTTCCCACAATGTTTTCTACCCTTTCCCATACAAATCCCATTTATTAAGTCAATTTCTTTCAAATTGGACCAGAAGAAGACTTTGTCGTTTGGTAAAGAGTTAAGACGCGCCTGAAAGATAAAAAGCTCTCCAAGTTTTCAGCCGCCGAAACAGGTTGAGTTTTTTACCTTTGGCGCTGAAAGAGGTAATAGCAAAGACAATAATGGTCGGATGTCGAATCTTCTAACCCCTAGGATGCTAAGCGCGGCTCGAGGACCTTTTGCGGACAGTGTAGATCAAGATCAGACTGCACAGAACGTGCAGTCTGATCTTGGATCTACACGGTCCGACAAGGAGATATCTTTCCCCAAAAATATACCTTTGAAATAGCAAAATTTGGATTTTTACTATCGGTTTGAAAGTTTCATTACACTTATTCAGTAGGATAAGGATTGATATAAAAAATCAGTCTTCTTTTTAACCTTTACCAGACAACCCTTTTGACTTGTTCTGAATAAATTTTCTCCATACATTTTTGGTAACATCCTTTGAAAATTACGGATAACTGACACAGATATAGGATCGATACATAGGGAAAAAAACTTTAACAACCCTTTACCAATGACAAAATTTTGGACTTTTCTTTATTGAAAGCATAATTCTATGCAAGTGACAAATTAAATGTGGCAGAAATAGTCGATATTGCCTTTGGAAAAATTGCTGGTTACCAGCATTTTCTCCTTTTCTCGCAATGTTTGCAAAAATCCTCTTTTTCAAGGTTGTTGATGCTCGAAATTGAGTGGTGAAGGGTTAAACATGTGGTGAAAGGAGAGATTGTCTGTTTTGACCCTTTACTTCATTTGCCACAACGTTTTCAAACAGTGCTCTGAAACCTAAACGCAGAGATGTTAAGTCTTCCTATTGTTTTTTTTTTTATGAGACTCACTAAGTATTGGCTGTTTCACATTCAGTCTCACTAATTTCTCACAAATTTCTATCATTTCTAATTTTTTTAGGAAAAAGGACCCTAGCAACTATTACAAAGAATTTCATTAACTTGTATTTTGCAAGACTTAGCTTTGTACCAAATGATAAAATTTTCGACTAGTCCGAATTGCAGATGAAAACTAAATTTGACTCATTCTTTTTTTAAATTTGTTTGTTAAAAGGTAGAAAAAATTGTGAGAAACGGAGAAAATGCTGGTTACCAGCATTTTCTCCTTTTTCCACAATATTTTCAATTGTCTTCTTCTTTAAGTTCGTTGAAATTCGAGATTGTGTGATAAAGGATTTAAACTTGTCTGTAGACGAAAAACAAACTGCCTGTTAAGTAATATGTTGACAGATTTTTCATTTGAAAAACAAAAGTTTAATTTCAATGATGCAGAAGACCTTTTACAAGTGTTATATTTTTTTGAAAAAAAATATCTTCCTGAAAACGAGTAAATGGGCTTATTTATAACAGACTTGTAAATTTGGTTTTAGTTTTACTTTTAACTCTTTACAATACTTTAAACTTTTAGACCTATCCAAATTCAAAGCATTTGGAGATGAAAAAGTTAATCTAGCTCAAATAGTTAGATTTTTCTTTGAAAGGGTAGAAAACCAGCATTTTTTCCTTTTCCCACAATGTTTTCAAAGCATAAATTAAGTGGTAAAGCGTTAAAGGCTTCAACCAGCGACAATGCTGGCTTACAAGCACGTCCCAAATTCAAAGTCCAGTAACTGGTATGTACAAGGTACTGGCTCGCTTACTTCCCTTTATCTTCAAATGCTTTCAAAATGGATCAGTCCGAAATCATATAGCCCGGTAAAACAAAATAATTCAAAGGACTGCAGACAGTATCTGCAATAAGGTACCAAAGAGAGCACACTTAGAAAAGATATACAGGGCACTGATATTCCCAGTACAAAGGATGTTGGTTGACGCGAGAATGTTTTGCTCAGAATTGAACTGACTAACAATCATTTCCATTGTAACAAAGTTTTGCATATGCGTTCTATATACTGCATGCAATTAAGCCATGCTCTGGCAAACAGGGGCTTAATGCATTGGCGTGATCCATGATACCAAGCAAATCATATTATTAGAGATCCATAAAATCAGACAGAATCATTAGGTAGAATGGTCCTTAGACATCCAGAAAATTTACCAAAATCAAAAAGTTTCGGCCCAGGTCAGCCTGCGCAAACTGCGCAGGCTGACCTGGATCGATACTTTTTTTTTGAAGATGCATTAAGTCCCCTTTTCACAGAGCATGGCACATTCATATGTTCTCGATGTAAAAGCCTTTGTTTATGCCACAAAATATTGTACTTTTCACTAAATTTCATTGTGATCAATATTGAGTTGAACACTGCTTGTAAATTTGAAAGCCGCCAAGAAAATGTCAAAATGTAAATATCTTCAAGCATGTCTAATGATTTTTGTGCAATAAATGAATTTGAAAAGCAACTGTCTGGCTTGTTTGGTTAAATGACTTTTTTTTTCAATGCAAATGTGATTCACTATAATCTCTTGAAAGGCTTTTTTTTAATATACATTGATATTCCAAGCAAGTCATTATATAATTACAGATGCATAAAATCCATGTCAAATAACCGGCTGAATTCTGAGGTAGTATGGTCCTTGGACATTCAGAAAATGTACCAAAAGCAAAAGGTTTTGGACCCCGGTCAACCCGCGTAAGCTGACCTGGGTCGATACTTTTTGCAGATGCATTAAATGCCCTCTTACAGAGCATGGCTCATATATTTATACCCAATTCCTTGATACCAACAATATTCTCTTCAAGGTCTGAAGTCAACAAGAATCGTCCTAAAGCCTACCAATGAATATCTTACCGACTTTGTTTATGTGGGAAAGGTTTGTCCAGAGGTAGTCCTTAAATTGCTGATTTTACTAAATGAACCTATTGAATCAGGAAAAACAGCCTAAATAATTCTATTTTGTGGTTGTTTTGGCCAGAATGTATAATAATGTAGCAGGCAACGCAGATTTAATGTAAGACTGAACATTCTGTGAAGTCTGATCTTGATCTATACTGTCTACAAAAGCAACTTAAGCTGGTTCCAGGGATTTGAAGGTTTACGGAAGTTTTATAGTTATATAATAGTGGCCAGTGCACCTGTCCATGTGTTGCTGGTGCTTCTTTAAGTCAGTACAACACATGAAAGTCTTTCCAAGCCCGTGGTTGATTTCCCACACGAACAAAGCAGAAACAATGTCAGAGAGATGGAATCCTGTTGCAGAGGCAATCATCAATCCTTGAAAAGAATCTGACAGACCTTTGATTCAAACTCGCAAGCTGAGGATTACTGGCCCTGTTCGTTGAGACTGAGGCTTGGCTTATGTCAGAAAAGAAGTAGTTGAGTCATAAAGAGAGTGTAAGGCAAAGATATGGCTACACTGATTTGCAGGCTGATCCTAATCTGCACTCTTTGAAGGACATCTGGGCCCGTATTCACCAATCATTTTTAGGAATATTTTTTGAGTTCTATTCTCCAGGTTTTTCTAAATTTGAAAGTAACACAACTTCTGATTGGCTAAACCAAATACCAATCTTTACTTCCAAATTTTGAAAATCTTGAAGAATAAGACTAGAAATGATCTTAAGAATGGTTAGTGAATACGGACCCTGAATTCGCATTACACAGAATTTCCCTCGTCACATTACAATCTGCGCACAACTTCAAATATCTTACACCAGATAACAAATAAACAGGATCACAACAGGAAAACTTGTTTTGATATACATGTAGTTATTGCCACTTTGCCACAACATACGCTTTTGTTTTCAACAAAAATTCATTTAAATCGTCTCTTTTTCTATCCAGGATATTTTTAAATATAACTTTGTTCAGAAGGTTTGTATAAACTATATATCCTACCCACATAATTATTTAGAAACTACTTGGAAGTTATTTCTGTTTACTCCAGGTTGTGAGAAGAAATATCTTGACACAAAATCTACACACAAATCGAAGATCATGACAGATGAACTTTTTAAATAATACAACAAAGTAACAAAATATATAACATATGACATATAAAATTGTTTGAAAGAAGATGCTTAGAAGTAACAAAACAACATTTCTCTGCTTTTTAACATGAAGATCGTTGATAAAAAAAGTCTTTCATTAGATCTATTAGTTTTATTCACGTTTTCCACAGTTCTACAAATTCTTTTGAAAGAAGATAAATCTATTTATGCAAGGCACTCCTTATTTCATATACTGTGTAGATTCCTTCCAATGTTCTTAAATGCTTTTCAAAAGTTTATGTGTTTTAATTAAGCATTTAACAAACAATTGCATGTTTTTAACTCTTTACCAAACGACAAAAATGTACACTGTTCCAAATTAAAAGCATTTGCTGACGACAATTGAAATGTGAATCAAATGATGTAAATTGTCTTTGATTAGATAGAAAAAATTGTGGGAAAAGGAGAAAATGCTGGTTACCAGCATTTTCTCCTTTTCCCATGTTTTCAAAAGGATTCTTCCTCAGGGTTGTTAAAACTCAGAATTATGTGGTAAAGGGTTAAAGACCCCAAGGAGGACGGATTTTGAAAACATTTTACAAAAAAGAGAAAATGCTGTTAACCAGCATTTTCTCCTTTTTCCACAATGTTTTATACACTTTCAAAGACAGATTTCATTTTTGAGCCAATTTCATTTGTTGTCTGCAAAATAATGCTTTCACCATGGACAAGTCTAATCCTTTGTCATCTAGTACAGGGTTAACTTAATACCAACTGAAAAGTCCACTGGTAGTTAATCCTTTATCACACAATGTTTAACACACCATTTACCACGCTAGTTTTAAAGACCTTAAGTAAAACTTTTGAAAACATTGTGGAAAAAGGAGAAAATGCTGGTAACCAGCATTTTCTCCTTTCACCACAATGATTTCTACCTTTCCCAAAACAAATTGAATTTTTCAATATTCATTTTGTAGTCTGCAAATGTTTTCAATTTAAACATGTCTAAAATTTTGTTATTTGGTAAAGACTTGCATCATTTAGCATGCAGCGTCACCAGGGACATTACCAATAATTCAGTCTTCTCTTTCATATCTCAATATCAACAGTTAACATTAGGTGATCTGATGGAAAATACTCTTCATCTAAAATACTGTAGGTAATATCTAATGCAGATGCAAACAGCGACATAGCTCTAAAATATAAACAAAGTAAGCCTATCAAACTTATTACCAGCTGGGAATAAGGCGGTAGTCTAAATAAAGGCCAGATTTGACAAATACGCAGAATGTTATATTTTCGTCTATAAGACTGAAAATTGCTAACAAATAATTCTTTGCTCATTAAACAACAACTAAATCCTAAAATATTATAAACAGCATCACCATATGAATTTGAAGCAATGATAAGAATAGCAAATACTGCATAGAACAGATGAAAGACTAGTATAACAAATAAAATAGTATAGATGACTAAATTTTGATACATTCTTTTATCACAAGACGGACAATGCTCCAGCAAGCATCCTTTATCTTTCCCAACATTCACACACACCCCACACTGACATGATCCATGAGGTCCGCAGTCGTGCACACAGGAATATCCTTTTGTCCCAGTGTAAGAGAGGTAACTAGCTCTGGCTATGGTCAGGAATCTTTCAAAGATAATGGAACTGTCATAGCGCTGTTTATAGTACTTCCCATCACCCTTTAATACTGCTGACTTGACCTTCATAGAAGGGCTGACTAGAATTCTATCTGGACGGCTAACCAGACCCCGATGAGGCTGTAAAAAAAGCCTAAAGTATGACTTATACTACATTAAAAAGTGCTTAACATTGATAAGTGCTTAACCCTTTACCACACGACAAAATTTCAGCCTTGTCCAATTTGAAAACGTATGTAGACAACAATTTCAATGTGGCTCAAATGGAGCAATTTTTCTTTGATAGGGTAGAAAACATTGTGGGAAAAGGAGAAAATGCTGGTTACCAGCATTTTCTCCTTTTCCCACAATGTTTTCAAAAGGCTTCTTTCCCAGGGTCATTTAAAGGCCGCATTGTGCGGGAAAGGTTTAATATAAGAAAATGTGTGAAAACATTGTGGCAAGTGGAGAAATTGTTTGTTAAAAGCTATTTTTCTTAACAGAACAAAGTTTTCAAAAGAGGCCATTACTGTTACTTAGCAGTCTGAAGGTTAGGTTTCGTATGCTAAGTTTACAATCTAGCTTAACTCTTTACCACAGAATCCCGACTTTTAATGACCCTGAGGAAGAAGTCTTTTGAAAATATTGTGGGAAAAGGAGGAAATGCTGGTATCCAGCATTTTCTCCTTTTCCCTCTATATTTTATCTACAGTGCACACACATGTACAAATTTTTTGGCCTTGGAGTATACAGGATTAAGGGAAAAGAAGCAATCACTTGTAACATGCAGTTGCTCTTTCCTTCACACTATTAATTTTACTGTATCATGAAAAAAAGATTCTTCCTTTCCTTCACCCTTTACAAAACAATCCCATGTTTTAACAACCCTGAGAAAGAGACCTTTTGAAAACATTGTGGGAAAAGGAGAGAATGCTGATAACCAGCACTTTCTCCTTTTCCCATGATGTTTTTACATCAAAGATAGAAGTCATTATTTAAGCTACTTTTGTTGTCTGCAAACACTTTCAATTTGGTTGTGTCCAAAGTATTGTGGTGTGGTAAAGTGGTTACCAAACAATTTTACTGACCTTGAGAAAGAAGGCTATTGAAAACGTTGAAACATTGTGGGAAAATGAGAAAATGCTGTTAGCCAGCACTTCTTCCTTTTCCAAAAATTATTCCCCTTTCAAAGGCAAATGCTGTGATTTGCGCCACTTTTAACTTTGTTTTCTGCAAATGTGTTTAGACTAGTATAAAATTTTGCCGTTTTCACATGCTTTTAGTTTAGAATAGTCTACAGTTTTGTCATTTGGTAAAGAGTTAAAATATTTCTGTTTTGTATGATTTTCCCTAGCTTGTGACTTTCCCTAGCTTGTGATTGGTCTTCACCTATTACCACACAAATCCAGGTTTTAACAACCATGCTGAAAACGGGTTTTGAAAACTTCGTGGGAAAAGGAGAAAATCCTGGTAAGCTAACATTTTCTCCTTGTCTATCCTTTCAAAAACATATCCAACCAAGTAAGGTAAATCTCATGTTTCCCGCATATGTACTGGATTTTGACTAGTCCAAAATTTTGTTGTTTGTTACCCCTTAACCACATGGCAAATTTTTAGACTTGTCCAAATTGAAAGCATTTGCAGGCAACAAATTACATGTAGCGCAATGACTGGGTTTGTTTCTGAAAGCTTGAAAAACATTGTGGGAAAAGGCTACTTCCTTAGTGTCGTTAAAACTAAGGATTGTATGGTAAAGGATTAAAGGCTTAAAATAGCAAGTGTACATGTAGTAATGATGTAGCCAGTCATTAGCCTTTACTTACCATGTTACTAAATGTAAGTCCAGGTTTGTCAGGATTAACTGTTCTCCATGCATCAACAAATGTCTCAAACATAGGTATGTCCCTGTTGTGCAGTACATTTCTACACTGATTTATGCTCCAGTTTCTGTCTGTGAGAAGTTTTACAGGCCCTTCATAGTTTTGATATACATTCAAGTCACCGACTATGATTACATTTGTTAGTTTTTTGTCTGAAATAAAAAGTTGTTGCAGGTAAATTTGTCTGTTTGCATAGTGTTTTATTTCAATTGCAACTCTTTAAAAGCCAACAAAATTTTAGACCAGTCCAAACTGAAGGCATTTCCATATGACAAATTAGATGTGTCTAAAATGATGGGATTCGTCATTGGAAAGGGTACAAAACATTGTGGGAAAAGAAGAAAATGCCGGATACCATTTTCTCTTTTTCCTTCGATGTTTTCAAAAGTGTTCTCCCTTCAGGGTTGTTAAAACATGGGGCCGCGTGGTAAATAGTAAACATTAATTCAAGCTCATCACAGTGGCAGCTCAATCATCTTATGTCTTACTTAAATTTCATCAACACAAACTTGGCTGGGGATCTGAAATACCTTGCGAAAGATACTCACATGTAACCAGCACCACCTTGAGGTCTGAAGCAGAATTACCTCAAAACAAATCCAGTACCTGCAGTGGGCCATGGTGAACCCTTTAACACAGGTAGATGTTACACACAAAGATCTGTTTATGCTATAAACATGCAAGCCTTAGGAGCATCTACCTGTTTTGCTACAAATTTTACTGTCATCAACTATGGTGGTTTTATGGAAAGAGAGGTGTATAAATAGTTTGACGTTCATAGGGACCCCCTGAATTTTGAAATATCTTGAAAAATCCCATATCAATTTTATGAAATTTTTCAGAGTCTTTTAAAATGACCCAACCAACTCTCACAGCGAAAATTAGCATTTTTGTTTCACAAGAAAGAGCGTTTTGCCCATTCCAGCAGTGTTGAATTTCTGTTCTGATTCTTAACTTTCTCCGACGGTTTTGCACAGTGACCAGAACAGCAAACATAACTGAAAAAGTGCATGACTTCAGTACCTCATTTTACTTAAACATGAGGCCCTGAAATTGGTTTCTGTGCAAATAATATAGTTCTATAATACCTTACCTTAGATATCACTTTCGTCACTCTCATACAAATCTTCAAAGTCTAAAATGATTTGTCCAGTCTTCTATTATATGGTGTCTGTTCTCCAACATTTGGTCTCAATTTTATTTTCATGTTTTATACCACTTCTGTTGAGATACGTGTTTGAAACCACCTGAGACTCAGACTCGAAGGTCTTTCAGAGTTTGTTTTTGAATTGCTTTTTCGCGATGTTTTTCCAGTTCGCCTAATATTAGCTCAATTGGATTTTGGTCACAATTATAGAGTGGCATGGTAGTCTAAAGACAGTGTGTCCCTTTGACCGTAAAATTTCATCTACAACAATACTTTGGTTGGGTGTTGAAAAGAAAAGAAAGTGCAAACAAGTGCAAGCAAGTCTACAATATTGAATCATTAAAATAAAACTCAAAAAAGCAAGATAAGGACCTCAAAACTTTAAGTTTTTGCTGTTCAAACAATGGATGACCACAGTTACTGTACTTACATGAGAACTGTTTTCATACACAGGTAAACCCTTTACTCAGAATAGTCTACCACCCTCCCTCCGTTTTTAAGCTGTTTTGTTCATACATTTTAACATTGCATTGAAAGCAAAAAAGTCAAACTAAGTTATCAAAAATACTTTCACCCAGAGTTGGTATAGGTAATATTATTAAGTATGCAAATTTTCAGTACAATAGCTACAGCATTTTTTAAGATATTTCAAAATTCAGGGGGTCCCAATGAACCTCAAACCACCTATAAATAGGAATTGGTGCAAATGTCCATCTATGCAAGCCAAGGATAAAAATTAATGATGTTCTTTATGTATGGACATTGTGCTCTTTACTTGCAGAGATGGCAAATGGCGGCCAAAATTAACTCTTTACCAAACAATCCCTGGTTTTCACGACCCTGGGAAAGAATACTTTTGAAAACATTGTGGGAAAAGGAGAAAATGCTGGTGACCAGCATTTTCTCCTTTTCCCACAATGTTTTCTACCCTATCAGAGAGCTTAAGCTCATTTGTACCAACTTTGAATTTGTTGTCTGCAGATGTTTTGAATTTGAAAGAGTCTAAAATTTGTCGTTTGGGAAAGGGTTCCCCAATGTGGGTGTTAAAATGCATTTAAATCTCTATCATAACATTTAAAGTTAAGGAAAAATGAATTTTTAAAGTAGGTAAAAAGCTGGCAAGTTGATCATTCATCTAATATAAGACTTAACCTCAAGTAAAGTCTTACCACTATCTACTTTTTTTTGCAAAAAGTGATTGAAACTGCACTTGATGCTCTAGAGGACAATTAAAGGTTTACCAAACGTTTCCTGTTTTCACCACCCTCAGGACAAAGGCATTAGAAAACACTGTGAGAATGGGAGAAAATTTTGAAAACCACCATTTTCTCCTTTCCCACAGTGTTTTCCTCTCTCAAAAGAATGAATTTCATGTTTAAGCAGTATTAGATATGTTGTTTTCAAAGGCTTCAATTTGGACAAAAGTATTCAATAAAATCTTGTTGTTTGGTAAATGGTTAAGAAATATAAAAACCCAGAGCAGTCTGATCTTGATCTACATGGTCCTCATAAACACCACAGCCTTCGCCTGCTAAGTGTCCATACCTTCTATATATGAAATAACTTCTGCAATGTTTTTGCACTGTTGCTTCCTAAAATATGACAGGTGTAATACTATCACGTTGATAAATGTTCCTGAGGAATCTTTTAAAACTGTATGTAGTATGATTCTTTTGTTTTTATCAGGGTCATGCTTGTCTGTTGTCAAAGCTCTCACAGCTGTCTTGAAAATTGGAAGACTGCTTATAAGCCCAACACCTACAACAAAAATATTGAAAAGAAAGTCTAAAATTTAAAAAAAAATGGGGGGGTGGGGGGTTATTATCAATTTAAACCTACAAGTTACTATAAAACTGTGAGAAGTGACAGAACTGCAAATGGTGTGTATATCTGTTTGATATTGGTCTGAATGTTTAACACTGCTTTCAACAATAATTTCACTAGTATCAGTGACAGTTCCCTGATTCATGTATTTCCTGGCTTTCACCAATACTAGGCCACCACTCCACAGTACCTTGCCAAAGGACACCTCTTTAAGAAACCAGTGCAACCGGTGAAGAAGAATGAAAAAAGACCCAGGTGTTGCAATACAGCAGCATTTTGGTCTGAATATCTAAATAAATACCTGCAGTGTGACCTTCACTCAAAACGTGACCACAACCAACTGATATTGTCCTTTTTTAGTGTTGACCTATCACCAGATAGGCTGTGGATGTCTGAAAATAGCCTATCTCATTAAAACCAGTACCCACCCCCTAACCCCCAGAAACAAATATGAATGAGTCATGCTCTGGCAAAAGAGGGCTTCATGCATCTCTGTGATGCATGATACCAAGCAGGTCATCACATGACCATGGATCCATAACATCCATGTTTAAAAATCAACCGAATCATGAGGCAGACTGGTCCTCTAACATGCAGAAAATTGACCAAAAACAAAAGTTTTCAGCCCAGGTCAGCCTGGGCAGACTGTGCAGGCTGACCTTGGTCAATTCTTTTTGCAAACACATTAAGGCCCCTTTTCACAAAGAATGGCTCAAATAGATCTTATACTTCACTGGTACTGACCCACTATTATTCAAAGCGATCTGAGAAAATATTTAAGGATTGGAAAACACTTAATTTTTGTTCAGAAAAATAATTCTAGTATAGGGAGCATTCCCTGTAATGAGGTAATTGCTTCTTTTCCCACAATGCTTCCAAAACTGGCCTACTGAATGGGTGTTGAAACGTATTTGCATTGAGAGGGGTTAATCAATGAAACTGTTATTTTGAATATATTTATAACTGTCAGTTTAGCATACTGAATGTTTTATTTCAGTATTCTAGGCTGTTTTTAGAACAACAGCAATCACATATTACAAAAAGGAGAAATATTTGAAGAATATAAAAGAATCGTTTGCTCCTTTGACCATAATATTTTCCATAACAACTGGAAAGGCATAAAATGTCATATCTTTAAAGCACAGGGTAATCTACAGAAAAGTCTTTTTACCTTCACATGGGTAGTCAGTTGAAATACTGTCTTGTATAAAAGTCACATTATTTGCAGGTACATAAACACTCCATCTGTATCTACCTGGTAGCAGTGATCTCAAATCGCTTATCTGGCTAGCTGAGGTTGAGTGAAAACCACCTCGAACTTCTTGAAAGCCAATGACATCAACATGATTAAACCTTATCTATATACAAGTTAAGCCAGTTAGTTTTGAATGTAATATGGCGATGAGGGATAGAATTAGTCCAAATATTTCAATGTAGACATGCCTATTTACCTTTCAACATTCATCTGTCGGACATTTCACTTTTCTTTTGCATGTAAAGTCTAGATGGGTCCCATTTAAGTCCAACAGACACAATTATGTAAAAGAACTTCATGTTTCCTTCTTTTTTTTTCTTTTTCAAAAATTCAGCAGCTGTCTTGCTGAATAATGGCTAGATTTATTCAGAACTGAATCAAAACATTATGATGCTGGATTGAAGATGGTGAAGCTGTCATATTTTTCAATCATGCAGACAGGTGTATAACAAATGCAAATGGAATACAAATCTGTTGATTGAAATCAATGAAAATAATTTAACTAGACTGTGCCATACTCATTACTGAAATCTGTTTTAAACAAAAATGATTCTAGAAGTTGCATTTGCTGTTTGTTTCGGAAGCTTCACATCTATTCCACACCAGTTAAAATCGAAACAGAGTGGTGTACAATGGGTGACAGATGTTTCGGTAACAGACGAGTTTGGTAAATTGGACTTATAGAGTAAATCGATCGGATGTTTCGATAACAATGTAATTATGGTAATACACCATGACGTTTTTCACACCAAAATAATAAAGTCTTGGTTCTGATTCCTTCCATGTTTTGTTTTTTTTTTAACCACACACTTTCAGACATAATATTTTTGTTATATTGCGACTCTCATGCTGTACGTAAAATAATACCTAAAAATCATTTTGTCTTATTTCCGATCATTTCAACCATAGTTGAGGTAATGAATAATATACCCAATCCTAAACTTGAAACCTGTTGTATCTCCTTTTAAATCAATGTTTAATGAACATTTCAATGTGAAAATATTTTCTTACTGAAAGACTTCTAAACCAGCCATTCCCCTTAGAGCGTCTGTCATTACTTTTGTTGCCATTGCGGCCAATGAGATCGAGATCAGACTATGCCAAACATGGAGTCTGATCTTTGATCTTCACTTTTCACTTTTTTAAGACATTCTGAACAAGAAAGACAAAATTAGGTTTTATTTCTAGAATGAAAATGGCCTTTGGGTTTATCTGACGTTCTTGGATTTAAAATAATTGATAATTCTCCACGGTACATCGTATAGCGGAGAATTGTTGTCTCAAACGTACATGCACAAAGCCAGTTATGCTGGTTTTGGAGCGGTGATGGTTATAAATAGGCACTGTGTGGTCAGTTCTAGCAAGACGCCTAACGAGTAACATCGTCTTTACGTTCAAATTCAATTTGTTTGTAAGATTTGATTGTTTACACAATGTATTATGCTTAGATATCATGTGTGAACTTACATATTTTATGGTCTGTTGAAAATGTTTCTATGACAAAATATCATGCTTTAATGATGTCCGAGCATTCTTGTATTCTAGGAGTAGTATGAGAAGCATGCCGATCACCGGTAATGTTTCGTGCATGTTGCGGAAACAGGTTTCCTCTCCATAAAAGGGTGGTTAAATAAAAAAAAGACAGAGGAGGGAGGGAGAGGTTTTTCCTGGACGGCCAGTACTTCGATGATGAATACATAGTTGGTTATGGGGTCTCTGCTTCATTACATACTGTTTATGCTGGCTGTGATAATGCTCTGATGATTACATATTGAATTACCCATTCTACAGTACGGGAATTAAAAAAAAAAAAAAATGTAGTACTTAGCATCTTATTTGCATTTAATTGTAGTGTGAGGTTTGTAAATACACATTGTTGTTAGAAATATATTTCCTGTTCATGTCAACGCTCCTGATGTTACTCAAATATACGGGTCTTGCCCCATGCAAAACAGAGAGTGTTTTGTTGTTCTTGTAGTAGTAGTAGTTTTATGAGAGATACAGATGAGACTGGATAATTAAATTGAGTTCAGAAGCACGGGTAGTACAGGTAAAAATATAATGGCAAATAAAGAGAGTGAGCACGAGAGACAGATAGTAACAAATACTTTTTCTCAAACTGCAGGAGCAGTGTGTGATCTGAACATGCCCTATCCCCTTATTTGTGCAGTCTGATCTGCAAGTTTCTTTTTGTCCATTAAAGTGTTTCAGGTTTTTCATAAAGCGAGATTCATCTTTAAGATCCATGGGAAGCTTCTCTATCTTGTTGGAAATGGGACGTGTGAAAACAGGCTGTAAACATGTCCATATACAATATACAGTACTCCCTTCACTCTCACATAGTATGTATATATGATTTTTTTATGCTGTGTTGTATTGATGAATGCACTTTAAAACCAGCAGACGACAATTTGTGTGCACAAGACCAGATTTGAAAGCATTGTGGAAAATAATGACAGAACAGATGTCTACTTATGTAGACGAGCACAAATGTACATGGTCAAAATAACAAGAAGTATGCACATAAGCATTGTCAAGGCCTCTCTCACTCCCTCTCTTCATTTGGCACGATATTTCAAATGTATTATATTCATTTCTGAATTCATGTTGATTATCTATAAGTTTAACCCTTAGAGCATCGAATAAACCAAAGTCTATTTTCATTTTAGAAACCAGAACATCTAATATTAGCTATTTCAAGGTTGTCCTTGTTCATAATGTCCTAGAAAAGCTGGCTATCAGACTCTGTGTTTTGTGCAGTTTGATCTTGGTCTGAATTGACTGCAAGGGCAACAAGAGTGAAAGGTGCTCTAACTTTGCTCATGTCTTCCTTTAAAACTTCACATTATTATCACACAGAGGCTCTAAGGGTAAATAGCTGGTTTGGAAGTCTGCCAGTTTGTTTCCAGAAGAAATTATTTTCACACAGAAAGCATTAACAAGAACAGTGTCATTTTTGATAAAACATTTTTTTAGATAAAACTTGAGGATTGGCTTAAAGTTGGAGCCTGTTACCTGTAGGACGACTGTATCGGGTACAAGCTTAGGATTGGGTATTATTCATTATATCAACTATGGGTGAAAACCAAAAATAAGATATGGTGATCAAACTTTATTAATTTCAGGTATTTATGTATGTAGCATGGAGGGAACAACATGACAAACATAACTGTCAGAAAACAAATGGCAATTGCAAATTTAAAAACAAACAAACAAACGTTTGCACAAACAGAAGACATGTATTGGGTGTGAAAAGCGTCACAGCACTATATTACTGCCTTGTTACCGAAACATCCAATCAATTTACTCTCTATCTCCAATTTACCGAACTCGTCTGTTACCAAAATATCCGTAAATCGTGACAATCAGAAACTGACAAGTTCTATACCACTTACTTTTACTATGAAAGAACTAGGTGTTAATCTTACTTCTAAAGTATATTTAATTGAACACATTCTGTACAGAGTATCCAAAATGGTTGTTCAAACAGCAACAAAATTTTGATTTTAGAGCTTGCTTAAGAAAACTACAAAGAGACCAATAAGATCCCAAAAAACATGATGAATGTCAAAAATAAAAGTAACATACGTCAGCACTTATAATTCAGGCTAAGATAGAATTTGCACAAGGTGTTCTAAAAAAGTCAGAAGAGAGAATCAACACAACCCAAACGGCAGACATGTGGGGTATCATGTTCCTGAAAAAGGCCTTTCTTGCTTCACAAAACCTGTGCTGTTTTGGTCATGAATTTTTTCTGAGCACAGAATGCAAGCTGTTCCTACATTAATTTATTCTGCATATTCATATTGCTTTTTTTTTTTTTTTTTTCGTTTTGTTGTCTTTGTATTTAGATCTATGGACCGAAAAAAGTAGGAGCTAAAGGATCGAGGTTGTAATGGGTTGAATTTTTCTTATGGGTCGAGTTGTTCAGCAACCCTGATACTTTCAACATATGTTTTAAACTAAAGTTTATAGGATACTTGTTCGCCTATCATTAAACGTCTAACTCTCCAATTGAACATCAAATTCCATAAGTTATATGTCGATACTTGTAATGCATCTGAAAAATACAACAATGCTGTTATAACGAGTGTTTTCAATGTAAGCATGCCAGGATTATTGTAGTTGACGAACGTTTGTTTTCATCCGGGCGTTCAATATTTGAGAGATCCTATCACATGTGTTACAATCGATTTGATTGGATTGTATATTGCAGCCGAACCAATTAAAACCGATTTTGCATTCAACTTCTTTCAACACAGCTAGTGAAACTTCGACTGCTTCTTCGAATCAATTGGTAAAATATATTAAAACGATAATAAAAATCTTTCTTATATCCGAAAATTCTTTTTAGATATAAAAGAAGCAGGGTATAATTCTACTTTTAAATAAGATTACCAGTTTAGCAAATAACTTAACTCAAACTTTCCAGACTTCGATAGAGTTCGAAAAGGCTTAAGTGCTGTTTGCTTGGGGGACTCGCTAATTTATCGGATACATAGCAGTCTCAAAGTGCCAAACTTTGATTTATCTAAATGCATGAAATGGATATCCTCATAAAGCAGAAATCGAGAAAAGAAAATATCGAGTAATGAATAAATCGGGCATTCGTGATTCTTGCCCTACGTCATATCCGGCGAATTCGGAATACCACGGATTCTATTTCTGCTTAGTAACGCCTTAGCAACGCGTTACTCGGTGGACGCTACCCGAAATGGACAATTTGCTACTGCAAAAAAAGAAGCTGCAGTCGACAGCAAATCGTTAATAGCGCGTCAAAATTTTATTTGAACATGATGTACGATTATCATGGCCGTCTTCCGGATGTACTTCAAGCGCGGTGTAATTGAATTTGATGATTGTTAATGAATAACTCTATTGTCTACCCTCTGAATAATCAAAGGTTTCACTGATATTTCTCTAACCTATTTCAGATTTATATCAAAGCCAAAACCACAGAAATTATTACAAGAGCAACGTCGGGCATCCGAGTATTTTCGAGAATAATCAAGTAGGTCGACACTGAATTGGTAGATCTACGGAGAATAAGAACGAACATACCTCTGTGACTTGTGTAAAATTCCAAATCCTATCCACAAATAATCAACATAAGGGTGAATTAAGATCAAGAACTGATAAGAAGTAACAATTTAAAGTGACTCGTGTGCGATAAATTGTGTGAATCAATCAACCACATTACAGCTGTAAGGTCTGCCACCCAGCTGTGCGACACCGAAATCAAAGGAGCACCGAGCTAACCCTTCATCCAGTTTTCATGAAAACTAATATGACAATTGTTTCCTTTATACACGTTTCTGAAAAATATAGATAGAATATAAATATCTTGGAATGGAAGGTTTAAAATTTGAGCTCAAGCTGCTTTTCTTATGTTCATGATCTAGACTCTATTACAGCTATTCGTCTGTAGGAACATGACTAAAGTTGCAACAAAGAAGGTTCTTTTTTTCTTAGGACTCGTCCATCTCCAAAGAATGTGGGTGAAATGGTGCAGATTGTTATAATATGCATATAGTGCTGTAAGTTTAGTTGAGAAGCTAAACAGTCCCGAGTTTTAATGACCCTAAGAAAGAAGGTGTTAAAAAATATTGGAAAAAGAGGAAATGTTTGTAACTAGAGTTTTTACCTTTTCCCACAATACTTTCTACTTTTTCAAAGACAATTGCCTCCATTTCACCCCACATTTAATCTGCTTAACATTCTTTGGATTTGGGCGAGTCCTAATTGTACTAACGACCGGACAATGAGGTAGAATGTTCCTTGGACATGCAGAAAATTTACAAATGGCAAATGGTTTCGACCCATGTCAGCCTGTGCAAAATGACATTGGTCGATTTGCAGTTGCTTTTCACAGAACATGGTCCATTTGCATGAGAAAAGCTTCTTGGAAGGCGTTTACGATCAAAGCGCTGATAGCACTGAAATTGTTCTAAAGTAGACAAGTAAATTTACCCTTCCCAGCAGGCTTCATTTACGATTTTGGATTACACACCAAGCCTATTTATTACGTTTTATTCATGATTATTTATACCATAGATGCGACTTAAAAACTAGCTGTCAACTAATTCTATTGCTTGCTCGTTGCTCAGAGTGTGTATAGAAGCAGTTGGTGTATGCGCAGCAGAATTGCAAACGGATGGCCCGATGTCGCATGTTTTTTCTTTTTTTCTTTTTCTTCCGGCTTACAAAGGAAATCGTGGACATGTAACATTGATAATGATCTACATTTTGATTCCCATATCAATTAGAAAATTATGAAAGCCGATCTAAACCTAGGCATCATCCGCAGAACTTTCAAATAAACATGTTTCTTCAACTGTACAAATCATTGGTAAGACCCCCATTTCGAATATGCAAATCCTGTTTTGTCACCATATTTAACACACACACACACACACACACAATTGCCATTGAAAATGCGCTGAGAAGAGCCACAAAATTATCATCAAGCACAAGAGACCTATCATACAGTCAAAGGCTAATCTATTTGGGACTACCATCACCTGAATACCGCAGAGAACAAGCAGACATGATCCAAGTATATAGAATTATTCATAACAACGATTAATCCAACAAAAATGCTTCAATTACCAGAACACACCCGCACCACTACGAGAAACACTCACAAATTGTTCAAGAGAAGACCCAGAACAGAAACTTAAGAAAAATTATTTCAGTAACAGCGTGATTGATGTTTAGAATTCTTTGAGCGATGACATTGTCACAGCACCAAGTATAGTCTTCATTAAAAGTAGCCTGACTACACAACCATTAGAGAAACCAAATTGACTCCAAGCTGCTACAGCACCGCAACAGACAGAGGTACACACCGAACATAGGGACCTTTGGAAGCCGGAGGTGTACCAGCGGTCCAGAGAACTTAATATGTTGTACGTATTTAATCTTGGTTTTGTTATGCAGAACGTATGATCAATGGTTTCCTAAATAGGTGCACTTTCTGTTGTGAAATAACCGAAATGTCGTTGAACATCGCATTACCACCACAGTAACAAAATTGAATTATTTCTTACATATTTTTATGGTGAAAACCGCCTTGGAATAGACCAATCCGAGTGTTTCTGATGACCAAAATATCTGTTGAATTCACTATACCCCTCTAACTCCAAAACATGGCAGTATGGTGATCAGACATCAACTGTTTAAAGTTTACTTTATGACTGTGATATTCTTAATTGCTTTCACGTCGTAAACAATGCTTTTTGCAGTACCTAGTTTGAGGTGTATGGGAGATACCTAGGCTTTAGAAAGCATCGTGATGAAAAAAAGAAAATGTATTTTATGCGCTTGATACCAGCTTTTTGTCCAATTCTCGAATTGTTTTCTATTCTGTCTAGGGCAAATCCCGTCAAATGAGCCCTCCTGTTTCTCGCATATTTTTATGTTGCAAATACAACAAGACCCTTTTAGATGGTGGAGGATGGCAGGATTTTTATTCGGATAAAATTGTTTATCAGTTGGTTTGGCATACATGTCTGTATAGATCTTATCCTTTTTTTTTTCACATTTTTTCACGAAATTGGCTTGGAATACTATGTACCTTGTATACATTCTTCAATCAGCGTTGATTTCCTCTTGTAAGGTATTGGTGTGGTTAGCGAACTCTAACGTCCTCCACTCCCCCACCAACTTCCAAAACCATCATCCATGAAAATTTTGTAAAACAGCTGTTCCGAATATTTCATCAGGTCTTCATCTCGTCTATACATGTATGTAGGAACATACCAGATTTAGAGCCAATAGCTAGCCCTTTACTTTGAGTGTATTTATGATTACAAAAATCAAATACTAGTATGTGTAGTCCAGTACAGCCTCAGTCAGTTAACAGCATTCTCTTTACTAAATTTGCTGTGCGCACTTCTAGAGCCTCCAAGAACGCAGCCGAACCTTTTTTTCCTAGGAACTGATGGATAAAGTTGCTTACATCAGAACAAAAAAAAATATCATTCAGTGTCTGGTATCTAGGTTCTTTGAGATCAACCAGTTTATTGATGTGTTTGTTTATTTATTCTTTTACAAATATTATTATAATGATTTAATGTATTTCACTAATAGAATTGCTGACCCCAATGAATAATTTCACAGGAATGTTCCTTGGATGACCCAAAAGTGCTAAAATAGCCATGTTCCGCTTAACAACACGGCCGCTAGAACTGAAAATTAAGAACACACACACACGCCTCAAATGACTCCCCGGAACCAGACCGACGATTTTGAAATAATTTCACAAAAAAAATATTTCTTAAGTGACCCTTTATTGAAACTGATCAAACGGTTCCGCTCGGCTGAACCAAATTTAGAGCCAATAGCCATCCCTTCACTTTGAGTGTATTTATGATTACAAAAATCAAAATTAATACTAGTATGTGTAGTACAGCCTCAGTCAGTTAACAGCATTCTCTTTACTAAATTTGCTGTGCGCACTTCTAGAGCCTCCCAGTATGCAGCCGAACGTTTTTTTCGTAGGAACTGATAGATAAAGTTGCTAACAGAAAACCTTTCAAATATTCTTGCTGTCCGAAGCATAAATAGCCTCTAACGTTTAAAGACATATTCACTTCACATGTGAAGTGAAAGTTTGCAAGCTCCGTCTCAGATTTTTAGCTCCACTGGCCGAAGGCCAGCGGGCTTATGTCATGGCCTGGTGTCCGTCGTGCGTCCGTCCGTCCGTGCGTACGTGCGTCCGTCCGTCCGTGCGTTAACTTTTATTTCAAACATCTTCTTCTCTGAAACTACCCATCCAATTTTCATGAAACTTCACAGAAATGATCCTGCCATGGTCCTCTTCAGAATTTCTTGAAAGAATTTGATTCCTTCAAAAACTCTGGTTGCCATGGCAACAAAACTGAAAAATATTGGAAATCTTTAAAAATCTTCTTGTCTGAAAGCATAAGGCATAGGGCTACCAAATTTGGCATGTAGCTTTATGTAGTAAACCTCTATCATGTTTCTTGAAATTATAGCCCTGGGGTCAAAATTGGCTCTGCCCCAGGGGTCATAAGTTTTACATAGGTTTATATAGAGAAAACTTTAAAAATCTTCTTGTCTGAATCCATAAGGCATAGGGCTACCAAATTTGGCATGTAGCTTTATGTAGTAAACCTCTATCATGTTTCTTGAAATTATAGCCCTGGGGTCAAAATTGGCTCTGCCCCAGGGGTCACAAGTTTTACATAGGCTTATATAGAGAAAACTTTAAAAATCTTCCTGTACTTAGCCATAAGGCCTAGAGCTACCAAATTTTGCAATTAGCTTGATCTAGTTGGGGTCTACCAAAAGTGCCCAAATTATAGTCCTGGGGTCAATTTGGCCTCATGCTGGGGGGGGGGGGGGTTCACAAGATTTACATAGGCTTACATAGGGAAAACTTTTAAATCTTGGTGTACATAGCCATAAGGCTTAGGCTACCAAATTTTGCATAATTATAGCATTATCTAGTGGACAACTACAAAGAGGGCCCAAGTTACAGCCCTAGGATCAAGTTTGGCCCTGCACCAGGGGTCACAAGTTTTACATGGGTTTATGGAGTGAAAAGTTCAGAAACCGTCTTGTTACTAGCCATAAGGCCAAGAACTCCCAAATTTGGCATGTTATTCTTCTAATACACATATTCCCCATTTAGTCCGACTGTAGCCCTGGGGTCAAAGTTTTATAAGGGCTTATATAGTGACGACTTCTCTTCATGGTTTATATTTATAAGCCAGTGGAGCGATACAGGGCCATCATGGCCCTCTTGTTGCTATTGAGTATCCGTTCCGTTATACTTAACTACATGTATGTGACACCTTAAGTAAGACAGTCGTACATCTATAGAAATAATAAGAAGCCAGTGATACCATCATTTGACTAACTTCATGTAGTGTTTCATTCTTTCAGTATTCAATTTTGTTACAATTGTGATATTTTTCTCCTTCCCAAGTACATTCATCCAATCTATAACCATTTGTCCCTCCGTAATAGGCGATTTTAGTTCCACTGTCGCGAAGGTCTTTAAGGAACCCATCATGACGTCACCAAACATGGCCACTGCGAGAGCATATTGGTCGACAATTTCATAACCTTTTTTCAAACCTTTCTCAAGAACTGGTCTATAAAATCTGTCTGTGACATTCTTTTCGATTTCAGCCAGAAATCGCGTCTTCTTGGTGTTCATTTTATGAAATTCCACATACCAGTCCTGTTGAAAAAGTAGGTGGAATGAAGTTTGAAACTGTTTTCCGTTCGGGACCATAGCCGTATTTTGCGGAGAGTGTAAAATAAGTTCAGCCTGCACATACGTGCATTCTCGTCTTGCACTGCACTCTCCGCTGCTCTAGCAGTAGTTTCTTCTCACAACGGCATAACATTTGCAATCTCTCTCTGTGAAAAATGTCCAAATAGAATGGTAAACATAAACCCTCAAAAGCAGTCCAATAATGTGCGTGCGTGCGTGCGTGCGTGCGTGCGTGCGTGTGTGTGTTCGTTCAACATTATGTCGGTAATATCAACGCCTAAAGCGCCTTGCACAACTTCAGTCTCTGTTGCTGTCAGCGTAGATCAATATCACACTGCACAAAACGTGCAGTCTGATCTCCAATGATGTACAGTGTCCGCTTTGCTGAGACATTCTCAACAGTTTTAAAGCAACCTTTAAATTGCACTTCTTTCGGTCTTGCTTCTAGACTGAAAATGTCTGTTGGGTTAATTCAGTGCTTTAAAGGTAAATAAAACAGATCCGTACCCAAGGCAACGTGTGTTCGATGCACACCTCCCAGGGAATGAGGGTTATTGGTGTTTTCAGCTGGTTCAAGGTCACATAGGCTGCTTCAGGATCGCAGTAGAAGTTGAACTCTGCAGAGACAGTCGCATTGCCTTTCCCTGTCAGTCCAAAAAACGAAAGAGAGGAGAGGAAAGTGGACAGAGTTATATTACATATGCATATTAACCCCATGACAAACAACATTGAGTTTAAAGGACCCCAAGCGAGAAGGCTTTTGAAAACCTTGTGAGAAAAGGAGAAAATGCTGGTTACCAACATTTTCTCCTCTTCCCACGTTTTCTAACCTTTCAAATCCAAATCCCATCATGTGAGCAACATTTATTAATTTGTCGTCTGCAAATTCTTTCCATTTGAACAAGGCTTAAATTTTCTGGTCTAGTAAAGAGTTTAAGTGGCATGTAACAATATTTCGTTTTGCACTTTTGAGAAAATTGCCACAAAAACTGGTGGATTTTATTCGTCTACAACGATGGATTTAGAACAAGGGTGTGTAATATGGCCCGCAACATGCAAAATGAGACCTTCGGACATTTGCGTACAATGTCGTCGCGGATTAGCCTGCGTAGTCCGCGCAGGCTAATCCGAGACGGCACTTTACGAATACATCAGATTTTTTCATACAGTAGACTTTCGTGCAACAGAAAATCGCACAAAAACGGGAAGTGTCGTCTCGGATTAGTCACAGACTACACAGGCTGATCTGGGACGACGCATTTTTACGCATATGTCCGAAGGCCCCTTTTCCTGTGTTGCAAGCCATATAGAAGAAATACATGCAGAAAACAAAATAGAGAACGTACAGTTTGATCTTTGACCTACACATTTCCTCTCTTGGCAACATGGAAACTGCAATAGTTTGGCTGTTTTTCAGAACTGAAAACGTCCATCTAGTCCATTTCGCGCTCTAAGGGTTTATTGGGTATGAGACCAAGGTCATAAAAAGCGTGTGTAACTCATAGATTGATTGATTTTTGATTATTTGTCGATGCCAGGGGTTTCCCAGATGGGCGATGCCCCAAGAAGACTAAGTTATAGGCTAAATAATACGGCGGATAGTGCAACATACAGGCTGAAACCGATCCTAAGTCGCGCGTGGCCCTTCAACGTAGTCGGTGTACATAAAGCACCGTCACACGGTAACTACATGTAGGTTCTGTGCCCCTTATAGGATAGCCGATGATGATCTGGGTAAATTTTGCTACATAAACTTTGGTATTAAAGTAATGGCTTATGGCTTTGCTTTGGCAGTCAATATAGTATGTTAGCCATTGCTATTGAGAAAAACACAGTAAAGTAGTGCAGAAAGTAAGAACTCTCATCCGAAAGACTATTAATCATTTTATATGACCAGCCAATTGGATCGAGTCAACACCCTCACGTGACCCGAGACTTGTTGTTTACACGTGGCATGCTCTACAACTTCGGTTATACGGTTTGTTCAAGTGCCTCAGCCATTGGTGCATTAGTAGCATTTCTAGTATGGAAAATGCTTCTTGGTTTTAGATCTGTAATCTACATGTATGCACAACGTTTGCTTCTTGATCGTAGATTCTCAGTATTTACATTAGAAGTTTTGTTGTTGTTGTTGTTGTTGTTGTTTAAATCGGAGGATGTCGATATATTAACTGCCAACGTCTCCTTATCAGATGGTCCCATGTGACCTTAAGGAAGACGAGCTTTAAAAACAATGTGGGATTAAGAGAAAATGCGGAAAACGTTCCCTCAATGTTTTTAGCATTACAAAGACAAAATCTTTCATTTGAGCTACATATAATTTGTCGTCTATATACGAGTACAAAGAGGAAATCTTCAAAATTGTGTCGCCTGGAAAAGAATAAATACCTAGATAACTTCCACCCATCATGTAACAGTGCTTCAAGCGCTGTCCAAACCCTGCATCCAAACGAATTGCCATGGCAACGTTTGTCAGAGGGCCGATAGCAACCAATGATACATCACCTGAAATTATGGTATCAATACTTGTAAAACTCGTGATGATGATGATGATGATGTGCAGGATCATCATTTAGCCTACATCATCATGATTTTTTTTTTTTTTTTTTTCAAGCTTTGAACGGTAGTTCACATGTACAAGTCTACCAAAATATGTGATACTTTTCGAACTCGGCGTTAATATTTCAATATAAACGGCTTTATAAAGGAGTACTCAGAGGAAAGGGCATGTATAATTGTACTCTCATACATTACATGAAGAAACATTGCTAGACTGTTACTTACTAAATGGAACACATTAGACCTATCTTCATGGAAGTTTTTTTTTTACTGATTCGCTTCGGTAAAGAGGAAAGAGGTGCAAGGAGGTATTATGGGGGTCGAATGCTAGAGTGACTTGAAAGTCTTTGACGAGGCAACTATTGTTACACAACTAAAGTGACCCATCTAAGTGCTAGACACAAATTCAATAGACTTTAACCGTCCTTGAAACGCTGGGACCAGGTTAAGTTGCTTTTGTGGACAGTGTAGAACGTGCAGTCTGATCTTGGATCCACATTGCCCACACTTCGTTACACAACCTTGCCGAAACAACCCTGATACAACAATATTTCGACCTTTTCAAGCATTGAAGAAGTACACGTCATTAACTGACTGTTCTAACAACTCCTTAAAGGCAAGTTATATTAAAGCGACCTCTTTCGACTGATGAAAAATACTATCCACTGTTCAAAACTCAGTAAAGATTTTTTTTATCTATAAATAAGCTTTGCTAAACAAGTGGACGTTATAGATCTAAGATCAGACCGCACGTTCTGTGCAGTCTGTTCCTGATCTACGCCGTCCAAAATGGCCCCATGTTGGCTTATGGAGCTGAAAGTGTTGAGGTTTAAGTTCGGTACAACATTGCTTGAAATGACAGTTCGTCGATGGTTTCAAGCGCTCAATATACCAAATGCTCCACGTGCCATAACGCTATGAACATGCTATCTGTTAGTAATCTTACACAAAGTATGAACATCAAGTTTATGAGATTTAGCAATTTCATACTTGATCTATGTAACTATTCATCGCCAATATTGTTTGTTCTACATTAACTGGTCTATCAAATGGGTAAATTAAATGACACGACTGACAATGCTGGCAAACATTTACCTTCGTGTTCCTTTGACATGCGTATCAGAGCTTGAACAGCATGCTCTTCTTTCAAATGACTGTCATCCGGCGCATCGGGGTCAGGAGCATCGCCCAACCCATCGGATCCATGGTAGTCAGACCCAGGCTTTTTGTTGCCGAGCAACGGTTCATTGCATCCCACATACACTGGTATCTGCATAACGACACAAATGTACATATCCGTTGGAATTTTGGCGTTGTTCAATTAAGTTTTAGTTACAATGACAAAGAAAGATACGGCCAAACAAATAACTCTGTAACCAAATTATGTGTAGGTACACTTTTATACAGGAATAAGGTTCAAGGTGCAACACTTAATGAAGGTAACTTCCAGCGAACCATAATTATTACGATCTACAGCAAGCTTTGCCTGTTTAGGCGTGCATGAAATATATGGGCCACGTTCTGAAAAAAGGGGCGTAATTCTCCATGATGTATCATACCAAGCAAGTCATCATAGGGTTAGGCTATACATCCCTTAAATCGGTGTTGTATAACAGCCTACTGAATCATAAGGTACACAGGTCCTTTGACATGCAGAAAATTGGCCAAAAGCAAAAAGTTTCAGCCCAGGTAAGCCTGTGCGGACTCGTTTTCACAGAGCATGACTCATGCATTCGTCCTGTACCAATCGGAGCCATATCGATATGTATTACTTGAGTAACCATTAGTCGGTGAAGCCCAAATCTAGCAACTCAGATGTTAGAATCCCGACTCGGCAAAACTTTGTACAAGTAAGCCTTCTAATGATTGTGATTGCGGCAAACTGAGTTATTTCTATCCAATTGATGACTATAGTTTTGACTCTGTATATGTGGGAAAAACGATCGTTGTTTTGAGTAATGTTTTTTTGCGCACTACTGGTAAAATACGTAGAAAGGTGCACTGGCTACCTTGATATACTCAAAATACTGCAAAAGTTGGCGAAAAACATTATACAAAAGGGACCTTGGCGAGATATACACGAACTAAGCAAGGTCATACCTGAAGTCTCTCTGCTACTTGCAAAATTCTAAGAACATTTCGTCCAACTTGAATGGCATCTGCGTTGCCAGCCACACATGTAATACCAACTATTTCTACATCAGACACACCGAGGGCCATGAGAATAGCTTGTGCGTCATCAAGGCCTGCGTCCGTGTCTAGAATCAATTTCCGATTGGTTGCCATACTCTAAAGACAAGGTTTGTAAGCACCAATTATTCTTAACCATTATCCTGCCGAATTTAAATCGTTGAAGATAACACACATAAATTTTGTTAAATCTATTGACATTGAAATGGTTTTATATGAACGAGACTACTGCTAAAGCAGCGAAGAGTGTAGAGCAAGATTAGACAGTACATATGTGCAGGCTGAGCTTGCTTTACCTTCTCCGAATAGTACAGATCTATGGTCGCGAACGGCAGGATTAAAGTTAATATTGTTTTAACTTGGGGATGTATTTACCAACCCAAATAGCATAAGACTAATTCTAGTTCTTATAAATTCTCTAAATTGCAAAGGAACGCGATTTCTGACTGGTTGATTTAGCCAATCCGAATAGTGTCACTTTCTTAATTTAGAATTAGAATAACAGGAACGGTTGCTGAATATGGCCCAAGAATTAGCTGACTGGTTGGCCAAAAATCTGTCAGTCAGTCATATGACTTCCGTATTAACCCTTATCCCTTACAAGTGAAATGAAACTTTCAAGTCGATAGTAAAAACCAAAATTTTGCTATTTCAAAAGTATTTTTGGGAAAAATATCTCCTTATAGGACAGTTTGGATTCAAGATCAGATTGTACGTTCTGTGCAGTCTGATCTTGATCTACACTGTCAGCAAAAGTTCCTTGAGTCGCGCTTAGCTGCATAAAGGTTAATTCGAAAATGGAATAAAATAAGTGATCGGGTTTTGATACAACAAAGAATATGCTAAAATGCATCACTACTTTTCATGTTTTTTCCACTTGCAAAACCATGAAACAATAGCTCTCGTGGCTCCATTGTACAATTACAGGGCCGTGGTTCCACTGAGCACCGAAGACCCTTCTACAATTAGTCCCAATATATTTAGGCTACATTCCAGCTACATTTCACAAAAAAATCGAATCATTTCGTATTTATATAAGTGAGTACATGTATACGAAAATGCTAAAAGCTATGTATACATATTAAATTAAGCTTAGATAATTAGGGCTTCTAAGGAGGAATGAAAGCCAAGAGGCTTTAACCACTAGCGGAGTTTCACTATCGCCCTGAAATTATTTTTAAAAAATGGGGGTGGAGGGGGAAAGCAGAAAAGGGGAATCTTTATAATTACACGTATATAAATCGCTATTTTCTTTCTTCATATCTGTCTTTCTTGAAAAAATTCAAGGTCGGGTAGTATATTGGTTGAGTCAAGCGAAACATTTGATACGCTTAGGTCTATTTTTATCCAAAAGCCGAGTCGACTTTCATACATTGAGTTGAGGCTTAGAAGGAGGGTGGGTGGGGTCATCGTCTCAGCCAAAATGGCATGCAATTAATCAAATTGAGACGGTTTACAGACTCGTTTACGATCAGGAGGAATGAACCTTACAAAGGCTGTTCCAACCGCATGTCATATTCGCTTCATTCTACCCAGACAGACAGAGAGAGAGAGGAGAGAAAAAATTACATGATAAATGCTTAATATTATTTTGTCTTTAAGAAGATTTGACTTACTTGATATGGTGTAGAGCAGATTTTCGAAGCTTACATACACACAGTCCTGTAGCCGTGTAACTGCATAAATTATAGACAAATATTATCATATTGTTATGGATGGTTAGACTGATAAAGATGATACATTACTGAAACATTGATTATGAAACTGCATCATTCATTACGCACGCTGCTCATCAGTAAAAGAAACGTCAAATGCACGGCATCATTCATTAAGCACGCTGCTTCTCAGTAAGGGAAACATCAAATGCATACTTTTTAACAAATGCACACTCTTTGAAATTCAAAATCGAAAAAGCCTACAATGTGCATCAATATAGATCACAAAATACCAGTGTAGGTCAAGTTCAGAATGCGCAACTTTGCAATCTGGTCTTGATCCAATCCGTTTGCAAATACCAACAAAAAGTCACCTTCAGGGCGGAAATGACTAATTATGGAGTAAATTTAAATGAATCGAAAATCAACAGGCTGCAGACACCAGTATTTACAGGTCCGAAGCCTTGACCTCAGAGCATACTGTGGTCAGTTTCTGGTGAAAAGTAAGATCAGACTACACCAGCTATGTACCGTTTAAGCAGTCGGATCTTGAATCTTTACCGGCCGATGTTAGTGGTTGTGTTTTTGTTGTTTATTTTTGGGAGACATAATCAAAATATGATTATAATGTAAGTATCTGTAAACATAATTTATTCAAAAGAACACACATGACATAAAATAATTACAGAACAGCACATTAAGACTACAATGATAAAAGTACCAAAACACAAACCATCACAGCTTCTATATCGTACAAACAAGAGGGCCGTGGTAACCCTAACATCCCAACCTAAAAACTCGGTATATGGCCTATCTTTAGCCTTTTCAACATAAGCATATTTCATATCTGCCACGGCAGCCAGCGCACTATCCATTCTTTCCAAAAGTTTTGTTTACCAGCACTTCCCCAAAATATTTTTTTTCAAAACCATCGAATGCGTTTGCACACAAACATAATCGAAAAAATGTTCAATGGTGAAAGAGGAAGGAATCATGTTGCAATGACTATCAATAATCAATGGAAAGATTGTAGCCGAGCTGGGAATCGAACCAGCGACCCCTGTGTTCAAGCCCTGTGCGTCACCACCGTAGCAAATGAGCAGGGCAGTTCATTAGATTATGCCCCACAACAAATATCAGAACTTTATATTAAATGTATTTTAAAAAGATCTGTTAAATTTTCAATTTATTACAAACACCAATCTAAATAATTGTGCAATGCTCTGGTAAAAGGTGGTTTAATGCATTTTTTTTTTGATGCATCAAGCCATCACATAATCATGGATCCGTTATAACCACTGTTTTTTTCCTTTAACAACCAACTTAATCAAGAGGTAGACTGGTCTTTGGATATACAGAAAATTGACCAACACAGAAAAGTTTTGACCCCGGTCAGCCTGCACAGCTGACCTGGGTCTATACTTTTGTAGATGTATTAAGCCCCCTTTTCAAAGAGCATGGCTCAATTTCATTTGAAACATGTGTCCCGCAAAGAGCAGTGGCACTGTGTAGAACATTCGTTGTAGAAGTCCATCATGTGATACTGCATACCAAATATCATAACCCTAAGCCCTGTGCTAACAGACAGTAAGATTTGGAAGTTTTACCCATATGACCAGGCGTCAAATATTTAGCCACTTCGTCACAAATGAACAAAATATCAAAAGCAATAGGTCTTGCAAATACAACAAAGACAATATTTATTTTTTTGCTTACAGCATGCCTAACAGAGTCCCAAAAGTTGGTCCTATCCAAAATTATGTTGAAATTTGTCATACGGCAATCCTCTGAACAATCTTTCTTGCACTCATGATATAGCATTGACTTCTTGTTCTATTTAACCCTTTACCACACAATCACCACTTTTAACAAACATGAAGAAAAAGTTTTTGAAAACATTGTGGGAAAAAGAGAAAATGCTGGTAACCAACATTTACTCCTTTTCCCACACGTGTTTTCTACCCATTCAAAGACAGAGGTTATCATTAAATTTTGATCCACATTTCTTTTGTGGTCTGTCAGTGATTTCAATTTGGACTCCTCTAAAACTTTAAGATGTGGTAAAGGAGACGTTTCAAAATGTTTGGCAAAAATTGGCCAATGCAATGTTAAAAGAAAATGATGACAACAATTGTGAACCGATGGATGACCGACCATGACCAACCCCAAAGACTACCACGAGCCTAATTCCTGGCGCTGAGGTGCGCTGAAAACAATAAGGTGTAATGAATTTGAGTCACATAGTTCCATGTATTCAAGAAGGTAATACACTTCAAAAATATGTGAAGATGCTCAACTTCATGTCATGAGCTTACATGGTTAATAAACTGTTCACATTTTAGTCATTACAAGAAAAAAAGCAATCACTGTGACTGCATGTAAAAAACAACACAGAGTTTGATGAGAATAAAATAAATAACATATCTGAACATTATATTTAGAAGTTAACGTCCTTAAATCACTAAAATTCTCGGGCTTTTTTAATATTTTGTGAAAGGATTTGCCTCAATGTATATAATGGACTCAACAAAGTTGGTGGCCCTATGCAGATATTTCCTTCATATGAAAACTTCATATATAAACAAAATAAAATTGTCTGCTTGAACCCTAACATGTATCACTCTTTAATCAACATGTATTAGCCTACAACAAACCAATTTCCATGAACAACAGACTGGAAAACATTAATATGTCTCTTAACTCTTTACAAAACAACAAAAGTTTGAACTTTTCCAAATTGGAAGTATTTGCAGACAACTAAATAAAAGTGAATTGAAATTTGTTGTGGGAAGGGTAGAAAACGTTGTGGTAAAAGGAGAAAATGCTGGTTACCAGGTCAAAAGGCTTCTTTCTCAGGGTTGTTAAAAGTCGGGATTGTGTGTGAAAGCGTTAATTAATGATATTAACCAATTATCACACAAGCCTGAGCTTTAACAACCCTGAAGAAGAGAGCTTTTGCAGCACTGAGGGAAAAGGGAGAAAATGCTGGTAACCAGCATTTTCTCCTTTTCCCACAATGTTTTTTACCCTTTCCAACACAAATGCCATATCTTAAGGGGAATATAATTGGCCATCTGCAAGTGCCTTCAATTTGGAAAAGTCTAAAATTAAGCTGTCTGGTAAGGAGTTAAACAGTATTTCGGAGCATACTTCTGACAACAAAAGGTGCATGATCTTGCACATACTGTAGATCATAGAATAAAGTGTGCAGCGTGACTATGGGGCAGCCCTCTCCCATACTCCCTTGACATACTCTGACCAAACAAAACTGAAACTGCAAACATAATATGCAAACCTCAACCCAATGTATTATCTCAGTTCTTGCAGCAAACATTTTTTCTTTGCAGCAGACAATTTCTGAAAGCATTGATGCAAACGGAGAAAACAGCCATCCACAAATACTGATTTATCAAAATTTATGTTGATAATCCCTGCATCAATTTTTTTTTTTTAAAGTTAATGAGTTCCAATGACCTTCTCACACAAATTTTCATTATCTGTGATTTTTCTTTGCTTCTTCTCTTGCAATCATTTCCTCCAACTCTTTGGACCTTTTCTTGTCTATGAGCTCCATTTCTCTTATTAACTGGAGAAAAACAAAACCGTCATCAGACATTCAAATGCACTTAATCCTCTACTAAACAATTTTAATAACCCAAAGAACGAAGGTTTTTGAAAACAGCGAAAAGGAGAAAATGCTGCTAACCAACATTTTCTCCTTTTCTCATAATGTTTCTATCCTTTCACTGAATTATCCCGTCATTTGAGCCATGTTTTATTTGTTGTCTACAAATGCTTTCAATATGGACAGGCCTAAAATTTTGCTGTCTAGTAGACAGCTAGCCTTTTACTGAAAAATCCTGTGTCTAACAAACCGAGGAAGAAGGCTTTAAACTGTGATAGAAAGTAGTTTCTGACTTTTCAAAATATCTTGGCAACAGGAAAAATTCCTTGTCACTGGCAAGCCCACCTTTAACCACAATATACATGTATTTGGGCCATGTTCTATGAAAAGAGGGTTTAATGCATCTGCAAAAAGTAGCAACTCAGATCAGCCAGTGCAGTCTGCACAGGCCAATCTGAATTGATACTTTTTGCTACTGTTGAATTTTCTGCATGTCAAAGGGCCATTCTACTTTATGATTCAGTTGGTTGTTAGACAAAATGTGTTTTATGGATCCATAATTATGTGATTTGGCACGATGCATCACAGAGAATAAACCCCCTTTTCCCAGAGTGTGGCTCATTTACTTGTACTCATATCTTGACTCTTTACAAGACAGTTAAATCTTGAACTCCCCCAAACTGACAGCATTTGCAGACAACAAATTAACTGTGGCATAAATGATGCAATTTTTCTCTGAAAAGGTACAAAACATTGTATGAAAAAGAGAAAATGCTTGTTACCATAATTTTCTCCTTTACAAGCGATGTTTTCAAAAGCATTTTTCCTCAGCATTGTTAAAACTCGGGATTATTTGGTAAAGGGTTAACACTTAGGCTGCTAAGCAAGACTTACAGACCTTTTGTGGACAATGTAGATGAAGATCAGACTGCACAGAACATGCAGTCTGATCTTGGATCTACACTGTCCAATAAGGAGATATTACCAAGCCCCTATAACTTTGAAATATAAATTAACATTTTAGTTTTTATCATGGGCTTGAAAGTTTCATTTAACTTATATAGAAGGATAAGGGTTAAACTATAACTCATATTGTCATGTTGTAGCCATATTTTATAAAGCCTTTTTCAAGATAGTCAGATGCAAGTTTCCCAGAAATCATAATGAGCATTGTTTTACCCTTTACCACATAATCCCGAGTTTTAACGACCCTGAAAAAGAAGCCTTTTGAAAACATTGTGGAAAAAGGAGAAAATGCTGGTAAACAGCATTTTCTCCTTTTCCCACAATGTTTTTTACCTTTTCGAAAACAAATTTCAATTTTTGAGTCACATTTATTTTGTCGTCTGCAAATGCTTTCAATTTGGACAAGTATGAAATTTTGTCATTTGGTAAAGAGTTAAATGATATATGTGTTCTTAAAAGTGTCTGAATCTTTTTCTTATCTCATGGCAAGTTAGTGTCCCAATAAAACAAAAATCCAGAAAAACTGAAAGTCACATGTCCCAGTGAATCTTAGTACAAAAAGTAAACTATTTACCAGAGGAATCTCCACATTGAAAGCATTTGCAGAAGACAAATAAAATGTGAATCAAATGATTGAATTTGTCTTTGAAAGGGTAGAAAACATGGTACGAAAATGAGAAAATGCTGTTAGTCACCATTTTCTCCTTTTCAAAATCTTCCTTTGTGTTGCTAAAACACATTTTTATTTGGTAAAGCTTCAAAGGAATAAAAAAATAACCTATCTTTTTAGAAAGTTTTATTATTATTGGAGTAAGGAGAAAATATTCACCTGAGATATCTGTGTTTCAATGACAGGCCTGTGTTTATCCGCTTGTCCCAAATTTTCCATTTCTTGTAAAAAGTTTCGCCGATCCTCAATTTCCATTTGTACTACAACACAAAAACATGGTAAATTTTGTGATAATGTAACCCTGAAAATGCTTATCAACATGATAGTCAGTTTGGCTGCCAGTACAGATCAATTCGAGATCAGGCTGAACAGATCAGAACTGAACAGAATTTGTAGTCAGATCTTTGATCTGCACTGTCCATGCAAAATGTCCTGACAAAAACATAACTTTCATTGCAGTAATATTGGTTTTTCAAATCAAACGAAATACCCTTCAAAGTACTGAGATTCATTTCATGTGATTTCCATGCATTTTCAAGCTTGTAACCAAGATGAGCCATGCTCTGTGAAAAGGGGGTTTAAAGCATCTGCAAAAACTACCAACCCAAGGCCAGCCTGTGCAACCTGCACAGGCTGACATGAGTTGAAACTTTTTGCTTTCGGTCAATTTCCAACATGTTCAAGGACCAGTCTACCTCAGGATTCGGTAAGTTATTTGGTAAGACAAAATGGGCTTTGTGGATCGATAATTATGTGATGACTTGCTTGGTATGATGATTCACTGAGATGCATTAAACCTCTTCTTACCAGAGAAAAACAGAGCAGAAATTATTTCATCTGATTTACATGCATTTTTTAAGGATGCATTTGGACATCTTATATAATGCTGTGACAAATAGGAAGAGCAATTCTATCCTCCTATCAACAGTATGTTCGAAATTGAAAAGACTAAAACTGCTTCAGTGAGCCTTTTTTCTAACAGAGGCAACTATTAGTTTTTCACAAATCATGGCTATAGATAAAGATAGACAGATTGTGTGTACACATTATATTAACCAATAATATTTATGTTCTTCAGAAAAAAAATTTGATGAAGGTCATAACAATTGTATTGTGACAATTCATTTTATGTATTCATGCTAGGATTTAAAGAAAATCCAATAATTCCAGGAATAACCCAGCTTAGCTGAACCTCTCAAAATATGGCAATCATTCTCCAGGCCAGACCTATTCCCCGTGAATGATTCTCAAGACTCATTCCCTGTGAAATGATTGTCATATTTTCAGAGGTTCAGCTAAGCTGGATATTCCTAAAATTATTGGTTCTTCTACAATTCCTGTTGTGAATACACTTAACCTATTACAACACACTCCCCAGTTTTAACAACCCCTGGGGAAGAAGCCTTTTGAAAACTTTGTGGGAAAAGGAGAAAATGCTGATAACCAGCATTTTCTCCTTTTCCCACAATGTTTTCTACCCTATCAAAGACAAATTTAAATTTTCATCTACAATTATCCAGTCCATAATTTTGTCATTTGGTAAAGAGATAACATGTTATAAATCATTTTTTATGAAATTTAAGTCACCAAAAAATTATTCTCCCGAAAAATATGTCTGTCTCATATTAAGAGCCCTTAATCACTGATCATCTCATTCTAACCATATGCCAAATAAGGCTGTGTCTAAATAAACCACCAGAATAAAGACAACTGCAGAATTTTATTCTTAGACAATGAGCTAAGGGCTCACATCCTGACTATTGCTAACAGCATACTCACATTCATCAAATCTATCCACTGCAGGTTCATCCTCAAATTCCACTTCCTTTGGTTTCTTTTTGATTCTCCTGGCTTCTGATGGTGGGGGTAAATCTTGTCCAAAAGCCATAAGATTAGCCAGCTTCTCTTTCTCTTTACCTGAATCTTTGAACCCTGAAAGGTAATATTACACTCCACAATTAAAATATCCTTCTGTAGACATCTTTTTTGGCTTGCACTAGAGCAGTCTTGAGAACATTTTTTTCATCTGCAACAATGTTTTCACAAGCATTTACTTATGTGTGCTAACTCTGAGCTAAGTGACAAAATTTTGTACTGGTCAAAAATGAAAGTACATGTATTTGCAGACAACAAATTAAATATACTTCAAATGATAACATTTGTCTCTAAAAGGGTAGAAAACTTTAACCTTTTCCCAAACGACAAATTTTAGCCCCTTCTGAATCGAAAGCATTTGCAGACAACAAAATTAATGAGACTCAAAAATTGAAATTTGTTTTGGGAAGGGTAGAAAACATTGTGGGAAAAGGAGAAAATGCTGGTTACCAGCATTTTCTCCTTTTCCCACAATGTTTTCAAAAGGCTTCTTTCCCAACATTGTGAAAACCTGGAATTGTTTGGTAAAGGGTTAAAAGAACAGGAAAAAATGCTGGTTACCAGCATTTTCTCCTTTTCAAGCAGTGTTTTCAAAGGCTTTCTCCTCAAGGTAGTAAAATTACAGGATTTTCTGGCAAAGGGAAAACCAAATATTTCATGTAATGAATGCCTAGTTTGCAAGGATGTCTTCAAAATCGTCTTTAGTCAGTTTCAGGAGGTAATATTCATTTTGATCAACATTGTACAATATTTGTGAGATGCTCTGAAGAAAATCGGCTTTGCAATTGGTATACAAACCTTGTGTATTTAAGATTCAAAGGGTTATTTCTACCACGCAACAAAATCTTAGACTTGTCCTAATTAATCAAAAGTATTTGTAGATGACCGGAGAAAAAGGTAGAAAATATTTTGGGAAATGGAGAAAAATGCAGATTATCCGCAATTTTTTCTTCTTTTTATTTGTGATGTTCTACACAAACCTTGTGTATTTAAGATTCAAAGGGTTATCTCTTTAGTCTTTACCAAGCATCAAAATCTTAGACTTGTCTTTATCAAAAGCATTTGTAGATGACCTGAGAAAAAAGTAAAAAACATTTTGGGAAAAGGAGAAAAATGCAGCTTATCAGCATTTTTTTTTTCTTTTTACTCGCAATGTTTTTAAATCTTTCTTCCTCAGGGTCAACAAGATTCATTCATCTCTCCATGCTGGGCCTTGTTGTGACACTGCTCATACAGAAAGGAGCCAAAGACTTGAGTAGACAAGAGTATTCTGCAAAGTGAATGTAACATAAATTCCAGAAACACAGGGATAGGTGCATTGGCCAAGCAACAAATCCTCAAGGTTGTTAAAACATTGGATCATTTTGGTTAACAGTGTTTCTCAAAGACTGTGTTTTTGATGCGCAAAATGAAAGCCTGATGCAACAAAATTAATACATCACGTCTTCCTTGATGCAACACAAATCAAAACTAAAAAGGAACATAAAGGATTGATTCAATTAATACATCTTACAAAATCGTCAAGTTAATCACTGCAGAATCATATCTGACCCGCTTTCTAACACTGAATTATTGGTTTCCGGTTTACACTGAATTGGTCTAAAACGCAACATGATTCTGTGTGACATCGCTGTCACCTTGCCTATATTAATGTATGAAATCAGTACTTAAACTTTTTGTCCGCATTTTAGACCCTGCCTAGTAATGGTCACAGACTTGCTGGAGTAATCGGGATGACAGACGACAGTTACTACACTGTCATTTAAAACATTTAGCATTATGCCACATCTACAAACTGGCAAAGGCAAACAACACATGGAAAAAAAGGTTACAGATTGTGACACATAACAATTTCTGAATGACCCCCAAAATTCCAAACAGCGAGTCACAGATGAACCCCAAAATTTATGAGCTAGTAGAAACACTGGGGCTAAGGGTATTTACTTACAATGTGATGGTCCTGGTTCATACTGGGGTCTCTCATAGGCTCCAGAATTTTCTATCACCTCCTTTGATCTAACACCATTACTGTGATAGTTCCTTTAGACATATAAAGTTCATCAACAATAACAATCAATTTCTTAATCCGAAATATATCTTTACATGAACAAACAATCCCTTTATATCAACATAAACTTACATTTAAGTGGCAAAAGGAGGTTTAATGCATCTCTGTGATGCATTACACCAAGCAAGTCATCGCATAATTATGGATCCATAAAATCCCCTTTGTCTAACAACCTGCTGAATCATAAAGTAGAATGGTCCTTGGACATGCAGAAAATTGACAAACAGCAAAAAATTTCAACCCATGGTCAGCCTCCATGGACTGCATAGGCTGACATGGGTCAATACTCTTTGCAGATGCATTAAACCTTCTTTTCACAGAGCCATGGTTCATTTCTCTTATAACACTAGTTCATTTGAAACCTAACTATTTGACAGTGATTGTGAAGCAAGGTCTAAAACTTGTATCAGTCTCTCTTGATGACTGATTCCTGCAAGTCTAACCAACATTCTTCCAACATGGATAATTTTTATGGTTGAACTCAATATAGAGTGGAACCAAAGACAATACTGTACCCTTACACTACAGTCTTACATACATATTTTCATGTATACCGTTATAATGTTAACTTTCTGATGATAATTTATCATGTTTTTATGTCCACCTCCCCTGTCATTTTCAATCAAGAGGCATAGATTTGGAATCATAAAATTCAGGTAAAGGTTGCTTAGAATAAAGTTCACCAATTATTGCAAGAACTTTGGCCCCTTTTAACCCTTTCCCAAACGACAAATTTTGGACTGGTCCAAATTGAAAGAGTTTGCAGACGACAATTTTAAATTTGATGAAAATGGCAGAAAGGTCTCAAAAAGGGTAGAAAACACTGTGGGGAAAAGGAGAAATTGCTCGTTACGAGTAATTTCTCCTTTTCCCACAGTGCTTTCAAAAGACTTGTACTGCAGACACGTGAAAACCAGGGCTTGTTTGGGAAAGCGTTAAGCTTTATTTTTTGCAACATACTAGCTATCTTCTGAAAACATTAGTGTAACAGACTCATATTGTTCTTGCACAGGTATTTAATTCTTTACCACTCGACAAAATTTTAGACTAGTCCAAATTGAAAGCAGTTGCAAACGACAAAATAAATGTGACTGAAAATTTGAAATTTGTTTTAGGAAGGGCAGAAAACATTGTGGGAAAAGGAGAAAATGCTGGTTACCAGCCTCCAAAAGGCTTCTTTCTTACAGTTGATAAAAATTGGGATTGTGTGGTAAAGAGATAATCAATAAGTATTGGTCAAGCTCGACTAAGGGTAAAATCTAACTATCTTGGGACTAGAGAGTTATGGCTGCATAAGTGCTTTTCAATTGTAATTTTTTTCTAAAATGCTGCACTCCATTCATTATCCTTTGAAAGAATAAATGAGTTAGATTCAAATTTCATAAACAGGTACACAATCATAAAATATAACTTGCTTTGGATTCAGAACTTTTGGTAATCTTTTTGGTGGTGGTGGCTCCTTCTTTTTGGCACTTGATGTTGGGTGACACTGCAAAGGCAAACTTCCGCCACCTGAAATATTGCACTACTATCTAAAGTGATGGCTAGACTAGTATAAAAGTAAAAAATCTGAAAGCTATCTAGAGGCATGTAATTCTTTAACAATCCTGTGTTTTATCAGCCCTAATAAACAAGGCTTTTAAAATCATTGTGGGAAAAAAGAGAAATGCAAGTAAACCTGCATTTTCTCCTTTTCTCACAATGTTTTCTTCCCTTCCAAAGACATTATTTAGGATACAAACACCATTACTTGAACCACACTGAATTTGCCATCTACGAATGCTTTCAGTATGGACAACTCTAAAATATTCTTATCTGCTAAAGATTAAAACTGAATATCCTCAAATAAATATTTTTTTGGAAAAAATTTATATTTTGTAAGGGATATACTACAAATGAGTAAGCCCTGCAGGGCCTCTATCATTATCAAAATTTAATTGCTTCAAAGTTTATAGCATTAAAAACAACTTCCTTAACTCTTTACCAGATGACAAAATGTTAGACTTGTCCTATTTGAAAGCATTTGCAGATGAAAAATCAAATGTGGTTAAAAGGTTAGAGTTTTTCTTGCAAAGGGTAGAAAATATTGTGGGAAAAGGAGAAAATGCTGTTCACAAGCATATATTCTCATACTCCAACAACATTTTCAGAGTTCTTTTTCCATAGGGTTGATAAAAAACCAGACTGAATGGTAAAGTCTATCCTGAAATTTTCTACCTATCTGGTCCCAGAAGAAATAATTATGTGAACTTACTTCGTAGCTGATTCTGAAGCTGCCTTTGTTGAAAATTTGTAAGCTTCGATTCTTGCATCATTTCTGTAAGAATAAAAAAGGATGTATAGGGTCGCACTAAAACATGCCACAGCAGCATATTATGTAATTTACACCACAGTGACGAGACATTTTAGCCCATCACAATTTCCGCCTATAACAAAGTCGACCCCTACAATTTTGGCCCATAAACAAATTCGGCCCATGCAATTTCGACCAATTTTGACCTTTTCCCACTATGCTTTCTTCTCTATCATGGACAAATTTCATCATTTTGGCCACCTTTTAATTTGTCGTCTGCAAATGCTTTCAATTTGGACAAGTCTAAAATTTCGTCATTTGGTAAAGGGCTATAGAATGTGTAAGACTAGTGGCTACAACATAAAGGCAAACAATCAACATACAGACTGATTGCCAGACAGGCAGGGGCTACCTTCAGCCTAAAGGTTCACTCCGATATTATTTTCGTTATTGTTTCTCCACTCACCTTCATCTCTGCCATTCATTGAGAGCTTCGGGAATGAAAGATGATCATTCGGAATCTCTTCTAACGGCTCCATGTGGCAATATTATTGTTGATTGCTAATCATATGGGCAGGGATCGTTAGATAAATGATTAATCTTTACAAAAACATCAAAATTATTAAAACTGTAACTGTTACCTCCTCATAATTCCATGTTTTGAAATGCAAGTATCCACTGACCTACTTCAACGGAAATCGAAACTAGGCTTGACATTTACTGAGCATGTTCCAGAAGTCATTTCAAGTACAGTAAAGTTCATTTTTCCACAGCATATTGGCTTTCTGTTTTATCAGCTTGGCATAAAAAGTGAAACTTAATTGCACTGGATATATTTCATTTGCAAGGAGACATACTTAGCACTTGAATTGCCAATCATACAGTGCAAATTTTTCATATGAAATTGAAAGCACATGCACACTTAACTGAATTTATAATGAGTGTTTGTTTACAAATTGTAATGTCCAAATAAAGGTAAAATACAAAAAGATCATAAAAACTATGTACTAAAATTGTTGTCAATGTGAAGTTATATCATTTATCTGAAGATCTGTGCCCATATTACTGTATAAGCAATCAACAAGAGTATTGCCACATAAAGCCGTTTGAACAAATGCAGGTATGATTTACTTTCATTCCAGAAGCTTTGTATGAATGACTGGAATGAAGGTGAGCATAGAAACAATCACAAAAATAACATCGGAGCGAACCTAAGGTAGGCAGGACCATGCAAGCTGAAAAACAAACACTCGTTTAAAGAAGCACTCGTTTCAATTGACTATAGGCCAAAATAGTAATGAAACGAAATTGGTATGGGCCGAAATGTCCCGGAATCTACGCCACATGTAGGTCTGCAGTACGCCATGATCGCTAGATAACAAACGAGTTTATTTTCGTTCACGCTCACACGTTAACGGTGAATAGGATACTAAAGCATAGGAGAAAAAAGTTCGTTTGATACTGTTTACGTCTGTCACATACCTTTAAGGAGAGTATGTGTCTGTTGGCTGTATTGCACCTTTGGTGCGTTCCAGAACCCTCCTGACTCCGCATAATTCGCCATGTTTAAACAAACCACCGAAACTATGTGGGGAGCGGTTATTTTACATACATGACTTCCGGTCCTACAAAGGTCCTTCAAAAGGTAATTGTCGGAGTCAAGCTGAGTCCAGACAAAATTAACCAGTTGCAAAACTATCGCGTGATTAAACGACGTCGACGCGAAAAAAGCTCTTGAAAACATAAAAGGGGGAAAGAGCCCGGTAAAAAACAACACATTTTCCCACTAAGGTTTTTGTGTCTTCTAAAGTACAAAGCCTAAATTTGACTAACTTTTGAGCCATGATGACTTGACATATCGTCTTTGAAATGCTTTTAACAATTTGGAAAATCGTAAAGATTTTGTCATCTGTTAATGGGTTTACTTGACTTAATTCTGAGACAAATATGTACAGAACAGACCTTATTCAAACATATAAACTGCTGTATGGCATTGACAAAACTTCCAAACAAATCATCAACCTACGGGATGCTGCTGGTAATAGAGGAAACTGCCTTTAAAAAAAAAAAAAAATATATATATATATATATATAATAATAAAAGAGAAATGACACTACAAATAGTTTTTAACGTGCCAACCGGTTTCGCTTCCGCTCATCAGGGCAACGCTTTAATGAAACATCGTAACTAACGTCATTTTGACGTCATAGAACAACGGTTAAATACAGTTCAATTTTGGACGAAAAATGTTTATGAAATATTTTTCCTTTGATACTCTAGATGAAACGTCGGGTGATTTGCATTTAAAAAATGGCAAAATTGAAAATTTTGGATCTGTTTTACAACAACTATCTAAATGAGAACTCAATGGTATTTGTCTTGTTACAAGACTAGTACATTTTACGGTCTTCCAAAAATTCATAAAAGCAAAATAATTCAAAATATTTGTGACATTATTAATGAAGAGTATATTGAAAGTTTAGATCCAATGGATCTTCAAATGAGACCAATTGTCGCAGGACCTAACTGTGAAACTAGTCGATTAAGTTGTTTTTTAGATAAACTTTTAAAACCTTTTGTAAGTAAGGTCCAAAGCTATCTCAGAGATGACATAGATTTTCTTAATTTTCTACCAGAAACAGTTCCTATTAACACAATTTTAGTGTCATTTGATGTTGTTAGCTTGTATACAAATATTCCACACAGCTTAGGATATGAAGCAATTTCTTATTGGATGAAAAGATATCCAGATCTTATTCATAACAGATTTGACCAAACTTTCATATTGGAAAGTTTGAAAATAGTACTAGAAAATAAAAATTTTTCCTTTAATTCCGCATTTTTCAATCAGTGTAAAGGAACGGCCATGGGAACAAAAGTTGCCCCAACATATGCAACTTTAGTTTTAGGATATTTAGAAGAGATACTATATGAAAATATAAAAGAACTCAAAGACGAAAACTTTTCAGATTATATATGCAAACAATGGAAAAGATATCTTGATGATTGTTTTATTTTTTGGACAAAATCAAGTAATGATTTATCTGTCTTTAATGACATACTTAACTCGTTACATAAAGATATAAAATTTAAGATGGATATGAACTCAAATAAAATGCCTTTTCTAGACGTGTTAGTGATAAAAAATGGTTGTACAATTGTCACTGATATTTATTTCAAAATTACAGATTCTAAGCAATATTTGAATTTCAGGTCATGTCACCCAAAACATAACAAGGTCAACATTCCGTTCTCCCTAGCGCGAAGGATCTGCACAATAGTATCTGACAGAAAAATTCTACAGTTAAGATTACGTGAACTTGAAAACATTTTAATTGAAAGAAAATACCCTAAAGCAGTAATCTTAGCAGGTATAAATAAAGCTCTTAATATTCCAAGACATACTCTCTTACAGGTAAAGGTTAAACATGATGAAAATATAATGGCATATATTTCGACATTTAATCCTAAAAACAGAGAGTTATTTGGAATTATTAAGAATAATTTTGAAATTTTGGAAAATGATCGAACAATGTCACAAATACTAAGTAATACCAAATTAATTAAAGGTAAGAGACAACTTCCAAATCTTAAACAGATTTTGATTAAATCAGAATTCAAAGACAAAACTTCAAAATCTTCTGTGAAAAAATGCAATGAGTCCCGCTGTGGACTCTGTAAACATATTATCGAAGGAAATGAATTTAAAATCAAGGATAAAACTTTTACTGTTAAAGAAGATATGGATTGTAAAGTTTCTAACAGTTTGTACCTTTTAGTATGCAATGGCTGCCAAGAGTTTTATATTGGTCAAACAGGCGATAAACTTAGAAATAGAATTACAATACATAATCAACAGATTAGGGACCCTTCAACAAGACAAATACCATTGAGTTCTCATTTAGATAGTTGTTGTAAAACAGATCCAAAATTTTCAATTTTGCCATTTTTTAAATGCAAATCACCCGACGTTTCATCTAGAGTATCAAAGGAAAAATATTTCATAAACATTTTTCGTCCAAAATTGAACTGTATTTAACCGTTGTTCTATGACGTCAAAATGACGTTAGTTACGATGTTTCATTAAAGCGTTGCCCTGATGAGCGAAACCGGTTGGCACGTTAAAAACTATTTGTAGTGTCATTTCTCTTTTATTATATATTTTCTTGTTCCGGTATTATTCTTCTTTTTGCTATATATATATATATATATATATAAAAGGTTGAGCCATGATGTGAAAAAACATAGTTATATAGCTACTGAGTGGTGAATCTCTGGAATAATCTGGCAAACGTATTTGTTACGTCACCACCTTTGAACAGCTTTAAGTCTAGGCTAAATAAAAATTGGAAAGCTAAGAATAAATTTGAGACAGAGTGTTACAAATAAACATATACAGAGTAATATAAAATTTACTTTAAACTGCACATTAAGTATTTTTTATTTAAATAGTTGTTTAAATTGCTCATAATTATAGTTACTGTAAATCTAATATATTGTATATATGCACAATTTATGTAAATCATGCAAGAATTAATGTCTAGATCACTATGATAAATAAATACAGTGAAATGGTGTGTTACGTGGTAATATATTTAATAATAACCATGAATATACAGGAATAGTGAATAAAGCAATAAGAGTAGCAGGAATACATAATAGATCTGGGAAAACATCATCAAAACGGGCCTTTAGAAGCTAAATAGCTTATGTACAAGTGGCCTCGATTACTATATGAACTTTATGAATGTACCATAAGATTTCGTATACAGACTCATATTAATCTAACTGATTAAACATTTATGATCAAAATACGTAAGGACCTGTTTATCATAATTGAACACGAGTGCACGCGTGTAGTTCTTAGAACTATATATATGCGTTCAGGTAGTAATTAGCAAACAAATATTCTTTTGCCATAATGTTTTAGAAGGAGTCTGATGTGGACGGTTCAAGAGATTGCCTGCAAGACTGTTCATGAATGAAAAAGGAACATGATTGAAATTATCAATAATGCGAAGACGTTTTGACAAATTTGATCTACTATTTAAAGCCTCTACATATCCCAAATACCCATCCAGCCTACCCCAAGTCATATACTTTGTTATGGAAATTTTGGGTGTTTTGCAGCGTTTTCCGGTCATTAGGTGTTTTCTGGTCTTTCAAGTAAAAGGGTCATTAGAAAGACCGAAACAGCATCTTAAGAGCGGAAAACGCCGAAAATCGCAGCGAAACACACAAAAATATAGCAAAGTGCATACTGAAAGGGAGGGGAAGGGTAGGTGTAATACGATGGTTTTCGATGATAAAATGGTATGGAAAAGGATGCGGTAGCATCAATGGTATTTCATGGCGAGTTAAAGTGGTTTTCCGTGAGTATAGGTTGATACCTTCCTTCAACCTATACTCGCGGAAAACCACTTTAACTCGCCATGAACCTTTTCCATACCATTTTATCCTCGAAAACCATCGTATTACACCAAAAATGTGGTAATAAAAAGCATGGGTATAGGGGTTTCGTTTTCTTAGAGTTATCTGGTCATTAGGGTGTAGGATTGGGGTAGGATGTTACCCCTTACTTTCCTAGAACCACCCAAATATGCCAGAAAGCACAACTGATGATACCTCATCTGCTATAGTAATCCTTCCGCCGAAAACCACTTTAATATGCGGGAAAACATCATGCATTGATGAAACTGTACATCTGATTCTAGTGATCGTTTCTCCGAAAAACATCTAAATTTATAAATACGCAGGATTGTCCGTTGCAAACAGGGTAAATTCTGGGGAGGGATATGGTACTGATATTTTAAATAGTACTACATAAACTTGTTCTACTGAACTGCCGAAAAAAACCTTTAGAAGTTTGTCGGCAAAGACTGGAAAGGGCAAAGTGTGGTAGATTGGTTTGGGTTTATGGTTAGAGAAGGGACCGTTGTGAGAAGTATGATCATATTCTCAATAAAAATTTGCAATACAGTGTATATTTATATAGCTGGTAGTATTGATACTACCTTTATTTAGATATATAAAGTAATGAATTTACAGATTTTATCTACTATTGACTCTGTGTTCGGATCCTTTTGATATGCATGCTTGCTGCAACCAGGGATCTTACACAATGTGTATGAATATGATCCCTGCTGCAAGCCGCCTTACGCCGAAAAACGCCTTGTAAGTGCAAATGCAAAAAACTGCCAAAGGTAATTATTATAACAGAAAAAAAAAGTCCACAGAAGAGCAAACTGTTATGTCAAAACTATAAATCCATAGAAAATAACCCGAATTGAATAAGAAAAATCATCTTGCCATAGATCACCTCATGAATAAAGTTGTTAGATACAAGTAATGACGTAGATCTAGATCTAGACTTGTAAAACAATATGGTTGAAGTTATTACACCCTTGAAAAGGCATGAAGTGTTTCAAAACTCTTGAAAGAGGCCATACAGCTGAAATAATGAACAACAAAGTGTTTTATTGGAGAGGTCACCAGACTTCTCCAACAGTGGTGAGTTTAAAAGGCAGACTGCCACAGAAATCACTGTCTAAATCCATTTGTTTTTGCGAAATTGTTCTGAAACACAGTCTATTTCGTCATGGTTTTATAAACAAACCGAAATAAAAAAACTGAAATAGGAAATAAACGGTTTCTTTTTTTTTTATATGACGGATTTCCAAAAAGATTTATTATACTATATTGATTGTAAATGATCTCTCCAATAAATGCAATAAATCTGAGCAAAGAGAAACAAATTTCGTTAAAAAGAAAAGAGAAACAACACCGCGGGAAAAGATCACGTGACTTGATACTATCTGGAGAATTCGTACCCTGGAGAACTCATACCCTAATCGCGAAAGCACAAGTTCTCTGGAGAACTCGTACCCCACAAATAGATATAAATAGGTTGATCAGTATGTCTTCAAGTTCTATTTTTCAAAATTGACCAGACTCTTGCATTTTTCTCAGTTTTATACAAAAATTCTGTGGATTTATAATGATATAGATTTGATGAAATAACAACAGAGTTGCCTCTATTATGCGGGATTCCGAGAATCCCGTGAAAATCAACTAATGAGCGGGAAAAAAGACCTGCCCAATGTACCCTACACCTCAAAAGAGTCTGTGGTCCTTTGGTTTTGGGCGGATTGCGCAGGCTAACATGGGTCAATACTTTTTGCAGATGCATTAAGCACCCTTTTCTCAGAGCATGGCTCATTTATCTACTTTCTTAAATTTTGAACGTTTAGACAAACAACCTCTTCGTTTTACGCGTCTGCAGCAGACAACTTTTCAAAATATTGTGGGAAGTGGAGAAGCTGCTATTCACTGCAGTTTCTTCCTTTGTCACAATGGTTTCCATCGCATCAAAGCACCATCTTCCACATTAATTATCAAAGTTTGAATTGTCGTCTGCATGCCTTTTCTGTTTGGGACAGTCCAAAAATTGCTGTTTGTTAAAGGATTAAAAAATGTTACATTTATTTTTAACATGTCTGGTATTATGTATAGGCCACCTTTATTTATTGTCATCAGGTAAGATTCTTGCATATTCAGTGGAATTAGCATATCGTATCAAATTTTAATTGAACGATTTCTCCTTTCCAAAAATATTTTGGCTTATCTGAGCACATATTACATACATTTATTAGAGGTTTGTTCCTTTTGAAAAAGAGCCAAATGGGTCATCATCTTAAGTTTTGTGTCCTTGAATTTTGAAAACAAAAATGCATTTCTGAGCATGTTAATAGCATATGGCCTACAATTCCTAGAATATTATAACAATATGGAACATGTACTGTTTTGTGCCTTTACACCAGCAAAATTGAAAAAAAAAAAAGATGTTTTTTTTTTGTTTGTTTGTTTTTTTTTTTTTTTTTTTTTCTCATTCATTTAATTCCTAACTTGTTTGTTTACATCTACCAAAATATATTGAAATCAAAAGCTAATAAACTATTTGAAAACATTGATGCCGACCTCTCCTGGCTTCTTTTTTAAAGAAGCCAACTTGTTCACTCCTGAATCAGTATTAAATTTGGCGCGTAATTGGGCGTGAGATAATTCAGTAACCGCCCACTTTATAATCACATGACCTGCATTCGGAATGCTCTACTAGATATCTTCGTTTGTCAACATTGAAAATAGCTGCACGTAGGGAAAGAAAACGATCACAAATGGAACTTTTACCGAAGAAAGAGACTGAGGCTCTTCGTAAACAATATATAGGGTAAGTATATTTGGATATTCATGAAACCAGAGCTGCCCCAATGTGTCAGTTTAGTTTCTTCAATTCTCAATGGCTTTTAATCCCTACTGTGACCCTCGTTGTAAGTTGCAGATGCTGGAAATGAATTTCGAATAATTCTTACTGAATCATGTAAAACACTCTAACATCCTCCAATTCGTCAGTTTTTGAATAATATGAGATCTATGAAGACGACCTAGATACTTTTTTATTATGTAAAATGCTACAGTATGGTCTAAATATAGACATTGACCTTGGCACTGAAAGTGAAAGCAAAAAAAAATATGGTATAAAACTGTCAGTAGGCTAATATCCCGCTCCAAGATTATCATTATACTTCATTGATAATCTTGTAACGGGATGTTGATGACTTTTTCGATCAAATGAAGGTAAAGAAGAACATAAATAGCCTGCACTTTTTGTTTCTCGCTTTCCACTCGAATCATATAGATACATTATTAATTATTGGTTAAGAACTCATGAAGTTCACTCGTGATATCTGCTACATCAGTAAGGTTGTGTTCTCTTCCATTTCCTACACTAATGACATACTGTTGGTAAATTAAATGACTGCAACATTTGACAGAATGAAAGAGAGAAATTGATAGTGTGTAATAGTGTGTATTAGCCTGTTATGAAACAATTCAGTGCTTTTACAACAGTATGGAAGAAGGTCTTGAAAACATTGTAGGAGAAACTGCTGGTAATGGCAATATTTCCATTTGCCAAAAAGCTTTATACCTTATCAAAGGTGAATCCCATAGGAAACTTCAACCTTTTTCATCTTGGATAGACTTTATAGCCTGCCATCAAACAAAAAGATGTATGCACATTACTTTTGATAAGAAATTGAAAGCAGACTTAACTAAAACTGAAAGTAAACTACTGGATGCCATTAATTTAGCACATCACTTTCTTTAAATTTTAAAATTTGCAGCAGACAACTTTGAAAAGAATACTTTTATAGTCATCACATATTTATGGATCCATAAAATCTATTTTGTATACCAACCGACTATACCATGAGGTGCACTGGTCCCTTGGCATGCAGAAAATTGACCAATAGCAACAAGTTTCAACCTAGGTCAGCCTACAGCTGACTGATCAGAGTTGATACTTTTTCCAGATGCATTAAGCCTCCTTTTCACAGAGCATGACTTGATATGAAAATGGTTCAAAAGGGGTCTGCTTCAAGTCTGCAGGATGTAGCTTGATCAACCCTGTGTTGATTCTGTGTTTTCACAACTTTGAGGAAGGAGGCTTTTAAAATCTGTTGGAACAAAAAAGGAGGAGACACTTGAAACCAGCATTTTTCTTCCTTTTCCTATAATATTTTCTGCCCTAAACAAAAACTACTTCTGCCATTTCAGGTACATGTAATTTATCATCTGCACATGATTTCTGTTTGGATGAACAAAAAATTTTGTTGATTTGTAAAAGGAAACTTCAGCTCATTTATAGCAGTTTCAAAATTATATATCCTCAGTAAATGCTTTGAATTAAGAGGAGCCTAATATTTTTCTTAAGTGAAAGTGTTAACTCTTTACCACACAATCCCGAGTTAAAACAACCCTGAAAAAGAAGGCTTTTGAAAACATTGTGGAAAAAGGAGAAAATGCTGGTAACCAGCATTTTCTCCTATTCCCGCAATTTTTTCTACCCTATCAAAACCAGGAAATCACCATTTTAGCTAGATTTAAAATGTCTTCTACAAACGCTTTCAATTTGGTTCAGTCCAAAATTTTGTCATTTGGTAAAGAGTTATGGTAAGTGATGAATTTCAGATATAAGATTATAATATGGTTTCAATCTATATTTCAGAGATAACTGTCAGCTTTTCTTCTCCTCTAATCCTCTTAAGATTACCAGAGCAAGTGGGCAGTACATGTATGATGAAGGAGGAAACCAGTATCTAGACTGCATCAACAATGTGTGCCATGGTAAGAAGTTTTTTTATTCAGGGTAGGTCCAGATTTGATGGGGGTCATCAAACCCCACATGCATTATTAATAAGTATTATCATTATTTTTTGTTATTTCTTAACTTAACCCTTTACCACACAGTGCCGTTCTTTAACCATCTTGAAAAAGAAGACTTCTGAAAACATTGTGTGAAAAGGAGAAAATGCTGGTAACCAGCTTTTTCTCCTTTTCGCACAATGTTTTCTACACTATCGATGACAGTTTTCACAATTTTAAAGATATTTAAATGGCTTCTACATTATGCTTAGGGTTTGGATAGGTCTAAAATTGTTTGTAGTGTGGTAGAGGGTTAAAACCAGTGTTTTGAAAACAATCCTAATCATTTGAGCTACATTTCACTCTTTGCCAAATGACAAAATTTTAGACCGGTCCAAATTGAAAGCATTTGCAGAAGACAAAATAACTGTGATTGAAAAATTGAAATTTGTTTTGGGAAGGGTAGAAAACATTGTGGGAAAAGGAGAAAATGCTGGTTACCAGCATTTTCTCCTTTTCCCATAATGTTTTCAAAAGGCTTCTTTCACAGGGTCGTTAAAAGTCGGGATTGTGTGGTAAAGAGTTAATGTACTGTATGCGACTTAATTCAGTATAGATCTATAGACATAGCTTACTCAATTTTTTTTTTTTTTCATAAAGAGTTCAAGTTTTTGTGGCAATAATATCCAAGTCTTATTGCTCCATATCTTCAGGTTCTGTTTTTATAGCCCTGATGACGTGGGCTTTCGAAAACATTGCGGAAAAAAGCAGGTAATGCTGGTAATCTTTTTTTTTTTAATTTTAAAGACGAGGTCTGTCAGTCTATCGTGTTAGCCACATTTATTATTTTGTCTGCAAGTGCTTTGAATTTGGACTATTCTATAAATTTGTTATTTTGCAAAGGATGAATGAGATACTGAAGCCTAAAGAACATAGAAATTGCAATACACAGGCCTTTCTTGTACCGAGATACCTTCTTCATTTTGTTCCACAGTGAGAGCCCCAGTGTGGATCTCATTTCATATTCATAAATCAATATCAGATTTTATTTACAACATCGTGTATTTTGAATGTACTGAAATCTTTACCACAGGCACCAAATAATTGAAAGCTTATTTTTGCAGACGACAAATCAAATGTGGCTCAAATGGATTGTGGATGATCTTTGAAAGGGTGGTAAACATTGTGTGAGGAATTTTCTGCTTTACACACAATGTTTTGTACCATTCAAAAAGTAAATTCAGTCCTTCAGTCACATTTATTGTGTTGATTGCAAATGCTTTCAGTTTGGAGAAATAAAAAAAAAATGATGTTTGACAGAGTTAACCTTTTTTACCAAACAGTCCTGAGTTTTAATGATCCTGAGGAAGAAGTCTTTTGAAAACATCATGGGAAAAGGATAAATGCTGGTCACTGGCATTTTCTCATTTTTTTTTCCCAAGATGTTTTGTACTCTTTGAAGAATTAATTTCATGTTTTGAGCAACATTAAATTTTACCAGTAATTTGTCATTCTGTAAATGCTTTCAATTTAGTCTAAAATTTTGTCGTTTGGTAAAGAGTAATCTTTTTATCGTACAATGAAGTTTAGACTCAACCAGTCTGAAAGCTGTTGCAGAGAGTAAATTAAATGTAGATCAAAAGATTATGTCTGTATTTGATACAGGTAGGGTAGAAAACATTGTGGGAAAAGGAGAAATTGCTGGTTACCAGCATTTTCTCCTTTTCCCACAATGTTTTCAAAAGCCCTGTGCTTAGGGTTGTTAAAACTCGGAAATGTGTGGTAAAGGGTCAAAAGATAGTTACAAATACAAAAAACATTTAATATTATTCAAGATCACACTTGGCTGAACAGTTCAACTTTCTTATTTAAAATGTGTCAGACCAATAGGCTTGAGGTAACCCTTGAAGTACAAAGGATATCTTAATTGCTTTTGCATACAGTGTAGATGAAAAGAGCAGACTGCATGTTTTATGCAGTCTGCTCTTGGATCTCTGTGTCTTGGAAATGGGAGAGATATTTCTGACAAATGACTTGAAATTGTAACAGTTTTGGCCTTTTCAACTGCCTGAATGTGATCATTACCCTTTTTAGCTCACCCGCGCACAAAGTACGAGGGACACTTTTTAAGTTCGTAGAGTAAGCCTATAACTTTTTAACGCGATTATGAAGTTGCATGATTTTTTACACAGAACTTGCGTAATCATTCCTCTCTCGAACGGTGTCACGGTATGCGGCACACGAGGTCCACGTGCGTGCTGTGCTGGGTATTTTCAACACATGGTTTTATACACTATAGTAAAATATAGTGTTCAATATGGATGGAAAAATCTTTGAACAGAGGGTATATTGTAAGATTCGAGCACAGCTTGGGTTTCCGCCAACTGAAATTCATGCTGATTTGCAAAAAGTTTATGGGAATGGTGCTTTAAAATATGCTACAGTTTGCAAGTGGGTACGTCGTTTTAATGATGGTCGGGAGTCAATTGAAAATGACCCTTGGGTGGGTAGGCCAGTTTCCGTTTTGACGGAAAAGAACGTTGCTACTGTGAAAACGTTAATTGAGGAAGACGCACGTTATGCTGTGCAAGAGATAGAAGAATTAAGTGGCATTCATTCGTCAAGTGTTTTGAAGATCTTACGTGAACGACTTGGGCTACGTAAGATCTGCGCGCGCTGGGTGCCCCATTTGCTCACTGACGAGCAGAAACAAAGTCGGGTTAGACTTGCATCCCAAGTTACAGAAAAATATGATAAATGTGACCCACGTCGTTTGGAAGAGATAGTTACAGGTGATGAAACCTGGATCTATCATTTTCAACCCGATTCTAAGGCTAAAAATAAGGTTTGGGTTTCATCTGAGGGCGACAGACCTGTCATTGCGCGCCGTTGCAAAACATCAAATCGCATGTTGTATGCGATATTCTTTGATTCGAAAGGTCCAGTCCTTCAAATTCCAGTCCCGAAAGGTAGTTCTGTCACTGGAAAGTTTTACAGAGAAAGTGTTCTTACTCAACTTGCTGATTTCTATCAGAAACGCAGACCGCGCACCGGTGTCCGCGGCATCAGATTACTCCATGATAACGCACCGGCCCATAAATCCACTATGGTACAGGAATATCTGAAAGAATCTGGGCTCGATGTCTTAGATCATCCCCCATACAGCCCTGACCTGTCCCCCTGTGACTTTTGGTTGTTCCCAAGACTAAAGGAAATGCTGGCAGGGCACCGTTTTGAATCCCGTTGTGGTATAGGCAGTGCGGTCTACCAGTGTCTGCAACATATACCTAAAGAGGACTACCGGGCGGCGTTCCGGAAATGGGTAGATCGGTGTAAAATGTGTGTGGAGGCAGACGGGGCATATTTCGAAGGTCTTAGATAAATAAAATTTTGATATTTCAAGCGGTTTTAAAAAGACCGCCCTACTCTACGAACTTAAAAGGTGTCCCTCGTACTCAAAGTGAGCTTTTGTGATCATTCTGTGTCCATCATTGTGTCATCTGTCATCCAGGCATCAACAATTACCCTGTGTGCACCCTACAGGTTGTATTTCAGTCCAATACTCTTGGAACTTGGTCAGAATGTTTGTCCTGATAACATCTTGGACAAGTTTGAAATTTTGTCACATCAGGTCAGAAAGTAGGTCACTGGCACAAATCGTAGAAAAACCTTGTTTAGAGGCCATATTTTCAGTCTGATACTCATGAAAGTTGGTCAAAATGTTTTGTCTTGATTGAATCCCAAAAGAGTTTGAAATTTGGTCCCATCAGATTAAAAAGTAGGTCACTGAATGAAATCTTAGAAAAGCTTTGTGAGGGCTCCAAAGGCCACATTTTCATTCTGATACTCATGAAAGTCTGTCAGAATGTTTGTCTGGATGATATCTAGCACACTGTTAAAATTAGGTCACATAGGATCAAAAAGTAGGTCACTGGCATAAATAAAGAAAAACATTGAGTGCACTCTAGAGGCAACATTTTCAGTCTGAGACTGATGAAATTTGGTCAGAATGTTTGTCTTGATAATATCTCAGACTAGTTTGAAAATAGGTCACTTCAGATCAGAAATAAGGTCCTTGGGACAAATCTTAGGTTACATCTTAGAAGAACCTTGTGTAGTGTAAACGCAACATTTTCAGTTGGATACTCATGAAAGTTGGTCAGAATGTTTGTCTTGATGATTTCTAGTACAAGTTTAAAATTAGTTTACCTAGGGTCAAAAAGTAGGTCACTGGGACAAATCTTAGAAAAACCTTTTTTCCACTCCAGAGGCCATACCTTCAGTCCTATACTCAAGAAACTTGAACAGAATATTTTGTCTTGATGATATTTTAGGCAGTTTGAAAGTAGGTTGTATCAGACTGAAAAGTAGGTCTCTGGGAGGAATCTTACAAAAACCTTGTCTCAGTTGGTAGCGTACAGGACTTGAGAACAGGAGGTCACTGGTTCAGTCCACGGCTAGGCCAATTTCTTTCCAAGGATTGATGATAGTCATCGCGACAGGATTCATTCCTCTCTCACCGCTGACCATTGTTTTGACGATGGTTATGGGGAAAGCAGCCAGTGGCTTGGAAAGAATATTGTGCAGAGTACTGGTAAATGAAACTCCAGGAAAGCATGGATAGATACACTGGCAGCCGTGATATAACTGAAATAATGTTGAAAACGGCGTTAAACACCATACAATCATACAATCAATCAAAACCTTGTGTGCACTCTTGGGGCCACATTTACAGTCATATACTCATGAAATTTAGTCAGAATGTTTGTTTTGATGACATCTTGGACAAACTGAAAATTGTGTCATGTCAGGTCAAAAAGTAGGTCACTGGGATGAACCCTAGAAAAACCTTGTGTACTCTAGAGGCAACATTTTCAATCCCATACTCATGGAAATTGGTCAGAATGTAAGCTCTAAATTTGGTCATTTCAGAAAGTAGACCTGCCCCTGGGAAAATCTTATAAAAACCTTGGGTGCACTTTTGAGGATACATTTTCAATCTGAGACTCATACAATTTGATCAGAATGTTTATCTAGATAATATCTTGAACAAGTTTGAATTGGGTCATGTTGGGTCAAAAAGTAGGTCACTAACCATCATGTGTTCAAAAACTTTTACATCATCACAACTAGGATGTCTTCAACTTTATCAATCCTAGATGACCTTACATCTAGCCTATGTGAAAGGCTTATTGCCAATGGCCCTCTTGTTTGTTGTTCTTAAGTGGCAAATCTCTGTCAGAAAAAAATGATATACATTGACATTGTGGACATTCTATCTATCAATCCTGTGTTTTTTAAACCCATGAAGACAAGCATGTCAGGGCTGTTGAAAACATTGTGGTTAATAGACAAAATCTGATAACCAGCGTCATTTCCATTTTGCAATGTAGTACATTTTCAAAAGCCAGTCCCTTTATTTGAGGGACATTTAACTCTCGCCAACGACAACATTATAGGCCTGTCCAAATTAAAAGCATTTACAGATGACAATTTAAATGTGGCTCAGATAATGAAAAATAATTGCAAAATTCATGCTTTGAAAATGAGGGAGTCAAAATTCTTGTCACTTGGTACAGAGTTTATTCCAACAAAGAATTCCCTACCCTTGTAGACTGTGTCAATATGTGTGTGTTGTATTTGCAGTTGGACATTGCCACAAAGATGTTGTTGAAGCAGGTTATAAACAGATGCAAACCCTCAATACAAACAATCGCTTTCTCCATGACAACATCGTGAAACTGGCTGAAAGAATCTCTGCAACTCTCCCAGAGCAGTTAAATGTTGTGTATATGTGTAATTCAGGGTAATGTCTCCAGATGGATGAGTATGTTATTATTTCATGCTTTTCGGTAGTTTATCGAGAAATAATGCTGGATTATGGTTTGATCTTTCATGGTTACGACCAGTGAAAAACACCAATTTTATATTTTCTAACTCTTCACTTGAAGGCAGAAGCAATAGTTCCCGCACACTAGTTACCTAGGTAAACAACATGTCCCATTCAACCAGAGGGAAGTGGTGTAATTTACACACATTTACCCTATATTTCTCACGCTTTACGTAATAATGGTAATGGGTTGTTATGTGAGGGAGGTATGCCAAGGAGGGATTACAGTTGTCTGGATTTTGATGAAAGTCCCAACAAAAAAGGAATTAGAAGCATGAAATAAATAGAATATTTGTTTTTCACAGTGAAAGATCGAAATCTGTTTCATTGAGTGAAAATCATCGGTAATATTTTCACTTGTGGCACTGCTTGTGAAAATATTACTGATGATGTTCACTCATTGAAATAAATTTCAATCTTCCACAGAAAATATCCTCTATTTATTGAAAAAAGATTCATTTCCCAAAACAATGTACTAGTTGAAAATTTACCAGACAACAAAATTTTGGACTTTTCTAAAGTAGAAGTATTTGCAGAGGAAAAATTAAAATATGGCTCAGATGGTGTAAATTGTTTTTGAAAGAGTAGAAACATCATCGGAAAAGGAGAAAGTGCTAGTTACTAGCATTTTCTCTTTTTCCCGTAATGTTTTCAAATGCCTTCTTTTTCAAGGCTTTGGATTGTGTGGCAAAGAGTTAAGATGCATGGTTCACCAAGTGGTAATATTATATACGGTAGGTCTTAACATAATGAGCGCTGAATAACCGTTACATTTAAAATCTAGAAATAATCTTGACCTAACTCTATGAGCCATGCTCTGAAAAAGGCAGGTTTAATGCTTGGCCTATTTTTTTTATTGTGGGGAAAGCTACTTTTCCCACTATGTTTCGAAAAGCCTTTTTCATCAGGGTTGTTTAACCCTTTACCAGACGACAAAATTTTAGCCTTGTCCAAATTGAAAGCACTTGCAGACGACAATTTCATTGTGGCTAAAATGGTGCAATTTTTCTTTGAGAAGGTAGGAAACATTGTGGGAAAAGGAGAAAATGCTGGTTACCAGCATTTCCTCCTTTTCCCACAATGTTTTCAAGGACTTCTTTCACAAGGTCGTTAAAAGGCGGCATAGTGCTGTAAAGGGTTAAACACGGGATTGTTTGGTAAAGAGTTAGCTGTTTACCAGAATAATAAACATTTGGACTTTTCCATACTGCAGACAAACTGCATATGACTCAAATGGTTGGATTTGTCCTTGATTGCTTAGAAAACTTTCTTGGAAACGGGAAAATGCTGATCTCTTCAGGGTCCTTTAAACATGTTTGTTTTTTTCTTTCGTAAAGGGTGAAGAATGTGTCACACTAAAATGGCTCTGAAGCAGAAGTTTCAGTATAAGACATTTTAACCCATTCCCAGACAACAAATTTTGGCTCCTCCCAAATTGAAAGCATCTGCAGACGACAAATTTGAAAGTGGTACATAATTATGAATTTAAGGTTTCTTGACAGCGTTGAAAACATCGTGGGAAAAGGAGAAAATGCTGGTTACCAGCATTTTCTCCTTTTCCCACAATGTTTTCAAAAAGGCCTCTTCCTCAGGGATGTGAAAACATGGGATTGTTTGGTAAAGGATTTACATAGGGAGGCTTTCAAGGATAACTGGATACAAAAATGGTCTGTGAAGATCCGGTTTGAATTGCCAGTGCATGGTCTGATTTATATTTCCTAAACTAGATGGGGAAGATTAACTCTTTACTTCACAGTTACATATTTTAACATTCCTGGGGGTAAAGACTTGAAAACCTTTAGGAATCAAAGGACTCAAAGTCCTGGAAAGTGGATTTGTGGAGTGGCATAAAGAGGTTATATGTTGTAATAAGAAAAATAACATCACATGCAACACATGTACAATCATTTTAAAATGGAGTTATCAAGGACAGGGAAAGTCAAAACTGTTCTGCCGAGGGGGCAGTGCAGTAACGGTTGTTCTATTACTGTTGAAGGAGTGGCAATTTGATCTGTCAATCTTATGCAGTTTTTTGCCGGTATCAGATTTCTGAAAAAATATGTATACATGTGTAGGACAGTATATACGGTAGTGACAATAGCAAGGTTGAGGTGTGTTAGCTAAAACTGAAAGTAGACTGGGTAGAACGCAAGCGTGAATGACAGTATATTTGGTTCAAACCAAACCGATATTATAGTACATTGTGAGCACAAATGTGTCGTTAGGCATGATGTATTTGGTTCCTGTCAGAATGATCACAGTAAGCGGATTTGCTATACAAATCTGCTAAAAAGGAGATATGTTGGTAACCTGCATTTTCCCACAATGTGTTCTACCCTTCCCGCCTAAAAAAATCAGTGTTCGAGTCAATTATTTCTTTGTCTGCAAATGCCTTCAATTTGGCCTTTTGGTGTATAGTTAGCTCACAAAGTGCTGATTCTAGTTTATTGTGCTTTTGTTGACAGTGTAGATCAAGATCAGACTTAATAGAATGTACAGTCAAATCTTTGATTTTCACTATCTACTACTATTGTACATAAATATTTTAACTAAAACAACTTTCTTCTTGCAAAATTCCATTTCATGAATTCTTTATCAGATGACAAAATATGAGCCCTGTCTGAATCAGAAGCATTTGCAGACAACAAAATAATTATCATCCAAAACACAGATTTTGTCTTTCAAAGAATAGAAAATATTGTGGAAAAAGGAAAAAATGCCGGTTACCAGCATTTTCTCTTTTTCCCACAATGTTCTGAAAAGCCTTCTTTCTTTGGGTTGTTGAAACACAGGAATGCTTGGTAAAGGGTTTATTTAGGGTTTGACAGATGAAAAGTAGGACATGCTCACAGAGCATACATTCTGATCTTTGATTTACAGTGTCTGCTTCCATGTTACACATTCTGGCCAAACCAACCTTGAAATATACTCCTTAAAAAGAATTAAGGACCACAAAATAGAAGGGCAATGATTCCATCAATTTTTATTGCTAATAACAAAATAATATTTGATATCAGGTGCTAAATGTCTCTTATAAACAAATGTAAAGGTATGCAACAACAAACAGCGATAGTAAATACACTGGAGATGAAAAGGTGATGTCACTATCAAAAAGAAATCAACATTTGCCATGTGGTGGGTGGGGTATAAAATTTTACAAAAAGTGTCCAAACACATTAAATTTCACACCATAACTAACATCAGTACCACCTCTAGCATCAATAACAGCCCTACACCTGGATTTAAAGCTGCGAATTAACTTTCTGATCGTAGGACGAGGGACTCGTGTCCACTCTTCAATGAGTGCATGCGCCAGTTCCCCCTTGGTCTGTGGATGATTAATTCTGGTACTGATCTGTCTCTGGAGTATGTCCCATATGTGCTCTAATGGATTAATGTCCAGGGATCATGCAGGCCAGTCTATGCATTCTATTCCCTCGCATTCTAAGTACTCCGTGACCACACGGGCCCGGTGCAGCCAAATGTAATTGTCCATCAGCACAAAGTCCAGACCTGCAGCACCAGGTTAGGGCCTTGCAAATTCGTGTAAGATCTCATTCACATAACATACACCTGTCAAAGCACTGTTTTGGATGATTTACAAATCTGTAGACCCTCCTAACAGGCCCCACCCCAAACCAGCACTGACAGACCACTAAACCTATCGTGTTCTTGAATACAACAGTCTCGGAATCTGTCATTTTTCTTTCACCACACACGTCTCCTGTATCATAAAAGTCAACACAAAACCTTGATTCATCTGTGAACAGAATAGAGCTGCAACAACCTCTTGTCAGACGTTCAACAACAGAGCCAGTGTCCAGGTACCTCCTCCATACATAACCAACCACTGTATGACAAATGTTAAACTGACGACCTACGTGACATTGCATCTGTCTGGCCAATAGCATTCCAATGATGCGTTCCATGTCACCATCTGGTAAATGTCTCCTTATGGGCATTCTGGTCCTATACCTGCTTTTAAAGTGAAAAAAAACTACCCCAACCTTACACAAAAAATGTCCTGAACGAGTAACACTACAAAACTGCCAGCTACAATGGATGTTTAGAAACAGCAAATTGCCGGGTGATCCATTCAAAAACAAAATATATGATTTTCCTGTGCAGTTACACACAGTTGATTGTTTTCTTTATTTCTGCAATAGCTTAAAGTAATTAGTACCTCAATGGATGAAATGCCAACATCTGAATAGGTAGAAAATATGGATTTGAAATTGTGGTTCTTGAATATTTTTGAGCAGTGTAGCTATGTTTTGGCAGTTTGTTCTTCTTTTGGAAAGTTCATTTCATTACTTCAGGGCATGGAACGGCTAAAAAAATGTCAACCTCCCACTGTACAAGTTTAGAAAATAACAAAGATAAATTCTGAACTGAGTCATTGAACTGAAGTATTCTTACACTTATGCACTTAATCGTGATCCTAGCAGGGGCCAAACCTTAGCCCAGGCACTCCAAACTCTATCAAGACATAATGCAGTGATGTATCTAGGAATGATGAATTAAATGTAGTTCAAGTGATGGGCGATGTCATTGAAAGGTTAGAAATCATTGTGGGAAAAGAAGGAGAAAATGCCAGTTACCATCATTTTATTGTTGACTTGAGGGAACAGGCATGAAGAGTAAAATAATTTTATCTAACTTTTTGTCTTCTTCTATGTACATCAGAAATGAAATGCCTTGCCCTAATTGTTGAGATTTTGACAAAGATGACAATTCACAATTATTGTAAGTCACACAGAGTTAAATAGCCATTAGGAAAGGCTATTTTTTTCCCCCCCATTTTTTTTTTACCTTGATGAATAAGGCTTGTCAAGTGTGTGGAGGAGAAAAGTTTTTGCAAGTAAAATGGTAAAGATTTTTGTCCTCAAAATGACCCTGAACCCATTAATTCTTCACCACACAATCCTAAGTTTTAACTACCCTAAGGAAGAAGGATTTTGAAAACATTGTGGAAAAAGGAGAAAATGCTGGTAACCAGCATTTTCTCCTTTTTCCCCAATGTTTTCTACACTTCTGAAGAGAAATTTCAGTTTTCGAGTCACATTTACTTTGTCATCTGCAAATGCAGAATTTGGACAAGTCTACCTTTACGTCACACGGTATAGATTTAAGTTGGCATTAACTCTTTACCAGATGACAAAATTATAAATCTGTCCAAATTGAAAGCAATTGCGGACAACAAGTAAAATGTGTTTAAAATGGTTGAATTTACCAGTATTTTCTCCTGTTCCCACAATGTAATCACAAGCCTCCTTCAGGGTCATTTATACATTGGATTGTTTAGTAAAGAGATAAGTGACTAACTTCAGACAGACTTAAAGCTTTTATGCTACAGGTAGTAATTATACAGTGGGAAAGCATCTGATAGAAATTAAAATCTTAGAATTAATATTTCTGTATTAAGTATGAAAAATTTTAGAGGGGAAAAAAGCTACTGCTTGTCTCCAGCAATTGTTCATTTTTCCACAATGTCTGGCCACACTGTAATTTGCAGAGGCATGAAAGCATTATCGTACAGAAGTGGGTTAATCTTAGACAAAGTCTGAAAGAGCAAGGTGAACAACCTTTAGACCATGATATTGTATAGTGTACAGCTGAAAAACAATCCCTCTAGAGAGTTTAACTCTTTACTAAATGACAAAATCATTTACTCAGCCAAAGTGAAAGCATTTGCCGGCGACAGATTAAATGTAGCTAAAGTGATAATTTCTGACTTTGTCAATGTTGAAAACATAATGGGAAAAGGAGAAAATGCTGGTTACCAGCATTTTCTCCTTTTCCTATAATGTTTTCAAAAGCCCTCTTCTTCAGGGCCATTAAAAATTCAGGACTATGTGGTAAAAGGTTAAAATTTTACCCTTAAAGCACCTTTCACAACTATAATTGCCTTTGTGGCCAGTGTAGGTCAAGATCAGGCTGCACAAAATGTGCAGCCTTATATTTGATCTACACTGTCTGTTTTGCTGAAACACTGTAGACAAAACCAAACATGAAATCGAAATTATTTGGGTCATATTTCTAGGATAAATATGTCTGATAGGTTTATTCGGCCCTCAGGGTTAACATGTTGCTGTTGTCCCAGACTTTGTTCACTATATTCCTAGAGTCAGTCCATTTTAGCAATACAAACTAAAGCCACTCTCTCATTATCTTGGCGAGAAGTATTGAAGCATAATTTCTTGTTACTATTAGAGAATGTAGATATCAGTCATCACGTTGATTAACCCTTTTAATGACCCTGTGGAAGAAGGCTTTTGAAAACAATGTGGAAATAGGGGAAAACGCTGGTTCCCAGTAATCTTCCCCCCATCCACAATCTTTTCTTATCTTTTATGAACAAATTCTATTATTTAAGCAACAGCTGATTTGTTGTCTGCAAATGATTGCATTATTGACAAGTCTAGATGTATATGGTCTGATATAGAGTTAACCCAGGGTTTTCCCTGGATTTTGTCAAATGGGGTCATTTGACTCCTTTCAAATGATTTTAAGAAGGCAGACATGCAAATTTTTGGGGACATTCAGACAAGTTAGGGGTCCAAATTCAAAGAAACAGGTGGTCATGGATAGCCCTGGTTAACTCTTTACCAAACAACTCCCAGTTTCATGAACTGAAGAAAAAAGACTTTCAAAAACATTTTGGTCTTTTTGTGGGAAGAGCATACACTGTTTTTCTCACAATATTTTTTACCGTATCTAGGAAAAAAATCTTGTAATTCAAGCTGTATTTAATTTCTTGCCAACAAATGCTTTCAGTGTACAGAGGTCTTAATGTTTCCGTGCGGGTAAAAACTTAGGTACCAGTAAGTCTTATCTGTACTGTCATAAGTATGTCATGAATTATTACATGTATTTTTTTTAATCTTCTGTTGAAGGTCAGAGGCCAATGATCTAGCTCTGAGACTTGCCAAGCATTACACAAAGGCCACAGAAAATATCACTCTAGACCAGTGAGTATTTTATATCGAAATAAAGAGCAAATTCGTCCCTTTACCATCAATTTCCTTGCTTTAATGAGTTTAATGGCCTTCAGAAAAGAGGCCTTTAAAAACATTGTGGAAAGAAGAGAAAATGCTGATAACCAGCATTTTCTCCATTTCCCACAATGTTTTCTACTTTTACAAAGACGAATTCTGTGAAAACCACAGGCAGAATTCAGTAAATGACATTGAAATAAGTTTTATATACTACAAAACAGAGGTCTTACATCAGTGTTACAGTATTTATTATTCAAAGGTCTGTTCATTTATTGATTCTCTGAAATCACTATCTGAATATTAACTCTTTACCAAACAACAAAATTTTAGACTAGTCCAAATTGATAGCATTTGCAGATGACAAATTAAATGTGGCTAAAATGATTGCATTTGTTTCTGAAAGGTTAGAAAACATTGTAGGAAATGGAGAAAATGCAGGTCACCAGCATTTTCTCCTTTTCCCACAATGTTTTCAAAAGGCTTCTTTCTCAGGGTCTTTAACCCTTTCCCAAACGACAAATTTTGGACTGGTCCAAATTGAAAGAGTTTGCAGACGACAGTTTTAAATTTGATGAAAATGGCAGAAAGTTATCAAAAAGGGTAGAAAACACTGTGGGATAAGGAGAAATTGCTCGTTACGAGCAATTTGTCCTTTTCCCACAGTGTTTTCAAAAGACTTGTTCTGCAGACACGTGAAAACCAGGGCTTGTTTGGGAAAGGGTTAAAAGTCGGGATTTTGTGGTAAAGAGTTAAAAGTCTTTGATGATATGAGAATCCACAGTATAGGTGAAGAATTGTCAAGTAGTGGCCATAAGATTATATGAGCTATCCTGTGTGAAAAGGGTGCATCATGCATCTCTGTGATGCATGATACCAAGCATTGAAGCAAATTGTCACAGTATTATAGATCCATAAAATACCTTTTGTGTAACTACCTACTTAATCATGAAGCACACTGGTCCTTTGGTATTCAGAAATTTTATCAAAAGCGAAACATATCAGCCTAGGTCAACCTGCGCAGAGTGTGCAGGCTTATCTGGGTCAATATTTTTTGCAAATGCATTAAGCCCCCCTTTTTACAGAGCATGGCTCATATTTTTTAACAAACAATCCGAAATTGCCACAAAGCCCTTGAAAACATTGTAGAGAAAAGGAGAATTTTTTTTTTTTTTTTTTTTCTGCCCATTCAAAGAGAAATCCCTCTACCTGAGACAAATTTTATTTGTCATCTGCAAAATGCTTTCAGTTTTAACTGGTCTAATATATTGTCGTTTGGTAAAGAGTTAGACCCTTCCCTTATCTTTATTGAAGCTTTAGCCATATTCGATTGGTAATTATGTTTTTTCTTGTTGCACTTTTTGTGTTCGATTGGTGAATTTAATGTGATGTCTGTACAGCGAAAAAATGGGCACCTTGCAGGTAGGCGGAGGTTAATATTTATTTTCATGCTTCATGAAAGTTGACCAGAAAAATATGGCTTTTGATAAATAAGATTTTATTATGCTCATGGAGAGAATTTTGATGGAGCATATAGCTGCTGTGTTGTTTATCCATGTTATGTCCCTCTGACTGTACATCCATCATGCATCTGAAGATTTGTTATACATCAGGAAGCATCCATTGGTTTTACCAATATTTGAGCCATGCTCTGGCAAAAGAGGGCATAATGCATGTCCTCGATACATGATACCAAGCAAGTCATTACATGATCATGGATCCGTAAAATCTATTTTGTCTAACAACCAACTGAATCATGAGGTAAATTGGTCCTTGGACTTGCAGAAAATTGACCAATAGCAAAAAGTTTCGGCCCAGGTCAGCCTGTGCGGATTGCACAGGCTGACCTGAGCAGATACTTTTTGCAGATGTATTAAGCCCCCTTTTCACAGAGTGTGGCTTATATGTTATTTTGTTTCGTTTTCAACACTCTGATAATTGTACCTTTTCTTATCAAAGTTTTAAAGCTGCAATGATTTAAAACATTTTTTTTTTACAGTGCCTACCATGGTCATGTTATATCATGTATTGATATCAGTCCATACAAACTGAAGGTTCAGAGAGACGGGGTTCACACCTGCCCAAGTAACACATATATTGTGAGTAAATACATATTCACAGGGTGTCCTTCATTATCTGTTTCCATTGAAAATAGGTCAGAATTCTTAACCCATTACCAAACAACAAATTTTTGGATTTGACGAAATTCAAAGCATTTGCAGACGACAAACTAAACATTGCTAAAATGATGATTTATGTTGTTGATAGGGTACAAAACATCATGGGAAGAGGTTAGTTAGGCATTTTCTCCTTTTCCCACAATGTTTTCAAAAACCTTCTCTTTCTGGGTTGTAAAAAGTCTGGATTGTGTGGTAAAGGGTTAACTTGATTAAGTGCCTTTCATAAAATCTAGATGATGGGATTGAATCCATTATAAAACTAAATTTGATGTGCATATCAGCATTGAATATAATGTCATACAGATATAGTACAGTGATCCTGATGCCGTCTTGCATGATAGCAATATAACATTTGATGTAAATTTGTTGAACACTGTGTTGCAAATTTGAGTTTATACTTGTTCTAATGTTAAAAATCCTAGATAAACCTTTTCTGTAAGGCTGCACTTTTGCAGTCTTGAATAACAAGTGATGCCAAATGACTTTTTTTGTACAGCGTAAAATGATGTTCTGTTTGTCAAACCATTAAAGGTATATTCTTTCTCCATTAATTTGATATTATATCGATGTAAATATATGATAAAAATGTTATTTGTTTGAAATGATGACAGATATTCTGTGACACCCTGTAGTTTTCCAACATTACTTTGTTAGGTTACAGATGGACTTTAGGCTATACTGATAACAGTTATTGTTAATGGTAGTAAAGTAATATTTTGTAAAAAACACAGTTAAAAGATATTTTATTGTTCCTTCCAGCATCAAACATAATTCAACGCATTTTCAAATCACAGGCCACTGAAGCTGTATTGGTCTAGCACAAAACACCAAAGGGGTCATACATGGCTCAGTGATAAAGTGTAGGACTTGCAACCTGGAGTCTAGGGTTTCAAGCATCACTTGAATTACTGGGCTTTTTATTGGAATGTTTAAGTGCAAGACACTTCAGAGCCCTAGCCTAGAACTGGTGAAACCTAGGACTTACACAATGCTTTCTAAAGTTTTTTTCCTCAGGGTTGTTAAAAGTCAGGACTGTGTGGTAAAGGGTTAATTAAAGTTAGAAATGGCCATTTTACTAGAATGTTTTCAAAGTTTTTTCCTGCTGCAAGTTTGTTACAGAGGTGATGTGCGAAATTATGTAACCCTTAAAGCGCTTTTAATTACTTAAGTTGCCTTTGTAGCCAGTGTAGATCATGATTAGACTGCACAAAACTTAAAGTGTGATCTTTGATCAACTCTGTCTGCTTTGCTGACAGATTCCAGACAAGGGTGACCTTAAAATTGCTCTTATCATGGTCTTACTTTCAGAGTGCAAATAGCTGAAGGGTTTATTCAGCACTCTAAGGGTTAACTCTTTACCACACAATCCTGACTAACAACCCTAACAATGAAGGCTTTTGAAAACATTGTGGGAAAAGGAGAAGATGCTGACAACCAACATTTTCTTCCTTTTCCCACAATGTTTTCTATGCTATCATAAACAAATCTGATTATTTGAGCAACCTCTAATTTGTCGTCTGTAAGTGCTTTCAAGTTGGACATCTCTAAAATTTTTTCATCTGGTAAAGAGTTAAAACAGAAAATTATGGAAGTGTAAATGATTGAAAAGGTATATTTATGTATTCAGAAGCCTATACATGCATCTGATGTACTGTAATTAAATACAACATCATTATTGCTTTGTACATGTTTTATGGCACAAAAACCCTTAGCACAGTAGTTTCAACAATGGAAGCTTATGTAGATAGTTTAGATCAGGATCAGACAGCACAGAATCTGAAGAAGTATTAAATGATGTCGCCATCTTTTATGAAAAGGAAAAGGAGAAAATGCTTTTTACATTTTGTTTTGTAACCAGCACTCCTTTTCCCCTCATCATTTATATCCTTCCCAAAACAAATTGCCATTTTACAATCACATTTATTTTGTCATCTGCAAAAGCTATCAAGTTAGACAAGTCTAAAATTTTATCATCTGGTATAGAGTTGAGCATGAACAAGTCTTAGATTTTATCATTTGTTCTGAATACATGAGTTTACAGTGTGGTAAAAGGAAAGTAGAGCAGTGCAATATTTTGTAACATTGTCTGCTTTAGACACACCAAAAAAAAAATCATGTGGTAATGTAATGTCAATTAACATAATACATGTTTTCAAATCCTGGTTAAATTTTCACAAAATAGAAGGCCATTGTTGAAGCTTCTACAACTAGAGTTAGAGCAGATTTTTTTAAAATATTTTAGTAAAGAAAATTCATCAGGGCATGACTGTTTGCTCTGAGGGGGAGGGCACAAAAATACCATTAAAAATATTTGCCATGACTTGAACTTGAAGCTGTGCCATCCAAAAACTGTTAACGATTAGTGGAGGAAAAAACTACTAACAGTCCCTTAAAAAAATATTTACTATGCCTGGGATTCAAATCTGCAACCATCGAAACCACAGTCCAACAACTTATCAACTGAGCCATGGATGCATCTATTTATTTGGTGTGTCTAGAATGTATTTATGCCTTATGATGTGGTTATGAATACCCAGTGACAAACAGAAAAAGAAATTTTGCCTTTAAGAAAATGTCAAAAACCAGGACATTCTGTATGCTTTCTACAGGTATATTGTATCATTGTTTAGAAGCCAGATGATAATAAATCATAAGTGTTTTTAGTTTTTAGCATCCGTGAGCACAGAGTGCTTAAGATGAGCTTTTGTGGTAGTGCCGTGTCCGTCATGCGTCTTCACTTGTACTTTGTCCATGCATCAACAATTACCTTATGTGCACTGTAGAGGCCAAATTCTCAGTCAAACACTCATGCAACATGGCCAGAATGTTTGTCTTGATCAGATCTCAGACAAGTTCAAAATTGGGTCATGTAAAAATTTAGAAGATTCTTGTGTGCACTCTAGAGGCCATGTTTATAGTCCAGTACTTATGAAACTTGGTCAGAATGTTTGTCTTGAGGAAATCTCGGACATGCTTGAAATTGGGTCATATTGGGACAAAAAGTAGGTCACTGTGCCCATTTTAGAAAAAACTTGTGTGCACTCTAAAATCCAGATTTTCAGTCTAATACTTATGAAACTTGGTCAGAATGTTTGTCTTGTTGATGTCTCAGACAAGTTTGAAACTGGGTCATGTTGAGTAAAAAAGTAGGCCACTGGGACAAATCTTAAGAAATCTTGCATGCACTCTAGAGCAGATATTCATGAAACATGGTCAGAATGTTTGTCTGGATGATATCTCTGACAAGTTTGAAATTGGGTCAAAAAGTAGGTCAACTTTGCCAAATCTAGAGGCCACATTTTCAGTCAAATACTCATCAAATTTGGTCAGAATGTTTGCCTGGATGATATATTGGATAAGTTTGAAATTGGGTAAGGTTGGGTCAAAAAGCAGGCCACTAGGTCAAATGTTTGAAATATAATATAATACCTTGTGTGCACGCTTGAGGCCACTTTTTCAGTCTAATACTTATGAAACATTGCCAGAATGTTTATTTTAGTGATACCTGGGACAAGTTTTAAACTGGGTCATATCAGGTCAAAAAGTAGGTCACTGGGACAAATCTTAGAAAAGCCTTATTTGCACTCTAGAGACCACATTTTCATCCGAAAAGTCATACTTTGTCAGAATGGTTTTCTTGATGCTATCTCAAACAAGTTTGAAATTGGGTCATGTCGAGTCAAAAAGTAGGTCACTCTCCCAAATTTTAGAAAAACATGGTGTGCACCGTAGAGGCAAGATTTTCATCCAGATACCCATGAAACACAGTCAGAATGTTTGACTTGATGAAATCTAGCACACGTTCAAATGGTCATTTCAGGTCAAAAAGTAGGTTATTGGGTCAAATCGTACAGAAAACTTGTGTGCACTCTAGATGCCACATTTTCAGACAAGTTTTAATAAAATGTGGTCAGAATGTTTGTCTTAATGATATGTCAGACAAGTTCAAAATGGGGTCATATCGATTCAAAAAGTAGGTCACTGGGACAAATCTTAGAAAATCTTGCGTGCAGTCTGGAGGCCACATTTTCAGTTTGATAATCGTGAAATATTGTCAGACTGTTTGCCTTGATATCTCTGACGAGTTCAAAAATAGGTTAAGTAGGTTGAAAAGTAGGTCACAAACCCTCATGTGTCTTACATCAATACAACCGGGATCTCTTCAGCTTTATCAATCCTTGATGGCATTACTCAGGTGAGCTCTTTAGGGCCAATGGCCCTCTTTTTTTTTTTCAGCTGAAACAAGAAAACATGAAAACATTGTTGGAAAAAGAGGAAATGCTGTTTACATGGATTCTTTCCCTCTTATCTCACAATGTTTTCAACCCTTTCAGAGATAAATTCTATCATTTGAGCCCCTTTATATTTGTCCATGTGAATGTAATTTTAATACCAGGGGTAAGTCTTACTTTGGTCATATGGTAAAGAGTTAAATCTTTGCCAGACAGCAGTTTCAGATACAGTTAGAAACCACCACAAATAGAACATACCAAAAAATTATTGCTGAATGATCTGTTTAAAAAAAAAAAACACCCTTACCAGATGACAAAAATTTAGACTCTTCCTTATTGAAAACATTTCCACAAACCAAATACGGCTTAAATGATGGAATTTTGTCTTTAAAGGGTAGTAATCCCTGTGGGAGAAGGAATAAGATTACCAGCATTTTCTCTTTTTCCCAAGGTGTTTTCCAAAGTCATCTTTTTCAGAGTTTAAACAGGATCATTTGGAAATGGTTCGTTAACCATTTAACATTACTCTCCACCAGCAGTTTCTCAATTTGTTACACTGTACACATGCAGTTGTACTTTTATAGACTTGAAATTTTGTCTCCATAACTTGTCATAAATGAACATAAATAATTTAACATTGTTTATTACCTCTCTACCTTCTTATGTTCGGCCCTGTGGAAGAAAGTTTTTGAAAAGATTCAATGAAGAATACAAATAGATTGTACCTTTAGATGTTGGGAAATGTCATTGAAATGAAATGGTAGGATATACTGTTCTAAAAGGATTTATACAGGTTTCATGTTTTTACAGCCCTGTGGAAGAAAGTTTATGACAATACATGTATTCAACAAACAAGACAAATAAAATGTAGCTTTAGATGATGGATATGTCTTTGAAATGAAATGGTGTGAAAAACTATTTTAAAAGGAGAAAATAGTGGTAATCAGCATTTCCTTTACTTTCAAAAAAGTTTTCAATCATGAAGATGCAGAATCTTTTGGTTAATGGTTCAAGATGACTATGATCACGTTACATGCAAAACAGTGTTTTTTCCAGGCTCCTTGTCCAGATATTTACAGAGGTATATATGCAGACTGTGACTATCCTGGGGAAGATCTCGGCACAAAATATGCAAATGAGGTCAAGGACATTGTTAAGGTCATCCAGAGCAAAGGGAAAAACGTCTGCTGCTTCATTGCAGAGTCTATGCAGAGCTGTGGTGGACAGATCATTTATCCAGAAGGCTATTTAAAACAGGTGTACAGGTTTGTAAAAAGTATTTTAACACCATTTTCAGTATACATGTATATGAAAATACTATAACCCACCAGATATATATATATATATTGCTGTTTTTTTTTTCTTAACCCTTTTACCAAGCAACAAAGTTTTATACTGGTCCATGTCTTAAGAATTTGCAGACAACACAGTTCGTGTTCCTAACACGACAGAATTAAGCTTCAAAAAGAAAGGTAATATTTTAAGAAAAGAAGAAAATACTGGTCAACATCATATGCTGGTCAACATCAGTTTCTTTTTCTCAGAGTGTTTTTGAAAAACTTCTTCCTCAAGATTGTTCAACAGAAGGTAGCCTAGTAAAGGGACAACCAGATTATATTGGCATAGATTTGAAGATTGAGTTTTTTTGTGCTTAGACAGGATTAAGATCACACTGCACATTCTGTGCAGTCTTCGAAGACTTGGGTCTGTTCACCAAATGTCAAAGTACTTGGCAGGGGTATGGTATTCAGTCACTTTTATTAAAGGTAATTCTTTTATGCCTCATGTAGTTGTGTAGTGTACATTGGGTAAACTGTGTACCAGATCATGCCATGTCGTAACCATACTGAGAAAGAAGGTTTTTGAAAAACATTGTGGAAAAGGGCAAAAAAATGTTGGTCATCAGCATTATCTCTTTTTTTCCCATAACATTTTCAACTTTCCTAAAGACAACTGTAATCATTTGAGCCATATTTAAGTTGCTGTCTTCAAGTACTTTGGATTTGGACAGGTCTAAGTTATTGTTGTGTGATAAAGCATTAAAGATTGATTTTCATTGAAGATCTTATTTTGCATTCCCTTTTTCAGACATATTCATGAGGCCAGAGGTGTGTGTATTGCCGATGAGGTACAAGTGGGCTTTGGACGTGTTGGTTCTCATTTTTGGGCTTTTGAAACACAAGGTACCAGTATATTCTTTAAATACCATTACATTTGGATTTTTATACAACAGCTTTCATTTGAGTTTTTATAAAAAGTTCTTGGTCCATTCATGTTTAAAGCATTTTTAGATACTTCCAACATTGCATGGCTCAGTGAATTGTCTTTTAAATGGTGGAAAAAAGATTGTTAGGAAAGTAGAAAACGCAGGATACCAACATTTTATTTATTTCCGAAAAACATTGTCAAAGCCTTATTCTTCATGGTTATTAAAAGAAGGGATCATTTAATAAAGGTAAATAATCAGCCTAATTATCTGCTATATTTACATTATGTTACACTAGACCTTCAAAGTCTGGCTAGGTAGCTCAGTGGTTAGCATATCTGACTTGTGACCTGGTCGTTGCAGGTTTGATACCTGATTGAGGCAAACTTTCTTTCTGGCAACTTTTCGCCTCTCACCTCTTGTTCAAGCAGTCAGTGTTTTGGAAAGAAAGTTATGTCAGTACTCGTGTGAGAAAGCCAGGAAACATGTGTGTAGGTGCACTGACCACCATGATATGACCTAAGCTGTTGAAACAATGTTAAAATCCATAACAAACAAACAAACAAACAAAGACCTTTAGACAAGATTACAGTTTAACCTTTTACCAAACAATCCCAAGTTTTGACAACATGGGAAACAGGGCTTTTGGAGACATTATGGGAAAAGAAGAAAATGCTGGTAACCAGCACTTTCTACTTTTCCTTCAGTGTTTTCTTACTTTTCAAGACAAACCCAATCATTCAAGTTGCACTGCAGTCTAAAATCTTTTGTTTGGTGTAGGGTTAAACCTCTCATAACTTTGTTTGCTTTTGCTGACAGCATCAATTAAGGATCAGACTACTCAAAACATATGAGACATGCTCTGGCAAAAGGGTGCTTAATGCATCTCCGTAATGCATAATACCAAGCAAGCCATCACAATTGTTATGGATCCATAATAGCCACTTTTTTAACAACTGACTTAATCATGAGGTAGACTAGTCCCAGGACATACATAAAATTGACAAATAGTGAAAAGTTACAGCCCAGGTCAGCCTGCGCAGGCTGATCTAGGTCGATACTTTTCACAGATGCATTAAGTGCCCTTTTCACAGAGCATGGCTCATATGTAGGTGTTCATGAAGAAGTAATGGTGTTCATGAAGAAGTAATTTTTCTTGGCTGTTTTTTTAAGAAAAGTTTGATGTTATAACTGGCATGTCATCATCTACCTTGTTATTATGTCTACTTTGTCATTATGGGCCCCTTCTTATAAAAGTTGGGGTCACTCTCAACTGAGTTCGAGCTCAATCTTTGAATTTCATTAGTGCATTTGCAAGTACAACAGTGAGAAAGAAAGAAGAAGGAAAGAAAAATTCAAGCAGATCAAAAAAGTTGCCTTGTGACTTTATCAAATCAACTCTGTTTGATTTTTAAATTTCATGCTCAGCTAAACTGAGCATCAAAAAAGTTTCATCAGCACCTACCATTGTGTTAAAATCGTGAAATTTTCTCAGTTATTACTGTAGACTTTTACTGCAAACTTGGTTAGTTGTTAACGGGTCAAGGGGGAGCCTGTACCAGCAGGGCAGGTAACCTTTAAAAATATTTTTTTTACTCAGTTATGCTCCTTTTCAAGTGAAGAAATTCTCTGTATCTGATTGTTGGCACGTGCATGAGGTACTTTTGTTATAGAATTATATCACCCTCTCTTATCTGACCTTAAATCTCTGTTGTCATTTAGCTATGCATATGAGGGATGCTCTGGCAAAAGAGGGTTTGAATCAACTCTTGTGATGCATTGGCAAATCATCGCATAACTATAAATCCATGAGATCCATTTTGCCTAACAATCAACTGAATCATGAGCTAGAATAGTCCTTGGACATGCTTAACCCATTTCATTCTGGACACTAATCTGATAAGATATTTCCAATATCTGGACAATTTACTGATAACTGATAAGCCACACATGATTTTTCAACGTCATGTAATAAAAAGCTTAATACTCCTTACAAACTTGAAATAAAACTATATTGTTATACACCACTAGAAAGCTAACAAATTTTTCTTTCCAGTGATGTAATTTTCATAAAAATATAATCATGCATAAAAATGTAGTGATAAAATGAACAAGGACAAACAGTGTGTGCAGGGTGAAAAAAAAAAAATTACCTGGACTTCAAGAGCAAATTTCACAATAATCCACTTATTTTACTGCCCACATATGAATGAATGACTTTTTCTACAATTAACTATCTTCAAAATGGTGAAAATTTCACTAAATTATTGCTTTTATAACTTGAGATATCTTATTTTTTATCACTTCAGGTAGAATTCACAAAAGTAAACACAGACCAAGAGAAATTCACAAGAATGGTTTATAGCCAGCACACTTATTTTTCTTGCACATTTATGAAAATAAACATGATAAAACCTTAACTATTTGTTCATTTTTTTTTTTACCTGTTATTTTGATATTTATTAAGTTCCCTTCACCACATATGTACACTATTTCCACAATATATTTGAAAAAGAAAACACACACAGACATACACATATATAGGTCAGAAAAAAAATCACTTGAAAGTTTCGGCACTATATATATATTTACACTACCACTAGTTAAAGGTTGTTTGCACGGGTGATATGTGCAGGGAAACACTGATGATGTACAGGAACATTGCACTGAACACATCCGAATTTAGAAGTACCGACACGCTGTCCTCTATTAGCCTTCGCGCGACACTCAACACAGACTTTCTCCTTTTCAAACAGTCGCTCCATGTCATGTCGGTGAGCGGCTCTTGGTTCGTGTAGGATAGGGGCATCTTTTCCCGCAGCCACATCACCAATCAGACCATCTGCCAGATCCTCTATAAAGTCTTGCACATTTGGCCATTCTGAACGAACAGTCTCTGGATTTGTATCCTTGGCTATCACATAGGCATTGTGGGCGCTTGTCATCATGAAGTGGAAGAAAAGTCGTCTCCACCACTTCTTTGATCTGTGCTGGATTATGTGGTAGCCAATCATCTGGTCAGCAAGATCTACACCCTTCATACATTGTTGGTAGTCAGCCAGCATCTTCGGAACCACTACTGGCTGCTGAACGCGTTGACCCGATCGTCTGTTGACTGTTCCTCGACTGGATGGGTCGTGGAAATTGGAGAGGAACATGACCAGCTTGGTATCCTGCCAGATACAACATGTCAACTCGTCCTTCTGGGCAACTCTGAATTCATGCTTTGCCAGTCTGTTGTTTCTTGGAAGGAGAGTTGCTGGCAGGCCTTTGCGGTTGGTCCTAACAGTTCCACACGCGTTAAATCCCCTCATGTAGAGTTCACTGAAAAGGGTTGGACTGGAGTAGAAGTTGTCCATAAAAACTCTAATGTTCCTGTTCTGGAAATGTCCAAGCAAGTCTGTCACTACTCTGTGGCTAAGTCCCTTCTCCTGTTGTCCTTCTCTGCCAGTATATACCTGGAACTGATGGATATAACCGGAGCTGCTCTCAGCTAAAGTCCAAATCTTAAGTCCCCACTTTGTCGGTTTGGCAGGCATATACTGGCGAAATTGAAGTCTGCCCTTGAACTTTACCATGCTTTCGTCAATTGTCATGTCCCCATATGTTGTAAACATTGTCCTAAACTTAGTATTTAGATAGTCCAAAAACCATCGAACTTTATGCAGACGATCTCGGTTGTCAGGGTTAGGCACAGCAGCTTCGTTGTCCGTCAAATGTAGATATCGCCAAATAAGGTTAAACCTATCACGTGACATAATCTTGTTGAAGGATGTCTGGAACATTCTCTTCTTTCTCCGCCAATAGTCATTCCTTGAGGGCAGTCTCATTATCCCCATACAAAAACAAAGTCCGATGAAGGCCTTCATGACAGGGATATCTACTGGTGTCCAGGTAGGCGCAAATGGTAGGGGTGGATTTCTTTGTCGTTCCTGCTCAGCATATCTGAAATCAAATTGAAATTTTTAATCATAGTAAACAAAGTTTGTTAAAATAAAGTATGATTTATTGATTATTAAATAAATTAATAATGAATAAATCAACTAAAAATAAAAGCTGCAACAGATTTATTATGATGAAAAAAATTTAACTCCCCCTCCCAAACTCTCTGAACAACCAGTCAATCAACCACCATAAATTTTATATAACAGTTATGAAATATCAAAGTAATACACTTAAAATGAATTCTATTTTTATTTATTTACCTAATTTTTTGTCATTACTTTAATAATAAACGATTCTAAACCAACAAAGTATGCTTGAACCAAAGTAACTATACAAGTACTGTGTACTTTGTGTCTGTCAAAAATCTAAGAGGCAGTCAGATCAGCAAGCAATTTCAGATACCAACCTATTTGTCTCTGTGACAATGTGCCTCCACAAGTCGTCCCCCCACATCAAATTGAAGTAATGGTGGGGCATAGCTTCTTCAGGATGCTGAAAAACTGATCCACCAACATCATTGTAGGCTCTCATGTTTCGAGGGGTGAAGTTTTCAGTCCTCCATTCATAATCAAACCCCTCAAATTCGTCGTCGTTGTCATCGTTGAAGAAAAAGTTCCTGATCCAGTCATCGTCAATTTCTCCTTGACGAACTTCTTCTAAAACATTTTCCCCCAATAAATCGTCCAAATTTTCCTCATCAGAACTATAATCTATCTCCAAATCACTTCCATCACTGTAACTCTCCGATTCACTCGCCATTATAACTCGCCGTCAGATTGTCAGGTTTTTTTCCTCAAAATTTCGATCTTTTCGCTACCGTATTCACTTTCAAAAAGGACGCTTCTAACTGCGCATGTCAAGCAGGAAGTTACTATTTTCAGTGGTTTTCATTTCTAAAGAGTTCACATGTTTTGATGACGTTTTAAAATCATGTGTATGCAAATATTACTCAATGAATGTTTACATACGGATGTATTCGTATCCCGCATGAAATGGGTAGGTACCGATCGATTCGTATCCCGAATGAAAAGAGTTAACACAAAGGTAAAAAGTTTTGACCCGGATCAGCCTTTGCTGACTGCACAGGCTTACCTGGGTTGATATTTTTTGTTTTTACAGATGCATTTATGAAAAAGCATGGTTGTTTTTCTGGGTGACCTGTCAGAATACCAGATGGCAGATCTCTAGTTACCTTGAATGCATTACCTTTTTACTGAGATAGCTGAAATAAAGATAAATAACATTATTATGTATTTTTCTCTGAAGGTGTAGTACCAGATATTGTGACATTAGGAAAGCCCATGGGAAATGGACACCCTGTCTCAGCTGTGGTCACCACTAAAGCTATCTCTGCTGCATTCAAAGGAAGTGGAATGACCTACTTCAATACTGTATGTTGTTTCAGTGTCTACTAGATAATCAGCATACACATAAAAAGACTTAACCTATTTTAGGCATTCACCCCAGTAAATTTCACCCCTGTAATTGTTTTGGGTTGTAATGTTCAGCTAATTTACCTGTCATAACTTTTTGATATATTATTGGAAAAAGATTTTTACACTATTCAACATTTCAGCTAACAAAAATTCAACAATTCAACTTTTTTAATTTAATATTTGATTACTTTACATCATTACTGTAGATAAAAATCTGATTTTTTTCCCAGTTTGGAGGTAACCCAGTCTCATGTGCCATTGCTTTGAAAGTTCTGGATGTAATAGAGAATGAACAGCTGCAGAAAAATGCCAAGGTTGTGGGAGAATACCTCATGACATGTGCAAGTAGTTTAATGCAGAAGTACCAATTGGTTGGTGATGTGAGAGGCGCAGGTCTGTTTGTTGGCATTGATTTCGTGAGAAACAGAAAAACTAGGGAACCAGCGACTGAGGAAGCTAAATATATCGTCAGGAAGTAAGTTGACCTTGATATAAATAGAGGGAATTTTTTTTTTTTTTTTTTTTGTTATCATGGGATGAAATTTTGCAAAATATCTTCTGGCTGTAATATTTGCCAAATATAGTTCTAGCAAATTCTTGCACATGCTTTCACTTTCAACAGAAATCTAGGCTCTTCTTTTATGACAAATCTCGGCAAATCTTTGCTGACAGTGTGAGTACAGATCATATTTCACTGTCTGATCTAGTTACCAGCATTTTCTCGTTTTCCCACAGTGTGTTCAATCATTTTCATTTTCTGGGTTGTTAAAAGTCAGGATTGTGTTGTAAAGAGTTACGGCTTTAACAAAAAATCCCAACTTTGAATGACCCTGGTGTAGACGGCTTTTGGAAATACTTTGGGAAAAGGAGAAATGCTGGTAACCAGCATTTTCTACTCTTTCAAAGACAGAAATCATCATTTGATCTACATCATATCTTGTCTGCAAATGCTCTCAATTAGGTCAAGTCTAAAATTTTGTTGTTTGGTAAAGGATTTAGTCATTAACTTCTGAAATACAGTTGTAGTAGACAGCTGTGAAAAAATCATTGTTAAAGGACAAGTAACATCAATTACCTTTTACCACATAATTCCTGGATTTAAAGACCCTTGGAATTAAAGCTTCTGAAAACATAATGACAATGATAAATTTATTTTGGCATGCTAATGATTAATGATAATCATATTCTATATCTACAGACTGAAGGAGGATCACAGAATATTACTGAGTACAGATGGGCCATATGAAAATGTCCTCAAGTTTAAACCACCCATGTGCTTCAACAAAGGCGATGTTGATCATGTGATTGCAAAGATTGGAGAAATTTTGTCAGAGATACAGACACAAGAATTCAAACCCAGTTACAGGTGGACTGCTGTAGACCCCTCTTCAAAAGGGGGTTGTGAGCCCAAGGGATTTCATCTGAAGTCCTCTTTGTAGTAAACTCAGGAAGATTTTAAGTTTTAATTCTATGCATACATGTACATGTATATACATGTTAAACCTGACATTGGCAAGTTTCAGGAACTCTCAGAGGTACAGTTAACTGTTTACCAGACAACAAAATTTGAGACTTTTCCCAAACAGAAAACATTTTACAGGCTATATGTCTCTGGAAGGGTAGAAAACATTGTGGGAAAAGGAACAAATGCTTGTCACCAACATTGTTTTCAAAAGCCTTCTTCTTAGCCCATTACTAAAAAATTCAGTGTTTTAACCACCGGAAATAAAGGAGACTTCTTAAAACATTTTGGGAAATGCAGGTAACAGCATTTTCTCCTTTTCCCACAATGTCTCATACTTGTTGACAAATTCCATCATTTGAGTCGCCTTTGATTTGTTGTCTGGAAATACCTTCAATATGGACAAGTATCAAATTTTGTCCTTGGTAAGGAATTAAGTGAGTTTATAACACAAGATTGTTTTGTAGAAGGTTAACCCTTCACCACATGATCACAAGTTTTAACAACCGTGAAGAAAAAGCCTTTTGAAAACATTGTGGGAAAAGGAGAAAATGCTGGTAACCAGCATTTTCCCCTTTTCCCACAATGTTTTCTATCCTTTCAAAGACAAATTCCATCATTTGAACCACATTTAAATTGTCATTTGCAAAGGCTGTTAATTCAGACAAGTCTACATTTTTTTGTCGTGTGGTAAAGGGTTAAAGGGTGTATATGTAGTTAGATTTATATCGCCTTTGTTCTTTTTTAATACCTACATGTTTCTGAGTGAGACAATTCTTCTGAGTACCAACAGCAGTACATTTTTGTCTAGCGAGGCAATAATGATTTAGGAATCAAATATTCCCACTTATGTGGACCTTGTCCTCTGAATAACTTCTATCAAACATGTAAAGGTCTTGGTGAAACCCTATCACATTTTATCTGTTACTTGTTAACATTCATGAGAGAGAGAGAGACACAGAGAGAGAAACAGAGAGAGAGACAGACAGAGATGATCACTGATATATATAGGATCTGAGGTAATTTGGCAGTTTTGATGAAATTTTATTAAAGAAAACTTGATAATGTATTGTTAAGCAAGCCTTTTGCAAGCCTTAGAACTACTGTCCCACTCAAAAATTTATAAAAAGAATTCTTCATCAAAGTCAAGAAATATGGTTTTTTCATCACATTACAGTATCTTGGAAATCATTGGTCAGGATAGACAAAAAAATAGACTTGAAGATGTCAGAATTTCAGTGTTCTAAAACGAGACTCACTCCTCGGACAGTAGTGTAAAGTGGCTCTTCATTTGATGTCAAATGCTATGTAATGCTTACCTCATATATGTGTGAGATAAGAAAATTTATATTAGATATAATAAACTGAAAACAATAGCAAGTATGTGATAATTGCTTTTTTTTTTTTTTTTAAAAACTTTTATGTTGCAAAAAAAAAATTTAAAGATAGCAAAAGTTTTGGCCCAAATACATTAAGCCCCCTTTTCACAGAGCATGGCTCAAATGTATGTTTTGGTTTTTTTTTTCTCGTTTCTTGACTCCTATCTTCTCACCTGTGAAAATTTAGATGTTTTGAAAAAAAAAAATGAAGAAGGTTACATTTTTATATTTCCCATTTGTAGTACGATTTTAAATTTATTGTTATTTTTCTTTTTATGAGTTGTTTTGTAAAAGATACTGTTTTCTATTACCTTGTAAGTACTATTTACATGAAATAGATATGCTTTTTCTGATACATGTAACCAGGGATCGTAAATTACATGTTTTATACGATCTCTGATTTAAAATAAATTATTGGCTGCAGTCACAGTGTTTACAATTTAGATTATGTAAACCAGTGCATGCATTGTCCCCATAACTGAAAGTGCATTTCCTTGTAAGAATTGAATGACTTATTAAAAAACCCATTTCACAATAATAAAAATTTTGACATACAATGAAATCGTATTTTTCCACACACACACACACACACACATATATAAGGTACCAAACTCAAAATGTATGCCTGAAGGGACATTGTAAGAGAAAGGAGTGGAGCAGAAGGTCTGCCTACTCAGATGGAATCAGAAATACTGCTGAGCTTTTTAAAAAAATTGACAGACATTTTAACTTGGTACATGCAACATATACCAAAGTTTTTTACTTTTGATATTAAAAGCTGAAATTAAAGGTGGCTTCTTAACTGTGATGTCTTTAGAATGGTATAATACATTGTGGGGAAGGGAGAAATTACTGGTTATCAGCCTTTCATCCTTTTTCACAATGTTTGTAAAACCCTTCTTCCTCTTCACACATAGGTCTGTTTGGTGAAGTGTTAAGGGTAGTACTTTATCAGTGCAATATGTATCAAAGTTTTTATATGTGAATCAAAAGTAACACCAATGACATGCTGAAGCACTGTATGCATATGCGTTTGATGGTAGCTTGCGGAAAATATCAACTAGTTTCCTGTTGAATACAGGTGATGGGTATAAAAGACTGCGTTTTCCACAGATTTTTTTTTCTCATGTTATCTAAGAAACTTATGTTCTTCTTATCTTTCCCTTTTATAATATGTGAATGTCGAGAAATTTTTAAATTGATTAAAATGTGACACAAAGCAGGCTTGTAAAGATAAAAGTTTATTATCGTTATTATGATAATAAAAAGATGAAAACTAATGTCACCTCTCCTTGCTTCTACTTTTGTCTACCAAAAAAAAAAAGAACTTTAATTGAAAGTGTCTGATATTCTTTACGTCAAGAAATGGAACTTGCTACATTGAAGTTTGGCCTCATCTATTTAACTCTTAACCCTTTACGAAGCAATTCCGACTTTGATTTTAAATTAGTCTTAACCACTCGTTCAGCCTGTTTCCACTTGTACGTTTTCTACTCTATTGCAAAGAAAATCGCTTCATTTAAGATCCGTACTATTTGTCGTCTGAAAGTATTTTTTAGCAGGTACAAGTGTAAAATTTTGTCGTCTGGTGAAAAATATTTGGATGTGATCTAAGTTGGGATTTAAACAGTTGTTGGACGCGACGGTCTGTTTTTTGCATTCAGCGATTCACTCAGCGATACCATCCATGTTCATATTTTGTGCTTTGCCTTTCTTGCTACCGTTGGTGATAAGGTCGGAACCTGAACCTGATGTCCGGACCTCGTGTCCGGGTGTGGTGGGGGAATAGATCAGGTCAATGGTTTTATACATGTACTTGCATCCCTACATTTTAATCGTCGCTTCTCTTGCCTTGGATCAGGAAAGATTGACACCTAAAGAAGTTTATGATTATCCGGTCTCTATATCGGGTGACTTCTCCAGGGGACGATGTTTCCTGACAGCTGAAAAGGTCTTGAACCAATTTACATGTAGGTCCACCACAATTTCAACACACTGAACGTGGCACGGAAACACGAATCAACTGAACAAGAACGAAAAAAAATGTCAAGACAACAAAAACGTTGCGTTGTCGTAGATGAAATGCTAAAAGGGTTGGTCACCCGCAATTACTTTGAATTTAGATGAGTCAAAATTGGCTGTTAGGGAAATGATTAAAGAGGCCTACATAGTTTTCATGTCGTAAATTAGAATTTCATGTAAAATAAGGATAAATACAACTAGACATATTTTTCTTTGCAATGTCATAAACTGTATGGTTACAGTCAACAATGACTGGAATTTAAGTTTGAATATGGACGAGTCTAAAATTGTGTCTTCTATTAGAGACCTAATTGGTCAATGCAGGAATCGAATATATAGGCCTACCACCCCTAATCAAAGTGAAGGGTATCGCAGATTACAGACTGAGTTTATGCTCACCTGGCGTGACTGAAGGGTGATCTTGGCCAAATTTTTGTACACTAAGAAGCATTCAATTTCAAGCGTAGGGTATGGATTTATCCAATACATTACCTCCACTGCACGAATTTTGCGTCCTTTAACAGACCACCTCTTCAAAATACTGCGAGTAAGGCAGAAATTGCTCATAACAAGCAACGATTTCTCTTCCTGCAGTATGTTCGTTCTCCGAACATCAATCATATTAATTCTTTCCCCTACATTCATGAAGTACGACATGAAGTGCTTCGTTAGTAAAATGATCGATCCATGCAGAATTCATCAATACTAAAACCAGCACTTTTTAAGACGAAAGTTTCAAAGAAGTCTTGAATCGATCCAGTATCGATATTTTGCAAATATTGTCCGTGACCATCTGCATATCCATTTTTCTTCTTATCGCCGCTGTGAAATATGGTGACAACATGAAACAGAGAGGCAGGAAATTAATATTCAATAATAAACCCCACTAATTGATAATTATCGGGACCATAGTTTCAGCTCGCGTCTTCTACAAAACATTATAAACAACAAACCATCCTTAAAGTGTCTTTCACTGCTTAAATGGTCTTTTCGTTCAGTTTAGATCAAGATCAGATTTCACAAAAAGTGTAGTCGGATCTTTGATCGAGACTGTCCACTTTGCTGAGACATTCTGGACAAGAAGAACATTTAAACTGGTCTCGTTTTGGTTTCATTTCTGGGCTGGAAATGTCGTTGGGTTTATTCGGCACTCTAAATGTTAATGTATTGTTTATTGGCATGCATTGTTGTGTAACCAAACTAAAATGTCAGTGGTGTGAAGATGATTGGGAAGTTTTAGAACAATATTATTTATAAAAGTTTCCAGAAGACGCAACCTTCAGAATTCTGATTGTGGATTTAGAAAAACGATGGACGACAAACCTGAGTTTTAAGTGATTTGACATGGATCGTAGAACTCTTATTTCCATAAGTTTGTTTGTGCTCAGTTTGTTCACCGTCTCTGTTATAACTGCAAAGATAGAGATGAAAAATGAAATAGTACAAAATATGAAAAGCGAGAAGTCAATTAAAAGTCACACAAGTGATGCAATCCCTGATGTTCACAGTGCTACGATAAAATCAACCACAGCTACATCAGAAAAACTACATGAAACTGCGACAATTAGTGCAACCGTATCGACGACATCTTTTTCGGCCGAATCAAATTTGAATACTGAACCAAGCAAATCAAATTTTGCCTTAACTTATTTACAAGCAATAAAACAAATAAAAGATACTAGAAATTTACGCAATGCTAGCACACACCACATCGTTGACTTAATTCCGTCCAAAGAAACCGTTGGGATTTCTACCATATCACAGAAAGAAAACTTGGCTGACAATACTAAACAGAAAGCAACTTCACTGGCAACAAATATAGTTAGCTGGACGTCTCCTTCCTCGATAGATTTACTATCATCTAAACTCGACAATCATGTAACCTTGGACAAATCAAATGGACAAGCCACTACTCCTAGGAAATCAACTTCCAATTTGAATTCGAAAACTGGACTACATTGGTCTGATCCAACATTAAATGTATCAAGTGAAGTTAATTATAGCTCTAGTATAGCACCACCTGCACCATTTAATGGAAATACAACAGCTAAATTCACTGCCCATGGAGTAAGCGGTTCGATGCCGTATTCTCATGTGGGAATGCATAAAGATACAAGCGTTTACTTTACTGCTCAAAGTAGACAAAATGCCAAGGAAGACTCCATAATGCACAGCTCGACTGACCGGGCGAAAGCGGAGAAGTTTCAATCAACATTTGGTAGGTAATTTGATAGTACAATTTGCTCTGGAAGGTGCAAAGAAATCTTAAATAAGCGCTTTACTTATCTCTGTGGGTTTGCCAAAGGTTGCCCATGCGTAAAACAGCACACCCTTGTATTAATAGATATGCCTACATCATAGGTTTTACAACTAGATTACGTTTAGGTTAAGTTGTAAGAAAATCTGACAAAACCGAAATACGTGTTCACGGGGAAATCCGATATATGTCATTTTTTTTTGCAATTACTCTTCTATGAAATTTGTCTCTCCTTACGTAACAAATATCTGGTATCATACAGACACATAAGTGACATAAATATCACGTATGTAGCTCGATTGACAGAGGTGCTGACCCATACTTAATAGCTTTTTTTAAATTTCATACATATGTGCTGGTCAATTGTATAGAGCATTTCAAAATTTTGAACAGGCCTCTTAATATAGAAGTAAATTGGTACCAAGTAAAAAAGATCAAAGAAATGATGAATTGATGCAAATTCTGTCAAATTCAAACGGCAAAGTTGAATTAAAATTTACAACATACAACATTTATCCGTCTGATTTTCTTCTATTTGCAGAACAACCGATCAGTGCAAGCGTTAAAGAAGATTTTTTGATGAATGCGTTATTTGATACTGACTTATCGGAAGAAACAGAACCAGGATTTGATGACAAAATCCATAATACTGGTTTCTCTATAGTTTTACATAGTTTGAAGTCGAAAAGGGTAACTCTGAAGACTGAGACCAGTGATAATCATAACACTCCAGCTGGTACGGATTCGATCACGCCAGGTTACTCATTCGATGAAAACTTCACACGTATTTATTCTTCACCTTCTCATGAGGAAGGAAAAAACAATACTTTGGATATTTATGATAGCTATGTTACTTCAAAGGCTTATTTGCATAATAACAAAATGTTGGAAGCAAATATGGATACAGAAAACTTATCCAAAACGTCGGGTAACAGAGCTACCGTCTTAGCTACCCCACATACAGAATATAATTCTTTTTCAAATCAAACGGCTTTACATAATTCTGTCACTTCAAGAAACGATAGAACAGCTCAGTATTTGAACTTCAAAAACAGAACACAAGAACATTCAGATACCTCTTACAGTGCATTCAAACCAAGATTTACATCGAAGCGAGGTGATTCAACGTTTTCATTTCATAAAAGAATACAAGCAGCTACAACAACACTTTATGCAACTAAAACTCAGAAACACCCAACTGTACTCATAGAGACAGTACCAAGTGGTTTCCGAGACGAAAATAAACGAGGGAAAATATATTTGCCGACTTCAGGAAAAAATGAAAAAGTCACCGATTTGACAAAAAATCGACATGGCGCCAATGTAACAATTACGTTTGAAGATCAAACAGAATACTTAGCTAAAGAAATACCAAGTTACACAATTGCATACGATACAAAAATTCTTTTTCAAGAAAATAAACAACCAAGAATAGACCACACATCATATATAGTACCTATCTATCAAACAGCTATCGATTACATTGTGAATCATTCCACGGCTGTATCTAAAGAAATCATAAGGGAAGATTCAACTTCACTTGTAAACACTTCAGAGGATGTAACAACTAAAACAGCATATCCTATTGATAAAATCAAGACACCCACATATAACGATCCTTTCACGCAGATAAAAATGAGAGATACAACACACATGACTGCAAATGACACAGCGAATAAACTGCAAAATAATCCTACAACAAAAAGTATGGATGAGACGTTTAGGGACAGACAAAGACAAAAACCTCAAACAGGTGTTACCGACACGATAGAAGAACTAAAAACGGGTGATACGCATAGCACTACAGGTATTGTCACTCAAAAACTGGCAGGCGAAGATGAACAAAAAACAGCTTACGAAATCAGCTCTATCATAAGTGGCTTGACAACTAAAGGGAATATGCAGACAGTGTTTGAATCGATAGTGAAAGAAATGTATACATCACTAGATAACATTACGAGATCACCCTATGTTGAACCTCTATATGAGTCAAAGGAGAAGCAGGTGTCAATGTCTGTAATCACTAGTGAAATCCACGAAAAAGTATTAACAGTCGAAAACGAAACATCACATAGTGTGACCAGTGTTGAAGTGCAGCCAACCTGGGATGATGGATCGAATGTAACTCTAGACCACACATTTAAAAGTACAATAAATGTGACTCCACTTAAGACACCAAATACGACAGGCAGTATTATGCCAGATTCGTTTTCAAAAACTAGTTCAAACACAACTAATGACATTGATGTGTACAATTACAAAGACCGCACTACACGTGATGTTCCAATCTTTATGAGTAACGTTGCCACGAGCAATTCAAAATTTCTTTACAATTCTAGTTTGACAAACCATACGAATGGTTTACATGATGATGTCACAGAAAAGACAAGAATCTACACTCACATTAAGCATACTGCACAACCTTCATGGACATCTGTAGCTGATGGCTTGATTACATTCAAAGACAATACGAGCAATACATCCGTAACTACCTCAAGAAATGAAATGTTCATGACTACAGCAGGAGAAGCGCTTATATTGCAAAAAATGGCATTGTTAAAGGAAGTTCCTCGGACACGTGTCTCTCGAAGTACAGAATTAAATGATAGAACACTCAATAGTTCTCTTTTCCTGACAGAAAACTTTTCAAAGAAAACAGGTTTAGAAAATGACAAATATGGTACAGTCAAAAATGAAGATCTACCCATGTTTACTGAAGGTCCGATCTCCACACTCAATTTTAAAACTAAGTCGGCTGACTTTACCATGACTGCAAGTGATGACGAACATGAAACTGATGTAATTAACAGATTAATGACCACTGCATATCATAATTTAACAGAACTAAATACAAATGATAGAAAATCAACGAACAATGCAGGAACGGGAATCTATCAAATTTTGTATTTTCAACATGCATTACCGTCTATTGTAGAGGATAAGACTGGTATTATTTACACAAGCAAAAATCCGAACTATTCAACGAATCGAAACCGTTACACTTTAGGGTCAAACACAGAAAGGTACACTGGAGACATAACTAGTTCACAGTCTATTGATTTCGACCAGATGCTAGAAACTGCAAACAAAACTAAATCGGATGCAGAAACCACAATGCCGAAAAAACATCTTAATGCTGATGAATTTAAACAAAGTGCCGGAATCCAAAATAACCAATCAATGTATATAGCCCTTGCTATGAATAATCCACTTGATCCAAAAACTATATATAACACAAATACTGGTCAAATCAATCAGTTAGAAGCTATAATGCGTACAAGTCCGATTACCAAAACCGATAAAAGGTTCGTAACTACGGCTGTAAAGAAATTGAGCTCATCAGCAGCTAGAGAAATAATTGAAGATAGCCATACATTCTCCTCAGAAAATAGTAAATCGCTGAAAAGTTCTACTACGCAAGAAAGGGACTTAAAAGCCAAAAGTAAGAGCGTTTTGGGATACGAGTCTTCATTTGATAGTGCTTTAAACGTATTGTTGCATGCAAATACCTTAAGTTTCGTGCCAGACTCAATTCAAGACAGAGATGTATCTGAACCACATGACATTACACCTGAAGACCAACACAGTAGTAACTTTGAGACGGTTGGAAATACGACGAAAACAAAATATACAAAATCTGTCGTCAAAAGCAACAAATCATCAACGACAGTTATAATTCCAACAGAATCTTTCAGCAAAGCTTCACCTGTTCCCGAAAATGGACTGACGGTGAAATTTATGAGGGATGACATCTTGAAAAACACCGATAATTCGAACAAAAATAATCCCACAATTGCAAAAGTGACGGACATCGAAACATCAGTAGCTGCAAATTCTAACCCTTTTACTTATCAAGCATTCACATATACAAAGTCATTAAGTATTGATTCAAATAAAACAATCGAAGCACCCATGTATAAAACTACAAGGACTACCGTTAGTAACATATCTTTTGACAGTACGTTTGATTTTTTCGATGATTCAAGCATCAAAACTTCTGAAACAACTCATTCGGCGTTTAATAAAAACACCCCTCAATTCATGGGACAATTTGACCCAACTTCAAACCATCTTGCCATGGACACAGCTGTAACTTTGCTGAACAATTATCCATCAATATATATAAAGAAGTTTGAGTCCAGCTTACCGACTGGAACTGATCGGGAACCGTTTAGTACGGGGTATACCGAGAAAACCACAAAATTTGGGTCTATTGCAAAATCAGAAATAGATAACTCAAATGGAAATGTGACAACTAGCAAGCTTACCATAAAACCAAACCAAAGTACTCGTACCGCAACAACTACCACACCAACATCGATCGACGCAATGCATTATCCATTAAATACAAACTGGTCTCTTCGCTCAGCCAAAGATTCTGGAGAAAACGGTAAAGAACTTTTTTCACAAAATGCAGCCGATGCCAACCAATATTCATCGATACGTGTGAGTAGTACAACCACAATAGACACATTGGCATCTAATAAGGAGGTAGAGGTCCAACAATACAACAGATTAGCATCCATTGAGGGCTTGTTGGCCACAACATCTATTAGAGAAAATAGTTTTACAGGCAAATTCTCCAATGATGAAATTCATAATATACATAAACTCAACAACCCATTAATGTTTTCGAGGGATAGAGGAAAACATGATACTGTATCAAATGTTCCTGAGAAATCGCCATCACACATGACAAAGATAAGTGTACCAACAGAAGAAACAAAATTGCGAACGTGGGGAGGGGTTCCCACTGAAATAGAAAATTCATCCATACCTTATATGAATGCTATAACAAGCAAAACGACTGCGACAAAAACCAAATTATCACCACATTTTAACGATTTTATGCATGGAAAAGACGAAAACATTCTCACTCCGACAGATTCCATTTCTCGGACTACAGGCAAACAAAAAGAGCAACCTGCTGGAATACAGTCTACGCATTTTTATATTAATTCTACCAAATCACACACGGCAGCCTTTGATATATCTTCCACAGGCAGCGTTTACCTAGACAAAATTTCAACGGGAGATCACGTAAGTTATGATGATTCAAAACCATTAGTCGTATATTACACCAAATCTTCACCATTAAAGACAAAAGATTCCTCAACAATTGATGTCATTACCTCACAGCCGGTGCATACAACAATGTCTGATCCAGCAATACTCAAAGACGTGGCTGCAGTAAATTCTGCAGATGAATATATAACTCAGCTATTTACACATGATGAGACTGAGAAAAGCATATTTCACGCAAGATTTACTGAAAATCAAAAGGAAGTATCAAAATCAAACGGTCAAGTTTTAAAGGAAAGTTTTAATGCTCTTGCATCGTCGACCAGTAGTATGCTGCCAGGTTCCAAAACTGTCAAAACCTCCTTTGGCATAAAATCAAATACAAAAAAGACAGAAAATAGTGTTGATCCTTATGATATCTTGAAATTAATTGGCAAGAATTCAACCGTAAGATTAAAAGATAAAAAAATACCAGACTCTACCATCAAAACAAAAATCAATACAGAGGAGATTGCAGCTGTAGCAGTCACTTTATCAAACGAACAAATTCCAACAGTATCACATCAAGAAATTTTTGACTTAACAGGCTCAGTTTTGGAAAAATCGGAAACTACAAGCTTTGAAAGTACTACACGATCGACTGTTTCCACTAGCAACAACAAACAATTGACATTCATTTCTCCAGTTACTTTCCATGAGGATTCCGTCAAAATACATTATCCCAAACAATCTCAACCCCAAGGCTATATTGATTCCTTTGTAAACACCACAAAGACACTCAGTGTCCCATATACAAAAGGCTTATCAAAACAAGAGGAACCAAATACGACATTCGGCTTCAATGAAGCATTGCCCCCCAAAAAAATAGCGGCTAAAGAACAAGGCGATCAAATACCTGCAAGTTCATATCCATCCGCGAACAGTATTAATATGGAGGCTATTTCTGCTTTAACAGATGACTACAAAAGTGTGAAATTCACAATGAAAAATGAAGTAACTCTATCAAATGTCATCGATTCATCCTCTGACAAACCTTTTGTGATGACTTCAGACGACCGCTTTTACGGTGGGTTTACCAAAAGTAGTCAGATAACCAAAACAGTTGTTGCGTCGGAGGGAAATAAACGCAAAGCGACTGAACCAGCAGAAAGCAATTTTTCAAGTACGGTGGAAGCTACCACCCATATCAATATAACACCAGAGCGTAGTTGGAACTCATCTTTGCCAGGTCATTCAACTACAAGCAGCATTAGATTATTAAGTGAATCAACTGATCCTGAAACGAAATTTCCTGATTATGTCAAACATAGCACGAGTGACCTTGAAGGAGAGAGAGATGAAAAACTGCAGCGTGAAATAGGAGGCGTAGGCAGTGTAAACGACGATATGAGGCTACATTTCACACAGGCTGTCAACTTCGATGTAACTTCAGCAGGAGTCAGCTTTATGACAAGACAAAATAAACTTGATCAGCGATCTTTTCCACAATTACCCGAGCAACAAACGGCCCAACAATTTCCGACTAAGATTTCAACTTTCTTTGTTTCCACAGAATCAAGCCATTTGAAGATGCCCTATTCAACAATGACTTCGAACCCCGATGCTTCAGAATTTGTCAATCTAAGTGACGCTACTCTCAATCACATAACGCATTTACATGATAGTGAGGTTACACGAAATGCTGAAAAAACTAAATTGCGACAGGTGTCTTCATTTCCTGCTGCAGACTATCAACCATATAGTTTTCCTGAAAAAAGTAATACCGTTTCAGCAAAAGAACATAGTTTCAAAAGGATTAATGAAATGATACTTTTACCAATAACAGTATCAGCAAGCACAAATACGGACATGCCCATTAAAGTCAGCACAGCTCTTCTGATCCCAAATGACCAGGGAAACAAGGCTTTCTATTCACAGACCAAGGAGCTTTCCATAAATACAGTTAATCCAAATTTTACGAATAACGAACTTACAAAACGTCCATATACCGCAACAGAAACAGTAATTCACAAAAATTACGAATCAATGTCTGATGATATTATTGAAACTACAACTGTAGCCCAAGACAATCAATCCAACCTATTCAGTACAGATCTAGTTAGATCTAGTCCAGATGAAGAGAAATCGACAAGATTTACTGACGTCTCTTTACCAATACGCCGTGATTCTACTGTTTACATGTTTTCTACCTTGACAAGCTCCGATTTAATCGGCCAAGAGAAACTACTTGACAATGTGGAGTCATCTCACGAAATCACGCCAAGGATAGTTGAACATTTTTGGTCTGACACTGCTGCAAATGTACAATTTGATTTAAAAGCAGCAAACACGACGATAATGCAAGTAACACAAATACCATTATCGGTGGCTTCTGATACAACAACGGAAATGACTCCGACAGATAATGGTCCGAAAAAGCTACACCCTATAGAAACATATACAATATCAAAAACAACTGACAGAGCCAAATTGCTAAATTTAAAAATTTTAGAAACAGAGGGTGAATATACAACAAATCCTGTATCTCAAGTTATAACCAGAGAAAATATTAACAATATCCTCGGGAGTCCAAGCAATCAGTCAGATATTAAAGTTGGGGAAAATTTTCTGTCTTCTGATTCAAGAAATGAAACATATATGCTTTCAACACATAGTGGTAAAAGGGATAAATCATCGGTAGATAGTGAAAAGGCAAGAACAAGTCACTCCACTTGGCAGATGCAAGACAATTATAATGCTCAGCACAGTGTCGAAGGCGTCTATACTTCTTCATCAGAAATCACACCTCAAATCTCATTCACTTGGGAAGATAGAAATGCTGCAACCTCTAGTACAGGTGTATATGGTAAAAGGTTAAAAGATGATATGAATGCTACGTCTGCTGGTCTACTATTAAATGTAAATAAAACATTCTCCTTCCACCCTACGGCAGAACCTGTATACTCACAGAGTTTTACGAAGGGTATTCCTAGTACTTCTCTACTCTCCGACGCAACTGACAATTTTTTTGCGTCTCAAAATGATAAAACAACAAGTACGTTGAATTCATTATATAAAAGCCAGTATTCAAATGATAGTTTGTCATCTGTCAACACAAAGTATGCGTCAACTGTCAGAAAGTATTCTGTTGATTCAAATGGAAAAAAGGCAAAGTACTTCGATGGTAATTCAACATTGTTGAGACATACTCTTCTCACAGTTCAACCTCCAAATCTTGAAAGTGATAATGAAATTTCTACAAGTATAGGAATAAATAATAAAATCACAAATGAAGTCGCAGATCTTACAAAAGTCGGCAGCATACAAATAAATACTTCATCACTTCAACAACCCCACACGGTATCAGAAGATTACTCAGTCGGCGTTACAGATACCCTGTACGAAGACTTCAGAAATACAGAGGGACTGGATGAAACTACAGATGTCAGCATAATAAACGAATCCTTTCATACACCTTTAGCAAAGGAAGATACCAACCACACTTTAAAACACTTAAACGATATCTCGAGATCTTTATCGCCTCTTACATCTTCTTACTTCTTCAATTTCTCGACAACAAAGTTTCAAAAGGTGTCATCAAAAAGTTATGAAGATGAATTACAGTATTCTGGACCTTCCTTTTTTACAGATACAGATATAGTGTCCACCCCTCGAGACATGGTACACCAAAGTAATGAAAGAAGCGTGTTTAGTTCAAAAAGCAATCAGATCAGTGATGATCAATTTACTTCAGTTCCAACAAGAGTAAGCTTACTTGAAAATATGACAAATAAGCATCAAATAAATTTGGAATCCGCTGTTTCAGATTCTGGCATCAATGATAAAACTATTAGTTACGATTATTTGTCGACAGATTCAAAACATGTTCAGTCGTCGTCGTTGACAGACTCAGATTCGCAAACAAGTGCCTATTCCACAAAAGAATATCAATCTCCATCCAAGTCGCATTTAACGAAATTATTTCCACCAAAGATACATGTTACTGAGGGTAATGTAATACACGGATTTTCAACCGGGGCAGAAATGAAAACATTTCAAATTTCTCCAATTTCGTCCACATCTGCTCCAAATTCTGCTTCAGTAAAATACGATGATATTAACCTTATGTCTGGATACATGTCACCGGGAACTTTATCAACATCAAAATTTTCATTACATTCGTTTCCAATCACCAAAATGGTTAAAAATTCTTCGAGGACTGACTTGCTCCCACAGACATCAGATTCTAACAAAGACTCAAAAACTTCATATGTTTCAAGGACATCTCGAAAGCCTACTTTTCACTTTAGTAATTCTTCTGGTCAGTTCTCTTTTACAAAATTCCGTCAGTTGGATGGAAATATTTCAGATGAGTCCTTAACGCCTTTTGAAACATCGTCATCAAATTCTTTTGTTAAAAAATTAGACAAAGATACTAGTTCTTCAATTTTTAAAAAATACTTAGGTACACCAACAGATGCTCATTTACCTAACTTGAATGATGCGAGCTATTCTTCATCTGACATATCATTTCTTGATATCTCAAGCAAGCCTTCAACTCCTACAGATATTTCTTATATGGAAAATCACCATAAAGACCCCATCTCGTCTGTTACAGACTTGTCCTCATCTTCCAACGAAAATTCTGAGTTTGGAAAAGACCCTGTTATAGTTCTCAATAATTTAAGATCACAAACAAGCACAACAGATGCCCTGTCGGCCAGCTTGAAAGTAAAACGGTTTTCTTCCACTGGTATCAATGATGATAATGTTGATGTGCCTAACCCACTTTCTTCTTCTATGTCTATTTCTGCTACAAGTTATCCTAAGAAAGAGTCCATGTTGTCTCATACAAGCATTCATACGGATACAAGAAAAAGCATAGCAGAGAGTTTAGATCAAATTACACACTGGACCCATTCAACAGAAAACCAAAGTAGTTCCAAACCAGCGTATTTAGAAAAATCACAAATGATTAAAAGCGTTCACGTGGATGATACAAAAACAAGCACATATCCATCGCTCAGTTTCAATTCATCGGTGGCCACAATTTTTTCTCCGGGAGTTTCAGAGAAGTCGCCAAATTTTCGATCTATACCTGTAAAAAAATACCCTATGTCTGATGTGTTGAAACATGAAACAACGTTGCCATCTTACGAAACAACATTTTTAAACAAAAGTTTTTCAGATTCATTCACAAGTATATTAAATTCTACTGGTCAAGAAATCGCTTTCAACACACATGAAACAGGCGTGTTCACCGACTCTATTAAACCGTCAGCTTCAGATAAGAAATTGAGGAAAATGTCAGATAGCCAACATACGTCAACGTTAGAGAAAACTTCTTCTGATTTACTCATATCGGATACCCTACCGAAATCTGAGACACCTCCTTCAAACACTGTATCAAGAACGAAAGGTCCTCCAACTTCTTCAAATGCACAAACACCAGAAACCTTTTCTTTATCGGTAACTGAGGTATCTTCAACTGTACCAATAATAGAAACCCAATCTACATCCTTTAGACAGATGTTTTCAATGCAACTTTCGAAAACGCCGCTGACATCAGAAACACGGATATTTTCTTCAAAAGTACAGACGGCAAAAATCCAACCGACATTGACTTCCTCTTTACATCCACTGATAACAGAAAACATAACAACAGCCAAAAAAGAGGCATTTTCTTCAAAGGTACTAATAGACGGGGTACTGTCGACTTCTGGATTAGGAATGCCTTTTTCAAGTGCACAAAGACCTCAAAAGACTCTGATTTCTAAAACAAATGTTTCTTTCTCAGCTTCACTCTCCATAGAAGCTCCGGTGACATTGGTCACAGAAATAATTTCACTTTCGCCTAATTCACAAACTTTAGAAATTACACCGAGATCGAAAACATCGGGATCTTTTTCAAATGCACTGGTAACAAGAGCTCCAACAAAACTTCGCACAGGGACGTTTTCATCCGAAGCACTGACTGAAGAAACTCTAACAAAAACACAAAGAAAGATATCAACAAATGCACCGATAGCACCGACACCAAAGGCCGAAATTTCTTTTTCAAATATGCTTAGAAGAGAAAATAATGTGACGCTGGAAAGAGAAATTGAGAATACTTCTCCAACATCAATTACAAGAGAAACCCAACCAATGTCTGAAATAGATACGTCCTTTTTAAGTGCACTTGCCACAACAGCCATTTCGACATCCACAATAGAAACATTGCCGCCCAACTCACCAGCATTAGAAATCCAACAAATATCAGAGACGAAGTCGATTGTGCCAAATACAATAACACACGCTCTATCTAGAACACAGTTTTTTTCTCTAAATACACAAACAACCCAAACCTCATTGATACACACATATCCTCAAATGTTGAACACTGAAGTAAACCAACCAATTTCGGGGGCATCGAAACTTTCTCAAAATACACAAACAGCAAATACACAAGCATTAGAATTTCTGCTGACATCAGAAACAGAGAAATCAACTTTAAACGCACACACAGCAGAAATGCCATCGACTTCGGCGACAAAAATATCTTCCCCAACTGTATCAGTAGAGTCATCGTCTAATATACTATCAACAGTGACTTCCTTATATGTACCACACCACAATGCCTCCAAGTCTGTAGTATCATATTCTCCAGCGAGTAGCTCCAATAGAGAAACGACATATTACAGCTCTGAAACATATCTAGAGGAAATGACAAGTAGAGTTATAAGTCGGACAACCGAGCCAGCGCAAGGTAATGTCTTTTTGTAATTGTTATCCCAATGACTGTTACATGTATATCAGATATCAAGAGAGCATGCTCTTAATTGTTTGAAACGATTCCTTTTTAGAGTGTTGTTAGATACTTACTTTACCCTCCACCAACAGCATGGATCAACATGATTACTATGCACAGTCGCTGGAGATAGTAAGACCTTTTTTTTTTTTTAAATTGTATGCCCTATTTCTTATACAGTTTGTTCCGAGGTATAATATATGATGCTTGCTTTAGTAATTGTATACATACCTTAAGTGTAAGCCACAAAACGTATTTATAAATGATTAAGATACGCACATGTCTAGCACTCCTCGGAATGTTCCATAATTTTTTTTTTTTTTTTTTTTTTTTCGTCCTTTACAAGATCTAATATGGATCCTTTGAAATGCTTAAAAACTGCAGTTAAGATGTCAAGAATTGCTTTATTGATAGCATTCCAAACAACAATTCTTAAATTGTTTGCAACTCTTCCTTAGCCTTACCTTATGTCTCGGTGTTACAGTCAGTCTGTGCTAAAATGGAAGACTTTAAACGCCACACTTGTATTAATTCAAAGAGACTTTTAGTTCTAAACCGATAAAGATCTTGTAAAATTGTCTGAAATTACCATGTTGCATGCATTTTAAATTTATATGTCACTTCTGCCCTCACCCTTTGACCTCCTTTAAGTGACTGTCTCGGTTTTAAGAATAGCGAAGCTATTCTATAGGCATTATGATTGACCCAGAGTCAAAGTAAACAAAAAACCCCACAGTTGCCAAATACACCTCACAGTAAAATACTTCTCTCTATTAGAAATCCTAATTCTGTCATATATGACAATTTTGACAAAAACCACTAAATCTCTACCACTCCAATTTGAACATGTCTTCTTACAAAGTAATAAACTGAACAAGATGTCATTTATAAGGTACAAGATCTTTGCTTATATGTAAATTAAGTGACCTATGCAAAGCAGGCTATTATCAGTTATTCTTACACCACTGTGACATTATGAATGAATCTAAAAATAGATACACCTAGGTAATTTGTAGCAAATCCCAGCTGCATGAACTCTCACTGAACAGGGAACGCTTATAATTCCTTCAGTCATTCACTATTTAGATCATTGTGTACAGTTAAACTGTTATGTTAAACCGTCATTTTACATTTAGAATATTAACCTTTACCACACAATCCGGAGTTTTAATGACACTGGGGAAGAATCCCTGATAACCAGCATTTTTTTCCTTTTCCCACATTGTTTTCTGCCCTTTTGGAATCAGGTTTCATCAATTCAGCCACATTTAATTTGTGGTTTGTAACAACTTTGAATTTCGTTTCGTAACTACATCTTGCACTATTGAATATTGACTTATTGATTGTATGGTGTTTAACGCCGTCTTCAACATTATTCCGGTCTGTGCATCAATCGATGCTTTCCTGGAGTTTTATTAACCAGCACCACCGCGACTCAGTGACCTTTTGTGGACAGTGTGTATTAAGATCAGACTGCAGAGAACAGCAGTCTTTTCTTAGATCTACACGGTCCAGTAAGAGGATATATTTTCTCCAAAATGTAACTTCGAAATAGCAATATTCAGGTGTTTACCATTGGCTTGAAAGTTTCATTCAATTTTTCTAGCAGGTTACGGGTTAAACTGGATGATAGTCAACCAATAGCATGCATAGCCCCAGTAGCTCAGTCGGTAGCATACAGGACATGAGAACAGGAGGTCGCTGATTCGATTCCCGGCTCGGCCAATTTCTTTCCGAGGACTGGTGATAGTCATTGCGACAGGATTCATTCCTCTCTCAAGTTTCGACGGTGGTCATGTTGGAAAGCAGCCAGTGGCTTGGAAAGAATATTGTGCGGAGTACTGGTAAAAGATACTCCAGGAAAGCATCGATATGTGCACTGGCCGCCGGTATATAACTAAAATAATGTTGAAAATAGGGTTAAACACCATACAATCAATCAATCAATCAAACTCGCTAGTCTGTCAGTACTTTCAGTACTTTGATTATTCATTAAATCTACATGTAAAACATTTTACATGATTATATCACCTTTTGACCCTTCTTCGCTAGCCACGGGTTTATCTTGATGCTCTTGAAGGCACATTTTGACCTCCATTATATACGTCACTGTCTCGGTATGCATTACTTAATTCTACAACTGAAGATAATGGAAGTACATGAAAAACGGTTGTACTTGAATAGAACCATGATGAATTTGTTGAATTCTACATTTTTTTTTTTTTTTTTTAAATTGATTGTGTAATACGTATCTAGAGATGTACAAGACTTTTTAGAACACCATCTCAGAACTTTAGAATCTAGAACTTTCAAAGAACGCTATTGAGAGCATGTGTGCATACGTGGTGAATACTCAATGCATGGCCTAATTTCTTCTTCTAACAGAACGAACCATTTTTCTGTCATTACTGCGAAAGTAGTCAGTTATTGCATCTCACTCAGTTGCTCTATACACATACACTTTTCATTTTGACTTACTTTTAACAAATTAAAAAACTATTTGGTGTAGTAATAAGCCTAGCTAAACCTCTAGCCAATTTCCAAGGAATTGTGAGCAACCCCTCCATCTCTAGATCTAACATCAATGGCTAAAGCCTGTACAGGCCCGCCATTAATAAGTGGTAACAGGGCTTTTTTTTTTAACTAAGAAATTGACGCCGTCGGCGTCTTCCCCTCAGCAAATTTTCCCCAAAAAATGTAGTTTTCCCCCGATAAGTCAATTTTCCCCTAAGAAATCACATTTCCCCACTGTAATACAAAGTATTGTAGCAAGATTTAGTAAATAAACCCATTCCCAGACCGAAAGATCGGCTGGAAAAACGACCAAGGAGAGTAACGTTTTCCTTGTTTAATGAATCACCCGCCTTTGAGGTTCGTGGAGAACCGTCACTAATCGGCCGATTTCGTACTTTATATTCACTCTTTGCTCGGAATATTCCGAACATGCTTGTTGTTTAATACGAATACCACTGTACGTTGGCAATCGGTCCCCGACGATCCCGGGTCAGACAGTGCAATACATGCATCCGTGGTAATCGATATTTGATCAATCATGTCATCGCATCTATTTGGCCCGATGTGCAGCCTTGCTATCTGCTATTTCGGCTCACAAACAAGCGACTGTTAATGTGGGATAAGTGCGACATTATTTGTGTTTACAACGCTTGAATTTTAGGAAAAAAGTTTAAATGATGTGCTTTGCGATCGTGTACGGCTTACGTGAGATATACGAAGAGATTACAAGTTTGCATTATGATTATGATTGACAATGGGACATGAGCAAAGAGTTTCGATCAACGCTTTATCCCGCAATGGATTAATTAATGTTAGTTTTTTTTTCCCTCTGAAATTCTCTGAAAAAAAACATAAACTGTTTTACAGTGGAAAACATAGGTAAAATATATGAAATACTAATAAAAAGAAAGAAAATCAGTAACCTTGTTTAATAACCTCTGCACATCCAAAAAGGGGCGCGTGTCATCAATGTTTCAATTTGACGTTAACATTAATCCTTGGTGCGTGAAGAATGCTGAAAGTGTACATACAGATCAGAGTGCAAAAGAAATGCAGTTTATTCTTGGATTCAAACCTTCTGCTATTTAAATTAAGTACATTTACGTGTATTCTTTACTGAAGGTAGATTTCATTTATGAAACAGACTAATTTCTGTTCTGTAAAGTTTTGGAAGTTCAGCTCAAAAGGCAACGTATGCAAATTAAATCAGCTTTTGACTTCTAAAGCCATATTTAGGTGGATTGGCACATCTACCACTTCAAAGGGTATGTCGGTAAACTGTTAACTGATAGGATGTGTGTTTGATTGCCACTGTAATCCACCCGACCACCCGTTGTCTCCAGTATATCACGAGATAAAACAAACTACCGCCAATGATATTAAGAAGTTTCTTAATTGACAGCACTCTTTACACATTTTAAAATCATCAGGCAACCATTTACCATTAACTTGAAATTTAAACATTTCTGAGACTTCCACCTCTTTGTTGAATGAGGCAGTCGATAAATATTTCAAAATGCTTGTAATTTAGGGTAATTTATTATTGAATACGATGTTGATACAACCTAACAAGCCTTACAAAAATATTACTCATCTTTAATTCTATTATTTTAAAGCAAAACTGAGGTTTATGAGGTGTTTCATTCTTTCTCGTAGAAGTTCAAAACTTTGCTGGCACAGGTATTACATTGTCCGTAGCCCCAGAAAGTCACACTTTTTGTACAAATCCTTGTGTAAATAAGTTCAGGTATCCATATATTTCTTACCGATAATCCATCATCGGGAAAAACATATGAAAAGGAATATTTTTCCCGAATTTAATCGATAGAAACAGTCATGACAGCACAATTTAAATAGCCTTTCTGCTGTACTGTTTATGTATTTACTGCGGTTGTTTGTGAGCCCTTCGCGACGGTAATCAGGGAAGACGGTTTATCTCATCGCCTCGGATGCATGTATTGTTAAAGAAATCGAAAGCATTCGGCATACCTCGGATGATCCGGTGATGTAGGTACGGAATCGGCCGAGTAGTGACGAGTGAAATCGAAAGTACACAATCGGCATCGAAACCCTTCGACCCTCGTCAGCTTTCTGTTGTTCATGAAAATTAATTTATATCAAGACGAATTGTCAGAGAAGGACTTTGAGAATATTTGAGACCAGGGTTCTCATTTGACCCGGACCCCAAGTTTTCACGCTTGGAAACCGGAAATGCCCGTTTTTGACGCTCAAAAATAACTGCCGAAGCGTCAATCTGACGCATGAGATTATCCGCTAAAGCGTCATATTAGCTAGCATGTGTATGACAGATATAGAGATCGTAATAAACACGATCAGTTCTAGCAAATTTGAAAGACGCGCGCAACTCTGTTTATCACAATTGATCCAGCTGGCGAGTGGCGATTCATGTTTGAAAACGTGATAAATGTGTTAATCCAATTATCTAGTGTAAAATGACAGGTTTTAAAGTTACCTGGTACCCTAATTGACTAATTCATGTCAAATTATGCAGTAATATTTCTCGGAAAGTCAACTGACATGAAAAAATATTGCAAAAGAAAAACGCGAAAACCCATGGCACAACAGAAGTCCGATCAGAGGCACTTCAAACTATCTTTTCATCTTTGATAATTAATTTAAACAGTGAATTTACCCTAATTTCTGTATAAAACAATAAGTGGAACTTGAAATCTCTGTTTCATATTGAGGAAAAACTTTGATTGTTTTTTTAACTGAAAATATGTATACAACCAGTAGATAAGATGGGGTGGAGGGGCGGGGGGAAGATGGACATTTGGCCTTCTTTTCTTACATTATTAGCACTGGAACAAGTGTGAAAGAAGAAGTTATTGGACAAAAAAAAGAAGACTAAAATTTAAAGAAATAACGCTTTACTGGATGTGACCTTGATTTTCTGTCTTTTCCGCAATGTTCAAAGCTATGAAAGAAAAATCAAGTCGTTCTAGCCACGTGTGAATTGTCGTCTGCAAATGCCTAAAACATGATCGAGTCAAAAATTTTGTTCTTTGGTAAACAGTTAAAAGGTTTTTTGTGTCTTCTTATTCATAAAGATGAATTGCATGCTGGGACTGCAAGTTACAATTCATCAGTCCACTTCATTCCAACAGGTCTGTACATAAGATGATAATATCATAATATTTTCTTGACTAGTTTCTGTCAATAAATAAAGAACATAAATGAAAGTTGTCTTTATTTCACCCATATCTCTCCATAATATACAAGTAATTGACCTTTGGACATTTCTCTTTGACTCTTGGAAAAACTATTTCAATCAGTTGATCTTCTTAAGTCCAAAAAGGACATAGACATGCCTCTGTAGACAAACATTTTGTGTTCACAAAACAGTTAAATTCACTTTCATATGCTTGAGTGTTATCGCAAAGATTAATACCAGTGTTCTATTGATAACATAATGTTTAATGTAAGCAAGTATCTATTTGAACCATTATTCAAGCTTCTCAGGCTGCCAGTTAACATTATCAATACATCATGCGTTTTTGCCAGTCGTATTGATAACTTTTGAAGCGCCATAATGATCATGAGTCTCCTAAAAGTATTTCATTGGCCAACTGCTGATGAGATTGGCCAACTGCTGATGAGAATTGAAATATTTTTTTCACACTGGAAGATAGATCTATTACAGATACTGATGAATGCCATGAGAAGAGAGATAAATGTCCGACTGCATCAATATGTGTTGACATCGATGGTGAATATACTTGTCTTTGTGATGAGGGCTACAGAAGACTTGATTTTATATGCATAGGTAACTAGAGTCTAGATCTAAATCTAGACATGAATTAAGTATGTAAGAAAGTGCAAGAAACTGGCTACATCTAATTGTGTTGGGTTTGTAATGCTCCTATCTATTCTGTGTTATGTTTTTTAAAAGTGGTATGGCCATAGAAATAACAAAGGTGGTTGCTGATGGCAAGTGAGGGACAGCTTAGAAGGCCAGTGAAGGCAACCAAGCACAAATTCATGACTTCACAAGAAGGTTCACTCATGCACTTTGAATTTTTGAGGCCATTTTTGCTTATGAAAGACATCCGAATCTGCAAGGATAAAATGTTACATACCGGTACATACATGTATATCATAGTAGAGCTCAATGGCCTAAACCATATTTTGCAGGAATAGAGAATGGCTGAATACTATGATTAAAGATGGATGAAAAAGCAGTTTGGTAGAGGCATGAGCCCCCATAAAGATGTTAAGCCTCAAAATCTGGTTGAAAAGTTTTCTGGATGTAATAATGAACATAGGCCATAATGCACAATACACAAGTGCATAATTGAATATAATACATGTGTAGAAAACATGGGAGCAAGCAAACATTCGCTTATCACTTTACAGAACAACTCCATCTTCATAAGTAAGCCTAAAACTGCTCAAAGAAATAAAAAATTCCAACCTATGGTAAAAATCCAAATATTGTGATTTCAACCTATTTCTTTTCGTGGAAAAATCTTGCGTTATTGGACAGTGTAGACCAAGATCAGGCTGTATATTCTTTAAAGTCTGATCTTGATTGTACACAGTGTGCAAAAGCACATTGTGTTGCTCAAAACAGCCAATGGAATGTGGAATGATTCTGAGCCCAATGTTACACCCCTAATGAATGGTATACAAATGGGATGAAACCAGATCAAGTAACCAAGCAGTCAGTATTAAACTCCAATAAGATAGGATAATATTTAACATTATTTGCATTTGTCTCAAAAAATGTTTAGTATAACCTGGTTGTATCTTTCTACCCGGGACAGATGTGAATGAATGTTTGGATGTGAATTCTTGCCCTGTTAATGCAGAATGTATGAACACAAGAGGTAGTTTCAGATGTGAATGCTCTGATGGATTTATAATGGTTGGATCTCTATGTCAAGGTATGAAAAACTAAACAAATATCAAACATTTGTGTTCAAATCTGATTGAAACGTGATGATTCCTTACAAGATTTAGGCATATTAATGGAGGTTATTTTTTAAAAGATATTGTCAAACATCGTCAGAAATTTTCCTGACTTCCGAGCCAGGTTGCAGTCAGTAATGCACAGGACTTGAAACCAGGGGGTTGCTGGATGAAATAACATTGAAAAGGGCACTTAACACCAAACTGACTTCTCCAATAAATTTCAGTGTTAGCATAAACACAGCTATTTTTATTAGGCCTGTCTGAATCAGATCCTTGTTGATTTTTTTCATTTTTTATTGTTCGATGATTATTTATGTGTCTGCTGCAAGTAGACATAATTGAAAGCAATGAGGGTAAGGAAAAATCCTTTTCACTTTGACAAATGTGAGAAATGTCCTGTCTTTTTTTTCACTCTCTTATATCACTTACCCTAGGTTTCCAACTACTAGTCCAGAATTAACCTGCACAGCAACAGGTCAAAATCCAATCTCAATACCTTCATCTGAATTCTTCACCAATCTACAAAATTAAGGACTGGTTCAAGTTCAATACATTTACAGAGGACAGATTTAATGTTGCTCATACATGTATCATGGAACCTGTCTTTGAAATTGTGGAGAACATGGTGGAAAAAAGAGAAAAAAAAAACGGCATTTCTCCTTTTTCCACAATGCTTTCAAAGTCCTCTCTCATCAGGGTCATAGAAATATAGAATTGTACAGTAAAGGGTCAAGCTGTCTTATTTCAGATCTAGATGAATGTGCTGAAAGTTTACCATGTCCAGGGAATGCTTTGTGTGAAAATGTTTCTGGTGGATATTTGTGCAACTGTGATAATGGTTTTAGATTAGTAGCAGCAGAATGTAAAGGTAATATTTGTTCTATATTATAGTTGATATCTGCCATGAACTGTAAAATATTTCATTGAGGCTTCTTCCTCACAGAATTGTTTGGTAAAGGGTTAAGTTTGTATTACTTACCAAACATAATGGAACAAGTAGTATTTGATATCAATAACATAAGGACATTGTACTATGCTAAGCAAATAAGAGACCTTTTACTCTTTCCCACACAAAAAAGATTTGAACTTGTCCAAATCGAATATATTTACAGACACAAAAATTAAGTCTGTCTCAAACAATATTTTTCTTTTTTTATTTGGAAAGGTTAAAAACAGTTTGGAAAAATGAGAAAATACTGGTTCCAACATTCCCACAATGTTTTCTATCCTGTAAGAGTACATGTACTTGGGTTCATCTTTATCACTTAAGATGCTGTTGTCTGCAGAAGCTTTCAATTTCGATAGAGTCTAAACTTTATTGTTTGGTATAGAGTTAAGCTCTTACAGTCTCTCGCTTTCAGGTACATCTATATCTTTGGTATTTTTTATGCCTTAAAGCCTCAATAGTGGCCAAAAGTAAACAAGCAGAAGTTAAATACATTTAAATTTTCATCATACCTTTTTAAAGTATGAAATTACTGTGAAGATGACCATCTGTTATTCTGTGGTCGGTCCAAATGTTATTCGCTTGAGGAAAAATGAATATTAAAATCAGCTGAAAATTAAACAAAAGATAGAGTGGCCTGGCAACTGTAGACCTACTTTTGAAATTCATTTTTTTTCCAGTGACTAACACTTGGACCAATAGTACAATGACAGATTGTCACTTTCACAATGATTTTCATACTTTAAAATGGTATGATTTAAATGCATTTCAACATCCGAATTGTTTAGTTTTAACCCCTTTTGGGGCTTTAACTTATGACCATATTTCAGCCGCATTTATTTTGTCACAGTTACAAATGTTTTTAGTTTGAACAAGTGTAAACTTTTGTCATGTGGTAGAGAGTTAACACAGGTGGCTGCTAAATACAAGTGGTGACTAACACAGGTATGACTGTATGTTACAGATATTAATGAATGTGAAGATAACGTATGTGCAGAACATGCTGTTTGTGAGAATTCTCCAGGGTCTTATGCATGTTTATGTCTTAATGGATATGGGCTAAGTGCTGGTGGTGACTGTGCAGGTATGCTTATTCTGTATACGTGTATTTCTTCAGTATAACTTTTTGTAAGTAATTCCTTTTCAGTGATGTATTTAAAATACATAAATTACTTCCGAAACTAACTGAGTATTTCAAACAGAAATGGTCTCAAAATACATATGAATTACTTCTAGTAATTTCTTGAATTAAAAGACTTTTTGAGGGCATGTAACCTGAAGCCCCTTTGCAAGGTGTTCAGTTTCCCTATTGTGCTACTGCCCCACTCAACCTTTGGCACTGAGGGTCATCAGCTTCTATTGTAGTACAACTTTTTTAAAGGCTGTTTAATCAGAAATCTAACATTTCTAGCACTGTGATTAACATATCTTACATAACCTTATGTAAATTATAAATTTAAAATTAGATGGGCAGTGATTGCTTATATTTTGTTCCCATGGTGTTGTTGCAGACATAGATGAGTGCACAAACAGTCCATGTGGGGAATATTCTGTCTGTGAAAATGTCCAAGGATCATACATGTGTGGCTGCATAGAAGGCTACTCAGAGGACAAACATGTCAACTGTAGTGGTATCTTAACCCTGTACAACATAATCCCAAGTTTTAACAACCCTGAGAAAGAAAGCTTTTGAAAACATCGTGTAAAAAGGAGAAAATGCTGGTAACAAGCATTTTCTTTTTTTCCACAATGTTTTCTATTCTGTTGCAGACAAATACCATCATTTCAGATACTTTTTACTTGTCATCTGTAAATTATTTCAGTTTGGACCAGACTAGAATTTAGTTGTTTGTGAAGGATTTTGTAGATTTTTTTTACAAGGTAATAATATTGATGGCTTTTTCCATAGACAAATTCAATGTGGCTAAAATGAAGGGACTTATTTTTGAAGGAGTAGAAAACATTTGTGGAAAAATGAGCAATCGCTGGTTAACATCAATATCTCCTTTTCTCACAACAGTTTGTTTTTGGATAAAAACCTTTATCTTCAGGGTCATAAAAAATTGGGATCACTTGAAAAAGGGCTATAACAATAAAGTATCAAATATCTGTTTGTTTTTTTAGAATTTTAGACTATTCCAAGAATATTTCAGTCATGTAACAGTAGCAAGTGGATCTATCCATTTGCTCATGAAGTCTCCTTGTCAAGACTGTGCACAGCAATCTTTGCAAGTCACATAAACAGGCAGAAGATAATGATAAGTGATGACAGAGAGGAATGGTTCTTATAGAGTTGACTTTCATTGTTTGATCATCTAAAAATATTTGTTTTACATCTATTTTGAAATGAATTCTTACAACCTATATTAATCACTTTCATTAATTGCTTCCTTGAAACCTTGACCAGTACCTGTGCCATATCGTGGATAGTTCCCAAGGTTTGACCCTGTTCATCATGGGATTTGACATGATAGGCTGACTCTCTACCCCACACTGTTGTCTCCCAGTTGACTGTCATCAGTACTTGGACAGCATTATTTGCCTGTCTTCCAGCATTTTCTCCTTTCCTCACATTGTATTCAAAAGTCTTCAGCCTTAGGGTCATTACAGCCCAGGATTGTTTGGTAAAGGGTGGGTTTGGGACAGTATTTTTTGTGCTTCTGGCTGCTGAAAATAGGTTTGAATGATGTCACTAGAAAATTTTCCTTTGCTGTACAGCCAATATCATCAATCTAATAGGATAGGGACTAACTTATCATACTACATATTGTTACAGACATAGATGAGTGTGCTAACAACCCTTGTCCAAGAAGTTCAGATTGTATTAATGTACCAGGAAGCTTTCTTTGTTCATGTCACTATGGTTATTATCTACAGGAGGATTCTTTTTCATGTTTAGGTGAGTTCAGTATCATCCACACATTTGCACCTGCTGATTGCTGTTTTTGTCTGACAGTTGACAATTCTTTAAGAAATTGTGGCAAAAGGAGAAATTGTTTATTAAAGACCATTTAACATTGTATTCATGTATAAATTTTAATCCATATGATTCAAAATGTTTTTAAATTTCAAATTTTTCTGCTGCATATTTGCTGCATTTACTTTGTCATCTGCAAATGAGCCGTGCTCTGTCAAAAGGGGGCTTAATGCCTCTGTGAAAAGTATCGACCCATGTCAGCCTGGGCAGTCTGCGCAGGCTGACCTGGGCCGAAACTTTTTGCTGTTGGTCAATTTTCTGTATGTCAAAGGACCACTCTACATTATGATACAATAGGTTGTTAGACAAAATGGTTTTATGGATCTATAATAAGATAAATTGCTTGGTATAATTTCATCATGGAGATGCATTAAGCCCCCTTTTGCTGGAGCATGGCTCAGATGCTTTGCTTTTTGACAAGCCTAAAAGTTTGTCATGTGGTAAAGAGTAAAACGGATAAAATGACATACACATGTATCTGAGAAGAAATGACACAGATATTGCAATCCCAAAGCTGCTTTTTTGATAATAACATGCAAAGATAAAGCACATCATAGATCTATATAAATCAAGATCAGGGTCTGTATTCCATCAATGATTATGGAGTCAATTAAGTATAAATTCCAAGATTAGCCATCACATTGGCTGAGACATTCTCTTGGAATCTGATTGGCTGCATTCACATCCAATGTGACAGTTAGTTTTGGAATCTGATTGGCTGCATTCTCATCCAATTAGATAGTTAGTTTTGGAATCTGATTAGGTGCATTCTCATCCAATGTGACGGTTACCTTTGGAATGTGATACATTATTGGCTGCATTCTCATCCAATGTGACAGTTACCTTTGGAATGTGGTACATTATTGGCTGCATTCTCATCCAATGTGACGGTTACTTTTGGAATATGATACATTATTGGCTGCATTCTCATCCAATGAAACGGTTACTTTTGGGATGTGATACATTTTTGGCTGCATTCTCATCCAATGAGACGGTTACTTTTGGAATGTGATACATTATTGGCTGCATTCTCATCCAATGAGACGGTTATTTTTGGAATGTGATACATTATTGGCTGCATTCTCATCCAATGTGATGGTTACTTTTGGAATTAGGCTGAAACCAAACAATACAATTTATGCTGTGATCATTGATTGAACTATAATCCATAAAGCACCTTTTGTCTTTGGTCCTCTTAGGGGATCAAAGATATCTCTTGTTTGAAATCCTATGTCCTTCTTCCCACAGAATCCAAAATATTCGCAGCAAGCATAAGAGCAATTAACTTCAATGACAGTGAGATAATTTTATCAGAGCTAACAAGTATGGAAGTTTCACTTGTAGTGGATGCAATTTTGAACACAGTAAGTCTTAAACTTTTACCACACAAACCTGAATTTTAACAACCCTGAAAAAGGCAGCCTTTGAAAACTTTGTTGGAAAATCAGAAAATGCTGGTAACCAGCATTTTCTCATTTTCCAACAATGTTTTCTACTCTTTCAAAATTGAATCCAGTCATTAGTACGACACTTAATTGGTTGTCTGCAAACAGTTTCAGTTTGGATAATTATATCTAAAGTTTTGTCTTCTTGTAATGGGTTAATAATAAAAAATGCATATCAAAGTACTTTTTCAGCTGGGCTATTTTCAAAGAAAACATTGAGGCATTGTCTTAGCCCTTTGTTGTCTATTTGTTATCTTTGAGCAGTCTTTGGTGTTTCAGTCAACTTTGTCAGTCTTTGGTGTTTCTGTCAATACTGAAGATATTCAGTTCAAAGATTGGTAGGTGTTAACTATCAAAATGGGAACATACACCAGAAGAGCAATTGTACTTCAAAATGAGCCATACTCTGGGAGAAGGGGTTTAATGCATCTCTCTGATGCACCATACCAAGCCAGTCATCACATAATTATGGATCCATAAAATATATTTTGTCTGTTAATCAACGGGACCTGGAGGGAGAAGGGTCCTTGGACATGCAGAAAATTGACCCATAACAAAAAGTTTTGACCCAGGTCAGCCTACGCGTACTGCACAGGCTGACCTGGGTTGGTACTTTTTGCAGAAGCATTAAGTCCTCTTTCTACAGAGCATGGCTGAAATATTTCTGTCTCAGATATGCCACTGTCTCCATGTTAAATTTCAAATGAAAAAGTAATTGCAGTACAGTGTTTGCTCCTGCATGCGATGCTATTGTTTTTTTTATGTTGAAGGCTTGAAACTTCAAAATTGCTTTTTCAGTGCATCAATTATGTTTAAAAGAAACATTTATTGCCATGTTCTGTTTTTTACCTTACACTCTGTAAAGTAGTGAATCATACCTTGATTTTTAGACAATATTCTGTAGTCTTTTTCTATTCTAAATATTAAAATGTTTTGAAGCAAACTTATGGTATTACCTGTAGCAGACATTGTTTTCAAAAATTGTTCTGGCAAGCATAAATTGTCACGAGATTATGGATGTTGTATATGCAAGATCAGACTGTTCGAAAATACATCCAAATTCAGACTGCACATCTTTTTTTTCAGAAATGCTAGATGTGTAAGATTCTTGAATGCCCTTTCATAATCATTAGGGATTATGTCCCCTTGAACATAGACATTTTTTTGTACATGGTGTACAGTCTGCATTTTATATCCAAGCACTTTTCAGGCGTATTCATGCGTTATTAAACAAACCTGTGTTTTAATAACCTTTGGAAGAAAGCCCATGAAAGAATTGTAGGGAAAGAAGAAAATGCTAGTATCCAATATTTCCTCCTTTTCCTACAGTATTTCCTACCATTTCAAGGACAAATCCCATCAAATGAGCCACAATTAAATTGTCGTCTGAAAAAGCTTTTGTAGGGGCCAGTCTAGAATTTTCCCACTTGGTAAAGAGTTACATGTAAGTCATGATGGTTTTAATTTTGCCTTTGTTTCTTTGACCAGGTTGAAAGTTCCCTCAATAAAAAATATCCATTGGTTAATGTTCTAAATGTGACCAGTATATCAGAGGGTAGTGTTATTGTAAACCTGACATTGTACCTGGCCTCTAACAGTACCTATAACAGTGACCAGCTGTACTCTTTGATGAGGAACGATCCTTTAGTGTGGACAATGAACTTGTTGAATGTTGACAGCATTGTTGTTGAAGGTTTGATTATCTCATTTTCCATGAAAATTGTAGTAGATGGCTGAAAACAATCTTGTAAAATATGGAAAGTTTGCACTAATAAAAATTTAATACATAGATGAACTCAAAAGATTCAGCAAAAGAAGAAATTGCTTGTCCTAACAATTTCTCGTTTTGCTAAAATGTTTTAAAGTGATTTGCTACAAGACAGGGAGAGCTGATTTGCAGAATGGAGTATGTTATTCTGCTATACTTGTATTACAATAAGAAAAGATCTCAGCTTATGACTACACAGGCTTCTTTAACAACAAGCAAACGTGTGAGCTTGTAAATGGTTTGAAATCATTTACTGGTATATGAAAATCACCAGGGAGCTTGATACATGTATCTTAATTCTTTGGTGATTTGTTTGACTTTCAAAGAATATGAGCTTATATTTTGGACTGTAAATATGCATGCTAGAGACCCTATGGAAAAAGCCTATTGAAAACATTGTGGGAAAATGAGAAAATGTTGATAAATAGAATGTTTTCTACTCCATCATTTTGAGTCACATTTAATATGTCGTCTGTTCATAGATCTACTTCTGATTTGGACCAGTCCATTTATTTTGTCGTTTGGTAAAGAGTTAAGGGGTTGTGGACTTTTGCACTTGCTTCTGCATTTGATGGAGTGTAAGATAAGATAGCAATATCTGTTAGTGATGATCTTGAATCTAAACTTTTAAATATCTCTTCGAAATATTGTTGCCAAAAAAGCCTTAAAACCAGAATATAAAGATCTTCTGTAAAGACTGAAAATGTCCATTTTATTTGTTAATGGAAGCTTAAAGAATAAATTCAGAAATAATTCCTTAACCCTTTACCAAATGACAATAATTTAGACAGGTCCAAATTGAAAGCAGTTGCAGACAACAACTTAAAGGTGGCTCAAATGATGAAATTTGTCCTTGGTAGGGTAGGAAACATTGTGGGAAAAAGAGAAAATGCTCGTACCAGCATTTTCTCCTTTTCCCACAATGTTTTCAAAAGGCTTCTTTCTCAGAGTTGTTAAAAGTCGGGATTGTGTGGTAAAAGGTTAACATACATTTATACCAAGATGAAAACAAATGTGCAGATTAAAACTGAATACCGGTAGGTGTCCTGAGAGTTAACATATTTGGCTTGTTCCCATAAAGTCGTACCTTCTCAGTAAGTCGTGCTTTTCTAAGTTCACACAATTTTGTTGCCAGCGGATTCACTGTCCGCAATTATGTTCCATACGAAATTTTAAATAAAGTCACAGAAATCTACAGCTGAAAAAATGTGCCGGAAACTGGTAATATGTTTATTTAACTGCCGATTTTATTGTTCACCAGGTCCATAAATGATTTATCAAGTATTTACCCCTGAAATAATAATGAGATCATTGATTTTAGTAATTTTCAAGTTTGCATAGTTTTAGCTGACAGATGACACTTTCAAAATGGCCGCCTTCTTATTCCACAACTTTTGGTCATGTGATAGTCACATGACATGATTATTTATGTAAATATTGCTGTAAGTACAGCAAATTTGGAAAATCCGGATAACTATATGAAACAGCCAATCAGAGGGCATGGCCTAATGAGATTGCGTTATTTCTACAGATGGCTATAGGTTGACCTAGAAAGGTGACATATCAAACTATTTTTTAGCTCCACTGGCCGAAGGCCAGCGAGCTATTGTCATGGCGTTGTGTCCGTCGTGCGTCCGTCCGTCCGTCCGTTCGTCCGTGCGTGCGTCCGTAAACTTTTTCTTTAAAAAACTTCTCCTCAGAAACTATTGACTGGATTTTTACCAAATTTCACAGGAATGTTCCTTTGGTGGTCCTCTTTCAAATTCCTTCAAATAATTGTGTTCCATGAAGAATTCTGGTTGCCATGGCAACCAAAGTAAAAAACCTTTAAAAATCTTCTCCTCCCAAACCGCTATTTGGATAGCATTATTATTTTGCAGGAATGTTCCTTAGATACAGGTTTACAGAATTCCTTTAAAAAAAAATGATCTGTCAAAAAACATGGCTTTTATGGGAGACTCATTTTCCTTTTATGGTATAAAGTAAAATCTTTGAAAAATTTCTTCTCTAAAACTATTCATTGGATTTCATTGTTGTTTTGCAGGTAAGTTCCTATGGTGGTTGTCTGCCAAATTGTTTCTATGGTGGTTGTATACCAAATTCCTTTTAAAAAAATGATACACCTAAAAACACATTTTTTTATAGACAAGGCTTATATTTCAAAAAAATGTTCTTCTCCAAAACTATTTATTGTGTTAGTTTTATCGACTAACAAAGAAAAAGGAAGAAAATTGGATTGACTTGACCTAGTCAGGGCTGTCCTATTTAAGCCCACACATTTTCCTTGGTATTAAGATCACAATTTACTCCAATGATATGCTATTAGTTAGTACTAGTAATAAAATATCACTGGCCATAAATAAGATAAAAGCTTGAGCACCTTTCACAACTTGAGCTTTTCAATTTTGCCTTATTACTAAGCCTGAGTAACCATGCCAAGATAAAAAAGAAAAAGTATTTTAATAACAAAACCCCCATGTTGTAGGTACTTTATAGTCCTTTTGATATAGAACAAGAGAACCTCTGCACTTTTAATTTTTATTAGTTCTGGTAAAGGTTTGTTGACCTACTAATGAGTAAATGCAAAGTGGACAGAAGGGGTGTAAATCCTGGTGATCTGGTACAGAGTGGGACCTCACAAGTTTTTTCCATACCTTTTTTCTTCAGTGAGCTAAAATGCAGGATTGAATGGTAATTGTTAAAAACTTCTTTTCGCCATTATAGAAATATCAGGCCTGTGGAGCGATACAGGCGCTCAAGCGCCTCTAGTTTAAATTCTTGGTAGAAGAATTCTAATGTCAAGCATAAGACTACATATTAATTTTTACCTTAATGAAAAAATATCCAGAAATTCTTTAATTTCTAGAACAGAATTTTAGCTAGAGTAACTTAGGGGCACGACTTAACAGGAACAAAGCATACTAGGGCTTTTGCTTATAGCATCTTAGTTCATGTTCAACCTTAAAGTTTCATCAGTGCTTCAGCTAAAAAGAACATTTCATAATAAGACTTTGATTTTGATTTAATATGAAGAGAATAAGAAAAGCTCTTAAAGGAAGAATTTACTTCATACATTTACCAAAAAACAAAATTTTAGACTTGTCCAAATTGAAAGCTTTTGCAGACGACAAAATAAATGTGACTCAAAAATTGAAATTTGCATTCAAAAATGTTATGAAACATTGTGGGAAAAGGAGAAAATGCTGGTTAGCAGCATTTTCTCCTTTTCCCACAATGTTTTGCCAAAGGCCTCTTTTCTAAGGTCGTTAAAACTCAGTATTATATGGTAAAGGGTTAGACAAGATTAACTGTATTTAACTTCGAAATGTAATGCTCAGCTGAGTTGAAGATTACATAGAGGATATTTGTTTGTTTTCAGTGAAAGTGTGCCAGTTGTGAAAATATTACTGATGTCCGGATGATGGTCACTCGATGAAATAAACTTCAATCTTTCACTGAAAAAAAAAACAAATATTCTATTTATTTCATGCTTCTTACCCCTATTTTGTTGGAGCTTTCATCAAAATCCAGCTCAGTTGTTTTCGGTAATTCTCCATGGCGTACCTCCTTCATATAACGAGGCATTACAATATTATGTTAAGCACGAGAAATATAGCGTAAATTATGTCATGTTTACCTACATTTGAATGGCACGTACTGATTACCTAGGTAATTAGTGCGCAGGAACTACTGTTTCCGCCTTCAATTGAAGAGTCAGAAAATATAAAATGGTTGTAACCATGAAAATATCAACCCATTTTCCACCATTATTTCTCGATAAACTACCAAAAAGCATGAAATAAAAAAGTTTATTTTTCAATGACCTTAATTCTAACAAATGCAAGTATATGAAATATGCTGGCAGTTTTTGACATTTCCACTGATAGAAACTAAACTTAGCATTGTTTGCTTTCCACAATTAGATACAGATAAATGAAAGTACACGTAACATACTGGCAGTTTTTGACATTTCCACTGATAGAAACTAAACTTGGCATTGTTTGCTTTCCTCAATTAGATGTAGATGAATGTTCAGATCCAGGACTAAATAGGTGTTCCGAATTTGCTGATTGTATAAATACACCTGGTTCTTATGAATGCAAGTGCCATGTTGGATACCTAGACATATCAACTGACAGGAAAGGAAGGGATTGTGCAAGTAAGAGGAGCTAATACTGGTGATCATGCTTTCATTGAGTTATTCAAGCAAGACTTAAATTACGACTATTAACCCTTTATCACACAATCCTGACTTTTAATGACCCTGAGGAAGACACCTTTTGAAAACCAGCATTTTCTCCTTTTCCCACAATGTTTTCTACCCTATCCAATACATAAATCACCATTTAAGCTACACTGAATTTGTCGTCTGCAAATGCTTTCAATTTGGTCCAGTCTAAAATTTTGCTGTTTGGTAAAGAGTTAAAAGGAAGAACTCAACATTTGATTGCATTCAGAAATTAGTTGAAATTATAAGTTAATTTAACCCTTTACCAAACAATCCCTGGTTTTCACAACCCTGGGAAAGAATACTTTTGAAAACATTGTGGGAAAAGGAGAAACTGCTGGTAACCAGCATTTTCTCCTTTTCCCACAATGTTTTCTATCCTATCAGAGAGCTTAAGCTCATTCGTATCAACCTTGAATTTGTCATCTGCAGATGTTTTGAATTTGAAAGAGTCTAAAATTTGCCGTTTGGGAAAGGGTTAAACAAAAAAAGATAGTTACTGTTCCTACATATATAAATGATCATTAAACTTTGAAAATAATGTTGCAGAAGTTTTGATTTCTGCTTGTATCAATGCTTTCAATAATGTAACCCATAATTTAGCATTTGGTTAAGAGTTGAACAATATCTTTTTTATTGTTTGGTTGTTGTTTTTTTAACTTCATTCTTGGTATTTAGACTGTCTTTACCCACAAGACTACAAGACCTGATTATGGATCTTTTTTTTTTTTCAAGTGATTGATGAAAATCATCAGGATATCATCATGAATCTTGTGCTAAGGCTTGATCAAAGAGCCTACCCTGTTGATGCCATGGCAACCATGTCTGTAACCATGGAGAGAGGATCCCATGTAACATTCCATGTACAGTTCGGAGATGGGACAGAGGCGACAATCGTGCATGAAGAAATCCTTGCATTTAGATATGCAGTGAATATAACACATCAGTAAGTTCTGACCATTTCACTACCAAATAAATAAATTACACTTTTTTAACTCTTTACCACACAATCCCAAGTTTAAACGACCCTGAAAGAGAAGGGTTTTGAAAACATTGTGGGAATAGGAGAAAATGCTGCTAACCAGCATTTTCTCCTTTTCAGACTATGTTTTCTACCTTATCAAAGGCAGAAATCATCATTTGAACCTTGTTTCATTTGTGGTCTGCAAATACTTTCAATTTGGTCCAGTCCAAAATTTTGTTGTTAGATAAAGAGTTAAACAGCAGGTACAAATACAGTTTTACTGCAAGCCTTTTTAGCCATCTGTGGTAAGAAAGAGTTAAAAGATGTGTTTTTGGCCTTTCTAAAATGTTGGATCTTTTTTAATTAGGCGCAAATATCATTCTATTTATGTAGTTTTCTGAAGCATTACCACAAAATTAGAACTATATAGTTAAACAGTATAATTTTTTTATGAGCCATGCTCAGTGAAAAGGAGGCTTAATGCATTCTGCGAAACATATTGATCCATGTCAGTCTCCACAGGCTGACCTGGGCCAAACCTTTATACTGTTGGTACATTTTCAGAAGGTCAGAGTAACAGTCTACCTTATGAGTCAGTCGGTTGTTAGACATAGTGAACTTTTCGGATCCCTAATTATGTGATGACATGCTTGGTATCATGCATTACGCAGATGCATTAACCCTTTACCACACAATCCCGACTTTTAACAACCCTGAGAAGAAGGCCTTTTGGAAACATTGTGGGAAATGGAGAAAATCTGGTAACCAGCATTTTCTCCATTTCCCACAATGTTTTCTACCCGTCTCAGAACAAATTTCTATTTTTGAGTCACAATTATTTTGTCGTCTGCAAATGCTTTGAATTTGGACTAGTCTAAAATTTTCTCATTTGGTAAAGAGTTAAACCTCCTTTTGCCTGAGTATGACTCATATAATTTTTACTTCTGTCCTTTTCAACCCTTTACCACGCAAAAAAATATTCTGTTTTAAAAATTCTGAAAAAGAATGCTTTAGAAAACATCATCAGAAAAGATGAAAATGCTGGTCATTTTGTCCATTTCCCACGATGTTTTCTAGCCTTTGAATGACAGACAAATCTCATCTTTTGAGTCACATTTCATTTTGTGTCTTCAAATGCTTTGAAATATGGACAAGGCTTAAATTTTGTTGCCTGGTAAACAGTTAAACACTCTAAAAGGTGCCCTGTTATCTTTTTCATTTACAACAGTTACAATACATACTTATAATACCCAGTATATATTAGCCATACTCCATGAAAAGGGGTTTAAATGCATCTGCAAAAAGTATCAGCCCAGTTCATCCTGCCCAATGCAAGCAGGCTAGCCAGAGTTGAAACTTTTTGGTATTGTTCAATTTTCTGCCAGACAAAACTTTACCACACAATCATGGGCTTTAACGATCCTGAAGCAGAAGCCTTTCGAAAACAATGTGGGAAAATGAGAAAATGCTTGTAACCAGCATTTTCTCCTTTTCCCACAATGTTTTCTAACCTTCCCAAGACAAATTTCAATTTTTGAGGCACATTTATTTTGTTGTCTGCATATGCTTTCAATTTGGACAAGTCTAAAATTTTGTCATTTGGTAAAGGGTTAAAGGATCAGTTTACTTCATGATTCAATCAGTTGTAGGAAAGAATGCATTCTACGGATCCATAATTATATTATTAAACCCCCTTTTGCCAGAGTGTGGCTGATATATTGTGTTTTCCAATTTCAGGTATAACTCTACAGGCAATTTCACTGTCACACTGACAGCATCAAACAATGTAAGCTTTGTCACCAAAACAGACGTGATTGTTGTTCAAACACTGCTACATTCTTTGACCTTTGAAGTTGATGACCTTGATTCCTTATATACCGGTGACAAGCAATTTACTGTAGCCAGTGCTGAAGTGTTCAATAATGTCCATATTGCCATAGACTTTGGAGACGCAACCGTTAGAAATCTATATTTAGATAATCTTGATGGACAGTTTACATTCAATTATTCATATAATGTTGGACACTTTCTGATGGTTGCTAATATATCAAACATGGTGGGATGGATAGAACTTGAAGCTCATATATCTGCAGTTGAATTGATCAGTGGTGTCAAAGTTCTTGTAGTTGATAAAGTCAAACAGCCTGAACACAGTGTACAGATTGTTGTATCTACAGAAACTGGCAGTGGAATTGTACTTGAGACTGACTATGGAAATGGTCAACAAGATCAAATCAAAAAGCAGAATAAGAGAGGGCCTACTGAGACTGTACTGTCAATTGTGTATACCTCCCCTGGAGAGTACCTTGTGAACATGACCTTGTTAAACAACAAATCTTCATGGAATGAACTAGTTGGACCAATATTTGTTCAAAACCCTGTAAAAATGTTAAACATGCTTATAAACCCCATTACTCCTGTACCACCAGGTGTTGTGAATTTGGATGTTACCTATACACAAGACTTGTTTCCCCCTACTGCTGTTACATGTGATATGATTGTTAATGAAGTATTTAGAAACTATAGCTACTCAGCAGAACTTCATAAAGGTGACTTTCTACATGTTGAAGTCAAGGTAGATGATCCAGATATATCAGGATGGGCCACTGTAAAACTGAACTGTAGTAACATGATATCTAGCCAGTATATAGAGACTGGCACTTACATGCAACACATAATACAGAATATATCAATAAACATGGAGAAATCATTCATTCCAGTGGGTGAGAATGTTGTTGTTGAGTTTCAGATCCAGAAGGGATCACATGTTGAATATGCATATAATTTTGATAGTGAATCGAATAAAACAGGCATATTTGCTAACGATATTATCCATGAAACTAGAATGAATGATTCTTACACTTTTGGACAACCAGGACTCCGCATTGTTTCATTCTATGTGAGGAATTCTGTATCAGAGGAATCAGTGTCTGCCTCCATTTGGGTGCTTCAGGATATTGAAGGTTTAACACTTGACAGATACTATGCGCAAAGCTCTGTTAACAACTTGATTTCATATGGTCATGGTAATGAAGGAAACATTTTCCCACTACAAAGGCCAGTTATTTTCAATACATCTGTGCTGGCTGGCAATAATATTCAGTATGAATGGAGGTTTGGAGATGGAAATGTAACAAGTACCTTTAATCCAACTATACACCACACATACAAACATTATGGTAACTTTACAGTGGAAGCTACAGCCTTCAATCAGTTGTATTCTGAACGTAAGACTCTAAGCATTATGATATTTGACATTGTTTTACCTTTGAGACTGTCTAATGATGGACCTAAAAAGTCTTACCTGCCTATTCTCTTTACAATAGAATTAACATATGTTGGTACCATGCCATGCTTTATTTGGAATATGGGGGATAATTCTTCTACAGTAATGTATGGAGCTGACAACTGCCCTGCAGAAGCAGATTACAATAACCTGAACTATTCAACATATACAGAAAGTGTTGTCTCACAGACGATGCAGCATTCTCACACATACCAACATGAGGGCATATATGAGGCATCAGTTATTACATTTAACTCTGTTTCTGTAACTTCAGTCCAAGGCAAAGCTGTAGTGTCAGGCATAAGCTGCTTTTATCCAGAGGTCAATTTCATTGGTGGACGGAAAATTGTTGACAAGCCAATCAAAAAGCTTCGCTCTGACTGGATAACTTTGGAAAGTACAGCTGTTATTAACTGTGAAACATCCAATAAACCCCTTTACCATTGGTCTATTCAAAAGGTCAGCCAAGGTCAGACATACTTGGAATACAACCTTGACCCATATGATACCAACATAGCCACTGTTGATAAGCTGAAAATATTTTTCTTGCCTCAGTCACTTGACATTGGCCTGTACAAAGTCTCTATCAATGTATCAATGTCTGGTGTAGCAGGCCTGTACACAGTGGAGTATACATACTTAGAAATTAGTGCCACTCCTTTGGTTGTGTCAATCATAGGCGGAACAGCTAGGTAAGGATATTCTGAAAAGTCTTATCTCTGGTATTCAAGTTTCTTTTTAACTCTTTACTAGACAAAATACTGTGTAACTGGTTATTTTTGTGGGTGCAAATTTTTGCGGTTAGGGGCCGAAAACGGTACAACTAATTTTTGCGCATTTAATTTTTGCGGTTTCTTAATTTGAGGTAGCTTTTTTGGTCCATTAGGGTCTGGCAGACCTTTCCTTACTAAATATTTTAGCAACGCCATTTGTATTTTTTCAATACACAAACTGACAAGGACTGATAAAAACTGATAAAATTAATAGTGTGTAATACAACTAGTCTTTGTCTGCCTATAGTTATTACACAGGTGTACCTTATCGTGGGGTGAAAATCAATAATCGGTCAAGGTGTAGTGGCTATTGGGTGGTCTGCTGTTAAGACTGACAGTAGGGGGAAAAATCAATAATTATTTGCGCATTTAAAATTTGCGGTCTGACACCACCTGCAAAATTCTGCAAATAATATGTTGCCGTTAAAAAAAAAAAACAGTAACAGTAATTTCAGACTGGTCTAATTTTAAAGGGTTATTTGCAGATAACAAATTGAGCCATGCTCTGTAAAAAGGGGGCTTGATGCATCTCCATGATGCATGATACAAAGCAAGCAATCACATGATCATCAATCCATAATAGCCGCTTTTTTAACAACCAACTGAATTATGAGGTGGAATGGTCCTTTGACGCAGATTGCGCAGGCTGACCTAGATCAATACTTTTTGCAGATGCATGAAGCACCTTTTTCATAATGGTTTCAAAAGACATTTTCTTCAGGCTTGTGAAAATTTTGGATTTTTTGGATAAAGGGTTAATATTGATAATAATTAAACTTGGTTGCTTTTAACCCTTAACCAGCTAAATAAGTCAAATGACACTTTTAAGCCAATGGTAAAAACCCAAGTACTGCTAATTCATAGTTACTTTTAGGGGGAAAATATCTCCTTATCGGACAGTGTAGATCCAAGATCAGACTGCATGTTCTTTGCAGTCAGATCTTAATCTACACTGTCCACAAAAAGCCCACGAGTTGTACTTAGCAGCCTAAGGGTTAATTTTTGTTTTGGACATGCCATCATTAGTGTAAGAAATAAGATGTTGTAGCACATTTGTTTCATGTAGCTTGTCAATATTTGAATATATATATGTACATGTTTTTGCACTGTTTTAGGTCAGTTAGTTACAACAGCTATTTGCAACTAGATGGGATCTCTGGTACATTTGACCCAGATGGAAGTACAAACCTGACATTTGAATGGTGGTGCAGGCAGGAACATGAATCCTTCAATGATCTATCAGACAAAACAGTTGAAATTCCATCTGCTGAATACGATCACAATAGTAAAGGAAATGGTGGTTGTTTTGGCACAGGCATTGGAAGACTATCATACACAGAAGGTTTGATACAGTTGTCAACCGTTTTGTTGGAGCCCAAATCCGGAAATGTTTTTCTGTTAATAGTGTCAGAAGGCAACAGACAAGCCTGTTTTGAACAAACTGTGCATGTAGTTGAAGGAGATCCTCCGACAGTACAGATAGAGTAAGATTCTTTCTTTGTTATCTCTATGTCTCATTCTTTTAAACCTGTACCATGTGTAATCCAATTTGTCTTAAAATGACCTTGGAGGAAAAGGTTTTTAGTTACCAGCATATTCTTCATTTCTCACAATGTTTTCTGCTATTTTAAAACACAAATCCAATCATTTGAGTCAATTTTGATTTGTTTTCCAAGGTTTTGAAATTGGATTGTTTCCTTGTAAAGAGTTTATTTTTATCTTCTGATGATAACAGTGAAATCAGGATTATCTGAAACAGGCATTTATCCCTTTTTCAACAATGTTTCCAGAGCTGTGAACTACTGAGTCAGAAACATGTATCCATACAGTAATAAGTTAACCCATTACCAGACGACAATTTTAGCCTTGTCCAAATCAAAAGAATTTGCAGACAACAATTTCAGTGTGGCTCAAATGGTGCAATTTTTCTTTGATAGGATAGAAAACATTGTGGGAAAAGGAGAAAATGCTGGTTACCACCATTTTCTCCTTTTCCCACAATGTTTTCAAAAGGCTTCTTTCTCAGGGGCGTTAAAAGGCGGCAACATGTGGTAAAGGGTTAAACATGGAAATGTTGTGGAAATAGTAATAATCCATGAGCACTGATTAATTTAATTAATTTCTTGCCATTTGTTTATTTAGAGATTTTTGAGATTTAATGTATTTTGTATGACAAAGCAAATTCTAAATTACATGCAAAAGCAAAGGACTGTCCATGAAGCAGAAGAGCCAATAGGGCAAGTACTTTACTTTTTCACATGACTGACCCCTTTTTAGCTCACCCAAGCAAGAAGTGTTCAAGAAAAGCTTTTGTGATATTGCATCGGCTGTGATCTCAGACACATATTGTTTTGTCAACTTTTATGTCGTAGGCACTTTGAAGAAAAAATTTTGATCAATTTGTATAATTGATACTCTGCCATAAGTACAAAGGCCGAGGTGAGCGAACCAGGGCAATCATGGCCCATTGTTTCTGAAAATTTAGAACTCTCTGAAATTGCATGAAACGGAAGAGCTTGGAAAGATATTAACATTAATTGCCCTACTCATAGAATTGACATTTTTCTCAGAAAACGTAGAACTGTCTTATCTTTATTTTTTTTTTTTTCAGCTGCATTAAGAATTGCAAGACTAAAATGAATCCATCTAGTGAACTTTCATTGGTTAGTTCATGTGAAGATTGTTACGGTCAGTTTTCAACCCAGTATCTTTGGTCATTGTACATTGAGAATGATGGTCAGTTCAGTCACCTAGACTTGCTTCCTCTCATATCTACAGGTAGGTTTGACATGTATCATATCTCTTTGCCATACAAGTTGTCAACAAAACGATTCACCTGTCCAAACTTGAAGCATTGGTAGACATCACACTGAATGTGGCTCGAATGATGGGTTTGGTCTTTTAAAGGGCAGAAAACCTTCTAAGTTACTAGCATTTATTCCTTTTCCCACATCGTTACCTTAAGGCCTTCCTCAGGTCTTTTAAACTCAGGATGGTGGGTTTACCTTTACCATATAAGCAGTATTTTTTGGTTATTCTGCAATGCTTTCTATTCTTTCAAAAACAAATCATTTGAGCCATTTTGTTTTATTGAACTACTTTTTTGAGATAACAGGCTATATTTTCATGTTTTCAAAATAGAATTTTATTCTAACAAATTAACATGTCATTGTATTGAACCAGTATTGCATAAAAAATGTGTGATACATGACTCCTATGGGGCTCTGTAGGTACCCCTCTTTGGCTAACTCATTCAATTTTCTTTTAGGCCTAAACGTTTGTGGTTGATGGATTATGGGGGCTTTTTCAATTATTTTATAAAAAGTATGAAACAAATATGTGGTACAAATTATTAAATGTGTGTGTTTTCCACATTTAGACATCAAGGGTGCAAGTATTGTTTTCCGACCAAAAGTCCTAGAAGGTGGAAAGATCTATAAAGTAAGACTGGATGTTAAACTGTATGGTCATACTCCAGCTTTCACAGAACATACTTTTGTCACTAATCTACCACCATATGGAGGCAATTGTTCTATAAACCCTGAGACAGGTAAATAATAGCTTTTGATTGATTCATTTGTCTAATTCGACAACATATAATCCCTTAAAAAAATAATCTCACGTTTCAACATCCTGATGAAGAAGGCTTTTGAAAACATTGTTGGAATAGGAGAAAATGCTGGTTACTAGCATTTTCCCCTATTCCCACAATTTTTCTATCCTTGAAAGGAAAAATTCCATCATTTGAGCCACATTTCTAATGTTCTACAAATGCTTTGAATTCTGACAAGCCTTAACTTTTACCATCTGATAAAGAAATATCTTTGTGCCATATGACAAAATTTTAAACTTGCCCAAATTCAAAGCATTTGCAGATGACAAAATAGGTTTTACTCTGAAATTGAGATTTGTGTTTGGAAGGATAGAAAACATTGTGGGTAAGGAAGAAAATGCTGTCTACCAGCATTTTCTCCTTTTCCCACAATATTTTGTACTCTGTCAAAAACAAATCTCATCATTTGAGTTATATGTTTAATTTCTCCTCTACAAATGCTTTCAATATGGATGAGTCTAAAATTTTATTATGTGGTACAAGGTTAAGTTGTGTAAAATTTTACATTCCTTTCTTACAATTTTCAGGGTATGCGCTGGATACTTTATTTACCATTCAGTGTCAAGGTTGGATGATACCTGGGGAAGAACAACTGCAGGGGGAGGGTTTGCTTTATCGTTTTTGGACACAAGTTCGGGGTGGTTCAGACCTTCAACTTCTTTACTATGGGCCTGACCCTTTCACGGCACCCTCTAAATTTCCTCTGGGCCTACAGGAGGCAGATTATAAACATAATATTGTTGTTCATGTCTCAGATGCGATCGGAGAGTATGTCGAAACACAACTTGAAACTAAGGTAAGCCCTTCAGTAGGCATCAATATACAGTCTGTATAAATGTTTATGTCACATCTTTGTCAGTCCTAAATGGGCATGTGCAAACCAGAATCTTCTTGTGTGTTGTATACCAAACAACATTTTAGGGTAGGTTGGGATAAATGAGTTTAATTGTGTATGGTTTATTTATTGTGTAAATTGTTTTATGCTCATTTTGGAAACACTTGGCAGGGATTTAAAGTCACAAATTTTGACAGTTAAGATTGTCATAAAATAACAGCTCTTACAAAAAAATGTCAAGAATAAACATACATTTCAGAAAGCAATGCAAGCAACAAGGTTACTTCAACATTTTTCATGCTAGTTGTGCAAGCCTGTTTGAAGCAGCCACTTTCTTCTCTTGAGTGGCTACACATATTTCAATTTATATACTAGTACCGGTATTTCTCTTGAACGAGTGAATATCTGTCATATGATACATGTAATGAAGTTTATGTACAGTATTTTCACTTTTTATTGTTTAACATTTAGGTTCTTCCTGTACCCAAACAAAATCTGGATAAAGTAAGAGCATTAGCGCTAGAAAGTTCCAGCCCTTTGCAGACAATGAAACAGGCAGGCCAAGACCAGGAGTACAAACAGCTAATTGTGGCAATGGCATCTGTATTAAACGTGAGTGTAAATTTTCATATGGTGTCTTTTATATCAACTCACCAGTTGGAATGGTATCATGGTATCTTGTGTTACCTCAGTATTTGTAATTTTTATATAACTTGGCTTTTATACATAGAGTGTTCGTAGGTGGGGGAGAGGGAGGGACTTAAGTAATCCATATACCGTATTTCACCTAATTAATGCTCTCTCCCTAATAGTAGCGCCTCCACTATATTTCTTACTCCGAAGGCCTCCAGACAACCCCAACCCACATTGACCTTACCTTAAAATTGACAACTGGAGTGACAGACTTCCAAACGCATGATAACTTCACTAAAACTTTTCAAACACAGACTTACGAAAATCACTAACAACCGATATTTATAAATAAACTTACCAGTACGACGTCGACATAATCCTAATTACTTCACAAATTGATGTCATCAACACCTGACTATCTGAATACACATACAGTTCCAATAACATTATAATCTTCAGGTAACACAAAATTTATCAACTGACTTTGAAAAACTTAAAGAAAGTGAAGTATTGAATACCAGTGTCCCATTATACTAATCATGAATGATATTTAATGTCCAAATAGTTCATGATCAGCAGTAAAATCGACATCTGCATTACTGCAGAATATATTGAGTTTTTCAAAATGGCGACCGTTTTGCAATTGGCACTAACTAAAACCAAATCAAAGTACCATACTTACTCTAAGTAATGGCACTTAAATTTTGGGAAATTGGCTATGAAATAAGAGCGCCCCATCAGTGTTTTTTATGGCACCCGGGCACGTTTATTAGGTGAAATATGGTATGAAGGAGCTCTAGGAGTGCTAATTTCCAGCATGGATGAAAGTGACAGATTCCCTTATAATGGCAGACAACACTAGAATTTCATTTTTCTAACACATCGAAAACACATCACCAGACAAAAACAAAAATCTTTTGCCATTGTGTCATGCTTTTGTCTTTCCCCCCTCTCCTTTCAGACTCTCACTCCCTCTTAGAAAAAATATTTTCAAAGGGAAGCTTCAGTTTTTGTCTGTTAGATCTGCTCCTGTTAGGATAATTATAGACTGTTGTGCTGTTTTTGAAAGATTGGAAATATTTCAACGCTTGGTTGGCTTTTACAAGGCTTTGTTGGTTGGCTTTGAAAATAATGTGGATGGCCAAAGGCACAAATGGGTTGAGCCTAACCTTTCCCTTGGCAATGGCCTTTTTAATTACATGTAGAGAAATGTCTTTTGAAAATACTGTGGAAAAAGAAGAAAATGCTGGTAACAAGCATTTCCCACAGTGTTTTCTACTACTCTTACACAGACAAATTTCATGATGTTAGCTTTGTTTACTTTTTCATCAGCAAATGCTTTCAGTTTGGAAAAGCCTACATCGTTATTGTTTGGTAAAGAGCTAACAACTTGTCATTACATTTGTGGCCAAAATGGTTGCTTCATTTGTTTCCCAGGTTCCAGAAGAGAGAGGCAGTTCTCACACTCTCTCCTCTACCATATCCACAAGTTCATTAAACCCTCAGAGTGCTAATAGTGTTGTAGAAGATGATCAACAAAGCAAGGAAAAAAACACACAGGTATCTTTGCTTTATTTCCAATGAAACAGACTCAACTTCTCAGTTATGTTGATTTATTCTTTTCTGGATAATTTTATGATCTTTGCGTGTCTTTCTGTTTTGTGGAGACCAGCCAGTCGAGAGGACAAATTCATGCTATAACTTTCACACTTTTCCACCTGCAGATGATTTCTTCCATAATGCAACAACCAGTTTTGAAAACATTTGGGGGAAAAAAGAATATCACACATAACATGTAATTGTTCATTAGTCCCAGTGGCCTGTACTCTTCATGTTTTCATGTTGGTAGACTTTGAAAGCATCTTTGTATGATATGGATAATTAAAATAAATGAAGGTTTAACTCTTTACCAAACGACAAAATTTTAAACTGGTCCAAATTGAAAGCATTTGCAGACAACAAATTAGAGGTGGTCCAAATGATGAAATTTGTCATTGATAGGTTAGAAAACATTGTGGGAAAAGGAGAAAATGCTGGTTACCAGTATTTTCTCCTTTTCCCACTATGTTTTCAAAAGGCCTCTTTCTCAGGGTCGTTAAAAGTCGGGATTGTGTAGTAAAGGGTTGACGTAAGTGCACATGAAACCATTGTGGCTGAAGGACAAAAAATTTTCTAAATTGCGCAGCTGCAAGACTGAAATATCATTAGCAGGACATTAAGAGTTTAGATATAAGCATTTGACATAAGCATTTGACTTTTCAGTTAAGAACAACTATAGTTCAGCAGTTATCAGAAACGGATCATGTGACTCTTGATGCTCTACAGCAAACAGCCCTGTGTTTCAAGGTCATTACAAAACAGAGGGATGAACTGTCAAAGGAATCACAGGTATATACCGGGTTTTCCGTTGTAAAAGTAGCCTCATCTTGATTGATGGTACAAAGATGTTTAACCCTTTACCACACAATTCCGAGTTTTAACAACCTTGAGAAGGAAACCTTTCAAAAACATTGTTGGAAAAGGAGAAAATGCTGGTAATCCAGCATTTTATCCTTTTCCTATAATGTTTTCTACCCTATCAAAAACAATAATCACAATTTGAACCACATTTTATTTGTCATCTGCAACTGCTCTGGGTTTGGAAAGTTTGAAATTTTGTTGTGTGTTAAAAGATTAGACAAAACAATCCTAAACATACTTTTGGTGTGAGCATGAACCAAGAAAGTGATAACTGTGTGTGTTGACTAAGCAAAAATTGTGAGATTTGGCTTCTTAATGCCATCGATCAAGCATCATATTGATAAAAAGCTAGATTTTTTTTCAAATTGAACATCAAAATATCTCATCTTGTTAGGTCGCATCTGCCAGTGCTTGTGCATTTTGAACAGAACATACCTGTACACATGCTGTTATACAGAAAACCCCTACCTCATTACAATTTCAGATTTTGCCCTGAATTCATAAAAAGGGTTTTCTATAATTATCTTATAAGTCAAAGTTTTAGTGCAGAAAATAACTACATAGCAGTAGTTGGAGACTATTGATCAGACATGTATAAGTAACAATCTGTTATTTGTATGTTCGTTGATTGCAAAGGGCACTCTTGTAGACAATGTAGAAAAGGTAAAAAAAAAATGGTGGGAAGTGTAGTTACCAGCATTTTCTCCTATTATCACAGTGTTTTCAAAAGTCTCATCCTCATCATGGTTGTTAAAACATGACTTTGTTTGGTAAAGGGTTGGATTACTTTATTGTTTTCAAGGTGACAGCTGTGGATGCCATCACTAGAATGACAGACCATTTTACTAATATAATAGAAGAACCATCCAGACAGCAAACCAGTGAGCAAGTAATTCTAGCTGCTGAAGGTTAGTTGTGATTTTTAATTTGTTGCTCTACAAATATGACATTTTTAGCTCAGCTGTTTTTTGAAGAAAACATCAAGGTATTGTCATAGCCGCGGCATTGTCGTCATTTGCATCATCTATGTCAGGCAAACTTCGACATTTTGTAATATCTCTGTTACTACTGAAGATATTTTCTTCAAACTATCAAAAAGGAAACCCATGTAACAGGGCAGGTAACCATCAAAATTTTTTGACACAGACACATCCTTCTTTTGACTTAGAATTTTCAGAAACTTTGTCAGATTGTAATATCTCTGTTATTACTGAAGATATATACCTCTTTACCAAACGACAAAATTTTAAACCAGTGCAAATTGAAAACTTTAGCAGACGACAAAATAAATGTTTCTCAAAAATTGAAAATTGTTTTGGGAAGAGTAGAAATCATTGTGGGAAAAGAAGAAAATGCTGGTTACCAGCATTTTCTCCTTTTCCCACATTGTTTTTAAAAGGCTTTTTCCTCAGGGTCGTGTAAACTTGGGATTATGTGGTAAAGGTATACTTCAAACTTGGACAAGTTGTCCACTATCAAAAATGGAAGCTATACAACAGGGACAAAGAACCATCAAAATATTTCTGACATAGTTATGTCCCTTTTTCGACTTAAAATTTTCAATGAAAATCAAGCACTTGCACAGCCAAGCATTGGCACCCATATGCTCTTGTTATGGCCCTGCAGTGGACAATTTTTGAAAATATAGTGGAAAAAGGACATCTGCTTTTAACATGTGAGTGCTGACAATCCAGTTGTAAAAACATTTTCATTATGATTGAATTTGACTTTTTACCTGCCTTCAAACTTTTTCCTTTGTATAATTTGTATTAGTTTTAGGTTAGTTTAAATTAAGAAGGCTACACAGTTATGGGTTTTCCCTGTACCAAACGATTGTGTGTTTTCAAGACCCCAAGCAAAAAGGCATTTGAAAATATCGTAGAAATAGGAGAAAATGCTGGTAACCAGCACAGTTTTCAACCTTATTAACCCTTTACCACACAATCCTGAGTTTTAACCACCCTGAAGAAGAAGGCTATTGAAAACATTGTAGGAAAAGGAGAAAATGCTGGTAACCAGCAAAAATGTCATTTGAACTACATTTATTTTGTCGTCTACAAATGCTTTCAATTTGGTCTAGTCCAAAATTTTGTCGTTTGGTAAAGAGTTAAAGACAATTACCATCATTTGGGTGATATTAATCTTTAAACTTCTTAATAAGTTAAATGAAACGTTCAAGCCAAAAGTACAAACCTAAATGTTGCTTTTTCAAAGTTAATTTGGGGGAAAAAATATCTCCTTATCAGCACAGGGATTTTTAGCGTTTTTTATGTTTTACATGTATATATAATACAAGGGATGCAACTGACATTATTGGCAAAGTCTACTTGTCATCACAAAAACACAAGTTACTTCGTCAATTTTACAGATAATCACATAAGGTCTACTTTATCTAGCTCATTACACATTTTTCTAACGAAAAATAACGTGGTTTCATGACTAAACGTTCAATGATTTGTGCTACGGAAGCCGGTTTCTCGACAAATAGGTCGAAATCGTTTGGTCCGACACGGGTTCGTTCAGTGCGCTTGTCAGAGTAAATCTACTATTCTGTACAAGATCATGGCCAAAATACTTATCGGTTTGATAAAACAAGTAAATATCTTTAACCAACCTTCGTTGTTTAATAATAACACGAAGAATACAGCTCCAAATCGTCCGATGTTTGATCGATTCACTCAAATTTCAAGGAAGCAGCCATAATTGTTGTCACGTGATCAAAATGTATCGAGGCATTTTATTGGTCGGAACCAAAAATCCGATATTTACTTGTTTTATCAAACCGATAAGTATTTTGGCCATGATCTTGTACAGAATAGTAGATTTACTCTGACAAGCGCACTGAACGAACCCGTGTCGGACCAAACAATTTTGACCTATTTGTCGAGAAACCGGCTTCAGTAGCACAAATCATTGAACATTTAGTCATGAAACCACTTTATTTTTCGCTAGAAAAATGTGTAATGAGCTAGATAAAGTAGACCTTATGTGATTATCTGTAAAATTGACGAAGTAACTTGTGTTTTTGTGATGACAAATAGACTTTGCCGATAATGTCAGTTGCATCCCTTGTATTATATATACATGTAAAACATAAAAAACGCTAAAAATCCCTGTGCTTATCAGACACAATAGATCCAAGATTAGACTGCACTTTCTGTGCAGTCAGAATTTGATCTACACTGTCCACAAAAGGTCTTTTAGTCACATTTAGCAGCCTTAGAGTTAAATTTTTGGTATGCAATACTATCAATTTCAAAACTTTGTTCTCTGCTAGAGATTTAATCTTTTCAGGGCAATATACTAAAACTGAGGACTGTACAAATAATGGAGCTAACTCTTTACCAAACAACAAAATTTTAGACTGGTCCAAACTGAAAGCATTCGCAGACGACAAAATAAATGTGGCTAAAAAAATGAAATTTGTTTTGGAAATGTTAGAAAACATTGTGGAAAAAGGAGAAAGTGCTGGTTACCAGCATTTTCTCCTTTTCCCACAATGTTTTCAAAAGCTTCTTTCTCAGGGTCGTTAAAAGTTGGGATTGTGTGGTAAAGGGTTAAGTCTGTTAACTGAGTGAAGTCTGCTATTTTGCTGAGTTGATTCTGAAATGCTGTATCAAGATTTGTTACTTAAGTTTCTTAATGTTAGTGGAATGCGTCGTCTGCAATAATGAACTCTACTTTAGTCAGAAACTAAGTCTGTTAGTAGATTTAAGCAAAATAAGAGACTAAGTTTTATGTGAAACCTTGCTCACATTTTTCTTATCATTGTATTTCTTACAGAGATGCTTGCAAGTGTGGGTAATGTTGTACTTGCTGCACGGGTAGACATTGCTGGTAAACTAGATGAATTGAATGAGAAAGAGTCTGCAAAAACAGTGCAGAGAGAGGAGTTAGAGCCACTAGAAACTCTAAACATTGATGCTAAAGATGACAATATTGTTAATGAAACTGAGAACCTCCAGGTATGTCAGATGTCACCTTTAACCACACAATCCTGAGTTTTAAAGACCCAAAGAAAGAAGGCTGTTGAAAATATTGTGGAAAAAGGAGGAGTTTGGACATTTTTGGGTGTTATGCATGTTAGTTTCGAAAATATGTCCATTGAATCAAAGAACTTTTTGCAGGGGTATCAACTCTTACAGCGCTAAATAAATCGAGAGAACTTTTTCATCCAGATAAAAAAGATCGCATCCAGAGAAAAACAAAGAAACGTAAACATTTCACAGATCTTTATGAAGAAATATTGTACTAACTTGCAGACAGTGTACATCTAAAGTTAAATGCGTGTTCTGTGCAGTATGATTTTGATCTTCAGTATTCACAAAAGGTAGTCTGACCTTGTTGTAGATGTTCATTGTCCCCAAAAACAGCTTTAGTTGTGCTAAAGGCTCAACACGTTTCACCACTATTTTGCAACAGCCCTTACTTTACAATTACTAATAGGTAAAGGAGTTGATTACTAAGGCGATTGATGTAAAAGACAAGATACTTGGGTCCCTAGCAAAGACAAGAGCTCCAGGACAGGATCTGTATCTTCAAACAGAAGCTTTTACAATACATACAAAGAGGGAGGAGCCTGGTAAATTAGGTAAGTCATACATATTGAAGCCTGGTAAATTAGGTAAGTCATACATATTGAAGAATTCAGATGCAGTAGTCTTTTGTGTTTCTAAAAATCCTTTCGAAGGGCACCATAACTTTTGACAACATTTGTTCAAGTCAGAGACTATTTAAACTGACTGTTAAGCATCAACAATAACAGTAGCCTATTAACTCCTCATCATACAACATTTTAGACTTGTATCTGCAGGTGACACATTAGATTCATCTCAAAAGATGCAAATTATTGAAGAAAAAGGTCAAGCTGGTAAAGGTAATTAAAAATCATAAGTACAGTTCTTTGAGCTAATGTCTTTTCAATTTCAGATGAAGCAGTTTTGCAATCTAAGTCAGGAAAGTTTTTGCTGCCATCTTCTAACACTATATTCTCGGATGAATCCATTGCTGCCCAGTTTATAGACATAAATGTATGTATGATTCATAATCATTACAGTTTTTTACCACATTGATCCTTTACCAAACAGTGTGATGTTTTAACCCTTTAACAACCCTGAGGAAGGTTTTTTAAAACATTGTGGGAAAAGGAGAAAATTCTGCTAACCAGCATTTTCTCCTTTTCCCAAAATATTTTTTACCCTTTAAAAAAACAAGTTTCAAATTTCCAAATTTCAGCCATTTTGCAGACAACAAAATAAATGTTACACAAAAATTGAAGTTCGAGTTGGGAATGGTACAAAACTTTGTGGGAAAAGGAGAAAACGCTGGTCACCAGCATTTTCTCCTTTTCCCACAATGTTTTCAAAAACCCTTTTCCTTAGGGTTGTTAAAATTTGGGATTGTGTTGTAAGTGGTCAATATTTATTTGACAGTTTGTGGAATATCCAGTGAACCCTTTTGTATGGAGTTCCTCAGCCAAGTATGTTAATTCTGCCGTCGTCAGTTTGGAGTTGGTGGACAGCAGGGGTCAGCAAGTGAATGTTACAAACTTGTCTACTCCTTTAGTGATTGACATCAAGCTAGATTCCAGTCTTGTTAAATATCAACTAGTTCAGGTGAGTTGAAAGCAATTTTTGTTATTCTCAGGCTAAATACAGAATATAAAATTGAAGTGGATTTCCTGATCTTTCTATTTGCTTTAAGAAGTGTGAGAAAATTTGATATTGCAGGATACCAAAGTTTGATTGCAATTGCAAAATTTTCTTAGCAGGCAAGAAGCAAATACAAGCACCAGGAAAATTACTTCAAAATTTCAGTTCAACATAATATTCTTTTTATTATATAGCTAAAACTAAATCTTTCTACAACAAAATGTTGCAATTATTTACAATATTATTGAAAATGGTAAAAGAATAAAACATATACTGTGTCTGTGGAGTAACTTTGTTTTTATGAATAGTGTATATATGTTATATATATGTTATAGCATAACATTTTGACCAATCAAATCACAAATCAAAATGAGTTCCATGTGCGGGATACACCATCATACCATATTTGCAACAGTATTTGACACTGTGTAGAGAATTCTTTTTCATCATGTGTGATTTTATCCATGGTTGACGTTTTTCTTCTTTTGTCAAAGTTCTTTCCAAGTTGTCTGCTGCCAAAAAAAAAGGAAGTTATACATGAGATGGTGTATTAATCCAATACCAGACAACAAAATTTTAGCCTTGCCTAAATTGAAAGCATTTGCCAAGGACAAATTAAATGTTACTTAAAACATGAAATTTGTCACCCAAAGGGTAGAAAACATTGTGGGAAAAAGAGAAAATGCTGGTTACCAGCATTTTCTCATTTTCCCTCAATGTTTTTAAATGAATTCTCCCTCAGGGTCATTTAAAGTTTGGATTGTGTGGTAAAAGTTGAATCCATCTTGCAGTTTCTAATTTATTTCTACATTTTTTTTTTCCTCGATAATAGTCATGATAATATCTCTAATTTCACAGGCCATCCTGCTGGGCAAGATGGAACTCCAACACCATGTATTTAGAGTGAGAAGTAACTACAGTGATGTTCATATTATTGTTAAACCTATAACAGAAATGACCAATGATTATCTGGAGGTTTTTATCTCATATGATGATGTTCCCACAGAGTCGGAATATATTATCAAAGGTTACTCTTTTAATGTTTTCAGACACTATGATATCATTTTTGTTACTTAACCCTTTCCCAAACAAGCCCTTGTTTTCACGTGTCTGCAGTACAAGTCTTTTGAAAACACTGTGGGAAAAGGAGAAATTGCTCGTAACGAGCAATTTCTCCTTTTTCCACAGTGTTTTCTACCCTTTTTGAGAACTTTCTGCCATTTTCATCAAATTTAAAATTATCGTCTGCAAACTCTTCGAATTTGGACCTGTTCAAAATTTGTCATTTGGGAAAGGGTTAACCATTTACCAAACGACAAATTCTACACTCTTCCAACTTGAATGCATCTGCAGACATCAAATTCGAAAGAAATAAAAAGAAACTGAAGTTTTTTGGACAGGGTAGAAAACATTGTGTGAAAAGGAGAAAATGCTGGGTACCAGCATTTTCTCCTTTCCTTACAATAGATTCAAAGGCCTTCTTTTTCAAAGGGTTAAGTTCATTTTACATTGTATTTTAGAGTTCCTTTAACCCTTCACCACACAGTGCCAACTTTTAATGACACTTTGTTAAATCTTTAATTAATTCTTTACCAAATGACAAAATTTTGTACTCTACCAAATTGAAAGCATTAGCAGATGACAACTTGAATGGAGCTCAAATGAAGATTTCTGGCTTTGATAGGGTAAGAAACATTGTGGGAAAAGAAGAAAATGCTGCTGGCCAGCATTTTCACCTTTTCCAACAATGTTTTCAGGGTCATTAAAACTCAGGATTGTATGGTAAAGGGTAAAAGATAAATTCTATAATTTCAGTGGCATTTGATTTGTTCTATGCAAAGTATTCAACTTTCCCCAGTCTTAATTTTTGTTGTGTTGTAAAGAGTTAATTCAACTCTGCAAATACTGGGCATAATTCTGTTCTGAATTCAGTCTATTTCTTTTGCTGAGTTGAGTCTGAAACAAGTTCTCTCAACTTAGGATTTGTTACTAAAGTAGGTTAATGTTAGTAGAATGCACCTGAAGTAACAAACTCAACCTAGGTCAGATACTTAGTCTGTGAGCAACAACAACAACAACAACAAAATAAGGTTTTTTTTGTGACACCTAGCCCCAGTACTGATATATATTGAGTTTGTCTTCTTACTTTTCTTCAGATGTTTTACCTCATCTAGTCGGCAATATTGAAGAGGTTAATGGTATATTTAATGGAACAGAACAAGCGGATTTGATAGAAGAAGAGCTAAGATATACAGTTATTCTCTCATCTGATGTTTTAGAACAGTATGGAAATGGTTTGTGGTATCTGGGCATCAGAAAACAAGGTAGTTAACCATTTACCATACAATCACAAGTTGTGACAACCCTGAGGAGGAAGGCTTATGAAAACATTGTGGGAAAAAGAGAAAATGCTAGTAATCAGCATTTTCTATGCTGTAATAGGGTAGATAAATATTCTAACATGACACATGGATTCGGCTGTATGCAACGGAAGCATGGTAAAATAGACGTCATCCTATATAAAGTGATGTCATTCTATGTAAAGTAAGTCACCCCTTGGCTATTCCATGTCTAATATTTTATCCATGAAGGTCACTTGACATGAACAAAATTTAATCATCATTTTCTGCTACTCAACCAAGGAGGGAGGAAGTTTATCACCCTTGTGGTTTATTTATTGTGCCTCATAACTCACAGCCATGGTTTATGGAGTGATAAACCACAATAGAAAGAAGATTATTTCTTAACTCTTTACCAAACAACAAAATTGTAGACTAGTCAGAATTCAGAGCATTTGCAGACGGCAAAATAAATGTGATTGAAAGATTGAAATTCGTTTTTGGAAGAGTAGAAAGCATTGAGGGAAAAGGAGAAAATGCTGGTTACCAGCATTTTCTCCTTTTCCCACAATGTTTTCAAAAGGCTTCTTTCACAGGGTCGTTAAAAGTCGGGATTGTGTGGTAAAGGGTTTAATAAACCCATTGAATGCTTAATAAATGCTCCAGACATTTTCTTTGTAGAAATGAGACCCAAATGATTGCAACTTCAAGGTTGCTTTCTAGAATGTCTATGCATGGCAGACAGTGTTGACCAAAGATTAGACGGCACATACTTTGCAGTCTAATCTTAATCTACACTGTCCCTATAGACACGTTTGCTGGTAATCGGCATTTTCTCTTTTTCACACAATGATTTCTATCCTTTCAATCACAGAAATCATCCTTTAAGCTAGATTTAATTTGTCGTCTGCGAATTCTTTCAATTTGGTCAAGTTTAAAATTTTGTCAGTTGGTCAAGAGTGAAGATTCAGGATTGTTTGTTTAAGGGTTAAAATCATTGTCAGAAAATGAAAATGACTTTCTCAACCATCAGTAATGTTTTCTGCCCTCCCAAGGACAAATTCCATTAAATCACACTGAACCACATTACTTTTGATTTCTGACAATATCTGCTGTTTTTTGGTGCAGTTTGATTTTGGTTGTCCTTTTGTACAGAAACAAGAGAGACCCAAAGCACCAACTACCTCCTTACTAAATGACAAAACTTTTGACAAGTACAAATTGAAACCATTTGCAGGCAACAAATTAAGTGTGGCCCAAATGACCAAATTTGTACCTGATAGGGTAGGAAAGATTGTGGGAAAAGGAGAAAATGCTGGTTACCAGCATTTTCTCCTTTTCCCACAATGTTTTCAAAAGTCCTCTTCCTCAGGGTCGTTAAAACTTGGGATTGTGTGGTAAAGGGCTATACTAAATAATATTCTATATCTGAATTCCTAAAATAGCCATCTGATTGGCTTAGACAGAGTATAACAACCAATCAGACACAAGTCTTTGAATTTGGAATTACATGAGTATTGAATTTAGACTTGTTGATGAATACAGGCTCTCGACTTATTTCCCTAATATTCCTGAGTTAAATTCTGTTTAACCCTGTACCAAGCAATGCAATGGTGTCAAGACCCTGAATAAGGAGACTTTGAAAAACACTTTGGGAAAAGGTGAAAATGTAGGTACCCAGCATTTTTCTCCTTTTTCCCTCAATGTTTTCTATCCTCTCAAAGACGAATGTTCTCTTTTGAGCTGCATTATTATTTGTTGTCAGCAAATCTTCCAATTTTGGCAAGCCAAAAACTTTTGTGGCCTTGTAAATGGTTAATATCTTTCAGTAAATGACTCAAGAGAAGCTTACATCTATGATGATGATTTGTCTGTATACTATGACAACACCCTTGACAATGACCTGGTGACCTTCAACTACAGTATTGGGATTATGACCACAGGATGTTATTTCTGGAACATCAAAGAAGAAATCTGGACAAATACTGGCTGTCAAGTAAGAAAACATAATAAGTATGAATGAATCTGATGAAGTTTTAGTTTGAGCTCTGGCCAATATAACAACAGAATCTTATAAGTTTGTTATCACTGATTTCTTTTATTGTTTTTCACCTAATCTTGATGATATTTTACCCTCTTTGATAAAATTGAAAAAAAATTAGAAAGAAATGAAAATTGCATTGGGCTTTAACCCTTTCCCAATCAACAAGTTATAAAGTCTTCCAAACTGAGAGCATCTGCAGGCAACAGATCTGAAAGGGGTGCAAATGAACTGAACTTCTTTGACAGGGTGGAAAACATAATGGGAAAAGGAGAAAATGCTGGTTACCAGCATTTTCTCCTTTTCCCACAATGTTTCAAAGGGCCTTTTCCTCTGGGTAGTGAAAACATGGGATTGTTTGGTAAAGTGTTGAGGTACTTACTCACAAGTGTTCATTTTGTGACGAACTTTGCCATATATATAATGTAATATATAAGACATTATATAGATGGCACAGTTCGTCACAAAACAAACGCCTGTGTATTTACTTCAGAATCAGGCTACTAATTAACTATCAAAAGGAGAACCCATACCAATAAGCTCTCAAAAGATTTTTGCCACAGTTATGCCCCTTTTTTTGGATTGAAGTAGTGCTGTTGCTTGGAATCAGATATGGCCTGTGTATTTCTAAAAGTAGCTACAGCTAAGCATGGTATCACCATGTGGTGCACTTTAAGTAAGAACATAATTACATGTCATACCTCAAAAACAGTGCATCCGATAATAGGTTTGTGACCACAAGAGGAGGGGAAATATGGACAAATATCTGTTGCAAAACCAGAAAAGACCATTTATTTTAATTTTTCTTTTATTAGTCTGATGCCTTGCAGAATTTTATGGCTGTAATTTATTACCCTATGAAATGAATTACCAGGAAAAACAACTTGAATAATTGCAGTGAGTGACTTTTTCATGCCAAAGCAACAGGCATATAGGTACATGTACTGTATTTGGCAACCATTATCTGTGGTGGCTCACCAATCAGCATACCACAACAGTCACTTTTGCCACTGGCATCCCAAACTTTGACCTTCCACTCCTTAGGTAGACTATTTTGAGTGTTAAACAAAAGTGCAAGTAAAATGTCTTATTTGTGATATTTTGCTAATTTTAGATCAGTCCGTTGTCCAGTTCCTATTTCACGAGGTGCACGTGTAATCATCTTACATCGTTCGGTGCAGATTTCTTTGTTCCCCCAAACCGTATACAGTTTGAGACAGTCTTTGCTAACATGGAGAACGACCTGAAAAACAACCATGTTGTATTAGCCATGCTTTCCTGTTTGTTTCTGCTGTATATTATTGGACTTGTTTGGGCTCGGTATCAAGATAAAAAGGATGTTCAAAAGGTAAGTATCATTTATACTTTCTTTAACATTTTTGCCACAAAATTTGTTCAAATTGAAAGCATTTCCAGATGGCTTATCAAACAAGCCACAAATCAAAGGATTTATTGTTAACAGCATTTTGCTCTTTTCCCACAATGTTTTCAAAAGCCTTTTTTTCTGTGTGGTAAAGGGTTACAGCAGTATTTCAGAACAAATCAGACAAATTTTCATTTGATGACTTTAATGCTTTACCACACAATTCTGAGTTTTAATGACCCTGAGAAAGAAGCCTTTTGAAAACATTGTGGGAAAAGGAGAAAATGCTGGTAACTAGCATTTTCTCCTTTTCCCACAATGTTTTCTACCCTTCCAAAAACATATTTCAATTTTTCAGTCACATTTATGTTGTCATCTGCAAATGCTTTGAATTTGGACCAGTCTTAAGATTTTGTCTTATGGTAAAGAGTTAAAGATATCCTTGTCAAGTATGAACAACCAAGAAGAGTTATGGTTTAACTCTTTACCAAACGACAAAATTTTAGACTGGTCCAAATTGAAAGCATTTGCAGACGACAATTTAAATGTTGTTAAAATGACGGAATTCGTCTTTGATAGGGTAGAAAACATTGTGGGAAAAGGAGAAAATGCTGGTTACCAGCATTTTCTCCTTTTCCCACAATGTTTTCAAAAGGCTTCTTGCTCAGGGTTGTTAAAACTTGGGATTGTGTGGTAGAGAATTAATACATGAAAATCTGTATGTAAACCTTACAACAAAAAGAAAAACACAATTAACTCTTTACCACATGAGAAATTGTAGACTTGTCCAGGTTGAAAGCATTTGCAGCGACAACTTAAATGTGACTCAGCTGATGAAATTTGTCTTTGATGGGATGGAAAACACTGTGGGAAAAGAAGAAAATGCTGGTTACCAACATTTTCTCCTTTTCCCACAACATTTTCAAGAGCCTTCTTCCTCAGGGTTGTCAAAAGTCAGGACTGTGAGGTAGAGGGTTAAAGAATTGACTCTGTATGACACAATGCCAAGTATTAAACAAACATGAGGAAGAAAGTTTTCGAAAACATTTTTTGGAAAGGACAAAGTGCTGGAAACCAGAATTTTCTCCAAGATTTTCAATAATGTTTTCTATCCTTTCAAAGGTGAACCCAGCAATTTGAAACTAATTTAGTTTTTCATCTGCAAATGCGTTGGATTTGGACATGTCTAAAATATATGAGCTTTGCTCTGGCAAAAGAGGGCTTAATGCATCTGCCAGATGCATGATACCAAGCAAGTCTTCACATAATTAGGGATTGCTAAAATAGATTTTGTGTAACAACTGACTGAATCATGAGGTAGAATGGTCCTTTGACATACAGAAAATTGACCAGTAGCAAAAAGTTTCAGCCCAGGTCAGCCTGCGCAGGCTGACCTTGGTCAATACTTTTCACAGATGCATTAGCCCCCTTTTCACAGAGCATGGCTCATATTTATTTGATGAAAAGTAAATTGGTTGTTTTATTCCTATTTCGGATTGTTCAGTGGGGTGTGTTACCACTAGCAGACAACATTCTGTCAGATTCCTGTTTCTACGAGATCACTGTGTGCACAGGGATGAGACATGGAGCTGGTACCCATTCTAATATCAGTTTTATATTAGCTGGAGATCATGGAGATACAGGAGTCCGCCAGCTTAGGGACGAGAAGAAAATGAAAGTATGTTTCGCTTTACCAAACGGCAAAAATTTGGAGTCGTCTGAATTGAAAGCATTTGCAGACGACAATTTTAATGCAGCTGGAATTATGCTTTTTGGAAGGTGGTGGAAGGTTGGAAAACATTGTTGGAAAAGGAGAAAATGCTGGTTACCAGCATTTTCTCCTTTTCCCACAATGTTTTCAACAGATTTTTACTTCAGGGTCGTGAAAACACGGTATTGTTTGGTAAAGGGTTATGTAATAATAATTCATTAAATTTATTGTATTCAGCTTTTGTAAAAATATAATAATAATGTTATGCATTTCTCATTACTATAGATGACTCGTATTTTTAAGATATTTTGTGATTTACTGCAAATTTTCCTGTTTATACTTCTTACCTTAAAAAATTGTAAAAGCATGTCATCTAACATTAAATTTAGTTTCCAACTTATTATTTAATCAAGGATGTTTCCTCACACCATTTTATAAAAGGTTCATAAATGCATAAGCCTAGGGACAGCAGGGTCATCTATATAAAGGATGCCATTCCTGTTTCTACACTTATTGTTCTTACTATTGCAAATTTACATGACTTGATTCCATCAATTGTTTTTACCTGCAACTGCAAATCAAAGATCCATAACTTGTTTTTTTTTAACAGAGAGAGGGCTTATTCATTCAGTAATTAACCCTTTCCCACACAATCCTGACTTTTAACAACCCTGGCCAAGAAGCCTTTTGAAAACATTTTGGGAAAAGGAGAAAATGCTGGTTACCAGCATTTTCTCCTTTTCCCACAATGTTTTCAACCCTATCAAAGAAAAACTGCACCATTTGAGCCACATTAAAATTGTCGTCTGCAAATGCTTTCAATTTGGACTAGGCTAAAATTTCGCCGATTGGTAGAGAGTTAATCCTTTATGAGCCAATAAAAACTTAAATTTTTCCAATCTTAAAGCATTTTCTGACAACAGATTTAATGTTGTCCAAAAGACAGGAGTTGCCTTTGAAAAGGTAAATAAGACTGTTTGAAAAGGAGGAAATGCTTGTTTCTGCATTTTCTCCTTTTTTCACAATATTTTCCTTGGTGTCATTAAAACTCAGGATTGTTTGGTGAAGGGTTAAGATGAGTGTGATACAAAGTATGTTTTTTATTTGATTTATGGCATGACCTCAGTATAAAAGGAAGATAACTTCCAATGAGACTAATATGTAGACTGTACAAACACAAAAAGCAGACTTCATTGCTAATATTCTTATTTGACAGCAATTTAGCTGCGGAAGCATCAACAAATTTATCCTGAGTGTTGACCAAGGTTTAGGTCCCCTGTCTGATTTACGTGTCTGGCATGATAACTCGGGTGTGGGAAAGCAGCAGGGCTGGTATCTCAGTAAAATTGTCATCCAGGATCTTCAGGATGAAAAAATGTATGTTTTCATAATTATGTTTATGTTCATAGACCATTTCAACTAATACTAAAGTTATACAGCCATCATTGCTACTGCAGTGGATATTGAAAACATTGTGAGAAAAAAAGCCATTGCTTGTTAGCTATTTTTCCCCCTTTTTCCATGTTTTCTAACCTTTCAAGGACAAATTCCACAATTTGAATCACACATAATTATGTTGTCTACAAATGCTTTGAATTTGGACCAGTTCTAAATTTTCTGGTGTGGTAAAAGATTAAGTCCCTCTCTTTCAAATATTCCCCCTTTCTTTCCCTCTTACTATTTATTTGTATGTGTGGAATACAGGCTGTATTGCTATGGGTTAATGCTGTAATTTTCAAGAGTTAATTGTGGAATCAAAACATCCTCATACCCGGTAATTTTGTAACAAAGAATCTGTAAAATTATTTTGAGAGATGGTTTAAAAAAGAAAGTTTGCATTTGGTTGCACTGCTTTGCCACACTGTTAACACACATTTTTCTTAAAATAAATTTTATCTTCAATCAATCAATCAATTAATTAATCAGTCAATCAAAGATCTTTTGAAGGAAAGAACTGAATAGGAGATCTTGTTGCCAACTGAATAGGAGATCTTGTTACCAAAGGCTATCTCTTACTGAACCCATTACTAATTATGGAATCATAGACTTGTCCAAATTGAAAGCATTTATAGACAACAAAATAATTACATCTAGTCATATTTGTTTCTTTTCAGATCAGTTTTCCTCTGTAATCAATGGCTGGCTGTCGAAAAGGAAGATGGAATGATTGATAGACAGTTATCTGTAGCCAATAGGGATGATTTGACAAAATTTTCTAGCCTGTTCTTGTCCAATACTAAAAAGAACCTGACAGATTCACATTTGTGGATATCCATATTTTCACGTCCAAACTGGAGTAATTTTTCCCGTATTCAGAGACTGTCCTGTCTATTTGCTTTAGTTATGACATCCATGCTGTCTAGTGCAATGTTTTATCAAATAGAAGCAAGAGTAGAAAATGCACAAGGGTACACTTTAGGCCCTGTGAAATTTACATTACAAGAACTATACATAAGTATTGTCACTAACATGGTTGTTTTACCTGTAAGTGTGGTGATAGTTCAACTCTTTAGGAAGAGCAGGCCCAAAAAAGTGATAAAGAACAATGCCTTTAATATTCATAGACCCATTTCAACTCTGTCAAGATTGAGTATGACTCTTTCTGGTTTATTTCGTACAAGAACAGATGTCATTTCTATTCCCCTGAAAGACGGTACAGTACAGATAGGAAACGATGAGACAACAAATTCTAAACCACAAATTTTAAAGAGAGGCTTTTTAGCAGCATTTGCTTCAGAAGTTTTGGCTAGTCGTAATAAGGACTGCAGAGCCAAGTCTATACACAGTAATTTACAACCAGTTCCTGGTGTCTCAGAGATACCTGTAGGGTCCAAGCTCAATGAAACACCAGTTCCTGCCATGTTTGGAAGTTCCTCCTGCAATCCTCCTTCTCCAAATTACTTTGATGCCAGACATCACTATAGTCCTGCACCTCCTCTTTTCTTTATGAAAACCAGTAGCACTAGAAATACTGTCATGTATAAGGATAATGTAGAATACATACAGAATGACACAACTAAGAAAGCGCTTGGTGATTCTGAACATTTATGTAAAGGAGCTCACCAAAGTATCGTAAAATCACAGAACAGAAATAAATCAAAATTTCAAATATCAACGGAATTTTCTGACAATATTAGAATGGCATGTAACAGAGAACCAGAACTGTTGTCATGTGATCAGAAATCATTATCTCCTTCATCGAATGTGTCACCAAACAGCTCTCCGAGAACCATTAAGAGTCTGTCTGCAGTTTCAGCATTCAGTTTTGATTCTAGATCCTCTATTTCAATAACAAAAGACATGGAGAACATCCCCATGCAGCCTGATAACAAGCACGATGCATCTAAAGGGGGGACAACTCTACCCCACTGGTGTGTGTACATTGCCTGGCTCCTGGTGTTCCTCTCATCGGTTGTGTCAGCATTTTTGACATTTCTCTACAGTATGGAGTGGGGAAAAGAGAAGTCAATGGCCTGGCTGGCTTCCATGCTGCTCTCTGTTTTAGAATCTGTAACCATTGTACAGCCATTGAAGGCAAGTAAATTCTATGTTTCAACCCTACCATACAATCTCATTGCGAAATCCCTACGAAAGAAAACATTTGAAAGCATTGTTTTCTACCCTTTCATAGACCAATTCCATTATTTGAGCCAGACTTGTCTTCTGCAAATGCTTTCATGCTGGTTTCCAGCATTTTCTCCTTTTTCCACAGTGTTTTAGACCCTTTCATAGACAAATTTCATTATTTGAGCCAGAGTTGATTTGCCTTCAGCAAATACTTATAATAAGAATAAGTCTTACACTTTGTCAGCTTGTAAAGAGATCAACCTGTACTGTACATGTTATTTCAAGACCCCAAAAAACTTCTCTCTTTTTAGCTCACCTGAGCACAAAGTGCTCAAGGTGAGCTTTTGTGATCGCCCAATGTCCGTCGTCCGTCGTCCACAATTTCTTTAAACATCTTCTCCTCCTAAACCACTGGGCCAATCTTGATGAAACTTGGCAGGGATGTTCCTCAGGTGAAGCTCTACCAAAGTTGTTCAAGAGATTGAATTCCACCCATAACTCTGGTTGCCATGGCAACCAAAAGGAAAAAAATAGCAAAATCTTTAAAAATCTTCTTCTCTGAAACTAGAAGGCGTAGAGCTTTGATATTTGGTATGTAGCATCTTCTAGTGGACCTCTACCAAATTTGTTCATATGATGTCCATGGGGGTCAAAACTGGGCCCGCCCAGGGGTCACAAGTTCAAACATAGGAACAAAGAAGGAAAACTTTAAAATTCTTCTTCTCTGAAACTGGAAGGCGTGGAGCTTTGATATTTGGCATGTAGCATCTCCTAGTGGACCTCTACCAAGTTTGTTCATATGATGTCCCTGGGGTCAAAACTGGCCCCGCCCCGGGGGCCACAAGTTTCAAACATAGGAACAAAGAAGGAAAACTTTAAAATTCTTCTTCTCTGAAACTGGAAGGCGTGGAGCTTTGATATTTGGCATGTAGCATCTCCTAGTGGACCTCTACCAAGTTTGTTCATATGACGCCCCTGGGGTCAAAACTGGCCCCGCCCCGGGGTTCACAAGTTTCAAACATAGGAACAAAGAATGAAAACTTCAAAATTCTTCTTCTCTGAAACTGGAAGGCGTAGCGCTTTGATATTTAGTATGTAGCATCTCCTAGTGGACCTCTACCAAGTTAGTTCATATGATGTCCCTGGGGTCAAAACTGGCCCCGCCCCGGGGGTCACAAGTTTCAAACATAGGAACAAAGAATGAAAACTTTAAAATTCTTCTTCTCTGAAACTGGAAGGCGTGGAGCTTTGATGTTTGGCATGTAGCATCTCCTAGTGGACCTCTACCAAATTTGTTCATATGACGCCCCTGGGGTCAAAACTGGCCCCTCCCTGGGAGTCACAAGTTTCAAACATAGGAACAAAGAAGGAAAACTTTAAAATTCTTCTTCCCTGAAACTGGAAGGCGTAGAGCTTTGATATTTAGTATGTAGCATCTCCTAGTGGACCTCTACCAAGTTTGTTCATATGATGTCCCTGGGGTCAAAACTGGCCCCGTCCCGGGGGTCACAAGTTTCAAACATAGGAACAAAGAATGAAAACTTTAAAATTCTTCTTCTCTGAAACTGGAAGGCGTAGAGCTTTGATATTTGGCATGTAGCATCTCCTAGTGGACCTGTATCAAGTTTGTTCATATGATGTCCATGGGGTCAAAACTGGCCCCGCCCCGGGGGTCACAAGTTTCGAACATAGGAACAAAGAAGGAAAACTTTAAAATTCTTCTTCTCTGAAACTGGAAGGCGTGGAGCTTTGATATTTGGCATGTAGCATCTCCTAGTGGACCTCTACCAAGTTTGTTCATATGACGACCCTGGGGTTAAAACTGGCCCCGCCCCGGGGGTCACAAGTTTCGAACATAGGAACAAAGAAGGAAAACTCTAAAATTCTTCTTCTCTGAAACTGGAAGGCATGGAGCTTTGATATTTGGCATGTAGCATCTCCTAGTGGACTTCTACCAAATTTGTTCATATGACGCCCCTGGCGTCAAAACTGGCCCTGCCCCGGGGGTCACAAGTTTCAAACATAGGAACAAAGAATGAAAACTTTAAAATTCTTCTTCTCTGAAACTGGAAGGCGTAGCGCTTTGATATTTAGTATGTAGCATCTCCTAGTGGACCTCTACCAAGTTTGTTCATATGATGTCCCTGGGGTCAAAACTGGCCCCGCCCCGGGGGTCACAAGTTTCAAACATAGGAACAAAGAAGGAAAACTTTAAAATTCTTCTTCTCTGAAACTGGAAGGCGTGGAGCTTTGATATTTGGCATGTAGCATCTCCTAGTGGACCTCTACCAAGTTTGTTCATATGATGCCCCTGGGGTCAAAACTGGCCCCGCTCCGGGGTCACAAGTTTCAAACATAGGAACAAAGAATGAAAACTTCAAAATTCTTCTTCTCTGAAACTGGAAGGCGTAGAGCTTCGATATTTGGCATGTAGCATCTCCTAGTGGACCTCTACCAAATTTGTTCATATGATGTCCCTGGGGTCAAAACTGGCCCCGCCCTGGGGGTCACAAGTTTCAAACATAGGAACAAAGAATGAAAACTTTAAAGTTCTTCTTCTCTGAAACTGGAAGGCGTGGAGCTTTGATATTTGGCATGTAGCATCTCCTAGTGGACCTCTACCAAGTTTGTTCATCAATTGACCTAATAATTTGGTCAGAAATTGGATTATGCACGTTGAGTGAATTTCGCCTATTGACTTAGGTGAGCGACCCAGGGCCATCATGGCCCTCTTGTTTTGTCTTTCTCGTTTCTGCTTCATGGTTTCTTGATATTTGCTTTGTCTCAGTACATAGTGTCTCTAGTTACTACAAATTGTTTCATTAACCCTTTAACGCACAGTGCCGCCTTTTACCGACCCTGGGAAAGAGGCCTTCTGAAAACATTGTGGTAACCAGCATTTTTAGCTCAACTGAGCACAAAGAGCTCATGGTGAGCTATTGTGATCGTGCTGTGTCCGTCGTCCATCGTCCGTCGTGCGTCGTGTGTTGTCAACTTTTTACCTTGTGTACGCTCTAGAGGCCACATTTTCAGTCCGATCCTCATGAAACTTGGTCAGAATGTTTGTCTTGATAAAATCTCGGACGAGTTCTAAATTGGGTCATGTGGAGTCAAAAACTAGCTCACTTGGTCAAATCTTCGAAAAACCTTGTGTACGCTATAGAGGCCACATTTTCAGTCAGATACTTTTGAAATTTGGTCAGAAAGTTTGTCTTGATAAAATCTTGGACGAGTTTGAAATTGGGTCATGTGGGATCAAAAACTAGGTCACTAGATCAAATCTACAAAAAACCTTGTATACGCTGTAGAGGCCACATTTTCAATCAGATACTTGTGAAATTTGGTCAGAAAGTTTGTCTTGATAAAATCTCAGATGAGTTTGAAATTGGGTCATGTGGGGTCAAAAACGAGGTAACTAGGTCAAATCTTCGAAAAACCTTGTATACGCTCTAGAGGCCACATTTTCAGTCCGATCTTCATGAAACTTGGTCAGAATGTTTGTCTTGATAAAATCTCCAACAAGATCAAAATTGGGTCATGTGGGGTCAAAAACTAGGTCGCTAGGTAAAATCTTCGAAAAACCTTGTGTATGCTCTAGAGGCCACATTTTCAATCAGATACCCTGTGAAATTAGATCAGAAAGTTTGTCTTGATAAAATCTCGGACGACTTTGAAATTGGGTCATGTGGGGTCAAAAACTAGGTCACTAGGTCAAATCTTCAAAAAACCTTTTGTACGCTCTAGAGGCCACATTTTCAGTCAGATACTTGTGAAATTTTGTCAGAATATTTGTCTTGATAAAATCTTGGACGACTCTGAAATTGGGTCTTGTGGGGTCAAAAACCAGGTCACTAGGTCAAATCTTCGAAAAACCTTGTGTATGCTCTAGAGGCCACATTTTCAGTCAGATACTTGTGAAATTTGGTCAGAATGTTTGTGTTGATAAAATCTGGGACTAGTTTGATATTGGGTCATGTGGGGTCAAAAACTAGGTCACTTGGTCAAATCTTAGAAAAACCTTGTGTGCGCTCTAGAGGCCACATTTTCAGTCAGATACTTGTGAAATTTGGTCAGAATGTTTGTCTTGATAAAATCTCTGACAAGTTCGAAATTGGGTCATGTGGGATCAAAAACTAGGTAACTAGGTCAAAACTTAGAAAAAACTTGTGTACGCTCTAGAGGCCACATTTTCAGTCTTATGCTCATGAACCTGGTCAGAATGTTTGTCTTGATAAAATCTGGGACGAGTTCGAAATTGGGTCATGTGGGATCAAAAAGTAGGTCACTAGGTCAAATCTTCAAAAAACCTTGTGTACGCTCTAGAGGCCACATTTTCTGACAGATACTTGTGAAATTTGATCAGAATGTTTGTCTTGATAAAATCTGGGACGAGTTCAAAATTGGGTCATGTGGGGTCAAAAACTAGGTCACTAGGTCAAATCTTCGAAAAATCTTGTGTGCGCTCTAGAAGCCACATTTTTTGTCAGATACTTATGAAACTTAGTCAGAATGTTTGTCTTGATAAAATCTGAGACGAGTTCGAAATTGGGTCATGTCAGGTCAAAAACTAGGTCACTAGGTCAAATCTTAGAAAAACCTTGTGTGCGCTCTAGAGGCCACATTTTCAGTCAGATACTTGTGAAATTAGGTCAGAATGTTTGTCTTGATAAAACCTCAGACGAGTTCGAAATTGGGTCATGTGGGGTCAAAAACTAGGTCACCAGGTCAAATCTTCGAAAAACCTTGTGTGCGCTCTATAGGCCACATTTTCAGTCAGATACTTATGAAACATGGTCAGCATGTTTGTCTTGATAAAATCTCGGACGAGTTTGAAATTTTTTGTCTTGATGATATCTCGAATGAGTTCAAAATTGGGTCACATAGGGTCATAAACAATGTCTTTGGGTCACATTGAAGAAATACCTTTTGGGCACTCTAGAGGCCACAATTCTAGCTAGATTGACCTGAAAATTGGTCTACATATTTGACATGATGATATCTCGGATTAATTAGAAATTGGATCTCATAGGGTCATAAACTAGGTCACTGGGTCATATTCAAGAAATGTATTGTGGGGACTGTAGAGGCCACAGTTTTTGCTCAACTGACCTGAAAATTTGTCAGCATGTTTGACTTGATGATATCTTGAATGGATTTGAAATTGGACCACAGGGTCATAATCTAGGTCACTAGGTCAAATTACAGAAACCGCTTGTGGGCACTCTAGAGGCAGAAATTCTTACCCAATTCACCTGAACCTTGGTCAACAAGTTTGTTTTGATGTTTCAGATGAGTTTGAAGTATGGTCACATAGGGTCATAAACTAGGTCACTAGGTCAAACTGAAGAAAGACATTTTGGACACTCCGGAGGCCACATTTTCAGCTTAATGGACCTGACAATTGGTCAGAATGTTTGTCTTAATAATATCTCAGATGAGTTTTAAATTGGGTCATTATGACCCTGGAGTGAAATTTGGCCTATTGACTCAGGTGAGCGATCCAGGGCCATCATGGCCCTCTTGTCTCCTTTTCCCACAATGTTTTCTACGCTATGAAAGAAAAATTCCGACATTTGAGCCACAATGAAATTGTCATCTGCAAATGCTTTCAATTTTGACAAGGCTAAAATTTTGTCATCTGGTAAAGGGTTAAACTTTAAGAGAACAAGATTTTAACCCTTTACCTCACTAAGCCACAGTTGCATAATACCTGAGGATTCAAGCTTTTGAAAACATCAGTGGAAAAGGAAATACTGCTTTCTACCCTTTCATAGACAAATCACATCATTTGCACCTCATTTGTTTTGTCCTCTGCAAACACTTTGAATTTGGACAAGTCTAAAACTTTGTCACCTGGTAAAGTGCTTAATTCTTACCAAAGTTTTAAACTCGGTCCAAATTCAAAGCATTTGCAGATGACAAAATAAATGTGATTCAAAAATTGAAATTTGCCTTTGGACGGGAAGGAAACATTGTGAGAAAAGGAGAAAATGCTGGTTACCAGCATTTTCTCCTTTCCCCACAATGTTTTCAAAAGCTTTCTTTCTCAGGGACGTTAAAAGTCGGGATTATGTGGTAAAGGGTTAACTTTTTACTGCACAACAAAATCTTAGACTTGTCCAGCTTGAAAGCATTTGCAGACGACAATTTAAATGTGGCTCAATGTAATTTGTCTTTCTTTGATAGGGTAGAAAACACCGAGAGGAAAGGAAAAAATGCAACCTCTTGTCAAAATTTTGTCCAAAACTGTCAAACACAGGAATGCAGGAAGGCATTTTTGTAAAGTAACGACTTTTAACGACCCTGAGAAAGAAGCCTTTTGAAAACATTGTGGGAAAAAGAGAAAATGCTGGTAGCCAGCATTTTCTCCTTTTCCCACAATGTTTTCTACCCTTCCCAACACACAGTTTAATTTTTGATTTACATTGAATTTGTCGTCTGCAAATGCTTTCAATTTGGATGAATCGTTAATTTTGTCGTTTGGTAAAGGGTTAAATACATTTGCAGTTAACAATTGTGATTAAAGCGATGAAATTTGTCTTTTAAAGTCTAAAATACATAGTGCAAAAAAGGAGAAAATGGTGGTTACCAGCATTTTCTCTTTTTCCTAAATGTTTTCAAAAGCTTTCTTCTGCATTGTCATTGTAGTTTGGTAAAGTGTTACCCCTTTCCCAAACGACAAATTTTGGACTGGTCCAAATTGAAAGAGTTTGCAGATGACAATTTTAAATTTGATGAAAATGGCAGAAAGGTCTCAAAAGGGGCAGAAAACACTGTGGGAAAAGGAGAAATTGCTTGTTACAAGCAATTTCTCCTTTTCCCACAGTGTTTTCAAAAGACTTGTACTGCAGACACGTGAAAATCAGGGCTTGTTTGGGAAAGGGTGAATCTATGAACAGAGCAGTTGTGGAAATACCAAAAAAGCTAAATCAGAATAACACTTTACCACTCAGTTCAGCCATTTAACAACTGAGAAGTAGAAGGCTTTTGAAAACATTGTAACCAGCATTTTCTCCTTTTCCTTCTATGTTTTCTACTCTTTCAAAGACAAGATTAGTATGTCTCATCATTTTAGGCATGTTTCATTTTTCTTCAGCAAAATTAATGCGTTCAATTTGTTTAAGTCCAGAATTTTATCATTTGGTACAGAGATTTATATTAAACAATTTGAAAGTGCTTCCAGATTTTATTCCATGCCATCATTGATACAGGTTCATTTTTCTCCAGATTTTATGCCTGGCTATCTTTGTTGCTGTGTTTCTGCGCAAACCGGAGGAAGAGCTAGAGAGAGAAGAGCGAAAAAAAGTGTTGTATGAGATTCAACCAGATGAGATTTGTGCTGCCCAGCCAACAAGGAAATGTACATTGTGTAGAATTTTATATTATATTTTAAGTCTATCCCAAACGACAACATTTTAGATTCGTCCCAGTTGAAAGCATTTGCAGCAGACAAAATTAATGTGACTCAAAAATTGAATTTTGTCATAGTAGGGGTAGAAAACATTGTGGGAAAAGGAGAAAATGCTGATTACCAGGATTTTCTCCGTTTCCCACAATGTTTTCAAAAGCTATCTTTCTTAGGGTCATGAAAAAAACTGGGATTATTTGGTAAAGGGTTAACCCTTTACCACACAATCCCGACTTTTAATGACCCTGAAAAAGAAGCCTTTTGAAAACATTGTGGGAAAAGGAGAAAATGCTGGTAATCAGCATTTTCTCCTTTTCCCACAATGTTTTGTACCCTATCAAAGTCAACTTTCACAATTTGAGCAACATTTAAATTGTCGTCTGCAAATGCTTTCAATTTAGACAAGTCCACATTTTTGTTGTGTGGTAAAGAGTTAAACCAAGTAACTAATAAGTGATTTGGTTATACATAATTATCTTCTGTTTCTTGACTCTTTACCAGAGGAAAAAAGTTTGGACTCTTCCAAATCAAGAGCATTTGTAAAAGCATAGCAGCAAAGGCAGAAACTACTTGTTACAAGTAATTTCTCATTGTGCTACAATGTTTTCAAAATCAGAATGTCTTTCTTGATAATATTTTGGATGACATTTGACATGTGTCATAAATGGAATCTTTAAAAGTAGGTCACTTGGTCAAAGCTTGGAAAGACTTTTGTTCCATGTACTGTCACACTTTCTGTCAATGATTCATGAACCTTGGTTAAAGTATTTTTGTTGATAATATCTTATTTTTGTTTTCTGTTATGTTCTCAAAGATACAAAATAGTTATGATCACATGAGAGATCCAAGACGATCACGGCCCTCTTCTTCTCAAACTTCAAAATTCATATGAGCAATGCTGTGTGAAAAGGGGGCTTAATCTTTTCCCATGATACATGATACCAAGCTAGCCATCACATAATTATGAATCCATAATAGCCATTTTTTTAACAACAAATAATCATGAGGTAGAATGGTCCTTTGACACATAGAGAATTGACCAGTAGTGAAAGGTTTCAGCCCAGGTTAGCCTGCGCAGACTGTGCAGGCTGACCTGATTCGATACTTTTCGCTGATGCATTAAGGTCCCTTTTTACAGAGCATGCCACATACCATTTTTCACCTAATTAATGCTACCTCCCTAATAGTAGCTCCCCCACTATATTACTAACTCCAGAGGCCTCCTGACAACCCCCCACCCACACCCCACCCCACCTTACCTTAAAATTGACGACTGGAGTGACAAGCTTCCAAATGCAAGATAACTTCATTTAAACTTTTCAAATGCAGACTTAATGAAAATCACTAATGACTGATATTTTATAAATAAACTTACCAGTATGGCATTGGCATAATCCTAATTACTTCACAAATCGATGTCATTAACACCTAACTATCCAAATACACATACACTTCCAATAACATTATAAACTTCCGGTAATACAAAATTTGTCAACTAACTTGGAAAAAATTCACGAAAGTGAAGTATTGAACACCAGTGTCCCATACAAATCGTGAATGATATTAATATTTTATTGTCCAAAAAAATCGTGACTGGTGGTAAAACTGATATTCTGTATTACAGGGAGTCTTTCAAAGTGGCAATTGCTTTTCCCTTGGCGCTAAGTAAAACCCGGATCAAAATACCGTACTTACTCTATGTGACACCCATTAAATTTTTGGAAATTGGCTATGAAATAAGAGCACCCTGTCGGAGTTTTGCATGGCACCCTGGCGCGTTAATTAGGCAAAACATGGCATATATTATTTGGATTATTAAATATTTTATAAATCAAGTTCTTTCTGTATTTTATGACAGTAATAAGACAGACAGATAATGTAAAGCCTTTAGATATGGAACAATTAAAGAAAGCCAGAGAGAAACGACTAAAGGAGATGAAGATGTTTCGTATTGTCCAGGAGATTGTTTTCTACCTGTTCTACCTGATGATTTTATTATTGGTTGCATCCCATAATAGAGACTCCAATTCCTATAGAATGAAGCAAGTTTTAATGAATATACTGTCACCAAAACAAAATCTCACACTGGTAAGCACTAACTCATTTCCTGTAGAGTCTTACTTAAAACCAGTCCAGTGTCCATATTCACCAACCATTCTTGAGATCATTCTTATTCTAATTCTCCAAGATTTTCTAAATTTGAAAGTTACACAACTTCTGATTGGTGAAACCAAATGGTTTAGCCAATCAGAAGTTGGGTGCCTTTCAAATTTAGAAAAGTCTAGAGAAAAAGGCTAAGAACGTTCTTAAGAATGATTGGTGAATGCAGGCCCAGGACTATTTTTCAAATCACACAAGGGATGAAAATGTGAAGGAATGAAATATTCTTTTTGAATAGCATTGAAAATGTTGTCTGTTGGGGAGCAATCGTTATGCTCATGACCATCATTTTCTCCTTTTCCTCATTTTCTCCTTGTTTTGAAAAGCACTTGTCCTGAGGGTCCTACACCACACACTTATTTGATGAAGGGTTAAAATGGCACTGTTATTCATTCCCAATTGTTGCATATTTCCACTACTATATGATTGTTCATATTTATTTTGAGTAAGTCTTTACTAGACAATAAAATTTTAGACATGTCTAAATTAAAAGCACTGGCTGACAACATACTAAATGTGGCTGAAATAATGGCTTTTGCTTTTGAAATAACAGAAAACAATGAGGGAAAAGAAGAAATGCTGGTTACCAAAGATTTTAGTTGTTTTCTGCCATGTCATCTGCATCACTGTCCTTGTCATGGTGAAAAAATTTGACATTTTCTCAAATATCTCTTATTAATGAAGAGGTGAACTTGAAAATTGGACAAAGAGTTATCTATCAAAAGGGTAATGAATACCAGATGGGCAGGTAACCCTAAATATATTTTTGACATAGTTACACCCCTCTTTGTATGTAGAATTTTCTCTGAAAAAGCAGCTGCAGCAACACATTGGTATTGCATGCAATGTTCTTGTTTCCTTTTCACACAATGTCTTCAAAAAGTGACCTTGTTAGGGTCTTGAAAACACAGGCATGTGAAGCCTTTTGCCAGATAGTGGCTCTCTGTTTTCTTTACAGATCTACGAAACTAAGCATGTGTGGGAGTGGATAGATAAGTTCTTGGTTCCTGGTCTGTATCCAATGAAACATTGGAACAACAGCACAATAGAGGATGAATGCAATAGATTAATAACAACTCATGTTGCATATAGACTAGGACCTGTCAGACTTAGGCAACATAGAGTTCGACCAGGTATGTAGGGGAAAAATTGGATGTGTAAATGATTCTGTTTTACCCTTCCCAAACACTTCAGAGTTTTAAGGACTCAAGGAAGACAAAACTAACGCCTGTTTCATCAAGATGTCACCAAAAAATTGTAAATCTATGTGCATGGTAAAAGCAGCCAATTGATATTCATACAACGTAAATGAGCATACCTGTTGATAAAACTTACCTCTGTATGGCTCAGTGGTGGTGTTGAACTAGCCCTTTACCACACAATCCCGACTTTTAAGAAACCTGGGAAAGGAGCCTTTTGAAAACATTGTGGGAAAAGGAGAAAATGCTGATAACCAGCATTTTCTCCTTTTACCACAATGTTTTCTACCCTATCAAAGACAGAAATTATCATTTTAGCCACATTTAATGTCATCTGCAAATGCTTTGAATTTGGACAAGTCCAAAATTTTGTCGTGTGGTAAAGTGTTAGTAATACAGAGGTTCTGGGTTCCAGCCTTACCTAGAGTATAGGTTTTTTTTTCTCCTGGTAATGTCTTTGAAAAGAGCACTGCAGAGCCCCAGGCTTTTGCTGGTTTAACATACGAAACATGGGAATGATTGTCAGAACTGGACCATGATGTGACTGAAATGGTGTTGAAAGCTGCATGTAACACTGTCGTATCAAATAACTGGACTCCATTTCAAGATGAAATGGGGTACTGTGGGTATCCAACATTGTTTCTAACCAAGAATGTCAATTTCATTATCCGGTGCTCTATGGATGAATTATTCCTTTACCACACAATTCCGAGTTTTAATGACACTGGGAAAGAAGCGTTTTGAAAACATAGTGGGAAAAGGAGAAAATGCTAGTGACCAGCATTTTCTCCTTTTCCCCTAATGTTTTCTATCCTTCCCAAAACAAATTTTAATTTTTCATTCACATTTATTTTGTTGTCTGCAAATGCTTTCAAATTGTACCAGTCTAAAATTTTGTTGTTTGGTAAAGAATTAGCTCTTCAATACATGGCAAAATATCAGACCTGTCCGAAATGAAAGCATTTGCAGACAAAATATAAGATGCAGCTGAAATGATTGAATTTGTTGCCTTGAGGGTAAAAATCATTTTGCGAAAAAGAAAAAATGCTGCATTCTCTCCTTTCCCCAAAGTGTTTTCAAAAGCCAGGTTCTTCCTCAGGCTCTGTTAACTCTTTACCAGACGACAAAATTTTAGCCTTGTCAAAATCGAAAGCATTTGCAGACGACTATTTAAATAGAACTAAAAACATACAATTTTGTCATTCATAGGATAGAAAACATTGTTGGAAAAGGAGAAAATGCTGGTTACCAGCATTTTCTCCTTTTCCCACAATGTTTTCAAAAGCTTTCTTTCTCAGGGTGGTCAAAAGTTGGCATTGTGCGGTAAAGAGTTAAAAAAAGGACTGTTTGATAAAGGATCAAAGTTGTAAAGCCTATTCTTTTATAATACAGAACTGTGTAATGTGCCCAAGGAAATGGTACCATATGTACATAAATGCAGTTTTGATTATGATGGAGACCATGCCAGCAAAGGACACTTTTCTGAGGGCTGGGCATCTTACCAAGGGAACAAGTCAGTTTACCCAAAATCCAGGGAACCATGGCTGTATAAATCCAGCGATGATGTTGATGGCCTACCTTATGTTGGAGAGGTTTGTTGTGATCTCTTTACAAAACTAAAAAACTTTAGACAGGTCCAGATTGAAAGCATTTATATACGACAATCTTTATTTGGCTTTGATTGGATAGAAATCATTGTGGAGAAAATATTGATTTCTAGCATTTTCTCCTTTTCCAACAATGCTTTCAAAAGCTACCCTTCTCATACAAATACCATCATTTTTGACAAATTTAATTTGTCGTCTGCAAATGTTTTCATTTTGGGCCAGTCTGAAATTGTATTATTTGGTACAGATTAAAGCAACCTGCATTATTGTTAAGGCTAGAATGGATGACCAAGCTGTTGCATGTTGCACATTATTTATGAAGTAACTACACTGTTAGCAACATGTCAGTACAGTTGATCATGAAAATGTTCTTTCTTTCAGCTCGGAACATACACTGGAGGAGGCTACATTTCAGATTTGATTGGACAAAGAAGCCATGTTACAAGCACACTTGCTTATTTGAGAAACAACAACTGGATGGATGCATATACTAGGATATTGTTTATAGAGTTTACCATCTACAACCCAAATATAAATCTCTTCACAATGACTCAAGTTGTTCTTGAAATGGCCACTTCTGGAACTATTCTTCCAAAAGCACATTTTTTCACCTTCAGACTCTTCACCTACCTGGGGGCCTATGGCATATTTATGATAATATGTGAACTAACAGCCCTTGCTTGCGTGATTTACTTTGTTGGCTTGGAATTAAAACAGATCAGGGGAGAAGGGAGAAGTTATTTTAAAAGTTTTTGGAACTGCCTCCAGCTTTGTACAATGTTGATATCCCTTATTTGTGTGGTGATGTATCTCCTCAGGCATGCGATGACTACATTGGCCATGGAGAAAATCACCAAGTTGGAAGGTATACCCATTACACCATATGGCCCGCAACATTCGGACGTTTGCATAAAGTGTTGTCCCGGATTAGCCCGCACAGGCTAATCAGAGACGGCACTTTACGACAGTAGACTTTTGTGAAACAGAAAATTGCACAAAAGTGGGAAGTGTCGTCTCAGATTAGTTACAGACTGCACAGGCTGAGCTGAGACAACACAGTTTTACTCATATGTCTGAAGGCCCCTTTTCGTGTGTTGCACGCCATATATAATATGTGAGTGATGCTGTATGAGAAACAGGGTTTGATGCATCCTAGTAAAGGATTTTACCAAGAAAGTCACACTATAAAATGGATACATTTGTCTAAAACTGGCTAAATCATGGTCAGCTGATATTTGACATATTCACTGATAGTAAATTGTTTTCACCCAGGTTAGCCTGCGCATACTAAGCAGGCTGACATGGGCTTGTACATTATGCAGATGCATTAAACCACCTTTTCATAGAGCATGACTCAAATGTTTTGATGCCAAGCCCTGGTATCTCAGTGATACCTAGTAGGGCCCAAGGTTTGTGAATTACATCCTGGTCCAGCAAAAATAACCTCTTCAAGAATTGAAGACTGAAAATTCAATTGAAGATCAAAGTGCTTTTCAGTGACAAACACAAAATTGTCAACTTACCACCTACTTTGATTTAGCATTATCAAGCATTGTCCAAGATTAATCTTTTTTATTCATTTTGTGTGGGTATTGTGAAGCTTCAATGTTGAAATAGATAATATCATACTTAGAGGGCCAAGATCAATCTTCATAAAATGTCTCAGCCAGTCAGATGTCTAGTCTTGGAATATGGTGTTAGTACAATATCTAGAAATGAGTCATGCACGGACTGCACAGGCTGACATGGGTCGATACTTTTTGCAGATGTATTAAGCCCTCTTTTCGCACAGCATGGCTCAAATGTTGGTGAATACCATGACCTTTTTGTTGTGAAAAAAATGCCTTATTTCTAAAGACTTTTCTTTTTATTTTCAGATAAATTTTACAACTTTCAAAGGATAGCCGCCTGGGATGACATGTTTCAAACTTTCTTGGCAGTATCCTTGTTTTTCTCTTTTCTCAAACTGATTCATCTCCTACGCTTCAACAGAAGGATGTCATTGTTAGCTAGGACACTGAAACAGTCAGGCAGAGAAATGGCTGCTTTCTCCTTAGTGTTGTTTATCTTCATGCTAGCTTTTGTTTCATGTGGCCACCTCTTGTTCGGAGCCAATGTGTATGGCTTCAGTAACATGCTGAGGGGATTTGAAACCCTGACAGCATTTTCTTTGGGTTCTTATGACTTTAATTATCTTACAAGATATAATCATATTCTCGGACCAGTCTTCTTTTTTGTCTATTTCACCTTTGTGGCATTTGTACTAATCAACATGTTTGTGACTATACTCAATGATGCTGTCACAGTTGTACACCATGATGTGCTAAAACAGACCAATGAATATGAAATCCTGGAGTTTCTGCTCTCCCAACTGAAGAGTTGGTTACACATTGACCTTCACAAGGTCATTCTGGATGTCAAGAAAAAATATGTGCCAGGTAAGATATGGATATGTATACATAACATCTGCAGTTCATGTTTGATTTTTAACCAGATTACAAAATTCTACACTCATCCACATCAAGAACGTTTGCAGATGATAAAATTATTCAAATGTGGCTCAAATGGTCAGATTTGACCCTGAAAATGCAGAAAACATAGCTGAAAGACTATAGACAAAAGCAACCATGAACTCGCAATTTATCTGGGTCTTGTTCTAGCCTGAAAATGTTTGGAGTGTTTATTCTGTGCTTTAAATCTTTACCAAACGACAAAAATTTAGACTAGTCCAAATTGAAAGCATTTGCAGACGACAAATTAGATGCGACTTAAAAATTGAAATTTGTTATGGGACAGGAAGAAAACATTGTGGGAAAAGGAGAAAATGCTGGTTATCAGCATTTTCTCCTTTTCCCACAATGTTTTCAAAAGGCTTCCTTTTTAGGGTTGTTAAAAGTCAGGATTATGTGGTAAAAGAGTTGAAGCGTTTTTATGACCCCGACAAAGAAGACATTGGAAAACATTTAGGGAAAAGGTAGCCTGGGTTCCTGTCTGATGATTTTTTCCTTTAGATATTCAGACGTTACTTTGTCAAAAATAAATATGGAAACATTGAATAGTTTTGCCACGGATCTGTAGGGACCATGCAAATAGACTGTGATAAGGAGTGATAAAAAGATTACTACTGTCTAGATCCAGGCTAGGAAAAGGAGAAAATGATGGTAACAAGCATTTTCTCCTTTCCCTACAATGCTTTAACTCTTTACCAAATGACAAAATGTTAGACCAGCCCAAATTGAAAGCATTTGCAGACGACAAAATAAATGTGACTCAAAAATTGAAATTTGATTTACAAAGGGTAGAAAACATTGTGGGAAAAGGAGAAAATGCTGGTTACAAGCAATTTCTATTTTTCCCACAGTGTTTTCAAAAGGCTTCTTCCTGATGGTCATTAAAACCTGGGATTGTGTGGTAAAAAGCCTTCTTCCTCAGGGTCATTAACTCATGGAATCATTGGGTAAAGGGCTAGGATAAATGATACAAACTTAGGCACGAACCTAATATTTTCTATTTCCACAATGTTTCAAAAGCCTTTTTTTGTCAGGGTCATAAACACATGTGATTGCTGGGTAAAGGGTTAAGACTATCAGCATGAAAGAACTGTATTTGATAGTGATAGTCATCATTGTCTTTTTTTGTTCTAGATTTATTGACCTGCGAGGAGATTATAGATCTGGACATGAGGGAAATAGAGGACAAACTGGACAAAATCTCCACCAAACTGGACATCATGCTGACCAGTGCATATTATACTGACTATGATTTTGACCATATCTTCCATGATGATACATTACTGCAGTTTTAGATATGATTTGGGATATTATGGAAAATAGACTAAACTTAACTCTTTATCAGTTGACAAAAATGCAGATAAGTCCAAATTGAAAGAATTTGCAGACGACAACTTAAATGTTGTTGAAATGATGAAATTTGTCTTTGACAGGGTGGAAAATATTGTGGGAAAAGGAGAAAATGCTGGTTACCAGCATTTTCTCTTTTTCCCACAATGTTTTCAAAAGCATCTTTCTGGGTCGTTAAAACTCTGGATTACGTAGTAAAGGTTAACTCTTTACTTCCTGAAAGAACTTTTGTAGCAGACAACTTTGAAAACATCAGTGTAAAACAAAGTTAACTCTTTACCAAACGACAAAATTTTAGACTGGCCCAAATTGAAAGCAGTTGCAGACAACAACATAAATGTGAATGAAATTTGTTTTGGGAAGGGTAGAAAACATTGTGAGAAAAGGAGAAAATGCTGGTTACCAACATTTTCTCCTTTTCCCCCAATGTCTTCAAAAGGCTTCTTTCTCAGGGTCATTAAAAGTTGGGATTATGCGGTAAAGAGATAATCAACATAAACAAGTGTCATACATGAATACATCAAAAACATCATGGGAAAAGCACTAATTCTTCATTTTTCTACAAGACAAAAATAAGGAATTTGCAGGAGGCTATGAGTTGATGTGTACATCTCTTTCTTGGTGATCAAATCAAAACAAATTTTGTAATTTTTTGGCATGTTCTAAATCTGTCCTGTTATAGCAGAAATAAAATTTAATTCTTTGGATATGAAGCATTGTTCATGCGTTGTTTTTCTTTGCCCATGTAGCTCAAGATCAGACTGCACAGAACGCACCATGAGATTTTATCAGTGATAAGAACTTGACAATCATAATAAATGTATTTGGGGTGTTATCATTAGCTGAAAATTGTTTATGTTTGTATACAAGAGTTTAACACTTAGGCTGCAAAGCGCAACTTTGTGAGCTTTTTTGGACTATGTAGAGCCAGATCAGACTGCATAGAATGTGCAGTCTGATCTTTCATCTATACAGTCTGATAAGGTGAGATTTGTTTGACAAGCAGAATTTTTAAATTGTAAACTATGGATTTTCACTCTTGGCTGGAAATCTTCAGTTTAATTTATTCAGCTGCTTAACTCTTTACCACACAATCCCGAGTTTTAACGAACCTAAGGAAGAGAGCTTTTGAAAACAGGATAAAAAACATTGTGGAAAAAGGAGAAAATGCTAGTTACCAGCATCTTCTCCTTTTTCCACAATGTTTTCAAAAGGTTTCTTCCTCAGGGTCATTAAAACTCAGGACTGTGTGGTACAGAGTAAATCCTCCATCATGGTATCACCTAACACGTCCAGTGCCTTCTATATCTTCTCTCTTTTCTCTTCCCTTCCTTTCCTTTCCCTACTCTTCTTTTCTACCCTGCCCTGTTCTGTACTTTGTTGCTGCTTACGACAAGTAACTATAAAGGTACACATAAATACCGCCAATTTAGCAATTTCTTCAACTCTTTGATGTGTAGCTTGTTTCTCTTTTGCATCTCTTGAGAGAATTAGAGGATTGATGACACATACCTTCTTTTTATATCCATATCATGCACAAAATCACAATCAATCTCTCTTACATAAGTCATAGCAGAGCTTGGCAAAACTTGATAACGTTAGGGATCTGAACAGAATGTGACAAAACATGATAGCTGATGGTAGTGCATATAATTGTAAGAGAACTTGAGAGAAAACAATGAAAATTGTGGCAGATCTCGACCAGAATCGGTTTATTTTCGTAATGAATGGCTGAATCTTGAAAGAAAACATACTGAGAGTGTAAGAAAGCCTGGGAAAGTGTAGCAGTATGAAATCGATAAAAAAAAAACATGGAATTCTGAGCTATTTTTCTAATCATGGATATCTTGGACATCATGACTACCTGTAAATGCAGCATAAGAGTTAACCCCTTTACCACACAATCCCGAGTTTTAACGACTCTGGGAAAGATGTCTTTTGAAAACATTGTGGGAAAAGGAGAAAATGCTGGAAACCAGCATTTTCTCCTTTTCCCACAATGTTTTCTACCATATCAAAGAAAAATTTCACCATTTGAGCCACATTGAAATTGTCGTCTGCAAATGCTTTCAATTTGGACAAGGCTAAAATTTTGTTGTCTGGTAAAGAGTTAACACCTCAGTATTATTAAGTTAGCTATTGGAGTTACCACAAATTTTATTCCTCTTGTAGATGGTGTAGATTAAGATAAGATCACACAAAAAGTGCATTCTGATCATTCATCTTTAAGAACCAACGTCATATTTTAATGCCCCATGTCAAAAAGGTTTTTAAAACAAGAGGGCTATGATGGCCCTGTATTGCTCCACTGTCTAATCAATACAAACCATACATACCAAAGATTTTGTAAATGTAAAGTTTCTCTAAAAAGGCATCAGTAAAAGTTGTGACCTCAGGATGAGGTCATTTTTTTACCACAAAGCTCTAATTACTTAAATCCTTGTAGAGGTCCACAAGACAAAGCCACATTCCAAATAATACAGGGTCTGTATTCACCAACCATTCTTAAGAACATTCTTAGTCTTGTTCTTCAAGATTTTGAAAATTTGAAAGTAACACAACTTCTGATTGGCTAAACCAAATGGTTTAGCCAATCAGAAGTTGTGTTACTTTCAAATGTAGAAAATTTTGGAGAATAAGACTAAAAACGTTCTTAAGAATGGTTGGTGAATACGGGTCCAGGTCTAGGCCATATTGTTACATACAAGATTTCCACAGTTTCCTAAATACAAATTCCCTGTAAAAGGTAACCCCGAGGATAGGCTGATTTTAATCACTGGGCAAAATTTTGAACAATACGAAAGTGATCCACAACATGAAGCTACATGTATGTACCAAATTTGGTAGCCCTAGAATTTATGGTTAGGAACAAGGTTTTTTAAATTTTCTTTCTATCAGCACATAATAAACTAATGACCCATGGGGGTGGGGGGCAAGTTGAGACAAAGGCTTTAATTTGAACAATTTTGGAAGAGGCCGACTAGATGAAAACACTCACAAAATACTGCAGCTGTAGCTCAAGTTCAGGAACAAGAAGATTTTTAAAGTTTTCACTGTATAAGCCTATGTAAAACATGTGACTTGTGGGGCGGGGCCAATTTGGACCCCAGGGATATAACTTGCACACTCTTGATAGAGGTCCACTAGATATGCATATATGCATAATTTGGTAGCCATAGGCCTTATGGTTTTGAAGGAGAATATTTTTACAATTTTCACAATTTGTGATCCCAGGGACAGGGCCAGTTTTGACCCCAAGGCTATAGTTTGAAGATTCTCAGTAAAGGTCTACTTGCCAAATTCAGTAGCCTTGTGGTTAGGCCTTGTGGTTAGAAACGAAATACATGTTAAAATGTTTACCACATAAGCCCGGGTAAAACTTGGACCCCCAAGGTGGGGTCAATCTTGACCCAGGGCTATAATTCAAAGAATTTTAGCAGAGGTCCATTAGATGAAGCCACAGGCCAAATTTGGTAGCTCTGGGCCTTATGGTTTCAGACGAGAAGATTTTAAAAGATTTTAAATATATTTCAGTTCTGTTACTCTGGCAACAGGAATCAGATTCTTTCAAGAAATTCAGCAGCAGTCTATGGAAGGATCATTTCTGTGAAGTTTGGCCAAAATTGGATGTGTAGTTTAAGAGAAGATGAGAAGATGTTTGAAATTAAAGTTAATGCATGGGCAGATGCACAACAGACGCATTTCCATGACACCAGCTCGTTGGCCCTTGGCCAGTGGAGCTAAAAACCAAGGGAAAAAGAAAAAAATGCTATGTTATAGTAGTTCAGTCAATAACATATAGGATTTGATTAGTTTAACTCTTTTTACCACACAATCCTGACTTTTAACGACCTTTAGAAAGAAAGCTTTTGAAAACAGTGTGGGGAAAAGGAGAAAATACTGATAAGCAGCATTTTCTCCTTTTCCCACAATTTTTACTACCCCTCCCAACTCAAATTTCAATTGTTGAATCACATTTATAAAATTTATCGTCTGCAAATGCTTTCAATTTGGACAAGTCTAAAATGGTATTGTTAACCGGAGGGTTGCTGGTTGAATTCCCTCAGCTTGGCCAAATTCTTTGTGAGGATTGATAGTCGTTGCAACAGGACTCATTCCTTTCTTACGAATGAACATTGTTTCAAGGATGTTTTTGTTGGAAAGCAGCCAGTGGCCTTGGAAGAATGCGCGAATTACTGGTAAAAGAAACTCCAGTAAAGCATGGATGGGTGCACTTGCCAACGCAATATAACTGAATTTATCTTTAAAGGACATGAAAGACCATGCAAACAAACAAACCAAATTATTTACTCTTACAAGGACAATCCCATCATTTGGTCTGTGGTACAATTAATATTTCATAAAGGAAAAATGCTATATACTCTCCTTTCACCTTCTATACAGATCTGTTGATTGGTTCTGTTATCATTACCAACAGTTTTGACAAAGAACAGTCCACAAATATATTTGAGCCATGCTAAGTGAAAAGGGGGCTTAATGCATCTGCAAAACGTATCAATCCCTGTCAGGTTGTGCAGGCTGACACAGGTAGAAACCTTTTGCTTTGCATAAATTTTCTGCATGTAAAAGTACAATTTTACCTCCAGATTCAGTCAATTGTTAGGCAAAATGGACTTTACAGATCCATAATTGGAGAGGTCATGGTGAGTTTAAAAGGCAGACTGCCACAGATATCGCTGTCTAAATCCACATGTTTTTGCGAAATTGTTCTAATACACAGTTTATTTCGTTATGGTTTTATAAATAAACAGAAATCAAAAAACTGAAATAGGAAATAAACATGCTTTTTTATATGACGGATTTCCAAAAAGATTTATTATTCTATATATATTATAGATGACCTCTCCAATAATTGTAATTTTTCATTAAAAAAATAAATCTAATAAAAAAGAAAAATTTCGTTTAAAAAAAAGAGAAAGAGCACCGCGGGAAAAGATCACGTGACTTGATATTATCTGGAGAACTCGTACCCCAATCTCGAGAGCACGAGGTCTCTGGAGAACTGGTACCCCACAAATAGATATAAATAGGTTGATCAGTATGTTTTCAAGTTTTATTTTTCAAAACTGACTAGACTCTAGCATTTTTCTCAGTTTTATACAAAAATTCTATGGATTTATAATGATATAGATTTGATAAAATAACACACAGAGTTGCTTCTAGGATGCGGGATAGCGAGAATTCTGTGAAAATTAACGTATGAGCCCAAAAAAGTCGTGCCTCTTCGCCCTAAGTACTGCAAACCTCAAAAGAGTCTGTAGTCCTTTGGTTTTGGGCATATTGCGCAGGCTGACATGGGTCGATACTTTTTGCAGATGCATTAAGTGCCCTTTTCTCAGAGCATGGCTCATTTATCTGCTTTCTCAAATTTTTAACGTTTTAGACAAACAACCTCTTCATTTTACATGTCTGCTGCAGACAACTTTTCAAAATATTGTGGGAAGAGGAGAAGCTGCTAGTTACTGCATTTTCTCTTTTTGTCACAATGGTTTCCATCACATCAAAGCACCATCTTCCACATTGATTATCAAAGTTTGAATTGTCGTCTGCATGCTTTTTCTGTTTGGGGCAGTCCAAAAAATGCTGTTTGTTAAAAGACTGAAAAATGTTACATTCATTTTTAACATGCCTGGTACTAGGCCACCTTTATTTATTGTCATCAGGTAAGATTCTTGCCTATTCAGTGGAATTAGCAAATGTCATGCTCTTGAATTAAAACTAGAGGGCCATGATGGCCCTGTATCGCTCCACTGGCTTATAAATATAAACCATAAATACTAAACATTTTAGTTCTGAGCCAAATGGTTTCAAAATGAAGACTTACAAAGTTTTCTCTGTAAAAGCCCATGTGAAAGTTGAGACCCGCAGGGCAAAGCCATTTTTGATCCCAGAGCTATAATTACTTGAACCCTGGTAGAGGTCCACAACATAAAGCCACATGCCAAAATAATACAAGTCTATGCTGTATGGTTATAAATAAGGTGATTTTCAAGTTTCATCCATATGAAGCCTCTGTAAAACATAAGACCCCTGATGCAAGGTTAATCTCAAAAAAAAAAAAATCAAAATTGATCCAGATTTGGTAGCCCTCGGGTTTGTGATTAGGAGCAAAAAGATTTTTTGAATTTTCACGCTATAAGCACATGTTTATGATCCATTAGATAGGACTAATTTTGACATAACTTGAATAACTTTGGAAGAGGTTATTTAGATTACACTCATACAATATTACAGCTGTAACTCAAGGTAAGGTACAAGAAGACCTTTTAAGTTCTCACTATATTAGCCTATGTAAAGCTTGTGACTTATTGGGTGAAGCAGTTTCAGAAACAATAAGCTTAATAGCCTTAGGCCTGTGGAGCTAAAAAGCAGTATCTTTTTCATGAGCTACAATGACGTTAGTATATACAAGCTTTCGGAAAAGATTTTTAACGGTTTTTCAATACTTTTCAGTTTTGTAGCCATAGCAACTATAGCTTTTAACAAAACTTAATTCTTTGAAGACATTCTGAAGAACATCATGGCAAGATGATATCTGTAAAGTTTGGTCAAAATTGGAAGAGTGGTTTCAATGAAAAAGATGGAACAGTCTTGGTAGAAGTCTACAATATGAATCAGCATGCAAAATTTTTATAGCCCTAGGCCTTACAGTAAGTAAAAAAAGATATCTTAAATTTTCACTATATAAGCCTATTTAAAATTTGTGAACCCTGGAGTGAGCCAAATTTTGATCCCAAGGCTCAAAACATGCCAAATTTGTTAGTACGATGCTTTATGGTAGAAACAAGAAGATTGTCGAGAAGTCGTCACTATATAAGCCCTTATAAAACTTTGACCCCAGGGCGACAGTCGGACTAAATGGGAATATGTGTATTAGAAGAATAACATGCCAAATTTGGGAGTTCTTGGCCTTATGGCTAGAAACAAGACTGTTTCTTAAGTTCTCACTCCATAAACCCATGTAAAACTTGTGACCCATGGGGCAGGGCCAAACTTGATCCTAGGGCTGTAACTTGGGCCCTCTTTGTAGTTGTCCTCTAGATAATGCTATAATTATGCAAAATTTGGTAACCCTAAGCCTTATGGCTATGTACACCAAGATTTAAAAGTTTTTCCTATATAAGCCCATGTAAATCTTGTGAACCCCCCCCACCAGCATGAGGCCAAATTGGCCCCAGGACTGTAATTTGGGCACTTTTGGTAGACCCCCCACTAGATCAAGCTTAATGCAAAATTTGGTAGCTCTAGGCCTTATGGCTAGGTACTGGAAGATTTCTTAAGTTGTCACTATGTAAGCCCATGTAAAACTTGTGACCCCTGTGGCAGGGCCAATTTCGACCCCAGGGCTAAAATTTTGGCCTTCTTGGTAGAGGCCCACTAGATATAGCTACATGCAAAAGTTGTTAGCTTTAGGCCTTATGGCTAGGTACAGGAAGATTTTTAAAGTTTTCTCTATATAAGCCTATGTAAAACTTGTGACCCCTGGGGCAGAGCCAATTTTGACCCCAGGGCTATAATTTGAAGAAACATGATAGAGGTCCACTACATAAAGCTACATGCCAAATTTGGTAGCCCTATGCCTTATGGTTTCAGACAAGAAGATTTTTAAAGATTTCCAATATTTTTCAGTTTTGTTGCCATGGCAACCAGAGTTTTTGAAGGAATAAAATTCTTTCAAGAATTCTGAAGAGGACCATGGCAGGATAATTTCTGTGAAGTTTCATGAAAATTGGATGGGTAGTTTCAGAGAAGAAGATATTTGAAATAAAAATTAACGCACGGACGGACGGACACACGGACGCACGACGGACACCGGGCCATGACATAAGCTTGCTGGCCTTCGGCCAGTGGAGCTAAAAAAAACCATCTTTTTAGCTTGTGAACAGCTTACAGCCTTCACTTTACTTTCAATCTTCACAAAACCAACACAGTTTATAGATATTCATGAGAGCTGGATTCATTTTGCAACCCGTTGGATTATTGGGTCAGAAATTCCTTGCCCTTAAATTTAAAGAAATGCATTTTGAGCTTGTCAAGAGCTTACCGCATGTATTTTTGGAAACACATAAAAGAATAGCTTTGCTCATATCAGCTCTCAATTTCATTATACCTCCACAACTCTTTGTAAAAACCCAAGCCTGTATTTAAATGCCAGTAGAGCTGTTTTTAGCCCTTATAGGCCTCTTGTTCCTAGAATGTTATAACAATGTAGAACATGTACTGTTTTGTGCCTTTACACCTGGAAAATTGAAAAAGAAAAAACATGTTTTTTCTTAATTATTTAATGCCTAACTTGTTTGTTTACATAAATCAAAAGCCAATGAACTATTTGAAAACATTGATGCTGACCTCTCCTGGCTTCTTTTTTAAAGAAGCCAACTTGTTTTGTGACGACTCAGACAACAGTTTATCTGAAGGCATCAATAGTGCCAGAGATGAGACTAGTCACAATCTAGAAGAGCAGGTAGATGAAATCAAATTTTTATAAAGAGGTCAAGTGACATGCGACATCAAATTAATGTCATTTTGAACATTTGCTGTAAATCAATATAGTATTATGTTTTGAAAGTCGCTAGTAGCCTATATTGTTCAATGCTACCTTACCTTCTGTGCATGTCATAAAGATGTATTCAAATGCTTATTAACCCTTTCCCAAACGATAAATTTTAGACTGGTCCAAATTGAAAGAGTTTGCAAATGACAATTTTAAATTAGATGAAAATGGCAGAAAGTTCTCAATAAGGGTAGAAAACACTGTGGGAAAAGGAGAAATTGCTCATTACGAGCAATTTCTCCTTTTCCCACAGTGTTTTCAAAAGACGTACTGCAGACACGTGAAAACCAGGGCTTGTTTTGGAAAGGGTTAAATTGTATAATTTTATTGTGTTATCTTTATAAACAAAAAGGCATATTTGTATTATAAAACACCCTGTATCATTGGTGTAAAGGATTCTGAAGGTGTCCCACCCAGGGGGTAATATTAATTTACTTCGTTCTGACAGGACTTTCATTAACTCTTTCAGATTGTGTTATTTAACCCTGAGGCTGCTAAGCGCTACTCAAGGACCTTTTGCGAATAGTGTAGATCAAGATCAGACTGCACAAAATATGCAGTCTGATCTTTGATATGCACTGTCCAATAAGGAGGTATTTTTCCAACAAATTAACTCTTTACCAAACGACAAAGTTTTAGACTTGTCCAAATTGAAAGCATTTGCAGACGACGAAATAAATGTGACTCAAAGATTGAAATTTGTTTTGGAAAGGTTAGAAAACATTGTAGGAAAAGGAGAAAATACTGGTTACCAGCATTTTCTCCTTTTCCCACAATGTTTTCAAAAGGCTTCTTCTTCAGGGTCGTTAAAACCCATAATTGTGTGGTAAAGAGTTAGGTTAGAAAAAAAATATTTGGGTTTGTAGCATTAGCTAAAAGTTTAACTTAGTTAGTAGGTTAAGGGTTAAGACTTGTCCAAATTGAAAGTTTTAAAGACAACAATGGGAATGTGGCTTAATTGATAAAAAGGTTCTTTCAAAAGGTTTCCATTCAGGAAAAGAAAAAATGCTCCTTACAAGCACTTTCTGCTTTTCACAGAATGTTTTCAAATGTTTTCATGGGGGTAGCTAAATACAGGATTGTTTTGCAAAGGTTTGAGGACACTCAGAAGAACTGTTCACTAGCGATGACAACAGTAATGTTTCATATTTTGATAGTCAGCATGTACATCTATTGCACAATCAAATCGTTACCCCACAGAACAAATTAGCAAAAAAAAAACCATGAGCCAAGGGAGATCACTGCAATTAACTTTGTAAGCTATGCTCAAGAGGACTACCTCCCTTGATTACTTACACACACACACACACACACACACACACACAATATTATATATTCTCTCTTCGCACGACTCCCAACGTTCTAGTCACCTTTGACTTCATGGCCTGTTAATATTCTGATTTTCTTGATATCTAATAGTTTTATTAACCCTTTACCAAACAATCCTGTTTTAACAACCCTGAGAAAGAGTGCTCTTGAAAACATTATGGAAAATGGCGAAAATGCTGGTTACCGGCATTTTCTCCATTTACCACATTATCTACCTTTTCAAAAGAAAATTAATTCATAACAGTTTAATCTCTCCAGTCGCAAATACTGTCTAGATGTACCACTGTAAAATTTTATTGTCACCAGATTCTGGTAGAAATTAGGTATGTACTGGCTTTTTGCTCGCTTCACCAAACATATAAACTATATATACATGTATATCTTCCTGGCATGGAATAGATAATTCAGACAACAGCCTGTGTTCTCTTCCCTTCTTTCATTTCCAAAAAGTATTTTAACCCTTGGAGGGCCTTTCAAGACTATAGTTGCCCTTGTGGCCAGTGTAGATCAAGATCAGGCTGCACAAAATATGCACTGTCCGCTTTGCTGAAACACTGTAGACAAAAGCAACCATGAAATTGCCATTATTTGGGTCGTATTTCTTGGATGAAAAAGTCTGATTGGTTTATTTGGCACTCCAAGGATTAATAAGCAGCAGAATAGTATTTGAATCCATCCAATGAATTTCTGAGATTGACTGCTGTTGCTTCTTCGATGTAAACTCCATGTCAAGAATGGGGCACAACTGTGTAAAAAATAATTTAGTTTACCAGTCATTCCGGCAAGGCTTCCCCTTTCGAGAGCAAGAGTTAGACAATTTCTTCAGAATATATACGGAAGGAAAGTTTTTGCAAAACACAGACAATGAGAGGGCCATGACAAGTGCCTTGATATTTTCATTCAAAAGCTGAGCATAATTATAATGGTATGCAACAGCATTCTCCTTTTGCAATCATCAAAAGGGTGAATAAACATCCCAATCGCACAACATTGGCAGGTGCATAAGAAATAACAAGAAAAACATCTTTTTTTTTTCAAAGTACATTTTGTTTTTATTAGATAAATAATGATGATCACATTAAAGGGGACTAAGATACAGAAATAAATGAAGACATAATACATGAACAATCAACCTTCCATATTCTCTGACAGGTATTTTTTTTTCAAACCTAAAATAAATGTTGATGAACACCTTACACCAATTCTTAACATTCTCTATCTTTACATCCAAAGAAAAGCTTCTTTTTTTTTTAAATTTTTCCTTGCCTATATAAAAGATGTTTAGTTTTGGATAAGCATGTATCAAACCTTGGTCCATTTTATGCTGTCAAAACAGCTTTACACCATTTTGCACTTCAAATGAAACAAGTTCGTAGTAGACCACTTGATGTGTGTAACTCTTTACCAAACAATCCCAGATTTTCACGACCCTGAGAGAGAGGCCTTTTGAAAACATTGTGGGAAAAGGAGAAAATGTTGGTAATCAGCATTTTCTCCTTTTCACACAATGTTTTCTGCCCTACAAAGAAAATTTGCACCATTTTAGCCACATTGAAATTGTCGTCCACAAATGCTTTCAATTTGGACAAGGCTAAAATTTTGTCATCTGGTAAAGGGTTAAGTATCAAACATGAATACTATTAGAAACACGGTGGCAACAGGAGAACTGTTCTTCATGGGTGGTCTCTTTTCTTGCCACAGTGATTTCAAGAATTGTCTTTTTGCAAGACGCAACAAGTTTTTCACAGGAAGTAATAATCTAACCCTTGATCAAGCAATTCTAGGTAATAACAAACATGATAAATTTGAAAATATTGTGGGACAAGAAGAAAATGCTGGTAACCAGCCTTTTCTCCTTTTCCCCCAATGTTTTCTACCTGATCAAAGTCAAATCCCATCATTTAGGCCACATTAAATATGTTGTGTGCTAATGCTTTCAACTGGAATATGTCCCGACCTCAATATGTCCCCAATTTTATCATCTTGTACCAAGTTAAATAAATTTTTCTAATAGCTCTGTCCTGGTGAATATATCGGAAAATCTGAATTCATTGATCAACTCAATAAGACAATTACAGTCCAGATTCTGATCCCCAAACAGTATGGAAGATTGACAAATCATTGTATCACAAGTCTTTCATTGCAAAACCTGTCATGCTTCTCATCACTAGGGTGAATAAACAACATGACTTTTTATAAAAAGAGTAGCCATTTTTGTTTCATCAAAAACGTTTTTCCCTGATAACTATTAAAATTATTTAAGACTTGCTCAAAAATAAATTGAAATCGTTTTCTTTTTTTCCCTCAATCCTTGTGATGAGTCAGTTGTAAAGTAATTTACTACTTGTTTAAAAGTATGTTTTTTGTTTATAATGTTTTCTAAATCTGCAGCATTCTGTTTAACTCTTTACCAAACAACAAAAATTGGAGTTGTCCAATTTCAAAGCATTTGCAGACGACAAATTAAATGTAGCTGAAATTATGAGATTCGGCTGTAAAAGAGTACAAAAAATTGTTGCAAAAGGAGAAAATGCTGGTGACCAGCATTTTCTCCTTTTCCCACAATGTTTTCAAAAGGCTTTTTCTACAGGGTCGTTATAACTCAGGATTATGTGGTAAAGGGTAAAGTAACATTACCCCTTAAAACTAATGTGCTGCAGATGACTTTGAAAACATCCTTGTAAAATATGGATACTCAACTGGAATCATGGTTTAATACATAAGTATTTGTCAAATCATTGTGACAAAGAACAAATTGAATTTGCTCCTAATCAATTCATTCTTTTGCCAAATTATCTTCAAAAGTGGTCTGAAACAGTAAGATAAAAGTCAATGACCGCAAAAAGATCAACAATTTCCCAGGAGGCATCAGTCAGATGGCAAGAGCTCACCTTTTCATGTGTTTCCTGGGTTTCACCAGTACTAGGCTGGGGCTTTGCAGTGCCTTGCATGAGGACACTGCCAACATTAAATGCAAATATAGTAAAATATAAATGTCCTTATACATTATCAATTCGGTTGTTTGTGAATGGCTTACACAATATACATTCAAAGACTAACAATTTTTCAGTATTTTAAGCCAACTTGATCAGAAAGAATAGTTTTTTGTTCTTACAACTTAAAACAACAATAACAGAGAGGGTGGGAAAGAGAGTGAGAGGTGGAAAATTAGAAAAATAAATGGAAAGATAAACAATGCATAGGAGAAAATATTGCATGGACCTACAGTTTGTAATTGCAAAAGTCAAGTAAATTGCACTTTAGAAAAAATAACCTTTTTCTTTGTCAAAAAAATAAACTATTTCCTGTTATGTTTGGTAAGACAAAAAGAAAAAGAAATGCATGCAGCAAAGAATTTAGTCATGACACTTTGAAATCAACAAAGAGAGAAGTAAACAAAATCAGCTGATGCTGAAACCCTTTGTCTGAGCTTTGCTTGAGTAAAAGGCATCTAAAAACATTGAGACCAATGGCAAAATTGCTGAAAATGAATGTAATTGGGGTTTTTCTTGGCAGAATCAAGATTGTGAGTCAAAAGTAAATCTAGGATCTATTTAACTCCAGAACCCATGTTGTCAACTTTTTATCACACAGCAAAAATTCAGACTGGTCCAAATTGAAAGCATTTAACTTTCAAGACGACCTATTTAAATGTGGCACAAATGGCAGGATTTGCACCAGAAAGAGCAGAAAAACACCCAGTATTTTCTCCGTTTCCCACAATGTTTTCAAATACAGTCTCTATCAGGGCCATTAAATCTCAGGATTATGTTGTAAAGGGTTAACTGCTGAAGACTGACAAACGATAATGGATAAAATGGATTCATATATTCGAAATCAAAATCAATGAGAACACCAGTCCTGGCTCTTATCCTCGTAACCAGATTTGATCTCTTCCAAGCTCAGACATCAAACCACGAGTTCCACAGAAGCTCATTCACCAATATAGAAATAAATGCAACAGATTTCAGCATTTTTTACTTAACTTTTATTCGGTCTTACAGAGGAATGAGAATAAACTTGAAAGATCAACTGCTACTAAGGAAGACACCTAGAAGAAACTGAGATACAAGAAGTAGAGATTGAACTGTCCATTTCTTAGAGAATCGTTTGAATTTGATGAAATGTTTTGCTTGTAAATATACATGTTCATGATAAAACAATGATTCCACAAGTTTTCTGACAAATGATTCGCCTAATGAGCAATTTCAATTTCAGTCATTCTGAGCAAATCAAACTGATTGAAATGTAAAGAGTTCTTTTATCATATCACATTATGTGACCAATAAAAGTCTGAATTCTATGTTTTGCACTACTTTTGCTGGACCAAGAAAACCAACATAGGAAAAAGTAACTGGTAACCAACATTTTGTCCTTTTCCCATCATGTTTTCTACCCTTTCAAAGACAAATCCCATCATGTGAGCCATATTTAATTGTTATCTGCAAATACTTTCAATTTGGACAAGTCTAAAAGTTTGTTGTTTGGTACAGAGTTAACAACCCTGAAGAAGGCTGCTTTTGAAAACGGTCCTGCAGTGTTTTCTTTACTTCAGCTTTGGGGTCACGTTAAACTTTACTTTGTCATCTGCAAATGCTTCCAATTCAGACAAGCCTAAAATTTTGTGGTCTGTGAAAGACTTAAAAGTAAAAAGCATTAACTCTTTACCACACAATCCCGACTTTTAACGACCCTAAAAAGGAAGCATTTTGAAAACAATGTGGGAAAAGGAGAAAACGCTGGTAACCAGTATTTTCTCCTTTTCCCACAATGTTTTCTACCTATCCCATAACAAATTTCAATTTCTAAGTCACATTTAATTTGTTGCCTGCATATGCTTTAAATTTGGACTAGTCTAAAACTGGTAAAGTTAAAGAACAGCATAACAAGATGAGGAAATTCCAAGAATTAATTTTTAGTGTGTAAGTCTGATTCATTAGATTTTAACATATTTGAGCTAGATAATAATACTCTTTGGAAACAATTAAATTGCAACTGCTGGTTCAGCCATGACCCTTGATAGAAAAGGATAAAAGGCATATGGTATGGAGGCAGCCATCGGTCAAGAAGCCAGCACAAATCTCTGTATCTTGCAGCCTAAATGATCATTTATCAGCCTTAAAGATTGTTAACTTTGAGGATGAAGATGCATAAAACTGATTCTGAATTCTGTAGATTTTAGAAATAAATGATATGGATAGAAAGAGAATGGAGCACAATAGTAAGATATGTAAAAGTCAGAAGAAAGATGTCAAAAGTTTTTTATGATGCAATAGAACAGAATAAATGAAGACAGAAAAAAAAACTAATACTTAAACATGTTGTTTTTGTCTTTAAATATGTATAATATTTACAAAACTATCTACTCACAAACACATTTAAAATACAAGGGAAAGAAAGAAAATTGTAATAATATTAACAGCATTTTTGTCTTTGTACAAATAATAAAGCAAACATAATTAACAAATGATGAACATGTACATACAATAACTTGATGAATCAGTTTCGGTTTTATCTCAATTTGAACCAACTGCCATGAATACAAACCTTCTGAAGACAACTTTTAACTCTAGATCTATCTTGCAACAGACTACTTTTACAACACTGTGGCAAAGGGAGAAATTGCTTGTCACAAGTGATTCTCCTTTTGCCAAGATGTGGACATTGTATTTAACCTTATGCTCATTTACTGTCTTTATTTTATTAGGATCCCTGTAAAGCTGCTGAAAATTTGCTTGTGCAGGTAATCCTTTTACCCTTTACCATAAAATGCCTTCTTTTTTTCAAAAACCTTGTTAGAAAAGGAGAAAATGCTGGTAACCAGCATTTTCTCCTTTTCCCACAATATTTTCTGCTATTCCACAGCCAATTCCCATCACTTATCCCATTACCACACAATTCAGACTTTTAAAGACCCTGAGAAAGAAGCCTTTTGAAAACATTGTGGGAAAAGGAGAAAATGCTGGTACCAGCATTTTCTCCTTTTCCCACAATGTTTTCTACCCTATCAAAGAATAATTGCACCATTTGAGCCACATTGAAATTGTCGTCTGCACATGCTTTCAATTTCGACCGGGCTAAAATTTTGTTGTCTGGTAATTTTTTTTTTTCTTTTTTCTTTCTACAACTGCATAAAGGCTAAATTCTTTTAAGATAATAAATGCATCTAGAGACTACGTTTGGTTTGTAAAAAAATTCTAATATAAATTCTAATTTCATGTTAATGTTGTTGCAATGCATCAAAAACAGATTGCTAATGAAAACATTAACTCTTTACCACACAACAGAATTTTAGACTTGTCCAAATTGAAAGCATTTGCAGACGACAATTTAAATCTGACTCAAATGATGGAACTTGTCTTAAGTAAGGTAGAAAACATTGTGGGTCAAGGAGAAAATGCTGGTTACCAGCATTTTCTCCTTTTCCCACAATGTTTTCAAAAGGCCTCTTCTCCAGGGTCATGAAAACACAGTATTGTTTGGTAAAGGGTTAAGGCAGAAGGTGAAATTGCTTACAAGTGATTTCTCCATTTGCTACAATGTTTTCTTTACTCTCTCTTAACTGTTATGAGATATATAATCACCATTGGTTAATCTTCTCTTTATATGTCTTTAATGTAGAGTAGAGTAGAGCATCTTTGTCCCTTAAGCTTTGTAAAGAGACGAATTCGTCATTACAAACAATCTTTCAAAATTGTAGTACATGACTGTATAAATAAACATATTCAAGAGACACTGGGCTATTTGCAACCATAGCCAAAATATGTAAATATTGCTCCATTTAAAATATACACTATTTTCTCTCTTTTCTCAGTAACAACTTCCTTCTGATGCAAAAAATACAAGAGAGAAATCCATGCTCATGTTTTGTGGCCACAATGTATTTACAATAAGAGAAAAGTTATAATGACCTTTGAACGTACGATTAATATATAAGTATATATATACAACTTGGTTCTCAATAATAACAACACACAAATGTAGTTGTTATCTATGAAAAAACTATGTTTTGTAGTCAATAACTATTCTATTACAGTTCTAATTCTATATTCCAAGACTAGCAATCTGACTGGCTGAGAGAATGTCTCAGCCAATCAGATAGCTAGTCTTTTAGCATAAAATTTGAACAATACCGTACTTAAAATTGATTTGTGGATGGGAATCCTGATCTGAGTAAGAAATAAAGATGATAAAAAGATAATGACAATATGGCAATAACAAAATGAAGATTGCGTCTGGCAAAGGTAGGGACGTCTTTAATTTCTGAAACCATTTACTGAAACCATCTTTACTGAAACCATCTTTACTGAAACATAATGTTGTAGGTAGAGACAATTCTAATGGATACCAACAGCGCATGTTTTTAACAAATGCCAAAATGGCTCTTTAAAAGTCCCCCTCCCCACCATTGTGGGAAAAGGAGAAAATACTGATACCCAGCATATTCTCCTTTTTCTACAATGTTCTCAAAAGGCCTCTCCATCATGGTCGTTAAAACACAGGATTGTTTTGTACAAGGAAGAGAGAAAAGGACCATGCTTCTCAAGAAACAACAAAAAGTGTGATTGACAGAAACTTTTACCCTATCTAGGTTTATTACCCAAGTTTTGACATGCTTGTCATTTTCTTTTTTGAGCTTGAAAACACCCTACCGTAGATCTAACTCCTGAAAACTTGTAGGCAAAAGCTGATGTAGCTTGATGATCCAAAATAACCATCTATCAATTTAACCCATTACCACAGTGTTTTAACAACCCCGAAAAAGAAGGATTTAAAAACACTGTAAGAAAAGGAGAAAATGCTGGTAACCAGCATTTTCTTCTTTTCTCACAACGTTTTCTACTGTTTCCGAGACGATTCCAGTCATTAAAACCACACTAAAGCTGTCAACTGCAAATGCGTTCAATTTTGACAAGTCAAAAATTTTTCACCTGGTAGGACGTTCATGACCTTGCCATCCTGAACCTACACCTTAACCCTTTACCACATGACAAAATTTTAAACTTGTCCAAAATGAAAGCACGTGCAGATGAAAATTTCCATGTGGCTCCAATCATGCCATTTTTATTTGATAGGGTACAGAACATTGTGGGAAAAGGCGAAAATGCTGGTTACCAGCATTTTCTCCTTTTCCCACAATGCTTTCAAAGGGCTTCTTTCTTAGGGGTGTTACAAATCAGCATTGTATGGTAAAGGTTTTTTTTTTTAAACAGTATAGACCATCAATATAAAAAGTTTTAATAAAAATAGCCGACTACGTGATAACGAAGTCACAATAGGAAAAGTTACTCAAACCAAGCAATTGCTCCTTTTACCACATCATTTTCTAAAGTCGACTGCAGGAGCCATATACATGTACTCATTGAAAACAGTAACAAAAAATGTCATGAAAAAATGTGGTTGAAAATGTTTTCTCTCTCTGTAATATAACATGTGGTTAAATAGTCATACAATTTAACCCTTTACCAAACAATGCTGGTTTTATCACCTAAAGAAAGAAGGCATCTGAAAACATTGTGGAAAATGGAAGAAATCTAGATAACCAGAATTTCCTCCTTTAGTCAAAATGTTTTCTACTATTTCCTGGAGAAATACTTATATTGTTGCTGCTCTAAATTGTTCATCTGCAAATGCTTTCAATGTTTGACTGGTCTACAAAAATTTGTCTGGTAAAGAATTAAGTATCAATAAATTATGATATTAATCTACAATAAGTAACTGAATGGTCACAAATAAACAATATGATAATTCTTTTTAAACTTTTTTGCTGCCTTTTCATCAAGAATAAAAATTTGTAACACGATTACACTGTTCTAACCATCGGTACACAAAATAAACAAGCAGACATTTTCAGTCAAACTGTTCTTAACTCTAAACCAAACGACTAAATTTTAGTCTGGTCCAAATTGAAAGCATTTGCAGACAACAAATGTAATTTAAATGATTTGTCTTTGTGAGGAAAGAAAACAATGTGGAAAAAGGAGAAAATGCTGCCTATCAGCATTTTCTCCTTTACCCACAATGTTTTCAAAAGTCCATATCCTTGGGGTCATTAAAACTCAGGATTGTGTGGTAAAGGGCTGATTTAGCTCTGCAACTCTTTACCAAACTGCATAATTTTAGACTTGTCCAAATAGAAAACATGTGCTTAGATAAAACAAAGGCATCTCAAAACAACAAATTTGTCCTTGGATGAGTAGAAATACTGTGGTTTCCAGCATCTTCTCCTTTTCCCAAAACCTTTTCAAAAACCCTTCTTGCACAGAGTTGGTAACACTTGGAATTGTTTGGTAACACATTAATAACAAACAAGATCATCTTTATTTGTGTCCACAGAGGAAGCCTATAAAAAAACATTGAGGAAAAAAGACAAAAATGATACAAGCAATTTCCGTTTCCTACAATATAATCTACCCAACCAGACAGACAATTTTAGCTCATTTTGACCATTTTGAAATTGTTTTCTGCAAACTTTTCAACCAGCATTTTCTCATTTCCCCTAGGTTTTCCACCCTATCAAAACAAATCTGATTTTGGACAAACTTCAGTTGTCGTCTGCAAATGCTCTCAAACTGGAGGAGTCTAAAATTTTGTTGTTTGGTAAAGAGTTCATCATACCAATTTTTCTTATCATTTTTTATTATTTTACAATCAGAAGATTTTACTCACAATTAGTTTAACCCTTAACCAAACAATCCCGGGTTTTAACGACCCAGGGAAAGAAACCTTTTGAAAAACATTGTGGGAAAAGGAGAAAATGCTGGTAACTAGCATTTTCTCCTTTTCCCACAATGTTTTCTGCTCTATCATGGACAAATTCTGACGTTTGAGCCATCATGAATTTGTTGTCTGCAAATGCTTTCAATTTGGGCCAGTCTTAAATTTTGTCGATTAGTAAAGAGTTAACCTATTACTATACAAATAGGACTTTTCTCACCCCTGCACTTAGCAGCTTTTGAAAACATTATGCAATTGTTTCTACCAAGCTCCTTTTCTCTCAATGCTTTCCACCCCAAGAAAAAAATGTCTCACTAAACATAATAGGATACATGGATCCCTGGCGATAAGATAAACAGACTTCCTTGGTTACTGTTGCTAAGGGCTCCCAAACAACCGCATCTAAGAAAGTCTAAGAAAAGTTTCTTATGTTCTATCTTACGATATACTGGAGAAAAAGGGTGGTCGAGTGGATTATAGCAGCAATCAAACACACATCCCATCAGTTAACAGTTTACCGACACACCCTTTGAAATGGCAGATGTGCTGATCCACTAAATATGTCCAACTCAAAAGTTGATTTAATTAGGTTGCCCTTTAACCTGAAGTTCCAAAACAGTTCAGAACAGCTTTGAAATGGCAGATGTGCTAATCCACTAAATATGTCCAACTCAAAAGTTGATTTAATTAGGTTGCCCTTTAGCCTAAACTTCAAAAACAGTTCAGAACAGAACTTTGTTTCATAATTGAAGTCTATATTGTACTTTCAGTATGGAATACATTTAATTGTGCTTAATTTAAGTAGCATATGGTTTGAATCCAGAAAATAAACTGCATGTTTTTTGCACTCTGATCTGCATCTACATTTTCAGCATTCTTCATGCACCAGGGTTAATGTCAACTTCAAACTGAAACCATGATGACAAGTGCCTCTTTGGATGTGCAGAGGTTATCAAATAAGGTTAGATATTCAAGTGAATGTACTTTCTTTCTATTAGTATTTCATGTATTTTTACCTTTGTTATCCACTATAAAGCATTTTATGTCTCTTTCAGAGAATTTCAGAGGAAAAAAAAAAATCATTTATTAATCCATTGCGTTACGTAGCATTGATTGGAACCCTTTGCTCATGTCCCATTGTTAATCAAAATCAAAACTTGAAGCCTCTGCGTATATCTCACGTTAGACATGCACATTCGCAAAGTACATCTTTTTCTTAAATTTAAGTGTTGTAAACACACATAATATCACACTTCTCCAACATTAACAGTTGTTTATTTGGGAGCCAAAATAGCAGACAGTAAGGCTGCACATCGGGCCATATGAATGCAATGACCTGATTGACCTGGTCAAATATTGATTGCCACAGATCCATGCATTGCTTAACCCTTTCCCACACAATCCCGAGTTTTCACGACCCTGAGAAAGAAGCCTTTTGAAAACATTGTGGGGAAAAGGAGAAAAAGCTGGTAACCAGCATTTTCTCCTATTCCCACAATGTTTTCTACCCTTCCCAAAACCATTTTCAATTTTTCAGTCACATTTATTTTGTTGTCTGCAACTGCTTTCATTTTGGACCAGTCTAAAATTTTGTCGTTTGGTAAAGAGTTAAAGGGTTACATGACAAAAAAAACAAAAATCACAATTTTGCAACACTAAACAAAAACATAATGATCTTCTGACACTATCCTATCCAAATTTAAATAATTTATATATATAACAGGATAGTAAACTCTATACCATACAATCCCCTGTTTTAACAACCCTAAAGGTAAAGGCTTTTGAAAACAGTGTTGGAAAACGAGAAAATGCTTGTAACCAGCATTTACTCCATTTCCCCCAGTGTTCTGAACCCCTTCAAAAACAAATCCAATTATTTGTACCACATTTAACCCTTAAAGCGCCTTTCACTACTATAGTTGCCTTTGTGGCCAGTGTAGATCAAGATCAGGCTGCACAAAATGTGCTGCCTGATCTTTGATCTACACTTTCCACTTTGCTGATACACTGTTGACAAAAGCAACCATGAAATTGCAATTAGTTTGGTTGTATTTCTGGGATAAAATTTCTGTTGGGTTTATTTGGCACTTTAAGGGTTAATTTGTTGTCTGCAAATTCTTTCAACTTGGACTTGTCTTATATCATTTCTTTTGGTACAGAGTTAACTGCTAATGCACAGACTGAAGCTCCCTGCTCGACATTTTGGAGACAAACATGTCTTTGAACCACACATAACAAAGTACATATGGTATATGGTATATAGCGTCACAGAGAGTGATAAACCCTCATTATCTTTGCCCAAGTTTTCATGTCAGAATACTGACAATAATGTTTAAATAAATATGCTGATTAAACGCTGTAAGAAATAAATGTCACACTATCATGGTAGCAACAAGTCTGTGTTGTCAAAGGTAATCAATACCACTAATTATGATCATCAACTAGCACATATGTGTATTCTCCATGCGTAAACACAGTCAATTGCCACTGTACACCTGATCCATTTCAGCAGCTGTTGACTTTTCATCTCCGATGTAATCCAGACATTTAACACCTCATGTCCCTTTGAGATCAAGATTAAAATCCATAACACAACAAGCCCCTGTGGTTTTACACAACAGTGTATGAAATCTACCCCTGTGGCATATATGTATGTATCACCAATATACATGTATTTTGAAAACTAATCCCTCTTTTCTGTAGCATAGGCTACAAAATTTTCTAATAAATGCATTACCAGTGTTCTCAGAATTTGATCCAATGTTGTATTGTTCATCACTGTAGCAACTGTATCCCCATTTTTGCTCGATGTCACTTTGAAATTCTGATAAATGAGAACTCCACCATTGTTTGACAGAGAAACTATGATACTTTTAAGTTTCACGTAAATGTAAACACAATCCCTGTCCATAACATATCATTCATCTATTGCTATAAACCTCCAAGACCACTGGCCATTGACTTGACATGGCCTTCAATAAGGCTATATTGTTGCTTACAGTCCACTTTTAACAACATTTAGACTGTATTCCAATATATCTTATGAATATTCACATACCACAGCTTCAATCCCCCCTGCCTCCATATTATTTATCTCTGTTCTAACATGTCAAGTCATTTCAACATAAACAAACACTAGGAAGAGAAAAATTATCACTCAGATATAACAAGTAATAAAAGCACTATGGAGGTATCTTGTCACATGGTTCTGCCTGCCACTTCCTGTAAAGCACTATTCCTTCAGTAAACCACTTCCATCATGTGTCTCTCATCAACAGCAAACATCACATTCACATGTCCACACAAGTCAGTCTCACTTTGCATTCACAAAAACAAGTTTCACACCATATGTCAGGTGTTCTCACGAGTCAAATAAGGACAAAATGTCTTCACTTGTGTTTGTATTTGCAGAGCTGGTATTATGGTTGCCTGGATTGTTGGTGCTGTTTGGGGTGTTTGCGTCGGACCTCTCTGATGGACCCAGGTAGGATAACAGTTCCAAAGGATCTCCAAGGTTATCCAACTGAAAAACAAAAGTTTAAACTGTACATGGAAATATCTTGATTACCTTTCATCAAATCCCCCCTTTTATTTCCAAATCTATTATGTCACAGAGCAAGACCTGTCAGCAAAGCACATTTTCTGGCAATTTACAGCACTTAAAGTATGAGCAATATCAATGATGAGAGCTAAGCTATGTTTGAAGGTGAAATAATGTTCATTTAACAAGAGCACTGCATGCAAGTGCCAACACTCCACTGCACTTCAGAGAAAATTACAACTCAAGAAAGAAGAAAATGGCATGCCAGTGTCAAAAATATTTTGATGATTACCTGCCCCTGTTGTATGGGTTCCCCATTAAAAAATCAACAACTAATCTGATTTTGAAGTAAATATCTTCAGTAATGACAGATATTATGAAACGTCAATTTTTTTCATAACAAAAAAGGCAATGACAGGGCTATGACAATACCTAGATGCTTTCTTCTAAAACAATGGAGCTAAAAACATAGGTTGCGACTGTAGGAAGCAAATGCAAGCCAAATGTTTACAGACAAGTTACCAATAATTAGGGAGGAGACTAGAAACAGTATGGAGACCTCTTTGAATGCATTCAACTTGCAATAATTCTTTCCTAGACAGCAATTTTTCTCACTTGTCCAGACTGAAAGCATTGGTAGACAGCAGTGAAGACAAAACTAATGTGGCTCAAACTATGGGATTCGGTTTCGTAAGGGTAAAAAAAAAAAAACTTTTGAGAAAAGGAGAAAATGCTGGTCCCACATTTTCTATGGCTTTCTTCAACAGGGTTATTGAAACACAAGATTGCTTTGTACAGAGTTAAACTGAGTCAGTTATGATAAACAAAATAAATGACAAGATGAATTTCAACGCTAAAAATACAAGAAACTTACCTCTAAACTTGGTGCAGGGCCATCTCCATCAATAATGGCTGTGGGATCAAAATTCAGATCATCCCCTACAGAGTTCTGCTGTTGATTTGTGGGCGGAGCTTGTGGGTGGGACAATGGGTGTGTTCCATCCGGTGTGTTATGATTATTACTAGTATTACTGTTCACAGGCTGTGACTGACTGGAAGGTGTGTTGTGATTATTCATACCTTGGTCAAGTGGTCGCATATGAGAAGATGAATTAGAGTCTGGGGTTAATGGATACTGGGTTGGCCCAGAATTATTTAATTGCTTGTTTATCATGTCATTATTGTTCATGTTCATACTGGGAGACATTGGTAACATATTTCCTGTGAAGTCCCCACTTGGTGGGCCATTCTGGGGATAACTGCCTGGGGTACCGGGTCCTCCTACGCCTTGACCTGGCCCAGTGCCATAGTTTCCTGATGAGAATGGGGGAGCTGAAATGTAACAAACATATATACAGTCTTCAGAGTTTCAAAAATGTTTTCGAAAGCCATCTTCTACATGGTCTTTAAAAAAATTCACTTTTCATAGAATGCAGAGTCTGATGTTTGGTCCAAATTCTGGGATATTTCCAAGATATTTTGATCAAAGCAGCCTTGAAAGGCAATACCCAAGTCTAAATTAACTGATGGAAAGGTATTTCATGTGTTTCCAATGTACTTTTGTTAGTGCTTTGTAATATTTCTGCCAGGATGTGGTTTTAACTGTTTACCAAGTGGCAAAATTTTAGACCTGTTCAAATTGGAAGCATTTGCAGACAACAAAATAAATGGGACTGAAAAAGTGAAATTTGTTATTGTAAGGGTAGAAAACATTGTGGGAAAAGGAGAAAATGCTGGTTACCAGCATTTTCTCCTTTTCCCACAATGTTTTCAGAAGGCTTCTTTTACAGGGTCGTTAAAAGTCGAGATTGTGTGGAAAAGGGTTAAGACAGATACAAAATGCTGAACATTTTACACCACTAATTGCTATCACCCTTAAAAATTGGACAAGTCTTATAGTTTTGTCATCTAGGAAAGAGTCAATATGGTGCTTGACCCTGCCTTCAACAATATTTCAGTCACTATTATCATAAAGACAGCTCATTCTTCCATGTGCTACCTGGGGTTCACTGTTACTTAGCTGATTCCCTGCAGTGTCATACCTAAGGACAAAAAAAAAAACCTGTAACACAGGTGAGGATTGATACCTACCTGATGATGGGGGCATATTACTGTAAGGTGAATGTTGTGGACCCATGTCCCAAGAACTCATTGTGGGCAATTGCATACTTGCTGGCGACATTGCTTTCATCCAGCGTGCACAGGGCTCACCTGAAATGTTTGGAAATAATTGGTCCTACATTACATTTATTGCATAGGAAACTTTTCAAGTTCTTTTTGTAATGTAATTTACGATAGGTTGACTCATTCCAAAATACAGGAGACATTTTTATGTTTTGTAGTTGACTACTTTTGTAATGTTAGCCCTTTAAACCCCAAATAAACCAAGCAGTTATTTTAACTCTTTACCAAACAAAAACAAATTTAGACCGGTCCAAATTGGAAGCATTTGCAGACAACAAATTCGGCGTTGCATAAATAATGAAATTAGTCTTTGAAGGGTAAAAAAATTTGTGGGAAAAGGAGGAAATGCTGGTTGCCAGTATTTTCTCCTTTTCCCACAATGTTTTCAAAAGTCCTTCCCCTTGGGGTCGTTAGGACTCGGGACTGTGTGGTAAAGGGTTAAGTTGCAAGGTTAGATCCATGTTGTTTTTGTCCAGAATGTCTCAGCATAAAGGACAGTTTAGATCAAAGATCAGACTAAACATTTTGTGCAGTCTGATCTTTATCTACATTGGCCACAAAAGCAACTATGGTTGTGAAAGGCACTTTAACCCTTTTCCACACAATCCCGACTTTAAACGACCTGGAGAAAGAAACCTTTGGAAAACTCTGTGGGAAAATGGGGAAAATGCTGGTGACCAGCTTTTTTCCTTTTCCAACAATGTTTTCTACTTTTCCCAACACAAATTTTATTTTTTGAGTCATTTATTTTGTCTTTTGTACATACTTTCAACTTGGACTAATCTAAAATTTTGTCATTTGGTGAAGAGTTTAGGCCCAAGAAAAGGAAAACTGCTCATAGCTATCAACTTCTCCTTTTGCAATCAATGTCTTCACATCCAGGTTTATTTGGGAATCAACCCTTACTTCATGTCTATCTATGACACAGATATTTCCAAAGCTGTCTGCTGTATATCTATTTCAAGAATGAATTTTTTATCCCAATCTTGTGAAATTCTACTTTCAATGGTAGTTCTGTTCATTCATATCACAGTCACAGCCCTATTTACTTCATGAATTTTGCCAGTACTTGGTCAAAGCTTTCAATGTCTTGTCCACCAACACTCCATCACAATCAGCTGACTGGACTTGAACCTAGAACATCTGGAATATAGACCTACTGGCACAACTACTGAGCCACACAGGACCCAACCTAGGAGATAATGAGAAACAGGAAAACACTTACTATTAGCATCTTCCTCTTTGATATTCTTGAGTTGAACTGGTTTCCAACTTGCTGTAGGATCTATGGTGACCTCCTCGAACTCTGTGGTTTGTAAGTTGGTCAAGATTCCCCAGATATACTGGTCTATCTCCAGGCCCTCCAGTAATGCTGGTTTACTGTTTGATGAAAGGTAAACACAGAATTTATGCTGGTTACCAACATTTTCTCCTTTTCCCACAATGTTTTCAAAAGCCATCTGTTTCAGGTCCTGAAAACTCAGGATTGTGTGAAAAAGGGTTTCTTTGTATGACACTCTTCATTAAAAAAAAAAAAGAAAAAAAGAAAGAGCGAGTCAGAGAAAAAAAATATGAATCTAACTATTTTGACCAACGCAGCTTTTTGCCATACTGTTCACCTGCATCAAGTCTATCACAACAATGATTCATACTTAAACGACTGACAAAAATTAAAGTAGTATGATAAATTATTTTTCATATCATTTCTTCCCAAGACTAAATAATCAGTTCTGCATGTCATGTACTCTAAACAGGCTGCTAAGTGCAACTCATTATGCAATTGTGGTAGGTGAGGATCAAGATCAGATCAGAACTGTACAAAACATGCAGTGTGATCTTGAATTTGAACTGTCCCATACACTTATATCCATTTTTTTATTATATAAGAACTTTGAAATTTCAATATGCACAGTATTTCAGTTGTACTACTCAATGAAAATTTTCATCTATTTCATTTAGCCGTATATAGATTTAATCCTTTTATATAAGAACTTTGAAATTGCAATATGCACAGTATTTGAGTTGTACTACTGAATGAAAATTTTCATCTATTTCATTTAGCCGTATATAGATTTAATCCTTTCTGCAGCATGAGGGCAAAACAGGGGAAACTGCAGACAGAATAGATAAAGATCAGCCTCTTGGATCTATGCCCTCCATTTGTTTAGTCAAGCCTAAACTTAACAAGATAAATGTCTCAGAAACTTGTATTTCCAGCCCTGGACAGAGGTTGAGTTTACATAATATTATTTGGCTCTGAAAGAGTTACAGAAAGAGATAAATACAAGCGCTTACTTGCAGACTGGACACCTCCACTGTCCTCTCTCACAGTTCATTTGTAGATAGGATTCTAAATCGAAGCACTGAATATGTTTGCAGTCATGGCCCCGGGCAGGCAGTGTTATTCGCCGATAAGTTATCGGACATTTTAATGAAACCCTAATTGCTGTTTGTTCCACTCCATCGTCACCATTTATTGCATTATTATTGGATGCACCATTGGTGAAGTTCCTTTTGACTGAAATATATTAAATAAAATAAATGTAAATCAGAAAAAAGTACTATACACCATGAAATGTATTACTAGTAAACCTTTACCACACAATACGACCCTGAGAAAGAAGCCTTTTGAAAACACTGTGGGAAAAGGAGAAAATGCTGGTAACCAGCATTTTCTCCTTTTCCCACAATGTTTTCTAGCCTATCAAAGAAAAAAATGCATCATTTGAGTCACACTGAAATTGTTGTCTGCAAATGCTTTCAATTTCAACAGGTTTAAAATTTTGTCATTTGGTAAAAGGGTTAATTAATGAATATGAAAATATAATGGTAAGGTGAGAAATTACTCCTTATACAAAAATATACATTATCTGCATGTGGTAAACTGCTAAATCTTCCATTGATCAAAGCAATAAAAAAGTAAAATTCAAACTAACTTACTTTTTGTAATACAATGGTCTGCAGGTAGGAGACGTTTGCGTAGAAGACCCTGAAGAACTGACCTCACACTGGGCCGATGAACCAGTTGTAGGACAAACAAATGAGACTGAAAAAGATCACATAGTAAGAAATGAATAGCGAATGGAATTCAAAGGTTAACAAATGACTTCTGATTCGTATTAACTACTATAAAGCTAGATCTAATATAAATTTTAATCTATCACCACAGAGACTTTTCTAAAGACATATCGGAAACTAGTACAGCTGGTTTAACCTTTTACCACACAAGGCCCAGTTTTAACTACCCTGAAGAAGAAGACTTCAGAAAATATTGTTGGAAAAAGACAGAATGCTGGTAACCAGCATTTTCTCCTTTTTCCCACAATGTTTTCTACTCTTTTACAATTCCAGCATTTCAGCCACTCGTTATTTGTGGTCTGCAAAAGATTTCATCAGGACTAGACTAAGATTTTGTGTTGTAACACAGGATTGTTCTACATTTTTTTTACCCTGTCAAAGAGTTTAGGTTCAGCTGAAGCACTTTCAGATCTGTTGTCTGCAGATGCTTTCAATTTGGAAGGTCTAAAATTTGTTGTTTGGGAAAGAATCAAATGTTGCATAATACTCACACAACAACAAGCAGTAACAGTGATTTGTATGGTGTTTCTGCCTGGCCGACAAACTTCTTTGAGGTATAATGGACGATGTGAAGTTTTGTTCTCCCCTCGCTCGATTTGTAATGGAGTTGCGTTCACACTAACAGTAACAGATGCTGGCCAGTTGGTGTTCATCTGTCTGTCCTCGTGGTGAAAACATTTCAGTTGCAGTTCCAAGTCAGACCTGTGTAGATGTAAAAATGATAACAAAGGTACTTTATCGAAGTTAAGGAAACCAGAATACAATTTATTCAATCATCATGCCACTATGATTGACAGCTTTTGAAAATATGATGGGGAAAGAAGCATTTACTAATTGCAAGTGATTTCCCCTTTTTCCATCATATTTTCTGATTGATTCAGAGAAAAAGATTTGCCCTTCCAAAACATTTTCCTTTCAGTTACTACCACTGGTTTTTGGTGGGTCTACAAATAGCTTAGTGGAAATGGGATAACTCCATTACCAAAATTTTACATAACTTAATGTCCTTCAAAAAGTCTGAATTGAAATCACATCATTTGATCTTTGATTGTCTTCTGCAAATGCCATAACTACACATGCAACTTAACCCTTTACCAAACCACAAAATTTTAGACCCTTCCAGTTTGAAAGCATTTGCAGATGACAATTTCAATGTGGCTCAAATGATATGATTTTTCTCAGATAGGATAGAAAACCTTGTGGGAAAAGAAGAAAATGATGGTTACCAGCATTTCTCCTTTTCCCACAATGTATCCAAAAGGCTACTTCCTCGGGGTCTTTAAAAGTCGGGATTGTGTGGTAAAGGGTTAAAATACTGGTTAACATCTGGTTACCAGCATTTTCTCTTATTTCCCCACATTGTTTTCAAAACCTTCTTTTTCAAGGTCATTAAAAACTGCAATCATTTGGTATGGATTAAGTTATTTCTGTAAATCACAATCCAGTATTTTCTGCCATGACCAAAAACCATTATTTCCTCCTTTTCCCACAAGGTTTTCTACACTTTCACAGAAAAATACCATCATTTCAGCTAAATTTGTCGTCTGCAAATGCTTTCAATTTGGACAAGTCTAAAATTCTGTTGTTTGGTATAAAGTTTAAGTAGATAATAAGGCATTCTGGTATGTGGTGTCTGATTGGTACACCAGTAGCTGCCAACTATAGTTGTCTATCAGATGGTTAACCCTTTACCAGACAACAAAATGTTAGCCTTGTCCAAATTGAAAGCATTTGCAGACATCAATTTTAATGTGGCTCAAACGGTGCAATTTTCTCTTGATTGAGTAGAAAACATTGTGGGAAAAGGAGAAAATGCTGTTACCAGCATTTTCTCCTTTTCCCATAATGTTTTCAAAAGGCTTCTTTCCCATTGGTAGTTAAAAGGCAGCATTGTGCGGTAAATAGTCAAGGGAGATACAATGGGCCCCAGTTTAAAAACTCACCTCCACATCAGAGTCTGGTACACTGACTCCCTGAGGTGGAAGACATGATTGCTGACAGCAAGATTGTGTTCCAGTCTAAATGGAGGCAGAACTACACCATCTCGTACAGGAAACGTCAAACGCAATTCATCAACCACTTCTGAAATAGCAAACAAATTGCGAAATGATCTTAAAATTTTTTTCACAAACTGACACTTTAAAATATGAATTTTTGACAATGTACAACGAGTGGTTATAAAAATAATTAGGTAAACAGATTAAAGTAGCTAATAAGTGGTTCAATTTAAGATATTGAAAAAAAAACTTGGATACCACATATTAAGATAGATAGATAGATAGATTCTTTATTGACAAGTGCAATGTACATAGTCATAAATGTCACAAAACATATATAATACAATATCAAGGTCATTTTAAACTAACCATGAAATATGAATGTATCTGAGAAGTACATAAATAAAAATAATAGTTTCTGGAAATCTTGAAAGGGGAATGAAGAAGAAGAAATTTCAATAAAAAAGGAGAATTGTAGTTTCCTAGAGGTGTAGATGAACTAACGATCAACTGCATTCTCTGTGTGAAAAAATTTTGTTCTCTCTATTAATGCTAGCTTTAAGATATGAAACAGTAAATATCAACTTGCTTCAGAAAAGTGTTTGTCTATTCAGTGTTCAATTCCATTTTCAAAATATTTCAGCTATAATCACAGTAGCAAGTGCACCTGTCCATTTAGTTTTACAGCTTTTTTCCCAGGCTACATATAACATGCTTTCCAAGCAACTGACTGTCTTTCCATACATAAACACTGCCAAACAATGCCTATCAGTGGGAGAAAATCTTATTACAGTAACTGAAGCCATGCTCTCTGAAAAGAAGGTTTAATGCATTTGACAAAAGTATCAACCACAGTCATCCTGCGCAGTTTGAGCAGGCTGACCTGGGCCAAAACTTTTTACTATTGGTCAACTTTCTGCAAGTCCAAGGACCAGTTTACCTCATGATTCAGTTGGTTGTGAGACAAAATGGAATTTATGGATCCATGATCATGTAATGACTTGCTTGGTATCATGCATCGAGGACATGCATTAAGCCCCATTTTGCCATAGCATGTCTCACTTTTATCAGTCCTCCAACCATTTTTGTCATGCAACAGTGGGATAAACATTCTCCACCTTCCCTAACTCTTCAACTGATGACAAAACTATGGAGTTGTCCAAATTGAACACATTTGCAAACAATAAAGTTAAGTGACTCTAATGATGGGATTTGTCTTTGACGGTGTAAAAAACGGAGAAAGTGGTCGTTACCGGCATTTTCTCTTTTTCAAACAATTTTATTAAAAGCTATTTTTCTCTAGGTCATTCACATTCTGAGTTGTTTGGTAAAGGGTTCATACTTGCCCAGCATTTTACCAATGAGCTAGTAGGATTCGTCCGAAAGTGCAGAAAATAGTTTAAAGTTCTAAATAATGGCCACTTTCTATGAGTTAAAGTTCTCTATCTATGTCTAGCATGCAGCATGAGGACTTACCTTTCTTTATGCTCCCAGCTAACATAGCAGGATTGGGTTTAACATCAGCTGGGTAGGGAGGTACATTATTAGGGGTCATTGGAGGGGTGGGGTTACCAGGTAATGGTGAATGAGGGTAGTTCATGTTGGTATTTGGCTGCAATAAGAAAAACAAAAAGCAGACATCAGTACATGTATTTGTACATTCACATCCATCCATATTTTAACCCTTTACCAGACAATCCTGTGTTTGAACGACCCTGATGACAAAGTTTTAGGGCTTTTGAAAACATTGCTAGAAAAGGAGATTATGCTGGTAAGCAGCACTTTCTCCTTTTGCAATAGTTTTCTACCCTTTAACTCTTTCACTACTGATGACGACATTAGTACCTTTTGCGGATGGTGTAGATCAAGATCAGACTGCACAGAATGTGCAGTCTGATCTTTGATCTACACCATCCGCTACCAGATACTAGACTATGATGCAATTCATATTCAATAGCAGTGGAAATCTTCTTTTAGACTTCTAAAAAAAGCGGAATTTCTTGAGCTAGTAGAGAAAGAGTTAAAGGACAAGTTCATTTTCGAAGTAAAATTTGATATGTCAGCAAAAGCTCCCAAGTTGGACAGGTCTATTGTTTTGTCATCTGGAAAAAAGTCAAAGCGCCTTTCAAACCTTAACTCTTTAGCACACAATCCGCTTTTTTAAGGTCAAGTAAAGAGTAAAAAGCCTTCTGAAAACATTGTGGGAAAAGGAAAAAATGCTGGTAACCAGAATTTTCTCCCTTTCCCACAGTGTTTACAGCCCTTCCCAAAAGCAAATTTCAATTTTTGAGTCAAATTTTGTCGTCTGCAAATGCCTTTAACCCTTTACCACACAATCCCGACTTTTAACGACCCTCAAATAGAAGCCTGTTGAAAACATTGTGGGAAAAGGAGAAAATACTGGTGACCAGCATTTTCTCCCTTTCCCACAATGTTTTCTACCCTATCAAAGACAAATTCAATCATATGAGCCACATCTAAATTGTCATCTGCGAATGCCTTTATTTTGGACAAGTCTAAGAATTTGTCGTTTGGTAAAGAGTTAATTTGGATAAGTTTAAACTTTTGTCATTTGGCAAAGAGTTAAACTGCCTTTGCACTACACTATCCACTTTGCTGCAATACTCTAGGCAAAAGCAACCATGAAATCGCAATTACTGTGTTTGTGTCTTACTTCCACGCTGAAAATGTCTGTTGGGCTGAAAGGCACTTAGGGAGTTATTTTTCTAAAAGATGAAGTTACCAATAACAGGAAATGGCTTTTTTGCCAACCATACTAAAATCATGCAATAAACCACAAACTGAAGTTTTACTTTTTAAACCTTTACCAAACAATCCCGTTTTAACAACTTTGACAAAGTAGCCTTTTCAAAACTTTGTGGGAAAAGGAGAAAGACTGGAAACCAGCATTTTCTCCATAATGTTTTCTGCCCTTTCCAAAACAAAAATCATTATTTCTGCAGCATTAGAATTGTCGTCTGCACATGCTTTCAATCTGATCCAGTTTAACACTTTGTCATCTGGTAAAGATTTAACACAAGGCAAAATTTTAGATTTGTTCACTGTTCATACAGAAATACTTTGCAAACAGCAAATTGATTGTGGCTCAAGTAACTTGATAATTATCTCCTTTACTCTTTACCAAATGACAAAACTTTAGACTGGTTCAAATTGAAAGCAATTGCATACAAAAAATCAAATGCAGCTCAAATGTTGGAACTTGTTTACTGAAGGGTAGGAAAAATTGTGGGATAAGGAGAAAATGCTGATCACTAGTATTTTCTCCTTTTTCCCACAATGTTTTCCTTCTTCATTATAGTCATCTAAAAGTCGGAATTGTAAAAAGGAGAAAATGCTGCTTAACCCTTTACCAAACAGTTCTAAGTTTTAACAACCCCAATGTAAAAGGCTTTTGAAAATTTTGTGGGAAAAGGAGAAAATGCTGGTTTTCTCCTTTTCCACAATGTTTTCTACCATATCGAATATAGAAATCATCAAATGAGCTACATTTGATTTGTTGTCTGCAAATACTTTCAATTTGGTAGAGAACATAGTATTGTCGTTTGGTATAGAGTTAACTGTGTTTTCTCTTTTTCAAGATGTTATCAGGAGAGTTCTTCCTCATGGTCTTAAGAACATGGACTAATTTGATAAAAAGACAACACTTTACAACACAACTTTAACAACCCTTAGGAAGAAGCCTTTTGAAAACACTGTAGGAAAAGGAGAAACTGCTGGTAACCAGCATTTTCTCCTTTTCCCACATGTTTTCTAAACTTGGGAAGAAAAAATCTAATCATTTTAGCCAAGTTTAAGTTGTCATCTGCAAATGCTTTCAATTTGGACATGTGTACAATTTTGTCGTTTGGTAAAGGGTTAACATGAAAGTTAGTCTTCTTTGTACTCTGGTAACTTCCTCCCTAGTGTCATGTGATATTTGATATATACTATATCCCTGCACCAAACAAGTCCATGCTTTCGTGACCACCATCACAACAAGGAAGAAAGACTATTGAAGCATTGTGGGAAAGGAAAATATTCTGGTATCCAGCAATTTCTCCTTTTCCAGAAATGCTAGAAAACAGAGTTAGAAAATGAGAAAATGCTGGTTACCAGCATTTTGTCCTTTTTTCCACAATGTTTTCAAAACCCTCTTGTCCCTAAATGTCAGGATTATGTGGAAAAGGGCTGAAAGACAATTTCTACCATCTGAGTGACATTTAATATTATGGTTATTTTGTTGATTAACCCTTTACCACACTACAAAATTTTAGACTAAACCAATTTCAAAGCATTTGCAGACGACAAATTCAACTTTGGTACAAATGAGCTTAACTCTTTACCAAACAACAAAATTTCAGACTGGTCCAAATTGAAAGCATTTGCAGACAACAAAATAAATGTGACTGAAAAACTGAAATTTGTTTTGGAAAGGGCAGAAAACATTGTGGGAAAAGGGGAAAATGCTGGTTACCAGCACTTTCTCCTTTTCTCACAATGTTTTCATAAGGTCTCTAGCACAGAGTCGTTAAAGTTGGGATTGTGTGGTAATGGGTCAAGCTCTCTGACAGAGCAGAAAACATTGTGGGAAAAGGAGAAAATGCTGGTTACCAAAAGTCTTCTTCCAAGGGTCGGGAAAACCCGAGATTGTTTGGTAAAGGGTTAAGCAGCCTAAAAATTAAAATTGAATAGTTTTCAAAATTGTATGGTACTTTTTCCACTCACCTGGAAGTTGTTTTGTGTTGGACTGGAGCTAAAATGGTTATAACCCTGCCCGTTCATGGGTCTCGTGGGTGGAAACTGACCCGGGTTCATGTAAGGTGTTTGCCCGTTTGGATAGGGTCCATTGGGTCTCATCCCTGGTTGGGGTACGTAGGTTGGAGACGGTAGAGGCTGCTGGCTTGGGTATTGAGGTTTATTTGGGTACTGCGAATAGTGCCCTTGTGGCCCATACTGAAGGAAAAACATATGAACATACTTTAGGATTTACATAGCTCCTTAACTCTAGAAAGGAACTTCCATAGAACAGCTTTGAAAGCTTCCATGTACATTCAAGAAATAATCTTTTTATCATGGTTTATCATACGATAAACTGTGATTGTGAGTTATGAGGCACAATTAATAATTCCAAAGGGTGATAGCCCTAGTGGTTTATTCATTGTGCATAATAACTCACAACCGTAGTTTATTGAATGATAAACCACAATAGAAAAACACTTATTTTGATTCCAACATGACCAGCTCTTAATAACAGGAAAACAAGTTAACACTTAGTATACAAAGCGCATGGGGATTAGTTCTTACTTTACACAGAATATACAGTAACACTGATTTTACCATGCTTCCGTTGCACTGTGGTTACAGAGCCAAATTCACGTCATGTTGAAATACATGTACCTATTTAACAGTCAACAAAATTTAGATCTGTCCGACCTGAAAGCATTTGCAGATGACAAATCAAATGGTTCTCAAATGTGGATATTTGCCTTTGGAGGGGAAGAAGGCATCCTGAGGAAAAAGGAGAAAATACTGGTTACTAGCACTATCCTTTACGATGCTTTCAATTGACATCTTCCTCCTGGTTATCAAAACAAGGGACTGGTTGGTAAAGGGATGAAGAAGCAATACGCTTGCAACATGTAAGAGCTTGTTCATCATTAAATTTTTCAACAGACTCTGTTTTCTGGAAAGGGAAGAATCTTATTTGAGCGGGAACAAGTTATCATTAACCTTTACCATACAATCCCGAGTTTTAACAACCAAGGGAGAAGCTTTTTGAAAACACTATGGGAAAATGCTGTTAAGAGTTTTTTTTTCCTTTTCCAGCAAAGTGTTAAAGAGGCTCATTTCTCAAGGTCATAAGAATTATTCGGGATTGTTTTGGTAAGGGTTTACTCTTTATCAAACAACAAAAATTTAGACTTGTCCAAATTGAAAGCATTTGCAGACAACAATTCAAATGTTACTCAAGCAATGGAAATTGTCATTGATAGGGTAGAGAACATTGTGGGAAAAGGAGAAAGTGCTGGTTACCAGCATTTTCTCCTTTTCCCACAATGTTTTCCAAAGGCCTCTTTTTCAGGGTGGTTAAAAGTCGAGATTGTGAGGTAAAGGGTTAAACATGTTTGTATGACTTACTTGGGCACCATTTGGATACTGTGCCATGCTTCTTTTGGTCGCCATTCCAGCCATCATGGATGGTGGATATGGGGCTGAGGATGCCCTTCTCTGGTACATAGCCATCATGTTGGATTTCATGGGGCCGGGACCCGGCCCTGGACCCGGGCCTGGCCCTCTACCCATTCCCATTGGACCTGGATGCCTATGGGGCATTCCTCCATACCCTTGGTTGTTGTACTGTGACGCCTGTCCAGCAGGACCCATCTGAAGACAGAGAAATACATGTAATAGAACCAGCATCAGTTAAAAGTGTTTTGACAGTTTCTTTAACCCTTTACCACACAGTGCCAACTTTTAACGACCCTGGGAAAGAAGCAGGGTTTTCCCTTAGCAACAAAAATAGGGGGTCATTATGACCCCTTGGTCATAAATAATGGGGGTCATTCTGGACTTTGAGGGGGTCACAAAAAATGTAATTAGGTTAAACATTAAAGACTACTTTGTATGAAACAATGTGTGTTTTTGAGTTTCTTATTCATCCCAAAGCTTTAATATAAACTATTTATGAATTATTGAATGATGTAAGACACATTGTAACAGTAGGGATTCTCTGTGCAGAGGGGCTTACAGTCTAGATAACATCTTTTTCATAGAGTATCTTGTGTATGCTTTATCAAAAGCCTGGTCTTAATAGGCAAAAAAAATGCTCTAGCTGCAGACAAGCTGTCATTTATATATGTAATTTCAATCTTTGAAGGGCATCAATGTGACCACAGTGTTTTGGGGACGCACGTTAGAGTTGAATTGCGCAAGTTTGTGCAGCCACTCTGTGGTAAAAGGGTTATTGTGTTTTGTTTTTGTCACAGGAATCAACCGTTTAATTGATACAAATAGCTTGTTGTCGGCCAGATTTGATAACCTCTATTTTGTGGCTTTTTTTAGTAGGGAGTATCCATCCGACAACAAACTATTTTCACCAGTTAAACGGCCGATTCCTGAGTTTTGATACGCGGGTCGCATTCATGCCGCCGTTTTCGACGAACAATTAAGTATATATCTAGGTCTTTCGCCAATTTTCACTTGACGCTCGGGGCCTTCAAATGTTTTTCTCGTTACTCGAACCAGACGATCATCACCCGATCGTTGTTCAAGGTCTCTTTTCCTTGCAGACAGCAGGAATGACGCCAATTTTGACTGAGCCATATTGTTTTCATTAGAGATCGACTGGTTTTGTTTAGACGAGTTTAAAGACCGACCGTATTTTCGTAAAATCGATACACAGTCTAGAGTTTCGTCCCATTTTCTTCTTGTACTTACACTTTCTTATGTACTCGCGATGTAACTTTGTCGGTAGCAAAGACGATCGTGAGTAACCTTTATTGAATTTGTGCGTCCACAGTGACGCACTATTGAAAAAAATACGGGTCATTTTCCTTAAAAATGCGCCAAAACACACAAAATCGTGCGTCAAGGAAAACCCTGAAGAAGCCAGTTGAAAACAATGTGGGAAAAGGTGAGAATGCTGGTAACTAGCATTTTCTCCTTTTCCCACAAAGTTTACTACTCTATCAAAGAAAAATTGCACCATTTGAGCCACATTGAAATTGTAGTCTGCAAATGCTTTCAATTTGGACAAGGCTAAAATTTTGTCGTCTGGTAAAGAGTTCAGTTTACCAGATAAAATATTAGACCCTCACCTTTCTATATTGAAAGCATTTTTTTTGTGACTTCAGTGTATCTCAAATGATTGAACTTGTCTGAAAAACGGGTGGAAAACATCATGGGAAAATGGAAAAGTACTTGCTACCATGCAGACTCATTGAAAGCATTTAGCAGAAACCGAAGTAATTGACTGGCACAATTTAAAATGATGGGATTTGTCCCTGGCAGAGTAAAAAACATTGTGGTGAAAAGCAGAAAATGCTGCTTACTACAATTTTCTGTTTAACCAACCATGCTTTCAAAGACTCCTTAACATGTCTTTCAAACATGGGATGGATTTGTAAAAGGTTTATACAGGACTTCCCTCACACCCACACATCTTACCTCTTTATCAAAATGACAAAATCTAAATCTTGTCCAAAGTGAAAGCATTTGCAGACAACAAAATAAATGTGACTCAAAGATTGGAATTCGTTTTGAGAAAGGTAGACAAAATCATAGGAAAAAGGAGAAAATGCTGGTTACCTGCATTTTATCTTTTTCCCACCATGTTTTCCACAGCTTTTTTTCTCATGGTGGTTAAAAGTCGGTATTGTGTAGTAAAGGGTTAAATACAACACATGATAACCATTATATAAATAGATCACTATATGGGTAAGGTCTGACTTTGTAAATAGAGGCCTGATGTCATACAAAGACAGTGAAATGTGAAAGTACAAAAAGAAGAATACTTTCGAAAACATTGTGGCAAAAGGAGAAAATGCACACCAACAGCAATTTCCTCTTTGCCGACCATGTTTTCTAGCCTTCAAAAGGTTAGGTTCTATTTTTCAGTCAAAATTATTTTGTCATCTGCAAAAGCTTTCAATTAGGACAAGTCTAAAATTTTGTTGTTTGGCAAAGGGCTAAATGACAACAAAATGCACACCAACAGCAATTTCCTCTTTGCCCACTATGTTTTCTAGCCTTCAAAAGGCTAGGTTCTATTTTTCAGTCAAAATTATTTTGTCATCTGCAAAAGCTTTCAATTAGGACAAGTCTAAAATTTTGTTGTTTGGCAAAGGGCTAAATGACAACAATTTATGTATGACATGTACACATATCCCTGCAGTGGTAACCAGCATTTTCTCCTTTTCCCATCATGTTTTCCATCCTTTGAAAACATAGTGGGAAAAGGAGAAAATGCTGGTAACCAGCATTTTCTCCTTTTCGCACCATGTTTTCCATCTTTCTGGTACAAATTCCATCATCTGTCACCTGCAAATACTTTCGTAAGTTGTCATCTGAAAATGCTTTCAATCTGGACCAGTCTAAAATTTTATCGTTTGGTAGAGAGTTTTAAGATAAGTTGCATGAGTATATATACATTTTTCTTTCTGATGAAGAAGCACTTGAGCTGCATATTGCCATATTGGGTCAAACCATGAGTAATTTGACTACTAAAACAAGGGACAATCCCTTCAACATGAGAAATCGTGCAGAAGTAACCTATATAATGCTTTATTAACCCTTAATACCGTAACGACCTGGAGGAAGAAGCCTTTTGAAAACATTGTGGGAAAAGGAGAAAATGCTCGTAACCACCATTTTCTCCTTTTCCCACAATGTTTTGTACTCCATGAAGGACAACTTTCGTCATTTAACTCTTCACCACACAACGAAAATGTATACTTGTCCAAACTGAAAGCATTTGCAGATGACAAATGTGTCTTAAAAATTGAAATTTGTTATGGGACAAGTAGAAAACATTTTGGGAAAAGGGAGAAAATGCTGGTTTTCAGGGTCGTTAAAAGTCGGGATAGTATGGTAAAGGGTTGAGCCACCTTTAATAGGTTGCCTGCAAATGGTTTCAATTTGGACCAGTCTAAATTACTGTCCTTTGGTAAAGAGTTAACTCTTTACCAATTGACAAAATTTAACACTGACCAAAATTGCAGAAGACTATAACTATAAACATGACTCAAATGATGGGATTTGTCTTCAGTGAGGTAGAAAACTCTGTGGGAAAAGGAGAAAACACTGGTTACCAGCATTTTCTCATTTTCCCACAATGTTTTCAAAAGTTTTCTCCATCAGGGTTGTTGAAACAAGGGACTGTGTTGTAAAGGGTTGTTAAAAGCAAAAAAAAAAAGGTTTAAATTTGCAAGTCATCTCCATCATGTATGGTGCATGAGGGGACAGCGATAAATAATGTCAAAAAATACCCTAGTAAAGCACCTTATTGTGATTTACAATGTAAAAGTCTTGTTGTAACTTATAATTAAACCATTCTTCTCTGTCAAAGTAAAATTGGTATTATTGCTTAACGACAATACTTCAGACTAGTCCAAATTGAAACATCTGCAGACGACAAAATAAAAGTGACTTTAAAATTGAAGTTTGTTTTGAGAAGGGTAGAAAACATTGTGGGAAAAGGAGAAAATGCTGGTTACCAGCATTATCTCCTTTTCCCACAATGTTTTCAAAAGGTTTCTTTCTCAGGAAAGTTAAAAGTCGGGATTGTGTGGTAAAGGGTTAACCCTTTACCAAAACAGACAATCCAGACAAAGACTTCTGAAAGCATCATGGAATAAGAAGAAAATGCTTGTAACCAGCTTTTTCTCTTTTTGCAACAATCTTTTCTACCCATCTAAGAAACATCTACAAATACTTTGAATGTGAACCAGACCGACATTTTGTTATCTGATAAAGCTATACCCATTTACCACACATTATCATGAGCTTTAACGACCTTCTAGAAAGGTTTTTGGGACCAGTCTAAAATTTTGTCCTCTGGTAACGAGTTGATTGATTGTATTGTGTTTAACGCAGTTTTCAACATTATTTCAGTAATATCGTGGCAGCCAGTGTACCTATTCATGCTTTCCTGGAGTTTTTTTTACTAGTGCTTTGCACAATATTCTCTCCAAGCCACTGGCTGCTTTCTCACATAATCGTCGAAACAATGGTCAGCTGTGAGAGAAGAATGAATACTGTCATAATGGCTATCATCAATCCTTGGAAAGAAATTGGCCAAGCCCGTATGGAACCAGCGACCTCCTGTTCTCAAGTCTTGTATGCCACCAAATGAGCCAGGGGCTAAGCTCTGGTAAAGAGTTAACCCTTTACCCCACATTCCCGACTTTTAACGACCCTGAGAAAGAAGCCCTTTGAAAACATTGTGAGAAAAGGAGAAAATGTTTTCTACCCTTCTCAAAACACATTTCAATCTTTTAGTCGCCTTTAGTTTGTCGGCTGCAAATGCTTTCACTTTGGACAAGTCTAGAATTTTGTCGTAGGGTAAAGAATTAACTAAATTGGGTATTGAGAGTACAAAACAAGCAAGAAAGACTGATAGTAAATCACATAGTTCCCAATTTCTGCATCACTAAGTGCAAAGCTTATTTACTCATTTCCACACAATCCCAAATTTTAGCTACCCTGAGGAAAAGGCCTTATGAAAACATTGTGAGAAAAGGAGAAAGTGCTGGTAACCAGCATTTTCTCCTTTTCCCATCATGTTTTCAACTCTTTCTGATAAAAGTGACATCCTTGGTGCCACATTAAATTTGTTGTCTGCAAGTGCTTTCAATTTGGACCTGGCTAAAACTTTCATGTGTGGTAAAGAGGTACAGTAATTCCAGAACTTTGTAAGTAAAGAAGCCACCAGTATATTGCTTGAGAAAGTTTTTAATTGTTCGAATATTTTCTGTCTACCACACAATCCTGACTTTAACGACCTTGAGGATTAAACGCTTTTGAAAACATTTTGGGAAAAGAAGAAAATGCTGGAAACCAGCACTTTCTCATTTTCCCACAAAGTTTTCTACCCTTTGAAAGACAAGCTTTATCTTTTGTGCAACATTTGTCTTCAGCAAATTCTTTCAATTTGGACCAGGGTGAAATTTTGCCCTCTGGTAAGGGGGGTTAATGATCCAGTGAGGCCTACAAAATTTACCAAATTTGGACTAGTCCAAATTCATAGCTTTTGCAGACAACAAAATAAATATGGCCCAAAAATTGAAATTAGTTTTGAGAAGGGCAGAAAACATTGTGGGAATGGGAGAAAATGTTGGTTACCAGTATTTTCTCCTTTTCCCACAATGTTTTCAAAAGCCTTCCTGGTTAGGGTCGTTAAAACTCAGGATTGTAAGGTAAAGGGTTAAATAGCTAGTGAGCTAATTATACACCGATTCCTCAATATTGAAAGCACTTGCAGATGAACAAATTAACTCTATACCAAATTTTACCAACAAAATCTTTAATTCGTCCAATTTCGAAGGATTTGCACATGATAAATTAACCCTTTACCACACAATCACATGTTTTAACAACCCTGAGGGAGAAGCCTTTTGAAAGCATTGTGGGAAAAGGAGAAAATGCTGCTAACCAGCATTTTTTCCTTTTCCCACAATGTTTTCTACCCCAGCAATTACAGAAATCACTATTTAAGCAGTATTTAATTTGTCGTCTGCAAATGCTGTAAGTTTGGACAAGTCTTAAATTTTGTCATGTGGAAAGGAGTTTGTTTTGATTCAAATGATAGCCTTTGTCTTTTAAAGGGCAGAAAACCTTGATGAAAATGAGGAAATGCAGGTTTCCAAAATCTTCTCTTTTTCTCACAATGTTTTCAAAAGCTTTCTCTCTTAGGGTCTTTAAAACTCAGTATTGTTTGGAAAAGGGCTAAATTGGGTTCATGTGAAAAAGTAGAAAATACTGAGAGAAAACGAAAAAGAACTGGATGTCAGTTCTCTAAAGGCCTTTGTCCTCTGGGTTGTTGAGATCATAGGATCGTTTGGAAAGGGTTTTATTGAAAAAGGTTACAAAAATTTAAAAATAAAAAAATCAATGAGGAACACAGTAAATTTCCAGTTACTGATAGAAATTTATTTCCTATTTCATGTTTAAGTGGTTTCCGATTTGAAACATCTTAATACTTAACCCTTTCCCAAATGACAGATTTTGAACCCTTCCAAATTGAAAGCGACTGCAGACAACAAATTTGAAAGAGGTACAAATTGATCAGTGTTTAGATGGGGTAGAAAACTTTGTGAGAAAAAGAGAAAATGCTGGTTACCAGCATTTTCTCCTTTTCCCAAAATATTTTCAAAAGACGTCTTCTTCAGGGTCATTAAAACTCGGGATTGTGTGGTAAAGAGTTTACCAAACTCTCCAGTGTCTTAACCACCCTGAGGAAGAGGCCTTTTAATGGTTTACCACACAATCCTGACTTTTAACGACTATGAGAGAGAGGCCTTTTGAAAACATGGTGGGAAAAGGAGAAAATGCTGGTAACCAGCATTTTCTCCTTTTCCCACAATGTTTTCTACCCTTCCCAAAGCAAATTTCAATATTTCATTTACATTTATTTTGTTGGCTGCTAATGCTTTCAATATGAACTAGTCTAAACTTTTGTCGTCTGGTAAAGAGTTAAAAACATCACTGGAAAAAGGAGAAAGTCCATGTAACCAGCACCTTCTTCTCCTAATTTTTCTTTTACAGTTTCAGAAGAAACCCCATCCCCTCCCTCAAAGTGCCTGATTTAATTTGTCAGATGCAAAATACTTTCAACATGGACAGCTTTCTTTTGTAGGCTGCCGAAAGTTTGAGGCTAAAACCAGTAAAGGGAGACTACTCCTACTACTTTTTGCAACAGGGCCTAGGGGAGATAATACAACATCACATCTAGCCTATTACAATGGATCTGATAACAACAGTCAAGTGATCATTTAACCCTCTAGACAACTTTACATTGTAAATTGTCTAGATAGACACAAAATGACTGCAAACACTGTAGAAACAGTTTCCCAATTATTGCCATATTACAAACCTGCGACTTAATCATCTACTTGAATAAATCACACCTGCATCACGGTAATCTTTGTGTAAAAATGGCACTCCACCAGTTTTGATACTGATTTCCCAGATAAAAGGGTCAGAGTCGTTCTATTGATTTCCTGCAGGCTGTTTCAGTCTTTCTCTATCCTCTACCAACTACTTCATTTACAAATTAACCCTTAGAGTGCCTGTCACAGCTTTTGTTGCTTTTGTAAGCAGTGAAGATCAGGAGAAAGAGCACTCTGATTTTGTATCTTTACTGTTCTATTTGCTTTCTGACATTCACAGCAAAATAGAATGTTGTCTTTAACTCTTTTAGTGATATATTAATGAAGACTTTCTCAATCAGTACTCAAGATGCAGATACTTCAATTTCAAAACTGTAGAATATCAGGCAAAGATTAGTGGACAGTATAGATCCAAGATCAGACTGCACCTTCTTTGCAGTCTGATCTTGATGTTGGCGTCATCAATTTAATATGGATTCAATAAAATAACGGCTAAAAATCTTACAGCAAGCACAATGAAAATGTTAATACTATTTATTTGGTTACCGTTACTATTTTACCACATAACAGATTTTAAGACTTGTCGAAATTGAGAGCATTTGCAGAAAAATATTCGGTTCATTTAAGGATAGGATTCTTTTTTGAAAGGGTTCATAATAATGTGAGGAAGGAGAAAATGCTAGTTATCCTTTTCCTAAAATGCTTTCAAAAGGCCACTTCCTCAGAGTCATTAAAACTACTGATTTTGTGGTGAAGGGTTAAGTGGCAAGTAATGAAATATCTGTGATTCCAATCTTTGTTCACATCATACAAACACCACAGACAATAATTTGCTTAGATATTTTCTCCCCTAAGCCATGTCCAATAAGCTGTGTGTTGCCATATTGAATTGATTGAAGCCTTCTCCCCATAGATCTTATAAAGCATTATTCTTTGACAATACCAACTGACAATTACCAAGTTCAAATACCAGAAAGAAGATTAAAGGAAAGGAAAGGAAATGTCTATTATTTTCAATGATACCGAAAAGCCTATAATGCAAATAAAGTTGCTTATAATAGACAGGCAATTATTGCTTTTAGCTTTTGAAAACATTGTAGGAAAAGTAGCAAATCCCTGTAAGTAGTACTTTTTCCTTTTCCTACCAAGATTTTTAACCTATTAAAGACAATTTGTTTGTTTAGAGTACACGCTGTTTTAACAGCTTAGGTCAGTGCACCTATGCATGTGTTTCCTGGCTTTCTCACACCAGTACTGACACAACTTTCTTTCAAAGCCACTGACTGCTTTTCTCACATGCATCAGAGGTTAGAGGCAAAAAATTGGTAGAAAGTAAGTTTGCCTCAACCAGGTATCGAACTCTCAACCACCAGGTCACAAGTCAGATATGCTATGCACTGAGCCAGGCTATAAAAGATGTGATTTAACCTTTTACCACACAATCCCTACTTTTAACGACCCTGCAAAAAAAGCCTTTTGAAAGCATTAATTGTGGGAAAAGGAGAAAATGCTGGTAACCAGCATTTTCTCCTTTTCCCACAATGTTTTCTACCCTATCAGCAAAAAATCATGTCATTTGAGCCACATTGCAATTGTCGTGCCGAGCCCCTATAGCTCAGTCGGTATTGGTACAGGACTTGAGAACAGGAGGTTGCTGGTTTGATCCCTAGCTCGGCCAATTTCTTTCCAAGGATTGATGATAGTAATTGCCACAGAATTCATTCCTCTCCCACCGCTAACCATTGTTTCGTCGATGGTTATGTCGGAAAGCAGCCAGTGGATTGGAAAGAATATTGTGCGTAGTACTGGTAAAAGAAACTCCAGGAAAGCATGGATAGGTGCACTGGCCGCCACGATATAACTGAAATAATGTTGAAAATGGCGTTAAACACCATACAATCAATCACTGAAATTGTCGTCTGCAAATGCTTTCAAATTGGACGGGTCTAAAATTAAAGGGTTAAGCTGCATCTAATAAGTCATCTGAAAATGCTTTGAATTTGGACAAGTCTAAAGTTCTTGTTTGTGGTAACTAATTAGGTACGCAGTGGACTTTTCACGACATAGTGAATGCTTCTAGAAAACAGTGTAGGAAAAGGGGTGATTATTTTCATTAAGTTATTACTCGTTTTCCCACAATTATATATATAAGTAACTTTCTGTATCTAAATTTCATTATTTGAGTCACATCTACTTAGTTATCTGCAAATACTTTGAAACTGGACAAGAGTAAAATGTTGTCATCTTATATAGGGTTTTACAGTAGTGGCTTTGTAAATCTGTATCAACAATAAGTTATGCCAATTCTGTATTAATCCTTTACCACGCAATCCCAAGTTTTCACAATCATAAGGAACACAGTTGCTGAAACATTGTGGAGAAAGGAGAAAATGCCAGTGACCAGCATTTTCTCCTTTCCCAACAATCTTTCCTACCCTTCCAAAGGCAATTTTCAGTTACTGAGTCACATTTAATTTCTTGCATTCAGTTTGGACCAGGCTCAAATTATGTTGTCCAGTAAAGAGTTAACTCTATCAAACAATCCTGACTTTTAACGACCTTCAGGAAGAAACCTTATAAAAACATTGTGGGAAAAGAAGAAAATGCTGGTAACCAGCATTTTCTCCTTTTCCGGCAATGTTTTCTACCCTTTTAAAGACAGATTTCATAATTTGTGCAGCATTTGTAACCGGAATTTTGCTCATCTTCCCACAACGTTTTCTACCTATTGAAACAGAAAAGAATTGTTTTGAGTAACAATGAATAGATCGTCTGCAAATGTTTTGAATTTGGACGTGGCTGAAATTTTGTTGTTTGGTAAAGAGTTAAGGGCTTTTCTTAGAAAAGGTCAATCACTCAAGATATAACCTATTAGCAACATTAGTCTTTTCACAATGTATTCATGCTTTTATTGTGTAATTATTTTCACTCTGACATTTGAAAAAGATTCTGTTGAAGCATTATTCCATCAATGGAAATATTTTGACCAATCTTTATTCCTTCACAAGATGACAAAATATTAGAAGGTATCCAAACCAAAAGCTTTGCAGATGAGAAATTGAAGTTAGATCAAAATGGGGAATGTTTCTGTAAAGGGGTAGAAAAGATTGCTGGAAAAAGAAAATGCTGTAAACCAACATTTTCTCCTTTTTTCACATTTTTTCAAAAGCCTGATATCTGTCAAGGTTGTTACTTGTAAATCCAGATTGTGTGTTTTACGGTTAACTTGTTAGCTCTTGCAAGAATTTACAATAGACGGCTCTGTAAACACCCTTGTAAATTTAAGAAATAGACATACAGTAAGCAATATTCAATACACAACTACGAGTAAAACATTGTGGCATGTTTTTTTGCGTGTTTGTTTGTGTGCCGTTTTCAGTTTAACGCCACTTTCAACATCATTTCAGTGATATTGTGGTGGCCATTGCACCTATCCATGCTTTCCTGGAGTTTCTTTCACCAGTAGTTTGCTTAATATCCTTCCTAAGCTTCTGGCTGCCTTCCCACATAACCATTGTCGAAATAATGATCAGTTACTATGAGAGGAATGAATTCTCTGCAGAGAGGGAGGCATCAATCCTCTGAAAGAAATTGGCCATGCTGGGGATTCAAACAAACCACCCCCTCAAGTCTCAAGTCCTGTACAAAACTGACTGCACTAGCATGCTTGGCACATTGCAGCAAAAGGGGAAGTGCTAATTTAACTCTTTACCAAATGACAAGATTTTAGACTGGCCCAAACTGAAAGCATTTCCAGAGGACAAAATAAATGTGATTGAAAATTTGAAATTTGTTTTGGGAAGGGTAGAAAACATTGTGGGAAAAAGAGAAAATGTTGGTTACCAGCATTTTCTCCTTTTCCCACAATGTTTTCAAATGGCTTCTTTCACAGGGTCGTTAAAAGTCGGGATTGTGTTGTAAAGAGTTAATGTACCATAATTATCTCCCTTGCCTCAATGTTTTCAAGAGCCATGTTCTTTGCCACAATCAATTCATCACCTGCAAATGCTCTTGATCCAAACTTTTGTGGTCTGCTTGACCCTTTCAATCAACAACCCCATGTTTCAAAGATCCTCTGAAGTAGAAGGCTCTTGGAAAAAATTGTGGGAAAAGGAAAACAATTTTGGAAACATCACAGGAAAAGGAGAAAATGCTTGTAACCCACACTCTGCCCTTTCCTCAGTGCTTTCTACCTTTTCAAAAGACAAACCCTATCATTTGAGCACCACATGATTTCTCATCTGCAAAATTCAATGCTTCCATTTTGAACATGGCCAGAATTTTGTCGTCTGCTATAGTTAATTACGTGTACATGGTACTGTTTCAATCAAATCAACATGTTCTACTTTATCTTTGCTAGCTTGTCTATAAAGCAATTAATGTGAACTTAGTTGTTTACTTTTTGAGTCAAGGTCATTTTGTGTTTGTCAACAACTGACAATCCCAGATCTTCATGTCATTTCGCACAATTTTTACAAAGTCCATCTATGAAGGTGAATTCTTCTTACTTAATTTCTTGTACAACTGTTAACCATTCCATAATTAACCCTTTACCAAACTACAAAAATTTTACACTGGTCCATATTGGAAGCATTTGCAGACGACAAATTTTGCACAAAAATGATGGATTTGTACCAGAAATGGTAGAGTATATTAGTAACCAGCATTTCTCCGTTTTCCACCATGTTTTCTACCCTATCAAGGATAAATTTCGTCATTTCAGTCCAATTTAATTTGTCCTCTGAAAATGCTTTCAATTTGGACAAGTCTAAAATTCCATCATGTGGTAAAGAGTAATGGTATCTTTCACTGAGCATAAGCATTGGGCTTATGCTCTATAGTGCCTTGCAAAAAACACTTCCACTAGGCATTATGCTGGTTCTCCTTTTTTGACATTGTTTCCTACTTAAGTCTGCAGATTTGACAAACTCAACTAACTCTTTATCGCACATAAAACTTTTGGACTTGTCCAATTTCAAAGCACTTGCAGATGGCAAATCAACTACAGCACAACCAATGTCAGATATCCTTGAAAGGAGAGAAAACACTGTGGGAAATGGAGAAAATGCTGGCTACCAGCATTTTCTCCTATACCCACAGTGTTTTCAACAGCTTTCTTTTTTTCAGGGTTGTTAAAATACTGGATTGACTGGTAAAAGGTTAACTGGTATGGAAATATTAGATTGCTTGCAATTTTACAACCGAAAGAGCAGCTACATGACTGGTCTTTGAGAGGGTAGAGAACATTGGGCATTACATGCTGGTTACCATAATTTTCTTTTTCCAAAAATTTGTTTTTCAAACTGCATTATGTTTTTCAAAAGCTTTATTTTGCTGACTGTAACATCACTTGATCATTTATTTAACAGTTAACCTTTTACCGCACAGTGCCGCCTTTTAACAATCCTGGGAAAGAAGCCTTTTGAAAACATTGTGGGAAAAGGAGAGAATGCGGGTAACCAGCATTTTCTCTTTTACCCACAATGTTTTCAACCCTATCAAAGAAAAAATGCACCATATGGGCCACATTGTCGTCTGCAAATGCTTTCGATTTGGACAAGGCTAAAATTTTGTCATCTGGTAAAGGGTTAGCCCTTTACCACACAATCCCGACTTTCAACGACCCCGAGAAAGAAGACTTCTGAAAACACTGTGAGAAAAGGAGAAAATGCTGGTAACCTGCATTTCCTCCTTTTCCCACAATGTTTTCTACCCTTCCCAAAACAGATTTCAATTTTTCCACCACATTTATTTTGTCATCTGCAAATGCTTTCAATTTGGACTAGTCTAAAATTTTGTCGTCTGGTAAAGGGTTAAGCAAGAAGACAAATAAAACTACCTACCTGCATCTGGGGATTATATTGGTTGTTCATTCCCATCTGCATGTCCAATTGCTGATGATTCTGCTGCTCTTGTAACAAAGTGGCTGTTGCTGTGGCAGTAGCTGTCGCCGTAGCAGCTGCAGCTACCAATGCTGCTGCTGATAGGGCTCCTGGAGGGGCATGATAATCATTCTTTGAGTTCATGTTCATGGAGACTGGGGTGTTTGAACCTGGAGTGTTTGGTGTGGGAGGGTAACCACTGAAACAGGAAATATAAAACATGCATTGGTCTTGATCAAAGTTGTTATTGGTGCATTAATTACTGATTACATAGTATGGCCGTTTTATTCAGTTTATACTTTTATAACATGATCATTTACTTCACATCACTGCAACATGTCTCCTATTTACGGTACTTATTAGAACTTTGAAGAAACATGTGCTGTTTTGATCATAATGGATGAGATTGATTGATTGATTGGATTGGATTGATTAATTGGATTGATTGATTGAATTGATTGGTTGAACGAATGAATGATGTTTTAGGCTGCTTTCAACATTATTTCAGCCATGCCACCGTGACAAATCCCTTATTCATGTATGTCCTGGGTTTCACCAGTACAAGGCTAGGGCTCTGAAGTATCTTGCTCAAGGACGCTCCCACAACAGGCTCAGTGCTTCTACTGAGGCTCAAACCTAGGGTCTCCAAGTTACGAATCCTACACTTTACCAATGAGCCACACATGATCCCCATTTGGGATAGGAATGGTCACCCCAGCATGCTTGGACACACATAAAGGCATCATCATGAATTTTTGTGAGTAAAAAGTGGCCTATGCTGCTTGTTGGATTCTAACCCATAACCTTCACCAATGAGCCACAGAGGACCCTTGAATGTATGCTGAAGACATGTGCAAATTAATACTGGCCAAAGTAGTATTGTAATCTTTCCAAGCCTCTTTCCACTGAAGTCCTTCACAATTACACCTTGCAATGGTCTGTCTACCTCTGTGTCTGGAATTGCAATCAGACCATCTCCACAAAAACATTTGTTCAAATGAAAAACACATCAACCCTTGACTCTTTACCACACAATCCAAACTTTTAACGACTCTGAAAAAGAAAGCCTTTTGAAAACATTGTTGGAAAAGGAGAAAATGCTGGGAACTAGCATTTTCTTCTTTTCCCACAATGTTTTCTACCCTATCAAAGACAAATTCCACCATTTGAGCCATACTCAAATTGCCATCTGCAAGAGCTATCAATTTGGACAAGTCTAAATTTTTGTTGTTTGGTAAAGAGTTAAACTAACTTTCAACACTTTAGTTGCTGTTGCCCCCGCTGTAGATGAAGATCAGGCTGCACAAAAAAAGGTAATCTTGAATCTACACTTTCTTCTTTGCCAAGACATTCGGGACAAGAGGAATTATTTAGGTCTGATTTTTCAACTGCAAAAAATACTATTTGGCTTCTTTTGGGCTCTAAGGGTAAGCCATCCCAAACAATATACAGAGCCAAATTGAAATATGAATATATACACGCCACACAACTGGAACCTTTCAAAAGCACTCAGACAGAAGCATGACAGATACCTGGCAATGTTCTTCCAAATTGTAACAACTATGTTTTCTAGATCAATCCTTTGAGTGCTGAATAAACCCTTTACATACTTTCATTCTAAATAGATAAAGAGACCCAAGTAATTGCAATGTCAAGGTCACTATGGTCAAAAATGTTTTAGCATAGCGAACTATGTATCTCTTTACCAAACAACAGAATTTCAGACTCATCCAAATCCAAAGCATTTGCAGACATTACAAATCAGAACTGGCACCAGAGATGAAACTTGCCTTTAATAGAGTAGAAAATATAGTGGAAAAAGGTTATCAGCATTTTCTCCTTTTGCAACAATGTTTTCAAAAGCTGTCCTCCTCAGGGTCATTAAAACTTGGGATTGTCTGAAGGTTTAACCCTTTACCAATCCTGACTTTTAATGACCCTGAAGAAGAAGCCTTTTTAAAACATTGTGGGAAAAGGAGAAAATGCTGGTTACCATGGTTGTTGAAACTTGGGAATGTGAGGGAAAGCGATACTCTTTCAAATTTAGAAAATTCTGGAGAACAAGACTTAAAGAATGTTCTTAAGAACAATTGGTGCATACCGACCCTGATGTCATTAATTTCACAAACAAATAGGTTGTCAGTTTCTTTTTAACAGAAAAGTAAGTATTAAATTAATCTTGTTAATAAATTTGGCTTCCTCTTAATCCAATGAATTTGTTCAAATTTGCACACTTCTTCACAACAGAAAATAGAGTGACTGATTAAATGATTGAATGGTATTCAACCCCACTTTCAACATTACTACAGTCTTATCACACTGACAGCTCACATATTCAGGTATGTCCTATGTTTAACCAGTAGTAGGTAAGGACTCTGAAGTGTCTTGCCCAAGGACAATCCCAAGAAAAACCCAGTGATTCTAGTGAGGCTCAAAGCCGGGGCCTCCAGGTTACAAGTCCTGCACTTTACCATTCAGCCATGCAGGACCCCAGAAAACAGAGTGAAATATTGAGATGGACAGATCAGATGGAACAAAGAAGCAGAGCTGGAGCTCTATTTATGTCTTATAATGACACCATCTCTGTTGTGTTTTCTTCATGTTTCTATAAATACAGGCTCTAACTCATTTGAAACATTTGGCAAAATATGACAAATAATTTCATGTAAGATGACTGATAAATGTCATATGATTTATCTCTTTACCAAAAGACAAAATTTTTCACTTGTGGAAATGGAAAGCATTTTGCTGACAAAAAATTAAACGTGATGAAAACTATTTTATCTTTGCTAGGGTAGAAAACATTGTCAAGAAGTGAAAGTGCTGGTTTTCACCTTTTCTCACATTTTTTCTCCACATGCCTCCTTCTCCAGGGTCAATTTGGTAAAGGGTTAAAATCAAACATGCATCTCACAGACAATTAAACTCCCCATTTAAATTATGCAAGTTGGGCAAAAAAATATGGAATTTGTGAGTTCAAAGTCTATTATAGGTTTTAAAATGAATCTGTGTCACAGCTATGGTTCACCTTTACAAAAACAAATGAGCCATGCTCTAGGGAAAAGGGGGTTAAACAATCTGCAAAAAGTATTGACCCATGTCAGCCGGCAAAGTACCTGCAGGCCGACATGGGTCGAAACCTTTTGCTACTGGTCAATTTTCTGTATGTTACCTCCTTACAAAACGACAAAATTTTAGACTTGTCCCAATTAAAAGCATTTCCAGACCACAAAATAAACATGAATCAAAATATAAATTTGTTGTGGGATGGGTAGAAACAAGAGGGCCATGATGGCCCTGTATTGCTCCACTGGCTTATAAATATAAACCATAAATACTAAACATTTCAATTTTGAGCCAAATGGTTTCAAAATGAAGACTTAAAAAGTTTTCTCTGTAAAAGCCCATGTGAAAGTTGAGATCCACAGGGCAAACCCATTTTTGATCCCAGAGCTGTAATTACTTGAACCCTGGTAGAGGTCCACAAGATAAAGCCACATGCCAAAATAATACAAGTCTATGCTGTATGGTTATAAATAAGGTGATTTTCAAGTTTTGTCCATATGAAGCCTCTGTAAAACATAAGACCCCTGATGCAAGGCTAATTTCAAAAAAAAAGAAATCAAAACAGGAAGATTTTTTAAGTTGTCACCATGTAAGCCCATGTAAAACTTGTGACCCCTGCAGCGGGGCCAATTTTGACCCCAGGGCTAAAATTTTGGCCCGCTTGGTAGAGGCCCACTAGATATAGCTACATGCAAAATTTAGTAGCTCTAGGCCTTATGGCTAGGTACAGGAAGATTTTTAAAGTTTTCTCTATATAAGCCTATGTAAAACTTGTGACCCCTGGGGCAGAGCCAATTTTGACCCCAGGGCTATAATTTGAAGAAACTTGATAGAGGTCTACTACATAAAGCTACATGCCAAATTTGGTAGCCCTATGCCTTATGGTTTCAGACAAGAAGATTTTTAAAGATTTCCAATATTTTTCAGTTTTGTTGCCATGGCAACCAGAGTTTTTGAAGGAATCAAATTCTTTCAAGAAATTCTGAAGAGGACCATGGCAGGATCATTTCTGTGAAGTTTCATGAAAACTGGATGGGTAGTTTCAGAGAAGATGATGTTTGAAATAAAAGTTAACGCACGGACGCACGCACGCACGCACGCACGATGGACACCGGGCCATGACATAAGCCCGCTGGCCTTCGGCCAGTGGAGCTAAAAATTGTGGGAAATGGAGAAAATGCTGGTTACCAGCATTTTCTCCTTTTCCAACAATGTTCTTAAGAGACTTTTTCTTCAGGGTCGTTAAAACCCATTATTGTGTGGTAAAGGGTTAAAAGACCAGAGTACCTCAGGATTCAGTCAGTTGTTAGGTAAATTGGGTTTTATGGATCAATGATCATGTGATGACTTGCTTAGTATAATGCATTACAGACATGCATTAAGCCCCCTTATGCCACAGCATCACTCAAATATTATCCTTTTGCACATCAATCACCAGCATCTTTTACTAAACCCTAACCAAACAACGAGTTTTAACGACCCCGATGGAGAAGGCTTTTGAAAACATTTTCCGCAATGGTTTCTACCCTATCAATGGCTAAGTCCATCATTTTACATTTAAATTGTTGTCTGTAAATACTTTCAATTTGGGCAAGACTATATTTCGTTCATGCGGTAAATGGTTAAAATAATAGTGCTTGATAAAAGGCTTACACCTACCTAGGACAGGGGTATGAGTTGCTACGCTGGTAGATTCCGGGGGCATTTTCATAGCCTGGCTTTTGCATCTGATTGGCCGGATATCCCTGAGGCAATTGTGTGTAACTATTATTGGACATGGTGGTGTTCGTGTTGTAGCCCGCTGGTGTGGTATGGTTGTACGGTGTTGTCTGAGTTGTAGGTGTGACTCCCCAAACAGTTGTTACAACCGACAGTGACTGCTGGGGACCAGCCCCGCCTCCTGCATGTTGACCTTGCCAGCCCACATTAGGGTCGCTACAAATAGATGAAAAGAAGAAAGTAATAATAAAGTATTAAGCAAAGAACTAACAAGCTAGGTCAACTGCATTTTTTTATCCAAATTAAGTTTGTCTAGGGAAAAGGAAATGATGCTGGTAACCAGCTTTTTCTCTTTTTCCCACAATCTTTACTACCCTTTGCAAGACAAGCCCCATATATTTGAACCACATTTAATGTCAGAAGCACAAGTCTGCAAATGCTTTCAGTTTGGATTTATCTGAAATACTGTGGTCTGGTGGCTAGTTTAACTCTTTAACAAACAACAAAATTGAAAGCATTTGCAGACGACAAAATAAAAGTGACTTTAAAATTGAAATTTGTTTTGGGATGGGTAGAAAACATTGTGGGAAAAGGAGAAAATGCTGGTTTCCAGCATTTTCTCCTTTTCCCACAATGTTTTCCAAAGGCTTCTTCTTTCAGGTTGTTAAAAGTTGGGATTGTGTGGTAAAGGGTTAAACATGGATGCTTCAGAAGTCATCTGCTGCAAAATTGTTTCACTGGAGATAATGATATAACCTGCAGCCCTGTATACCATCATATGTGGCATTCTTCACCTATCATCAAACAAGCAGTTTTGAACCCATCATGTTTTTGACAAATACAGCTGTTCAAAGGCAACTTATCTATTATTTAACCTGTGGTGTAATCTCTTCGGCTGAATTGCATTTAACACCAATTTCAACTGCATTCTTGTTACATCGTGGTGATAGTTAACTCAATGTATTTCTGGAGTTTTAATGGTACCCTGGCTGGAGTTCTGAAGTACCTAATGCCACAAAGACATCCAAACAAGACTAGCACTACCGGCAAGCACTGAACCTGGACTGTCAGGTTTCAAATGTTACGTCTTGACAACTAAGGACCCCACCTATCGTGTACAGTGAGTGAGAAAGGTACAAAGTATTGGCTAAGGCTGCATGATTTTCTGTGTCGTGTCACAGGATTCTTCCTTATTTAACCCTTTCCCAAACAAGCCCTGGTTTTCACGTGTTTGCAGTACAAGTCTTTTGAAAACACTGTGGAAAAAGGAGAAATTGCTCGTAACGAGCAATTTCTCCTTTTCCCACAGTGTTTTCTACCCGTTTTGAGAACTTTCTGCCATTTTCATCAAATTTAAAATTGTCGTCTGCAAACTCTTTCAATTTGGACTAGTCCAAAATTTTTCGTTTGAGAAAGGGTTAAACCCTTCAGTGCTGAATTCAAATTTGGTTACTTATGCATACAGTGTAGATCATATGTGCAGTCTGCTCTTGGATCTACACCATCTACTTCTTCAACATAATATTCTGACAAAAGCAGCCTTAACTCTTTCACTACAAATTCAAGAAATTCCACTTTTTATCAACAATCTAAAAGGAGATTCCCGCTGCTATTGAAGATGAAATACATCATAATCTAGCAGTGGATTGCAGATGGTGTAGATCAAAGATCAGACTGCACATTCTGTGCAGTCTGATTTTGATCTACACCATCTGCAAATGCTACTTAAGTCATCATTAGTAGTGAAAGAGTTAACAATTGCAATATCAGCAACTTTAATTCAGACAGGAAAAGGTCATTTCATTGATATAGGGCCAAGATAGTTAACCCTTTATCAAACAATCCAGACCCTGATAAAGTAGACTTTTGAAAAGATTGTGGAAAAAGGAGAAAATGCAGGTAACCTGCATTTTTCCTTTTCCCACATTGTTTTCTACCTTTTCAAGGCCAGAAATCGCAACAAGAGCTTGATTTAATTTGTCTGCAAATTCAATGCTCTGAACTTCGTGCAGTATAAAACTTTTTTGCTTTAGTTAACCTCTTACCACACAATCCTGTGTTTTAATGACCCTAATGAAGAAGGCTTTTGAAAACAATGTAGGAAAAGGAGAAAATGCTGGTAACCAGCATTTTGTCCTTTTTCCACAATCTTATATCACAGAAAAACTACATTATTTGAGCCACAATGAAATTGTCGTCTGCAAATGCTTTCAATTTGGAGGGATCCTAAATTTTTTATCGTTTCGTGAGGTGTTAAAGTGTTAACCCTTTACCACACAATCCTGACTCTTAACGACCCTGAGAAAGAAGCCTTTTGAAAACATTGTGGGAAAAGGAGAAAATGCTGGTAACCAGCATTTTCTCCTTTTCTCTGAATGTTTTCTACCCTTCCGAAAACACATTTCATTTTTTTCGGTCACATTTTTTTTTTGTCGTCTGCAAAATATGCTTTTGATTTGGACCAGTCTAAAATTTTGTCGTTTGGTAAAGTGTTAAAGCTACCTTTATTGCAAGGTATCTGCACATGTACCTCACAGACAATCTAAGGATGATGATACTTCTTAGCCGGGGCATAGGAATTATTTTCTATATTAATGGCTTGAGAAAATAGGTCATCTCAGCAAATGAAGTTATTAGTATGTTAGCTAACATTATCTCTTTATTTTCATCATCCTGATATATGGATGTACTTCTATTGCCCTCCAGCTATTTTTAGCACATACTTGTAACTATAATTCATACAAAATGTACATGAAGACAAGACCAAGCCTACTGCAGTCACTGCCCAGTTTGTTGTTCAACTTTGACCCAAATAGTTTCCTTCATTTATTTTTTTTCCTGTTTTTGTATTAAAAGTTGAACAGATCAATTGATCTAGTTTGTTCTAAAATACATCTATCAAATCTTTATAAAACGACATTATTCTAGACTTGTCCAATGTGAAGGCATTTAATTTAGATAAAATTAGATATGGCTCCAATGATAGGATTTGGCTTTCAAGGGGTGCACAACCATTAAAAACTGCTAAAACTCTGGATTGTGCGGTAAAGGGTTAAAGCACTTATTCCAGTGAAAACATAGTGGCAGAACGAGAAATTGTTCCTGCCACCATGTTTTAAAAAGTGGTCTGAAGACAAAAAAAAAGCTGCCGGCAAGAGGCAAAGTTAAATTAACCCTTTACCATACAATCATGACTTTTAAAGACTCTGAGAAAGAAGGCTTCTGAAAACATCAAGGGAAAAGGAGATAATGCTAGTAACCAGCATTTCCTCCTTTGTTCTCCTTCAAAAACAACCAAATTCCAACATTTGAGCCAAATTAAAATTGTTATCTGCCAAATAATGCTTTCAGTTTGGAGAAGTCCAAAATCTTGTCATCTCATAAAGAGTAAACCCTTTACCACACTACAAAATTTTAGTCTTGTCCACATTGAAAGCATATGCAGGCATCAAATCAAATTTCACTTAAAACATAAAAAAACTAGAAGGCCCTGAAGGGCCTGAATATGCTCTACTGGCAGGGACCAAAATCCAACCCAAACTACAAGCTTAATCCCTTAAACAGGAAATGTAAATTTTCAACAACAAAAAATGGCTACTTTTCCCACATTGTTTCTTGGATTTTTTTTCAAAATCAATAGGATTCAAGCTGTTGATGAGACAAAACAACTGGGTGAATTTCACAAAAATCTGATTACAAATGCAGACTTTATCATGTAAACAAGAATTGGAAATTTTCAACATGAAATGGCTACTTTTCCCCCATTGTTTCTTCGATTTTTTTTTCAAAATCAATAGGGTTGAAGCTACTGATGAGATAAACAAACTGTGTGATTTTCATGAAAATCTGACCAGAAATACAGACTTTATTGCGTAAACAAGAACAGAAAATTTAAATTTTCAACTTTAAATGGCTACTTTTCCCATACTATTTGTTGGATTTTTTTCAAAGTCGATAGGGTTGAAGCTATTGATGAAATAAACAAACTGTGCAAGTTTCACGAAAATCTGAAGTTATTTGCAGACTTTATCGCGTAAACAAGAACTGGAAATTTTCAACTTGAAATGGCTACTTTTCCCATACTGTTTGTTGGATTTTTTTCAAATTCAATAGGGTTGAAGCTATTGATGAGATAAACAAACTGTGCAAGTTTCATGAAAATCCGGCAACAAATGCAGACTTTATCGTGTAAACAAGAAAAAGACTAACGGACGGACAGACGGACGGACAGACAGACAGACAGACGGACGGACGGACGACGGAAACCCCGCCATGACATAAGCTCTGCTGGCTTTCAGCCAGTAGAGCTAAAAATGTTATTTAAAAGGTAGAAAACATTGTGGGAAATGGAGAAAATGCTGGTTACCAACATTTTCTCCTTTTCCCACAATGTTTTCAGAAGGCCTGACTCCCTCAGGGTCATTAAAAGTTGGGATTGTGTGGTAAAGGGTTAAGTTGGACTTCCGTAAGTTCCTAGGGTAAAGCTTTCATTACGTTGATGAGAAAAGAGGTATATATTTACAGTAGCTTTCTAAATCAAATAGGAAAGGGTCCTGCGTGGCTCAGTGGTAAAGTGTAGGACTCCCAACCCAGGCACCCCGGGTTCAAACCTCACTGGAAGCACTGGCTATTTCATGGGAATGTTCAGACTATTCAGAGCCCTAGCCTAGTACTGGTGAAACTCAGGACATGAGTATGTGAGCTATTTCAGTGATATGATTGAAACAATGTTTAGAGTGGTGTAAAACATCATTCAATCAACATCAATTAGGGAAAAGCAGCTAAATCCTCCAAAAAGCTATTACCTGAGTTTCAGTGATATTCAAGATTTCCAAGCCTTTAGATATTTCTCCTTTCTGTTAATTGTGGTAGTTTTGGTATGATTAACTCTTTATCACACAAACCCGAGTTTTTACAACCCTGAGAGTCCCTAAGAAAAAAACCTTATGAAAATGTGGTAGAAAAAGGAGAAAATGCTGGTATAACCATTTCCTCCTTTTCCCAGCATGTTTTCTAGCAATATTTGACACATATTTAATTTGTCATCTGCATTATGCTTTTAATTTGGACAAATATGTATATGTTGTCTGGTAAAGGGTTAACTCTTTACCACACAATCCCGACTTTTAACAACCCTGAAAAAGAAGCCTTTTGAAAACATTGTGGGAAAAGGAGAAAATGCTGGTAACCAGCATTCTCTCCTTTCTCAACAATGTTTTCTACCCTTCCCAAAACAAAATTTGATTTTTCAGTCACATTTAATTTGTTGTCTGCAAGTGCTTTCAATTTGGACTGATCTAAAATTTTGCCATTTGGTAAAGACTTAAGGGTGATAATGGGCTGTAAGTCATAAGAGGCTCAAAGTAGTCTGCAAAGAAAAAGAGTCAACTCTTTACAAGAACACAAATTTTTACACTTTTCCAAATTGAAAGCAATTTGCAGACTACAAATTTAATCGTTATCCAAAGCATAAGACTTGTCTTTCAAAGAGAAAAAAAAAAATGTGGGAAAAGAAGAAAATGCTGGTTGTGCTTTCAAAAACCCTATTGCTCAGGGTCATTGAAACTTGGATTGTTCAGTCAAACAACAAAATTTAAAACTCCTCAATATTGAAAGCATTAATTTTGCAGACTACAAAAAAACTAACCGTTAAAAAATGTAATGATGCATTTTTCTTTGACAGGGTAAAAAAAACTGAGGGAACATCAGCAAATGTTGGAGATATATATGCATATTCGCCTTTCCCTACAATGATTTCAATAGCCTTTCTCTTCAGAGCAGGCTTGAATGATTAACCCTTTCCCAAACGACAAATTTTAGACTGGTCCAAATTGAAAGAGTTTGCAGACGACAATTTTAAATTTGATGAAAATGGCAGAAAGTTCTCAAAACGGGTAGAAAACACTGGGGGAAGAGGAGAAATTGCTCGTTACGAGCAATTTCTCCTTTTCCCACAGTGTTTCAAAAGACTTGTACTGCAGACATGTGAAAACCAGGGCTTGTTCGGGAAAGGGTTAATAAAGGGGGTTACCTTTGCACCACTCTGCAATATTTGAGACCTGTCCAATTTGAAAACATTTGCAGACAACATATTAGATGCAGCTGAAATGATGGGGCTCATCTCTTAGAGGGTAGAATACATTGTGGGAAAGAGTAGAAAATGCTGGTTATCAGCATTTTCTCCTTTTCCCACTATGTTTTCAAAAGCCTCCCCTTTCACGGTTCTTAAATTTGGGATTGTGTGGTAAAGTGTTAAGTAGACTAAGATCTGTATCAGTCCATATGTAGGGAAACAAATTGTGTGAATCAACTCAAGACATGCACTTTATTACTGCTCGCTTCCTGTTTACAACCTCTCTGATTGAATGTTGCACCACAAAACTGTATCTGGACCGCAAAACAGCAACTTGCAACTTATAAAATGTGTAACTCTTTCCCTGTGTTTTAACAACCCTGACTTAAAACGGTTTTGAAAACACTGTGGAACTAGAAGGCCCTGAAGGGCCTGAATATGCTCTACTGGCAGGGAATGCAGACTTTATCATGTAAACAAGAATTGGAAATTTTCAACATGAAATGGCTATTTTTCCCCCATTGTTTCTTCGATTTTTTTTTCAAAATCAATAGGGTTGAAGCTACTGATGAGATAAACAAACTGTGTGATTTTCATGAAAATCTGACCAGAAATACAGACTTTATTGCGTAAACAAGAACAGAAAATTTAAATTTTCAACTTTAAATGGCTACTTTTCCCATACTATTTGTTGGATTTTTTTCAAAGTCGATAGGGTTGAAGCTATTGATGAAATAAACAAACTGTGCAAGTTTCACGAAAATCTGAAGTTATTTGCAGACTTTATCGCGTAAACAAGAACTGGAAATTTTCAACTTGAAATGGCTACTTTTCCCATACTGTTTGTTGGATTTTTTTCAAATTCAATAGGGTTGAAGCTATTGATGAGATAAACAAACTGTGCAAGTTTCATGAAAATCCGGCAACAAATGCAGACTTTATCGCGTAAACAAGAAAAAGACTAATGGACGGACAGACGGACGGACGGACGGACAGACGGACAGACAGACGGACGGACGGACGACGGAAACCCCACCATGACATAAGCTCTGCTGGCTTTCAGCCAGTAGAGCTAAAAAGGAGAAAATGCTGGTAACCAGCATTTTCTCCTTTCCCCATCATGTTTTCTACCCTATAAAAGGGCAAAACCCATTATTTCAGCTGCATATAATTTCTTGTCTGGCAAAGGGTTCAACAAAATTTAAGAATAGTCCAAATTCCAGGCATTTGCAGACAACAAGATGTGGTTTAAAAATTTAAAATTTGTCTTCGAAAAGGTAGAAAATATTGGGGGAAAAGGAGAAAATGCTGGGTACCAGCATTGTCTCCTTCATTCAAAATCTCGTCTAAAGGATGTTAAAACTTGTGCTCCTGGGTTGTTAAAATTCGTGATTCTGGGTTGTTAAAACTTGTGACTATGTAGTAAAGGGTTAACACACAATCTCGACTTTTAACAACCTTGAGATAGAGGGTCTTTGAAAACATTGTGGAAGAAGGAGAAAATGCTGGTAACCAGTATTTTCTCCTTTTCAGGCAATTTTTTCTTCCCTCCCTAAAACAATTTCAACTATTTGTGCCACATCAAATTCGTCTGCAAAGTTTTATCATTCTAAAAACTGTTACATCAGATTGACATAACTAAATCATGCCTTCCTTTTACCCAAAACAATTTATGTGAATCATTTTAACTCTTTACCACACAAACAGGAGTTTTAATGGCCCTGAGGAAATAGCCTTTTAAAAACCTTGTGGGAAAAGGAGAAAATGCTGGTGACCAGCATTTTTCTATAAGGTTTTCTACATTTTCAGAGACAATTACCATCATTTCAGCTACATCTGTTGCGTGCAAATGCTTTCGACAAGTCCAAAATTTTATCGTTTGGTAAGGAGGTATTCCATTTCAAACTCACAAGTGAACGCAAAACAGAAGAGGAGCATTGAAGCAAAGCACTGAGGAGAACTGAAGCAAAGGAAAGTTTCTGGATTGAAAGATATAATGGAAAAAAGGCAATAGCTTGTAAAAAGCAATATTTTGAAAGCTATCTGCTGTGAGGTGTAAATTGGGGATTGTCTTGTAATGGGTTAACCCTTTCCCAAACAAGCCCTGGTTTTCATGTGTCTGCAGTACAAGTCTTTTAAAAACACTGTGGGAAAAGGAGAAATTGCTTGTAACAAGCAATTTCTCCTTTTCCCACAGTGTTTTCTACCCTTTTTGACAACTTTCTGCCATTTTCATCAAATTTAAAATTGTCATCTGCAAACTCTTTCAATTCGGACCAGTCCAAAATTTGTCGTTTGGGAAAGGGTTAAGATTGGGAGTGGCCAAGTAACCATTTGAAAGAAGTGTTAAATTTCAAAATGGCTTTTATCAACACTCATTTTTTATACAAAAGACAACAAAAATTGTCAGCTGACTTTGCACATACCTTTTATCTACTATGTATGACAACTTTTAGTTGTTAAACCCTTAGAATGCCAAATAAACCCAACAGATATTTTCAGTCTAGAAATGAAATCCAGGACTGTGCAATTTCAAGGCTGCCTTTGCTTATTGTGATACAATAAAAGACAGAATAGATAACAGATCAGAGTGCACCTTTCATGCAGACTGACCTGAATATAACCACTGTTATTGGTATGGTCACATTAGAGGACTGTGTGTTAACCCACTGTTATTGGTATGGTCACATAGGAGGGCCATGTGGTGAGACCGTTATTGATACGGTCACATGAGGGCCTAATGTTATGAGACTGTTATTAGTATGGTCACATAGGAGGGCAGTGTGGTGAGAAACTGTTCTAAGTGTGATCACATAGGAGGGCCAAGTGGCATGACAAAGTTATTGGTATGGTCACATAGGAGGGCCATGTGGTCAGACAAAGTGATTGGTATGGTCACATACAAGAGCTGTGTGGTGAGACTGTTACTGGTAAATGTATTGGTCACTAACTGATAATTTAAGGATTAGACTACCCTCCAATCCTTGGAATTACCTTTGGTGTCAGGCACAATCAACCCGTGACAGGTTAAATGAACGATTTGGACTTTTTTAATTAAAAAAAAAAAAAACCAGCCCGAAATACAGCTATTTCAAGGTTGTTTCCATTAGAATATGTAAACCAGTAGCAGACAATATGGATCCAAAATCAGACTTCATGTTCTGTGCAGTATCATCTTAATCTACACTGTACGCAAAAACATTTGAAGTTGGTTCCTGGGCTTTAAGGGTTAAAGATGATTTCGTTTTAGATTAAGATCAGACTGTTGCAAGGCTGTCTACTTCTGAACTAGAAATGGTCCAGTAAAATCATTTTTTTTACAATACAGAAAAAAATTCTTGCGTTATCAATTATTTCCAACTGTCTAGGATCATAATCAGATTCTATGACAGTATTTGACTCCTTTACCAAAGACAAAGTTTTAGAGCTTCTTCAAATTGAAAGCCAGATTACAACATTACAGTTGAAATGATAGGATTTATTTCTTAACTCTTTACCACACAATCCCAAGTTTTAAAGATCCTTAAGAAGATGCCTTTTCAAAACATTGTGGGAAAAGGAGAAAATGCTGGTAACCAGCATTTTCTCCTTTTCCCACAATGTTTTCCACTCTACCAAAACCAAATTTCAATTTTTGATTCACATTTACTTTGTCGTCTGCAAAAGCTTTCAATTTGGACTGGTCTAAAATTTTGTCGTTTGGTAAAGAGTTAATGAACAAGAGGGCCATGATGGCCCTGTATCGCTCCACTGGCTTATAAATATAAACCATGAAGAGAAGTCTTCACTATATAAGCCCTTATAAAACTTTGACCCCAGGGCTACAGTCGGACTAAATGGGGAATACGTGTATTAGAAGACTAACATGTCAAATTTGGGAGTTCTTGGCCTTATGGCTAGTAACAAGACGGTTTCTGAACTTTTCACTCCATAAACCCATGTAAAACTTGTGACCCCTGGTGCAGGGCCAAACTTGATCCTAGGGCTGTAACTTGGGCCCTCTTTGTAGTTGTCCACTAGATAATTCTATAATTATGCAAAATTTGGTAGCCTAAGCCTTATGGCTACGTACACCAAGATTTAAAAGTTTTCCCTGTGTTAGCCTATGTAAATCTTGTGAACCCCCTCCCCCGCCCATCATGAGGCCAAATTGACCCCAGGACTATAATTTGGGCACTTTTGGTAGACCCCAACTAGATCAAGCTAAATGCAAAATTTGGTAGCTCTAGGCCTTATGGCTAGGTACAGGAAGATTTTTAAAGTTTTTTCTATATAAGCCTATGTAAAACTTGTGACCCCTGGGGCAGAGCCAATTTTGACCCCAGGGCTATAATTTCAAGAAAAATGATAGAGGTCTACTACATAAAGCTACATGCCAAATTTGGTAGCCCTATGCCTTATGGTTTCAGACAAGAAGATTTTTAAAGATTTCCAATATTTTTCAGTTTTGTTGCCATGGCAACCAGAGTTTTTGAAGGAATCAAATTCTTTCAAGAAATTCTGAAGAGGACCATGGCAGGATCATTTCTGTGAAGTTTCATGAAAATTGGATGGGTAGTTTCAGAGAAGAAGATGTTTGAAATAAAAGTTAACGCACGGACGCACGCACGACGGACACCGGGCCATGACATAAGCCCGCTGGCCTTCGGCCAGTGGAGCTAATAAAAAACATTGTGGGAAGAAGAAAAATGCTGGTTACCAGCCTTTTCTCCTTCATACATGCATAATGTTTTCAATGGCCATTTTCCTCATGATTGTTGTAAAAAACAGGATTGTGTAGTGAAGGGTTGAATAAGAACTGTCACAGCAATTCTGTAACCCAGCTAGGTTTGACATCCTGATTGCTGAGATTTGCGGAAACATACACTTGAAAACCCTCTAAGTACTTATATAGAGGAAAACTGATACATATACCTCACAAAAAAGAAGTTGTCGCTTACTTTTGCATATACTATTAATTGTTTGTTGTAATATATGTACATGTATATTTGAGGGGCAATGGACTGGGATTGTTCTCACCAAAAATATGAAATTCCTTTCTAACTTCCAAGACTAGCAATCTGATTGGCTGAGCCTATCTTAATGGATTTTTTTTTTTTTTTCATCTTAGAATTTCAAGCAAATTTAACGTATTTGGAAAATTATGGTTCTGAAAACCAAACACCACCAACCAGAGAATTATAATTATTATACCAAGTACAGAACTGCATCCAGTATTTCAGTCTGTGAAGTACAAGGTTTGAAACCAAGAATCACTGGCTTCCCAGCTATGGCAAATTCTTTCTGAGGATTGTGGATAGCCATAATATAACAGGATTGATTCCTGACCGACTGCTGAACATTGTTTTGATGGTGTTATTGTGGGAAAGCAGCTAGTGGTTTGGAAGGAATGCAATGTGATGTACTGGTAAAAGAAACTCCAAATGAGAGGAGGAACATGCCCAGACTTCTTTACATACTAAAGTATGTCCTGTGCATTATTTCTGAGCATATTCTTAACCCTTTACCACACAATCCCGACTTTTAACGACCCTAAGAAAAGAGCCTTTTGAAAACATTGTGGGGAAAGGAGAATATGCTGGAAACCAGCATTTTCTCCTTTTTCCACATGGTTTTCTACACATCCCAAAACTAATTTCAATTTTAAAGTCACATTTATTTTGTCGTCTGCAGGTGCTTTCAATTTCAAACAGTCTAAAATGTTGTCGTTAGGTAAAGTGTTAAGAGCTGGGACAGTTCTGAATTTTCAGTTTTGGCTTCAATGAGAGGAAATCCTCTGAAAGGAGGGAAAAAAAAAATCACACTCCTGATGATACCTGAAATACTGTTGAAAACAACATTAACCCTTTCCCAAACAAGCCCTGGTTTTCACGTGTCTGCAGTACAAGTCTTTTGAAAACACTGGGGGAAAAGGAGAAATTGCTCGTAACGAGCAATTTCTCCTTTTCCCACAGTGTTTGCTACCCTTTTTGAGACCTTTCTGCCATTTTCATCAAATTTAAAATTGTCATCTGCAAACTCTTTCAATTTGAACCAGTCTAAATTTTATCATTTGGGAAAGGGTTAACCTTTTAACAAGCAGCAAAATTTTCGATTTGTCCAAATTCAAAGCATTTCCAGACGAAAAATTAAATCTGGCATTAAGTAATGATTTTGTCTTTGAAAGGCAAGAAAACATTGTGGGACAAAGAGGGTTACCGGCATTATTTTCCTTTTCTCACAATGTTTTCAAAAGCCATCTTTTTCAGGGTCGTTAAACTACACAGGACTGTCTGGGATTATAGGGTCAAAGGTCTGAGACCAATATGACACAAAAGATACATTCAGATACCGGTAATCAGAGCACTAGGCAAGCAATCAATCATACTTCAGTATAACCTGCAAAAACCAAAGTTTTTACAGCCCACACTTAAGTCTTGTTTTATTAATTGCCATTATCTCTAATTAACATGTCATAAGCCGAAGTTATCACCCCAGGTCTAACAAATTGATTGATACACATTATCTGACGGGTGAAGGACAGACAATATCACAACAAAACTTGATCACCCTGTTCAATCTTTTTTATGTACTGTGGTTTGTCTAGGTTATTGTCATAATTATTAACCCAAGTTTATAAACTCAGGGGGGGGGGGAGAACAGACCTTAACCAAGCAATACCATGTTTCAAAAACCCTGGGGAAGAGGAAACATTGTGGAAAAAGGATTGATTGATTGACTGAATGGTGTTTTACGCCACTCTCAACATTATTTCAGTTACATCACGGTGACAGCTCACAAATTCATGTAATTCCTGGGTTTTGCCAGTACTAGGCTAGGGCTCTAAAGTGTCTTGCCCAAGGACACTTCCACAAAAGCCCAGTGGATCAGATGGGGCTTGAACCTAGGAACTCCAGGTTACAAGTCCCACACTTTACCACGGAGCCAAGCAGGACCCCGTGGGAAAAGGAGAAAATGCTGGTAACCAACATTTTCTCCTTTTCCAACAATGTTTTCTATCCTTTAAAAAACGAATTCCATCATTTGAGCTACAAATTTGTTTGTAGTTACTTTCAGTTAGGACCAGACTAAAATTTTGTTGAATGGTAGAGAGTTAACCCTTTACCACACAACAAAGTTATACACCTGTCCAAATTGAAAGCATCTGCAAATGACAAATTAGATAAGGTTCAGATGGTGAGATTTGTCTGTACAAGGCCTGAAACATTTCTCAGGGTCGTTAAAACTCGGGATTGTGTGGTAAAGGGTTAACTGATTTAGGAAACTTATCATACCCAAAACAAAATTACCTAAATGCAGCATTCTTCGCAAGGTGACAAAACTATAATGAGACCAATCTACACTGAAAGCGTTTGCAGACTGCATTTCAATTGAGGTTCAAAGAGCTGTCTTCAACAGGGTAAAAAATATTATGAGAAAAAGGAGAAAATGCTGGTTACCAGTATTTCATCCTTTTCCTGAAATGTTTTAGAAGCCTTCTTCTGTTTTGTCTAAACATAATTATGTTAGGGTGATTTAGCAACAGGTTAAGGAATACTAATGAAATAACAAGTGTCCACATAATCCAAAGTTTAAACAACTCTAGGAAAAAGGCTTTTGAAAACATTGTAGGAAGAGGAGAAAATGCTGGTAAGCAGAATTTTCTCCTTTTCCCACAATGTTTTTAATCCTTTCAAAGACAAATTTCATCACTTAAGTAACGGTGAATTTGTTGTCTGCAAATGCTTTACATCTGGAGGAGTCTAAAATTAAGAAGCATCCGAGATTCTTTATAAATCATACTTTACAATGATTATGACAAAAGTATTTCAAAATATTTCAAAAGGTTAAGACTACACATCTTGAAAGGTTAAGACGTCAATCAAATGAAAAGTATAGGTTAGAATGTTTACCAAAATGTTACATTAGGTTGCACACTCCCAAATTTAGAATTAACCAAAACATAGAGGTAGAATTAGTGGCCACATGACTTTTTGACATTTTCAGATCATGTGACTTCTGACTGAAGATTAATGTCCTCCGGGCAACACATCAACTGTCAAAACGTGGTAACTGTCACAAAGTGTTGATCCGTAACCCTGATTATATTTACACCGTTTACCAGTTTCTAGCATTTACATAACTAATAATACAATGTATGTCACTGTACAACAGAAAACTATAAAAAAAAAAATTTCCAGAGCATTACCAGCTAACCTTAAGATGCTCTGTCATCACTAAAATGAATAAAAATGCTTATTATTTGCTTTAATTATGCAACATTGACTATTTTGCCTGTTATGGTGGAAAAATCTACCATATGTAATTGTCATTCTAATAAAGGTTAACAAACTACATGACAGATACAAGTTTAAGCTTAATGTTGAAGATACTGAACTACAATGTACCATTACATTTTCTCCTGTTCCTACAGTGTTTTCTACCCTTTCAAACATAAATACTGTCACATCAGCTACATTTCAATTATCAGCCAGAAATGCTTTCATTTTGGACTATCCAAGAATTCTGTCATCTGGTACAGAGTTCAAAAGAACACCAGTTGGTTTGAAATGATGGAAGGGTAAATTTGTAATACATCAAGTACATAAATGGTATGTTCAACACACATATTATACAAGGCTAACGACTATGATTAATTAGCTACAATTACACCGGTTAATTGATTGAAAGATAAAGTAGGCCTCTGTTCTAACATTTTGTTAAATCTGATGTAATAAAACACTGTCAAAAAATTTGTGTATTGCATTCTTAAAGTGTATACCAAACCACAAAATTTAAGACCTGTCTATGTTACAAGAATTTGTGGCAAACAAATTAACTGTGGGTCAAATGATGGAATTTTCTTTGAATAGTAGAAAGCATTGTGGCAAAACGGAGAAAATGCTGGTTACCAGCATTGTTTTCTTTTTCCCATAATGTTTTCTGGTTACTAGCTTTTTTTTTTTTTCTTTTTCCCATAATGTTTTCAGAAGGCTCTTTCCTTAGGATCAGAGCTAAAAGGGTTAAGGACAAGAAATAAAATTTCTTGAGCTATTAAACAATCTGATCAAAAAGAGCTTTTTCTTGTTGTGAGCAATCAGTCTTTTTCCAAAAAAAAAGAAAACCTCTAAACCTGATGAGTAAAACCACAGGAAAAAGTGGACTTGTACTGTATGGTTCACATTATGTAACAATAGCAATGTTACATAACTATCAGATAATAGTTTGTCTACTTTCGGCTGAATAAATAAGGATAGAATTCCAGGGCTGTTGGTTGAAACTGCAGTTATTAGATGAAATCAATTTCTGAACACTCTGTTTGCCATCAATTATTCAACAGATTTGAAGAAATTTTATGGAGGAAAAAAAAAGACAGCTAAAATGAGAGCTGTTTCTACTCTCCAAGAATCATTGATTGGAAAATTTCTGCCTCTGTTTTTTGCTCCCCCTGATAGCAATGGTTTTCCAGTGAATCTGTTTAGATGACATAATGATCTCTGTAAAAATAGGTGGGCCTGTAACTATTATGAATTTCTCTGGTTTCACTCCTTGCCGCTGGCAGCCTTTTTCTCATAAGACTTCTTTTCAAAACACTAAGGCAGAAGGGAAAATTACTTGCAACCGAGGTCTAAGATGCCCTATTGTTTGTCATCTGCAAGTGCTTCAAATTTGGACAAGTCTATGAATTTCAACTTTGGTAAAGAGTTGAAATAAAACAATGTTATGAAGTATTGGGTTAAGCCACAGGGATAAATCAATCTGAACTCCAGTTTAGTCAACAGACTGACAATAGGACCCCAAATTTTTGTGTATGGATATCCATTTCACCCTTTCTTAAACATCAAATTATAGGCTCTTCCAAATTGTGGACAGACATGTTGGCCATAGACAGTTAGTCATGACATTTTGGCCATGGGCGGTGAAGATAAAGGCTTTCGAGAACATTATATGAAAAGGAGTGCCAGCATTTTCTCCTTTCTCCACAATGTTCTCTGCCTCTTAAAAGCAAATCCCTCCACTTGAGCTCTATTCAATTTGTTGTCTGCAAATGCTCTGGATTTGGATGATTCCAAAATATTGTTGTTTTGTAAAGGGTTAACCTGATTAATAGTTTAAATGATACCTTCAAGTCAGTAGTAAAAACTAAAATAAGGGTACTTCAGAATTAATTTTTAGAGAAAAATATCTCCTGGACGATGTAAATCCAACATCAGACTGCATGTTCTCTGCAGTCTGATCTTGATCTAAGCTGTCCGCAAAAGGTCCTTGGATTGCACTTAGCATCCTAAAGGTTAAGTTAAATTAGTTTAGATTAGACCAGGGACGAACAAATGGGAAGGAGGAATATTTGAAATTCACATAAAAATGCACAGGGTTTATCAATCTCTATATAACTGTTAAAGTAAACAAAATAATGGTTTATACTGAAGTAAACAAAGTAAATCTTCACAAAAGACCAGAGGTCAACTTCATGAATTGTTAACTTAACCCTTTACTGCACAATCCCACAATAGAGCTCCCTGTTTTGACCACCCCGAAGATTAGAACACTCTTGCAAACATTGTGGAAAAAGTGTTGATCAAACATCAGACTGCACGGTCAAATCAAATGTTAGCTGTTATCAGTTGTGCTATGCAGGATCTCAGTTTACACTTCACAAATACTTTCAGTGCATAATTTTAGAATTGTCACTGATTGCAAAAAATTGAAGAATACGAAGTCAGTAATGGCTCACAAGTGATTCTACGGATCATGTCTTTGAAAGCTTCGATCCTCAACATGTTTAACTTGTTGCCTGAAAATCCTGACCAGATGGACAGGTGAAAAGATATTTGTTAGTCTGATAAGGAGATTAACCTTTTACTAAACAATCTCATACTTCAACAACACTTGAGGAGAAAACATTGTAGGAAACGGAGAAGATTCTCCTTTTCCCACAATGTTTTCTACCCTTTCAGAGACAAATTTCATCATTTATGCAACATTTATCGTCTGCAAATAGTAGTACTTGCATTTGGACCAGTCTAAAATTTTGTGGTGTGGTAAAGAGTTAGAACTGTCGGGGAGATGGGTTAACTGTCAGGGAGATGGGTTAAAAGTTGAGCAAATAATACCACAAAACTGAGCTACAATGATAAAGAGCCCAAGATTTAGTACACTAAATTTGTAGTTACATAAGGAGTGGAGTCTTTCCTTCCTGTTGTAGCTCACTGGGTAACACACAGGGCTTTTACCCAGTGGGTGACTAGCTCGAATCTCCAGCTCTGCCAATTTCTTACATAGGATAGATGAGAATCATTGCGACAATATTCCTTCCTCTCAATTACTGGTTTCCAGAAGGAAAACATCGTGATTGATTAATCCTTTACCAGGCGAAAAAATTATAGACTTTTCCAAATTGAAGGCATTTGCAGATGACAAATTTAAAGTGGCTCAAATTATGAAATTTGTCTGATGAAAAGGGCATCTGAAAACATTGTGCCACTGTTTTTTCCTTTTTGCCACAATGTTTTCAGAAGCCCTTTTTATCAGGGCCATTTAAAGTGGGATCATATGGGTAAAAGGTTAATGTAAGTTGTTCAATAACTAATGTAAAATACTAGTATACAGATCGTACCCTTTACCACTCAGTCCTGAGTTTTACAGACCTGCAGGAAGAAGCCTTTTTGAAAAAATTCTGGGAAAAGGAGAAAATGCTGGTAACTGGCATTTTCTCCTTTTCCCACAATGTTTTCTACCCTTTCAAAAAAACTTCAATCATTTTAGCCATGCCTTTAATTTGTTGTCCACAAACACATTCAATTTGGACCAGTCTAAATTTTTGCCATCTGGTACAGAGTTACCTAAAATTAAAAAGATGTTTTTAAGATGTCTACAAACAGTTTTGTGTGAGGAAGAAAATAACTCTTAGGTCTTAACTAATAATATTGCTGGGCAAGTCAGTTTGAGTTTCAACAGTGTTTTCAAAGGCCTATTCCTCAGGGTCATTATAACATCTGAGAGTTCGGTATGCAGGGTAGCAGGTATCAGACAGTTTGGCAAAGGGAAAGCAGATACATTTTTTCCTAGCCAAATGCATGGTTGAGTCATGAATCAGGCTTGTGGAGTCTTCAAGTTAACTCTTTACTTAATGACAAAATTTGAGTGGTCAGAACTGAAAGCATTTGCAGACAAAAAATTAAGTATTGATCATAAAATTTGTCTGCGATAGGATATAAACAGTGGGAAAAGGAGAAAATGCTGGTTACCAGCATTTTCTCCTTTTCCAATGATGTTTCCAAAATGCTTCTACCTCGGGGCTGTTAAAAGTCGGGATTGTGTGGTAAGGAGTTAAACAAATAAGCCAACATCGTGATAACAGCAGAAAGCCATGCACAAAAATGATAAAGGTCGATTATCTAAGAAGATGACTTCTGAGGTTACAGGAAAATCCAGGTAGGAATTACAACCTGTAATCTGTAATGATTTCATCAAGCCTTCACCACAACAGCAGCGATTTTCATTCAACTAAATGTATCACTAACACTTTAACCCTTTACCATACAATCCCGAGTTTCAACAACCAAGGAGAAGAAGGCTTTTGAAAACATTGTAGGAAAAGGAGAAAATGCTGGTAACCAGCATTTTCTCCTTTTCTGACAATGTTTTCTAGCGTATTAAGGAAAAATTTCTTTATTTGAGCCATATTTAAATTGTCTTCTGCAAATGCTTTCAATTTGGACAGGTCTAGAATGTCATTTGGGAAAGAGTTGAATGCTTAAAATTTCTATATGTAGACAGTATAGGTCAAGGTCAGACTGTACATCCTGTCTACAGTCTGATCTTTGATCTTCATTGTCCACTATTTTGAGTTCTACCAAAATTCATTATATTTTCTTCGACTTTGAAATGCTGCCTTCATGGTATTTCACACCTCTTTGAAAGTTATTTTTAGTTAAATTGTGGCAGCTAGTGCACCTATTCATACTTTGCTTGATTTTTTTTTTTTTAAACCAGTTGTTTCACCAGCACAATATTCTTCCTAAGCCTAGTACTGGTGAAACCCAGGAAATACGTGAATATGTGAGCTGTCGCCGTGATATGACTGAAATATTGTTGAAAGCGGCGTAAAACACCATTCAATCAATCAATCAATTCTTCCTAAGCCACTTGCGGCTTTCTTCCTTAAACATCACTCAAACATTTAAAGGTTAAAAACTAGAAGGGAATAAATCATGTTGCAATAACCACTCATCAATCCTTGGAAATAAACTGGCCATGCTTGGGAATGGAGCCAGCCACCCAAAAGGTTTCAAGCTCTGTATGGTTTCAAGCTGTGTACATTACCAACTAAGCTACCAATTAAAGCTGTGTTTTCTGAGTAGAAATGTGTCTCACTGACACTATGATGCAGTTTAAGGGTCTATCTAGTTTTGCATACATAAATCAAAATTTCATGTTTAACAGACACCAATATATACATCTAGATGTTCTTTGCAATCATACTTTACTGTTACATTCTGTGTAATGCTTGATGTTATTCAAAACATTGGCCCTAACTCACTCACCTGAGTTAAAGGTCATCTAGGAATGATAAAACTGAAAAGATCCTGGTTGTGATGAAGTAAAACAAAATAGTGTACGTGACCTACTTTTTGACCAATTTGACCTATTTTTGATTATTGAATCTAGGTGAGCATGTCGCCTTTACAGAGCACACAAGGTTTTTCTAAGATTTTGACCTACTTTTTGACCCAATTTGAATCAATATCAAACTTTTCCAGGATATAAACTAGACAAACAAGGTTTTTTTTAATCAGATTTGGCCCAGTGACCTGGATTTTGACCCACCGTGACCCAATTTCAAACATGTCTGTGTTTTCATCAAGACAAACATTCTGACCAAGTTCCAGAAGTATCAGGCAGAAAATGTCGCCTCTAGAATGCACACAAGGTTTTTCCAAGATTTGGCCCATTTACCTACTTTTTTAACAAATATAAACCAATTTTGAAATTGTCGGAGATTTCATCAGAACAAAATTCTGACTAAGTTTCAGGAGTATCAGGCTGAAAATGTGGCCTTGCAGTGCATGCAAGATATTTCTAAGATCTGGCCCAGTGATCTACTTTTTGATCTGACATGACCCAACTTTGAACTTGTCCGAGATTTTACCATGACAAACATTCTGACCATGTTTCATAAGTATTAGGGTGAAAATGTCGCCTCTACAGTGCACACAAGGTTTTTCTATGATATATTGGCCCAATGACCTACTTTTTGACCCAATGTGACCCAATCTAAACTTGTACAAGATTTATCACAACAAACATTCTGACCAAGTTTCATGAGGATCTGGCTGATATGGCCTCTAGAGTGCACACAAGGTAAATACTGACAACCACACAAAGCACCATGGACGCAGGACACAGCAAGATCGCAAAAACTAACTTTGCGCTTTTTGTACTCAGGCAAGCTAACAAAAACACTGGAATACAAAGACAGGTGCACTGGGAGCAGCTGTACAACGGCAATACTGTAGAAAATAATTAAAACAACAATGTGCTATCATAATTATCAGGCCGACATGCACTGCATTAACAAAGAAACTTATTACAGGGTGTTAACCCTTGTGGCACCAAACCTGGATCAAACTGCTTGTGTGCAGAGTGTGGTCCAAGATCAGACAGTAGTGACCATGCAGGCTGATCTTGGATCTAAACTTTCCTTTTCTTCGCAAGATATTCTGACAAAAACAGCCCTGAAATTGAAATTTCTGCATCTCCTATACAAACTATGAATGTCCCTTTCATAATTTAGCACTAGATCTACAAGGGTTAACCCTTTACCACGCAATCCCGACTTTTAACGACCCCGAGAAAGAAGCCTTTTGAAAACATTGTGGCAAAAGGACAAAATGCTGGTAACCAGCATTTTCTCCCTTTCCCACTATGTTTTCTTCTCTGTTTAGGACAAATTTCATCATTTAAGCTACCTATAATTCGTCGTCTACAATTGCTTTCAATAATGACTTGTTTAAAATACTGTCGTTTGGTAAAGAGTTAACTAAGAAATTAAATACAGACTGCATTTGTAAACTACTTTGGGGTGGTTTGGTTCAGTTGAGAAAAGGGTAGGACATCATGTTCAACAGTATTTACAGCAAGATAAATATAGCTAGAAGGCAAAACATTTATACACCTACGAAAACCCTATTGTCTGATGTAGCAAGATATTCAGAGCTGAAATCTATTGAATAGGTCAGCTTAGATATAATAGTTTATACCTATACAATCACATTTTTCCTTTACCCTTTCCTCTCGTTAATACTGCTAATTCCCTGCAGTACATTGCTAGCTGAATCCTAGCTGTTAAATTCATTGCAGGAAAAGGAAATATGTTTTTCATTTGTTTCAAAATAATGCAAAAAGTTCCTATGACTCCTTTCTTCCTGCATCTGTTTTTTATTCTTTTTTTTTTAAAGAGGGAACATCAATGACAAACAATTGCAAGAAAATGAAAGTTGATCGACCTGTTATGAATTGGATGAAAAACAAAAATTGCAAGGAAAATGAGCAAGTGCCTGTTGCAAGCAAGAATCCCTCTATCTACAATGTTTTAAAAAAATTTTCAACTGTACAGATATAACATAATTGTCCATATGAGTTAATTACTCCATTGCCAAAAGAAAGTAACTTGTACTAGACTATAGCCATCCATGTTACAATTGGACAGATAATCAAGATGATTTTGGGTTAAGCATGAGAAATTATGGCAACAGGGAATTTGCAGCTTAAAGGCAACTTCTCCTTTTGCTTCAATGTTTTTAGAATTGCACCATGCATGGTCCATTGCATGGACAAAGATTGGGTGTTAACACTTTATTCAATAATCCCACGTTTTCGAGACCCAGTGAGAGGAAGCTTTCTGGTGACCAGCATTTTCTTCTTTTTTTTTCACGTTTTCTACCCTTCCACTGAAAAAAATCGTAACTTCAGACACATTATAATTTCAAATAGTCGTCTGCAAATACTTTCAATTTAGACAAGTCAAAAATTGTGTCCATTGGTAAAGAAATAACCCTTTACCACACAACCCCGACTTTTAATGACCCTAAGAAAGAAGCCTTTTGAAAACATTGTGGAAAAAGGAGAAAATGCTGGTAACCACTATTTTCTCCTTTTCCCACAATGTTTTCTACCCTTCCAAAAACAATTTTCAATTTTTCAATTGCATTTATTTTGTTGTCTGGAATTACTTTCAATTTCGACTGGTCTAAAATTTTGTCATTTGGTAGAGAGTTAAGTTGAAGTTAAGCATACCCTATATAGGTGTAGTATTGCTCTTTAGATGTTATTGAATTTTGACAGATTTGTTATTGATTCGGTCAAACTCTGGAAAAAATTAACTCAATAAATATGTAAATTTTATTCAGACTCGCTGTTTGAGAGATTTTGTTGAAATCAAGTGTGACAAAATAGAACATTGTGTAAAAAATATAAATCTGTATATTCCTTCGTTTACCCAGATGAACCGATGTAACCGTATAACTATATACATAATAATAATTAATGGATTTTTTTGGCCTTATCTACTTACATAAAGTGATCAAAGACAATATACATACAGAAAACTTTTATAGCTTTGCAACTGCCTAGTTTTGAAAAAATTGTGGCAAATTGCTCACAAAAAGCTTTGGTCACAATATTTTCACACATTTGTGTAGAACATCTAATGCAATTTCATGAAAATATAGTTGAAAAATAATTTCAACAACCCTGAAAGAGAATGGCTTTGAAAACATTGTGGGAAAAGGAGAAAATGCTGGTAACAAGTGTCTCCTTTTCCCACAATGTTTTCTCCTCTTTCAGAACTAAGTAACATCATTCAAGCCACAGTTAAATTGTATACACTTTCAATTTGTCTAAAATTCTGTCGTTTAGTAAGGAGTTGGAAGCTTTACACATTTCCTTGCAGGTCAAAATTGTATCTTTTTATCAGAGAAGGGTTGTCATACAGGTATTTTGTTTATTTAAGCTTTAATCTTGTCAACTCCCAAGTTTGTAAACTTACTTTCATTCAAATTCAGGACAATTTTACCATTGGAAATTGAGCCCTTCTCTAACTGATAAAATACTGTAACTCAATACTCCTTGCAGACTTTTGTTACCTTGCAACAAAAGAACAAAGTAAACATTGTGGCAAAAGGAGGAATAATTGACTTAACAAAATTATCAAATAGTGTTTTACGTTGCTTTCAAAATAATCAGTCATATCATGGCAACAGTTCACTGGCTCCTAATTTCCCAAAATTTACAAGTACTAGGCTCATGCTCTGCAGTGCCTTGTCCAAAGACACTCCATCAGGAGCATGATCAAACCCATCAGGTCAGAATTACTTATTCAACTCCTTAAGTACAGGACCCCTGCTCACAATGTCCTTGAGGAAAGATGCTTTTGAAAATTATGCAGGGTAGTCGATTGATGGAGTGTTTTGCACCGCTTTCAACATTATTTCAGTCATATCACAGCGACAGATATCTCATTCATGGAGGTTCTGGGTTTCACCAGTACTAGGCTAGGGCTCTGAAGTGTCTTGCCCAAGGACGCACCCACAAAAAACCCAGTGCATCCAGTTAGGCTCGAACCTGGGACCTCTGAATGCCCAAGTGGTTGTTTCGTGATCAGTGAGTATAACTATTTTCATGAGATGTGAGCATGATGTCATTTTAATTACTTGAATGTAGTAACCCCACACCATCGGCACATGTCACTGATCATGCAGCATTCCAACATGCCTTTGATAGAAGATTCCCTAAGAGGCTACATATCCCATTAAGTAATACCATTTAATCCTTAAAGCACCTTTCACAACTTTAGTTGCCTTTGCGGCCAGTGTAGATTTAGATCAGGCTGCACATTGTCAGGCTGCACAAAATGGGCAGCCTGATCTTTGATCTACACAAAGTCTGCTTTGCTGACACACTGTACACAAAAGCAACCATGAAACTGCAATCATTTGGGTTGTATTTCTAGGATGAAAATGTCTGATAGGTTTATGCGGTGCTTTAAAGGACTAAAAATATTTTTTTCCTACACTTCCTTTCCTTTTTACTGATAATTTGCTAGCTATTACATACTCTTACCTTATACAAATCATTAACTCTACCACACAATATGAGTTCTAGCGACCCTGAGGGAGAAGCCTTTTGAAAACATTGTGGAAAAGAAAATGCTGGTAACCAGCATTTTCTCCTTTTCCCACCATGTTTTCTACCCTTCCCAAAACAATTTCCGATTTTTCAATCACATTTATTTTGTCGTCTGCAAATGCTTTCAATTTAGACCAGTCTAAAATTTTGTCATTTGGTAAAGAGTTAATGAAACTTTGTTTGAAAAGTTTGGCATAGTTATTAACCTTTCAGGCTGCTAAGAGCAACTCGGGGTCCTTTTGTGGACAGTTTAGATTAAGATCAGACTGCAGAGAACATGCAGTCTGATCTTGGATCTACATTGTCCGATAAGCAGATATCCCCCCACCCCCCGTCCCCCCATTTTTTTTTTTTTTGAAATAACAACATTATGGTTTTTCACTATGGGCTTAAAAGCTTCATTTCACTTATTTAGCAGGTTAAGGGGTTAAAATCTGATTGGAATCTGTTTACAGCTGTTCAGGGTTAACTCTTTACCAAACGACAAAAATTTTAGACTGGTCCAAATTGAAAGCATTTACAGACGACAAAATAAATGTGATTGAAAAATTGAAATTTCTTTTGGAAAGGGTAGAAAAGATTGTGGGAAAAGGAGAAAATGCTGGTTACCAGCATTTTCTCCTTTTCCCACAATGTTTTCAGAAGGCTTCCTTCTCAGGGTTGTTAAAAGTCGGGATTGTGAGGTAAAGAGTTAAACACCTTAAAATCTAATCTTGATCCATACTTTCTGGAAAAGCAGAGTTTGCTGTTCCTGGCAGTCTAAGTGTTGTACTCGTAGTGCTGAACCCTAATTTAATTTGCTTACAGGGATAGTGTAGCTCAAGATCAGACAGCACAGAATGTGCAGTCTTATCTTGCATTTACACTGCCAGTTTCTTTACCAGGTATTTAGACACAAAGAAAGCTTTAAAATTTTCAATTTCTACATCATCAGTCCAGACTGAGAAACTCCACTTGATTTATTTAGCACTAAAAGGGTTAACCCTTCACCACACAACAAATTTTTAGCATTGTCAATATTGAAGGAACAATTCAAATGTTTTTTCAAATGATAGAACTTGTCCTTTAAATGATAGAAAACATTGTGGGAAGTGGAGAAAAGGCATGTTACCAGCATTTCCTCCTTTTCCCACAAAGTTTTCAAGAGTCTCCTTTCTCAGGGTTGTTAAAAACTCAGGATTGTGTGGTAAACACTAGCCTTTACCACACAATGTCACCTTTTAACTACCCTGGGAAAGAAGCCTTTTGCATTGCGGGAAAAGGACAAAGTTCTGCTTACCAGCATTTTCTCCTTTTCCCCCAATGCTTTCTACCCCATCAAAGAAAAATTGCACCATTTGAGCCAAACTGACATTATCGTCTGCAAATGCTTTCAATTTGGACAAGGCTAAAATTTTGTCATCTGGTAAAGGGTTAAACAAAGTACCACCTCTGAAGAGCATCTTCACAGAGAAGGCTCAACAATCATGTCCACAGGTATAATATGTATATATGAACTGATAAACACAGGTAAACGGTAGATAAAATAGCTTGATTTCTTATCTCTGTCCCAACATTTATTGATTGAATGTTAAGTACTTATTAAATTGTAACCATACATTTCTTCAAAAGGAACAAGTCTGAACCATATTCTCTGCCTCATTCAGAGATTTATTCATTGATGTTTGTTAAACCCTTTACCACACAATCCCAACTTTTAACGACCCTGAAAAAGAAAGCTTTTGAAATTATTGTGGGAAAAGGAGAAAATGCTGGTAACCAGCATTTTCTCCTTTTCCTACAATGTTTTCTCCCCTTACCAAATCAAAGTTCTGTTTTTGAGTCACCTTTATTTTGTCATCTGCAAATGCTTTCAATTTGGACCAGTCTAAAATTTTGTCGTTTGGTAAAGAGTTACAGACATTTTCATCACTATTTCAATCATATGATTAAGTTTACCGTGTTTGCTCCAATGTTTCCACACAACACCCTTTCAGACAGTTTCTATGCCACCAGTTGCTTTCCACATAAACATTGTCAAAAGAATGATCCGGAACAAGAGAAGCATGAATCCTGTTGCAGGTAGGCTATAATATGTTCAGGTTTAAAATTCAAAAGGTTCTTGGGTCCTGCCTGGCTCACTGGTAAAGCCTAGGACTCATAACCTGGAGACCCCAGGTATGAGTCTCACTGGAAGCATTAGGATTTTCATGGGAGTGTCCTTGGGCAAGACACTCCAGAGCCCTAGCCTAGCACTGTTGAATCTCAAGACATACAAGAACAAAAGAGCTGTCACCAAGGTATATCTGAAATAATGTTGAAAGTGGCATTAAACATCTTTCAATCAAAATGACCTACTGTTATCAAAGCAATGGCCATTTCAGAAAAAGGGGAAAAACTGTAACAAAAGCATTTTAATTGTTATCTGCCCCTGTTGTTTGGGTTCCCCTTTTAATAGTTAAGAACTTTTCCAAGTTTAAAGTTAAAATCTTCAGTCGTGACAGAGATACTATAAAGCATCAAATTTTTTTGCACTATGACGCAGACCATGATGGTGCAGATACAGCCAAGGCTATGACAACACCTTGATGTTTATGAAAAAAGCCGAGCAAAAATTGCCGGTTTCTTTCAATGTTTTCTACAGGCTTCTTCCTTGGGGTTGTCTAAACTCGGGATTATGCAGTGAAGGATTAAAACACACCATTGCAATGCCACCTCATTGTTGATTAACCCTTTCCCAAACGACAAATTTTAGACTGGTCCAAATTGAAAGAGTTTGCAGATGACAATTTTAAATTTGATGAAAATGGCAGAAAGTTATCAAAAAGGGTAGAAAACACTGTGGGAAACGGAGAAATTGCTCGTTACGAGCAATTTCTCCTTTTCCCACAGTGTTTTCAAAAGACTTGTACTGCAGACACGTGAAAACCAGGGCTTGTTTGGGAAAGGGTTAATTCCTTACCAAATGACAACTCTTTAGAGTAGTCCAAATTGAAAGCATTGTGCAGACAACACGAATGTAACTAAAGAATTGCAATTCATTTTGGAAGGCTAGAAAACATTTTTGGCAATTGAGAAAATGCTAGTTACCAGCATTTCTCCTTTCACACAATGTTTTTAAAAGGCTTAACTCTTTACCACACCACAAAATTTTAGACTGGTCCAAATTGAAAGCACTTGCAGACGACAAAATAAATGCAAATGAAAAAGTAAAACTTGTTTTGGGAAGGTTAGAAAACATTGTGGGAAAAGGAGAAAATGCTGGTTACTAGCATTTTCTCCTCTTCCCACAATGTTTTCAAAAAGCTTCTTTCTCAGGGTTGTTCAAAGTCGGGATTGTGTGGTGAAGGGTTAAGTCACACGGTCGTTAAAAGTCCGGATTGTGTTAACCCATTACCACACAAAAACATCAGAGACTTTTCCAAACCCAAAGCATGTGCAGACAACAAATTAAATGTGGCTAAAATTGTTGAAGTTGTCTTTGATTGGCTGGAGAACATTGTGGGAATAGGAGAAAATGCTGGTAACCAGCATTTTCTCCTTTTCTCATAATGTTTTCAATGGCCTTCTTTCTCAGGGTCATTAAAATTTAGGACTGTGTGGTAACGGATTAAGTCATCAGAGAACTTTGAGGTACTTCAACTCTTTACCACACAATCCCAAGTTATAATGAACCTTAGGGAAAAGGCTTTCGAAAACATTTTGGGAAAAGGAGAAAATGCTCGATGCCAGTATTTTTCCCCATCTCCAACATTGTTTTCTACTCTTTCATACACAAATTTCATCATTTTTAGCAACATTTAATTTGCCGTCTGCAAAATTTGTCAATTTTGACAAGTCTGAAATTTTGTTCTTTGCAGGTAACAAGTCAAGCAAGAAAATTTCATATGATTCTACAGATAAGATCACACTGTATTTTCTGTGCTGTCTGTACTTCATCTTTGGCTCATCATCAATATTAAATACTAGCAAAATTTCGTACACTTATTGCATGCTATTTAGGAGTTCACATCAGGTTATTAACCTCAAACCCTAGTTCTTATCCTTCAACATCAACTGATCTTCTGTTCTCCAGTTTCATTCATTACAAAACAAAACTTTGTCTTAACCCTTTACCTAACAATTCCGAGTTTTAACAACCTTGAAAAAGAAGCCTTTTGAGAACATTGTGGGAAAAGGAGAAAATGCTGGTAACCAGCATTAAATATTTTCTCATATTCCCGCAATGTTTTCTACCCTATCCAAGCCAGACTTTATCATTTGAGACACACTTAGATTGTCGTCTGCACATGCTTTCAATTTGGACAAGTCTAAAATTTTGTCATTTGGTAAAGAGTTAAAATACCTGAGGAAAAAAATTTAGACTACATATAGGCAAAATTAAAAGCATTTGCAGACAAATGTGGCTTAACCCTTTCCCAAACGACGTATTTTGGACTGGTCCAAATTGAAAGAGTTTGCAGACAACAATTTTGAATTCGATGAAAATGGCAGAAAGTTCTCCAAAAGGGTAGAAAACACTGTAGGAAAAGGAGAAATTGCTCGTTACGAGCAATTTCTCCTTTTCCCACAGTGTTTTCAAAAGACTTGTACTGCAGACACGTAAAAACCAGGGCTTGTTTGGGAAAGGGTTAAAATCAAAATTTTGGGGGGGAAGGGAAGAAAACATTGTAGTTGCCAGCATTTTCTCCTTTTCCTACAATGTTTTCAAAAGCCTTGTCCTCGGGATCGTTAAAGCTCATGATTGTGTGGTAAAGGGTTATTAATGCTGTCAATTTGGACCAATTTACTGTATCAGTGGTTAAGCCTAAGCTCTGTCATGTGATCTTCCTTAACGCTCTACCATACAATCCTGGATCCTCAAGATTCTTGAAAAGAAGGCTCTTCAAAATATAGCGGTGGTGGGAAAAGGAGAAAACACTGGTAACCAGCATTTTCTTCTTTTTCCACAATGTTTCTACATTTTCAAAAAATAAATCTCATCACCTGAGTCATGTTTAGTTACTGCATTCAATAAGGACAAGTCTAAAATTGTGTTGTCTGGTAAAGAGTCAAAACTAGTATTTTTTTCAATGGCTGGTATTCTTCTATAATGATAATTATACCTTTCGTCATAAACTGAAAGTGCATGCAAATGTGCTACAGATTAATGAATTTATTACCAAGCTCAAAAAGTTTGATACCAGGTGAGGTCTGTATTCACCAACCGCTCTTAAGAACATTACTAGTCTTATTCTCTAGAATTTTCTAAATTTGGAAGTAACACAACCTCTGATTGGCTAAACCAAATGGTTATGCCAAACCAAATGGTTATGCCAAGCCAATCAGAAGTTGTGTTACTTTAAAATTTAGAAAATCCCAGATAAAGACTAAGAATGTTCCATGAATGGTTGGTGAATACAGCGCCAGAGCTGAGCCGAGTAGCTCAGTTGGATACTTCGAGGGTTGATAAATTTTGCAAAATTGCATCAAACCCCCTTTTCACAGAGCATATTATAATGGCTACAAAATTACTACAAATTGACCCTTTACCAATCAGTCCATAGTTTCAACTACCCTGAAGATGACTTTAGAAAACATTGTGGGAAAAGGAGAAATTGATTGAAACAATAAACTTCTCTTTTTCCCCATTATGTTTTCTGCCCTTTCGGCAGACAACTTCTCTGCTATGTCAGTTAACTTCAACTCTTTTGTAATGTTTAAGAATGTCATCTACCCATACTTTCAATTTCAAAGAGTCTTAAATTTCATGTTTGGGGAGGAGTTGGTTTGTCAAAATAGCACTTTGAGAACATATCACATGTGATTAAATTGAAGACTTGTCTCTAAAAGGTTAGAAAACATTGTGGGAAAAGCAGAAAATGCTCGTTACCAGCATTTTCTCCTTTTCCCTCAATGTTTTCAGAGGCCTTCTGAGGAGTTATTTAAAACTCGGATTGCCTGTTGAGGATTAACACTGGAAGTGCAGCTAAAACTAACCCAGTCACTACATGATCTCATATTTTACCAAATAAACCTACACATGAATTAATCACTGACCTTACTCGACACCTGAAGTCAGAAGTACAGTACAATCCTCCTGTAACCTGTTACCCAACAAGATACATTGTAATTTCACACAAACTTAATGAATTTCTACCTGACCATAATGTAATTTTATTTATGCACCTGGAAAATATCTTCTCTTCTTAACACAATATTTTTTTTTACCCTTTCACCGGAGACGAATGATATCATTTGCTGTACTTCTACGTGATCATCTGCAAATGCCATTCACCTGGCCGGATAGCTTAGTGGTTAGCATCTCGGACTCATGACCGGTGGTTATGAGTCTGATACCCAGTTGTTGTCTCTTCTTCACACAGTATTTTTTTACCCTTTTCACGGAGACAAATGACATCATTTGCTGTACTCCTACTTGATCATCTGCAAATGCCATTTGCCCGGCCAGATAGCTTAGTGGTTAGCATCTCTGACTCATGACGGTGGTTATGAGTCTGATACCCAGTTGAGACAAACTTTCTTTCCCGCCATTTTTTGGCTCTCACCTTAAATGCACGTGAGAAAGGTAACAGTGGCTTGGAAAGGAAGTTGTGTCAGTACTGGTGTGAGAAAGCCAGGAAGGTGCACTGACAGCCGTAATACAACCTAAGCTGTTAAAACTGCAGCTTTAAACTCCAATACAAATAAAGAAAGCAAATGCGTTAACTCTTTACCACACAATCCCGAGTTTTAATGACCCTGAAAGAGAAGGCTTCTGAAAACATCATGGGAAAAGGAGAAAATGCTGGTAACCAGCATTTTTGCCTTTTCCCTCAATATTTCTACTCAATCATAGACAGAAATGAACATTTGAGCTATGTTTAACCCTTAAGCTGCTAAATGCAACCCACTGACCTTTTGCGGACAGTGTAGATCAAGATCAGACTGCACAGAACATGCAGTCTGATCTTTGATCTACACTGTCCGATACGGTATTTTCTTTCCAATGAAATCAACATTTAAACCGCTATGTTTGGGCTTTTAGTATTGAGTAGAAATTTGCGTTTCATTTATTCAGCAGCTTAACCCTTTCCCAAACAAGCCCTGGTTTTCACGTGTCTGCAGTACAAGTCTTTTGAAAACACTGTGGGAAAAGGAGAAATTGCTCGTAACGAGCAATTTCTCCTTTTCCCACAGTGTTTTTTACTCTTTTTGAGAACCTTCTGCCATTTTCATCAAATTTAAAATTGTCATCTGCAAACTCTTCCAATTTGGACCAGTCCAAAATTTGCCATTTGGGAAAGGGTTAAGTGTTAATTTGTCGTCTGCAAATGCTTTCAATTTGGTCCAGTCCAGAATTTTGTCGGTTGGTAAAGGGTTAACTCACTACCAAACAATTGTGTGTTTTATTGACCCAATGAACAAAGGCTTGCAGAAAATATTGTGGAAAAAGGAAAATCAGCATTTTATCATGAGCAACTGTATCATTTTTGTGGCATTTGTCGAAGACAATGCCACTATGAGTTCAATACGGTATTTTGAAAATCATGTATCGTAGTTTGTGCAAAACCGAAGGAAGTAAACCCAATTAAACTCAGTTTTTCTAAGACAAATAAGTGTTTTGGTAGCACTCAGATATATGATTAAGAGAGGCGTATTAAAAGAAACTGGATAAGGCTATCGATCATGGGAATACTTCTGTTTTTTGTTGAAAATATCTAAAACCGCTACGGCCTTCTATTGGCGCAATGATACACACAACCTTTGTCTCCTGACCATGTTCGTCCCAAAACCAGTTCGTCCCTAGGCTTGTTCGTCCCATGGGTTGTACGTTCGGGCTTGTTCGTCCCACATTATTGTTTGTTTATTTTTCAAATTATTAATTCCACACAATGGCTCCTTTGACAAATGCCACACCAGTGCTTTCAACGCTTTGATTTTTTTTTAAATCTGATCAATTGAGTCACACTTAATTTCACACAAGCTAATGATTTCAATGTGGATAAATTTTTTCGTCTGGTAAAGAGTTAAATGTCACAGATGTGCCTCCAGTTTTGTTGTCTGGTTTAACCCTTTACCATACAATCCCGCCTTTTAACGACCCCAAGGCAGAAGCCTTTTGAAAACATTGTGGGAAAAGGAGAAAATGCTGGTAACCAGCATTTTCTCCTTTTCCGACAATGTTTTCTACTCTATCAAAGACAAATTTCGTCATTTGAGCCACTTTTAACCCTTTCCCAAACGACAAATTTTGGACTGTCCAAATTCAAAGAGTTTGCAGACGACAATTTTAGATTTGATGCAAATGGCAGAAAGTTCTCAAAAAGGGTAGAAAACACTGTGGGAAAAGGAGAAATTGCTCGTTACGAGCAATTTCTCCTTTTCCCACAGTGTTTTCAAAAGACTTGTACTGCAGACACATGAAAACCTGGGCTTGTTTGGGAAAGGGTTAATATGGCGTCTGCAAATGCTTTGAATTTAGACCAGTCCAAATTATTGTCATATGGGAAAGGGTTAAAACGTAAAGAAGTTCACTGAGAAAGGAGTGCTAACAATATTTCAAGGTGGGAAGATGTATTTCTAGAATGTGGAAGACAATGTGGGATAAGGGGCAACTGTTTGTAACAAGTAAAGCTGCTCCTTTCTATTTCTCCTTTTCCTCTTGTTTTCAGCTGCCAGCAAAGTAGAAAGTCATACATGTAATTGTATGGTTTTAGAAAAGGAAGAAAATGCTGGAAACCAGCATTTGTTTTTTCATCCTTCTACAATGTTTTCCATCCGTTCAGAAATACAAACCTACATTTTGAGACAAATTTAATTTGTCGTTTGCAAAGGTTTTCAATTTGAGCAAGTCTATTACTCAGTCATATGACAGTAGTCTATCTAACAAAGTCATATGGCAGAGCTATAGAAAACTTACTTTCTCTACTTCATGAAGACAGTAAGATAATGTGAACAATTTTATAGGGATTTTATAGTGTTTTTTTCTGCTTTCAACAGTATTTCAGGTAAACTTCTGACACATGTCACTTTCTCTTGCCTTTTCTGGGTTTCACAAGCACAAAAACTAGACTGGGACCGAGTAGAGCATTGCCCAAAGATACTTCCAAGTAAACAGCACGAGTGGAAATCTACAGTCCTTTTTGATGCTTTATACTGTACCACACAATCCTGAGCATTAGGAAGACCAAGGAAGAATGCTACTTAACCCTTTCCCAAACGGCAAATTTTGGACTGGACCAAATTGAAAGAGTTTGCAGACGACAATTTTAAATTTGATGAAAATGGCAGAAAGTTATCAAAAAGGGTAGAAAACACTGTGGGAAAAGGAGAAATTGCTTGTTACGCGCAATTTCTCCTTTTCCCCCAGTGTTTTCAAAAGACTTGTACTGCAGACATGTGAAAACCAGGGCTTGTTTGGGAAAGGGTTAAAATACTGAGGGGACAGAGGGAAAATACTGTTAACTCTTTACGAGAAAACAAAACTTTAGCCTTGTCCAAATTGAAAGCATTTGCAGACGACAATTTCAGTGTGGCTCAAATGGTGCAAATTTGCTTTGATGGGGTAGAAAACATTGTGGGAAAAGGAGAAAATGCTGGTTACCAGCATTTTCTCCTGTTCCCACAATGTTTTCAAAAGGCTTCTTTCCAGGAGGCGTCAAAAGGCACCATTGTGCAGTAAAGGGTTAACCTGCATTTACTCCTTTTCCTACAGTATTTTCTACCCTTTCAGAAACAAATCACATCATTTGAGTTATACTTTCTTTGTAGTCTGCAATTTCTTCCTTTTCCTACAGTATTTTCTACCCATTCAAACACAACTTAATCTACATTGTTAGAGTTACATTCAATGTATTTGTCATCAGCAATTTTTTGTTTCAATTTAGGAAGCTTAAAATTTCGTTGACAATTAAAAAATCCATGTCATTCAATCAGAAGAAACTTTTCAAGGTAATCATGTACAATGAAGACAAACCTAACTTACAGGGACATCTTGGGGGTCACTTTAGAATAATGACCAAAGTTTCAGGACCGATTCCTCATATCATAAAAGGGCATATATATAATCTTCCAAGAACGTGGAAAGGGTATTAGCGTAATTCTACTGAATTTGGGGTCGGCCGAGTAAAGCTGAATTACGGAAAATAGGTTTTGGTAAATCAACTTGCTAAATAAACCCAATGACCCTAAACCGTTCCAGATAAAAGATTTTGTACAATGTTTCAAATTCCCAATATGATATTCAATAAACATTTGATTACATTCATTTTACTAAAAAAAAATCAAAATACATACAGAAAATTTACCCTTTACCAAATAATACCTTGTTTTAACAATCATGTGGAAGAATGCTTTTGAAAACATTGTGGGAAAAGGGAGAAAATGCTAGTAACCAGCATTTTCTCCTTTTTCCAATGTTTTCCACTCTAACAAAGGCAAATCTCATCATTTGATACACATTTGTTGTCTCCAAATACTTGCATTTTAGGTAAGTCTGAAGTGTTGTAATCTGGTAAAGAGTATAGCATACCATATAAAGAAACTGCAGGTCTTACCATATTGTCAGCATTAGTGATCGTGTATAATTATTCATGTATTCTAGTTGCGATACTATGGGTCATTATTACCATTTAACTCAGTACCAAACAACTTAATTTGATTGGTCCAAAATGGCAGCATTTGCAGAAGACATTAAATAAATATTGATCAGGTGGTAACATTTGTCTGTGATAGGATAGAAAACATTCTGGAAAAAGGAGAAAATGCTGGTAACCAGCATTTTCTCCTTTTCCCACAATGTTTTCAAAAGGATTTTCCTCAGGGTCATTAAAACTCAGGATTGTGTGGTAAAGGGTTAAACTAATTTGTGGCAGACAACTTCGAAAAAAAAAAAAAATCCCTGTAGATTATGGATTGTTAAAATGAATAAATACACAAATGTTTATGAAAATGTTGACCAAAAGAGACACACCTCATGATACACGCAATGTCTCCTTTTCCCAAAAGGTTTTAGGTCATCTGCTCATGGCAGATTTAATGTGTTAAATTACGGTAGATCCATTTCTTTTAGAAGTCATTTCTATTAATGGGTGGGATCTAATCTCAATTTTATACACTATCATCTACAAAATCAATTATCAAAAACTATCAATCACACCATTAAGTAATAGATCAAGATCTAGTGAAATTTCAATTTTAAAGTTTCAAAAATCAAGAAATTTTCAATTTTCTGATGGGATTCGTGTTCAGTGGGTAAAGGGATGTAAAATACTCAGAAGAAGATCGGGTCACCAAACTATACACAGTTAGAACAATACGATACCCATTTGAAATAAACAAAAGATCTGTCTCGGCTGTCACTTAAAATCTTATTATCAAGAATAAATCACAGTGGAATTTGTTGTAGTTACTTCCCTTGGACCGTAAAGTGCTACCGTAAATTCACTACACACTTGTCGGCTGCCCGGTTTATCCGAAACACTACGGTACGGATGAATCAAACAGAAAGTACAAAATTTCTAAGTTTTACCTTTTAAAGTCTGTTTCAGTTTGTACAGAAATCTGAAGATCCGTGGCCAGATTTGACCAGTTTATATCCATAGGTTAAACTAGTGTACCCGTCAACTTTTAATTCTCCGTTTAATAACGTCTGTAATTGAAACAACTGTTCAGCGTCCGTTTCTTTTGTGATAATTTCCTTCTTAACTGTCAATTATCCAATAAATAAAACAAGTCAGCTACAAAAATGTGCAACAAAATCACTTTCAATGGCAAACAATTCACTGTCCGATCCGCTAGATAGGTAACAAAGTTTATTGCTATTTATCTGATTAAGCGTTTAAGTGATACCTGTTAACAAAATGACTATCAATCTAAAGCTAACAGAGAGCTATGCAGGTGTCTCAATATTAGTGTGTAAACACAGTCAGCGTTGTAAATATCCTAAAAATCCATACACTCGCTAAGTACGTTCAGTCAATATCTAGCGGCAGGCAGACAGTAACAAAGGCTGGCTACTCGCTTGAGAAGTTCAATGAAGATTATTGGGCAAAATAAACAGATGAAATGGCAAACAGAATATCAATATTAACACGGTAATCTTTGTTAAAAATGATTTGCTGACTCGGTTTGGGCAGTTTGTTTAGATCAACACAATGGTATTGTAACACAGGGCTAATTTAAAATATCGGGAAAAGTTTAATGTGGAGGGATATCATGAAGTAATTTCCATCTTTTTTAATTATCCTATACCGGCTAGGACTGCGCTTTGGGGAAGTTGAAAAGAATTAGCCTGTTCGACTCTTAACTGTCAAAACACTATCTTGCTTATTGTTTTTTTTATGGTCTTTTTTTTCCTGCGATATTATTATTCGATTTAAAAAGGTGTTAGATCAAGATCTATCTCCGCCGTTTACTTTTAACCCTTAGGCTGCTTATCGCGACCCACTAACCTTTTGCGGACAGCGTAGATCAAGATCAGACTGTACAGAACGTGCAGTCTGATCTACACTTTCCTAGAAGGAGATATCTTTCCTCCAACAGTACCTTTGAAGCAAGAAAGTTTTGGGCTTATACTATCGGTTTGAACGTTTCATTTCTTTTATTCAGCAGGATAAGGGTTAATGATCAGATATTTGCAACAGACATCCAAAGTTTATTTTGGTGTTATCAAGACATTGCTCTACGAGCGCAACAAATTACTTTTTCAGTCTCAATTCCTCTTCAAACATTATATCTTAAAAGTTTCCTTACTTCATAATTTCTCTGGGTTTTTGTCTTGACCCTTTCCCAAACAAGCCCTGGTTTTCATGTGTCTGCAGTACAAGTCTTTTGAAAACACTGTGGGAAAAGGAGAAATTGCTTGTAACAAGCACTTTCTCCTTTTCCCACAGTGTTTTTCTACCCTTTTTGAGACCTTTCTGCCATTTTCATCAAATTTAAAATTGTTGTCTGCAAACTCTTTCAATTTGGACCAGTCCAAAATTTGTTGTTTGGGAAAGGGTTAATGCCTGCAACCCCAATTAATGATGTTCACCAAAATGATTGATGCAGCCATTGTGCGTTTAAAAACTGCTATCCACTGCTGCATCACCTCAAACAAGATTTTTGACTCTTCCACTACTGCCAACAGTTGCAGCCGACTAATGTGGCAAAGGTGACGGATTTTTGTCCTTGACAGTCACTGTGGACCAAGAAGAAAATGCTGGATACCTGCATTTTCTTTATTTCCTATTGTGTATTCAAATTTAAGGTTTCTTCCTAAACAATGTAAACAATATATGAGCCATGCTCTGTGAAAAGGGGGCTTAATATATCTGCAAAAAGTATCGACCTATGTCAGCCTGTGCAGGCTGACATGGGTCGAAACTTTTTTATTATTGGTCAATTTTCTGTATGTCCAAGGACCAGTCTACCTCGTGATTTAATCGGTTGTTAGACAATATAAAATTTATGGATCCACTTTTAAGTGATGACTTCCTTGGTACTGTACATTACGGAGATGTATCAAGCCTCGTTTTGCCAGAGCATGGCTCATACAATTGTTTGTTTGGTACAGGGTCCACCTCGGCAGCAGGTAGCTTACAAAAACGGCGGGGAGGGGGAGAGAAGAGCCACCACCGCCCACCCCACCCCTGCTGTTCAACTACCGTAACTATTTTGAGACCCTTGCATCAGTTCCTAGCAAGTGCTTTGCTTTTCCTAGCAAATGTTCAAAGACTGTAAGAGTCCAAAGAAATATTCAGTGTTCTGCCAACATTTTTTTAGACCGGGGACTAAAGTTACTCTTCAATAAACTTTGAAGACATTGGAAATATTGTTAACTCCTTACCAAACAATAAAACTGGACTCATCCAAATTCAAAGCATTTGCAGACAACACAACAAATGTGGCTCACAATGAAGGATTTGCCTTTGAAAGGCTAGAAAAGGAGAAAATACAGGTTACCATCATTTTCATTTTCCTATACAACAATATTTTCACAAGCTATCTTCTTCTGGGTCACTAAACCTTGGGATTGTTTTGTAAAGGGTCATTAGAAGGATAAAGGCATTCAAGACTAATGGTCAGATAAATTTGAGCCATGCTCTGTGAAAAAGCGGGCTAAATGCATCTGCAAAAAGTATCGAGCCAGGTCACCGCAGTCCGTGCAGGCTGACCTAGGCCAAAACTTTTTGCTATCGGTCAAATTTCTGCATGTCACAATACGAGTCTACCTCATCATTCAGTTGGTTGTAAGACAAAAGTGGATTTTATGGATCCCCAATTATGTAATGACTTGCTTGATAAAATACATAACGGAGATGCATTAAACCCCCATTTGCCAGAGCATGGCTCATTTGAAAGGGACAAAGTCCCTCTGATATGCACTATGATAGGACAGTTTTTTTTTCTTTTCTTATTCAGTCTTATTCAATAGAAAATGTTTAAGAATTTCTACCAACCCAAACCACTGATGTACAAATGACCACATGACAAACTACCTTGATCAAAGTATCTTGACTGCCTGAAGATCAGTCAGTCCTCAGATCCAGAGCACTAGGATGCAGGTTCAAGAAAGTGGGTCATACCAAAGGGTATAAAACAGAGATAGCAAAGTATTCCCGCCTTGGCACTCGGGGTTTCACACAATTACCTCCTGTAGACAACTTGATAATTTTATGGCAAAATAAAAGCTTCCTCATATTGATAAATTTCCCCTGGAATGAATCTTACACATAAAGCACAGTCTGATCATGTTCTTCACTGTCTGCATAAGCAACTTAATCAAAGTTAACACTTAGATATTGAAATTAATGCTATGCCAATGGGTTAACCCCTTTAAATACCAGATGACCCGAGGGGAATACCTCTGAAATTATTGTGGGAAAAGCAGAAAATGCTTGTAACCAAAGTTTTCTCATTTTCCCACAATGTTTTCTACTCTTGCAAAGAAACATCTCCTACTTTGAGCCACATAAACTTTGTTATTTGCAAAGACTTCCATTCTTGACAAGTCTAAAAATTTGTCCGTCTATTGTGTTAACCTTACAAAAAGCTATATTAATAAATGAGTGTGGCATAGGATGAATGTCTATGACTTCATCCTGGCAGTATTTTACAAGTTAGCCAGATATATATTGGACAAATTACTCTGATATACAAGACACCAAAACTTCTCCTATTTGCTTACTACAGTGTACTTTGACAAGTGTAAAAGCTGCCAATGAAGACATCAGATTAGACTGGTTCCCTCATTAACAAAATATTAGATTAGACTGGTACTCTCGTTAACAAAATATTTAGATAAGTGATGAGGGTTGCCTAAGCATATAAAATAGACGCAAACACATTTTTTCTTCTCTCTCTTCAGATAAAAGAATGCCAGTCAGGAAAGACTTCATTCTGTTTACACTTTCACCATTGTCCTAGCCTAGTTCATCAAGGCAGGATGAGAGTCATAGAATGGTAAGAGTCAAATAGTTTCTATAATCCAAGATAAAGATGCACAATGTGTTTATTTTAACCCTTTACGTACAATCCTATGATTTAACCATATCATTTCAAAGACGGAAATCATCTTTCAAGCTAAATTCAGTATGTCGTCTGTAAGTGCTTTGAATTTGGGCCAGTCTAAATTTTAGTCCCTTGGTAACGAGTCAACCCTTTGCCAGACAAGCAAACTTTAGAATCAACCAAATTCAACATATTTGCAGACAACAAAATTAATGCAGCTCAAAAGATGGTTTCTGGCTGTGGTACAATACAAAACATTTTGAGAAAGGAGAAAATCCTGGTTATCAGCATTTTCTCCTCTTCCCAAAATGTTGTCAAAATCCTTTTTCCTCAGGGTCAGTAACTCGGGTTTGTGTGATAAAGGATTGAGGGTATATATTCGTGTAAGCCTTTTAACCCTTTACCACACAATCCCAACTTTTGACGACCCTGAAAGAAAAGGCTTTTGAAAACATTGTGGGAAAAGGAGAAAATGCTGGTAACCAGCATTTTCTCCTTTTCTCACAATGTTTTCTACCCTATCAAAAAGAGAAATAATTATTTTAGCAACATTTAATTTGTCGTCTGCAAATGCTTTCAATTTTTTCCATTCCAAAATTTTATCGTTTGGTAAAGAGTTCATGTATCCTGACCAGCCAGCATACCTGAAGTGGTAAAGAATAGGACTTGTAAACATCAAGTCTTAATGCCATTTGAGGGCGTGGGTTGGAGACCCTCGGCTTGCCATTTAAAATTACTGATACTTTATTTGATGAGATGTAAAACCATGGTCCGGTGTGACAGTGTGAGACATCAAGCATGTTAAAGAATCAGCCATAACTTAGTAATGCTTCGTCCTAAGCCTTGCAATGTGGCTTTCCCACCTGCCTAACATATTAACTAACAGCCTTCTGATATGTTGCTCATGTGGGCGACTGGTGGCAAGGATGAAATGAAGGAAAAATCAATCAATGTATGCCCCAACAGTTTATATAGATGTATTTCACTGAAATAATGACTGTAGGTGAGGAAGCAGTCATGATTTTCTCAAACCCAGAAAGCAGCCAGTGGCTAGGAAAGGGTTTTAAACATACCATTGGTATAGAAACACATTGAGAAGTGGACTGGCTTTGGTGACTAACGTAAATACCATTACAAACTAAGACAAGATGATTGAAATTATAGAACAAAAACAAGCAAAACAAGCATTCTGATAGTATTGCATAGCAATACACAGTCCCCTATCGGCCATATGTATCGCTGGCATGTCAGTGAAATTTTTAAAGTCCAAGGCCCGTAAATGCGTCAAAAAGCAGTGGAGCGGGACGAAACTCGAACTTGATGTGTAAGTCATGGTGGTTGATGTACACACCAAAAATCAGCTCTATATGTAGCAGCGTTTAGAAAAAAAGTGCAGAAAAATGTTTTATCAGTGAAATTTTGTAAGTCCAAGGCCCGTAAATGCGTCAAAAAGCAGTGGAGCGGGACAAAACTCGAACTTGATGTGTAAGTCATGGTGGTTGATGTACACACCAAAAATCAGCTCTATATGTAGCAGCGTTTAGAAAAAAAGTGCGGAAAAATGTTTTATCAGTGAAAGATGGACAGACGGATGGACAGAGTGCAAACCTAAAGTCCCCTTCGGCTTTGCCGGTAGGGGACTAATAAACTTTAAATGAACACAAATGCATCATGCTCTGTGAAAAGGGGTTTAATGCATCTACAAATAGTATCCATTGATGTCAGCCTGCACAATCCCTGCAGACAGACATGGGTGGGTAAGTTTTAAGATTTAAAAATTTTCTTCATGTCCAAGGCCGGTTCTACCTTAACCCTTAAGCTGCTAAGCGCGACTCGCTGACCTTTTGCGGACAGGGTAGATCAAGATCAGACTGCACAGAACAAGCAAAAAATTTACAAAAAAAAAAAGTTTTGATTCATGTTGGCCTACCTGGAATGTGCAGGCTGACATGGGTCAATACCTTTTGCAGATGCATTAAGCCTCCTATTCACAGAGCATGGCTTAATTATTTTTTTCTTTAATCAGACTTCACAAATTTTCCTGTGTGATTTCCAGTTCATTATCCTTCTTCTACCCTTAACTCGCTGACCATTGTTTCGACGATGGTTATGTGGGATAGCAGCCAGTGGCTTGGAAAGAATATTGTGCGGAGTACTGGTAAAAGAAACTCCAGGATAGCATGGATAGGTGCACTGGCCGCCGCGATATAACTGAAATAATGTTGAAAACGGCTTTAAACACCATACAATCAATCTACCCTTAACTCACTACTGTACAAATGACTCTCTTTCAAGACACAATTTTGGATGTTTTGAGATTTGTTTAGTAGCTCCTTTTCCAAAATTAGTTTACATACAATCATAGAATAACATTTTTCCTTCCTTCAAATTTTTATCCTTTTGTTTGATTTCTATAGTTCTGGATTATTTCAACTCTTTCCCATATGACAACATTTTACACTGGTCAAAATTGAAAGCATTCGCAGATGAGAAATTAAATACTAATCAGATGATAAGATTTGTCTCTGATATGATAAAAAAAATTATGGGAAAAGGAAAAATAAATGCTGGTTACCATCATTTTTTCCTTTTCGTACTATGTTTTCAATGGCCTTTTTTCCCAGCGTTGTTGAAAATCTGGATTGTTTGGTAAGAGTTTAAAGTCAGCCAATACAGACACTGGTTGACTCTTTACCAGATGATGGAATTTTAGTCTTGTTCATATTGATAACTTTTGCAGATGAAAAAGTAAACTTGACTAAAAAACCGAAATATGTCTTCTGAAGTGAAGAAAACATTGTGGGTAAAGGAGGAAAAGCTTGTTATCAGCATTTTTTCCTCTTCCAAAACTAAAGATCATTTCAGGGTCGTCAATACTTGGGATTCTTTGATAAACAGGTACATGTCATGGGTTAAAAATCATGGGAAGTTTTACTATCATAGAAACTGTTATGTTTCGATTTGTCAAATGGAGGTGGCTGAGGAAAGAAAAGAGAAATCCCCATCGATATTAATCGTTTACCAAACAGTACCATGTTTTAACTCTTTACCATACTACGAAATTTTAACATGGTCCAAATCAAAAGAATTTGGAGACAGCAAGTTAAATGTTATTCAGAACATAAAATTTGTCTCTCATAGGGTAAAAAACATTGTGGCAAAAGAAGGATATGCTAGTTACCAGCATTTTCTTCTTTTCCCAAAATGTTTTCAAAACCCTTTTTTTCATAAGCATTGTTAAAAGTTGTCATTTAGTGGTAAAGGGTTAACAACCCCGAGAAGGAGCCCTTTTGAAAACATTGTGGGAACACGATTATCTCCCTTTCCAACAATGCTCTGTACATACTCTTTTATAGACAAATCCCATCATTTGAGAAACAATTTATTTGTCCCCAGCCCCAGCCATACTTTTGACCTAGGCAAGTCTTAAATTTTGTCATCCGACTTAAACCCTTTACCACGTAATCCCAAGATTTAATGACCCTGAGCAAGATGCCTTTTGAAAACATTATGGAACTAGAGCTATCACTAAAAGTGATCATACCCCCCCACCAGCTCCTTGTCACAAAACAGCTCTTTGTCAAAGAATGCAGAATGGTTTCGTAAAAAAATAAGAGTTGAAAAAAAAGTGGGAAAAGAGTTATGGTATTTGTAAACTGCGCTTCTCATTAATGTGGTCTATCTGTATATGAAGTTTGATGTCACTAGCTTAAATGATTCAGAAGTTATGCCCCGGACAAATATCCAAAGTTAAAACTTACAAAGGGCAATAACTCAAAAAATAAATGGAATAGAGTTACTGTTCTTGTACACTGCACTTCGCCTTATAGTGATCTATCTGTGTGTGAAGTTTGAAGTAATAAGCTTCTATACTTTGGAAGTTATGCCCTGGACAAAAATCCAAAGTTAAAATTTACAAAGGGCAATAACTCAAAAAATAAATGAAATAGAGTTACTGTTCTTGTACACTGCACTTCTCCTTAATGTGATCTAACTTTGTGTGAAGTTTGAAGTTCCTAGCTTCTATACTTTGGAAGTTATGGCCTGGACAAAAATCCATAGTTAAAATTTACAAAGGGCAACAAGCTTAAGGGGAGATAATTCGGCAACCAATGGCAGCAAGGTCATGAAAATTGCACATGCACAATTTCATATGTACCCAAGCATTATGTGTAAATTTCAGTGCAGTACTTGAAAAACTGTAGGAAAAAAGCTCTGGACAGAATTGTGTCTACAGACAGACGGACGGACGGACAGACAGACAGACGGACAGCCATGGCGATTCCAGTATACCCCCCTCCACTTCGTTGTGGGGGGTATAAAAAGGAGAAAATGCTGGTAACCAGCATTTTCTCCTTTTCCCACAATGTTTTCAATCTCATTAAATACAGAAATAGCCATTTAAGCAACATTTGTCATCCCCAAATTGAATTTGGTCCAATCCAAAATTTTGTCATTTGGTAAAGAGTAAAGAGTGTTAGATAGGATAATCAGCAGCCCTGACCAATAACAATTTCCTGCACAAACAAGTGATGGTACATGTATTTCCTACATAAATGTGATACAGCCAGTTACAGCATATAATCTGATATCAGAAGCACCAGTTGACCAATGCCCATCATGATTCATACCAAACATTTAACCCTTTACCACACAATCCTGACTTTTATCCTGAGGGAGAAAGCTTTTGAAAACAATCTGTGGGGAAAAGGAGAAAATGCTGGTCACCAGCATTTTTCTCCTTTTCCCACAATGTTTTCTACCCTATCAAGGACAAATTTCGTCATTCAGGCCAGCTGTAATTTGTCATCTGCAAAATTAATGCTTCCAAAAATTAATGGAGAAGTCTAAAACTTTTGTAATTTGGTAAAGTGTAAACTCTTTACCATGTAATCCGGGGTTTTAATAACCCTGAAGAAGAAGCCTTTTGAAAACATGGTGGCAAAAGGAGAAAATGCTGGAAATCAGCATTTTCTCCTTTAACCACAATGTTTTCTACCCTATCAAAGATATATATTCTATCATTTGAGCCACATTTAACCCTTTACCACACAATCCCAAGTTTTAATGACCCCCCCCCCCCAAAAAAAAGGACTTTTAAAAACATTGTGGACAAAGGAGAAAATTCTCACAATGGCTTCTACCCTTTAAAAGAAAATTTTCCTGATTTTTGTAACCTATAGTATGTTGTCTGAAAATGCTTTCAATTTGGACCAGTCTAAGAGTTTGCCATGTGGTCCAGAGTTAATTTATCATCTGCAAATGCTCTCTATTTGGACAAGTCTATATATTTTTATCATGTGGTAAAGCGTTAAAGGGTTACTCTTAACCAAATGAGAAAGTTACACAACACTCTAAATTCAAAGCAGTTTAGACAACTAATGTGGCTCAATTTAAATGATGAAATTTATCTATGAAAGGGTAGACAATATTGTGGAAAAAGGAAAAAATGCTAGTAGAACTAACCAGCATTTTCTCTTTTTCCCCCAAGATGTTTTGGAAAGCTTTTTTGGCAGCGGGTGAAACCCGCTGTCATAGTCCCCAGGTATGAGTTACTGATTTTCAACGCTTACGATATTTATCTAGGTCGAGAATTCTTGCATCCGGCAGCTTTTTCCTGGATACGCGAGGTAAACAAAACTTGATTCCTATACTTGACTAAATAGTTCCTCCATGAATACACAAACGATCATGTATAAATACGCGCTACTCGCGCAGACGACACCCTTTCAAAACTGCCTTACACCTTACGAGTTCATCCGTAATGTTACTGTAGAACAGAAACGGAAAGAGGGCGTCGGTATCTACATAGACCGAAAAAGTGCAAAAGAAAATATTTTCAGAGCAAAAGTTTTTATTAGTCGCCGCGCAGAAGCGCGCGACTATATTTTTAATAGTTTTTCGAGTTAGGAAATGGACAAAGGGAATTTCTTTTTTATAGGGGTGTTAAGGTTAACAAGGAATCTTTCTACTTCGCCTTAAACTGGCTTTTTAATTCATTCTTAAACTACGAAGTATATACAATACGATACTATTTTTGCTCTGTTAATACTTACAACATCAAAAAATCCGCCCAAGTATTACTTTTATTTTCGCTATTCGCGAGAAATGGACTCATCCAAATAAATGCCTTGTTTCCATTGGTCAAGGCTGTACAGGTTTCCAGTCATTTCGTACCTAGTTCATTTCGTACCTAGGTCATTTCGTAGATACGATTTTGGTCATTTCGTACCTACCTATACTTTCTATTTTGGTCATTTCGTATCCAGTTGGTTATCCACTTTCGTCATTTCGTACACAGGTTTAATTATCATTTTGATTATTTACGTACACCTAGTTTTTCCTACTATTTGTGTTTTTTGTTGAATGACCACCGCTAAAATTGTACATTGCTGAAATTGTGTTAAATTCCGCCGAAGAACGAGTATGATGGTTATGATTGTATCTAACCATTATTGGTTACTTCTTTCTAAGTTTAGTTTTTAAAACAAAGATTGTTTAGAACCCTTTTTGTTTATTTCTCACCAAGTTCTAGATAAATTTACAATGTACTTTGTTGGAAAAAATCTGGAGAGAGACCAGTTTTTCGCTGTGTTGTTCATAAATCGCAATGCAAAACCAATATTCTTTATTAACAGCGTTCACCAAACAGTATAGTTTTAGACTTGTTTAAATTGAAAGCATGCCTTGCAAACTTACGTTCTCTTGAATCATACTATCCTAGGACAGCAACATTTTAGTAACTTGGCCCTGTTTTCAACACTTTCCCAAACAAACGCGGGTTATCACGTGCGCTGTCAAATTCTTTTGGAAAAAAACATGTTGGATAAGGAGAAATACTCGTTATAAGCAATTTCTCCTTTAACAAATACTTTTCCCCCCACTACTAGCGAATTTTTCTACCATTTTTGCAGCTTTTTAAATTGTCGTCTGTCAACTCTTTGAATTTGGAAGAGTCTGATATTTTTCGTTTGGAAAAGAGTCAGAGAGCGCTATGCGAGGGTATTAGATACTGTAACAGAAGACAACTTTTGTTATAGATTCACAGTCACATCAATTTCATAATGTGTTAAAAAATCTGCCTGATGAAAACTGACATTTACTTATTTGCCCTGGCTTTCTTGAAGCATTAAATAAAAAAATTTGCGGCGACTTTGATTCTTTGCATCGACTTTTTCTTGTCGGTGTTTGTTTGCATGATGAATTTTGAGCATAGGGCATCGTAATGGGATTCGTGTAACATCACCTTTTATCGCCAAAGTCGTACGGATTCGGCTATGACAGGCGATGTTACACGAAAAGTCACCCCATTATGCCTCTGGCAGACGGCAAAATTTCAGCTGTGTTCAAACTGAAAGCATTTGCAGACGACAATTTCATTGTGGCTCAAATGTACAAGTTTTATTTTATAGGATAGAAAACATTGTGGATAATTAGAGAAAATGCTGGTTCCAGCATTTTATCCTTTCCCAGACTGTTTTCACAAGGCTTTTTTCTCAAGGTTTGTTAGAAGTCGGCATTGAGTGGTAAAGAGTTAAAAGTAGTTATAACTGCAAATTATATTATGCATTTACTTGTAACAACACAATCTCAAGTTTTAACGACCCTTAGAACATAACTTTTTACAAACATTGTAGGAATGGGAGAAAATGCTGGTAAGCAGCATTTTCTCCATTTCCAACAATGGTTTTCTACCCTATCAAAGATGTACACTGTTTTTGAGCCATGTTTCAATTTTTGTCTGCAAATGGCTTCTTTCAGTATAATTTATTAGCAGTTAATGAAATTTAAACAGCTTTGGTCATAACAGCTGCCAGTGTACCTATGCATGCATTTCTTGGCTATTTCCTTAAGGTCATGCACTGAATAACAACATGGCAAAAATGATAAGTGGATCAGAAAGAAGACCATGCTGGAAATTTAAACCAGCGGTACCAACTTCAAGTCTTTGAGCTACAAACTCCTTAAAAGGGATCGGCAAAACTTTTATAAAGCACATTATTTGGCCTACAAGGATTTTGAGGTGTAAGACCTCAAAATTATACTAAGACTGGTTTTCAGTACTTTAAGATACCTTTCAAGAATTTCATAAATGTTACGGATTGATATAATAGAAAACATTGGTTAGAAGCACTTTCTCCATTTCCACAAATATCTTTAAAGGCCTCTTCCACAGGGTCATAAAAACTTGGGATTGTTTTGGAAAGGATTAATATCATTTATTCAAGTCTTGTTTTCTGCCTGTGCTCATGTACTAGATTTTATCTTATTTTAGCCACAAACAAATGAGCTGTGCTTTGGCAAAAGGGGGCTTCTTGCATCCTCGTGATGGATTATACCAAGCAAGACATAAATAATTATTGATCCATAGACCGACCCTTCGATGTACAGAAAATGGACCAATGGCGAAAAGTTTCAGCCCAGGTCAGCCTGTGAAGACTGCACAGACTGACTGCCTGCACAGGCTGACCTAAGTCTATACTGTTTGCAGATCGATTAAGGCACCTTTTTACTTCAAGTCAAGTGTAAAGGAAACCTGTGCAAAGAAAGTAATAAGATCTGTAGCTGGCACAAACCCGCTGCCTTCAGTGCGTCAGCGCTTTGATTTCTCAGGTTGTTAAAACTTGGGATTGTTTGGTAAAGGATCAAAGCGCATTCATTGCTCTACAATCTATAGCTCACTTTTTTTTCTCAAAAGCCCTTTTTCCTCAGATTCGTTACAACAGGATTGTTTACCCTTTACAATCCCATGTTTTAACATCCCAAAGGAAGGTGCTGTTTGAAAACACTGCAAGACAAAGCTGAAAACCAGGGTTTCTTCTTTTCCCACAAAGTGTTCTTCCCTTGAACAGCTTCAGTTCATCTGTAACACTTTTGAATTTAATGACTGTAAATACATGTTATGATGTATATTCAATTTGGAGGATTCTAAAATGTGTTGTTTAGGGAAGGATTAACACTTGTAACCAATTGCACCTTTTGCTACATTTTTTGTACTGCTTTGAAGTCCCTTTTGACAGGTGATGGGTAAGAACCCGATGCAAAGGGAAAAATAATTATTTTTTTCGCTGGCATTCAAAAGTAATACAGTACCATCAGATAATAGTACTTATCATCTGCAATCTTCACGAAGGTGCTGGTCTCAATAACAATTCCTATGCCAAGGTTAACATTCTTGAAGCGCTAAGCCAAAACTGTTCTCCTCAGTCTAATACACTGGCTAGAACAGAGGAGGAAGTTAATATAAGCCCTTTAAGCGCATTTCACAACTATAGTTGCCTTTGTGGCCAGTGTAGATCAAGATCAGACTGCACAAAACATGCAGTCTGATCTTTGATCAACACTGTCCACTTTGCTGAAACACTAGAGACAAAAGCATCTATGAAATTGAAATTCTCTGGATTTTATTCTAGACTGAAAATGTCTACTGGGTTTATTCGACAATAACCCTTTACCAAACAACAAAATTTTAGACTGGTCCAAATTGAAAGTATCTGCAGCTGACAAACTAAATGCTACACAAATTAGGAATTTTTTCTTTGGAAGGGTAGAAGACATTGTGGGAAAAGGAGAAAATGCTGGTTACCAGCGTTTTCTCCTTTTTCCACAATGTTTTCAAAAGTCCTTTTCGTTGGGTCATTAAACCTCGGGATTGTGTGGTAAAGGGTTAAAGGGTTAAATTCCTGCAGAGGGCTTTTCTCTTTTGCAACACACCTGCTTTAAAATCTGTGCCCCAAAGTGAAAAATTGCTCCATAAGCTGTTTCTGCATTTGCAGCAATTTTTTGAGAGGTATTCACATTGTAACTCTTTACCATACAATCCGGACTTTTAACAACCCCGAGAAAGAAGCCTTTTAAAAACACTGTGGGAAAAGAAGGAAATGCTGGTAACCAGCATTTCCTTCTTTTCCTTCTTTTCCTACAATATTTTCTACCCTTTAAGAGACAAATTTTATGTTTTGAGCTACATTTAAAATGTCTGCAAATGCTTTCAATTTGGACTAGTCTACATTTTTGCCATGTAATAAGGAGTTAAACATACTATAATTTCATTATGGTTAATTCATTTTATAAATGGAAGTCTCCAAGTTAATTGTCCGCTGCAAATTTGTTGAAGTGGGGGGAAGGGTTGTTTCTTTGTCATGGAAACTATTGGATGACCTTCACCTTTTGTTATTATTGTCAAACAACCATGTTCTAACATCAGACACTAAGAGCATAATTTTGACATTGTCAAGGTCAGCAAAATGTTCTTTAACTCTTTACCACACAATCCCAACTTTTAACGACCCTGTGAAAGAAGCCTTTTGAAAACATTGTGGGAAAAGGAGAAAATTCTGGTAACCAGCATTTTCTCCTTTTCCCACAATGTTTTCTACCCTTCCCGAAACAAGTTCCTTTTTTTCTGTCTCATTTATTTTTTTGTCTGCAAATGCTTTCAACTTGGACTGGTCTAAAATTTTGTCGTGTGGTATGGAGTTGAAAAAAAACTGACAATACACAACCACAAGATACAATATTGTTGCACTTGCAAGTCAACACTTAACCAAACAGCAAGATTTTAGACTTGTCTAAATAGATCTAGATAGCACTTGATATATCTGTCTCAATGATGGAATTTGCTTCCAAACAAGTATGCAGCTGATAACAAGCATTTTCTCCTTTGTCCACAAGCTTCTCAAAAGGATCATGGTATTGTCTAATGAATGGTTCATTATCCCCCCCCCCAAAGTACTCTAACTTATGATCAGTGCTTTTTCTTGCTATAAGTAATTGCTTCATTTTGCAATCTGTGTTTACAAAAGTTACTAGTATCTTGTGTCAACAAACTATTTATTTTGTAAAGGTATGAATTACAAGAGGACAATGATGGCCCTGTATTGCTCCACTGACAAAAAAATGAATCATTATAATTTATTGATAATATATATTATGTAGACTTGGATATTTATCAGTCATAACTCTGTCATCAATGAATCTTAGAGATCTACCCATAGATTATTCATACCTAGCATCTAGCAAGACACAGCAAGATTTTTTCCACCCATTCAACACAATGAACCAGTCACGTAATAGCCATCATTTAACTCTTTACTAAATAATCCCAAGTTTCAACAACCCTGTGTAAGAAGCCTAATGAAAACATTGTGGAATGTTAAGAATGCTGGTAACCAGCATTTTGTCCTTTTCCTATGTTTTCTGCCAGGGTAGCTCAGTGGTTAGCATATCCGACTTGTGACCTGGTGGTTGCAAGTTTGATACCCGGTTAAGGCAAACTTTCTTTCCAGCGATTTTTCGCCTCTCACCTCTGATGCATCTGAGAAAAGTAGTCAGTGGCTTTGGAAAAGAAAGTTGTGTCAGTTCTGGTGTGAGGAAAGCCAGGAAACACATGGGTGCATCACTGGCCGCCATGATATGACCTGAGCTGTTAAAATGGCTTCAAACTCCAATGCAAACCCAACATGTTTTCTGCCATTTCGGAGACAGATTCCATCATTTGAGTAAGATTTAAATTGTCATCTGATATGCTTTAAAATTGGACAATTGCAAAATTTTATCATTTGGTAAAGGGTTAAATAACTTCAATGTAATCTGCTTACTGATAGTTCATGCCAAGTTTCAATGCTATCCTTTTCTGGAAAAATTTTTCGGGGTAGTTGAATGTGCTGGCTTTTGACCTACTTTTTGGTACTGATAACAAATGAATGAATGGACATTTGTGATTGGTCAAAGGTGTAGACATGTTTATTTAAGGGGCCCCTGCGTATTTGCTGGAAAATTCACAACATCTATCTTTTTTAAAAAAACCTCGTTTTATCTTTGTCCTTTCCCCTAAATATAGAAGTCACGGCCATCTTTGTCACATGGCCTGAATTGTTTGAAAAACTGAATTCTTTCCTGTATCCAAGACATTCTGGATATGAAATTGGAACATATTAGGTCCTACAGTCTGGTATGAAGTTGTTTCAACCCTTTACCATATGACGAAATTTTAGATTTGTCCAAATAGAGCACATTTGCAAACAACAAAATAAATGTGACTCAAAAGTCACATTGTGTGTGTGTGTGTGTGTGTGTGTGTGTGTGTGTGTACAGAATTGATAGGGGAAAATTGTAAGAAAAGTGAAGAATGCTGTCTACCAGCATTTTCTCCTTTTCCCAGAATGTTTTCAAAGCCTTCTCTGTCAGGGTCAATAAAACTCGGGATCACACGATTATGGGTTAATCCTTTACTGAACAATCTCATGTTCGAAAATGTGTATAACAGGAATTTATCCTTTTCCCACTATGTTTCTTACTTTTCAAAACAAGTCCCATCATTTGAGCTACATTTATGTTCTCATCTGAAAATGCTTTCAACTGGGACAATTCTCAAATTTTGTCGCCTGGTAGAGGTATAATCAATATAGTTGAGAGAGAAATTATCATGACTGATTGTATAGTGTTTAAGGCCATTTTCAACATTATCTCAGAAATATTGTAGCAGCCAGTGCACCTATCCATACTTTCCTGGAATTTCTTTAACCAGAACTATGCATAATATTCTTTCCAAGCCACTGACTGCTTTACCACATAACAATTGTCAAAACAACGGTCACCAGTGAGAAAGGAATGAATCCTGTTGCAATAACTATCATCAATCCTTTGAAAGAAATTCGCCGAGCCAGGGATCAAACCATCCACCCCCAGATCTCAAATCCTGTACGCTAACAACTGAGCTACTGTGGCTCAGCAACAGAGAAAGGAACAACAAACAATGTTACAATAGACTAGGAATATCCAGCAATTCAAAACAGTTATTCTAGACACTTTTGAACTGAGGCAAGGGGAAAAGGACTTGTGCAAAAGTAACAATTCTTGCAGAGACTGAAAGAGGCTGGATTACAACAGGAAGATAATGATAGATTTCCAGTGGTGAGGATTCAGTGGATTAAAAGGTTAGACATTAATGTTTTATGTAGGAAATTTAACCCATGGCTTAACTCTCTCTGTAACGAAGACAAATAAGATGTTGCCAAGTAAACATAATACATCATGATCAAACTGCACAGAACTGCAGTCTGATCTACACTGTCCAATGTTATGTGACATACTCTGACCTCAGAACTGCTAGATCTATAATCCTTTTTTTTATTGACAGAATATGTCTTATTTCATTTATTTGGTGATCAGAGGGCTGTAACATAACCATAAACCTTTTACCAAACAATCCTGCATTTTAAAATCCCTGAGGAAGAAAGTCTGAAAACATTGCAGGAAAAAGAGAAATTGCTGATAATAAGCATTTTCTCCTTTTCCCACAATTTTTTCCTACCATTTTGAAATAGATACTATTACTTCACTTGCAATCAATTTGAAATCTGCAAATGCTTTCAATTTGGACAAACCAAAATTTTTTCGTTTGGGAAAGAGTTATGTACAGCGCCAAAAATGCAAAATTGAAGTTTTTACTTTAGAAAAACATCCAAACAACTAGAATTTCATGGTTGCTATCAGCACAAATGTCTTAGTTGTGTGGTCAGTCACATAGTCTTGCGACAGGATTCATTCCTCTCTCACTGCTGACCATTGTTTCGACGATGGTTACGTGGGAAAACAGCCAGTGACTTGGAAAGAATACTAGTATTGTGCGGAGTACTAGTAAAAGAAACTCCAGGAAAGCATGGATAGGTGCACTGGCCGCCGTGATATAACTGAAATAATGTTGAAAACGGCATTAAAAACCATACAATCAATCAGTCATGCAGTCTGATGCAGATTCACAAAAAAACTTAAGTATCTTATTTTGGTCAAATCTGCAAATAGACAGTTTCTTAATAAAAGTGGTAAAATTCTTAAATCCTGCACTGGCACATCCTTTCAGCAAAATAAACAGACTTAACTCAGTTAACAGACTAAAATCCATTATTTTTTCAGCCATCTGAAATGATACATCAACTCGGGATTCGGTTAGCAAACTTTACAACAGTCAGTTATGGCATGGTCACATTTATGATCATGCACATAGTTCACCATTGTACATTTCAAATGTAGTCTGCTGTAGTGTTACTGCAGTCGGCATAGTTGAAGTACATTCAGAACTGAAGTAGGTTCAAAATTGACAAAAAGAGGAAATATAGAATGTCTATATAGGTTGAACTACATTTAGTAAGGACGGCAAACTACATTCATCTCCGAGAAAAGTGAGTAGAGTTAACTAGGGTATCACTAGATCTGGCCACTGGTAACTATGAGTTACACTATGTGTAAACTACGTCCTAAGTACGTGCAACTACAGTAAATTAGTATTAACTGCTTTAAGCTATGGCAAAACGTGGCTACGCCTGCTCAGTACGGGTAAGCTTTAGTCATTGTGCTTTTGAAAGTCGCCGAGCCAACATTGCAGATTGCTTATTCTGCCATACTGCCTAGGAAGAAACTAAGCATTGTAAATGTGTTTTTGAGGTACTATGGTCAAGTAGGGTCAATTACAGTTAACTAAGGTCAACTCTATATTCAAACTACAGTCACAGTAGGGGCACAACATCATAGTAAACCGTAACCAATGTTGAAAAATTATGTGCTTACTACAGGCAATTCACATGTTTAAACTATGTACATTACCATGTTGAACTACTGTTACTTACCTGTAACTATATTCAACTAGGTTGTACTACGTTCAAGTACAGCCATTCCCCACTGCGGTCAACTATGTCAGATGTGACCACGGTTTTAAAGTTAGTGAAATGCGATATAGGATTGTTTTGTCTATTGTTAATTTGTTGTCGGTTAATGATTTGAATTTAGACAAGTCCAAAGTTTTTCATTTGGTAAAGGGTTAAAAAGCTATCTTTGCAGACAGTTTCCAAACAACCAGTTTTTGTACAGATTTAAACCTTGCCAAAATCAAGACATGCCCTTTACCAAACAACAAAATTTTAGATTTGTTCATTTTAAAAGTATTTGCAGAGGACAAATTAAAACACGGAATTGTTTGGTAATGGGTTAACCCTTTCCCAAACAAGCCCTGGTTTTCACGTGTCTGCAGCACAAGTCTTTTGAAAACACTGTGGGAAAAGGAGAAATTGCTCATAATGAGCAATTTCTCCTTTTCCCACAGTGTTTTCTACCCTTTTTGAAAACTTTCTACCATTTTCATCAAATTTAATATTGTCATCTGCAAACTCTTTCAATTTGGACCAGTCCAAATTTTGTCGTTTGGGAAAGGGTTAAAGTAATCTGTGGAAAATATGCTAGTCAAGGTTAATAAAGGTTCTGAATACAAATACATTCAAAAACATTGTCGCAAAGGCAAACATTGCATATTGTGAGCAATTTCTTCTATTGCAACAATGTTTTATAAAATTTGAAGTTGTATGCGGAAAGTAATATATTAACCCTTTACCGCACAATGATGCCTTTCAACGACCCTGGGAAAGAAGCCTTTTGAAGACATTGTGGGAAAAAGAGAAAATGCTGGTAACCAGCATTTTCTTTTTTTTCCATAATGTTTTTTTCCTTATCAAAGAAAAATTGCACTATTTGAGCCACATTAAAATTGTCGTCTGCAAATGCTTTCAATTTTACAAGCCTATGATTTTGTCATCTGGTAAAGGGATAAAACTTATGCCTAAAAACAGTGGTATTGATTTAGGATCAGCATTTCAATGATACTGATGACATTCATAGCCCTTTACCAATCAATCACATGCTGTTATGACCCTGGTGAAGAAAGCTTTCAAAACATTGTGAGAAACAGGAAAAAGGTTGGTAACCAGTATTTTCTCCTTTTCTCATAATGTTTCCTACCCTTCCAAAGATAAAAAAATCTAATTATTTCAGCCAAATTTACTTTTTCATATGCAAATGCTATCCATTCAAACTATAGTCTAAATTTTGTCACCTTGGGAAGGGTTAATTGAACATTGGGAATACAATTTCAATTAGGAAGAACTAGGCTGTTCTTTTTACATTTATTTTTAACCTATACCATGAAAGACAGAAACATGCCACTGAATCAGTTCAGAGTAAAGCAATAGGGCCATTGGCCCTAAAGTGCTCACTAGGATTGATGAAGAGGTCTTGGTTACAATGTCATTAACCCTTTCCCAAACAACAAATTTTGGACTGGTCCAAATTGAAAGAGTTTGCAGACAACAATTTTAAATTTGATGAAAATGGCGGAAAGTTATCAAAAAGGGTAGAAAACACTGTGGGAAAAGGAGAAATTGCTCGTTACGAGCAATTTCTCCTTTTCCCACAGTGTTTTCAAAAGGCTTGTACTGCAGACACGTGAAAACCAGGGCTTGTTTGGGAAAGAGTTAAACAAGAATGCACACAAGGTTTTCCTAGGATTTTTCCCAGTGACCTACTTCTTGACTTGATGTGACCCAATTTTGAACTTGTCGAGATATTATGAAGACAAACAATCTGACAAAGTTGAGTGGCCTGAAAATGTGGCCTCAAGCGTGTACACACAATTTTTCTAAGATTTTGTCCCAGTAACCTACATTATGACTGGATGTGACCTGATTTCGAAATAGTCCAAGATAGTACCAAGATAAACATTCTAACCAATTTTAATAAGTCTCTGACTGAAAATATATGGCCTATATAGTGCACACAATGTAATGGTTGACAGGAGCACAACAGATGCCGCATGACACATGCAAGACACAGTGCGATCACAAAAGCTCAACTTGAGTACGTTGTGCTTAGGTGAGCTAAAAAAAAAAACCATGCAATGTGGATGCTTGAAGCCAGTGTAAACCTTCACAATACAGTCAATATGCTTTACCCTTAACAAAATTTTAGACTTATCCAAACTGGCACCATTTCCAGACTACAAATAAAATGTCTCAAATGATAGGATTTGTCTTTAAAAACATTGTGGGAAAAGGAGAAATGCAGGCCAACCAGCATTTTCTCCTTTTCCCACTTCTTCAAGAGCCTTCTTCCTGTGACACAACAAATTCCTCAGGAAAGAATAAAACCCTACAAAAAGGTGTTGTTTTTCATAGTTTCTTCTACCTGTGTGTTGTCAAAAATCCTGATTGTTTTGGTCATGGGTTCTGAATCTAGGAAAGGGGTCAAACAATTTTGCTCTCTTTGGCCATTCCGTGGCATAATTAGGGGACAACAATCAATGTCAAGCTAGGTTGATCTATTATGAATACAGAACTTAAGAAATCCGTATTTACAGTGATTGCCAATGGCATATAAAATATGGCTCATATGTAGGAATTTATCTCGTTTAGACTAGAAAACGTCTGGGGAAAAGGAAAAAAATCTACTGCAGATGACTTGACAATGCCCCTAAAATTATGATTGATCATCATTAGTTTAATAAATAAATATATGTAAGAAATCTTTATTTTTGCCATAATGTTTTCAAAGTTGGTATGCATGAACCAATGAGGTGTATTTGTTCCCGTTGTCTCTGTGAAACAATTTAAAACACTGTCTTCTTAGAGACACACTTAGGAATTATGAACATTTACAGCATAAAATAATCACCCTTCATCTGCACTTTCAGAGAAAACACTTTGACTAATTTTGATTTTTTGACCAATTGTCTCCAATTTAGAACCTTTGTCACATTGCACTCTTTCCAGCAGAGCCTTTAAATGTTAACAAGGCAACACAATCAATGATTTGCATTGAATTAGAATTATGTCAGTTCACTACATTTGAGGATGACAGCAGGCCAAGACACAATCTTTACGAGAAAATGTTTGCATTATCCCTAACTACATATTTTGACCCTTGAAAGGCTTCCGAAGATAACTGCAGAAATTGGTACAAATGAGCTGAATTTCTCTGACTAGATAGAAAACATTGCGGAGAAAAGTACTGCCTGTGCCAGCATGTTCTGACCATTTTCCCAATACATTTCAAAAGTGTATTTTCTTTAGGGTCGTTCGAACGAGAGATTGTTTGAGAAAGTGTCGGAAGAGAGCCCCAGATCTCATCAATATTTCAAGAAGTAATGGCTTGCTTATTGCCAACATGTAATACATTTCAATCAGACAGGCAAAGTCATACAGTCCATCTATGGCTGGTGTCGTATGGAAAACAATTGATTTTTCACATTACATGGTGGAATGTCACTTGGACTTCATTTTTGTCTGTTTGATTCTTCAATCTGTTCTTTATCACTATCAGTTTCTTTCCTCATTTATTTTCTACAGTTCTTCACTTGCCCATTTTCTATTTATCTCCTTTTATAGTTTATTTTTAATCCTTAGGATGCTAAGCCCGACTAAGAGACTTTTAGCAGACAGTGTAGATTAAGATCAGACTGCATAGAATGCATGATCGAAAATTGTGCCACAAAGTTTTTCTTTGTTTAGTGCCAATTTAACAATGATATCATGCCTCCCTTTTGAGAGAAAAATTACGGTAAAATAATATTCAATTTATCTCTTTGCTTCATAACAGTATTTTGCCAACTTTTTGATACGTTTCCTCTGTGGATGCATCTTAGACATGTGGATATGTGTTTCAAGATAATTGTCTAATTCAACTCTGTACCAAACAACAAAATTTTAGTCTGGTCCAAATTGAAAGCATTTGCAAACGACATCAAATTCCACTGAAATGATTGTAATTGTCTATGAAAGTGTAGAAAACCTTGTGGAAAAAGGAGAAAATGCTGGTTACAAGCATTTTCTCCTTTTCCCATAATGTTTTCCAAAGGCTTCTTTCCCAGGGTCATTAAAAGGTGGCACTGTACAGTAAAGGGTTAAATTTTGCAAGAACATGTATAACTTGTCAAAAAGAAAAATAGAAAATGAACTAGCTGAGTAACATGGAAAATAAGTGGCCCTGGCCTTTGCCATGGGCTTTATCTTCGCAAAATCCCCGGCTTTGCCCCTGACTCAGGTTGTGTTGGGCATTCTAAAGGTTTGCATTCCAAGAGGTAGAGACAAGACTCTTTACAGGTATATGTACTTTATGATGGTATCATCCAACAATGAAGCGAAAAATCAAATCTCTGGAAAAAACATAAAACATCTGTCACATGGATAATATAACTATAATGTTAATATCAAGATCGACAGGCATGTTACACTTCACACTAAACATCATCTGAGAAAGACTGTTGCAATGTATTGTACTTGAATGCATCTTCTGCCAATTGCAAGCATAGATCTTTTTTTTTTTTTTGGTCTAAAGCAACGAAAAGAACTCGGAGATCCACATACGGTATTTGCATGATTAAATTGTTTGCAATTATAACCAAACAAATAAAGAGAATGCTGCCTTTTAACTCTTTACCAAAAAATTTTAATCGTAAACTATTGATAGATGTCTTTTGAGCAATGAAAAAGTGGAGCTATGTACAAATTGATTTTAACTGCATTAAAGACATGCATGTTTCAAAGATGACTTAACTTTTTACCAAATGACACAATATTAGACTGATCCAAAGTGAAAGGATTTGCAGACGACAAATTAAATATAGCTCAAATAATGATTTCTGTTTTGGATAGGGTAGAAAACATTGTGGGAAAAGGGGAAAATGTTGGTTACTAGCATTTTCTCCTTTTCCAAATGTTTTCAAAAGGCTTCTTTCTCAGGGTCGTTAAAAGTCGAGATTGTGTGGTAAAGGGTTAAACCAAACCTTATTTACAAATAAATGTTGTTTCAGCAAAAAAAAAATAACCTTTACAACACAATCCCACTGATTATTCAACCTGACGAAAAAGCATTTTAAAACATAGTGTGACAAGGAGAAAATGCTGGTAATAAGCATTTTCTCCTTTCCCACAGTTTTCTGGCCAATCAAAGCCAATCCCAACGTTTGACTAATATTTGTTTTGCTATCTGCTAATGCTTTCAACTTCCGCAAGTCTAAAATTTTGTTGTTTGGTAAAGATTTAAGTAGGTTATGACACTGAATTGTAGATCCAATAAGAGAGCCTGAAACTACAAGACCTTAAATTTAACCCATAACTCCTTACCAAACGAAAAAAATTTAGACCTCACCAAATCGAAAGCATATGCAGACGACAACATTAATTAAATATAACTCAATAGATGAAATTTCTCTTTGGAAGTGAGGAGACATTGTGGGAAAGAGAGAAAATGTGGTTTCAAAATCTTTCTTCCTTCTTCCTCAGGGTTGTTAAAACTTGGGATTGTGTGGTGACTGGGACAAAACTATACACAACAATCCAATGATTCAACTTTTTACCAAACAACAAAATTTTGAAATAATCCAAATTGAAAGCACTTGTAGACAATAACTGTGGTTCAAATGATTGAATTAGTTCCTGGAAGGTTAGAAAAGGAGAAAGATCTAGTTACCTGCATTCTCTCCTTTTGCAATTTTCTAATGTCTACTCTTTTTAAGGCATATCCCATCATTTGAGTCTCATTATAATTGCGCTGCAAATGCTGTCAGTTATGACAAAATGTAAAATTTGTCATTTCATAAAGAATAAATAACTCAGAGGAAGACGGTCTTTGGAAAACGAGAATATGCTTAATTATTAAAAACAGTATTTTTCTCTCTTTTCTACCATGTTTTCTTCTGTCTCAGAGACAAAACCTATCTATTGATCTACATTTTAACTCTTTACAAAACCACAAAATTTCAGACTGGTTCAAGATCAAAGCATTTGCAGATGACAAATAAAACGATATTCACATGATGGCATTTGTACCAGAAAGGGTAGAAAATATTATGGGAAAAGGAGAAAATGCTGTTTACCACCATTTTCTCCATTTCCCTCAATGTTTCCAAAAGGCCTTGTTTTTCAGGGTCGTGACGTTAACTCTTTACCACACAATCCTGACTTTTAACGACCTTGAAAAAGAAAGCTTTTGAAAACATTGTGGGAAAAGGTACCCAGCATTTTCTCCTTTTCCCACAATGTTTTCTTCCTTTCCCAAAACAAATTTCAATTTTTGGGTGACATTTATTTTGTCGTCTGCAAATGCTTTCAATTTCAACCAGTCTAAAATTCTGTTGTTTGGTAAAGAGTTAACTCTTTACCACACTCTCTACCACACAACAAAATTATAGCCCAGTCCAAAATGACAGTATTTGCAGACGACAAATAAAATGTTATTCAAAACATTAAATTTGTCTAGTTACCAGCATTTTCTCCTTTTCTCACAATGTTTTCAAAAGGCTTTTTTTTTTCTCCCGGGGTAATTTAAACCCAGGACTGTGTGGTAATGGCTTATAACTGACTTTACCACATGACAAAAGTTTCAGACCAAGCTGAAAGCATTTGCCGACTATATTATAATAAATGTGGCAAAATTAATGGAATATGGTACAAGGGTTGTCCCAAAATTCCGTGACAATTTCATGTACAAAAGAACATGAAATGCTATAAATGCAATTTTCAGATATGTTTTTAATTCATACGATCCAAACATAAAGATAAAAAATCACACAAAAATCTTTACAAATAAGAGGACTGTAGCATAAATACCACAACATCCGCACACAATGTGGCACATGTCGGGCGTCAGTAACAGCGTCAATGTTAAGTTTACAGGCCTTTTTTCAAAGTATTCTCCATGTAATTCAAACCAGACAGCAGACGTGGAACCCATCTCACACAAGCGTGGCATGCTCAGTTTGTCCTTTAGTATTCGGTAGACATAAGACTTTGAAATGGCGGTTGACGATGACATCCTCTTGACTGTTAGTCTCCGATCTGCGAAAATGTATCTCTTTACCAAATCACACAATTCTCCATTTACACAAATCAGCCTTCCATTTCGTGCTTTTTCCTTTTCCTGGCATCTTTTCCTGCCATACCATTGTAGACCAGTGTCCAAGAAATTTTTTCAGTATGACACATTTGTTTTATAGTCTGGACGGTGTCATTACGAGATCAGCACAAAATTTTATAACTGTCTGCGGCGCTACGCGATCTTCTGACAGTGTCATTTCGAATTTCCTAATTTCTACCGATTGTTTTCGTTTGTATAATATATACTGTCTGTTGTTTATGTGATCACATTCAAATTTTCTGTGATGACGCCAGAGTATCAGAAAAATTAGTCCATGTGATATTTAGCAGAAATAACATCAAATATTGAAAATATCTGCTCATGACTTGCATTCACACTAACATGAAAGGATAAATTGGCATGCCCTGGTAAATGGTACCTCCTCATCGATTATGTAGATTAGAAGTAAAAATAAAGCTAATATTTTATTAAAGACTTAATAGTACAAAGTGAAATAACATCTTCATAGATAATATATGTGAAAAGGAATGTCGTGACGCTAAAAACGGCCCGTTTATAGGATTTTTCACCGAGTTTTGGGACAACCCTCCTATGTCTGTGAGGTTTGAAAACATTGTGGGAAAAAGAGAAAGTGCTGGTTATCAACATTTTCTCTTTCTTCCACAATGTTTCCAAAAGCTCTCTTTTTCAGGGTCATTAAAACTCAGGGTTTTGTGGTAAAGGGTTAATTTGTGGTCTGCAACTGCTTTCAACTTGGTAACTCTAAAATTTTGTCATCTGATATTGAGTTTCAGTGCCAAAGAAAAATACACTGATGGGCTTTTTTAGTCACCATAAGGCAAAGCTTAGACTATTTTAGAGAAAATATTGCAGGTCTCTGATCAGTCACCGTATTCTGATCTTAATCTAAATGTTGTTGATAGCATTCCAAAGGTTCTCAAACGAACACAAACCTACTTAACCCTTTACCACACAATCCAGTTTTAACAACCCTGAGAAAGAAGCCTTTTAAAAAGACTGTAGGAAGAAGAGAAAATACTGGTAACTAGCATTCTCTCCATTTTTCCCACAATGTTTTCTACCCCTCTTCAGATAAATAACATCATTTCAGCCCATTCTAATTTGTTTTCTGCAGATGTTTTTAATTGGAGGAATCTAAAATTCTGTCATCTAGTGACAAGTTAACCCTTTACTGTACAATCCCAAGTTTAAATGACCCTGCGGAAATAGCCTTTTGAAAACCTAATGTGGGAATAGGAGAAAATGCTGGTAACCAGCATTTTCTCCTTTTCCAATCAGGTTTTCTAAACTTTTACTGACAGTTACCATCATTTCAGCTTATTTTAATATGCTGCATACTAATGCTTTCAATTTAGACCAGTCTAAAACTGTTGTTTGGTAAAGAGTTTATTTGATTGAATTTTTTTAACATGAAGGTTTTCCATCATCATGTATCCGGTGGTGACAGCTTACAATAAGTGTACTGCAACAATAGATATTTATGGCCTAACCCTTGTCCTACTAAATAAAAAAGAAATTTTCCAAATGTTAGTATAAACCCAAAGTCTCTGTTTTCAAAGGTATTTTTGGAGGAAAGATATCTCCTTATTGGACAGTGTAGATCCAAAATCAGACTGCACATTCTGTGCAGTCTGATCTTGATCTACCCTGGCCGCAAAATGTCGGTGAGTCGTGCTTAGCAGCCTAAGGGTTAACACACAGGGGAAACAAAACTGAGTGTCGGATAACTTCCTTGAACTCATTTTCTTCCAATTCTTAGGGGTGATTATTTCATTTCAATTTCATTCTGTATATAACTCCTTTTTTTACAGGTGGGGGGTTAATGTAGTAAATGTAAACTTCTAAGAAACATATTGCGGGTGGGGGGTTAATGTAGTAAATGTAAACTTCTAAGAGACATATTGCCCTTTGTCCATGTAATTAACCCTTTCCCAAGCGACAAATTTTGGACTGGTCCAAATTGAGAGAGTTTGCAGACGACAATTTTAAATTTGATGAAAATGGCAGAAAGGTCTCAAAAAGGATAGAAAACACTGTGGGAAAAGGAGAAATTGCTCGTTACGAGCAATTTCTCCTTTTCCCACAGTGTTCTCAAAAGACTTGTACTGCAGACACATGAAAACCAGGGCTTGTTTGGGAAAGAGTTAAGAGAACACGGAAAAAGGAGAGAGGAGTTGGAGTTTCTAGGACATAAGTAGGTCTAGATCAATGCAAGAGAGGGTTAAATGTACATGTATTGTACTTCAATGATATCGAAAAACAAAATTATCTCCGATTTGTTCAATCAGGAATGCAATTAATGTTTATGTTGTTATGTATTGTAAGAGGCTGAGATTACAGGTTCAATAGCAAAAGGTGTCATTCCATGCAAATACCAACTCAGTTGCACTGTCCAAGAAACAATGTCTTCCTCCTTTAACTCTTTACCACACAACAAAAATGTAGACTTGTCCAAATTGGAAGCATTTGCAGACAACAATTCAAATGTGGCTCAAATGATGGAATTTCTCTTTGATAGGGTAGAAAACATTTTGGGAAAAGGAGCCATCATTTTCTCCTTTTCCCACAATGTTTTCAAAAGACTTCTTCCCAGGGTCATTAAAAGTCGGGATTGAGTGGTGAAGGGTTAAATATTGTTTCAGTTACAAAAACAACTTACTGATTAATGTCTTTCCTGGGTGTCACAATTACCATCTTGGAGTTCGGCAGTAACTTGCCCATGGGAACTCCCACTCAACCTGTACCAATAGTTTGGTTTGATCTAGAGATTTCCAGATTTCAAGTCCATCATCTGAGCCTTGGTGAAAGCCTCCTACTCCCTCAATTAGAGAAGAGGACAGAGCCCAGGTAGCTTAGTCGGTAGTATACGGGACTTGAGAACAGGGGTCGCTGGTTCAATCCCCGGCTCGGTCAATATCTTTCCGCAGACTGATGATAGTCATTACAACAGGATTCATTCCTCTCTCACTGCTGTCCATTGTTTCGACAATGGTTATGTGAGAAAGCAGCCAGTGGCTTGGAAAGAATATTGTGCATAGCTCTGGTAAAAGAAACTCCAGGAAAGCATGGATAGGTGCACTGGCCACCGCAATATAACAGAAATAATGTTGAGAACAGTACTAAACGCCATAGAATCAGAGAAAAGGACGCAGCATCTTCTGTTCAATCAGCCTGAACTGGTCAGTCCAGGCTAATTATGGCCATTAACCTTTTACCTAACGATCACATGAATTTATTACCCTGAAGAAAAAAAACTTCAGAAAACAGTCTGAGAAAAGGAGAAAATACTAGTCACCAGCATTTTCTCCTTTTCCCACAATGTTTTCTATCCTTCCAAAAACAAATTTCAGTTTTTGAGTCACATGGGTTAAAACGGCGATTACATAATCAGTTTTATTTTGCTCTCTGCAAATGCTTTCAATTGGGACAACTGTAAAATTTTTACCATATGGTAAAGAGTTAAAAGCCAATACTGGTCATTGCAGGCAATAATACTTGTTCTTGCAAAGGACCCCTTACAGGTAGGAAATAATCTTAGAAAAAAGAAATTGACGCATGTTGCCAGCAAATGAAGATAATTACAGTATTGGCAACTGAAACGATACATAAAACAGCATTAATTGTTTCATGCATTAAAGAAATCAATATAATAAGAAATCACCATTATTAATAAACGTTCTTTAAACACTGTTGCAAATGAGTATGACATTAATCGGCTGGCTTTTGAATCAATAGACTACACATTACGATTTATAACTCTTGGTGACAGCTGCTAAAACCTGACTTCACATTGTTTTATACATGATAATATACATTGTAACCCTTCTGAATTAACTCTTCACCAGACGACAAAAAAATGGGCTTTTCCATAATGAAACCCTTACACTTGACAAATCAAGTGTTGCCCAAATGATGAGATTTATCTTTAAAAGGTAAAAGGAACATGGTGTGGGAATAGGAGGAAATGCTGTTTACCAGCATTTTATCCTTTTCCAACATTGTTTACAAAGAGCCTACTTCCTCAAGGCCATTAAAAGTCAGGATTGTACAGTTAACTCTTTACCAAACGACAAAATTTTAGACCAGTCCAAATTGAAAGCATTTGCAGACGACAAATTCAACGCAACTCAAGAATTGAAATTTGTTTTGAAAAGGGCAGAAAACATTGTGGGAAAAGGAGAAAATGCTGGTTACCAGCATTTTCTCCTTTTCCCACAATGTTTTCAAAAGGCTTCATTCTCAGGGTTGTTAAAAGTCGGGATTGTGTGGTAAAGGGATAAGGGTTGACTCATTACCCCCTGAAATAATCTGCCGCAAACAACTTTGACTACATTTCTGAATAAAATATCGACATTAAACTTTAATTACCCTTTACCAAGCAATCTTGTGTTTTAAAAAGCCCAAGGAGAAAGACTTATGGAGAACACTGTGAGGAAAGGAGAAGAACATAGTAACAGAATTTTCTCTATTTCCCACCATTTTTTCAACCTTTTGCAATGAAATCCACCATGATCTACAAACCACATTTTAATTTGATGTGTGCAGATGTGCAGTTACTACTTTTGACATGGAAGTTTTTGGTCAAGAGCTTAGTTTCTATGAAAATTCTGTAGGAAAGGAGACTTTGTTGATTACAATTAATTCACACTTTTGTAGCAATGTTTTCAAAACAGGTCTGCTGCAAGAAGAAAATAAATTATCAGCAGATGGTTCTGTGTTGACTCTTTACCGCACAATCCCAAGTTTTAACAGCTCTGAGGAAAAGGCCTTTTGAACACACTGTGGGAAAAGGAGAAAAAGCTGGTAACCAGCATTTTCTCCTTTTCCCACAATGTTTTCTACCCATTCAACGACAAATTGCATCATTTGAACCACATTTAAATTGTCTGCAAATGCTCTAAATTACAATGGTAGAGTAAAAAATTTTGTCCTTTGGTAAGGAGTTAACTCTTTACCAAATGACAAATTAATTTCATACTCGCCCAAATTCAAAGCATTAATTTTGCAGACAACAATCAAAAGTGTGGCTCAAATGATAGAATTCATATGTGAAGGGGTTGAAAAAATCTGAAGCAGAGAAAATGTAAGTTACAAAACCAGCATTTTCTCCGTTTTCACACAATATTTACAAACACTCTTTCTCGAAATCATTTAAACTCAGGACTGTGTCATAAAGGGTTAATACCTATATTAACCCTTTACCACACAATCCCCACTCTTAATGACTCTAAGGAAGAAGGATTTTGCAAGCTCTGTAGGAAATTTCTCCTTTTCCCACAATGTTTTATACCCTTTCAAAAAACAAATCTAATAATTTGAATCTTAGTTTCTACTGTGCAAAAAATGCTTTCATTATGGATGAAAATCAAAAAAGATGTTATGTGGTAAAGGGCTAATTTATACATGGCCACCTTCCAGGCAATATTCTTTTTGAAAATTTGCTTTTTATGTACTTTATCAAACATAACATCTGAAAACAAGACGGCATTCAGCATCTAATTTTTTTCCAAACCACGGATTTGTCAGATTTTCTTGTAACATTTACTCACTTGCCAGTACAAATATCACAGCAGGTGACTTGAAAATACAATCAAAAAATTATTAAGTCAAGAATTTGTGGCGAAATATTTCCTTTTGATTCTTGTAGTTTCATGTTGTTTCTATTCTATATTTGTCTGTATAAAAATATCAGTGCTATTTTCAGACTAATGTTGTCCCATCTTTTCTTTGGCAGAGTTATACTACCTACAAGGACTATCTGTCTCGGAGCCAGGTAAATTTCAAATACAAACAGGCAAAAATACATGGAGAAATTACTTGTATGCAGAAATTTCTCCTTTAACCACAATGATTTGACCTGTCTCAATGTACCTAACCATTTTTGAAGGATTTTTTAAAAATCTGTTTTAGTAGTAAACAGTTTACTTTTTTTTTTTAACTTTTTACCACACAATACCGAATTTTAACCACCCTCAGAGAAAGAAGCCTTTTAAAGACATTGTGGGAAAAGGAGAAAATGCTGGTAACCAGCATTTTCTCCTTTTGCCACAATGTTTTCTACCCTTCCAAAAACAATTTTCAATTTTTCAATTGCATTTATTTTGTCGTCTGCAAATGCTTTCAATTTGGACTAGTCTACAATTTTGTTGTTTGGTAAAGAGTTCACAAATGACAAAATTTTGGACCTGTCCATTTTGAAAGCATTTTTAGATGGCCTATAAAATGCAACTCAGCAGATGAAGTTTGTATTCAAAAGGGTGTAGAATACATTGAGGAAGGATACAGAAATGCTGGTTATCAACAGTTTCTTCTTTTCTCGCAATGCTATCAAGGGGGGGGGGGGGGGGGCGTTAAAACTCTTGATTGTGTGGTTAAAGGAGGTTGACCCTTTGCTACACAATGCCGCCTTTTAACAACCCTGGGAAAGAAGCCTTTTGAAAACATTGTGGGAAAATGAGAAAATGCTGGTAACCAGCATTTTCTCCTTTTCCCACAATGTGTTCTACACTATCAAGAGAAAATTGCGCAATTTCAGCCACGCTGAACTTGTCGTCTGCAAATGCTTTCAATTTGGACAAGGCTAAGATTTTGTCATCTGGTAAATGGTTAAAATGGCCTGGATTTAGATTTATCTTCCTATACAATTGTAACTGACATTGTTGCAGGTTTATACTACCCTTCAATCCTTTACTGAACAACGAAATTCTGGAAATTTTGAGATGATTCCATTCTGAGGAAAAGAAGAAAAAGCTGGTTTTCAGCATTTTCTGCTTTTTCCCACAATCTTTTCAAAAGCTTTCTTTCTCAAGGTTGTTAAAACTTGGGACTGTGTTGAAAGTAATTATTATTGTTGGATTTGCCTTGGACAGAGTAGAAAAACACTGTAGGGAAAGGAGAAAATGCAACTTCCCAAAATTTTTTTCCATTATCCACAGTGTTGACTGTCAAAGAGACCACCTGTGTTTAGCAACTCATTGCCTTAAGAGACCATCAGCTTTACTTATTTGTATGGTGTTTACTGCCAATTTCGACATTATTTCAGCTCAAGTCCAAAACTTTATAGTATGGTATAGAGTTAAATTATTTTGTAGTAAATTGCTTTTTGTAAATAAACATTCCGCAATGGAGAAAGTGCTCATGACTGAAAACATATTCTTTTTCCCCAGTTGCCAAAAAAACTAGTACAGTATAATGTTAAGTATTGATATTTTACAATGTTAATTCGAAGATGTTTGCCCAAAAATTTAACATGTTTCAGGAAAATCATGTCCCAATGAAATAATCTGGCTAAAAATAAAGACAATGTATTAAAATTCACTTTGTGGCATTTGTCGTCTAATGAAGCAAAAAAATATGTATAGGAGGGTTGAAAATATGTAAAGGAAGGTTGCAAATGTCATGTTTCTCAAGAAGCAAGAACCAAAGTGGAATTTCAGTAACATTCACATAGAAATGTCAGAGTGTATCCAGTATCCTAAGTTGACATTTAATCATGTTTGTGTCTTGATGTACTTATTACTGACTGAGACATTGATTAAGTCTTTACCAGATGACAAAGTTTTAGACTAGTCCAAATTCAAAGCATTGGCAGACGACAAAATAAATGTGACACAAAAATTGAAATTTGTTTTGGGAAAGGTAGAAAACATTGTTGGAAAAGGAGAAATGCTGGTTACCAGCATTTTCTCCTTTTCCCACAATGTTTTCAAAAGGCTTTTTCCAGAGCGTCATTAAAAGTCAGGATTGTGTGGGAAAGAGTTAAGTCTTCATCAGACAACAATATTTTAGACTTGTTCAACTTAATTGAAAGCATTTGCAGACAACAAATAAAATGATACTCAAATGTTGGAATTTGTCTTTGATGGGGGTGGAAAAGATTGTTGTTAAAGGAGAAAATGAAGGTTACCAGCATTTTCTCCATTTAAAACATGGGACTGGTTGGAAAAGAGTTCACCCTTTATAAAACATACCCATGTTTAATAGACCCTAACAAAGACAGCTTTTGAAAACATAATGGGAAAAGGAGAATATCCTGGTAACCAGCCTTTTCACGGGTGGTAAACGGGGCAACTAGCTCCAAAAGGAGTCAATAGTATTTTGTTGCCTCGTAACATACGGGTATTTGCGTGCTAGTTGCATAGATAGAAAAATTGTCAACAAAGGTAGGTGTCGATTACTTTAATCTTTGTTTATTTCCACAGCGGAGACCTTTTGAAAAATCCGGCAATGCTATGCGATATAAAAATGACTAAATTTTATTCACCGCTAGCATATGGCATATAAGTATGCAGCACTTGGATAAAATCTTGGACAAACTTTCGAACATCGAGCGGTAAAACTGTAAATCGGAGATTTGAAACTACGGATTTCCTCATTGAACGTCCAATATATAGCCACTACAATACCTGATGCACCTTCCCTATTAATTTCAAGCCCAGGGAATTACGAAATAACAAAAATTGAAAATTTTAGAAGTCGTGTATGTAGAATAATAGCTGAATTTGTGTGCGGGCTAGTTGCCCAGCCCGGGGGGTAGTTGAATAGACAAGGAGGTAGTGGCCTAGTAATTAAAATTCAGTTAACCTATTTGCCCCAAATCAGCACCGTACAGGGTAATTCAACAAGTAATTTTACTTAGCTAGGATTCTGAACATATTTTGGAACACACGAGTTATATATTCTTTTCATTTCAGAATTTTGAGCTTAGTAAAATTTGTAATATGCAAGTGCTTTTGACACTTTCTAAAATTTGGCATTTGTAATTGGATGACTATGCTATACTTGAAATAGGAATAGCGGCGGACTCGTGACCTGAAAGGTGTCGAGGGTCGCGGGTTCGAGTCCCGGCTGGGCCGCTGATCACATGGGTATGTCCTTGGACAGCGCATTCAGAGTCCCAGCGTAGTACTGTTGATACCCAGAAAGCACATGAGTTAGTGAACTTCGCCGTGGTATAACTGATAGATTGTTCGAAACGGCGTAAAACCCCATTCAAATATATTTTTCAGATGGGTGTATTCCAAGGAAAAACTGCGACGGAGGCATTCTTGTCAAGCAGAAAACATAAACGCCATCGCTCAAGTAAAGCAACACAATTTGCGAACACCCAAATGTGCATAAGCCACATGAGTTTTTAATGTTGTTTTTGTGCTGAAATGTCTTTGGCATATATGACATACAGTCGATGATGGATCCTGGTGAGCATTTTTCGAGTGTTCTTTTAGCCTTGATTTGGCCGAGTAGCTCTATGGACACTCTGAACATGTGTACCGTGAAGAATTTGGAATTTTTGACATCTTTGCTAGTTTCTGAAAAGATGATAAAGATATATGTCAAATTTAACAAATTAAAGTACTTTAAGGGGGTGCATCAGTTACATGCATGATAAGGATACCACCCATCCCTTGCAGTTTTTCATTAGAACAACAGGCACTCGGTTTTCCGATCTTTTAACAAGTTGCCAATTCTTTGGAATGTATATAAAGTAGCCTGCACACGGTTTTGCAGCTGCTTTTTACTCAGTTTACACTGTCGTCATGTTTGGGCTGTGCCAATTTCTAATAAGGGTACCAAGGATGTCGGAAACCTTTATAGAAATGAACGCAGCCCCAACGTGGAGTCAGTATAAAATTCCGTTGCTAGGAAAAAATGGCAGCTGCGGAACCTTGTGTATTTTATTGATCTCAGTATTTGTGAGTTGTTCAAACATCGGGAAACCGAGTGTCTGTGTCTCGGACACGCCCACTTGAAAATATTATATAAAGTATTACTTAGTCATCCGATGACTGAATGACAAATTTAGACAGTATCGAAAATATAAGCACTGGCAGACGATAATATTACTAAGCTCAATCTGAGATAAAAGCTGACTCATGTGTATCATTTGAAGTACATATATTAGGAGGCAACTACCTCCTTGTCTATCCAACTACCCTTTGTGCTAGGCAACTGGCGCGTACAAAAATATTGCCAGTATTCTCCACATACAAATTCTTTAATTTCCAATTTTTGGGTTTTTTAGTCTTTTATGGGCTTGAAAATACCAGAAAACGTGCATCAGGTAGTGTAATGGCCATATGTTGGACGAATATCTAGAAAATCCGTGCTTCCAAATCTCCGTGTTACATAAAGTGGCAGGTTTGCAGTACTGTGTTCGAAAGTTTTGCCAAGATTTTATCCAAGCGCTGCATACTTATATGCCATATGCTAGCGGTGAATAAAGTTTAGTCATTTTTATATCGCATAGCATTGCCGGATTTTTCAAAAGGTCTCCGGTAAGGAAATGAACAAGGTTTAAAGAAATCGACACCTACCTTTGTTGACAATTTTTCTATCTATGCAACTAGCACGCAAATACCCGTATGTTACGAGGCAACAAAATACTATTGACTCCTTTTGGAGCTAGTTGCCCCGTTTACCACCCGTGCTTTTCCTCTTCTCCAAAATGTTTAACCCTATCAAAGCAAAATTTAATTATCAGTGTCATTTTTATTTTATGGTAAAAACCCAAATATTTCCATTTCAAAGTTTTTATTTTTTGGGTGTGGGGAGGAACTCCTTTTCTGACAGTGTAGATCCAAGATCAGACTGCATTTCTGTGCAGTCTGATCTTAATCTACAATATCAGCAAAAGGTTCTCTAGTTGCGCATAGCAACCTATAGGTTTAAACAGGCAGGACTGTTTGGTAAAGATTTAACACAACCACTTTCTCTAATAAGCACAGCACTGTACACTTTATCAAAATGTCCCACCACAATTTTATACAAGCCTCTTTCTTCAGGTTGGTTAAAAAAAAAACAAGATCATTTGGTAAAAGGTTAAACTTTAAGTCTTTGGGAATGAACACATCATGGGAAGAGGAGATACCGGGTAATGCTGGTAACCAGCATTTTATCTCATGCTTTCTTCTCTTAGAAAGGTACAGCCCTTCATTTGAGCCATGTTGAACTCTTTACCAAACAGCAAAATTTTTGACTAAACCAGATTGAAAGCATTTGCAGACGATATGATTATGAAATGTAGCTCAAATGATGGTTTCTGTCTGTGATAGGGTAGCTTTCTCTTAACCCTTTCCCAAACGACAAATTTTGGACTGGTCCAAACTGAAAGAGTTTGCAGACGACAGTTTTAAATTTGATGAAAATGGCAGAAAGGTCTCAAAAAGGGTAGAAGACACTGTGGGAAAAGGAGAAATTGCTCGTTACGAGCAATTTCTCCTTTTCCGACAGTGTTTTCAAAAGACTTGTACTGCAGACACGTGAAAACCAGGGCTTGTTTGGGAAAGGGTTAAAGGACTGTGGTGAAGGCTTAGTGTGTCCTGAAGTAATTCCCTATATTTGGACAAGTCTAACATCATATTATCTGGTAAAGAGTTAAGTGTTTGACCCACTTCCTTCAGAAGTACATACTAGTATATCACAAAACGTTTTGCTTTCTTTCATTATCTTCGTTATTCAAAACTACAATAAGAAATATTACTCTTAAACACCAATAACCGGTTCGTTTGGGCCAACGGTAGAGCTGCCAGAATTGGAGGAGATATTCCGGTGCGTTCGATTGGGCGTCTTCCGCTTTTAGAAGTTTTGCCGTCTCTTCCACTCGATATTTGGAAGAGCCGGCAGAGATTCGAAACAAAATGGCGGAAGCGGCCAACGAAACGCGAGTTGAAGAATGGTTTCTTTTCAGTTGACATTTGTTTTTTTGTTGTCATGTGCAAATATTCGTGTTTTTACTTGCTGAAAAGATTGCTCTTGCTCAGTATCCAATTTGCGGTGGTAAATATACGGTAAATACTGATTAATTCCTCCGCATGTCTTGAATCGCCCTCAGAATTTTTAGGGGCGAAACGTCTTGGGTTCGAAACATTCTAATATTTCTCGAATTGGTATAAAAAAGTATATATATTTTTATCACTTATTCGACTTACACTGATGAATACAAAGCTGCTATTTTGGGGATTGTTCAAGGCCTGTTTAGACAGAAGAAGCTAGCGTCATTCTCATCAAATAGCCATTCTTCTACAAACAACAGCAGTTTGTTGTAAAAAGCCGCCATGTTGAATGATTCTAAATTCATTCGATTGACTTTCTATTCTAATCGCTTCCGTGAATAGCATTCTCTTCTTAGCAGAGCCCAAATGAACCGGCTACAAGTTTTGTAAGAATTACATCTTGGGACAGAACTTCCTGTTCCATGTTGTGCAGAAGCTTTAAAAAATCAAAGTACACAAAGGTGAAAAATTGGCTTTGAAAAAGATTAAACTTGGATAGTCCATACAAGATTGAAGAAAAGTCATCCAACCCAGTTCTAATAAATCGTAACAGGTCCAGTCCGGTTATTTAATCTAAGCCGATCTGGCTCGGTAAAATCTAGTTAAAAAGAGTTAAGTCTGACCTGGTTCAATTCAGTTACTTTATCTTCTGCTCATAGCCATTTACAAGATGAGCCTGTGTTGTATATGATGAGTAGCTCTGAAATCTTGTTCAATTAGAATGAAAACAAAGAGTAGGAATCGAGTGTGTGCTGACTTCCGATTTGGGGGTTTTATTGCCATTCGTCACAACTCGGCTGATTCCGTACTTACATCTACCCTTGTCCGTATAAAGGAAGCTTCTATTTTGAACTACAAATCACGTCATCTTAAACATGGCGCCCATGTAAATTGCTTAGCAACAATATGAACAACCACGGTGTCGATCTGTCAATGAAAGCTCTGAATGGGATTGATAAACTATGCTAGAAATTGAATGTACAAACTATTTGCCGATGGAAATATTCTGAGAAAGACATCAACAGAAAATTGTGACTCATGTTTTCTTTTTTAAGAGGAGCATTGTACAATTACAATTACGGTAAAACGGTGTGCTTTGGCAGTGAAATGTACCATGTAGGTGCACATCAAACTACGCGATACAACAGATGGATTTGATCACCGGATCAGCCGAGGTATGCCGAATGGTTTTATTGCATGACACCATGTTCTTAGGAGCTGTCTCCCAGAACCTTTCCGCCATTGTAAGTTTTTGGGCTATATAACACCTGATTTGCTTAAGTCACTCACTTAATTCACCAAACCTCTTGTATCTTATGGATGACATATTTATTTAATCTATGATTTTGTAAGTAAACACTGTTCAAACTGGAGTGGTAGGTATTTTGTACGTCATATCAACATTGTCATATTCACCAGAATTAGGATTTTCTAACAGATAGAATAATTTTCTGTGGGGCAGTATTATGCGACTTTGGGGACTTTTGTTTACATTTGAATCTGGTCACTCTCGCTGGCAAAAATCTAGCGTTCACTAGTCTAAAAAGCAAGTATGTTTTGGTTACTTAATAAGCCATTGACAATGGACAGACACATGAACAGATGCATGATGGACACAGGGCCATATCATAAACCGCTTGCCTTGGGCCTGTGGAGCTAAACTAGAAGGCCCTGAAGGGCCTGAATATGCTCTACTGGCAGGGAATGCAGACTTTATCATGTAAACAAGAATTGGAAATTTTCAACATGAAATGGCTACTTTTCCCACATTGTTTCTTCGATTTTTTTTTCAAAATCAATAGGGTTGAAGCTACTGATGAGATAAACAAACTGTGTGATTTTCATGAAAATCTGACCAGAAATACAGACTTTATTGCGTAAACAAGAACAGAAAATTTAAATTTTCAACTTTAAATGGCTACTTTTCCCATACTATTTGTTGGATTTTTTTCAAAGTTGAAAGGGTTGAAGCTATTGATGAAATAAACAAACTGTGCAAGTTTCACGAAAATCTGAAGTTATTTGCAGACTTTATCGCGTAAACAAGAACTGGAAATTTTCAACTTGAAATGGCTACTTTTCCCATACTGTTTGTTGGATTTTTTTCAAATTCAATAGGGTTGAAGCTATTGATGAGATAAACAAACTGTGCAAGTTTCATGAAAATCCGGCAACAAATGCAGACTTTATCGCGTAAACAAGAAAAAGACTGACGGACGGACGGACGGACGGATGACGGAAACCCCGCCATGACATAAGCTCTGCTGGCTTTCAGCCAGTAGAGCTAAAAACCTTGAAAAAGATTTATTTGTGTTTAACCTTTTACCATACAACCCTACTTTTCAACGACCCTGAGGAAGAAGCGTTTTGAAAACAATGTAAGAAAAGGAGATATTGCAGGTGACCAGCATTATCCCTGTTTCCAGCAATCTTTTCTACCAAAGACAAATTCCACCATCTGAAGCACATTTAAATTGCCATCTGCAAATGCCTTCAATTTGGACATGTCTGCATTTTCTGTCATGTTGTAAAATACAGTTTACAACATCATTTCACTTCTTTCCTATGGCCAGCACACCTTTCCATGCTTTCCAGGAGTTGCCTTTACAGTACAAGTTATACAAAATTCCTTCCACATACACTTTTTCATGATGATGTTCAGAAGGAAGAGAGGAATTAATAGTATTGTATCATTAGTCCCTCAAAAGGGTTTGGCAAAACCGGGAATCAAACCATCCACCCCTGGGTTTTAAAGCCTGTCCATTTCAGATGGAACTGCCAGACTCAGCCCACTAAGATGGAAGGCTTGTAAAGACCTTGTTGAGCAAATGCTGGCAACTATAACTTTATCTTTTTGCAAAACATTTTTACCATATCAAAGACAAGTCCCTTCATTTTTACCACACATCAAGATTTTAGACCAGTCCAAACCGAGAGCGTTTGCAGACGACAAAAAAAAAAAATGGTGCACAGATGACAGTGACTCTGTCTTTGAGATAGTTGAAAACATTGTGGGAAAAGACAACAAGAGGGCCATGATGGCCCTGGATCACTCACCTGAGTCAATAGGCGAAATTTCACTCCAGGGTCACTCTAGAGCGCACACAAGGTTTTTCTAAGATTTGACCTAGTGACCTAGTTTTTGACCCCACATGACCCAATTTCAAACTCGTCCCAGATTTTATCAATACAAACATTCTGACCAAGTTCCATGAGGATCGGACCGAAAATGTGGCCTCTAGAGCATACTCCAGGTAAAAAGTTGACGACAGACGACGCACGTCGGACGCCGGACACAGCACGATCACAATAGTTCACCATGAGCACTTTGTGCTCCAGTGAGCTAAAAAACATAAGTCAAAAAAGAGCACCACATGCAGGTGCCAACAATTGGCTGTTGTTTTTCGACTGATAAAAATTACCCTAACAATTTTTTAAAAAGGTCACCCTAGGAACATTTCTGTGAAATTATTTCAAAATCTGACCAGCCATTCCAGAGAAGAAGAATTAAGAAATTCCTCTTCATGTCCCTATGGTGCAAATAGCCCTTACCACCAGAGACATGTTTCTTGACAGATCAAAATTTTGCAAACAGTTTTTGAAAAGGGTCACCAAAGGAACATTTCTGTGAAATTATTTCAAAATCTGACCAGCAGTTTCAGAGAAAAAGAACTTTTACGAATTTCTTCATGGCCATATAGTGCAAGTAGCCCCCAGTCACCAGAGCCATGTTTCTTGACGTATCAAAATTTCCCGAACACTTTGAAAAGGGTCAGCCAAGGAACATCTCTATGAAATTATTTCAGAATCTGACCAGCCGTTTCAGAGAAGAAGAATTTTTAAGAATTTCTTCATTTCCATATAGTGCAAGTAGCCCCCATTCACCAGAGCCATGTTTCTTGATGGATCAAAATTTCGCGAACAATTTTTGAAAAGGGTCACCCAAGGAACATTCCTGTGAAATTATTTCAAAATCTGACCAGCCATTCCAGAGAAGAAGAATTTTTAAGAATTTCTTCATGGCCGTATAGTGCAAGTAGCCCCCATTCACCAGAGCCATGTTTCTTGAAGGATCAAAATTTCGCGAACAATTTTGGCAAAGGGTCACCCAGGGAACATTTCTGTGAAATTATTTCAAAATCTGACCAGCCATTCCAGAGAAGAAGAATTTTTAAGAATTTCTTCATGGCCATATAGTGCAAGTAGCCCCCATTCACCAGAGCCATGTTTCTTGAAGGATCGAAATTTTGCGAACAATTTTTGAAAAGGGTCACCCAAGGAACATCTCTGTGAAATTATTTCAAAATCTGACCAGCAGTTCCAGAGAAGAAGAATTTTTAAGAATTTCTTCATGGCCGTATAGTGCAAGTAGCCCCCATTCACCAGAGCCATGTTTCTTGAAGGATCAAAATTTCGCGAACAGTTTTGGAAAAGGGTCACCCAAGGAACATCTCTGTGAAATTATTTCAAAATCTGACCAGCCATTTCAGAGAAGAAGAATTTTTAAGAATTTCTTCATTTCTGTATAGTGCTTGTAGCCCCCATTCACCAGAGCCATGTTTCTTGACGTATCAAAATTTCTCGAACAATTTTTGAAAAGGGTCACCCAAGGAACATCTCTGTGAAATTATTTTAAAATCTGACTAGCGGTTTCAGAGAAGAAGAATTTTTCAGAATTTCTTCATATCTGTATAGTGCAAGTAGCCCCCATTCACTAGAGCCATGTTTTTTGACAGATCAAAATTTCGCGAACAGTTTTTGAAAAGGGTCACCCAAGGAACATTCCTGTGAAATTATTTCAAAATCTGACCAGTGGTTTCAGAGGAGAAGATTTTTAAAGAATTTCTTAGAAAATTCCATTTTGTTGCCATGGCAACCAGAGTTTTTGATGGAATCAAATTTTGTGAACAATTTTTAAAGAGGACCTCCCAAGGAACATTTCTGCCAAGTTTGGCCCAAATTGGCCCAGTGGTTTAGGAGGAGATGATGTTTAAAGAATTGTTGACGACGAACGACGCACAACGGACACCGCGTGATCCTAATAGCTCCCCTTGAGCACGTTGTGCTCAGGTGAGCTAAAAATGCTGGTTACCAATGTTTCTTTCTTTTCCCACAATGTTTTGAAGTCTTCTTCTTCATGGTCGTTAAAACTTGGGATTGTGGTATAGACTTAAGGTTCCGTAGATCTATCAAATTTTGCATGATGATCAACAAAGCTTTCCATTCTGCAAGGTCCTGAACTTAGTCATTTAACCCTTTACTACACAATCCCAGCTTTTAACGACCCTGAGACAGAGGCCTTTTAAAAACATTGTGCAAAAACGATTGATTGATTGATTGATTGTATGGTGTTTAACGCAGTTTTCAACATTATTTCAGTTATATCACAGCGGCCAGTGCACCTATCCATGCTTTCCTGGAGCTTCTTTTACCAGTACTCCCCACAATATTCTTTCCAAGCCACTGGCTGCTTTCCCACATAACCATCGTCTAAACAATAGTCAGCGGTGAGAATGGAATGAATCCTGTTGCAATGACCATCATCAATCCTCGGAAAGAAATTGGCCAAGCCGGGGATCGAACCAGCGACCTCCTGTTCTCAAGTCCTGTGAGCAAAAAGGAGAAGACGCTGGTAACCAGCATTTTCTCCTTTTCCGCAATGTTTTCTACCCTATCGAAGTCCAATTCCATCATTTGACCCACATTTAAATTGTCGTCTGCAAATGCTTTCAATTTGGACAAGTCTACATTTTTGTTGTGTGGTAAAGAGTCATTATAAAGAGTGAAAAAGCGTTTAAGTGTTATGATTACACTGATAGCAATAAAGTTTACAAGAGTTAAAGTTTTGTATATCAAAAGAGGGAAAAAAAGAAAAGGCTTTACATTTACAACAGATAAATAGATTTTCTATCGTCAGCTGTAAAACTACTTAAGTAGGACTTCATTTAGGCTCGATTTATGGTATTATTGCACTGAAGTACTCCAGTGATACAGTATTACTCTCGCTGACCCAGTGTTTCATATATGTACAGTATTGTGAATAAACTTGTAAATGATATGCGTGAGCACCCCTCAACGCTAATTTGATAAATGTAGAATTTCACTTTTATATGTTTTGGCTTAGTTTTCAATCTGTTATGCCTGGCTCCCTTGAACTGCTCACAGGTGTATTTCGACTGTTAACCTTCTGTTTGCACATCCTAATAAACTTAACTCTTCACCAAAGGACAACATTTTAGACTCATCCCAATTGAAAGCTTTTGCAGAGGACAAATTAAGACTGACTCAATGGAACTTTTCATTCTTTGACAGGATGGTAAACATTGTTTGTAAAGTACAAAATGCAGGTCAGCAGTATTTTCTCCTTTTCCCACACTGTTTTGAAAAACTCACTTCGTCAGGGTTGTGAAAACACTTGAATGTTCAGAAAAGGGTTAACACATCAATTATCCTATGCAGCCAACACCCTCATCCCTGTTTTGCAGCAATGCACTTTTGTAAACATTGTAACAGAAAAAGCTTGTAACCCTTTAACTCTTCACCAAACGATACTTTTTTAGACTTGTCCAAATTGAAAGCATTTGCAGACAACAAAATAATGTGACTCAAAAACTGAAATTTATTCTGGGAAGGGTAGAAAACATTGTGGGAAAAGAAGAAAATGCTGGTTACCAGCATTTCCTCCTTCTTCCACAATGTTTTCAAAAGGCCTCTTTCTTAGGGTCGTTAAAAGCCGGGATTGTGCGGTAAAAAGTTAACTAATGTCTACTACCCTGTCAAGGACGAATTTCATCATGTGAGCCACAATTAAGTTGTCGACTGCAAAAGCTTTTAATTTGGACAAGGCTACTTTTTGGTCATGTGGTAAAGAGCTGATACACACTAAAGCAAAAGAAGAAAAAAAATGCATGTCCTATACTCTTTACCAAACAATCTAGAGTTTAACTCTTTACCACGCGACAAAATTTTAGACCCGTCCAAATTGAAAACATTTGCAGACGTAATTTCAATGTGACTCAAATGATGTCATTTGTCTTTGATAGGGTAGAAAACATTGTGGGAAAAGGAGAAAATGCTGGTTACCAGCATTTTCTCCTTTTCCCATAATATTTTCAAAAAGCTTCAACATCAGGGTCGGTAAAAGTTGGAATTGTGTGGTAAAGGGTTAAACAACTCTGAGAAAGAAAACTTTAGAAAGCATTGTGGTAAAAGGAGAAAAAGCTGGTAACCAGCATTTTCTCCTTTTCCCACAATATTTTATTTCTCCTAGAAAAAAACAACTTTCTGCTTTTGCCACAATGTTTCCAACTGTACTTGTATACAAAACTTTAATTCACATTGATTATTCATATTTTACAAAGTGCTTTCACCATTATCCAGCTAAATAAGTGGAATGAAACTTTCAACCTCATTGTTAAGTCCCAAGTTTTGCTATTTCAAAGGTACTTTGGGGAGGAAGGGGAAGATATCTCCTTATCTGACAATGTAGATCAAGATCAGATTGCACATTCTGTGCAGTCTGATCTTCATCTTCACTGTCCACAAAAGGTCCTTGAGTCATGCTTAGCAGCCTAGGGTTAATGAGTTTTTGTCTGCATATAAAAACTTGTGAGGTAATGGGCCGGTGGTTTATAATCATCCCCCATCAAGTGGTGAATACCTATATAGCACACAGGGAGCAAAAAATTTCCTGTTACACATTTCATTCATACTTATTTATCTGTCTACATCTTCTCACCCTTCTCTTGCCTGAGGTTACCCTTTATCAAATAATCCTGTTTATCAAAAACCCTGAGGAAAACCATTGAAAACACTGTGGCAGAAGGAGACAATTCTGCTTACTATTGATTTGTTTACTAGATTTACCACAGTTTGCAAGTCTGTCAGTTACACTGTGGTAACTGGTGCACCTAAGCATACTTTCACTGATGTAATTTGCAAAACCTTTTTCTCAAGTCACAGCCTGCTTTCCCATATTGGTAAGAGAGGAATGAATCCTGTTGCATGACTTCCACTTTCAAAAGAATTTGGCAGAGCTGGGGAGGGGGTTGTTTCCTTATTGGGTAAGTGGTAAAGTGTAGGACTCATAACCTGGAGGCCCTAGGTTCAAGTCTCACTGGGAGCACTGGGTTTATCCTTGAAGTGTCCTTGGGCAAGACACTTCAAAGCCATAGCCTAGTACAGTTGAAACCAAAGACATTCATGAATAAGCAAGCTGTTGTTGTGATGACTGAAATAATGTTTAAAGCAGTGTAAAACACCATTCAATCAATCAATCAATCAATCAATGACTGAGCTCAGGAATCAAACCAGCAACCCCTGTGCATTAGCTCATCTTCATACTGTTGGGAATGAAGATCATGACCAGCCTATAAGAATGATTTTCAAGCCATAAAAGTCTTGCATTTGCCATATGCATTTTGCTTTTTTCCGCTTCTACAGAGAAAACAAGTTCTTTCCTTACTGTCTGAAAAAAAGGGCTTTAACTTTTAACCCTTTAACAAACGACAAAATTTTAGACTAGTCCAAATTGAAAGCAGTTGCAGACGACAAAATATATGTGACTGAAAAATTGAAATTCATTTTGGGAAGAGTAGAAAACATTGTGGGAAAAGGAGAAAATGCTGGTTACCAGCATTTTCTCCTTTCCCACAATGTTTTCATGAGGCTTCTTTCTCAGGGTCGTTAAAAGTCGGGATTGTGTGGTAAAGGGTTAACCAAAATTCTACACTTGTCCAAATTAAAAGGATTTGCAGACGACTAAATAAATGTGACTGAAAAATTGAAATTTGTTTTGGGAAGGGTAAAAAACATTGTGGGAAAAGGAGAAAATGCTGATTTCAAAAGCCTCTTACTTCAGGAAAGTGCCGTGCCAAGTAGCCCAGTCTGCAGCTTACAGGACTTGAGAACATCGGATCACCGGTTAGAGTTTCCAAGATATGCCAATTTCCTTCCAAGGATTCGTGATATTCTTTGCAATAGGAATCATTCCTCTCTTGCCAAGCCCCGGTAGCTCAGTCAGTAGCGTACAGGACTTGAGAACAGGTCGCTGGTTCGATCCCTGGCTCAGACAATTTCTTTCCGGGGATTGATGATAGTCATTGTGACAGGATTCATTCCTCTCTCACCTCTGACCATTGTTTCTACGATGGCTATGTGGGAAAGCAGCCAGTGGCTTGGAAAGAATATTGTGCACAGTACTGGTAAAAGGAACTCCAGGGAAGCATGGATAGGTGCACTGGCCGCCGCAATATAACTGGAATGTTGAAAACGGCATTAAACACCATGCAATCAATCAACCAATCAAGCTGCCGATTGTGATTCAGGTCCTCTATAAAGTATGTTGATAAGAGTTAACTCTTTACCACACAGCAAACATGTAGACTTGTCCAAATTGAAAGCATGTGCTGACGACAATTTAAATGTGGCTCAAATGATGGAATTTGTCTTTGATAGGGTAGAAAACATTCTGGGAAAAGGAGAAAATGCTGGTTACCAGCATTTTTCTCCTTTTCCCACAATGTTTTCAAAAGGCTTTTTACTACGGATCATTATAGGTCGGGGTTGTGTGGTATAGGGTTAACCCTTTACCAGACGACAAAATTTTAGCCTTGTCCAAATTGAAATCATTTGCAGACGACAATTTTGATGTGGGTCAAATGGTGCAACTTTTCTTAGATAGGGTAGAAAACATTGTGGGAAAAGGAGAAAATGCTGGTTACCAACATTTTCTCCTTTTCCCACAATGTTTTCAAAAGGCTTCTTTCCCAGGGGCGTCAAAAGGCGGCATTGTACGGTAAAGGGTTAAGATAATATTTCCTTCTCTGATAATCATAATTATCCCTAACAATGTGGCGTTTTATCCATTCGAGTGAAAGAAAGGCTTTTGAGACCTTGAGACAGAAGCCTTTTGAAAACCAGCATTCTTTCCTTTTTCCATAATGTTTTCTATCCTACTCAAAGACAAATTCCATCATTTGAGCCACATATAAATTCCTTGCAATTTGGACAAGTGTAAGGTTTTTTCATGTGGTAAAGAGTTAAATATAATTAATATGTCATGTTTGAATGCGGGTAAGTCTAAACTTTTTTTGTTTGGTAAAGAGTGGAGTGATAATGGGTTCAAGATAAATATTTCCTTGTCTGTTAACCCTTTACCGCACAATCCCGAGTTTTAACGACCCTAAGGAAGAAGATTTTTGAAAACATTGTGGGAAAAAGAGAAAATGCTGGTATCATTTTTTCCTTTTCCCAAAATGTTATTTACCCTATCAAAGACAAATTCCATCATTTGAGCCATATTTGAATTGTCGTCTGCAAATGCTTTCAATTTGGACAAGTCTAAGATTTTGCCATGTGGTAAAGGGTTAAGTGTAGATGTTCAGTGATCAGATTAAGTTTTCTTCATCTAACTAAGGAAGAGAACAATATAAGCTAATAGTGACAGACTCTTCTACTGTTGACTTCATCAAACAGTAAAAATTTTCGACTTCTCCAAATTCAAAGCATTTTGCAAACAAATTAAATATGGCGCACTTTGTGGGATTTCTCTGTGAAAGGGTAGAAAAACACCAAGGAAAAAAGAGACAATGCTTGTTACCTACATTTTCCCCTTTTCCCACAATTTTCTCACTAGTTTCTCATGGTCACAAGAACCCCGGATTGTGTAAACCAGAGCTACAGATAGAGTTGGTGGTTTTGATTTCAAAATTGAAAATATTAATCACTCTCCACTAACCCTACCTTATGGGTACTCATTAGCATCGTCTCATCGAGACAATCCTAATGAGTACCCACAAGATAGAGTTTGGAAGAGAAATAATGGATTTAGAATACTATCACTCCCTCTTATCTGGAGTTGAGGGGATAAGTACGTAAATAAAACAATTACAATGTTACATGATTTTAATCAGGAGTTCCATAGCTGTTTTTAAAGGCCCTATAGCTGCCAAAAGTTAACAATGCCTGTGTTAAAATGCATTCAGATTTAAATCATATCATTTAACTCTTTACCAAACAGCAAATTTTTAGACTAGTCCAAACTCAAAGAATTTGCAGACGACAAAATAAATGTAACTCAAAAATTGAAATTGGTTTTGGGGATACTAGAAAATATAGTGGGAAAAGGAGAAAATGCTGGTTACCAGCATTTTCTCCTTTTCCTACAATGTTTTCAAAAGCCTTCTTTCTCATTGTTTGGTTGTCAGGATTGTGTGATAAAGAGTTAAAAGCATGGAAATAATTGTCAAGATGACAATCTGTTATTGTACGATCAGTCCATTCGTTAATCATTGACAAAAAACTGAAATCTAAAACTAGGCTAACAGTTGCCACGTGGCCCTATCCTTTGTTAACTTTCTACTGGATTTGAAAATTAATTTTTCAGCCAGCAACTAACACTTAGTCCGACCTTATAACACCATGTCATCTTAAAAAAAATTTCCGTTTTTAATCGGTCAGTAAACCGATTAGAGAGATGGCAAATTTCGGAAACCCATCTGACAATTTATATCAATGGTCAGACTACAGTCTGCTTGTGATCTACACTGTCTGCAAAAGCCCTTTATATTGCGAATAAGCATTCCTTGAACTAAATTGAAAGCAAAGGAGGAAGCAGAAATAAATATGCTGGTTATTTCTAGCAAGATTGTCTAGCCACTTTGACTCTCTTTCCAAGCCACTGACTACTTTTCTCACATGCATCAGAGGTGAGAGGTGAAAAATCACTGGAAAGAAAGTTTGCCTCAATTGGGTATCGAACCCGCAACCACCAGGTTACAATTTAACCCTTGAAGCGCCAAATAAACCAAACAGAAATTTTAATCCTAGAAATAAGACCTACATCTACATCAGTATACCAGCAAAGCGGCCAGTGTAGATCGAAGATCAGGCTGCTTGTTTTGTGCAGCCTGATCTTAATCTACACTGGCCGCAAAGACAACTATAGTTGTGAAAGGCCCTTTAAGGGTTAAGATACGCTAACCACTGAGCTACCCGGTCAGGCTACCATATTAACTCTTTACCAAACAACAAAATTTTAGACTGGTTCAAATTGAAAGCCTTTGCAGATGACAAAATAAATGTGAATCAAAAATTGAAATTTGTTTCTGTAAGAGTAAAAAACACTGTGGGAAAAGGAGAAAATGCTGGCTACCAGCAGTTTCTCCCTTTCCCACAATGTTTTCAACAGGCTTCTTCTTCAGGGTCGTTAAAACTCGGGATTGTGTGGTAAAGGGTTAAAGTATTTGCCAAACAATCCTGTTACAAGGAAGCAAGGAAATGAAGGCTTTTTAAAACATTGTGAGAACAGGAGAGAATTCTAGTAACCAGCATTTTCTCCTCTTTAACCACAAAGTCTGCTAACACTATTTGAGCTGCATTTGTCGTGTGCAAATGCTTTGAATTTTGACAAGTCCAAAATTTCGTCATCTGGTAAAGAGTTATGAGAGAGAGAATGTGCCTTTTTCACCTGCCACAGCACATTTAAGTATTTAGGGAGGGATATTATCACACTAATATCTTTTCATATGTGCCCCAATAAACTACCATAAACTGTGTCAAATCTTACTGTCACTCTAACAAATCTACATTTACTATCCATGTACCTGGACAGGGAATTATCATTGTCTACCCTTCACTCTGCCAGCCCCAGTCAGGTCAGTTGGTAAAGTACAGGGCTAGCGATTCAGATTTGCTTGTCTGTCCGGTATTTCATGCTGTTGTTTTATCATGGTTATACTAATATTAATAGTTTTATCACATTGCTAGTGCACCTATCCATGCTTTCCTGCACTTTCTTTAAGCAGTATACATGGATCCGTGGAGATAAGATAAACCGTCTCCATTGGTTACTGTTGCTATAGGCTCCCAAGCTTTCGCAGTTTACATGTATACAGTATAACGGAAAGACTAGTTACGCGGTGCCATCATGACGGATTCCCTTTACAAAATTCCGGAAAATTTTGCTTTATCATACTTGCCTGCCGATGTTAAAGTCTCGGGAAGGAATTTAGAGAGAGGACTAAACTATTATACGCAAGGATATGTGCATGACGTGCGAATTTCGGAAGCTACAGACGACGAAATACTTGTTTCTGCTAAGTGCTGCCCTTCGATGAGAAAGAATGAAACACCTCATAAACTTCAGTTTGGCGTAAAAATTGGTGCAATCAAAGATTTCTTTTGCTCTTGTAAGGCTGGGTAAGTTGTCTTTGAATTTTATTTGATAATTTCAGTGGAATATGAGTAATGCGATACATTTTATGCATTGTCTAAGTCAACAGAGACAGAAGGATTTTTAGTCTTCATAACTCTTAACCAAACAGTCTTAGGTTTTTACGACACTGACAGACAGTGCGTTTGGAAGCAAAATGGCGAAAGGGGTAAATGCTGGTTACGCGTATTTTCTCCTTTTCACAGAAGAACTTCCAGCCTATCAAAAAAGACATGTTACCCCAATATTTGAACCATATTTTACGATAATAGGTAACTGTCTGCAACTGCTTTTGGAGATGTCCAAAATTCTGTCGTTTGGCAGTTGTTCAGATTTGTTTTCGGGTTAAGGGAAAACCCGACATTTTATGATTTTAATGTGCTGCCAATTAACAAATTTATCGGTAGATGGTTGTTTGTTTAATCTTGATAAGGGGTGGTCGGGTGTGATAAGCAGGCACGTCGGGTTACAGTTAGACACGCGACCTACTAAATAACAGTTCGCCGGGAAACCGCCGACAAACCCTTTGAAATTAAGATTCGGTAATCCTATTAAATCTCACCAAATCAAAGTTTGATTTAATTAATTTGTCTTTTGAACAGAATTTTCCCTTAGTCTTAGTCCGTTTCACAATTTACATTAACATACTTTGAGAGGATAACAAGTAAACTTACATAGATCTATAAATTTTGCGGTTACACTTTCTGTGTCATGATGAAATTTAAGTAGGAGACAGTGTAGACACACAGTCAAAATCTTTCCTCTCTGAAGTTTGATCTTTATGTAGACATTCAGTTATTTTGTTTCTTCACTAAGTGCGACATAAGATCCAACCAGAACTTAGTAATTTGATGATGAATAGTTTGTGCAGAGGTTATTAAACAGCATTAGATATGAATATACTTCATTGAAACCCATTACCAAAAAATCCTGTATTTTAGCGACCTGAGAATAAAGATTTTCGAATCCAGTGTGGGAACGTAAGAAAACTTTGATAGCCTGCATTCCTCTTTTTTTACACAATATTTTCTACCCTTTCCAAAAAAAAAAAGATCCCTTCAACTGAATCAGATGAAAGAAATCAACAACACCTTTTCATATTTGGGTTTGTTTAAATTTACTTTTTGTCTAAATTTAGATGTTGGTTAATTAATTAAATTAATTAATTAATAAGTCTGTCATTAATTTCTTTTAACCCTTTCTCCACCACCCACCCCATGTATTAAACATATCTATATGCCAAGGTTTAACTAGCATGGATATGTTGTTTGAATAGCGTTGCTAAAACTCTCTGCACATTATACAATTTGTTAATCATAATTACTATACAATCTTTCTCTGCACAATTATATCGAGATGACTGTTATAAGGCAATGTACAGTTACTGTCCTCCTAACCAGACGCTGCATTTAACCCTTTCCCATGCACATCTTTTAATCATTTTCTGAATTACGAGCCTTTTATAGACAAAATAAATCTGAACTACCGAATGTCTCACACGTAAACTGTTGTTTGTTTGTAAGCCAAAATGGCGGATAGTAACGCGAAGCATTGGGCAGAAAAAATGCGACAACCTGATTGGTCAAATATCGATTTCCACGGATCCATGTATCGTGGACAACATTATTTCCAAGCTACTTAAAGCAACTTTCTAACATCACATTTTGCCAAGTTGCATTGACCAATAAGATTCATATCAACCGAAGTATTAAACTTTCCAATTTATGGTGAGAGGAGACAGGTTTGTCCCCTCTTCATAGTTTCGAACCTTTATGATTTGCTTAACTCTTTACCAAATGACAAAATTTTAGACTGGTCCAAATTGAAAGCATTGGCAGACGACAAAATAAATTTGACTCAAAAATTAAAATTTGATTTTTGGTTGGGTAGAAAACAATGTGGGAAAAGGAGAAAATGCTGGTTACCAGCATTTTCTCCTTTTCCCACAATGTTTTGCCAAGCCCCTTAGCTCAGTCGGTAGCGTACAAGACTTGAGAACAGGTGGTCACTGGTTCAATCCCCGGCTCGGCCAATTTCTTTCCGAGGATTGATGATAGTCATTGTGACAGGATTCATTTCTCTCTCACCGCTGATCATTGTTTCGACGATGGTTATGTGGGAAAGCAGCCAGTGGCTTGGAAAGAATATTGTGCGGAGTACTGGTAACAGAGAGACTCCAGGAAAGCATGGATAGGTGCACTGGCCGCCGCGATATAACTGAAATAATGTTGAAAACGGCATTAAACACCACACAATCAATCAATCAACCCAAAATATTTTCAAAAGCTTTGTTTCTCAAGGTCGTTAAAAGTCGGGATTGTGTGGTAAAGGGTTAACTCTTTACCAAACAACAAAATTTTACACATTCAAATTCAAAGCATCTGCAGAAAACAAAATAAATGTGTTTAAAATCTGAAATTCTTTTTGGAAAGGTACAAACATAAATATTGTGGGAAAAGGAGAAAATTCGGGTTACCAGCATCTTCTCCTTCTTCCACTATTGTTTTGAAAAGGCTTTATCTTCAAGGTTGTTAAAACTCGTGATTGTGGGGTAAAGGGTTAACCTGTAGGCTGCTTAGTGCAACACAAGGTGCTTTGGGCCAGTGTAGATCAGTCTGCACAAACTATGCAGTCCGATCTTTTTTCTACACTGTCCCGTTAGCTAAGACATTCTGAAAAAGAGCAAGCTTCATGCTGCAATTATAATTATGGGTATTAATTTCTAAACTAAAACTATCAGTGTTCCAATTTTTCGGCACTCCAAAGTTTATATAAATTGCCTGCCAGAAAACATTGCAAAAGGTGATCGACCAGCTCTACAGCATTCCATAGTTATAGGGATAAGAGTTAATGCTGAATAAATTTCACTCCAGGGAAGCACACTTGAGACTGCAACTAGGAAAATGCTTCATGCTAATGAGAAAGGTGTATCTCTACATATGAACTGATAAGCTATTTCTATGAAAACTAGTATCTTCCACAAACAAAATACACTATCTTGTGTGGAGATACAAACTTAACCCTTCTTTCCCTTTACCATACTATCCTAACAAGTGTTGAAGACCCTGGGAAAGCAGTCAATTGAAAACATTGAAGGAAAAGGAGAAAATGCTGGTCACCAGCACTTTCTCCTTTTCCTACCACGTTTTCTACCCTAAGAAAGGCAAAGGCAATCATCTAATTGGAATTTGTCACCTACAAATGCTTCTGTTATGAATGAATCTTTAAACCCTTAGCAGAGCGCCAAACAAACCTATCAGACCTTTTCATCCTAGAAATATGACCCAAATAATTGCAATGTCAAGTTTGGCATTTGTCCACAGTAACTCACTAAAACAGACAAGAGTAGATCAAAGATCAGGCTTCACATTTTGTGCAGCCTGATCTTGATCTACACTGGCTGCAAGGGCAACTATAGTAATGAAAGGCATTTTAAAGCTTAACTCTTCACCACACAATCCCAACTTTTAACCACCCTGTGAAAGAAATCTTTTGAAATCATTGCAGGTACAGGGAAAAATGCAGGTAACCGGCATTTCCTCTTTTTCCCACAATGTTCTCTACCCGTCTGATGTTTGATATACACTGCTTCCTTTGCCAAGACACTAGACAAAAGCATCCTAAAATAATAAATCGCAATCAGTTGTCTTATTTTAACCCTTTACCACACAATCCCGACTTTTAACGAACCTGAGAAGGAAGCCTTTTGAAAACATTGTGGGAAAAGGAGAAAATGCTGATAACCAGCATTTTTTCCTTTTCCCACAATGTTTTCTAACTTTTCAGAAACAAATGCAATCATTTCAGCCACATTTAATTTGTTGTCTGCAAATGCTTTCAATTTGGACTGTCCGAAATATTCTCATTTGGTAAAGAGTTAAGCCTGGAAATATTATGTGTATTCTGGATTCAATCTATCATAGCAACTCTATACCAAGCTACTAAATTTTAATCTCATCAAAATTCACATCTTCGCAAGCCAAGGGCAACACAAGACATGGGCAACAGTCACATCACCTCTTGGATTGCGATGATGCCAAATTCAAAGCCATTGCAAACCTAAATTATTAAGTCTGTCTTTTAAAGCTGGGAAAACATTCAGTAGAAAAGAGAAAATGCTGGTTAACAACATTTTCTATTTTTTTCCTCAATGTCTTCAAAAGCCTTTATTCTTAGGTTCTTTAAAACTTGGGATAATAATTGGTATAAAAGGGGAATATACTATGCTCCCCCCCCCCCCCCCCCCCCCCCTTGAGTGTGCATTAGGCTGCATAACCATGCTGAAAATGTGGGTCTTTTATACCTTGTCTACTTCAAGCAATCAGTGATTTATAACCAAAAGTGCAAATGCTAACAAGATTTTTTGTGCTCGTTTTTGTGCTATCAACACAATCGTACTCTTGATTCAGAATTCCCAGATGCTTGTAAAAAAAAACTTCAAAAATCTAGATCCTCTCTGAATTTTGCAAGATGTGTATTTGGGTTAAGGGACCATCCAAACAGGTATTTATATTATTTGCTACACAAACAGACCTGATTTAACACTGACAGTTACTTGCCCTTTGACTAGTAAATTAATTTGTCTGCTTTCCTTCCTTCTCTTTGCTTGTAGTTTGTTTTCTTCGTTATTCAACACTTATCATTCTACTTTTCCAACAGTGTTTTCTACTTATTTCAAAGCTAACATCCCAGCTACATCAATTTGTGATCTAAATGCTGCTTCCAAGGTGGACCAAGCTTTCCTGAATTCTGTGAAGAATTCAAATATTCTTAACCCTTTACCACACAATCCCAACTTTTCATGACTTTCACTGACCTTGAAGGAGCAGACTTTTGAAAACATTGTGGGAACATTGTTCTCATTCTCTCACAATGTTTTCTGTCCTTTCAAAGATGAATACCGTTATTTTTGCCACATTCAATATGATGGCTGCAAGTGCTTTAACTTCAGTTGAGCCTAACATTTGGTAGTTTTGTAAAGAGTTCTTACCGTTCGGCTGCTAAGCGACTCATGGACCTTTTGCAGACAGCATAGATCAAGATCAGACTGCACACAATGTGCAGTCTGATCTTGGATCAACACTGTCCGATTAGGAGATAACTTTCCTCAAAAAAAAAATCTTTAAAACAGGAAAATTTGAGTTTTTACCATTGGTTTGAAAGTTTCATTTCTTTTATTTAGCAGGATAAGGGTTAATATGTGTCTAATTGGTGGGGTCATGCATGACTTAGTGGAGAAGTTGACTAGGATATGAAACCTGAGGCCCCAGGCTTGATCCTCACTGAGATGCTGGTTTTTTTGAGTATTCATAGGCAAGATAATATCATGAGCCCCAGCCATGCCCTGTCGTGAAGTTAATAGCACACAGAAATTAAAACCAGAGGGTCACTAGTTCGAATCCCTAACATGGCGAATTTCAATCCGCATATTGATGAAAGTCGTTGCAAAGATTCATTCCTCTCTTACTGTGGATCTGCCAGTGGTTGGCGAAAAGAAACATTGTGAAAACTGGTGAAAGAAACTGCGAGAAAGCAATGATAAGTGAACTGGCTGCCACATTGTCACTGTTCAAAATGATGCTCGAAAGCCCCATTATACACCATACAAACAAATAAACAACTGACTCTGCCAAATGACAAAATGTTACAGTTGTCCAAACTAGAATAACTATCACTAAAGGTGATAAATACCCCCGCCCCTATATTTCATGTCACAGGGGCAATAACTCTGCAATGTCAATTTAGGGGCAATAACTCCGTAATCATTAGGCCAACACTCATGAAATTTGTGCTTTGCACATCTACTGCTCCCGGTGAATATCATGACAAATATCAAGTGAATAAGACTTAAACTGAAGGAATAGTTCTCTGGACAAGAAGTTTTGAGTAAATTCAGGGGTAATTAATTTGGCAAACATTTGAGAAAAATGCATCTTGAACCTCTACCGCTCCTGGTGAATATTTATGCAAAGTATCAATTTAATTGGACACAAAAGTAAATAAGTGTAAAAAAGTGCAGACCATGATCTGATAATATGTCTGAGACACAGCGGCTGGTCTGGATCCAAACTTGTTGCAAATGTCCAAAGGTGCGTTTTCGCATAATGTTGGCCAACTACACATATGACAGAAAAGACCTCCTTAAAGTGAATCAGACAGACACTGTAGGAGGAGTTGTCCGGACAAGCATTTTTAAGTCAAATCAGGGGCAATAACTCAGTAATTCTTGATGGAATTTTTACAAAATGTGTGTCTTGCACATCTACAACTCCAAATGGACACTTCTGCCAAGTATAAAGCGAATCGGACTGAAATTGTAGGAGGAGTTGTCCGGACAAGCATTTTAAATGTGAATCAGGGGCAATAACTCATTAATTCTTCATAGAATTTTCACGAAAGTTGCGTCTTGCACATCTACAACTCCTAATGAACACTTATGCCAAGTTTAAAGTGAATCAGACAGAAACTGTAGAAGGAGTTGTCCGGACAAGCATTTTTAAGTCAAATCAGGGGCAATAACTCAGTAATTCTTGATGGAATTTTTACAAAATGTGTGTCTTGCACATCTACAGCTCCTAATGAACACTTATGCCAAGTTTAAAGTAAATCAGACAGAAACTGTAGGAGGAGTTGTCCGGACAAGCATTTTTAAGTCAAATCAGGGGCAATAACTCAGTAATTCTTGATGGAATTTTTACAAAATGTGTGTCTTGCACATCTACAGCTCCTAATGAACACTTCTGCCAAGTTTAAAGTGAATCAGACAGAAACTGTAGGAGGAGTTGTCCGGACAAGCATTTTTAAGTCAAATCAGGGGCAATAACTCAGTAATTCTTGATGGAATTTTTACAAAATGTGTGTCTTGCACATCTACAGCTCCTAATGAACACTTCTGCCAAGTTTAAAGTGAATCAGACAGAAACTGTAGGAGGAGTTGTCCGGACAAGCATTTTTAAGTCAAATCAGGGGCAATAACTCAGTAATTCTTGATGGAATTTTTACAAAATGTGTGTCTTGCACATCTACAGCTCCTAATGAACACTTCTGCCAAGTTTAAAGTGAATCAGACAGAAACTGTAGGAGGAGTTGTCCGGACAAGTATTTTTAAGTCAAATCAGGGGCAATAACTCAGTAATTCTTGATGGAATTTTTACAAAATGTGTGTCTTGCACATCTACAGCTCCTAATGAACACTTCTGCCAAGTTTAAAGTGAATCAGACAGAAACTGTAGGAGGAGTTGTCCGGACAAGCATTTTTAAGTCAAATCAGGGGCAATAACTCAGTAATTCTTGATGGAATTTTTACAAAATGTGTGTCTTGCACATCTACAGCTCCTAATGAACACTTCTGCCAAGTTTAACGTGAATCAGACAGATACTGTAGGAGGAGTTGTCCGGACAAGATTTTGCAGACAGACCGACCGACCGACTGATTCCAGTATACCCCCCACAAACTTCGTTTGCGGGGGTATAATAAGAGCGTTTGCAGACAAAAAAATAAATGTAACCTAAATTTTTTTTTTGGAAGGTTAGAAAACATTGTGGGAACCAATATCTTTGCCTTATTTCCACAATATTACAAAAGCTTTCTTTCTCGGGGTATGTAACTCTACCACACAATCCCGACTTTTAACAACCCAAAGAAAGAGGCCTTTTGAAAACATCGTGGGACAAGGAGAAAAAGCTGGAAACCAGCATTTTCTCCTTTTCCCACAGTGTTTTCTAACCTATCAATGACAAATTTCATCATTTGTGCCACCTTTGTCGTCTGCAAATGCTTTCAATTTGGACCAGTTTAAACTTTGGTAGTATGGTAAAGAGTTTAACCTTTAGATTGTGTGGTAAAAGTACCAGAGCCCCGCAGCGTAGTGCTGTTATGTGACTCAAAATATTGATGAAAGCAACATACAACAAACACGTCTGATTGGTACATCCAGAGGTCTAATGTAACTTTTGTCCATGGCACAGGAGTACATTTCATTTTCAACCATACAAGGAAATACAGATAACTAGCATTGTCTCCTTATCCACTCATCACAGATAATTATTATCAACCTTTTGATTTATGCATGAAGAGCAAAATTTCGACAAATCTCTCCAGTGCAACTAAAAAATAAGACATACATCACAATGTCATTAACCTGCAATGACCTATATTTGTAATTATTGTCAACAAAGAAGAAACTGTTGACTGTTACTGTAAGTGTTGCCCTGCATTTTAGTCATCGTTTCATGTAAACATGTTTACTCTATCAGGTTCAAATTACATCCAATTTTTTTTATCTTTTAATATTCATCAGCAAAAATGGCTTGATATCTCTGTTTTGCAGTTTGACTCATACAGTTTTACCATGATAATGTGTAAGTTGTGTTGTACAAACACAAAAGCTGAATACATGTTTAACCCTTTACCACACAATCCTGAGTTTTAACAACCCTGTGCAAGAAGCCTTTTGAAAACATTGTGGGAAAAGGAGAAAATGCTGGTAACCAGCATTTTCTCCTTTTCCCACAATGTTTTCTACCCCTCCCAAAACAAATTTCAATTTTTCAGTCACATCTATTTTGTTGTCTGCAACTGCTTTCAGTCTGGACCAGTCTAACATGTTGTCGTTTGGTAAAGAGTTAGAGGAAATACCATTTGAAATGTTGACATTTCAAGCTTGTCTTGGCCAGAATGTGCATAAAAATTAGCAGACAGTGAAGATCCAAGATCAGACTGCACATTCTGTGCTCTGATCTTGATCTACACTGTCTGCAAAAACAACTTAAGTCGGTTCCAGCGCTTTATGGGTTAAGAACTTGGAATAAACTTAAATGTATGACATGGAAATATCATGTCTGTAAGACCTACTTCTGAGCTTTTTTTAACCAGGTCTGCCCAACTTAGAATTGTTAATCATTTACCAAACAAAAAAGTTTTAGACTAGTCCAAATTGAAAGCAGTTGCAGACGACAAAATAAACATGACTGAAAAAATTAAATTTGTTTTGAGATTGGTAGGAAACATTGTGAGAAAAGGAGAAAATGCTGGTCACCAGCATTTTCTCCTTTTCCTACAATGTTTTCAAAAGGCTTCCTTCCCAGGGTCACTAAAAGTCAGGATTGTGTAGTAAGCAGTCAAAATGATTTAACCCTTACAAGGTGACAGGCAATATTAATAAGGTGATTAACTCTTTACCATACAAAAAAATTTTTAGACTAATCCAAATTGAAAGTGTTTGCAGATGACAAATTAGTTTGGTTTGTATTGGAGTTTTAAAGCCGTTTTAAGAGCTCGGGTCAATTATGGCAGACAGTGCAACTACACAAATGTTTCCTGGCTTCCTAACACCAGTGCACAACTTTCTTTCCAAGCCACTATAGTTACTTTCTAACATGCATCAGAGGCAAGTGGTGAAAAATTGCAGGCAAGACAGTTTGCCTCCACTGGGTATCGAACCTGTGCAAACACCAAGTCACAAGTCAAGTCGGATATGCTAACCACAGTGAGCTACCCAGTGGGGCAGACAACAAATTAGATGTTGGTAAGTAAATAAATGGTGTCTTTCTCTTAACCCTTTACCACACAATCTTGCTTCTTTTCCTACTTTAAGCAAAGTAAATGCAAGTAAGTGTCTGAATCAAGCCAAAATATCCGAATTTTGAAGAAATTTGATGATAACTTGGTCGAACTGAGTCAAATCAATCCTTTACCACACAATCCCGAGTTTTAACGTCCCTGGGGAAGAGGCCTTTTGAAAACATTGTGGGAAGAAAAGAAAATGCTGGTAACCAACATTTTGTTCTTTTTCCACTATGTTTTCTACCCTTCTGAAGACAAATTTTATGTTTTGTAAGAGACGTTTAATATATCGTCTGTAAATGATCTCTATTTGAACCAGTCTAAATCATGTTGTCTGGTAAAGAGTAAATGCCGTTACCACACAGACAGGGAAGATCTAAGATCAGACTGCATGTCCCTTGTAATCTGATGATGTTCTAAACTGTTTGCTAATGGTGAGCTAATTATTACACTTGGTGGTCAGTCCAACTATTTTTTTTATTTTCTTATCATCTCAGAATCCATCAATGTGGGTTAAATCTCAAAACAAGGTAAAACTGAAGGATGCACCCTGAAATGATATCGTGGATCTACAGATAAGAGTGATGGCATTCTAATTCAATTATTTCTCTTCCAAACCCGTATGTTGTGGGTACTTATTAGAATTGTCTCGATGAGACAATTCTAATGAGTACCCATAACATAGGGCTTAGTGGAAGCACAGACAGATGAACTTATAGATGAAAGAACAGATGCATGGAAGAACAGACAACCAAGCCACTTTATGCTCCACTGGAATCATTTGTGGAAGCAAAATAATTCGCAAAATATAAAACAAAGGGGACAAACAAGGGTCCAGTATGGTGATTACATGGGGGTCAAGCACTTACCATGCTCCCATTGGCCCCATTGGTTTCTGGAGCTGTGGGTGCATGTCCCTGGAGTTTTTGGAGTCTGCAGGATGATTTTTCGGATGTCTCAGTAACAGTTGATGACTCAGTTCCTCACACCACATAGAAAGAAGACCTGAAAAGAGAAAGGTTTGTTGATCGAATGGTGTTTTATGCTGCTTTCGACAATATTTCAGTCATATCAAGGCAACAGCTCACACATTCATGTATTTCCTGGATTCCACCAGTACTAGGCTAGGGCTTCGAAGTGTCTTACCCAAGGATTCTCCCATGAAAGACCTAGTGGATCCAGTGAGGCTCGAACTGGGGGCCTCCAGGTTTTGACCAATAGCAAAAAGTTTCGGCCCCAGTCAGCCTACATGAACTGCACCGGCTGACTGGATTGATTTTTTTTTTTGCAGATGCATTATTACTTAATATGTCTATGAGAATTATTAAATTTTTGACATGTCAAAATTGAAGGCATTTGCAGCGACAGATGAAAATGTGCCTCAGTATGATGAATTTTGCTCTGCAAGTGAAGAAAAACATTGTGGAAAAAGGTGAAAATGCTGATTATCAGCATTTTCACCTTTTCGTACAAAGTTTGTTTCAAAGCCTTCTTCTTCAGTATAGTTAAAACCCTGCATTGGTTGGCAAAGGGTTAATGTTTCACATGTTGACTGTTTATTTGAAGCCTTTTACAAGACTTTCATCAGTGTTTCAGTAATACCTTGGTGTGTCTTACTTATCATGCTGTCCAATGTCCAATCAGTACTTGGCTGGCAACCTGAAGTACCTTGCCCATGGAAACTCTAATGCAAACTGACAGCATGATTTAATCCATTGCCTTAGCCAATATAAGCCCAAGCCTCTTGTCAAAATAGTGGGCAATAACAAACAGTGTAGTCCTGATCAAACATTGCAAAATTTGCACATTTAAGACATATGATCTTGGTCCCACGAACATAAATTATCACGCCCAAGCTTCTTGTCAAAAAAGTGGACAGTAACAAACAGTGTACATTCTGATCAAATATTGCATAATTTGCCTATTCAAAGTGACATATGATCCTGGTCCTACAAATACATCATGCCCCTGGAAAAAAACAATTTCTCTGAGGTCCCTGGGAACTGGTTTACTAACAAGCTTTCAAACTTGAGCAACATCTTTTTTCTCGTCTGCAAAATTTTACAGACGACAAATTAAATTTAACTTAAATGATGTTTCTTGAAAGTGTTAGATTAGAAAACATTGTGGGAAAAGGAGAATTTAATGCTGGTTACCAGCATTTTCTCCTTTTCCCACAATGTTTTCAAAAGGCTTCTTTCTCAGGATCGTTAGAAGTCAGGATTGTGTGGTAAAGGGTTTTGAATTGACTTCTAGTTAAAGGTCCAGTAGCACCAAAAATGCCTCCATTAAAATGCATTTAACTTAAACTCATACCATTTAACCCCTTTACTACACAATCCTGAGTTTTACCGACCCTTACAGAGAGGGCTTTTGAAAACATTTTGGGAAAAGGAGACAATGTTGGTAACCAACATTTTCTCCTTTTCCCAAAATGTTTTCTACTCTTTCAAAGATGAATACCTTTATTTGACCTACATTAATCTGTCATCTGCAGATGCTTTCAATTTGGACCAGTCAAAAGTTTTATTGTTTGGTAAAGAGGTAACAAGTCTGGAAATTATTGTGAAGATGACAACTGTTACTCGCTGGCAGAAAAATGAATATTAAAACCAGGTAAAAATTAAACAAAGGATAGACTGACATGGCAATTAAAAATTAACCTAGGTTTAAAATTGATATTTCTGCCAGCAACACTTGGACAAGACCAACTGTACAATAACAGATTGTCATCTACGTAATAATTACCATACTTTTAAATGGTATGAATTAAATTCATCTGCATTTTAACACCCACACTATTTACTTTTGGCCCCTATTGGGCCTTTAACTCTTTACCACACAATATCGACTTTTAACGACCCTGAGGGAGAAGCCTTTTGAAAACATTGTGAGAAAAGGAGAAAATGCTGGTAACCATTTTCTCCTTTTCCCACAATGTTTTCTACCCTTCCCAAATCAAATTTCAATTTTTCAATCACATTTATTTTGTCGTCTGGACCAGCCTAAAATTTTGTTGTTTGGTAAAGAGTTAAGAGTAAACCCTTTCCCAAACGACAAATTTTGGACTGGTCCAAATTGAAAGAGTTTGCAGACGACAATTTCAAATTTGATGAAAATGGCAGAGAGTTATCGAAAAGGGTAGAAAACACTGTGGGAAAAGGAGAAATTGCTCTTTACGAGCAATTTCTCCTTTTCCCACAGTGTTTTCAAAAGACTTGTACTGCAGACACGTGAAAACCAGGGCTTGTCTGGGAAAGGGTTAAACCCCTCACCAAACAACCGTGTCCCTTAACCATCCTGAGTAAAAAGTTAGAAAACAATGTGGGAATAGGAGAAAATGCTGGTAACCAGCATTTTCTCCTTTTCTGACAAGGTTTGCTTATCTTTCTACATGAAAGTCCCTTTGAGACTTATTATAGGTGATGTCTGCCAATGCTTTCAATTTCAGCAATTAACACATTTTGTTTTTGGGTGGGATAACCCTGAGGCTGCTAAGTTGGACTAAAGGATCTTTTGCGGACTGTGTAGATCAAAATTAGACTACACAGAACGTGCAGTGTGATCTTGGATCTACACTATCTGATAAGATATTTTCCCCCCATCAAATACCTTGCAAACAGCAACATTTGGATTATTACTATCAGCTGGAAAGTTTTGTTCTGTTTAGTTTGCAGGTCAAGGGTACACCCATTACCAGATGGCAAAATTTAACCTTGTCTAAATTGAAAGCATTTGCAGACAACAATTTCAATTTGGCTGAAACAGTGCAATTTTTCTTTGGTAGGGTAGAAATTAAATCTTGTGGGAAAAGGAGAAAATGATGGTTACCAGCATTTTCTCCTTTTTCCACAATGGTTTCAAACAGCTTCTTTCCCAGGGTCATTAAAAGTTGGTATCGTGCAGTAAAGGGTTATAGCAACTTTCCAATAAATGAAGTAGGTCTAGTGACTAGTGTTATAGTGCACAATGATAGAATCAGGGAAAAGTAAAGTGAGTCAAGACAAGTCGCCAGTTACAGGAATATATTAACCAGACCAATCCCAGATTTAACCTTTTACCCTACAATCCAAAGTTTTAACAAACCAAAAGGTAAGTTCTTTTGAAAACATTGTGGGAAAAGGAGAGAATGCTGGTAACCGGATTTTCTCCTTTTTGCTTTCTCCTTTTCCCTCAATGTTTTCTTTCCTATCATAAACAAATCATGTAAATTTAATTGCTCGTCTTTCAATAGCTTCCAAAATAGATGAGTCTAAAATTTTGTCTGGTAAAGAGTTAACTGCATCTTGGAAGAAGCAGCTTGAAAACAATTTAGGAAAAGGAGAAGTTCATAGTTGAAACTCCAACCTCATTAGGATTCTAACCCTTTACCAGATGACAGAATTTTAGCCTTGTCCAAACTGATAGCATTTGCAGACGACAATTTCAATGTGGCTCAAACGGTGCAATTTTCTTTTGATAGGGTAGAAAACATCATGGGAAAAGGAGAAAATGCTGGTTACCAGCATTTTCTCCTTTTCCTACAATGTTTTCAAAAGGCTTCTTTCTCAGGGTCATCAAAAGTTGGGATTGTGTGATAAAGGGTTCATAAACTTGACCAAAAAAAAACAAAAAGCGATGGTGTAGACTCAACTTCAGCTTACATATTCTGTACAATATGTTCTTGATCGATCCCACCTACAAAAGCTCTTTGCTTAGCACTAAAATGTTTTGAGTTGCAAAATTTTCTACATGGAGCAAAGTTTCTAATCAGGGGAAAAGTTTCTGATCACATGACAGGAAAGTATCCCACAAATGCTCTATCAACCAATCAAGAGGAAGTGATTCAGAGGTCAGCCAATCAAAAAAGGTTTTTTCTTGTCCATCCAAATGTCCCACAAACTTCCTATTCCTGGTATTCCCATCACATGATCATGCACCAATAGTAAAATCATCAACTTTCATGTTACTATACTGATTATAACCATGTAAACTTAACCCTTTCCCAAACAAGCCCTTGTTTTCACGTGTCTGCAGTACAAGTCTTTTGAAAACACTGTGGGAAAAGGAGAAATTGCTCGTAACGAGCAATTTCTCCTTTTCCCACAGTGTTTTCTACCCATTTTGAGACCTTTCTGCCATTTTCATCAAATTTTAAATTGTCGTCTGCAAACTCTTCCAATTTGGACTAGCGATTGACTACAGGGATTGAATTAGACCTGCAACTGTTGCAATGCATCATAATTAAGAGGAGTGCCTTGAACAGTTAAAATCAAAGTACAGATCAAGATCAAACTGGGCATTAGCTCTTTCACTCCAAACTAAATGGATCAATTTTTTTCCGTCTTGAAGTATATTTACCTTACACTTGAAGCCGACTCTGGTCAAAGATTAACATCAGGTAGCCGACGGTGTAAATCAAAGATCAGACTGCACATTTCGTACAGTCTGGTCTTGATCTATGCTGTCCACAAAAGCTATCCAGGACAACATTGACAGTGAAAGAGTTTTGGAAGAGTTTAAAATTGTCATTTGGTAAATAGTTAACCATGTACCACACAATCCCAAGTTCTAATGACCCTCACAAAACAAGCTTTTGAAAACACTGTGAGGAAAGGGGAAAATGCTGGTTACCAGCATTTTTCTCCTATTCCCACGCTGTTTTTTAATATTTCAAAGATCATGAGCTACGTTAATAGTGTTTTCTGCAAATGCTTGCAATTTGGACAAGTCCACAATTTGGTAAAGGGTAAATGAGAGTGAAAAGGGAGATAATTATTGCTGGAAAGTCCATTGCACTATAGATCTGAATTTCAACTGGGCCATGTGATGATAATTTATGATTATCTATGAAAACATGTGTATATATCTACCCTTTCTCTGGTAAGAACTCAAGTCAATAAGATTTGGCAGACATCCCACCACAAATTCAGGTGCAAAAACAAGGCAGTCTAGTGTAGAGAAAAAAAAAAATTCCACAGATACCTAAAACCTCTGTTTTACAAAGGAGTGTCCCTTTTCATACCACATTTTCAGTTCACAAAAAAACACCTTTGCCCCCAAAAATTAATGAAACCAAACCCTCATAGGCATAATTTAAAAAGTAAACCGCAACTGTTACTGAATATACAGGTAAATGTTCAGATGTTAGGTTTTTAATTTCATTTCAACATTATTTCAGTTTAAATTGCAGCAGCCAGTGTACTTATCTATGCTTTCCTGGAACCTTTGTTACCTGTAGTTCTTACATTCTTCTTTCCAAGCCACTGGCAGCTTTTCCACATAAATATCATTGAAAAAATGCTAAAAAGTGAGCGAGTTCTAAATGAATCATATCCCAATGACTATCATTGACTCTTTAACTCTTTACCACCCACTTCTAACAAACCTGAGGAAGAAGCATTTTGCTGTTAACCAGCATTTCCTCCTTTTCCTACAATATTTGCTACCCTATGATTGAAAAATCCCTTTGCTTGAGCCACTCTGAAATTGTCGTCTGCAAATGCTTTCAATTCGGACTGGTCTAAGATTTTGTTGTGTGGTAAACGGTTAACAAAACGACTAAACTTTGGACTGACCCAAATTGCTAACACTTACAGACGACATATCGAATGTAGCTCAAATGATGATTTCTGACTTTGATAGGGTAGACAACATTGTGTGAAAAGGAGAAAATGCTTGTTACCACACTATTTTCAAAAGTCTTCTTCCTCATGGTCATTAGGGTTAAAGAGGAGAATCAATGAAATTAACTCTTTACCAACGACAACATTTTAGACTAGTCCAAATTGAAAGCATTTGCAGACGACAAAATAAAATGTAAATCAAAAATTGAAATTTGTTTAGGGGAAGCTAGAAAACATTGTGGGAAAAGGAGAAAATGCTGTTTACCAGCATTTTCTCCTTTTCCCACTATGTTTTCAAGGGCCTTCTTTCTCAGGGGTGTTAAAAGTCGGGATTGTGTGGTGAAGGGTTAACCTCTACATAACGCTGAAACAGCTACAATACTACTACAAAGTATTTCAAGATGGCTTTGGCTGAGTAAATGTAGAAAAGAAGCTATGTATATTCGGACTGGACTGCAAAGTCATTGCAGTCTTATCTTGATCTACAGTCAGCAAAAGCAACTTATGACAGCGCCAGCACTTTTTAGGTTATCATGGATACAATATCAAAATATTACCACAAGGAATAGTCCTCATTAATCATGCAGCCATTTCTTCTTTTGTCACAATAGTATCAAGAGACTAGTGGTCTCCTTCAAGGATATTTGGGCTCTTCTAATTTGACAGCCCAGCCCTGGTAGCTCAGTAGTGTACAGATCTTGAGAAAAAGAGGTCACTGGTTCAAATCTCCAGCTCGGCCAAATTATTTCTTTCCAAGGATTGATGATGGTCATAATGTGACAAGACTCATTCCTCTCGCACTGCTAACCATCATTTTGACAATGGTTATGAGGGAAAGCAGCCAGTGGCTTGGAAAGAATACTGTGGGTAGTCTGGTTAAAGAAACTCCAGGAACACATGGATAGGCGCACTGGCCACTGTGATACAACTGAAATAATGTTGAAAACAGCGTTAAACACCATACAATCAATCAATCTAATTTTGACAGCTAATGTAGGGAGAAAAGAGGGTCAAAAGTGTATGGCTTAATTTGGTTGCAGAGAAGCAAGAAAACAATTGGAAAAACACTTTGGTCTTCAATTTTTCTTTTCATCACAATGTTTAACTGTTTACCAACCGACAAAATTTTTGACTCTTCCAAATTGAAAGCAGTTGCAGACAATAAAATAAATGTGACTGAAAAATTGAAATTTGTTTTAGGAAGGGTAGAAAACATTGTGAGAAAAGGAGAAAATGCTGGTTACCAGCATTTTCTCCTTTTCCCACAATGTTTTCAAAAGGCTTCTTTCTCAGGGTCGTTAAAAGTCGGGATTGTGTGGTAAGAGACCTGAGGAAAGACAGTTTCGAAAACATTATGGGAAAAAAGGACAAAATGCTGGTATCCAGCATTTTAGTTCTTTTCTCACAATGTTTTCTAACCTTTCAAAGACAAAGCTCATCAATTGAGTCACATTTAACCCTTTACCACACTATGCCGACTTTTAATGACCCAGAGAAAGAAGTCTTTAGTAAACATTGTGGGAAAAGGAGAAAATGCTGGTAACCAGCATTTTCTCCTTTTTCCATAATGTTTTCTACCTTATCAAAGAAAAATTGCATCATTTTAGCCACAGTGAAATTGTTGTCTGCAATTATTACGCTTTCAATTTAGATGGGTCTAGAATTTTCTAGTGCAGTAAAGGGTTAATTTGTGGTCTACAAATGCTTTCAGGTCAGATCACTCTAAAATTTTGTTGTCTGGTAAGGAGTTAACCCCTAAAGTGCCCAATAAACCTATCAGGCATTTTCATCATAGAAATACAACACAAACAATTGAAATTCTATGGTTGCTTTATTCTACAGTGTTTCAACAAAGCAGACAGTATAGATCAAAGATCAGGCTGCAACATTTTGTGCAGCCTGATCTTGATCTACACTGGCTGCAAAGGCAACTATAATCATGAAAGGCGCTCTACGGGTTAACTCTTTACCACACAACCACGGGTTTTAACGACCCTGAAGAAGCCTTTTGAAAACATAGTGAGAAAAGGAGAAAATGCTGGTAACCAACATTTTCTCCTTTTCCCACAATGTTTTCTAACCTTCCAAAACAAATTTCAAATTTTCAGTTACATTTATTTTGTCGTCTGCAAATGCTTTCAATTTGGACAAGTCTAAAATTTTGTCGTTTGGTAGAGTCAAAAAAAACAATAGCAATTTGCACTGGCTTCCAGAGCCCCTTGCATCAGTGAAAGGCTCATCATGTAAGTTTTAGTTTTCAAAATATCAAGTTATATCATAACAGGCCAATGAAACTAATGGGACAAAACTGCCGCAGATTAATTGATTTTGAAAGAGCCTAAGTGAAATCATGAGCAGGTGTATAAAATTACCTGGTTCAGTCAAAAAGGCCCATTAGTGCAAACAAACCACCGCTATCTAACAGCTATCTGTCAAGTATGTATAGGTAAAGTTTTGTGTATCAACTTCTCTCGCTTTCACACAGAAGTTTAAAATCTTACATTTATACGCAGTATTAATAATAAGGTCAACATCGAAAAACGCAATTCTCCATGTTCTATTAATAGATCTTATCTCTTGTTGATTTCACCAAACCTTTACAGCGCAGAAAAAAACAGTCAGACATCTTCAGACTAGGAATAAGGCCCAAAGAATTTTAATTTCAATATTGTCCCTATCCAGATTGTCTCGGGAAAGTAGACAGTGTAGATGAAGATCAGACTGCCCTTTTGATGCAGTCTGATCTTGATCTACACTGGCCTCAAAGACACCTACAGTATTAAAACTTGGGGATTCAAGGGTTAACAGGTATAGATTGTGTAAAAAGACTACTGAAATCTGTCTCATTTCTTGTGTGCCTCATCATTAACAAAATGATCTGCCCACATCCATTCCTCATCCTTAAAACCTTTAACCCTTTACCACACAATGCCGCCTTTTGACGCCCTGGGAAAGAAACCTTTTGAAAAAAATTGTGGGAAAAGGAGAAAATACTGGTAACCAGCATTTTCCCCTTTTCCCACAATGTTTCCTACCCTATCAAAGAAAAATTGCACCATTTAAGCCACATAGAAATTGTCGTCTGTAAATGCTTTCAATTTGGACAAGGCTAAAATTTAGTTGTCTGGTAAAGGGTTAACTCTTAACCTGCTAAATAACTTAAAAACTTTTAAGCCAATAGTATAAATCCGAATAATGTCCTTTCAAGAATATCTCCTTGTCAGACAGTGTAGATCCAAGATCAGACTGCACATTCTGTCCAGTCTAATTTTGATCTACACTGTCTGCAAACGGTCAGTGAGTCACGCTTAGCAACTTAAAGGTTAACTAAGCGATTGGGTCATAAAAAGGTTTTTTTTTTTTTCAAAAGGTCAAGCTAGTACTGTTCTGTAGTTGGTAAGTCCTTCAAACTGAAAAATCACTGTATTTGTTATCAGGTAATCCTGGTTCGATCCCTGCTAGTGGTACTATTTGTATTGGAGTGTTCTTGGGCAGGGCACTACAGATCCACAGCCTTATACTGGTATGGTCTTAGCTAAAGTGAGCTAAAGTCAAATCTTAGAAAAACCTTGTGTACGCTCTAGAGGCCACATTTTTAGTCCAATCCTCATGAAATTTGGTCAGAATGTTTGTCTTGATAAAATCTCGGACAAGTTTGAAATTGGGTCATGTGGGGTCAAAAACTAGGTCACTAGGTCAAATCTTAGAAAAACCTTGTGTACGCTCTAGAGGCCACATTTTCAGTCAGATACTTGTGAAATTTGGTCAGAATGTTTGTCGTCATAAAATCTCGGACGAGTTTGAAATTGGGTCATGTGGGGTCAAAAACAAGGTCACTAGGTCAAATCTTAGTAAACCCTTGTGTACGCTCTAGAGGCCACATTTTCAGTCAGATACCTGTGAAACTTGGTCAGAATGTTTGTCTTGATAAAATCTCAGATGAGTTCCAAATTGGGTCATGTGGGGTTTAAAACTAGGTCACTCGGTCAAATCTTAGAAAAACCTTGTGTACGCTCTAGAGGCCACATTTTCAGTCAGATACTTGTGAAATTTGGTCAGAATGTTTGTCTTGATAAAATCTCGGATGAGTCTGAAATTGGGTCATGTTGGGTCAAAAACAAGGTCACTAGGTCAAATCTTAGAAAAACCTTGTGTACGCTCTAGAGGCCACATTTTCAGTCCGATCCTCATGAAATTTGGTCAGAATGTTTGTCTTGATAAAATCTCGGACGAGTTCGAAATTGGGTCACGTGGGGTCAAAAACTAGGTCACTAGGTCAAATCTTAGTAAAACCTTGTGTACGCTCTAGAGGCCGCATTTTCAGTCCGATCCTCATGAAACTTGGTCAGAATGTTTATCTTGATAAAATCTGGGACAAGTTTGAAATTGGGTCATGTGGGGTCAAAAACTAGGTCACTAGGTCAAATCTTAGAAAAACATTTTGTACACGATAAAGGCCACATTTTCAGTCCAATACTCTTGAAAACTGGTCAGAATGTTTGTCTTGATTATATCTTGAAATAGTACGAAAATGTGCCATGTTGGGTCAAAAACTAGGTCACCAGGTCAAATCTAAGAAAAATGTTGTGTATGCTCTATAGGCCATATTTTCTGTCCAGTACTCTTGAAAGTTGGTCAGAATGTTTGCCTTGATAATATCTCCGACTAGTTTGAAAATGGGTCATGTCGGGTGAAAAACTAGGTCACTAGGTTAAATCTTAGAAAAACCTTGTGTAAGCTCCAGAAGCCACATTTTCTGTCTCATACTCTTGAAAGTTGGTCAGAATGTTTGTCTCGATGATATCTCAGTCGAATTTGAAAATGGGTCATGTCGGGTCAAAAACTAGGTCACCTGGTCAAATCTTAGAAAAACCATGTGTACACTGTTGTGGCCACATTTTTTGTTCAATATTCTTTTAAAGTTGCTCAAAATGTTTGCCTTGGTAATATCTTGGATGAGTTTGAAAATGGGTCATGTTGGGTCAAAATTTAGGTCACTAGGTCAGATCTTAGAAAAACCTTGTGTACGCTGTAGAGGCCACATTTTCAGTCCAATACTCTTGAAATTTGGTAAGAATGTTTGTCCTGATGATATCTTGGACCAGTTTGAAAATGTGTCATGTTGGCTGAAAAACTAGGTCACTAGGTCAAATCTTAGAAAAACCTAGTGTACGAATGACTTTCAGAAAGAAGCCTTTTGAAAACACTGTTTGAAAATGAGAAAATGCTAGTATCCAGCATTTTTTCCCTTTTTCACAATGTTTTCTACCCCTTTGAGAGACCAATCCCACAGCTTGATCCACATATTATTTGTTTTATGCAGAAGGTTCAGACTGATGAGTTTAAAATTTTATTGTTTGGTAATACATATATCTCACAAGACGTTGGAAATTGGTTGTGCTTGGTCAAAAGGCTCAGGTGAGCGACTCCAGGGCCATCATGGCCCTCTTGTTGTAGTTTGGTAAAGGGTTCAAGAAGTATCATCATGCATGACAGCTTTATTGTAACACAAGATAATCAATCAATTATTCAGTTCTTGCTATGGGAATATAATCTGTTTTACCTTTAAATTTTATGTGACATACCAGTAAAATTATGCAATGTATCATAATTTCATAATTTTCTTTTTTTTTTCCAAACTTGATGTTTTGTGGCAGGTTTGGAGGTGGGGTGGGGGAGAAAAAAAGGGACTGATTCAGTTAACCCCTAACCACACAATCCTGACTTTTAATGACCCTGAAAAAGAAGCCTTTTGAAAACACTGTTGGAAAAGGAGGAAATGCTGGTAACCAGCATTTTCTCCTTTTCCCACAATGTTTTCTACCCTTCCCAAAACAAATTTCAATTTTTGAGTCACATTTGCATTTTATTTTGTCGTCTGCACATGCTTTCAATTTGGATTGGTCTAGAATTTTGTCGTTTGGTAAAGGGTTAATAGGATGCTTTTAACATTATTTCAGTTATATCACAGCAACAGCCTTTACCTATTAACCCTCTACCACACTATCCTGAGTTTTCACGACCATAAAGGCCAGGGTTAAATTGAAAACAATGTGGGAAAAGGAGAAAATGCGGTAAGCAGCATTTCCCATTCCCAACAATGTTTTCTGCTCTTTCAAAGACAAATTTCATCATTTGAGCCACATTACATTTGTCATCTGCAAATCTTTCAATTCGGACTTGTATGAAATTTTGTAGTTTAGTATAGAGTTAGGTACATGAAATGGGTATTATCACTAGGTAAGAGATAGACCAGAGTACTGGCATCTTCTGGATTGTGTTGGCCATAATAGATCAACAGTATTTTAACAATACATGTATAAGATCAGACCATGTAAAGTACAATTCATAATATATCCTTTAACCCTTTACCAATCGACATAATTTTAGACATGTCACCAGCATTTTCTCCTTTTCCCACAATGTTTAAACAAGAGGGCCATGATGGCCCTGTATCGCTCCACTGGCTTGTAAATATAAACCATAAATACTAAACATTTCAATTCTGAGCCAAATGGTTTCAAAATGAAGACTTACAAAGTTTTCTCTATAAAAGCCCATGTGAAAGTTGAGACCCGCAGGGCAAAGCCATTTTTGATCCCAGAGCTATAATTACTTGAACTCTGGTCGAGGTCCACAAGATAAAGCCACATGCCAAAATAATACAAGTCTATGCTGTATGGTTATAAATAAGGTGATTTTCAAGTTTTGTCCATATGAAGCCTCTGTAAAACATAAGACCCCTGATGCAAGGCTAATTTCAAAAAAAAAAATCAAAACAGGAAGATTTCTTAAGTTGTCACTATGTAAGCCCATGTAAAACTTGTGACCCCTGGGGCAGAGCCAATTTTGACCCCAGGGCTAAAATTTTGGCCCGCTTGGTAGAGGCCCACTAGATATAGCTACATGCAAAATTCGGTAGCTCTACGCCTTATGGCTAGGTACAGGAAGATTTTTAAAGTTTTCTCTATATAAGCCTATGTAAAACTTGTGACCCCTGGGGCAGAGCCAATTTTGACCCCAGGGCTATAATTTGAAGAAACTTGATAGAGGTCTACTACATAAAGCTAAATGCCAAATTTGGTAGCCATATATGCCTTATGGTTTCAGACAAGAAGATTTTTAAAGATTTCCAATATTTTTCAGTTTTGTTGCCATGGCAACCAGAGTTTTTGAAGGAATCAAATTCTTTCAAGAAATTCTGAAGAGGACCATGGCAGGATCATTTCTGTGAAGTTTCATGAAAATTGGATGGGTAGTTTCAGAGAAGAAGATGTTTGAAATAAAAGTTAACGCACGGGGGGATGGATGGACGCACGGACAGACGCACGCATGACGGACACCAGGCCATGACATAAGCCCGCTGGCTTTCGGCCAGTGGAGCTAAAAAGGCTTCTTTCTCAGGGTCTTTAAAAGTTGGGATTGTGTGGTAAAGAGTTAATATCCGATCTTTACATCCAAGATCTTTAATTGTGCTTAGAGCTTATCTCTTTACCAAACGACAAAATTTTACACTAGTCAAAATTGAAAGCATTTGCAGATGACATATTAAATTTTACATAAATTACAGAATTTGTCCTTGAAAGGATAGAAAACATTGTGGGAAAAGGAGAAAATGCCGGTTACCTTTTCCCGCAATGTTTTCAAAAGTCCTTTTCCTTGAGGTTGTTAAAACTTGGGATTGTGCGCTAAAGGGTTAAAGATACATCTATGCTTGTTTTCAGCCTGTTCTTCACCCGTATGATCTTTAGTTTATGAAACTATAATCATTCTTGTATCTTCATGCCAAATATTGCCCTGACAGCTGCAATATTGCACAGATTATGATGAATAAAAAATGCTTTTCATTTTTGGGCAGCCTTCAAAGGAATCGGTGTTGTCATTATTTTCCAGTTTTAAATGAGGACAATGAGTTTTTCTTTCCCTTACTCCATATATATTGGTAATTTAGCTAACTTTACACTGCTGGCCAAATTTGACCCATTCTACACACTTCCAAGTTTTAACAGCATTTTTGCTCTGGGGCTGTAACAATGTATCTTTAAAACACACAGCTGACATATTTGTATGACTCACTTTTATCTATTACAGTCATAAATCATGAAAACATTTTTTTTTTCAGTTTACCCTACACAAAATAACCTTAAGTTTAATGACCCAGGGTAAGTACATTTGCAAAAAATAACATAGCAAGAAAAGGAGAAAATGCTGGTTATCTGCTTTTTCCCCTTTTCTCACAATATTTGCCCTTTTCTCACAATATTTCATACCCTTTCCATAAGTAGCCTCACCATTTGGGTTACATTTAATTTGTCGTCTGCTTTCAATTTGGACAAGTCTTAACTGTTGTCCTCGGTGGTATAGCGTTAGGTACATTAATGCTGTTCATTTATTCATGCTTCATGGGCAAGCTTAACTTGAATCAGATGGAAACAAATTGCAAATAGAAAGCATTATTACATAATTATCACTTTGCTCCTTCACTAAATAATCACAAAATTTTACAACACCCTAGAAAAGAGGGATTTGAAAACAGTGCGAAAAGGAGAAAATGCCAGTAACCAGCATTTTTTCCTTTTCCAACAATGTTTCCTACACATTCAAATAAACATCTCAGCCTTTGAGTCAAGTTTAATTTGTCACATTCAGCTGCTTTTAATTTTGACAAATCCATATTTTGCTGTCTGGCACTGATACATAATTAACGCGCCAGGGCACCAATTGCAAAACAGCAACAGGGCGCTCTTGTTTCATTGCCAATTTCCCAAAATTTAAGTGCCGTCACTTAGAGTCAGTATGGTAAAATTGGTTTCACTTGGTGTCGACTGGAAAGCGATTGCCATTTTGAAAGACTCCTTGTATCGGTTTTACCGCTGATCATGATTTATTTGGTCATTAAATATCATTCACAATTAGTATGGGACACTGGTATTCAATACTTCACTTTTGTAAGTTTTTGCAAGTTAGTTCACAAATTTTGAGTTATCCGAAGTTTATAATGTTACTGAAGCTAGTGTATGTGTATTCGGATAGTCAGGTGTCATTGATTTGTGAAAAGATTAGGATTATGTCCATGCTGTACCGGTAAAAATCCATCATTTCAACCACATCCTATTTGTCATCTGCAAATTCTTCAATATGAATGAGTCCAAAATTTTGTTGTCAGGTAAAGAGACACTACCACCTGAAACTAATTTTTGTAGTCTGATCCCTCAAAGAGGTGCTTGTCACAGTGAAAAGTGTCCTTGAGCAAGGCACTGCAGAGCCTCAGCCTAATATAGGGCAAACCAATAAAAGGCTTGGATAAATGAATAGTAAAATCTGTATAAAGTGGCAGTCAAACAATTGATATGAACAAATGAGTCATAGTCCAAAGTTAAGACCTCACAGAAGTTATATGACATATTATAAAGTTTCATATTAACTCTTTACCAAACAACAAATTTTTGGACTGGACCAAATTCAAAGCACAATGCAGGCAACATACATGTTGCTAAAATGATAATTTCTGTCTCTGGTAACCAGCATTTTCTCCTTTTCCCACAATGTTTTCTATCAATTTAGCAAAATTTAATTTGTCATCTGCGAATGCTTTCAATTTGGTCCAATCCAAAATTTTGTCATTTGGTAAAGAGTTAAAAGCTTGAACTTTCTCTTCCCTACCTCCCTTTAGGTCATCATTCAATGTAATGGGTCACTAATGTATTTTTACATAATCTGCCTATTCATCAAGAATGAAGTAAGTTTTCATCTCACATTGTAACAATCGCTTTTGTTACAAGTATGCTTATCCTGCCCATGGAAAATCAATTGTACCTCTTAGACCTTTACCAACATCTCCCCCCTTTCCTACAGTGTTTTCCAAAGCCCTCTATCTCCAGGTCGTCAAAACTTAGGTTTGTAGGGTCATGCAGGATAACAAATAAAATCCAGTGCAACCATATTCATTCTGCTCACAAAGCAGCACAAAATTTCCACTTTATTTTTTTAACAGACGAAAAAATCTAAGACTCTTCCAAATTCAAAGCAGTTGCAGAAGACAAACATGGCCAAAGTGATAACATCGTCTCAATAGGCACTGAAAACATCATGGGTAACCACCATTTTTTCCTTTTCCAACAATGTTTTCAAAAGCTCCATTCTAAAAGTCATTAAAACTCAGGGCTGGTTTGTGTCACGGGGTTAAAGCTGGCGGCAGTTTAGAAAGAGTGTTGTGCAATTTACTTATTGGCAACAAAAAGTTGGGGAACACACTGATTTGTGCACTGGCCACCACAACATAGCTGAAGCACTGTTCAAAATGTTGTTTAACCATTTACCACACAGCCCAAAATTTTAACCCTCTACCACACAATACCGACTTTTAAAGACCCTGAAAGAGAAGCCTTTTGAAAACATTGTGGGAAAAGGAGAAAATGCTGGTAACCAGCATTTTCTCCTTTTCCCACAATGTTTTCTACCCTTCCAAAAACAAACATTAATTTTTGAGTCACATTTGTCATCTGCAAGTGTTTTCAATTTGGACTAGTCTAAGATTTTTTCATTTGGTAAAGAGTTAAAAGACCCTAAGGAACACACTTTTTGAAAACATGGAATATACGAGAAAATGCTGGTTACCAACAATCTCTCCTTTTCCAACAATGTTTTCTACCCTTTCAAAGACAAATTCTATTGTTTCAGCCATATTTAATGTCCCTTGTGCAAATGCTTTCAATTTGGACAAGCCTACAGTTATGTTGTCTGGTGAAGAGAACTCTTTCCCAAACGACAAAATTCAGACTTGTCCTAATTGAAAGCATTTACAGACAACAAATTACAAGTAACTCAAAACATGAATTTTTTACTACAAAGGGTAGAAAACATTGTTGGAAAAGGAAACAAGAGGGCCATGATGGCCCTGTATCGCTCCACTGGCTTATAAATATAAACCATGAAGAGAAGTCTTCACTATATAAGCCCTTATAAAACTTTGACCCCAGGGCTACAGTCGGACTAAATGGGGAATATGTGTATTAGAAGAATAACATGCCAAATTTGGGAGTTCTTGGCCTTATGGCTAGTAACAAGACGGTTTCTGAACTTTTCACTCCATAAACCCATGTAAAACTTGTGACCCCTGGTGCAGGGCCAAACTTGATCCTAGGGCTGTAACTTAATTGGGCCCTCTTTGTAGTTATCCACTAGATAATGCTATAATTATGCAAAATTTGGTAGCCTAAGCCTTATGGCTAGCTACACCAAGATTTAAAAGTTTTCCCTATGTAAGCCTATGTAAATCTTGTGAAACCCCCCCCCCTCCAGCATGAGGCCAAATTGACCCCAGGACTATAATTTGGGCACTTTTGGTAGACCCCAACTAGATCAAGCTAAATGCAAAATTTGGTAGCTCTAGGCCTTATGGCTAGGTACAGGAAGATTTTTAAAGTTTTCTCTATATAAGCCTATGTAAAACTTGTGACCCCTGGGGCAGAGCCAATTTTGACCCCAGGGCTATAATTTCAAGAAACATGATAGAGGTCTACTACATAAAGCTACATGCCAAATTTGGTAGCCCTATGCCTTATGGTTTCAGACAAGAAGATTTTTAAAGTTTTCTCTATATAAGCCTATGTAAAACTTGTGACCCCTGGGGCAGAGCCAATTTTGACCCCAGGGCTATAATTTCAAGAAACGTGATAGAGGTCTACTACATAAAGCTACATGCCAAATTTGGTAGCCCTATGCCTTATGGTTTCAGACAAGAAGATTTTTAAAGATTTCCAATATTTTTCAGTTTTGTTGCCATGGCAACCAGAGTTTTTGAAGGAATCAAATTCTTTCAAGAAATTCTGAAGAGGACCATGGCAGGATCATTTCTGTGAAGTTTCATGAAAATTGGATGGGTAGTTTCAGAGAAGAAGATGTTTGAAATAAAAGTTAACGCACGGACGGACGGACGCACGCACACACGCACGGACGGACGGACGGACGGACGGACGCACAACGGACACCGGGCCATGACATAAGCCCGCTGGCCTTCGGCCAGTGGAGCTAAAAATCAGCATTTTCTCCTTTAAGGTGAAAAACAAGAGGACCATGATGGCCCTGTACCGCTCCACTGGACCAGGTTTCACACCAGAGCTATAACTGGTATAAGGCCTATACTGTTTTGGACAAGAAGACTTCTAAAGTTTTCACTATATAAGCTTAATGTAAAACTTGTGACACAGTTTCTGTAAAGGTCCATTAGATGAAGCTACATGCAAAATTTAACAGCCCTAGGCCATAATTATGGTTTTAGGACAAAAACATATTTTAAAACCTATGTAAAACTTGCGACCACTGGGGCTGGGCCAATTTTGACCATGGGGCTATAATTTGAATGCTTTTTGTAAAGGTTTATTGGGTGAAACTACAAGCCAAATTTAGTATCCCTAGGCCTTATGATTTCAGACAAGAAGAATTTTAAAAATGTTCAACATTTTTCTGTCTTTGACCCAAGGGGCGGGGCAAATTTTGAACCTGGAGCTACAATATGAAGGATTTTTGTTGAAGTCCATTAGATGAAGCTACATGCTAAATTTGGTAGCTCTGGGCCATATGGTTTAGACCAAGAAAATATTTAAAATTTCACTATATAAACCTAGGTAAAACTTGTAACCCCCAGGGCAGAGCCAATTTTGACCCTGGGGCTATAATTTGATGAGTTTTTGTAGAGGTCCATACGATGAAGGTACATGCCAAATTTGGTAATCCTAGGCCTTATGGTTTTGAACAAGAAGATTTTGAAAGATTTCCAATATTTTTCAGTTTTGTTATCATGGCAACCACAGTTTTGATAGGAATCAAATTCTTCAAAGAGTTTCTGAATAGGGCCAATTGCCAGGATCATTTCTGTGAAGTTTCATTAAAATCCGATGGGTAGTTCCAGAGAAGAAGATGTTTGAAATAAAAGTTAGCGCACACACAGACGGCCGCACGGATGGACAGCCAAGACGCACAACGGACACAAGGCCATAACATAAGCCCGCTGGCTTTTGGCCAGTGGAGCTTAAAACCACACAAATTTCACTTTGTAGAAAACGCACATTTGGGATCAGACTCTATCTTCTGTGAAGTCTGATCTTGATCTACACTGTCCACAACAGCACAACGCCAAGCTGCCCTAAGAGTAAAGCATCAGAAGGACAGCAGAGTACAGGATAAAGTGCCGATTGATTCTGATAGGGTTATTAAATTCATATTGAGTCACACAGCTGGGAATGATGGGATAATATAGAAATTATGTCTGCTGCGAATATTCTGGGACATTCCAGTTTTCATCAAGGAAAAAAAAAGAGAACTTGAAGTTTATTCTGTTTGTCAGAAAAAATCTCAAAAGGTGAAGGTTGGAGAGAAATCAGAGCAGAATGCAAGAGGCATTTCTATTTTGTTTCCGTAACTGGTTGCTTAATCATCAATTGTTGTAATCAAGTATCAGCCCTAAAAAGTTCTCTCTCAAGAAATAACAACATGATAATCCTTTACTATACAATCTCATGTATTAGCAACCCTGTAGAAGAAGGCTTTTGAAAACATTGTGGAATAAGGAGAAAAATGCTAAAAAGCAGCATTTTCTTCTTTCCCCCCACCCCCCCACACATTGTGGGGAAAAGGAGAAAATGCTGGTTACCACAATGTTTTCTAAAGCCTTATCTCTGTTAGGGTCGTTAAAACTTGGGATTGTGTGGTAAAGGGTTAACCCTTTCCCAAACAAGCCCTGGTTTTCATGTGTCTGCAGTACAAGTCTTCTGAAAACACTGTGGGAAAAGGAGAAATTGCTCATAACAAGCAATTCTCCTTTTCCCACATCGTTTTCTACCCTTTTGGAGAACTTTCTGTCATTTTCATCAAATTTAAAATTGTTGTCTGCAAACTCTTTCAATTTGGACCAGTCTACATATTATCGTTTGGGAAAGGGTTAAATTGTTGTTTATTTGTCACTCCAAAAATTTTATCATCTAAGAAGAAAATGAATTTTTGCATCTCATAGACTTAGAAGAGAATTTCTGAAATCACTGTGGCAATACAAGAGTTACCTGCCTTTCACATGATCAACCCTAAGTTACCAAACAACAAAATTTTGGACTGGGCCAAACTGAAAGCATATGTAGACAACAAATTAAATGTTGCCAAACTGATGAGCTCTATCTTCGATCAAACTAACAAAATTTAGTCCCATTCAAACTGAAAGAATTTGCAGATGACAAATCGCAAGGGGCTAAAAATAAAGGTATTTGTATTTGATAGGGTAGAAAACATTGTGGGAACAGAAGAAAATGCTCATTACCAGCACTTTCTCTTTTTCCCACAATGTTTTCAAAAGCCTTCTCTTTCAGGATCATTTACAGTCGGGATTATGTGGTAAAGGGTTAAACTTGTAATGTTAATTCACAATATAACAATATAATAATATCTTAGCACTGTAGGTCAAAGATCAGGTAACAACATACTGTGCAGTATCCGATGATCTTAGAAATTTATTACGCAACTGTATTTGCTGTCGGAGCTCTCTCAGAAATACGCAATGATGAGTAGAGATTCCAATTTTTCCTTGGTAGCAAGTAAATTTGGCAAATAATTGAATTTTCTCATTCAATCTGTTTTTGGATCATGCCGAGTAAATGAACTGTTTGCAGGGAACATGAATTCTCCATGAAAAGCATTAACCCTTTCCATAACAATTTCAAGTGTCAATGGCCCTAAAATGGCTTCTGAAAACATTGTGGTAAAAGGAGAAAATGCTGGTATCCAGCATTTTCTCCTGTTCCCACAATATTTCAACACTAAATTCATTGGATAATCCAATGCCCTTCACTTTAATTCTTTACCAATCCGAGTTTTAACGACCCCAAGGAAGAACCCTGTTGAAAACATTGTGGGAAATGGAGAAAATGCTGGTAACCAGCATTTTCTCCATTTCCCACAATGTTTTCTACCCTATCAAAGACAAATTCCATCACTTAGCAACGTTTGAATTGTTGTCTGCAAATGTTTTGAATTTGGACAAGTCTGCATTTTTCTCATGTGCTAAAGAGTTAACCCTTTACCACACAATCCCAACTTTTAACGACCCTGAAGAAAGAGCCTTTTGAAAATATTGCAGGAAAAGGAGAAAATGCTGGTAACCACATTTTCTCCTTTTTCCACAATGTTTTCCACCCTTCCCAAATCAAATTTCAATTTTTTAGCCACATTTGGTTTGTCATCTGCAAATGCATTCGATTTGAACAAGTCTACAATTTTGTCGTTTGGTAAAGAGTTAAACCAAATTTCAATTTGATATCTGCAAATGCTTTGAATATGGGAAAGTCCAAAGCTTTGCTATAGATCGGTAGAGAGCTAAATACCACCGATACATAGGTTTAGTGCTTATCAAATAACTGAAATCATTAATGCACCCTGCGACGGAAAAAAAAAGCAGAGATTTTGTAAATATAATTACGGAAATAAGTCAAAATTACAATTTTAAAGATCAAACAAGATTTTGTGTAGCAACTGCTTGATGTTAACTACCTCCTAATTTTCTTCTGTTATAAACCCTTTATCAATGTTCCCATGTTCAAACGACCTAGAGGAGAGCTTTTTAGCTGATTTGTATAGCAAATTCGCTTACTGTGATTGTTCTGACTGGAACCAAATACATCATGCGAAACGACGCATGCACGCTCACACTGTACTATGATATTCTGTTTGACCTGAATGAAATATACTGTCATTCACGCTTGCGCCCATTCTACTTTTAGTCTTAGCTAATACACCTCAACCTCGCTTTTTTCACTACCGTAGATACTGTTCTACATGTGTATACATATTTATTCTGAAATCTAATACCAGCAAAAAACTGGGTAAAATTGACAGATCAAATTACAACTCCTTAAGCAGTAATAGCATAAGTTACTGCGCAGCCCACTCGGCAGAACAATTTTGACTTTCCCTGACCTTGCTAACTCCATTTTAAAACGATTGCACGTGTTGCATGTAATGTTATTTTTTTATTACAACATATAACCTCTTTATGCCACTCCAAAAATCCGCTTTCCAGGACTTTGAGTCCTTTGATTTTAATTCTTTACCAAACAACAAAATTATAGCCTTGTCCAAATCGAAAGCATTTGCTGACGACAAATGAAATGGGGACACAAACGACAGTATCTGTCAATGAAATCGTTGAAAACACCGTGGGAAAAGAAGAAAATGCTGGTTACCAGCATTTTCTTCTTTTCCCGCATTGTTTTCAAAAGCCTTCTTCTTCAGGGTCGTTAAATCTTGGAATTGTGCCGTAGAGAGTTAAAATAATTGTGGAAAAAGGGGAAAATGTTGATTACCATCAGTTTTTTCCTTCTCCTACAATGTTTTCTGCCTCTCTTAAGATGAATCTTAAAAATTGAGGCCTCCTTTGTCATCTGCGAAGGAGCAATTTCAGATTTTATAATCAAACAAACTTAAAGTAACAACAGCTGCCAAAAGTAAATGATGTGGGTATTAAAATGCATTTAAATTTAAATCATACCATTTGAAAGTATGGAAATTATTGTGAAGATAACAATCTGTTATTGTACAGTTAGTCCAAGTATTAGTTGCTGGCAGAGAAATTAATTTCGAACCTAGGTTAAAAGTTGCCAGGTCACCCTATCTTTTGTTTCCTTTCTGCCGGTAGATTTTTGGTTATGTGGGATCGTATTCAAGTAAGCATGAAGTCATAATCTGATTTCATAAAAAAAGACAGAGTCACTCAACATCACAACCACCTCACTGTTTGACGCCTTTAGCACACAATTCTAAGATCTAACAACCCTGAAAGAGAAGCATGTTAAAAACACTGAGGGAAAAGGAGAACATGCTGGTAACCAGTAAGACAGAAATCATCTTCTGAGATACACTAAATCTGTCATCTGCAAATGCTATCAATTTGGATGGGTCTGAAATGTTGTTGTGTGGTAAAGAATTAAACATCAAAATTGCACCTTTACAATGAATGTAACTGTCAAGTTTCATTCGCTAGCAGAGAAATATATATGAGCCATGCTCTGTGAAAAAGGGGCTTAATTAATGCATCTGCAAAAAGTTTCGACCCAGGTCTGTCTACACAGATTGCGCACGCTGAACCGGACTGAAACTCTTTGATATTGGTCAGTTTACAATTCTGCAGCCAAGCCCCATTAGCTCAGTCGGTAGCGTACAGGACTTGAGAACAGGAGATTGCTGGTTTGATCCCCGGCTTGGCCAATTTCTTTCCGAGGACTGACGATAGTCATCGCGACAGGATTCATTCCTCTCTCACAGCTGACCATTGTTTCGACAATGGTTATGTGGGAAAGCAGCCAGTGGCTTGGTAAGAATATTGTGCGAAGTACTGGTAAATGTAACTCCAGGAAAGCATGGATAAGTGCACTGGCCGCCGCGATATAACTGAAATAATTTTGAAAACAGCGTTAAACACTATACAATCAATCAATCATTGAAATTCTGCATGTCCTTGAAGGACCAGTTACGCTCATGAATCAGTCGGTACAGGCAGACAAAATGGACTTTATAGATCCATGATGTGATGACTTGCTTGGTTGGTATTATACATCACAGAGATGCACTAAGCTCCCTTTTGCCAAAGCATGGCTCATATATTCTAGTATTTATCATTGTTTCATGGTTAATGGTTAATTCATGTTGGTAGTCCATGTTTTATAGGGATTTCTTCAAAGTCTTCAACAGCAGTTTCAAGAGGTGACAAGTAAATGCTGAGTCAAACTATTAGAATTGCAAGCTCATGTTTATCTGATAATCCACATTGGCAGACTAACATTACTTGTTAATTACCAAATATTAATAATTCTGCGTAACTACATATAAATATGATATTAATTATGCAGAATAAATTATAGCTCTGTCACTCCATTCCCCCTGAATCAAATTAAACTTAGCAGACAACTTGACAATGTCACGGTAAAAATAGACACTCAGCATGAACTTAGAGTAAACATTGACGACGTAATTCTAAGTGTTAACAACCCTGAGGAGGAAACCTTTTGACAACATTGTAACCAGCATTTTCTCCTTTCCCCACATTGTTTTTTACCCTTTGAAAGACATTTCAGAATGTTGAAAATGTAGGAAGGCGAAAATACTGTTTACACCAGTGTTTTCAAAGATCTGCTTCCTCTGGGTAATTAAAATAAGGCACTGTTCGTTAAATGGTAAATTATAAATTATGTGAATGCATGTGCAAACATTGTGGAAAATTCATTTGAAATACTCAGGGGGGGGGGCCATGAAAAAAACATGAGAAGACAAATTGAAATAAGAGGGCTATGATGACTGCTAAGCACAACATGGATTGCTTTTGCAGACAGAAAAGATCGAGATCAGACTTTACACAATACAGAGGCTGATCTCAGCAGTACACACTCTGATATGTTGTGAGATTTTCTCACTCCAGAAAAACAAGCCGTCTTAAAAACCAAACAGAGGAGTGCTTTTGGCAGACTGAAAATATCCTGATCATTTGCATAGCACCAACCGACATATTTATAGCCTAGTCCATCAATGAAAGCATTTGGTAATAAAAAATCAAATGTATCTAAAATAATGAGATTTGTCTGTGAACTGATATAAGCCATTGGTGGAAAAGAAGAAAATGCTGGTTACCAACAATGTTTTCAAAAGGTTTCTGAGTCTTTGAAGACTGTGATTGTATGGTAAAGGGTCAAATTTGTTCCTAATACAAAGAGTGATTTTAGCAAGTGTCTCCAATGACAGAAATTGACACAAAATCTGGACTGACCCTCTTTTTTACGGATATCACAGCACGCATATGTGAGCTTGTTTCGGTCTCCAATATTAGAAGATTAGTCAGTGTTTTAGCACCAAGAGAAAAATGAATTCAATTGATTTTTCTGAGCTAGCAGAAATGTCTTCAAGCATTATCCATCAATTTGAGTGGGGACAATGAATGTGATCTGACAGTAAACATCCCACAGGCTTCAAGCTGATAGCACTATTGGTCAAGGGAGGTAACTCAATTCCAGCAGGTTGCATAATTAGCATAAAACATGCATAAGGGAGGTAAAATAGTGATTGCATCTACTCTTTAGCCAACAACACAATCTAAGTCTTGTCAATATTAACCCTTTTCCACACAATCACGCTTTGTAATGATCCTCAGTGAGAAGGCTATTGAAACATTATGGGAAAAGGACAAAATGTTTTCTACCCTATCGAATAACTTTATTTTAGCCACTTGGGATTTGTCATCTTCAGATTCTTTCATTTTGGATGAGTCTAAAATATTGTCATTTGGTCAGGAGTTAACTCTTTACCAAACAACAAAATTCTAGACTTCAAAATTGAAAGCATTTGCAGATGACAAAATGAATGTGACTCAGAAATTTAATATTGTGTTGGGAAGGGTAGAAAACATTGTGGGAAAAAGAGAAAATGCTGGTTTCCAGCATTTTCTCCTTTTCCAACAATGTTTTCAAAAGTTTTCTCTCTTGGGGTCGTTAAAAGTCGGGATTGTGTGGTATAGGGTTAAAGCATGCCTGGAGCAGCACAAGGCGCTTTTATGGTCAGTTGAGATCAAGATGAGACCACTTTTCAGAAGGGGGGAAAAAAAACTTAACACAAGACAAATTTGTATGTATTTTGTAGCCACTTTTAACATTTTTGAAGATTTATTTCACCATCTAATGAATGACTGTAGAGGGATCCTGTGTGGCTCAGTGGTAAAGTGTGGGACTCGTAATCTAGAGGCCCCAGGCTTGAGCCCTACCTGATCCGCTGGGTTTTTCATGGGTGTGTCCTTGGGCGAGACACTTCAGAGCCCTAGCCTAGTCCTGGTAAATCCCAGGAAATACATGAATATGTGAGTTGTCGCCGTGATATGACTGAAATAATGCTGAAAGTGGCGTAAAACACCATTCAATCAAGAATGACTGTAGAAAACATTGTGGCAGATACAGAAATCATTGAGTAAATGTTATTCCTCCCTAGCAACACTATTTTAAATTTTTTTGGGGGGACTCATTTTGCACTACTTGCCTGCTAACACAATGTTCAGTCAGATACATCCCCGAGAAAGATGGTTTTTGAAAATATTGTGGAAACAGGTGAAAATCCTGATCACATGTAACACTATCAGAAGAAAAGAAGAAAGTACTGATATTGAAAAAAATGTTTCAAATTGCCACAATATTTTCATTTGTATTCTTGTACTAAAACTTAATGTAAGCTGATAATACCTGTTGTAAAAGGACCTATGCAATGTTATCTATTCCTAATTTATTTCAGAAGTTGATTTGTTAAACTCTTCACCACACAATCCCATGTTTTAATGACCCTGACAGTGTTGATAACATTGTGGAAAAAGGAGATATTGCTGGTAACCAACATTTTCTCTTTCTCCTTTTCCGACAATGTTTTCTACCTTACCAAAGACAGAAGTCATCATTTGAGCTACATTTAATCTACCGGTATTGTCTGCAAATGCTTTTGATCTGTTCAAGTCAATTTTGTTGTTTGGTAAAGAGCTCCGAGTAAGCCAAAGTCAGCTCTATTGTAAGTTAATCACTTTTGTATACATTAGGAGATTCATAAGCAATAACCTTGCATTCCAGCCTGATGGATGTCAGTAATAATAAAGATGACAGTAAACCGATATTGAAACTCTTCACTGCCACCAGATAGAAGTCAGTAAACTGTTATTGAAACTGTTCACTACCACCGATGTAATTATTGATATGCAAAGGAATCAATCAATTTCCCTGATATATCAGACTGTATCACTTGGAGGGGAAAATACAATATAGACAGTTTGGGTGCCAAGTGCCACTTAAATAACTTAAAATGATGTAGATTAAGATCAGACTACATAAAAAACATAGGCTTATCCAGAATTTATACTGTCTTGTGTTTGGCGGGATATGGTATTCTGGCCAAAATTGACTTCAGACAGAGGACTATCTGAGTCTAAGGTCTGTTGTATTCATATGGCAGAGGAGGGGTTAACCTTTTACATAACAATCCTTGGTATTAACAGGGATCTTATGTGTATATAAGATCCCTGGTGTTAACAACCTTGCAGGAAAAAGATTTTGAAAACATTGTGGGAAAAGGAGAAAATGCAGGTAGCCAGCATTTTCTCCTTTTCCCACTATGTTTTCTACCCTTACAAAGACATTCCAAAATTTGAGCCATACTTTTTTTCGTTGTCTGAAGATGCTTTTAGTTTGGACAGGCCTACAGTACTGTCATGTGGTAAAGAGGTAAAAGTATGTTCCATGAAAATCTTGGGTGCCTAATGTATTATTGACAGGTTGAGGACATTGTATTCCTTGGTGAATGGATGATAGCCCACTGGGACAATAGCCCACTAGGACAATGTTGTTGTTGTATGGTGTTTAACACCGTTTTCAACATTATTTCAGTTATATCACGGCGGCCAGTGCACCTATCCATGCTTTCCTGGAGTTTCTTCTACCAGTACTCCCCACAATATTCTTTCCAAGCCACTGGCTGCTTTCCCACATAACCATTGTTGAAACAATGGTCAGCAGTGAGAGAGGAATGAATCCTGTCACAATGACTATCATCAATCCTCGGAAAGAAATTGGCCAAGCCGGGGATCGAACCAGCAACCTCCTGTTCTCAAGTCCTGTACGCTACCGACTGAGCTACTGGGGCTTGGCCCACTAGGACAATAGCCCACTGGCTAATATACCCCATTGGACAATATTCCACTGCTAAAGTTTGCTAACATTGTGGGAAAAGGAGAAAATGCTCGTAACCGCAATATTTTAAAAAGCCTTCTTCCTTAAGAGTTGTTACAACTTAGGATTGTTTGACAAAGGAATAAATAGAAATGTAGTTCACACTTTACCAGACGACAAAATTTTAGCCTTGTCCAAATTGAATGCATTTGCAGACGACAATTTCAATGTGGCTCAAATGGTGCAACTTTTCTCTGATAGGGTTGAAAACATTGTTGGTTACCAGCATTTTCTCCATTTCCCACAATGTTTTTCAAAGGCGGCACTGTGTGGTAAAGGGTAACCCTTTACCAAAAGGTAACATTTAAGAATTGCCCATATTCAGGGCTCTTGCTGATGAAAAAAAGTCAAAATGGTTCAAATATTGCAATCTGTCTTTGGAATGGCAGAATACACTGGTAGGGGCTGGTTTATAATTAGCATTTTCTCCTTTCCCCTAGAGCCATGGTAGCTCAGTCGGTAGCGTACAGGAGTTGAGAACAGGAGGTCGCTGGTTCGATCCCCAGCTTGGCCAATTTCTTTCCAAGGATTGATGATATTCATTGCGACAGGATTCATTCCTCTCTCACCGCTGACCATTGTTTCGATGATGGTTATGTGGGAAAGCAGCCAGTGGCTTGGAAAGAATATTGTGCATAGTACTGGTAAAAGAAATTCCAGGAAAGCAATGATAATTGCACTGGTGGCCGCAATATAACTGAAATAATGTTGAAAAAGGCATTAAACACCATTCAATCAATCAATCCTTTCCCCCAAAATGCTTGCAAAGGTTTTCTTTCTCAGGGTTGTAAAAAATGGGGATTGTTTGGTAACATGTTAAGTTCATACAGAAAGACACATTCACAATGATTCCATTAACCCTTTACCAAACAAAAAAATTGTAGACTGGCCCAAATTGAAAGCATTTGCAGACGACAAAAATAAATGTGATTGAAAAAATGAAAGTTGTTGTGGGAAGGGTAGAAAACATTGTGGGAAAAGGAGAAAATGCTGGTAACCAGCATTTTCTCCTTTTCCCACAACGTTTTCAAAAGACTTCTTCTTCAGGGTCGTTAAAACTCAGGATTGTGTGGTAAAGGGTTAACCATTGTGTGTCTGAGAACCTCACAAAATAATAAACATTGCAGATCCAAGATCAGACTGCAAATTCTGTGTGCACCATGAATCTGATCTGACAGTAGGTTCATTTCATATTAACCCTTTCCCATACGCCAAAATGTGAATACTTCCAAATTGACAGCAACTGCAGACGACAAATTTGAAATTGGTACAAATGAACTGAAGCTCTCTGAATGATTAGAAAACATTGTGGGAAAAGGAGGAATTGCAATTTCTCCTTTCCCTGCTTTGTTTTCAAGCTTTCTTCCTCAAGATTGTTTGAATATGGGGTTGTTAGATAAAGGGTTTATTAACCCTATGCCATTTAATCCTGTATTTTAACAACTCTGCAACAAGAAGCTTTTGACAACAAAGCAGGATAAGGAAAAATGCTGGTGACAAGCATTTTCTCCTTTTCACAAAAAGTTTTTCACTCTTATAGAGACAAAACCCCATCATTTGAGCCCATTTTGTTTGTCCTTTGAGAATGCATTCAATTTAGACCTATCTATAACATTGTTTGGCAATGCATTAACACTTTACCACACAATCCTGACTGTTAACGACCTGGAGAAAGAAGCCTTTTAAAAACATTGCGGGAAAAGGAAAAAATGCTAGTGACCAGCATTTTCTCCTTTTCCCACAATGTTTTCTACCCTATCAAAGAAAAATTACATCATTTCAGCCACACTGAAATTGTCGTCTGCAAATGCTTTCAATTTTGACAAGGCTACAATTTTGTTGTTTGGTAAAGAGTTAACCCTTTATCACACAATCCTGACTTTTAACGACCCTGAAGAAGAAGCCTTATGAAAATATTGTGGGAAAAGGAGAAAATGTTGGTAACCAGCATTATCTCCTTTCCCAAAATGTTTTCTACTCTTCCAAAAACAAATTTCAATTTTAGATTCACATTTATTTTGTCATCTGCAAAAGCTTTCAATTTGGACTGGTCTAAAATTTTGTCGTTTGGTAAAGAGTTAGCATTGCTGGGCTTAATTTAAATTTATGACAAACAGCTTCAGCTACCTTTTCCCTGACATGCTTTTGACAGAAACTAAAGGCAGCATCATGGAGTAAATTGAGAATGGTGCCACTTTTGATGGTCAAGTGACCCCTAAATAGCCCCTGCCTAGCCCCTGCCATATCTCTTTGCTTACATAATTCAGGAAGCTGGGCTGATATAAGTGCCATAATGATGCTTCCACTCAATTCCCTGGGGTCTTTTCATGCCCCCTGATCAGCCCTTAACTAAACAATCCAGTGTTTTATGGACCCTGGGTAACAAAGCTTTAGAAAAAAAACATTGAGCAAAAAGGAGCAATTGCTTGTAACCAGCATTTCCCCCACAATATTTATGTATCCTTTCACAGGCACATCCTACAATTCAAAGCCACATTTGATTTGTCATCTGCACATGCTTTCAAATAGAACAAGTCTAAAATTTTGTTGCTTGATAAATAGTTATTCCCTACAGTGCCAAATATACCCAACAGACATTTTCAATCTCGAAATAAGACCCAAACAACCGCAGTTTCATAGTTGCTTTTTCATAAAGTTTTTCTGCCAAGGGGTCAGTGTAGATCAAAGATCAGCGTGTACATTTTGTGCAGTCTGATCTTTATCTACACTAGCTTCAAAGGCAGTTAAAGATGTGAAAGGTGCTTGAAGGGTCCTGCTAGCATGAAACAGAATTTAGGAGCTGCTGAGAACATTTGACATTTAGGATGTTTTTGAAGTTGCCTATTACAAATGAGCCATGCTCTGTGAAAATGGGGCTTAATGCATCTGTGAAAAGTATCTAAAAAGGTCAGCCTGCGCCATCTGCACTCACCCAGGCTGAAACTTTTTTTATGGATCCATGACGACTTGCTTGGTATAATGCATTAACTCTTTACCAAATGACAAAATTTTAGGCTGGTCCAAATTGAAAGCATTTGCAGACAACAAAGTAAATGTGACTGAAAATTTTAAATTTGTTTTTGGAAGGGTAGAAAACAATGTGGGAAAAGGATAAAAAGCTGGTTACCAGCATTTTCTCCTTTTCCCACAATGCTTTAAAAGGCTTCTTTCTCAGGGTCGTTAAAAGTCAGGATTGTGTGGTAAAGAGTTAAGCCCCTTTTGCCAGAGCATGGCTCAAATTTTTTCAAGGGATATTGAGTTAACCCTTTACCACATGATTCAGAGTTTTAGCCACCCTGACAGAGAAGACTTTTGAAAGAGGTAACGAGTACTTTCTCCTTTACACACAATGTCTTCTACATCCCTTCATTTATGGTACACCAGTTTGTCATCTGTGAGTGCTTAAAAAAAAACTTTGGTCAACATGTAGTGTTAAACCCTTTGCCACACAATCCCGACTTTTAACAAACCTGAGAAAGAATGCTTTTGAAAACATTGTGGTAAGAGGAAAAAAATGCTGCTAACCTTCTCTTTCCAAAACAAATTTCAGTTTTTTTGACACATTTATTTTGTCATCTGCAAATACTTTCAGTTTGGACTGGTTTAAAATTTTATCATCAAACGACAAAATTTTAGACTGGTCCAAATTGAAAGCATTTGCAGACGACAAAATAAATGCGACTCAAAAACTGAAATTTGTTTTGGGAAGGGTAGAAAACATTGCAGGAAAAGGAGAAAATGCTGGTTACCAGCATTTTTTCCTCTTCCCACAATATTTTCAAAAGGCTTCTCTTTCAAGGTCATTAAAAGTCGGGATTGTGTGGTAATGGGTTAAGCAGCTTTAAACCTTTACCATACAATCCAGTGTTTTAGCAACACTTCGAAGGAATCACCTACTGAAAAAATTGCAGAAAAAGGAGAAAATGCATTTCTCCTTTTCCCACAATGTTTTCTGCCATTTCAACGTCAGGAATCATCTTTTGAGCTACACTAAATTTGTCATCTGCAAATGCTATGAAATTGGGCAAGTCTGAATTTTTTAAGTTTGGTATAGGGTTTAAGATTTGCATCTTAGGTACTTAGGTTTGTCCTTCTCACAAAGTATGCTTCCTGTACTTAGACATCCAAGGTTAACCCTTTGCAATACGACAAAATTTTGGAATAGTCCAAATCCACAGCATTTCCAGAGGACAAATTAAATGTGATTCAAATGGCAGATTTTAATTGTCTTTCAAACAATATTGGAAAAGGAGAAAATGCTGGTTACCAGCATTTCCTTTTTCCCCACAATGTTTTCAAAAGTCTTCTTTCTCCAGGTTATTAAAACTTGGGATTGTGTGGTAAAGGGTTAACATGCTAAATATAATTACAACATAATATTGTAATCTTTACAAATGATGTACCGCACAATGCCAACTTTTAACGAACCTTGGAAAGAAGCCTTTTGAAAAGATTGTAGGAACAGGAGAAAATGCTGGTAACCAGCATTTCTCCTTCCCCCACAATGTTTTCTACCCTTTTAAGAGAAAGTTGCACCATTTGAGCCACACTGAAATTGTCATCTGCAAATGCTTTCAATTTGGACGAGGCTAAAATTTTGTTGTCTGATAAAGGGTTAATATTTCACTTAGTTTACAATATTACCACCAGAGGAATACATCTTTAGCTGAGCCATTTTCAAAGATCTACACTGTCTACTTGCTTAACTCTTTACCAAATGACAAAATTTTAGACCTGTCCAAATTGAAAACATTTGCAGACAACAAAATAATTGTGACTTAGAATTAAAAGTTGTGTTGGGAAGGTTAGAAAACATGGTGGTAAAAGGAAAAAATGCCGGATACCAGCATTTTCTCCTTTTCCCACAATGTTTTCAAAAGGCTTCTTTCTTAGGGTCATTTAAAGTCGGGATTGTGTGGTAAACGTTAACTCTGTACCACACAATCCTGAGTTTTAACAACTCTGAAGGAGAACTTGGTAAGCAGCATTTTCTCCTTTTCCCTCAATGTTTTCTACCCCATCAAAGACAGAAATCATCATTTCAGTTACATTCAAATTGTCATCTGCAAACACTTTCAATTTGGTCAAGTACAAAATTTTTTCATTTGGCAAAGATTTAACCCTTTACCACACAATCCCGACTTTTAAGGACCCTGAGAAAGAAGCCTTTTGAAAGCATTGGTTACATTAATTACCAGCATTTTCTCCTTTTCCCACAATATTTTCTATCCTTCCATTGAAAAACAAATTTCACTCTTTGAGTCACATTTATGTTGTCGTCTGCAAATGCTTTCAATTTGGATAGGTCTAAAATTTTGTCATCTGGTAAAGAGTTAAAAAATTACAGACAAAAGCAACCATCAATACCAGAAGGGCAGATAACCCTCAGAATTTTTTAAGCAGTTATGTCCTTATGTTGACATAATAATTTGTGCTGATAAAGCTACAGTAACTTTAAGTCGACAATAATTAGCACTGATAATGCAACAGGTGCTTAGAGGCGGCATCCACGGTGCTCTTGTTCATCTTGAAGCTAACCAAATTTCATGTGGCAGAAGGAGAAAGAGTTGAACTCTATACCAAACAATCTCAACTTTGAAAGAACCCTAAGGAAGAAGGCTTTTGCAAACACTGTGGGAAAAGGAGAAAATGCTGGGAACCAGCATATTCTTATTTTCCTACATTGTTTTCTAAAATTAAAAAAAAAAGAAACCAAATTTCAACTTCTGAATCAAATTTATGTTGTCTGCATAAATATGGTCTCAGTTTGGACAAGTCTGAAATTTGTCTGTTTAGTAAAGAGTTAAAGCTTCCTTGTATCTGTAACTGACCTTTGACCACTATAAGGGGATGGCTTTCATTATCTGTGTTGGCTGCCAGTATTTTGTTCCTCATAGCACCAGACATGTCTAAATTTCCTAAACTGAAAACACCTTTCAATCCTGTGTTTAACTGTTTACCAAACAATTCAAAATTAAAACAAGAAGAAATCTGCTGAAAACATTACCGGAAAAGGAGAAAATGCTTGTGACCAACATTTTATCCTTTTTCTACAGTGTACAAAGACAAATCTAACCATTTGAGCCACATCTTATTTGTCATCTTCAGATGTTTTTGGCAGCGGGTGAAACCCGCTGTCATAGTCCCCAGGTATGAGTTACTGATTTTCAAAGCTTACGATATTCATCTAGGTCGAGAATTCTTGCATCCGGGAGCTTTTTCCTGGATACGCGAGGTAAACAAAACTTGATTCCTACACTTGACTAAATAGTTCCTCCATGAATACACAAACGATCATGTATAAATACGCGCTACTCGCGCAGACGACACCCTTTCAAAACTGCCTTACACCTTACGAGTTCATCCGTAATGTTACTGTAGAATAGAAACGGAAAGAGGGCGTCGGTATCTACATAGACCGAAAAAGTGCAAAAGAAAATATTTTCAGAGCAAAAGTTTTTATAAGTCGCCGCGCAGAAGCGCGCGACTATATTTTTAATAGTTTTTCGAGTTAGGACATGGACAATGGGAATTTCTTTTTTATAGGGGTGTTAAGGTTAACAAGGAATCTTTCTACTTCGCCTTAAACTGGCTTTTTAATTCATTATAAAACTACGAAGTATATACAATACGATACTATTTTTGCTCTGTTAATACTTACACCATCAAAAAATCCGCCCAAGTATTACTTTTATTTTCGCTATTCACGAGAAATGGACTCATCCAAATAAATGCCTTGTTTCCATTGGTCAAGGCTGTACAGGTTTCCAGTCATTTCGTACCTAGTTAATTTCGTACCTAGGTCATTTCGTAGATACGATTTTGGTCATTTCGTACCTACCTATACTTTCTATTTTGGTCATTTCGTATCCAGTTGGTCATTTCGTATCCACTTTCGTCATTTCGTACACAGGTTTAATTATCATTTTGATTATTTAGTACCTAGTTTTTCCTACTATTTGTGTTTTTTGTTGAATGACCACCGCTAAAATTGTACATTGCTGAAATTGTGTTAAATTCCGCCGAAGAACGAGTATGATGGTTATGATTGTATCTAACCATTATTGGTTACTTCTTTCTAAGTTTAGTTTTTAAAACAAAGATTGTTTAGAACCCTTTTGTTTATTTCTCACCAAGTTCTAGATAAATTTACAATGTACTTTGTTGGAAAAAATCTGGAGAGAGACCAGTTTTTCGCTGTGTTGTTCATAAATCGCAATGCAAAACCAATATTCTTTATTAACAGCGTTCACCAAACAGTATAGTTTTAGACTTGTTTAAATTGAAAGCATGCCTTGCAAACTTACGTTCTCTTGAATCATACTATCCTAGGACAGCAACATTTTAGTAACTTGGCCCTGTTTTCAACACTTTCCCAAACAAACGCGGGTTATCACGTGCGCTGTCAAATTCTTTTGGAAAAACATGTTGGATAAGGAGAAATTACTCGTTATAAGCAATTTCTCCTTTAACAAATACTTTTCCCCCCCACTACTAGCGAATTTTCTACCATTTTTGCAGCTTTTTAAATTGTCGTCTGTCAACTCTTTGAATTTGGAAGAGTCTGATATTTTTCGTTTGGAAAAGAGTTCAGAGAGCGCTATGCGAGGGTATTAGATACTGTAACAGAAGACAACTTTTGATATAGATTCACAGTCACATCAATTTCATAATGTGTTAAAAAATCTGCTGATGAAAACTGACATTTACTTATTTGCCCTGGCTTTCTTGAAGCATTAAATAAAAAAATTTGCGGCGACTTTGATTCTTTGCATCGACTTTTTCTTGTCGGTGTTTGTTTGCATGATGAATTTTGAGCATAGGGCATCGTAATGGGATTCGTGTAACATCGCCTTTTATCTCCAAAGTCGTACGGATTCGGCTATGACAGGCGATGTTACACGAAAAGTCACCCATTAAGCCTTTGGCAGACGGCAAAATTTCAGCTGTGTTCAAACTGAAAGCATTTGCAGACGACAATTTCATTGTGGCTCAAATGGTACAAGTTTTATTTTATAGGATAGAAAACATTGTGGATAATAGAGAAAATGCTGGTTCCCAGCATTTTATCCTTTCCCAGACTGTTTTCACAAGGCTTTTTTCTCAAGGTTGTTAGAAGTCGGCATTGAGTGGTAAAGAGTTAAAAGTAGTTATAACTGCAAATTATATTATGCATTTACTTGTACAACATAATCTCAAGTTTTAACGACCCTTAGAACATAACTTTTTACAAACATTGTAGGAATGGGAGAAAATGCTGGTAAGCAGCATTTTCTCCTTTTCCAACAATGTTTTCTACCCTATCAAAGATGTACACTGTTTTTGAGCCATGTTTCAATTTTTGTCTGCAAATGGATTCTTTCAGTATAATTTATTAGCAGTTAATGAAATTTAAACAGCTTGGGTCATAATAGCTGCCAGTGTACCTATGCATGCGTTTCTTGGCTATTTCCTTAAGGTCATGCACTGAATAACAACATGGCATAAATGATAAGTGGATCAGAAAGAAGACCATGCTGGAAATTTAAACCAGCGGTACCAACTTCAAGTCTTTGAGCTACAAACTCCTTAAAAGGGATCGGCAAAACTTTTATAAAGCACATTATTTGGCCTACAAGGATTTTGAGGTGTAAAACCTCAAAATTATACTAAGACTGGTTTTCAGTACTTTAAGATACCTTTCAAGAATTTCATAAATGTTACGGATTGATATAACAGAAAACATTGGTTAGAAGCACTTTCTCCATTTCCACAAATGTCTTTAAAGGCCTCTTCCACAGGGTCATAAAAACTTGGGATTGTTTTGGAAAGGATTAATATCATTTATTCAAGTCTTGTTTTCTGCCTGTGCTCATGTACTTGATTTTATCTTTATTTTAGCCACAAACAAATGAGCTGTGCTTTGGCAAAAGGGGGCTTCTTGCATCCTCGTGATGGATTATACCAAGCAAGACATAAATAATTATTGATCCATAGACCGACCCTTCGATGTACAGAAAATGGACCAATGGCGAAAAGTTTCAGCCCAGGTCAGCCTGTGAAGACTGCACAGACTGACTGCCTGCACAGGCTGACCTAAGTCTATACTGTTTGCAGATCGATTAAGGCACCTTTTTACTTCAAGTCAAGTATAAAGGAAACCTGTGCAAAGAAAGTAATAAGATCTGTAGCTGGCACAAACCCGCTGCCTTCAGTGCGTCAGCGCTTTGATTAAATTTGACTTGTCACAACTTTGGTATTTGGCAAAGAATTAACCCTTTAGAGAATGTCAAAATTTTGGACTTGTTCAAACTGCAAACATAATTATGCAGACTACAAAATAAATGTGCCTAAAAAAATAGGGTTTGTCATCGAAAGTGTAGAAAATGTTGAAAAAAGAGAAAAAGAAAATATTTCTTTGCTTCTCTGTATGGTGTTTAACCCTTTATCACACAATCCCGACTTTTAACGACCCTAAGAAAGTGGCCTTTTGAAAACATTGTGGAAAGAGGAGAAAATGCTGGGTACCAGCATTTTCTCCTTTTCCCACAATGTTTTCTAGCTTTCCCTAAACAAATTTCCACTTTTGAGTTACAATTTTTTTGTCGTCTGCAAATACTTGCAATCTGGACTACTCTAAAATTTTGTCGTGTAGTAGAGATTTAATACAGTTTTTATAATTTCATTCTTTCAGTTATATTTGGTAATCTCATTTTTTCAGTGAGAAAATTTAATCTATTTTTATCAACTATATGCCATCATTTCTACTTTTACCTCGTCTACAACCAATCAAATCAATGAATATAGTTTATGGAATAAATCGGAACCAGGTCAACGAGGATGACGTCACTCCTGCTACAGCACGCTGTATTTCTGAGTATTTGCCTTTGTATACAAGGATTTGTAATGTCTGCCCTGGATTGTCGTAAGGCAAATGCCACAGAAGGAAGGCCCACCGGTGGCCACCATATTCATTTATAATGATGTGGGTTTAACCCGGTTTATTCATAGCAGCGGAAGAAATGTGATTATCCTTCACTGCAAGAGAGTATCATTATGTTATCAACAATTCGATTGGTTACTGGGTGTAATTCGCAATCTTATGAATGTTCATAAAAACGGCAGTTTCGCAATTGAATATCCCAGTGGTGAAGAATGGTAATACTTCACACCTGGGTTAACAAGAGTGGGAGGCCTCTGGAGTAAGTAATGAAGTTGGGGGCACCACTATTAGGGAGGGAGTGTTAATTAGGTGAAATATGGTAGCTTTAGTTTAATGCATGTGATCTAAAGAAATTTTGATATAGTGTTTATTTCTAGAGTGTACTGCCATTTTCAACATAGTTTCAGAAATATTGCTGCAACCAGTGCACCTACCCATGCTTTCCTGGAGTTTTTTTTACCCATTTACTTTGAACAACTTTCTCTCCTAGCCAATGCCTTAGAAACAATCTTCAGCAGTGAGAGAGGAAGTATTTCTGTCCCAATGACTATCAGCAATCCTCCGAAAGCATTTGGCCAAGCTGGAAATTGAACCAGCAACCTTCAAAAAAATGTGAGAAAAGGATTTCTCCTTTTCCCATAATGTCTTCAAATGGCTTCTTCTTCAAGGTCATTAAAACTCAGGATAGTCTGGTAAAGGGTTAACCACCTTTTCAAACATCCTGCTGCAATTTAGAAAATCAACATTGATTAACATTTTAAGAATAAAAGGTTACATAAAAAACATTCTGACATAAAGGGAAATCACCCACTGCAAACAATTTCTACCTTAACCACAATATTTTTAAAAGATGCCTACTCTGAGGCACAACAACATGTCTGCAGTGACCTCTAAGGATAAGTGACCTCTGACAAGGACACTTGATTTCTGCCTCAGTTCAATACAAAAACCTCCTTTTAACACCGGCAAATAAGTTTCCTGGGATTACCTGCTCGATTCCAGGAGTTGGTTCCAATACTCTATTAAGCTCACTAATTGAGCAGATTGCAAAGAATACTAACTAAACTGTAATGATCGGGTTTTCAAGTTAATTATGCCTGCTCAGTGACAACATTATCAATCTTGGGGAAACATTTATACAGATCACATCAACAACGGGCTCTGTATAAAACAATAATCAATAGATTTCTTCTCAAAATAACATTTCGCCTACACTGGAACAACAGTTCCAACGTTGATTGGATAATCGAGAAATCTGATAATTTAATGACAGAGGTCTCGGGAACCAGTCTTTTCCCAGAAGATTGCTTTATAATACTTCAGGACTACTCGATTGCTAATTTCTGCCACCAGGATTGCCATATTTCTCTGGTTGTCCTCCTTTCTCCATACTCAAGTCTAATCTTTTCCATGTTTCTCCTACAGTCTCTCCTAAAGTTTGCCATGTTTCACTGGCTATCCTTTCCTACCCCTAAAGTGAGAGATTAACAATGAAAGGGCAAAAACCCAGATTTAGTTACTAGACATGCAGACAAAACATGCAGTCTGATCTTAGATCCATCCTGGCCCCTACTTTGCCTGATAATCTGACAAAAACTGTCTTTAACTCTTTAAAACATGATGCCAAGCTCGATATTGCAGTGGGCAGGAGGTTGCCAGTTTGAATCCCAAGCTGGGCCAATTTCTTTCCAATGACTAATGATAGTCATTTCAACATCGCTGATCTTTGTTTCAATGACGATTAATTGGGAAAGCAGCCAGTGGCTTGGGAAGGAATATGGTGCAAAGACCTGGTAAAAGAATTTCCAGGAAGACATAAATAGGTGCACTGGCTGCCGTGATATAACTGAAATTATGTTGAAAAACACATGAAATTTTTTGAAAGGGTGTAAAACATTGTGGGAAAAGGAGAAAATGCTGGGTACCAGGATTTGCCTACTTTTCCAGTCTGTTTTCCAGGACTTGAGAACAGGAGGTCGCTGGTTTGATCTCCGGCTTGGCCAATTTCTTTCCGAGGATTGATGATAGTCATTGCGACAGGATTCATTCCTCTCTCACCGCTGACCATTGTTTCGACGATTGTTATGTGAGAAAGCAGCCAGTGGCTTGGAAAGAACATTGTGCGGAGTACTGGTAAAAAGAAACTCCAGGAAAGCATGGATAGGTGCACTGGCCACCGTGATATAACTGAAATAATGTTGAAAACGGCGTTAAACACCATACCATCAATCAACTAGACAGTGTTTTCAAAAGCATTCTTTCACATTTAGGCATCATTAGGTAAAGGGTTAGACTGTATTTGTTGCATCTATGGTGCTGATTAACTCTTTTTACCAAACCGCAAAATTTTAGACTTGCCCAAATTGAAAGCATTTCCAGGTGTTTTTTTGGTAGGGTATAGAAAACATGGTGGGACATGGAGAAAATGCTGGTAATAAGCATTTTCTCCTTTTCCCACAATTTTTTCGAAAGTCTAATTCTCACGGGCTATTTAACCCTTTACCATACAGTGCCGCCTTTTGACGCCCCTGGGCAAGAAGCCTTTTGAAAACATTGTGGGAAAAGGAGAAAATGCTGGTCACCAGCATTTTCTCCTTTTCCCACAATGTTTTCTACCCTAGTTGCACCATTTGAGCCACATCGAAATCGTCGTCTGCAAATGCTTTCAGTTTGGACAAGGTTAAAATTTTGTCGTCTGGTAAAGGGTTAAACTCGGTAAAGGCTTCAAAGAGTGTCTCTTTAATTCTATTTCAGCACAAGAAGGGGTATTTGAATTCAGCCTATGATCCGATTTGATCATGTGAAATAACAATATACCGTCTCCTCTGCATGTTACCAATGGGGGGCCGCCATTATTACGCTTTGCACTCTTGTAGTACGGCGGTGTACCAGACTAAGTATGATCCTGCCCTGTTGAAAATCTAGTCATGAACTGATGCAAATGTTTACAAGGGATCATGAACTGTTCATGAACATTCATCATTCATGCTCATAAAAGTAGTTTGTCAATGTTCATGAACCAAAGTTGTTGCAACTTTGTGATTTGTGATAACGAAATAATGAATAATAATTTATCATACATATCCATGAAACCATGGTCATTAATTATTTCTCACGCAGTATTCAAGTGGACTAAAAGCAACCTGCTTTTTCGGCCTTAAAATATCTGAGCCATGCTCTGCAAAAACAGGGTTTAATGAATCTGCAAAAAGTATGACCCACTGGTCAGCTTGGGCAGTCCCAACAGGCTCCCCCGAGTTAAAACTTTTTGCTAGCAGTTAATTTTCTTCATGTCAAAGGACCAGCCAGTATATCATGATAGAGTCAGTTGATAGGTAACATGTATTTTATGTTCATTTATCAACTCAACACAACGGAATATAATTGAATGATTAAGCTAGACTTACCTTCGTAGAAGTAAGGCGAAGGTTGATCATAATTTCATCCGACACAAAACTCCCTTAGGGCTCACACAGATTTATGACGCAGCGTCAGCAACCCAGGTATTTATATTTTAGAGTGTACACGCGTAGCGTTGTATATACACAATTTTGTAAGGAATCGTCGGAAGGGTGGTTGAGGGTGGGCGTGTGAGCCCTAAGGGAGTTTTGTGTCGGATGAAATTATGATCAACCTTCGCCTTACTTCTACGAAGGTAAGTCTAGCTTAATCATTCAATTTCATCCAACACATAAACTCCCTTATGGGCCCTCACAGATTCTTTAGAGTTGATTACTTACAAAATGGGTTGGTAAAAAACCAAAAAGAGAGAAGAGCTAACTTTCACTGATTATTCAATATATGTATAGGTAATATAGCGAAGTATACATGTAAGAATTTTCAGTCTATGGTCTCTTTGTTAGTGTCAGTTACTGATCTCAGAATTTTACATTGCATGTCCTCAGTATTGTGAATAATCGGTCTTTTGTAATATTTAGCAAAAGTTTTAGCGTTGCTCCAGCCAGCTGACTTTATTACTTCTTTTAAAGGCACCCCTTTGTAATAAGCTCTTGACATGGAAGCCGATCTTGTGCTATGTGGCTTGAAAATGTCTGGTATGCCAGCTTTAGACATGATTGATTTAACCCAACGACTAATTGTTTGTTTACTCACAGAATTGTGTGGTTTCACTGTACTAATAAGTAATTTACTCCCATTTCTCAGGTGTTGTGTGCGTTCCATATATTCCTTTAGTGTAGCAACAATGCAGATTTTATCGTTCTCATCATATCGATGTAAAGTGATAGGTTTCAAATGAAATCCTGGCCTGCTGTGTTTCAGAATATCCGTAATATAGACTATTATTCTGTCCTCTAAAGTTTCTATGTCTGTAGCGTTAATCAAATGCAAAGTCTGGCACCTTTGGCCAGTTACAAGTAGAAATAACATACACAGTTTTTCGGAGAGTAATAAAAGCGTAGAAGTATCCATTGTTTCTAAGTAATGTAGAACAGAGTGTACGTCCCACGTTACCGTGTATCTCGGCAGGGAAGGCTTTTCATTGAATACACCTTTCATAAAACGAGTGATAATTTCATTTTCATGTATGTTGATATTGCCAGTCAGACGCACGAAGTTACTTATCGCAGATCTAGCTGTATTTATAGCTGTGTAGCTTAAACCATTTTGGTACTGACTAACCAGGAATTCCGTCACAGTTTGTGCAGTGGTTTTAAAAGGATTTCTTTTCCCTTCACAGAAATGTAGCCGTCTGTTAATATACGTGTTGTATTGTTTCTGTGTACTTGTACGCCAGGATTTGAGAATGAGGTCTTCAGCTGTTCGCGAAATGCCTTGCTTTCGTAAGGCTGTCCTGATATACGAAAACCCGCTAACCGCATTTTTGTCAGTGGGTGTTTCAGGTTTGGTTTGTGCATTAATTTCAGAACGTTTGATGTTTTTGGAAGTAAATAGCAGTTGTCCGTGATAAGTTTGATCAGATTCGGCCACCAAGCTTGTGTTGGCCAGATTGGTGAAATCAGAAGTGCTTGAGTTCCTTCCTCTTCTATTTTCTGTAGAATTCGTGGAATTAAACTGAAAGGAGGGAATATGTAGAATAACTGATTACACCATGTGAACGAAAAAGCATCAATAGCCCATGCTTCTGGTTCAGGATATCTAGAAACATATGATGGAAGTTTTGTATTCAAACGCGATGCAAATAAATCTACCTGCATGTCTGGGTAAATCTGCTTTAATGATGCGAAAACATTGGCGACTAATGCCCATTCAAGATCATCATTTCCACTCCTACTAAGCTTGTCCGCCTGTTTATTTGTAACTCCGGCTATATGATAAGCCGATATATGTATATGCCGTTCTATGCACCAAAACCAAAGTCTTCGTGCAATTTCATCAAGGTTTGAAACCTTCCCACCGTAATTATTTATGTATGAGCAACTTGTAGTATTGTCGGTGTACAGGCGGACGTGCACGTTTGTCGAATTCCTACAGAAAGTGTGAATGCCGATTTCACATGCTTTCATTTCTAATATGTTAATATGTAACCTTTGCTCTTCGGTCGACCAGAAACCTTGTGTTCGGGAATCATTTGTCTCATCATATGCTCCATACATTTGAAGTGAAGCATCCGTGTAAATAGTAATATGTGGTGGATTTTGTGTTACATGTTTAAAACTACTACCTATGTTGTCAATCCACCAATTCAGAATGTCATCTATGACCCGTGGTATATTCATGTAACTGTCGAAGTTACCGCAGTGTCGCCGTAATTCGGCTTCTTTAATTTTTTCCAGTGGCTTAATGAATAGTGTAGCATGTTGCACGCCTGGCTCTGCCGCGTTGAGCTTTCCAATTAGTTTTGCGAAATTGCGGATTGTAGTTCTTTTTGCGTTTAGAAAGAAATTACATAGAACTATGATATCGTTGCATTTTTCTGATGTTATTCGTAGTCATGGATTCTGAGCACATAATGAAACCTAGGAATGTAATCCTTTTACATGGCACGAGGACGGACTTTTTCTGGTTAAGCGTTAAGCCTAAATTGTCCATTAAATGTACCGTATCTTGCACATTCCGCAGGCAAGTCTGATAGGTCTCGCCAAATAAACACGAGTCGTCAATGAAATACACGCTGATGTGACCGAGTGACCTTAGATAAGCGAATACAGGTTTCATTAGTTTAGTCCAGATTCTGGGACTGCATGAGTAACCCATAACTAACGCGGTAAATTGGTATTTAATGCCGTTAAAGATAAAACGGAAGAATTTTCGATCCTGTTCTCTTATTCTGATCGAGTAATAGGCATCTGATAGGTCGACAGACGCGAAATAGCAGTCTTTTCTCATTGCATTAAGAGCCGAACGGAGCGATTCCATTTTGAAATTATTTTCCTCTACATAAAGCGAGTTGAACAGTTTTAGGTTTAAAATGAGTCTTATTCTACCATCCTTCTTCGGCCGAATAAAGATATTTGAAATGTATTCGTCATTAGTGTAACCATCAGATACCTCGATAATGCCGCAATTAAGAAATCGTTTTAATTCTGCGCTTATTTTCTGATTTTCTTCTGGTGTGAAAAGTAGCTGCCTCGGTATGAATGACTGCTGTGGTATTTGAGAAAGTTCAATAGTGCACCCACGTATGGTATTCAGTATCCATTCGTCTGTTGTAATAGTCTCCCAGAGCGAAATACATGCGGCCGTTTTAACGGCCTTGAAATTTTCAGGTGTATTTTGTACTTTTATTTTGATATTCGGACTTACATCTATTTCTTCCCAGGTTTTGCCCTCTTGTACTGAGGTTGGTAGTTGTTGCTTCCGCGTCGGTTGGTTTTGTTTCTTGGGGGAAAGGAGGCTGAAGTTTGGTTCCGATTGTAGTAATGATGGTAGTTGTTGTTGTTCAGTTGCCCCCCTCCCCTTTTGGCCAAAAAAGGCTTCTTGTTCGAGGTTGGTAATTTTATCTGTCATTGAAGCTGAACTCAGGTTGTTAACAAAAAGAAAGCCTATCTCAGTCATATCTATATATCGCTTTGATGGTGTAGGTCAAGATCAGATAAAGAAAAATGTGAAATACTCTAGGGAACATAATGACTCGACATCTCGTTATTTACATTTAGATAGCACAACCAATAAATAACCAGCGTTGTTGTCCTTTTTTCCAACAATGTTTTCCACCCTCAGAACAAAAAATGGTATTATCTGAGCCACTTTAGTCTTCTGCAAGTGCTTTGAATTTGGCAAAATCTAAAATTTTGTAATCTGGAAGAGTGAACTCTTTTCCAAACAACAAAATTTCAGACTGGTTCCAAATTGAAAACATTTGCAGACAACAACTTAAATGTGGCCCAAATGAGGAAATTTGTCCTTGATAGGTTAGAAAACATTGTGGGAAAAAGAGAAAATGCTGGTTACCAGCATTTTCTCCTTTTGCCACTTTTTCAAAAGCTTTAATTCATCCACAGGGTCGTTAAAACTCAGAAATGCATGGCAAAGGGTTAAGTCCTGATCAGCATTGTAAGGACCATGAAAACAGGACTATGAGGTGCATTGAGATAGTTACATTGGCCTGGTTGGGGATCTAACAGGTGACCCCCAGGATTGCAGGTCAGTCAAAACCTATTCATTCTCACCAGGGGGTAAACACAATTGGTCTTTCTATTGCAACATATCAGTTTTAAAGTTTTGACCTATACTTTAAGTTCAAAACTTCATTTAATTAATTGAAACGTGCTAAGATTTAAACCTTTACCACACAATCCTGAGCCTGAGGTTTTTTTACTGTTTGTATTGGAGTGTAACGACATTTTAAAAGCCTAAGCTCACATCATGGTCAGACTGTGCCTATGCATGTATTTTCTTGGTTTCTCACACCAGTACTGAAACAACTTCCTTTCCAAGCCACTGACTACATTTCTCACAGGCAAGAGGTGAAAAATTGCCGAAAAGAAAGTTTGCCTCAACCCGGTATCGAACTTGCAGCCCACCACATCAAGATTCAGATAGGGTAACCACTAAGCTACCCGGCCGGCTAAGCGAGCCTGAGGAAGAAGGCTTTTGAAACATTGTAGGAAATTTCAGAACTTCAACTTTTGAGTCACATTTGAATTGTCACCTGCAATGTTTTCAATTTGAACAAATCTAAAATTTTGTTGTCTGGTAAAGAGTTACAGATGCAAAATTTGCATAATTAAGAGTGTGAACTTAAGAGTGACATAACAGGCACTGATGTCATCACTTGCCAAAATAAACTACTTGCTTGCTAACTCTTTATCAACGACAAAATGTTCCAACTTAAGTCTAAATTCAAAGCATTTGCAGATGACAAACTAAAGATAGCTCAAAGGGCGAAATCTGATCATGACTGGAAAAAGAAAATGCAGGAAAAGGAGAAAATGCTGGTATCCAGCATTTACTCCTTTTCCTGCAATGTTTTAGACCCTCCACGAACAAATTTCAAGTCCTGAGTCTCACGTCTGTTGTCATCTGCAAATGCTTTCAATTTGGACAAGTCTAAAATTTCGTTGTTTGGTAAAGACTTAAAACAGATACCATTCTCTAAAATTTGCACTGACAGTTACATTGTTTGTAAACACACGACCATGCTATTAAATATGCTATCATGACAATCTTTAACACTTTACCACACAATTCCGAATTTCAACAACCCAGAGGAAGGCTTTTGAAAACATAGTGGGAAAAAGAGAAAATGCTGGTAACCAGCATTTTCTCCTTTTCCCACCATGTTTTGTACCCTTTCAAGAAAAACCAATTCATTTGAGTCACATTTTATTTTGTTGTCTGCAAATGCTTTCTGTTTGGACAAGCCTAAAATTTTGTTGTTTGGTAAAGATTTAAAGCACTCAATTCACCCTTGACACTTCTCTAGCCCTTTGCCAAACAAAGGCATTGAAGGGGATGGCTTTTGAACACCCTGGGAGAAAAAAATCAAAGTACTGAAAGTACTGACAGACTAGCGAATTTGATTGATTGATTATTTGTATGGTGCTTAACCCTGTTTTCAACATTATTTCAGTTATGTAGTGGTGGCCAGTGCACATATCCATGCTTTCCAGGAGTTTCTTTTACCAATACTCTGCACAATATTCTTTCCAAGCCCCTGGCTGCATTCTGACATCACCATCATTAAAACGTGAGAGAGAAATGAATCCTTTCCCAATGACTAATCATAAATCGTCGGAAAGAATTTGCCGAGTCTGGGATTGAACCAATGACCTCCTGTTCTCATGTCCTGTATGCTACCACTGAGCTGCTGAGGCTATGTGTGCAAATGCTTAACTATAATCCAGTAAGTTTAACCCTTAACCCTTTCCCAGACAAGCCCTGGTTTTCACGTGTCTGCAGTACAAGTCTTTTAAAAACACTGTGGGAAAAGGAGAAATTGCTCGTAACGAACAATTTCTCCTTTTCCCACAGTGTTTTCTAACCCTTTTTGACAACTTTCTGCCATTTTCATCAAATTTAAAATTGTCATCTGCAAACTCTTTGAACTTGGACCAGTCCAAAATTTGTCGTGTGGTAAAGGGTTAAAATGCTAAAAAAAGTTAAATGAAACTTTCAAGCCGATGGTAAACACCTGAATATTGCTATTTCAGAGTTACATTTTGGAGAAAAAATATCCTCTTATTGGAGAGTGTAGATCCAAGATCAGACTGCATGCTCTGTGCAGTCTGAACTTAATCCACATTGTCCTCAAAGGGTCATTCAGTCGCGCTAGTGCTGGTAAAAGAAACTCCAGGAAAGCCTGGATAGGTGCTCTAGCCGCCGCAATATCACTGAAATAATGTTGAAAACGGCGTTAAACACCATGCAGTCAATTAGTAAATATCCAATAGCACAAGATGTAGTTAACAATTTAACTCTCTTTACAAAATGAAAAATTTTACACTCATCCAAATTTAAGGCTTTTGAAGACCATAAATTAAATGTGGCTGAACAGATGAAACCTGATTCCAAAAGGACAGAAAACAATATGGGACAAGGAGAAAATGATGGTTACCAGCGTTTTTTCCTTTTCCAGCAATGTTTTCAGAGAGATTCTTCCTCGGTGTCGTTAAAGACTTGGGATTGTTTGGTAAAGGGTTAATATTCAAGACTAAAATAACAGTTTAAGATAACAGTTTAATTGTACACAATGATCTAAATAATGAATGACTGAAGGAATGACGAGGGTTCCCTGTCCACTGAGGGTTCATACAGCTGGGATTTGCAGCAAGTTACCTAGGTAATATCTATTCATAGATTCATTCATAATGTTACAATGGTGTAGGAATAAGTGATTCTCTGTTTTCCATAGGTCACTTAATTTACATATAAGCAAAGATCTTGTACCTTGCAAATGGCATCTTGTTCAGTTTATTACTTTGTAAGTTGATATGTTCAAATTGGAGTGGTAGAGATTTAATCTTTTTTGTAAAAATTGTCATATGTAACAGAATTAAGATTTTTAACAGAAAGGAGTATTTTCTGTGAGGCAGTATTTGGCAACTGTGGGGTGTTTTGTTTATTTTGACTCTAGGTCAGTCATGATGCCTATAGACTAGCTTTGCTAGTCTAAAAACAACTGGTAACCAAAATTTTTACTTAACCTTATATTTATCAGACAATAGTTCCTGAGTTTTAGCGAACCTTAGAATTGATTGATTGATTGTATGATGTTTAACATTGTTTTCAACATTATTTCAGTTATACCGTGGCAGCCACCAGGGCTTTGCACAATATTCTTCCCAAACCACTGGTTTCTTTCCCACATAGCAATCATCGAACAATGATCAGCGGTGAAGAACAAATCTTGTGACAATGACAACCAACAATCCACTGAAAGAAATTTGCTGAAATGGGGATAGGAATCGGCAACCCCCTGTTTTTAAGTCCTGTGCACTACCAACTGCGCTATCGGGGCTGACGTAATTTTGGAAGAGGGCTTCTAAACAGATTGTGGGAAACAGAGAAAGTGCTGAACATCTGCATTTTCTCCTTTTTCTACAATGTTTTCAACCCTTTAGAGGATAATTTCATAATTTTAGTCTCATTCAGTGTGTTAGGGAAATCTTACATTTTCCATCTGAAAAAGAGTTCACCCTTTACCAGACAATCCCGTTTTTACTACCCTGGAGGACAAAACTTTTGAAAACTTTTTTGATTCTCATCAATGATTTCTGCCTTTCTATTGACGGATAGCATCATTCAAGCCACTTTACTTTGTTGTCTGCCAAAACTTTCAATCGGGACCAATTTCAGACTTAGTTATTCAGTAACTCTTTTTTATTCTACATAATTTTAGATCTCTTCAGATTGAAAGAGTTTTAACGACCCTGAAGAAGCCTAAATTTGAAAACATTTGTTACCAGCATTTCCTCCTTTTACCACAATGTTTTCTGCCCATTTACCCCCAAATCTCACCATACTAACCCTTTACCACACAATGCTGACTTTCAACCACCTTGAGAGAGAAGACTTTTGAAAATATTATGGTAAAAGGAGAAAATGGTGCTAACCACCACTGTTTTCTACCCTATCAAAGACAACTTCCACAATTTTAGCCAAATTTAATTTGGCATCAACATATGCTTTGGATTTGGACATATCTAAAATTTTTTTGTGTGGTAAAGGATTAAATAGTCCGACGCAAGACAGTGAAAATGTGAGGACAAGATTTACCGTAACTCTTTACCAGGTGACAAAATTTTAGACATCCAAATTGAAAGCATTTTGCAGACAATATTAAATGTGGCTAAAATGATGGGAATGATTTTTGGAAGGGTAGAAAACATTCAAGGAAAAGGAGAAAATAGTGTTACCAGCACTGGAATTGTTTGGTAAAGAGTTCAACTCTTCACCAACAGACAAAAGTTTTACACTTGACCAAAAAGAAAGAAATTGGGAGGCAACAAAACTGAATATGGCCAAAATGATGAGATTTTCCTCAGAAGAGTAAATGTATTATGAGAAAAGGAACAAATGTTGATTATCAGCATTTTCTCCTATTTCCATAATGCTTTCATCAGCCTTGTCAGGGTTACTTCAAGTCAGCACTGTTTGATAAAGGGTTAATCGAGACCCACATCTCTCCAGTTAATAGGGTATTTTGTGTCAATGTTGTTCAGAATGAGTGACTAATACTGACAGCTGAAAATTAATATACTGGATAATGGTTAATTTTAACTCTTTACCAAACGACAGTATTTTGGACTGGTCCAAATTGAAGGCATTTGCAGATGACAAATTAAATGTGGCTAAAATGATTGCATTTGTTTCTGAAAGGTTAGAAAACATTGTGGGAAAAGGAGAAATGTTGGTTACCAGCATTTTCTCCTTTTCCCACAATGTTTTCAAAAGGCTTCTTTTTCAGGGTCGTTAAAAGTCGGGATTGTGTGGCAAAGGGTTAAGTAAACCTTTACCAAACAATCCAGTATCCTAACAACCCTTCCCAATAAATTTGAAAAACAGTTCGAGAAAATGCTGATAACCATTTTCTCCATTCCCAAAATACTTTCTACTCTTTCAAACATACATCTCATCATTTGATTCTTATTTAGTTGTCTTCTGCAAATGCTTTCAACTTGGACAAGTGTAATTTTTATCGTTAGGTGAAGGGGCAGAGCCTTAGTTTTATTGTATGGTATTAGGCAAACTCTTAACCCTTTCCCAAACGACAAATTTTGGACTGGTCCAAACTGAAAGAGTTTGCAGACGACAATTTTAAATTTGATGAAAATGGCAGAAAGTTATCAAAAAGGGTAGAAAACACTGTGGGAAAAGGAGAAATTGCTCGTTACGAGCAATTTCTCCTTTTCCCACAGTGTTTTCAAAAGACTTGTACTGCAGACACGTGAAAACCAGGGCTTGTTTGGGAAAGGGTTAATCCTTTACCACACAGTCTTGAGTTTTAACCACCTTGGTAAAGAAGGGTATTGAAAACATTGTGGGAAAAGGAGAAAATGCTCAGGTAACCAGCATTTTCTCCTTATCCCACAACATTTTCTAACTTTTCCAAAATGTTAAATTTTTGAGTCGTGTTTATTTTGTCGTCTGCAAATGCTTTGAATTTGGATTAGTCTAAAATTTTTTTGTTTGGTAATGAGTTAACCTGTTTCTATACTGTGCTATTTAAAGCCTTTTTCAAGCAATGCCCTGTTTTCATGACCCTAAGAGATGAGGATTTGAAAGCATTGTGGGTAAAGGAACAAGAGAATAATGATGGCTGTGTATGGCTCCCCTGCCTAGATATAAGTAATTGTATCATGTGCTTAACTTTTTATCACCCAATCCAGACATTTAAATGACCCTAAAAAGGAAGCTTTTTAAAAAGATTGTGGGAAAAGGAGAAAATGCTGGTAACCAGCATTTTCTTCTTTTCCCACAATGTTTTCTACCCGTCCCATAACAAATTTCAATTTTTTAGTCTCATTTAATTTGTCGTCTGCAAATGCTTTCAATTTGGACTAGTCTAAATTTTTTTTGTTTGGTAAAGAATTAACTGGCATTGACAAATACATGTATAAGAAGTCTCTGTATGGCAAGTAATTAAACTTTCATAGAGAAAATAGGCTACATCCCCCTCTCCTCAGGTCATAATTTTATGCATAGATGATGTCAATGAATGCAACAAGTCTCATCAAGTATCATTCATACCAAATGCCAATCAACACTGACAAAGAGTAACGGTACTTTCACAAGAATACATGTATTTCCAAAACTTTAGTAACAAGAAATATTTTTTTCACCCCGAAGTATTATTCAATCTTGCTACAAAAAATCACTATATGAAGCTACATGCAAAATTCGGTAAACCTAGACCCTGGTACTGGGCCAATTTTGACACAAGGGCTATAATTTGAATAATCATGGTAGGGTTCCACATGATAAAACTACATGCCATCACACTAGATAAAGCTACATGCCAAATTTGGTAGCCCTATGCTCAATGAACAGGAAGATTTTTAAAGTTTTCACATATCAGCCCATGTAAAATTTGTGAAAATCTGGGGCATGGCAAATTTTAGCCAATGGCTATCATTTATTTCTTAGAGGTCTATTAGATGAAGCTATATGCCAAATTTGGTAGCCCTATGCCTTCTGGTTTCGGACAAGAAGATTCTTAAAGATTTTTGAATGTTTTTCAGTTTTGTTGCCATGGGTACTGAGGTTTTACCAGAATGAAATTCTTTGAAGAAATTCTGAATACCACCATGGCAGGATCGTTTTTGTGAAGTTCTGTCAAAATGGATGGGTAGTTTCAGAGAAGTTTGGAAAAAAGGTTATTACACACAGAGAGAAAGTTCCCTGCAAGGAATTCAAGAAACAATTCTGAAACGGTTCTTGAATCTAGTTCTTGAATCTAGTTCTTGAATAGTTCATGAACATTAAATGGCCATTCTAGAACTGCTGTTCAAGAACAAAATCAAGAACTTCCAGTGACGAATTCAAGAAACAGTTCCAGAACAATTCTTGAATCTAGTTCTTGAATAATTCATGAACATTAAATGGCCATTCTAGAACTGATGTTCAAGAACTTAATCAAAAACTTGCTGTGAGGAATTCAAGAAACAATTCTAGAACAATTCTTGAATCTAGTTCTTGAATAGTTCATGAACACATATATACACATATATGATTGCTGCATAAATACACTAGACCTCATGGCTTCTAATGTTTCTGAAAATTTGCACATGTATGCATCTGAAATGTAAACAAGCATCTGAACCAAATTTTATGCAAGTTGAAGGAAAGACAACTTGCTAAGTTTTGCCATCACACACATTTGCAGCAAAACATACTTACCAAATTCTAAATTTCCAACTGCTGAAGAACTGGTACTGTTCTTGAACCAGGGTATGTGGAATTCAGTCAGTGAAATAAAACCAATGTTCTAGAACCATTTGTATTTTAGGCCAAATGTTCAAGAACTTTCAGATCAGTTCAAGAACTGGTGATATTCTAGAATTAATGTTCTTTCACTTTTGTGCTTTTAGAACCAGTGTTTAAGAACCATTTGGCTTCTAGAACCTCAGTTCAGGAACTGTTTTATTAGTTAAAGAACAGGTCTTAAGGTTCATGAAAGGTTCTTGAATGTTCATGAACTTTCAGATCAGTTCAAGAACTGGTGGTTTTCTAGAATTAATGTTCTTTCACTTTTGTGCTTTTAGAACCAATGTTCAAGAACCATTTGGGTTCTAGAACCTCAGTTCAGGAACTGTTTTATTAGTTTAAGAACAGTTCTTAAGGTTCATGAAAGGTTCTTGAATGTTTATGAACTCAGCACTTGTTCTTGAACATTTTTCGCAAGGGGACTCATCATGCACGACACAATTGGCCGTTACATTTGCTTGCTGGCCTTATGACAGTGGAGCTAGAAATGATGCCGGCTACCAGTGTTTTCACTTTTTTCCCCTATTTTCAACCCATTAAAGAACAAATCCCTCATTTGAGCAACACTCAGTTTGTTGTCTGTAAATGCTACCAAGATGTACAAACCTAATTTGCTATCAGGCAAAGAATAAAATGAAAATGAAATACTCATATGGAAATCTATGGCAACAATGCATCTATGCTGCCTGAATGTATGCATAATTACTGTAACTGTGTATAAATATGAAAACACTACTAATATATTTAGAGAAATAAAAGAAGAGGATAATGTATTTTAGGAAATAGTTCCTACTGTTTTATAACAAGTTCACACTGAATTGTACACCCGAGTTTCCACGTTCAACCATCCCCCATATAATATGACTGGTTCTAGCAAGAGGCTCCCTGATACTTCATGCAATCTCAATATAAAATAGAACCAATCCAGCATCTGAATAGTAGCGTTAACTGGTATGTGTTGTATCCCCTTACTAAAGATTCTGTGTTTACAGGCCCTGATAAAAGGCTTTTTATAAAATTTAGAAAAGGACAAAATTGATGCAACTTGCCACTTTTTTTTTTCTTTTTTTACTTTTTTAACTACAAAATCCAATGTTCAACTACCTTTCTACTCTTTCAGAAACAATGCGTAATTTTGAGGCAGGTGTAATAATTATTGTGGTCTGCAGAGTTTTAATTCTTCCAGTTTAGACTAGTCAAAAACTTGGTTGTCTGGTAAAAAGGATAAGGTTTAAAAAATATCAAGGCAAAAGAGAAAATGCCCATTTTAAGCGATATTCCCCCTTTAGCTGCAATATTTTGGAAACAGTGGTCTATGGTAAGACTGAGCCTCTCTCAGTGGTAATCTGTTAACCCTTTACCACACAATCCCGACTTTTAAAAACCCTGAAGAAGAAGTCTTTTGAAAACATTGTGGGGAAAAAGAGAAAATGCTGGTAACCAGCATTTTCTCCTTTTCCCACAATGTTTTCTACTCTATCAAGGACAAATTTCGTCATTTGAGCCAACTTTAATTTGTCATCTGCAAATGCTTTCAATTTGGACCAAGTCTAAAATTTTGTCGTTTGGTAAAGAGTTAAACACTTCTAATAACTTCAACTGCATGTTTGTGTGTTGGGGAGCTTAATAAATACATCACTGCCAGGATGTGTTAAGCTAATAGGCAAACAGCCACAGTATTTGATACAAATAATTTACAGTTTTTATTGCCCCCTTTATTGTTCGAAGAGGGGAGATTATTTGCTCAAATATTTGTCAATTATGCTCACTCCAGGGCCTAACCAGCTTGTAAACAGTTTGGGGTACAACCACAGGTGAAAGGTCAAAATGGCAGTATTTTGGAGGTGAACTTAAAGACCATTCTCAATAGCAAACTTTTATCCTGTCCTCCATGGTCTCTACTTTAACTCTATACCAAAAGACAAAACTGTGGATTTGTACGAATTGAAAGCATTTGCAGATGACAATTCAAATGAGATTTCAACTGTGGAATTTGACTTTGAAAGGGTAAAAAACATTGTGGGAAACAGAGAAAATGCTAGCTACCAGCACTTTCTTCTTTTCCAACAATGTTTTCAAAAGGCTTCTTTCTAAAGGTGTTGAAACTCAGGATGGTTAACTCTTTACCAATTGACAAATTCATTGACTTGTTCACATTGTTAAGATTTTCAGCCAACAAATGAGGCTCAAATTATTGGATTTGAAAAAAAATGTTGTAGGAAAAGAAGAAAATGCTGCTGACCAGTATGTCTCCGTTTTCCACAATGTTCAGAAGCTTTCTCTGGGTAGTTAACACGGAATGGTATGGTGACAAGTTGAGGAATTTTCTCACTACTTTTCATTTCTAAGAAATTTATCACCTCTATTCTAATACTCTTAGCCTTAAAGTCCTAATAGCGGCCAACTGAAGAAACAAAGTGTTCAAATGGATTCAACTTTTGAGCCACACTCTGGCAAAATGGGGCTCAATGTATCTTCATGGTCCACTATACCAAGTCAGTCATCAATAACTGGATCCATAAAATACATTTTCTTTGACAACCAGCTGAATCATGAGGTAGAATGGTCTGTGGTCACAAATAGCAAAATGTTTCGACCCATGTCAGACTGCCCGGACTGTGCAGGCTGACATGGGTGAATGCTTTTTGCAGATGCATTAAGCTCCCTTTTCAAAAAGCATGACTCATTTGAATCATACCATTTGAAAGTATGGAAATTATTGTGAAGATGACAATCGGTTATGGCAAGGTCTGACCAAGTGTTAGTCGCTGGCAGAAAAAATAAATTTTGAAAGTAGATCAAAAGTTGCCTGGTAGCTCTATCTTTCATTTACTTTTTACCAGGTGGGCAATTCCAAAATCAGAGAGTTTGCAGATCTATGAAAAACCAACATCATCCAGGCTCAAATGATGGGATTCAAGTTTGACAGGGTAAAAAGCATCATGGGAAATGAAGGAAACGCTACTTATCCCCTTACCATATGAAAAAACTTAGGACTCGTCTAAATTGAAAGTATTTGCAGACGACAAAATAAATGTGACTAAAAAATTGAAATCTTTGTTTGAAATGGCAGAAAACATTGTGGGGAAAGGAGAAAATGCTGGTTACCAGCATTTTCTCCTTTTCGTTTGTAACAATGTTTTCAAAAGCATTCTTCCTCAGGGTCCTTAAAACTTGGTGCTGTGTGGTAAAAAGTTAAATGATGAACTAATGATATTAGGATTTATAAAAACCTCTATTTAACTCTTCAAACCAGCATTTTCTACCTTCTCCCATAATGTTTTAAATCCTATCAAAGACAAATCTAATGATTTAAGCTGTTTAATTTGTCGTCTGCAAATGCTTTCAATATGGACATGTCTAAAATTCCGTCATTTGGTAAAGACTTAAAAAGAGCTGGGAATGAAAGGTAGATCACCCAAAGAGTGGGTGAAATATTACCCAAGAACCATTACAGCTTGTCTGCTCAAATATTACACAAGAAGCATCATGGCTTATCTACAGTAAATATTAACACTTACTTTGTTGATAGAAACATGAAATTTCAACAAAGATGCCAAACAGTACAGAAATACATAATACAAGTTAACATCAAGACTGATACACTACACCTGCTTTGTGTTAACTCTTCACCAAACGACAAATTTTTAGACTGGTCCAAATTAAAAGCAGTTGCAGACAACAAAATAAATGTGACTGAAAAATTGAAATTTGTTCTAGGAAGGGTAGAAAACATTGTGGGAAAAGGAGAAAACGCTGCATGGTTACCAGCATTTTTTCATTTTCCCACAGTGTTTTCAAAAGGCTTCTCTCTCGGGGTCATTAAAAGTCGGGATTGTGTGGTAAAGCGTTAAGGCTTCTCCAAGTCTTTAAAAGACAAGAAAATTTTAGACTTGTCCATATTGAAAGCAATTTCCCTAGATGACGTATTACAAGGGCATTTTTTTTGTTCTCAGGGCCATTTTTTGTGTTCGTACAGTATGATGTTTTTCCTAATAATGTTTGCGATAGTAAAAGTTTGTTTATTTGACCCTTTCCAAGTATACCCTATCTGCCTACACATATTTTTTACATTGATTTATCCACTTCCGGAATGCAGCATGATACTCTTCTCTAGGAATAATATGTTGAAGGCATTGGTAGACCGCACCTCCAATACTGGTGTCTCATTAGCATTTTGTTTTAGCTTTAGGAGCAACAAAAAGCTACAAGGTGACAGGTCAGAGCTGTATGGAGGATCGTCTAAAACATCAAGCTCAGATCCCTTCAAAAGCTGTTGTACCACAGCCAATTTATGAGCCGGTGCATTGTCATGCAGTTATTTTATGCTGCAGACGCCAGTGTGTGGTATAAATTTCTGACAGAAATCAACAACTTGTGTGAGAACATTTTCTCTATGAAACTTTCCAAACAGCACTACCATTTGGAACTTGTATTTGAAGAACAAGGCCTCTTCAATGAAAGAGAATTGCATATACGGTAACATTTGAGGTCTTATTTTGGCAAGCGGTAATAGGTCTTTCAGCCTAAAGTATTATCAAAACCTTTATTTTTAGGCTTAGACTTGAGTTCAAAATGTAGATCCCGGTTTCTTCACCGGTAACTATTTCTTTAAAATGACACATTTACCATACTCTTCGATTACTTGTGATGCCAACCTAACTCTAGTTTGTTTCAGCTCATCAGTGAGCAAACGCGGGACCCAGAGCTTACAGACCTTTTATAGTATACACTCTTGTTCAGAGGTAGCTTCCACCATATTCAAAGCGATATTTCAACCTAATGTACAAAGCTAAGGTTGTAAAATCTCAGCATGGTACGCACAAGGATCATGTGTATCATTTATCTTGACAACAATCAATAGGGGTACGCTAGCGCTGTGTAAAAAATTGTGTAATTTTGTAGTCTCATTAAAAAGTTATACACATATTCTACAAACACAAAAAATGGCCTGCGTATATGCCACAGGTGAAAAAATCATGGGAAAAGATGAAAGTGCTGGTTACTAGCAGAAATATTGGACTTATCCAAATCCAAAACATGGCAGATGACAAATTAAATGAGGTTCACATAATGAGCTTTTTCCTTAACCCTTTACCAAATGACAAAATGTTAGACTTGCCTAAATAGAAAGTATTTGCAGATGACAATTTAAATATGGCTCAAATAATGAGTTTGTCTCTGACAGGGTAGGAGACATTGTGGGAAAAGGAGAAAATGATGGTTACCCAGTATTGTCTTCTTTTTCCCACAATGTTTTCTAAAGATTTCTTCCTCCGGGTTGTTCAAGCTCTGGATTGTGTGGTAAAGGGTTAAAAAAGACTGCAAAAAGGAGAAAATGCTGGTAACCACAACCAGACTATGACAATACCTTGGTGTTTTCTTCAAGAAATAGCCAAGCTAAAGAATTACAAAGAGCATAACTTTAAACTACTATAATGAAATGACCCCTATTCCTAATCAAAAGTCCGGATTGATTGCTAATAAAGCCTATAAAAAATTCAACACGGACAAAGCGGTGATTTTCCAGAGGAATTCTGGTGATTAACCCTTTACCAAACAATTCTATGTTTAAACAACCCTGAGGTAAAAGGCGTTTGAAAACATTGCGGAAAAGAGGAGAGAATGCTGGTAACCAGCATTTTCTCCCTTTTTACACAACATTTTTAAACTTTTCAACGACTTATCTCAACATCTGAGCTAGATATAATTTGTCATCTGCAAATGCTTTCAATTTGGACAAGTCTGAAATCGTGTCGTCCAATAAAGAGTTCTGAGATGACAATGAGAGAATCTCCCATTCTCCCAAACACTCTATCTAATTAATAATGCATACTAACCAAACATTCAACCATTACTACATTATTCACTGGAATTTGAACTCTTGTCCAATAAATGTTACCTAAATCTCTTAAAGTATGGTTTCTTTTCAGACAATACTCATTATGAAAAGTTTTCCCTTTTGCCATGGTATTTTTCACATTGACTTAAACGTTCCAAATTTTCAATCTTCATGATTTATCCACCCTATTTTACAAGATTGTTTGTTGTCAAAATAATGTTTTAGGAGGTGATGATTTAATGAAATGACAGTGTCAAGGAAAGAAGAAAACAATGAGACAAATGGACAAATTCCTCATTTTTTGTAATTTTTATTGCTTTATAACAAAATCATCAGTAATCAAACATGGTCTTCACAAGAGAAATCAAGTACAAAAGTAATACAGGGAGGTAATTCTTGGGGGACTAGGTTACTAAAATGAGCAACAGCTTCGCTCTTTCCCACACAACAATATTTCAGACCAATCTAAGTTTAAAGCATTTGCAGACGGCAAATTTGATGTAGCTCAAAAGATAATTGCTGTCTTTAAAATGGTAGAAAACATTGTGGGAGAAGGAGAGAATGCTGGTTACCAGCATTTTCTCCTTTTCCAACAATGTTTTCAAAAGGCCTCCGGGTCTTTTAAACTTGGGACTGTGTGGTAGAGGGTTATTTTAACATGTTACCAGGGTACAAAGACTTTTTTGCTTCAAGTCAAAAAAGAATACTTTTAAAAAAACATTGTAGGAAGAGAGAAAAACACTGACCCTTTACCACACAATCCCGAGTTTTAACGACCCTTAGGAAGAAGCCCTTTGAAAACATTGTGGGAAAAGGAGAAAATGCTGGTAACCAGCATTTTCTCCTTTTCCCACAATGTTTTCCACTCTTTTAAAGACAAATTCCATCATCTGAGCCACATTTAAATTGTCGACTGCAAATGCTTTCGATTTGGACAAGTCTACTTTTTTGTTGTTATCTAAAATTGCCACAATGTTCTCACATGACTGTATTAATACATCAATGTTCTATTTATATTGATATTGATTTACGGTGTCTTGTAACATGGAATATATGCTTCATCTGCAGTAAGACTCAAAAACATCTTCATATCATATAAACCACAGCCATTTTTTTTTTTTCGTCTGCAAAAATTCATGTTTTCAATTTGAACGAGTCTAAAATTTTATTGTCTGGTAAAGAGAGTTAGTCATTCCCAGATGACAAAACTTTACACTTTTCCAAATTCAAAGAATTTCCTGACGACAAATTTATTGTGGTTAAAAATGGTTAAATTTTCTGTCTTTGAAAGTATAGAAAAGATTGTGTGGGAGAGAAGAAAGTGCTGTGTCAGCACTTTGTCCTTTTCCAGTGATGTTTTCACAAGCCTTTCAGAAGCTGAGGGTCGTAACATACAACATAAATTTGTCTGGTAAAGGGTTAAACCATTACCACACAATCTCGAATTTTAGTGGTCCTGAGAAAAGGAGCCTCTTAAAACATTGTGGGAAAAGGAGAAAATGATGGTAACCAGCATTTTCTCCTTTTCCCAAAATGTTTTCTACCTTATCAAGAACATGTTTTGTCCTTGAGCCACATTTAATTAGTCATCTGCAAATGCTTCCAATTTGGACAAGTCCGAAATTTTGTTGTTTGGTAAAGCATTAAGAGTAGAAAAGCGAGAAGACAGGATTTATAGTTCATTTGCTACATGTCATTGATTATTTCAAACAGTAGATTGTTTTCTGACTGGGGAGGAAAATGAAGATATCTATAAGTATGGCAGCGCTGTCATTTCTGAGCAACCGCTGGAGGACTGTGGGTAAGTAATTTATCAATAAGTACACAGATGATTCCATTACAGGCTGAATAATCATCTTGTACAATTTATGATTGAGCCATGCTTGGACAAAAGGGGGCTTAATGCATCTCTGTGACACATTATAACAAGCAATTCATCACATAATTAGGGATCCATTAAATCTAACAATTTACTGAATTTTGAGGAAGAGTGGTTCTTGAATATACAGAAAGTTGACAAATAGCGAAAAGTTTCGACCCATGTCAGCCTGGGCAAGCTGACGTGAGTCGATACTTTTTGCAGACGCATTAAGCCCTCTTTTCACAGAGCATAGCTCATTTGTTTTTCTTGTCTTTTTTTATTTCTTTTTGTGGTCGTCTTTTTCAACTCTGCAAGAGGACAAAATTTATATTTATTAAAATTAAAAACAAAATGCGGATGACCCTGAATAGGAAAAGTTTTGAAAACATCATTGTAGGCTAAACGAGAAAATGCCGATAACAAGCATTTTCTCCTTTTGCATGATGGTTTCAACTCTTCCAAGAGAAACAAACCTCATCAGATTGAGACATGTCTAATTTGTTAGCTGCAAAAGCTTTCAACAAGAATGTAAATGTTCTGCCCTCTGCCAAAGAGTTGAAGAAAACAAGTATTAACCCTTATCCTGCTAAGTAAGTGAAATTAAATTTTCAAATCGATAGTAAAAGCCGAAAAAAATGCTATTCCACACTTACTTTTTGGAGAAAAAAAGTATCTCCTTACTGGACAGTATAGATCCAAGATCAGACTGCACGTTCTGTGCTGTCTGATCTTGATCTACGCTGTCTGCAAAAGTCACGCTAAGCTGCCTAAGGGTTAAAAAAAGTAAAATTTTACCAAAACACTAATAGGCTAGAAATAGTCCACTGAGATAGATACAATCATGCTTTATTTGTGGCATTGAATTACAGATAAATGCATGCTTAAATACAGCTATACAATTTCAGATAAATGCATGTCCTTAAACAAATATCAAACCTCAAATGAAATGCTTATTGTCATTTCACTCTTTACCAGATGACAGATTTCTAGACTTGTCCATTTGAAAGCATTTGCAGACAGCATGCAAATAAAAGGTGGCTAAAATGATTGAATCTGTCCAAAAAGCTAGAAAAAATTATGGTGAAATGAGAAAATGCTGGTTACCAGCATTTGCTTCTTTTCCCACATTGTTCTGAATAGCCTTCTACCTTGGCGTTACTTGGTAATGGTTTATCCTGCAGTTTCACAGATCTTTTAAAACTATCATTACAAAGAAAATAGAAACTGCTGTCCGTCCATGTGAAATTTCTCTTCTAAGCTACAAGTTTAGCATGTGCACATTTCATCGAAAGGGTGTTTCGTCGAAATCCATTATGTTTTAAAATACCAATTGCTAAATTCCTAGATTTACTTCACAAAAGGTCTGTCTTGGAGGAAGATTTGAGCCAAAATTCGTCTGAGTTAGGGTAAGGGTCAGGGCTAGAGATTGTTTTCACCAAACATGGTTTTCGACAAAATGTTGGGGATGATCGTTTAACCCTACCAGACCACAGAACTTTAGACTGGTTCAAATTAAAAGCAGTAAATTTTGCAGGCAACGAATTAAATGTAGCAAAGAATGAAGGGATCATTGGTCAGAGACGGTAAAATATTGTAACTCTACTGTATACAAAAAGGGAAGCTACTCTATGCAACAGTAATGTGCTCGATCTATCTTTCTTCATAAACACATAAATCGATGAAAAATAGGTTGGAAATTTAACCATTCTCTCCAAAATTTGAATGCGGGATTATCCCGCAGATGGTTTGAAAATAGGCGTGATCCACAAAAAGTATCGGCGATTTCCGCAATCGCGCGCTCTAGATCAGACACTAAATGTATTCAGAAAAAAAGTCATCCTCAGGGTCATTAAAACACAGGATTGTTTGACAACAAGGTAAAGAGAAACTTTGTGTGTCAGAAAAATACTTAAAAAGGTTGGTTTAATTTTGTTCATTATTAAGTACCTATATGTAAATATTTACTGGTAGGTACCCATATTACATAAGCATACAAAAACTACTTTTGATACTGCAGTATAAAGAATTTACAGACATTGCTGGAAAAGAAACAACGCTTGTCACAATATTTTGCCCCTTCACCAACAATGTTTCATCATTCATAAAAGGCTTTTTTCCTTCTCTGTAGCGCACATACAAATCATCTGAATACAGGTACAGTAGCAGTCCATAGATTAACCTTTAATCAAATCTCATGTTTTTACCGCCCAAAGGAACACCATTGTTGGGAAATAAGAGAAAAGGCTGGTAACCACCATCCTCTCCATTTCAAACAATGTTTCAAAGATAAATCCCACCAGTTTGAGCTGTATTTGATTTGTCAACTGCAAAATGCTCTCAAATGGTCCAATATTTTGCTGTCTGATAAGAGTCAACTGGGTGGAACACTTTTGATACATGATACCATTTTTACCAAATAAACTCTTTCCGTCTTTTCTCTTTCTTTTAAAAATAGTCCACTCTTTGACCCATATTTTGTACCTTGACATACCAAAATATTTATTATTATTTAACCCTTTACCAGAGAACAAAGGGTTATTCTTGTTGAAATTAACGCTTTACCACACAATGCCGCCTTTTGATGCCCCTGGGAAAGAAGCCTTTTGAAAACATTGTGGGAAAAGGAGAAAATGCTGGTCACCAGCATTTTCTCCTTTTCCCACAATGTTTTTTTACTCTATTAAAGAAAAATTGCACCATTTGAGCCACATTGAAATTGTTGTCTGCAAATGCTTTCAATTTGGACAAGGCTAAAATTTTGTCGTCCGGTAAACAGTGAAAAGCATTTGTAGACAATATCTAAACCATAGAGCACCTAATAAACCTACCAGACATTTTCATCCTAGAAAAACAGCCCAAATAATAATTATTGTAATTTCATGGTTACTTTTGCTTACAGTGTTTCAGCAAAGCGGACAGTGCAGATCAAAGATCTGGCTGCACCTTTTGTGCAGCCTGATCTTGATCTACACTGGCCGCAATGGTAACTATTGTCATGAAAGGCTCTTTAAGGGTTAATTCAATGTAACAAAAACTTTATTTCTGTCTTTGAAATATTAGAAAACATTGTTGGAAAAGGAGAAAATGCTAGTTGCCAGCCTACTTTCTCAAGGTTGTTTTAACTCAAATTGAAAGCATTTGCAGACTACAACATAAATCTGACTCAAAAATTAAATCTTGTTTTTTCAAGGGTAGAAAACATCATGGGAAAAGGAGAAAGTGCTGGTTACCAGCTTTCTTTTCCTTTTCTCAAAAGCCATTTTTCTAAGGGTTATTTAAACTCTGGATTGTGTGGTTTAGGGTTAAACCTCCTATCTAACTCATAATATCAGTAAATTCCCAGCGGACAGTGCACCTATTCATGCTTTTCTGGAGTTTGTTTTCCCAGTGCTTTGCACTACTTTCTTTCCTCAGCCACTGGCTGGTTTTCCAACATTGTCTAAACAATGTTCAGCAGTGAGCGAAGAATGAATCCTGTTGCAATGACAATCATCAATCCTCTAAAGAATTTGGCCATCCTGAGGAATCAAACCAGCAACCTCAAGGTTTCAAGGCCTGTAAGTCAGACTGAGCTACCTGGCTGGGCAGAAAGGTACCTGATGGGACAAAAGGATTGCCCAATAATCATCATCTGTATGATTTTGGTGGAAAGGTTTATTATCATTATACAGGTAGGTGTTCCAATTAACTCTTTACCAAACCACAAACTTTTAGACTCGTCTACATTCAAAGACTCTGCAGATGACAAACTAAATGTGGCTAAAATGATAGGTTTTGTTTCTGAAAGGTTAGAAAACATTATGGGAAAAGGAGAAAATGCTGGCTACCAGCATTTTCTCCTTTTCCCACAATGCTTTCAAAAGTATAATTTCCCAGAGACGTTAAAACTCCACACTGTGCGATAAAGAGTTAATGCTTTACCAAACGACAAAATGGTATATAGACTTGTCCATATTGAAAGCATTTGCAGATGACAAATTCAACGTGGCTAAAATGATGGAATTTGTCTTTGAAAGGGAAGAAAACATTTATGGGAAAAAGTTTCCAGCATTTTCTACTTTTTTTTTTTTTGTAAAGGGTAGGTAGACTTGTTTCCTCAACTTTTTACCACATGAGAAAAAGGAAGACTTGTACAAATTGAAAGCACTTGCAGACGACAACTTAAATGTGCCGACTTTTAACGACCCTGAGGAACGACCCTGAGGAAGAAGCCATTCGAAAACATAGTGGGAAAAAGAGAAAATGCTGGTAACCAGCATTTTCTACTTTTCCCACAAGGTTTTTTACCCTATCAGGGAAAAATCGTATCATTTGAGCAACAATGGCACTGACATATTAAGCAAGTGCTTTCAATTTGGCCAGTTCTAAAATTTTGTTGTTTGGTAGAATTAAAAGAGATTCACTGTTAGATAAAATAAGATAAGTCCTTCTCCTTGGATACATTAAACTTTGGGATTGTGTGGTAAAGGGTTAACCAGATGATAAAATATTAGACTCTTTCAGATTCAGATCTTCTGCAGACAACAAATCATCATTGGTCAGATGTTGGGATTTTCCCTCCAAGGCAGAAAACGTTTTGGAAGAGGGAGAAAATGCTGGTTACCAGCATTTTCTCCTTTTTCTTAAATGTTTTAAAAGACTAATTTTTAAGGTTCATTACAACTCAGGACTGTGTGGTAAAGGGTTAACTTGGTGACCAAAGTGCTATCTTTAAGTTTCTGTCATTCTCTGTTGGAAATAGATAAACAACTCCCTCTTTTTTCAGAGTTTTACCTTTTTATCAACTATTTCTTATGATAACATTCATTATAACTATTATTACTCAGGCTTATGAAGCCTTGATATTGCACCATTTCACTCTTTACCAGACCACAAAATTCAAGTCTTAACCCTTTACCAGACGACAAAATTTTAACCTTGTCCAAACTGAAAGCATTTGTAGACAAAAATTTCAATGTGGCTCGAATGGTGCAATTTTTCTTTGAAAGAGCAGAAAACATTGTGGAAAGAGGAGAAAATGCTGGTCACCAGTATTTTCTCCTTCTCCCACAATGTTTTCAAAATGCTTTTTTTCCAAAAGTCATTTAAAGGCGGCATTGTGCGGTAAAGGGTTAATTGACAGCATTGAATAAATCGGACAATAATTATTGGATTTTCTTTCTAACTGATGTCATGTATTTATTAACCATACCCAAAACAATCCTACTTTTTCTTACCCAGAGAAAAAAGCTTTAGAAAACTTAATGGGAAAAAATTTAAAATGCTGGGTACTTGATTTTTTCCATTTCCCACCATCTTTTCTACCTTTTCTACAGGTTCATTCCGTTATCACAAACCTCAGTTATAGTCACAGGGTTACCTCCCTTATTCTATCAGCTGATCAACACTGGCACTCTAATCACGGTAATGATCATAAACTCTTTTCAGTTTATGAAAAGCATTCAAAACAAACAAACAAAAAAAATCCTCTAAAATCAACCCCATACTACTGTTGCTACAATGTAATTTTATTTATTATCATTGTTCGATGGCATTAATTAACACTTTACCAAACGAGGAAATTTTAGACTTTAATTTAAATTGAAAGCATTTGCAGACAACATAATAAATGTGACCCAGAAATAGAAATTTGATTTGGGAAGGGTAGAAAACATTGTGGGAACATGAGAAAACGCCGTTACCAGCATTTTCTCCTTTTCCAACAATGTTTTCAAAAGCTTTCTTTCTCAGGGTCTCTAAAAGTCGGGGCTGTGATCTTTTCCCACCATGTTTTCCATCTTTTCATAGACAGATCCCATCTTTTACTCACATTTGTCATCTGCAAAGGGCTTTCAGTATTAGTAAGTGAAAAATTTTGTCAGCTGGTAAGCAAGTAGCTTTATCAGACGACAAAATTCTATTACACTTGTTCAAATTGCATGCATTTGTCGACAACAACTTAAATATTCCTCAAATAATGAGATTATCTTCGAAAAGGTGGAATATATCATGGGCAGAGGTGAAAATATTCAACACAGTTGTTTATTTGCTTTTCTTCCTATTCCAAAATGATTTCAAACAGCTTTCTTCTGAGGATTGTAAACTCTTTAGCATATCAAAAAGTTGAAGATCAAAATTTTGTCAAATAAGAAAGCATTAGCAGACAACAAAATATATGGGACTCATATAAAATGAAATTCGTTTTTGGTAGGGAATAACATATTGTGGGAATATTGTGGGAATAGGTGAAAATGCTGGTTACAAAAGTTTTCTCCATTTCCGACGACACAATTTTACACTTGCATCCTTACAGTCTGTGAGAAAAAGCGCTGTTAAAATCTGATAGACTGTAGAATTGTTCACTTTTTAGTCAGCTATTTAAACAAATACAAACTGCTAAATATATGGTGTAAAGGGTAAATACATATATCTGAAATCTTCGATCTAAACAAGTATAAAACCCGAAAACTTCACAACAGTGATTTCTTTGATGGCCTCCAGAAAATGAAATGCGTTCTATATTGGTCGTAATCCATGCAACCTTGCCACCGTCAGGGTCAACATTTGGCATGAAGTGAAAGAATAATTAGAGTTTGATAATGATGAAATGGGTTAAAAACTGGTTGACTGATTGATTGATTGATTGATTATATGGTGTTTAACGCTGTTTTCAACATTATTTCAGTTATATTAGGCGGCCAGTGCACCTATTCATGCTTTCCTGGAGTTTCTGTTACCAGTACTCCGCACAATATTCTTTCCAAGCCACTGGCTGCTTTCCCACATAACCATCATCGAAACAATGGTCAGTGCTGAGAGAGGAATGAATCCTGTCGCGATGACTATCATCAATCCTCGGAAAGAAATTGGCCAAGCCTGGGATCAAACCTGCAACCTCCTGTTCTCAAGTCCTGCACGCTACCGACTGAGCTACGGGGGCTTGGCTAAAAACTGGTTGAAAACGAGTGTAGATGTATCTTTAACCCTTTACTAGACAACAAAATTTTAGCCATGTCCAAATTGAAAGCATCTGCAGACAACAATTTCAAATGGCTCAAATGGTGCAACTTTCTCTTGATAGAGTAGGAAACATTGTGGGAAACAGACAAAATGCTGGTTACCAGCATTTTCTCCTTTTCCCACATTCTTTTTGAAAGGCCTCCTTCCCAGGGTCGACATTGTGCGGGAAAGGGTTAAACATGGTGCAAATAATTGGGTTTGTCCCTGAAAGGTTCAGAAAAAAAATGCAAAAAAAGAAGAAAATGCTGGTAACCAGCATTTTCTCATTTTCCCACAATGTTTTCAAAAGCTTTCTTTGTCAGGTTGGTAAAACTCAAGATTGTATGGTTTGTCAGGCTTAAAACACTGACTTGTGTTGTAAAGGATTTATGATTACACAAGATCATACCCTCTGAATAAATCAACAGCAGACAACTTTGAAAATATCCTTATAAACTCTACATATCCAATGTAAATCAAGGTCATGTAAATCAAGGTTAATTACATGAATGAAAGAGATAAACATTCTGGCAAATGGAGTAAATGCTCATGACATGCAAAATTTCCTTTGGCCGTAATGTTTTCAAAAGTTGCCAGCTGTAACACTGGAAAAAAGCTCAGTCTGCTGGAGGAAATATGTTAACTCATCACCAAACAACAAAATTTTAGACCAGTCCAAATTGAAAGCTTTTGTAGACGACAAAATAATGCGACTCAAAAACTGAAATTTGTTCTGGGAAGAGTAGAAAACATTATGTAAAAAGGAGAAAATGCCAGCTACCAGCATTTTCTCCTTTACTCACAATGTTCTCAAAATGTCTTCATCAGGGTCATTAGAAGTTGGGATTGTGTGGTAAAGGGTTAAGTGGTTATATCTATATTGATGTAGCTCCCTGGGTTCCCTGATATCTTTACAGGCAGAAACACAGATAAACTCACTTTATCTGCATGTTTAATCCAGAGGAAAAAAAGAAAACAAGTTTAACACAATGCCACAGCCTGCAAGAGATCTTGATAAGTGTATAACGCCCAGCTTGAATGAATTTTTCTTTGGCTTTTAACTCTTTACCAAACGACAAAAATTTCAAGTCCTCCAATTTGAAAGCATTTGCAGACGACAATTTAAATACCGCTGGAATTATGAAATTTGGCTGTTAGAGAGTAGAAAACATTGTGGAAGAAGGTGACAAGAGGGCCATTGGCCCTAAAGCGCTCACCTGAGTAAAGTCATCTACAGTTCATAAAGCTGGAGCTCTGACCAAGTTCCATGAGTATCAGGCTGAAACTGTGACCTCTAAAGTACACACATTAGGTTTTTCTAAGATTTGGCTCAGTGACCTCCTTTTTAACGCAACATGACCCAATTTTAAACTAGACCAAGATATCATAAATGCAAACATACGAAGTTTCATGAATATTTGGCTGAAAATGTAGCCTCTAGAGTGTTCACATGGTTTTTCTAAGATATGGCCCAGTGACCTACTTTTTGACCCAAGATGACCCAATTTCAAACTTGTCTGAGATATCAAGACAAAGATTCTGACCAAGTTTCAAGAGTATCAGGCTGAAAATATGGCTTTGAGACTACACACAAGGTTTTTCTGGGATTTGGTCCATTGACCTACTTTTTGACCCAAGGTGACCCATTTCGAACATGCTCAAGATATTATCAAGACAAATTTTAAGGTTCTGACCAAGTTAAAACTCAGGATAAAAATGTGGCCCCTAGAGTGAACACAAGGTTTTTCTAAAATTTGGCATAGTGACCTACTTTTTGACCTGACATGACCCCATTTCAAACTTGTTCAAGATATCATCCAGTGACCTACTTTTTTATCACACATGACCGAATTTCGAACCTGTCCAAGATGTCATCAAGACAAACATTCTGACCAAGTTTAACCCTTAGAGCGCCGAATAAACCTAATGGACATTTTCAGTCTAGAATAAAACCAAGATAATTGCAATTTTATGGTCGCTTTTCTTTCATGTCTAGTGTCTCAGCAAAGTGGACAATGTAGATCAAAGATCAGGCTGCACGTATTGTGCAGCCTGATCTTGATCTACACTGGCTGCAAAGGCAACTATTGTCGTGAAAGGCGCTTTAAAGGTTAAGGAGTATCAGGCTGAAAATGATGCCTCTAGAGTGCACAGAAGGTTTTTCTAAGATTTTGCCCAAGGACCTACTTTTTGACCTGACATGATCCCATTTTGAACTTGTTCAAGATATCAAGACCAACATTTTGACCATGTTTAGGGAGTATCAGGCTGAACATGTGGTGTCAAGAGTGCACACAAAGTTTTTCTAAGATTTAGCCCAGTGACCTACTTTTTGACTCGACATGACTTAATTTCGAACTTGTGCAAGATTTGATCAAGACAAACATTCTGACCAAGTTTCATACCTATCTGACTGTAAATGTGGCCTTTAGAGAGCACATACGGTAAACAGTGACAACCGAAAGACAGACATCGGACACACTCTGTGCTCAGGTGAGCTAAAAATGCTGGTCACCAGAATTTTCTTCCTTTCCCACAATGTTTTCAAAAGGTTTTTCTACAGAGTCGTTAAAACTCAAGATTGTGTGGTAAGGGCTCAATGTTAGACTGGTCCATATTGATAGATATGCAGATGAATTATCAAATAATTATCGCCAGTGGAGCTAAAAACAATGTCGGGCAAGAAATAGTTCATGTTACTTTTATCACATTTTACAAGGATCTTTTTTTTTTTAGTTCTCTGCTGCAAAATATATTTTAGAGGGAAGTGAGTTAACTCTTTACCTGACGATAAAATTTCAGACCAGTCCATATTGACGGCATTGGCAGACAACAAATAAAATGAGGCCATAATGTTGAATTTTGTCTAAGGAAGGACAGAAGACATTGTGGGAAAAGGAGAAAGTGCAGGTTACCAGTATTTTCTCCTGTAATGATGTTTTTTCAATAACCCAACTTACAAACAATTCTTCATTCAAAGATAAATCCTTACAGCCAAAAAGGAAAAAACTCTAATAAAATTTGAAAGTGTGTAGAATGGCTTAGAATTTGGTCAGCTGTGTGAACATATAAATATGTAAAATATGTATAGGGTGTAAGAGATGAAGAAACTCAACGGGTTTGTCCTCATTTAAAACCAGAAACAACAACAGTGATTTCTTTGAAGGCTGCCACAAAATGAAATGCATTAGCTATCTGTCCTAATCTGTGCAACCTTGCAGCCGTAATGGGCAACATTTGGCATGAAGATACAAGAACAATTATAGTTTCATAAAATGATGATGAAGGGGTTAAAAACTGGCTGAAAGCCAGTACAGATGTATCTTTAAACTCCAGATTGTTTGGTTAACCCTTTACCACACAATCACGATTTTTGACGACCCTGACGAAAAAGTCTTTTGAAAACAGGGTGGGAAAAGGAGAAAATGCTGGTAACCAGTATTTTCTCCTTTTCCCACAATGTTTTCTATCCTTCCAAAGATAAACTTCAAATTTTTGTATAACATTTATTTTGTCATCTGCAAATGTTGTCAATTTGGACCAGTATGGAATTTTGTCATTTGGTAAAGGGTTAAGGGTCACCAGGAAAATGGCCTGAAATCTTTACTTACACTAATTATGAGTGTAGTATATAATTGAAGTAACTTTTTAGCAGCGTTAAACTACTGGAAGAAAGAAAAACAGTTATAAAATCTCGATAATCAATGAATGCGCCAATTCATTGAAAAATTCAATAGCCCCAAAACTCTGGGTACTTAGACCTCAATTTTGTAATATTAACCCTTTACCACACAACAAAATTTTAGACTTGTCAAAATTGAAAGCATTTGCAGACAACAAAATAAATGTAACTCAAAAACCGAAATCTGTGTTGGGAAGGGTACAAAACATTGTGGGAAAAGAAGAAAATGCTGGTAACCAGCATTTTCTTCTTCTCCAACAGTGTTTTCAAAAGGCTTCTTTCCCAGGGTTGTTAAAAGGCATTTTGCAGTAAAGGGTTAACTCCGATAATTATTATAAATTTAGCAAAGTGAAATGATTCTTTTCAGCTTGTAAAATAGGCTTTCAATTCAACTTGTTATCTTCTGAAGAAAAATTTAACCCTGTAATAGATGACCAAATTTTACACTAGTCCAAATTGAAAGCCTTTGCAGACGACAAATTGAATGTGGCTAAAATGATGTAATTCGTTTTTGAAAGGGTACAAACCATTGTGGGAAAAGAACACAGAATCCCAACTTTTCGACCCCTTTCACAACTATAGTTGCCTTTGCAGCCAATGCAGATGAAGATCAGACTGCACAAAACTGCAGTCTGATCTTCCATCTGCACTGTCTGCTTTAGTGAATTTTTTTCTCTAAAGGTAAAAGCAACCATGATACTGCAGTTATTCAGGTCTAACTTCTGCATTGACTCTTTACCAAATGACAAAATTTTAGACTGGTCCAAATTGAAAGCAGTTGCAGACGACAAAATAAATCTGACTGAAAAAGTGAAATTTGTTTTGGTAAGGGTAGAAAACATTGTGTGAAAAGGAGAAAATGCTGGTTAAAAGCATTTTCTCCTTTTCCCACAATGTTTTCAAAAGGCTTCTTTCACACCTGGGTTGTTAAAAGTCAGGATTGTGTGGTAAAGGGTTAAAAATGTGTGTTGGGTTTATTTGGTGCTCTATGGGTTAACAACCCTAAAAAAGAAGGCTTTTGAAACCATAGTGAAAAAAGGTAACCAGCCTTTTATCATTTTCCCACAGTGTTTTTTACCCATCCAGAAAAAAGTTTAACATTTGAGTCATTTTTATTTTGTCTTTTGCAAGTGCTTTCAATTTGTCATTTGGTAATGAGTTAAACTCGTGATTATGTGGTAAAAGGCTTATAAATTGCCAAAAAGAGGGTGATCTAACCCTTACAATAATAATTATCTTGTCTTGTAAAATGAAGATATCTTGGGAATCTAGTTCTTAATAAAATATCAAGATTAAAAAAAAAATGCAGATCAAAATGCCCCAAAACTGCCCAAATCATCTTAACACTTTACCACACAATCCCGACTTATAACGACCCTGTGAAAGAAGCCTTTTGAAAACATTGTGGAAAAAGGAGAAAATGCTGGTTACAAGCATTTTCTCCTTTTCCCACAATGTTTTCTACCCTTTACAAAACAAATTTCAATTATTCAATCACATTTTTTTTGTCGTCTGCAAATGGTTGAAATTTGGACCAGTCTACATTTTTGTCGTGTGGTAAAGAGTTAAAGCCCCAATAGTGGCCAAAGGTAAACAACGTGGGTGTTAAATTGCATTTGAATTTAAATTACCTTTTAAAAGTATGAAAATTATTGTGAAGATGAGAATATGCCATTGTGCATCAGTCTAAGTGTTAGTCACTGACATAAAAATTAGTTTTAAAAGCAGGTAAAAAGTAAACAAAAGAAAGAGAAACCTTGCAACTTTTGACCTACTTTCAAAATTCAGATTGTCATCTTCAAATCATTTCCATTCTTTAAAAGAGTATGGTTTAAATTTAAATGTATTTTTTCACCTGCATTGTTTACTTTGGGCTGCTATTCGGGCTTTAATGGGAGTGAAGTTATACTTAACTGTTGCATCAATAAATATATATATAATTATCACAAGACACAAGTTAAATCTTATACTGGCAGGCTGCCAAGCTCTCACAAAAAGCGTTTATATTTTTTTTCCTGACAAAAAATTATAATCACAGCCAACCTGTTCTACCTGAAGTAATTAATTTTTTACCAATCAACAAAATTTTGGACTGGTCCAACTTGAAAGCATTTACAGATGACAAATCAAATTTAGCTGAAATGATAGTAATTGTTTGTAAAAAGTATAGAAAATGTTGTGGGAAAAGGAGAAAATGCTGGTAACCAGCATTTTCTCCTTCTCCCTCAAGGTTTTCAACTAAGGTTTTTTTCCACAAGGTCGTTAAAAATTGGGATCATGTGGTATAAAGTTTAACAAAATATTGGAAAAGAAGCTGTCAACTGTCAGATTTTTTTGGAGCAGGGAAAATAACATGTGGTCCTTGATTGGAATACAGATGCAGCCTAAAAGTTCTTATTGACAACAAGTGACACTTTACCAGACAATCCCAAGTTTTAATGACCTTGGGGAATAAAGATTTTTTGAAAACATTGCGAGAAAAGGGGAAAATGCTGGTAGCCATTATTTTCTCTATTTTCCAACAATGTTTTCAACCCTTTCAGAAAACAGTATTTTCATGTGAGCCACATTCAATTTGTCGTCTGCTTATGCATTGAATTTGAAACAGTCTAACATTTTGTCATTTGGTAAAAAGTTCATGCTTTTAATGATAGTGTACATCAAGATCTACATAAAAGATTTTGAACGCATTTGCAGAGTACAGATCAAAATTAATGTGGTGCAAAAAATATAATTTGTCTATGAAAGGATTTAAAACATTGCTAGAAAAGGAGAAAATTCTGGATACTAACATTTTCTCCTATTCTAACAGTGTTTTCAAAAGCTTATTCATTCAGTCATAACAAGATTCTTTGGTAAAGAGTTCAAGGCCCACATTCACCAACAATTCTTAAAAACATTATTAGTCTTATTCTCAAGAATTTTCTAAATTTGAAAGTAACACAACATCTGATTGGCTAAACCACATACTTTAAGCCAATCACAAGTTATGTTACTTTCTACATCTATAATAAGACCAAGAATTTTTTTAAGAATGGTTGGTGATTACAGACCAAGGGCTTACAAACCATCTTCAAAGCAAACAATAAATTAGTTGCATGATAAACCACATTTGCATTTGTCACAAAATGATCCCTTTATGACATTTCATCATGTTATAGAATGGTAAAATTTCATAAATAAGTTTGATAATGTTAATTCATTCTGTACCACACATTATCCTTGAAAAGACTGACAATTTAGCCCTTTTCCCACTTGCTTAGTTCACAAATCACAGGACTCCAAGTATTGACAAGTGGCTTTGAGCCGGATTTAAGCACTTTACCAAATGACAAAATCTTAGACTAGCCCATATTAAGAGCATTTGTAGACAACGAAATAAATGTGATTGAAAAATTAAAATTTGTTTTGTGAACGGTAGAAAACATTGTGAGCAAGAGAGAAAATGCTGGTTACCTGAGAAATGATTAACTCTTTACCACACAACATAAGTGTAGACTTGTCCAAACTGAAAACATTTGCAGATGGCAATTTCAGTGTTTCTCAAATGATATGGTAACAAACATTGTGGGAAAAGGATAAAATGCTGGTTACCAGCATTTTCTCCTTTTACCAGAATGTTTTCAAAAGGTTTTTTTTCCCAGGGCATTGTGTGTTAAAGGGTTAAAGGAGGAAAAGATAAATCACTTGTTACCTGCAATATCTCCATTTGCCACAATTTTTTTTCAAACAAGATTTTCTTTAAGACATAACGTATTTGTTGGTGCAACACCGAATGATATAACTAAGACTTTATCGGTTGACAAAATTTTAGACTCGCTCATATCGAAAGCGTTTACAGACAATGAATACAAAATAGGGCTCAAATGATGAGATTTGTCTTTGATAGGATAGAAAACACAGTGGGAAAAGGAGAAAATGCTGGTAACCAGCATTTTCTCCTTTTCCCACTGAGTTTTCAGAAGGCCTCTTCTTCAGGGTTGCTGACTCTTGAGATTGTGTGGTAAAGGGGTTAAGAGGGCAATAAAGGTGTTCTGTTGGCAAGGTGTATGATTATAACAGTGCATGTAGCAAGCCACTTATATCAACTTCTGTTGATCTTCACTTATAACATAACATACCTGTCTGATAGGCCCAAGCCCTTTACCAGACTACCTAGAGGCAGCAGGCTTTTGAAAACATTGCTGGAAACAGAGAAAATGCTGATAAGTAGCATTTTCTCCTTTTGAAACAATGTTTCCTACTTTTCAAAGGACAAAAGTCATCATTTGAGCTATATTTTTTATACATCGTCTGCAAATACCTTTCAGTTTGGACTGGTCTGAGATTTCGTCATCTGGTAGATGGTTAAGCCATTATTATAAGGCTATTTTGTTCAAAGTGAAAGCACTTGCAGACAACAATTTAAATGTGGCTCAAGTGATGGAGTTTGTCCATGACAGGGTAAAAAACATTGTGGGAAAAGGAGAAAATGCTGGCATTATGTACCTACACAGGCTCCACAATGCTTTGCTTAGCCCATTTCATTTGCATTGTTTAAAGGGAGGTAATCATGCTTACCATAAAAAAGGTTTTTGGTGAATACCCAGAGCTCCAGACAGAGGGAGTGATTTTGATTTCAAAATTGAAAATGTTCATTATTCTACACTTAACCCTATGTTGTGGGTACTGATTAGAATTGTCTCGAGACGATTGTAATGGATACCAACAACATTGGGTTTAGAGGAGAAATAATGGTTTTAGAATACCATCACTCCCTCTTATCTGGAGCTCTGATACCATGCTTATTTCTGATCTCTAAAATCCTAACCTTGAGGGTGTGGGCTCAAGCCCCATGGTTGACCAACTGAAAAATTACCAATCTTTTGGATGAGAAACCGAGGTTGCATGTAATTACGCTATAACTGAGTATGTTATAGAACCAGGCATGGGTTTTGTCCTGTATCTGGCACTATCTCCCCTAATAAGTTTAAAATTTTGTTGTCTGGTAAAGACTTTACTCTATATCAAATATAAAATTTAGATTTTGTTCCAATTGAAAGTTTTGAAGATGACAAATTAAATGTAGCTCAAAAGATGATTTCTATCTTTGAAATTGCACAAAACATTATGGATACAGGCACTTTCTTCTTTTTCCCACATTTTTAAAAGCCTTTTTCCATGAGGGTTGTTAACCCTTTACCACACGATCCCGACTTTTAACAACCCTGGGGAAGAAGCCTTTTGAAAACATTGTGGGAAAAGGAGAAAATGCTGGTAACTAGCATTTTCTCCTTTTCCCACAATGTTTTCTACCTTTCCCAAAACAAATTTCAGTTTTTGAGTCCCATCTATTTTGTCGTCTGCAAATACTTTCAATTTGGAAACGTCCAATATGTTGTTGTTTGGTAAGGAGTTAAATCATTGGATGGTTTGGTTGAAGGTTAAATATGATAACAATCCCCTGAAATCTGCAGCCCTAACTGATAGACATCTACAACAATTCCTGTTAAAAAGCCATGAAACAGCATGAAGCCCAAATTGAAATTTTGATTAACAAAGAGCAAAATCTGGAATTCTGGGAATTACTCTGCAACAATATTTTTTGTTCATTTCCAGCTTTTATCATTTTGTTCTATGCTTCCGAAATTTATCTCAACTGAAATGGAACTTACAGAACAATGCAAATAAATGAAATGACATTTTCAGTCCATAGAAAAAGCTGATGACTGATTAACTCCTTACCAAACGACAAAATTTTAGATCAGTCCAAATTAAAAACATTTGCAGACGACAAAATAAATGTGACCCAAAAGTTAATATTAGTGTTGGATAGGGTAGAAAAAATTGTGGGAAAAGGAGAAAATGCTGATTACCAGCATTTTCCCCTTTTCCCACAATGTTTTCAAAAGGCTTCTTTCACAGGGTCGTTAAAAGTCGGGATTGTGTGATAAAGAATTAACGGTCATCCTGCTAAATAAGTTTAATAAAACTTTCAAGGCGATAGTAAAAACACGAGTAATGTTATTTCAAACTCATTTTTTGAGAACAATATCTCAATACCGGACAGTGTAGATCCAAGATCAGACTGCACGTTATGTGCAGTCTGATCTTAATTTACATTGTCCACAAAAGATCTGTGAGTCGCGCTTAGCAACTAAGGATTAATCGCAGTTATTATTTTTCTTGAGTTCTTTACCAGATGACAAAATTGTGGACTTGTCCAAATTGAAAGCATTTACAGACGACAAGTTCATTCTTGTCAGGATTGTGTAGTAAAGGGTTAACCCTTTTACAATAAAATTCTAGGCTGGTCCAAATTGAAAGCATTCTGCAAGCAACAAATTAAATGTGACAAAGAGGATGGGACTTATATCAGAGAGAAGAAAACGAGCAGAAGAGGAGAAAATGCTGGTTAAAAGTGTTTTCTCTTTTTTCAACAATGTTTTCAAAAGGCTTTTTTCTCAGAGTCTTCCAAACCTGGAATGTTTGGGTAAAGGGTTAAATGGTGATTTTACGGTTTTCAAAATTAGTTAAGTCATAATTATCACTGTGACATTCTGATGACATTCTGATGATTAAAGTATGTCCTGAGTCCCATCAGTGATAGACTAGGGCTCTGTATTGTCTTGTCCAAGAACACTCCCAGAAAAAACACACCACTTCAAGTGAGGATCCAACCTATGGGCTACACTTCATTTTGCATCCAACACCTCCATTAGACCTTGCAAAGCACTGGTGCAAAGATACTCCTGGAAAGCATGGATAGGTGCACTGGCTCCCTCCATATAAGTGAAATGATGATGAGAACAGCATCGGATACCATACTGAATCACCACTGAGCTATGCAGGACTTCATCAAACAGTTACAGCAAAGCCAACTTGGTAAGAATACCGCACAATAACTACTGTACATTACAAGCACCTTTTCATGCTTTCTATTTCTTTCATTCTGATGTCACTTTCCTTTTCCCTTTGGTTACCAGCATTTTCTCCTTTTCCCACAATATTTTCAAAAGCCTTCTATTTCAGGGTCATTAAAACTTGGGGTTGTGTGGTAAAGGGTTAAATGATGGGATGGTCATTTTTCACTTGGCAACTCATTCCATTTTATGAAATCATCATGCTGAATTGAATATGAAATGCCAATACGAAAGTAACAATGAAACTAGTTTGTACATTAATGTGTGTTTTTGATCATGTGACATTCGCGTAAGTCTTTGCAAAACTCTGGAAGGAAATCTTACCATACCTAAAGAGGATACCTAGCCAAATAACTCTTTACCTGAATTTTAATGATCCTGAGAAAAAAGCTTTTTGAAAACATAATGGGATACGGAGAAAATGCTGGTAATCAGCATTTTCTCCTTTTCCCACAATGTTTTCTACCCTTCCCAAAGCATATTTCAATTTTTCAGTCACATTTATTTTGTCGTCTGCAAATGCTTTCAATATGGACCTGTCTGAAATTTTGTCGTTTTGATAAGAGTTAACTCTTTACCAAACACCTTTTAAGGACTTGTCTAAGATGACGGCAATTTCAGACAACAAAACAAGTATGGCTAAAATGAGGATTTGTATTCGATGAAGGTTTTCTCTGACACCCGTTTCATGTTTGACCCCTAAAATTTAACTATTTGCCTTCTTTAATTCATTTGAAGGGATTCAAATGACCCCTATATTAGAGGATGTAAAGAAAATAACTGTTTAAGTCTTTACCACACAATACCGACTTTTAACGACCAAAAGGAAGAAAGCTTTTGAAAACATTGTGGGAAAAGGAGAAAATGCTGGTAAAAAGCATTTTCTCCTTTTTCAACAATGTTTTCTACACTATCAAAGAGAGAAATCATCATATAAGCAACACTTAATTTGTCATCTGCAAATGCTTTCAACTTGGTCCGGTCCAAAATTTTGTTGTTTGGTAGAGGGTTAAAGGCTTCATTACTGCATGCACGGGCTAGCTTTAGGCTTACCAAAAATATTCAACCCTTTACCACACATCCAGAGTTTGAATGACCTTGCAAAAATAGGCCTTTGAAAGCATTTGTAACCAACATTAAGTCCTTTTCCAAAAGGTTTCTACCCTTCCAGAGGCAAATTTGAGTTTTTCAGTCATGTTCAATTTGTTCCCTGCAAATATTTTCAATTTGGAGCAGTTTAAAATTTTGTTGTCTGGTAAAGATTTGATACTAGGTATATAAAAGACAAGCAATAAGAGGGAAGGAAAATATCATTACAACAGTACAGCAAATACAGGGGGAAAAGAAACAATTGCTTGTAAAAATCAACTGTTTCTTTTCCCTCAGTGTTTTCAAAAACAATCCACTGCAGTCAATTATACAGTGGCATTAAGTAGATTAATGAGATCAGCCAAATTGACCCAAAGAAACCAAGAAGACATACTTGTTACAAAAAAAACTAATCACTGTTACAAAAGTGACAGCTCTGTTTTAACTAGTTCAACCCTTTACCGCTCGATGCCCACTTTTAACGACCCCAAGAAAGAAGGCTTTAGAAAACATTGTCAGAAAAGGAGGAAATGCTGGTAACCAGCATTTTCTTTTTTTTCCAACAATGTTTTCTACCCTATCACAGACAAATCTCATTATTGGAGCCATATTTGATTTGTCGTCTGCAATTGCCTTCAATGCCGACGACTCTAGAATTTCTTAGTATGTTAAACAGTTAACTCTTAAGCACAAAATCAGGACTTTTAACGACCCTGAGGAAAATCCTTTTGAAAACATTGTGAGAAAAGGAGAAAATGCTGGTAACCAGCATTTTCTCTTTTTCCCACAATGGTTTCTATTCTATCAAAGATTAATTCCATCATTACAGCCGCAGTTAATTTCGTGTCTGCAAATGCTTTCAATTTTGACAAGTTCATATTTTTGTTGTGTGGTAAAGAGTTAAAGCCAGAGTCCTCATAATTATATATCATCTGGCGTATACATAACATGATACTGTTAAGCTGACCTATATTCTATTTTCTTCAAATCAACAGAGAAATATCTAGCATACTTTTAATCTGTCTCGACTTGTACACTTTTGCTGGCGTAGCAACATTTCAGGATGTGACATGATAAAACGTAACCAAAACGACAATAAAAATAAACTGGTACATGGGTTTTATCAATTTCTCAATACTCTTTCTTCTGTCAACTACTTTTCTGCAGTAAACCTCTCACCATTTTTACACTAACCCCCAGAAATAAACCCAGAATAAACCCAATGGACATTTTTAGTCTAAAGATAGGACCAAAATAACTAGTTTCAAGGTTGCTTTTGTCCATACAGTTTCTGAAAACTGGACACTGTTGATCATAAATCAGACGGCATATTTTACTATGTGAAGGTCTAATCTGGGCCTACATTAGCCTCACATGCAACTGTAGTTGTAAAATAGGCTTTGAGGGTTAACCCTTTACCTCCTACATCTACTCTTTTCCTTGCTAACTTACACAGAATAACGCAGTTGTATAAAACACAACAAAATATTTGACTAGTCTAAATCTAGGGCATGTGCAGCCAACAAATCAAATGCTGCTGAAATGATGGAGTTTGTCCTGGAAAAGCTAATAATTATTGTGGGAGAAAAGATAACATGCTAGTTACCTGCGTTTTCTCCTTTTCCGCTATGTTTTCATGAATAAGCTTTCTTCCTCAAGATTGTGTGGCAAAGCATATGAACAGCATATCATAATAGACTGAGAAGTTGCTCGTAGTGTTCAACTTCTCCATCCGATGCAATTTTTTTTCCCCCAAAATCTAATAGTGACCCTCAACAAAAGAGTAGCTCCTCAAAAATAACTGACCAACGACATAATCATGTGCCAAGCTGTGGCAAAAGGGAGCTTAACCCTTTACCAGACAACAAAATTTTAGCCTTGTCCAAATTGAAAGCATTTGCAGACGACAATTTCAATGTGGCTCAGATGGTGCAATTTTTCTTTGATCAGGTAGAAAACATTGTGGGAAAAGGAGAAAATGCTGGTTACCAGCATTTTCTCCTTTTCCCACAATGTTTTCAAAAGACTTCTTTCCCAGGGGCGTCAAAAGGCATCATTGTGCGGTAAAGGGTTAATGCACCTGTGATCACATCATAATGGTTCCACTATGTCCATTTTGTCTAACGAATACCTAAATCCTGAGGTAGAATGGTCCTTAGACAGGCAGAAAATCTACCAAAAGTGAAAGTTTTCGGCCCAGGTCAGCCTGTGAGGACTGCCCAGGCTTGACCTGGGTCGATACTGTTTGTAGATGCATTAAGCCCCCTTTTCACAGAGCATGGCTCATATTTTTTTTTTTTTTCAGTTGGCCTGAGTCTTACAGAAAAAACTGTGCCAAAAAGAAAACTTGCTGATAATACAACATTTCTCCTTTTACTACAATGTCTTAACCCTATACCACACAATCCTGAGTTTCAACAACCCTGAAGAAAACATTGTGGGAAAAGGAGAAAATGTTGGTAGCATTTTCTCCTTTTCCCACGATGTTTTCTACTCAATCAAAGCCGAGTTGCATTATTTGAGTTACACAGGAATTGGCATCTGCAAATGCTTTTAACTTGGACAAGTCTACATTTTTGTCATTTGGTAAAAAGTCCACATTAATTTTTCAGTGAGTCTTATCTTGATTTTCAGTATCAACACAATCAACAGAAATTGTACTGAATTACATGCAGATTGAGCTTTACAGGATTTGAATCCTGCATGTCCTGGGTTTCATTTGTAATAGACTAGGGCTCTTAAGTGCCCTGCCCATGGACGCTCCCACTACAACTGAAGCGCACTGGGTGAGAGACGAAGCTGGCAAATCCAATTTTCAAATTCTAGGTCTTCACTACTAGGCCACTCTGGACCTCCCTGTTTAACCCTTTACTACACAATCCTGAGTCTTAACAAACCCTAGGGAGGAACTTTTAAAAAAATTCTGGGAACCACCATTTTCTCCTCTTTCCACAATTTTTTCTACTATTTTGAAGACAAACCAAATCAATTGAGTCTCGCTCGTCATCTGCATGTGCTTTCAGTCTGGACAATCTTAAGTTTCAATATGCTGTAGAGAGTTAACTCTTTACCATATGACAACATTTTGGAAATGATCAAATGATCAAAGCATTTGCAGATGACAAAATAAACGTCACTTAAATGATGATTTCTGTCTGTGATAGGGTAGAAAACATTGTGGGAAAAGAAGAAAATGCTGGTTACCAGCATTTTCTCCTTTTCCCACAATGTTTTCAAAAGGCCCCCCTCCCTAGGGTTGTTAAAACTTGTGACTGTGTAGTAAGGAGTTATAAAGACCTAGAGGATTCAAGGACTTCTCCCTTTCCTGTGACGTCCTCTTGAAAAATGTAAATCTTAATGCCTGTGAAATTGTTAATATGATGTAGAGATACTATCCGGCCATACAAATTTAGCCAGTGTACAGTGACAAAGGAGAAAAAGATAGGTTTCATACAAGATTACAATATCACAAAAGATGCACACCAAAAAACTCTTGCTTTACAAAGATGGCAAAATTTTAAACTAATTCAAATCTATATCATTTCTAGAAGATGTGGCTTTTTTTTTTCAAAAGACCAAAAAACATTGTGGAAAAAGAATGAAATTGTGATTACCTACATTTTCTCCTTTTCCAAAAATGTTTTCAAAGACTTTCTTTGCTCAGGGTAGTTAAAATTTGGGATTATTTGGTAAAGGATTAACTCTTCACCCTATGACAAAGAGTTATATAGACTTGTCCAAATTCAAACCATTTGCAGACAGCAAATTAAACGTGGTTCAAATGTTGGCAATACCTTTGAAAGGATAGAAAGAAAACATTTTGGGAATAGGAACAAATGCTGGTTACCAGCGTTTTCTCCTAATTATGCCAAAAAGTGTTTTCAAAAGCCTTATTCCTCCAGATCCTTAACTCTCTACCACACAATCCCGAGTTTTAATGACCCTAAGGAAGTAGCCTTTGGAAAACATTGTGGGAAAAGAAGAAAATGATGGTAGCCAGCATTTTCTCTTTTTTCCCACAATGCTTTCTACCCTATCAAAGATAAATTTCATCATTTGAGCTCAATATGAGTTGTCATCTGTAAATGTTTTCAATTTGGACATGTCTAAAATTTTGTCTTTTGGTAAAGGATTGTGTGGTAAAGATTAAATTGTTTCCTCCTGCAGACAACTTTATACAGTCTTGCAGCAGATAAATTTTTACTCTTTACCAAATGACAAAATCTTGGACTGGTCCAATTTGAAAGCATTTGCAGACGACAAATTGAAAGGAGCTCACTTTTGATAATCTATGTCTTGGATAGGGTTGAAAACATTGTGGATAGGAGAAAATACTGGTTACCAGCCTTTTCTCCTTTTCCCGCAATGTTTTCAGAAGGTCTCTTTCTCAGGGTCGTTAAAATTCAGGATTGTGTGGAAAAGGGTTAATAACATTGTGGCACAAAAAAACTGCTTATGAATGTTTATTTTGGTTTTCCTTTTTTTACAAGAATGATTCAAAATCGTGTGATCCAAAGTTGTTTCCTAAGGTAAAGGAATGAGTCGATTCTTTATCCAGTGACAAAATTTTAGACTTTCCAAATTGAGCATTTACCGATGACAAGTTAAATGTGGCACAAGTGATTGGATTTGTCATTCACAGGATCAAAAATTAATTTGGAAAACAGAAAAAATGCTAGTTACAAGCATTTTCTCCTTTCCTGACAATATTTTCAAAAGCCTTTTTCCTGAAAATTGTTATAACACAGAATTGATTGATTAAGGGTTAAATGGCAGAGAAATCAAATTTCTTTCATATTTGCATAATCCTTATACATCTATCGCACACACAAAAAAAAAACAGTTTTAACACCTTGCAATGGATAGCCCTAGAAATCTTTGTTAGAATATTTACCATGACTTAATCATTAACCCTTTACCGCACAATGCCACCTTTTGACGCCCCTGGGAAAGAAGCCTTTTGAAAACATCATAGGAAAAGGAGAAAATGCCGGTAACCAGCATTTTCTCCTTTTCCCACAATGTTTTCTACCCTATCAAAGAGAATTTGCACCATTTGAGCAACACTGAAATTGTCGTCTGCAAATGCTTTCAATTTGGACAAGGCTAAAATTTTGTCGTCTGGTAAAGGGTTAAAACCTTGCAACGGATAGCCCTTGAAATCTTTGTTAGAATATTCACCATGACTTAATCATTAAGGAAAGGACATGATTTTGGACATTTCAAAATTAAATGCACTTGCAGACAACACAGTTCACCAAACAACAAAATTTCAGACTACTTTAAAGGCATTTGCAGACAACAAATCAAATGTGGCTAAAGTGATGGCATTTTTGTTTAATAGGGTAGACAACATACTGGAAAAGAAGAAAACGTCTGTTACCAGCATTTTCTCCTTTTCCCGCAATGTTTTCAATGACTTCTCTGTAAGGGCCATTAAAACTCTGGATTGTGTGGAGAAAGGTTTAAACATGGCTCAAATGATAGTTTGTCTGTGAATGGATAGAAAAATATCTGTGGGAACAGGAGGAAATACTGGTTACCAGCATTTTCTCCTTCTCCCACAATGTTTTCAAAAGGTCTCTTTCTCTGAGTTGTTAAAACATGTGGTTATTTGGTGACAAGATAAAGGAAGAAGGGTGTAAATAAAGTCAAGGAGCCAGTAAGAGAGAGTTTATCTCCTTTTATGTGCCTAACAACCCCAGTTAGCTTTATCAAATAGGCTCTTTCTATTTCACTTGTATTGATTGGTAATAAAACTCAAGGTATTTTGTCACAGGTATATTGTAATCAATTTTTCATGCAATGTCATCGTGATTGCTTTAACTCTTTACCATACAACAGTTCAGACCACTGCAAATGCAAAGCATTCCTCTTTGTGTTCATTAAAACTTGAAATTGTTTACCAGCACATTTTTTTTCCCATATCATTTTCTTGGAATACTTTAGCAGCACTTTCTCCACTTCCTAGATTGTTTTCAAAAGCCGTCTTCTTTGGGATCATTAAGAAATGGGGTTGTCTGGTAAAAGTCAACATTTTCCCCCTCCCTATACAGTATTAAGCACAGGATTGTTTGAACAGTGTTTGACTCTTTACCACAAACCCAAAATATAGACTTGTCCAAATTCAAAGCATTAGTAGACGTCAATTTAAATATTGCTAAAAAGATGGAATGTATCTTTAATAGGGTAGAAAACATTGTGGGAAAAGGAGAAAATGCTGGTTACCAGCATTTTCTCCTTTTCCCACAATGTTTTCAAAAGGCTTCTTCCTCAGGGTCGTATAAACTCATCATTGTGTGGTAAAGGGTTTAAGGTGCTTTCTACATCATCCGAGACACATCACATTTCAAGGATTTCAGTAGAATTTAGGCTGGGGACCTTCCTGCAGCCTTGCCCAAGATCTATCCACAAAAATCGAATTGCCATGGTGTATCAATGACCCCGAGAAAAATGGATTTTGAAAAAATTGTGGGGAAAAGTGGCAATACTGGTAACAATTATGTTTTTCTGCCCTTACCAAGGCAAATCCTACTATTTAAGGCAAATCTTATACATTTTCTGAAAATGCCGTTGCTCAGTCGGTGGAGGACTTGAGAACAGGAAGTCGCTGGTTAGATCCCTGGATTGGCCAATTTCTTTCCGAGGATTGATAATAGTCATTGTGACAGGATTCATTCCTCTCTAACCGCTGACCACTGTTTCGACGATGGTTATGTGGGAAAGCAGTCAGTGGCTTGGAAAGAATATTGTGCGGAGTACTGGTAAAAAGAAACTCCAGGAAAGCATGGATAGGTGCACCGGCCGCCGCGATATAACTGAAATAATGTTAAATACCATACAATCAATCAATCAATCAATCAATCAATCAATCTTATAATGCTTGAAACATCGATAAATCTGAAGTTCTGTCATTTGGTCAAGGACCCAAAGGAGTTTTCAGCCACTTTCAAAAGTACCTGCAGTTCTATTATATCACTGCCACTGTTCACTTATTCTTGTATTTCCCAAGTTTCAGCAGAGTAGCAGACTAGGGCTGTTGCAATGACTATCATCAATCCCTGGAAAGAAATTGGCCAAGCTTGGATTTCGAAGCAGCAACCCCCTGGTCTCAAGTCCTGTTAGGCTGTATGCTACCAACTGCACAACAGGCTCAGCTGGTAACCAACACTTTCTCCTTTTTACCTCTTTCTAAGACAAATCCCATCATTTCAGCCATGCAAGCACTGCAGCATGCAAGTGCTTTCAATTTCGACATTTCTAAAATTTTGTTATTTTATAAATGATTAATCTTATATCATACAAGTTGCTTAAGACTGTCTTTCAAGGACCCCGAGGAAAACGCCTTTTGAAAACATTGTGGGAAAAGGGGAAAATGCTCACTTGAACCTTTACTCAATCTCTTTCTTTATCATTTCACAGACAAATCCCATCATTGGAACCACATTTAACCCTTCACCAAACAATGCTGGTAACCAGCATTTTCTCATTTTTCCACGTTTTCAACTCTTATCAAGGCAAAATTCTGCCATATTAGCCACCTTTGTCATCTACAAGTGCTTTAAACCAGGCTACATTTCTGTCATCTACAGATGCGTTAAACTTTGACCAAGCTGTAATCTTCTTATTTAGCAAAGAGTCAATTTGTCATCTGCATAAGCTTCCAATTTGTAAGTCTAAATCTCTGTTGTGTGGTAAAGTGTCAAGACATGCCAATGTAACCGATTCATGTGACACAATAAAAATTAAAAAAAAAAAAGTTTCATCTTTTATGGACGTTTGGAAAGCAATGTGAGAAAGGATGCAATTTCTTGTGAATGGCTGCCTTTTCCAAACTGTTTTCATAGCCTTAACCCTTTCCCAAAAAACAAATTTTAGACTGGTCCAAATTGAAAGAGTTTGCAGACAGCAATTTTAGATTTGATGAAAATGGCAGAGAGTTCTCAAATAGGGTAGAAAACACTGTGGGAAAAAGGAGAAATTGCTCGTTACGAGCAATTTCTCCTTTTCCCACAGTGTTTTCAAAAGACTTGTACTGCAGACACGTGAAAACCAGGGCTTGTTTGGGAAAGGGTTAAAGTCATTTCCAGTGGTATCGGGGTAATAAACAGTCCGTAGGTTTTTTAAAAAGTGAAACGGAACAAAAGTACGCAAAAAATAGATAAAAAAAAAATAGCGTAAACAAAAACGGAATCAATGTCACAAATAAAGAGCAAATCAGCAAAGAAAAGGTAATATTTCGTCTGCAATCTTGCGCTAAAGAGCAGACGAAAACTTGATCCCGGTTTGAAATACCCGCCCCATGTGTACACAATGGTATCATGAAGTGCTAATAACACAAATATTGTACCTGGGTGTTTTATCAATGATCCTTACAATCAACATCAAACAGCAGATTACCGATACTATAATCCTGCAAAAAAGTAACATGCAAATTAAAATCCACTTACCTTTAGGCACAGCCCATTAAAGTCGACCGGTCCGTAAAATTTGCTTACCACAAGCGTCTTTTCTCAGACTGATGAGATGAATCTTCATTAAATATCTTGAACAAAGATCATAACATGTCTTTTGCCACTTAACGCTTTATAACCGTTTACAAATCACTTGATACACACAGACCCAACACAAAAGCGTAGCTCATTCAGTGATGAATATTCATTTTCACTGCGGCCCTGTAAACAGCATAATTGAATGTTTGTTAAACGCGGCGTTTCTTTGTAGCAGACGACACGAGAGTGAGTTGATGACCCGATTAACTAGCGAAGACGCTTAATTGATTTCAAAGACAACTTTGGCCAGTTTAACAAATTTTATAATAATATCGTGTACACAATGCTGTACTCGTCACAAATACTTTCATGGAAATCCTGAATAAATCGTCTGCTAAACGGTAGTGAACAATACCTCCCCCAGACAAAAGTCGTCTGCACTAATTACCTGCTGTTCACAATGTGTACAGAACGCATAAACAGCATGCAACTTGTCAAGAGTTTGGCTTAGTGTGTATTTAGAGATGAATCGAGAGGAAAATGAAATTATTTAATGGCAAGCAGTCTCTGCAGCGATAGAAAAATTCGTGTCACAGTTCATAGATTGCAGGTTCATGGTACCATCGTTTTATTGGCCACGCAAACTATCTCCCTACTTATTCTTGTTTACATCCAACACGTGTTTAACTAATAAGAATTTTATACCTGCGCTACGAATTACAACTGACACAAAACAAATCCATAGCCATGGGCTTAATTTAGATTATGATATGAAAATATGTGATTCTTAAATTCTTGCACAAGAACACTGTTTTGATATAGGAGCTGATCAATGGTAATTTATTTTGTCGAACCTGTTCCCCGTCCGAACTAGAACACAGTTCTTTATTCACAATCACTTAGATGGCTTCACAGAGATATTACCATGGAACCAGGCTTTAAGTTACTGCGACATAAGAAGCTACTGACAGAGCACTTCAAATGGCTCTTTAGTCTTCGTATCCGATGCCATGTCGTTTCATACCAATAACATATGAGCCTTGCTCTGTGAAAAGGGGGCTTAATGCATCTGCGAAAAGGTTCGGCCCTGGTCAGCATGCACAGTCCACGAAGGCTGACCAAGACCGAACCTTTTCGCTACTGGTCAATTTTCTGTATGTCCAATGACCATTCTACCTCATGGTTAAGTCGGTGGTTTAAAAAAAGTGGATATTATTGATCTATAAGTATGTCATGACTTGCTCGGTATCATGCATCATGTAGATGCATTAAGCCCCCTTTTGCCAGAGCATGGCTCATATACTTTGACTGTTGCGAGGCATGGTATTTCTAGGAAAGCCTGAATCGATAAAAAGGGTAGATATCACCTCTTGCAGAAAAATGTACGTGAAATTAATGTTATATAGTTTAGGCAAGTGGCACTAGATTCCCGTCCAGGTATGAGTTTACAGAGGATGAAAGCACGGACTTGATCTTACATGCGGAGCTGGAAGTCAACGACAGCAAAAGGTCAGCCAATCGCTGTGCTAACAATCTTTCTGGGAAGAAAGCAGCGGTAAATAGATGAAGTGCGTTAAACAAGAAGACGGAATCGATTAATTATACGAGTGGTATTGTTGGCTGTTAGAGGATTTCCAAGCGAACAAGATAATCAATAATAATTGTTCTCCACTACAAAATACTAGCAAGAGTTACATGTGACACGACTCTATCAGTTTTATTAGCGATTGTAGCGCTCTGAATCTGGGACAATCTCATCGCGTTGATTATTTGTCTTCCAGCCTTTGTATGTTTAACCCTTGTTATGATGATTCAAAGCTAAACGTGCACTCGAGCAAACCCCGATTACGCTCACTTGGCAAGTGCACGATACCTGCTACTTATCCTCTGAATCGAAAGTGAGTAAAAGAATAAATGAGCCACGCTCTGGCAAAAGGGGGTTAAATGCATCTCCGTTATACATTATACCAAGTATGACATCACAAAATTTTGGATCCACTAGATCCATAAAATCCGTTTTTTTTTTTTTCCTAATAATCGAGTTACTCTGGAAGAGGAATGGTCCTTTGGCGTGCAGAAAACTATTGACCCATGGCAAAATATTTCGACTCGTGTCTGCCTGCGCGGACTGCGCATGCTGACATAGGTCGATGCTTTTTGCAGGTACATTAAGACCTCTTTTCACAGAGCACCAGTCAAAATACTTTGCAGCCCTTTAGGAGTGTTCGTTGGTTCAGCGATTAATGTGTTAGATTAATAACCCAAAGTTTATGGGTACAATTCCAGCTGTTGGCAAACGTTGCGTAGGTTTGTCCTTGGGTAATACACCGTGTATGGAACCCTAGTACAGTCAAAATGAAACCCAAGAAACACAGTGAGCGAGGTAATACACAACCCAAGCTAATTAGTGTCCTAAGGCTAATAACTATTAGATACAGGTCAAATACAGCATTTTCCATCAAAAAGCTTTTCTCAAGAAGAACCATGTATAGTGACATTGGAAAGTGTTTAATGCAAAGGAAGACTAAATTTCAGACATGTCCAAATTCAAAGCATTTGTAGGCGACAAAGTACATGTTGCTAAAATGACGGATTTTGTCCTTGGAAGGGTAGATATTGTTGGGAAAAGAAAAACAGAGAATGCTGGTTACATGCATTTTCTCATTTTTCCACAATGTTTTCAAAAGTACTTTGTTCAAAGGTAGGTAAAACCCAGGATTGTGTGGTAAAGGGTCAACTTCTGCCTAAAAAACATAATAATAATTATATCATTCTAATTCATTCATAAATAGAGTTTATATTGGAAAATCTATTGATTTACTTGTAAAAGCTTCCCGAAGTGGCAGCAGTGAAGGCACGCTTCGCCATTTTGAGCAGCGCCATGGGCGAGAACAAGCGGCTTTTGCGGACAACATTGATCAAAACAAGTTGGCTTCTTTAAAAAAGAAGCCAGGAGAGGTCAGCATCAATGTTTTCAAATAGTTTTTTGCTTTTAATGTCAATATATTTTGGTACATGTATATGATTGCCGCTGTATGGAAAGAAGAAACATCTTATGCATTACATGGCAAACACGTGACTTTCTTCCCACGTTTTTAAGTCGTGTGATCTTTTCCCGCAGTGTTCTCTTTTTTAACGAAATTCTTTTTTTTTTGCGTGTGTAGCTTTATTTGTTTAATGAAAAATTACAACTACTGGAAAGTTCAGCTGCAATCAAATCAATATAACAAATCCTTTTTGAAATCTGTCATATAAAAGCAAACCATGTTTATTTCCTACTTCAGTTTTTTTATTTCGGTTTATTTATAGAACCATGACGAAACAGACTGTGTATCAGAACAATTTCTCAAAAAAGCATGGAGTTAGGCAGCAATTTCTGAGGCAGTCTGCCTTTTAAACTCACCACTGTTGGAGAGGTCTGATGACCTCTCCAATCAGACTACACATAACGTGCAGTCTGATGTTGGTCCAAGCTGTCCGCTTATACAGTCAAGCCTTTGAGTTATGAATTTCGAAATTTCAATGGATTGTACTTTTACACGTGAATTTGATTGTGCCGTGCTTTGTGAAAAAGGAGGCTTAACGCACCTGCGAAAAGTATCGACCCAGGTAAGCCTGCACAGTCTGCGCAGACTGACCTGTGCCGAAACTTTTCCCAATTGGTCAATTTTCTGTATGTCCAAGGACCAGTCTACCCAATGATTCAGTCGGTTGTTTAAAAATGTGGCTATTATGGATCCATGACAATGTGATGGTTTGATAGGTATCATGCATCACGGAGAATCTCAGATGCATTACTTAAACCCCTTTTGCCAGGGCACAGCTCAATTATATATGTCTCGTGTACAAGTTGTCAGTTTAAGGGCAACGTATCCAATTGTTATGACAGTTTGAACTATAGGCCTCACACAACTGCTAAAGGTATCAATGGCGATTGTTGATGGTAAGGGTGAACTCTTCTCCCATAACTGTATAGGTTATTCCTCAACCAACGTTGATGCTTTAAAAGAAGTTTACATTTTCAGTAAATAGTGGTACCAGCAAAAAAATCAAAGCGCTGACGCACTGAAGGCAGCGGGTTTGTGCCAGCTACAGATCTTATTACTTTCTTTGCACAGGTTTCCTTTATACTTGACTTGAAGTAAAAAGGTGCCTTAATCGATCTGCAAACAGTATAGACTTAGGTCAGCCTGTGCAGGCAGTCAGTCTGTGCAGTCTTCACAGGCTGACCTGGGCTGAAACTTTTCGCCATTGGTCCATTTTCTGTACATCGAAGGGTCGGTCTATGGATCAATAATTATTTATGTCTTGCTTGGTATAATCCATCACGAGGATGCAAGAAGCCCCCTTTTGCCAAAGCACAGCTCATTTGTTTGTGGCTAAAATAAAGATAAAATCTAGTACATGAGCACAGGCAGAAAACAAGACTTGAATAAATGATATTAATCCTTTCCAAAACAATCCCAAGTTTTTATGACCCTGTGGAAGAGGCCTTCAAAGACATTTGTGGAAATGGAGAAAGTGCTTCTAACCAATGTTTTCTATTATATCGATCCGTAACATTTATGAAATTCTTGAAAGGTATCTTAAAGTACTGAAAACCAGTCTTAGTATAATTTTGAGGTTTTACATCTCAAAATCCTTGCAGGCCAAATAATGTGCTTTATAAAAGTTTTGCCGATCCCTTTTAAGGAGTTTGTAGCTCAAAGACTTGAAGTTGGTACCGCTGGTTTAAATTTCCAGCATGGTCTTCTTTCTGATCCACTTATCATTTATGCCATGTTGTTATTCAGTGCATGACCTTAAGGAAATAGCCAAGAAACGCATGCATAGGTACACTGGCAGCTGTTATGACCCAAGCTGTTTAAATTTCATTAACTGCTAATAAATTATACTGAAAGAAGCCATTTGCAGACAAAAATTGAAACATGGCTCAAAAACAGTGTACATCTTTGATAGGGTAGAAAACATTGTTGGAAAAGGAGAAAATGCTGCTTACCAGCATTTTCTCCCATTCCTACAATGTTTGTAAAAAGTTATGTTCTAAGGGTCGTTAAAACTTGAGATTGTGTTGTACAAGTAAATGCATAATATAATTTGCAGTTATAACTACTTTTAACTCTTTACCACTCAATGCCGACTTCTAACAACCTTGAGAAAAAAGCCTTGTGAAAACAGTCTGGGAAAGGAGAAAATGCTGGGAACCAGCATTTTCTCTATTATCCACAATGTTTTCTATCCTATAAAATAAAACTTGTACCATTTGAGCCACAATGAAATTGTCGTCTGCAAATGCTTTCAGTTTGAACACAGCTGAAATTTTGCCGTCTGCCAAAGGCTTAATGGGTGACTTTTCGTGTAACATCGCCTGTCATAGCCGAATCCGTACGACTTTGGCGATAAAAGGCGATGTTACACGAATCCCATTACGATGCCCTATGCTCAAAATTCATCATGCAAACAAACACCGACAAGAAAAAGTCGATGCAAAGAATCAAAGTCGCCGCAAATTTTTTTATTTAATGCTTCAAGAAAGCCAGGGCAAATAAGTAAATGTCAGTTTTCATCAGCAGATTTTTTAACACATTATGAAATTGATGTGACTGTGAATCTATATCAAAAGTTGTCTTCTGTTACAGTATCTAATACCCTCGCATAGCGCTCTCTGAACTCTTTTCCAAACGAAAAATATCAGACTCTTCCAAATTCAAAGAGTTGACAGACGACAATTTAAAAAGCTGCAAAAATGGTAGAAAATTCGCTAGTAGTGGGGGGAAAAGTATTTGTTAAAGGAGAAATTGCTTATAACGAGTAATTTCTCCTTATCCAACATGTTTTTCCAAAAGAATTTGACAGCGCACGTGATAACCCGCGTTTGTTTGGGAAAGTGTTGAAAACAGGGCCAAGTTACTAAAATGTTGCTGTCCTAGGATAGTATGATTCAAGAGAACGTAAGTTTGCAAGGCATGCTTTCAATTTAAACAAGTCTAAAACTATACTGTTTGGTGAACGCTGTTAATAAAGAATATTGGTTTTGCATTGCGATTTATGAACAACACAGCGAAAAACTGGTCTCTCTCCAGATTTTTTCCAACAAAGTACATGTAAATTTATCTAGAACTTGGTGAGAAATAAACAAAAGGGTTCTAAACAATCTTTGTTTTAAAAACTAAACTTAGAAAGAAGTAACCAATAATGGTTAGATACAATCATAACCATCATACTCGTTCTTCGGCGGAATTTAACACAATTTCAGCAATGTACAATTTTAGCGGTGGTCATTCAACAAAAAACACAAATAGTAGGAAAAACTAGGTACTAAATAATCAAAATGATAATTAAACCTGTGTACGAAATGACGAAAGTGGATACGAAATGACCAACTGGATACGAAATGACCAAAATAGAAAGTATAGGTAGGTACGAAATGACCAAAATCGTATCTACGAAATGACCTAGGTACGAAATTAACTAGGTACGAAATTACTGGAAACCTGTACAGCCTTGACCAATGGAAACAAGGCATTTATTTGGATGAGTCCATTTCTCGCGAATAGCGAAAATAAAAGTAATACTTGGGCGGATTTTTTGATGTTGTAAGTATTAACAGAGCAAAAATAGTATCGTATTGTATATACTTCGTAGTTTAAAAATGAATTAAAAAGCCAGTTTAAGGCGAAGTAGAAAGATTCCTTGTTAACCTTAACACCCCTATAAAAAAGAAATTCCCATTGTCCATGTCCTAACTCGAAAAACTATTAAAAATATAGTCGCGCGCTTCTGCGCGGCGACTAATAAAAACTTTTGCTCTGAAAATATTTTCTTTTGCACTTTTTCGGTCTATGTAGATACCGACGCCCTCTTTCCGTTTCTATTCTACAGTAACATTACGGATGAACTCGTAAGGTGTAAGGCAGTTTTGAAAGGGTGTCGTCTGCGCGAGTAGCACGTATTTATACATGATCGTTCGTGTATTCATGGAGGAACTATTTAGTCAAGTGTAGGAATCAAGTTTTGTTTACCTCGCGTATCCAGGAAAAAGCTGCCGGATGCAAGAATTCTCGACCTAGATAAATATCGTAAGCGTTGAAAATCAGTAACTCATACCTGGGGACTATGACAGCGGGTTTCACCCGCTGCCAAAAACGATCTTCAGAATATCTCGCAAAATATTTAACAACGAAATTTAAATATTAAACTACACATGCTGTAGAATCTAGTCCTGGTCATATCCTCACTATCCTGAAAAACGACTTCAGTCTTCATCTAACATTTTTTCGCTCACTTGAGTAAAATGGTCTGAGATTGATAAAGTTACAGACGGAAAATGTGGAATCTAGAGTGCACAGAGTGTTTTTCTAAGATTTGTCCAAGAGACCCACTTCGTGACCTGATGTGACCAATATATTCAATTATACCAGATTTTATCAAGACAAAGATTCTGACCAATTGTCATGAGTACTGGACTGAAAATGTGGCCCTCTAGAGTGCAAACAGTGTAAATGTTGACGCCCGGATGACGGACGACATAGGATGGACACAGAATGATCAAAACAGCTCACTCTGAGCAATTTGTGTTCAGGTGAGCTAAAAAGACATAATAATGCTCGATGCTGTAATTATAGTGATACTTTTGGCCAGTTTAACACCAGCTACTAAACGATGTAGAGCCAAGATCACATGGTCAGACTGCACGTTCTGTGCAGTCTGATCTTGATCTAAACCATCCGCCAAAGAGGTGTTTAAATCACCATCGGTAGTGAAAGAGTTAAGTTTTGTTTAGAGCTATACATGACTATCATTTTACCCTTAGGCTGCTCAGCGTGACTCAAAAACCTTTTGCGAACAGTGTAGATCAAGACCAGACTTGACAGAACGTGCCGTCTGATCTTGGATCTACCGTGCCCGAAAAGGATATTACCCCCCCCCCCCCTCAAAAAAAAGAAAAAAACTCTGAAATAGGAGAGGTTGGGCTTCTAGAATCGGCTTGAAAGTTCCATTTTACTTATTTAGCAGAGATAAGGGTTAAAGCAAGTCTTTATGAGGCAATGCGTTAAGTGGTTCAAATATCAGATGGCAAAGGCTTTGTTACTAACCCACCTGCGAAACAATCGATGCCGAGTCTTGGTGTTGGATTCAACTCTTTACCAGACGACAAAATTTTTGCTTTGCCCAAAATTCAAAGCAATTGCAGACGACAAATTAAATGTTACTCAAAAGATGAAATTTGTCTTTGAATGGGGGTAGAGAACATTGAGGGAATAGGAGATGATGCTTGTAACCAGCAATGTCTCCTTCCGGGTCAATGGTTCCAAAAAGCCTTCTTCCGCAAGGGTCGTTAAAAGTCGGGATGGTTTGGTAAAGGGTTTTAAGCCGGCGCTGTGTAAGGTTTCACAGTTCATAGTTTAACCTTTCGCCGTTACAGGCAAACTAGGGTTTGGAACAGAAAATAAGGATCAAGATCCGACACAGAACGTGCAGTCTGATCTTCGATCTGCATTTACATCTTTCGCAATCATTCAAAGCGAGATAGCAAGACTTAACCCTTTACCGCACAATACCGCCTTTTAACGACCCAGGAAAAGAAGCCTTTTGAAAACATTGTGGGAAAAGGAGAAAATGCTGGTAACCAGCATTTTCTCCTTTTCCCACATTGTTTTCCACCCTATTAAAGAAAACAAGAGGGCCATTCGCCCTAAAGCGCTCACCTGAGTAAGGTCATCTAGAATTGATAAGGCTGAAAAGATCCTGGTCGTGATGATGTAAAATTAACAAGTGTAAGTGATCTACTTTTTGACTGCTTTAGCCTACTTTAGAATCTGGTTCAAAAAAATGAAATTGTGGCCTCTAGACTTCACACAAGGTTTTTCTAAGATTTCACCCAGTTAATTACTTTTTGACCCGACATGACCCACTTTCAACCCAGTCCAAGATTTTATCCAGACAAACATTCTGACCAAGTTTCGTGAGTATCAGCTGAAAATGTGGCCTCTAGAGAGCACGAGCTTTTTCTAAGATTTTGCCCTGTGACCTACTTTTTGACCCAGTTCAAAATGGTTACAAACCTGCCCAAGATTTTATCCAAACAAACATCATGACCAAGTTTTACAAGTATCAGGCTGAAAATGTTGCCTCCAGACTGTAAACAAGCTTTTTCTAAGATTTGGCCCCGTGAGATATTTTTTGACCCAACGCGACCCAATTTCGAACATGTCCGAGATATTATCAAGACAAACATTCTGACCAAGTTTCATGCGTTTTAGGCTGAACATGTGGCCCCTAGAGTGCACACAAGCTTTTTGTAAGTTTTGGCCCTGTGACCTACTTTTTGACCCCACGTGACCCAATTCCGTAATTGTCCAAGAATTTATCCAAACAAACATTCTGACCAAGTTACATGAGTATCAGGCTGAAAATGTAGCCTCTAGAGTGCACACAAGGTTTTTCTAAGATCTGGCCCTGTAACCTACTTTTTGACCCCACGTGACCCAATATTCCGACCAAGTTTCATGAGGATCTGGCTGATGACAGAGCACGATCACAAAAGCTCACCTTGAGCACTTTGTGCTCAGATGAGCTTAAAAAATGCACCATCTAAGCCACATTGAAATTGTCGTCTGCAAATGCTTTTAATGTGGACAAGGCTTAAATTTTGTCGTCTTGTAAAGGGTTAAAAGCCTTAACATTAGAGTAACACCTGAGAAAGAAGTATTCTGAAAACACTGTGGGTAAAAGAAAGACTGCCGATAACCAACATTTTTTCCTTTTCCCATACTCTTTTCTACCCTTTGAAAGTCACATTTCATGTTATGATGAAAATTTAATTTGTCGTCTGCAATTGATTTCAATTTGGACAAGACTAAATCTATGTCACAAGGCAGACTTAACCCTTTACCAGACGACAAAATTTTAGCCTTGTCCAAATTGAAAGCATTTGCAGACGACAATTTCAGTGTGGCTCAAATGGTGCAACTTTTCTTAGATAGGGTAGAAAACATCTTTCTCCTTTTCCCACAATGTTTTCAAAAGGCTTCTTTCCCAGGGGCGTCAAAAGGCGGCATTGTACAGTAAAGGGTTAATTACAATTTGAAAATGCAGGCCTTATCCCTTTCATCACCAAGGGCCACTGAAGTAGCATCAGCGGACTTCTAAGGTTAAGATCAGGCTTCATAGAACGTGCTGTCTGGTCATAAATGTACGCTATCCGTCCCTGACATTCTCGCCTTAAGTATTTCACTTAAATTGCAACGTTTTGGGCTTTTTTTGAAAATATTTATCTCATATACTTTTCCTTTTCACTGTAATCGACCATCAATATCACTCATAAATTACGACCGTGTCATTCGAGGATATTTTCAGAACGTAGCAAGCGTTATCCATGAACTAATCATATTATGTCACATGTTACGGTTTAACCAATCACCATCTAGGCCATTATTTCACTCAAAATCGGGTGAATCAGAGCAGGGGTATCAATATTTCTTATCGTCTTTGATGATATGGATAACGTGGGTGGGGCTGGGGGGGCGGGGTCTTGAGGGGGAAAGAGGGCAACTCTTCGTATCAGCTCCCGATACAGGAAAAAAAATGCTCCTGTTCAATCAAACTCTCTTCCTAAAAGTTAACCTACAAGTAATAACATAAAATGAGATGTGCTCTGTGAAAAGGGGGCTTAATGCATCTGCGAATAGTATCGACTCAGGTCAGCCTGCGCAATCCGCGCAGGCTGACCTGGGCCGAAACGATTCGCTACTGGTCAATTTTCTGCATGTTCAAGGAGAAGTCTACCTCATAATTGAGTCGGTTATTAAAAAGAAAAAGTGGCTACAATGGATCCATAATTATGTGATAGCTTGATTGGTATCATGCGTCACGGAGATGCATTATGCCCCCTTTTGCCAGAACATGGCTCAATTATTACGAATACAGTTGTAAAATACTAGACTGTCATGTATTTCAATTAAGACTTGTCCCGATTTATAGGATTTACAATAGACAAACTAAACGTAGCTCAAATGTAAAACTACTTCTAAATGCTAGTTACCCAAATTTTCTCCATTTCCCACAATGGTTTTAAAACCATTTTTCCACAAGGTCGTTATAACACGGAGCTGCTTGGTAAGGGTCAACGTCCTGCAACCTTGGTTCGACTTGCAGTAGAACCTTTTTAAAATATGACAGTTTTGGAGAGAACATTGTATTTCCAGCTGACTGCATAGAAGCTCAGTCGTGTCATTGATGGATGTAGTGTCTGATATATTTCTGAGGTATTCTGACCAAAACTTATCGAATTAACACTAGATGGGTCTTTATTTATTGTAACTAAAGTAGAACTAGTATTTCTTAACCTTAACATCTCTATAATTCAATAACTCTTTGCTTTTTTTTCTTAACCCTTTACCGCACAATGCCGTCTTTTGACGCCCCTGGGAAAGAAGCCTTTTGACGCCCCTGGGAAAGAAGCCTTTTGAAAACATTGTGGGAAAAGGAGAAAATGCTGGTAACCAGCATTTTCTCCTTTTCCCACAATGTTTTCCATCCTATCAAAGAAAAATTGCACCATTTGAGCCACATTGAAATTGTTGTCTGCAAATGCTTTCAATTTGGACAAGGCTAAAATTTTGTCGTCTGGTAGAGGGTTAAAACGAGTCACACAGAGAGCCGATGCATAAGGGTCTCATTTTAAATGAATGAAAGAATGGTATTTTATGGCGCATCGACAGCTTTGGTCATTTAGCGCGCATATCTGTATGGGCAATATCTGCCCACTCAAAAGTTTAAATGAAAAGTTAAGACTGTGAATAGTATCTTTAAGGAAATGATAGCTGAAAATTGAGAAAGTGTGGAGCCTCCATCGGGATCGAAACACTCCCATTTAAGAAGTCCTGTCTCCAATGAGGTAAGATGTGGAAAGCCTCTTTGTCTCTAGAAAAAAGTTAAATGCTAGTTAGAGTAATATGACTAACAAGGGATAAGGGGTTAAGCTGGGGGATTACATGGGTAAAGGAAAGATACTAAATATAGGGTCAAGACATAGGGAGGGGTCGAATGCAAAAGAGGTATCACAACTTCGGGTAAATACCAATCTCTTTAATAAAGGAATTAATTGGTTCGATGCCAACAGTACGGAATACCGTTAGGGCAATCGCCTTTAAATGTGTTAATTTGAAACGCGATGCTCGATAGCACGATGATGATAACGCTAAATCACGAAACTAAGATGATGAAAACACGATAGTACAATGACGATAACGCGATATTACGATGGTGAAAACGCGACAATACGATAGTACGATGATGATAGTGCGATATAATATCGTGTTTTCAGCATCGTACTGTCGCGTTTTCATCATCGTATTGTCGCGTTTTCACCATCGTAGTATCGTATTATCGCGTTATCACCATCGTACTGTCGCGTTATCATCATCGTACTATCGTGTTTTCACCATCGTACTTTCGCGTTTTCACCATCGTAATATCGTGTTTTCATCATCGTACTGTCGCGTTATCACCATCGTACTATCGTGTTATCATCATCGTACTATCGCCTTCCGGTGCGCATGCGCATACACATTCAAAGGCGATTGCCCCAACGGTATTCCGTACTCATCAGCCATGTAATAACATCTAAGAATCAGACTGCATAAAATGCAGTCTGATCTTTAATCCATACTGATTGCTTTGTAGAGACATTATGTACAAAGCCAATCTTAAGGTTGCTTTCATTTGTGTTATTCCTTTATTTCTAGAATGAAAATGTCCATTTGGTTTATTGGCAATCTAAAGGTTAAAAATCAGTAATGTTAGACTGGACATTTACGTTATCAATGGACAAATCTTTTTACTTGTCTAAACTGAAAGCATTTGCAGACGACAAATTAATTGTGGTTCAAATGGACATATTTATCTTAGAACGTGTAAAAAATATTATGGGAAAAGGAAAAATGTGCTGGTCACCAGCATTTTTTTCCTTTTCCCACGATGCTTTTCCAAATCCTTATTTCTAAGGGTCATTTAAACTCGGATATTTTAGTACTTAAAGAGGTGAAATCGACATTGTAGGTCAAGATCAGACTGCAACGGACGTGCATCGTGATCTTGGATCTTCATTGTCGGATATTCTGTGAGACATTACGTGGGATGAGACAGTTTGAGCCAAAATATCTCACAACACACCGGACGGGGTAGAATTAGATCACACTACACGTTTTGTTGAGTTCCATCTTAACTCTTTACCAAATGACAAATTTTTTACTATATCAAATAGAAAGTATTTGCGGACGACAACTTAAATGTAGCTCAAAATCTTACTTCTGTCCTATATAGGGTAGAAAGAATTGTGGGAAATGGAGAAAATGCTGGCTATCATCTTTGAAATGATATTCTGCAATGTACTGGTAAATGAAACTCCAAGAAATCATTGATAGGTGCACTGGCCGTCGCAATATAGCTGAAATAATGTTGAAAACGACATTAAACACCAAATAAATAAACCGCACATTCTTTGGCTATAATAATTTTAAAAAGACACTTCAAAGTCTGGGAAATGGAACACGTCAAATAACACTTATTTTCCCAGCGAAATTAATTAAAAAAGGTCTCTGTCTAAAATTCAGATGTATTAAGCCTTATCCTAACGAATCTAAGTTGTTGGCGATTACACATAAATCAATTGGTTAAATGGCAATGGATGAGGTTTCGTTGACAGAAATTAATGATAGAGCAGCGGAGAGTGCAGAGCAAGATCAGACTGCACGTACATGCAGGCTGATCTTGCCCTACACTCTCCGCAAAATAAATCCATTATTGCACTCGGCAGGATAAGGACTAATGCGCTAATCTTCTTATATTTCTACAAACAAACAAGTTAACCCTTTCCGCCACAACAACCCAAACAACCCACAGATTTAAGGATCTCAAGAAAGAAGGCTTTGGCAAACCTTGAGAGAAATAAGAAAATGCATGTAACCAGAATTTTCTCATTTTCCTGTAAAGTTTTCCGCGTGGCAAAAGAATTACAGTCTAGTAGAGTTATACGGAATACCGTTAGTGCAATCGCCATTGAATGTGTATGCGCATGCGGACCGGAAGGCGATAGTACGATGGTGAAAACGCGGAAGTACGATGGTGATAACGCGACAGTACGATGATGAAAATACGACAGTAAGATGGTGAAAACGCGAAAGTACGATGATGAAGACACGATAGTACGATGATGAAAACACGATAGTACGATGATGAAAACACGATAGTACGATGATGATAACGCGACAGTACGATACTACGATGATGAAAACGCGAAAGTACGATGGTGAAAACACAATATCATATCGCACTTTCATCATCGTACTATCGTATTTTCGCGTTTTCACCATCGTGGTATCGCGTTATCGTCATCGTACTGTCGCGTTTTCATCATCGTAGTTTCGTGATTTCGCACTATCATCATCGTACTATCGAGTATCGCGTTTTAAATTGACACATTCAAAGGCGATGGCCCTAACGGTATTCCGTACATAACAGTGGTTACCAAATCCCTGTTGAGAAACCAAGACTCGGTGGTCCTGTTGAAGACCATTAACAAGGCTGTGGTGCCAAGTATGTCTGGCATAGATATGAATACTTTACAGTGGTCACGATCATTGACCTTGCACTTTGGGTAAAAGCCAACGTCATCCACGTTCAAAGAAACTAGAGCTTCTGTTTAGTGGGGATACAGTCAGACCTGGCTCAGTGGCCACCTCTATAGACAAACATAGTGTGTAGCCACAAAAAGGTATATGAATAAAAAAGGTGGGCGTTGCTTTTTCAGCCCGTAAAAACTACTTTGTACCTTCTCAAAATGAGACGCAGACCGTATGTATAACCTTTTTGACACTGTTGTACGGAATACCGTTAGGGCCATCGCCTTTGAATGTGTCAATTTAAAACGCGATACTCGATAGTACGATGATGATAATGCGAAATCACGAAACTACGATGATGAAAACGCGACAGTACGATGACGATAACGCGATACTACGATGGTGAAAACGCGACAATACGATGATGAAAACGCGACAGTACGATGATGAAAACACGATATCATATCGCACTATCATCATCGTACTATCGTATTGTCGCGTTTTCACCATCGTAATATCGCGTTATCGTCATCGTACTATCGTGTTTTCAGCATCTTAGTTTCGTGATTTAGCGTTATCATCATCGTGCTATCGAGCATCGCGTTTCAAATTAACACATTTAAAGGCGATGGCCCTAACGGTATTCCGTAGTTATGACATAGGCTATGATTTCCTGTTTTGTTTGGTGTTTTACGACTTTTTCATAAGTATTTCAGTTACATCATGGCAGTCCAAACACGTATCCATACGTTCGACGCGTGTTTTTATACCGCAGAGCTTGATGTAAATCGTCTTTTCAAGCCACTGTCTACTTTGCACGTTTACATCGACGAAATCACGTTCAGCGGTGAGAGCGGAACGGATCAAGTCGCAATGGTCATCATAATTCTTTAATACTCGAAATTCAAACTGATTTTTGCGGTCTCTGTCGAATTAGTAAAACATAAGACAGTGAAGCAGACCTTTCTGATTGCTAATACCAGTAAATAAATGTGCTTACAATGTACATGTAAATAGGCAAAGGAGAAAGATGACTGCAGGTACCATCCAACTCTCCAATAATTTGAAAATGGCGGAGGTGGGGTGGCCAAACATTAGGCCTACTTTGCCACCCTCTCATATTTTGACTTTGATCATGGGGTCTTATTGATCTGCACTCTTCCAAATTTGATGATATGTTTTCAAATACATTATACTACCCATTTAGAATCAACAGAGGATTTTTGTTCCCTTGCTTAGTTTCATAAAGACTGGGGATAGAGGCCAAGTCATAGGACCTCTGGAAAATATCTCCAGGTATGTTCAAATCCAGCGTTTAACATTATATATACATGTAGAAGGAGAAATTTAAGAGTACTAAACGCTGGAGTAATAACGCGGTATTTTGGCTGTCCGGTATCAAAACAAGTTGACCAGTAAAAGAACAAAGCCACCAATCGCGAGGTAAAAAAAACTGGTACAAAGTTTGATGTGTCAACCATATCATATGACCTGAGTGAATAAATGTTGGCATTAAAACTGAGTGCACAATCCGGCCACTGCGAAACAGTTGGTCGAGACTGTTTGCTTTGGTAAACACATATTAGTTTCATAATAATTGCATTGAACCTTGGGTATACAGATGGTCGAGATTGCTTACTTTGGTAAACATATTAATTGGGATGGCCAGTTCTATACAGATAGTCAAGATTGCCTGATTTGGTAAAAACATATGAATTTGGATTGCCATTGGTATACAGACGGTCGAAATTGCTTGCTTTGCTAAACACATATTAAGTTTGGTAGCATTAGTATATAAATGGTCAAGATTGCTTGATTTAGTTAACACATGTTTGTTTGAAATGCCATTGATATACAGATGGTCGAGATTTTTGCTTTGGTTACATATATTAATTAGAATGTGCAATGCTCTTCTCTCATAGATCTTTACAATACAATAATATCCAAGACCTTCCAAATTAAAAGCTTTGCAGACGACAAATATTAAATGTGGCTGGAATGTGGGTGTTTACCAGCATATTCTCCTTTTCCCACAATGATTTCAAAAGCTTTTGTCCTCGGGATCGTTAACACTCGGGATTGTTTGGTGAAATTTACAGTATATCATTTAAACAGGTACAGCGACCAATGTGAGCTTTACATTTAGTCTTTCAAGGTATATATTGCGAGCGTCTTCAAGGGGAGATTTTCTAGAGATCGTATTTACTAACCATTATGATTTGCATTCTTAGTCTAGCTCTAAATTTAGAAAATAACGCATTTCCCGAACGGCTAGAGCGTTTGGTTTAAATAAAGCCAACCAAAAAATGGATTGCTTTGAAATTTAGGAAAGTGTTGAAAATTAGACTAAGTATATTATCAAGAATGATTAGTGAATACGGACCTTAGATGCAACCGGGTGATCTTGGTATACGGACATTGCCGAGGATAGAGTGTCACAAAACATCCAACATATATAAGTAATTAGATAACTTTTAGAGGAAGCAAGTTGCATATCGTATACAAATTATTTAGTGAAATTCCCATTCCCATTTCCCAGTGTTTTTACTCGTTTAAATAAATCTGATTATTCAAGTTCTATTTAATTTGCCGTCTGTAAATTTTTTTAACATGGACAAACCTAGATTAATTTTGTCTTCTCGTAAATTGCTAACACTTATGACCTAACTTTTCAACAGTAATTCTGTTGTAGACAATACTATTTGGTTTTCCTCAAAAAGAATTACTGCTTTTCTATCATTACTTAGAGCTAATATTAACTTCGCAGGTACGTTAAGGGCAGACATGACAGGAAATGCTGTCGAATTGTATTTTAAAAACTTCCATGTATCATAGCACCTTCTGGAGTATCATAACGTCTAATAACACTCTTCTTCGCAGATGTATCATAAAAACCATAACAATTTCTACTTCAATCAAAACTCTATTTGTACGGTGAAGGTGAAATGAACGTTCTAATAACAACATTATAACTACCGGTTTCTGGAAAAATCCGAACTAATAATAAAGTAGTATTTAACAAACGAGTGTAACTCATCTTCGATATTGCATTGAGATACAGCTTTCTAGCATGGAATTTCCTATCTGCCAGGATCAGCATACAAACAGGCGGTTAACAACACTTAATGACCGCGAACTCTATCACAAGCTGGTTCGCTGACCAGTAACCATTCAGCTATCTGGACAATATCCCTGAATTCACGTCTAATACGATGATTGACATTTAGTTCTGAGGGCTAAAACGTTAATGATCTATTACTGTATAAACCTAGCGTGCTTATAAAACCCTCTAAATTGAAAACTCCGGAGTCCTGGCCTTTGTTCCGTTTTTCCCTAGAAAGACAAAAACAACCCTTTACCACACAATCCCGAGTTTTAACGCCCTTAAAGTACAAGACTTTTGAAAACATTGTGCGAAACGAAGAAAATGCTGGTAACTTTATCATATTTATTTAGTCGTCAGTCGTCTGCAAATGCTTTCGATTTGGATAAGTCTACAAGTTTGTCTTCGGTCGAGAGTTAAATCTTTTCCGCTTTTCTTTTTGTGCCGTATGTACGGTACCGAATTTGCAGCAGACGATTTGCAAATAGAGCACTCTACCTTTCTAAAATCTCGATATCCAACGTTAAATGACAGGTTAAATGTGAAAACATTCGGGCAAAAGGAGAATTGTTCGCAACCAGCAACTTTTCCTTTTGTCGAGATGGTTTCAGTTGGCTGGACGACAATAAATAGCCGTCTGCTTTAGAAAATAAGTCTACAGAGAAGTCATGGTAAGCAATGGCAAATAAATGCTGCAAGTAAGCAAGGGATTTCTCATATCTTTTCCAATCATCCTATAGTGAAACAAATTCAATTTACTTTGACACTTTTCCTAAAATAAACAAAAACTCATTTCTTTTTCCTTAGATGAAAGCTAAATCCCTCTTCATTTTGCCACTTGCTAATGTGATGTCATCATTGAAGAACCCGTGTGACATGCAAAAGCTATCTATCCCCAAACTTTGTGTAACACCTACGAGTCACATCTTTTTAACCGATAGGTATACTCTCTTTCATATAACAATGACTTTAACCCTTATCCTGCTAAATAAGTGAAATGAAATTTTCAAGCCGATAGTAAATACCCAAATTTTGTAACTTTAAAGGTAATTTTTTGGGAAAGATATTTTCTCTTCGGACAGTGCAGATACAAGATCAGACAGCACGTTCTGTGCAGTCTGATCTTGATCTACACTGTCCGCAATAGGTCAGAGACTCGTGCTTAGCAGCTTAGGGGTTAATTGATATGAATTACTCGAGTATTCCAGACTGTCTATGACCTCTGTTTCTGACCTCTACATACAAGATGATCAAATTTCTGTTTAAATTCGTAAACTATAACTGGTGAACTTTGAAATAATAACGAAACGCTGATTACGCCTACCCTCGAAGCCGAAATTCGGGCAAAGAGGGGGATCTTTTCGGACCGGAAAAGTTTCCCAGTGAACACCCCATGGATTTATTGTCCATGTAAACAAAGTACAATGAACAGATACCTGAAGAATTGTCCTGGCTTTCTAGAAAAGAAAGGGGCATCCACCATGGTCGTTAAAAATTATATCAAACACCATTAAGTTCCAGTTAGAGTTAATGAAGGGACGGCGTTTAACGTATGCCCTTAACAGCGAAGCCAAGTATTTCCCTATTGGTGTCAATATTGAATATTGAATACCCTTCTCCGTGCAGACAATAAATGCTCCATAACTCTGTTTAGAGTTCTTTGCAGATATTGAGGGAAAAGAGAAATTTTTACGACAAGGCTGATGTTTTTTTTAACAATATTTTTCATTTAGTCATGTCATTATGTCTCATGACCAGGATAAAATTCTGGTTAAATATTTTTACTTGGTTTGTTATTGATCTCACAGCTTCATCTGAAATACATGTCTTTATCCTTACCATCATTTAAGGACACTTTGACACAAGTACTCAAAAGAGACATTTTCAAACTTTGATACAAGTGAAGAAAACGCTCGCAGTATGCAATTTCTCCATTTGCTACCACCTTGCAAAGCTTATGTGCGGATTTATTTTCCCCACACATCTCAAACTTCATTCCCTAACATACGACATCATGGTTTGAGAAGATTCCCTGACATGCATAAAGCTAAAGCCAAGGATAAAAGCAAGGCGTCAATTGTAGTGCACCCAAGCACGTCAAATAAGCTCCTCAATGACACTACACATTTTGGTACAAAAACATTGTTCAGTGGTCAATGGATGGACACTGGACACCTCCCTATTATTGTCCCCGTGATAAAGCGGAGATTAACAATTGATTTTGTCGGATCTTTGGTCACTCTATGCGTCCATTAGCCCGACAGCAATAAAAATGTGGCCATTTAATGGGCTTTCAAAACTTCTACACATCAGTGACACACGAAGGCTTGTCTTGAGTCAAGCGTGAACTGACCTTGCCTGTCCAGTCAATATTTTATTTCACACAAGTGGAAACGTCTTTCTTTTCAGAAAGTGAAATAACATATGAGTCCTGCTCTGGCAAAAGGGGGCATAATGTATCTCCGTGATGAATCGACTGAAGCGTTAGGTAGACTAGTCCTTTGGCGTGCAAAAACGATACCAATAACAAAAGTTTTCGGTCCAGGTCAGCCTGCGCGGACTGCGCAGGCTGACCTGAGTCGATACTTTTTGCAAATGCATCAAGCCCCCTTTTCACAGAGCACGGCTCATATATATGTACAAAAATAGAGTTGCAGGACGAGGTGTAGGTCAAAGATCGGGATTTGGCATTTCCAATTTAAGACTGGAAATGCATATACATTCTGTATTAAACTGGCACCATTTGCGCCCCTTTTTATTTTCTTAAATTCTCAGGATGGTCCTTGTAGAAGCTCATGTTATATTCAGTATCCTGGGTCCATAATCCATATTGACACCATTTTGAACTTAACCCTTTACCACACAATCCCGAGTTTTAATGACCCTGGGGGAGAAGCCTTTTGAAAACATTGTGGGAAAAGGAGAAAATACTGGTAACCAGCATTTTCAAGGCTTACTTCACCACGTTCTAAGAGGAAACAAAACTGCGACAAAGTTTGGAATTAGTTTATTAACGATCCAAGTTAGAGATCGGCGCTCCTGTAGTCTCGCAAAGAGTGATCGTTATGTGTTTGCATGCTCAGCTAAATCCATGAATGATAAACATTTCGTGGATGAGACGAAATATTTTAACCCTTAAGCTGCTATTCGCGACCCACTGACCTTTTGCGGACAGTGCAGTCTGATCTTTGATCTACACTGTCCGATACGGTATTTTCTTTCCGGTGAAATCAACTTTGAAATAGCAATGTTTGGGCTTTTAGTATTGAGTAGAAATGTGCGTTTCATTTATTCAGCAGTGTTAAATAAGCGCGCGGGCATGATGCAACAGATATGTCAACACAGAACAACTCCGCATCTTGCGAAAGTAACAATGTTGCTGCGAGAAGCAAATCGCTGGTTTCATAGACTTTTCCGGAGAATTAAAGGCAGGACAAGACATTACAAACTTTATTTGACGTAAGCTAATACAGCTTCTAGACGTACGTTATAAGTGCAGTACATTTATTGAAATACCAGACAATGTGGTAATTTAAAACGGGATTCTTCATATTTAGGCAGAGTAAGATAAACGACAGTGGTAAATTGGTAATCATTGTACCAACATTGACACATCGGACATTAACTCTTTGATTGCATATGGGTTTACCTTGTTTTTCTCAGTTCGGAAAGAACCGAGGAAAGCCAGGCTAGGGTTCCCAAATGAATCCGCTCTTTGACTATACACTGGTAGACCTTCTCAAAGGTAAACCTCTGGACGACGCAAATGGCCGCCTTCAGGTCGTGAGGTGTGTTAACTCTATACCATAGAATTCCGTGTACTGACGAAACAGAGGAAGAACGGTTTTGAAACATTTTGGGAAAAGGACAAAATGCTGGATAGAGCACAAGGTTTTCTACCCTATCACAGATATATACAATTATTTGTGTCACCATGGTTCAGTTGTCTGCATATGCTTTCAATTTAAACAAGACTAAAATTGTGTCGTTCGACAAAGAGTTAGCAGGCGAGCCCTCCCGCGAACTGGGTCGAGACCCCCAGGTTTTAAGTTCATTTCTTAAGATTGAACCGATAAAGTACAGGGTGTATAACGTAATTTGCAACAAAGCTGAGATTGGCAATAAACATGTTTCTACAAAGCTTGCATTTACAACGAAAACGCTGCGTTGAGTCTAACATTTCAATTAACAATTTTATCATACTGAGCAAGAGAATCTTAATAATCTTTATAACCTACTAATCCGAGCCAGGTAGCAAAATCAGCGGAGAGGACTTGAGACAAGGGAGTTGCTGGTTCAAATCCCCAGCTCTGCCAATTTCTTTTCGGGGTTGATGATAGTCATTGCGATAGGATTCATTCTTCTCTCATCGCTGAATATTGTTCCGACTATGGGAAAGCAGCCACTGGAGAATATTGTGAGAATTCCTGGTAAGAGAAAGTCCAGGAAAGCGTGGATAGGTGCACTGGCCGCTGCAGTTTAACTGAAACAATGTTAAAAACGGCGTTAAACACAAAACAAACAAATGACATACGAATTTGCAACAGGCGAATGCGAAAACCCTAACAATGTAAACTGTAGATTATCAGGATAAGATAAGGTTTAATACAGGAATGAATGAAAAAGAAAATTGACAAAAGAGAAACTGGTCGTTAGAAACACAGTATTTGGTACAAACGTTAGAGCAATGCTCTGGCAAAAGGGGTTTAACGCATCTCTGTAAAGCATGATACCAAGCACGTCATCACATAATTATGGATCCATCAAACCCATTTTGAATAACAACCGACTGAATCGGTTATTTGACAGGCAGAAAATTGACCAATAAATAAAAGTAATACTTTTTTTTTTTTTAAACAGATACATTAACTCCCTTTTTACAGAGCATATTTCAAAAAGAGATTTGCCGGAAGCCAAAAACAGGTCGTCTGCAGAGAGTAATGAATATTGGAATTTAATAGTGTTTGTACGAATGAAACAAAAAGATAAGCGAAGAAAGCGACCAAGATCGTACTTCACTATGGTAGGCTAATCTTTTTCTACACTTCCCTCAAACTAAATTAAAAGTTGTGAATGGTAGAAAACGGATTAAATACAAACAAGAAAGAATGAAAGCATATCGGTCAGCTTTTTTTTTGCCCTTCTTTGAACTGTTTAGTTTTGGGAAGAGTTGTTTCCCTTTGATTACTTTCCACGCGGAAATAGTAAATATAATTAAGTCATGCTCTGGCAAAAGGGGGTTTAATACATCTCTCTGATTCAGAAAGAATAACATAATTATGGATTTGTAAAATCCGTTTTGTCTTATAACCGACTAAATAATGAGGTAGAATAGCCCTGGACATGCAGAAAATTTACCAAAAGCAAAAAGGTTTGTACAAGGGTAAGTCTGCGCGAATTGCGCAGGCTGACCTGGGTCAGTCAATACGTTTTGAAGATGCATAAAGCCCCTTTTCACAGAGCATGGCTAAGTTTCACCTAATCTTATGTATAAACACACCCAGTTTCCTATATATTATTATATGGGAATCATGCCACGAAAGACCAGGCACTAAATACCAAGGATCAGGATAACAATGCAGCTCAGAGCTTTAAAGACACGTATATACTCGTTTTCAGCCAGTTTTTTTTTTTAACCCATTCCATCTTTATTTTATCATACTATAATAATTATTGTATCTTCATACCAAATGTTGCCCCTGACGGTTGCATGGTTGCACAGATTACGACAGATAGAAAGAGCATGATATTTTCTGGAGGCTATCAAAGAAATCATTATTATCGTTTCCGGTTTTAAATCGGAGACAAATCCCTTGAGTTTCTTTATACATTACACCATATATATCGGTAGTTTATCCATGTTTACACAGCAGACTAAATTTTGAACCATTCTACAGTCTATCGAGTTTTAACTGCATTTTTGTCCCTCTGGCTGCAAGGATGTATCTTTAAGTCTTTACTAGACAGCATTATTTTAGACTTGCTCACACTGAGAGCGAATGCAGACGACACTTTATATGTCGTTCGAATGATTGCTTTTGGCTGAAAGAGTAGAAAAGGGAATAAATGTTTGCTAATAATCCTTAGGTTGCTAAGCGCAACTCAGTGACCATTTGCGGACAGTGTAGATCAAGATCAGACTGCACAGAACGTGCAGTCTGATCTTGCATCTACACTGTCCGTTAAGGAGATATCTCTCCTCCAAAAATACCTTTGGAATAGCAAAATTTGAGTTTTTACAATCGGCTTGAAAGTTTCATTTCCTTAACGCAGCAGGAGGATAAGGGTTAAGACTTCCTTATCTTCTCTGCGATGTTTTTACAGATTCTCAATCACACAGATGTGGAAAAAAAAATACCCAATCTAAAACAGATTCACAGGAGACGACTTGCAAACATTGTTGTCTAAACAAGGCAGATAATCAAAAAAAGAATGATGGTTTAACTTTTGATCCCAACTTTTAACATTCCTGGGAAAGAAGCGGCTTTTAAAAAATTGTGGGACAAGGAGAAAATGCTGGTAGCCAGCATTTTCTCCTTTTCCAGCCATGTTTTTAAACCTTTTTAAGGACAAATCATTTCAACCACACTTAACCCTTAAGCTGCTAAGCGCGACTCACCGACCTTTTGCGGAAAGTGTAGATCAAAATCATCTGCACAGAACGTGCAGTCTGATCTTGGACCTACATAGTCCGATAAGGAGATATTTGACTCCAAAAAATAAGTCTGAAATAACATTATTCGGGTTTTTACTATTGGCTTGATAGCTTTCTTTCACTTATTAAGCAGGATAAGGGTTAATTTGTGGTCTGTAAATGCCGTCGACTTGGACAAGTCTAAGTTTATGTCCTTTGGTTGAGAGTTGATAAATACATTATGTGAAAAAAAAAAAAATGTGCCTGAAAGAGAAATTGCTCCCTAAGAGCATTTTTGCTTTTGCCAAGATGTCATTAAATGCTCTCTAAGCTGCAATGACGAAAAATGTCGTCTGCAGATTGAAAACTCATAGCCAGACGACAAAACACAAGCCCGGTACAGATTTATAACATCTGCAGACAAACGGCTAATTGAATATTGCTCAAATGAAGGAACTCGTCTTTCAAAAGATAGAAAACATTGTGGGGAAAAGGAGAAAATGCTGGTTACCAGCATTTTCTCTTTTTCCGCCATAATGTTTTCAAAAGCCTCCTCTGTCATGGTCCTCAAATTTCGGGACTGTATTGTAAAGGGTTACAGGTTAAAGATCCGTGTAGAGTAGATGTTATCGGCTATAACCGCAATGAAATATTCATGTCTTTTTGTCTGAGGTGGCGAATAACCGGGAAGACAAAACATCATTCAACTCACCGCCCTCTGAAACAAAGTTATGACACACGACTTTGTAAACAGCGTTGTAAATAAGCATTATTAATGTGAATTAAAGGCCCACCAGCGGCAACAAGGAAACAATTCGGAGTCAAATTGCAGGCAATTTTATTTTATCCCTTTGAAAGTACCCATGGATGTTATTATCAGTCTGACAATGTGTTACAGTGGGGCCTATCAAAGTTCCATTCACTGGCAGAGAAAATTAATAGGAAAACTGGAGTTAAAGTTGCCAGTATGTATTCCAGTGTTACGATGCATTTTTCTGCCAGCAACTGGAACTTTGACAGATTGTACTGAAACACATTATCATACTCATATACGTAAATGGTGTAAGGGATAGAGAAACTCAAGCGATTTGTCCTTATTTACAATCGGAAACGACAACAGCGATTTCTTTGAAGGCCTCCAGAAAATAAAATGCATTTTCTATCCGTCGTAATCTGTGCAGCCTTGCAACAGTCAGGGGCAACATTTGGCATGAAGATACAAGAATGATTATAGTTTGATGAAATAAAGATGAAATGGTTTAACCCTTAACCTGCTAATCGCGACCCACTGACGTTTTGCGGACAGTGTTGATCAAGATCAGACTGCACAGAACGTGCAGTCTGATCGTTGATCTACACTGTCCGATACGGTATTTCCTTTCCGGTGAAATCAACTTTGAAACCGCAATGTTTGGGCTTTTAGTATTGAGTAGAAATTTGCGTTTAATTTATTCAGCAGCTTAATTGTTAATAACTGGCTGAAAACGAGTATAGATGTATCTTTAAGTCAAATCAAGGCGACATATCTTTATTCATTATTTCGTTTAGTTTCACAAGTTCGAGCCTCGGGCTCTAATAAAGTGCTTTTCCAAGGATGCTTCCATGTAACCAGTACCGCCGCTGATGTTCGAACCAGGATTTCCTGCGTATAAAATCCAATGCTTATCCAGTAAGGCGCATGGGACCGCTGCAATATGTTGCTCCCAAGCGACCACAGGTTTTTCAAAAGTGTTCTGCTGCGATACAGAAAGTCGCCTGCAGCAGGTAAATAAATTCAGTCAAAAAAAGACTGACAAATCAATGAAAACGGAATACGCGAACTATACAATGTCACGTAACTCTTTCAGCGTAAAATACGGTATATAAACCGAACGGCTCTTTCAACGGCTGAGAATACTACACAATGAAACTTAGAAAGTCTGTTATCCTATAGGCTTGACTGAACAAACGGACGGTATAGATCTAAGATCAGACTGCACGTTCTGTGCAGTCTGATCTTGATCTATGCCGTCCGCAAAAAGTCCGTGTTTTCGCCTATTGGTGCCGAAAGAGTTAGACTGACAAGTAGATCTCTACAGCAGCCCTGTCGTAGCGAGGAGAATAATGTGTTTTTTATTAGAGAGATCATCAGTTTATTGATCAACAGTCAACTTTCTATCAATGCCATTCTGGTAATTAAATCCTTATATTATTATATACTAGCAGATTCTCATCCCCGCACCATGCATTTTTACAACACGTAAAGTTGTGTGTCGCCCGGACTGCGCCCCTCGGGGCCCCGAGGGGCAAGGGATGTTGTGCTCTATTGTAGCTTTATGTCCCTTTTCAACCATTTTGAGTTATTGTCAAGGACATTAGAATGTGACAGTTGGTGAAGACAAAACGCATTTAACGTTAAAGGCCCAATAGCGGCCAAAAGTAAACAGTGAGGTGTTAAAATGCATTGAAATTTAAATCACAAAATTTGAAATTATGGAAACTATTGTGAAGATGACAACCTGTTATTGAATGGTTGATCCAAGTGTTAGTCGCTGGGAAAAGATATAAATTTTGAAATCAGGTAAAAAGTAAACAAAAGACAGAGTGACCTGGCAACTTTTAACCTAGATTTACCTTTCATATTTCTACCAGGGACTAACACATGGACCGCCCATACAATAACAGATTGTCATCTTCACAGTAATTTCCATACTTTCAAATGGTATAATTTAAATTTAACCCTTTCCCAAACAAGCCCTGGTTTTCACGTGTCTGCATGTACAAGTCTTTTGAAAACACTGTGGGAAAAGGAGAAATTGCTCGTAACGAGCAATTTCTCCTTTTTCCCCCAGTGTTTTCTACCCTTTTTGAGAACTTTCTGCCATTTTCATTGAATTTAAAATTGTCGTCTGCAAACTCTTTCAATTTGGACCAGTCCGAAATTTGTCGTTTGGGAAAGGGTTAAATGCATTTTAACCCCCGCATTGTTTAATTTTGGCAGACGACCAATTATATGATAGGATTTGTTTTTTTTACAGGTTATCTAGAAAACATGGTGGGAAAAGGAGAAAATGCTGGCTTACCAGCATTTTCTTTTTATCTAGAAAACATGGTGGGAAAAGGAGAAAATGCTGGCTTACCAGCATTTTCTCCTTTTCCCTCCATGTTTTCCGAAACAGAAACTTTCAAAGTACATCGCAATGAGATAGAGAAAACGACACCTATCGCACGTTTAAGCGTTATTTTAGCTTTTGTCTCACGACCTATTTGTCTTACATAACGTATTTAAATTGAATTAATGATACTAACTGTCACTTTTAACAAGGCCCAAGGCGAGTCAAGCTGGTTTCCAAATATCAACCACTAAAAAAAAGAATGCAGTGCATCGTTCCATGTCTTTTCATGATCTCTGTTTCGCATTTAAAAATGAGCCATGCTATGGCAAAAGGGGGCTTAATGCATCCCCGCGATGCATGATACCAAGCAAGTCATCGCAGTACTTTCGAGCCGTAAAATCCGTTTTGTATAACCTACTGAACAGAGCTCCAGAGAGAGGGAGTGATTTTGATTTCAAAATGTGAAAATATCAATTATCCTCCGCTACATCCTATGTTATGGGCACTCATTACAGTTGTCTCATCGAGACGATTCTAATGAGTACCCACAACATAGGGTTTGGAACAGAAATAATGGATTTAGAATACCATTACTCCGTCTTATCTTGAGCTCTGTACTGAATCAAAAGGGACTCTTGCCTATTGACAAGCAGAAAATTTACCAAAAGCAAAATGTTTCGGCGCTGGTCAGCCTGCGCGGATTGCGCAGGTTGACCTGGATTGACACTTCTTTTGCAAAAGCATCAAGCCCGCTTTTCACAGACTTTGGCTCATATATAAAACTCACAGAAAGAAATCACTTTTTGAAACAAGGAATATCTTTAAAAAAGGATAGATCGCGTAAATTTGCGCGCAAATAGGTTTGCGGAGGCCAATCAAACGGGTTTAGCCAATCAGAAATTGTGTTACATATTTACTTTCAAAATCTAGAATAAGACTAGGAGTTCAATTTAGAATAGCTGGTGAATACCGGCCCAGGTTTCACACCACACCTAAGAGCTTCAGGAAGCTTTTGTAACTCTTAAAGTGTCAAATATTGACCCCTAGGCTGGAGAGCGAGACTCAAGGAGCTTTTGCGGACAGCGTAAATCAAGATCAGACTGCACAGAACATGCAGTCTGATCTTGGATCTACAATGTCCGATAGGGAGATATTTTTCTCCAAGACATAAGTTGGAAATAGCAATATTGGTGTTTTTACTATCAGCTCGAAGTTTCATTTAATTGATTTAGCAGCTTAATAAACCAACTCGAACTCTTTCGATGGCTGAAACTTTAAACCACAGAAAACCCGTGACAATTTTTATTTTGCATGCTTGACTAAACAGGCTGACAGTATAGATCCTGCAGGTTATGTGCCGTCTGATCTTAATCTATGACGTTCGCAAAAGTCCCCGTTTTCGCCAAGGGCATTAAAAGAGTTCATGTTAATTTATAGCTATAGTCACTTTTAATTTAGCTTTTGTCGATAACGTATTTCGTATGTTTGTAAACCCAAGAGCATGGTTCCATTTCTGTGAATTCTATCGTAATTTACACCATTCCTTAAAGGTATATAGTGTCTGACATAAGTTGGCATTTGAGCTGGAATTTTGTTAAGCGAGTCTTTAAACAAAAGTACCGCATGCGGGTGCCGACGCTCGGCTGCGGTTGCTTAACTTTCAGCATTACCTAGCATTTTTCAAACACATAAACGATCCGATATGGGCATTCTGGGTATGGAGCCGGACTTATTTTGAAGGCGGCAAGCAAGGCAGCGAATTTCAAAATAAAATATACGTTTACTCACTAAAACCTACCTTGTACGATTCATATATGCACGGTTAGCTAGCATATAACTAGTCATTTAAAACACAGCCCCTATTAGCTTGAGAAAAGGCCCCGGAATAAGCTCAGCAAGGTGCGGATGTTATCTTTGCTGTCAGTCTGTTGCACAAATCCCGGTTTTCCCCATGTCTATATTTAGAAACTGTCTACAGAGATTTGCGGTAAACGATGGTATTTTACAAAATCATTTTCCCCGTTCGAAATCATCATATTTTCAAGAAATTTGTAGCGAAAAACTGGCTTGATTTTTTCCACAGACGTATTAATTATAGCCATTTTTCGCTTGCTATTTCGCGTATTAATTTACTCTGTACAGATGATAGTGATGTGTCATAGCAGAAACTCCAAATCTTCGAAGAATATTGACATGCGCAGACAATGGACTTTCAGTGAAAATTCTAAGTCGAAAAAGGAGCATAACTGTGTCAAAAATACTTTGATGGTTACACGCTCTTGTTGTATAGGTTCCCCTTTTGATAGCTAACAACTTGTCCAAGTCTGAAGCAAATATCTTCGGCAATAACAGAGATATTACAAAAGTCAAAGGTTTTGCACGACGACACAGATGACGACGCAAGGGCCAAACAATACCTCAACGTTTTCTTGGAAAACAGCAGAGCTAAAAATGTAATTAAGCAAGCACCTGTGAAGCTAATGAACAACTTTATGGACCAGTTTAATTGAGCCATGCTCAGACAAAAGGGGCCTTAATTCATCTCCGTAATTAATTTTACCAAGCGAGACATCACCTAATCACAGATCCATGAAATCCACTTTGTCAAACAACTGACTGTATCATGAGGTAGACTGGTCCTTTGACATACAGAAAATTGACCAACAGCGAAAAGTTTCGTCCCAGGTCAGCCTGCGCAGATGCATTAAGTTCCTTTTTCACAGAGCACGGCTCAATTTATATCAAACACCAAGGAATGTAAGTTTCTTTTGATCACATACCGATATTTCACAAATTATTGGTCAGAATATGCAAAACCATACGTGCACACGAAGTAATTTCTATGAATGAACATTTATTCACTTCTATGAACAAAGTATTTAATGACGTCATATATATGAGGTCACACTGCTTATCTCAAACATGAGTACGGTAAGAAAATTCGTAATCAGTATATTGCACTCAAAAAAAAAAGGGTTATGTGATAAACTTGTTTTGCCGATGGCAGTCAAAGCGTTTAAGTTTTAAAAGCAACAGAAAACGTGTTTTTAACCTGGAAAAAAAAGTCACAAAGGTGAGAAATCTTGTTTAATCTTAGAGTAATGTAAACATGGTACCAGAGATAAAAACACCGACAAAATTTCTTCCTTCAACAACTCAGTAAACATTATTGTGGAATGTGTTTTGTAAGAATGCATTGTGATTTCGTAGGTTATTTATAGTGATGTTTATTCCTTGATATCTTAGAGAAATGCTGCAAACAATTACATACTCCTATCAACTCGATTTTATTGTAACAAATTTGTAGATTTATCCAAATTAAAAGCATTTGCAGGCGAAAAATCTACTTGGCTTGAATGATGGAATTTGTCTTTGAAATGACGAAAAATATTGTGGGGAAAGGAGAATATGCTGGTTACCAACGTTATCTCCTTTTCTCAACATCGTCTTCAGTAGTCATCTTCCTAAAGGTCGTTGAAAGGACAGTTTGGTAAAGGGCGAATAATCCACAACGCTCATATCTGGTAAAAATAGACCTATTTTTTTTTCTTAAGACGCTAGATGATAAATCAAAGCGTTGAAAACACTGGTGTGGCATTTGTCAAGGAAGCCATTGTGTGGAATTAATAATCTGAAAAATAAACAACAGAAACAGTTTCAAAATATTCGCTTGAAAGTCAACCTACTATACAGTCATGTAAAATCCGATAGAGACGGGTGCAATCTTGTGGGACGAGCAAGTCCGGGCGAACAAGCCCTGGGACGAATAAGCCCAGGAACGAACTGGTTTAGGGATGAAGATGCACGGTATGTGTGTAGCATTACGTCACTACGCAGAAGGCCATAGCTATTTTCGATAAAAAGGAAGCATTTCCACGATCGATGGCCCTATCCAATTTATTGTAATACGCCATTTTCAATTTCATATCTGAGTGCAATCAAAACACTTATTTGTCCAAGGGAAATTGATTTACTTGGGTTTACTTCCTTCGGTTTTGCACAAACAACGATACAGTCATGTACATGACTTTCAAAATGCCGTATTGAGCTCATAGTTGCATTGTCTTGGACAAGTGCCACAATAAAACTTTATTCGGCGTAGCTGAATGCGCTGGCTTTTTGACCTACTTCTTGGTACTGATAAAGAATGAATGGATGGTAATTTGCGATTAGTCAAAATATGTATATGTTTATTCGGCGGGCCCCTGCTGGCATATTTGCTCCCACATTAAGGAAACCACTATTAACAAGCGTTTTAATGCAAATCGATACCCTGGGGCACTGATTCATAAAAAGGAGGCAGTAGAGAATGATTCTTTTCTTGTTGTATTTGGAAATCTAATATTTTCATAAGCGTTACCCAATCACCCAGTACAGCTTTTCAACAAAATTAAAAACAGTGAGGATAAAGAGGCTATTTCTCGTGAGGTTATTTTTTATTATTTTACTTCATATTGAGCCACAAAAGAGTTACAATATTCATATTCCAGTATCTCTTACGCCGTCTATCTTTTTTTTTAAAAAGATATTTCTTCTTTTTACTACAGGGTGAAAATATCTGAGCAACTAGATGACACAATTACCGTATTACATGTAAGTGAAAAATCTGATTCGAAGTTTGATTGGTAATTCGGGTAGTATGAACTTGATGTGCATTTGGCTGCAGTTTTCGAAAGACCGGCTCTTTTCAGTGGAAAAATTTAAGTCTAAAGGGGGCATAGCTGTGCCAGAAGAGTCGCCTGTGCCCCTCTGGTATGGGTTCCCCTCTTGATAAATAGCAACTGGCCCAAGTCTGAAGTAAATAAGCTATGTTCTTTAAAAAGGAGGCTTAACCCGACTGCAAAAAGTATCGATTCATGTCGGCCTGCGCAGTCCGCGCAGGCTAACATGGGTTGAAACGTTTCGTTATTGGTCAATTTTCTGCATGTCCAAGGACCATTCTATCTCATGATTTAGTTGACAGTTAAACAAAATTAATTTTATTGAGCCATATTTATGTGATGTCTTGCTTGGTATAATGCATCACAGAATGCATTAAACCCCATTTTCCAAGAGCATGGCCAAATATCTTAGTAACAAGAGGGAAATAAGAATACATATTAGCAATGCACTGTGAAAAGGGGGCTTAATGCATCTGCAAAAAGTATCGACCCAGGTCAGCCTGCGCAGTCCGCGCAGGCTGACCTGGGCCGAAACTTTTCGCTTTTGATAAAATTTCTGTATGTCCAAGGACCAGTCTACCTCTTGATTGAGTCTATTGTTAAAAAAATGTGGCTAATATGGATCCATAATTATGTGATGACTTGTTTAGTATCATGGATCACGGAGATGCATTAAGCCCCCTTTTGCCAGAGCATGGCTCATATGTATATCAAAGATTTTGCACCATGACGATGACGACAATGATGACGATGAGGACGCAGAAGCGGACGATAACATGGCTATGACAAAACCACGGGCAAAAAAAAAAAATGTGTGGCAAAGGGAGCAATATCTCTTTAACCCTTTCCCAAACAAGCCCTGGTTTTCACATGTCTGCAGTACAAGTTTTTTGAAAACACTGTGGGAAAAGGAGAAATTGCTCGTAACGAGCAATTTCTCCTTTTCCCACAGTGTTTTCTACCCTTTTTGATAACTTTCTGCCATTTTCATCAAATTTAAAATTGTTGTCTGCAAACTCTTTCAATTTGAACCAGTCCAAAATTTGTCGTTTGGGAAAGGGTTAAGCAGAAATCTTTTCCAACTGGTGCGCTGCCAGACGAAAAAAGTCGTCTGCAGGTTGCAATAGGTGTGAGTGATACAGCAGGATCAATTTTTATATCACGTGATCTAAGTTTACCTGGCTTTTCGTCTAACAGATCCTCTAACTTAACCTTTTACCTTATAATCCCGACTTTTACGACTCTAAGATGGGAAAAAAAAAGAAGCTTCGGAAAACATCATGGGAAAAGGAGAAAATGCTGGTAACCAGCATTTTGTCCTTTTCCCGCAATGTTTTGTATCCTTCTCAAAGTCAATTTCATTTTTTGAGTCACATATTTTTTGTCGTCTGTTGCAAATGCTTTCAATTTGGACTAGTCTAAAATGTTGTCGTTTGGCAAAGGGTTAATCTGAATGGTTTCCCACCTCGTTGCCGATGGTAGCTTAAGTAGCGTTTACAGTCGTCGTAGATCAAGATCAGGTTAAACAGAATGTGGAGTCTGGGTCCGTATTCACCAACCATTCCTAAGAACATTCTTTGTCTTGTTCTCCAAGATTTTCTACATTTGAAAGTAACACAATTCCTGATTGGCTAAACCAAATGGTTTAGCCAATCAGGAGTTGTGTTACTTTCAAACGTAAAAAAATCTTGGAGAACAAGACAAAGAATGTTCTTAAGAACATTGCACCATGCAACATGCAAAGAATGTTCTTAATATTACCAAATGGTTTAGCCAATCAGGAGTTGTGTTACTTTCAAATATAGAAAATCTTGGAGAACAAGACAAAGAATATTCTTAAGAATAGTTGGTGAATACGGACCCTGGCAGGCTAAACAGAATGTGCAGTCTGATTTTGAATCTACACAAATCACTACAGGATGTTTTAAACTTTGATCAAAAGCATATTCAATTGTGGTAGAAATCTACTAGTTTAAACATATTTATTTTCCCTCAAGTTTACATGGAAATGGGGTTGGGTCACAAGTTATAACAACTTAGAAATCGACCCTCCCCCACAATGTAAATTTACAAGTGTTCACACAACTAATTACAATGCACGCGAGAGAGACAGAGAGAGAGAGAGAGAGGGGGGAGAACAGACAGACAGACAGACAGAGAGATAGGATTTGTCCATTTACTCCTGCATAATAGAAAAGAAACATCAGATCGTTCCAAAATATATCAAGTAAATCGGCCAACTCTAGGGCCTCGAAAAAGTTAACCATTACCCTGCTGAATAAGTCAAATAAAACTTTTAGGTCGATGGTAAAAACCCGAACAATGTTATTTCAAACTTATTTTCGAGAAAATTAATTCCTTATCGGACAGTGTAGATCCAAGATCAGACTGCACGTTCTGTGCAGTCTGATCTTGATCTACATAGTCCGAAAAAAAGTCAGTGAGTCGCGCTTAGCAGCTGTAGGGTTAAAATCTTCTTACTTGGCAGTGAAAGAATAATACTGATGTATTTTCTGTGAGCATTTCCAATAAATTTCCCACAAAAAAAAAATCCGTGAGAAGATAAACAAGATCTCAGAAACAATTAACGTTCAACTATCAAGTCTAGTTTGCAGAAGCTTCTAATAGTTTTTGAAAGTTCGAGATAAGTGTGGGTAGGAATGTTTAAACTCGTTATTAAATTGGTTAATGCATTTAAGCTGTACTCTGGAAAAAGGGAGTTTAATGTATCTTCGTAATGTATTATACCAAGGAAGTCGTTGCATAATAGGGATCCCATTTAATTCTTTACAAGACGACAAAATTTTAGCCTTGTCCAAATCGAAAGCATTTGCAGACGACAATTTCAATGTGGCTCAAATAGTGCAATTTGTCTTTCACAGGGTAGAAAACATTGTGGGTAAAGAAGAAAATTCTGGTTATCAGTATTTTCTCCTTTTCCCACAATGTTTTCAAAACGCTTCTTTCCCACGGTCGTTAAAAAGCGACATTGAGCGGTAAAGGGTTAATCTCAAAACCGGCCGAATCATGACGTAGAATGGTCCTTTCAGATGCAGAAAATTTACCAATAGCAAAGTTTTTTTCAATCCAGGTCAGCCTGCCCGGACTGCACAATTCACGGGTACTTTTCGTAGATGCATTAAACCACATTTTCAAAGAGAATTGTTCGATGATTTTTTTTTTTTGCCATTTCCTTTCAAACGAACACGTTTTCAGTATCACCCCTACATCTACATTATTTTAGTGCATGTAAATGTACAGATTTTGACTTTGGAAACGGATTGACTTTGTCGTGAACAACCCGGCGGAAAGATAAAAAGTTTTAGTCTTTACTTCTATTTCTTAAGATATCTTTGTTCACAAACACTTGATAATTCTTTCGTTGCTCGCATTTGCTATCTCAAGGGCACGAATCTTCAATAGGAGACATCGAACAATTTATAACAGACATAGTTAAACCCTTTACCACACAACCCCGAGTTTTAACGACACTGGGAAACAGGCCTTTTGAAAACATTGTGGGAAAAGGAGAAAATGCTGGTAACCAGCATTTTCTCCTTTTCCCACAATGTTTTCTACCCTATCAAAGACAGAAATAATCATTTGAGCTACTTTCAATTTGTCATCTGGAAATGCTTTCAGTTTGGACCAGTTTGACATTCTGCCGTTTGGTAAAGGGTTAAGTAATTGGTGGATCCAGCACTACTCATGACAATTTCATATTTGACCTTTAAATGTGACCCTAACCATACATGAATAAGTAACACTTTTACTCATCAAGGAAACAACAGTGCTAGGTAATTTTGAAATAGATGCATATATGAGATATAAATGGTTCGAACATGGTGAACTTACAAAGACTTTTTCGTTATCATGACCTTGACCTTCAACATTCTTGAACGAATGTATCACATGACCTTTCTTACCTTCTTTCTACTGAAGAGGTACAGTTGAGCCAATTATTTTGACATCTACCGGTAAACTTTAAAATCATGCCCAGAAAAGCTTAGAATATAAAAATTAAATAATTTGACTTCTTGAGCTTCAAGTAACCCCTACAAATCATTCACTAGATAGTTCTCCTGAAAACGAGGAGTTTGTGCCATGGGTTGGACAAGCTCAATGTAGGACTGACTGACTATCCTATCATTTGAACTTCAGTTCCACCCATTTATGCCACGTTACTTTGAAATCATTCGAATGCAGAGATTATGGAAAAATCGGAAGGACTCGGGTGCTACGCGCAAAGACTTGCGTAAACTTGAGACAAAAGTTCTGTGTCTTGTTCACCGCAAGCAGATTCCACAAAAACAGAAAACCTGAAACTATCAATACAGTATGCGTTCCCTGTTTACATGTAACCTGATATATTTCTCTATTAACATTGTTTAGAAGATCATCGATCTGTATCAGATAGTGCCCTTCCCTCGACCTTTGTTTTTTTCCTATCACAAATTGTTTGTTTAGCGTTAAACGCCATTTCTGAACAAAACAACAACAAAATCATATCACGGCGGCAAGTGCAGCTTCACGTTTACTCTTACGGTTTCTTTACAAGGGACTCGGTCAATATGATAAAAGTTTAGTCTTTGATTCTTTTTTTAATATATGGTCCGTGCTCTGTGAAGAAGGGGCTTAACGGTAAAATGTGTCGATCCAAGTCAGCCTGTGCAGTCCGAACAGGCTGACCAGGGTCGAAACTTTTTGCTGTTGGTTAATTTTCTTCACGTCAAAAGACCAGTGTACCTCATGATTCAGTCGGTTGTCATACAAAATGGATTTTATGGATCCATAATAGTGTGATCACTTCCTTGGTATCCTGCATCACGGAGATGCGCTAAACCCCCTTTTGCCAGAGCAATACTCATATAATATTTGACTGTTAATTTAACCCTTTACTACACTATCTTGCTATCTCAAGCGCACGAATCTACAATAGGAGACCTCGAACAATTTATAACAACATAGTTAAACCCTTTACCACACAATCCCGAGTTTTAACGACCCTGAGGAAGAAGCCTTTTGAAAACATTGTGGGAAAAGGAGAAAATGCTGGTAACCAGCATTTTCTCCTTTTCCCACAATGTTTTCTACTCGTTCCAAATCAAATTTCAAAAGGAGCAGTTGCTTGTTACAAGAAACGTTTCCTTTTACCAAGATGTTTTCATTAAGAAGTCAACGGTATCGATAGAAAAAGTCATATCTGTGCATTATTGGATTTAGCTTCAGAGCTTTTTCTATAAACCACAAAAATGTCCAACAGCCTTGGTACAACCAATAACGCGACTGACAAATATCGTATTGCATGACAATTTTGCGCATTATGTACCCATCCCGCGACAATCCTTAAATCACATACTATTTACAGACTATTTACACAAACAACAGTAGTAATAACAAATAGAATCTGGAGGAAACAAATGAGTCTAAAGGAATTGGTTGCGAGCGATTTCTCATTTTGCCCATTGCTTTAAAAGAGGAGGTCAGATGGTGATCTAAGACCTCAACCCTATGTAACTAAGTAGTTGCTCTATATTTAGCAAATTGACACTGAATCACAACAAATGTCTATCACATGACAAAATATTAGACTTAACCAAATAGAAAACATTTGGAGACGAGAATTGAAATGAGGCTTAAATGATGGATTTAAGCTCGAAAGGGAGAAAAACCTTGTGGGAAGAGGAGAAAATGCTGGTTACCCAGGATTGTGTGATAAAGGGTCAACAAGTGCAGCTAAACCAAAAGGAACGGAAAAATAAATTAAAGATCGAAAGTGAATTTGAAAGAAATAATTTAAAAAAAAAAAATCTGGAAATAAATTCACATGCCCATGAACAATGAGAACAAATGAATGAATGAGAAAAAAAGATGTTTTTTTTCCCAATTTTGCTGGTGTATAGGCACAAAACAGTACATGTTCCACATGGTTACAATATTATAGGAACAACAGGCCTATAAGGGCTAAAAACAGCTCTATTGGCATTTAAATACAGACTCGGGTTTTTACAAAAAGTTGTGGAGGTATAATGAAATTGAGAGCTGATATGAGCAAAGCTGTTCTTTTTCATGTTAGTTTCCAAAAATACATGCGGTAACATATGGCTCCTGACAAGCTCAAAATGCATTTTTTAAATTAAATGGCAAGGAATTTCTGACCCAATAATCCGGCGGTTTGCAAAAGAATCCAGCTCCCATGAATATCTATAAACTGTGTGGGTTTTGTGAAGGTTGAAAGTAAAATGAAGGCTGTAAGCTGTTCACAAGCTAAAAAATGCTTTTTTTTTTCAAATTCAAGAGCATGCAATTTGTGACTCCATGACCCGATTTTGCTCAATTTTGAAAGAAACCAAGCTCTCGTAAATATCTAACAACGCGAGTTTGGTAAAGATTTGAAGAAATTGTAGGCCATATGCTATTAACATGCTCAAATTGCATCTTTTTTTTTTTTAAAAAATCAAGGACACAAAACTCAAGATGATGATCCAATTTGGCTCATTTTCAAAAGGAACAAACCTCTAATGAAGTTTGTGATGTGTGCTCAGATAAGCCAAAATATTTTTGGAAAGGAGAAATCGTTCAATTAAAATTTTATACAATTTGCTAATTCCACTGAATAGGCAAGAATCATACCTGATGACAATAGATAAAGGTGGCCTGTACATGATACTAGTACCAGACATGTTAAAAATGAATATAACTTTTTTAAAATCTTTTAATAAACAGCGACTTTTGGACTGCCCGAAACAGAAAGAGCTTGCAGACGACAATTCAAACTTTGATAATTAATGTAGAAGATGGTGTTTTATGTGATGGAAAGCATTGTGACAAAAGGAGAAATTGCAGTAGCTAGCAGCTTCTCCTCTTCCCACAATATTTTGAAAGGTTGTCTGCTGCAGACATGTATAATGAAGAGGTTGTTTGTCTAAACGTTAAAAAATTAAGAAAGTAGATGAATGAGCCGTGCTCTGAGAAAAGGGCGCTTAATGCATCTGCAAAAAATACATGTCAGCCTGCGCAATCCGCCCAAAACCAAAGGACCACGGACTCTTTTGAGGTGTGCGGTACGTACTGTTGGGCGAAGAGGCACGACTTTGTTTGCTCTCATAAGTTATTTTTCGCGGGATTCTCGCAATCCCGCATCCCAGAAGCAACTCTGTGTGTTATTTCATCAAATCTATATCATTATAAAACCATAGCACTTTTGTATAATACCGAGCGGAAAAATGCTAGTCTAGTCAGTTTTGAAAAATAAAACTTGAAAATATACTGATCAACCTATTTATATCTATTTATGGGGTACGAGTTCTCAAGAGAACTCGTGCTCTCGAGATTAGGGTATGAGTTCGCCAGGGTACGAGTTCTCCAGATAGTATCAAGTCACGTGATCTTTTCACGGGTGTTCTTTCTCTCTTTTTTTAACGAATTTTTTTCTTTTTGCTTAGATTTATTTGTTTAATGAAAAATTACAATTATTGGAGAGGTCATTTACAATCAATATAGTATGATAAATCTTTTTGGAAATCCGTCATATAAAAAAAAGCACGTTTATTTCCTATTTCAGTTTTTTGATTTCGGTTTATTTATAAAACCATGACGAAATAGACTGTATCATAACAATTTCGCAAAAACAAATGGATTTGGACAGCGATTTCTGTGGCAGTCTGCCTTTTAAACTCACCACTGTTGGAGAGGTCTGATGACCTCTCCAATGACCAAGCGAAAACTGATACTGATTTGTTCCCTTCAACTTATTCCCACTTTTTTCTGGAATTGACTCAAAGTGTTTTGACTGATTTATCGGAATTTCTAGAAATTGTCAAATCTGCGCGCAATGGAAGGAGAAGCCGATCTCGTAAATGGAGTCGTGGAAGAGAATGATTTATATACATCTGTGGAACGTTCAGACAGAGTTCCTAACAGTTAATCAATATTTACCACAAATAGATGGCACCAAAAGCTATATTAGATTTGATTTTTCTCCCTCTCATAATGATGTTCATCCGATTCTCCTCCGCCGTCTTTTCTGCGAGACCTCGCAAAATAGCGCGAGACCTCTCGAGACTTCGTTAAAGTGATTACCATGAAAACGCTGATTGTTATTTATTTGCTTATTTGCTGTCGTCTTTTTCTCTGTCATTTCTCTCCATAGACTAACCAATATCCTGCCGAATTCATACTGTTGATTGATTATCGTTCGTTAAGTGCATCGCTTTCAAGGGGTTTATGGGACTAAAACCAATAATAATAGGATAGCGGACAGTGTACCGCAAGATGAGGCTGCACGTATGTATAGTCTGATCTTGGTCATTACTCTCTGAAAATTACATCAAATTACACCAATATTGGTGTATAGCAGAATAGGGATTGAGAGCTAGAGGAGAGGCCCATTACCTGATGTGGACGTTTTTTTCTTGCCTTTACAAGGTAGCTGTTGACGTATGAAAAAAAAACTGCAAAGCCGGACAACTAGTACCAAAACGTTTTCTCAATTTGTTTTAAACCATTCAGCATGTAACAGTTGCTTTTACAGTGGAAGACACGATTCTGGCCTTTGGTCAGGATATCTCAAATTAACTAGTTGACATTAAACCAAATCATTCATCATCGATTCAGAAACCAGATTTTATCAATCATTCATGATGATCGCTTCCTTAACACCGTATTCACCAACCATTCTTAAGAACAATCTTAGTATCATTCTCCAAGATTTTCTAAAATTGAACGTAACACGACTTCTGATTGGCTAAACCATTTGGTTTAGCCAATCAGAAGTTGCATTACGTTCAAATTTTGGAAATTCTGGAGGAAAAGACTGAGAACGTTCTTTAGAATGGTCGGTGAATACGGAGACATTACTCGCGCCATGATGTAGGTACATGTAGGTACTTCGAGAGGTTGGCCCAGCTCATTACATTGATTGGAGGACTAAAATGACATTCTTGTCACGGTGAATGTCCTGTAATTGTAAAATGGTCACATAATTATATTGTGTATACGTCATCAGTGGGTTTTAAGTAGAGTCAATTACGTGCATCGGCAAAACGACGACGAGCTAGCAGCTCTACCAGTATCACACGTATAAGTTTATCGAAAATCAAACCTTGAGCATGAAAATAGGTAGATCACGTGACAAGGCACCGACTTGGCTTCTTGAATCAAGTCTAAAAAAAAAAGAGTTGAAAAAAAAAAGAGCTGATATCAATCGGGACACTACAGGAGTGCATAAATGTATGCAAGTATTACTCAGGAAATGTAACATTTGTTTATTTGTATTGTAGTTGTTTTATTTGTATTGCGATATAAAGGCCCGTGGGGCTGGGTGTTATTGATATCATTATTCATTTGTCAATTTGATTTGCTGATTATACACATGTAGCTATAATAAAATATTTACTTACTTGTATGATGTTTCACTATGATCTCCAAAATTTTGAGGAATAGATCTATATAGTGAACGGACCATATTCGAGGGACATTATTTGCGATTTTGGTTCACGCATATTTACATGAAATGTTAATCACAAAATCATTCAAAGACGAAAATAAATGATCCATGCTTTGTGAAAAGGGGGCTTAATGCATCTGCAAAAAGTACCGACTCAGGTCAGCCTGCACAGTCCGGGCAGACTGACCTAGGCCGAAACTTTTTGCATCTGGTCAATTTTCTGCGTGTCAAAGGCCTAGTCAACCTATGATTCAGTCGGTTGTTGTACAAAATGGATTTTATGGATCCATGATACTCTGATGACTTGCTTGGTACCATGCATCTCTGAGATGCATTAAGTCCCCTTTCGCCAGAACATGCTCAAACCATTTTACATGCCTTTATAACCATTAATACTTCTTGCACCATGCATACCTAATGGCAACGTTTATTTGTCTGTCCAGTCTTGTGTCGGAAACTTTAGTGGCTTCCGGACAAAAACCGAACCAATTTCGAGATTTTCAACATGTATAGTAAAATTCCTAATTGAAGGACTGAAAAATATAATACACTCAAATATTTAACTAAAATGGAAACTAGCACAAAAAGGATCCGTTTTGAAAAATATGAAAGAATAATTCTATGCATTTACTCTTCAATATTTGGAGAGCATTGAAAGGGACGGACGAACAGCGTGGCGTCTACTGACCCTCTCTCCTGAAAGCAACAAATTAAAGCATTTTTGTCCCTTTTACAAACTTGTATACATCGTTGAGGGCAGATTAGAAATAGTATAAAACGCCTTTTCATATGATACATCTGAAAATATTGCATATTTAGACAATTTTCAATTCGAAAAAAGTGAGGAAACGAAATAGATGACGAAATTATAGATAGGAATCTTGCAACATTACTCTAGTACAGTCACATGACTTTGAACATCGCTACTACGCAGCAAAATGTCTATTTCACATGTCAGGCTCTTTCAGCTTAATATAAGATGTAAAGAAAAACTTGAGATTCTAAAGTTGATATGTATATCAGGTCGGAAAAAGCGACACCAAATTTGTCAGTAAAACTGCTCTTTCCTTTAAAAACATGCATTCTTTCCTGTTTTTTTTTTTTCTATCGCATTTCGTAAATTTAATTTAGATCATTGTCTGCATTCTGGTAATCAGGTTCAACCAAACTGAACAGTGACGCCATTCAGTAACATTGAAAGAAAACTCGGAAATCTTTTCTGAGACAGGTATCCCTCGAGGCCAGGTAGGTCGACAACACTGCACCTTAACAAACGAAAAAAAAGAGCAAAAATTCTAAATTCAAACAGCCGCTTGTCAGCCATCTTGATTCCCATCACGGACCTCAGATTAAATGTGAATCAAAGGTCCTACTTTGTCACACAAGTTAAGAAACAGTAGAAATCATTGTGGGAAAAGGAGAAAATGCTGGTTACCAGTATTTTCTCATTGTCCATCAATGTTTCCAAATTCCTTTCTGGCAGATTTCTCCAATGTAGGTCAAGGTCAGACTGAAAAGAACCAGCAGTCTGATCTCTGATGAACACTGTCCACTACTTTATTCTAGATTATGGCCAAAGTGTTTTCTCATCTCGCAGTGGAAGTTTAAATGTAGCCGCTGGAGGCTCGCTTTGTTTGGTAAAGGATTAACCCTTTACCACATAATCCCAAGTTTTAACGACCCTGAAAAAGGAGTCTTATGAAAACATTGTGGGAAAAGGATAAATGCTGATAACCAGCATTTTCTCCTTTTCCCACAATGTTTTGTACCTATTTCAAAGACAAATACTGTCATTTAAAAAAAACACATCACTTGCCTTCTGTAAATTCCTTCAATATGGATGTGTCTAAAATTCTGCCGATTGGTAACGGTTAAACACGATGTAAAGCAGATACGAATTAAAAAAAAAATAAAGTACTCATTTTCAATGGCCTTGACCTTCAAATGTGAAAAAGAACATACACCGTGTTTTGAAACAGCATATTCAGAGAATGAGATATTGCATATTGAACTTCGTCTGAAACTTCACAGACAACAAGAGTAACCTTCATCTTCAATGTAGTTACCTCTTTTAACCCTTATCCCGCTAAATAAGTGATATGAAACTTTCAAGCCGATAGTAAAAGGTTGCCATTCCAAATGTACTTTTTTAGGGAAAAACGTCTTCGTATCGGACAGTGTAGATCCAAGATCAGACTGCACTTTCTGTGCAGTCTGATCTTGATATACACTGTCCGCAAAGGTGCTTGAGTCGTACTGAGCAGCCGAAGGGTTAACTCTTTACCAAAAATATTAAAAACATTGAGGGAAAAGCAGGAAATGCCAATAACAGTATTTTCTGCTTTTCCAACAAAGTTTTCCATCACTTAAAAGTCCTATCATTTAAGCTATATCAAAGTTGTCGTCTGAAAATGCTTTCAATTTGAACAGGTATAAAACTTTGTCGTCCGGTAAAGAGTTCATTCTTTTACTACCAGATAGAAAAAAAATACTTTTTTAAATAGCTACAAATACATTTCCGCTTGAAAATTAGAAATTCGGTCATAATCTAGAATAAAGAAGTGGACAGTGTGGATCAAAGATCAGACTGCACGTTCTGTGCAGTCTGATCTTGATCTACGCTGTCCACTAAGCTACAGTGTTGTCCATGGTAAGGAAGAAGTTAAAAGAAAAAGTTTTCCCGCACTCTGTCAAAAATAGCTACAGCCCAGACATCACTGAATGATGAATACACAATGGATTCTCAACTTGACCTTCTTGTAGCTATTTCAACTTTAAGACAAATAACACATTGTTTAGAATTCTAACCCTTTGCCCCAATTATTCTGGAATTTCTAAATAATTTTTTGTCGCTATGGCAAAAATCCGGTCGTTGTTTTAGCCTTTTCTTTTTTGTAACTAAGAATTTAGAATACCGTTTAGCGCCAGTACATAAAAGTCAATTGATGTGAACATTACTTAAACGGTGACGCTTTTAAGGAGAAAACTGACCTGCTGAATATATTTGCGAAGAAATCGAGATAAAAGGAAGTCAGACAAAGACCTGCACACGGCACTGTTAAGGAATAATTACAAGCTCAGATGTGCAATTATTTGATGGGGTTCCTTGGCTGTCGCCCGTCCCCATTGTCCCGTTCACACCATCTGGTTAACTGTTTTTGGAACGGTTATTTATGGGAAAAGGGAACCAGTTCTATTGTTTGACTTGAGTATCTGATTGACCACTGATTTTTAGTCTCCATGTGCTGCTGTAATGACCTTGTTCCAAACTGGTTTCATGACAGATACATCAGTTTGCTTCTTGTCCGGAGTTTATTGGTTTTTCCGGTAAATTTGATTTGATGACAGACGGAGTGAATGTGATTCTTTGACCTAACGTTATTTAGAGACAAAAAACCGTCTTGACTGACATTTTAGGAAATCGAGGACAAAACAAAATGACAATTTTGAAAACGTGAACAGATACTACTGGGAAAAAAATATTAATGAGGTCCTAATTAGAAATAAAGTGTATTAATTATAAATGACAGTAAAATGCTCTATTTTTTTTTTCTCGATTTTTTTTTCATCATTTGTGTACCAGACAATAAAAGTGTACATTTGATATTAGAAGCGTTTGCAGGCGATAAATGAATTATGGTTAAAAGAATTTGAGCCATGCTCTGTGAAAACGGGGTTTAATGCATCTGCGAAAGGTATCGACCAGGTCAGCCTGCGCAGGCTGACCTGGGCCGAAACTTTTCGCTATTGGTCAATTTTCTGTATGCTCAAAGACCATTCTACCCCATGACTCGGTTCTTAAGAAAAGTGGCTATTACGGATCCATAGTTATGTGATGGCTTGATTGGTATAATGCTTTACGCAGCTGCATTAAGCCCCCTTTTACCAAAGCATGGCTCATCTAAATTGTCTTAGTTGGAATAAAAGAAAATGCTGCTTTTCGAGAGACTTTTCAGAGTCGAAAAAACAAAGAGTCGCCTTGCAGACTTAAGCTTTAACCATTAGGCTGCTAAACGCGACTTTGTGGACTTTTGCGGACAGTACAGATTAAGATCAGACTACACAGAATGTGCACCCTTATCTTTGATCTACACTGCCCGATACAGAGATTTCTCCCACGAGCAAAATTTTTAAATCGTTAACTATAGGGGTCACTGTTGGTTGCAAATTTTTAGTTTAATTTATTCAGCAGCCTAAGCGTTAACAAATAATATTTGTTTCCACATCCTATAAACCCACTGCCATATAGATACGACTTCACACGTCCCTGACGCTTTTGTGCGACTAGGAGACATTACTTAATCAAGAGATATGCTCCTTCCTTAAAAAAACAGTTGCCATACCGATAAAAATGAGCCAGGCTCTAGCAAAATGAGGCTTAATCTATCTCCGTGATGCATGATACTGAGCAAGTCTTCACACAGCCAGAGATCCATAAGCTGCACTATGTCTAATAACCGACTGAATCATGAGGTGCACTGGTCATTTGAAAAGTAGAAAATTGACCAAAAGCAAAAAGTTTCGATTCAGGTCAGCCTGCACAAACTGTGCAGGCTGATCTTGGTCGAAACGTTTTGCAGATGCATTAAGCCCTCTTTTATGAGAGCATGGCTCAAATATTTGATTTCCTGACTTTCTTTTACTTTCACAAGAAAGTTGGCTGTCCGAAACTGGCCTCGACGGTAACTGTTTAACCCTTCACCACACAATCCCGAGTTTTAAGACCCGAGGAAGAAGCCTTTTGAGAACATTGTGAGAAAAGAAGAAAATGCTGGTAACCAGCATTTTCTCCTTTTCCCGCAATATTTTCTACCCTATCCAAGCCAAATTTCATCATTTGAGCAACACTTAGATTGTCGTCTGCAAATGCTTTCAATTTTGACAAGTATAAAATTTTGTCGTTTGGTAAAGAGGTAAGAGACAGTCGAAATATAATAAAGCCTGATATTCCCATACCAAACAATCCCAGCTTTTAACGACCCTGAGAAAGAAAGCTTATGAACATCTTGTGGGAAAAGGAGAAAATGCTGCTTCCTAAAACAAATTTCTTTGTTTAAGTCACATTTATTTTGTTGTCTGCAATTACTTTCAATTTGGACTGGTCTAAAATTTTGTCGTTTGGTAAAGAGTTAACTTCAGATTATATATAGTCAACAAGAGCTTCTTTGCACAGCAAAAGCAAGGTGTTCATATCAGGTTAGATCCCGGATACTTTTAGAAAATCTCCTAGCAGTTTCTAGTTTTTTTCCCTCGTTTTACACACACAGAGAGAGAGAGAGAGAGAGAGAGAGAGAGAGAGACATTACGAGGTGTCCAAAATCGGCATATTACCTTCCTTTTCACTACATTAGCATATCTTTTTTGCACAGAGTCCCCCTTTTCTATTTATACCTACAATAATACTGACCTACACTTAAAAATGAGTGAAAATGCAAAACCTGCCTGTTTAAATGAATTGCCAGTTAGTGCAGATTATATCAAACCTAGTTTTACCGGGTAACAGGCCGTGCAGATGTATTCATGATGAACGGAGGGCTAAGGTGAACAAGTATGGAAGACATGGGGAGATTTGTCCAGTAACACAAAGTAATCTAAAATTAGGCATTCAACAATCTGTTAAAACAGAAACACTCGAAAGATAAAATGAAGATGAAGTCGGTCACTGTAATTATAATTAGCCCATATTTGTAACAACTATTTGACCGCCTTCATGTCCCAAGTCAGCATTCATCCAGCAATTCGTTTGTTCAACCCTTCTTCTCCTTCAGTAAGTCAATCAGCGATTATGTCTCTAGTTCACGAAATGAGAGGCAGTATTCTGTGGCAAGGCAAATCTCTTATTGCTGCAGTGGTTTTAACAGTTGTCACATTACCTTTTGGGTCTCTGTCGAATTCGTTTTATAGACATTTTACACTAAAGCCGGTCAATTCTATCTCACGCAGCGACTTCTGGGAACAAATGAATCTAGCTTCTCAACCATTTGCTAAAGGATCATGTGCTTTAATGACCCTGAGGAAGAATCTCTTGGAAATCTTGTGACAAAAGGCCAGGAAAATCCTGGTCACCACTGTTTTCTCCCTTTTTTTTTTTTCTACAGCGTTTTCTGCCTTTTGAAAGGCAATTCCCATCATTTCAGAAAAAGCTGATTTGCCGTATACAGAAGCTGTAAATTTAGAAGAGTTCCAAACTTTATCGTCTGGTCGAGTTACAGCAATAGTGTATTTCATACAGACTAGTTTATAATAAAAACTATTGTCCTTGAATTCAAAGGTGGTTGACTAATACAGGTAACTGCTGGACTCAAGACTTGTCATGGCTTACACAGTTTTACTTGTATAGAATTACGAAATCAAGGAAGTTTCGTTGGCTACGAAATTTTGGTTTGCCATCTTTGTTATTCTTTTACCTACGTCTAAAGTAATTAAAATTAATTTCATAAAGTTCCCTCAAGTCATAATTTATATATAACGTGTCACTGCTGTCTATGTGTAAAACACTTAAAACGCCACACAAGGTGACATATGGCAGTATATTTCGGTCCTCAGACTACACCGTCCGGCTTGGAATTGCATTCTAGGTACTTTCCAGGGCAGAGTATTTATTTCATGATCGTCAAGTTTATATATTGAGGACTGTCAAGATCATCCTCCAGAGCTTAACCCTTTACCAAACAATCCTGGGCTCTACTGACCCTGTGAAATTTTAAGATTTTAAAAACATTGTGGAAAAAGGAGAAAATGCAGGTAACCAACGTTTTTCCCCTTTTTCTACCCTATTAAAACCCAAATCCCATCATTTGAACATTTGATTTGTTGTTTGCAAACGCTCTCATATTGAGCCATCGTCATTGTGAGGAGTTAGAATTGAAAGAGATATTTTCCGTTTGTAATAATTGCTTGGGTACATGCACTGTGATATCAAGGCTTTTTAGCAGTAATATCTAACACAGTAGCTGGAAGTGCAGGTCCAATATCTGACAGTATGTTCTTGTTTTATACGACCCCAATGGCAGCTGTGCAAAGTTGCACTTGAAGCGCTTTGAGGGCAATTTTGATGTCTAATTATGAAATTACGACATCAATTTGCTGTCAGACCTTGTCAAGATACGACCACCAGCACACGAATTGCCTTTCTCTTACCTGGCCGCTTTTTGACTAGCGAAGCTAGTCTATAGGTATCAAGATTGACCTAGATTCAAAACCCCACAGTTGCCAAATACTGCCACACAGAAAATACTTCTTTCTTTTAGAAATCTTAATTCTGTTATACATGACAATTTAGACATAAATCACTAAATCTCTACCTCTCCCATTTGAACATGACGTCTTACAAAGTAATAAACTGAACAAGATGTCATTCATAAGATACGAAATCTTTGCTTATATGTAAATTGAGTGACCTATGCAAAGCAGAGAATCACTTATTCCTACACAACTGTAACATTATGAATGAATCTATAAATAGATACACCTAGGTTAACTTGTAGCAAATCCAAGCTATATGAACCTCCACTGGACAGGGAACCCTTGTCATTCCTTCAGTCATTCATTATTTAGATCATTGTGTACAGTTGAACTATTATGTTAAACTGTTATTCTATTAACCTTTTACCAAACAATCCCAAGTTTTAACGATACTGGGGAAGGGTGCCTTTGTAAACATTGTGGGAAAAGGAGAAAATGCTGGTAACCATCATTTTCTCCTTTTCCCACATTGTTTTCTGACCTTCTGGAATCATGTTTCATCAGTTCAGCCACATTTAATTCATGGTCTGCAACAGCTTTGAATTTGGATGGATGTAATTTTTTTCGTTTTGTAAGGAGAGTTAAATAGTTAACTACATCTTGTGCTACTAGATACTGACTAATTGACTGCATGATGTTTAACGCCGTTTTCAACATTATTTCAGTGATATTGCGGCGGCCAGAGTACCTGTCCATGCTTTCCTCGAGTTTCTTTTACCAGCACTACCGCGACTCAATGACCTTTTGCAGACAGTGTGTGCAGTCTGATCTTGGATCTGCATTGTTCAATAAGAGGAAAGATTTTCTCCAAAGTGTAACTGTGAAATAGCAGTAGCAATATTCAGGTGTTTACCATCAGCTTGAAAGTTTCATTTAACATTTTTTAGCAGGTTATGGGTTAAACTTAAAATGGACTGTAGTTAACCAATAGCACATATAGGCCCGGCAGTTCAGTCGGTAGCACACAGGACTTGACAACAGGAGGTCGCTGGTTTGATCCTCAACAAATTTCTTTCCGAGGATTGATAATAGTCATTGCAACAGGATTCATTTCTCTTTCATGTTTCGACGATGGTTATGTGGGAAAGGAGCCAGTGGCTTAGAAAGAATATTGTGCGGAGTACTGATAAAAGAAACTCCAGGAAAGAATGGATATGTACGCTGGCCACCGCTACATAACTGAAATAATGTTGAAAACAGGGTTAATGAACACCATACAATCAATCAATGTCAAACAATCGAATTCGCTAGTCTGTCAGTACTTTCAGTACTTTGATTTACCAATGTAGTCGCGGGAGAAACATCCCTACGTTTTCAATGTTTTTCCACATATCCTGTTCATAAGTCATGTTTATCATACCTATTTAACATGGATATTTCATAACTTTTGTTACACTGATGATTTATGGAATTTAACCCCGGTTATTAACCTTTGAAATGCGTAGCTAAATTCTGCCTACTGTGAATTCAATGTAGATCAAGATCAACACACACAAAACTTGTGTGGGCAAGTGACCATAAGCCACCTGGTACAGTATATTGAGACACTGGCCAACCAGCCACAATGGCACAGCAATACAAATATCTGAGCCATGTCATGGCAAAAGGGGGTTTTATGTTCTTCATGATGTACGATATTAAGCAAGTTGTCACATGATCATGAATCCATAAAGTCCATTTTGTCTGACAACCGAATGAATCATGAGGTAGACTGGCCCTTTGCCATACAGAAATTTGACCAACAGCGAAAGGTTTCGGTCCAGGTCAGCCTGCACAGTCCGCTTTGCACTAAGCCCCCTTTGCAGAGAGCATGGCTCATTAGTTTAGTTTGTTTCTTCTCCAATTCCGAAAAAAAAAAAACTGTTTGTTTCATCACATCACTTAAGAAATTGCGTAAGATGACCGTTAGGAATATATTCTTTTTCTTACAGAATTCATGAAATGAGTCATGCTCTGACAAAAAGGTGCTTAATGCATCTCCGTAATGCATAATACCAAGCAAGCCATCACATGAATATGAGTCAATAATAGCCACTTTTTTCACAGTCAACTCAACCATGAGGTAGACTTGTACTTCAATACACAGAAAACTGACCAATAGCGAAAAGTTTCGGCCAGGTCAGCCTGCGCGGACTGCGCAGGCTGACCTGGACGATACTTTTCGCAGATGCATTAAGCCCCCTTTTCACAGAGCATGGTTTAAATATATAATTTTCAAACTTTGCAAAGAACAAGAAACGGTGCTACTATAAAATTCGTATCAAGTATGTGATCCGTGGCTGTCTATGTCAGCTTGATATCGTCTAAACATGCTCTAAGTACAGTTAACTATCCCCAATACGGTTTTATGTTTTTGGCCGGTCGCATCCGCGAGACACGATCGTGAAAAAAAGTTGGAGAGATCTCCGCACAGGCTTTTTGCACACGTTTAAACTCTCATAATTTCACAATTTGACGACTAAACTAGATTTTGAACATACCTGTTGCTTATTTATTCAATAATCTTCCGTTTCAAGTACAATGTTTTCGATTTAAACGCTAAACGTAAGAAAACAAGAGGGCCATTATGGCTCTGCATCGCCAACTGTCTAATGTATACAAATCATACATACCACATGAAACGTTAAACGTCTTGGCCAAATAATTTCGAACAAAAAAGGTTTTCTTTATAAAAAACCCATGTGAGTTGTGACCCTAGGGCGAGGCTATTTTGACCACTTAGCTATAATCACTTGAATTTTGATAGAGGTCCACAGGATAAAGCGACTGGCTATATGATACAGGTGTATGGTTATAAAAAGAAAGATTTTCAATGTTTCCTCTATATCTAGCTCCTGTAAACCATGAGACCCTCAAGGAAGGGCTAATTTCGATAACAGCGCTACATTTTGAACGATTTCGGAATTGGGCCACTAGATGAAGCTGGATACCAAATTTTGATCTTTTCACTCTATAAGCTCACGCGAAATCTATGACCAACGAGGTGGAGCAAATTTTGATACCAGAGCTTTAATTTGAACAATTTTGATCATTTCAGTGAAGTTTGGTCAGAATTCGATTGGTAGCGTCAGAGAAGAAAATGTTTTGGAAAAAAAAGTTAATGTAAACACGGACGCACACACGACAGACACGGGACAATGACATAAGCTCGCTGGACTTTGGCAATTGGAGCTAAGAGCAATTCAATTCATCTTTTTACCCGAGATGTTTACGTTTACCAAATAGACACAAAATGGGTGCCAAAGACGATAAATTTCGTTAGTTATTCGAGATTTACAAGTTATTAACGACTTCTAAAAGCGCTCTTGGTAATGAAATGTTTAATAATTTGTCCTTGTTCATGTGCGCCACTAAAATTAATTGTGTTTCGATGCAATACAGATTAAACCGACGAAATAGAGAGTCAGAACAGCTCTGTAGCTTTGCTACCGGAAAATTCACGATGGACTTGAGACGTTACGGAGCATAATAAACGTCTAAATATGAAAAGAAGCATTGTAAACGTCTCATTCTTGACACTACTCATACAACGTATCGAATCCTGAATGTCCTTTGTGGGCTGCTGGTTCATCTTTGGATAAGCATACACCGAACCTTCAGTTTGGACTGGTCGAAACTTCGGTCGTCTGGTAAAATAATTAGCCCTTAAAGCGCCCTTCACAACTACATTTGATTCTGCGGCCAGCGTGGATCTAGATCAGACTACAAAACAAGCAGTCTGATATTTGATTTACATTGTCCGCTTTGCTGGGACATTCTAGACAATAGCAACCCTAAAATCACTCCATTAATTTATTATTTAGGTCTTGTTTCTAGACTGGAAGTGTCGTCTATGTTAATTCAGAGCTCTAAGGGTTAAGGAGGCCTATTTAGTTTTTATGTCGTAAGTCAAAATTTCTTGTAAAAAACCATAAATAGTATATACTATTAGATATTTTTTATTTGCGATCAAAAAAACTTTATTCTTACGGCTCCATTTAATAAACAAGAGGGCCATGATGGCCCTGTGTCGCTCCACTGGACCAGTGGGGCAGGGCCAATTTTGACCTCGGCACTACAGTACGAAGAGTTCTTGTAAAGGTTTATTTGATAAAGCAACATGCCAAATTTAGTAGCCCTAGGCCATATGGTTTATAACCAGAGGACTTAAAGTTTTCACCATAGAAGCCTATGTAGACTTGTGGCCCCAGTGGTGGGGCCAATCTTAAACCTAGGGATAAGTTGATGAATTTTTGTAGAAGCCCATTACATGAAGCTACATGCCAAATTTGGTAGCCCTAGGCGATATGGTTTAGGACAAGAAGATATTTAAAGTTTTTCACTATATAAACCTAAGTAAAACTTGTGACCATCGGGACGGGGCCAAATTTGACCCCGGGGTATAATTTGATGAGGTTTTGTAGTAGTCTATTAGATGAAGCTACATGCCAAATTTGATAGCCCTAGGTCATATGGTTTAGGACAAGAAGATATTCAAAGTTTTCACTATATAAACCTATGTAAATTTCGTGACCCCTTGGGCGGGGCCAATTTTGACCCCGGGTTATAATTTGAAGAGTTTTTGTAGAGGTATATTTGATGAGGCTACATGCCAAATTTGGAAGCCCTAGGCCACATGGTTTAGGACAAGAAGATATTTAAAGTTTTCGCTATATAAATCTATGTAAAACTTGCGACCCCCGGGGCGGGGCCATTTTTGACCGCAGGGCTATAATTTGAAGAGTTTCTGTAGAGGTCTATTAGATGAAGCTCCAGGCCTCATGGTTTCGGACAGGTAGATTTAAAAAATTTTCAATATTTTTCAGTTTTGTTGCCATGGCAACCAGAGTTTTTATAGGAATCAAATTCTTGAAGAGTTTCTGAAGAGGGCCATGGGAGGATCATTTTTGTGACGTTTCGTTAAAATCCGATGGGCAGTTTTAGAGAAGAAGACGTTTGAAATAAAAATTAATTAACGCACGGACGGACGCACGGACGCACGATGGACACAGGGCAATGACATAAGCCCGCTGGCCTTCGGTCAATGGAGCTAAAAATAGTAGTTTTCAGCGTTTAAATAACTTGACGGTCGTTTTGTCATCGGCACCCTCGTTAACCCAGGTGTGAAGTATTACCATTCATCACCCCTGGGACATTCAAGTGCGAAACGGTCGTTTCTATGAATATTCATAAGATTGCGAATTACACCCGATAACCAATCGATTTTGTCGATAACATAAAGATACTCTCTTGTAGTGGAGAATAATCACATCTCTTCCATTAATATCAATAAACCGGGTAAAACTCACATCATTGTCAACGAATATGGCGGCCGCCGGTGGGCTTTCCTTCTGTGGCATTTGCCTTACTACAATTCAGGGCAGACATAATAAATCCTTGTATATAAAGACAAATATTCAGAAATACAGCGTGCTGCTGCAGTCCTTAGGGGTATGTAGCAAGGGTGACGTCATCCTCGTTGACCCAGTTCCGATGTACTCCGTAAACTACATTCATCGAATTGATTGGTTGTAGACGAGGTAAAAATAGAAATGATGGCATGTTGTTGATAAAAATAGATTAAATTTTCTCACTGAAAAACTGAGATTACCAATCAAAATGCCTCATGAATAATTCAGGAAAACGTGAAAACATACGCGAGATAACCCAGGGGCGATGGATGTAGTTTACGGAATACATCGGAACTGGGTTAACGAGGATGGTTATCGGTAGCTCTGTATTTATCTATTACACCTGATATGACGTCATCATACTGATTTGAATACCAATCCTCGTAATCGACGCGTGTTATTGATCATGTGACCTTTCCAAAAGTCTTTGCAAAACATTGGCGCGAAATCTAACAGTACCTAACGAGAGTACGCAGCCCATAAAAGAAATACCAATAAAAACTTCCTATTTTTAGGCCAGGGAATCCCTCTCAAGGGATTCCCTTGCCTATAGCGATCGTAAGCTGACTTTTCCGTACTACTTTCAGACAAAATGTTGAACGGTGTGTCCACTCTATATCGCTGAGTCCGCCAAAACAACTAGTTTCGTAAGTACAGAGATCGCTTATCACACGGCGTGAATGTTTTCCTTTCCTCAAAGCTTTCCGACATCTGCATAGTGCTATGGAATTGCAAGGGTATTACAGCCCTTTAATAACCAACGAGTGTGTTTTAAGGGTTATGTCCCTGTTGAATACACAACAGACGGTCAATAACTTTTCCAGGTAAAAGTTAAACGTCCGCCGAATAAGTCTGTACACCGTTTAAGTCTGATGTCTATGGGCGGAGTTTATAGTTACACAAATCTTGTCAGGAACTGTGCATTAAGGCGTTGCCGTATTATGACTGACATCAGACTTATTCAGTGTACAGACTTATTCGGTGTACATTTAACCTCTACCAACTTTTCCATCACCGTGATTGAATACTGAAATCCTCTCGTATTATAGACATGATTACAGCCCCTGATATCACTTTCTAGTGTACTAGCGCGAGGGAAAAACCCGAGAACCAGTTTTCTATTTTTAGTTTCCATTGTCATTTGCTAGTTATTGTCCGCGTTTCAAATAAAGATCGAAGGGAACCGCACTCCGCATCTCCTTTGACTGCCTGGTGAAATGACTGAGATATACGATTTTCCATGGAAATGTCGATAGTTGAATGAGATTATTGGTGTATTAACTGCATTTATTATCAGTTTCTTTTAATCATTTAGAACTGAACTTGATTTTCTCTACATGTTTAGAAAAAAAAAAAAAAAAAATCGATAGAATTAAGAAATATGCAGAAATTAAAAGAAATTATACTCTCTTTTTTCTGTGTAAATCGATTTAAAACATCTCTCTTTTTGTCAGAAGAATAGGCAAACATTATGGAAAAATAAGAATTTTTTGTTCTATCTACATTTTCCGATAATCAACCATGTTATCTGCTTATATTCATTTTTTTTGTGACGACTGTTGATTGATTAGAAATCATGAAAGTGTTGTGCGATCCTTGGACATTTTTTAACTTTCAAACAAAATAATTTGAAAATAAAAGGTGTGTTTAAAAAAATAGGTTTTAATTTATCAGTTATTCATTTACATACCTAGAGTTTCATTCACATAACTGGTAGTTTCCGAAACATAGTTTGAAAAGGAGAAATGAAAGTTTAAGAATATTTATTTTGAAATACATCCCGAATGTGCAAATTCATTTTAAGCGCCAGAAGCCGTCGTTGGAATCTCTCTCTCTCTCTCTCTCTCTCTCTCTAATGGGACGAGAAGGGCTAGTGGACTTCTTTGTATGATACAGTCAAAAGAATAGATTTAGATCGACTGTTTGAGAACAAAACTGCGATGTATTGACATCACCCTGCCCTGCGTTCGTGATATTAAGCGTTGGTATTCGCGTTGTGTCCAATTTTAAATTGTGTCTTATCTTTCTTATCATTGACGATATTTATTTGAAACTTGGAATATATGTGCATTATCATAAAGATCAACCTTAACCAATAAGGCAAATAACTCAAAAATAAATTTGCTTGATTTAAGCCCCTTTTCGACTTAGAAATTTTTAAAGCCATTATCATGCACCCTATAGCCGAGCGTTGGTATCCACTATCTGCTTCGGTTTAATTATAGAATCTGGCTTCTGAGCACTGCTTTTTTTTTAACATTAATTTAATTTTTCCTGTTGATTATTGTATTGTTCCATATTATGCGTGACAGTACCCCTTTACCAATGAATTCTTTTGGCGTAATTGAATTGGCCTGACTGTCTGTATGGTAGTGATAATTAGAAAATAAGGTCTCGTGTGAGTTCGTATCCTTCGTTCTCTAGAGATTACAGATCACTAGATTTCCTGGCCTTCAGTACTATCAGTACTTTGATTGTCTTTCTGCTTTATTGATGATTTTCCAGCGCAGCTATCGCCTAACTTTATTCAGTGATAATCACGCATGTATCAGATCTTAAGTTGGCGAATTAAAAAAAATCTGAATAGCTCTTTTTGACCGTTTACCACACGTCAATATTTTAGCCATTTTCAAATTGAAAGCATCTGCTGACGACAAAATAAATATGACTCAAAAATTGAAAATTGTTTTTGGAAGGACAGAAAACATTATGGGAAAAGGAGAAACTGCTGGTTACCAGCATTTCTCCTTTTCCCACAATTTTTTTCAAAAGCCTTCTTCACCAGGTTCGTTAAAAGGCGGCATTGTGTAGTAAAGGGTTGAGCTACATCGCAGCAGACGACCTTCAAGAAGTCAACCAGTATAACCAGTTCCTTTCTTTCTCCTCATATTGATAAATACATAATTGAAAATTTCTTCATAGCAGAAAGAAAAAATCTCATACAAAAGACGCAAATCAGAAGGAAAAAAAATGTTTATGTAAATGACTTCATTGTGAAAATAGTTCAATCCCAGCGGGGAGAAAAAACTTGTAAACAAGTCAGTGACGTCATGTTGGCTAGGAACATTGAGGAAATGACGAGAAACCTTTCTATTATTAGGCGTATCCTGGTTCTTTAACCCTTTGCATGGAAATGGTAATCCAATATTGGTTTTGTGTGCAGTATAGATAGAGGTCAGACCATCAACTGTGCACTCTATTCTTGCATCTGCAGGGACAGATGTTATGTGGTCTGGGAGGCCTAAACAATAGTTAACCCTTTACCAAATGGCAAAATTTTACACCAGTCAAAACTGAAAGCGTTGCAGACGACAAATTACATGTGTCTAAAATGTTGAAATTTGTCTTTAAAAGAGCATTTTCTCCTTTTACAATTTGTTTTAAAAAACCTTATACATCAAAAGCCTTATATATCAGGGATAATGGGATAAAGGTCTAACCAGTACTGAATTTCCAATATTTGGGTCTTTCCTTAGAAACAGAAAATAATTGGGTTTCTTTTTTAAACTCTTTACTTGGCGGCAATATTTTACACTGGCCTAAATTCAAAGCATTTGCAGACGACAAATGAAATGTGGCTCAAATAACTGGATTTATTTCTGAGAGGTTGGAAAAAATTGTGGGTAAAGGAGAAAATGCTGGTTACCAGCATTTTCTCCTTTTCCCACAATGTTTTCAAAACTTTTGTTTCCCATGGTCATTAAAACTCGTGACTGAGGGGTAACGGATTAAACTCTTTACTAGGCGGCAAAATTTCATACTTGTCCTAATTCGAGGCATTTGACAAATTAAATGTGTGGTAAATTATGGAATTTCATTCTAGATAAAAAATGTAATCAGCATTTTCTCCTTTTCCTTTTTTTGCAAAAAACTGTCTCTATCCCGAAGTTCGGTGAAACTCGTGCTTTTTTTTTGTACAGGGTTAAGCAGACTTTCTACAGGTTAGCATTATCTACATATAATCTCATATAACTCTCTTTATTAAATATGTATCCCTTTACTCATGGCTTCGAGACAAATTTACGGCAATCAATTATGAAGTATCAATAGCTGCCAAAAGTAAACAAAGTGGATATGAAAATGGCTTTAGATTTAAATTATACCATTTTAAAGTATCGAAGTCACTGTGTAGATAGATGACAATCTGTTATTGCACGGTCGGTCTGAGTGTTGCGGTCGCTGGCAGAAAAATTAATTTCAAAACTAGGTTAAAAGTTGCCAGATCACTCAATCTTTTGTTTACAATTTGCTTGATTTTAAAATTCATTTTTCTGCCTGTGACTAACACTTGGACCGACCACACAATAACTAATTGTCATCTTCGCAATATTTTCCATACTTTTGAATGGTGTGATTAAGACCTGCATTACATTTTGGGCTGTTATGGGGCATTCAAAAATATCCTTTTTGGGGGGAAATCATAATGAAGAAAATGTCCAAAGATTATTGCATTGCAGGAGAAAATTGTGCCAGTAGAAGACATAAAATGCTAGTTTCGACGAATTTCTCCGTTTGCAACAAATTTTGAATTAAGTCAGCACTAACATACCCATACAAAAGAAAAAGACAAGAAAGAAGTCTCATTTTTCGCACTCCGAATCCCTATCTCGTCACATTATGCTAGAATAGGGCAAAGGATAACGATTGTTTATTGGAGGTCGTGTCTCTTTTCCCATGACGTCATTGCAGAACGACAACGTTGTTTTCGGTAGTATCGTTCGCAAAATGAAAGCATCAAAGCACTCAAATAATGGAATTTGTAAGTGGGTAGAAAACATCGTGGGAAAAGGAGAAAATGGTAGTCGCCAGCTTTTTCTCCTTTTCCCCACAAGTTTCCAAAAGCCTTCTTCCTCAGAGCCGTTAAAACATGGCGTGGAGACACCGGTGTAGGGATAGAGCGTCGGCGTCTCACATCGAGGTTCCAATTCCGTGATGAGCGGGGTCAACCTTTGGAAATACCTACATCACGGTGTGAGCACTGGTTAAGGTTTCCAGGAAGCAATCACGGAGAGTGATTTATATAACTTGCTAAGAACTATTATTGCGCTTTAACTAAAGTTACGGTATTGTTTGGTAAACGGTTTTAAACAGATTGAAATGAATCGCTATACATACCTAGACAATGTACCAGTACTGGTGTATCTGTCACATATCAGTGACTAAATATCTTGGAATTAATATACTGATGGATGAACGATATAAACAAATATCATAGTTTAACACTTTACCAGACGATAAAATGTTAGCCTGCTCGTCCACACACAAAGCCCCTGCAGACGTCAATTTCGATGTAGCTCAAATGATGGGATTTGTATTTCGTAGGATATAACATTGCGGGAATATGGGAAAATGGCTGGTTTAGGCGCATCGACAGCAAAGGTCATTTAGCGTGCATGACAACAGTACAAAAAATATCTACCGATACATCTAAGTATAGACAAACTCATTGACGGGTCAAGACAACAATCAGATGGCTAGTCTTGGCATTCAGAATTATAGTTGAATTTAACCCTTTACATGGTATATAACTACCGTGGGGAAGCGTTCATTCGATTCCCGCCAGTGCCGCTTATGGTTAGAACATCCTCAGATAAAGCACGACTACAAACTTGGTATTGGTAACGCCTTGAAGACATTGATTGATTGATTGTATGGTGTTTAACGCCGTTTTCAACATTATTTCGGTTATATCGCGGCGGCCAGTGCACCTTTCCACTTTCCATGCTTTCCTGGAGTTACCAACACTATGGACAGTATTTTTTCAAAGGTACTGGCTGCTTTCCCACATAATCATTGTCGAAACAAAGAGAGGAATGAATCCTGTCGCAATGACTATTATAAATCCTCGGAAAGAAATTGACAGAGCCAGGGATCGAACCAGCGACCCCCTGTTCTCAAGTCCCGTACGCTACCGACTGATCTACCGTGGCTCGGCGCCTCGAAGACATGAAAATCGGCCTAAATAACAGATGTAAAAATCAGTACGATTTTGAATACAAACTGCCAATGGGATGAAAATGAAATAAATCTGACCATTTATCAGACACAGACGTGCTCACTTTACGCAGTTTAAGGAAATATGACATAAAAAAGATGCGAATAACGACAAAGGCCACACCTCTCCTCTTAATGACATCAAGATAATTGACGTCATATCGTGGGTGGCATCAACCTACTGCTAGCTTGTTATTATCTAACCCTTAGGTTGCTAAGCGCGACCATAGGCGCTTCTGCGGACAGTGTAGATCAAGATCAGACTGCACAAAACGTGCAGTCTGATCTTTGATCTACACTGTCCGATACGTTTTTTTCTTTCTGGCGAAACCATCTTTGAAAATCGAAATATTTCGGGTTTTTTTTTATATTAACCTTTAGGCTGCTAAGCACGACTCACTGACCTTCTCCTGACAGCGTAGATCAAGATCAGACTGCATAGAACCTGCAGCCTAATTTTGGATCTACACTGTCCGATAAGGATATATCTTTCCTCCAAAAATACCCTTAAAATAGGACAATTTGAGTTTTTACCTATCGGCTTGAAATTTTTGTTTCATTTAGTTAGCAGTTTAAGGGCTAAAAGTGTTTCCGTTTTCCTCTTACGCTTTCCATGACATTTCCGGTCAAGAGTACGATGGGGTTTTTTTACCGCGTTTTTTTGTTCCTTTTATAATGCATCCAATTTGATTTTTACCTGTCCTCTCAAACAATTTCATTTTTCAGTTTTTTACATTGGCTCTCGAAACGATGATTGCAAATACTTACAATCTTATTTAGGTGTCGTATAAGTTGTGGCAAGGGAGAAATTTACCATAATGAACACGTCTACATTTGCCATTTTTCAAAATGCTTTGTATTGAAGTCATGTATAATGTTTATTTGTCTTGATTTCTCTTACTCGATCGTAAGTGTTCGAGATGCTCAAAGCTTAAACGTATGCTTTAACCCTTTACCGCATAATGCCGCCTTTTGAAAACATTGTGGGAAAAGGAGAAAATGCTGGTAAACAGCATTTCTCCTTTTCCCACAATGTTTTCTACCCTATTAAAGAAAAATTGTACCATTTCAGCCACACTGAAATTGTCGTCTGCAAATGCTTTCAATTTGGACAAGGCTAAAATTTTATCGTCTGGTAAAGGGTTAACCTTTGACATAACAATCACGTGTTATAACGACCCTGAGTTTTTAAATACATTTTTGGAAAAAGAGAAAATACAGCCTTTTCTCCTTTTGCCACAATACTTTAAACCTATTCAAAGACAAATCCCATCGACTGCGCCAAGATTTGTTTGTCGTCTGCGAATGCTTTCAATTCGTACAAGTATAAACTGTTGTCATGTGGTAGAGATTAAGAATGCTTGATCCACGTTTTGAGCATAATGGAAATAGTACAGCCGGCAAAAATAGAAGTGCGCCGCAATATCATAATTGATAACATCGATAATGCAACAAAGAATCGCCTACAGGTGGCGTGTTACGACATTTATCGATGACAAAGCGGGCTTCGTCTTCTTTTTCACAAATTCTTCGAAAAAATCTGGGAGATTTGCTTCCACTTAACTTTTCACCAGACGACAAAATTTTAGACTTGTCCCAATTGAAAGGATTTGCAGACGTGAAAGTAAATATGTCTGAAATGATGAGAGTTATATTTGGTGCGATAGAAAAAAAAAAAAATGTGGAAAATGGAGAAAATGCTGGTTAGCAGCATTTTCTCATTTTCCAAAAATATTTTTAAAATCCGTCTTTCTAAGGATCGACAAAACCCGGGGTTGTTTGGCACAGAGTTAATAAGCATGCAAAGGGAGAATATCCAGATTGTCTTACTGCTATCTTCGGATGGCCAATGCTATCATCAGTGTGAAATAAGCATGAAAAAAGATAACCAGTAGAAAACAGGGCCAGAAAAGGAGTTCTCATCACCGAACACAATCTGACATATGTGTTATATCTGTATGTCTGCATGCTGATCTGAGACCTTTCTGATTTTTGTCTGCTCTTTTGAATAACCAAACTCTTCACACAAGACAACTAAATTTAAACTCGACCATGAAAGGTATCATGCTGGTACCATATTACAGATACTTTTGTTGTTATAAACAGGGCTTGAGTGGTCGAAAGGATTTAATTGCAAGAAAACTCTAAGACTATATGTACTTCACACAAATGAGGTGTCTTCAAAAGAGATACAAATATTCAGGGCGGATACGTGAAGTTAGCTAGTGTTAGGGAAAAGTAAGAATACATGAACGACTACGTTCGCAAATATCACATTCCGTCTGGTATTTAACCCTTTATCTGTTAAATGTAAAAAAAAAATCTAGCCGATTAAAAAAAAAACCCAAATATTGCCATTACATAGTCTTTTTTTTTTTGGGGGGGGGGGGTATCTCCTTATCGGACAGTGTAGATCCGAGATCAGACTGCACAGAACATGCAGTCTGATTTTGATCTACACTGTCCGCAGCCTAAGGGTTAATCCTGATAATAATAAATACTCTCAGACCTGTTTAACCCTTTACCACACAATCAAGTGTTTTCACGGACCCGAGGAAGAAGAATTTTGAAAACATTGTTGGAAAAGGAGGAAATGCTGCTGGTAACCAGCATTTCCCCCTTTTTTCCCACGTTGTTTTCTTCCCTTTCTAAGACGAATTTCACTATTAACAATACATTTAATTTGTCGTCTGCAAATGCTTTCAATTTCAACAGGTCTACCAAGTTGTCGTCTGGTACAGACTTAGTTATATTTTAAAAAGTTGATTCTGTCTATCTACCGAACTACAGTGTAACAAATATCGGTCTAAAAGGAAACAGAATGGCATTTAAACATGTTTTGCAAGTACATTTTTCAAAACATCGGACAACGCCAACCAGGAATCAGATTCTATATTCTGTGCAGACCGACCTAGATGTACACTGCCCCAAAACAGCATCTTATGTTGTGCTTAACTCTAAATCAAACGAGAAAATTTTAGACTTCTCCAAATTCAAATGATTTGCAGACGACAAACTGAATAGTGACTAAAACCATGAAAGGTGTCTTTCATAGAGTAGAAAACATCGTGGAAAAAAGACAAAATGCTGGTTACCAGCATTTTCTCCTTCTCCCATGGTGTTTTCAAAAGCCATCCTCCTAGAAGTCGTTCAAAGCCGGGATAGTGTGGTAAAGGGTTAACACATTGTGGAATAGGCAATACTAATATACCAAGCCAGCTCGATAGACCAGTATATTGCTATATAATCAAAGGCTTTATATGGATCCGATTATCTCACAAAATGCCCAAAAAAGTAGACACAAGACCGCACTATACATTACATGTAGTCTGATCTTGATACTATCCGCAAAATCAACTTCATTCGCATATTGCACGGAAAGGATTACAATAGCTAGAAATGTAATAAAACTCTGCTCTCGGAAAAGTTCAGTTGTTTCCATTAGCTAAATTTTCTCGATATTGTAATCAATGAGCTCTGTAAACCGATATTCCAGCCTGCCTGCAGAAGGTCGCCATCAACAAATGGTATTAAAAACTCTAAAATCATGCATAAAACATGAGCACAGCGGATGGAAATTTAGACACTGTCTTCTCACACAAAAAATAACCAGGCCCATTCGCATATCACTCTCAAAGTTTCAATTAATAATCACATAACCAAAGTAGCCTGGTGCAAGTCGAAGAGAAAAACCGTCTACAAGTAGCAGGCAATGTAATACTACCTAGGACCAGTCAAATTGCAAAACGTTGCAATTAAATCTGTACATCAAGTTTTGCTTTAAAATGTTCTCAACGCCAGTGCTTTTGCGACAATAAAACAAACTGAAAAACTAAGGACAGAGTTGCAAACAAAACTGTCCAACAAAACACATTATTATCGGTGTACAATTAAATATTGTATCATAGGAAATAAAGTCTATGTTGCCACTTTCGTTTTTTCTGGCGTATGGGCACCGCGTCTTTAAACGTTTACCAAACAATTCCGACTTTTAACGACCCTGAGCAGCAAGGCTTTAGAAAACATTGTGGAGAAAAGGAGAAAATACTGGTAACCAGCATTTTCTCCTTTTTCCACAATGTTTTATACCCAGTCATAGAACTTGGGTTCATTTGTATAATTTAGAATATGTAGTCGGCAGATGTTTCGAATTCGGAAGAATCTGAAATTTATTGTTTTGTAAATGGCATTGGTCTAATTTGGGTGACTCCACTGTGTGTAGTGCAATGCGTCGTTTAATGCATTTAAATGAAAAAAAAAAAAAGATATACATACCGAGTTATAGGTTGTGTCCGCTTTGACGTACTACCTGCTCCTCTTCAGCATTGTAAAATGTTTACAATACCATGCAAATACAATTATTCAAGCCCACACATAAGAAATTTATTGAAAATAGCGCGGAAAAAGAGGCGAATGATGGCCCTGAACCAGATATCCAACGATGTAGAACATGGGGGCTGCATTTCGATAAACTGCGTAGATTTACGCAACGTTTTGACTTGATGCTTGTTTACCTTAACTGCAAATTTCGTGCGTACGCAATTTAGTGAAAGGCCACCCAGACCCCTCGGAAGGGACCACTTTTGGCTGATATACTATTATTGGAAAAAGAAAACTTTCAAAGAGGTCCGAAAGGTGATGCTACATACTCAAAAACATAAAAAAAAAAATGTAGACCTATTTCTTTAGGTTTAGAATACATTTAAGGTTTTCCGATATATCTCAAAACAAAATCTGACACCGTGAGAAAGCAATGTTTGACACACAATGGCCCTAAGCCATGATGTTCAAGACAGAGAGCTTCAAAGTTTTCTGCATTACTCAGACGAATCACCAATCCATCGAATTGGTGATTCGTAACCCCCACACTGTTCTTTTGGGGGAAAAAACTTTGAGAATGGATCACTCGATAATACAACGAAAGTATTTAAACTTTGAGCCTTGTGGTCCCCATAGCTACCCTATATTTAAAATTTTGCTATGTCCTACTTTTGGTTAAAGCAGTTCTCTTGGTCATGTGACCTGGACCTTTTGGACAAACTGTAAGTTCATCTACGTTTAAACTCAGTAGTCCGCTTTTGAAATTGAATTGGATCGGTTGGTTGGCCTATTTCTTCAAAAAGTTGTTGAAACATTTACACACAATCCCGATTTTGAACGACCCTGAGGAGGAAGGCTGTTGCTGGAAAGAAGAAAAAGCTGATAACCAGCATTTTCTCCTTTTTCCACAATGTTTTCTACCCTTTTACAGACAAATCCCATGATCTGACCCTCATTTAATTTCAACAAAATTCTGGACTTGTCCAAATTAAAAGCATTTTGTAGACAAGAATTTAAATGTGGCTTAAATGAGGGAATTTGGTTTTGATAAGGTAGTAAATACCGGGGAAAAGGAGGAAATGCTGATTACCAGCATTTTCTCCTTTTCCCACTGTGTTTTCAAAAGCAACAAAACTCGGGATTGTGTGATAAAGAATTAAAATAGAATAGCATAGTTTTTTTTTTTCCCAGTTCTGAAATAAGCCAGAACAGGATTGACCCCCATTTACTAAATAATTAAGTCTATCAATCATAGTGTAGTTAGTTTGAGGAGCAAACTCTCTTTTCCATTCTGCACTATCTTAAGACGATAAATGTGACTCACCTGAAGATTTGGGTGAGAACTTTTCTCTGTGTGCCGAGCATACCGCCAACAACCTGTATCCAAGGTCGAGGTCATAGCCTGGTTGAGCTGCTACACGACGAACAACCTGTGGAGGAGAGGAAATCGCTAAATTAGGGAACAAATTACGATATAACGCTCCAAGTATTTGTAAAGCTAAAACTAGAAATGTTGTTCCATTTCAGAGTTCAGGGGCAAATTTTCTTCTTTCATTATTCAAGCAGTGCGTCATTTCACGATTGAAATATTTGATATAAAGCGAGAAAACTTGAGAGAGTCTGATATTCAGTTGGGTGTTCATAACACAAGATGTCAAAATTTTGGTAAACAATTCTAACTCTGGCAGTGGATCAAACAGATCCTTATTTACGACTCGGCGTTTCCTTTCGTGCCCCGTGATACGTTAAATACGTTAAATCGTACCTGACATAACTACTCTATGAAAAGTCAATTGTATTACTTTAAGATTCTATTTTATCTAAATGTATTGCGTCTTTTGCCTCACTTTATTATATGTGTTCTTGCATGAAAATTTAAGCTTTTCTTGTTGCCGATAAATGTACAGCTGCCAATTAGAAAATTTTCTTTAGTGAAAAACTTTGTCGAAATACACCTATGTAGTTTAGGGACAGACCACGTGGGAGGCGAGTGCAATTGAATACGTAAGATCTTTCATTTTGCAAGTGAACAGCCATTGTTCGACAGTGCATGCTTGTTTAAACAGTTATAAATCATAATGTAGTTGCAGTCCTTTGATCACAACTTCTGCATTCCTTTCATCTAAGAGAGATATGGTGGCTAGGCGAAAATAAATCTGCATACCAACATTTAAAACTGATTTTCTTGATTATAATTAATAAGGTGCAAAATACGTAACAAAACCAAGCAGTCTCTATAACTACCTCATGAAGCGTGGTTCCCTGTATCATTGTAAGAAAGGGGCTGAGAGAACCAAAACAGCCTTTTAGCATGTAGTATTATTATTCGAAGAGGCGATTTTAAAAGACATATAAAATGTCGATTTGACTCGTAGATCTACCTTTAAGCATACACACGACAAAACAGCAACGGCCCTCAATGCAAAAGAGTTTTCACTAGATCTTTTCCAGTCTGACGAATACCCTACCTATTTCCTTGTCGCTCGACTAGAAAAAAAAAGAACAGGGTCGTAACTTCTGTTACAGTCGACCGATTACAACGAAATTTTCCAGGTGCATCAATTCCTATAGTTGGAAGTCTTCCATTAAAATTTCATTCAAACTGATCAAAACGGTGTTGGAGGAGATGGGGACACAAAAAATGCGTATACGGATGAACGGACAAACTGATCACAGTACACGTATATCCCCCAACTTCGGTGTGTGTGCGGGTGTGTAAGGTGGACAAACCACAAAGGCTGAAATGCTGGAAACTTCATGGGTACAGCTGACGATGTCAGCTTAACAGTATAACAGTAATAGGACTATGAATAACCTCCCGGTTTTCTTTAATTCGTAAATTTCGTACCGTGAAAAAAAAAAACTCTGGTTTAACAAAAATGGTTATTTGATTCTTCAAGTCGACCTGCAACATCATCAACTGGGAAATGGTCATAGAAGCCTGCCAAATTGCCATTACGATAAAATCTCCCAGCGATTTTACAAGATCACGTGACTTTTTTCCACCCTGGCAGTCCCCCAAGGACCAGCAAAGTCTTTTTGTCAAATCAATAATTATCAGGATTCATTATGTTATGAGATTTGCTGTCAATCTCAATTAGCAATATCCGTAATCGCTACAAAAAAGGTCACCATTCCTTTTGTCTGAAAATGCCTCGAAACGCCAAGACTCGAATTTCGTCTTAATCCTTAAGCTGCTACGCGCGACTCACTGACCTCTTGCGGACAGTGTAGATCAAGATCAGACTGCACAGAACGTGCAGTCTGATCTTGGATCTACACCGTCCGATAAGGAGATACCTTTCCTCCAAATATACCTTTGAAATAGGAAAATTTGGGCTTAAACTATCGGTTTAAAAGTTTCATTTCTTTTATTTAGCAGGATAAGGGTTAAATTTGGATACATCTTTAACTGTCCTTATCATTTTTGTTCATCTGTCAAAAAATGAACTCTTGCAGCGCCAAATCGACCTCTTTCCACGACTGATAATGCAGTCCACTGAAACCTAGAACGAGTTTTTATCGTATAAGCTTGCCCAAACAAGCAAGTCACATGGTTGCATGATCAGCCTGCACGATCTCTCGATCTATAGATACCGTCCATAAAAGCCCCTGTTTTAGCCTGTTGCGCTGACAGTGTTAAAATGTCAGCAAACAAATGAAGTGAGTCCCGATCTGGCAAAAGGGGGCTTAATGCATCTCCGTAATGGATGATACCGAGCAAGTCGTCGTGTTATTATGGATCCATAAAATCCATGTTGTCAAACAAGTGTCTAAATCATGAGGTAGACTGGTTCTTAGGCATACAGAGAATTGACCGTTAGCGAAAAGTTTCGGCCCAGGTCTGCCTGCGCGGACTGCGCAGGCTGACCTGGGTCGATTTTTTTCGCAGATGCATTAAGGACCCTTTTCACAGAGTATGGTTCAAAATCACCCAGCTATACTGCTTAAATTTATTTTTTAGGTCGTCAAAAGTCATAATTATGTTTGCAAAAATTATCGTATAATTTTAAATTTTGAATGCCATAGAGTACATAAACGTGATCATTACTACTGGCTGGGCACCACTTTTACGAAGAAAAAAGGATAATGCATTTCGATACATGACAACGAGGCCAGAAAAGTATCACCAAACGCAGTGAAAAATACAATCAGTTACACGCAATCGACCCCATAAATACAACGGAAAATTTCTTTATATGGAGTATTTCGAGATTACAATGTTGTTACACAGCAAGTGTCAATATTGGAAAGGTCTATCTTTTAAAAGCTATGCTACAGCCTGTATATATCAAACACAGCAATGTCCAATTCACTTAAAGGCCGTCTCGGGAGAGAAATAAACCATTTCTACAGAAATACAGAGATGGCAGACCTTCCCAAATCATCAATTTCCCAGATATCAATTCGGAGTATGACTACAGCATCTGTGAAATTAGCCAATCAAATGAACATCGGATGGTTCCCGAAGTTTACAATGTGTCAATAACTGTCACTGGGTTCAATATTCACGCGTTAACCGAAGTTACGTTATCTTTCTTTGTTTCTTATGCCACGATTTTGATGACTAGATGCTTAGGACAGAATGGAGAAGAGCACACTAACCTCGTTATCTGTTAAACAAAATAAAAGAGGGCCATGGTGGCACTGTATCGCTCATACATGCCCAGACATTACACTTCAGAGCTCATTGGTGTGAAAAAGAAGATTTTCAAAGTTTTCTTCGTGTAAGCCAACGTGAAGCTTGTGAACCCCAGGGCGGAACCATTTTTTACCACAGGGCTATCATTACTTGAATCCTGGTGGAGGTTCACAGGATAAAGGGACGGTATGAATAATACAGGTCTAAGCCGTTGTGGTTAAAAATGAGACTATTTTCAAAGTTTCCTCGATATATAGTCCATATTCAACATGAGACCCCAAAGGCGGGGCAAATGTCTATCCCATGGCTAAATTTTGAACAAATTTGGAAGTGATCCACGAGATAAAGCTATGTGCCGAATTTGGTAGCCACATGATTTGTGGATAGAAGCAAGAAGATTTTTAAGATAAAGAAGCACGTGTTAAGTTTATGACCAACAGGCTTCGGCCAATTTAGACACTGGGGCTTTCAATTAAAACAAGTTCGGAAGAGGTAAAATAGATGAAAACACTCACAAAATATTACAACTGCAGCTCACAAACAAACTATAAGAGTTTTTTCGTTTTACTACATATACTTTTCACTATATAAGCCAGTGGAAAAATTGTGACTTGTTTTCTTGAGTTAATTTTGACCCAAGGGCTATAATTTGCACACTGTTAGTAGAGGTCCACTAGATAAATATACATGCAACATTTGGTAGCCTCAGGTCTTATGGTTAGGAACGAGAATATTTTTGAAGGTTTCACTCTGTAAGCCCCTGTAAAACGTGACGAGTGACTTCCGGCACGGGGCTAATTCTGACCCCAGGGCTATATTTTAAACATTCTTGCAAAAGGTCCACTAGATAAGGCTAATCCAAAGTTTGAACATTGGTAGCCCTTGGCCTTATGGTTAGGAACGAGAAGATTGTTAAAGTTTTTTCTATATAAGCCCATGTAAAACTTGTGACCCCCTGAGGCGGGGCCAATTTTGACCCCAGGATGTATTTTTATCAATTTGATGGAGGTGCATTAGATGAAGCTTAATGGTAAATGTGGTAGCCCTAGTCCTTAAGGTTAGGAATAAGACGTTTTTTTTTTAGGTTTTTACTATCTAAGCCCATGTAAAACTTGTGACCCCTGCGGTGGGGCCAATTTTGACCCCAGGGCTATAATTTGAAGAATCTTGGTAGAGGTCCATTAGATGAAGCTTCATGCCAAATTTGGTAGTCCTAACCCTTATGGTTTCAGTCAGGTAGATTTTCAAAGATTTTCAATATTTTTCACTTTCGTTGCCATGGAGTTTTTCCTAGAATCAGATTCTTAAGAAAAAAAATCTGAAGAGGACCAAAGCAGGATCATTTCTGGTCAAAACTGGATGAGCAGTTTCAAGGAAGATGTTCGAAATAAACGTTAACACACGGATGAACTGACCGACGTACGGACGCACAGCGGACACAGGGTCATGACATAAGCTCACTTGCTTTGGGACAGTGGAGCTAAAAAAACTGATTTTTTTTTGCAGCGGATCTCGCTTCTATAACTTTCATCATTGCTAGGTTATTTTAGCCCGGTCTAAGTTTTGTATGTCTACGAGCGTATCTAAAGGGAAAATTAATTATGATGAAAGTTTCGATTCTGTGCTCTCCAGAGTTAAGAAAGCCTTGCCGTTGCATAACCAATACTCAGTGAATACCAAATGTCCTTGTTTTGCCGAACCGTCCAGTAACAGATAGGCCAAATGTGGGTCTTTGCAGAAATGGTTTAAGATAAACTGTTACAGTATTCGGTCCATACAAGCCGCTTGGCTGCCTGAGAATAAATAAAACTCTCTGCCCATAGAAAGACTAATTTTAAGACTGCTGGCAATAGGAGAAATCGTTGAGAAATCGTTATAAAAGAGCATTTTATTCTTTTGCCGCGTTTTTACATCATACTCACAGTTTTTCCACTACGTATAATTCGTGTATTACATGAAACATTTGGTTTCGGGGTTAATGAGTTAAACGGCAGGTCATGTCCTTAAAAATGACAGTCATCTGACCTTTAATCAACAATATTCTATGGGTCTGATAAAGAACTGTCTGTTGCTATGTTTACACGGAAAAATGTTCAATAATTCCGGAGAGGAAGTTTCAGCTCTTGTTCCATACTGTCATTAATTGAACAATCATTGTCCACTGTGAGTTATATCTCAGCCAATCTCCATGGTTATTGATTGAAATCACATCTTTTACAAAACTCAATTATGGAGCTAGTCTGCTTTTTACAGATTTCCTGAATTAAACCAGTTACAGATATTTGAGGAGGAGACCACTGGGATTGGAAATATGCACTTTTCCTTCCAAGCTTAGTTTTGAATTGTGGTTAATATTTCATTTCTTTATGTCCTCCTTTACATTTAAGCCATGCTCCAGTAAACGGGGGTTAAATGCATCTCCGCCATCCATTATACCAAGCAGTCACTTAATCATGGACCCTTTAAAATCCATTTTGGTTCACAACCGACTGTAGCATGAGATAGACTGGTCCTTTGTCATTCAGAAAATTTAAAGAAAGCAAACAGTTTCGGCCCATGTCAGCTGCTGCTGTAAATGCATTAGGCCCTCTTTCCATAGAGCATAGTTCAATTGTTATTCATCTGGTGCTTTCCTGAGCCCCGGTAGAGTTGCTATTGCGCGCAGGAGTTGAGTATTAATTCTGGTTTGCCCATTGGTTAGAGTATCGGACTCATGGCCTGGTGGTTGCGAGTTCGACACTCGATTGAGGCAAACTTTCCTTCCGGCGATATATCGCCTCTCACCTCTGATTCATGTGAGAAAAATAGTCAGTTGCTTGGAAAGTTGTGTCAGTACTGGTGTGAGAAAGCCAGGACACACATTCATGATATGATTCTCCTAAAAGGGCGTTAAAATCCAATACAAACAAATCGCCAAAACACGCTTGCTGAGGTTATATAACACTCATTGCGAAAAAAGATTAATTCCTACTTCATCATTTCAACTTTATTATGTGGGAAAACAGCAAGTGGCTGGTACAGATTGATGACCGAAGTACACCGAGGTACAGAAAAGCCAGGAATACTTTGATATGGATACCCCCCCCCCCCCCTCAAAAAAAAAAAAAAAAAAAAAATGAGCAGCGCTCTGACAAAAGGGGATATAATGCATCCCCGTGATGCATCAAACAAAGCAAGTCATTACATAAGTACGGATCTATTTACTCCATTTTGTCCAACAACCGACTGAATCGTAAGGTAGAAACTTCCTTTGACTTACAGAAATTGACCAATAGCAAAATGTTTCGACCCATGTCAGCCTGCGCAGTCCGCCCAGGCTGACATGGGTTGATACCTTTTGGAGATACATTAAACCCTTTTTCACAGAGCATCGAAAACAATTCCGCCGAATTTGGCGATGAAAGTATAATTGAACTAAAATTTACGACACTTTTTTATTAGAGTTCCTCATAAATTATGATGTGCGACGCAGATACAAACGCACATTTTTTGTGCATCCTCGTCTTCATCTAGACCGTCCCCAGTGGCATCCTTTGTTGCAAGAGCAATGAAAGGTTTAACTTAGTGCCTCTGATACAGATTGCATTATGGAAAAGAAGAAAATGAAGAAAAAGCTCAAGTTCATACCCCACCCCATGCGTCGTTATCATCCCCAAAACACCCCCTGCATGACAATTTCCTTTCATGTCAAGCGAGTTGAAATTAATATAGCCTGTATCTTGATAGATAAAGATTCACACCATTTCGAAAAAAAAAAAACCTTTATCAGAGGACATCACCTTAGACTTATCCATACAGAAAGCATTTGCAGACGACCAATTAAATTTGGTTTAAACGAAGGGTTGTCTTGCAGATGGTTATAAAAACCATTTGCAAAATGGAAGGGAAATAACTGCTACCAGTGTTTACCTTTCAGAAGGACTTCTTCCAAAGGGTCATGAAAACAAGTCACGTGACGACTAAGCTAAGGGTTTGCAACTATGCAAAGAATATGGGCTGCCATCCTTTTGATCCAAGGTATTTTGCAAAGTGTGTCATCTCAGTATTGGCTTTCCATCTTATCTACCACCTAACTGTCTGTGTTGTATATAGCACTGTTATTTATTGCTGTTCGAGCTGTTTCGTGGACTCATGCGTTCGTTTGGGTGTCATGAAGCTATTCAAAATGCATCCAGACTATAATGAGAATCAGTTCCTCAAGATAGATCGAAGTACAATACTAAATTTATTTTGATCCCTCTTTGGGCAGATGTCCAACATCCGTGCTACCATATCTCGCCGCGTACCTCGAGCCAACTATTTAGTAAATAATGTCAATAATTTATACAAGACGAATTATCTATCGTCTGCTGAAGTCTGGTTTATACCGTAGGTATCGCAAAACAACCAGACAATCTTGCACTCTCCTTAATTGCGAATTCGATATAGGAATTCATTGAATGCCTCCCATTAGTGTAATAAACCACATCTTCTGGATGAAAAAGGGACTATTCAAGATGCCTAGCAGCCAATGAACTGATAAGTAATTTGTTTTCGTAATTTTTTCAACGATCAACGATGAAGTAGATGCGGAGAAGGGTTTTTCCTCAAAACAATGTTGATCTAAAGCACGCTATCAGAATCATTTATCAACAATCATAGTTACGTCGTCTTTGGCATCACATGGCTGAGGCTTAAACTAACAACCACCCGTTCACAAGGCGATCCTTCAACTCTCACGGCTCCATATACATGTGGGAAAATGAAAGCCTGTCATTCATTTGACGTCTATGTTACACGTAGTTTGCTTTGTTGAAACCGAAAAAAAAATAGGCAAGGAATCATTAATTAATAATTCAAGAGTTGCCACCCATTAAGAACGTGACCGAAGGCCCCCATTTTAATTAACATGATATGGAGGTTCAGTACGACAGTAAGTGCCATGTGAAAACATATTTACTGTATTACGATGCACCTTTTCGTACAGAACTCGCAGTCTGATCTTGGATCTATACGCTTGTTTAGTCAAGCTTACAAGATAGCAATCTTTCTCAGTTACAGTGAATTGTATTTTCAGCCTTCGATAGAGGTCGAAATTCGATATTTGCCGCTGAAAAGTTAAAATACGTAAAAGCAACCGCGCAACCATGGAGACACACATATTTTGGACCCAACGGAACTCCGTACAGTATTGTGTTGCAAAATAAACATAAAACAATAATCATCTTGACAGATTTTATTTTAGGGAGAAGAACATTAAGTTAAATGTTATGTAACAAAAGGTTATGTGGCAATAAAAATACTGCACGATGTAAATTGTGCTTCATTTAGCGATTGTTAATCCTTATCCTGCTAATCAGGATAAGGATTAATAAGCAATTTTCAAACTTAATTTTTGGAGAAAAAAAAAATGTAAATTCTATGCACGTCTCAGTACCATTCTACCTCATGATTCAGTTGGTTGTTAGACAAAATGGACCTTATGGATCCATAATTATGTGATGACTTTACTGTTTGACATAATGCATTCCGGAGATGCATTAAACCTCCTTCTCCCAGACCGCCCCTTACATTTATCGGAATATGAATGACTGCTGATTGAAGATCAGACGGCACATTCTGCTAGCTGAACTGTCAGCAAAGGCACCACTATACGCGAGAAGCACAGGCGTTCGCTTTTTGACGAACTTCGCTATCTATATAATGTAATTACATTACATAGATGGCGAAGTTCGTCACAAAACGAACGCCTGTGACGAGAAGTATTGGTGAACTGTGATGAGACAGTATTGTCTGCGATCCATACCGTTAGCAAAGGCACCATATTGCGCTCATCGCATGCCGCGGATTCATTGATTATTTTCTTAAAGGCTTTATACTAACAAAAGGTATAGATTCCTTTACGGTGATATACAAAGAAAGCTGTGACATTGTTGACGTACATTTTATTGCTTTCGGTCATCAAATGAACGAATTAACAATCTTTATCGACTGAAAAGAACTTCGCTCCCCTATTGTTCATGTAATAAGTACCGGTAAGTGACTGAAACATGCTATGAAACGAACATGGAAATCTTTGTTCAAGTATCTTAAAAGTATATTGGTTCATAAAAGGAGGGACTAGGTTGATTTAATTTGCAAGTTTTTCTTCACTAGAAATAAATTCAGAAAAATAAAATAGGTCAACAATAGTTCCCTTCAAAGAAAACATTAAGGGCCATACTCTGTGAGAAGGGGACTAAGTGCATAATACAAAAAAATATCGATCCATGGCAGCCTGCGCAGTCCACGCATGCTGACATGGGTCGAAACATTTTACTTTTTGTGAATTTTCTGCATGGAAAAGGATCATTCTACCTCATGATCCAGTCGGTAGTTAGTTGAAATGGACTTTATCGATCCATGATTATGTAATGACTTGCTTCGTATAATGCATCACGGAGATGCATTAAAACCCTTTTGCCAGAGCATGAATCATCGGTATTTTATTGTACAAGTACATTTACATAATTAATCAACAAGCATGACTTTGTATGGCCATGCAACAGAGTTTTTGAAAGAAGTCCTGTAGAAGGAGCAATTGCTTATAACAAGCTCTTTTTCCAACTTTCACTTCCTTTCTATTTATCCTGTGTGTCTACTGCACTTGATTCCAATTTGTCCAAAGCTAGCCTGTGAAGTAACGCACTAAAAAGACTTATTCCATGTCATAACCCAGGTAGGTATCCCATCATCATGCGGGCACTTGGCAATTCCATCATTTATGTATGTCATATTGCCGCATATAAAAGCGCAAAACAGACACGCATGTGAATTGTGTGAACTCGTATTTATCATGAAACTTTATGTTTTGATATTCGCAAGTCAAGTACGACCATATGAAACATGAGGGCCATGGCTGCCCTGTATCGCTCCACTTCCTAATTGATAAATGACTGATAGACGTAACACACAGATAGAGGCATGGAACCTTGAGAGTCCTGCAGTGTTATAACATTTCACAGACAAAAGAAACCACGTCTGCGCCCCTTACAAAATAGAGAAAAAATCATCTTTTTACATGGAAGTAAGATGTCTAATCAACATTTACAAAAAAATATCAATGAACTCTGGCAAAGGCTTTTGACAAGAAGATTTCCAAAAAATAAGCTTCACACAAATTGTGCTATGGCATGACTGATAAAGTGGAACAAATAATAAATTGCTGCAAACCTTGCTTTACATCAAATATTCAAAATATCTTAGCACAGCCTTGAATGGGAACTTTTCTGGTATTCATAACCCTACTTAGCCCTTTACCACACAATCCTTTTAACGACCCTAAGAAAAAAACTCTTTTGAAAACATTGTGGGAAAAGGTGAAAATGCTGGTTACCAGCATTTTCTCCTTTTCGCACATTTTTTTTCTACCTTATCAAAGACAAATTCCTTTATCTGAGCCACATTTAAATTGTCATTTGTTAATGCTTTCGATTTGGACAAGTCAAAAATTTTGTCGTTTGGTAAAGAGTTAACCAAAATATGGATCACAATCTCGTTTATCAAAAAAATATGGCAGAGGTCCCTTGAAGGATCAATTGATCCTGTACCAAACAATCCTGACTCCTGACTTTTAAAGACCTAGTGAAAAAAAAAGACTTTTGAAAACATTATGGTAACCAGCATTTTCTCCTTCTCCCATCATGTTTTCTACCCCATCAAATACAACTTCCACTACTTGAGCAACATTTAATTTGCCATCTGCAAACACCTTGGGTTTCAATACATCCTAAATTTTGACGTGTGGTGAAGTGTCAAGTCAGCTTGCATGGCTGCGGTTTTGGAGAAAAACATTCCAGAATACTGCAATGTTTTTTAGGTTTGTTATTGACATGACATTTGGAGTTTACAATGGAATCAAATTCCGCGAAAATATTTTGAAGGAGACTTTGGCAGAATGAATTCTGTGAAGTTTGGTCAAGTGCAGTAGTTTCCGAGACGATGTTTGAAACAAAAGTAAACACACGCAAGGATGCACGCACATTGGACACATGGCCACGATATAAGCTGGCTAGCCATTTTGCCAGAGGAGCTAAAAATGAAACAGGCCTTTCAGAGAAAATAAAAAAAAAAGTATGGAATAATTGACATCAAAGTTTGAATCGGGCAATTCGTGGATATATTATCAAAATCATATTGAAACTGATAGTTTTATGTCACTGATTAAAAAAACGTGATGATGTGATATTTAATTAAGTCTTCATAGTATATCATTTGCATTAATCTTACCAATAATTAGCACTATCGTGTAACACATCGCGACGTATAACCATTTACCAAACTGTTAAGAAGCGTGAGAAAAAGGCTTTCAAAAACGTTATGGGAAAAGGAGAAAATGCTTGCACCTAGCGTTTTCTCCTTTCTTCACAATGACTTATACCCTTTCAAAGACAAATCCCATCATTTAAGCCGCATTTTATTTAGCACCTGCGAATGCTTAGAGTTTTGACAAGTCAAAAATTGTGCCTTCTAGTAAAGAGTTAATTAACTATATAAGTATGGTACATGAATGTCACAAAGTCAACGGTATTCTACTTGACATTTAAACAAGGTGTCTATCTATCGTGCTTTCGAAGAACTACAAAACAGGAGACATTTATTAACTTTGTACCCAACGACAAAAATTTAGACTTGTCTAAAATGAAAGCACTGGCAGACGACATTTTACATGTGGCTCAAATGATAGAATTTGTCTTTGATAGGGTCGAAAACATTGAGGGAAAAGGAGAAAATGCTGGTTACCAGCATTTTCTCCTTTTCCCCCGATGTTTTCAAAAGTCTTCTACCTTTGGGTCGTTAAAACTCGGAATTGTGTGGTAAAGAGTTAACCCTTATCCTGCAAAATAAGTGAAATGAAACGTTCCAGCCGATAGTAAAAACCAAGGTTTTGTTACTTCAAAGGTATTTTTACGGGAAAGATATCTCCTTTTCGGACACTGTAGATCCAAGATCAGACTACACGTTCTGCGCAGTTGGATCTTGATCTACACTGTCCACAGAAGGTCTCTGAGTCGCGCGCAGCAGCCTAAGGGTTAAATCTTTTATTGCCAGATATATTAAGTTGAACTCTTTCGACGGCCGAAAGTGCAATTCACCGAAACTCAGACAAGTTTTCTTTTTCTTTCAAGCTTAACTTGCTACAAGCTTCCGGACGGTGTAGATCCAAGATCAGGCTGCACTTCCCGTGGAGTTTGATCTTAATCTATGCAGTCCGTAAGCTGAATTACCTGTAATGCTGAAAGTGCTAACACTTCAGCATATTGAATTCCCATCATGCCAGTGGTATTCTGTTAACTCTCAAGCTGCTAAACGTGACTCACTGACCTTTTGCGGATAGTGTAGATAAAGATCAGACTGTACAGAACGTGCAGTCTGATCTTGGATCTACACTGTCCGATAAGGAGATATTTTTCTCCTAAAAATAAGTTTAAAATAACATTATTCGGGTTGTTACTATAGGCTTGAAAATTACATTTAACTTTAGCAGGATAAGGGTTAACATATCGGAATCTATAAGCCAAACCCTTTAACCCTTTACCACACAATCCCGAGTTTTAACGACCTTACGAAAGAAACCTTTTGAAAACATTGTGGGAAAAGGAGAAAATGCTGGTAGCCAGCATTTTCTCCTTTACTCACAATGTTTTCTACCTCGTCAGAGAGCTTGAGCTGATCTTTACCAATTTAAAATTTGTCGTTTGCAGACATTTTGATTTTGGAAGCGTCTAAATCTTGCGGTCTGGGAAAGGGTTAAAACGTAGGCCTATCACTCTTGTGAAAGCAATACGCATCCTTAACCCTCGTTGTGTGAGATAAATAAAATGGACGTTTCAAATTAACCTTGCACAACAAATCTCGAGTTTTTAAGACCTACAGAAAGGAGGCTTTTAAAAACATTACGGGAAAACGTTGCGGGAAAAGGAGAAAATGCTGGTAACCAGCATTTTCTCCTTTATCCACACTGTTTTGTGCCTGGATTTGTGAAAAATTTCATCAATCTAGTCACATTTAAAATACGTCGTCTGCAACTGCTTGGAATCTGGACGACTTTAAAATTTTGTCGTCTGGTAAGTGCTAAGTGCTAAAGGTAAACATATTGAAATTTCAAAGGTATTTTTGTAAGTAATATCCGATCTTAATCTATGCAGGCCGCAAAAGCCCAGTGTTTTTGGCTTTGGCGCTGATAGGGCGAGGGGATCCTTTCTGGACGTAAAACACACACATTCTATAAAATGTCTAAAATGGAAGGGTCGAGATCAGACGGCACATTGCCTGAAATTGTAGATGGGGGGTCCTTGGGTTTATGATTCCACCTGTAGACAAAGCATCAGCTCAGAACCATTGCTAGACTGTGCATTCTAGTTTCTGGAAAATGAGACATGGTCTGTGAAAATATGGTTTAAAGCATCTGCGAAAAGTATCGACCCAGGTCAGCCTGCGCAGTCCGCGCAGGCTGACCTGTGTCGAAACTTTTTGATTTGGTGAATTTGCCTCATATCCAGGGACCACTTCACCTCATGATTCAGTCGTGTTACTGGACAAAATGGATTTTATGGATCCATAATCATGTGACGAATTGCTTGGTATGATGCACTACAGAGATGCATTAAACCCCCTTTTGCCAGAGTATGGTTCAAATTCATTGGGTTATTTATGTTGAAACTGCAGCAGTGATTTTTACGAAGAGAAACAGGCCAGAAAGCATCTCATTATCCTTACATACAATGCAGTACCTTAACTCTTTAACAAACGACAAAATGTATACTCGTCCAAATTGAAAGCATTTCCAGACGACAAAATAAACGTGATTCAAAAAATGAAATTTGTTTTGGGAAGGATGGAAAACAGTGTTGGAAAAGAACAAAATGCTGGTCACCAGCATTTTCAAAAGGCTCCTTTCTCAAGGTCGTTAAAAGTCGGGATTGTGTGGTAAAGGTTTAAAATAAATACCTACACGACAGAAATAGCCCCCACAATGCCGTTATATCTCTTTTTCATAACATTTTTTTTTTTTAATAAACAGCAGCAAAACCATTCAATTTAAAAAAAAAACCTGACACTTCACTTCAAATATTGCCATATTACGTAAAAGGTGTCATTCAATAAAACGTCGTTTATAATTGCAATTTTGTAATTTAAGGGCCATCCCTAAATGACTGTTTATTTTTTCTTTCAGGAAAAAAAGAGTTATGAGTTAACAGTAGCCAAGAAATTCAACTTGACTCTTTACCAAACGACAAAATTTTAGACTTGTCCAATTGAAAGCATTTGGAGACGACAATTTAAATGTCGCTCAAATGATGAAATTTGTCCTTGATAGGGTAAAAAAAATTGTGGGAAAGGGAAAAAATGGTGGTTACCATCTTATTTCTCCTTTTCCCACAACGTTTTCAGAAGGGGTCGTTAAAACAAGGGGTTTTGTGGTAAAGGGTTGAAAGATATTTAAAAAACAAAAGAACATAACCACATATCTTGACATTTAATGCAATACGGCTATTCAACAGTTTATAGAGACATTTTAACTTAAGCCCCTCATTTCATGCACGTCTGAAGCAGACGACCCACGAATAACTACATAAATACGATTTCATAACGCCAATAGATGCTTTGGAAAACATGGTGGTAAAAGAAGCAATTGCTTATAACAGTTGTTCCTTTTACCCACAGTATTTTTCATTCAGTTGAGATATGGCATCCTTATTACCAAGGAAAATTGCCCAGAGTACATTTTAGCGAGTTAGTCTCCCTGTCTCTCCAACAGTATTTCATACATGAGCCATGCTCTGGCAAAATGGGGCTTAATGGATCTCTGTGATATATGTATGATAGCAAGCAAGTATCACGGTATAATACATCTCTAATCTGTTTTGTATAACAACCCACTGTATAACGAGGTACACGGGTCCTTTGACATGTAGAAATTGGCCAAAAGCAAAAAGTTTCGGCCAGGTCAGCCTGCGCAAACTGCGCAGGCTGACCTAGGTCGATACTTATTGCAAACGCATTAAGCCCCCTTTTCATACCATGGCTCAATTATCTTTGGGGTTTCTTTTTCGACGTGCTTCAAATACGGCGTCAAAGGAATGCGTAAATGAGGAAATGAGGATAGGTAAAGATCTAGTAGATAGTAGGAAGGGGGAATGAGGGCGGGAGAAGTCTATTTCATGACATTTAAATTGTTTTCTTTTTTTTTCACATGTCCACCTACATAAGATCGCAATCTATCCTTCATTAACAGGCATAGCTGTATCATGTTCGAAGAAGACCGCCCGCGTAAGCCTGGTCCATATTCACCAACCACTCTTAAGAACATTATTTGTCTTATTCTCCAGAGTTTTCTAAATTTTAAACTAACACAACTTCAGATTTGATAAACCATTCGGTTTAGCCAATCAGAAGTTGTGTTACTTTCAAATTTAGAACATCCTGGAGAATAAGACTAAGAACGGTCTTGAAAATGGTTGGTGAGTACAGACCCTGTTCGTCTGCCTTTGCAAAGAGCCATACAACACTGAAGGTATTTAGTCTGGGAAAAGCAAGAAATGCGGAGGGTGTTTCCGCTCGTCGGTGAAAAAAAATGGGAAAGTGCTGGTAACCAGCATTTTCTCCTTTTTTACGACAATATTTCCCATCATTTCAAAGACAAATCTCACCACTGGTCCACAATTTATTTATCATCTACAAATGCGTTCAGTATGGAGTCTGAATTGTTGTCGTTTGACACAGTTAAAGCGTTCAGTTCACAAAGAAGTTTATCCCACCAATCAGTTCCAATCATTTTCATTGCTATTTATTGGGTTTGGTGGCCTTTAACCCTATACCAGATGACAAAATTTTAGCCTTGTCCAAACTGAAAGCATTTGCAGACGACAATTTCAATGTGGCTCAAATGGTGCAACTTTTCTTAGATAGGGTAGAAAACATTGTGGGAAAAGGAGAAAATGCTGGTTACCAGCATTTTCTCCTTTTCCCACAATGTTTTCAAAAGGCTTCTTTCCCAGGGGCGTCAAAAGGCGTCATTGTACGGTAAAGGGTTAATGTTAGATTTCGCTTATTTCGCTTACTGGTGGATTCGGAGAACAGGGAGAAAAAATCTACAGAGAAATTCTGACGTAACCTTTTAAATTATTATTTCAGTATCTAACACGGTATAGAATATGCAATGATGCCAGTTATTGCAACAAAATTAATACGTATCATAAATGCCATTTTCCCAACCATAAATCAAGATAAACAATGCATAGATATAATAAGTCATCAATTAGCCGACCAAAAAACAGCTTAAGAATCTGTTAACACGGAATCAGGGCAGAAACAACCTTTCCACTTTTTCCCATTGCCATTTTAACCCGAGTTTTCACGACCGTGATGAAGAAGTCGTTTGAAAACATTGTGGGAAAAGCTTTCTCCATTTCCCACGTTTTCTTCCCTTTCAAGAACGAATCCCATAGTCTGAGCCACAGAAGGGGCAGGTATCTTTGCTTCTTCTAGTGATGACATTCGACTCATAGCGGCAAATGTGTTTGCATATTTCACGCGAACAATAAAGATAATGGGCGCATTTCTCGGAATTTGCATAGCATTGTATTTGATTACGTAATTAACCAAGAATTGTATTTCCAGATGGCATAATTCACATGTAAATCAACACCGTTTAATCATAAAATTGGTTAGACATGTATGCACATCCTCCAAAGATTCATATCAAGCTTCGCGTGCGCACTGTCAGACCTGGAGTTTTAAGGTTTGATTTCCGCCGGAAAATTGCCTCAATTCCAACAATGGCTTTGGAATAAGCTTTCAAACTTTTCTTCAGTGGTTCAAGACGTTTCCCGTCACACAGTACTTTTGAAAAGCTCCATGAATGTTACCGTTTACATGTACCGTATATAGTTCACATAACTATATGTATTCTTTTATCCTGGTCAAGATTATGAATCAGTATTGAACCAGCCAATTATCCTGACATTGTCGAGCGAATGCTTTCCTCGTTGACATCTGGAAAGTAGTGCGGTCATGGAACGCAAACGTTTCCATGAGGGGGGGCAGCCTTGACTAGAGTGGGCTTCCCCTTCAGGGAAACCCTAAGTTTCGGAAGACTTTCTAATTTTTTTCTCTCTCTTTTTTTTTTCAATTTTTTTTTTTGGTGGCATTTGTCGAAGGCAATGCCACTATGAGCTCAATACGACATTTTGAAAATCATGTATCGTAGTTTGTGCATAACCGAAGGAAGCAAACCCAATTAAAATCATTTTTTCTGAGACAAATAAGTGTTTCGATTGCACTCAGATATGAAATTGAAAATGGCGTATTACAATAAATTTGATTCGGCCATCGATCGTGGAAATACTTCCTTTTTTATCGAAAATAACTTGATCCGCGATGTCCTATAATGGCGTAATGATACACACATACCGTGCTTGTTCGTCCCAAAACCAGTTCGCTCCTGGGCTTATCCACCCCAGAGCTTGTTCGCTCGGACTTGTTCGTTCCACAAGATTGCACCCTTCTCTATCGGATTTTGCATGACAATATAGTAAGTTGACTTTTCAAGCGAATATTTTGAAACTATTTCTGATGTTCATTTTTCAAATTATTAATTCCACACATTGGCTCCCTTAACAAATGCCACACCAGCGTTTTCAACGCTTTGCTTAATGTTAGCGGTATCCAGAAGAGATTTCAACGCATTCTGGGATATTTTGATACACCCACTTTCAACTTATGAATTTTTGTTCATTACATTGATAAATACAGGTCAAGAAAAAACTGGGGAATTCTAATGCAGGTACAATAAACCGCCAAATAAGTGTACAAGAATTGGCTGAAGCGCCCACGACGACCTTGTTTCACCTAAATCCGGAGATGGAAACCATTCCGTCTTTATATGGCGTGCAACACACGGAAACGGGCCTTCGGACATATGCGTAAAAGTGTGACGTCGCAGATCAGCATATGAAGTCTGTGACTAATCCGAGACGACACTTCCCGTTTTTTGTGCGATTTTCTGTTTCATGAAAGTCTACTGTATGAAAAAATCTTAAGTAATCGTGAAGTGCCGTCTCGGATTAGCCTGTGCGGACTGCACAGGCTAATCCGGGGTGACACTTTACGCAAATATCCGAAGGTCTCATTTCGCATGTTGCGGGCCATATAATAGTTTATAATTTTATTTCATTTACTGTACATCGTTTAAGAGATAAGGTTTTACAGGACGGATCAATCACTGTCGATGAAATCGACCTAGAAATCGAACCATTACTTTCGCTATTATAAGGAAAATTCCAAGACTGCACTTATCAAAAGTTTCGAACCCGGACGTGAAAGGTCGACGCCCTATCCTTACAACATTATCTACAATTATGATTTATACTACGTCACGGGAAAAGGAATATATTATCAAAAATGTTTTATAGTGAGAGATGAAAGTGAAAAATATTCTGTTATGCAGATTTTGTGCACCGGTTATGAGCTCGAGAAATATATGCGCTAGAGATTTAATAAATTTCTAGTTTTCTCAAATGCACAATGCATGCGCAATCTGTTTACTAGTACCTGTATTACAGAATATACAGTTGAGGGGCGGTCTGGGGAGTGGAGTTTAATGCATGCCCGAAAAGTATTATAGCCTACCATGGAAGCTGTCGCACAATAAAAATCTATTTTGTCTAAAACCCGTCTGAAATATCAAGTAGAATGGTCCTTTGACATGCAGGTAATTTACAAACAGCAAAAAGTGTCGACTCGGGTTAGCCTGCGCAGTAAGTGCAGGCTAACCCGAGTCGAAACTGTTTGCAGATGCGTTAAACCACTTTTTCACAGAGCATGACTAACATGTAATAACTTCGACGTAACAGCAGTTTTATTTACACTACATAAAGTACCTACTGTTAAACATGAAATTAGCGGCTGTTCAAAAGGTCCCTGGAAGGCTCTAACATCGGAACACCATTCGAGAAGCTCACGAGCGGCACTTTGAAAAGCTCCAGGTGTATGCAAGTGCTGAAATTAGAAAAAAAAAGTAAGATAAAAGTATCATAAAATCGTTTTGAAAGAATTTTTATATATACAACGAATACCCAAGTCAATGTTCAACACCAGTGAAATTATGTTTAACCCTTTACCACATACACTATCCCGAGTTTTAAGGCAAAAGGCACGTGAAAACATTGTGAGGAAAGAAAAAAATGCTAATAACAAGCACTTTTTTTTTTCCTTTTCTCACTGTGTTTTCTTGACATATCAGGACAATCTATTAAATCGAGCCACATTTAATTTGTCGTCTGCAAATGCCTTCAGTTTCAATAAGTCTAAAATATTGTCGTTTGTTACAGAGTTAATTCTTCAAAGTTCAAACTTGTGCATATTGAAAGCATTTGCAGACGACAAATCAAATGCGACTCACATGATGGGATTTAAATATGAACTAGTAGAAAATATTGTGAGGAAAGAATCATTTGGTCAACATTTAATTTGTCGTCTGCAAACACTTTCAATTTGGAGAGGTCTATGTCGTCTGGTAGATCTTTTTGTATTTCAGTGGATTGTATTTTCAGCCGTCGATACAGGTCGAGTTATAAACTTGGCGCTGATACAGTTCAGAAAATGACTTACAAAGCAAGAACTCACTCCCGATGATCTGTATTTAAAAGCATTTTGAATGAAAAAACCCTCCTGAAAGAAGAAGATGGACAAAGATAAAACTTAAAAGCCAATTTAGATCTCTTTCTGTCCATAAATTCTTAAGTTCATTACAGTTTATTGAAGCTACAGTTTCCTTCCCGGGTAAAACATAATACCACTGTTTATAGTTAACCCTATACCACAAAAATCCCGAGTTTCTTTAAAAAGAAAGCTTTTGAAAACATTGTGTAAAAAGGAGAAAATGCTGGTAACCAGCATTTTCTCCTTTTACCACAATGTTTTCTATTGTTCTCAAAGTAAATTCAAATTTTTGAGTTACATTTATATTGTCATTTGCAAATGCTTTCAATTTGGAGCAGTCCAAAATTTCGGTCGTCTGGTAGAGAGTTAAAGTTTCTATACAAAAACAGAAAAGGGTGCAATCTTTTATTTGAAACTCGCAGAACATATAAAACGTTGATTGCACATTTAACAGATTCCCTTTCCTTTCAACTTGAATTAATATAAAATGCTAGCGGCGTGTTTGGGTGGGCCAAAACATCTATAAACTAGTGCAGATAAAACGCCGAGCTTCCATACCTTTTTTCACAATTTGCTCGTAAAACCGACAACTTAAAGCACTTAACACTTTACCACAAAATCCCATGTTTTAACGGCCCCGAAGAATAACGCTTTTTGAAAACGTCGCTGGAAAAGGAGATAATGTTGACATTTTCTCCTTTCTCCACATTGTTTTATATTATTTTTAAGGCAAATCTCAACATTATAGTAACTTTTTAATTCGTAGTCCCCAAGAGCTTTCGTTTTCGACAAGCTAAACATTTTGTCGTCTGGTAAAGAGTTAAACGCACTGCATCCTGCAGACGACAATTGATAAATCGATTGATTGATTGATTGATTGAATGGTGATTTACGCCGCTTTCAACAATATTTCAGTCATATCACGGTGATACCTCACATATTCACGTATTTCCTGGATTCCACCAGTACTAGGCTAGGGCTCTGAAGTGCCTTGCCCAAAGACACTCCCACGAAAAGCCCAGTGGATCCATGCAGTGAGGCTCGAACTCGGAGCCTCCAGTTCGCGAGTCCTACACTTTACCAATAGGCCACGCGGGACCCTAAAGACGACAATAAGTGTCTTGCGAAAACAGATCACTTTTGAATACATTATGACAAAAGGAGACCTAGTTTTTGACCCGATGTAAACCATTTTCGACCACGTCAAAGATACCATCTAGACAAACATTTTGACCAACTTTCATGAGTATTGGTCCCAAACAGTAGCCTGTAGGGTGTACACAGGTTTTTTTTTCCAAGATTTGACTAAGTGACCCACTTTTTTGATCGGACATGACTAAGTTTTCAAACTTGTCCAAGATATTATGAAGACAAACATTCTGACTAATTTTCATGAGTATTGGACAAAAAATGCATCAGAAACACATTAGAGCATTCGAATTCAATTTTCTCGGGGTTTTGGACGAAACATCCCCCTCTAAGACGGGGAATGGTGGGGGGGGGGGGGGGCCAAAGACCCCCTCTGGTGTTCTCCACTCATAGACGCCTGCGGCATTTGGGGGATGCCTTTGGAGTTTTATGGAGCTAGACACTTTTCAAGGAGGGCCCGGCTTCGTGTAATGATCGCTTATGTATTCCGTTACCTATCTGTATACGAGAGACACCGGTGTAGTGGTAGAGCGTTGCCCTCTCACATCAGGGGCTCCGGGTTCGAATCCCGTGATGAGCGGGGTTCGAGCTTCCCACTTCATGGCACGAATACTGATGAACTCTTTACTAAACGACAAAATTTTAGACTCGTCCAAATTGAAAGCATTTGCAGACGACAAAATAAATGTGTCTCAAACATTAAAAGCTGTTTCAGGAAGGGTTGACAGCATTTTCTCCTTTTCCCACAATGTTTTCAAAAGGCTTCTTTCTCAGGTTCATTTAAACTAGAGATTATGTGGTAAAGGATTAACCCTTTCCCAAACAAGCCCTGGTTTTCACGTGTCTGCAGTACAAGTCTTTAGAAAACACTGTGGGAAAAGGAGAAATTGCTCGTAACGAGCAATTTCTCCTTTTCCCACATTGTTTTCTACCCTTTTTGAGAACTTTCTGTTATTTTCATCAAATTTAAAATTGTCGTCTGCAAACTCTTTCAATTTGGACCAGTCCAAAATTTGTCGTTTGGGAAAGGGTTAAGCTTTCCAGGAAGCTATCATCAAAAGTAATTAATATAAGTTGTAAGAACTTGTTTCACAATCGATGAAAAAAAAAAAACTTAAAAACTAGCACTATCTGTATACGGAAGACATGGCACGTGGTTGGTCCAATTAACAACCCAATGTCTTTAAATAGAGCGAAGTGATATTTTGAGGTAATTGAAATTTTGATGAGGCAGATAATGTAATTATAATCAAAAATTTACATGCCATGTCAGCTCCTCAGTTCTTTATGACATAAAATGTCAACACTCGTAATTATTAACCACCAGAAACTAGGACCCTTTATAAACCCTTTACATGTACTACATGGATCGCGAGTGTAAACGACCCTGAGGGAGGCTTTTAAGAAGAAAAGATTAAGAAAAGGAGACAAAGCTGATAACCAGCATTGACGCCTTTTTTTCACAATGTTTTCTACATTTTTTAAGACTAGCGTAATCATTTCCGCCACACCAAACTTGTCAACTGTCAATGCCTTCGAATTTGGCAGGCCAAAATTGATTCGTTTAGTACGGTTAACCCTGGCATTATCGGCTGAAGACATTGCGTGTCTTGCTGCAGATATATTCTGAAAATTATGCAAAATGCGAAGGAAAGAAGGAAACAATGTTCGTATTGCTATATCAAAATTACCGCTGAAAGCGGCTGTGTCAAACCCATAGTCAAAACAGGAAAATTATTTACATTGGTTCATGAACGCCTAGAACAATTCCTTGAATACAACCATGTCGCTGTACACTTGTTTCGACGATGGTTATGTGGAAAAGCAGCCAGTTGCTTAGAAACACTATTTAAGAAAGTACGAATATGTGCACTGGCCCCCGCGACATAAGTAAAATAGTATTTAAACAAGAGGGCCATGATGGCCCTGGACGCTCACCTGAGTCGATAGGCGAAATTCACTCAACGTGATAAATTCAATTTCTGACCAATTGTCAGGTCAATTGAGCTTAAAATGTGGCCTCTAGAGTGTCCACAAGGAATTTCCGTAAGTTGACCTAGTGACCTAATTTATCACCCCACGTGACCCAATTTAGAACTCATCAAAAAATTTATCAAGACAAACATTCTGAACAGTTGTCAAGTTAATTGAGCAATAAATGTGGCCTCTAGAGTGCCCACAAAGTGTTTCTTAAATTTGACACAGTAACCTAGTTTATGACCCCAGCTGATCCAATTTCAACCTCACCCAATATTTCATCAAGACAAACATTCTGACCAACTTTCAAGTCAATTGAACAAGAAATGTGACCTCTAGAGTGCCCTAAAGGTATTTCTTTAATTAGACCTAGTGACCAAGATTATGAGCCCAGGTGACCCAATTTTAAAGTCATCCTAGATTTCATCAAGACAAACATTTTGACCAATTTTCAAATCAATTGAACAATAAATGTGGCCTCTAGAGTGCCCACAAGGTATTTCTTTAATTTGACCTAGTGACCTAATTTAAGACCCCACATGACCCAAATTCGGAATCATGTGAGATTTTATCAAGAAAAACGTTCTGACCAATTTTCAAGTCAATTGAGCCAAAAATGTGGCCTCTATAGTGCCCACAAGGTATTACTTTAATTTGAACTAGTGACCTAGTTTATGATCCCAGATGACCCAAATCCAAACTCATATAAGATTTTATCAAGGCAAACATTCTGACCAAATTTCAGGTCATTTGAGCAATGATTGTGGCCTCTAGAGTGCCCACAAGGTATTTCTTTAATTTGACCTAGTGACCTAGTTTATGACCCCAAGTGACCCAATTTCGAACTGACTGAACATGTTGTGCTCAGGTGGGCTAACAAACTTAGAACAGGTTCACTACATACCAAATAACAAAGCTCTATGCCTTCAAGGTTTAGAAAAGAAGAATTTTAAAGTTTTCCTTCTTTGTTCCTATGTTCGAACTTGTGACCCCCGGGGCAGGGCCAGTTTTGACCCCAGGGGCATCGTATGAAGAAACTTGGTAGAGGTCTACTAGGAGATGCTACATACCAAATATCAAAGCTCTACGCCTTCCAGTTTCAGAGAAGAAGAATTTTAAAGTTTTCCTTCTTTGTTCCTATGTTAGAACTTGTGACCCCCGGGGCGGGGCCAGTTTTGACCCCAGGGGGATCATATGAACAAAATTGGTAGAGGTCCACTGGGAGATGCTAGATGCCAAATATCAAAGCTCCACGCCTACCAGTTTCAGAGAAGAAGAATTTTAAAGTTTTCCTTCTTTGTTCCTATGTTCGAAACTTGTGATCCCCCGGGCGGGGCCATTTTTGACCCCAGGGGCATCGTATGAACAAAGTAGGTAGAGGTCCGCTAGGACATGCTACATACCAAATATCAAAGCTCTACGCCTTCCAATTTCAGAGAAGAAGAATTTTAAAGTTTTCCTTCTTTGTTCCTATGTTCAAAACTTGTGATCCCCGGGGCGGGGCCAGTTTTGACCCCAGGGGCATCATATGAACCAACTTGGTAGAGGTCCACTAGGAGATGCCAGATGCCAAATATCAAAGCTCCACGCCTACCAGTTTCAGAGAAGAAGAATTCTAAAGTTTTCCTTCTTTGTTCCTATGTTCGAACTTGTGACCCCCAGGGGCATCATATGAACAAACTTGGTAGAGGTCCACTAGGAGATGCTACATACCAAATATCAAAGCTCTACGCCTTCTAGAATCAGAGAAGAAGATTTTTAAAGTTTTCCTTCTTTGTTCCTATGTTCAAAACTTGTGACCCCCGGGGCGGGGCCAGTTTTGACCCCAGGGACATCATATGAACAAACTTGGTAGCGGTCCACTAGGAGATGCTAGATGCCAAATATCAAAGCTCCACGCGTTCCAGTTTCAGAGAAGAAGAATTTTAAAGTTTTCCTTTTTTGTTCCTATGTTCGAACTTGTGACCCCTGGGGCGGGGCCACTTTTGGCCCCAGGGGCATCATATGAAGAAACTTGGTAGAGGTCCACTAGGAGATGCTACATATCAAATATCAAAGCTCTACGCCTTCTAGAATCAGAGAAGAAGATTTTTAAAGTTTTCCTTCTTTGTTCCTATGTTCAAAACTTGTGACCCCCGGGGCAGGGCCAGTTTTGACCCCAGGGACATCATATGAACAAACTTGGTAGCAGTCCACTAGGAGATGCTAGATGCCAAATATCAAAGCTCCACGCCTTCCAGTTTCAGAGAAGAAGAATTTTAAAGTTTTCCTTTTTTGTTCCTATGTTCGAACTTGTGACCCCCGGGGCGGGGCCACTTTTGACCCCAGGGGCATCATATGAACAAACTTGGTAGAGGTCCACTAGGAGATGCTACGTACCAAATATCAAAGCTCTACGCCTTCTAGAATCAGAGAAGAAGATTTTCAAAGATTTTCCTATTTTTTTCATTTCTGTTGCCATGGCAACCAGAGTTCTGGGTGGAATTCAATCTCTTGAACAACTTTGGTAGAGCTTTACCTAAGGAACATCCCTGCCAAGTTTCATCAAGATTGGCCCAGCGGTTTAGGAGGAGAAGATGTTTAAAGGAATTGTGGACAGACGGACAGACGGACGCCGGACAACGACCCATCACAATACCTCACCTTAGCACTTTGTGTTTAGGTGAGCTAAAAAGCGTTCAGCGACCTAATAGCAAATAAACAATCTAACGGCATATAGTGCACTGTCCACAAAAGATAAGGCTGCGCATTCTTGTATTTCGTTTGATGGGCGGTTGCATCAGTTTTTTCAGACATATCACACGCGAAAGCTCAATTATTTATGCGTTTCTGGGCTTTATCAGAACAGGGCTGGGGGCCCTGAAATGCTTGCCCAATGACACTACCGGTGACATGAAAAGCGGACATCGAATCAGAAAGCCTTCAATCTTTACAGCACGACAAAATTCCAGACTTGTTCAAACTGAATGCATTTGAGCCGTGCTGTGGCAAAACGTGGCTTAATGCATCTTGGTAATGGATGATACCAAGCAAATCGTCATGTTATCCAAAAAATCCGTTTTGTTGAACAACTGTCTAAATCATGAGGCACACTGGTTCCTTGACATACAGAAAATTGACAAATATCGAAAAGTTTCGGCACAGGTCAGCCTGCGCGAATTGCGCAGACTGACCTGAGTCGATACTTTTCGCAGATGCATTAAGCCCTCTTTCCACACAGCACGGCTCTTTTGAAAAAAAAAAAGCTTAATGTGGCTCAAGTGATAGGGATAAGCTTTGAAAAAAAAAAAAAAATAGAGGAAAAGGAGAAAATGCTTTTATCTTTCACTGTTTTCAGAAGTTTTTATAATTATGCTATCACCCTTTACAAAACAGTAACATTTTTTGACTCGCCCAGTATTTCAAGAACTCGCCGACGACAAATTAATGGTTGCTCGATTAATGGGATCTGTCAGCAACAGGAAAGAAAAATGCTGGTTATCAGCATTTTCTTCTTTCCCACAATGTTTTCATAAGACTATCCGCAAAGTTCGTTGTAACTCGTAATTGTGTGACAAACTTCTTGCAATTTAAATATACTATATACACCTCTATTCAACATCAGTCCAAAACTCTTACATTTCTTTTTGTAAAGAAAATAATGACATTTTTGTGTACATTTCTTTTACAATTACTTACACTAAAAAAAAACGCACACCTTTGAAAAGCAAAGGGTGGTAGCCCATATTTACCTGAGTATAAAATTCATTACAAGGTTTTTACCTGTAATTTATAATGTTATCAGCTAATTAAACATTTTGTCTTACATAAACACTGGTTGACATATTTGTAGATTATTGTTTCGAAAATATACTTTAGGCAAATCGTGAGTTCGGAAAAAACTTCCAAATATTATGGTTATATCTGTACAAATCCGACATGACATTTTCACGAGTTTTACTGCACGAGTAAATCATTCGTCAATTTCCCCCCTTTGATGTCGCCGACAGATCAGTTAAACTTTTTACATGACGACATAGCGCTTGATTATTCTCATATTGAAAGCACTTGCATTTGACAAAACAAACGTGGCTAAAACCATGCGATCGAATATTAAAATGTTATAAAAATGGTAGAAAATATCGTGGGGGAAAAGACAAAAATACTGGTTACGAAAGTTCCCCCACCCACCCACTGCTTTCACAAACCTTCTTCTTCGTGGCCGAAGGGAATGGGATCGTTTTGTGAAGGGTAAAAAGTGTTGCGCAGGCTGAACTGGTCGATACTTTTTGAAGATGCATTAAGCCACCTTTTCACAGAACATGGCTGATATACTTTATAATTGATGGCGTATGAGTTTCAGCTAGATACGCTCCTGAAAGGTCCTGTAGGACATGCTGCCCTGAGCGTTGAGATGCTAAACCTATGAGCCTTGTAAATGCAATACGCGGAATGTTTAATCGATCTGAAAATCATTTGTATGACAGTGTTCAACGACCTTCTTTGATAAACAGGATGTAATAAATAAAACCAATGATTTAAGAAATTGTTCAATAAGGCAACAAAAAAAAAAATGAATAATTTTCAGATAAACTGCAGGCGGCATTTCTATATCTGTCCCAGGCTGAGCCAGCGTTCTTTTTTTTTTTAAACATTTGATTCTTTTACAGCCAATGGCGATTTAAATAGCTTTTGCAGACAGCGCAGATCAAGATCAGAGTGCACAGAAAGTGGAATCAGATCTTTGATCCACACCGCACGTTACCTTATGCTTCACTATGACAGTAACCATCTTTAAACGCGATACCAAATTTTGAAAAAAAGTCGAATTTGGTAAGTCAGCTATGGATCTTTACCAGAAGACAAAATTTTAGACCTGTGCAAAATGAAAGCATATCTATAGGGTATACAGATGACAAATCAAATGTGACTCAAAATGTTGAATCTTGTCTTGGAATGGATGGCAATCATTGATGGAAAAGGAGAAAATGCTGGTATCCAGTGTATTCGCCTTTCAAAAAGCCTTTTCCTGATGGTATTTTTTAACACGTGGTTCTTGTGTATAGGGTTATTTGCTGTACAGACAGAATGCACAAAAGCTCATTAGAATAATGATTTTAACTCATAGGCTGCTAGGTATTTTCAGGTAGTGTACCTTCCCCCCTCCCCCCCACCCCCGACACGTGGAGCTAATTTCACTGCCGTTATGTCTCCCAAACTATCGAATGGTGAAAGTCGATGACCAAGGTCTGCACATTCTGTGCGGTCAGATCTGCGTTTACACAATGCGCAAAAGTATCTTAAAAGCGCCTTTGGTTAGCCTGAGTCTAGGTACGAAGCATTTCTGAATCAGTCGTGATGTATGTAGGATTCTGGCATGAATTTGTTCCGTAATTATTTCTAAGTAACGTTAGAAAAAATAAAAGGACAAACGTGACGAGACTAGAACCAAGGCTGTCTTTCGCTCTTTACCAAATGGACAAATTTTAAGAACTATCAAATCTAAAAGCATTTGTACACGACAAATAAAAGGTGGCTCAAAGTTATAATTTGTCTTTGATAATGTAGAAAACAGTGTCGGAAAAGAAGAGAATGCTGGTCACCAGCATTTTCTCCTTTTCTGAAAATATTTTTAAAAGCCGTTTTCCTCAAGGTCTTTAAAATTCGGGATTGTTTGGTAAAAGGTTAGAGGCCCATAGAAGAAGTTGATAACATTCAAGGGAGAGTTATTAATCGTTATCCTGCTAAGCGCGACTCACTGACCTTTTGCGGACTGTGTAAATCAAGATCAGACTGCACAAAACGTGCAGTCTGATCTTGAATCTACACTGTCCGATAAGGAGATATTTTCACAAAAAAAATCTTTGAAATAGCAACATTTGGGTTTTTACTATCGCTTTGAAATTTATTTCATTTATTTAGCAGGTAAAGGGTTAAGAATAACGAAGACAGAGCATTTCTGCACTATCAGAATTTTGAATGTATAATGTCCTCAAGCAGATAGTGAGCGTATAAAACTTTCTGCTCTATCATGAGATTTCCAAAGCTTACGTCGCAATCTTATCTGATCCGAATTTCTCCACTGATCAAAGTCCACCTTAAGGAATGTCAAAATCGAAATTAAAAACTTGAATTTTTCAAGAGACAATGTATCAAACTGTTATCAGAACGTTTGATACAATTTTCTACTAAATTTGAGTAAAGAGTTGTCCGTGAATTGGTTTGGATTGAGAAAGGGTCGATCTCAACTGTCATTTAGAGACAAATTACTGAATAACATATCGCCTACCGGAGCAGCGCTGTAAGGGAAGCAAATCTTGCCGAACGGAATCATACAGAGTGACATATCCTTATTTCTAGCAGACTATTGGCAAAAAGACAGATTATCACATCTGATGCTATGAAAACAGATTATTAGCTTTACCAATCTGACCCTTTTTCTTTTTACTACTCCTTTTTTCTTTTCAGTGCTGTTTGTATTTTCAAGTTGGACATAAGGTTCGTGATGCATTATACCATGCAGTTCATCACATGAATTCATATGGATCCGTTAACCCTTTTAACCCTTTCCCAAACGACAAATTTCAGACTGGTCCAAATTGAAAGAGTTTGCAGACGACAATTTTAAATTTGATGAAAATGGCAGAAAGGTCTCAAGAAGGGCAGAAAACACTGGAAAAAGGAGAAATTGCTCGTTACGAGCAATTTCTCCTTTTCCCGCAGTGTTTTCAAAAGACTTGTACTGCAGACACGTGAAAACCAGGGCTTATTTGGGAAAGGGTTAAATCCATTTTCTACAACAAATGACAGAGTCCTGAGGTAGAATGGTTCTTGGACATGCAGAAAACTGACCAAAAGCAAAACGTTTCGGCTCAGGTCAGCCTGCGCGAACTGCGCAGGCTGACCCGAGTCGATACTTTTAGCAGATGTAAGCCCCTTTCTCAGAGAGCATGACTCACATACACTGACCTGGTTCGCAATGCAAAGAATTCGATTTAGATACTTTGCTTCATTTTCTTTATCTGTAACAGTACCTTTTATATAATTATAATTTATTTTTCCTGTATCTAATGGCCTTAAATGGACGAATGTAGCTCTTTAACCAAGGAGGACGGCTTTAGCAAACATTGTCGGAAAAGGAGAAAATGCTGGTTGCAAGCCTTTTCTCTTTTCGCATAGTGTTTTCTACCGTCTAAATAACAACTCCCATCATTTGAGCCAGATTTAATTTATGATCTGCGAACTATTTTCAATTTCGACAAGTCAAAAAAGTTGGTGTCGTGAGTTAATAAGTACATTATTATATCTATGTACAGTGACCCGCCCATCATTTGCAAAAGTTGGTACTGTGAAATGTTTCCATAGCCTAGATTTCGGATAGCTAAAATAATATATTCCAACAAACCTTCCCGAAGCCAATATTATTTTTTTAAAACTGAGCTTTGGTGTATGGAATAAATCAAGATGGCATAAGAAGTTTAAGACGAAACCAAAGATAATTTAATCCTTTACCATATAATCCCGAGTTTTAATGACCCCGAGGAAGAAGGCTTTTAAAAACATTGTGGAAAAAGGAGAAAATTCTGGTAACCAACATTTTCTCCTTTTCTCACAATGTTTTCTACTCTTTAACAGGCGAATTCCATTATTTAAGGCACTTTTTATTTGTCGTCTGCAAATGCTTTCAATTTGGACCATATTAAAATTTTGTCGTTTGGTAAAGAAATGACTCAGAGGAGAACGATAATCATAAAAGACTACACTAGTACAGGTTGTAGATACCCATCTGGTAGGACTAGTGGAAGGCTAGATTTAACCCTCAACATACTGAATAAATAAAAATAAAACTTTTTTCAACCGATATTAAGAACCCAAACATAGCTATTTCAGTTATTTTGGGGGGAAAATAGCTCCTTATCGGACAGTGAGATCAGATTGCGCATTCTGTGTAGTCTACTCTGATCTTGATCTATATTGTCCGCACAAGGTACTTGAGTCGCGCTGCTAAGGGTTAATGAAGGAAGGAAGATATCTGCATTGAACTGCAGGCTAAGGCCGGTAGCTCAGACTATAAGTACAATGCTTGAAACCACTAGGTCGCTCAAGGGGCTGGAATCCCAGGATCGGCCAGATTCTTTCCGAGGATTGATGATAGTCATAGCTACAGGACTCCTTCCTTTCTAACCGCTGATCATTGTTTTCACGATGGCTATGTGGGAAAAAATCCGGTGGCTTGGGGATAATACTGTGTTGAGTACTTGTATGTAAAAATCGAAGTGTGGATAGACGCACTGGCCGCCGCGATATAACTGAAATAATGTAGAAAACGGCGATAAAACCCATACATAGCATTGAACTGCACGGAAAATGTCTAACGAGATTAGACTAATTGCTATTCTGAAACTTTTCAAGTGTTCATAAGAGACACAAAAAAGGGAAAGACACCAAAAATGAATTCCTGGGATAATGGCAGACACCAGGAAAAGAAGTAATTGCTGAGAACCAAAAAAGCAGAACCACACGTCTCAAAATCTGTCTTCTTTCGAGTCTTGAAGTTTGGTACTTTGTGGTGCGGCAATTTCTCTCTTTCCTCTGAATATTTATAAATAGCTTGGGTGGCAGTAATTCAACAGCGGAAATGGGAGGGAGGACAAGATCAGGATGAGATAACACAACTTTTTTTTTAAAACCTAGATGCATCCAGGAGATATATTAACACTTTCCCAAAAATCCCATTTTTAACGACCCGAAGAAGACAGCTTTTGAAACCATTGTAGAAAAGAAGAAAATGCTGGTAACTAGCATTTTCTTCCTTTTCCCACAATGATTAATATCTCTTCAGAGACAAATGTCATTATTTGAGCCACATTTAATTTGTCGTCTGCCACTGCTTTGATTTTGGGCAAGTCTTCCTGCTTATTGTCTTGTCAAGAGTTAACTTGGCTGTGAGTATGGCTGGCTAGATACTGTTACGATACTTAAATCTGTTGTGTAAACATTCATGAAATGATCACCTAAATCTGACACGCTTAATTTGATATGAAAACTTCAAAACGCATGTTTTCAAAGATTCCCCGTAATTAAACCTATTTGTCATGTTGATGCACCTTCACTTTCTCTTTACCAGATGGTAAAAGTTTAGACTTGTCCACATTGAAAGCATTTGCAGACTATAAAATAAATGCTTCTCAAATAACGGCTTTGTCTTATAAAGTGTAGAAGACATTGTGGGGAAAAAAGAAAATGCTGGTTACCGGCGTTTTCTACTTTTCCCATGATGTTTTCAAAGGCCACCGTCTTCAGGGTCCTTAAAACACGTGACTGTTTGGTAGCGAGTAAGATGGCATTGAAAACGTTTATGATAAATGGGGCGCATTCTTCGACATTATCGTTTTCTCCAAATGCCAAAACTGTATCTTGACTCTGTCTTTATTCAGTTATGATTTACCATTAATGTCTATTTTCCTCCCGGACCTTTCAACCCCAGCGAACCTCTTACCTTGCAGCAAGCACACCATTTTTTAAAAAGGAACAAAAGTAGAGGTGTGCTCGGGACAAGCAATTTGTCCTTTTAGCACACTTTTTTCACTTGTATTGACACATATTCTTTTACCAAGCAATCATGTGCTTTCACGAACCTAATAAAGAAGTTTTTAGAAAACATTTTGGAAAAGGACAAAATCCTGGTAACCAGCACTTTCCCCAAAATGCTTTCTACCCCTTCATCTAGACAAACTTAATAATTTGAGCCAGGTTTAATTTGTTGTCTGCAAATGCTTTGAATCTGGATGAGACCAAAATTTTGCCGTTTGGTAAAATGTTATTTAATCTTGACACTTTTTCGGCGTGGCTGAATGCCCTGGTTTTTGACCTACTTTTTGGTATAATGAAATTGAATGAATAGACGGTAACTTGTGATTGGCCAAAAATGTGCATGTTGCAACGTTAAAATCAGTTCTCCGTTAAAAGCAGTTTTTGAAAAAAAAAAAAAAAAAACTGATTTTAACGGAGGACTTACAAACGTTAAAGTCAGATTTTGCCTTTAAAGTCATTTCCGTTAAAATCAGTTTTCACTTTTTACCTCCGTTAAAATCAACCGCCACACGCTAAAATCACCCATGTTTTTTTCTGGTAGTCTTTACAGACCAAAAGTGTTTTTATGTTCTCTTGACTCACATACTGATATATGTGGTACGCCTACATTCAGTTGTAATATTCTCCATACAAACACCTTTGAAAAAAGGTGTCATGTGCAAATTTTTCATGCCCCTAAAGGGAACTTTGGGGGTATAATGTAATCGGACTGAAAATATATATCTTGTTAAATCGAATTGGAGATTACTTTTTCAATAAAACGAAAAAGGGGCAATCGCGGTTGAATTTTTTTTTTTTTTTTTAACTATTTTTCTTTATTTTGAGCCACAATAAAAGTTTAAATATTCATTATCCTACTCCTGTTACGTCGTCTTTCTTTTTTTTGCAAGGTATTTCTTGTTTAAGTTGTGGGCAGCAGTTAAAGGAGTTAGGCCTAATAAGCCAAAGAAGTTTTCTATGTGGATGAACAAATAAAACTGAACATGATGTTCACAAACGGTATCAACACACCAGGATATAGACCTACCAAACCTGGCTTTAAACAACCCTTTCACAAACAATCCTAGGTGGAAAAGGGCTTTTGAAAACATTGTGGAGAAAGATGAAAACGCTGGTAACCTGAAAACCATTATATCATGGTAACCTGAAAACCATTATATCATGACAATACATTCGGAAAATTCTTAATCAAAACTTTAGCGCATTTCCAAGTTTTACATCATTCCAATTCAACTGAAGGTAGCAAATGCCCGCTGTGATTATAGCTCTTTTTAGAAATGCTAACGACGATGTACATGACCTGAATTCAAATGCAAGAAACAGTACTAGAGCTGATTACTGATAAGACTAGCTCACCGTGGGGGTGGGGGGTGGTGGTGTCAAATTTCACAAATCTGTATAAATTGACGGCTGGGAAAAATATGAGCGATTGACAGTTTCTGGACAAATCATACGATCCCGTAATGTCCTTGTATTCTACATCAGACGTAAAATTAACCCATGCTCATGACAGCATACTTTGTGAGATGTTTAAACTTAACTAGCACTAAGGCTTCTTTCTCCAGGCTGAAATATCCATTTACATTTGAACTACGTGTAGTTGCCACTCAAATGGGTTTACTCCGTCACAAAAAGCATTTTCTTTCACAGGTATGCTAATTGATGATGCTACAAATCAAAATATTTTTTTCCATCTAACTTGAATGTTTCAGACAACCTGATTGTTTCACCTTACATGATCAAAGGTAGATAAACGCTTTTGTAACAGAATGTTTTGAAGGGTTTTCATTCTTGTGGTGTGTTTTACAACAGTTATCCAACAAAATGTCACAACATCTTCTAAACTGATAAATAGCACTAAATTACCAGGTAGCTAACAAATTGGCATTCAAGATTCCTGTTGATAAAGAACTAAAAACACATCTTACCATGGCAAATTGTGCAGCCTTTGAAGTTAAAAGTTCAAGTGTTAGAACACCGAAAAGAAGATAATAAAGATAATGCAAACAGCATTGTTTTGGGGACTTTTTGACAGGAACTCTAAGCAAGCCAGGGCCAGCAATCTAATGTGATAATAACTGTTGGGACACCAGAGGGTAACACTAGAGCTTTTCTGTGTCATTTTTTCCACGATAAGTCCAAGTTGACCAGGGATAGCAATTTAGTGATTTTTGTGGCAGTTTTTTCACAATAACTCCAAGTTCACTAGGGCTTGCAAAAGTACTTTTTAAAACTGTTTTTTTTTCCCCCAACAATAACTTTAATTTGATTTGGGCTAGCAGTAGTGCTTTTTCAGACATTTTTTCCACAATAACTCCAAGTTCACAGGGGCCAAAAAACATTATTTTGTACCAGTACATGTAGCTCTTAGAGCTTTTTGTGGACAATTTTTCACAGTAACTACAAATTTACTCGGTCTAGCAATAGTGATTTTTGTGCAAATTTTCACATCTCAAGTTTACAAGGGCCATCAAGTGTTTTTTGTTGCCACTTTTACAGTAACTCTGAAGTTTAACAGGGCCATCAATGGTACTATTTTTTTAAACAAATATCTAAGCACACTAGAACTAACAAAGGTGTTTTTTGTTGACAATAACTGTTGTTAGCGCACTAGAGTCAACAACAATACTGCTTTGTGTAGAAGATTTTTACAATAACACAAAGTTCACAAGTTATCGATAATGCTTTTTGTGCACATGTTTTTGACAATATCCTAGTTCACCATAGCCAACAATAATGCTCTTTGTGAATAGTTATTTGGACAATAACCCTTATAAGCGCACAACGGCTAACATTTGTGCTTTTTGCGTACATGTTTTTGACAATAACTCATAGCGAACTCGGGCCAACAATAGAGCCTGTTGTGGAAACTTTTAAAGATTGGGCTGCTAAGAATGAGCTATCTTATCTTCGATGTGTGTTACTGGTTTGAATATTCTGGCCTAATCAGCCTTGACATTAGAATATGGGTCTTTGGAATGAACAGACAACACATCTTTAAACTGATCGTCAATTTTGCCGGAAACACTATCAATATATATTGTCCCAGACCTTCTTATGTTAACCTAGCAGTTTACTAGCTCTTTCCGTAGCATATTTCAGCTGCGAATCTGTCAAAGGCACGAAGACGTAGGAACACACTGATATCACTTAACAATTATAGTTAGGGACCACTACTGCTGCTATTTATATCTACAAACCTTTCCCCATTCAATTGCATGCAAAAAAAAAAATGACCCCTTCATGTATTTTTCTAAATTATGTGGATATATACACGTAAGTCAAATTATTATCTCTGTGTTGACATGCCTACAGGATTCACACACTTGTAACTATTTGTAAGAGCATATCAAAGACCTGTTGTCTTTTCTGACAATAGAAATGTACGTTGAGATTCACCCCAAAATTAAGCATACTTTCTGTTTATATAAAGAACCGTTTAGCGGTGAATACTTAAAACTGGAATTGCAACAGGACTATGGACAATGTAAGAGCTTGTGATGTGCCAGGTTTGTTTTTTTCTTTACTTGGACAGGAAACACATAAAGGTGTTAAGTATTTACCAAAAAAAAAACATACATTCCAAGTCTCCATCTGCTCGCATTTTGCAGGCTTACAATTCTTTTATATCTGAACTTATGTTGCATTCAGCCATTTTCTTTGCTGACATTAATACTTGTGAAAAATCCTTTCCAAATGACTTGTATTTTGTCAGAATGATTTGATAAATACATAATTGATGGATTTCCACTGTATCCAAGTACTAAAGACACACCAATTTACCTACACGTGCAACCCTGAAGTCAGGGCCAGTGCTTATAAAACTTTTTTGTCATGCCCAACGCAGCTGAGCATGGAATTTCACATTTGAATAGAGGATATCTGTGTTTTTCGGGGAAAGATCGGCCACTCGTGAAAATATTACCGATGATGTTCACTCGATGAAATAAATTTCGATCTTTCATCAAAATCCAGTACAGTTGTTTTCGGTAATTCCCCGTGGCGTACCCCACTCACACAACACATTACAATATTACGTAAAGCGCGAGCAATATAGCGTAAATTACGTCATATTTCCATACATTTGAATGACACGCGCTGATTCACTCTCTTGCACTACGGATCATTCCCATTCACCTCTGTAGTTGGCTCAGAAAGTAGTCCGTCATCACGTGATATTTTCGTCACATGACCTTAACTCAAAATGGCGACACAAACGCCGGTGAAAGAAAGGCCAATCGATTGTTTTGTGTGCTGTTCAAACAACATACGGCCAATCAGACTTAGTGGTATGAAATGTGAAAAAGAGGGATTTTCTGAAAAGCTTAAATGTCTTTTAAAGGACGATAACTTGTTTTTTAATTTTGTTTAAATTGTCATCATTCATGGGAGTAGCCATTTTTTTTTTTTTTACAATTGGCGTAAAATTCTGATCAGTTAAGAAGCTTGAAAAAATAGTTCCATTGTATACAGGTAAATTCATCAGTTTGAATGCACCTATAATGTATCCGGAATCATATTTCCTTTGTCTACTTTATTATGTTACACATGAAACAGTTGAACAGTAACAAAACATGTTTTCCTCGGTTTGACAAGATTCTTGTCATTTAGCCCGTTGCAGAGATGTATGGTGAGAGTAACGAACAACAACTCTGCTCGGAGATTGGCGCTGATTACCTAGGTAACTAGTGCGCGGAATCTACTGTTTCCGCCTTAAATTGAAGAGTTAGAAAAGATAAAATCGGCAATTTTCACTGGTCGTAACCATAAAATATCAAACCATAATCCACCATTATTTCTCGATAATCTACCGAAAAACATTAAATAATACACATGTAGTAACTTAATACATCCAGTCTTGTAAATTGTTACATTCTAGAGCTTTTCATTCTATCTTCTTATTGAATTCAAGTCCAAAGTACAAATTCTCTTACCTGAAGTAGGCCTAATAATTCAAAATTTGAGCACTAACTCAGTTGAGCAGGAACTGAAATTTTATAAGCACTAGCCCTGTTCACATTACTTGCACGACATCTATACTTTACTAATGGAATATAATTACTTACACGTAAACATGGTTTTGCGTGATCTCCAGAGCTGGTATGTTTTTACTTGCCCAGGCTATTTACTTCAAGAGTATTTAGACTTAGGTATGTAATTATGCATTCACATGATTCCATAAGTAAACTCAATTTTAACACAAGTAAATGTGAGCAGTAAATGGTGCCCAAGTCTTCGTCATTTCTGGATGAGTGCAGTTATACAGGCTTCTTTTCTGTTCTTAAACGCTGCTTTAGCTTTTTTCTTTGCGGCCATTTGTAAGTGGACGACGTATTTCAAAAGACATGTTACTTTGTCACAAAAATGGCATTGGATTAATTTTTGGCCTTAAGCTTGGCTTGCTAAGCCTAAAGCCATACGAATCGTATACCAAAATAATGAGCTTATTCATATCTGCAAATTCGTGCGCATGGCAGTGAAAGAAACAATCAGCAAAACTCGCTGATCGTTGACCGTACTTTTAAATGTAGGTACGCAATCGACCGAGTTGTGACGAGTGCTGTTGCCGAGCACTAATCGGGATCATTCGTTTGTCCTTTTTCTAAACACCATGTGAATGACAAATAATGATAGCGTATTTTACTCAGACGGTGTGCTCTTTCTCGGAAAAAGTTGTCTCAAAACATTGGTAAGATTTTAATTTTCGTAAAATTACTGAGCATCTCGTGTCTGAAATTATATTTAGCTGAAATATTGGCTATTGGCTGTGAAACTGCAGAAAACCTTGTAGGAAAAAAAAAAAGACAGCATTTTCTTCTTTTTCCAAAAGGTTTTCATGAGGCTATATCCTTAGAGTCCTTAAAATTTGGGGTTGTGTGGTAAAGAGTTAAGTCATTGGTTGGCGTTTTATACTGAAGATCAGACTTGACATTCTGTGCAATCTGATTTTGATCTCCATGGGTGTTTAGGCTGATATGGGCCTAAACTTTTTGCTTTTGGCAAATTTTCTGCATGTCAAAGTACAGTGTACCTCATTATTCAGTCGGTTGTTCAACAAAATGAATTTTATGGATCAATAAATATATGACGGCTGGTTTGGAATGATGGATCACGGAGATGCACTAAACCCTCTTTTGCCAGAGCATGGCTCATTTGTTTCACATAATCACAACCAGGAGCTCTTCAAATTTATCAACCCTAGATGACTTTACTCAGATGAGGGCTTTAGGTCCAACGGTCCTCCTGTTTATGAAAATCGACTCTCCAATCTGTTTGATCATGGCAACTTGGATATACCATAGACTCTCAATGGGAAAACTGAAAAGTGGCATTTACAGCAGATATTTTGACAAACTTTTATGGAAATGTTTCTTGAGTAGTCTTAGATCATCCATATGATTTTATTCAATTGATAGTCTTTAGCTCATCTGTTTACGAAGAAAACGTCAAGCTATTGTCAAAGCCTATGCGTCATTGTCGTCGTGCAAAACCTTTGACATTTTATAACATCTCTTTTATTCCTGAAGATATTTACCTCAAACTTGGACAAGTTACTAATTGTCAAAAGGGGCACCCATATAACAGGGGCAAGTAACAATCAAAATATTTTTTACAAAGTTACGCTCTTCTTTATTACCTTAAATTTTCAGAACCTTTGGCATTTTATCATATCTGTCATTAATGTAGATACTTACTTCAAACTTGAACTTTTTGTTAACTATTAAAAGGGGAATTTTTATCTCTACAACAGAGGCAGGTAACTACCAAAATATTTTGGCAAAGTAATTAGTTATGCCCCTTTTTCGCCTAAGAACTTACAGCTTAGCTGTTTATAGAGGCATGGTCTTTTCATAGCCCTAGTGTCATCATCTACGTTGTTAGTGTCGTCGTCATGCAAATCTTTGCAATCTATGCAATATCTTTGTTATTACTGAAGACGTTCAATTCAAACTTGGACAAGTTGTTAACTATCAAAAGGGAAACATAAACAATAAGTGTAAATAACTATCAAGTTATGCCCCTTTTTCAACTCTGTGTTTTCTCTGAAAATCAAGCAACTGAAGCCGAGCGTTGGCGCCCGCATATGGTGCTCTTGTTACCAAACACAAGTGTTGCCGAGCATTGGCGCCCGAATGTGGATGTCTTTTTATATATTGCCATAGAAACCAATATTCGAAAATTAAAAGAAATACCTAAAAAATTGTCTTCTCAGACACCAAATCATTCTCTGTAATATTAGCTCTTACAGACTATGTGTTTTTCCTAGTCATTGCTCTAAGGACATGGTTACCATTTCAACATATATACTGAGTACGGTAAAATAAATGAAAATATGATTCCAAAATTGCTTGGCCATTGTGGATTTTTCACTTTCCAGAAATGTTCCCTGGACTTGTCATCTATCAGCAGTTTTTTGCACGCTACTCATTTTGGTTTGTTACCATTTTGATTTGTCGCCAAAGCAACGTAAAGGAAGAAAATAGGAAACAGAAAATCCTTTGAAAATGATCTCCTTTCAATCCATAAAGACCACGAGACCAAGGCTATGCAAAAATACTCATTATATAGGGCTTTACAAATTTATGTCTTTTCCATTCTGTTGTCAACTCCACAGACTGTCAGTGCGAGACATGTAGATATTTGTTATTCGTCTGTATAAATGTGATAGCAGTTTTTAAGCCTGTACAAATGTGATAGCAACTTTGAGCTTCTGGGCCTCATCTTCCTACCTATTCACCCGTTCTGATGCCCAGGCCTTCCGCGCTTTGATTTATTGATGGATTCCTACAGTATCAAACTAGTACAGAAACATCAATTTGTAAGGTGTAAAGCTGATCATACAACATACTTCTCATCGTATACATAGAGAATACGTACATAGTGTTGTAGATCAAAAATATCTAACGAGGTTGGGAGAATTGATAATTGTCGAGCCTTGGCGAGACAATTATCAATTCTCACAACCGAGTTAGATATTTTTGATCTACGACAACACTATGTACGTATTCTATTTATCTTTTAACCTATGATTTGTACTCATTGTGAAAAGATGTGAAAAATGTTGCTGACAAATACATTTTAAAAGTTTTAAAATTTATTTATGTCGGAACTCCCATTTTAAAATTGCATTACCCACATACATAGTACTTTATCGTAGTAATTAAACGTCCGAAAACTGCGATTGAGATCGCTTAGGATTATTCTATTTGAGAAGACCCGGTAAACGAGCATTCAAATGACGTCACGGGCAGGAATTACGTAGGCAGATCATCGGAAAGTAGCGCGCGTTCTATGACATCGTTCTTTTTTCGCGGGCTTTCTGTAGTAATCGTTACTATTTTTGGAATGCATTTCATTCATAAATGGTGATAGGGGGCGGAGTCAGTGGAACTTACTGTTCTATAAATATCCGTGGTATATCAAAAATCTATAAATATCCGTGGTATATCAAAAAAAATATCGCATGGGTGTTATTGCATGGATATCCGGTTAGGTGAAAGATAAAGTGCAATTACTGGTTCGTATATTTTTGCATGACCTCTAAAGATGTTGCAAAATTAATACCTTCACTCAGATCTATCCAAGTACCCCAGAAGCATAAATTCACACTTCGCAACTTATCTAAGTAATTTTAGTTGTTCATACAACACGTTAAATGAATTTAATTACACAAGTAGATCTATGGTTACTTACATACATGTGCGTATGTGAATTGAGTGTGACTAAAGACTGAACAAAGGCTCCGAGAGCTACTGTTACCTAGAAATGTGCTTTCTTTGCAAAAAATTAGAAGACATTGTTTCACCCTAGTTAAAAAACAAGTTGAAATATCTAATTTTCTTAAGTAGCAGCATGGGGTCATTATAGAGTACCTAAGAAAAAAGAAAGGACTCTAAAAAAAACTTAGAAATTCCTTACTTCACAGATATTGGCATCAAAAATAATTTCTGTTTGAGTGAGATATCAAAGACAAAAAAGATGGAAATTCTGACGATATGCTCAGTTAAATACAAATCTTTTTCCTGCTTTCACGCTTCACCTCCTTCAGGAAACAAATTTCATGCAGACAGACTTTAAAAAAACCGCATTATCAAACATGGCACATCAACAAGATTTGAGGTACAACCCATGAATACATGAAAAATATGGCAAATGAAGAAATTGCTTGTTACAAGCAATTTCTCATTTGCCTTCATATTTTCAAAAGTGATCTGTCATGTGCAAGCAGGAAAAAGGCCATCTGCAGGGTTTAAAGTGTTAACCCTTTGAACACTAAATAACCGAGATGAATGTTCTCAGTCAGTAAATTGAAATCCAAGAAAGTTCAATTTCAAGGCTTCTTTTAGCAGACATCTCATAATCAATAGGACAGAGTAGAGCATAGCAAATACTGCAAGTTCTGTGCAGTCTGATCGTGATATTTGCAGTGGTATATTCGTAAAATCAACCACATATGTGCTCAGCACTTTTTGTAAGAAACTTTGACATAAAGCTGAGCTTTGAAACCTCAGGGGTTCTATATAAAACATGTGTGATTAATTAAAAGATATGGAGTCTGTATAAAAACATCTATTACATGCTAAAAGAATACAAAAGACGCTAAAAACACAGTGATACAGGCCGGTGTTGAAAAACCAGATCAGTAAAATGCTGTTTATTTTTTTTCTATCTCTTCCATCAACCCCATAGTTTATTCTATGGCTTTAACCCTTTCCCAAACGACAAATTTTGGACTAGTCCAAATTGAAAGAGTTTGCAGATGACAATTTTAAATTTGATGAAAATGGCAGAAAGGTCTCGAAACGGGTAGAAAACACTGTGGGAAAAGGAGAAATTGCTCGTTACGAGCAATTTCTCCTTTTCCCACAGTGTTTTCAAAAGACTTGTACTGCAGACACGTGAAAACCAGGGCTTGTTTGGGAAAGGGTTAAGCCCATGCAGTTGATAACATTTGGAAGAAACATTGGAAAAAGAGCAAATGCCTTTCAAACTCTATACCAAACAACAAAATTTTAGACTTGTCCAAACTGAAAGCATTTGCAGACAACAAATCGAGCGTGACTTGAGAATTGAAATTTGTCATTGGAAGGGTAGAAAACATTGTTGAAAAGAGAAAATGCTGGTTACCAGCATTTTCTCCTTTTTTCATAGCGTTTTCAAGTCTTCTTTTGAGTCATTAAAACTCATGGTTATTTAGTAAAGGGTTATTAGGCAATTGCTGATTTTTCTATCTTTATGGGCCTTTGTAGCACTATAAGAGTATGGATTTCCCTTTCCCCTTTTACCATATAATTCATTCAGGATTGTTCAAAAGGATTTGCAGACAATAGACAAATGTGAGTGAATGGATCTTGTTAAAGGTAAAGGCATTGTAGGACATGGTTTCCAGCATTTTCTGCTTTACCTTCAATGTTTTCAAAAGCATTTTCTTCTAGGTCGTTAAAACATAGGATAGTTTGGTTAAGACTTAATGCAACCACATCTAGCTCATGTGTGAAACTAAATTGTTCTCCATTAAGCAATTCTTACACTGTGCATCCAGATCAGATGTCCAACCGAAGCAGTCAATAATCTCGGCTCACCTTCAATTTTTTTGTTCCTGTCATAAACAAAGGGCATGTCTAGGATAAAACTTGGAATCATGGAATCATGGTTTAAGTTTTGTTTATAAATGCAAAAACTTGGCTCCATCATTTGAATGTTAACACCAACAGAACGTCTTACTTGAAACTATTGAAACTTTTTTCATTGTCTTGTCATACTAGATCTGTGCTGCCAAGAGGTAGCTCAGAGGTTAAGATGTTCAACTTGTAATCCTGGAAACCCAAGACTGATTCCTGCTGGTTGTGCTCTTCATGCTCTATGTCCCTTGACAAGGCTCTTAGACTCCCAGCTTAGTACTGTTGAAATCCAGGAATAACATGAATAAGTGAACTATAGCTATAACATGACTGGAATACTGTTGAAAGAGACATACAAACAAATCAAACAAACTTCCAAAACCAGCACACTAAATGCATTAATGTCTGACATTGCTACATGAATCATATCACTGAAACATAATTTAATTTGTATACCTCTGTCTTTACAGTAAGAAAGCCAAGCCCCCGTAGCTCACTCGGTAGCGTACAGGACTTGAGAACAGGAGGTCGCTGGTTCGATTCCCAGCTTGCCCAATATCATTCCGAGGATTTATGAGTCATAGTGACAGGATTCATTCCTCTCTCACAACTGACCATTGTTTCGACAATGGTTATGTGGGAAAGCAGTCAGTGGCTTGGACAGAATATTGTGCGGAGTACTGGTAAAAGAAACTCCATGAAAGCATGGATAGGTGCACTGGCCGCCGCGATAGTACTGAAATAATGTTGGAAACGGCGTTAAACACCATACGATCAATCTTTATCGTAGGAAAATATTTGGCCTACATTCAAAGACCATTAACTCTTTACCAAACGACAAACTTTTCGACTAGTCGAAATTGAAAGTATTTGCTGGTGTCAAAATAAATGTGACTCAAAAATTGAAATTTGTTTTGGAAAGATTAGAAAACATTGTGGGAAAAGGAGAAAATGCTGGTTACCTGCATTTTCTCCTTTGCCAACAATGTTTTCAAAAGGCTTTTTCTTCAGGGTCGTTAAAAACTGTGATTGTGTGGTAAAGAGTTGATTATAGGACCATCTAAATCTCATTAAATTCTGGTCCTCACTGTGCAGATGGAGGAGGACCTCCATGTTTTTTGGGTCACCACCAGTTGACCTTTCTGTCAGCCAATGAAATCATGCCTCCAGTCTTTTAAAAAGAAAGTAGACTTTCAGAAAGGATTACAACTATGTAATACAGATCACACTGATATAATGGTACCTAAGGTACTTATAATTATTGTAATGCGGTAGGGTTTCATAGCTGTAAATGCCTCCCCCATCAATAAACTTTGGACTCTTTCAAATAAAAACATTTGTATACTACTAATTAAAAGTAGGAGATCTGCAGATGAACTGGTGTTTACGATTATTTAGAAAACATTGTGAAAAAGGGAGAAATCTCTTTATGCAAGCAATTTCTCCTTTTCCCACAACTTTTTTCGGTAAACTTTACTTACTCATGATTGTTACAACACACAGGATTACTGGATAAAGGGATACTCTTACAGAGCTCCAGATAGAGGGAGTGATTTTGATTTCAAAATTGAAAATATTAATCACTCTTCACTAAACCCGAAGTTATGGGTACTCAATAGTATCAACTCATTGAGACGATTCTAATGAGTACCCACAATGCAGGGTTTGGAAGAGAAATAATGGATTTAGAATACTATCACTCCCTTTTATCTGGAGCTCTGACTTAGCTAAGTATAATGGCTAATACTAACCCCCTAAAAAGAAGCATAAACCATACGTCTTTTGATTGGCTGAGCTATAATTAGGGGTACTGAGAATTTTCAGAAGATAAAGGAAAGCAGCCTTTGTGAGAATGACCATTAGGACATGGTGAATCAAACAGTCTATTTCTGGAATTCAAGATAAGTCTTCCAATAACAAAAGTCCCTGCCAACAACATTAGGTAAAGTTGAACAAAGAATGGTTATTTAATAACCTTATTATCCTCAAGACAAATTTGCAAGAGATAACTAAGTCTTGAAAATATCATTGTAACTGTTTGAAAATAAGAGTGAATGAAGGTGTAATATATATATGAAAACATAATGGCTAAAGGTCAAAATATTTGTAACATGTCATTTAATTGTTTGCCACAATGTTGTAAAGGCTCTTCTCTCCAAGACAGATAAGATTGTCATTACCGCTAATGTGTTAATTCATATCGTTGGCTTGCTGTTGGCCAACAATGCCGAAACGATTTGCAGAGTAGTAACCTTGGTTTTAAAAATTCATATATACACCTAATTATCAATTACAGTGCCAAATAATTGACATTTTCCATGAGCAATGAAGTATTACAAACTTTGAGATAGTACAACTTAGAAACTTTGTAGATCAAAGATCAGAGTGAACAGAATAATGTTCAGTCTGATCTTGATCCACAATGTCTACAAAAAAAGCAAGTCAAATTTTCTTAAGCATTCTATGGGGCAGTATTGTTGGGCAAACTGTCAAGAGAAAGGTTGGAGACGCCAGATTTCATTGATACTGGGAAAATAATCATCCTGAGTGATAAAAGAGGCAATTCTTCATCTTTAACTATCCATACAAACCACAGTTATCCTCCAATACCATTACAAGAGCATTCTGATGGCCTGATATACTCTCCACACAATAATAATTGTTCACAAATAGAAAATCTGATGATTTTTCATGGCACACCTACATGCATGACAAGGAATGAACTGGTTACTGTTGTACATAGTATGCCAATCCAGATCAGAAAGTACCAATCTAGAGAAAGTTCTCTTACCCTCCCTATAATTCATCATAATCTACCTACGTGTAGGCCGTTTGCTGCACTAGGTCATGCAGAAAATCACTCATAGTAGCACTGTTGCAAAAGGATAAACTGATGTAACCCTTAATTTCTTTTAATGTCATTACAATGTATTCTGCCATGTATCAAACGGTTTCAGATGCATCCATGTATCAAACCTTTATTCATATTGACTTTCTCCATTCAACAAGGTCATGTTTTCTTCTGCAAATTTGTACCAGGAGGTCACTGGTTAAGGATTTTACCAGCAAGATATACATGTAACTGGGAAGTTAAAAAATTTAGAAAGCAAGGACATGATTATTGAATACTTATACAAAAAATAAGCAACAAAGCAAATTACGAGCAACTTCTCCTTTTATTGACATAATATAATTGTTTTGAAAATCAGTTGCAGTAAACATAAAAAAAATGCCTTTATAGATTTTTAGAAAGAATAAACTGACAATCTTCTATTAAGGCCTTCTTTCACTACACTGTCAGGATTGTGTGGTAAAGGGTTAAATCACATCTTTATATTCTTGTGGAAAGCTAGAGTAGATCAGTGCACATAAACTGTAGTAAGACTTGGAGCAAAGTTGTCCATTATCAATTAGACATTCTGTAATTACTGTCTTGATATTGAAATATGTTGATCTGTTTTACTAAATGTCCATTTCATTTACTAATAAAGCAATCAAGCTTAAAGTACTACAGTGATAAAGGCGTATATAGTAAGAAGAAACAAAGATGCATAAAGGAATGATACTCCGAAAAGGTTGCTGCAAAAACCATCCATAACTTTGACATCCAATAAATTCATGATGGCAAAACCAGATCTATGAAAGTATCTATGAGTATCTATGAAGAGTGCTTAGTGAATGTTAAATCCATTTTGTTCAAGTTTAAAACCATTCTCTTGGCAAACATCTCTCTCATCCTTTCTCTTTTACTTTGGAATTTGCACCATAAAATTGTGCACCAGACTTTTGAGAGAAAAAAAAAAACATTTATCTCTTGTAAACAATTTCAACCTTTGCTTTTTCTCTTACCAAATCTGTTGATAGAAATATTAAAAGAAAACTTCTTGGTTTATATGTTAACTTTTTAACTTGTATATACTTCCAGTTAATATGCTTCAAAGAGCATTTATTAAACGAATCCTGTGAAAAAGTGAAGGTTACAACGTTTTCTAGAAAAATATTTTTGGCACCTCTAGAGCAGGGTACCTATGAAATGCCTGGTGAAAGATAAGATAGTTTGTGTTATATTTGGGCCCTTACCCCCATTCAGATTTACAAGATAAGAGACTGTATAACATCCTACTGGAGGTAAGAGAACATAAATTACATGACGACCACTCTGATTGGCTAAGACATTCTGTTTTTAGCCATTTGAAAAAAACAGCATCTGATTCAAATGTTGGACTTTAGCCTTCGGAACTGCAGAAGACCTTTAGAATGGGAGAAGACATGCCCTTCCAAGCACCTTGAAATTTGTCTATTATCTGTGTTTCATGCCAACAATTGGGTGCTTTTGATTGCTTTTATCAAAGGTTTGTCAGGTTTTACACTTTTGTTTCTTTATGAAAGACAGTGGTTAAAGGCTGTGCCAGCTTTGGATAGCAAATGTTTGGGACTTTGAGTATTTGAATGGTAGGAAGTATCAACCCTTGCAACTAAAAACAAAGAGCAAGAGTGCTACTTTGGTATTTTTTACAATTTACTTCACAATCCAGAGTTTTAACAACTCTAAGGAAGAATCTTTTCAAAAACATTGCGGGAAAAGGTGAAAATGCTAATAACCAGCATTTTCACTTTTTCCCATAATGCTTTCTATCCTGTCAAAGAAAAATTCCATCATCTGAGCCACATTTAATTGTTTTCGCAAATGCTTTCTGTTTGGACAGGTCTAAGCCTTTGTTGTTTGGTAAAGAGTTAAAGAAATTCACAACAGAGACTAGCTCGAAACATCCAAGTGGCAAAATAAACAAGTGACCCCCCTCCCCCCCCCCCACCACAGAAATTTGCAGCCGACCACTGTGTAAACAAGTTTTCTTCCTTAAAAAAGAAGCCAGGAGAGGTCGGCATCAATGTTTTCAAATAGTTTATTGGCTTTTGACATTTAAATACAGACTCGGGTTTTTACAAAAAGTTGTGGAGGTATAATGAAAATCAGAGCTGACATGAGCAAAGCTATTCTTTTTCATGTTAGTTTCCAAAAATACATGCAGCAAGCTCTTGACAAGCTCAAAATGCATTTTTTTAATTTAAAATGAAATAAACAGAAATTCTGACCCAATAATCCGATGGTTTGCGAAAGAATCCAGCTCTAATGAATATCTATAAATTGTGTGGGTTTTGTGAAGATTGAAAGTAAAATGAAGGCTGTAAGCTGTTCACAAGCTAAAAAATGTTGTTGTTGTTTTTTAAATTCAAGAGCATGTAATTTGTGACTCCATGACCTGATTTTGCTCAATTTTGAAAGAATCCAAGCTCTCATAAATATCTAACAACGCGAGTTTGGTAAAGCTTTGAAGAAAGTGTAGGCCGTTTGCTATTAACATGCTCAGAAATACATCTTCTTTTTTAAATTCAAGGACACAAAACTCAGATGATGATCCAATTCGGCTCATTTTCAACAGGAACCAGCCTCTAATTAATGTTTGTAATGTAGGCTCAGATAAGCCAAAATATTTTTGGAAAGGGGAAATCGTTCAATTAAGATTTAATACAATTTGCTAATTCCACTGAATAGGCAAGAATCTTACCTGATGACAATAAATAAAGGTGGCCTATACATAATACTAGTACCAGACATGTTAAAAATAAATGTAACATTTTTTAATCTTTTAACAAACAGCAATTTTTGGACTGTCCCAAACAGAAAAAGCATACAGACGACAATTCAGACATTGATAATTAATGTGGGAGATGGTGCTTTGATGTGATGGAAACCATTGTGACCAAAGGAGAAATTGCAGTAACTAGCAGCTTCTCCTCTTCCCACTGTATTTTGAAAAGTTGTCTGCTGCAGACATGTAAATTGATGAGGTTGTTGGTCTAAACATTAAAAATTTAAGAAAGTAGATAAATGAGCCATGCTCTGAGAAAAGGGTTCTTAGTGCATCTGCAAAAAGTATCGACAATCAGCAATCCGCCCAAACTAAAGGACCACGGAATCTTTTGAGGTGTGTGGTACGTAGGGGGAAGAGGCACTACTTTTTTGTGCTCATAAGTTAATTTTCTCCAGATTCTCGCAATCCCGCATCCTAGAAGCAACTCTTTGTGTTATTTCATCAGATCTATATCATTATAAATCCATAGAATTTTGTATAAAAGTGAGAAAAATGCTAGAGTCTAGTCAGTTTTGAAAAATAAAACTTGAAAACATATTGATCAACCTATTCATATCTATTTGTGGGGTATGAGTTCTCCAGAGAGCTCGTGCTCTCGAGATCGGGGTACGAGTTCTCCAGGGTACGAGTTCTCCAGATAGTATCAAGTCACGTGATCTTTTCCCGCGGTGTTCTTTCTCCTTTTATTTTTAACGAAATTTTTCATTTTGCTTAGAATTATTTGTGTAATGAAAAGTAACAATTATTGGAGAGGTATTTACAATCAGTGTAGTGTAATAAATCTTTTTGGAAATCCGTCATATAAAAAAACATGTTTATTTCCTCTTTCAGTTTTTTGATTTCGGTTTATTTATAAAACCATGACGAAATAGACTGTATCAGAACAATTTCGCACAAAGAAATGGATTTTGGCAGCCATTTCTACAGCAGTTTGCCTTTTAAACTCACCACTGTTGGAGAGGTCTGATGACCTCTCCAATGACAACACTACCTAGAGCGGGTGTACCTATTACCGAACACCTAACCCGCGTTTTGAACTGTTCGTTAATACAACCACTCTCGCTGACATTTTTGTCACCTATGGCAACATCAATGTAAATGACGTTTTCTTATCGTGTATCAATGCTACTACATGTTATCTAATTGTAGATATGCGCTACGAAAGGCCCGAGATAAATGGTTGCAATTCCGAACGATGGTTTTAAATCCAAAACACAGGTGGTTCTAATTCCGAACAGTAATAGGGTTTTTAAAAGAAAAAACATGCAAACAACTTTTGGGAGATTTACTGCTCCAATCTGACAAACTCAGCAATATTTACACTCGAACGGCAAGTCATCGAATATCATTTGATTCTCTAAATCTGTGCATGCAGGGTGAAATCTTTTAAAACAGTTATTACATTCTATGAAGTTATCATACTCCAATTCACATGCAAAGCATTTACCGGCCTCCACTGTTACCTCATCATCAGATGAAACTTCTATATCTTTCAATATTCTTTCTTCTACCTCTTGACGCCTTTTCCTTTTGTCAATGGCTTCTCTCTTTTTCTTCTCTCGTTCTTCTCTTTCTTTGGCTTGTAATTCTCGTTTAGCCCTCAGTTCTTCTTCTTTCTTTAGTTTCTTCTCCTCTCTAGCTTTTTTTCTCTCCAACTTTTCTTGTTCTTCTTTTGCCTGCTTCTCCCTTTTCTCTTGTAACAGGGACCTGTACGTTGATCCTGTTATGGCCTTTGGCATGATCATTCTTTTAGCCTTAGGTTTATCTGTTTTTGGCTTAGGAATTGACAAAAACTTTGAGAAGGGTGAATGTGTGTTAGAGTCATTTGATCGAGGATAATGCCAGAAGTCTTGGGGGAAGTAGCTCTATCCGTTCCTGGGGAGTCACCCTCGGTTACAGTTGCAGCATGTGGGTCAGAGGATGTTACATTTGCAACCACATCAGAAATATCTGTGGACGGAACAGGTGGGGTTGGGGCTGTAGACGGAACGGGTAGGGTGGGGGCTGTAGACGGAACGGGTTGGGTGGGGGCCTTAGACGGAACGGGTGGGGTGGGGGCTGAAGATGGAACAGGTGAGGTGGGGGTTGTAGACAGAACAGGTTGGGTGAGGGCTGTAGACGGAACGGATGGGCTGGGGACGGTTGGCTCAGCTGGTAATCCTATTGATTGAGAAGTGTTGCTAATATTGAGACCTACACAATTTGCCGAGGAGGATAGCTTACTCGAAAATAACTGACTAGGATCAAGTTTGACTGAAACAACAATGGCACTAGAATTGAATGGGAACAACCCGGTGTCTCTAAAACCTTTCACAGCAGCGTCAACGGTAGCACTGGCATCCCAAGCAGGTTTAAGTACCCTGGCAAATGTCTGCTTTGTGACAAACTCACCTATGTGCTGTGCTTGCCAGTCACGGACTGATTGCCGCCATGCAGCCTTCAATGATCCAAAGAAGCGTAAGTCAAGGGGCTGGATGATGTGGGATGAGTGTTCTAGCAAGCAATACAGCTCTATACCGTTCTCAATACATGCGTCTGATGCCTCCATTGTGACATGAGTTTTGTGACCGTCTATGAATAAAATCAGTGGCTTTTTAACCATCCGTGCATTCACAGCAGGTATAACTACATTTTTTAACCATCCAATAAATACCTCACTGTCCATCCATCCATTCTCTGACCTGCCGAATGCAGCCTCTTCAAAACCATCTAAAGGGTTGTAAGAAAACCTTTGGCCTGGGTAAATAATCATCGGGGGTATGAAATGGCCAGATGCACTGGCAGCTGCCATCACCGTCATTTGGGTCTTGTAGGAATTCCCAAAATGGTACACCACTGGTGCCCCCTTGCTGCCAACAACTTTACTATTCTTGTTTGGACAGAGGGAGAAACCTGTCTCGTCAGCGTTATATAGTCTAGTTGGATCAAGCAATATTCGTTCATCTTTAATTTCATCATGGACATATGCAGTCAGGTCCGAAAACCAATGCAATAGTTTTTCTTTATTGATCACAGCACGCTCTTTACCTAACTGAACCGTAGTGCGAAAAGTGAGCTCTGGGTGTCTATCAAAAAATCCACGAAGCCATTGACGACCAGGCTTATTATTTAGAAATGGATTGGCACGACTGTCTTCATCGATGATTTTCTTTACAACTCCACCAAGCTCCTGACGTGTTCTCCCATAGCCAATTTTGCTCATATGCAAAGCCCATTCAGCTATACGTTTTTCCTCACTCGGGGTCAATACAGATTTAACGCCAATATGAGTTGAAGAATATTTTTTCTTTATGCGGTCATGCAGCGTGGTTTTGGGAATTTGGTACCTGTGGGCTGCTTCCCCCAGACTTAGACCACCACTTTTGACCACATTGGCTGCCTGGTCAACCAACTCTACATTATATTTTCTCCTCTTGGCAGCTATCTGTCAACTCATGCCTAAAATGAAGGACAAAAATAAACGATAATGTAAACTCAGATGGAAACCAGTGTTAACATTATATTTACTGCTTTTTTCATTGAATAAATCAAGATGAGTAGTACCCTATTCTACTATCAAAAAATACGTTCGGAAATAAAACCCCAACCAAAAATTTGTGGTTCTAATTCCGAACACCTCATGTATAGCTCTAAAATATGTCGAGGCTTTCCAGACACTATATAAAATGACAAAGCAACTACAAAGCACCCCCAAAAAAGGTTAAAAATGGGAAAATGATAAGCGCATGTGCGACGAAAGCCTTAAGAAACATACAAGGTAACATTGCATTTTGCTTAATTTTACTCACCTTTACAGGTTGACTTTAAACTTTTGGTTGAACGTCGGGTTGAAAGAGCTTGACAGGAACCAAAATGGCGAGGACGAAAAAGGTCAATATCTGATGTCACAAATATGACGTCCTAACTATAGTAGAGTGCATTCTGAAAATATTGTGAGGTATCTAAAATATCGTTCGGATTTAGATGCTGTTCGGTAATAGGTACACCCGCTTTAAATATACAGATAACCAAAATACATTAACTCTTTAGAAGATGAGAAAATTTTGGACTTGTCCTAATCAAAAGCATTTGCAGACAACAAATTACATTTGGCTAAAATAGTAAAAATTGTTTTAGAAAGGGAAGAAAACATCATAGGAAATGTAAAGCACCATTTTCTCCTTTTCCACCGAGGTTTTTAAAGAGCATTGAAAGTCCGTCACGGTCCTTAAAACTCAGGATTGTGTACTAAAGGGTTAAGATTTTATACACCTAAAGATATGGTAAACAAAGACAAAATTGGTCATGATATGCAATTTCTCCTTTATCCATTCTTTATTTCATATTTCGTTTGCTGCAAGAAGAGAAAAGTATATAGCAGTGTCCGTATTCACCAATCATTCTTAAGAACATTCTTTGTTTTATTCTCAATATTTTTCTATGTATGAAAGTAACACAACTTCTGAATGGCTACACCATACAGTTTAGCCAATCAGAAGTTGTGCTACTTGCTAAATCTAGAATTAGACATAGAATGAAATTAAGAATGGTTGGTGAATATGGTCCGAGGTCAGGTAATATGTTACCATAAGAGCATTTGATGACGGTGTACATCAAAATAAAACTTAACATGCCGTCAGATCTGGCATTCGCACGATTATATTTTTTACCAACACAGCTATGATTTTACAGAACTTCAATCTTCTTTTCCAATGTGCAGTTTTACATTATCATGGGGTCCTGTGAGGCTTCATGGTAAAGTATAGGACTTGATAGTGGAAGCAAAGGGAAGCAATGAGTATCATTTAGCAAGACATTACAGAGCCCTAGTCTAGTGCTGGTGAAACCAAGGACACACATGAATATGTAAAAAAGCCCAGTGATACAACTGAAAAATGTTCAAAAGGGTGTAAAACATCATTCAATCAAATGATTGCTGATCATGTGACATTGTTAGTAAAATGGGCACAAGTTTTGCCATGCGAAAATCACATGATAAATTTTTACAGTAACATTTTCATCACAGTGTAATTGGGTTTTTTCTTCTGTCTTCAGATCTCTGTTTTCTGTTCCGGGTACATGTACGAGCCTGGACAGGTTTCCTTTCATGTATCTGTACATTATGTCTATTGTGCAACACCCTGGGCAGCTGTCCAACCTGTTGTTTTCCCAAATATAACATTGGCTATCACTTTTTAAAAAATGGCAAATACTCATGAAACCTCACAAGCTAAAATGAGCATAAAACACATCAGAATTGCTTCAAGAGGCGTCTTGAATTCAAATATTTTCTCGGGGGAGGTCCCTCAATCTGTCCTACAAGTCTCCCTGTGGTACTTGGGGAATACCTGAGTGCAAGTTCCATTGTGGTGCTAGTTTTCAAAAGCCAATGATGTCACTGTTGTTACAAGAATAGTGCCTCAAAATTCAATGAAATTTTGTGATATTAAAATAAGGCCTTAAAGAAGACTGCAAACTCAACAATTAGGTCAACAGCTTATCAAAAGATTTCCAAATATATAAATTAGAAATATAACACCAAAGCCAAGGGTATATGGAAATTTATTTAAACCAATAAATACCAGTCTAGTAAAATATTGTCTCTGCATTTTCAGGCGTGATTCATAACAGAATCTGTTTTCTATCAGAAAACTTCATTGAATTGACAGAATTTCGACAGGAACGTCTATCTTCATCCTCAACAGCACCCTTTCTAATACAGAAAGGTATTTCTCTGGAAAATAGCTGACTTTTTTGCAACATTTATAAATAATCTCAAAGCAAGTGTACCACATGCAAGATAAAAGTATTAACTTTGCTATTTGCAACATATGACACATTACCTCTTGCTGAAATTTTTGTTTTTTTTTTCATTTTTCAGCAGACTACTTTTCAAAACAATGAGGAATTTTTTCCTCAAAAGTTTTCAGGTGTATTGATGTATTAGCCCTTGGTATAAATGTTTTCTAATCCTGTTTGACACAAAATTTCCTAAAAGGCCATCCACTTCAATTGTTACAAGATGTGATAGGTTAACTCTTCACCAAACGACCTAATCCTAGGCTGGTCCAAATTGAAAGCATTTGCAGACGACAAATCAAAAGTGGATCAAAAAATGAATTTTGTTCATAAAGGAATATAAAACATTGTGGTAAAAGAAGAAAATGCTGTTTACTCCTTTTTTCAACAATGTTTTCAAAAGCATTCTGCTCCCAGGTTGTTTAAACATGGGATTGTTTGGTAAAGGGTTAAGGTGTTTTTGCAGTCAGTGTAAAAGATCACTGTCCATATTTTGCTGTCCATGTTCAAATCATTTCAAACATTTTAAGTCAACAAAAAGAGCAAATGGAAGCCAGAGTACACTTGTTGCAACTTTAAGACTACTTCGTCAAGAAAATTTTGCACTGTAAACAGATCCTGTATCAGATAAGGCTCATCAGGTCTGTGCTGTCTTAAACATCCCATGGGTCACTGTATCATTATAGATTTACTTAATAAAGTTGACCAAATAATAGGTCTTGCCTCCTTATTATATCCATTTTGATTTAATTGCAGTCAAGATTTTTTTTACATATGTAGAGCAATCACATAATTCAGTTTGTCTGCAAATGCTTTCGATTTGGACAAGGCTAAAACTTGTCATTTAGTAAAACCTGCGTATGGACACACCTTTCGATAATGCTTTAAAATACAGCAAATTCTTTTTTGACTGTTGTAAATTAACCAATCCTGTAGAACAGCCAGGAAACTGGTTACAAATTCAGTAAGGCTATACCAATGGTGGGAGACAGTGGTGTAGGCATTATAGAGCATCAACCTCTCTTATCAATGGTTCCAGGTTCAGTTCCAATGATGAGTAGGGTCAACCTTTGGAACTACTCAGGACACAGTGCGAGTACTGTTTAAGGATTTAAGGAAGAAAACTAACCATTGAGACTGATTAATATGTTGTAAAAACTTGTTTTACAATTGATGTGAAACAAATATGTTTAACTTGTTACCTTATGACAAAGTTTTAGGCTGTCAAAATTCAAAGCATTAGTAGATGACAAATCAAAGGTGACTCAAATGATAGAACTTTCCTTCAATTGATTGGTAGATATTGTGAAAAAAGGAGAAGATGTTGGTTACCAACATTTTCTCCTTTTCCTGAAAATGTTTTTCGAAAGCTTTCTATCTCAGGGTTCTTAAAACTCAGGATTGTGTGGTAAAGGGGTTACTAGTGCAATGGGGATGCAAAAATAGATGACAAAGCATTAAACCACAAGGAGCATCTGTCAGTTTAACCCTTTACCACACAATCCCGACTTTTCACAATCCTGAAAGAGTGGGCTCATGAAAACTTTGTGGGAAAAAGACAAAATGCTGATAACCAGCATTTTCTCCTTTTCCCATAATGTTTTCTACCCTATCAAAGACAGAAATCATCCTTTTAGCAACATTTGTTGTCTGCAAATGCTTTGAATTTGGTCCAGTCCAAAATTTGTCATATGGTAAAGAGTTAAGAGGGATTCCTCCACTTTCCATAACTTTTCATAGAAAAAGAAATGATTAGTTGCTGAAATACTATCGATTTGAAAAGAAAAAGACAATAAGAAATGTCTCAAATGCTCTAGGGACATTTACAATAGGGATGGAGGACACCTTTTTCAGTAAACAATGGTTGAATTTATTGGGCTCACTCACTCTCTCACTGTGCCATTTCAATTACAAAGATCAGATCTGATATTGATTGTCACTAAAAACCAGACATTCACCATGTCTTGTCTATGTAAATTAGACATACATATCTGCATCATACGTAGTAAACTATGGTTCAAAGAACAGGGTTTGTTTTTGAATAGTTAACAAATGTGTTGGTTTCCAACATTTGTTTTCCAAAAATGCTATCAAAAGGTTACATCTTCATGCAGGGCCATTAAAAAGTCAGAATGGTTTGGTCCAGAGTTAAGTAAGACTATGCTTTCACAAATCTGTAGGGAGAAATATTTAACCCATAACTGTATAAATACTACTTCTAAGTCCCTTGCAGTTGACAGCTTTGGAATACATTCTTGGAAATAGAGTAGTTGTTTAAAGTGGTTTAAAACAGGTAATTGCTCCTTTTCCCAGAATGTGATATCAAGTGGTGACAAAAGTTCTTTTCCTTACCTTCCAGTTTTTTTGACCTGGTAGTTGTGGGTTTGATACCTGACAAACTTTCTTTCTGGCGACTTTTTGCCTCTTATTTCTGATGTATGTGAGACAAATAATCAGTGACTTGGAAAGAATGTTGTGTCAGTATTGGTGTGAGAAAGCCATGAAACACATGCGTAGGTGTACTGACTGCCATGATATAACCTAAGCTGTTAAAATAGTGCTAACTCCAATACAAACAAACAGGCAAATTTTTGTCCTTTGCAGACTTTGTAAGCTTCTGGTAAGTCTAACAAAGCTTGTGGTAGGCTGGCAGATATGTAACCCCTCAAGCTCTGAGTAAATTTGAGTGGCCATCTGGCAAAAGTAGGTTTAACTCTTTACAGAAAGACAAAATTTTGGACTAGTTCCAAATTGAAAGCATTGGCAGACGACAAAATAAATTAACTCAAAAATTGACAGTCAGTATGGGAAGGGTAGAAAACATTGTGGAAAAAGGAGAAAATGCTGGTTACCAGCATTTTCTCCTTTTCCCGCAATGTTTTCCAAAGGCTTCTATCTCGGGGTTGTTAAAAGTCGGGATTGTGTGGTTAAGAGTTAACCCTTTACCAAAAGACGATATTGTGGACTTTCCAGAATTGATAGCATTTGCAGTAAATGTGACTAAAAAACTGAAATTGTATTTTCGAAGGAAAGAAAACATTGTTGGAAAAAGGAAAACACTGGTAACCAGCATTTTTGCTTTTTCCCACATTATTTTCTGCCCTTCCAAAGGCAAATCACATCGTTTGAATAAAATTAAATTTATCTTTTACAGATGCTTGCAATTTGGACAAGTCTAAAATTTTTGCTTATGTTGACCCTTTACCACACAATCCCAACTTTTAACGACCCTGAAGAAGAAGCCTTTTGAAAACATTGTGGGAAGAGGAGAAAATGCTGGAAACCAGCATTTTCTCCTTTTCCCACAATGTTTTCTACTCTTCCAAAAACAAATTGCAATTTTTGATTCACATTTATTTTGTTGTCTGCAAAAGCTTTCAGTTTGGACTGGTCTAAAATTTTGTTGTTTGGTAAAGATGTTAAAGAGATAAATATATTGTACCATTCTGATAATAATAAGAATTACATTGGGTAAAATGTAAAAATGACTATCACAACTATATTTACTTTGGTGGCAACATAGGTCAAGATGTGACTGTGAAAATTGTGCAGTTTGATTTTGTATCTGGTGTGGCCAATATTTTGTGGAACTAGTTTGAGAAAAACATCCTTGAAAATGTTTTAAGGAGGGCCTTTTGATTGTCCCTCGAATGGAATGAAATCTGTACATCTTTCTTATATTTTGGAAAAACTCTGTTGCCTTCAGAGCTGTCAAAACCTGTGCAGGTCTGTGAGTTCGTTCACTCCCTGGGTTATCCAGGCAATTGCTGTTCCAGTAGTATAGAGTAATTGTTTCTCTTATATGTGAGTGGCACTCTGGAAAAATGGGGTTAAGTGCATCTTCACAATGCATTATACCACACAAGAATTACTTGTAGCATAACATGGATCCATTTTGTTTAATATACAGGTGTATCATGCAGAAGAATGGTCTTTGGATATGCAGAAAATTTATAAATAGCAAAATGTTTAGACATAATGTCAGCCTCCCTGTGCAGAATGTGCATGCTGACATTGGTATACTTTTTGCAGATGCATTACATCCCCTTTTCACAGAGTATGGTCCATGTAATTTGTCACCAGAGTTTTTATCGTTTCAGTTAAGTTTGAGCTAAGATGCTTTTCATAAGTAAAGGTCCTTGTTATTGCATTCATATATTACATAATGAACCTTTAGTGAACAAAGGTGTTTTCAAACTTTTTTGACTCAAACGTTGAGTAACTTCCCTTCATTCTTTTTCAACAAATGTCAGTCTTCTTCAAATTCATTAGTTCTGGTTGGTGTTCTTGTGATTTGGTTGGTGTGCTTGTGACCTATGTAAATCTATGCCTGTTGACCTGTCTAAAAAGTCCTACATCCTACTGAAAAAAAAAGTCACAGCAATATCACACCATTTTCAACAGATGTTATTATACCTAGTATCTTGGTAAATACTTGGAGTTATACCTAAAACCAGCATTATATGATACTGCAGCAAACACTGACCTGCCTGATACATTGAAGTCTATCATTAGTCTGTTGAATGTGCCTCTCCAGATCGGTCATGACTCTTTCATGGTGGACAAGTACAACATCCGGCTGTAGAGGCTACCTGATTCGTTACCAAACATCAGAACTGTATAAGTTTGGTCTGAAACGATACACAAATCTCTTTTCAGTTAAAAGCACTGTATTAAGGGTATTAATCTCTTGACATGATTTTAGGTCCAGATTTCCCATGAAACATATATACAGTATATAATCAAACATTCATTCAAATGCATCAGAAGCATCAGATCTGGCCATGAACAGAAAAGTATAAATACTCTTTGATACACATTTCTCATTATTTTAAACTTGTCAGCTAAAAAAAGCAGAAGAATGCACTGGCAGGAACAACAAGCTTAATGACTTAATGAATATATTTTTAATGGCATTGAAGGCATTCCTCAACCCTTTCCCAAAAGACAGTTTTCAGACTCTTCTGAATCGAAAATGTCTGCAGACAACAAATTCGAAATTGGTACAAATGAGCTAAAGTTTACTGATAGAGTAGAAAATATCGTGAGAAAAGGAGAAAATGCTGGTTACCATCATTTTCTCCCTTTATTCACATTTTTTTTCAAAAAAACCTCTTCCTCAGGATAATGAAAACACAGGATTGTTTGGTAAAGGGTTCACCTTTATTAGATAACAAAACTTTAACTCTTTACCAAACAACAAAATTTTAGACTAGTCCAAATTGAAAGGAATTGCAGACACAAAATAAATGTGACTGAAATATTGGAATTTGTTTTGAGAAGGGTAGAAAACATTGTGGGAAAAGGAGAAAATGCTGATTACCAGTATTTTCTCCTTTTCCCACAATGTTTTCAAAAGGCTTATTTTTCAGGGTCATTAAAAGTTGGGACTGTGTGGTAAAGGGTTAAACTTACACAATCTGAAACCATATGCAGACGACAAATGTGGCACAAATGATGGTAATATATATATCTTCAAACACGTAGAAAACATAGTAGCAAAAGCCTTTTTCCTCAGGGTGATAAAAACACGGAATTCTCCCGTAAAAACTTGACACAGCAAGCAACTTGTTCTTTTTCCTGCAATGTTTTCTACTTCATGAGCTTAAAAAGGGTAATTGTACAGAAATGGGTCAAATAACTCTAGGTATTCCTGGTTTATAAGAAAGTCTTGTTTCAGTTTCAGTTTTCTGGGACAATCTGCAACTTTTTAAATTCAATTTATTCTAAAATCATCTCAGAGAGATTTTAACCCTTTACCTCATAATCTGGAGTTTTAATGACCCTGAGACATAAGCCTTTTGAAAACATTGTGGGAAAAGGAGAAAACACTGGTTTCTCCTTTTCCCACAGTGTTTTCTACCCTTCCAAAAACAAATTTCAGTTCATTTAGTCATATTTATTTTGTTGTCTGCAATTACTTTGAATTTGGACAAGTCTGAAGTTTTGTTGTTTGTTAAAGAGTCAATTTACCCACGATTGAACCTAGTTATCCCTTGGTTTACCAGCATTTTCTCCATTTCCCACAATGTTTTCTATTCTTTAGAAGGCAAATCCTTTGGTTTTAGCCACATTTAATATGTTGTGCAAATGCATTCAAGTAACCCTTTAACACACAATCCTGGCTTTTAATGACCCTGAACAAGAAGGCTACTGAAAACTTAGATGGGAAAGGAGAGAATTCTGGTAATCTGCATTTTCTCCTTTTACCCCCAATGTTTTCTACCCTTTCAATGGTAGAAATCATTGTTTGAGCTGCATTTGATTTTTCATTTGCAAATGCTTTCAGTTTGGTCCAGTCTAAAATTTTGTCTTACGGTAAGGAGTTAAGAAGAGTGTGAATCTGTGTCTTTTGGTAAAGCATTAGATAAAGAATCAAGGATTCCACTATTCTCTATTCAAAATAAAGTCATTTACAATCTTCTAAGGGAATCTTGGCCCTTTGAGAGATTACCCTTTCACCCCTTACCACACAGTCCTGAGTTTTAATGACCCTCAGGAAGAAAGCTTTTAAAAATATGTGGGGAAAAAGTAACCAGCATTTTCTCCATTTCCCATGTTTTTTACCTTATATTGCCAAGCCCCCGTAGCTCAGTTGGTAGCGTACAGTACTTGAGAACAGGAGGTCGCTGGTTCGATCCCCGGCTTGGCCAATTTCTTTCCAGGGATTGATAATAGTCATTGCGACAGGATTCATCCCTCTCTCACCGCTGACCATTGTTTCCACGATGGTTATGTGGGAAAGCAGCCAGTGGCTTGGAAAGAATATTGTGCGGAGCACTGGTAAAAAAAACTTCAGGAAAGCATGGATAGGTGCACTGGCCGCCGTGATATAACTGAAATAATGTTGAAAACGGCGTTAAACATCATACCATCAATACAATCATTTTTACCTTATTATTGAACTTCAGCTTGTTTGTATCAATTTAAAAAATGTTGTCTGCAAATGTTTTCAATTTAGAGAAGCCTAATATTTTTCGTTTTGGAAAGGGTTAACAATTTACCAGATGACAAAATTTCACCTTCCAAATTGAAAGCATTTGCAGAAGACAAATTAAAATTTGCTCAGATGGTTGATTTTGTCTGTAAATGGGTAGAAAACATTGTGGGAAGAGAGGATAATGCTGGTTTCATGCTCTTTCTCTTTTTCTCACACTGTTTTCAAATGCTTATTTTCTCAAGGTCATTAAAACTTGGGATTGAGTGGTAAAGGGTTACATTAAAATTTTGAGAGCTGATGATTAAAAAATGCATTTATATTCCAGCCCAAATACCTCAGGTGGTAGAGCATGAGACTTGTAAGCGTCAAGTATCAGGCAACTAAAATGAGGGTCTGGGTTCAATCCCCATGGCTGGCCACCTTAAATTACTAATAGTCTTTCAGATGAGATGTTAATCCGGGGTCTCCCCTGTGAGGGTGCTATGCACTGAGAATGTTAACCCTTTACCATGCAGCAAAATTTTAGACTTGACAAAAATGAAATTGTTTGCAGAGAAGAAAATAATTGTGACTCAAAAATAAAAATAAAATTGGCTTTTGGATGGGTAGAAAACATTGTGGGAACAGGAGAAAATGCTAGTTACCAGCATTTTCTCCTTTTCCCACAATGTTTTCAAAAGGCTTCTTTGTCACCAGGCATAATATGATGGATTTCGCCCTGTATCCTGCACTTTTCCCTGTAACAAAACTAACAGTCTTCTTGGGGAGTCACTCCTATGGGCAACTGGAAGGGACAATAAATAAAGGAAAATCAAACTATGCAGTTGTTTTTTCAAGCAACGTGGTGATCCAAAAAAAGGATGTATTAACCCTTAAAGCACCTTTCTCGACCATAGTTGCCTTTGCAGTCAGTGTAGATCAAGATCAGGCTGCACAAAACATGCAGCTTGATCTTTGATCTACACTGTCTGCTTTGCTGAATCACTGTAGACAAAAGCAAGCATGAGGTTGTTATTATTTGGGTCATATTTCTAGGATGAAAATGTCCGATAGGTTTATTCGGAGCTCTACAGATTAAATGCCCCATAGTGGCCAAGAAACTAAGTGGGTGTTAAAATGCATTTAAACTTAAATCATACCATATGAACGTATGGAAAATATTGTAAAGATGTTATTGTGTGGTTGATCCAAATGTTAGTCGCTGACAGAAAAATGAATTTTATAATCAGGCAAAAAGTAAACAAAAGATAGAGTGACCTGGCAACTTTTGACCTAGTTTTGGAATTAATTTTTCTGCCAGCGATTAATACTTGAACCCACTATAGTACAATAACAGATTGTCATCTTCACAATAGTTTCCATACTTTTAAATGGTATGACTTAAATTTAAATTGGTATGTGTTAACATCCGCTTTGTTTACTTTTGGCAGCTTTTATTACTTTAAACTCTTTGATCTACACTGTTTCCTTTATTCAGAATATAAAAATAAATGGTGGCAATCGATTTCCCCAACCTTCAGACACCCCCTCTATTATACCTCTGAGGTACACTTGGGGATATTTGCTCAAAGTTCTTTAAATCTAAAACAGAATTTGGAAACGCCACAGGAGGGAATCTTATTGTGCACAGAGTACCCATAGCTTGCAACAAATAATTTCTGCATTTTTTTAATTAAAATATTTTCTCTGTGCTACAAAGCTGTCACAACTCTAGACATGAAAACAGACTAGCAGACAGGATTTATAATCTAGATTTTCTGATAATCTCTTAACCCTTTACCAAACATTGTGTTTTAACAATGCTGAAGAGTAAGGCTTATGAAAACATTGTGGGAAAAGGAGAGAATGCTGGATACAAGGATTGGCAAGGCTCTTCAGTTCAACTGTGTTCTATTCTGCACATGACCATGGTTGACACTTTTTTGCAGATGCATTAAGCCCCCTTTTCACAAAGTATGGCTCATAAATATATATACATATCTATATATATATATTGTCATCAAATTTGACACCAGAATGTGCGGATAAATATTTTGAGTCAGATTTGATAGGACTAATCGCTGTTATTTTTTTAGTGCGCCCTTTGAGCCCTGAAGGTATTTGAATTGCTTCAATTGGGAATTTGGTGTGCTAAATACCGCAAGGGCGTGTGCTGGAGAAAACAATGCCATTAAAGGCCCAAAAGCTGCCAAGAAAACAATGCAGGTGTTAAAATGCACTTGAATTTAAATCATACCATTCAAAAGTATGGAAACTATTGTGCCAGCGACTAACACTCTGACCATCCATACAATAACAACAGTCAACTGGAAGCATCCCACAGTGGGTTTTCCAAACTTATACAGTACAGTTTAACCCTTTCCCAAACAAGCCCTGGTTTTCGCGTGTCTGCAGTACAAGTCTTTTGAAAACACTGTGGGAAAAGGAGAAATTGCTCGTAACGAGCAATTTCTCCTTATCCCACAGTGTTTTCTACCCTTTTGGAGAACTTTCTGCCATTTTCATCAAATTTAAAATTGTCGTCTGCAAACTCTTTCAATTTGGACCAGTCCAAAATTTGTCGTCTGGGAAAGGGTTAACTCTTTACCAAACGACAAAATTTTAGACTGGTCAAAATTGAAAGCACTTGCAGATGACAAGATAAATGTGATTGAAAAATTGAAATTTGTTTTAAGAAAGGTAGAAAACATTGTGGAAAAAGGAGAAAATGCTGGTTACCAGCATTTTCTGCTTTTCCCACAATGTTTCCACAATCATTTCAGGGTCATTATAAGTCAGGATTGTGTGGTAATGGGTTAAAGTAACAGTTGACTGTTGCAAATATTTTAAGAATGACCTTCAGATAGTTATAGAAAGTACATTGTATAAGCTTGTGTCACACTCATTATTTTTATCATGAATCTTGTAGCAGCAGTAAATTTAGACCCATGGTATATTTCTCTAGAAAGAACAGTAACATGCCCTTTTTTGCCATTAATAAATGAGAGGAAAATTCACAATATTACTCATATCTCAAATATTTCCCATTATTGGATCAAATTTCTAGTGACAAAACTTCCATTTTACCAGGTTTTTGCAAGGAAGGTCAATAAAATAATTAAATGTTTTACCCAGGGAAAAAAATGTTTCTGAAAACACTGTGGGAAATCCAGAAAATTCTGCTGACCTGCATTTTCTCTTTTTCACACAATGTTTTCTATCCTTCCCGAGACATATCACATTATTTTAGCCACATTCAAATTAACATATGCTGTGCAAACGTTTTGAACATGGATGCATCTAAAATTTTGTCATCTAATAAAGAGTAAACCACATGATATATGTCTGCATTCAGATGTGATGTATCATACAAGCAGTGCAATTGTGTAACCCTTTCTTTAACCGATATACCAATATACCGGTCGTTGTACACTGTAATCATGTGTCAAACTTGCATCAATGTATCACCCGTCAAATATCATTCATCTCATTAATACCCCTTCTGACTAGATTATTTGATAGTACAAAAAATGAGTGGTTACCACACAAATAGATTTAATGTATCTCCAATGGACAGCTATTGCATAAAAATATTAAAGAAAAATAAGCAGTTGCTTCTTTATTACTTCTTGGTAGCCTGCATTTCTTTTTTCCACAGTCTTTTCTACCCTTCAAAAGACAAATCCTATCTTTTGAGCCACATATAGTTTAATTTAACCCTTTACCACACAGTCCCGACTTTTAACCACCCTGAGGAAGAAGCCTTTTGAAAACATTGTAGGAAAAGGAATGTTTCTACAATTCCAGACACAAATTTCAAAATTTGAGTCGCATTATCTTGTTGTCTGCAAATGCTTTCAATATGGACAAATCTGATATATTGTCATTTGGTAGAGTTAACCCTTTGCCAGACAATAAAACTTTACCCTTGTCCAAATTGAAAGCATTTGCAGACAACAATTTCAGTGTGGCTCAAATGGTGCAACTTTTCTTTGACAGGGTAGAGAACATTGTGGGAAAAGGAGAATTTGCACTAATCACACCGGATGACTGCTTCCTGTAAATGCTAATCAGTGCTCACCACCTTATTTGGGTTGTTCCAAGGGTTGACCCAAATCATCACAGGCTTTGAACCCTGAACCACTGATGTGAGAGGCCAACACTCTACCCCTACCAAGGGCATAGTGCCCATTGGGCACAATACGAATGTGGTGTGGATTTAAAAAAATCGGCAACCAAAATTGTAAATCACAATATCATACACCTATATTGATTTTTTTTCTTGATCTGCATGCCTTTTCAAACAAACTTGATGGGTTAAATTGATGCACTGATGACTAGGGAATTCCTCTATGCTTGACAATAAAAGCAACCTTCCCGCTTCCTCCCCCACCAGCACTTTGTGCCTCACTGTTAGTATAAGTATTTTAATCCTGGCTACATATATGTCACCCAATTAACCCTTTACCACACAATCCTGACTTTTAACGACCCCAAGAAAGAAGCCTTTTGAAAACATTGTGGGAAAGAAGAAAATGCTGTTAACCAGCATTTTCTTCTTTTCCCACAATGTTTTCTACCCTTTCAGAGACAAATATTATGTTTTGAGCTACATTTAAAATGTCATCTGCAAATGCTTTCAATTCAGACTTATCTACATTTTTGTCACGTGGTAAAGAGTTAATTTGTCCGAGGCAAACATTTTCAGATTTGATGAGTCAAAAATTTTGTTGTTTGGTATAAAGAATTAAATTTATGTCCACACACAGCTGGACCCACTCTGAGTTGACCATTGAAACATTAATTTTGCAGTGGAAGAGTAATGCTTCTTTCAAACCTTTATTATCTACCAGTAAATTCTTCAACTCAAATACATGAGTTGCAATAGGATCAAATATCACACATGACAGAAAAAAATCTGTATCTACATACTGTGAAATATGGTTCCAAATATGGTATGATGATGTATCTCATGCGCCAAATACATACATATCGATTGTGATTTGATTGGTCAAAATGTAACGCTATAATATTTATCCCCAATTCATAAGAAACGAAGTCAACACCTACCATTCTTAGTTTCATTTTTCGTCTTATCTTACATTTAGAAAGCAACACTTCTGATTGGTTAAACTTTTTCACTTAACTATTGATGAAACAATGATCTGCAATGAGAGAGAAATGAATCCTGTCAAACTGAAATTGGCCGAGCATGGGATTTGAACCAGTGGTCTCAAGTCCACTGCACTAGTGACTGTACATACAGGCAGGGTGGCAAAAATTGTACAAATTAGTCAAGGATCCCTAATGGGCTCAAGTCCATGGTGGGATAAGGAGAAAATGCCAGTGAGCAGCATTTTCTCCTTTTCTCATAGTGTGATTACCACTATACCAAATCATAAAATTTCAGACTTGTCCAAATTGAAAGCACTTACAGACGACAAATGTAGATGAAATGATGGTAATTGTCTGTGAAGGTGTAGAAAACCTTTTGGGAACATGTAAAAATGCTGGTTTCCAGCATTTTCTCCTTTTTCCACAAGGCTTTCAAAAGGCTATCCCCTCTGGGTCATTAAAGGTCGGGATTGTATGGTTGTTAAAACCTGCAAAACCCCATAATCTGATGGTAAAGAATTAACTTTTACCGAACATCAAAATTTTGGTCCCGATCAAACTAAAAGCATGTGTTCAAATGATGATTTCTGTCTTTGACAGGGTAGAAAACATTGTGAGAAAAGGAGATAATGCTGGTTACCAAAACTGGATGTCAAAAGCCTCCTTTTTCAGGGTCATTAAAACTCTGGATTGGATGGTAAAGGATTAATGTGTTAATGGCAGATTATTGAAGCAGAAAAAGCCTTATATTTTTTTTGCATTATCTAATGCAATGTACTTCACCACACCATCAATATTAGAAAACCGACAATACACCAAAACCACAACATTCTTTTCTTTTGACCTGACACAGTATGATATGTACCTGTTTTATAATATTTAACTCTATATTAAATGAAACTTGAGGCATGTCAAAACCATGTCAAAACAGGGAGGATTTGCAAAAACCAAATCATGTGTTACTCAAAGGATGAGATATGGTTGTGAAAGAGAAGAAAACATAGTGGGAAAAGGAGGAAATGCTTGTAACCAGCATTTTCTCCTTTTTCCACAATGTTTTCAAACATCTGTTTCCCTCATGTTCATTAACATTACCAGATGACAAAATTTCAGACCTTCCCAAATAGGAAGCGTTTGCAGACCAAAAATTAAATTTGGATCAAAGGATGGGATTTGTTCTTAAAACAGTGGAAAACATTGTGGAAAAAGGAGAAAATGTTTGTTACCAGCACTTTCTCCATTTTCCACAATACTTTCAAAAGTGACTTTCCTTGGGGTTGTTTAAACTTGGGATTGTGTGATAAAGGGTCAAAACACAAGTTTGTTCAGTAAAGCATTAACCGTTTACCACACAAGCAAATTGTAGACTTGTCCAAATTGAAAGTATTTGCAGACAACAATTTAATATAGTTCAAATGATAGAATTTGTCTTTGATAGGGTAGAAAACATTGTGGGAAAAGGAGAAAATGCTGTTACCAGCATTTTCTCCTTTTCCCACAATGTTTTCAAACAGCTTCTTCACCAGGATTGTGTGGTACAGGGTTAAACATTTGATAGGGATATGTATATTTAGAAAAAGAAAATCTTTCTTTTTGATTTCCTCTTTTGTGGACTCATTAACCACTGAAACAAACCTTCAGCAGAATGACTTTGAAAGCATCCTCCTAAAAGTAAAGTTGATAATCAACATGATTCAAGATTTCATATGTGTAAAACATCATGGAAAATAAATTTTAAGCAAGAAGGCAATGATGGCCCTGGATCGCTCACCTGAATCAATAGGCGAAATTTCACCCCAGGGTCATAATGACCCAATTTAAAACTCATCTGAGATATTTTTAAGACAAACATTCTGACCAATGGTCAGGTAAATTGAACTGAAAATGTGGCCTCTGGAGTATCCAAAATGTACTTCTTCAATTTGACCTAGTGACCTAGTTTATGACCCAATGTGACCATATTTCAAACTCATCCAAGATATCAAGACAAACTTGTTAACAAAGGTTCAGGTGAATTGGGCAAGAATTGCCGCCTCTAGAGTGCCCATTAGGTGTTTCTGTAATTTGACCTAGTGACCTAGATTATGACCCTATGTGACCCAGTTTCAAACCCATTCAAGACATCATCAAATCAAACATGCTGACAAACTTTCAGGTCAGTTAAGCAAAAATTGTGGCCTCTTGAACACCCACAATACATTTCTTCAATTTGACCTAGTGACCTAGTTTATGGCCCTATGAGACCCAATTTCTGACTGATCCGAGATGTCATCAAGTCAAACATGTAAACCAATAATCAGGTCAATTTAGCTAGAATTGTGGCCTCTACAGTGCCCACAAGGTATTTCTTCAATGTGACCCACTGACCTTGTTATGACCCTATGTGACCCAATTTTGATCCCATCTAAGATATCATAAAGACGAACATGCTGACCAATTTTCAGGTCAATTGAGCAAGAATTGTGGCCGCTAGAGCGCCCACAAGATATTTCTTTAAATTTAACCTAGTGACCTAGTTTATGACACTATGTGACCCAATTTTGAACTCATCCAAGATTTTATCAAGACAAACATGCTGATCAATTTTCAGGTCAGTTGAGTAAGAACTGTAGCCTCTAGAGCATCCACAAGGAATTTTTGTAAGTTGATCTAGTGAGACATAGTTTATGACCCTAGGTGACCCAAATTCAAACTCATTCGAGATTTCATTAAGACAAACAATCTGACCAATTTTCAGGTCAATTCAGTACGAAATGTTGACTCTAGAGTGTCCACAAGGTATTTCTTTAATTTGACCTAGTGACCTAGTTTATGACCCCAGGTGACCCAATTTCAAACTTATCCAAGATTTAAATTAAGACAAACATACTGATCAATTTTCAAGTCAATTGAGCAAACAATGTGGCCTCTAGAGTGCCCACAAGCTATTTCCTTAATTTGACCTAGTGACCTAGTTTATGACCCCAGGTGACCCAATTTCAAACTCATCCTAGATTTAAATTAAGACAAACATTCTGACCAATTTTCAGGTCAGTTGAGCAAGAAATGTGGCCCCTAGAGTGCCCACAAGGTATTTCTTTAATTTGACCTAGTGACCTTGTTTATGACCCAAGGTGACCCAAATTCAAACTCAACCGAGATTTATCAAGACAAACATTCTGACCAATTTTCAGGTCAATTGAGTAAGAAATGTGGCCTCTAGAGTGTCCACAAGGTAAATGTTGACAACGGGCGATGGACGATGCACGACGGACATTGGACAACCACAAAAGCTCACCTTGAGCATGATGTGCTCAGGCGAGCTAAAAAATGCTTACATAAGAAATATGTCAAAAGTGGTCTGCCACAAGACTGATTGAAAGTTGTCTTAAGACAAAAAAATGTCTTAATATGATGATCCTTGCCCTATTCACCAAATACTTTTATATCAAATGACCATTTCTCCTTTTTCCACAATGTTTTCAGAGACTTTCTTCCTCCAGGTTGAGAAAAAACAGCACTCTGGTACGGGCTTAACCCTGTACCAAAGAATCTGTAATATTAATGACCCGATAGAAGAAGGCTTTTGTGAGAACATTGTGTGAAAAAAAGAAAATGCTGGTAACCAGCATTTTTTTCTTTTCCCATAATGTTCTCTACCTTATCAGAAACAAATGCTATAATCTTAACCATATTTGAGTTGTCCTCTGCAATAATTTGGGTGAGTGCAACACTATCCTAAGTGCCTATACAAAAAGTATAGGCACTTAGGATAGTGTTGCACTCACCCATCGAATTGCATACAGTTTAATTCTTTACCAAATGACAAAATTTCAGACTGGTTCGAATCGAAAGCATTTGCAGACGACATATTAAATTTAGCTGAAATGATGGTGATTGTTTCTGAAAGTGTAGAAAACCTTGTGGGAAAAGGAGACAAGAGGGCCATTATGGCCCTGGATTGCACACCTGAGTCAGTAGGCAAAATTTCACTCCAGGGTCATAATGATCCAATTTAAAACTCATCTGAGATATTATTAAGACAAACATTCTGACCAATTGCCAGGTCAATTGAGCTGAAAATGTGGCCTCTGGAGTGTCAAAAATGTATTTCTTCAATTTGACCTAGTGAGCTAGTTTATAACCCTATGTGACCATATTTCAAACTCATCCGAGATATTATCAAGACAAGCACGCTGACCAATTTTCAGGGCAATTGAGCAAGAATTGTGGCCACTACAGCGCCCACACGATATTTCTTTAAATCTGACCTAGTGACCTAGATTATGACCCTATGTGACCCAATTTTGAACTCATCCAAGATTTTATCACGACAAATGTGCTGGTCAATTTTCAGGTAAATTGAGTAAGAATTGTAGCCTCTGAACGCCCACAAGGAATTTCTTTTAGTTGACCTAGTGACCTAGTTTTCGACCACACATGACCCAATTTCAAACTTGTCCGAGATTTTATCAAGACAAACATTCTGACCAAGTTTCATGAGGATCGGACTGAAAATGTGGCCTCTAGAGCGTACACAAGGTAAAAAGTAGATGCCGGACAAAAGACGGTGCACGACGGACGCCGGACACAACATGATCACAATAGCTCACTATGAGCACTTTGTGCTCAGCTGAGCTAAGAATGCTGGTTACCAGCATTTCCTCCTTTTAACTCAAGTTTTTCAAAAGGCTATTTCTCCAGGGTCGTGAAAATGCGGGATTGTGTGGTAAAGAGTTAAACGAGTCTTTCTGTGTGGTAAAAAGTTAATTCAGTGTTAAACAGGTAGGTTCCATAAATGTCGAGTACATCAATAAAAGTTTTTTATTTCCTTTTTCTTTTGCCCTGAAAGATTGTTTTTGGGGGGGTAAGTTAGTGTGGTTACGACTTACTCCCATAATTCTAAGCCCGCTGCACAGTCCTGTAGCACAGTAGGTAATGTTCAGGACTTGAAACCAGGTGGTTGCTCAGGTTCAAATCAAAAGCTCAGCCAATTTCTTTTAGACGATCAATGATAGTCATTGCAATAGAATTCATTCCTCTCTCACCACTGACCATTGTCTCGGCAATGGTTATGTGGCATTTAACACTATACCACACAATGCTGACTTTTAACGACCCTGAGAGAGAAACCTTTTGAGAACATTGTGGAAAAAAGGAGAAAATGCTGGTAACCAGCATCTTCTCCTTTTCCCACAATGTTTTCAAGCCTCCCAAAAACAAATTTCAATTTTTGAGTTACATTTATTTTGTTGTCTGCAAATGCTTTCAATTTGGACTAGTCTAAAAATTTGTCGTTTGTTAAGGTAACACCATACAAAAGCAGAAACAATTGATTGTATGGTGTTTAATGCCGTTTTCAACATTATTTCAGTTATATCGCAGCGGCCAGTGCACCTATCCATGCTTTCCTGGAGTCTCTGTTACCAGTATTCCACAAAATATTCTTTCCAAGCCACTGGCTGCTTTCCCACATAACCATCGTCGAAACAATGGTCAGTGGTGAGACAGGAATGAATCCTGTCGCAATGACTATCATCAATCCTCAGAAAGAGATTGGCCGGGCCGGGAATCGAACCAGAGACCTCCTGTTCTCAAGTCTTGTATGCTACCGAATGAGCGACCAGGGCTCGGCAAAAACAGAGACAAACCTTCTGAACAATAAAGTGTGTATTTTCTCTATCAGAAGACTCATGAGACTCAATTCATGCAAATTCAAAGCAGTTTAACCCTGTACCAGAAAACAAAATTTTAGCCTTGTACAAATTGAAAGCTTTTGCAGATGACAATTTTAATGTGGCTCAAATGGTGCAATTTTTCTTTGATAGGGTAGAAAACATTGTGGGAAAAGAAGAAAACGCTGGTTACCAGCATTTTCTCCTTTTCCCACAATGTTTTCAAAAGGCAACATTCGCAAGGTCATTAAAACCTGGCATTGTGCGGTAACAGGTTAAATCTTTACCAAACAATCCTGTTTAGAACCAACCCTAAAGATTTGTTTGCATGGTGTTAAAAGCCATTTCCAACATTTTCTTTTCAGTTATATCATGGAGGCCAGAGGACCTATCAATGCTTTCCTGGAGTTTTTTTTATTACTGGTACTTTGCACAATGTTCTTCTTCCCTAGTAACTGGCTAGTAACCAGCATTTTTTCCTTTTCCCACAATGGTTACTACCCTATCAAAGACAGATTGTCTGCAACAATTTCTTCCAATTTTGACAAATCTACATTTTTTGTCGTGTGGTAACGGGACAGACGTTTTGGCCTTGTCTTATCACTTTCTGTCAGACTGATAAAAATGAAGATAAAAAAGATATACCCTTTACCATACAGTCCTGAGTTCTAACAACTTTGAGAAAGAAGACTAGAAAAGCATTCTGGGAAAAAGAGAAAATGCTCGTGACCCACTTTTTTTTCCCTGTTTTCCACAATGTTTGCTATCTTTTTACTGAAAACCTCTGTCCTTAACTCTTTACCACATGACAAAATATTAGACTTGTCCAAATTCAAGGCAATTGCAGATGACATATCAAAGATGGCTGAAACCATGAAAATTGCCTTCAATTGAGTAGAAAACATTGTGTGAAAAGGAGAAAATGCTGGTTACCACAATTTTTCAAAATCCTTCTTTCTCTGGGTCGTGAAAACCCGGTATTGTTTGGTAAAGGGTTAAACCACATTCAGATTGTCATCTGTAAACACTTTTGGGTGGGTCTAAATTTTTGTTGTCTGGCAAAGAGTTGATGTGCAATATTTTATTCTTATGCTGACCTGTACCCCAGTAATCAAGGATGTAAAAACACATAACTGACCATTTAGGAAATAGAAGATATAAATAATATAAATGAATCACCTTTAATTGACAGCATTAGTATTCATTTTATTTTTTTTGAGTCAGTGTGGCACTGAACTTTTCTTCTTTACTAACCGACAAAACTTTAGACTGGTCCAAATTGAAAGCATTTGCAGATGACTAAAAAATTGAAATTTGTTCTGGAAATGGTAGAAAACATTGTGGGAAAAGGAGAAAATGCTGGTAACCAGCATTTTCTCCTTTTCCAACCATGTTTTCAAAAGGCTTCTTTCACACGGTGGTTAAAGTTGGGAGAGTGCAGTAAAGGGTTAATTCATTTTAATGTGTAGAGTTCATGGTGTGCTGCTTTTCCTCTAAAGTTCAGCAGCGTTTCTTCTCTTGCAATATTGAAAACAACTTGGTCATGTACGGAAATCAAAATATCGATAAGATAATTATTTTTTTATTGTCAGTTTTTGCATCTTCAAAGGAAGGTTACTCTGTACCAGCTAAAACTTTGGGGAAAAAAAAACACTGACAGAATGTGTAGATAAAGATCAGACAGTACAGAAAGTGCAGTTTAATCTTAATCCTACACTCCACCTTTTTTTTGTTTCTCTTTTTAAACTCTGGGCAAAATGACTCCGAAAATGCATTATGGCTTTTCTTTACCACATGACTAAAATTTCGACTCTCCAGAGTTGGAAACATCTGTGGAGGACGCATAAAATAGATGCATAAAATGCAGTGCAAATGATGGGATTTATCTTTAAAAGGGTAGGAAACATTGTGGGAAAAGGAGAATATGCTGTTTATCAGCAATTTCTCCTTTCCCACAATGTTTTAAACAGCTTTCTGTCTTAGGGTCCTTGAAATTTGGGATTATGTGGTAAATGGTTAAACCATTGGAGTGCAATAAAAACAATATTAAAGTTTTCCAGACTTTCAATCAGAAAAGAATGCACAAATAACTGAAGTTTCAAGTTTGCTTTGGTTAGAGCAAACCTCACAGTGTAGACCAAGATCAGAAGGCATTTTACTGTGCACTTTTACCTTGATCTATACTGACCGCAAAAACAACTAGAGTTGTGAAAGACACTTGGAGAACTAATAACTGAAAATGCCCTTTAATTCCTGTGGGTCTTTCAGAGCCGATTAATCAAAGTTTAATTGACTAAGGGAGATAACTCAGACTCCGGGATTGAACTTCAAAATCTTTCCACTGTTTACAGCAAATTATTGCCAATCACATCAATATTTGATTTTACTAAAAGAACAGATCAGGATCAGGCTTCACAGAACATACTGTCTTATCTTGGTCACTTGTCTTGAAAGTTTATGGAATAGACTGACTCAAGCACCTTTGGATTTTTTTCTAATCATAGACAACAAAATGTCTGATCTGTTTGGAACCTTAGAGGCCAATTACAAACATAAACAAAACAAGGGAAAAACATAGCCAGCTTTATCCTCTGCCAAATAATCCTGTATTTCTACAGTCCCAAGGAAGAAGGCACTTAAGTCTTTATCAGACAACATAATCATCTCTTTTGCCCACAATGTTTTTAGTACCTTTTTTCTCAAGGTCATTAAAAATTGGGACTGTTTGGTAATGGGTTAAAAAATTGTGGAAAAGGACAAAATGCTGGTTATCCTGTCCATCATTTAACCTTTTAACTCTCTACCACACAATAATAATGCAGACATGTCCAAATTGAAAGTATTTGCAGACGACAATTTAAATTTTTCTGTGATAGGGTAGAAAACATTGTGGGAAAAGGAGAAAATGCTGGTAACCAGCATTTTCTCCTTTTCGCACAATGTTTTCAAAAGGCTTTTCCTTCAGAGTCACCAAACTCTGGATTGTGTGGTAAAGGGTTCAAAAACAATCCAACTATTTATGATCCCAATCGTGACGAAGAAGCCCTACGAAAACATTGTTGGAATAGAGAAAATGCTGGTAACCAGCATTCACTCCAATACCAAAAACATTTTCAACCTTTCCAGGAATCAATTTCATCATTTGAGTCACATTCTGTGATAAAATTTGTCTGCAACAGCTTTTAATTTAGGGGAGTAAAAAGTTTCATCCATTGGGAGAGATTTGGATATATAAAACCCACACTGTATCCATAGGCGTAGCTGCCTGTATGCAAAAATACAGTTGTATATACTTTGCAAAAAAAGAGACAAATTTACCAAAAAATGTCACCAGAGGCCACCCAGATGTTTCTACAATTCCAAAAATTTTCGGGAGGGAGATCCCCCCAGACCCTCCTAGGAAAGCCTGCTCCTCTCTCTCCGCACTTCATGCCTCAGGTAATACCTTCTGTATTGCTTTTGGGTAAACTTTATATTTGGCTAGCTATGCCCCTGGTATCATTAACTGTACAGGCTCTCACATGGAAGTTGTTTTAAATTTAAGGTGTGAATTTGTAACCGAGAGAACACTTTACCAAACCACCACGTTTTAACGACCTTGTGGAAGAAATCCTTTCAGAAAACATAGTTGAAAAAAAGTAACCAGCATTTTCTCCTTTCCCAAAGCATTCCTACCCTTAACAAAACAAATTTCATCATCTTAGCCATGTTTTAATTTGTGGTCTGCGAAAGCCTTCAATTCAGACAAGTCTAAAGTTTTGTTGTCTCATAAACGTTAAAAGATGATTTGTGTATTTAAAACATTAAGCTACTAAGCATGACTCAAGGACCTTTTTCTCACAGTGTAGTTAATCTTTGATCTACACTGTCCAATTAGGAGATACTTCTCCTTAAAAAAAAAAACCAAGAGGGCCATGATGGCCCTGGATCACTCACCTGAGTCAATAGGCGAAATTTCACTCCAGGGTCACTCTAGAGCGCACACAAGGTTTTTCTAAGATTTGACCTAGTGACCTAGTTTTTGACCCCACATGACCCAATTTCAAACTCGTCCCAGATTTTATCAAGACAAACATTCTGACCAAGTTTCATGAGGATCGGACCAAAAATGTGGCCTCTAGAGCGTACACAAGGTAAAAAGTTGACGACGGACGCCGCACGCCAGACACAGCACGATCACAATAGCTCACCATGAGCACTTTGTGCTCAAGTGAGCTAAAAAACATAAGTCAAAAAAGAGTACCACATGCAGGTGCAAACAATTGGCTGTTGTTTTTTGATGGATAAAAATTACCCTAACAATTTTTTAAAATGGTCACCCTAGGAACATTTCTGTGAAATTATTTCAAAATCTGACCAGCCATTCCAGAGAAGAAGAATTAAGAAACTCCTCCTCATGTCCCTATGGTGCAAATAGCTCCCACCACCAGAGCCATGTTTCTTGACAGATCACAATTTTGCGAACAAGTTTTGAAAAGAGTCACCCAAGGAACATTTCTGTGAAATTATTTCGAAATCTGACCAGCAGTTTCAGAGAAGAAGAATTTTTAAGAATTTCTTCATGTCCATATAGTGTAAGTAGCCCACAGCCATCAGAACCATGTTTCTTGACGGATCAAAATTTCTCGAACAATTGCGAAAAGGGTCATCCAAGGAACATTTCTGTGACATTATTTTAAAATCTGACCAGCCGTTTCAGAGAAGAATTTTTAAGAATTTCTTCATGTGTGTATAGTGCAAGTAGCCCCCCAATCAAAGCCATGTTTCCTGACGAATCAAAATTTTGCAAACACTTTTTGAAAAGGGTCACCAAAGGAACATTTCTGTGAAATTATTGAAAAATCTGACCAACGGTTTCAGAGAAAAAGAACGTTTACGAATTTCTTCATGGCCCTATAGAGCAAGTAGCCCCCAGTCACCAGAGCCATGTTTCTTGATGGATCAAAATTTCGCGAACAATTTTTGAAAAGAGTTACCCAAGGAACATCTCTGTGAAATTATTTCAGAATCTGACCAGCTGTTTCAGAGAAGAAGAATTTTTAAGAATTTCTTCATGGTCGTATAGTGCAAGTAGCCCCCATTCACCAGAGCCATGTTTCTTGACGGATCAAAATTTCGTGAACAAGTTTTGAAAAGGGTCACCCAAGGAACATCTCTGTGAAATTATTTCAGAATCTGACTAGCTGTTTCAGAGAAGAAGAATTTTTAAGAATTTCTTCATTTCCGTATAGTGCAAGTAGCCCCCATTCACCAGAGCCATGTTTCTTGACGGATCAAAATTTCGTGACGAAATTTTGAAAAGGGTCACCCAAGGAACATCTCTGTGAAATTATTTTAAAATCTGACTAGTGGTTTCAGAGAAGAAGAATTTTTAAGAATTTCTTCATATCTGTATAGTGCAAGTAGCCCCCATTCACCAGAGCCATGTTTTTTGACAGATCAAAATTTCGCGAAGACTTATTGAAAAGGGTCACCCAAGGAACATCTCTGTGAAATTATTTCAAAATCTGACCAGCGGTTTCAGAGGAGAAGATTTTTAAAGAATTTCTTTGAAAATTCCATTTCGTTGCCATGGCAACCAGAGTTTTTGATGGAATCAAATTTTGTGAAGAATGTTTAAAGAGGACCTCCCAAGGAACATTCCTGCCAAGTTTGGTCCAAATTGGCCCAGTGGTTTAGGAGGAGATGATGTTTAAAGAATTGTTGACGACGAACGACGCATGACGCACAGACGCACGACGGACGACGGACACCGGGTGATCCTAAAAGCTCCCCTTGAGCATGTTGTGCTCAGGTGAGTTAAAAAGCCTGTGAAACAGAAACATTTGGATTTTTGCTATTGCCTTGAAAGTATCACTTAACTTACTAAGCAAGATAAGGATAAACTCTTTACCACACAATCACGGGTTTTAATGACCCTGAAGAAAAAGCCTTTTGAAAACATTGTGGGAAATGGAGAAAATGCTGGTAACCATGTTTTCTAACCTTCCCAAGACAAATTTCAATTTTTGAGTCAAGTTTATTTTGTTATCTGCAAATGCTTTCAATTTGGACAAGTCTAAAAGTTTGTCGTATGGTAGAGGTAACTGAGAGAATAAAGCACAAGGGCTGGGAGTTTCAACCATGTAGATGTGAAATCTGAGAACCCAATAACATTCACCCTTAGTGTGTTTGCCAAGCAAAATATTAGTTGCTTTTTTGTCACAACTCGGATCAAGATCAGACTGTTTAGAAAATTCAATCTGAGATCTACAAGTCCACCCACTGCTATTTTCTGTACTTTCTTTAAGTAACTGAAGGTGTCTTTCACTACAGTACTTGTCCTTGTGGCCACAGTCGATACAGATCAGACTGCACAAAATGTTCAGTCTGCATAGATCATCTAGATTGTCCAGTGCATACAAAAGCAACAATGAAATTGCAATTATCAGGGTCTTATTAAATTTTCTAGACTGAACATTAGCTTTATTTGGCACTGTAGCTGTTTGTTTACCAAACATAATCTTTTAATGACGCTGAGAAAGAAAGCTTTTTGTCAGAAAAGTGGAAAATGCAGGTTAACAGCATCTTCTCCTTTTCCCATAATGCCTTGTACGCTTTCATAGACAAATCACATCATTTGAGCTGAATTTACTTTGTCATCTGTAATTGCTTTCAGTTTGAACAAGTCTACAATTTTGTTGTCTAGGGGAGAAGAGTAAGCCAGTCCTCAAGTCAACTGTAAAGATCTAGAAATGATGACTTTCTTACCCAATAATCTAGACAGCGGTAAAGTGATAGTTTTATAACCACCTGAAACATACATAGACATTTTTTCAACATTTTATTTTTAAAAGGCATCTTTTTATCATTGTAACTCTTAACCAAACAACAAATCGGATTTGATTTCTCTTTGAATGGGTAGAAAACACGGTGAGAAATGAAGACAAAGCTGTTAACCAGCATTTTCTCCTTTTCCTACAACATTTTCAAAGCCTTTTTCCTCACCAGTCATTCCAACAACAGATTTTTTAGTAATGATTTAACTCTTTACCGCGCGTCAAAATTTTACACTCATTCATTTGAAGGAATTCACAGAATACAAATGTTTTCAAATGATAGTTTTTGTCCTTGATTAGGTAGAAAACATTGTGGAAAAAGAAGAAAATGCTGGTTTCCAGCATTTTCTACTTTTCCCGCAGTGTTTTCAGAAGTTGTCTTTCTCAGGGTTGTTAAAACTCGGGGCTGACTGTGGCAAAGGGCTAATATGGGCTAATATGGTTAACCCCTTTTGTCATAATATAGGATACCCCCTTTAACCCTTTCCCAAACAAGCCCTGGTTTTCACGTGTCTGCAGTACAAGTCTTTTGAAAACACTGGGAAAAGGAGAAATTGCTCGTAACGAGCAATTTCTCCTTTTCCCACAGTGTTTTATACCCTTTTTGAGACCTTTCTGCCATTTTCATCAAATTTAAAATTGTCGTCTGCAAACTCTTTCAATTTGGACCAGTCCAAAATTTGTCGTTTGGGAAAGGGTTAAGGGTGAGTGGTCATATGCCTTCCAAATCATCATGACAAATTCAGAAAACTTAACACATTCTGCACAAGTTTTCAAGCATTTTCTCGCTTTTCCAGAATGCTTTCTATCTTGTCAGAGAAAAATCCCATCATTAAATGTTGTCTGCAAATGCTTTTAAAATTAAGGACAAATTGAAACATTTTTTGTGGTCATGTTAAAAAGTTAACCCTTAGGCTGCTAAGCACGACTCACTGACCTTTTGCAGACAGCATAGATCAAGATCACGATCAGACTTCACTGAACATGTAGTTTGATCTTGGATCTAGAGTGTTTCAGATAAGGATGATTGAATCTTTCCCCGTTTGAGATAAGGAAAATTGAGTTTATATTATGGGTTTGAAACTTCCATTTCTTTTATTTGGCAGGATGAGGGTTAATCCAAGAAGGCAAGTGTTGTGTGCCTTGCAGGAAGAAGGGCAGTAACAGTCTATATATTGGTGCAGAACCATAACACAGTATCTGTGTTCCAAGGAATGTTAGTAATGAATATTTATGTGTTCCCGGCTATCAGGAAATGATAAAAATATGTTAACTGTTTTGTTTCAATATAGTAACACAAGACCTGAGCAAATATCACACTGAATCTACCTGATCACCTATTTAGAGTGATTTATGTTCATTCTGTGTACAATTTAGGCCAAAGTTTTATTAATGTGTGTTTTAAGAAACAAACATAACTTTTTCAGTTCATGTCCTATCTTTAATATAAAGATGTTCTTTGTCATGCAATTTCTTTTGTATAAGTGATAAATGGATACTGTAGAAATATTAATATTTGTGGTTAGTGTTCAGAAATTACCTATTTTACAACAACAGGAAATTCCTGTACTAGATAATTACTTGAGGAATCTATTCTTCAATACAATAATCTGTTTAACTCTTTACCAAACAACAAAATTTTAGACTTGTCCAAATTGAAAGCATTTGCAGACGACAAAATAAATGTGACTCAAATGTTGAAACTGGTTTATAAAAGGGTATAAAACATTGCGGAAAAAGCAGAAAATGCTGGTTACCAGAACTGTGTAGTCAAGGGTTAAACCTCTCACAAAAGCAATCAATCTTATTATGATGGAATAGTTTGTAACTTAATCTCAGTACAGTTTGTGATTTAGCTGATACTAAACCCTGAATTTCAGATGGCAAATTTGCAAAACTTCACTTACTAAATTTAACCCTTTACCAAAATATCCTGTGTTTTAATGACCCTGATAAAGAAGACTTGCAAAACATTGTTGGAAAAAGAAACATATGTTAGTTACCAACATTTCCTCCTTTTCCCACAATATTGTCTACCTTTCAAAGATAGGTCCCCCTGTTTGTAATAATAATTATCTAATTTGTTGTTTGCAGAGGCTCTCAATTGGGACACATCTAAATTTCTTTTGTTTGATAAAGAGTTAACCCTTTACCACACAATCCCAAGTTTTAATGACTCTGAGGAAGAAGCCTTTATAAAACATTTTCCGAAAAGGAGAAAACACCAATAACCAGCATTTTCTCCACAATGTTTTCTACCTTTTAAGGACAAGTTCCATAATTTGAATCACACTTAAATTGTCATCTGCAAATGCATTCATTTTGGACAAATCTCCAGTTTTTTTATTTGGTAAATTTAAGGTTAAATCATGCAAAATATCTTCTCAGCCTGAAGTAATCAAAAATACAAAAGTTAGCTCCCTTGCTGCCAAAAAATGTAACTGTTTTTAGGTCCAAGTTGCAATTTCATGGACAACTTCAGGGCTGAGTACCGGTATCTCTAAGCAGATGTGAGATGAGGGCCGACATTCACCAACCAATCTTAAGAACCTTAGTTTTTAATAATTCTCCTGAATTGTCTACAATTGAAAGTAACACAACTTCTGATTGCCTACACCATTTGGTTCAGCAAATCAAAGTTGTGTTACTTTCAAATTTAGAAAATCTTGCAGAGTGAGACTAAGAATATTCTTAATCATATGGATGGTTGGTAAATACTGACTGAAGGCCCATTGATTCACCAAGCATTCTTGAAATTACATTCTTTGTCTTGTTCTACATTTAGACAGCAAATGCAATTTCTGATTTGCTAATTTATTTGGTTTAGCCATTCAGAAATGGAGTTACTTTGAAATTCAGAAAATTCTTGAAAATTCAGAATGCTTTGTGAATATGGACCCAACTCCACATTCCTAGCAGTCTGATCTTGAGCTATACTCCCCTGTGAAAAATGTTCAAGAACAAGTGGTGAGTTCATGAACATTCAAGAACCTTTCATGAACCTTAAGAACTTTTCTTGAACTTGTAAAACAGTTTCTGAACTGAGGTTCTAGAACCCAAATGGTTCTTGAACACTGGTTCTAAAAGTGCAAAAGTGAAAGAACATTAATTCTAGAACACCACCAGTTCTTGAACTGATCTGAAAGTTCATGACCATTCAAGAACCTTTCATGAAGCTTAGACCTATTCTTGAACTAATAAAACAGTTCCTGAACTGAGGTTTTAGAAGCCAAATGGTTCTTGAACACTGGTTCTAAAAGCACAAAAGTGAAAGAACATTAATTCTAGAACATCACCAGCTTTTGAACTGATCTGAAAGTTCTTGAACAGGTGGCGTAAAATACAAATGGTTCTAGAACATTGGCTTTAATACATTGACAAAATGCCATAAACCCTGGTTCTAGAACTGTACCAGTTCTTGAGCAGTTGGAAATCTAGAATTTGGTAAGTATGTGTTACTGCAAATGTGTGTGATGGCAAAAATTAGCAAATTGTCTTTCCTTCAACTTGCATAAAAATTGGGTTCAGATGCTTGTTTACATTTCAGATGCATATATGTGCAAACTTTCAGAAACATTAGAAGCCATGAGGTCTAGTGTATTTATGCAGGAGTCATATATGTGTATATATTATCCCTTATTTACGTGAAATGGCAGTAATATAAATGTTGGAAACTCACTTACATTTTTGAAGTCAATCAGATAATTTGATTTTTTTTTCTGGTACATTGTTTTGAAAATTGCCACTTTATTTTCCACTTGATCTAAGAGGGATCGCATGATATGCTACGATATTTACACAATGGCTCATTATAAACTTTTATCTTGCTACTAAAATTACAAGTTACAAGCAATCTCGGCATTGCCGCAATCTCTTACATAACGGTAAAGTCAGGTCCAAAACTGAATAAGTCAAGCTGGTGAATGGGCAGGGCTTTAGCTTGCCTCTGGAATTCAGGAGTCGATGACCTATTGACCCGAAAGTTTCAGGGGTCAAATCTAGTTTTTCAACAGTCAAACAAAAAAAAAAAATCATGATTCAAAATGGAAAATGACTTTATAGTAAACTTTTTTAATGTCGTCGGACTTGTTATTAATATTGCAATAAAGATGTGAAGTGTGGTAACTTTTCTGTTGCTGTTGGACTTATTATTATCATGCTGGTTGACAAAATAGCAGATTTGCAGTTTTCTGAAAAAGAAGCATACAGAATATTGAGGAACATGTTCATGTTTACTTTCATGCAGAAAATCTTGGGTGATCCGTTGTTCTACATTAGCCTCCGCTAGGTGGCATTTTTCAAATACATGACATGTGCAATATCAACTGTTGTTCAATTTAAATCCGTTAGATGCAGTTATGGAATCGGCCGAGCTCTTCTCAGCCTTTTGTGATTGGATGTCGATTTCTTCTTGTTCGTTTTTATTGGCTACTTCTGTAAAGCGCCATCAGACCCAGATGATGACATCATAGGGAAGAAATATGGATGATGCTTGGAAGTCAGATAAAAATCATTTGAACTTTCGTGTGTTTTCTGCAGAAACTCGCAACAAAACAGATATTTCGACTGAAGAACATAAATTCATTGACAAAATCTTTAAATAGATCTAGTCTTGCAATGCTTTCCATTATCGTTGTGGACCCTTGTGTTTTTATTTTGCTACGGCCATTGCTCCTTCGTCCCCAAACAAGTTCATCCCAGAGTTTTTTGTGTTTGTGACCCCAGTTTAGCAATTTTACCGAGAATGACATATCTGTTGGTATCTAGTAGATTTATGCAATAATTTTGACTATAATTTCATTAGATTTACATTTTTTTTTTTTAAGTCTGTTTAAAGATCAAGATATATCGGATACAATTATTGGTTACTACTACATTGACACAAAGTGTCACTCCTCACTGAATCTCAGTGACATGTTTTGTTACAATCCTGAAAACCGCTTTTGAATACAGAGAAAAAAAGGAAGAAAATGGTGCTGGAATTTCTTGTTTTCACACGTTTGCTCATCTTTCAATGGCAAATCCAATCATTTGACTGGCATTCAATTTGATGTCTCCAAGCTTTTTAGTATGGGTGAGGATAATATTAATGTCTTTTGATAAAGAGATGACAATCCAGAAAAAAACAATTCTAAATTGTTTGTGTATTGTTAGTTGTCTTGATTGTCTTTTCTTTGTAGTAACTCACCAGGAAAAAAGACTACAGCACCTTGAATCTTGAAATGCCAAGTCCATAGCTCCAATATAGATTAAGTTTTGAGCACCAAATTGCTGTTCTAGATCAGTTCTTTAACCCAGTTTTAGAACTGTTCATGAATCTTAAATTATACTTCTAGAATGTCAGGTTCAAGAATTCATTTAAGAATGTGTTCAAGAACATTTTTTCTTGAATAAGTTCTTGAACATCAGTGTTCTAGAATTGTCATTTAATGTTCATGAACTTTCCAAGACCTAGATTCACAATTGTTCTACAAATGTTTCTTGAATTCCTTAAAGCAAGTTCTTGATTTAGTTCTTGAACACCAGTTCTACTGTGGCCATTTAATGTTCATGAACTATTCAAGAACTAGATTCAAGAATTGTTCTAGAACTGTTTCTTGAATTTCTCACTGGAAGTTTTAGAATTAGTTCTTGAACATAACTTCTAGAATGGCCATTTAATGTTCATGAACTATTCAAGAACTAGATTTAAAAACTTTTCTAGGTCTGTTTCTTGAATTCCTCACAGGGGCAGTGTCCACAAATTAGCAATTGGCATTCTAAGAGTGTACTCTTTACCAAACAACAAAATTTCGGACTTAGACAGGGAACAAATTTCACAATGTTTTCAAATCTTTTGTTTCTCAGGTTCTTTAAAACTGGCCTGTTTGGATTAAAAGGCCCTTATGAAGAAACCCCTTTCGAAAGGGACCACCATTATATTTCATCAACAAATACATGTACCTTAACTCTTTACCAAACAACAAAATTTCAGGCTTGTCCTAATTGAAAGCATTTGCAGACGACAAATCAAAGGTGGCCCAAATGATGAAATTTGTTCTTGATAGAGTGGAAAACATTGTAGGAAAAGGAGAAAATGCTGGTTTTCCGCATTTTCTGCTTTTCCCACAATGTTTTCAAAAGTCCTTTCTATCAGGGTTGTTAAAACTCGGGATTGTGTGGTAAAGAGTTAATCAAGGCTTCTGGTTTCTTTTATGAGGCTTAACTCCAATGCTCACAAACTGGCAATATTAGAATGACAGTCTCTTGAGATTGGATCCAAACCTTTGACCCGCTGCTCCAGCCACACTGTGGCGTGAGCAATGGCCAAGTGAGCCCTAGCTAAAATGTGCAAAGGAAGAAAACAGGACTCCCTCAACCATCCATCCCATAGGTAGATGAATAACCTTGTTGGTCTGCAGGGTTCAAAGTCAGCAAACTTCTCTGACCACTTTGAATTCAATTTTTCACACTGACAAACTGCAAATTTCATCAAGATAATAATGATTGAGTAAAAATTTACAATGGAATAAAAATACCACTATCTGCCACATGGTACACAACACATGCCTACTTTGACATCACGTTAAAAAGTCACCTTAATTTTTTTCCACATAATGAAATGTTGGTTCATTTCCATCGTTTGCACAGTCTTCCTGATATCTATGAAAAAATAATGTATTACTGTAGCCTATTGTATAAAATATACTAAATAATTCGGTACTGTTATAATACACCGAAATCCCCATCTCAGAAGAAGTCAAGACTGTCCAAAATGGCGGACATATTTGTATATCTATGAAATGCCAAGGCATGTAGCTAGTGCACAGAGTACCAGATGAACACACAGGTACTTTGTCATACTATAGAAAGGTCGGTATATAAAATGCACTGATATCGGTAACTGTGATGGCTCTTTACCCGTTAGAGCTAAAAATGTTATCTGTTTCAACTCCTGCTCACTTCTGTGTGTCATTAAGATTAAGTCGCATCTATGGGAGGTTTGACACCATGCAAGATTGGGCTACTGCAGATCGTATTTGTCTTTGATAAATGATTTTAACAAATGGCTTGCCCTTCATAGGAAACAAATTATTTATACTGGTAGTGACTGCATGGAAAAAGTCTAAGGTGTGGTTTTTGACGTTTCAAACTTTCAATGCAGCATCAAAGTGACCTAAGTGTTTAGTGCAGTGGGGTGCAATTCAGTGGTGTTTTTTAATTCTTTGTAAGATATTACTTTATCATTGTATTTTGATGAAATTTGCAGCATGCATCAATGATAACATGTCGCCAAATTTTGGTATCAAATTCTTCATAGATAAGTGAGTTTTGAGAAAAGTCTACAAACTTCTGGGACAACCCTCATATCTAAGAGATGGAGTCATCACAATTCCCGCTTAATTAGAGGCTGGTACGTTGTTCTGTGGACTACCCTGATGACATTTACACATGATACAAACAAACAATTATGCCAAAAAACTCCGGCTTTCTCACCTACCCCATTTCACATGTAAAGATTTGTTTTAGCAATCAAATAAAGCAAACCCCCAAAATGCTGCTCAGACTGTCTGGAATTTCACTTATGTTTCCTTTCACCTTCTTTCATCCTTCCAGATATATCTGTACAATTTAACCCTTTACCAAACAATCCAATATTTTGAAGACCCAAGGGAAGAAAAAAGGAGAACATGATGGTTATCAGCAATTTCTTCTTTTCTGAAATTGTTTTTTACCCTTTACCAAACAATAAAATTCTGGACTAGATCAAGTTGAAAGCATTTGCAGGACAAATTAAATAATGCTCAAATTATTTATTTCTGTCTTTGATAGGTAGGAAACATTGTTAGAAAAGGAGAAAATGCTGGTTACTATCATTTTCTCCTTTTCCCACACTGTTTTCAAAAGCCTTCTACCCAAGGGTTGTAATAAGACACAGGATTGGATGGTAAATTCTCAAATAAAGTGTGGCTCAAATACTGAAATTTGATTTGGGAAGGGTTGAAAACATTTTGGGAAATGCAGAAAATGCTGGCTACCAGCATTTTCTTCTTTCCCCGCAATGTTTTTTCAAATGCTTTTTCTTCAGGGTCGTTAAAAGTCAGGACTGTGAGGTAAAGGTTAATTCATAAACTGAAATTGAAGAACAAAAGCCATTACCCTCCCAGGTAACTTGCAGCAGGCTAATCCTCTAACTCTTTAACCCTTTACAACACAAATCCCAAGTTTTGACGGCCTTCAAAGAGAAGCTTTTTTAAAAGTTTGTGGGAAAAGGAGAAAATGCTGGTAACCAGCATTTTCTCCTTTTCCCACAATGTTTTCTACCCTATCAAAGATAGATACCATCGATGTGGATACATTTCATTTGTTATCTGAAAATGCTTTCAATTTTTATTCACATTTATTTTGTTGTCTGCAAATGCTTTCAATTTGGACCAGTCTAAAATTGTGTCGTTTGGTAAAGGGTTAAGAAACAAAAAAATGTTCGTCTCAACCAAATTTAAAGCATTTGCAGATGACAAATAAATTGTAACTCAAATGATGACTTCTGTAATTGATAGGGTAGAAAATATTGTGTGAAAAGGAGAAAATGCTGCATACCAGCATTTTCTCCTTTTTCTACAACATCACTAAAAGCTTTCTTCTTCAGCATTGATAAAACCCTGAACTGTGTGGTAAAGGGTTAAAACACATCCAGGCAAATGGGGAAACTTCTCATGATAAACATTGCCATCTTTTTGCATGAAATCAAGAATCAAACCTTCAGGTAAGGCATGGGCTACAGAGAGCAGCTCTGCCTGTTTTAATGGCATCCCCAAGAGCATAATAATTATCAAAATTTGAGACTATATGAAAAACAAAACAAAGAATATTTAAATAAAAGGAATTAAGACAAATATTCATCAGTTGAAAATAAGCAAAAATATGACTGCTCTATAATTTCCTTCCATTTTCGTTAATAATAGATCTATAATTGAGCCATGATCTGGCAAAAGGGGACGTAATGCATTTCAATTATCCATGATACCAGTCAAGCCATCACATAATTATGAATCCATAATAACTTATTTTTTCTAACAACCAGTTGAATCATGAGGTAGACTGGTCCTTGGATATACAGAAAATTGACCAATAGCAAAAAGTTTCCACACAATATTTACAAAAGCCTTTTCCTCAGGATTGTTAAAACACAGGATTTTGTGGTAAAGGTTTAATATTGGATTCACTTCCTTGGCTGTTAGCATAACCTCTTAGAGAGACACTTTCTCACAATACCAGGGATCATTGGGGAATCAGGCAATGACTAATGCCATTAAATGATCTATGTACAAACATGATCAATAATCAAATAGATATAACAAAGAGCTTGGCTTTCCTTGTAATTCCGTCCCTTTCTCTGGGAATATGTTCTATCAAATCTTTACCAAATGACAAAATATTAGACCTGAACAAATTGAAAGCATTTGCTGAAGACAGAGTAGAAGTATCTCAAATGATGTGATTTGTCTTTGAAAGGCTAGAAAACTTTGTGGGAAAAGGAGAAAATGCTGGAAAACATCAGACTGCACAGAATGAATAGTCTAATCTTGGTCTAAAAAGTCCAAAAGATCTTTTGATAGGGAAGAAAATTATTTAAAAAATGCACTACATTCAAACCAGTATAAAGCCTGGGCACAAATTTTTAGGGACAGCTAAAATATGGTTGCTAATACAGGACCTGGTACATTTCAACATATTTTGCCCTTCTTTAACCCTTTCCCAAACAACAAATTTTGGACTGGTCCAAATTGAAAGAGCTTGCAGACGACAATTTTAAATTTGATGAAAATGGCAGAAAGGTCTCAAAAAGGGTAGAAAACACTGTGGTAAAAGGAGAAATTGCTCGTTATGAGCAATTTCTCCTTTTCCCACAGTGTTTTCAAAAGACTTGTACTGCAGACACGTGAAAACCAGGGCTTGTTTGGGAAAGGGTTAACTCTTTACCAAACGACAAAATTCCAGACTGGTCCAAATTGAAAGCATTTGCAGGCGGCAATTTAGATGTGGCTTAAATGATGAAATTTGTTTTTGATAGAGTAGAAAACATAGTTGGAAAAGGAGAAAATGCTGGTTACCAGCATTTTCTCCTTTTCCCACTATCTTTTTCAAAAACCTAATCTTTGTTAGGGTCGTGTGGAAAAGGGTTAATCTAAAATGTTAAAAAATCTCTGAGAAGACAACATGGCTGACTGGTGGAACATTTAACTACTCTTTTTAGCAAATTGACCCACGGACTTGGTTTCTGGAGCCATGTGACAGAGTTTTGAGCGTGACTAAGATTTATCATGGAGATGGTCAGCATGATAACAAGAGGGCCATGATGGCCCTGTATCGCTCCACTGGCTTATAAATATAAACCATAAAAACTAAACATTTCAATTCTGAGCCAAATGGTTTCAAAATGAAGACTTACAAAGTTTTCTCTGTAAAAGCCCATGTGAAAGTTGAGACCCGCAAGGCAAAGCCATTTTTGATCCCAGAGCTATAATTACTTGAACCCTGGTAGAGGTCCACAAGATAAAGCCACATGCCAAAATAATACAAGTCTATTCTGTATGGTTATAAATAAGGTGATTTTCAATTTTTGTCCATATGAAGCCTCTGTAAAACATAAGACCCCTGATGCAAGGCTGATTTCAAAAAAAAAAAAATCAAAACAGGAAGATTTCTTAAGTTGTCACTATGTAAGCCCATGCAAAACTTGTGACCCCTGCGGCAGGGCCAATTTTGACCCCAGGGCTAGAATTCTGGCCCGCTTGGTAGAGGCCCACTAGATATAGCTACATGCAAAATTTGGTAGCTCTAGGCCAAATATAGCTAGGTACAGGAAGATTTTTAAAGTTTACTCTATATAAGCCTATGTAAAACTTGTGACCCCTGGCGCAGAGCCAATTTTGACCCCAGGGCTATAATTTGAAGAAACTTGATAGAGGTCTACTACATAAAGCTACATGCCAAATTTGGTAGCCCTATGCCTTATGGTTTCAGACAAGAAGATTTTTAAAGATTTCCAATATTTTTCAGTTTTGTTGCCATGGCAACCAGAGTTTTTGAAGGAATCAAATTCTTTCAAGAAATTCTGAAGAGGACCATGTCAGGATCATTTCTGTGAAGTTTCGTGAAAATCGGATGGGTAGTTTCAGAGAAGAAGATGTTTGAAATAAAAGTTAACGCACGGACGGACGCACGCACGCACAGACGGACAGACGGACTGACGGACGGACGGACGCACGACGGACACTGGGCCATGACATAAGCCCGCTGGCCTTCGGCCAGTGGAGCTAAAAATTGGGTGAAAACTGGCCTTATGCTAAGAATTTTTTTTTTTGAATTTGATTAACCCTTTACAGACAACACAATTTTAGATGCTTCTAAAGCCTCTAAATTGAAAGCATTTACAGAAAACAAATTTTATTTTATTCAAATTATGGGGTTGCCTTTACAAAACAAATTTCAATTTTAACAAATTTTGATTGTTTAACCACATTTACTTTGTCGTCTGGAAATGCTCTCAATCTGGACAAGTCTAAAATTTTGTCATTTGGACAGTCAAAAAGTGCTTGCGTAGTACCAGTACATTTCAACACATTGGTCTTCTTAGGGAACTCAGTTAACCCTTTACCATGCAATCCCAAGTTTTAACAACCCTAAGGAATGGGCCTATTGAAAGTATTTCTGGAAACGGAGAAAATGCTGATAACCAGCATTTTCTCCTTTTCCCACCATGTTTCCTACCATTCCAATGGTGAACTTCTATTTCTGAGTCACAGTTAATTTGTCATCTGCAATGGCTTTCAATTTGGGCAAGGCTAAAATTTTGCCATTTGGTAAAGGGTTAATAATGTTACTATTAATAACTAAGAGGTGGTCATTAATGTCATGTTTTACTTAAATTTTCTTATTTGGTGTTTAACTCTTTACCACACAATGAAATTTTAGACATCATGTCAACTTAAAAGCATATGCAGGCAATGAATGAAAGGTGGGTCAATTAACAAAATTTGTTCTTGATTGGGTAGAAAACATTGTGGGAAAAAGGAGAAAATACTAGTTAGCAACATTTTCTCCTCGTCAAGAATCATTGTCCCTGGGGACCCGAGGGAGATGTCTGTGAAACAAAGGCCATCACAGCATTTACAGCTTAACTCTTTACCACACTATCCTGAGTTTTAATGACCCTGGAGAAGAAGCCTTTTGAAAACACTGTGGGAAAAGGAGAAAATGCTGCTAAACAGCATTTTCTCATTTTCCCACAATGTTTTCTACCCTATCAAAGACAAATTCCACCATTTGAACCACATTCAGATTGTATCTGAAATTGTTTACAATTTGGACCAGTCTCTATTTTGCTTGTGCAGTAAAGAGTTAACTCTTTACCAAACAAAAATATTCTAGACCAGTCCAGATTGAAAGCATATGCAGATGACAAAATAAATGTGACTCAAAAATTGAAATTTGTTTTGGGAAGTGTAGAAAACATTGCGGGAAAAGGAGAAAATGCTGGTTACCAGCATTTTCTCCTTTTCCCACAATGTTTTCGAAAGGCTTCTTTCTCAGGGTCGTTAAAAGTCAGGATTGTGTGGTAAAGGGTTAATGAGATAGGTTACAGGAGGTTCTAATGGATCCAGGATTTCATGACAGATTAGGAAAAAGATATCTATCAACTATTGTAACCAATAATCTTGATTAACTCTCTACCAAACGACAAAATTTTATACTCTGCGAATTGAAAGCATTTGCAGACGACAAAATAAACATGACTCAAAAATTGAAATTTGTTTTGAGATGGGTAGAAAACATTGTGGGAAAAGGAGAAAATGCTGGTTACCAGCATTTTCTCCTTTTCCCACAATGTTTTCCAAAAGTTTTCTTCCTCAGGGTCATTAAAAGTCGGATTGTGTGGTAAAGGGATAATCTTTAAAGCAAAAAATAAACCCAAAATATATTTTCATTATTGAAATATGACCCAAATAATCACAGTTTCAAGGTTGCTCTAAAGTGTTTCAGCAAAGCAGTCAGTGTAGATCAAAGATCAGGCTGCATGTTTTGTGCAGACTGATCTTGATCTTGATCTACACTGGCCGCTAAGGCAAATATTGTTGTCAAAGGTGCTTCAAAGGTCAATTCTTTACCAAACTATCCTGTGTTATAATGAGCCTGGAAAGGATGGCATTTGAAAACATTGTGGGAAAATCAGATAATGCTGGTAACCAGCCTTTCTTCCTTTTCGATGAGGTTTTCTCCCCTTTTGAAGCTGAATCCCACTGTTTGGTTCACATTTGATTGAACATCTGCCTGCATGTTCAAATGATGGAAGCTGTCTTTGATTGGGTAGAAAACATTGTTGGAAAAGGAGAAAATGCTGGTTACCAGCATTTTCTCCTTTTCCCACAATGTTTTCAAAAGCTTCTTTCTCAGGGTAGTTAAAACTCTGTGTTGTGAGGTAAAGGGTTAGTTCTTTTCCAAGCAACAAAATTTTAGACAGGTTCATGATTTTTTAAGCCATTTGTAATCCACCACAAAATTAAATGTGGCCAAAATAATGATTTTTTTTTTTGAAAGGGTAGAAAACGATAAGTGGTGTGAAAGTATACATTACTAGTCACCAGCACTTTTTCCTGCAATGCTTGAAAGCCCTCTTCTTCCCCATGGTAAAAACACAACACTAACCACACTTTCTTTATTCATTGAAAGGTTAACTCTTTACCAAGTGACAAACTTTCAGACCAGACCAGATTGAAAGCAATTGCAGACAACAAATCAAATGTTGGTAAAATAATGATTTCTTTCTTTGATAGGGTGGAAAACATTGTGGGGAAAGGAGAAAATGTTGGTTACCAGGAAATTATTTTTTTTCCTATTCCCATGGTGTTTTTTAAAAGCCTTCTTCCTTCAGTGGTTAAAACTCAGTATAATGTGTGGTAATGCAGTGAATGACTGGATAATCTATAATTTATATTCTACAGACTGACATGACATACTTTACCTAACAACAAAATTTTACACTTGTCCAAATTTACAGCATTATAGCAGACACCAAAATACATTAGACTCAAAAACTGAAAATTTGGAAGGGTAGAAACCATAGAGCAAAAAGGAGAAATAGTTGGTTACCAACATCTTTCTCCTTTTCCTACAATGTTTTGAAAACTAATCCTCTCTTAGTTCATTAAAACTTGGGATTGTTTGGTAAAGGGTAAAAATTAATTGTTAAAAAATCTTTGGCTGAAAGTCCAGAGCCAGAAAGTTAATAACATTGACTACCTTACTGGTACTTATTTTAAAAGAAAACCAATGCAAGTGCAAGAGTGAGAGAACATTCCTAAGCCAAGATAACCTGTTTCCATTCAGATTAGACCTACAAGTGATTGTGCCAATTTATGTCCACAAGTATAGACTAATTCAAGAATTACTGCCAATGTATGCCATTTACATTGATCCCACAGTGCATCAGGTTTCAGCATAGTGAATTCATCGTTATCAATTTATGAGGATTCCTTTTTTTCCAATTTATAATATTATTTCCCAGGAAGTAATCTTGTGAAGAGAGGTCTTACGGTCCCAGGGGAAATGTGGTGATAGATTGATCCAGTGTCAGGGAATTTTGTATTACAACTTAACTATGTCAAGCAAAAATGGCCATCAAATACAAGTACCAACCATTCTCTTCTCTGCATAATCTTTCAGGCCTAATTTTGTTGCAATCATACTAGTTTTGTCCAATGATTTTTTAGGCAAAATATTGAAAGACAGAAAAACAAGAGACACTAAATGATGACAGACTCTGGATTGGATGTCCACATGAGCTAACCTGTCTGAGAAACCGTGAGCTTAAAATTATTGCAAACTATTATCTTGCATACTATTTGCATCCTCACTATCAAGAACTCATGAACATGTTTCATACAAGAAACCATCTGCAAAAGATTCATATCTACAATAAAATCTTGATTTCACATAATTATTAAAGACATCATTGGAAAAGGAGGAAATGCTGGAACAAGCATTTTCTCCTTTTCCCACAATGTTTTCTACATTTCGTGATACAAATCCCATCACTTGAGTATCATTTTATTTGTTGTCTATAAATGCTTTGAATTTGGACCGGTCTAAAATTTTGTCATGTGGTAGAATAGCCACTCATCTAATGGGGCTGGTTTTAGTTTTTCCTTTCAGTTGCTAGTTACCATATAACAAAATTTGGGACAATTCAAAATTCAAAGCATTTGCAGAAGACAAGCAAAATGTTTCAAATAATGAGACTTGTCCTTGGTATGGTGCACAACATTTCGTGGAAAAGGTGTTTCATTGAAATCTATGTATGTTTTAAAATACCGATTGCTAAATGCCTATATCTATTTCATGAAAAGCTCTGTCTGGGATGAAGATTTGAGTCACAATTTGTCTGGGTTAAGGTAAGGGTCAGGGCTAGGGATCGTTTTCAACGAACATGGTTTTCGATGAAATGTCGCGAATCCCTTTGGTAGGGTCTAAAACATTATGGAAAAAAGAGAAAATGCTGGTTATCAGCATTTTCTTCTTTTTTGCTGGTCACATAATACATGTAATATGATTTTCTTCCAAAGGGCAGAAAACATTGTGGGAAGAGGAGAAAATGCTAGTTACCAGAATGTATACAAAAGCATTCTTTCTTAGGGTCATTTAAATTCGAGAGTTGGTAAAGGGTTAAACCTTAACCAGTATTTTCTCCTTTACCCACAATGTTTTCTACCCTAACAAAGACAACTTAACTCTTTACCAAACAACAAATTTTTAGACTAGTCGAAATTGAAAGCATTTGCAGATAACAAAATAAATGTAAATCGAAAATTAAAATCTGTTTGAGGAAGGCTAGAAAACATTGTGGGAAAAGGAGAAAATGCTGGTTACCAGCATTTTCTCCTTTTCCCACAATGGTTTCAAAAGCTTTCTTTTTCAGTGTCGTTGAAATTCGGGATTAATTGTGTGGTAAAGGTTTAAGTTATTTTTGTCACTTTAAAATTGTTGTTTGCAAATACTTTCAATTTGGACAAGTCTACAAATTTGTCATTTGGTAAAGAGTTAAAGATCATCAGCAGAACCGCTATTGCAATGTTTCTCTATGAAATGGTAAGAAAAACAATGTTCAATGCACTGTCAGTTTCAATTACCAAATAACAATAATTAGTGAATACATTAAACTTGTCTATTATGGAAACAGTTAATGCTCTTCCCAAACAATACCATCAGCTTCCCTTGACTTAATTAAGTTGTTGAATATTGTTCTTTCCAGTTCAATTGCACGTTTGCATGTTCCACTGCAATTATGTGCTTGTTAAAATGCACAAGTCACAAGTTTATGGACGCATTTACACAACCAATTCATCTTCTGCTACCGTTTCTACCAGATTTGATTTTTACTCTCCCTGCTGTCATTTATCATTAAATTTCCAGGTTCGAAATGAGCAATCTCATCAGGAAATGAACACCATGCACTTTTTTCGCCCCGTTCGTTATTATAATGAGCGATTTCTCCTCATTTGGTGACATATATATATTGCATCTCAACCTTTTTTTAGCAAACAATCCAATGTTTTAATGACCCTTGGGAGAAAGGTTTTTGATAATATTGTGGGAAAAGGAGCAAATAGAAGCAACATGGAATGATTACAATATCCAACGAAGAAAGCTTTTTAAAAACTTTTGGGAAAAGGGGAAATTGCTGCAGGTAACCAGCCTTTTCTCCATTTTCCACAATGTTTTCCACCCTTCCACAAACAAATTTCAATTTTTGAATCACATTTATGTTGTCATCTGCAAATGCTTTGAATCTGGACAAGTCTAAAATTTTGTAGTTTGGTAAAGAGTTAAATCAGGGTCATTAAAACAGGGGATTGTTTGGTTATTTAGGTTCAATTAACATTTCTGTCTTATCCCCATGCTATCTGCTGTAGAAAAAGATGAGAAAAGTGTCTGAAGAAAAAAAGCTATCTATATCCTTTGACATCAGTGGTAACACAAGTGACACTGTGGGATTTTATATTTCACATTTCTCAACTCTTAGAGGCTAAATTAACACTTATGCTGCTAAGCGCGACTCACGGACCTTTTGCAGACAGTGTAGATCAAGATCAGACTTCACAGAATGTGCAGTCTGATCTTGGATCTACACTGTCAGATAAGGAGATATTTTTCTCCAAGAAATAAGTTTGAAATAACAATCTATTTGGGTTTTTGCTATCAGCTTGAAAGTTTTATTTAACTTATTTAGCACGATAGGCGTTAACATAACAGACATGCTCAGCCTAATGGGGGAGAAAGTCCAAATAATTGCAAGGAAAAAGATTGTTTGTGACAAGGATGCAGCCTTAGGCACAGCTGTCAGTGTAGATCAAGATAAGACTGCACAATTTGTGCAGTTTGATCTTGATCTTAACTGTCTGAAAAACTAACTATTCTCAAGTTCTGATAGGCATTTTAAGGGTCCATATTTGGTTACAGCTAATACAATGCTGATTGGGATTGTTCTCACTAACTTAATAAATACACAAAGACATATTCATTCTAAAAGAGGATTGGCAATCTTTGACCCTTTCCCTCATGGGAATTTATGTTCATTCATCCTTGAATTTTAGTGACAAATTTAGAAAAAGAAATGCTTCAGTAATATTTGTAATCCTGTTTATCTTTCTGAGAAGATTAGAGTGCAACCTATGCTCAAAGGCCAGCCACTTTCTTCAGGAGCCCCTTGTTTGTATAAGCCAACTGCACATGGGCTTAGATTTTTCGGGGTAAATCAAAGTTTCTTGTGAAACACTTGTAAATACTACAAAACATATTTTTCTCTGCAAAGTGTTAAAAAAAAAACTGGACAGCTACAATCAGATAAAGATGCTATTTTCAGTCTAACCATTTACCAGTCTCAAGGTTTTAACAATCCCAACAAAGAAAGCTTTTGAAACCATTGTGAGAAAAGGAGAAAATGCCAATCTTCTGCAACTGCTTTGAATTCGGACTTAGCTAAAATTTTGTAAGGTAAAGAGTAAAATAACAAGATGGTCATTTTACAAATCTGAATGCCACCTATTCTAATGAGACCTGTAGAATTGACATTATTGCATCTATCTAAATATGTTTCCACTAAATCAATGTGTGTTATTTTAAATCATGTTACATGCTTAGCCTTTAAAATTCTGTGGTCACATATAAAAAACCTTAGCTATGTACCACACGACAAAATTTTAAACTTTTCCAAATTAAACGCATTTATAGATGACAAATGGTGTTGAAATGCTGAAACTGGCTGTAGAAAATGGAGAAAAACTTCTGGGAAAAGGAGAAAACACTGGTTACCAGCATTTTCTCCATTTCCAACAATGTTTTCAAAAGGCTTTTTTTCAGGGTCGTTAAAACTTGGTATTGTGTGGTAAAGGGTTAAAAGGCTATGTATCACTTTATTTTTGGAAATACCATTAATTCTTTACCATACAATAACAACATTTAATGACCCTGAGAAAAAAAGACTTTTGAAAACATTGTGGGAAAAGGAGAAAATGCTGGTAACCAGCATTTTCTCTTTTTCCCATAATGTTTTCTACCCTACCAAAGGCAACTTCAGGCAATTTTAGCCACATTCAATTTGGCGTCGGCATATGATTTGGGTTTCAACAAGTCTAAAATTTTGTGGTGTGGTAAAGGTTTAAAAAAAAATTTCCTCATACATATATATCTCTGTAACAAAATTTTAGGCTCATTCATATTGAAAGCTGCTGCTTTGGACAACATTGTGGGAACAAGATATTTTTTTTTCCTATTCTCACATTTTTTTCTGCCTTGTTTAGACATTAGTGTCAAATGAAGAGTCAAAAAGTTCTCATTTGTGAGAGGTTCATGCCCTCACAATAGTTCTGACTTTTTGCAACTAGTAAAAAATACTTTAGACTGCCATTTTTGAGGCATTTCAAGAAGACATGTTCCACAATGAATGTATTTCATGGCTCACTAGTAAAGTATAGGACTCATTAGGCCCCCCACCCCTTGCCTAGTATTGGTGAAACCAAGGACATTACATAAATATGTGGGCTGTCGCTTTTATATGACTGAAATAATCCTGAAATCAGCGTGAAACACCATTCAATCAATTAATGTGGGGAAAGGAAAGGAAAAGGACTAATGCTGGTAACTTGTGATAAAAGTTTAGACTCGGAAATGTTGACTGAAAAAGACACAATTTTGGCTCAACATTAATAATCGATTTTTCTAAACAGGGCTGAAAACCAAACTCAAAAGAAATGCTGGTTGCAAGAATTTTTCCTCTTCCCGCAGCACTTTTGAAAGCCCTCTTCCCCAGGGTTCCATTATCAACGGATCATTTTATGAATTGTTGAAACATATACGGGAAAAATGTGCTTGCTACTAAAAGGAGCACTAATACTTAGTATTAGAGCTCCTTTTATTAGGATGTTCCCATGTCAGTTGATACAAACATTTTTCTTTTCTAAAACAAGAGGGCCATGATGGCCCTGCGTCGCTCACCTTAGTAGAGTGCCTTAAAGGTTTTTCTTTAATTTCACCATGTGACCTAGTTTTTGACCGCAGGTGACCCAATTTCAAACTCATATTTCATGAAGACAAACATTCTGACCAATTTTCAAGTCAATTGAGCAAAAAATGTGGCCTCGAGTGCCCTAAAGATATTTCTTTAATTTGACCTAGTGACCTAGATTATGACCCCAGGTGACCCAAATTTGAACTGGTCATTGACTATATCAAAAGAAACATTTTACCCAATTTTCAAATCAAATGAATAATAAATGTGGCCTCTAGAGTGCCCACTAGCTATTTCTTTAATTTGACCAAGTGACCTAGTTTATGACCCCAGTTGACCAAATTCAGACTCATGTGAGATTTTACAAAGACAAACATTCTGACCAATTTTCAAGGCAATTAAGCAAAGAATGTGGCCTCTAGAGTGCCCACAAGGTATTTCTTTATTTTGACCTAGTGACCTAGTTTATGGTTCCAGGTGACCAAAATCCAAACTCATCTGGTATTTCATCAAGACAAACATTCTGGCCAAATTTCAGGTCATTTGAGCAATAAATGTGGCCTCCAGAGTGCAAACAAGGTATTTCTTTAATTTGACCCAGTGAACTAGTTTATGACCCAAGTTGACCCAAATTAATCTTATGTGAGACTTTATAAGGACAAACTTTCTAACTAATTTTCAAGGCAATTGAGCAAATAATGTGGCCTCGAGAGTGCCAACAAGGTATTTCTTTAATTTGACCTAGTGACCTAGTTTATGACCCAAGATGACCCAATTTTGAACTCAATGAACTTGTTGCGCTTAGATGGGCAAACAAACTTAGAAGAGAATCACTACATACCAAATATCAAAGCTCTACGCCTTCCAGTTTTAAAGAAGAATTTTAAAGTTTTCCTTCTTTGTTCCTATGTTCGAACTTGTGACCCCCAGGGCTGGGCCAGTTTTGACCCAGGGGCATCATATGAACAAACTTGGTAGAGGTCCACTAGGAGATGCAACATACCAAATATCAAAGCTCCACACCTTTCGGTTTCAGAAAAGAAGAATTTTAAAATTTTCCTTCTTTGTTCCTATGTTCGAACTTGTGACCCCAGGGGCTGGGCCAGTTTTGACCCAAGCAGCATCCTTGGAACAAACTTGGTAGAAGTCCACTAGGAGATGCTACATACCAAATATCAAAGCTCTATGCCTTCCCATTTAAGAGAAAAAAAATTAAAGTTTTCCTTCTTTGTTCCTTTGTTTGAACTTGTGACCCCCGGGGCAGGGCCAATTTTGACCCCTAAGGGCATCATATGAACAAACTTCATAGAGGTCTACTAGGCGATGCTACATACCAAATATCAAAGCTCTAAGCCTTCCAGTTTCAGAGAAGATGATTCTTAAAGTTTTCCTTCTCTGTTCCTATGTTGGAACTTGTGACCCCCGGGGCAGGGCCAACTTTTGCCCCAAGGGCATCATATGCACAAACTTGGTAGAGATCCACTAGAAGATGCTACATACTAAATATCAAAGCTCCATGCCTTCCTGTTTCAGAGAAGAAGATTTTTAAAATTTTCCTTCTTTGTTCCTATGTTGGAAATTGTGACCCCCGGGGCGGGGCCAGTTTTGACCCCAGGGGCATCATATGAACAAACTTGGTAGAGGTCCACTAGGCGATGCTACATACCAAATATCAAAGCTCTATGCCTTCAAGTTTCAGAGAAGAAGATTTTTAAAGTTTTCCTTCTTTGTTACTATGCTCATCTTGTGACCCCCGGGGCAGGGCCAGTTTTTGCCCCAGGGGCATCATATGAACAAACTTGGTAGAGGTCCACTAGGCAATGCTACATACCAAATATCAAAGCTCTACGCCTTCCAGTTTCAGAGAAGATGATTTTTAAAGTTTCCCCTCTTTGTTCCTGTTCGAACTTGTGACCCCCGGGGCAGGGCCAGTTTTGACCCCAAGGGCATCATATGAACAGACTTGGTAGAGGTCCACTAGGAGATGCTTCATGCCAAATATCAAAGCTCTATGCCTTCTAGTTTTACAGAAGAAGATTTTTAAAGTTTTCCTTCTTTGTTCCTATGTTGGAAATTGTGACCCCCGGGTCGGGGCCACTTTTGACCCCAGGGGCATCATATGATCAAACTTGGTAGAGGTCCACTAGGAGATGCTACATGCCAAATATCAAAGCTCTACGCCTTCAAGTTTCAGAGAAGAAGATTTTTAAAGTTTTCCTTCTTTGTTACTATGCTCAAACTTGTGACCCCTGGGGCGGGGCCAGTTTTGACCCCAGGGACATCATATGATCAAACTTTGTAGAGGTCCACTAGGCAATGCTACATACCAAATATCAAAGCTCTACGCCTTCCAGTTTCAGAGAAGATGATTTTTAAAGTTTCCCCTCTTTGTTCCTATGTTCGAACTTGTGACCCCCGGGGCAGGGCCAGTTTTCACCCCAAGGGCATCATATGAACAAACTTGGCAGAGGTCCACTAGGAGATGCTTCATGCCAAATATCAAAGCTCTATGCCTTCTAGTTTTACAGAAGAAGATTTTTAAAGTTTTCCTTCTTTGTTCCTATGTTGGAAATTGTGACCCCCGGGGCGGGACCACTTTTGACCCCAGGGGCATCATATGGACAAACTTGGTAGAGGTCCACTAGGAAATGCTACATGCCAAATATCAAAGCTCTACGCCTTCAAGTTTTAGAGAAGAAGATTTTTAAAGTTTTCCTTCTTTGTGACTATGCTCAAACTTGTGACCCCTGGGGCGGGGCCAGTTTTGACCCCAGGGGCATCAAATGAACAAACTTGGTAGAGGTCCACTAGGAGATGCTACATACCAAATATCAAAGCTCTGCGCCTTCTAGTTTCAGAGAAGAAGATTTTCAAAGATTTTGCCTTTTTTTTCCTTTTTGTTGCCATGGCAACCAGAGTTGTGGGTGGAATTCAATTCTTTGAACAATTTTCGTAGAGCTTCACCCAAGGAACATCCCTGCTAAGTTTCATCAAGATTGGCCCAGTGGTTTAGGAGAAGAAGATGTTTAAAGAAATTGTTGATGGACGCCGGACGACAGACGAAGGACGACGGACACCGGACATAGGGCGATCACAATAGCTCACCTTTAGCACGTTGTGCTAAGGTGAGCTAAAAAAAAAATCCTATTGAACCCTTTGTCTATAAGGTATTTTTAAATTATAACAAAAAGTTGTAGTGTCTGAAACCAACTTGTATCATTATAGATTAACCTTTTACCAAACAATTCCAAATTTAACTCATTACCACACAACAAAATTTTAGACCAGTCTAAATTGAAAGCATTTGCAGACGACAAATTAAATGCAACTTAAGAATTCAAATTTGTTTTGGAAAGGGCAGAAAACATTGTGGGAAACGGAGAAAATGCTGGTTACCAGCATTTTCTGCTTTTCCCATGATGTTTTCAAAAGCTTTCTTTCTCAGGGTCGTTAAAAACTTGGGATTGTGTGGTAAAGAGTTAAACAACTCTACAAAAGAAGACTTTTGAAAACATTATGGGAAAAAGGAGAAAATGCTTGTGACCAGCAATTTTTTCCTGTCACACAATATTTTCTACCCTTCCAAGAAAGAAGTGCAAATTTTTGAGTCATGCTCATCTTGTCTTCTGCTGAATGCTTTCAGTTTGGACAAGCTATTTGAAAAGTGTTACTGTTTGGTAGAATTAACTCTGTACCACACCACAAAATTACACACTTGTCCAAATTGAAAGTATCTGCATGCAGATGACCAATTAATTGTGGCTCAGGGATGGGAGTTGTCTATGAAAGTGGAGTAAACATTTTGGGAAAAGGAAAACGAGGGCCATGATGACCCTGTATCGCTCCACTGGCTTATAAATATAACCCATAAATACTACACATTTCAATTCTGAGCCAAATGGTTTCAAAATGAAGACTTACAAAGTTTTCTCTGTAAAAGCCCATGTGAAAGTTGAGACCCGCAGGACAAAGTCATTTTTGATCCCAGACCTTCAACCCTGGTAGAGGTCCACAAGATAAAGCCACATGCCAAAATAATACAAGTCTATTCTGTATGGTTATAAATAAGGTGATTTTCAAGTTTTGTCCATATGAAGCCTCTGTAAAACATAAGACCCCTGATGCAAGGCTAATTTCAAAAAAAAAATCAAAACAGGAAGATTTCTTAAGTTGTCACTATGTAAGCCCATGTAAAACTTGTGACCCCTGCGGCGGGGCCAATTTTGACCCCAGGACTAAAATTTTAGCCCGCTTGGTAGAGGCCCACTAGATATAGCTACATGCAAAATTTGGTAGCTCTAGGCCTTATGGCTAGGTACAGGAAGATTTTTAAAGTTTTTTCTATATAAGCCTATGTAAAACTTGTGACCCCTGGGGCAGAGCCAATTTTGACCCCAGGGCTATAATCTGAAGAAACTTGATAGAGGTCTACTACATAAAACTACATGCCAAATTTGGTAGCTATATATGCCTCATGGTTTCAGACAAGAAGATTTTTAAAGATTTCCAAAATTTTTCAGTTTTGTTGCCATGGCAACCAGAGTTTTTGAAGGAATGAAATTCTTTCAAGAAATTCTGAAGAGGACCATGGCAGGATCATTTCTGTGAAGTTTCATGAAAATTGGATGGGTAGTTTCAGAGAAGAAGATGTTTGAAATAAAAGATAACGCACGGACGGACAGACAGACGGACGGACTGACAGACGCATGACGGACACCGGGCCATGACATAAGCCCGCTGGCCTTTGGCCAGTGGAGCTAAAAATGCAGGCTACTAGCTTCTTCCCCTTTTCCCACAATGTTTTCAAACGCTATAGTCTTTATCAGGGTTGTTAAAACTAGGTACTGTTTGGTAACCAGTTAATAACTCATTACCAAACAGTCTTTTACCAGCAGACAAACAATAGACATCTCTATACTAGTCCATATCAAAAGCATTTGCAGATGACAAAATAAATACTGATTAACCCTTTACCACAAAACAAAAATGTAGACTTGTCCAAAACTGAAAGCACTTGCAGACGACAATTTAAAATGATGGCTAAAATGATGGAATTTTTCTTTGATAGGGTAGAAAACATTGTGGGAAAAGGAGAGAATGCTGGTTATCAGCATTTTCTCCCTTTCCCACAATGTTTTCAAAGGCTTCTTCCTCCTGGTCGTTAAAATTCGGGAATGTGTGGTAAAGAGTTAAATGATAGGAATAGTCTTTGATAGGGCAACGAGTTATTTTCTCCTTTTCCAACATATTTTTCAAAAGCTGTCTTTGTCAATGTGGTTTTGAAAAGGAATTCTTTGGTCATGAGTTAACCCTTAAAGCGCCTTTCACTACTGTAGTTGCCTTTGTGGCCAGTGTAGATCAAAATCAGGCTGCACAAAACATGCAGCCTGATCTTTGATCTACACTGTCCGCTTTTATGAAACACTGTAGACAAAAGCAACCAAGAAATTGCAGTTATTTGGGTCGTATTTCTATGATGAAAAAGTTTATTCCGTGCTCTAAGGGTTAAAAAAGAATCAGGACTTCTGTTATCAGTGAATGATAAAGCAAAGTTATAAAATGTGAATTGATTTTAATTCAATAGAGATGACATAAATTACATCAGAAAATGTATCTATAATTGCCTTCAAGAAAGTGTATTTGTCTATACACCCTTTACATTGATTTCAAAGAGGACTTTTTTCAACTCTTTACCACAGGAGGAAAATGTAGGCCTATCCAAATTGAAAGCATTTGCAGACGACAATTTAAATGTGACTCAAATGAGGACTTGTGCCTTTTATATGGTAGAAAACATTGTGGGAAAAGGAGAAAATGCTGGTTACCAGGATTTTCTCCTTTTCCCACATTGTTTTCAAAAGGTTTCTTCTTCAGGGTCGTTAAAAGTTGGGATTGTGTGGTAAAGAGTTAATCCATAAGCTGCTAACTGCAACTCACTGACCTTTAGCAGACAGAACATGCAGTCTGATCTTTGATCTACTCTGTCTGATAAGGAGGTACTTTTCTCTAAAATTTAAGTTTGAAATAACTTTATTTGGGTTTTAAATTTTGACTTGAAAGTTCCATTTAAGTTATTTGGCAGGATCAGGGTTAAAGCAAGTTATCCATTTACCAAACAATCTTGTGTTCTAATCACCAGGAGGAAGAAACCCCTCTGAATAAATTGTGGCATAATAGTGGTAACCAGCATTTCCTCCTTTCCAACAATGTTTCAAAGGATTCATTCCTCTCTCATTGCTGATCATTGTTTTGATGATGGTTGTTTGGGAAAGCAGCTAGTGGCTTGGGAAGAATATTGTGCAAAGTACTGGCAAAAGAAACTCCAGGAAAGCATGGATACATGCACTGGCTGCCGCAATAAAAGTGACATAATGCTGAAAATGGCATTAAATACCAAACAAACAGACTATCCTTTTTCAACAATGTTTTCAAAAGCCTTTTTTCTCAGAGATATTAACACTCTGGATTGTTTTGTAAAGTCTTAAACAGTGTATCACCAAATAAAAAAAAAGTGCTGATTAGATCAAGGAAAGACTTGTTCAAACAGTCTACAGGAAAAAGCAAGACTATGAGGGAAAGTGTTCAACAATCCAGATAGGTAAAGTAATTGTTATCAGCATGGAATAAACCCAACAAATGAGCCATGAATTACCTCCCTTGTGTTGAGAAAACAATCTAGGCATATATCTTTATTACAAGCCCACACTATCAACAGCTCTAGTCATCAAACAAGAAAATTGGCATAATACGAATAACAATTTTCAAGCGAGTGTAAACCTAGTAAAATAAACATTGAAACTTGGTTTTGACAAGGTTGATATTTTGGAGGCAGCTGCAGGCTTGTTCTGTAGACATAGATCATTCACTTGACGGAATCTGCTTGATGTGAAATCAGCATTTTTTGTGTGAGGAGCAAGACAATGCATGTGAAAATGTGCCAACCATTTTTCTTACAAAGCTTCCTAGTTTATACAATGATAATTATATCGCAGCTTTCATAAATATTTTTCTCTTAGTTCTTTTTCTCAACCATAAAGAATTGAGTACAATTTGAATTGCTTATCTCATTACCACACCACAAAATTTTAGACCAGTCCAAATTGAAAGTGTTTGCAAACGACAAATAAAGTGGAGTCCAAACAACAGTATCTGTCTTTGAGATTGTTGAAAACATTGTGGGAAAAGAAGAAAATGCTGGTTACCAGTATTTTCTTTTCCCACAATGTTTTCAAAAGCCTTCTTCTTCAGGGTCATTAAAACTCGGGTTTGTGTGGTAAGGAGTTATGCAGACAGTGTAGACTAATAAGACTGGGCCTAATAAAACATGCAGTCTGGCCTTGGATTGATGCTGCCTGCTATTCTACAAAAAAAAAAACAACCTTCAATTCTAGGCATTTCTTTTCCCAGTTAACCCCAAGTGCAATTCACTGACCTTTTGCGGACAGTGTAGATCAAGACATGACTCCACAGAACGTGCAGTCTAATTTTGGATCTACACTGTCTGATAATGAGATATCTCTTTACTAAAAATAATTTTGAAATGGCATTATTCAGGTTTTTGTGAACGGTTTGGAAATTCTGTTTCAGTCTTTCAGCAGTATAAGGGTTAAAAAACTAACAGTGTCAATAATGCAGAGCTCTTCATTTGAGTTATTCTCATATGCCCATATTTTAAAAAAACAATGTGGCAGACAATTAAACAGGTAAAAGCAAGCAGTTTCTCTATTCAACTATTATCAAACATTTGCAGGAAACAAAAAAAAAACATATTCTAAGCTTACTTTGTAATCTCAGGAGTATTGTAATGATCACAGTACAGAATTAATTGACTATGGTGTAGATATGTGATCAGGCTTTGTGAGGTCTGATCTTGATCAATGCAGTCTGCAAGAACTTCAATATGTCACCTATGGAAGTGGATTTAAACCTGTACCAAACAATCCGATTTTTAATTTTAAGGACCTTGAGGAAGAAGCCTTTTGAAAACATTTTGGGAAGTGGAGAAACTGCCAATAACCAGCATTTTCTCCGTTCTCAAAATGTTTTCTGACCTTTCAATAAAGGATTCAGTCATTTTAACCACACCTAGTTCATTGTCTGAAAATGCTTTCAGTTTTGGCAAGCTTTAAATTTTGTTGTCTGGCAAGGAATGAAACATAGTAAATCTGGAGGTAACCTTTGCAAATGGCTCGGTGCATCTTTTATTGGTACTTTCTTCTGCAACATGGAATACAACCTTAACACTTTACCATAACCTTAAGTTTTTACACCGCTACAGTGGAAACCTTTGGTAACATTGTGGTAAAAAGAACAAATTGCTGGCAACAAGTAATGGCTCCTTTTCCAATAGTACTTTCTGCACAATTTAAAACAGACACTTTCCTCTCCCTGAAAAGTTTTGCCTTTGTGTCGCATGTCCCAGTTTAGAGTAGAAAATTGGTTAACTTTTTACCAGAACACAAAATTTTAGACTTGTCCAAAACAAAAACATCTACGGACGACAAAGTAAATGGGACCAAAATAATGAGATTTGCTTTATACAGAATAGAAAACAGTGTTGGAAAAAGAGAAAATGCTGGTTACCAGCACTTTCTCCTTTTCCAACAATGTCTTCAAATGCCTCTTTCCACATGGATAACACAGAAATTATGTTGTAACGGGTTAATAGCTGACATGTGAAAGTTGAAATGATCCAGTGGTGGAATGTAGAAGCATGTTAAACTTAATTATGAATGGGAAATTTTTGTTCTTTACTCTCTCAACCATTTACCTCATAGAAATGTCTTTTGATACCTCGGTAAAAAAACAAAAAGGCACCATTAACCCTTTACTGCACAACAAAATTTAAGACTGGTCCAAATTGAAAGCACTTGCAGATGACAGACATTGAATGTAGCTTAAATGATGAGATTTGTCTCTGAAAGGCATTATTGAGCATTTTCTCCTTTTTCCACAATGTTTTCAAAAGTCCTCTCTCTCAAGGTTGAAAAAAGTCGTCATTGTGTGGTAGAGGGTTAATCCTTTACTACACAATCCCAACTTTTAATGACCCTGAAAAAGAAAGCTTTTGAAAACATTCAGGGAAAAAGAGAATTATGCTGGTAACCAGCATTTTCTCCTTCTCCCAAAATGTTTTCTACTCTATCAAAGCAAGAAATAATCATTTGAACTGCATTAATTTTGTCCTCTGCAAATGTTTTCAATGTTGCCGAGTTGAAACAGTTGTCGATGGTAAAGCCTTAAATGGTGTGACATAATGGTGGCATGAACGAGGGATCTTTCATGGGTTGGTGCTTAAGCCTTTACCAGATGATGAAATTTTTGACCCAGACAGATTGAAACTAGTTGCAGACAACATATTTAATTGTGACTTGATCAATGGGATGATTGGATTTGCCTTTGTAAGGCTAGAAAACATTGGGCAAAAAGGACAATTTTTTGACAATTTAAAAAATGCTGGTTATCAGCATTTTCTCTATTTTTACAATGTGTTAAAAGCTCTTTTCTTCCAGGAAAAAGTTCTTAAAAAAGAGAATGTTCTGTTGTACCAGCGGGACCTAGTATCGTTTAATGGAAAAGGCCATAGTAATTTTCTTAAATGATTTCAATTATGACACTGTAAATTAGCCACCTAAGTCATAACAAGAAGAAAACCACTACCATCAAACCCATCCCCCTCCCATTCCCAGAGAAGACCTGAATAAAAAACAAAGAGTGTCATTTGTAAATTACAGCTAAAGAAACAATACACCTCTATCAACAAATTCCTTTTCTATAGCCTTTTGTTCTCGAAGAATTTTCTTTCCAAAACAGACGTTTGAGACCAGCCAAGATAAATAGGATGCTAAAAGGACTTACTAAAAGGCGACTTTCACCCTTTACTAAACAAGCCAGTGTTTTAACAACCCTGGGAGAGGTTTTTGAAAACTTTGTCTGAAAAGGAAAAAATGCTACCAAGTAACCAAAACTTTCCTTTTTGCATGGAAATTTAAGGCATTTTACAGTCCCTGCTTAGTACAGATGAAATCAAGGAAACACATAGATAAATGAGTTGTTGCTAAGATATGATTGAACAAGCAGCATGGGGAATGGACAATAGCCCACAGTAAAACTAAGTACAACTCTTTGCCAGAATATCATCTTGTATCACCAAATATTGACGCCAAATATTGCATATTGATAGCATTTACAGACAATAATTCGAATTTGGCTCAAATGATTGGAAATGTCTTCGATAGGTCAGGAAACAATGTAGGAAGGAGAAATGCTGGTTACCTGCAGTTCATCCTTTTCCCACAATGTTTTCAGATGCCTTTTTTGGGGGTCATTACAATTTAGGATTGTGTGGTTAAAAGGTAAAACAACCACTCACATGCTGGAAAAAATTTATTTTACAGTCAAAAAACACTTAAGTTCTCTTTACCATACAATCCTGAGTTTTAACGACCTTGAGGAAAAAGGCTTTTGAAAACATTGTGGGAAAAGGATAAAATGCTGGTAACCAGCATTTTCCCCTTTTCCCCACAATGTTTTTTACCCTTTTGAAGAAACTTCCAACATTTTACCCACATTTAATTTGTCATCTGCAAATTAATGCTTTCAAATTAGACAAGTCCAAAATTTTGTCTTTTGGCAAAGAGTTAATCCTTTTCAAATAATCCCAAAGTTTAAACAACCTTGAGGAAGAAGGAAACAACATTGTAGGAAAAGGAGAAAATACTTAAGAAATCTGAGTACTTTGTACATTCCCAAAAATGTTCTTTACCCTTTCAAAGGCAAATTTTATCTTTTGAGTGAAATTTAATATGTCGTCTGCAAATGCTAAATTCAATTTGGAAAAGGTCATAACTTTTGTTATCTGGTTAAGTGTTAAAACCTAAACTAATTTTTCTTCTGGCCTTATAATCATACAGCAAAGTGCAATACCTGGAAAGGACCCTTGAAAGATAATTAGAAAGTTGACTACTAACTCTACCCAATAACAAAATTTTAGACCAGTCCAAATTGAAAGCATAATAATTATGCAGATGACAGATTAGATGTGGCTAAAATAGTGGTATTTTTGTCTGAAAGAGAAGAAAACATTGTGGGTTACCAGCATTTTCTCATTTTCCAACGTTTTCAAAAGTTTTATTCTTCAGGGTTGTTTTTTTGTTAAAAAACAGGATTGTATGGTAAGGGGTTAATCATGAGATTTGTCTATGAAAGAGTAAAAAACACTGTCAGAAAAGTGAGACAAAATTGGTTACCGGCATTTTCTCCTGTTTCTACCAAATTATTTTCAAAAGCCTAAAATTTTCCTAAGGGTCTTAAAAAGATGGAATTGTTTGATGAAGAGTTTTACCCTTTACCAAACGATGAAATTTTGACTGGGCCAATTCGAAAGCATTTGCAGACAACAAATTAAATATTGCTAGTGTGGTGAGATTTGGCTTTAATAGGGTAGAAAACATGGCGAGAAGAGCAGAAAATGTTGGGTTTCAGCATTTTCTCCTTTTCCCACAATGTTTTTCAAAAGCTCCCTTTCTCATGTTGTTGAAACTCTGGACTGTGTGGTAAAGGATTAACAAAATAGTCCTTTCTCCTTATAAGGCTGTCATGAACAACAGCTTTGGAGTGCCTCGTTAACAAGTGCCTATAATTTAATCTGTACAGGGATCCTCACAGATTAGGGATATCAACAGCCATTTTTGCCTCTCATGGCAATAAAACTATTTGGCTTATCTTCATACCTGTGCCCCATCATAAGTTGATAAATTACCTGGGGCTCTAGCAGAGATCATGTCTGTTTTCACCCATTCTTTAACCCTTTACCACATAATCCTGAGTTTTAATGATCCTGAAAAAAAAAAAAGCTTTCTAAAATATTGTGGGAAAAGGAGAAAATGCTGGTAACCAGCATTTTCTCCTTTTTCAATGATGTTTTCTAACCTTCCCAAAACAAATTTAAGTTTTTGAGCCACATTTATTATAGAGTTGTTTTAGCTGAATAAATAGTTCTACATCCAAAGAAGACACCATCCTTACCTGGATCTGTGATGTAGAGAGGGTAAATGAGATGAACAATGACTATAATCGTTATCAAATTTGAGCATTGTTGATCTAGCTGCCCAAAATATATGTACATTGTACGTAAATGAGGACATGAACAACATCAGATCGTGAACAATATTGTCTTGATCTTGATTACTGGTGCTGTACTTCTTCATCCCCTAAATTGCAGCCTATCCCTTTAATAACCATAGATCCCCTCAATCACACATTTCATTAAAAATCAAATTTTCTTGGACGAAGGACAGTAACTGAATATAGCTTTGGTCCTAAATTACAATAAACTGAGAGACCTTTAAACAGATGCTGATGAATAGAACCATTTGCGCAGTGACTTTAGGATCATGAATCATTGCAAATTGTTGGCATGCGAGCAACCTTGCTCAGGGGAAAAAAAAAGATTTCTGCTGTATCACTCGTAATCTGGCTTCGAATGAGCATCATATTTGTAGGAAAATGAATAAAGGGTTGCATGACATTCTCCGATTTTTGATATTTGACCCTGGAGCAGAATAATCCCGGTTCAACTGTAGCATTCACCTTCGCCTGATTTATAGTCCCCTGAAGTTCAACCGGATGTCCCCTCAACATTTTTCCATTCACAACACATTGTTGTGATTAAGAGGATAAGTGGCCGTGATTTTGCACTTTCAACTATTAACATGCAAACCCAACACCAGGGACCATATTCACCAACCATTCTCTAGAATTTTCTAAATGTGAAAGTAACTTCTGATTGGCTAAACCAATTGATTTAGCCAATTAGAAGCTGTATTACTTTCAAATTTAAAAAATTCTTGGAGAATGTAAGACTAAGAATGTTCTTAACTCATGAACACATGATCCCAACTCTTAACAACCCCGAGAAGGAAACCTTTAGAAAACATTGTGGTGAAGGGAGAAAATGCTGGTTACCAACAATGTTTTTTGCCCTTCCTAAAACAAATTTCAATTTCTGTCATATATATTTTGTTGTTTGCAAATGCTTTCAATTTAAAAAAGTCTAAGATTTTGTCATTTAGTAAAGAGGTAAGAATGGTTGGTGAATAGTATACAGATCCTCGTCCAGCTTGAGCTGGTTCAGTCATATGAGATGGAGGTACTCAGGTGGTCACAGAGAACAGGACATAAGGCACTGAGGTACTCAGGTGGTCACAGAAAACAGGGAATAAGGCACTGAAAGGGTGAACATACTCAAGCTACAAACAAGAGGTGTCACTGAGAAGTGACTGATGCCCCCAAAACACATATGACCTTGCTGTGACCTTGACCTTAATCCTACAGACATGACTCTTGTGCATGACGCATCATCTCAGTATGGTTAACATTTGTGCAAAGTTATTTTGAAATTAAAAAAAAAGTTATGGCCAGGACACGCAAAACGATTACCCCCCCAAAACAAATTTGACCTTGCTATAACCTTGACCTTTAACTAAAGGACACGACTCTTGTGCATGACACATTGTCCTTATGTAGTTTACAATTCTGCAAAGTTAGAATGAAATTCATTCATAATTAAAAGAGTTACAGGCCGAATACAAATACAAATACTATCCCCCCAAAACATTTGACATTGTTGTGGCCTTGACTTTTACTCTACAGACATGTGTCTTGCGCATGACACGTCATCTCAACATGCTTTACATTTGTGCACATTTATTTTGAAATTAAGTTAAAGGAAAAAAAGTAACGGCCCGACATGACAGCTTCTACTTTCTTTCCCCCCCACCCCCCATTGATCTTCTTGACCTTCAACAACCCACGGATATAACTCTTGTGCATGACACATCGTCTTTATGTGGTAAACAATTCTGCAAAGTAATACTGAAATTCATTCATACCATTGTATGTCTATAAAATTCATGTACAATCCCTACTCCAAGAAATTCTGGCATAGTTTCACAATCTTCAGTGTTTTTATAATTTTTTTTCTAATCATAAATAATACTTTGTTTGTAAAATTTGCAGAATTGTAATGTCAAAAATAAGCAAGTTGTGGTTTCATTTTGTACTATGCATAACAGCACCCGGGCAGTTTGAAATAGCACTCAAACTTAATCCATTACCACACAATCCAGACTTTTAACGACCCTGTAAAAGAATCCTTTTGAAAATTTTGTGGGAAAAGGAGAAAATGCTGGTAACCTGCATTTTCTCCTTTTCCCACACTGTTTCCTACCCTTCCCAAAACAAATTTGTATTTTTCATTAATGTTTATTTTGTCGTCTGTAAATGCTTCCAATTTGAACCAGTGTAAAATTATGTTGTTTGGTAAAGAGTTAACTGCAGTGATTGCAGGTTTCTGTTTATAACTTGTCTAATGAGTCTTGGACCTAAATGAAATTTTAATCCGCGAATGATTATGATGTCAACGTCATTTCCGGAAAGTATCAATGTTGACATCAAAGCCATTCAAATTTTATGCACGGAATCTGAAAAACGCTTTAATTTGGCTCTGTCAAAAATGGCAGACTTTAACATAGTGGAAAAAAGGACAATCATCAAATTGTGCGCTACTTTTGGAAAATCTCCAGCAGATACTATGAAAATATTATCAGATGCAACAGGAAAGCCATCCGTGTGCCGAACACTTGTTTACAAGTGGCACCAAAAATTTTCAGGTGGCAGAACTTCGACAGAAGCCGATGAAAGATCTGGTCAGCCAGGAGTGATCAATGCAGGATTGGTTTACTCTGTGAGGGAGGCAACAGATGAGGATGGTAGAGTCAGTATCCGAGAACTAGCGGACTGATTTGGAGTTGGATAAACCACTAGTGATGTTATTTTAAAGGATTAAGACTTAAAATGAACTAAGTTTGCACCAGGTGGATTCCCAGAATTCTCACAGAAGAGAAGAAAAGGAAAAGAGTTTCCACATCTAGGAATTTTTTGCATCGGTATCATATGGAAGGAGACAAATTTTTGGACAGAATTGTAATGACTGATGAAACAATGATTAACTTATTCAATCCTGAAACAAAGCTTGAATCCTTGATGAGAAATCTTCTCCCCTTCCACTGAAAGCAAGAGTCTCTAAGTCTGTCAAACGAGTGATGTTCATATTCTTCATGGACCAGCGAGGGATGCAGTTGGTACATGCAGTTCCAGATGGCCAGTCTGTAAATGCCAGTTACTATTCAAAGGTATTTTTTGTTATTTAGTTTTCCTGTACATGTAGTTTTTACAGTTATAATTATTAGTCCTTAAGCAGTTTCTAAATATAGACACTGTTGCAAGTATGAGTGCATCTGTATTTTCAGGTTATTACAAGTGACCTTGTGAGAGTGGTGAGACGAAAATGGCCCGAAACTGAACTGGAAAAAATTATTCTTCATCAGGACAATGCGCCTACACATTGAGCTGCATTAACCTTGATGGATATAGACTTTCTAGGATTTGATAGGCTAGAATACAGCCCATATTCTCCAGACCTAGCACCGATGGATTTTGAGATTTCTCTGCGGCTCAAGAAGGAACTTAGGGGCGTGAGGCATGCAGACCGGCATGAACTTGAACAGCAAGTGCAGGGTGTGATTAGAGGCTTTGACAGACAGTTGTACGGTACTGTGTTTGACAAATGGATAAGTAGACATCAAAAGTGTATCGATGCAAAGGGGCAGTACTTTGAAAAACTTTGATTCAAGGTAAATTTACGACAGCATGCAATATTCATACAGCACCTGATATGATGTTAACTCAGCATCTGAATCACTACGTTTTGACTTTGTCAATCTGCCCCGGGTATGCCTCGGTGCGTGTGAGAAAAGGCCCATTAAAAAGTAATTAGAAATAGCAGCTTCACAATTTTTCAAACAGAATCCAAACATATTGCCGATAATGCTAATGTAATTTGTTTTAATGATGTGCATCTATTTTGTCATATTCTGTAAATGTACATGAACCTTATTGGCATACCTCGTATTTGAAAAAGTTACAGGCTGGACACACAAATACCTCCCTCCAAACACATTTGACCTTGCTGTGACCTTGACCTTTGACCGACAGACATATCTCTTGTGCATGACACATTGTCTCAATGTGGTTAACATTTGAGTCAAGTTATATTGAAATTGGAAAATAGGGAAAAAAGTTACGGTCTGGACATGGATGGACAGACTAAACAATCAAAGTGCTGTAAGCACTGTAATCGGTCAACACTGAATAATGACAGTGGTTTGAAATCACAAATCACATGGTAGATGTTTGAACTATGTATGGGACAAAAAATCCTACACCATTACAAATGAGCCACGCAGGATCCCACTTTTTTAAAATGTCTTTTACAAATTAGTATTTTAACGATTGGTTAAAATATAGGCTATGTTTGTCAGCCGACAGCAATAGAACGTAAAAGGTATGTGACAATTCTGATCAGCAATACCCATTATCAAGTTTTAGATATCACTCATCATGAACAGCAGTACCTACCAACACTTTGAAAGAGTGAAAAAATACATATATTCTTTTCTGTAACTTTGGTAACTGTATTGTAACATATAAAAGCCGTATAAAATATGTCTGCATTATAACTTTGGAACTGTTAACTTTTGGCTGCTTGTGGGCCTTTCATTTTTCCATTTTTAATAACAAGACATCGTATTCATCTTGACAAAATGTCCTACCTATTTTTTTAGCGAGCCAAATCGCCCAGTCCAAACGTCTGCTGGCAAATTTCTCCTACATTATACTTTCAAAGAATGTAGATACCCAATAGCTCCATAACCGTCAACTCTTTACCCAATGATAAAATTTTAGACTTGTCCAAATCAAAAGCATCTGCACATGATGAATTAAACGTAGACTAAATGATGATTTGAATCATTGAAAGGGTAAAAAACATGGGAAAAGGAGAAAATGGTAACCTGCATTTTCCCCTTTTCTCACAATGTTTTCAACTTCTTTCTCATGGGCATTAACAAAGGATAGTTTGGTTAAGAGTTAAAACACCCAGTTAATCGACTAGGCTTTTACAGACAGGAAAACAATATCAAACAATAGGCTACAATTTCATGGTCGTTTTTTTTTTTCCATATACATCCCAAATAAACAGACAATTAGATCTAGGATATGAACGTCTGTGATATTGAATTGCATTGCATTCAAAGGACAGTCTGATCTTTATCTTTTATTGTATTCAAAAGCAACTTTACTTGTCCATAGCCAACACAGGTAATTGTATTGGAGTCATTCTTATCAGCAAGAGCATAACTGCTGTAGCCTTGATCTCTTTTTCTGAAAGGATGAGAATCAACCAACATGGAATAGCTAATGAGACAAACATGTTGCTGACATGTTGCAGTGCACGCTAAATTATTAAAATAGACATGTTAAGCTCAGAAAAGCAGCCTAAATCTTGCAGGACCATTGCTGTCTTGAGTAGAATAACTCGGAAAACTGGCATGACAGATCCAAGATCTGACTGCATGTTCTGAGCAGTCTGTTCTGAATCTGCACTCTCTGCAAAGACTTTTTCCCTGGTCCGTTGATTCAGATATGGAGAATATAACAGTAAGTGAGCTTATTTGTGTTACAGTTTGAGGGTTTTTTTATCCTCAATGAAAATGTTCTATTTGACAAAATTTCGAAAATCTTTCAAATGGGCGAAAAACGCTTTGGAAAAAAGAGAACATGCTGAATACATACAGTTTTTCCAACTATATTTTCAAAGCCACACAGGATTGTTTGGTCAAGGGTTAACAGACTGATTCCAGTCTGTAGAAACTCACCATGAAGAAACATGTACATGACTGTGTAAAATGGTAGTGCCATGGCTTGAAGGAGAGGTAAAGGGACTGTGAAAACAATTCAAACCTTATCCCGCTAATACATTGAAATGAAATTTCAAACCGGTAGTAAAACCCGAATAATTCTATGGCAAACTTACTCTTTTTTGGAAAAGAAATATCTCCTAATCAGACAGTATAGATCCAAGATCAGACTTCACGTTCTGTGCACTGATCTTGATCTATACTATCTGCAAAAAGGTCAGTGAGTTGCACTTAGCAGCCTAAGGGTTAATACATCATACGCTGAAAGATGCGTAATCAGTCAGTATTGTGAATGGACAGTCTGGGTACTAAGGTTGCAAGCCGTGAATCGCCAGTCCATTCCGAAAATGTTTACGTAATGGCCTCTCGGCAAGGGCCATAACCTTTACACAACTCTATACCCTTTGTCCCCACAGCTTCACACGCTTCGCCTTGCTAACATTAACCCTTTCCCAAACGACAAATTTTGGACTGGTCAAATTTGAAAGAGTCTGCAGACGACAATTTTAAATTTGATGAAAATGGTAGAAAGGTCTCAAAAAGGGTAGAAAACACTGTGGGAAAAGGAGAAATTGCTCATCCTTTTCCCACAGTGTTTTCAAAAGACTTGTACTGCAGACACGTGAAAACCAGGGCTTGTTTGGGAAAGGGTTAAACGACCAACGGCTGGTTACTATTTTAAACTTACGGCTGTTACGAGTTGCATTTACATCAGTTTTCTCTTAGGCAGGGCAATCTAAATTTTCAAATTCTTTTCAAGCAATATTTCCTTACAAACTCCTTTCTGTTGCGATTTTAAACCTCTAAAGACGAAAATGACCTATCTCTGCTACATATACAGAGAGCACTCATCACAACTTGGTCGATCCCTTAACTACGTATAACTATCTACGGATCACTCGAAATTTGCCGAATGATATGGACAGTAGACGACTACAAGATGCGTTCTCATCACCCGATACACTTGATTCACACTTGTTTCATTCATAAAGTTGCTGTTAATCACTGACCCTATTTCTTATAATGTTGAAAGTAAACTGCTCCAGTTTTTGCTGGCCAGAGGTTTTGATAATACTGCAATAATGACATACTTAAATACTAAAGAAATTGTAACCACCTTTTATTACACAATTTAAAAATTATTGTGGGATTACTTTACATTACTTAATGCCTGTTTACCACTAATTACTATTCCTGCGCTTATCTGGGTCAAAAGTGTGGTTATCTGGGTCAAATGTATTTTTTGTAATAAGGTCATCACAGCAGGTATAAGCGTTAAAACGTTGTAAGTAAAAGCTGTTCTGAGTTGCAGTAACACCAGTTTGCCCTGAGCGGACAGGTTTTCAAAGTTTGCCATCTCTCTAATCGGTCTACCGTCCGATTGAAAACTATATGACCCCCTATTTCAGGGGGCATAAAAACCTGTCATATCCAGTGATTGAGGAAGACTTTTTTTTATCATTATTAATTTTTACTTCAGTACATGATAAAACAATTTTCAACCTATACAGATTTCAAGATTACTGTGTGTTTATGTGAGGTTTATGTCAGATTTCATCACTTTACAAAGTTAAATCCTTTACCACACAATCCCCAGTTCTAATGACCCTGAAGAAAACGTCTTTTGAAAACATCTGGTAATCGGCATTTTCTCCTGTTCTTACAATGTTTTCTAGCCTCTCAAAGACAAATTCCATCATTTGAGCCACAATTAATTTGTTGTCTGCAAAATTTATGCTTTCAATTTTGACAAGTCTACAAATTTGTGGTGTGGTAAAGAGTTAACCCTTTACCACACAATCCCGGCTTTTAAGACCCGGAGAAAGAAGCCTTTAGAAAACATTGTGGGAAAAGGAGAAAATGCTGGTAACCAGCATTTTCTCCTTTTCCCACAATGTTTTATACCCTGCCTAAAAGAAACTTCAATTTTTTAATAACATTTAATTTGTCATCTGGAAAAGCTTGCAATTTGGACGAGTCTAAAATTTTGTCGTTTGGTAAAGAGTTAACTAAAACATTCTTGCTTCAATCAACTCATCTTTTCCAGTAAGTAAATATTAGTGCTACACAACATTACCAGACCTGAATAAAAATTGCAGCACATAACTTTTAAAATATCTTTCTGAAAAAGGAACAATGAACATAAATTAAGCTTTAACCCTTTACCACACATTGTTGACTTTTAAATGACCCTGAGGAAGAAGCCTTTTCCCTCAATATTTTCTACCCTATCAAACAAAAATCACATCGTTTGAGGCACATTGAAATTGTTGTCTGCAAATGCTTTCAGTTTTGTGGGTATAGATTTTTTTCGTGTGGTAAGGAATTGAAATTTGCGGCAACAGGATAATAGCTTGGTAGATCTATGCACAAATTCTGTTTTTTGTCACAATGTCTGGGACTCAAGTCAATAATGGAATTTTTAAACTTAGATTATTAATTAAAGAGCTGACAAAGAGAAGTGATTACCAGAATTCCACAAATAAAATTTGGAGGTACCTATACATGTATATACACAAGGAAAAAGTGATACAAAATGCAGGAACTGCATGATATTAACAGTTTCCATGGATTTGTCTTAATCTTTCTATAAACCTTCTGAAGGGGCATGTTGTTACATTTTATGTAATTATTTATAATGCTATTTCACGTTATGTAACTTATGTCATAAATAACCATATGATTTTTTTTTCTGACTTTCTCTAAGGCAAGCTTAAAAAAGTCGAATTAAGATGATTGGTTCAATCTCTACAAAAAAATACAATTTTAGACTAGTCAAAATCCAGAGTAATTGCTGACAAAAATTAACCCTTTACCACCGGACCCCGAGTTTTAAGGACCCTGAGAAAGGAGGCTTTTGAAAACATTGTGGGAAAAGGAGAAAATGCTGGTTACCGGCATTCTCTCCTTTTCCTACAATGTTTTCTACTCTTCCCAAAACAAATTTCAGTTTTTCAGTCACATATATTTTGTCGTCTGCAAATGCTTTCAATTTTGACAAGTTTAAAATTTTGTCGTTTGGTAGAGTTAAATGTGGCACCCATGGTGGAAATTGGCCTTGAAAAGGTAGAAAACATTAGAAAAAGCCTGTGACTTTTTCTCTTTTTCCGACAATGTTTACAAGTCCTCTATATTAGGGTCATTAAAATTTGAAATTGTGCAGTAAATGGTTAAAGAAAATGGGTAAACATGTAAATCTAATGGGAGGTAAAACTTGTCTGAAGTGCCCCATCTCTTTATCACCAAATCACATTCAGAGAGAAATTTTTCATGTTCATGAAACCCTTTCCAATACAACCCCGGGTTTAAACCATGGAGAACATTTGGCTTTTCAAAACATAGTAGCTAAAGGCATTCTCTCCTTTTCCCACAATGTTTTCTACCTTATCAAAGATGGAAGTCATCAATTGAGCTACCTTTAATTTGTTGTCTGCAAATACTTTCAATTCAGTGTCATACAAGCTTTGTAGCTTGGGAATAAGTTAATTCCCCGATATGGCCAAACCTTTGAAGCTTAGCCCTACTTCATAATTATGGTTACCAGCATTTTCTCCTTTTCCCACAATGTTTTCAAAAGCCCTCTTCCCTAGGGTCGTTAAACCTTGAGATTGTGTGGTAAAGGGTTAAAAGGTTAGTAGGTATTGTTATCCATAATGAGTGATTCTAATATTTGTGTTTGAAACGGATTATTGAATAAGTTAGCCACATGTATATTCAAATTCTAGTTTTGTACTCTGTTTGTGTAAATAAGAGGGTTGCAAAGTGCGCACAAAATCTGTGCGCAGATTCCAACTTTTTTTTCACAATCGTCTCTGTACCCAGAGGCGACCAGTCAAAAATTAAAATCGCCTTCAGGGACAGTTATCTGTACTAAAACAGAACATGCAGTCTAATCTTGGATCTACAAGGTTTGGTATTTGGATACCTGTTCTTACCAAAACACAACTTTGAAATCGCATTACATCCGCGCCGATTTCCAAATAGGAAAGGTCCATTTTAATAATTCAAAACTCGGGTAAGTGGACCCGATTATGACCAATTTCTTTTTTTTTCAATGGTGAATTTGATTATTTTGGTTGAAGAAGTAGCATTTCATTGATTTGGTGACTCAAGAAATCAATGATCTTGACATAAAACGTTTGTAAAGATGTTTTTTTGAAGCTTTTAAATCCGAAGAATAATCTAGAATAACTCACTGCCAGCCACAGGGTCCTGTTGAGACAAGTTTTCATTCACTTGGAGATCAGACTGCACTGCATGCCTCGTCTATAATTTACCTGGACAAATATATTGTTAAAAGTTTAGGAGTGCAATTTAACAACTTTACCACACAATCAACAGTTTTAATGACCATGAGGAAGAGGCCTTTTAAAAACATTGTGGAAAAAGGAGAAAATGCTGGTAACCAGAATTTTCTCCATTTTCTGCAATGCTTTCTATCATTTCAAAGATGGATATTTTCCTTCTTGCTACATTAAATTTGTTGTCAGCAAATGCTTTCAATTTGGGTAAGTCTAAAAATGTTGTCATGTGGTGAAGAGGTAAACCAGTCTTGTTGAGTTTGTTCGACTTTTTCTTCAGGATCATGATAACTTGTGTGCCGAGCCCCGGTGGCGCAGTCAGTAGGGTACAGGACTTGAGAACAGTGGGTCGCTGGTTAGATCCAGGGTGCTGCTTGGCCATTTTTTTTCCCCAAGGATTAATGATAGTCATGGGGACGGGATTGACATTCCTCTCTCACCACTCATCATTGTTTCAATGATGGTTATGTGGGAAAGCAGCCAGTGGCTTGGAAAGAATATTATGTGGAGTACTGGTAAAAGAAACTCCAGGAAAGCATGGATAGGTACACAGTGGCGGCCGTGATATAACTGAAATAGTGTTGAAAACAGCATTAAACACCATACAATCTATCAATCATTGTAACTTCTGACTGTGTGGTAAACAGTGAATTTCATTTATAAAATTGCCCAGACCAACCATATCAGTTTGAAGAGGTAGTTGTTGTTGATGCTGATTGTATCTTACACAAACAATCAAAAAATGATCAGTGAGCAGTTAGCTGTAAAATCATTTACCTACCACAGTTTTCAACCCACTGACCCTTAACTCTTTACCAGAGAACAAAAATTTAGACTGGTTTAAATTGAAAGCATTTGCAGATGACAAATTAAATGCTACTCAAAACATGACATCTGTGTCTGAAAGGGTAGAAAACATTGTGGGAAAAGGAGAAAATGCTGGTTACCAGCATTCTCTCCTTGTTCTACAATGTTTTCAAAAGGCTTCTTTTACTGGGTTGTTAAAACCCAGGATTGTGTGGTAAAGGGTTAACCAAACAATCTCCAGTTTTAACAACCCTGAGAAAGTGGGCCATCTGAAAACATTCTGGAAAAAGGAGAAATTGGTGGTTATGGGGGGGGGGGGGGGAAGAGAAAGAGAGTGTTGCAAAAAAATTTGTGGTTGCAATAATAATCTTTCATTATGTGTGATAAAAATCATCTTTTTCTGGGCTTGAGATCATCTGACTAAAAGTGTCTGAGAAAGATGCTTACGCAGGTTCAGGTTTTGCTATTTCTTTGTTCACTTCTTTTTAGTTTGGACTAAAAGGGACAAAATAAGGGGTTGGCCATCTTAGGAGTTAAAAGTAAGCTTTCAAACATTTCCTTAATTAGGGGGAGGAAGTGCTAACCTAGCCGCTCCTTTGTTTGCTAAATGTGGTACATGAAATGTCATGTGAAGAATATTATAGCAGGCAAAGAGTGGACTCCAGTGTATGGATGAACCCAACTCACAAACTTTCAGATATGTCCATACTGAAAGCATTTTGCAAAAGACAAAATGAAATGTGGCTCAAATGATGGGATTTGACCTTGTAAGAGTTAAAACCATTGTGGGAAAGAGACGAAATGTTAAGGACCTGCATTTTCTCATCTCTAACAATGCTTTTACAAGCATTCTACTTCAGAGATTACAGTCTTTTAAGTAAAGAGTTGAGAACAACGTTACTGAGGGTGATGTTACTCATTTAATCTCTTTACCAAAATATCTGAACTGAAAGCATTTGCAGATGACAATTTTGATTGGGCTCAAATGATGGATTTTTGACAGGGTAGAAAGCATTGTGGGACAAGGAGAATATGCTGCTGACCAGCAGTTTTTCCTTTCCTCACTATGTTTTCAAAAAGTATCTTTTCCAGGGTCCGTAAAATTCACAATTTTGTGGTAAAGGGTTAATCTCTTTACCAAATGTCAAAAATTTTAGACTCATCGAATTGAAAGCGTTGGCAGATGATAAAATTTATGTGGCTCAAATGATGGGATTTTCCTCTGAAAGAGTAAAAAGGCATTATGGGAAAAAGAGAAAATGCTGGTTACCAGCATTTTCTCCTTTTCCCACAATGTTTTCAAAAGCCTTCTTCCTCATGGCAATTAAAACACTGGGATAGTGTAATAAAGGGTTATAATCTCTTATCACTCTCTATTTTGGCTGGGACAAGGTATGAAGTCAGATTCAGACATTAATCATTCCTATAGAAATAGGATATTCTATTTGTTGAACATTCATCTACCCTGTTATTGTGTATTTATCTTCATTGAAACTTTTGTGATTTGCTTTATGTTCTTTTTATAACTTACCCTGTAAAGTTTAAGCAATGATGTTACAAAATTAGTTTTAAATTTTAAGATGAGGTTGCATTAAATATGCACCCTGATCTTTCATCCACATTTTCCCCTTTGCAGATCGAGGCTTTCTGTTTTTCCTGTGCTCCATCAAAACTAGGCTGAGGTTTTGCAGTGTCTTGCCCAATGACATATCCAATGATTAGTTCTCATGTGGAGATAAGCAAAAGCAACCTTAACCCTTAAGGCAACCTTCTCAACTACAGTTGCCATTTCGACCAATGTAGATCAAGATCTGACTGCACAAAACGCACAGTCTGATCTTTGATCTACACTGTCTGCTTTGCTAAAAAACCACCATAATAATGTAATTATTTGGGTCTTATTTCCAAACTGAAGATGTCTCTTGGGTTTATTCGGTGCTCTAAGGATTAAAGTTGTAATAAGCTGAAACCATTTCTAGCCTAAAAGAGTTGAAAGCAATGGTGTGGCATTTGTCAAGGGAGCCATTGTGTGGAATTAATAATTTGAAAAAAAAAATTGAAATATTATCCAATATTCACTTGAAAGTAAAGTCAGTTATTTCTATCTGTAAATATTCATGCATAATCCAATTTAGTGTGACGCGCAATCATGTGGGATGAACAAGCCCAACAAGTCACTGCGACGGGATTCATTCCTCTCTCACCACTGACCATTGTTTTGACGATGGTTATGTGGGATTTTAAGCAGCCAGTGGCTTGGAAAGAATATTGTGTGGAGTACTGGTAAAAGCAACTCCAGGAATGCATGGATAGGTGCACTGGCTGCCGCGATATAACTGAAATAATGTTGAAAATGGTGTTAAACACCATAGAATCAATCAACTGATTTTTGATAAAAATTCTAGTTTGAAAAAGGGGCACAATTGTGTCAAAAATATTTTGATGGTTACCTTAGTTTTAACAACCTTGAGGTGCCTGCACTTTGAAAACATTGCAGGTAACCAGCATTTTTTTCTTTTCCCACAATGTTTTCTTTTCTACTTCTTCAGAGGTAAATTTCATCATTAAAGCCACATTGGCTTTGCACTTGGACGAGTCTGAATTTTTGTTGTTTGGTTAAAGAATTAATAAACATAATGAATATGTTTACATCATATGTCTTTTTTTGTCAGCATCTCTTCTTTAACCCTTTCCAAAACAAGCCCTGGTTTTCACGTGTCTGCAGTACAAGTCTTTTGAAAAGACTGTGGGAAAAGGAGAAATTGCTCGTAATGAGCAATTTCTCCTTTTCTCACAGTGTTTTCTACCCTTTTTGAGAGCTTTCTGCAATTTTCATCAAATTTAAAATTGTCGTCTGCAAACTCTTTCAATTTGGACCAGTCCAAAATTTGTCGTTTGGGAAAGGGTTAAAGCAGCGTATACAAATGAGTCAGCTCATTTTTTTTTAAACCCTTATACTGCTAACATAAGTTAAATGTTTTTAACTTTCAAGTTGGTAGTAAAAAGCAAAATGTTTGCTATTTCAAACTTATTGCTTGGAAAAAAACATCTCCTTATCAGACAGACTGAATCATGAGGTAGGTTGGTCTTTGGACATACAGGAAATTGACCAATAGTGAAAAGTTTTGGCTCAGGTCAGGCTGAGTGTGCGGCCTGTGCTGAGGACTGAGGACCTGGGTCGATACTTTTCACAGATGCATTATTCCCCTTTTTCTCAGAGCATGGCTCATTTATTATTGTGGGCTCAATAAACATTAGGTTAGATGAGGCTGAAATGATTGTTAACTCTTTACAAAATGACAAAATTTTAGATTAGTTCAAATTGAAAGCAGTTGCAGATGACAAATGTGATTGAAAAACGGAAATTTCTTTTGGGAAGGGTAGAAAACATTGTGGTTACCAGCATTTTCTCCTTTTCCCACAATGTTTTCAAAAGGCTTCTTTCTCAGGGTCGTTAAAAGTCGGCATTGTGTGGTAAAGTGTTAACACCAGCATTTTCACCTTTTCCCACAATATTTTCAAAAGGCTTCTTTCTCAGGGTCGTTAAAAATCGGCATTGTGTGGTAAAGAGTTAACTCTTCACCTGAGAACAAAATTTGGACCCTTCCAAACTCAAAAGAATTGCAGAATGACAATTCAAATGCGGCTCACATGCCTGATATGTCTTGAAAAGGGTAGGAAAAATTGTGGAAAAGGGAGAAAATACTGTTAACCCCTTCCCACACGATCTCAAGTTTTTACAGTCCTGGTAAATAAGACTTTTGAAAACATTGTGAGAAAAACGAAAAAATACTGGTAACCACCACTTTCTTCTTTTTTTACAATGCTTTCTACCCTTTTATCCTTTACCACACAATGCTGCCTTTTAACAACCCTGGGAAAGAAGCCCTTTGAAAAATTTGGACCCTTCCAAACTCAAAAGAATTGCAGAATGACAATTCAAATGCGGCTCACATGCCTGATATGTCTTGAAAAGGGTAGGAAAAATTGTGGAAAAGGGAGAAAATACTGTTAACCCCTTCCCACACGATCTCGAGTTTTTACAACCCTGGTAAATAAGACTTTTGAAAACATTATGAGAAAAACGAAAAAATACTGGTAATCACCACTTTCTTCTTTTTTTACAATGCGTTCTACGCTTTTATCCTTTACCACACAATGCTGCCTTTTAACAACCCTGGGAAAGAAGCCTTTTGAAAAAATTGTGGGAAAAGGAGAAAATGATGGTAACCAGCATTTTCTCCTTTTCCCACAATGTTTCCTACCCTATCAAAGAAAATTTGCACCATTTGAACCACATTGAAATTTTCGTCAGCAAATGCTTTCAGTTTGGAGGCTAAAATTTTGTCATCTGGTTAAGGATTAAAAGGCAAATCCTATCATTTGAGCCATATTAAATTTGTCGTATGCAAATGCTTTCAATTTAAAAAAAGTCCTAAATTTTGTTGTTTGGTAGAGTTAACCAGTTTTTTTCTCTTTTTCTGACAAAGTTTTTAAAATCCTCTCTCTTTAGGGTCATTTAATCACAGGATGGTTTTGTAAAGGATTAAAAAAAAATACAGAGCCACAACAAGCCACAAAGTCAAAAAAAGATAACCCAAAGTCTCAAAGAAAAGCCAGAGGGGCTGATCAGCACAGCAGAGCAAATTTTTTACCATCTATTGGTCTAAAATAAAGCCAATGTATACAAATATTTATATCCTGGGCACCATCTGTTTATGTTTTCTATCCATGAGAATTTAGCTCTTTACCTGACAACAAAGTTCTACCCTTGTCCAAATTGAAAGCAGTTGCAGAAGACACATCAAACGTGGCTCAAATGATTGGATTTGCCTTTGAAAGGATAGAAAACATGGTGGGAATTGGAGAAAATGCTTGTTACCTATTCCCACCATGTTTTCAAAACCTTTCATTCTCAGGGCCATTAAAACTCGAGATTATTTTGTGAAGGGTTAACTATAAACCAGACAACAAAATTTTGCACATCAGAAATTATAACTCTTTACCAAACAACAAAATTTTAGACTTGCCCAAACTGAAAGCATTTGCAGACATCAAAATAAATGTGACTCAGAAATTTGAAATCTGTTTTTGGAGGGTAGAAAACAATGTGGAAAAAAGGAGAAAATGCTGGTTACCAGCATTTTCTCCTTTGTTCCAGAATGTTTTCAAAAGGCTTTTTTTTTTCAGAACTGTAAAGGGTTAAACATGGTTCGAACAATGGAATTTCTCTTTGCAGAGTTCAAAGAAAGCAAAAACACCGGGAAAATGAAAAAAATCTGGTTATAAAGATTTTCTCCTTTTCTCACAATGTTTTTTTTAAAAGCCTTCCATCCTCAGGCTGGCAAAAGCATGAGGCTGTTATCAAAAGGGTTAAAAAATCATTTTTCGTGCCAATGAAAGATTTCCAGACTTTGTTCTAAATTTAGAACAAGCATACACGACAAATTACAAAATGACAGACATCATCTGCACATATAAGCATCATGCCTTTTTCTTGATGGTGACCTGATCCGAATTTTTTTGTGTCTCCCCAGGAGCAGTGGCACTGTTTCTTCTGTTTGCTTGGGAATTATACCCATTATGATTCTGTGTGACAGTTGTATGCCCTTTTCTTGATTTAGGGTCAAAATATTTAACCCTTTACCACACAGACAGGAGTTTTAATTGCCTTGACAGAGAGGGCTTTAGGAAATATTGTGGGAAAAGGAGGAAATGCTGGTTACCAACATTTTCTGAGCTTTTCCCTAAATGCTTTTTACCCTTTCATAGACAAATCCCATCATTTCAGTTATGTATACTTTATTACCTGCAAAATGCTTTCAATGTGGACCAGTCTAAATCTTTTCCACTCTGTAAGGTTTTAAAGGCCCATTTGTGTGGCTAAAAGTAAACAGCGTCGTGCTAAAATCCCCACGAAGAATTCAAGAACTAGTTATAGAACGGTTCTTGAATCTAGTTCTTGAATAGTTCATGAACATCAAATGGCCATTCTAAAACTGATGTTCAAGGACTAACTCAATAACTTCCTGTGAGGAATTAAAAAAAAAAAATTCTAGAACAATTCTTAAATCTATTTCTTGAAAAGTTCATGAACATTTAACGGCCGTTCTAGAACATTCATATTCAAGAACTTAATTAAGAACTTAAAAAAAAAAAAAAAAAAACCTGTTCTTGAACACATTTTAAAACAAATTCTTGAACCTGTAATTCTAGAAGTATAATTTAAGGTTCATGAACAATTCTAGAACTGGGTTAAAGAAATGATCTAGAACAGCAATTTGGTGTTCAAAACTAAATCTATGGAATCCAGGCCCTTACTCCTCCTTATGTGGAGCTATGGACTTAGCATTTCAAGATTCAAGCTGCTGTAGTCTTTTTTCCTGGTGAGTTACTACAAAGAAAAGACAATCAAGACAACCAACAATACACAAACAATTTAGAATTGTTGTTCTGGATTGTTGTCTCTTTAGCAAATAACAATAATCTTATCCTCACCCATGCTAAAACACTTGCTGACTTCAAATTAAATGCCACTCAAATGATTGGATTTGCCATTGAAAGAAGAGCAAATGTGTGAAAACAAGAAATGCCAGCACCATTTTCTTTCTTTTTTCTATTCAAAAGCTGTTTTCAGGATTGTAACAAAACATGTCACTGAGAAGTGACACATTGTGTCAATGTGGTAGTATCCCATAATTGTTTGCATAGATCTACTAGATGCCAACAGGATATGTCATTTTTGGTAAAATTGCCAAACTGGAGTCACAAACATGAAAAACTCTGTGAGGAACTGGTTTGGGGATGAAGGGGCAATGGCAGGAGCAAAATTTAAAAAAAAACTATGGTCGACAACAATAATAGAAAGCATTGCAAGACTAGATCTATTTAAAGATTTTCTCGATGAATTGATGTTCTTCAGACGAAATATCAGTCTGTTCTGTTGCAGGCTTCTGCTGAAGACACACAGAGAAAAGAACATGCAAGTTAAACGATTTTTACCAGACTTTCAAGCATCGTCCGTATTTCTTCCCCATGATGTCATCATCTGGGTCTGATGGCGCTTTGCACAACTAGCCAATGAAAACGAATGAGAAGAAATCGACATCCAATTGCAAAAGGCTGAGAAGAGCTCTGCCAATTTCATAACTGCATCTAACAGATTTAAATTGAATAACTGCTGATTGAGCATGTCATGTATTTGAAAAATGCCACCTAGCGGAAAGTAATGTTGAATGATGGATCACCCGAGATTTTCCAAATGAGAGAAAACATAAACATGTTCCTCCATATTCTCTATGCTTCTTTTTCAGAAAACCGCAAATTTGCGATTTTTTCAACCAGCATGACATTTAGAACGGTAAGTAAACCAGTACATTGTAGATCTCTATCTATTAATATAACGAGATAAATACAAACAAAGTTGATAGGCATAAATAATCTATGTAGGTATCTACTTTCGGTTTCGTTCTTCAAACTTGTCCTCAAGTCTGGGTTCCCCTCTAGACTATAAGTCACACAATTTCTGTTTCTCGTTGCACTTATTGATGTTGTTCTCAATAATGCTTATGTGATAATATCCAGAAAGAAAAAGATTTGCAATAATATCGTCGAGTGATGATGTAACCCAAAGATTCAGGCCCAAAGAAAATTAATACTTTACATATTTCTACATGGTTCTAGAAATTGGATAAATAAGTCTTATCCTTATTTCAGCAAAGTTTAACAAAGTACTTCTGAATGAAATTTATTATCTGTAATTTTCTTATTGATTGCCTAGGTCGACAAGATTTTAACCTAAGCGCCCTTGAACATATTGTGTGTGTGTGTGTGTCCGTGTGTGTGTGAGGGGGGGGAATGAAAGGGGGTGGGGTCCTCATTGTACTGTAAAATTTTATGAATCAATTGTTCACTTCACATCTTCATTGCAATATTAATAATTAGTCCAACAACAAAAAGTTTACTATGAACTCCTAAATTTTCCATTTTGACTCTTGATTTTTTTGTTTGACTCTTGAAAAATTAGATTTGACCCCTAAAACTTTAGGGTCAATGGGTCATTGACTCCTGATTTTCAGAGGCTAGCTAAAGCCCTGCACATTCACAAACTCGACTTATCCACATTTGGACTTGACTTTCCCGTTATGTAGCATATTATGTGATCCCACTTAGATCGAGTGGAAAAAGAAGTGGCAATTTTCAAAACATTGTTACAGACAAAATTTCAAATTATCCAATTGTTGACTTCAAAAATGTAAATGAGACTGCAACATTTATATTACTGCCATTTCACATACATCAGGGATCATATAAACACATATATGATCTCTGCATAAATACACTAGACCTCATGGCTTCTAGTGTTTCTTCTGTTTCTTAAAGTTTGCACATGTATGCAACTGAATTGTAACAAGCACCTGAACCCAGTTCTATGCAAGTTGAAGGAAAGACAATTTTTGCCATTGCACAAATTTGCAGCACAGAAAGCAAAGCATACTTACCAAGTTCTAGATTTCTAACTGTTCTAGAACTGGTACAGTTCTAGAACCAGGGTTTGTGAAATTTGGTCATTGTAATAAAACCAATGTTCTAAAAATAATCTGTATTTTATGCCAATTGTTCAAGCACTCACAGATCAGTTCATGAAGTGCTGGTGTTCTAGAATTAATGTTCTTTCACTTTCATGCTTTTAGAACCAGTGTTCAAGAACCGTTTGGATTCTAGAATCACAGTTCAGGAACTGTTTTATTAGTTCAAGAACAGTTTTTAAGGTTCATAATGATTCTTGAATGTTCACGAACTCACCACTACCTTGTTCTTGAACATTTTTCGCAGGGGCTTGACACTTAAATCGTACCATTTAAAAGTATGGAAATAAATTTTTAGATGATAATTCTGTCATTGTACAGTCGGTCCAAGTGCAAGGTGCTGGCAAGTATAGGCAGAAAGATGAATTTCGAAATCAAGTAAAAAGTAAACAGAGTCTCTGCGACTTGGCAACTTTTGACCTTGGGTTAAAATTTGTTTTTTCTGTCAGCATTTTCTCCTTTTCCCATAATGTTTTCAAGACTTTCTTCCATAGTAGATATCTTCCATAATTTTCAAAAGCTTTCTCTGGATCTTCATTTGTAACAAAAGACTTGACATAATCCATGTAAAACATGGATAATCAACATGGCTTAACCCTTTACCGCACAATGCCACCTTCTCAGAAAGAAGCCGTTTTAAAACATTGTGAGAAAAGGAGAAAATGCTGGTAACCAGAATTTACTCCTTTTACCACAATGTTCTCTACCTTATCAAAGAAAAATTGTGCCATTTGAGCCACAATGAAATTGTCGTCTGCAAATGCTTGCATTTTGGACAAGCTAAAATTTTGTCGTCTGGTAAAGGGTTAACCCTTTACCAAACAAACCTGAGTTTTAATGTCCCTGAAACAGAAGACTTTTGAAAACATAGTGGGAAGAGGCGAAAATGCTGATAACCAGCATTTACTCCTTTAGGCACAATGTTTTCTATCTATCAAAGACAAAAACATTGTGTCTACAGGAGAAATTGCTCTAAACATATTATTTCTCCTCTTTCCACAATGTTGTCAAAATTCAGATCTGCAGCATAAGAACCACTGTCTGCATGAAGTATCATATTTACAGTTTTCTAATTAGGATGTGCTATCAGTTTTTAACTCTTTTAATTTACACATGCAAAATATAAACTTGTCCAAATTTAAAGCATTTACAGACGACAAGTTAAATGCAGCTCAAATGATGGAATTTGTTCTTGTTAGGGTAGAAAATATTGTGGGAAATGGAGAAAATGCTGGTGACCAGCATTTTCTCCTTGTCTCATAATGTTTTCAAAAGGCTTCTTCCTCAGGGTGGTTAAAACTCAGGATTGCATGGTAAAGAGTTAACTCTTTACCAAACGACAAAATTAAAGACTAGTCCAAATTGGCAGCATTTGCAGACGACAAACTAAATGTGGCTGAAAAATTGAAATCTTTTTTGGAAAGGGCAGAAAACATATTGGGAAAAGGAGAAAATGCTGGTTACCAGCATTTTCTCCTTTTCCCACAATGTTTTCATATGGCCTCTTTCTCAGGGTCGTTAAAAGTCGGGATTGTGTGGTAAAGGGTTAAAGTGCTGATCTATGGGATGTATAATAACTGTCTCTGCTTGTGGCGACCATAAAATTATGTCCAGACAAGCTTTTCACATAAAAAACACTTGAGAGACAGTCAAAGTGAAAAGATTTTTACCAAAACCTAGACATTACTGTTTTTGTTATGGTCTGCATTTTCCCCCATAACCTTTTCCCAAAGGACAAATTTTACAATCTTCCGTATTTGAAACACCTGCAGACCATTAACTCTTTACCAAATGACAAAATTTTAGACTGGTCCAAATTGAAAGCATTTGCAGACGACAAAATGAATGTGACTGAAAAATTGAAATTTGTTTTGGTAAGGGTAGAAAACATTGTGGGAAAAGGAGAAAATGCTGGTTACCAGCATTTTCTCCTTTTCCTACAATGTTTTCAAAAGGCTTCTTTCGCAGGGTTGTTAAAAGTCGGGATTGGTAAAGGGTTAATTAATTTTAAATTGGTACAAATAAACTTAGTTCTATGGCAGGGTAAAAAGCATTGTGGGAAAAGGAGAAAAGGATGGTTACCAGCAACTTCATCTTGTCACAGAATGTTTTCAAAAGCCTTCTCTATTATAAGGGTCATTAAAACTCAGGATTATGTAGTACAGAGTTAAAAACCTGTCAGAAATTCATAGCCCTTAACTCTTTACCACACAACAAAAATGTAGACTAGTCTAAATTGAAAGCATTTGTAGACGACATTTTAAATGTAGCTCAAAACATAAAATTTGTCTCTTAACAGGTAGAAAACATTGTGGGAAAAGAAAATGCTGGTTACCAGCATTTTCTTCTTTTCCCACAATGTTTTCAAAATGCTTCTTTCTTTAGGTCATTACAAGTCAGGATGACAGAATTTTAGACCTTTCCTTATTGGAAGCATCTGCAGATGACAAATTAAATGTGGTGCAATGATGAAATTTTTTATTGAAAGGGTTACTGGTTACAAGCATTTTCTCATTTTCAGACAGGTTGTTAACCTTAAGGCTGCTAAGCGCGACTTACTGACCTTTTGCGGAACATGCACAGAACGTGCAGTCTGATCTTGGATCTACACTGTCCGATAAGGAGATATTCCCCCAACCCCCATAACTTTGAAATAGCAACATTTTGGTTTGTACTATAGGCTTGAAAGCTTCATATAAGTTATTGAGCAGGATAAGGGTTAAAACTCAGGACTGTGAAGTAAAAAGCTATAGACATGTCATTTCAACTAAACATAACAGAGATTTCGTGCAGGATGCTCGGTCAGTGGTTCTGTCCATGCTTGTACACTGTACTTCAATGTCATCATGTGCCCTTCAAGAACTCTTAGATAATTTGCATGAAAATCAAAAAGGAGTAAGAGAACTGAAGGAAATAATGTAAACAACAATTTGACATATATAAAGACCTTATCCATTTATTAACTCTTTACCAAATGACAAATTTCAGATAGGACCAAATTCAAAGGATTTGCAGATGAGAAATTAAATGTTGCTAAAATAATGATTTCGGTCTTTGATAGGGTAGAAAACATAGTGGGAAAAGGAGAAGATGTTGGATACCAGCATTTTCTCCTTTTTCCCACAATGCTTTCAAAAGCCTCAATCTCTTTCAGGGTCGTTAAAGGTCAGGATTGTGTGGTAAAGGGTTAACTAAACTGACAGCTTTTCTAGAACACATAAACTTACCTTCCACCAGACAACAAAACTTTACACTAAGTCTTGTCTGAACTGAAAGCATTTGCAGACAACAAATTAAATGTGGCTAAGTAATGAGATTTGCCTTTGAAAGATTAGAAAACATTATTCTCTTTTTTCCACAATGTTTTAAAAGCCTTCTTCTTCTTTAAGTCATTAAAACCCGGGACTGTGTGGTAAAAAGTTAATACTATGTGGCCCAATTATTGACCAGATTTCTCCTAATTGGGTAGAAACATTGAGGTAACCAGCACTGTCTCCTTTTCCCACAATCTTTTCTGAAGGTTTCCTCTCTAAGGTCGATGAAACACAGGATTGTTTGGTAAAAGGTTTACCCCTACCAGAGAGCCTTCCAGAGCACTATGAAAAACAACACTTTATCTTTCTATATTTCGGCCATTGCCTTTTTCAAGAGCTCGAAACACTTTCCAGGGTAGATCAAGATCAGAGCCTTAGAGACATGCAGTATGATTTTGGATCATTACTGATCAATATTCTGTAAGATCTGTCCAAATCTGTCTTGTACATGCAATATGCAGATCCTTTTTCTGAGTTAGGGAACTATTGTTAACTCTTTACCAAATGACGAAAATATAAGCTTATCCAGTATGAAAGCATTTGCAGATGACAATTTAAATGTTGTTCAAATTTGTTTGTCTTTGATAGAGTAGAAGACATTGTAGGAAAAGGAGAAAATGATGGTAGTAACCAGCATTTTCTCCTTTTTCCAAAATGTTTTCGTTAGGCTTCTTTCTTAGGGTCACTAAAAGGTGGCACTGTGTGGTTAAGGGTTAATTACACTAATTCAGGCTTTTTAATAACCCTCTCCGACACAATTCCCAATTCAATGACCTTGAGAAAGAGGCCTTTTGAAAACCTGTGTTGTACATAAGGAAATGCTGGTGACCATCATAATAATCATCTTTTTCCCCCACAATGTTTTTTTTTTCATTTTCAAAAGCAAATTCCACCATTTTCTTTGCAATTTATTTTTTGTCTGCAAACGCTTTCAAATTAGACAATTCTAAAATTTTGTCAACTGGTAAAAAGTTAAAGGTTGATATGATTTGTAACAGCTTAAGCCAGGAGATTGGTAAAGAAGTACTCGTAAAAAGCCTATTTACTCTTCTAATCCGAAATTGGAAAGTTTGAATTACACAAGTGCTCATATAGAATTTGTTACATTTAAATTTACTGCACAATTATTTACTTAGCAAATTTATTCAAACAACGCAATGTTTGCACTTAGCATGTTCAGTTAGTCATTTTCTTTTTTTGAAGAAAATAAAATTTGTCTTTTTAATAAATATTGTGATTAACATGACATTGACACATAACCTTGCTGTGACCTTGACCTACTGACTTTAAAATCAAAAGCGATTCACAGTCACTATCTTTACCATGTTTGAAACAAGAGGACCATGATGGTCCTAAATCGCTCACCTGAAATGCAACTGAGCTCAACACCATAATGCTACATGCCAAATATGAAAGCTCTAGCCCTTACGGTTTGGGACAAGAAGATTTTTAAAGATTTCCTTCTTTATCTCTATGTGAAATCCGAGAACCCACAACATAGGGCCAATTTCCATACTAGGGCCATAATTTGAAGTATTTTGGTAGAGGGCCACTAGATGATACTACATGCCATATATGAGAGCTCTAGCCCTTATGGTTTGGGACAAGAAGATTTTTAAAGATTTCCTTCTTTATCTCTATGTGAAATCTGAGAACCCACAACATAGGGCCATTTTCAACACTAGGGCCATAATTTGAAGTATTTTGGTAGAGGGCCACTAGATGATGCTACATGCCAAATATGAAAGCTCTAGCCCTTACGGTTTGGGACAAGAAGATTTTTAAAGATTTCCTTCTTTATCTCTATGTGAAATCCAAGAACCCACAACATAGGGCCAATTTCCACACTAGGGCCATTATTTGAAGTATTTTGGTAGAGGGCCACTAGATGATACTACATGCCATATATGAGAGCTCTAGCCCTTATGGCTTGGGACAAGAAAATTTTTAAAGATTTCCTTCTTTATCTCTATGTGAAATCCAAGAACCCACGACATAGGGCCATTTTCAACACTAGGGCCATAATTTAAAGTATTTTGGTAGAGGGCCACTAGATGATGCTACATGCCAAATATGAAAGCTCTAGCCCTTATGTTTTGGGACAAGAAGATTTTTACAGATTTCCTTCTTTATCTCTATGTGAAATCCAAGAACCCACAACATAGGGCCATTTTCAACACTAGGGCCATAATTTGAAGTATTTTGGTAGAGGGCCACTAGATGATGCTACATGCCAAATATGAAAGCTCTAGCCCTTACGGTTTGGGACAAGAAGATTTTTACAGATTTCCTTCTTTATCTCTATGTGAAATCCGAGAACCCACAACATAGGGCCAATTTCCACACTAGGGCCATTATTTGAAGTATTTTGGTAGAGGACCACTAGATGATACTACATGCCATATATGAAAGCTCTAGCCCTTAAGGTTTGGGACAAGACGATTTTTACAGATTTCCTTCTTTATCTATATGTAAAATCCGAGAACACACAACATAGGGCCATTTTCAACACTAGGGCCATAATTTGAAGTAATTTGGTAGAGGGCCACTAGATGATGCTACATGCCACATGTGAAAGCTCTAGCCCTTATGGTTTGGGACAAGAAGATTTTTAAAGATTTCCTTCTTCATGTGAAATCCGAGAACCCACAACATAGGGCCAATTTTCAACACTAGGGCCATAATTTAAAGTATTTTGGTAGAGGGCCACTAGCTGATGCTACATGCCAAATATGAAAGCTCTAGCCCTTAAGGTTTGGGACAAGAAGATTTTTAAAGATTTCCTTCTTTATCTCTATGTGAAATCCGAGAACCCACAACATAGGGCCAATTTTTAACACCAGGACCATAATTTGAAGTATTTTGGTAGAGGGCCACTAGATGATGCTACATGCCATATATGAAAGCTCTAGCCCTTACGGTTTGGGACAAGAAGATTTTTATAGATTTCCTTCTTTATCTCTATGTGAAATCCAAGAACCCACAACATAGGGCCAATTTCCACACTACGGCCATTATTTGAGGTATATTGGTAGAGGGCCACTAGATGATACTACATGCCATATATGAGAGCTCTAGCCCTTATGGTTTGGGACAAGAAGATTTTTACAGATTTCCTTCTTTATCTCTATGTGAAATCCGAGAACCCACAACATAGGGCCATTTTCAACACTAGGGCCATTATTTGAAGTATTTTGGTAGAGGGCCACTAGACGATGCTACATGCCAAATATGAAAGCTCTAGCCCTTACGGTTTGGGACAAGAAGATTTTTACAGATTTCCTTCTTTATCTCTATGTGAAATCTGAGAACCCACAACATAGGGCCATTTTCCACACTAGGGCCATTATTTAAAGTATTTTGGTAGAAGGCCACTAGATGATACTACATGCCATATATGAGAGCTCTAGCCCTTATGGTTTGGGACAAGAAGATTTTTACAGATTTCCTTCTTTATCTCTATGTGAAATCCGAGAACCCACAACATAGGGCCATTTTCAACACTAGGGCCATTATTTGAAGTATTTTGGTAGAGGGCCACTAGATGATACCACATACCATATATGAGAGCTCTAGCCCTTATGGTTTGGGACAAGAAAATTTTTAAAGATTTCCTTCTTTATCTCTATGTGAAATCCGAGAACCCACAACATAGGGCCATTTTCAACACTAGGGCCATAATTTGAAGTATTTTGGTAGAGGGCCACTAGATGATGCTACATGCCAAATATGAAAGCTCTAGCCCTTACGGTTTGGGACAAGAAGATTTTTACAGATTTCCTTCTTTATCTCTATGTGAAATCCGAGAACCCACAACATAGGGCCATTTTCAACACTAGGGCCATAATTTGAAGTATTTTGGTAGAGGGCCACTAGATGATGCTACATGCCAAATATGAAAGCTCTAGCCCTTACGGTTTGGGACAAGAAGATTTTTACAGATTTCCTTCTTTATCTCTATGTGAAATCCGAGAACCCACAACATAGGGCCAGTTTCCACACTAGGGCCATTATTTGAAGTATTTTGGTAGAGGGCCACTAGATGATGCTACATGCCATATATGAAAGCTCTAGCCCTTACAGTTTGGGACAAGAAGATTTTTTAAAGTTTTTTCTTTCAGTTGCCATGGCAACCAGAGTTCGTCATGGAATTCAAATCTTTGAAGTATTCTGAAAGTGCATCACCTAAGGATCATTTCTGTGAAGTTTCACTGAAATCTGTTGGGCGGTTTCAGAGGAGAAGATTTTTTAAGTAATTGTTCACGGACGGACGGACACACGGACAGACGGACGGACGGACGCCGGACAACAATCAATCACAATAGCTCACCCTGAGCACTATGTGCTCAGGTGAGCTAAAAATAGCTCAAACAAGTGTCTTATCGTCTTGACAAGGTGTTCATTAGTTAAAGGCTATTGTGACCTTGACCTTTGACTTCAGAATCTATGGGAATTTGATTATCTATGCTACATGTTGACCATATCTTGCACAAGTGAACAAGTGTTTACTAACTGTACAACCAGATTAAGTATTTGAAGTGAAAATAGTCTGCTGTAAGACAAAAAGAACAAGAGGGCCATGATGGCCCTGTATCGCTCCACTGGCTTATAAACATAAACCATAAATACTAAACATTTCAATTCTGAGCCAAATGGTTTCAAAATGAAGACTTACAAAGTTTTCTCTGTAAAAGCCCATGTGAAAGTTCAGACCCACAAGGCAAAGCCATTTTTGATTCCAGAGCTATAATTACTTGAACCCTGGTAGAGGTCCACAAGATAAAGCCACATGCCAAAATAATACAAGTCTATGCTCTATGGTTATAAATAAGGTGATTTTCAAGTTTTGTTCACATGAAGCCTCTGTAAAACATAAGATCCCTGATGCAAGGCTAATTTCAAAATAAAAAAAAAATCAAAACAGGAAGATTTCTTCAAGCTGTCACTATGTAAGCCCATGTAAAACTTGTGACCCCTGCGGCGGGGCCAATTTTGACCCCAGGGCTAAAATTTTGGCCTGCTTGGTAGAGACCCACTAGATATAGCAACATGCAAAATTTGGTAGCTCTAGGCCTTATGGCTAGGTACAGGAAGATTTTTAAAGTTTTCTCTATACAAGCCTATGTAAAACTTGTGACCCCTGGGGCAGAGCCAATTTTGACCCCAGGGCTATAATTTGAAGAAACTTGATAGAGGTCTACTACAAAAAGCTACATGCTAAATTTGGTAGCCCTATGCCTTATGGTTTCAGACAAAAAGATTTTTAAAGATTTCCAATATTTTTCAGTTTTGTTGCCATGGCAACCAGAGTTTTTGAAGGAATCAAATTCTTTCAAGAAATTCTAAAGAGGACCATGGCAGGATCAATTCTGTGAATTTTAATGAAAATTGGATGGGTAGTTTCAGAGAAGAAGATGTTTGAAATAAAAGTTAACGCACGGACGGACGGTTGGACACACAGACGGACGCACGACGGACAGCGGGCTATGACATAAGCCCTCTGGCCTTCGGCCAGTGGAGCTAAAAATTGTCTGAAAGAGATAAAAAATATCATAAACTTTTCACCAAACAAGAGGGCCATGATGACCCTGGATCGCTCACCTGAGTCAATAGGTGAAATTCCACTCCAGGGTCATAATGACCCAATTGAAAACTCATCTGAGATATTATAAAGACAAACATTCTGACCAATTGTCAGGTCAAATGAGCTGGAAATGTGGCCTCCGGAGTGTCCAAAATGTCTTTCTTCAATTTGACCCAGTTACCTGGTTTATGACCCTATGTGACCATATTTCAAACTCATCCAAGACATCAAAACAAACTTGCTGACCAAGGTTCAGGTGAATTGGGCAAGAACTGTCACCTCTAGAGTGCCCACAAGGTATTTCTGTAATTTGACCTAGTGACCTAGATTATGTCCCTATGTGACCCAATTTCAAATCCATTTAAGATATCATCAAGTCAAACATGCAGACAAATTTTCTGGTGAGTTGAGCAAAAACTGTGGCCTCTACAGTGCCCACAATACATTTCTTTAATTTGACCCAGTGACCTAGTTTATGACTCAATGAGACCCAATTTCTAACTGATCCGAGATATCATCAAGTCAAACATGTAGACCAATTTTCAGGTCAATTTAGCTAGAATTGTGACCTCTAGAGTGCCCACAAGGTATTTCTTCAATGTGACCCAGTGACATTGTTTATGACCCTATGTGATTCAATTTTGAACTCCTCTGAGATATCATCAAGACAAAAAATGTGGCCTCTAGAGTGCCCACAAGGTATTTCTTTAATTTGACCTAGTGACCTACTTTTATGACCCTAGATGACCCAATTTCAATCTCATCCAAGATTTAATTAAGGCAAACATTCTGATAAATTTTCAAGTCAATTGAGCAAAAAATGTGGCCTCTAGAATGCCCACAAGGTATTGCTTTAATTTGACCCCAGTCACCAGAGCCATGTTTCTTGACGGATCAAAATTTAACGAACGTTTTTTGAAAAGGGTCACCCAAGGAACATCTCTGTGAAATTATTTCAAAATCTGAGGAGCCGTTTCAGAGAAGAAGAATTTTTAAGAATTTCTTCATTTCCGTAGAGTGCAAGTAGCCCCCATTCACCAGAGCCATGTTTCTTGACGGATCAAAATTTCGCGAACAATTTTTGAAAAGGGTCACCCAAGGAACATTCCTGTGAAATTATTTTAAAGTCTGACCAGCGGTTGCAGAGAAGAAGAATTTTTAAGAATTTCTTCATATCCATACAGTGCAAGTAGCCCCCAGTCACCAGAGCCATGTTTCTTGACAGATCAAAATTTCGCGAACAACTTTTGAAAAGAGTCACCCAAGGAACATCTCTGTGAAATTATTTCAAAATCTGACCAGCGGTTTCAGAGAAGAAGAATTTTTAAGAATTTCTTCACATCCGTATAGTGCAAGTAGCCCCCAGTCACCAGAGCCATGTTTCTTGACGGATCAAAATTTCACGAACAATTTTTGAAAAGGGTCACCCAAGGAACATTCCTGTGAAATTATTTCAAAATCTGACCAGTGGTTCCAGAGAAGAAAAATTTTTAAGAATTTCTTCATATCCGTAGAGTGCAAGTAGCCCCCAGTCACCAGAGCCATGTTTCTTGACGGATCAAAATTTTGCAAACAATTTTTGAAAAGGGTCACCCAAGGAACATCTCTGTGAAATAATTTCAAAATCTGACCAGCCGTTTCAGAGAAGAAGAATTTTTAAGAATTTCTTCATATCCGTATAGTGCAAGTAGCCCCCATTCACCAGAGCCATGTTTCTTGACGGATCAAAATTTTGCGAACAATTTTTGAAAAGGGTCACCCAAGAAATATCTGTGAAATTATTTTAAAATCTGACCAGCAGTTTCAGAGAAGAAGAATTTTTAAGAATTTCTTCATATCCATATAGTGCAAGTAGCCCCCATTCACCAGAGCCATGTTTTTTGACATATCAAGATTTCGCAAACAATTTTTGAAAAGGGTCACCCAAGGAACATTCCTGTGAAATTAATTCAAAATCTGACCAGGGGTTTCTGAGAAGAAGATTTTTAAAGAATTTCTTAGAAAATTCCATTTAGTTGCCATGGCAACCAGAGTTTTTGATGGAATCAAATTTTATGAACAATTTTTAAAGAGGACCTCCCAAGGAACATTCCTGCCACGTTTGGTCCAATTTGGCCCAGTGGTTTAGGAGGAGATGATGTTTAAAGAATTGTTGACGACGCACAACGAACGACGCACAGACGCACAGACACACGACGCACGACAGACACCAGGTGATCCTAAAAGCTCCCCTTGAGCATGTTGTGCTTAGGTGAGCTAACAAAAAAGTTTTAGACTAAATGACCTAATCCAAAGTATTTACAGATGACAAATTTATTGTCACATGTATGGTTCTAATATTAAGCTTTGCCTACGAGAGGGAAGAAAACATTACGGGAAAAAGGAGAAAGAGCTGGTCACTTTCCAGCATTTCTCCTTTTCCCACGATGTTTTTTACCCTGTCTTTAGACAGAAATTTATTTGAACCACATTGAATTTGTTGTTTGACAATGCTTTGAATTTGGACTAGTCCAAAATTTTGTCGTATGATAAAAGGTTAAAACATGGAACAGTTAGAGCGATTTCGGGTAATGCCGACACTTTAATACAAGACGCCGAGTAAATATTTTGTACTTACAATGTCAATTTACCATGATGTCGGAATTACTCGACAGGTATATTTAGAACAAGTATAGTCTATTATGCAGATGTTTAATTCAACATGAGGGAACGCTCTGCTTAATCAAATTAAGTCTGTTAATTCTGACAGATTTCGTCTAAACCCGACACCCCATCGAAGTTTTAAAAAAAAAACTTACAATAATCTGAGAACATCAACAAAAATTTCTCAGACTAGATTTTATTTAGTTCTTACAATATTCACACATATATGGGAATGCTTTTATTTGATTTTCAGGTATATCAAGTAATAGTTCTTCACCAGTACATGTGATAAGCCATTTCCTCAGACAGTTTGAACAAAAAATCCATTCATTACTCATACCATCATCTGTTTGACACCCAGGACAAAGCTTTTTCTCGTCAAATTCATCGTCTGAATCAGCATACGCAACTTCACTGCCCGATTCCAATTCTGACGAAGAATAAACCACCTTACGTTTTTTACTCTGCTTGGCTCTTTTCTCAAGGGATCTGGTCTTTTTTATTTCTTCACGTTCTTGCTTCTTTTGCAGTTTCTCTTCTTCCTTTTGTTTTCTTTTCTGTTCTCTCTCCTCCTTCCTTCTAATTTTGGCCTCTTCGTCTGCTTTCTTTTTATCCTGTCGTTCTTTCAGCATCTTTAATGCATCCATCCCTGACAAAGCTTTCGGCAGTTTCTGGCGGATAGTTGCTGTCTGTTTTTTCTTCCTTATCTCCGGAACGGAAAGGAGCGAAAAGGATGGCGACACGAAATTTTCTGTGCTTCTCTGATGAATAAAATTTGAGCTAGTAGAAGGTTGTTCTAATGAACAATTTTTTGGAAGGGTACTGCTTATTTCCGGAGTTGTCAAGGAGCTGGTCGATGCTGAAACATGTACTAGTGATAAGATACTGTCAGCAACAGGTAAGCTTTCCGCTGGAGTTGTTACTACAGGTAAAGTTTCCACTCCAGTTGTTACAACAGGTAAGCTCTCCTCTCCAGTTGTTACATGTAACACAGGAAAGCTGTTGCAATAGGTAAGCTGTCCGCTTCAGCTGTTGCAACAGGTAAGCGGTCCACTCCAGTTGTTACCACAGGTAAATGCGAATTGACTGATATCCTGTCAGAAACAGAAGGGACGGGTATGGAAAGTACTGGTTGGTGCAACTTATCTTTGATGGAAGAGGATGTTTCCAAGCTATAAACTGGGACAGACATATTTGAATGTTCATTGTTATTTTCAGACGACATAGATGGCTCTGTTTCATGCAATTTCGATGGATTCAGTTTCGAAACATCAATGTTTTTAGGGCACAAAGGAAAAAGTCCACAACGATGAAATCCATGGATAGCATTTTTGATTTTTGCGACCTTAAGCCACGCCTTTTTAAAAACTGCAGGAAATTGCTTTTTGGTGAAAGATTGGCCGATGTTTTCAATGTGCCAATCTTTGACCATCTTTTTCCATGCTGATTTCATTGGCCCAAAGAAACCTAGGTTGCAAGGCTGCAAAATATGTGTTGTGTTTGGCAATAGGCAATATAAAATTATTCCATTATTATTGCAAAAGGCTGATGCTTCTACAGACGTGTGCTGAATGACCATCAAAGTATAGTATAACAGGTTTCGGAATAGAATGTTCCTTGATATATGCATCAAGATGCTTTAGAAACTCAACAAACAATTCACTATCCATCCAACCGTTTATTGTTTGACCATAAATGGCTTCTGGAAATTCATGGATACCTGAATCTCTGAAACGTTTGCCGGGAAACTATCAATGGGGGTACATACTGGCCCATTGCATTGAAACACACCATGACCATAATCTGCTGTTTGGTACTCGACGTTACCTGATAGACATGACGGGCGCCTTTTTCGGCAAGAACTTTGCCTGTGTTCACACGAAGTGGTAAACCACTTTCATCGGCATTGAATGAACGTCTTGGGTCTTTTAACATTTCTTCCCAACCAGGTATGACTGTAACCCCAAAAACCAGGTATCAATCATTGATTGCGTAATAAGCGCTCGCTGGTGACCGAGTGCCATAGCTGTCCTCTCAGCTAACTCGGGGTGCCGTCTCATGAAACCATAGTACCAGTCTTTGCCTGGCATATTGTTGTTAAAAGGAGTTGTCCATCCGTCGTGATCTAGAACTTTAACTTCCACAAGCAAATTGTTCTTTTTGAGAGGGTAACCAATACTGCCCATCAATTTACTATAGTCCACAAGACAACCCTCTTCCGATTTTGTAAGGACTGTTTTACGACCAGGACAGGCTCCCAAGCGATACCGCTCACTCAGTTTATCAATTAGCGTAGTCCGCGGAACTCCAAATGTAGCGTCTGCTTTTTTGTGAGACATAGCACCCGACTCTACCATTCTGACAGCATTTTCCAACTTTAAGGGTGAGTACTTCCTCGTTTTCCTGGCTCCAAGTTGCCTTGACATTTTATCTGAAAGAAAAAAAAGTACCCCTGCAGAAACGGACAGTAATAACCATGGTCATATGGCAGTAATGGACTGTAAGTGAACACATGAAAATAATGCAGAAATACCCCCGCTAACTGTTGATATTTAGACTGGCGATATACTTTAAATAGTTGAGTATATATTAATTAAATCTAGTCAGGCCGTTCACTTGGGCAAACATTCGCAAAACTATGCATAGAAACGGACTAAAATTGGGACCACTGCAGTAATATGTAGATAATTTCAGGTAGGTGCTCATTGAAACATTTCAAAACTAAACCACTTATCATATAGAACCGTATTCTTAATCAATCAATAGTGTTCTTAAATTAATTCAATTACTTACAGTATTATATTTTTGTGAACTATTCTATATGCATGTTTTTTAACAATAAATATGGATGTTAAAATGATAAACAATGTGTTTCTTCCGGGTGTCGGCATTAGACGCTTCAATGGTTTAAATCGGCTGAACCCGACACCCTACAAATATTTTTAATTCTAATGTTTAAAAATACATGCATCATATAAAAATATATTGCAAGTGTTACTCACGCGAGTTAAACTCAGAAATTCGATTAAAAGACATTTATGTATAGTTTTTTACCTACCTCAGTAACGCTCGCCTCTTACAGATTCCCGTAACGCGCTATTTTCGACGACGGTGTAAAAGTTGTTGTGTTTCAAAAATGGCGACCTGATGGAAAAGGAGTTATGGAAAAGGAGTTATCTTGGCGCCAAAGACTTAAACATGACGTCACTTATACATTTTACGTCACAGTTACATGAAAAAAATCAAAATACTATGAAGTAGTAAAGGATTATAGGTCGTTTGTTTCAGAGGTGTCGGAAATAGACTTCTCTCGGCATTACCCGAAATCGCTCTACTGTTTGATAATGGGTAAATTACTTAACTCTTTACCAAACGACAAAATTTTAGACTGGTCCAACTTGAAAGCATTTGCAGATGACAAAATAAATGTGGCTGAAAAATTGAAATTTGTTTTGGGAAGGGTAGAAATCAATGCGGGAAAAGGAGAAAATGCAGGTTACCAGCATTTTCTCCTTTTCCCACAATGTTTTCAAAAGGCTTCTTTCACAGGGTCGTTAAAAATCGGGATTGTGTGGTAAAGTGTTAAACCTTCACCAAACAACAAAATTTTACCATGGCTCATACTGAAAGCACTTGCAGACAACAAATTAAATGTGGCTCAAATGATGAAAATAATGACCTTGGGGAGCAGGTTTTTTCAAAACAATGTAGGAAAAGCTGAAAATGTTGGTTACTAGCATTCTCTCCTTTTCGCACAATGTTTTCTACCCTTTCTAAAACAAATTTCAATGTTTCTGTCACACTGATATTTTCTTCTGCAGATACTTTGAATTTGGACAAGTCTAAAATTTTGTCGGTTGGTAAAGGGTTAATTATTCCATAAGTAATCACAGGCATCATCATGGTGTTTAACTCTTAACCAAACAACATTTTGGACTCAACCAACTGAGAGCATTTACAGGTGACAAATTATATGTAACTCAAAAGATGAATTCTGTCTTTGATGGGGTAAAAAACATTGGGGGAAAGGAGAAAATATTGGTCACCAGCATTTTCCCCTTTTCCAATTATGTTTTCAGAAGATTTCTTCTTCAGAGTCTCAACGACTGAGAAGAAGAAGGCTTTGGAAAACATTATGGGAAAAGAAGAAAATGCTGATAACAAGCATTTTCTCTTTCACACAATGTTTTCAACAATCTCAGACAGATACTGTTGTTTGTGCCCCATTTTATTTGTGATCTGCAAATGCTTTCAATTTGAATGAGTCTAAAATTTTGTTGTTTAGTAAAGGTTAAGGCAGAAGGCTTTTGAAAATATTGTGGGAAAAGCAAAAATGCTCTTAACAAACAAGCATTTTATTCTTTTTCTACAATGTTTTCTAACTATTCATAGAAAAATCCCACATTTAATTTGTCATCTGCAAATGCTTTCAATTTGGATGAGTCTTAGACTGATTTTTGTCATTCAGTAAAGAGTTAACCCTTTCCCAAACAAGCCCTGGTTTTCACGTGTCTGCAGTACAAGTCTTTTGAAAACACTGTGGGAAAAGGAGAAATTGCTCATAAAGAGCAATTTCTCCTTTTCCCACAGTGTTTTTCTACCCTTTTTGAGAACTTTCTGCCATTTTCATCAAATTTAAAATTGTCGTCTGCAAACTCTTTCAATTTGGACCAGTCCAAAATTTGTCGTTTGGGAAAGGGTTCAGCAATATAAAATATCATTCCTTAATTTTTCTCTGACTTGATTATGGGCTAGATCTATGGTCAAAATAGTCTCTTTCACAAAATTCATTAAGCAATAATAGGCAATACAAAAATTTATTCCTAAATTTTCACTGGTTCGATTGTGGGCTATAGCAAAATTAGTCTCTTTCACTGAAGGAAACTCAGTGCTGTGGCTGATAGCTATTTTTCAATCTTGCCAAACCAGAGAGAGAGAGTAAATTAAATTACGAAATGGCACAAAAAATGTTAAAAAAAGAACATCGTTTCACAACAGAAAGGAAGAAATTACTTCAATGCTCTGTGCTGGTTAATAATTTAATCAACAAACTAATCTGCTGCATGGATTGCTTGCCTGCTTAATTAAGCCATAAATTTATGCGATTTTTGCACAGTCTCAAATCTATAGGCTATTTGGACAATTAATTTAACCCTTTCACAAACATCATATTGTGGACCCTTCCAGACTAAAAGTATTGATTAAGTGATTGATTGATTGAATGGTGTTTAATACCACTTTCAACATTACTTCAGTCATATCATGGTAACAGCTGACATATTCGTGTATGTCCAAATTGGCTTCACCAGTACATGGCCAGGGCTCTGAAGTATCTTGCCCAAGGACATCCCCATGTATAAGCTATGTGCTTCAAGTGCAGTTCAAACCTAGTGCCTACATGTGACGAGATCTACACTTCACCACTGAGCCACCAGAACCCTCAAAACTAAACTAGCCGAGCCCCGGTAGCTCAGTTGGTAGTGAACAGGACTGCAGAACACGAGGTCACTGGTTTGATCCCCGTCTTGGCCAATTTCTTTCCAAGGATTGATGATAGTCATTGCGACAGGATTCATTCCTCTCTCACCGCTGACCATTGTTTCCACGATGGTTATCTGGGAAAGCATCCAGTGGCTTGGAAAGAATATTGTGCATAGTACTGGTAAAAGAAACTCCAGGAAAGCATGGATAGGTGCACTGGCTGCCGCGATATAACTGAAATAATGTTGAAAACAGCATTAAACACCATACAATCAATCAATCAATCAATCAAAGTTAAAACCAAGTTACTGTGGATGATAAATTCAATATGATAGTACTACAAATGATCTATAGTTTTGTGACAACCAAATAAACATTATGGAAAAAGGGGAAAGTGCTGGTTACCAGTATTTTCTCTTTTTCCCATAATGTTTTCATACCTTCTCAGAGTTGTGAAAGCTCAGGATTGTGTGATGAAGGATTAACCCTTTACCACACAATCCCAACTTTTAACGAACTCGAGGAAGAGGCCTTTTGAAAACATTATGGGAAAAGGAGAAAATGCTGGTAACCAACATCTTCTCCTTTTCCCACAATGTTTTCTCTCCTATGAAAGACAACTTCCATAATTTGAGCCACATTAAATTTGTTGTCTGCCATTATACTTTTGGTTTTGACAAGACTTAACTCTTTACCAAACGACGAAATTTTAGACTGAACCAGATTGAAAGCATTTGCAGATGACATATTAAGTGTTGCTAAACAGATGATTTCTCTTTTTGATAGGATAGAAAACATTGTGGGAAAAGGAGAAAATGCTGGTTACCCGCATTTTCTCCTTTTTTCACAATATTTTCAAAAGCCTTTTCTTTCATGGTTGTTAAAAGTCGGGATTGTGTGGTAAAGAGTTAATGTGGTAAACAGGTTAACTCTTTACCAAACAACAATATTTCAGATTGGTCCAAATTGAAAGCATTTGCAGATGACATTAAATGTGGCTAAAATGATTGCATTTGTTTCTGAAAGGCTCGAAAGCATTGTGGGAACCAGAGAAAATGCTGGTTACCAGCATTTTCTCCGTTTCCCGCAATGTTTTCAAAAGGCTTCTCTCTCAGGGTCGTTAAAAGTCGGGATTGTGTGGTAAAGGGTTAACTCATTACCAAGGTTGCATCCCAACCTAGCAGCAAACAACTTTGAAAACATCTTTGTAAAATTCTGAAGTTCAACATGAATTACCCTTAAAAATGAACTCATGAAAATGTTTAGGTAAAAGGCAAAAGTGCTAAAGCTGAGTATTTTCTACAGATATAGATATTGTGACAAAAGGAGTATATTCTCCTTTTTGCTGCAGTGTTCACAAAAGCAGTCTCTTGCAAAAGTAGCCCATCATCAGAAATTTCTCTTTTTGTCACAACAGTTGTCTTTTGTATTTTTAGGAGATAATGGGTTAGATAGCAGTAACTAAAAATAATAATCACCCTCCGATGTAATTATATTCCACTAATGAAAATTAACGGCATCAACAACAGTATGTAGAGCACAGCACAAATCCCCCCAGAAACCATAAGAATCTGTTATCATCTATGCTGCAGTTAGCAATATGTCAAATCTTTCAAAAAAATGAGAAGTTATAATTATTTGCACCCCTAGTTTTGTTTCAGCATTCTTCCCTGATCCCCTCCCCCTTCACATTTACCCATTACTGTACAAGCTATTCCCAGGGTCTGTATTCACCACCTATTCTTAGAGACCATTCTTAGTCTTATTATAGATTTGGAAAGTGACTCAATGTCTGATTAGCTAAACATTTGGTTTAGCCAATCAGAAGTAGTGATATTTTCAGGTTTAGAAAATTCATGAGAATACCATGAAGAATGTTCTTATGAATGGTTTCTGAACACAAAACCAGATCAACCAAAACCCTAGTTCAAGTAATTTAAAGGAGATACATAAACAGAAAAAAGTTTTTGTTTTTGAAAGACCTCGGCAATTTTTGTGAAAAGGAAGAAATCGCTTCAACCAGGATTATTTCTTTCAATTCTTTAACCCTTTGCCAAGCAAATCTTGAGTTTTAATAAACCTTTGAAAGAGTCTTGAAAGCACTGTTGGAAAGTGAGAAAGTGCTGCTAAACCAGCATTTTTTTCCTTTTTCCTACATTATTTTCTCCTTTTTCAAGAAAAATCGCATCATTTGGGCCTAGTTTGAAATGTATGTCTGCAAATACTTTAGATATGGAAGAGTCTAGCATTTTGTTGTCTGGTAAAGAGTCAAACTAAGTTGACCAGCCAATAAAGCCAATAAAAAAAGTTTTGTAAAGTTTTTTTCATCGGAAAGAATAATCAGCAACAAAACCTAAGTGAGTGTTGCTTTAATTATCTCTATATTTTATCAAATGGACCAGAAATTAATTTGCACGTGATTTTGATGATGGCGTTTCATCCATTAGGCACTGTACATAATTTAACCCTTTCCCAGATGACAAATTTTGGACTGGTCCAAATTCAAAGAGTTTGCAGACGACAATTTTAAATTTGATGAAAATGGCAGAAAGTTATCAAAAAGGGTAGAAAACACTGTGGGAAAAGGAGAAATTGCTCGTTACGAGCAATTTCTCCTTTTCCCACATTGTTTTCAAAAGACTTGTACTGCAGACACGTGAAAACCAGGGCTTGTTTGGGAAAGGATTAAGCTGCTTAGCAGGAGACAATAATGTAGATCAAGATTAGACAGCACAAAAAATGCTATCCAAAGTAGAACTGACACTGTCAACTAATTGTAATAGATTAGAATCACACAAATATGTTGCAGCTCTGGGATGCCATATTTGGCCCATTTTATTCCCAGCTTAAAATGCCCAACTTTACCACAGGTTACAGTGAAAAGCGTGGCGCTTAACCCTTTACCATACAATCCCAAATTACAACGACCCTGAGAAGGAGGCCTTTTGAAAACATTGTGGGAAAAGGAGAAAATGCTGGTAAACAGTGTTTTCTATCCTTCCCAAAACAAATTTCAATTTTTGGGTCTCATTTATTTTGTTGTCTGCAAATCCTTTCAATTTGGACTAGTCTAAAATAATGTTGTTTGGTAAAGAGTTAAAGAAAAGTTTGCTTCTAGCCAACAGAAAGAACATGGCAGCTTAAGCCTTAACCCTTTACCAGACTTTACCAGACAACAAAATTTTAGCCTTGTCCAAATTGAAAGCATCTGCAGACAACAATTTCAGTGTGGTTCAAATGGTGCAATTTTTCTTTGATTGGGTAGAAAACATTGTGGGAAAAAGAGAAAATGCTGGTTACCAGCATTTTCTCCTTTTCCCACAATGTTTTCAAAAGGCTTCTTTCCCAGGGGCGTCAAAAATTGGCATTGTGCGGTAAAGGGTTAAACTGTAAAAGCCTGCATAGTGCTTATCATAACTATCTGACACTAGGGAGGGAAATTATACTGCAAATTAAGTGTACTAGAGATTGGGGAACCACATTCCCTAGGGTTTCTTTTGTCAATGTTTTTATTTCACTCTGTAGACTGTTTTTTCCTCCAGAATAGAAAGGCAAACAGATATGTTTTCTATATGTGTCAACAAGTATTCCTTGGCATCTGAGGATTCATCCTTCCTCAACTCTTTTCTCATTAATTCATTGACAAAGTATCAAATAATTCCATCTCTCAAAATAATGCTTCAGAATTCAAATTTTAACTGCTTGTTCTTTCTAAGGTTTGGAAATTAGTTTTTTTATATAACCTTTGAAAAAGGTAGTAACAGACACTTGAGGGCTATGATGGCCCTGAGTTGCTCACCTCACACTATGTATCTTTGAGAACATGGCATGAGGTAAAATCATTGTTTTTCTCTGATATGACCTAATGACCTGATTTTTATTTGGCTGACCCATTTTCAAAAGTGTTCATAATATCAGAAAAGAAAAAGATACTGACCCAGTTTCATGAGCATCAGAGTGAAAATTCAGTCTCTAGAGATAATTCCAGTGACATACTTTTACACCTCATGCAAGAAATTAGGAACTCTTCGGAGATATCATCAAGACAAAATTCATGACCAATTATCATGAGGATTGGGACTGATAATGTAGCCTCTAGAGTATACAAAGGGCTTTTCAAATATTTGACTCGGTGGCCTACTTTTTGAGCCAATGTAAGTGATTTTGGAACAGGTCTGAGATACGGCATCAGGATAATCATTCTGACTAACTTTCAAGAGTATATAACTGTGGCCTCTAGAGTACACACAAGATTTTTTCAAAGACCAATCCCAGTGACCACATTTTGACCGTACATGACTCTTTTTCAGGCTAAAATGTGCAATAACGTTAACAAACATTCTGACAAACAGTCATGAGTATTGGGCTGAAAATGTGGCATCTAGAGTTTACACAAGGTGTTATAAAGATTTGATTTGGTGACCTATTTGAGAACCGAGATGATCATACTTTCGATCTGAAGGCGAGCTTCTATTATTTTTTTATTGTTTCTCTGCTCCCTTTCATATCAGCTCTTCATATGTCTGGAATAAAATTTGTTCTTATCTGCATCTCTTTAAACTGCTCTATGAGGCAATATTTTTGTTGACTGCTAATAACATGGGCATGGATCGTTAGATAAATGATTTATCTTCAAAAAACACTGAGATATGTGTAAATAATGATTTTTACCTCCTTAATGTAAATATCCGTTGACCTACTTCAACTGAAATTAAATCATGGCGGAAACATCAATCGGCATGTATCGGCAGTTTTCGCAGTTTCTCAGACATGCTACAGGTCATGCTACAACTCCCGAATGAACTGTCCTGTAGCATGTCCGAGAAACCACAAAAACTGCTGATACATGCCGATTTAAGAGATATGGGTAAGAACAAATTTTATTCCAGAATAGACATATGAAGGGCTGATACAAAGGGGAGCGGAGAAACAATAAAAAAATAACACTGGAGCTAGCCTTCGGATTGAAGGTAAGGTGATCAATTTTTAGACAGGTCCAAGATATCATCTAGACAAAATTAATATTTTGTCCAACTTTCATGAGTAATTGAGGTATAAATATTTATTAATATGGCCTCTACACAATATGGGGTTCGCATGGCCTAGTGGTAGAGTGTAGGACTTGTGAGCTGGAGGCCCCAGGTTAGAGCCTTGCTGAATCCACTGGCTTTTTTCGTGGGGGTGTCTTGGGCAAGACATTTCAGAGCCCTAGCCTAGTACTGGTGAAATCCAGGAAGTACATGAATATGTGTGCTGTCGCCGTGATAGGACTGAAATATTGTTGAAAGCGGCGTAAAACCCCATTCAACAAACGAACACTACACAATACCCAGATGTTTTCAAAGATTTGACACAGTGATCTACTCTTTTGACCTTATCTGACCCATTCTCAAACTCATTTGAGATATTAACAAGACAAACTGTCTGACAAAGTTTCATGAGTATTGGACTACAGAGTGAAAACAAGATGTTTCAAAGATTTGATTTGGTGACCTGAATTTTTTACCCGACATTGACTCATTTTCAAAATTGTCTGAAACAAACATTCTGACCAACTTTCATGAGTACTGGACTGTAAATGTGGCCTCTAGGGGTTTTTCAAAGATTTGACCTGGTGACCTGACATGACCCATTTCTCAACCTTATCAGAGATACCAAAACAAATATACTGACCAATTTTCATCATCTGGGTATCAGATTGAAAATGTGGCCTCTAGAGCATACACAAGGTAAAAGTCTATGATACAACACACTACAGGACACAGCACATATCACATAGACTCACTGTGAGCACTTTGTGTTCAGGTAAGTGAGAACTTAGCAAGTTAATTGAGGAAGTAAGTTTAACATGCAACTCAAAAGGTCTGTACCTAGAGATGGCTTGACAAGGGGAGGAGACTGTCATGGAAGGGCTCACAAAATCCATTAGATTTTTGGATTTCAGCTGGTTACCAGCATTTACTCTTTCTAATAATATTTTCAAAAGCCCTCCTTCAGTCTCATAAACAGAATGTAAACAAACAAGGGAGGGTATCATCTTGGAAAAGATTAATCCATTTCATCAAAGGAAAGCTTTAGATGTACAAAATTCTCAGCAAAGCGGAAAAATTGAAAACTCTTTTGCATTTTAAGCAAAGTAATGTATTGTCTAAATAACAGAGAAAATATTGTGTGCAAAGCATCAAATGCATGTTACAAGCAGTTGCTGCTTTTCCAACAATGGTATCATAAGCTGTTTAACCCTTTACCAGATGACAAAATTTTAGCCTTGTCCAAATTCAAAGCATTTGCAGACGACAATTTCAATGTGGCTCAAATGGTGCAATTTTCTCTAAGTAGGGTAGAGAACATTGTGGGAAAAGGAGAAAATGCTGGTTACCAGCATTTTCTCCTTTTCCCATAATGTTTTCAAAAGGCATTTTTCCCATGGTCGTTGAAACTCGCAATTGTGTGGTAAAGAGTTAATGCAACATTATAATAACTCGTATTTCTGTAGTAATGGGCTAAGCCAGGTGTAGATTATGCTCTTCTATGTATTATCGGCTAAAACCATTCATTTACTGTGGAAATTCCAAGAATTAATCCGTTATTGCAATTGATATCAGGTGTACAAATAAACATATGTTACAATCTGTCAGCAGATATACTCTAGAAGCTCCAGAAAAGCCATTTAAAAAATGATAGATTACAGATCAGCTTTACAGATAGATAACTAGCTGGATATTGTGTCTGATTCTAAAAACTGTGATTTTATGTACATTAACCCTTTACCACACAATCTCGAGTTTTTTAACAACCCCTAGTGAAAAGGACTTTTAAAAACATTGTAGGAAAAGGAGAAAATGCTTTTAACCAGCATTTTCTGCTTTTCCCACAATGTTTTCTTTTCTTTCAGACAAAAATGCTACTATTTTAGCCACATTTAATCTATCGTCTGCAAATGCTTTCAATTTGGACTGGTCTAAAATTTTGTTGTTGGCTAAACAGTTGGTAGTCAACTTTCTAATTATCTTTTAAGGGTCCTTTCAAGGTATTCCAGGTTGCTGTATGATTATGGTAAAGAGTTAACCCTATACCACACGACAAAATTCAAGACCCGTCCAAATTCAAAGCATTTGCAGATGACAATTTCAAAGTGGCTCAAATGATATAATTTTTCTTTCATGGGGTAGAAAACATTGTGGCAAAAGGAGAAAATGCTGGTCACCAGCATTTTCTCCTTTTCCCACAAAGTTTTCAAAAGGTTTCTTCCTCAGGGTTGTTAAAAGTCGGCATTGTGTGGTAAAGAGTTAAAGATATTGTTTCCGATACTAGGACAGGAAGTTAAACTCTTTACCTCACAACAAAATCTTAGACTTGTCCAAATTGACAGAATTTTCAGATGACAATCTACATATTGTTTAATTGATGATATTTGTTTTTGACAGGGTAGAAAAAATTGTGGGAAAAACTATGAGCCAGACCAGAATTTTCTCCTTCTCCCACACTGTTTTCTACTTTTCGCAAAACAAATTTCAATTTTTGGGTCACATTTTTTTGGTCGTCTGCAGATGCTTTCAAATTTGACAATTCTAAAATTTTGTGGTTAGGTAAAAAGTTAAGTAGACTAAGTTATTGTTAACTCTTTACCAAACAACAAAATTTTAGACTTGTCAGAATTGAAAGCATATGCAGATGACGAATTAAATGTGGTTAAAATGACTGCATTTGTTTCTGAAAGGTTAGAAAACATTGTGGGAAAAGGAGAAAATACTGGTTACCAGCATTTTCTCCTTTTCCCACAATGTTTTCAAAAGGCTTCTTTCTCAGGGTCATTAAAAGTCAGGATTGTGTGGTAAAGGGTTAAACTAAGTGAAGAAAGATACTGTTTCCGATTCTTTAAAAGTGATTTTGAGTACATGAAGATTATCCTTTCTGAATCTACAACAGTGATTTTAAAGACATAAAGATGTTATTTCCTTTTCTAATTTAATCCTTTACCAAACAATCTTGACTTTTTTATTAACTTCCCTCAGGCAGAAAACTTTTGAAAACAAGGAGGTCACCAGCATTTTCTACTATTTCAACAATGTTTTCTACCTTTTGAACAGTTATCTCATTATGTGAATTATGGTCAAAATGTCATCTGCAATATTTTTTTTTAAATATGGTAAAGTCTCCAACTTCTGTCATTTGCTAATTTTTGTTTCAACAATGGATATGTTTGAGAGCAGCCAGTGGCTTGAGAAAATTTCTATTTAAGTACTGGTAAAAGAAACTCTAGGTATGCATGGATAGGTGCACTGGCCGCCATGATGTACCTTAAGTAATGTAGAAAACCTTGTTAAACACCATACAAACAAACATCTACAGTAAGTGGTTAATAGATGCAGTTAGGTAGAGTTTCAGTATGAAATGAAAACAAAACTGATAGAGGAGTTTGCAACACAAATTTAACTATGTGCATGTACAGACAGACAGACAGACAGACTGACAGACTGCTTTAAGTATAGCCAAACTTAATAGAAAACATTTTGTTTTGCAGTAGTTAAAAAAAAATATTATAAAATATCTTAAACTATATAATGTTTTGGATACCCTAGGACATGTCAAAGCATGATATGTTAGAAGGAATGAGAAAAATATAATCAAGAAACAGAAAAAAAACTAGAGCACCACATGTGGGTGCGATGCTTGGTTGCAGTTGCTTGATTTTAAGTGAAAATTGTAAGTCAAAAACAGGGGCATAACTGTGTCAAAAATACTTTGATGGTTGTCTGCCCTTGTTGTATAGGTTCCCCTGTTGATAAATAAGAACTTGTCCAAGTTTGAAGCAAATATCTTCAGTAAGAGATATTTTAAAATGTCAAAGTTTTAGAACAAAAATGCAGATCACAACACCAACGACAATGCAGGTGACAGTGACAGCAAGGCTGACAATACCTCGATGTTTCTTTGAAAACAGCCGAGCTAAAATTGTCAGATTCTTCCACCTTTTATCTCATCAGAGCAGTCCTGCAACAATCAGTGTCAGGAGTCGGGGATTTGTAGGGAAGAGTTCGACATACTTCAACACCATTACCTAGGCATAATTAAACACATCATTTATCCCCCATGCCGAGAAAGACATTATAGTAATTCAGATTTAAGGTTAATGAAAACCTTTCTTAACCCTTTCCCAAACGATAACTTTTAGACTGGTCCAAACTGAAAGAGTTTGCAGACGACAATTTCAAATTTGATGAAAATGACATAAAGTTCTCCAAAAGGGTAGAAAATACTGTTGGAAAAGGAGAAATTGCTCATTACGAGCAATTTCTCCTTTTCCCACAGTGTTTTCTAAAGACTTGTACTGCAGACACATGAAAACCAGGGCTTGTTTGGGAAAAGGTTAACCCTTTACCGCACATTCCTGAGTTTTAATGACCCTGAGGAAAGCAGCTTTTGAAAACATTGTGGGAAAAGGAGAAAATGCTGGTACCCAGCATTTTCTCCATTTCCCACAATGTTTTCTACAATTTTAAAACTAAGTTCAAGTTTCCAGTCACATTTATTTTGTTGCTTGCTAATGTTTTCAATTTGGACTAATGTTTTCAATTTGGACTAGTCTAAAAATCTATTGTTTGGTAAAGGGTTAACCTTTTTTACCATGTAAGCACCTTTTGCCTCAGTGATAGAAAGAAAAACGTTGTGACAAAAGGAAAAAGTTGCTGATCATGAGCAATTTTTTCCATTTGTTACAATTTTATCTTCGATCTCCTGAAAATCCATTTTGTCCTTGTAGATTATGTTCAACTGATCTTTTGACCATTATCCTAAAGGAGAGTGCTCCAAAATTTGGCTTGACTGTATGGTGTTTAAAGCTGTCTTCAACATTATTTCAGTTATATTCCGGCGGCCAGTGCACCTATCGATGCTTTCCTGTAGTTTTTTTTACCAGTACTATGCAAAATATTCTTTCCAAGCCACTGGCTGCTTTCCCACATATCCATTGCCAAAACAATGGTCAGCGGTGAGAGAGGAATGAATCCTGTCTCAATGACTATCATCAATCCTTGGAAAGAAATTGGCCAAGCCAGGGATCATTTCTGCGACCTCCTGTTCTCAAGTCCTGAATGCTACCGAGCTAGCTACTGGGGCTTGGCCAAAATTTGGAATGTCTGTCAACTCTTTACCATAGGAGTGTCCATATGGAAAGCACTTGCAGAAGACAGGACAGACTAAATGTGGCTTAATTCTTTACCAAACGACAAAAATGTTGACTTGTTCAAATTGAAAGCATTTACAGATGACAATTTAAATGAGGCTGAAATGATGTAAATTGTAAATGATAGGTAGAAAACATTGTGAGAAAAGGAGAAAATGCTGGTTACCAGCATTTTCTCCTTTTCTCACAATGTTTTCAAAAGGCTTCTTTCTTAGGGTCATTAAAAGTCGGGATCGTGTGGTAAAGGGTTAAATGATAGAATTTGTCTATGAATGGAGAAGAAAAACATTGTGGGAAAAGGAGAAAATACTGGTTACAAGCATTTTCTCCTTTCCCAACAATGCCTTTAAAAGGCCTCTTCCCCAGGGTTGTTAAAACTTGGGAATGTGGTTAATGCCTGTTAATTCTCAATGTCATACAGATGCAATTTAAAGTGTGTTCCACTTATGAATTTCTGGGAAAAACTACATTACGAAAATTGTGTTGAAAATTGCATTCAACAGCATAACACAACAACAGCTTGTTCTTTGCTTGGCCAAAGGAAGTCAAGTATTGGCTTAGAACTTAGATATTACTTTTTCTATTTTCAGCATGGTGACACTGACCTTGATCTTACTTCCAAAGTGAATATGTATGCATTATCTGCATTCAAATATTTATTACTACCTAAAGAGTCATAATCACAACATATAGATAGGTGAACTTAAAGAAGAATTTCTCTTTTCAGTAGCAGTGACATAAAATTTCAGGAATGTGCAGAGTCATTTTCTATTTGCAGGTACAGTTTCAAATCAATATGGCCCTTGTGCAAGTCTTTTGAGTTATCTGGCTTTGCCAGGATGCATGGAGAGATGTGTGGGCAGAAAGACAGGCAGTTGTAATGATGGAATGTGTTAACAAAGGACAAACCTATAAGTCGCTTCCAGTGATTTCTGAATTTGATAGGGTAGAAAACATTGTGGGAAAAGGAGAAAATGCTGGTTACCAGCATTTTCTCCTTTTCCCACAATGTTTTCCAAAGGCTTCTTCCTCAAGGTCGTTAAAAGTCGGGATTGTGTGGTTAAGGGTTAAAACATAGGACTGTTAGGCAAAGGGGTAAGGGTACTCCTGTGATGGTTTGTTGCTACAGATTTGAATAAAATCCTATAAAACATTGGGGTAAAAGAGTTAATCCTTTACCATACAACAAAATTTAGGACTCCGATCAAATTGAAAGCATTTGCAGACGACAAAATGAATGTAACTAAAGAAGTGAATTATGAGTTGGATAGGCTAAAAAACATTGTGGGAAAAGGAGAAAATGCTGGTAACAAGCATTTTCTCCTTTTCCCACAATGTTTTCAAGAGCTTTCTTTATATGGGTTGTTAAAGACAGCACTATGTGGTAAAGGGTCAACTGCTTTCAACCCTTTACCACACAATCCCCAGATGACCCTGAGCAAGACCCTTTCTGAAAATATTGTTGGGAAAGGAAAACATGCCGAGAACCAGTATTTTCTCCTTAACTCTTTACCACACAGTCCCCACGTGAATGAAAAATTAACTCTTTACCATACAATGCTGCCTTTTGATGCCCCTGAGAAAGAGGCCTCTTGAAAACGTTGTAGGAAAAGGAGAAAATTCTGGTAACCAGCATTTTCTCCTTTTCCCACAATGTTTTCTATCCTTTGCAAAACAAATTTTAACCCCTTACCAGACGACAAAATTTTAGCCTTGTCCAAATTGAAAACATTTGCAGACGACAATTTCAATGTGGCTCAAATGGTGCAGCTTTTCTTAGATAGGGTAGAAAACATCGTGGGAAAAGGAGAAAATGCTGGTTACCAGCATCTTCTCCTTTTCCCACAATGTTTTGAAAAGGCTTCTTTCCCAGGGGCGTCAAAAGGTGGCATTGTACGGTAAAGGGTTAATTTTTCATTCACATTGATTTTGTCGTCTGCAAATGATTTCAACTTAAACATTTCAATGATGGTTATGTGGGAAAGCAGCCAGTGGCTTGGAAAGAATATTGTGCGGAGTGCTGGTAAGAGAAACTCCATGAAAGCACATGGATAGGTGCCGTGACATAACTGAAATAATGATGAAAACGGCGTTAAACACCATACAATCAATCAATCAATCAATTTGAACAAGTCTACAATTTTGTTGTTTGGTAAAGGGTTAAAGTAAATTCCAACAATATTTGATACCCAATCACAGACACATCTTATTGTTCGAGCAACATTTGTCATTTACAAGTGCTTTAAATTATGGCCAGTCTAAAACTTTTGTCATTTGGGGCAGGGTTCAAACCAACAGTACCTTAACAGTTGTTGCTTTGCCTGCAATTTCCATACCATTCAAGAAAGATGGTTTAGTCTCCTCCAACTCTTCCTGTAATCTTTGTGTGTACTAATTTTAAATATGTCTAAATTTATTTTACGTGGTAAAAGGTTGAAAAATATGAATGATCTTAATTATCCCAATGTTTTCTGAAACAAATTAATGGCAGCACTGTTTCCAAAGGTTATCTGCTGTAAGAAGCAAAAAGAGGCATCTGCAAATACTATATGATGACTTCAAGTGAATGGAATACCAATATTTCATTATGAAATTTGCTAATTAGATTGTTAACGATGTTAACGTCCTCTTTGATCATCCTCACAGGATTTTTCTTCCAGCCATATAGAAATGTTTATTAATTACCATTAAATCTTAACCCTTTACCGCACAATCCCTACTTTTTATGACCCTGAGAAAGAAACCTTTTGAAAACATTGTGGGAAAAGGAGAAAATGCTGGTAAACAGCATTTTCTCCTTTTCGCACATTGTTTTCTATCCTTCCTAAAACAATTTTCGCTTTTTAAATGGCATTCATTTTGTCGTCTGCAAGTGCTTTAACTCTCTACCAAACGCCAAAATATTGGGCTTGCCCAAATTGAAAGCATTTGCAGACAACAAAATAAATGCGACTCAAAAATTGAAATTCAATTTGGGTAGGTTAGAAAAAAATTCCCACAATGTTTTCAAAAGGCCTTCCTCCTCAAGATCCTTAAAAGTCGGGATCATGTGATAAAGGGTTAAATTTTGACTAAACTTTTGTCGTTTGGTAAAGAGTTAAATACCAAATGACATATTTTTTGACTGGTCCAGAATCAAAGAATTTGCGGACGACAAATAATGACTCAAAAGACTGAAATTGCCTTTGAAAGGGTAGAAAACATTGTAGTAAACAGGAAAAAATGCTTGTAACCAGCACTTTCTCCAATTCTCACATTGTTTTCAAAAGGCTTCTTCCTCTGAATCGTTAAAACTCGGAATTATGTGCTAAAGGGTTAACTCTGGGCTAGTATTGTGTTAACATTTTAGACTAGTCCAAATTGAAAGCATTAAATTTGCACACGAAGAGTAAATGAAGTCGTCTGCTGTCCATGTCCTTTGGCAAATTTCGAGTGATCCGTTGATAGTTATACATAGTTACGGGATCGGCCGAGTTGTGACGAGTGCTCTCCGTATACGTAGCAGGTGTTGAAAAGATGATAGGTCATTTTGGTCTTGTGAGGAATAAAATCGCAACAGAAAGGAGTTTGTAAGGAAATATTGTTTGAAAAGAATTTGAAAATTTAGATTGCCCTGCCTAAGAGAAAACTGATGTAAATGCAACTCATAACAGCCATAAGTTTAAAATAGTAACGGGCCGTCGGTCGTTTAATGTTAGCGAGGCGAAGCGTGTGAAGCTGTGGGGACAAAGGGTATAGAGTTGTGTAAAGGTTATGGCCCTCGCGGAGAGGCCATTACGTAAACATTTTCAGAATGGACTGGCGATTCACGGCTTGCAACCTTAAGCAAGGCTGACACTTGCACGATTCTGTGACACGCATTGGCACGACTCGAGTCGTGCCAGTGCGCAAACTTGTCGTAAACTGGCGTGAAGTGTGCGTAAACACGTCGTGACTGCGTGCCACGTCGGGACAAATATTTTGAAATGTTCAAAATTTTGGTCACGACAAAATTTCGCGACCGGGTCGTGAACTATGCGCAAACTGTTCGTGAACTCGTCGTGAACTTGTCGGGACGATGCGGGAGGATGCGTGGCAGTGCGCAGCATGCCACGACTGTCACGAAATGCCACGGATAGTTCAAGAACAGCTCACGTCGAGTTCACGAGTAGTTAATGACATCTTCACGAGCAGTTCACGACTACTGCGCGACAGTGGCGCTCGCGTCGGTGTGGGGGTATATATAGGGTTTCCTGGACACTGCTCCTCATTCCAGAGATCGCCAGCTTTTACATCACAGAGACAAGATGCCTAAGACAAAGCAGAGAAGGCCAGAAGCCAACAGGCCAGAGGCAGAGACCGCAAAGAAAGATCACTCCCCCCAGTCATCGGAGGCACAGCAGGATCCACTCGAAAGCCAGAGACAGCCATCAAGTGAGGACGAGGCTACCAGGAAGCAGATGAAGCGGGTCAGGTTCTCCAAAAAAGAAATACCGGAGTACCGCTGGACAGAAGAGACCTAGTTGAGGTTGGCCGAGCTTGTGAAAGAGAACCCCCAGCTGTATGACAAGAAGCAGAAGGAGTGGCTCAACGTGGCGGACAAGAACAGCCGGTGGGACCAAGTCGGAGAGCAGCTGGAGCCTCCTGCCACTGGTCCCCAATGCAAGAAGCACTACGAGAACATGAGAACCAGGGTGGGGAAGATAATGAAGAAGGAGAAGAAGAGTGGGGCTGGCCAGGTACAGAGGAGTGCCCATGACGACCAGATCATGGAGACCTGGAGTTTCCTGATGCAACACATCGTCCGGGGAGATACAGTCCCCAGTGAGCAGTTTGCTGTCCCAGAGTCAGCTGCAGTGACGATCAGCGACGATGACGATGATGAAGTGAGGTCCACAGGTTCCCAGAGCCAAGCATCAATCACCACCGGGAAGGGCAAGGGGAAGCGGTCCAGGCCACCAACAACAGAGACAGCCACCACATCCACCGACACCGGGATGACCCAGAGCTACCTCAGTGATGCAGTGAAGCAGGTGAGAATCCCAATGTTTACATGCTGATTGTATTCCAGTTTGATTCATTGCTCTTGACCTGACATGTGCAATATGTTGCATTGAAATGCTGTACTAAATTGTTCCAATGTTTATATGTTTCAGATCCTCTCCAAAGCAGATTCCTTGGGTGCCAGCCACTCCTACACCGGCCAACAGAAGATTGTACATGATTTTGCGTGCCTGCTGGAAGGGCACATGCAGGGCATCCCGGAGGACTCCTGGCATGAATTCCAGATAGACTGCCTCAACCATGTCCACCGCTACAGGCAGCGGCGTCAGCCCTCCCAGCAGTCACAGCAACAACCACCCATGACCTGACCTACCCCACAGCAGCAGCAGTTCTGGCAGCCCCCTCAGCAGCAGCATCTCTGGCATCAACCTCAACCAGCTACTTGGCAGACACCGCCACAGCAGCAGCAGCCTCAGCAGCAACTTACAGCCAGTCAGCCATCACTTCTAACCTGGATGCCGCCCCAGTCACCACAGTCTTCAGGCCAGTCCTCCTGGACCCGTATCACGGAGTGGGAACCAGGGATGCCACCTGCACAGTCAGCCACCCTTGCACAGGCTCCTTCACCAACAACTTCAGTGTCGTCACTGTCAGCCACCTTCAAGACACCTGAGAGACCACTCAGTTTTCCGGCCCTTACCCCGGGGTCCGTCGACAGCAGCTTAGAGGGTATTTCACCCTCAACCTTCTTCACCTCCAAGGAACTCGACACACCTCTAGTCCAACGGGTATCCCCAGGCAGCAGTACCAGCACCTGCAAAGACACTGAGTGAGAGACTTTACAAAGTGAGAGACTTTTGGCAGTCAGAGCCATTGAGAGACTTGTAAATATTTTTAATAAATTGTTATCTTATTTCAAAACACTTGTTTTTCTTTTTAACCTTTAAATAAATTTCAAGAGAAACGAAAACAAAACAAAACAAAACGAAAAAGAAATGAAAAAATAAAGGCCAACGAAAAAAAAAACTTCCCTCCCCCACTAAACTCCCCCCCCCACAACAAAAAACAAAAGAAAAAGAAACGAACAAATGAAAAAGAAACTAAAAAAAGGAAGAAGCGAAAAAAGGACACAAAAAAAGAAACAGAAAAGAAAAGGAAAAAAAAAAAGAAAAAGAAAAGGAGAAATAAAAACGAATAATAAAAGAAAAGAAATCCCCTCCCACACTCACCAAAAAAAAGAGAAAAAGGTACCGAAGAAATGGAAGTAAACAAAAAGAGAACGAAAAGAAAGAGAAACGTAAAAGAAACGCATGAACGAAGGATTTCGGTTTTTTTTTTTTTTTGGGGGGGGGGGGGGGGGGAGAAGAAGGTGAGGGTTGAATTGTTTTCACAGTCCCTTTTCCTCTCCTTCCAGCCATGGCACTGCTATTTTACAATCACGTACATGTTTCAACAAACTATCACGTACATGTTTCTTCTTGGTGAGTTTCTACAGACTGGAATCAGTCTGTTAACCCTTGACCAAACAATCCTGTGTGGCTTTGAAAATATTGTTGGAAAAACTGTATGTATTCAGCATGTTCTCTTTTTTCCACAGCGTTTTTTGCCCATTTGAAAGATTTTCGAAATTTTGTCAAATAGAACATTTTCATTGAGGCTAAAAAAACCCTGAAACTGTAACACAAATAAGCTCACTTACTGTTATATTCTCCATATCTGAATCAACGGACCAGGGAAAAAGTCTTTGCAGAGAGTGCAGATTAAGACCAGACTTCTCAGGACATGCAGTCAGATCTTGGATCTGTCATGCCAGTTTTCCGAGTTACTCTACACAAGGCAGCAATGGTCCTGCAAGATTTTGGCTGCTTTTCTCAGCTTAACATGTCTATTTTAACAATTTAGCGTGCAAATGTTAGCAACATGTTTGTCTCATCAGCTATTCCATATTGGTCGATTCTCATCCTTTCAGATAAAGAGATCAAGGCTACCGCAGTTATGCTCTTGCTGATTAGAATGACTCAAATACAATTACCTGTGTTGGCTATGGACAAGTAAAGTCGCTTTTGAATACAATAAAAGATAAAGATCAGACTGTCCTTTGAACGCAATGCAATTCAATATCACGGACGTTCATATCTTAGATCTAATTGTCTGTTTATTTGGGATGCATATGGAAAAAAAATATGACCATGAAATTGTAGCCTAATGTTTGATATTGTTTTCCTGACTGTAAAAGGCTAGTCAATTAACTGAGTGTTTTAACTCTTCAACAAACTATCCTTTGTTAATGCCCATGAGAAAGAAGTTGAAAACATTGTGAGAAAAGGGGAAAATGCAGGTTACCATTTTCTCCTTTCCCCATGTTTTTTACCCTTTCAGCGATTCAAATCATCATTTAGTCTACTTTTAATTTGTCATGTGCAGATGCTTTTGATTTGGACAAGTCTAAAATTTCATCATTTGGTAAAGAGTTGACAGTTAGGGAGCTATTGGGTATCTACATTCTTTGAAAGTATAATGTAGGAGAAATTTGCCAGCAGGCGTTTGGACTGGGTGATTTGGCACGCTAAAAAACAGGTAGGACAGTTTGTCAAGATAAATACGATGTCTTGTTATTAAAAATGGAAAAATGAAAGGCCCACAAGCAGCCAAAAGCTAACAGTTCCAAAGTTATAATGCAGACATATTTTATATGGCTTTTATATGTTACAATACAGTTACCAAAGTTGCCAAAGTTACAGAAAAGAATATATGTACTTTTTCTCTCTTTGATATGGTTGGTAGGTATTGCTGATGAGTGATATCTAAAACTTGATCATGGGTATTGCTTATTAGAATTGTCACATATCTTTTATGTTTTATTTCTGTTGGCTGACAAACATAGCCTATATTTTAATCAATCGTTAAACTACTAATTTGTAAAAGACAGTTTAAGAAAGTGGGATCCTATGTGGCTCATTTGTAACGGTGTAGGATTTTTTGTCCCATACATAGTTCAAACATCTACCATCTGATTTGTGGTTTCAAACCACTGTAATTATTCAATGTCGACCGATTACAGTGCTTAAAGCACTTTGATTTGTGGTGTGATTATGAGTTCATTGAGCTACATTTCATTGCCTTCTGCACATGTGTTTTACATGGACAAATCTGGTAAACAGTTAACCCTTAGAGCCCTGAATAAACCCAACAGACATTTTAAGTCTGGAAACATGACCTAAATAATTGCAGGTTCAAGGTTGTCCTTATCAGCAATTCCCAAGCAAAGCCAACAGTGTAGATCAAAGATCAAACTACACAATGTGTGCGATCTGATTTTTACCTACACTAGCTTCAAAGGCAACTAAAGTTGTAACAAACTCTTTCACCCTTTACTGCACAATGCCGCCTTTAGACGACCTTTTGAAAACATTGTGGGACAAGGAGAAAATGCTGGTAACCAACATTTTCTCCTTTTCCCACAATGTTTTCTACCATATCAAAAAAAATTGCACCATTTGAGCCACACTGAAATCGTCGTCTGCAAATGCTTCAAATTTAGATAAGGCCAAAATGTTGTTGTCTAATAAAGGGTTAACTGTTAAAGACAGGGAAAGCTGAGTGAAATATTTCTGCTGAAATGCTAAATGTATCTCCCATAAAGACATCTGAGTTATGAAATGTCAAGTCATGCATGTTAGAAGTGTTAAAACATGTAAACTACACCCACAGACAGCGAAATTTTGAGGGTCATTTAATTTTTTTTCATTGCAATAAGAAGATTACTTATAGGACAGTTTTGTTACTTTTCCTGGGGGGTAGGGGGAAGAGAAAAATGATATCTTGTAAGGAAAAATTATAGAGATGTGACTGCTTACTTGAGGAAAATAAAAAATGCTGAAAGAAAAATGCCTCACATTGGACTCGAACACAATACTGATAAATCTACCAACTGAACTAACAGGGCCAGAATGTTATCTCTCACTTTCGCAATAATGGAAATGCTGTTACTGAATAGAAAATTTTACAGTAAAAACAAAAAAAAGAGAGATAATTCCACGTGTTTTCTACATTATTTCTACCTATGTCTTCATTCTAAAGCCATCATAATGCTCTTTGCGAATGAAAATTTGCAGTCTTTTGTAAGATTTTCTAAAAATTGCATGGTAACATCTGGTTTAACTTTTTCCTACACGATAAAATTTTAGACTCGTGTAAATTGAAAGCATTTGCAGACGACAAATTTGATGTAGCTCAAAAGATAATTGCTGTCTTTCAAATGGTTGAAAACATTGTGGGAAAAGGAGAAAATGCTGGTTACCAGCATTTTCTGCTTTTCCCATGTTTTCAAAAGGCTTCTTCCTCAGGGTCGTTAAAAGATTGGATTGTTTGGTAAAAGGTTAATGCCCATTTAAGTGTGGCTCAAATTATGAAATTGACTTTCCAAAAAGGTAGTAAACATTGTTTCAAATGGAGAACTTACTAGTTACCAGCATTTTCTCCTTTTCCCACAATGCTTTTTAAACTCTTTACCAAATGACAAAATTTTAAATTACTCCAAGTTGAAAGCATTTGCAGACGGCAAATAAAATAAATGTCAATGAAAAATTGAAATTTGTTTTGGGAAGGGTTAAAATCATTGTGGAAAAGGGAGAAATTTATTATGCTGGTTACCAGCATTTTCTTCTTTTCCTAAATTGTTTTCAAAAGGCTTCTTTTTCAGGGTCGTTAAAAGTCGGGATTGTGTGGTAAGCGGTTAATAGACTTCGACATCAAGGTTGTGAAAGCATGGGATTTTGTGTCAAGGATAAAAGTACAAAATAAATGAAACTCGTGCTTTTTTTTGCAGCAAAGGGACCCATAAAATTATATAGTCATTTCTATTTGTGGCTGTTCTGGAGCAATATATGACATAAAAGGGGACTATAACAGTACTGTATCGCTCACCTGACCACATCAGCACATTATCTGATAATGATTGCCAACTGTTTTAACCCTTAGGCTTATAGGTGCGACTCATTGACCATTGGCAGACAATGTAGATCAAGATCAGACTGCAGAGAACATGGAGTCTGATCTTGGATCTACACTGTCTGATAAGGTTTTTTCCCCTCAAAAAGCAAAATTTGGGTTTTTACTATAGGCTTGAAATTTTCATTTCAATTATTTAGTAGGTTATGGGTTAAAGCTCTTAGCCTTATGGTTAACCCTTTACCACACAATCCCAACTTTTAACGACCCTCATGAAGAAGCCTTTTTAAAACATTGTGGAAAAAGGAGAAAATGGTGGTAACCAGCATTTTAGCATTTTCTCCTTTTCCACAATGTTTTCTAACATGTCAAACAAAATCATAATTATTATTTGAGCCCCATTAGAATTGTCGTCTGCAAATGCTTTCAACTTGGACAGGTATAAATTTTTGTCGTGTGGTAAAGAGTTAAAGGAGCACGGTGAGATATATCTAAAGCAAATTAAACCTGCCTCCTGTTAAGGTAGTTATTACAGTGATGAGGTTTTGTGCATTCCTCTCCATGTCAAAAGCAATGTAAATTATCGTTGTCTGCGCATGTCATATTCTTCGAAGATTCGACCTGTCTTATATGACGCATCACCCATCCCCCGTATACCGGGGAAAAGTAGGGCTTATATTGAAGCTATTAGCCTATTACCAAAGCATTTAGGGGCTGTTTTAATAAATGGTCGGTGCATAGGTTACATGTTAGCCGATCATAGCTGAATTAATGGCACCAGGTAGCGTTTTATTGAGTAAACGTTTATTTTATTTGAAATTCAAAGTCACGGTTGTTGTTTTGAAAAATTACTCCGCTTCTGTACCCAGGATGCCCAAATTAGATAGATGTGTATTTGTAGAATGCCATCTAGCGGGAGATAATGTGTAAATTATGGGTAGTGCTTGGATGGGTAACCAAGCCGTTGCACAACATATTTGGTGGCAGAGGTGGCAATATATGACAAATGCCTGACAGGAGTTGCATTATTGTCTTATATTTCCCTTTTATTTGTATACAAGTCTTGGGATCAAGACTTCTCAAAGGGCAAAGTAATGTCATGGAGAGGGGTTTGATATATAAGCTCTTAAAACCTGGCTTGCTGTTGAGCTGGCTTTTACAGCAATGTTGGTTTGTGTACTCTTTTCCATGCTATTTAAGCAACATGCATTATGTTTAGAGCTTGAATGGGTGACCAAGCTGTTGCAATAACAATGAACATCAAGATCATTAGTTACTATATTACTGACAACCACCTGAAAATACGAGCACCCGACTGGTACGAGTGTTTTGTCTCGGAACAGAAATTTTTCTTCTTTATTTCGATGACCAACAAACCAGAAAAATACAAGCATCCCGCTATTCCAAAAGTATGACAACCATTTTGAGAACCAGTACAAATCTACCTGTTGATTTGAGGGGTCCTGCGTGGCTCAGTGGTGAAGTGTTGGATTTGTAACCTGAAGGCCCCTGGTGCGAGCCCCATCTGATCCGCTGGGTTTTTTGTGGGAGTGTCCTTGAGCAAGACATTTCAGAGCCCTAGCCTAGTGCTGGTGAAACCCAGGAAATACATGAATATGTGAGCTGTTGCCGTGATATGACTGAAACAATGTTGAAAGCGGCATAAAACACCATTCAATCAATCTGTTGATTTCAAGAACGCATGAAACAACTACCGTAAATTGCGTAAATTTTGGGACAGTAAAAAATAATTAATTTTTTAGATGTCCCAATATTTAGGTCGACGAAAAATAATTATTTTCCGTGGTGTCCCAAAACTTATGGTCAAACAGGGATCGTATATTACACGTAGTATACGATCCCTGGGTCAAACAAGACAAGCTGTCAAACTGTTTGTCACTAACCACTTGCCAGTCGAATATTAGCGCTGCGATTTCAATAAAACATGCTGGTCTGTCTATTTTTAGACAAATTGGAATTCCTGTAGTCATTTCGTGCAGTGGGAATTTAAAACTTCATATTTTTTCATCGTTTTCGTTACTGATAAACTAAATGTTTTCAGTCATTTTTGTATGCATCCCGAGAAAGCGATCAGCATTGGTGTTTTGCGCTTATATAAATACTTTTACAATGTATTTTATGTGTTCATGTGAGGTGAACAACGATTTGATTTCTGCTCTGAAAAGTACCTGCTCGGCCCGTTTTCAAATTTGATTGGTTCACAATCTTCGATCGATAAACCCCAGTTAGAATATATAGGGTATCTTGATTTCTATTTTTAAACAACAAACCCGATTGACTGTGAAACACACACGCGTGGTAACTACTTGTCGACTTCGGATGTACGTGTATACATGACATGTACCTTTGCCCATTGGTACAAGTTTATCACACCCTTTTACCCTTATTTCAGTTCTTTTTTTACAATCGTGTTGGTTAATTGTCTGTCGGGGTGATCGGATTTATTTGTCTTGAAACGGGAGATTCTCGATGATATCGAGAGGGTTTGGAAGCAATGCTTACGTGCAGAAATGAAACTGCGCAAAGCAAATGCTTGTAAACAAAGGTTATCAAGCGGATTAAAGATATTTTTCCGGAGTAGACATTCACTGTCCCAGTTCTTTGGAACAAAAAAAGTACTGTCTTATTTTGCAATTTTTAGTATGGCCCAAATCTTTGGTTCATGAAAAATAATTATTTTCACATTTTTTGATGGTGTCCCAATTTTTTGGGTGTCCCAAAATTTAAGCAAAATACGGTACTCAATTTTCACAACTTCTTTACAACCACCTGATTTTCACGCGTCCCTATTCAATTATGCCCTGTACCAAATATGAATATTCTTTGGTCTGAATGAAAAGACAGTCCAACTTTTGTTTATCTATCAGGTATCTTGACACTATCCTGTTTATTGATCAGGATGTTACATAGCATGTACAAATGACCATTAAATGAGACTGTAAAGAATTAAGTCAGCAACATTAATTGTGTACACTATATTTTTTTCTTTTATGCACTTGTCCCAATGTGCAATTATGAATTAACATACAGTTGGTTATTAATTAACCCTTTCCCAAACAAGCCCTGGTTTTCACGTGTCTGCAGTACAAGTCTTTTGAAAACACTGTGGGAAAAGGTAAAATTGCTTGTAACGAGCAATTTCTCCTTTTCCCAAAGTGTTCTCTACCCTTTTTGAGAACTTTCTGCCATTTTCATCAAATTTAAAATTGTCGTCTGCAAACTCTTTCAATTTGGACCAGTCCAAAATTCGTCGTTTGGGAAAGGGTTAAAAAAAAAAAAAATGTCCATGTGAACATTCTCTTTTTGGTATTTCATGTGCATAGGTTTCCCTTGATAAAAATAATCTAATTGAATAAATGGGACTCAACAATTGAAACTTTTTGGAAGGACAGAAAATGTGGGAAAAAGAGAAAATGCTGGTTACCAGCATTTTCTCCTTTTCCCACAATGTTTTCAAAAAGCTTCTTCCTCAGGGTTGTTTAAACTAGGATTGTGTGGTAAAGGGCTAGCCAAACAACTGAGTCATGCCCTTGAAAAGGAGCTTTTGCATCTGAAAAAAATATATATTCATATCAGACTGCACAGAATAAACTTTTTACCATTAGTCATTTATCTGTATGTAGAAGGATCATTCCCTCTCATGGTTTTAACCACTTAAGCTGCTAAATAAATTAAACGAAAATTTCCATACAATAGTAAAAACACAAATATTGCAGCTTCAAAGTTGATTTCACCTGAAAGAAAATACCATATTGGACAGCGTAGATCAAAGGTCAGACTGCACATGTTGATCTACACTGTCTGCAAAAGGTCCTTGAGTCATGTTTAGCAGCCCTAGGGTTAAGACAAAACAGACTGTACCATGCAACAATTTGCTTGGTATAATGCATAATGAAGATACATTAAACCTACATTTTACAAACCATTGCTCAATTATAATGAATCCGAAGTTTTAGGAGAGGAAATAATATTTATCTGGGTTCATATTCACAAACCACTCTTAAGAACATTTCTTAAAAAGTCTTATCCACCAAAATTTTCTAAATTTGAAAGTAACGCAACCTCTGATTGGTTAAACCAAATGGTTTAGCCAATCAGAAATCATGTTACTTGCAATACCAACCCTGATGTAAATATCCTCTCCCTGCTTGACCACTGCCATTAAAAAAACATCATTCTGAGTATAAAAATTCATTACATCTTTAACTTGATAAACCTTTCATTAACAGTTTATATTATTGGTTCTTTATGGGAATACATGTTTAAAACCATGAACAGTGATGAGATAACATAAACGTTATCCAGTTGGGTTTATAAATTATCCCATCACAGGTATTGTAAAACCGCTTTGACTTGTCCCTACTTTGTTTCCGTGACCGTGTTCGGCTTTTTCCGATATTTGCCGAGGCTCCTGAACAGAGTTCAAATGTTAAACTCTTAGGCTGCTAAGTGCAACTCACTGACCTTTTGCTGAGTATAAATCAAGATCAGACTGCAAAGAATGTGCAGTCTGATAAGAAGATATTTTTCTCAAAAAAAAATAAGTTTGAAATAGCATTATTCTGTTTTTTATCAACTTGAAAGTTTCATTTAACTTATTTACCACACAAGAGTTAATATGCTTGTATAATAAACTCATCTTTTCGCCGTGTCCATGCTGTCCAGGTAAAACACATGGACACATTATCCTGAAGTAACTTCCTATAAATCGTGAATTTATCAAAAATCTATAAATAGTTAATGTAAAAAGACGGAATATTCATTAAATGACAAGTTAAAGAGGTTTCACTATACATGATTTTAAACATGTAATCCCAAACATAAACAATAATATAAACTGATAATGAAAGGTTTATCGAGTGAGAACTATACATGCCATCTAAGACTTGTCTAATAAAACAGTGTGTATAATAGCAGTGATGATTACAAGCAGCGACAAATTCATTTTCAAATACATTAAAGCTGCAAAAAGGAGACAAATTACCTGATCTGTCATTTAGAAAAAAAAAAAATCTCAAGTAAGAGTTTTGTGCTAAATAAAAATTCAGGTTAAATTTAGGAATTAGTCATCACTGCACAATTATGCTGTAAGGCATGAAGAAAACACTTACAAGTCATGTTACAAATACTGGTATGTAAATTTAAAGATAATCCAGAGAAAAATCATGGTATGTTTGTCACAATGTTATAAAAAACTCTTCCTTGCATTTTCTAAATACTTGTCAAAGAGAGCAAAGCAGGTTACAAACATTTACTCCTTTTCCCACAATAATTTCTACCCTTTCTGAAATAACACAATTTGAACTACATATAATATGACATCTGCAAATGCTTTGGCTTTAGACAAGCCCAAAATTGTTTCACCTAGTAAAGGGTTGAATAATCCAACATTATGGAAAGATAACTTTCACTGACATAGTTTTTAATGTAGATGCAAGTAAATATTATTGCTACATAATTCTGACAATTTGCTTTGTCATCCTGAATCAGCACTTTGAACTTTACTGTCCTAACACAGTGAATTAACAGTGTAATATGCCTAGCTACATTTGACCTTCAATGAGCTTACAGTACCTGTCAATGCCCATTTCCCTCTTTCTGTGTGGCCTTTGTAAGATTATAATACAGATTCAATGGCACCGTAGCCTCTACCATTTTAACTCCGCATAATGACATATTTTAACAAGAGGGCCATGATGGCCCTGTATTGCTCCAATGCCAAATCAATGTAGTTACTGCTTATGCTATAAATGTATGTAATTGGCATAGCCAGTCATGAAACTGCTGCGCCCCCATTCCCCCCCCCCCCCCCAAAAAAAAATGTCTTTTAAACATGCAACCAAGATCATTGTAATGAATACAGGCATTTTTTAATCCAGTATTAATTCTGACAAATATGGCCCTAATCACTCAACAGAAAACACTTTGTGACACCCAACCTCTCATGGTGGAACCAACTTTTGAGCCACTGGCAACAATTTGAATGATCATGGTAGAGGTCCCAGATATCATGCTACATACAAGATTAAAATTCTAGGACAAACAGTTTGGCCTATTGGCTTTGGACATAAAGAAGTTGTAAAGATCTTCAATATTTTTCAGTTTTGTTGCCATGGCAATTGATATATGATGACTTGTATCATATAATACATCATAGAGATGCATTACTTGTATACCCCCTATTCCCTCTGCGCATGGCTCATTTTCAAAGTTTATATGAATATTTTTATCAGAATTATACCTTCGTAAAAATTCTCAAGGACCATGAAAGTGTCATTTCTGTGAAGTTTGATCAAAATTCAATTGGTAGTTTCAGAGATGTTTGAAAGAAAAAAGTTAACACATGGACAAGTGGACACACTTCTGCCACTGTGCCATGACATTATCTTGCAGGGGTACCTTTTAAGTAGACTGTATAGATTTACACAAATTTGGGATTGAATCTACATGCATACAATCCCTGATTTACCCTGACGTGTTAGCTGGTGTAAAGTTATACCAATATTTACTCAAACTGTAAAGTTATGCAGTTCAGTGAAATTTGTTTTCAGACTTGATGCATGCTCACCTAAACTGCATATGCAAATTTCGTGCATACACAATTTAGAGAAAGGTACCCAAAACATGTGATGATTGCGCTAACAACACACATTTTCCAATGATCATTTTGGAAAAAAATATCTTGCAATAATCATACAGCCCTACTCAGCTATGGCATGGTTGTCGTGTTGCCCAGGCCATTTCTGTATGGAGACTACAAAATTTCCAATGATCTCCATATGCCATCATGCAATTTTTTGTGCTATCTGTTGCCAAAAGATAGCACAAAAATTGCATGATGCTGTTATGCAGTTTAAACACATATGCAATAGCCACTTATGATGCCTGAAAAATCATATGGAAAATAGCAGACAGATAAGCCACATGGCACCTGCGGCAAATGTAACCAAGCATTTCTACATATAACAGGTATGTCTTCAAATGCTTTCAAATCATGTCAATCTAAAATTTTATCATCAAGCACATAGTTTACAGAGGTTAACCCCTAAATTTCTCAGCACAAGTCCTATTGCTTTTGCAAACTATGTTGCCATAGTCTGCAGATGGCAGCTGGGATTTCAAAATCGGAATAGAGTCAAACTTTAGAAACTTTAGCTCATAGGTTGACTGGTTGTCCATTATAAATTTACTTCATTTCTTTGAAGGAGGTATTATGATTCATATTGTACATAATTGTCATGAAAAGTTTGGCTAGGAAATAATAGAGTACACACATGACTCAGTTATATCAGGTTTAAGTTCTTATGATGCCATTCCTTATTTGGAAACAATTCCAAAAAAGAGAAGAATACAGAATACATGCTTTCATTCATTTTTAAACTTTCTGAAACAAGAGAGAGATAATGGCCCTGTATTGCTCAACTGCCTAATAAGATTTAATGTGCAACACAGAAATTTTGCAAAAAAAAAATTCACCAAGAAAGTAAGTTTAGCCCCCAGCCCCCACCCCTCAAAAAAGAAACCCCTATCTTTTTCACATGCCAGGATGATGTTAATGAATATTAGCAGATCTAATCAAGTATCATCCATACCAAATACCAATGAACTGACAAACAGTATTTTGACCAGACAATTTCCAAGATGAGGACAGAATAATTTTCGAAGTTTTCTCTATAGATGCCCATATGAAAGTTGAAATTCCCTAAGGTCTATAATTTGTTGAATCCTGGTAGAGGTCCATGAAGCCTTATACTACACAAGAGTGCCATGATGGCTCGTATCGCTCCACTACCTTCTAAATGAATATATCATGCACTTGGCATTGACACTTACATTAAATCATAAGAAATCTGTATGGCAATGATTTTCAAAGAGAAAAATAACCTCGTAAGCCCATTTAAAACTTGTGACCCCTGGGGAGGGGCCAATTTTGACTCCAAGGCTTCAATTTTAATAATCTTAGTTGGGGTCCACTAGATAAGTCTACATGCCAGTATGGTAGCCCTTTCATAAGCTTTATGTTGAGGAACAAAAAGATTTTTAAAGTTTTCACTATACACGTACATGCCAATTTAAAACTTATGACCCCCTTGGGCCGATCCACTCAAGGAATATAGCTTGAAGAATTTTGGTAGAAGGCTATTAGATGAAGCTACATGCCAAATTTGGTAGCCCTTGGCCTTATGGTTTTGGAAAAGATTTTAAACATTTTCAATATTTTTCTGTTTTTTTTAACAATGGCAACCAGGGATTTTACAGAAACCTATTTTTTCATGGAATTCTAAAGAAGGCCATAGCAGGATCATGCCGGTAAAGTTTCACCAAAATTGGCTTGGTAGTTTTAGAGCAGAAGATGTTTAATAAAAAACTCTTTACCGGAGGACAAAATTTTAGTCCAGTCCCAACTGAAAGCATTTGCAAACGATTAACTAAATGTGGCATAAATTAGAAAATTTTTGTCTGTAAGTGTAGAAAACATTAGGTGAAAAGCATAAAACACTGGTTACCAGCATTTTCTCCTTTTCCCATGATGTTTTCAAAAGGCCTTTTCCTGGGGTCACTAAAACTCTTGATTGTGTGGTAAAGGCTTAAATAATAGTTAATGCACTGATGGGCACACATTTACAGTACATTACGGATGCATGACAAACACTGGGCTATGTTGCATGCTCCCTGGCATTTGGCTTGCGGAGCTAAAAACAAAATATACATGTTCAGTTGTCTTACATATAAACATGTGCATTTGCAATCAGGGCTTGCAGACTGAAATAAAATAATTACAGATATGAATGGTACTACTGATAAAAAACTGTGTTTTAATGACCCTGAGGAATGAGACTTTTGAAAATACTGTTGAAAAATAAGAAAATGATGGTGACATTTTCTCCTTCCCCCATAACACTTTATACCTCAAAGCAAATTTAATCACTCCAGACAAATTTAATTTGTCATCTGCAAATACTTTCAATATGGACAATTCGAAAAGTTTGTAGCCTGGTAAGGATTTAACCCTTTACCAGGAGACAAAATTTTAGCCTTTTCCAAATTATAAGCATGTGAAAAATGAAATGTTATTTAAAACATGAAATTTGTCATTCAAAGGGTTGAAAACATAGTGGAAAAAGGAGAAAATGCTGGTTACCGGCATTTTCTCCTTTTCCCACAATGTTTTCAAATGGCTTCTCACTCAGCACTGTTAAAAGTCAGGATTGTGTGGTAAAGGGTTAATGAAAGTCAATTGTTAGCTCAAACACTAAGCAGCTTCATAATTATGGAGACACTGATATTTAACATTAAATGCCCAGTAGCAGCCAAAAGTAAACAAAATGGGTGTTAAAATGCATTTGAATTTCAATCATTCCATTAAAAGTATGGAAATTATTTTGAAAGTGACAAACTGTTGTGGTAGGGTAGGTCTAAGTATGAGTAGCCGGCAGAAGAATGGACTTTGAAACAGGGTAAAAAGTAAACAAAAATCAAGCAACCTGGTAACTTTTGACCTAGTCTTAAAATTAATTTTTCTGCCAGTGACTAACCTTTGGACTGACCATACAATAACAGATTGTCATCTTCACACCAATTTTCATACTTTTAAATGGTATAGTTTAAATGTAGATACATTTAAACACCCGCTTTGTTTACTTTTGGTGTCTACTCAGGACTTTCAATACATGGTATGCATAACAATATGTCGAAAAAAGATCATAGCATGAAAAGTTTACAGATCAAGTTGACACTGCAGGTAGATGTAAAAACTTTCTTCTGAAAACAGGAGACTGAAAACATTCATTTAATATAGGTTAATTAACAGAATTAGGGCAGTTCTGTTCCTTTAACCCATTACCACACAATCCCAACTTTTAACGACCCTGACATAACAGCCTTTGGAAAACATTGTGGGAAAACAAGAAAATGCTGGTAACCAGCATTTTCTCCTTTTCCCACAATGATTTCTAACCTATCACAGGCAGAAATCATCATTTTATTTGTTGTCTGCAAATGCTTTCAATTTGGTCCATTCCAAAATTTTGTCGTTTGGTAAATGGTTAAATAACAGGGAAATACATCAAAATGAGTAAAATAATACAATACAGTTTACTTTTCCCTTGTTTTCATTTTTGTAAGGAAAAAATTGAGGTAAAGAAATTTCAGCCAGAACGAAGAATCTTCTTTGAGAGGACCATGGTATTTGAAATAACTGATGTTTAACTCTTTACACACAATAACGAGTTTTAACGACTCTTAGGGAGAAGCCTTTTGAAAACATCGTTGGAAAAGGAGAAAATGCTGGCAACCAGCTTTTTCTCCTTTTCCCACAATGTTTTCTACCCTATCAAAGACAGAAATCATCATTTGAGCTATGTATGATTTGTTGTCTGCAAAATGCTTTGCATTTGGTCGTGTCCCAAATTCTATGGTTTGGTAAGAAGTTAAAGACCCTATAGCTGCCAAATGTAAACAATGAGGGTCTTAAATTGTATTGTCATCTTCACAATAATTTCCATACTTTAAAATGATATGATTTAAATTTGAATGCATTTTGACACCCATTGTTTAGTTTTAGCACCTATTGGGCTTTTAAGTAATCAAGATCAAATTGCATGTTGAATGTACATTTTCAGGAAGCATTTGAGAAGGTCCGAAAATAATAGCAATTACTATAAAGCTGTTCTCCTTAGAATGTTACATAATATCTGACAAATGGATAATTAATATTACACTTCATGTCCTGTGTTGTCTGATCTTGTAATAAATAGGTTGTCTGAAAAAAGCCACTTAAATTGTGACAAGCACTTTAACTCTTTACCACACAATCCCAACTTTCAACGACCCTGAGGAAAGAAGCCTTTTGAAAACATTGTGGGAAAAGGAGAAAATGCTGGTAACCAGCATTTTCACCTTTTCCCACAATGTTTTCTACCCTTCTCAAAACAAATTTCATTTTTTCAGTAACATTTATTTTGTTGTCTGCAAATGCTTTCAATTTAGAACAGTCTAAAATTTTGTCCTTTGGTAAAGGGTTAAAGGTAATTTATTAGTCTGATATAAAGAATGGTATCAGAAGCATATAGCTCTAAATTGCATGCAGTGCTTCTAAAGTGGTTTATTGCATCAATCGTTTTATGATTATGCATACAAATTATGTTTCAAGTTTCGACATGTGTAACTATCAGCAGCATGAAATTTTTCCTAATGTGACTGTAACCTTCTGGTTGAGAAATATATGAACATTTCAGACAAAAAGAGCATAATGCCCCAGGGTATCATGTCAAGCCTTCCCATGTGTAGATTGTCTAGGGACAACATGTCAAGTCAATCCCATGTGCAGATTGCCCTGATGCAAATCTACTCTATGAGTAGATTGCCCTAATGTAGCATTCCAGTCTGCCATGAAGATTACCAAGAGGCAATATGTCCAGTTCCTTATGGGCAGATAGTCCATATAAAATATGTCAAGTCTCCAAGGGGCAATATGTCTGATTCTCCATGAGCACATTGCTTGGGGTGAGATGTCCAGTACCCAATGAACAGATTGCCTGGAAAAACATGTAAAGATCCCCGGTTGCAGATTGCCCAGATGCACCATGTCCTATAGCCCATCAGCAGATTGCCCAGGGGTTACTTGTCCAGTCTTTAATGAGCAGAGTGCTTATAGCAAAATTGTCAGTCCTCTATGAGCAGATTGCCAATGGCAACAATTCCAGTCAACCATGAGCAGCTTGTGCCTTGAGCAAGATGTCTCTCATGACCCGATTGCCCGGAGTCAGCATGCCTGGTTACCCATGAGAAGATTGCCCAGAGACAACATGTCCAGGTTACGATGAATAGATTATCACGCCCCCATAGGTAGATTGTCTCAGGGGCAATATTTCCAGTTGCCCATTGAGCAAATTGCTCAGGGGTAACATGTGAAATACCCCATTACCAGATAACCCAGAGGCAACATGCCCAGCCGGTCATAAGCAGATTTGCTTTGGGCAACATGTCTGGTGTGGCCACAAAAGAAATAATATCGATCACATTCAGACTACTCTTGGAAAAAAAAGATGACCCTATCTCTTTGTGTACATCTTTCTCATTCAAAGTTGCTTAGCTTCTGTAAACAATATGGGGAAAGAACTAATTACTGCTGCAAGCAATAAGTTTGTGCCAATATTATATGACTTTCAATTTTGACCTTGCACCTACCTAAACATATTCACATGACAGAGTTGTTAGAACTCATTTTCAATTCCATTCATAAATGTAGAGGAAAAGGCTCAGACAAGCAGTCTGCCCTTGATCTACACTTTGGGCAAAGACATCGATAGTTGTGAAAGGAGGATGCAGATACACATGTTGAATTTATTTATTATCTAAACCATTTTTAATAAAGCATATGTTTGAGCATGGAAAGGGTTTTGCATCAACTGAAATTTTTTTTTTCAAGCAAAACTCTTGATCTTTTCATTTCATAAGACCAAAAAGTATGCTTATGGTGTGATTTGTTCATCACATGTAAAATGCACATTCAAATCATAAAAGTTGTCAGATCAAGAGATGAATTTTCTCATAGATTACAAAATAACAGTGAAGATGACAAATGAATAATAATTAACCCTTAACCCTTTACCACACAATCCCAAGTTTTAATGACCCTGAAGCAGAAAGCCTCTTGAAAACATTGTGGGAAAAGGAGAAAATGCTGGTGACCAGCATTTTCTCCTTTTTCCACAATGTTTTCTACTCTTTCTACGACAATTTTCTCCATTTGAACCACATTAAAAATTGTTTTCTGCTACTGATTCAGTTTGGACCAGTTTAACATTTTGTCATTTGGTAAAAGGTTAAAGCACCTTTCACTACTACAGTTGCCTTTGGGGCCAGTGTAGATCAAGATCAGACGGCACATAACATGCACTCTGATCTTTAATCTACAGTATCCGCTTAGCTAAAACAGTACAGACAAAAGTAACCATCAATTTGCATTTATTCATGTCTTATTTCTAGACCAAATACGTCCATTAGGTTTTTTCGGCGCTCTAAGGGTTATAACATATTGGACAGCATACTGAATTCAACATCAGGCTGTAGCTTGCTTGCTGTCTGATCTAGGCCCACACTGACAGCAAAAGCACATATAATCTGTGCCTTTTAGGAATACCATACTCTGCTGATGGCCATAAAGAACCTGTTCAGCTACTTTATCGCAATTGGATGGAAAGTTGACTTTGATATGACGCATTGTGTTATATACATGATTTACATAATAATGTGCCCTATCCATACTCATACTTTTTTGCTTTGTAGTGACAAAAAGAAATAATTTGCTGCATTAGCATTGATGTCACTAAAACTTAAACCTTTACCGTACAATGTCGCCTTTTAACGACCCTTGGAAAGAAGCCTTTTAGAAAACATTGTAGGAAAAGGAGAAAATGCTGGTAACCAGCATTTTCTCCTTTTCCCAACAATGTTTTCTACCATATCAAAGAAAAATTGCACCATTTGAGCCACATTGAAATTGTCGTCTGCAAATGCTTTCAATCTGGACAAGGATAATATTTTGTCGTCTGGAAAAGGGTTAACCCCAACCCCCTTTCCACGAAAGTGCTTAACCTTTTACGACACAATCCTGTGTTTCAATAACTGGTGGGAAGAAGGCTTTTGAAAACACTGTAGGAATCAAAGTACTGATAGTACTGAAGGCCAAGAAATCTAGTGATCTGTAATCTCTAAAGAACGAAGGATACGAACTCACACAAGACCTCATTTTCTAATTATCACTACCATACAGACAGTCAGGCCAATTCAATTATGCCAAAAGAATTCATTGGTAAAGGGGTACTGTCACGCATAATATGGAATAATACAATAATCAACAGGAAAAATTAATGCAAAAAAAAAAAGCAGTGCTCAGAAGCCAGATTCTATAATTAAACCAAAGCAAATAGTGGATACCAATGCTCGGCTATAGGGTGCATGATAATGGCTTTAAAAATTTCTAAGTCGAAAAGGGGCTTAAATCAAGCAAATTTATTTTTGAGTTATTTGCCTTATTGGTTAAGGTTGATCTTTATGATAACGCACATATATTCCAAGTTTCAAATAAATATCGCCAATGATAAGAAAGATAAGACACAATTTAAAATTGGACACAACGCGAATACCAATGCTTAATATCGCGAACGCAGGGCAGGGTGATGTCAATACATCGCAGTTTTGTTCTCAAACAGTCGATCTAAATCTGTTCTTTTGACTATATCGTACAAAGACGTCCACTAGCCCTTCTCGTCCCATTAGAGAGAGAGAGAGAGAGAGAGAGAGAGAGAGAGAGAGATTCCAACGACGGCTTCTGGCGCTTAAAATGAATTTGCACATTCGGGATGTATTTCAAAATAAATATTCTTAAACTTTCATTTCTCCTTTTCAAACAATGTTTCGGAAACTACAAGTTATGTGAATGAAACTCTAGGTATGTAAATGTGATGAATAACTGATAAATTAAAACCTAATTTTTTAAACACACCTTTTATTTTCAAATCATTTTGTTTGAAAGTTAAAAAATGTCCAAGGATCGCACAACTTTCATGATTTCTAATCAATCAACAGTTGTCACAAAAAAAAAAAGAATATAAGCAGATAACATGGTTGATTATCGGAAAATGTAGATAGGACAAAATATTCTTATTTTTCCATAATGTTTGCCTATTCTTCTGACAAAAAAAGAGAGATGTTTTAATCGATTCACACGGAAAAAAGAGAGTATAATTTCTTTTAATTTCTGCATTTTTCTTAATTCTATCGATTTTTTTTTTTTTTCTAAACATATAGAGAAAATCAAGTTCAGTTCTAAATGATTAAAAGAAACTGATAATAAATGCAGTTAATACACCAATAATCTCATTCAACTATCGACATTTCCATGGAAAATCGTATATCTCGATCTTTTCACCAGGCAGTCAAAGGAGATGCGGCGTGCGGTTCCCTTTGATCTTTATTTGAAACGCGGACAGTAACTGGCAAGTGACAATGGAAACTAAAAATAGAAAACTGGTTCTCAGGTTTTTCCCTCGCGCTAGTACACTAGAAAGTGATATCAGGGGCTGTAATCAGGTCTATAATACGAGAGGATTTCAGTATCCAATCACAGTGATGGAAAATTTGGTAGAGGTTAAATGTACACCGAATAAGTCTGTACACCGAATAAGTCTGATGTCAGTCATAATACGGCAACGCCTTAATGCACAGTTCTTGACAAGATTTGTGTAACTATAAACTCCGCCCATAGGCGGTATCGGATAAAAATAGACATCAGACTTAAACGGTGTACAGACTTATTCGGTGGACGTTTAACTTTTACCTGGAAAAGTTATTGACCGTCTGTTGTGTATTCAACAGGGACACAACCCTTGAAACACACTCGTTGGTTATTAAAGGGCTGTAATACCCTTGCAATTCCATAGCACTATGCAGATGTCGGAAAGCTTTGAGGAAAGGAAAACATTCACGCCGTGTGATAAGCAATCTCTGTACTTACGAAACTATTTGTTTTAGCGGACTCAGCGATATAGAGTGGACACACCGTTCAACATTTTGTCTGAAAGTAGTCCGGAAAAGTCAGCTTACGATCGCTATAGGCAAGGGAATCCCTTGAGAGGGATTCCCTGGCCTAAAAAGAAGAAAATGCTGGCAACCTTAATATCTGCATTTTCTCCAAGTATTCTAAAAGATGACATTGAAACTAAAGGAGGAGTGTGTGATATATAAAATATATACCTATGCAGATGCAGACAGACAGACAGACAGTACATTCCTGAGGCAGGAAATAAAGATTATGATCTTCATTGCCCTTAAAAAGGATACTTATTTAACCTTGGCATGCTTAAAGATAAAACAACCTTTGTACAGCAAAATACATGAAAAAGGATGTTCTCAATCAGTCCTTAAGTATAGTGGCACTGACAACTTTGAATTGTCAACAATGCAAATGTGGCCAAATTTTGTAGGTCAAGATCAGGATCTGTATTAACAAACCATTCTCAAGAATATTCTTAGTCCTGTTCTCAAGATTTTTTGAATTTGAAAGTAACATAACTTCTGATTGGCTAAACCAAATGGTTTAGCCAATAAGAAGGTGTGTTACTTTCTAAATCTAGAATTAGGCCAAGAATGTTCTTTAAAATGGTCCGTAATAAAGAACCAGACTGCACTTGTAAATGGTTCAGTCTGATCCTTGATCTACAGTGTCCATCCACTTTGTGGAGAATTCTAAGCAAGAGCAACTTTGAAATTTAACTGTCTCAGTTGGACTTATTTGGCCCTCTAAATGTTAAGAAGCATATATTTGCAACTTCAAGACCCGTTTTGTCAATATATCTGGCAAAGTAGTTGACGATGTAGATCCTAGATCAGACTGCATTTTTCTGCAATCTGATCTTGATCTATACTGACCATGACTAAGCACTAATTCTTGGTTCAGCAACTCAAACAAAGAAGCTGAACTATTTCTCCATATTTGACAAGACCTGCTGGTGAAGGTTCATTAAACTGACAAAGGGAAGGATTTTGCAATGCAAAACAAGAGGGTCATCAGCCCTACAGTGCTCACCTGAGTAGTCATCTACAGGGTTTTCATTTAAAGCCGATTGCCGATCAAAAACATCGGTTGAAATCGGCCTTTAATCCATTGTTTTTGCTCGATCTTTGAAAAATCGATCGCATTGTTTTATATCGAAAATATTTCACACGTTGGTAACTGTACTGCGACACCGGTTCAATTTTACCGCGAAACCAGAAACAATTGGTTTATGAATGTTACGCAGTCATTCATTGGATACTTGCATCCAATTATCCAATCGTAGGTGACGATACATTTCTCCGATCTCCATTTGGTAATCATGGACGCCAAAGCAAAGAGAAAGAAGTCAGGAAATCGCTGTTTATTTGACTTTGGTTTTAAAAAAGGCCAAATTAGACGATGACGCCGGTAAGCGAAGTTGACATACAATTAACAATGAAGTTTAAAGTGCGTGACTCAGTTTTTTACAGACCATTTTGCACTTTTAATCCGGAGAAGCGAGTTGTCGTCAAACTATTGTACGTCATCAATACATACTTTATGTTTCATATTATTTATATCTTTTGACATTTACCATAGAAGCGAATGCATTGATCTGAGATATTTGAAATATTATTTAATTTGTTGAATGTTTTTAGGTGAATTGAGTTAGATTTGCAGAAATGTATGTGATTATTGATAATGGTAGACAAATTGATAAGCTAGTTTATTTATTCATTCAGTCTATGTCATTTCTTACAAATAGGAATTGATGGCAACTGCTTTGTGTTCTCAGTAAGTATGTTCAGTGTTTGGTGTTGGTAATTTATATAGGTATGTATATGTCTTACTATTAATTGGCTGTGTAGTAAGACATGTTAACATTTGTTTTCATATTTTGTACATGTATTTTTCTCAAAACAGTATTTGGATCTCACTTACATACTGTACATAAGTGAGATCCAAATACTGTTTTGAGAGCAAACTCATGACATAAAGAGAAAAAGAAACAAGATTTACCATCAAGGAGAGCTCACAAAACAGGTTTAAAAAAGCTCAGAATCGTTTTCGGCCAAAATTGGCCAAGATATCACCTAGGAAAACATTCTAACCAAGTTTCAATAGTATCAGACTGAAACTGTGGCCTCTAGAATGCAAACAAGGTTTTGTTAGGATTTGTTTCAGTGACCTTCTTTTCGATCTGATGAGACCTAATTTCAAACTTATCAGAAATAACATCAAGACAAAGTATTGATGAAGATTTTCACAAAGTTTCATGAGTATCAGACTGGAAATATTGCCTCTAGAGTGCACACAAGGTTTTTCAAAGGTAAGTCCCTTGTGACCTACTTTCTGACCTACATGTATCTGTTCCAATTTCATCCTTTTGTGAGATACCATGAAGATAAACATTCTGAACAACTTTCATGAGTATCTGATGGAAAATGTGGCCTATCGAGCGCACACAAGGTTTTTCTCAGATTTGATCCAGTGACCTACATTTTTGCCTGATGAGACCCAACTTTAAACTTGTCAAAGATATAATTAACCCTTTCCCAAACAAGCCCTGGTTTTCACGTGTCTTAAGTACAAGTCTTTTGAAAACACTGTAGGAAAAGGAGAAATTGCTCGTAACGAGCAATTTCTCCTTTTACCACAGTGTTTTCTACCCTTTTTTGAGACCTTTCTGCCATTTTCATCAAATTTAAAATTGTCGTCTGCAAACTCTATCAATTTGGACTAGTCCAAAATTTGTCGTTTGGGAAAGGGTTAACTCTTTACCAAACGACAAATTTTAGACTGGTCCAAATTGAAAGCATTTGCAGACGACAAAATAAATGTGATTGAATAATTGAAATTTGTTGTGGGAAGGGTAGAAAACATTGTGGGAAAAGGAGAAAATGCTGGTTACTAGCATTTTCTCCTTTTCCCACAATGTTTTCAAGAGGCTTCTTTTTTAGGGTTGTTAAAAGTTGGGATTGTGTGGTAAAGGGTTAAAACAAACATTCTGACCAACTTGCGCGTGTATTAAATCAAAATGTGGCCTGTAGTGTTGTAATTGTTGACGTTTGGACAATGAATGATGGACACAGCACCTATAATCACAAATTCAAGGCTTGCTTGAGCACTTTTGTGCTCAGGTGAGCTAAAAACTAATCTCTAAGAAAGAGCTGTGAATTTTCAGAGTACAGGTCATAATATATGGCAAATGACAAACAAATTGCATAATTTCCCTGTAATAACCTTGGTTTTGATGCCAATATTTACTCTTAACTCTTTACCAAACGACAAAATTTTAGACTGGTCCAAATTGAAAGCATTTGCAGACGACAAAATAAATTCGAATGAAAAATCAAAACTTGTTTTGGGAAGACCGTAGAAAACATTGTGGGAAAAGGAGAAAATGCTGGTTACCAGCATTTTCTCCTTTTCCCACAATGTTTTCAAAAGGCTACTTTCTCAGGGTCGTTAAAACTCAGGACTGTGTAGTTAAGAGTTAAACCCTTACCAAAACAACAAATTTTAGCCTGGTCCAAACTGAAAGTATCTGCAAAAACAGAGTAAATCTACTCAAACATGAAATTTGTCTTGATGATGATAAAAACATCGTGAGAAAAGGAAAAAAATGCTGGTTACTAGCATTTTCTACTTCTCCCAGAACATTTTTTCAAAAGCCTTCTAACCTTGGTTTCTTAAATTAGAACTGTTCAGTAAATGCTTAAAAGACATAAAATTTCAGACTCTTTTGAAAATATTTGCAGACAACAAATCAAACATGGCTCAAATAATTGAATTTGTCTCTAGAAGAGTTGAAATCATTGCAAGACAAGGAGAAAATAGTTACTAGTATTTTCTTTTTCAGTTGATATTTTTTTACAAGCTTTCTTCCTGAGGGTTGCTAAAACACATTTGTTTTGTAAAGGCTTAACCATCTTAACTCTCTGCCAAACAACAAAATTTTGGACTTGACCAGATTGATAGCATTTGCAGACGACAGAATAAAATGTAGTTCAAATGATGATTTCTGTTTTTGATAGAACCAGCATTTCCTATATTTCTCACAATGTTTTCAAAAACCTTCTTCAGGATCCTTTATACTCTGGATTGTGAGGTACAGAGGTAAGGCAGGCATAAAGTCCGTCAACTGCCAGATTTGAAACTTAAATTATCAGATGTGCTGGAAACATGGAACTCTGACCTGCAACTTGTAACAATTCTCACATGCTGGCTTTAAATCTTATTCCAATATGACCTTTGCATATTGAAGGTAACTGAACATAAGGGGATAGGGGTGGGGTATTATAAGCATAGGAGAGGCTTGGCCAGAACAAATCAACCTGCTCCCTCTACATTATTTGAACTTTGTTTAATTTTTTTCTACAGTTTTAATGTTCTCGATTTGAATAACAAACCTGCTTACTGCGATCAAACTGGCTGGAAGCAAATACATCATGTGTAATGTCACATGCGCTCACTTTCAGTTTTGAATAGTTGGTCTGTACTGACATTGTCAGTTTGACTTGAGCCAAATACTGTCATACCCGCTTGCGCTCTACTCATTCCACTTTCAGTTTTAGCTAATACACCCCGGCCTCATTTTTTGTCACCACCATATATGAAATCCCATGCATGTACATACAGACTCCTTAGAAACCTTACACCAGCAGAAAAACCATGTCAGATAGATGATCAAATTGCTTCTCCATAATAACTTCACGTAATAAAATAATAGGTACTGCGCATTCCCACTAAAGGCAGAACAACTTCGACTTTCCTTTCCCTTGCTAACTCCACAAGCTAGTTACATATGAGCAATGCTCTGGCAAAAGGAGGCTTTATGTATCTCCGTGTTGCATGATACCAAGTCAACACATTGTCATAAATGAATAAAGTCTATTTTGTCAAACAACTGACTGAATTATGACGTAGACTGGTCCTTTGACATGTAGAAAATTGACTACTAGTGAAAAATTTCGGCCCAGGTTTTGCACACTGCACAGGCTGACCTGGGTTGATATTATCACAAATGCATTAAGCTCCCTTTTCACAGAGCATGGCTCATATTTATTTTCGTGCATTGTAATGGACATCTTATTTTTCATTACACGATAACCATGGCTTAAATAATACCATTCCACAAACCCACTTTTCAGGACTTGTTTTTAAGAAAATAAGCCTGGGCCATAACAGGGGTAACAACCTACGTCATAGCATACGTCATCAGAGACATTTTAAATCCGCCATTTTCGTTTTAATAGGTAAGTTTTTCAGCTTGTACATTATTGTTATTGAAGATCTGTCCAAACAAAGTAGTGCATATGGTACCTGACAACTTTCTTCGTTAGTATACATTAATATTTTGTTTATTAGTTTCGTTGATTTTGCAATTACCTCCGCACAATTTTCGAAGCCGGTGACACATGCGATTTAACAATAGATGTCGTATACACTTCAATTGTGTTGAAGTGTTTAGAGCTACAACATTGTTTCATGGCATTTTGATTTCACGAATAGGACAAATATATTTACCGTCACCAGATGAAGTAGGTATTCTAAGTAAATTTTAGATACATATATCTTTTTAAAGTAATTAATCTGCACTTTGTGCACAAAATGGCGGCTATTCTGACACCTCTGCTATGACGAAGGTTGTTACCCTTGATAAGGAAATATTAGCCTTTAGACCCATGGATGCTCAGTGATATGGAACAAAACAATGGAGACACAGACAACTAGGCGACAATATATTCTGCCAAAAAGGCCATACACTACTACCACAGCAAATGAAAAGAGGACAAAGCTTTTGGCCACAAGTTAAAAGTCCTGGCCTGGCCAATTCATAGTAGTCAAAGATGACCTTAGCCAATCTAAGAAAATCTGAACGACTGTTCAGTGCTATTGTTATTTACATATTTAGAGGTTGAATACAGAAATATTTACTCTAGAAGCCAATTATTTTCTTTGAGATACCACTGCTTTGTATTTGTCTTGTTTTAGTCATTTTATTGTGCATACATACAACAGTGAGTTTACATGCCAGAAGACTTTCTGTTGTTGTATAGAGACACCATTATTTCCAATTTGTTTACAAAAAGTGTTCAGGAATGATAAAGGAACAATTCTAGAACCTCAAAACCCATTTAAAAGAATTTTTTTCAAATGAGACAATTTCTAGAATTTCTGATCTGAAATAAATCTGAATATTTGTTCGAGAACAATTCTGGAACAGTACAAGAAAAAATACCTTTAACCCTTTACCACATCCCGATTTTTAATGACCCTACAGAGTAAGGCTTTTGAAAAAATTCTGGCAAAAGGAGAAAATGCTGGTTTCCAACGATGTTTTCTTCCCAGGGAGTATCAAGACAAAATAATCATTTGAGCTACATTTGTCATCTGTAAATGCTTTCAATTTGAACCAGTCCAAAATTTTGTCGTTTGTGACAGATTTAAAAATCATAAAAAACAATTCAGAAGCTTATGTTTAAGTTTTCTTTTTTTCTTGTAATTCTCAAAACCTATTTAAACCAGAATAACTATCACTAAAGGTGATAAATACCCCCGCCCCTATATTTCATGTCACAGGAGCAATAACTCTGCAATGTCAATTTAGGGGCAATAACTCCGTAATCATTAGGCCAACACTCATGAAATTTGTGCTTTGCACATCTACTGCTCCTGGTGAATATCATGACAAATATCAAGTGAATAAGACTTAAACTGAAGGAATAGTTCTCTGGACAAGAAGTTTTGAGTAAATTCAGGGGTAATTAATTTGGCAAACATTTGAGAAAAATGCATCTTGAACCTCTACTGCTCCTGGTGAATATTTATGCAAAGTATCAATTTAATTGGACACAAAAATAAATGAGTGTAAAAAAGTGTAGACCATGATCTGACAATATGTCTGAGACACAGCGGCTGGTCTGGATCCACGCTTGTTGCAAATGTCCAAAGGTGCCTTTTCGCATAATGTTGGCCAACTATACATATGACAGAAAAGACCTCCTTAAAGTGAATCAGACAGAAACTGTAGGAGAAGTTGTCCGGACAAGCATTTTTAAGTCAAATCAGGGGCAATAACTCAGTAATTCTTGATGGAATTTTTACAAAATGTGTGTCTTGCACATCTACAACTCCAAATGGACACTTCTGCCAAGTATAAAGCGAATTGGACTGAAATTGTAGGAGGAGTTGTCCGGACAAGCATTTTTAAGTCAAATCAGGGGCAATAACTCATTAATTCTTCATAGAATTTTCACGAAAGTTGCGTCTTGCACATCTACAACTCCTAATGAACACTTATGCCAAGTTTAAAGTGAATCAGACAGAAACTGTAGGAGGAGTTGTCCGGACAAGCATTTTTAAGTCAAATCAGGGGCAATAACTCAGTAATTCTTGATGGAATTTTTACAAAATGTGTGTCTTGCACATCTACAGCTCCTAATGAACACTTATGCCAAGTTTAAAGTGAATCAGACGGAAACTGTAGGAGGAGTTGTCCGGACAAGCATTTTTAAGTCAAATCAGGGGCAATAACTCAGTAATTCTTGATGGAATTTTTACAAAATGTGTGTCTTGCACATCTACAGCTCCTAATGAACACTTCTGCCAAGTTTAAAGTGAATCAGACAGAAACTGTAGGAGGAGTTGTCCGGACAAGCATTTTAAAGTCAAATCAGGGGCAATAACTCAGTAATTCTTGATGGAATTTTCACAAAATTTGCATCTTGCACATCTACAACTCCAAATGGACACTTCTGCCAAGTATAAAGCGAATCGGACTGAAATTGTAGGAGGAGTTGTCCGGACAAGCATTTTAAATGTGAATCAGGGGCAATAACTCATTAATTCTTCATAGAATTTTCACGAAAGTTGCGTCTTGCACATCTACAACTCCTAATGAACACTTATGCCAAGTTTAAAGTGAATCAGACAGAAACTGTAGGAGAAGTTGTCCGGACAAGCATTTTTAAGTTAAATCAGGGGCAATAACTCAGTAATTCTTGATGGAATTTTTACAAAATGTGTGTCTTGCACATCTACAGCTCCTAATGAACACTTATGCCAAGTTTAAAGTGAATCAGACGGAAACTGTAGGAGGAGTTGTCCGGACAAGCATTTTTAAGTCAAATCAGGGGCAATAACTCAGTAATTCTTGATGGAATTTTTACAAAATGTGTGTCTTGCACATCTACAGCTCCTAATGAACACTTCTGCCAAGTAGGAAGGGAATTGGATTGAAACTGTAGGAGGAGTTGTCCGGACAAGATTTTGCGGACAGACCGACCGCCCGACCGACTGCATGACTGACCGACCGACAGGCTGATTCCAGTATACCCCCCACAAACTTCGTTTGCGGGGGTATATTAATTTCTTCAACCATTCTATCTGTTCTGGATTGACAAATACCATTACTGATCCATGTGGAGGAAAGGGGCTAAGGTTTGGTGAGGTTCAGTACAACAATTTCATTTGTCTTTCAGTTTGGGTGCCACAACAGTAGATTTGTGAAGGACAAACTGTTTACCTAGCAGCCGAAATATTTAGCTCCTATATCAATCATCAAAATACTGACAAAGTCTGTTATCAAATGTTTATAGCCCTTTCTCTGATTAACCCTTTACCACACAATCCTGAGTTTAACACCCCTGAGAAAACAAGCTATAAAAAGCACTGTGGGAAAAGGAGGAAATGCTGGTAATCATTTCTCACAATGTTTTCTACCCTTTCAAGGACAGCAATTGTCCTCTGAGCTACAGAAGAATTGTCATCTGCAAATTCTACCAAGTTAGGTGAGTAAAATTTCTGGCATTTAGTAAAGAGTTTAATCTTTACACCCTAATCCTTTACCAGTCAAGCCTGGTAGCCGAGGCCTTGGAACCAAGCGGTCACTGGTTTGAATCCTCAGCCAGGCCACTTTCTCCCTGAGGACTAATGATAGTCAGTGCGACAAAAATTCATTCTTCTCTCTTCAATGATCACTGTTTCGACAATGGTTATGTGGGAAAGCAGCCAGTGTCTTCAGAACTGTATAGTGCAAAAACTGGTAAAAGAAGCACCAGAAAAGCATAGATAGGTGCACTAAGTGCAGCCATGATATAATTTTGCAAACTGTTTTAAATATCATAGAAACAAACTTAAGCCTTTACCAAAAATTCGTATGTTTTAACAACCCCAAAAAGAATCTTTTTGAAAACATTTTGGAAAAAGGAGAAAATGCTGGTTACCAGCCTCTTTTGTTTCTCTTACAGGGTTTTCTACCCTTTAAAACACAATTCCAATAATTTGTGTCTTAGTTCATTGGTTGTCTGCAAATGCAGTCAGTTTGCACAAATTTAAGATTTTGTTATCTGGCAAAGAGTTAACCCTTTACAAAACAATCTTGTGTTTTCATGACCCTAGGAAGAAGGCTTTTGAAAACATTGTGGGAAAAGGAGAAAATGATGGCAACCAGAATTTTTTCCTTTTCCCATGATGTTTTCTATCACATCAAAGAGAAATTCAATGAGTTGAGCCGCATTTAAATTGTATGTCTGCATGTGCTTTCAATTTGTGAGAAAAAGAGAAAATACTGATAACCAGCATTTTCTCCTTTTCCCCCAATGTTTTCTACCCGATCAAAGACAGAAGTCATCATTTGAGCTACATTCAATTTGTCACCTGCAAATGCTTTCAATTTAGTAGAGTCCAAAATTTTATCGTTTGGTAAAGAGCTAAAGTGTGCATAAGCACTTGAAATCTTGAACCAATCATGAAGAGAAGATAAAACTAAAACTGGTTTAGGTGCTTAATCTGATATCCTTGATTTCATCACTGTTCTCTCCATAAATCTTTCAATAAGTCTTAAGTTTCTAGTAGACAATGTCGGGGCCATTAACCCTTAACTCTTTACCAAATGACAAAATTTTTTGGGAGGGGTAGAAAACATTGTAGGAAAAGGAGAAAATGCTGGTTACCAGCATTTCTCATTATCCCACAATTTTTTAAAAAAGCTTCTTCCTCGGTGTTGTTAAAACATGGGATTGTTTGGTAAAGGGTTAAGTGTTTCCAGTAGGCAAGTTGCTTCAGTAATGATCTCACTGCTGTGGTCATGATCCTGTTGTTGCACTGCTATGGGGCTTGTTGTCTCTCCAAAATGCTTCTACTACCCCTTCACTAAAGCAAAGAATTTCAGGCTGTGGTAAGTCTATGCTCTTGACACTGCTGCTGCGATATTGCTACAACCTAATGCAGGACCTAGGCTTCCATTGCTCTTTTGGAACGTTTCCATATAAAATCAGCTATTTAACTGCTCTTGCAGTGGGCGACAATTAGCCTTTGAAGAAAATGGATCAAATTGTTCCAGTCGCTGTGCTGCAGCTTGTGATTATGAACAGTATAGACTGATAAGGTTGGGCGTTGAGATACAAGCCAGATGGAGAAGGAGAGTCAAAAAGTTGCAGGTCTGACCACGTCTTAAGAGGGAAAAATACAATTTGGTGGTCATGACCAACTTCTAAGAGAACTTGGCGTGGAAGAGAGCACTTCATTTTACAATTATATGAGAATGGAGCGCCACATTTTTTATGGAATTTTGCATTAAGTTGGTCCTAGAATCTAGAAGAGTGACACCAACTTCAGGAAAGCACTTGAACCAGGCCTGAAGTTGGACTAATATGTTGACACTTTTATTAAAGTGCAACTGTGTTTGCACTATGTTACTCACACTGCGGCTATGATACATTCATGAATATCTTACTATGCTTTTACTATGCTTCTGTGGTGCTTCGAGTCCACAGCGATTCTGCTATGTAAATTTTGAGCAAGGTCAAAACAACCACCGTGAAGTGGCAATCATGACGCTTCCAATATGCTTCTACTAGGTGTTTCTACTATGCTGTTGCTGTTCCTCCCATGATTTGCAAGGTTTTGACCAAAATTTGGAAGCTTACCGGAATTGTCTCTCGGCGGAATTGGGTTTTAAGCATTTTATTTGTATATTTTCACAGTATTTAGAAGATTATAGAATGTTTCAGAATGCATCTAGATAATGAAAACCTGGGAGATGAAAAAAGTTAAGGTCTTCAAGTGTCTAAATATTGCAAACCAGGGGGTTTTGAAATCATTCAATTAAATCTTGAGAGATGTAAAAAAGGAATTATCATTAAAATATTATAGCCCACTTTAAGTATAATTATACAAGAGCTGTACTGGCAAAAACAAATAATTTCTACTTATTTAGCTGCTTGGATGTTACTTCTATTTGAGCCATGCTCTGTGAAAAGGGTGCTTAATGCATGTGCAAAAAGTATTGACCAAGGTCAGTCTGTGCAGTCTGCTCTGGACTGAAACTTTTCACTATCAGTCAATTTTCTGTATGTCAAAGGACCAGTCTACCTCATGATTAAGATTATGGTTGTTAAAAAAAGGTGTTATTATGGATCCATAATTATGTGATCGCTTAATAGGTATCATGCATCACTGAGATGCATTTAGTCCCCTTTTGCCATAGCATGCCTCATTTTCAGAGTGACCTTTGTCTTCAATAACTTAGTATTATACTGATAAGCCTTGATGTTAAGGCATAACCCCTCTAAATAACGGCTCCCGAGCTTTTTGGCAGATCTGTATAGCATAAAACCACTTACTGTGATCGAACTGGCCAGGACCAAATATTTCATGCCTAATGAAGCTTACGCGCTCACTTTCAGTTTTGAATAGCTGGTCTTTACTGTGTTATCATTTTCACCTAAACCAGATTTGCTGTCATACACACTTGCGCCCTACTCATCCTACTTTCAGTTTTAGCTAGTACACCCAAACCTCGTTTTTGTCATCACTGTATATAGTTCTACACATGTTCATACAGTCCTAAATCTACGACTAGCCAAAAACCGCATCAGATTGATGGATCAAATTGCTACTCCTTAATAAATAATAAAATAAGTTACTGCACATCTTGCTTGGCATAACAGCTTTTACTTTTCTTGCACTTGCTAACTTCACTATCTAATTACATACACAAGTAATAAACGTACATGTAACCGATATTTTGTTTTTTATTACACTATATCATAGCTTTATACTTTTCCACAAATCTGCTTTTCAGGACTTTGAGACTTTTGATTACTAACCGAAGTTACCCTATTGCCATATCTTAGAGGAGCACTATAATTTATATTCCCACTCTGCAGCATGACAGTGCCATGGGCTGACTGCCAGACTTGGCACAGTGTTGACTCAAGTCTATGTACCAGTTTTCTAGTGCCAAGGGCTTTCCCCATATGGCACTATTCAAACAAGTTTGGGACAATTTGGGTGGCCCTGCCACTAACCAAGCTACACAACCTCAGACATTAGTAATTCTACAAGAAGCACTGATAGCAAAATGGCTGGGGATGCCCCAGTATGTCATTTGAACCATCTTTGATGCTTTTCTGGCTTTCTTGCATTGCTGCTAATGAAGATCAAGTCATAGTTTTGTTTATTTGAAATTTGATGGTACATTTAGTTAGACCATCACCACACTTGGATAACTTTGATTATCACAAACTTTTGTCTCCTTTCCTTTTCACAATCATTTTCTGCACAGGGCCCATATTCACCAACCATTCTTGAGAACATTCTTAGTCTTATTCTCCAGAATTTTCTATATTTGAAAGTAACGCAACTTCTGATTGGCTAAACCATTTGATTTAGCCAATTAGAAGTTGTGTTACTTTCAAATATAGAAAATCTTGGAGAATAAGAGACTAACAATGTTCTTCAGAATGGTAAGCAAATACAGACCCTGTCATACAAGTTTGGAATGTAAAAAAAATACATAAGTGGCATGTTATTCCTTGAGTTGAGTATTTCAAAGCAGACAGTATAATTGTTTGTATGATAGGCCTTTAATTCTGAATCATTTTGCATTATCAGTTATGATAGTATATCACCCTCCTTACTCAATGTACCAGTTGTGGTGCACCCTTTGGTACATAGGTGGAGCTTAAAAAGCAGAGGTGAAGCCAATATATGAGCCATGCTCTGGCAAAGGGGGGCTTAATGTATCTCCATGAGGCAGGTCATCACATGATTATGGATCCAAAAAATCCATTTTGTCTAACAATCTATTCATTCATATGGTAGACTGGTCCTTTGACAAGCAGAAAATTGACCAAATGCAAAATGTTTTGACCCAGGACTATTTATTTGCCTGCACTGACTGTGCAGGCTGACCCAAGTCTATCCTTTTTGCAGATGCATTCAGCCCTCTTTTCACAGAGAATGGCTCATTTATATGGCACAGTAAATACAGGATTAGTTTACCACAGTTCAGGTAAATCAGCAAATCACTGTGCCGTATGTGGTCTGTATATATCGCATATACAACACTTTGTCATTCCATGTGGTCCAAGTTGGATGGACAAAAGCTTGTGGGGTTGTCTATCTGATTATAGACACTCGCTAACGCTTGCATCTATATCAGATTGACAACCTCACTAAATGTCTATCATACACTTAGACCATGGTTTTGAAAAATTAGCCAATCAGTACTCAGGATTTGGTCTATATGTATATATCACATATACAATGCTTAATCATTCCACATGGTCTAAGTTAAATAGACAAAGCTCATTGGTTTGTCTATGAGATACAGACAAACCCATGAGCTCTGTCTATCCTATACATTTTATCAATCCATCTTCTTCCAAATCAATTTTGCTGGTGAAATTTGATTGAATGGTGTTACAGGCTCCTTTCGGAATTTTTTCAGTCATATCATGGGGACGTCTCACTTATTCATGTATATATTCACTATTACAACTCCAGAGCTCTGAAGTATCTTGCCAATGGACACTCCTAAGAAAAAACCAGTGAGTTGACTAAAATCACACCCTTGGCCTCTCTGTTGTAAATACTACATCTCAACACAGAGCCAAACAGGACCCTGGTGATGGGTGATGATCAAATTTATCCAAGAATAAATTTTATGGAAGTTATTGAAATTACATGGGAATTACATGCCTGATACCAGGTAATGAGAAGTGGAGAATGTAGATCAAGATTAGACTGCACATAAGTGCAAGCTGACCTTGGTCTCCGCTCTAAAAAAAATACATCATCTGTGGTCAAGCATGGAAAGAGAATGGTTCATAGGAACCTGAAATTAAAAAAAATATGCCTGATAGAAATAGTGAAAATTTCTGCATTAGCAATTAACCCTTTACTACACAATCCTGGGTTTTCAAGACCCTAGGAAAGATGGCTTTTGAAAACATTGTGGGAAAAGGAGAAAATGCTGGTCACAAGCATTCTCTCCTTTTCCCACAAAGTTTCCTGTCCTATTAGAAAGCTTAAATTCATTTGTACTGACTTTGAATTTCTCATTTGCAAATGTTTTGAATATGAAAGGGTCTAAAATTTATTGTTTGTGAAATGGTTAATGTACTTACAATAATACTATAACTTTTTTTCTGGAGATTCAATGCAAAAGCCTCATATAAGGAAACCAAAGAGCGGTAGTTAAAGATTGATTGATTGAATGGTGTTGCTTTCAACACTATTTTTGTCATATCATGGCCACAACCCACGTATTCATGTACAGTTGTATATCCTGGGTTTCCCCAGTTCTAGGCCATGGCTCTGAAGTATCTTGCCCAAGGACACTCAAAAAAATAAAAACAAGAGCTTCGCAGAGCGGTGCATATACGCCCGAAGGGGCTTGTCAGTGAAATGAGTTGAAATGAAGGATGGGCCGTGAATGAAGAGTAGTTATTCTCCATGATAAAGAAAGTAAGTCTTGATTGTCTGTAATAGTTTATTGAAGGAAAAAAAAGCATTTAACCCTCTACTGCTATCAGTGTTTGAATTTTCAAGTTGAGCTTTTATAGTTTGGAAGTTATGGCCCAGACAAAAATTCAAAGTAAAAATTTAAAAATAAATAAAGGGCAATAACTCGAAAAATAAGGGTATTGGAGTTATGGTTCTTGTGCACAACACTTCTCCATAATGTGTTCTGTCAGTGTATGAAGTTTCAAGTTGATAGCTTTTCTAGTTTGGAAGATGTAGCCAGGACAAAAATTCAAAATGAAGTTATTAAAGGGCAATTACTCAAAAACTTAGGGTGACAAGAGTTATGGTTCTTGTTTACTGCACTTCTCCACAATCTGTTCTATCGGTGTATATTGTTTCAAGTTGATAGCTTTTATAGTTTGGAAGATCTGGCCCAAACAAAAATCTAATGTGAAAAATATTAAAGGGCAATAACTAAAAAAATAAGGGTGGCACAGTTACAATTTTTGTGAATTGCTCTTCTCCACAAGGTGTTCTATCAGTCTTTGAAGGTTCAAGATCATAGCTTTTATAATTTAGGAATTATGGCCCAGATGAAAATTCAAAGTGAAAACTAACAAAGGGCAATAACTCAAAAAGAAGGACGGCAGAGTTATGGTTCTTGTGCAATGCACTTCTTCATAATGTGTTCTATTAATCTTTGAAGTTTCAAGATGATGGATTTTAAAGTTTGGAAGTTATGGCCTGGACAAAAATTCAAACTGAAAATTAACAAAGGGCAATAACTCAAAAAATAAAGGTGGCAGAGTTATGATTCATTTGCACTGCACTTCTCCATAATGTGTTCTATCAGTGTATGAAGTTCCAAGTTAATAGCTTTTATAGTTTGGAAGTTATGGCCTGGACAAAAATTCAAATTGAAAATTACCAAAGGGCAATAACTCAAAAAACAAGAGCTGCAGAGTTATGGTTCTTGTGCACTGCTTTTCTCCATAATGTGTTCTATCAGTGTATGTAGTTTCAAGTTGATACCTTTTATGGTTTGGAAGTTATGGCCTGAACAAAAATTCAAAGTGAAAAGTTGATTATTTCAGAAATCAAGGGCAGATAATTTTAGAACGCAGACAGCAATCCAAATTCTAAGAGTCAGGTGCACAACTAGACATCATGGAGATTCATTCTGGCAACTTTCAAATAATTCCGATGGAAACTGTAGGAGGAGTTGCCCACACAAGAAATTGCTATACCGGGGGTATAATGTAATACGACCCTTTGGACATATAAAAAAAAAAAACAGTGCTTCAAGTGAGGCTTGAACCCAGTGCCTCCAGGCTACAAGTCCTACACTTTACCACTGATCCATTCATGATCCCCAAGTGTAGTTAACTCTTTACCATATGACAAAGTTTTGATTTTGTTAAAATAGCAAGCTTTTAAATAAATATCTTATATCATGGAATTTGCATTAGAAAGGCTAGAAAACATTGTGGAAAAAGGAGAAAATGCAAGTTACCAGCATTTTATACTTATTAGACCATGTTTTCTAAATTTCTGTTCCAAAGGATTGTAAAACACATATCTGTTTCTAAAAGGGTTAACCCTTTACTGCACAATGCCGCCTTTTGACACCCCTGGGAAAAAAGCCTTTTGAAAACACTGTGGGAAAAGGAGAAAATGCTGGTAACCAGCATTTTCTCCTTTTCCCACAATGTTTTCTACCCTATCAAAGAAAAGTTGCACCATTTGAGCCACATTGAAATTGACGTCTGCAAATGCTTTCAATTTGGGAAAGGCTAGAATTTTGTCATCTGGTTAAGGGTTAACCCTTTACCACACAATCCTGAGTTTTAACAACCCTGAGAAAGAAGCCTTTTGAAACCATTGTGGGAAAAGGAGAAAATGCTGGTAACCAGCATTTTCTCCTTTTCTCACTATGTTTCCCACCATATCAAAGACAGATTCCATCATTTGAGCCACATTTAAATTGTCATCTGCAAAATTAATTCTTTCAGTTTGGACCAGTCTAAAATTTTGTTGTTTGTTAAAGAGTTAATTCAATGCCTGATTTGTAACTTCTGAAGTTTGGTTAATTTTTCTCTTATTATCCAAAAAATCAATATTTTCCGAATTTAACATATCAATGTGTCACACCAGGTTGGTTTAAATCATCTATAAACTTACCTTATCACACTGTAAATTGGATATCTGATTCAGTAATTTATTCCTTTTCATACCGTTTATGTTGAAATTATAAACATATAAAAAACACACTACATTACTTTGATATTTTTAGGATCTATACAATATAAAAGAAAAGCGAAAACTTTTATCAGCACAGTGTTTGTTTACTTAGAGAATTTGCGTCACATCAAAATGATGTCTGTCTGGTTAAACAATAGTCGCAGAAACACCTTTTAATCCTCGGTCTACTTGTGGACCCATTAGATCAAGATCAGGCCACAAAGATGATACAGTCTGATCTTTGATCTACTATCTATATTAGCTAGCCTCAAAATTAAAACATCTGGGTTCTTTTCAAAGACTGAAAATTTTTTAAAATGAGCTGGTAGCCAGTATTTTGTCCTTCTCCCATAATGTTTTCTTCAATTTCTGATACAGAAAATCATCCTTTGATTCTACACTTTGATCTGCAGTTACTTCAAAATCTGCAAATGCTTTAACCTTTTAATAGACAACAAAATTTCAGGCTGATCCAAATTGAAAGAATTAATTTGCAGATGACAAACTTAAGGTGACCAATATGATACGATTTGCCCTTTAAGAGTAGAAAACATTGGAGGAAATGGAGAAAATGCTGGTTACCTACATTTTCTCCTTTTCCCACAATGTTTTCAAAAGGCTTCTTTCTCAGGGTCATCAAAACTTGGAACTGTATTGTGAAAGGTTAACCCTTTACCACACAATCCCTGCTTTTAATGACCCTGAAAGAGAAGGCTTTTGAAAAACATTGTGGGCAAAGGAGAAAATGCTGGTAACCAGTATTTTCTCCTTTTCCCACAATGTTTTCTATCCTATCAAAAACAGACATTGCCATTTAAGCAGCATTTCATTTGTCGTCTGCAAATGCTTTCAATTTGGTCCATCCAAAAATTTTGTCGTTTGGTAAAGAGTTAAATAAGTTTTTTATTTGGTACTAGTGAAACCTCGGAATGTCATGAATAAGTAAGTTGTTACAATGATGATTGAAAGCAGTTTGAAATATCTTTCTCGTAAATTTAAAATTAATACCATATCAATATCATCATTTTGATTTGGTTTTTTTTTTTCACAATGTATTGTTATTATTATTGTTGTTGTTATCATTATTATACACATGAGTAATGAGTAACTTTGTTCATAAATAGTGTCTCTTTTCTGTTCCATTTAATATGTAACATTTGAATACTAGTCTCTTATAATTCTTTTGTAGAATGGTCATATACTTTTTACTGGAATTGTTCCTAAATGTGTTTTAATTTTGCCTTGTATATAAATGAGACTGTAATAAAAATAATAATAATAATGTATTGCATTTATCTTTTCTTACAGGTAATTGCATTTGTCAATTCTCACAGTTTATTGCATATGTCAGTTCTCACAGTTTAATACATGTCATTTCTCACACATTACTGCATTGAACAGTCGTTTCTCACAGTTTTATTGCATTTGTCAGATTGTTGCATATTCCATTAAGTGAAATCTCCAAAATGAATTATGGTTATTTGTCAACCAATGTAACTAGTGACTAAATAATTATAGTAAGGTGGTTTGTTAAAAAAAAAAATGTTGAAATGTAGTATATTCAGCAATTAATTCAAATCATGAGATTCAACTTTATGGCAAAAATTCAATGATGCTGAAAAAAAAAATCATTGTGACAAATGAATTGCATGAATGTATATTGAGCAATTTCTGAAATGATCAGTACATTGTTGAAAATGACTTGTCAAAAGCTGTTTAAAGCCTTAATCACATGATCATTGTGTGTTTACTAAGCTGAGGAAGAATTAAGTTAGAAACATTCTGGGAAAAGGAAAGTGCTAGTAACCAACATTTTTCCCTTTTCACACAATGTTTTCTACTCATTCATATTACAGGCAGGTTTTACTTTGTTGTTTGCATAATGTAATCCCTTCAACGTGGGAAAGTCTAAAATTGTGTCATTCTGGTAAAGAGTTAAAATGTCTTTACGTCAAGAAACATTTTAATAAAATCACATTTAGTACCTGTCATCCATCACTTCATCAAATTAAGACAGGTGACAATTTTAACCCCTTACCACACAATCCTGACTTTTAACGACCCTAAGAAATGTAGCTTTTGAAAACATGGTGGGAAAAGAAGAAAATGCTGGTAACAGCATTTTCTCCTTTTCCCACAATGTTTTCTACCCTTCCTATAACAATTTTCAATTTCTGAGTCACTTTCTTTTTGTCGTCTGCAAATGCTTTCAATTTAGACAAGTCTAAAATTTTGCTGTTTGGTAAAGAGTTAAGCCTTTACAAAATAATCCCAAGTTTTAATGACCTTGAGAAGGTTTTTAAAAATATGTTTTTTTTTTTAAACATTGTAGGAAAAGGAGAAAATGCTGGTAACCAGCATTTTCTTCTTTTCCCACAATGTTTTCTATCCTTTCACAGACATATCCCATCACTTGATCCACAGGTTATTTGTCCTCTGCACAATACTTTCAGTTTGGACAGGTAAAAAACTTTGTTATTTGGTAAAGATTTATGCCTTTCCCTGTTACCATAAAGTCTCAAGTTTTAACAACTTTGAGAAAGACGGTGTATGAAGACATTGTAGGAGGAGAAAATGCTGGTAAGTTGGTAACCACCATTTTCTCCTTTAACCACAATGTTTTCCTGCCTTTTAAATACAATTCCAACCATTTGAGCAAGATTGAAGTTGTCGTTAGCAAATTCTTTGGATTTGGACCAGTCCAAAATTTTGTCATTTGAAAAAGGGTCAAGTATCCAAAAAACAGTGCAATAACTACAACATTCAATAAGTAATATAACCCTACTATTTAAATTAATGACTGTTTGGGCCAAATTATTTTGTAAAATACTGGGCAAGTTGAATCCAAAATCAGACTGCAATCCCATGTCCTTTTAAGTCTGATCGTGATTAACAAAATTGAAAATAGTAATTTAATATCCTCAGCACGCTAAGAGTTACATTTTTTTTTTTACATATTTTGACTTCTGTTACTTTTATTTTGAAGTTAATGACTCTTGAAATGGCCCATCAACATGTCTTAACTCTTTACCAAACGAGAAAATTTAAGAGTCATCCAAATTGAAAGCATTAATGCAGACGACAAACTCAATGTAACTAAAAAATTGAAATGTGTGTTGGGAAGGGTAGAAAACATTGTGGAAAAAGGAGAAAATGCTGGTTACCAGCATTTTCTCCTTTTCCCACAATGTTTTCAAAGGGCTTTTTCTATAGGGTCGTTAAAAGTCCAGGTTGTGTGGTAAAGGGTTAAACCCTTTACCAAGCATTTCCGTGTTATTATGGGCATGTGGCAGGAGATGTTTGAAAACATTGAGGGAAATGAAGAAAATGCTGATAACCAGCATTTTCTTCATTTCCCACAAACATTTTCTACCCTCTTTAAAGACAAATGCGATAATTTTAGCTGTACACAATTTGTCATCTACAAATACTTGCAATATGGTCTGGTTTACAAATGTCTTGTGATAAAGAGTACATAGTTGAATGAGATGAGCTTCACAAAGAATACATATTTGAACTTGTACACATAATATTCATTTCCATAACCTTTGTATTATCATTTTATAATGAATAACATGTCTGAAACAATTTTTATGACAGAGCTGAAGAAACTATTCAAAATTAAATTGGTTCATTGGTCCCATTACATTTTTAATGTTGCCTTAACTCTTTACCACACAATCCCGACTTTTAACGCCCTTGGGAAAGAAGACTTTTGAAACATTGTGGGAAAAGGAGAAAATGCTGGTAACCAGCATTTTCTCCTTTTCCCACAATGTTTTCTACCCCCATCAAAGAAAAATCACTTCATTTGAGCCACATTAAATTTGTCGTCTGCATATGCTTTCAATTTGGACAGGTGTAAAACTTTGTAGTGTGGTAGAGAGTTTTTAAAGTCGGTTGTGTGCTGGTTGAATGATTAACACTATTTCAGTCATATCACACTGCAATTGCTCACTTATCTATGTGTGTTGCAATTAGTAGGCTAAGGCTCTGAAGTGTCTTAACTCTTTACCAGATGATAAAATTTTGGATTGATCCAAATTGAAAGCATTTGCAGACGAAAAGATAAATGTAACTGAAAAATTGAAATTTGTCCTTGGAAGGGTAGAAAATATTGTGGGAAAAGGAGAAAATGCTGGTAACCAGCATTTTCTCCTTTTCCCACCATGTTTTCATACGACTTCTTTCATAGGGTCGTTAAAAGTTGGGATTGTGTGGTAAAGAGTTAACCCTTTACCAAACGACAACATTTTAGACTTGCCTAAATTGAAAGCATTTGCAGACGACAAAATCAATGTGATTCAAAATTTGAAATTTATTTTGGGAAGGTTAGAAAACATTGACAATATAAATGTAACTGAAAAATTGAAATTTGTCCTGGGAAGGGTAGAAAATATTGTGGGAAAAGGAGAAAATGCTGGTTACCAGCATTTTCTCCTTTTCCCACAATGTTTTCAAAAGGCTTCCTCTTCCGGGTCGTTAAAACCCGTGATTGTGTGGTAAAGAGTTAACAAAGGACACTCCAATGAAAAACCAAGCACTCCTAGAGGAGAACTGAACCTGATCAGTCAAATTTCTTGTGTGGCATCTAATCTGTTGTCTGCCAATTTTTTCCAATTGCACCAAAATTTTGCCTATCTGGGTTACACATTCATAAACAATTTCCTATATGCAAGAGAGCCAAAATAACCCTAAATTGCTCACTTGAGGAGATAGTTAGGACAAATTCAGCATTACTCAAATGATTGGATTTTTTTTTTAAAAGGTTAGAAAACATTGCTGGAAAAGAAATGCCAGTTAACAGCATTTTCTGCTTTTGCCACAATGTTTTCAAAGACTTTCTTCCTCAAGGTTGTTAAAACTTGGTAAACAGTTACATAAAAAATTAATGCAAATAAGAAAGGAGTTTAACAAGATGGGGCATTTATGTGGGTAAATCAGCTGCGGCCAAGGCTATATGATTGAAATGACAGATGCCTCAGTCTGATGCTTAAGTTTGGTGCCATGGCCATATTTGACAGGCTTGTCTCATTTGCCGTTTGCTGCCACTGCGCTGGTCATAACAACTGGAAACTGCTTTAGGACTGACTCATTTACTTATGCCAAGATGGCTCCATGATGTTGAGGAAGCAACTTCTTAATAATGTCAAAAAAGTCCGGTTGGGACCAGTTTAACTCCAGGGCTATAATTTAAACAATATTGGTGCAATTTCACTCTACAGTGCCACATACAAAATATATACAGCTATATCGGTCACGTTTAGGACCTAGATTTTTAAAGATTTCACTATACAAGCTCATGCATGAAAGTCATGCTCAACCAGGCTGGGGCAAGTTTTACAACTGGGATAAAATGTCAACGATCTTAGTGGGGATTTAAAGGATGGAGCAATATCCCGAATTCGGTAGCCCTAGGCCCTATGGTAGAGAAAAATTCTATTCATACTTATCTCCCCACTGGCACCCTCTAATATAAATGTGTTTTTTATTTGTATAGCATACTTGAGGTTTGTCTTACCTGGTAAATATCTCCATTTTACAACTTTTTGATCAAGGGTATTAACTGATTTTAATCAGCATTTTCTTACCTATACTGATAATATTGACAGCTTTATTTCTTTGTTTTTTCCCAGTGAACTCTTTACCAGACATCGAAACTTCAGACTCGCCCAAACTGAAAGCATTTACAGACTACAAATTAACCCTTTCCCAAACAAGCCCTGGTTTTCACGCGTCTGCAGTACAAGTCTTTTGAAAACACTGTGGGAAAAGGAGAAATTGCTCGTAAAGAGCAATTTTTCCTTTTCCCACAGTGTTTTCTACCCTTTTTGATACCTTTCTGCCATTTTCATCAAATTTAAAATTGTCGTCTGTAAACTCTTTCAATTTGGACCAGTCCAAAATTTGTCGTTTGGGAAAGGGTTAATTACTGCACAAATTGCTATATTCATCTTTGAAGGGTAGGAAAAAAGGTTGAATAGGAAAAAAATGCTGCTCACCAGCAGTAAGACATCTTCCTACAAAATTATCAAAACAGTTGAGTCCTCTTCTTCTAAATTGAACAAATAAGGGGACAGTTGGGTTAAAGCTCAGTTTGTTCCGGTATAAATAAAAAATATTTATGTTCTGCATCTTATGAGAGCTGCCAGGAAGCTCAGTCAGTAAACAGACCAGGGAGTTGCAGAGTATTCCCCTGGGCACAGCCAATTTCATTACGAAGATTGATAGTCACTGTGGCATGATTCATTACATTCTCAATGTGTAACATTGTTCTGACAATGTGACAACCAGTGGCTTTGGATGAATGATTCAGCCAGGTACTGGTAATAAAGAAACTCTGGGAAAGCACAGAAAGGTGCAATGGCCTATGTGATATAACTAAAATGTTGATGAAAACAATTTTCAACAGCAGACAAACAATTTAAAATTGTAACAAGTGTAAAAGCAATCAGAGGGGTACCAGATTTCCCTATAACCCTTTAACTCACAATCCTGAGTCTAAGCTACCCTGACAGACAAAGCTCTTGAACACAAAGAGAAAATGTAGTATTTTTTCTTATCCCACAATGTTTTCTTCCTTTTCAGAGATAATTTGCCTTATTTTTGCTATATTTTTATTTGTTGTCCACAAAATTTAATGGTTGTAAGGGACAAGTCTAACACTTTGTCATCCTGTTAGGAGTTAACTCTATACCACATAATCCCATGACCCTGAGGGAGAAGGCTTTTGAAAACACTATGGGAAAAGGTAAAAATGCTTGTAACTAACATTTTCTACCTTTCAAACAATATTTTTCACCCTTTCCTACAGAAATCTCAGTGTCTTGAGTTATGTTTAATTTGTTGTCTGCAAATGCCTTGGATATGAACAATTAATTTGTTGTCTGCAAATGTCCTGGATATGGACAGTTCAAAATTTTGTTGTCTCAGGTGAAGAGGGTTAACCCTTAACCCTTTACCGCACAGTGCTGCCTTTTAACGCCCCTGGGAAAGAGGCCTTTTGAAAACATTGTGGGAAAAGGAGAAAATGCTGGCAACCAGCATTTTCTCCTTTTCCTACACTGTTTTCTACCCTATCAAAAGAAAATTGCACCATTTGAGCCACATTGAAATTGTCATCTGCAAATGCTTTCAGTTTGGACAAGGCTAAAATTTTGTCGTCTGGTAAAGATTTAAAACATGTAGTTCCTGCAGCTGATAAGTAATTGAGCAATTCTCTGTGAAAAGGGCCTTAACTCTTTACCAAATGACAAAATTTTAGACTGATCCAAATTGAAAGCATTTGCAGACGACAAAATAAATGTGACTGAAAAATTGAAATTTGTTTTTGAAAGGGTAGAAAACATTGTGCGAAAAGGAGAAAATGCTGGTTACCAGCATTTTCTCCTTTTCCCACAATGTTTTTCAAAAGACTTTTTTCACAGGGTCGGTAAAAGTCGGGATTGTGTGGTAAAGAGTTAATGCATCAGCAAAAGTATGGACCTATGTCAGCCTGCATGCGTGCAGTCCATGCCCACTGTCATGGGTCAAAACCTTTTGCTATCGGTCAATTTTCTGCATATAAATGGTACAGTCTACTTCATGATTCATTTGGTCAATGACAAAAAGGATTTTATTGAAAGAAAAAAAAGAGTACTGAGAGAGATTGGAAAAGAGAAAAGAAAAAGATAAAAATTATAAAATCATAGAAAATCATACAAAATTTTTAACCGGGTATATACTGGAAACCACATATGAAAGTGACCCAATGACATTTCCGGAAATCAGATTATCTGCAAGGTGTTCTACTTTTAGATCAACTTGCAGACAATTCTACAAAATGCAAAGAAATCCCATTTCTTTCCATAATCAAGCATATGAGACTTAAGGCTGGTCTACCCAGGTTATAAAATCATTATCTAATTCAGTTAATAAAAGAAAAAAAAAAGAAAAATGAAGTATGTTTTTAACTTAAGTGGAGTACTGCAATCAATAAGGCTGCCCAAAATTATTAAAATTCTCCCTGTAATTTAGGCAAGGGCAATTCCCCACCCGGTGCATGACATTTCATCCAAAGGGTGTTTCGTCGAAATCCATGTATGTTTTAAAATACCATTGCTAAATTCCTAGATTTATTTCATGGAAAGCTCTGTCTGGGAGTAAGATTGAGCCACAATTTGTCTGGTTTAGAGTAAAGGTCAGGGCTAGGGATCACTTTCAACCAACTTGGTTTTCCACCAAATTTCACTGATCCTTCCCCACCCACTCTCTTTTTCAATTTCTAGACTCAACACTGGCAACATGTACAATCTGATTTACGTCTACGGAGGTTGCAGTTACTTGTATTCTATTTCTATAAAGTCTATTGTTTTCCAAGATTGTGACCAAAAACATCAGTGTTTAATCCCTTTACTAAACATTTCCTTGCTCCACTGAGCAATTTGGGAAAACAGCTTTTGAAAACATCATGGGAAAAGGAGAAAATGCTGTTAACTAGCATTTTTTCCTTTTCACACTGTGTTTTATACCCTTGCAGCGTTGGACTGATGTGTGAAACTGTCACCTTCTGTAGATGAAGACAGCAATCAGCTAATGAATACTAGTTATTTAGATACAAGTCTTACTCTAGCAAAAGGGGGCTTAATGCATCTCCGTGATGCATGATACCAAGCAAATCAACACACAATTATGCAGCCATAATAGCCACTTTTTTAAATTACCAACTGACTCATGAGGTAGAATGGTCCTTTAACACATGGAAAACTGACCAACTGCTAAAAAGTTTTGGCACAATGGTCAGCCTGCGGGGACTGCATAGGCTGACCTGGGTCGATACTTTTTGCAAATGCATTAAGCCCCCTTTTCACAAAGCATGGCTCATATATATATTGTTGAAATACATGTCTATTTTAGAAAGATTTTTTCATAGTTATCTGCAGCAAATTTGGTTCTGCAGGTAATGAGTATAACTAAGCCATAGCAGCATCTCTTTGCGGGGTGGGAGGGATTTGATGGCAAGCAACATGTTTTTCCGTTACTGTTCTTTCTAATCACCTTGTTCATCTGCCGTTTTTGTGGCATTTGTCGAAGACAATGCCACTATGAGTTCAATACGGCATTTTGAAAATCATGTATCGTATTTTGTGCAGAACTGAAGGAAGTAAACCCAATTAGAATCACTTTTTCTGAGAAAAATAAGTATTTCGATTGCACTCGGATATGAAAATGAAAATGGCGTATTACAGTAAATTGGATTAGGCTGATGATCGTGGAAATACTTCCTTTTTATCGAAAATAGCTTGATCTGCTATGGCCTTCTATAGTGGCTTAATGACACACACATACCGTGCTTGTTCGTCCCAAAACCAGTTCGTTCCTGGGCTTATTCGTTCCAGGATTGTTCACCCTGACTTGTTCGTCCCATAAGATTGCACCCTTCTCTATCAGATTTTGCATGACTATATGGTTGATTGACTTTCAAGCGAATATTTTGAAACTGTTTCTGTTGTTTATTTTTCAAATTATTAATTCCACACAATGGCTCCCTTGACAAATGCCACACCAGCATTTTCAACGCTTTGATTTTCAGCTGGTTTTGAACCTCCCCCTCCATAATGCAACAACGATTCAGATTGCATTGCTTTTTTTTCACATGGCAAGTTCCCTAACAACAAACAAGCAATAAAACCATATGGGAAAAGCAATTAATAAGCAAGCTTGAATATAATCGCTCATTAGCACTTTCCTTTCTGTAAGTGCCTTTTGACTCCTCTGCCAAAAAAGCCATTTTGAAAACATTATGGCGACAGGATAAATATTTTTACACTGGTAATATGGTTTAACCATTTCCCAAACAAGCCCTGGTTTTCACGTGTCTGCAGTACAAGTCTTTTGAAAACACTGGGAAAAGGAGAAATTGCTCGTAACGAGCAATTTCTCCTTTTCCCACAGTATTTTCTACCCTTTTGGAGAACTTTCTGCCATTTTCATCAAATTTAAAATTGTTGTCTGCAAACTCTTTCAGTTTGGAAGGGTCTAAAATTTGTCGTTTGGGAAATAGTATTAAGGAATTACTGTTATAAAAGTGATTTACCTGTACTACTACATCTACTTTTACTTTGGAAGCCTGCCCAGTCAAGACCAAAAACTGAATTTATCATTTGAGCCATACTCTGGTAAAAGGGGGCTTAATGCATCTCCATGGTGCACTATAACTTACAAGTCATCGCATAATCATGGATCCAAAAAATAAACTTTGTATGACAATTGACTGAATCATGTGGTACGCTGGTCCTTTGACATGCAGAAAATTGACCGATAGCAAGGCTGACCTGGGTCGATACTTTTTGCAGATGCATTAAACCCCCTTTTACAGAGCATTTCACTCTTTACTACACAACTAAGTTTTGGACAAGTCCAAATCCAAAGCAATTGCAGACAACAAATTAAATGAGGCTGAAATGGTGAAAATTGTCCTTGAAAGGGTAGAAAAAAACTTGTGGCAAAAGGAGAAAATGCTGAAAATATTTTCAAGTCGTCTTCTTTCTCAAGGTCGTTAAAGCATAAAATGTGTGGTAAAGGGTTAAAACCTTTCATAATTGAACTTACAAGGAAAGAGGTTGTCAGAACAGCTTTCATTGCAGATGCACTGAATTTCCTGGAATGCAAAATAAATATTTTTCTATTTCAAGTCATTTTCAATCAGAGGCCTGATAATTATGAACATTCCTCATGCAGCTTCGGCCAAAATATTGCGCATTGTAGAGCTAAAATCAAATTGCAAGTTTACATCAATAGGATCTGTCCATAAAAAGCATAGAAGGTGGCACTTAGCATATTAACCCTTTAACTCTTCACCAGACAACAAAATCTCAGACTGGCCTAACTTAATTCAAAGCATTTGCGGACAACAAATGTGACTAAAAATGATTGGATTTGTTTCTAAAAGGTTAGAAAGCATTGTGGGAAAAGGAGAAAATGCTTGTTACAAGCCGAGCCGAGCCCCATAGCTCAGTTGGTAGCGTACAGGACTTGAGAACAGGAGGTCGCTGGTTCGATCCCCGGCTCGGCCAATTTCTTTCTGAGGACTGATGATAAGTCATTGCGACAGGATTCATTCCTCTCCCACCGCTGACCATTGTTTCGACAATGGCTATGTTGGAAAGCAGCCAGTGGCTTGGAAAGAATATTGTGCGGAGTACTGGTAAAAGAAATTCCAGGAAAGCATGGATAGGTGCACTGGCCGCCGCAATATAACTGAAATAATGTTGAAAACAGCGTTAAACACCATACAATCAATCCTTTCACCACGATGTTATCAAAAGTCGAATTTCCATGGGGCGTTAAAACTCATCATTGTGTGGTAAAGAGTTAAGATATAATCCAGGAAGAAGCCTTTTGAAAACATTGTATTTTCTTCCTCACAATATCTCCCACCCTTTCACAGGCAAATCCTATTATTTGAGGCATACATAGTTTGTCGTCTGCAAATGCTTTCAATTTGGACAAGCCTAAATTTTGCAGTCTGGTGAAGAGTAAAAGGTTAATGAGATGAAGGAGGTACGAAGTCTTTCTCTCAAGAATGTAATGATTTACTGAGTAAACAGTGCAATACTCCTGGTTTTCCCTGAACAATGTTTTTATTACCAGGAAACTAGACAGACAGATCCAAGCTTTTTGTGTTAATTCATGCATACTTCACTGGAAATATTTCTCTCATTTTCTTTTTAAGTTTTTCCAACTTAAGAGGGCTGTACTGAAATAGCGGTGAGGCAGTGCTCATCTCAAAAGCCTTTGCCAGATTCTTGTTGAATTTTTTATATCATCGACAGATAAAGCATAATATTTTATATCAAGTTTTGATAAAACATCCAAACCTATTTTTTTGGTGTTTTAAAAGACAAGTCCCCGCTGTATTCCATGCAAAATCTGTCTCCTTAACCCTTTCCCAAACGACAAATTTTGGACTGGTCCAAATTTAAAGAGTTTGCAGACGACAATTTTAAATTTGATGGAAATGGCAGAAAGGTCTCAAAAAGGGTAGAAAACACTGTGGGAAAAGGAGAAATTGCTCGTTATGAGCAATTCCTCCTTTTCCCACAGTGTTTTCAAAAGACTTGTACTGCAGACGCGTGAAAACCAGGGCTTGTTTGGGCAAGGGTTAAATCATGTGATTTGTATAGAAAAGTGTTAAAATAAAACTGGCGGAAAATGTAAAACTGCTGGATACTATCATTTTCTTTTTCCTTAATTTTTTCAAAAGACTTCCTCAAGGTTTTTTTTTTGAAAGGGGGTGGGTAGATGTGCCAGTATAGGGTTTAACCCTTTACCAGACGACAAAATTTTGGCCTTGTCCAAATTGAAAGCATTTGCAGACGACAATTTCTATGTGGCTCAAATGGTGCAATTTTTCTTTGATAGGGTAGAAAACATTGTGGGAAAAGGAGAAAATGCTGGTTACCAGCATTTTCTCCTTTTCCCACAATGTTTTCAAAAGTTTCTTTCCCACTGGCGTCAAAAGGCGGCATTGTGCGGTAAAGGGTTAAGCATGTAAACATCAAACCTCCATACACAGTGTGATGCCATGCATTGCGCCCATTCGTTTTCAAAATGCTCTTCCACATTGTGCTGTATACAAAATCTGTCTCCTCTTCTGTATGCCAAGCATACAACACATTAGATTTTGTGACCTCATCAAGAGAGCTGTCGGATATCGACAATGCTGAGATGATGTCTTTGGATAACTGTAAAGTTTTTAAAAAAAGCTACTTCTTTCGAAGTGAAATGTGCATCAACTATGATGTTGTATGATTCAAAAATCTTTGTGACTAATGTAGCAAGTCTTTCAAAAAAATGACCTCACATCACTGTTTTCTATTTTACACGCATTTTATTTTCATGCAGATAGACATTGAAATATGCCTGAAGATCAACACACAGATCTTTTTTCATGGTATTTCCCCCTGTTACAAGTAAAAGGCTATGAGCCCTGGGTAAAGTCACCAATAACCCGACTGAACCCAATCAAATCCAAACAGACTTCAAAATAACTGGATTGGACCATTTTTCTTCAACCTTTTATAAAGCAACCAAGTTTTATCTTTACCAGGGCCATTTATCCCACATCTGCTAGTCTGTCAGCACTTTGATTCTTTAAGGTCTGAAAAAGGTGTGCAAATAGACTGAAAAACTTGTACCTGTGAATAGTATGAAAAATGCATGTGCTACGCTCTGTGCAAAGGGAGTCTAACTCTTTACCAAACAATCCAAATTTTGAACAACTCTAAAGAAAATGACTTTTGAAAACATTCTGGAAAAAGGAGAAAATGCTGGTAACCAGCACTTTACCTTTTTGCTTCAATGTTTTCTACCCTTTAAAAACAATTCAATTTTTGATTTACATTTGATTTGTTGTCTGCAAATGCTTTCAATTTGGAAAAGTCTAAAATGTTAGCGTTTGGAATAGAGTTACCAGTAATGCATCCGCAATAGGTATCGCCCCAGGTCAGCCTGCACACTTGGACCTGGGTCGAAACTTTTTACTATTCGTCAATTTTTTGCATGTCAAAGGACCAGTTTACCTGATGATTTGGTTGTTAGACAAAATTTATTGGGTCTATTATTATTTAAACAGTATAATGCATCACGGTGATGCATTAAACCCCCTTTTGCCAGAGGGCTGTTTGTGTGTATATTTATAGGATTGGTCCAACACATCATTATTATTGCTCCTTAGGTTAAAAAAAAAAGACATTTTTGGTCAGTAAATACAACCAAATAATTGGAATGACATTTTCTGCCAGCATCAACAAAAATAGCAGACAATGCAGATATGACTGCAAACTCTTTGAACTTCAACCCTTTACCAAAAGATCCAGACTTTTAATGACTTGAGAAAGAAAGATCTTTTTGAAAACATTGTGGGAAAAGGAGATAATGCATGTAACCAGCATTTTCTACTTTTTCCAAAACATTTTCTACCCTTCCCAAAATGAATTTCAATTTTTCAGTCACATTCATTTTGTAGTCTACAAATGCTTTTAATTTTGAAAATTTAGTCTTTTGGTAATGGTTTAACCGTTTACCACACAATCCCGACTTTTAACAACCCTGAGATGGAAGCATTTTGAAAACATTGTGGGAAAAGGAGAAAATGCTGGTAACCAGCATTTTCTCCTTTTCCCACAATGTTTTCTACCAGTCCCAAAACAAATTTTAGTTTTTCAGTCACATATATTTTGTCATCTGCAAATGCTTTCAATTTGGACAAGTCTAAAATTTTGTTGTTTGGTAAAGAGTTAATCTTATTTTACATTGTTTGCAACAGCGACTAAATTTGTGCTCCAGCTTCTCAGTCATTGAGCTCAATGCACAATTGGAAGTATAATTATCTATATTAGTGCTGTTGTAATCTATAAATGTTAATGAGTCTTTCTAAAATAGATTTTATGACTTTTCTGACTTGGCTCCAGGATCCTGATATAATTGTTCACCAGATGACGAAATATTAAACTAGTCCAATTTGAAAGCTTCTTCAGACGACACATTTAGTGGCAAGCTGGTCCTTGAAATATTAGGAAAAATTGTGGGAAAAAGGGAAAATGCAGGTTACCTGCATTTTCTCCTTTTCCCACAATGATTTCAAAAGCCCTCTTCTTCCAAGTTGTTAAAACTTGAGCTTGTGTTGTATAGCATTAATGACTTCTGATTGTTGGTGTTTGGTATTTAAAAAATGCATAGAAAAGTACAGCAAAACTTTGATTATTCCAACAGATGGAGGTCATGGAAATTAAATCAAGCCATGTTAGAGGTCACTTGTACTAGGCAGCCATCTGTATTCTTCTAACATCTCATATATCCCATAGTGTTGAAGTCAGCAGGGGCACCATAGAAGGTCTCAACACCTTTTTCCACCACTCTTTATCCATTGTTAACCCTTTACCACACAATCATGAATTCTAACGACCCTGACAGAGAAGTTTGAAACTCTAATGAAAAAGGAGAAATGGCTGGTAAACAGCATTTTCTCCTTTTCCTACAGTGTTTTCTACGCTTCCACTGACAAATCCCATTATTTGAGCTAATTTAATTTGTTGACAGTTATAAATGCCATCAATTCGAGCCTATGTAACCCATTACCACACAATCCCGACTTTCAATGACCCTGAGAAAAAAGCACTTGAAAACATTGTGGGAAAAGGAGAAAATGCTGGTAACCAGCATTTTCTCTTAATCCCACAATGTTTTCTACCCTTCCAAAAACAATTTTTCAATTTTTCAGTTGCTTTTATTTTGTCGTCTGCAATTCCTTTCAATTTGGACTAGTCTAAAATTTTGTTGTTTGGTAAAGAGTGAAGAATAAGTTGTTCGGTAAAGTGTTAAATGATGATTTGTCTAAATTGTCCAAGTCTGAATAGTTAACTTTCATGTTATATTTTCTGTGTTAAATAGTCACCCGTCTTGAAAGGCTTTTGATGTTTGTTTCCTTATCTGGTGACCTTACCACAAATTTGACTGAAGCTCCAACTAGAAAACAGATCTATGTTTCCCCCATCTAACCTTTGAATCTATGCTCTACATTGACCTTGGAGACTGGAATGTGAAACCACTTTGCATACATGTCTTCTTGTCAAGTTTGGACATGCATGAAATCAACAGTAACTCTGTGTTAACTCTGTGTTAGCTGAGTACCAGAATATCAACAAAACAATATTTTGCAATAAAAGGATAACTTTAGGAGATTTTATCAGTAGTTTTACTTCATTCATATATAATTATATTCACGAGATATTTAACTCTTTGACAATAATGCAACATTAGTTTGATTCTTTACAACTGTACAGTCAGAAACTGTATTCACCAACCATTCTTAAGAACATTCCTAAGTCTTTGTATCTGACATTTTCTAAATTCGTATGTAACACAACTTGTGATTGGTTGGAGGTTAAGACTAAGAACGTTCTTAAGAATGGTGGGTGAATATTGACCCAGAAGCCTGCCCACTCAAGTAAGTACAATGCATTATATTGATATATTCCAGATATTACCAAATGAAAACAAGCAGGTTTTACAGGGTGTTCCATAAATAATGCACATGATTTTAAGATAAGAAATTTAATTTCATCTCTAAACTTCCAACAAGAAGCAATACAGATAATTTTAATGACTTATGATAAACTCTGCAAAGGAAACGCTACACATGACAAACTTTGAATCATTCTCAGTCTTACTGTAATCATGCAATTACACAACATAGTTCTTGTCCAATGAATTCTAAGGACTTTGTGACATATTTTGACTAAAACAGTTTAGAAATTAAAACAAATTGGGTTTTGATTCCTGATTTCTGATCTGCAATAATAATTTTTATCAATTTCAATTCTGTATTACAAAAAAATGTTTTAATGGCTCTTGGGGAAAGGTGCTTCTAAAAACATGGTTGGAAATGGGCAAAATACTGGTAACAAGCATGTTCTCCTTTTCTCAAACTGTTTTCTACCCTTTCATAGACAAACCCAATCACTGATACACTTGATTGTGATTGGTTGCAAAACAGTTTGGAAAACCTATAACTCTTTATCACACAATCTTGAGTTTTAACAACTCTGAGAAAGAAAGCTTTTGAAAACATTGTGGGAAAAGGAGAAAATGCTGGTAACCAGCATTTTCTCCTTTTCCCAGTGTTTTTAACCGATTCAAGGACCAATACTATTATATGAAAAACATTTGAATTTCTGTCTGTAAATTCCTTCAACATGGATGAGTCTAAAATTTTGCTGTGTGATAAAGCTTTAAATAAGAACAAGTCCAACAGTTTTTGTTTGGTGCAGAAATTTTACATAGAACTTGGGCCCTACAACAATGTGCTGGCCTATAATTCCTGAAATACAAACACAAACGAGCCATGCTCTGTGAAAAATGGGCATATCACATCTGCAAAAAGTATAAACTCAGGCCAGCCTATGCAGTCTGTGCAGGCTAACCTGGGTTGAAACATTTTGCTATTTATCAATTTTCTGCATGTCAAATGACCAGTGTACCACATGATTCAGTCATTAGTCAGACAAAATGGATTTTATGGATCCATAATTATGTGATGACTTGCTTGGTATCATGCATAACCGATATCCATTAAGCCCCCTTTTGCCAGAGCACCACTGAAATTGTATTGCAGGCGACTGCTATTGAAGAATACCTGTAGTAATTACAAGGAGAAGAGTTTAAGAGGAGGAGCCTGAAAGTATTCAGATAATTATAGATAGATAATTATGTAAGTTGTGCATTCCAACAAATAAACTTCTTGTAAAATAAACCAGAAAATCTTCAAATAGCTCACAACAAAGAATTTTAGTAATTCTGATAATGGCTTCTGGTTTTGCAAACATTCCATCCTCCTCCGGATTTTTTAACCCTCTACCGCTCAATCTGGTGTTTTTATGACCCTGAGGAGGAAAGCTTTTGGAAACATTGCGGGAAAAGCAGAAAATGCTAGTTACAAGCAGTGTCTCCTTCTCTCTAAATTGTAGCAACCCTGTGGACAAATTTAATAACTTGACCTCCATTTAAGTCTAAATTACCACACAATCCCGAGATTTAACAACCCTGAAGAAAGCTTTTGAAATCATAGTGGGAAAAGAAGAAAATACTCATAACCATCATTTTCTTCTTTACCCACAATGTTTTCAATGATCTAAAAGACAGATACTGTCCTTTGTGGCCCATTTGTCATCTGCAAATGCTTTCATTTTGGACTGGTCTAAAATTTGTAGTGTGGTAAAAAGTTAACCTTAATTCATTGGCTGAAAGTTAATACTTTTAAAATGGATGTGTCCAAAATTTTGTTGTCTGATAAACAGTATACCCTTTGGGCCTCCAATGAATAAACCTGACCTAATATCAGTCAAGAAAAACAGGCATAACAATTGCAATATCAAACCTGTATTTGCCAGTATATTATTTTTTCAGAAAGAAAGCGGACAGCGTAATGCAAACTGGGTCTACACATATAACCCTATCTGTACAAGCAACTCAAGTTTTGCCCAAGTCCTCAATACGCTATTTTCTTTTTATGTTGTATGCATACTATTTCTTCAATCATTAGCTGCTTTGAGTGACAGTGAAAACAATGGGTGATTTGACCATGTACCACTTGGCAAAATTTTAGACTTGTCCATACTGACGGAATTTACTGATCACAATTCAAAATGTTTTTCAAATGTAGGTATATCTCCTTAAATAGGTAGAAAATGCTGTGGGATAAGAAGAAAATGCTGTTTATCAGTCTAATTATTATGATTTAGAAAGCAACACAACATCTGATTCCCTAAACCATTTGGTTTAGCCAATCAGAACTTGTGTTACTTTCAAATTTAGAAAATTCTTCAGAATAAGACAAAGAATAATTTCTTACCACTGGTTGGTGAATATGGGCCTCTAAATTTGAAAATAATTTTCACACTTGTGCACCTTGATGAAACAATTATGAAGAGTTTGGTTTCACATGCCAGGGTTAAAGGTCAATTTCACAGCAGGAATCAAATGTTGCATATTCCTCAATCATGTCCACCACATACTCTTGTATCCTTAATCATTTTTTAAAAAAATATTTCTCACATAATGTTCACCTTCATGAGACAGTATGCAGTCAGGTGCCAGACTCTATGGTCAAGTTCATAGCAAGGAATCAAACTTGTGACATGCCCTTGGTAGCTTCCTTAGGGCTTATGATGCATGGATCCAGACCTCACTGTGACTGTGCAGAAACCATGGTTCATCCATGTAAACTTGAGTCAAGGTCTTATTTGAGGCTCATGAGGCATCTGCTCCATATCTCTTTCAACCTTGACAGGATTTTCAAAAAAATTTTTGAAGGGTTTGGCTCAGAAAGATGATGTGCAGAGCCCATGATAATCATTAACCTGGATTCAAATGTTGGGAAATGCAGGTATGCCCCCATCTGTCTGTCTGTCTATACAAAACACTTTGTTGTTTCTTGTCCCTTTTTGTCTCCTGGGCCCTTTCAAAGATTCTCATTGGTCAAAAACTTCATCCCTGTAAGGATTTGTGGGGATGGGGGAAGGGGGAGGGTGTCAAGTCTAAAATCTTGTCTATGACAGTTACATATAACTGTTTACCTTACAAAAAACAACTCTCCATGGCCATTCAGTAGACAGTTCTCAAAAACAAAAAAATATGTGAAAAGAAGTAATTGCTTGTTACCTGCAATTGCTCATTTAACTTTTTACCACACAGTCCTGAGTTTTAACGACCCTGAGGAAGAAGCCTTTTGAAAACATTGTGGGAAAAGGAGAAAATGCTGGTAAACCAGCATTTTCTCCTTTTCCAACAATGTTTTCTATCCTATCAAAGACAAAAATACATCACTAGAGCCACATTCATTTTGTCATCTGCAAATGTTTCAATTTGGTCAAGTACAAAAAATGTCATTTGGTGAAGAGTTAACCCTGTTATTTTACATACATTTCAAGAAAGTCTAGGTGACAATTTTGCTAGTTTCTCACTGGTCCTAAGTTAACCTACTATCCATCTTTTATCTACAGATAAAGTGTGTTTCTTTTTTTTTTTATTTCAAAAGCAGTTTGACTCATTCTTGAAAGAAAAATAAAAACACATTTTTTCCATCATATATTTTCAGCCAGTGCCTTCGTTGAAAACCAACGTTTAAAACATGTGTTAGGATCATGTTTCGTAATTTGAAATTGTCATAGAATATTAATTTTATTAAATTGAAAATTAGTCACTTCTAAAGGATTGCCCCATTTATTTAGGTATAATAAAACTGCATGCAAAATGTTATCTCAAATATTTGTACATTTCTTTGTTCAAGAAGGGTTACAGGAATAATCTCCAAGCAGACTGCCTCTGTGAGAGAAACACATTTTCTCTTTTCATGATGACCTGATTGATAAAGCTGGAAACCCTTCAACGAATTACATAAAAGTTACACAATATTTGCACAAAGAAACAGTCAAGATTTTCAAACCCTTAACTCTTTACTGCATAATGCTCAGCTTTTAACAATCCTGGGAAAGATGCCTTTTCAAAACATTGTGGGAAAAGGAGAAAATGCTGGTAACCAGAATTTTCTCCTTTTCCCACAATGATTTCTACCCTATCAAAGAAAAATTGCACCATTTGAGCCACAATGAAATTGTCTGCTTTCAGTTTGGGCAAGGCTAAAATTTTGTCATCTGCTAAAGGGTTGAACTCTTACCCTATGACAATACTTTAAATCCATTCAAATTCAAAGCATTTTTACACAACAAATCAAATACTTCTAATATGCCTAAAATTGTCTACAGAAGAGAAGAAAACACTGTAGCAAAAGCAGACAATGTTGAATACCAACATTTACTTTTCCCATAATGTTTTCAAAAGCCTTTTACATCATGTTCATTGACACACATGATTGTGTGGTAAAGAGTTAAGTGTCCCAACAAAACATGCACTCTCTAAAACAGTCATTTTCAAACTGTGCAAGGCCCAAGACCTCAATATAATCATCTGACAATGTACAGCCAAGATCAGACTGCAATAAACCAATAGACCCAACTTACACCTTATTATTCAGACTTTGGACTCTTCTAAATCGAAAAATAAATGTGCAAGTGCAAATGAAGTAATTTCATTCAATGACAAACACAAATTTAACCCTATACCTGGTGACAAAACTTTAGCCTTGTCCAAATCAAAAGCATTTGCAGACGACAATTTCAGTGTGGCTCACATGGCGCAATTTTTCTTTAACTCTTTACCAAACGACAAAATTTTGGACTGATCCAAATTGAAAGCATCTGCAGATGACAAATGCAACTGAAAAATATAAATTTGTTTTGGGAAGGGTAGAAAACAATGTGGGAAAAGGAGAAAATGCTGGTTACCAGCATTTTCTCCTTTTCCCACAATGTTTTCAAAAGGCTTCTTTCTACAGGGTTGTTAAAAGTCGGGATTGTGTGGTAAAGAGTTAATAGGGTACCAACATTTTTTTCCTTTTTCCACAGTCTTTTCAACAGGCTTCTTTCCCAGGGTCGTTAAAATGCGGCACTGTGCGGTAAAGGGTTAAGAAAAGTTTTGAGAAAAGGTTAAGATTGGTGCAAGAAACCAGATTGAGAGTGGTGCAACAAGTGCATTATTATTATGCTTTTATTCTTCAAAAGGGGTCCCGTGTAGCCTATTGGTAAAGTGTACGACTCGTGACCTGGAGGCCCCAGGTTCGAGCCTCACTGGATCCACTACGTTTTTCATGGGAGTGTCCTTGGGCAAGACACTTCAGAGCCTAGTTCTGGTGAATATGTGAGCTGTTGCCGTGATATGACTGAAATATTGTTGAAAGTGGCAAAAACACCATTCAATCAATCAGTTTTATTCCTCAAAAAGCATATCATTATTATCCCAACAAAAGTTGCTTTAGCAGCCAATGTATGTCCCTATCTAACTGATGTTGCATCCACATTGTAAACTGTCTGAGACATTCTGGACAACAGCAGCCTTGTAACAGCATCAAAATTGGTGATTTTCACTGCCAAAGTTTTGATTTTATGTAATTGGCAATAAAGGGGGTTAACCCTTTACCACACAATCCCAATTTTTTAATGACCTTTATAAAGGAAGCTTTTTAAAACATTGTGGGAAAAGGAGAAAATGCTGGTAACTAGCATTTTCTCCTTTTTCCACAATGTTTCCTATCCTTTTAAAGACAAGTCCCATCATATGAGCCACATTCACCTTATTGTTTCCGAAAGCTTTCTATGTAGACAGGTCTAATACGTTGTTGCAGAGCTCCAGATAGAGGGAGTGATTTTGATTTCAAAGTTAACAAGCATTCTGATAGTATTGCATAGCAATACACAGTCCCCTACCGGCCATATGTATCGCTGGCATGTCAGTGAAATTTTTAAAGTCCAAGGCCCGTAAATGCGTCAAAAAGCAGTGGAGCGGGACGAAACTCGAACTTGATGTGTAAGTCATGGTGGTTGATGTACACACCAAAAATCAGCTCTATACGTGCAGCGTTTAGAAAAAAAGTGCGGAACAATGTTTTATCATTGAAATTTTGTAAGTCCAAGGTCCGTATATGTGTCAAAAAGCAGTGGAGCGGGAGGAAACTCGAACTTGATGTGTAAGTCATGGTGGTTGATGAATACACACCAAAAATCAGCTCTATATGTAGCAGCGTTTAGAAAGAAAGTGCCGAAAAATGTTATATCAGTGAAATTTTGTAAGTCCAAGGCCCGTAAATCCGTGAAAAACCAGTGGACCGGAACGAAAGTTGAACTTGATCTGTAAGTGATGGTGGGCGACTTACACACCAAAACACAGCTCAATATGTACCAGCGTTTAGAAAAAAATCCAGAAAACTGAATTGCTGGACTGACGGACAGACGGACAGATGGACAGACGGACAGACGGAGTGCGAACCTAAAGTCTCCTTCGGCTTTGCCGGTAGGGGACTAAAAATATTAATCACTCTCCACTAAATCCTATACTATGGACACTCATTAGAATCGTCTCAGTGAGACGATTCTAATGAGTACACACAACATATGCTCTGTCAGTCCAACAATTTTATGACCTCTGTGTCCGAGCCAACTTTACCAAAATAAAGCCTGAAGTTCTGAACAAACATGTTGGAGGATCCTAACATGATAATTCATGTTTATATTATCACAGGCTACTGAAACTCCATTCGTCTATTACGGGATAACAAAATTTTCCTTACCGCACACCATTACTATAAAAAGCACATTAGCAACTGCATCTATATGGTATATTATATGCAATATAGAGGCAGTTGCCAATTTGCTATTTATATAAGTAATGGTGTAAATGAAAATTTGAGTATTCCATGGTATACAGGTGATGCACCAAGTGCAAAAGTGTTCAATGAAAGACCAAGGAAAATTTTAGTGTTCTGTGATAGACCAATGCAGCTTCAAAGGCCTGTGATATTATAAACCATATAGACCTTACAGTTCGGGTGTTTGGCGAAGGCACTGCAGAGCACCAATCTCATTAGAGATCTGCTCCAACTTAAACATGGATCAGAGGGTAGCGTACATATAGTGGGTCATACACCATGATGATGTTAACACTTTACCAACAATTTTAGACTTGTCCTAAGCTGAAAGCATTTGCAGACGACAAATTCAGCGTGGGTTAAATGATGCAATTTGTCGCTGAAGAGGTAGAAAACATTGTGGGAAAAGGAGAAAATATTGGTCACTAGAATTTTCTTCTTTTCCCACAATGTTTTCAAGTTTTCTCTATCAGGGTTTTTACAGTTTTTTAAAGCTAAGGATTTTGGGGTTAACCCTTATCCTGCTAAATAAAAGAAATGAAAGTTTTAGCCGATTGTAAAAAACATAATTTTGCTACAGGAAAGGTATTCATTGGGAAAGATATTTCCGTATCAGACAGTGTAGATCCAAGATCAGACTGCACCTTCTGTGCAGTCTGATCTTGATCTACACTGTCTGCATAAGGACCTTGAGTTGCACTTAGCAGTTTAAGGGTTAAGAATTAAGCACTATGAAAGAGTTCTTCAGAAGGAACAAGTATCAATGAACCCCACCCACATTTGACTAGCAGCTGGCAGATTAAAAACATCACACATGTGGAAAAAACTTTTGGAATGGTTCAATTTTGGTACAGATATACAATGGTGCAAAATTTTTTGCAAACATTTTTTCTACAAGAGAATCTGTTATGCTGCAGTTTAAGCATCTCTAGTAATCAAGGGAAATAATTGTTTACAATCACATAAGTTATTTCTCTTTGACCATCATCGGGCTTTTTTCAGACAAAAGCCTAGCCAATAGGAATACTTTTGACAAATAAAAATTTTATCAGGAAACCTGAAAGGCAATGTCTTGAGGATCATTTATGGCAAATTGTAAAGAATTCCAACATGCAGTTTTTGAGCAGACGTCTTTATCTTTCATTGTTATTTTCTTAAACTGAGACCACATTTTTTTTCATTAAATCAAGCTCTTTGAAGGGATTTTGAATAGTACAATGGCAGGATCATTTCTGTGCAGTTAGTAAAAATTATATACATAGTAAAATTAGTGTTGCACCCCCTGTGTTTTTTACCGGGTTTGATTTTCTGACGTGAATGAGATAAAATTGGGTCGAAATTAGAATTTGGCTGCTGCATACACCAACACTCATCTTTTGCCCATAAAATGAACTGAACTGAGGTATCCCTTGACCTCATGGTAAGTGGGAATCTTTTGCCTAGATGTTGCTTTCAAATTTAAGAAAAACGAGAAGCATTTAAGTTTAGTTAAAACAGGCAATTTAATGTCGAAACAAAACTTACGACTGGTTGAAAGTGACCTGCAGAGAATGGACACACAAAATCAGACAATATTGCGTACTTCCACCCGGGGCATGCAAAACAGCTTGCAGTCTTTGTCTCACATCTCTCACGAGAGGTTGAAACAGCTCGATCAGTAGCTGCTGCCATAAGGTTACGGGATACCTCAGTTCATTCCATTTCAGAGACAACAGACTTGTTTGTTCTTGTATACAGCAGCCTGAGATTCTAATTTCCAACCCATTTCATATTATTCACGCCAGAAAATTAAACATGTTAAAAACACAGGGGGTGCAACACTAATTTTACTATGTATATTTTCAGAAGAGCACATGTTCAAACTACAAGCCAAGATGGATAGACAGTGTACACCAGAAAATCATCACCTAAGCACATTTGCCTTAAATTTGTCCTTTGGACAGCCCCCATAGCTCAGTTTAAAATATACAAGAGTTTAAACCAGGTCACTGGTTGGAATCCCCAGCTTGACCAGTTTCTTTCTGAGGACTGATGATAGTCATTGCAACAAGATTTATTCCTCTATCTCTGCTGATAGTTGTTTCGACGACTGTTGTGTGGGAAAGCCAGCAGTGGCTTGGGAAGAATACTGAACAAAGTACTGGTAAGAAACAAACTCTAGGAAAGCAAGGATAGGTGCATTTGGCTGCAGCAATAGAAGTGAAATAATGTTAAAAGCAGCATTTAAACACTATACACGCTGTACAGTCAATCAGTCAATTGCCCTTTTGGAAATCTTTGATCATAGTTAAAATCTACTTGAAAGATGCTTTATTCCTTTACCACAACACCCTGAGTTTTAACAAGCCTTCAAGAGATGTACTTTGAAGACATTACGGGGTAAAAAAAATGCTGGTTACAAAGCATTTTCTCCTCCGACAATGTTTTCAGGCCTTTCATAGAAAATATCAGTAATTTTTTCCACAATAACTTTGTTGTCAGCAAATGCTTTCATTATTTGGATGAGTCTAGGATTTTGTTGGTTGGTAAAAAGTTAAATATCTTTAAAAAGCAAACAGAACAATGTCTAATATCGTATCTATTACAGTCATAATATTATGTACCAAAAAGCTGTTTTTGAGCACCGATAAATCCTTATGATACTGTACAGTTTAACCCTTCACAAGTCAATCCCGAGTTTTAACTAGCCGTAACAGAGAAGGCTGTTGAAAACATTATGTAAGAAGGAGAAAATACTGGTAACCAGCATTTTCTCCTTTTTCCATGATGTTTTCTACCTTTTCACAGACATAATTTGAACCAAGTTTGATTTGTTGTCTACTGAAGCTTTCGACTTGGATAGTCTATAATGCTTGCTTTTAGGCATTAAAAACTAACAATATATAGGGACTAAATGTTAGCTTTTCACTTTTCATTTTCGAAACCCAATGCTTCAGTTCTTGTCTATCATTTTCACAGTTCACAGAAATAAAAGAAATTGGGTGTTGTTTGTACAAGATTAGACTGCATGTTCTGTTAAGTCTGATCTTTATCTAAACAAAGAAAGTTCAGGAGTGGAAGGCTATTGTAAAATGTTTATATGAAATTTTACCCTTCACCAAAGGACAAAATTTCAGACTGATTCAATTCGAAAGCATTTACAGACAACAATTTAGATGTGGCTTAAATGATGTAATTTGTTTTTGATGGGGTAGAAAACATAGTGGGAAAAGGAGAAAATGCTGGTGACCAGCATTTTCTCCTTTTCCCACTATGTTTTCAAAAGTCTTCTTCTTTAGGGTCGTTAAAACTCGGGATTGTGTGGTAAAGGGTTAAGCCCTTGGAGCACCATTAATAAGCGTGATGGACATTTCCAGTTTCAGCTTAGAAAGAAGACCCAAATAAATGCAGTTTCAAGATTGCTTTCATCCAGAATTTCAACCCTAAAGCAAAGCAGAGAGTGTTGATCAAAGATCAGACTGCATAATTTGTACAGTCTAATCTTGAAGACAAAGATACTTATAATGTAACATCATGGGGCTAATTTGTCTGTTTTTCTGTTAAGTTCATAGGGCTTTTGTCTTATGCGGCTTTTGTCAATACCCCAATCTGGATCTACACTCTCCCACAAAGACAAATATAGTCCCAAGTTTTAACGACTGTGAGGTTTAATGATTGATCGAATGGTGTGTTACACTGCTCTCAACATTTTTTCAGTCATATCAAGGTAACAGCTCACAAATTCATGTATTTCCTGGGTTTTACCAGTACTAGGCTAGGGCTCTGAAGTGTCTTGCCCAAGGACACTCCCAAGAAAGACCTAGCGTATCGGTGGGGCTTGAACCCTGGACCTCCAGGTTATGAGTCCCACACTTTACCTCTGAGCCACGCAGGACCCCTAAATGACTGTGAGGAAGAAGGCTTTTGAAAACAATATGGGAAAAGGAGCATCTGCGGACGATAATATCAATGTGACTCACATTAAAATTTGTTCTGGGAAAGAAAGAAAACATTGTGGGAAAGAGAGAAAATGCTGGTAACCAGCATTTTCTCCTTTTCCCACAATGTTTTCTATTGTTTAACTCTTTACCACACAATCGCGACTTTTAACGACCCTGAGAAAGAAGCCTTTTGAAAACATTGTGGGAAAAGGAGAAAATGCTGGTAACCAGCATTTTCTCCTTTTCCCACAATGTTTTCTTTCTTTCCCAAATCAAATTTTAATGTTTTAGTCACATTGATATTGTGCATCCACAAATGCTTTGAATTTGGACAAGTCTAAAATTCTGTCATATGGTAAAGGGTTAAAAGACAATTTTGTTCATTTCAGCCAAATTAAATGATTTGTAGTCTGCAAATGCTTTTAATTTAGAACAGTGAGAAACTTTGTCATTTGGTAAAGGGTAAGGGTTTTAAGATCAGTTGTATGGGAGACACATGTAATTTACTGCAGAAATACTTTCAGTATGTCACCCTACAAAAAAGATCTGTGAAATCAAATCTGGTATTTAGGATGAATGACTTAACTTTTAAGATCGTTTTATTTGATAACAAATTATTTCAATTTCTATGGCCTCCATAGCAAAAAAAAAAATGTTCTTGTTGAATGGGAACAAATGTATCTCATTCTCTCTAAAAAAAAAATAATCAGATCTTTCTCCATAATAAGAAAAAGATCGAAAGATCCCAAATATAAATTTCAAAAAAACCAAATGCTGAGATTCAGGGACCCTTAGGAAATGCACAATTGAAAACATTGTGGAAAAAGGACAACATCATGGTAACCAGTATTTTCACCTTTTCCCACATTTTTTACTTTTTGGAACACAATCTCCACCATTTTAGCCACATTTATCTAGTCATCTGCGAATACTTTGAATTTGTACAAAGTTTATTGTTTGGTAAAGAGCTAACTCTTTACCAGGTGACAAAATTTAACTCTTTACCAAACAACAAAATTTTAGACTACCATAGTCCAACTTGAAAGCATTTGCAGACACAAAATAAATTTGACTGAAAAACTGAAATTTGTTTTGGGAAGAGTAGAAAACATTGTGGGAAAAGGAGAAAAAGCTGGTTACTAGCATTTTGTCCCAATGTTTTCCATAGGTTTCTTTCTCGAGGTTGTTAAAAGTCAGGATTGTGTGGTAAAGAGTTGAGACACATCTACATTGGAATCACTCCCAGACTAAAACTTAACTCTTTACCAAACGATAACATTTTAGACTAGTCCAAATTGAGAGCATTTGCAGACGACAATAAATGAGACTCAAAAATTGAAATTCGTTCTGGGAAGGGTAGAAAACATTGTGGGAAAAGGAGAAAATGCTGGTTACCAGCATTTTTTCCTTTTCCTACAATGTTTTCAACAGGCTTTTTTCTCAGGGTCGTTAAAAGCCGGGATTGTGTGGTAAAGGGTTAAATGCAAGTCACTTCATGGGATTCATGTGTGAAAGGATAACTTTTTAGAAAACATTCAAGGAAAATTTAGTATTTACCTGTATTTTCTCAACTTTTCACAATATTTTCAAAAGCCTCCCTGCAAAGGATCTTTAAAACAGAAGAATGTTTGATATAGGGTTAAAGCGATCAATTAGATAGAGGAGAAAATGCTGAAAAGCAGGGCCTGTATTCACCAACCAGTTTTCAGAACATTCCTTGCCTTCTTTTCAAGAATCTTCTAAATTTGAAACTAGCTCAACTTTTGATTGGCTAACTCATTTGGTTCAGCCAATCAGAAGTTGTGTTACTTTCTTTAACCTGGATTTAGACTACAAATGAAATTAAGAATGGCTAGAGTTAATACAGGCCCAGGAAGCTGTAAATGAACCATCAATAAATGGAAGCTAGAAGGATAGAGAGCCCAATTACACAGATTGTGGGATCACAATGGGTCACCATGAGCAATATTTGCTCAGGGTAGCTAAAAAATCTCCAGCTAATAATCATCTTTATAGGAGGGAAAAAATCTCTCAACAGGAAATAACAGCACAGATATTGAACTTGTAGACATATATTTTAAAGCAGCCTTATGCAGTATCTGATCTGTATTGGAAATTGTGAAGTTTAGCCTGTTTCCACTCATTGGTGATTTGCATCACATCTTACTGATTCCTTAACCCTTTAACACATTATCCGAAGTTTTAATTTACCCGAGGAAGAAGCCTTTGAAAACATTGCGGGAAATGGAGAAAATGTTGGTAACCAGCATTTTCTCCTTTTTCAACAATGTTTTAAAACCTTATCAAAAACAAATTCTGTCATATGACCAACATTTAAATTGTCGTCTGCAAATGCTTCCACTTTGGACAGTTCTGAAATTTCATCATATGGTAAAGAATTAACTCTTTACCACAAAATCAAATTTTAGACTTGTTTAAATTGAAAGCATTTGAAAAGAAGACAAAAATGAATGTGACTCAAAATTTAAAATTTGTTTTTGGAAGGAAACATTTTCTTCTTTCTACACAATGTTTTCTCCACTATCAGAAGCAAATTTGAGTCACATTTACTTTGTCGTATGTGATATCAATTTGGACATGTCTACAAAGTTGTTGTTTTGGTAACACATAATGCTTTACCAGATGACAGAGTTATGGATCACTCCTCACAACTCGGCCGATTCCGTACCTACATCTAACCTCGTCCGTAGGAGGCTTCCATTTTGAACTACCAATCGCATGATCTTAAACATGGCAGCTCCCCTGTAGATCGCTTAGCAACGATATGAACAACGACAGTGAAGTTATTCACTTTTATCGATCTATCGATGAATGCTCCTGATGGAACTGATAAACCACGCTAAAAATTGAATGTACAAACTGTTTGCCGACTGAAATATTCTTAGATAGACAATGATAGAAACTTTACTCCTGTTTTCTTTTTTAAGAGGAGCCTTACAATTTCAATAACGGTAAAGCGGTGTGCTTCCAGAGACGTGCGAAATGTACCGTGTAGGTGCATATCAAGCTATGTGATACAGCCTCAGGATTTGATCACCGGATCACCTGAGGTATGCCGAATGAGTTATGGATTTGTCTATAATGAACGTGTTTGCAAACAACGAATGAGTGACGCCGCAGAAAAAGGGGGTAAATGCAACTCTGATCCATTATACCAGGCAGGTCATCGGATAACTACGATCATTTACAGCCGACAAAATAAATGTGGCCAAAATTATGGAACTTGTCCTTAACAGCTTCGGAAACATTTTTTAAAAAGGAGAAAATGCTGATTACCAGCATTTTCTCCTTTGTCCACATTAAAAAAGCTTTGTTCCTTTGTGTCTTGCAAACAAGGGGTTGCTTGGTAAACGGTTTGACTCTTGACTAAATGACAAAATTGTAGACTAGTTCAAATTGAAAGCATTTGCAGACAACACTATAACTTGTAATTTGTTTTGGGAAGGGACAGTAGAAAACATTGTGGGGAAAAGAAGAAAATGCTGGTTACCAACATTTTCTCCTTTTCCCAGAAGGTTTTAAGAAACTGTCTTTCTCAGGGTCTTCAAAAGTCAGGATTGTATTAAAAGTCAGGATGGTAGCTCAAACCAAACCCCCCCCCCCCCCACACACACACACACCTGCAACAATTTAGCTGCAGATGACTCTTAAAAAATATCATTTGAAACTTCACACTTCACCAAACAATCCTGAATTTGAACAACTTGAGCAACCTTGAGAAAGCAGGCTTTTGAAAACAATGTGGGCAAAGGACAACATGCTGGTAACAAACATTTTCTCCCTTTCCCAGTGGTTTTTTTCCCTTTTGAAAGACATGTCTTTCCAGTTTTTAGTTGTCTTTTAATAATTTTGTCGTCTGCGAATGGTTCCAAGTTGGATTCAACCAAGATTTTGTCATTTGGTCAAGGGTTTAAGAGAAAGATGATTTAACATGGAAATAGGTCTGTAAATAGAAACAAGAAAAATATTGCTGCAAAAGGGAACTACTGCTTATTACAATAATTATTTTTCCTTATGCCACAATGTGTCAAAAAGTATTCTAAAAAAGTCCACTGTACACTTAGAGGTAATGAGTTAACCCAACTATTTTTCCTTTTAACCCTTAGGCTACTTTGCGCCACTTATGGACCCCTTGCAGACAGTGCAGATCAAGATCAGACTGCACAGAATGCAGTCTGGTCTTGAATCTATACTGTCTGATAAGCAGATGTTTCTCCATAATCTGCATAACTTTGAAATGTCAACATTTTGGTTTTTACAATCAGCTTGAAAGTTTCATTTAAGATATTTAGCATGATAAGGGTTAATGATTGTTTTTTAGAAATAAAGAAACTCCTCCAGACAAGCTTTCTAGTTGTATGAGAAGTATAATCAGCCAATCAAAAAGCAAGTCTTGTAATTTAGAAATATTGATAAAATATATACAAACTTCGGTGACTTGTCATGTGCGACAGATAAAAATTATGGGCAAAAGCAGTCAACTGCATGTCAATCAAAATATCAGAACTGTTTAACCCTTTACCACACAATCCCGAGTTTCAATGACCCTGGGAAATAAGACTTTTGAAAACTTTGTGGTAACCAGCATTTTCTCACAATGTTTTCTAACCTTTCAGAAACAATTCCAGTCAAATGACCCACATTTAATTTGTCGTCTGCAAATGCAAATATTGCCATGTGGTAAAGACCATGCAACAAAAATACAGACTTGTCAAAATTCAAAGCATTAGCAGATGACAAATCAAAAGTCGCTGAAATCGTGATTTCTGTATTTGATAGGGCATTTTCTCCCTTTCCCCAAATGTTTTCAAAAGACTTCTTCCTCAGGGTCAATGATACTCAGAATTGCGTGGTAAAGGGTTAAATACTACTGATCAGATTGAATTCTTGAGAGAGACTTGATTGTGTTTTTTTCATACAGTCAGCTGTAAAATTCCACTGACAGACACTTCCTGGAGAAGCATCTCCCATTATTACTCTTTCCTTGATCCAGACTTATTAGATACATAGCCCTCCCTGTTTGTTCCCCAAAGAATTTTCTGTGACTTAATCTGATGGAATTAAGATTCTATAAACTCAAGTACACGGAGTAACATACTGTAAACTCCGTCAAACACCCAGTTTTCTTTTCATCTCCATTCATCTAACTATCAGTTCTAATCCCACTGTATATCCACCATTCCATGAATCCTCATCTATCCATCCAAATACCCACCAAACCCATCCCCATCTATACACAAATCCATCCATCCATCAATTCATGAAGGCAAAATCTGCATGGCCCTGTGGTTAAAATATTAGACAAGAAATTCAGATGTCCAAGATTTAATCCCCACTAGCAGCACAGGGTTTCTCAAGGGAGTGACCATGGGCAATGCAGCCCAGAGCCCAAGCCTAGTCCTGAGTAAACCCAAGAAATAGTAATAAGTAAGCCATGATTTAACAGTAATAAGTAACCCTTTAGCACACAATCCTGACTTCTAATGACCCTGAGAAAGAGGCCTTTTGAAAACATTATGGAGAAAGGAGAAAATGCTGGTAACCAGCATTTTCTCCTTTTCCTGCAATGTTTTCTACCCTTTCCAAAAGAAATTTCAAATTTTCAGCCACATTTATTTTGTCGTCTGCAAATGCTTTCAATTTGGACCAGTCTAAAATTTTGTCGTTTGGTAAAGAATTAACAGAAATAATGCTGAAAGAAGGATCATTCTATCAATCAATGCCTTCATTCATCAACTCATGTATCCATTTATCAAATCATTCATCCCTTTCCATTCATTCATACACTCGATGTATACATGCATGCAAAGTATCTAAAGCAACATTGGGCTGAATGAGAATAGACCCAAGATTACACTGCATATTCTGCAGTCTGATCTTCAATTACCCTGTTCATGAAAGCATTTCAAGTTATGCTTAACCCTCAGATTAACACATTAAATCTTGAACCAGGCAGCAGACAGCACTCAAAATCTTCCTTGTAAATATGAAACATTTACCAGACCATATTTTGGACTCATTCATACTGAAAGCATTTGCAAATGACATATCAAATGTGGCTCAAATGACAGAATCTGTCTTTCAAAGGGTAGAAACATTTTCTCGTTTTTCAACAATATTTTTAAGAAGCTCTTTCCCAGAGTTGTTAAAACTCAAGATTGTATGGTAAAGGGCAAATATCAACTATCACATTAAGTTTCTTGCATTTAACTCTTATTCTGGTAAATAAGTTCAATAAAACTTTCAAGCCAATAGTAAGAACCCGAATAACGTTCTTTCAAACTTATGTTTTGGAGAAAAGTATTTCCTTATTGGACAGTGTAGATCAAAGATCTAACTGCACGTTCTGTGCAGTCTGATCTTGACCTACACTGCATCTGCAAAAGGTCAGCGAGTCATGCTTAGCAGCTTAAGGCTTAATAAAAATATTTTGATTTTAACTATTCATTGAGAAGTCTGGACCAAGTCAACATAAGATCAAAGATCAGACTGCATTTATGTACTGGCTGATTTTGTTCTACACTCTCTGTGCTACTCTTTACCAAACAACAAAATTTTAGACTCATCCAAATCGAAAGCATTTACAGACGACAAATTAAAGGTGACCAAAATGACGAACTTTGTCCTTGATAGCGTTTTTCCTTAGGGTTGTTAAAAGTCCGGATCATGAGGTAAAGAGTTAAATACCATGGACTGGACGGATATTGTACCAGGAGGATTAACACAGCAGTTTTTTTCTCATACAAAACCCAATAAAACCTTATCCTACAATATTTCATTCCTAATCAGAAACTAACAGATGTGGGTACAGAAACTAACAGATATGGATGCTAAAACATAATAAGTTATCAAAAGAAAAAACATTTACATAAGTAAAAGATAATACTCTAAGAATATATTACATCAGACAGATGGTCAGCTGTCTGCAAAACCCCATTGAGAAAAACAGATAAAACATATTACAACAAGTACCTTTAATCTGTTTAGATCCACTCCGCTAAAGCTCACTCACACTTGCACAGCATTACAAAGGATAAAATCACGGATAAACATCAAGCCTACACAAATCAACAATCTAATAAATTTTCCCTCAAAAAAGCAGCTTCTAGTCCAGGCTCCTGAAGATCGTTTACAAGATCACCAATAATATTGAATCTCTCAATAACTACATAACTGTACTGTGATAATCAAACTCAATTACCTTTTCTCAGTGATGCTGTTATTTTACAATCAATTTTGTCACCAATAATCTCCCCTCATTTCATGTTCTTTGCTGTTACGCTCTGTAGGGTCTATTTATAGTAACACTTGTACCGTCTGCTTTCCTGAATCTATCAAATAACTCTGTTGAAATACTGATGAAACCTGGTGGAATTGTTAAAAAAACAATCCAAGAATGAAAGTCATTTTAACCCTTTGCCACACTATCCCATGTTTTAACGACCCTGAGTAGAAAGGTTTCTGAAAACATGGTGGAAAAAAAGAGAAAATGCAGGTAACCAACATTTCCTCCTTTTTTCACAATGTTTTCTATTCTTTCTTAGACAAATTATGATATTAGGACCACACTTAATTTGCCGTCTGCAGATGCTTTCAATTTGGACAAGGCTAAATATGCTGTGTAGTACAAAGTAAGTCTTAACCAAACAATCTCCCTGTTTGCATGACCCTGAGGAAGATGGCTTATGAAAATATTGAGGGAAAAGGAGAAAATGCTGGTAACCAGCACTTTTTCTGTCTATTTTCCACAATCTTTTCTATCCTTTCATAGACAATTTAAATTGTCAAATTTAATTTGTTGTCTGCAAATGCTTTGATATTGGGCAAGTCTACAATTTGGTCGTCTGGTAAAGAGCTAACAAGGTCAAGGAAGAGAAGAGAGTACAAACAAAGTATGGCGTGATTAAATGATTGACAACACTTTAATATCAAATGTTATATGCTTTTCTATACAGATAGTAGCAGTCAAGAGCAATATTACTTTTTTAGCACAATGCTGCAAAACTTATTTACCTCTTTACCACATGACAAAAATGTAGACTTGTCCAAACTGAATTCATTTGCAGACAGTTCAAATGTAGCTCAAATGACGGGATTTGTTTTTGATAGTGTAGAAGACATTGTGGGAAAGGGAGAAAGTGCTGCCTACCAGAATTTCCCCCTTTTCCCACAATGTTTTAAAAAGCTTTTTTTTCCAGGGTCATTAAAAGTCGGGTTTTTTTGGTGATGGGGTTAACTTTTTTTCCAGGGTCATTAAAAGTTGGGATTTTTTTGGTAAAGGGTTAACCCTTTACCACACAACCAGAGTTTTAATGACCCTGAGATGCCTTAACCCTTTACCACACAATCCTGACTTTTAACGACCCTGAGAAAGGAGCCTTTTGAAAACATTGTGGGAAAAAGAGAAAATGCTGGTAACCAGCATTTTCTCCTTTTCCCCCAGTTTTCTATCCTTCCAAAAATGAATTTCAATTTTTGAGTCCTGTTTACTTTGTTGTCTGCAAATGCTTTGAATTTGGACAAGTCTAAAATTTTGTCGTTTGGTAAAGAGTTAAGATGCCTTAAGAAAACATAGTCGGAAAAGGAGTAAATGCTGGTAATAAGCATTTTCTCCATTTCCAGAGATATTTTTTACCCTATCAAACACAGAAATTACCATTTGACTTAAATTTAATTATCCATCTGCAAATGCTTTCAATTTGATCAAGTCCAAAATATTTATCATGCAGTAAAGATTTAACCATTTACTACACAATCCCGACTTTTAACGACCCTGAGAGAGAGGCCTTTTGAAAACATTGTGGAAAAAGGAGAAAATGCTGGTAACCAGCAATTTCTCCTTTCCCCACAATGTTTTCAATTCTTCCCAAAATAAATTTCAATTTTTGAGTCACATTTACTTTGTCGTCGGCAGATGCTTTGAATTTGGTCAAGTCTAAAATTTTGCCGTTCGGTAAAGATTTAAAAACCTTTATCAGACAACAGAAAATTATACTTGTCCATAAAGAAAGCATTTTGCAGAGAAAAATTCAATGTGGCTCTAAAACGTTGTAATTTGTCTTTGATAGGGTAAAAACATTGTTCCTTTTACCACAATGTTTTCATGAGCCTTTTTCCTCAGGGTCGTAAAAACATGGGGTTGTTTAGTAAAGCGTTACACATTAAAAAAATTCAGTTATCATAAAATCAATTGTCAAATTTTGTTACTCACTTAACTCTTTACCATGCAATCCCAAGTTTTCAAAAACCTGAAGAAAGCTTTTTGGAAACTGTGGAAAAAGGGAGAAAATGCTGGTAATTGGTATTTTCTCCCTTTCCAACCAAGTTTTCGGAAGATATGCCCTTCAAAGGAGAAATCTAATAATTTGAGACATTATACTGTATCTAATTTTGTTGCAAACCTCTTTCATTTGGACAGGTTTAAAATATTGTCCTTTGGTAAAGCATTAACCCTTCACCAGACAAAAAAAAATTAGCCTTGTCCAACTTGAAAGCATAATTGCAGATGACAATTCCAATGTGGCTCAAATGGTGCAATTTTTCTTTGATTGGGTAGAAAACATTGTGGGAAAAGGAGAAAATGCTGGTTACTTGCATTTTCTCCTTTTCCCACAATGTTTTCAAAAGGCTTCTTTCCCAGGGTCGTTAAAGGGCCCTACTGTTCGGTAAAGGTGAAGGCTTCTTTTCTGCAATCAAGATTCTTATAGCTATTTAAACTGTTCTGCAGAACCGAAACTGTTGTTTGGTACCTACACTAAGATCAGACTGCAGAGAATGTGCTGTCAGATCTCTGATTTACATGGTCTGATCTTTTATTTTTTGTTTAGTTAAAACCAAACAATTTATTCATCTGCATCAAGATCTAACTTTTCTTTCCTAACATTTATAATTACAGGGCTTACGTGTTAGTTTACATCTTATTTTGTAAGAAACAAGTTCTTACAGCTTCGATCAATCATTAGTGATGATTGCTCCTGGAAATCTACTCTTTTCCAGATTAGAAATTATTAGTCCTATCCAAATTCAAAGCATTTGCAGAGGACAAATTAACCCTTTCCCAAATGATGAATTTTTAGACTGGTCCAAATTGAAAGAGTTTGCAGAGGACATTTTTAAATTTGATGAAAATGACAGAAAGTTCTCATTAAGGGTAGAAAACACTGTGGGAAAAGGAGAAATTGCTTGTTACGAGCAATTTCTCCTTTTCCCACAGTGTTTTCTAAAGACCTGTACTGCAGACACGTGAAAACCAGGGCTTGTTTGGGAAAGGGTTAGACGGGTCTGAAATGATGGGATTTGTCTTGAAATGATAGAAAATATTGCAGGAAAAAGGAGAACATTCTGTTGACCATTGTTTCCTTTATTTCAACAATGTTTTTATGTTTACCATCATTTCCTTGTACTTCAACAATGTTTTTGAGTCTTCTTACCTAAGAAATATTTTTGAAATTGACAAGAGGTTCAGGATGGAAGGGGACACAAAATGTGACAGAAAAATGGGTGGATAAACAGTCAACTCTTAAAATACAACATGTGTCCCCGAAATTAATGCACTGGGTGGAGACATAATTATGTTAACCCTGTATCAACAATCTGGGGTTTAATGACCCTGATGTGGACGGTCTTTGAAAACATTGCGGGAAAAGAATGCTGGTAACCAGCATTTCCTCCTTTCCCATAATGTTTCCTGCCCTTTCAAAGACAAATCTCTTCATTGGAGTCATGTTTAATTTGTTGACTGCAAATGCTTTCAATCTGCATAAGTGCAAAATTTTGTTGTTTGGTAAAAAGATACAGGATCAAACCTCAAACTGCTAAATGTGTCTCAATGACCCTCCGTGTAGACAGTGTAGATCAAGATCAGATTCACAGAACATGCAAGGAGATAATATCTTTCCCCAAAAATACCTTTGAAATAGCAAAATTTGGATCTTTACTGTCAGCTTGAAAGTTTCATTTCACTTATTTAGCAGGAGATTGGTTAAAGCAAAAACTTTGGGCTTTCCAGGATGCTCAGACCAGGTCACAATCCCTCACTAAACATCATACCAAGTAGATCAGAATTAAGACTGCAAGTATTGTGCAGTCTGATCTTAATCTACATTATCTTCAGTGGTAACTTATATTACAATTAAAGATCTAAGGGTTATTTAGACACCTGGACAGAGATAAGTTAAATCAAAACCCACAGTAAACTCCCTCATGAAAAGCAAAAAACAACTAATTTTCTCATTTCATATGATTAACTCTTTACCACACGACAAAAAACGTAGACTCTTCCAAATTCAAACCATTTGCAGACGACAAATGTGACTGAAAAATTGAAATTTGTTTTAGAAAGGGTAGAAAACATTGTGGGAAAAGGAGAAAATGCTGGTAACCAGCATTTTCTCCTTTTCCCACAATGTTTTCAAAAGGCTTCTTCCTCAAGGTCGTTAAAACTCCGGATTGTGTGGTAAAGGGTTAAATCCCTTACATTACCAGAGAAATATTGGCTATCCTTTTGCCCCTTTTATGGGATTACAGTCGAAGGTTACGGCACTTAAAGGTTCCTGATTCACCAATAACTTGTCACACTGATTACTGGCTCACTGGCTCCCCAGTATTCTAATCCTTTACAACAGGATACTGTCCTTTCCCTGTGATTTCTTCTCCTTGGGATTTTCCTATCTTTGTACATCTTTTACTGAAAGTATTCCAAGGAAATCTTGTCACTTACTCCTTTCTTGATCCTTTACAAACAATCCTTTGATTTCATGATCCTGAAGAAGGTGTTTCAAAACATTGTGGAAAAAGGAGAAAATACCGGTAACCAGCATTTTCTCCTTTTTCTACAATGTTATCTGCCATTCCAGGGACAACTCCCATCATTTTAACCACCACTCATTAGTCGTCGGCAAATGCTTTCAAAATGGACAAGTCTAAAGTTTTATTGTCTGGTAGGCGTTTATTCATTAAGCACTACATACTCTCGACATTTTCAGATAGTAACACCCCAGAATGTCTGTGAAGTCCAATCTTTTATAATGTTTTCCAAAAGCAACTTAACCCTTATCCTGCAAAATAACTTAAATGAAACTTTCAAGCCGATGGCAAAAACCAGTATGTTGGTATTTCAACGTTATGTAGGTTGGGAAAATATCTCATTATCGGACAGTGTAGATCCAAGATCAGACTGCACGTTCTGTCCAGTCTGATCTTGATCTACACTGTCCACAAAAGGTCCGTGGGTTGCGATTAGCTGCCTAAGGGTTAAGTTGCTTGCTCTACAGTAGGTTGCAAATAGATTTCATTTCAGCTATTTAAAAATCTTTACAAATCTCAAAATCTTGTTTCTCTGAAAAGACGGACTATAAAATTAAATACTGACAGAAAAAAACACAGAAACAAGAGGGTCATGATAAATTGCTCACCTGAGATTTCAGCATAATATTCATCACATATTTAAATCTTTTTATCACATAAAATCACCTCCAGTAGTGTATTAAACCCATGACTTATTTTCGATAATACACTAGTGTAGTATTGTTTTTTGGGTCCTGGTTCTGGAAAATCTGTAGTTATGAGCGCATGAAGCCAGTGAAACCAACCACAGCATGTGCAGGAATTTGTACCATTTTGCCATTTCACGGGAAAACGACGTCATTGTTGCTAAGGCACATACGTGTGAACAGCTTTATGGTTTTCATGTTTAATAACAACAGGAAATGCAGAAAAAAGTATCTAAATCCACTAAATTGTGGAAATCTGTCAATTTACTCACTCTATATAGACTGTTTCATTCAATTTTCATTCTACATGTCAGATCTATCTTCTTATGTATGTGCACAATCCAAACCGAATTACATTTGTAACATGGACCCATGAACGGCATGTAGCCTGAAGGTGAGGATGCAGGATGCTTGTTTGTCTGTCGTTTGTTCTATGTGATAAATAGAATCTTGCATTCTTGTTTATGTATTATCATTTTTATCAAACTCGTTGACTAAAATGTATTTGACGCTCGCCAAGGCTTGTGTCATACAGTTTTAGTCAACTCGTTTGATAAAATGATAATACATAAACACTCATGTAAGATCCTCTATATAAAGCATTTCTTGAATCATAGACCAGGGCCAATTTTTTGGCATAGCTGATTGTGCTAGCTTTTGACCTACTTTTTGGTACTGATAAAAAATGAACAAACAGAAACTTCTGATTGGTCAAAAATGTTAACATATTAATTCTAAGCGCCCCTGCCTATTTGTGGGCAAATTTACGCCATCTACTGTTTTTTAAAGATACTTCTTGTTATCTTTTAGCTTAGTTATACTTGAATAATTTCATCAGAAGTCTATAATGTTGACAAATGTTTTTTTGTTCACAACATGTGAATTTGACTATGTACATTTTGTACTTGTCTAACAAAATATCGGTTCTGATCTATTAGGTTACATGTAACATATGAAGTCCTGAAACTCTAGGTCATTTGGTTAATTGTGACCTGGAGATTTTCACAGATTTTCAAATATAACTTGATTAACTTTTTACCACACCATCCTGACTTTTAATGACTATGAGGTAAATGTTTTGAAAACATTGTGAGAAAACAAGTAAATGCTGGTAACCAGCATTTTCTCCTTTTCCCACAAGGTTTGTACCCTTTCAAACACAGATCCCATCATATGAGCCACATATAATTTGTTGTCTCTCAATTTGGACAAGTCAAAAAAAAAAAAAAACCTGGGATATCTGGTATAGAGTTAAAGGATCAAATCCTGTAGATGGAGCCATCTTTGAACACAGGGACATACATGTTTGAACAACTTGATTCCATGCCCCTAAATAATGCCCAGAGAAATGTCATCTTTGACACCAAGGAAACAATTTGCACACCTGTGATAAATCACAATATATTTTGCAACATACGAAATAGCAGAGCTCTGTGGCTTGGTCCTGAACAATAAATTCTTCAACTTTACATGAAGACAAGCAAAATTAGATGAATTAATGTCCACTGTCTTGTACAAAACTTTATCAGAGAGTAAGAACAAAAGTGGCATGCAGATAGACAGACTGTGTGCAAAGTACCTAAAAAATTCAGAACAATTGTATAACAGGTAGCCCAAGAGGGCAAGGATCAACGTAGCCAGTATTTAAACACCGATAGTGTTTGAGCTTAAAAATGGTTAAGTTAAAAATATTCCAAAAATGTATAAGAAAAAAAATCTGAAGACTTGAAAATTACAAAAAACACATGTATATCTTCTGACCATTTCGAAAACATGTGTAAAGTTTCAAAAGGATAGGCATAAAGCTGCAGAGTAGTTGCACGTTTAAGGTATAAACTTTGACCCTCAAAGCACTGAATAAATGCATTGGACCTTTTTAACTCTTTACCAAATGACAAAATTTTAGCCTTGTCTAAATTGGAAGCATTTGCAGACAACAAATTTAACTCAAATGTTGGAATTTGTCATCAAAAGGTTAGAAAACATTTTGGGAAAAGGCGACAATGCTGGTTACCCACAATGTTTTCAATAATTGCTATTTCAAGGTTGTTTCCCATAGGATATGTAACAAAGTAGAAGACAGTGTAGATCTAAGATCAGACTGCATATTCTGTACAGTCTGATCTGGATTTACACTGTCTACAAAAACAACTTAATTTGGTTCCAGGGTTTAGGGCAGAAGACACTCTGATAGTGTTTGAGCTGAAAGGACAGCTAAGTGTAAAAATGTGAAAAAAGAAGTGATAAAAATCAATCTCAAGACTGTACAAAAGTAACACACATATCTTCAAACTATTTTTAAAACACCTGTAAAGTTTCAAAAGAATCGGCATAAAACTGTATGAGAAGTTGCACACACAAGGTACCTACACAAAATGGGGGACGGAACTCCAGGACCAAGGAAAACCAAATACCATGTCCCCTGTTTTTCTTTAACCCTTTCCCAAACAAGCCCTGGTTTTCATGTGTCTGCAGTACAAGTCTTTTGAAAACACTGTGGGAAAAGGAGAAATTGCTCGCAACGAGCAATTTCTCCTTTTCCCACAGTGTTTTCTACCCTTTTTGAGAACTTTCTGCCATTTTCATCAAATTTAAAATTGTCGTCTGCAAAATCTTCAATTAGGACCAGTCCAAAATTTGTCGTTTGGGAGGGTTAAAAAGGTGGGAGACAAAAATGTAAGCCTAATGTTCTGCACATCAATCATTGCCACTTACTTAACCCTTCTTCCTCATGATTCTATGTCCCCCAAGAATAAGCTTTGAAATAATCATTAAAAACAATGTCACTGAGACAGGTTGGATATATAAGCACTTCAAACCTGCCTTGCTGCTGAGCTAGCTTTTACATTGATGCGGTTTGGTGTTTCTCTCTCTGTGGAAGTTAAGCAACATGCATTAGGTTAGTGCCTGGATGTGTGACCAGGCTGTTGCATGTCACATTTGGTGGCAGTGGTGAGATAATGACAACTGCCAGATTGGAGTTGCCTTACCCTCATGTTCCCCTGGTTTATTTGTACCCAAGTCTCAGGGTCGAAACTTCTCGTAGGGGGAAGTAATGTCACAGAGAGAGGTTGGATATATAAGCACCTCAAACCTGCCTTACTCTTGAGCTAGCTTTTACAGTGATTCGGTTTGGTGTTTCTCTCTCCGTGGAAGTTAAGCAACATGCATTAGATTAGTGCCTGGATAGGTGACCAGGCCGTTGCATGTGACAAAGGAATCGAATCCCATCAATTAAGCCACGTAAATTTTTTTTGTCTGCCAATGCTATCACTTTGTCAAAAGTTGTCAGTTTTGACAAGACTAAAATTACCCAAAGCCTTGTAATATGCGCATTACTATGTGGTAACAAGGCACCTAAAATAAAAAAAATGATAATTTATGAGCTTTGTACAGGTAAGTGTTGTTTACATCACCTTTTGAATTCATTTACTCTCTTTGGTTCCTTTTTGGAAGTGTTAATACATCTTTAACATGAGGCGGTACCACAGATAACAGGCTGAATCAATGATCTTGTCCAATACAACTCATCCATAATGCAACCAAAATGGAAACTTATGCATAAACCAAGAAAGATGACACAAAATAACACTTGACCGTAACACAGATATAGAACCTAAATGCCACACTGAATCAACTATTGGCAGTGTAAACCTTGGGGATGTCTATGACAAGGAACTTCTTGTGAACAATGAATCACAATAAGACAGCACAAAACATGCTGCCTGATCTTATATTTACACTGTAAAATTTGACAACAATGCACATCAACAGTTTCTAGTAAACTGCTGTACAAACAAAAATCAAAGTACTGAAAGTACTGACAGACTAGCGAATTTGATTGATTGACTGATTGTATGGTGTTTAACCCTATTTTCAACATCATTTTAATTATATAGCGGCTGCCAGTGCACATATCCATGCTTTCCTGGAGTATCTTTTACCAGTACTCCGCACAATATTCTTTCCAAGCCACTGGCTGCTTTCCCACATAACCACAATCGAAACTTGAGAGAGGAATGAATCCTGTCACAATGACTATCATCAATCCTCAGAAAGAAATTGGCCGAGCCAGGGATCGAACCAGCGACCTCCTGTTCTCATGGCCTGTATGCTAGTGACTGAGCTACTGGGTTGATACATGCTATTGGTTGACTATCATCCAGTTTAAGTTTAACCCTTAACCTGCTAGAAAAATTAAATGAAACTTTCAAGGCAATGGTAATATTGCTATTTCGAAGTTACATTTTGGAGAAAATATATCCTCTTATCAGACAGTGTAGATCCAAGAAAAGACTGCAGTTCTGTGCAGTCTGATCTTAATACACATTGTCCACAAAAGGTCACGGAGTTGCGGTGGTGCTGGTAAAAGAAACTCCAGGAAAGCATGGATAGGTGCACTGGCCTTCATGATATCACCAAAATAATGTTGAAAACGGTGTTAAACACAATACAATAAATAAGTCAATATCCAGTTGTGCAAGATGTAGTGGACTTTTTAACTCTTTACGAAACGAAATTCAAAGCTGTTACAGACCACAAATTCAATGTGGCTGAATTGATAAAATCTGGTTCCAAATGGGCAGAAAACAATGTGGGAAAAGAAGAAAATGCTGGTTACCAGGGATTCTTCCCCAGTGTCCTTAAAACTCCTGATTGTGTGGTAAAGGGTTAATATTCAAGACGTAAAATAACAGTTTAACTGTACACAATGATCTAAATAATGAATGACAGAAGGAATGATAAGGGTTCCCTGACCAGTGAGAGTTAATGCAGCTGGGATGTGCTACAAGTTACCTAGGTGTATCTATTTTTAGATTCATAATGTTACAGTGCTGTAGGAATAACTGATAATAGCCTGCTTTGCATAGGTCACTTAATTTACATATAAGCAAAGATCTTGTACCTTATAAATGACATCTTGTTCAGTCTATTACTTTGTAGGAAGACCTATTCAAATTGGAGTGGTAGAGATTTAGTAGTTTTTGTCAAAATTGTCATATATAACAGAATTAGAATTGCTAATAGAAAGAAGTATTTTACTGTGAGGCAGTATTTGGCAACTGTGGGTTTTTTTGTTTACTTTGACTCTGGGTCAATCATGATGCCTACAGACTAGCTTTGCTAGTCTAAAAATTAAGAGATGAGTTAGCAACACAAAATATACCCATACCCATGTGTATGCCCACAGATAGATGAAGAGACAGTCTAATTCCATTATTATGACCAAGACAACAATCTGTTTTACTGTGGCATAGTTTTTGGGACTTGAAAGATAACAACCGTAACCAGTACTTGCCGCTTTCCTCAAAATGTTTTCATAAGCTCTCAATACTGCATGGGAATAAAAGCACATATTACTGTTATACTTGGTTAACCCATCAACCGTTAACTCTTTACCAAACTACAAATTTTGGACTGATCCAAATCCAAACCATTTGCAGACAACAAGACTATCTCAAATAGTAGAAATTGTGTCTGAAAGGGTAGAAAAAATTGTGGAAAAAGGAGAAAATGCGGGTTACATTTTCCCATAATGTTTTCAAAAGCAGTCTTCCTCAAGATCATCAAAATTTGTGATAGTGTGGTAAAGGGTTAATATAGAGCATTTTCTCTTTTCCACATTTTTTTCCCAAAGTATTCATCTTAGAGGTTGGTAAAACTTGGTATATCATGGTATAGGGTCAAAGCACTTTAAATGAATACAACAGACTTTCTGTATCAGGAAAGCAGACCAAAATATTGAAATTTCAATGATGTTATTACCTGAATATTTCATGAACAAATTGATAGTGTAGATTCAAGATGACACTGCATGTTCTGTCCAGCCTAGTCTTGATCTACACCGTTTGTAAAAGGCAGACTGATTCTGAGGTACTTACAAAACAACTTATCCCTTTATCACAAAATCTTGAGTTTAAATGACCCAGAAGAAAGAGGGCTTCTGAAAACATTGTGAGAAAAGGAGAAAATGCTGATAACATGGCTTTTTTTCCCACTATGTTTTCAGCCCTATTGAAGACAGAAATTATTTAAACTACAATTTGTTGTCTGCAAATGCTCTCAATTTGATAGAGCCTAAAATAAAACAAGAGGGCCATGATGGCCCTGGGTCGCTCACCTTAGTAGAGTGCCTTAAAGGTTTTTCTTTAATTTGACCATGTGACCTAGTTTTTGACTGCAGGTGACCCAATTTCAAACCCGTATTTCATGAAGACAAACATTCTGACCAATTTTCAAGTCAATTGAGCAAAAAATGTGGCCTCGAGTGCCCTAAAGATATTTCTTTGACCTAGTGACCTAGATTATGACCCCAAGTGACCCAAATTTGAACTGGTCTTTGACTATATCAAAAGAAACATTTTAACCAATTTTCAAATCAAATGAATAATAAATGTGGCCTCTAGAGTGCCCACTAGCTATTTCTTTAATTTGACCAAGTGACCTAGTTTATGACCCCAGTTGGCCCAAATTCAGACTCATGTGAGATTTTACAAAGACAAACATTCTGACCAATTTTCAAGGCAATTAAGCAAATAATATGGTCTCTAGAGTGCCCACAAGGTATTTCTTTATTTTGACCTAGTGACTTAGTTTATGGTTCCAGGTGACCCAAATCCAAACTCATCTGGTATTTCATCAAGACAAACATTCTGGCCAAATTTCAGGTCATTTGAGCAATAAATGTGGCCTCCAGAATGCAAACAAGGTATTTCTTTAATTTGACCCAGTGAACTAGTTTATGACCCAAGTTGACCCAAATTAATCTCATGTGAGACTTTATAAAGACAAACTTTCTACATAATTTTCAAGGCAATTGAGCAAATAATGTGGCCTCGAGAGTGCCAACAAGGTATTTCTTTAATCTGACCTAGTGACCTAGTTTATGACCCAAGATGACCCAATTTTGAACTCAATGAAATTGTTGCGCTTAGATGGGCAAACAAACTTAGAAGAGAATCACTACATACCAAATATCAAAGCTCTACGCCTTCCAGTTTTAAAGAAGAATTTTAAAGTTTTCCTTCTTTGTTCCTATGTTCGAACTTGTGACCCCCGGGGCTGGGCCAGTTTTGACCCAGAGGCATCATATGAACAAACTTGGTAGAGGTCCACTAGGAAATGCTACATACCAAATATCAAAGCTCTACACCTTCCCGTTTAAGAGAAAAAGAAATTTAAAGTTTTCCTTCTTTGTTCCTATCTTCGAACTTGTGACCCCCGGGGCGGGGCCAGTTTTGACCCAGGGGCATCATATGAGCAAACTTGGTAGAGGTCCACTCTGAGATGCAACATACCAAATATCAAAGCTCCACACCTTTCGGTTTCAGAAAAGAAGAATTTTAAAGTTTTACTTCTTTGTTCCTATGTTCGAACTTGTGACCCCAGGGGCTGGGCCAATTTTGACCCAAGCAGCATCCTTGGAACAAACTTGGCAGAAGTCCACTAGGAGATGCTACATACCAAATATCAAAGCTCTATGCCTTCCCATTTAAGAGAAAAAAAAAATTAAAGTTTTCCTTCTTTGTTCCTGTGTTTGAACTTGTGATCCCCGGGGCAGGGCCAATTTTGACCCAAAGGGCATCATATGAACAAATTTAGTAGAGGTCTACTAGGCGATGCTACATACCAAATATCAAAGCTCTACGCCTTCCAGTTTTAGAGAAGATGATTCTTAAAGTTTTCCTTCTTTGTTCCTATGTTCGAACTTGTGACGCCCGGGGCAGGGCCAACTTTTGCCCCAAGGGCATCATATGCACAAACTTGGTAGAGATCCACTAGAAGATGCTACATACCACATATCAAAGCTCCATGCTTTCCTGTTTCAGAGAAGAAGATTTTTTCCTATGTTGGAAATTGTGACCCCCAGGGTGGAGCCAGTTTTGACCCCAGGGGCATCATATGGACAAACTTGGTAGAGGTCCACTAGGCAATGCTACATACCAAATATCAAAGCTCTATGCATTCCAGTTTCAGAGAAGATGATTTTTAAAGTTTTCCCTCTTTGTTCCTATTTTCGAATTTGTGACCACCCGGGGCAGGGCCAGTTTTCGCCCCAAGGACATCATATGAACAAACTTGGTAGAGGTCCACTAGGCGATGCTACATACCAAATATCAAAGCTCTATGCCTTCTAGTTTTAGAGAAGAAGATTTTTAAAGTTTTCCTTCTTTGTTCCTATGTTGGATATTGTGACCCCCGGGGCAGGGCCAGTTTTGACCCAAGGGGCATCATATGAACAAACTTGGTAGAGGTCCACTAGGAGATGCTACATGCCAAATATCAAAGCTCTACACCTTCAAGTTTCCGAGAAGAAAATTTTTAAAGTTTTCCTTCTTTGTTACTATGCTCAAAATTGTGACCCCCTGGGCGGGGCCAGTTTTGACCCCAGGGGCATCATATGACCCAAGGGGCATCATATGAACAAACTTGGTAGAGGTCCACTAGGAGATGCTACATGCCAAATATCAAAGCTCTATGCCTTCAAATTTCAGAGAAGAAGATTTTTAAAGTTTTCCTTCTTTGTTACCATGCTCAAACTTGTGACCCCCGGGGTGGGGCCAGTTTTGACCCCAGGGGCATCATATGAACAAACTTGGTAGAGGTCCACTAGGCAATGCTACATACCAAATATCAAAGCTCTACGCCTTCCAGTTTCAGAGAAGATGATTTTTTAAGTTTCCCCTCTTTGTTCCTATGTTCGAACTTGTGACCCCCGGGGCAGGGCCAGTTTTGACCCCAAGGGCATGATATGAACAAACTTGGTAGAGATCCACTAGGAGATGCTTCATGCCAAATATCAAAGCTCTATGCCTTCTAGCTTTAGAGAAGAAGATTTTTAAAGTTTTCCTTCTTTGTTCCTATGATGGAAATTGTGACCCCCAGGGCGGGGCCAGTTTTGACCCAAGGGGCATCATATGAACAAACTTGGTAGAGGTCCACTAGGAGATGCTACATGCCAAATATCAAAGCTCTACACCTTCAAGTTTCCGAGAAGAAGATTTTTAAAGTTTTCCTTCTTTGTTACTATGCTCAAAATTGTGACCCCCGGGGCGGGGCCAGTTTTGACCCCAGGGGCATCATATGAACAAACTTGGTAGAGGTCTACAAGGCAATGCTACATACCAAATATCAAAACTCTACACCTTCCAGTTTTTGAGAAGATGATTTTCAAAGTTTCCCCTCTTTGTTCCTTTGTTCGAACTTGTGACCCCCGGGACAGGGCCAGTTTTGACCCCAAGGGCATGATATGAACAAACTTGGTAGAGGTCCACTAGGAGATGCTACATGCCAAATATCAAAGCTCTACACCTTCAAGTTTCCGAGAAGAAAATTTTTAAAGTTTTCCTTCTTTGTTACTATGCTCAAAATTGTGACCCCTGGGGCGGGGCCAGTTTTGACCCCAGGGGCATCAAATGAACAAACTTGGTAGAGGTCCACTAGGAGATGCTACATACCAAATATCAAAGCTCTGCACCTTCTAGTTTCAGAGAAGAAGATTTTCAAAGATTTTGATTTTTTTTCTTTTTTGTTGCCATGGCAACCAGAGTTGTGGGTGGAATTCAATTCTTTGAACAATTTTGGTAGAGCTTCACCCAAGGAACATCCCTGCCAAGTTTCATCAAGATTGGCCCAGTGGTTTAGGAGAAGAAGATGTTTAAAGAAATTGTTGACGGACGACGGACGACAGACGACGGACGACAGATGACGGACGACAGATGACGGACGCCAGACATAGGGCGATCACAATAGCTCACTTTTAGCACGTTGTGCTAAGGCGAGTTAAAAACACAAAGGAAACAAAGTGGAAATACTGCAACTTAAGGAAGACAACTCTTTCATACTATGGAAAACATTATGGTGTAGGAGTAAGTGTTTGTTGCAAGCAACTGCTTTTTGTCCCACCATGCTTTAAAATTTGTTCACTACAGGGATGTTAAAACAGTTGATTTTGCAGGGTAATGGGTGGAACACTAAACAAATAAATAATTCATACTTAGACATAATCTAAATGAGATAAAAACCAGAAATCCTGGAAGAGTGTCATATGATCGAGCTCATCATCTCTAGCCAATATTTGTCAACATAATGACACTCAATATCTGCTGGCTGGCAAAGTTTGTCCTCACAGTAACAGATTTACCTCATCCTCAGATGACAAAATTTAATAATTTTCCAAGTTGAGGGCATTTGCAGACGACAAATAAACCATGGCAAAAAATAATGTCATCTGTCTCTGAAAGGGTAGAAAACATTGTGGAAAAAGAAGAAAATGCTGTTACAAGCATTTTCTTCAAAAAGATTTTCACAAGGATATCGGAACAACATGTGACTGTTTTGTAAAGCGTTCACTTCTGTTCTCAGTGTGACATACTACTGTTGTCTGTTCTGTAACAAAATCAATATTATAATATAACACTCAATTAGGCAAACAAAGCTTTTTAATCTTATTCTAAAAGTGATTTTATTACCTGATGAGAAACTTTCTAATTATATTGAAAGCATTAACCTTTAACCTTTTGGACAGCGATCGAAATGAAAATCGACATTTTCAGTCAGTATAAAAGAAAAAAAAAAAGATACTGAAATTACATGGCTGTATACTAGAGTAAATCCAAGATCAGATTGCATGAAAGCCATACTTTTGTTCAGTCTGATCTTAATCTACTGTCTCGATTCAATATATCTTACAAAATATTGACACTGTAGCCCAAGGATCAAACTGCAAAAAAACACAGGCTGATCATGATCCGCATTTCCTGGAAAAATGCTTAACCCTTTACTACTCAATCCAAAGTTTCAATGATCCCAAGGCAGAGGGCTTTTTAAAACATTGCCTGAGAAAGAGAGAATGATGGTAACCAGTATTTTCTCCTTTTCGCACAGTGTTTTCTCCCATTTTGAAGACAGAAATAATCTTTTGAGCTACATCGAGTTTATTGTCTTAACTCTTTACCACACGACAAAAATGTAGACTTGTCCAAATTGAAAGCATTTGCAGATGACAATTAACTCTTTACCACACAACAAAATTTAAGACTCGTCCAAATTAAAAGCTATCGCAGACGACAAAATAAATGTTACTCAAAGTCTGAAATTTAAATTTGAAAGGTTAGAAAACATTGTGGGAAAAGGAGAAAATGCTGGTTACCAGCATTTTCTCCTTTTCCCACAATGTTTTCAAAAGGCTTCTTCCTCAGTGTCGTTAAAAGTCAGTACTGTGTGGTATAGGGTTAATATGTGACTCAAATGAGGATATTTGCCTTTGATAGGATAAAAAACGTTGTGGGAAAAGGAGAAAATGCTGGTTACCAGCATTTTCTCCTTTTTCCACAATGTTTTCAAAAGGCTTCTTCCTCAGGGTTATTAAAAGTCATCATTGTGTGGTAAAGGGTTAAATGCTTTCAACTGTCCAAGAGTCTTCAAACATCTTTGTGTGGTAAAGGACTAAAGTTCTCCATTTTCAATGTGCATCTTCAACAAAACAATATATCTGGAATTTTCGGTTACTTTCTAACATTTAGTATGAACGTGTGTTCAAGAAATCAAAAGAAAAGGCGACAAAAAAACTATCTTTAATTTGAGGGGGTAGGGGTTTGAACTGGGTTAGGTTACGTATGCATGTCGAAATGCATAAATGGAAAAATAATTAAAGCATGATGTCTAAAAAAATGTTTTTTGAAATCAAGTCAAAAGTAATAGGGCTTTAGCCCTCATGGTCATAACCATGCAATCCCTGTAACCATATGCAGAATTTGTTGCGTAAACAAGAATAACTCATTATATGACTCCTTTTCCAAAACTGATCATTCTACTTTCTTCATTTTAAATCGGCTTTAACCCTAAAAATACTTTCATTAGGCACTCTTAGAATTAAGATTTAGTGCTTCTGAGATAATGAAATGGGACTAACTGCAAGAATATGCACCTGCTTCAAATAATTATGAACAGGGGTAATAATTTTTGTTTATCGCATGCAAAGATATCTTTTATGTACTTAGGCACTTGTAAGTATTAACTCTTTACCAAACAATCCTGAGTTTTAACGACCCCAGGATACGAAGCCTTTAGAAAACATTGTGGGAAAAGTAGAAAATGCTGGTAACCAGCATTTTCTCCTTTTCCCACAATGTTTTCTACAATATCAATGACAAATTACATCATTTGAGCTACATTTAAATTGTCGTCTGCAATTGCATTCAATTTGGACAAGTCTAAAATTTAGTTGTGTGGTAATAGGTTAATAGGAAAACATTATGAAGAGTATCCTGAATCCGATACTTTCTCTGCTCAATAACTTGGTATCTGCAACAATGTTTTCTGGCCAGATGTCCGTCAAACACATCAACTTAGCCCAGAATTGAGTCCAATTTTATATTTCTTCCTTCCATTTTATGGCAATTATTCTCAGTCAAATTTACTTGTAAAACCGTGGAACAATTATTTTACCAACAAGGTTTGATTTGATGGCATTTTATGACTATTTTTGGGGTATTTTTGTCAAATTGCCAAGTGACAGTACTGTTGTCCCTACATTCCTGGAGTTTCTTTACAAATGCTTGGATGTTTGGTGTTTAATGCTGTTTTCATCCTTATTTCACTGAAAACAGTCCACCTAACCACAGTGTTTCACAGAGTTTTTCTGTACCAGTACTATGCACAAAATTATTCCTTAGTCACTGGCTGCTTTCTTACCTTAATATTGCTAAAACAATGATTAGAATTGAGAAGGGAATGAACTCTGTTATATTATCATTAATCCTTGAAAAGAAACTGGCCAAGCTGTAGATTCAAACCAGTAACCGATCCTCTAGTTTCAAGTCTTGTACACAACCGGCAGCTCAGCTACTGAACTCCACTCTTTTACCAGTGCACAACAGCCCTTCAGAGCAACTCGCTTCATCCCTGAACAAAGGAAAAGTAGAGACAATTTTTCACCTATTTTAGAGGAATTATTATTATAATCTATGACACTGATCTTCATCAAACATTAATAATGGGATTTATCTGTCAAGGGTAGAAAACATTGTGGGGAAAGGAGGAAATACTGATTGACAACATTTTTTCCCTTTTCCAACAATGTTTTCAAAAACCTTCTCCGTCAGGTCATAAAAACTCAGGCTTGTGTGGTAAAGGTTAAACCCATTAGCACACAATCCCAACTTTTAATGACCCTGAGAAAGAATCCTTTTGAAAACATTGCGGGAAAAGGAGAAAATGCTGGTAACCAGCATTTTCCCCTTTTCACACCATTTCTATCCTTCCAAAAGCATATTTCAGTTTTTAAGTCACATTTATTTTGTCATCTGGAAATGTTTTCAATTTGGACTAGTCTTAAATTTTGTCGTTTGGTAAAGAGTAAAAGAAATTTGGCCTAAACATGGATTGAACTCGCAACCCCTTGAAAAATACCAGTATCACCACCTGCTTGAAGTAGTGCAGTTTGGCCTACCAGTGTTATCCAGAGATAAATGATGGAATTTGTCTACATTATGGTAGAAAACATTGTGGGGAAAGGATAAAATGCTGGTAACCAGTATTTTCTCCTTTTCCAACAATGTTTTCAAAAGGCTTTTTCCTCATCTCTTCACTATTTACCAAAAGACAATATGTTAGAAAAGTTCAAATTGAAAGCATTTGCAGATGACAAATTACATGTGGCTTAAATGATTGGGTTTGTTTCTAAAAGCTTAAAAAAAAACATTGTGGAAAAAGGAGAAAATGCTGGTTACCCAAATAAATGCAGTTTCATCCTAGCTTTAAATTTGTCCAGACTATTTAAATGAAGGATGCAGTGTAGATCAGAGATCAGACTGCATTTTTTTAAGTAGTCTAACCTTGGTCTACAGTCTAGCTGCAAAAGTAACAAAAGTTGTGACAGGCACATAATATGGGCAAAGCATTGAAATAGCTTTAATTTACAGTAGCTTGTGCCTGAAACCTTGTTTAACCCTTTACCACATGTGACAAAATTTTAGACCCATCCATATTGAAGGAATTTACATACGTCAACTCGGATGTTTTTCAAATGATAGTATTTATCGTTCTATAGGTAGAAATCATTGTGGGAAAAGGAGAAAATACTGATTACCAGCATTTTCTCCTTTTCCCACAATGTTTTCAAAAGCTTTCTTTCTCAGGGTTGTTAAAACTTGGGAGTGTGTGGTAAAGGGTTAATCAATTTTGATGTAAATCATTGCCTCTATTGGCTAATGCCTTAACCTCATGTAATTTGTAAATTATATTCTATTAACCATTATAAAGGCTGAATAAACCTTTTATTGCCTAGGAAAAAAAGAGTAGATCAAGATCAGACTGCACAGAATATGCAGTCTGATCTTGGATAACCAAGCATTTCCTCCTTTTTCCACGTTTTCTACTCTATCAAAGACAGAAATCATAATTTGAATTACATGTACAGTACATTTATTTTGTCGCCTGCAAATGCTCTCAATTTTGTCAAGTTCAAAATCATATGGTAAAGAATTAACCCACAATTAGAGTTGCCTTTTTGGCCAGTGCAGATCATCACTAAACTTAAACAAGAGGGCCATGATGGCACTGTATCGCTCCACTGGCTTATAAATATAAACCATAAATAATAAACATTTCAATGCTGAGCCAAATGGTTTCAAAATGACTTACAAAGTTTTCTCTGTAAAAGCCCATATGAAAGTTGAGACCCGCAGGGCAAAGCCATTTTTGATCCCAGAGCTATAATTACTTGAACCCTGGTAGAGGTCCACAAGATAAAGCCATAAAAATAAGGTGATTTTCAAGTTTTGTCCATATGAAGCCTCTGTAAAACATAAGACCCCTGATGCAAGGCTAATTTCAAAAAAAAAATCAAAACAGGAAGATTTCTTAAGTTGTCACTATGTAAGCCCATGTAAAACTTGTGACCCCTGCAGCAGGGCCAATTTTGACCCCAGCGCTAAAATTTTGGCCCACTTGGTCGAGGCCCACTAGATATAGCTACATGCAAAATTTGGTTGCTCTAGGCCTTATGGCTAGGTACAGGAAGATTTTTAAAGTTTTCTCTATATAAGCCTATGTAAAACTTGTGACCCCTGGGGCAGAGCCAATTTTGACCCCAGGGCTAAAATTTTGGCCCACTTGGTAGAGGCCCACTAGATATAGCTACATGCAAAATTTAGTAGCTCTAGGCCTTATGGCTAGGTACAGGAAGATTTTTAAAGTTTTCTCTATATAAGCCTATGTAAAACTTGTGACCCCTGGGGCAGAGCCAATTTTGACCCCAGGGCTATAATTTGAAGAAACTTGATAGAGGTCTACTACATAAAGCTACATGCCAAATTTGGTAGCCCTATGCCTTATGGTTTCTGACAAGAAGATTTTTAAAGATTTCCAATATTTTTCAGTTTTGTTGCCATGGCAACCAGAGTTTTTGAAGGAATCAAATTCTTTCACGAAATTCTGAAGAGGACCATGGCAGGATCATTTCTGTGAAGTTTCATGAAAATTGGATGGGTAGTTTCAGAGAAGAAGATGTTTGAAATAAAAGTTAACGGACGGATGGACGGACGGACGGACGGACACCGGGCCATGACATTAGCCCGCTGGCCTTCGGCCAGTGGAGCTAAAAATGCAGTCTGATCTAAAGTTGATGTACAGTGACTGTCCGCTTGGCTGATGCAATATACTATAAGCAACACTAAAATTGCAATGATTCTGATCTTATTTCTAGAATGGAAATACCTATCAGGTTTATTGGGCACTTCACAGGTTTAACCCTTTACCAGACGACAAAATTTCAGCCTTGTCCTAATTGAAAGCATTTGCAGACAACAATTTCAATGTGGCTCAAATGGTGCAACTTTTTTTTGATAGTGTAGAAAACATTGTGGGAAAAGGCGAAAATGCTGGTTACCAGCATTTTCTCCTTTTCCCACAATGTTTTCAAAAGGCTTCTTTCCCAGGGGCATCAAAAGGCGGCATTGTGCGGTAAAGGGTTAAGGCAGCCAGTGCACCTGTAAAAGTATTCCTTTAGTTTCTTTTATCAGCACTTTCTTAAACGCTCTTTCCACGTCACTGGCAGCTTTTCTAGCATAATTAAGAATCAATGCACAGCAATACAAGGGGAATGAATCCTGTTGCAATGATAATCATCAATCCTTAAAAAGGGTTAGGCAGAGCTGGGATTTGAACTCAGCAGCTCTGAGCTCTGGATTACAAGCCCTAAACATTGCTAACTGAGCTACAAGACTCAGCCTGACCTACGGTTCAAATGTTTAGAAAAATTTTGGATGATAAAATTTTCTCCTCTTCTCACCATGTTTCCTGTCAATTGAAAGACAAATCAATTTCTTTTTTTGGATACATATAATTTGTCTGAGATGGAAATGCTGTCAATATAGATACTTCTCAATTGTATTGCCAGGTAAAGAGTTAACTCTTTTTACAGAAAGGTGTGTGGTGGTTAATTACAGGTAAACATTTTTTTTTTCACAGGAACTTTCAACAACTCTCCTGGTTTGAAGTAAAGAAACAATACTGTCTTATAAGAATCAAGATAATATTAGCTGTTGCTTCTCTGTGCTTTTATTGAATTCCTCCAGAAACTAAATTGAAGCTAATAACTTTGATGAGCAATTTTAGTAACTCAGTAGCAAACAAGCTAATACAACTTTTGTACTATACAGCAATATTTCAGACTGACCCAAACTGCTTCAAGCATTTGCATGAAACTAATTAACTATGAATCAAAAAATGAAATTTGTCTCTGGACGTATTTAAAACATTGTTGGAAAAGGAGAAAATGCTGTCTCCTTTTTTAACAATGTTTTCAAAAGCTTTATTCCTGGGGGTCATTCAAACTTGGGATTTAAGTGAAAAAATCATGGGAAGAAACCTCTTTCACAAGAAGAAAGCACCCCCCCCCCCCCCCAAAAAAAAATATATATTATAGAAATATTGTGGTTAAAAAAAAGACAATTGTTTTTAGAAATAATTGCTTTTTTTTCAAAACATAAGTTCCCAAAGGCTATATGCTGCAGTGAAAAACTTGTAAGTTATAATGATATTGGTTAACTCTTTACCAGACGGCACAACTGTGGCCTTGTTCATATTAAGAGAATTGGTTCATATTAAGAGAATTGGCAGACGACAAAATAAATATGGCTAAAATGACAGGAATTGTCCTTGTTAGCACAGATATGACTTTGGGAAAAGGATAAATTGCTGGCTGTAAGTATTTTCTCCTCTTTCCACAATACTTTTAAAAACCTTTACCCTAATGGTCTTTAAAAATAGGATTGTTTAGTAAAGGGTTAACTGACTGACAAAGCAAACAAACATAGACCAGAGGTATACAATTTGGTTTTGGCTAATTGTTCACATGGTTATCTCCCTTGTCAGTAAGTAAAAATTTTAGGCATTGATACGATTCTTGTTAAGACACTGATAGATCCTGTTATCAAACTTTAAATCAATTGTAAATGGTACCTAACCAAATGAAAAAGATTAAAAAAAAATTCTATAAATGACATAGGAAAGCTGTTTTCGTTTGTTCAGCTGATGTTAAATACAATTTTCAAATGCTTTCAGCTATATCAGTGGAAAACAGCTCAAAAATTAATGTTTTCCTAGGTTTCAGTGAATCAAGCAAGGCAGCCATGTTGAAGCTTTCGAAGACACTTTCCATCTACCGTAGTGTCTCAAGCAAAATACTCGCCAAGAAACACTAGAACAATCGTTTAGACAAATAACAATTACAGACACATGTATAACTTAACCTCTTATCTAACAGTCCCGAGTTTTAATGACCCTTAGGAAAAAAGTTTTTGTAAACATTGTTGGAAAAGGAGAAAATGCTGTTGACCAGCATTTTCTACTTTTTCCACAATGTTTTTCCCCCTCTGAAAGACGAATCCTATACTTTCAGCTCACTTGTTATGTCATCTACAAAATGCTTACAAGAAGGGCCAAGTCTAAAAATCTGTCACATGGCAAAGATAGAAGGAAAGTTTTCTGCTTATCTACTACAGTCTAGAAATCTTTCAAAAAGAAAGGATTTATTATTAATTATAGCCCTGACAGTCTCCGGTCCCCTCTCAGACAAAACAATGTTATGCAAATATTTGGAATAGTTTAGTCAGACAACCTTTTTGCTCCATGTGAGCTCTTTATCCCTTTTGCCAGATGATCCCATGTTTTTCAGTGCCGAGGGAAAAGACAATTAGAAAAAAGAGAAAATTCTTGTAAATTGGATTTTCCTATGTTATAATGTTAAATATAAACTTTCAAAGACAAAATCACATCTTCTGACCTATGTTTAAATTTGTTGTTTTCCTTTTGTATCAATAAGAACAAAATCTCAAATTTAGTAGTCTTGTAAAGAGATGGTCAAAATAGTAGATGAAGAGATAACTTAGCAGGTTTAGAAAGGGATTCTCGTCTAACCATACAATACATGGGCTCTGATAAGATACCATTGATATAACATGTTTTTTCTGGTCCTGTATCATTTCATACCATAGGTCAGTAATGGATGCATGAATTCAGAAAGTAAAGTCTTGGACAGAAAAGTGTTTCAGCCATTACGAGGGCAATATGATACCCAACAATCCTGTCACATCTGAGCCTGCCCTTTCTTTGGACCTTCAAACCTCGATGTATAATAATCAAATCACACAAACAATAGGGGATTGCAAAAAGGTGTCTGCTGTCTAAATGTTGTCTGTTCTGCCATTTTTGCTGCAACACATTAGCTCTTTACCAAACAACAAAATTTTACACTTGTTCCCATCGAAGACATTTGCAGATGACAAAATAAATGAGACTCAAACGTTGAAATTTGGTTTTTGGACTGGTGGAAAACATCGTGGGAAAACGAGGAAATGCTGGTTACCAGCATTCTCTCCTTTTTCCTCAATGTTTTCAAAGGTCTTAAGATTCTTTTTTAGTGTTATTAAAACTCAGACTACATAGTACAGGTTTAAAGCTTTACCACACAATCCCGACTTTTAATGACTCTGAGAAAGAAGCCTTTGGAAAACATTGTGGGAAAAGGAGAAAACCAGCATTTTCTCCTTTTCCCATGATGTTTTCTACCCTTCCCAAAACAAATTTCAATTTTTCAGCCACATTTATTTTGTCATCTGCAAATGCTTTCAATTTGGACAAGTCTAAAATTTTGTCGTTTGGTAAAGAGTTAAAGCTCATAGACTCCTGATAACATCAGAACAGAAGATTGGTAATAGTCATAGAGAAACAGGATTATTGCTTTAAATGGAAACTTTGTCGTATCTTTAACTGCTTTTGGGTTAAATTTCATTCAATCCTGTCTTCCCAATGAGAAGGAATAACCTATAATGTATGAACTAAACTTAGCTCTATAAGTGAAAAGTAAAGAATTCTAAATAAGAGAAGTTGGTATCACCATGTGTGACGTTTTCCTATAGGTTGGTGATGTACAGAATAATACTCTAGCTAGATAAGAGTTAACTCCTTACTTACTTCTAGACAAAATTTTAGACTGGTCCAAATTAAAACACTTGCAGACGATAAATTTAATATGCATCAAATAATGGTTTCTGTTTATGGTAGGGTAGAAAACATGGTGGCAAAAGGAGAAAATGCTGAGAACTAGCATTTTCTCCATTTCTACAAAAGCTTTTATTTTTAGGGTTGACAAAACATGTGATTGTGTGGTAAAGGGTTAAATTATTAGAAGAGCAAATCAATACACTGGCTTTTCAAACAGACTATCTCTCATATTGAAATCCATTCTTTGAGAAGACAAGCAACTTTGTGACAATACTTCCACCAGTGAGACTAGATTTCGACCCTTCTCCATCAGTTCCTGCTCTATTCTTTAGCGAAGAGGTTGCTTTAACTTTTTACCACACAATCCCGAGTTTTAATAGTGCTAAGGAAGAAGGCTTATGAAAACATTTTTGAAAAAAGAAAAATTGCTGGTAACCAGGATTTTCTCCTTTTCCAACAATGTTTTCTACCCTATGAAAGACAGAAATGGTAACTTGAACTATATTTTTTTGTCTTATCAAATGCTTTGAATCTGATCAAGTCCAAAACTTTGTTTTTTGATAAAGAGTTGACTCTTTACCAGACGACAAAATTTTGACACGTTTAAGTTAAAAGTACTTTCAGACCACAAATTTCACATGGCTAAAACAATGAGTTATGGCTTTGTAGGGGTTGAAAACATTCTTGGAAAAGAAGAAAATTCTGTTTACCAGCATTTTCTCCTTTTCCCACAATGTTTTCAAAGGCTTTTTCCCTTAGGGCTATTCAAACACAGGACTGTCTGGTAAAGAGTTAACCTGTTTCTATGACAAAATTACTCCCAGGCAGTTAACTGCTTTGGAAAAACATTGTAGGGGAGAGAAACAAAGGAGTAACTGCTCCCTTTTCAAGTGTATTCCCAACTGTTTTACCTCTATACCACACCACAAAATCTTCCACTCATCCAAATTGAAAGAATTTGCAGACGACAGTTTGCATGTGGCTCAAATGATGGAATTTGTCTTTGACAGGATAGAAAAACATTGTTGGAAAAGGAGAAAATGCTGGTTACAAGCATTTTCTCCTTTTCCTACAATGTTTTGAAAAGGCTTCTTCCTCAGGGTCATTAAAACTTTGGACTGTGTGGTAAAGGGTTAAACTTATATATATGTGGTATGCTCTGGCAAAAGGGTCTTAATGCATCTCCGTGATGCATGATACCAACAAAGTCATCACATAATCAGTGATCCATAAAATCCATTTTGTATAACATCCGACTGAATCATGATGTAGAATGGTCCTTTGACAAGCAGAAAATTGACCAAGAGCAAAACAATTCCACCCAGGTCAGCCTGCACAGACTTTTCACAAAGCATGTCTCATATATAAACTTATTTTAATAAAAATCTTGTCATGATGAGTGATTTGTGATACCTTTAACCCTGTACCACACAGCAGAATTTTACACTTGTCCATATTGAAGGAATTTAGAGACAACAATTCAAATGTTTATCAAATGACAGTTTTTGGCCTTGAATAGGTAGAAAACATTGTGAGAAGAGGAGAAAATGCTGGTAATCAACATTTTCTCCTTTTCCCACAATCTTTTCAAAGCGTCTTTCTCAGGGTCGTTAAAACTTGTGATTGTGTGGTAAAGGGTTAAGTGGCATGTACTGTAAGGGGGTACAAAAGCACCGCATACGGGTGCCAATGCTTGGCTGCTGTTGCTTGATTTTCAATGAAAATTTTAAGTTGAACAAGAGCTGCAAATTGTCGCAAAGATACGCCTGTCCCACCGCCAGTTGTTGAGGAGGATAATAATTGTAAAGGGCAGGTAGAGGAAAATAGTAGTGCAGCAGAAATCATGTAAGTGATTGAAATAGGCATGAATGTCTCCAGCCAGAGCATAACTTTGTCATCTTCAGTCTGAACATCTTGAAATTTGGAATGCATGATTGTTAAAAATTACGGAGTGCAGTGCACAAGAACCATAACTCTTCCTAGCACGAATTTTGAGTTATTTCCCCTTTGATGTTCATTTTTATAGCATTTCTTGCTTGTCCAGAGCATAACTTACATAACCATTTACCTACATGAAGTAACAGGAAAATGTTAAGTTCGCAGGTTAAATATAAACTCTCATCTCTGCTGTGCCTATAAAATATTTGTGCAAAGCAAGCTACATCCAACGTCACAACAGTACTGTTGTACAGGTTGTAAAAACACTCAGGTACCTACTTGTATAAAGTTTGACATCCACTGCAAACTTGCACTGCTACAAAACATGCCTAAAATGAATCTTACTCAGAATTCTTTACTAAGAAAATAGTGAAATAATTAAAAAACTACAAATAAGAATGGTTAAGTTATGTGGTACGAAGATCAAAGGGGGAATAACTCAAAATTCATGCTAGGAAGAGTTATGGTTCTTGTGCACTGCACTCCGTAATATTTCAACAATCATGCATACCAAATTTGAAGATGTTCAGACTAGAGATGAAAAAGTTCTGCTCTGGACAAGCACGAAATGCTGTAAAAATGAAGATCAAAGGGGGAAAAACTCAAAATTTGTGCTGGGAAGAGTTAGGGCTCTTGTGCACTGCACTCCGTAATTTTTCAACAATCATGCATACCAAATTTGAAGATGTTCAGACTAGAGATGAAAAAGTTCTGCTCCAGACAAGCAAGAAATGCTGTAAAAATGAAGATCAAAGGGGGAAAAACTCAAAATTTGTGCTAGGAAGAGTTAGGGTTCTTGTGCACTGCACTTTGTAATTTTTCAACAATCATGCATACCAAATTTGAAGAAGTTCTGACTTGAGATGACAGACTTATGCTCCGGACAAGCAGAAAATGCTGTAAAAATGACTATCAAAGGGAAATAACTCAAAGACAGCACGAGGTAGAGTTATGGTTCTTTCGCACTGCACTCGGTATTATTGCAACAAACACAAATGCCAAGTTTCAAGTCAATCGGACTGAATATGACAAAGTTATGCTCTGGACAAAGAACTAGATGCCGCCCGCCGACCCTCCCGGATGCCATGGGTGATCCCATAATACGTCCCGTCTTTGACGGGCATATAAAAAGGGGTATAACTGTGTCAAAAATAGTTTGATGGTTACCTACAGACGATGATGATTATGCTCAACTGGGCTATGACAATACCTCAATGTTTTCTTTGAAAATAGCAGAGCAGGAAATCAATGTATTCTGTCAATAAAATAAGAACATCAAATTATACATTGTTTTCATAATAAGTCTTCTTTATTTTTCTCCTTTTCCCACCATATTTTCTACCCCATCAAAGACAGAAATCATCAGTTGAGCTACATTTATTTTGTTGTCTGAAAATGATTTCAGTTTGTTTGAGTCCAAAACTTTGTCCTGTGATCAAACAGTAAAATACCTAATTACTTACTTCCATTCAACATTTTCCTGTACCTCCAACCAAAACCCTATGTCATTTGAATGGTGTCAAAATCCATGGTTTGGTCATGGTAAGAAAGCGTAATGACTTTATACTTTGCAGAATGTAGGGTTAACTCTTTACCACACAATCCTGAGTTTTAACGACCGTAAAGGAGAAAACTTCTGAAAACATTGTGGGAAAAAGAGAAAATGCCGGTAAACAGCATTTTCTCCTTTTCCCACAATGTTTTCTATCCTTTCAAAGACAAATTCCATCATCTGAGCCACATTTATATTTTCTTTGCAAATGCTTTCAATTTGGACAGTTTGAAATTTGGCTCATGTGGTAAAAAGTTAACTACAGGTATAAGGGATCTCTAAATTAAGTTTAGCCAAGGGAACATTGAAAAACTGAGCCATAATCTGAACCAACAGTGTCTACCAAAATCTCAATTCAACACTTGCAGCCCCTGGATGGTTCACATTGCATTTTTTGAAATCATATGTTGATAGATTTTGTTTTATAGAGATGGGGTACTACATGCAAGGACAAGGGCAAGGGCAGTGAAAGAAAAAGCCCAACCCAGGCAGACCTAGAAGTCTCCCACCCCCTTCGGAAGAATCTTTCAACTTAGACATCCAAGAAGATCTAGACGCTGATATCAAAACATCAGGGACAGCACCATCATCGTTAAGATGTGACATAAGAAACACAGAGAAGGGGCTGCTAGATGGCCATGGCAATTGAGTGAGTCTAAGAAAATATGTCCTCTGCTAACATCTGGAACATTATCAAAAATGTCATCCATCACACTTTAGAGAACAGGCAAATGTGGGTTATGCAGAGCTCAAGCCTTTCGAAACAGCAGGGTATATGACCTTTTCTGTCCATCATCTGGCTCTTCTTAAGGTATTTCTTGTAGTTTTCTCTAAGATGTAAACCATGCTCTGTGAAAAGGGGGCTTCATGCATCTGCAAACTGTATCGACCTAGGTCAGCCTGGGCAGAGTGCGCAGGCTTACCTGTGGCCAAAACTTTTCGCTGTAGGCCAGTTTTCTGTATGTCCAAGGACCAGTCTAGTATCCTCATGAGTCAGTCGATTGTTACAAAAAGTAGCTATTATGGATCCATTAATTATGTGATGGCTTGATTGGTAGAATGCATCACAGAGATGCATTAACCTTTTACCACACAATCCCGACTTTTAACGACCCTATGGAGGAAGGCTTTTGAAAACATTGTGGTAACCAGCATTTTCCCCTTTTTCCCACAATGTTTTCTACCCTATCACAGACAACAAGAGGGCCATGATGGCCCTGGAGTTGCTCACCTGAGCCTTTTGACCAAGCACAACCAATTTCCAACGTCTTGTGAGATATATGTATTACCAAACAATAAAATTTTAAACTCATCAGTCTGAACCTTCTGCATAAAACAAATAATATGTGGATCAAGCTGTGGGACTGGTCTCTCAAAGGGGTAGAAAACATTGTGAAAAAGGGAAAAAATGCTGGATACCAGCATTTTCTCATTTTCAAAGAGTGTTTTCAAAAGGCTTCTTTCTGAGAGTCATTCATACACTAGGTTTTTGTAAGATTTCACCTAGTGACCTAGTTTTTCAGCCAACATAACACATTTTCAAACTGGTCCAAGATATCATTAGGACAAACATTCTTACCAAATTTCAAGAGTATTGGACTGAAAATGTGGCCTCTACAGCGTACACAAGGTTTTTCTAAGATCTGACCTAGTGACCTAGATTTTGACCCAACATGACCTATTTTCAAACTCATCCAAGATATTACCAAGGCAAACATTCTGAGCAACTTTAAAAGAGTATTGAACAAAAAATGTGGCCACAACAGTGTACACATGGTTTTTCTAAGATTTGACCAGGTGACCTAGTTTTTGACCCCACATGACCCATTTTCAAATGCTACTGAGATATCATCGAAACAAACATTCTGACCAACTTTCAAGAGTATTAGACAGAAAATGTGGCTTCTGGAGCATACAGAAGGTTTTTCTAAGATTTGACCTAGTGTCCTAGTTTTTCACCCATCATGACCCATTTTCAAACTAGTCAGAGACATAATCAAGGCAAACATTCTGACCAACTTTCAAGAGTACTGGACAGAAAATATGGCCTCTAGAGCATACACAACATTTTTCTTAGATTTGACCTGGTGACCTAGTTTTTGACCCAACATGGCACATTTTCGTACTATTTCAAGATATAATCAAGACAAACATTCTGACCATTTTTCAAGAGTATTGGACTGAAAATGTGGCCTCTATAGTGTACAAAAGGTTTTTCTAAGATTTGACCTAGTGACCTAGCTTTTGACCCCACACGACCCAATTTCAAAGTTGTCCGAGATTTTATCAAGACAAACATTCTGACCAAATTTCACAAGTATCTGACTGAAAATGTGGCCTCTACAGCACACACAAGGTTTTTCTAAGATTTGACCTAGTTTTTGACCCCACACGACCCAATTTCGAACTCGTCCGAGATTTTATCAAGACAAACATTCTGACCAAATTTCACAAGTATCTGACTGAAATTGTGGCATCTAGAGCGTACACAAGGTTTTTCTAAAATTTGACCTAGTGACCTAGTTTTTGACGCCACATGACCCAATTTCGAACTCGTCCGAGATTTTATCAAGACAAACATTCTGACCAAGTTTCATGAGGATCGGATTGAAAATGTGGCCTCTAGAGCGTACACAAGGTTTTTCTAAGATTTGACCTAGTGACCTAGTTTTTGACCTCACATGACCTAATTTCGAACTCGTCTGAGATTTTATCAAGACAAACATTCTGACCAAGTTTCATGAGGATCGGACTGAAAATGTGGCCTCTAGAGCGTACACAAGGTTTTTCTAAGATTTGACCTAGTGACCTAGTTTTTGACCCCACATGACCTAATTTCAAATTTGTCCAAGATTTAATCAAGACAAACATTCTGACCAAGTTTCATGAGGATCAGACTGAAAATGTGGCCTCTAGAGCGTACACAAGGTTTTTCTAAGATTTGACCGAGTGACCTAGTTTTTGACCCCACATGACCCAATTTCAAACTCGTCCGAGATTTTATCGAGACAAACATTCTGACCAAGTTTCATGAGGATTGGACTGAAAATGTGGCCTCTAGAGCGTACACAAGGTAAAAAGTTGACGACGGACGACGCACACCACACGACAGACGACAGACACAGCACAATCACAATAACTCACCATGAGCATTTCGTGCTCAGGTGAGCTAAAAATCATCACTTGAGCTGCATTCAATTTGTCATCTGCAAATGCTTTCAGTTTGGTCCAGTCCAAAATTTTGTCGTTTGGTAGAGTTAAGCCCCCTTTTGCCACAGCATGGCTCATGGGTCTTGAGTACTATCAAGAAATGATCAGGATCTGATGGTAATTACTAGCAGATGTTCATCCATATCTATAATTGCAAGGACTGATTCTGGCCTGAGATCTGGGGCTCATTTATTCTTGATCAATTTTTCAACACACCTCTGGTTTTGGAATCCTAGCATGCCTATGAGACAAATGAGATAATAGAAGGGTATAAAATGCTTTTACATAACGGCTTTAAACTGGCAGCTCCCATAATTATATTGAATAGATCTAGCTACAAAAGAGTGAAAAACGAGTTGTCCTCGGAGGCACACCATAGAGATAAAACAGTTCTTTGTATCTAAAGTTGACATTTCCATAGATTGCATATGTCATTTTCCTGTAATAAATCTAAGGTAACCATAGTAACAATAATGTTGTTTTACAATTGAATTTAGCCAAACAAAAACAAATGAACTGTTGAATATTATGTGACAGATTCTATGGCTATTCTTTTCGCTTCTCTGTTCACCAGGAATTTATTTTTATGCCAATTGGCCATCAAAGTCATCTCCTAATATTGTGTCTTGTCAAAACAGCTTAAAACAGAAAAGCCTGCTTAAAGGAAATTAACTTCCATTCACAAAACAATGCTGTGTTTTAACAACCCCGAAGAAGGCGGCTCTTGAAAACATTACACAAAAAGAAGAAAATACTGCAGAATTTTCTTCTCTCACAGTGTTTTCTACCCTTTCACAGACAAATTCTATCATTTGAGTCCCATATATTTTGCAATCCTCAAAGTCCTTCAATTTCATCAAGACTGAAATTTTGTTGTGTAGTAAATACAGAATAGTATATTTGCTGGTGCTTGTATTTAATTCAAGCACCATGAGAAAATTTAATATCACACTAGACCGAAGGCCGAGCAAGATGACAAAATTTTCTTACACAGTGAGAAGTAAATAACGCATCAGGAAAGTTACTACAACAACATATTTCTTTTATTATATACCTACAACTTTCAACAACAAATTTTTGGCAGTTCTTGACATTTTATTCGTAAACTGGTAAATAAAATAAAACAAACAATGGTGTAGTAATTAGTTACATCATTTTTATGAATGGCAGATAAATATCATAACATAAATTTTGACCAATCAAATCACAAATCAATATGTATGTCTTCCGCATGTGAGTTACGTTATCAATACCATATCTGGAATCGTATTTCACAATGTGTAGATACTGATTTTTTTCGTTGTGTGTTATTTTATCTGTGTGTGAAGCATGTACTTGAGCCGAAAAAATTTCAAGTACATAATAAAGGGCTAGGTCCTGTACCAAACGATCCGCCCATAGCTAGTCTGTGACGCACATGGCTTGAAGTCAGGGATTCAAAATTACTGTTGATTCCCGAGTTAACCCTTTATCACACAATCCCGACTTTTAATGACCCTGAAATAGAGGCCTTTTGAAAACATTGTGAGAAAAGGAGAAAATGCTGGTAACCAGCATTTTCTCCTTTTCCCACAATGTTTTCTATCCTTCCCCCAAAAAAATTCAATTTTTGAGTCACTTTTACTGTCGTCTGCAAATGCTTTGAATTTGGACAAGTCTAAAATTTTGTCATTTGGTAAAGAGTCAAGTCATTTTCTGTCCGAGGATTGATGATAGTCATTACATGATTGATTCGTTTCTTACCGCCAAACATTATTTCAATAAAAATTGTGTGGGAAAGCAGCTAGTGGTTTGGGAAGAATATTGTGTGAGGTACTGGTAATAGAAAGTCCAAGAAGGATGGATAGTACACGGCTTGAATCAAAGTGCATATAAAGGGCTATATGTTAGTTAATTAAATGAACTGTAATCAAGAATACTTACCGCACTTAGATGAGGTCAACATTTTGTCAGAGTGATGAAAGGAATTGCTACATTTTTTAAGGTACAATGCTAGAAATAGTCATGTGATTCCCTGCAATGGTTCTTAAAACAATCTTCTTATTATCTGAAAATCATGAAAACTGGAATCATCAAAAACAGAGAGCATGTAAACCGAGTTTTAACAACCCCAGGGAGGGAGACTTTTGAAAAGATTGTTGGAAGCAGAGAAAATAAAATGCTGGCAAACAGCATTTTCTCCTTTTCCCACAATGTTTTCTACTAATCCAGCGGTAAATCGTATCTTTTATGCCCTATTTGATGTCGTCTGCAAATGCTTTAAATTTGGACAAGTCTAAGATTGTATCATTTGGCATAGAGCTAATACATTTTCCAGGTGTCAAATAAATTGCTGCTGCTATTATAAATAGTTTCTGTCAAACAAGTTGCAGCCTCTTAAGTGTTCTCATAGGAAAAATAGAGAGTAAGTGACTAAAAATCTGCTGATAACATTTTCATTCAATTATTCCTGTCAAGTCACTTCTAAGAAAAGTGATGTCATAACATGTAAACATTATCTGTATGAAGGTGTTACCTTTACCTATATTCACAGGTATAATTCTAAACCTTCACTAAACAATCCTGTGTTCTATTACCATTCCACGCTGAGCCCCCGTACCTCAGTCGGTAGCATACAGGACTTGAGAACAGGAGATAGCTGGTTCCATCCCTGGCTCGGCCAATTTCTTTCCAAGGATTGATGATAGTCATTGCGACAGGATTCATTCCTCTCTCACCGTTGACCAATGTTTCGACGATAGTTATGTGGGAAAGCAGCCAATGGCTTGGAAAGAATATTGTACATAGTACTGGTAAAAGAAACGCCAGGAAAGCACGGATGGGTGCGCTGGCCGCTGCGATACAACTGAAATAATGTTGAAAACGGCGTTAAACAACATACAATTAAATTATCAAGTTTGGTGCGTCGTAAAGATCTTAATAGCTCCTTTCAAATATAAACAAGATTAAACATCTATCAGTAGAAATACTAATCAACAGTACAATGTTACAAACAGGCCAAATTTTTTTTAAAAAACAATGTCTTTCCTGATTGAAAAAATCATTCTGCACCAAGGAACAAATACTTAAGTCATTTGACCATCCAGTCTTCAAAAAAAAAAAATCAGAAGCCAATCAGGAATGGTTTTAGTGCACATTATTATTAGGGTGGTTGCAGCTTTTGTGCGAAATTCTAAAAACCTGTGGTTACAGGCTAGACATCTGAAGGCCAAACTTAGATAGGGCTCTATTAATGGCAATGTCTTTGAAGGGGCAAAAAACCTAGTGAAAAGCAGTGAAGGGGCAAAAAACCTAGTGAAAAGCAGGAAATGCTGGTTACCAGCTTTTTCACCTTTTCCCATGATGCTTTCAAAAGCATTTTTCCTCAGGGTCATGAAAACACTTTATCATTTGATAGAAGGCTAAGCCTTTACCATGTGACAAAATTTTACAATTTTCCAAATTGAAAGCATTTGAAGTCGACAAATAGACACGGCTCATATGGTGAGATTTGTCTGTTAAAGGAAAGAAAACATTGTGGGAAAAGGAGAAAATGCTGGTTACCAGCATTTTCTCCCTTTCCCACCATGTTTTCAAAAGGCCTCTTTCTCAGGATTGTTGGGATTGTGTAGTAGAGGGTTAAAACAAATTCTCTGTCAAATAATGGCCTTCCCTAATATAAAGTACTTTTTTATTCAAAAAGCTCTAATTTACATTTCACAATCAAAACCTATCTCCAGAACACAATTAGTTAACTCTTTCTCTTTCAAATGTATAAATTTGACAGTAACTGCTGCTGATTTTTTAGTCACACTTTGACATCAGGAAGTGGATGGTGTAGATCAGACTGCATGATTCATGCAGTCTGATCTAAAGCTGTACTGTCTGTAAAAATGCCATTTACATTGCCATCAGCAGTGAAGGAGTTGATGTCAGACTTGATTGGCGTGACCTCTTTTGTTCAAGCACCGATATTTCTTGACCCTTTTTGTCATTCCAATATATGAGATTAACACCGTCTTTTGCATGACAAGTCTACCTCCTCCCTCAATGCATTTTGTCCATCTTGCATCTGATAAGTATCCAAAACACTTTGGCAAAAGGGGAAATTGCTCATAACAAGTATAAATTTCTCCTAAAGCAACAACCTTGCACAACTATAGTTGGCTTAGCAGCTGGTGTAGATCTCAATCAGACACCACAAAATGTGCACACTGATTTTAGCTCTACACTGCTTAGCAAAGACATCCTGAAAATGAAGAAAGGATATTGTAACTATGTGGATCTTATTCCTAGACTGAAAATGTGTGTTACGTTTACTCTCTGCTCTTAACCCTTTACCAAACAATCCCATATTTTAGCAACAGTAAGGATGAAAACTATTGAAAACATTGTGGAAAATGAAGAAAATGCCAGTTACCAGCACTTTCTTCATTTCCCACAATGTTTTCAACCACTTCAAAAGGAAATCCCACAATTTTAGCCAGGTTTGGTTGGTCGTCTGCTTATGCTTTGAATTTGGACAAGTCTTAAATTTTGATGTCCAGTATAGAGTTGAAGGCTAAGATTTCTAGCTTACACTCAGCTTCATTATGCTTCAAGGATTAATTCCAACTCCCACTGTCTATAACTTGCTTTGCAAACTTTCTGGCAACAGGGAAAATTACTTTGGATGACTAATTTCTCCTGTAGCAACACTTTTTTCATACCTTTAACCCTTAACTCTTTACCAAATGACAAAATTTTAGCCTTATCCAAATTGGAAGTATTTGCAGATGATAATATCAATGTGGCAAAATTTTAGCCTTACCCAAATTGAAAGTATTTGCAGAAGACAATTTCAATGTGGCAAAAGTTTAGCCTTATCCAAAGTGAAAGTATTTGCAGACAACAATTTCAAAGTGTCTCAAATGGTGCAATTTCTTCTTTGATAAGGTAGAAAACATTGTGGGAAAATGAGAAAATGCTGGTAAGCAGCATTTTCTCCTTTACCCATGATGTTTTCAAAAGCTTTAATTAAACAGTTGTTAAAAGGCGGCTCTGTGTGGTAAAGGGTTAAAGTGCCCAAAAAAACCCAACAGATATTTTGTTTAGAAATAAGACCCTAGTAATTGAAAACATTGTGAATGCTTTTGTCCATAGGTTTTCAGCTAAGTGGACAGTGTAGATCACAGATCAGACTGCTAGCTTTGTGCAGTCTGATCTTGACCTATACCGTTTACAAACACAACTTATTTAGTCCATTCTGGTACTTGAAGGGTTAAAGTCATCTGCTACAACTAAAGTATGTTTAACCTTTTGTCAAATAAGCCAAAGTTTGAAAGACCCTGTGGGACACAGCTTTAGAAACATTGTGGGAACAGGAGAAAATGCTGGTAAAAAGCAATTTATCCTTTTCCCAAAATGTTTTCTGTCTTAACAGAGAGCTCATCTGTCCCACTTTTGAATTCGTCATCTGCAGATGGATTGAAATTTAAGAGTCTAAAATTTGTCATGTTGGACAGGGTTTAAGTATGGGATGAGTTAACTCCCTTTGAAAAAGTTGAATAACCCCCACAAAGGGAAAATATACATTTTTCAAACAGCACAAAAGACCTTTACAATTACTTTAACATTCATATTGTTTTCTCAGAGTATCTAAGATCAGAATACAGTTAATCTGCAGTTTGATCAAGGGTCTTTACTGGCTACAATAGCACCTGCAGCTTAGCCACTTCACAAAACTTAAATTCACCTGTACTGAAAGTCTGTATGCAGATCACATTAAAAATATGCCTACGATTATGGGATTTGTCTTTAAAGCATGTGGTGAACCAAATTTAAAAAAAAAATGCTGGTTATAAGCACTTTCACCAATCCTGACAATGTGTGCAATTGCCTTATTCCTCAGGGATGTAAAAATACTGATCCTAAAATTGGCAAAGGGCTTTTGACATTTTAACAAATCAGTTAACTCTTTACCAATCAACAAAGCTGAAGACTTGTCCTTATTCAAAGCACTTGCTGTTGCCAAAATGTAAAGGCTTTTGTCTTTGAATGCATAGAAAACATTGTTGGAAAAGGAGAAAATGCTCAGGTTATCAGCATTTTTTCCTTTTCCAACAATGTTTTCAAAAGCCCTCTTCCTCAGGATTTTTAAAACCCAGGGTTGTTTGGTGGTGGGGTTAATACTTTATGTATCTCCAAATTATCAATTACCAAAATAAAAAAACATCCATATGAACTTAAAAAAAATATTTGTGATCATCTTACAGCCTTGTCTTGATGCAGACATTATGTGTAAAACCACTTCAACAAATGGTAAATTAGCCAGAAGAAATATAGATAAATGTAATAAATGGCAAAGAACAAACTTCAGTGATGGATGGATGTCTGAAATGTGAATGCTCCTGGGACAGTATACATTGATGTAGATTTGCTTCTCTACAGGACTGATAGATCTTTCCTATCCTTTCCTACAAAACCTTTTTATCACACAATTCCAAATTGAAACAAGGACAACAGCTTTTGAAAGCATTTTTGGAAAAGAAGAAAATGCTGGTAATCATAATTTTCTTTGTTTCTTTCAATGTTTTCTTCCATTTAAAGATTGCTCCCTTGATTTCAGCCACATTTAATTAACTCTTTACCAAACGACAAAATTTTAGACCAGTCCAAATTGAAAGCTTTTACAGACGACAAATTTGATGTGACTCGAAAATTGAAATTTGTTTTGGGAAAAGCAGAAAGCATTGTGGGAAAAGGAGAAAATGCTGGTTACCAGCATTTTCTCCTTTTCCCACAATGTTTTCAAAAGGCTTCTTTTACAGGGTTGTTAAAACCTGTGATTGTGTGGTAAAGGGTTAATTTGTTGTCTTCAAATACTCTCAATTTGGACAAAACTAAACTTATGTTGTTTGGTACAAAGTTAACTCTTTACCACACAATCGTGAGTTTTTAAGAACCCTGAAGAAAAAAGCCTTTTGAAAACATTGTGGGAAAAGGAAATAATGCTGGTAACCAGCATTTTCTCCTTTTCCCACAATGTTTTCTACCCTTTCCAAAACAAATTTCAATTTTTGAGTTAGATTTATTTTGTCGTCTGCAAATGCTTTTAATTTGGACTAGTCTATAATTTTGTTTTTTGGTGCAAAGTTAATATGCTCTCTTAGCCCTTTTATAGAGAAGACAAGCCCAATGTGCAGAAAAATATCACTAAATTTATGGGGGGGATATAACTGTATTATGCTTCAAATTAGAGATCTGAAAATTCCAACTTGCACACCCACAGCGTCTCGTGCAAGGTTGGACAAAAAATTCAAAAATGACAACAAAATTGAAGAGGGAAATTGTGACACACATTGCACTAGACAGACAGGCAGACATGCCGAGAAACAGGCTAATTCACTATTACCCTAAAAACATTCAATTTACAAGAGGGAGGTCACTAGTGTGACAAAGAGAAATTGCTCATGTTGAGTACTTCGTTTATTTGCCACAATATGTTGTGGTCTGTTCCATGTCAGTATCATCACTTTCTGGAGGGGGCTACTGTTAGAGGTTTATAATACAATGTGTTTGGTTTCTCTTATCAACTCTAAATATGAGTTTGATACGGTGGCACAAAAGTGACATGGAAGATATATTTTATACTACGTGCGCACGTAATAGTTATTACGTGCGCACGTATTAGTTAATACGTGCGCACGCAGTAGCTAATACGTGCGCACGTATTAACTAATATGTGCGCACGTATTAACTAATACGTGCGCACGTAATAATCGACCAATCAGTTTATAAGGAACAGAAGCCATATTGTTGCGAGGGAAGGGCAAAATTACATTGGTCCAACACGGCAACAGATGTGCATACATCTGACACCCAAGTAAAAAATCAAGTAGAGCTATTATTTCTTAAATCGTTTAGGCATACTGCGATTATTTTAAGTATCTGTACCTTGGTACGGTACAGTAACTATTAATACTCTAGCCTACGGTCCATCGAATTACCCCAAACCACCCCAAAACACCCCAAACCACCCCAAAACATCCCAAACCACCCCGCAACACCTTTTATATGATATAAAATTATTAATACAGTAAGGGTTGGTTGAATTGTTGGGTAAGGATCACTTTTAACAAAAAATATCTATATTACGTCCTGTCACGTTAGCCAAAGGATAAAAGGACTACATGCATTAAATGCGCTAGAGACTTTTTGGCCCCACTGAGATCTGGGACCATAATGTCTGACTGTCTGAAAAAGTTCGTTCATGCCTCCAAACTATATGTAATCTGAATGGCAAACATTGTTGACCCGGATCCGACTGCCCCTTGAAAGAGCAGTCTGATCTGGGTCCATTATGTTTGGTCATGTCTGACTGTCTGAAAAAGTTCGTTCATGCCTCTATATGTAGTTAGAATGGCAAGCATTGTGGACCCAGATCCGACTGCCCCTTGAAGGAGCAGTCTGATCTGGATACATTATGTTTGGTCATGTCTGACTGTCTGAAAAAGTTCGTTCATGCCTCCAAACTATATGTAGTCAGAATGGCAAACATTGTGGAACCAGATCCAACTGCCCCTTGAAGGAGCAGTCTAATCTAGGTACATTATGTTTGGTCATGTCTGATTGTCTGAAAATGTTCGTTCATGCCTCCAACCTATATGTAGTCACAATGGCAAGCATTGTGGACCCAGATCCGACTGCCCCTTAAAGGAGCAGTCTAATCTGGGTACATTATGTTTGCTAATGTCTGACTGTCTGAAAAAGTTCGTTCATACCTCCAAACTATATGTAGTCATGCTGTCAGAAAGGGAAACTTTGTGGACCCAGATCATGCGCGGATCCAGATATCTTTCTCAGGGGGGGTCCCACCGCAAACGCACTCTTCTTATTATATGATACTTTGATTTCGGATTTCAGTGGATGTAAGTCAACGTTTCCAGTTCTAACCATGAGGAGGTCTCCACATTTAGAACAGTTTATTTTTTATATTCATGACTGTATTTTACATAAATGCTGTGCAATATCAAACCAGTACCATTTCACGAATCCGATAACCACATTTTTCCAAAATTCCAGGGGGGGTCCGGACCCCCGGTCCCCCCCCTCTGGATCCACCCATGAAGATCCAACTGCCCCTTGAAGGAGCAGTCTGATGTGGGTCCATAATGTTTGGTCATGTCTGACTGCCTGAAAAAGTTCGTTCGTGCCTCCAAACTATATGTAGTCAGAATGGCAACAGATACCGTAATTTATATAAGTTTTAGGGAAGTTAGATATATGCAAACATTGTGCAGCCAGATCATCAGACTGCTACTAAAGTAACAGTCTGATTGGGGTCCACGGTGTTAGGCATTCAAACTACATCTTTTGAACCATAGATATTTCAGTTTAAGGAAAATTAATTATTGTGTATGCCATTTTCAATTTGATTTATACTGTTCCTGCATCTTAAACCGTTGTAAAATGATATCACTTTAAAGCCTTTTTTGTTTTCTTGAGGTGTTTTGGGTAGTTTTCGGTGACAAAACTCCTTGTATAGCTCATCAGTCTTTCGTACCCTACAAACCATTCCACCCCCAACCCCACCACAGTATTAATTTTATATGATAAAAGGTGGTTTGGGGTGTTTTGGGGTGGTTTGGGGTAATTCGATGGACCGTAGGCTAGAGTATTAATACTGTACCGTACCAAGGTACAGATACTTAAAATAATCGCAGTATGCCTAAACGATTTAAGAAATAATAGCTCTACTTGATTTTTTGCTTGGGTGTCAGATGTATGCACATCTGTTGCCGTGTTGGACCAATGTAATTTTGCCCTTCCCTCGCAACAATATGGCTTCTGTTCCTTATAAACTGATTGGTCGATTATTACGTGCGCACGTATTAGTTAATACGTGCGCACGTATTAGCTACTGCGTGCGCACGTAATACTATTGCATGCGCACGTATTAGTTAATACGTGCGCACGTATTAGCTAATACGTGCGCACGCAATAGTATTACGTGCGCAGGTATTAGTTATTACGTGCGCACGCAGTAGCTAGTACGTGCGCACGCAGTAGCTATTACGTGCGCACGTATTAACTAATACGTGCGCACGTAATAACTATTACGTGCGCACGTAGTATAAAATATATCTTCCATGTCACTTTTGTGCCACCGTAGTTTGATGCCATTTATGGTCGTTACAATTGCAAGTAATGAAACCAGCATTTTCTCCTTTTCGAATGATGTTTTCAAAGGTTATCTTTCTTGGAGTTGTGAAAACACAGGATTGATTGGTAAAGTGTTTATAGCAAAATTAATGACTTCAAACACATCCTTGTTAAACCACTATCACACTAGCACAGCAACCCCATAGCATCCAAGAAAAAATGCAGAACACCAAGGTGCATGCAGTACGATCATAAGCATTGTCATCGCAACGCAATGGCATCAGCAGTAGAAGTGTTGAGATTTCCTAGAGTGCTGTGTGTTGGTGTGCAATTTGCGTGTGCACAAACAAATGCCATTGCTCTGCATTCTGGTAAGAGCACAATGAGATCACCGGAAAGCCACCTTACCAGCACAGTAAAGTCTCCTACAGTGCCACAGGAGCTCTGATGGCATGCACAGAGGTCACAGTGTGAACGCTTTGGTTGCAATAGCACTTGCATGGAGATTGCACGGTGCTTTCCGAGATGTCACTGCTTTTTTACTGTGCTTATAAGGCATGCAAAGGGCGCTTACGAGGAGTGTTATTTGTTTTACTGCTCTCTTACAATGACTGTTCGGGACTGCCACTGTGACCATTGCCCTTCTAAGGCGCTGCTAAGGCGTCTATTGGTCTTTGCATGACAAAACGAACATATATCAGACAAGCTATGCAAATAATTTCTTGATGTATGCCAGCGAGCTGTGCTGGTTGATGATGGTTGACTTGCCACAGTTTGAAGGTGTTTGTTTTTCCTGTACAGCTTTTTCCTCTTGCGTTTTTCAGACATAGTATTATTCTTTGGAAAAAGTTGGCTGGAGAGAGACAGAGTGAGCCGTGCCTGTTGCTTGACTGGACGCTGGTGACATGCTATCAGCTGTGTTGCTTGTGGCGGGTCTCAGTGTCAAGGAAGGAAGCAAGTCTCCTTCAGGAGTCAAGCTATTTGCCTTGCTTAAATGTGGAGACATGCTTCTAGGCATGTCTGTCTTTGTGACAACTGGGGTCCCAGGAGACATGCTTCTGTCTATGTTGTGTGGGGGCATGTCAACAGGAAGCATGTCTTTTGAAGGAGACATGCTTATGTCTTTGTTGGTCTACTTGCAGATGCTTTTTGCACTGGACATTCTATCCCTGACCAGTTTCGTTTTTTGGTTAGAACTCTTCAGAGGGTAAAGAAGCTAGGGTTAGCTACATGAAAGTTACTGGATAGAGTAGGATCACCACTATATATATTGAGCGGTGCCGGTGGGTGCCAGTGTTACTCTTAATAGTTCCATGTGAACAATGGTGCCGGTGTAGGTTATTTTTAGCCCAAAAGTACTGATGGCACCATACTAAGCTCTATTTGGCTTATATGAATGGTGCCGGTGGGTGTCGGTCTGTGTCTCGATAATTTGGGCCGGTTCAGAGTGGGGTTATGGAACTGTGAGGGGTTCACATGGAGCTATTAATAGAAAAGAGACTGTATTTGCTAACCAAATAGGCCCTAAAATACAGGACTTCATCACCTGCGCCAGATTTTCAAAGAAAATTCCTTCAAAATCTGGTGTCGTCATACGCAACTTTGTTGAAGACTGCACACTCCTCAACTACAACTTTTGCAGTCAAATGAACAAAAGCAAAGTCTTTCAAAGCACTTACACATCGCTCAATATCACTGCAAACTGAGGGGACACTGCACAACCAAGAACGTTGTCTATCTCTTAACGTGCAATAAGTGATGCAAACAATATGTAGGAGAAACCAAACGCGAGTTCCAAATTAGGATAAAAGAACACCTCAGGGACATACGCCTAAACAAAGACACTCCCGTGGCCAACCATTTCAATTTAGATTCTCACACACTCAAGGATGTTAACTATCAAATAATTGAAATCATCCGCACCGACCCCGAGTCAAACAAGAGCACCACTTTCAGGCGCCAACGAGAATCTTATTGGATCTACCAACTACACACTCTCTACCCGGTAGGGATTAACATCTCAGGATAGCTGGGAAACCTGCACTCAGCCAATTTTTTCTTTTTCATAGTATTATTCTTTGTTGACTTTTCAAAAGTAAAGCAAAGAAACAATTGATGAAGAAATGTATATACAGTTTGTTTATACATTGAAAATGCCGTCAAAGCTCAGTGCCCGTAGTGTGCGCACAGTGAAAGTGCAATGCATGCAGTGGAAACACCGTGACAGAGAAGAGAATCCCTAAAAAAAACTCCCTAGGAACACGATTATACACCATGGGAGCTCTGTAGCATCGCCTTGGTCATGGTGAAAACCAGGACATACAGATCTTTGCTAAAAATATCCGATTTTTCCTGCGATCTCATGGTGATCTGGGAAAATAAACAACCCTGTGCCAACTCAGTGGAAACGCCATACAGTGTGATGGGTGCTTTATAAACATAGTCAGTCAAAGTCATGTTAAGATTTAACATATAGATTTATGTGCAAGTATTTCTTCAAGAGGAGAAATTGCTCATTTTAATTTACTCTTTACAAGACGACAAAGTTTTAGCCTTCTCCAAATTGAAAGCATTTGCAGGTGACAAATTAAATGTCACTGAAAACATAAAATTTGTCCTTCACAGGGTAGAAAACATTGTGGGAAAAGGAGAAAATGCTGGTTTCCAGCGTTTTCTCCTTTTTCCACAATATTTCCAAAAACCTTCTTTCTCAGTCCTTAAAACTTGGCATTGTGCGGTAAAGGGTTGATAGGTGATCTGCTGCAAGATGAGAGAAATTACTTAGAACAGATGATGTGCTGTTTTAACATTATTTGCAGTAGGTGGACTACATGTTGCGTTCCAGTGGTCAAAAAAGCTACACAGTATCATCATTGTGATTAGTTTCTTCTTTTTTATTCTTTTTTTTCATCCTAAAGAAAAAATATTGTTTTTTTTTTTATTTCTTTACCAACGGGTCCTGTGTTCTTAAAGAAAGGGGGCATTTTAAAAACATTTTGGGAAAAAGAGAAATTGCGGCTAATCCGTAATTTTCTGTACCCTTTCAAATTTCATCATTTAACTGTTTACCACACGACAAAAATTTATACCAGTCCAACTTGAAAGCATTTGCAGACGACAATTTCAATGTGGTTCAAATAATGTGATTTTTAGACTGGCGAAGCTAGTCTATAGGCATCAAGACTGACCTAGAGTCAAAGTAAACAAAAAACCCCAGACTTGCCAAATACTGTCTCACAGAAAATACTTCTTTCTGTTAGAAATCTTTAATTCTGTTGTATATGACAATTTTGACAAAAACTACTAAATCTCTAACACTCCAATTAAAACATACGGTCTTACAAAGTAATAAACTGAACAGGATATCATTTATAAGGTGCAAGATCTTTGCTTATATGTAAATTAAGTGACCTATGCAAAGCAGAGAATCACTTATTCCTACACCACTGTAACATTATGAATGGATCTATTAATAGATACACCTACGTAACTTGTAGCAAATCCCAGCTATAGTAACCCTCACTGAACAGGGAACCCTTGTCATTCTTTCATTCATTCATTATTTAGATCATTGTGTACTGTTAAACTGTCATGTTAAACTGCTATTCATTGTCTTAACCCTTTACCAAACAATCACAAGTTTTAACGACACTGGGGAAGAATCCCTATGAAAACATTGCAGGAAAAGGAGAAACTACTGGTAACCATCATTTTCTCACATTGTTTTCTGCCCGTTTGGAATCAGGTTTCATCAGTTCAACCACATTTAATCTATGGTGTGCAACAGCTTTGAATTTGGGCAAGTGTAAAATTTTCATTTTGTCAAGAGAGTTAGATAGTAAACTACATCTTGTGCTACTGGATATTGACTAATTGATTGCATGGTGTTTAACGCCGTTTTCAACATTACTTTAGTGATATTGCGGAGGCCAGAGCACCTATCCATGCTTTCCTGAAGTTTCTTTTACCAGCACTACCGCAATTCAATGACCTTTTGCGGACAGTGTGTATTACAATCAGACTGCACACAGCGTGCAGTCTGATCTTGGATCTACACTGTCAGATAAGAGGATGTATTTTCTCCAAAATGTAACTCTGAAATAGCAATATTCAAGTGTTTACCATCGACTTGTAAGTTTCATTTAACATTTTGTAGCAGGTTAAGGGTTAAACTTAAACCAATAGCACACATAGCCCCGGCAGCTCAGTCGGTAACATACAGGACTTGAGAACAGGACATAGCTAGTTCGATCCCTGACTCGGAAAATTTCTTTCCAACGATTGATGATGGTCATTGCAACAGGATTCATTTCTCTCTCACCTTTCGTCGATGGTTATGTGGGAAAGTAGCCAGTGGCTTGGAAAGAATATTGTGTGGAGTACTGGTAAAAGAAACACCAGGAGAGCATGGATATGTGCACTGGCCACCGCTACATAATTGAAATAATGTTGAAAACAGGGATAAACACCATACAATCAATCAATCAAATTGGGATAAACACCATACAATCAATCAATCAAATTCGCTAGTCTGTCAGTACTTTCAGTACTTTGATTGTTTGATAGGATACAAAACATTGTGGGTTACCAGCATTTTCTCCTTTTCCCACAATGTTTTCAAAAGGCTTCTTTCTCAAGGGTGTTAAAGGTCAGGGTTGTGTAGTAAAGAGTTAAGACACTACTTTCGTAAGCAAATGTTTTGTATGATAAGTTTTGTAGTCTGGCAAAGAGTTTAATATAATGATACTCATTCATTAAGGATCAATTTCTGAGTAGGAGTTGTCTTGTCAACTGAATCATATCAAACAACAAAAAATTTCTAGAATTTTCTAAATGTCTGTAGTTTGCGTTGGTCTGTTCTTTTCAAATAAAGCTTAGCATCAGCTTAAAATCCACACCCCAAAAATCGAGTAATCGGTTAATATCTGCAGGTCTTACACACAGTTAACCCTTAAAGCGCTTTTCACAAATATAGTTGCCTTTGCGTTAAGTGTAGATTAAGATCAGACTATAAAAAATGTGCAGTCTGAACTTTCCTCTACACTGGCTGCTTTGCTAAGACATTCTAGACAAAATTGACCTAGATACTGCATTTATTTTGGTCTTGTTTCTACATCTACAATGTCTTGGGTTTATTTGGCACTGTAAGGGCTGAATCAGAAATGACCTGCCTCTTGCAGCAATGTACACCTGTTTGAAAGTGCTTTTCATACTTCTGCTACATTTCCAAAGCCTTACAAAATGTCAGCATGAAAGACGGACTGCAAAAGGAAAGACAAAAAAAGATTATAAAAGGAAAGTGTTAATAAATATATTGAAGGTTTTTAATTTCAGCGACCTTTGGCATACCCAATTTCTGAATAAGGAAACTGCAAACAAACTTTCAAATCATTTGCATACTGTTCGTGACATATCCCTGTAGAAAGATATTTGAATATAAAGTAAGTGAAAATCAATAAGTAACATTTTTTTACAGGATTAGAGTTTGTTTGTTAAATTTTCTGCCTACAAATCTTATTTGTAAATTGACATATCTGCAGGTCAATTCAATCACTACTTAACAAGATATTAGAAAATTGTTGACTTGATCTTTTGCCAGAAGAGGATTTGTATCAATAAAGAAAAGCTGTAACATGGAAAGATTTCTGACACAGGTTTTTCTTAACCAGACAACTAAACTTAAAAATTCATATTAAACACAATTGCAAAGAAAAAATTGACAATGGCTTATTCAGTTGGAGTTCTTTCTTAAAGACTAGAAAAATCTTGTAAGGAAAGGAGAAAAATGCTGGTGTGATCTTTAATAAAACACCTTCTTTTTCAAGGTTGTAAGAAGGCATGGGACTGTTTGGTTAAAAAATCAGAACCTAGTAACTGGCAGATACTATATATTTGTTGACACTTTGTTAAACTTGGTCCAGTTACAATGAAGATTACACCAAGAAAAAAAGTCATAAAGATTTTAAGAAAATGTGTTGTTTAGATTTTCAGAAATGTTGTCTATGATTTGACCTCATGACATGTTTTTTTTCTAATCGTATATGACAAAGGTTTCTTATTGACCTATGTATCACAGAACAATAGGAGAAGGCTCCAAGATCAGTGGATGAAAACTGTGGCCTTTTGTATTCTGATTAAATAAAAGTTTGACAAATTGCATTATCTTATTATACCTCTTCATGGCCCAGTTTTCTGTCTTTCCCTAGGTATCAAAGACACAAAGTTTCATGAAAACTGGGTGGAAAGATTGTACACTAGATACTGAAAAAAAAAAGATTATTCCCTAAATTTGACATTGTTACCTGTAACATTTACCACACAGCACTTAGTTTCAAACTTAATATACTTTGTTGATATATATGATTTTTCGTTCATATTATCACTTTATAAAAATACATACATCAAAGAATAGAGGCTATGAGGGCCTGAATTGCTCGACTGGCAATGATTTTGCTCAATTTTAAGCATACACCATGAATTCATAATGCAGATAGGAAAAAGACAAACACACACACCAAAAAACAAGGGCAAGGGTGAGGGGGTGCAATTGGACTTGAACCCATTAAGACACTTTATTAGTGGGAATGGTGAACTGAACAAATAGTGAAATAGTCAAAGTACAACTAAATTTTAAACACGTCTTTATTCAGAGCAAGTGTACACTACATGGTTATAGGGTGACACAGATCATGGAGTATGTCTTTTACAGAGAGAAAACGTTGTGAGAAAAGGCTTGTAACCAGGATTTTCTCCTTTTCCCACAATGTTTACAACAGCCGTCTGTCACACGATCATTGAAATTTGGGATTGTCATAAAAGGTTTATTTTTCTCCATCTGCAATTATGTGACTATCAGATACTTCAGTGCTTTGATCTTTGTGCCAATCAGTGACCATCACACTCATTTTGTCATTTTTCAGATGACTCAATTATAAACAGACAGTCTAGTCCCCTGATTGACCAGAGAGACAGTCTGAAGCCTGTTTCTACTGAATTATCATAACAAATCACATTTTAATCCTTCCTCCAAGGGGAAAAATGTTGTTTTGACCTAGCTGAATATGCTGCTTTTGACAGACTTCTTGGTATCGATATACCCAAATGAATAGAAATTAATTTGCGATTGGTCAAAAATGAGGACATGTTTTTTCTACAGGCCCCTGTATGCAGGTCTGAGGGCACATTTAAGAGCCAAATATTCAAGTGTTGCTACTCCTAATCATAGGGATTTTTAGCGTTTTTTATGTTTTACATGTATATATAATACAAGGGATGCAACTGACATTATCAGCAAAGTCTACTTGTCATCACAAAAACACAAGTTACTTTGTCAATATTACAGATAATCACATAAGGTCTACTTTATCTAGCTCATTACACATTTTTCTAGCGAAAAATAACATGGTTTCATGACTAAACGTTCAATGATTTGTGCTACAGAAGCCAGTTTCTCGACAAATAGGTCGAAATTGTTTGGTCCGACACGGGTTCGTTCAGTGCGCTTGTCAGAGTAAATCTACTATTCTGTACAAGATCATGGCCAAAATACTTATCAGTTTGATAAAACAAGTAAATATCGTTAACCAACCTTCGTTGTTTAATAATAACACGAAGAATACAGCTCCAAATCGTCCGATGTTTGATCGATTCACTCAAATTTCAAGGAAGCAGCCATAATTGTTGTCACGTGATCAAAATGTATCGAGGCATTTCATTGGTCCGATGAAATGCCTTGATACATTTTGATCACGTGACAACAATTATGGCTGCTTCCTTGAAATTTGAGTGAATCGATCAAACATCGGACGATTTGGAGCTGTATTCTTCGTGTTATTATTAAACAACGAAGGTTGGTTAACGATATTTACTTGTTTTATCAAACTGATAAGTATTTTGGCCATGATCTTGTACAGAATAGTAGATTTACTCTGACAAGCGCACTGAACGAACCCGTGTCGGACCAAACAATTTCGACCTATTTGTCGAGAAACTGGCTTCTGTAGCACAAATCATTGAACGTTTAGTCATGAAACCATGTTATTTTTCGCTAGAAAAATGTGTAATGAGCTAGATAAAGTAGACCTTATGTGATTATCTGTAATATTGACAAAGTAACTTGTGTTTTTGTGATGACAAGTAGACTTTGCTGATAATGTCAGTTGCATCCCTTGTATTATATATACATGTAAAACATAAACAAGAGGGCCATGATGGCCCTGGGTTGCTCACCTTAGTAGAGTGCCTTAAAGGTTTTTCTTTAATTTGACCATGTGACCTAGTTTTTGACCGCAGGTGACCCAATTTTAAACTCCTATTTCATGAAGACAAACATTCTGACCAATTTTCAAGTCAATTGAGCAAAAAATGTGGCCTCGAGTGCCCTAAAGATATTTCTTTAATTTGACCTAGTGACCTAGATTATGACCCCAGGTGACCCAAATTTGAACTGGTCTTTGACTATATCAAAAGAAACATTTTAACCAATTTTCAAATCAAATGAATAATAAATGTGGCCTCTAGAGTGCCCACTAGCTATTTCTTTAATTTGACCAAGTGACCTAGTTTATGACCCCAGTTGGCCCAAATTCAGACTCATGTGAGATTTTACAAAGACAAACATTCTGACCAATTTTCAAGGCAATTAAGCAAATAATGTGGCCTCTAGAGTGCCCATAAGGTATTTCTTTATTTTGACCTAGTGACCTAGTTTATGGTTCCAGGTGACCCAAATCCAAACTCATCTGATATTTCATCAAGACAAACATTCTGGCCAAATTTCAGGTCATTTGAGCAATAAATGTGGCCTCCAGAGTGCAAACAAGGTATTTCTTTAATTTGACCCAGTGAACTAGTTTATGACCCAAGTTGACCCAAATTAATTTCATGTGAGACTTCATAAAGACAAACTTTCTAACTAATTTTCAAGGCAATTGAGCAAATAATGTTGCCTCGAGAGTGCCAACAAGGCATTTCTTTAATCTGACCTAGTGACCTAGTTTATGACCCAATTTTGAACTCAATGAAATTGTTGCGCTTAGATGGGCAAACAAACTTAGAAGAGAATCACTACATACCAAATATCAAAGCTCTACGCCTTCCAGTTTTAAAGAAGAATTTTAAAGTTTTCCTTCTTTGTTCCTATGTTCGAACTTGTGACCCCCGGGGCTGGGCCAGTTTTGACCCAGGGGCATCATATGAACAAACTTGGTAGAGGTCCACTAGGAAATGCTACATACCAAATATCAAAGCTCTACACCTTCCCGTTTAAGAGAAAAAGAAATTTAAAGTTTTCCTTCTTTGTTCCTATCTTCGAACTTGTGACCCCCGGGGCGGGGCCAGTTTTGACCCAGGGGCATCATATGAACAAACTTGGTAGAGGTCCACTAGGAGATGCAACATACCAAATATCAAAGCTCCACACCTTTCGGTTTCAGAAAAGAAGAATATTAAAGTTTTCCGTCTTTGTTCCCATGTTCGAACTTGTGACCCCCGGGGCGGGGCCAATTTTGACCTAAGCAGCATCCTTGGAACAAACTTGGTAGAAGTCCACTAGGAGATGCTACATACCAAATATTAAAGCTCTATGCCTTCCCATTTAAGAGAAAAAAAAAATTAAAGTTTTCCTTCTTTGTTCCTATGTTTGAACTTGTGACCCCCGGGGCAGGGCCAATTTTGACCCCAAGGGCATCATATGAACAAACTTAGTAGAGGTCTACTAGGCGATGCTACATACCAAATATCAAAGCTCTACGCCTTCCAGTTTCAGAACAGATGATTCCTAAAGTTTTCCTTCTCTGTTCCTATGTTTGAACTTGTGACCCCCGGGGCAGGGCCAATTTTGACCCCAAGGGCATCATATGAACAAACTTAGTAGAGGTCTACTAGGCGATGCTACATACCAAATATCAAAGCTCTACGCCTTCCAGTTTCAGAGAAGATGATTCTTAAAGTTTTCCTTCTCTGTTCCTATGTTCGAACTTGTGACCCCTTGGGGCAGGGCCAACTTTTGCCCCAAGGGCATCATATGCACAAACTTGGTAGAGATCCACTAGAAGATGCTACATACCAAATATCAAAGCTCCATGCCTTCCTGTTTCAGAGAAGAAGATTTTTTCCTATGTTGGAAATTGTGACCCCCCAGGGCAGGGCCAGTTTTGACCCCAGGGACATCATATGAACAAACTTGGTAGAGATCCACTAGAAGATGCTACATACCAAATATCAAAGCTCCATGCCTTCCTGTTTCAGAGAAGAAGATTTTTTCCTATGTTGGAAATTGTGACCCCCCAGGGCAGGGCCAGTTTTGACCCCAGGGACATCATATGAACAAACTTGGTAGAGGTCCACTAGGCGATGCTACATACCAAATATCAAAGCTCTACGCCTTCCAGTTTCAGAGAAGATGATTTTTAAAGTTTTCCCTCTTTGTTCCTATGTTCGAACTTGTGACCCCCCGGCGCAGGGCCAGTTTTGACCCCCAAGGGCATCATATGAACAAACTTGGTAGAGGTCCACTAGGAGATGCTTCATGCCAAATATCAAAGCTCTATGCCTTCTAGTTTTAGAGAAGAAGATTTTTAAAGTTTTCCCTCTTTGTTCCTACGTTGGAACTTGTGACCCCTTGGGGCGGGGCCAGTTTTGACCCCAGGGGCATCATATGAACAAACTTGGTAGAGGTCCACTAGGAGATGCTACATTCCAAATATCAAAGCTCTACGCCTTCAAGTTTTAGAGAAGAAGATTTTTAAAGTTTTCCTTCTTTGTGACTATGCTCAAACTTGTGACCCCCGGGGCAGGACCAGTTTTGACCCCAGGGGCATCAAATGAACAAACTTGGTAGAGGTCCACTAGGAGATGCTACATACCAAATATCAAAGCTCTGCGCCTTCTAGTTTCAGAAGATTTTCAAAGATTTTGCCTTTTTTTTCCTTTTTGTTGCCATGGCAACCAGAGTTGTGGGTGGAATTAAATTCTTTGAACGATTTTGGTAGAGCTTCACCCAAGGAACATCCCTGCCAAGTTTCATCAAGATTGGCGCAGTGGTTTAGGAGAAGAAGATGTTTAAAGAAATTGTTGACGGACGATGGACGACAGATGACGAACGCCGGACATAGGGCGATCACAATAGCTCACCTTTAGCACGTTGTGCTAAGGTGAGCTAAAAACGCTAAAAATCCCTGTGCTCCTAATCAATACCTAAGGGAGCTTATATAGACCATGACTTTAATATTCATATCCCAGTACCTATTGTGCCTTTGTATCTTTTTTAAAGATATTTCTTGTGTCCAATGTCTGAAATGAATGCCACAATGACAAAAGCAAATAAAATAAGATGCATAGTGGCAGTAATATGTCTTAAAACTTTGTCATCTTTTATATGTAATTTTGCTTCTCCAAATGTATCAAACTCTAATTTATCTAAAAATATCTGATCACTTTCCAATCAATAAATCAGCTGAAACCTGCCATTATCATCTAAACAATCTTAGTTGATTATTCATGCCAGCTTTCAGAGCTACTTTCTCCCTGCTTTTGAAGGAGAGGATTCTTCCCTTATTTGTGGCCTGATGTAAGTCAAATGACCTATTTGAATTGTCCCAAATACACACACACTTGTTATAGGGAGAATAAACTAAAAATTTTAGCCCAGTTGGCAATACCTATTCTTGGGGTGGGGGATCATTGCTTTGGAAACTTGGAAATTGCCTCCAAAATAAAGCTCCCCTTAATTTTGAGATGGATTTGACAGAATGAAAAATCAACACGATGTCAGTGTCATATATTTTCAGTCAGTATCTTTGAATTTTGGTTATCCTTGCTATCAAATATAGATTATAAGTTGGAGTAAGAATTTGAAAAAAAAAAAAAGTGCGGAAACAAAACCTGGTTTTGTATTTTTGCTCTGATAAATGTCCATTTCATAAAGTCAGGTCCTGTACAGCTTCACTTTTAATTCAAGATCACAAACTTTCAGACTTGTCCAGATTGAAAGCTTTGTAGGTAACAAATCAAATGCGATTAAAATAAAGATATTGTCTTTGAAAAGGTATGAAAATAAGTAATGGAAAGGGAAAATCAAAGTACTGAAAGTACTGACAAACTAGCAAATGTGAAATAAGCAGCCTTGGCAAAAATAAAAAGAATCCAAGATTGAAGAAAAATGGTTCACTCTGGCAATTAAGTGTGATCTGGAAATGATTTGGTTATTAATTCCATTCTGATCAGGCCCAGTCCAATCCTCTTACTTAGTTGGACTGGGTTCAAATAGGTGGCTTTACCGGGCACCACTCATAGCCATTTACTTATGACAACCATGAAAAAATTCTGTTTGTTGATCTTTCACTGAAAAAAGTAAATAAAGAATGTATCAACTGATGATCTGGCATTGGAATACTAGAGTTCACTTTTAGATGAACTTTCTATGCTTTTTCACTTTTCCATCAGTTGGACGAACTAGACGCTAGACTTGACCTACAGCACCCACAAAAAAACATGAGGATAAAAAGAGGTTGCATCTGAATGAGTACAAACGAGCCTGATTTGCACGGGTCATTATTTAATTTATGAGCAGCAAACATCTTGTACGTTATCAAGGACATCTTGTCTAGTCTATGACTTTGAAAGTAGAAATCCTTCAAATTGGAATAGTAGATATTTTGTAGTTCATGTCAAGATTGTCAACAAAATTATGTTTTCTAACAAAAAGAATGATTTTCTGGGTGTGTGACATTTCGTCAAAAACCATGTTAGTTGAAAACGATCCTTAGCCCTGACCCTTACCCAGAAGAATTGTTGCTCAAATCTTCCTCCCAGAGCTTTTCATGAAATAAATCTAGGAATTTAGCAATTGGTACTCTAAAACATACATGGATTTCGACGAAACACACTTTCGACGAAATGTCGTGCACTGTTATTTTCTGAGGGGCAGTATTTGGCTGCTGTGGGGCTTTTTGTTTAGATTTGGATCTGGGTCACTCTTATTTTTTCTTTCACCCACAGTGTTTCAAACCTCCTGTCATGGACATTAAAACTAGATTGTTTGATAACGGGTTAAGAGTCAGAGGATATTATGAGGGCAGAATTTGTCAATCACTTAACACTTTACCAAATAATCCTGTGTTTTAACAAAGCTGGGGAAGGCAGCTTTTGAAAACATATTACAGGAAATCAGCATTTTCCCACAATGTTTTCTATCCATTCATAGACAAGTACCATCACTCAAGCCCTAATCTTATAGTCTTCTAATGCTTCAAATTTCGAAAAGTGTAATATTTTGTTGTTTGGTAAGGGGTTAACCTTTTCCAAAATGGCACCTGGCAGCTAGTGATCTTGCTTTATAGTATTGATGTATAGAGTTGGTCAGGTTTTCTATCAACACAGAATTATTGAATTTTATAGCTGTATCATTTGATCAGTAGATATCAACTGATTGACTGAAAACGCCCATTATGTTCAGGTAAATGAAAACAGGGATAATTGAGGTGAAACAGATTTACCCTTCTTACAATATTGTGACACCAAAACAAATCTAACCAAAGAGCAATCTCACCCTCTTAAAAACTCATCATTTTGATTTCAAAAAAAGATGGTGCAAGAAACTACATTAACCCTCACTGCCAGGGCTACAGAAATCCGAAAAATTGCTGGATCAGACTGATTCCGAACACTGAAAACCGATTTATTTTCAAAAACGTCCTAAAAAATCGGTCCAAAATATCACAATATGGCCAGTCAGAAACAAACTTACAAACCTTAAATCATTGCTGCAGGCATTTTTGAATGTTAGGCAAAGCAGTGATCGTATATAAGATCCCTTGGTATCTAGAGTGTCAAACTGTTAATTGGCCATTATCTAATTATTGCCATTTCACTGTGACATAAATCACAGATTATAGAGATATCGTTATGCATCATTGCCTTACGCGTGGTACGGCCCTATTCGCAATCAGTTTTGTCTAATTACGTACCATACATGCAAACACACCATGCAATGCTAATCAGTCAGTCAATTTCGCCACGCCCCATTTACATCAGAGTTTACATACAATATCTACTGCGAACCAATCAGAAATCACGTACGAGATTTAGTTGCCGCCCACAATTTTGTAAAGCCGCGCCTTGACTCTACGTTATGTGGTAGTGTGCTATGGAATGCCATAGCAGAAAATATTCAAGATATAAAAACACTATCAAGACATTTAAGATATTCAATCAAGATAGTCGCAATTATACCAAAATGGTATATAAATTTGATATATGACAGCAAAATTATCATATCAAAACATAAAACCACTTCAAGACACATAAATATCCTTCAAGATGTAAAAACAGCATCAACATTTTAAAAAGCACACCAAGACAAATAAATATACTTCAAGATGTAAAAACAGCATCAACATTTTAAAAACCACACCAAGACTCACGTGACCAATCAAGACTCACGTGACCACAAAATCCACGACGTCATCACTTGGCGAAAAGTGTCCGTATTCCGTGATGGTAAGGAAACAACTTGACGAAATTAAGAATTGAGACCAGAATATGAGCTAGAAATTACTTGCCTTCATAAAAAAATCATTTCTGGTCACTCTCATATCAAAAGAATAACTTGGATAACTATTTTCATGTTCAATGTGCATAAATAAAGAACATACCGTCGGCCTTCTTGTGCAAACATGGCGTGACCTAATTCCGGTAGCTCGGTAGTATTTACTGCAGAAAGTCGATGATCTTTGCATTTTTTTGAGAAGTAACACTACTTAGCATCAAGAAAAAAGAAGTAGATTTCTTTAACATACGATAATTAGTTTATTTTCCGGTGTATTTGTCTGAAATTCAAGGGCAATGAGACATTCGAATATTGGTAAGGGTTACGAGCAGAAATACCGTGTGACGTCATCAAAATATGTGCTCTATGAGATGTACACAAAAATCACCGGTTCAAGGACACTCACGGAATAAGGACACTCGACGATATATGCACAGCACTTCTAGTAATAGAGGCCTACCATACATACGATACTGTATCTGGCATTGCCATTGCATTGTTTCGATTGTGTAGCAAAAGATCAGACTGCAGGCCTTCAGTATCTTTTCAAATGCCTGTGTCTTTTCTGTCTGCATTTCCTATCTGTCTGTCTGCTTGTTCGTCCGTCCGTGTATATGTATGTGTGTCTGTCTGCCCTCTGTAGGTCTATATATCTGTCGGTCTGTGCGTCTGTCTTTTTGCCTGTCTGTCTGTATCTTTATGTCGGCCTTCCATATGTCTGTCTGCTCATCCGTCCGTCCGTCTATATGTATGCATGTCTGTTAGTCTGTCCGTCTGTCAATATGTAATCGTGTCCGTTTGCCCACTGTGTGTCCCTTACTCTGTCGGTCTGTGCGTCTGTCTGTCTTTCTTTTCTTTGGCTGTCTGTCTGTGTCTTTCTTTCTGTTGGTCTTCCCTATATCTGTCTGTTGGTCCGTCCATCTATTTTGTATGTGTGTCTTTGTGTTTGTCTGTCCGTCTGTCCATATGTATGGGTGTCTGTCTGCCCTTCGTTGGTTCGTTAACCTTTCAGAGGATCAGACTGCACAGTGTTGTTCTGTCCGTCTTTCCATGTTTTTCTGTCTATTTTTTCGTCCGTTCGTCCGTCTGTTCATGTGCACGTCTGTCTGTCTTTTTCTCCGTGGGTCTGTTTATCTGTCAGTCTGTGCGTCTATCTCTCTTTTTGTTTGTGTGTCTGTGTTTATCTGTCGGTATTCCCTATGACTGTCTGTTTGTTTTTCCGTCCGTCTGTCCGTCCATCTGTCTAGCCTTCGTGTGTCCGTTCATCTATCTGATCTTTAGGAGGCTCAGGCTGCACAAACATGCAGTATGATCTTACACTTTATGCTTTAATGAATGAAACAACATCACGGACATTTGAAGGGGCATCTGAAACACTCCTCCTGAGACCTCAAACATGGACTTGCCGCCGTCGATCACACGTCACAGCTCGGCCAATTCCGGAATCAACCGAAGTTTGCCGAATGTGCTGTCGATTGGCCGGACCGATTGAGATTACAAAATTTCTGTAGCCCTGCTCACAACTCTAAATAAACCTATCAGACATTTTTGTGGCATTAGTCGAAGACAATGCCACAATGAGTTCAATATGGCATTTTTGAAAATCATGTATCGTAGTTTGTACAAAACCAAAGGAAGTAAACCCAATTAAACTCAGTTTTTCTAAGACAAATAAGCATTTTGGTTGCACCCAGATATGAAATTGAAAATGGCGTATTAAAATAAATTGAATTAGGCCACTGATTGTGGAACTATTTCCTTTTTATCGAAAATAGCTTGATCCGCTATGACCTTCTATTGGTGTAACGATACACACAACCTTTGTCTCCTGACTGGTGCTTGTTTGTCCCAAAGCCAGTTCATTCCTGGGCTTATTCGTCCCTGGGCTTTTTCGCCCGAACTTGTTTGTCCCTCAAGATTGCATGCTACTCTATTGGATTGTGCATGACCACATAGTAGGTTGACTTTCAAGCAAATATTTTGAAACTATTTCTATTGTTTATTTTTCAAATAATTGATTCTGTACAATGGCTCCCTTGACAAATGCCAGACCAGTGTTTTCTATGCTTTGACTATCCTTGTAATATGACCCCAATAATGGCAATTTCATGCTTGCTTTCATCTACAGTGTTTCAGCAAAGCGGGCAGTGGAGATCAAAGATCAAGTAGCACATTTTGTGCTGCCTGATCTTGATCTACATTGTCCACAAAGGCAGCTATAGTCGTGACAGGTGCTTTAAGGGTTACCGGTGCTTTGGCACAGTTTAATCAACACCCTTACTGTACAAGATGACCTTATTTAGGCCTGAGGAAAATAATAATAGCTGTGAAGATCATTCTACAAAAACAAGCAATGTCTAATTTACAAACATATTTAACTGATACCAGCCTGGCCTGGTGAACTGGTCCCCGTCGTAGATATATACATACTACAACTGGTACAGGCTATTGTGATACTAGTTTTCATTGGGTCATGTTAACATCATTGGATAGCAAATAGGAGCATCTTACTACATATTTTGTGTTTGGCAGTATATCTTACATAGCGGATTTTTTGCACAGTTTGAAATTAGTAATTGAAACTAAAACAATTTTAGCAATTATTATTATAAAAATGTGATGCCATGTATGTAATTTACATATTTCAGCGATCAAAAATTCGAAAAATCTAATGTACAGGAAGCGAGAGTGATCTCCCCTGAATCTCTTTAATCTTGCGATATCACTGTTCTAAAAAGAGAGTGGCAGAATACCGATCCCTATACACTTGCTGTATCAGGGGAGCTAACCAATCTACCCTGCCAGCTTGCTCAGTGATTCCCGTATCCGAGTTGTGACTGGGTGGTGGTGGGTTCAATACCCAGTTGAGGCAAACTTTCTTTGGTCCATACTGAAAGCATTTTCAGATGACAAATTAAAAATAACTCAAATGATGGAAATTGTGCTTTAAAAACGTGGAAAACATTGTGGAAAAAGGAGAAAATGCTCGTTACCAGCATTTTCTCCTTCTCCCACAATGTTTTCAAAAGCCTATATTCTCATGATAATTAAAACTAGACTGTTTGGTAAAGGATAACTCAGATTAATAGAAAGAAGCTTGTTGCTCTGAAATAGAATGAAAAAAATGTTAAGCAGTGAGAAAGGAATGCTTGCACTATGATTTTATATCCCCCTATATATCCCATTACTCTGACAGGTTATTTTCAGACCTGTCAAAAATCATGGAAAGTGACACATTGGAGCAACATCCGACGGAAGGGAAAGTACCTTTTTGAATTGAGTCTTTACCACACAACCCCAGGGTTTCACAAGCCTGGGAGCGAGGGCTTTTGAATACATTGTGGGAAAAGGAGAAAATGCTGGTAACCAGCATTTTCTCCTTTTCCCACAATGTATTTCTTCCCAAAACAAATTTCAATTGTTGAGTCACATTAATTTTATTTTGATGTCTGCAAATCATGAGAAAATAAAAATTTGCTTCTTGAAAGCAATCGCTCTTTTTCACAAAAATGTTTTTAAAAAGGAGGTAGGGCAAGGGCATGAAAAGTCTTACTTGCACAGTAAATTGGATTCACAGCCCCACACTTTCCAGTCAGCAACCAGGATCCGTATTCATCAACCATTCTTAAGAATATTCCTAGTCTTGTTCTACAAGATTTTCTAAGTTTGAAAGTAACATAACTTCTGATTGGCTAAACCAAATGGTTTTGCCAATGAGAAGTTGTGTTACTTTCACATTTACAAAATTCTTGAGAATAACACTAAGAATATTCTTAAGAATGATTGGTGAATATAGGCCCAGAGCTCCACAAAACTTTTTGAAAGTAGGTCGATAGGTGCAGGATATAGCTCTCAACCAGGCAACAAAATCTTACACTCCTCCATATTGCAAGTATTTGAAAAACGACAAATTAACTCTATACCAAACAATCCAGACTTTCAGAGACCCTGAGAAAGAAGCTTTTTGAAAACATCGTGGAAAAGGAGAAAATGCTGGTAACCAGCATTTTCTCCATTTCCTACAATGTTTTCTAATCTACAATAGACAAATCCCATCATTTAAGTCACATTTGATTTGTTGTCTGCAAGTGCTTTCATTTTGGGCAAGTCTAAGACTTTTGTCGTTTGGTAAAGATCTAAGTGTTGCTCAAGTTATAGGATTTTTTTTTTTTGAAAGGGTAGATAATACTGTGGAAAAAGGAGAAAGTGCTGGATACTGGATACAAGCATTTTCTCCTTTTCCCACATCATTTTCAAGAAGCCTTCTACCTAAGGCTTGTTAAATCTAGGGATTGTGTGGTAAAGGGACAGCGGAGTAGAAAATTAAATTTCACACTCAAGTGCTCCTTCACAGTGTATCATCAAAGTTGAATGTCGACTTTTTATTACAGCAAAAAAAGAGCTACTGTATATGTAATAATACTGAAATCTGTTTCTATTTCAATAAAAGGTTGACAGTTAAACTTCATGCGTCATTTGTAAAGTGCGCTACATCCTTTTTATGAATAAATTTACTTTCATAACATTAAGAATTATTGCCTTTTTACCCCTTTTCTTCCATTCTACATTTTTATACATCTGAATTTACTGGTAAAAATTTAAATATAAACATTACAGGAAAAGGAAAAATATGTTTATTTACCCTAACATGAAGCCCCGAGGACAATTTATTTTGCCCTTCCATTCAATGTAAATCAAGATCAGACTGCATAAAACTTGCAGTGTAATCTTGAATAAACAGTGTCCGATATGTTATGAGATATGAATATTTACTGCCTTAAGATTGCAAATCTTACAGGGTTTTATTTACCAGATGAAAATGTACATTTCCTGTATTTAATGCTGTAACTCGTTACCACACAACAAAATTTTAGATTGGTCCAAACTGAAAGCATTTTTTTGCAGATGACAAATTAGATGTAACTCAAAAATTGAAATTTGTGTTGGGGAAAGTACAAAACATGGTGGGAAAAGAAGAAAATGCTGGTTACCAGCATTTTCTCCTTTTCCCACAATGTTTTCAACAGCTTTCTTCCTAGGGGATGTTAGAAGTCAGGATTGTGTGGTAATGGGTTCACTCTTTACATTAGACTACAAAATATGGACAAGTTGTAGACAGCATTTAGTTTTATTTCACTCAAATGATAAGGTTTGTCTTTGAAAGGGTAGAAAATATACAAGTGGGTCATGCTCTGTGAAAAGGGGGCTTAATGCATCTGCAAAAAGTCCGCATAGGCTGACATGGGTCAAAACTTTTCACGATTGGTCAATTTTCTGTATGTCCAAGGACCAGTCTACCTCGTGATTCAGTACGTTGTTAAAAAAATGTTGCTCTTATAGATCCATAATTATGTGATGGCTTGATTGGTATTATGAATTACAAAGATGCTTTTATCTCACTTTTGCCGGAGCATGGCTCATATATGTTCTCCATTTCCCACTATATTTTCAAAGCCTTCTCCCTAAGGTTCATTAAAGCTTGGAATTGTTTGATAAAGGACTAACGGTTAGAAATGAACAAGTTGATTTTTTGTTAATTACTAGTATAAAGAGCAAGGTTGGAAGCAGCACATAACCTTTCGCTGACATGACATGCAGTAGAATTTTTTTCAGTATCCAACATTCTTATGTATAATGGAAAAAATACACACATTAACAAAATGTGTTATTGGTTCTGCTACAGTAGTCCAAAAAAAACGGTTCATTACTACGTAATGACAACTATATTTCTATTCTTTCCTTTAACTTACTTTGCAAAACACAAATTGATGACGACTTTATTTCTATTGTTTCCTTCAACTCTTTACCCCACAATCCCTGGTTTTCACGGCCCTGAGGATGAAGCCTTTTGAAAACATTGTGGAAAAAGAAGAAAATGCTGGTAACCTGCATTTTCTTCTTTTCCCACAACGTTTTCAACCCTATTAAAGACAGAAAGTAACATTTAATTTGTCGTCTGCAAATGCTTTCAATTTGGTCCTGTCCAAACTTTTGTTGTTCGGTAAAGAGTTACTTACTGTGCAAAACACAAATTAATGTCCTTGAAAATGTCTCCAGTACTTTTAACAAAACCTAGGAGTGCAAACAAGAGGCCCTTGAGTGGCTGAATTGCTGTACTTGCATTGACATATCAGTGAACCTACATGTAAAAGAAACAGTAAAAACAACAGCCAGCAGAGACCGGTGATGCTCCCTGAACATTAAACCCCATTCACCAGAGCATGGCTCATATACACATAATTTTTCCTGCTCAAATAAACACAATGCACACTGATAAATTCAGACACAACAGAAAAAGAATTCATACCTACAGTGTCAAATAAGGTTCCAAATGGGTGTGTGACATTTCGTCGAAAACCACGTTTGTCAAAAACAATCCCTAACCCTGACCCTTACCCTAACCCAGATGAATTGCACCTCCCAGACAGAGATTTTCATGAAATGAATCTTGGAATTTAGCCATCTGTATTTTAAAACATAAATGGATTTCGACGAAACACTCTTTCGACGAAATGTTGTGCATCGGTTCCAAATATGGTATGATGATGCAACCACAGATTGGCTAATGGTTTGATTGGTCAAAATGGTAGGTACACTGTGATATTCATCCACCATCCATAAAACAAAGAAGATGCCAAAGCAGTGTCTTTTTTTTTTCATTTTTTGTACCATTTTGAATTACTGTCAATACTTGCAATATCTGGTTGTTGAAAAATGTAGGTACCGTATTTCACCTAATTAACGCTCCCTCCCTAACAGTAGCACCCCCACCCCCTATATTTCTTATTCCAGAGGCCTCCAGACAACCTCCACCAACACTGACCTTACCTTATAATTGATGACTGGAGTGACAAACTTCAAACGCAAGATAACTTCACTAAAACTTTTCAAACGCAGACTTACGAAAATCCCTAATGACCAATGTCTTACAGATAAACTTACTGGTAAGGTGTCTACATAATCCTAATTACTTCACAAATCGATGTCATTAACACCTGACTATCCAAATACAAATACAGTTCCAATAGCATTACAATCTTCCGGTAACACAAACTAACTTTGAAAAACTTTAAGAAAGTATTGAATACCAGTGTCCCATTATACTAATCATGAATGATATTTAATACCCAAATAAATCATGATCAGGGGAAAAGTCAATATCTGCATTACCGCACACTACATCGAGTCTTTCAAAATGGTGACAGCTTTGCACTCTGCAATAACCAAAACCCCAGATCAAAGTACCATAGTTACTCCAAGTGAAGGCGCTTAAATCATTGGAAATTGACTGTGAAATAGGAGCATCCTGTCGGTGTTTTGCATGGCACCTGGGCACATTAATTAGGTGAAATACGGTATGTAATAAAAGGAACACCATGTTGAAGTAACATTCCTGGCTGGTGTTTATATTTGCTTCTTGCTGCGTAAGAAAATTTTGACATTGTGGGAGACCTTTCTCATGCAGCTGAAAGTAAATACAATCACCAAATAAGTTACTACAACATAATATTCCATATTTACATTCATGTATTTACTTTGAACCAGATGACAATTTACACTGGTTCAAATTTGAAAAACTGCAAAAAACAGACTATTTATTGCTTAAATGATGGAATTTGTCTTTGAGGGTAGAAATCATTGTGCAGAAATGGAGAAAATGCTTGTTGTCAGCAATTTCTCCTTTTCCCACAAGGTTTTCAAAAGCTTTTATCTTCAGGGTCATTGAAACACAGGGTTATAAGGTAAAGGGTTAAAAAGATGATTTCCAGTAGCCTGCTGCAACTTTGTTTCATGAGGAAACAAGTTAACTGTTTACCACTCAATCCCAGGTTTTAACAACCCTTGGAAAACTACCTTTTGAAATCATTGTGGGAGAAAATGCCAATAACCAGAATTTTCTCCTTTCCCCACAACGTTTTCCATTCTATCAAAGACATGAATTGATTTAATTCTTTACCAAATGAAAATTTGGGACTCAACCAAATTGAAAGCATTTGCAGACAACAAAATAAATGCAACTCAAATAATGTTTTTAGTCTTTGATAGGGTTGAAAACATTGTGGGAAAAGGAGAAAATGCTGGTTGACAGCATTTTCTCCTTTTTCTATGATTATTTGAAAAGCCTTCTTCTGCAGGGTTGTCAAAACTTGGGAATGTGTTATAAAGGGTTAAGCCACATTTGATGTTGTCTGCAAATGCTTTCAATTTGGAAAAGTCTAAAAATTTTGTTGTTAATGGCATAGAGTTAAATGTCAGCCATACTGTCACATAACACTGCTAAGATCAGTTGACAATACTGCTGGAGATTTAATGACATAATACCAATTCCCTGGAAGGAAAAAATCTATTTGCAGGATTCCATTAAGAAAGTTAATTTACTAACATCAGACTAAATATCACTGGAAATGTTTTAAATTCTTTTGTCATGCCACTGTTTATAAGATAATGTTTGGTTCTCCTTGTCTGCTTTTTAAACCTTTAGAATTACAAGAAAATCTGAAGATCAGTGCACAAAACTGAAATACTATTGAAATTGAGAAAAAAAAAAAAAAAAAAAAAAGGAATATTACAAAAACCTGAATTTCTATTTGGTTGGATCAGATCAAGGTGCATTTGTGAAGAGCTGCTTACTGGATGAGTCCAAAGGTGGAGTATGATGCTCAAATCTCTTTACACTTTAACCACACAATGAGACCAGTGTTCGTATTCACCAACCATTCTTAAGAACATTCTTAGTCTTCATATCAGAGATTTTCTGCATTTGAAAGTAAGACAACTTCTGATTGGCTCCATCAATTGGTTGAACCAATCAGAAGTTGTGTTACTTTCAAATTTAGAACATTCTGGAGAATAAAACTAAGACTTTGGTGAATACGGACCCTGATCCATAATGTTCTTTTCATTCTATACCAACCCTTTATTACCAACCCATTATAAATGAGTAAAATACCACAGATAGATTAACAAAAGACTTTTGAACCAGAGAGCTGCACATTTTTAGGATTTGAGTGAAAGGGCCCAACTTAAAAATATGGAAGTAGTCAATGAACATGATAATGTTCTACACAGAGTATGTGGGTGATACGGAAAATATACTCTAGTCTATTGTTTATCTGTTTTAGATAATGTCCTTCCTTTGCTCAAATCATTTATAGGTACAAAATAAAACACTTTTCAAACAGTGAAATCATGCTATTTTGAATTCACATGCAATGCTATTTGTCACGAGACATTAATTGAATTTCATTAACCTCGTGCAGTTTTGGAGAAGAAAGAAAAGATACAAGGATTGTCCCACTAAATCATGGATTGAGCTTACTTTGAAAAAATTAGCTGCCGTCTGTGCAAGCTTTCAATTTTCAGGTATATTATATACATGTATTCTGAGTGCAGGGTTTTATTTCGGCGGATGCCTGACAGCCCGCGCCAGGTTAAAATCGCTGTGGGCAAGCAATTTTTTAAAGTAGAATGCCTGCCGGGCAAGTGAAAATTTGTAGCAAAAAGATCCTTTCCATGTATTTTCGCTCCTTGGGTTGATGTTGGTATTTCACGTGTGTATGTGAAACTGTTTTTGATTGGTTCTTGGTTTGATATCAGCCAATGAAAAGTGGCGAAATATATTCTTGTCATTCTTTTCAAAATGGCAGACAGCGAGGACGCTCATCCGAAATTATTTTCAATATTTGTTAAAGGCACTGCCAAAACACAAAATAAGTCTAGTGAAGAGACTTCTTCTTCTAAAAACGAAAGGAAAAGAAAGTACAAGCAATAAAATCTAAAACAAACTTTTAAAACATCGTGGCTTGAGGAATTTGAATGGTTAAGAGTTCGACGAGAAATCCAAGTGCATGTATTGTAGAGTTTGTAGGGTGTATAACAGTGTGGGATCCTTCGTTACAGGGTCTAACTTCTTCAGAAAAGATTCTGTGAAGTCTCAAGAGGATTCTCTGTCTCATTGCTTAAATTTACAGAGAGAAAGGGCTAAATCTCACCCAGAGAGGTCAGAGGCATTGAAAGCATTAACAAAGCTAAATGAAAAAACAGTATCGCAGTTAAAATATAAGTTCAGAAATGTACAGTATATCTCTAAGAAATGTAGCAAACAACTATAAAAAAGTTTAGTAAGAGTATGAAAAACCTCTCAGAATAAACATTTGGCATGCAAATACTATAAATAGTATGTGAAAACCACTGAGGCTAATGTAGAAAATGCTTGTAAGGAGCACTTTCTGCATTTACCGCAATGTTAAGTGTTTTCTAAAGTGGTATGTGGTAGAATGCATAAATGTGTCTCCAGGCCTTAGTTGAATATAGGGCAACCTGTTTTCATTGGGGTCAAGTAAAGATTTACAGTAACTTGCCCCTCAGGCAAGTGAAAGTAAAATCCTTAAGGAAACCCCTGTGAGTATAAACACAAAATTACAGCTAAAATGTCTAATTGTAAAAATTTCTGTATACAATTTAAAATCATAGGGTGCTCTTATGCAGTGCATGATGGCAATATTGATGACATACTATTACTATTTATTAGAGAACTGCACAAAAATGTCACATTTGAGCGCGATACACTTGCAGTGCCCCCCTTCTTTGGCTGGTGGGGAGGGAAGGCTTGTCCACTGGTTTTCCATATCATCTATGGCTGGTTATCTTCTGGCTAAAAGTGATAGACCCATGCCTTGTCCATTGTAATACAGGACAGAAAGATGAGGTTGCTAAATTTAACCTATAAAGAAATGTTCTAGACACAACAATTCTAGCCAGTTTTTCCTCCTTTTTCCGTTAGTAACCTTGGTACCCCGAAAGCCCTCACGTGTGACATTATTAGGTCAGGTTTTTGTATGTTCGATTTGTTCATCATAGTATAACTTTTTCTTACCCTCTTGGGTTTGTCTACACCAATGGCACCCAAGTCCTCATAGCTTTTTGTCCATGCTGTACACTACACGCCCAACCAATGTTCAATCTGTCATTCAATCTGAGCGCAAGGTTCCTTGAAACACTACCGTATCTCTTTGTACTTTTAACTTTCTTTGATGTGTCTGTTGGTGTCATGCTGGAATGCCATTCTGCCTGCTTTCACCCCCTCCAACATCTTCATTTTCACAAAGGAGAAATTCTTACAGATGACATTCAAATATGTGCAATTTTCATATCAATAAAGTCTGACTTCCGCAATCAACGATGTGATGATGTCACTTTGAGCAGACAATAATTTCTTTGTGCTAACTTGTAATAAAGACTTCAAAAATATTATTTTATTGAACATGCATATAACTTCTTTGATACATTTTTCAGGGTTGCTCCGGGTAGGCCTTGAGTCAATTAATCATCCATAATTCAGGTATTGTATGTTTCACTTTATCATTGATGTGTCTAATTTATTGAAAATGAATGGCTGAAATTACTTGCAGAATATTATGACAATAGGATGTCAAAGAAATTATAAGCTAAGTCCATGAGATATACTTGGACAACCTTTGTACCATTGAAAATTATTTTGAATGGATGCCAGTGTATCTACCATCAATATTTTTTTAAGCAAGTTTGATAGTCAAAACACTAGATAAGAAACACAAAGCACTTTTGCAACATCCTTAACTCTTTCACTACCAACTCAAGAAATTAGATTTTTTTTCCAGACCTATAAGTCCATTGCTATTGAAGCTGAACTGGGTCATAAACTAGTATCGGGTAGCGGATAGTGTAGATCCAAGATCAGACTGCACGTTCCGTGTAGTCTGATCTTGATCTACACCATCCACAAAAGCTATTAAGTCATCACTGGTAGTGAAAGAGTTAATTCTATTCCAGACCACAAAATTTAACTTGTCCATTTTGAAAGCATTTGTAGATGACAAATGAAGAGTGGCTTAAATGCTGGCTATTGTCTATGAAAAAGTAGAGACATTGTTGCAAAAGGAGAAAATGCTGGTTACCAGCATAAAGAATCCTCATTTTCCAGCAATGTTTACAAAAGGCTTCTTCCTCAGGGCTGTTTAAACTCTGGTCGGTTTAGTAATCGGTTATAATGTGCTTTGAACTGCAGCATTTGTATGATCTCTTAACTAAACTTGTCCATTTAAGTTATTTAGTAGTCTTCAGTTATCAATAAGACTGGATATTTTATGTGCACTAAATAGCCTTAATAAGTTGTCTATGTGCTATAACCTTTAATTATTAGTCCCTCTAAACCTTTTGTAATATAAGGGAGATAACTCAGTTTGTTTTCCATACCAGAGACCAGCTTCAAGTCTTAATTGTTCTATTTCGAGCTAACTAAACACCTTGTCACAAATTTTCCATCCATACTGTAGACAGCATTTAACCCTTTACCTGACGACAAAATTAGATTTGCAGCCATTTACAGACGACTAACAAACTGTGGTTCAAATTACGAAAATATGTCTTTGGACTGACAGAAAACATTGTGCAAAATGAAGAAAATGCGGTTACCAGCGTTTTCTCCTTTTCCCATAATGTGTTCAAAAGCCTTCTACATCAGGGTCCTAAAAACTCATGATTGTGTAGTAAATTGTTAAAGTCACTGAGGGAGGAGGAGTAATAAGTAAGTCTGATTGTTGTCTATATCAAACCAAAAAGTTGTTTTTTACCTTTGCCTCACAGCATGTTTTGCATACCACAGATCAGCTTCAAATCCTCAAGTCCTGAAGTGTTCAATTCAAAGCTAATTAAACAGTTGCCACAAAATTCTGTATTTTTACACGCCTGTTACAGGCAGCCTTCAAAACCATTGAGGGAAAAGGAGTAATTGCTCATAACAAGCAACTGACTGTTGTCTACCGGTATATTACACCAAAAAGTTTTTTTCATTTCCCTCATACCATGTCCATCTCTGTGGTCACTTAGTCAGGTTCTACAATCAGAGATACAATAACAGTTTAAATATGTCGCTTTCATTTGAAATTTTGAAATAACCCCAAAAATTAGAATAAAACTTTTTTGACTCTCTTAACATTCTTGAGAAGATTGAAAACAGTTTCTTAAAATACTTTGTGCCTCTTGAAAACTTTGCCAGATTGATAGGAATCATTGAATGGAATTATTCCATTTAACCCTTTATCATAAAGTCCTGCATTTTTACCACCTTCAGGAACAAGGGCCTTGAAAACATCATGGGAAAACAAGAATTTGCTGCTAACCAGCATTTTCTCTTTTTCCCACAATATTTTTTTTTGCTATCAAGTAAAGTACAATTATCAAATCCAATACTGAATTTTTCTGTCTGTAACCTGGACGTGACATAAATGTTGTTAAGAACAGTGTGAGTTATGGTAAGTTGTAGCAATTGAGAAAAAGTAGACAAATTCATCAAAATGCCATTCTACCACACCAGTCTGTGTCCTCTAAAAACACCAGAAGATGTATTCAAATCCACTGTACAGCCCAGAGAAAGCTAAATTTATGTCAATAAAATGTTGATAAAAATCTCAATCTAAACATCAAAATCTATAGACAAGTACTTAATATGTCAATGAACTATAGCTGGGTGCGTATTTGTATCTGAAACTTCACATTCTGTGAGTAAACTTTGGTTACTTTGGGGACAGTGATTAACGCAGATACAAGATCAGACTGCACAAAATATGATTATGTTTTGATCTGAGATCTACACAGAAGGAAATCATGATAAATTATCTGGGAAACATGGCTAAGATTCCACTGAGTAAAATTTATCACACTGAAAATTGATCCTTATATTGCTAATTGAATGAAATGTGCAACTTCAGTCAGTACCACAGATGCAGGTACTGCAAATTCAAATATTTTCTTGTCAAAATTATCCGGAAAAGAAGCTGACATTGTAGATTCAAGATCAGACTGTACATTCTGTGCAACAAGATGATCAAACATCTTATCAACTGATTATGACAAGGACTATTAACAAGAGGGCCATGATGGCCCTGTATCGCTCCACTGGCTTATAAATATAAACCATAAATACTAAACATTTCAATTCTGAGCCAAATGGTTTCAAAATGAAGACTTACAAAGTTTTCTCTGTAAAAGCCCATGTGAAAGTTGAAACCTGCAGGGCAAAGTCATTTTTGATCCCAGAGCTATAATTACTTGTACCCTGGTAGAGGTCCACAAGATAAAGCCACAGGCCAAAATAATACAAATCTATGCTGTATGGTTATAAATAAGATGATTTTCAAGTTTCGTCCATATGAAGCCTCTGTAAAACATAAGACCCCTGATGCAAGGCTAATTTAAAAAAAAAAATCAAAAGTGATCCAGATTTGGTAGCCCTTGGGTTTGTGGTTAGGAGCAAAAAGATTTTTTTGAATTTTCAAGCTATAAGCACATGTTTATGACCCATGAGATAGGACTAATTTTGACATAACTTGAATAACTTTGGAAGAGGTTATTTAGATTACACTCATACAATATTACAGCTGTAACTCAAGGTAAGGAACAAGAAGACCTTATAAGTTCTCACTATATTAACCTATGTAAAGCTTGTGACTTATTGGGTGGAGCAGTTTCAGAGATGATAAGCTTAATGGCCTTAGGCCTGTGGAGCCGAAAAGCAGCATCTTTTTCATGAGCTACAATGACGTTAGTAAATACAAGCTTTTGTAAAAGATTTTTAAAGGTTTTTCAATACTTTTCAGTTTTGTAGCCATAGCAACCATAGCTTTTAACAGAACTTAATTCTTTGAAGACATTCTGAAGAACATCATGGCAAGATGATATCTGTAAAGTTTGGTCAACATTGGAAGAGTGGTTTCAATGAAAAAGATGGAACAATCTTGGTAGAAGTCTACAATATGAATCAGCATGCCAAATTTTTATAGCCCTAGGCCTTGCAGTGAGGATAAAAAATAGATATCTTCAGTTTTCACTATGTAAGCCTATCTAAAATTTGTGAACCCTGGAGTGGGACAAATTTTGATCCCAAGGCTCAAAACATGCCAAATTTGTTAGTCCTATGCTTTATGGTTAGTAACAAGAAGATTGTCGAGAAGTCTTCACTATATATTAAGCCCTTATAAAACTTTGACCCCAGGGCTACAGTTGGACTAAATGGGGAATAAGTGTATTAGAAGAATAACATGCCAAATTTAGGAGTTCTTGGCCTTATGGCTAGTAACAAGACGGTTCCTGAAGTTTTCACTCCATAAACCCATGTAAAACTTGTGACCCCTGGTGCAGGGCCAAACTTGATCCCAGGGCTGTAACTTGGGCCCTCTTTGTAGTTGTCCACTAGATAATGCTACAATTATTCAAAATTTGGTAGCCCTAAGCCTTATGGCTATGTACACCAAGGTTTAAAAGTTTTCCCTATATATAAGCCCATGTAAATCTTGTGAACCCCCCCCCCGCCCTGAGGCCAAATACATAGATCCGTGGCGATGAGATAAACCGACTTCCTTGGTTACCGTCGTTAAGGGCTCACAAACGCAGTAAATACATATACAGTATAGCAGAAAGGCTACTTAAATCGTGCTGTCATGCCTGTTTCTTTCGATTAAATTCCGGAAAAAATAATCTTTTTCATATGTTTCTGCCGATGATGGATTCTTGGCAACAAATATATGGATACTTGAACTTATTTACACAAGGATTTGTACAAAAAGTGTGAATTTCAGGGGCTACAGACAATGTAATACATGTGCCAGCAAAGTTTTGAACTTCTACGAGAAAGAATGAAACAACTCATAATCCTCTGCAGTTTTGCTTAAGACTAATAGAATTAAAGATGATTAATATTTTTGTAAGGCTTCTTAGGTTGTCTCAACATCGTATTCGATAATAAATTACACTGTATTACTAGCATTTTGAAATATTTATAGATTGTCTCATTCAACAGAGATGTGGAAGTCTGAGAAATGTTTAAATTTCAAGTTAAGGGAAAATGGTTGCCTAACCATTTTAAAAAAGTGTAAAGTGTGCTGTCAATTAACAAACTTGTTAATATCATTGGCGGTAGTTCGTTTTATCTTATGATATACTGAAGACAACGGGTGGTCGAGTGGATTACAGCGGCAATCAAACACACATCTTATCAGTTGACAGTTTACTGACATACCCTTTGAAATGGCAGATGTGCTAATCAACCTAAATATGGCTAAGGTAAAAGCTGATTTAATTAACATAAGTTGCCTTTTGAGCTAAACTTCCAAAACTGTACACAAAAGAACTTGCTCTGTTTCGTAATTGAAATCTACGTGTACCTTCAGTAAGAATACACGTAAATGTACTTAATTTAAGTAGCAGCTGGTTTGAATCCAAGAATAAACTGCATTTTTTTGCACTCTGATCTGTATCTACACATTCAGCATTCTTCACGCACCAAGGGTTAATATTAATGTCAAACTTAAACATTGATGACACGTGCCCCTTTTTGGATGTGCAGATGTTATTAAACAAGATTAACTATTTGAGTGAACGTACTTTCTCTTTATTAGTATTTCATATATTTTACCTTTGTTTTCAACTGTAAAACAGTTTAAGTTTTTTTCGGAGAGTTTCAGGGGAAAAAAAAACTAACATTAATTAATCCATTGCGTAATATAGCGTTGATCAAACTCTTTGCTCATGTCCCATTGTCAATCATAATCATAATCCACACTTATAATCTCTTCGTATATCTCACGTAAGCAGTACACAATCGCAAGCACATCTTTTAAACTTTTTCCTAAAATTCAAGCGTTGTAAATACAAATAATATTGCACTTCTCCATCATTAACAGTTGCTTGTTTGTGAGCCGAAATAGCAGACAGCAAGGCTGCACATCGGGCCAAATAAATGCGATGACCTGATTAGTCGAATATCGATTTCCACGGATCCATGTATTGACCCCAGGACTGTAATTTGGGCACCTTTGGTAGACCCCCACTAGATCAAGCTAAATGCAAAATTTGGTAGCTCTGGGCCTTATGCCTAGGTACAGGAAGATTTCTTAAGTCGTCACTATGTAAGCCCATGTAAAACTTGTGATCCCTGCGGCAGGGCCAATTTTGACCCCGGGGCTAAAATTTTGGCCTGCTTGGTAGAGGCCCACTAGATATAGCTACATGCAAAATTTGGTAGCTCTAGGCCTTATGGCTAGGTACAGGAAGATTTTTTAAGTTTTCTCTATATAAGCCTATGTAAAACTTGTGACCCCTGGGGCAGAGCCAATTTTGACCCCAGGGCTATAATTTGAAGAAACATGATAGAGGTCTACTACATAAAGCTACATGCCAAATTTGGTAGACCTATGCCTTATGGTTTCAGACAAGAAGATTTTTAAAGATTTCCAATATTTTTCAGTTTTGTTGCCATGGCAACCAGAGTTTTTGAAGGAATCAAATTTTTTCAAGAAATTCTGAAGAGGACCATGGCAGGATCATTTCTGTGAAGTTTCATGAAAATTGGATGGGTAGTTTCAGAGAAGAAGATGTTTGAAATAAAAGTTAACACACGGACCGACAAACGGACACACAACACACACCGGGCCATGACATAAAATCGCTGGCCTTTGGCCAGTGGAGCTAAAAATGCTGCTTTTTCAAAGATGAATTCCATAATTTGAGAAAAAGTTGTCTTGATTTGTCATCTGCAAAAGCTTTCAATCTGGACAAGTCTTTATTTTGTTGTTTGCTAAAATAGTTTTAACTATTTACCACACAATCCTGACTTTTAACGACCCTGAGGAAAAAGCCTTTTGAAAACATTGTACAAAAAAGAGAAAACGCTGGTAACCAGCACTTTTCCCACAATGTTTTCTACCCTTTCCAAATCAAATTTCAATTTTTGAGCCACATTTCTTTTGTCGTCTGCAAATGCTTTGAATTTGGACAAGTCTGAAATTTTGCCATGTGTTAAAGAGTTAAATCTCGTATCATGCTGGTTATCCAAATCTAGCTAGCATGTCTTCTTGGTCATTTGCAGTGAAGAAAAATCTACATGATTAAAGATCAGATTGTAAATCCTGTGCAGTCTGGTTTTGTGCAACACAGTCACAAAAAACCTAGAATTGCCCTTCAACAGTGCCACATGGTGACAGATGCTTATAATACTGGGCCAGAAATGCCATACCAGTTAAAATATTATAAGATCAAACTCTGAATATGTGAGCAAATAAAAATTCACCACTAAATAAAACTAACTGAACCATACAGAACAGAAATATTTACCCAAAGAATTAACCCTTTGAAAATTCACCACAATATTAGAGATGCTTTTGTGGACAGAATAAATTATGATCAGAATGCAAAGAATGTTTAATCTTGCATCTATACTGAAACATATTTTGTGAATTTACTCTTTACCAAATGACAAAATTTTTAGATTTGTCCAAATCAAAATCATTTGAAGACTACAAATTAGATTAGGCTGACAACTGATGAGATTTGTATTCAAAAGACCACAAAACATAGTGGGAGAGGCTAGTAACAAACATTTTCTTCTTTTCCAGCTATGTTTTCAAAAGCTTTTTCCTCTGAGTCTTTAAAACACAGGATTGCTTCAAAAAGTGACCAAAACAGTCTTAAAACGTTGCTTCTGTTTTCCTGACCTTGATTTCCAGCAATTTAGAACCCAGAGAATGAAGGCCTTTCAAAACGTTGGAAAGGGAGAAAATATTTGATTAAAAAAAAATTCTCCTTTTAGGGCAAGCTTTACACCCTTTTAAAGAGAAATCCCATAATTTCCAGTAATTGTCATCTCTATCAAAGAAAAGGTTCCACCATGCTTCACAATTGAATGTGTAGGGTTTCCAATCTGGAAGTCCTTGGTTTTATCCTCAATCGCTCAAGGTGCTGGATTTATCATTGGGGAATCCTTTGGCAAAACACCTCTCTTGGAAACCTTGTCCCCTACAGGTGAAACCTGTCACACATATGAGAAAGCTATGGCCTTGATATTACTGAAATACTGTTGAATTTGGTTATTTGTTTGGTGTTTAATACTATTTCCAAAATTATTTCCATTATAGTGCTGTGGCCAGCACACCTATCCATGCTCTCCTGGAGTTTCCTTTACCAGTTCTTTGCCCAATATTCTTTCCAAGCCACTGGCTGCTTTCCCTCATAACAGTTGTTGAAACAATGATCAGCGGTGAGAGAAGAAAGAATCCTGTTGCAATGAATATTGTCTATCCTTAGGGAAAAAATAAGACAAGCTTGGGATTCAAACCAGTGTCCCCCTGGTCTCTTTCCTGGATGCTACCGATTGAAATACTGTTGAAAGCTGTGTAAAACTCCATTGAACCAATCATAATGATGAAGTTTAAAATTCTACTCGTGAGTATTTACTAATGTTTAATACTTTACCACACACAATCCCCACTTTTAATGAACTGGAGAAAGAATGCATTTGAAAACACTGAGGGAAAGGGAGAAAATGCTGGTAACCAGCATTTTCTCCTTTTTCCCACAGTTTTCTTCTCTTTCAAATATGAAGCCCATCATCTGAGCTGCAATTGATTTGCTGTCTGCAAACACTTTCAGTTTGAATAAGTCCCTAATTTTGCTGCCTGGTGAGAAGTAAAGTTACTAGGCCCTGTAATTGTATTATCCTAACTATGTTTGGCTAAGAGTTAACTCTTTACCACACAATCCCGACTTTTAACGACCCTGTGAAAGAAGCCTTTTGAAAACATTGTGGGAAAAGGAGAAAATGCTGGTAACCAGCATTTTCTCCTTTTCCCACAATGTTTTCTAACCTTTCAGAAAGAAATGCAATCATTTTAGCCACGTTTAATTTGTCGTCTGCAAATGCTTTCAATTTGGACCAGTCTGAAATATCGTCGTTTGGTAAAGAGTTAACTTTCTTTTATGTTTGATTTGGATGCGGTCATATTTCTCATATAACAGCTCAGTATACATAAACATCTTAACAATCTAGCTTTTATTGAGAGTGATATTTGAACAGTTACAAAAAAAAATTCCTTTCCATTTGTGCATTTAACTCTTTACCAGGCAATCCCATGTTTTCACAACTTCAAGGAAGACAATGAGAAACCGAGAAAATGTAACTAACTGGCATTTTCTCCTTTTCCCACAATTTTTTGCTACCCTGTCAGAGAACTTCTATTCATTTTTTCCATTTTTGAATTTGCAATCTGCAGGGGCTTTCCATTCTATGGAGTCTAAAATTTGTTGTTTGGGAAAGGGTTAATTCTTTACTATACAACAAAATTTTGGACTTGTCCATTCTGAAATCATTTAACAGACAATAAAGTCAATTTTTCTCAAATGATGGAATTCGTCTTTGAAAGGGAAGAGAGCATTATGAGAAAAGGAGAAAATGCTGGTTACCAGCATTTTCTTCTTTTCCTACAATGTGTTCAAAAACACACTTGGGGTACTGTACAAATTAAGGTATCCTTTGTAAACAGTTAAATTCAGATATTATTTATCTGAGTTGCACAATTTAGCTGATAACAGGTATCAACCCTTTCTATTGTGGCCCTTTCACTACATACCAGCCAAAATTCAAAGCATTTGCAGATGACAAATGTGACTCAAATGAGAAATAAGTCTTTGAAAAAATAGAAAACATTGTGGGAAAAAAGAGAAATTACTGGTTTCCAGCATTTTCTCCTTAATCTACAACATGTTCAAAAGCTTTCTTCCAAAGGGTTGACAAAATATAAGACAATTTGAGAAATGAATTATGTATGTACCATTACCAATATCTAAAGCCTCAGACGGGTCGCAGGCTCAAATCCCTAGGTTGGCAAATTTCTTTCCGAGGTCTGATGACAGTCATTGCACCTGGATTCATTCCCCTCTCACCACTAATCATTGTTTTGATGATGTGGGAAAGCAGCCAGTGGCTTGGGAAGACTACTGGATGAAGTACTGTAAACAAAAACTCCGGGAAAGCATGGATAGCTGCACTGGCTGCTGAATATAACTGAAATAACGTTTAAAATGGCCTTAAACACCATACAATCATCAATCAAAAATACTGGGCAGTGCAAATTCTACAAGTTCTACTGCTCTGATCTTGTTTAAAATTTACCCAGTCTACTCTGTGACTTAACCCTTTTCTAACTGAAAAATTTTAGACTCTTCCAATTTCAAAACATTCTGTAGACAACAAAATTGAACTTGTTGCAAATGAGATATAAGGAAAGAATGCAAGTCAAAAGTCTTCTTTCTACTCGCGCTACTACTCTAAGGCAGTAGCGCGATATTTTGTAGATATTTGTAGGTAATCAATGGCAATGGCACAAATGGAAAAAGTTCTTTGACAAAAAAATGAATGATACAAACCTCCTTTCATATGAAATATTCGACTCACCTGAGTGTAACGAATAAATGATTCTCACCTAACTGCTTAGGTATTGACTGCATGTACTACAAGAACATTTTTTAAGTTCTCAGTATATCAGTTCATGTAAAATATGTTACCACCAGGGCTGACCCCAGGGCTATAGCTCTACCAATCCTGCTACTAGTCCACTAGTTAGAGCTACATGCAAAATTTTGTAAACCTAGACCTTAGGAACCAGACAATTTTTAGTGTTCAGTTTAAGCCCAGGTAACATGTGTGACCCCTAGGGGATGGCCAATTTTGACCTCAGGGCTACAATTGTGACAACCTTGGTAGAGGTCCACTAGATGCAGCTTCATGCAGAATTTGGTAGCCCTAGGCCTTACTGATAAGAACGAGAAGATTTATCGAAGGTTTGGTTATATAGGCCCATGTAAAACTTGTGACCCATGGGGCAATGCCAATTTTGATCCAGGGCTAAAGTTTGAATTTTCTTATTAGGGGCCCACTAGATAAAGCTACATGCCAAATTTGGTTGCCCCCTACTGTATTTATGGCCAGGAAAAAGAAAATTTTAAAAGTTTTTGCAATATAAGCTCCTTTCAAACTTATGACTCATCCCACCCTCTGTAGGGTATGCAATTTAAACCCTAGGCTATATTTGGTAGAGGTATACTAGATGAAGCTACATGCCAAATTTGGTAGCCCTAGGTCTTATCGTTTCAGGCAAACAGTCTTTTAAAGATTTTTTTTTTCAATTTTGTTGCCATAGCAACCAGAATATTTACTGTAATTCTTTTAAGAAATTTTGCAGAGGACCATGTACATGATCAGTTCTGGGCAGTTTTGTCAAAATTAGATGGGTAGTTTCAGAGAAGTTGTTAGAAATAAAATTTAGTGCACACACGGACAAAGGAATGCACAATGGACACAGGTTGCTGTGATCTGACTGAAATAGTGTTGAAAATATTGTTGAAAACTGAGTAACTAAAACACCAAAAGAATATGGGGACAAGTCATATACCAAGCACTAATAACAACTTTAGTAACAAGAATTAGTTCTGTTTAAACCTTTACCGCACAATGCCGCCTTTTAACGAGTGTGGGAAAGAAGCCTTTTGAAAACATAGTGGGAAAAGGAGAAAATGCTGGTAACCAGCATTTTCTCCTCTTCCAACGATGTTTTCTAACCTATCAAAGAAAATTTGCACCATTTGAGCCACATCAATATTGTCATCTGCAAATGCTTTCAATTTGGACAAGGCTAAAATTTTGTCGTCTGGTAAAGGGTTAATGAAAAGTTAAGCTTCAGTATTTCATTGATTACTTCTGAAATATCAAGCATCTCAGAAAAATGGCCAAAAATACACACAAGATCACATATTTGTATATCAAAGTGTTAGAGTATTCTATACCCTGTTCAAATAAAGGAATTGGCAATCAGTCAATAAAACTTAAAAGATCCCAGCATTATCATAAATACAACAGCAAGATTTATGTTTGTTTTACTGTTAAATGTTTATCAAATGATCCTTTATTGTCACGACCCTGGATCCCAGAAGGCTTTTGGAAACATTGTAGGGAAATATATCATAGGGAAAAATATATATGTAGGCAGAAAATATTGTTGAGAAAGGAAAAAATGCGGGTAACCAGCATTTTTTCCTTTCCCAACAATATTTTCTACCCTTCTGCAAAAAAAAAAGCCAAATTATTTCAGCCACAGACCATTTTTGTCTGAAAGTGCTTTCAATATGGATGAGTCCAAAATTTTGACTTGTGGTAAAGGGTTAACCCTTTGCCAACAAACCCTATGTTTAATGACCCTGAGGGAGAAGACTTTGAAAAACATTGCTGGAAAAGGAAAAAATGCTGGTAATAATCATTTTCTTTTTTTTTTTCCACACTGTTTTTTCCTCTTTGAAAGACAAATTTCATATTTTAAGTAATATTCTTTTTTTTTCCCTGCAAATGCTTTTATTTAATGAAGGAAGGCTAAGACTCCTTCTGGTACAGAGTTTAAACATTGCATAACTTCTTATGTACCTTTAACCAAGTAGATACAAGAACTTACAATTAACCCTTTACCCCACAAATCCAAGTTCTACCAACCCTGAAGAAGGCTTTTGAAAACATTGTGGGAGAAGGAGAAAATCCTGGTAGCCATAATTTTCTCCTTTTCCCTCTATGTTTTCTACCAATTCAGGGACAAGTACTATCATTTGAAAAGCATTTGTATTGTGGCCTGTATAAAGTTCTTTCAATATAGGCAAGTCTATGTTGTCTATATAGACTGTAGTGTGGTGTGGTGTGGTGTGGTGTGGTAACGACTTAACTATTTGCCTCATATTAAATGAAGCAAAAAAACCTACAATGTGGCAAAAAGAAATATTGGACGAGTTCTTTGATGCCTGTGTTACATTTGCCATGGGTGTCATATATTTCTGTACAATGTTTCAGGCATTGAATGTGACTACAGCAACTGTCGTGTAACCATGTGTTTATATTATGCATACAGGCTTTATGCGATTCCTTTCGGGGACATAATTATAAGGACAAAGCCGTATGGAAATCATACAGAAATAATGCAGTCTCTGCGCAAAAATTGCACATGGGGCAATCTTGTTGTAGCCAAGCACCGGGGTCCTTCATTTTTTTTTGGACAAAATGTCCATCAAAAATTGTGCATTGTCAAATCAATTATCGAATGGCCTCTGTGCGATGCCACTGTGGAGATCTTATGATGCTATCACAACATGTCTAGGGGCTTGCAATTTTTAATATTTGTCAATGTGCAACGTTAAACAAAATTGAAGAGGCTACGGCAACTACAAATCCATGCGTTTACTGTACAGCTGCCATACAGAGGCCACAGAGAGAGGGATACAGGCATTGTATGGCCGCTATAAGCTTCTTCACAGGCTAAACGTAACATAGGCATTACTGGTTGCCTTTGTACTTTTTTATGAATCTTATCATCACACAAGCATGTTAATCTTTAGCATACATCATAATGGTATAGTTTTCAAGTTTCAAGCATGTGTGCTGAAATATATATGAAATGGATACTTTCATAGCTGCAGAAGAAAACCTAAACTGATGTTTTTCAGGCCTGTTTGGTAAGAATATCTACCAAGATATCAGACTTTACATACCCATAGACTGATTCCAGACTGCATGAACTTCTGTGCTGCATGATCTTCTCATTCTCTACAATCATATGAATCTTATTGCCCGATCTTCTCATTCACTACAATCATGTGAATCGTGTTGCCCATGACATTTTAACCCTCTATTACACAATCCTAAGTTTGAAGGATAATTATGGAAACAGTTTTTGAAAACATTGTGGGAAAATGAGAAAATGCTGATAACCAGCATTTTCTCCTTTTCTAACAATGTTTTCTACTCTTCCAAATACAAATGTCAGTATTGGAGTAACATTTATCTTGTCATCTGCAAATACTTCCAAATTGGATGAGTCTGAAATTTTATTGTTAAAATGTTGAAGAGTTAATCATATGTGTACGAATACTGCAACGGAAATTTTCAAAATTCAAATACTGTATGTTTCATGCTGCTTTAGTAAGTATGCATTTCAAAATAATAATCAAATAAGAAGATCGGGATCAGACTGCACTTAATGCAAGGTATCTGGTTTTACTGTTGTTAATTTGCTATGCTGTTTTTTCTCTCCTAATAGAGGATAGCAGTTAGTACTTAATTCTTTACCAAATGACAAAATTTTAAACTTGTCCCAGTGCAAGACATTTCCAAACAGAAAGTTAAACATTGCATAAATAATGTGATTTTTTGATGAAAGGCATGAAAACCTTGAGAAACAAGAGGGCCATGATGGCCCTGTATTGCTCCACTGGCTAGCAAGTACCCCCCCCCCCCCACACCAAATATTACAATTAAAGGCCAAATGGTTTCGAACAAGCAGTCTTATAAAATTTTCTCTGTAATTTAAGCCCATGTGAAAGTTGTGTCCCTAGGGAAAGTCTATTTTTGATGTATAATTATGATTTCAAGCTATACTTATGAGCGATAATTACTGGAATCCTGGTAGAGGTCAACAAGATACAGCCACATACCAAGTAATATAGATCTAGGCTATATGGGTATAAACAAGAAGATTTTCAAAGCTTCCTCTGATAAAACATGAGGGCGGGTCTCATTTGGATTCAAGGGCTAAATTTTGAAGAAATTCAAAAAAGACCTACTAGATGAAGCTGTATGCCAAATTTGTCAAATTTAGTAGCCCTAGGCCTAATGGTTTGGAAAAAGAAGATATTTAAGATTCCACTATAAAAGACAATGTAAAACTTGCCCCCCCCCCCCCCCCCCCCCCCCCACACACACACACACCCAAGGACAGGGTCAATTTTGAACCTAGGGCTATAATTTGTAGAATCTTAGTAGAGGTCCATTAGGTGAAGCTACATACAAAATTTGGTAGCCCTAAGTCACATGGTTTAGAACCAAAAGATTTTTAATACTTTCACTATATACCGTATTTTCTGGACAATAGGCTGCGGTGGAAATGGAAGTGGAAATTTTCAAGGGTGCAGCCTGTAAGACGAAGCAGCAGATATGTTAATTTTATTCTTATAAATCTAGTTTTACTGTGACCTGTAAAACTAAAAATAAATGAAAACCAGTTTACAATTCCCCATGTGGGCACCACTTTGGTTCACACCCCTAAAGTATTTTTCAAACACTTATACCTACCTTTATATAAACTACCTTTAGATAAACTAATCCGCTTGCAAACTTACAACTATGTTAAAACTCGTGACCAATCTTGATTTTCACACCTGTTGATTAATGATATTGATTGGCACCAATCAGAGCTTAGTTGCCAATGCAATTAAAGGCATTGTTTGGTGTGCAGTGTCAATCAATCAATCTAAGTGACAGTTTGGCTATTTCGAAATTCTTTCAAACATTCGACAAGGGATGAACAAATGATAACTGTTTCAAACCCTCTTGAGTGATTTGATCTCCATAAGAAGAAATCACTCCAGTGGAATGAAAAAATGCAAAAACAGCGGACAAAATTGTTTCAAGTGTTTATTATAATACATATATTGGTACATATATCCATAGATGAATGACATTGTACATCAACAAGGTGTACTGGCCGCGGTCTATGTGTTGGAGCGGCCAATGCGATATTTTTCATCTATAAATTGCTAAAAATTAAAGGGTGAAGCCTATACAGTGCAGCGGCTTATTGTCTGGAAAACATGGTAAGCGCATGTAAAACAGGGCTATAATTTGCAATTTAGTATTGGTCCATAAGATGAAGCTACATCCCAAATTTGGTAGCCCTAGGCCTTATAGTTTCTGACAAGAAGATTTTCAAAGATTTCCTGTATTTTTCAGTTTTGTTGCCATGGCAACCAGAGTTTTTACAAGAATCAGATTCTTTCAAGAAGTTCTGAAGAAGACCAGGGCACAGTAATTTCTGTGAAGTTTGGTCAAAATTGGATCATCGGTGTCAAAGAAGAAAATATGTGCAACAAAAGTTAACATACCGATGGATGGTTGGTGGGACAGACGGACGCAGGACAGACACAGGGCCATGACATTACCTTGCTGGTCTTCAGCCAGTGGAGCTAAAGAGGAGGATATAATGGATACCAGCATTTTCTCCTTTTCCCGGGACTTTTTTCAAAAGCTTTCTTTATATAAGGGTTGTGAAACATGGTTGTGTGGTAAAAGATTATAGTGACAGGACATCTAATAACTAATATTTCAGTTCTGCTACAGAACAAGTCTACAGAAAAATTCAATGCTTATTACAGCTGACACAATGATCATCATAAATCTGTCAAACCTCCAACAGGGACTAAAAGAAGAGGAGAAGACAAAAAAGCACACCAGTTGTCTGTGATTACTTAGCAGATACCATTACTCTTAATTTCTGTCAGGTCCCTAAATCACATTGCTAGAATACAATAGAGTTATATCAGTATCTCTCCTTGTCTGTTGCACGACAATCAATAGTCTACATTATTCTCATTCCAGGAAACTCATTGTTTACCAAATACTTCCATACAGTGGCCATTTCAGTCACGGCTAGTGTTGTTACCTCCCTTTGTATTACAAGACTTAACTTTTTACCAGGTTACAAAATAAATGTGACTCAAAAACGGAAATTTGTTTTCGGAAAGGTAGAATATATTGTGGGAAAAGGAGAAAATGCTGGTTACCAGCATTTTCTCCTTTTCCCACAATGTTTTCAAAACGCTTATTCCCCAGGGTCATTAAAAGTCAGGATTGTGTGGTAAAGGGTTAAAGTGCGTTTCACAACTATAGTTGCTTTTGCAGCCAGTGTAGATCAAGATCAAACCACACAAAACATGCAGTCTGATCTTTGATCTACACTGTCCACTTTGCTAATAAACTACAGACAAAAGCAACCATCATACTGCAATTATTTTTAGCTGAAGAACTGTTTGGTCTATTTGGCGCTCTAAGGGTTAAATACTGGACAATGTAGATCCAAGATCAGATTGTAAATTGTGTAGCATGTGCTTGATCTACACTGTACGAAAAACCATGGTTGTGGTTGGTATTGAAAGTATTTACAGTTTCTGGTGGCTGTGAATTTGAATACCATTTCCAAGGCTTTACAATAATTTTGCATAAATCTTTTCCTAATTTTGGTCATTTACCTGGATGCTCCCTGAATGATGTATGTCATGCAGCCACTTTGCATGTGTACATTACAATGTATGTAATTATAGAGAAAAGTACAGTTTCCAATCTACTTAATCTGGTATTACCTGAGAGACAGCAATATCAATCCAATGGTCTGATAAACACTCCCTTTTTTTTTGTCATAAAGATCATACAGCTGGTGACAAGTTAACTGTTTACCAAACAATTCTGAGTTTTAATGATCCTATGGAAGAAGCCTTTTGAAAACATTTTAGGGAAAGGAGGAAATGCTCAGGTAACCAGCATTTTCCCTTTTTTTCAACAACGTTTTCTACCCTATGAAAGACAAATTGCAACATTCAAGTCACAATTATATAGTTGTCTGCAAATGCTTACAATGTCAAAAAGTCTACATTTTGCTTATGCGGTAAAGAGTTAAATTTGGTTTGAAATTTCTCTCGCGTTATGATGATAATTGGTCTGTTATTTTTTATACAACAACTGCAAAATTATTTAATATTACTCAAAAAGTATCACTGTTGTGGAAAAGTAGCCAAATACAAATATTATCTTTGTGCTACTGACAGTAGAGATATATCATTAACAGGCATGGAAGACTGCAGCTTGTCATTCATTTCTAGTTGTAAGTTTCATGCATGCCTTATTTTATGCTTGGTATTTCAAATTCGTCCATCTTCAGTGCAAAGAGTTGGTGGGAAGTTATCAGAAACGAAACTTTTTGACCCAGTTAAAAATGTTTGTCTGAATGATGTTTTATATCCCTTTACAACAGTATTTAAGTCATATCATGAGGAAAGCTCACTTGTGCCTTTCCTATGGTTTCACTAGTTGTGGCCTAGCATTCTGCAGAATGCCTTGCAAAAGGACATTCCCCTATGAAAAATGCAGCACATAGAAATCAGTCTCATGATTTTCTGATGCTGGTATAAATAAATCCGGAGCCTTAACTCTACTAAACTGCAAAAGTATGGACTTGTCCAATTTCAAAGCATTTGCAGACGACCAATGAAATAGGGTGCAAATGATGGAATTTGTGAGTGAAAGGGCAGCAAACTTTGTGGTAAAAGGAGAAAATACTGGGTATCAGTATTTTCTCCTTTTCCAACAATGTTTTCCAAAGCTTTCTCTCTTAGGATCATTAAAACCTGGGACTGTGTCATAAAGTGTTAACCCCTAAGCCATAGAGGACCCCTGGCAAGTTAGCCCTTTAACCCACCATCCCAACCTTTAACGACCTTGAGGGAGAAGCCTTTTCAAAACATTGTGCGTAAAGGAGAAAATGCTGGTAACCAGCATTTTCTCCTCTTCCCACAAAGTTTTCTGCCCTTTGGATGACAAATTTCATGTTTTAAGTAACATTTGCTCTGTTGTCTGCAAATGCTTTCAATTTGGACAAGGTAAGAATTTTGTAACTGTTAAAGGGTTAAACAAGAGGGCCATGATGGCCCTGGATCGCTCACCTGAGTCAATAGGCGAAATTTCACTCCAGGGTCATAATGTCCCAATTTAAAACTCATCTGAGATATTATTAAGACAAACATTCTGACCAACTGTCAGATCAATTGAGCTGGAAATGTGGCCTCTGGAGTGTCCAAAATGTATTTCTTCAATTTGATCTAGTGACCTAGTTCATGACCCTATGTGACCATATTTCAAACTCATCCGAGATATCAAAACAAGCTTGTTGACCAAGGTTCAGGTGAAGTGGGCAAGAATTGCCACCTTTAGAGTGCCCAGAAGGTATTTCTGTAATTTGACCTAGTGTCCTAGATTATGACCCTATGTGACCCAATTTCAAACCCATTCAAGATATCATCAAGTCAAACATGCTTACAAATTTTCAGGTCAGTTGAGCAAAAATTGGGGCCTCTACAGCGCCCACAATACATTTCTTTAATTTGACCCAGTGACCTAGTTTATGACCCTATGAAACCAAATTTCTAACTGATCCAAGATATCATCAAGTCCAATATGTAGACCAATTTTCAGGTCAATTTAGCTAGAATTGTGGCCTCTAGAGTGCCCACAAGGTATTTCTTCAATGTGACCCAGTGACCTTGTTTATGACCCTATGTGACCCAATTTTGTACTCATCTGAGATATCAAGACAAACGTGCTGACCAATTTTCATGTCAATTGAGCAAGAACTGTGGCCACTAGAGTGCCCACAAGATATTTCTTAAAATTTGACCAAGTGACCAAGTTTATGACCCTATGTGACCAAATTTTGAACTCATCCAAGATTTTACCAAGACAAACATGCTGATCAATTTTCAGGTCAATTCAGCAAGAATTGTAGCCTCTAGAGCACCCACAAGGAATTTCTGTAAGTTGACCTAGTGACCTAGTTTATGACCCAAGGTGGCCCAAATTCAAACTCATCCGAAATTTCATCAAGAAAAATATTCTGACTAATTTTCAAGTCAATTCAGCAATAAATGTGGCCACTTAAGCGCCCACAAGGTATTTCTTTAATTTGACCTAGTGACCTAGTTTATGACCCAAGGTATCCCATATTGGAACACATCCGAGATTTTATCAAGACAAAGATTTTGATCAATTTTCAGGTCAACTGAGCAATAAATGTGGCCTCTAGACTGCCCAAAAGGTATTTCTTTAATTTGACCTAGTGACCTAGTTTATGACCCCAGGTGACCCAATATCAAACTCATCCGAGATTAAATGAAGACAAACATTCTGACCAATTTTCAAGTCAATTGAGCAAAAAATGTGGCCTCTAGAGTGTCCACAAGGTTTTTCTTTAATTTGACCTAGTGACCTAGTTTATGACCCCAGGTAACCCAAATTTGAGTTCATCTGAGATTTTATCAATACAAACATTCTGACCAAATTTCAGGTCAATTGAATAAGAAATGTGGCCTTTAGAATGTCCACAAAGTATTTCTTTAATTTGACCTAGTGACCTAGTTTATGACCCCAGGTGACCCAATTTCAAACTCGTCTGAGATTTCATTAAGACAAACATTCTGACCAATTTTCAGGTCAGTTGAGTGAGAAATGTGGCCTCTAGAGTGTCCACAAGGTACTTCTTTAATTTGACCTAGTGACCTGGTTTATGACCCCAGGTAACCCAAATTCAAACCCATCCGAGATGTCATCAAGACAAACATAAACATTCTGACCAATTTTCAGGTCAATTTAGTAAGAAATGTAGCCTCTAAACTGTCCACAAGATAAATGTTGACGATGGATGACGGACGTTGGACAACGACAAAAGCTCACCTTGAGCATGTTGTGCTCAGGTGAGCTAAAACTAGAATAACTATCACTAAAGGTGATAAATACCCCCGCCCCTATATTTCATGTCACAGGGGCAATAACTCTGCAATGTCAATTTAGGGGCAATAACTCCGTAATCATTAGGCCAACACTCATGAAATTTGTGCTTTGCACATCTACTGCTCCTGGTGAATATCATGACAAATATCAAGTGAATAAGACTTAAACTGAAGGAATAGTTCTCTGGACAAGAAGTTTTGAGTAAATTCAGGGGTAATTAATTTGGCAAACATTTGAGAAAAATGCATCTTGAACCTCTACTGCTCCTGGTGAATATTTATGCAAAGTATCAATTTAATTGGACACAAAACTAAATGAGTGTAAAAAAGTGCAGACCATGATCTGATAATATGTCTGAGACACAGCGGCTGGTCTGGATCCAAACTTGTTGCAAATGTCCAAAGGTGCCTTTTCGCATAATGTTGGCCAACTATACATATGACAGAAAAGACCTCCTTAAAGTGAATCAGACAGAAACTGTAGGAGGAGTTGTCCGGACAAGCATTTTTAAGTCAAATCAGGGGCAATAACTCAGTAATTCTTGATGGAATTTTTACAAAATGTGTGTCTTGCACATCTACAACTCCAAATGGACACTTCTGCCAAGTATAAAGCGAATCGGACTGAAATTGTAGGAGGAGTTGTCCGGACAAGTATTTTAAATGTGAATCAGGGGCAATAACTCATTAATTCTTCATAGAATTTTCACGAAAGTTGCGTCTTGCACATCTACAACTCCTAATGAACACGTATGCCAAGTTTAAAGTGAATCAGACAGAAACTGTAGGAGGAGTTGTCCGGACAAGCATTTTTAAGTCAAATCAGGGGCAATAACTCAGTAATTCTTGATGGAATTTTTACAAAATGTGTGTCTTGCACATCTACAGCTCCTAATGAACACTTCTGCCAAGTTTAAAGTGAATCAGACAGAAACTGTAGGAGGAGTTGTCCGGACAAGCATTTTTAAGTCAAATCAGGGGCAATAACTCAGTAATTCTTGATGGAATTTTTACAAAATGTGTGTCTTGCACATCTACAGCTCCTAATGAACACTTCTGCCAAGTTTAACGTGAATCAGACAGAAACTGTAGGAGGAGTTGTCCGGACAAGATTTTGCAGACAGACCGACCGCCCGACCGACCGCATGACCGACCGACCGACAGGCTGATTCCAGTATACCCCCCACAAACTTCGTTTGCGGGGGTATAAATATAATACAATAATAAAACTTTGGTATCATTCCCCCAAACTTGATCATCTGTAGACAACTCGAAAATTGTCAAAATACCATACTTTCTGCAGATATCTGTAATTACTTACCCAGTCATTTAATAAATAAATATTCAAATCAGATATAAAAGTAATTACTACATCTGGCTTGAATGCATGAATGCTATTATGTTATTCATCTGATATTTTTTTATACTTGAAAAGATTAATTTTTGTTTCTCATTTAAGTTATGGGGTTACATTGGAAAATTTTACTTAATGCTTGTTAGTTGTAGATTGGCATTAGAAAGTCTTAAAAGCAATTTGTAATTCATGAATGTTCCTTTTGACGTGAAAAAAAAAATTAATTACATGTAGTGATTTTAAACTCCTTCAGGCATTGAGCTTTTAAGGGCAGTTCAGGTTGGGACTACTCTGCACTAACACTGCAGGCTGATCGTGAATCGTCCCTTTGAAAAATATAATTGAGCCATGCTCTGTGAAAACTGGCAGGGTGGGTGGATGTTTAATGCGTCTGCAAGAAGTAATGACCAATGTCACCCTGTGCAGTCTGAATTTAAGTTGGTGGAGAGACAACATGGATTTTATGGATCCATAATTATGTGATGTCTTGCCTGGCACAATGCATCACAGAGATGTATTAAACCCTATTTTACCAGAGTGTGGCCCAATTATTATACAGTAAGATATTGTGATACTGATAAGCAGCCTTGAAAACAAAAAAAAACTTAATCTTTTACTTACTGATGACCTCCTTCGATTATTTATGACTACAGGCTGTGATATGGGTTGATTCAGGCATAGGGTGTGATGACATCTTGTTTAACTCTTTACTAAACAGTCATTGGTTGTAACACCCTGTTGAAAAAAGCATTTAAAGCAAAATGGGAAAAGGATAAAATATGTGTAATCAACATTTTCGCCTCCCAGAATCTACCCTTTCAAGCCAAATCAAAGACAAATCTCATCATTTAGATGACTGTTATTTTGTGCAGAGTCTAGAAATAATTCTAAACATTATACTGTGTTACAGACACAGGGTATGAGCTAACTGGTCCAAATAACATACGGAACAAAATCAAAAGGGAAATAGGAAAGAAAATCAGCCAAGAGGGAAAATCACTCTCAAAAACAAATTCTCTGCCCAAAATTTTTTCTAAAGCGGCGGCTTTGAGAGTCATAATAATGTACAACAGTGGGTTATATTATGACATGTGTTGAAGGGTTAACATATCAGTCCTGAAAATATTTGGCCAATTGAGGCATCAATGACATAATCTCTTTCAACTAGGTTTTTTCGGTCATATCTGTATGTGCTGTCTTTTGAACTACTTTTGGCACTGATGAAAAATGAATATATAGAAATTTGTGATTGGTCAAATATGCAGACATGTTTATTCTTAGGGCCTCTGTTGTCAAAAATGTAGACATGTTTATTCTAAGTGCCCCTGCCGATTTGCTGGCAAATTTACGCGGCCTATCTTTTTTCAAAGATATTTCTTGTTTCTTCTAATTTCTATCTTCAAAATGAATCGGATAGACATTTTCAGCCAGTAAAATATCCCTTAACCCTGGAGTGCAAAAATAACAACACAGTTTCAAGGTTGCTTTTGACATGAATATCACTTCACAGCAGGCTGTGTAGATTAAAGATCAGACTATGTTTTCTACAGTCTGACCTTGATTTATAATGTCTGCAAGGCAACAAAAGTTATAAAAGGTGCTTTAAAGGCATAATAGTGGCAAAAAAACAATGCAGGTGTTGAAATAAATTTAAATTCAAATCATGTGTTTTAAAAGTATTGAAAGTATTGTGAAGATGGCAATCTGTTATTGTGTGCTCAGTCCTTGCTAGTCGCTGGCAGAAAAATTAATTTTCAAATCAGTTAAAAGTAAACAAAAGATAGAGCGACCTTGCAACTTTTAACCTAGTTTTAAAATTCATTTCTCTGCCTGAGACTCGCATTTGAACAAGCTGTACAATAACAGATTGTCATCTTCACGGTAATTTCCATATCATTTCAATCTAAAATACATTTTAACACCAGCATTGTTTAGATTTGTCCACTACAGTGCCTTTAAGGGTTGAGCGGCTATAAGCATTTTGACAAGAACAGACAAAAAATTGTACATACTGTAGATTTTTAAAACCAGACTGAGTTTTGTAGTCTTACCTTCATCTATGCTGTTTTCAAAAGCAAGTAAAAGTTTTTGCTTAGCGGCCTGAACTTTAAAAAATCTCATTTTAAAGAAAAAAATGCTTCTGATGCAAGTGATTACTGTGATAATTAACATGACTTGTGACTTGGTATGAACAGTTTCTATACATTGGTTTCATTCTCTAAAGATAAGAATGTCAACTTTCGTTTTTTTGGACATTATCAAAGTCAGATTTCCAAATCATTTATATACTTGAGCCTTGCTCTAATAAAAGGTGGTTTAATGCTTCTCTGTGTGATGCATTGTACCATTCAAGTCATCACATAATTTTGGATCAATGAAATCAACATTGTATAACAACAGACTGAATCATGAGGTAAACTGGTCCTTAATGTGCAGAAAATTGACCAATAGCAAAATGTTTCGACCCAGGTCAGCCTGTGCAGATTGCGAAAGCTGACCTGGGTCTATTCTTTTTTGAAGATGCATTAAATGCCCTTTTCACAGAGCACTGCTCATTCAATATGTGTACATATTTTTTTCAAGGCTTCAGATTTCTGTCAAAGCCATACTATCTGGGTAACTTACCTGGCCAGATTATACTCCCAAGGCCAAAATGTCCAGTTTAACCCTTTACCACTAAATCCCAAACAACCCTGACAAAGGCAGCTTTCGAAAACAAAGAAAGGGAAAAGGAGAAAATGCTGGTAACCACAATGTTTTCTAGCTTTCCAAAATTCCATTTCAATTTCTTGTCAAATTTATTGTCATCTGCAAATGCTTTCAATTTGGACAAGGGTTCATTGATGAGGCAAAAAGTGCTACCACCCTCGCTGTATCTGCTGTAAGTATTGATGCCAGACAGTCTGCAAAAAATTCTGACAAGGAGTACAGAGTTATGATATCTGTAAGCTGTAGCAGACATTATACATTCCTTTGAAGCAGTCTGGCTGACAGCTTTAATCAATTTTATATAACAGAAGAATTATCAATTTCTACCCTTTATCATACAAATGAAAAGCTTTTTTCTCTCCTACCTAGAATGTATTGTAATTACAGCGTAGAACTGCCAGTATGACCTCCAACAGGCAGACCTTGTTCTTCTCAGATAAACTAACAATAGCTGTCCAAAAGTAAATAAAGGGTGTGTTTAAATGCATTTAAATCATACCATTTAAAAGTATGGAAATTACTGTGGAGATGACAATCTGTTATTGTATAGTCGGTCCAAGGGTTAGTCGTCGACTAGGTTAAAAGTTGCCAGGTTACTCTTAAAAATTTTTGTATCATTTTTGCTGTTTTCAAAAGCCTTCTTTTTCAGAGGTGTTAAAACATGGGATTGTTTGGTAAAGAGACAGGTACCATCAGCAGATGCTTGCAAATTTTTCAAAAGTATATTTGGGGCAATATATCTCCGTGTCAGACAGTGTAGATCCAAGATCAGACTGCATGACTGGTGCAGTCTGATCTTGATCTACACTGTCCTCTAAGTGAGTCGGGCTTAGTAGCTGAAGGGTTAGAAGCTATTGGAATGACAGTGACCCCAGGGCCAGCTGTAAGTAGGAGGAAAACTTGAGAGAGAGAAGGGATAAAATCAGAACAAGGGATTGTCTCATGTACCATTATCAACAGATATGTAATCTGATCTCGGATTCAGATCTGTTGATTTCAATGCATGGATAATTTCCACTCGACCATTTTCACTGTAAAATAATTAATTAGAAAAATCTCATCCATTACCTTATATTTTCGAACCCAATGGTAATAGAGTAATTACATACAGCTTTCTCGATCAATATTGGCGTCTTGTTGCAAGGATTGGAACAAAAAAGTCAGCCCCATCAGAAGAGAGCGACAATAAGCAAGTCATCATTCTGTCAATGTAAAAGAATTGGAAAAACTTGATTGTCAGTTAGGTTGCAAAGCTCTCCAAAGATTATAGCATAAGGGAGATAACTCAAATATCTATGGTTTGCATATTCTTAACCCTTTAACTCCTTTACCAAACAACAAAATTTTTCACTTTCCCAAATTGAAGGCTTTTGCAAATGATGAAATGATTGTGACTTGAAAATAGAAATTCATTATTGGAAGGGTAGAAAAAATTGTGGGAACAGGAGAAAATGCTGGTTACCAGCATTTTCTCCTTTTCCCACAATGTTTTTAAAAGGCATTTTCTTCCGGGTTGTAAAAACTCTGGATTATGTGCTAAAGGATGAACTCTTTACCAAACCACAATGTTACACTCAGCATTCTCAGCAGTGGCTCAGGTTACCTTTTTACCTCCTTAAACAAATTTGCAGAAGACATCTCTGGATGACATCCTTGTAAAGAACAAAAATGAAGCTTTGTGACTATGAATCTCAAAACAGCAATTCTGGACTCAAATATTAGACCTAAAACTGGATGTGGGACAAACACCAATGTGGACATGAGAAACAACTTTTCCATGTATGATTATATCAAACCATAGAAGTGTTTATTGCAAAATATGTTTTATTATGTATTGTACATAGTATTCGGCTTTTGTTAATTTCAATACAATGTCCCTCAAAAATAGGTTTTGTCCCACACAGTTTTCATGACAGCACCCAAATGTACTATTCAATTAAAATCCTAGATGCATCATTACATCAGGTAGAAACAAGAGTATCTGTAAAACTGATAAATGCTTTGTTTGTATTGGAGTTTTGGGATTAAACACTGTTTTAACAGCTTAGGTCATATCATGGTGGCCAGTGCACCTATGCATGTGCTTCCTTGCTTTCTCACGTCATTACTGACACAACTTTCTTTCCAAGCCACCGACTGTTTTTCTCACATGCATCAGAGGTGAGAGGCAAAAAAATGCCAGAAGGAAAATTTTGTCCAAACTGGGTATCGGATCTGTAAAAACATTGTAGAACCATGGCCAAACCAACCATGCAGCCAGGGTATAATGCTTTGCTTGCAGAAAGTCTTTTGCAAAGCATAAAAAGGCAGACTACATAGCACTTCAATGGTTGTTGTGCAATATCTGTTGAAAGTTCAGCAAAATGTTATTTACCCTTTACCACACTATCCCAAGTTTTCATGACCTTGAGGAAAAAGGCCTTTGAAAACAATGTGGGAAAAAGGAGAAAAATGCTGGTAAACATCATTTTCTCCTTTCCCACAATATTTACTCTTCCAAAAGCAAATTTCAATATTTGAGTCACAATTAATCTGTAATCTGCAAGTGCTTTAGATTTGGACCAATCTAGAATTTTACCATTTGGCAAACAGGTTAACAAATTTTATAATTACAAACATAAAAATTATTACTTCATGCTTTTCAGCAGTTTATTGGGACATAATGATGATTATGGTTAGATAATTTTACCATTTAGACCACAGAATTTACTGATTGATAGATTCACTGGTTCGGATTTAGTACCGAGAGCTCCCGCATACTTCCCATGTCCAAACAAAAAAGGGGTTAGAAGCATGAAATAAGAATATTTGTTATTTTCGATGAAAGAAAAAAATTTTTTCAACTTGTGAACATCATACGGTAGATTTTCTTTTGTGGCTGCACCACTCGTGAAAATATTACTGATGATGTTCACTCATTGAAATAAATTTCAATCTTTCACAAAAAAAAAACCTCCAAATACCCTCTACATATTGTACTAATCCTCAGCTGTTGTAATTACCTCTCAGTACAAAATGCACTTAGTTTTCAATGACAAATCTAATGTTACTCAAAACATCATATTTCTGTTTCAAAGGGTAGTAAAACTGTGGGAAAAGGAGAAAATGCTGCTTAGCAGCATTTTCTCATTTTCCACATTGTTTTCAAAAGCCTTCTCTGTCGGGGTCATTTAAACTTGGGATTGTGTGGTAAAGGGTAAAAAAGACTATTTCAGCCACATTCAATTTTTCTACAAATGTTTTTGATTTGTACAAATAAAAAATTTTGTAAATGGTTAAGATTTCATGCCATATGCAAGAAAAATGATGGTAAATCTTAAATATCCATTGCCCAAGCCACATTTTTCAGAATTTTACCAATCATTGTCTTTTTGGTACCTTTTCTTGTGCCACAGAGGTTAAGCACTGATTAGGTTTCCATCAAGATAAGGGTTAAGCATACATCATCGCAGCTTGGTATTGTCAATTGGAAAAACGGATAATAAAAGTGACTGAAAGCTTGAACAATAATTAATGTTTCATGTGAGACCCCATCTCATTGCCATCAAGGACAGTGAGAGACGATACAGTATAGATTTTCTCCGAGAATCTGTTTTGTTAGTGCTATTGATTGCGGGAAATAAGCAACATTTCCCCAGTGACAAGTTCCTAGAGGCTAATATGACAATATCTTAAATGCAAACCAATTTAATCAGAATATGGGTGCGGAAACAAGTCTGACGTTCCTCGATTATAATGTGTCCTGACTTCAAAACATTCGGCTTTTCTGTTCAATACCTGCCAGCCGGTAATGTTGGGACAAGTTGAGTAGGGCACATTTACAGGTGGACTGATCCTGACTGCACTTTTCACTTTTCATTCTTGACCATTTGGTCTCATGCATCTTAACCCATTACCACACAATCCTGAGTTTTAATGACCCTGAGGAAGAAGGCCTTTGAAAACATTGTGGGGGAAAAAGATGCTGGTAACCAGCATTTTCTTCTTTTCCCACGTTTTCTACCCTTCCAAACACAACTTTTGATTTCTGAGTAACATTTATTTTGTCATCTTCAATTTTATGCTTTCAGTTTGTACTAGTCTGAAATTTCCATGTCTGGTAAAGAGTCTAACCCAAAGAACAGTAATTAACTCTTTACCTGGATGATAAAAGCCAAAGTTTTAACAGCCCTTCAGGAAGAAAGCTCTAGAAAACATGGTGGAAAAAGCAGAAAATTTTCTTCTTTTTCCATATTGTTTTTTACCCTTTAAAAAGCCAATTTTGAGTCATTTATTTTGTCATTCGCAACTGCTTTCAATTTGGACAAGTCTTAAATTTTGTGTGGTAAAGAGTTAACTCTTTAACAAACAAGAAAATTTTAGAATTGGCAAATTGAAAACATTTGCAGACAACAAATTAATTGTCATTCAAAACATGAAAATTGTCTTTCATAGGGTAGGGAACCTTATGGGAAAAGGAGAAAATGCTGGTTACCAACATTTTCTCCTTTTCCCACAATGTTTTCAAAAACTCTAAAGTTGGGATTGTGTGGTAAAGTGTTAAATCATGAGGCCTTCCTAAGTCCAGAAAAAAGACCCAAACATAGCAATGCCAAAGAGATATTTTGGACATACTGCACAAAAAAACTGTTAACCCTTTACCACACAATACCGACTTTTAACCACCCTGAGGAAGGAGCCTTTTGAAAACATTGTGGGAAAAGGAGACAATGCTAGTAATCAGCATTTTCTCCTTTTCTCACAATGTCTTCTACCCTTCCCAAAACAAATTTCAATATTAAATTTGCATTTACTTTGTCGCCTGCAAGTGCTTTCAATTTCAACCAGTCTAAAATTTCGTTGTTTGATTAAGAGACTTAAATCTATAAATCCATGAATAAGACCTGCATTGAATATGCTGTGCAGTAACGTCACCTGTTAATTCTTTACCATAGGACAAAAATGTTTTTAGACTTAACCAAATCAAAAGCAACGGCAGACAACAATTCAAATATGACTTTGATAGTGGAATTTGTGTGTGAACCTGTAGAAAACATTGTGGGAAAAGGAGAAAATACTGGTTATTAGCACTTTCTTCTTTTCCAACAATGCTTTCAAAAGCCTTTCTTAGAGTTGCAGAAACTCAAGATTGGTTGGTAAAGAGTTAAAACAACTTTAGTTGTAGAAGATCAAAGACACAGTCTTAACCCTGAACTCACATGGCAAAATTTTAGACTAGTCCAAATTGTTTTGTATTGGAGTTAAACACCATTTTTGGCAGCGGGTGAAACCCGCTGTCATAGTCCCCAGGTATGAGTTACTGATTTTCAACGCTTACGATATTTATCTAGGTCGAGAATTCTTGCATCCGGCAGCTTTTTCCTGGATACGCGAGGTAAACAAAACTTGATTCCTACACTTGACTAAATAGTTCCTCCATGAATACACAAACGATCATGTATAAATACGCGCTACTCGCGCAGACGACACCCTTTCAAAACTGCCTTACACCTTACGAGTTCATCCGTAATGTTACTGTAGAATAGAAACAGAAAGAGGGCGTCGGTATCTACATAGACCAAAAAAGTGCAAAAGAAAATATTTTCAGAGCAAAAGTTTTTATTAGTCGCCGCGCAGAAGCGCGCGACTATATTTTTAATAGTTTTTCGAGTTAGGAAATGGACAATGGGAATTTCTTTTTTATAGGGGTGTTAAGGTTAACAAGGAATCTTTCTACTTCGCCTTAAACTGGCTTTTTAATTCATTCTTAAACTACGAAGTATATACAATACGATACTATTTTTGCTCTGTTAATACTTACAACATCAAAAAATCCGCCCAAGTATTACTTTTATTTTCGCTATTCGCGAGAAATGGACTCATCCAAATAAATGCCTTGTTTCCATTGGTCAAGGCTGTACAGGTTTCCAGTCATTTCGTACCTAGTTAATTTCGTACCTAGGTCATTTCGTATATACGATTTTGGTCATTTCGTACCTACCTATACTTTCTATTTTGGTCATTTCGTATCCAGTTGGTCATTTCGTATCCACTTTCGTCATTTCGTACACAGGTTTAATTATCATTTTGATTATTTAGTACCTAGTTTTTCCTACTACTTGTGTTTTTTGTTGAATGACCACCGCTAAAATTGTACATTGCTGAAATTGTGTTAAATTCCGCCGAAGAACGAGTATGATGGTTATGATTGTATCTAACCATTATTGGTTACTTCTTTCTAAGTTTAGTTTTTAAAACAAAGATTGTTTAGAACCCTTTTGTTTATTTCTCACCAAGTTCTAGATAAATTTACAATGTACTTTGTTGGAAAAAATCTGGAGAGAGACCAGTTTTTCGCTGTGTTGTTCATAAATCGCAATGCAAAACCAATATTCTTTATTAACAGCGTTCACCAAACAGTATAGTTTTAGACTTGTTTAAATTGAAAGCATGCCTTGCAAACTTACGTTCTCTTGAATCATACTATCCTAGGACAGCAACATTTTAGTAACTTGGCCCTGTTTTCAACACTTTCCCAAACAAACGCGGATTATCACGTGCGCTGCCAAATTCTTTTGGAAAAACATGTTGGATAAGGAGAAATTACTCGTTATAAGCAAATTTCTCCTTTAACAAATACTTTTCCCCCCCACTACTAGCGAATTTTCTACCATTTTTGCAGCTTTTTAAATTGTCGTCTGTCAACTCTTTGAATTTGGAAGAGTCTGATATTTTTCGTTTGGAAAAGAGTTCAGAGAGCGTTATGCGAGGGTATTAGATACTGTAACAGAAGACAACTTTTGATATAGATTCACAGTCACGTCAATTTCATAATGTGTTAAAAAATCTGCTGATGAAAACTGACATTTACTTATTTGCCCTGGCTTTCTTGAAGCATTAAATAAAAAAATTTGCGGCGACTTTGATTCTTTGCATCGACTTTTTCTTGTCGGTGTTTGTTTGCATGATGAATTTTGAGCATAGGGCATCGTAATGGGATTCGTGTAACATCGCCTTTTATCGCCAAAGTCGTACGGATTCGGCTATGACAGGCGATGTTACACGAAAAGTCACCCATTAAGCCTTTGGCAGACGGCAAAATTTCAGCTGTGTTCAAACTGAAAGCATTTGCAGACGACAATTTCATTGTGGCTCAAATGGTACAAGTTTTATTTTATAGGATAGAAAACATTGTGGATAATACAGAAAATGCTGGTTCCCAGCATTTTCTCCTTTCCCAGACTGTTTTCACAAGGCTTTTTTCTCAAGGTTGTTAGAAGTCGGCATTGAGTGGTAAAGAGTTAAAAGTAGTTATAACTGCAAATTATATTATGCATTTACTTGTACAACACAATCTCAAGTTTTAACGACCCTTAGAACATAACTTTTTACAAACATTGTAGGAATGGGAGAAAATGCTGGTAAGCAGCATTTTCTCCTTTTCCAACAATGTTTTCTACCCTATCAAAGATGTACACTGTTTTTGAGCCATGTTTCAATTTTTGTCTGCAAATGGCTTCTTTCAGTATAATTTATTAGCAGTTAATGAAATTTAAACAGCTTGGGTCATAACAGCTGCCAGTGTACCTATGCATGCGTTTCTTGGCTATTTCCTTAAGGTCATGCACTGAATAACAACATGGCATAAATGATAAGTGGATCAGAAAGAAGACCATGCTGGAAATTTAAACCAGCGGTACCAACTTCAAGTCTTTGAGCTACAAACTCCTTAAAAGGGATCGGCAAAACTTTTATAAAGCACATTATTTGGCCTACAAGGATTTTGAGGTGTAAAACCTCAAAATTATACTAAGACTGGTTTTCAGTACTTTAAGATACCTTTCAAGAATTTCATAAATGTTACGGATTGATATAATAGAAAACATTGGTTAGAAGCACTTTCTCCATTTCCACAAATATCTTTAAAGGCCTCTTCCACAGGGTCATAAAAACTTGGGATTGTTTTGGAAAGGATTAATATCATTTATTCAAGTCTTGTTTTCTGCCTGTGCTCATGTACTAGATTTTATCTTTATTTTAGCCACAAACAAATGAGCTGTGCTTTGGCAAAAGGGGGCTTCTTGCATCCTCGTGATGGATTATACCAAGCAAGACATAAATAATTATTGATCCATAGACCGACCCTTCGATGTACAGAAAATGGACCAATGGCGAAAAGTTTCAGCCCAGGTCAGCCTGTGAAGACTGCACAGACTGACTGCCTGCACAGGCTGACCTAAGTCTATACTGTTTGCAGACCGATTAAGGCACCTTTTTACTTCAAGTCAAGTATAAAGGAAACCTGTGCAAAGAAAGTAATAAGATCTGTAGCTGGCACAAACCCGCTGCCTTCAGTGCGTCAGCGCTTTGATTAACAGCTTATACCACCATTCCACTGGGCGGCGATTTCACTGCACTCATTGCAATAATGGCGCTTCTCCAAAATCTTCCCAATCGCCGCAGGAGCGCCAACATGTGCAACATTTCGGGACTAACACGTTTCCAGTAAAGTTATAGTAGGCTTCAATCACAATCTCGCTGCACCAGTCACAATCCTGTCACGCCGTTGTTGCAGTTCTATGGCGCTTGTGAACATTAGATTAATAGGGTTGGGTGTTGCTTATGTTACGATGCGCTGCACTAGCGCTATGTTACTCGTGCTGCAGTTACGATACTGCTGCGTTCATGAATTTCTTGCTATGCTTTTACAATGCTTTTGTGGGGCTTCAAGTCCATGGCGATCCCGTTACATAATTTTTTTAGCAAGGTCAAAACAAGCACCGTGAAGTGGCCATCATGAAGCTTTCAATACCCTTCTATTACAATCAAGGCACTCCTACTGCACTTTCGTCGTTCTTGCTATGATTCGCAGCAATTTGACCAAAATTTCGAAGCATAGCGGAATTGCCGCTCAGTGGAATTGAGCTGGTTTAAAGTAGCAATCATAAAGCTTCCGATACTCTTCTACAACGATTAAGGTGTTTCTACTGTGCTATTGTCGATTCTCCTACGATTCACGGCGTTTTGACCAAAATTGCGAAGAGTAGCTGAATCGCTGCCCACCGGAATGGGGGTATTAGGTCATATCACAGCGGTTAGTGTACCTACACATGTGCTTCCTGGCTTTCTCACACCAGTTCTGACACAACACAACTTTCTTTCCAAATCACTGACTACTTCGCTCACAGGCATCAGAGGTGAGAGGCGAAAAATCGGCCTAAAGAAAGTTTGCCTCAAGTGGGTATCGAACTCTGTAACCACCTTGTCACAAGTCAGATATGCTAACCACTGAGCCATCCGGCCAGGTCTAAGTTTGAAACATCTGCAGACAACAAATTTAACCAGTCTATCTCATGATTCAGTTAGCCGTTTGTCAAAAATGGATTTCATTGATCCATAATTATAATTATGATGACATGCTTGGTACTATGCATCGCGGAGATGCATTAGGTGCCGTTTTGCCAGAGTAAGGCTCATATGTAAAGAAATAACATATAAAGTGCAGAAAACCTTGCATTCCACTTCTCAAGTAACAAACTGAAATAGTTTCAAATGAAATAAAGCCCTGTCATGCATGTTTATTAACTCATGACCAAGCAACAAAAATTTAGACTAGTCCAAATCCAAAGTATTTGCAGACGACAAGATAAGTGTGGCTCAAAAATTGATATTTGTTTTGAGAAGGGCAGAAGACATTGAAGGAAAAGGAGAAAATGCTGGTAACTAGCATTTTCTCCTTTTCCTTCAATGTCTTCTTTCCCCACAATATTTTCAAAAGTTCCTCCTCAGGGTCCTTAAAACTCCAGACTGTGTGGTAAAAGGTTTAAAGTACCTCACAAAACACCAAGAAAGGTATTTACAGTTAAAAGATAAAATCTGCGCTGGTTTCAACAAAAAATATCTGTCAAATTACGAGGGAAAATCACACATTGTTCTGTGCAGTCTGATCTCGATCTACACTATCCTGAAGGGCATCTTATTATACCCTCAGCAGGCCAATGGACAGTGTTAACCCTTTACCACACAATCCCAAGTTTTAACCACCCTGAGGAAAAGGCCTTTAAAAGGATTGTGGGAAAAGGAGAAAATGCTGGTAACCAACATTTTCTCCTTTTCACACAATGTTTTCAAAGGCAAAGTTTATCATTTGGTCCACATTTCTTATGTGATCTGCAAATGTTTTCAGTTAGAACAAGTCCAAATTTTTATCATGTGGTAAACAGGGAAAACACAAGATTATTTGGTAAAGAGCTTACTCATTAATTTCAAACCCGCAGCAAATGACAGGAATTCTGGTTGTAATATATAAATAGTCAATGTGTTGAAGTTGTCACCCTGTATCATTTTAACAATCCCAACTTTTGAGACCATAGGGAGGAACGCTTCTGAAAACATCATGGGAATTAAGAGGAAGAAATGCTGGTAACCAAAATGTTTCCCTTAATGTCTTCTACCCTCACAAGTACATACCCTATTATTTTAGCCATATTTGATATGTCATCTGCAAACGCTTTAAACTTGGCCAAGTCTAAAATTTTGTCTTCTGGTAAACTTATTGCTCAAACATTTTTGAAAAACATCGTAGCAAAGAGAACTAGCTTGAGTTCATTAATTTTCTTTGAACAACAATTGACCTTCTAAAAGTCATGTCGGCTGCGAGACGGAATTCAATCTACCAGAGGTAATTTGTTAACACAAATGATTCTGTGATTGACATGACAAAATAATTATTATGATGCAACCAGTACCACAGGAACAAAATTATAAGGACAGCTAGAGAAAGTCTGAAAACCACCCTAAACTCTTTACTGAACTACAAACTTTCAGACTCGTCCGAATTGAAAGCATTTGCAGACAACAAATTAGAAATAATGTGGATTCTCTCCTAGGGCAGAAGGTGGAAAACATCGTGGGAATAAGAGAAAATGCTGTTACCATCATTTTCTCCTGCTCCCACAATGTTTTCAAAAGCCTAAATGTTTCTTGGGTTCATTAAAATTCGGGACTTTTTTTATACCCAATCTTTTTTTTTAAGACATTGTGGCAGAGAGAAATTGCTTTTTACCAATGACTGTTTTCCTTTCTGAAAAATATTTCTGAAAGTCACATCTGCTGTAAGAAAGAATTTCATCTGCCAGAAGTAATTTGTTAACCATTAACTCTTTACCAAACAAAAAAAAATTTAGACTTGTCCTAAATGAATGCATTTGCAGACAACATATTAAATTTAGCAGAAATGATGGCAGTTATCTGTGAAAGTGCAGAAAACCTTGTAGAAATAGGAGAAAATGCTGGTGACCAGCATTTTCTCCTTTTTCCACAAGGTTTTCAAAAGGCTTTTTCTTCAGGGTCTTCAGAAATTCAGGATTGTGTTGTTAAGGGTTGAAGCACTTTTCACAAATATACTTACCTTTGCTGCCGGTGTAGATCAAGATCAGACTGCACAAAACATGCAGTCTGTTCTTTGACCCTCACTGTCCTGTTTGCTGAAACATTCTGGACAATAAACAGACTCAGCATTGCAATCATAAAGGTCTTACTTCTAGAATGACAATTTTTCCTCAGTTCATTTGCCCCTCTATTGGTTAACATAATTGACTGACATGGCAAGATATGACACAATCAACTAAAGGAAAAAAAATATTAGGACAGCCAAAACAAGTCTAAAATTAACCCTCAGTCTGTAATGCAGCTATAATTGCTTTTAATGTCAGTTTATTGATCAAGTTCAGATTGTAAAAATTATGCAGTCTGATCTTTGATCCACATTGTTTGCTATTATGAGATATTTTATCTAAAAAGCAGCCTTGGAATCTGAATTCATATGTTGCAGTTTCAAGGTCGAACAATAACATCTTACAAAGTATTGACTTTGTAGATCAAGATCAGACAGCAGAAAACATACAGCCTGATCTTGATCTACATTGTCCACATATGCAACAGGAGTTGCACTTCGTGCTCAAAGGATTAAGTTGTAACAAAGGATGGAATGCCAGGCATTAATCACTCCTCTGGGAGAACAAGCTACAGACTAGATGAAATTGAATAGGAATTCAACCCATCAAGTCCCTCCAAAAAACAAGATTGACATTTCAGTCAAGAAAAATAGAAAATCAAATAGTGTAATTTCAATGTCAGTATGGCAAGAATATCTCAAACATAAAGGGGTCAGTGAAGACTTAAGATCAGACTGCACATCTGTGCAGTCTGATCTTAATCTAAACAGTCTACAAATGAATCTACAGTTGGGAGAGTCATTCTAAGAGCTAAAGGTTAGCCTCTTGAATTTGTGACATGAAAACAGAATTTCTCAGATCTTTAACAAAATGGAAAATTTTTAGACTTGTCCAAATCAAAGGCATTTACAAAAGACAAATCAAATGTTTTTGAAATGATGGAATGTTTCTATGCAATGGCAGAAAACATTGTAGGAAAAGGAGGAAATGCTGTTAACTAGCATTTTCTCCTTTTCCTACAATGTTTTCAAAAGCATTTTACCTCAGGGTTGTTAAATCTTGGATTGTGTGGCAAAGAGTTATATGATAATTGTAATGCTGTACTGAATATTGAACATAATCATAATACTGTATTTTTAAGGAAAGTCTTAAAATTTTCATGGATATACAACATTACATAATACTGGTCTGTAACATAATGGTTACATAGAAACAAGAGGGCCTTTTTGGCCCTGTATCGCTCCTCTGCCTTTTAGATAAATGTTGCATGCGCTTAATTAGCATTTACAGAGACATAAATTGTAAGTATGTATGGCAAATAAAATTTCATAGAGAAAATAGCCTACCCTCTCCCCCACAAAAAAAGTCATATTTCTTTCATATGGGAAGATGATGTCAATATAATTTATATAAAGCATGTCTAATCAAGTATGTTCATACCAAATATCCATGAACTCTAAAAAAGAGTGCTTTGAAAAGAAGATTTCCAAAATCTTGGTAGCAGAAAATGTTTTTTCAGTGGCATGAATGGTAAAGTTCAGAAACAAAAACACTGAATGATACTCACTTCACTCCATATTAAATATTCAACTCATCTGAGCATAGCAGTTAACATCAAAGTAAATCCCTCTTACTGAAAACTGAACATTTTTTATCAAAAGATCTAAAATACCAAATATAGAATAGTGCAGTGTGATAATCAAGGGAGGTAAATGGTAACAAACTATATATCACTTATGCTATATAAAAAGTATCAACCCAGGTCAGCCTGCACACTTCGCGCAGGCTTATGTGAGCCCAAACTTTTTGTTATTGGTCAGCTTTCCCCATGTCAAAGGGCCTTTCTACCTCCTGATTCAGTTGGTTGTTAGACACAATGGATTTTGTGGACCCATAATTAAGTAATGGCTTGCCAGGTAAAATGGATCATGGAGATGTATTAAGCCCCCTTTTGCCAGAGTGTAGCTCATGTTTATGTGTTATGACTGAATGGAAGTTTTTCCCCTTGATCAGTACATAAGCTAAAGTCAAACTGACTTCCTCAGAATGATTTCAAAAGTTTTCACTTTATAAGCCTTGGTAAAATGTGTTACTCTCCAGGGATGACCCCAGTCTTAGTTTTAAACATCTTGCTTCAGCTACTAGATGAAGCTTTGTGCAAAATGTGGTAAACCTTGACCTTATGGTAAGGAACCTGAAGATTTCTTACAGTTTGGAACAAGAAGATTTTTCAACTTTTCACAATATACATGTAAGTCCATGTTAAACTTGTGAACCCTGGGACAGGGCAAAGTCTGACCCTATGGATAAAATCTGAATAAACTTAGTAGACATGCCAAATCTGGTAGCCCTATGCTTCATGGTTAGAAACTAGAAGATTTTTTTTAGATTTTTCTGACCCAAGGGCTATAATTGGGACGATCTTGCTAGAGATATACAGAATGAAGCTGCATGCCAAATTCCGTAGCCCTAGGCCTTATGGTCCAGAACAAAAAGAGTTTTGAAGCTGTCACTAAATAAGTCCATGTAAAACTTTTGACCCCCCAGGATGAGGCCAATTTTGATCCCAGGGCTATAATGTGAAGAATTGTTATAGAGGCATATTAGATGAAGCTACAAAAAAAAATAACAAATTTGGTAGCCCTAGGCTTTATGGTTATGGGCATGAAGATTTTTTAAAGATTTTCATTACTTTTTGACTTTGTAGCCATGGCAGCCAGAGTTTTACTGGAATTAAATTCTTTACAGAAATTCTAAATAGGGCCATACCAGGGTCATTTCTGTGAAGTTTCATCAAAACTGGTTGGCTCTTTTACGAGAAGATGCTTGAAATAAAAGTTAAAGCAAGGATGGACACACAAATGGACAGACACAGGGCCATGACATAAGCTCACTGGCCTTGGGCCAGTGGAACTAAAAATGGAATACTTCTGGTCAAGCTTAACTTTAAAAGTCAAAGACACCTTTGGGTGCTGTTATGAATAATGTACATAGAGATCAGTGTGTACAGATTACAAAGTGCTCATCTAAACTGGTCCCCGTTGTAGATATACTCATTACAGCTGGCACAGGCTATTGTGTCGTTGCTTTTCATTGGGCCATATGTATATCAAAGAATAGCCAATCAGAGCAGAATACACATTTCCAGTTTGGCTGTAGAGGTAACACTGCTATTTTTTGCACAATTTGAAACTGGAAATCGAAACTAAAAAGAATATTAGCAGACATAAACATAAAAGGTGATACCAAAAACACAATTCACTTATATGTGAGGCCAAAAATATCGGAAAATCTACTGTTCTGGAAGTGAGAGTGACCTCCCCTGAATCTCTATTAGTCTAGCGTCATGGCTGTTCCAAAAATAGACAAGCAGAATTCTGCACGTTTTTAGTAGCCTGTAACAATCCCCATACACTTGCTGTATGAGGGTCAGGTAACCAGTCTAATGCTGATCTTGGATATATAAAGCCATATATTCTCTGATCCTTTTACAGGCAAACTTTGCCTCCATTAAAACATAAATCCATAAAACACCAATAAACTTAACAAACATTTCTCATTCTAAAGATAAGACCCAAGTAAGGGATATTCCAGAATGTTTCAGCAATGCAGACAGTGTAATAACTTGCACATTTTATGCTGTCTGATCTTAATCTACACTTGCTGCAATGGCAACTAATGATGTAAAAGGCTTTTTCAGGATTCATTTCCTCAATGGTTCTCATGCTTCTGTAAACTTATGCTTCCTGCTAAGCAGAAAATTTGCTTTATTTGACTAAAACATACAAACAGTGAATCTAAGATAGCTACCACATTTGGCCTTCATGTAGTATTCAGCAACCCTTATATCAACATTTTTTTGTTAAACAGCCATCTGTCATTAGAGGTCTGTTTTGCCAAAAAGGTAGCTGCAAGACATATATTTGATTTTATGAAAGCTAAGTTGCTTTTTTCAATTAGTTAAAACTTAGTAGTTTGACCATTTACCACATGATTAAAAATTTTAACGGTCCTGAAGAACCCCTGACTTTTGGACACATTGTGGGAAAAGAAACAAGAGGGCCATGATGGCCCTGTAATGCTCCACCAGTTTTGACACCTGGGCTATAATTTGTATAAGGCCAAAAGGTTTAGGACAAGAAGACTTAAGTTTTCACTATATAAGCTTATGTAAAACTGGTGACCTGCAGGTTAGGGCCAATTTTGACCACAGTTTTTTGTAGAGGTCTATTCTGAAGCTACATGCAAATATTAATAGCCCTAGGCCATTATGGTTTTTGGACAAGAAGATATTTTAAAGTTTTCAACATAGAAACCTATGTAAAACTCATGACCCCCCAGGGCAGGGCCAATTTTGACCATGGGGCTATAATTTGAATGGTTTTTGTAAAGGTCTATTAGGTGAAGCTACATGCCAAATTTGGTATCCTTTGGCCTTATGATTTCAGACAAGAAGAATTTTAAAAATTTTCAATATTTTTCAGTCTTTGACCCACGGGGTGGGACCAATTTTGACCCTGAAGCTATAATATGAAGGATATTTGTTGAAGTCCATTAGATGAAGGTACATGCTAAATTTGGTAGCTCTGGGCCATATGGTTTAGAACAAGAAGATATTTGAAATTTTCACTATATAAACCTATGTAAAACTTGTGACCCCCGGGGCTGAGGGCCAATTTTGACCCTGGGGCTATAATTTGAAGAGTTTTTGTAGAGGTCCATTAGATGAAGGTACATGCCAAATTTGGTAACCCTAGGCCTTATGATTTTGGACAAGATTTTTAAAGATTTCCAATATTTTTCAGTTTTGTTGCCATGGCTACCACAGTTTTGATAGGAATCAAATTCTTTGAAGAGTTTCTGAAGAGGGCCATGCCAGGATCATTTCTGTGAAGTTTTGTTGAAATCTGATGGGTAGTTCCAAAGATGTTTGCAATAAAAGTTAACACATGCACGGATGGACGCACGGACGGATGCACTGACGGTTGCACGACGGACACACGGCCATAACATAAGCCCGCTGGCCTTTGGCCAGTGGAGCTAAAAAGGCTGGTAACCAGCATTGGCTCCTTTTCCCACAATGTTTTCTATCTTTTCAAAGAGAATTCAATCAGTTGAGCAACTTTTAATTTGTTGTCTGCAATGCTTTTAATATGAACAAGAACAAACTTTGTTGTCTGATAAAATACTCATTAAATTATTCCACTATATTTTTTGCAATTCAGGACATGACATGTACGGAACATGATGCTATTGGTTATGTTGCCACAGTTACAATTGTAGGTGTTAGGGGTAGGATGAATAGTGTAACTATGTCTTGGCAGAATAAACAGTAAAACAAATTATTTCATTTATGTTGCCAGGCAACACCAGACCTATATTCAAGCTTTTATATCGGTGTTTTTATTGAAATGATTTTCCTGTTTTTCCAGCAGTTCTTGGATTCTAGCCCCAGACAACTACTCGTAACTCTTAACCAAACAATAAATTTTAGACTTGTCTAAATTGAGAGCATTTGCAGATGACAAATTTAAATGTTGCTGAAATGATGCAAATTGTCTGTGAAAGTGTAGAAAACCTTGTGGGAAAAAGAAAAAAAATGCTAGTTACTAACATTTCTTCTTTTGTCAACAAGGTTTCTATTTCCTGAGGGCCCTCATAACTCGAGACTGGTTGGCAAAGAGTTTTTTTTCCTCACTATTATCCTTACTTTCTGTAATAATCCTGTTTTTTAATGAGGGCTGTGATTCCTCCAATTAACCCTTTACCAAATGACAAAATTTTACACTTGTTCAAATTGAAAGCATTTGCAGACAACAAATCAGATATGGCTTATTATATATGGTGAGATTTGTCTGTAAAGGGGCAGAAAACATTGTGGGAAAAGTAGAAAATTCTTGTTACCAACATTTTCTCCTCTTCCCACAATGTTTTCAAAAGGCCTCTTTCTCATTAAATCTCAGGATTATGTGGTAAAGGTTTAATGGCTAACAACATCAAACTATTTAATGAAGAAATAGGCCCAGGATTCCAAGGCTTGAATGGGGCTACTGACTATAATTGGCCAAAGCATTTTAATCTTCAGGATGGAGACAAACATTGCAATACAAGGTTATTTTGGCCAGAAATAATAACAAATATCTGACAATGTAAATTCATAATTTCAACAGTAAATTCTTTGCAGTCTAAACCTGTGTTACATTAACTCTTCAACAAATGACAAACTTTTTACAGCTGTCCAAATTGAAAGCATCTACAGAAGACAAAAGAAATGCAACTAAAACCTTGAAAACATTGTGGTTAATGGAGAAAAAGCTGGTTACCTGCATTTTCTCCTTTTCCCACAATGTTTTCAAATGCCTTCTTCTTCAGGGTCTTAAAAGTCAGGACTGTGTGGTAAAGGGTTCAGTGCAAAGGTGCTGGATGCATACCCGCCAAGAGCAAATGCACTCACAATAAATAATTTTCTGTACTTGAAAAACACTGGGAGAACTTTGCAGTATGAAATACTCTATAGAAAGGAATTGGTATTTAACCCTTTACCATACACTCCCTACTTTTAACCCTTAACCCTTTCCCAAACAAGCCCTGGTTTTCACATGTCTGCAGTACAAGTCTTTCGAAAACACTGTGGGAACAGGAGAAATTGTTCGAAACGAGCGATTTCTCCTTTTCCCACAGTGTTTTCTACCCTTTTTGAGAACTTTCTGCCATTTTCATCAAATTTAAAATTGTCGTCTGCCAACTCTTTCAATTTGGACCAGTTGAAAATTTGTCGTTTGGGAAAGGGTTAAAGCTCCTTGCAAAACTATAGTTGTTTTTGTGGCCAGTGTAGATCAAGATCAGACTGCACAAAACATGCAGTATAATCTTTTATCTACACTATCCATTTTGCTCAATCTTTATAGACAAAAGCAACCACAAAATTGGACTTATTTTAGTCTTAGTTTTCGACTAAAAATGTCTGTAGGATTTATTTGGCACTCTAAGGGTTAATGAACTCTGGAAGAGGGCTTTTTAAAAACACTGTGGAAAAAGGTGAAAATGCTTGTAACCAGCATTTTTTCCTTTTCCCATATGTTTTCTATCATATCTAAGACAAATTACATGTCCATGTTTGAGTAACAATTACTTTATTGTCCACAAATGCTTTTAGTTTGAACAAGGCACAGCATTCATTTCTCTTTCACCACTGATTATTGTTTTGACAATGGTTATGGTCATTCGGGAAAGCAGCCAGTGCCCCTGGAAGAATATTCTGGTAAGTAGTGGTAAAAGAAACTCCAGGAAAGCATGGATTAGTGCATTGGTTGCTGTGCTATAGCTGAAATGATGTTGAAAATGGTGTTAAACACCATACAATCAACCTGAACCAATCAATCACCAAACAAGGCTAAACATGTGTTGTATCTAGCATTTTCTTTGTTTTCCCATGTTTTCTATCCTATCTAAGACAAATTTCATGTTTTGAGTAACATTTTCTTTATTGCCTGCAAAATTAATGCTTTCAGGTTGAAAAGGGATAAAATGTTTGTTCTTTGGTATAGACTTAATGTCGCTTTCAACACTATGACAGTGATAACGCAGCAACAGGTCACTTTCATGTGGTTCAACTATGCAAAACTTACTGTCATTGCCACCTATTCCAGTGACAAGCAAGTTGGGTTCAATATAGGAGATAAACCTTTTCCAATGACAGGAAAGGTAAAATGAGAAAACATCATGAATAACATAGTTTATCAATTAAACCTTTACTACTTAACAACAAAGTTTTTGAAAGGAGCAAATTGACAGCATTTGCAGACGAGTAATTAAATGTTCTAAAATGATGATTTCTGTCTTTGACATGGTAGAAAACATTGTGGGAAAAGGAGAAAATGCTGGCCACCAGCATTTTCTCTCTTTTTACTGCAATGTTTTGAAAAGGCTTTAGCCCCAGGGTTGTAAACTTTGGGTTGTGTGGTAACTGGTGAAGGGTTAACCTTTGAACAACTAGCCAAACTGCAGCTGATTTTGTATACTGCACAGATCAAGATCAGACTGCACAGGACAATTGCAGTATGATCTTGGATCTACACTGTCTAATGATATTTTTTCAAATTGTCATATTTGGCTCTTTTTTCCTTGCCTTTATCACTCATTTGGTGATATAACCCTTTTCAACGCAATAACAACTTTTAATTACTCTAACAGACTGTAGGCTTTGGAAAAACAGTAACTGTTGGAAAAAGAGAAAATGCTGGTAACCAGCATTTTCTCCTTTTATCATAATATTTTCTGTGCTTTCATTCAAAACTTCAATCATTTGAGCCACACTTAATTTGTTCTCTGCATATGCTTTGAAAACTGAACAATTCTAAGTTTTGCTGTGTGGTAAAGAGCTAACTCTACAAAATGGCAAAATTTTAGACATGTCCACATTACAGCCTTTGCACAGGACATACTGAATGTTGCTAAAATGATGCAAGTTGTCTTGGAAAGGGTATAAAATATTATGCAAACAACATTTTCTCCCTTTCCCACACTGTTTTCAAAAACTTGCTTCATTTGGTTTGTAAAAACATTGGATTGTTTGATGGAGGGTAAAGGAATCACATGCACTTCAATTTACATGGTTATTCAAATGAGGCCTTTTCTCCCCATGCCATAATAACAATCCCCTGACCCTTCCTTCTATTCACTAATTTTGCCATTCCTGACTTTAATCATATTTTTACGGTTTGCAGCAAGATCACTATTCATGTTATGTACACCCTGGTCTTTGCCTGCAGTCTCTGCTTCCCTATAGATTGTAGTGGGCCAAGCTGAATGGCTCAGTTGGTAGCATATGGGGTTTGAAACCAGAGGGTTGCTAGTTCAAATCCCCACCTTAACAATTTTTTTTCAAAGGATTGATGATACTACACGTTAAGAGAAAATTCACTCCTCTCTCAGCGCTGATTATTGTATTAATAATGGTTATATGAGAAAGCTGGTAATGGCTTTGGAAGAAAATAGTGTGCAAAGTACTGACACAAGAAACGCTAGGAAAGTATGGAAAGGTCCAATGACCGCCACAATAAAACTGAAGAAGTATCAAAAACAATATTAAACACCATGCAAACAAACTATTAGCCTCAACTGTCACAAAGTGGACAAGTACCCACCCACCAGCACCTTCTCACTGAATCAGCACAATCAGAGAGCAGAAATAATTTTTAAAAAAAAGTTCACCCAATACATTGACCTTTGACCAATGTGACCCCAAAACAACAGGGCACCTCTTTGGGTCATGAGCAACACTTGTATAAAGTTTCAGTGTTCTAGGTCAAATGGCTTTTGAGTAAGGGCATGGAAACGATTTTCAAACAAAGTTCACCCATAACTTGACCTTTGACCCATGCAACCCAAAAACAATAGAGCACCTCCTTGGGTCATGACCCACACTTGTATAAAGTTTCAGGATCCTAGGTCAAATGGCTTTTGAGTTAAAGCACGGAAAAAATTTTCAACCAAAGTTCACCTGTGCCCTTAACCTTTGACCCATGCAACCCCAAAAAATAGGGCACCTCCTTGGGTCATGATCCACACTTGTATAAAGTTTCAGGGTCCTAGGTCAAATGGGTTTTGAGTTAAAAACATGGAAATGATTTTCAAACAAAGTTCACCAGTGACCTTGACCTTTGACCCATATGACACAAAAACACTAGGGCAACTGCATCTCCTTGGGTCATGAACAACACTTGTATGAAGTTTCAGGGTCCTAGGTCAAACAGCTTTTGAGTTAGAGCACAGAAACAAAAAGATCGACGGATGGACAGATGGATGGATGATAAGTGGTGGGTATTATGAACTATACCCCTTACAGTACCCGTTGATTATTTACTAGATCATAGAACTTTAGACTTGATGACATCTAAATCATTTGCAGGCACCAGTATCAATTAGATACAGTTCAAACAAAAGGATTGGTCAAAGATGGCATTTGTTTAACCTTCTACAACAAAGCAAAATTTTAGACTAGTCCAAACTGAAAGCATTTGCAGACCACAAAATAAATGAATAAAAAATAAGAAATTTGCTTATAGAGGGGTAGAAAACTTTGCAGGAAATCGAGAAAATGCTGACAGCCTGTGGTTTTCTTTGAAAACTGCCATGCTAAAAATGTGCAAATAATGTTGCAACAGTAGAAATTGCTTTCTATGTCTCAAAAGTAATCTGAAGTAAGACAAAAAGTGTTGTCTGATGGAGGCAATGGGTTAACCACTTTCAAAACGCAAAACACCAAGTTTTAGACTCGTCCAAAATCTAAACATCTGCAGATAACACATTTAGAATTGGTATAAATGAGCTCAACCTCTCTGACAAGTTAGAAAACATTGTGTAGTAAAGGGTTAAGATTTTACCAGACAATAAATTTTCAGACTTGTCCAAATCTAAAGAATATGCAAACAACACATTAACTGTTGCTCGAATGATTGAATTTGGCTTCATTGGAATAGAAAACATCATAGGAAAAGGACTAATTGCTAGTTAACAGCATTTTCCCCTTGTGCCATAGTATTTTCAAAGGCCATCTTACTGAGAGTCGTTCAAAGTTGTGTGTGGTAAAGGGTTAACTCTTTAGCAGACGACAAAATTTTAGCTTTGTCCAAATTTAAAGCATCTGCAGACGACTATTTCAATGTGGCTCAAATGGTGCAATTTATCTTTGATAGGGTAGAAAACAATGTGGGAAAAGGAGAAAATGCTGGTCACAGCATTTTCTCCGTTTCCCACAATGTTTTCAAAAGACTTCTAAAGAGTTAAAAGACATTAGACAATAAATAAACATAATAGATTTGAGATTTAGAATAAAGACACAACTGTTATCAGGATGATATATTGTGACTTAAACTGATGATAACCTTATAAAGCACTCTTTCCAATTTCTTTTCACCACAACTCTATTTTATCAGTTTGGAAAGAATAAAAAATTGAGGCCAGTTTACTCAATCTAGAAGTTCAAATAATAAAAGATGATCAGTAACATGTCTTTTAACCGGCTATTCATCATCAAATGAAAGTTTACAAAAGCTTGTCAGGGAGATGAAACTAGGACTGGTTGCTAGATTGGAGGATTAATGGATATTTAATAGTGTGAAACTTAAATACACTTGAATGTTATTCATTCTTTAGTCTACAAGTTTCCCCCTCAAAGATAAACAACTTTAACACACTGTCTCTTTTATTTGTGCAATTTACAAGCTTGCTTTATCTCTAACATGTATGGACATCCTAGATTTTCAGTTATTATTGCACTGATTGAGAAGTCAACTACACTTCAACACAAGGACCCTCTTGGCAACAATGGAATGTCACTGATAAGAAATCAGGAAAAACTCAAACTCAGTTTCATTTGCTGGATGACTCAAGGGAAGCAACTCATGATACTGAACAGCAGCTTCTAACCTAAAGTTATCTTTCTTCAAAACCAAATATGTTGTTTCACATAACAGTAGCCCTTTAACCCTTTACCACACATTCCCGAGTTTTAACAACCCCTGAAATAGAAGACCTTTGAAAGGATAAGGAGAAAATGCTAGTAATCAACTATTCTCCTTTTCCTACAAAGTTTTCCACTCCATCAGAGACAGAAATCATCATGTGAACAATGTTTATTTTGTCGTCTGCAAATGCTTTCAATCTGGTGAGTCCAGAAAGTTCAAATATCTTCATAAATGAACAAATTCTGGTTTACAATTTATTTTCTTTATTTTTCATCAAATATATATGTTTACCAAATGTACTGACAAAGTTATATTTGAGTTTTTTAAATTTTTTGAAACCTTTTTGATCAAACACTGTATTTTATCACATGTATAAAGTCACATCTTTGCACAATGGTCATTGTAAACAACACTTGCTCTCTTTACCATGAGGATCAGTGTCTGAAAGCAGTAAGGTAAAACAAGTGCTTGTCAAGCACCAGATCCCCCGCCGATTGGGCTTTTTCTAACCCAGCACCGAAATAAGAGCTTGAAGTGAATATAAAAAATCAAGCATATTTTCTTTTTTGAAATACAGGTCCAAGTTATGAAAGTTGGCATTAACATGATATAATAACTACAAAACATTAAAACTTAATCAATATTGAAGTTTCTGAAAAAGAAAAAAAGACACTTTTTCTTTTTAAAATGCATACAAGAGTTATAAAACTTTTTTGTGTTTATGCCATAAGTATGAAACTTGGCCAAGAATGGGAAATGTGCGAACAAAAATCCAAAGTAAAAATTTACAAAGGGCAATAACTCCAAAAATACTGAAGATAGAGTTATGGTTCTTGTGCACTGCACTTCTCCTCAATTAGTTCTATATGTGTGTGAAGTTTCAAGTTCCTAGCTTTTATACTTTTGGAGATATATGCCAGACAGAAATCCAAAGTAAAAATTAACAAAGGGCAATAACTCAAAAATTACTGAAGACAGAGTTTTGGTTTTTGTGAACTGCACTTCTCCTTAATGAATTCTATAAGTGTATATAGTTGGAAGTTCCTAGCCTTTGTACTTTTGGAGATATGCTCCGGACAAAATTCCAAAGTGAAAATTTACAAAGAGCAATAACTCAACAATTACTGAAGATAGAGTTATGATTCGTTAGCACTGCACTTCTCCTTAATTAGTTCTATATGCGTGTGATGTTTCAAGTTCCTAGCTTTTATACTTTTGGAGATATGCTCCCGACAAAAATCCAAATTTAAAATTTACAAAGGGCAACAACTCCAAAAATACTGAAGACAGAGTTATGGTTGTTGTGCACTGCACTTCTCCTCAATTCTATATATGTGTGAAGTTTCAAGTTCCTAGCTTTTATACTTTTGGAGATATGCTCTGGACAAAAATTCAAAGTAAAAATGTACAAAGGGCAATAACTCCAAAAATACTGAAGACAGAGTAATGGATCTTGTGCACTGCACGCCTCCTCAATGAGTTCCATATGCGTGTGAAGTTTCAAGTTCCTAGCTTTCATACTTTTGGAGATGTGCTCTGGACAAAAATTCCAGAAAAAAAATGTACAAAGGGCAATAACTCCAAAAATACTAAAGATAGAGTAATGGTTCTTGTACACTGCACACCTCCTTAATGAGATCTATCCACTTGTGAAGTTTGAAGTTGATATCTCAAATACTTTTGGAGATATGCTCCGGACAAAAATGTGGGACGGAAGGACGGAATGACGGAAGGACGGACGGAGACTATTACCATATCCCCCGCCGCCTTTTCGGCGGGGGATAATAATCCAAGCTCATATTCATTTTTGTACAAAGGAAGGTTTCAGATGGACTCACTTTTCAGCTGATCCCTGTAATCATTTCGTACTTTTCTTACCCTTGTAAACACTCCTCCTCTCTCAGCATTACTGAGAGAGGGACAAACAGGTGAAGGCCAAATGACACATATGTTCAAGTCTTTTTTCTCCATAAGGCAACTGCAGTTTGTTCAGTTTGTGCCAGGATTCTGTTAGACAGGAAACTTGATACTCAAAAGGTGGAAGGTCATTAGTCTCTGCTAGACAGATGTCTTCAAACTCATCAGCTATTGTCTGGTTGTAGAGATCTGTGTAGAATCTTTCACAGAGATTGGAAACTGAAAATGTCCAAGAAAAGTGTCAGCCTTGTGATCTAGTGCATCAATGTGGTGCTACACAAATGAAAATCATTAGTAAAATTACTCTCAGAGTAACTACAGATTAATATCTTTTCATTGTTTTGAATAACACCTAATAAGTCAAACTACATATTCAGTTTTTTCCCCCAAGGGTGTGCGACATTTCATCGAAAACCACATTCGTCAAAAAATTATCCCTACCCCTGACCCTTACCCAGGCAATTGTGGCTCAAATCTTCCTGCCAGTCAGAGCTTTCCATGAAATAAATCTAGGAATTTAGCAATCAGTATTTTAAAAACATACATGGATTTCGACAAAACACACTTTCGACAAAATGTCGTGCACCATTTTCCCAATACTTACCAGAAAATGGGCTGATGTCACACTTTAGGTCTGGGCTTAAGAAGCCTAGGGCTTTAAACCTTTGCAACACAATCCAAACTTTTACAAACCCTGATGAAGAAGGCTTTTAAAACCATTGTGGGAAAAGGAGAAAATGCTGCCAACCAGCATTTTCTCCTTTTCCCACAATGTTTTCTACCATTTCAAACACAAATTTCATAATTTGTGCCACATTTAATTTGTTCTCTGCAAATGCTTCCAGTTTGGAACAGTCTAAAATTTTGTTGTTTGGAAAAGATAAGGGTTTGGTCATGAAATGGGAATTTGGCAGTGCTCAGCTTTCTCCACTAATGCCATGTAGAATGCATTCAGAATTTGTGAACTACCACATGACTTCTTTTTTCCGCATAACTGAAGTAAATCTAGCACAGTATTTCACTCAGGTGTGCTTCACCGATAATGTTTCATTGTGAGCGAAAATAAAATTCAAAATTTTTATCTTTTGTGTGAAATGCATGTGATATATGAAAGTTTACATACTTACTTGAAAAATGCAGCCACAATTCTAGTTTCAGTATCTGTATTTGAAGAATTTTCAGATAGTCTCTTACACACATACTTAGTGATGGAATGATGATCAAAAAAGGTCGATAAGCAATTGTTTAACCATTGCCGATACCAGCCATAGATTACAAATACCAAAAAACCATTCATCAGACTAAACCCAAGTAAAACCGTGTTCCCACTCAAATCTTTTTTTGGGTAGTGGATGCACTCCCTGGGGTACAAGTTTACGAGTGCAAGAGAAATTCTAGTAGTGCACTTAATACCGACAATTTAAGGGCTTCTATGGCACCATCTGTATTGAAAATTTGTTTTGATGCGTCTCACTCTGCAGCCGTCTATTCTTGAAAACAATACAGGTAATTTAAAACAGATGTTTGTAACTTTTCCTTATTCATGGGACAACTTTCAACCTGATGGCCAGTAGAATTTTTCAATTCAGTGTCAATTTTAGACTAATTCAGTGTCAATTTTAGACTCTTAATTAGCTTTCATTTATTGCTTTATAGTGAGATTTATGTAAATTCACTGTTTAAGTCATTATTAAAGCTGAATAGTTTGAAATGCCTATGATCGGATGATGTCAAACCAATATTTGTTGTGCAATCTTTTTTTCATGCCAGTTAATTTCTGGAATAGTATTTCTGCATGATTTGACATAAACTTGTCAATTAGGGTAGCATGTAACTTCAAAACCTGTATTTTTCACTAGAAAAGTGAATTAATATCAATAATACTCTTAAATAAATAACATAACAGCTTGATTAGCTGTGATAAACAGTGACAAGTGCATCATTCCCACTTCATACTTAATTGTATGTGTCAGAGTTTAGACCTTTCAAATATCATGTAAAGCATTACTTGTTGCCACTAGATTCAGCAGTGCTTCAGTTTTGGAGACATTTTTTTTTAACTTGTCTCCACTGGCGCCACTGGCGACCGACAGCAGAGCCCTGAAACCTCTGCATGCATGCACGTTTCACTTCATATTTGTGTGCGCTATTATTCAATTATGCATGAATTATGCACATATGTACATGAATGTGAACCCTGTAAAACTGTAGCATATAGAGCTGTACCATTGTATCAATAAAACTCAACACAGGGACCTCAAACTCAACCAAGGGATGCAAATCTTAACGCCATGACAACATGAAAATGTGTAACAAAAATGGCAACCGACAGTCAAGCGAGGGAGTTAAATAGCTCAAAATTTATCTCCAGCCTGAAGCAAAAACAAATTCTTAAGTTTGGAAGTATTTCTGCCTTCATGAATTAAAACAAGATGAGCCTCCAACAAAATAAAATTTAAATCTGAGGACAGCTGTCTGTGGAATAAGTGGGTAGACATACTGAAATATGGGTAAGAAAACAGTCTCTTTGCATTCAAACATTTTCAAAAAGAAAATATGACTGTACAGTATACCTATATAAACAAAAAGGATTGGCCCTAAAGCACTTACCTTAGTTAGGTCATCTAGGATTGATAAGGCTGAAAAGATCCTGGTCCTGATGGGGTAAAACGCACGAGCGTAAGTGATCTACTTATTGACTGTTTAGCTTATTTTTGAATTTCTAATCTGGCTCAAAATCACTCTCTTGCACTACAGATCATTCCCATTCACCTCTGTAGTTGGCTCAGAAAGTAGTCCGTCATCACGTGATATTTTCGTCACATGACCATAACTCAAATTGGCGACACAAACACCGGTGAAAGAAAGACCAATCGATTGTTTTGTGTGCTATTCAAACAGCATACGTCCAATCAGACTTGGTGGTAGGAAATTTGAAAAAGAGGGATTTTCTGAAAAGCTTAAATGTCTTTTAAAGGACGATAACTTGTTTTTTAATTTTGTTTAAATTGTCATCATTCATGGGTGCAGCCATTTTTTTTACAATTGGCGTAAGATTCTGATCAGTAAAGAAGCTTGAAAAAATAGTTCCATTGTATACAGGTAACTTCATCAGTTTGAATGCAACTATAATGTATCCGGAATCATATTTCCTTTGTCTACTTTATCATGTTATACATGAAACAGTTAAACAGTCACAAAACATGTTTTCCTCGGTTTGACAAGATACTTGTCATTTAGCCCGTTGCAGAGATGTATGGTGAGAGTAACGAACGACAACTCTGCTTGGAGATTGGCTCAAAATGTGGCCCCTAGAGTCACACAAGGTTTTTCTACGATTTGGCCCTGCAACCTTCTTTTTGACCAGATGTGACTTGATATCATTCTGTTCCGAGATTTCATCCAGACAAACATTCTGACCACGTTTCATGAGTATAATGCTGAAAATGTGGCCCTTAAAGTCCACACAAGGTTTCTCTAAGATTTGGCCCCTTGACCTACTTTTTGACCTGACATGACCCAATTTCAAACTTGTCCAAGATTTTATCCATACAAACATTCTGACCAAGTTTCATGAGTATCAAACAGAAAAATGTGGTCTTTAGAGTGTACACATCGTTTTTCTATGATTTGGCCCAGTGACCTACTCTATGACTCGACATGACCCAATTTTCTATGTGTCCAAGATTTTATCAAATCAAACATTCTAACCAAGTTTCATGAGTAACAGGCTGAAAATGTGGCCTCTATACACAAAGTTTTTCTACGATTTGGTCCCATCATCTACTTTTTGACCTGATGTCAGCCAATTTCAAATTTGTCCGAGATTTCATCCAGACAATCATTTTGATCAAGTTTCATGAGTATCAGGTTGAAAATGTGGTCTCTAGAGTGCACACAAGGTTTTTCTAAGATTTGGCCCAGTGACCTACTTTTTGACCTGACATAACCCACTTTTGAACTAGTCCGAGATTTCATCCAGAAAAACATTCTGACCAAGTTTTATGAGTATCAGGCTGAAAATGTGGCCTCTAGAGTGCACTACAGCTTTTTCTAAGATTTGGCCATGTGACCTACTTTTTGACCCAGCATAAACTGATTTCAAACCTGCCCATGATTTTATCAGTGTTCCCACCCACATCTTTTTTTTGGGATTGCATGCGCTCCCTGAAGTACCAGTTTGGGAGTGCAGGAGAAAATTTAGGTGTGCACTTAATAATGACAATTTTAGAGCATCTATGGCGAAAAGTAAGGGTCTGTTGTATTGAAAATTTGTTTTGATGAGTCTTACTCCGCAGTCATTTACTCTTGAAAGCAATTTGTGAAATTCAAAAATGTAGATGCTTGTTAAGTTTTCTTACTGATGGGACCAATTTCAGAGGGACAACTTACAACCTGATGGCCAGTAGAATTTCCCATTTCAGTTTCAATTTCAGACACTAATTAGCTTTCACCTATTGCTTTATAGAGATATTTATTTAAATTTACTGTTTAAAGTCATTGAATAGACAGTTTGAAATGCCTATGATCTGACGATGGCAAACCGATTTTTGTTGAGTAATGGGTTTTCACGTTTTTTTGCAGCGATCTTTTTTTCAAACCTGTTAAGTTTTGGAGTAGTATTTTCACATGATTTGACATAGATTTGTCAATTAGGGTAGCATGTAACTTCAAAACCTGTAATTTTACACTAGAAAAGAAGATTAATACCATTAATACTTTGAATTAAATGACAAATTGACAACAGTTTGATTTGCGACTTTCACACTTGATGCCTATTTTACATGTCAGAGTTTAGATCTTTCAAATATTATGTAAAGACATTACTTGTTGCCAGTAGATTCGTCAGTGCTTAAGTTTTTGGACATTTTTTCTAACTTGTCCCAACTGGCGCCACTGGTAATTGACAGCGGGAGCCCTGAAACCTGTACATGCATGCATGTTTCTCTTCATATTTTTGTGCGTGATTATTCAATTAAGTGCATGAATCATGCACATATATGCATGAATGGGAACCCTGTTTATCCAAACATTATGACCAAGTTTTAAGAGTATCAGGCTGAAAATGTAGCCTCTAGAGAGCACACAAGCTTTTTCTAGATTTGGCCCTATGACCTGCTTTTTAACCCGACATGACTCGATTTTAAACTTGTCCGAGATTTTACCCAGACAAACATTCTGACCAAGTTAACTTGTCCCAACTGGCGCCACTGGTGATTGACAGCGGGAGCCCTGAAACCTGTATATGCAAGCATGTTTCACTTCATATTTTTGTGCGTGATTATTCAATTAAGTGCATGAATCTCGCACATATGTGCTTAAATGGGAACCCTGTTTATCCAAACATTATGACCAAGTTTCAAGAGTATCAGGCTGTTAACGTGGCCTCTAGAGTGCACACAATAAGATCTGGTCCCGAGACCTGCTTTTTAACCCGACATGACCCAATTTTAAACTTGTCCGAGATTTTATCCGGACAGACATTCTGACCAAGTTTCAAGCACATCAGGCTGAAAATGTGACCTCCAGAGTGCACACAAGCTTTTTATAAGATTTGGCCCTGTGACCTACTTTTTGACCCCACAGGACCCAATTTCGAAGTTGTCCGTGATATTATCACAACAAACATTCTGACCAAGTTTCATGCATATTAGGCTGAAAATGTGGCTTCTAGGGTGCACACAAGCTTTTTCTGATTTGGCCCTGTGACCTACTTTTTTACCCCATATGACCCAATTTCAATCTTGTTTGAGGTATTATCAAGACAAACATTCTGACCAAGTTTCATGAGTATCAGGCTGAAAATGTAGCCTATAGAGTGCACACAAGGTTTTTCTAAGATCTAGCCCTGTGACCTACTTTTATACTCTATGTGATCCAATTTCAAACTTGTGCGAGATTTTATCCAGACAAACATTCTGACCAGGTTTCATGAGGATCTGCTTAAAATATAGCCTCTACGGTGCAAACAAGGTAAATGTTGACAACACGACAGAGACACAGCATGATCACAAAAGCTCACCTTGAGAACTTTGTGCTCAGGTGAGCTAAAAATACATCAACAGTACTAATGAAAGCACTGAAAACAGTGAGATAATCATATTCAAATGCCATATCATATTCATGCAGGCATATAAACCAACTATGAGTGATCATCATATCAGAAGTGGTACACATATTTGATTCTGACCGGTCATCGATTGGTATTTTCAACCAATTTCCAAACACTACCTACACCTATGCAGAGCTCCAGATAAGAGGGAGTGATAGTATTCTAAATCCATTATTTCTCTTCCAAACCCTATGTTGTGTGTACTCATTAGAATCGTCTCGATGAGACGATTCTAATGAGTACCCATAACATAGGGTTTAGTGGAGAGTGACTGATATTTTCAATTTTGAAATCAAATTCACTCCCTCTATCTTAAGTTCTATGTTTTCATTGTCATGCTGATTGTTTGAGTTCTTGAAATCAGTGTCAGTTATATTTTTAGAGCTGATGATAGCCTTCATGTTCACAAACTTGCTTAGAATGATTTTTAGGAATCTCTGCATTTTTACTTCAAGATAACCAACCTTTGCTGCATCTGCCCAAATCAAAATTTTAATGTAATTTATATGCTGTACATTTACTTTAACTCCTTACCAGATGACAAAATGTAAGATTTGTTGAAATTAAAAGCATCTGCAGATAGCAAAATAAATGTGAAACAAAAATTTGTGTATTTTGTACCACCCGACAAAATTCAAGACTCAGTTGAATCGAAACTGGTTGCAGACAACAAACTAAACAAGACTAAAATGATGAGAATTGCCACTAACAGGATAAAAGACTGTGAGAAAAGGAGAAAATGCTGGTAACTAGCATTTTCGTCTTTTCCAACACTGTTTTCAAAAGCCTTCTTCCTCAGGGTCATTGAAACTCTGGCTTGTTTGGTAAAAGGTCAAGGAAGAATAAGAAAAATTGTGGGAAAAGGTGAAAATGCTGGTTACCAACATTTTCTACTTTTCCAGTAATGTTTTCCAAAGCCTTTCTTTTAAAGGTTGATAAAACTTGGGAATGTATGGTAAAGGATTAACCCTTAATTAGCTCCTTTTACAACCATAGTTGCCTTTACGGCCAGTGTATATCAAGATCAGACTGCACAAAATGTGCAGACAACAATAAAATATGACTCAAATAATGGGACTTATCTGTGACAAGGTAGATAAATTGCAGGAAAAAGTGAAAATGATGGCTTCTTTCTCACAGTCCTTAACCCTTAGGCTGATCTTTTGCAGACAGTGTAGATCAAGATCAGACTGCTAAGAACATGCAGTCTGATCTTGAATCTACACTGTCTGACAAGGAGATATCCCCCCCCCCCCAAAAAAAACAAGAGGGCCATGATGGCCCTGGGTCGCTCACCTGAGTCAATAGGCGAAATTCACTCAACGTACATAATCCAATTTCTGACCAATTGTCAGGTCAATTGAGGAACAAACTTGGTAGAGGTCCACTAGGAGATGCTACATGCCAAATATCAAAGCTCTACGCCTTCCACTTTCAGAGAAGAAGAATTTTAAAGTTTTCCTTCTTTGTTCCTATGTTTGAACTTGGGACCCCTGGGGCGGGGCCAGTTTTTACCCCAGGGACATCATATGAACAAACTTGGTAGAGGTTCACTAGGAGATGCTACATACTAAATATCAAAGCTCTACGCCTTTCAGTTTCAGAGAAGAAGAATTTTAAAGTTTTCATTCTTTGTTCCTGTGTTTGAAACTTGTGACCCCCGGGGCGGGGCCAGTTTTGACCTCAGGGGCGTCATATGAACAAACTTGGTAGAAGTCCACTAGGAGATGCTACATGCCAAATATCAAAGCTCCACGCCTTCCAGTTTCAGAGAAGAAGAATTTTAAAGTTTTCCTTCTTTGTTCCTATGTTCGAAATTTGTGACCCCCGGGGCGGGGCCAGTTTTGACCCCAGGGGCGTCATATGAACAAACTTGGTAGAGGTCCACTAGGAGATGCTACATGCCAAATATCAAAGCTCCACGCCTTCCAGTTTCAGAGAAAAAGAATTTTAAAGTTTTCCTTCTTTGTTCCTATGTTCAAAACTTGTGACCCCCAAGGCGGGGCCAGTTTTAACCCCAGGGACATCATATGAACGAACTTGGTAGAGGTCTACTAGGAGATGCTACATGCCAAATATCAAAGCTCCACGCCTTCCAGTTTCAGAGAAGAAGAATTTTAAAGTTTTCCTTCTTCGTTCCTATGTTCGAAACTTGTGATCCCCGGGGCGGGGCCAGTTTTGACCCCAGGGACATCATATGAACAAACTTGGTAGAGGTCCACTAGGAGATGCTACATGCCAAATATCAAAGCTCCACACCTTCCAGTTTCAGAGAAGAAGAATTTCAAAGTTTTCCTTCTTTGTTCCTATGTTTGAAACTTGTGACCCCCGGGGCGGGGCCAGTTTTGACCCCAGGGCCATTCTATGAACAAACTTGGTACAGGTCAGCTAGGAGATGCTACATGCCAAATATCAAAGCTCTACGCCTTGCAGTTTCAGAGAAGAAGAATTTTAAAGTTTTCCTTCTTTGTTCCTATGTTCGAAACTTGTGACCCCCGGGGCGGGGCCAGTTTTGACCCAGGGACACCATATGAACAAACTTGGTAGAGGTCCACTAGGAGATGCTACATACTAAATATCAAAGCTCTACGCCTTCCACTTTCAGAGAAGAAGAATTTTAAAGTTTTCATTCTTTGTTCCTATGTTTGAAACTTGTGACCCCCAAGGCGGGGCCAGTTTTGACCCCAGGGGCGTCATATGAACAAACTTGGTAGAGGTCCACTAGGAGATGCTACATGCCAAATATCAAAGCTCCACGCCTTCCAGTTTCAGAGAAGAAGAATTTTAAAGTTTTCCTTCTTTGTTCCTATGTTCGAAACTTGTGACCCCCGGGGCGGGGCCAGTTTTGACCCCAGGGATATCATATGAACAAACTTGGTAGAGGTCCACTAGGAGATGCTACATGCCAAATATCAAAGCTCTACGCCTTCCACTTTCAGAGAAGAAGAATTTTAAAGTTTTCCTTCTTTGTTCCTATGTTTGAACTTGTGAACCCTGGGGCGGGGCCAGTTTTGACCCCAGGGACATCATATGAACAAACTTGGTAGAGGTCCACTAGATGATGCTACATACCAAATATCAAAGCTCCACGCCTTCTAGTTTCAGAGAAGAAGATTTTTAAAGATTTTGCTATTTTTTTCCTTTTGGTTGCCATGGCAACCAGAGTTATGGGTGGAATTCAATCTCTTGAACAACTTTGGTAGAGCTTCACCTGAGGAACATCCCTGCCAAGTTTCATCAAGATTGGCCCAGTGGTTTAGGAGGAGAAGATGTTTAAAGAAATTGTGGACGACGGACGACGGACGACGGACATTGGGCAATCACAAAAGCTCACCTTGAGCACTTTGTGCTCAGGTGAGCTAAAAACCCACTGAAATAGCAAAATTTGCATTTTCACTATCAGCTTGAAAGTTTCATTTAACTTACCGGTATTAAGCAGAATAGGTAGTGTTTCAACCCTTTACCATACAATCCCAAGTTTTAACGATCTTGAGCAAAAAGGCCTTTGAAAACATGGTGGGAAAAGGAGAAAATGCTGGTAACACTGTTTCTTCTTTCCCAACATTGTTTTAGAACTACCCTTATTTCAGTTTTTGACTCACAGGTACCATATGTCTCTTTTTAATGCCCCCACGGGTGTTACATTTTCTGAAAGGGGGAATCGTTTAATAGCGGTAAAACAACATAGAATTTTCCAAGGATAACGATTTCATTACCATCCATGTTTTAGTCAGTGCTGAACGTGAAGTAATTTCCCAGGTTTGTGTCATGTGACTTTCTTTGTCTTTCTTTGCCATTTGGGTCATGCAAAAGTTTACATTGATGATTTGTATTTAGCCGCAGTGGAAATCTTGATTTGGTTTGTAGTAGCTTTCGTACATTCCTTGTAGTGTGTTGAAAATGTCTGTATGTCGTTTTCGCGAAAGTCCATTTAGTTTAAAGAAGTTGGACACTGTTTTGTGAAATGTAGTCTGTTTCCGCGTCCTGCAATAACCCGCCCAAAACTTACCGAACCTAACCTTTGTTTGCATGTTTTTAATTTGTTCATGTTGTTTTACAGGTAACACTACACACGGAGCGAGTTAAGTTTTTGAAGCTGAGATGGTATGCAGTCAGTTCCTAAAACTGGTAAGCCATGCTAGATGCTGTGAAATACTCTTTTTATCGATTGTTTGATTTGTTTTATTGAAATACTGTGGTACAGGAACTGCACTAAGGTCGTTTGTATTTTTATATTATTCAGATTGTAGGTTTATAGATTATGCTGTTCTGTCCTTTCTTTAATTCTGATGACGATTGCCAGAAATAGATAACTGAAACCAGATTTCGTTCCATCATTTCATCCCTTTTTTAACATTCCGGACCACAAGCCCCACACCTTTAAACATTCCAAATATACCTGGTAAAGAGAGAAGGGTTACAATATTATGATGTGCAGTTATTGTTAAAAACTCTTCTTGACATTTGAATGCTGAAAAATCGAGCCGCAAATTAAACATGCTATTTTCGTATGTTTGGTGTCTGCTGCAGAAAAGAAAATGTCATCACAACAAAAGCTGTTAACTTTTTTTACAGCGTCAAGATCTGAGAAAGGTAGGTTGACACAAGTGATTCTACCATTACACATTTTGTTTTACTTTTCCCTAACATGGCATGGCCTTTATTTGACAGAGTTTGAGCTTACAATGAGCCTATCGGCCTGCTCCTCTGTGATTTTAAAATAACCAGATCTACGAGCATCATCTTGGACAACGAGCTTCAATCTATCTATGCTTCTTTTTCAAAGCAGTCGTAATGTACTTTGCAACTTTAAGAAAGGAATAAAGCTGAAAATTCTCTGTAAAGGCAGTCGATTATCAAATATCATGGCCATGTTCGGTTTTTAAACCCTGACTGCCATTGTGATTATACCTAAGTATGTGCATGCCATGGAAACATTTGATACATCCATTTAATCACCAAATGCACAACTTAATAACTGCATTAAGATCCCATTAATTATGGTAAACGTGCTAGGGTGTTAAAATTCATAAATAAAACTGAAACAGCATTACACTGTACCCCCAAATTTTTCTTTGCGCCCCCCAATTCAAAACCTAGGGGGTACAGTGTACCCCCAATTTTTTCTTTGCATCCCCAATTCAAAACCTGGCGGGTGCATGTACCCCCAAATTGAAAACCCAGCGGGCATGCTGTATCGGAAGTGTGTGTACATTCAGAGAGTCAGGTGTTAGTAACAGCAATTTGTGAAGTAATTAGGTTTATGTTGATGCAGTATGTGTATTCCAGCAGATTTTTTCAATTTTATCGATGGATTGGCCATCTGGTATGCCCATTTTCAGTTAGAAAAGAGCTGTGGGGGCATTAAATAGAGGGGGAGCTTCTATAAGTATACTTCTTTACTTTGTCATCTGCAAATGCTCTCAATTTGAAGCAGTCTAAAATGTCATTTGGTAAAGCATTTTAAGGCACAGTCTTACCATTACCACTGAGACAAATTTATATCTAGGCTAAGGGGGCGAATTAAAAGGAACCTAAATGGTTGGGATTAGTGATATTTTCTTATAGTCTACATAAATATCTTTGAAACTTTGCAAAACAACCTAATTTACGCTCATGCTCCATTCTGCTCATGGCTTTGTTTCCACTCATCTGAAATACATTTTAAATGAAAACATTGTGGAAAGAAAAGTCTCTGCTTATCTGAACAATGGCTTCTATTTCCACAATATTGTTTTGTAAAATCTTACAGAAATTCTAGATGATAACCATTACTGTCTTTGATCTATGCACAGGAATTTGACATTCTATAATGAAAAAATATGATTAAATAAGAAAAAATCACTCCCCTATATATAAAGAAGCACAAGGAATGCAACGCCTCGATTATCCTCCACTACACAAAAATGCCTTTCCCACCCAAAATCACCAACGAAACAAACAGTGATCACAATTTCCTTTACCCTAGCGACAGACAACAAAAAAATGTACCTGCGACAATCGACGATCCCTAAGTTGAAACCTTTTCACCGGAGATATCCGTCATGTTTTACAGTTTTTTTGACAATCTCGATCCATCGAGGAGGCCATTCGCTCACATGACTCTATTCACAGGAATTTTAAGCCCACAGCAAGTACTGTGGTCCAGTTCACGATAAAACTATGGTGTGTATGTGCTATATTACCTTGGTTTTCATGAACTCTAGTCTAGAGTCGCAACATAATGAAACAAGGCCGATTTTGCATTTATATAATCAGTATAACTTTGCGTACTGTTTTGTTTAACCAAGAGCTATTTAATTAAACTCCCATTGTTTGTACAACAAATTTCAGTCTTAACAGGTTGTTGTTAACACATGTCTCACCTGTAATAGGTAGCTTACCTCTCTAAGATATTAGCTTTGCTCTAGCAAAAAGGGGCTTAATGCATCTCCGTGACGGATTATACCATGCAGAACATCACGTCACACGTCAAAATAGCCGTTTGATTGATACAGGAATTTGAATTCTATAATCAAAGTACATTAGGTATGAAAAACATACTCCTCTGTATATATACAGGGGAGCATTTTTTCTTTCAAGTTATTGATTATAGATCTACATTGTAAAATTCCTGTGGAACTGGTAATAATTTACGGTTTCTCATGGCGCACTTTGCAGCATTAAACGGACACCTTACAGTTAGGCAGAGCTTAACTCTCTACCAAACAACAGAATTTTAGACTAAACCAAATTGAAAACATCAGCAGACGACCAATTGCTCAATAGATGGAATTAGTAATTGATAGAGTAGAAAACACCCTGAGAAGACGAGAAAATGCTGGTAACCATCAGTTTTTTCTCTTTTCCCACAATGTGTTCAAAAGGCTTCTTGGTCATGGTCGTGAAAACCAGGTATTATTTGGTAAAGGGTAAGTTATTGTCTTTTAATTTATGGTTTCTCATGGTGCACTTAGTACCAGTAAATGGACGGATACCTTACAGGTAGGCTGAGCTTAACTCTGTACCAAACAACAGAATTTCAGAGTAGACCAAATTGAAAACATTAGCAGACGACAAATTGCTCAAACAATGGAATTAGTGATAAAGTAGAAAACATCCTGGGAAAAGGAGAAAATACTGGTAACCATCATTATTTTCTTTTCCCACAATGTGTTCAAAAGGCTTATTGGTCACGGTCATGAAAACCAGGGACTTTTAGATAAAGGGTTAATATTTTCTTTTCCATGCCTTACGAAAAATGACCCGTCGAATACGGCTAAAATCAATAGTTACGTCGCCTGATGGGTTTTTCCCTATTCACAAGTCAAATATCTTTTCTTTAAAAAAAAATGCGGACAAATATTTTTGCAAGTTACTTCTAGAAAAATATTTAGTATCATGTGATGTGCATAAATATCAGTGTTTCATTTACCTGTGCGTCCTGCGTCAGGGACGCAAAGAAATCACCGAGGACGCAAAACTTTGAGATATGTGCATTTTCGAGACGCACTGATTTTGATATCAATTTTGTTTGACCCCGATCAATTAAAGTGTTTACATTTTCTATCGAAACACCGGTAATTTTTCCACTCTAGACTGGTAAACCTTCTTTTTTCGTTCTATTTTTAGCCCAAGTAATGTTCTATATATAGTCTATGGAATGGTTTCCGGTTTTCTTTTTATTCGGGTACAAGGAAGATCGACATCCAGCACGGACGTTATGGATCCGCTCCAAGGCATAGCCTACTCTTTCTTAATTGCAGAAAATTGTAGTCAAAATGATTGAACAACTATCATTTCATGTTCTCATCGGCAAATAATTACTTTTTGAATTGTTTTTATACCCCAACGATTTCCATATCCTCAAATGGTTTCCATTTCGTCCATTTCGTCGAAAAAATTCCAATGCATATTTAAAGCCAACCGTCTTTTTCTAAACTCGCAAACGATTCGATCTTCAGGTTTGATTTATCCAATCGGTAAGTAGCTTTTATTTTCCATCAGTTTTCTACAATGCAGACGAATATCTTAACGATGTAAAGCGTAAGCATGCCACCAAAAAAGAAGGCTAAATCCGACCACAAACAACAAACTTTAACTAGTTTGTTTACGAAATCACAAGAGTGACCCGTCGACTCAAAGTGACTTACTTACCGATAAAAATGCCGAGAATAATGAGAAATCATCGGCCAGTTCAATCGGCGTGGATTCGGCCCTGGCCGATTCGAAATCGAGAGAATTCAAGTCACACTGGCTTAAACTTTTCAATTGGCTAACTTACGAAAGTGAAGAGAATTACGTGTACTGCACTATCTGTACAGATGTAAAGAAATGTAATGGAATGACACAAAAAGCAAAACAAGCAAAGGACAGACGAATATATGAACTAAAAAACAGTGCTCTGTAGCAAATTAAAAGATAATTAATACTAGATCTAGTCATTTATCTTGGTTATCTTTTTGTGCTGGTATAAGAAATAAATGAGATAAACACACAAAGTTTTAAATTGTATTTATCACAAAACCATTCAGAATCAGATCATACAGATTTTTTAACAATTTGAACAAATTATTTAAATGGGGTTTAAAAGGTGGGACTCGTAAAGTTGGTTTCAGACTCATAGTTTTTCATCCCAGCGAGTCCCAGGACTCACTTATAGCAAATTGTAAAAAAATCACTGAATATATTTAAAAAACGAAAATAACAATTGTAATACTTACTGTGGGCTTGAAATTCCTTTTAATAGAGTTACGTGAGCGAATGGCCTCCTCAATGAATTGAGATTGTCAAAAAAACTGTAAAACATGACGGATATCTCCGGTGGAAAGGTTTCAACTTAGGGTTCGTCGATTGTTGCAGGTACATTTTTGTGTTGTCTGTTGCTAGGGTAAAGGAAATTGTGATCACTGTTTGTTTCGTTGGTGATTTTGGGTGGGAAAGGCATTTTTGTGCAGTGGAGGATAATCGAGGCGTTGCATTCCTTGTGTTTCTTTATATATAGGGGAGTGATTTTTTCTTATTTAATCATATTTTTTCATTATAGAATGTCAAATTCCTGTGATCTATGTGATGACATTTTTATTTTTGATGATACATTAGGTGGTCAAGTTGCCCCAACATGGTGGCCGAACAGAGCAAACATGGCGACAGCAAACCGGAAGCACGAAATACCCAAATCTTCCCAAATCTACCCAAATCTTTCCCAAATCTCTCCCAAACCTACCCAAATCTTTCCCAAATCTCTCCGAAATCTACCCAAATCTCTCCCAAATCTTACCTGTCTAACTACGGTACCTACTAGGAAGGGCATTTAACATGGTTAGGTGGTATAGATCAAGATCGGACTGCATGAAACTTGCAGTTTTAACTTTGATGTACGTTGTCAGCTGGCCGAGACATTCTCTACAACAGTAACTTTGAAACTGCAATTATGTAGGTTTTATTTCTAGACTGAAAATGTTTGCACGGTTCATTCAGGGCTCAAAGGGTTAAATCGCAGGTTTCAGCTATATACAAGATATTTCCTTCCGTGCCAAACGAGAGTAAATTGATGAATCGTTTTATTACGAAGATGAATATAGCCATTGTGTGGAAACAGTTTGACAAATTAATACTAGTAATACTGACAAGTGTTTGGCCCAATGAAAAATGCACAGGTTGATGGCTGCTCATTTCAATCGAACACAGAAAGTCTTGATGGCAAGACCGACGCTCTGAATTACAACCAGTTTCACCAATTTTAAAAAAAACACAATATATAAACTTTAATCGACCGCTAAATATCTAATGTGAAATTTGTGAATAATCTCTACATATAGGCCCCAAAACGATGTTAAAACTTCTAAAAATAAGTTTTTCATTGAAATGATATCCGTTGTTGAAAAAGACCATTTTTGATAGAAACACCTAAGAGGTATATCTATTGTGTTTTGCACGTACACATGGTCTTTTTGTTGTCGGTCCATAATGAAATTATACATTAAGCCCTATTTTTCCATGACATGGCATTTCATTGGATAAAAACATTGTCTGTAACTAATGATACACAATATAAATATTAAGTTTCATAAAGCTTTTCCCACAAGTTAAAGAGATAGTTACATAAAGGAAATATACATCAAGGCCCCTTTTCCCATGACATGGCATTAAATAAAGAAAAAAAAGTATATTGGCATAGTATCATAAGTAATACATGTATGGAGTTTCATCAATTATCTGTCCAGACAGATGGACGAGCGGATGAACAAGCAGACAAACAGACAAAGGGACAGACGGACAGTGCAAAAACTATTCACCCTCACCCCCACCCAAAAATTGGCGGGGATAATACAAAGACCCTAAGAAACAGGAAAGCAAGTCACTTTATATCTTTTAATCAGATACTAGTTCGAAATTTATTTACTTTAGTCCATTTTGTAATGGTATTGGTTGTGTACGGGCAGATTTTGGAATTTCGTGCCACCCACATGGGCAGCACCAAATCAGGGTTCCCATTCATGCACATATGTGCGTGATTCACGCACTGAATTGAATAATCACGCACAAAAACGTGAAGTGAACGTGCATGCACACACAGATTTCAGGGCTCCCATTGTCGATCACCAGTGGCGCCAGTTGGGACAAGTTAACAAGTGTGAAAGTCACTGTTTATCACCGCCAATCAAACCTGGTATCAATCCGCTTTTCTAGTGTAAAATTAAAGGTTTTGAAGTTACATGCTATTTTTATTGACAAATCTATGTCAAATCATGCGGAAATACTACTCCAAAACTTAACAGGCATGAAAAAAAGATCGCTGCAAGAAACGCGAAAACCCTACCTTCAGTCTGAAGGTGTCTGCTCCGATGCTAATTTTGTGACTGTTCTTCGCATACACCTTCAGACCAACGTTCATTAAAAGTATCTGGAACAAATACGATTTTACCCGCATCTTTTCGAACGGCTCTATGCGACATAATTTCCAATGACAACTAATAAAATGGGCATGGATCGATAGATAAATGATTAATCTTTACAAAAAAACTGATGTTAGTTAAAATCTAAATCTTACCTTCGTGCAAATCTGTACTTTTCAACGTAAATAACCGTTGACCTACTTTTCCGGAAATCAAAACATGGCGATATCATCAATGCACATGTCTCGGCAGGGTTCGGTGGAAATCGCAATATCTGACACGCTACAGGACGGTTCATTTGAGAATTCCAGTGTGGACAAAGGCACCTTGTACGTAAAACGGTCTTTTATGCTAACTTAGTTTTTATAGGGGGAACAAAATAATGTAGAAGATTTAAGTACTTTTATGTAAGGGAAATAATGTATTCTGATTGTTTCTTGAAACAAATTTTAAATGCTTATTTACAACAGAAATGGCTATTTATGTTTATCCAGCTGTTAGAATATTGAAAATATTGTAGACAAAACGTACGACAAAATGTTACATTGGTGTAAATATATTTTGAATGGATTTTAAGAAGACAAATAGATTACATTTTAAATCACAAAACAAACAACTGTGAACTAGAAAACGTTGATTAAGAAAAAAAATAAAAAAAAATAAAAAAATAAAACTGACATACAGTATCTGCTGTGATCATAACATTTTCTGAACGTCTTTATTGTGTCAATACAGTGTACATATACATGCCATGCTCTGGCAAAAGTGGGGCTTAATGCATGCACAATGGCAGGCAAGTCATGCACTTGTGGATCCACTGTAGCCATCTTTTAAAGAATGGACTAAATTATGCGGTAGACTGGGCCTTGGACAAACAGAGAATTGACCGATAGCGAAAAGCTTCGATCCAAATCAGCCTAGATGGGCTGACCTTGGTCAATAGTTTTAGTAGAAGCATTAAGCCCCTTTTTGCCAGAGTATGACTAAAATCAGACTTCTTTGTCTTGACCGTACCCCAAATGCAAGTGAAGTAGTGAATCTCGCTTTTAGTGCCATCATACAACCTCTTTTCTATTTGCCAGAGGATAGAAGTAATTGGCTGTAAAATATTTCTGATACATATATATATATAACAGCATAAACAAATTACCTTTAATCACGAAAAAAACAAACAAACAAAAGCCAAATACTGCATATTCCATGCAGGCGTAAGTATTTTAGGAATTCAAAATTTCGACAGTCGAGTTGTTTCTTTAAAAAAAATGCTGTAAGTGCAGTGAATCGATGGATTTGGCTTCGTCACTCGCGACAGCCGACGATATATCTAGCATTGCATTTATTTTAAACCATAAAATGTACACATCACGTAGTGGATAGTGTCTATTTATTTAGGATCAACGGGCATGTCCTGTACAATTTGATCATTATATTCAATACTCGTAACAGGCAGTCTAATCTAGATCTAAATCATATACCAGATCATCTTGATTAAACATATATTCAATCTTAGTGTTGATTTTCGATAACATTCTGGATATGCATAATGGGTAGAATAAATGCGATGACCCAAATGGTCAAATTTCGATTTCCACAGATCCATGTATTACAGTCACGTACATTAATGATCCAGTGTTGTGCCTAGGCCAAAATTTTGGGGGGACACAGGTGTCCCCCTACCGTGATTTCAAGGGGACACTAGAAAAATCTAGGGGACACACTAAATATAATTAGTTTTTCAACCGTCCTCTGCGATTCAATTTCATCTGCAATTTTTCTATTTTTAACACTTCCTGACATAAAGTTGGTCAGCCGCAACTGGCGTTTCGCCATATTGTTTCATTGACAACAGTAAGACTGGTTTAAATATCGGACATCTGTTAAGCGACTTTATCTCAGTAAATTCCTCGGTCACAGTCTACGTTGTGCAGGTGCCCATTGTAATTAACGCAATGTACGTAAATACCGAAAAGGACTCCAGATAAGGAAAATCTGGCGGATTTTCGTGAGCGCGCCCGACATCCCGCAATGGCTTAGATTTTAAGGGACATTGGTAAAAAAATTGCGGGAATCCCGCAATCCCGCAGCCTAGGCACAACACTGATTATCTTATCACCAATCATTAAAAAAGACGTTAACCATCTTTCAGACGACAGTCTCAAGTATTTGTTTATACAGTGAACGCATGTACATATTTACTCAATCGGGTCTTGATAGTGCTTTTCTCTTTTCAGATCTGTTAATAATGCAGCAGCAATATATAACCATATGAAAGATTACTTAATACAAAATAACATGGATGCACGTATTTTGGACATGTACCATAGAAGCATAGACGAGGACAGTGCCCAAAGAATACTCGACCAATTCAGGCATAAAGATAGCCAGATACGCTGCATCATTTCTACTGTTGCATTTGGTTTGGGTATACAAATCCCAGATATCAAAGTAGTAGTCCATTGGGGACTTACAAAAACACCTCTGACGTATTGGCAGGAGATCGGAAGAGCAGGGCGAGACGGCGCCGATTCTCTTGCAATATGCTACGCATACAGTAGGAGTATGATGAGGTCGCAGACTGATGAAGGTTTCATCCAGGCTACTCACGATATCTTGCATGAAGGATATTGTGTCCGCATTAAGATCTTAAGCACATTAGAAATAAAGAATGGACCGGCTGCAAGACAAGTTAACAAAACATGTGCAGGAGATTGCACTACTGTATGTAACTGCGAGTGTTGCTTGTGTTGCACAAATTGCTTTGACAAATGCAAGTGCCGCCTAAAAAGGAACAAGTTCGGAGAAAATGTGCTCGAAATATAAACCTCACATAGTCTATGCCATGCTCTGACAAAAGATGACTTGATATATCTCCGTTATACATTATGGCACATAAATCATCACATAATTCCAGATAAAAAAAAATCTGTTTAATATAAACAACAATTTGATGTATAGGAAGAATGGTCCTTTGACATGCACAATATAAACACAAGGTAAAGAGTTACGGCACATTTCAGCCTGCGCAGAATGCGCGGGCCGACATGTGTCGGTGTTTTTTGTATTTGCCCTTTCTTCTCAGAGCATGGCTCATATATCGAACACTTGGATCAAGGATCCCGGAGAGTTGGGTTGTCATTGATTTTAGTTCGACGATGAAGTCTGCTTTTTGCCGGAAAAATCCGATGTTAAAAGAACCAAGATGGACTTTATCGAAAAGGACTCCTTTCCTTCTAATTTCACATACAATTATTGGCAGCATTTACCAAATGTCAAATTAGCTTGAAAAACGGTAATAGTGTTTAAAAGGGTAGAACATATGGTGGGAAAAGGATAAAATGTCGGTCATCTACATATTTTCTTTTCCCACTATTTCATCAGGGTTGCCTAACAAAAGATTGTTTGGTTATTTTCTTTTTGTGACTGTTTTACCTAACCCTTCACACAGTATCCCGGATTTGCACTATCCTGTGGAAGAAAGCTTTTGAAGACACTGTGTTGCTGGTAGCCAGAAATTTCTCCTTTTCCAACATTTTCTTTACCCTCATAGAAATAAATTCCATTATTTATATTGTCGTCCGCAAACGCTTCAAATCTGGCATTTCCTAATTTTTGTTGTGTGATAAAGGATTAGACCTAGGGTTATGTTATTTACTCCTTTCATTTCCCAATTCACCTGTTATTACCATATTGAAAATACAGAAAATCTTGAATATTTAACATGGACTCGAATTTATGTTTAAAAATGATCGATCTAGATACAGATCTAATGAATATAAAAGTTTAATTTGCTTTTTTCACCCGTTAGCAAATCAAAGTGAATAAAAGAACGAAACATCCAGGCTTCTTAACGGTTACCTATTCTTGGTCTTATTGAATGATTTTAACTATTTCTAAACAAAAACTCGGCATTTCCAACTGTATTTCATATCGAAGTTCGTAAACTGAATGAGTTCAGGGCTAGAAATTGAACTAGATATTTTCGTGTAAATACGTGGAATGCATATTGTGAACCTACTGTACAAAATTCAAATTCCTTTCAGTGCACATGTCTGTTCAACGGAAGTCGCCATGTAAGTTGTTTACAAATGACACTGGATTTATTTACGTTGGGAAAAAGGTAAATTTCCATCGATTTTATTGGTATTTTGTAGCACAGTTTGTGTGATGTTAAAGATTAATCATTTATCTATCGATCCATGCCCATTTTATTAGTTGTCATTGGAAATTATGTCGCATAGAGCCGTTCGAAAAGATGCAGGTAAAATCGTATTTGTTCCAGATACTTTTAATGAACGTTGGTCTGAAGGTGTATGCGAAGAACAGTCACAAAATTAGCATCGGAGCAGACACCTTCAGACTGAAGGTACGAAAACCCATGACACAACAAAAATTGGTTTGACATCATCCCATCATAGGCATTTCAAACTGTCTATTCAGTTTTATCAATGACTTTGAACAGTAAATTCACATAAATATCTTTATAAAACAATAAGTGAAACCTAATTAGTGTCTGAAATTGACAGTAAAATGGAAAATTCTACTGGTCGTCAGGCTGTAAGTTGTCCCTCTGAAACTGGTCCCGTGAGTAAGGAAATTATAACAAGCCTCTTCTTTTTCTGAATTACCCATTTGTTTTCAAGAGAAGCTGACTGCGGAGTAAGACTCATCAAAACAAATTTTCAATACAACAGACACTTACTGTCCTCAATAGATGCTTTATAATTGTCAATATTAAGTGCCCTCCTAGAATTTCTCTTGCACTCCCAAACTTGTATTCCTGGGAGCGCATGCACTCCCAAAAAGAGATATGAGTGGGAACACTGCCAAATACCCAGATCCTCCCAAATCGTTTGGGGGAAGATATAGGTAGATTTGGGCGAGATCCGAGTAAGATTTGGGTGGATTTTGGAAGATTTGGGTATTTCGTGCCGCCCCAGAAAAGGGCGACACTTACTGGCAAAAGCAAATTCATGGGTGGTAGTGGAACTAGCTTCAAGATGAGTCAGTGGAATTTTGTTTTGCATTTCGAAAACGGATGCAATCATATCAAAGGAAAAAGTTCGGCTGATCACGGCCGCATGATTGCTATTTGCACTGTAAAATGAAAGCTGGCGCGGTCTACGGCCGAAAGCGTCCTAAGTCGATCTAATTGTGACTCAAAAAATGTTTGAAAGTTTAGAAAACACCGTAGGACAAGGACAAAATGCCGGTTATCAGCATGTGAGTAAACAAGATGGCGGATATTTTTCTTCAGTATGTCGTCTGCACGTCTGGATCTAGAGATCCACTAGCCTTGCAAAGTATTACACTTGGATGTTATCATGTGACTGTTGTGTACATGCATTCATCCATCTTACCTTTAAGCCTCCTCAGCATTGTGTTGCTCTTTCGAACAAGAAAGCTTCTGAAGTTGATCAGTACAGCGCAGCTAACTCTTCCCGCTTGTTTTCGAATGCAATTACTCATGTCAGTCGACAAGGGACTTTTTGATTGGCTATCACAGTTTGTCCGGGGAAAACCGAAACTATCCGACTGAAACACCGAGAAGTCACGCCCCCTCTCTGATGACGGTTAATTGTCATGCAGGCGGATTTTAATTAAGAATAAATTGGAGTAGTTCCGTCTCTAAGAAAGGTTAGTAGATGTATTTAGATGTATACATGTACATTCATGGTGTTCTTTTTCCAAAAGCGTTTAAAGCACTGTTTTGACGATAATTTCATCATAATTTTCCTACCAGTGTAAAGGCAGATATGAGATGAAACTTACCTCAATGGGCTATGTACGGTTGCTTTGTTTCAGCGAGATACATGTATATATACTCAAAACAAATATTTACGAGTTACTCTTTGTGTATTTTTCAGGAGGTAAAACACCTGAAAATTTTCTTTATGATTTTGACAGCTAAGGTGAAACTTACTTTGAAATGATACAGGCCTAAGTGTTATCGTCTTTTCTTTTCATACTGAAACAAAACAAAAAGCATATCAATTAGTAAAGATTATAGTTACCAGTTTCTCGTATATATGTTGTGGACTGACCATAGGCCAGTACAAAGTAAATGATATACACTGCTTATGTTCAGTAAATATCTTAGGCTGTTTTAAACAGGGTTTCTATTTTCATATATACATTCTTTTAGTAAACAGTTTCATTAAACCCATAGAGTGTCATATATTACATTTGTAAGAACATACACTGTAGATCCTTGGTCATACTGTATGCTCTTGTGCAGCCTGATCGTCAACTATACTTTCTGAAGAGAGAACTTTGGACAGATCTGTATTGAAAGCATTTGCATACAATAAATTCAGTGTTGTTCAAATGATGGGATTATCATTGAAAGGTTAGAAAAAATTGTGTGAAAGAAGAACATGCTGGTTAGCAGGATTTTCTTCTTTTTTACCCTATTTTCAGAACCCTCTTTTCTCAGGGCAGTTAATATATGTGATTGTGTGGTAAACGGTAAAGGAATAACTAATTATGGCACATGAGGTAAATTTTTTTCAAATAAGGAAGAAGATACATGTATCATACACAGATTGTGATAAACCCATTCACCAAGGGTGTTTCATAAAATATCCAACCTTAACTCTTTATGGCACAATCCCGACTTTTAACGACCGTAAGGAAGAAAGCTTTTGAAAACATAGTGGGAAAAGGAGAAAATGCTGGTAACCAGCATTTTCTCCTTTTCCCACAATGTTTTCTACTCTATCAAAGAGAGAAATCATCATTTTAGCAACATTTAATTTGTTGTCTGCAAACCCTTTCAATTTGGACTAGTCCTAAAATTTGTTGTTTGGTAAAGAGTTAACTCTGTACGACAAGACAAGATTCAAAACACAACAGATTTGAAAATATGTGCACAAAACAAATTGAATGTCACTCAAAAGATGATTATCAATCTTAGCAAAGGTTAAAAAAAAAACATTGTGGGAAAAGGAGAAAATGCTGGTTACCAGCATGTTCAACTTTTACTGCAATGTTTTCTAAAGCCCTCCCATTCAGGATAGGTAAAACTTGTGATTGTGTTGCAAAGAGTGAAGATAAACAGGATAATATTTGGTTAATCTCTTGTTACTTCTTCTTCCGAAGGTGTAGAGGCCATGTGTAACCCTTTACCACAAAATCCCAAGTCTTAATGACCCTGAGGGTTGGCTGAATGGTTGAATGGTGCTTTACACTGCTTTCAACATTATTTCAGTCACGTCACGGCGACAGCTCACATATTCATGTATTTCCTGGGTTTCACCAGTATTGGGCTAGGGCTCTGAAGTGTCATGCCAAATGGACACTCCAACAAAAAAAACCATGGATACAGTGAGGCTCAAACCTGGGGCCACAAGGTCACAAGTCCTACACTTTACCACTGAGCTACACAGGACCGTAATGATTCTGAGGGAGAAGCCTTTTGAAACTATTGTTGGTAACCAGCATTTTCTCCTTTTTCTACAATGTTTTCTTCCATATTACAGACAAATTTTTTTGAGCCACATTTAAATTGTCGTCTGAGAACGCTTTCACTATGGACAAGTCTACATTTTTGTTGTTTGGTAATGAGTTAATTCTCTCGGAGCCAAATATATAAAGCTCACGGCTTTCGAGGGCTTACCCTATACCACTCAGTGCCGACTTTTAATGACCCTTTTGAAGAAGCCTTTTGAAAACATTGTGGAAGAAGGAGAAAATGCTGGTAACCAGCATTTTCTCTTTTTACCACAGCGTTTTCTACCATATCATAGAAAAATCGCATTACTCAAGCTACATTGAAATTGTCGTCTGCAAATGCTTTCAATTTAGACGGGCCTAAAATTTTGCCGTGTTGTAGAGGGATAAAATACAAACCACCAAAACTCAGAAAGGTATTTCTAATAGGTTTGTCCAGACAACCAGACAGTAGATCCAAGATCAGACTGTGATCTGTGTCATCAGTGCAAGCCCCTGTCTTTGCCTATGGCACTGATGTATATATAAAAAAAATCCTTTTCTTAAAAATGCGTAATTTCAGACTCGTCCTAATTGAAAGCATTTACAGACGTCTAACTAACCCTTTACGACACGATCACGGGTTTTTAACAGTCCTGAGGGAGAAGCCTTTTGAAAACGTGGGAAAAGGAGAAAATGCTAGTAACCTGCAGTTTCTCCTTTTTCCACAATGTTTTCTACCCTATCAAGACAATTTAAATCACTTGATTCACATTTCAGTTGTCGTCTGCAAATGCTTTCAATTTGGCCAGTCTACATTTTTGTTGTTTGGTAGACTTAAATGTGGCTTAAGTAATGGGATAAATCTACGAAGATGAAGAAAAATATTGTTGGAAAAGGAGAAAATGCTTGTAAACAACATTTTCTCCTCTTCCTGCAATGTTTTCAAACGACTCCTGTCTCAGGGTCATTAAAACACAGGATTGTTTGGTAAATAGTTAATGGTAATAAAAAGGTCTCATCGGATCTTCTGTGTTTTTTTATCATATCACCTGTCGAGTCTTATATCTTCTCACAGTAGACCTTCTTTAAAAATATTGTATCAAAAGTGGAAAATGTCAATAAGGACTTTCTTACCTTGCCACATAGTTTTTTCGCATAAACTAAACCTCAACTCTTTACCACACAATCCCAAGTTTCAACAACGCTGATGATGAAGTCTTTTGAAAACATTGTGGGAAAAGAAGAAAATGCTGGTAACCAGTATTTTCTTCTTTTCCCACAATGTTTTCTACCATGTCAAAGATAAATTCCATCATTTGAGCCACATTTAACCCTTTCCCAGACGACAAATCTTAGACCCTTCCTAACTGAAAGAGTTTGAAGACAAATATTTTAAATTTGATGGAAATGGCGGAATGTTCTCCAAAAGGGTAGAAAACACTTTGGGAAAAGGAGAAATTGCTCGTTACGAGCAATTCCTCCTTTTCCAACAGTATTTTCAAAAGATTTTTACTGCAGACCGTAAAAACCAGGGCTTGTTTGGGAAAGGGTTAAATTTTTGTCACTCTGCAAGTGCTTTCAGTTTGGACAAGTCTAAATTTTTGTTGTGTAGTGAAGATATCATGTTGGTTATCCATACCTTTATATGGGTGTATCCAAAGTTTCCTGTCAAAAGACAGTTAGGTAACCCTTCATAATGTTTTCATGACCCTGAGAAAGGAACATTTTGAAAACATTGTGGGTAAAGAATAAAATGCTGAAAAGCATTTTCTCCTTTTTCCATAATGGTTTCTACTCTTTCACCAGACAAACTCCAGCATTTGAGCCACATTTAATCTCTAAAATGCATTTCAGAACTATAGTTGCCTTTGCAGCTAGTGTAGATCAAGATCAGACTGCACAAAATAATTATGCAGTCTGGTCTTCGATCTACACTGTTCTTTTCCTAATACAGTATCAGATGAAAGTAACCATGACAATGCCCTTTATTAACCCTTTACCACACTACAAAATTTTGGACTGGACCAAATTGAAAGCATTTGTAGATGACAAATTAAGTGTCGCTTAGATGGTGATTTATATATTGGATAGGGTACAAAAACATTGTGGGAAAAGTAGAAAATGCTGGTTACCAGCATTTTCTAATTTTCCCACAGTGTTTTCAAAAGGCTTCTTTTTCAAGGTCGTTAAAAGTCGGGATTGTGTGGTAAAGAGTAAAGTCCTTATTTCTAGACTGTCAATGTCTGTTTGTTTTGTTCGGCCCTTTGACGGTTAATTTGTCGTCTGTAAATACAATGGATTTGAACAAGTCTGAAATTTTGTTGTTGGGGAAAGGGTGAAACTGAACGAGCCATGCTCTGGCAAAAGGGAGCTTAATGCATCTGCAAAAAAGTACTGCCAAGGTCAGCCTGCGCAGTCCGCCCAGCTGGCTGACCTGAACTAAAACTTTTTGCTATTGGTCAATTATCAAAGGACCAGTCTACCTCGTGATTCAGTCATTTGTTAGACAAGATGGACTTTATGGATCCATGATCATGCGATGAATTGCTTGGTATCATACATCACAGAGATGCATTAAGCTCCCTTTTGTCAGAACATGGCTCAAATATATGTGAAGAAAAATAGTTTAATTGCTGTGATCAGACACATTACTTCCTGACAACAACTTTTTGTCTGTCAGCATACTGTAGCAAGCCTTTTTTTAGCTCACCTGAGCACAAAGTGCTCAAGGTGAGCTTTTGTGATCGCCCAATGTCCGTTGTCCGTCGTGCGTCGTCCGTCGTCCACAATTTCTTTAAACATCTTCTCCTCCTAAACCACTGGGCCAATCTTGATGAAACTTGGCAGGGATGTTCCTCAGGTGAAGCTCTACCAAAGTTGTTCAAGAGATTGAATTCCACCCATAACTCTGGTTGCCATGGCAACCAAAAGGAAAAAAATAGCAAAATCTTTGAAAATCTTCTTCTCTGAAACTAGAAGGCGTAGAGCTTTGATATTTGGTATGTAGCATCTCCTAGTGGACCTCTACCAAGTTTGTTCATATGATGTCCCTGGGGTCAAAACTGGCCCCGCCCCGGGGGTCACAAGTTCAAACATAGGAACAAAGAAGGAAAACTTTAAAATTCTTCTTCTCTGAAACTGGAAGGGGTGGAGCTTTGATATTTGGCATGTAGCATCTCCTAGTGGACCTCTACCAAGTTTCTTCATATGATGTCCCTGGGGTCAAAATTGGCCCCGCCCCGGGGTCACAAGTTTCGAACATAGGAACAAAGAAGGAAAACTTTAAAATCCTTCTTCTCTGAAACTGGAAGGCGCGGAGCTTTGATATTTGGCATGTAGCATCTCCTAGTGGACCTCTACCAAGTTTGTTCATATGGCTCCCCTGGGGTCAAAACTGGCCCTGCCCCGGGGGTCATAAGTTTCGAACATAGGAACAAAGAAGGAAAACTTTAAAATTCTTCTTCTCTGAAACTGGAAGGCGTGGAGCTTTGATATTTGGCATGTAGCATCTCCTAGTGGACCTCTACCAAGTTTGTTCATATGACGCCCCTGGGGTCAAAACTGGCCCCGCCCCGGAGGTCACAAGTTTCAAACATAGGAACAAAGAAGGAAAACTTTAAAATTCTTCTTCTCTGAAACTGGAAGGCGTGGAGCTTTGATATTTGGTATGTAGCATCTCCTAGCGGACCTCTTCCAAGTTTGTTCATATAATGCCCCTGGGATGAAAACTGGCCCCGCCCTGGGGATCACAAATTCAAACAAAGGAACAAAGAAGGAAAACTTTAAAATTCTTCTTCTCTGAAACTGGAAGGCGTGGAGCTTTGATATCTCCTAGTGGACCTCTTCCAAGTTTGTTCATATGATGTCCCTGGGGTCAAAACTGGCCCCACCCCGGGTGTCACAAGTTTCGAACATAGGAACAAAAAAGGAAAATTTTAAAATTCTTCTTCTCTGAAACTGGAAGGTGTAGAGCTTTGATATTTGGCATGTAGCATCTCCTAGTGGACCTCTAACAAATTTATTCTTATGATGTCCCTGGGGTCAAAACTGGCCCCGCCCCGGGGGTCACAAGTTTCAAACATAGGAACAAAGAAGGGAAACTTTAAAATTCTTCTTCTCTGAAACTGGAAGGCGTGGAGCTTTGATATTTGGCATGTAGCATCTCCTAGTGGACCTCTACCAAGTTTGTTCATATGATGTCCCTGGGGTCAAAACTGGCCCAGCCCCAGGGGTCACAAGTTTGAACAAAGGAACAAAGAAGGAAAACTTTAAAATTCTTCTTCTCTGAAACTGGAAGGCGTAGAGCTTTGATATTTGGTATGTAGCATGTCCTAGTAGACCTCTACCAAGTTTGTTCCAAGCATGCTGCTTGGGTCAAAACAGGCCCAGCCCGGGGGGTCACAAGTTCTAACATAGGAACAAAGAAGGAAAACTTCAAAATTATTCTCTTCTAAACCTTTAAGGCATAGAGCTTTCTTATTTGGTATGTAGTGAACCTGTTCTAAGTTTGTTAGCCCACCTGAGCACAACATGTTCAGTCAGTTCGAAATTGGGTCACCTGGGGTCATAAACTAGGTCACTAGGTCAAATTAAATAAATACCTTGTGGGCACTCTAGAGGCCACATTTATTGCTCAAATGACCTGAACTTTGGTCAGAATGTTTGTCTTGATAAAATCTCGGATGAGTTTGGATTTGGGTCACCTGGGATCATAAACTAGGTCACTAGTTCAAATTAAAGTAATTCCTTGTGGGCACTCTAGAGGCCACATTTTTGGCTCAATTGACTTGAAAAGTGGTCAGAATGTTTGTCTTAAAAAAATCTCACATGTGTCTGAATTTGGGTCATGTGGGGTCTTAAATTAGGTCACTAGGTCAAATTAAAGAAATACCTTGTGTGCACTCTAGAGGCCGCATTTATTGTTCAATTGATTTGAAAATTGGTTAAAATGTTTCTCTTGAGGAAATCTACGATGAGTTCAAAAGTGCATCAACTGGGGTCATAATCTAGGTCACTAGGTCAAATTAAAGAAATACCTTGAGGGCACTCTAGAGGCTACATTTCTTGCTCAATTGACTTGAAAATTGGTCAGAATGTTTGTCTTGATGAAATATCTGATGAGTTTGATATTGGATCACCTGGGGTCATAAACTAGGTCATTTGGTCAAATTAAAGAAATACCTTGTGGGCACTCTAGAGGCCACATTTATTGCTCCAATGACCTGAAATTTGGTCAGAATTTTTGTCTTGATAAAATCTCGAATGGGTTTGGATTTGGGTCACCTGGGGTCATAAACTAGGTCACTAGGTCAAATTATAGAAATACCTTGTGGACACTCTAGAGGTCACATTTTTTGCTCAATTTACCTAAAATTTGGTAAGAATGTTTGTCTTGATAAAATCTCAAAATGGTTTGGATTTGGGTCACCTGGGATCATAAACTAGGTCACTAGGTCAAATTAAAGAAATACCTTGTGGGCACTCTAGAGGCCAGATTTTTTTCTGAATTGACTTGAAAATTGGTCAGAATGTTTGTCTTGATAAAATCTCATATCAGATCAGATTTGGGTCAACTTGGATCATAAACTAGGTCATTAGGTCAAATTAAAGAAATACCTTTTGGGCACTCTAGAGGCCACATTTATTGCTCAAGTGACTTGAAAATTGTTCAGAATGCTTGTCTTGATAAAATCTCTTGAAAAAATCTATGATGAGTTTAAAATTGGGTCACCTGGGTCATAATCTAGGTCACTAGGTCAAATTAAAGAAATACCTTGTAGTCACTCTTGAGGCCACATATCTTGCTCAACTGACTTGAAAATTGGTCAGAATGTTTGTCTTGATGAAATATCGAATGAGTTTGAAATTGGGTCACCTGGGGTCATAAACTAGGTCACTTGGTCAAAATAAAGAAATACCTTGTGGGCACTCTTGAGGCCACATTTATTTCTCAATTGATTTAAAAATTGGTCTAAATGTTTGTCTTGATAAACCCTACATGAGTCTGAATTTGGGTCATGTGGGGTCTTAAATTAGGTCACTATGTTAAATTAAAGAAATACCTTGTGGGCACTTTAGAGGCCATATTTATCGTTCAATTGATTTTGAAAATTGGTTAAAATATTTCTCTTGATGAAATCTAGGATGAGTTCAAAATTGGGTCACCTGGGGTCATAATCTAGGTCACTAGGTCAAATTAAAGAAATACCTTTAGGGCACTCTAGAGGTCACATTTCTTGCTCAGTTGACTTGAAAATTGGTCAGAATGTTTGTCTTGATAAAATATCACATAAGTTTGAAATTAGGTCACCTGGGGCCATAAACTAGGTCATTTGGTCAAATTAAAGAAATACCTTGTGGGCACTCTAGAGACCACATTTATTGCTCAAATGACTTTAGAATTATTCAGAATGTTTGTCTTGATAAACTTTCAAGATAAGTTCTAAATTAGGTCAACTGGGGTCATAATTTAGGTCACTAGGTCAAATTAAAGAAATACCTTTAAGGCTATGTAGAGGCCACATTTTTTGCTCAATTGACTTGAAAATTGGTCAGAATGTTTGTCTTGATGAAATCTCACATGAGTCTGAATTTTGGTCAACTGGGATCATAAACTAGGTCACTAGGTCAAATTAAAGAAATACCATTTGGGCACTCTAGAGGCCACATTTTGTGCTCAAATGACTTGAAAATTGTTCAGAATGTTTGTTTTGATAAATTTTCAGATCAGTTAAAACTGTTTTAAATTGGGTCATGTGGAGTCATAAACTAGGTCACCAGGTCAAATTAAAGAAATACCTTGTAGGCACTCTAGAGGTCACATTTATTGTTCAATTGATTTGAAAATTGCTTAAAATGTTTGTCTTGATGAAATCTAGGATGAGTTCAAAATTGGGTCACCTGGGCTCATAATCTAGGTCACTAGGTCTAATTAAAGAAATACTTTTAGGGCACTCTAGAGGTCACATTTCGTGCACAATTGACTTGAAAGTTGGTCAGAATGTTTGTCTTGATGAAATATTGGTGAGTTTGAAATTGGGTCAGCTGGGGTCATAAACTAGGTTACTGGGTCAAATTTAAGAAACACTTTGTGAGCATTCTAGAGGCCACATTTATTGCTCAATTAACTTGAAAACTGTTCAGAATGTTTGTCTTGATCAATTTTTTGATGAGTTCTAAATTGGGTCACGTGGGGTGATAAATTAGGTCACTAGGTCAACTTACGGAAATTTGTTGTGGACGCTCTAGAGCCCACATTTTAAGCTCAATTGACCTGAGAATTGGTCAGAAATTGGATTATGCACGTTGAGTGAATTTCGCCTATTGACTCAGGTGAGCGACCCAGGGCCATCATGGCCCTCTTGCTTCCTTTCTCTACAGTGATTTGACTTTTATTTATATATTAACCCTTTACCACACAATGAGAATTTTAGCAACCCTGCAGAAAGAACCTTTTGAAAACATTGTGGTAAAAAGAGAAAATGCTGGTAATCAGTACTTTATCCTTTTATCTTCAATGTTTTCTATCCTTCTGAACACAAATTTCAATTTTTGAGTCATGTTTATTTTGTTGTCTGCAGATGCTTTAAATTTGGACTAGTCTAAAATTTCATTGTTTGGTAAAGATTTTAACCCCAATTCATGATGATGATCATTTATGCATAATAAGGATGTTTTAACTCTTTACCGAATGACAAAATTTTAGACTGGTCCAAATCCAAAGCATTTGTAGATGACAAAATAAATTTGACTGAAAAAATGAAATTTGTTTTGGGAAGGGTAGAAAATATTGTGGGAAAAGGAGAAAATACTGGTAATCAGCATTTTCTCCTTTTCCCACAATATTTTCAGAAGGTTTCTCTCACAGGGTCATTAAAAGTTGGGATTGTGTGGTAAAGAGTTAAACCTGTACCACACAATCCAGACTTTGAACAACCCTGAAAGAGAAGGCATTTGAAAACATTGTGGGAAAAGAAGAAAATGCTGGTAATAAGCTTTTTCTCCTTTTTCCCATCATGTTTTCTACCCAATCAAAGACAGAAAATCATCATTTTAGTAACATTTAATTCGTTGCCTGCAACTGCTTTCAAATGTATTGGACCTGTCTAGAATTTTGTTGTTTGATAAAAGAGTATAGTAACCTACTGCAAATTTATTTCAGGATGTATGATCAGTTGGTTTTTTGCGATCAGGTTTTTGTAACAATGTATTTAGTGATCACATCAGATAAAGGATGAAGGAAGTGTTGCAATGTTGAGAGTAATGTTACAAAGTTTAATGTCTCAAGACTGAAGTGGTTAGCTTTTTTTCTGTGTAAGCTAAGGTAAAATAAATTGATTCTTTTAACTTTTTACCACAAAATCCCGAGTTTTAACGATCCTAAAGAAGAAAAATTTTGAAAACCTTGTCGGAAAAGGAGAAAATGCTGGAAGATGCATTTCTGCTCTTCCCACAAGGTTTTTTACACGTTCCACTGGCAATTACCATCATTTTAGTTACATTTAATTATGTCATCTGCAAGTGCTTTTGATTTGGATATGTCTAAAACTTTATTGTTTGTTAAAGAGTTAATACTTGATATTATGATATTAACCTTTTGAGTTTAAAGAGATTGACTCAATTATACTTTTATGGATTGTTTAGTGTAGATCCAAGATCCATCTGCACAGAACATGCATTCTGATCATGAATCTGTTTTGTCTATTACAGTAAGTTTTTTTTCCATCTATTAACATGGCAATATTTGGGTTTTAAATGTACTGTAGGCTAGAAGTATTTGTTTAATTCATAAAGCAGTTTAATGGTTAATAATTTTGTCTGATGAAGGAAACAGTAGGTTGAGAAGTCATTTATCACAAAACATGTAAGTAGGTCACTTGATGTAATGTTGTTGGGCAACCCATTTCCTTTTTAAGCCTATGTTTATAATGGTAATGAATATGGGGACTACAATGTTATAAAGTATTGTCTGTTTCAGGACTGGTGTTAACCCTTATCCTGCTAAATAAGTGAAATGAAATTTTCAAGACACTAGTAAATACCAGTCCTAAAGTTTGCAATTTCAGAGGTAATACTTGGGGAAAGATATAACCTTATCGGACAGTGTAGACGCAGGATCAGACCATATGTTCTGTGCAGTCTGATCTTTGAACTACACTGTCCACGTAAGGTCAGTGAGTCGCATTTCACAGCTTAGGGGTTAACTCTTTACCAAACGACAAAATTTTAGACTGGTCCAAATTGAAAGCATGTGCAGACGACAAAATAAATGTGACTCAAAAATTAAAATTTGTTTTGGGAAGAGTAGAAAACATTGTGGGAAAAGGAGAAAATGCTGGTTACCAGCATTTTCTCCTTTTTCCACAATGTTTTCAAAAGGCTTCTTTTTCAAGGTCGTTAAAAGTTGGGATTGTGTGGTAAAGAGTTAAGTACTTTTATCAACAATATTATCCCTTTACGACACAATCTCAAGTTTTCGTGAGCCTGAAGGAAGAAGCTTTTGAAAACATTGTGGGAAATTGTGAAAATAATGGAAATCAGGTTAAAATGAATTTTTTTCCCACAATGTTTTGTTAATCCTTTCGTAGATAAATGTCACCGTTTGAGGCTTTTTGAATTCGTTGTCTGTAATTGCTTTCAATTTGGACATGTCCAAAATTTTGTTTATTGTTTTATATTAGAGTTTAATGCTGTTTTAACAGCTAAGGTCAGATATGCTAATTACTGAGCTGCCCAGCCAGCTGTATGTGCTGTGCACTAACTTAGCCAGTACATTTCATAGATTTGTTTCATTGTGTCTTCTTAATTTCAAAGCCATCTAGGCAGGCAAACAAGTGATATCAGTTTTCTTTTTTTAACAAAGGTTATCTCAAAAAACTTGAAATTGTAGTTAAATGAGACAAGTCTGATTGTTCATTGGAGTCCTTCTTCAATAAAGTGACTAACCCTTAACCACAAAATCCTAAGGAGAAAGAAAGCTGGAAACCAGCATTTTCTCCTTTTCTCACAATGTTTTCTATCCTTTCAGAGACAAATTTCATCATTTGAGCTACATTTGACTTGTCGTCTGCAAATGCCTTCAATTTGGACTCGTTTGATATTTTGTTGTTCAGTAAAGAGTTAAAGACATGTTAGAAAAAAGATGAAATTAACTTTTCCCAAATAATCCTGTGCTTGTATGACTCTCAGAAAGACCACTTTTGAAAACATCATAGGTAGAAAAGAAAATGCTGGTTACCACCATCTTCTCTGTTCCCCATAATATTTCCTCATTGAGTCAAAGACAAATTCACTATGTTCAATTTGTCATCAGATACAATAGCTTAATTTCACTTTGAGCAAGTCATAAATTTTGTCGTCTGGGAAATCATTAAGATTCCATAAGATATCATTAATATAGGTTGTGGACAGTTTCTTCTTTTACAACAATGTTTTGAAAGGTGGTCAGCAGCAAGACAAAAAAGTTGACTGCAGGTGGAAATTTGTTAACTATTTACCATACCATTTAACTCTTTACCACACAGTCCCAACTTATAACGGACATGAGAAAGATAGTTTATGAAAACAAAGTGGGAAAAGGAGAAAATGCTGGTAAACCAGCATTTTCTCCTTTTCCCATAATGTTTTCGTTGTCTGCAGATGCTTTCATTTTGGATCAGTCTAAAATTTTGTCATTTGGTAAAGAGTTAAACGACAAAATTTTAGAATTGTCCAATTTGAAAGCCATTGCAGACAACAAATTTAATGGGGTTCAAATAATGAAAATTGTCTCTGAAAGGGTAAAAATATTGTTACCAGCATTTTCTCCTTTTCCCACAATCTTTTCAAGACTCCTTCCTCAGGGCATTAATGCATTGAAGTGATACTGTAGGCAGAATGCAGGTGGATATTTTTGATTTTGTAAAATGAAGACTGTTTTTATTTAATTTTCAGATATTTCCTCATTATGTTAAATTTACCTAAGAACATAATGTAATCAAGCTCATATAAACATATTTGTCTGCATTATGATTATGTTATTAAACTGTTGTTAGGATAGATTTTTGTCACTCAACCCGATACCACACAATCCCATATTTTAAGACTTTGCTGAAAAAAACCCTTTGAAAACATTACGGGAAAATGCCGGTAAACAGCCTTTTCTCCTTTTCCAAGAACATTTTCAACCTTTTTGAAAGCATATCCTGATATTTTAGCCATATCAAATTTGTCGTTATCAAAAGCTTTTAATTTTGACAGATCTAAAATTTTGCCATCTGTTAATTAACTCTTTACCAATTGACAAAATTTTAGACTGGTCCAAATTGAAAACATTTGCAGATGACAAAATAAATGCGACTAAATGTGACTAAAAAAATGAACTTTGTTTTGGGAAGGGTAAAAAACATTGTGGGAAAAGGAGAAAATGCTGGTTACCAGCATTTTCTCCTTTTCCCAAAATGTTTTCAAAAGGCTTCTTTCTCAGGGTCGTTAAAAGTTTGGATTGTGTGGTAAATGGTTAACGCTCTTTCTGTCTGGTAACGCATTGGCAATGAAAACAAATAGATATGTACCATTTCCAAACAAGCGTAGAAACATGTGGTGAAGGGAAAGAAAGATAAGAAATGCTGTAAATTAATCTGGGTTGTTTTTTTTTTTGAATAAAGAAAACATTCCTTTAAAATGTTTATAAATAGATTTCATATTCTCAAGTTTCATGCAGAAATCACAGTTCTGCAGGCTCAGAACGGGAAATTCAACTGTAACCTTTTACCAAACCACAACATTTCGGACTGTTCCATTTTGAAAGCAGTCGCAAACGACAAATTAACTCTTTGCCCTGAGACAAAATTTTTGACTTGTCCAAATTGGAAGCATTTGCAGATGCCAAATTAGATTTTGCTTAAACAATGATTTTTGCATGTGAAAGGGTAAAGAACTTTGTGGGAAAAGAAGAAAATGCTGGTTACGAGCATATTCTCATTTTCCCACAATGTTTTCAAAAGGCCTTTTCCTTAGGGTCATTAAAACATGGGGGTGGGGGGGGGGTGCTAAAGGGTTAGATTATGCTCAAGTGATAAAATTTGTCTTTGTTAAGAAAGAAACATTGTTGGAAAAGTAGACAATGCAGGTTACCTTTTCTCATAGTGTTTTCAAAAAGCTTCTTCAGGGTAGTTTAACCCTTTACCACACAATCCCAACTTCTAATGACTCTGAAACAGATGCCTTTTGAAAACACTGTGGGAAAAGGAGAAAATGCTGGTAACCAGCATTTTCTCCTTTTCTCACAATGTTTTCTACCCTTCCCAAAACAAATTTCAGTTTTTCAGCCACATTTATTTTGCTGTCTGAAAATGATTTCAGTTTGGACAAGTCTAAAATTTTGTCGTTCGGGAAAGAGTTAACTCTTTACCAAATGACAAAATTTTAGACCGGTCCAAGTTGAAAGCACTTGCAGACAACATGTCAAATATGGCTCAAAAATAGAAAGCTGATTTGGAAAGGGCAGAAAACATTGTGGGAAAAGAATTAAATGCTGGTTACCAGCATTTTCTTCAGGGTTGTTAAAAGTCAGGACCATGTGATAAAGGGTTAAACAAGTGATTGTTTTTGAAAAAGGTTCAGTCAGAAGAAATATATATGTATGTGTATATATATCATAAATCCATCATCTTCTAAACAATCCTGTCTTTGTTTCCTTGCTCTGTGTCTGTAATTCTGAGATAATCATTGTCTGTGTTTAGAGGTTAAACCCATGAGTGTTCCCTCTGCAAGATACAGTTGGAATCAACGTCCAGCATTAAACAAATACCAGTTATTTTTTAATTCATTTTGTCCAACTGCTTCAATGGTACAGAATTTAAGTCATTCCCTGATGGGGGGGGGGGGGGGGGGGGGTGTCCTTGGTGGCTCAGTGGTAAAGGTTTAGGATCTTTAACCTGGAGGCCCTAGATTTGATCCTTAATCAAGGCACAGGGTATTATCACAAATGTGTCCTGGAGCAAGAAACATCAAAGCCATAGCCTAGTACTGTTGAAACTAGGGGTACACATGAATAAGTATAAACTGTTGCCATTATATGACTGAAATGAATGTTAAAAGTTGCATAAAACACCATTTTGTCATTTAACCATTACCTGATTATGGAAGTTATCCCTAGATTTTACTTATCCAAGCCCTCCATGGCTCATTTTGGCAAAATTTTAGGCTTGTCCAAAATCAAAGTACTGGCAGACAACAAACCAAATTTTGCTGAAATAGTGGGAATTGTCTTTGAAAGGGTAGAAAAGCTTGTGGGAAAGGGAGAAAATGCTGGTTACCAGCATTTTTTTCTTTTCCCCACAATATTTTCAAAAACAGTCCTGATGATGGGTTGTTAAAACTCAGTATTGTGTGGTGAAGGGTTAACTCGCCAATGATACTTTAAAAGCCGAATACATGATGTTTTCTTGCCATTCATGTTCTTAATGTTTGTTTCTTATATCAGTAAATGAATTTCTCATTAAGTTAGCCAATAACTCTCTACCTCACAATCTTGAGTTTTAATGACCAAGAGAAAGAGGCCGTTTGAAAACATTTTTGGAAAAGAAGAAAAGAAGAAAATGATGGCAACTAGCATTTCCTTCTATTTTCACAATGTTATCTGATAGGCAGATCTCATGTTGTGAGTGACATTTAATATGTCTACTGTAAGTACTTTCAGTTTGGACCAGTCTAAAATTTTGTCATGTGGTAAAGAGTTAAACAATATGGAAAGGTCAGATCTATACATTTGTAGTCAGTGACATTTAATTAATGAAGTTTGACTGACAGAATATGTGACAAGACAATTATGCGTCAGTAATTACTGTTGAATTTGGTTGCAGCTATAGAGAGTCTGATACCGACTGTCATGTATACACAAATTATCTTATCAAACAGCAGATTATAATTATTACCTGTGTATAATTGTGGTGAAGACTCAACAAGCATAGGCATGCATTTTTTGGAAGCACACAGATAGGTGTACTCGCAGCCCATGACCTCATTTAAACATGGTAACAAAATGAACTTATTTTTTTACTAGATGGCAAATTATCAAACCAATCCAAACTGAAAGCAATAACAGATGACATAGTGATGCAGCTATAATGGTGAATTTTTTGTCTGATAGAGTAGACATCATTGTGGATGAAGCAGAAAATGCTGGTGACCAGCATTTTGTCCTATTCCTACAATGTCTTAAAAAATCTTCCTCATTGGTAGTTAAGACATGGGATTGTGTGGTAAAAGATTAAGAGACTGAACATACATGTTGGATCTAAAGTGTTTTCAAATATTGATACATATCAAGTTTTGATATTCGGCACTGAAATGGTTAGCAGTTGACCCTTTACCATAAAATCTCGAGCTGTAAAGATGCAGAGAAAGGAACCTCTTAAAACCATTTTGGGAACTTCGAAAGACCCTTAACCCATTACCACACAATTCCGACTTTTAACGACCCTAAAGGAAAAGCCTTTTGAAAACATTGTGGGAAAAGGAGAAAATGCTGGTAACCAGCATTTTCTCCTTTTCCCGCAATGTTTTCTACCCTTCCCATAACAAATTTCAAATTTTCAGTCATATCTGTCATCTGCAACTGCTTTGAATTTGGACCAGTCTAAAATTTTGTCGTTTGGTAAAGAGTTAAGAAAGGAGCCTTCTATAAACATGTTGGGAAAAAGAGAAAATGCTGGTTACCAGCATTTTCTCTTTTCCCACTCTTTTCCCACAATGTTTTCTACCCTATCAAGAACATATTTTGTCATATGAGCTACCGTTAATTTGTCATCTGCAAGTGTTTTCAATTTTGACAAGTCTAAAACTTTGTCGTGTGGTAAAGACTTAAGTCGCAGGCCGCTATGATAATGTACTGGGCAAACCTTTGTAGAAACAAATGGGTTGGACTGCGAGTCAGTGCACATGCAGTTATGAAGTCATCACTGGGTGTTATACAACTATGCAAGTAAATACTTACACATTTTATGGTCACATACATTTCCATGAGAAAAAATTGTAAACTCGAAAGCTTGGTTTCACTCAATATTGAATTGCTTCCAGTCACAATAGAATTTTAGTTAACACTAATCTTTATTACCTGCTGCAGAGTTGCAGCTGAAAGAACAAATTTAGCAAATCCAATAAATGTGGCAACAGCACCTAACCAGAGCACTTAATACAGACAAAAAGACTCAAGCATGGGCTATTTTACACGCTGATTGATTGAATATTTGTTTATCATCACGGCTGGTTGCCCATATGGTTGACACCTGTAGACTGTTAGTTTTGTTACGGGGGATAGTTCAAGATCAAGATACAGGACGGAACTCATCCTAAGTTGTGCCTGATTCTTTGACATGGTTGGTGTATAGCACTGTCACATGGGACCTCAGTCTGATGTGTTATCAGAAAGACTTTTAGTAATTTTAGATGGCCAGCCGTGGGGCTCAAACCGACATGCTCAAATGACCCAAGATTTGATTTTACAAGTCCTACAGACCGTGGAACCGCCTCATCTTATATACCTACATGAGCACCCTAAAATCTCGCCCGCCTATCTTATCTGCATTTATTCAAGGGAGGTAATTGTGCATGCCATAATAATAATCATTGATGAAAAGGGGGAAAAATAAGTTAACCAGACTTGTGAAAATAAGTAATGTGAGAGTATACTGAAAGTCTTGTCCCCTGACATTTTTATTGTAGATTTCTGGTAGACACTTCAGTATAGATTTGACTGTCATCTGCTGTCAGGTTATGACAGAAAACACTGTGAAAAAATATCTATAATGAAAAGGATGACAGTCTGGATGCTTCTCTATTTTTTTTCCCAGTTTTCTTCTAACCTCGTTCTTGCTGTTCATACTGCTATTGTACAAAAGAGCTTTGCATATAAATCCTTTTGAAATACTTACATCACAGATCTTAAGTTGCCCCTTTTTTTTGTCAGATCAAATTGTAACAGCTTACAGGAAACCATTATTTATCGGCCAAACTATACCCAACACTGATGTATTTAACCATTTACCACACAGTCACAAGTTTTATTGACCCTGAGGAAACAGCCTTTTGAAAATATTGTGGGAAAAGGAGAAAATGCTGGTTAACATCTAAGAGTCATCTATTTAACCACATTTGATCTGTCATTAGTGTAAGATTATCAATGGTTGGCTCATGGGATGTGTTTGCAAGTGCTTTCAATTTTGGCAAGTCTAAACTTTTGTTGTTTGGTAAAGAGTTAAACATCAGACAAAAAATGAAATGGACATTCTTTTATTAAAATTAAAGGGTGGTCTACCAGTAATAGACAATGTTTCAAATTACCAAACAATGTGTTTTAACAGTCCTAAAGAAAAAGACTGTTGACAACTTTTTGGGGAAACAAACATTTGTCCTTTTCCCACAACATTTTCTTTTTAAGTTTCATAAATTGAGCTACATCTGTTTTATCTTTTGCAAATGCCATCAATTTTGACAGAAAAAAATTGCCGTCTTGCAAACAGAATGATGTAAAAGATACACTTTTCACCGGGCATTTACAGCACTTAGTTGCTAGTAATGCATGGTAAACACCAACTTGAATCCTGTCATAAGTCATGCTGTAAGTTAGAGTTATGCTAAAAAGATGAATGGGCAAAACACCAGGTGAATGAATTGTTTATAAATATCCTGTCAAGTACATCCATGACAGAATAATTACTGTGCAACAGATTTGACTGAGTACATTTTGTCAATCCAGTACATGTACCTGAGAATTAAATATGCTGCAGAGACAACAGATCAGAAAACAAGGAAAAGATCATTTCTGATTTGGTTTAACTCTTTACCAGACAACAAAATGTAGGACTCAACCAAATTGAAAGCATTTGCATGCGACAAATTAAATGTAATACAAATGCTGATATCTGTCTTTGATAGGGTAGAAAACATTGTGGGAAAAGGAGAAAATGCTGGTTACCAGCATTTTCTCCTTTTCCCACAATCTTTTCAAAAGCCTTCTTCTTTGGGGGTCGTTAAAAGTCAGGATTATGTGGTAAAGGGATAATGAAAGAAAGCCGCAGTTGTAATTGTGGTCTTTTTTTCGGGTAGTTTGTATAAGCAGGTTCTTGGTATTAGTAAAGAATGAATAAATCATAATTTATGATTGGTTAAAAATGTAGACATGTTTATTTTACTCCATGAAGAAATCTTACTTCTATCTTTTTGCCGTCATGAGTCCTGGTGAGGCAGTCAGTAGCATACAGGACCTGAGGCCATGGGGTCGCTGGTTTGAATCCCCAGCTCAGTGAATTTCTTTCTGAGGTTTGATGATAGTCACTGCAACAGAATTCATTCCTCTCTCACTGTTGATCATTGTTTCAACGATGGTTAGCGGTATGTGGGAAGGTAGCCAGTGGCTTGGGAAGAATATTATAAAAAGTACTGGTAAAAAGAAACTCCAGGAAAAGATGAATATGTGCGCTGGCCAGTGCTATATAACTGAAATAATGTTGAAAATGACGTTAAACACCATACATTCCTACTTTCTTCTATTTTACAGTGGAAGAGCTTGGGGGGCATAGTCTGAATAAGGCTGGTAGGAGTGGAAATATTTCATGGTTCTCCATTCAGATTTGTTGAAGGTGTTACTTTCTATCTGTTTTTCAGATGACCATCATCTATTCCTGCATAACACGTGGAACAACCATTCTCTGTAGCCATGGTAACCAAGGAGGAATAAATGCCAACTACGAACAAGCAGCTGAATCTGTGCTACCAAGTATCCCAACCAGAAATGATGGCAAAACAACAATCACAGCCAATAGGTCATTTTCAGATAGTGACATTAATCCTTTACTACACAGTCCTATGTTTTACTTTAATGACACTGAAGGAGAATGCTTTTGAAAACATTGTGGGAATTTAGAAAAGCTGGTACATGTATCTTGCATTTTCTACTTTTCCTCCAATGTTCCTAACCTTTGTTTGTGACGTATTCCAGCATGTGAAACTAGACTAATATGAATTGTTTTTCTTTGCCCAGTGTTGTCTTTGATTTTATGTTTTTGTTTAAAACCTTAAATTTTGTTTTGATGCCAAAAATTGGGATTTTTTTCAGAGGTTAATCCCTTGGCCAAACAATGCTGTATTTCAACAACCCTTAGGAAGAAGGCTTTTGAAATCATTGTGGGAAAAGAAGAAAATGCCACAATGATTTCTACCCTTTCAAATAATTCCCCTCATTGGAGTGACTTTTCATCTGTCATCTGCAAATGCTTTCAGTTTGGACCAGTCAAAAATTTTCTCATTTTGTAAAGAGTTCAATATACAGGATTTCGTGGTGACCATATGGTATGGAAAAGAGATTTTTTTTAGTTTTTGAAGTTTAGTTTGTAACTATAAGAAATTTAGTCTTATTGGTTTGCTTGATTCACAATTTTATTTGTTTGCTCGATTTTGTTACTTTTTTCACCTGTGCTTCAATTGACAGTATCATGCTTTTTCAGTTACAAATTTCACTGCATCATTGAGAATGGTATCATTTACATGTGTACAGCTAAAGCAGGTTTTGAGACCAGAACATGTTTTGCATTCTTGACAGAGGTAAGGAACACACTCAGGCATATTGAGCATTTAATACTCTCTGGCGATAATGTATGCATACATAAATGCTGCCAATGTCACAATATCATTCTCCCCAACAGTTGCTGTCATTAAAACTAGGTTGCAAATTAGTCTATCAACAGTCCTGCTTCATTCGTACTCATCAGGGTCCAGTCGTAGCTCATCCTCAGATCTGATCATGGAACACATCTCGACCACAATCATATCTCAGCGAAACAGAGCGCATCGGTTCACAATTAACGTATCTGGACTTATCCACATGTATCTGCATGTATTAAATTGTCATAACTTGGGAGCTACGCTCGTAATAATCGTATCAAATTGGGATTCAATTGTAGACTTGAACAGGACAATCTTATCGGATGTAATGGACTATATATGAATGTAAGGCCAGATCGTAATGGGTCGTGTGAACTGAAATTACCAGTGGCAATTATATCGCATCCAACCACAACCCATCGTTTCCTAATGTATCCACTCTTATCATCTCGTATCCAAACCAAAACAATTTCAAAAGTTTCAAGATTAGCTGTTAATTGTGAATGGTGGCTCTCATAACGAATCTCACGACAGTGGGAACCTAGCATTACCGAACGACAAAAAACTTGGTTGTGTCCAAATTGAAAGCATTTTCAGACGACAACTTAAATGTGTTTGGAGTTATGAGATTTTAATTACTGTGAAAGAGAAGAAAACATTGGGGGAAAAGGAAAAACTGTTGGTAACCAGCATTTTCTTCTTTTTCCACAGTGTTTTCAAAGCTTTCTTTCTTGGGGTCATTAAAGTCAGGATTGTGTGGTAAAAAGTTTGCCCTTTACCACATAATCCCAACTTTTAATGACCCTGAGGAAGTAGGGTTTTGAAAACATTGTGGGAAAAGGAGAAAATTCCGTTTACCAGAATTTTCCCCCTGTTCAACAATTTTTTTCAATCATTCCATGGACACATTTCAGTTTAAGTCACATTTAGATTGTCATCTGCAAATGCTTTGAATTTGGGAAAGGCTAAAATTCTGTTGTCCGGAAAAGAGAAAACCAGAATTGTTTGCTAAAATTCAACTGAGACATTTATGTAACATTCAGTGACCTTTCTTCGGTACATTACTTACTACTCCATTCATTGCGCTGAAACTTACAAAGATGATGTACGTAAACTAATTTGTGTCAGACCAATCTTGCCATAAAATACCAGACAGCAAATTTTCAGAATAATCCATAATAAAGCATTTGCAAAATAGATGTCCAAGTTGGACTATATTTGATTATCATTTGATTGAAAGAATGCGCTGTTGGTTGATTCTAATGAAACAACTTTGCATTTTTACAGGACACACATTTTTCATGCTTTAGTATCAATATCATTCTACCTTCAATTTGTTTCTCTTGATAGCCTATATTGGTGTCAGAATATTCCTTAATAATTGAGCCATGCTCTGACAAAAGGGGGCTTAATGCATCTTCATGATGTGTAATACCAAGCAAGTCATCGCTTAATTATGGGTCCATAAAATCAAGTTTGTCCAACAATCTTGAGGTAGACGGGTCTATTAACATACAGAAAATTGACCAATGGCGAAAAGTTTCAGCCCAGGTCAGCCTGCACGGATTGCGCAGTTGCTTTGTATGATCAACAGGTTGAACGCTATTGATTTTGAAAAAAATCTGTGGAAAAAGTAGCCATTTAAAGTTCAAAACTTCACTTTCTTGTTTACACGATAAAGTCTGCATTTGTACTTGTATTTTCATGAAACTTGCACAGTACCGTTAACTTTTCACCAAACAACATTTTTTTTTTTTAACATTTCTTCGTTGTTTTGTAAGGAGTTAAGAAAGGTAAAAAAAAAATTGTTGTTTGGTAAAGAGATAACAGTATGACAGATAATAATCCTAATAATAACTCTTTACCAAATGACAAAATTTTGGACTTGTCCAAAAAGATAGAATCGGTAGATGGCAAATTAAGTGCAGTTCGAATTGTTGGATTTGCCTTTGGAAGGGTAGAAAACATTGTGGGAAAAGGAGAAAATGCTGGTTACCAGCATTTTCTCCTATTCCCACAATGTTTTTTAAAAGCCTTATCTGTCAGGGTTGTTTAAAGGATTGTTGTGTGAAAAAGGGCAGAAAACTTGTGGGAAAAGCAGAAAATGCTGATTGCCATCCTTTTCTTCCTTTTTCCCCACAATGTTTTCAAAAGACTTTTACTTCAGGGTTGTTAAAACTGGGGATTGTGTGGTAAACAGTCAAGAAAACAATCTGTTTTTTTTTTTTTTTTTTCAGATCAAAGATCAGTTCAGAGGCAGTACCATGTCAATGAGAGCAACCACTGCAGGGAGACATGAGTTTGATTCAGAGTTCAATAGTACGCTTGCTAAACAAATGGTACAGTTGTTTGTTTGGAATGGGTTTTATACCCCTTTCGATATTATTCAAATTGAATCATGTGAACAGCTCACTTTTTTATGACTTCTTTCTCAGCTACTCTGAGTATATCCATTGCCTTACCAAAGAATACTCCAACATACAAGGACGTGTAACTAGGCCTTCTGTTTAATGGTTTACCAAACAAAAAAATTTTAGACTTGTCCAAATTGAAAGAATTTACAGATGACAAGAAAATGTGACTCAAAAATTAAAATTTGTTTTGGGAAGGGTAGAAAATACTGTGGGAAGAGGAGAAAATGCTGGTTACTGACTTAAAATCATGATTGTGTGGTAAAGGGTCAAAGCAGGCTCTAGGTATAAAGCAATCAGTATTTTAAGTTTCAAAGTCCTAGTTTGATGTGATAGTTAAACAACTACATGGCATGGGATGCCAGGGAAAAGAAGAAAATTCTGATTACAAGCATTTTCTCACACTCTTCTTTGGGACTGTTGAAGCACAGGATTTTTTGGTTAAGGGTTGAGAAACCACTTGTCATAAGCCAGTATGTTTTGTCCCTTGGAGTGGCTCCTTAACTGTTTATCACACAGTCCCGACTTTTAACGACCCTAAAAAGGAAGCCTTTTGAAAACGCTGTGGGAAAAGGAGAAAATGCTGGTAACCAGCATTTTCTCCTTTTCCCACAATGTTTTTTACCTGTCCCATGACAAATTTCAAATTTAAAGTCACATTTAATTTGTCGTCTGCAAGTGCTTTCAATTTTGACTAGTCTAAAATTTTGCTGGTAAAGAGTTAAGCCTTTATCATATAACCCTGAGTTTTAATGACCCTGAATCTGAAGGCTTTTGAAAACCTCGTGAGAAAAGAAGAAAAGTTGGTTACCACCATTTTCTCCTTTTCCTACAATGCTTTCTACCCTATCAAAGACAAAAATCGTCATTTGAACTTTATTTATTTTGTTGTCTGCAAATGCTTTTAATTTGGTCGAGTCCAAAATGTTGTCACTTGGTAAAGAGTTAAAACGGGTTTGACTTTTTGTTTGCTTTTGCAGGACAAATTTTCAAAGCCTGGAGCTGATCAGCTAACTGTCCTCCAAGATCAAGTGAAAGATGTAACAGGAGTGATGTCAAAGAATATAGAATCTGTTATACAAAGAGGAGAGAGACTGGATGATTTGGTGGATAAAACAGATGAGCTAGAAGCTGCTGTAAGTGAAAAGACTGTTAACCCTTAACCCTTTACCGGATGACAAAATTTTAGCCCTGTCCAAATTGAAAGCATTTGCAGATGACTATCTCAATGTGGCTCAAATGGTGCAATTTTTCTTTGATAGGGAAGAAAACATTGTGGGAAAAGGAGAAAATGCTTGTTACCAGCATTTTCTCCTTTTCCCACATTTCCTGCCCTTCCCAAAACAAATGTTACTTTTTCGGTTACATTTATTTTGTCATCTGCAAATGCTTTCAATTTGGACCAGTCTAAAATTTTGTCATTTGGTAAAGGGTTAAGAATAAGGCCAGTTCTAATTGTTTACAGGTCAACACAAACTAGCACATATGATATGAAGGCGAAACTTGGAAAGAAAGCTATTTTGAATTGTGCGACAATACTTTTTGAAAAGGAGCACTTGCTTATAAAAGAAATTGCTCCTTTTACACATTGTTTCAAAAAAACGGTCTCCTACATTCTGCTTAGGTCACTGGCTGCTTTCCCACATTAACAATGTCAAATCAATGTTCCTTTGTGGTCACGGAGGAACAAGACCTGAAAGCATGTTAATTAAATAGGGATAGTAAAGAGAAATTTGGTTGATTGGATGGTGTTTTACGCCGCTTTCAACATTATTTTAGTCATAACATGGCGACAGTTCACATATTTATGTATTTCCTTGGTTTCACCAGGCCTAGGCTAGGGCTCTGAAGTGTCTTGCCCAAGGACACTCCCACGAAAACCCCTATGAATCCAGTTAGACTCAAACCTGGGACCTCCAGGTCACAAGTCCTGCACTTCATCTCTGAGCCACGCAGGAAATTAGGGTTTAAAACATGTATACAATATAGGCTACAACATTGTTGAGAAAGCACACTCTCTCCTTTTGCCACAATTTGTCGAAAGTGGTAACCCATGCAAGATAAAATGAATAATGCTTACAAGTTTAATGCTAGTTTGCTTATTCAGTGAAAATTAAAAACGGGAAAGAAAAACAGGCATAACAATGTCAGAAATATTTCAGGGTTACATGACCTTATAAGGGTTTCATTTTTGATAGCTGACAACTATTTTAAAGTAAAAATCCTCACTTGTAAAAGAGGTTTCCTTCTTTTCCAACTATACCCTTTCAGAGACAACTTCCATCCTCAGAGCCCAATCTGACTTTTCCACAGCAAATGCTTTGGATTTAGATGAGTCTAAAATTTTGTCATTTGGTAAAGGATTAGAACAGTGGAACTGAATATAGTGTGCAAGTAGTAATGTGTCTTTAGCTCCATGCCAAAGCATTTAACTCCGTACTAGGTGGCAGAATTTCAGACTTGTCAAAATTGAAAGCATTTGCAGACAACAAAAAGATGTATTTGAAATGATAGGATCAGTCTTTAGTAGGTAGAAAACATTGTGGGAAAATGAGAAAATGATGATAAAACCACCATTTTCTCCTTTCCCACAATGTTCACCTAGGGCCTCTTTCTCAAGGGTGTTTAAAGTTGGGATTGTGTGGAAAAAAGTTAACCCTTATCCTTCTGAATAAAAGAAATGAAACTTTCAAGCCAACGGTATAAGCCTAAAATTTTCCTGTTTCAAGGTTATCTCTGGAGGAAAGATATCTCTTTATAGGACAGGGTAGATCAAAGATCAGACCACACATTTTGTGCAGTCTGATCTTGATCTATGCTGTCCGCAAAAGGTCCGTGGGTCGCGATAAGCAGCCTAAGGGTTAAAAGCCCTATTACCTTTTTTATCCAACTGTACTTTGTATATTTTCACATTTTGTGATTCTAAATTTTCAGTCTGCATCCTTTCAAAAGACAGCATCAAAGATCAAGAAGAAATACTACTGGAGAAACATGAAGATGAAGATTATTATTGGCGTGGTTGTATTTGTTATTCTGACTGGTGTTGTGCTGGCAATTGTGTTTGGATCAGGAGTTTTAAATAGTGGTAGTGGTGATAAGGACACGTCTAAAAACACAACCCCCGCCCCAGCTATCACATCAATGACAAGAACAAAGTAATCAACAGCCAGGACAAAGTAGTAGACTAGATACAAGAAAGGCGGGGCCACAAAATTCAATTTTATCTCTTTACCCGAAGACAAAGTTTTAGACATGGCAATATTGAAAGCATTTTGCAAATTAACCCTCTACGAAATGATGCTGTGTTTTGACCATTACCCTGCTAAATAAGTTACATAAAATTTTCAGGCCAATAGTAAAAACCCGAATAATGCTATTTCGAACTCATTTTTTACAGAAAAATATCTCCATATCAGACAGTGTAGATCAAAGATCAGACTGCACGTTCTGTGTAGTCTGATCTTGATCTGCACTGTCAGCAAAAGGTCGGTGAGTTGCGCTTAGCAGCCTAAAGGTTAACAACCCTGAGGAAAGGGACTGTTGAAGACATTATGGTAAACGGAGAAAATTCTGGTAACCAGTATTTTCTCCTTTTCCCACAATGTTTTCTTCCCTTTCTGGCACAATTCCCATCATTTGAGTCATATTTAACCCTTAAAGCACCTTTCACAACTATGGTTGCCAAAACATGTAGCCTGATCTCCGATCTACACTGTCAGCTTTACTGAAACTCTGTAGACGAAAGCAACCATAAAATTGCAGTATTCAGGCCATATTTCTACGTTCAAAATATCTGATAGGTTTATTCAGCGCTCTAAGGGTTAGCTTATGGTCTGCAAATATGTGTTCACACAATCAGTTCACTCTTTGCAGGATTATTCCCCAGCATGATCAATACACTAATATGTATCCACTTTACCCACTGTCTGAAAATAATTACCATACCGAGATTCAGATACAGGAGCTAAAGTGCACTGTTCTGTGCTCAGCAACACTGTCATTTCTGTTAATTTTCTCCCCCGCAATTCTTCCTCCACCTTGGGAAAAACTGCCACTTGAAAACTAACATGCCAGAACTTTTACCACTTCTGCAAGCATTATTCGTGTTTTCCAAAGTCTTTTTTGGTGCTAATCCTTGAAGATAGCAAAACTTGATTGCAGACAGGTACTCAGCAGGCGTTGTCATTTTTGACAGTGCTGTGACACTATGAATTACATAAGTCTTTTCTCTAATATAATAAGTTTGAAATGACATATCGTCTATGCACATCCCACATGCAGCAAAATATTGACACTAAAAAATCCTGCAACAGTGGTGACAGCTATTACATTTTTCGTATTTAAGCTACGTTTCTTGAATATATCAAGATGTATAAAATGCAAGACCAGGGTGCATTTTCTGGTGCTCCTCATGTCATTCCCATCATTTTTATGGCATCATTTTTATGGTAACATAAAAATGTTGTCACTTTGTAAAGGTTGGTTAAAAAAAAAAGGGCATTTTTATCAGTAACATCTCTTTTTTTCATATGGACAACTTAGAAATGATTCAAAGAAAAAATTATTTTTTCAACGGATCAGTGCATGAACTTTTTGATAGCCCCTTGCTTTCCGATAGCCCCTAGGAACTTGCCATGGAACACAATGGTCATGTTTTCCATTTGCCACATTGTCTTCAAAAGTGGTTGATGCAAGATGTCATCAAAGTGCTATCGTTTGCAGAGGCATGTTAACCCTTAGAGTGCCGAATAAACCTGCCAGACATATTAATCCTAAAAATATGACCCAAATAATTGCAAGTTCATGGTTGCATTTGTCTACAGCGATTCATCAAAGCAGACAGTGTAGATCAAAGATCAGGCTGCACGTTTTGTGCAGCCTGATCTTGATCTACACTGGCCGCAAATGCAACTATAGTCGTGAAAGGCGCTTTAAAGGTTAAAACTTTGCAGACTTTGGGGAATAGTGTTGTGCACAGGTATGTGAACACTTTAACAGACAACGATGTTATAGGTTGATCCAAATCAAAAACATTTGCAGACAACAAATAAGACTCAATTAGTGGGGTTTGTCTTTGAAAGCATAAAAGACATTGTGAGAAAAAGAGAAAATGTAGGTCACTAGAATTTTCTCCTTTTCCAACAATGTTTTCAATGCTTGCTCAACAACTGTTTTTTATACAGGCTACATTTTGACATACTAATGACCAGTAGAAGTAATTCCAAAAGAGATTTTATTATTTACATTTGAATGAAAGGAAAATAAATGCCTTTGTTGATTGACATGAAAAATGTTGTGAGTAGGGGAGGGATTACAAGTAACAAGCAAATTCTCCTTTAACTTTTTACTAAACAACAAAATTCTGGACTGATCCAAACTGGAAGCATTTGCTGATGATTAAGGTTTGCTTAAAATTATGAAATTTCTCTTTGAAAGGAGAGAAAACATTGTGGAAAAAGAAAATTCTGGTTACCAGCATTTTCTCCTTTTCCCACAAGTTTTTCAAAAGTCTTCTTTCTCAGGGTCGTTAAAACTCGGGATAGTGCAATTTTCCTTTGATAGGACAGAAAACATTGTGGGAAAAGGAGAAAATGCTGGTTACCAGCATTTTCTCCTTTTCCCACAATGTTTTCAAAAGGCTTCGTTCCCAGAGGCGTTAAAAGGCGGCATTGTGCAGTAAAGGGTTAAAAATGTCCCTTTTAAAATGGATTTCTACAAAAGCTGTTTACGGGAGGAGGATATGTAATGTATTCTATTAAGTTATTCATTAGTTGAGTTTTGGTACAACATACATGTAACTAAATATACAAGATCATTGTACTTGTTTCATTTTGATTACTCCTATTTCATCTGCTGCAAGTTTCTTACAGGAAGTAATGAGTATCTATAGCATCCATATAAAAGAAATATAAAGCTTGATCGATCATGTAAGAATGGTAGCCTTTAATGCTTTACCCTTTCCCAAACGACAAATTTTAGACCCTTCCAAACTGAAAGAGTTTGCCGACGACAATTTTAAATTTGATAAAAATGGCAGAAAGTTCTCAAAAAGGGTAAAAAACACTGTGGGAAAAGGAGAAATTGCTCGTTACGAGCAATTTCTCCTTTTCCCACAGTGTTTTCAAACAACTTGTATTGCAGACACGTGAAAACCAGGGCTTGTTTGGGAAAGGGTTAAAAGAAAAAAAAAGTTTCAGAATCTGTCAAATTCAACTTTGTCTTTGAAAGTATTGAAAAAACATTGTGGAAAAAGGAGAAAATGCTGGACTAGTCTAAATTTTTTTTGTCTAGTAAAGAATGAACTTACAAATGTTGTCACACAGTCCAATACCATTGGATATCAGGGTAATAATTATTGTCTACTTTACTACACAAAATGACATATACAGTTCAAAATAGAAAAGTTTTATTACACTTGTCTTGTAAATTGTGCATATTGTTGATGGTGGATTATTAACAAATGAATGAAAGCTTTCAGTATTGTTTAGTATTTATCCTTTAAAATTAGCCTTAACCTTTTACAGGATGACAAATTTTACACTTTTCTAAATTTAAAACACTTGGCCCTAAGGAAATAGCCTTTTGGAAACCTTGTGGGAAAAGGAGAAAATGCTGGTGACCTGCATTTTCTCATTTTCCCACAAGGTTCTCCCACTTTTACAGACAGTTTACAGCATTTAAATTAATTTGTTGTCTGCAAATCCTTTCAGTTTTGACCTAAAATTTGTTGTTTGGTAGAGTTAAAGAAGTTTTCAGCACAGAGGGGGTAATGTTGTAACCTCCCACCAAATGTCGATTAGAAATATTCACATATTTAGACATGTCCATATTTAAAGACATTGCAGACAAAGTAAACATGATTCAAATGTTGCAACATGTCATTGCAGAGCAGAAAACATTGGATAAGTCTAAAATTTTGTCCTCTGGTAAGGAGTGAACTCTTTACTACTCAACAAAATTTTAGAATTTCCTAAAATGAAAGCATTTTCAAACAGCAAAATACATGTGGATGAATTGATTGGATTTATCTCTGAAAGGTTAGAAAACATAGTGAGAAATGGAGAAAATGCTGATTACCAGCGTTTTCTCCTTTTCCTACAATGTTTTCAAAAGGCTTCTTCATAATTATAGAATGTTAAAACTTGTCATTGTGTGGTAAAGGGTTAACCTTTTACAAAACAGTCTCATGTGTTAATGTCCCTGAGGAATAAGGCATTTGAAAACATTGTAGGAAAATGAGAAAATGCTGGTAACACATGATTTCTCCTTATCCCATAATATTCTAAAAAGGCTCCCGGTGTAGACATGGTAAAACCCAAACTTGTTGGTTGAAGGGCTGAATAATACCATGGTCATTAAACTGATAGACTCTTAGGTGGGTGAATAAAACTGACTAATAGAATAAGATAGAAAATTATATCTTGTTTTAATGAATCATTGGACACTCAAAAGACAGAAAATCATTTCATTTAAATGTGATATGAAACATGCAACATATACATACATGTATATCTTAAAGCAACTGAAAATTGTCTGGCTAGTTTATTTGTATTCACCGACAAAATACGGCAACTCCACCAATGAAACAGATCATCAACTGCAGGTAACTTTTGCATACTGCAGCAGGCCATACTTAGCCCTATCCCATATGACAAGTTTCACACCCTTCCCAACGGAAGCATCTGCAGAGTTGTTTAACTCTTTACCACACAACAAAATTTTAGACGAGTCCAAATTGAAAGCGTTCACAGACAACAAATAAAATGGGGCACAAACCACAGTGTATGTCTTTGAGATCGTTGAAAACATTGTGGGAAAAGAAGAAAATGCTGGTAACCAGCATTTTCTTCCTTTCCCATAATGTTTTCAAAAGCCTTCTTCTTCAGGGTCACTAAAACTCGGGACTGTGTGGTAGAGAGTTAAAAATTTGGCAGTGGAACAATCAAACAGGGTGTAAAAGATTGTCAGAAAAGGAGAAAATGCTGTTTTTCCAGGAATGTTTTCAAAAGGCATCTTCCTTCAGGTTGTTGTAACACTGGATTGTTTGTTAAAGGGTTAAAACTAGTGTTGGGAAACTGGTTGATAATGCTAATTGATGATCGGTTAGAATCGAATTCTACTTCTGATGGGATAATTGATCATATAATCGGTTATAGAAGAATATCAAATTTGGGGTTTGGTTATGGGTTTAACTTGGGCAAATTAGGTTTAAAACATTCTTGGAAAAGGAAAAAGTGCACCTAACAAACAGGTTCTTCTTTTTCACATTTTTGAACGCAGGTTTGTTAAAAGATTAAAACAATTGTCTCATACAGTCGTTAAATTTGCTTCTTGAAAATGTTGGATTGCAGTGAGACTTTTTTCTTACCCGTATTTCAGTACGTCTTAGTGATTCTTCCCACATATTCTACAGAGAGCTCTACTTAGACCTAAATTATATTTCATCAGAGGCTCACCTTGTTTTAAATTATGAAAGACAAAATACTTTCACCCTTCAGATTTTGTTTTTGCACCTGGATGGGGATTAATATTTTGAGCTGTTTGACTGCGTCAGTAGCCATTTTCGTGTTTTCAGCTCATTAGAGTTGCATCCCTTGGTTGAGTTTGGCATCCCTTGGTTAAGCCCAGAGTTTTTCAGGTTAAGTCTGATGACTGATTTTTTTAATTTGTAACTGATCGTTGGCATCAGCAATGGTAAAACGGTAGTTAATCGATCTTTCCTTATCATCATCCCATCACTAGTTTAAAACACAGTAAACAATGTCTCCTAGGACAACAAAATTCATGTAATAAACTGAATAGCCATTACCACACAATACAAACAGAATATTGTGTTGTAGTAACTTTCCTGGTGCTTGTATTTAATTAGAGCAGAGTGAGAAAATTTGATATCGGGTGAGACAAAAGGTCTAGCGAGATGTCAAAATTTTCTTACGCAGCGAGAAGTAAATACAAGCATCAGGAAAGTTACACATAATATTCCTTTTATTATATACCTTCAACTTTCAATGACAAAATTTTGCCGTTCTTGCCATTTTATTCGTAAATTGGATCACAAAATAAAGCAAACAGTGTTGTAGTAGCTAGTAATGTCATTTTCATGAATGGTGGATAGAAATCATAGCGTAAATTTTGACCAATTAAATTGCAAATCAGTATGTATGTTTTCTGCATGTGAGGTACGTCATCAATACCATATTTGGAACCCTATTTCACCATGTGTAGATACAGACTTTTTTTCTGTCGTGTGTTATTTTATCTGCATGCATTTGCACCAGAAAAAATTCAAGTATATAATAATACGTTTTATCCACCCTTTCAAAAGGAGAGATCTTGTGTGAGCAACATTTCATTTGTCTACAAATGTTTTCAGTATAGGCAACTTATAAATTTTCTTTTCAGGTAAAAAGGTAATAGCTAATAGTATCAAACGACATACTGTATACACTAGCATGGGAGTTGGCTATGTCATATTAACTCTTTACCAAACAACAAAATTTAAATTTTAGGCTGGTCCAAATTGAAAGTATTTGCAGACGACAATTTAAATTTGGCTCGAACGATAGAATTTGTTTTTGATTGGGTAGAAAACAGTGGGAAAAGGAAAAAATGCTGGTTACCAGAATTTTCTCCTTTTCCAACTATGTTTTCAAAAGCCTTCTTTGTAAGTGTAGTAAAAACTCGGCATTGTGTGGTAAAGAGTTAATAAATGTTCAATATGAAATACAAGGAATATTTTTGGTAATTAAAAGGAACCACTTTCAGGTAAATAATTTAATTGACTAGGCTTTTTTTCTTTACATACCTTTGTATAGCAAGGTATTTTATAACTGTTGATACTAATATAAACACAAGAGGGCCATGATGGCCCTGTATCACTCCACTGGACCAGTTTTGACACCTGGGCTATAATTGATATAAGGCCATATGGTTTAGGACAAGAAGACTTTTAAAGTTTTCACTATATAAGCTTACGTAAAACTTGTGACCTGCAAGTTAGGGCCAATTTTGACCACAATTTTTTGTAGAGGTCCATTTGATGAAGCTATGTGCAAAATTTAATAGCTCTAGGCCATATAGTTTTAGGACAAGAAGATATTTTAAAGTTGTCACTATAGAAACCTATGTAAAACTTAAGAGCCCCGGGGCAGGGCCAATTTTGACCACGGGGGTATAATTTGAATGGTTTTTGTAAAGGTCTATTAGGTGAAGCTACATGCCAAATTTGGTATCTCTAGGCCTTATGATTTCAGACAAGAAGAATTTTAAAAATTTTCAATATTTTTCAGTCTTTGACCTTTGACCAACGGGGCGGGGCCAATTTGACCCTGAAGCTATAATTTGAAGGATTTTTGTTGAAGTGCATTAGATGAAAGTACATGCTAAATTTGGTAGCTCTGGGCCACATGATTTAGAACAAGAAGATATTTAAAATTTCACTATATAAACCTATGTAAAACTTGTGACCGTCGAGGCAGGGCCAATTTTGACCCTGGGGCTATAATTTGAAGAGTTTTTGTAGGGGTCCATTAGATGAAGCTACATGCCAAATTTGGTAACCCTAGGCCTTATGGTTTTGGACAAGAAGATTTTTAAAGATTTCCAATATTTTTCAGTTTTGTTGCCATGGCAACCACAGTTTTGATAGGAATCAAATTCTTTGAAGAGTTTCTGAAGAAGGCCATGCCAGGATGGTTTCTGTGAAGTTTCGTTAAAATCCGATTGGTTATTCCAGAGAAGAAGATGTTTGAAATAAAAGTTCACGCAAGCACGCACGCACATACGCATGACTGACACAAGGCCATAACATGAGCCCGCTGGCCTTAGGCCAGTGGAGCTAACTAGACCTAATAATCATTAATTCATAAACAAACATATTGATGCATCTTGTTGTAAGTCTAACAAACCCATTCCATATTGTACTCAAAATCTTCAGTCATAAAGGTTTTATTATAATAGACCTTAGACTGAAAAAATAAAGGTATCCAGGTTCTCCGAAAGGATCCAAATACAACTTAAAGCTATTTCTGCTAAAATATGTACACATGTAACAAAATGTATGGATCGAGTGGAACCCATGATTAGACTTTGTGCCATCTAAATTTGATCTATACTGTCTACAAAACCAACAGATGCATGCCTTATGGTCTTCATGTTTACTATGTTATGCATCAGGTGTCGCAAAAATCAGAGGAATTTCATATTGTCTTTTCCAAATGAAAATCCATGTTGGCCTTCTCTGACCAGTTGTCATGACAGTTAATTAAGGAACAATCACTGAACTAAAAAGCGAGGAACAATAACTGAACTATGTCAAAGGTTTTGCCTTAAGTTTGCCAAGGACTTTATTCAATTTTAACTCTTTACCAAACGACAAAATTTTAGACTTATCGAAACTGAAAGCATTTGCAGACGACAAAATGAATGCGACTTAAAAATTGAAAATTGTTTTGGGAAGGTTAGAAAACATGGTGGGAAAAGGAGAAAATGCTGGTTACCAGCATTTTCTCATTTTCCCACAGTGTTTTCAAAGTCTTCTTTCTTAGTGTCATTAAAAGTCGGGATTGTGTGGTAAAGGGTTAAAGCTTTGCTGGTAAATACATGTGTAAGTTTCTGCTGCAGGACATTAGTCTACTTTGGTCTAACAAATATATTTGATCTTTTATCAAACGATCCACCATGTTCTTATGACCACAAGTATCAAGTTTTCTTGTCTGGTAATGGCTTAACACTAGCAAAAGTATAAAATAATCACTTCTTAATGCACAAAAAAGAGATCTAAAACAACCATTTTCTGCATTTGCTGAAATGTTTTCTTTTTCCATATCCATACATAATTCATTCAAAGATGTTGAAAACAAATACATAATATAAAAGATGTACAGAAATACCAGTAATCTTTAGAGTGCCAAGCATATCTGCAACTGTTTTTGCTGAGCATTAATCAAGATCACACTGCATAGACATGGATCTACACTGTCTTATACCCAACATCTTGCTCATATAAGTAGTGAGGTTTAAGTTTTTAACTATTATTCTGGTCCTTTATGTAATTTATATATCCATTTGTCAATCTGGCACTCTAACAGTAAAACATAATTTAACAAAGAGACATACACAAAATTTGTTAAAAATACCTAACACCTTAAACTTATCACTTCTCATCATTGAACATAGACTTGCAGCTGTGTGGCTGATTGCATTAACATTTTCAGTCCTGGCATAAAACTGCTGATTTCGGAGAAATTTCCCTGGCTGACCATCTGTGTATAAACCCCAAGTCCAGTGTTGTAATCATACTGTTGTACACTTTGTACAATCTGATGTAAACCTTGTATCACTGAGGGAGACAACTGTAGAAACAAAACATACATGTCATTATTTCTCAAGATGATAGGTGTAGTTATATGTCTTTGGCACTTTACTACACAATCCTGAGTTTTAATGATCCTCAGGAAGGAAGCTTTTGAAAACATTGTGGAAAAAAGAAAATGCTAGTAACCAGCATTTTATCCTTTTCCCACAATGTGTTTCCATCCTTTCAGAGACAAATTTCATAATTTGAGCTACACTTAAATTTATCATCTGCAAATGCTCCCAGTTTGGATGGGTCCAAAATTTTGTCGTCCAGTAAAGAGTTAAACTGGTTTTTACTTTTCTTCTCAGCATTTTGAAACCAGAGAAAATAAAATCAGGCTTAAAAATCAATGTCTTTCATTGGAAAGGATTACTAGCACTTTTCACACAGCCTCCTCACCTAATCCCTTACCCAGTTAGCATAAGGTAAACCTGTGAAAACACAATTAAAAAATCAAAAGCAAGAGCACAGCATGTGGTTGCCAATCCTGGGCTGCTTGATTTTCAGTGAAAATTCCGAGTCAAAAAAAGGGCAAAACTCTGTCAAAAATACTTTGATGGTTACCTCTCTTGTTGTATGGGTTCTCCTTTTGATAATGAACAACTTGTCCAAGTTTGGAGCAAATATCTTCAATAATGACAAGAGATATTATAAAATGTCCAAGTTTTCGCACGACAACGCAGATATAGATGACGCAGACGATGCCAGCGCTATTACAATAACTCTATGTTTTCTTGGAAAACAGCCCAGCCACTAGTCTCACATAGTTTCATGATACAGAAGACATGTTCAAATCTAGGGTGCTTTACCCACTAAATTGTCTAAATTCAAGGGAAAATAATTCTTCAATGCTTTAACTTTTTACCAAATGACAAAATTTGAGACGCATCCAAACTGAAAGCACGTGCAGACGACAAATAAAAAGAGGCTAAAATCAAAATATCTGTCTTTGATAGGGTAGAAAACATTGTTGGAAAAGGAGAAAATACTGGTTATTAGCTTTTTCTCCTTTTCCACCATGTTTTCAAATGCCATCTCCTTCAGGGTTGTTAAAACTCGGGATTGCTTTATAAAGGCCTAAAGAAGACATGTGAGCATTGACAGATGGGCAAGCTAATTGTACAATACCACTTGTAGCATTTGTTTTGCTAATGTCAAAACCTTCCAATGATACATATATTCAATTTTTTGTGATGAAATGAGTGAATCATTTCAATAGCCGCGATAACTGATAAAAAGAAAACCTACAAATTAGTTCTCTCCTATACTTATGTTGTCTACTTACTGAATTTTCCCTCAATCTGTCATATAAGGCTTCAAGTTTCCTTGTCACATCATCCAACTTTCTTTTCATTTGCTATAAAAACACACACAAAAAAAAGAATGAGCAACAGGATATAAAACAAGTCAAGGTTGCACTATCAGATATTCACAAATAAATTTAACTCTTTACCAGATGACAAAACTTTGGACTCAAGTCTAAAAGGACATACATACAACAAAAATAAATATCATTTGACTTCAAAAGGGTAAAACATTACCAGCATTTTCTCCATTTCCCACAATGTTTTCAAAAGCTTTCTTTCTCAGGATTGTTAAAAACTGGGATTGCATGATATTAGCTTAACTAGGCACTAAGTTTTAACTTATTTATTTTACATTTAAAGCAAAACAATTTCTAACAATTAATAATTCTGGATAACTGCTGGAATATGAACAAGTACTTTTCCAGTGATGCAAATGGTTCCAAAGGTTGACCCAGCTCATTACAGGATTCAAACACAGAACCCCTGATGTGAGAAACGAATGCTCTACCTCTGCTCCTCTGTATCCCAAGGGGCACAGTATTCTGTCTTGAAAAAGTATATCTTGTATTTCTTGAAAGGAAATAGATCTATTCATTTCAGCAGGATACAAATTAGATGTAATAATGATGTCATGAATGAAATTGACTACATCATAAAATATGACATTTAGGTGCAGAAAATTCATTCATGTTCTGTAAGTATCCATGGTATAAGACAAATAACTCTTTACCAAACGACAAATTCTAGACTGTTCTAAATTGAAAGCATTTGCAGACAGCAAATTAAAGGTGGCCTAAATTTTGAAATTTGTCCTTGATAGGGTAGTAAACATTGTGGGCCAGCATTTTCTCCTTTTCCCACAATGCTTTCAAAAGGCTTTTTCTTCAGGGTTGTTAAAAGTCGGGATTGTGTGGTAAAGGGTTAAATATCGCATAGGAATTATTGCGTGGATATTTGGTTAATTGAAAAATGAAATACTCAGAAACATAATGATTAGTTTGATTAGGCACTGTATTTCTCACACACAAAACAGCAAAAATAAACTAGAATAACTATCACTAAAGGTGATAAATACCCCCGCCCCTATATTTCATGTCACAGGGGCAATAACTCTGCAATGTCAATTTAGGGGCAATAACTCCGTAATCATTAGGCCAACACTCATGAAATTTGTGCTTTGCACATCTACTGCTCCTGGTGAATATCATGACGAATATCAAGTGAATAAGACTTAAACTGAAGGAATAGTTCTCTGGACAAGAAGTTTTGAGTAAATTCAGGGGTAATTAATTTGGCAAACATTTGAGAAAAATGCATCTTGAACCTCTACTGCTACTGGTGAATATTTATGCAAAGTATCAATTTAATTGGACACAAAACTAAATGAGTGTAAAAAAGTGTAGACCATGATCTGACAATATGTCTGAGACACAGCGGCTGCTCTGGATCCACGCTTGTTGCAAATGTCCAAAGGTGCCTTTTTGCATAATGTTGGCCAAATATACATATGACAGAAAAGACCTCCTTAAAGTGAATCAGACAGAAAGTGTTGGAGGAGTTGTCCGGACAAGCATTTTTAAGTCAAATCAGGGGCAATAACTCAGTAATTCTTGATGGAATTTTAACAAAATGTGTGTCTTGAACATCTACAACTCCAAATGGACACTTCTGCCAAGTATAAAGCGAATCGAACTGAAATTGTAGGAGGAGTTGTCCGGACAAGCATTTTAAATGTGAATCAGGGGCAATAACTCAGTAATTCTTCATAGAATTTTCACGAAAGTTACGTCTTGCACATCTACAACTCCTAATGAACACTTATGCCAAGTTTAAAGTGAATCAGACAGAAACTGTAGGAGGAGTTGTCCGGACAAGCATTTTTAAGTCAAATCAGGGGCAATAACTCAGTAATTCTTGATGGAATTTTTACAAAATGTGTGTCTTGCACATCTACAGCTCCAAATGAACACTGATGCCAAGTTTAAAGTGAATCAGACAGAAACTGTAGTTGTCCGGACAAGCATTTTTAAGTCAAATCAGGGGCAATAACTCAGTAATTCTTGATGGAATTTTTACAAATTGTGTGTCTTGCACATCTACAGCTCCTAATGAACACTTCTGCCAAGTTTAAAGTGAATCAGACAGAAACTGTAGGAGGAGTTGTCCGGACAAGCATTTTTAAGTCAAATCAGGGGCAATAACTCAGTAATTCTTGATGGAATTTTTACAAAATGTGTGTCTTGCACATCTACAGCTCCCAATGAACACTTCTGCCAAGTAGCAAGGGAATTGGATTGAAACTGTAGGAGGAGTTGTCCGGACAAGATTTTGCGGACAGACCGACCGCCCGACCGACCGCATGACCGACCGACCGACCGACAGGCTGATTCCAGTATACCCCCCACAAACTTCGTTTGCGGGGGTATAACTAGAGCTATCACTAAAAGTGATAATACCCCCCACCAGCTCCTTGTCACAAAACAGCTATTTGTCACAGAATGCAGAATGGTTTCGTAAAAAAATACGAGTTGAAAAAAAAAGTGGGAAAAGAGTTATGGTACTTGTAAACTGCGCTTCTCATTAATGTGGTCTATCTGTATATGAAGTTTGATGTCACTAGCTTAAATGATTCAGAAGTTATGCCCCGGACAAATATCCAAAGTTAAAACTTACAAAGGGCAATAACTCGAAAAATAAATGGAATAGAGTTATGGTTCTTGTACACTGCACTTTGCCTTATAGTGATCTATCTGTGTGTGAAGTTTGAAGTCATAAGCTTCTATACTTCGGAAGTTATGTCCTGGACAAAAATCCAAAGTTAAAATTTACAAAGGGTAATAACTCAAAAAATAAATGAAATAGAGTTACTGTTCTTGTACACTGCACTTCTCCTTAATGTGATCTAACTTTGTGTGAAGTTTGAAGTTCCTAGTTTCTATACTTTGGAAGTTATGCCCTGGACAAAAATCCTTAGTTAAAATTTACAAAGGGCAACAAGCTTAAGGGGAGATAATTCGGCAACCAATGGCAGCAAGGTCGTGAAAATTGCACATGCACAATTTCATATGTACCCAAACATTGTGTAAATTTCAGTGCAGTACTTGAAAAACTGTAGGAAAAAAGCTCCGGACAAAATTGTGTCTACAGACGGACGGACGGACAGACGGACGGACGGACAGACGGACGGAGAGCCATGGCGATTCCAGTATACCCCCCTCCACTTCGTTGTGGGGGTTATAATGGGCCATGCTCTGGCAAAAGGGTTAATGCATCACCGTGATGCATGATTCCTATCATGCCATGACATAATTATGAATAAACAAGAGGGCCATTGGCCCTAAAGCGCTCACCTGAGTACAGTCATCTACAGCTGAAAAAGCTGAAGAGATCCTGGTTTTGATGATGTAAAAAACATGAGTGTAAGTGACGTACTTTTTGAACCAATGTGACTAGATTCCCAACTTGTCCAAGATATCATTAAAACAAACATTCTGACCAAGTTTCATGAGCATCAGACTGAAAATGTGGCCTCTACAGTCCACACAAGGTATTTCTAAGATTTGGTCCAGTGACCTACTTTTTCAACAGATGTGACCCTCTTTGAAACTTGTCCAAGATATCATCAAGGCAAACTTTCTGACCAAGTCTCATGAGAATCAGGCTGAAAATGTGGCCTCTGGAGTGCACACAAGGTTTATCTAAGGCTGGATCATGTGACCTACTTTCTGCCCCAACATGACCCACTTCCACAATTGTCTGAGATATCAACAAGATAAACATTCTGACCAATCTTTATCAGAAGGTTTTCTTAAGATTTGGCCCAGTGACCTACTTCTTCAGCTGATATGACCCAATTTCAAACTTGTCTGAGATATCATCAAGACACAATCTGACCTAGTTTTATGAGTATCCAACTAAAAATGTGGCCTCTAGGGTTTTAAAAAACTCTAAGGTTTTTATAAGATTTAGCCTAATGACCTACCTTTTCACCTGACTTGATCCAATTTCAAATTTGTCCCAGATATTATCAAGACAAACATTCTGACCAGGATTCAGGACTATCAGGCTGAAAATATGGCCTCTAGAGTGCACACAAGGTTTTTCTTAGATTTAGTCCAGTGACCTACTTTTTGACTTGACATGACCCAGTTTCGATCTTGTCTGAGATATTACCAAGACAAACATTCTGACCTAGTTTCATAAGTTTCAGGCTGAAAATGTGGGCTCTAGAGTGCACACAAGGTTTTTCTAAGATTTAGCCCAGTGACTTACTTTTTGACCTGACATGACCCATTTTCGGACTTGTCCAAGATTATTATCAAGACAAACACTCTGAGCAAGATTCATGAGTATCAGGCTGAAAATATGGCCTCTAGAGTGCACAAAAGGTTTTTCTTAGATTTAGCCCAGTGACCTACTTTTTGACAAGACATGACCCAATTTCGAATTCGTCCCAGATATAACAAGACAAACATTCTGACCAAGTTTCATGAGTATATGACTGAAAATGTAGCCTCTAGAGTGCACACAAGGTAATTGTTTACTCCTGGACAACAGATGACTCACAACCGATGCCGGACACAACACAATCACAAAAGCTCACCTTGAGCACTTTGTGCTCAGGCGAGCTAAAAATAGCCACTTTTTAAATCAACCGACTGAATCATAAGGTAGAATGGTCCTTGCATACAGAAAATTGACCAAAAGCAAAAAGTTTCAGCCCAGGTCAGCCTGCTCGGACTGCGCAGGCTGACCTGGGTCGATACTTTTCGCAGATGCATTAAGCCCCCTTTTAACAGAGCATGGCTCAAATGAATCAGATCATGAGATGGAGCATGATATTCAGCTCTCAACCATATAGCTTTCACTGGAACAGTAATTCTCAGCTTGGAAAGTACTTACAGCATTGTTTGCTCTAGCTTGACAACTATGTACAAGATTGTCAAATATATCTTGTAGGACTTTATGCTCCGCTGGAACTGGTGGTTTCACAACCTCCTTCACTGGCTCTGGTTCAACAGGCTGGCAAATACAGGACAAACACTGCAGTCATGACCTCCAGCAGACAGTTTTTTTAATCTTTCACCAAACCACTTTTGAAACCTTTATAGCATAAGGAACAAATTCCCAAGGGGTTGTTAAAATGAGGGCTTGTTTGGAAAACATGTTGAGTAACCTCATTATAAACCACTGTTCCTTATTCTTTTAGTTTCTACACAAAATTTCTTATTCAGTCCATGCCGAAAGCATTAGCAGCAAACAATCGGTACTCAATGATGGGATATGTTTTTGAAATGGCAGAAAATGTTGTGGAAAAATGTGTCCTAACCCTTTACCAAACAATCCCATATTAAATGACCTTTAGAAAAGTTTGTTGTAAACATTGTGGAAAAAAGAGAAAATGCTGATTACCAACATTTTCTCCTTTTACAACAATGTTTTCAAAAGTTTTTCCCAAGGGTTGTTAAATAGTTGGATCACTTGGCAAGGGTTTAAACATCCTACCAATATACTAATTTTTGACTAAATATCAGCTTTAAACCTCCCTAAAAATAAATGGCTAAAAAAGCTGTTTAAGTGAAAAAAATTACTGCATCTAACTTGTTTTTCTCAAAATTATTGCATATTATGACTCACTTTTTTCTGAAAAAAAGTTTGTAACAGATGACACCTTTTCCCATGTTGGAAAAAAAATATATTGTCATAAATTGTAATGAACATTTATAATTTTACAATCCTCCATAACACTATGATACATAAGTACATCATAATTAACTTATGTCTACATTTTGATTTCCATTACCTATCATATTTTCAGATTGCAAGATATAAAGGTGTATTTTCACCTATCGTTCAGTTCTAAGTCAAAATTCCAAAGCAAATATAATTTTATCACAGAACTTTAAATAATCTGACTAAAATGTAGATGTTATCTAAAACAAACCTATACAACAGTCCAAAATACCTTTTCCACTGTATAGAACATTATGGCGTTCACAAACTCCTTTGATGTATTCACATTTGGCTCTTTCCATCAAATCCCCAAAATACGTGTTTTTTTATAAAAGAAACATAACAACAGTCTGCATTTCTCTGTGGTTGGATCAGGTCTCATTGCGTGTGTAAAGAGGTTTGCACTGGATTTGACCTTTGGTCTCATCCGATATCCTCCTCTATACGCATGAAACTCCCACCTGATCCAACAAAACAGAAATGCAGACTGTTGTAAGGTTCCATTTACATCTTGGCCAATCAAATGGCAAGTATTGGGCTTCAGAATTACAAAAACCTTTGGAACTGATAACAAATGTGTCTCTGACCTTCACATCAAATAAAGAGTTAACAAGAACAATCTTTGTAACAGTCAAGGAAAAAAAATGCATACAATGAAAAAGAAAAATAAAAAATAGAGTAGATTAAGAGCAAAGCTTTAACTGCAGATTGCTAAATAAATGAGATGGACAAAGGAGCCCAACTCTTCAAAGGTGCTGAGCTGGGGTTCTGCAGTGACTTGCAAAACAGCACTTCAATGTGACCAATACCTCCAGAAGGAACTGGTCTCAGAACTTCCTGGATTCAAGTCTAATGCCTCAGACCCCTTCAAAAGTGCTTAAATGGAACTATGTGTGCTAAAAGTTACAAAAACGTTATCAAGCATAAAACTGACAGTTAGTGCCATAGATGGTGAAACTAAAACTTGGGAGATCTAGTGCTTATCAATTTTCTCAAATCATTTTTCATTTTACATGGGTTAAGATACATGGAAAAAAGATATACACAATAAAAATTGGTAAAAAATTTGCAGTCAAACTGGTTTGTATTGGAGTTTAATGCCATTTTAACAGCTCTGGTCATATCATGGCGGTCAATGACACACCATGTGTTTCCTGGCTTTCTCACACCAGTACTGACACAACTTTCTTTCCAAAGCCACTGACTTGTTTTCTCACATGCATTAGAGGTGTGAGGCAAAAAATCGCTGTAAAGAAAGTTTGCCTCAACTGGGTATCAATCCTGCAACCACCAGGTCACAAGTCAGATAGGCTAACCACTGAGCTACCCGAGCAGCTTGCAGTCAAAGCTTTTGATGAATATCCAATGAATGAATGTTGCGTTATGGAGGATCAACAGTATGGGTCATTTGGTGCCTGATAAATGACCAAAACAAATGGCAGTGGGGAAATCCATGTTCCTCTTCAAACCGTTTACCACACAATCCAGATTTCTACTAGTTTAAAGGCAAGTTTCAGCATCTGAGTCACCTTTGCTATGTCGTCTGCAAAGGCTTTGAATTTGGACATGTCCAAAATTTTGTCATGTAGTAGAGTTAAGACTAGATATGCTTTCATCACACTAACTTCCATTATCCCCAACATAACTGACCTGATGATGTTATAATCCCACAATCCTTTGCCAAAGTCTATCATTCTTTTTTTTCTAACATTTTCTTACTAACTCTTTACCAAATGACAAAATTTTGGACTGGACCAAACTGAAAGCATTTGCAGCCGACAAATCAATGGTGGCTTAAATGGCGATTTATGTATTGGACAGGATAGAAACGTTGTGAGAAAAGGAGAAAATGATGGTTTCCAGCATTTTCTGCTTTTTCAACAATGTTTTCAAAAGCCTTCTCTTTCAGGGTCGTTAAAACTTGGGATTGTGTTGTAAAGAGTTAATTATGGATTACCCTTTAACTCTTTACCACACAATCCCAACTTTTAACGACCCAGTGAAAGAAGCCTTTTGAAAACATTGTGGGAAAAGAAGAAAATGCTGGTAACCAGCATTTTCTCCTTTTCCCACAATGTTTTCTACCCTTTCCAAAACAAATTTCAATATTTCAATCACATTTATTTTGTCGTTTGCAAATGCTTTCAATTTGCACCAGTCTGAAATTTTGTCGTTTGGTAAAGAGTTAAACTACTGGCCAATAGTTTGGTTCCATAGTAGTTTTGAAAATTTGGTAGGGTGATGAAAATTTCCCAAAATACTCCATGTTCATTTCTTTTACTCTTTAACCAAACAAAAAAAATTTAGACTTGTCCAAGTAGAGAACATTTGCAGACAACACAATTCAATGTAGTTCACATGATTGGATATGTCTTTGAATGGTGAGAAAACAATGTGGGAAAAAGACAAAGAGCTGGTTACCCATCTTTTCCTACAGAACTTTTTAAACACAGATTTGTGTGGTAAAGGATTAAATGTTGTTTTTGTGCAGCTTCCATCAGTATTTCAGTTAAACCATGGACCCAAATGCTAACTTATCTATGCCTTTCCTGTGTATCACTAGTGCTGAGCTGGGACTCTGCAGCATCTTGCCCAAGAACAATCCAATGTAGCCAGCACAAGTGGAAATAGAGGAAATGAAATCTGAAATTCCTGGACACAAATGCCTTAAATGAACTAAAGCAAATTATATACTTCGATTTATTTGATTGGTTGATTGGAAGGTGTTTTATGCCATTTCAATTATTTCAGCAGTGTCAACTCACATATTCAAATATGTCCTAGGTTTCACCAGTACTAAAGTAGGGTGCTGAGGAGTCTTTGCTTAAGGATATGAAAACCCCAGGGCTTCCAGTGAGGATCAAAACCAACCTCCCACGTTAAATCCTACATCTTCACCAATGAGCCACACAAGAACCCCTTTTCAGCAACTTAAGATGTGATTGCTTTTATTAGGTTGTAAAGGCAAGGGACAAGGGGTGGGGTTGAAATCTAAGTATTAAGAATAGGAAAGAAAAGACATGGACTCTCACCTTTGGTTTGGGTTCTGTATTAGTGTAAGCAGGCTGTGGTGCAAGAGAGCTGAATTTCTGACAGGAAAGAGAGAAGAATTAAATGCACAACACAAGGTATTGCAGTTTAAAGTCTATTGTATATTTGTTACAAATAAAAATATGAATACTGATGTATTAGATACAACAATGTATTCTAACCCTACATGGTCACCAAATACCGGTAGTCTGTTTCAAACCTTTACCAGTCAATCCTGTGCTTAAATTCTTTACCACACAACAAAATATTAGACACATCCAAACTGAAAGTAGTTGCAGACATAAACTTAAATGTGAGATCTTTCTGTGAAAGACTGAAAAACATTGTGAGAAAAGAGAAAGTACTGGTTACCAGCATTTTCTCATTTTCCCACAAGGTTTTCAGAAGGCTTCTTGCCTCAGGGTCGTTAAAATTTGGGATTGTGTGGTGAAGGGTTAAACAATCCTTAAAAAGAAGGCTACTGAAAACATTGATTGAAATGGAGAAAATCCTGTAACTAACATTTTTTGTATTTCCCAAAATATTTTCTACCTTTTGAAAAACAAATGTTTTCATCTGAACTGCATGTCCCCTGCAAATGCTATCAACTTGGACAAGTCTTAAATTTTGTTTTTCGGGGAAGAGGTTAAACATGCCAAGAGTACAACATAAATTATCTAAAGGAAAGGACATTTCCTGAATGAAACAATGAGAAAAAAAATCTGTCCTGTAGACAAGCTTGTTAGAAGCACTTGTCTACAGAAGTGTTGCACAATATTATCACTGTGTGCAAATTGAATGAAGAGAAAAAGTGGAAAAATTATCACAACTAGTGCAAAGGCTTAACCCTTTACCACATGACAAACTTAAGGAAAGCATAAAGGAAAGCATCTGCAAGCAACTAATGAGGGTGGCTGAGATGATGGAATTTTTCCATCAAAGAGTAGAAAACACTGTGGAAAAAGAACAAGAAGGACTAGCATTTTATTCTTTTTCCACATTTTAACTCTTTACCAAACTACAAAATTTCTGCCTTGTCCAAATTGACAGCATCTGCAGATGACAATTTAAATGTGGCCCAAATAATGGAATTGTCTTTGATAGGACTGAAAACATTGTGGGAAAAGGAGAAAATGCTTGTTAACACCATTTTCTCCTTTCCCCACATTGTTTTCAAAAGGTTTCTTCCTCAGGGTTGTTAAAACTCAGGATTGCGTGGTAAAGGGCTAAAAAGCCTTCTCTTTTGGGGTCATTAAAACTTGGGATTGTGCAGTAAAAGGTTAAAACAACTATTTTGGTTTTACTGTTTTCAGTCTGTCTTCAATTAAGAAAAATATCTCAAATGCATGTCAGCCTATATGTTAATATAACTGTTAGCTAAGCTATATGAAAGGAAAATTATGCAAACATAATAATGAGTGTTCATCTTGTTAAGGAAAGGATCTATATATTAAAGAAAGACAAAAAAAGAATTTGACAAGCAATTATACAACTCACAAATTTGAAAGGTCTTAACCCATTTTTCCCATGTCTCAATTTTTTGTTAGTATTTTATGCCTTTTTGATTTATATCATGGCATACAATTCACCTATGTATAGATTCTTGCTGACATTATTTTTTGCCTATTTGATTTATATCATGGCACACAATTCACCTATCTATAGATTCTTGGTGACATTCATCCCAGCCACTGACTTAATCAATTTTCTCTGAAAGAAATTTGGCTATAGCAGGATGCAAGCTAACTAAATTACTTATACCATTCCCTTGTAAATGAAGGTTAAGCCATTATTACTACCTGACAGATTTAATCCTACACAGACTAGAACCCGTAAAAATTCACAGCATGTGATTGTGAAAATACCCTTGTAAACGGAATAAAATCTAAACGCACAAGTTTCATTGAAATTTTTTTTAACACTCTTGTAACATACACACAACAGTAAAATCAGCTCTTTACCAGACAACAGTATTGTAGACTGGTTTGGTTTATTGGAGTTTAGTGCCATTTTAACAGCTCAGGTCATATCATGGCTGTCAGCAACGCACCCATATGTTTCCTGGCTTTCTCACACCAGTACTGACATAACTTTCGTTCCAAAGCCACAGACTTGTTTTCTCACATGCATCAGAGGTGAGAGCCGAAAATCGCCAGAAAGAATGTTTGCCTCAACCAGGTATTGATCCAGGTCACAGGTCTGATACACTAACCACTGAGCTACCCGGGTGGGCTTTGTAGACTGGTCCATAGTGAAACCATTTGCAGATGACAAATTAAATAGGGTGCAAATGATGGGATTTTTTCCTTGATAGCATTGACAATGTGGTGAAAAAAAAAGAAAATACTGATGGTCATCATTTTCTCCTTTTTTGGCCATATTTTAACAAGTTATCTTGGTTTGGGCCATTAAAATATAGGATTATTTGTTAAAGGCTTAAAGTATATCATAAGATAAAAGAAAGTATTCCGACACCGATTTACTGATGACCTACATTCATGACCTTAACAACTTTGAGGAATAAGGCTTTTGAAAGAATTGTTGGAAAACAAGAAAATGCTGGTAACGAGTAAAGTAACCAGGGTCAGCTCTGTACTGTATTCTCTAACACTTTACAAAACAATCCAATGTTTTATCAACCCTTTAGACGGACTTTTGAAAACATAGTGGGAAAAGCTGAAAAGGCTGGTAACCACGCTTTCTTCCAAGTCATCAACTTTAGCCCTTTACCAAACAATCTGTGTTTTAATGAACATGTGGATGAAGGTTTCTGAAAACATTGTGGTAACCAGCATTTTTTAATTTTTCCCACAATGCTTCCTACCATTTCAGAGACAAATGTTATCATTTTACACACATCTATAAAATATCTAGGTGGGTAGAGAATTTACTCAGTAATATTTCAGGAGGTAACTGTGTACATAGAGGACTGGTGACAAATATTATACAAACCATTAATGGTTGACCAAAGAATGTCAACTACAACATAAGTGTTGATTGTGAGATAAAACTTATCCCTTCAATTGAAAAATGAAAGTTTGCATCATAATTTCCTTCAATAAACAATAAAACACAATTTCACACAAGTACATCAAAAATCATAAAATGATTCAGACTATGGGTGTTTGCATGTTATGATTGTTGCCTGAACAAGACAACAAATGTACACATGATAGTTCAGTTTAAGTTTTGCATTTGCAAAATAAGATATTTTTGATATTCCAATGATAAACAAGAGGGCCATGATGGCCCTGTATCGCTCCACTGGCTTATAAACCACGAAGAAAAGTCTTCACTATATAAGCCCTTATAAAACTTTGACCTCATGGCTACAGTCTGACTAAATGGGGAATATTGTATTAGAAGAATAACATGCCAAATGTGGGAGTTCTTGGCCTTATGGCTGGTAACAAGATGGTTTCTGAACTTTTCACTCCATAAACCCATGTAAAACTTGTGATCCCTGGTGCAGGGCCAAACTTGATCCTGGAGCTGTAACTTGGGCCCTCTTTGTAACTGTCCACTAAATAATGCTATAATTATATGCAAAATTTGGTAGCCTAAGCCTTATGGCTATGTACACCAAGATTTAAAAGTTTTCCCTATGTAAGCCTATGTAAATCTTGTGAACCCCCCCCTCCAAGTATGAGGCCAAATTGACCCCAGGACTATACTTTGGACACTTTTGGTAGACTCCAACTAGATCAAGCTAAATGCCAAATTTGGTAGCTCTAGGCCTTATGGTTTCAGACAAGAAGATATTTAAAGTTTTCTCTATATAAGCCTATGTATAAAACTTGTGACCCCTGGGGAAGAGCCAATTTTGACCCCAGGGCTATAATTTCAAGAAACATGATAGAAGTCTACTACATAAAGCTACATGCCAAATTTGGTAGCCCTATGCCTTATGGTTTCAGACAAGAAGATTTTTAAAGTTTTCTCTATATAAGCCTATGTAAAACTTGTGACCCCTGGGGCAGAGCCAATTTTGACCCCAGGGCTATAATTTGAAGAAACATGATAGAGGTCTACTACATAAAGCTACATGCCAAATTTGGTAGCCCTATGCCTTATGGTTTCAGACAAGAAGATTTTTAAAGTTTTCTCTATATAAGCCTATGTAAAACTTGTGACCCCTGGGGCAGAGCCAATTTTGACCCCAGGGCTATAATTTGAAGAAACTTGATAGAGGTCTACTACATAAAGCTACATGCCAAATTTGGTAGCCCTATGCCTTATGGTTTCAGACAAGAAGATTTTTAAAGATTTCCAATATTTTTCAGTTTTGTTGCCATGGCAACCAGAGTTTTTGAAGGAATCAAATTCTTTCAAGAAATTCTGAAGAGGACCATGTCAGGATCATTTCTGTGAAGTTTCGTGAAAATCGGATGGGTAGTTTCAGAGAAGAAGATGTTTGAAATAAAAGTTAACGCACGCACGCACGCACGGACGGACGGACGGACGCACGGACGGACGCACGACGGACACCGGGCCATGACATAAGCCCGCTGGCCTTCGGCCAGTGGAGCTAAAAATGACATCTAAAAAGTTAACCCTGACATGAATTTTCTGCCAGATATCCACATCTAATAATGACTGGTGTCAAATCAGTTGTATAAAAAAAAAAAAAGGTTTCTCTAATCTGCTGCAGGCAAACCAATTAATTCTTTACTACACAATCTCAACTTTTAACAACCCTTTCCGAAACATTTGGGAAATATTGGGGCAAAGGTAACCAGCATTTTCTCCTGTTCCCCCAATTTTTAATACCTTTTCAATAACAAATCAATATTTGCAACACATTTATTTTGTTGTCAGCAAATGCTTTCAATTTGGATGTGTCTAAAATTTTGTTGTTTGGTAAGAGTTAATTACATAAGTTTCACATACACTAACCATTCTACATATCATGTTTAATCTAAGGCAAGAAATCTCATTTTCTGTATCAGCAACATCAGACCGATTGCAAAGGAATTCATAATAGCAAAATTAGAATGGCTGCTGAAGGGAGGCCTTGATGAATACATATGACGCAATACATTGTCTACCTATTAACTCTTTACCAAACGACAAAATTTTAGACTTGTCCAAATTCAAAGCATTTGCAGACAACAAAATAAATGTGACTCAAAGGTTGATTTTTGTTTTCAAAAGGGTAGAAAACATTGTGGGAAAAGGAGAAAATGCTGGTTACCAGCATTTTCTCCTTTTCCCACAATGTTTTCAAAAGGTTTTTTCTGTAGGATCGTTAAAATTCAGGATAATGTGGTAAAGGGTTAAGATGTGAATCTTTGTAAATATTCATTTGTTAGTCTAAATGTTGTAAAAAAGAACAATAAGAGGGTGCATTTTAAAACTGCATTATGGTTTAACAGCATATGCTTTTCTATATACAACACATACACAGAATGACTGTAGCGCTTAAAATTTTCATCCTACCTGGGGCTCAGGTTGGTATTCCTGTGGGTTATATATATTCCCATAAGGGGCACCTGGGGGTCCTTGATCATTCATACCCTGGGCACCATATATTGGGTTTGTAATGGGGGCTACATCTGTGGGTACTTGAGGCTGGAATTAAAAGCATACATGTATTTCTAGTTAATCCTTTCTTTGTTTAGTGTTGACACATTTTTTCATCAGTATTTCACTTTATATGCAACAGAGGTTTGTACACCACTCCACACATTCCTGGACTTTCATAACCCTTTACCAAGCAATCCTGAGTTTTAACCACCCTTGAAAGAAGGCTTTTGAAATCACTGAAAACTGAGGAAGACTGACTGCCTACCAGTTCATCAGACAAAATCAAAGCTAATTTCACACTCGTTAAAAACTAACCAAATCATGGGCCCACATCTCAAGGAAAGCTGAAAGAATTTTCGTTTGTATTGACAACACTGGTGAAGGAGGTAAAATTGTTTTTCTCTACAATGATCAAAACTGCTGTCAACTGCACTGCAAGGTTATATTTTCTACAGTACAAAAAGGAGCATCTTCTTGTAAGGAGCAACTTGTCACTTTCCTGCAACATTTTCCATGATGTTGAAAAATGTTCTTGCTCATTACCTTTAACTCTTTACCAACCAATAATATTTTAGACTCTCCAAACTGAAAGCATTTGCAAACAACAACAAATTAAACGTAGCTGAAATGATAGTAATTATACATGGAACCTTGTGGGAAAAGGAGAAAATGTTGGTTGGGTTATTACAACTTGGGATTGAGTGGTAAAGAATTAATTTTTTTTGTTCTTTGTGTAATTTTCAATAGCTTTTCTGAGGGGATTACAATATGATGAAAAGTGATCATTTGTATTTTCAGTGTTCTTTTTCAAAATTTAACCCTTTACCAATTCCTGTGTTATTACAACCCTGAAAAAAAAAAAAAAAAAACTTTTGAAAACATCATGGGAAAAGGAGAAAATGCTGGTAAGCATTTTCTCCTTTTCCCATAATGTTTTCCACCCTATCAAATGCAATCCTTTGCGACATATTAAATTTCTTGTTGGCAAATGCTTTGGATTTGGACATATCTAAAATTTTGTTGTTTGGTAAAGGGTTAAGCAACTTATCTTATTACCATAGATTTTTCTTTCCTAACCACCATTGGTGGATCATTCCATGCTGTTCCAGGTTTGTGGTCCTGATATGAGGTTAGAGCTGGCTGTGGCTGATTAGTGACCGGCTGCTGTGGCGCAAAAGGACCACCTATCATAAAAATAGATTTGTAATTTATAAAGTATCCCAAAGATATGTGCATTCATCACAATCCTTTTTCAAGTAAAATAGAATTTTTTGTAAGAGGATTGACTGCATTGTTCTCCTAGGCAGGATGCAATATCTCCTGGGCAGGATGCAATATTTATACAAACAATATACAAACATGTGTCAAAATCTGATATGAAAAAGTAAACAAATGTAGATGTTAATCACCATTCCCATACCTTGAGTTAGTAGCTATGCAGTGTCATCTATACACAGCTGAGGCTAAATGACACCTTCAGCACAAGCCCATATACATTGGCCACTGTGTGTGAATTGTGCATTTTCAACTAAACTTGATCCGTAACAAACTTAGCAAACAATTGTAGACGAAAAGCAAGATAGTACAATACTCTTTTATGTATATATTTTGAAACCAAATCCATACCACAAGGATGACCCACCAAATTTTGTAAGACATTTCGGACATTTTTTGGAGAATTTGTCATTTTATATCTTGCATTTACTTCATTAATAAAGTTTGTGACAACACCTAGGTACAAGGTAGGTTGTAAATCTAGTCTACAACACATTAATCAAATTTATAAACTTGTGTATTGCTGGCTGGATATAATTGGTCACAACTCTAATAATGTGTAAGAAAGAAAACAATTTCACCAAAGAAATTTGAAACATACAGAGTAATTTACAGAGTAATTTACAGAGTATACAAAAACTTACCTGGTGTTGAATTTGGGTAAGCATTGGTTGGTGATCCTGACGGCTGACTGTTTGGCGTCATGTAATTGCCACTAGAATTAAGGAAAACAGAATCTTTAATGTTTGATGTGAACTGAAAATCTACAAACTTGTTGTCAATGGGAAAATAAATCTATACGGACACAATATCCTTCATCTTTGACTACCCTTGCAAACTTCTATCCCTATACAGGTTGTTTTAAGATCTACCTGAAAAAAATGCAAACTACAGTATGGTTAAATATTTGAAAGAAAGGAAAATATTGTTTTTTTTTTCATTAGTAGGAATGGAAAAGGAGCAACTAGACTTTACAATTCCCAAATTTTACTCCATGTTTTATAAAGCTGTAAACTGCAGGGGTATCACATATCATGTTTATGGAATGTTTAGTAAAGGGTTAACTCTTTACCAAATGACAAAAATGTAGACTTGTCCCAATAGAAAGCTTTTTCAGACAAAAATTTAAATGAAGCTCGAATGATGTAATTTGTCTTTGATAAGGTAGAAAACACTGTGGGAAAAAGGAGAAAATGCTGGTAACCAGCATTTTCTCCTTTTCCCACAATGTTTTCAATAGGCTTCTACCTCAGGTTAAAAAAACGGTTAAACAAATTTTCAAATAAATATCTAGTAACTGGCAACATGTAAGATGTATCACCTGTAATAGTTTGGCTGTGAAATTGGTTGAGTGTAATCCATTGGATTGTATGTATTTGGATAGGTTCCTGTACTTGGTGTGTACGTGGGGTATTTGTTGGCCAGTGGCCCCTTGCTAACGGCACTGCTACTTCCTGCGGATGATACAGGGGTCTGTGTGTTGTAGGTAGGAACTGTTGCAGGGTTCATATTTGGATACTGGTTGTAGTATGGAGTCTGGCTAGAATAGGTAGCTGCAAGAAATTGTCCATATTGAAAGAGTTTACAAACAGCAAATTAAATCTTGTTCAAAGGAATCATACCATGAATACTCATTTGGTTTAAGTGGATGATAAACAGCTAGTATTTATCATTCTTGATCATTGCTTTGTGTAAAGGAAAAAGAGCAACTAGGCTTTACAATTCTCTATTCCACTCAATGTTTATAAAGCTGTCAACTGCAGGGGTATCACATATCACGTTTATACACTCCTCAGGGATGTTAGAACACAGAATGTTTGTTTGTTTGTATTGGAGTTTAACACTGTTTAAACAGCTTAGGTCTATATCATGGTGGTCAATGCACCTATGCATGTATTTCCCGGCTTTCTCACACCAGTACTGACACAACTTTCTTTCCAAGTCACTAAATACTTTTCCCTCATGAATCAGAGATGAGAGGTGAAAAACTGCCGGAAGGAGAACCGAGTATTAATCCCGCAACAACCACGAGCCACATATGCTACCCGAGCAGGCACAGGAATGTTTAGTAAAGGGTTAAACAAGTTTTCCCAAGTAATATCTTGTTATGGGAAACATGTATGATGTATCACCTGTAATAGTTTGGTTGTTTGTAAACAAATAAGTTTAACACTTTACCACACAATCCCGACTTTTCACGACCCTGAGAAAGTAGCCTTTTGAAAACATCATGGGAAAAGGAGAAAATGCTGGTAACCAGCATTTTCTCCTTTTCCCACAATGTTTCCTATCCTTCCCAAAACAAATTTCAGTTTTTGTGTCACATTTACTTTGTTGTCTGCAAATGCTTTCAATTTGGACTAGCCTAAATTTCTGCCATGTGGTAAAGGGTTAACCAATTAGCAAACAATTCCTCTTTTTACTGACCCATGGGAATAAAGCTTTTGAAATCACCGGGGATAAGGAAAAAATGCTGGAAACTAGTATTCACTTCTTTTCCCACAATGTCTTTTTTTTAGCCTTTCAAAAACAGTTCTAATCCTTTGACCCATATTTAATTTGTCTGCAAGTGTTTGCAATTTTGACTAGTCTGGAATTTTGATATCTTATAAAGAGTTAAACCTACAAAGAGCAAGTATATGTAGAATGTCAACATACCTTTTAAACTGAAAATGCTATAATCAACCCAAAATAACAAATGAAAATAGCCACAGTAAATGTTTTGCCAACATACCTGTTGTTGTTGTGTTGAAATTAGAATTTGCTGTTGCCATATGTGTTATTGGTTTTTGATGTTGCAGTAAGGACGACTGGTATGAGGTAGACCTCTGATTGCCCACCTGAGCTGGCTGAACATTGACTTTCTGCCATGGACACTGTGGTTGAGGTACATCACGGGGAGGCTGGCCCAAAGCATGGTAGAGGCGGTCTTTCAGCACAGACAGTGTATACTGAAATTAACATACATATCAATCAATATAATATGTGCATACTATAATTTATCACATCAGATTGGACAAAAGTGCAAGTTTTTTAAGCCCATGAAGTACATGTATACAACTTTGGGAGACATTGATGGAAAAGAGGCAATTGCCTATGCAGAAAAAACTTGTATGAACAACACTCTTTATTACATCATGGTAGATTCTATCAGTTGCCGAAATTATCGTTATACTGAATGTTAAGACTAATGGCTTAACCCTTTAATGCACAATTAGGCCTTTTAACAACCCTGGGAAAGAAGCCTTTTGAAAACATTGTGGGAAAAGGAGAAAATGCTGGTAACCACCATTTTCTCCTTTTCCGACAATGTTTTCTACCCTATCAAGAGAAAATTGCACCATTTGTCGTCTGCAAATGCTTTCAATTTGGACAAGGCTAAAATTTTGTCGTCTGGTAAAGGGTTAAGTATATTAGTCCTCGGTAGTTCTAATATCGTATGGTGCTTTACACAGATTTATACATTATTTCAATTATATCACGAGGACAGCTCATGTGTCCTCGTGTCCTCAGTTTCAACAGTGCCTGGCTGCGGTTCTGAAAAGTTGTGCCGAAGGACACTTCCATGAAAAAGCCAAAGTTTTGAGAGGGTCTGAACCCTGGGCTTCCAGATTCTGAATCACCCACCTTCAACTTAAAGCTGGACTTGAGACCAGGGAGTCGCTGGTTCAAATCCCAAGCTCCGCCAATATTTTTTCCACTGATTGATAATAGTCATTGCGACAGGGTTCATTCCTCTGTCACTTCTGAAAATTGTTTTGACAATAGTTATAATGGCAAGCAGCCAGTGGCAGGGGAAGAATATTGCGCTAAGCACTGGTAAAAGAAACTCCAAGAAAGTATGGATGGGTGCACTGTCTGCAGTGAAATAATGTTAAAAAAATGGAGTTAAACACAATACGATCAATCAAAACCAACAGATGCAAGACCCCTACAACATATATTTTCCTTGCCTTCAAATGATTCACTATCTGTCATGTATAGCCATTATTTTTGGTAGTTTTCAATCTTTCTCACAGTGCTATACTTCATATTACAAGACACCTTGCACATGAACATTTGTAATTATTCAGATATACTCATATCTATAATGATTACCGTCAGTAGTCACTAGTGCTAAGTCGCTCTCCACTCTTTACCACACAACATATTCTAGACTGGTCCAAACTGACAATTCCATGTGACTCAATTGATGGGATTTGTCCTTTACATGGGCAGAACATATTTGTGGGAAAAAGAGAAAACGCTGGATAATAACATTTTTTCCTTTTCCCACAATATTTAACCCTTTCCCAAACAAGCCCTGGTTTTCATGTGTCTGCAGTACAAGTCTTTTGAAAACACTGTGGGAAAAGGAGAAATTGCTCGTAACATGCAATTTCTCCTTTTCCCACAGTGTTTTCTACCCTTTTTGAGAGTTTTCTGCCATTTTCATCAAATTTAAAATTGTCGTCTGCAAACTCTTTCGATTTGGACCAGTCCAAAATTTGTCGTTTGGGAAAGGGTTAATCAGTTTTCTTACTCATCTCAAACATGGGACTACGTGGTAAAGGGTTAAACTTTTGAGGGAAATTCTTGGATCTTTAACTCTTTACGAAACAACAAAATTTTACACCAGACCAAATTTGAAGCTGCTGCAGACAACAAATAAAATGTGGCTCAACTTATGATGCCTGACTCTAAAAGCGTAGAAAACCTTGTGGGAAATGGAGAAAATGCTGGTTACCAGCATTTTCTCCTTTTCCTTCAATGTTTTCAAAAGGTATCTTAAATAGGGTTGTTAAAACTCAGGACTGTTTGGTAAAGGGTTAAGCAAAGAATTTCTTGTTTTAACTACCCAGAGAAAAAAGTTTTTTGAAAATATTGTGGGGAAAAGGTAGTAACCAGCATTTTCCTCCTTTTTCCACAATATTTTCTACCCTTAAAAAGACAAATACCTTCATTTGATAATTCATCATATGAAACTGCTTTCACTACAGATGAACCTAAAATTTTGTCGTCCTGTAGAGATAAAGCTAGTTCAAATGTAATGGAGAGACTGAGAATTTTAACTCTACTAAGCAACAAAATTTTAGACTCAACCAAATTGAAGGTAATTTAAGAGGACAAATTAAAAGTTGCTAAAATGATAATTTCTCTCTTTGGTAGAGTAGAAAACATTGTGGGAAAAGGAAAACAAGAGGGCCATGATGGCCCTGGACGCTCACCTGAGTCAATAGGCGAAATTCACTCAACGTGCATAATTCAATTTCTGACCAATTGTCAGGTCAATTGAGCTTAAAATGTGGCCTCTAGAGCTACAACAAGGAATTTCCGTAAGTTGACCTAGTGACCTAATTTATCACCCCACGTGACCCAATTTAGAACTCATCAAAAAATTTATCAAGACAAACATTCTGAACAGTTTTCAAGTTAATTGAGCAATAAATGTGGCCTCTAGAGTGCCCACAAAGTGTTTCTTAAATTTGACCCAGTAACCTAGTTTATGACCCCAGCTGACCCAATTTCAAACTCACCCAATATTTCATCAAGACAAACATTCTGACCAACTTTCAAGTCAATTGAGCAAGAATTGTGACCTCTAGGGTGCCATAAAGGTATTTCTTTTATTAGACCTAGTGACCTAGATTATGAGCCCAGGTGACCCAAATCCAAACTCATCTAAGATTTCATCAAGACAAACATTTTGATCAATTTTCAACTCAACTGAACAATAAATGTGGCCTCTAGAGTGCCCACAAGGTATTTCTTTAATTTGACCTAGTGACCTAATTTAAGACCCCACATGACCTGAATTCGGACTCATGAGAGATCTTATCAAGACAAACATTCTCACCAATTTTCAAGTCAATTGAGCCAAAAATGTGGCCTCTAGAGTGCCCACAAGGTATTACTTTAATTTGAACTAGTGACCTAGTTTATGATCCCAGGTGACCCAAATCCAAACTCATCTAAGATTTTATCAAGACAAACATTCTGATCAAATTTCAGGTCATTTGAGCAATGAATGTGGCCTCTAGAGTGCCCACAAGGTATTTCTTTAATTTGACCTAGTGACATAGTTTATGACCCCAGGTGACCCAATTTCAAACTGACTAAACATGTTGTGCTCAGGTGGGCTAACAAACTTAGAACATGTTCACTACGTACCCAATAACAAAGCTCTATGCCTTCAAGGTTTAGAAAAGAAGAATTTTAAAGTTTTCTTTCTCTGTTCCTATGTTAGAACTTGTGACCCCCGGGGCAGGGCCAGTTTTGACACCAGGGGGCAAGGTATGAACAAACTTGGTAGAGATCCACTAGGAGATGCTACATACCAAATATCAAACCTCTACGCCTTCCAGTTTCAGAGAAGAAGAATTTTAAAGTTTTCCTTCTTTGTTCCTATGTTAAAACTTGTGACCCCTGGGCCAGTTTTGACCCGAGGGACATCATATGAACAAACTTGGTAGAGGTCCACTAGGAGATGCTAGATGCCAAATATCAAAGCTCCACGCCTTCCAGTTTCAGAGAAGAAGAATTTTAAAGTTTTCCTTCTTTGTTCCTATGTTCGAAATTTGTGATCCCCTGGGCAGGGCCAGTTTTGACCCCAGAGGCATCGTATGAACAAAGTAGGTAGAGGTCCACTAGGACATGCTACATACCAAATATCAAAGCTCTACGCCTTCCAGTTTCAGAGAAGAAGAATTTTAAAGTTTTCCTTCTTTGTTCCTATGTTCAAAACTTGTGACCGCCGGGGCAGGGCCAGTTTTGACCCCAGGGGCATCATATGAACCAATTTGGTAGAGGTCCACCAGGAGATGCTAGATGCCAAATATCAAAGCTCCACGCCTTCCAGTTTCAGAGAAGAAGAATTTTAAAGTTTTCCTTCTTTGTTCCTATATTCGAACTTGTTACCCCTGGGGCGGGGCTAGTTTTGACACCAGGGGCATCATGTGAACAAACTTGGAAGAGGTCCACTAGGAGATGCTACATGCCAAATATCAAAGCTCTACGCCTTCTAGAATCAGAGAAGAAGATTTTTAAAGTTTTCCTTCTTTGTTCCTACGTTCAAAACTTGTGAACCCCGGGGCGGGGCCAGGTTTGACCCCAGGGGCATCATATGAACAAACTTGGTAGAGGTCCACTAGGAGATGCTAGATGCCAAATATCAAAGCTCCACGCCTTCCAGTTTCAGAGAAGAAGAATTTTAAAGTTTTCCCTCTTTGTTCCTATGTTCGAAATTGTGACCCCCGGGGCGGGGCTAGTTTTGACCCCAGGGGCATCATATGAACAAACTTGGTAAAGGTCCACTAGGAGATGCTACATACCAAATATCAAAGCTCTACACCTTCTAGAATCAGAGAAGAAGATTTTTAAAGTTTTCCTTCTTTGTTCCTACATTCAAAACTTGTGACCCCCGGGGCGGGGCCAGGTTTGACCCCAGGGGCATCATATGAACAAAATTGGTAGAGGTCCACCAGGAGATGCTAGATGCCAAATATCAAAGCTCCACGCCTTCCAGTTTCGGAGAAGAAGAATTTTAAAGTTTTCCTTCTTTGTTCCTATGTTCGAAATTGTAACCCCCGGGATGGGGCCAGTTTTGACCCCAGGGGCATCATATGAACAAAATTGGTAGAGGTCCACCAGGAGATGCTACATACCAAATATCAAAGCTCTACGCCTTCTAGAATCAGAGAAGAAGATTTTTTAAGTTTTCCTTCTTTGTTCCTACGTTCAAAACTTGTGACCCCAAGGGCGGGGCCAGTTTTGACCCCAGGGGCATCATATGAACAAAATTGGTAGAGGTCCACCAGGAGATGCTAGATGCCAAATATCAAAGCTCCATGCCTTCCAGTTTCAGAGAAGAAGAATTTTAAAGTTTTCCCTCTTTGTTCCTATGTTCGAACTTGTGACCCCCGGGGCGGGGCCAGATTTGACCCCAGGGGCATCATATGAACAAACTTGGTAGAGGTCCACTAGGAGATGCTACATATTAAATATCAAAGCTCTGCGCCTTCTAGAATCAGAGAAGAAGATTTTTAAAGATTTACCTATTTTTTGCCTTTCTGTTGCCATGGCAACCAGAGTTTTGGGTGGAATTCAATCTCTTGAACAACTTTGGTAGAGCTTCACCCAAGGGACATCCCTGCCAAGTTTCATCAAAACTGGCCCAGCGGTTTAGGAGGAGAAGATGTTTAAAGGAATTGTGGACAGACGGACAGATGGACGCCGGACAACGACCCATCACAATACCTCACCTTAGCACTTCGTGCTCAGGTGAGCTAAAAATGCTGGCTATCAGCATTTTCGCCTTTTCACACAATGATTTTCAATAGGCCTCTTTCTCAGAGTTGTTAAAACATGGGATTGTTTGGTAAAGGGTTAATAATTTCTATTCTTTAATAGTTACAGTGACCTTGACATTGTACCTCATTACTGTCTCCAAGATAAACCAGGGCTGTATCCAGGCATCCTTGGGCTGCTAGTATACCAGCATACATGCTTAACTTCTCTGCAAGTTGGCCTGAACCTACATCTGGTTTCTGACCCCTGGACTGTTCAACAGCTTTCCTGAGCAACATTACTTTCTCAACCAGGTCCTGAAAGTGATGATTACATTGTTAACCCTTTAAACCCCTTTTACAACTAAACTTGTCTTTGCAGCCAGTAAATTAGGCTGCTCAGAAGATCTACACTGTCTCCTTTGCTGGGACATATGGTCAAGAGTAACCTTTTAATTGTGTTTAATTAGGTCTTATTAACAGACTGAACATGTCTTTTGGGACTTATTTGACCCTCTATGGGTTAAATACATAGGGACTACAATATACACCTCACAAGTTTTGCTTGCAGGGGAATGGTAAGTCTAATCCATGGAAGGATGGGTCTAATCAATAACTTGAAAGATAATGATAAGGTTTTTTGAAAATAAATTGGAACTGAGAAGGAAAAACCTGCCTACCTTCACAGATTGAATTTTGCCTACCATGTTGTGACATTCATGTTCCAAAAGTTGCTTCTTTTCACAAAATGAAAAAAATTAATCAACAAAATTAATCTAAAACAGGAGCATAAAAAGTCAAATTTATAGTGCATTGGACAATGAAGTACATTTACACAGGCAGAGTCAGGCTATAATGTATCTGTAAGGCAAAAAATTCTTTATCCTGTATGCCATTACTTTTAATGCCCCTACAGTGGACAAATTTTAAAAACATGGCTAGGAAAAGAATTTCTTGTAACCAGTAATTGCCTCATGAGCTGCAATATTTTCAATTACCATTCAAATAATTTCCTTTCTGCCTCAAACTTTTCTATTGCTTGAAAGTGTTATACATGTATCTAAACTTTGGGGGTCCTCAGTTGCTTAGGCAATGAATCTGTTGTAAACTTGTAATCAGGAATCGATCTCCACAGTTGATACTAGTCAGTAGTGTCCTAGGGCAAGGCACTACTATGGCAATAGACTGAGAAGTTTTCCACACCGATAGAGTCTTTCTATACATGTACCTGTAAGGCAAGAGGTGACTCTGTATGCTTTGTATTGGTTATCCAGTTTTCTACCATTTTTTCCACATTTCCCGAACATATGTAACACAGACCAGCATAAGGTGAAAGGTCACCATTTCCTTCAGTTTCTAGTCTTGCGGCAAGGGTATCTACAAATAAATATGTATGAAGGTTAAAAATGGCAGGGAAAATGCTTTCTTAACTGAGAGCTTCGCTATTTGCTATTTCTAAGGATACTATTGTTGTATCACCATTGACCACACAATACCAGGTTTTACTTTTTCAAACACATTGCAGCTTAAAGGTAACTTTTTCAAGTTTGTAGAAAATTCTTTTACATCCAACGTTTTGCTATGTCTCCATGTATAACACTTTAATTCATGTTGGCTATCCATTTTTTCAGTATTCATTTTCAAAAATCTTCTCATTGAAATCTGTTGCAGACTTGTTCCCATTTAAAAAAAAGAATGAATGGACAGTTTCGGTCATTAGAAAAACAAAAAATGATTACTCATTCAAATCTGAATATTCCAGCAAACATCTGAGTAGATCAAAAGCTAAGACAAAGGCTTAGACAGCATACACAGTAGAGCACAGTTTTTTTTGCACAGTCTCACTGTTTCACTTGTTTCACTGCTCATAATTTTGACACAAAATTTACATTATAACTATAAACCCCTACATACAATCCACGGAAAAAGGGCTTCTGGAAACATCGTGAGAAAAGGAAAAAATGCTGGAAACCAGTATTTTCTTCTTTTCCCACAATGTCTTTTACCCTGTCAAGACAATCCGGTCATTTAAGCCACAACTGGTATGTCGTCTGCTAGATGCTTTCAATACAGAAGAGTCTAAAATTTTGTTGTATGGTAGAAAAGAGTTAAAAACAGATGAAGTACATGAACATACCACAGAGTGTTGCAAATTCCTCAGTAGGAGAATACGTAAGTATTATAGCAAGGGCCTCCTTCCAGTTTTCCAACTCGCATGTCTTCACAATATGTAACCAGTCATGGGTTACAACTACTGATATTAACTGCAAATTTCAAGGGATTCAAATTAATAACAAATGCCTTGACTCTACAATACTGATTCTCTTTATTAACTCTTTACCAAAAGTTGAAAGCACATGCAGACAACAAAACTAATGTGACTGAAAATTTGAAATTTGTTCTGGGAAGGGCAGAAAACATTGTGGAAAAAGGACAAAATGCTGGTTACCAGTATTTCCTCCTTTTCCCATGTTTTCAAAAGACCTCTTTTTCAACGTCGATAAAGGTCAGGATTGTGTGGTAAAGGACTAAACCCTTTAAGCCCTGAACCTAGATTAAGTCCCTTTTCCTGACAGTGTAGATCAAGATCAGACTGCACAGAGCCTGCAGTCAACTACTTTGCCAAAAACTGACAAAAATCTTCCATGAAACTGCAATATCAGTATGTTTTGTATTGACTGAGAATGTCCATCTAACTCTTTACCAAACGACAAAATTTTAAACTAGTCCAAATTGAAAGCATTTGCACACCACAAATTAAATGTGACTAAAAAATTGAAATTTTTGGGCAGAAAACAATGTGGGAAAAGGAGAAAATGCTGGTTAACAGCATTTTCTCCTTTTCCCACAATGTTTTCACAGGCTTTCTTTCTCAGGGTCATTAAAAGCCAGGATTGTGTGGTAAAAAGTTAAGGAAAGGGTTAAAGTGCATTATAGTTATTGGATAATGTTGTGTACCTCAGTTGGATATCTTAAAACAGTGCTCCCTGGGCTATTTTTAAGCATTTAAAGAATGTTATCAGTGCCACACAGAAAATGTATTTCAAAAGAAAGAAAAAATTTGTTTCTTTTGAACGATACAGAAAAATCATGTTGCTTGTTACAAGCAATTGCTCATTTTCCTGCAATGTTTCAGTAAGCAGGCTACATAAGGAAGTTGCAAAATCATAAATAAACACAAGTAAGTTAATGTTGACCCTTTACCACACAATCATGAGTTTAATCAACCTTGAGAAAGAAGGCCTTTGAAAATGTTGCAGGAATAGGAGAAAATGCTGGTTACCAGCATTTTCTCCTTTTCCCATATTTTCTACCTATTCAAGGACAAATACTATCATTTGAAAGACATTTGAATTGTCCTCTGTAAATTCTTCCAATACTGTCAAGAGTAAAATTTTGCCATTGTGGTAAAGCATTAAACTGATGAGATGACACAGAAACTTTTTTTCAGTCTTCATACATGTACATCAAGACTTTAGGATGTAAAATGTCTAATACTTTCTCCCTGAAGAGTTTCGTGAAGACAGCTTTGACATTGTAATAGACAGGATTTTTCTACTGAATGAAGGCAGCAATTTGATTTAGTTGGCCATGTAGGATTTCGTAATCAAACTTGGATGCTATCACACAAATTTAACTGATAAGCAGATGACAGTTACAGTACAAGGCTTGCACAAAACAAGGGTATCACATGCTGCAGTTGCTTGATTTTCAGTTAAAATCTTCAGTTGAAAAAAAGGACATAGCTGTGTCAAATACACTTTGAAGGTTATCTGCCTTTGTTGTATTGGTTCCCTTTTGATGGTTAACAGCTTGGTTGAATTTGAGGTAAATATCTTTTATCATAACAGAGACATGATAAATATGTCATACTTTTGCATGACGATGCAGAGGAAGATGACATAGATGCCAGGGCTATGACAATACTGTTGCCTAAACGTTTTTTTCAAAAACAACCCAGCTAAAAAATAGAGAGCAATGTCCATAACGAACATTTTTTTTTTTTGTTATCCATAGTAACAAGATTATTTTTCAAAAAAAAAAAGTAGAGAAAGAGTAAATGTACTCACACGGCCAATACTTGAGCTACTTTTCTGAAAATAACGTTTCTGAGTTCGGCTGAGCAATTCAGGTCCTCCAGCTATAGACAATAGGATAGCCTCAGCCATTTTGTTTTCACTTAGGCACATGTCTACAGCTGCTTCAAAGTTGCCAGTGAGTAAAGCCTGACAGAGCAAGCCATCTGCATCTAAAACCACATAGAATTATTTTTTGATGTTCTATGCTGCTTACATATATTTCAGGGATAACCATACGAAGCAAGATTTAAGAAAAAATGTATTCAAAAACATTTAGGCAAAAGAGGAGAAAGCTTATTGGGAGGAAATTCTGCATTCAATCCTGTATGACATTATCAAGATATTTAATGAGCCTGAAAAAATAAGGCCTTTGAAAAATATTGTGGGAAAAAAGGTGAAAATGCTGGTAACCAGCATTTTCTACTTTTCCCACATTGTTTTGTCCAATAATATTAACTGCATTTAATTTGTCATCTGTAAATGCTTCAAATTAAATCTGAAACATGACAGTAAATGATTGCTTTGTCATTCATTGTCATATAAAATACAGAGACAAAACCTGATTATGATTGGATTCTAACCCATCTCTCTTAATGCTAAACAACCTATCACAACTATAGTTACCATTGTGACCGGTTCAGATCTACATCAGACAGCAGAAACTATTATCTGAAAATGAATCTGCAGTCTGGTTTGCTAAGACCTTAACCCTTTCCCAAACAAGCCCTGGTTTTCACGTGTCTGCAGTACAAGTCTTTTGAAAACACTGTGGGAAAAGGAGAAATTGCTCATAACGAGCAATTTCTCCTTTTCCCACAGTGTTTTCTACCCTATTTGAGACCTTTCTGCCATTTTCATCAAATTTAAAATTGTCGTCTGCAACCTCTTTCAATTTGGACAAGTCCAAAATTTGTCGTTTGGGAAAGGGTTAAGTGAACGGCAGCCTTGAAACTGCACTTATTTGGAGCAATTTTTCCACACCAAAACTGCTCATTTTAGCTTTATCCTGTAACAGCAAGTCCCCCCTTAAATATGATACAGACAATCCTTACCATCTTCTATGGGCAGAGACAAGGGGGTCTCAATCTTCACTTGTGGCAAAGACTGGTTAAAACTAATATCGTCAAATGCGGACGATTCACCATTTGTAAAGTTCAGTTCATCTCTACTTCCTGGTGTCTGTAAAACAGTAGTAACTCAATATGAATACTTTGTCAATTGTACTAAAAATTCCTTTTATTTAGGGTTGTAAAAACTTGTGATCGTTCGGTAAAGGGTTGAAACAGAAATAGCAAAAGGAGATTATTACTCATTACAAATATTTTCTACTTATGTCACATTGTTGCTGCAAGACTGAAACAACAGTAGTGCAGGTAGATGTCAATGCTCAGCTGTGAATTCTTTTTCAATGAAAATTGTACGTGGAAAAAGAGACATGCCTGCATCAATATTTTTAGGCTTACCTAACCTTCAGGTATGGATTCCCCTTTTGACAAGTTTGAAGTAAATATCTTTAGTAATGGCAGAGATATGGACAATGAAAAAGTTTTCTTACAACAGTGACAACAAACAGGACTGTGGCAAGACCTTGAACTTTTCTTCCAAATATAGCATTGCTAGAAAGTAGGAATGTGCTAACTGAAACACTGAGTGGATAAATATATTTTTGGAAAAAGATGTTGAGCCAGTTTTGATTGCTTATACCTTCAATCAGAACTACTGGCCCTTTGCAGCACAAATAATTTTACACATAATTACCTAAGTACCCATGTATACAGAGTCACACTCACAGCTATTTAAGTAATGGAAGACTAAGATGGTAGTCTTGTGGCATTGTTTGTATTTAATCATTTCATCGTCTGTAATCATACAAACTAAAATTGTAACAAAAAGTGACTTTATATCCTTGCTAAAGGCTTTGATAGAGAAGACATAATGAAACCTACATCACACATACAAATTTTTTAAGTCAAAGGGGAGATAATCCTTCAACCTCAAAAGCAGCCCTCCAAACATTTAAAGTTGCATATCTACAGTGTCTGATAGATAGCTGGACAAAGTTTTAGTACAAGGTCAGTAAATAGATGGAGGATTTTGGAATACAAGTATCTCTGTGTGTTTGACCACACAAATGGACATACAGGCTTGCATGACTAACATTTCATTATTTTGGAAATACCCATACCCCCTGCATATCGATCTTACTGTACTGCAGAAGGCTACTTTTGAAACCATTCTTGCTTAAGAAGAAATTGCTCCTTTTGCCACATCTACACACACATTCATTGTATCAAACCTTAAATTCATGCTGATTATCCACATTTTACAAGAATGTTTTATGCTCCTTCTTGCAACTCTGTTTAAGCCTTTACCACACACTCCCGAGTTTTAATGACCCTGAAAGAGAAGACTTTTGAAAACATTGTGGGAAAAGGAGAAAATGCTGGTAACCAGCATTTTCTCCTTTTTCCCCACAATGTTTTCTATCCTTCCCAAAACAAATTTTAATTTTTGTGTCACATTTATTTTGTTGTCTGCAAATGCTTTCAATTTGGATGAATCTAAAATTTTGTCGTTTGGTAAAGGGTTGATCCTTTACCACACACTCCTGACTTTTAACAATTTTTGAGAAGGAATGCTTGTGAAATATAGTTGGAAAAAGAGAAAATGCTGGTAACCAGCATTATTCTACTTATTCAAGAACAAATACCATCATCACTGAATTGTTCCCTGTGAATTCCCTCCAGTGGACAAGTTGAGAATTGTGTTGTGTGGTAAAGGGTTAATGAGATAATGAGGTGATGTTAGTGTCCTGCAACAGGCCACTTCTGAAAACACTTGCCAAGGAGAAATTGCTCCTTTTGACACATCTTCACACATTTCCATGGTATTAACTCTTTGCCACATGACAAAATTTTAAAATCCTCCAATCTGAGAGCATTAACAGGCGACAAATAAAAGCATGGCCTAAATAATAGGGTTCATCTTTGAAAGGGTAGAAAACCATGTGGGAAAAGGAGAAAATACTGGTTACCAGCATTTTCTGCTTTTCTCACAATTTTTTCCAAAGGCTTCTTTCATAGGGTCATTGAAAATCAAGATTCTGTGGAAAAGGGTTATACTTTAATTCATCATGAATAACCATATTTTCCAACAATTTTTTCAAACCTCTCTGCTGCAACTGTTTAATGAGGTATGGAGCAAAACAATGAGAATGGCTGAATCTACCATCCAGAGGTAAAAATTGATGAAATGTAAAATTAAGATAAACCTGATTAATATATATAATCAAAGGCTACTTTTCACCCATGCCATTCTCCTTAGATTTTATTATTGTCTAATAAAATCAAAAGAAAATAGGACATCAGCAACTGGACTCCGATTATCAGTGCTTTATGCAATATCTACCTTTGATCCAACACTTGGTGAAGCTTGGCCACTACTAGCAAGATCTCGCTGTTGTGAGGTAGGATCCTGTGGTAAAGCAGGGGATACATGTAACAGATACAGGTAACATTCTAGCAGTAAGTCTAGCACACACAAACATATATGGCTTTTTTTTTTTACATAAACAATATGATTATTTATTCTGATAGAAATTAACTGATACACACGGTAAATCTATACAGGTATTGTAATATTTGGAAAGAACAAAGTCACTGTCACATAAAAAAATATTAGACTTATCAAAATTGCAGAAAACTGTTTAATGTGGCTTAGATGATGTGACTTGTATTTGAAAGGTTAGAAAGTATTGGAGGAAAAAGGAGAAAATGCTGCCAGCATTTTCTCTTATTTTCTGCAAGCATTTTCTCTTTTTCCTATGTTTTCAGAATTTTTTCCATAGGGTTACAGAACACTGTGGAAAAAGAAAGTTCTGCTCATAATGAACAACTGTTCCTTTCACCAGAATGTTTTCACATATATTTATGAATCAAACTGTAACTGATATTGACCCATATTTGATAAAGATATTTTCAAAGTCATATGGAGGTGATTATTAATCGGCTATACTTTCTTGTTACAGGTTACAGGGTACATGTAGATTTATACAGTAAGTAGCGAGTAAAACTTTTTTCACGAATTATATTCTTAAATTTGACTAAAACTTACGGGAATATCAAATGATTTAACACCACATCACCACACGTCATTTATGTGTAAAATATTTGAAAGATTTACTCTTTACCAAACAATCCTGGCTTTCAACAACCCTGAAGAAAATTGCTTTGTATAAAACAACTGTGGGAAAAGGAGAAAATGCTGGTACCAGCATTTTCTCCTTTTCCCACAATGTTTTCCACCCCTTTAAAACCAATCCCTTTTTGTCATCCAAGCTTTCTTTGTCACATGCAAGTGCTTTTCTCATGGATGAACCCAACATTTCGCTGTGTGGTGCAAGGACAATCACTGTTTTTAGACACAATATCTAGCATTTTTATGGGTATAGAGTATATATGCTTAAAAACACATCACTGCCTACAGATAACATTTCTTTTCATCATGAATGAGACAAATTTGGAAAACTTTTGTTCAGTGGCTGAAAATTCTGATACTGTGCTTTCCCATTATTTCATCAGTTTGAATTTTTGTTGATTTTTCGAACTTGGAAACTTCTCTGAACTATAAATTCATTGATTTCCCATTTCCAAATGATATTTTTTGGGGTAAAAAAAACAAATCCAACCAAATTGCAAGGAAAAGAAAAGAAGAAAAACCTGTCAGAGTCGCCAGTATAAAATTGCATCAACTTTCATGCAAATGAACTGGCAACCCGTTATTGATCTTTGTCTATCCATCACTTACGGGAGATCCAATGGGTACCAGTTACTCTTTCAAGCCATTTAGAATAATTTTCCTTTCCAGTATGTCCTGGTCAAACGGGCACTTATGATAGAGACCTTTATAGGGAAATAGTGGCATTTCCACAAGCTCTAAATTTTAGAAATTTCCACAAAAAACAAACTGAGTCACATTGTCAAATGACTGCATGATTATGTTAGATTCAAGTTAAGCAAAGGAGCATGCATTCATATGCATTCAGATGCTTTTTAAAACAAAATCTTTTTATGCCAGAATTACCTTAAGAGAATTGAAGACCAAACAATGAAAAAATCAATATATCTATTCAGTATTGTTTAAATCTGAACACAATTTTCAATGACAGCTGACCCCAACTAAGTTGGAAAGAGTCATGGACCAATCTTTCGTCAAGAACTTAAATGGACTTACCTACCCACAAAATCAATGAAAATTTTTGCTCAATTACTATTACTGGTTGCACGAGAACAATTAATTTCTGTGTATGTCTGTATATATGAATTCCACCACAGTTCATGCTGACTATCAACACTTTACATAAATATTTCTGCTACAAGTTTGATTCAAGAAATGATGAGTAATTAAAACAAGAGGAGAAAAGTTCCACATTGTGTAGGAGTTTGTATTGGTATTTTACAGATTTACTGAACCAGAATTTCTTTAAGACTTAAATTTGTAAAAAACTTAACTTTATAAGCCATCATATTCTCAGTATATTATCAACTGTTTCAGCCTCTAAACTAAGAAGGGAAAAGTTGATGACAGTAAGTTTGAATTAGATATGTGTCCTGTCTTGCAACTTAATCCTTGTCTATGACTGCCATAAAAACCTAAATGGCCCCTTTCTCTCTAATTCTACAGTAATGTGGAAATTTTCTTACACTTCATACACTCTGATTATTCGTTATAAATAAATTGATGGTATTTACCCCTGCTCCTAATTGATTCATTTTTTTGGCTAATTCATCTGCATTCACACCTGGTCCTATAGAATCTGACAGACTGTCATCTGCTGTATGTTTAGATACCTAGTGTGAAAGAATTTGTAAGAAATGTCTTGTCTATCATAGTTTTGTTGAATTTACAATAAGTCATGCTCTGTGAAAAGGGGGCTTAATGGATCTGCAAAAAGAATCAATCCTAACAGGTCAGCCTTTGCAGTATGCGTAGGATGACCTGGGTCAAAACTTTTCGCTTTTGGTAAATTTTCTGCATGTCGAAGGCCCAGTGTAACTAATGATTCAGTTGGTTATTACACAAAATGGATTTTATTGATCGGTAGAACTGACGACTTGCTTGATATCATGCATCTGATAATGACGCATTTAACCCCCTTTTGCCACAGCATGGCTCAAATTGTTTACTTTGTCTTGTGAATAAGTATATATCAACCAGTAACAGCTTAATAATATCTCCATCCTAAAATAGATTGTATCACTTCACTTCAGTTGATTTGAATAGACATGTACTTAAACTGCAGCAAGATGTTCTTATTCATGTGACTGTATTTCTGAGTTGCCTTTTTTTTTTTACACAGGTTGTTGTTATACTTGATAGTGGAAAAGTGAAAAGAAAAACATTGAGCCCATTTTGTCAAAGGTATTGGGGGACAGTTGCAAATACGTGGGTTACTTCAGCCATCAAGCCCTGGCAGCAGCTCTCGTGTCAAAATATGTTGTGGGCAAATTATTGGCAAAAATTAACAATACCATTTACTTATTATAATCCAACAGCTTTGTCCCTTTCATTGCCATTAGCAAAAACAGGGACATTTTTCCGACTGCATGGGTCAATACTTTTGATCGATATTGTCTGCTTGTTTTATCAAGCCCATATTATAACAAGAGGGCCATGATGGCCCTGTATTGCTCCACTGGCTTATAAATATAAACCATGCAGAGAAGTCTTCACTATATAAGCCCTTATAAAACTTTGACCCCAGGGCTACAGTCGGACTAAATGGGGAATATGTGTATTAGAAGAATAACATGCCAAATTTGGGAGTTCTTGGCCTTATGGCTAGTAACAAGACGGTTTCTGAACTTTTCACTCCATAAACCCATGTAAAACTTGTGACCCCTGGTGCAGGGCCAAACTTGATCCTAGGGCTGTAACTTGGGCCCTCTTTGTAGTTGTCCACTAGATAATGCTATAACTATGCAAAATTTGGTAGCCTAAGCCTTATGGCTATGTACACCAAGATTTAAAAGTTTTCCCTATGTAAGCCTATGTAAATCTTGTGACCCCCCCCTCCCCCACATGAGGCCAAATTGACCCCAGGACTATAATTTGGACACTTTTGGTAGACCCCAACTAGATCAAGCTAAATGCAAAATTTGGTAGCTCTAGGCCTTATGGCTAAGTACAGGAAGATTTTTAAAGTTTTCTCTATATAAGCCTATGTAAAACTTGTGACCCCTGGGGCAGAGCCAATTTTGACCCCAGGGCTATAATTTCAAGAAACATGATAGAGGTTTACTACATAAAGCTACATGCCAAATTTGGTAGCCCGATGCCTTATGGTTTCAGACAAGAAGATTTTTAAAGTTTTCTCTATATAAGCCTATGTAAAACTTGTGACCCCTGGGGCAGAGCCAATTTTGACCCCAGGGCTATAATTTCAAGAAACATGATAAAAGTGTACTATATAAAGCTACATGCCAAATTTGGTAGCCCTATACCTTATGGTTTCAGACAAGAAGATTTTTAAAGATTTCCAATATTTTTCAGTTTTGTTGCCATGGCAACCAGAGTTTTTGAAGGAATCAAATTCTTTCAAGAAATTCTGAAGAGGATCATGGCAGGATCATTTCTGTGAAGTTTCATGAAAATTGGATGGGTAGTTTCAGAGAAGAAGATGTTTGAAATGAAAGTTAACGCACGGATGGACGCACGCACGCACGCCGGACACGGGGCCATGACATAAGCCCGCTGGCCTTCGGCCAGTGGAGCTAAAAAGCTTTCTGAATTTAAGAGGACAGTATTTTCAGCCCTCGAAAGAGGTCCAGTTTATTTGTTTGGTGCTGAAAAATTAAAGAAATCAACAGAAATTTTATAAAAAGAGATACATTTTTTTAAATATTTTCATGAATAGATTACAAGATTGCCATTACCTTTGTAGCTAGTTCAGTTTTGTCATATCCTAGCAACTGTATGTATCTCTCTCTTGGTTCCTTTTCAAAATTGACCTGAAAAAAAAATGAAATACAGTTTATATGCTTTACTTACATTTTCACTGCTGATTTTAAAATTCTGTTTTCCATTCTGTGTTATATTTAAATTTTCCAAAACTGAAGATGACAGAATAAACAAGAGCACCACCTGCTGGTACCAATGCTCAGCTACAATTGCTTGATTTTCAGTAAATATTCGAAGTTGATAAAGGTGCATAACCATGACAAAAATACTTGATGGTTACCTGCCCATGTTGTATGGGTTCCCCTTTTGATAGTGAATATTTTGTCCAAGTTTGAAGCAAACATCTTCAGTAATGACAGAGATGTTACAAACTGTGAAAGTCTGTGAAAATGTCAAAGTTTTTGCATAATGATGAAGCAGACTACGATGCCAGGTCTCAACGTTTTCTTCGAAAACAGCCTTGCAAAAATAGTTATTTGCACAATTTTGATACTACTACTACATAAGCCACTTTAACCTTTTACCAGACAATATCATGTTTGACCATGAGAGAGAAGGCTTTTGAAAACATTTAGGGAAAGGAGCCCATGCTGCTATCCTGCTTTTTCTCCTTTTCCAAAACTGTTGTGTAATCTTTCACAGACAAATTCAATGATTTGATTGTAATATGTGCTTCTGCAAATGCTTTCTATATGGACAGGTCTGAAATTATCTCATTACTTCCTGAGACATATTTGCAGAAGACAAATTTGAAAACCACAAATGAATGATGGATTTGTTTGTAACAGGGGAGAAAAAATTGTTGGAAAAGGAAAAAAATGCTGTTTCTCAGCATTTTCTTCTGTACCTGCAATTAAGCCTTCTCCATCAGGGTCTTTAAAACTAGAGATTGCAGGGTACAAGGTTTATGCAATTCGCTGTGGCTGATTATGATTTAGATCCAACCCTACAGAATGTGTAGAGTGATCTTCGTGTTAAATTTTGTAAGATACTTTGATCAAAACATCAATGAAATTTCAACAATTAATCAATTATGTTAGTTTCTTTTTATTGTCCCCTTCATCAATCTAGCTCTCCATAGTTAAAGAAAAGTGATCAATGTAATGAAAATTATACACTTGCCATCAAGAAGTTCCAAATACTCTCCTGCATGCTATCTGATGAGTTGGCTGCCTTCATAGCACAAAATTCTCGGTGTTGCCCATTGGACAAGGCCTGTTCTAACTGTAGTGACCCTGTCAGCAGATCTGTCTCTGTGACAACCTGACTCAGTGTTATCTGTCGACTTACAGGCTGTTGGGGGTTGGCAGGCTTGGTATTTTCAAATGACACTAGCTTACCTCCAAACTGAAATTTTGATCAACAATTCAGGATACAAATACAGTTTGGTTTTATACTTTATTGGTCTACATAAAAGGTTTATTTCTAGAATGTGGACCAAAAAGCATATGATCTGCTTCAAAGTATGTCACTCTCTCTATGCCTAATGCAGCCAATTATCATTCACATATGACTTTTAACACCTATGCAGTAGGCAGCTTTAGAAAACATTGTAGGAAAACTGAGTGTATAAGCAATCAATCCATTTTCTCTGTTTTCTAGATGAAAAATGCATTAAATACTCAATTTTCAACATTTTTGTTCACATCATTCACAAATGACCATTTTTTTCTTCAAATGTCTTCTTTATGTTACTAGTACAACTCAGGTGTACATCTACCTTCAGTAATAAAGGGTAAAATTAAAGAAGATCTAATATAAAGGGCATTAAAGAGACTTACACCAAAATTGGCTCCTGCTGGTCTCTGCAGCCATTTTGGAGGTTTCTGTAAAGGCATTACATTTTGTTCTTGTTGCTGCTGGGTATGTATGGCTTGTGCAAATGGGTCATTACTTTGGAAAGAATCTGTTACCTGCAAAGTAACACTAAATGTTGACAAGAATTTTACTAGTTGACTCATATAGCTAAAAAATGCACTTCAACTACTATCACATATGCAAAACTTTATGTTAAAACAAATGCTTGTAACTTCAAGTTTATACAGAATTTTCCGTATCCTAAAAACTTTTACTCCCGACCACATGAGAAAAAGTTCTTGGCAGGTCAACTTAATCCAGTATTTAATCCAAAACCTAAAAGGGGGACCATAATTCGTTGGTTATTTGTCTGTAAATGAAAGAACCCAAACTTACTAGTACTAACTGTGGGAAAATACTGACACCACAGGCAAATGATTTTGCTGCCTGATTTTCCCCTAAACCTGTGCTAAGGTTAAACTGCATGAAAGTTTCATATTTCTTTCATCAACTCTTTCATCCTTGACCAAACAATCCCGTGTTTCAACGACTCTAAAGAAGAAGGCTTTTGAAAACATTGTGGGAAAGGAGAAAATGATGGCAATCCAGCATTTTCTCCTTTTCCCACAATGTTTTCCATCCTTTGAAAGACATATTTCATCATTTCAGCCACAAATTAGTTGTTATCTAAATATGCTTTCAGTTTTACAGAGTCAAAAATTTGTTGTATGGAAAAGGATTATTAGATTTACGATTGAAATACACGTTAAGAAACACTGTAGGAGAAATCAAAGAGCAAAACAGGACATACTGTATGCTCTACAGGAAAGTTTCAGCTTACTTTATTCATTTGATGAATAGGGTGGCCTCCTCCCATTAAAGAAAAACATGTAACACTTCCATCAAATGATGAACTAGAGATGATATTGGGGTTTCTAGGACACCATTGCACATCAAAACTCCATTGGTGACTTGTTGGTAATTCATATACAACCTGTATATAGACATCATTTGTTTATCCATTACTCTCTGAAACAACTTTGAATCAGATAATCCTTTTTAACCATGGATGACTGACTAGAGGTAAGATTAAATACATATTTTTTTTAACCCTTTCCGAAACAATTAATTTTAGACTGGTCCAAATTGAAAGAGTTTGCAGACGACAATTTTAAATTTGATGAAAATGACAGGAAGTTCTCCAAAAGGGTAGAAAACACTGTGGGAAAAGGAGAAATTGCTCATAACGAGCAATTTCTCCTTTTCCCACAGTGTTTTCAAAAGACTTGTACTGCAGACATGTGAAAACCAGGGCTTGTTTGGGAAAGGGTTAAAGACTGAAGTTACAAGAAGGCATTGTTCGTTACAAACAATTTCTAGTTTTTACAAAAATGATATCAAATGCAAATTGCTACATTGCAGAACAGGAAAGTTGTCAGCAGGAGAAAGTGTTTACTCTTTAACACGAGACAAAACTTTAGACTGGTCCAAACCGAAAACATTTGCAGATGATATAACAATGGGATGTGTCTCTGAAAGGCTAGAAAACATTGTGGGAAAAGGAGCAAATGATGGTTACCAGCATTTTCTCCTTTTCCCACAATATTTTGAAAAGACTTCCTGGTCAGGATTGTAAAAACTCTGGATTGTTTTGCAGAGGGTTACTGCTAAAACATGCACATAATATGTTTTATTTACAATGCCCTTTTTTTTTCTTTTTCAAAGATACACCTTTATGATGCAACAATCTTTTTACTTCTGAACTCCAAATGATAATGCCACTTTTAAATTTAATGTATAGATCTATGATTAATAAAGATTTAAGGAACACAACACCTACCTCCCCAGTCTGTATTGCACTGTTTGGATTCCAGCACAATATTCTGTTATCTTTAGCACAACTCAGCAACAAATCTGGATCTTGTGGACACCAGGCCATACTGAGTATACCTCTACAAGAAATCATATTTTTATCTGTTAACCTTCTACCACACACTCCCGACTTTTAACAACCCTGAAAAAGACAGCTTTTGAAAACACTGTGTGGGACTGGGAGAAAATGCTGGTAACTAGCATTTTCTCCCTGTCCTACACTGTCTTCTAATCTGTCACAGACAAATTATATCATTTGCACCACCTTTAAAGCGCTGTCTGCAAATGCTTTCTTTTGGGACCAGCCTATAACTTTGTTGTTTGGTAAAGGGTTAACCTAGCCTAGGTGGGCATAATTTTTTAATCACTTTTTCACAGTCTCCTTGTCACATTCTCTTTATCAAAGTCTATAAGGGTCTTTGACAGAAATCTAATTCATAATTGATCAAAATAGATAGAAGGCAAAATGATAAGATAGGCCATGGTTAACTCTTCACTAGCCAACCTAATGCTTTTCTACTCTAAAGCAGAAAGTTTTTGAAAAAAGTGTGGGTAAAGGGGAAATGCTGGTAACAGGCATTTTCTCCTTTTCCCACGAAGTTTTCAACCCTATCAAAGATAAATCCAGATATTTGAGCCATACTTAATCGTTGTCTGCAGAATATTTTGATTTCTAGAATTCTGTCATACTAGAAACCAGTATTTCTAATTCCCTCACAATGTGAGCACAAACCTTCTTCTGTATTGTCATTAAAGCACAAGAAATTAAGGCTAACAGTTAAACAGATCAAATTAAGAAGAAAGGTATTTATCCTTTAACCAGGCAATCCAATATTTAGACAATCCCGAAGAAGGTTTTTTGAGATGACTGAGGACAAGAAAAAAATCCTGGTTACCAGCATTTCCTCCTTATTCCACAATCATTTCTACTCTTTCAAATATAGTTCCCATCATTTGAGCCACATTTAATTTGAATTCCACAAAATGCTTTCACTGTAGACAGGTCTAAAAAAGTGTTATCTGGTAAAAGCTTCAGGAAATAAACAGAATAAGTAATTCAAAATATTCTAAGAAATGATGCACATGGTATCTAGAAACTTTTTACCAAACAACAAAATTTCAGAACCAACAAATTGAGAGCATTTGCAAACAGCAATTTGATTTTAACTGTAACCTCAAATAAAGATTTCTATCTTTAATAGGGTAGAAAACATGGTGGAAAAAGGAGAAAATGCTGGTTACCAGCATTTTCTCCTTTTTTCACAATGTTTCCAAATGCCTCTTTTCTCCTACCAGCATTTTCTCCTTTTTTCACAATGTTTCCAAATGCCTCTTTTCTCAGGGACATTAAATCTTGGGATTGTGTGGTAAAGGGTTGAAGAAACCCCAGGTATACATGAATAAATGTATATGTGGTTGTCAAAACTGTCCAACAATATTTCTTTTATCCGTTACCTTTCGCAATTTTTTATAACACTTAGGTAGGCAAAGTATTTTCTCTTACCTTTGATGATTTTCTAACACTTTGATGGGAGAAGTAGCGTATCTCAAATCCCATAATTGTATAACTGGTGTGTGATCATCTTCCGAGGATAAGCACATCTGTGTGGCCACAGATGGGTTCCAACACACAAGCTTGGACTTAATCTGTAATCACATATGAACATATTAGAGCAACAGCTACATTTGTTTGACATAGCATAAACCCAAGTCAACAAAATCAATACTAGGAATAACTACCTTAATGACATAGCCTGAGGCTTTATCATTTATTGAAATTACTTTTGTCTCATATAAATTGCTTTTTTTTCTCTCTCTCTCTCTCTAACATAACATCAAAGATTTTTTCAATCAGTATTAAATCTTAAACAAACAAAATAATATACAGTGGAGCCTCATTTATCCGGACACTTCTGTTTCCTCTGAATGTTTCCGGATCAGCCGTATTTCCGGATCAACGAACTGGGATTGCTGGCATGGCATCCAAGTTAAGCTAGGTCAGTTCCCTTCATGTTGATAAGGGACACCGTGCATCGTAAGAATTACAATGGCGTATGTTTTACACAAGCACTTGTATACATGTCATTATTGCTCCAACGATTGTTCAGATTTATAGAATAAAGGGTGTCATAAATTTGCATTTTTGCCTTTCTGTTATTTGTGTATTTTTGTACATGACTTTTTCCTTGTACATAATTACATGCACATGCATACCTATTGTGCAAACAGGTGCGCTTGTAAAGCTCGGCACATTTATGACTTTTGAAAACACCATGGAAAGGGCGAAACAAAAAGAAAACACGACATGCACGGTGTTTTTCGATGTGTTGTCGAATTCCCGCGATAGTGGTTTTTGGATGGTCTTCTTTGTACTGACAAATGTCTTTTTTCACGGAAGTCGAAACTTCAACTCGTTGTCTTTTGCTGGTGGTGTGGACATTCTATTGATTTCTGATAATTGTGCTTTCAAAGTGGTAAAATGGCAAAGAGTAAATGAGAATATTGATAGCAAAGTGATGCGATATGAAAGACAGGCATATTTTCAATCATTTTTATAGTCTGTTAGGAGTAAAATATTTTCGAAAAACCTGACAAAATTTATCGTGTTTGGCGGCCATTTTGTGTGTACGTTGGGGAACATAAACATCTCGAGTAACACGTGAATCAAACTTTTTTTTCTTATGGTTTACCATTTAAATTGAAAATATTTGTTTTTGAAACGAAGGATTATTGAATATGCAAGCAGCCGGTATGTTCATATTTTAGTTTTGCCTTTAATTTTGAAAAATGAGTTTAAACATGCCCACAAAATCTTTGCGGACATTTCAGCTATTTTTTTAGCGATCATTACTGTAATCAAGTAGATCCAGTAATAATTAAACAACAAAAGTGTGGAACTGTCACTTCAGTACTATGTATATGGATAATCTGTTAAATTGACAATTATCGTTGGCACGAGAACGTCATTTAACAGTTTTCGAAAACACTACTAATTAACAACACGTGTGTTTTCAATACATGTGAAAATCGTCTGCAACAAATGACACTAGACTGATACCCGTGTTATTCACGATGCACCAGTCAGAAATCACTCGAACTAGACTGTATTTATGATATTTATGATAACCAGTCTATGGTACCGGGGAAAATATCAAGCCTAAATTGTGTGTAAACTAGTAGCCTGTTATCAATCTTTGTATCTATCGGACGGTTGCGGGAGATACAACGGGTACCAGTTTAAATTGTCTGATACACAGTCAGGCCACGTCTGGTTCATCAGACAAGGTTTGTACTAATTCTTAACCCTTCGTTCCCGATATTTTCTTTCCGGTTCCGGAACGCGGATTTCTGGAATAAAAAGTAAAAATTGTACAGAAAATATCCGTTCCCTGATGTTTTTGTCCGGATCCTGAGATTTCCGGAATTATGGAGCCCGGATAAACGCGGCTCGACTGTACTTGTCTGAACAGAAAGCGTTTGCAGACAACAAAATAATAGCAACTCAAATGACAGCATTTTCTTTGAAGGAGTAGAAAACATGGTGGGAAAAGGAGGAAATGCTGCTTGCCAGCATTTTCTCTGTTTTCCACAATGTTTTAAAGAATCTTCTACACCTGGGTCATTAGAACTCAAAATTGTTTGGTAAAGTGATCCAAGGGTTCTTCAAAGGGCTTTTTAAAGCTTTTGAAATAGAAATTAAGATCTTTTTACGGACACAGCAATATACAATAATGACCCATATTTTACCTTGATTATGTTGGCACATTATGTTGTATAAAGAATCTATGACTGACTGATGCATAGGATAAGTAACAACTGCTTTAATATTTGATAAAAATAAAAGCAACTGTCAAAACTATAACAGGTTTACTCTCTAAACTAATTTTTTTCTGAGACTGACGATCTTGTTGCACAAACAGCACATTGCAAAGTACTTATCCCCTTTCAATTCTCGTATCCAGTGTTTGTACATGGGATCCGCTAACTAATTTCTGTTAAATATGCATTTCCCCATTTCTCCAACCTTTTTACAAATGGCTGACGTGTATGATAACGATCACTGGGAACAGCCGCCCTTAGCGATAAGGTGAGAGTAAACCGGTAACGGTACCTGACTTTCTATTAAAATTGAAGTTGAAGGTCAGCCACTAGTCTAAAAACCAAGTGCGATATGATGCAATACAAACTACGTCATCAAAATATGTGTAGACAGTGCTCTTCCTTGTTACCATATATACTCACTTGTAAGAGATATGAACGAATACGGGTTTCTGTGCAAACTTTCTTTGATCACGTCAACTGGATATTCGGTGCATTGCAGCTTACGATTTATTACTTTTAAGGGTTTTTCAAGGACTTTCTATACTTTTTAAGGGTTTTTTTAAGGCTTCTCGTCATTTTCAAGGGTTTTTCTAGACTGAAGTCAAATTTAAGCTGTAAGTATCCTTATGTAAATGTCAAAGTTTTTGCATGACCATGACACAGATGACAGGGTTATGACAACACCTTGATGTTTTCTTTGAAAACAGCCAAACTAAAAATGTGTAAGAGCATGAATTTAAAATTTCACACATACCCTGGACATGCTGTCACTGACTTTTATAATTGGTTCATTTTTTCGGAGATCCCACACCACACATCTTGCTGCGAATGTAGAGGCAAGAATATGCTGGACTTGTCTATTCCATGCTAAACAGGCAACATCTTCAGGTGGCTAGAATAGACATAAAAGGAACTTAATTATTGATTTATGTTGAAGCAGTGGTGTGATTGCTGAATTACGAGAGGGGGGTAAAATGCCTTGACCCCCTCCCCGTTTCTTCCCGTTTTTCAGTAAATACATAATTTCTTACAAATTCATAGCAGATCTGTCTGGGCTGGGGTAGTTATAAATTTTCGGCTCTAGCATCAAAGGGAGGAAATCCTCTGAATAAGGTAAAATCACATGCCTGTTGAAGATGAATCTTTTAGAGAAATAACTGTTCAAATCCTATTCACTAACCTTTAATTTTACATAATCAAAGTTGAGAAGTATCAAAAAATGGAGAAATAGTTTCAGGCATTGCAGCGATCTCAAAGCCATGTTATCTCATGTGCCACCAAACAAACATTAGACAAACAAGATCAAAGATCTGATTGCACATTTTGTGCAGCCTTATCATGATCTAAACCCTCTGTAATCTCAACTCTCTTTTTTCTAGGGCTTAATTATGCCATTAATGAAGATTAAAATGTAAAATAGCATGAAATTATTTAACTGACAAGCTTACATGGGATTTAGCTCCTGGTGTCATTGGACTATCTGGATTATTTAAATCCCAAATAAATATCTCTGAATCTGCACCACCAGATGTGAGAAGGTTGCTCTGAAAAACATAAAGTGAATTTTTTGTTAACAATAAATATGATCACACTGTATCATTTACACATCCAATAAAAGTGATCAATAAACCTATAATGTGTGAAGTACAAATTAAGCTGCTTTGAAGACTGTGTAGATAAAGATCAGGCTGCAATATGTGCAGTCTCACCTACAAACGTCACTGTGTGAGACTTTCTGAACTGAACAGGCTTGAAATCTTCTGTCGAATCGGAAATGTACAATTAATCTATTGGAACTACTATATGGGTTAATATTGTATTCCAGTCTGTTTCTATATTTTACCTGAAATGGGTTGAAATCCAAGGCTTTCACTGTCCCTGCATGTTTATTTTTCTTGAAAAGTAAACAGTCTTTTTCTCCATTTAGAAACTTGTTAGCATCATAAGCTAACAGCCCCCCATTATCCACACCACCAGCTATCACTCCTTGAGACATATCTGCCACGCCATAGCAACCCCATGCAACTTTGTGAAACCTAGAAAAGAAATCAGATCTTTACCAGTTAAAGCATGACATACAATTATATAATTAGACTAGTCCACATCAAAAAAAGTTGAAGACCATAAATCAAATATGTCTCTAGTTATGGGATTAGTGTTTGAATAGATAGAAAACATTGAGAAACAACGAGAAAGTAATGTCTGTCTAGTAATCAGTTTAAACAGCTGAATAAATCAATTTATTCAAGCCAACAATTTAATTTTAAACCCAAATACATGTCCTATAATCTAAACGTTGATTTTGCAATAAAAATCATCTAACCTTGATAAAAAATTTTAGAAATACAGTTAAAACTGAAAGAATTTCAAAAACCTGGAAAGGGTGAAAAGCAATTAACACTTTACCAAACAATCCCGGGTTTTAACAACCCTGTGGAAGAAGCCTTTTGAAAACATTGTGGGAAAAGGAGAAAATGCTGGAAACCAGCATTTTCTCCTTTTCATACAATGTTTTCTACCCTATCTAAGACAAATCCGAACTTTTGAGTATCATCTATCGTCTGTAACTGCATTCAATTTGGTCAAGTCCAAAATTTTGTCGTATGGTAAAAAGTTAATTTCATAAGCCTTAACAACAAATTAAATTATAAAATATGCATCAAGTAAGGTTTTTTGTTTACGACAGGGTATAAAACAACGTGGGGAAAGGAAAAAATGATGGTTACCAGCATTTTCTCCTTTTACAACTATGTTTTCGAATGCCTTTTTCCTTAGGGTCATTAAAACTCAAGATTGTGTTGTAAAGGGTTAAGTTTTCAATAGTTTGCTAAGAAACACTCACTCATTTCTTCTGTTCACAGAAATGTAGAAAACACAACAGCTGATTAAGTATAGCAAGCATTTTCTTTATTTGGTGTCAACCTTTGTTATTTCAGGATTTGGTTATGAAAAGTTAGAGTTAAAAAACATGCCCTGTCTTTTGTTTTCTAGGCTTAAAATAGCCTTCTGTGAAACCTTTGCAAAATCACTTGAAACATTTTATTAGAGACAACTCATTTAATCCTCCTCCACTCAATGACCTTGATAAGGAAGGCTTTTGACAACATTGCTGGAAAAGGAGAAAATGCTGGTAACCAGCATTTTCTCCTTTTCCCACAATGTTTTCTTACCTTTCACAGACAAATCCCATCATTTGTGCCACATTTACCATGTTGTCCGTAAATGCTTTCAATTTGGATCAGTCTATAATTATTTTCGTGTGGTAAAGGGTTAAAACACAAATACGAGCTTTTTTAGGGCACAGTATCTTACCTAGATTCTGATGGTATGCTGGCTACTAATGGCATATCCAAAGAAGAATCACCTAGATTCAAGTTATACACTTCAAGGGCTGCATTTGTGCTGAAACAGTATTAGGAAAGATTTAGCCTGTCTGAAAACTATAAGAAACAAAAAAAAATGTATATGCATTCTACTGATTGTAGTAGAGTTACTTTTGATTTCGATAACATTTGGTATTATATGAAAAAAGTTCAATACAATTAACAAAGGACATTATGTCATAATGAAACATTACTAATATTTTTCTTTTTCATGGATTTAAGAACATGTGAACTGTCTGTAGCTACAGTAGAGCATGAACGCTTAACTCTTAACCAAATGACAAAATTTTAGATATATTAAAAGCATTTGCAGACAACAAAATAAATGTGACTGAAAAATTGAAATGTGTTTTGGGAAGGGTAGAAAACATTGCGGGAAAAGGAGAAAATGCAAGTTACCAGCATTTTCTCCTTTTCCCACAATATTTTCAAAAGGCTTCTTTCTCAGGGTTGTTAAAAGTCGGGATTGTGTGGTAAAAGGTTAAGGTGGATTCAAGAGATTACTCTGATAAGATGCTTGCTTGTAAAATATAACTCTCACGCTACCTGAAGGTTGCATCCAGTTGCTGTGCTGCTGTACCTGCGACAATATAGATAGGATGTTGTGGCTGTGGCGACCATGCCAAATTTGCTGTTCGGTTAATTTCTTTAACCTTCATCTTTCCTGCAAAAATGAACTAAAATGTGTAATTTCATTCAAGGCTTTCCTGGCAAGTCAAAAATTTGTTGTCGTCAACTTAATGAAATTTACAAAATTTAAATAACTGATAATCAGTTAATCTGCAAAGCAGGACTGTAATTTGTTGGTTTACTTGCCGAATTACTCAAGGTCAGTGTTCAAACATCACATCATACAAACCCATCTATTTTGACTCCAAAAGTTAAAGAAATTACCCTTAATTTAGGATGGGGTCACAATGACCCCCGTTTCTTAATGCAGAAGCAAAACCCTGCTTTTCGTTTTGACAGTAATCATGTACGTTGGGTCTTGTCAGTTCCTTCGTAGTTTCCTTTAACAAACTCCAGCATTCAATTTCGTCACTGTTTGAACAGCAACTTTGAATAGTTTAACAAAATATGCTCAATAAAATATACATTAGCAGTAAGATTAACAAATAATTTCTTGACTGAAAACAGATATTTGTACAAAACTTGCCTTTTTATGAGCTAAGTCTATTCTGGTTCAAAACCACTCTGTTTTGTTATGAACTGCCAAAATATTTGGACTAGATTCCAACCAGCAGCCCCCTGGTTTCTAGACCTGTACTTTAGCAACTAACTACTGTTCTTGACCATGTTTCACTTCTACATATCGGTTCATATTCATGACATCATGCACTGCACAGTATGAGAGAAAATGTGGATATTTTGGCAGGCTAGAAAACTGGAGATGACAGATACTTGGTGAGGCGGCAATAAGCCCATTGTAATTAACTGATACGCCTGTCCTGTTGTTTACTAGTATTTTCTCTTATATGACCCTTATTCCCTTTGTTAAACCGATACTTTCTGATATTCGAATTTACTTACTGTCACTTGACCTGAAAAGTGTTTTTGACAGAACAAGACTCAAGAGCTGTCAATTTTTTCAGTATAGCCGGTCGGCAATATGTTTCGTTTGAAAGATAGATTCAAGAAAAAAGAAATCTGAATAAATGTTATTACGATGTCATACCGTTTTGAGAATAATGTAATCCAGTATATGTTCGACGGCTTTATGAACTAGTCCAGGCTCTCAGAATTGTTTATTTATCATTAAAACAAACGTGGCAGATACCACAAATCCCAAAATGCAATTCTAGGCGTAGCGTTATATTTGCTTGATCATAATAATCAATCAAAATCAAAGTACTGAAAGTCTCGTTTGAAAGGGAAGAAAGCTTGAATGTTTGGCAATGACAATTTAGAACCAGAAAGTCATTGTTGTTGATTTCAGTATAATGAAATATTAATTCTATGAAGTGTTAGGGGTTAGCTAGTGCAGTCGGCGATTTAGGTAGGCAAATATTATGATAAGCAAATGTTTGAAGAAAAGTTCGTAGTTATGAAAAGTGTAACACCCGGGTTAAAACACAATAATAAAGTTTCTTACGGTATATAGATTGTTTAAAATGATATATGTACAAATTACATTTTTGGATTTACCAGAAAGATAAATATTATGGAAAAGATACCGAATCCTCATCCAACAATTATTAGCTGGTATCTATTATTTTCTTACATGACAAGTGGCCTTGGTTAGCTAATGCATTGCTTCACCTATGACCCACTGCACCCCAGTAGTATAGGAGGGTAGACCTCGGACAAAATCCGTTTTGTCCGAGGTCTACCCTCCCTGAGTGCCATTTTGTCCGAGGTCTACCCTCCCTGAGTGCCATTTTGTCCGAGGTCTACCCTCCCGGGGAGGCAAAAGACCGGTCAAAATGTCAAACCGGAAGTAGATGTCCACTTTTTCTGCCCCCCCCCACATCACACCACTGCAAAAATGTAAAAACAAAAGAGGAAACCGGAAGTGGAATTCCTACCAAAGAATGGTGTGTCACCATGTTTTGTCCGGGTTGATCCTGCATTTTGATTGGTCGAGACGTTTCCCCACCAGAAATTTGAATTGAAAATGTGTGACACCACAAACTGGTTCGAAAAGAAGGTGTGCCACCATCTTCACTCGGTTTGGTCTTTCTCTATCACCGTGTTGGACTTAGTCTTTTTCTCTATCATCGTTGGATTTAGTCTTTTTTCTCCGACTTTGTTCGCTCGTCTCGAACTTTCTCTATCACCGTTGGACTTAGTCTTTTTTCCACGATGTGAGTTATTTTCTCTCCTCATGCTGGCTCAGGCAGAGACCCTCGTTGGACTTAGTCTTTTTTCCGTCTTTTGTTCGCCTCAATCTTTCTCTATCACCGTTGAACTTAGTCTTTTTTTCCACGATATGGGTTATTTCACCTCCTCACGCTGGTTCAACCAGACAACATCGTTGGACTTAGTCTTTTTTCACCACGATATGGGTTATTTTTCCCATCTCAGGTTGGCTCAGGCAGAGACTATCGTTGGACTTAGTCTTTTTTCTTCATCGGAGATAGATGTTCACCATCTTTGACGCGGCAGGGATCCTTTTTTAACCATGGTCTGTGAAAAGGGGACTTAATGCATCTACACGCACGTGCGCACGGGTCGTAATGACATGGTTCAGGCAGACACTATCGTTTGACTTAGGCTTTTTTCTGTCTTTATTCGCCTCAATCTTTCTCTATCACCGTGTTGGACTTAGGCTTTTTCTCTGTCATCGTTGGACTTAGTCTTTTTTCTCCGTCTTTGTTCGTCTTAACCTTTCTCTATCAACGTTGGACTTAGTCTTTTTTCCACGATATGGACTATATTCTCTACTTACGCTGGGTCAGGCAGAGAGTATCGTTGGACTTAGGTTTTTCTCTGTTATCGTTGGACTTAGTCTTTTTTCCGTCTTTATTCGCCTCAATCTTTCTCTATCACCGTGTTGGACTTAGGCTTTTTCTCTGTCATCGTTGGACTTAGTCTTTTTTCTCCGTCTTTGTTCGTCTTAACCTTTCTCTATCACCGTTGGACTTAGTCTTTTTTCCACGATATGGGTTATTTCACCTCCTCACGCTGGTTCAACCAGACAACATCGTTGGACTTAGTCTTTTTTCACCACGATATGGGTTATTTTTTCCCATCTCAGGTTGGCTCAGGCAAAGACCATCGTTGGACTTAGTCTTTTTTCCTACTTTGTTCGGCTCAATCTTTCTCTATCACCGTGTTGGACTTAGTCTTTTCTTTGGCTCCTAGCAGTATGATCTTTAGATATTTGTCTGACGAACTCAGTCTTTTTTTAAAAAACTAGCTTTAGGGATAAAGATCGTATTGCTTTGTAACTTGTCTATAAGATCTGAGAGCTGAGGTGATGTATACCACTATTTGTCGATTTGATTGAATTAGTCAGACAAGATTTGACACTTTTATGCTATACGCTATCTTCCGAGTTGGTCAGAGATGGCTTATAGCATAAATCCTTACCATACAAGCATCGTGTTGGGGCTTAACCTTTTTTTGAGTTAATTTGAATTGAAGTATATCGTTTGGAATGTAACTCTTGGAATGTAACTCTTGGAATGGTACTCAGTCGTAAAATTGACAAGTCTCGAAGATAGGACTTTCTGGAATGAATGTTAGCTCTGAAAAGAGCTGTTTTTTACCATTCTCTGGATTGGAATTAAATTAATCATCCGAGCAAGTTAATTCCAAAAATCAGAGAAAGATAGAGGATTCTAAACCTCCTCATCATCAACTCATTGGTTGGTTGATATCACAGACTCCCCAAAGATTGGATCATCAGTTGGCATAACCCAAAGATCGGGGTAGAAATTAGGTGCTGGGTTCTGGGTGTAGGGGTTATCCCCTTGTCTTGCAGAGAACTCAGCCGACGTCTTTGTCTTTTGACGTTTTCTCTTCTCCTCGTTCCTTCGACTTTTACCAAATAGTCCACAGCAGAATCTGAACAAACCCATCGTGGAAATGAAATGGCATATAGAGAAATTTGGTGGTTTTATAGCTTGGTGGAGGGATTGACCTACTTTTCGTCTTGGAATTAAGAGTACGAACGTGGGCGAGACCATGTAGATAGAACATAATGTACTATATGATCTATCTACATTTTTTTTCCAAGACTGATATTTTGTGGAGGAATTATCTTTGTGGAAAAAAGAATGAAAAAACACCATTTAAACAGTATAACTTTTATTTGAACAGAACTGAACAATGAACTGAGCAATGAACATATTTACAACAAACACATAGATAAAAGAACTATTATACATTTATATACTATTTGTGGGGAGAAAGTCTCTGAGCTTTATTGAATAGAATTCCATACTGCTGATTGAACCATAACACTACATCTCGATCGTTTCGTCGATGTTCCGTTGAGAGGAATTTCTGTTGAAGATATTTCTGTATGTTGTATCCTCTGGCGGCAGCATCCAATACGAAGATACAGTAAAATCCGCAAACTTTTCCCTGTGGACTCTGAAGAGTTTGTCGATTGTATCTCCACGAATAAGAATGATTGTCTAAAAAGTTAATGATTTCTGGCTCAAGTGGTGGTAGTCCGTAGGGATCAAAGTATAGTACATCACCATTATTGTTGAATATCACGGCTACCCAATGTTCTCCTGGACCGGTTGATTTCTCTGTGTTCACAATGTAGGCTTTCACATGATTGGGTTTTTGTCGAGGTAACTGATCTTTTGCACAGACTTTTGCCTGTAGATTTTTTATCCATGTTCCGTGATCCAATATGTATTGAATTTCAGAAGTATACATTTTTTCTAATCACTTTCTTCCCAGGATTGTTTTACTTTGTCACACCAGTATTGTAACCACGACTCCGTGAATTCAGATAAAATGTTTTGTTTTATATTTCGCCATAATCTGTAGGCTTCCACATAGTCACTTTCATCGAGTTTCATTTCTATGAGTTCAGGATACCATTTCTCCATGATTTCGTATGGATTTAATTCCATCATGGCTTTTTCTATGAACATATCTGTATGTTCTTGTCTATCCTTGAATAAACACAGTTCATGCTGTGTTTGACTGGGATGATCCACTTGACATCCGTAACACTGGTTGGTAACTTCACTGACAATAAGATTTTTTAATTTTTCAGTCATATGTTTTTCGAAGCTGTTGTGAATGTCATTTTTCCGAGTGGAGATGCACTTCGACACGGAATATTTCACTTTTTCTGCTTCTTCTCTAAGTGTTATAGCAAATCTGAGTCCCAACATTGTTTTTTTAGTTCTTTAGTCCTGTAGATAGTCCTGAAAAGGACTGTTTTTTCAATAGTTCTGAAAAGAACTGTCGTTTTCGATATTATATTCCTTAGTCCTGAAAAGGACTGTTTTTTGTGAAAGCTATCTTTTGATCAGAGAGTTTCTGTTGATTTTTTCCAGGATTAATAATCTGTGATAACTTCTCTCAAACTGTTGATTTCAATCTGATTGTCAAATTCAGCAAAGACAATAACGTTGATAGCTGCTGCCAGAGCTTGAGCAAACTGAAGTTCAATTCGAAGATTTCCAGTTTTTATAGGATGAAGTTGTCCTTCTTCACTGCCTTGATCCGCTGTCAAATCGTATCCCCACAAACAGTATCCACCAACATAGTCTTCTTTACCAATATTAAATGATTTATTGAGTGCTAAAGATGAGTTAGCCTGATACAATGATAGAAAGGATTTCAAATACAATCCTGCTTCAAAGTTAGGTTCAAAGGGTCTGTTATGAATACTGTGACCATTACATGATACATCAATTTTTGACAGATTAAAATGATGAAAGAAAAATGGATTTCTACCATAATCCCCATTATAATCAGTATTTGCTACCATTGCAATGAAAATGCGTTTTGGAAGTTGTCCTTGAAACAAATGATCTTCAACTTTAGACTGAAGGCCTGTAGAAATGGTAAAAGTTTTTACTTCAACCCTACGAATAGGGATTTTCACCTCCACTATTTTGTCTTAATATATTTATTTTCATATTATCTCCTCTTTTGTCTATCTGTGATATTAATTTGACTAAGTCCTTATCCGTTGTTATAAGATCGAACTGTGCTTCTTCTTCACTTATGTTTAAGAACTGAGAGGGAGTAATAAGTTGAACTAACGCGACTTCCCAAGTTTCCTTGTCAATATGAACTGTCTTTGGTAAATGAACCTTAAAACAACATTGGGTGTTGTTCGGATAAAAGTCCATGGAACTATCGCTGGGTAGAGTGAGATAAAACGAATTCATTTTTTACTATCAACCCACCCTGACTGCTTTTGATCTGATCTGCTGAATTTTAACCCTGGTGATGGAAGAATATATCCAAGTGAGCTGCTTAACAGGATTAGCCACAATTCACGATCTTGACTTTGAATACTTAAATGTACTATTGATGTTGCAATAATTGCATAAATGACTAAAATCTGTGAAATACAGGTAAACTGATTCTTTGGGACACGATTTCCACAGCAATTGTAGTTCTTACTGATGCTACTACTGCTATCGAAGTTCTCTATTCCGAACTTTTCTTCTATTCCAGACTTTTCTGTTCCACATTCGATGTTTGACTGTGGATTCATTATGAATGTACTGACTTTTTATAACTTTTTTCTTAAGTTATAAGATTTCTTTTATAAGAAAAGATGTTTTCAAAACACTAAAATAGGATTACACCGAATAGGATTACACCAAATAGGATTACAACAAATAGGATTCTGGTATCCAACTTTGAAATTTTTTTGGATAGCCTTTCCAATTGACTTTTATTTCTTTGATTAATTTTTTACCCTTACGTCTTGTGCGTCTATCAAGAACTGAGTCAATCTCATAAATATCATCATCTTTTATTAATTGAAGTTCATATTCATAATAAGTTCCTAAAATCTGTTCTCCCAGCAGATCTTTTACTTTATAGGTAATAGGTGAAAATGTTTTGTTGACATGGCTGATTTCAAATATTTCTTGCGTCCAATTCGGTAAATAACCCTTATCAAATGTACGTTTTGTTTTATTGATTCGAACATGATCTCCAATTTTGAATTTCGGCTTTTTCGTCATTACATTTGCCGGTAATTGAGGATACAGATTTCTTGAAATCTCTGCCTCATTGGATTTTGTTACCATTACAGGAGATGTTTTTATACTTCTGTGAAAAGTATGGTTGTAATTCTTAACTAAAGAATTCAATACGTCAATGTAACGCCTTGTTTTCTTGTACGTAAAGTATTTCCACATTCTCGTTTTCAAAGTTCATTGAAATCTTTCAACAATACTTGCTTTTGTCTCTGGGTTTTCAGTGGTGAAAAAATGAATCTGATTCTTTTTCAAGTAGTCTTGAAACAATTTGTTTTTAAATTCCGAACCTTTGTCTGTTTGAAGCGCTAAAGGTTTACGTTTTGATTTCTGAACGATAGATTGAAATGCTTTGATCAAAGTTTTACCCGTTTTGTCTGGAATAGGGATAACCCATGAAAATCTCGAAAACACATCAATCACACAAAGTAAATATTTCTTGTTATTATTTTGTTTTGCTAAATGTTGCATGTTAGCCAAATCAGCTTGCCATTGATAATCTATACCACCTACAATAGTTTTTCGTCTTTTGAAACGACGACGAATCGGCTTGTGTAAGGTGTAGGTGGATTCACCCTGTAACCATTCTTGAACATCTTTGTATCTTATTCCTTTCAAAACAGATTTCGCAGCGTGATACAATTGCTTTACTCCACTAAATGCGACAGTACTTTTAGGATCATAAAACAACTTTCTTAACACGTAATCAAGTTTTGACTTTACCATGCCTCCCATGACTGAAGTGTTTTACGGCTCGGAGTCTTTTTTATAGACTTTGGGGGAGTTAGCAGTTCTTTAACATAGAATTGCTTCAAACGTTCTCTTTCTTCAGGTTTCATGTATGGAGATTTTTCTTTTATTCTTTTCATACTTCTTTTTATAGGAGTTAACTTAGTACTTTTTCGTACGCTTTTTGGCGTGTGAAATAAGTAATCGGAATCTCCATAGGATTCTGCATGGGAATCTTCTTCTTCGCTCAATGATTTACTCGGTGATTTATCATGGGCTTTTTGTATCCATTTCCATCTGTTCAAATTACCAATAACTTCTTGAGGTATATTACTTTCATGTAATGCTTTTGAAAATGTTTTCCATCCTCTGGGCTCGATGCCTTTTCTTTGACGTATCGCATCATTGACAAGATCAATAATATTGGAACCATGAATGCGTGTACCTTTATATGACACCACCCCTTGTTCGTCCCAAGTTAAATTATCGTTGTCTTTTATCATACTCAAAAGTAACTCAGCTTTTCTTTTCATGGTTTTTGGTACACTTTGCAAAATTCGATCATACAAGGCAACAGATTGCAGGCCAACAGATGCTGATTCCTGTGCATCATCATCGGTTTTTGGAGGAAAATTGATCGAAGTTGGTTTTGTTTTCTGAAGCGAATTTTGTAACTTAATCAAAGTTTCGCCATATCTTTGAGCCTTTTCTGTTTCTGACAGGTCGGTACTTTGTAAAATTTGACTCATATCTTGCCGAAGATGTGATGCATCTGCAACTTGTGGATTAGGTGGTAAACGAGGTTTTTGAGCTTGTTCGGCTTTCCATCGTTTCATATTTTCTAAGACCTGGTAAGGTACGATAACCATTTTTCTAACAGACATGATTTTTATCTATAAGATTTTTTATTACAAGATTTTTATCTATAAGATTTTTTTCATTGAAAATGTTTTCATCTACAAGATTTTTTTATCTACAAGGCTTTTAGAGCTCCTCCTATTCCTCCGATAACGGCTTTTCCTAACAAAGGTAATAATGCAGGTGCAAGCAATGAAAGAAATCCACCTTTTTGATTTAAAATTTGTTTTTTATCTTTTACAGAGACCGATTTTGAAGCTAAACGTCTGAGATGTTGTCGGCTTGAATACAACTTCTTCTTCTGATCTGGTGATAAATGTACATTGCCTTTTAAAACATTATGACAGCATTCCGATATACACCTTATTGCTTCTGAGGGTGAATCTTTGACAAGCTTTTTACGTATTTTTGGTGTAGCCTGTATCATGGCCATAACCATTGAGCCGTGTTTTTTTATCAGAGGTGTTTTCTTCATGTTGACTTTATCACTATTTCACATCAAATGAAAATAAAAGTTCTATGGCACTATCATTTATACCTGATGTTTTTATCATACTGTCTTTTTTTTACAAAAGAAAACTTTTTAACATACTGTCTTTTACAGTCAGAATTACTTTTTTAAGAAAACTGTGAATAGAGAGCATCAACCAATGTATCAGCGCTAGCCATGGACGAATCCACGGGAACGGATCTTCCTTTCCCAAGGTCAAGCATCTGATTTCTTTCGTCAAGTTTATATCTTCCTGTGCCGAGGTTATATCGCAGCATATCTTCTATCATCCATCTATATTTTCTTAATCCTTTTTTATGTTTAGCCAATGTATTTGGAGACCAAGCGACGGATGGAATTCTTTGAAACGCTATTTTTTTGCCTGGTAATATAAATCTTGAATACTTTCTTTGGTAATTCCGCATTCTTTTACCAAGTATTTCCTCTCTAGATTTTGGATAGCGTTGATGTTCTGAAATGCTACTTCCTACAGGCCTTCGTTTTCGGGTAGTAACAAATCTTTCATCAATCATTAGTGGTGGGGTGGTAGTTCTTTCATCAATCATAGGTGGTGGGGTGATAGTTCTTTCATCAATTATAGGTGATGAGGTGGTAGTTCTTGCATCAATTATGGCTGGTGAGGTGGTGGTTCTTGCATGTGTTTTCGGGGGATTTCTCTTCTTTGGAGCTTTTTTCGTCTTTGGAGATTTTTTCTTCCTTGGAGACTTTTTCTTCTTTGGAGATTTCCTCTTTTGCGGTGCACGTTTTCGTGGAGCACGTTGTCGAGGTTGTCTTTCATTCCCAAATTTCCTAACGGTTTTTACTCCATCCCATCTCAGTAAGCTTCTGATAATAACACCACCTAGAAATCCACCGCCTCCAGGTTTTAAAATAATTCTACGTTTAATTTCCTCATCAATATTCGGATCTGCTAACTGCTCGATATCTGCTCTATGTTTTGTCATATACGTGGTGGTTTGTTTTGGTAATTTGATTTTATCTTCAATGATGTTTTGTGCTGCCAGCGTAAACCATTTTAAAATTTCTTTTAACCCTGCTTTTAACACAGATTCTCTTTCATGTCTATTGGTTTGTTGACTTAAATTTCGCAAAGCAGCTAAAATTGAAGTTGACGTGGCTGGTAAAGCCATGTTTACTCACTGTCGTCTATTGATAGAATGACAATATAAATTAAAATGAAGTCATTTTTATTTTTAAAAAACATTATAACGATTAAGCAGGGGAATAAACGGTTGGGCCTCTTTCGTCTTCTTCATAACGATGAAATATATCTGTTCGTAGTCTTAATTCTTTATTTGTTCGTGAATGGAAATCGATGATAAGATATCCATGATCCACCGATGTAGCATCTTCATAAGCAGGTAACAAATGTGGGGCTTGCATTTGGCGAGCTAGTGTTTTAATCTGATTCTTATCTCGTTCATTTCGAAATAAAATCATATATCTGGAATTAAGACTAATGGTTCGACTCGATTTCGATTGCTGAAACATATTTTGCGTGATGTAAATCACACTTGCATTACGGTGATGTCCTTTTCTTGTAAACCAAAGTTTAATTTTTTCCTCATCTTTTTCACCCAACATATCATCAAAGACGATTAAATGCGGAATAGATACATCGCTGACAAGCTCTTTTTTATCTTCAGGAATTCCTTCCACGAATTTTATTAATTCAAACTGCGAATTGAATTTCTCCTGCATAAGATTGTAAGCATACTGCCATTCTTTATAACACCAGACAACTCTTTCAGGAACGATATTGAACAAATCTTCTCGATAGTCAATTAATTTATGAACAAAGACTGTCTTTCCACAACCACTCGGACCTGTGATGAAAATATTACAAGGATGTTGAAATAAAATAGCTTGTACATCCACCTCCATGATTTCTTTACTTTTCTCTTTAAGGATTAATAATAAAATGACAACATAAATAACGATGAAAGCATTTTTATTCAATCATTTCTTCAAAAAGATCAGTCTTGGAAAAAAATATAGATAGATCATAACATTCTATGTGAATGAATTTTTACAGTACGTTATGTTCTATCTACATGCTCACCTACCGTCCGTACTCTTAATTCAAAGACAAAAGCAGGTCAATCCCTCCACTAAGCTATAAAAATCCAGTGAACTTTTCCTATAATCATTCATCTCTCGTTTCTCGAGTAGTGCAAATAAATTATAAAGTATACCAAGACGAGAAAAATCAAATATGGAGCAGCTAATTTTTCAATTTTAAAAAAATCTTGCAGAGAGAAAAACTTTTAGATTAAAAAATCTTACAGAGAGAAAAAACTTTTTTATCGATAGAAAAAATTTTTCAAATAAAAAAATCTTGCAGAGAAAAAATTTTTTCAAAAAATCTTACAGAGAAAATTTTAGCAATAGAAAAAACTTTTACGCTTAAAAAATTTTATCATAGAAAAATTTCGGATAAAAAATTTCGGATAAAAATTTTAACAATTTAAAAAAGTTTTGCAGATTAAAAACTAGGGATGAATAAAACTAGGGACGAATAAATCTAAGATCGGGATAAGTCTAGACGAATTGATTTCCGGGAAATGTCGGAAAAAATCCACACTCAGATCATATAGTCAGGTAATGTCTAAAGATCATACTGCTAGGAGGCAAAGAAAAAGACTAAGTTCAACGGTGATAGAGAAAGATTGAGACGAGCGAGAGACGGAAAAAAGACTAAGTTCAACGATAACAGAGAAATAACCCATATCGTGGTAAAAAAAGACTAAGTCCAACGGTGATAGAGAAAGATGGAGACGAATAAAGACGGGAAAAAGACTAAGTCCAACGATAACAGAGAAAAACCTAAGTCCAACGATAATCTCTACCTGAACCATCGTGAGGAGGGAGAAATAACCCATATCGTGGTGAAAAAAGACTAAGTCCAACGGTGATAGAGAAAGGTTAAGACGAACAAAGACGGAGAAAAAAGACTAAGTCCAACGATGACAGAGAAAAAGCCTAAGTCCAACACGGTGATAGAGAAAGATTGAAGCGAATAAAGACGGAAAAAAGACTAAGTCCAACGATACTCTCTGCCTGACCCAGCGTAAGTAGAGAATATAGTCCATATCGTGGAAAAAAGACTAAGTTCAACAGTGCTAGAGAAAGCCTGAGGCGAACGAAGACGGAGAAAAAAGACTAAGTCCAACGAGGGTCTCTGCCTGAACCACCATGAGAAGGGAGTATAACCCATATCGTGGAAAAAGCCTAAGTCCAACGGTGATAGAGAAAGATTGAGGCGAACGAAGACGGGAAAAAAGACTAAGTCCAACGATGACAGAGAAAAGCCTAAGTCAAACGATAGTGTCTGCCTGAACCATGTCATTACGACCCGTGCGCACGTGCGTGTAGATGCATTAAGTCCCCTTTTCACAGACCATGGTTAAAAAAAGGATCCCTGCCGCGTCAAAGATGGTGAACATCTATCTCCAATGAAGAAAAAAAGACTAAGTCCAACGATAGTCTCTGCCGAACCATATCATTACGATCCGTGCGCGCGTGCGCGCAGATGCATTAAGACCCCTTTTCACAGACCATGGATAAAAAGGACCCCCAGCCGCGTCAAAGATGGCGGACATCTACTTCCGGTTTGACATTTTGACCGGTCTTTTGCCTCCCCGGGAGGGTAGACCTCGGACAAAATGGCACTCAGGGAGGGTAGACCTCGGACAAAATGGCACTCAGGGAGGGTAGACCTCGGACAAAAACGGGTTTTGTCCGAGGTATACCCTCCTATACTACTCACCCCATCAGTTGATCACATAACTTTTGAATTTTCTTATTCCTGCTTCCATGCAGGGATCGTATATACACTTATATATGATCCCTGTTCAGTGTTCCAACTTTCATCTTGGTAAACGGTTAATCTTCGTTCAAGGCTTTTTTAATACGAATTCTTGGGAAATAAAACGGGGAAGCATATTGTTGTAACTACTATTGACTTTTCTTTGATTTATTACTTGTTATCTTTCTATGTACTGTTCGTCATGGTGTTTTCCCCTTCTTGGAGTATACAGTGCAGAAGATAAAGCTGTTGCTATATAGATCAATAAAGCCTTGTAAACCCATGTTTAATTATCTTTCTTTCATAAAAGAAAAACTAAATAATTCAAGGTCCATGAACAGACACACAGGACACTTTGTCGATTTCGTGTTAGCCTATACCATTTACCATGCCAACTCGTGGTTTGAAATCATCTCACTATTCTTCTACTTAGAAGTGTCAAAACTAGCCGTCTGATTGGTTCAGGCGGTCAGACCTAGCCAATCAGATGACTAGTTTTGAATGTTTGTATTATCATGAGGTGGACTTGATTTGATTTTTTAAGAGTACTCCGACTGCACCGGAGCAGCACTCTAAATCAAGTGAAACCGAGCAAACGGCGTATTCCCGAGATAAATCAAATGAGAGGAAAATATTGATAGCTGAATATGATCGCAATCTTGTTGTTACAGCTTTATTTCAATTAATGACTTGTAAATTTCAGTTTGCAAAACACACGGATGTCTTCCTAAGACTTTCAAAATAAAAAAAAAAACCCTCCTTTGCAATCTTCGAGTTAGAAAACTGTTCTCCTTTCCGCCATTTTGTAAGGGGATTAGGTCACGTGACTGCTCTGCTCTCGACCGCAGTGCTCTGGCGCAGCCACTCCGTTACACTTGATTACGAATCTGCCGGTCTGGATTAACTGCTCCTACCACTACGTTATCGGGTCAGGCAAAGCGCAATAATGGCGACCTCCTTGGTGTCCTCAAGCGTACACCTACATGCTTCCGCGCTTTCCCCAATTTCATGTGATCCAGTATGATCAGTTAATAAAATGAGATCAATTTTGTACAAAAAATACATTACCGAATCTAAAAAGTGCCGTTGGGGTATAGTTTAAAGATAAATTCGACTATGAATCATTTAAAAGCAGCACTGTTTCCGGACGTTATATAGGTCCATTGACATTTCGGATACTTAAAGCATTTCTGATATGTAGTTTTTCTCGCTGGATAAAAGCGACATGTAGAAAAACTCACTGCCATGACTTTATTTCAATCGATGTGTTTTGAATTCAGCCTATGATCCGATTTGATCATGTGAAATAACAATATCCCGTCTACTCTGCATAGTACCAAAGGGGGCCGCCATTAGTGCGCTTTGCCTGACGTACTCAGTGCGGCGGGGTACCAGACTAACGAATCTGCATGCTCGGATTAAAAAGAGTGCCCAGATCAGCTAAATCAAGTCCACCCATGGTAACTGAATGGTCCCATTCGGCATACCTCGGGTGATCTGGTGATCAAATCCCTCGGCTGTATCACGTAGCTTGATATGCACCTACACGGTACATTTCGCACATCTCCGGAAGCACGCCCCTTCACCGTTATTGAAATTGTAAGGCTCCTCTTAAAAAAGAAAACATGAGTAAATTTTCTGCCGTTATCTTTCTAAGAATATTTTAGTCGGCAAACAGTTTGTACATTCAATTTTTAGCGTGGTTTATCAATTCCGTTGGGAGCTTTCATCGACAGATCGATAGAAGTGAATAACTTCACCGTGGTTGTTCATGTCGTTGCTAAGCGATCTACAGGGGCGCCGCCATGTTTAAGATCATGTGATTGGTAGTTCAAAATGGAAGCCTCCTTTATAAAGACGAGGTTAGATGTAGGTACGGAATCGGCCGAGTTGTGACGAGTGTGAATGGTCCCGAATATATCTTGTACTCGTGAAGAGAGATTAGCAATATCTGTAAAGCACAAGTGTCGATTCTAGTTTAATTTCATTACAATAAATCTCCTTTGTTACATTTATTTATCCAGTAAGTAAGAGATTGCGATGCATTCCTGAAAACAGCAGTCACAGCATTTAATTGATTGATGGAATGGAATTCTATCAATTTAGGTCATATCGCCCATGCTAAATTTCACTGTTTACTCTGTAGATCTGTCGTTCTTGCCATCATCTTATTATCACCTAGTGGCACATTTTGCCCCTAGACTTTTGCAATACTAAGTTAGAGTTATCCATCAATGATTTGATTGGGAAAAGAAAACCCTCCCCCCCCCCCCTCTCTCTCTCTCTCTCTTTGTGCCGATCTGCTGTAGATCCGCATATCTTGGCTCACCATCCAGAAGGTTTGTTTACAATGATAGTAAGTAAACGCGGCGGCCATGTGTCACAATCAATGGATGAATGAGAATTTATGGTCTGACGACGACGGAGGTCATGTTTAGCTCATATAAAGGAATGAGTTGGCGCCACAATGAAATCTACACTTAATATTTGGAAGGTTTGCCCTATCTGATCTCCACCAAAATAAATAATAAAGAATAGATTTCAATAAACCGTAGACTGCTCAATGGCATATTATAAAAAAGCGGGTATTCATCAACTACATGCATTTTGTTGTAGTTTCTGAGATGATAAATAAACGTGACAAGATGCATACTCAAAGACGTGATGTTAACTATACGATAACTAGAGACAAACTTATGCCCAATTTTATTAAGGACAATGCACTCTTGTTTTTTATATGGGTCAAGAATAGTAACTCTACGATTCACAGTCTACAAGCTATCATGGGTTATTTTCCATACAGTACCAGATTCTTGATAACATTCTTAGCCTTGTTTTCTCGAATTTTCTAAATTTGAAAGTGACACAACTTCTGATTGGCTAACTAAAAGGTTAAACCAACCAGAAGGTGTATTACTTTTTAAATCTACAATTAGACTTAGAATAAAAATAAAAATGGTTGGTGAATTCATACGGACCCGGCCTGTATTGTCAGTCGATAAGAACAATCCACAGACATAAATTGATCAATTTATTACTGTTTTAGTCGGAAAAGCTGACAAATTAGCAGACTCTATTGATTTTATGCTTTTGAGAGCTTGTCTGATACTAAGAATATAGATTTAGCCATGGTCTTGCAAAAGGGGGCTTAATGCTTCTCCGTGATGCATCATACCAGGGATCATATATCCATTGATTATACCATGCAAGTCATCACATAAATAGAGGATATTTGTAGAACATCATCGGTAATATTTTCACGAGTGGCGCAGCCACTCGTGAAAATATTACCGATGATGTTCACTCGATGAAATAAATTTCGATCTTTCACCGAAAAAAAAAAAAAATTCTATTTATTTCATGCTTCTAACGCCTTTTTTTGTCGAGACTTCCATAAAAAAAAAAAATGAAATCGGTATTCTCACGGGCCGTACCCGTGTAATATCGAAAAATATTTTCACCGCTATTTCTCGATATCCTACCGGAAAGCATGAAATAAACATGGATTCATTATGTCCATTTTCTCACACAAATAACTGAATCCTGAGGTAGAATGCTCCTTGGACATGCAGAAAATTGACCAAAAGCAAAAAAGTCTCGGTCCAGGTCAGCCTTGGCGGAGGGCACAGGCTGACCTGGGTCGATACTTTTTGCAGGTGCATTGAGGCTCCTTTTCACATAGAATGGCTCATTTCAAGATTGAGTTGTTTCGGTTTGCCGCAGAATTTAGAAGCAATTACTCCAAATCGAGACCGACCTGCCGGTTAAAACAGACAAAAAAGGGAGCGGGAGACTGAAAAATGAAGAATTAAAAAAAAAAAATGGAGAAGAATTTATCACAAAATATTTATAAAAGACATTTCTAATTAAATGTTTATTAATATTTATGGAATTTACATAGGCTACTTCGAGTATAATTTTGACTGCATACATCTTCATAGACAAATACATAAAGAGAAAAAGTGATTTAAAAGCTTAAACAAATACAACGGCTTTCAATATGTACATGTACGAGTCACACAAAACATGAGAGATGGTTACTGGAGGTCTCAGTCGCTCAGTGGTTAACTCTTTACCAGGGCTACATTTTAGACTTGTCTAAATTTAAAGCAATCACAGAAGACAAATAAAATGTGACTCAAACGGTTGGAATTGTCTATGTGCGGATAAAAAACCTTGTAGGAAATGGAGAAAATACCGATTACTGACACTGTATACATTATCCACAATGTTTTCAAAAGTCCTCTTCCCCATGGTCATTTAACACGGTGCAGTCTGCCAAGGAGCTAAGGCGTTGGATTTGTAGTCAAGAAATCCTGGCTCAGTCTCTACTGCTTGTGCTGGTCACATGAAGGTTTACATGAGCAATACAGGGCATAGCCATTTAAAGGTGAAACTCACAAAATAAATGAATAAGTGAATTGCCAACATGCTATGAATGAAGTATTATTTTAAACAATCTCATTTAAACAAGTACATATAGAAACAAACGAACAAACATGAACGTTTTGATATTGGATGTTATTGACAGGGTACTTTTCTTGTGTCACTCTTCAGTTGTTTTAGAACAGCAAGATAAACAATTTTTGTGGACTACCGATATCATATAGTCAGACTGTAAGGACCGTGCAGTCTGATCTCTGATCCAAACCGTCCACTATTTGAAAATAAATTGTCACCAAACGTCTCCACATGTGTAATGTGGACACGTTTGGTGACAATTTATTTTCAAATAGTGGACTGTGATTCTGGACATGAATCAATCTCTTTGGTGGACAAAACTGTTAACTTTATAACTATTGAAGAGGCTGCGTCGTAAGCCCCGGGAATTCCATGATGGTAGAGAAATAAAGTTAATGACTCGTATCCTGTAGATCCGTGGTCGACTACCGTCACCACAGCTCTGAATGTCAATTGAAAAGCCCGCCTTTTCGTTTTAGAATTGAATATAGTGCAGGGAGATATACGTACACCTTGTTCTAGCCAATCAGATTGATAAATTTCATCACGTGATAATGTCCTGTCGCCTTTTATAGATTTTTTTTCTAAATATGTGTATAGTCAGCCCCTTGAGAAACAGGGTCCGTATTCACCAACCATTCTTAAGAAGATTCTCAGTCTTGTTCTCCAAAATTTTCTACGTTTGAAAGTAACACAACTTCTGATTGGCTAAACCAAATGGTTTAGCCAATCAGAAGTCGTGTTACTTTCAAACATAGAAAATCTTGGAGAACATGACGAAGAATATTCTTAAGAATGGTTGGTGAATACGGACCCTGGTCTCTAATTTCCAAGCATTCAAGAATTTAACCCTTTACCACAGAATCCCGACTTATAACGACCCTGAGAAAAAAACTGAAAACATGGCGGAAAAAGGAGAAAATGCTGGTAATCAGCATTTTCTCCTTTTCCCACAATGCTTTCTTCCCTATGGAAGACAAATTTAAAATTTTGAGTAACATTTGATTTGCCGTCTGTAAATGCTTTCAGTTTGGACAAGTCTAAAATTAAATCGTTTGATGTCTTTATCTTTTTTGTATCATAGGGTTTACTATCAGGCAAATCAAAGCCACTAAATTCAAATATAGAAATGGATAAACACACAACCGGAACCTGCAGACGAACTTTTTCCGTCTTGCAGCAGACAAATTTTGAAATCCTTTTGAAAAAAGCAGAAATCATTGTAACAAGCAAATTCTCGTTTTGTCACAAAGTTTTCACTTACATTAAATTTTGAGTAATAAACTCAAAATCGTGTTGACAGTCGATATCGCCCGCAATATGCGAAATGAGACCTTCGAACATTTGCGTAAAGTGTCGTCCCGGATTAGCCTGCGCAGTCCGCGCAGGCTAATCGGAGACGGCACTTTACGACTACATTAGATCTTGTTATACAGTAGACTTTCGTGAAACAGAAAATCGCACAAAAACAGGAAGTGTCGTCTCGGATTAGTCACAGACTGCACAGGCTGATCTGGGATGACACACTTTTACGCATATGTTCGAAGACCCCTTTTCGTGTGTTGCACGCCAATTATTCTGTCAGGACAGGATAATTTCAAAGTCATCTGCTTTCAGTTGGTTCAAGAAGAAGTCAAAATTTCAGTATTTACATGTATTTCCTCCCAGAGAGAGTAAATATACCAGTAATAGCTTTTCATTCTTTATCATTGATATTTTCTATCATGATACTCATCTCTTTGCCGATAACATTTAACTCCGAGGTCTCGCTATACCGACCGAAGACCATGAAATGAAGGAGTTGTTTAAACGACCGATTTTTAAGTATTTTATTTTGACGCTCAAACTGTTCTTGAACACGTGGTTCCTTGGGACCCCAATCCTTTGTAAACTGGATGCTTTTCTTTAAATTCTGAAATGAAGGAGTTTGTGCTTCGGAGAAATACATTTAAAGCCTTTACCACACATTTGCGGGTTTTAATGACCCCCGAGGAAAAGGACTTTTGAAAACATTGTAGGGAAAAGGAGAAAATGCTGGTAACCAGCATTTTCTCCTTTTCCCATAATGTTTTGTATCCTTTCAATGATAAATATCTTTATTTGTGCAACATCTGGTTTTTCGTCTGCATATGCTTTCAGTTAGGCCCAATCTAAAATATTGTCGTCTGGTAAAGAGTTAATTCATAACCAATTGTAGCGCCAAATAAATGACGTGGAGATTCATAGTCAGAACTCTATAGATACAGATATTGCAGTATTAAAGCTGTTTATGTTACAATATCTAGTAAAGAAGAGTATAGTAACGACCCAAGATCAGACTGACAGTTCTATGCAGTCTGATCTTGATCTACACTGTCCACGATGGCAATATATCCCGGATTCAGGGCTGCCTTATTTGATATTTCGACTGATTGCATGAGTGGGGTCCAACATGGCCGAGTGGATAAGGTGGATTTGTAATCCAGAGGTTCCAGGTTCGATCATGCTGGTAGAAAGTCCACGGGCAAGTACTGATGAAACCCATATGTCCCCAGTAAATTTAACTCAAATATTGTTGAATCCAACGAAGAAAAGAAAATAAAAAAATAAACAAAGAAACTAATAGAAGCAGGATCAGGGTCCATATTCACCAACCATTCTTAGTCTCTTTTCTTCAGGATTAATTGGAAAAGTAATACAACATTTGATTGGCTAAACCATACCATTTGGTTTAGCCAATCAGAAGTTGTGTTACTTACGAAGTTAGAAAATCGTGGCGAAGATGACTATGAACGTTCCTAAGAAAGGTTGGTGAATAGAGGCCTAGGAGGTTTTCTAGATTAAATTCATATACTGTATTTGTACCTGTCTTAGGTTGTTTCCTTTTTGATTCTTTACGACCAAAATGGCTTTCACAAGCATGGGCGTCATTAGCACAGTTACCAGTAGCCATCCAACCACTCTGGACCACGCCTTGTAGGTATAGGTCCCGTATCTCGGTGGCACATATTCCACAATACTTGTCAAAAACACCATCTACAGAACATAATCGTAATTACCAACCTGTTACATTCAATTTTGGTTTCCAACTAGCATGGTCTGTATTCACCATTCATTCTAGAGAACATTCTTAGTCATATTTTCAAGATTTTTATTTTTTGATTTGAAAGTAACACAACTTCTGATTGGCTAAACCAGATGGTTTAGCCAATCAGAGTTTGTGTTACTTTCTAAATCTAGAATAAGACTAAGAATAGAACTAAGAATGGTTGGTGAATACGAGCCCAATTCTAGCCGTCTGATCAACTGAGACAGGCAGTCTCGGAAAATATTTGAATGACTAGCCTTAAAATTTAGAATTAGAAGAATATGAATAGAATGGACGGCTGCTCAATAAGAATTTAGGTACAAAAGTCTAGCCTTATTTGTGGATGCAAGATATTGGTCATATTGGAATCCCAACAGTTGATTTGATAACGCATGAGGTATGTGAAAAAAGGGTTAAGAGTTCGAATAGACCTACAGCACTCTGAAATAACCAACACACATTGCTGTCTCAAGTCTATACTTAGCACAAGTTCAGGTGATTGATCTGACCAATCAGTTTTTGTATCAGGGTTTGTGCTTGTTATGGTTAGTTTGTCATTCAATCATTCGATCGGCCATCAGGCGACTTTTACTTTTCGGTATAATAGAATTCAATCTTAAGTCCTATCCATTTGCTACAAGCAGACGCTGGGTACGAGCGCTGTTCAAAACAAAGAATTACTGTGTGGAAGGAGAAGAATACTGTGTTGAAGGAGAAGAATAGTTTTACGTCTAGTGCAGCATATTAAGTTCGGTCGCGATAGGGGTATCTTTGTGGTGGCAAAATGTAGCCCTGTGAGAACTAAGTAAGTTTGACGGATATAAAGAAACCGGTAATAACCGTTGACCAAGATATCTAAATTCGTGGCTACTTTTCTTAAGAATATCTCATAAAACATGTGACAGAGTAGAAAGAATAAATGTTTATACACCTGATTCAAAGGGAGAAAATTAGGTTTTTGAATTAAATGGGTTTTGTGTCTGAAACGGGCGATGACAGAGAATAAATCGTTTATCTGATAAGCCATTTTTTTTGGGGGGGTGGGGGGTCTTAATTTCTCAACAAGATCAGACTGCCGCATGATATCTGTGCTGTCTGATCTTGAGCTGTACCATCCACAAAAACATTTGCATCAATATGCTAAGAATAAAAAAAAAAAAAACTTACAAATACAACAGTAGGCGAAACAAAGGCTATCGTCCATCTAAAGAATCTGGAGATTGGTCGTCCGATCATAAGGGAAATATCTACACTAAAACGGTCTATGCCTATAATCAAAGTAGAGTAAGTGAAATATTTTGCAAGCCAAGAAAAAAAGTATGCTCTACGAACTAAGGTATGTCATGTATGGTATGGCAATGTGCAGTAAATCGTAGAGCCGTAAATAAATCTAACGCTGATTTTTTTGCCCAAGAAAAATTACCCAACAATTGCACTTTTGTAGATGGGTTTTACATAAGATTAAAAAAAAAAAAACACACACACACACACACACACAGAGAAACTTAATTTACTTTATCTTCAAAAACATCTTCAGTTGCTCTTTGTGCTGAATTTTGACTGCAGATTTTTGAAAGGTGATAAGGTGTTATCATTACGACAAAACTGCCATTGGAAAAAGAGAAACAAAACACATAAACACATATCAAATACTATCTTTTACGGCTGGGACTCTAACTTACGGTTCCATACGCCTGTAAAATGTGACACCTCACCCACTGAGCTAGCACTTTATTATAACCAGCAACTCTGTACCTAACGGGGCAAGTTATTTCACAGTAGAGATCTCTCTTGGCTCATCAGTTAGGGTGATGGATTTGAACCCATGAAAAACTGAAATCGATTCCTGCTGATGGCGCTGGACACATAGGACTGTCCTTGGGAGCCGAGCTCCTGCCTAGAACTGGTCAAACTGGGATACCCATACGAGAGTTGCAGCAGTAGAATGAAAAGCTTGATTATCTTTAAAAGATCTATAGACACCTCTATTCTTTTCTCTCTTCTACACCAAATCATTTGTATAATTTTTTGACATTCACATCATCACAAAAAATATGAAAAAAAAAAACGAGAATGGCTATTACCTACCGTATATCCAACCCACAGCAATCAGTTCTATGAAACCGCAAATTGGTCCGACCCAAACCCCAGCATACCAGTCAATCCATAAAAACCAATAAGCACCAGCCTGTGATATATGTTGAACAAGAAACTGTGTGATACACTTTGTAACGCTCAGGTAAATTACGAAAGAAATCCTAAATCATGGAAAAATAAGAAGAGGATCTGGAGTGTCAGGAGAGATTTTTGTCAAACGGAGAACTTATGGTTAGGCCTATTACTCTAAACTGAAATGTAACTAAATCCGTTAGAATATTTCTGGTTAATGTATATGTACATGTCTGACACAACAGTTCAATTATCGTTGCAAACGGAAATCTTCACCTGTACGGGGATTTAAATTGAACGGATGGACGGACTACAGACCACAGATCGAATGAATGGGTTGAAAAAAATATTCGCATTTTTTCTTTTTTCATACGAAAGTTAGTGCTAAACGCCATGAACCCATTGTTATATCATTCTTGTCTTTGTGACTAGTAAAATTATTTTCCATAACGTAATTTAAGGCTCGCATTGTTTAACTACTGGTATGATGTGATTTTTCACATATGCAATAACCATCGATGACTGCTGATTGTCTTTTGTTCAAAGAAATTATTTCATCCAGATAACAGTCAAATAAATAAGTTGTCGCCCTTCTATGTAACATAAATATTGATAAGAGGGGGAAAAACGGAGAAAAACACTTTTCAAATGACTGAATTATAATGACGCACAATTTCCCCTTTTCGGGATCTTCAGTCCTTTGAATTGTAATTCTGGTAGAGACGATTAACGGAATGTTATTGTTACCATACATACCCCTGTACAGGTCGGTAGGGACATCAGGAACAAGCCAATGGTCATAACAGCTAGAGTATGAAAACGGTATTTCGGGTAGAGATTGGGGAACATCTCGCCAATTATTTGCATCGACATTTCTACTGGAACGATCTGAAATAGTACTTTTATGATAAGCAGAAAAAGATAATGACTGGTTTATAAACTGGAATACGATACGGAATCGTATACTATATTCAAATACATAGGACGGACCATATCGTGTCTCGTACGAAACAGACGGAGTTCCTGGTCGCAAGGGACAAAAACTTCGTTTCAACGACAAATTTGTACCCTTTTACCGAATGTTACCGTCCAGTTTCTTTAGGCTTGCAACGACAAAGATAATTAGTAATATTTAATCAGTATATTAAAAGAAATTTAAGTTCACGACAAAAATTTAAAATATGGCCTTTTAACTCTTGGGATGCTAAGTGCGACTCGGGGCTCCTTTGCGGACAGTATAGATCAAGATCAGATTGCACATAAAGTGCAGTATGATCTTTGTTTCGCACTGTCCGATGAGGAGATATTCGCCCCCCCCCCCCCCATCCCAATGACTTTGAAACAGCAACATATAGGTTGTCACTATCGACCTGAAAGTTTCATCGCACTTTTTAACAGGTTACGGATTAAAGTGATTCAAAATTGAAAATAAGCCATGCTCTGGCAAAAGAAGGCTTAATGCATCTCCCTCATGCATGATACCAAGCAAGTCATTATGTAATTATGGATCCATAAAATCTATTTTGTATAACAACTGACTGAATCATGCGGTACCTTGGTTGTTTAGCATACAGACAATTTACTAAAAGCAAAAAGTTTCGAACGAGGTCAGCCCCCACGGATTAGGCAGGCTGACCTGAATTGATAGTTTTCGCAGATGCATTAAGCCCCCTTTTCACAGAGCGTGGCTCAAATGAAATATACCTCGGTACTAATTCAACATCAAAAGTTAAATTTTTATACAACGAAAGACATTACTTGCGTGTCCAATCCAACGAGTAGTACGGACAGAAGAAACACAAAATTCCATAACTGTGGGAGCGGGAAGGCGGACAAGGCTGTGACATAGGACACAACGCCAAGAGAGAGTCCTGAAGGGAAGCATAGAGAAAAACAACGTGTATCCGTTAGCTGTAGGGAAACATAGCATTCTTCCTGATTATGTGACAGTTGAACAACGTTTACATTCATGTACAGTGAACATTATTTGAAAACAGAATGACGTGAAGAAATTGCATAACATGGGCAATTCTTCATTTTGTCGCGATGTTTTTTTAAACTTTTTTTCCTAAATGGAATGGCATAATGGCCAAAGAACTCCACGTTTCAACCGAAGAAAATATTTTAGAGACATTGTGAAAAAATGCTGTGAAGCTAGGTGTTTCTCCTATTTCCACAATGTTATTAACCTTTTCAAAGACAGTCTCATCATTTGGTCCAGTTCGAACTTAACATCTTCGAATGGTTTTAACCTAAAGAGGTCTTAATTTTTTGCCATAAATTGTCGTCTGCTAAAGCATCTAATAAAGTGCTCCTATGATGACTTCCTCTGCGCATTTAGTTTTGTTTATTTGCATGGGCATTGTTTATTATCATATGAATTGCTTTATAAAATAATAATGATAATAACAATAATAATAATAATATCAATTACCTGCATTTATGACTTTATCAATTCCTACGTTGTAAGCATGCGCCATATTTCCTAACACGGAGAAGCAAATAGAAGACGATACTATCCCGACAAAGCCGTCGATTAATGGCACCACTATAGCGTTCCTAAATGTGAAAAGAACCAGTCGTTTAGACCTGTACCAACCAATCCCATTTTATAGCGGCCCCCGAGGAAGAACTCATTTGAAAAAATTGTAGGAAAGAGAGAAAATGCTGGTAACCAGCATTTTCTCTCCATTCCACAATGTTTTCTAGCTTTTTACTGAGAAAATCTGTTATTCAACCCTCGTTTTATTTGTAGCGCCTGTAAATGTCCGGAATATGAACTAATTCCATTTTTTTTTTGGTCTTGCATAACTTTGAAAACCTACACACAGATAAATCTTTGTTCATATTTGATAACTTCTTGTAAGTTTTCTTGGCTCCTGGTCAATGCATTGATTTGCTACTATGTAAATCCTAGTTAGATCCATGCCAACGCCATTGGTCACTGAGGAACGCCTAAACACAAGGCACTTCTGACACGCAGTCAAGTACTGCTGAAACCCGAAGTGGGCTGGTGTTGTCATACAACTGGAATATTGCGACCTTCAGTTGATGTCTGACTATATCTCGACGGATTGGTTGTAGGATGTAGGATGGTTGCTGGTATACATCATGTTTTGTGAAAAACTATTTCTTAAACAGGCTTTAAACCTTTAGCACACCTTCCCGAGTTTTAACAACCATGACGAAGAAGGCTTTGGAATATATTGCGGGAAAAGGAAAAATGCTGATAACCATCATTTTCTCCTTTTTGCACTCTTACAGAGCCAAATTCCATCATCTGAGCCACATTGAATCTGTCGTCTGCAAAAGCTTTCATTTTGGGCCAGTCTAAAATTTTGTTGTCTGGTAAAGAGTTAAACTGCAGTGCCGTGAGTTATTCAATTTGAAAAAAAAAAAAATGTTCATTACATTTATTTAGCAAAGTTAAATTTGTCTAAACGTTGTAATTTAAAAGCCGTTTTAGTAAGAATATTCCAAGATTCAAGACATTGGTGATCCAAGATCAGTGTGCATGCTTTTTTTTTTTTCAGGCTTAGATTAGTTTACGCTGTTCACAAGAGCACAAAGAGTCGAGCTGTGTATTATGTACGAGTCACAATATTGGTTCACTACCCGTTTTGCTAAAGGCACTACAGACTTTGCCCTTGTTCCTTCATGGCTCAGTCCGTGTGTCTGTCCGTTCTTCTCCCCTTCTGTCTTTCCTACTGTCTGTACCTTTCTCACTAATCCTGATCCTACAATAACTCTAAATCTGTAAGGACAATCTTCATGAACCTTTGCCTTTTGAACAGATAACAATTTGCAGATTCTGTGTGGTTTAAGATTTGTTCAATGTCAATGTTACTTCAAACGAAGAATGCAATCTGCAATAAATTCTACAATTTAACATTCTACCAAACATCAAGTTTGTTCATGACCAAACTGAAAGCATTTCAAGACAACAGATTAAAGGTAGCCCAAATGATGATCTCTGCCTTTAATGCGGTAGAAAACATTGTGGGAAAAGGAGAAAATGCCCGTTGCTAGCATTTTCTCTTTTTCTATTATTTTCTTCAAAAGCATTCTTTTTCTGGGTCGTTAAAATTCGGGATTAAAGGGTTAAGAGCTAAGATTATGAAACTTCACATTGTGATCGACCGTGACATGCAGATTGTGCACATACCTTCATTTAACCGCTAAGGTAGAGGTCAAGGTCACTGTTACTAAAAACAGAAAAAGTTGAAATCCAAGCCCTACACCGGTAGAGGAATTTTGTTTTGCTTTTGCTGTGCAAAAATCTGGCTCTTGTCTACGACTGCTGTACTTCTTCCATTTGTTAACTGCTAAATCTAAGTTTTGTGACTTGTGGTTTATAATAATTATAAGAAAAATCTAGGTAAGTGGGATAGAAACTCTGCCGTGAGTAGTCATTCTGAGTAATAGCAATGTAGTGTCTATGATGCAGAAGAAAAGACATTACTAGGAGCCCTATGTGGCTCAGCGGTTCACGTGTAGAGTTATTCATGAGGATCTTCGGTTCAATCGTTGCCGAGGCACTGGGTTTTTGTGGGTGTGTCCTTTGGAAAGAAACTTCAGAGCAAAAGTCCAGTATAGTCAACGAAACTCGTGAATAAGTGACTAAATGAATTGAAATAGCATTAAAAGCTTAGAAATTCAATCAATCAATCAATCAATCAATCTTAGTAGAGATATTGCTCTTTTGAACAGTAACACTACCCATATATATCCGTTTTGCGCTGAAGGAAGAGCTTCCAGAGTATTTCAGTTATATAGCAGGGAAAAGTAAAACTGTTCTACGTTCCTGAAATATCGTAGAACAATCCTCAAATCGCTGGCTGTTTTCCAATTAGAACAGGGACGAAGATTCAAACTAACAGCTCTCCAAACTCCTTGTCATTAAACTAAAACATGAGCTGATTCATATTCACCAATTTATTTCGGGTATTTTCTGGATCGGACGTTTCTAGTGGGGAAAAAAAAAACGTGTCTTGATTACTGAAAAGAAACTGATTCCATTTTTTTTTCTCTCACGTAAACAACTCATGCATTACCGAACACCATTAAACTGATAAATTATTTTATTTAAACACAAACTGTAGTTTTGTTTTTTATCTCGAAACCTAAGTAAAAGAATAATTCGAGCATACAGCCAATTCGAACCAATTTTGTTGTCACAATTTTATTTAAAAGAGCCATGCTCTATGAAAAGGAGTTCAATGCGTCTGCAAATGGTATCGATCCAGGTCAGCCTGCGCAGTTCCCGCAGGCTGACCTGGGTCCAAACTTTTTGCTATTGGTCAATTTTTTGCAGTTCAAAGGATCACTTTACCTCATTTCACCAGCATTTTCTCCTTTTCCCACATTGTTTTCAAAAGGCTTCTTTCACAGGGTCGTTAAAAGCGGGATTGTGTGGTAAAGGGTTAAATCCACTTTTGTCATGGCTCAAATAATTGCAGTTTTACTGTATAGAATAGTACAAAAAAGGTTCCCACACCTGTAGATGTAAAATGTGTAAAATCAAGCAAATATCTCACCTTACACAGTTTTCTTTAAACCTTGCATGAGACCCCAGTGTCAGAAGTCCGCCCCAGCCAAATGACAGGGAGTAAAACGCCATGAGGAATGCTTCGATCCATACCTGAAATCAGCAACTCCTTTATACATGTGCTATTCATCATTTACTTAGAAAAACGTTATCTTTCATGACCCTGCCGTCGACATGTTTTGAAATATTGGGAATGGAGAAATTACTTTTTAAAGCAACGGTTTACATTTCTCACAAGGTTTTCTATTCTGTTAGAAAAATATTTTCCTTATTCAAATGCCTGTGTCTTAATAACTTTCTTTGGGTCAAGACTTAACTTGAACAGTACTGGGTAACCTAGTCTAAGGGACACAAAGAATACGTTCGAGGGGAAACAGACTGTCTGTGAACACCGCTGAAAATTTAAAGGTACCGGTATAGAGAATTATTCCCTGCAGCATGCAATGATTTCGTAAACACACGTATCGAAAGATATGTTCAACAAGAGGGTTACAGAGCGGCTCAGAGTTGGATCCCTTGTTCAGAAAACAACTCGATACCTGCCTATGGTTCTGTCCACTGCCACCACATTTTACAGAGCCTTAACATACTTGTAGTAAATATGAAACCAGGGTCCGTATCCACCAACCATTCTTCAGAACATTTTTAGTCTTATTTTCAAGAATTTTCTAAATTTGAAAGCAACACAACTTCTGATTGGCTAAATCAAAAGGTTTAGTCAATCAGAAGTTTTGTTACTTTCTAAATATAGAATAAGACAAAGAATGAAAGTAAGAACGGTCGGTGAATACGTCCTCAGGTCAAGACATAGATATTAGTATATAAGCTGTCGCCATGATGTGACTAGATTTGTTGAAAGCGACGTAAAGCACAATGCAAATTGTTTTCTGTAATGTCGTTTATTCGTTTGTTAGTTTGGTGTGTAACATCAATTTCAACATCTACAAGGTTGTAAAGTCGCATGTATAATACTGAATTAAATTCAGAGCATAGTATCGGAATACACTTTTAGTATGGCGTGCAACACACGAAAAAGGGCCTTCGGACATTTGCGTAAAGTGTCGTCTCGGATTAGCCTGCGCAGTCCGCGCAGGCTAATCCGAGACGGCACTTTACGACTACATAAGGTTTTTTCATACAGTAGACTTTCGAGAAACAAAAAATCGCACAAAAACGGGAAGTGTCGTCTTGGATTAGTCACAGACTGCACAGGCTAATCTGGGACGGCACACTTTTACGCATATGTCCGAAGGCCCCTTTTCGTGTGTCGCACGCCATATAGTGTTTTCCAACCCGATGGGCCTTTTAACTCTGTACCAAACGACACAATTTTGGACTCCAGAAAAATTGAAAGCATTTGTAGACGACAAAGTAAATGTTGCTCAAGTGATGATTTGTCTTTTATAGGGTAGAAAACATTGTGTGAAAAGGAGAAAATGCTGGTTACCAGCATTTTCTCCTTTTCCCAGGTTGTTTTCAGAAAGCCTTCTTCGTCAGGGTCGTTAAAACTCGGGACTGTGTGGTAAAAGGTTAAGTTAAAATTCATTATTCTAAGTTATTGGTTCCGCTTGAATGATGAAATTTCAGGGTACATTTAGAAAACAGCGGGATAAACTAATGAATAAATTGTGTCTCCTGGCCCAGGGACAGCTAAGGTCATTCGGCGGGATGTGTGTCACGGTTAGAAAATGTACACTGGTATCAAACCGCTAATAAGGCAACCAGAACCGGTTTTTTTTAAATTCTCAAACGATGACAAAGGCAACCGCCTCAAGAACCAGGGACCTGTCCATGTACAGAAAGTTGGGATTCAGATGTACCTATGCATTATTGTCCATGTATTATACTCATTGTGGGACCCCGTATTTTTCAAACTAAGTTAAGAAGACTTGCTCAGAAGTATATGATTACACGTGGCCGGTAAGCTAGTTCAAGACCAGATCATAATATAATAGACCTACTTCTACACTAATATTGGCTTTGCTCTTTGAAAAAGGGAGCTTAATGCATCTGCAAAAAGTACTGACCCAGGTTAGCCTGTGGAGTCCGCGCAGACTGACCTGGACCGAGACGTTTTGGTTTTGGTAAATTTTCTGCATGTAAAACAACCAGTGTAACTCATGATTCAGTCGGTTGTTAAACAAAATGGATTTTATGTATCCATAATTATGTATTGATTTGCTTGGATCATGGATCATGCATTGAGCCCCTATTTTGCCAGAACACGGCTCACATCTTATATACGGACAGAATTAAATGCGGTGTATGTACATTACTGTAATACAGATGAGCAAATAGGGATTACAAAATCCATCAATCAAATCTTTGATCCCGAGTTTTGACGTCCCTGATGAACAATGCTTTTAAAAACATTGTGGGAAAAGAAGAAAATGCTGGTAACCAGCATTTTCTTCTTTTCCCAAAATGTTTTCTACCCGTTGTAACACAAATACCATAATTTGAGCCACATTTAGCTTTCTGTCTACAAATGTTTTCACTTTGGACTAATTTGAATTTTTGTTGTCAGGTAAGGAGTTAAATTTAACACGGTGGTAATGACATTGATTAATATTGATCTCTGGACTATGGTTAAATCATAGGCCGCTGAAACTCCATTGATCTAACGGGGGATAACGAAATTTTCCTTATCGGATACCGTTACTATAAATAGCACATTGGCGACTTCCTCTATATCATTTCCGTGATATACAGGCGATGCACCAATATAGAGCAAAAGTGTTCGATGATAGACCATGGAAGATTTTTAGTGGCCCTTGATAGACCAATGGAGATTCAATGGCCTGTGGTTAAATCAAGATTTCTAAAGCTTTATGTAAAGTATCCTTAAGTAGGGTTGTTCCATAACGAACAATTGAGTTGCAGTGGAAAACTTTTGCGAGGCAAAATACTTTGTCGCCTTATTTTATGAAATAATCGGTTTTAAAAAATGCAAACCTACTACATTAACAAGATAATGAGTGCAATTTGATATTTACCACAGTGCATTTCAGTTACCAATATGGACATCATGCTGAATTACCTCTCCACTTGCACTATGAATTACCATGTTTATATCGACAGACTGACATACCGATTTGATATACATTAACAAACAGTATCTTTTAAATATAAAGATGATAGAGTGCAATAATGATATTATAATTATGAAGATACTTTCCTTTTAGATGCTCATAAAACGCCAAATGATGTTCTTTATAATTTCAGCATTCATCAAGTAGTTTACTATTCGCTTCTCCTCGCCCAAATATTTACGCAATGTGTGTGTGTGTTTTTTTTTTTAAGAGGCTCAATAGTTCGGAGACGTTCACTACAGAAAGCAAATACGGTTTACCCACAAGAATAGAAAATGTATATGAGCCATGCTGTGTGAAAAGGGGTAGTTAATGCATCTGCGAATAGCATCGATCCAGGTCAGCCTGCGCAGTCCGCACAGGCTGTTCTGGGCTGAAATCTTTCGCATGCGGGTCAATTTTCTGTATGTCAAAGGTTGATTGAATGATTGAATAGTGTTTTACGCCGCTTTCAACACTATTTCAGTCATGTCACGGCAACAGCTCACAAATTTGTGTATTTCCTGGGTTTCACCACTACTAGGCTAGGGCTCTGAAGTGTCTTGCCCAAGGACACTCCCACGAAAAGCCAGCGGATCAAGTGGGGCTCTAACCCGGGACCTCGAGGTTACGAGTCCCACACTTTACCACTTAGCCAAGCACTATCCCTCTATGTCAAAGAACAGTCTACCTTATAATTCAGCCTCTTGTTAGACATAATGTATTATATAGATCCCTAATTATGTGATAACTCATTTGGTATCATGCATTAAGGCGACGCATTAAGCCCCCTTTTGCCAGAGCATGGCTCATATTAATCTATATATGACAATCTAGAGGTCGCGATGCCTCGATAAATAAAAGTTCTGAAAGTACTGACAGACTAGCGAATGTGGAATAAGTGGCCTTGGTAAAGATAAAACTTGGTTATCCAAAAAAGATTGATGAAGAAAAATTGTCCACTCAGTTTATCAACTTTGTTCCTGTTCGATCCGATAAAATCCGGTTATTTAGTTTGAGCCGGTTCGGACCGGTCCAATCCAGTTATTAAATCCAATTCAGTTTCATCCGTTGACTTTACCCACCGCTTATAGCCATTTACCTGTCAAAATAGGAATACCCCATTTTTTTTTCTATTTTGTAACTTAATTTAAAAAAAAAAAAGCAAATTATGAACATATCAATTTGACGATTTGTCATTTTATGGTTCTACAAAATAGTAAAATTCAATAGCAGTGCAATTATTGGCAACGGAGATATCGACGGTGTCCACGAATTTATTGATCGACCCTCGTACAAAACGTCACAAAACGGACGCCTGTGAGGTCACCTACTAGTTCACTTCACATATAGGCAAACATCTTGTGCCTTATCGATGACATTTTGTTCAGTCTATGAATTTGTAAGGAGGCATCGTTCAAATTGGAGTGCTTGAAATTCACGTGAACTTTATGATATGTAACAGAATAACGATCTCTAACAGAAAGAATTATTTCCTGTGGGACAGTACTTGGCAACTGTGTGGTGTTTTGTGTACATTTGAATTTGGAGCACTCTCGATGTCAATAGACTAGCAATCTTTTGACCACTAGTCTTATCCCTTTACCACACAATATGGACTTTTAACGACCCTGAGAAAGAAAGCTTTTGAAAACATTGTGGGAAAAGGAGAAAATGCTGGTAACCAGCATTCTCTCCTTTTCCCGCAATGTTTTCAATCTTTCGAGAAACATATTTCACCTTTTGAGTCACATTTATTTTGTCGTCTGCAAATGCTTTCAATTTGGACTAGTCTAAAAAAAAAATTGTCGTTTGGTAAAGAGTTAAAACCGTGTTATTATTCTTACTCTTCAACTGTTATTATTTATTATCAATAAAAACTCTTTATGACAAGTTATTATTACTTACAACTTTTATTGACACTTAGTTCACCAACTTAATTTTTTTTTTTTGAAAAGATTAAGACACTTTTTAACCCTTGCGCTGCTAGGCTTGACTCACTGACTTTTTGCGGACAGCGCAGATCAAGATCAGACTGCACAGAACATGCAGTCTGATCTTGGATCTACACTGTCCGATAAGGAGATATCTCTTTTCCGAAAAAATGCTTTTTGAAATAGGAAAATTAGGGTTTTTACTATCGGCTTGTTTTTTATTTCTTTTATCTAGCAGGATGAAGGTTGAAGGTTTTCCAGACGACAAAATTCTAGACTAGTCTGTATTGGAAATTGACAAGCTAAACATGGCTCTAATGATGATATCTGTCTTTCAAAAAGAAGAAAGTATTGCAGAATAAGATCACCGCTGGTTACCAACATGATCTTCGTTTTATAACAGTTTCAAATGTTTCATTTTTTGTCAGTGCCTAAAAAACGTGGGAGTTTTGATTTATGGGTTAAAAACAGTAATGCTGCCCATTTTAAGAACGCCTCGAAAAGTATCGGACGAGTAGATGAAAGGTCAAATCGCACGTGATGATCTGCAAAAGTACCGACAGCTGCGTTCATTACTCTCACAGGGTAAAGAAAATCAGAAAACGTAAAAAAAAGTGTCTTTATGTGATGATATTAAATCGCGTCAGTGCTTCGTAGCCATACAGTTAACTCTTCACCACACAATCCCGACTTTTAACGACCCTGTGAAAGAGGCCTTTTGAAAACATTGTGGGAAAAGGAGAAAATGCTGGTGACCAGCATTTTCTCCATTTCCCACAATGTTTTCTATCCTTTTCAAAACACATTTCAATTTTTCAGTCACATTTATTTTGTCGTCTGCAAATGGTTTGAATTTGGACCAGTCTAAATTTTTGTCGTTTGGTATAGAGTATAAACGCTTTCGGCTTCAAATGAATAAAGTCGGCTTTCGTTCGATTGTCGAAAAATCATTCCACTGATAGAAGAAACACTGTGAAAAACAACACTATATCGTTCGATATTTTGGCAATTGCCTTTTTTTTTTTTAAAGTTTGAAACACTTTTTTTCCGTTAGAGCATTTTTTTTTTTTTTCAAGCGTGCATTACTCCAACCATATTGTTTTACCAATTTGATATGGTTTGAATATACTTACTACACGCTGATAAAAAAATGTTCTAGGGAAAACAGTGTTTCAAACTCTTCGAAAAAGGCAACTGCAGAAATATCGAACCATAGAGTGTTGTTTTTCATTGTGTTTCATTTATTCCATGAGGAATTCATAGTGTCATAGTAGTAATTAGAAAGATTCTTATCCCATGGGCTTGACATAAGAAAAGCGGGCGGTAGAGATCCAAGATCAGATTGCACGTTCTGTGCAGTCTGATCTGAATATATAAGGTACGTAAAAGCCTCTTTTTCGCCTTTGGCACTGAAAGGGTACAGAAAAATCAGAAAAAGTATAAGATTGCGTTTTTATGTGAAGACAATAAATCGCGCCAGTGCATTTGCAGTCGTATAACCTAACCCTTTAAGCTGCTAAGCACGACTCAAAGACCTATTGCTGACATTGTAGATCAAGATCAGACTGCACAGAACGTGCTGTCTCATCTTGGATCTACACTTTCTGATAAGGAGATATATTTTCCCCAAAATACCTTTGAAACAGCAAAAGTTGGCTTTTTATTATCGGCCTGAAAGTTTCATTTCCCTTATTTTGCAGGATACGGGTTTATGTTTTATAATACAGTTCTGCATACCGTTACAATCTCAGGTGTTTACCATTTACAGACTGCAAAGTTTTATAAATACTTGTCAATGATGTTAGCATTTTCAGGCATTTGCTCACATTATATTTTTGCCATGCTCTGTGAAAAGGGGGCTTACTGCATCTGCAAAAACATATCGACCCATGTCAGCCTGCGCAGGCTGATATGGGTCGAAACCTTTTGCTATTTGTCAATTTACTGCATGTCGAGGGACAGATCTTCCTTAACCCTTTCCCAAACGACAAATTTTGGACTGGTCCAAATTGAAAGAGTTTGCAGACGACAATTTCAAATTTGATGAAAATGACAGAAAGTTCTCAAAAAGGGTAGAAAACACTGTGGGAAAAGGAGAAATTGCTCGTTACGAGCAATTTCTCCTTTTCCCACAGTGTTTTCAAAAGACTTGTACTGCAGACACGTGAAAACCAGGGCTTGTTTGGGAAAGGGTTAAACTTCAGTCAGTCATTAGACTAAATGGATTTTATGGATCCATAGTCATACGATGACTAGCATAATCTCATGCATCACGGAGATACATTAAGCCCCTTTCTGCCAGAGCATGGCCCATTTGTTTGTTTGTACGGTGTTTAACGCCGTTTTAAGCTTTACTTCAGTTACATCGCGGTGGCCGGTGCGCCTATCCATGCTTCCATGGAGTCTCTTTTACCAGTACTACGCACAATATTCTTCCTAAGCCACTAGCTGCTTTCTTACACAACCATCGCCGAAACAATCATCAGGTCGAGAGAAGAATGAATCCTGTCGCAATGACTATCATCAATCCATCGGAAAGAAATTGGCCGAGCTGGAGAGTCGAACCAGGGAGCCCCTATTCTCACGTCCTGTAGGTTACTCACTGCGCTACCAGGCCCAGCGAGTATATTTTGATACTTGACATTCAAGGCTGTTTAGGCCAGAATATCTGCACTGAAACGTAGACGTTATGAACAGTCAACACTACCATATGCAGGCAACCACTTAACCTTTAAGCTGATAAGCGCGACTCAATGACCTGTGCAGTCTGATCTTGATCTACAATGTCCGCAAAAGGTCAGTGAGTAGCGCATAGCAGCTTCAGGGTTAAAACATACATCACTGACCGAATAAAGGGGTGAAGTAATATTTACCAGTTTCTTCATAAATACATCTTTTTTTCTTTCTGTCTGCAGTAGACAGTTTTTTTGAAATTCTGTGGAAAAGGAGCTATTGCTTTCTGTATGTTTTCCGTTCCGCTAATGATGAGTTTTTCCTGCCTTGAACCAGTTGTCCTTTTTCTTTATTTGTGATAGTTTTTAGTGGGTTTGAATCAAGCTTAATATACTTGTCTGTTTAATCTATTTGAACCACGCTGTGTGAAAAGGGGGCCTAATGCATCTTCGAAAAGTATCGACCGAGGTCAGCCTGCGCAGTCCGCGCAGACAGACCCGGGCCGAAACTTTTCACTATTGGTCACTATATCTGCATGTCAAAGGACCAGTTTACCTCATGGTCAAGCCGGTTGTTTAAAAAAGTGGGTATTATGGATCCATAATTATCACATAAAACCTCTTTCAGCAGTGTATTGAACCCATGACTTATTTTCGATAATACACTAGTGTATTATCGTTTTTTGGGTCCCGGTTCTGATCAGTTTTTAGTCATGAGCACGTGAAGCCGGAGAAACCAGCACAGCACGTGCCGGAATTCATACTGGTACGCAATCTCCGAGCAGAGTTGTCGTTCGTTACTCTCACCATACATCTCTGCAACGGGCTAAATGACAAGAATCTTGTCAAACCGAGGAAAACATGTTTTGTTACTGTTTAACTGTTTCATGTGTAACATAATAAAGTAGACAAAGGAAATATGATTCCGGATACATTATAGGTGCATTCAAACTGATGAATTTACCTGTATACAATGGAACTATTTTTTTCAAGCTTCTTTACTGATCAGAATCTTACGCCAATTGTAAAAAAAATGGCTGCGCCCATGAATGATGACAATTTAAACAAAATTAAAAAACAAGTTATCGTCCTTTAAAAGACATTTAAGCTTTTCAGAAAATCCCTCTTTTTCACATTTCCTACCACCAAGTCTGATTGGCCGTATGCTGTTTGAACAGCACACAAAACAATCGATTGGTCTTTCTTTCACCGGCGTTTGTGTCGCAATTTTGAGTTATGGTCATGTGACGAAAATATCACGTGATGACGGACTACTTTCTGAGCCAATTACAGAGGTGAATGGGAATGATCCGTAGTGCAAGAGAGTGACTGGTACGCCGTTTCGGGGAAAAATGACGTCATTGTTGCTAGGGCGTATATACTTGGAAAGTTTTTTTTTCATGTGTAATTAAAACCAAAAAAATGCAGCTGAAGTTTTTTAAATCAACAAGATTGCGGAAATAGGTGGACTTATCCCCTTTAGGAACTGTTTCATTAACTTTCGGTGTAAATGTCAAAGAGCTATCTAATTGTGTATGTACACATTTGAAACCGAATTACAACTATAAACATGACCCCGTGAACGGTATAAAGGCTGAAGGTGATGATGCAGGATACTTATTTGTCGGTCATTCGTTTTCTGGAATAAATAGAATTTCACATTCGTGTTTATGTGTTATCATTTTTATCAAACTCGTTGACTAAAATATATATGACGCTCGCCAAGACTCGCATCATATAATTTTAGTCAACTCGTTTAATAAAAATGATAATACATAAACACTCATGTAAGATCCTCTATTTATGTGATGGTTTGATTGGTATCATGGATCACGGGGGTGCGTTAGGTCCCCTTTTGCCAGAGCACGGCTCATTTCTCTTTGTACAAATTCAGTAATATGCGGCACAGCGCATATTTTCATGAGTTCCCGGAGTGTATTTTATCATTATTTTGCATGCAATTTTATTAATGACACTCGCTGCTTTCCTATATCGTCGACACAAACAAATATCAGCATTGAGAGATGAATTAATCCTTTCGCAATAACTATCATCGATCTTCTAGGGGATATGAACTTACGATACTAAGGTTTCAAGCCCTGCACTTTACTTACGGATCTTCAGGGCTCAGCCGAATTCAGCCTTTACATTAATGGGTTGCCCTGAGGGTAGCTCAGTGGTTAGCGTATCTGACTCTTGACCTGGTGGTTGTGAGTTCGATAGCCGGTTGAGGCAAACTTTCTTTCCGGCGATTTTTCGCCACTCACCTCTGATGCATGTGAGAAAAGTGGTCAGTGACTTGGAAAGAAAGTTGTGTCAGAATTGTTGTGAGAACGCCGGGAAACACATGCGTAGGCACACTGACCGCCGTGATATGACCTAAAATGTTAAAACGGCGTTAAAATCCAAATCAATCAATCAATCAATCAATCAATCAATCAACATTAATGGGTTTATATGAGAGAGTTTTTTATGTAAAACTTACACGTGGGTTGGCAAGTTTCGAGAATTCCGGGTAGTAAAACTTGTAAAGCCCTACGGAAGCCCCGGGCAACATTAAGGACCGTATAAATACCGCCGCTGATACCATCAATGGAATGAACGTTGTGAAGTACATAACCTTAAACAAAATCAAGGAAAATATTAACCCTTATAGCGCCTTTCTGAACTATGGTTGCCTCTGCAGTCAGTATAGATCAAGATCAGACTGCACAAAACGTGCAGTCTGATTTTTAATCTTTACTGTCTGCTTTGCTTTGCTAAAACACTGTAGACAACACAATGACGCTGCAAATTGTAGGGCCTTATTTCTAGTCTGGATTTGTCTATTCGGTATATTCGGCGCTGTAAGGGATTGTTTTTAACGTGCTTTATAAACTATTTATCAGACGACAGAATTGTATACTTGCCAAAACTGAAAGAATTTGCACAAAATGAGTGTGGTGGGCTTAAATAGAGGCATTTGTTTTAGACAGGGTAAAAAACATTGCGGGCTGGGGTCAGGGGAGAAAATGCTGATTGCCACCATTTTCTACTTTTTCCGTAATGTTTCCAAAAATCTGCTTCTTCCAAATGTTTAAACCAGGATTATTCCTGGTATCCATGTATTTAACGCAACCGAACATCGTCAAGGATCCACCTATTCAAGCAAACAGTTAAAGAAATTATGAAACATTTACCATCTCTGTCTGTCTGTCTGTCTGTCTGTCTGTCTCATTTGAATAACGTTAAAAAAATATTTAGTTAAGAAGAGCTGTTCAAATGATTAAAAAAGACACAAGGTATGACATATTTACCTTTTCTATGGATTTAATACTTTTAAAAGCACATAGCATCACAAGCAGCCGTAGAACTACCATAAAAATAATGATGCGCCAATGTAGAGGGTAAAAATCAGTTACTCCTGTTGAGAGCTTCAGGGCTTCGAACCTGGAACGACAAAACAAGACACATAAACAGTTAATGAACATTATCTGTCTCCGAAAACTTGGGAACAAACGCAGTCTACACTTGGTCGTCATAAGTAAATTGCAATCGGCACAAACTTGTTTCTTGTCTCCAAATTACTGTATTTCGACTCTTTACCAAAAGATAAGAATTTTGAATCATCCTTATTGAAAGCATTTGCAGACAAAAATTCAGGGTGGCTCTTATGACGGAATTTGTCCAGGAAAAGGCTAGAAAACATTGTGGGAAAAGGAAAAAATCTGATTACCACATAATGTTTATAAAATCCTTTTTCCGTATGAGTCCTCAAAATTCGGGATTGTATGGTAAAGGTTTAAAATATGAAAATGCTGAACTATGACAAAAACAGTATTTAGTATCGTACTGCCAGAATTCTTCAGCTGCTGTCATGCTAGTATTCGTCTTGTTGACGGCGGTTTCCGGTACGGTAATGGTAGTACCGGAAATGTTTGAAGAAGCCGCACTAACCAAAGACTTCATGGCAACATGCTGATTTTGCGTGGCATTTCCGGTGTCTGTGAAGGGATTTGCCTTGCACGTGAGAGTGTTCCACGGATTATCACATGTCGTCCATGGGAGAGGGTCTTTAAACGTGTTGATGAGAAATATGGACAGAAATCCACGAAAGACTGACGAACCGGCGATGTATATCAAATACGTTGCTATGATCGAGAATCCAGCCCCTGTAAAATATATAACAGGTGATAAATGAAGACTGGTTAATACGTTTAAATCCCTGGCAGTTAAAGATGCATAACTTTAATTCCTTCAACATTTAAATTGTGGTTTACGCAAGTAGTCTTGATAAGTAAGCTTGTTTTAGGTGACTGCATCAAATTAATTGATGAAAACGTAAGTTTCCGAAAACATTAATATCAATAAGAACATGGCAGATCATGTGCTACAAGGAGATTTTTTTTTTCTGACAGGTTTCTTTTAAAAGATTGAACTTTGTACTTTACTTCTTCTAACAGTTTAAAACAGGATTTGCACATGCATAAAATTTATTTGGCCCATATTATAATTGTTTACCTCTGAACAAGGGGCAAATATCCCAGATTTTGTATGGCCCTTTTCCAGAAAACTTGGAAATGCTGTATTCAAGGAAGTACAGAGGAACTCCGCATATTACCATGGTAATTATGAACGGTATCAGAAATGCACCTGAAAATGAAAGGAACGAAACTCTCTGTTAAAAATGAACAGGGCTATTGATCAGGGGGGTGATTTACGGATTTTTAAGCATTATACAGCTTTTTCCAAAGATCTGTTTTATGAGTAACCAACTAAAATCATATCGCTCAGAGAATTTCAGAAAGTATCACAACACATATTTCAGACAGAAAGAAAGAAGAATTAACCCTTTACAATGCAATCTGGAGTTTTAACGACCCTCGGAGAAAAGGGTTTTGAAAACATTGTGGGAAATGGAAAAAATGCTGGTCACCAGCATTTTCTCCTTTTCCCACAATGTTTTCTACCCTATTAAAGAAAGGTTCAATCATCAGAGCCACCTTCATTTTGTCGACTGCTCATCCATTCAAGTTGGACAAGTCTGAGATTTTTTTCGCCAGTTGAAGAGTGAAGAGTAAGTCGGACTATCATTTCAGTTTGAAACCTTTTCCGATCTATTCGTTTCTGCTGAAGAGCCATGTGTTCATTTGGAAGGGTTAAAAATACTATTGGCTAGTTCTCATGGTTAAATTACTGGTAGAGTCAAAAATATTATTGGCTTAGGTGTCATGGTTAAATGACTGGTAGGGTCGTAAATACTAATGTTTAGTTCTTATGGTCAAGTGACTGGTAGGATAGTAAATAATAATGGCAAGTTCTTTGGGTCAAGTGACTGGAAGGGTCGTAAATTTATACTAATAGCTAGTTCTTATGGTCAAGTGACTGGTAGAGTCCCAAATAGGCCTACTAATGGATAGTTCATATGGTCAAGTGATTGGTAGAGCCACAAATACTAATGGCTAGTTCTTATGTTCAAGTGATTGGTAGGGTCACAAATACTAATGGCTAGTTCTAATGGTCAAGTGACTGGAAGGGTCATAAATACTAATGGCTAGTTCTTATGGTCAAGTGACTGGTAGAGTCTCGAATAGGCCTACTAATGGCTAGTTCTTATGGTCAAGTGACTGGTAGAGTCGTAAATACTAATGGCTAGTTCTTATGGTCAAGTGACTGGTAGAGTCGTAAATACTAATGGCTAGTTCTTATGGTCAAGTGACTGGTAGAGTCGTAAATACTAATGGCTAGTTCTTATGGTCAAGTGACCGGTACGGTCGTAAATACTATAGGCTAGTTCTTATGATCAAGTGATTAGTACGGTCACAAATACTAATGACTAGTTCTTACGGTCAAGTAGGGTCACAAATACTTATGGCTAGTTCTTATGGTCAAATGACTGGAAGGGTCATAAATACTAATGGCTAGTTCTTATGGTTAAGTGACTGGCGGGATCACAAATACTTATGGTTAGTTCTAATGGCTAGTTCTTATGGTCCAGTGATAGAGTCACAAATACTAATGGCTAGTTCTTATGGTCCAGTGATTAGTAGAGCCACAAATACTAATGGCTAGTTCGTATGGTCAAGTGATCGGCAGGATACCAAATACTCATGGCTTATTCTCATGGTCAAGTCTATACTAGACGACAAAATTCTAGGCTAGTCCCAATTGAAAGAATTAGCAGACAACAGATTAAATGTGCCTCAAATACTGAAACTGTCTGTGAAGGAGTAGAAAATATTGTGTGAAAAGGAGAAAATGCTGGTCACCAGCATTTTCTCCTTTTCCCGCAATGATTTCAAAAGCTTACTATCTAAGGGTCGATAAACTCGGAACCGTGTGGTAGAAAGTTAAATGGAGGTGCTGGGCCGTTTCATACCGCTATCATTGAGTATAATCAGAAACCGAGGCAGTGTACAGTAGCTGGATATCATTGAAATGCTAATCAGAGCGACACAATTTTTATGACTTTTTTCGGGATATAAAGTATTTTCTTCTCCTGCAAAGGACTAAAATGGTCTCCGCACCCAGATATGATATAGATTCAACAATTGTTACTATCGTCATATTAAGAAAATAAACAAAAAGACATTATGGTATATTAAGTTCCTAGTTTAAAGTAGTTTATTTACTATATAAGGCCTCCGGCCCATAATACAATAGGCCAACGTGTAATTAAACATGTTGATTACAAAAGTGACAATTAAACATAAACAGTTTCAAACAAGTTAGAAGCATAATCTCTCCTTTTCCCCCAATGTTTTCAAAAGGCTTCTTCCCCAGGGTCGTTAAAAGTCGGGATTGTGTGGTAGAGAGTTAAGGCTTAAAAGCGGAGGGCACCGATCCAGTATATCAGACTGCACGTTCTTTGCAGTCTGATCTTGATCTATGGCGTCCGGAAAATCACCTTTTTTTTTTCTCTCTCTCTAAATGGGGGGGGGGGGGTTGTTCTACCCTGAAGAGAATCCCCACATAGCGGGGTATAGTGTACACATCATGTTATACGTCAGAAGTCAGCCATAATTATATGAGCCATGCTCTGTGAAAAAGGAGCTTAATGCACCTGCGAAAGTATCGGCCCAGGTCAGCCTGCGCAGTCCACGCAGGCTGACCTGGGCCGAAACTGTTCGCTATTGGTCAATTTTTTGTATAGTCAAAGGACCAGTCTACCTCATGATTCAGTCGGTAGTTAGACAAAATGGACTTTACTCTATCCATGATCATGTGATGACTTGCTTGGTATCTTGCATCACGGAGATGCATTAAGCCCCCTTTTGCCAGAGCATGGCTCATATTCATTTGTTGCAAGTCCGCAGTCTTCTGTAATTCACCAGGTCGACTGCAACATATCACCAAAGAGATCTTATACAGAACCTTAGCGATCTTATACAGAACGTTAGGATAAATCAAGGCTTTGAATGAAACCCATCTGTAGTGATAGAGTCAATCGTATTTTTATTTGAAACGCGATGTACAGGACTTAAGAACATGAGGTCGCTGGTTCGATCCCCGGCTTGGCCAATTTCTTTCCGAGGATTGATGATAGTCATCGCGACAGGATTCATTCCTCTCTCACCGCTGACCATTGTTTCGACGATGGTTATGTGGGAAAGCAGCCAGTGGCTTGGAAAGAATATTGTGCGGAGTACTGGTAAAAGAAACTTCAGGAAAGCATGGATAGGTGCACTGGCCGCCGTGATATGCCTGAAATAATGTTGAAAACGGCGTTAAACACAATACAATCAATCAATCAATCCTTGAAACGCGATGACTATTTGAAATATATTATGCCTGGCTTTTGTCCGAAGATATGCCAAAGAACAATAGAAATCAAAGTACTGAAAGTACTGACAGACTAGCGAATTTGATGATTGAATGATTGTATGGTGTTTAACCCTATTTTCGACATTATTTCAGTTATGTAGTGGTGGCCAATGCACATATCCATGCTTTCCTGGAGTTTCTTTTACCAGTGCTCTGCACAATATTCTTTCCAAGCCACTGGCTGCTTTCCCACGTAACCATCGTCGAAACTTGAGAGAAGAATGAATCCTGTCGCAATGACTATCATCAATTCTCAGAAAGAAATTGGCTTTGCCGGGGATCGAACCAGCGACTCCTTTCTCAAGTCCTGTACGCAACCGACTGAGCTACTGGGGCTATGCATGCTTTTGGTTAATTATAGTCCAGTTTAAGTTTAACCCTTAATCTGCTAGAAAAAATTAAATGAAACTTTCAAGCCAAGGGAAAACACCTAAATATTGCGATTTAAAACTTACATTTTGGAGAAAATATATCCTCTTATCGGACAGTGTAGATCCAAGAACAGACTGCACATTCTGTGCAGTCTGATCTTAATCCACACTGTCTACAAGAGGTCATTGAGTCGCGGTGGTGCTGGTAAAACTCAAGGAAAGCATGAATACGTGAACTGGCCGCCATGACATCCCCGAAATAATGTTGAAAATGGCGTTAAACATCACGCAGTCAATAAATCAATATCCAGTATCACAAGATGTAGTTAACTGTTTAACTCTTTATGAAACGAAATTCAAAGCAGTTGCAGACCAAAAATTAAATGTGGCTGAATTGATGAAACCTGATTCCAAAAGGGCAGAAAACAGTGTGGGAAAAGGAGAAAATGATGGTTACCGGAATACCGGGTATTCTTCCCCAGTATCATTAAAACTCGGGATTGTGTGGTACTGGGTTAATATCCAAGACCTAAAATAACAGTTTAACATAACAGTTTAACTGTGCACAATGATCTATATCATGAATGACTGAAGGAATGACAAGAGTTCCCTGTCCAGTGAGGGTTAGTGCAGCTGGGATTTGCTACAAGTAACCTAGGTGTATCTATTTTTAGATTCATTCATAATGTTACAGTGGTGTAAGAATAAGCGATGACAGCCTGCTTTGCATAGGTCACTTAATTTACATATAAGCAAAGATCTTGTACCTTATACACGGCATCTTGTTCAGTCTATTACTTTGTAAGAAGACATGTTCAAATTGGAATGATTGAGGTTTACTGGTTTTTGTCAAAATTGTCATATATAACAGGATTAAGCTTTCTAACTGAAAGAAGTATTTTCTGTGAGGCAGTATTTGGCAACTGTGTGGTTTTTTGTTTACTTTGAATCTGGGTCAATCATGATGCCTATAGACTAGCTCCGCTAGTCTAAAAAACTCTTTGTAGGACCGTGAGAGGGGGAGACTTGTCGATGGTTCCCTAGCCTGGGGTCCAGTCCAATCATTTTTTCTGCTTATCTATTTGGACTTAACTTTGTCAAAAATGACGCCCCATTTTTGACTGAGTAAAGCCCGAATATAAAAAAAGGAAAAATGGTCGGTCTGGAACCCAAGCTAATGGTTTCCGTGTACATCATTTAACTTTTTACCAAAGAAAAATTCTATACTCTTCCAACACTGAATTTCGAAAGTGAAACAAATAAACTGACATTCTTTGGCAAGGTAGAAAACCTTGTTGGAAAAGGAGAAAATGCTGGTTACCAGCATTTTCTCTTTTCCAACAATGTTTTCAAAAGGCTGCTCCAAAAGAGTTGTTAAAAGTTGGAATTATGTGGTGACTGGTCAGTCGGTTGATTACCATCTTCTTCGCACTCAAGTATTAACCATCTACAAACGAGTCCATGTTTTAACGACCCTAGCTGACAAGGATTTTGAAAACATCGACAAAATGCTGGTAAGCAGCATTTTCCCCTTTTCTCACAATGTGTTCTACATTTTAAGAGACAAATTCTATCGTTTAAGAACAATATGCCACAGTTTTTTTCCCTACGGACAGATTCTCTTTTATTTTTTTCGCTCAGATGATAATATAATGTATGCGAAGTAAAAACAGTGAAAAGAAAATCATATGTTGCGGAGCAAGACACAAAGATTCAGTCCTTCTAAGGAATAACTCTTGTCAAAATTACAGAAAAAATGGCTTTAATTTCGAACTTTAAAAAAAAGTTTTTAAAGTAAGAATACCGCTCAAATAAGAATACTGCTCAAATAAATGACTTATAGAAATGTGATGTTTCCCAATAGTAAAAAAGATTAATCGAAAGAATTAGGGCACTGGACAGATCACAACATCAATCAGAAATGTTCTTACGTGTCAACAAAGACTTATTTTCTGATCAATTTTCTGCATTTAAAAAAAAAGCAGAGAAAAGATTTTCAAAGATTTTGCGCGGAAACAATGCTTTCTAATATCTTGTAAAATTTTTTTAAAAAGGTACATCGAGCGGGCCATTTCTAACAGACAGTGCATTTTTAAAAGTTATTATCATAATTAATTCCCCCCCCCCCCCCCCCTTATCATAAACGTCTATTTTTGCACGATTTGGTAAGCCTGTATTCAGGGGAAAATGATATATCTAAATTTTGTCGTATGGTAAAGGGTTAACCAACATTACCAACAGAAAATGCGGCCGGTAGGTCTAACGAGGATTAGACGTATTTGAAAAATGTCACCAAGCGGAAGATAATGGCTGAACGACCACAAAAAACTAAACCTTTTAAAAAATGTATATTTTTTTTTTTCACGGTAACATAATTATCGTTTGAGTCTTTTTTGGATGGCAGCTGTTCAGAAATGGACCCGTTTACTACTTTACATGAATGTGTTGTTAGATGAACCACGGTTTTACTTTAACAGTTATACAGAACTGATTGAAAGAGAAATGTTTTTATCATTTAGTGTGTAGGAGCATAACAACCATAGTTTTTCAGGCATAATTATTACGGCGGTCCATAAACGTTTACATTTAGATCTAATATCACTTAACCCTTAGTCTACGACTGATGGACCTTTTCCAGACAATGTAGATCCAAGGTCAGACTGCACGTTCTCTGCAGTTTGATCTTAATCTACACTGTACTATAAGAATACACTTTGATCTAATAGAAGTTAACCCTTCAGCTGCTTAAGCGCGACTGAAACACCTTTTGCGGAACGTGTAAGTTGATCTTGAATCTACACTGTCCGGTAAGAAGATATCTTTCCCCAAAAAATACTTTTCAAACAGCAAAATTTGGGTTTTTACTATCGGCTTGAAAGTTTCAATTCACTTATTTAGCAGGATAAGAGTTAACTGTTATGGAACTGATTGGAAGCAAAATGTGTTTGTCATTTTAGTGTTTTTAGCAGTTTTTCGGAGAAATTTGGTTGATCAAGCATTTTACTGTAGTTCATAAATGTGTACATGCGCTAAACTCTTTGCCACACCATATCCCGAGTTTTAAACCAGCATTTTCTCCTTTTCCCACAATGTTTTGTACTCTTTCTAAGACATGGGTAATAATTTGATGAAAATTTGATTTTTCGTCTGTAAATGCTTTCAATTTGGATCAATCTAAAATTTTGTCGTTTGGTAAAGAGCTATCCCGTAGGCTGCTAGCGCGACCTAAGGACCCTGACAGCGTAGATTCGAGATCAGACTGCACTTTCTGTGCGGTCAGATCTTAATCTACACTGTCCAATAAGGATATATTTTCCCAAAAATACCTTTAAAAAAAGAAAATAAAATGATTGTTTTTTTTTTTCTTTCGGCTTGAAAATTCCATTCACTTATGAAGCAGGATACGGGTTACTTTTGACATAATGTCCTTTCCACCATTTGGAATATGTGCATGTGTTTGACGTTACATGTTTTAGTAAACCCGGCTGTTGGTCTTTTTAGCCCTGAAGCTGCTAGGCATGACTCTCAAGGACCTTTTGGGGACAGTGCAGATCAAGATCAGACTGCACAGAACGTGCAGTCTGATCTTGGATCTACACTGTCCGATAAGGAGACATCTTCCCCCAAAAAACACCTTTGAAAACACAAAATCTTGATTTTTTTACTATCGGCTTGAAAGTTTTTTTAATTTAACAGGATAAGGGTAAAGTGGTTTTTACAAAAGTTTACAGAGCATAAAAACCATTAGCATTAATGCAAGGCTTTCGTTTATTATTAGGTCTAATAATGGACTTAGCAGTTTCTTTTTAGAGTGTATATATAATAACTTTTTTTTTTTTGTTCACGGTTGTAAATCTTCCATTTGATGACCTCAAGGCTTTACCAGACGACAAAATTGTAGACTTGTCCAAACTGAAAGCCTTTGCGGACGACAAATTGTATGAGATCCAAATGATCAAATTTGATTTAGTGAAGGCAGAACGCACAGTGTGAAAAGGAGAAAATGCCGGTTACCAGCTCTTTCTCCCTTTTCAATAAAGTTTTCTATCCTTTTAACGACAAATATCATTTCTTGAGCCACATTTGATTTGTCGTCTGCAAATGCTTTCAATTTGGGCAAGCTAGAAATGTTGTCGTCTTGTGAAGAATTACAAATAGCGGAAATTGTTTTTGAAAAGGGAAAACATTGTGGTGAAACTAGAAAATGCTGGTAAACAGCATTTTCTCCTTTTACCCCAATGTTTTCAAAAGCCTTTCTCCGCAGGGTCATTAAACCTCGTGATTGTTTGGTAAAGGATTGATAGTACAAACAATATTATGAGCCATACTTCGGCAAAACGGGATTTAATGCATCTTCCTTATACATCATACCACGCAGGCCGTTACTTAACCACTTACTGTACAATGCCGCCTTTTGACGCCCCTGGGAAAGAAACCCTTTGAAAACATTGTGGGAAAAGGAGAAAATGCTGGTAGCCAGCATTTTCTCCTTTTCCCACAATGTTCTCTACCCTATCAAAGACAAATTGCACCATTTGAGCCACATAGAAATTGTCGTCTGCAAATGCTTTCAATTTGGACGAGGCTAAAATTTTGTCGTCTGGTAAAGGGTTAATTATGGATCCATGGAATCAGTTTTGTCTAAGAAACGACTGAATTTGGAGGTGGAATGATCCTTTGACATGCAGAAAATTTACCAACAGCAAAAAGTTTCGGCCCAGGTCAGCCTGCGCGGACAGCGCAGGCTGACATGGGTCGATACTTTTTGCAGCTGCATTAAACCCCCTTTTTACAGAGAATGGCTCATATGAGCGCTTACTGTCGAACCGAATGTATGAAAGTATTCGTTGAAAGTATTCGTTGAAGTGAAATTAATACATAAACACAAATATCACTAATTTTTACCATATTCTAAATGTTTGCAGGCGATCTCGCACTGTTATACGAGAGATTTTGTTACTTAAAAAAAAAGTGTTTCATTACAAGGGAAAATTTGTTTTTATGGCGCTTAACACCGTTTTCAACATTATTTTAACTGTATTGCTGCGGCCAGTACACCTGCTTTTTATAGGGTTTCTTCTATCAGTAATTCGCAAAATATTCTTGCCAAGCCACTGGCTGCTTTTCTATTTAACCATCGTCGAAACAATGGTCAACGATGAGAGAAGAATGAATCCTGTCGCAATGACTATTATCTTTCTTCGGGACGAAATCGGGCCGAACTGAGGATCCGAACCAGCGACCTTCTGGTTTCAGTCCCTGTACTTTACTAACTGAGCTACAAGGCTTTGCGAAACAGAACGTATGTGACTCAAGACTTGCACAATTAGGAAATTGAAATTGTTAAAAATTCAGCTAATTAGTAAAACTTTCCGAAGTGGCCTCCCTTAATACGCCAGCAGCATGTATTAACCCTTTACCTTTTGACGCCCCTGGGAGAGAAGCCTTTTGAAAACATCGTGGGAAAAGGAGAAAATGCTGGTAACCAGCATTTTCTCCTTTTCCCGCAATGTTTTCTACCCTGTCTAAGAAAAGTTGCACCATTTGAGCCACATCGAAATCGTCAGTCTGCAAATGCTTTCAGTTTGGACAAGGATAAAATTTTGCCTACTGGTAAAGGGTTAAACCAACACTAACCCTCATTCTGCTAAAAATGTTAAACGAAACTTTCAAGCCGATAGTAAAAAACAGAATAATGTTATTTCAAACTTATATTTTGGAGAAAAATATCTCATTATCAGACAGTGTAGATCCAAGATCAGACTGCACATTCTGTGCAGTCTGATCTTAGATCTACATTGTCCGCCCAAAGTCCTTGAGTCGCACTTAGCAGCCTAAGGGTTAATTGAGCTCTCGGGGAAGGCTAAATGTTCCTGTAGTAAGCAAGAACCTGACTTTAACAAGTACATTCCGACCAAATGACAAAATTCTGGAATTCTCCAAACTAGAAAGCATTTGCAGATGACAAAGTGATATTCAATTTGGCGAGATCAATGGTATTCGCATTTGAACGGGTAGAAACGATATGGGAAAAATAGAAAATTCTGATAACCAGCATTTTCTCTTTTTTTTCCGATGATGTTTATAAATGCTCGCGTCTTCAGGATTGTTAAAACACGGGATTGTTTCGTAAAGGGTTAATACAGTTCAACCAACGCTGATAACACAACACAGGGGATAGTGTTTGGTTAGTGCAGGTTCATTTCAGCAAGTTTGCCTGTGCATTTTAATATTTGTAACTCGATTTTAGAATGCCCTTTATCAGAGGACAAATTTTTAAAACTCCAAATTCAACATAGAGCCTGCAGATGACAAAAATTGTTCCATGACGTTGGTACATTGTACCAGACAATCTTCAAAAGGACAACTGGCACTTGGGACAATTCGTATTAGGACAACTGGTACCTAATACAATTGGAACCTCAGACAATCACACCAATGGCGATTTAGTCTTTTAACCCGTAGGCTGCTGAGCGCGATTCGCTGACCTTTTGCGGACAGCGTACATCAAGATCAGACTGCACAGAACGTGCAGTCTGATCTTGGATCTACACTTTCCGATAAGGAGATATCACTCCTCCAAAAATACCTTTGAAATAGGAAAATCTGCGTTTATATTGTTCGTTTGAAAGTTATAGTAGTGTTTCTTTTATTTAACTGGATAAGGGTTAAAGAATCCTCGATCAATATGGGTGGTAGTCATTACGAGAACCTTTAGGTACGGGTTGTCCAGGGTACACTTTGCCGTAGGTACAAGTCATCCAGAGGTACCAACCATCCAGATACCAAATGTCGCTGGTGTAAGTTGTTCTCACTATATCAACTGCCTAACGCGCCAGTTGTCTTGGGTACCACTTGTATGGTACCATTTGTGTGGTTTCGAATTGTCCAGGATAAAATTGTCCTATTACCGATAACTAAAATGTACCTGAAAGATGTGAGTCTATCTGCAGTCTGATCTTGATCTACGCTGTTCATAAAGTCGCATTTTAAAATACTTCACTGAATTCGTGAGCAATTTATAGGTGTAACTAGTGCTTCACAAGAGGAAAAGGGGAAATTTGGAACTTGAAACTTTAATTTCGTACAGGGTGGAAAGGGACATCTCAGAAATATCAAAATTATTCAATAAAGTGTGTTAATGTACATTTTTACGACTTGGAAACTTTATGCTCAGCCGATCTGAGCTGAACTGAGTCCCGTGGACTTTACCCCCGTCTATCGAACCTCACTTTTTTCATACATCCGTAATTTACACGCAAAAACCTCGATTTGTTCTCTCTTTCGGATTATGAAATTAAATACATGTACATTGTACTTTGCATTTTAACCCTTTCCCAAATGACAAATTTTTGGACTGGTCCAAATTGAAAGAGTTTGCAGACGACAATTTTAAATTTGATGAAAATGGCAGTAAGGTCTCAATAAGGGTAGAAAACACTGTGGGAAATGGAGAAATTGCTCGTTACGAGCAATTTCTCCTTTTCCCACAGTGTTTTCAAAAGACTTGTACTGCAGACACGTGAAAACCAGGGCTTGTTTGGGAAAGGGTTAAAGGCTGCGCTTGAACAACATCCGACAAGTGAACTGAAAAATCGATTAAAGATGAAAAAAAAAAATGACAGCCTCAACTCAAATTTTTCAGGTTAAGTTAACTGAAGCATTTTAGTTGTTGGGTACGCATCTGAATTATGAACGTAGATGAAATATTGTAACAAAATGAGAAATTGCTGATAACAAGCAATTTCTTCTTTCACCCAAATTTTTTGAGAGTGGTTTGCCCGAGGACGCATACTTTAACGCTAAGGCTGCTAAACGTGACTCAAGGACCTTTTGCGGACAGTGTAGATCAAGTCAGATTACACAGAACCTAGATCTAGACAATCCGTTGAGGAGATATTCCCCCCCCCCAAAAAAAAAACCCCCAAAATCCTTTGACATAGCAAATTTATTTTTTTACTATTTGTTTGAAAGTTTCATTTCACTTATTTAGCAGGTTAAGGGTTAAAGTCGTGTACAAGAGACAGTTAATTCAGGCGTTAACACTTTAACAGACGACCCCCCCAGCTTTAACGGCCCTGATGAAGATGTCTTATGAAAACATTGTGGGAAAAGGGGAAAATGCTAGTTACCAGCATTTCTTCCTTTTCCCACAATCTTTTCTTCCCTTGAAAAGACAACCCCTATCACTTTAGACATACCTCATCATTTGCTGTCTACAAATGCTATTAATTTGGACGAATCTACCATCTTGCAGTGTGATAACGGGCTAAGTTGGACAAAACTATGTTTTTGTAAAAAGAACATATTTTTAACTCCAGAGTTTTAACGACCCTGAAAGAGAGGGCTTCTGAAAACATTGTGGGAAAATGAGAAAATGCTGGTAACCAGCATTTTCTTCTTTTCCCACAATGTTTTCAACTCTATCACAGACATAAATCCTTATTTGAGCTTCATTTAATATGCCGTCTGCAAATGCTTTCAATTTGGTCTTGTCCAAAATTTTGTCGTTTGGTAAAGAGTTAAAAGGAAACTCGTTACCATAATTATGATTAATTTTTTAGATTCGCCCAAATCAAAAGCAGCTGCAGACGGCAAATTAAATGTGTCAAAAAACGATGAGATATGACTGTGAAAGTACAAAAAAACCATTGTGGGAAAAGGAGAAAAGGCTAGTTTACAGCATTTCTTCATTTACACAAAAAACCAACTTCCTCAGGGTCTTTAAAACACAGAATCTTACAGGAAAGGGTTAATTTTGAATGCGTTTTGACACTTCACTTGTTTATGCAATTCTGAGAAAATGAGCTTTTTGAAAATAGTCCAGGAACAAAGATAAACTGCATTCTTCTTTAACCCTTTCCCAAACGACAAATTTTGGACTGATCCAAATTGAAAGAGTTTTCAGACGACAATTTTAAATTTGATGAAAATGGCAGAAAGGTTTCAAAAAGGGTAGAAAACACTGTGGAAAAAGGAGAAATTGCTCAATATGAGCAATTTCTCCTTTTCCCACAGTGTTTTCAAAAGACTTGTACTGCAGACACGTGAAAACCAGGGCTTGTTTGGGAAAGGGTTTATTAAGCTTACAGTGTTTCCTACCCTTTTACAGACAAATCACATCATTTAACCCTTTTCCAAACAAGCCCTGGTTTTCACGTGCCTGCAGCACAAGTCTTTTGAAAACACTGTGGGAAAAGGAGAAATTGCTCGTAGCGAGCAATTTCTCCTTTTCCCACAGTGTTTTCTACCCTTTTTGAGAACTTTCTACCATTTTCATCAAATTTAATATTGTCGTCTGCAAACTCTTTCAATTTGGACCAGTCCAAAGTTTGGGAAAGGGTTAAGCTCCATTTAGAATTATCGTCTGTAAATGTATTCCAGGCGGCCAAGTCTTCACTTTCGTCGTCTGATCAAGAGTGCAAAGTAAAAAAAAAAGTGTCGTTGGGGAAATGTAACATCAAATAAGCTCTGCTCTGTGAAAAGGGGGCTTAAAACACCTGCAAACAGTATCGACCCATGTCAGCCTGCGCAGTCCGCGCAGGCTGACATGGGTCGAAACTTTTTGCTATTTGTAAATTTACTGCTTGTCAAAGAACGGCTCTACCCCCGATTCAATCGGTTGTTAATCGATTGATTGGTTGTATGGTCTTTAACGCCGTTTTCAACATTATTTTAGTTATGTTACGGCGACCAGTGCACCTATCCATGCTTTCCTGGATCTGTCCATGATTTCCTGGATTTTCGTTTACCAGTACTCCTCACCATATTCTTTCCAAGCCACTGGCTGCTTTCCCACATAACCATCGTCGAAACAATGGTCAGCGGTGAGAGAGGAATAAATCCTGTCGCAATGATTATCATCAATCCTCGGAAAGAAATTGGCCGAGCCGGGAATCGAACCAGCGACCTCATGTTCTCAAGTCCTCTACGCTCCGACTGAGCTACCGGTTGTTAAACAGAATGGATTTTTTATCCCTAATTATATGATGTCTTGCTTGGTACAGAGCATCAGCGACGCATTAAACTCCCTTTTGCCAGAACATTGCTCAAATAAATTCCTTACTCGTGAAAAAAGAAACAGTGTAAAGCTTCAGAGCATATATTTCTATGGTCCATTAATTATTTGCAAAACGACTAAGTTTCATACTTTTCCAAATTGAAAACATCTGTTGACGACAATTCAATTGTTGCTGGAATTATAAGATTTGGCCGTGAAAGGGTTGAAAACTGTGGGAAAAGGCGAAAATGCTGGTAGGCAGCATTTTCTCCTTTTCCCATAATGTTTTCATAAGTTTTCTTTCTACACGTTCTTAAAATTCGGGATTATGTGGTAAAGGGTAAACACATATATGGCATATTTATTCAAAAGGTGGTTTTAAAAAAAAAAAAAAAAAAGGAAAATGCATGAGCAATTCTGATCTCTAGTTAAAACAAGAAATAATAATGGCTGCTATATCATTTTCCAACGATACATTTATTCAAACAGAAACCTAACTTAACCAATATGTTCGAAATATAGCATTTTCGAAAAATCCATATTACCTCCTCCGTTTCTATAGACCAAAAACGGGAACCGCCATACATCAGCCATTCCAATCAAATAGCCAATCATAGTGACGTAAGTACTAAAAGTCCCAGAAAATTCCACTGACTTGCTCTCCATTTTGTCCATCGTCAAGCTAGTATAGTAAACGACCACACTGAAAATATCAGATGCGGAACGTTTATTATAAACCACGGTAATAACTGTAAACCCTTTTAATGACTGAAAGCATTTTAGGTCGGTTCAAAAGATGCAGATATTTCAATTTCAAAGCTGTTTTGTTGAAGAATCTGGCAATGTAGCAGACAGTATAGATCCAAGATCTGACTGCACAGTCTGATCTTGACTACAATGTATAAAAAAAAAAGCAAATAAATAAAGCCAGTTCTGTGCTTCATCCGTTTACCAAATAATCTTGTAAGCAGCATTTTCTCCTTCACCCAAAATGTTTTGTACCCTTTGAAAAATAAATTTCATCATTCGAGCTACATTTAATTTGTCGGCTGCAAATGCTTTCAGTTTGGACAAGTCTAAAATCTGCGGTTTTGTAAAGAGTAAAGGGTTAACGACATGATTTCAGACTGGTCCTAATTGAAAGCATTTGTAGACCACAGATTAAATGCAGCTCAGACGATGGAGTTTGAGTCTGCAAGAGTAGAAAACATTGTGTGAAAAGGAGAAAATGCTGGTTACCAGCATTTTCTCCTTTTCCCGCAATGTTTTCAAAAGCCTGTCTTTTTCAGGGTTGTTAAAAGTCGGGATTGTGTGGTAAAGGATAAAAGGAGTTTTCTCGAGTTTATTTTTCCAAAAAGTCACACTGACAGCAATCATAATTGACAGATAACTTTCTGTTGTCTTGAGTTACATCCCATTTGAAAACATTGTGACAAAACGAGGAACTGCTGACTATTCCGCAAAATCCGAAGCGTTTTGTACAGGTTGATCTTAATCTACGCTTTTACAAAATCAAAACTGTACCCAATTGTCACCCTGTGGGCTGACCTGTTCTTAATTGAATATCACGTTGGATAAAAGTTTTTAGATAAAAAAAAAAAAGAAATGATCGCCTCTTACTGACAAACTTATGGTGAGTAATTTCAAAATCGTAACCGTTTAGGTGATGTGACCGATATGTCCGACATGTGTAAAACAAGAAAAAAAAAACTTTCAACAAGTTTCCTCTCCAAAAGTGGAAGTAAGGTGGCATTCAAACTTGCCACTGATAATCAGTAACGATCTGGTACAACATTGTCCGAAATGGTGCCTCTATTCTGATCCTTGACCTAAATGATGACTTACTTTTTGTTGCTGTGTTCTTAAAATATAGGGTAAACGTACTCGAACGAATATATTGAATCACAAGACCTTGAGTTTGATATTTTAAGTGACACTCGATCACAGTTGATCTATTCCCAAAGCTTTGGTGGAGCCTATAGGTTGAAATGTACCAGTGTGTATTGTGCCAAGATTCTGTAGATGTTTCGTCTTACAGGTTCTACTGATTCCCTTACCGCATAAACGAACAACAATTTCTACAACCAGGTTGACGCTGTTTTCACTGAGAGTTTTCAAGGGTAATTGTATTTGAGGTGGAATGACAAAAACGCAATTAGTTGAGGTACCATTTATAAACTTTTAACTCGTAAAGGCCACTGAACATATATTGGATAAAAACAAACAGAAAAACTCTGGGCTTTCGAATAAAACTACAGCAAACGGTCAGAGGTTTTCACTCTAATTTCAATGTAGCAAAAAAAACAGCGCAGTGATGTGACACCTCAGTAGAGAAATATTGGCGATTACGGTACATTAGATGCGCATGATGTGCTGTCGCCTAGATCGTATTGCCTTTAAGCCATTCCGTGCCTTGGTGCGTATCTTACATGTTGCCATCTGATCGGCATCCACAGTATTAGCACTAGAAAATAAGAAATTGATCTGAAGAATTAAATCGATAATTTAGCTACGGTCATTGACCGTTAAATTTTGTGACAGGTGTTCTAAAAGTTTCGGAAGTACAGAAAAACTGATGCCTTTATAATGGAATGTTAAATTTTTGACTAGCGAAGCTAGTGTATAGGCATCAAGATTGACCTAGATTCAGAACCCCACAGTTGCCAAATACTGCCACACAGAAAATACTTCTTTCTTGTTAGAAATCTTAATTCTGTTATACATGACAATTTAGACATAAACCACAAAATCTCTACCTCTCCGATTTGAACATGTCGTCTTACAAAATAATAAACTGAACAAGATGTCATTTATAAGGTACAAGATCTTTGCTTATATGTAAACTGAGTGACCTATGCAAAGCAGAGAATCACTTATTCCTACACAACTGTAACATTATGAATGAATCTATTAATAGATACACCTTAGGTTAACTTGTAGCAAATCCCAGCTATATCAACCCCCTTCAGTCATTGGAGAGGCCATCAGACCTCTCCAACAGTGGTGAGTTTAAAAGGCAGACTGCCACAAAAATCGCTGTCTAAATCCATTTGTTTTTGCGAAATTGTTCTGATACACAGTCTATTTCGTGATGGTTTTATAAACAAATCGAAATCAAAAAACTGAAATAGGAAATAAACGTTTTCTTTTATATGACGGATTTCCAAAAAGATTTATTATACTATATTGATAGTAAATGATCTCTCCAATAATTGCAATTTTTCATTAAACAAATAAATCTAAGCAGAGAGAAAAAAATCGTTAAAAAAAAAAGAGAAAGAACACCGCGGGAAAAGATCACGTGACTTGATACTAGCTGGAGAATTCGTACCCTGGAGAAGTCGTGCCCTAATCTCGAGAGCACGAGTTCTCTGGAGAACTCGTACCCCACAAATAGATAGAAATAGGTTGATCAGTAGGTTTTCAAGTTCTACTTTTCAAAACTGACTAGATTCTAGCATTTTTCTGTTTTATTAAAAAAGTCTATGGATTTATAATGATATAGATTTGATGAAATAACACACCGAGCTGCTTCTATTATGTGGGATTGCGAGAATCCTGCGAAAATCACCTTATTAGCGCGAAAGAAAGTTGTGCCTCTTCACCCTACATACCGCACACCTCAAAAGAGTCTGTGGTCTTTTGATTTGGGGCGGATTGCGCAGGCTGACATAGGATCGATACTTTTTGGCAGATGCATTAAGCGCCCTTTTCTCAGAGCATGGCTCATTTATCTACTTTCTTAAATTTTTAACGTTTAGACAAACAACCTCTTCATTTTACATGTCTGCAGCAGACAACTTTTCAAAATATTGTGGAAAGAGGAGAAGCTGTTAGTCACTGCAGTTTCTCCTTTCGTCACAATGGTTTCCATCACTTCAAAGCACCATCTTCCACATTAATTATCAAAGTTTAAATTGTCGTCTGCATGCTTTTTCTGTTTGGGACAGTAAAAAAAATGTTGTTTGTTAAAAGATTAAAAAATGTTACATTTATTTTTAACATGTCTGGTACTAGTATTATGTATAGGCCACCTTTATTTGTTGTTATCAGTAAGGTTCTTGCTTCTTCAGTGAAATTAGCATATTGTATCAAATTTTAATTGAACGATTTCTCCTTTCCAAAAAAAAAATTGGCTTATCTGAGCGCACATTACAAACATTCATTAGAGGGTTGTTCCTATTGAAAATGAGCTAAATTGGATAATCATCTTCGGTTTTGTGTCCTTTGATTTTGAAAAAAATATGCATTTCTGAGCATGTTAATAGCATTGGGCCTCCAATTCCTAGAATATTATAACAATGTGGAACATGTACTGTTTTGTGCCTTTACACCAGCAAGACTGAAAAAAAAAAGTTTTTTTCTCATTCATTTAATGCCTAACTTGTTTGTTTACTTCTACCAAAATATATTGAAATCAAAAGCCAATAAACTATTTGAAAACATTGATGCCGACCTCTCCTGGCTTCTTTTTAAAAGAAGCCAACTTGTTCATTATTTAGATCATTGTGTACAGTTGAACTATTATGTTAAACTGTTATTCTATTAACCTTTTAAAGATACTGGGGAAGGATCCCTTTGTAAACATTGTGGGAAAAGGAGAAAATGCTGGTAACCATCATTTTCTCCTTTTCCCACAGTGTTTTCTGCCCTTCTGGAATCATGTTTCATCAGTTCAGCCACATTTAATTCATGGTCTGCAACAGCTTTGAATTTGGACGGAAGTAAAATTTTTCGTTTTGTAAGGAGAGTTAAATAGTTAACTACATCTTGTGCTATTAGAGATTGACTTATTGAGTGCATGGTGTTTAACGCCGTTTTCAACATTATTTCAGTGATATTGCGGCGGCCAGAGCACCTGTCCATGATTTCCTCGAGTTTCTTTTACCAGCACTATCGCGACTCAATGACCTTTTGCAGACAGTGTGTGCAGTCTGATCTTGGATCTATACTGTCCGATAAGAGGATAGATTTTCTCCAAAGTGTAACTGTGAAATAGCAATATTCAGGTGTTTACCATCAGCTTGAAAGTTTCATTTAACATTTTTTAGCAGGTTAAGGGTTAAACTTAAACTGCATTATAGTTAACCAGTAGCACATATGGCCCCGGCAGTTCAGTCGGTAGCATACAGGACTTGAGAACAGGAGGTCGCTGGTTTGATCCTCAACAAATTTCTTTCCGAGGATTGATGATAGTCATTGTGACAGGATTCTCGCTCACGTTTCGACGATGGTTATGTGAGAAAGGAGCCAGTGGCTTGGAAAGAATATTGTGCGGAGTCCTGGTAAAAGAAACTCCAGGAAAGCATGCATATGTGCGCACTGGCCACCTCTACATAACTGAAATAATGTTGAAAACAGGGTTAATAAACACCAATCAATCAATCAAGCAATCAATCAAATTCGCTAGTCTGTCAGTACTTTCAGTACTTTGATTACGTACTTAGACTGAAATACTAGCAAGAATGATACTGAAAAAGATTAGTTGGGTACTTTAATATGATAACTTGTCTATTTTCTGTATTGGTCACTCTGTTATCCAATTTAACGCTTCGTAAAGCAAGTAGACGAACCGTACATCTCTTTTCAACATTATATTTGTTTTGCCTTGAAAACAAGAACAGCCTTTTTAAGGTTGAAAACCGAGATATTCCGTTGTAACCCATTGCCTAATGCAACAAATTTGCAAATATGGTGTTGTCTATTAACCGTTATCCTGCTATTTAACTAAAATGAAACTTCCTAGTGGACAGCAAAAACTCAAATATTGCTATTTCAAAGTTATGTCGGGGGGCGGGGGGAATGTCTCCTTATCGGGCAGTGTAGATTCAAGGTCAGACTGCACGTTTTGTACAGTCTGACCTTCATCTACACAGTCCGCAAAAGGTGCTTTAGTCGGGCTTAGTCGCTTATGGGTTAAATGTAATGTGTTTACTCTTTACCATGCAATCCAGAGTTTTGACAACCCTGAGGAAGAAGGCTTTTGAAAACATTGTTGGTAAAGGAGAAAATAGTGGTAACCAGCACTTTTTCCCTGTTTTTTCCAATGTTTTCTGTTCGTTTAACACAAATGCTATCATTTCATCCATATTTATTCTGTCGTCTGCAAATACTTTCAAATTGGACGTGTCTAAAATTTTGTCGTATGGTAATGTAGTATGCATAAAATTTTCCATCCATGATTTTACAGCTGCCTTTTTTTGCGTTTAAAGAATAAAACTTGAAAAGCTATCTTATTTGCACAAAATGGCAAAAACTGTATCCTTTTACCTATCTAAAAAACTGAGAAATCGGCCGTGACTGATGGATAGCAAAAGACAGAGAATTTTAAAACTCTTTGCCGCACAACTAGTCCAAATTTACAGCATTTGCAGACGACAAGTTAAATCAGTCCTTAAAAGTTTGAAAGACGTTGTGAGAAATGGAGAAAATGCTAGTAGTAACCAGCATTTTCTCCATTTTCCACAAAGTTTTAAAAAGCTTTCTTTTCGAGGTTCGTGAAAAGACGGGATTGATTGGTAAAGGTTTAAATGTCAAAGCCTTAAAAATCTTAGCACTATCTTTTACTAAAAGCCATATGTAACACAGTGATAAAGATGAAACTGCACATAAACAAGTGAGCCGTGCTCTGGCAAAAGGGGCTTAAGCATCTCCATGATCCATGATACCGAGCAAGTCATCACACTATTATGGATCCATAAAATCTATGTTGTCTAACAACCGACTGAATCTGGAGGTACACTGGACCTTTGACATGCAGAAAATCGAACTATAGCAAAAGGTTTCGACCCAGGTCAGCCTGCGCGGACTGCGCAGGCTGACCTGGGTCGATACTTTTTGCAGATGCATTATTTAAAACCCCTTTTCACGGAGCATGACTCAAATGGTTTGATCGTGGTTCAGGACCATCCGATTTTTTGCGAGGTATTCCTTTGCCGGATAACCCCGAGTTTGAACCACCTTGAGAAAGAGGACTTCCTGCATATTCTCCTTTTCCCACGATGTTTTCTACTCCATCAGAGAACTTAAGCACATTTGTACCGATTTCAAATTTGTCGTCTGCAAATGTTCAGTTGCATTTGGTATAATCTAAAATATGTCGTTTAAGAAAGGGGTATTTGAGCATAGCATCCTTGAAACGGTTCTACTTTTCCTGTTTTGAATATCCTTTTCATTTATCTCTGGTTATCGTTTTCTCCTCCTTCTTCAACGATGTTTTCTTCCCAATGGTTGTAAAAATACTGATCGTTTGATAAAGGGTTAACCTAGCATTCCACGCTTCGTACAAGAAGCGAGTTGCTTGACTTTTCATCCCTTCACCAGCCGGCAAGTGTTTAGACAGGTCCAAATTGAAAGCATATATGCAGACGACAAATTTAGTATAACTCAAAATATGGGCTTCTCTTTGAAAAGGTAGAAAAAATTTTGGGAAAGAAGAAAGTGCTGGTTACCAGCATTTTCTTCTTTTCACATTTAGTTTTCATAAGCGTTTTTTCTCAGGGTCGTTAAACCTCGGGATTGTGTCGTAAAGGGGTTACATTATTTACGGGGCACTGAATAAAAGAGAGGCTAATTAGTGAGAAAATGATCAGATTCACCAACCATTCTCAGTCTTATTCTCCAGAATTTTCTAAATTTGAAAGTAACACAACTTCTCATTGGCTAAACTATTTGGTTTAGGCAATCAGATGTTGTGTTACATTCAAATTTAGAAAATCTGTGGGAATAAGACCAAGAACATTCTTAAGAATGGTTGGTGTATATCATTTCAGCTACTTTCAATTTGTCGTCTGCAAATGCTTTTAGTTTGGACAGATCTAAAATTTTGTCATTCAGAAACAGACTTAATCCACATTGTGAACAGAAGCATGAAAGTGGGTTTCTGCATAGCCTGGGTTCCATTCACACACATATATATATAGATATAGATATAGATAGACGTTAGTTTGTCAAAAACAAAATAACAACGAAACTTATGAACAGTTTTGCCAAATATTTGGTCAGGCTGTGAAAGGAGACCGGAAAAAGTGGTGATTAAACAAGGAATATTAAAAAAAAAACAGACAGCGTAAATTTGCCAGTAAATAAACAGGGACCCTTAAAATAAACTTGTCTATATTTTTTACCAATCACAAACTTCTATTCATTCATTTCTTATCAATATCAAAAAGTAGGTCAAACGCCAGCGCAGTCAGCTACGCCGAAAAATTATTACCGTTAGTACTAGGTTCTGCGTGGAATAGGATTAACGTCCACATTGCTTGTGTACATTTTGGGAACATTCGTGGCACAATCAACACTTTGAGGGTTTACCGATATTATTGCATAAAATGTTTTCCATTCAGTTACAATGTTTATATAAACGAGCAAAAAAAACCGGGCATCAACGAAAGAAAACGTATATGATATTAATCAATCGGTAAATTTTAAGGAATGTTTAAGCAACAGTCCAACTAAAGCAACGGAAATGACGTATTCCAACGATGTATGCGATTAAAATTGTTTTCGCTGGCGTAGTATATATATGTAAGGACACGAAGGATGCTCTGTTCACTTGGAGAAAACCTTTCGCAATGGCATAGGAAGGCCGAGGTCGTAGACATGAATTCATATCTCATGTGCGCAGAGAGAACGTGGTTAACAAGTACAAGCAGTAAGCACTTGGTGCGATATGAAAGATTTTAGAAAGAACGGAGTAAAAATGGTGATATGTGCGATGAAGCCCGCACCAAAATTAGACGAAAGAGAGAGAGAGAGACAGAGAGAGAGAGAGAGGTTGCTTTTAGTTTGTAGTTATCTGGGTAATAAAGGAAGCAACATTTAGAAATACATGTATGAATTCAACTCCAGTCTCATTTCAAGTTTATAAAGAATAATGTTTAAAAAAGAGAAAAAGAAAAAAAGCTCAGAAACATTTTGAGACTCCAACAATGAAAGAAATATAAGTGTCTTTGCAGAAATATTGGTTGTACATCGTCATGTTACAGGCTTTGCAGGAAATGGATAATTCTTCCCCGGTTATTTCAATTTGTTCCAGTATGAAGCAACTAAAATGAAGGAAATAAAATGACACAAGATCTTATAATTGTTACTTGCGCCATTTTGCCATGACAGCCATTTTGTATATGATAGGTAATTCTAGAATGAAGTTTAACAATCCAACAATGATTGCAAAAAAACGTAGGGATTTTAAATTTCGAAAATTAATACGTGTAACAGAGCATTAAAATGAAAAAAAAAAGCCATCGGTTTAATGATATGCGAATCGTAAACATACTAAGGCTAGATTTTATTATCCGCAGGGACATAGATGATCTACAAAAAGAATCAGGTTGGGAAACTCTTGGTTATCGCAGATATAAATACAGAATCACTTTGTTTTATAAAATGTTTCATGGCATGGTGCCTCCTTATTTCAGTTTCTCAATCTCTCGTAAGTGAAAAATAAACTATAATATACCAACTTTGCTAAACTTGCAAAATATAGTCTGTCGAACTAACATTTATACGAACCTAGTGCTATTTAAAATTAGCAACCGCAGTTAATGAATGGAATGCGCTTCCAATTGACATAAGAAATTCGGAGACACTGACTGCTTTTAAAACCTATTTAGATATAGAAAAACCTGAGTCGAATAGGCTGTTCCTCTTTGGGCAACGAAAAGTTCAAATTACGCACACTAGAGTTAGCAATAAATGTAGTTCATTCAACCAACACCTCTTCTTTAAGGGTAAACAGCTCGCCGCTTCGTAGATGCAGGTCAATTGAATCTAGTCAGCACTTTTTCTTTGATTGTAGATTATATAGAGAAATACGAGAACGACTTATCACCAATGTTTCGCAATACACAACAGTGAATCTAACTGTACTCTTATTCGGGGATGACAATTTATCTCCAGATTTTAATAAACGCATTTTCTCCGAAGTACACTTGTTTATCAGGTCCAGTAAGAGATTTTGTATTAGCTAAGTTAAGTGTATAAATCCCTTTAGCAAACAATCCCGACTTTTAACGACCCTGAGAAAAAAAAAAGCCTTTTGAAAACATTGTGAGAAAAGGAGAAAATGCTGGTAACCAGCATTTCCTCCTTTTCCCACAATATTTTCTACCCTTTCCAAAACAAATTTTGATTTTTTAGTATCATTTATTTTGTCTGGTAAAGGGGTAATTACCGAAATTAGTTCACGTAATAAGTTATTCTTGTAGTTGCAAACGTATCGTTTCTTCTACTACCCCCATGTCCAACTTACCAAACGACAAAACTTTAGACTTGTCGAAATTAAAAGCATTTGCCGACGACAAAATAAATGTGACTTAAAAATTGAAATTTGTTATGGGAAAGGTAGAAAACACTGTGGGAAAAGGAGAAAATGCTGGTTACCAGCATTTTCTCCTTTTCCCACAATGTTTTCCATAGGCTTCCTTTTTAGGGGTCGTTAAAAGTCGGGACCGTGTGTGGTAAAGGGTTAAACATGCCTCACATTGTGCTTATATTTCATTATTGTCTTCTTTTTTTTTAATCTTCCTCTTCATCGTCTTTTTTTAAAACTGATTTCAGAAATAACATTACTTCATTTGTGTATTTTTCCCATTATCCATCAGGAAATGAACCTAATAAGCTATGCTTTCGTTTCTATCCTATTGACTTGTATCGTATCTTATGACATATTGTAAATTATTAAATAATAAAATATGTTTAAACTATAAGGATATAGAGGATATTTGTTTTCTTCACGGAACGATCGAAATTTATGTCATCGAGTGACAACGTCGGTAATATTGCGTCACTCTTGAAAATATTACCGTATGATGTTCAGGAGCTAAAACAAATTTCGATCTTTCGCCGAAAAAAAAAAAATTCTATTTATTTCGTGCTTCTAACCCTTCTTTTTTTTGTTTGCTTTAATCAAAATCCAGTAGTTGGCGTATCACCACATAAGGCAGCATTACAATGAGAATGTATTTACCAGTTAAAAAAGAAAACAGTTCGTTTGTATAGTCTAGAATTATGACGGTATTGTGTTTTAATCAGTTTGAGAGAAAATCACGCTCAGCGAATTATTAAAAAAAAAGACAAAGATCGATTTTATTGTACATTCGAAGTGACACGACAAATAAACAAAGCTCATAAATCTGAATTTATCTGAATTTAACAACATACATGTAAATAATCATTTGGAAAAGGTAGGTTTTTTTTTTAGATCACAGGATTCAATCACCGAAGTAGATCTGATGCGTTTCAAAGGCGAAGTACAGAGCAGCTTTCGGGACTAGCACATTGACCTGGTTTGATCGTGCAGTAGCTATTCACATTTACTGTTGGGATTACTGACATGGCTTGGGTTTCAGATTCAGCACTGTTAAAATTTACGGTAACTGAACCATGGAAATAACAGCTGGGAAATAACTATGAGGAAAGCCACTGCTGACAGAGGCAGGTTAAAATGGCGTCGATTGGCCTTGTTTTCTGGAGGCTTAACTTCTAGATGCGTAAAGTAGTTCCGTACCGGTGAGTTTATCAAATCGACAAATTCACTGGTCAAAATGTCAGGTGTGCTTGTTTCTAGCCGTTTTTTCCTCCCGGGTGACGTCGGCTAGGCGGCTACCTCACTAATTTGTAGCCGGGTTTACATTCGGAATATCTTCCTTGGCCCGATCTTCAGCCGTTTTGAGAAGACCGGCCGCATGCTTGATATGCGCCTGTTGATGATGATCAAGATAGCCTCTAACGAGTGTGAAAGGTATGTGAAAACAAAAGAAAGCAGTTAGGTATGTTGTAATGAAACCCCCCAGAACATGATATTCTTCAACACTTAGAGATTTACAGTTTAACTCCTTACCAAACGACAACATTTGAGATTCGACCAAACTTTGAAGAAAGAATTTGCAGACGACAAAGTAAATCAAAAGATGTTTTTTTTTTTGTCTTTGAAAGGGTAGAAAACGCAATCCCGAGTTTAAATGACCATGACAGAGAAGGCTTTTAAAAATATTGTGGGGAAAGGCGACAAAATGCTTGTAACTACCACTTTCTCCTTTTCCAACAATGTTTTCTTCCCTTTCATGGACAAATCTCTTGATTCGAGCACATTTTGGTTTGTCGTCTGCGAGCAGACGAATCTAAAGTTGTGTCGTGTTGTAAAGGGTGAAGAATCAGAACGCGTTTTTCATGTGAGAAATGGACTCTTCTCTTTCCTTTAACTCTTTAACAAATGACAAAATTTTAGACTAGTCAGAAATCAATGCATTCGCAGACGACAATGAAAAGGTGGCTCAAATGATGGATTTTATTCTTGATGGGATAGAAAAAATAGTGGGAAAAGGAGAAAATGCTGGTTACCAGCATTTTCTCCTTTTCCCACTATGTTTTCAAAAGCCTTCTTTGTTGGGATCTTTAAAACTCTGGATTGTGTAGTAAAGAGTTAGATGTTTGTGCTCTTTGTAATTGTTAATAGAAAAGGAAAATTGGTCATAAAATTAATACAGTGTCCGGGTGGTTATACTTGTCCAAATTTTGTGTTTTTAGTTAGCAATACTGTCGCTTCAAAACTTTCTCAGACTTACCAGTGCAAAATAGTGACAAAACATTTAAAGGTAAATGCTAAAGTTACTTTTCAATGGGTGGCAAAGATTGTCTCCCCTGAAAAAATATAAATTTCAATCCGCACAATTTTTATCTTGTCATCTATCCCAAACAGAGCATTGTCTAAGAGGGGTAATGAACTCACGACCCCTTCATTTCTAGGGGTGAGCGTATCACTGAGCTACAAGAGTTTGCCTTCTTCTTTGGTATCCTTGGCAGGTATTAATACTTTTCGTTCCTGTATACTAGGCTGGGGCTCTGAAGTGTCTTGCCCAAAGACACCCCCGATGCTTCCAGTAAGGCTAAAAGCCAGGGCCTCCAGGGTTCGAGTCCTACACTTTAACACTCAGCCACATAGGACCCCTTTTTGTTGGAAATGAAAAAAAAAAAAAAAAAAAAAATGCTGGGGTAACCAGCAATTGGGGGTGGGGTGTAAAGGAAAATAAATGCAAGCATTTTCCCCTTAACCCACCTGTAACGGCACAAGTATGCAGCATAATTATGTTATTTCATAAAAGTTTATTTCATAGTAAAAACATATCTATAAATACACCACGAAATATCTACAGCACATCTCAATATTATGCAAGCGTTTCGGAGTTTCATGGAAAAAAAATTGTGTTTTTCAGACAGTCACCACATCTCAATATTATGCAAGCGTTTCAGAGTTTCTTGAAAAATATATATATTTTTCAAAAAGTCAATCGATCTAAATTAGGTAGGAACAATAAAAGCTTTACCTGAAAGGATGAAAAATACAATAATAAAAAATAACTATCCTAATGTGAATGGAAATCAGCTATAACAATTCTGTAACAGATGTCCCTACTTGTCAATATTTTCCACTTCTTTAACTCTTTCAACACCCATGTCGCCTTGGATATCTTTTGTGGACGGCGAACATCAAGATCAGGCTGCACAAAAGGTGCACTCTGATCTTGTATCTACACCGTCTGCTACCTGATGCCAATCATTAACCAAATCAGTTTCAAATGTAACGAAAAATATTAAAACCTCGGGAAAAGTTGAATCCATTTAGTTGGCAACGAGAAAGTTAACATACTTGTGCATTTGTCCGATAGTGTAATAACCTAATACAAGTAGTGTAAATCAGAAACGATTTATTATGAAGCATTGTAAGACTTCGGTTAAAATTTACATAAATACATGTTCTCGTTTTAATACAATGTTTGACTTTAATAAATACATTCAAACTCAGTCATCCAAAGACTTTGAGGGAAAAAAAAGCTCACACAGCACAGAAAGTTTACATAAATACTTATTTTATGATTATTGTTTGACTTTAATAAATACATTCGAACTCAGTTATCCATAGACTTTGAGGGAAAAAAAAAAAGCTTACATGGCACAGAAACAGTCTGGATTAACCCTTTATCACACTACAAAATTTTACACTTGTCCAAATTCAAAGAATTTGCAGACAACAAATTAGATATGGCTCATATGGTAAGATTTGTCTGTTAAAGGTCAGAAAACATTGTGGGAAAATGTTTTCAAAAGGCCTCTTCATCAGGTCATTAAAACTCAGGATTGTGTGGTAAGGGGTTAATCTGGCAAGTATGGAAGTTTATTCTACACAGAATGGTATCCATTTATGAGTCATAAAGAAACTTCATTGCTTTTGTAGCACTAAAGTGTCTCAAAGGGAATGATAATTAACTCTTTACCTAATGACAGAATTTCAGACGTGTCCAAATCACAAGCGTCGACAGTCAACAGATTAAATGTGACTAAGAAACTAAAATTCCTCTTTTGAAGGGTAGAAAAATTTGTGGACACAGGAGAAAATGCTGGTTACCAGCATTTTTGTTCCTTTTCAAATAATTTTTTCAAAAGCATTTTCTGTCAGGGTTATAAAAACTCGATATTGTATGGTAAAGGGTTAAAATCAAGCAAAAAAAAAAGCGGCATCTCATAAATCATGTATTCATTGTACTATCCATGATACAAATTCATACCAGCATTAGCATAAAATTTCAGAAAAAAAAAAAATGAAGTCTGTAAGAAAAAAAATAAAAAACAAACAACAAAAACCCTAACTATTAGTTGTTCTTTTTTTCGATATTTGATTTCCAAAAGCATTTTGATTAATAACTATCAAAATAATAAAACAATAAAACAAATGCACAAGATCCAAGAAAAGATCTATAGTGTAAAAATATGCATAGTGTAAATAGATATTTCTGAACACAATACTTTTTAAACAAAAATAAACTGTGGTGGCCAACTAAATGTTATATATTGTAATAAAAGGTATATAAATTTATGACAATAGATCTTGTAAAAAAAAGAAATAAAACTATATAATAATACTTTGTGTAAACAGTAAATATTACATATGACTGGATACATTATTCACAAAAGGTGACTTCCAATGGTTGCTACTGAAAGTATTGTTGCAACACGGTCTGCAGAAAGAAACAGTTCAGTCACTGACATAGTTTATCTAAAATGAGTTACACCCTTCATGACATTAGGACATTTCTAATCCCTTTATATGGAGTCTGTACAAAGGTTTTCCATCACAGAAGACAGCCAGATTTAGTCCCTAAATGACACAGCGCTCTTTCTTAGAACTGCAGAAAATCAATCACACAAGAGCATTATAATGGCCCTATATTGCAAATGAAGTCTGTAATCCCTGGAATGTTACATGGAAGAAAGAAGCCAAATGCACACAAAAGTTGTGCTTTTCCAGAGACCATGATATACTAAGAAATATGAAAGAGCCTGCAGAGAAGGATCATTCATGCCAAATATCAATTAACACTTTACCAGATGACAAAATTTTAGACTGGACCAAATGGAAAGCATTTGCAGATGACAAATAAATGTTCCTAAAATGACGATTTCTGTCTTACATAGGGTACAAAACACTGTGGGAAAAGGAGAAAATGCTAGATACCAGCATTTTCTCCTTTTCCCAAACTGTTTCCAAAAAGCCTTCTCTTACAGGATTGTTAAAAGTCAGGATTTTGTGGTAAAGGGTTAACTCTGACAAAAATACGGTATTTAGCATGATTTCTGCAGATAGTTACCTGAATAGCAAGTTTTACTTCTACCAGGAAAGGTTATATTTTTTTTACATATTAAATTGAATGCACCTGACCGTAATAATAGAAAACAAATAATAATAAGGGAAACTGAACATAATCAACAAAGAAACTTGGATGTATAAAAAATAACCATGTTGAAGTAAAAAAATAATCTTGGATGACTACTGTATTTGCCATGAAATTGAGTTGTTTTCCTTTGACTTGTGCATAGCTTCATTAAGAATTGTCCTCCAGGAAAATAAGCCAAATCTATAGTACCTCTTCTGGATCAATAGTTCATAAAAGTAACTGAAGGAGGTACCAGGGATCATTGATATGCCAGTTTGCGAAGAATAAAATAGAGGATATTTGTTTTTTTCGGTGAAAGATCAAAATCTATTTCATCGAGTGAACATCATTGGTAATATTTTCACGAGTGGCACAGCCACTCGTGAAAATATTACCAATGATGTTCACTCGATAAAATAAATATCGATCTTTCACCGAAAAAAACAAATATTCTATTTATTTCATGCTTCTAACACCTTTTTTTGTCAAGACTTCCATAAAAATCAGTACAAACTCCCCGTGGTTGGTCTTCTCACTGGTCGTACCCGTGTAATATTGAAAAATATTTTCACCACTATTTCTCGATATCCTACCGGAAAGCATGAAATAAAAACATGAGGTTTTTGGAGAGAAGCTTAACACAACTTTATTGTTGTTAAGTTTTGTTGACATGGCAAGCTGAGTATCCCTTTGCCATGCAATCCACAGTTTTAATGACCCTGGGGAAGAAGGCTTTTGAAAACATTGTGGGAAAAGGAGAAAATGCTGGTAACCAGCATTTTCTCCTTTTCCCACAATGTTTTCTACACTTCTCAAGAGAAAGTTTTGAGTCATATTTACTTTGTCATCTACAAATGCTTTCAACTTAGGCAAGTCTAAAATTTCTTCCTTGGGTAAAGGGTTATTATATTGAATCAAGCACCTGATGAAGTTCTAAAGAGAAATATCACTCATTTCTGTGCAGTTTGGTCATCAGTATTCCTTTGGTAGTTTCAGGGAAGTTGCTTGAAATAAAAGTTAATAGACACATGGAAAACTGAATTTGCAACACGCCATACATAAGACATTGACAGTGGAGCTAAAATTTAAGTATTCCTCAGTTCTCCCTGAACATTACATCTGGTCAATAAAGTTTAACCCTTTACCACAAAATCCCGACTTTTAACAACCCTGAGAAAGAAGCCTTTGAAAAACATTGAGGGAAAAGGGGAAAATGCTGGTAACCAGCATTTTCTCCTTTCCCCACAATGTTTTCTACTCTTCCCAAAACAAATTTCAGTGTTTCAGTCACATTTATTTTGTTGTCTGCAACTGCTTTAAATTTGGACAAGTCTAAAATTTTGTTGTCTGCTAAGGGTTAAGACAAATTATTCTCTTGTCCTCCTTGACTATGTCAAAGTCATGATAAAGTGAAAAGCTGCCAAATTGTTTGGAATGAGTGTTGCATCTAAACTGGTTAGGAAGTGCCAGAAATGTATGATGTACAACATGATCATGGATTAATACACTAAGAAAACAAGTGAACATATTCTTACAAAAAGAAGTTGCTTTCTATAAACAAGCTCAATGGTTTCAAATGTGAACGGCTCAAAAAACAACAAAAACAAGAGGGCCATGATGGCCCTGTATCGCTCCACTGGCTTATAAATATAAATCACGAAGAAAAGTCTTCACTATATAAGCCCTTATAAAACTTTGACCTCATGGCTACAGTCTGACTAAATGGGGAATATTGTATTAGAAGAATAACATGCCAAATGTGGGAGTTCTTGGCCTTATGGCTGGTAACAAGATGGTTTCTGAACTTTTCACTCCATAAACCCATGTAAAACTTGTGATCCCTGGTGCAGGGCCAAACTTGATCCTAGAGCTGTAACTTGGGCCCTCTTTGTAACTGTCCACTAAATAATGCTATAATTATATGCAAAATTTGGTAGCCTAAGCCTTATGGCTATGTACACCAAGATTTAAAAGTTTTCCCTATGTAAGCCTATGTAAATCTTGTGAACCTCCCCCTCCCAAGTATGAGGCCAAATTGACCCCAGGACTATACTTTGGGCACTTTTGGTAGACTCCAACCAGATCAAGCTAAATGCCAAATTTGGTAGCTCTAGGCCTTATGGTTTCAGACAAGAAGATATTTAAAGTTTTCTCTAAGCCTATGTTTAAAACTTGTGACCCCTGGGGAAGAGCCAATTTTGACCCCAGGGCTATAATTTCAAGAAACATGATAGAGGTCTACTACATAAAGCTACATGCCAAATTTGGTAGCCCTATGCCTTATGGTTTCAGACAAGAAGATTTTTAAAGTTTTCTCTATATAAGCCTATGTAAAACTTGTGACCCCTGGGGAAGAGCCAATTTTGACCCCAGGGCTATAATTTCAAGAAACATGATAGAGGTCTACTACATAAAGCTACATGCCAAATTTGGTAGCCCTATGCCTTATGGTTTCAGACAAGAAGTTTTTTAAAGTTTTCTCTATATAAGCCTATGTAAAACTTGTGACCCCTGGGGCAGAGCCAATTTTGACCCCAGGGCTATAATTTGAAGAAACTTGATAGAGGTCTACTACATAAAGCTACATGCCAAATTTGGTAGCCCTATGCCTTATGGTTTCAGACAAGAAGATTTTTAAAGATTTCCAATATTTTTCAGTTTTGTTGCCATGGCAACCAGAGTTTTTGAAGGAATCAAATTCTTTCAAGAAATTCTGAAGAGGACCATGTCAGGATCATTTCTGTGAAGTTTCGTGAAAATCGGATGGGTAGTTTCAGAGAAGAAGATGTTTGAAATAAAAGTTAACGCACGGACGGACGGACGGACGGACGACCGGATGGACGGACGCACGACGGACACCGGGCCATGACATAAGCCCGCTGGCCTTCGGCCAGTGAAGCTAACAACAACAACAACAAGAGCACTGCATGGGGGTGCCAACGCTAGGCTGCAGCTGCTCTTAGAAATAGGTAGACTTTCAGTGAAAATTCTCTCAGCTGCAGTTGCTGTTAATAATTGATTGATTTTAAGTAAGTGAAAATTCGTAGTTGAAAAAGGGAGATAACTGTGTCAAAAATATTTTGATGGTTACCTGCCTCTATTGACTGGCTTCCCCTTTTGATAGCTAATGACTAGACAAGAGTTTGAAGTAAATACAAGTATCTTCACTACTGACAGAGATATTATAAAATGTCAAAGTCTTTGCACAAGATTGACCATGCAGAGGCGGACAGAGCTATGAAAATACCTTGATGCTTTCCCCTTAAACAGCCGAGCTAATCAGAACTTTCATCAGACAGCAAAGCTCACCTAGAAAGGTAATTGTATGGGGTGGCAGTGACTTGAAACAGCAATAGGGTACCAGCCAAGGACAGAAGACCCAGCATTAAGTCTGATGCCGCTAGGGTTGGTGCAATAGCTCTTCCTGCAATTTATACAGGAAACTGTCTGTGACTTTGACCTTTTGGTCACAGGCATGGGTAGGGGTATACCTAAATTAAACTGTGGACCTACGTCCATCATTATACTATACATGACACAAATCAATCATTTGGTCTTGAAAATAGCTTTAGAAAAACTTAAGTATGAAATTTTAAAATCTGTGACCTTGACCTTAGAATCATGGGTATGAGCATGGTTAGGGTATTGCTCAATGAAACTTTGGACATCCATTTGTCATCAAGCCAGGAGGTAATGTGTAATAAGCACACATATAGGCCAAGGCTAAAAAGTCATAGAAATTTAGAAGCACTTGATGTGAATCTGAGAATAGCATGTGGATGCCAAAACTCGCCTGCATCTCCTTTAATAAGTATGTAAGGCATATTTGATTCCAAACAACACACCACTACAATCAATCAAGGGGCATAAATATGTTAAAAATATTTTGAGGGTTATAATCCCTTTTGGTGTGAGACCCCAACCCCCCTCCCGCCTTTTCATAGTTTACAAGTAACATGAATTTTAAGTAGATATCTACAGTAATGCCAGCGATTTCAGAAAACAAAGTTTTTAAAGACCCTCAATTCTACAGATGACAACAGAGCTTTGACAATTTCTCAAAATTTTCTTTGAAAGAGCCAAACTAAAAAAAAAAAACTACAATTATCATAACTACCTTTTGATCAACACAATGATAATTTGACTATAAATAAAAAACAAAAAAATACTAATACTAGTAAATCAACACACTCTGAACATTGGGACATCATCTGGGAAAAGGGGGTTTAACCCTTTACCACACAATCTGGACTTTTAATGACCCTGAAAAAGAAGCCTTTTGAAAACATTGTGGGAAAAGGAGAAAATACTGGCAACCAGTTATTTTCTCCTTTTCCCACAATGTTTTCTACCCTTCCTAACACGAATTTCAGTTTTTGAGTCACATTTATTTTGTCGTCTGCAAATGCTTTCAATTTGGACCAGTCTAAAATTTTGTCGTCTGGTAAAGAGTTAATGTATCTGCAAAAAGTATCGAGCCAGGTAACCCTGCAAAGTCTGCAGAGGCAAACATGGCTCAGAACATTTTGCTATAGGTCAATTTTCTGCCTATCAAAGGACCATTCTACCACATGATTCAGTCCGTTGTTAGACAAAATGGATTTTATGGATCCATAATAATGTGATAATTCATGAAAATGTATCACTGAGATGCATTAAACCTCTTTTTCACTAAGCATGGCTCACATATTTTTTGCATCAGACATCATACCTCACTCAACACCTCCGAAACCAAATTCGGAGCAGACAACTGTAACCCTTTCCTAAGCGAAAAATTTTAGACTTGTCCAAATCAAAAGCATTTGCAAACAAGAATTAAAGTTTGCCACAAATTTTGGATTTTAATTTTGACAGGGTAGAAAAGATTGCAGGAAAAAGAGAAAATAATGGATACCAGCATTTTCTCCTTTTCTCACAAAAGAAGCTGTCTTCGAAGGGGTTGGTAAAGGATTATAAACATTTAATGAGGCTATTCAGTAGGAAAATAAGATCTAGAACTTAACTGCTATTATAAACTTTGTGGAAAAAAGAGAAATTGCTATTAGACAGAAGCACTTTTTCCTCCTGACACAATTTTTTAAGCCCTTAACCAAACAATACCCAGTTTAAATGACCCCAAGTAAAAATGCTTTCGGAAATATGGTGGGAAAAGGAGGACATGTTGTTATCAAGCATTTTCTTCTTTTCATTCAAATGCTTTCCACCCTTTGACAGACAGAGTTCATGGATTGAGTAAGAATTAATTTGTTGTCTACAAATGCTCTCCATTTTGACAAGTCTAAAAATTTATTGTTTGGTTAGGAGTTAAAAGGAGTTGACTGTAAGGTGAAGAAAGATATGTAGAGGAGGTGAGGTCTTTATGTAAACTCAGGTCTATTTGATTGATTCCCATTTCTTCTTTTTTGATGAATCAAATCACATGCCAACTCTATACCACATCTTCATTTCTTTCACTTGTCTGATGAAAAAATATGTCAGCAGAATTCCAATTATCTAAAAATAAGAAAACAAAGAAAAATAACTGTAACCCATTTCAATAACAGAAAAATTACTTTAATCACCTTTTTATAGCATTGAAAAGTTTTGTGAGAAGAGGAGAAATTGCTTGTAACAAGCAATTGCTTCTTTTCCCATGGCTTTTCATAAAATTGCACAAAAAGCAGTTCCCCTTTTACCATTGCTTTTCATACCATCAAAAATACATATGAGCCATGCTCTGTGGAAAGGGGGTTTAATGCATCTCTGCGATGCATGATACGAAGCAAGTCATGAAAGTATTATACATCTGTAAAATCCATTTTGTCAAACAACCGACTGAATCATGAGGTAGACTCGTCCCTTACATGCAGAAAATTCACCAAAAGCAAACAGTTTCGGCCATGGTCACCCTGCACGGACTGTGCAGGCTGACCTGGGTCAATATTTTTTGCTAATGCATTAGCCCCCTTTTCACAGAGCATGGCTCATATATTTCATTCCTCCATCTCTTTGTCCTTTGTTTGATTTCTACAAGTTCTAAACCAGTTACCATACAATCCTGAGTTTAATAACCCTGAAGGAGGAAGCTTTTGAAAACATTGTGATGTAGTAGCGTCATTGTCAAACAACAAGTCCTTTTGGTCAGTATATATCATGCCTTTTCTGTGTTTCCCTCGATTGGTCTCAGCATTTTACCTCCAGTTTGATCACAGGACTTTTGAATTTTCACATTCCTAATTTAGTCTTACAACTGTTCACTTGGTAAAACATTTGATGTGTTTCTGAGAATTGATTTCTTTTGGAAAAAATTACTTAAGAAAGTTGTTGAAACAAAGACACTTTGGTTCTGAAAAGTGCTCCCTTTTCCCCATAAATTGAGCCAAACAATAAATTTTAGATCCTTCCAAATTAAGATTACCGGAAGGTTACAAATCCAAAAGTGGTACAAATGAACTGAATTTCTTTACCAGAGTAGAAAACATTGTGGGAAAAGGAGAAAATGCTGGTTATCAGCATTTTCTCATTTCCCCATGATGTTTTCAAAAGACCTCTTCCTCAGGGTCATCCAAGCTCAATATTGTTTGGTATAGGTTCAATGATGTAAAAGACTTGGAAACAAAGCAACAAAAAGACAAAATTATAATTCAATTATACATACTTGAGGTATTGCTGTCCCAAGGCCAACCATTCCAACAAGGTCAAGGTTCCAACCAAGCCATGTCATAAAGGACTCAGTACATCCCATCGTATAAATTTTATCTACAGGCATCTGTGGGAACAAAAAAGCAGTACGCTGATTACCAAAGATACACAGGTTGTGAGAAGTAACCTATTCTCAACAAATATGACAACCAATAGTTCTACTGAAGATCAGTTTACACATGTTTTGTGTAGCCTGATCTTGATCTAAAACTGGCTACAAAGTCAGCTAAAGTTACAAAAGGCCCTTTCAGGGTTACATAGATAATGATCAACTTATGCAGGAAGTAAAGCCTGATCTTGGATCTCCACTGTTGGATTTTTTTTTTTCTAAGACATTTTGCCAAACTGCCTTTGAGATCGACAGATGAGGCTCTTTGTACAGACTAAAAAGCATTTCTTTATTTGAGAAAACATGTGTGAAACTCTATTAAATTCCATGTAACTATACATATTAAATTTTATACAATGCTTTCTATTCTGAGCCAGTATTCCAATTTCATATTTTCTTTGCATATTTATCAGTCTTTAACAGTAAAAATTGCTTAACCCTTTACCAAAAACTTTAGACAAGTCCAAATTGAAAGTGTTTGCAGATGATAAAATAATTGTGAATCAAAAATCAAAATTTGATTTGGGAAGGGTAGAAAATATTGTGGGAAATTGAGAAATTGCTCTTTGCCAGCATTTTCTCCTTTTCCCACAATGCTGTCAAAAGCTTTCTTGTAAAGGGTTGTTAAAAGTTGGAATTGTGAAGTAAAGGGTTAATAACAAAGTTACATTTAACTCCACAGGAAAATAAAATCTTGTGTCTTACTGTAGAATTCCATCGGACTTCGTAACCGCAGTTTACCTTTCGTAGGCCACTCTGAAATGTATATCTTTTCTTTCACTCTCTATGACAAAATTTGAAATAAGTCCAAATTGAAAACATATGCAAAGGACAAATTAAATGTGACTCAAAAACTGAAATTAAATTTGGAAAGGATAGAAAACATTATGAGAAATGGAGAAAATGCTGGTTACCAGCATTTTCTCCTTTTCCCACAATGTTTTCAAAAGCTTTCTTTGCCAGAGTCGTAGGAACTTGGCAATGTGTGGTAAAGGGTTAATATAAAAAACACCTGAGGGAGGACTATTTGGCACACCTACTTGGCTCAAAATAATGAAATGATGGGTTCTAACTCCACAGCTTGGTCATTTAGTTCAATTGGACATTTAAGTAAAACTACATCTACATAGAAATATTAACTCTTTACAACACAATGCCGGGTGTTAACAACCCTGAGAAAGAAGCCTTTGTGAAACATTGTAGAAAAGGGTAACCAGCATTTTCTCCTTTTCCCACAATGTTTTCTATCTTATGAAAGATAAATTTCATGTTCTGAGTAAGATTTGAATTGTCATCTGCAAATGTTTTCAATTTAGACAAGGCTAAAACTTTGTCGTCTGACAACAAAATTTTAGCCTTGTCTAAATTGAAAACATTTGCAGATCACAATTCAAATCTTACTCAGAACATGAAATTAAAGAGTAAAAGCTAAAAAAAAACCAACCTATTGACACTTTACCATAAAACAAAATTTTAGACTTGTCCAAATTATAAGAATTTACAGACAACAAAATATTATAATATCTAACACAAAGGATAGGATTTGTATTCAAAGAGATGGAAAAGATTCTGAGAAGAGCAGAAATGCTGTTTGTCAGTATTTTCTCCCTTTTCAGCAGTGTTTTTAGTTCTTCCTCAAAGTCATTAAAACATGGGATTGTTTGGTAAAGGGTTAGCTGTGTACCAAGGGTTTCCCGAGATCTAGATAAGGGTTCTGCAGTGCCTTACTTAATAACATTCATGACCAGTTTTACCTTTTGGGATGGTACAAGGACTTAGGATTTCTTTTCAGATTTTAATCCAATGCATTGACCACTGAGTCATAAGGACCTAGGTAAATGAACACAGAAAGTAAACATTGTAACATAATGATATTTGGGGCATCCTTATAGACATAGCAGCAACATTGTAAGAGCCATGCTCTGGCAAAAGGGGGCTTAATGCATCTCTTTGATACACTGTACCAATCAAACCATCACATAATGATGGATAAATAATAGCTACTTTTTTAAACAACTGACTATATCATGAGGTAGGCTGGTCCTTGGACATACAGAGATTAACCATTAGTGAAAGGTTTCGGCCCAGGTCAGTGTGCACGGACTGCGCAAGCTGACCTGGGTCAATAGTTTTCGAAGATGCACTAAGAGCCATGCTCATATGACGATGTACTTCTGGTATCATACCTGCCCTGGATATCAGGTGAAAGACCTGATCCCAGTGTCTTGTATAATTCCCATGTGTCTACTTGGTATGTCCATTTATGTAGATACCTGTGCAGGATAGGAGAGCCAGTGATAGCCACAGAGAGTGGGTTTCAAGAGAGCTTAATATCTTCTTGTAGATTATAAACTTACGACTCTTTTCAACTTTTCATGGTTTTATTTGCTTTTATTAACTCTTTACCACACAATCCCGACTTTTAACGACCCCGACGAAGAAGCCTTTTGAAAACATTGTGGGAAAAGGAGAAAATGCTGGTAACCAGCATTTTCTCCTTTTCCCACAATGTTTTCTACCCTATCTAAGACAAATTCCATTAATTGAGTCACATTTAAATTGTTGTCTGCAAATGCTTTCAATCTGGACCAGTCTAAATTTTTCTTGTGTGGTAATGATTTAAGTGGTGATAGTAATAGTGATAGTGCTAAAATATGAAGTAAACTGTTGGAAAAGGTATACTAGAAAGTATAAGATTAAGGTGTACTCACAGGATCACTGACTTTGCAGCATGACCATGGAACCCCACATTTTTGAGGGTAGTCCGACCCACAATGGAAATACTGGTTCTCCTCATAATCCATGTAGGAATCAAAGCCACAACACTGGAACTGAAACAAACAATCAAAGCTAGCAATATTAAACATTAACCTTTTACTGCACAACCCTGAGTTTTAATCACGCTGAGAAAGAAAGCTTTTGAAAACATTGTGGGAAAAGGAGAAAACGCCGGTAACCAGCATTTTCTTCTTTTCCAACAGTGTATTCTAACCTTTCAACAAAAAATTCTATCATTTCTGCCACATTTGTCATCTGTAAATGTTTTCAGTTTGGCTTTGTATGTTTGTATTTGAGTTTCATGCCATTTTAACAGCTCAGGTCATATCATGGCAGTCAGTGATGTACCCATGTGTTTCCTGGCTTTCTCACACCAGTACTGACACAACTTTCTTTTCAAAGCCACTGACTACTTTTCTCACATGCATCAGAGGTGAGAGGCAAAAAATCATCGGAAAGGAAGTTTGCATCAACCTGGTATTGAACTCACAATCACCAGGTCACGAGTCAGATAGGCTAACCAATAAGCTATCTGGTTTGGACAATGTCTGATATACTGTTGACTGGTAAAGAGTTAACCCTTTACCAAACGACAAAATTTTAGACTAGTCCAAATTGAAAGCATTTGCAGACGACAAATGAAAGGTAGCCCAAATGATGAAATCTGCCCTTGGTAGATTAGAAAACATTGTGGGAAAAGGAGAAAATGCTGGTTACCAGCATTTTCTCCTTTTCCCACAATGTTTTCAAAAGGCTTCCTTTTCAGGGTCATTAAAAGTCCGGATTGTGTGGTAAAGAGTTAAAGGCTCACTAGCAGTCAAAAGTAAACAATTTCCAAAGTTCCAGTGGCTGGAAGAAAAACGTGACTGTAAAACAAGAAATAAATTATCCAACTTCAAGTCTAGTTTTAGGTTGATTGTTCTTCAAGCAACTGGAACTTTGAGAGAATATACTGTAACACACTGTCAGACCCATGACAGTATCCAATCCATACTTTTTTAAATGGGTATGAATCAAAATTGATTTCTACCCTTCAAAAGACAAACTCTGTCATTTTAGCTACACCGCGTATGTCGTCTGCATATGCTTTGAATTTGGATGAGTATAAAATTTTGTCGTTTGGTACAGGGTTCAATAAACACTTACAAATGACTGTAAATTATCCATTGTCTTTTGATAGTAGTTATTGGAGCTGTAGTCCTTCACTAAATACATTAGATTGTCACTGACCATCTCTGGAACCTGGTTTGGAAGAATGAAACCTTTATGCAGATCATTCATGAAAAAATTTTGAAAAGTTACAAATTAGTCAATGAAAAACGAACAAAATTTGACAGGAGGGAGTAAGAGACAGAGGGAGGGAGGAGGGAGAGAGAGAGAGAGTGAGAGAGAGAGGGGGACAGAAGAGAGGGAGGGAAGGTGGGAGAGAGAGAGAACTGTAATCATGTATATGGGATAATGCAGGGAAAGTAAAAAGTATACTTGCACATGTTTACAATATACATAAACACTACTACAAACCTCCTGTCTGTACAAAAATGACAATACACCAATTGCAACCTGGCCCAGGAAAATCAACACTGTCAATATCAGGAACTGAAAAACAGATGTTTGAAGTCTTGATCAATACCTAGCCCCAAAAGTAAGGGAACCCTGTTACTTCAAGTCTTGTTTCTTCTGACATGATACGACAGGGTGCCTTTACCCCTCAGTATTTCAGCAGATTCTAAAAGCAACAAGACGCCATATCATCTCTAGTATGCCCGCCAGGTGTTGTGCAGGTGTTGCTACACATGGAGGTCACACCAGATATTGACTTGGATTCCACATCTGTTATAATTATGATATAGGTAAAGTACAGAATTACCTCAAGATGAAACACAAAGATTCCATTGTTTTTGATTCTATGTATATTTACTGTTATATACTATTTTTCTATGACTCTCAGAGTGTTGCCATAGTTATGTGGCTATGAGGCATGCTCTGTGAAAAGGGGGCTTGATGAATCTGTGAAATAGTATTAACCCAGGTCAGTCCGTGCAGGTTGATCTGAACCGAAACTTTTCACTATTTGTCAATTTTCTGTATGTCCAATGACCAGTCTACCTCATGATTCTGTCAGTTGTTAAAAAAAGTGGCTATTATGGATCATTTGATGGCTTGATAGGAATCATGGATCATGGGAGCCTATAAGCCCCCTTTTGCCAGAGCATGTCTCATATCAAAATGGCTTATCCATTATAAATGATTTCTCTAGAAGGTTCCATTTCAAAGATACCAGCAGCAGTATACACTTACCACTGAGCAGACAACAGTTACCTAGGTCTCATTCTTTACAGAAGCAATAATAAATGTAACTCGAAACAAAAAAATTGTCTTTGCTAGGCTTGAAAACATCATGAGTAAAACAAGAAAATACTTGTTACCACCATTTTCTCCTTTTCCCACTGTTTTTTTCAAAAGGCTTCTTCCTCCAGGTGTTAAACACAGGACAGTATGGTAAGAGGTTAAAACTGTCCATATTGACATAATTTACCCTAAACCAAACAACAAATTTTTAGACTCATCTAAATTGCAAGCATTTGAAGACAACAAATTTAAATGTGGCTCACCAATTGATAAAGAAGCTGGTCTTTGATAAGGTAAAAAACATAGTGGGAAAAGGAGAAAAATGCTGGTTACCAGCATTTTCTCCTCTTCCCACAGTGTCTTCAAAAGGCTTTGTCCTGAGCATTGTCAAAACTTGGGATGGAGTGGTAAAGGGTTGAACGCCTCAGTGACCACCTCAAAAGTAGGTCATAAGCTTAAAACCTGGCTGTCATTATGACCCATAGACAAGAGCAAAAATCAATGGAAGTATCAACTGCCTCTAAATCCATTGCTGTGCAAATTCAACTTTTCACACCAATGTCACTTTTGGCAAACATTGTGGGAAAAGTAACAATGTGTATCCACAATGTGGTACATGCTGCACAAATTGGACAAAAAAAAATGAAGGAAATGAAACTGCATGTAATTTTTTGCAGGATATGAAAAAAAATGTGGCAAAGAAGCAGTTTCTACTGCTCTTTTTCCTTAATTGTTTTCGAAAGGCCGTCACTGCAGGGATGTGATATGTTGTACCTTTATAGATAGTTGAAATAAAGCTTCATTCATTGACAATGTCATCCATAAGACTGTAACTACATGCATGTAATCATCCAATCACTAATAGTGACAAAAGATTAATTACCAGAGTCAGACAGCAGGTGTTTTCTCTTACTGTGCCACTGATTCCTGTCACAGAATTCAGTATGACAATCAAACCAATGGACATTAACAAAATGGCAGGTATAAACAAGTCATTATTAGCAGCTTCAAAATCTCGACCATACAGCTCAATCCATAGTCCAAGCAGCAACAGACAGCCACCTATAACCTGAAAAATAAACCCACAATAACTCATTACCTCTTGTATAACCCTTTACCAAATGACAAAATTTTGGAATCTATTAGACCAAATTTACCTTTCTGCCAATTCTGATTGACAGGTCATATCAGCCAATCAAAATGGAGTATAAGCATGTCATGTAAACAAAAGGGTCAGACAAAAATACACCCTTTACTGTTGACAGACTATGTTTTTTTTTTCCTTTTTGTTTAACCCTTTCCCAAACGACAAATTTTGAACTGGTCCAAATTGCAAGAGTTTGCAGGCGACATTTTTAAATCTTATGAAAATGGCAGAAAGTTCTCAAAAAGGGTAGAAAACAGTGTGGGAAAAGGAGAAATTGCTCGTTACGAGCAATTTCTCCTTTTCCCACGGTGTTTTCAAAAGACTTGTACTGCAGACACGTGAAAACCCGGGCTTGTTTGGGAAAGGGTTAAACCAAAGCAGATTGGATTGTAGAATAATCATTTCAAAATGGATTAAAGTTGCAAATACGAATCATGTGGTATGGTAACTGTAACATAATATAACCTGAAAGGAGAACTAAGTTATCCATTTCAAAAACCTATATCCGCGTAAATGTCGTCGGTAGATTTAACCAGGATTCCGAAAAACCAGCCTCTCTACCAACCAACAGAAAAGCATTATTTTTTAATCTTTTGAGAAAGAAAGAATGATTATGCCAAAGTTTATTGTTAAACTATCTATTGAAATCTAACTGAATAAACATCTTTCAAATCTCAAGCATTACTCTTAGACAGTTGTAATCCTTGTCCGCAATGAGCAGCAGGAAGAAGTATATTTTATAGACAGCCACTCATCACCCCGTTTCATCAATCAGCTTAAACTGCGAACATCATCCTATGATTCTTGTTTTAATACTTTAGGGAGCATTTATATTTTATTCCTGTTTCATTGAGACGATTACATGTAACTGTTAATAGCACTTTGGCCTGGTTCTACTGATTGTTCGTTTTCCCCACCATTGTCGCGTAACTGATAAATGCACTGTTCTCTAGTTCTGTATGCTACTGACTGATTCATTTCAATCAACCGAAGAAAATTATATGTCTATAATGTTCATAAACAAGAGGGCCATTGGCCCTAAAGCACGCACCTGAGTAAAGTAATCTACAGCTGATAAAGCTGAAGAGAGCCTGGTTTTATCGATGTTAAACAAATGAGTGTAAGTGACCTACTGTGTGTGGCCTCTACAGTGCACACAAGGTTTTTCTATGATTTGGTCCAGTGACCGACCTACTTTTCGACCTGAAGTGACCCACTTTGGAAGTTGTCCAGGATATCAAAAAGACAAACTTTCTGACCAAGTTTCATGAGTATCAGGCTGAAAATGTGGCCTGTAAAGTGCACACGAGGTTTTTCTAACACTTTGCCCAATGACCTACATTTTGACTCGACATGACCCAATTTCAAACTTGTCCAAGATATCATCAAGACAAACTTTCTGACCAGGTTTCATGAGTATCAGGCTGAAAGTGTGGCCTCTAGAATGTACACAAAGTTTTTCTAAGATTTAGCACTGTGACTTTTTGACCCAACATGACCCAATTTCAAACTTGTCTGAGATATATTCAAGACAGACAATACGACCTAATTTCACGAGTATCCGACTAAAATTGTGGCCTCAACAGTGCATGCAAAGTTTTTCTAAGACTTAGCCCTGTGACCTACTATGACCCGACATGACCCAATTTCACACTTGTCCGAAATATCATCAAGACAATAATTCTACCCAAGTTTCATGAGCCTCAGGCTGAAAATGTGGCCCCTAGAGTGCACACAAGATTTTTCTAAGATTTGGCCCAGTGCTCTACCTTTTGACCCCATATGACCAAATTCCAACTTCTCCAAGATATTGTCAAGACAAACATTCTGACCAAGTTTCAAGAATATCTGGCTGAAAATGTGGCCTGTAGAATGCACACAGGGTTTTTCTAAGATTTGACCATGTGACCTACTTTTTGACAATTATATGACCCAATTTTGAACTTGTCCTAGATATTATTAAAACAAACATTCTGACCAACTTCCATGTGTTTCAGGCTAAAAAGGTGGCCTCTAGAGTGGACACAAGGTTTTTCTAAGATTTTGCCCAGTGACCTACTTTTTGACCCGACATGACCCGATTTCAAAGTTGTCCAAGATATGATCAAGACAAACATTCTGACCAAAATTCATAAGTTTCAGGCTGAAAATCTGGCCTCTAGAGTGCACACAAGGTTTTTCTGAGATTTGGCCCAATGACCTATTTTTGACTTGACCCAATTTTGAACTTGTCCAAGATATCATCAAGACAAACATTCTGACCAAGATTCAAGAGTACCAGGCTGAAAATATGGTCTCTTGAGTGCACACAAGGATTTTCTTAGATTTAGCACAGTGACCTACTTTTTGACCCAACATGACCCAATTTTTGACTTGTCCAAGATATTATCAAGACAAACATTCTGACCAAGTTTCCTGAGTATATGACTGAAAATGTAGCCTCTAAAGTGCACACAAGGTAATTGTTGACTCCCGGATGACAGATGACGGATGATGCATGACGGATGCAGGACACAGCACGATCACAAATGCTCACCTTGAGCACTTCATGTTCGGGTGAGCTAAAAATTGTGGGGAAAGGAGAAAATGCTAGTAACCAGCATTTTCTCCTGTTCTCACTTTTTCTATCTTTCCCAAATCAAATGTTGTACTGGAACAAATAGAGAGCATCTGTAGACGACAAAATAAATATGGCTTAAAAATTGAAATCTATTTTGGGACGAGTTGAAAACACTGTGGGAAAAGGAAAAATGCTGATAATTGTGGGAGAAGGAGAAAATGCTGGCTATCATCATTTTCTCCTTCTCCCACAATTATCAGCATTTTTCCTTTTCCCACAATTTTTTCAAAACCCATCTTCCTCAGGGTGGTTAAATGTCAGAATTGTGTGGTAAAGGGTTAACTTTTTACAAAACAACAAAAATTTTAAACTTGTCCAAATTTAACCCTTTCCCATAACGACAAATTTTGGACATGTCCAAATTGGAAGCATTTGCAGATGACAAATTTCTAATTGGTTCAAATGAGCTAAAGTTCTCTGTTAGGGTAGATAAGATTGTGGAAAGGGTGAAATTGCTTGTTAAAACTTACAAGCAATTTCTCCTTTTCCCACATTTTTTCAAAGGCTTCCTTATCGTATCTACGACAAATCAAGGGTGAATCAAATGATGTAACTTATCTTTACCTCAGCTGGTTACCAGCATTTTTTGCTTTCCCACAATGTTTTCAAAACCTTTCTTTCTTAGGGTTGTTAAAACTGGAGATTATGTGGCAAAGGGTTAAAGACATTGTGGCAAAGAGAGAAAATGTTGGTTGTATATAACAGTTTCATAATAATCAGGACCTAGTTCTCTGCAATTTATTGGATCATTTATTATTAAAGGTAGGTACTGGCTGACATAGGGTGCCAAAACATTGTCCACCCATATAAAGATCTAGATAATATGTTTATACTATTGCTATATGGTCAGACTATGCTACGGTACTCTGTGCTGGCTGACAGACTGTGTTTAGTCTTCTTTGGTATATCTGCTTCCCAAATCTTTTAAATGATGTTTGCCTTTAGCAAAACAATCCAAAGTTTTAATGAACTTGAGGGAGGAGGTTTTTGAAAACTATGTGGGTAAAGGAGAAAATAAAGTGTAATTAACCCATTCTTACCATTTGTATGGTCCCAATGAAAGGTGTCAAGTTGGTTTACATTTCAATTAAAGTAATTCATAACTTTGTCACCTTAACCCTTTACCACGCAATCCTGAGTTTCAATGACCCTGAGAAAAAAGTCTTTTTAAAACACTGTGGGAAATGGAGAAAATGCTGCTAACCAGCATTTTCTCCTCTTCCTACAATGTTTTCTATCCTATCACAGACAAATTCCATCATTCGAGCCACATTTAAATCGTCGTCTGCAAATGCTTTCAATTTAGACAAGTCTTATTTACTCTACATTTTTGCTGTGTGGTAAAGAATTAACTCTTTACCACACAATCTGGTGTTTTAATAACCCTGAAGAAACAGCCTTTGAAAACCTTGTGGGAAGGGAGAAAATGCTTGTTAACAGCATTCTCTCCATCTCCCACAAGGTTCTCTACACTTTCAAAGACAATTACCATTATTTCAGCTAAATTTAAAATGTCGCTTGGATTAATGCTTTCAACTTGGACAAGTCTAAAATTTTATCTTTTGGTAAAGAGTTAGGTTTTGGAATTGCTTCAATTTTCAATTTATGAAGCACATTAAAATAAAATGAGCCATGGTCTGTGAAAAGGGGGCTTCATGCATCTGCAAAAAGTATTGACCCAGTTCAGCCTGTGGAGTCTGCGCAGGCTGACCTGGACCGAAACTTTACGCTACCGGTCAATTTTCTGTATGTCAAAGGACCAGAACACCTCATGATTCTGTTGGTTGTTACACAAAATGGACTTTATGGATCCATGATCATGTGATGACTTGCTTTCTATCATGCATCCTAAAGATGCATTAAGCCCCACTTTACCACAGCATGGCTCAAATGTATTTAACAACTCCCTCTTTCTTTTTATACTGATCTGGAAATAAATACAACTAAACTAATGAATATGATGTGTTGATTTGAAAATATATAAAGGAAAACTTTCATCAGTCTTCAATAGTCCAAATACTTAGACGTTTACATGCTTTAATATAATTTACCTTTCAACATTTATCTCTCTAACATTTCACATTTTATTTTTCTTATTGCATGTAACGTCTAAATGGGTCCCATTCAGTTCTATATAGCAAATCAGGTCTCTCTAGAACCTTTTGTATTACAAAAGAGAACTTTATTTACCTTTAGGATGAACTTAATCTGAAAATATTCAGCCGCTGTCTTAATAAATAGTGTGCAGATTCAATCAGAATTCAATTAAATCACTTGCATGTCGGAGTGCTGATAAAGTCACCGCCACGTTTTTCAGTCATGCAGAATGATGGTTGTATAACAAACCAGAATTGACTTCAGATTTATGAACGAAATATGTTTCAATAATCAAAGAGTATAAAAAAAAATAAAAGACTGTGGCAAACACAATTTCGTTTTAAAAAAAGACATAATACTACTCTGTCAGTTGTACTACCCCATTTATGGTGATTCTTTCGGAACAATCATATCTCTTCCATGGCAATTCATAGCAAAACAGGGTGGTGTTGAATCGGAATGGATTTAGCTCATAAATAGGCAAGTTTTGGACAAATGTAGCCGGGTACAGGTATTTGGTGATATATCGTGTGGCTGTATCGACATGTGGTTCGGTAGCTCAGTTGGTTAGAGTGCAGGAACGGTTTCCTGAGGCCCTGGGTTTGAATCCCGGTTGAGCCATGATATTTTTCACCACCTGTTACATTTGGCGCCCAACGTAAATAACCCACGATATGGATGGCTACTGCTTAGGCACCTCGAGAACGTTTCACAAAGGTTCTCTGTCCCCAGAATTCGGGATGAATTCTAAATTAGGAGGGGGTATATGTAGCCGGGTACAGGTATTTGGTGATATATCGTGCGGCTGTATCGACATGTGGTTCGTTAGCTCAGTTGGTTAGAGTACAGGAACGGTTTCCTGAGGCCCTGGGTTCGAATCCCGGTGGTGCCATGATATTTTTCACCACCTGTTACACAAATATCTCTTTTCAATAGAGAAATTATTTATTAATCATACTTCTGATGAATATTTTACTTTACAAGTTCAGTTAAAAGTATCTGAACTTGCTGTTCAAACTGCAACAAAATTTAATGTAGGGGTTTGCTAAAGGAAACTATGAAGGAACGGATTAGTACAGGTAACTGTCCACCAAGGTGATTTTAGTTTTTGATTGGCTATCTCCAGTGCACAGTAAATGTCCTAATAAGAAAAGAAGCAGGTCAAACGTCCCATTATTAAGACTAAGGAACTGATAAGACCCTACGTACACGATGAATGTCAAAATGAAAAATGAAATACACAGGGACTTATAAATAGGACTACAGTCTATAAATGTATAAACATATTCATTTAACGCTTATTTTAAATGTATTTCAAGGGATTTCAATAGGTATTTAACAAAATCTTCTTGACCTGTTGTGTCTGCGCTTTCGTACTGCTGGTGCGGGTGTCTAACTTTTTTTTTTCTGCTTTTTATACCGTCCCCCCAGTGAGTTAATTAATGGCCAATTAATACAGTCTCCCTAATCAGCGTCAGGAAATGTCAGGAAGTGCCAGGAAATGTCAGGAAGCGTCACAAGCCCAAATATTCCACTTTTCATGTTGTTTTTAAAACAATAATGGAGTATATGACATATTCTATAAAAAAAAAGGCCTTTATTAGTATGTATTTTGATCCAAATCTGGGATAAATCCATCTACCGACTTAGCGTCACGATAACTGTACGAGCGTCGAGAGGTGTGAAGTCAGTAGAGAATTAGCGTCACAAAATACGGCGGATAAATGTAGGAGCGTCAGAGAATATAACAATTACAACAAATGAGTATTATAATGAATTTCGACATTATAAGTGACAAAAAACAGAAACAAGAAATATCAATTAACTAACCTTTCCATATAATGTAAATTCCATAATCCTAATGAAGGCGTATTTAGCGTCACAAGATCCAACCACTGTATTACTGGCTAGTTAGCGGTACGAAAAATTTAGCATCACGAGATCCAACCACTGTATTAGGGATTAGCCACAAGAGGTATTCAGCGTCATGAGAACCAACCTATTACCACTGTATTAAGACTAGTAACATGTATTCAGCATCACGAGATTTAATAACTATATTATGGATAAGCGTCAAGATAATACTCAGCGTCAGGAGGTTCAATAAGTCTTTAAAAAACATTGTGGGAATAGGATAAATAACTCGCTTTTCACAAACTGTAAGGTCCTCTTTTCCCAAAAAGTTTTCTCTACAATCAGAAAACTGCTATCAATAGAACAAGATTTAGTGCTGTTTTACAACAGATTACAAGGTCACAAGTATGGATATACAGCCAAGAGAAAATGTATTAAGCGTCACGAGATGCAACTAAACATTGTGGGAATATGATAAATAGCTCGTTTATCGAATAATGTTTTTGTTTAAGAGTTTATTTATTTATTTTTTGATCAATTGATAAGATGAATATTCTCCTTCTGCTATACACTATACATGTAATACACACTTGAATGCATTACCGATACAAATTAATGCGAGCATGCTTTTTCACGCCTTTTTTATCAGAAACTGACGCATTTATCAAATAACTATCAAAACGATTAATTATCTAGATTTATAATAATTAAAGTTCAGCTGTGCTTATTGTTTGTGGCAACAAACAGAAAAGATAATGAGGTGTTGAGAACATGTCAAAATTGAAAGTATATACATGTACTGCACGGAACATTTTGCAAGCATACAGTTGGTAATTCATTTCTCGGTTTGACATCAAGAAATATTCTGTTCTGTGCTCATGAATTCATCATTGCTTTCCAGTTGCAAGTCGTCATATAATTATGGATCCATGAAATCCATTTTGTCTGACCAGCCCAAGTAGCTCATGATCTAGCGTAGGCTCTAGCGTAGGATTCGTAAGTCTCAAGTTTGGGGCCATTTGAGGGTGTGGACTGAATTTCCACGGCTGACCATCTAAAATTACTATTAGACAGTGAAACTCTCGGATGAGACATAAAAACCGAGGTCCCGTGTGATGGTGCTATACAGCGAGCACGTTAAAGAACCAGGCTTAATTTAAGATGGGTTTCGTCCTGTATCTTACATTATCCCGCGTACAAAACTAACAGCCTTCACGGGGCGTCGCCCGCATGTGGGCAACCAATGGCGACGATAAAATAACGCAAATTCAATCAATCAATCCAAATGTCTAACAAATGACCGAGTCCTGGGGAAGAATGGTCTTTGTACCTGCAGAAGATTGACCAAAAGCAAACACCTTCGTCTCAGGTCAGCTTGCACGGACTGTGCAGGCTGACCTCGCTCGAAATTTTTTGATGATGCACCAAACCCGTTTTCACAGACCATAGCTTCTATGTATTTTACATTGTTGTGGCCAGATGGTCTAGTAATATGACGTAAGTGTTGAGTTGTGATTAAAATTCTTGCGGTTGAGCCACTTTTGATTTTTTTGCAGCAAATGCTTTCAGTTTCGAAATGTCCATCAGCATATTTTTTTTTTATTGTCATTACATGACTTAATGGTTATTACTGTTTTCTATGGTGTTAAACGTACCTGACTCGTGACATGGTGGTTGCAGGTTCGATACCCAGCTGAGAGAAACTCCAGTTTCTTTTCGCCCCTCACGTCTGATGCACGTGAGGAAAGTAGTCAGTGGCTTGGAAAGAAAGCCAGGGAACACATGTGTAGGTGTACTGACTGCCGTGATATGACCTAAGCTGTTAAAACGGCGTTACACTCCAATACAAACTTTTTTTTTTCAGTTATATAACGGCCACCAGTGCTCCTATTTATGCTTCCCTGACTGCCGTGATATGACCTAAGCTGTTAAAATGGCGTTACACTCCAATACAAACAACATATTTTTCAGTTATATAACGGCCACCAGTGCTCCTATTTATGCTTCCCTAGAGTTTCTTTCGCAAGGACTTCTCACAGTTTTCTCCACAAGCCACAGGATGTTTCCATAACATAACCGTCGACGAAATGATGATCAGCAGTGAGAAACTTTTAGACTAATATACAATTAAAAGAAGAACATACGAAAAACGAGCTATTTATCATATTCCCAATGTTTCTATAAAAGGCTTAGAACTACCAGAGTTGGTTGAATCTCATGACGCTGAACTAGCATTGAATAAAGTGGTTTGATCTCGTGACGCTGAATACGCCTTCATTAGGATCATGGATTGTGCATTATTTGATAAGGTAAGTAAATTCATACTTTATGTTTCTGATCTCTCATTTTCAGTGTGAAAATTCATTATAATACCCATTTTTCTTTTTTTTTGCACTTGTTTTATTCCCTCACACTCCTTCATTTATCCGCCACATTTCGTGACGCTAATTCTCTATGTAGTAATTGACTTCACACCTCTTGACGCTCCTAGTTATCCGCCATATTTCGTGACGCTGAGTCGGCTGGTGGATTTATCCCTTATTTGGGTCAAAATACGCTATAGTATACGATATTTTGATAAAACATTTTATGTATTCCAGCAATATGATAAAAACAACATGAAAAATGGAATATTTGGGCCTGTGACGCTTCCTGACATTTCCTGACGCTGATTAGGGAGACCCTAATTAATAGAATTCTTTAAGTCCTTGATTCCGTCTTCATTTCATCTATTCTACATCAAATTTGTTTTGTTACATTTAAAAATCTGAAAAGCCATCCTAGTATTCGCTATTTACACGAAAATATCATAGAAATGTCTATGAATTCCTTCTTGATAACTGAAATTCTTACCTGTCAAAAATTGACAGTTCTCAAAATCTTAATCATAAAGACGCACATTAAAAAAGATACTCACCACGTGCAGACAACTGTAAACAAACAAAAACAGTTTATTACAGCTGTAGGCAGTGCAGGCACAGATCGGACGTCTTGGATGATCCGACTGACAATCGTCAGACGTCTTTTTCACCATCATTTCCCCGTCGAATTCCACCGCCATCTTAGCATTCTATCGGTAAACAATGCAGCAGCCGAGAGGTCAAGGATTATGCCAATCACAGTCACGTGACTTCCATTTCTCGTCATGTGACGCCCTATTGATAATTTTCAGTCACTTGCATTCGTCAACTACAGTGTGACAGGTTCTCAAACATGTTGCGGATAATACTTATTTCTTTATTTGGATTAGTTGCTGGTACTCTCAGAAGCTTTCCTTTTTGTAACCCTTTACCAACCCTAGAGAAGAAGACTTCTGGAAACATTGTGGAAAAAGGAGAAAGTGCTGCTAATAAGCATTTCTCTTTGTTTTAACCAGGGATCGTATATTACATGTAATATACGATCCCTGTTTTAACCCACAATGTTTTCTCCTCTTTCAAACAGGGAGAAAATATCAATTTAGTCTTGTTTAGTTTGCTATATTTATATGCATTAAATATTGTGGCAGAGTCTAAAATTTTGAAAACGGATATTTAAGATTTATATAAAACCTTCCACAACTTCCAAAATAAACCCCTTCAAATGCACAATTCCTCCTCTAATATTCGCACCGTTACATTTCATATGGACCTAGTTATGATGCTCCTTGGGACATCATTCTCAAGCCCTCCTTGCTTCAATCAGGGATCGTAAATTACTATATACCGATCCCTGCTTCAGTCCCTAACTCTATACCAAACTACAAAATTTTAGACAGGTCCAGACTGAAAGCCGATTTGCAGACGACAAAATAAATGTGACTGAAATATCGAAATTTGTTTTTGGACGGACAGAAAACATAGTGGGGAAAGGCGAAAATGCTGGCATTTTCTCCTTTTCCTACAATGATTTCAAAGGGCCTTTTCTCAAGGTTGTGACAAGTCGGAGTTCTGTGATAAATGGTGAAACTGCTACGTACGAATCAACGTAACTTTGGCGGACAAATTCCATCATTTGAGCCATATTTGTCCTGTCTTCTGCAAGTGCTGTTAATTTGGACCGGTCTAAAATATTGTCAATACAAATAATTCCGTAGGGAATTCAACACTTAAATAAAATATAGTCACTCAGTTTTTCAATATTTCGGCCAGCGGCCTTTCTCAAGAAAAGAAACGTAAATTTATCTACTTTGTAGATGCACGTCGTCACGATGTCACAATGGCATACGACGTGCATCTACAAAGTAGATAAATTTACGTTTCTTTTCTTGAGAAAGGCCGCTGGCCGAAATATTGAAAAACTGAGTGACTATATTTTATTAAAATATTGTCGTTTGGTAAGGACTTAATTTAATCAGCAAATTTTGAAGGTTACCTGGCTACACAGTGAAAATGTTTTACCACTTATGATATGGTTTTGTCACTGATATGAAACCATTAACATCTAGCTGAAAGCATCTAGGTGTGTTCAGATGTGTGTCACGAATCTAGACCAAGATCAGACTTAACAAAAGTTAAGTATGATCTTGGATTTCATCATGTGGACGTTACTGAGGAAAAAAATAATGGAACTGTGTTTCATTCAACCCGAACGATTCCGTTACTCCATAGGCCACTGACGCTCTGCTGGTCTATTACGGAATTATTTAACGAAATTTTCATTGCTCGGACACCGCTACTAATCAAAGGGATGAAAGCGCTGCTGAGTTGGGGTGCGTTTAATCCTGCTCAAATGGAAATCTAACTGTTGTACCAAATAGTAAGCATGTAGTGCTACTAGAAAGCGTCGAGTAAAAGCAAGCAGACAATGAAAGAGCTGAGGGGTATCTCCCTTATAAATCTCAGAGCAAACTAACAAATTTCTCTTCTTTTGTGTGTGTGAGGGGAGGGGAGGTTCAATAGATTTATCAAAATGAAACTACGTGAGAAGTATTGTTAAGCAATATCTAGCCAAATAACAGTACTTTTTTTCCAGGCAATGATTTTGCAATGTTTGGTACCCCAGAATCAGATTTTTTAGGTTCATTTTCCCACATGGTAAATCTGAGCTGGGCTGCTTCGCACCCGCCTCAAAAATGGTATATACCTATAATAAGAGGGGATGCGCCAATGTGATATATTCAGTACCAGACTTCGATGAACGACCAATGAACATTTCAGTGTTCCGTGATCGACCAATGGAGCTTGAAAAGCACGTGGTTATTCTTTAAAAAAGAACCCGAGCCATTTATAATTTTCAGCGCTATGGTCTAACCCATCTACAAACGATCCCACGATTTCACGACCCTAAAAAAAAATTGGTAACAAGTATTTCCTTTTTTTTTCAACGTTTAACTTTTTTTTTTCGACAAATCCCATGGTTTAGCTATATTCAATTTGTCTTCTTTAAAAATTAACGTGATCAGTTTGGGCGAGTCTAACATTTAGTCGTATGGAAAAGAATTAAGTCGAATACAACCGATTGAATGTCGTGGATTAGCTAAAACTTCGTGAAAAAAGGGAGACCATAAGTAAGTTATATGAATTTTCTTTGTTCATAGCGATAGAATGCATGGAACAGTCTATGTACTTTCTTTTGGCAGTGCAGGACTAGAAAATTTAGCAATATTGAAGAGGTGGAGCCTATAGAATTAGCTTAAGCGCAAAAATAAATGAGCCATGCTCTGGAAAAGGGGGCTTCATGCATCTCCGTGAGTTATCATACTAAGCAAGATATCACATAATTTTGGATCCTTAAGATCCATTTTTTCTAACAACCAACAGAGTCATTAGGTACACCGGTCCATTGACGTCTATGAAACCAGGGATCTTATATACCCAGTGTATACGGTATAATGATACCCGATGAAATTGACCAATAGTAACAAGTTACGGTCCAGGTCAGCCTGTGCGGACTGCACAGGCTGACCTGAGTCGATACTTTTTGCAGATGCATTGAGTCGCTTTTTCACAGAGCATGGCTGAAATAAATGATTTAAAAAAAAATACATGTATTGCATAAGGAATGGGGCGGGTCAAATGGCGCTTCTTCCCCCCCCCCCCCCCCCCCCCAAAAAGAAAAATAAGTTGCGATGGGAATTTCCTTTCTCGCCTCTCCGCCTGTGCACCGTGTAGATCAAGTTCATATTGCAGTATTGCAGAGACAGGGTACGGTAGACTAGTGTCACTGTCATTTTATTTCAGGGGCACCTCTTGACCAGCAAAAGTCAACCTGCGAGGTTTGCTATTCTTTGGTGAATGAACTGCAGGACTACTTAACTACCAGCCAATCAAAGGTCTGTTTATTTGTTGATTAAGCCGTTTTCAATATTATTTCAGTCATCGCGGCGACCAATGCAGCTGTCCACTCGTTCCTCGACTTCTTTTTTTTTACCCCTTCATCGCACAACACATTTTCAGTCCACTGACTGTTTCCCCACAAGTCACAGCGTAAAAAAAAATGTTCGGCGGTGACATTTATCGATTCTCGAAAATAGCTGACAGTGCTGGGATTCGAACTCAGACCCCCTGTTTATTAACCCTGCGTGGTAACGACTGAAATATCGGACTTAGCCCAGTCAGATGTAAAGTACGCACACTAGAATGGAATAGAATTTATATTTTACTAAACATTTCCGAGTTTTAACGACCCGGAGGAAGAAGTCTTTTGAAAACATTGTGAGAAAAGGAGAAAACGCTCGTAACCAGCATTTACCCCTGTTCCTAAAGTGTATCCTACCAATTCTAAACCACCATTTCAGCCACATAATGTACTGTCTGCAAATCCTTTGAATTTGGAACAGTTCAACATTTTGCCGTCTGGTGAGGGGTCAGTATAACGACAAGTTTTTAATGACATTTGCCTTCAACCACGCTGCAAGAGTTATATAACGTTTGTCTTATCTTTTGACTAGGGATCATATTCACCTACCACCTTTTAACATTTTAAGTCTTATTCTGAAGTATCTTCTAAATATGAAAGTAACGCAACTTCTGATTGGCTAAATACAAATGGTTAAGCCAGTCAGAGACTGTGTTACTTCCTACATCAAGTATTAAGATTAACAAAGCAATTTTGATTGGCATGGTGAATACGAATACAGAATACATGCCTTCGTTTTGTGACAAACCTCTACATCTATATAATGTAATATACATCTGACATTATCTATAGATGGCCAAGTTTGTCACAAATTGAATGCCTTTGGCACAGAGCACATTTAGCTTGAAGTCAATAGGAACTGATTGTATTTCCGTTGCTTTCTATTTGATAAAACTACAAAGTGTTTTTCCATTTCAAATGCTGCCTTCACAAGTCCATTTGTACCCATTTGTACCCAACTTGTACTTTTTCAGTCAGTGAATTCACTTCGTTGGGCATCATATGGAAGAAACGAAGGGATTACAAAAATTGCTCTGAGCGTTCTGTTATACATTTTCTGATGAAAATGACTCGGACTACCAGCCAACTAACCTAAAGCAGATAGCCAAAAGGCTATGTAGCATTTGTTTTCGTTAGTAGAATCCATTATTTTTCATCTGTCATACATTATTTTAGACGTCTATCGAAGACTACGTGAAAGACTTATGCGTTAAATTGCCGTCAGAAGAGAAGGATATCTGTCTAGGATTCATAAGAGACTACGCTGGGGGCTTTTTTACAAAGCTGAACTCAGATCTTGTAAGTTTTTGCTTCTTAACCCTTTTCCAAACCAGCCCGAGTTTAACAGCCCTGAAGAAAGAAGGTTTTTGAAAACTTTGTGGGAAAAGGAATAATACTGGTGACCAGCATTGTCTCCTTTTCCAACAATGTTTCCTACCCTATCTGAACAGAAATCATCATTTGAACTTCATTCATTTTATCGTCTGCACACGCTTTCAATTTGATAGGGTACCAAATTTTGCCGTTTGGTAGAAAGTTAATGTAACCACAGGCCGGGGCAACTAGTCTTGAAAAAAAAAAAAGAACAAACCGATTCTTATCATTCAAACTGCTTTCAAAATATATGAATTCAATACGTTCCGAAAAATTTTCAGAAGACGGCTGTTTGACGGCGTCCTCGAAGAAAAATATCATTAACGTTGATAAAAGGTAAATGAGCCATGCTCTACGAAAAGGAGGCTTAATGCATCTGCGAAAAGTATCGACTCAGGTCAGCCTGCGCAGTCCGCGCAGGCTGACCTGGGCCGAAACTTTTCGCTATCGGTCAGTTTTCTGTATGTCCAAGGACCAGTCTACCACATGATTCAGTCAGTGGTTCGACAAAATGGACTTTTCGGATACGTAATCATGTGGTGACCTGCTTGGTATAATGCATCACGGAGATGCATTAACCCCCCTTTTGCCAGAGCATGACTTAAATAATTAAGACAGGTGAAAACGGCGTGGCAAATCTGCACGTCAGGACCAGTTTATTCCCTTATCACAATGTTTTCGAGAGCGGTCCAAACACTACTCATGAAAAGGACTTTTAGAAAAGTAATAGTGGTTTTGAATATAACATTTCATTAACCGTCTTTACAAGACGACGAAAAGTTTAGATTCTTCCAGTTTAAAAGCATTTTAACTAATGAAACTAATGATTCAAATGGTGCGATCTGTCTTTGAAAGGAGAGACAACATCATGGGAAAAGGAGAAGGTTCTGGTTACCAGCATTTTCTCCTTTTACAACAGTGTCTTTCAGGACCCTTTCAAAAGGGTGGTCATTAAAAACCCAAGATTATTTGATAAAAGGTTAAATTGTTTTAGCCATAATTATAATCCCCTTTAACTGTCAATTCATTGTGTTACTTTACGAAATATTTTATGTAATTCACATTCGTGCTAACCAGCATCAAAAATTCAACCGTTATGACTTTAGATTATGTTAAGCAAAAGAGGGACACTTAATCAGTTTCGACCTGTTCAACTTGTTAGTCATATCGTGATAATTGTACAGATTATAATGTGTACATATGAGGAGATGATAAATTATCAAACTGCACTTTGACCTGTCATTGTTCAAGGTCTATTTTCTTCACAAGTGGGCTTATTTCAACATTGCAACCTTGTCGTTTATGTTACTTCTGCATCGAATAGGTTGTTTCTGGGCGAGGCATTATCTCGCGCTCTTCCGAACTGATTCAAAAGAAACTATCAAAGTACTGAAAGTACGGATTGACACACATGATCGGAAATCATAGAATGTCACATCATTTCTATTTATGGGGTAACATCAGCCGATAAAATGAGTCTCGTTTTCAGGTTAACGCATTGAGAGAGAGAGAGAGAGAGAGAGAGAGAGAGAGAGGGAGATGGGGCAAATATCCCCAACATTTTCAATCTGAAAGATTAACAATTATGACTGTTCCTGGCGGTTTTGGCCAGAATATCTTACCTTAGTGGAAAGAGTAAATCAAAGATCAGACTGCAGATTTAATGTTGTCTGATCTTGATCAAGATAAGCTGCAAACAATTAATCTTCACTCACTGTTAAACGAGGATGACCCTTTTACGCTCACCTAAGTAAAACACGTTTGAATACGTTGTTATACTATGCATTTTGTAAAAATTGTTGAACTGGAGAACTTTATTGGTACACGCGAAGGCTCCTTTTTCACAGTGGTTTTTGTTTTAACTCTTTCGGTGTAAAATAAAAAAACTCGACCTCAGTTGACGGCTGCAAAGACAATCAAGTGGAAGTCAGACCGATTTTCATAGCATAGGCTTGACCTAACAAGCGGACAGCATAGATCCAAGATCAGACTGCACGTTCTGTGCAGTCTGATCTGGATCTGTGCTGTCCGCAAAAGCCTATGTTTTCGCCTATGGCGCTGAAAGGTTTAAAGAGAGATATTTCCTTTTCCCTATATTGGTATTATGTTATATGTATCAATATTGGTATGTCTGTCTTCTATAATAGCATTACATACACGACAACAGAAATTGAACCACGCGCTGGCAAAAGGGAGTTTGATGCACCTTCGTGATGCATTATATCAAGAAGGTCATCATTTAACCCTTTACCACACAATCCCGACTTTTAACGACCCTGAGGAAAAAGCCTTTTGAAAACATTGTGGGAAAAGGAGAAAATGCTGGTAACCAGCATTTTCTCCTTTTCCCACAACGTTTTCTACTCATCCCAAAACAAATTTTATTTTCTGAGTAACATTTACTTTGTTGTCTGCAAATGCTTTGAATTTGGACTGGTCTAAAATTTTGTCGTTTGGTAAAGAGTTAATTATGGATCCATAAAATTCAGCTTGTCTAACATCCGGCAGATGCATTAGACCCCTTTTCACAGAGCATGGCTCATTTAGACCGGTTCAGTGAAATTCAAAGCATTTGCAGACTAGACATTAAATAATGCTAAAAAAGCTTTGGCGGGATTTTTCTTTGAAAAAGTTAAAAACATTTAGAGAAAGGAAGAAAATGCTGGTTACCACCATTGTCTCCTTTTCCCACAGTGTTTTGAAAAGCCCCCCCCCCCGCTTTAGGGTCGATAAAAGTCAGATTGCTCAGAAACTGTTTAAAACGAGAAAAAAAAAAAAAAAAAACATGCCAGTATCGCGGACTTACATGCTTTCTGTTTTCAGACACCACAGCAGCTATGCGATGAAATTCCTGCCATATGTCCTAGCACTGAACAGGAAGCGGAAGTTGATTTAGATGTGCATGTAAGTCATATACATGTCGACCACATTTCGTTTTATCAAACTTCAGAGTACCCCTTTTCATTTTACTGATTTTCTTTCTGTCCAATATCTAAAGTTTATTTAATTCGGCCAGTAATGATCGCAATGCAGCCTGGATTGGTAGCTGGAATTCGGACTCTGAGCATAGAACGGAAAAGGAGTACAGAGTCCGTATTAACAAACCATTCTGATAACATTTTTAGTCTAGTTCTCAAGGATAGTTTGAATTTCAAAGTAATGCAATTTCTGATTGCCTAAACCAAATGAGCCATGATCTGTAAATAAGGGGCTTAATGCATCTGCAAAAAGTATCGACCCATGTTAGCCTGTGGAGATGCATTAAGCCCCCTTTTATCAGAGCATGGCTCAAATGGGTTAGCCAATCAAAAATTGGGTTACTTTCTAAATCTGGCATAGAATGCAATTTAGAATGGCTGCTGGTGAATACGGGAACAGATCTAGATAATTATACATGCCATTCATCTGCTGATCCATCCTGCTATCTATTATTCCACCTATTTTTTCGTCGTTTTCACTAATCTTTCTTGTGTTCGTTGCCAATTCGGTAATGCTTGTAAGAGTAATTTACAGACGTAAAGTACTCGAATCAAGGCTCCCAACACCGAACCGGGGCAGCATTTCACAATTACTCCAAATTCAGTTCTAGTTCTAAGATTTTAAGATCAGCCATCTGATTAACTTAACCCATAAGCTGCTAAATAAGTTTGGTTCGGTTTGGTTTGTATTGGAGTTTAACGCCATTTTAACAGCTCAGGTCATATCATGGCGGTCAGTGACACACCCATGTGTTTCCTGGCTTTCTCACACCAGCACTGACACAACTTTCTTTCCAAAGCCACTGACTACTTTTCTCACTTGCATCAGAGGTGAGAGGCGAAAAATCGCCGGAAAGAAAGTTTGCCTCAATCGGATATCGAACTCGCAACCACCAGGTCACGAGTCAGATACGCTAACCACTGAGCTTCCCGGGCGGGCTGCTAAATAAGTAAAATGAAACTTTCAAGGTGACAGTAAAAACCCGAATATTGCTACATGTATTTCCAAGTTATTTCTGGGGAAAAGTATCTCCTTATCGGACAGTGTTAATCAAAGATCAGACTGCAAGTTCTGTGCTATCTGATCTTGATCTACACAGTCCGCAAAAGGTCCTCGAGTCGGACTTAGCACCCTAAGGGTTAATCATTCTCACTCAGCCAGTTATATGGCTTGCCTTGGAACAAAAGGAGGTTTAATTTATCATAAGGACAAACAGGGGTTAAGCAGCAGAAAGTTTTTAAAGAAAATCGGACGGAAGGACGTCCGGATGGACTAACAGACAGACGGACGGACAGAAGGACGGACAGCGTCAATCAATTTCCCTTCGCCTTTCGACAGGGAACAACAAAGGAAAAGAACACTGTTTAAACCATACACGATAGAAATCCCGTGGACATTGTCTCGAACTCGGCAAAACAATTTTAGATAACATGCCCTTTCTTTCTCCATATCGTAGAAATTATGCATCATTCTTTGTTCACAAGAAGCCAAACATAGGCGTTTCAAAAATGGGGTGGTTGGGACTAATTTGGATAAAAGGGTGTAGAAAAGATAGAAACAGTTCCAAGCATTTGATAAAATGTACAGATCACTCATAGATGACAGTTATCCTCAATATCAAGGGAATTCTGAAACAGCCTTTTCATCTTGCCGGCTTCCTTTAACCCTTAAAGCGCCTTTCACAACTTTTGTTGCCTTTGCGACCAGTGTAGATCAAGATCAGGCTGCACAAAACTTGCAGCCTGATCTTTGATCTACATTGTCCGCTTGCTGAAACACTGTAGACAAAAGCATCCATGAAATTGCAATTATTTGGATCATACTTCTAGGATGAAACTGTCTTATAGGTTTGTTCGGCGCTTTAAGGGTTTATACATTACGTTCAGCGGACTTCTTTTTTTTGTCTTGTACGTAGCAGACAACTTTAGAAAACAGTGAGGTAAAGGGGAAAATTTCTCGAAACGAGTGGTACTATAGGAACATATCCCACGTATAGATGAAAGTACACGTACTGTATTAGCCTATTAGGGTATACACACTTTATCAATTGAGGCTGATTATCTGTATTTTTACGCGACTGTGTTCGAAATCTTCTGTCGCTACTTATTTTTAGGAGGTAACGTGTGAGTTGTAAAGGGGTGAAACATGGATGGATTGTCCTGAAATGAGTTTTTGGTACGACCCCTTTTTACCCAGGTCACTTTTCCCACAGCGGGTTTACAATTTTATAGCATCATATACACTCTAAGATTTTCTTACAAATCTATTTAACCCTTTACCACACACTCATGTGTTATAACAGTTCCTGAGGAAGAGGCCGGTTTGAAAAATAAACGTAACAAAAAATAAGAGAAAAAAATGCCGGTAACCAGCATTTGATGGTAATCAGCATTTTGTTCATTTTCCTCAATGTTCGCTATCTACTTAAAGACACATTTCATCAGTTTAGCCTCATAATATTTGTTATCTGCATAGGCGCACAAAACTGACAAACCGTAGAGTTGTTATGTGGTAAAGTATAGCCGAAATACATGTATTTAATCTTTGCGTCTCGAACGGCCCATCTTGCCCATGGTAGGGGTGGAAATGACCATTAATAACTAGGAAATTACATTTTCTAATGGTTCCAGACGCGGCCGCAGAGGCTATTTGCCTTATGTCGAATTAACCAGAAATGTTTTGGCAAGTATGAATTGCTATATGGACGATCGATACTGTAATTAACCCTTAAGCTGCTAGGCGCGACTCACTGACCTTTAATGGACAGTGTAGATCAAGATCAGACTGCACAGAACGTGCAGTCTGATCTTGGATCTACACCGTCCGATGGAGAATATTTTTCTCCAAGAAATAAGTTTGAAATAACATTATTCGGGTTTTTTACTATCGGCTTGAAAGATTTATTTAACTTATTAAGCAGTATAAGGGTTAATAAAGTTTGTGGTCACCCCAGTTTGACACTGTAAGGGGAGAAGGCTCAGATTGGGGAGCTCATCGTTACAAATTGACCTTTATACACTATCTATTATTTGCAGACGAATACACAAAAGCAGAGCGTTTAGTTCGGTTTCATCTTCATTTAACACTAACGACGTTTGAATACGAGCTGTTGATTCTTGTCAAATACAATACATTGAGCATCTTTCGTACAGAAGTATCATGCCATTCTTCTTCGCCAAAAGTCCTTTTCCGAAGCGCTTCAGTTTTCAGCTAGCGTATCTGACTCATGACCTGGTGGTTGCCGGTTCGATACCCGGTTGAGGCAAACTTTCTTTCCGCCGATTTTTCGCCTCTCACCTCTGATGCATGTGAGAAAAGTAGTCAGTGACTTGGAAAGAAAGTTGTATCAGTACTGGTGTAAGAAAGCCAGGAACCATACTCGTAGGTGCACTGGCCGCCGTGATATGACCTGAGCTGTTAACTCTTTACCAAACAACAAAATTTCAGATTTATCGAAAGTGAAAGCATTTGCAGACGATGAAATTAATGTTACTCAAAATTTTCTCTTGGGAAGCTAGAAAACATTGTGGGCAAAGGAGATTTTCTTCTTTTCCCACAATGTTTTCAAAAGCCTTTTTTTCACAGGGTCGTTAAAACTCAGAACTGTGTGGTTAAGGCGTTAAACTTCAATACAAACAAACAAATCAATTTTCAGCACATATACATGTACAACGAACGTTTATAGAAGAGAGACAGAGAGAGAGGGATGTTTCGGCGACTTTTTTTATGGTCAGTCCTCACATCTGTAGCACAATACAACTGCAGTGTGAGACGCTCCATCAATTAGGTGATGGAATTTTTATGACCTCCGCGATGATTTATATCTTTCTAGGGACCAGCAGAATGTGCGATATGTGAGCTTGCGGTACCTGGTATCGACGCAGCTGTCAAGGAAGACGCCAACTCTGCCGCCACCGGCACGGCATTGGAAAAGTTTTGTGATGGCCTTCCTGCAAGCCTGTCAGCGACGGTAAGAAGGCTTTGGCTGGTATGGGGCGGGGATAGAGGAGGAGTTAACAACCATGATATCTTTTGCAAAAGAAGGATGCATTAAGATCTACTACAGTGATGCATCATTTCTTTTTTGTTCATTGTAATTACGCTAACTCTGTTTTAATCTTTAACTTTTTATCAGACAGTCCCGAGTTTTTACGACTCTGAGGAGGAAGGCTGTCGAAAATAATGATGCAAAAGGAGAAAATGCTGGTAGGCATTTTCTTCTTTTTCCTCAGTGTCCTCTTAATTTCAAAGGCAAATTTCAGTTTTTGTCTCATTCAGATAGTTTTGACCAATGTCTACTGTTAAAATCCTGATATACTCCCTTCGATATACCAAATATTAATGCCTTTATCCAGAGCGTTGCAGTACCAATTTAACATAATATTGGCCAGCAACATGCGAAATGAAACCCTCCAAATTTGCGTAAAGCGTCGTCCCGGATTAGCCTGCGCAGTCCGCGCAGGCTAATCTGAGACGTCACTTTCCGACTGCATAAGAGTTTTTCATACAGTAGACTTTACTGAAACAGAAAATCCTTAAAAACGGGAAGTGTCGTGTCGGATTAGTCACAGGCTGATCTGGGACGACAAACTTTTACGCATACGTCCGAAGGCCCCTTTTCGTGTGTTGCACGCCATATCGTATTACAGAAATGTAGGAGATAGTATGTAGATAAAGGTAAGGCGTCAGCTTCTCACAATACTGGTTCTTGGTTCGAATCGTGAGATGAGCTTGGCGAACGTAAGAAACTACCCCTATCTTGGTCTGAAAATTGTGTCCGCTGGTACAGACTTAACCCTTTGCAAAACAAATCCGTATTTTAAGGACGCTGGGAAAAGAAGCTTATGAAAATATTGCTGGTATAGGAGAAAATGCTGATAACCAGAATTTTCCCATTTCCAACACTGCCAACAATGTTTTCTACCATTTCAGAGAAAAATCCTATCATTTAAGCCACATTAAATTTGTCGTCTGCAAATTCTATCAGTTTGGACAAGTCTAAATTTTGTCCTGTGATAAAGATTTAACTCACAGACCCAGATAACCGTTAGCCCTCCGCGATACCACTTAGCCAACGTGACACTTTCAAATGCAATATATTGAGAATCGTAAGATATTGACTAAAGTAACTGAAGATAGAATGGCAGACCAGACCCTAAATCTTTAGGGACGAAGTATTCGCGGCAAAGTTATAGAATAATTTTGTTGGTGCCCGTGAATCGATACGAGGCCAGAACTGACCTCTTACACATTTTAACCCTTTACTAGACGACAAAATTTTAGCTTAGTGAAAACATTTGCAGACAACAATTTCAGTGTGGCTCAAATGATGCAATTTTTCTTTAATAAGGTAGAAAACATTGTGGGAAAAGGAGAAAATGCTGGTTACCAGCATTTTCTCCTTTTCCCACAATGTTTTCAAAAGGCTTCTTTTCCAAGGTTCTTAAAGGGCGGCAATGTAGTTAACGAATTATTTTGCCGTTTAGTGCATTTGTAATAGACCAGTGATTAAAGTGGATTGACGAATAGATAGATTGCTCAAAACAAGTATTAGGCATACAATACCAACAACCTGGTGGCATTCTTTTCACATATTGACGAAACAAAACAATGCTGTAGAAATTAATTTGAAATGGTAATGTTATAAGCCAAAATACTGCCTACAGTGTTACACTGTGTAAATAATTTGGTATAAAAAGATGGCTTTTAAAAACAAAAGTATCGTGTCAGGTGAATTTTAAAAAAACTTTTGTTTTTATTAAAATGAATGCCATCTGATTGTTATATACCTTTAGTTTAACCGTTAACTAAACAATCTCGAGTTTTAACGACCCATCGGAATAAGGCTTTTGAAAATATTGAGGGAAAAGGAGAAAATGCTGGTAACCAGCATTTTCTTCTTTTCCCACAACCTTTTTAACCTGTCAAAGACAAATGCATGTAATTTGAAACACATTTAACTTGTTGCCGACAAATGCGCCCAATATAGACAAGTCTAAATTTCACTCGTCCAGTAAAGAGTTAAATAACAATTTCATTTTTTGCCACATTTAAAAAAAAAAAAACGTCTGCTGCAAGGCGAAAAAAAGTCCGTAGGAGATAATTTACTAGATCACTACCATGGCAAGAGTTTTGCAAGCAGACTATAATTTAGATTGAGAAGTGCAGTATTGTAAATAATCAATAGAATGACTGGCCAAACCACCGAGTCTTGCAATTAATTAATTGTTTACCAGACGTTTAGATTTGTCCAAATTGAAAGTATTTGCGGACGACAAAATGAAAGTGACTCAATAATTGAAATATGTCTTTGAACAGTTACAACATTGTGAGAAAAGAAGAAAATGCTGGTTACCAGCATTTTCTCCCATTATGGGAAAGGGAGAAAATGCTGGTTACCAACATTTTGTCCTTCTCCCACAATGTAAATAGTTAAAAGTAATCGATCAGGAATTTCTGCGCCAATTAATTAATGCATTACCGAACAATGTAGATCTAAACAGAACATGTAGATCTACATGGCTCTGTACGTTCTTTTTTGTGTGTTAAATGCTGCTTTCAACAGTTTTTCAGTTGTATCACGCCAACAGTTCACTTTCTCTTCGTTTCTACAAGGCTAGGGCGTTACAGATCTCAGCCAATCAAAGTACTAGCAAGTGTATGAATTTAGAATAAGAATGGTATACCGAGCTGTTTGTGAATCTGGATCCAAATCAACAAAGTGGTGGCCTTTAGATGACAAACATGTCATTATGCCATAAATAAGACCACCCATATGACAGATTTAATCCAGTTTTCTCGCTGTTTTATTTATTACTGCCTTTGTGCTACAAGATGCTCTTTATCAATAGTTTATTCTAAATAGTTTTCTGGGTGAACTGAGAAATGATGGAAACAGGCGCAAATTCTACTTGACGAATTTTCTTATTTTAGGTCATATGATAAAATCCACCCATTAGAGGTAATCGATACTTCTCCACTTCGTCCACATTCAAAGTATTTGCAGTGGCTCGCTCAAATGGTGGAAGTTGTCTCTGATAGGATAGAAAACATTGTCGGAAGCGGAAAAATGCTGATAATCAGCATTTTTATTTTCCTACAGTGTTTTCAAAAGCCCCCCAACCTGAATCGTTAAAACTCGATAATGTTTGGTGGAGGATTAAACATGGTAGTCATCATAGATGTACATCGCACTGACTGGTAACCCTTATCCTGCTAAATAAGTTTAATAAAACTTTCAAGCCGATAGTAACAGCCCGAATAATGTTATTTAAAACTTAGTCCTTGGAGAAAATAAATCTCCTTATCGGACAATGTAGATCCAAGGTCAGACTGCGCGTTCTGTGCTGTCTGATCTTGATCTACACTGTCCGCAAAAGATCAGTGAGTCGCGCTTAGAAGCTTGGAGTTAAAGATCATCGATTCCTCGTTGGTGCACCAATGTATCATTCTACAAATAGGCTAAGTCCAGTTCTAGATTTAGAAATTAACTCATTGGTTTAGTTAATCAAAAGTTGTGTTACTTTCACATGTAGAAGACCCTCAAGAATAAGACTGGGATGTTCTTAAGAATGGCCGGTGAATAGCCTACGGATCCAGGCATATTCGCAAGAAGTGAGGATAAATTAGCATTTTAAAAGTAGACTGACCTGAAATCTCCCTCGCTGACGCTGGACATATGGCATAAAAGGCATTTAGCCATGTGGAAGTGTCATTTTTTCCCCAAACGCAGGTTTTGTCTTGCAATAATTTGTTGTTTTAATGTTAAGAAATCGCTTGCTTTGAAAATAAACGTTTAGAATTTGCCGATTTACGTATTTAAGCCTCATTTTTCTGTGCTTGTCGCAGACGATAATGTAAACGAATCGTATGACACATCAGCCTCGATTTCGATTAAGTATCACGTGACCTGTAAGAAAAACAAAATGGCCGCGAACTTCGACATGTCGCGATCTAAGACGTTTCGACGATAATTGAATTAGATCTATATGCCTTCGAGAACAAGGAATGTTTCCTACATTTACGGTTGCATCTATTTAGAAGACTCCACGTTTACAAGAGAGTTTTATCAATTTCAGCACCATAGGCGAAAATGGGATCTTTGCGGACAGGAAAGATCAAGATCAGACTACACAGACTGGCCTTGGAGCTGTACTGGCAGTACTTTAAACTTTTTTTTTTACTAATAAGCCAGTGAAATAGAAATATATCAGAGTTTCAGTGGATTGTATTTGCAGCCGCCGAAAAAGATCGAGTTTATATATTTGGCGCTAAGTTCATTGGACTAAACGAGACCTTGTACACAGTCGAAAATATTTAGTGCTAAGACCGTTTTCCGTTATACTTACAAATACAACCGTTGAAGTGCTTAACCCAGAGTTAACTGCTAATGCAGACAGTGTAGATTAAGATGAGACTGCACGTCAAGTCGTGCAGTCTGAGGTTAGATCTACATTGTCTGCTTCTTTGCCAGATATTTTGTCCCCGAACAGCTTTGAGATTGCAATATGTGCATATTTAAGGACTGACTAAGAATGTTCATTTCATTTACTAAGCACTACAAGGGTTAAACAGTTCAGGGTCTACATTCAGCAACCATTCTTAAGAATATTCTTAGTTTTAAAGTTATGCAGAAGAACATTCTAAATTTGAAAGTACATGTAACACAACTTCTGATTGGCTAAACCATTGGGTTTAGCTAATCAGAAGTTGTATTACTTTCAAATCTAGAAAATTCTTGAGAATTAGACAAAGAAGATTCTTAGGAATGGTTGAAGAACACAGACCTCAATCTATCTTTCCCAAAAAGGCTTTTGCTTGTATTTGCCTTGAGCTGCATCAGAAAATTAGACATCACGTGAGCCAGAAGGTATACATGGATCCATGGAAATCGATATTTGACCAATCAGGTCGTCGCATTTTTTCTGCCCGATGCTTCGCGTTACTATCCGCCATTTTGGCTCACAAACAAACGACAGTTTACGTGTGAGACATTCGGTGGTTCAGATTTATTTTGTCTATAAAAGGCTCGTAATTCAGAAAATGGTTAACAGATGTGCATGGGAAAGGGTTAAATGCAGCATCTGGTTAGGAGGACAGTAACTGTACATTGCCCTATAACAGTCATCTTGATATAATTGTGCAGAGAAAGATTGTATAGTAATTGTACAAATTGTATAATGCTAAGAGAGTTTTAGCAACGCTATTCAAACAATGTATCCATGCTAGTTAAACCTAGGCATATAGATAGGTTTAATACATGGGGTGAGTGGTGGAGAAAGGGTTAAAAGAAATTAATGACAGACTTATTAATTAATTAATTAATTAATTAATTAACCAACATCTAAATTTAGACAAAAAGTAAATTTAAACAAACCCAAATATTAAAAGGTGTTGTTGATTTCTTTCATCTGACTCAGTTGAAGGGATCTTTTTTTTTTTTTCTGGAAAGGGTAGAAAATATTGTGTAAAAAGGAGGAATGCAGGCTATCAAAGTTTTCTTACGTTCCCACACTGGATTCGAAAATCTTTATTCTCAGGTCGCTAAAATACAGGAGTTTTTGGTAATGGGTTTCAATGAAGTATATTCATATCTAATGCGGTTTAATAACCTCTGCACAAACTATTCATCATCAAATTACTAAGTTTTGGTTGGATCTTATGTCGCAGTTAGTGAAGAAACAAAATGCTGAATGTCTACATAAAGATCAAACTTCAGAGAACAAGCATTTTGACCGTGTGTCTACACTGTCTGCTACTTAACTTTCATCTTGACACAAAGTGTAACCGCAAAATTTATAGATCTATGTAAGTTTACTTGTTATCCTATCTAAGTATGTTAATGTAAATTGTGAAATGGACTAAGACTAAGGGAAGATTCTGTTCAAAAGACAAATTAATTAAATCAAACTTTGATTTGGCGAGACTTAATAGGATTACTGAATCTTAATTTCAAAGGGTTTGTCGGCGGTTTGCCGGCGAACTGTTATTTAGTAGGTCTAACTGTAAACCAATGTGACTGCTTGTTACACCCGACCACCCCTTATCAAGATTAAACAACCATCTACCGACAAATTTGTTAATTGGCAGCACATTAAAATCATAAAACGTCGGGTTTTACCTTAACCCGAAAACGAATCTGAACAACTGCCAAGCGACAGAATTTTGGACATCTCCAAAAGCAGTTGCAGACGGTTACCTATTATCATAAAATATGGTTCAAATATTGGGGTAACATGTCTTTTTTGATAGGCTGGAAGTTCTTGTGTAAAAAGGAGAAAATACACGTAACCAGCATTTACCCCTTTCGCCATTTTGCTTCCAAACGCACTGTTTGTCAGTGTCGTAAAAACCTAAGACTGTTTGGTTAAGAGTTATGAAGACTAAAAATCCTTCCGTCTCTGTTGACTTAGACAATGCATAAAATGTATCGCATTACTCATATTCCACTGAAATTATCAAATAAAATTCAAAGACAACTTATCCAGCCTTACAAGAGCAAAAAGCATCTTTGATTGCACCATTTTTTACGCCAAACTGAAGTTTATGAGGTGTTTCATTCTTTCTCATCGAACACCAGCACTTGGCAGAAACAAGTATTTTGTCGTCTGTAGCTTCCGAAATTCACACGTCATGCACATATCCTTGCGTAAAATAGTTTAGTCCTCTCTCTAAATTCCTTCCTGAGACTTTAACATCGGCAGGCAAGTATGATAAAGCAAAATTTTCCGGAATTTTGTCAAGAGAATCCGTCATGACGGCACCGCGTAACTGGTCTTTCTGTTATACTGTATACATGTAAACTGCGAAAGCTTGGGAGCCTATAGCAACAGTAATCAATGGAGACGGTTTATCTTATCTCCACGGATCCATGTATAGCAAGCAAGATATCAAAATTTTCCAGTCCAGCTTTATCCGATGGAATTTTTCTTTTTATTAATGGAGCTTTTTGTTATCCTGCATTAATTGTGAAAGAAGGTTGTTACAACTTAAGATTTTCACGCTCAATATCATCTGATTCATTGAAACTTGCTAGTATTCAAAAGGTGGACCCTGCTCATCATAAGATTTGAACCCTTAACTCTTTACCAAACAACTAAATTTTAGACAGGTCCACACTGAAAGCATTTTGAGATGACAACTTTGATGTTGCTTTAAGAATGGGATTTGTTGTTGATAGGGTAGAAAATATGGTGGGAAAAGGAGAAAGTGCTGTTTACCAGCATTTTCTCCCCTTCGCACAATGTTTTCAAAAGCCTTTACCGTTAAGGTCATTAAAACTCTGGATTGTGTGGTACAGGGTTAACCACTTATTTAAGAGGTTGATGCTCTACCCTTGCATTACTGTAAGTGTAACTCACTACTGCTCTTGTAGTTTTTCAAAACATTTTGTCTCAAAAAATACCCGATAGATTTTTTTTTCAGCTTACATGATTGTTATCTCACTGTTTGATTATTTTAATGTAAAACTTGTCTATTTCTATTATCAGTGTAAGAAAATTGAGCAGGAAATACAAGCAGGGCTGACGCAAGGATTTGATCCCAAAAGTGCCTGTCGCTTTGTCCACTTGTGCCCAGGTAAGACATGAATAATAGTCTTCCATTGCCATTTTATCCTCCACAGTGGCTGGTGCTTCTGTGTTGCTATGCGCTGTTCCATAATCTCTCCCTCCCCCATTTCTCTCTGTTTTGTGTTTTTTCATGACTGTCTGCTTGTCCCTGTCTTGCTTCAACTTGTCTATCTTGTCTCTCTGTGTTTCTGTCTTTCCATCTCTCCCTCCTTTCCCCCGTTGTCTTTTCTCACAGAGGACAAAAAAAAAAAAGTTTGCAATAGCACCAACCAATGATCAATTAATCTGTCTTTAAGGTAAAACTGCATCATCTATAACAGGATCTATAGCTAAGTAAATGAATTGGACATTTATAGGCAAATAACAGATATCATGAATTTACAATTTCAAAGATTTTTCGACTTGAATAGCTGACAGAAATATCAGAACGTGTAGGTTCAAGATCAGACTGCAGTCTGATCTTGATATACATTGTCTACAAAGGAACAAAAGTTATGTTTATAGCTCAAAGGTTATTGTAGAGCCTGCTTGCGAGCAAGACATAGTTGTAACAATATCACTTACATGTATGTGTGTCTGTGGCTTAGTGCATTAGTACATGTGTTAGTGCATGTGTTAATGAGTGTGTATGTGTGTCCGTCCATCCAAATTTGTCTGGACCAGAACTTCTACAGTTATTGATTTGTTTCAAAATAATGTGGCACAATTGTTCTCCATCATGAGTAGAAGTGCCATTTAACCCTTTCCCAAACAAGCCCTGGTTTTCATGTGTCTGCTGTACAAGTCTTTTGAAAACATTGTGGGAAAAGGAGAAATTGCTCGTAACAAGCAATTTCTCCTTTTCCCACAGTGTTTTCTCCCCTTTTTGATAACTTTCTGCCATTTTCATCAAATTTAAAATTGTCGTCTGCAAACTCTTTTAAAATTTGGACCAGTCCAAAATTTGTCGTTTGGGAAAAGGTTAAAACATTTGTTCAGGTAGGTCCAAGGTCAAGGTCACACTTGAAGGTCAAATGATAACATTGTCATAAATGAAGCTTCTCCGAGTCGTAACTTTTATAGCTATGAATGCATTCAAAGATAATTTGGCACAGTTGTTCTCCTTTACCAGTGGAAGTGCTGTTTGTGTAATTTTTTCAGATAGGTTCAAGGTCAAGGTCACACATAAAGATCAAATGATAAACTTGTCAGAGCTACAACTTCTACATTTATCGATGGATTTAAAACTAATTTTATACAAGAGTTCTCCTTTACCAGTAGAAGTGCCATTTGAATTATTTTGTTCAGTCAGGTCCAAGGTCAAGGTCACACTTAAAGGTTAAATGATAAAATTGTCATTAATAGAGCATGTCCAAGCCATTTTAGATGGATTTCAAAATAGCTTGGTACAATTATTCTCCTTTATGAATAGATGTGCCATTTAAAATATTTGATCATATAGTCCAAGACCAATGTTACAGCTTAACCCTTTCCCAAACAAGCCCTGGTTTTCACGTGTCTGCAGTATAAGTCTTTTGAAAACACTGTGGGAAAAGGAGAAATTACTCGTAACGAGCAATTTCTCCTTTTTCCCACAGTGTTTTCTACCCTTTTTGAGACCTTTCTGCCATTTTCATCAAATTTGAAATTGTCTTCTGCGAACTCTTTCAATTTGGACCAGTCCAAAATTTGTCATTTGGGAAAGGGTTAAGGTCAAATGATAAAATTATCAATAGATCTTGTCAAAGCCATACCTTCTACACATATGGATGGATTTGCACCATTTTTCTCCTTTATGAGTAGATATGCCATTCCAAAAATTTGTTCACGTTGGTTCAAGGTCAATTTCACACTTGATGGTCAAATGATGAAATTTTTGACAACTTTTCTACTTAATGAGCTTAATGAGCAGTAAGTGTCTCTCTGAATTGTTCCCTTCAGTAGTTTCTAGGTCAAGATCATACTTGAAGGTCATAAGGTAAGCTTCTACTTGTTCATAGATAGGGAATACTCCTATCGTCATGCATATTTGAAAACAATGGGATCTAAAAGTGCAGTTTATGAGATTCTTTACTAACTCCCTCATGGTGGGCTTGACATGTTGCTCCAGGACAATCTTCCAGTTTTTTTAAAGTCCCCACTTGGAAGAAAAATTCTGCATTTTCTCCTTTTCCCACAATGTTTTCTACTCTGTCAAAGAACTTTAGCTCATTTGTACCACATTCATATTTGTCATGTGCAGATGCTCTCAATTCTGAAGTATCTAAAATCTGTTGTCTGGGAAAGGGTTAAACTGCATCATCACTGGCCAAATGTTGGACCATAGAATGCTTACCCTTCATCAAAGAGTCTGGTGTTGTCATGAGCATAAGGAATGAGTCTTTTGAATGCTATTAACCAGCATTTTCTTATTTTCCAGCAATGCTTTCATTTATTGCAAAGACAAATCCATCCATTTCAAAACCACATTCAGTTGTCTGCAACAATATGGACAAGTCTAAACTTTCGGCTGCTGGTTTGAACACCTAGGAGACAGTCATAACAACTACAATTTCAAGGGTTTTCTTTAGCCAGAGCATGTTACTAAGTATCACAGATGTTGATGCAAGATAAGACTGCATGTTTTGTGTGGCCTGCTCTTAGTCTTCATTGTCTATTTGAAAAAGGAACAAAAATTTTGATGAGACCTCAAAGCATATTTTTTTCAGAGACTAAATTGTGGAGCTCTCTTATCAAAGGATAAGGGAAGGTCATAGCCAGGTTTTCTTTTTGCATGACTAATTGTATCCCAAAATAACTTTAGATCAGACTTTTAAAACACTGTTGCACTGATTCCTTAGATGTATTAATTCTCAATAAATGATTACATGTGAAAACATCATGATAGAAGGAGAAATTGCTCATTATGAGCAGTTTCTTCTTTTGTCACACTGTTTTTAGTGGCAGTCAGCTGAAAGACAGAAAATGTCACCTACATATGATAATTGTGTTGATTATCATAGAATATCATACACATAGATATTAATCCTTTACCACACAATCCCAACTTTTAACAACCCTGACAGAAAAGGCTTTTAAAAACATTGTGGGAAAAGGAGAAAATGCTAGTTACCAGCATTTTCTCCTTTTCCCACAATGTTTTCTTAACTTTTAGAGACAAATTCCATTATTTCAACCACATATAATTGGTCATCTGTGAATGCTTTCAATCTGACCCAGTCTAAAATTTTGTCATTTGGTAAAGGCTTACACACTGATAAACCGAACAGACAGGGGAAGGTGCAAAGCCTTCACCCTCTTAATCCTTTACCAGACAATCCCAAGTTTTAATGATCCTGAAGGAAAAGCTTTTTGAAAACCTTGTGGGAAAAGGATAATTTTTTTTCCATTTCCCACAAGGTTTTCTACTCTTTCACAGACAATTACCATTATTTCAACATTTGATATATCGTCTGCAAATGCTTTCAATTTTGACAAGTCTGAAATGTTATCGTTTGGTAAAGAGTTATAGACAAAAACAGGGGCTTTTGAGGATTGGTCTAAAACGTTGGACAATACCAATACCAATACCAATCCCTTCAGATCTTTTGCCTTCTATGTGTAAGGATATTTAACCAAACAACAAAATTTTGGACACATCCAAACTGAAAGCATTTGCAGACGACAAGTTAAATGTTACTTGAAGCATGAAACTTGTCATTTAAAGGGTAGAAATCATTGTGGGAAAAGGAGAAAATGCTGGTTTCCAGCATTTTCTCCTTTTCCTACAGTGTTTTCAAAAGGCCTCCCATTCAGGGTTGTTAAAAGTCAGGTTTGTGTGGTAAAGGGTTAAAGAAAAAATTCACATGGCTAGAGATACAAACATTTGAATAAGAGGTAACATATCACAGGAGATAAATTATCTGATAAACCCTTTGAGCTCAAAGGACAGCTGTAATTTTTGTTGGAAATCTAGATCAAGGGAAGCCTATTGCTGACAGTGTAGATCAAAGTCAGAATGCATCAAAGTATAGTCTGATCTTGATATACAACTTGGTTCAAACATTAAAACTTTACATTAACCCTTAAAGCACCAAATAAACCCAATGGACATTTTCTTTTTACAATAAGACCAAGAAAATTGTATTTTCCTGGCTGCCTTTTGTCTGTAGTGAATAAGGAAAGCGGACATTGAAGATTAAAGATCAAACTGCATGTTTTGTACTGTCTGATCTTGATCTACACTGGCTGCAAAGGCAACTATAGTATTGAAAGGCGCTTTAAGGGTTAATAGTGAAACTAGTTATTAGGCCTAGGTAACTTATATATTAGTCAGTAATCACTCTTGATGACTTCTCTCTGGAAACACTTCCTGTGCCTGTAGTTAGGCCCACATAGGTCTTAACCTTTAATCATACAGTTCCAAGTTTTAATGACTCAAGAGTATTAAATAAGGCTTTTTAAAACATTGTAGGAAAAGGAGAAAATGCTACTAACCAGCACTTTTCCTTTTCCAACAATGTTTTCTACCCTTGCAAAGACAGAAATCATCCTTTGAGCTATGTTCAATTAACCCTTTACCGCACAATCCCTACTTTTAACGACCCTGAGAAAGAAGCCTTTTGAAAACATTGTGGAAAAAGGAGAAAATGCAGGTAACCAGCATTTTGTCCTTTTCCCACAATGTTTTCTACCCTTCCCAAAACAAATTTGAATTTTTCAGTCTCATTTATTTTGTTGTCTGCAGTTGTTTTCAATTTGGAGTAGTCTAAAATTTTGTTGTTTGGTAAAGAGGTAAATTACAAGGGGCCTTTTTAGAATTTTGTTTTTTACTGCAAATCAAGATTTTTCTTTAAGGGGGATAAATGCTACAAAATATATTTTTCTCTGCAAATGTAAAGAAATGGTTGGTAACATGTGGTCAAAAGATGCAAATTTCGCATTCGAATGATGGGTTGGCTGCTTTACTAACTTTAACTATGACTTTTTTTTTTAACCCTTTACCACATAATCCTGACTTTTAACGACCTTAAGGAAGGAGGCTTATGAAAATATAGTGGGAAAAGGAGAAAATATTGGTAACCAGCCTTTTCTCCTTTTCCCACAATGTTTTCTACCCTATCAAGGACAACTTCTGTCATTTAGGTCACCTTTAAATTGTCATCTGCAAGTTCTTTCAATTTGGACCCATGTAAAATTTTGTCGTTTGGTAAAGAGTTAATGGGTTCAAAGTACACTGGTCTGAAGGTAAGTCCTGCAAAGTTTCATATCAACTGTCAACAGGGACGAAATAGACAAATGATGAACAGAACTCTATTTGCCCAAAATACAGACATTGTTTGTTTCATATATTTGAACCATGCTCTGGGAAAAGGGGGCTCAATGCATCTCTGTGATGCATGATACCAAGCAGATCATCACATAGCTATGGATCCATACAATTCATTTTGTCTAACTACCGACAGAATCTTGAGGTAGTCTCGTACTTTGACAAGCAGAAAATTGACCAATAGCGAAAAGTTTCAACCCAGGTCAGCCTGCATGGACTGCGCAGGCTGACCTGGGTCGATACTTTTGGCAGGTGCATTAAGCCCCCTTTTCACAGAGCATGGCACATTTTATTGATCTTTTCAGCTGATACAGATGACATTATTAGAGACATACAGTGTGAGGATTGCCACCAGGCAATTGATGCAATCGGAATTACGGTAAAGAAAGATATGAACAGCACTCTGGCAAAAGGGAGTTTAATGAACCTCTGTGATGCATCATACCATGAAAGTAATCACATAATTGTGGATCCTTAAAATTTATTTTACCTTAAAACTGGTTGAATCATGAAAAAAATGGTCCTTTGACAAATATACAGCAAATTAAACAATAGCAAAAAGTTTTGATTGTCAGCCTGCCTGAAATGGCTGACACAGGTTGAAACTTTTTGCTCAGGCATTAAACCCCCTTTTCACAGAGTATGGCTCATATAGTTAACTAGACAGCAAAATTTGTGGCGATTTTCTGATTTCACTTTTAATTTATCCAAATCTTTTCCTTAGTTCCATTCAAATCTAGTTACTAGATTTCTCTATTAACCCTTAGAGCACCGAATAAACCTATCAGACATTTTCAACTTAGAAGTATGACCCAAATAATTGCAATTTCATGGTCACTTTTGTTTATAGTGTTTCATCAAAGCAGACAGTATAGATCAAAGATCAGGCTGCATGTTTTGTGCAGCCTGATCTTGATGTACACTGGCAGCAAAGGCAACTATAGTTATGGAAGGTGCCTTAAGGGTTAAAGAAACTCATAATCAGCTGTTGCTGTGTGCTCTCGATAAACATTTGAAATGATTGTTAGCCAATGAAAACCTAGCTCTGTACCACACAACAAGGTTTTAGACTTCAGAATTGAAAACGTTGCTCAGACAACAAAGCACATAATGAACAAATTGTGGAATTGTGGAAGAATTGGACAGTGCTAGTTACTAGCATTTTCTCCTTTTTCTCACAATGTTTTCAGAAGCTTTCTCTCTGAGAGAATAAAAAAAATTCAAAATTGTTTGGTCAAGGTTCAGTAATTTTTCAGGATACAGACAGAATTTGTAAGCACTTGAAGTCATGTGATACAAGCAAGAAGGAAGAGGTTTTATTGCAGCCCTCTGTTGAGGTATGTGCTGTCAGACAGGCAAGTCATGTGGACACATAGATGAACATGAGCCTTAGTCGCAATTTCAAAAGCAGTACTTAACTCTTTCCCACACAATCCCGAGTTTTAACAACCCTGAGGAAGAGACCTTTTGAAAACATTTTGGGAAAAGGAGAAAATGCTGGAAACCAGCATTTTCTCCTTTTCCCACAATGTTTTCTACCCTTCCCATAATAAATTTCAATTTTTCAATCACTTTTATTATGTCGTCTGCAGATGCTTTCAATTTGGACCAGTCTAAAATTTTATTGTTTGATAAAGAGTTAATCATTAAGAGAACTACCCAAACCAAATTCAGTTTGAAGGACCCATTGATAGGATACACAAAATAACCCCTAGGGTGCTGAATAAACTTATCAGACATTTCCATCGTAGAAATAGAACTCAAATGATTGCAATTTCACGGTTGCTATTTTCTACAGTGATTCAGCAAAGTGGACAATGTAGATCAAAGATCAGGCTGAATGTTTTGTGCAGCCTGATCTTGATCTACACTGGCCGCAAAGGCAACTGTAGTCGTGAAAGGCGCTATAAGGGTTAAGAATCATTTTTGGTATCTAATCTATTCTTAACCCTTAAAGCGCCTTTCACGACTATGGTTGTGTTTGCGGCCAGTGTAGATCAAGATCAGGCTGCACAAAACATGCAGCCTGATCTTTGGTCTACGCTGGCAGCTTTGCTGAATCACTGTAGACAAAAGAAACAAGGAAATAGCAATTATTTGAGTGGTATTTCTAGGATGAAAATGTCTGACAGGTTGATTCGGCGCTCTAAGGGTTAATATTTTCTTCATGTTAATTCCAAAGCAAAGCATCTGGGTCCGTATTCACCAACCTTTCTTGAGAACGTTCTTTGACTAGTTCTTCAGAATTTTCTACATTTGAAAGTAACACAACTCCTGATTGGCTAAACCATTTGGTTTAGCCAGTCAGGAGTTGTGTTACTTTCAAATGTATGTAGAAAATCTTGGAGAATAAGACAAAGAATATTCTTAAGAATGGTTGGTGAATACGGACCCTGATTTGCCATGTGCTTTTGCTGCCAATTATTTAGCTAGTATCTGCATTTAGAACAGTTTGTAAATAAGGCCAAAAACTGTACAAAAAATTAAGTAAATCTATTTAGTTTTGGGCCTCAACATACATATTTTTTTTCAATCTTTAACCCTTTCCCAAACGACAAATTTTGGACTGGTCCAAATTGAAAGAGTTTGCAGACGACAATTTTAAATTTGATGAAAATGACAGAAAATTCTCAAAAAGGGTAGAAAACACTGTGGGAAAAGGAGAAATTGCTTGTTATGAGCAATTTCTCCTTTTCCCACAGTGTGTTCAAAAGACTTGTACTGCAGACACGTGAAAACCAGGGCTTGTTTGGGAAAGGGTTAAACAGCTGAAGTCATAACTTAGTATAAAAACTTTCACTTAGTATAAAAACCTGATGTTGGCAAAAGGAAGAAACAGAAAGACAAAAACTAGATCTAAGCATGGATTCCAAAGAATAATCACATAATTGAAATAATTCAGCCAAACCCTTTTAGAGGTGCCTTGAACCCTTTACCACACAATCCCAACTTTTAACGACCCTGAAAATGAAGCATTTTGAAAACATTGTGGGAAAAGGAGAAAATGCTGGTAACCAGCATTTTCTCCTTTTCCCACAATGTTTTCTACCCGTCCCATAACAAATTTCAATTTTTAAGTCGCATTTAATTTGTCGTCTGCAAATGCTTTCAATTTGGACTAGTCTAAAATTTTGTCGTTTGGTAAAGAGTTAAAATATTTTCAACCGTATCGTCAAAGTTTTGAAAAGATTGTGAGCAATGGAGAAATATCTCTGATTTGTGCTGTTAGACCCAAGTTCTTTATCTTGGATTTGTAATAGGAATACATTTTCACAAGTATGATTTCATGTATGTTCATTTTCAAGTGTTTCACTGCCTTTCAAGAGTATGGGCTATCTTTTACAAAGAAGTTTTCAAAAGTTTTCTTTCTTTCACAAATTTGTTTCAGAATGTAATGAGTTTGTAGTGGATAGTCTACATGTGTAAATATGATCATGTATTTCAACAGGATGATGCAGGTTGTGAGATATGTGAGCTCCTTGTGACATTCCTGGACCAAACTTTGCTGGACAATAAAACAGCCGGAGTGATAAATTCTACTTTATATGCGGTATGCAGTGCTATACCAGAGCCACTGAACACAACTGTAAGTTTTCTAGCTGTTAACCCTTTCCCAAACGACAAATTTTAGACTTGTCCAATTTCAAAACAGCTACAGACGACAAATTCAGAATTGGTACAAATGAGCTTAAGGTCTCTTTTAGGGTAGAAAACATTGTGGGAAAAGGAGAACCAGCATTTTCTCCTTTTCCCATGATGTTTTCAAAAGCCTTCTTATCCAGGGTCGTAAAAACCTGGGATTGTTTGGTAAAGGGTTAAGAGTGATTTCCTTCCTGCTTTAGATATATGTATATAATTGATAACAAAACATATTTTAAGGAAAAAAAAAAGATACACGGCATAAGAGGCACTGGGATATGAATTTAAACTCTTTGCAGTTTAAAATGAAGAGAAATAATGAAAAGTAGCCATGCAAGAAATTGCCTCTTTTTTCCTCATTGTTTTGCATTTGGTTGAAAAGGAGAATTTTCTGTTAGATATAAGAATGGGAAACCACTGCTAATATGCGCTTACATATGGAGCCATACTTTCTCTTACATCTTGAGTGCCAAGATTCCTTAATGATTTAGGTATGTTGTTAATTCTAAAAGTACATGTAGGTCACCAGATCACTTCTATGAAAAACCTTGTGTACACTCTAGTACTACATTTTCAGTCTAATACTCATGAAAGTTTCTCAGAATGTTTGTCTTGATTATAGCACATTTTAAGGTGAAAAAGAGTCATGCCTGGTCAAAACGTAAGTCACTGGGACTGATCTTTGAAAGAATTTTTGTTGTACTCTATAGAGGCCACATTTTTTGTCCAGTGCTCTTGAAACTTGGTCAGAATTTTTATCATGATAATATCTCTGAATAATTCCAAAATTAGTCTCAAAAGGTAGGTCACTGAGTCAAACCTTTGGAAGACTTATACACACTGGAGACCACATTTTTAGTGCAGTCCTCAGCTCAAGACAAAACTGGTTTTCATGATCAGAGTGCTTAGAACAACTTCTTTTGTGACACACAGGTAGAGTAATTTACATATACTGCAATGTAACATAAACCTATCAAGCAGAGTGTTTCTATGGTGAAATCTAAAGAACCCTTGTCTGGGTATTGGGTAAGGGGATAGAGAGTCAGGGATTGGGGAAGCAATCAAGGTAAGGGGATAGAGAGTCAGGTATGAGGAAGCAATCAAGGTAAGGGATAGAGAGTCAGGGAATAGGGAAGCAATCAAGGTAAGGGGATAGAAAGTCGGGAAATGGGGAAGCAATCAAAGTAAGGGGATAGAGAGTCAGGAAATAGAGAAGCAATCAAGATAAGGGGATAGAGAGTCATGGAATGGAGAAGCAATCAAGGTGAGGGGATTGTCGGGGAATGGGGAAGCAATCAAGGTGTGGGGATAGGGATTTGGGAAATGGGGAAGCAATCAAAGTAAGGCAAAAGAGAGTCAGGGAATGAGGAAGCAATCAATTTTGGATTTTTTATACATGTAGAAAACACTTATCATGAAAGATGAGAAATAATCAGAATTTTGATCTTTTTATAATTCCCCCCCCCCCCCCCCCCCCATTTGGAAACACTCAATTTTTAGTCTGTTAAAATGACTGGCACAGTCTCTTGAAGTATTCCCGATCATGCCCCATAATTACATGTATTTGATAGTTTCTTTTTTTTTCAGTGTTTTGCTTTCATCCCAGTACTTGAAAAGGAGATTGAGGCTGGTATAGATCCTAAAACAGCTTGTACAGATACCAATTTCTGTCCCAAAGGTAAGATTCCAGTGTTAAAAATCAGTTGTACCTGTTAACCATTTACCAAATAATTCTGAGGAGGAAGGCTTTTAAAACCGTTTGGGAAAAGGACAAAATGCTAGTAACATGCATTTCCTCCTCTTCCTTAAAAGTTCTCTATCCCTTCAAGAAATAAATTCCTACATTTTAGCCACATTTGGTTTGTTAACTGCAAATGCTTTTGAATTGGATCGGTCTAAAATTTTGTTGTCTGGTAAAGTGTTAACTCTTTACCAAACAACAAAATCTTTGACTCCTCCAAATTCAAAGCATTTGCAGATGACAATTAAATAATGCTGAAATAACTTGACCTTTATATGAATTGTTAGAAAACATTGTGGGAAAAGGAGAAAATGCTGGTTACCAGCATTTTCTCCTTTTCCCACAATGTTTTCAAAAGGCTTTTTATTTGGGGGTCGTTAGAACCCAGGATTGTTTGGTAAAGGGGTTAAGAGGTCCAAGGTTAAATTGTAAATGGACAGGACCTGGTCCTTTTTTTCTATTTGTTTTTGTATTAATAAAAAGCTGTGGAGGGAAAAACTGTGACTTCAGAAGTAACTAAGTCTTGCTAGTGAGGTATTAGTGAAAGTCAAAAACAATTATATATACCGGTATACTGACTGACTTTTAGAAACTCATCACTTTATTTTTCAAACATTTTCCCTCAAATTGTAAACATTAAGCAGATCACAACATTTGGTAAGTGACCCTAACAAAGTCAATGAAAAATTGATTTTGATGTGGACCAACTCAAGAATTTCCATGTTTTTTTTTTTCAGTTCTAAAAGCAGATTTCCACTGTTTTTAAAAGTGTTACATTCTGACATTGTAGATTCATGATCAGAGTGCTATTTCTGTGCAGTGTGATCTTGATCTACACCATCTGCAAAAGCTACTTAATTCCTGATGGCTGATAATGAAAGAGTTAAGGTTCAACTCATTTTGTGGTACCACAGATATATCTCTATTTTCTAAAGCTATGCAAATATCTTTACCTATTGATTCAGTCTGAGCTTGATCTACGCCATCTCGAAAAGCTACTTAATTCCTAACTGGTAATGAAAGCTTTGAGGTTCAACTCATTTTGTGCTACCACAGATATATCTATATTTTCTAAAACTATGCAAATATCTTTACTTATTGATATCTGCATGCTTTTTGTCAACTCTCTCTTTAACACTTTACCACACAATCCGGAGTTTTAATGACCCTGAGAAAAAAAAACCTTTTGAAAACATTGTGGGAAAAAGAGAAAATGCTGGTAACCAGCATTTTCTCCTCTTCCCACAATGTTTTCTACCCTATCGAAAACAAATTCCATCAGTTCAACCACATTAAAATTGTTGTCTGTAAGTGCTCTGAATTTGGACTGGGTCAAAATTTTGTTGTTTGGTAAAGAGTTAATATGTGTGCTGTTACTTTCCTCTCCTAGGGGTACCAAGCAATGCTTGTGACTTATGCATTGAGACAGCTGATAGAAACAAAGGTGGAAAACTGGATGAAGAAGTAAGTTTTACCATTTCTTTTTTCTTCTGTGTTTCATTTTGTCTTTTAATTGTGCAGTTGTAAACATGTGTGCCTTGCCATATAAATCCTTACCGGGCTAAAGTATTTACTAACTTTTAACCCTTTACCACACAACCCTTTGCTTGTATGACACTGATGAAAATTTCTTTTAAAAACATTGTGGGGGGAAAAAGAGAAAATGCTGGTAACAAGCATTTTCTCTTTTTTCCCCATGATTGTTTTCTATCCTTTAAATGTCAAATTTCATTATTTGAACCAACTTTAATTTGTAATATGCAAATGCTATTATGTTGGATTTAAGTCTATCATTTTGTCATCTGGTAAAGGGTTAAATCACCAATTAAGAGTGACAGAGGGGATCAGGTTATACTTAACTCTTAACCATACGACAAAATTGTACACTGATCCAAATTGAAAGCATTTGCGGACAACATTATAAAATTCTGCTGAAATGATGGAAATTGACTGTGAAAGTGTATTCAGCATTTTCTCCTTTTCCCACAAGGTTTTCAAAAAGCTATTTCCTTAGGGTCGTTAAAACTCAGGATTGTGTAGTAAAGAGTAAATGTTAGTTATGGAAAATGCCTTGTTAATCTTTTTCCAGGTTTTGGATGCAACTTGTACCAAGCTGTGCCACAACAGAGAAAGAAGGTCCATTAAGGCACAAGAAAGCATATCAATACCTTGTCCTGGAAATGAATTAGTAAATATGTTTTTTTTTTTTCACTTCTCTGATATTATGTGGTCCATGTATTTTTGGTTCACTGCAGAATGATGCTGAAAGAACAGAATAGCACATCTCCTGCAGTTTAGATTTATTCTGAAATTCAATAATTTGCACTAAATTTGGATTGCAAATATTGACCACGATATGATATTGTACAACTGTTCACTAAGTAATCCTTTATTTTTAGAATCCTAGTGAATGAAATTTTTTGAAACATTGTTGGAAGAGGAACCAAGAATATCTTTAAAAAAGGTATATGGCGTAAGTAGGCAGGGGCCCTTAAGATAAGTGTGTCTACATCTTTGACCTATAACAAATTTCTATGTATTCAATAATTATCATTACCAAAGAGTAGGTCAAAAACCAGCACATTCAGCTACACCAAAAAATACTGGTAACAAGTATTGCCACCGTTTTGCTCGATGTTTCTCTCCTTTCAGAGAAAATTCCAACATTTGTCAACTGCAAATGCTTTAGATATACTGTAGACAAGTCTTAGATTTTGTGTTTAAGTAAAGATTTCATTGAATCCTTGTTCAGGTTAATATTCAGGTTAACTTAGGCAGCCATTGTCAGCAATTTGTCTTGTTTCTTTCTTGATGCTACCTGCCTATGTTATATATGTTAATATACTGTTAGAAAGGTTGCTGACTCTCTTAGTTAGGCACACTCTTCAGACAACACATAAGGGGGACTAGAAGCTTTGTTGTGACTATGTTTTTCTTGAGAATTTTAACTGTGCAACCAGAAAAGTTCATAATTTGTTGATTTTGTGCTGTCATGGTCACATAAATTTGTCAAGAAAACCAAATAGAACACTTGACACTATTTACTGTCTTACTCAAAGACAAATAAACTGTGAGCAGAATTTCTTGAGATTGAATTGTTTACAGGAATGCAAAAATGTTGCCTGCACTGCTTGCAAACTTTTACTAGATGGTATAAATGGTATTATTGGAGCCAATTTTACAGTAGAAACTGTTGATAAAACAATGACAGATATATGTAACCGTATGGCAGGTGAAAGCACACAAGATGCAGTAAGTACATAACCTTTTTACCTTTTTGTGATTGGTGATAACTCCTTGTACCTGTATGTCAGTTAACCCTGACAGCCACGAATAGACCTAATGGACATTTCTATTCTTTTAGAAATAAGACCCCAATGACAGCAATCTCAAGGTTGCCAATGTCCAGAATGTCTCAGAAAAAGTCAGACAAATGGTGCAGTCTAATCTTGATCTACAATGGCCGCAAAGGCAACTATAGTTTTGAAAGGCATGTTAAGGGTTAACCCTTTACCACTCAACCCCAAGTTTGATGACCCATATGGAGAACTCTTTTGAAAACATTCTGAGAAAATGCTTGTAACTATCATTTTCTGCTTTTCCAAAAATGTTTTCTACCCTTTAACTCTTCACCACACAATCCTGAGTTCTAACAGTGCTGAGAAAGAAACCTATTGAAAACATTGTGGGAAAAGGAGAAAATGCTGGTAACCAGCATTTTCTCCTTTTCCCACAATGTTTTCTACCCTTCACAAAACAAGTTTAATTTTTCATTCGCATTTATTTTGTCTTCTGAAAATGCTTTCAATTTGGACCAGTCTAAAATTTTGTTGTGTGGTAAAGAGTTGAAATAGATTTCAAATATGTAGATTGATTACAATCATTTCAGTCTGATTTTGATCCAAGCTGTACCTAAAAGCAAACAACACATGCTTGTCAAAGACTTCTTTTCTGTTAACTGTACCAAACATAAAAATTTTAGTCCATACTGAAAAGATTTGCAGAAGAGGGGATTCTCTGTGGATCAGAAGATGGAGTTTGGCTCTGAAAGAGTAGGAAACATTGTGGGAAAAGGAGTAAATGATTGTTACTAGCATTTTCTCCTTTTCCTACAATGTTTTCCTAAGCCTTCTTTGTCAAGGTAGAACTTGGGATAGAGTTTAATGGCCAAGAAAGAGTTTTCATTTGGATCACATAGTGTAAGATGCTGATCAAATCTAATAGCACAAAAACCTGTGCTTCTGTCATATAAATGTTTTAGTCATGAATTAAGATACAATTGTTTTTATGTTCTAAAGACCTGTCATTGTCTTGTTCAGTGTCTCCGTGCAGTTCCAAAGATTGCAGAGCTTTTAGAAAGAGGTGTAAGTCCAGAGGATGCCTGTAAGATTGTTGGCTTGTGCACCCAAGGTAAATATTCAGCGGCTCTATATATCCTAGGTCATGCACCCTATAAAATCCTAGAATTTTAGACACAGGGCTCAGAATAGTTGGTGTTGAAATTCAGCAACTACTCATAGAAATAGCTTTTCTGACATGCTCATATTATAGACTGTAGAAAACATTCAGTGGATTATATCCTGATAATTTCACTGTTGCATCTTCCCTGCTGGCAGAGTGTTGTATCTACGTAAAGCATAAAAGTGTATTTTGACTGTTTCGATGCTGGCTTATACTGATTAGTCAATTAATGATGTCTCATGAATGTCATAATCAAGGTGACGTATCTCAATCTTATGAAACACTTAACCCTTTACCACACAATTCAGACTTTTAAACGCCCTGAGAAAGAACGCTTTTGAGAACATTGTGGGAAAAGGAGAAAATGCTGATAACCAGCATTTTCTCCTTTTTCCACAATTTTTTCTACCCTTCCCACAACAAATTTCAGTTTTTGAGTAACATTAATTTTGTCATCTGCAAATGCTTTCAGTTTGGAATGGTCTAAAATTTTATTGTTTGGTAAATAGTTAATGTTGAAAAGAGGAAATGTTGTACATACTTTTTTCCATCTTCATTAGTGTCATGCTGAGTGAAAAGGTGGTTTAACCCTTTACCAGACGACAAAATTTTAGCCTTCTCCAAATTGAAAGCATTTGCAGACATCAATTTCAATTTGGCTAAAATGGTGCAATATTTCTTTGATTGAGTAGAAAACATTGTGTGAAAAGGAGAAAATGCTGGTTACCAGCATTTTCTCCTTTTCCCACAATGTTTTCAAAAGGCTTCTTTCCCAGGGGCATCAAAAGGCGTCATTGTGCGGTAAAGGGTTAATGCAGCTGCAAAAAGAATAAACCAAGGTCAGCCTGCACATTCTGTGCAGGCTGACTGGGGTCAAAATGTTTTGCTATTCATCAATTTTCTACATGTCAAAGGATTAATTTACCTTATTGGTAGATGCGTATTGTACAACAGCTCACTTAATGCACTACAAAGATGCATTAAATCTCCTTTTCTTGGAGCACCCCTCTTACATCCATCAGATGGTGTCCTAAATTTCTTGTTTCCATTAGAAAATGACTCTAATCTTTTGGTACGTATAGACCCATTTTTTTACATTCATTATATTTGAGTTTTACTGAATTTCTAGATGCAAGACTACACTTTACTATAAGTTCATTTAAATACATGTAAGACTGTAATTTATTCTTAACATTCAGTATTTCTGTAAATAAAAAAGCACCACTTCCCACTATCAACAAGCCAAATTTCATTACAGTAATTATTTGTTTAACCCTTTACCACACAATCCCAACTTTTAACAACCCTAGGGATTAAGGCTTTTGAAAACATCACGGGAAAAGGAGAAAATGCAGGTAACCAGCATTTTCTCCTTTTCCCACAATGTCTTCTTCCCTTTTAAAGAGAGCATTCACCATTTTAGCAAAACTGAGCTTGTCATCTGCAAATGTTTTCACTTTGGCTGAGTCCAAATTCTTGTTGTTTGGTAAAGAGTTAAAACTTTAAACTTTGTAATATTTTGAAATTTAACAGCAAGTGGCTTTGACAATGTGTTGTTTCTAGGATCAAATTACTTTTATCTCCTGTGTCTGAGATTACATAGAGCAAATTAAACTACAACATGTACTTTTCTTGAATTCTTAAGATGATCAGGTGAGAAGTTTAAAAAAGAAAACAGCATCAAGGAACAATAAGAAGAAGGTATTTCACGCAGCTGCATCGGAAGCTGTAACATTGGTAATGCACATCTTTTTTTTAAACCCTTAACCTGCTAAATAAGAGAAATGAAACTTTCAAGTTGATAGAAAAAACTAAAATTTCAGAGTTTTTTTGGGGGGAAATATCTTCTTATCGACAGTGTAGATGTAAGATCTGACTTGCATGCTCAGCCGTCTACACTGTCCACAAAAGGTCTTTGAGTCGTGCCTAGCAGCCTAACAGTTAAATAAAGAGGAGAATTCTTATTCATGCATAAACTTCTATAAAATTTCAGTGTCCATCATGGTATGTAAAAATTCTATAAGGTTTAATGTCCATAATTGCTTTTAACTCTTTACCAAATGACAAAATTTTAGACTGGTCCAGATTGAAAGCATTTGCAGACGACAAAATAAATGTTACCAAAAAATTAAATTTTGTTTTTGGGAAGGGTTGAAAATATTGTGGGAAAAGGAGGAAATGCTGGTTACCAGCATTTTCTCCATTTCCCACAATGTTTTTAAAAGGCTTCTTCCTTAGGGTCATAAGTCGGGATTGTGTGGTTAAAGGTTAAGTATTCTGTAAAGTTAAATGTCCATATTTGCATTTAAGTATTCTGTAAAGTTTAAAGTCAACTTGTCCAAATTGGAAGTATTTGCAGACAACAAATCATATGTGGCTCCAACGATGGAATTTGTCTTTAATATGGTAGAAAACTTAATAGAAAAAGGAAAAAATGCTGGTAATCAGCATTTCTTCTTATCCCACAATGTTTTCAAAAGGCTTCTTTCTCATGGTTATTAAAATTTGGGGTTGTGTGGTAAAGGGTTTAACTTCTACGTGCCTTAATGGGCAAGGTAGTTTTGGTCATCTTCTGGGCTTTGTCTAATGCAGCAGATGTACATTGTACAATGCAACTTATTTATCCTTTACCAGGCAACAAAACTTTAATCTTGTCCAACTTGCAGTAACTTGCAGATGCACAAATAAATTGTGGCTTAAAAGAGGAAATTGCCTTTGAGAGAGTAGAAAGCATTGCCCGACAAGGAGAAAGTACTAGTTACCAGCCTTGTTTCCTTTTCCTACAGTGTTTTCCAAAGCTTTTTTCCTCAGGGTTGTTGTTTTGTAACGGGTTAAAAATCAACAGAGTACTTTGATTGTGATTTCAGAATGATGATCTTGAATGTGAAATGTGCAAAGAACTTGGTAATGTTGTAAACTGGCTGTTGAAAGACAATATTACAGAAACAACAGTGAACAGCACATTGTATACCATTTGTAGCAACCTACCAGCTACACAGTTACAGGACATGGTGCGTAGTCTTAACCCTGTATCACACGATCTGGAGTTTTGACGACCCTCAGGAAAAAGCTTTTTGAAAACATCATTGGAAAAGGAGAAAATGCTGGTAACCAGCATTTTCTCCTTTTCCCACAATGTTTTCTACCCTTCCAAAGACAAATTCCATCATTTAAACCACTTTTGAATTTGTCATCTGCAAATGCTTTCAAAATGGACAAGCCTAAGATTTTGGCATTTGGTAAAGAGTTACAATGTAGGTTCAATTTTTTTCATGGGTGGACAATCTTAACTCTTTTGCCAGACAATAAAATTTTAGACTGGTCCAAATTGAAGACATCTGCAGTTGACAGTTTAATTGTGACTTTGAAAATTCAATCTATCTGTTGAAGGGTAGAAAATGTCATCAGGCAGCCAGCATTTTCTCCTTTTCTCGCAATGTTTTTAAAATGCCTTGTTTTAGGCGATATCAAAACCCAGGATTGTTTGGCAAAGGGCCAATCTTAAGAGCCCCAAATTAAACTGACAGATATTTTCAGACCGGAAATAAAATCGATATAGTTACAATTTCGAGGTTGCTTTTGTTCAGAATGTCTCAGCTAAGCACACATTTAAGTTTACCAAACAACAAATTTTAGAATGGTCCAAAATGAAATCATCTGCAGATGACAAATTAAAGGTGGCCTAAATAATGAAATTTGTGATTCATAGATTACAAAACATTTGGGAAAAGGAGAAAATGCTGGTTACCAGCATTTTCCCCTTTTCCCATGGTGTTTTCAAAAGGCTTGTTTCTCAGGGTCGTTAAAAGTCGGGATTGTGTGGTAAAGAGTTAACTGCAGTCTCATCTTGTTCCAGACTAGCTGTAAAAACAGCTACAGTTGTGAAAGTCATTTTAATCCTTTACCGTACAATGCTTACTTTTAACTACCCTGGGAAAGAAGACTTTTGAAAATATTGTGGGTAAAGGAGAAAATGCTGGTAACCAGCATTTTCTCCTTTCCCACAATGTGTTCTACCTTATCAAAGAAAAATTGCACCATTTGAGCCATATTGAAATTGTTGTAAACATAAGGTTTCGAGTTTGATACCTGGAGTGGTTGTCAGCTTTTGGACTGTTTATTGGTCATTACATTTGACGCAAGTACTGGTGTAGTGCCAAGAAGTAAAATCGAGAGAGATTAGTATAAGTTGCAAGAACTTGTTTCTCAATGGATGTAAAATAAATATACAAACTAATAGAAGAAACACTAGTTTCTTTCTTTTATGATTTTGCGAGCTTCACACGAACTTGCTTAATGATTTAAATATTCTTACAGGCAAGTCTGTTAACATGTATTTTCTGAATCTGTTTGCAGTGTTTTTCGGCAGGACCAAAGGTACTACAGGCAATGAAGAACGGAGTGAATGTGACAGATGTTTGTGTCAAAGTTAAAATCTGTAAAACAAATGGTGAGATTTCAATTACAAAGTATTTGGTCTTGCCATTCAAAGCCAGCTATCTAATTTTAGCATTGATATTTTTGACTGGCTGATTAAATGTTTTGAAACATAAATTGTTGTAGGACTAGGAATGTTTTGGCCATTTGATGTTTTATTCACTCTTCACCACACAACAAAAATGTAGGCTTATCCAAATCGAAAGCATTTGCAGATGACTTTTTAAATGTTGCTTACTGGTAAATGATGTAATTTTTCTTTGATAGGGTAGAAAACATTGTGGGAAAAGGAGAAAATGCTGGTTTCCAGCAGTTTCTCCTTTCCTACAATATTTTCAAAAAGGTTGTTAAAACTCGAGATTGTGTGGTAAAGGGGTTTAGAGGTGTAGGGTACAAGAGCCTGGAAGGTTAAATAACTTGTAATACAGCTTGAAAATCTCTCATTTCTTAATCTTTTACCACACAATATGAACTTTTAACTCTTTACCACACAGTCCCGACTTTTAACGACCCTAAAAAGGAAGTCTTTTGAAAACATTGTGGGAAAAGGAGAAAATGCTGGTAAACAGCATTTTCTCCTTTTCCCACAATGTTTTCTACCAATTCCATAACAAATTTCAATTTTTAAGTCACATTTAATTTGTCTTGTGCAAATGCTTTCAATTTGGACTAGTCTAAAATTTTGTCATTTGGTATAGGGTTAACACCCTTGCTGAAGGGACTTGAAAAGATTAAGGGAAAAGGAGAAAATGCTGGTAACCTGAGCATTTTCTTCATTTCCGTCAATGTTTTCTAACCTTTTTCAGATAAATTTCCACATTTGAACCTTTCAATTTGGACAGATTTAAAATTTTGTTGTTTGGTAAATAGTTAAGCCTGTTTTAAAAATGATACCAAACAGTGTTGTACTTTCAAAACCTGAATTTCTGAGAAAAAAAGTGGCAAGAACCAAAACAAAAGCTTTTTTGTTAACCCTTAAAGTGCTTTTCACAACTACAGATGCCTTTGCGGTCAGTGCAGATTAAGATCAGAGGAAAAACAGTTGAAATATTAACCCTTAAAGCGCCTTTCATAACTATACTATTACATAATTAGTTGCCTTTGCAGCCAGTGTAAAAAAGCTCATACTTCACAAAACATGCAGTCTGATCGTTGATCTACATTCTCTGCTTTTCTGAAACACTTTAGACAAAAGAAACTGTGATATTGCAAGTATTTTGGTCTTATTTCAGGGCTTAAAAAAACCTGTTGGGTTTATTCAGTGATCTAGGGTTAAGAATGCAAAAAATTTCATGGAAGGAAACTTATCTGTATCTTTTTTATCTTCTCTCTTCCAAAAGCAGAAGAAGGAAATGCAAAGATGTCTCAGAGGCTCAGATCTGTGTTTCAGAGACCGGTGCAGGTTTGACCTCATTTTGTAGAATTTTAAGCTTTTAATCCACAATCCACAAAGGAGATTTTTGAGAAATTGTGGGAAAAGGAGAAAATGATGGTTACTAGCATTCCCTCCTTTTTCCACACTGTTTTCTACCCTTTCAATGACAGTTTCTATCATTTGGAGCAACATTGAATATTCACAAAATTTAATGCTTTCAATTTTGACCAGTCAACAAAAAAATGAAAATTTTGTCATCTGGTACAGACTTAGGAAGGAAATTTTTCTCATTAAGTTTGTAAAATTTGCCATGGTTTGTTTAACCCTTTACCAGACGACAAAATCTTATACCTGCCCAAATTGAAAGCATTCGCAGACAACAATTTCCTTGTGGCTCAAATGGTGCAATTTTTCTTAGATAGGGTAGAAAACAATGTGGGAAAAGGAGAAAATGCTGGTTACCAGCATTTTCTCCTTTTCCCACAATGTTTTCAAAAGGCTTCTTTCCCAGGGGTGTTAAAAGGCGGCAATGTATGGGAAAGGGTTAAAATGTAAAGAAGTCTTCATTTTTGTTCTCTTGTCTTTCTGTTTGAATTTGAGCAGTAAGTGGCATTTAACCATGATTTACTAACTGATCCAGAGTTTTAACAATTCCTGTGAAAGAAGGCTTTTGAAAATGTTAAGGGAAAAGGAGAAAATGCTTGTAACCAGCATTTTCTCCTTTTCCCATAATGTTTTCTGTCCTATCAGAGAACTAAAGCTTGGTTGTATGTTTTTCAGTTCAACTGAGCATATAGTGCTAGAGATGAGCTTTTGTGATCGTGCCATTTCCATTGTCTGTCATGCCCCGTCCATTGTTAACTTCTACCTTGTGTACACTATAGGCTACATTTTTAGTCCGACACTCATAAAATTTGGTCAGAATATTTGCCTTGATGATTGTTTGAAAATTGGTCATGTGGGATCAAAAACTAGGTCTCTAGGTCAGATCTTAGAAAAACCTTGTGTACAATCTAGAGGCCACATTTTCATTCAAATACTCATGAAAGTTGGTCAGAATGTTTGTCTTGATGATATCTTAGATGAATTTGTAAATGGATCATGTTGAGTTAAAAACTAGGTCACAAGGTCAGATCACTAAAAAACCATAAGCACATTCTATAGGCCACATTTTCAGTCCAATATTCATGAAAGGCGATCAGAATATTTTTCTTGATGATGTCTTGGAAGAGTTTGAAAATGGGTAACATGGGTCAAAAACTAGGTCACCAGGTCATATATTAGAAAAACCCTGTGTATGCTCTAGGAGCCACATTTTCAGTCCAATACTTTTTACTCTTGGTCAGAATGTTTGTCTTGATGATTGATATCTCTGACGTGTTTGAAAAATGATCGCGTTGGGTCACTGATCCAACATTAGGTCACTGTGTCAAATCACTGAAAAACCATGTGCACCCTCCAGTGGCCAATATTTTATGTCAAATACACGCAAAACTTGGTCAGAATGTTGCATTGTGGTCAAAAACTAGGTCACCAGGTCATATCTTGAAAAAACCTTATATACATTCTAGAGGTCACATTTTTAGTCCAATAATCACAAAACTTAGAATGTTTGTCTTGATACTATGTCTAACATCTTTGTTGATGAGTCACCTCAGGTTAAAAACTAGGTCACCAGGTCAAATCTGGGAAAAAGCATTGAGAAGACTCCAGAGGCCACATTTTTAGTTCAATACTCATGAAACTTGGTCAGAATGTTTGTCTTGAATAATATCTTAAACATGTTTTAAAATGGTAACCAGCATTTTCTCCTCATCTCACAGTGTTTTCTTTTCTATCAAAGACATAGATCATCATTTGAGCTACGTTTGTTTTGTCATGTGTCCAAAATTGTGTTATCTGGTAAAGAGTTAATGTCTGATGTACAAAATACTAGTTTGTCATACCAGTTACAACCACAGGTCTTTAACTATTCACCAAAAGACAAAATTTTAGACTGGTCCAAACTGAAATCATTTGCAGACGATAAATCAACTGTGGCTGAAAAATTAAAATTTGATTTGGGAAAGGTAGAAAACATTGTGGGAAAAGGAGAAAATGCTGGTTACCAATGTTTTCAAAAGGCTTTTTCTTCAGGGCCTCTAAGGGATTGTGTGGTAAGGGGTTAACTCTTCAACAGACAAGTATTGATTTTGGACTTGTCCAAAATAGAAGCTTTTCCAGACAACAAATTAAGTATTCATGATGCTAAATTTAATAATGAGATTTGTTTCTGAAAAGGTAGAAAACAATATGGGAAAAGCAGACAGTGCTGGTTAACAGCATTTTCTTTTTTCCCCACGACATGTTTTTATTAGTCTTCTTGTTGATCATTCAAACATGGAATTGTGTGGTGAATGGTTAAATTAGAAAGATATCACCTTCATCATAGGTTAACTTGAGATGTGATACCTGTGAGTTTGTTGTTGATGAGCTGGATAAGATCCTGGCTGACAATGAAACAGATGTACAGATAAACGCTACGGTCTATGGAATCTGTGCCAAGTTACAGGGTGCTTTCATGGACTTGGTGAGTCAAGGAATAGGGTTTTTCCTCAACTTCTGTGCCATGTTTGCATTCACTCAAAAATTCAATAGAATGCAGGAGGGGGGTTGGGCTAAATAGTCAAAAACCCCTCTGGTCACTATGCCCCAAATAGGAAAGGTGGACCAAAGCCCCCTTTTTGATTCTGTGATAGCCGTATCAATTGGTAAACTTTTGTGAAGCACAAAATTTGAATATTATGCTCCGCCTACCTGTGCATTTACATAAACATGCTTCACGAAAGTTGACCAGTCAAACAGCATCGTGCTTCACGAAATTGTCCACATTTCCAGTAGACCCGGTACATGTAAAAACTGGAAAGGACCAGGATTGACAGGAGTGAGCCAGAATGGACTTGAATGGACTTGAGAATATGACGACTAGAATGGACAGGAAAGAGCCGGAATGGACCGGAATGGACTTGAGAATACGACGTAAACTCTTGTAGCGATCCTTTATGTATTTAACAAAGAAAAACCAGAACGGACCTGAACAGACTAGGGTAAATAAACTTGCCAGAGGGACTTGCCAGAGCTTAGGCTACAGGGAATGGACCTTTATCTTGAAGCAAAAAATATTTTAATATCCGACTTCGGAAAGATCAGATAAGACACTAACCTTACTGAGAAAAAAATCAAAATTAAAGTAAAGAAAAACCAGAACGGACCTGAACAGACTAGGGTAAATAAACTTGTTGACTTTGAAAACAAAAAGAAAACTAGGACCAGACCTAAACCTTATCAGAATCATCAAATATCAGACAAAGAAATCATCAGAATGAACCAGAACTCAAGTGAAAAGATCAGATATTGAAGTATGGAAAAACTGATATGGACCTGAACAAACTCTGAAAAGCCCAACGATGGACTTTCAAAACAAAGGAAACACTGGGTATGGACCTAAACCTTTTCAGAAACATCAAATATCAGAGGTAGGCACCATTAAAATGAACATGAACTGAATGCAGAAGATCTGATATTGGAGTATTGAAATATCGGAACGGACCTAAACAGACTCTGAAAAGCCTACCTACGGCCTTTCAAAACATAGGGAAAATCGGAAATGGACCTAAACCATATAAGAAACATCAGATATCAGACCTAGGAATCATTAAAATGAATATGAACTGAATTGAAAAGATCCAATATCAGAGTATGGAAATAACGGAACGGACTTGAACACGCCTAGTAAATGTTCCTATGGACTTGACAAACAATGGGATAACCAGGAACGGACCTAAACCTTATCATAAACATTAAATATCTGACTTTGGAAGCATTAGATTTATGCTTTTTAGGATCTGTTCAGGTACGTTCCGGTTTTTCCAGACGCCAATTTCGGATCTTTTAAATAAAGCTCATGTTCATTTTGATGATTCCTTAATCCATTATTTAATGTTTCTGATAATGTTAAGGTCCGTTTCAGATTGTCCTTTTGATTTCAAAGGTCATGGGTTTACTTACCATCGTCCATTCAGGTCCGTTCCAGTATTTCCTTATATTTATTCATTTATTTATTTTTCAAAAAAGGTTCGTGGCTTGATATGCTAATTCGGATAATATTTAATAATAATTGATATTAGATCTATTAATATTTTTGCTTCAAGATATTTAGGTTCATTCCCTGTTGCCTAAGTTTGGGAAATTTCCTATTATAATCTATACAAGTATGTCCGGGCTGCTCACCATTCTAATATCCAATAAATAAGTATCGCTACAGGACTTTACATCCTATTCTCAAGTCCATTCAGGTCCGTTCCGGCCATTCCCGGCTGTTCCGGTCTATTCTTGTATTTTCATGCACCCCATCTTGAGTTTGCTCTGTGATGTAACCTGGCAGCCTGTTTTCGACCTTCATATGGGAGATACAACGGGTACCAGTTTACTGTTTTTAGTCACATGACTAATTTCACATAGATTGAAAAGCGTAATGTTTGTACTTCATGAAAGTTTACGAAATTGTGAAGTATTACCAGTCAAATACAAAACATGCAGCACGCAAACAACAGTGAAGCACGAAATTACCAGTCGAATACGGCTGATATCTCTTACATGACAATTTAGAGGAAGACAAAAGCCCCTCTACTATTCATGGTTTTGACCACTATTCAAATAGGAGACAGTGGTGTAGAGGTAGAGTGTCGGCCTTTCACACCAAAGGTCCTTGGTTTGAATCCTGTGGTGAATAGGATCAACCTTTGGAACTAGATCTTTACTCATCACAATGCAAATACTGATTAAGTATTCAAGGAAGCAGTAAACATGAGTAATTGATATAAGTTGTAAGAACATGTTTCACAATCAATGAAAACAAAAAAAGTGTTTTTACTCTTTACTCAAGCAACAAAATCAAAGCATATGCAGACAACAAATTAAATAAAGTTGAATGATGATTTCTGTATTTGATATGGTAGAAAACATTGTGCGAATTGCAGAAAATGCTGTGTTAGCTGCATTTTTTCCTGTTCCCAGAATGTTTTCAAAAGACTTCTTCCTCAGGATTGTGTGGTAAAGGGTCATTAAAAAAATTGATTGTTTAGTAAAGTGTTGATAATTTACAGTGTTTGGAAGCTGCTCCGAAACTTGTTGAGACTTTAGAAGACGGAGTGAACCCACAAGCATCGTGCATGCTTATCAAATTGTGTGACAACACCAGTGGTATGTGAAATATCATATTTGCATTAAAATCTGAATTCCAGGTTTAATTCTAAATGTCTTGGGGCCATATTCACCAAGCATTTTAACACTTTCCCAAATGACAAGTTTTAGACTCTTTCAAATTCAAAAGACCTGCAGATGATAAATTTAGAATTTGTACAAATGAACTTATGTTCTCTGATAGGGTCGAAGACATTGTGGGAAATGTAGAAAATGCTGGTTACCAGCATTTTCTCCTTTTTCAACAGTAGTTTCAAAAGATTTCTTTCCAGGTAGTGAAAACCCTAGCTTGTTTGGTAAAGGGTTAATTCTTATTTGCAAGGCTAGCTGTCGAATTTGCTGAGACAAGATATGTAAGCATATTAGATGGCTAATCATTGAATATATAAGGGAAATAAAGTCCATATGTTTTGTTATTACAAACCAATAGTTGTCACAAAATGTCTGTAGCAATTAGAAGGTGTTTCATTGAGGTAAACAATTACTAAGAATGCTTGGTAAATAATATCTTTCTCAAGATCAAGATTAGACTGCACAGAACGTGCAGTCTGATCTTGGATCAACACTGTCCACTTCTTTTGTCTCATGTTATGGCCAAAACAACTTTGAAATGACAATAATTTGAATGTTTGTCCCGATTGAAAAGGTCCCTTTCAATAATTCAGCACTGTAAGGGTTAAGGCTCTATGTCTTACATATTTTAACTCTTTACCAACCGACAGAATTTTAGATTAGTCCGAAATGAAAGCAGTTGCAGATGACAAAATAAATATGACTGAAAAATGGAAATTTGTTTCGGACGGGTAGAAAACATTGTGGGAAAAGGAGAAAATGCTGGTTACCAGCATTTTCTCCTTTTCCCACAATGTTTTCAAAAGGCTTCTTTCTCAAAGTTGTTAACAGTCTTGATTTAAGACTTGATTTAAGATAAAGGGTTAAGCTTGGCTGTTTTGAAAGAAAAACGGCCAGGTTTTGCCATAGCCCTGTGGTCCTTGTCGTCATCATCATGTGAAAAAGCAACAATTTCTCTTAATTATATATCAGATTTTGTTATTACTTAACTCTTTACCAAATGACAAAATTCTAGACTTTTCCAAATTGAAAGAATTTGCAGACACAAAGTTAATGTGACTCAAATATTAAAATTTGTTTTGGGATGGGTAGAAAACATTGTGGGAAAAGGAGAAAATACTGGTTACCAGCATTTTCTTCTTTTCCCATAATGTGTTTTCCAAAGGCTTCTTTCTCAGGATTGCGAAAATCTGGGATCGTTCGGTAAAGGATTAAGATATTTACTTCAAACTTAGGCTTATAGTTAAGTATCAAACGGGGAATCCATACAGTAAAGGCAGGTAACTCTCAACATGTTTTTGACACAGTTATACCTTTCTTTCTACTTGGAATCTTCTATGAATAAGAAGCTGCAACCGAGCATTGACGCCAACATGTGGTGTTCTTGTTAAACATCTCCAAGTTTGAATGACCTTGAGGATATAGGAGTTTGAAAACATTGAGGGAAAAATAGGTAACAAGCATTTTCTTCTTTTCCCACAAGGTTTTCTGCCTTATCAAAGACAAATCCCTGTAGAGAAGCCTCATTTAACTTGTAGGTTGCAAATCTTTGCAGTTCCAACAAGCTGAAAATTTTGACATCTGAGAAGGAGTTAACTCTTTACTAAATGACAAAATTTTGGAATGGACCAGACTGAAAGCATGTTGCTAAAATGATGATTTCTCTGTTTAATAGGGTAGAAAACAGTGTGGGAAAAAGAGAAAATGCTGGTTACCAGCATTTTCTCCATTTCCCACAATGTTTTCAAAGGCCTTTTCTTTCATGTTGTTGAAAGTCAGGATTGTTTGGTAAAGGGTAAACAAATTTAGACTATCTTATGATTGATACAAATCTTGATGCCCATCTAACTCCATGTTTACCTACTTTTACTTTTTCTGTAAGTGAATCTAACATTTTCTCTCTCTTTTTTTTTTATCTTCTTCAAATATTTCCTTTATTTTTTCAGCTACTTATGTTGAGGAACCTCAGTCGCAACAGGTGACAGTTTGAACAATTATATAATAGAGCTGCACTCTGGAAAAAGGGGTTTAATTGCATCTTCATAATTAATTATCATAGCAAGCAAGTTGTCACATTATATGGATCCATTTTGACTAAAAAGCAGGCCAAATCATGAGTTAGAATAATCCTTTGACATACAGAAAATTCACCAATAGCAAAATATTATGACCCAGGTCGGCCTGCTTGGACTGGGCAAGCTGATATGAGTTGATACGTCTTGCAGATGCAATGAACCATCTTTTCACACAGCATGACTTGTATAATTAGAAAATAATCTTCTTTCTGTCATGGTTTATCGTTCAGTAAACCATGGTTGTGAGCTATGAGGCACAATAAATAAACCACTTGGGCTATAGTCTGAGTGGTTCATTCATTGCGCCCCATAACCCACAACAGTGGTTTATTGAATGATAAACTACTAGAGAAAGATTATTTCGATTCTAACATGACTAAAGTCTCAGTGAAAGAAAAAAAAGCTCATACTTAGTATACAAAAGTAGGTGCTGATTAATTCCCTTGAAAAAACCATGGCTGTTTCAGTTACTATCCAAAACAATCCCCACTGCACAGTTTGTCAATATAAAAAAATCAAACTTTCAATAAAAACTTAGGCATCAAACATAACAGAAAAAAATGCACTGTTTTAACTATTTTATTTTCTCTCTTTCAAACGACAAAGAAGAGTGAATGTATCGTCAAGCATTAGAGTCACAGTTGCTTCAAATGCTCGGAATATTTCCCCATTCACTCCCATTTCCCATTTCCATTCCAACACCGGCCAGTTTTGGTGTTAATCTTCAAAATGAAAAGACGCTTGATTTACACATATTTGCTGGTAACATTTCAAATGGTTCCATAATTGTCAATTTTTATCAAAAACAGTAAATATCGGTAAATCCTGGAGTTTTTCCTTCCTCCTTGGTGGAGTCGTGGAAAATGACGATTTGTTTATGTCAGGTGACTTTCAGTGATAAACTATCCGAGGGCTGGGAGATGGAACAGCCACCGGCAACTTACTTTACCTAGAATGACGTTGATTTTACCATGCTTCAGTTGCATTATGTTTCATGTGTCATGTTAGAATACTTAATATTCTATGCATTATACTGGCATCCATTTCCATTTGACATGCCGCAAGTTGGTCTTAAAGGGGCCTGTTTAGTTTTTATGCTTTAAATAAAAAATAGAATAACTAGATATATTTTTCTTCGGAATCATATAGAAACTGTAAGCCTACATTCAGTAAAAAGGTGCAATTAAATATGTATGCATCTAATATGCTATTAAAGTTCTCACTAAATTGGCATTTATTACTTTACCTTTCTTCCTATTTACACAGATTTCTGTTCTAGGTTGATATCAAATGTGATGCATGTGAATTCATAATCAGTGAGCTTAATAAAGTACTAGCTGATAATGGAACTGATGTCAAGATAAATTCTACTGTGTTTTCCATCTGCACACAAATACCAGGTGCTCTCCAAGATTTGGTAAGTGATAGAAGCCTTTTTGCTATGACAACGATTTTGTGCTAGCTGAACAAGTCTTCAAAGTCTTTTACCTTAGCTCTTTTTGAAACAATAAAATTTTGGACTTAACCAATTTGAAAGCTTTTGCAGAAGACAAATTAATTGAAGCTCAAATGATGATTTCCGTCTTTGATAAGGTAGAAAAACATTGTGGGAAAAGAGGAAAATGCTGGTTACCTGCATTTTCTCCTTGTCCTATAATTGTTTCAAAAGCCTTTTCTTTCAAGGTTGTTGAAACTCAGGATTTGTGGTAAAGGGTTGACTGTTTACCAACTGGACAAGTATACCAGTATTTAATACTTGTCCAGTTTGAAAACATCTGCAGACAACAAATTGAATATGGTTCACTTGATCAAATTTGTCTTTGGAAGGGCAGAAAATATTGTTGAAAAAGGCTACCAGTATTGTCTCGTTTTCCAACAATATTTTTGATAGCCTCTCTCAATCTAGACTGAAAATCTACGAAGGTATAAGTCTAGGTCAATCGTTCAATTGTTTTGTGAAGGGTTAAAACTACTTTTGCAGTAATCCCAGACAAATCAAATGTTGCTGTACAAGAAAGTAATCCTGTGCTATATCACTTTCAAAGTGTACCTTGTTTGGGTCAGTTGGCTTAAGGTTCAAAGTAAGCTTATGTCATAACTCTGATGTCAGTCTATATCTGTATGAGCCATGATGAAGGGGGCTTAAGGCTAGTAAGCTTATGTCATAACTCTGATGTCAGTTTATATCTGTATGAGCCATGCATCTCTGTGATGGATGATATCATCACATAATTATGCGTCCATAAAATTCCTTTTGTGTAACATCCTCCCGAATCCTGAGGTAGATTGGTCTTTTGACATGCAGAAAATTGATTAATCCTTTCCCAAACGACAAATTTTGGACTGGTCCAAATTGAAAGAGTTTGCAGACGACAGTTTTAAATTTGATGAAGATGGCAGAAAGTTCTCAAAACGGGTAGAAAACACTGTGGGAAAAGGAGAAATTGCTCGTTACAAGCAATTTCTCCTTTTCCCACAGTGTTTTCAAAAGACTTGTACTGCAGACACGTGAAAACCAGGGCTTGTTTGGGAAAGGGTTAACAGACAACAGTTTCGATTGACATCAGCCTGTGTGAACTGCGCAGTCTGACATGGGTCATTTACATAACCGTTTCCAGAAGTATAAAACTCCATTTTGACAGAGCATCCTTCATATGTGTTTAACTCTTTATCACACAGTCCTGACATTTTAATGCCCACAAGGAAGAAGGCTTTTGAAAACTTTGTAGGAAATGGAGAAAATGCTGGTAAACAGCATTTTCTCCTTTTCCTTTTTGAAAAAAATTCCATCACTTCAGCCATATTTAAGTTGTTGTCTGCATATGTTTTCATTTTAGACAAATCCAAAATTTTGTTGTGACAACTGCATTTGAATGTGCCATGGTTAACTTAAGTATCAAGCATTTTCATTTTGAAAATTACTGGTTAAACTTTCAGCATTATTTCATTTAGATATTTGTACCATGATCTTCAAGAACACTTTATTATTTTTAGATGAAAACAAAATTGGTTCTGCCAAACCCTAGCTGCCTCATTAGCAGAACTGAGAAACTTAAAAAATCAACATGATTCTCTTCCAGTTTTTTTTTGTTCATAGAATCTTCATCGTTTGAAACCATGGCTAGCCTGTATTATCGCCCTAACCCTTAGGCTGCTAAGTGCACTCAAGGACCTTTTGTGGACAGTGTAGATTAAGATCAGACTGCAAAGAATATACACTTTCTGATAAGGAGATATTTTTCCCCCAAAAATAACTTTGAAATAGAAAAATTACTGGTTTTACTATCAGCTTGACAGTTTCATTTCAATTATTTAGCAGGATATTGGTTAACCCTTTCCCAAACGACAAATTTTGGACTGGTCCAAATTCAAAGAGTTTGGCAGACGACAATTTTAAATTTGATGAAATGGCAGAAAGTTCTCAAAAAGGGTAGAAAACACTGTGGGAAAAGGAGAAATTGCTCGTTACGAGCAATTTCTCCTTTTCCCACAGTGTTTTCAAAAGACTTGTACTGCAGACACGTGAAAACCAGGGCTTGTTTGGGAAAGGGTTAATACAGTGCCATCTTAGAAATCTTTATGTCAAAAACTGTTTTTTAGCATTCATGATATTTAGCAGAATGTTACTTAAGCAGCAGTATGGTAGGTGCCAAGATAAAACCTTGTCCCTGTGTTTGTTTTTGATTAGGCTTTCTTTTAGTAGCTTGGTAAAACTTATGGCTAACACAGAGTTAATTTCAAATCAGCTTATCAACTGTCTATAAATCAGGGAGATTAATCTCTTTGTTTTGCTGTGCAAACAAGACATTCTTAACCAGTTTTGTATTTATTTCAGTGTTTCCAAACTGCACCACAGGTGGTAAATGCTATTGAAAAAGGGGCAGATGTTAATAAAACATGTGTTCTTGTCAAATTATGTGACGAAACCTCTCCCGGTAAGTGAAACAGTCAGTTTTTCCGGTTATTGAATTACAAGTTCATACATAAATATCAGTTATGCTCCCTTTTTGACTTGGATTGTTTTGACAAAATTTTAGGCTAGTTCAAATTGAAAGCATTTGCAGACGACAGTTTCAGGGTGGTTTAGACTACGCCATTTTTCTTTAGTAGGGTAGAAAACACTGTGGGAAAAGGAGAAAATGCTGGTTACCAGCATTTTCTCCTTTTCCCACAATGTCTTCAAAAGCTTTCTTTCTCAGGGCCTTCAAAAGCCGGGATTATTTGGTAAAGGGTTAAAAGCACATGCAGCCATAGGTTGGTACCATCATGTGATGCTCTTGTTTCCTGTTCCCACAATGTCTTTTTCTTGAGGGTTGTTTGAGTGTAGGATTGTTTGGTAAATAATTGAAACCCCCAAGACATGTCATGTATAATCTTAATAGGGCAGACAGGTCAGTATCATACTTAGTATTTTCTGCTTTTTAATTTTGATCTACATTTGCAACAAAGGCAACTAAGGTTGTGTATATCACCTTTAACTCTGTACCAAAATTTCAAACTTATCCAAATTGAAAGCATTTGCAGACGAAAATTGAAATTCATGTTTGGAAAGGTAGAAAACTGTGTGAGGAAAAGATTGATGATATGGTTTTTAACGCTGTTTTCAACATTTTATTCAGTTATATTGTGGAGGCCAGTGCACCTATCCATATTGTCCTGGAGTTTCCTTTATAAGTACTATGCACAATATTCTTTCCAAGCCTCTGGCTGCTTTTTCACATTACCATTATCGAAATAATGGTCAGTGGTGAGAGAGGAATGAATCCTGTCCCAATGACTATCATCAGTCCTCATGCTGGTTACCATTATTGTATGCTTTTTCCACAATGTTTTCTTTTTTTTTTTCCTTTAGAGTCTGTAAAACTTGGGATTGTTTGGTAAAAGATTAACATTTGATGTAGTTTCTTCCCTGTTACATTTAACCCTTTCCGAAACGACAAATTTTGGACTGGTCCAAATTCTCAGAGTTTGCAGATGACAATTTTAAATTTGATGAAAATGGCAGGAAGTTCTCAAAAAGGGTAGAAAACACTGTAGGAAAAGGAGAAATTGCTCGTTACGAGCAATTTCTCCTTTTCCCACAGTGTTTTCAAAAGACTTGTACTGCAGACACGTGAAAACAGGGCTTGTTTGGGAAAGGGTTAATTAACTTACATCTAATTACAATGTATACTTTTAACTCTTCAGTGGATGACAGCATTTTAGACCTGTCCAAACTGAGAGCATTTGCAGACAACAAATTAGATGTAGCTCAAATGATAAATCTTAGGGTAGAAAACATTATGGGAAAAGGAGAAAATGCTGGTATCCAAAATGACCTTGAGGAAGATTTTTTAAAAAATATTGTGGTATCAGCATTTTTCTTCTTTTCCCACAATGTTTTCTGCCTTTTCAAAAAAAAAAAATCTCTTTTTACTCATATTTAAAGTATCACTTGCAAATCATTTCAATTTGACACCATGAATTCCTCAGGGAATGACTGAAACACCATGAAAAACAACACTGAACAGTCTATTGTTTCGCTGTTGCCTTTTTCAAGCGTTTGAATTCTTGAAAAGGGCAAAAGCCGAAATATCAAACAATTGACTGTTGTTTTTCTACAGCATTTCAATTTGGACATAGTCTTTAAATTTGTCATATTGTAAATTAAATTTGTCTTTTATATAATTAGAGTTTGTACTGTTTTCTCCAGGGGAAGAACAAATTCCTGCAGTTTTGAAAGCAGTGAGTAGGCTTTGTTGACACCCTAGTGAGGTCCCATTCACACACAGCCATTAACCCCTTACCAGACAACAAATTTTTAGCCGTCTCCAGATTGAAAGCATTTGCAAATGACAATTTCAATGTGGCTCAAATGGTGCAATTTTTCTTTGATAGGGTAGAAAACATGGTGGGAAAAGGAGAAAATGCTGGTTACCAGCAATTTCTTCTTTTCCCAGAATGTTTTCAAAAGGCTTCTTTCCCAAAGTCGTTAAAAGGGGGCATTGTGCGCTAAAGGGTTAATGAAAGATCAGTAACCCTGTTTACTCTTTACCTGACAAACTATTTTACCCTGGTCTGAATTAAAAACACTTGCAGATGATATATGAAACATGACCCAATTCATCAGATGTGTCTCTGAAAGGATAGAGAAAACTTTGTTGGAAAAGGGAAAATTGCTGATTACCAACATTTTCTCCTTTTCCCACAATGTTTTCAAAGGCCTCTTTCTCATCATTAAAACCTGGAAACTAGGGAGAAGACCAAACAGAACTCACTTACCCATGATATCATCACTGGCCACCTATTCTCCATCTATCCAATCCTACTTCATAAATGTATTTCATAGGGTTAGGATGGAGGGGAGATAAAGCTACCAATGTTGCTCCATTGCCATATTTTGGGCAAGGAGCCTGAAATCTTAACCCTTTCCCAAATGATAAATTTTAGACTGGTCCAATTTGAAAGAGTTTGCAGACGACAATTTTAAATTTGATGAAAATGACAGAAAGTTCTCCAAAAGGGTAGAAAACACTGTGGGAAAAGCAGAAATTGCTCGTTACGAGCAATTTCTCCTTTTCCCACAGTGTTTTCAAAAGACTTGTACTGCAGACACGTGAAAACCAGGGCTTGTTTGGGAAAGGGTTAAGTGTTTGCTTCTCCTTAGCCTGCTCAGTATTGACCCTTTACTTCACACTCCGATGTTTCAACAACTTTACAGTAGACCTTTTGAAAACATGGTGGGAAAAGAAGAAAATGCTGGTAACCAGAATTTTCATCTTTTCCTGCAATGTTTTCTACCCTCTGAAAGATCTTGTCACATGAATTTCATTTTATTTGATGTCTGCAAGAAGAACTCCAAATTTTTATCATCTGGTAAAGAGTGAAGGAGTCTAGATTTTGGTTAGATGGACTGTGAATGAAAGTGCTAAGGAAAATGGGTATTTTCCATTTCTTTCCTGCACCAAATATGTTTTTAGAAGTTTAAAATTAAATGTCATTTTGATGCATCCTTGTTGGTCAGATAGGGCATTAAGGAAACTGGCAGCCTGTATTTTTTTTATTTCTTTTCTGCATCCAATATGTTTTTAGAGGTTTAAAATTAAATGTTATTTTGATGTATCCTTGCTCTATACAAAGAAATATTTCCCAGAAACCCTTCACCAGGCCATAATATCTTGAACTAAATTTAGAGCATTAAATTTTGCTTACAACATATTAAATGTGGTTGAAATAGTGAAATTTGTCTCTGAACTGAAGGAAACAAAGAAAATGCTGTTCAACAGTATTCTTCCTTTTCTCTTGATGTTTTTAAAAGCGTTCCTCTACAGGGTTGTCAAAAAGCTTGCTGTAACTTACCAAGGTCTTCATTTTTTTTGACTGTTTTTTCTTAACCCTTTTCGAAACGACAAAATTTAAGATTTGTCCAAATTGAAAGCATTTGCAGAAGACAAATTCAGTTTTATTCTGATCATGTGATTTACGTTTGGAAGGGTAGAAAACATTGTTTGAAAAAAGGAGAAAATGCTGTTTACCAGAATTTTCTCCTTTTCCAACAATGTTTTCAAAAGCTTTCTTTTTAAGGCTTGTTAAAACTGGGGATTGTATGGGTAAGATCACATAGTCATTACTTTCATGCATTGAAAACATTTAATGTAACTGAATAATTCTTTTTAGAACAAATGGATTAGTTTTCCTTGCTTTGTGAATTCTTACCAGTCTTTATTATATACTGGTAACTTTTGGTTTGGTCACAAAACATTTAACCCTTTCCCAAACAAGCCCTGGTTTTCATGTGTCTGCAGTACAAGTCTTTTGAAAACACTGTGGGAAAAGGAGAAATTGCTCGTAACGAGCAATTTCTCCTTTTCCCATAGTGTTTTCTACCCTTTTGGAGAACTTCCTGCCATTTTCATCAACTTTAAAATTGTCATCTGCAAACTCTTTCAATGTGGACCAGTCCAAAATTTGTTGTTTGGGAAAGGGTTAAGCCATGCTGTTGCAAAAGTGGGCTTAATGGATCTTGGTGATGCATGACACCAAGCAAGTGGTCATATGATTATGGGTCCATAAAGTCTGCTTTGTCTCACAACCTATTGAATCGTGCGGTAAACTGGTCTTTGGACATGCGAAAAATTTACCAACAGCAAAAAGTTTAAGCCCAGGTCAGCCTGCCCAGACTGCACAGGCTGACCTTCGTTAATACTTTTTTTTTTTGGCAGATGCATTAAGCCCCCTTTTCATAGAGCATGGCTCATTTACAATTACAATGTAATCTAATTTGAAATATGTCTGTTTCTATTTCATCTTCCTGTAGAACCCTATAGAATGTGAGATCTGTAAATATGTAGTTAAAGAACTGGACGCAGCACTGCAAAAGAATGATTCTTTTGAAAAAATTAACAACACAGTATATGAGATATGTGACAAATTAGGAGAGTTTGAGAATCAGGTAAATATGGTTTTTAAAATTCCAGCCTTGCCTCTTTTAACCCTTTCCCAAACAACGAAAGTTTGGACTGGTCCAAATTCAAAGAGTTTGCAGACGACAATATTAAATTTGATGAAAATGGTAGAAAGTTCTCAAAAAGGGTAGAAAACACTGTGGGAAAAGGAGAAATTGCTCGTTACGAGCAATTTCTCCTTTTCCCACAGTGTTTTCAAAAGACTTGTGCTGCAGACATGTGAAAACCAGGGCTTGTTTGGGAAAGGGTGAACTTTTTCCCACACAACCTGGAATTTTAACGGCCCTGACAGAGAATGCTTTTGAAAACATTGTGAGAAAAGGAAAAAATGCTGGTAACCAGCATTTTCTCCATTTCTCTCAATGTTTTTTAACCTTTCAAATATAAATTTAAAGTTCTGGGACACTTTTATTTTGTTGTCTTCAAAAGCTTTCAATTTGTATGAGACTAAAATTTTGTTGTTTAGTAAAGACTGGAGCCTTTATCACATGACCGTATGTTTTTTAATGACCCTCCAAAGGAAGGCTTGGAAAAATATCATTGAAATGAGAAGATACTGTTAAGCAGTATTTTCTCCTTTTCCCACAAAGATTTGCACCATTGTAAGGACAAATTTTTGAGTTTTGTTTATATAAGCTTTGGCAAAATGCTGACAGGTCTAAACTTTTGCATCTGCAAATACTGACAAATAAAAAACTTTGTCTTAAGAGTTAACACAACATGTATAGATTTAAATTTTTGAGTCACATCTATACTGTAATCTGCAAATCTTTATCAAATTAGACGAGTCTAAAATTTTGTCGTTTGGTAATGAGTTAAGCACAAGTCATATAAATAATTTCTAGTCGTGTATCCGTGTGGTTTTCCATATTGTGATCAGGATGTTTTTTGTGATTCGCCAGACTGCGAAATTAAAAGCATATACTTGATCATTAGTGTGGCATACACTGTTGTTTTAATATCTGAATGTGGATACTTTCCTATCACAATGTATCTTACCTGCTGAATTTAATCCGCAATCGCCTTTTTCCATGACCTCTGCATTACTCCAAGCATATTAACGGATCACGTCAGAAGGACCAGTCTATAGTATGTAATTTAAAAACATGCATGTGAACTGTGTGGGGTAGTACTTAACCCCCTCAACATACAAGCTTTTCATAATTCCTTCCTTTCTCCCATTCTCAACCAGACATTTATGTTTTTTTTTTAATTAGATTGTATATATTTCCTCATGTTGTACCTCTGTACCCGAGTGTAAATAAAGTTTGTTGTTGTTGTTGTTGTACAGCTTTGTCTGATCAGCCTTAGGCAAAGGTCAATCAACCAACCTGGACTGGTAAATCATATTTTTTCCCAAACTAAAGTAAATGAATTAATTCCAATTAAAGCAAATAAATTATTTCAATATGTGAGAAAAGAATGAAATTGAAATAGGCAGATAGATTCATTGTATTTCTGCATTTCATTTTGTGAAAAACAATGTTAGTGAGGGAATATTATATGAAATGCATGACTGATTATATATTATATGAAATGCATGACTGATTATATTAATTCGACAGACCCCATTTTTGGACTATACCACACAGTCATGAGTTGTAAGGATCCTAAACAGGAAGTCTTTTGAAAACATTGTGGGTAAATGAGAAAATGCAATTACCCAGCATTTTCTCATTTTCCCACAATGTTTTCTACCCTATCATAGAGCTTAAGCTCATTTACACTAATTTTGAAGCTGTTATCAGCAGATGTTTTGAATTAACCCTTTACCATACCATCCCGACTTTTAACGACCCTGATAAAGAAGCCTTTTGAAACTATTGTGGGGAAACGAGAAAATGCTGATAACCCGCATTTTCTCCTTTCCCCACAATGTTTTCTAACCTTTCAAATTTAAATTTCAATTTTTGAGTAACATTTATTCTGTCGTCTGCATATGCATTCAATTTGGACAAGTCTAAAATTTTGTCGTTTGGTATAGGGTTAAAGGAAGTCTAAAATTTGTCCTTCAAGAAAGGATAAATACAGTTAACTCTTTACCACACAATCCCAACTTTTAAGGACCCTGAGGAAAAAGTCTTTTGAAAACATTGTGGGAAAAAGAGAAAATGCTGGTAACCAGCATTTTATCTTTTTCCCACAATGTTTTCTACCCCTTCCAAATCAAATTTCAATTTTTGAGCTACATTATTTTGTTGTCTGCAAATTCTTTGAATTTGGAAAAGTCTGAAAATTTGTTGTTTGGTAAAGAGGTATATTATTGATCGTTTGCTAAATCATCATCATGACATTGGCTGACCTGTTATAACTTTATACCGTAAAATTACAGAATTGGGTGGATTTCAACAAATCTTCGAACCCAATATATTTGAGCCATGCTGTGGCAAAATGGGCTTAATGCATCTCCATGATGGACTGTACCAATCAAGCCATCACATAATTATGGATCCATGATAGCCTCTTTATTTTTAACAACCGACTGTATCATGAGTTAGACTAGGCCTTGGACATACAGAGAAATGACCAACAGCGAAAAGTTTCGGCTCAGGTCAGCCTGCATGGACTGTGCAGGCTGACCTTAGGTGATACTTTTCGCAGATGCATGAAGCCCCCTTTTCACAGAGTATGGCTCATGTAATGGCTGAATTTCTCAGTGTTTTTTTTTTCCTTTTTTCTAGTGTCTTGAGTTAGCTCCAAATCTTGTCAGTGCCATTGCAGGAGGCTTGGATCCGGAAAAAGCATGCACTGCTGTCAAATTGTGTGACAGTCAAGGTATGAAATTTTGAAAATAGATTCTCCCCCAAATGAGGAAACTTTTGACTTGACCACATTGAAAGTAGTGGCAGACAACAAGCCAGATGGGTCTTAAGTGGTTGGTTTTGTCTGTGGTAAAGCAGAAAACCTTGTGGTAAAAGGAGAAAATGCTGGGTTTTTTGCCCTATGGTTTGAAAAATCCTCTTCCTTATTAAGGTGGCAAAAGATCAGGATGGTTTTGTAGAAAAATCTATTTTTGATTTCTACATGACCATTATTTTCCTGAAAATGGCTACCCTTAGGGTGCTGAAAAAATGCAAAGAACATTTGTGAAAGTTATAATTCTAATTTATTGAGTCATGCTTTGTGAAAAGCTGGGTTAATGCATTTGAGAAAAAAAAAAAGAAAAAAAACGTTGACCCACATCAGCCAGCTTAGTCGACACAGGCTGACCTAAATCGAGACATCTTGCTGTGGGTAAATTTTCTACACGTCATAGGATAGTTCATTGTCATGATTTAGCTGGGTTTTCTGGCAAAATGAATCCATATTAGGCTTACAAAGATGTATTGAACCTGCTTTTTCCAGAGAAGGGCTCATGTAATTTTTTCATCTCCCAGCATGCGATATCGGGGTCCATATTCACCAACCAGTGGTAAGCACATTCTTTCTCGAGAGTTTTCTAACTTTGAAAGCAACACAACTTCTGATTGGCTAAATGATTTAATTCAGCCAATCAGAAGTTGTTTTACTTTCTAAATGTTAAGAACAGTTGGTGAACGTGGACCCTGTACCAAATTATTCTGTGTTTTGACTCTACCAAACAACAAAATTTTGGACAGGACCAAATTAAAAGCATTTGCAGATGACAAATGAAGTGCAAATGATGATTTCTGCCTTTGATGAGGTAGAAAACATTGTGGGCAAAGGAGAAAATGCTGGTTACCAGCATTTTCTCCTTTTCCCACAATGTTTTCAAAAGCCTCCTCTTCCAGGGTCATTGTGTGGTAAAGAATTAAAGACTAAGGGAGAGGGATTTTGAAAACATTGCATGGAAGAGGAGAAATTGCTAGTAACAGGCATTTTCATCATTTTGCACATTGTTTTTTACCTTTTTCAAGACAAGTCTTATTCTTTCAGCAACATTTTTCTCCCACAAACACCTTCATCATGGATAAGTATAAATTTTGTTGTGTGGTAAAGAGTTAACCCTTTACCACAAAATCCCGACTTTCAACAACCCTAAAAGAGAAGGCTTTTGAAAACATTGTAGGAAAAAGAAAAAATGCTGGTCACCAGCATTTTCTCCTTTTCCCACAATGTTTTCTACCCGTTCAAAGACAAATTTCATAATTTGTGCAACATCTAATTTGTCGTCTGCAAATGCTTTCCAGTTGGATTACTCGCCAAGCTCCCGTAGCTCAGTCGGTAGTGTACAGGACTTGAGAACAGGAGGTCGCTGGTTCGATCCCCGTTTTGGCCAATTTCTTTCCGAGGATTGATGATAGTCATCGCGACAGGATTCATTCCTCTCTCACCGCTGACTATTGTTTCGACGATGGTTATGTGGGAAAGCAGCCAGTGGCTTGGAAAGAATATTGTGCGGAGTACTAGGAAAAGAAACTCCAGGAAAGCATGGATAGGTGCACTAGCCGCCGTGATATAACTGAAATAATGTTGAAAACGGCGTTAAACGCCATACAATCAATCAATCAACAGTTGGATTACTCTAAATTTTTGTCGTTTGGTAAAGAGTTAAGCTGGAATGAAAGAATTGTGTTCATTTTCCAATGTGCAAGAATTGAAACACATCAAAATTTATCTATAATTGCTGTTACATGTACTTGTCTTTTTTCAAAGGATTTTTAATAATCTATGGTATTCTTTGAAATTTTGTACATTCCTTATCAAATAAAAAGTAGTTTGTTACCAATTGCATTTATTTGGAATCAGCGCAACTCCTTTTCAACCCTTTACCAAATGACAGAATTTTAAGAGTTGTCCAAATTGAAAGCAATTGCAGACCACAAAATAAATTTGCCTCAAAAATTGAAATTTGTTCTGGGAAGGTTAGAAAACATTGCGGGAAAAGGAGAAAATGCTGGTTACCAGTATTTTCCCCATTTCCGACAATGTTTTTATGGGCTTTTTCTTCGGGTTGTTAAAACCTGTGATTGTGTGGTGAAGAGTTAACCCTTTCCCACACAATCCTGACTTTTAACGACCCTATAAAAGAAGCCTTTTGAAAACATTGTGGGAAAAGGAGAAAATGCTGGTAACCACCATTTTCTCCTTTGCCCACAGTGTTTTCTACCCTTCCCAAAACAAAATTCAGTTTTTCAGTTGCACTTATTTTGTCGTCTGCAAATGCTTTCAATTTGGACCAGTCTAAAATATTGTCATTTGGTAAAGAGTTAATGCATGACATTTTCAACCAACATCACACATTCTGACAATGGATGTCACATGACTGCAATTATAATCTAGTAAATCAATCTTGTTGCAACTTTAAGGCTACTTTTGCCAAAATAGCTTGCAATATTAAATCAGATATCAGAAATTCAAGATCAGACTGCATGTGTTGTTGCACTCAGAAGCAAGTGAAATGGAAGTAATCTTCACCAAACAACAAAATATTAGACTTGTCCAAATTGGAAGCGTTCACAGAAGGCAAATTAAATGTGACTCAAAACGTGACCTTTGTTTTGGTAAGGGTGGAAACATAATGTTTTCAAAAGCTTTCTTTCACAGGATTGTGTGGTAAAGGGTGAACTGCTTTAACCCTATACCAGCATTTTCTCCTTTTCCCATAATGTTTTCTACCCTTCCCAAAACAAATTTTGATTTCTGTGTTACATATATTTTTTCGTCTGCAAATGCTTTAAATTTGGACTTGTGTAACCTTTTGTGATTTGGTAAAGGGGTAACCCTTTACCTGTTAGGTGATAGCGTTTTAGACACACAGTTTGAAAGCAGTAGGAGGCAACAAATGAACTTTTGTATGAACTGATTGGGTTTGTCTCACATGGTATGAAATTTTGGGTTTTTCTCATACGATATATTTTAAAAACAAAGCTTTATCAACTACAAGTTTGAACAAAATGACTGTTATGTAATAAATGAGCACTGCTGTTAGAAAAGGGGGCTTAACTCTTTCCCAAACGACAAATATTGGACTGGTCCAAATTCAAGAGTTTGCAGACGACAATTTTAAATTTGATGAAAGTGGCAGAATGTTCTCAAAATGGGTAGAAAACACTGTGGGAAAAGGAGAAATTGCTCGTTACGAGCAATTTCTCCTTTTCCCACAGTGTTTTCAAGACTTGTACTGCAGACACGTGAAAACCAGGGCTTGTTTGGGAAAGGGTTAATGCATCTTTGTGATATACCAAGCAGATCATCATATAATTATTGACTCCTAAAATCTGTTTTGTATAACAACTGACTGAATCTTGAGGTAGATTAGTCCTTTGACATGATCAAAATTGACCACTAGCAAAAAAGTTTTGGCACAGGTCAGCCAGGCTGACCTGGGTTGATACTTTTGCAGATGAATTAAGCCCCCTTTTCACAGAGCATGGCTAAAATGTATTCCCTAATTACATCTTGCTTCGTTTTTTCCAGTGGATCCAGTGGATCAAGTTAAGTCAGTCGAAATCAAAATGGTAAAAATTTATTTTTCTGTTTTTCAATTTAAGTACATGTATTACACTTCACCCTAGAAACCTCTTAACACTCTTGATACACTGGCATTCTACATTCTTGATACCATGATGGAGAAGGCTTGGAAAACATTGTGGAACAAGGGGAAATTGCTGGTAACGAGCATTTTCTTTGTTTTCCTCAGTTTTTTCTACCCTTTTACAGACAAATGCCATATTTTTAGCTACATCAGATTTGTCTCTTACACAAGCCCTTAATTTGAACAAGTCTGAATTTTTGCCTGGTAACGAGTTAACCCTTTAACCCTTTACCGCACAATGCCGCCTTTTGACGCCCCTGGGAAAGAAGCCTTTTGAAAACATTGTGGGAAAAGGAGAAAATGCTGGTAACCAGCATTTTCTCCTTTTCCCACAATGTTTTCTACCCTATCAAAGAAAATTTGCACCATTTGAGCCACACTGAAATTGTCGTCTGCAAATGATTTCAAGTTGGACAGGGCTAAAATTTTGTCATCTGGTAAGGGGTTAATGAGTTAATCATATGCCACACAATTTCAAGTTTTAACGGCCTTGAGCAAGACAACTTTTGAAAACATTGAGTTAAGCAGTTTAAAGCTTTAGCAAGCAATCCAATGTTTTTATGTCCTTGATGACGAGGACTTTTAAAAAATTGTGGGAAAAGGAGAAAATGCTGGAAACCACAACTTCTTTTCCCACAATGTTTACAAAATCCCTTTTTTCCTCAGGGTCATTAAGACATAGGACCATCTGGTAGTGGTTTAACCCATTATGACACAATCCCGACTTTTAATGACCTTAAGAAAAAAGGCTTTTGAAAACATTGTGGGAAAAGGTGAAAATGCTGGTAACCAGCATTTTCTCCTTTTCCCACAATGTTTTCTACTGTTCCAAAAGCAAATTTTAATTTTTGATTCACATTTATTTTGTTGTCTGCAAAAGCTTTCGGTTTGGACTGGTCTAAAATTTTGTTGTTTGGTAAAGAGTTAAGAGTTAATGATTCCAACCATTCCAACCTTGGGGTGGGGGTGGGGAGGAGTGTTGCATGTTCGAATCCCCAGCTCAACCAAGGATTGACGACAGCTCGACAGCTATTTCAACAGGCTTCATTCTTCAATCATCACTGATCGTTGCTTTGACAGTAGTTATGTGGAAAAGCAGCCAGTGGCCTGGGAAGAATATCATGCAAATTACCTGTAAAGAGAAATTCCAGGAAAGCATTGAATTTGTCATCTGCAAACGCTTTCAGTTTGGACCAATATTTTCGTGTGGTAAAGAGTTAATTTGATCCACCAAGATTTATATAATCGGTGTAAACCCCTTTTGTCTTACAGGAAAGCAATCTAGAATGTGACCTTTGTAAGTATCTTATAGATGAAATAGATAAACGTATTGTGACAAATTCAACAGATCAGAAGATCAACGAAACTGTGTATAAGCTCTGTGATGGCTTGGATTCTTCTTTGAAAGGGGCGGTTAGTAAACTGTTACATTACTTATAGACCTGTTTTAACTCTTTACCAAACAGCAAAATTTTGGATTAATCAGATTACCAGTACAAAGCATTTGTAGATGACATTAACCCTTTCCCAAAAGACAAATTTTAGATCCTTCCAAACTGAAAGAGTTTGCAGACGACAATTTTAAATTTGATGATAATGGCGGAAAGTTCTCCAAAAGGGTAGAAAACACTGTGGGAAAAGGAGAAATTGCTTGTTACGAGCAATTTCTCCTTTTCCCACAGTATTTTCAAAAGACTTGTGCTGCAGACAAGTGAAAACCAGGGCTTGTTTGGGAAAGGGTTAAATATGGCTCAAGTGTTAAAAATTGTCTTTGACAGGGTAGAACACATGTTTGGAAAATGAGAAAATCATTATTACCAGAATTGTCTCCTTTTCCAAAAGTGTTTTCAGAAGGCTTCTTCCCAAAAGTCGTTAAAATTCAGTATTGGGTGGTAAAGGGTTACCGGTAATCCAAGCAAAAACTGTTGCATAGAAACCTCAAAAGTGACAAACATTAATTTTGAAGGAAAGAAAAATACTGTTTGTCATAGTGTACAAATGATCAGTCTGGATTTATGTGCAAGCTGGTATTGGTCTATACTCCCTGCAGAAAATATGAATCATGCTTTGGCCAAAATAGGGCTTTATGCATCTCCATAATGCATGGTACCAAGCAAGTCATCATACAATTATGGCTCCATGAAATCCATGTTGTCTAACAACCAAGTGAATCCTCAGGTAGAATGGTCCTTGGACATGCAGAAAATTTACCAAAAGGAAAAAGTTTCGACCCAGGGTCCGTATTCACCAACCATTCTTGAGAACATTCTTAGTTTCATTCTCCAAGATTTTCCAAATTTGAGAGTAACACAGCTTCTGATTGGCTAAACCATATGGTTTAGCCAATCAGAAGTTGTGTTACTTTCAAATAATGTATATTCTGGAGAATAAGACTAAGAACGGTCTTAAGAATGGTTGGTGAATACGGACCCTGGTCAGCCTAACCTGGGTGGATACTTTTTGCAGATGCGTTAAACCCACTTTTCATAGACCATGGTTCATAACTATAGTCAGGAATTACAGGATAAAGATCAACCTTGGTTCTTTTGTTTTTTCAACTCAGTCCTTTACCAAACAGTTCAGTGTTTTAATGATCCTTAGGAAGAGGAGTTTTGGAAACATAGTCGGAAAAGCAAAAAATGGTGGTAACCAGTATTTTTTCCTGTTCCACAATGTTCTGTACAATTTTGAGGGTAAATCCCATCATTTGAGCCATATTTACGTTATTGTCTGCAAATGCTTTCAATATGTACTTCTTTAAAATTTTGTAGTGGTAGAGTTATATGGTCCAATGAATTTATAAACACTTTAGTATTCACAACCTTTGTCCCATAGACCATTGTGTTCATAAATGGTTATTGGCATTTTTGTTTTTGGCATAGCTGAATGTACTGGCTTTTGACCCAGTCCTTGGCATGATAGAAGTGAATGAATAGATAGTAATTTGCAAATGGTAAAAATATTCACATGCTTATTCAATGGGCATTAGATGTATATGAAACCAAAGAGCACTGTGAAATTAGATGACCTGTGCAGTTTTAAAATCTGTTATATGCTGCATGAACAAAAAGAATAGATTTTTTGTTAACCTCAGCATGAAGTGCTCAAGATGAGGTTTTGTGATCATGCTGTGTCCGTCATGCACCAGTCAGATGCTCATACAAGTCTGGAATTGGGTCATGTCCAGTCAAAAAGTAGGTTACTGTACCAAATCTTTGAAAAACCTTGTGTGCACTCTAGAGGCCACATTTTTAGCCTGAAACTCATGAAGCTTGGTCAGATTGTTTGTCTTAACGATATCTCAGAAAAGTTTGAAATTGGGTCATGTCAGTTCAAAAAGTAGGTCACTGGTCTAAATCTTAGGAAAACAATGTGTACACTCTGAGGCCACATTTTCGGCCTGATACTCATGAAGACTGGTCATAATGTTTGTCTTGATGATATCTCAGACAGGTTTGAAACTGGGTCATGTCTGGTCAAAAACTGGGTCACAGGGTTAAATCGTAGAAAAATCTTGTGTACACTCTAGAGGCTACATTTCCAGTCTGATACTCTTGATACTTAGACAGAATTATTATCTTAATGATATTTTGGACAGGATTGAAATTGGGTCATGTTAGGTCAAAAAGTAGGTCATTCATTCTGCCAAATCTTAGAAAAACCTTGTGTACACTCTAGTGGCCATATTTTCAGCGTGATACTCATGAAACTTGGTCAGAAAGTTTGTCTTGATGATATCTTTGACCAGTCGTAAAGTGGGTTACATCAGGGCAAAATATAGGTTTATGGGCCAGATCTTAGATAAACGTTGTGTACACTCTAGAGGTCACATTTTACGCATAATACCTTTGAAACTTGGTCAGAATGCTTGTCTTGATAGTACCTAGGACAAGTTTGAAATTACACCATGTCAGATAAAAAAGTAGGTCTGTTTCACTCATGTGTTTTACATCATTAAAACCAGGATCTCTTCAGCTTTGTTAACTGTAGATGACTTTACTTAGGTGAGCGCTTTAGGGCCAGTGGCCCTCTTGTTTGTAATCTTATGAGTTACCTTCCATGATGAGAATAAATATACAGGTAGATGACTATGAATTGCTTCAGTGTGGGGTATTTATATCTGTAATTAACTGTACAGTTTCATATTTAATCTCCTCAGTGTTTGCTGTTAGCACCAAGTATTGTGCAAGAGCTTGAGAAAGGGGCTGATGCGGAAAAAGTTTGTGAGAAGATAGGATTCTGCCAATCATCTGGTAAACATTTCATCATCTCGTGTTCTGCCGGGCTTGAGCCTGCATTGAAACTTTTGTTATGGCGTAATCACAGAGAAGCAGCGCATAATTTCTGTTGCTAAACGCATGTTTTCCCAAGATATCAAAATGGATTCTGTATGTTAATCCTTTACCACACAATCTGGAGTTTTAACAACTAGAGAAAGGTGCCTTTTGAAAAATGTTTTCTACCAGTTACGAGATGAATTTCAATTTCTAAGTGACATAATGATTCGTCTGCAGATGCTTTTCATTTGGATTGTGGTTTGGTAAAGAGTTAACCCTTTACCAAACTATTCCAGGTTTTAACGACTATGAGGGAAAAGCTTATTGAAAACAATTTTGGAAAAAGAGAAAATGCTGGTGACCAGCATTTTCTCCTTTACCCACAATGTTTTCTACCTAATCAAAGACAAATTCCATCATTGAGCCAAATTTGAATTGTTGTCTGCAAATGCTTTCAGTTTGGAAATGTATAATGTTTTCTTGTGTGGTAAAGAGTTAAATAATTAAACTCAGTGTATACTGTCAGCCTGTCTGCATGTTTGTGTATCTGTTAGTGTATCTGACTGCCTGTGTGGCTGTGGATGCTCAAGGGTATATTTGTATTGCAAACTGCCCTTTTGTCATTGCTTTAACCCTTTATCAGCAATCCAAGGTTTTTAATGACCCTGGGAAGGAAACCTTTTGAAAACATTGTTGGAAAAGGAGAAAATGCTGTAACATTTTCTCACTATGTTTTCTACCTTGTCGGAACAAGTCCGATCATTTGAGTCACACTTGATTTTTTGTCTGTAAATGCTTTGGACTTGTACCAAATTTTGTTGTATGGTTAAGGATTAGAACTTTGTAAAACTATTAACGCTTTACCAAGCAACAAAATTTTAGACTGGTCCAAACTGAAAGCATTTGCAAAAGGCAAATTAGACTGATAAACATTTATTGAAAGCTCATAACTTGTGACGACCTGGACAGCTCCACCTGGTGTTCCAGGATCTGGACACTACATTGCTACAGGGATACAAGGATGTAGAGAGACCCTGATTTTAGGACCTTAATGGAGAAGGATTTTGAAAGCATTGCAGAAAAAGGAGAAAATCTTGGTTACTATACAATCTTTTCTACCATAGCAAAGAATGATCTAGACATTTGACATACCATCTGCAAAAGCTTTCAATATGGACAAGTCTAAAAATTTCTGCATGGTGAAGGGAAAAAAAGCTGTGACTTTGAAGTTTATCAAATAAATTTGTTTACCTACAGCTGAAGAACAGATGAACTTGGTACTGGAAGTTGTGAGTATACTTTTAGGCAAAACCTAAATTAAGTTCAAATGTAAATCCTCCAGTGCTCCAAGCTCTGTAGACCTAATATATAGGGTCTGACATGACTTTCTGTTTGAGGTAAAGTTTTGTTCTAACTTGACACTTGAATTTGGCTGTATAATCAGAGTGCAACAAAAGCGTGGTAAAATTCTAGTATCATTCAATAAACCACATTTGTGAGTTACGAGGCACAATGAATAAGCTACTACGGCCATAGCCCTCGTAGTTAATTTATTGTGCCTCATAACTTACAATAGTCATTTATTGAACGATAAACCACAATAGGAAGAAGATTATTTCATAATTAAAAATGTTTAGGAAAAATGTTATTATGCGAGACTGGTGTTGCATAACCTTTTTTCTTGATGAGTTTAATAAAATTTTATCTCAAAAATCAACAAATGTCAGATTCTTTTTATCACATAACAATATTCCACAAATTATAGAGCTGAAGATTCAAAATCATCTATAGATGCACCTGTAGTAATATATGTAAAAAGAAATCCATTAACTTTTATGAAATATGTACAGAATGCCATCACAATTGCGATTCAAACATGATCGTATAAAATAAGAAATTTTGTAATGGTTATATTACACTGAAAACAAGGGAAGTTATGTGAGAAATAGAATATAATACATTTGATACATGTACTTGTGCACTTCTCAGGAAGAATTTGCATACTTTCAGAGCTGTATGGGATGTACGAGGATTCTTAAAATCCAAACACAGTAGTACAGTAGCATACAGGACTCGAAACCCTGGGGTTGCTGGTTTGAATCCCCAGCCCGGCTAATTTCTTTCCAAGAATTGATAATCGTCATTGTGACACAATTCATTCCTTTCTCTGGCTGATTGTTGTTCCAACAATGGGTATGCTGTAAAGCAGCCAGGTCAATCTTTGCATCGGGTAGTGAAAGATGCAGATCCAAGATCAAACTGCACATTTTGATCCATGCTATCCGATATAGCAATGTAAGTCAATGATGGCAGTGACAGTTAAGAATTTATCCTGCCATTTGCAACAATTTCTACCTGATAACAGGATACTGTTTAATTTTTATGTTATCTGTCAACTGGTCTTGACTTTTTGACCTGGAAGGGTGGCTCTGCCAGCTGGGACTACTTTTAACTCTTTACCACGCAATCCCAAGTATTAACGACCCTGAAAGAAAGGGCTTTTGAAAACATTTTGGGAAAAGGAGAAAATGCTGGCAACCAGCATTCTCTCCTTTTCCCACAATGTTTTTTACCCTGTCAGACAAATTCAATCATTTGAGTAACATTTGATATGTCATTTGGAAATGCTTTCAGTTTGGACAAGCCTAAAATTTTGTTGTTTGGTAAAGAGCTAAATAAGCATCCCACTGATCAGTCTTATCAAGAATTGTAGCTTCATGTTAAACATATGTAAAATTTTCAACATGTACTTTTTACAGCTTTTTACATGTCAAAATATTATCTAAAGACAGGAATATATATTTTCTGTGGGTAAACATTGCATTTATGATGTAATCAGTACCATTAATGACGCCATGATTATAACAGTTACTGCATTAGACAGTTGCACAGTTTTCATGTAAAATTACTCATAATGAAAAAGATGTTGATATGAGGCTTTATTTAGAGCGAAATATTTGATTTATTCAGATTTGTACTGTAAATGAGAAACAGGAAAAATAGAATTGATGGTTGGTGTCTTGTTTTTCGAAAGTGTATGGATATGGGCTGAGGAAATTTAACCCATAGGCTGCTAAGTCGGACTCATAGACCTTTTGCGGACCACAGAACATGCGGTCTGATGTTGGATCTACACTGTCCAATATTGAGATATTCTTCCAACACCCATAACTTTAAAAATACCAACATTCTGAGTTTTATCATTGGCTTGAAAGTTTCATTTAGCAGGATAAGGGTTAACTGATTCCCCTTCAGCTGTCAGCATAAAATTCACCTTGCCTGATACACTTATCCACTCCAAGACACTTACCGTCAATTTTCTATATCTCTGTTTCAGGAGGATACACCATTTTGTGATATTTGCAAGGCTGTAATCAAAGAAATTGATGATGAACTGAAGAAGAACAGTACAGAACAAATGATCAATTCTACAGTGTATGGCCTTTGTAGCAATCTTGAAGGAACACTACAAACACTTGTAAGAGTCTAGTTTATCTCTTTACCACAGGACAGAATTTTGACAGGTCCAAATTGAAAACATTTGTAAAGAACATTCTAAATGTGGCAAAATAATTGGATTTGTCCTCTCCTGAGTACCCAAAATAAAAAGAAGGATAGCAAAGCAATAGGAAAGTATTGGTAGGAAAAAGCATGTTTTTAGCAGACTTTAATGTCGACTAATAGCAAGCAATCTTAATGTTAACTTAATATTCTCCAGGTAATGGGTATACATATACTGCAGTATTGTTACCATAAAAATGAAATTGTGTGTAGAAAGTTTGACAATTTGGCATAAAATGGATATGATAGATAGTAGGTCAGCAAAGCTGTCTACATTTGCAAACATAGCAACAGGCTATATTGGTGAGACCTTCACTAAGGAAAACACACTTTAAAGAAAAAATCTCAAAGTCCATCGATACATTTGTGAAAAATTTGCTTTTTCTGCTAAACTTTTTGAACATGTTGCAAAAGTGTTTGGATCAGTTTAATATAGCCAGACAAAATGTCAGCAAAACATAAAGATAAAAAAAAAAACAGACTAGAGTGAATTTTGAAAACAAACAGATAAAATAAGTGGGTAGGGTTGTGTTAAGGACATATTATGACATGACAGAAACAACTTTGGTGTTGCAGTTATTTTAGTCTAATTCCATGACTTAAATTAAAAGCACCGCTGAGTAACTTGGGATTTATGCTCGTAACAATGTAACATTATGATATAGAAATATACATTTTGCAGCCGATCATTTATCGAAAACACTTTCTAAAAAATTTACTGTCCAATATTTTGGAAAATTAATGTTACAGACTGTCTGAATATTTACTGCTTCAGAAAGTCTTGTACTGTAGAAGCCTTGTGGGACGATACTCTAATATTGGCCAAGCCTGTTGAAGATCTTGGTTGTTTGAAATACTTCTTGATGTATTTACTGATTTGCCTTAATGTACAGTGACCTGATTGGTGTAACCATGAGTTGTGAAGACTATTGCATACATTACCTTCTTGACACTAATGGTTCATTTTGCAATACATGTTCTTTTCCCCGATTTTGTGGGTCAAATATTATTCTCTTAATCTTTTTTCTGGACATCAAATGATGAACCCATGTCTTGTCACCAGTGATGACATTTGTGAAAGACTGTACATTGTAGTTTGGCTTTTTGCCTAGTAATGTATTGCATCAGTCGCAACTTTCTCCTTTTGCTTTGGTTGGCATCTTGGCAAACATTGCTGTTTTCAGCCAAAGGCCATGTGGTGCATCTTCTGCTGAAACTATCCCACATTTGAATTTCTTAAACCAACAAATACATGTTGAAAAAGACATTTCAGTGCCAGTAAACGAAATACTCAACAAAAATACCTTTCCACGCTACATGCTACGTCAATAATACAAAGATTCCTAACACAGGACGGTATTTCAACAGTGTACACTAATTTCTACCAACTTATTCAGAGGCAAATACCATTATTTGAACCATATCATCACCTTATTGTCTTCCAAAACTTTCAATTCCAACGGGCCTAAAATTTTGATGTGTGGTAAAGGGTGAACAAGTTACATGGTAAAAGGTTAACGCAGCTCAAATTTAACTGTCAAAATATGCTATATTGTAGCTGTTGACCCTTTACCCTACAAGAAGCCTTTTAACGACCCTGAGAAAAAAGCCTTTTGAAAAGATTGTGGGAAAAGGAGAAAATGCTGGTAACCAGCATTTTCTCCTTTTCCCACAATGTTTTCTAAGAAAAACTGTACCATTTGAGCCACACTGAAATTGTCGACAGCAAATGCTTTCATTTTGGACAAGACTAAAATTTTGCTGTCTGGTAAATGGTTAACAGATGATACTTTATTTTCTGTAGTGCTTAGGCATAGCCCCACAGCTTGTCTCAGTATTGGAAAATGGTGCTGATCCAGACACAGCCTGTAAGGCCATAAAAGCCTGTGATTCAACAAGTGAGTATTTACATCTATAGTTTCAACTCCTTTCCAGATGACATAATTTTAGACTCATCACCATTAAAAGCATTTGCACACAACAGATTCTATATGTGAAAGAGCAAAAATTATTGTGGGAAAGGGAGAAAGCACAATTTTCTCAAAAGGCTTCTCTGCAAGAGTTGTTTAAAAGGATTGCATGGTGAAGAGTTAATTATGGTAACCAGCATTTTCTCCTTTTCCCACAATGTTTTTCATCCTTAATCAAAGACAAATCTCATCATCTGAGCAGAATTCAGAGAGACTAGTATAAGTTGTCAGAGCTTGTTTCTCATTTAGTGTAATATAAAAATGTTTGAATTAAAACAATTTTGTGTTTTTACAACCCAAAGAGAGAAGGCTTTCGAAAACATTGTGAGAAAAGGATATAATGCTGGTGACCAGCATTTGTTCCTTTTCCAGAAATGTTTTGTACCCCTTCGAAGACAAATCCTAGAACTTTAGCTACATTTACCCTTTGTCATCAGCAAATACGGTACTCATGAAGTTAGACAAGTTCAAGATTTTGTCATTTGGTACACTGTTAAAGGGGTCTGTTTAGATTTCTTAGCTGTCAATCAAAACTTTTTGCAAAACAGTGATTAATAATACAAAATGTATATGAGCCACACTCTGACAAAAGGGGGTTTAATGTATCTCTGGTGCATGATACCAAGCAAGTCATCACATAATTGTGGATCTATAAAAACCATTTTGTCTAACAACTGACTGTATCATAAGGTATATTGGTCCTTTGAAATACAGAAAATTGACCAATAGGGAAAAGTTTTGGCCCAGGTTAGCCTGCTCAGATTGAGCAGGCTGACCTGGGGCAATATTTTTTTTGCAGATGCATTAAGCCCCCATTGCACAGAGAATGGCTCAATTATTTTTCTGCACATGTTAACCCTTAGAGTGCTGGATAAACCTGCGAGACATTTTCATCCTAGAAATACGACCCAAATAATTGCAATTTCATCGTTGTTTTTGTCTACAGTGATTCATCAAAGTGGACAGTGTAGATAAAAGATCAGGCTGCACATTTTGTGCAGCCTGATCTTGATCTACACTGGCTGCAGATGCAACTATAATTGTGAAAGGCACTTTAAGGGTAAAAAAACTGGATGGTAAGATTCAGCAAAAGGTGCAATTTTGGCATTTTGAATAACAGTATGGTAATGACGCAATCGGTAATGATCAGATATGATGCCATCATTCTCAATTGATTATGACCTCATATAATCAGTGTTTGCTATTGATCATGTGAAAAATCCCCATAGGCTTTTGTGAAATACATGCACAGATGGGAAATCTTACAATAACTTCACTCTTTACCAAGTGACAAAATTTTAGACTTTTCCTAATTGAAAGCACTTGCAGACAACATATCAAAAGCGGTTAACCCTTCACCACACATTCCCCACTTTTAATGATCCTGAGAAAAAAGCCTTATGAAAACATTGTGGGAAAAGGAGAAAATGCTGGGAACCAGCATTTTCTCCTTTTCCCACTATGTTTTCTGCTTTTCTAAAAACAAATTTCAAGTTTTCAGTCACATTCATTTTGTCGTCTGCAACTGCTTTCAATTTGGACTAGTCTAAAATTTTGTTATTTGGTAAAGAATTAAACTGATGATTTTTGTCACTGAAAGATTAGAAAACATTGTGGGAAAAGAAAAAGCTGGTCAGCAGCTTTCAAAACATAATTTTGTCAGGGTCTTTAACTCTGTACCACACAATCCCGTTTTTTAATGACCCTGAAGAAAAAGCATTTTGAAAACATTGTGGGAAAAGGAAAAATGCTGGTAACCAGTATTTTCTCCTTTTCCCACAATGTTGTATCCCATATCAAGTCATGAGAAAGAGGCCTTATAAAAACATCATGGGAATAGTAGAAAATGCATTATCCTGCATTTTCTCTTTTATCCCAAAATCTCTTCTAACCTTACAACAAAAGATTTCATCATTTAGGCCATATTTAATTGTGTGATCTGCAAATACTTGCAAAATAGACCAGTCTAAATTTTGTTTGCGTGGTAAAAGGTTAACCCTTTACCACACAGTGCAGCCTTTTAACTACCCTGGGAAAGAAACCTTTTGAAAACATTGTGGGAAAAGGAGAAAATGCTGGTAACCAGCATTTTCTCCTTTTCCCACAATATTTCCTACCCAATCAAAGATAAATTGTACCATTTGAGCCACGCTGAAATTGTCGGCTGCAAATACTTTCAATTTGGACAAGGCTAAAATTTTGTCATCTGGTAAAGGGTCAATGAATCCTTAACAAATGAATTAATAGTAATCAACCCCAACCCCTTTTTTTATCTTTAAAGAAGATGAGCCAGTAAGGTTTAATCATCCAGAGAAGGAGCATTTTGATTGTGAGATGTGTCGGAAGACCCTACAGTATGTCTACAAGAACATAGAGCAAGATTATGTAAGTGAGCCATGCTCTGGCAAAAGGGGGCTTGATGCATTTCCGTGATGCATTATAACAAACAAGTCATCATATAAGTATGGATCCCCAGTTGCCACTTTTTTTAGTAACTGGATGAATCATGAGGTAGACTGGTACCTAGACAAACAGAAAATTTACCAATATCGGAAAGTTTCGGCCCAGGTCAGCCTGTACTTATTCTCTCTTAACCCTAAACAATTCCAAGTTTTGACAACCTTCAGAAGGAAGACTTTTGAAAACATTTTAGGGAAAGGAGAAAATGCTGGTAACCAGCATTCTCTCCTTGTCTCTTAATGTTTTCTTACCTTTAAAAAACAAATGTAAATTTTTGAGTGACACTTCATTTGTCATCTGAAATGCTTTGAAGAAGTCTACAATTTTGATGTACGGTAAAGAATTTACAGACTGCATTTAGGAAACATTTCAAGATACTGATATAGTGCATTCATGTATTTTTTTGTTTTTCTAGCCAAAAGTTCAAGGTGTCTTGATGCAGATTTGTGAGAGACTTCCAGTCAACTATCACCCAATAGTAAGAGGCTTTATCAACTTGTCACCTCCTGCAAACAACTTCTTGCATCTTACAACATTGTAAAACATTGTGGCAAAATAAGAATGTGCTTGTTGCTTTAAAAAATTGCTATTCACACCATTTTCTCACATATAGATATTAGAACTTTGTCCTGTTTGGCAAGACTTAATCATTTTTTACCAAATATGCACAAGAGTGCTTAAAGAACAATAACTCTGTTGGACAGGTGATAATTAGTATTAAGGCTGATTTTAGTTCTCCTACTGCTTAAATTTTCATATTTCTTGTTCACAAAACAATTTGATATTTCAAGAACCCAGAGGCAGAAGGCAAAAAAAAAAAGGTTGTATAAAGGAAAATGAGAAAATGCTGGTACCCAGCATATTTCTCCATGGCCTCAATTAGAAAATATAGGTAACCAGCATATTTCTCCATTTCCTCAATCTACATCACCAACTTGAAATGAAGTGCCTAAAATAAACCTCATCCTGCATGGCTCAGTGGTATGGTTTAGGATATGAAATCTTGAGGCCACAAGTTCACTCCACACTTGAAGCAATATGTTTTTCATACAAGCATCCTCAGGCAAGACACTTCAGAGCCTTAGCTCTGGTACTGGTGAAACCAAGGACATCCGTGAAATAGGTACATAGCTGTTGTTGCTGTTATAGGACTGAAATAGTGTGTTGAAAGTGTTCAATCATTTAACTCTTTTCAAAACGACGAAATTTTAGACCTCTCCAATTCGAAAGCTTTGCAGACAACAAAATAAATGTGACTCAAAATTTGAAATTTGTTATGGGAAGAGTAGAAAACATTGTGGGAAAAGGAGAAAATGCTGGTTACCAGCATTTTCTCCTTTTCCCACAATGTTTTCCAAAGGCTTCTTCCTCAGGGTTGTTAAAAGTCGGGATTGTGTGGTAAAGGGTTAATCTGATCTCATAATGACAGATAATGCAGGACCATTTTAACCCTTTACCGCACAGTCCCAAGTTTTAATGACCATGAGAAAGAAAGCTTTTGAAAACATTATGGGAAAAGAAGAAAATGCTTGTAACCAGCATTTTGTTCTTTTCCCACAATGTTTTCTTCTCAGTTAATGGCAAGTTTCATCATCTGAGCCATCCTTGATTTTGTCATATGTATATGTTTTGAATTTTGACAAGTCTACAAATTTTTTTGTGTGGTAAAGAGTTAACTCATTTCCCTCATGTTTAATTTCAGTGTGTGTCAATGTTGGAGGAGGATAATGGAAGAGTTTTCAAAACCATTCTACAGAGTTATACCCCCGTGTCAATGTGTGAGATGGCAGAGTGTGTAGAAAATCATGATATTTCTGAAATTTCTAGTTTGTCATGAACAGCTAGAAATACTGAAATCATTTCATAGATACTGATTTATCATGCAAAATAATTAATATTAGTGATGGCAAAATGACAATTCAACCCTTTTGCAAAATTTTAGTTTGGTCCAAATTGCAAACATTTACATACGACAACTTAAATGTTGCTTAAATGATAAAATTTGTCCTCAAAAGGGTAGAAGACATTGTGGGAAAAGGAGAAAATGCTGGTTACCAGCATTTTCTCCTATTCCCGCAACGTTTTGAAAAGCCTTTTTTTGTCAGTGTCATTAAAACTTGGGATTGTGTGGTAAAGGGTTAACACGTTAACTGCAGCAGACCACTGCTTAAAACTTTCTGGCTGGAGATTTTGCTCCTAATGAGCAATTTCTCCTTATGCTGCAGTGTTCATATGTATTCATATATTGTTGTCAAACCTTAATTCTCCTTAACTCTTCACTGAACAACAAAATTTTAGACTAGTTCAGCCTGAAAGCATTTGCAAACAACAAATGAAATATGGCTTAATTGATTGAATCTATGTTTGTCATAGTAGAAAACATTACGGAACAGGGAGAAATTGCTGAGAATGGTTTCAGATGCTTTTTTCGTCAGGGTTATTGTGTCAGGGATTGTGTGGTAAAAAGTTAATCTAAGAAGAATGTTTAAAGTTGTGGTTGTACTTTTATGGATTAATTAAAACTTAGAGCCCCAAGCAAAATTAAAGTTGATTTTGCTGGTAATTTAGATTAAGATCAGTATAGCCTTTTTTGTAGACAAAGTACCATTCTAACATGACAAGTGAATTCGGCTCTATAAACACAGTGCAACGGAGGTGTGGTAAAATCGAAGTCATTCTATATTCTGTGTAAAGTAAGAATTAATCCGCATGCGCTTTTGTATACTACGTATGGACTTGTTTACCTTTTATAAAGCGTTGGTCATGTTAGAATCGAAATAATCTTCTTTGTATCAAGGTTTATGGTTAAATAAACCACGGTTGTGAGTTATGAGGTGCAATGAATAAACCATTCGGGCCATCGCCTTCCTGGATTATTTATTGTGCCTCATAACTCACAACCATGGTTTATTGAATGATAGACCACGATAGAAAGAAGATTATTTATTACTGCACACAGTGTATGTGCAGCCCGTACTTGGGTCTATTCTGCCTGCTATTTTGCCAAATATTTTGGCAAGGATACCTTGGCACTGCAGTGACTGTGGTTAGAAAAGAAAACCATTTGATTTTTTTCTTATTTTGAAAAGGTTAATCCTATGTTTAAAAATGTGGTGTTAAAATGACCATGATGGAGAGGGCTTTCAAAAACTGGTTGCCAGCATTTTCTCCTTTTTCCCCTCAAAGACAATTGCCATCATTCAACCTGACTTTATTTGTTATCTGCAGATACGTTCAACTTGGACAAGTTTAGAATTTTTCTCAGTAAAAGGGTTAATCACAAGTTTTGAAGACTTTATTCAACAGAAGTCTTCATTAGAAGAGACAAAACCATTTCCTGCAAAATAATTATTGTGATACTGTCATGTTTCTCTTCTACTAAGACAAAAGTTTATTACATGTAATGTTTCACTTTTGATGGGGAGGGGAAAGGCTTCCCTCTTTCCCAACACCCATTTGACATTACATTGAAAAGTACAAGACTGTTTTTCCTAGAAATGAGCAAATAATGTAGTTTTGTTGTTAATGTTGTTACACAGGTAAACCTGTCTTATGCAGCCACCCCAAGAAAACAATCAAACTTAAACTCTGAAGGCAAGTGACTGGTTAGTACAGTATATTTTACATTGAGAATTTGATTACTGGACCTCAAAATGGCCATCCCTGTATACAACTGTCTGTGTGTTATGATTGTCCACAAACACAAACTATACGATAATTATATCTATAGATTTATTAACTTTGATTTTGATTTGCCTCGCACATTGTTCCATAGCCAATAATCCAGATAAATAAAATGTTCACAAGTATTGGATCTTATGTCTTTATTTGGGTTTTGGATGTGGTTGAATTCATGACCTAAATAACTTTTGCTGCAATGGACAGTGAAATCTGCCTTTCAACCCTTTACCAAATGATGCACTCTTTTAAAGACGCTTGAGAAAAAAAGCTTTTTAACTCTTTACCAAACGAAAAAAATTTTGACAGTTCCAGTGTGAAAGCAGTTGCAGATGACAGACTGATGTTGCAAAAATTAGGGAAATCTTCTTGGTAAGGGTAGAAAACATTGTGGGGAACATTGTGGTTACCAGCATTTTCTCCTTTTCCCACAATGTTTTCAAAAGACTTATTTCTCAGAGTCGTTAATATTTGGGATTGTGTGGTAAAGAGTTAACCCATATCATACTAAATAACTTAAATGAAACTTCCAAGCTGATGCCAAAAACCAAATTGTCGTTATTTGCAAGTCATGTGGTTTTGGAAATATCTTCTTATCGGACAGTGTAGATCCAAGATCAGACTGCATCCTCTGTGTAGTCTGATCTTGATCTACCTTGTGCTCAAAAGGTCTGTGAGTCACACTTAGCAGCTTAAAGGTTAAAAGAATAGTCAGAATAGGAAAAAATGCTGGTTAACAGCCAAGCCTTTCTCCCTTTCCCACAATTTTTTCTAGCGTTTCAAAGACAGAAATCATCTTTTGATTTACACCAAATTATGTCGCCTGCAAGTTCTTTCAATTTGGACTAGTCTAGAATTTGGTCGTTTGGTACAGAGATAAAATGTGGATGATGTAATTATGTGGAGTAAAATTTGACTCGTAAATACATATGCAAAAAATTGTGATAAAGCGAGAAATTTCTAGTCTTGAGCAATTTCTCTTTTTACTATAATGTTTATACATGTGATCGACAACAAGTTAAAAAAAGAGTCTGCAGATGTTTTATCCACACCTTTGCTAGCTAGCCAAGGGTGCTGATCACTGCATTGCTTTATTCACTCTTGACTGATTGAGTGGAATTTTTTCTTATGTCATGGCCCTGTGTCCGTCGTCCATGCATCCATGCATTTACTTTTATTTCAAAGATCATCTTCTCTGAAACTGCTGATCCAATTTTGAACAAACATCACAGAAATGATCCTGCCATGGCCCTATTTAAAATTCCTTCAAACGAATCGATTCCATTGAAAACTCTGGTTGCCATGGCAACAAAATGGAAAAATATTGAAAAGCAAAATTTTTAAAATTCTTCCTGTCAAAAAGCGAAATGCGTAAGGCTGCAAAATTTAGCATGTAGCATCATTTATTCATAAGAGCTCTACCAAAAGTGTACAAATTATAGCTCTGGGGTCAAAAATGGACCACCCAGGGGGTTCCAAGTTTTAATGGGCTTCCGTCATAGTGGAAACTTTAAGAAATCTCCTAGCTGACTTACCATAAAGCATAGGGCCACCAAATTTGGCAAATAACTTTATCTCGTGGATCCATACTAAGATTTTTTCAAAGTATAGCCCTGAGGTGAAAATTGACCCTGCCCTATGGGGTTACAAATTTTACATGGGCTTATATAGTGAAAACCTCAAATATCTCCTTGCTCCTAACCGTAAAGCCTAGGGCTACCAAATTTGCCAAGCAGCTTCATCTGGTAGAGCTATACAAAGACTGTCCACATTGTAGCCCTTGGTTCAAAATTGTTCCCGCTCTCTTGGTGGGGAGGGTCACAAATTTTACATAGGCTTGTGTAATGGAACCTAAAACAATCTTGTGGTTCCTTACGGTAAGGAAAATGCAAAAACTGGCAACCATTAGAAAAAAATAACAATTTGAGTGTTTAAGGACGAAAAATGCGCGACATACATTTGTCAATACATACCCAGAAGACAGAGCATTTATTTAAAAGAAATGCAGTAAAAGGTTTTAAAGATGTTGAACGATGCTGATTTTGTATTAATAGACTGATATATGCACTGAATAGAAGTGACATACCGCGTTCAATGTATAACATGTCATATGACACTAAAATCAAGGGTCACAGAAATTTATGATGCATGACATCATAGAAGCCCCAATCCTTTGGTAACCAATTTCAGAAATATTGAATCTCTTGAAAATTTGTGATCAAATGTTTGTATCTGGTTTCTCCTTTCCCCCCCCCCCCCCCCCACCACACACACACACATACGGAATATGAAAAATGGTACTAAAATGTGGGGGGAAATTTAAACCAGAATAACATACATTGTAGGTGTTCAATTCTGAAAAAAAGGAGCAAAAGTTAAGACAGGGATCTTAACTGGTTTATTATTATTATCATCGCCAGGACGGGTAGACAAGTGGATAGCGTATCTGACCCGTGATCTGATGTTTGCGGCCTCGATACACGGTTGAGGCAAACTTTGTGTCCAGCGATTTTTCGCTTCTCACCTCTGATGCATGTGAGAAAATAGTGGCTTGGACAGAAAGTTGTGTCAGTACTGGTGTGAGAAAGTCAGGCATCATACGTTGATCTAAGTCAACCGTAAACTGGTCCCCGTTGTAGATATACATATTAAAACTGGCACAGGCTATTGTGTCGTTGCTTTTCATTGGGCTACATGTATATCACAGAACAGCAGAGCAGCTTTCACATTTCCAGTCTGGCTATAGAGGTAACATTGCGGTTTTTTGCACAATTTAATATTGGCTATCGAAAATAAAAAGAATATTTATAGACAGAAACATAAAATGTGATATCAAAAATACAATTCAACTATTCGTGAGGTCAAAAATATCGGAAAATCTACTGCTCTGGAAGTAAGAGTGACCTCCCCTGAATCTGTATCGGTCTAGCGTCATGGTTGTTCTAAAAATAGACGGGCAGAATTCTGCCCGTTTTTAGTAGCCTGTACCGATCCCTTTACGCTTGCTGTATCAGGGGAGGTTACCAATCCAGGTTGACTGCTCTATTTTCTCAACAACATTAAGACTGGGCAAAAAACTTTTACGTAAAACTGCTCCTGATTATCAAATATAAAACGCTTTCCATCTCATAATTATCATTATTTTGTTTTGTAAAATGTTGTTGTAAGTAAAACCCATAGAGAGGTGGGAAGACCTGTGATAAACGGAAAGCATTTCAACTTAATTTGGGAACACAGTGGGAATCCTATTAATTTGAAAATATATTGTAAGTAAACCCGACTTGATTTTCACGAAAGTCTTATAAATACTTAAGAAAGAGCCACACGGAGTAAATTTGCAACATTTACTCGATATTATCAGATAATTCCTTAAATAATAACCAGTCAAATAATTACTACATGGTAAATAGTTTAGGTACATACCTACTAGAAGCCGCTTTCGAGCGACTTCCTATGAATGAAAAATGTCAATGCATCAAGTTGAAAATTACTTCCTATGTACGGAAATGTGTATATTTTTTTCCATTTTTTCAAGTGACATTTTTTTCGAAGATAGTAGCAAAAAGAGATTTTTTTCTTTTTTTTCTTTTCTTTTTTTTTTTTTTTTTTTTTTTTGGAGTGGGGGGGATAATAATAATTGTAATAACTTGCATTCATTTATCAAAACTTGAGTAATGTTAATCATCGATATTTTTTATTGTAATATGTAAGACGTCTGCCGCAAGGTTGTTTCAAGAGGTAGAGGGTTGTTAAAAGCTTTGGATAATCTCCTTACAATATGTCCGCATTTCCATATTTGCGACATACTTATTTGTGCTTTGAAACATATGTTCAGTAGCATATCATGAAAGAGGATAACTTAGAAATCGGATAACTTTTACTATACTGATATCAAGAGATATGCGTGTCACTGTAATAATAAATACATGATTTAGTGTCACAATTCCAAGTCTATCTACTTATAAGTCGCACTCAGGTATACTATGTGTATACATGTACTTGAATTTGCAATTATTCTAAATAAAATCAAAGTACTGAAAGTACTGACAGACTAGCCAATTTGATTGACTGACTGATTGCTATGATTTTTAACATCATTTTAGTTATATAGCGGCAGCCAGTCCACATATCCATGCATTCCTGGAGTATCTTTTACCAGTACTCCGCACAATATTCTTTCCAAACCACAGGCTGCTTACCCACATAATCACCATCGAAACTTGAGAGAGGAATGAATCCTGTCGCAATCATCAATCATCAATCCTCGGAAAGAAATTGGCCGAGCCGGGGATCAAACCAGTGACCTCCTGTTCTCATGTCCTGTATACTACCGACTAAGTTACCGGGGCTATGCATGCTATTGGTTGACTATTATCCAGTTTAAGTTTAACCCTTAACCTGCTAGAAAAAATAAATGAAACTTTCAAGCCATTGGTAAACACCTGAATATTGCTATTTCGAAGTTACATTTTGGAGAAAATATATCCCCTTATCGGACAGTGTAGATCCAAGAAAAGACTGCTGTTCTGTGCAGTCTGATCTTGATACACACTGTCCACAAAAGGTCACTGAGTTGCGGTGGTGCTGGTAGAAGAAACTCCAGAAAAGCATAGATAGGTGCACTGGCCTTCATGATATCACCTAAATAATGTTGAAAACGGCGTTAAACACCATACAATCAATAAGTCGATATCCAATACTGCAAGATGTAGTAAACTATTTAACTCTTTACGAAACGAAATTCAAAGCTGTTACAGTGCCCCAATTTAAGATGGATGAATTGATGAAACCTGATTCCAAGAAGGCAGAAAACAATGTGGGAAAAGAAGAAAATGCTGGTTACCAGGGATTCTTCCCCAGTGTCATTAAAACTCCGGATTGTGTGGTAAAGGGTTAATATTCTAAACGTAAAATAATGGTTTAACATAACAGTTTAACTGTATACAATGATCCAAATAATGAATGACTGAAGGAATGATAAGGGTTCCCTGTCCAGCGAGAGTTAATGCAGCTGGATTTGCTACAAGTTACCCAGGTGTATCTATTTTTAGATTCATTCATATTGTTACAGCGGTGTAGGAATAACTGATAATAGCCTGCTTTGCATAGGTCACTTAATTTACATATAAAGCAAAAATCTTGTACCTTATAAATTATAAGTGACATCTTGTTCAGTCTATTACCTTGTAAGAAGACATGTTCAAATTGGAGTGGTAGAAATTTAGTGGTTTTTGTCAAAATTGTCATATATTACAGAATTAGGATTTCTAATAGAAAGAAGTATTTTACTGTGAGGCAGTGTTTGGCAACTGTGGGGTTTTTTTTTTTTGTTTGTTTACTTTGACTCTGGGTCAATCATGATGCCTATAGACTAGATTCGCTACTCTAAAAACTACTTTTTTACATAACATACATTTATTTTCATTCGACAAAAGCGTTTACTGGATGGTACCAGGACTTTTCTTTGAATATTCATGAGATTTATCCACTAATGATGAACAACCAAAGTTATCCATTCGTTGATAATCACGTTGTGCTTCTGGACATGATAAAACAAATCAATATCAACTTTCTGTTACCTGTTTTATGTGTTTTGTTCTAAACAGCTGTACTGCTCTGTTAGCCCACTTAATTACATATGCCCATAGGATTTTACCACAATTGTACGCGAATTTTATACATTTTTTCTTCTCGTGGATTTCCGCTGAATTATTCTTGCAACAAAGAATACATAGAGTAAAGAAGGTGGAATATTCATCAAATATTAATTTTAGGGAAACGTAAAAATTCGGTTTTATAGATATACATGTACAATGTACTTCATCTTTTTCCATAATTAGTTTCAACTTTTTTGTTTTCATACTGCAGCCCTAGCTGTGTTTAATCGTGTGATTGTTGATAATTGAAAATTCGGATTCATGAGAATACCAAATGTACAGTAGTAGGTCGGCAAACTGTCTGTTCTTTTCTGAGAACTTTCGACGGAGAACTTTTGACAGTTTTGTGCTTATGCTTGACAAAAAAAAAAAATATTTACAATGTCTCCAACAACAAATTTACCCGGTTGATTTACTTTCCATTACACGAAATGTTTACGACCTATGTTAATGAATTTAAAGATCAGCTAAATGTACATTTATCTAAACAAAATGAAGACATCGTGGGAAAGGAGCAAATGCTTGTAACAAGCAATCGCTCCTTTGCCACCATTGTTTTAGTAGCCGTCTACAGCAGATATTAGGTTATTCGAAAATATACATGTATCATAATGTAACTGACAGAAAGATGCTGAAGCCAGTGCCATTCAAGACATTGTTGAAAATTGTCACTGTATTTATTACAATAGTGTCAGGACTAGTATGCCTTTTGTTTCTGAACATGACACGGTATGAAAACCCGAGAGCATACGTGCCTTATAAATGGGCGCTATCAGTGCAAAAAGACCGGGATCAAATTCCTAGGAAGAGGATACAGGAAGAAGCGTCGATGGATGAACCGTCTTTACAAGGTACTGAAGTGTCATCAAGCTATACTTCAGAGCTGTCGAATGAACTATTTGCAAATGTGACGTACCATGGACATGATCTTTTGGAAGATGTAAGGGTTTTGTAGAGAGTACTGTTTTTTCCCCTTGCGTACGAGAATATTCATGTATATGAGTCACGCTCTGAAAAAAGGGGGTTTAATGCATCTGCAAACGGTATCGACGCATGTCAGTCTGCGCAATGCGCGCCGGCTGACATGGGTCGAAACTATTTGCTATCAAATAATTTTCTGCTTGTCAAAGGACAAGTCTACCTCATGATTCAGCCACTTGTCAAACAAAATTGATGTTATAGATTTAGTTTTATATTCTTTGATGACTTGGTTGCATGGGTATACTGCATGTAGGGGGTGCATTAAACCCCCTTTGACCAGAGCGCGCCCAAATTGGCAAATTAGTACTCTGGAAGAGGGGTGTTTAACCCTTTACCACACAATCCCGACTTTTAACGACCCTGAGGAAGAAGGCTTTTGAAAACATTGCAGGAAAAGGAGGAAATGCAGGTAACCAGCATTTCCTCCTTTTCCCACAATGTTTTCTACCCTTCCTAAAACAAATTTCAATTTTTCACTCACATTTATTTTTTCGTCTGCAAATGCTTTCAATTTGGATCGATCTAAAATTTTGTCGTTTTGTGAAAGAGTTAATTAAATCTGCACGCTGCATTATACCATGCAAGTTGTTGTATGTTATGGACCTGCAGAATCATGAGGTAAAAGGATCCTTTTAAGGCAAGAGAATATACCAATAACAAAAAGTATCGACCTAGGTAAGCATGTGAGGAATGGATATGCTGACATGGGTCGATACTTTTTGCAAATCCATTCAACCACCTTTTCACAGAGTTTGAATCATTAGATTACACTATTTTTTGTAATATATCGCGGTGAGCAACATCTTCGCAAGCCAAAGGTAGCCGCTCGCCTCTTTAAAAATCGAAACTCCCGCTGCGCCATTTCATTGGATGCGATCAAAACCCATCGCGTCCAATCAAACCATCCGTAAAAGAAATCTTCCGCGAAACAGAAAACAATAATGGCGGCGCCCGTCTAAAACGAAAGTTGTCGTGTTTATGACGAAAATTTGCCAAAAAAGAGTAGACGATCGATATTTAATGAGTTTTTTATAGTTCATGATCAATTGTGTGAAATATTAGGACGGGTTCCACAGCCAAATGATTGCGAATCATCGTATGTCTGATTAATTTCAGAAAATTGTGATGAATCCGAAAGCGCAGCCATATTTGATGCATAGCCTAACAAATTTTATTACGAGCATTTTGATTGGTCAGAAATAACATCAGCAAAGGTTACGCAACTCGTGATATTCGATAGGTGGCGCAGCGGGAGTTTCGATTTTTAGAGAGGCGAGCGGCCAAGGGTACGTAACGAACAAAGTGGAGTTAGTATCCTTGGCTTGCGAAGATGGGAGAGCAAATGCATTAGATACCTGCATATTGCTCGTGTGAGCTATCAAGACGGGCAATACACTGTGGTCTCAAGGTGTACCCAGCACTCCGTCGAGTTCCTCGAGTTAACCGGGAATTGTTTATTTTTTTCAAGTATTTTTGTATTTGATGTTATGTACCGCTTTAAACACCATTTCAGCCATATAACGACAGCTAGCGTACCTTTCCATGTGTTCCCGCAATGACAAAAAAAAAAGACAAAAAAATGTACTGACGGGTTGGTTGAAAGGCGTTTTACGCCGTTTTAACATTTTCAGTCATACCACAGCACTGAGGTGCCTTGCCCAAAGACACTCCCACGGAAGAACCAAGTGCTTCCATTGAGACTACAGTCAGGGGCTTTTGAAAACATTCCGGTGGAAAAAAAAGAAACTGCTGGTAACCAGCATTTTCCTCTTTTCCCACGATGTTTTCAACAATCTCAAAGACAGATACTGTCGTTTGTACCCCATTTTAATTGTTGTCTTCAAAGGCTTTCAATTTGGACTGGTGTAAAATTTTGTTGTGTGGTGAGGAGATAAGCAACTTTTTGTTCTATTTCCACGTTTCAGCCTCCATTCAAGTTTGACGCACGTTTCAAGAACCCCTGTTGGTATGTTGGAACTCGCCTGCATTGCCTGCCATATTTCTTTTTGATTGGAGTGAAAAAAAGTGGAACATGCGACCTCTTTGGCAAAATAATTCGCCATCCTCATGTTATTGCCCCGGGATTTAAAGAAGTTCATTTTTTCGCTAGATTTCGATTCAGTATGTATATAATATTAAAAAGATCTCCTTAATAACAGGTTTAACCGTGGCAAATACTGTATTGCCAAATTGGGAACTGCGTTCACACATCATTGTCTTTTTTAACATTATTTGGTGACCGAGCGAGCGAGCAAGTAAGTGAGTTGATGTAATTTTATAGGTGAGTGAGAATAGGGAATGAACGAATTAATCCTTTCCCAAACGACAAATTTTGGGCTAGTCCAAATTGAAATAGTTTGCAGACGACAATTTTAAATTTGATGAAAATGGCAGAAAGGTCTCAAAACGGGTAGAAAACACTGTGGGAAAAAGAGAAATTGCTCGTTACGAGCAATTTCTCCTTTTCCCACAGTGTTTTCAAAAGACTTGTACTGCAGACACGTGAAAACCAGGGCTTGTTTGGGAAAGGGTTAACGAATGAATTTTACAACACAGATATATCCGACATAAGGAAAGCAACAAATCATATATGACTGCATATAAAGTTGCCCTGCAAACAAACGTCTTATCGAAATGGCGGGCGTATGTTTTGTGAAGAAACAGGGTTTTTACTGGGGATTGTACAAATAGCTTTTTTTACAGGCGAAGGATTCAGTAAAGGAACTATTTCAATTTATTTCATGCTTTTCGGTAGTTTATCGAGAAATAATTGTGGCTTATGGTTTGATATTTCATGGTTAAGACCAGTGAAAATACCTATTTCATTTGTTCTAACTCTTCAATTGAAGGCCGAAACAGTAGTTCCCGCGCACTAGCTACCTACGTAATCAGCGCGTGCCATTTAAATGCACTCGTCACAACTCGGCCGATTCCGTACCTACATCTAACCTCGTCTGTATAAGGGAGGCTTCCATTTTGAACTACCAATCACATGATCTTAAACATGGCGGCGCCCCTGTAGATCGCTTAGCAATGACATGAACAACCACTGTGAAGTTATTCACTTCTATCGATCTGTCGATGAAAGCTCCTAACGGAACTGATAAACCACGCTAAAAATTGAATGTACAAACTGTTTGCCGACTGAAATACTCTTAGAAAGATAACGATAGAAAATTTACTCATGCGTTCTTTCTAAAGAGGAGCGTTACAATTTCAATAACGGTAAGGCGGTGTGCTTCCGGAGATGTGCGAAATGTACCGTGTAGGTGCATATCAAGCTACGTGATACAGCCGAGGGATTTGATCACCGGATCACCCGAGGTATGCCGAATGATTTAAATGAAGGGAAATATGACGTAATTTAGGCTATATTTCTCGAGCTTTAGTAATACTGTAATGCGTTGTTATGTGAGAGGGGTACCCCACGGGGAATTACCCTTACCGAAAACAACTGTACTGGATTTTGATGAAAGCCCCAGCAAAAAGGGTGTTAAAAACATGAAATAAGTAGTAGAATGTTTATTTTTTTCGGTGAAAGATCGAAATTTACTCATCTCGTGGGCATCATCAACAATATTTTCACTCGTAGCTGCGCCACTCGTGAAAATATTACCGATGATGTTCAATCGAAGAAATAAATTTCGATCTTTCACCGAAAAAAAAAAATATCCTCTGTTTATTTCATGCTTTTCGGTAGTCTATCGAGAAATAATGATTGATTATGGTTTGATATTTCATGGTTACGACCAGTGAAAATACTAATTTTATATTTTGTAACTCTTCAATTGAAGGCGGAAACAGTAGTTCCCGCGCACAAGTTACCTAAGTAATGAGCGCGTGCCATTCAAATGGAGGGAAATATGACGTAATTTAGGCTATATTTCTCGCGCTGTACGTAATATTGTAATGCGTTGTTATGTAAGGGGGGGGGGGGGGGGGGGGGGGGGGAGTACGCCAGGAATTACTGAAAGTCCCTACAAAAAAAAAAGGGGGTTAGAAGAAAATAAATAGAGTATTTGTTTTTTTGGGTAAAAGATCGAAATTTATTTCATCTCGTGAACATCATCGATAATTTTTTCACCGATGATGTTCACTCGATGAAATAAATTTCGATCTTTCACCGATAAAAACAAATATCCGCAATTTATCTTTTTAATCCAGACTGTTCCTGTAGAGGATAAACATTTTTGTATGTAATGCCTTAACGCATGTTTCGATTTTTTATATTTAAGTACAAATATATGAGCCATGCTCTGGTAAAGGGGGCCTAAAAGCATCTCTGTAATGCATGATTCCAAGCAAGTCATTACATGGTCATGGATCCTTAAAATCAATTTTGTCTAACAACCGACTGAATCATGCGGTAAAGCGGTCCTTGGACATACAAAAAATTGATCAATAGCGAAAAGTTCCGGCCCAGGTCAGACTGCACGGACTGCGCAGGCTGACCTGAGCCGATACTTTTTGCAGATGCATGAAGCCTCTTTTCATAGAGCATGGTTCATGTAATTATGTCGAATTTTTCGAGCCGGATATAAAGAAGGTTACAGGTACATGGTATAAATAGAATATCGCAATCGTGTTCATTTTTATTGTTTATAATTACCCAACTCGTCATTTTAAAAAAGATAAGCACTCGACAAAGTCTCGTTTTTGTCCTATTAAGAATGACTTCTTTGATAAAAAGGGAAAGAACAGGAAATAAGCACGCATACATGCAGTACTCTTAACGCTTAGGCTGCTAAGTGCGACTCACTGACCTTTAGCGGACAGTGTAGATCAAGATCAGACTGCACAGAACGTGCAGTCTGATCTTAGATCTATACTGTCCGATGAGGAGATATCATTACCCTTAAAAATACCTTTGAAATGGCGAAATTTGGGTTTGTATTATCGGAATGAAAATTTCATTTCACTTATTTAGCAAGATAAGGGTTAATATTAGCAATGTGTTGCATTTTTGTAATTGCAGAAGGACATGACGACATAAAGGTTTACGTAGATAAGTTTGAAAAGGCGGCGACAAAAATTGATGCACTGTCCTCGAATTATTTTCAGGCGGGAAAAATAAATCCATACATTACAGGTAAATAATTTACCCCTTTGCCCGAGAAAAAACTCGGGGATACCTTGGTCGAAAACTGCATAGGATAATAACTTGACAAGCGGGAAAATATCTCGAAAAGAGCGATTTCTTCCTTTGTAACGGTGTTTTTTGCAGATTTTTTTTTTTCGCTAAAGTTAGTGGCTTTATTGTTGTTAAGACCTCATCTCATTTCGATATTTGTTTGATAAACTATCATTTTCACATTTTGGCAAATATTATCAAAGCACTGAAATTGCTGTAAATTGTGATATTGCTTGGTTTTTTAATTTCCGTTTTCAACTGGGTTTGGGTCACATCAATGCAAGGGTGCGGGGATCAAAATTGGGGCATTCGAATTTTACCTATGTTACACTATTTATATTAGGTGAGGGCAGTCCATCGAATCTCCATTTAAATACACACTGGATGTATCTTCCTGGCAACGAGCACCTGCCGGAACCACGTGTCGTTATCTTGGATTACATCAAACACTTCCTTCCATATGCTAAGATAATCATCGTATTTAGAGACCCTGTTGAACGGTAAATATTTTCCACGGTGTTTACATGTCCTGAGTGTCTTGATGTCCCGATAAGTAGTTCGGACTGGGCAAATTCAGAATTTGCCCAGCCAAATAGAAATTCTATCTCAATTTTAAACGCTAAATTTCTTAAAAAAATATATAGCGCACTGCATGGTATGTTCAGGTTGACCATAGTACGCACCGTCTGCGAACGCCTTTATATTGCCCATGGTACTCTTAAGCTTTAAGACATCTCTGGACCCGTATTCACCAACAATTGCGCCATGCTCTTTGAAAAGATGGTTTAATGCATCTGCAAAAAGTATCGATACATGTCAGTCTACTCGGCTCGAACCTTTTTGCTATCTATCAATTTTCTTTAGGTCCGAGGACCTTTCTGACTCAAGATTCAGTGTTTTTTTTTTTTTTTTTTTATTGGATTTTAAGGATCCATAATAATGCGATGGCTTGAATAGTATAACGCATCACGAAGATGCATTAAACTTCTACTTGCCAGACCACTATTCTAAATTTCATTGGTAGTCTTTTTCTACATAATTATAGAAAGTAACACAAGTCTAATTGGCTAAAGCATTTGGATAAGTCCAATGGAATTTACGTTTCTTCGAAATTTTGAAAATTCTGGAGAGTTAGAATGTTTTTAGCGAGGTTGGTGACTATATGCCTTGGGTACAATGAAATCGATTATGTTCGCTCAGTTTGCCGTTAACCATCATCTTCTTTCGTGATATTTCGTGAACAATCGTAAGTATTGAGGACCGTGTACGAAACAGGCCGAGAGAGGTAGATGAATATTGTCAGATTTCGACCATTTACCTTCAGATGGGCTTAACCCTTAAGCTGCTAATCGTGACCCACTGACCTTTTGCGGACAATGTAGATCAAGATCAGACTGCACAGAACGTGCAGACTGATCTGTGATCTACACTGTCCGACACGGTATTTTCTTTCCGGTGAAATCAACTTTGAAACCGCAATGTTTGGGCTTTTAGTATTGAGTAGAAATTTGCATTTCATTTATTCAGCAGCTTAAGTGTTAAAACCTGACAAGCAATAAGGCACGTTCCTCTCCTCAATAGTAAAAAAAATCGAAAAGGTATTTTGGTTATTATTTTTGTTCTCTTTCAGACTATACTCAGACTATTACCACGAGTATGGAAACCTAAACTCATCCAATGATCCCAATCCTAGACATTTTCACGACATTGTGGTAAAAGGCATTGATCAATATACAAAATGTTTTGAGCAGCGATCTGTCAGAAGTTGCGTATATGATGCTGAACTATACGGACAAACTAAGGTGATTGCATAAAATTTACCTTTAGCTCAAGTATAGCGCATTTAACTCTTTACCACACAATCCCGACTTTTAACGACCCTGAGAAAGAGGCCTTTTGAAAACATTGTGGGAAAAGGAGAAAATGCTGGTAACCAGCATTTTCTCCTTTTCCCACAATGTTTTCTACCCTTCCCAAAACAAGTTTTAATTTTTCATTCAAATTTATTTTGTCGTCTGCAAACGCTTTCAATTTGGACCAGTCTAAAATTTTGTCGTGTGGTAAATAGTTAACTCATAAATGTACAGACTACATCTAGTTCAGCCACAAAGAAGTGCTAATCCTTAACACAACAAAATAACATCTGTCTGAAAGAAGAAGTCTTTTTTAGTCAAATGTTAAGCCTGTTATTACCGCCGTCGCATAAAGCTGTGAAAAAAAAAATCACAAATCCACTTTTATCTTTTTTTGGCATAGTAAGAGGATCAACCCATAGTGTTTCTCTTTGCAAACACATTTAATGTATTACCTCCCTTAGTTTTTGCTCCCTTTTTAATTTCGATTGCAACTATTCCAGGTAAAATCCACTATTATTTAAGCGTAGTTCGGCATAAACATTACTACCGTTATATAGCACGACATCAGATTTTTATATTTTGTTTCGCACAAGTACCATCCTTTCCTGTATGATACTATTCTTGGACTGACAACACCTCTTAAAGTCCGTGATCGTCTTTAAAGCCTCAGCATACACCTTACATATAGTAAAACAATTCAGTATCTTAAAATGGCATGTCTGTATATGAAAAGAATCTGCATTATGATATAATGTCTTCGTGTGTGTATATTTATCTCCTTTCACTTATGACCCTTATTGCCTGTTTTGGTCAACATGAAAGGGTCCGATTTCGATGACATTGTTACTGAAAGATAGTGCTTGAAACGTGGTTTCGAAATATGTATCCATGAGCTAAGGTCGCTAGTAGATCTAAACACCTACAACATTATTTTTCTTGGGCATTGGGTTGTTAAAGGCCCAATAGCAGTCAAATTAACAATGCAGGTGTCAAAATGCATTGATTTAAATCATACCATTTAAAAGTATGGAAAATATTGTGTTAATTACAATCCGTTATTGTGTTGTCGTTCCAAGCAGTCCAAGTGTTAGTCACTGGCAGAAAAATGAACTTTAAAATCAGGCAAAAAGTAAAAAAAGATGACCTGGCAACTTTTAACCTAGTTTCGAAATTCTTCACAACAATTTCCATACTTTTAAATGGTATGATATAAATTTAAATGCATTCTAACACCCGCTTTGTTTACTTTTCGAAGCTATTGATACTTTAACTTTGTGTACATTATTGTATAATGTCATTCCGGTAAAGGTTATTGTATTACATTATTTTTTTACTCTATAGTATACCAGACGGCCAAATCTTAGACTTGACTAAATTGAAAGCATTTGCAGACGACAAATAAAATGTGGTTCTAATAAAAGGATTTGACTTCGAGAGGTAAGAAAACATTTTTGGCAAAGGAGAAAATGCTGGTTACCAGCATGTTCCCCTTTTCCAACAATGTTTCAAAAGGGCCTCTTCATCGGGGTCGTGCAATCCAGGATTGTGTGAGAACGAGTTAATTATTGTACATGTGGTGGTTAAGCTATAATCTAGCGTCGTTTTTGTCGCTCAATATATGTCTAAACTACCTTCGTCGCTCACTTATGTTCAGCTGAAAATAAGCAATTCATTCTTCACGATATTTCAACAACTTTTTATTGAGGACCATGTGGTCCCAGGTTTTAGGAAAGAAGGGAATTTTAGCCTTGTATGGTCGTAGACTAGATAGCAGAAGTAGCATTAGATATACACGCTAGTAGAAGAAATAGAGGACATTTTTTTTTCGGTGAAAAATCGAAATTTATTTCATTGAGTGAACTTCGGTAATATTTTCACTCGTGGCTTTCATCGAGTGAAATTCATCGGTATTATTTTCACGAGTGGCACAGCCACGGGTGAAAATATTACCGATGCAGTTCACTCTATGAAATAAATTTCGATCTTCTTTGACCGAAAAACAAAATCTATTTATTTTATGCCTCTAACCCCCTTTTATTGGGACTTTCATCAAATTCCAGTACAGTTGTTTTCGGTAATTCCCGTGGCGTACCCCCCCAACATAACAACGCATTCCAATATTACGTAAAGCGCGAGAAATCCAGGGTCAATACGCGTAAATTACGTCATATTTTCCTCTGGATGAAAGTCACGCACTGTTTACCTAGGTAACAAGTGTGCGGGAACTACGGTTTCTGCCTTCAACTGAAGAGTTAGAAAATATGAAATCGATATTTCCACTGGTCGCAACGATGAAATATCAAACCATAATCCACCATTATTTCTCGATAAACTACCGAAAAGCATGAAATAAGTAATACATGTAGTAGTAGTTGTTGTTGTCGTCGTCGAAAGGGTGAGATAATTAATACTCGTATATCCGAATAGTGGAATCGTATGACTAACAAGAGGGCCATGATAGCCCTGTATCGCTCCACTGAACCAGTTTTGACACCTGGGCTATAATTGGTATAAGGCCAAAAGGTTTAGGACAAGAAGACTTTTAAAGTTTTCACTACATAAGTTTATGTAAAACTTGTGACCTGCAGGTTAGGGCCAATTTTGACCACAAGTTTTTTGTAGTGGTCCATTAGATGAAGCTACATGCAAAATTTAATAGCTCTAGGCCATATGGTTTTAGGACAAGAAAATATTTTAAAGTTTTCACTATAGAAACCTTTGTAAAACTTGTGACCCCTAGGGCAGGGGCAATTTTGACCACGCGGCTATAATTTGAATGGTTTTTGTAAAGGTCTATTATGTGAAGCTTCATGCCAAATTTGGTATCCGTAGGCCTTATGATTTCAGACAAGAAGAATTTTAAAAATTTTCAATATTTTTCAGTCTTTGACCCACGAGGCGGGGCTAATTTTGACCCTAAAGCTATAGTTTGAAGGAATTTTGTTGAAGTCCATTAGATGAAGCTACATGCTAAATTTGGTAGCTCTGGGCCATATGGTTTAGAACATGAAGATATTTAAAATTTTTACTATTTAAACCTATGTAAAACTTGTGCCCCCCAGGGCAGGGCCAATTTTGACCCTGGGGCTATAATTTGAAGTTTTTGTAGAGGTCCATTAGATGAAGGTACATGCCAAATTTGGTAACCCTAGGCTTAACGGTTTTGGACAAGAAGACTTTTAAAGATTTCCAATATTTTTCAGTTTTGTTGCCATGGCAACCACAGTTTGGCAGGAATCAAATTCTTTTAAGAATTTCTGAAGAGGGCCATGCCAGGATCATTTCTGTAAATTTTCGTTAAAATCCGAAGGGTAGTTCCAGAGAAGAAGATGTTTTAAATAAAAGTTACCGCACGCACGGACGGACAGACGGTTGATTGACTGGTTGATTGTATGGTGTTTAACGCGGTTTTCAACATTATTTCACTTATATCGCGGCGGCCAGTGCACCTATCCATTCATTCCTTGAGTTTCTTTTACCAGTACTCCGCACAATATTCTTTCCAAGCCACTGGCTGCTTTCCCACATAACCATCGCCGAAACAATGGTCAGCGGTGAGAGAGGAATGAATCCTGTCGCAATGACTATCATCAATCCTCGGAAAGAAATCGACCAGGCCGCGGATCGAACCAGCGACCTCCTGTTCTCAAGTCCTGTACGCTACCGACTGAGCTACGGGGCTTGCCTACGGACGGACGGACGGACGGACCCACGACGGGCACAAGGCCATAACATAAGCCCGCTGGCCTTCGGTCAGTGGAGCTAAAAATGAAATATCTGCCACTATACCGTATATTACCAATTGAATTTCATTTATCGTTAACAGGTACAGATGCAGCTAGGAATTTATTACATATACTGGGAAGAACTTCTTCGAGTTTTTCGTCGCGAGCAGATCTTAGTCGTGCAAAACAAGGATCTGAGAAAGGAAGAAACCTATCGGGGACTGTATGACTTCCTAGAGTTAGGTAACTTCGCTTGTGTCACCCTTCGGCCTTATTCACTAACCATTCTTGACCCGTAGGCTGCTAAACCCTACTCAATGACCTTTTGCGGACAGCGTAGATCAAGATCAGGCTGCACAGAACGTGCAGTTTGGGTTCTTATACTGTCGGCTTGAAAGTTTCATTTCACGTATTTAGCAGGATATGGATGTGTGAATTATTATGAAAGAAGTAATTAGTTGCGAGCAATTTCTTCCTTCTATCACAATTTTTTCAAAGTGGTATGTTGCTTGACGCAAAAAAAAAAGAGTCGTTAAGCGAGGAATTCACCGGCATTTTTTCTTTCTTTTGCAGAACCCATGACCGAAGCCGACTTAAGAATATTGCTGAGCAAAAAACCCGCGTTCTCAAGGCGCCCTGAATTTAAGAAGAAAGGTCCGATGTTAAATTCAACGTTCAACACTTTATACAGATTTTACAAACCTTTCAACGAAAAAATGGCAGCCATAACAAAAGACAATCGTTTTTTGTACGAGCATCAATTCAAATTGGATGAGTGATTCATTTTACGCCGATAATGTAAAACCTCGACTTTTCCTTTACATAACAATCCCGTGTTAAACTCTTTGCCAGAACTTTAGACTTGTCCAAATTGCAAGCACTAGCAGACGACAAATCAAATGTGACTCAAATGACGGTTTATTTTTTAAAGTGTAGAAAACACTGTGGGAAAAAGCAGCATTTTCTCTCTTTCCAACAATATTTTCAAAAGCCCTCTTTCCCACCATAGCAAAATCCCGGGATTATTCGGTAAAGGGTTGAGTTAAGCAACTGCTACACAGAGCGCTTTTGAAAACACTGTGGGTAAAGGGGAATGCTTATCCCGCAACGTTTTCTATCTAATGAAAGTTAACGACCTGAATTCGAGCTGCTTTTAATTCTTTGTCTGCAAAATTTATGCTTTCAAAGCGGACAGGTCCAAAATATTGTTATCTGGGAAACAGTAATTTAGAGGCGATGCAATTCACATTCACATCGGAGATTTTGATGTATTAGAATGAACAAAGATGCATTTTAAATGGTGTTGCAATGTGCCACGTTCGCAACTACCAGCATTACGGTAAACTGGTTAACGCTTTACCACACAATCCCGACTTTTAACGACCCTAAGAAAGAGGTCTTTTGAAAACATTGTGGGAAAAGGAGAAAATGCTGGTCACCAGCATTTTCTCCTTTTCCCACAATGTTTTCTCTCCCTCCCAAACTGACAAATTTCAATTTTTGGGTCGCATTTAATTTTGCCGTCTGCAAATGCTTTCAATTTGGACATGGCTAAAATTTTGTCGGTTGATAAAGAGTTAATACATCGAATACTGGTTAAGCTTCCCATGTAGCAATCATCGATAGTCACTTTTACATAGGAGCGACGTTCTGGCAAAAGAGGGTTTCGTGTATCTCTGTGATGCATCATACTAAGCAAGTCATTACATGATTATGGATCTATAAAATCCATTTAGTCAAACAATCGACTGAATCATGAGACAGACTGGTCCATTGACATACAGAAAATTGACCAAAAGCGAAAGGTTTCCACCCAGGTTAGCCTGTGTGGGCTGATCTGGGTCGATAGCTTTTTGCAGATGCATAAAACCACTTTTTCGCAGAGCATGGCTCACATGTAAGTTGTGAGAGAGTGTTTCAATGTAATGTAAGAGCGTGTTTCAATGTAATGTGAGAGCGTGTTTCAATGTAATGTAAGAGTGTGTTTCAATGTAATGTAAGAGCGTGTTTCAATGTAATGTAAGAGCGTGTTTCAATGTAATGTGAGAGCGTGTTTCAATGTAATGTGAGAGCGTGTTTCAATGTAATGTAAGAGCGTGTTTCAATGTAATGTAAGAGCGTGTTTCAATGTAATGTAAGAGCGTGTTTCAATGTAATGTAAATAGGTTCAAGCTAAACTAGGTCTAAGGCACTGTTCCAAGAGAATTGTGCTGAAGCAAGTCTAAAGCAGTATTGCTCGGAAAATAGCGTAACAGCTGTTCTGAAACGACACCATTCCGAAAGTTGTGATGGAAAATGTCTTCAACACCACTATTTGGAAGCTCTGATGGCTCCTACGCACAATCAGAACTGCTGTTACATTCATTTCGAACAAAAAAAAAAAAAGAAAATTCAAACAATCTGTCACCGTACAAAATAATTCCATGTTTTTACGACCATGAGAAAGAGGGCTTTTGAAAACGATTTTGGGGGAAAAAAATGTGTTGCAAGCGTTTTCTTCTTTTCCAACGAAGTTTTCTATCATTTTGAAAACAAACTATCTTTTGAGCCCTTCTTAAAATGTCGTCTGCAGATCCTTTCATTTTGGACCAGTCTAAAAATGTGTTGTCTGATAAAGAGTTAACACGAATTCTGCTTCTAGTGAAGAAAAATAAGTTCATCGGTAAAGGATCATCGAGGTTTTACATACTTTAGGGCATATATGAGCCAAGCCCTTGAAAAAGGGGGCTTACTGCATTTGCAAAAAGTATCGACTCAGGTCAGCCTGCGCAGTTCGCGCAGGCTGACCTGGGCCGAAACCTTTTGCTTTTTATATTTTTTTTTTTACATGTCAAATGACCAGTTTACCTTATGAATCAGCAAGACGGATTTTATTGATCTCTAATACTTGCATGGTATAATACATGGCATAGATGCATTAAGCCCCCTTTTGCCAGACCACGGATCAGATTACACATTTAATGTCTTCTGTGAAGATGCGTGCAAACAATATGTACTTACATACCATTGTATGTTTTATTCAAGTTAGAAATTCAAAGACTTATCTTTTGTGTAAAAGCTTTTCTGACTTTATTTGTATCATGTGTGGCCCTTAAAATGTTACATTAATCAAATGAAAATTTCCAGCCAACAGTATATACCGAAACATTGCGATAATAAAGTACTTGTTGTTGGCAGAAAACTCAACGTATCGGACAGTGTTGATCCAAGATCAGACTGCACGTTCTGTGCAGTCTGATCGTGATCTACACTGTCCGCAAAAGAACATTGAGTCTCCCTTAGCAGCCTAATGGTTAACTCCGTTTTCCACGTTATTTCAGTTAAATCGCAGGGACCAGTGCATCTATCCGGAATTTCCTAGAGTTTCTTTTAACTCTACTTTTGACAATATTCCTCCCAGGCTACTGGCTGCTTTCCCTCTTAACTATGGTCGAAACACGGATCAGCGGTAAGAGAGGAATGAATGCTGCCGCAACAACTATCAATATTTTTCGGAAAGAGGCTGGGGATTCGAATCAGCGATAGTAGTATATAAAACACTTGATCTGGCTCACCCCCCCTCACCCCCCTCACCCCCCTTATGCAACAAAATAAGCTTATTTCATGTTCTATCTTAACTCTCACCAAAAATTTCATGTAACACGCCCTCTCTCTAAATCACATGCTCATGAAATCATAAACCAACAAACCAATAGATTAAGCATTCATAATTTAATCAAACTAACCTCTATCTTAATCCTTTTACCTTTAATTCAATTAATATATCATTCCAACCCCTCACTCCTACTAGATGAAAAATTTTCGAAAAAAAAAAAAAAATTAATTTTAAAAAAATTTCATCATCACGCATCATTGCTTCAGATATCTGAGATACCGAGTCAATGAGTCAATGAGTTACTGAGTTACCGAGTCAATGAGTCAATGAGTTACTGAGTCAATGAGTTGCTCAAGACAATCACTTACATCACTTAACCACCAAACCCCCCATCAACCAAACGCGTCATGCAATGGCTAGCGGGTTTAAGAGTTAGTGAGGTGGGCTTTGGATATTAATAAAAAAAAATTGAATTTAAGATTAAAATTTCCTAAGTAAAAGTAGGTAAAAATGGCAAGTTTTACTGAAAATAATAATGAAAACATAAGTGATAATAATGATAACAATGGTGTTGTCATACGATCACAAGAAGAGTTTGATGACTTGTTTTATGAAGAGGCAAGCATCATCAACGGTTTGTTCGAAAGTAGAGCAGAGGATATAATAGCAAAAGCAATAAGAAATCTTACCCGCTACTTTGATGCTGTGAAAGAGGAGGATCTTCAGTTTAGGTTAGATGATTTAAAAAACGACATAGCTTTAGATACAGATGTTGATAAGATAAGAGAACAGATGGAGGAAACTTTAGACAATGTGTTTGAGGATATAGAAGATGAAGTTATACATGCTTTAAATGATAAACATTCATCTTTAGATAAGGATTGTGATTTTTTTAAAAAACGAATAATAAAGGAAGTAGCTGATGTGTTTGTCAAAAAAGACTAAGAAAAAATCATGTTAAAATAGGACTTAAATAATAATCCATGGTATATATTTCATCTTAAGATGATATATAACCCATATTAAAAGAGAAATATGGAAAAAATAAAGGAAGAAATAGAAGCAAGTAAAACTGTAAAAGACAAACAGGTAATAGACGAATTTCAATTAAGAGCATATAATGATATTGATCATAAATATGAGTTATTTAAAGAAATAACAAAAAGAGCATGTACAACATTTTCCGTAGAGGAAGAAGAGTACAAACATGTGGAAAATCTGGAAAAAGAATTTAGAGAACTAGAAGAGTTTTATAAAAAAATAAGTAAATATACTTACTACTTAACTAATAGTATATACGGTGGTGTAATGCAAGAATGGTTTGATAAAAATTGTGAATTTGCAGACGAATGTTTCTATCTAGATCATTTAATATCTGAAAGAGAAGAACTAGAAAACGATTTAATAAAGATAGAATTGATTAACTAAAAAAATTTAAAAAAAATTTTCATAAAATAAAATGCTAGAACTAGAGCCAGATTTCAAGCAAAAGCTAAATGACCTACTTAAGGATAAATCAAATATTCATCCTATAAACACAAACAAAATCATTTACACAAATGGAACCGGACTAATGCCCTATAAAGACCCAAGATGGTTTAGTGATATCTACTATTACTGCAGTAAAATGTTTTATGAACAACCTAACGAGGGTAACCTAAACATAACATTTTATGCTGGTGGTAACAACATACGCGTTAAACATCAATTTAACAGTAAAGATTTAACCAATTTGCTATCTCTCTTTAAACAAAGATTTATAGATTGCCCATATGAACATAGTTTCCTTGAAAGTTGTATTAACGATATTGAAGAATACAGTATAAACTTTAAGTTTATATAATCTACAAATTTGAATTAAAATTTATAGATTCCTACAGTTTACAAAGATGAACAAAGGAAAAATCTCAACCGTTAAAAATGAAAGGTTTGTTTGTTATAATAAACGAAATGAAATAAAAAAAAAAAATACTGAAGATCTTGATAAAGTTACTAAGGAGATTGTAGATGATATTGAAGAAAAATTAACTTCCAATGATGTTTCCAATACGGTCCTTTATAAAACATTAAATTTTATTCACATCCCTAAACCTAAAGGAGAGGATAAAAATCAAAAAATGAAGTTAATGATAGTTTCTTATATTAATAATATTTTAGATGAAGTTAATAACATGGTTAAAAGATATCCAACCATAAGAAAAAAGATTTTATATAGAAGAGCGATGGTGAGTAAAATTGAAGAAATACTTACCATTGATAGTTTTTTATTTAGTAATATTATTAATATTTAATCAAAAATAAATATTTAACCCTTTTTCTGGGTTATATATTTTACATATCCAATTCTATCAATATAGCTACATAAGAATTAGTTACCTTTGGATTTTTTGACACAGTTTTAAAATTTATAACATCACATTGGTTGACCTCAATAGGAGGATTAAACTCTGTACAAGCACATAACTCATCACGTTTTTTAATAATATTTTTTCCAGTTTCAGCAGATGATATGGTTATTTCAAGTATACTATCATCATCATCTTTTGGTAAAGTAACTAATGTGCCACGTAATATTCTTCCTGACGCGGATAAACAATAACCCCCCAATGCATGAGATGGACCAGATAAACCATTACCAAATGAAAACTGAAAGCTGTTTCTCTTAAGTTCTCCCTTTTCCTCAGCCCACACGGTAATTATAGGTTTTGGTTTAATGCCTATTTTTTCATCTACGTAGGATTTTGTTGCTATATCTCTTTCTTCTACGGGAGCCACCGCATTTTTTATAGTAAAGCCTTGCATATTTATATCCGCGGAGGCCGTAAAGCTTCCATCAGGATTTTTTACAATGGCACCCCCATTATCAACATAATTTTTATTGACAGCAGAATCACGGTCTATTGGATTTGGTAAGCCGGTAAGTGGGTGAGTGTTCATATCTATTTTACCAGTTGCTAAGAAAACCCCAGCTTGGTTTTGTCTTAAAGCTCTTTTTCCTGCGGTGGCCGTATTAACAATGCTATCTACATAAAACTTATTTGCAACTTGTCGATTATTTATAGGTGAAGCAACATCATTAATCCTCCATCCACCCATAGAAATGTCACTACTTGATGTATATGCATCACCATCATGAATAAATGCGCGATTAGCATAATCTACATATCTTTTTGTAGCAGCATCCATCGGGGATGCAGGATCTATAAGATCCATTAAATGATACCCCTTCATGCTTATATCTGCAACAGCAGACCAGGTACCATCTTGTTCTTTTCGTATTGCATTAATACCATCTACATATCTTTTTGTAGCAGCTTCACTGGGCCCCTCAGGTTCATCTAAGTTTTTTATTTTATTAAAACCCATGTTTAGATACCCCTCTATATGATACCCCCCGTTTTCATCTAACAACCCTGAGCTGCTACCATCAACATAACTCTTAGTAGCAACATCCTGAGGATTTACTGGATTACTAACCCTTGTTAAAGTGTTACCATCCATATTTATGGAACCGGTAACAGTGGTTGTTCCATCTTTACGTAAAAAGTTGTTAGTAATGTAAGCAAGTGATACCCCATCACCGCTTGTTTTAACTTCATCCATTCTTCCAAATTTATCAACAGGCATAGTTTTTAATATTGCTAAAAAAGTTTATTTAAAATATCTTGAAATTTATTACCCAAGCACAACTCTTTAAGAATGTACAAACATAAATGTCCACAAAATACTTCACCTGCTTGTTGTAATTGATCCGTATTGTATTGTAATGGACTTTTTAAATAATCTATAATTTCGAGAGGTGGTTGAATACCATAACTATCAAAATAAATTTTTTTCTTTCCATCTTTAAACCAAGCAACCCAATGAGTACCGGGTCCACCAGTAGCATCAAGATTTAATATACCACATTCTTTATTTCTTACTTTTTTAGGTAGGGCATCTCTTAAAAATGTTCCTCTAAAATTTTTTATTTTTAATTTTTTTACGGCATCCTCAAGCTCAAAATTGCTTAAAGGTTTATTTGGTAAAGTTATATTATCAATTAAAATATTTTCCATTTTTATATAGTTAAATATTTACAATAGCATCGTTATCAACCCATGAATTAAACTCATCAGAATAACCTTTCCACTTTACAAGAGATTTCTTTTTACCTTTTTTAATAACCTTTTCTATCCTAAACACCTCTTGGCTCGTTTTTTGTAGTTCCGGTTCATAAAAAGAACCTTTTATTTCTTCACCATTTAAATCTTCAATCTTATACGTTATAGGCGTCGTATGTTTTACTCCGATAACCGTAAAAACCTCTTCAGTCCATCTCGTAGTATAACCTTTTTCAAAAGTCTTTTTCTTTTTACTTATCCTTACTTTGTCTCCAACAGAAAACTTTGGTTTGATATCCTCCCTTACTTGGTCATAATCAGGATACAATGTTGTCCAAACTTTATTTTTATTCTTCTTCTTACTTGCTTCAATTGGTGACATCTTAATAGAAGAATGCCTCGTGTTGTTGTATTCCTTAACAAGATTTTGTAATACATCAATATATACATTTGTTGAGTTAGCAGAGAAATACTTCCACATTTTTTCTTTCATTGTTCTAATCCATCTCTCAACAACGCTTGATTTTTCTTCATTTTCAGTAGAATACAATTCAACCAAATCTTTAACATCTTTGTTATAAAACTCTTTCCCCCGATCCACCCACATTTTCTCAGGCTTTCTTTCCTTAAAAATACTCTTCAATGCAACAGAAACAGATTTTCCTGTTTTATCCTTTAAGGGTACCAGCCAACCATATTTTGAAAAGATGTCAATGACAGCAAGAAGAAAATTTACTCCATGATTAAGTTTAGAAAATGCTTGCATATCTACTAAATCTGCTGCCCATATCTTATCGACACCCCCTACTCTAACTCTCCTTTTCTTAAATTTTCTTTTTACAGGTTTATGTAATTCTTCTGCTAGTGAATATTTTTTTTTTTACCGACACCCATACCAAATCTTTTCTTGGTTCCTATCAATGATGAAACCAATCCTCTTTCCATTCTTTCCTTAATAGTAGGATTATAGATACCGTTTAACTCTTTAAGCATATTAGCATCACACACATCATTCCGTGTTTTAGTATCATTATGTTTAAGATAACAGATATCATGATGATAAGCCGCTTCATCAACGCGATTAACAGGCTTTGACCATTCTTTAGGTGTTAAATCAGGATTTAATCTTTTCTTTAACTTGGTACCGGGGCCAGTAAAATTATGACCAGGTAAATGCATTTCAACAGGTAAGTTATTGATTGCTTTGTTTAACAACGAACCACCTTCTTGTTGTTTAATAAACTGTGTTTTTGTTGTTCCACATTCAACACATTTTCCTCGTGCCATATTTTTACCATTTTTACTTACCGTATACTCTATATCAGTAGTATCAGTTTTCTCTTTACATTTAACACAATACATTTTTTATATATTAAAATAAATTTTTTTAATTAAAATATGGATATTGTTAATTTATCTTGGAATGAAACATTAGCAAAAAGATTTAACCATCCTCTTTTACCAAGGAGTATCAGAGGTTTGATAGTAGGCAAATCAGGATGTGGTAAAACTACACTTTTACTTAACCTTTTGTTAAGACCTGATTGGTTAGATTATGGTAACTTATACGTTTTTGGTAAAAGTTTGTTTCAACCAGAATATCGCATACTTAAAAAAGCTTTTGAAGAAAAAATACCAAAAGAATACATATTAAGGTTGTTCTCACTTAAAGATGAAGTTCAAAACCGAGATATTTCACCTACTGCATTAGTTGAAGAATGGGCAAAAACAATTAAGGAAAAATCTGATATTGATTGTGAATTTTTTGAATATGCTAGTGATGTACCTGATCCAAGAGATTTAAATGCATCAAATAAAAACTTAATGATATTTGATGACTTACTTTTAGAAAGACAAAACAAGTGTGAAAACTATTATGTAAGAGGAAGACATAGTAATGCTGATTGTTTTTATCTAGCACAAAATTATTTTAGACTACCCCGTCAAACTATTAGAGAAAATGCTAACTTAATATGTTTGTTTAGACAAGACTTAAAAAATCTTAATCATATTTATAGTGATCATGTAGGAGATGATATGACTAAAACAGAGTTTATCAATTTTTGTAAAAAATGTTGGGAAATACCTCATGGTTTTGTAGTGTTAGATTTAACTAAGAACCCTAACGATGGAAAATATAGATGTGGTTTTGATAACTTTTACATACCACGAAATTACAAAGATTACAATTAAAAATATATTTTACATTAAAAATATATTTTACAAATTATAAAATGGAAGTAGAATTACTTGAAAAGATAGTAAAAAACACTAACCATAAAACATCATTTCAAATTATCGTAAGCGATAACAAAACAGAGTTTACAACAAGATTTACTCCTCCACTTAAATTAGACCAAGATAAAGAATATGAAATAGCATTGGTTAATCTTGAAACTTATTATTCATTTCCTAATGTTGATGCAAGCAATAACATTTTTGTTTATACACCAGATAATGGTGCAACATGGGTAAAAATAAAAATACCTGAAGGAAGTTATGATCTAGTTGATATTAATGATGTAATTCAACAAGAAATGAGAAAAAAGGGTCATTATGATGCTGTTAATGAAGAATATTATATCAGTATCTCAGCAAATACTAATACTTTAAAGTCTATTCTTGTTATAGAAAATGGATATCAGGTTGATTTTAACCAACAACATTCTATTGCTAAAATATTAGGGTTCACCCGTTCTAAATATACACAAGGATTTCATGAATCAGAAAATGTAGTAAATATTCTTAGTATTAATAGCTTACTAGTTAATATAGATTTAATTTCAGGTAGTTATGTTAACGGTTCACAAAAAAATACAATTTATAGTTTTTTTCCAAATGTATCACCAGGATATAAAATTATAGAAAATCCGGTAAACCTTGTTTACCTTCCATTAACATTAAATGAAATACATAATTTAAATGTATCAATTACAGACCAAGATGGAACATTACTCAATCTTAGAGGGGAAAATTTAACAATTAGATTTCATATAAGAGAAGCAAGATAGATATAAAAAATGACAAACTATATTAACGCTAAAATAAATATATCAGACGGACAAAAGGAAAAAATTTTACATTCTTTTAGAAACAAAGCTCCGACAAGTATTCGTTTAAAGCATGAAGATATTCATGGTAATGATGTAATAGCATTAACCAAACCACAAGTAAATAAACTTACAAAAGCTTATAAAAGTGGTAAGGGAGCAACGTTTAGAATGTCAACTAAACAACTTAAGCAAAATATGAAAGTAGAAGGTGGATTTTTACCTCTAATAGCAGGATTAGCTTCATCAGTTCTACCTACATTAGCAAGAACCGTTTTACCTGCTATAGGAATTGGTGCACTATCTGGTTTGGCATCTTCAGGAGTTCAAAAAGCAATGGGTAATGGTTTGTATCTTAAGAAAGGTGGTTGCGTCTGTCAAGTAGAAACTGATGGTGAAGGTTTATATCTTAAACCATACAAAGGTAACAGATTAGGTTCCGTTGGTGATGGATTGTTTTTAAAACAAGGTGGTAAAATTTATGATGGAAAAGGTCTTCTTTTAGGACCTAATAGCCCTTTTGCTAATATTCCTATATTAGGTGCAATATTGTAAATTAAAAATATGAATGTGCATAAATTTGGAAATGGAAAACATAAAATAGTTCAACCAAAAACTATTTTTTGGAAACCTGTAGAAGTTAAGTATCCAGCTAAAAAAGTTAATCCTGTTACATGGGATATTTTTACCCAACAACCATTAGTATTAGAAGGAGGACAAACGAAGACGATAGCCTTAGGTATTGGTTTCAATATGAGTAAAGGCTTTGTTTTAGTTTCTCTATCTTATGCTTTAAAACTTAATCAATTAACTATTACAAATGAAGTTACATTAGAAGAGGTGGATGACATGGTTACCACAATTACAAACAACTCTAATAAAATAAAAAAAATACAAGAAAACACATTTTTGTGTCGTCTTTATTACTCAATTTAAAAAAATAGTTGTTGTTAATAAAATGGAACTAAAAGAAAAGATTTATCCAGAGTTACCAGAAGAACGAAATATACCAAATGCACCATCATTAGAGCCAGTAATAACATCTACGACGTTAGGAGTATCCTCAAGAGATAACGGTCAATCATTCAGGTTACAAAAGATATCAGAAATTCAGACTTTTCTAGAAAATGAAGTTAAGGAAAGAGAGCAACTAAGTAAAAAGTATTTAAAGATTAGTAAGAATGTGGACAATGTAGAAGCTGGACTAACCGTTATAGCACTAGGCGCCGGAGCAGGGGGAATCGCTTTACTATCAACCGTAGTAGCGATACCTGCAACTATGGTTCTAGAAGGCTGTGCTTTAGTTGTTGGGTTAGCCGCATTGGTGGGTAAGTTTGTGGTTAGAAGAACCAGAACAAAATCAGAAAAACATCTTCAGATTAAAATGTTGGCTGATTCAAAGCTAAACACACTACTTACACATATATCAAAAGCAATAACAGACAACAAAATAGATCATTCAGAATTTACTTTAATTATGGAAGAATTGGAAAAATACAAACAAATGAAGGAAGAAATTAGAAGTAAGTCTAAGAAAAAAAGCAAGCTAGAGGAATCAGAGAGTTTAATAGAGAAGGGACGAATAGAAGCTCGAGAGGAATTCAGGAGGCTTGTAGAAAAGCATTCAAATTAAAACTAAAACCACCCAAGTTTAAGTGTTCTTGTGCATGTGAGATAGACAATACAAATTAAAAAAATAATTTACTTTTTAAAAAAATGTCATTTTTGAAGATACGAGACCCTTTAAAAAGGGAGCAAACAGTAAAAGAATATGTTGCACTGAAGAAAAGAATTCATGATAATCAGCTTGCAGAGAAAGCAGGCAGACATAAATATCAACAACAACTTTCTAGGTTTTTTAGACCTGTTACAGAGACACAAAGAGAAACAATGACAGATCTTAAAGGAGAAATAGATCCTATTAATCTAGAACTTAAAAAAATGCAAAGTATTATTAAATTAAAAGGTTTTCCTTCCGTTTTAGCATATGAATCAGAAAATTTTAACTTTTTAGAACAGCAAATTATTGAATTACAAAGTAAAGAAAAAGGTACCAGAAAACCATATTTTCTTGGAAAAATAGCAAAAAAATACTTAAAAAGATATGATGATGAAGAAGATGTTGATACAACGTTTGGGTTTCATGAAAAAAATGAAGAATTATATATTGGTGATAAAGAAGTTAGTATTTCAGACAATTACTTGGTGTTAGTTGGTGATCAAGATTATGATACTAATAATGATGGTTTGTGGGAATTAATTGTTGCTAAATACCCAGACGAAACAAAATATGATCCTATATTAGACAAAGGATTTTATGAGGACATAATGACAAGAACTAATTCTCTTTATAAAAATAACGACCCATCAGAAAAAAATCATAAACCTGTTGAAACAGAATTGAGACATAAGTGGAGAAGAATACTTAATGATATTTGGAAAAAAAGGCTTAAAAAAGGTGGTGGAATTATTACGGTAATCCCTTCTGACCCTAATGCATTATTAGAAAGATTAGACCTCTTAATGGCAAGTAAAGGAGCCGGTAATACTGGTGTAAGAAATGAGTTGGTAAGTATTTGTGATGAATTAAAAAGACAAAAAGTAATAAATGCAAAGAGCTATAAAAAATTAATGTCTAAACTAAAAAAATGATAACATCACAAAAGAGAGGATTTAAAAGAGGATATGCTTATGGAGGAGCCGGAGTATTTGATACCTTAGCTAATTTTCTTACAAAACTATTTACGAGTCAAGCAGCTAAACAAATTGCATCTTCAGCAGTTGATGTTGGTAAGAGTGTAGCTAAGGAAGGAGCTAAGAAAGCGTTAGAGGTTGGAAAGAGTGCCGCGGTTGATGCAGGTAAAAAGTTAGTTCAAAAGGCTTTAACACCAAAATCTAAAAAGATTCTAGAAAAATATTCTCAAAAGCCTACTACAACTGCTCAACCTGCTGCGCAAAATATTAATGCTTTAATAGATGGTAGTGCCATTGCTATTCAAGATTTAGTTAAGAAGTTAAATAGTAAGGGTGGTGGAGTTAAAGTATTATAAATTTAAGTTAAGTAAAAATAAACATTAAATAAAAAAGAAATGACAAATCTAAAATTTAATTTAACACATTATGAAAAATACAATACAAAAAAGGTTAGTATCCTTTATGCTAATTTAAAACTTGATAAAGATTGTGAAGTATTAGATAGCAGTGATACAAATTATGATTATAAAAAGGTTGTTTTAAAATTGTCACCTGAAAAAGCTGATATCATTAAGGAATTTGAAGAAGATGTAAATCATTATCTAAAAGAAAATAATATGTCTAAGGTAACCATACTTTATGGAAATAGAATTTATCTAAAAATGAAAAAAAACCTTTCAGTAGAAAAAATTAAAAATATTAAACTTAAGGGTGTGTATGTAAATGATGAAAACAAGTCATTCCCTCAACTATGGGCAAATTAATTTAAACAATTATAATTTGACTTAAAATTATAATTGCATATAATAAAATGGATATATTAAATATTAAAGCACCGATTTTTAAAGACGATAGTATTAATGAATATGAATATTATGAGTATGAACCTATTTCAGGAACCAATCTAGACAACCCTGGAGGAAATATTAGGATTGATATAGAAACTCAAGATATTTTTTATCATCCTTCAGAGTCATATTTACAAATTGAGGGTAAATTAATAAAAAATGATGATACCGCTTATGGTGCAGCTAATTTGATAACCTTAACAAATAATGGACTAATGTATCTGTTTAAAAATATCAGATATCAACTAAGTGGGCAAGAGATAGAAAGCATTAATTATCCTGGTCAGGCTACAACAATGCTTGGACTTTTAAAGTACCCAGATGACTTTTCTAAATCACAAGGGCTAAACCAATTGTGGTATAAGGATACAGGAGTTAATGCAAATAATGATAATACTGGTTTTTCAGCAAGAAGACAGTATATTTTTAGTTCAAATCCAGTTGGAACCTTTAGTTTTAGGATACCTTTGAAACATATATTTGGTTTTTGTGAAGATTATAACAAAATTATATATGGTATGAAACAAACTTTAACCTTAACAAGAAATGATAACAATGATGCAATTTTTAAAAGTAATGCTAGAGATGGTGGAGGTAATCCTGTTGTTGTTGGCGGGAAAGTTAAATTAATAAAGGTATCTTGGTTTATGTCTCATGTAGATCCGGAAGATGGTAATAGGATGGAACTTTTTAAATTTATCGAGAAAAAAGAAAAATTTCCAGTTGGATATAGAATGATACAAAGCGATAGTATTGCGGTTCCACAGTCAACAGGTTTTACTTGGAGGTTATCATCTAAATCATCTCCTGAGGTACCACGTTTCTTAATTGTTGGTTTTCAAACTAACAAAAGTGGTAACCAAGAAGAAAACCCAGCTATATTTGACAACTTAAATGTTAAAAATATTTATGTAATGTTAGGTTCAAAAAAATATCCAGCATATGATTATGAAATAAATTTTCCTGCTAATCAAATTAGTAGAATATATAGTGAAGCTGCTTCATTTAGAAAAAAGTTTTTTAACATGGATGAATTAGTATCAAACCCTAATATTACTCCTTCAGATTATAAAACTCTCTTTCCTTTGTTTGTGTTTGATGTATCAAAGCAAAGTGAAAGGTTAAAGTATTCTGTAACTGATATTCATATTAAAGCAACATTTACTAGAAATCCCCTTGCAAATACTATAGCTTATGCAGTTTTACTTAGTGACAGGTTAATTAACTTCCAGAGTGATGGGAATAAGATGAGTGTAGTATATTAAGTAATTTTTTACTTATATAAAATGAAAAAGATTGCTGATTTTAAGAAAATATTAACAGATAACAATATTAAGTTTTATTCCTATTGGAACAAGAAAAAGTATATTGATGTGTTAAAAGAGCATGGTTTGTATCCTGAAGAGGAAGAAAAAAAATTTTTAAAAAAAATTCCTAATTATGAAAGATTAAAGGATATTGCTAAAAACCCAAAGAGGGTTACCTTAAAGGATGTTGAAACTGAAGAGGTGAAAGAGTTTCCATCAATTTATAAGGCTGGTAAGTTTATTGAAAAATGCCCACAAACAATTGAAAACTGGAATGGTAGAGTATGGAAAGGTAAATATAGAATTGATATTCTTTAATTTTATTATTTATGAAAAAAAATAATAAAATTTGACTTAAGGAAATAATATTTTATTTAAAAAAAATGGATCGACAGTTTGATAGATATAATGTAACTGGATTAAGAAATTTAGCAAGGGAAAGGGGATTAAGAAGATACTCAAGGCTTAGACGTGATGAACTAATAACTCTTTTGATTAATACGGGACCCTCAATATTAGATAGAGACATCAGTGCCATTGATGCACCAATATTACAACCAACGCCCTATATACCACCAAGACAAAGACCAACCAGGCAACAAACTACTTCAGTTAATGATTTGCTAAGGAGCTTAGAAAATGTAAGAGTAGAACAACCAAGTATAACACCAGAACTTAATGCTTTAAAAAATAAAATAAAAAGTATATATGATGAAGAAAGAGAGGAAAAAATAAAAATATTACAAAATAGATCTGCCTTAAATAATTATGCAACTGAACATAAAATAGACGGAATACCTGTTAAAACGTTACAAGAGTTTTTAATGCTAACAAAACCAACAATTGAAAAACTTTTAAGTAGCATGCATAGTCATAAAGTAAAATTAAATCTTCAATGTTTTATGGAAAGAGGAGAGGATAATAATAGACAAATAGTAAAAGCAAATTTTTCTTCTGGTAGTTATGAGATTTTCTTAGAAGGAACCAATATAACAGAAGTATACTTAAATATGATGGAAAGAATTATAGAAAATTTTATTAAATTTACTTCAAATGGTAGTGGTTGGTCGTTTAATAGTGTGGTTCATTTAAAGTTACATAGTGTTATTTATGAACCATTAAGAGCAGGTGAATTTCTACCCCTACCTAAGTGGATTGCTAACAAAAAGGCATGTATTAATATGAAAAGTAAGGATGATGAATGTTTTAAATGGTGTGTTTTAAGGCATTTAAATCCAAAAAATGATAATAAAGAAAGAATTGGTGATTTAAAATCTAAGGAAAATAGCTTAAATATGAAAGGAATTAAATATCCTGTTTCTTTACAGGATATAGATAAGTTTGAAAGGCTTAATCCAACAATTAGCGTTAATGTTTTTGGGATAGTAGAAGGTAAGGAAAAAATCAAACGTATTAGAGCTATAAAAAGTTTAAAAGAAAATCATATAAATTTGTTATATATTGAAGATGAAGAAGAAAAAACACATTATGTTTTAATAAAAAATATTAATGCTTTACTGAGAACACAAACTGCCTCTAATAATAATGTAAAGTATTGTATGCTTTGTATGAACCATTTTGGTAGTGAAGAACTTTTAGAAAAACATATGGAGCGTTGTGAAGATCATGATGGAGTTGATTTAATAATGCCTAAGTTTGATCCTGAAAATCCTGAAAAAATTTTAATAAAGTTTGAAAACTATTGTAGAAAAATTATGGTACCATTTGTAGTTATTGCTGATTTTGAATGTATATTACAAAAAATAGAACAACAACAAAAAAGTAATACTATTGAAACACAAAAGCATATACCTGTAAGTTATAACTATCTAATTTGTCCTTCTAATGATAAAATTATGAAACCAGTATTAAGAGGATATGTAGGTGAGGATGCCGAAAAACATTTTATAGATACTTTAACTAAGGATGCCAAACAACTTTATAATGAATTTTATAAAAACCCAGTAAAAATAGAAAATTTAACTGAAGATAAAGTTAGAAAACATAAAAAAGAAGTAAATTGTTGGATATGTGGTGGTAAATTTACGCATAAAAATTATAAAGTAAGAGATCATTGTCATTTTACTGGTGAGTATAGAGGTGCCGCACATAATGAATGTAATCTTAAAGCAGAAGTTCCTGATTTTATACCTGTTATCTTTCATAATTTATCTGGTTATGATGGACATATTTTTATTAAGTATCTTGGTAAAAAAAGTGGTAGAATTGATTGTTTACCTAACACAGAAGAAAAATATATTAGTTTTACAAAACATCTTATGGTAGGAAATAAACATATTAAATTAAGATTTCTTGATAGTTTTAAGTTTTTAGCTAGTAGTTTAGAAAAAATTGTAGAAAATTTAAAAGATGAAAATTTAAAAAATTTAAAGTATTATTTAAAAAATCATCGTGGTGGTTATACAGAAGAAAAATTAAAATTGTTAAGTAGAAAGGGTATCTTTCCTTATGAATGGATGGATAGTTTTGATAAGTTAAAAGAAACACAACTACCACCTATAGAAGAATTTTATTCAAGCTTAAATGGAGAAGGAATTTCAGAAGAAGATCTGGCACACGCGTTAAAAGTGTGGGATGTTTTTGGTTGCAAAACTATGTCTGATTATTTACAACTATACAATGAAACAGATGTTGTACTTTTAGCCGATGTTATGGAAAACTTTAGATTTTCTATGCATAAAGAATTTGGTTTAGATCCTGCTTGGTATTATACTTTACCTGGATATGGATGGGATGCTATGCTTAAGGTAAGCGAAATAAAATTAAAAAAACTTACTGATATTAATATGCTTAACTTTTTTGAAGCATCAAAAAGGGGTGGCACTTGCATGACAAGTATTAGACATTTTGAAGCAAACAATAAGTATATGGGTGATGAGTATGATTCAACTAAACCTAGTATATATGGGTTTTATATTGATAAAAACAGTCTTTATCCTTGGGCCATGAGTAAGCCTTTACCTGTAGGTGATTTTAAATGGATGACTAAAGAAGAATTAAATAACTGGGAAAAATATCCGTGTAGCCTGGAGGTTGATTTGGAGTATCCTAAAGATTTACATGATTTACATAATGAAATGCCTTTAGCAGCAGAAAAATTAAAGGTTAGTAAGGTAGAAAAGTTAATACCAAACTTAAATGATAAAGAAAAATATATACTTCATTATGAAGCTTTAAAGACTTACCAGAGATTAGGATTAAAAATTAAAAAAATACATCGTGGAATTAAATATCAAGAGAGTACCGCTATTAAAAAATATGTTGATAAGTGTGTGGCTTTAAGAACACAAGCAAAGAAGGATAAAAATAAATTTTTAGATAATTTATGGAAGTTAGCAATGAATTCTGTTTTTGGTAAAACCATGGAAAATATAAGAAATAGAGTAAACATAGAATTAGTTAATGGTGAAAATAGTGAACGATTTAAAAAGTTAACAGCAAAACATAACTTTCATAATCATACTATATTTGATGAAAATTTGGTTGCGGTACATATGAAAAAAACATGGATTAAATATGATAAGCCAATTTATTTAGGAGTAAGCATACTTGATATTAGCAAAACAACTATGTTAGAAGATTATTATAACTATTTTAAAAATAAATTTGGTGAAGATAAAGTATTTATGTGCTATACTGATACTGATAGTTATGTTTTAAAAATAGAAACTGAAGATTTGTATGAAGATTTAAAAGAGGATGCCGATGATTTGTTTGACTTTAGCAATTATCCAAAAAATCATCCATTATATAGTGATAAAAATTGTAATGTGTTAGGTAAATTTAAGGATGAAATGGAAGGAGATCTTTTAACTGGATTTGTAAGTCCTGGAGCAAAAACTTATGCTATGAAAAAATTAGTCTTAAAAAAGGATAAAGAAGGTAAAGCGGTAACCGATAAAGATGGTAAATTTATTTATATTAAGCCTATTGAAGCTAAAGATAAAGATGATAAACAAATTTATAAAACAAATGAGAAAGCAGAAACTAAAAAATGTAAAGGAGTTAAAAAGTCTGTAATAAAAAAAGACCTAAAATTTAAAACTTATAAAGATTGTTTGGATACTGAAAAAGATTTTTGTGTAACTATGGGAGGAATAAAAAGTAAACTTCATGAATTAACAACTATAAAAATGAATAAAATAGCATTAAGCTTTGAAGATGATAAAAAGGGTTTGATACTGAGGGATGGTAGTTATAGAACTTTATCATGGGGTCATTATAAGCTGACAGAATAAGCATAGGGAGCAAGACTAAAAATAAAAATAAATTTATTTAAATCATAAATTTATTTTTTTAATTTTTTCGTAAACCAAGTTTACGCAGGTTTATTTTTTCATAAGTTTGTTGAATGTATCAACCACGGTTTTTTTAGAGCAATTACCTCCTCTGGTGTTGTTATGGATGATTTCTCCAAATATTTCGTTTGGGTATGTTCGGGTATTATATTTTTTATATTTTTTTATCAACCCTTCAGCAGATAAATGCGAGTTCGCATAAGAAATGTTGTATGTTACCGTGTTAAGAATATCGAGACAATAATAGTGTCGTTTTATCTTAAAGCTGTGTTTATTAAATATCATCAGCGTGTAGCCCATCATAAAGTAAACAAAATAACTCTGTACAAAATCAGCATCTAAACACTTTCCGCATAGTAGTGGATGATTTATGGTGTATAGTGTTGATAACTCTGATACTGGAAAAAGGATTTTACTAATCAACCTAACATCTTTTGATAAGTTTATGATATTATGTTCTAGCTCTACAATTTCTGGATCCTTATCTTCTTCTTTAACAGAAGCAATGGTTCCGCTCACCGTGTTTATAAATTCTAGTAAGTTATAGAGTGGTGTAATCATTTGATCTGTAATGATGCCCTCGCTATGGAGCTGGGTAACCAGAGAATGAGTTTTAGGTCTGTATAATTCTTTGTTTCTAATGTTATCTTCAAAGTATACAACTTCGTTCATTTCAACGTCCATGTTTGTGTCTGTAAATCTCGTTTTGTCTTTACCTACGATGTGGTTTAATTTTTAATCTTTAAAATCAAAATTTTCATGTGAATACATAAATCATAAAATTTTAAAAATTTTTTTTTAATTTTTTCCCCCACTAACTCTTAAACCCGCTAGCCATTGCATGACGCGTTTGGTTGATGGGGGGTTTGGTGGTTAAGTGATGTAAGTGATTGTCTTGAGCAACTCATTGACTCAGTAACTCATTGACTCATTGACTCGGTAACTCAGTAACTCATTGACTCATTGACTCGGTATCTCAGATATCTGAAGCAATGATGCGTGATGATGAAATTTTTTTAAAATTAAATTTTTTTTTTTTTCGAAAATTTTTCATCTAGTAGGAGTGAGGGGTTGGAATGATATATTAATTGAATTAAAGGTAAAAGGATTAAGATAGAGGTTAGTTTGATTAAATTATGAATGCTTAATCTATTGGTTTGTTGGTTTATGATTTCATGAGCATGTGATTTAGAGAGAGGGCGTGTTACATGAAATTTTTGGTGAGAGTTAAGATAGAACATGAAATAAGCTTATTTTGTTGCATAAGGGGGGTGAGGGGGGTGAGGGGGGGTGAGCCAGATCAAGTGTTTTATATACTACTAGCGATCTCCTACATTCAAGCCCTGTGTGTTGCCGACAGAGCTACGCGACGCTCTGCTTTGAGGGAAATTTTCGATGGCAAGCCACACAATATTCTGAGTTATCAATGTCATTTTTTTAAATGGATATGAGCCATGCTTTGATAAAGGGGGATTTAATGCCCGTCCGTAATGCATGACACCAAGCAAGTCATCACAGAATTAGGGGCCCATGAAATCCATTTTAACCAACAACCGACTGTATTATAAGGTAGACTGGCCCTTTGACATACAGAAAATTGACCAATAACGAAAAGTTTCGGACCAGGCCCCCTTTTCACAAAGCAGGGCTTATATAATTTAAACATAAAATACGATGTATAAGGGTATAGAAAGCGAAGTATGTCATACAAGTTAGACCTCCCAGTTACGACCATGTACCAACCCAGTTTAGGCAAAGCTTAAAACCTAAACTCCTTTTTGATGAAAAAAAAAATCCACAAATGATTGAGGTTTACAACATTTCATGAACGGTACTGGTCATAAGTTTCCCAAACCTACTCAAACAGCTTTTCCAAAGTTCAAACTGTGTTAATTCAAGTTCGGTACAGAAAATCGTAAATTGATCACAAATTTGGTTTAATTTACCCTTTACCAAACGATCCCGCAGGAATCTTAGGAAGAAGTCTTTTTCAAAACATTGTATGAGAAGGAGATAAATGCCGGTTACCAGCATTTTATCCTTTCCCGCAGTGTTTTTCCCCCTTCAGAGAAGAATTTCATTATTTGAGTCAGAATAAATTTCTCGTAAAGCCTCGGTTACACCGGAACCGAATCAGCTGCGAATCCACCCGATTTTTTTAATTCGGGTGGATTCGGGAGCATTCTGCTCTCCCTACCCGAATGGGTGAAAATTCGGCAGGGATTCTGAAACATTCGTGGAGGGATTCGGCTTGTTTTGAAATGTTCAAAATCAGCCGAATACCCTAAAAAATGGTCCAGAATGTGGCCCCGACAAATTTCATTCGGGCTATATTCGGGCCATATTCGGATGGAATTCGGCCGGATTCGGCCGGATTCGGGGAGGCATTCGGGGCGTTCTAGGCAGATTCGGTGTTATTCGTATCGTATGGGGTGGAACGATCGAATCGTCTAGCCAAATCGACCCGACTAACAAGAATAGAGCCGAATCTGCCCGGAATGCCCCGAATAGCTCCCAGAATCCATCCGAAACGCCATCCGAATATAGAGCAGAATACAGGCGAATAAAGCCAAATAGGTCAGAATACAGCCGAATAGCAGACGAATAGCTCCGAATGAGGGGCCAGAATAACCCGAATAGCCCTGCGAATGTAGACAGATTGTGCAGGGATATCTCTGCCTCATTGTTCCTGTAGCATACAAAGAGATAAGATCTTTGTTTTTGCCATGCCTAAAAGTAAATCTAAGAACACCGACCTGCTGGTGCATTATCGTCATCGCCAGCATCACCGACTAAGCCATCGCTGATATCGCTGTCACTGTCTGTAGACATATCTATTGCAATTGCCTCGTTTTGCAAAATGTCACCCTCCAGCAGCAGTTGGGTAGCGATGAGAAGATTGTGATTTTCCATGGTGTATTCAGATCGAATGGCAAGGTGCATGTGAGATGCACACAGCTCCTGCACACCCATATATATACTTAGGAAAATCATGTTTTCTTTAATTCAGACATAATTCGGGTCCAAATTAAGCCAAAATCCAATGATTCTGTGGCGAATTCGGGTAATTCGGTGGCGTATTCGGTGCATTCGGCCATATTCGTCCCGATTCGGATCGACATTCGGGTCATTATTCTGGTGTAATCGGGGAATTCGGGCCATATTGGGCTCAATTCTGGTCACATTTGGCTCGATTCTGGCCTCTATTCGGATTGCCATTCGACTTTATTCGGGATGCCCAAAATCGATTCGGGTCAATTCTTGGCGATTCTGCTTAATTCGGGACCTAATCGGGACCTATTCGTCTCTGATTCAGGAAGCTCCCCGAATCAGAAACGAATAAGTTCCGAATCAACCGAATCCATCCGATTCAGCCCATATTCGGGCAGAATCGGTCCGAATTTATTCGGCAGAATTCGGTTCTGGTGTAACCCTGGCTTTAAGCGAAAGCTCTACTATGGACCAGTCCGAATTGTTGTCGTGTTGTAAGGAGTCGTGAGTAATAACAGTTTAACCCTTTCCCAAACAAGCCCTGGTTTTCACGTGTCTGCAGTACAAGTCTTTTGAAAACACTGTGGGAAAAGGAGAAATTGCTCGTAACGAGCAATTTCTCCTTTTCCCACAGTGTTTTCTACCCTTTTTGATAACTTTCTGCCATTTTCATCAAATTTAAAATTGTCGTCTGCAAACTCTTTCAATTTGGACCAGTCCAAAATTTGTCGTTTGGGAAAGGGTTAATGCACCATTATAACGCTTTTCCAAACGACCATGTGTTTTAACGACCCTAAAAGAATCAGGAATACAATGTGGAAAAGGGAGAAAATGCTGGTTACTAGCATTTTTTCCTTTCCCCTCCATTTTTTTCTAACCTTTCAAAGACCACTCCCACCTTAAGTCGCATTCATTTTGTCGTCTACAACGGTTTCGACGCGGAAAAGTCTAAAATTTTATCTTCCGGTAAAGATTTAAAATTTTCACAGGCCATTGTTGTAAATAGCTAGTGCAATTTACACCTAGTAAATTATATCCTATCACAGTATGTAAACGTTTAGACAGGTACATGTGCGAAGTTTTTAGGGCATGACCTGAATAATAGTTCTTGACTTTTTTTTTCCCTGCCATGCATAGTACTGAATAAGTACACGTAAATCTTTTCACAAATTATTAATAAACTCTCCCTCACATTTTTGGAATTCTGTGCCTACCAGTTTTACACAGCCATTACCTACAAAATCATGAAAAGACCCCACCCCCCCTACAAAAAGCCCCACTTGATCGATAGCTTTTCAAAAAATAAGTGGAAAACCCAACAACTGTGAATGATTTTGGACCGTACCGATATCTTTTGAATGGAAAATATATTTTTCATCGGGACCTTAAAGTTCCCTACCTTCTGCAGACGTCTATCTTTGTCTTGCCATAGTTGAAACAATGCAACAGAGGGAGATATTGTTCTCCCTTTACAACAATGTTTTAACATGTACTCGTATTCATGTCTATGACAAACCCGAACTCTTTCGTCGAAAAAATAATCGTGCCGTCTTTAAATGAATAGCTAAAGTACTACATTCCGCTGGAAATCAGACAGATTTTTCTGTTTTAGAGGCTTGATTGAAAAGGCGGACGGTAAAGATCCACGATCAGACTGAACGTTGTGTGCAGTCTGATATAGATCTATGCCGTCCGCACAAGTTCTTTTTTTGCCCATATGGCTCTGACAGGGTTTATGTTGGTTATCAATATGAGCTATGCTCTGTGAAAGTGGAGGGGGGGGGGGGAGGGGGGCTTAATGCATCTGGAAAAGCATCGCCTCAGCTCAGCCTGCACAGACCGTGCAGACTGACCTGGGCCAAAACTTTTCGCTAATTGTCAATTTTTCTACGCGTCAAAGGATCATTCTACCTCAAGATTCAGTTGTTTGTTTAACCCTTTCCCAAACAAGCCCTGGTTTTCGCGTGTCTGCAGTACAAGTCTTTTGAAAACACGGTGGGAAAAGGAGAAATTGCTCGTAACGAGCAATTTCTCCTTTTCCCACAGTGTTTTCTACCCTTTTGGAGAACTTTCTATCATTTTCATCAAATTTAAAATTGTCGTCTGCAAACTCTTTCAAATTGGACCAGTCTAAATTTATCGTTTTGGAAAGGGTTAAAAAAGGGGACTCATAATTATGTGATGTCTTGTATTACGGACGTTTATAGAGTTTTAATTCTTCCATAGATTTCTCTTTTTTCACGTATATTACGTAAAATTTTATGCTGAATACAAAAAGAAAAAGAAAATGATATGTTTTTGAATTCGTTTTCTTGTGAAATGCCTGTTTTCATGATAACAGTATACCCTCAAATTCTAAAAATTGTGACTTTTGCTTAAAAATGATTATAACATTGCCAGACAGCTTTAATTTTATAATTTATGTAAAATCGGAGCTAAATGTTTGTATATCCTTGTCTAAAATTCAGAAACTTTGAATTCCATTGATAGTTTTGTCAGAAAGGGTCATTTTTCAGCAATTTTGTATTCACAAAAATGCCGAAAAAAATTAAGAGTTATGCAAGTAAAAACTGAGTTATCAAAAATACCCTTCCATAAATTTTGTCCAATTTTTTATTGTATAGAATCCTTGAAGTATCTTCGATTCAAATTTGACAAAAAAAAAAGAATAGGATTTCGTGTTCAGATTTTCACAAAATTAAAGTTTTCATGACCATAAAACAATTTTATGCAAAAATTCCCAGTTTTACTAAAAACTGACTATTAGTAAACACAATAAAACATTTGATACGTCAAATTTAAGTGACAGATCACCTATTATCAAAGACCACCCAGAAGTGAAGATTTGTTCGGGTAAACATGCCAAATTTTCAAATTTACTTTGAACTGGTCTCGTAAAATGCTTGAAGTATGTAAAGCTGGTTATTATATGCATTACTTAACATCAGGTAAGTACGAGTATATCCCTGGATAAAAAAAACCCCAACACTTTACCCTTTCTGCGTCATAGGCGAAAACGGAGGGTCTAGTGGACTACATAGATTAAGACCAGACTGCATTGAATGTGAAGTCTGATTTTGGATCTATACCAACCGCATGTCAAGTCAAGTCTGTAGGCTAACAATTCGACGTAGGCTACTAATTCGACGACCATTTTTCCATGGCTCGTTCGACGATTATGATATCTCACCGCGAGAATACGTTTCTGTACACTTTGCATCAGAAGAAGTGGGTGGGGAACTGACAGTGACCTGCGTTTCTTCTGCCTCGTTAGTTGCATTTAGTCGGTATTTCTTGTAGTATCATTTCTTGGAACTGCAGACTGAACCCTTGAAATACGGTCTAACTTAGATTTCCTCGCAAAATGTCCCTTAAAGCGAAACATGCTCACGCTATTTATGATTTCGCGCCGTACAATGAAACTATCCGAGTACTGCTAACAATTTCCCTCGTGAAGAGTCAAATATCGTCCTTTATACTAATATATCTTCTTAGTGCTCCAGATTTGAATTGAAAAAAAAATGAGATCATTCAAAAGGACGAACACGCCTGGACGAACAAGCCCGGACGAACAAGCTTGGGCGAACAAGCACGGGGACGACAAAGCTCGTTCACATGCGCACTTGGTTGCGCAAAAAAGAACTCCCGAAAACGTTCTTAAGCCCTGTTTTCACACAGAGTGTCGCTCATATCTTATACATTTGAAGTATGTGTCCAAAGTCCTCTTTGTTGCAGAATCCCCTTGGTTTCTCTGACCGTGGATGTTAACTTCAGAGTAGGGTCCTTCGTGGCTCAGTGGTGAAAGTACGGGATTTGTAAAGAAACGGGTTCGATCCTCACGCCAAGCCCTGTGCTTTTCATGAAAGAGTCCTTGCATGGGCATATCTCTTCAGATACACAGCCTAATACTGTTGGAGCTCAGGCCATACGTGAACAAGTGAGTTATCGCCATGATATGGCTGGAATAATGTCGATAGCGGCGTAAATAGCCATTTAGCCAATCAAAAATCTCGGTAAGCTTAAGGACAGTATAAAACGAAGTACATGATTCTTTTCAACAATCTTACACTAAGAATGCTTGTATTCACCACTCCTGACATCAGAATTGCTTTTAAAACCTACCCTTTCTCATTATTTCTGATTTTCACCATGGCCAATTTGAAACAATAGCTAGGCGAACTCTGTACATTGACCTTTATAGATCATATAAGGGTTTTACACCAATGTGCCTTTTCAGACTATTCTATTCTATGTCGTATACATCCCTCTACTAGACTGGAGTACCACTTTTTCAGTGTTGGTTTGATAATCTCAATTTGAAGATTTTTTAAATCAGAATTAGTTAATCATTCAACATTCAGCTTTCAAACTGTGATGTGACATACACGTGCTTAATGTTATATAAACACATATCTGACAGGCGCAGATTGTAAGAGAGAAAGAGTCGGAGAGAAAGAGTCGGAAACATGGAAATCCGGGTACAAGACCCAAGCTCTTTTTCGAGTAGGTCTCCTTGGTCTTTTTACATGCTCAGTGTAACGCACGGATACATGCGAGGCTATCTCTAGATTTCTAACCAGTTCACCTCTTGTTTGGAGGGAAACATAAAGTGTCTCTGAAAAACATCCTACTAGACCGGGCATCAAACCCCAGACCTTCGGACTGGTAGTTCAACGTGCTAACCATTAGACCACCGCGCCACCCATCACCTGTCTTTAGTAACGGTGTTCGACAATAGACAAATAAAAGTTTCGGCATTCCGTAATAGACCCGCGGAGCTCCAAAGGCCTGCGATAAACACTGTGTCGATACAGTATGTGTGTGAAAGCAGCCAGTGGCTTGGGGAGTATGTCATGCGCAGTACTATTAAATGAAATACCGCTTAAAACATTGATAAACCTTAACACTTTCAGCGTCAAATATCAAAATCTCGATTTCTTTCCACGGCTGAATATACCCGTACAAACCAATGTATGGTATATTTTTGTATAATTGGCTTAACTTAACAAGCGAACAGTGTAGATCCAAGATCAGACTGCACGTGTTGTGCGGTCTGATTTTGATCTATGCCGTACGCAAAAAAAACCCCCTTAATTTTCGTCTTTGTTCCTGAAATGTATAAACAAACACACGCACACGAAAAAGTAGCTAAAATATTCTGTAGAGCAATAGGTTAGTCACAATTCATTGAGGAAACTTGAAGTCGTAATTTATATAATCCTTTATTAGGTAAAAGAATTGATTGTGTGAATATTGATGTTCATAAAGAGCTCTGTGTGAAAAATCGTTTTAATCAAACGTTTTGAATATTAATTGGAATTCGAGACAGGATATTGAAACGGCTGGGTTTTCATTCTTATCTACAAAATCAATCTCTCAGTTTACATAATATACTTTACCTCCTAGGCTGCTGAGTACTAGTCAACAAGTTTTTGCGAACAATGTAGATTCAGACCAGACTGCATGGAACGTGCACTGTCCAATATGGTGAGATTTTTCAGCTGAAAGAACTTTATGATAACAAATGCGGGTTTTTGCTAATGGATATTTTCTTGTAAACTTGGTAGTTGAGCAGATTACATACAGATACATACTTACAGCCAGACAGCAAAAATGCTATAGAAATTTGATAGACTGTAGAATGGTTCAAAATTTAGCCGGGTGTGTAAATATAGATACACTGCCGATAAATAAAAGTAAGGGATAAATACATATATCGGAAACCGTCGATTAAAAACCAGAAACATCACAACGGTGATTTCTTTGATGGTCCCAAGAAAATGAAATGCGGTTTCCATGGGTCGCAATCTATGCAGCCTTGCAACCATCAGGGGCAACATTTGGCATGAAAATACAGGAATGCTTATCGGCTGATAAAGAAAAGATGAATTGGGTTAAAAATCACTGAAAATGGGTATACATGCACATGTACCTTTAACGGTAATGGTATTTTTCGCTGGTTTAGATGGAGCCCTTCTCTGCTTCCAATGGTATTTCAGTCATACCGAGAAACTGAGATCTCGAAAACAATATGCCATATAAATAAAGTGTCGTTTTCATAATCGCTCCATTTTTCACATTGTTTTAGCGAGCTTTGGCAAGTGATATGTGTTAAAATGGAGTGGTACTGCATGGTTCAGTGGTGAAGGTATTGGATTGCATTGCGTTGCCCCAGGTTCGATCCTCTTGGCTTTTCATGGGAGTGTCCTTGAACAAAACAGCATCGCGCCCCAGGCCGTAGTAATACTTCTGAGACCCCGGATATACATGAATAAGTGAAATGTTGCCGTGATATGACTGAACTAATGTTGAGAGCGGTGTAACAGTACTAAGCCTAATCAATCGAATTGTTAAATGCGAACCAGTATATTTTGCAAATTTATGGTAAACAAGCGATGCATTTTGTGTGCTGATGCATATTCTGATCTTGAATCTACTCTGTACGACTCTTTAATTCTTTTCCAAACAAGCCCTGGTTTTCACGTGTCTGCAGTATAAGTCTTTTGAAAACACTGTGGGAAAAGGAGAAATTGCTCGTAACGAGCAATTTCTCCTTTTCCCACAGTGTTTTCTACCCTTTTTGAGAACTTTCTGCCATTTTCATCAAATTTAAAATTGTCGTCTGCAAACTCTTTCAATTTGGACCAGTCCGAAATTTGTCGTTTGGGAAAGGGTTAAGCTCAAGGCAGGCTTGAAATTGCAATATGGGTTTTTTATTGACCGAAAATGGACGCTTCATTCACAATGGTGTACCCTTTAGGCAAGGCACTGCAGAGATCCAGACTGGTATCACACGGTAAGAGACACTACAAAAGGGCACATGGAAGGAATGAAACAGTATTAACCCTTAACCTGCTAAATAATTTAAATGAAACTTTCGAGCAGACAGTATACACTCGAATTTCGCTATTTCAAAGTTATTCGTGGGGGGGGGGGGGGGGGGGGGGGGGGTATCTCCTTATCGGACCATGTAGGTCCAAGATCAGACTGCACGTTCTATGCATTCTGATCTTGATCTACATTGTCGGCAAAATTCTTCAAGTCGTGCTTAGCAGCCTAAGATTCAACATTTGGCGTAAATCTCATTTCAGCAAACCAACAAACCCGAAAAGACAGTGATATACAGCCTAAGATGCAATTTAACCCTGTCAGCGGCATAAGTAAAAACACTAGCTTTTGCCGGCGGACTAGATCAAGGTCAGACTGCAAATAAAGTGCAGCTTGATCTTCAGTCTATACCGTCCACTTCTTCAAAATTAACCCTGTACCACAAAATCCCGACTTTTAACGACCCTAAGAAAGAAATCTTTTGAAAACATTGTTGGAAAAGGAGAAAATGCTGGTAACCAGCATTTTCTCCTTTTCCCACAATGTTTTCTACATTTATTTTGTCGTCTGCAATTGCTTTCAATTTGGACAGGTCTACACGTTTATCGTTTGGTAATATTTGAGCCATAATATTAGTATGCCTCCACAATAGCCAAATTTATTTTAAACGAGGTATACTGGTCCTTGGACAAACAGAAAATTGACTAATAGCGAAAAGTTTCGGCCCAGGTCAGCCTGCGCGGACTGCGCAGGCTGACCTGGGTCGATACTTTTCGCAGATGCATTAAGCCCCCTGTTCACAGAGCATGACTCAAATATTTAGTTCAGATTCAATCCACTTTAAAGAGAATCTTTATTTATTTCATCTGATCGTTAAGCCTCTTCAGTTTATTGACTGTTTTAATCAATTGAAATGGGTACTTAAACAATTTTGTCAGTTTTATGAGCTTTTTGTATAAACCCCTTTCATAGGTTTATGTAGACGAACAACCGAACACCAGATCAGAATAGGGAGCAGGCTGATTGACGGATTGATTGGATTGGAGTTTAACGCCGTTTTAACAGCTTAGGTCATATCACGGCGGTCAGTGCATCTACGCATGTGTTTCCTGGCTTTCTCACAACAGTACTGGCACAACTTTCTTTCCAAGTCACTGACTACTTTTCTTACTTGCATCAGAGGTTAGAGGCGATAAATCGGCGGAAAGAAAGTTTGCCTCAACCGGGTATCGAACTCAAAACCACCAGGCCACGAATCAGATACGCTAACCACTGAGCTACCCGGGCGGGCAATAGGGAGCGGGACGGGGACGACTTATATAACGGAATGTGGCAGTAAACAACATTTGAAAACAATTTGGGAAAGGGAGCAAGTTGTTTTCATTTATGGTGTAAGATGCCTTCCAATTTCTAGAAAATCTGTCCTTTTGTTTTTGGAATTTGTATTTTGGTAGGAATAACAAGAGGGTCATGATGGTCCTGTACCTTTCCACTTGCTTTTAAATCTTTACCGTAGCTTTTTGAAAATGTTGTTTGAAAAGGAGAAAATGCTGGTAACCAGCATTTTCTCCTTTTCCCACAATGTTTTCTACCCTTCCCAAAACAAATTTCAATTTTTAGTCACATTTATGCTGTCGTCTGCAAATGCTTTCAATTTGGACGAGTCTAAGATTTTGTCGTTTGGTAAAGAGTTAAATAAATGTTCGTTCAATTAATTTGCACCGACAGAAACATTTAACCTATTAAACCATAATGAAGGCTGTATGGCGATAAACTTTCACAGAGAAAATAGCCTAGTTCACCCCCCCCCCCCCCCAAAAAAAAAAGTCTTTTCTTTTTCTCGTGCCAAGGTTACGTCAGTGAATACAAGCAGGTCTAATCATTCATTCATCATAATCATACGTATCGGTCATACACCAATGAACTCTAATAAAGAGTACTTTGACAAGAAGATTCCTCCAAAAATGGTACAAGAAGTTTTTTTTTTTTATGGCATGAATGGGAAAGTTTGAAACATAACAAAAAAAAATTAGAATGATACAAATCTCATTTTATGTTGAATATTCATTTCATCTGATCATAACCACTAACATCAAAGTAAATCATCGTCACTAAAAACTGAACATTTTTTATCCAAAAAAAAAAAGAAAACACCGCAATATTCATACGACAGTGCAGTTTTATAATCACGGTAGATAAATAGCTGTAAAGTACATATATCTGAAAATGTAAATACGAGTTATTTACCTTGACCAGTAAATAAACTTAACTCATAAAGCCTGTTATGGACTATGATTAAGTCATGCCAACAGAGGCCATGTTCTTTTCAGATCAAGATCCTGTCAAGAAATCTAAGACTGGTCGAGCATTTAAGCCAAATTGTAGAGAATTCCAACCAGTCGTTTTGGAGAAAATAAAGATTTTTTAAAGATTTTCATTTTTCAGTTTTGTTTCCAGATCAACAAGAGTTTTGAATGGAATCAAATGCTTTTATGACGTTCTGATAAACACCATGGCATAATTATTTTCTGTGAAGTTTAGTCAAAATTGTCTGCTTCTTAATTGCGAGTTTCAACCAAGAAAAGCATGTTTGAAATGAAAGTTAACGAACAGGGAGACGCATGCATACGCGGACACGCGACGGACACAGGGCCATGACAAAAGCTCGCTGGCATACGGCCAGTGGAGCTGAAAATCTATTCTAAATCAATAAGTAAACTGTTTCTGTGCCAAAGAAGACAAAAAGGTGAGCTTTTGCAGACAGCGTCGATCAAAATCAGGCTGCACACAATGTGATGGCTGATCTTGGATTTATACCGTCCGCTTGTTTACGTAGGCTTGTAAGGTTAGGTCCCATTCGAGGGTATTTTCAGTCGTCGAAAGTGGTCGAATTTATATATTTTGTGCTTAAAGAGTTAAATGAATATCTGTACGTCTTTACTGTAGGTAGCTTTTGGAAAGACTGGTTGAAAAGGAACAGTTAGTTGCTAAACACAGCTGCTACGGTTCCGACATGTCGATACTACTGCGAAGCCTCAAGAGATTCTAACACAGCTTTCTCAATCCCGGTACTTGAAGATGAATAACGAATCATCAATTAAACTTTTACTAAACGACAAAATTTTTAAGGTTTTTCGAAATTGAAAGAATTTGCAGCTGAGAAATTAAACGTTGAGATCAAAACTATAATTGAACCATCCTTTGTGAAAAGGGGGCTTAATGCATCATGCGAAAAGTATCGAGCCAGGTCAGCCTGTGCAGTCTTCGCAGGCTGACCTGGGCCGAAACTTTTCGCTGTTGGTAAATTTTTTATATGTCAAAGGACCAGTCTACCTCATAATTAAGTCAATTGTTTGTCAAAATGGGCTTTATGGATCCATGATCATGTGATGACTTGCTTGGTGTCATGCATCACAGAAATGCACCAAGCCCCCTTTTGCCAGAGCACGGCTTATATGTTGATATCCATCTCGTATGTCGAAAAATAACGAAGGCTTCCCGAAACTTTACAAATCTTATTGCAACAGTGGCTATAACAGCGAATCTGCGTCTCAGAGGCAATTGTGTTGGATTAATAATTAGGGAACCAATGTTTGATACCTGCTCGCGGCGTCCGTTATGTGGGCATTAGGAAAGGCACTAGTATTTTGTGAACCCCACAGGAAACCATATGTTAGGAAGTCTTTGCAGTGCTTTGAATGAAATACTTTCCTTAACCAAGGCCTCCAACTCAAGCTTTCTATGTATACTAAAAGTATTGTAAAGCCAAGGTAAAACACGAAAAAGTAAGTTGTCGGCCTGATATGACCAAATAATGTTGAAAGCGTTGTAAGATACCATGAAATTAATCGATATATCGATATTTCATTTGTAAAAACTATCAGTTGATATATTCGTATTGCATACTGTGGTATGTCGTTTGACGTTCATTACCTTCTGTGGAATGATTTTTATTTTATTCCCTACCTATAGGCTACTTATCGCTTTATCAATCAATCCCGTAGTTTTAGCTGCCCAGAGCTAGAAGGCTTTAAACACACCATGGAAAATATGCATTTAACGAGAATTTTCTCCTTCTCCCAAAAAGGTTTCTACCTTGTTTACGGAAAATCTCATCATTTCAGCCATATTCAAGTTGTTGCCTGAAAATACTTTCAATATGGGCGAGTCTAAGTTTGTTTCGTCTGGTAAAGAGTTAACCCTTATCCTGCTAAATAACTTAAATAAAAATTTCAAGCCAATAGTGAAAACCCGAATAATGTTATTTCAAACTTATTTTTTGGAGAAAAATATCTCCTTATCGGATAGTGTAGATCCAGGATCAGACTGCATGTTCTGTGTAGTCTGATGTTGATCTCCATCGTCCGCAAAAGGTCAGTGAGTCGCGTTTAGCAGCTTAAAGGTTAAGTCCAGGCGGTAGATAAACTGCTGCAAATCTTTTTGCTGCTATCTCTGTTTACATAGGAGTCGTTCAATAAAAGCGATACATGACTTTCTGCCGATAAGAGCAGAGAAGTTCGGAATGAATATGATCAAATAACTACGGTGCACTGAGATGGCCATGGTGATTTTTACCGCGAGCCTTTACAATTTAAACACAATTTAAGTAGGGGAAAAATATGTACTGTAAAAGAGTTCCCAATTCGGATTTCGTAACACACATGCACTGCAAAATAGAATTTTGTTCATAAGCTGTAGCTAAACGATGAAATAAACATGAACCTACATATAGACATAGCAAAGCACGTCTCTTGGGTTGAACTAAATGTTCAGGTCGCAGACCTCAGTCCAGGAAATGTATATTTCACTTCCTGTCGTGAACTCGACCTGTATATATGTGCATATTTTTGTTACTATTCTTGGGACTCACAGTCTTTTAAGAGTATTTTGGTGAAAGTCAGAAAACAAAAGTGTTTTTGTCTTTAAATGCGTATGAGAGATGCCATGACTGCTCAAAAATGAACGCTTAAGTGTTGTCGGCATGCTTGAAACAGGGTGAACACAAACTTAAGTTGCTAGGCGGTTTGATGTGCCCAAATAGAGACACTGTATATACACTCTCTCTAGAGACGCTGCCATTATGACAGGCTACACCGATAAATTTTGTGCGATCTATGCGGAATCGGTGCGCGGAATGGGTTGCAGCAAACGGCGGACACACAAGAGGTTGATTTGGACTCAACGTTTTGGTGTCACATCATATGACAGGCTGTAGTGCCTGTGGATGTTATCTCAGTGGTAGTTCTTAATAATCAGTTTCTTCAATCTTTGAATGCTGAATTCAGTTCAATGAATCGTTACTTACCTTTCCAATAAATGTATACGCGTATTATGGAATGCACAGGTACTTTTTTTTTCAATAATACATAGTTCTTTTCTCATAAGAAAAACAGATTGGCCATACATTAGGATATCTAACTTTTAAACTGCTGAAAAGCTTAAATAAGATTTCCCAGCGGGTAGTAAAATCTCAAAAATTGCGATTTAAATATCTTTATTGCTGGAAAAATCTCAGAGTACCGGACAGTGTAGTTCCAAGGTCAGACTGTACGTTTTCTGCAGTCTGATCTTGATCTACACGGTCCGCCAAAGTGCGAAGAGTCGGACCTAGCAGCCTAAGGGTTAAAGGAAGCTGCAATAGGACAAAAGGTCTCGCCATCAGTCAAGGTCCTCCTTGACGTGGTGGTTACTGCATTGGAATTAAAGTCAGGAAATTCCTGTTCGATCCCCGCTAACCATGTAGGTTACTTGGTGTTTTACGTTGGCAAAGCCCCAGTCAATGGCTGGCAAAAAATATGAAAAGACGTGAAAAAGGGAGATGTTGCCTGAATTACTATTGAAATCATCACCCAAGGGGTGGGCTAGAGCAATCTGTTTAGAACATCCGACAGTTTATCAGCGAGAGAAAAAAAAAAATGCAACATTTTATTTTCATGTTAAAAAGTAAGAGTTGTGAGATAACAAAAAAGCATTTGTTCTTTCTCCCACATTTTTCAAAGATTAATCTCGTCATTTTAGACACGTTTACTCTCTTGTCTGCAAAACTGTTTCGTTTGTTTTCTTCTTGACGCACATAGTTTTGTTGTCTGGCAACAGTTAAAGCTCAATGCCTCCCATTAAAGAGAGGATATTTTTTTTTCCGGTAAAAGATCAAAATTTATTTCATCGAGTGGCATAGCCACAAGTGAAAATATTACCGTATGATGTTCACGAGATGAAATAAATTTCGATCTTTCAACGGAAAAGAAAACAAATATTCTATTTATTTTGTGCTTCTAATCCCCTTTTATGTTGGGACTTGTAAAGTACAGGGGAGCTCTCGGTATTTCCGTACCAGTGAGTTCATAAATCGGTAAATTCACTCTGCGAAACGGTAAAATTATCAAACCGTAATCCACCATTGTTTCCATATAAACTACCTAAAAGCATGGAATAAATGGTTTTCTTCAAATACATTCTGTCTACAGAAAGTTTTATACAAGATTGACGGGAAAAAAAAAAAAACTATTTATTATCTAGAACAATATAGAATAAAATATTTTTAAAATGAAACTTAAACGGGAAAACGACTGTGGCTTTATCGTCTCTGTCTTGGTCCAGTTGGTACACCGTACATCTGTCCACCCGAGCAGTTATGTACAATAAACAGTTTTTCCTGGATACGATACCTTCGAAAATTGTTTGGATGTATCATGACTTGCAATAACATTTATCAGTAACCATATGTCTTATACTGGTTTTTTTCTGTTTGCAGCGTTCGAATGGGATGATCTGAATTATCCCTTAAGCTGTTAAGCGCGACTTTTTGCGGACCGTATAGATCAAGATCAGACTGCACAGAACGTGCAATCCGATCTTGGATCTACCCTTTCCGATTAGAGGATATTTTTCTCCAAAAAGTTAACTTGAAGTACAGAGCTACTGATAGAGGGAGTGATTTTGATTTCAAAAGTGAAAATATTAATTATTTTTCACTAAACCCTATGTTATGGGTATTCATTAGAATCGTCTCATCGAGACGATTCTAATGAGTACCCACAACATAGGGTTTGGAAGAGAAATAATGGATTTAGAATACCATCACTCCCCCTCATCTGGAGCTCTGTTGAAGTAACATTATTCGGGTTTTTACTATAGGCTTGAAAGTTTTATTTAACTTATATAGCAGGATAAGGATAAATGCTGAAACTGCAGCAAAACAAAAAGTAAATGCTGTACTTCATAGATGAGTTCTATTTTTTTAATTCAATATTCCGAAATATATCGAAATTGGAGTTTAGACGATAAGCGAGGTGTTTCATTCATACGCATACATGTGGACTGTCAGAGGTTTGTTTTTTTCTTTCCTTTCCTTTCATTTGAACCATGTTCTGTGAAAAGGGGGCTTAGTACATCTGCAAAAAAGTATAGACCATTGTAAGCCTGCGCAGTCCGCGCAGGCTGACATGGGTCTAAACCTTTTGGTCTTTGTAACTTTTCTGCATGTCCAAGGACTAGATCCAGTCCACTCTCTTGCACTACGGATCATTCCCATTCACCTCTGTAGTTGGCTCAGAAAGTAGTCCGTCATCACGTGATATTTTCGTCGCACGACCATAACTCAAACACAAACGCCGGTGAAAGAAAGACCAATCGATTGTTTTGTGTGATGTTCAAACAGCATACGGCCAATCAGACTTAGTGGTAGGAAATGTGAAAAAGAGGGATTTTCTGAAAAGCTTAAATGTCTTTTAAAGGACGATAACTTGTTTTTTAATTTTGTTTAAATTGTCATCATTCATGGGCGCAGCCATTTTTTTTACAATTGGTGTAAGATTCTGATCAGTAAAGAAGCTTGAAAAAATAGTTCCATTGTATACAGGTAACTTCATCAGTTTGAATGCACCTATAATGTATCCGGAATCATATTTCCTCTGTCTACTTTAATATGTTACACATGAAACAGTTAAACAGTAACAAAACATGTTTTCCTCGGTTTGACAAGATTCTTGTCATTTAGCCCGTTGCAGAGATGTATGGTGAGAGTAACGAACGACAACTCTGCTCGGAGACTGGATCCAGTCGATTGTCAGACAAAATAGATTTTATAGATCTACAATCATGTGATGATTTGCTTGGTATAATGCATCACCGAGATTCTTTAAGCCCCCTGTTGCTAGAGCATGGCCCATTTATTTTCAAATAAACCGCAATGAAGAAATTCGTATTTATAAAAGTTTCAATAACTTATTACCTTCTCCCGACAATAAAGCAGTCTTGGTGGGGGAAAAGTTTCACAAAGACAATGTATTGCTATTTCAAGGCTTCTTGAGCATAATATCTTTATGCGCGCTGGCATGGCAAACGGGGGTTTAATGCATCTCCATAGTAAAAAATACCAAGCAAGTTACTATATAATTATACATCCATAAAATCTATTTAAATCTTCACCAAACGACAAAGTTTTAGACTTGTCCAAATTGAAAGCATTTGCAGACGACAAAATAAACGGAGCTCAAAAATTGAAATTTGTTTTGGGAATGATGGAAAACATTGTGGGAAAAGGAGAAAATGCTGGTTACCAGCATTTTCTCCTTTTCCCACATTGTTTTCAAAAGGCTTTTTCCACAAGGTCGTTAAAACTCGGGACTATGTGGTAAAGGGTTAATCTAACAAACGACTGAATCTGGGGGTAGACATGGTGCTTTAACAGGCAGAAGATTTACAAATACCAAAATGTTTCGACCTATGTCAGCCTTCGCGGGCTGTGCAGGCTTACCTTGGTCGATTCTTTGTGGATGGAATGGCTTAAACCCCCTTTTCACAGAGCATGGCTCATACATGATATACCATGTGTTTCCAAGAGTAGGACCAATGCTTATTAAAGTTGAAGCATGCTGAACTGTACCCACACTCAAACTGTAAGCCTCAAAAATGCTTCAAACGGTACTTAACCCTTTAGCAAACGACAAAATTTTAGACTGGTCCAAATTCAAATTATCTGCAGACGACAAAATAAAATGATACTCAAATGATAAGATTTATATCAGAAAGGGTAGAAAACAATGTTGGAAAAGGAGAAAATGCTGGTTAACAGCATTTTCTTCTTTTCCCACAATGTTTTCAAAGGGCATTCTTTTTCAGGGTTGTTAAAACTCGGGATGGTGTGGTTTTAATTTAAGTTATCCCTGTGCTGTGCAATGAATTAGGCTTATATCAGTTTGAAGAATCACACTAAGCTTAGTTCAGCAAGAGAAGCGTTTGATGTATTTTTAAGTGGCTCTCACACTCTGTCCAATTGTGGTGTTTGACCGTGATCTATGATGTCCACAAAAACAACTAACCTTTGTGTTTTGCTCGCCCAGGGTTCACTGTTAGGTTGTTGAGCGCGACTGGGCGCGCTTTTGCGAACAGTGTAGATTAAGATCAGGCTGCTCAGAAAGTGCACTCTGGTGTTGGATCTGCACTATCCGATATAGTCAGATTTTAATTGCGAAGAAGTGGTTAGTCGCATTACTATTCACATGGTCTTTCTATTCAAGATTACTTATGACTGGAAGTTTCCGTTTAATTTTCCATTTAAGTTTCAAGAAATAACCCACTACCAATAGACAACAAGTTAGACTTGCCGGCGAAAAATTCAATGTAGCTAAGGACGGAATGATTGCTATCTTAAAAATGGTAGAAAACATTTTTGGAGAAGGAGAAGATGCTGGCATTTTCTCCATTTCCAACGATGTTTTCAAAAGACTTTCTCCAGGGTCGTGAAAACAAGCCTTGTTCCGGGATTGGTTGTAGAGGATTAATGAACTCACTTTAGCCTGGGTTTCAGTTCGATCACCCCCTCCCCCTTTTTTATGTATATATACTGAACAAAATAAGTAACTTTCGCCGTGTTTAAGTGCAGATATACGTAAATATGAAAAGAAGGGTTAAATTATTTTTACTTGTCTTCCAAGAGTATTTCAATGTGAATTTGTGTGTAAAATTTTATCGCTCTATGTTCACGGAAAACTGATGAAATGGTTAATTAAATGCGGTAGGGGTCGAAGACCAAAATCACACATTAATACCGGGTATGGCCACCTTGAGCATCGAGTACTGCCTGGCATTGTTGGCGAGTAGAACCGACAAAAGTGTTGATTTCTACCCGTGGAATGTTATTCCACTCCTGGATTAAGGCTTGTGTTAGTTCATTGATGTTCGACGGTGGAATATGGCGACGTCTAACACGCTGGTCCAAGTTATCCCACAGGTGTTCGATGGGATTCAGATCTGGACTTTTGGCGGGCCAATCATTAACGAAAGCAATATTATTCGCCCTGAGCAAATCCACAGTATCTCTAGCTGTATGGCTTATGGCATTATCGTGTTGGAACGGAGTGATATTGGCATTATTTTGAAAAAGTGGGATGACGTGCCTCGAAAGAATCTCATCTCGGTAGCGTTGGGCATTCAAATTCCCACCGATCACGACAAGAGGTGTGCGATAACAATGCGCAATGCCTGTCCAGACCAAGACGGAACCTGTGCCCCAGAAACGAACTCGTTCAAGTACACAAGAGTCGGCATAACGTTCATTTCTTCTACGGTATACACGAACCCTGCCATCACTTCGATGAATGGAAAATCTCGACTCGTTGGAGAAAAGAACGCTATTCCATTGTTTTCTTATCCAGCGATGGTGTGTACGTGCCCAGTTAATACGATTTACACGGTGACGTCGAGTCAATACACAGCCAACGTAAAGACCACCTTCACGCAGACGATTGCGTACAGTTTGGGCAGATATTCGGCTGTTATGTGTACCAGGGGTTTTAGCAGCAGCGGCAGTGGCAGTTTGAAAACGATTGTGTAGGTTTGTGTTCATGATATAGCGGTCTCGACCAGGCATCGTGACGTACTGACGTCCACTTCGTGGTAAATCTTCCAGGTTTAACGTTTTCTCGTTTGTGTAATGCGTACAGTTTAGTTATAATTGGTTTTATTTGACACATAATCGTTCAACCGAACATATGTAGGGCATTGGACATGTTGATTTCGTTTCGTTACTTTAAAAAAAATATGCATAGAAATCGGAAGTTTCTTTTTTGGTTCGGTATATATATTCGAACGTTACTTTGTCAAAAATAAGCCTCATTGACAAAGTAACGTCCGAATATATTAAAGGAAAAAAATGATCGGGCTGGAACCCAGGCTAGGCTCATGTAATAATTACAGAACCGATTTTAACAGTTTCGCCGTCGATCTCTACAGAGCGTGAAAGGAAACTACGTCATGGAGTGATTAAAAATATTATTACCGCATGGACCCAGGCTTGTCCAACCCAAAATTCTAGAATTCCATTCAGTTATAAGAAACGTGAGCTCTATTAAACGTCATCCTATTGAAAGAAGCATGCACTTATTAATTACCCGTTCTTGTAGATCTACTTGTTTTCATGTGTTTCAGTAAAGCTTAGAAAAGTAACTTGGTACCAAACAATATCTCGTTTAGCGAACCGGAAGAAACAGGCATTTGACAAAATGCTGGTGATTAGCATTTCCTACTTTTTCACTCAATGCTTCATACCTGTCCAAAACCGATCCTATCACTTCAATCACATTTGATTCGTCATCTGCAAATGCTCTCAGCCTCGACAGGTCTAAGGTTTTGTCGTCTGGTAGATAGCTCTTCACCAAACGACAACTTTTCGGACCGGACCAAATTCAAAGCATTTGCAGACGACAAGTAAAATGTTGCTGAATGATGATTTCTGTCTTTCGCAAGGTAGAAAACATTGTGGGAAAAGGAGAAAATGCTGGTTACCTGCATTTTCTCCTTTTCCCATAATGTTTTCAGAAGCTTTTCTTTAGGGTCGTTAAAAGTCGGGATTGTGTGGTAAAGGGTAAACTAGAATTCAGGAGGAATGCAGCGGTATACAGGCTGATCTTGTTCTGTTCTCTCTTCAGAGAACATGTGAGGTCGCTAAAATCGGACTATGGGCTCGAATATACAGAGACCACCCAAATACAGTCTTACTGATAAGGAACAGTAAATGGTTTTGGTGCATGGCCAAATAATTAGACGCAAGTATTTGATAAGAGCCTTAAACTATGTACAACTTTTAAATAAAGAAAAAGAGGTATAAAAGATACAAGTAAAAAAGTAATTGACTGACTGACCTACCAACCAATCGACCAACAGACCGACCGGGCTGTCATGGCTGACGGACTAGCTTATTGACCAGTTTACTTACTGGTGAATGCCTGGCGTGCAAATCGACAGACTCACTGCTAACTGGTTGATTTTTAAAGCAAAAAAATACGGACTAACTTATTGACCAGTTTACTTACTGGTGAATGCCTGGCGTGCAAATCGACAGACTCACTGCTAATTGGTTGATTTTTAAAGCAAAAAAATACTGACTAACTGATCGACAAACCGATCGACCGACCAACAAAACGATCGACCAACTAATTGACTGATTGGTTGGCTGAGTGGCTGGTCGGCTGAGTTACATAAAATGACATGAAATGACCGACTGACCGACCGGCTGGTTGGCTACTTAGCTAACAGACTGTCTGGCTGGCTGACTGACTGACTGGTAAACAGACTGGTTGGCTTGCTGGCTGGTTAATCGACCGATTGACTGACTGGCTGAATGGCTGCGACTCGATTGCTGACTGACTGTTTGGCTGACTGACCAATTTAACGACAGGTCTGTTTATTCGATACGTAGCTAGCTCAGTGATCTGGCGGTGTGAATTAATTGGTAAAGTGCTAGAATAAATGTTAAATAATTGACTAAAATTATATTTTTCCCCTTGCTTTTAAAGAAATTACTCGATTAAATGAATGATCGTTATTTGTAACCATATTTCACTTTATGACTAGAAGTATCCGGTCTTTGAAAAAAAAAAAAATCTTATAAGAGTAGTTCTTAGTGTGGCCTTGATTGCTCATACATTTCTTAATTCTTTACCACACGACAAAATTTTAGAACAGTCCAAACCGAAAGCGTTTGCAGACGACAAATAAAATGGGGCACAAACAACAGTATCTGTCTTTGAGATCGTTGAAAACATTGTTGGAAAAGAAGAAAATGCGGGTAACCAGCATTTTATTCTTTTCCCATAATGCTTTCAAAAGTCGTCTTCTTCAGGATCGTTAAAACTCCGGATCGCGTGGTAAAGAGTGGTAAAGAGTTAACCCTTTCCCAAACGATATATTTTAGACTGGTCCCAATTCCAAGAGTTTGCAGACGACAATTTTAAATTTGATGAAAATGACAGAAAGGTCTCCAAAAGGGTAGAAAACACTGTGGGAAAAGGAGAAATTGCTCGTTACGAGCAATTTCTCCTTTTCCCACAGTGTTTTCAAAAGACTTGTACTGCAGACACGTGAAAACCAGGGCTTGTTTGGGAAAGGGTTAATCAGCTAACTCGTTCTTTATTCTTGTACATGACTTGTTTGGTAGAGTACCACATCCAGAAACGTTGTGGCATAGAGAAATTGCTCTTAATCCTTTACTAAACTATACAGAGTTTTTCACAACCCTAAATTTGAAGACTTTGAAAACATTGTGGGAAAGGGATAAAATGTGGGTAGCCACCATTTTCCCTTTCTCTCACAGTGTTTTCCAAAGCCGTCTTCCTTCCGGGCCATTAAACCTCGAACTTGTTTGATAAAGGGGAAACTAAAGTAGGAAATAAGGAATAATGAAGTGGCTTTTACGGAAACCCGTAAACACTTTAATCCTTAGGCTATGCAAGACTCAATGGCCGTTTGCGGACAGTGTAGATCAAGATCAGACTGCACAGAACGTGCAGTCTGACCTTTGATCTACACTGTCCCGATAAGAAAATATTTTTCCCCTAAAAATAACTTTGAAAAAGCAACCTGTGGGTTTTTACAATCGGTTTTAAAGTTTCATATAGCTTATTCAGCAGGTTAATGGTTGAATTCAAATTAAGTTCTCCTTCCTTAACGCTTATCCTACTAAATAACATAACTCTTTACCAAACGACAAAATTTTAGACCAGTCCAAATTGAAAGCATTTGCAGACGACAAATTAAATGCAACTTAAGAATTGAAATTTGTTTTGGAAAGGGTAGAAAACATTGTGGGAAAAGGAGAAAATGCTGGTTACCAGCATTTTCTCCTTTTCCCACAATGTGTTCAAAAGGTTTCTTTCCCAGGGTCGTTAAAACTCGGGATTGTGTGGTAAAGAGTTAAATGAAACTTTCAGTCCGATGGTAGACACCAAACAGTCGGCATTTCAAAATTATGGGGGTTTGGGAAGTATCTCCTTATCGGAAAGTGTAGATCCAAGATCAGACTGCACGTTCTGTGCAGTCTGATCTTGATCTACGCTGTCCTCAAAAGGTCAGTGAGTCGCGCTAAGCAGCCTAAGAGTTAGCAGAATTCATTCTAACCAGTCACTTTACGTCTTGTCTTTAGACGTATCATACATTTTTCCATGCGTCATTTTTAAAGGTTTTCAAAATATTAAGAATAAAAAGAATCAGTTGCTTCTTCCAAGACATTGCTCCTTTTTCCATACTGTTTCCAACAGTTGTCAACTTTACCATCGCTAAAAGCCTATTCGGTACAATGAGGAATACCACAGCGTCTAAATAACTGACACTTACAAGTGTGCCATGCATTGTGAAAAGGGGTTAAATCATCTGCAAAAAGTATCGACCCATGTCAACCTGCGCAGTCCGCGCAGGTTGACATGGGTCGAAACTTTTTGCTTAAATTTTCTGCATTTCAAACGATCAGTCTACCTCCATGATTCAGCCGGATGTTAGACAGAATGGATTTTAGGGGGTCCATTACACGGTGACTTGCCGGGTATAATGCATCAAGGAGATGCATTAAGCCCCCTTTTGCCAGAACATGGTCCAAGAGTTTTTACAAGATTTTTTTTTCAGTAGCCTGCTATTTTCGTCAAGTTGCAAGTGCCCGTGGTTTTAATTTCTTAAACTGACGACGAAATACAAGACCTTCACAGTTAACCCTTTCGCCGTGAGCGAAAAAGATTTTGTTTTTGCAGACAGCATAGATCAAGATCAGACTGCACAGAACGTGGAGTCTGATCTTAGATCTATACCTTCCGTCTGTTTAGTCAAATCTATATGATAAAAAAAAAACGATCAAGAAAAAACGTCTTCCTGAGTTTCTGTGGCTCGTACTTTCAGCCTTTGAAAGACGTAGAGTTTTATACAATTTAGCGCTTAAAGATATATCTATACTCGTGTTCAGCTGGTTTTTAACTCATTTCATCTTTATTTTTATGGAACTATAATCATTCTTGTACCTTAATGCCAAATGTTGCCCCTGACAGTTGCAGGGTTGCGGAGATTACGACGGGTAGAAAATGCAGTTCATTTTCTGGAAGCCTTGAAAGAAATCACCGTTGTCATTTCCGGTTTTAAGTGAGGAAAAATCCCTTGAGTTCCACTGTCCCTTACACCATATATTGGTAATTTATCTATTTTTACACAACTGTCTTAATTCTGGGCCATTTTACATACTATCAAGTTTTAACAGCATTTTTTCTCCCTGGCTGTAAGGATGTATCTTTAAAAAGCCAAATTTCTAAAACTGTGATGACGACATACATGGCCTTCACAAGTAAAACAAGGTCAGACGCTCTGAACCTTGTGACAAGTTGCTCTTCTTTCGTAAATGTGGTCAGAGTCATGTCAGTGTTCCAGTGCAACATTTCTTTTTTCCTTTCCCCAAAATTTTCCCCATTTTGCAGCAGACCGTTTTTTTTGAAAAGCTAGCACAAAATTATTCTTGACATGAGAAATTTATCGTCATGTCAGAATGTCACAAAGTGCATTTTCGTATAAAATCTTAATTGGTGTCGATAACAAACGATTTGCTGCAAATTATACAAATAAAAACAAACTATTTAATTGCAAAATCTCGATTTTTTTTTTTTTTAATCATTTAACCCTTTATCACACAATCCCCGAGTTTTAACGACCCGAAGGAAGAAGCTTGCTGAAAACATGTGGGAAAAAGGAGAAAATGCTGGTAACCAGCATTTTCTCCTTTTTCCACAATGTTTTCTATCCTATCAAAGACAGTAGTCATCTTTTGAGCTAATTTATGTTGTTGTATACTAATATTTTTGCTTTTGTCGAGTCTAAAATTTTGTCGTATGGTAAAGAGTTAAAGAGGTACGAAGAAATTAATACGAATACTTAGAACTGCATACATATTTCCATTTCCTTAGTCAAATTACCCTCTAGAACAATTCTCCTCTAAATCGTTCCCACTGATGACGTAATAAGGTTTTGACCTTCACCGTGAAGGTAAGGTCAGACGCTATGAAAAGGGTGATAAGTTGCTAATCATTATTACAGATGGTCGCTGTGATGTCAAGAGTCTCTAGAAGATGTTTATTTCGCCCGTTTACCTTTCCGATTTGTCAAGAGTAAATGCAAATTTGCATATCTATATCGCGCGAAAAAGCGAGCTATTTATATCTTTGTTTGACTTATGAATGAAGTGTCTTGTAAATTTCCCCGAGGCAGTTCATCTCTGACACAAACGTATACACGTCTTTATGTAGGAAATCACTTTTGTTTTAACTGTGGTCCATTACCGTACAATTACAACTTTTTGCAGCTGCCAGGTTTTGAAAAAAATAACGTTGAAAAGGAGCTATGGCTAGTGATAGCATTGCTCACCTTTCACTACAATATTTTTTCACTTTTTATTAAAAAAAATGACATTTCCCTCTTTATCAATTTACGTTTTTGTTCACTTGTTCTATTCAGTAATGTCAACAACAAAATCCGAATGGTCATGGGATGACATGCAATACGTATAGACCTGTATATGTATGTGTCCATATACTGAGAATAATTAAATTCTTTAACATATAAGAGTGTATGGATTGTGTTGTTAAGTTTGTAACTTTTGTTTTGACTTAATGGATTATTTTTCCAAGTTTGTGAAGAAAGACGATAAATACGTGTTTACCAGTGTTTATGTGAACATTTTTTTTTTCAGTAATTAAATAGTTATATAGCTGTGACAGTATGGATTATTACGTATTAGTGAATAAACATTGTTTTCAAGCTTAGAAATTTCATCAAGTTTGTCCAAGAAAGATAATGGCGTGTTAAGGGATAAGTTACCATCGTCAAGGTATTTTTATGTTAGAAAAAAATGTTTTGGCAGGTTACGGAATATTACCAACCGCCCATGCGATAGGCAAATTACATCGTGCTTTTGTGGATATATGTGAACATTTTTTTCAGTAATTAAATACTTATATAGCTGTGACAGTATGGATTATTACGTATTAGTGAATAAACACTGTTTTCAAGCTTAGAAATTTCATCAAGTTTGTCCAAGAAAGATAATGGCGTGTTAAGGGATTAGTTACCATCGTCAAGGTATTTTTATGTTAGAAAAAAATTGTTTTGGCAGGTTACGGAATATTACCAACCGCTCAAGCGATAGGCAAATTACATCGTGCTTTTGTGGATATATGTGAACATTTTTTTCAGTAATTAAATACTTATATAGCTGTGACAGTATGGATTATTACGTATTAGTGAATAAACACTGTTTTCAAGCTTAGAAATTTCATCAAGTTTGTCCAAGAAAGATAATGGCGTGTTAAGGGATTAGTTACCATCGTCAAGGTATTTCTATGTTAGAAAAAAATGTTTTGGCTGGTTACCGAATATTACCAACCGCCCAAGCGATAGGCAAATTACATCGTGCTTTTGTGGATATAGATAGATCTAAGATCAGACTGCACGAGACGTGCAGTCTGATCTTAGATCTATTCTATCCAATATCTTTTTGAAACATAGACCTTCTCGCTAAAAGTGGGTTGAAGTATTTCATCCTTGTTATTGACTTCATTTATCTAGGGCGGTCGGGTTTAACACTTTCTGCCCAAAGGGTGAAAACAGGGTTTTTCGCAGACGGCATAGATCTAGATCAGGCTGCACAGAACGTGCAGTTTAAGCCATAGAAAGAGGTCGAAATTATCCATTTGGTGCTTACAGATTGAAAGAACCCCCAGGTTTTAAAATTCAATCGTTTAGTGCTTTCAAAGTGGAGTGTTAGAAAGTGTAAAAGGTCTTGTATGGAGCATTTCCTGTTTTGGGGACAATGCTTATAACTATGGACACAAGACAAAGAAGTTATCTGCATGCTTTCATGTTTATTTAGTGTGCCAAGAGCTTAGCTTTGTGAGTCCATTCTATGCTACAAATAGTACGAATTCAGCTGAATAAAAAAAAAAACATTCCAGCTCGTTATACAAAGGAAGTACTTTTAAAGTGAAGTAGTCGCTATGGAATTGTTGTCAAAGCGGGAAACTTGCTTGGGCTTTTGTTTGTTTGAATGGAGTTATATGTCACTTTCAGCCATGGTTCAGTCATATCATGGCATCAGCTCCCATCTCCATATTTTTCTGGTTTTCACCAGCACTAAATTACTGATGAATGATTTCTAAACCAAACCTGTATCATTACAGTGCCGACTTTTTGCCCTTAGAGTATTCCAAACAAATCAAGGAATTCAACATTTTGTGTAAGTAAACAATTCCAAGTTATTGCAATTACAAGTTTTTTTTCTCCAGAATATCACACTTGAATTCAAGACCGTGTAGATCCAAGATCATAATACACATTGTATTTATAGACAATTCCATATCGATTAAATAGACGGCCGCCATTTTGTTATCACGTGACACCGACGCCATTACGGTACTGCAAATTCCTGCAAATCTGCGACACGATAGCATCAACACTGCATCTACTTGAAATGATAAAACCGAAATACTAAATAAAGAAATGGACGATAAACATCAATTCCGTAAGTACAGTTTCAGAATATAGTTAGTGAACCCATCTGCAGAAATTTTAAACTCGTTACACCTTTTGACCTTTTGCATTTGTCGATTTTATCTGCTCTGTCCGCTCTGTACTTGCGTGTTCTGCTGGCGAAGCATGTTGGTGAAAAATGTTGAAGAAATATGTAGAATTAATGTTGACGAAATGTGTACGTATGCCGACAATGTATGTAGAGATATGTTGATTAAGTATGTAGAATTATGTAGATGAAAATTCAAGAACTATGTAGATGAAATGTGTTGAACTAACAAAAATTTTAGAATGTTGCTTACGATTTATTGAAGAGGTCATCAGACCTCTCCAACAGAGGTGAGTTTAAAAGGCAGACTGCCACAGAAATCGCTGTCTAAATCCATTTGTTTTTGCGAAATTGTTCTGATACACAGTCTATTTCGTCATGGTTTTATAAACAAACCGAAATCAAAAAACTGAAATAGGAAATAAACGGTTTTTTTTTTTCATATGACGGATTTCCAAAAAGTTTTTTTATACTATATTAATTGTAAATGATCTCTCTAAAAATTGCAATTTTTCATTAAAAAATAAATCTAAGCAAAGAGAAAGAATCGTTGATAAAAGAGAAAGAACACCGCGAGAAAAGATCACGTGACTTGATACTGTCTGGGGAATTCGTACCTGGAGAACTAGTACCCGAATCTCGAAAGCACGAGTTCTCTGGAGAAATCGTACCCCAGAAATAGATATAAATAGGTTGATCAGTATGTTTTCAACTTCTATTTTTCAAAACTGACTAGACTCTTGCATTTTTCTCGGTTTTATGCAAAAATTCTATGGATTTATAATGATATAGATTTGATGAAATAACACACAGAGTTGCCTCTGTTATGCGGGATTGCGAGAATCCCGCGAATCAACTTATGAGCGGGAAAAAAAAGTCGTGCCTTTTCGCCCTACGTACCGCACACATCAAAAGAGTCCGTGGTCCTTTGGTTTTGGGCAGATTGGGCAGGCTGACATGGGTCGATACTTTGCAGATGCATTAAGCGTCCTTTTCTCAGAGCATGGATCATTTATCTACTTTCTTAAATTTTTAACGTTTAGACAAACAACCTCTTCATTTTACATGTCTGCAGCGGACAACTTTTCAAAATATTGTGGGATTAGGAGAAGCTGCTAGTCACTGCAGTTTCTCCCTTTGTCACAATGGTTTCCATCGCATCAAAGCACCATCTTCCACATTCATTATCAAAGTTTGAATTGTCGTCTGCATGCTTTTTCTGTTTGGGACAGTCCAAAAATTGCTGTTTGTTAAAGAATTAAAAAAATGTTACATTTATTTTTAACATGTCTGGTACTAGTACATGTATTATGTATAGGCCACCTTTATTTATTGTCATCAGGTAAGATTCTTGCCTATTCAGTGGAATTGGCATATTGTATCAAATTTTAATTTAACGATTTCTCCTTTTCAAAAATATTTTGGCTTATCTGAGCACACATTACAAACATTCATTAGAGGTTTGTTCCTTTTGAAAATGAGCCAAATGGGACATCATCTTCAGTTTTGTGTCCTTGAATTTTGAAAAAAAATATGTATTTCTGAGCATGTTAATAGCATATGGCCTACAATTCCTAGAATATTATAAAAATGTGGAACATGTACTGTTTTGTGCCTTTACACCAGCAAAAAAAAAAATGCTTTTTATCATTCATTTAATTCCTCACTTGTTTGTTTACATCTACCAAAATATATTGAAATCAAAAGCCAATAAACTATTTGAAAACATTGATGCCGACCTCTCCTGGCTTCTTTTTTAAAGAAGCCAACTTGTGTATGACTGCGTTGGAAACAATATATGGAAATGTGTGGACGAAACACGACAGGTATGCTGACTAAATTTTTACATGTTCATGAATGTTGTCGAAATACATAAATGTAAGTTAACGAATGCTGCTGCTGTGATGAAATACTTGGCTGAAATATGTAAAAAAAAATGAGGAAACATGTAAAGGTTTCTTAACGAACTATTTTGACGTTGGTTAACAAATAATGACGACAAATGCTTACGAGAATTATGGACGAAGTTTTTCAGAGGTATTTTAAAGAGATATGTGGAAAAGAAATGACGATATATCTATGTAGAGCTTGTTCGTGAATTATATAGAGGTATGTTGGTGAAATATTTTGACAAAGTTTGTAGAGAACTGTTGTCGCAATATGCTGACGAAGTTTGTGGAGACATGTTGACAAAAAGAACAGAAATTAGTTGACGAAATATATAAAAATATATAAAAAAAAATATGTTGACGAAATACGCAGATATTAATTAAGTATTTAGTGGTATATTGACGAAGTCTGTTGATGAAACTGTTGAGGTAATTAACGAGATATGTATGCTAAATATGTATAACTATTCTGACGAAATGTGAAGATGTCGATTTACAAAGTATGTTAAGGAAGTCTAAAGAGGTAAACTGTGAAAGTGTGTATAGGTATGATATCTGGACGAAACGTAAGAGGATGATGACTTAATTTATAGAAATATGGTTAAACGTAATATGTAGAAATATGCTTGTCAAGGATATGAGCGATTTGCTAACGAGATATGTGAAAAAAAAAAGTACTTTGAAGAATGCATACTTAAGTTGACAAAGTCTGTGGAATGATGTTGACGAAGCATGCTGATGTATATTAACAACGTATGAGGAAACATGTTGAACAAACTAATAGTATATAGTTATGTGCTGACAAAGTATTTCGACGAATTATGTTGACGAGGTATGGTGACGAAGTATTTGGATATATTTTACTAAGCATATAGACAGACGACAAAATTTCAGCGTTGTCCAAATTGAAAGCATTTGCAGACGACAATTTCAATGTGGCTCAAATGGTGCATGCTTCCTTTGATAGGGTAGAAAACATTGTGGGAAAAGGAGAAAATGCTGGTTACCAGCATTTTCTCCATTTCCCAAAATGTTTTCAAAAGGCCTCTTTCCCAGGATCGTCAAAAGGCGGCATCGTGCGGTTAAGGATTAATAAGGTATGGGCAGTTACGAAGTATTTGAATCCATGTTTATGAACGATACATTTGACGAAGTATGTAGAGGTATGTAGGCAAAGAACGTTGACAAAAAGTATGCAGAAGTGTATTGACAAAATATGTTAACAAAGTATGTAGCAGTTTGTTGACCTAGTTTGTTGAAATAAGCTGACGAGGTATTATATGGCAATATTAAACTTACACTTGATTAGTTTCCGTGTATCTTGTTCGTAAGTTCCTGTGCAATGTATGAAGCTGTAAGTTGTAACCAACGTGTCAGAGTAAAGTCAATGAATATGTAAGTGTCTCGGTTTAATTTTGTCAAACAATATGTGCAGGTAGGTTGACGAAGTAGTTTGAACCATGTTAACGGAGTATGTTGGCGTGGTATATGTATGCGGAACCATGGCTACAAAGTATCTCGAGGATTTGTCTCGAGATACTTTAACGCAATGCGTTAACGAAGTTTGTAAAGTGATGTTGACCAAGAATTAGGAAGTCTAGGAAGTATATAGAGGTATGTTGACGAAGTACGTATGAAACTATTTTGAAGAAGTGTACAAAGGAAGTAAGTTGACCATATATAGGGGGGTATGCTACTGAAGTATAGTGATAAAATATGTAGACCTATGTTGACGTAAGATGCTTTAGAAATACTAAGATCATTTTTACGAGTTATGTAGCGATATATTTATAAAGTATCTAGAAATATTTTGACGAAAATGTTGACATATGTAGACGCCGTACACTACGGTTTCGCCCTCTACCAAACAATTCCATGGATAGACAAACCCGAGGAAAAGGCTTTTTGAAAACAGCGAAGAAAGGAAAAAATGCTGGTAACCAGCATTTTCTCCGTTTCCAACAATGTTTCCTAGCCTTTCATAGATAAATCTCACCATTTGAACCATATTGACATGTACATTGTTGTCAGCTAATGCTTTAAATTTGGACAAGTCTGCAAGTTTGTAGTTTGCTAGAGTTCATATGTGTGTTTAGACGAAGTATGAATACATATGTTGACCTTTGTTACATGGAAGATATTTAAGCATTTCTGGCAAATGAAAGAGTCGCCGTAGCAATTTCTTCGTGTTTGTTATTCAAGTTTCTTGTATCATAGTTGCATTGTTTTATTAAAAGTACATGTGAACTTCTAGGGTCATCATATGGATATTAAAATGTTAATAGAATTGTTCTATAACTTAATTACTATAGCAAATTTTCTTTCATCACGATTTCTGTTTTCGAAATAGGTCAAAGACGTGACCTGTAATTAAGGGTTATTTTAAACAAGTAACAGACCAATTAATATTATTTTTCTAAGTTATGACAAGTTAAAGCAGGACTTGTTCAAGAATGGAACTGTCTTTTCTATTTACATGTTTACAGGGAATTTCTTCCGTGAAATTCTTCCGTCTATCCTGAATATTGAAGGCATTTTATGCCTCTACATCATTAAATTGCTCTAAAATTGGTCATTTGTTCTAAGAAATAGGATGCAATAGTTTTGATCCTAAAGCTGCTGAGGCGGACTTTTGCTGTCAGTGCAAATCAAGATCAGACTGCACAGAACGTGCAGTCTAATCTTTAATCTACTCTGCCCGATATGGTGAAGATTTCTTTGGCTATGGAATGGCAATATTTGAGTTTTTTCTATTGACTGTAAACTTTTACTTAAATTACTTAGTGATGGAACCTCTTGTCAAACATCCCGTGTTTTAACGATCCTGAGGAAAAGTCTTTTTTCAAAGACATTGTGTGCAAAGGGGAAAATGCCAGTAATCAGCATTTCTCCTTTTCTCACAATGTTTTCTATCCATTCAAAGATAATTCGAATCATTTGAGTCACAATGAATGTTTTCGTCATGCAAATGATTTGAAAATTGCAGGTCTAAAATTTTTGTCGCCTAGTCATTTGTTAGGGGTTAATTATGAAACGTACAAGGGAGCTTGGCAGCATAACGATACGGTATTTTTTTGGATTGTCAGAGAATGTGGGCTTGTACGCGGGACTGTATGCTTGATAGTTAATGCAAGGAAAACAACATTTAACTCCAGCCAAAACAGACACGATCACTTTTGCTGCGATATCTCATACATATTCATCTGTCATAATGAATTAATTAGGTCGTCAGATCTCGCTTATGTTAATTGCAGCGTATAGTACACTGACCTAGATTCATCTTGAACAGTGGAGTTCGTTCGGTGTCACTTCACATAATTATAGCCACAGACATTCGAATTTTTCGTCTTGCTGAAAAGCTCTTTCGAAAACATTGTGGCATAAAAGCAATTTCTCATACATACATACATATATATATATGAGGACGGACGGAGGGACCGATAGGCCGACTGGGCAGACATACGGACGGACGGACTGACGGACCGACCGACCGACCGACCGATGGACAGACAGACAGACAAAGAAAGCATGTTTTGCGGAAAGAATATCAGGATCATTGGGCAATTATTTACGTCTCACTTATATTTAGGAACTTGTTTGAACTTTATACAAGGTTACACGCGGGTTTTACATATTCATGAGCTTCAAGGTACTTGAGGTCTTTATTCTTAATTCTTTCCTTACCACAGACAACACAAGAAGCTTTTATGGAAAGTGCAGATCAAGATCAGACTGCACAAACCGCGGCGCTCTGTCTGACTTCTCATCTACACTGTTCATTTACTGATTCTAGTTAGGGACTGAGATGCCTCTTGAACTTACTAAGGAACTGCATTTGCAGCCATGGAAAAAGTGTGATTTATTTATTTGACAGTGAAAGAGTGAACAAATTTAAACAAAAGTATGTATGTGTTTATCGTTAAGCCTATAACGGTATATGAATATGGTGACCGTAAATTATAATAAATCTTACAACTCCGAGCACAACAGAACTTTCTTGCCTGGACATAAACTGGTTTTTTTTTTTTCTTAGTGAAACTGCCTTCGATATAGCATGGCTCTTCACAAGACGACAATTTTTTTTTGGCCTTACTCCACTTGAAAGCATTTGAGCCATGCTCTGGCAAAAGGGGGCTTAATGGATCTCCGAAATGCATGATACACGTCATCACATAATTAGGGATCCTAAATCCATTATGTCTAACAATCAACTGCATCATAAGGTAGACTGGTCCTTTAACATACAGAGAATTGAGCCATAGAGAAAAGAATCGGTCCAGGTCAGCCTGCGCGGACTGCACAGGCTGACCTGAGTCGATTCTTTTCGCAGATGCATTAAGTTCCCTTTCTACAGAGCATGACTCAGTTTATTTACACACGCAGGCGGCAAAACACATGTGACAAACAAACAAAAAAATAAAATTTGTTTTTTGAAGGGTAGAGAGCCAGCATTTTCTACCTTTTTCCACAATGTTTTCTACCCTGTCAAACACAAATTCCACAAACAAACTAAATTTGTCATCTGCAGATACCTTTAATATGGACAGGTCCAAAATTTTGTCGTTTGGTAAAGTGTTAAAGGGAGCTATTCAGATCTTGATAGATCTAGTCTTACCAAACTTCATAAATGATTTACCACTGAATTGGATAAGGCGACAGATGGCAAGTCGTCAGTGAAGAATAAAGACAAAAGAAAGGGGAAAATTTTCGAATAGTATTTCCTAAATGGGCTAAGTAGGCCCTTAATGTTTATATAGATTTCGCTGCAGAGTTTGCAAACACGACTGTGAATATTACATGATCATTTAGCACGCATCATCAATATACGGGGTGGTGGTCGTATTTAAATCAGTAAGATGACGTCATATCTGATGTAAAAGACGGAGTTTCCTTCTGCTAAATGACCATTCTATTATTAAAAGACCACAATCGTACCTTTGGACGGAATGTAACCGTACAGATTCTATACGATTGCCAAGACAATTGTACATGAGTCATGCTCTGTGAAGAGGATGTTTAATCCATCTGCAAAACGTATCGATTCAGGTCAGCCTGCGCAGTCCGCGCAGGCTGACCTGAGTCGAAACATTTTGCTATTTGTATTTTTCCGCACGTTAAAGGACTATTCTACCTCATGAATCTATCGGTTGTGAGGATAAATGGACTTTATGAATCCACAATTAAACGATGACTTGCCTGGAGATGCATTAACTTAACTTTTGCTAATATCTACTTATAATAACCGGTGTTTTACAAGGAATTTTGACTTGTGGTATTAAAACTAATTATATGCTTGTAAAAGATGATGGGATAACAGTTTTAATATATTCGGTTCATTAATTCAGTACATGTAGTATTATCAGTAATTCACACGCAGGAGTGCTTTGATAAAGCGGTCATTGCCTCTCCCCCTCCTGATCTGTAAACAAAAACGAGAAGGACGAAGGGTGAGTTACTGTTCCGTAAAGTAGCGTGGACTCGGAAAACTATATACAATACGTTCAGTGTACTTTACTTTGTTTCCCGCATTTGAAGATGCCAAATGATTGGTATGTACACATTCGGTCGTTGAAGTAGAGTCGGATATTCACATTTCAAGGTATTTTGGCTAAGGAATATAATAGAATGGTATCGGACAGTGTAAAACTACATGTTTTGTAAAACTACACGCTCTTTGCAGTCTGATCTGCCGCAGAGGTAGCTCAAGTTGTCATTTTGGCGGAATTGGATTTCTAGATTTATGGATTTATAAGCGTTTGATCAATGTATATGTGTTTCTAAAATTTGTATGTGTTCAATTCTAACATCAAAACAATCTCAGAAACGGTTTACTTGTATTACATATGGTGGACAATGATACCAAACAAATTATAAGAAACTATGTATCACGTGGTTGAATTGAGTGACAAATGGATGAAAATGGCGTATGCACCTTGTAAAAAAATAGAAACGTTTCGAGAGAAAAGTCATCTCTGAAACTTTTTACGATGTGCTTACTTTTACGCTACTGGACTCTTTGTCATTCATTTTCACTACCATAAGCAATATATGTAGCTTTTTGGGTGTCCTAGATCAAGATACTGTAAATAGAGTGCATTTTTCTTTTATCTTCACCGTTCTGTTAACTATGCCAAAATAGCTCTTCAGATACAGTAGAATTGTATTAGAAAAATAATGAAGCCAAAGAGTTAGATAGAAATTAGCCATGCTCTGGCAAAAGGGAGTTTAATGAATCTGCATCATGCGCTTTACCAACCAAGTCATCTCAAATATGGATCCATAAAATCCATTTTGTCTTACAACCGACTGAATGCTGAGATAGAATGGTCCTTTATACTGCAGAAAATTTACCAAATGCAAAATGTTTCGACCCATGTCAGCCTGCGCGGACTGCGCAGGCTGACATGTGTCGATACTCTTTGCATATGGATTAAACCCCCTTTTCATACAGCAATGCTATTATATACATGACTAGTGTGTTCGGAGAAAGTATCTTCTAGAGTAATCCCTAAAACACCTATTGTAACATAAATGTTTTCAGACTGTTGATAAAGATCAGAGATTTGACCTTAGATTCAGCCTGTAAGCCATGTTATATTCTGACAAAAAATGAAAATTAAACGCTTTCAAATCGCGAAATTGGCATTTTTTGTCTGAATATGTCTATCCTGCTAATTTGGGCCTCTACGGTCACAAGATATAATGTGTTTTATGTTCCACTTCAGGTAGAAAATTGGATTGAATCTACAACAAGCGACAGAGTGCAGTAAACAGTTTATGTGCATCGGACAGTGTTTAAAGGTATATTAATCTTTAGATCGCCTTGCTTTACTATGGTTGTTATTGCGGACAATGTACATCAAGACCAGTCAGCACAGAACGTGCAGTCTGATCTTTGGTCTACACTGTCCGCTATATTGTGGCATTTTCTGGCCGAAAAAGCGTGTAAAATGCAATATTTTTGTTGTTATCTTTGACTGAATGTGTGTACCATTGAGTATTTGGCGCTGTAAGGGTTAAAATGACAGTCGGCATTTTACAGCATACATCTAATTGCTGCATCTGTTACATGTAAGTGAATAGTGTGTTATGTTACTGCAAGGATAATACGAAAATAGAGACCTTAGGCTATCTATGGTATGGTGACAGAGTTCGGAGACAGGCTACAGTCAACAGAACTTGTGTAACATCCGGTAGAGGGAGTCATGTGACTTCGTGAAAAAGGTTCGCGGTATTTTCCTTGTGCAATATTTACAGGAATACTTTCAGAATGTCTGGCATTCGCTTAATGGGATGGATTTATTTTAACAGAGATTCAAGAAAGAAGACTTGTGGCTAACCTTTAATTTTTTTGCGCATGTTTGATGATATATTGATAGGAGTAGCTTTGATTTGAAGTAGCATGAATTGTCGACTGCGGCAAAATGATGACGCGTTCTTGTGTTAACACCTTCCCTATTGAAGAACGTTTTTCTAAACTCTTTACCAAACAGTCCCTACTTTTGAGCGACCCTGTGGGAGAAAGCTTTTGAAAAAAATATGGAAAAGGGAGAAAATGCTGGTAACTAGCGTTTTCTCCTATTCCTGCAATATTTTCTATCCTGTCAGAGAACATGTTACGCTCATTTGTACCAATTTTGTCGTCTGCAGGTGTTCTGAATTTTGAAGAGTCAGAAATTTGTCGTGCGGGAAAGGGTTAAAAAGATACATGTGTCAATTGAGAAATTGCTCAAAAACTTAATTTTACGTGATCATGCATGAACGTTTTAGTGCGAAGCATTGTCAGTTCGACTTCGACTGCTGATCAGCTGAAACTAAGAAAGACTTCTATCTTACAAACTTTACTTAAAAAGCGGACATTAGAGATGTAGTCTGATCTTTAGCTATGTAGTCCGCAAAAGTCCCTGATTTTGCGTTTAGCACTGAAAGGGCTAAACCTGTTTATTTTTAAATGAGCCGTGCTTTGGCAAAAGGGGGCTTAATATGTCTCTGTGATACATGATACCAAGCAAGTCATTACATGATCGTTGATCTGTAAAGTCCTTTCTTTTTCTCACAATTTACTGAATTATGAGGCAAACTGGTCCTTGGACTTGCAGAAAATTGATCGGTAGCAAAAAGTTTCGGCCCAGGTCAGCCTGCGCGGACTGCGCAGGCTGACCTGGGTCGATACTTTTTGCGGATGTATTAAGCCCCCTTTTCACAAAGCATTATGAATTTGTTTCGGGTGGTAAAGTGTAAACAAGGAGAAAGATTGAAAAAACATAAATTTCATAGATAAGGGGGAATTTTGTTATTGAATTAGGTACAGGTTTCAGTTAGAGACAGAGTTCTCAACAGGTTTTTATTAAGTTGTGTGACGCAGAGTTTTTCCTTACCCTATAGGCTGGTGAGATCAACTCGATGTGCTCTTGCTGACAGTGAAGGTTAAGATCAGACTGTACAAAATGTGCAGTCTGATCTTGGATCTTACAATGTCAGATACTTTGAGATGTGTTTCCTTTGAAAAAGAATCATCGAATCGGAATATTTGGGGTTACTCTGTCGACTGAAAAATTTTCATTTTTACCACGGAAAGAGTTAACAGAAGATTATAAGTAATTGCATTTTATTTGTTCATTAGATATGTGCGTGAAACACCGTGGACTGTTTTTTTAAACAGTGATAGTTTATTATTGCATAAAGCGATTGCAGAGGGAATCTACATAAAGACTGACAGAAAAAATGGCCGAACTTAAGAACTAGTGTAGAATGATTTTTAAAAAAAATCGGAAAAGAAATTTAGACGAAAAATGTGATAATGGCAACAAGAAATCTAAATAACGATAAAAATATTGACAGAAAGTAGGAACTAGTGTAGAGTGATAAAAAACGAAAAGAGGAATTTACAAAAAAAAAATCTGTTACAATGACAGAAAGCAAGAAAATTCAGGAATTACAAATCCTGTTAAAGTCTAAGGACGAAAGGATTCGTTCTTTGGAAAAGAAGCTGGCTGAGAGAGATGAGAAAATCGAACAGCTTAAAAGTCAACTGGATAAGTTCCAGTCGGTGTTTCCCAAGGCCATACCTCGCAGGGTTCGAGCCCAAGGCATATCAGCGGAGCCTCAGACGGCCAAGTCTATACAGGACTATATGACGAACAACGTTCTGCAAAAACATCGGAAATCCAGCAGGTATGTGAAATTTTACTTTTTTTGTTTCATTGTGTGAATACGATTTTACATTTTCAATGGCATTAACTCTTTACCAGACAATGCCGTGTTTTAACGACCCTGAAGATGAGGGCGTTTGAAAACTTTGTAGGAAAAGGTAACCAGCATTTTCTCCTTTTCTTACAATGTTTACTACAATTTCAAAGACAAACTCCATCATTTCAGCCACATATGTCTGCTGCAAATGCTTTTCTTTTGGACAAATCTAAACTTGCGTCGTCTGGAAAAGATTTACGAGCTTTAAATGATCATTTTTAGAAAAAGAGTAATTGCAATATACAAAACGAAATTGATATCGTTCAACAAAGACCTGTACATTTTCCTCAAATGATTCCCCAATGTGTCAAATTTACTAGTTTTTTGTCATATAAAAAAACAGCCAGATTGTCATAGTGAATGACAGCTAAAGAAAACTTGCATCTTTGTTTACCATTAATTTTGAGACATAGATGAAGAGAGTGCCTGAAAGCATTGTGGAAAAGGGGTAAATGCTGGTAAGCAGCAGTAGGAATGGAAGATTTTTAGCTCATACGATGAGAGTTATGATCTCTCTCTCTCTCCCCCAAACTTTGAGTATCCCTCTACTCAAAAGGAGGAGGAATCTTTTTAGAAGAATCAGGGTCTGTATTCATTCACCAAATAGAATATCGTTCTAATTTTTAACTCCAAAAAGAACCATCTGATTTGCTCAGAAAATCTGTTTATCGGCCATTCTGGTCACAGATCTTGAAATTTAGAAGTAAAATTAAATCGATTTCGTCGAGAATATGTCTCCTGTGCTTTTGCTTTCAAAGATCAGCATTAGCAAGCGGATGATGTAGATCCAAGACCAGACTTCACGTTTTGTGCAGTCTGATCTTGATCTACGCCATCCGCAAAATCTGTCCATGGCAGTGAAAGAGGTCAAAAGTGAAACACCCTGCTTATGTTGACCTTTCATATTTTACTCTGATGCATGTTTTCTTTGACACAATGACGAGTTTTAACGCCTCTGAGAAATTAGACTTTTGAACGCATCATGGGAAAAGGAGAAAATGCTGGTAACCAGCATTTTCTCCTTTTCCCACGTTGTTTTCTAACCTTTCAGAAACAAATCCAATCATTTGAACCCCATTTAATTTGTCGTCTGCAAATGCTTTGAATTCACGCCAATGTAAAAATTGGTCGTCTGGTAAAGAGTTAAGGAGTTAAGTCTTGGAACAAAAACGACAGCTTGCTGTGCTTGGCACGAAAAGTAAACATTCCTATCGTAATGTGTGTTTTATCCCGGGTTAATTTATTGACATTTATTGTAGCTAAACATTGCGTAAAACCAATCATATTAAATGCAATATTAATTGTGCAATCTGATGTTTAACTAGACTGTCTGTTAAAGAACGAAGACATTAAAGGATTAACGCGCAGATTGGTCGAGGAATAGACAAATCGATTGTTAGATCAATCGTCTTTGAAAACACTCCAATGATAAATCAAAATTAGCCCTTGGAACAAAAATGCAGGCGACAACTTTCCTATTATAATCTAGATATTCAACATGAATCAATGTTAGCAAACTAGAAAATTGTAGACTTGTCCAAATTGAAAGGATTTGCAGACGACAAATTAAATGTAACTCATAGTATGAAATCTGTCTTTCATACATAGAGTAGAAAACATTGTGGAAGAAGGAGAAAATACTGGTTAACATCAATTTCTCCTTTTCCGACAATGGTTTTTCCTCGGGATCGTTAAAGTCGGGATTGTCTGGATTGTGATTTGTTTTCTCAGCTAATACATGTAAAATATCTCGAGCAATTTATCCTGTTACCACAATGTTTTTTTTTTTATAAATTTCGTCTACTAAAAGACGGGGAAAATGGTCTGCAGAGAGTAAAATGTTAATTGAATATGATATGTACATGCCCCCAGTAAACCCTGATGTCATCGTTATCAGAACAGATAGATATCAGCGTATTCAGTAACTTGGTTTCCTCCTACAAGCACTGACAGAAGAACAGTATATTCACTGATAAGCCTTGATTTTGGTGTACTTATGATGTTCTTATCGATGTAGAGCTGACCTGAATACATTCTCGGACTTTCTGCGATCATAGTTTACCCCGTAGAACGCGAAGAAGACCTAAAGGGTATTTTTCAGTCTGACAGTAAAGACCCAAATATTTGCAATTTCGAGATTTTTCTTGTGCATAATGTCTCTTGAAAGCGGACAGTGTTGATCAAAGATCAGGTTTGACGTTCCTGCATCATGATCTTTGATCTACACCGGCTGCAGTGGCAACTACAGTTGTAAAAAGGAAACTCCAAAATTGAATTAAAAAAAAAAGGAAATACAATTTTTTACGTATTTTACGTGGCCCATTTTTTAACACTTCAGCTGCTGAATAAATGAAACGCAAATTTCTACTCAGTACTAAAAGGCCAAACATTGCGGTTTCAAAGTTGATTTCACCGGAAATAAAATACCGTATCGGACAGTGTAGATCAAAGATCAAACTTCACGTTCTGTGCAGTCTGATCTTGATCTACACTGTCCGCAAAAGGTCAGTGGGTCGCGATAAGCAGCTTAAGGGTTAAGCAGTTTATGGATTAATAAGTATGTCTTTATTCGGTTTCAAAGAAAAAAGCTTCCTTCCTTTCTCACGTGGGAGTGGTCATAGGCAAGGCAATGTAGAGCCCTAGAGTAAAAGAGGTAAAACCAAAGAGTTATGAAAAGGAGAAAATGTATCTGCAAACAGTATCGACTCAGGTCAGCCTGCGCAGTCCGCGCAGGCTGACCTGAGCCGAAACTGTTTGCTTGTGGTAAATTTTCTGCATGTCAGAAAACCAGTGTACCCCATGATTCAGCCGGTTGTTAGACAAAATGGATTTTATAGATCCATAATTATGTGATGACTTGCTTGGTATCATGGATCACAGAGATGCATTACAACGCCCTTTTTCCAGAGCATTGTTGCCAGAGTATTGCTCATATATAGATAAGTAGCTGTCGTTGTGATATTACTGGAATACTGTTGAAAACGATGTAAAGCAACACACTCCAAACAAACAAGTCTTCGATCATAATTTTCTCTTAGTGTGCCAGATAACTGGCACGCATACCAAAAATTAATCTAGCTAAATGATGATATTTGTCTCTAGAAGGGCAGAACGTTATAGCAAAAGGAGGAAATCCTGTTTATCATCATTTTTCTTCTTTTCAGGCAATATTTTAAAATGCGTTCTTCTTGAGGGTCGTAGACCACGGAGTTGTCTAATCGAGGGTCGATACTTTCGGATATGTTATAAGCAACAGTCGTTGCTCCTTTTCCTACAATGGTTTACAAAGCTGTTGGCTGGAGGGGCATATAAAGGTGTATATTTACAAAAATGATTTTACTCTTTACCAATCGTTCCCGTATTTAATGACGCGAAGGAAAACGACTTTTGAAAAAGCATTGTGGGATAAGGAGGAATACTGGTAACCAGCGTTATCAACTTTTTGTTTTATTTTATAATATTTTTCCCTTTCAAAGACAATTCCCATCATTCTAGCCAGATTAAATTTGTTGTCTGCAAACACCTTTAGTTTGGACAAGTGTAATTTTTTGTCGCGTGCAAAAGGGTTATCTGAGTATTAACCCCCTTACTAGATGACAGTGCAAACAGCATTTGCTGACGGCAAGTTGACGGTGGCTTAAACGACGGAGATTAAATTTCATAGAGTAGAAAACAATATGGGAATAGAAGAAAATGCTGGTTACCAGCATTTTCTTCTATTCTCACAAAGCTTTCAAAAGCTTTTGTCAGGGTCGTTAAAAGTCGGGATAGCGTGGTAAAAGGTTAAAGGGTCACCAAAGATCAATATTAGAAAGTTTATCACTTGTTTTCCCACTCAACAACATCAAGGCACCTTATCTTAGTTTATTGAATAAGTAATTTATCAATATTTAACACTTTCAACTTAGTACAAAATTTGACACATCTGAAGGTTCCATTTTTCGTCGTTAAAAGGAATGCGGCTCGAAGTTGTGCATTTTCTTACTTTCTGTAATACTTTGCTAGCAGCCCTTTATGCAGACCTCCAAATAAGAGGGAGTGATAGTATTGTAAATCCGTTATTTCTCTTCCAAACCTATGTATCCATAACATAGGATTTAGTGGAGATTGATTAATATTTTCAGTTTTGAAATCAAAATCACTCCCTCTGTCTGGAGCTCTGTGTATTCCTGTTTTACAAATTATTTCGACCCTGTCTTCGAGACGTACATACCTTGCCCTTACCAAACAATCCCGTGTGTTTACAATCCCGAGGAAGTATACTTTTGAAAAGACTGTGAGAAAAGAAGAATAGCATTTTCTCCTTTTACCTTTCAGAGACAAATGTCATCGCTTGCGATGCACTTAAATCTGTAATCTGCAACTACTTTAAGTCGGCTGAGTATAAAGTTTTTGCCCTTTGGTCAATGATTAAAGCCTCAACAGAGGCCAAAAGTAAACAAAGTGGTTTTTAAATACATTTTGATATACATGAAAATCATACTTTTTAAAAGTTAGGAAAGTTTTGTTAAGGTAACAATCTGTTATTGCACGGTCGGTCCAAGTGTTAGTCGCTGGCATAAAAAAAAAAAAGATTTTCAAATCAGGTAAAATGTAAACAAAAGGTACAGTGACCCGACAACTTTCTTTTAAAATTCATTTTTTAGCCAGCGACTAACACTTAGACCGATCTAACAATAACAGATTGTCACCTTCACAATAATTTCCATACTTTTAAATGGTATGATTTAAATTAAACTGCATTTTTACACCTGCATTGTATACTTTTTGGCAGCTATTTCGGCTTTAAGACAGACCTTTTAATCGCATGTGTTTCAGTAGCCGTACAAAATGTTTTTTATAGTTCATCCACCGTATCTGCTTTGCTTATTTAATCATGCGACCCATTATTTTTCCCATCTCTCCGTTCTGCCTTTCCTTTGAAAGCACATTTTTGCCATGCTCTGTGAAAAGGGGGCTTAATGCATCTGCGAAAAGTATCGACCCAGGTCAGCCTGCGCAGTCCGAGCAGGCTGACCTGGGTCGATACTTTTCGCTTTTTGTCAATTTTCTGTATTTCCAAGGACCTTTTTAGCTCATGATTAAGCGATTATGAAAAAAAAAGTGGCTTTTATGGATCCATAATTATGTGATTACTTGCTTGTTATAATGCATTACGGACATGCATCAAGCCCCCTTTTGCCAGAACATGGCTCATATTTTTATTAACCAATATTCATATTCGTTTGGATGGAAAGTCGTCTTCAACCCTATCAAATTCAAATGAGCCATGCTTTGGTAAAAGGGGGTTTAATGCATCTCCGTGATATATTATACGAAGCAAGTCATTAACATACATGTAATTGTGGATTCATGAAATCAATTTTGTAGAACAACGGGCTGAATCAATAAGAACACTGGTCCTTTGACATGCAGAAAATTTACCAAAAGCAAAAAGTATTGACCCAGCTCAGCCTGCGCGGACTGCGCAGGCTGACATGAGTTTGTACTTTTTGCAGTTGTTTTTAGCCCCCTTTTCACAGAGCATGGCTCATATGTAAAAAAACCACACCTAGCTGGGATAAAGAACAAATTCTCCTATTATTAAACATGTTTGATCGCCAACATTACTATTTACATTCCTACATGTAGGTGCCAGTCGATTGTTTAAAGTCACAGTGGCAGCCAAAAGTAATGTTAAATGCATCTAAAGTTAAATCATACAATTTAGAAGTATGGAAATTATTGTGAAGATGACAATCTGTTATTGCACATGTATTGAATTATTATTTTGTATGACTACAAGCTTACGTCAAATAAAATTTGTCTATGAGAGCTGTACCCATAGTATGGTTAAGGTGGTGCAAAATACTTTACAAACAAAAAAAAAAACTACTTCCAAGTTTTTTTTTTCTGGGAGCGGGGGCGGGAGGCGGGAGAGAGAGAGAGATAGAAGAATGGGGTGCGGAAGAAGAACAGTATTGTTTCTCGTTTGTTTGAAGTTAATTATTACACCCACTTATTCCGACTCTTCATTACTCATCCATCGCTTTAGGAGTGAAGACAAAATGAGTCATTAGACAAATTGCTTCTTTTCTTTTTCCCTGTACGATTCTCGAAATTATCAAAATGACTCATGTTTGCGTCTCGAACAAATGACATGCACAAATATTGTGATCGGACAAATATCTGAATTTCATAATTATACTAGAGGAAATGTATTTTGTTTTAGCATTTTTACAGTTTATTTCACTACTGGTTGATAACGCACATAGTAAAACACACACACATTTCTAGTCTGCGACGAAGAGGTTTTACACGGTAGGGTTAATTTCCTCACAATTTAAAACAAAAAAGGGGAAACATAAATGAAGCGCTTTCAAACGTATATAGTCCCATTACCACATGACAAAATCTTAGACCAGTCCGAATTGAAAACATTTGCAGACGTCAATTTCAATCGATGGGATATTTCTTTGATAGGGTAGAAAACATTGTTGGAAAAAGGAGAAAATGCTGGTTACCACCATTTTCTCCTTTTCCCACAATGTTTTCAAAAGTTTTCATCCTCGGGGTCTTTAAAAGTCGGCATTGTGTGGTAAAGGGTTAATTACTTCCTTCACCGTTAAAAACTAATCTTCACTTGTAACAGGATTTGTGAATTGCCAAATTGTGTTCATGGACGGTAGGACCGCCAGAAATCGTTCCGTAGCAGTGTCTGTAATCTGTACCACTTTTACACGTTTAACTCTTTCCCACACAATCCCGACTTTTAACGACCCTGTGAAAGAAGCCTTTTGAAAACCTTGTAGGAAAAGGAGAAAATGCTGGTAACCAGCATTTTCTCCTTTTCCCACAAGGTTTTCTACCCTTCCCTAAACAAATTTCACTATTTAAGTTACATTAATATTGTCGTCTGCAAATGCTTTCAATTTGGAGGAGTTTTCAATTTTGTCGTTTGTTAAAGAGTTAACCTTTTGTGAAAGTTTCCAAATACATTGTATAATCTTTTTTTAACTTTTACATCTCCATTCTATTACTATCTTGTATTACGCCAAAGGTTTTTGTCAGGTTTGGTCGTTTTAAGTCATTCTAAGGAGATTTTATTTTGTGAAAATTACCATCGCTTTTGTAAAAGATATAGAATGTGCTGAAAAAGTGTTGAAGCTGATCAAAGCAACACGCATTCCAACGTAGAGTATTTCCATATGTTTGATAAGCACACTTAAAAGTAACAGTTCTCGTGAACGAAGTTGTATCTTGTTTATTTTAGATTGTTTTGGCATTTGTCGACGACAATGCCACTATGAGTTCATTACAGTATTTTGAAAATCATGTATCGTAGTTTGTGCAAAACCGAAGGAAGTAAACCCTATTAAACTCAATTTTTCTAAGACAACTAAGTGTTTCGACAGCACTCAGATACATAATTAACAACGGAGTATTTAAATAAACTGGATTAGGGTATCGATCATAGGAATACTTCTTTTTTTACTGAAAGTATCAATAGCTGCTATGGCCTTCTATTGGCGCAATGATATACAACCTTTGTCTACTGACCGTGTTCGTCCCAAAATCAGTTTGTCCCTGGGCTTGTTCGTCCTTTGGCTAGTTCATCCGGGCTTGTTCATCCCACATTATTGTTTGTTTATTTTTCAAATTATTAATTCCACACAATGGTTCCCTTTACACATGCCACACCAGTGCTTTCAAAGCTTTGATTTTACCAATAGCAACGGTAAAGTTATACTTTGACCAGAAAGCTGCTAGTAAACGTAGCCTCTTTTTGTCTTGTATTTAACCTAGAAGCTGATGATCTGTGTCATCAGGTACGTACTCAACCTATTACTGTACAAACCATTTTTAGATCAAACAAACACTGGTACATGCGACACAGAGGAGAAACACTGGAAGAAAATAAAATTATCACTTATAAATGATATGGAAACATTTTCGAAATGGAAGGGGGGTGCTTGTTACAACCATTTCGCTCCGTTTCCAACAATATTTTTTATAGCTGCCTACGGTAGGGACGTGGAAAGATGTATAAGTGAAGCAAATTCTCTAAAGCTTTTCCTTGACCAATCCTTAAGTCGGTTGTACTCCAAACGGAAATTGAAGCATTTTAAATTTGAGCTATTCTCGGTGAAAAGGGTGCTAAATGCATCTGCGAAAAGTATCGACCCAGGTCAATTTTCTCTCTGTTATAGGACCAGTCTACCTCATGATCCATTCGGTTGTTAGACAAAATTGATTTTACTGGATCCATAATCATGTGATGTTCTGCTTGGTATAATGTATCACAGAGATTTTGCCAGAGTCTGGCTTATTTATTTTGGGCAAGGAATTCTTTTCAATTGGGGTCATAATTACGATTGCAACACCTGCTTGATATCCGACTGTTGTTCATCGCTTCGCAAACCAATATGGCAAATTCCTATGTTTGGACCCTGGGTCATAATTTTTGGTTGCCAATTACACTTTTCTGACATGACTGTGCCAATATCCATAGGAACAACTGTAGAACAAATGAAATTATTGCAGCCATCTATATGTACAAAACCTTACAGCTAGATTTAGAAGTGTTTACCTAAGAACTACGTTTTCTAATTGGAGATGAGTCTCAAACCGTACTGAAAGTTTTAATCCTTAAACCGACAAAAAAAGATAAAAAGAAAAATTCCAACCCGAAGTATGGCTCTTATGTTATATGACGATTTTTTAAAAAGTTAAATTTTTCTAGGCACACGGGCTATAGCACCACAGTAGAGTGTTAACGTGTTCCTTTTTTAACCCTTAGGCTGCTAAGGGCGACTCACCGACCTTTTGCGGACAATGTAGATTAAGATCATACTGCACAGAACGTGCAGTCTGGTCTTGGATCTACACTGTGCGATATGGAGACATTTTGCTCCAAAAACTAAGTTTCAAAAAGCATTATTCGGGTTTATACTATCGGCTTGAAAGTTTCATTTAACTCTTTACCACACAATCCCGAGTTTTAACGACCCTGAACAAGAAGCCTTTTGAAAGCACTGTGGGAAAAGAAGAAAATGCTGGTAACCAGCATTTTTTCCTTTTCCCATAATGTTTTCTACCCTTCCTAAAACAAGTTTCAATTTTTCAGACACATTTATTTTGTCGTCTGCAAATGCTTTCAATTTGGACCAGTCTAAAATTTTGTCGTTTGGTAAAGGATTAATTTATATAGCAGGATGAGGTTTAATTGGTAAATTTTGAAACCCTCTTTAAGAAAAAAATATATCTACTGTATTCAAATATGAGGACCAAGGCTTGCGTAAACATAGAACTGTACAAAGCATGATTGACTTATTACCTCTGGCAAGCTATGCAGCATCCAAATCAGGACACTCAACAATTTTTCAATCCAGGAGAAAAGCCTCAACTCTTTACCAATCGAGAAAACTTTTTACCAGTGCACATAGAAAGAATTCACAGACGAAAAATTAAATGTGGCTACATTATAGAAAACATTGTGAGAAATGGAGAAAAATGCTGGTAACCAGCATTTTTCTCCTTTTCCCACAATGTTTCAAAAGCTTTCTTGTTCAAGGTAGTTTAAACTCGGGATAGTTTGGTAAAGCCGTAATACATTGAAAGCATGGATATCGATGCAAATAAACCCAGGCTGTCGCCCGATTTCCATCACATTATGACGATAAAATGTGCATTAGGATACGGACTGTTTATGGCTAATTGTCATTTATTTATACGAGATATTCTGCTTGATTAGGTTTTTCCACGATTAAGAGACAGGCCAGGAATGATAAGAGAACCTAGAAGGTTATGAAGCGGACGGGATAAGAATGATTCAGACAGAGGGAAAGAAATAAGTGGATAAAGTACACGTGTACAGTTAGTGGCCAAAAGTATTTCACGATAATTCCAAATTCCCATTGACTTACATGCATTTTTCTATTTGCAAGAAAATTAATCACGCTTTTAATCCTATGGTTCAATTGTAGGGAATAATGTATCGGTAGAAGGCTAGGTTTCTGGAGCTTTTTACACTAATATCCCAGCATTTTTCCTCGCCTGACATCAAACTTGTAGCTCTCTGATGCTTGGTGAAGTTAGTATTCCGTTGAATTCCGGCGACGTCGCCAATTGCGTTACTGTAAACAACGTTCTATTGAAACTTTTGATCAAATTTAATCCGCAACATATATTAATCATATCATAGTGTATCGCGTCTGAAAATATATATTTCTTTGTCAAAATTGCCATCACGGTTTGTTTTCATATAGTTACGTTTCATAACGATGACTTAATTTTCTAACCCACAATAACTTAAAAAGAAAACTTGAAAATACACGTAAGTCTATGGAGATCCGTCATGTCATGAAATTTATGGCCACTGACCATGTAAGCGATGCTTTAACTGCTGATAAATGTGGCCTATATGGTGCACACAAAATTTTCTGGCGCATAAAAGTGACCTACTTTTTGATACTACACAAACTAATATCAAACTTGTACGAGATGTCATTAATACAAAAATTCCAACCAATTTTCAGGAGTATCTGACTGAAAATTTTATCTCTTGAGTGTGAACAAGGTTTTCCTACGATTTTCCCCAGTGACCTACTTTTTGACCCGATATGATTCATTTTAAACTTGTCTGAAGTATTTATCAAGGCAAATATTCTGATTGATTGATTGATTTATAGTGTTAAACACCCTTTTAAACATTATGTCAGTTATTTCACGGCAGCCTGTGCACCTATCCATGCTTTCATTGAGTTTCTTTTACCAGTACTATGCACAATATTCTTTCCAAGCCACTTGCTGCTTTCCCACGTAACCATCGTCAAAACAATGGTCAGCGGTGAGAGAGGAATGAATCCTGTCGCATTGACTATCATCAATCCTTGGAAAGAAATTGGCCCAGCCGGGGATCGAACCAGCGATCCCCTGCTCTCAAGTCCTGTACGCTACCGACTGTGTACAGGGGCTGGACTCAAATATTCTGCCCAATTTCAGTGTTAGTTTTTACTGTGTTTTAGGGAAACGTTGGTTTAAAATTACAAATATTCTGCCCAATTTCAATTTAAAGCAGAAGCTACCCTAAAACACAGTGAAATCTAACATTTTGACCAAGTTTCATTGACATTGGGCGGGAGGGTAACCTGTTTGATATCCTTTTAGGATTTTCCATGCTTATACTGCTTTTGAAATGTATACAAATGGACCAATCGGTATTGTAAAGTCAAAAACATTATCTAGACAAAATTTTGGTCCAACAATTTTCAGTAAATTTGGACCAAAACTTGCTTCTATGGTTTAACACTATTTTCAACATTATTTCAATTATGTTGCAAAGGCCAGTGCGCCTATACATGCCTTCCTAGAATTGGTTTAACTTGTACTTTTTAAGCCACTGGCTACTTCACCACATAAACGTAGTTGAAAAAATATACAGCAGTGAAAGGGGTTGAATCCTTTTCCCATGACTATCATCAATTGTCTGAAAGAAATAGGCAGAGCTCAGTTAGCCTGGCTTACAAGCCTTGTATTTAATAGACTGAACCTCCTGTCTTCGCTTGGCTTTAAACACAAATGGAAATCTGCATGGTATACTATTAAGACAGATGGACAGATCAGGATCTCTATTTACTTACCATTCCTAAGAACTTTCTCAGTCTTATTTTCCTGAATTTTCTAGATTTGAAAGTAACACTTCTGATTGGCTAAACCATCTGGTTTAGCCAATCGGAAGTAGTGTTTTACTTTCAAATTTTGAAAATCTTGAAGAATAAGACAAAGAACAGTTGGTGAATATGAACTCAGTTCATGTAATCAAAATACGGTCTCAAAAGTATAAACAAGTTGTCAGTGTTGTGACCAGGGGAGCAACAATTCGAAATCATCTGAGATAATTCTAATTTATTGTCAAAACAACAACAAGAGTGATGGTAATCTGTCTTGTGTGACCTATTTATTTTTACCAAGATTGACCAAAATTTAAACTTGTGACCGTTGTAATTAGGAAACAAACTTGCTAACCCAATTTTCATATTTGCATAGTGGCAATTGTCAAAATTATCTTAACTCCTTATCAAACAACAAAATTTTAGACTTGTCCAATTTGAAATCTACTGCAGACGACAAATCGAATGTGATGCTAATGCTGACATTGGAAAGTGTAGCAAAACAATGAGGAAAAAGGAGAAAATACTGGTCACCAGCAATTTCTCCCGATCCCCTCCTCCAGTATTTTCTAAACCCTCCATCATCAGAGTTGTTAAAACTCAGGATTGTGTGGTAAAGGATTAGATATTAATATAAAGACAAATACTAGGACTAAATGTGGTGAAGATTTGGCCAGAGATGTAGTCTTCAGATGATTGGTGTTTGCTACAGTTTTACTTTTAACTTTATCCAAGACATGGTGCATAAAAATCATTTGCTGATGGTCAGTATTTTTGGAGCTAAACATGGCCCTTTTTGGGGTAAAAAGAAAATGGCTCTCTTTTTTGTAAACAAACAATTTGCTCTCTATTCTTTTTGACTCTTTAAAATTTAAGAACACTGGGTCTGTTCGTAACTTGTTCAATTCATTTTCTGCATTTTCTAAGTGATTCAAGATACTGCTGCTTTTATGTATACTAGCATTTTCCCCTTTTCCCACAATGCTTTCTACCCTATCTGGGTCAAATTCCATCATTTGCAAAGGCTTTCAATTTGGTTAAGTCTAAAATTTTATCATTTGGTAAAAAGTTAAAACCAATTACTGCAGTCGAGCCACATTAGCACAGTCATTAGCGTACCAGACTTGAGAAGGGGGTGGGGGGGGGGGGGGTGGGGGTGTTGTCACTGGTTTAAATCCTAAGCTCGGCCAATTTCTTTTCGATGATTGATGGTAGTCATTACGACACAATTCAAACCTCTCTCACTTAAGCAGTGAGCTTTTATATTACATTAATTCTGAATTTTGACGATTGGTAATCTTGGTATTTAGAAGTAGCCAATGATGGCGACAAATTTGAGATTGTTCCCTCATTGCTGATGGTGAAAATTCCAAGAAAACCAGTGATTCACAGACATTAATTAAAAAAAAAAAATAATAAATAAAATAAAAATAAATAAATAAATAAATCTTCCTAATTGTAGATATATGATGTTACTTGATTTTTTAATTCATGTTTCACTTAAAATTCATTTTAATAAAGTAGGGTGCAATAATGTGGGACAAACAAGCCTGGATGAAAAAGCCCAGGGACGACTATGCCCACGGCCAAGCTATAGTTTTTGGACAAACTAGCCTCGAACCAAATGCATGATTGGATGATAAAATATTTTTCTTACATTATTCTTAGTAACATTGTGGATTTACACAGATGAGTACTAATATTGACGGTCTTGAATTGCCCTGCACTCCGACATCAGCTTTGAAATATGTTCCTATCATTTTGGAAGGAGCGGTTCATCTGCACACAGTAACTTTATTAATGAATTAATATCAAATTTGTCTGCAACAACTGGCAGTAAAAATATGGATCCTTAAGCAGTGTGTTAAAAACCTAACTCTTTCAGTACCTATTTACACTTAACCCTTAACTCTTTACCAAACGACAGAATTTTAGACCTGTCCAAATTCAAAGCAGTTGCAAACGACAAAATAAATGTGACTGAAAAATTGAAATCTTTTTCGGGAAAGGTAGAAAGCATTATCGGAAAAGGAGGAAATGCTGGTTACCAGCATTTTTCCCTTTTTCAAAAGGCTTCTTTCTCAGGGTCATTAAAAGTTGGGATTGTTTGGTAAAGGGTTAAATTGTTCAATACAATGGATGAAGTTTTCAAGCCACTTATGTATGCTGTAACATGGCCATTGCAAAATTGTTGTTGGTAGAAAATAACTCATCGTATCAGACAATGTAGATCAAAGATCAGACTGCACGTTCTGTGCAGTCTGATCTTAATCTACACTATCCGTAAAAGAGCATTGAGTTGCGCTGAGAAGCCAAAGGGTTAAATATCCCTTATTGACAGCTTAGATCAAGATCAGATTGCTCCGAGTAATAAATATGATCTTCGATATAAAACGCCTACCACCTGATGCTAATCTCAGGTCAAACAATTTATTATCGATAAATAGCGGAGGAGATCAGAAATCAAGATCAGATGGCACTTAATGTGAAGTCTGATCTTTGATTTAACACGCTTGCCATTTAGGTCTTCATAACTGGTTGTCCATGGCTCATTTTACAAAGTTTTATACCCTGTGTAACGTTACATATTCGATTTTGTGTGCCGGGTTTGTAATGCTCAAAATGGGTCGAAATTGTCGTGGTCCGAGACATCATAGGATATCGGGACAACTCTGACAAGAAGAAATAATGCATTGTACATACTGGGCCAATCAAAACATATTTATACCTTTAGATACGAGAAGCACAGTAATTTTGCGAAAATAAATCTTACCTAGTTTTTGAAATGTTCAGCGGTTTTGGGGAAAGAGCACATCGTCTGCGTTTTGTCATGCACATTGTGTCAAAAAATAGGAAAGACGAAAGATTCCGAGTATTGTTCGGCAACATCACTCGTCACTACTCGGCCGATTCCGTAACTACATCTGGGGATTAGCCAGTGTTTCTTCAGTGTTACAGCGCACTAATTTCCACTTGTAAATAATATCATTAGGGCTTGAAATTCTTTGTCAAATACTTTCGTTAGATTAACATCGCGCATCTCTCACCGTTCTTTGTGAACTTAAACCTAACTATGATGTTCAAACCCAAATATTTTGATCATTTTTGGGGGACGTTTCTTTCAGCGTAGTGATATACATTGCAAGCGGTACTTTTCACTTTTATTCGTAACTGCTCGGATCTTGTGGATGGGAGTGGAAATTTTGGTATACGATTACTATAGCCTTGGGCTTGGCCAATCCCAGGCTAAAAACCAAATATTGCGATTTCAAAGTTGATTTCACGGAAAGTAAACACCGTGTCGGACAGTGCAGATCGCAAATCAGACTGCACGTTCTGTTCAGTCTGGTCTTGATCTACACTGTCTGCAAGAGGTCAGTGAGTCGCGCTTAGCAGCTTAACGATTAAACTGTAGTTAAGTTTTGATACAAAAGGAGAAAATGCATTTTCTCTTTTTCCAACATTTTTTTTCAAAATCCTTCCTCCTTGCAGTTCCCGCTCGGATAGCTCAGTGGTTAGCATACCTGAATCATGACTTGGTGGTTGCGAGTTCGATACCCGGTTGAGGTAAACTTTCTTTCCGGCGATTTTTCGCCTCTCACCTCTGATGCATGTCAGAAAAGTAGTCAGTGGCTTTGGAAAGAAAGTTGTGTGAGTACTGGTGTGAGAAAGCCAGGAAACACATGGGTGCGTCACTGACCGCCATGATATGACCAGAGCTGTTAAAATGGCGTTAAACTCCAAAACAAACCAAATCATCTTTGCAGTTGTAAAACAACGTATTTAACACATAACGACCTACAGGTGATTTCTTTTGCGTTTCGTATCTGGTCTTTCTTATAAAGACATTGTAAAAAATCAACAAGAAATAAATCGTTGCGTGCAATACCTCAATTTCCCACAAATCATCCTTATGTAGTCTTGTTCTTTACCTAAATTTTGCATGTAGGCTTGATCTTAAGCTAAATTTTGTTAGTTTAGTTAAAATCATGTGCTCAAAGTCGTCAGCTGCAAACTCATTTCAGACGAATTTCTTATTTCAAAGCCTGCTACTTAAATCTTTACTAGACGAAAAAAAAAAAAAAATATATATATAGTCCCGTCTAAATCGAAAGCATTAGCAGACGGCATTTTAAACTTGGTTCAAATGATGGAACTTGTCGGTGACAGGAAAAGAAAACATTGTGAGACAATTTCAGACAATGTATTTACTGGTACGCTTCTGTTTTGAAAAGTTTATATAAATTGATGAAGAATACCAGTTTCTTGCTCATTACAATTAAGTTGCTCATTTTTCTTGTAATAAAAATAAAATCGGCTACTTCAGTGGCGTATGAAGTCCTTCTGGTGTTGAGAAGTCTTAAACCTGTACCCAACAATCCCACTTTTAACGACCCTGAAGTAGACAGCTTTTTGAAAAACACTGTGGGAAAAGGAGAAAATGCTGGTGACCAGCATTTTCTCCTTTTCTCACAATGTTTTCTTTTCCTTTCACCGACAGGTTGAGCCAAGTTTTAAATGCCGTCTACTAATGCTTTCAATTTAGACGGGACTACTTTTTTTTCTTATCTAGTAAAGATTTAAGTAGCAGGCTTTGAACACTATCTTGAAAAGTTATATAATTTGACGAAGAGTATCTTTAATCATTAAAGGTTTACATTATTATGTTCTCACCCCGTTTTCTGAAGTAATAAACACTAATGGATATTTTATTGCATCCCAGCCATAAATTTTTAGCTTTCATTCCAACCCTCAAGTCATTACCTTCTTAACCCTTAGGCTGCTAAGCGCGATTTAAGGACTTTTTGCGGATAGTGTAGATCAAGATCAGATTGCACAGAACGTGCAGTCTGATCTTGGATCTACACTGTCCAGTAAGGAGATATTTTTCACAAAAAGTAACTGAAGTAACACTTGGGTTGTTACTATCAGCTTGAAAGTTTCATTTAACTTATGTAGGAGTTTTAAGGTTAAACCTGTTCCAAACGACAAATTTTGGACTCTTTTTCCCACAATGATTTCTACCCTTACAAAAACAAATTTCAAATTTTGAGTTACATTTATTTTGATGTTTGCAAATGCTTTTAAAATGGACCAATCAAAAATCTTGTCGTCTGGTCAAAAAAATTGTCGTTTGGTTAAAAGCCATCTTCCTCGGAGATGTCGGAATACTGGAATGTTATTTAAAGGGTTACACAAATATATAGCAGACGAATTTAAAAAAAAAAAGAAAAACATTGTACGATATGGATAACCATAATGAATTAAGATGTCTTACATTAATAAAGGAGAAATCATTGTGGTAAAAAGAGATATTGCTCCTCATGGGTAGTTTCTTCATTTTGTCACAATGATTTCACAAAGATGGTGTGTTGCAGGACATACAGAGTCGTCTGCAAGTAGTACTAAGGTAAGGACATGTCCTGTTGTTGAGGTAGGTATTCGAGTGTAGGAAATTACGGCGATGACATATGAGCCATGCTCTGGCAAAAAGGGCCTTAATGTATCTTCGTGATCCATGATACCGTGCAAGTCATCATATCATTATGGATCCACAAAATCCATGAATTAACCCTTTCCCAAACAACAAATTTTAGACTGGTCCAAATTGAAAGAGTTTACAGACGACAATTTTAAATTTGATGAAAATGGCAGAAAGGTCTCAAAAAGGGTAGAAAACACTGTGGGAAAAGGAGAAATTGCTCGTTACGAGCAATTTCTCCTTTTCCCACAGTGTTTTGAAAAGACTTGTACTGCAGACACTTGAAAACCAGGGCTTGTTTGGGAAAGGGTTAAGAGATAAACTGATCCTTTGACACGCATGAAATTGGCCAAAAGCAAAAAGTGTCGATTCATGTCAGCCTGCTGGAACTGCGCAGGCTGATCTGGTCCATACTTTTTGTAGATGCATTACACCCCCTTTTCATAGGGCATGGCTCATATTTAATACAGTTTTGGTCCTCTGTCGCTATTGTAAAATACTCATCAAAGATGGAGCAGATTTACAAATTAAACTTATCAGATTTAAGCGGTATGCATTCGAAGGTAAAAAAAAAATTCTGAAAACTAGGATTGCTTTTTTAAAGCAGGTACTGATCTCAAATTTTGACAGTTATATCAAATGCAGATGTCTATAATCCGTTTAAAAATGACATCTCGGAAATATATGGTTATTGAGTTGTCACCGTGAAAAGACTGAAACACTGTTGAAAACAGACAATAGACATTTTAATATATATATATATAATGGACATTTACCTTACATATAGCGCGGTCTCTATTTTTTCAAAAAACTTTATTTTCCACTTCAGTTGGTGTGTGTCGGGTGGGGGCGGGGAGGAATTCGTGGCGATGATATTTCGATGGTGACAACAGACATTGTTATTGAAATATGCTATACATGTATATGCTAATGAGAAGACAACAGCAACAACAACAACAACACAACAACAGCGGCCCGTCGTTTATCAAGGATGTCTTTGCCAGTTGTGATGTCAAATAATAAGCAACCGAACAATAAGTATGAGCCATGCTTTGTGAAAAGGGGATTTAATGCATTTACAATAACTATCGACCAGGCGGTTTACGCAGGCTGACCTGACTCTCAAAGAACCATTCTATCTCATGATTAAGTTGTTGTACATGAAAAAATTGTCTATCTTATCTGACGACTTGCTTGGTATAATGCATTACGAAAATGAACTATGCTCTGGCAACAAGGGGCTTAATGCATCCCTGTGATGCATCATACCAAGCAAGACATCACGTATGTAGAGATCTATAAAATTGATTATGTCTTACAACCGACTGTACCATAAGGTAAACTGGTCCTTTGACATACAGAAAATTGACCATTAGCGAAAAGTTTCGGCCCAGGTCAGCCTGCGCGGACTGCGGTCTGGGTCAGTACTTCTCGCAGATGCATTGAGTCCTCTTTTCACAGAGCATGGCTCAAATGCATTTAGCCCCCTTTCCCAGAGCGCCACTCTTAATTCAGCAGGATAAGGATTAATAACGCAGCCCTGAAATAAAATACACCAAACGCCGAAATCACTTGGCTGTAAACCATGTACAGATTATCGACATATGTACTGTAATAAATTGACAGCCTCAATAAATTTGTTCTTTATCTGTTCATTCTGTTTGATCGTGAGCGAGCTGTTTGATCTCGAAAAGTAGATCAATGAATTTGAACCCATTTTTCAAGGGTTACGGTCCCAGTTCTTGATCATTCCACACGTTTGATTTGGTATTAAACGGGTGTAATTGATACGTGTTATATATATTTTCCACCTAGTTAACCCTTATCCTGCTAAATAATTGAAATAAAGCTTTCAAGATGATAGTAAAAACCCAGATTTTGCTACTTCAAAAGTATTTCTTGGGGGAAAAGATATCTCCTTATCGAACAGTGTAGATTCAAGATCAGACTGCACATTCTGTGCAGTCTGATCTTGATCTACACTGTCCGCAAAAGGTCCTCGAGTTGTGCTTAGCAGCCTAAGGGTTAAAACGATTAAAAGTTTAAATTTTCAAGGGAGTTCTCACGAAGATGAAAGGTTATGTGTTCAAAGTAACCAAAGATCTTTGTAAGTTGTAATCTGTTACTAATCATAAAAGGACATTATATACATACATGTATATAGATTATCATACCTTGTAGTACTTTCAGTGCTTGTGAAATGATCCACTTCTTGGAAATTGATACCATGAAAAATATAAGGACTATACTCTGGCAAAAGGGGTTTTAATGCATCTCCGTGATGTATCGTACATGGATCCATAAAATCCATTTTGTCTTACAATCAACTGAATCATGAAGTAGACTGGTCCTTGACTGTAGAAAATTGACCAAAAGTTAAAAGCTTCAGCCCAGGCCAGCTTTCGTGGACTGCGCAGGCTGATCTGGATCGATACCTTTTGGGGATGCATTAAATTCCCTTTTCAAAGAGCATGGCTCACAATTTGATGAACCATTTACCTGACGATCTCGTGTTTTAATGACGCTGACAATGAAGTCCGTCGTAAAAATTGTGAAAAAGGGGAGATTGATTGTATGGTGTTTAACGCCGTTTTCAACATTATTTCAGTTATATCGTGGCAGCCAGTGCACCTATCCATGCTTTCCTGGAGTTTCTTTTTACCAGTGCTCCGCACAATATTCTTTTCAAGCCACTGGCTGCTTTCCCACATAAGCATCGTCGAAACAATCATCAGGTCAGCGGTGAGAGAGGAATGAATCCTGTCGCAATGGCTATCATCAATCCTCGGAAAGAAATTGGCCAAGCCGGGGATCGAACCAGCGACCTCCTGTTCTCAAGTCCTGTACGCTATTGACTGAGCTACGAGGTTTGGCAAAAAAGGGGAGAAAGTGCTTGCACTAGCATCATGAAATACTTAAAAATAGACATTTTCAAACGTGCGAAATACAGGCCTAGACATCACATTTGCATAAAATTCTTTAACCCTTTTCCATACAATACCGGGTTTTAACGACCCTAAGGAATAAGCCTTTTGAAAACAATGTGGGAAAAGGAGAAAATGCTGGTAACCAGCATTTTCTCCTTTTCCCACAATGTTTTCTTCCCTTTTAAAGGTAAATTTCAGTTTTTGAGTCACGTTTAATTTGCCGTCCGCAAATGCTCTCAGTTTGGACCAGTCTAAAATTTCGTCGTTTGGTAAGCCCACTAGCAGCCAAAAGTAAACAGTTCGGGTCCAGAACTGCAGGCAAGTATATACATATCATACGAGTCTGACAAAGTTGGTGACTTAGAGTCTGCTTTTACTAGTTTTTTTTATGACAGTGCCTAGAATTTTTGACATATCGCGCTGTAATACATTGACAGACCCATAATGATGTCCGTACATTCAAATGATATGCAGTACATTTGCTTGCATTTTAGTTTAAAATTATTTCAGCCGTGCTCTGTGAAAAGGGGGATTAATGCATCGGCGAAAAAGTATCGACCCAGGTCAGCCTGCGCAGTCCGCGCAGGCTGACCTGGGCCGAAACTTTTTTTTTTTTTTCGCTATTGGTCAATTTTCTGTATGTCAAAGGACCAGTCAACCTCATGATTTAGACCGTTGTCGACAAAGTCGACTGTATGACTTGTTTGGTATCATCCATCACGGAGGTGCATTAAGCCCCCTTTTGCCGGAGAGCGGCGCATTTATATGTAACAAATTGACAAAAGGATAAGGACGAAATCTTACTAAAGCTTATACAGTCCCTCTCAAAATAGCATTTCAGGTTCCGAATTGTTCACTTTTGGCAGCTAGTGGGCGTTTAACCAGGATATCTTTTTTAACCCTTTCCCAAACAAGCCCTGGTTTTCACGTGTCTGCTAACGAGCAATTTCTCCTTTTCCAACAGTGTTTTCTACCCTTTTTGAGACCTTTCTGCCATTTTCATCAAATTTAAAATTGTCGTCTGCAAACTCTTTCAGTTTGGACCAGTCCAAAATTTGTCGTTTGGGAAAGCGTTAAAAAAAGCAGATGTACATCAAAATGTCACACTGCACTGTTGTGTAATCTGATCTTGATGGGGAGTATCCACAAAAACAACTTTAAACTTTACCAAACAAAAGAAAGTGAGACTTGTCCATATTTAACTCTTTCGGCGCCAAATAAACAAACCCCGCCTCTTTTGATGGCTGTAAATACAGTCCACTGAGTCTCCGGAAGATTTTTATCACATGGGCTTGACCAAACAATCGGAGGGTATAGATCAAAGATCAGACTGCACGTTCTGTGCAGTCTGATCTTGATCTATGCCGTCCGCAAAAGTCCCTGTTTTTCGCCTATGGCGCTGAAAGGGTTAAAACATTCGTAGATTACCAATTAAAATTGGCTCAAATTTTCGGATTTGTCTTTGAAAGGATTTAAACCATTGTCGTAAAAGGAAAATGCTGGTTACCAGCAGTTTCTCCTTTCACCTCAACGTTTTCGAAAGCCTTTCGGCTTGTTTGGTGAAGGGATTAATTGATATACTGTTTATCGGTGTTGTACTAGTAATGTTGATCCATGACAAAATACAACGGAGCCATGCTCTGTGTAAAGGGGGCTCAAGAAATTGGACAAAAGTTTCGACCCAGAAGCAGTCCGCGCGGGCTGACTTTCTTCGATAGTTTTTGCTATCGATCTATTTTCTGCATGTCAAAGGACCAGTCTACCTCATGATTCAGTTGGTGTTAAGACAAAGTACATTTTTGGGATCCATAATGATGTGGTGATTTGGTTGGTACAGTGGCATCGCGGAGATGCACCAATCCCCCTTTTGCCACAGCATGGCTCTATTAAATTGAGTTTAAGACCCAAACAAAAGGATTGTACTCATGCGTGGAAATAAGATCTCGTGTTTTATTTTGTGGTCTGATATTTTGCTGTTTTCGACAAATGTATATGGCACTGCATCATGCATGTGAAGCCCAAATTTAATAGGTTATGTAAAATTCTTTGGACCTAGAGACGGTTTATTGCTCTATGATTAACAATAAATCTAGCTTCTAGGCTTTTACGTTCCTACGATCTTCTGCAGTTTTTTTATACCCTTAGAGGGCGAAATGAAATGAGCCATGCTCTGTGGAAAGGGGGGCTTAATGCATCTGCGAAAAGTATCGACCCAGGTCAGCCTGCGCAGTCCGCGCAGGCTGACCTGGGGCGAAACTTTTCGCTAGTGGTCAATTTTCTGTATGTCAAAAGACCAGTCTACCTCATGATTCAGTCATTTGTTAGGGAAAATGGACAAAATTGATCCATTATTTTGCAATGACTTGAATGGTGAGATGCATCACGGAGATGCATTAAGCGCCCTTTTGCCAGTGCATGGCTCAAATTAAATTTGCGTTTTATGATGGGAAAGAAATCGAAACGTTGCATAGTCAAGATGTCTTGGTCAGAGCATCTGTGTAATATTTATGATCAGGCTTGCATTTTGTACAGTCTGATATTGCTCTGATCTGTAAATAAAAGCACTATTCAGTTGTGCCTTGATCAGGTCTTGATCTTGGTTCACTGTGCAGGAAACTTAACCCTTAACAGTCCCCAGTTTTGAGGATCCTGCAGAGAAAGGCATTTGAAAATGTTGTGGGAAAAAGAGAAAATGCTTGAAACCAGCATTTTTTCACAATGTTTTCTCTCTACAACTTGTCGCATTATTTGAGTAATATCTTATTTCTCGTCTTCAAATGCTTTTTAATTTAGACTAGTGTAAAATTTTGTCGTGTGGAAAAGAGTTAAGAAGATCGCTACGCCTTAAAGCACCAATCACGACTCTAATTGCTTTAGTGGAGAGTGTAGATCAAGATCAGACTTCACAACACGTGCAGTCTGACCTTTGATCTTTGCTTTCCGATATTTTGTTGAGATCTACCCAGACTCTTTCAACCTTGTAACCTACAATATCTTTCTCTCTCTCTTTTTTTTTTTTATCTGACTTAATATGCACATTTGATGTATTTAAAACCCGAAGGGTGAAGTAACATTTGCAGAAGTTATACAACATCGATTTTCCATTACAGGCCAAGCTCGATTAGACACATTTTGTGCTCTCTTTCTCCCAATACCAGGTGTATTTTGATGATTTCTTTTTTTCAGTCGTTGATTTAAATAGACTTGCAGTTATATTATGACTTAAAAACATTCGAAAAATTTTCATATTTGATAAATGTCATTTTGAAACAATTTCTTTTATTTAGGAGGGGAAAAATTTCCACTGGAAAAAAATCTACCCACGACAGGCTTCCTATCCATAACTACGGCGAGTGTGAATTTAAATGACTTGTTTAGAATGATCCATGCTGTGGCAAAAGGAGGCTTAATGCATCTCTGTGATCCATTATACGTATCGAGTCATCACATAACTGTGGATCCATGAAGTCCTCTTTGTATAATAACCGACTGAATCATGCGGTAACCTAGTCCTTGGACATGCAGAAAAATCGACCAATAGCAAAAACAGTTTCGGTCCAGGTCAACCTGCACGAACTGCGCAGATTGACCTGGGTCGATACTTTTTGCAGATGCATTAAGCTCCCTTTTCCTAGAGCATGTACAGTTGTCACGGAGATCGGAATTTCCATGGCAAGCGGATTGAAAACTTTAAATGTTAATAGAATAGATAAGGTGTTTTTTCCACATATATTTTCTTTCATGATCTAAGTTTAAGAGATCTTTGTGGGCGTATATAGTTTTGCGGTGTTTGTAAAGTTTTTTTTTTTTTAAATTGTGACTAAGTTGTAAGTCGCTTTAATAACGCTTTACCAAAAAAAGAAACTTTACACTTGTCCGAAATGAATGAGCCATGCTCGGACAAAAGGGGACTAAATGCATCTCCGTGATACATTGTACCAAGCAAGACATCACATAATCATGGACCCCCTAAAATCCACCTTGTCTAACAACAGACAGTTATGTGGTAGACTGATCCTTTGCCATGAAGAAAATTTAAAGATAGCAAAAAGTTTCGAACCATGTCAGCCTGCGTGAACTGCGCAGGCTGACATGAGTCGATACTTTTTGCAGATACATTAAGCCCCCTTTTTCACAGAGCATGGCTTGAATGCTTTTGCAAACGATAAAGTAACTGCGACTCAAACAGAGTTTAACAGGGTAGGAATCATTGTTGGAAAAGGAGAAAATAAGTGATTGAAATGTTGTAATTTGTCTTTGAAAATGTTGGAACCATTATTTGGAAAAGAAGAAATACTGTTTATCAGGTATCATACGCAAATTGTTCGTAACTAGCAATATTAGTTTTGCCACTATGTTTTCATTCATAAGAAACCACATATATTGCCTAAATTCATGTTAATTTACCTTATTTTCACGCGAAGATATTTAAGTTACCCGCGTCAAATTTGTCTCGTGTGGTAATAAGTTAATGCACGAAAACATGTGAGAAAACACGTTCTTTACGTGCATTTTTTTTTTGCCACAATGTTTTCATATCAGGACGAAATTTTGCAATCACATATCTTTTCATATAAGCCAATACTTGAAAGGATAGCTAAGGGACATAAGTATAAAGTCTATTAGTTTTCTCTTAGATGGATTTTCTCCCTTGGCTAGGAGGGTTCTCAGTTGTGAAAGAGTTTTGAATGGGATTGCATAGTACTCTGTATTAAGCTCCTTTCGACCCCCCCCCCCCCCCTCTGTCTCTCTCTCTCTCTCTCTCTCTCTCTGTCACTGTCTCTCTGTCTCTCTGTCTCTCTCTCTGGCGTCTATAAATACTTTTGTCGTCTGATAAAGAGTTAAACTGGCACTGTATTGTTATAATTGTATTCAAACGATAAGTTTTATATATACAAGTACGAATAAATGCATGTGTACATTTTTTTTTTTTTTTTTATCGCTGATAAGGGAAAACATTGGTACGATAAAAAATACTCTATGAGAAGGGGGCTTACTGAATCTGCGAAAGGTATCGATCCGGGTCAGCCTGCGTAGTCCGTGCAGGCTGATTTGGACTGAAACTTTTCGTATTGGAATTTTTCTGTATGTCAAAAGACCAGTCTACCTTATGAGACAGTCGGTTGTCAGGCATAAGGAATTTCATGGATCTCTAATTGGGTGATGTCTTGATTTGTATGATACACCACGGAGATGCATTAAGACCCCTTTTGCCAGCGCATGGCGTATGGTCTTATGTGCGGAATAAAGAAGTACGAATCTGGTTCCGCATTCACCAGTCATTCTTAGGGGTATTCTTAGTTTTGTTCTCAACAGTTTTCTGAATTTGAGAGGAACTCAACTTTTGATTTGCTAAACCAAATGGTTTAGCCTGTCAAAAGTTCTGTTACTTTCTAAATCCAGAGTTACACGTAGAATGAAGTTATTCATTTATTTTGTTCACTTATAATGAAGTTATTCAGTTATTTCATTTACAGAATAAAGAAATACAGATATGAATCTCATAAAATGAGCTATATTCACAAGGAAAATAAACTCGCTGTTAGTACCGGTTTTTTGGCTTGGAACCTTCAGGCCCCTAGTCACATACCGGGATTAGAATTTTGCACGAAGTCTTCAACCACTCATATAACATGTATAAATGCGCAAAAACGTATTATTATTATTATTATTATTATTATTAGTGGGGGGGGGGGGGCTCTGTAGTCATATTTGCATTTCGAAATCTAAACTTTTCATTTACACGTTGCTATCCAGTTTTGGAATAACAGTACTCAATTTTTTTTAACTCCTAGGCTGCTAAGCGCGACTCACTGACCTTTTGCGGACAGCATAGATCAAGATCAGACTGCACAGAACGTGCAGTCTGATCTTCGACCTACACTGTCCGGTAAGAAGATGTCTTTCCTCCCAAAATACCCTTGAAATAGAAAAATTTGAGGTTTTACTATCGGCTTGAAAGTTTCTTTTCACTTATTTCGCAGAATAAGTATTAAAAGCACCAGGGTCCGTATACACCAATCATTCTTAAGAACATTCTCGGCCTTGTTCTCCAAAATTTTCCTACTTTGAAAGTAAAACATCCTCTGATTGGCTAAACCATTTGGTTTAGCCAATCAGAAGTTGTGTTACTTTCAAACTTTGAAAATCCTGAAAGAATAAAGCTAAGAACGTTATTAAGAATGGTTGGTGAATACGGACCCAGATTGTATACTAGTATAACATAGACGAAAGGGAAAGAAGGGGTTATGGAAACACGAGCGAAGTGATTCGATGTTTTTGGTCGGCTTTTGCCAAGAATCTTTCAATGCGCGATTTTTCACCCAGCTGTTCAAGCGATGTAAACTCGTATATAAAACACCGTCTGGGAAAATATTTCACCTTTTGAATGAGTTTGAACAGTTATTTACCTTCAGACCACCACGTATCAAGTCGGGAATCCGTCAGTGAAAAGTTATACCGATAACGTACAATATTTTAATTCTGTACCAGACGACAAAATAGCAGACATGTATTTGTTGAAAGCTTTTGAAGAAGACAATTCAAATGTAGCTCAAATCATGGAATATGTCATTGGAAGGACGGAAATTGTCTTCCATCCTTCCAAAATGTAGAAAATGCTGGTTTCTACAATGTTTTTAATAGCCTTCTTTCGCATGGTTATAAAGGTTTTAAAGGCTCATTTCTGGTATTCCAAAATACGCAATTTAAACTTACGCCAGGCATGTAGATAGATTTAGTGCTTCTTAATAGATCTACTTGGGTTACGCGCTCAAACATTCATTATCGGCCAAAGGGCTTGAATTTAAGGCTCAGTGAGATAGAATTCATTGTTTTGTAACCACTTAACCGAATTACTTGGAACGTTTCACACTAAAAACAGCCAGCGGCTTGGACAGAGCACTGTACGATGTCCTAGTTAGAGAAACAAAATGAAGGCATGGAATAATGCGCTTATCGCCGTGACTTAACTTAACCTGTATTTAAAACGTACCACAAAACAATAAAACAAATAAAGAAACAAACCGATTCATACATACAAACAAAAAAAAAAAAAAATACACACTAATAGAACAGAAACTGACAAGCTCTCCGTGCTTCCGGTGCTTTGATTTATTTTCACCAGACGACAAAATTTTAGACTCGTATTATCTAAAAATATATATGTATCTGAAAGTTTAACTTTTTAAGGATTTGCAGAACAATTAGGAAATGGGAAAGTTGCTTACTTGGTCACTCTTTTTTGTGTCTCCACATTTTGAACCACAAAAGAGTTTTAATGCTGATATTCCAGTATTCTTACACCGTCTATGTTTTAACCCTTAACCCTTTCCCAAACGACAAAATTTGGACTGGACCATATTGAAAGAATTTGCAGACGACAATATTAAATTTGATGAAAATGGTAGAAATTTCTCAATAAAGGTAGAAAACGCTGTGGGAAAAGGAGAAATTGCTCGTTACGAGCAATTTCTCCTTTTCCCACAGTGTTTTCAAAAGACTTTTACTGCAGACACGTGAAAACCAGGGCTTGTTTGGGAAACGGTTAACCTGCTAAATTAGTGAAATCGAATTTTCATTCCGATAGTAGAAACCCAAATTGAGCTATTTCAAAGGTATAACTTGGGGGAAAATATCTAGTTATCGGACAGTGTAGATCCAAGATCAGACTGCACGTTTTGTGCAGTCTGATCTTGATCTACACAGTCCGCAGGTCAGTGAATCGCGCTTAGCAGCCCAAGGGTTGAAAAGATCTTTCTTCGTTTCTTCTATCCACGGTCTTCCATAAACATTCCAGCCAATTTCTCAATAACAGTTTTATCTTTACAATTTTTATATGACAAGACGATACTCTTATCTTTTTCTACCCTTAGGCTCCAAAACATAACTATAAATGATTTTTGCGTTCAGTGTAGATCAAGATCAGACCTCAGAGAACGTTCAATTTAATCTTGGATCTACACTGTCCTTCATTCTGATAGATATTTCAATAACAGCAGACTTAAGATTTCAATATCAGCGCGTTTCACTGACTAAAAATGTTCCTATTAAGGTTGCGCTTTGAGGGTTTATGCCATACGTAACCGATAATAATCACGAGATGCCTTCGAAATTTTGGCAAATTGGCAAATTGGGGATGCTAGACAAGACAAAACGGTTCTTTGTTCAGGTACGATTGTTTATACTGCTAAATATGCGATATGGTTTTTAACGCTTATTAGACATTTTAAAAAATAGCAGAAAACAAATAGGATAATTGTTGAACGAGCAGGGGTCCAGATAAGTGTTGTGTACGTGGGAGGGTATTCAACTTGCTAAATAACATGAGCCATACTCTGTGAAAAGGGGGTTTAGTGCATCTGCACAGAATATCGACTCAGGCCAGCCTGCGCAGTTCGCACAGGCTGACCTGTGTCGAAACTTTTTGCTTTTGGTCAATTTTCTGCATGTCCAAGGACCATTCTAGACCTAGGTGTTCAGTCGGTTGTTAGACAAGATGGATTTTTATTGAGCCATAACTATGTGATGACTCGCTTGGTATAATGCATCACGAACATGCATTAGTATCCCTTTTGCCGGAGCATGGCTCAAATTAATTATTTCTTCATTAAATCCCATGCTGTTGGTATTCATTAAAGACTCAAATAATTTTAGTTATCAAAGTAATATGTTCCCGATAATCCCCTCACATGATTTTAACTCTTTACCACACGACAAAATCTTGGACTTGACCAAACTGAAAGCATTTGCAGACGAAGATTCAAATGTGGCTCAAACGATGGAATATGTCTTTGAACGGGCAGAAAACATTGTGGAAAAAGGAGAAAATGCTGGTTACCAGCATTTTCTCCTTTTCCCACAATGTTTTCAAAAAGCTTCTTTCTCAGAGTTGTTAAAACTCGTACTTAAGTGGTAAAGAGTTAAAGGGTGTGAGGTAAAGGGATTTTGGTAAGCAGCATGTCATCTTTTTTCCCACAATGTTTTCTACCCTTTTCTAAACAAATGCATCATTTGTGATAAAAACTAAATAGATGCCAGTCTTTGAATCCTAGACTTTTTCCTTTCTTGAACCTTTCTCGACTTTTTCCTTACTTGAACCTTTCTAGACATTTTCCTTACTTGAACCTTTCTCGACTTTTTCCTTTCTTGAACCTTTCTTGACGTTTTCCTTACTTGAACCTTTCTAGACTTTTTCCTTACTTAAACCTTTCTAGACTTTTTCCTTACTTGAACCTTTCTTGACTTTTTCCTTACTTGAACCTTTCTAGACTTTTTCCTTACTTGAGCCTTTCTAGACTTTTTCCTTACTTGAACCTTTCTAGACTTTTTCTTACTTGAACCTTTCTCGACTTTTTCCTTACTTGAACCTTTCTAGACTTTTTCTTACTTGAACCTTTCTCGACTTTTTCCTTACTTGAACCTTTCTAGACTTTTTCCTTACTTAAACCTTTCTAGACTTTTTCCTTACTTGAACCTTTCTAGACTTTTTCCTCACTTGAACCTTTCTAGACCTTTTCCTTACTTGAACCTTTCTAGACTTTTTCTTTACTTGAACCTTTCTAGACTTTTTCTTACTTGAATCCTTCTAGACCTTTTCCTTACTTGAACCTTTCGAAATGTTACGACAATAGGGACCACAAGTTTTTTTTTTCTATTTTATGTCTGAAATCGTAAGGTTTTGAATCTGCAACCATTTGCAACAAAAGACAATTAGTCAGTCAATTTCAGTGCTGTTTTGGTGAAAATTTTAAACTAAACATCCACAAATGTTGATCCCTTCTTACACAGGCTGCATACGTTATATAAGTTATGCTTCACGCTGGGGTGCTGAGACTCGAATGTCGACTTAACCCTTAAACTGCTAAATAAACTAGCCATGCTCTGGCCAAAGGGGTTTTAATGCACCCCCCGTGATGCATTAAACCAAGCAAGTCATCACATAATTATGGAACCATAAAACCCAATTGACAGAATCTGAGGTAGACTGGTCCTTGGACATGCAGAAAATTGACCAATAGCAAAAGGTTTCGGCCCAGGCCAGCCTGCGCGGACTGCGCAGGCTGACCTGGGCCGTTACTTTTTGCTGATGCATTAAGACCCCTTTGCACAGAACATGGCTCAAATAGAATAAAGATTTCCAGCCAATGGTATATACCGCAGCATTGCGATTACAAAGTTCTTGTTGCCGGAAAAAAACTCACCGTACGGGATAGTGTAGATCCAAGACCAGAATGCACGTTCAGTGCAGTCTGATCTTGTTTGGTTTGGTTTGTATTGGATTTAACGCCATTTCAACAGCTCAGGTCATAACATGGCGGTCAGTGACGCGCCCATGTGTTTTCTGGCTTTCTAACACCAGTACCCACACAACTTTCTTTCCAAAGCCACTGACTGTGAGAGGCGAAAAATCGCCGGAAAGAAAGTTTGCCTCAACCGGGTATCGAACTCGCAATCATCAGGTTACGAATCAGATAGGCTAACCACTGAGAAACCCGGGCGGGCACTCTGGTCTTGATCTACATTGTCCGCAAAAGAAAAAAAAAAAAAATGAGTCGCGCATAGTAACCTAAGGCTTAAATACTTATTGCGGATGGTGCAGATGAGGATCAGACTGCACAGAACGTTCGCTACCTGATGCTAAATTATGACAAAAATTACTCTCTCCATCTGAATTGGAAATCAGGTTTTTATTTGTCCTCGACAAAGGTCGAATTTATTACGTTGGCATCTAAAGAGTTAATACAGTATGCCTGTAAAACAAATCTGCAAAAAATAAACACACAAGTCGTGTGGTCAGGTTCGGAATTTCTAAAATCTTACGAGATCAGCATTCTTCCTCAAGTGTGCCCTTGGATCTTATCTGTAATATGTGAGATAAATATCTGATAGTGCGAATATGCCATGAGAATTTCATCTCTATCCGCAAGCAGAAAAGGAAGGGCATTGGCATTAACCCTTTCGCTGCACGGCAAACCTCACGTGCGTTTTGGACGCAGCGTAGACCAAACCACGACTGCACATAAAGAGTTGTCTGATCTGGGATTTATGCTTTTCAATGAGCACAAAAAATGGCTTCGATGAAGATCGTAAAAATGCCTTTGGTTAACCTTTTATCCGAAGTCTAGATGATAAAATTTATGTCATTTAGTGCATACTTAACCCTTAGAGCACCTTTCACAACTTAAGTTGCCATTGAGGCCAGTTTAGATCAAAGATCAGACTGGACAAAATGCGCAGTCTGATCTTCAATCTACACTGCCCACTTTACTTAACTATATGTGAACAAAAGCAACCATGAAATTGAAATTATTCGGGTCTTTTTTTTTCTAGACTGTTTGTTTGGTCTATTCGGTGCTGTTGGGGTAAACACTTATCACGAAACGTGATTGATATTTTCGATCAAGAAATTTTATACCCCGATATCATGTTTAGCATTTTCTTAGCTTTTTCCCCCATTTATAATATATAATAAAATAATCATAATTATTGTATCCTATTTGAAAAACATGATCCATGCTCTGTGAAAAGGGGCTTAATGCAGCTGCAAAAAGTATCAACCAAGGTCAGCCTGCGCGGACTACGCAGGCTGACGTGGGTCGATACTTTTTGCTTTGGATAAATTGTCTGTATGTCAAAGGACCAGTGCACCCCATGATTCAGTCGGTTGCTATATAAAATGGATTTTATGGATTCATAGTAATCCGATGACTTGCTTGTTATCATGCATTCAGTTAATGTGATAAGTGTTAGAATGCACATACCAACAATGTAGAATAGGGATTTTCGGATAAAGGTATAATTGCCAGGTTTAACAAGATAACGTTCAGATAAAATTACCATTGCCGGGTTTAGAAAGGTAACATTCGAATAAAGGTACCATTTCCGGGTTTAAAAAGGTAACGTTCGGACAAAAGTACTATTTCCAGGTTTAAAAGGTAATGTTCAGATAAAGATATCATATCCTGGTTTAAAAAGGTACATGTAACTTTCGGATATATGGACCATTTCCGGGTTTAAAAATATGTAGCATTGCCAGGTTTAAAAAGGTAAGGTTCGGATAAAGGTGTCATTTCCGGGTTTAAAAAGGTAAGGTTCGGATAAAGGTACAATTTCCGGTTTTAAAAAAAGGCAACGTTCGGATATGGGAGCATTGCCGGGTTTAAAAAGGTAACGTTCGGATAAAGGTACCATTCCCGGGTTTAAAAAGGTAACGTTCGGATATATGTAGCATTGCCAGGTTTTAAAGGGTAACGTTCGGATATAGGGAGCATTTCCGGGTTTAAAAGGGTAATCTTATTTGCGTCCTTCACTAAACCTGCTGTTTTGGATACTATCAGAGTTTACTCTTTGACACAGTTTGGATGAGAACGCACGCCATAGGTTTCAGTTACGTTGTTTCCTCCTCAAACACTTTTGCAGCAGGTAATTTAGAAAAAAAATCCTTGTAAAATATGAATAATCAGTATGAATGAGGATTTTATCTATGAATATAACGCCATTGAACTCTTTACCAAACGACAAAATTTCGGACTGGACGAAATGGAAAGTGTTTGAAGACGACAAACTAATGTTACTAAAATGATGATTTATCTCTTTGATAGCTTAGAAAACAGTGTTGGAAGAAGAGAAAATACTGGTAACTAGCGCTGCTCATAACGTTGTGCGGAGGGAAATGAATTTTGAATTTTTTTTTTTAATACTAGCACCTGCACGTATCTGAACACATGGGAAATTCTGGAACTTGATACATAATAGTATACAGACATGTTGTATACAGGCTTGTTATCGATCAGGTAAAGTGATCCCTATGTACATGAAATATTTACATGTACACGTATATAAACACCTCAAGGTGCAAGCTGCTTGTGGAGCGAAATCCCTTTATACGAAAAATGGAGGGAGTGAAAAAAGAAGAGTGTGAATTGTTTCATATGACCGTTTTAACCAGTCTGTCTAAGTTTAAGCCTGTACTACACAATCCCGAGTTTTAACGACCCTGAGGAAGAAGCCTTTTGAAAACATTGAGGGAAAAGGAGAAAATGCTGGTAACCAGCATTTTCTCCTTTTCCCACAATGTTTGCTATCCTACCACATACAAATCTTACCATCAAATCATTATTCAATTTGTCTTCTGCAAATGCTTTCAATTTGGACCAGTCTGAGTTTTTGTCTTTTGGTAAAGAGTTAATTCGAATTATAAATTCCAAGTCTAGATATTTTATTTGGTGAGACATTCTGTCCATTCTTACCCAGCCATTGTGATTGTCAACCTTCAAGTTCAGAAACCTATTTCGATTAAGTAGTTAAAAACATGTAAAAAAAGTATTTTTTCGAAAACCTTTTCCATAGTGTTGAGAAGAGACGCCGGTCTATAGTTGGATGGTATATCAATATAAATTAAGTAGCTTTAAAGTGATCTAAATTCCAAAAGTAGATAATGATCACGTCGTGTGATAAAGTATGAGTTTACTTAAAGATTCTTTAATAATGCTTGGTTTCAATGAGAAAAAGAAGTCAAAGAAAGGATACTTAGAATGACAAGAAAGTTCTCGCCTGTTAACTCATTTATCTGCAGTGGACAACTTTGTAGTTATTTATTTTTGTGCCATACGTATTATCAACATAAATTGAATTTCAGTACACCAATTATCGTACACGAGCCAAGCTCTTTGAAAAAGGGGAATAATTTATTTGCAAGAAATATCAACCCAGGTCAGCCTGCGCAGTCTGTGCAGGCTGACCTGGGTCGAAACTTCGTGCTGTCTTTAAATTTTCTGCATGGCAAATGATCAATATCACTTATGGTTCAAGAGACAAAATGGATACATGTCATGCAATGAGTTATTTGATATAATGCTTTACGAAGAAGCTTTCAGCCCCCTTGCGCCAGAGCGCTACTCAGGTGTTAAAAAATGGTTGTGGCTAAACGAGAAATTCTTCGTCACAAGCAATTAACCTTTTTCCCATCATGGTTTTATCTTTGAAAATGGTCTGCTTCAAGACGAAATAGAAGTCGTCTGCAAGTGGTGTTGTGTTAACGCTCTTGAAAGGTTTGGAAACATTGTGGGAACAGGAGGAAATGCTACCAGCATTTTCTCCTTTACCAACAATGTTTTTTTTTTTTTCAAAAGCCCTCTTCCTTAAGGTCGTAAAAACCTGGGACTTTTTGGCAAAGGGTTTAAAGATTTTCCTGTTTAGCCTCTCCCTCCACTTCACACAGTTTAGATCAGAGGAACGTGTTTATTTCTGGACAATAAAACAAGTTTTGATCGTTGGTCTGCTTAACACTTCACCCTTTTCCAAACAATCCATCCCGAGTTTTACCGGTCCTGGGCGAGAGAGCTTTTGAAAACATTGGTGGAAAAGGGGGAAATGGTGGAAACCAGCGTTTTCTCCTTTCCCCACTATGGTTTCGACTTTATTAGAGAATCTAAATTCAGTATCGATTTAGAATTTGTCGTATCCAGGTGTTTTGAGTTTGGAAGATCTAAAAAGTTTGGGAGAGGGTTAACCCTTATCAGTGCCATAGGTATGGGGCTTCTGCGGACAGCATATATCAAGATCAGACTGTACTGATCGAGCAGTCTGATCTTGGATCTATACCGCCCGCTTTTTAGTCAGGCCTATAGGATGAAAATATTTGAGCCGTGCTCTGTGAAAAGCGGGCTTAATGCATCTGCAAAAAATATCGATCCAGGTCAGCCTGCGCAGTCCGCGCAGGCTGACATGGACCGAAACTTTTCGCTATTGGTCAATTTTCATACATTTTCGGTTGAGAAAACAGGGTTTTAACGCTGAAAAATCGAGAAAAAAGGGCATTGTTTTGGGCCAAATGATGTTTTTATGTTTGAAAGGGTAGAAAACATTAAGGGAAAAATTGGAAATGCTCGTTATCAGCATTTTCTTCCATATACACAACATTTCTAAAAGGGTTCTTCCTGAGGGCCGTTAAAACACGGGGATTATGTGGTAAAGACTGATGGTTGACCACGTCCGTCTTCATTCCATAAACGCTCTAAGAAGGGTAAAAATGCACTCATTTTATCGCTTTACCAAGTTGTCTGGACTTTAAAGACCTACAGGAAAAACGCTGTAGAAAACATTGTCGAAAAAGGATAAATGCATTTTTTTCCCCCCACAATCTGTTCTATTCATTCAAATACGACTTTACCCCCATTGAGCCACATTTAAGTTGTCGTCTGCAAAGGCTTCCGATTTAGGCAAATCTGAAATTCTGTAGTCTGGTAAGGAGTGTAGAATCTGAAAATCGAGTTTTTCGGTAACCAAAAAGGATGCCCGAAAAACGCTGTTTACAGTGTACAAGGCGTATGCTACAACATGATAATCCTTCTTATAATTTACAGTGTAATTTCGACTTAAGGCAGCGCGGAATGCGCAGTCTGGTCTTGATTGAACTCTTTATCGTACATTTCCGTGTTTTACAGTTCCTGAATAAGGAGGCATCTGAAAACATCGTGGGAAAAGGAGAAAATGCTGGTAACCAGCATTTTCTCCTTTTCCCACAGTGTTTTCTACCCTATCAATGATATAAATTGTATTTCATCATTTGTGGTACATTTCATTAGTATCCTGCAAGTATTTTCAACTTGGATATGTCTGAAATTTTGTCTTCTGGTAGAGTTTACACTGTCCGCTAAACACCCGCAGTTGCTTCCAGTCTATCGAAAGTTTTAAGTGGTTTGTACTGGAAAGGTGTGCCTTGTGTGCTCTAGTGTAAAATTGGTTTTGGCGCAAAACTGTTTCAATGTTAAACACGTGAAGATAATTGTGTTTATAATATCGTAGCGTTTGTTATAGTGAAATTCGTGGAAAATTTATACATGCAAAAAGAATTTAAGAGATGGTGGATTAAAAGTGTACACAAAAGTTGAATATTTAGGGCATTAGTCGTGTCTCTTTTTTGGTTTGTTATAAGTGTCAATGGTTTTGAGGTACTGTATGACGATTGCTCTGTATTAAAATTGTGTCTTTTGTGAGGGATAAGAGACTATTAGTTTCTTTTTTGTAAATTTCCTGTTTCTTTTTGTAATTAGTAGCTTTGATTTTATATGGATTAATGTTATGAATGGTAAAAAATGCATGAGCCATGCTCTAGCAAAAGGAGTTTTAATGCAGCTCCGTGATGCAATGTTTCCAGAGAGTAATCATATAATTATGGATCCATAAAACCCCTTTTTTGCCTAACCACCGATTGAATCCTGAGGTAGAATGCTCCTGCGATATGCAGAAAGTTGACCAGTGGCAAAAAAGTATCGATTCAGGTCAGCCTGCGCGGACTACGCAGGCTGACCTGAATCGATAATTTTGCAGATACACTGAAGCCCCTCTTCAATGATTGATTGATTGATTGATTGATTGTATGGTGTTTAACGCCGTTTTAAACATTATTTCAGTTATATCACGGCGGCCAGTGCACCTATCTATGCTTTTCTGGAGTTTCTTTTACCAGTGCAACGCACAATGTTCTTTCCAAGCCACTGGCTGCTTTCCCACATAACCATCGTCGAAACAATGGCCAGCGGTGAGAGAGGAATGAATTCTGTCGCGATGACTATCATCAATCCTCGGAAAGAAATTGGCCGAGCCGGGGATCGAACCAGCGACCTCCTGTTCTCAAATCCTGTACACTCCCCTTTTCAAGCAGTATAGCTCATTTACATGTGGTAGGTAGTTTAAGTATAACGATGATAGTGTGTCACATGGCAAGGATTTGACCAAAAAGTATTTCGGTAGAAAATATACAAAATTCCTAACTATGAGCCATGCTCTGTGGAAAGGATGCTTAATGCATCTTGACCTGGGCCGAAACGTTTCGCTATTGGTCAATTTTCTGCTTGTCAAAGGACCATTCTACCCCTCGATTTAGTCGGTTATTAGACAAAGTGGATTTTATGGATCCCCTAATTACGTGATGTCTTGCTTGGTATAATACATCACGGAGATGCTTGAAGCCCCCTTTTGCCAGAGCATGGCTCATATACATTTACTATAATTTAGAAATTTATGATACCCGTGCTGTAATGTTAGTTTTTTTTATATGTACATGTATATAATTGACATATCGACCTTAAAGTATACGACCAGTTTGTTTATAGACATTTTTTTAGGAAAGCATGAAGAATGCACGTACCACTTAAATCTTCCTCAAAAGCCTCCTCAGGGTCGTCAAAACTCGGAATTTGTTTCGTAAAAAATTAAAACATATAGATAATTGCTTAGATAATCCGATTTGCTGTCACGCAAATGGCTTTAGCGGCTTACAGATAAAAGAAGACAAAAAAAAAAAACGGACAGTAACTGCCGTCTAGGATATTGGAACATGTACTTCCGGGAAGTAACTTCCGTCGCACAAAGCTTGAAATGTAGGACAGGTACATCTAAGAAGGTTGGAACAGGTACATCCTTGGGGCTTTACTCTATCACCATACCATCAGCAGACCACTTTTTGAAATATAATTGCATATCGAGAATTGCTCCTAACTGGTCAAATTCTCATTTTGTAACAACGTTTTACACACATTTTTTTGGCATTTGTCGAAGACAATGCCACTATGAGTTCAATACGGCATTTTGAAAATCATGTATCGTATTTTGTGAAGTAAACCCAATTTAACTCAATTTTTCTAAGACAAATAAGTGTTTCGATTGTACTCAGATATGAAAATGAAAATGGCGTATTAAAATAAATTCGATTTGGCCATCGATCATGGAAATTCTTCTTTTTTATCGAAAATAGCTTGATCCGCTATGGTTTTCTATTGGCGTAATGAAACACACAATCTTTGTTTCCTGACCGCCCGATTCCGTGCTTGATCGTTCCAAACCAGTCCGTTCCTGGGCTTATTCGTCCCTGGGCTTGTTCGCCAGGACTTGTTCGTCCCAGTAGATTGCACGCTGTGTAGACTCTATTGGATTGTGCGTGACTATATAGTAGGTTGAATTTCAAACGAATATTTTGAAACTATGTCTATGGTTTATTTTTCGAATTATTAATTCCACACAATGGCTCCCTTGACAAATGCCACACGTGTGTTTTCAATGCTTTGATTACACTTGATCCAGGTTCCAAGTTAACCCCTAGAGAACCCCCAAAAAACTCAACAGACATTGAGAAATATGAGAAAGTCTGGGGAAAACACTGCGCATGCCCTGTCTTAATCAGAATCGAGACCTGGTAGTCTCTATTTTCAGTCTAATCACCGGAGTTCTCGCTATGTCAAAGTTTTAAGTTTTTTTCGTAAAGCGAGGACGTTCTTGGACGGGGCACCGAAGCCTAGTAACCAGGGCGAAACACTTAATACATACGTATTCGTACATAATACGATAGCCTACTATCATAACCCAGGCAGGGTTTTTCCTGACCCCCCTGTTTCTTTGAATCTAGACGACAAAAAAAAATCCTTCACCATTACCCTTACAGGGTTTTTCCTGACCCCCTGTTTCTTTGAAATTAGATGACGAAATTTTCCATCACCATACCCATGTGGGGTTCTCCTACCAGTAGCTCATAAACGTTAATTAGAAGGGATGAAACTCGGTGGAAAGAAGTATTTTATCATTTCCCAGTGTTCTCTATCCTTTACAAGTTCCAACATTTGAGCCACATTTAAATCTACGTCTGCGAAATTAATGATTTCCAATTGAACAAGTCTAAAATTCAGTCTCCTTCTATATAATTACTCCGGGTAGTATTGTGCTACTTACAGTAGTTTGGACACGTCGATTACGTAGATTCGGATTCAAATCATTATAATGACGTCATGTCTGATGTCATTAAAATAGACGGCAAAACGACCGTCCCGTCATTTAAACGTTAGAAAATATACCCCTCTTAATTGAACACAACCGTACAGTGAAAACACGTTTGCAAAAAAAAAAAATATATATATATCTTTAGTTGTACTCATTGGTATTTTACGAAAAAAAGAAAGAAAAGATTTACGACATAAAAACGAAATAGCGTCTGTTAAATAAAGCATTGGCAGACGGCAAATAAAGGCCAGTTTAATAATGTATTTTATATAATGGAACCTGTCTTCGAGAAGGGTAGAAAGTATTTTTACTTCTTCAGGTTCACCAGAACAAGGGCGCGTTTTGTAAAGGTTAAACACGTGTTTAACTAAGAGATACAAATTAAAATATTGTGTAGGTTGTTTATTAGAAACATATTTTTTCAATAAAAGACGTTTTACAACCCTCCAGTCCTCTCGAAAGTAACAAAAGCGCGATGTTTGTAATTAGAAAGCTTTGAAAATTAACAAGTTTTTAGCTTTGTTCTTCACCTACTTTCCATCTTTCAATAGTCTTTGCAGCGAAAAAAATGTTTATCCCTTTGGATGCTGAGCACGACTTCGTTTGCTTTTGTGGAAAGAACAGAACGTGCAGTCTATTCTTGGATCTACACAGTTCGATTGGTGGAGATTTGTTAACCAGGCAGTTGCTGCAGCATAACTCCTTACTTCATGACAAAATTTTAGCCTTGTCCAAATTGAAAGTTTTAGCAAACAGCAAATAACATATAGCCCGAATGATGGGATCTGTCTCTGAAAGGGAAGAATTGGGAGAAAATGATGGTTACCGGCACTTTCTTTTTTTCCAACAATATTTTCAAAAGCCATCTTTTTTATAGTCGATAAAACTCGGGATTTTTTGGTAAAAGGTTGATTCCACGAATGTTTTCGAAAACTGTTGGAGGGGCGTAAACTGTGAAAACGGAGACTTCTCAAGTGTTTGTTAACCCTTAGGCTAATAAGCGCGACTCAAGAACCTTTTGCGGACACTGTAGATCAAGACTAGATTGCACAGAACGTGCAGTCTGACCTTGGATCGACACTGTCCGATGGAAAGATATCTCCCCCTCACCGCAAAATACATTTAAAATAGCAAAATCTTGATTTTTACTCTCGGCTTGATCGTTTCATTTCACTTATTTAGCAGGATAAGGATTAATTCTAGGGTCAAGTGTAATTGGAGCCTCAAATGTTGGAAGAAATTGTTATCGATAAGGGAGATTGGCGTTTCATATCGGAGTAGGTTTGTCGGAATTTCTGTTACTCCCTGATATAAAATAAAATTTTTACCCTACAGTTTTGAAAACGTCTGTGAAAAATTATTCGAAAGGAATATTGCAGAAAGTACAATGCTTGAAAACAGTATGTAATCCCAGATGCAAAATGGGAAAACTGGCTCTTGCGAGCATTTTTTCCGTTTTACTTCAGTGTTTGAAAAGTGGCTTGCTGTAACGTGAAGGAAGTCGTCTTCGGTTGGTAATGTGTTAATGGGTTTATATATCAGAAGGAATATCTTTCGATTTTTTAAGAGCACGTGATTTACTAACTTATGATATTATCGTAGCGGCCTCTCTGTCGTCTTTTTCGAAGTGAATGGAAAAGGACTGGTCTGTGCGGGGTCTTACCGACCTGCCCTTTCCGAAACCTAAGTTAGTTGATTTAAGCTATAACTATGTATACCTTTTCTTGAAAATTTAAGAGGGTTCCTTCCTTCCTACTTTCCTTCCTTCACTCCCTCCCTCCCCCTCTCTCTCTCTCTTTCTTTTCTTCTTGCTTTCTTGCTTTTCATATTGACATTAACTTTGCTGTCTGACCATGAATGGTTTGCCAGATTATATAGAAAGTTCTATGAAAATTCATCATGTTTGTAATGAAAATATCAGAATTTAACTAAAAAACATAATGTTCTGGACTGACATAAAACTGAATCGGATATCTTATGGATCTTATAACAATACACTGGCAAGCAAGCAATCAGGCAAGTGAATATTCAAAATCAAAAGTGTAATTTATCTTATGTAGTTAAAATTAAATTCTCAACAGATCATGTATATCCCTATACAAGAATAACACTGGTGGTGATCACAGAAAGCTGTCCTATCGTAGAAATGAAAGAAATTAATTCATGTTTATGCCGCCCAGGAGAAAGTAGAAATGCTAAATTTTGAACATAGTTTTGTTGAACAGGTATTAGAACCACAGTGGGATAGACATTTAGTTAGTTAGTGCGTTAGTGCGAGACAAATCATCTTTTATGATTGTGGAATTTCAGTAATTGCTCAGCTCTGCGGGAAAAGTCTAGGTATTAGAACAGTTCCGTCATTGCTAAAGCGATGGCTGACAATTTCCAGACTGTAGACGGTGGCACGTTCGAAAATGCCTGGTGATTGACTACGCAAAGATCTTTATTTTGCTCTAACGTTAGCTCTAACAAGAATTTTACGCCTCCGTCAACATAATTATTATTTATATGATATTTCGGATGTCATGGCTCGCTTACTCGTGGCCGTCGTACCCTGGGTCCGTATTCACCAACCATTCTTTACTTTCAAATCTAGAAAATTCTTGAGAATTAGACAAATAATATTCTTTAGCGTGGTTGGTGAATACGGACCCTGGTTTCACCAGTACTTGGATTCGTCGTCTGTAGTGAGTGGTTCAAAAAGAAAATTAATCACCTTTGCCCTGTATCAAAACCTGTAGTGTGTATACTTGCGAGACTTGTTTCGATGAGTACACACTGCATTGGCAACAGTGATATTTTCTGTGTTTTACTTTCAGTGCTTTATCGAAACCGAGGAATAAATGAAAAGCAAATGTTAGGAAAACTTCCGAACAAAATGGAACTATTTTCCCATGACTACGCGGAAAAATTATAGTTATGGCTATAAGTAGTCATGCTGTGCCCTATGGTCCTCAACATGAATTAGTTAATTAGGTAATTGTTCCAAATCTACATTAGCAAAACATCTAATGGCAGCTTAAATGAACGACTATTAGACACTTTAGGTATATTGCTATTTAATTGGAGAGCTTTCGGTGGTTTTTTGCTGGGATATAGATATATAATGTCTATATTTGCTTTTCGCCCACCGAATCAGTAATTTTCGGCCATACTTATCTACCAAACGACACAATTTTGGACTTTTCTAAATTCGAATCAATTAGATCCACTAAATAAAACATGGCTTAACATACGGAATTTGTTTTTAAGGGGGTAGAAAACATCGTGGGAAAAGAAGAAAATGCTGGTTATCTGGGTACCAAGCATACCTGTAAAATATGTTGTATCTATAATAAACCGCTCGTATGAATATAATTTCCGGATTTATCCTATTGCCCGAGGCAGTTGAATGATCATTAGTTTATTCCAGTGTTCAATGCCCAGAAACTCTTTGTCACCTTATTTCCGTTTTGTTGGAAGATGTTAAATACCGGTCTCAGTATTGCTATTTCAGGCGAATTTCTGTTCATCTTTCACCATAAGTTAATAGCGGCTGTCACAGAGAGACTTATAGATGAAAACCTTACGACTTATAACTGAAAACTGTATGTCGACGTATTAGAAATAAATTAAACATACTCCTGCATGTTGAATAAAGTAGGGTCCAGGTTTTTTAAAAAATCCATTACATTATTATGGCAATCACAAAGACACCACTAAATATTTATTCCATAATTATAAGTTGGTTTAGACGGAGTATTGTCATTTCTGATTTTGCGCATGCGCGCGGTTTTAAAAAGCCAGTTGCTAACCTTCGGTGCGTGAATTTACCGGTCAACCCAGGCTTTTTTCATTAAGATCCATTTTTCGTCGCTTGTGAATGCCTTCGACAGACCGAAGATCTGTATTTTATGTCAAGATTAGGATGAAATTTCCCATGGATAAGACGTGAACTATTAATGTCTATCTCGGCAAATACCCCACATTGCTTTGATGAAGTACAGTTCAATTACGTAAATTGGCTACCTAGCCTGATACAGCAAGTGTATAGGGATCGGTACAGGCTACTAAAACGGGCAGAATTTTGCCTATCTATTTTTAGAACAATGATGTCGCGAGATTAAAGAGATTTCGGGGAGGTCACTCTCGCTTCCTGTGCCGTACATTTTCCGATATTTTTGACCGCTCGAATAATTGAATTGTATAAATACTATCACCTTATAATGTTAATTTCTGCTAATATTCTTTAAGGTTCGATTACGAAATTTCAAATTGTGCAAACAATCGCCATGTTACCTATACGCCAAACTGGAAATGTGTAAGATGCTCCGATTGGCTATTTAATGATATTCATGTAACCCAATGAAAGCATCGACACAATAGCCTATACCAGTTGTAATATGTATATTAACAACGGGGGACAGTTTATTCAAGTTACTATGGCGACCACAAGATACCACGTGGTGTTGTCACAGTCATGTGACAATACTAGCTCTGCGTATTAATGTAGCTGAGATATAGCATTAGACCTGTTATAAACATGTGAACGCACTAAAATATTAATGCTTGTGGAGATAAAAGTTGTTATTATACGTTAGTTTTCTCCTTTTTTGTTGCATTTGTCGAAGAAAATGCCACATAATGTCAATACGGCATTTTGAAAATCATATACCGTAATTTGTGCAAAACCGAAGGAAATAAACCCAATTAAACTCATTTTGTCCCGGACAAATAAGTGCTTCAATTGCATTCAGATATCAAATTGAAAATGGCGTATTAAAATGAATTAGGCCATCGATCGCGGAAACACCTCTTTTTATAGAAAATAACTTTATTCGCGATGGCCTTCCATTGGCGTACTGATACACACGATCTTTGTCTCCTGACCAATCGATCCTGTGTTTGTTCGTCCCAAAATCAGTTCGTTCCTGGGCTTATTCGTCCCTTGGCTTATACGCCATGGCTTGTTCGTCCCACAAGATTGCTACTACTCTATTCGATTGTGCATGACTATATAGTAGGTTGACTTCAAGCAAATATTTTAAAACTATTTCTGTTGTTTTTTTTTTTTCAAATTATCAATTCAACACAATGGCTTCCTTGACAAATGCCACACCAGTGCCTTCAATGCTTTGATTTAAATGTTGGGGTTGTTGACAAAATCTTGTATCATAGAAACTACTTCCTCACTGGAAGCGCTGGGATTTGTCGTGGGAGTGTCTTTTGGCATGACTCTTCATATACCTAGCTTACCGATAGTACTGGCCAAGCCCAGGACATACACGAATAAGTGGGTTGTCGCCATGGTATTGATAAAATAATGTTAAAAGCGGTGTAAAACACGGTCTAATTAATCAATCAAACTTACTCATGGAGTGTCAAATAAATAAACGAGACGGATGCTGTTTTTTTTTTTTTTCGGTAAGGTAGACCCAGATATAGCAATAAAAATGTAATTTTTCTTTAGAACATCTCTTGAAACAATCGAACAGTGTAGGTCAAGGATCAGACTGCACGTTTTGTGTTGACTGGTCTTTATCTACACTGCTAACTGTTTGAGCAATTGTCTCTATTAGAATTAATAAGGCAGATTACTGCGCTGGAGTTTTGAGTAAAATCCAGGGTGAAATGAAGGGATTAACTAATTGGAAATGTCGGAAGAGGTATTTAGCGGAAGCAGAACATGATAGTAAGGCTGTAAGCTTTTGGTCTGCAAGGATTTTAACCATTAGGCAGCTAAGCGCTACTCAAGGATCATTTGCGGACATTGTAGATCAAGATCAGACTGCACAGAACGTGCAGTCTGATCTTGTTCTACACTGTCCGATAAGTAGATATCTTTTCCCCCAAAATACCTTTGAAATTACAAAATTTGGGTTTTGACTATCGGCTTGAAAGTTTCATTTCACTTTTTTAGCAGGAAAAGGGTTAATTTGATGAATTTGTTTTCACTCTTAGACCTCGCTCTGAATTCAATGTTGACTGAAATTCGTGGCTGAAATCCAGACTTTAACTATTTAAATATTGCTTTGACCACAAGACCGCTAAGTTAGTCGGACAGTGTAGATTAATGATCAGACTGCACGTTCTGAGCAGTCTGACATTTATCCACACTGTCTGCCAAGCGTGTTAAGTGTTCCGAACAGGATGCGTCAATCAAACTCCCTGAATGAAAAGGAAGGAAGTGTCTTCCACCTGCATTCCGCGAAATTTTATAATTCTCCTGTGTTAGAGTATTGCTCAGCTGAAAAATGCTTTAACCCTTAAGCTGCTAATCGTGACTCACTGACCTTTTGCGGACAGCGTAGATCAAGATCAGACTGCACAGAACGTGCAGTCTGATCTTTGATCCGCACTGTCCGATACGGTATTTTCTTTCCGGTGAAATCAACTTTGAAACCGCAATGTTTCGGCTTTTAGTATTGAGCAGAAATTTGGATTTCATTTATTCAGCAGCTAGTGTTGAACCGCCGCCCTACAAATATTACTTTTTTGCGCTTCTGCATTACACTCATTTTTTAATCACGTTAGGAGAGGAGCGAGAGTTTTTCATATTCAGTTCCTCCTTTTCACACATTGTTTAATCAATGAATCTGTGTTTAACGACTCCGAAGAAAAAGGGCTTTTGAAAACTCTGTTGGAAACCGGGGGAAAACGCTGGAAACCAGCATTTTCTCCAGTTTCCAATAATGTTTTACTACTCCTTCATAGACAAGTTCAAGCATTTAAGATGCCGTCTGCGAATGCTTTCAATTCGGACAAGTCTAAAATTTTTCCGTCGGGTAATGGGTTAATACATCCAACAGGATAATGAATCAAGGACTTGGCAAAGAGGTTGCAAAAAATAAACAAAAGCGAAAAATTCCCAGATACTTTATGACCTCAAATAACTGAAAAGCAAGACACATTTGTAAACGGAAACTTGCGCTCGTCAAACAATACCGCTGTTGCTTAGTGCTTTTTAGCGTTTTACCAGAGGACAAGATTTTAGACTTGTCCATAATGAGAGTATTTGCAGACGACAAATTAAATATTCGATTTGACTTTTGAAAGGCAGAAAACGTGGTCGGAAAAGGAGAAAATGCTGGTTACTAGCATTTTCTACTTTCCTCAACGATTTCTAAAGGATCATGGAATTAATTCTTACTGTTACCCTCTGGGATTGCTACTATATTCTGACCTTAGTACTCCATTATATTTTCTAACGCAAATGCTGACTGTCCATGGGTTGAACAAGAGGTCACATTATAATTAGAAGTCATGACGTCATACCTAGCTAAAGATTTTTACAACAAGAATTCGAGTAAAAACTTAACCATTAACCTGCTAAATAAATGGAACGGAACTTTCAAGCTGATGGTGTAACCCCAAAGTTTGCTCTTTCAAAAGTAGCTTTTGGGGAAAAATATTTTCTTAACGGACAGTGTAGATCCAAGATCAGACTGCACGTTCTGTGCAGTCTGATCTTGATCTACGCTGTCCGCAAAAGGTCAGTAAGTCGCGCTTAGCAGTTAAAGGGTTAATGGAAAATAGAAAATGCTGGTTTCGAGCATTTTTTTTCTTTTGCCTAAACATTCTTTAACCATTTACCAAACAATTCCTTGATGATTTCGGACCCTGAGGATTTCGGATTTAAAAAAAAAAAAACATTGTGGGAAATGGAGAAAATGCTGGTAACCACCATTTTCTCCTCTTTCCACAATGTTTTCTATTGTATCAAAGAAAGCATCCTCCATTCCTTAAGCTGCTGAGCGCGACTCACTGACCCTTTGCGGACAGTGTCGATCAAGATCAGACTGCACGTTCTGTGCAGTCTGATCTTTGATCTACACTGTCCGATATGGTATTTTCTTTCGGATGAAATCGACTTCGGGTGAAATCGGCAATATTTTTTTTTTTTAATTGAGTGGAAATTTTCGTTTTATTTATGTAGCAGTTTAAGGGTTAAGCAACATTCAATTTGTCGTCTGGACATGTCTTCAATATGGACTACTCTAACTTTTTGTCTTCTGGTAAAGTGTGCTTTGATCCTAGTGTAAGTTTAACCCTTTACCACACGACAAAAATATAGACTCGTCCAAATTGAAAGCACTTGCCGACGACAATTCAAAAGTGGCTGAAATAAAGAAATTTATCTTTGATAGGGAAGAAAACATTGTGGGAAAAGGAGAAAATGCTGGTTATCAGCATTTTCTCCTTTTCCCACGGTGTTTTCATAAGACTTATTCCTCAGGGCCCTTTAAACTCGGGATTGTGTGGTAAAGAGTTTAGAGGTAAAGGCGGTCCTTTACCACACAATCCCGACTTTAAACGATGCTGAGAAAATATTGTGGGCAAAGGAGAAAATGCTAGGAAGCAGTATTTCTCCCTTTTCCGCAATGTTTTCTACCCCTCCCAAAACAAATTTCAATTTTTTTCAGTCACATTGATCTTGTCGTCTGCAAATGCTTTCAATTTGGATAAGTCTTTTTTTTTTGTTTGGTAAAGGTGGTTGAACTTGCTCGATGCCAAGAAAACATATTCGATTTTTTCGGCGACTGGAATGAGCGTCTAGATAGCGAGGAAGATACTTTTTGGATATCGTCTAGATAAGTAAGCGGACGACGTAGATCTAAGATAAGACTGCAACTTTTGTGCAGTCGGATTTTGATCTACGCTGTCTGCAAAAGTAAATGTATTTGTCAATGACAATAAAAGAATTCAAAGGAGCCTATTTTGTTTTTTGTCTGTTCTTATAAAATACTGATAAATACATTTATATAATGTTTTTCTTTGCAATCCTAGAGCAACTTTACGGTTACATTAAATAAATATGTAAACTTTTTTGGGTTTTAGATAACACGATGGTCTTTTTGCAAAGAAGGGATTGTTGTAGCCTGTGCGTCGTGGTCGTCTGCCTCCTCATGTAAAAACTTTGACATTTTCAAAAGCTTTGACATTTTGTAATATCTCTGTCATTACTGAAGACATTTTACTTCAAACTTAGATAAGTCATTCACTATCAAAAGGGGAACCCGTAAAACAAGGGCAGGTAACCATCAAAGTATTCTTGACACAGTCATGCCCCTTTTTCACCTTTGAATTTTTACTCAAGGTCACGCAACTGCAGTCGAGCGTTGGCACACGCATGCGGTTCTCTTATTTAATTTTTGTGAGATTACAGTTATCTGAATAGCTCCTTTTAAACCGGCATGTGCACTGGTTTTTTTCACTCTGTATTACAAGCAGCAGGTCCTTCGACTTGCAGGAATTGACCAAACGCAAAAATTTTCGGCCCATGTCCACGCAGGCTGACCTGGTCGATTTTTTTTTTATTTTTTATTTATTTATTTATTTATTTATTTTTTTTTTTTGCAGATGCATTAAGCCCCCCTTTTCACAGAGCATGGCTCAAATGCATCTCCTTGATTTTCCTTCTGTATTGCAAACAGCAGGTCCTGCGTTTGCAAAGAAATGGGCCATGCTCTTGCAAAAGGGGGCTTAATGCATCTCCGTGATGTATTATACCAAGCAAGACATTACCTGGTCATGGATCCATAAAGTCCATATTGACTGAATCGTAAGGTAAAATGGTCCTAGAACTTGCAGGAAATTGACCAAAAGCAAAAAGTATCGACCCAGGTCAGCCTGCGCGGACTGCGCAGGCTGACCTGGGTCGATACTTTTTGCAGATGCATTAAATCCTCTTTTCACAAAGCATGGCTCAAAAGCATATTTCTCTTTGGTGACGTTGGGCAAATTTCACGAATTTCCGGAGGGAGGGGGAATAATATAATTTTTTCTTTTTGTGAAACAAAAAATTATGTTTTGAGGTCGTGCCAATTAAGAGATAATGAAGACTACTTGGCCCGTGTTGAGTGTTTCCGCCGAACCCTGAAGGAAAAACTGAAAGCAACACTTGAGCTTAATTTACTTTTGAATTGTGAAATACATGTATGTTATTTCTGACCTTTAAGTGTAAGTGGCGATCTTATATTTTATATACGGAGTATTGCCATGGATTATATGATTTATTGATGTATCATAATTCTTGTAAATACCGGGCAAGAAACTAAGAGTTTTTTTTCGGAAGGAGTTGATCGAGATCAGACCAAACAGAGCATGTAGTCTGATCTTAGATTTACGCCATCCGCATCTTTATGTAAACGATGTCCAAAAAGTATCTTCGGCGTTATCTAGGCGGACATCCCAGTAGCAATAGATGTGTAAATACTGGATTTTGTGGAGAGACTTTATCAAGATCATACTGCACAGAGAATGTAATCCGATCTTGGATCCACTCCGTCCGATTCTTTTATAAAACAAATAACTGGAAAAGCAGTGAAATTAATTTGATCTTTTTTATGTCAAAAAACGTTAATTGCATTTGTGTTAAAAGTAATCAGTAGATGGTATTTTGTTTGCTCAGTCAAGTATAAATTATACAGAGCTACGCCCAGACAAAAGGGGGTTTAATGCATCCCCGTGATACATTATATAGCAAGCAAGTCATCATATAATTATGGATCCATAAAGGTTATTTTGTTAACAATCAATCAATCATTTTATTGGCAACGTTCGACATACAATGTCTTTGGTCATTTACAAAGTTAGCAAAATATGGCTAAGACAAAATATACAATGTATAGAACAATAATATTAAAAGACTGAGAACATCCGATGAAAAGTATGTAAAACGTAGTAAAGGACATGAAAGTAGATATGGCGTGAAACACACGAAAAGGGACCCTCGGACGTACGCGTAAAAGTGTGTCGTCCGAGATCAGCCTGTGCAGTCTGTGACAAATCCGAGATGAGACTAACCGTTTTTGAGCGATTGTCTGTTTTACGAAAGTCTACTGTATGAAAAAATCTTATGTAGTCGTAAATTGCCGTCTCGGATTAGCCTGCGCTGACTGCGCAGGCTAATTTGGAACGATACTTTTCGCAAATGTTCGAAAGTCTCATTTCGCATGTCGCGGGCCATATAGAATCAATGAACAGCTAGAATTAAGTAGTGTTCAAGATAGTTTCTCTCCACTCAAAACCTTTAATAATAAAACTGCAAACAGACGATAACTTTTTTCTGTTAGAAATGGACATGAGGAGGTTTAACTTGTTAACAACCGACTGAATTATGAGGTAGACTGGTCCTTTGACATGTAGAAAATTGACTAATAGCACACTGCGCAGGCTGACCTTGGTCGATAAAAACCCCTTACGACTCTGAGAAAGAAGTCTTTTGAAAACATTGCTGGGAAAGGAGAAAATGTTGGTTACCAGCATTTTCTCATTTTCCCACAATGTTTCCACCCCTCCCCCCCCCCCCCCAAAAAAAAAAAAAAAAAAATTTGAGTCACATTACTTTTGTCATCTGCAAATGCTTTCAATTTGGGAGAGTCTAAAATTTTGTCGTTTGGTTAAGAGTTAAGACTTTGTAGCAACAGTAGTGCTTGGATAGGATACAAAACAATCAACTGGAAAACGCAAAGATTGTCCAACAAAATAATGAGCAAAATAAATGATTACCTATATTTTCATTTAGAATTTCAAAATATCAAAGAAAAATATTACATACAGTATATTTTCTTGGGGGAGGGGGAGGGGGGGAAAGGGGAGGGGCTTTCTCCTCGAGGGAGATTAAATTTGATGAATCAGGGCCCGTATTCACCAACCATTCTTAAGGACATTTTTTGGTCTTATTTTCTAACAAAACTTCTGATTGGCTAAACCAAATGGTTTAGCCAATCAGAAGTTGTGCTACTTTCAAATTTAGAAAATTCTGGAGAATAAGACTAACAACATTCTTTTAAAAGAGAGTGGTTGGTAAATCGAGGCTCTGGTCCGGTCTTGTATTTTTGCGAACCGAAGTAGTTTTTGTTTTGTAATAGAGATCAGATCTCCAGATAAGAGGGATTTATGGTATTCTAAATCCATTATTTCTCTTCCAAACCCTATGTTATGGGTACTCATAAGAATCGTGTCGATGAGACGATTCTAATGAGTACCCATAACATAGGGTTAAGTGAAGAATAATTAATATTTTCAATTTTGAAATCAAAATCACTCCCTCAATCTGGAGCTCTGAGAGATGTAATTAATACATTTTAAATCGTTGAAAGAAATTCCTTCAAGCTTTGTACCATGCCAATAGGTAGTGTGTAGTCTTCTGTAGCGCAGACTTAATTACGTTATATTATTAAATAATGTATTTAATTAATGAGCAATAAGATCTCAAAGAAAAATATAATAACTCTTGTGCAACATATATGCGCAGCACCGAAGGGTTTTAATTTTTATCCCCTATAGAATTTTGAAAATCATGTTCGATAAACGGCGCCATACTCAGGGCGATTTGGGAGGGGGGGGGGGGCGGAAAGAAGGGACTGGAAGATCTTAGGCAGAAACAAAATCAAAGGACTCAAAGCACTGAAAAGCGGATTTGGGGGGGGGGGGGCGCAATGCTACCGAGGAATGAAAAATAAGCTTTTCATCAAATGTGGTACATTTTTATGAGGTTAATTGATGGAAAAAGCAGTGGCAAAGAAAATCAGAGTTGGTCAGCCAAGCTTATTCGCCCGACTGGCCGAAAAAGGTGGTTGTGGTTTCAAGCGATCCAATCTCTGAATAGGTAATATAACATCGTCAAGCGAGCATCTTCGCAAAAAAAGTGCATTTCTGTACAGTCTACAGTCCCACGTGAATTGCCAAAATATTATCGCAATATCTAGTGAGACAGGATGCAGATCACAAAATAATTTGTCTGCAATCAAATAAATCGATGCCACACGTACCAGTAATCATTGTTTGAGTAATAAAGTAGACATTTCCCTCGACATTTGTTTATGTAATGTATTACTTCCATTTGTATACACGTCCTGTAACCCTTTATCATACGATAAAAGTTTAGACTGGCCCAAATTGAAAGAATCTGCAGGCGACAAATTAAACGTGGCCCAAGTGATTGGAATTGTCTTTTAAAGGGTAGAAAACATTGCGAGAAGAGGTGAAAATGTTGGTTTCCAGCAGACTTCTTAAAGAATAGAATACATCATGAGAAATGGAAAAATGCTGGATACCTGTATCTCCTTTTCCATCAATGTTTTTAAAAGTCGTTTTTCATGATCATTATCATGACATTGTATGGTAAAGTGCTAAATATCTTCTGCTGCAAAATGTCCTCTGCATGGGATGAATATTATAATTTGACAGTCGATGGAACTTGTATCCCTGCTTTAAGTGTTTGGACGTTCTGATTATAAACCTTTTCTTTAATTTCATCAGCGTTGTAATACAGTTAGTGGTCATTAATATTTCATCATTCTCCCAATTTTCGTTGACTTACATGCATTTTTCAGTGTCCAAGACAATTGATTACGCTGCCTCTGATGATGTGATCAGAAGGAAAACTATACTGATAGCAAGCAAAATTACTCTAGCTATTTACACTCATATGCTATTACATGTATTGTAAGTCGCGTGACATTAAAGTTGCAGCTTCCTATAAACCTAGTGGTGTTATCATTCCGTTCATGTTTGGTAACGTCGCCATCGACATCATTGTAAAAAATGTTTCAACGTTGATCATTTTTGAAGAGTTACATGTCTATCATATATCATTGTTTCGAGTCTGAAAACATTTGTTTCAGTGTAAGATTTATTTTGCTTTCTTTTCATAAAAGTGTCATAACTATAGCTTCATTTTTAAGCCAAAATGAATTTTAAAAAAAGTAAAGTTCGGAATACATGTACACGTTAGTGAGACTCTGATGAAATATTTATAGCCACTAACGGTAGATGCAATGATGGGGAAAAAAAAAAAGACTTCACCAGAACAAAACAGGTTGGAACTTTCGTTATATACGTAAATAATTCCTGTGACGACATGTATTAGATAATCATGTTGGATACTTCATAGATGACGATGTGTGCTAGACATTCATGCTACATGTATATGATTTAAGTAGTAACGTTTATTGGATGGATAATTCATATCATGACCTGTATTAGAAGTTCATGAAAAGTTATTCCCATGATATCGCGTGTTACATACACATAAAAGACAACTCATTTTATGACTTTTTTAACATTTATAATAGATTATTCCTGTCATGACATAAGTTAGACATATGTTAAAAATTCATGAAAAATGATTCCCATGATATCGTGTGTCACATAATCATGAAAGACGACTCATGCTATGTCGCGTTTTTTATTTTTTATTTTTGAGCCATGCAAAAGGGGGTTTAATGCATCTCCGTAATGCATGATACCTATCAAGCCATCACATGATTCCGGATCTATAATAGCCACTTCTTTTAACAATCCTTTTAATCATGAGGTAGAATGGCCCCTGGACATACAATAGCGAAAAGTTTCGGCCCAGGTCAGCCTGCGCGGACTTCGCAGGCTGACCTGAGTCGATATTTTCGCAGATGCATTACGCTCCCCTTTTCACAGAGCATGGTTCAGTTATAATTGATTACTCCTATCATGATATGTTTTAGACGCTCTTGATGGTCAGGTCCTGTCATGACCTGTGTTAGACATTCTTCTTAGCAAATAATTCTATGTAATTCCTTTGACATGTGTTAGACGCTCATGATGATCAACTCCTGTCATGAGCTGGTTTAGGCATTCTTCTAAGCAAATAACTCTATATAGTTCTTTTATAATTTCTATGACATGTGCTAGACGCTCATAATGGTCAAATTCTTTCATGACCCGTGTTAGACAGTCTTCTTGGTAAATACGAGTAATTCTGTATAACCCCTATGACTTGTGTTAGATGCTGATAATGAACGATTTCTGAGCTGTGTTTTGGATATTCATGATAGATTAACATTAACATGGTCAGAATGGCCACACTCCGTGATTTACAAGTGGCTCTAGCCGAAAAAATAGAAGAACTGGAACAACGTGATGCTTTGATAGACGAGTTGGAAAGTGAACTGGATGAGAAGGATAATCTAATTCAAAATCTCAGGAATGAACTAGAGAAATATAGGTCGGTATTGAAAGTGACCGCTGCACAGAAGCAACCGGTCGCTGAAGGAAGTGCCCGTGGAAAGCGGACAGCCATATCTGCAGAACCCATGCGGTTCGTGAATATAGGAAATATAAAGAGAATATGGAAAAGCCTATCGTGAGTAATGTCATATTTTGTGATGTATCAGTCCTTTGTTTTAATTAAGTCTTTATCAAACTGTCCCGTGATTTAAAAAAAAAACCTGGAGGAAAATTCTGTTGAAAACATTTTAACAAAAAGTGGAAACGCAGGTGACTAGAGGTATTGCATTACTTTCATTTGAAAGCATGCACTTTAGCCATTACATTGCAAAATAGATCAAAGGCAAATTCCTATCAAATTTTCATCAACCAAAATATTGTCATTTGTAAGTTGTATTGCATGAAAAAAAAAAATGCAGAATCGGAAGTGTAGATCCAAGATCAGTCCGCACGTTCTGTGCAGTCTGATCTTGATGTACCCTGACCATATAAAGCTTTTGATGATTTGGCGTCGTTAATCAGGCGATGAAAAAAGTTGTAGAATAATACAGTAGACTTTTAGATCTATCACGAAATAGAGCAGATCTGTGTTTTGATAGGAAAAGAGATATTACGACTTAGCCTTAATTAACGAATTATGATCTCAAAATTACGTGATAAAATCGCGGAAAAGAGCATTGTCACGTAACCTCTTATCATCCAACACATTACAGACGATTGGATCTGAAAATTTTTCACGTTATCTATTATTAGGTCCGGATGTTACTATCATTGCCTGTATATACCTACACAAGAAGTCGAGACATAACCAGACAAATTTGATCTCTAGAATGGTTCTGCAGATCATTACAAGTCATTACAATAAATTTGCGTAAAACTACGCAGTTTAGTGAAAGGCAGCCCTGGGCCTCCTTTCACTAAACTGCGTAGATTTACGCATTTTTGGAGGGGCGGAGGGAATCGTATATACAAACATACCACCCCTACTTTTGAAATTTTTTTCTCAAATCGTAAAGTTATGCAGTTTACCGAAACTTGTTTTCGGACTGCATGCTTGCTTACCTAAACTGCGCACGCAAATTTCGTGCCTACGCATGTTGTTGAAAGGAAGTCCAGATTCGTTGCAGAAGTGTTGCATGCTTTACCGATAAAAATGGTCACAGGTGCACGTTTTAGAGGTTCAATAGTTAACAAAACTTTATTTCTTCTTTTAAACCTATGTTGTGAATACCCACTAGATCTATCTCATCGAGACAATGTACAATTAACATTTCAAGAATGGGATGAATTCAACTTCACATTCCAAACGGATTAGGAAAGGTTGCGAAACCATGATGCGCCGAAATCTACCTGTAGTATCTGAATGCGACAAGAGAGAACGACGACATTTCCAGACATATCAGCATGTCGTCGCCTGGTTCTTGAGCACTCAGCTGTCCCTTTTTAACCCTTAAATCGCCTTTCACAACTATAATTGTCTTTGCGATAAGTGTAGATCAAGATCAGACTGCAACAAAACGTGCAGTCTAATCTTTGACTGTAACTTGCTGCTTTGCTTGGGCATTTTTGACAAAAGTAACATTCAAATTGCGATAGATTTGGTCTTAACCCTTAGCTGCAAAGTGCGACTCGATGATCTTTAGCGGACAGCGAAGATCAAGATCAAACTGCACAGAACGTGCAGTCTGATCTTTGATCCACACTGACCGATAAGGAGAAGTTTTCCCATTCGGCATGAAAGTTTCAGTTGACTTATTTAGCAGGTTAATTAAGGGTTAATGCTGAACCAAAAAGTTTCTCTATGGTTTAGTCGGCGCTGTAAGGGTTAATAGTTCTTAAAACCATCTCAGTATCTTCACGGGGAAGGATCAGGATTGAAAATTGTTCGGCATCCAAAATTTCAAAATATTTAACTCTTTCGGCGCCAAATAAACAAACTCGGCTTTTTTTTGATGACTGTAAATAGAATCCACTGAGTCTCCGGAAGATTTTTATCATATAGGCTTGACCAAACAAGCGGAAGGTATAGATCAAAGATCAGACTGCACATTCTATGCAGTCTGATCTTGATCTATGCCGTCTGCAAAAGTCCCTGTTTTCGCCTATGGCGCTGAAAGGGTTAAAATTTGGATGCCAAATATTTTTGGATTAGTTGAGGACCGTTTTTTTTACACTCACAATTAATCGGACAATATACTGTAGATCCAATATCTTCTGTACGATCTGATCTTATCTTCGGTGCCCGAAAAGCACGCGAACTTGTCGTCTGTATCCAAAAGTACAAACGTTTTTAAACGTGCCTCGTGAATGGAAGTAGCTGAAACGTCATTATTGATTAACAAACTGTGTTATTGCATTCAAATGACGAGAACGGTCAGTTCAATACCAAATGACAAACTAGGCTAATACGAAAAGGTCTCGGCCATTGTCAAATCGATAAAATTATCATTAATCGAGTGATTTCGTATTGGTCGAGTCTTAGGTCCGAGGTCTACGGTACTAGCAATCGGCCTTAGGCCTCGGGCTAATACAGCGGGCTTCGGACCTGTAATTCGGCCAATACAAAGTTATTTGATTCATAACATTGTGATAGTGACAACTCCTATGTCAATGCACAGAATGTTCCGTCAAAATGATTTCAAAATTGTTTAGGGAACAATCTTTAACCAGCACTGCACACATACGGCACTTTATGGCTCAGCAATCAAATAAACCATGCTATATCTGTCCCATCGATAGTTTTTGTAAACATTGTTAGAAAGAAGCATTAAATTTTGCTAATTTTTCTCAAGTTTTGTTCCATACCGTTGAAAATCAATATAGTCGCTCTGGTCAAATATTAATCCTTTTTGTATTATGAAAAAAAAGTTATGTCCAAAAATGGCATGTACAGTAATAGGGTAGCCGTTGCGTGACTTAATTAGATAACAAAACATACATGACCAGTCTAATTAATTCCCACAGTAATGGTCCCTACAGCCTATTGCACTTTCTACAGTAAGGTGTATGCTCAAAGTAACCGTTTTTGTGGATTGTTCGGAATGTTCGATAGCGTTTTTTCTATAGCTTACTTTTCCCATTGTCAGTTACTTACTGTCAGCTTTGATTGCCATGCAGCATTGAACTGTGGGACAGATGGTTAATTTTCCAGGAGAATGAGGGTCATTCCTGTAAATCAAATTATCTCCCTTGCCAGATAAAGACTAAAGGTAACCAAATAACAGATTGGTCCTTTTCCTTGTATTCCTTTGTTTTTATCCTTGATTCCCTTGAGGATGTTGCGATAAAAATAATTTGATTTATGATTATATTTAAGGTCTCCATGTAAATTTAAAGTAAATCATGTTCTCAATCAACAAAGGAATGTATATATATCGACTTGTAAAACAACCTAACCCAATTTAGCCGAGATATTATCTCAAAAATATATTTGTGTAGTGCAAGAAAATCAAGGATAAAAACCAAGTAATCTCCTTATCAGGACCAATGTAGTACTGGAGAGGAATCAGGGGAGATAACTGAAGAATGGCTCTCAAGCGAACAAACAAACGTTACCTCAGACTTCTGGAAATATTGGGTACAGACTTGATTTACGGAGACACTTGGTTTCGACTTGACATATGAAAATATCTATGAACACTTGATTTATGAGGATATCGAGTATAGACTAGAGTTATGAAGATATCGAGGGTATATTTGCTTTGAAGGGATATCGAGAATATACATGATTTATGAGGATATCATTGATACACTTGCTTTGTAGAGAAATCGAGAATACACCTTCCTTGTAGCGTAATCGAGAATGCACTTGCTTTGTAGCGATATTGAGAATACACTCGTTTTGTGTATACCTAAAAAAGACTATGAACATGCCTTCAAAGATTGGATTCGGAGACTGAAACTTTGTGTATCTGTTGGAGTGAATACTTTGAAGAACAAAATAAAAATTTCTGTAAAACCTATGAAGAATCAAATTTTAGGTGCTTGGATGTATTCATATTTGAACACTCCTCGTAATTAGGCCTGATTTATAGAGATAACGATCGAACGAATTCCACTAGAAGTAAAAAACATAGCAACAGCCAAAACGGTGGCATGTGATTGGCTAAACTGAGCCATGCTCTGTGAAATGGGGCATTCATGCATTTGCAAAAAGTATCGACCCGGGTCAGCCTGCGCAGTCCAGGCAGGCTGACCTTGGCCGAAACTTTTTGCTTTCGGTAAATTTTCTGTATGTCAAAGGACAAGAGTATCTCATGATTCAGTGGGTTGTTATACAAAACGATTTTAGGGATGTATAATACGAGTACTTGGATGACTTGCTAGGTATCATGCATCATGCACGGAGATGCATTAAGTCCCCCTCACAATTTTGCCAGAACATGGCTCATTTTGGTTTCGCCAATCAGGATTATGTTACTTTCAAATATGGAAAATCCTTGAGAAAGGGACAAGGAATGTCCTTAACACTTAAGCTGCTGAATAAATGAAACGCAAATGTCTACGAAATACTACACACCCAAACAAATGTGGTTTCAAAATTGATTTCACCGGAAAGAAAATACCGTATCGGACAGTGTAGATCAAAGATCAGACTGCACGTTCTGTGCAGTCTGATCTTGATCTACACTGTCCGCAAAAGGTCAGCGAGTCGCGATTAGCGGCTTAAGGTTAAGAATGGTAGGTGAATACGGAACCTGGTTTCCCTATTTGAAGCCCATGTGCAAAGCTAAATCTGCATTCATTGAACCAATAGAGTAATTCTTAACAACTCTTCTGTGAAACATCCATAGAAAAGAACATGAATATTTATTTATAGACGTATAAACTTCAGCCCAAAGAAAACAATGCGAAAACAATGCAGAAATTGTTTGTTCCTAGCAGTTTCTTCATTTGTAATTGTTTTCAAACGCCTAACTTTATATATAGTCCTATACCTGTATGTCGATATTATGTCACTTGTTTATACACAACAAATGCAAGACAGCAACAGAGAACAGGCGTTATGAATTTCAAAATTATTCTATATGTATATTTAGAATTTAGTTTATCATTTGTAAGATTTATTAATTTCTGTTTAGTATCTTTCTACTGAAAAAAAAAAAACATTTGGTTTTACCCTTTATCACACAATTCTGCCTTTTATCGACCCTGAAAGAGGACGCTTTTGAAAACATTGTAGGAAAAGGGGAAAATGCTGGTAACCAGCATTTTCTCCTTTTCCCACAATGTTTTCTTCCCTATCGAAGACAAAAATCATCATTTTAGCAACATTTAGTTTTTTCGTCTGCAGATTCTTTTAATCTGGATCGGTCCAAAATTTCTTTACCTAGTGACCCATTATCGCCGTTATACTATACTGCATGTGAAAAGGAGCCGGAAATCAAGAACTGTATGTTCATCGCCTGTGGGATAATAATTATCTTTACGACTCGACAAAATTCTAGACGTTTCCAAAATGAAAGCATTTGCAGACAACAAAATGAATTGGTCCGAAATAACGAGTTTTCCTTTGGAAGAGTTGAAAACAGTGTGGGAAATGGAGAAAATGCTGGTTACCAGCATTTTCTCCTTTTCTCACAACGTTTTCAAAAGGGTTCTTTCACCGTGTCATTTGGTAAAGGGATATTTATTCCATGTCACGAACGACAAGATCTGTTTGAGATTTTTTTCTGTAGGCTCGTTAACCCTTTACCACACAGCCCCGGTTTTTTGACGACTCTTCTGAAATGGTTGTTTTATAACTTTGCAGGAAAAGCAGAAAATCTTGATAGCCATCACTTTCTCTTTTTCCCACAATGTCTTTTACCCCTCCAAAATAAACACCATCATTTTTGCCACATTTGATTTATTGTGTATAAAGGTTTTTAATTTGGACAAATCTAGAATTTTGTCGTCTGGATAAATGGGTGAATGAACAGTAATGCAATGGGCAGCTCATGTAATGAACAGCATGGAGGTTCCAGCATGTTTATCGGCACGTTTAATAACGGTCATAAAATTGACTGTGTTATCGCATAAAGATTTTTCTAGACATTTTCACTAGTTACAAACACGTCACATTTTGATCTCATCCCACCGCTGACCATTGTTTCGACGATGGTTATGTGGGAAAGCAGCCAGTGGCTTGGAAAGAATATTGTGCGGAGTACTGGTAAGAAACTCCTGGAAAGCATGGATAGGTGCACTGGCCGTCGAGATATAACTGAAATAATGTTGAAAACGGCGTTAAACACCATACAATCAATCAATCAGTTGGTCTCATTCGAATTTTGAAAACCAAGTTTTACATTTTGATGTTGACGATTTATCAGTCTTTTCACTTTTATAGAAGGGCGAAAATTATGGACGGGTATGAATAATTAATCAAATAATTCCAGAACAAAGCTCTTGAAAACGTTGTGGGAAACTGAAAAAAAAAAATGTTCTTTTTCCCGCAATGTATTTCTATCCCTTTAAAGAAAAATCCTACAATTTGAGAAGAATATAGTCTCCAAGTGCTTTGAACTGAGAGATGTCTTGACCCTTTACCAAACGACAAAATTTTAGACTGGTCCAAATTGAAAGCATTTGCAGATGACAAAATAAATGTTACCGAAAAATTGAAGTTTGTTTTGGGAAGGGCAGAAAACATTGTGGGAAAAGGAGAAAATGCTGGTTACCAGCATTTTCTCCATTTCCCACAATGTTTTCAAAAGGCTTCTTTCTCAGGGTCGTTAAATGTCGGGACTGTGTGGTAAAAGAGTTAAATCATGTCGTTTCAGGTATAATTAGGTGGAAGTACATTGCACAGCGGCATGGACCGATTAAACATTTTGTCACTTGCTCAATGTAAAACGTATTTGCATTAAAAGGGTGAAAGAAATAATGAACAAAGATAATTTTCAACTGATAAAGTCGGACGAAAATATGAATCTCCTCATCCAATCATCATTTAGAGTTTCCTCCAATGGTCTATCAGCATTTCCATTCATGCAAACTGACAGTTTTAACCCTTTACCAAACAATCCCGAGTTTTAAAAACTCAATGGAAGAAAAACTTTAAAAGCATTGTGGGAAAAGGAGAAAATGCTGGTAACCAGCATTTTCTCCTTTTCCCACTATGTTTTCTACTCTTTCAACGACAACTTTCCCCATTCTAACTACACTTGATTTCATTTTGACAAGTCCAGCATTTTGTCGTCAGGTGCAGGGTTGAGAGGAAATTGCTTTTTATCTATTACGTAATAGGAGGCATCTTGATGCTTTTTTATTTCCCAGATAAGGGAAATTGTTCTAATGAAACAACGTAATCAATTTGAGACACTTTAAATCTACCCTTTACGTAATGCTCTTGATCTTGAGGAAGAAGTTTTTGAACGTTGTGCGGATTACAGACAATGCTTGTAACAGAGCTCCAGACTGAGGGAGTGATTTTGATTTCAATTCTCCACTAAACCCAATGTTATGGGTACTCATTAGAATCGTCTCATCGAGACAATTCTAATAAGAGTACCCACAACATAGGGTTTGGAAGAGAAATAATGGATTTAGAATACTATCACTCCCTCTTATCTGGAGCTCTGTTGTAACGAACATTTTCCCCTTTTACGACAATGTTTTTCTGTCCTATCAAACGCATACCCCATGATTTGAGCCATGTTGATTTTTTTTACAACCGTTGTCAATGTTAAACTATTTTCCCAGCGACAAAACTATTTTTAGCATCACGCGGTTATTTTAAAGGTGATGTTCAAATTTATTGACCAGTCAGATTGGTTCTATGCGTGCATATCATTCACTGCGGTGTTAAAATTTCTATGTCACGGTGGGAAGAGAAAAAGGCTTGTCTGCTTCTAAAGTTTCGATCTTTATTACTTCCTTAATAACAATCCAAGTTTGCCATTCTATGTACCAGGTTGAGAATGAATATTATCTCAGGACACGATAAAAACAATTTCTTATGCCGAAACAAAGATTTCACACGTTTTGAGTATTCTCTTTAACTTTATTCATGTGGCGTACCCCTTACCAGACGACAAAATTCTAGACTTGTCCAAAATGGTAGCATTTGCAGACGACATTGTTGTTCTGGAGATCAAAGGTTTGACATGGTTAAAACATTTTTTGAAAAAAAAGGAGAAAATATTGATGACTAGCATCTTCTCTTTTTCACATTTTTTTTTTTTTAATGGAAGGTTTCCTCGTGGTCCTTAAAACACGAATTATATGGTGAAGGGTAAGATGACTTAAGAAAGCTCAAATGAATATTATAGTATCGAAAAGAACATACTAAGATTAGTCGGCACTTGCCTACAGTCTGATCTTGGACGAAACTCTCTTCGCAAAGAAACCATTTTGTATGATCAGAGAATGAAAACACAGAAAACGATAATCGATTCGTGGATCATCGCTTGAAGTGTTTAACTAAGGAAATCATGGTGCGACCATAGTGGTCGGGTGCTCATGTGAGAACTTTCTTGAGCAAGGCACTACAGACTCCTAGCCTAGGGACACTACATGAAAGCGTTAGCTATCGCCCCAATCTGAGTACTGTTGAAAGCGGCGTAAAAACTCCATTCAAACAAATGCTATACAATATACAGGTTACATTATCGTGTTACAAGAAACTGGGTGGAGACCTGTAAAATAAGCCTTTTACACAGAGTAAAAAAAAAAATAACATGATACAATCTGTCGAGTCACGCCTCTTATATACAAAACACGATCATCTGTTTCTTACGGTCTGCAGGAATTACCTTACTGCACAAAATAAAAAGAAGTGGACATTCTATGACACGAGAAAATACCCATTATATCATACGTATGATCCTTAGGCTGCTAAGCGTGACTCAGTGCGCTTTTTTGGACAGTGTGGATTAAGAGCAGACTACAAAGAACTTCAGTCTGATCTTGGATCAACGCTGTTTGACTTGATTTGCCCGGTGAAAAAAAGTTTGATACCGCAATATTTTGGTGCTTACTACCGGAAGGAAAGTTACATATGAGCAGTACCTCTGTGTAAAGGAGATTTAATGCATCTACAAAAAAGTATCGACTCAGGTTAGCCTGGGCAGTCCGCGCAGGCTGACCTGGGTCGAAACTGTTTGCTATCGGTCAATTTTCTGTACGTCAAAGGACGAATCTACCTCGAAATTCAGTCTGTTGTTAGACAAAATGGGTTGTTTTTATATCCCTTATTATGTGATGACTTGCTTGGTATCATGCATCACGGAGATGCATTAAGCCCCCTTTTGTGAGAGCGTGGCTCATTTCATTTATTCAGCAGAATTAGGGTTCACAGCAAACCTTCTGCGCCGTCTGTTCTCCTGCTCTTTACTGTTCACAAAGCAACTTAATTTTTGAAAGGTAGTTCAAGGGGTTGGAAACATTTTACCTGACGACACAATTCTGACCTTCTTTAACCCTTCACCTGCTAAATAAGTTAAAAGAAACTTTGAAGCCAATCGTATAACCCCAATTTTGCCATTTCGAAGTCATTTGTGGGGAAAAGTATCTCCTTATCGGACAGTGTAGAAATGGAAATGGCAGAGAACATTGTGGTAAAAGTACAAAATGCTGGTTACCAGCATATTTTCCTTTTCAAACGATTTTTTTTAAATCGCCTTCTATGGGGTCGTGAAGAATTTGGATTGTTTGGAAAACATAAAGGGTTAATTTCAAAGCATTTGCAACTGAAAAATGCCCCTAGGCTATACTCCTATTTTGCATTCATTCATTTGCTAATCATTTTTAATATCATTTTTGAAAATATTTCTTCATAGAAAATTAAGCTTTCTTAATCCTTTACCAAATGTTCATGTTTTTTTTTTTTTTACCCTAAAGGAAAAATTAAAAAAAAAAAAACATCGTGGGAAAAGAAGAAAGAAGAAAATACTGGTAACCAGCACTTTCTTATTTTTCCACAGGAGTTTTTATCATTTTATCCCTCTCCCAAACAAGCCCTGGTTTTCACGTGTCATCAGTACAAGTCTTTTGAAAACACTGTGGGAAAAGGAGAAATTGCTCGTAACGAGCAATTTCTCCTTTTCCCACAGTGTTTTCTACCCTTTTGGAGAACTTTCTGTCATTTTCATCAAATCTAAAATTGTCGTCTGCAAACTCTTTCAAATTGGGCCAGTCTAAAATTTATCGTTTGGGAAGGGGTTAAGACAAGTCTCATCATTTTGTCGAATTAACTCTTTACCAAACACTCCCTTGATTTAACCAGTCTTAAGAAGAAACCCCTTTAAAAATATTCTGCGAAAATGAGAAAATGCTGATAACCAGCATTTTTTTCTTTTCTGCAATGTTTTGTACCATCTTTGGGAAAGCTACCATTCATTACTTGACCCGCATTCAATACATGGTCTGCGACTGCTCTCAGTTTGGACAGGTCAAATATAACGAGTGACTACAAGAATGGTGGTGCCCACCCATCAACAAATTTTCCAGATGTATTTTTCATGCATTATCACCAAGCACCAACCGATAAGCTCTTGAACTTTTTCAAATTATCGTCTGCTGCATGCGTCGAGGTCACTGATAACAGACGAAGTTTATCAAAAGGATCTGAATACAAATTTTATTTCTAACAGAAACATATTTTGTATTTGAACCATGTTCTGTGAAATTCACCTGCAACAGGTATCGATTATGTCAGACTGGGTCAAAAGTTGTTGCTTTATGTAAACTTTCTGTATTGTCAAAATATCATTCTTCCTCGTGATTTATTCGGTTGTTAGACAAAATGAATTTGATGGATTCAAGTGATGACGTGCTTGTTGTAATGCATCACGGAGATACAGTACACCCCCAGTTTTATAGCAACTCAATACTACTAATGGCGGCCTTTTCAAAGCCAAAAGCTAAATTAGGGGCTTTGGTGGATGGCAATGATCCAAGATCAGACTGCTCAAAACGTGCATATAAATTAAATCTTCAATGTTTCTTGTTTCCTATTTACCAAAATATCGCGACAGACGTGCAAGTACATGTACATAATCCAACATCAGACTGCGCGTTCTGTGCAGTCTTATTTCAGTCTAGATATCTAAATGTAGCCGCTGGCAAAATGTCAAAGTGGCGCAGGGAATTCACAGCCACGACAACTTCTCTTTCATTGCCGGTTGCAACTGGAATAACTTTTGCGGATAGTATAGATCAAAATAAGACTGCACAGAACGTGCAGTCTGATCTTGGATACCATCCGCTTTCTGATGTTACACTATGATCAAAATACTCCCAATGGAGATTAATTTTCATCTAGAAGACCCCGAAAATGAAGACATTATCAACACTTTACCGAACAATCCAGTGTTTGTCGTCTGCAAACGCTTTCAGTTTGGTCACAGTTATTTTTCTTTTTGTTTGATAACGAATTAAGTTGGCTAGGACAGAGTTAACATGTTACCAGTCGACAACATTTTAGACCTGTCCAAATTAAAAGCAAAAATCGACGACAAATTAAATGTGACTCAAATGATCCGATTTGTCTTACAGAAAAGGTTAAAAGATTGTTGGAAAGGGGGGCAACAGCTGGTTACCAGCATTTTCTTCTTTTCTCACAATCTTTTCAAATGCCTGTTGCCTTAAGGTGGTTGTAACGCGGGATCGTCCGGTGAACTTTTAAATGACTGATCGGTGCTTTCAAATACGCGTAACTGTTGAATAAGCTACGATACTTTCATTCTAGCGTCCAGTAAGATACAGTTCAAATAATTAACCCTTTACCACACAATCCCGACTTTTAACTACCCTGTGAAAGAAGCCTTTTGAAAACATTATGGGAAAAGGAGAAAACGCTGGTAACTAGCATTTTCTCCTTTTCCCACAATGTTTTCTACACTTCCAAAGAGAAATTTCAGTTTTTTAGTCAAACTTATTTTATAGTCTGCAAATGCTTTCAGTTTGGACAAGGCTAAAATATTTTGTCGTTTGGTAATGAGTTAAGCCTTTGCTCTGGCAAAAGGGGGCTTAATGCATCTGCAAACAGTATCGGCTCAGGTCAGCCTGCGCAGTCCGCGCAGGCTGACCTGAGCCGAAACTTATTGCTACAGGTCAATTTTCTGCGTGTCTAAGGACCAGTTTACGCCCAGGATTCGGTCGGTTGTTAGACAAAATGGACTTCATGGATCCAGTATTATGTGATGACTTGCTTGGTATCACGCATCACCGTGATGCATTAAGCCCCCTTTTGTCAGAGCATGGCTCAATTCGAACATTCCCACAGTGGGCAGCTCTGAAAACATATAGGAAATAAGAGCACTTGGTTGTGCCAAACTAGTGCTCCTTTTTCTCCAATTGTAAATATATCATCAAAAAATACATTTTCCTTTTCTTTAAATGTTTCTCTTTTGGGTTGCTTTTTCCCGGTTTCTGATTGGACCAAACGTTAGTCTGTACAGTAACGGGTAAATTTTTCTACAACCACGTGTTCATATTGAATGAAGCTAATGGCAATTACTTAGCGATATCATGATGTATGGCGATGCTTATCGTTATTTTGGCGCCCAGTGCCCCCTGGGTTATCGTATTTATATCATTCTTATCTTACATAGACGTGCACTTATACCCTCCCACAATTCTCGAGAGTCTGTCTGTCTGTCTGTCTAGCTGTCCGTCCGTCCGTCCGTCCGTCGGCTCCCCCGTCCGTCCGTCCCTCCGTCCGTCGGCTCCTCTGTCCGTCTCTCCATCCGTCTGTCCGTTCGTCTGTCGGTCCGTCCGTTCGTTTACCCGTCCGTCCGTCTGTCTCCCCTTACAGTTAAAATTCGTCCTTTTTTGATTTTACAATATACGTTCTTTCCTTTGCACCCGTTTGGAAGTGTAACCTCGACTAGGCTTTCTTCTTGATTTAAATACTTTAAAACCAAAGTACTGGAAGTACTGAAAAAGTAGCGCGATATGAAGAAACACTTATCAGCAATGAATGACAGTTCTGTGCTGATGTTATACAAAGAAAAGATTCCCTTCTGCTAAAATGCGTTATTCAAAGACAGGGGTCTTCTCATAAGTAGAAAAGATATGCTATTTCTGCCGATTCTTGAAATTCTCCAGTGTGGTTCTGAATCGCTGAAGAAGTATGGACTTACATTTGTAATACCGAGGAATTCAGACTAAGATCGCCATGCATAATATAGCTGTCTGATCTTCGTTTGCACCATCTGATACCGAATGAATTTGGTTAAGTAGCTCCAAATACCGGCGGCTGAAAAAAATCTACTAGATCTAGTATAAAGCACTAGAAAAAGAAAATGAGCCATGCTCTGTGAAAATGGGGCTTAATGCATCTGCGAAAAGTATCGACTCAGGTCAGCCTGCGCGGATTGCGCAGGCTAACCTGAGCCGAAACTTTTCGCTATTGGTCATTTTTCCGTATGTCCAGGGACCAGGCTACTCCATGATAAAGTAGGTTGTTTAAAAAAAATGGCTATTATGGATGCATGATTATGTGATGGCTTCCTTGGTATTATGCATCACGGAGATGCATTAAGCCCCTTTTTGCCAGAGCATGACTCAGATATCGTATCGCACTAACTTCACGAACGGACGCCATGGATCCAAGATCAGACTGCACGTTCTGTGCTCTCTGATCTCGATGCACACTGTCCGCAGAAGCTTCTGTTTAAGCCTTTGGTGCTTCCAGGGGTTAAACGAAGTACGCTACCCTTTTGAAATTAATAAAGTTATTTATAATGGTCTGACACAAAACTGAAGCGGACATCGTTGACGAAAAAGAAAAAGACTGGTTATCAGGATAAATTGAGATTGTAAACGTTTACCAGAAGAAAAAAAAGACTAGTCCAAACTGAAAGCATTTTCAGACGACAAATTAAATGTTGCTCAACTTACATGTATGGCATTTGTCTTTTCAAAACTAGAAAGCGTTTACGTTCCCAGCATTTTCCCCTTTTCTGACGATATTTTCAGCATACGGTCGTTTAACATGGAATTTAAAGGGTTCTTTGATTGCAAAACATGATGGTTTAAGGAAAAAGTTGCTCGTCACAAGCAATTCTCCTTTTGCTACAATGGTTTTCAGAAGCGATCTTCCCTTTTCTGCTGAGAGAAAGAGAACCTGTATACCCTGAGCGATAACTGGATCCTTTGATTATTTTAGTTAATCCAGATGAAAGGTAAAAATCCTTCGTGCAAACACTCAGGAAAAGAATTCACTTTTGGGGTGAAGAGTCATAACCTTGAAGTCAGGACCCCCTGTTTCGATCCACCCTGGCTCAATTTCACAACTAATCAGCATTAATTGCATCTTCATATAGGGGTCAGCTGTTCGCGTAATTAACGAATTTCCAGATCTACTTGAACCTAACCCTGTATACATGGTCCCACTTTTTTTCATATCGATTGAATTATACGAAGAGATTAAGGAGTTGAGAGGTAAAATACAGGACTATCAATCCGAAGGTCGCAGGTTCGTTCGCAGATCCGGGCAAAGATGGAATCATGGACACGCTATATTTCCTATGTAAAGAGGTGTACACTGGTAAGAAACCCAGAGGTGCCTTAGTGTTTATCAGTGCTATTATATATACGGGGCACGTAAAAGAACCAAAGGAGTCTATTGGAAGAAAACTTCTTGTTTTTCTGAGAGCCATTATATAACCATTTACCAAACAACCCTGTGTTTCTGAGGAAACTGATGAAAAAGGCTTTTGAAAACATTGTCGAAAAAGGAGAAAATGCTGGTAACCAGCATCTTCTCCTTTTGCCAAAATGTTTACTAACCTTCCAAAACCCAACTGTTTGATTTCAGTCCCACTTAATATGTCGTCTGTTTATACGTTCAATTCTGGACAACTCTGAAATTTTGTCGTCTGACAAAGGGTTAAAACTTAACCCTTAGGCGGCTAAGCGCGACTTACTGACCTTTTGCAGACAGTGTAGATCAAGATCAGACTGCACAGAACGTGCAGTCTGATCTTGGATCTACACTGTCTGATAAGGAAAAGTTTTTCTCCAAAAATTAAGGTCGGAGTAGCATTATTCGGGTTTTTACTATCGGCTTGAAAGTTGGATTTAACTTAATTAGCAGGAAAAGGGTTAAAAGAAAACCGGAATGTAGCAAATTTCATGAGTTTGCCCATGGAGCACCGATTAAACCCAAATTAGACATTTGTAGTCCAGAAAAAAAAGAGAAATAATTGAAGTTTTCAAGGTTGCTCTTGTCCAGAATACCTCGGGTAAATTGTATAGCGGTATATCGATATGGCGTTATAAACGGTATAGCGTTATAAAAGAAAACGAAAGAAAACAAATGACCCCAAGCAGGAAGTAAAAAGAGGCAATTACTTATTTGATTGCACTGTGAAGAGATTTTCCTGTCGACATACACGCATATTGTGTATATCAAAGAGAATAATAATTGGTAGTATAAAAGCGAAGATAGAGATGAGGTGGAGTATTCAAATTCTGGAACAGCTTTAACAACCTTTGGGGAGGAGGCTTTTGAAAACGTTGTGGGAAAAGGAGAAAATGCTGGTCACCAGCACTTTCTCGTTTTCCCACATTGTTCTCTACTCGTTCAAGGTCAATTCCTAATATTTAAGCCAGTTTTAACATGTCGTCTGCAAGTGTTTCCTGTATGGACAAATCTAAAAGTGTGTTGTTTGGTATAGGATTAAGTCTTTACTGGACTAATCTTAGACCCGTCCCAGTTCAAAGCATTTGAGCCATGCCCTGGCTAAAAGGGGGCTTAATGCATCTCCGTGATGCATTGTACCATTCAAGCCATCACATAATTATGGATCCATAATAGCCACTTTTTTTCTTTTTTTTTTTTTTAATAAACAACCAAATCATTTGGTAGACAGGTCCTTGGACATACAGAAAATTGATCGATAGCAAAAAGTTTCGGCCCAGGTCAACCTGCGCGGATTGCGCAGGCTGACCTGTGTCGAAAATTTTCGAAGATGCATTACGCCCCCCTTTTCACAGAGCATGACCCATTTGCAGACGACACTAGTACTGGTGACACCCAGGACATGAATGAATATGTGAGATGTTGCCGTGATATGACTAAAACAATGTTAAAAGCGGCGTAAAACACTAGTCAATCAATCAATCAATCAATCAATCAGCAGACGACACATCAAATTTACGTAGATGAAATGATTTGTCAATGACAAAATTGTAGGATCCATGCTCGTGAAAAGGGGGTTGAATGCATCTGCAAAAAAGTATCGATCCAGGCCAACCTGCGTATTCCTGACGGGTTGATCTGGGTCGAAACTTTTGCTACTGGTCCATTTTCTGGGGCTGAAAGGACCAGTCTGCCTCATGAATCAGTCGGCTGTTATACCAAAATGGATTTTACAGATCAGGAATTATGTGATGACATGTATGGTATGATGCATCACGGAGAGGCAGCAAACCACCTTTTGCCAGAGCGTATGATAATAAATTATTAAAAGAAAATAAAGCACATACATTTTAGGGAAAAAAAGAAATAACAAAAAACCGTTCCTTCCCAATTTTCCCACCAGGGTAGAATTAAAAAAGGGATTGACTGCCAAGGGTAAAAGTTTTTTGGGGCCCTTGGAATTTGAAAAGAAATTCTAGTCAGATAATGCAACTCCCAAATTACTGGCATTTTTCTATGAGCAATCTTTTTTCCAATCAAATTTACGAGGTTAAACGATTAAAATCCTAGTCAGACCAATAAAATTATCTCTTGTATTTAATCTGGATTATATCTATAATGAATTATCAGATATGAGTCGAGGCAACCGAGATTTTTACTGCAACTGTTTCGGCAGGCAGACTTAACCCTTAGGCTTCCAAGCGCGACTCAGTGTATATCAAGATCAGACTGCACAGAACGTCCGATAAGGAGATATTTTCCCCCAATGAATAACTTTGAAATAGCAATATTGGGGTTTTTTACTATCGACTTGAAAGCCCCATTTTTTGGCAGGATAACGGTTAAGTTGTAGAGTAAGATAGCGTCAGACCATTATTCTTAAGTTATGTACTGCGTTATACCGAGATTCCAGCATTATAGCGTTATACCGAGATTCATTTCTTACAGCGTTACACAGAGATTCATTTGTTGTAGCGTTATACCGAAATTCATTTGTTAATGCGTTAAACCGAGATTCATTTGTTACAGCGTTATACTGACATTCATTTGTTACAGCGTAATACCGAGATTTGTTGGCACTACCATAAAAAAATATTTTTATTCTTTTTGATACCGGTAGGGTTTCTAAGAGCGACTAAATCCACTTTTGCGGACTGTGTAAGTTAAGACCAGATTGCACAAAAAGCGCAGTTTGATTTTTTTAACTACACTATCCGTAACAACACTATCCGTAACACTGAGATTTTTCCGGTTAGAGTCCTCTAGGTCAAGGCAATGTAGACGCCCAGTTAGACTGTTATCAATTATTTAAATTGTGCATTCTCGTGCAAAAAACGTAGCATAAAACATAAACAAACTGATTTAACCCTTATCCTGCTAAATGAAACTTTCAAGGTGATGGTTTAAGCCAACATGTTGGTATTTCAAAGTAATGGGGGTTGGGGAAACATCTTCTTATCGGACAGTGTAGATCCAAGATCAGACTGCACGTTCTGCACGTGAGTCGCGATCATCAGCCTAAGGGTTAATATTCTCATTGTCTGGTATTAACTCTTAGGTTGCAAAGCGCGATTTAAGGACCTATTGCGGACAGTCTAGATCAAGTTCATACTGCACAAAACGTGCAGCCTGATCTTGGATCTGCACTTTCTGATAAGGAGATATCCCCCCCCCCCCAACAATAACTTTGAAATAGCAACATTTGGGTTTTTACCGTCATGCTCGCCCAAGATCTAGTGATTTTCATGTTAATATATCTTTTCTGTATGACTATGCACAACCGTGTACTTGTCGTAAAATAAAATGTTCTGTTCTGTTCTGTTCTTGAAAGTCTCATTTCGATTATTTAGCAAGTTAACTCTTTACCAAACGACAAAATTTTACACCACTCCAAATTGAAAGCATTTCGAGATGGCAAAATAAATGTAAATGAAAAAATGAAATTTGTTTTGGGAAGGGTAGAAAACATTGTGGGAAATGGAGAAAATGCTGGTTACCAGCATTTTCTCCTTTTCCCAAAATGTTTTCAAAAGGCTTCTTTCTTCGGGTCGTTAAAAGTCGGGATTGTGTGCTAAAGGGTTAAGGGTTTACCTTTGTTAAAGATAAAGGGCACCCGAAAAGATCAACTACCACCGAAACAAATTTGCAGAGGACAAGTTTAAGACCATCTTTGTTAGGTATGGATATGCAACATACACAGAAAAGAAAAGAAACTGTTCGAGATCACGACTTGAATACATGTATAAGGCTCATCGTAGAAATAATAGATTAGCTATGCTGTATGGAAATGGTGCTTAATGCATCTGCGAAAATTTTCGACCCAGGTCAGCCTGCGCAGTCCGCGCAGGCTGACCTGGGCCGAAACTTTTCGCTATTGGTCAATTTTCTGTATGTGCAAGGACCAGCCCACCTCATGATTAAGTCGGTTTTTAAAAAAGATGGCTATTATTGATCCGTAATTATGTGATGGCTTGCTTGGTATTATGCATTACGGAGATGCATTAAACCCCCCCCCCCTTTTTTTTTCCCAGAGCATGTCTCATAGAGATAATGATTTCCTACATGAGCATAGACAAAAACAAACAAGAATTAGTTTGTCGTCTGCAAATGCTTTCAGTTTGGGGAAGGCTAACATTTTGTCGGCTGGTAAAGAGTCAAAACGGGCACGATAGCAAGAGATTTAAATGTACATATACATTGTAATTCTGTTTTTAATTGACAGATGGACAGAATTCAAATGACTGAAACTGTTCTCATTTCGAATCGATTATGCGTTTTATTCACTTTCTAGGATGACTCGGTCATCGAAGTGAAATCAAAGGACGTACCGGAGAATTAAATGATTGGAATCATCTGTATCGGGGAAAAATGATATTAATTGGTTTTATTCTGAACGTACTTAATAATCTCCTGAAATAAATCTACCTCGTCTGATCCATTCCCACACTTTTTACTATAAGAATATTGAATTTTGCGTGCAGTATGAACTGAAATGAAGGCTTAGGCCCCCGCTCGTTACGCTCTTAATCCTTAAAGCACTGAATTAATGATTTGAACCTCTTTAATTAAGAAAAACAGCCAAAAATATTGCTATTTCAAGGGTTTCCCCCCCCCCCCCCATTAGAATATGTAATATAGTAGCAGACAGTGTAGATCAAAGATCAGACTGCACGTCCTGTGCCGTCTGATGTTGATCTACACTCTCTGCAAAAACAACTTAAGTCGGTTCCATGGCATAAATGGTTAAATGATAGATTGAACATTTCCAGCAAAAAATATTCCGAAAGATACTGCGATTTCAACGTCCTTTCAGTAGGAAAAAATCTCACCGTATCAGACAATATGGATCCAAGAGATCCAAGATCAGAGTGCACTTTCTGTGCAGTCTAATCCTGATTAACGCCGTCCGCAAAATTGCCTTGTATCCCAAGGTATCATTCCGTTTAGAAGCAGACTAAAGTTAACCAAAGTTTCATTCTTTGGACTGAAGTCGTTTAACTCATTACCTACAGAGACAAATTTGCAGAAGACTTTGCCAAATAAAGAATTGTTAATACATGAAAAGTTTACATCTTTAACTCATAGAGCGCTGACTTAATGAAATGGACCTTTTTAAACAAGAAACACAGAAATATCGTCATCTCAAGGGGTTTTTTTTTGCCATGTAACAAAGTGGTGGACAGTGTAGATCCAAGATCAGACTGCGCGTTCTGTGCAGTCTGATTGTGTCAGTAGAAATTGCATAGGTCTGCTGCAAGAAGAAATTGTTAAGTTACTACTCATAATGGCTGGCGTATACAAGAGTCATTTCATCAAACAAGGGAAGTAACCACAATAATACTAATAATATACAGGACGTTTGTTACTTCCCTTCTACACCTCCCCTATATTTTTAGCGAATATCTATAGCAAATCCGCTAGACTGGTATCAGTCCGTTATTTAAAAAAAAAATCATAAAATAAAACAGCAAAACAAATACACTCATATAATGTTCTCAAGGTCTGATTTTTAGATAAAGAGCAAGTAACAACATATATTTCTGAGTTTACAATAGTTGTGTACCTTGTTTATTAGAATGACTCAAATGCAGGGCCTGAATGCCAGGCTACAAATCCGCTTATTTTTTACTGTTTATCAAATATTTTGTTTGACTTTAGCTCTTGCTTCTAGCATCATCTTGCCCGCTTTTAAACCACTGTATTGTGTTTTTCTGCTTCTGACAAAATGTTTATGTTTGTCAATATATCATACGTTTACCCTTTACCTTATAATTCCGACTTTAAAAGAGCCTGATGGAGAATGCCTTTGAAAACAGTGCGGGAAAAGAAGAAAATGCTATTTCAGACAAAAATCGTTCTGAATTCGGTGTATTTTATGTTCAGCCGTCCACATAGGTCGAGTTTATATGAGCCATGCTCTGGCGAAAGGGGGATTAATGCGTCTCCGTGATCCATGTTACCAAGAAAGCTATCACATACTTATGGATCCATAATAGCTACGTTTTTGAACAACCGACTGAATCATGAGGTAGACTGGTCCTTGCACATACAGAAATTTGACCAATAGCGAAAAGTGTCGGCCCAGGTCAGCCTGCGCGGACTGCGCAGGCTGACCTGGGTCGATACTTTTCGCAGACGCATTAAGTCCCCTTTTCACAGAGCATGGCTCATATGTTTTGGGCTGAAAGATTAACAAAATTCATTTAATGATGCTAGAAATCTTCAATGATTTTAAGATTAAAATCAATTCATGAATTCTTATGAAAACATTTGCGGCAGTGGTAAACTCAAAAGAAAAGTTATGTGTCTTGTGGGCGGTAGGGTCGGGGGAGGGGGGGGGGAGAGAGAGTATTCTCCAAGGGAAGTAAGTTAATGGGTTACTCGACAGATTTATATGAAGTTATCCTTCCTCGTTAGTGGAAATGTCCATTCCATGTTGAAGTTTTCTTTTTTAGTTCACAACTGTATCTGACAGGGGCGTAACCAGGTGTTCAGAATCGTTGCGCAATCTGAATCGAGAGTGCTGTTTCAATCTAAGGCTGCTGAGTGCGACGCAGTGGGCTTTTACGGACCGTGTAGAATATGATTAGACTGCACAGAATGTCTGATCTTGATCTTCGTTCTCCGATACATTTATATATTCCATCGATAAGACATAGGATGAACTTGCAATGTTCGGCTTTTTACTATTGGTTGGAATTTTTTTAGCAGTTTTGGGCTTACTTATGAAGATTGAGTTGTTCTATAAAGGGGATATCAAAAGCATGTTGCACCCGTTTCCATTTTTTCTACATTACACTCTACCGTATTATGGGTCATGGACGCTACACCCTTGTCTGACATAACTGTTCCCATCCCCCACCCCTCCCCACCCCAACCAATTGCGGAAGTCTACTGGAAAACATTTTTTTTATATTTGCTAGGTGTTTCACACCTTTCAGCAGTATTTCAGTTTTGTTAGGGGGATCAGTGCACCTATCTAGCGTTCCGAAAGTCTCAAGAAAAGTACTTTGCACAGCTCTTGTTTCGAGACACTGGCTACATTCTCGTACTAACAAAGTCGTAACAGTGAGTAGACAGAGGAATAAATCATGTCTTACTGATTTTCACCATTCCTCGGAAAGAGATCGGCCGAGGATCCAAACTCACCTTCGCCAGGAACATTAGTCCTGCAGGGTACTACTAAACCACCGAGCTTCGACATTTTTGTTTCGTATCCGAGTCCCTTCCGCCAACAGAACTTTAATTAAATTTTGAATTTACTTAATGTTGGTTATTCGTGCGAGTGTCCTTGGGCAAGACATTTCATAGCCCCAGTCAAGTACAAATGAGACCCCGAACAATACAATACAATACAATACAATACAATACAATACAATACAATACAATACAATACAATACAATATGTTTATTGGAGTATATAGGCCTCCGGCCCATGTACATAATTCGAAACTATAACACACATAAGTAAAGGAGCTGTCACCGCGATATGTCTGAAAAAGTATTAAAAGCGGAACAAAACAACATTCAATAGATAACCTTAATTGAGCCGTGCTCTGGTAAAAGGGGGCTTAATGCATCTCCGTGATCCACGATACCAAGCAAGTCATCACACAATTATGGATCCATAATGGCCGCTTTTTTTAACAACCAACTTAATCATGAGGTAAACTGGTCCTTGGACATACAGAAAGCTGACCAATAGCGAAAAGTATCGGCCCAGGTCAGCCTGCGCGGATTGCGCAGGCTGACCTGGGTTGATACTTTTTCGCAGATGCATTAAGCCCCCTTTTCACAGAGCATGGCTCATTTCGCGATTTAACCCTTTACCAAAAGATAGAAATTTAGACTGACCTATACTGTAAGCAGTTGCAGAAAACAAACTGAATGTGACTCAAATGATTTGACCTGTCTTTGAAAAAGGTAAATAAAAAAAAAAACACTGCAGGGAAATGAGACAATGCTGTTACAAGCATTTTCTGTTTTCCCCGCAATGTTTTTCAAAAGTTTTTTTTTAGAGGCGTTAAAACACGGGATTGTTTGATAAAGGATTAACTCTCAGAGCACAAAGCACAACCAACAACGTTGTTCCTTAGAATGTAGTTCAAGATCAGCCTATCTGTCGTGGACAGTGTGGATCAAGATCAGATTGCACAGATCGACTTTTCTGATCTTTGCTCTTCGCTGTCAGCTATTTTGTAAAAATTATAGCAATAAAAATCCTCCTACAATTACAGTGTCTGTGTCTTCTTTATTTTCCTGGCTGGAAAAGTCAATTTGATTTGAACTGTGCTCATGCAAAAGGCGACCATGATACCAAGCAAGTCATCATGGAATTATGGATCCATAAAGTCCATTTTGTCGAACATCCGACTAAAGTAACCGACTAGAATGATCCTTTGACATGCAGAAAATTATTAAGCAGGAAAAAATTCGACCCTTGTCAGCCTGCGCAGCCTGACCTGGGTCGATAATTTTTACAGATGCATTGAGCCCCATTTTCACACAGCAAGGCTCGTTTACCTAGCGCTTAAATTAATCCTTTAGAAAGAATTTAAAAGTATACGAAGACAACAGATCAAATGCGTCTCAATTTAAGTGGTTTGTCTTTGGAAGAATATAAAACATTGTGGGAAGAGGAAAAATGCTGGTTACCAGCATTTTCTCCTTTTCCCACAATGTTTTCAGAAGACCTCTTCCTCGTAAAATCCAGGGGACTGTTCGATAATGAGATAAGACTTCGCCTAATGTACATGCTATGTTATGCTTATTTATTTCTTCCCAGTGTAATTACTTTTTAGAACTTATCGTTGATTAATACATTTTCATCATGTTGGCAAGATGTTGTAATTGAGGCATACTCTGGCAAACGGGGGCTTAATGCATCTGTCTAACCCATTACACGTATCAAGCCATCACATAATTATGGATCCATAATAGCCACTTTTTTTGACAACCGACTGAATCATGAGGTAGAATGGTCCTTGGACGCACAGAAAATTGACCAATAGCGAAAAGTTTCGGCCCAGGTCAGCCTGCGCAGAGTGCGCAGGCTGACCTGGGTCGATACTTTTCGCAGATGCATTAAGCCCCCTTTTAAATGTGGATCCATAATGTCCATTCTAACGACAGACTGACTCAAGAGGTAAGTTGGTGCTTGGACGCACAGAAAATTGACCAATAGCGCAAAGTTTCGGCCCAGGTCAGCCTGCGCAGAGTGCGCAGGCTGACCTGGGTCGATACTTTTCGCAGATGCATTAAGCCCCCTTTTAAATGTGGATCCATAATGTCCATTCTAACGACAGACTGACTCAAGAGGTAAGTTGGTGCTTGGACGCACAGAAAATTGACCAATAGCGCAAAGTTTCGGCCCAGGTCAGCCTGAGCGGACAGCGTAGGCTGTCCTGGGTCGGTACTTTTTGCAGATGCATTAAGCCCCCTTTTCACAGAGCATGGCTCAATTATTTGTTTTCCACCAGTTTCACGTAGACAGCATAATGCGCCATAATGCGCATCTCTTATTTATTCGACTTGCTTGACAAGTGATAATTGAAAATGCAGTTTCCTGCAATGTTTTGACAGGCACATATTTTTTTATCGTCTGCCTGTGTTATATAGGGTAAGCGTAACTGGGTTTTCTCTTCAGTCGCTTTTACCCCTGCAAGCGTCAGAGGCCTAATCTCATGGTTGTCAGCAATCCAAAGAAAACAATCTCTGTCCGTCCGTCTGTCCGTCCGTCCGCCGGTCTCTGTCGCTCTCTGTCTCTCTCTCTCTCTCTCTCGCTCTCATCATTGGTCATATTCGACAACCATTCTGAATTCTAAATAATGATTACATTATCATTGTTCTAAATTCGAGGACGAGCCATTTGAATGGTTGACCTAGCCATTCAAATGGCCTGCCCCTCGAATTTAAAACTATTTTTTTGGTCGGACTGAACGTCCCACCTAATCACATGGCCAGTCATGGAATTTGGATATGGAATTAAGTATAAGCCATGCTGTATGTAACGGGGATTTAATGCATCTGCAAAAAATAATCGAGCCATGTCAGCCTGCGCAAGCTGGCTTAGGTCAAAACCTTTTGCTAGGTTAATTTTCTGCCTATCGAAAGGCCAGTCTTCCTCATGATTCAGTCGCTTTATAGACAAACTTATTTTACGGATCCATGATTATGTTATGACTTGCTTGGTTTGATGCATCACAGCGAGGCAGTAAACACCTTTTTCCCAGAGCATGGCTCATATAGTTTTGTGGCTGAGTAAGTACCGAGATACGATTTTAAAATTTTGAGAGAAAAACTAGAAACAAACTACATAAGCAGTGTTAAGATTAAAGATAATTTTTTCGCAAAACAATCATCAAGTCTATCTGACTTTTGACCTTAACGTGGGGATTTACTTTGAAAAAGATATGTGCCAAGCCCCGTAGCTCAGTCGGTAGCGTACAGGACTTGAGCACAGGAGGTCGGTGGTTCGATCCCCGGCGTGGCCAATTTCTTTCCGAGGATTGATGATAGTCATTGCGACAGGATTCATTCCTCTCTCACTGCTTACCATTATTTCGACGATGGTTATGTGGGAAAGCAGCCAGTGGCTTGGAAAGAATATTGTGCGGAGTACTTGTAAAAGAAACTCCAGGAAAGCATGGATAGGTGCACTGGTCGCCGTGATACAACTGAAATAATGTTGAAAACGGCGTTAAAACACCATACAATCAATACAATTGAAAAGATATGAGCCATGTTCTATAAAAAGCGGGTTTAATGCTTATGCAAAAAAGTATCGAGTCATGTGAGCCTGCGCATCCTGGGTCGAAACCTTTTGCCATCTGCTAATTTTCTGCTTTTCAAAGGACCTGTCTGTCTCAAGACTTAGTGGGTTGTTAAACAAAAAAGATTTTATGGATCTGTAGTTATATGATGTCTTGCTTGGTTCGGTTTGGTTTGTATTGGAGTTTAACGCCATTTTAACAGCTCAGGTCATAACATGGCGGTCAGTGACGCACCCATGTGTTTCCTGGCTTTCTCACACCAGCACTGACACAACTTTCTTTCCAAAGCCACTGACTACTTTTTCTCACATGCATCAGAACTGAGAGGCGAAAAATCGCCGGAAAGAAAGTTTGCCTCAACCGGGTATCGAACTCGCAACCACCAGATCATGAGACAGACACGCTAACCACTAAGCTACCCGGGCGGGCGTCTTGCTTGGTACTGTGGATAACAGATGCACTTATGATATGAGCCATGCTCTGTGAAAAGGGGGCTTAATGCATCTGCGAAAAGTATCGATCCAGGTCAGCCTGCACAGTCCGCGCAGGCTGACCTTGGCCGAAACTTTTCGCTATTTGTCAATTTCCTGAATATTCAAGGACCATTCTTCCTCAAAAAATCAGTCCATCATAAGACTACGTGGATTTTATGGATCCGTAATTATGTGATAACTTGCTTGACATGGTGCATCACGCAGACGCATTAAGCCCCCTTTTGCCAGAGCATGGTTCAATTATAATTTTTCTTTTCTCCTTTCAGTTCCAAAGACTTGATCAAGCGGGCAATACTAGACAACGATTTTATGAAGAATTTAGAACTAGGTCAAATCACAGACATTGTGGAATGTATGTATCCGGTGGAATATTCCAGGAACAGCATGATTATCAAAGAGGGAGACGTGGGTTCCATTGTCTATGTCATGGAAGGTGAGTGTGGTCGAATCTAATAGGGGCCGTCAAGTACCTTTATCGGTTTTAACAAACGACCCTGCGACCTTGAAGAAAAAAAACTTATGAGAACATTGTCGGGAAAGAAAACTAAATTGGTGTTAACCCTTAACCTGCTATATAAGTGACATGAAACTTTCAAGCCGATAGTAAAAACCCGAATAATGCTATTTCAGAATTATTTCGTGTGAGAAAAATATCTCCTCATCGGACAGTGTTGATCAAAGATCAGACTACGTTCTGTGCAACGAGTCAGCGAGTCGCTGTTAGCGGCCAAAGGGTTAACCGGCATTTGCTCTGTTCTCAACCCTCTCATAGACAAAACCCATTTTTGAGCAACATTTAATTTTTTGTCTATAAATACTTTCACTGATGACGTATCTAAAATTTTGTGGTCTATAAGGACGATTTCGGTAGTCAGTTCTGCGCAGTTTTGTTGCGCATCAGGAGACGCAACTCAGTACCGAATAAGGAGTAACTTGTACAGTGTCCGGATAGGATAGAATATCGCCTTCTTTAATGAATAAATACACTCAAGGTCAGAGCGAAATCCTTTGATGCGTAAACTTACGGAGGAATGTAAATTATGAATTCATACATTTATCTATGAAATGTGAAAAATTTACATATTTGAATAAACAACATCTTACTGTAGAAATCGAAAGAGTTACAGTATATTAGAAGGGGGGGGGGGGGGGGGGGACTAGAAGCTATAAACCCGATACCCCTAAAGATAAATTCGCTGCAGACGGCTATAAAAAAAAAATTCTTGTATGATAGAGATACTGCGTTTTGGCAAGTGTACCTCACGAGAATATCAAACAGTGTGGGTCGAGGTCAGATTGCACGTACGGTGCAGTTTAACCATATTGCACGCTGCCCGCCAGTGCACCTAAAGTTCCCATCAGGAAGCTTAGCGGTAAACATCTGACAGATATTGGCTGTCTTGTACTTGAACCCGCAAGTACAACGCAAAAATATGTCAGGTACATGGCAGGCGCACTCTTGACCCCGTGTTATACCCCAAAATAAGAGCTAATTGACGCCGATTTCTTTTGATACTTGTTTTTGATTGAGGTCGAGGAAGAACCTTGAAATTTGATAAATAAGAGAAACCGCGCATATCGTGGTTCAAAGTTCTAGAGTTTAGTGCAAGTTTATAAATACGACTTCCAAAGCCCAAGTAATGAACAGCTTGTGAAAACATTGTGGGAAAAGGAGCAATTGCTTAAAACAAGCAATTGCTCATTTCCCCACAAAGTTTTCAACTTAATTCATAAAAGACGTTTTCCTTCTCTTAGAAATATCTTTTTTGAGTCACTTTTACAAAGGAAGTGACATGTCTCTAAGATAATGGAAGACTAAGAAACATTAAGCATTTTGGGATCTCTTTGAGATAGCTTCAACCTTTGGTCTTGTTTGTTATTGCACTCTTAATGTTGTTGTTGTTGTTTTCGGTTACAATGTTTGTGTTTTATCGCAACATTAGTCGTCACCCAGTTCGACTTGTAACCATTGATATTAATCAGAAATTAATTTTTTTTGAGAGTTACAAATGTTATATAGACAGTCTGTTTACACCCGATGTTATCACTTTCCTATTGCTTGCATGTGAAAAAAAAAATACATGGCATTGTACGCGTATGAGCCATGCTCTGTAAAGAGGAGGCTTAATGCATCTGCAAAATATATCGACCAATGTCTGGCTGTGCAAACCGCGCAGGCTGACCTTTATCAAGGCCTTTGCTTTTGGTAAATTTGCTGAATGTCAAAAGAACATTCTATCCTGATTCAGTCGGTTGTCAAACAAAATGAATTTTATTGCTCCATGATAATATGATTACTTGCCTTCGTATAATGCATCATTGAGATGCATTAAACCTCCTATTACTGGAGCATGACTCATGTCTAAATGGTGCGGCAAAGAATGCTTCCTTTGTTTTCATTGCCACATACCGATACAGAACGTAAGGGTTTTGTGACGTTAGCCCTTACCCTGCTAAATAAATGAGTCGTGCTCTGTGAAAAGGGGGCTTAATGCATTTCCGAAAAGTATCGACCCAGATCAGTCTGCGCAGACCGCGCAGGCTGACCTGGGCCGAAACTTTTCGCTACTGGTCAATTCTCTATACGTCAAAGAACCAGTTCACCTCATGATTTAGACACTTGTTCGACAAGATGGATTTTATGGATTCGTAATATCATGACGACTTGTTTGATATCATCCATCACGGAGATTCATTAAGCCCCCTTTTGCCAGAGCCCAGCCAATAGTAAAAACCCAAATGTTGTTATTTCAAAAGTACATTTTGGGAAGAAAATATCTCCGTGTCGGACAGTGTGGATCCAAGATCAGACTGCACATTCTGTGCAGTCTGATCTTGATCTATGCTGTCCGCAAAAGGTCAGTGAGTCGCGCTTAGCAGCCTACGGGTTAACATAACTTGGGACTTCTATTTCTAGGGAAATGTTCGATACTTCATTTTCCTGTCGGTATTCACTGCTCTTTTCGGGCGATGTCCTCTCACTTGCACTGTTTGGTTTCTAGGGTCTTTGTAAGTCGTTTCATCTGCATTAACGCTTTACCACACAATCTGGAGTTTTAATGACCTTGAGAAAGAAGAATTTTGAAAACATTGTGGGAAAGGAGTGGTAGTAAGTAACCTGTCATATACATTTTTTTACCGTTTTAGCCGTATTCAATATGTTGTCTACAAATACTTTAAATTTGACGTCCTGGTACTTGTGCCGGTTGCTTTATAATACCTAAGTTCTTTATCTGAATTAATGGTCTAGCTAGACCATGTCACCGTTTTTCCGCTGGTTGGTCTCTGTTGTCAAGTCATTTATCTGCATTCAGTGGCCTTGCTTGGCGATGTCATTATAGTATGCCGATTGGTTTCATATGCCTAAGTCTGTTATCTGAATTCAGTGGTGATGCTAAGCGATTTGATCGTATTTATGCCGTTTGGTTCCAGTGCCTAAGTCTTTTTCTGCAATCATTGGTGTTGCTTGCCGATTTAAGCAGAGTTTGCGGATGGTATCTATAGCCTACGTCTGTTATCTTGTTAGTCGATGCCATAGTATTTGTGCCGCTTGGTTTCTAACGTCTAATTCTTTTACCTGCATTAAACAGTCCTGCAAGGCGAAACCGTCGTGTATGAGCGAGTCGGTTTCTAATGTTTGTTTACTTTAACCCTTTCCCAAACAAGCCCTGGTTTTCACGTGTCTGCAGTACAAGTCTTTTGAAAACACTGTGGGAAAAGGAGAAATTGCTCGTAACGAGCGATTTCTCCTTTTCCCACAGTGTTTTCTACCCTTTTTGATAACTTTCTGCCATTTTCATCAAATTCAAAATTGTCGTCTGCAAACTCTTTCAATTTGGACCAGTCCAAAATTTGTCGTTTGGGAAAGGGTTAAATCGTATTGCTAGATGACGCTGTAGTATTTGTGATGTTTGGTTTCTAATACCGAAATCTTTTATCTGTATTAACCCTTAGGCTGCTAAGCGCGACTCCTCGAGAACCCTTTGCAGACAGTGTAGATCAAGATCAGACTGCACAGAACGTGTAGTCTGATCTTGGATCTACACTGTCCGATAAGGAGATATTTGTGCCCCAAAACAACTTTGAAATAGCAATATTTTGGTTTTTTACTATCGACTTGAAAATTTCAATTTATTTATTTAATAGATTAAGGGTTAACTGATCACTACTCGCACAGGGTGATCTCATTCTGTTTATGTCGGCTATTTTCCGATGCCTAAGTCTTCACATTGGGGAGCTATATGTGCTACGACGGTATTTCAGATTGAAAGGTTCAACCTTATCTATTTTGTGCGTTACAAAAGGGCTTCTAATTCATTATGTTCTTTTTTTAAAATCCAGTATGCAAGTATAAGTTTGGTACTGTCAAGTTAAGTCAAATTATATGAGACGTGTTTTATGACTTTGCTGGGGAGTACTAAAAATGTATATATGTCAGTCTCGCCGTCATGCTCGCCCAAGATCTAGTGATTTTCATGTTAATATATCTTTTCTGTATGACTATGTACAACCGTGTACTTGTCGTAAAATAAAATGTTCTGTTCTGTTCTGTTCTGTTCTTAAATCTGTAATCATTAGTCTTGACTTGCGATGTCATCATAGTTTGCGGGTTGATTTCTTATGCCTACTGAGTCTTTGTCTGAATCAAAAAAGTACTAAGCGATATTGTCGTAGGCCTACTTTGCCGGTTGGTTTTCTGAGCTCTGCCTTTGTTGCGACTATTGGCCTTCAATCATTTACCAAACACTCCCGTGTTTGAAAGCTTTTGAAAAAAGTGATAAGCATTCTTCCCTTTTCCCACAATATGTCCTACCCTTTCGAATATATTTTCCATCATTTGAGTCACATTTGACTAGTCTGCTTATGCTTTGGATTTTGGGCAAGTTTTGTCGTTCGGTTAACCCTTTCCCAAACAAGCCCTGGTTTTCATGTGTCTGCAGTACAAGTCTTTTGAAAACACTGTGGGAAAAGGAGAAATTGCTCGTAACGAGCAATTTCTCCTTTTCCCACAGTATTTTCTACCCTCTTTGAGAACTTTCTGCCATTTTCATCAAATTTAAAATTGTCGTCTGCAAACTCGTTCAATTTGGACCAGTCCAAAATTTGTCGTTTGGGAAAGGGTTAAGCGTTAAATGAAAGTCGTCTTTTTAGTCTTATCTTTCTTAGAAATAAACGATCTTGTCGCTTCTTTTTTAGTACAGGGTTCGTATACACCAACCGTTCTTCAGAATGCTCCATTCTCATACTAGATTTTCTAAATTTGAAAGTAACACAGCTTCTGATTGGTTAAAACCACATGGTTTAGCCAGTCAGAAGTTGTGTTACCTTCAAATTTAGAAAATTCTGGAGAATGAGATTAAGGATGGTAGGTGAATACGGACCCAGATCATGCCTTCATGAAGCTTTATTTTGTATTTACAGAGGGCAAGGTTGAAGTCACAAAGGGCAACGTCAAACTCTGCAATATGGGGCCGGAGAAAGTGTTTGGAGAACTAGCAATACTCTATAACTGTACCAGAACGGCCAGTGTGAAAGGTGTGTATCTTGTTTGCTTTGGGTCTTTTTTTTTTGTTTGAAGTGTTTAACGCATAACAATATTTCGGTCATATCACGGCAAAAGTTAACCTGTATGTCGCTTGGGTGCTTGGCCGAGGCTGTTTAGTGCCTTCCTCAACAATACTCAAACAGAAAGATTAGAAGAGAAGGATCGACACCGTTAACCATGGATTACAAATTCCACTACCTTAACCATGGCACTGAGCTTATGGTTTGTACAAGGTTTTTTTTATCCTCTGCCGAGAAGTGGTGAGGGATGATAGTAACAGCCTTTGTCTGTTTGTCCTTCCGGCCGTCTGTCCGTCTGTAACACGTTTTTTGGGCGTTCCATATCTCCTGAGTCCTTGGCCAGACTTTTTAAATATTTCACACATGTTTGCACCTTGATCAGACAATGCACAACGTTCCAGACGCTCTAAGGTCAAGTTCACAGCTGGGGGTCAATGGTCAGATGCTCATAGATCAGGTCCGCTCCAAATCTCCTGAATCCCTTGCCTGACTTTTAAATATTCCATACATGTACACCTTGATAAGAAAATGAGCAGATTAGAGGTTCCAGTCACCAGACTACCTGTGCTTCCGTCTGTCTGTTTGTCCATGATACTTCTTTTTTTTTTTTTCGCTTCATACCTCTCAAAAACATTGTCCAATTGACTAGATAGTTCACACAGGTATTCACCTTAATGATTCAATGTGTAAAGTAGAGGTTTCAGACGTCAGACTCCAAGGTCAAGGTTACATCTGCAGTGCAAATGTCACATTCTCATAAATCCTGTCAGCTCCATATCTCTTGAACCCCTGACCTGATTTTTAAAGTATTTCACACATGAGTGCACCTTGATGAGATAACATACAGTGCGAAAATTTAATATGCCAGGCACCAAGGTAAAGGTCACTGCAGGGAGTCAAATGTCACATGTTCATAAATTGAGTCTGCTGAGTATACATGTACGAGTATCTTAAATGCTGGGACACCTTGGGTGTTCACCTAGAATTTGGAGCTGATGTTTCACAATTCAGGCTCCAAGATTGAGGTCACAGCAGAAACGTAAAGATCTTTTGCTCTTTAATTGTTTCCACTCCTCAGTATCTCTTGAAGCTACGATCTTCATTTGAAAATGTTTCAAGCACGTGTGCACCTTGATGAGACAATATGCAAAGTTAGGTTTCACAACCCAGTGTCGAAGGTCAAAGTCACTGCATTCGATCAAAGTTCCCATGTAGAATGCATGGCTCAACCATGCAAACTCAAGGTCAAAGTCTTTTTTGAGAATCAAATGATTGAGCCTTCAATTTCGTGTCTGCTCCATATATCACTCAACTGTGTTAAGGATTTTTAAAGAAAACGTTTAAGTATTTGGCTCCATAAGATAATTTGCAGAGCTTATGACTATCATTTACCGTGGGTCAAATGTTCAGGATTACAGGTATGGCCTTCAACTGTCTCCGCCTGTCTGTCGAAAATACTTTTTGTGGCTTCATGTCTTCTGAGCCCTTTCAGAGATTGCCATTGTTCAAACGTTAACTCTTGAAAAGATTTTTAAAAAGAGAAAAAAAGCGGGTATGTTGTGCTAGCTTACATATGCTGCAATGCTGCTTGCAGGTTATCTTTAATGCTTTTTATAATTAAACTTTGCATTTCTTATACCTAAAAAGTTTATTCGGTAGCCTAAATAGATCTGCACTAGTCAATGCTTTTGCAAAAGTATACGTTTCCATATTTGAATGAATTCTTTGATTTTTTCAACAATCTTTCCAGGTGGCTTGTCTGCGAATTAAGAGTTAAAATGGGATTGTCACATGCGGCCCCAGCGATAATAAAAACAAGTCTGGGTCCGTATTAACCCACAATTCTTAATTGCATGTTAAGTCTAATGATAGATTTACATGTAAAACGAGTCACAGCTTCTAATTGGCTAAACCATTTGGTGTGGCCAATCAGAAGATGTGTTACTTTCAAATTTAGAAAATTCTCGAGAATAAAACTAAAATATTCTTGAGAGTGAGGCTAAAAAATGTTCTTAAGTATGGCTGGTGAATACGCACCGTAGACAAGATGAAATGCCAACAATATTTAACTTGTGACCCATGTTTCTTTCCAGCATTAACAGCATGTAAGCTATGGGCAATTGATAGACCCTGTTTCCAGAGTATAATGATGCGCTCAGGACTGCTTCGGCAAACAGAATACAGAGAATTCCTTAAAAGGTAGGCAGAACCTTTAGTTTTATGCTACATGTGTATCTATGTTAGAACCACTTCCGGTTCTAACATAGGTCGTAGCTGTTGTTACGGATCATGCTCTTATCTCCTTTTATTCATAAGCTTTAATTTTGCAACCTTTTGCAATTCTCATTTTTAGCTCCACTGGCCGAAGGCCAGCGGGCTTATGTCATGGCCCGGTGTCCGTCGTGCGTCCGTCCGTCCGTCCGTCCGTCCGTTCGTCCGTCCGTCCGTCCGTGCGTTAACTTTTATTTCAAACATCTTCTTCTCTGAAACTACCCATCCAATTTTCATCAAACTTCACAGAAATGATCCTGCCATGGTCCTCTTCAGAATTTCTTGAAAGAATTTGATTCCTTCAAAAACTCTGGTTGCCATGGCAACAAAACTGAAAAATTTTGGAAATCTTTAAAAATCTTCTTGTCTGAAACCATAAGGCATAGGGCTACCAAATTTGGCATGTAGCTTTATGTAGTAGACCTCTATCAAGTTTCTTGAAATTATAGCCCTGGGGTCAAAATTGGCTCTGCCCCAGGGGTCACAAGTTTTACATAGGCTTATATAGAGAAAAGTTTAAAAATCTTCTTGTCTGAAACCATAAGGCATAGGGCTACCAAATTTGGCATGTAGCTTTATGTAGTAGACCTCTATCACGTTTCTTGAAATTATAGCCCTGGGGTCAAGATTGGCTCTGCCCCAGGGGTCACAAGTTTTACATAGGCTTATATAGAGAAAAGTTTAAAAATCTTCTTGTCTGAAACCATAAGGCATAGGGCTACCAAATTTGGCATGTAGCTTTATGTAGTAGACCTCTATCAAGTTTCTTGAAATTATAGCCCTGGGGTCAAAATTGGCTCTTCCCCAGGGGTCACAAGTTTTACATAGGCTTATATAGAGAAAAGTTTAAAAATCTTCTTGTCTGAAACCATAAGGCATAGGGCTACCAAATTTGGCATGTAGCTTTATGTAGTAGACCTCTATCAAGTTTCTTGAAATTATAGCCCTGGGGTCAAAATTGGCTCTTCCCCAGGGGTCACAAGTTTTACATAGGCTTATATAGAGAAAAGTTTAAAAATCTTCTTGTCTGAAACCATAAGGCATAGGGCTACCAAATTTGGCATTTAGCTTGATCTAGTTGGGGTCTACCAAAAGTGCCCAAAGTATAGTCCTGGGGTCAATTTGGCCTCATACTTGGGGGGGGGGAGGTTCACAAGATTTACATAGGCTTACATAGGGAAAACTTTTAAATCTTGGTGTACATAGCCATAAGGCTTAGGCTACCAAATTTTGCATATAATTATAGCATTATCTAGTGGACAGTTACAAAGAGGGCCCAAGTTACAGCTCTAGGATCAAGTTTGGCTCTGCACCAGGGGTCACAAGTTTTACATGGGTTTATGGAGTGAAAAGTTCAGAAACCATCTTGTTACCAGCCATAAGGCCAAGAACTCCCACATTTGGCATGTTATTCTTCTAATACATATATTCCCCATTTAGTCAGACTGTAGCCCAGGGGTCAAAGTTTTATAAGGGCTTATATAGTGAAGACTTTTCTTCATGGTTTATATTTATAAGCCAGTGGAGCGATACAGGGCCATCATGGCCCTCTTGTTATAGACTAACCTCCTGATTGAATGCTGCAGGGTCTCAGCCAGCAAGATAGCTAACCTTTAACTTTAGAATTAGATAAAAAAAAAAGAACCAGTATTTAGAACAGTTTTATGAAAACGACCCCATGTATTGGTTCTCTAGTGTTGGATATCTCGTGAAATATTTATTTAAGTAATAATCAGAATTGAAATAACATAAGAATGTTCGCTTCCCACGACTGGCCAACTAATAATACAAGTTATTTCTTATGAGTTTAATTCGAGGTCCCTTGTAACGGTGCTATACACTAAGGACGTTAAGAAACTAGGTAAACATACGTCAGAACATTGTACCAATGCACAGTCTACATACAACAGTACATGGTACCAATGTAAAAGATACGTGTGTCAGAACATGGTACAAATGCACTGACCACAGACGTCAGAACATGTCACTAATGCACAAACAATATGGTACCAGTGCACAGACTACACACGTAGGAACATGGTAAGAATGTATGGACTGCTTCGTCAGAACATGATAACGATAAAAAAAAAACATACGTCAGAGCATAGTTCCAATGCAAAGACTGCATACGTCGGAGCACTTAACCAATGCGCAGACCACATACGGCAGAACATCATACCAATACATAGACTACATACATCAGAGCATGGTTACAATGTAAAGACCACATACGCCAGGACATGGTTCCAATGCATAGACTACATATATCAAAACAGAACAGGATACCAATGTTCAGACCACATGCATCAGAACATAGTACCAATAGATAGACTACATACTAGTACATCAGAACATGGTACTTATACAAAGACTGCATGCGTCAGAACATGGTATTAATGCATGTACATGTACATGTATGTGCATAACGTTCAAAAGCTACTCTTGATATGCTTGGCTCATAATATGGTATGTATTTATTATTATAAATATTACAGTTCTTTGTAATTGATTACTTCACTTATATTTTGTAAGATTTTCTTGTAAACAAGGCCTTGAAAGGAAAGTTTTATCTATTGACTGAAAAAATGATAATGTTTATCTAGGAAGAAACCCTTTACTAAATCATTCCGTGTTTTAACGAGCCTGAGGAAGAATGTTTTTGAAACCACCGTGGGAAAAGGAGAAAACGCAGGTTTCCACACTGCTTTCTGCCATTTCGAAGACGTATATCCTCTTTTGTGATGGATTTTGTCTTCTGCAAATGCTTTTAATTTGGTCGAGTCTAAAATTACCTGTTTTGGTTTAGAGCAAAGAGAAACAGAGATATCATCTCTGGAAAGGTAAAGGTATCTCATTACAGCATAAATTACGAGGCAGACTTGCAGTGATTGAGTGTTTATAAATACGTGTCTAACGTGATAAAGAAATCTAATATTTACGCGGATATAAACAACAAAGGTTGTTTATGACCAAAACGCATGTTGCGTAACTCTCAGCTGACCAATCAGAAGCCGAAGCTGCCGACGACGTGAGGAACAGACCGCTCCTTCACCGACTCGTTTCGTAAATTCACTGAAGTAATTTCATGTTTATGTCGACTACGTTTATAAAATTGCTATAGTTTGAACAAAATTCTTCTGCCTTATTTCGATTGATATATATTTTACTTTAATTTTTTGAAATGAGACCATCGTTTGTTTAACCCTTTACCGCAAAATCCAGATTTTTAACGATCTTGGCAAAGAAAGCTTTAAAAAACATTGTGGGAAAAGGCAAAAAATGCTAGTAACCAGCATTTTTTCCTTTTCCCACACTGGTTTTTCTATCCTCCAGAGTACAAATTGCATTTTTGGATTCCATTTTATTTTGTCGTCCGCAAATGCTTTCAATTTAAACATGGATCTGTATTCTGTGATATTCATTTGGCATTCGGACCAAAACAGTCGTTTATTTGCACCATGAGAGTAATTTTTGCCAGCAGAAAATAAGCATTTCATTTATCTAACCCTCACATTAAGGGTTAATTTTTTATCCCGCCGAGCCAGCAATATCGAATATGACGAAAAAAAGAATTGTGAAATTATCTGACATTCAACAGGAATTATTATACAACAGAAACCAACAGAAAAGAAGCGGAGAAGGTAGGCCAAGATCTTGGTCTTGTTCTACACTCTCCACTTAATATATCACCAGTTACTTATGGCAGGGATAAGAGTTAAGATTAAGTAAATGTGAATGTTTAACATCATAGACCAAGAGAGAGTAGGTCGAGTCAGTGTGATACAATACATTATTTTGATAACACTGCCATTATTGCCCTGAAATATATCCGGGCTTTTAAGCCTTGTTCTATCAGATAAGCTTTGCCATAAGGGCCCTTTTTTCTTAGACGACTTAGTTAATAGTCAAAACAAATACCCATTAGCTCTCCGGTTTTCAAGTGAAACGCGTCCGAAGTTCAACAGGCTATCAAATTTTGTATAACTTAAACAATTAGGACCGTTAGAGACACGCTCCACAACCTGTATTATCGACGCATATTGCTTTCTGGAAGCAACGCTGGTATCATGCGTGACAAGCACTTTCTCATTTTTTGCCTCTTTTGCAACAGTGTGCAACTGTAGATATGAGCGCCGCTCTGGCAAAAGGAGGTTTGATGCATCTCCTTAATGCATCGTACCAAGCAAGTAATCGTATAATTATGGATCCATGAAATCCATTTTGTCTAACAACCGACTGTATGACGAGGCCGACTGTTCCTGCAGAAAATTTACCAGTAACAAAAAGTGTCCATCCACGTCAGCCTGCGCGGAATGCGATAGTTTTTTTTTTTTAACACAAGAATTAAACCTCCTTTTCCCAGAGCATGGCTCTGTGAAATATTTACCATCCATTCATTAATGCATTATCTACTTTGGCGTTTTTAACCCTTATCCTGCTAAATAAAAGAAATGAAACTTTCAAACCGATAATATAAACCCCAATTTTCCTATTTCAAAGGTATTTTTGGAGGAAATTTATATCATTATCGACAGTGTAGATCCAAGACCAGACTGCACGTTCTGTGCAGTCTGATCTTGATCTATACTGTCCGCAAAAGGTCAGTGAGTCGCACTTAGCAGCCCAAGAGTTAAAGTCATCTTCTACGTTCGGAATTTGTTTTCAGAAGGACATCAGTTTAACGAAAACGTTCAGTTTCTAGCGACACCTTTTGACATACAATTAGTTCTTTCTCACTTCTTTTAAAATCAAGTCGTCGAGATCTTTCCATTCTTATGTTAAATAATTATAATACATGTACATTATTTTCTGATATATCATAAACCTTATTGCAACACAGATCATACATTGTGCATAGCGCCTTTGCGGTGACAAGCTTTTGAAAATTAGTTCATTGTGGAGATAAGGAGGAGTTACTTGTTCCAGACAGGTACTCACTCTTATTCCCTAAAGGAATCAAATGAGGCCTAAAGAAAAAAAAAAGATTTTTTTTTTGCATGACCAGATGCCGTGTCGTGTCTACTATTAACTCTATACCTAACGGTCTTGGACTTGATCAAATTGGGATCATTTGCAGACGACAAATTAAGTGTAGCCCAAATGGTGATTTCTGTCTTTGATAGGATAGAAAACATTGTGGGAAAAGGAGAAAATGCTGTTTACCAGCATTTTCCCCTTTTCCCACAATGTTTTTAAAAGGCTGTTTTCAATGTTTTCTCAGGGTCGTTAAAACTCGGGATTGGGTGGTAAAGGGTCAGGCACTATTTCTAAACAGTAGACCTGGTAGTAAAGTTTCTAACTCCATTAGTAAGAACTCGCCATTCTAGTTCAACAGTTCACCGAAAACCTGGGGGCAAGCAACATAACCTAGAATCTGGTGTTAATCGATAAACATAAAACCAGTGTTAATCTAGATCTATACGATATTGCAAGTACATTTGTACTTTCATACCATTCTTTATATTGAATGCCTTTTTAACCCCTTTACCAAACAATCCCGTGTTTACTCGCCCATGAAGAAACGGAATTTTTAAAACATTTTGGGAACAGAAGAAAATGCTGGTAACTAGGATTTTATTCTTTTACCACTATTTTTTCTATCGTATCATAGAAACAAACCTTGATTACAGCCAAATTTAGTTTGTCATATGCTGATGCTTCCAATTTGGACAAATCTAAAGCTTCATCGTGTTGTAAAGAATTACCATTCAATTTTGTTCTTTAAACCTAACTTAATCCTTAGGCTGCTAAGCGCGACTCACTGACCTTTTGCGAACAGTGTAGATCAAGATCAGACAGCACAGAACGTGCAGTCTGATCTTGGATCTACACTATCCGATGAGATTTTTCTAAAAAAAGAACCTTAAAATAGCAACATTCGGGTTTTTACTATCGACTTTAAAGTTTTCTTTTAGTTATATAGCAGGTTAAGGGTTAAAAGATGTAAAGACCACCGTGTGATAGAGAAATCCTGGTGAAAATTGGGGTACGAGCAACAACTGCGTTATCACACAATGTTTTACAAAAGGAGCATGTAAAAGAAACAAACAAAAGACGATAAGGTAAAGTTGGGAATTTCTGTAGAACAGACATCGGGATCAATTAACCTACTTTTAGCGGATGTAAACGTTTGTCTAACGTCTTTCTGATTCCCATCTCGCTTTGCCCCATGTAAATATACAACGTCTGCAGGACAAATACCGATGTCTTGGCCTTCTATTGTTACAATGTCAACCGGAAGTTCATCCCGCACAGTTGTATTAACATCAATGAAATGTATTGCCGCAAAAAAAAAAAGCATCTCTGACAAGCTCCTCGGGGCTGTCGTGTTTCCGAATTGTTGTCAGATGTTCATAACCGCAGCAGATGAATTAATTCATTTAATATGAAGGCTACCAAGGTCTATGGAATTTCTACCACAGACAAATTACTTCACTGCACTACTTCTGTCAACACTCAAACCATTTAACTTAAAAGATAGATGAGTCATGCTTTGAGTAATGGGGGTTAAATACATCTGCAAAAGTATCGATTCGTGTTATCCTGCACTTTCTGCACAGGATTACATGGATCGAAACTTTGTGCTGTTCGTAAATTTTCTGCATATCCAAAGACCTTTCTACCTCACAATTCAGTTTGTTTTATACAAAATGGATTGTTTGAATCCTGTGATGACTTGCTTGGTATAATGCATATCGATATCGAAAAGTCCCCTTTTTCACATAGCATGGCTCATATACATAGAATCTAGAAGAAAATAAATTCTTGCAATTTCTTTTAATTCTCTAACTGACTTATAATAATGCGCCATAAACCTATAATGAACAAAATTTATATACCTGAGTATTCGAAAGCTCGATTAACGAACGATTGAGATACTCGAAGATGAAAACTTTGCCAACATTTTTAGTTATACCGAGTAGTTTTCTTTCTATTAAAATATTTTTAACCCTTAAAGCGCTTTTCACTACCAAAGTTACCTTTGCGGCCAGAGTAGATCAAGATCAGACTACACAAAAAATGCAATCTGATCTTTGATCTACTCTGTCCGCTTTGCTGAACCACTACAGATAAAATGTATTCACTAAACTGCTATGATATGGGACTTGTATCTAGAATGAAAATGTCCCTTGGGTTTATTCGGAGCTTTAGGGGTTGATGCATAGAATGCTCGATAAATGGTGCATATGCTCCATCTGATCTTGATCTCTACATCTATAAAAGCTAACGTTGCCCTGGCATTTTGACCGATGACCTGACAGATGATCCAGCCTATGTTGAACTTTGTTTTTGAAGTTATGATTTGTGATTTGTGTTGTGATTTGTGTTGTGATTTGTGTTTTACTGTAGTTTGGTAAAATGAGGGTTCAGTTAGGGTTAGAAATTCAATGATCTATCTCGCCATATGACTACGCGTTGATGCCAGTTTATTTTTTCTTCGGAAAGTTCATGGCCATTTTTTGGCTTCTATTAACCTTGATTTCGATGTTAAAGCTGCACTGGAAATTATTTCCTGAACTGACTATAATGAGGTGTTTTAAACGAAAAACACCTGGTTTTGTTCAGGTGTTGAATGCTGCCATATGTTGATAATACTTTATAGACTATTTTATTCAGATCTATATTACGCCCACAAACGATTACTTTAAGGGATATACTGAAATGAACCTGTCCACCTGGCTGTACGCATGCGCATGCTTGTATTGATTTATGATCTGTTTCTTCTGGCACCGTAGTCACCGACAATTCTAAACTGCAATTAAACCCCGTAACACGCCATCCCGGGTTTTAACGATCCTTAGAAAGAAGGCTTTTGAAAACGTTGTGGGAAAAGGAGGAAATGCTGGTAACCAGCATTTTCTCCTTTTCCCACAATGTTTTCTGCATTCTCAAAGACATCTCAACGTTGGAGCCACCTTTGTTACGGACACATTTGAGAACCACGTTGTTAAGTACTCAGGAAAATCGGCCAGAATGTTTGTATTGATATCTCGGTTGAGTTGGAAAATGGGTCACATAACGTTAAAAAGTAGGTCACTAGGAATTCTTTTTTAAAAGCCTTGTATACACTCTTGAGGCCACAGCCTAACACTCTTGAAAATTGTTCAGCTGACTTGGTATGAACTCAGACAAGTTTGAAATGGGTCACATTGGGTTAAAGTGGGTCACTGGGACAAAGCTTAGAAATACCTTATGTACATGCTGGAGGACACATTGTCGGTCCAATATTCATGAAAACTGGTCAGAATGTTTGTCCTGATAACATCATTGGCGATTTGAAAATGGGTCACATAAGTTCAAAGAGTAGGTCACTGGCAAAAATCTTACAAAAACCTTTTGTACTTTATCGAGGCCACATCTTCAATCTAATACTCGTGAAAATCGGCATGAATGATTGTCTTGCTGATATTTAGGACGAGATTGAAAATGGGTCACCCCAGGTCATAAAGTAGGTCACGTTGTCAAATCATAGAGAAAACCTTCTGCGGGTCACACGAGGTCATAAAGTATGTTACGTTGTCAAATCATAGAAAACCTTCTGCACGAAGTAGAGTCTGCGTTTTCAGTCCAATATTCATGACAGTTGTTCAGAACGTTTGTTTTGACGATAACTTTAAGGAGTCTTGATTTGGATTACCTGGTGTCTTACAAAAGATTGTAAGACACCAGGACAAACCTTAGAATAGTCTTATACGCTCTTAACCCTTAAACTGCTTAAAAATGTAATGAGGATTTCCGGCAAATAGTATATATCGGAACAATGCGATTACAAAGTTATTGTCGCTGGGAAAAACTCGCTGATCTTGATCTACACTGCCCGCAAAAGAGCATTGTGTCGAGCTTAGCAGCCCAAGGGTCAAGACCACATTTTTAATCTTACGGGTATGAAACTTGACCAGAATGTTACACCTTGGATGAGTTTTGGACTATTTAACGTCAGGTTAAAAAGTTGGTCATTAAGTAAAATCATAGTGAAAACTTGTGTGCACTTAGAGGTAAAATTATCAGCTCGTTACTTCTGACACTCGGTCGGAATGTTGGCGTCAATAGTATCTTCAACAGTTTTAAAAATAGACCGGATCCGGTAAAAAAGGAAACTAGGGGTAGTGAAAATGAATATTGAGTGTACTTTGAAAAACTCTCTGAAAGGTACTAAGGCTCAGCTGAGTGATTCAGATGAGCGATGCAGGGCCTTCATGATGCACTTGCATATTCTTTTATTTGCACCAAGTAAATAAGTATCATTCATTTTATTCTGTCTATAGAGCTTTTGGAGTTGTATTAAAGATACGGAGCAAAAAAGTGTGATGAATCCTTGAGTAAACATTTTTAATATATACTTGAAAATTTTCCAGCTCAACTACATGCTTCGCACGCGGATAAGATAACACACGATAGAAAAAAAAAACCGTATCTATACACTGTGAAATACGGTTCCAAATATGGTATTGATGACGTAACTCATGCGCGGAAAACATCGTTGTCTGCGCATGTCATATTCTTCGAAGATTGACCTGTCTGCTATGACGCATCACTTGGTAAAAAAGATGAACATGTATCAATAACCGGTGCGTAAATTGCCGCTTAAAAAGTGCAGGCAAAAATGGCAATGAATCATACGTCTGTGGAAAAATCAAGCCAGTCTTTCGCTACAAATTTCTTAGAAGACGAAATTATTTCAAACGGGGAAAATATTTTTTAGAATACCAACTGTCTACTGCAAATCTCTGTCAACAGTTCCTAAATGTAGACATGGGGAAAACCGGGATTTGTGCAACAGACTGACGACAAAAATAACTTCCCCACCTTGCTGGGCTCATACCGGGGCTTTTTCTCAAGCTTATAGGACCTTATGTTTATAAATGGCTGGTGCATAGGTTATATGCTAGCTAACCATGGCTGGATGAATCGTGCAGAGTAGGTTTTAGAGAGTAAACGTATATTTTATTTTAAAATTCGTTGCATTGATTCTCGCTATAAAAATATTCCGGTCCTCTACCCAGAATGCCCATATCAGATAGGTGATGTATTTGAAAAATGCCACCTAGCGGAAGATAATGGGAAAACATACGTATTGATATGTGATTTGATTGGTTAACATTTACGCTATGATATTTATCCGCCATCTATAAAAATGACGTTACTAGCTACTACACCATAGTTTGTTTTACTTTGTTTACCAATTTACGAATACATTGTGAAGAACTGCAAAATTTTGTCGTTGAAAGTTATATGCATGTAATAAAAGGAATATTATCCTGTAGTAACTTTCCCGATACCTGTATTTACTTCTCGCTGCGTAAGAAAATTTTGACATCTCGCTCGACCTTCGGTCTCGTGCGAAATTTATTCTCGCCGCTCGAATTAAATACAAGCACCAGGAACGTTACGACAACATTATATTCCGTATTTATTTAAAAGAAAAAAAAAAATATCGATAGCACGGAATACAACGCGGTCCACTATCTGTTTTGTATTCGGTAAGAGGGAGTAATTAAGCCAATATTAATGCAAGCATGCAGGAAAACAAATTCTGCATTTTGGTATAGATCAGTGCATGCTCATTAACAAATCCCAATACTTAGAAAACTGTGTTGAGCATTCTCATCTGTGAGTCATACTCATGAAACAGACTCGGACTACTGATTGGTCAGTGGCGATGGGACCAACCAATCAGAGGTTTAACTATCATTCATGAGTAAATTTTTTTTTAAGGTGGCTCAAGTTTTCTTTTTGTGAAAGAACATTGTTTGTGCTAAGGACTTGAGTATAAAGCAAATGTCTTAACCATTTATAAAGAAAAAATCCTTTATTTTAACGACCCTATGTTGATGGCCATTTGAAAACGTTGTGGGAAAAGGGGGAAATGGTAATAGCTAGCAATTTCTCCTTTTTCCACGTACCAAAGATAAATTCCACCATTTGAACTGCTCTTAAATTGTCGTTTGCAAATGCTTTTATTGTGGAAAAGTTTAAACTTTCGTTGTCTGGTAAAGACGTAACCACTCAGCCGTGGTGGACCTCCCCTAAGAACGCCACTACCAGTACTGATAACAGTAAGATAACACCTCGAATGATTATCTCGTCATGTTTAATCATACAGCTGCGATGCTTCACATCTAAGAAAGATTTTTCTTTCATGATTGCCTTCTAACATCAGATATTGCACGGCTTCACATCTAAGAAAGATTTTGCTTTCAAAATTTCATTCAAACATCAGATATTACTTCATAAAAGAGGTTTGCAAAGGGCTTGGTGACTTTGGGAGTTAGATTTTTGACAAGGAACTCCGAGTTCGATCCACGCTGTTGGCTTTCGTCTCACTGGACTCCCCTTAACTCTTTCAGCGCTAAATACATGAGTGGCGCTCTGGCAAAAAGGGGTTTAATGCGTCTCCCTGATGCATCATACCAGGCAAGTCATCATTTAATTATGAATCCATAAAATCCGGTTTGTAGAACAACCTCTAAAAGGGTTAAGCAAGATGTAGCATTTTCCTGTATTAGCTGCTAAAACTACATAAATCTAGATTAAACGAGAGCGATGCATGAGTAAAAAAGATGGGTGGTATATGAAGTACTGGAATATGAGTATTGTATCTTATTTGTTGTTCAGTATGAAGAAAAAATAATCTTCGGAAAATAACCACGTGACCCATTGCCTCTTTTTCGTCATTTTTTTTTTTTGTATTTTGTTCAAAAGTGAAAGTTCCAAGTAGATATGAGCCATGCCCTGTGCTGTAAAAGGGATAGACCCCAATCAGCCTGCGCAGTCCGCGCAGGCTTACCTGAATCGAAACTTTTGTGATGACTTGCTTGGTATAATGCATCACAGAGCATGGCGCATTTTTTTTGTTTGTTTGTTTGTTTGTTTGTTTTCAAGATTAGAAGTCAATCCAATCCGCCGTTGGAAAAGGAGCAGTTGCTGCTAAAGCTGGTGTCTGAAAATACATATATACACTGTACAGTAATAAGTTACAGTGTTACCCATACAAACATACTGAATTACCAGTCAGGATTAGAGAAGGATACACCCCTATTATGTCTGGTTGTTGCAGCGTGAATATGCCTCACGGGGTATTGATTAGCACTAGCATCATTGTGATAGATTGATTGATTGTATGGTGTTTAACGCCGTTTTTAGCATTATTTCAGTTATATCGCGGCGGCCAGTGCACCTACCCATGCTTTCCTGGAGTTTCTTTTACCAGTACTACGCACAATATTCTTTCCAAGCCCCCTTTCTGCTTTCCCACATAACTGTCGTCGAAACTGGTCAACGGTGAGAGAGGAATGGGCATCATTGTGCATTGGTGTAATAAGTATGCCCACAGACAGGCCCACAAAATCAACATGTACACAAATTTTTACCAATAGCTATTTTTACCAATTACTATTTACAAATACCAGGAATAGATCAAACGCCAGCTTATAACGTTACAGCTACGCAAAAAGAAATAGCCGGCGTGGTCAGATAGCATATCTGACCCATGACCTGGTAGTTCGATACCCGGTTGAGGCAAACTTTGTTTAAGGTGATTTTTCGCCTCTGACCTCTGTTACGTGTGAGAAAAGTAGTTAGTGGCGTGGAAAGAAAGTTGTTTTAGTACCGGTGTAAGAAAGCAATCAAACACATGCATAACTCTTTGACCGCCGTCATATGACCTAAGTTGTTAAGAACAGTGTTAAACTCCAATACAATACAATACACCCAAAAAATATAATGAATACACTTGCTGGTACATGTATCACTTTGCACCGAAAGCAAAAACCGATTGTGAAGGCATACCATTCTAAGTTTTTTGTTTCGTCAGAAGTCCGTGTTTTTGTTTAGTCAGAAGTCCATGTGTTGGTGAACTGTATGATCTCATATTGTTTTGGCATCATTTATTGTTGGCTAATAGTAATTGACAATGTATCAGTAAATCCAACTGCCACCTGTAAATATCAGTTCTTGCTTTATAGCACTGTAGTCATGAAAATATTACGGCGAAAGAGGAATTTGCTCGTCTCGGATGATTTTCTCCTTGTACCAAAATGTTTCAAAATTGGTCTGCTGCAAGATGCGAAGAGTACTCCGCCCTGAGAAGGTCAATAAGTTAAACCAGTGGGGTTTTTTTTGAAAGCCCAATACCACTAATGTCTAATGCTACCTGCGCATAATTCATGTGCGCATCAGAATCAATCACGTGAATATTTTGCACGTGATCTTGTGTCTTCTTATCTATATCAAAGCATCTTTTACATTCGGCAATAAGGCTGAACATCACAGGGGTACTGCAATAATTAGTTCATAAGGGCATTTAGTAGATCTATTTCGGTTTATCAAGTCTTATTTACAAAACGGTAATTTGACGATAGGCCATCTTAACTCTTTGTTAGAAAACAAAATGTTAATCTTATCCACAGTGAAATTATTTTCAGATAAAAGATTGAGTTAGGCTCAAATGATAGCTTTTTTCTGTTTTTGATAAGATGGAAAATATTTCGGGAAAGGGAGAAAATACCGGTTACTAGGTACTTAAAAAGATCCTTCTGAAACACGGGTAACCAACAGGAAGAAAGGTTTTGGTACACCAACACGTGTGGAAATGTAACGAAATAGATATTGCTCGTTCCAAAAATTGTCCCCTAATCGCGACATTTTTAAAAGTTTTCTTTTTCAAGACGCAAAATCTCGTCTGGTTACGGAGACTTAAATAATCACATCGGAGTTTTCAATACTAAGATCACTTGGCGCCTTTCCATGGCGAATAAAAGGTAATAATACTTGTAATAAAGCGTTGTAGACAATTGCAACATCAAAACCGCATAATGAGAACATAAGCCTTACGTTTTAGAGTTTTATAGTTCGTCAGACTTTGTTCATAGTATCTTTAAATATAAGAACTGATTCAGGCTCATTTATTCGTAAATAAACTAGTGACCTTGACCTTTGAGAACCTCGTGAACTCAGTTCATTTGGCGTAAAATGGAAATATGCCTTAAGAACCGGTTTTGAGATGTAACATAACCGACAGCATAGGATTAGACTTGTATAAAAGGTGTTTAGCGCCGCTTTTTATTCTTTTCGGTGCCATGGGCGATACAGGGGCTTTAGCGGATGGCATAGATCCAAGATCAGACTGCACAGAACGTGCAGTCTGATCTTGGATCTATGCCATCCGTTATTTTAGTCAAGCCTGTAAGATAAAACATTTCAATGGATTGTGTTTTCAGCTGTAGAAGGAGCTCGAACTAATATGCTTTGCGCTGAACGACTTAACGGTGTTTTACGACACCAGCTCACTCATTTATGAGTTTAGTTGGTTATCCTAGTGCTAAGGGGCTCTGCACCACCAAGTCCATGGACAGTATCGCGAGAACCAGAGCCAAGTTTGAGATCGAACGTTGAATCTCCTACTTACAAATCCATCAGCTTAATCACTGAGTTAAGAAAGACACTTCAGAAACATTCAAATTCTCCCTCAAATTGAACGGTTTTAGCAGCGATGTGTGTCCTTACACTGCGGAAAAGGTTCTTGGTGTCAAGACACAATATAGATTGGCCCTGGAGATAAGTGTTCTGAATGGCGACATGGTCTTCGACCTGGGCCTGCCTTACGATGGCATTTTATTAAACAAGAATTAGAGATCCAGATGCCGTACTCACTAACCATGCCGAATTGAATTCTGGGTCTAAATTCTAATACTTGCCATCTGATTGGCTATAGGTATGTCTTGGGCCAAAATGTGACTTTAACAAAAATGTGTATTTTTGTAGTTTTTAATAATCGCCTGTATATACGGACCCAGATCGAAGATCAAAATAGGACAGGGATATTCTCAGTAGAGAGACAGTGTCTCAAATACGCAACCTGTGTTTGTGGGTATACAATTATGTCAATGAGGACCCACACCATCCGTTTTAGCAACGGACTCGTCAAATAAGTATTTCCCATTGATTTTCATTAATTATCGCGTGACATTTTCTCCTATCGGTGGAGGCACGCGGTTATTTGTGGCTGTGTCCTTGAGCAAGTCACCTTAGAGTCCTAGTCTAGAACTGGTGAAACCAAGGACAATCATGAACATTGTGAGCTGTCGGCATGATATAACTTAAACAGTGTTAAAAGCGACATAAAACACCTTTTAATCAAACATCTTTCTTCTATTCTAGTTGTTTACATACCCAGAACCAGGTTAATTAAGATATGTATGAACTTGACCTACACCTTGTATATGTCACCTCGGATCATCTTTTACCCCTTAGTAAGCCCAGTAAACCCAGCAGTCAATTTTTGTCTAGAAATAAGACCCGGACACCTACAACTTCATTGTTTTTTTGTTCATTTTGTTTCAGCAAAGCAGACAGTGTAGATCAAAGATCAGACAGCGCCTTTTGTGTAGTCTGATATTGATCTTCACTGTCCACAAAGGCATTTTAAGTTGTGAAAGGCGCTTTTAGGGTTTAATGGCAAATACAAGTCGTTGCGCGTCAGCTATGAACAGCTGTGGAAAACATCAGGAGAAAAGGAGAAAGTGTTTGTTCCGCAAATGTTTTTTCAATGTCATAGGCAAAAAAGAAGCATTTCCTTTCCTCCTGTTTGTATTATAATTTCACTTGTAGAAGATATATGTCGAATCCAAACCACAAATCTGTGTTGATTTGTCTAATCCGCCTCCTTAGACAAAATATCAAAACATTCCTGTAAAATATGGATTATCAAAATGGTTTAACTTTTGATAAATACAACATTAGAAAAACATTGTGTCAAAAGCAGAAATTGCTCGTTACAAGCAATATTTCTCCTTTTGTCACAATATTTTTCAAAAGTCGTTTACTACGAGACAAAAGAACGGACGCTTGCAGGAGGAAACGTGATAAAGACATGCTATGAACTTGACCTAGACCGTGTAAGTGTCTGCATAGATTTGGATCCAAATGCCATGTTCAATAATGTTTCTGGAATGACCATGTCACGTTTCTGACCGGACACGTGTTCCGAAAAATATACCATTGTCACGCGACATGCAAGCGTTTAGCCCCCATTGACCATCATAACAAAACAAAAATTTATCCACTTGTTATCCAGTGCATCTACAGCTCTGATCAGCCCCAACAGATTAGTTGGTAGAACATGAGACTTGTGACCGTCATGTCTCGGGCCACAAGTGGTTGTGGGTTCGATCCCCCAGGGGTGGACAGCTGAGATGTTAGACCGCGGTCCCTTGTACTATCCTGGCTCTCGGTAAGAGGCGACTTGCTCATGCGTATCTTTGGTATCATCAGTCCTAGCTGTGTCTTTGTAGTGCCTTGCCCTGAATAAAGTCTTGCCTATGGACCAGTGCCCCGGATGAAGATCGAACCTAGCACTGCGAATTACTTACCTCAGACCTTATTCGCTGAGCTACTCAGGATCCCTAGATAATAAATGAAACTTTAAACAAATACAAAAAAAAAAAATTTTCGGACCGTTTTGACAAGAATATTTGAAAACGGTACGGATGCTGTAGATCCAACATCAGACTGCATATTCTGCGCAGTGTAATCTTGTAGGGCAATGCACCTATTTTCATGAAACAGATGAATTGCTACGGTATATTGTCACTGTTAACACGTTTTAGCTGTCATATTCCTGGAAAAAGAAAAATTCGTGCAATAAGTTTAACTCTTTCCCAAACGACAAAATTTTAGACTTAACCAAATCGAAAGCATTTGCAGACGACAAATTAAACGTGATAAAATGCTGAGATTTGTCTAGAAAAGGGTAGGAAACATTGTGGGAAATTAAATAAATTGAAAACATTTGCAGACGACAAATTAAACGTGATAAAATGCTGAGATTTGTCTAGAAAAAAGGTAAGAAATATTGTGGGAAAAGGAGAAAATGTTGGTCACCAGCATTTTCTTCTTTTCCCACAGTGTTTTCAAAAGTCCTTTTTCCTTCATGATCGCTAAAATTTGGAATTGTGCGGTAAAGGGTTAAAACCATGTGCAGTGATAGAACACTGTTTCTTTTGTGCATTCTCGAAAAGAACTCGTTAAATATTTTCATTACAGATAAATGTGTATTTTATAGGCAGTAAAGCCAGCGCAAGTTTTTCTTTACTCGAATTGTTCCCGTCTAATCACGTGATTAGAAAAAATAACTAAGAGTAAATATATATTTAATGTCAAGAACACGTGTTTATATTAATTATTGCATGAAGCGAAACACGTTTATTAATGTCACGTTTATTGGTAACTTTCTTCTGAAGTTATAATCCACAGGGTCTACGTTTTGATCCTAAAAGCTGTTTTTCCTGGGAGTGCATTTTGCAAGACACCACCAAGATATATCCTACCTCAGGGTAAACACAAGATACAGGAGTAAGTGAGCTGTTACCGTGATAGGACTGAAATGCCGTTGAAAGCGGCGTGAAACACCGTGCAAATAAATGAAGCATGCTGTGGCAAAAGAGGGCTTAATACTTCTCCGTAATGCATTATACCAGGCAATATACATCACATAATGAGGGATCCATAAAACCCATTTAGTATGGCACTTGACTGGATATGCAATGCAAGTAAAATGATCCTTTGACATGGATTGAACTGACATTTAACAAAAGGTTTCGACCCACTTCAGCCTTGTTCGGATTGCGCAGGCCCACATGGATGTAACCTTTCTGCAAATGCATTTAGGCCCCTTTTCACAGAGCATAGCTCAGGTATATGAAATAACAATTTCTAGAACAAGTACGAAATACAAAAGGCTGAGCCAGATATCGCAGTCGGCAGCCTACTGGACTTGAGACCAGAGGGTCGCTGATTCGAATCCCCAGTTCGGCCAATTTCTTTTCGAGGATCGATGATATGCATTGCGACAGGATTCCTTCCTCTATCACTGCTGGTTATTTGGGAAAGCAGCCAGCGGCTTTGAAAGAATATTGTGCGAAGTACTGGTAAAAGAATTTCCAGGGAAGAGTAGATCTATAGGTGCAGTGGCCGCCGCGAAATAAGTGAAATAATGTTGAAAAGAGCGTTAAACACCATACATACAAACAAACAAACCAAATACAAAAGTCATGGTAGCGTGATTCAGAATTACAACGGCAACAAGTCTGGTAATCCCGCGGGGAGTAAAAAATGAAAGCAAAGTCTCGTAAACGTTAAAAATGTAATTAATCTCACATCGTAGATACTGTTTGATATTCTATACCGTCTGTCTTTAATTGTAATAACTATACCTTCAAAGTTTTAGGGTTTTATTCCTTTATTAAACAATCCCGTGTTTTTTGGACCCGAAAGGACACATACTTGAGAAAACATTGTGACAAAAGGAGAAAATGCTGATAACCAGCATTTTTCTCCTTTTAACACAATATTTTCTACCCCTTGATAGATCAGCTTCAGTATTTTTGCAGTCACATTTAATATTTGTCTGCGAATGTTTTCAATTCGGACGAGTCTAAAACTTTGTTGTGTGGTAAAGAGTTAATGAGGGTAATTGAACGCTTGCAGTTACTCATATTAGACCTGAAAATAGAAACTCTTAGCCACCATGTTCATGAATCAAAGATTTTCTTCATAATTTAATGAAACCACGTTTGTTTACAAAAGACTGTGGAGCCAGAAGCGACATTTTATGTTCTTCCGTGCAACGTATTAGATGAGATGGACAATAGCCAGGATTTTTTTTAAAATCCTAACCTGTATGTTTTGCATCAGAATCTCGCCTTTTGGTTTTGTTAGAAACAAAACTGAAAGTGTAAAATCTAAACTTTGACTAAACACGTTCTTACTTAAAATGGGCATCGCTGGATATTCGTTCGATAACAACTTACAGCTTTAGTTTCAGGGAAGTGTCCTTGAGAAAAGCTCCGCAGAGCCCAAGTGGTACTGGTGAAACCCATGAAAGATACAAAAAAAATTAATCCTTTCCGTCATTTGATTGGCAGGTGAATGACGGCGAATGACATGCTATTCCAACAAATTACATAGTTTGAACTTTGAACATTTGAAATGTCTATTTATTTTTTAACGTTAGGAGGAAAGAAATCTTTTTATTTCTCAGTAAATATGGACTTCAAACTATACTAATAATCTAGACTTGCAAAGAGTTTGCTTTCTATGAACTACGATTTAAACAGTTTTGTTTAGATCAGTCAGTGCAGACAGGGTTTGAAGTTTACAGAACCACTATTTAGAACAAGTGAACTTGATCCAACGTTACGAATAGATTGGTTACCTCTTCTGATTCAGCAAAGTGTACAGGGATCGGGACAGGCTACTGAAAACGGTTCGAACCTTGCCTGTCTATTTTTAGAATAGTGGGAGGTTACTCTTGTTTGTTTTACATTCAGGGGAGGTCACTTTCGATTCTTCAGGTCTCTTACGCATATAGAAAAAAAGGAAACACGATTTTTTTGTGTTAACTCATTTGTAGATTTTAATAACTTGTAAAGTGCATGTATTCATTAACTTCGTAACGTGCAACGACTTGATCACCCATCCAAGCTTTAGCCATAACGCAAGCTGCCTAATTTGCACGGAGAGAAATAAGTCGAACTGCATCGCCTTTCACCAGCGGAGACTTGAGCTGGTCCCCATTGTATACGCATAATAATCGATTACCTGCATCAAAAGCGGTAACCAATCTATTACGACTAGACGTTATATATAAAAGACACTTCGATTGGCTAATCCAGCTAATCTAGCTTATCCAATGAAAGCAATTGTCACAATAGCCTGTAACAGTTGTATATAATTGTATCATGTACAACTGGGAACGGTTTACGTTACGAAAGATTTTGCTTGTGCCATAAGACTATCCATCTATAGGCACAAATCCGTGTGAAGAATATTCATAAATTAAAATACGTTTATGCTACAATTCTAGCTCTTCGTGTCGTCTGCTGGTGTGTATGCCGTTTCCTAAAAAAAAGAAAACCTGGTTAACCTACTACTCAACAAGTATTCCGAGATGTCGTCCTCTTATTAACTCTTCAAGTTTTAGACTTGTCTAAATTGAAAGAGTTGCAGACGACAGATCAAAGAGCTAAACATGATGGATTTTTTCTTTGAAAGGGTAGAAAACGTTGTGGGTAAAAGAGAAAATGCTGGAAAACAACATTTTCTCCTCTCCCCACAACATTCTCAAAAGCCTTCTTCCTCAAGGTCGTTAAAACACGGGGTTGTTGTTTGGTAAAAATTTAGACATTATCGTCGAAATCTTTTATACTTGCACGAAGATAGTCTCAAAAGTGAAGACCCTGTGAAGCACCCATACTTATCACTTTGATCCAGAACCAAAAACGGATGGTGGTCAGTAGCACAAAATCTATTATCGTCAAATTAAGCAATTATTTGTAGTAATGACACTAATCAAGTCATCTACCTATGACGCAGCGATACAATAAGTAACACATAATTTGGCAATTTCTAAAAATGTGTCAATGTCCTTTGAAAGTTCATGTTTAACTGTGATCAGTGTCTTACATTTTCCTTAACTTTAGATATAGACTACCAACCACAGGCGCTTGGTTTTTAACAAGCTTTAACCTCTATAACCTAATTAACCGAACAAGGTTTTTGAGGTGGGGTGCGAAGCATCCCAGCTCAGATTTACCATGTGGGATATTGAACCTTAAAAATCTGATTCGGAGTACCTAACATTGCAAAATCATTACCTGGCAAACTAGTACTATTAAGAATGCATTTTATTCACTGTGGCATCAAGGCATGACTAAAACGTGAACAACAGAAGAACTTACACGACTTGGACGATAAATATGTAAACAAATACGCCATTATCATAATACGATTTTAAAAAGAGTGTTAGAACAGACTACCGTGAGGCATGCGTAGGTACACGCATTTATACGTGTATCAGTTCCACCAAATGGTGTCAAGAAGTGTCAACAAGTGCCATGGAAAGCTTGGAAGCATCATAAGAACTCTTGTTGTAATTTTTTTGGATAGGATTGCTTTATTTGTCTAGATATTGCTTAATAATACTTCTCACGTCGTTTAATTTTGACATTCTATTGAACTCCCTTCCCCTGACACACTCTAAATAGAGAATTTTGATAGTTTGCTCTGAGATTTATAAGAGAGATACCTCACAGCTCTTTAATGTCTGCTTGCTTTTACTCAATTCTTCTAGTAGCACTACGTGCTTATTATTTGGTACAACAGTTAAATTTCAATTTCAGCAGGATTAAACGCACTCCACCTCAGCAGCGCTTTCACCGCTTTGATTTTTCTTTCAACCGTGAGATGAAAAGTTTAGTACCGCAGTGAATGTATTGAATGAATCTGACTGTCAATGAAATTTAATATCAACTTTGAAATAACATATTGATACTAAAAAATAGTTTTGTCCAAACAGATTCGTTCTATATATTCATTTTGGTATTAATCTTTCTACCTCAAGGTGGAAAGAGAAAAAAAAATGTCTATATTCGTAATTTTATACCTTTATTACTTGCTTAGTATTTGTCCCTTGTTGCATTTCATGTGTTAGAGTGAAGATAAATAACAGTCGAACAAGGTAAAAATTAACGACCATTTCCAGTTGAGTTAAGAAATATATGAAAAGTACTGACAATTGCTTATGGGACGTATTCGCCAGGTTGAACGGACACCTTGTCTTATATATTAGATAATAGAAAGCGAAGTTTGTTCGAATCCAAGTGCTTTTGCTAGCCACCCACGTCCCAGTAATAAAGATGGGATTCTAGGTAGAAGAGATCTTAATAGGCACCATTTTCTTTGCAAGTGTCCGAAATATTTCATTTGTAAAATAACCACCTTTCTATTACATGACCTTACATCAAGTTGAAATCATCTTTTTTCCCCATCAAGAGGAAAGAAAAAGTTTAAGTAAAAATTGTTCAACTGATACATGAAAAAAAGGCATGAAACCAAGAGAAAAAAGTTTGGAAAAATCAAATTATAAGCCATTCTTATCGGATATTTCTTGCTATTAATTCATTCACGTACCCAAATGATATCAGTCATGTGGAGAGAGAGAGTTCAATGCTTCTGCAAAAAGTATCGACTCATGTCAGACTGCCCATTCCGCGCAGGCTGACTGGGTCGAAATGTTTTTCTTGGTGGTTGATTTTCTGGTTGTCAAAGGACCATTCTACCTCATGATTTAGTTGTTTGTCAGACAAAACTGATGTTATAGATCAGGGTCCGTATTCACCAACCATTCTTAAGAAAATTCTTAGTCTTATTCTCCAAGATTTTCTAAATTTGAAAGTAACACAACTTCTGATTGGCTAAACCAAATGGTTTAGCCAATCAGAAGTTGTGTATCTTTTCAAATTTAGAAAGTTCTGGAGAATAAGACCAAAAAACGTTCGCAAGACTGGTTGGTGAATACAGACCAAGAACTCGTATTTGATGACTTGCTCGGTATAGTGCGTAACAGAGATACATTTAATCCTTTTTTTCCCAGAGCCCCACTCATTTGTGTAACCCTTTACCAGATGACGCTGCAACAGAATTAAGGCATATGCAGACGAAACACTAAATGTGGCCCAAATGATAGGGGTCGTAATTGAAAGAGCAGAAAACGTTGTAGGGGGAAATAGGAGAAAATGCTGATTACCAAGGTCGTTTCTGCAAGGTCGATAATCGAGATTATGGGCAATGGGTTACTCCCTCACAAATTGTCAGCATTTACAGACGACAAAGTAAATGAGGTTCAACAAATGGATTTTGTCTTTGAAAGAGAAGAAAAAAATCGAGGGAAAAGGAACAAAACTGCTGGTTATCAGAATGTTCTCCTTCTTGTGCGATGTTTGTAAAAGCTTTCGAAGTCTTTGAGCATGGATTGTTTGGTGGTAATGAGTTACATGACGTTTTATCTATGTTGTTTCATGTTTAGTGTCATTTTGTGATTGCCATTATCTAATTTAAGAGGTCCTTTTTGGAATTTTTTGTTGCTAATTAATCTCCTACTGGACGCCTCATTTTTGTCTTGTAATCGGAAACCAGCAAATGATGGGGAAGAACACCAAACAGACTCGTTGCCGTCAGCTTGTTAGAACTTATTCATATCTTTTTCCCCAGAAAACAAGTAACAATGCGTTTCGTATAAATCATTATACTGCATGAGTTCAATGCTTTTCTCAAGAAAGACGTCTCTACTTCTTTTTTCTGTTTCTAAAGGAAGTGTGCATTTCACTGAAAAATTCATCGAAATTCCTCGAAACTCTTAACATCTTTGTCTGCAGTGATGCAGTCAAAGTATTTTGACACAGTTATGCCCCTTTTTCGACTTAGTATTTCCACTGAAAATCAAGCAACCGGAGCCGAGCTTTGGCACCCGCATGCGGTGCTCTTGTTTTGTTAAACACTGATAATTACAATAAAATAGACTTATGCAATCGTTCTGCGTGGTATGGCGATTAGGGTTCTTTTGCATTTTTTATGTAATTTCGTAAGAAATTCATGTGTTTGCGAGCAATAAATTTGATTTATGCTTAAACACTTTTATGTCAGAAAATCTCCAATAATGAGCCAGCTTATTTCAGTAAACACTAAACATATTTATCTTGTAAACCGTCATAACCAGTCGTGATGCAATTTAGATAAGAAAGCCAGAAATTCAACCCATTTATTTTTTTTTAACGGCATAGGCGAAGAGAGGTGCTTTTGCGGACGGTATCGACCAAGATCAGACTGCACAGAACGTGCAGTCTGATCTTAGAACTATACCTTCCGCTTCTTTAGGTAAGCTTGTAACGTAATGATTGTTCCGAGTTTCCAAAAATTGTATTTTCAGTCGTCGAAAGAGGTTGAGTTTATATGAGCAATGCTCTGGCAAAAGGGGGGTAAATGCATCTCCGTGATGCGTGATACCTATCAAGTCATCACATAGCTATTAATCCATAAAGTCCATTTTGCATGACAACCGACTGATTCATGAGGTACACTGGTCCTTTGACATACAGAAAATTGACCATAGCGAAAAGTTTCGGCCCAGGTCAGCCTGCGCCAACTGCGCAGGCTGACCTGAGTCGGTGCTTTTCGCAGGTGCATTAAGCCCCCTTTTCATAGGGCATGGCTCATATATATATATATATATATATATATATATATATATATTTTTTTTTTTTTCCTAAGCTAATAATCCATAAAGTCCATTTTGCATGACAACCGACTGATTCATGAGGTACACTGGTCCTTTGACATACAGAAAATTGACCATAGCGAAAAGTTTCGGCCCAGGTCAGCCTGCGCCAACTGCGCAGGCTGACCTGAGTCGGTGCTTTTCGCAGGTGCATTAAGCCCCCTTTTCATAGGGCATGGCTCATATATATATATATATATATATATATATATATATATATATATATATATATATATATATATTTTTTTTTTTTTTTCTAAGAGTTTTACGTATTTCTTTACTTGCTATATGTAATAAAAAAATGAGCATTAACTCTTTACCACACACAAAAAAAAAAAATTGACTCATCTATAATGATTTCAAGCATTTGTACAGGAGAAACTAAACATGGTTTAAATGACGAGATTTGTTTCTGAAAGGGTAGAAAACATTTTGGGAAAAGGAGAAAATGCTGGTTACCAGCATTTTCTCCTTTTCCCAAAATGTTTTCAACAGCCTCCTTCCTCAGTGTCGTTAAAACCCGGGGTTGTTTGCTAAGGGGTTAAAAGAACGATCGAAGAAATTGTCTCCGGTATGGCAAGGCATGCCTAGGTCTTTCATCAAAGGCCTTGTGCAAGTCTTTAGCACAACAGGCGTAGCCATTGGAGGAAGCCTGGGTTCAGGTGGTAAAATTTAAATAGCTCCTTATCGCGTTATCCAGTCTTCTGGCTTGTAGATCTACAGATCTTTGACAAAACTTTTTAGTGGTTGGGAAATTATTACCATTTTTAACGAAGTAACGTCAGAATATTTAAAAGAAATCATCGGAATGGAAACCAGGCTATTTGGAGGTGATTAGAGTAAAATATCAATTTCGGTATTTTTCTTTCAACTCTTCACCACACTGCAAAACTTTAGACTGGTCCATTTCAAACCATTTGCAGACGAAAAATTAGATATCGCTAAAAAGATGAGTTCTGTCTTTAGTAAGGTTGAAAACATTGTGGGAAGAGGGGAAACGCTAGTACCAGCATTTTCCCTTTTCACGCTATGTTTAAAAATAAATATTTCCTTAGGGTCGTTAAAACTCAGGATTGTTTGGCGAAGGGTTAAGGGTATCACATGCTAGCAAGTTCTGTGGTTTAGTTCGAGGACATCAATTTTGTGTTTCTTGTTAGAAGTCATCGTTATTCCTTTCTTGAAAAAACAATAGATACCATTCTTTTCAGGAATGCGTCTTTTCTTTTCTGTCAATGATGATTTATTTTAGGAGGCTCAAAATAATGTTGCAAGGGGTTTACCCGCCGAAATTAAACAAGGTTTAGAAGAAGAAGAAAAAGAAAAAAAAGAAAGTAGTAGTAGTAGTAGTAATGAATGTAGTAGTAGTTGTGAATGTAGCAGTTATAGTAGTAGTAGCAGTGGCAGTTATAGGAGGAGAAAAAGTAACAGAAGTTGTTGTTGTAGTGCCAGTAACATCAGCTATTATAGTAATAATGATAACAGAAGTAGTAGTAGTAAAATGAGTAGTAGTAATACAAGAGGTATAATTTGTAGTTGTGGTAGTAGTAGTTGTGGTAGAGGTAACATGAAGTCTGACTTATTTGTTCAAGTTTGGATGGGAAAAAAAAGTGAAATATATTGCTCCAATTTTCAATGTCGAATATTTTGCAGTTATTGTCTAGAAAATAATCCTTGTATTCAGAATGCTAGTTTAAAAAAAAAAATTGTCATCGATGGAAATGTCTTCAGTCGCCTGAGGCAACCCACACAAAATTGGTTTGTTTTTACCATCCATTCTTAATTTCATTTCAGATTTTAGAAAGTAAGACAACTTCTGATCGGCTTAAACAATTTGGTTAAACCATTTAATTAGTCAATCAGAATTTGCGTTACTTTCAAATTTAGAAAATTCTTTAGAATAAGACTAAGAATGTTTGGTGATTACGGACCCTGAAGTTTTCATTGGTGTATATCAGCCTCTGACGCAAAAGTGATTTTCTTACCTGTAGTACCGCTATAATTACAGGTAGACTGTTCTTGATAGGGGAATTCCCTGGTCCAGTGGAACTTTTCCCCACGTGATTGAAGAGCGGTATACCGTGCTAGTAGTATAAGTGCCGTAGCTTTGGATATGCTTCAGATAGTTTGTGTGAAAACTTTAATTAAAGAAGTGGGCGTGCAATGATTTCTTCGATACCGTCTTTACTTTGCTTTTTATTACCCTGTAATGTGCAACAGTTGCGAAAGTTTGATTTCATGCTGCGAATTTCTGCGTTAAAGTGGAGTCTGAGACTTTGATAACGTATGCGCTCGATTATAAAAGTTTTCAGTATTTTTATTGACGTTGAATTTTGGAAGCACAAAGCTGTCTAATGTTACAGCATCAAGAGGATTATTAATTTGAAATTTATATTTCTAGATATTTTCGTTTTGCTGTGGAAAAACACACAAACAAATGATATTACCATTCAAGTTCCAAGGAATTTAATAAAACGTGTTAGTACGGGCGCTTTCATATAACATTACGCTCCGCTTACAAACAAACGATTTCCTTTCTTTCTAACGGACAAGTAAATGACAGTTACTGCAATCGTAGAGGTTTGTGTTAAGTTTTTATTTTCGGAAAATGGAGTGTGACATTTATTCAGAAGACAAGATTTACGCCGACGTATAAGAAGTGGAAAGTATTTTATTTTTTCCCGAGCAATGCGTATGCGTGGGAATACCATGGTGTCGCGGTCCAACTCGACCCGTCTGTCAAAACGACGGGTTGAAAGAATAACAAGAAAGTAAGAGTTTTTCACTCATTTTCCATTTAAGTATTTACCAAATGACAAAATTTTAGACAGGTCCAAATTGAAAGCATTTGCAGACGACAAACTTTAAATATGGTTTAAATTATGGGATTTGTATCTGAAGGTGTATATAAAACATTGTCGGAAAGGAGAAAATGCTGGTTACCATCATTTTCTCCTTTTTCAGCAATGTTTTCAAAAGCCTTCTTCTGAAGGGTCGTTCAAACATGGGACTGTTTTCTAAAGGGTGAAACAAGTTTGCACGACCTTGAAAGTATCCTTGTAAAATTTTGAAAATCACCATTTTATATGTGCAAAAGCATCTGTATTAGCCTATAGGTAAAAGCTGAATACCTCGATTCATTTGCAAACCTTTAACTCTTTACTAAACGACAAAATTTTAGACTTGTCCATTTTATGGTGTTTAACGCCGTTTTCAACATTATTTCAGTTGTATCACGGCGGCCAGTGCACCTATCCATGCTTTCCTGGAGTTTCTTTTACAAGTACCCCGCACAAAATTCTTTCCAAGCCACTGGCTGGTTTCCCACATAACCATCGTCGAAACAATAGTCAGTGGTGAGACAGGAATGAATCCTGTCGCAATGACTATCATCAATCCTCGGAAAAAAATTGGCCAAGCCGGGGATCGAACCAGCGACCTCCTGTTCTCAAGTCCTGTGCGCTACCGAGTGAGCTACCGCTTAAACTTGTCCAAACTGGAAGCATGTGTAAACGACAAAATAAATGTGACTCGAAAATTGAAATATAGGAATTAAAAATAGAATAGGAGAAAATACTGATAAGCATTATCTCCTATTCCCACAATGTTTTCAAAAGCCATCTTTCTTAAGGTAGTCAAAAATGTAGATTTGTGGTAAAGGGTTAATTAAGCTGCTAAATTAGACTCAGTGCGGACAGTGCAGATCAAGATTAGACTACATAGATTGTGCAGTCTAATCTTGTTTCCACGCTTTCCAATGTGGTGCTACTTTTTCTGTCGAAAATGATATTGCAATTTTTGGGTTCATACAACTGGACAAAAATGCTCAATCAATTCACTTAGCAGATACTCACACTAACCTTGACCTCTGGGTGAAAAGGGAAAATTCAAGACCATTTTCTTCAGGGTCGTTTAATTCTTTACCATACAATCCCGAAGTTCAACGAACCGAAAAGAGAAGTCTTTTGAAAACATTGTGGGAAAAGGAGAAAATGCTGGTAACCAGCATTTTCTCCTTTTCCCACGATGTTTTTCACCCTATTAAAGACAAATTCCATTATTTGAGCCACATTCAAATAGTCGTCTGCTTTTAATTTGGACAAGTCTATATTTCTGTCGTGTGGTAAAGAGTTAAAGACCGGTTTGTATGGTAAAGGATCGTGATCCACTGAAAAATAACATTACAAACTACTCAAGTACGAAAATATGAACTCTTATTCTGCTAAATAAGTCGAACGAATCTTTCAAGCCGATAGTAAAAACACGAATATTGCTATTTCAAACCTATTTTTCGGGGAAAAAAAATCTCTTCATCGGACAATGTAGATCCAAGATCAGACTGCACGTTCTGTGCAGTCTGATCTTGATCTACACTGTCCGCAAAAGGTCATTGTGTTACGCTTAGCAGCCAAAGGGTTAAGCAGAAAAAAAATCGTTATTTTATCATAGTATTTAAAACTTTGTTGGATAAGCAGCAGTTTCTGTATTTGTCTACAATGTTTTTATCTCAACACTGAAGGCGGCAGGAGAGTAACAGGTCGTATTTAATTATACCATAGTAGGTTAATTCCTTAAAGAAAGATTTTGGATCTATCTGTTTTAAAAACTTTTGAATAGGTAGATTTCGAGATCTTCAATACAAATTGAGAGCTAAGACCCTTTTAGATTTTTTTGTTTCCAATATATATTTATATACTACAATACCAAAAACTACAAAGTTGTCGAAAAGCGCTTGCATGTGGTGTACTCACCGTTTGAAATATTGCTTTTTACTCTGTCAGTGCCATATATAATCCACGAGCCACCCTCTGGTAAAATGGAGCTTAATGCATCCCCATGATGCATTATACAAAGCAAGTCATCGCATGTTCATGAATCCATAAAGTGCCTTTTGTCTAACCACCGACTGAATCATGAGGTAAACTCGTCCTTGGACATGCAGAAAATTTACCAATACAAAAAGGTTTCGGCCCAGGTCAGCCTGCGCAGTCGAGGCAGGTTGACCTTTTGCAGATGCATTAAGCCCCCTTTTCACAGAGCATGGCTCATATAAACTCGACCGCTTTAAATGGCTGAAAATACAATCCACTGAAATGGGAGAATGAACCAAAAGAAAGATCATAAAACCATGTTCTCTCCTATATGGAAGGTTACCATGAAGTTCGTTGAATTCCAATCAGAAGTTGCTGAGAAATACCGCTAATGAAATAAGGGACTTTACATTCAATGGGCCATAGCTGTGAAAAAAAAAATCAAACCAGAACATGCTGACGATATGCGCCTGTCTTTCTTATAGTATAGGGTTAACAAGCGAACGGCATAGATCCCAGATCAGACTGCACGTTCTATGCAGTCTGATCTTGAACTGTGCTGTCTGCAAAAGCCCCAATTTTCTCGTATGGCGCTTGAAAGGATTAATTCGACACCGGGCTGTCACCGGAGAAGACTATCGAACCGCGGGCCCATCATTCCGTCCTTCCATCTATCCGTGCCCGAAATCCTAATTCTGGAAGAGCTCAAAAACAAGCAGGCTGCCTGTTACCGATCATCGAATCAACAACGGGTAACTCTCGATACTACAAGGCCTCATTCGGCAAACCTCGGATGACCCGTTGATCAAGTCCCCCAGCTGTATCACGTAGCTTGATGTGCACCTACATGGTACATTTCTTCTCCGGAAATACACCGCTTTACCATTCTCAAATCCTAATACTCCACCTAAAAGAAAAAGAAAACACGAATCACAGTTTTCTTTCAGAATCTTTAAACACATATCCGATGACAAACAGTGTGTACAATTTATTTGCTAATTTTAGTCTATCAATTCCGTAGGCATTTTTCAGCGACAGGTTGCTTATCACCGTGGCTGTTGTTGCAGTTGCTAATCGATTTAAACGGGCGCCGCCATGTTTAAGATCATGTGGCTGGCAGCATTTCAAAATGGAATTTCCCTTGATACAGACGAGGTTAGATGTATCGGCCGAGCTGTGACTAGTGTACAAGGCCCCTATCTGCCCTGTCCGAGACTTCTTCGTGAAATAACGCGAGACCTGGAAATTTATTCATGCACAAAGGTAGTCTTTATCGAAAAATATATTCTTTAGCGAGTTTAATAAATTGGTCTTGGTCGGAGTAATCTTTGTGTATCATGAAAATTTAAGCCGATCGATTCGAGATAAGATTGCTCTGTTATTGACCTAGGTTTGGCAAGCCAAGCCTAAGGCCATAGGAATCGTATGCCAAACGGAAAACCCCGAGTCAAGCATTTACGGAAAAACTCGAGTAAAAGTGAAAAGTACCGCCTGCAATCCATCGCACTACGCTGAAGGAAACGACCCCTTTAAATAATAAAATATTTCGATTTGAACATCACAGTAATGTTTACTTTCACAACAGACTTTGATAGATGTGCGATTTTAATCATACGAAAGTGTTGACTGAGAATTTGGAGCCCTCGTGAGGTTATTCATAACTGCAAATTCGTGCGCTTAACAGTGAAAGAAACAATTGGCAAACCTCGGGTGATCGTTGATCAAATGTTTCGATGTAGGTACGCAATCGACCGAGTTGTGACGAGTGCTGTTGCCGAGCACTAAACGGGATCGTTCGTTTATTCTTTTTCTACACACCATGTGAATGACAAATAATGATAGCGTATTTTACGCAGACGATGTGCTCTTTCTCTGAAAAAAGTGTCTCAAAACCTCGGCAAGATTTTAATTTTCGTAAAATTACTGTGCACCTCGTGTCTGAAGTTATAAGTATGTATTTGATTGGTATATATGCCTTATTTCTTCCTGTCAGAATTGTCTAGACGCGACATCTCTGCCCATAACCATTTCGACCCATAGCAAACTCGGAGCATACAATACCAAATATGTATTAAAGTTTGTAACATAAGCCATTGAAAAACAATTAATCTTTAAAAAAGAAAAAAAGATGAAATTTTAGACTTGTCTAACTTGAAAAAATTTGCGAACGGCAAGTTAGATTTAGCTGAAATGTTGGTTATTGGCTGTGAAAGTGCAGAAAACCTTGTAGGAAAAAAGAGAGCATTTTCTTTTTTTTCCAAAAGGTTTTCATGGGGTTATATCTTTGGAGTCCTTAAAACTCGAGAATGTGTGGTCAAGAGTTAAGTAACTGGTGGGCGTTTCATATCGAAGATCAGAATTGACATTCGGTGCAATCTGAACTTGATCTCCATAGGTATTTAGACTGACCTGGGCCGAAACATTTTGCTTTTGGCAAATATTCTGCATGTCAAAGGACCAGTGTACCTCATGATTCAGTCGGTTGCTCAACAAAATGGATTTTATGGATCCATTAATATATGATGGCTCTTTAGATTGATGGATCACGGAGATGCATTAAACCCCCTTTTGCCAGAGCATGGCTCATTTGTGTTTTCCATAATCACAACCAGGATCTCTTCAAATTTATTCTGTTCTAGATGACTTTACTCAGATGAGGGCTTTAGTCCCAACGGCCCTTTTGTTCATGAAAATCGGCTTTCCAACTTGGTTGATCATGACAACTTAGAGATTTCATAGACTTTCGATGCGAAAGTTGAAAAGTGGCATTATAGCAGATATTTTGACAAAACTTTTATAGAAATGAGCAGTCTTGTATCATCCATATGATTTTACTTAACTGGTAGTCTTTAGCTCATCTGTTTACGAAGAAAGCGCCATGCTATTGTCAAAGCCTATGCGTCATTGTCGTCGTGCAAAAACTTCGACATTTTTTAATATCTCTGTTATTCTTGAAGATATTTACTTCAAACTTGTACAAGTTATTTACTGTCAAAAGGGGTACTCATATAACAGGGCAGGTAACCATCAAAATATTTTTGACACAGTTACGCCCTTTTTTGTATTGCTTTAAATTTTCAGAACCTTTGACATTTTATCATATCTGTCATTAATGAAGATACTTACTTTAAACTTGAACTTTTCGCTAACTATTAAAATATTTTTGGCAAAGTAATTAGTTATGCCCCTTTTTCGACTGAGAACTTTTAGCTCAGCTGTTTTTAGAGACATGATATTTTCATAGCCCTAGTGTCATCGTCTTCGTCGTTTGTGTCGTCGTCATACAAAATGTTTGACATTTTACAATACCTTTGTTATTACTGAAAATGTTTACTTAAAACTTGGACAAGTTATTAACTATCAAAAGGAAAACATAAACAATAAGGGTAAATAACTATCAAGTTATGCCTCTTTTTCAACTTTGTGTATTCACTGAAAATCAACCGAGCATTGGCGCCCGAATGCGGACGTCTTTTTATTTGTTGCCATAGAAACCAAAACTTAAAACTAAAAAGAAATACGTAAAAAATTGTCTTCTCAGACACCAAATCGTGCTCTGTGATATTAGCCTTCAAAGACTTTGTGTTTTTCCTTGTCATTGCTCAGAGGACATGGTTACTATTTCAACCTATAGACTGAGTGTGGTAAAATGAAAGAAAAAAATGTTTCATTGCTTGGCCATTGTGGATTTTTTTACCTTCCAGAAATATTCCCTGCTTTTGCACGCTGCTCATTTTGGTTTGTTACAATGATTTGTTGCCAAAGCAACGTAAAGGAAGAAAATAGGAAGCAGAAAATCCTTTGAAAATTATTTCCTTTAAATCCATAAAGACCATGAGACCAAGGCTATACAAAATACTCACTATACTGGCCCTTACAAATTTATGTTTTTTCCATTCTGTTGTCAACTCCACAGACTGTCAGTGTGAGACGTGTAGATATTTTTTATTAGTCTGTACAAATGTGATAGCAGCTTTTAAGTCTGTACAAATGTGATAGCACCTTTGAGCTTCTAGGCCTCATTTTCCTACCTCTTCTACGTTCTGATGCTCAGGCCTTCAGCGCCTTCAGCGCTTTGATTTTAAAACAGATGTCAAGGCATTCTGTTACGCACTGTCTGATTAGTGGATTTGGAGTTCATGTATATGAAAACCAATAGCTTCCATCGACAAAGCGGGTGCTGCCTGTTGTCTATCGGACCGTTACGGGACATACAACGGCTACTAGTTTAGATAACAGTATACAGATGCCTTACGTTTCTACAACCCGGTCAAAACCTTGTTCAGGGACGTAGAAACACGGGTACGTCTACAACTTTAAGTTCTAATGACAAGCGTTAGGTTCTATTGCACGTCAATTTTGAAAGTATAACATAAGAAATGCACTGCAAGTAGGTAAAAAATGAGATCCTCGTGGAAACGGAAAGTTGGTGTGAACATGCAAAAGTTTTACCAATGCTCTGACAAATGGGGGTTTATTGCATCTCCGTGATGCAGTATACCAAGTAAATCATCACTTGGTAATGGATAAAAAAAAATCATTTAGTATAACAACCGACTGAATCATGCTCAAGGTAGAATCGTTCTTGGACATGTAGAAAATTGACCAAGGGCAAAAAAAGTTTCGACCCAGGTCAGCCTGCGCGGACTGCCAGTGGATACTTTTTTGCAGATGCATTAAACCCCCTTTTCACAGAGCATGGCTCATTATGAGAATTCCAACACCGAGATTATGACAGTTATTTCTCATACGCCATCGCATCTGTCCCGACATGAATATCATGGAATTCGACCAAAACGATCTATTTTTGCTTCTATTTTTAATACACGAACGCTTGCAGATGACTTTTATTTTCACCTTGCAGCAGATTACCTACAGAAAATATTGTGGCAAAGGTACAAAATCTTCTAATGAGAATATTCTCCTTTTGCCGTACTAAAATTTTACTTGTTGTCCAAACTCTGTTACATCAAATCGTGTTGAATATCTCTATTTTACCAGATTATTTTCAAGGTCGTCCGCCGCTAATTTCTAATAAAAAGTAAAGGGTTAACCCTTTTCCCAAGCAACTCATCCAGTTCAAATTCTACGGAGACGACATACTTGAAATTGGTACAAATGAGCTTAATTTCAGTTATCGGGTAGAAAACATTGTGGAAAAAGGAGAAAATGCTGGTTACCAGCATTTTCTCCTTTTACCACAATGGTCTCAAAGGCTTTCTCGTATTGGGTCGTTCAATCCGGGGTTGTTTAGTAAAAGATAAATTATAAAAGTCATAATTTCCTCAAGTGGATCTGTTGGTATCCGCCAGCCTGACGGAGTTTGATTTGAAATTGAGTGGCAATAAACATCGAGATTCGGATGTTTTTTATGTCTTTTAAATTTACTTCTTATATTTATTGCTGATTTGCTTTCAAAAATTCACAATTGGTGGTAGCACCACGCAAGGTTTCGACCCACGATGTAAGAGTTCCAATCGCTGGCAGAAAAAATGTATTGTAAAACTAGAACAAAAGTTTGTATACTTTTAGTTTTAGTTTTACAATACATTTTTCTGCAAGCGATTGAAACTTTGACAGGTTGCACTGTGACACATTATCAGACTAATAATGATATACATACTTACATACCTTCGAATAGTATTAGTATAATTGTTTGGAAAAGTAGCCTCACAGATTATACTCTCAATACGTACGTAAGTAAGTTAGGAAGTAAGGTAAGGTAAGGTAAACTAAAGCAAGGTAAAGTAAGGTAAGGTAAAGTAAGGTATGGTAGAGTAAGGTAAGACAAGGTAAGGTATGGTAAAGTAAGGTAAGGTAAGGTAAAGCAAGGTACTAAAGTAAGGAAGTAAGTTTTGTGTATGATCAGTTTTCCAATTACATGTATATTATATTATGTCCTCTGATATGTATTTGAGCCATGCTCTTTGAGAAGGGGGCTTAATGTATCTGCGAAAAGTATCGATCCAGGTCAGCCTGCGCGGACTGCGCAGGCTGACCTGGGTCGATGCTTTTCGCAGGTGCATTAAGCCCCCTTTTCACAGAGCATGGCTCATATAAACTCGACTTCTTTCGACGGCTGAAAATACAATCCTCTGAAACTAGGGAAGTTTTTTTTTTATCTTTAAGGCTTGTCTAAGGAGGCGACGATGTAGATCTAAGATCGGACTGCATGTTCTGTGCAATCTGATCTTGATCTATGCCGTCCGCAAAAGACCCCCACAATCCACTGAAACTGGGGAAGTTTTTTATTTTTAAGGGTTGACTAAGCAGACAGACGGTATAGATCTAAGATTAGACTTCACGTTTTGTGCAATCTGATCTTGATCTATGCCGTCCGCAAAAGACCTCCACAAGCCACTGAAACTGGGAAAGGTTTTTATAGTTAAGGCTTGACTATGCAAGCGGACGGTATAGATCTAAGATTAGACTGCACGTTTCGTGCAGTCTGATCTTGATCTATGCCGTCCGCAAAAGACTCCAACAATTCACAGAAACTCAGAAAGTTTTTAATCTTTAAGGTTTAACTAAGCAGGCAGACGGTGTAGATCTAAGATTAGAATGCACATTTCGTGCAGTCTTATCTTGGTCTATGCCGTCCGTACAAGACCCTTGGCTTTCCTTATGGTGCTGACAGGGTTAAACAATATTATTAATTATACACTTACATTTCTGCTTTGGCAGCTGTTAGATTTGAAATGATAAACCAGTGTTCATACCTTTACCGAGGGATACTCTGTTTTTACGACCCTGAATAAGAAAGCCATCGAAAACATTGCGGGAAAAGGAGAAAATGCTGGTAACCAGGATTTTCTCCCCTCCCCACAATGTTTTCTATCCTCCAAAAGTCATATTTTATATTTGAGCCATACTTGATTTGTCGTCTGCAAATGCTCTCGAATTAGACAAGCATTAAATTTTGTAGTCTGGTTAATTGTTACATCTTAAAATAAATTTGTATCAAACGACCTTAAAAACATCCTTGTAAAATTTCGGTAACCAACATTAATGAAGTTTGATTACATGTATTTGATTTCACATATAAAAGCATGGGGGGAGAAGAAATCGCTAATTCCGAGTAATTTTTCCTTTTGTCACAATGTTTTCGAAAGTAGTTTCTTGCCAGACGAAAGAAAAGTCGACTGCATGGAGCATGTCGTCGTGGTAACCTTTATTCCGCTGTATCAAAAATGTAACCTGAAAATCTATTTTTAGACTAGATTTGAATAGAAGAATCTATTGCCATCTATTAGACATCACTGAGCGTTGACAAAGATCAGACTGCATGGATATGTAGACTGACCTTAATTCACATGCTTCACAAAATCGATCAGTGGTCGTGATAAGCAGAATATGGGTTTATATGAAAAAAAGAAAATAGAATACACCTTGAATTTATTATCCTATGAGAGAAAATTAAGGTTAAAATACAGATGTTTTCACTTTCAATTTAAATATTTAATTTTCATTTCTTCGTAATGATTTTTTGATTACCAATTACTACTTGTGCATTACTGTTTATTTTCACTTTATTCCGCTTAGCTGGATAAGTTGCAATTTTATCTATTTTTTTGGTATTAGTCTGGAATGAATAAATAGTTGTTTGCGATTGGTCAAACATCTTTACATGATTATTCTGCGGGCCAGTTGCTGGCCTCTTTATGACACAAAAATACCATGGTTGCTACCATTTATTGATACCGCGGTTATTTACACCTGAGCAAACGGTTATTATAGGGGATATAGAGGATATTTGTTTTTTTGTGTGTGAAAGATCGAAATTTATTTCATCGAGTGAACATCATCAGTAATATTGCCGTATGAAGTTTAGGATATTTATTTCATGCTTCTAACCCCTTTTTTGTTTGGACTTGCGAAGTACAGGGGAGCTCTCGGTATTTCCCTACCAGTGAGTTTATCAATCAGTAAATTCACTGGTCCAAAATTATCAAACCTTCATCCACCATGACTTCCCGACAAACTACCAAAAAGGATGAACTAAAATCCTCTTTTTGTACATATTTGTAATTTCTACAATTAATGCCTAACTCTATAGCTTTTAAAGTTTATTTGTATTGTTTCAGACACACTGTCATTAATAGCAACAACTGCTTCTTTTCTAGCGATGTCATGGATTAGCACCTAATCTTGAAAAATATATGTAGGCCATAATGGAAAGTTCAGTTTTCAACAATAAAAAGAATGAAGAAAATGAGCAGAGTTCCAGATAAAGAGAGTGATTTTGATTTCAAAATTGAATAGATTAGTTATTCTCCACTAAACCTTATGTCATGGGTACTCATTAGAATCGTCTCATCGAGACGATTCTAATGAGTACCCACAACATAGGGTTTGGAAGAGAATAATGGATGTAGAATACGATCACCCCCTCTTAGCTGGAGCTCTGATGAGGCAATAACTGGTGTGGATACTTTCAATTATTTCTCTTCATATTTTCACGAAAGAGTTTCAATATTCATCCAGTCAGACACCTTACGTCAACTCTTTCTTTAATATGTTTTTGTTTTCTGTTTGTTAACATATTTGCAGCAGAAAACTTTGAAAACATCCTTGTAAATACTGTTAATCAACATCATTAAGGTGTTATGTTATCGATACACTTTCATTACCTCGTCATCTCACAATCCCGAGTTTTAACGACCCTGAAATGCTAATAACTAGCATTTTCCCCGTTTTCCACAATGTTTTCTACTCTCTGATGACAAATATGTTTTGAATAACTTTTAAAGTATCGTCTACGAGTGCTTTCAATTTGGACCTCAGGAAGAAAGTTTTTCGAAAACATTGTGTGAAAAGGAGAAATACTGCTGACCAGCATTTTCTTCATTTCCCGCCGTGTTTTCTGCCAATTCAAAGACAAATTCCATCATTTGAGCGAAGACAGAAATGTCATCTACAAATCCTTTTAACTTTGAAGGGCCAACTTTTTTTTTTTTCGTCTGTTAAGCTGCTAAGCACGACTCACCGACTTTATGCGTACGGTGTAGATCAGGATAAGACTGCACAGAACGTGCAGTCTGATCTTGGATCTACACTGTCCGATAAGGAGATATTTTTCTTCAAAAACTAAGTTTGAAATAGTATTATTCGGGTTTTTACTTTCAACTTGAAGGTTTTATTCAACTTATATAGCGGGACAAAGGTTAAGCTTCTCGCTAAGACCCTTTAACCCTTTCCCAAGCGACAAATTTTGGACTGGTCCAAATTGAAAGAGTTTGCAGACGACAATTTTAAATTTGATGAAAATGGCAGAAAGGTCTCAAAAAGGGTAGAAAACACTGTGAGAAAAGGAGAAATTGCTCGTTACGAGCAATTTCTCCTTTTCCCACAGTGTTTTCAAAAGACTTGTACTGCAGAGACGTGAAAACCAGGGCTCGTTTGGGAAAGGGTTAAGAAGTACAGCTTATTTGAAGAGGCATTGAAGAAAACACGGGCCTTGTCGTTTGAAGCTCCATGTTTAAAGCAATAAACTTAAGCGAACAAAAACAGATTTTTTTTTTTTCGGCGAATTTTTTATTGCACAGTGCAAATAGAGCATGCATATCAAACCGCTATAAAAAGTTATGTACAGTAGAAGTATCCGAATAACTGAAATAGTTGATTTTATATTCGAAGCAAACCCCATAACCATATTCTTCTTGAATTCCAGAATTGGTTTATGGCTGATTCTGTACCAAACTATCTTTCTTAGGTGGTTAACGCCCATTTCAACATTGTTTCAGTTATATTGCAGCGGCCAGTGCACATATCTATGCTTTCCTGTTTAAATGGTTTTTTGTAGGTAACAATAGCTTTGGGCTAAGGTCAAACATTGAAAAAAATTAAGTAGCAGAGTGTAGACAGAAGGTAAGACGTAGAGAGATCTTATTGTGCACGGCCAGCTGAATTTAGATCTATATATTTTACACCAATGTCAGTGAAAAGATTTTCAATTTTGTGTTTTGGTTTTCCCGCTTCCTAGACATTTTCTCTTATTTCTTTTCAGCGTTCCGACGTTTAAGAACTTGCCAGACGAAACTCTAAGTAAAGTTGCTGATATACTTGAAGAGGTAAGAGGCTTTGCACTGTTGTTGTTGTTGTTTTTGTTGTTGTTGTTGCTGCTGCTGCTGCTGTCGTCGTCGTCGTCGTTGTTGTTGTTGTTGGTGGTGATGGTGATGGTGGTGGTGGTGCTGCTGCTGCTGCCATACTAACCAAACGCTCCAAATTTCGCTATTATTCAAATTTTCAAGTCTACCTATCTGATTGGCTGAGACAGAACGTTTCAACCAATAGGGTGGCTCGTCTCGGAATTCATAATGTCTTCACGTCAGCAGCAGACATTCTGATATTTCCTAGACTCCCTGAATTGCAAAATAATAGGTTTCTTCACTAAATTTCATCGCCGACCCATGGAGTCATAAATAGAAAAAGAAACTGCTTCTTTTCAAAATATGTTCTTGAAAGTTGTCTATTTCAAAGATGTAAAAAGAGGTTTTGAATATATCTTGAAAAAGAAGCCATTACCTTACTTTGTGCACTATATTTTCCCGATTCATGTTTACAATAATAGCATTATGATATGTTGAGAGTAGAACAATGGTTAAGGGCTTTGATCAAAATTTCAAATCACGGGAAACTGCGTCTTTTTCCTAATTGTTTCCCATTCATATTTAACTCTTTACCACACAATTTCGAGTTTCAACGATCCTGAGCTAGAGGTCGTTTGAAAACATTATGGGAAAAGGAGAAAAAATGCTGGTAACCAGCATTTTCTCCTTTTCCCACCATGTGTTTTCTACCCCATCACAGACATTTTTCAATTATTTGAGTCGCATTGTAGTTGTCGTCTGCAAATGCTTTCAATTTGGACAGGTCCAATATTTTCTCGTGTTGTAAAGAGTTAAAATTATCACATTATGATTTCATCAAAAGTAAAGCTATGGTGTAGTACCTCGTCTGAAAATTTGAAGACAGGTGCATTAAAGACTGCACACAAATTAACGGAGAAAATAAAAGTGGTAGTGTTTTCAAGACTTAGAGAAAAAGAACCGAGAACAATAGAGGGATTAATAGGATGACGGCTGTTTTGTATTTAATGAGTGCAACACTTGAACTTTAGTTCTAGTTTTAAAGAAGTTTTCCCCGAAAATATCGTTGAAAGAACAATGGAACCCGTGTATCATATGAACGCGTTCAACAATCGGCTATTGTTATACTTAATCCTAAAACTGATATATAAATAATACTATGAGCGAAAAAGTGCTCCGAGGCGTGCGTAGCAGTTATAATGTTAAATACGTATGAATCTTTTGCCGCCCCCCCCCCCTCCGCCCTCTTTTGTGCGAAATCTTGTATTCTGTCGGACGAATCAATGGTCACTGCCTGAAAACTGAAATTAGTAGTTTTAATCTTAAGTTTAAAGGGGGCGATTTAGTTTTTATGTCGTAAATCTAAATATCTTGTGATACACCGATAAATACAACTAGATATCTTTTTTTTTCACAAAAAGAAACTGCACGGTTATATTCAGTAAAAAGATGCAACTTCGGGATTCTCGTTTAGCGACACCCTCGCTAACCCAGGTGTGAAGTATTACCATTCATCACCCCTGGGACATTCAGTTGCGAAACCGTCGTTTCTATGAATATTCATCAGATTGCGAATTACACCCAATAGCCAATCGAATTGTCGATAACATAACGATACTCTCTTGTAGTGGAGGATAATCACATTTCTTCCGTTACTACGCATAAACCGGGTAAAATCCACATTATTATCAACGAATATGGCACAAGTATGATAACGGACTTTTCCCGCCGCTTGGTCTTGTTGACAGAAACACATCCTGTTCTCTAACCAAAGCTGCTAGGGCTTTAAGCTGGAACTCATTCGGGGTGACGCCGAATGTTTTTTGTAAACTTTTGTCAGCCAAGTAAGTATCGCAAAGCTTGGTTTGAAAAAAGCGATTTGATTGGTTGTAGACGAGGTAAAAATAGAAATGGCGGCATATGGTTGATAAAAATAGATTAAATTTTCTCACTGAAAAACTGAGATTACCAATCAAAATGTCTCATGAATAATTCATGAGAATGAGAAAACATACTCGAGATAACCCAGGGGCAATGAATGTAGTTTACGGAATACATTGGAACTGGTTCAACGAGGATGGTTTAGCGATAACACAGTCTATTTTTATTACATCAGATATGACGTCATCGTACCGATTTAAATCCAAGTACTCGCAATCGACGCGTACCATTGATCATATGACATTCCAACAAGTCTGTCCGAAACTGTGGCGCGAAATCTGAAAATAGGCTAAGTGGCCTATTAAGGAAATACAACTTTTTTTTTTTATCTTGTTATTTTTTTAATTTCTTCTTCATCGTTTGCCTGCTATCACCTTAACTGATTCAGTGAAAATCATTTTTGAAGTCTGGGAGATTATAACAATGTGAAGAGCTCCTTTAAAGCCCCAATAGCGGCCAAAAACAAACAATGGGGATGTTAAAATGCATCTGAAATTAAATCATACCTTTTAAAAGTATGGAAATTATTGTGAAGATGACAACCTGTTATTGTACAGTCGATGTAGGTGTTAGTCATTGGTAGAAAAAAGAATTTTAAAACCGGGTAAAAAGTAACCAAAAGATAGAGCAACCTGGCAACTTTTGACCTACTTTTAAAAATTCATTTTTCTGCCATCGACTAACACTTAAATAGACTGTACGATAACAGATTGTCATCTTCGCACTAATTTCCATATTTTTAAATGGTATTATTCACATTTTAAATTTACAAGTATTTTAACTCCTGCATTGTTTACTTTTGGTCGCAATTGGGGCTTTAAGCAACGTGTTCAAAGTTGAATCCGTCCAACCGTTATTAAGCAAGCACCTAAAGGGATACTAAATGATACTTGCTTTAGACAGATCGGTTTGCTTCAAGCGGGTACTTTTTCACTTACAGTACTTTCCTTTTCTGGGAACTCAATATAACCTTGCTAAATATAAGTTATTTGTCTATACACAGGTGGCCGCTAAACTAGTTTTACTGTACTACGCTTTGAACCCAGAAATACCCAACCTAACTTAGGCTTTAACCCTTTACCACACAATCCCGATTTTTCATGACCCTTAAAAGAAAGCCTTTTGAAAACATTGTGGGAAAAGGAGAAAATGCTGGTTACCAGCATTTTCTCGTTTTCCCACAATGTTTTCTACCTTATCAGAGACAACTTCCACAATTTGAGCAACATTTAAATTGTCGTCTGCAAATGCTTTCAGTTTGGACAAGTCTACATTTTTGTTGTGTGGTAAAGAGTTAAAGAAAAACATTAAATTATTAATATGCGAAAAAAAACGACTATAATTATCCAAACAATCACAAGTACTTATTTGTTTTGACTCATGACAATGTTTCATGTGGCTTTTTTTTTTTTTCGATGATTCATTTGCACTAATACCTGAGTCATGCTCTGTGAAAAAGGAGACTCGATGCATTCGCAAAAAGTATCGACCCAGGTCAGCCTGCGCAGTCCGCGCAGGCTGACCTGGGCCGAAACTTTTTGCTGTTGGTCGATTTTCTGCAAGTGCGAGGACCAATTTAGCCCATAATTCAGTCGCTTGTGTAAAGAAAATGAACTTTATGGATCCATGATCATGTAACGACTTGCTTGGTATCCCCTTTTTTTCCAGGGCATGGCTCAACTGTTCTTCTGTTTAACTATTCCTCTTCATTGTTTCTTCTCTGATGCGGATAAGCAAGACTGTGGTAAAAGTGAAAGGGGTTTTTGATCGTGACGAAACAGAAACAACAATGCTTGTATCGATGATTCACTTTTGTACTCCGAACCAAACGATGCCTTCTTTACCACACGACAAAATTTTAGCCCTGTCCAAATTGAAAGCATTTGCAGACGACAATTTTAATGTGGTTCAAATGATGTGGTTTTTCTTTGGTAGTGTAGAAAACATTGTGGGAAAAGGAGAAAATGCTAGTTACCAGCATTTTCTCCTTTTCCCACAATGTTTTCAAAAGCCTTCTTCCTCAGGGTCGTTAAAAGTCGTCATTATGTGGTAACGGGTTAACCCATGATCTACTAAAATAAGTTAACCCTTTGCCGCACGATGCCGACTTTTATCGACCCTGAGACAGAAGGCTCTCGAAAACATTGTGGGGAAAGGGAGAAAATGCTGGTAACCAGCATTTTCTCCTTTTCCCCACAATCTTTTCTACCCTATCAAAGACAAATTCAATCATTAGAGTCACATCTAAATTGTCCTCCGTAAATGTTTTCAATTTGAACAAGTCTAAAATTTTGTCGTCTGGTAAAGAGTTAAATGAAATCTTCAACCCGATAGTTAAAACACAAATGCTGCCATTTCTAAGCTATTTGTTAGGGACATATATCTCCATATCGGACATTGTAGATCCAAGATCAAACTGCACGTTCTGTGCAGTCTGATCATGACCTATACTGTCTGCAAAAAGTCCATGAGTTGCTCTCAGCAGCCTAAGGGTTAACGGCCGTAGAAAAAAATAATATAAAAAAAAAAGCATTTGGAGACGACAATTTTAATGTGAAAAAAACATTGTGGGAAAAGGAGAAAATGCTTTTGTTTTCTACCCTTTCAAACAGCAATATCATCATTTGAGCAACATTCAGTTTGAAGATTTCAAGTGCTTTCAGTTTTGACGATTCTAAAATTTTGACGTTTTGAAAGGATTAAACTATTGTATTCCTGTATTCTGTAATGGCAGACTTGGAAAAATACGGTAGACATTGATAAAACGCCACAAAAAGGGGCATGTGATCCGGTCTACGGTACTTGCCTTGGATATCATGGGAAAAGAAACGATTTTTTGTTAGAAGCACTAATGGCTACTTTCACCAGAACAATTATTTACAAAGCGCACATCTTCAGACAGACAAATAATTTACGGTAATGAATATTGAGTCCTTTTGTCTATGATTTCGGGAGCATGCCGTGCAGTTACATAATTAATATTTCCTTAATACGATTGTCTTACTCATTCAATCTAATTTTATGTGCAGTTACTAAAATAAAAAATATTCTGGGTCAATTTTGACATTTCCCTAGATAAATATTAAATACAACAATACAACTGGAATAGAAATAATTATTATGAGTCATGCTGAGATGCCACTTCTAAATTTGTATTATCATATGGCGTCACAGAGAGAGTAGACGATGCATGAATTAACTTAATGCAACCTGCAGACGAATATTTGCATGCTGCAGCTAATGAAATTTGGAAACATCTTGATGAGAGGAGAAATTGCTCCTACAGGGCAACATTTTGCTTTCGTCACAATGTATATACGTGTATAAGTTTCATTGAGCAATACCCTGGTTTTGCCCATTCCTATGATCTTAAGGTCAAGGTCGGAGATTTTGAAATGTTTAAAATTTCGTGTTGAAGTTGTTATATAGCTCCTGTTTTCAAGACCGACTAATTGCCCCACTCAATTAACTTTTGATGGCGAGCTGTGCTGTCTAATGCATGAAACGAGCATTTTCTTCTTTTACCTGAATATTTTCAAAAGAGGCCATCTTTTATTCGAAATAAGTCGACTGCAGATGCTCATGTGATAAAAATCCCGAGGCCTTTCAGATTTATTTAAATCTTATCTACATTTTTTTTTCTTGTATTGACACACACTTTCTTTGCTCTATGTGTACTCCAGCAAGTTTCTTTTTTTTTTTAACCAGTGTTGATTTAAGGATAATTAATTACCAATTGGTTATCGTCGAAACTCCCAGAGCTCTGTCGGGCATAACCCCGATATTATCTGGTGTAGACGGCTGATGTTCCAAACAAGTGGCGGGATCTTCTCAATTTGTCTATCTTTGTTAATTAGCGTCAGAGGTTTCAAACCTTTGATACGGTTGTTTACGTGTAACGGCTAGGGGAAAGAAATGCAGTGCAATGTCCCTCCATAAACGAGTTAACGTTTTTGGACGGTCTCTGTTAACCATTAGACTGCTATGCATAAGTTATTGCGCTTTTGCAGACTGTGTAGATCAGGATCAAACTGCACAGGACGTCTGATCTTGGATCTACATCGCCTGGTAAGGCATTCTTCTTCAATTAAAGAAGAAATTCCGACTTTCAAACACCTAAAACTGTTGGAGAAAAAATTCGTGTATTTTTAATGAACCATATGTAAACCAAATAATCACGTTAAATGACAGCACGTACTGTTTTCAGCCATCAATTCCTTCATAGTTTGCTTTGTAAATAATGATAAACAGGTATAGATTACAGTTACACTAACATAGAGTTTTTATATTGATAAAAAAACAAAATGCTAAAAGAGGACGACCTTGATTAATTCCAAGTTGCTTGAAACAGCGCCTGAGCCATGTCAGGGCGTTAGTTTTTGTTTGTCTGAGACCTGATAGTGTGAATGAATGAGATCAAGAGGGAACGGTTTTTTTGTCTCGGAAATTTGTGGCTTTGTAGGCGATAGTTTGTTTATTGTTGGAGACGTTCATATGTATTACTCGTATGGTATTGTTGTGTACTAGTGATAATCATTACTGACAAAAAGATCTAGGAAAACCTCTTGTCATATTTAAGCACCATTCACATGCACATATTTGCCTACCTAAGTAAAGATACTTACATGTCATGTCAATGTACATGCTCTTACTTTAGCAAGTATAGCCACTCACGGACGAAATTTTGGAGAAAAAAAAAGTGTGATATTATTTAACACCTCTGGGCATTATGCAATGGACTTTTGACTAATTTGCAATTATATTCCATACGCAAATACTGAATGTAATGTGAATAACCCTCAGCTTTAAACAACTTTAAGACATGAAAGCAAATTTGGTGTTTCTTGACAATTTTTTGGTTAAATACTCAACATACATGGTCTCACATGAAGTGCTTTTATTAAGTAACGGTAATTTAGCCCGGCATCCAGAGTTGGTGCAACTATATTTGAGTCATGGTCTGTGGAATGGGGGCTGAATGCATCTGCAAAAAGTGTCGACCCGTGTCGACTTGTGTCAGCCTTCTGCATGTCAAAGGACCAGTGTACCTCGTGATTCAGTATGTTGTTATACAAAACGGATTTTATGGATCCATAGTTATATGATGACTTGCTTGGTATCAAAAATTACGGAGACGAAGTAAGCTCCCTTTTGCAAGAGCATGACTCAATTATATACAGCTGTAAATCGAACAGCTGATGAATGCCTTCTTGGTGGTCAGCTATGTTTTACATGAGAACAAACAACTTCTGTAATTAAAACAGACATAACAGTTAAGAACTCATGCGTTATAATACTAGACCTATTCATCACGTAGAAATGGCTTATCAGTTGGCCTGGTGATTTCTTTTTTCGCCAAGTTTCCAGAATGAGGATTAGATTTTAAAAATCAGCGGCAGACCGGGTATATTCATTTCTAGCGAGTCATCCTTGGTTCTGTCGTTAAGGTATCGGATTTCCGTATTCCGTAATTTGAAAGTAATACAACTTCTGATTGGCTAAACCAAATGGTTTAGCCAATCAGAAATTGTGTTATTTTTAAAATTAGGAAATTCAGGAGAATAAGACTAAGAATGTTCTGAAGAATGGTTGGTAAGACGGAACCGGAACCTACTATGGCTGCGCTAGGTACTTTAAAGCACCTTCTGTTAAATGCGAACTCTTTGAAATTCATTGAGGGGTGAAGTGTAGCTGTAATATACTTTAAACCAGATTTTGTTTTGCAACGGTTTTTTTTTTTTTCTGTCGAATTTTTAATAAAGACTGATAATTTTAATTCGCGTGCAAAGATAGCTTTAAAATCAATAATATTAAAGCAGGCGTAAAAATACATGTAGACATCGCGAATTACGAGGGCACTATTTTTGTATTTTCCTTGTAAAATTTCCTATTCTGTTGGTAACTTTATTTTGCCGTTACTGCATTTATAACAAGGGATAAATACATTTTTGATACAGGAAGACGTTAGTTGATGTTAGTTAGACATAGCTCAATGTCGCCAATTATGGTTTTGAATGCCGTGGGTTCGAGTCCCATCGGAGGAATTTTTTGTTGGCTTGTTTTTGTTCGTTCGTTTCAGCATTTTCCTCCCCTCCGCCCCATTTCAACTAAGGGTTTACAATCACGTCCTTACGATTATAAAATATTAACCTTTTCTGTCAATAAATGTTTTCGGTTAAAGATCTGGTTCAGTACCAATTTAAAGTTGATTTGATCAGATGGTCCCTCATTACTTGTCATGTTGGACAGTTTAGATAAAAGATTAGTCTACGTGTTCTTGTGATGTAGGCGTAATACATTATTCAAAGGAGCCAATTTTTTAATATTCTTCTTTCGAAGCAATTAGCACATTTTCTTTGCAATTGAATAATTTTTTTGATAAAACTTTAGTGTCTAACGTCGGGCGGCGTAGATCAAAGGCCAGACAGGACGTTCTGTTTCGTCTGATCCTCACCTTTGCCGTCTGCCACTGAAAAAAAAAATCTTTAACAAACAATCCCGATTTTCAACGACCTTAAGGAATAGGTTTTTTTTTTCTTTAAATACTGCGGAAAAAGAGAAAATGCTGGTAACCAGGATTTTCTCCTTTTCCAACAATGTCTTCTATCCTTCCAGTGTTTTCTTTCCTCAAGTCACATCTAATTTGTCGTCTGCAAATGTTTTCAATTTGGGCCGGTTTAAAATTTTGTCGTTTGGTAAAGAGTTACATTTCACCCATAGAACTCAAAAAAGGGTTTAGATGGAGCAGGCCTTTTGAAATGAGTCAGAGAAAAAATATAGTTTTATCAGTTGCTTTCCTGGTTCATGGCTGTATCGAAATCAAAATATCGCGCTTATCAGGAACAGTCTGTCTACACGAAGTAAATTAAAAATGATGTTTGCTATTCTAGGATTTGGGATATTTTTTTTAAATTTTTTACTTTCAGCATGAGAACATAAAGGTTCAAAGGGTAAATTTTGCAGACAGTGTAGATCAAGATCAGACTGCTCAGAACGTACAGTCTGATCTTTGATCGCATTGTCCGACACTTTGGAAGATTATTTCTTTTTTTTTGGGGGGGGGGGGGTCATATCGGGCTTATCAATGTGAGTCCGTTTACATTAAATAAATCAGAAATGATATTTGCTATTCTAGGATTTGGATTTTTTAAAAACTCTTTGCATGAGGTGCGTTTGCGGACCGGAAAGGGATGGGGTGGGGTAGGAATAACTTTTGCGTAGTGTATGTCAAGATCAGACTGTAGAGAATGCGCAGTCTTTCAGATTAGGCAAGTGTAAAATTTTTTCGTCTGGTACAGGGATAAAGAACCATATTTGTAAACGTAACGAGTCAAAATGGCCTGACGTTATTAACCCTTTACCAAACAATACTCTTTGCGTATGGATTGTTCGTTTCCATACGTTGACAAATCTTGCGCATGCGCAAAAACTTTCGACGTACTGATCGAACAACATCCCCGTTGACCAAGTTCCGATGTATTCTGTAAACTACATTCATCGCCCCTGGGTTATCTTGCGTATGTTTTCTCGTTCTTATGAATTATTCATGAGGCATTTTGATTGGTAATCTCAATTTTTCAGTGAGAAAATTTAATCTATTTTTATCAACCATATGCCATCATTTCTATTTTTACCTTGTCTACAACCAATCAACTCAATGAATGTAGTTTACGGAATACATCAGAACTGGGTCAACGAGGATGATGTCACCCCTGCTACATACCCCTATGGACTGCAACAGCACGCTGTATTTCTGGATATTTGCCTATGTATACAAGGATTTGTAATGTCTGCCCTGGATTTTAGTAAGGCAAATGCCACAGAAGGAATGCCCACCAGCGGCCGCCATATTCGTTGATAATGATGTGGGTTTATTCATAACAACGGAAGAAATGTGATTATCCTCCACTACAAGAGAGTATCATTATGTCATCGACAATTCGATTGGCTATTGGGTGTAATTCGCAATCTTATGAATATTCATAGAAACGACGGTTTCGCAATCGAATGTAGTCTGGTTCCCCGCCGTACTTCAAAAGTACGTCAGGCAAAGCGCAATAATGGCGGCTCCCGTTTGTAATATGCAGAAGTAACGGATTATTGTTATTTCACTTGATCAGATCCTACTTGAGACTGAATTGAAAACAGATCGGTTGCAAAAAAAGTAATGACAGTTATTTTTTTTAATTGTCGTTCTTATTTAGCGAGAAAAACTACGTATCAGAAATGCTTTAAGTATCCGAAATTTCAATGGACCGATATCACGTCCGAAAACAGGGCTACTTTTAAAATGTTTCATAGTCAAATTTATATTTTAACCATATCCCAAAAGCACGTTTTAGATATGGTAATTTATATTTTGTACAAAACTGATCTCATTTTATTGACTGATCAAACTGGATAACCCAAAATTAAGAAAAACAGGAAAACATTTAGTGCTAAAATGGAGGACGGACGTTTTGGCCACGGACGTTTTGGCCAGGACGTTTTGGCCAGGACGTTTTGGCCACGGACGTTTTGGCCACCTATATTGAAAAAACGGACGTTTTGGCCAAATCTATTATATATGTACTTATTATAGATATTAAAGCTACAAACATATTTAATTTACTTATTTGATCAACATTTTAGACCTTTATTGCAATTTTTTATTATATATTATAACAGATGGTTTCAAGACTTTGTATCTGTGTCTTTTCAATCTTTAATAAGTACTTATATACTGATGGCCATGGACAATTGTGTAGAAGGTTTGGTAGTACATTATAAAAATATAAAATGAGACAAAAGAAATAAAACACGAACCTAAATTTATTTTACAACTCAGACACAATTTTAAGCTTTAAAATAAAGATGTTTAATTTCAAATGAAGTGTTTAATTCTTTTTCTTATATGATAGAAAACATTGGAGGAAAAAGAGAAATCCTCATTCTGAGCAATTTCTTTTTTTCTTACAATGAAACTCTTTACACTTCTAATAATAACAACATTAAATGCAAGAAAGTATCATTAATAAGCAATTAGTCAATCAAACTGTTTGTCAATCAAAAGACAAAACTTGAAAATTGAAGATAATTTAAAAACATTAAATTGTTGATGTTTTCCTTTACTTCAAAGGAATAAATAAAACTGTAAAACTCTAAAATTTATTACCAAATTTCAACAAAAGTTCAACAAAAGTCTAAACAATTGATCAAATAAAAAAAAAAAATTTTTTTAGCTTTATTTTACATAAAAAGTACATATAAAATTATTTTGGCCAAAACGTCCATTTTTTCACTATATGTGGCCAAAACGTCCGTGGCCAAAACGTCCTGGCCAAAACGTCCTGGCCAAAACGTCCGTGGCCAAAACGTCCTACATTCGCTAAAATTGAGGTCGCCATGGAGGCCGCCATTATTGCGCTTTGCCTGACCCTATAACGTAGTGGTAGGGGCAGGTAATCTAGACTAAATTGAATGTCCCAGGGGTGATGAATGGTTATACTTCACACTTAGGTTAACGAGGGTGATCGAAAAAACGACGTGCGCGAACTTAATTCAACGAACATTGAGCTAACGAACTTCAGCCACTGCAAAAGTATCTCTGTATGCTGGCATACGGATGGGTCAATTTGTAAACCTTTGTCCTGCTAAATAAATTAAATAAAACTTCTAAGACGACAGTAAAAGCTCGAATAATATCATTTCAAACTTATTTTTTGAAAAACATTATGTCCTTATCGGACAGTGTAGATCCAAGATCAGACTGCACGTTCTGTGCAGTCTGATCTTGGATCTAGACTGTCCGGAAAAGGTCAGTGAGTCGCGCTTAGCAGGGTTAAAGTGTTAATTGCGCCTGAAATATCACCAAAATCACCTGCGATTGAGGTACAATATATGTTTCAAAATCGCGGAAAAATTGACTTTGTTTAGTTTGAATTGAAAGAGTCAAAAGTTAATGGGAAACTGCAACAATGTGCTGAATATCTGTTCGTTCAAAATCTACAGATTCCGCATTTAACCGGCTAAATAAATTAAATAGAATTTTCAAATTGATAGTAAAAACACAAATGTGGCTATTTCAAAGGTATCTTTATGGGGGGAATGTCTCTTATCGGAGAGCGTAGATCCAAGATCAGACTGCACCTTCTCTGCAGTCTGATCTTGATCTTCACTGTCCGCAAAAGGTCCTTGTGTCGCGCTTAGCAACCTAAGGGTTAAGTCGTTACCACACGACACTCTAGACTCGTCCGAATTCGAAGCATTTGCAGACGACAAATAAATTGTGGCTCACATGATAGGATTTGCCATCGAAAAGGTTTAAAAGACATTGTGGGAAAAGGGAAAAAAACGTATATTATCAGCCCACGACTTTTTTTTGCATTTCGCAGATCTCTTTTGCAAGAAGAAATGGTTCGTAACGAGTGATTTCTGTTATTTTCACGATTTACCACTTGTCTAAATGCGTGAAAAGGGGGCTTAATGCATCTGCGAAAAGTATCGACCCAGGTCAGCCTGCGCAATCCGCGCAGGCTGACCTGGGTCGAAACCTTTCGCTATTGGTCAAATGTCCATTCTACCTCATGATTCAGTCGGTTGTTAAAGAAAGTGGCTATTATGGATCCATGATTATGTGATGGCTTGTTTGGTACCATGCATCACGGAGATGCATTAAGCCCCCTTTTCACACTGCATGACTCAGATGTGTTAAACCATGTTTTATAGTAAGTGCCCTGGAAAAATGGGGTTTAATACATCTTCGTAATACATTATACCCGGCAAGTCGTTGCATAATACGAATCCATCTTTCCTGAAAATCGATCGAATCATACCTAAGAGCAGTCCGTTTACATGCAGAAAAGTTAAGCAAAAAGTATCCACCCTTGTCAGCCTGCGCGAAATGCGCAGGCTGACATGAGTCGATACATCTTGCAGATGCAGTTAACCCCCTTTTCACAAAGCATGACTCATATTGATGAAGCATATTATTTTACAAGAGTTTCTTCAAAGTCCTGCGCTGCGAATTTATCCCAGGAAGTAACAAAGTTGGCAAGTAACGATACCGATCTTTAGGGCCGTGTGCAAAAGAATAATAAATGATTTGATAACGCGCATTTCGAAGAAAATATACAAATCGGTTGTTTTATTTTTTCAAGTGCTTCTTGCATCCTGGAAAAATATCATGGTCGTAAGACATGAACAGTTAAGTCTGAACTATATTTGTTGCCAAAGATCAAACTGATACACAAATCTTACGTAATAATAAATGTTTTTGATATATTTTCCAATTGCATCTAAATGCCAGAAAACATATTGACAGTAAGAATGATTGGATATAGGCCTCAATAAAACGTAGCATTCTAATGCATGAGACTTTTCTGTCTACTCGTAATCAAAGTAGTCTGTACTCAATGTGTTGGAGGGAGGGAGGGAGGGAGGGTGTTAATTGCGACTTGCTTCGTAAATTTACAGTTACATGATCATGTTTTTTTAGCTCCACTGGCCGAAAGCCAGCGGGCTTATGTCATGGCCCGGTGTCCGTCGTGCGTCCGTCCGTCCGTGCGTCCGTCCGTCCGTGCGTTAACTTTTATTTCAAACATCTTCTTCTCTGAAACTACCCATCCAATTTTCATGAAACTTCACAGAAATGATCCTGCCATGGTCCTCTTCAGAATTTCTTGAAAGAATTTGATTCCTTCAAAAACTCTGGTTGCCATGGCAACAAAACTGAAAAATATTGGAAATCTTTAAAAATCTTCTTGTCTGAAACCATAAGGCATAGGGCTACCAAATTTGGCATGTAGCTTTATGTAGTAGACCTCTATCAAGTTTCTTCAAATTTTAGCCCTGGGGTCAAAATTGGCTCTGCCCCAGGGGTCACAAGTTTTACATAGGCTTATATAGAGAAAACTTTAAAAAATCTTCCTGTACCTAGCCATAAGGCCTAGAGCTACCAAATTTTGCATGTTGCTATATCTAGTGGGCCTCTACCGAGCGGGCCAAAATTTTAGCCCTGGGGTCAAAATTGGCCCCACCGCGGGGGTCACAAGTTTTACATGGGCTTACATAGTGACAACTGAAGAAATCTTTCTGTTTTGATTTTTTTTTTTTTTTTTTTTTTTGAAATTAGCCTTGCATCAAGGGTCTTATTGTTTTACAGAGGCTTCATATGGACAAAACTTGAAAATCAACTTATTTATAACCATACAGCATAGACTTGTATTATTTTGGCATGTGGCTTTATCTTGTGGACCTCTACCAGGGTTCAAGTAATTATAGCTCTGGGATCAAAAATGGCTTTGCCTTGCAGGTCTCAACTTTCACATGGGCTTTTACAGAGAAAACTTTGTAAGTCTTCATTTTGAAACCATTTGGCTCAGAATTGAAATGTTTAGTATTTATGGTTTATATTTATAAGCCAGTGGAGCGATACAGGGCCATCATGGCCCTCTTGTTTTTTTACGCAGGACTAGTTGGTCAAAATCAGACTGCACAACTCGTGCAGTCTGATCTTATAATTATCTACCTTGACTACCCGATATATTCAAATTTCCTGCCCAAAACAGCTTCAAAAATACAAAATTATTGTGGAGAGGATGTTTCACAGAGATAAAATATCTGTCATTTAGAGTCTGAGAGTTAACTTTTTACCACACATAATTATTATAATACAATTCAATACCATACAATATAGTAGAATATTTTATGTACATGTGTACACGAATGCCGTCGACCCAAAAAACATAATTTTAACAATGAGTTGCGTAACAATTTATAAACAGAATTATTCGTGCATCGTCTAAGTCCTTCTTGTTTAGAATCAGTAATATGTGGGCCGTGCTCTGTAAAAAGGGAATTTAATGCATCTACAAGAAATATCGACCCAGCTCAGCCTGGGCAGTCCGCGCAGGCTGACCTCTGTCGATGTTTTTTTCTCTATTGGTCAATTTTCTGTATGTCAAAAGACTAGTCTGCCTCACAGTCGGTTAACCCTTTCCCAAACGGCAATTTTTGGACTGGTCCAAATTGAAAGAGTTTGCAGACGACAATTTTAAATTTGATGAAAACGGCAGGAAGTTATCAAAAAGGGTAGAAAACGCTGTGGGAAAAGGAGAAATTGCTCGTTACGAGCAATTTCTCCTTTTCCCACAGTGTTTTCAAAAGACTTGTACTGCAGACACGTGAAAACCAGGGCTTGTTTGGGAAAGGGTTAATAGACAAAATGGATTTTATAAATCCACAATTACATAATGACTTGCTTGAGATAATGTATCACGGAGATGCATTGTATAGCCCCATTTCACAGAACATGACTCATACGTATTTTGAAACTTTCCTTTTGGTAAAGTTCTATATTTCCACATTTCATCATTTTGTTACATCATTTCAAATCGCTACGCTATTGTGAGAATACTGAAGCTTTTCTTCCTGCATCAAAAAGGAAACAATGAAAAAATAATTGGTATTTATTTTCAATGATCAAAAGATCGTGGTAAAATAAGCAGCGATCACATATCATTCTTTCGTCTCTTAAATTGACAGAGTAGGTTGATATTTAAAGAAAACGATCATTTCTTTAATTTTAAATGAAGGAAGAAATGGCATGTAAAATAGAATCTAATTGATTTCATCTTTTACAATATTTCCTATACAATGAAAGAAAAGTGTATCCTTTTTTTACAGATATTTCCCCATAGTGTCACTTATTTTGTTTTTCGTAGTTCTATAACAGCGTATGTGGTGAAAGGGCTATGACAGTACCGGTATGTTTTAAGTTTTACAGGGCTTTAACCCTTGAGCAGATGTCCAAATTCAAGGCAGTGGCAGAAGACAAATCAAAATTTTAATGTGGCTGAGACCTTGACATTTGTCTCAAAACAGGCAGAAAACATGGTGGAAAAGGAAAAAATGCTAGTTACCTGCATTTTCTGCTTCTTTTACAATGTTTTCACAAGGCTTTCTCCTCAAGGACGCAAAAACTTTGGACTGTGTGTTGAAAATTTAATAGCAATGGATTTTATTCAAGCGAAGTCAATGACAGTACAGAAACATAATTCGTTGACTGTTCTACAGAATCTCATTCGCGCCGCATTATTTTCACCGTTGTGAGGCACGTTACAGAGAAGATAATCGTCTTCTCTCCCCTTCCAGGAAACAAAATTAATATTCATGCAACATTTAACCCTTTCTATGGCTTGGACATTTGCTGGCGGTATAGAGATCATCATTAGAATACACAGAAAATGCAATCTGGTCTTGGATCTTTACTGTCCGCCAGTTTAGTCAAGCCTTTAGGATAAAACTTACGAGTTTCAGTGGATTGTATTGTCAGCCGTAGAAAGAACTCGAGTTTATATATCTGGAGCCTAAAGATTTACAAAGGCCTTGCGAGGTTTTAGAAAGGATGGCGATGATTGTCTAATATCTTTACCAGACGACAAAACTTTAAATTCATCTACATTGAAAGCATTTGCAAACGAAAAATTAGAACCGGGTTATAAGATTGAATTTCACCTTGAAAGGGTAGAAACCTTGTGGGAAAAGGAGAAAGTGTTGGTTACCAACAGTTTCTAATTTTCCCACAACGTTTTTGAAAACCGTCCTTAAGGTCATTAAAACTGCGGATTGTTTGGTTAAGTGTTCAGTCTCGCTTGTACACAGTATTTTCTGGATAGGTCACTCGTAAATTTAAATATGTTCATGTCTAATCGAAGAGAGATTACATGGCAGGAATAGTATTCCATACTGTTCTGATTGTGGTTCCGTGTGATATATTTTGTAACTAAGCTGTCAGCGCAGTATCATCATCATAGTACTTACCACAAACCTGTCAATCATCTCGACAAGGAAAACAACAGAACACATTGTAGATTTCACCATAATGTTTGTTAAACATATATTATGGCGGGGTGGCAAATGATAATTACGTCTTCGGCCAAATATACATGTACTTTCGGGGTGAATATTCTGGGTTTTTGTGTGTGTGGGCAACGTTTCCTCTGTGCCGTCCTCTTCTCTTGTGAACACTTTTGTGTACATTGCTTTCAACAGAATTTCGGTCATGCTACGGCAGAAGTGACTTATTAGCCCAATACGAACTAATCCCACAATTTAATGACCCAGAGAAATAAAGCTTTTGAAAACATCGTGGAAGAAGAGAATGCTGTATTTTCTCCTTTTCCTAAAATGTTTTCTTCCCTCAAAGATAATTTCCATTATTTGGGCCATAATTAATTTGTCGTCTGTAAATGCTTCTAATACATGGATCCGTGGAAATCGATATTTGACCAATCAGGTCGTCGCATTTTTTCTGCCCGATGCTTCGCGTTACTATCCGCCATTTTTGCTCACAAACAAACGACAGTTTACGTGTGAGACATTCGGTAGTTCAGATTTATTTTGTCTATAAAAGGCTCGTAATTCAGAAAATGGTTAAAAGATGTGCATGGGAAAGGATTAAATGCAGCATCTGGTTAGGAGGACAGTAACTGTACATTGCCCTATAACAGTCATCTCGATATAATTGTGCAGAGAAAGATTGAAAGATTGTATAGTAATTGTACAAATTGTATAATGTGAAGAGAGTTTTAGCAACGCTATTCAAACAACGTATCCATGCTAGTTAAACCTAGGCATATAGATATGTTTAATACATGGGGTGAGTGGTGGAGAAAGGGTTAAAAGAAATTAATGACAGACTTATTAATTAATTAATTAATTAATTAACCAACATCTAAATATAGACAAACAGTAAATTTAAATAAACCCAAATATTAAAAGGTTTTGTTGATTTCTTTCATCTGACTCAGTTGAAGGGATCTTTTTTTTTTTTTTTTTTGAAAGGGTAGAAAATATTGTGTAAAAAGGAGGAATGCAGGCTATCAAAGTTTTCTTACGTTCCCACACTGGATTCGAAAATCTTTATTCTCAGGTCGCTAAAATACAGGATTTTTTGGTAATGGGTTTCAATGAAGTATATTTATATCTAATGCGGTTTAATAACCTCTGCACAAACTATTCATCATCAAATTACTAAGTTCTGGTTGGATCTTATGTCGCAGTTAGTGAAGAAACAAAATGCTGAATGTCTACATAAAGATCAAACTTCAGAGAACAAGCATTTTGACCATGTGTCTACACTGTCTCCTACTTAAATTTCATCTTGACACAGAATGTGTAACCGCAAAATTTATAGATCTATGTAAGTTTACTTGTTACCCTCCCTAAGTATGTTAATGTAAATTGTGAAACGGACTAAGACTGAGGGAAGATTCTGTTCAAAAGACAAATTAATTAAATCAAACTTTAATTTGGCGAGACTTAATAGGATTACCGAATCTTAATTTCAAAGGGTTTGTCGGCGGTTTGCCGGCGAACTGTTATTTAGTAGGTCGCGTGTCTAACTGTAAACCGATGTGCCTGCTTGTCACACCCGACCACCCCTTATCAAGATTAAACAAACAACCATCTACCGACAAATTTGTTAATTGGCAGCACATTAAAATCATTTAACGTCGGGTTTTCCCTTAACCCGAAAACGAATCTGAACAACTGCCAAGAGACAGAATTTTGGACATCTCCAAAAGCAGTTGCAGACGGTTACCTATTATCATAAAATATGGTTCAAATATTGGGGTAACATGTCTTTTTTGATAGGCTGGAAGTTCTTCTGTGAAAAGGAGAAAATACACGTATTCGTCCCAAACATTGTGGATTGCTCCCTGCAGTGTCTAGCCAATGTAGACTCACACTTGACCAGCGCGGCCGGTCCGGATTCGAATGAAGATTTTCAAATTGGTGCAGATCATACAGAGTCTGCCGAATCTTTATACCCCATTCATCTGTGTAGCCCTGTATTTTTTCTTGTTTGCTTTCTCAGGCGTAAACTTACTACGCCTTTTAAAATGGCTATTTAATTTATGCCGTAAATTAGAATTTCTTGTAAAACACCGATAAGTATAGCTGGATAATAGTTTATTTTTCTTTGCAAATGTATAGAAACTGTACGGTTGCGTTAAGTAGAAAAAATAAAACCTGCTATTTGGGGCGTTTAACCCTTAGGCTGCTAAGTGCGACTCGGTGACCTTTTGCGGACAGCGTAGATCAAGATCAGACTGCACAGAGCGTGCAGTCTGATCTTGGATCTACACTGTCCGATAAGGAGATATCTTTCCTCCAAAAATACCTTTGAAATAGGAAAATTTGGGTTTTAACTGTCGGCTTGAAAGTTTCATTTAACTTATTTAGCAGGATATGGGTTAAATAACGGGATTGGCGGTTTGCAATAGGTGTGGCTTTGTCCTTGTTTATAACGTCAGATATGACGTCATCATAGTGATTTGAATGTAAAATCTCGTCATCGACGCTTGCTATTGATCATGTGACATTTCCAGAAGTCTTTAGAGCTCTGGCGTGAAAAAAATAAGTGAAATGAAACTTTAAACTGAATGTAAAAACCCAAGTTTTGCTATTTCAAATGTATTTGTCGTGAAAAGATATCTCCTTATCGGACAGTGTAGATCCAAGATCAGACAGCACGTTCTGTGCAGTCTGATCTTGATCTACACCGTCCGCAAACGGTCCGCAAGCCGCGCTTTGCAGCCGAAGGGTTAACAGGCTGCGTAACCCATCAGGGAAATACCGTTGTGTTTTTTGTTTCCGTTAGTCTTTTTTTACAGATTATTTGCGAGCCATTGCCTTTTTTAATTCAAAGATAAATCATTTCTGAGGCTTTGAAAGGTTATGGAAATCTGAATAGTTCCCTCAAAGAAAAGTCCTTGACAGACATAGAAGGGATAACTAGAATGAAATTGTGATTCTGAAAAGAAAAGAGAAATTGCTCGAAAACATGAAATTTATTTCACAATATTTTCAGAAGTAATCTACTGCAGCACCAGAAAGTCAACTGTTGAAGATCATGACTCTTTGATAATTTCTGTCAAAATAGGTTTGTAGTACATTTGAATATCGCTTGTTTAACCCTTTACCACACAATCCCGACTTTTAACGACCCCGAAAAAAAAGCCTTTTGAAAACATTGTGGGAAAAGGAGAAAATGCTGGTAACCAGCATTTTCTCCTTTTCCCACAATATTTTCTACCCTTCCCAAAACAAATTTCAGTCTTTGAGTCACATTAATTTTGTCGTCTGCAAATGCTTTCAATTTGGTCCAGTCTAAAATTTTGTCGTGTGGTAAAGAGTTAAATCTTTACAAGACAATCTGGAGTTCAAACTACCCTAAGGAAGAAACTCGAGTGTTTGATTGGCTTAACTATTTTGGTGTAGCCAGTCAGACAGAGCGTTACTGTGAAATTTAGATGGTGGCGCATACGGACCGTGGTAGCGTTTGAATTCGGGTACATGATTTTTACTGGACATGTGTCTTTGATTTTTTTTATAGACAGAGAGACATAGATAAAACATTTTTCAGACAATACATTATGTTCCAAACAAGGAGATAACATGATCGCGTTAAATGCAAAGTTTCCGCTCGTCATATGGCATCTTATTTTTTGCATCTGTCGTTCTTTTGGTGGGGTTCATAAAAGTTCAGACTTCAACTCATGCCGAAATACAGATGTTAAAATTTTCGGAATTTTTTGTTTAATCTTAATCAAATATTATCTCTTCACTAGTTTTCTTGCAGTCTATGGCATAGATAACTTCTGCATTCCTATTTCAACCGACATCAGCAAAATATTGAAATGGAAGGGAGAGACAGTTGAAGCAAAATGCCAATTCTGCGGTTCTTGAACTAATCAGAAGTTGTGCCAGGAAAAATCCACTAAAAAGTTGTTCGGCCTAATTATGTGAAAGGTTTTTACTCAACCAGCCGTATGATAAAACACAGCCTGCAGAAACTCACTGTCAGTTATTGCTTATTGTTACCAAAAGTACATCGAAGGTATAAAATACTGGTACAGGGGGGCGTTCTGTAGCAATATTAACGTTTATCCTGCTAAATAAAAGAAATGAAACTTTCAACCTGATAGTAAAAATCCAAATTTTCCTGATTCAAAGGTATTTTTCGAGGAAAGGTATCTTCCTATCGGACAGTGTAGATCCAAGATCAGACTCCACGTTCTGTGCAGTCTGATCTTGATCTACGCTGTCTGCAAAAGGTCAGTGAGTCGCGCTTAGCAGCCAAAGTGTTAACTCTTTACCACACCATGAGCACTTAGACTCGTAAAACTCGAGAGCATCTGCAGACAACCTTATCAATGTAGTTCAACTGAAGGTATTTAGCTTTGAAAGGGTAGAAAATGTTGCGAGAAAAGGAGAAAATGCTAGTTATCAGCATTTTCTCCTTTTCCAACGGTGTTTTCAAAAGCCCTTTTCTTCAGGGTCGTTGAAACACGGGATTTTGTGGTAAAGGATTAACCAGGCCTCTAAATTTAAGTTCTACATTAGAAGACCACGTAGCTGATTAGCCCAGAACTGTTGAGCCAAACGGGACGTTTAGTCTCGGATGTTCTACCGATTTAATTAGCCCAGTCCCGTAGCGCAGTCCGTAGCGTACAGGAATTGAAACAATGGGGTCGCTCGTTCGAATCTCCAGCTCGCCGAATTTCTCTTTCCGACGATTGATGATATTCACTGTGAAAGGGTTTATTACTCTCTTACCGCTGATCATTATTTTGGGGATGGTTATATGGGAAAGCAGCCAGTGGCTTCGGAAGAATAATTAATTTGCAAAGCACTGGTAAAAGAAACTCTAGAAAAGCATGGATGGGTGCACTGGTCGCTGTAATATTAATGAAATAATGTTGAAAACGGCGTTTAACACGTACAAAAATAAACAAATACAAGCTTATTTATGTGACAGATTTTAGAATTTGAATTATTTTAAGAATTGGTGGTAAGTGCGGGAACGGCGCAGCCTGACAAGAGCCGATACTCTTTGCAGATGCATTAAGCCCCCTTTTCACAGAGCATAGCTCATATCAACGCACTGTTTGTCATTTAGCCAGACATGTCCTGCTTGTTGCATTTTCCATATGTATTTGTTGACAGTAATACACAGCCTTGGCACGTTAAGCTGAGAGTTTTTGACATTTGTTAGTTGTTGGTGGCAACTTCACCTTGTAAGAGTCTAGGCTTCACTTGAAATCCTTTCGACCAATCTGTTTTATAAGTCGTGGAAATGGTGTGGAAAAAAGCTATGCTCTGGCAAAAGGGGACGTAATGCATCTCCGTGATTCATGATACCAGTCAAGTAATCACATAGTTATGGATCCACAATAGCCGCTTTTTTTAATAACCGACTTACTCATGAGGTAGAACTGGTCATTGCACATACAGATAATTGATCAATAGTGAAAAGTTTCGGCCCAGGTCAGCCTGTGCGATACTTTTCGCAGATTCATTAAGTCCCCTTTTCACAGAACATGGAAAAATAGACGGCGAAAATTTGCCCGCAAATTGGTCTGCAGTGGCCCTCAGAATAAAAGGAGTAGTTTTCCTTTCTCACTCTGTCTCTCTGTCTCTGTCTCTCTCTCTCTCTCTCTCTCTTAAATATTCGTTTTTATTTTCCTTTTCATCTCTTTTAACTCTTTACCACACAATCCCGACTTTTAACGACCCTGAAAAGGAAGCCTCCTGAAAACATTGTGGGAAAAGGAGAAAATGCTGGTAACCAGCATTTCCTCCTTTTCCCACAATGTTTTCTAGCCGTCCGATAACAAATTTCAATTTTTAAGTCACATTTAATCTTTCGTCTGCAAATGTTTTCAATTTGGACTGGTCTAAAATTTTTTCGTTTGGTAAAGAGTTAAATAAATAACCGGAGACCTGATGAATGTCGGTAACAAGGAATTGCTGTATAGTCAGTGATATCTATGAAATTAAAAAAAAAAAGCCACATTCCTTTACTTCAAGTAGCCTGTGTTCCAGTCCGATATTTTTTTTCCTTTTATAGAAGCCATGCTCTGGCAAAAGGAGGCTTCATGCATCTCCGTGATGCATGATACCTAACAAGTCATCACTTTATTATGGATCCATAAAAGCCATTTAGTCTAACAATGGACTGGCTCTGGAGGTAGAATGGTTTTTTAACATGCTGAAACATTGCAAATAGCAAAACGTATCGACCCATGTCAGCCTGCGCGGACTGCGCAGGCTGACATGGGTCGATACTTTTTGCAACCCCCCCCCCCCCCTTTTATTACAGAGCATGTACGAGTATTCTGACGACACCTTGTCAAAATGACGTAACAATCACGGAACCAATAAGCAGTTTTACCACAGATCTGTATATACTGCAAAAGGAGACGGCAATCAGGATTTATTGAAAAATTAACTACCACCACGACCTAGGCTAACTAAGCACTGATAAATGTATGTCCCAAAGTATACCCGTGTGATATACTCGTAAACCAATAAGCAGTTTTACCACAGATCTGTATAGACTGCAAAAGGAGACGGCAATCAGGATTTATTGAAAAATTAACTACCGCCACGACCTAGGCTAACTAAGCACTGATAAATGTATGTCCCAAAGTATACCCGTGTGATATACTCGTAAACCAATAAGCAGTTTTACCACAGATCTGTATAGACTGCAAAAGGAGACGGCAATCAGGATTTATTGAAAAATTAACTACCGCCACGACCTAGGCTAACTAAGCACTGATAAATGTATGTCCCAAAGTATACCCGTGTGATATACTCGTAAACCAATAAGCAGTTTTACCACAGATCTGTATAGACTGCAAAAGGAGACGGCAATCAGGATTTATTGAAAAATTAACTACCGCCACGACCTAGGCTAACTAAGCACTGATAAATGTATGTCCCAAAGTATACCCGTGTGATATACTCGTAAACCAATAAGCAGTTTTACCACAGATCTGTATAGACTGCAAAAGGAGACGGCAATCAGGATTTATTGAAAAATTAACTACCGCCACGACCTAGGCTAACTAAGCACTGATAAATGTATGTCCCAAAGTATACCCGTGTGATATACTCGTAAACCAATAAGCAGTTTTACCACAGATCTGTATAGACTGCAAAAGGAGACGGCAATCAGGATTTATTGAAAAATTAACTACCGCCACGACCTAGGCTAACTAAGCACTGATAAATGTATGTCCCAAAGTATACCCGTGTGATATACTCGTAAACCAATAAGCAGTTTTACCACAGATCTGTATAGACTGCAAAAGGAGACGGCAATCAGGATTTATTGAAAAATTAACTACCGCCACGACCTAGGCTAACTAAGCACTGATAAATGTATGTCCCAAAGTATACCCGTGTGATATACTCGTAAACCAATAAGCAGTTTTACCACAGATCTGTATAGACTGCAAAAGGAGACGGCAATCAGGATTTATTGAAAAATTAACTACCGCCACGACCTAGGCTAACTAAGCACTGATAAATGTATGTCCCAAAGTATACCCGTGTGATATACTCGTAAACCAATAAGCAGTTTTACCACAGATCTGTATAGACTGCAAAAGGAGACGGCAATCAGGATTTATTGAAAAATTAACTACCGCCACGACCTAGGCTAACTAAGCACTGATAAATGTATGTCCCAAAATATACCCGTGTGATATACTCGTAAGGTTCTGTCTCGGCGTGAAATGTCTGAGTATAATTATGATAGGGGAAAATAGGAGATAAAAGTGGAAACGTTTATAGATCATATCTTGAAACGATACCAGACAGTGAACTACTGAACTCGCAGTTATTAGCATATTGTAAGTATTATCCGATAGTGTTTTCTTAACTTATAGGTATCATCCTTGCATCCTGTAATTCACCTTGGCTAATCTTTACCCACATAGATGTCCATCTCTTTTCATTCCAGTTTTTTTTTGGGGGGGTGGGGGGGGGGATGAAAACCTTGTAAATAAAAGTCAGTAAAAACCTTTGACATATTTTTGACATTTTTAATGTTTCTTACATGGATTTGTAAAGTTGTATAGAAAAAAATTCAAATCCGAAAGTCACTGTCCGTTTCAAGCTTATTTTGCCAAAAAAATGCGAGATAGTGTAAAGGCCTCAGACCTCTCTACGTTCTTTCTCACGTGACCTGAGACAAATATCCTGATTGGTTCCCGTTATATAAACCATTTACCAGACAATCGTGTTTTAACTACTCTGAAGAAAGGGGCTAAAGAAAATATTTTGGAAAAAGGAGAAAATGCAGGTAACCAGCGTTTTCTTCTTTTTACACAATGTTTTCTGCTCATTCACTGACGGATCGCATTATTTAGGCCACATTTAAATTATTTTCGGCCGGTAAAGCGTAATAGAGGTCATCTCATGTCCGTTTGTTACCACGGAAGTCTGTGCCAAGATCAGTAACACGAATTATTTTTATACTGAGAAGAATATCTATTTCTGTAATTGTTACCAAAACTATTAAGCACAGTACCTCCGGTTCATCTTTGCTAAAGGGTTTTTTGTCTTTGTCGTAGAACAAAAATTTCATGTAAAATACCCATAAATACAACTATGTATGTTTATCTTTGCAATTGTATAAGTTTGCCGATATATTTCGAAAACTGTCGAAAACTGTGAAAAACTGTTGCACCCAAGCGTGATTTCCGCAAATACAATATATACTTATTTATTCAGTGTCTGTTATTGTTACATGTATGTACATACTATCCTTATATTTTTGTATAAGCTTTGTAATGACGATGAACATAGGTCAAGTCATTTTGAAATAAAGTTCTGTTCTGTTCTGATATATTTAATGAAAAGGTGCAATTTTGGGTGTTTAAACTAGAGGACAAAATTTTAGCCTTGTCCAAATTGAAAGCATTTGCAGACGACAGTGTCAATGTGGCTCAAAATGGTGCAATTTTTCTTTGACAGGGAAGAAAACCGTGTGGGAAAAGGAGAAAATGCTGGTTACCAGCATTTTCTCCTTTTCCCACAATGTTTTCAAAAGGCTTCTTTCCCAGGGTCGTCAAAAGGCGACACTGTGCGGTATAGGGTTGAATACAAGTAACAGGGTGGTTTGGCAATTGGCAACTTCGTCTATTTTATTACATCACATTGACATCATCATACTGATTTGAATACGAATTTTTGTAATTGACACGTATTACTGATCATGTGACATTCCCACAAGTCTTCGCGAAATCTAGAAATAACTATAGAGGCTACGTAATCCATTAAGGAAATACCCTTGAAAAATATATTTTTTACTTTTGTCTTTCTTGTCAACTGATGATTTGCCAGCTATCGCTTTGCTTAACTGTTTACTGCATAATGCTGGTAACCAGACTGTTTAAACCATAATGCTGGTAACCAGCATTTTGTCCTTTTCCCACAATGTTTTCTATCCTATCAAACAAAAATTGAACCATTTGAGCCACACTGAAATTGTCGTCTGCAAATGCTTTCAATTTGGACAAGGCTACAATTTTGTCGTCTGGTAAAGGGTTAACTCGGTGATAAATCAATTTTTAAGTTTAGAGGGATTATATAGAAGATAATTGTTTGTTTCAGTGTATGATCGAAATTTCTGTCATCGAGTGAAAAGCGAAGGCTTTATTTTCACGAGTGGCGACGCCAAGGTCAATGGATACCTCAGTTCTGTTTAGTTCATAGGCAAAAGACTGTTCTGTTGGTAAAAAACACAAAGGGTGAACAAATATTTTTACTATGTATATAATTACGTAGTTATCAGTTAAAACAAGTAGCATTGGTATCAGTCTTGTGTGTGGAAAAGAGAGAGAAACGATTCCCTTTGAGATCTGTCTGAGGTTTCAACTGCAAAACAAGAATGATTAATTACGTGATAAAAACTCACACATACTTTCTGGTTTTATTGCTTGTCTGAAATTCCTCTGTCAAAGAATAATTCATTACAAATACTTACCAAATTTTTGAAACACTTTTTAAAAAAGTTCAAAAGCCAAAAAAAAGATTGGTCTCTCGTGTTTCCGTGGTTGGTCCTTTACCAACGACCCTGAGGAAAAAAAAACTTTTGAAACGGGTGGAAAAGAAAAAAAATGCTGGTAACCAGTATTTTCTCCTTTTCCAACAATGTTTTGTACCCTCTTAAAGATAGTTTCCACCATTTAAGCCACATTTCATTTTATCTTTTGCATCTTCCAATTTGGACATGTACAAAATTTTGTCGTTTGTTAACCCTTTAATGGGCAACACAATTTTTGACTTGACCCTTTAGCATTTATTTGCAGACAACATTATTAATTAAATGTGGCTGAAATGATGGGATTTGCTTTTGATTAGGTAGGAAAACATTTAGGTAAAAGAGAAAATGTTGGTTACCAGCATCCCCCCCCCCCTCCACAAAGTTTTCAAAAGGCTTCTTCGTGGCGGTCGTTAAACTCGGAGATCTTCGGTAAAGGGTTAAGGCGTTGGACTTGTAATCAGAAATACAGAGTCCGTGTTTCTCAACCATTTGTTATAGCATTTTTAGTCAAATTCTCTAGAGTTTTTCTAAATTTCAAAGAAAAGCAATTTCTGATTGGCTAGACCACATGGTTTAGCTAATGAGGAATTTTGTCACATTTTTCACATCTTAAATAACACTATAGGAGTACAATTTAGAATGGTTGGTAAAATAGACTGGGCCCGCATTCACCAATACGGGTCCTGTCCATTCTGTATTTGTGACAATGCTTTCCTTAGTTACCATTCGGAAGGTCGTAAATGTGTTCCAAAATGAATAGGACGAAACTAGTAGATCATAGCCGAAATGCCAAGTTTGTTTAGCTAATTACTACAATCAAGCAATCGAGCGTACGAATAGCCGGTCCGCTATTAAGTATATCCTCTCACCTGTCTGGTTCTAGTATATCACACATAATATTATTTCTTTCATATCTTGTGCTTATTGATATTATAAATTGCATTGGCAATAAATATGTTTTATATTTACTGCCAAATAAAGATTGTGTTGTGTTGTGTTGTGTTGTGTTGTGTTATGTTATGTTATGTTATGTTATGTTATGTTATGTTATGTTATGTTGTCCATTTCCCAAAATGTTTTCTACCCTTTCAAAGACAAATTCCGTTACCAGGGCCACGCTTCAATTTGGTAAAGTCTAACATTTAGTCGTCATATAAAGATTTGCAGCTAGATTTAAAAATAAGACGGAATTTGCTTAAACTCTATATATCGTTTAAATGGCATATTCTATTAGGTTTACGAAAACTCTTTAGTTTCAAACACATTATGATCTGATCCTCATGACAATGTTATTTGTTTATTACAGACCCACTACAGCAATGGCGAGTATATCATTCGTCAAGGCGCTCGAGGCGATACATTCTACATCATCTCCAAGGGCAAGGTATGTTTCGTTTGAATCTTTGGCAACAATTAAACTTTATTTATCGCATTTCATTTTCTCTTGCCTATTGCGGCCAGTGTCGATCAAGATCAGACTGCACTAAACGTGCTGTCTGATCTTGAACTACACTATCCGCTTCGCTGAGACATTTTTTACAAAAACAACTTTCATATGGCAGCGTTTGAGGTGTTGTTCTTTACTGAAAATGTACAGGCTTTTGTGAGCTTTAACTGTTAACCACGAAATGCGGAGTTTTAAAACCCTTCTGAAATTGACTCTTGAAAGCAATGTAGGAATAGGAGAAAATGCTGGTTACCAACATTTTCTCCTTTTCCCTCAATGTTTTCTATCCTTTCTACCGAAACTTGTATTATTTTAGCGATATTTAATTTGTTGTCTGCAAATGCTTTCAATTTGAACAGGTCTAACATTTTGTCGTTTGATAAAGAGTAAAGGATTCAATCTTTTTAAGGATCGTCTCGGTTATACTGAATTGTGGCATTTGTCGAGGACAGTGCCACTATGAGTTCAATACGGTATTTTGAAAATCATGCGTCGTAGATTGTGCAAAACCGAAGGAAGTAAACCCAATTAAACTCAAATTTTCTAAGACAAATAAGTGGTTTGATAGCACTCAGATATATAATTAACAACGGTGTATCAAAATAAACTGGATTAGGCCATCGATCATTGGAATACTTCTTTTTTTATTGAATATTTCTATACCCGCTATGGCCTTCTATTAGCGCAGTGATACACACAAACTTTTGTCTCCTTACCGTGTTCGTTCCAAGACTTGTTCGTCCGGGCTTGTTCGTCCCACATTATTGTTTGTTTATTTCTTTAAATTATTAATTCCACAAAATGGCTCTTTTGACAAATGCCATACCAGTGCTTTCAACGCTTTGATTTTTTTAAAGGGATGATATAGATCCGCTTTTAGACTGTACCTCGGAACCATGCGAATGTTAATGCGTAACCCATACCTGATCCCGTTATTATATTTAAGCCATACTTAATGCATTTCCGTGATGCATTATACCAAGTACGTAATCGCGTAATGGATCCATAAAAAAAAAACATTTAGTCTAACAATCGGCTTGATCTGGGGGTAGAATGGTCCTTTCACACGTAGAAAATTTACAAATAGCAAAATATTTCGACCGATTTTAGGGCCTGTGCGGACTGCACAGGGTGACATGATCGATACTTTCTGCAGATGCATTAGACCCCTTTTCACAGAGCACGACTCATTTCTTGTATAATTTCTATTAGTATCATTACGAGGCGATAGCTCCCAATCGGCCTCACCCACATATAAACGTCAGTATGTTGCAAGGGAAACTTAGATATGCTTCTGATTTTATCAAATCGTGAAAAGAACGACAAAAAATTATTTATGGTAAGTTATTGATTGCTTCATGAGTGTTTGAGTATCTTTAAATAGTTACAAACCGTATTAAAGTTTATTACACGACACAATAACCTAATCTCCGACAAGACGTTTATTCTACGGCGCCATCTGAATGCTCATCGACTTAATACTTTCAAAAAATTATAGAAATTTACTACATACTTTCTTTGAAATTCTTCATGTCTGTAATACCAGACTGGAAATTCTATCCCTTTGACCCTTAGACTGCTTAGTGCTTAGTGGGACTTAATGACTTTTTACGGACAGTGTAGATCAAGATCAGACTGCAGAGAACGTGAAGTCTGATCTTGAATCTTCACTGTCCGATAAATTGATATCCCCCCCCCCAAAAAAAAAAAAACTTTGAGCAATATTTGGTGTTGAGCTATCGGCTGAAAAGTTTCATTTCACTTAGTAAGCAGGTTAAGGGTTATTCTAAAACAAATCAGAAGTTTTTTGCAGTTCACTTCTTACCCCTTATGTCGTGTTCAGCGTCTGTGTAACTACAGTAAATTGTGATCACCTCCAACTAAATACTTATTTTCGATAGTTTCGGAGTAAATCCAAGTGTGAAGAATCGAAATTTTGCATTTTTTTTTTTTTCAATTGGAATGACGAAACATTGCTTTATTAAGAAGTCGAAAATTAAACTGAAAAGAGTTATTTAGATATTAAGTTTCAAGTTTATCGAACGAATGACAGTTATGAGGTTTTCTATTTTTCTGTTTTCTTTGGGAAGACATTAAAACTATTTTTTACAATAATTCATGAGTATTTATGTCAGTATCGAAAAGAGTGAACAAGCAGTTTTAGTTTGTTCTCCTCTCTTGGAAATGGACGTCTGGGTCCGTATTCATCAACTGTTCGTAAGAACATTCTTAGTCTTATTCTCCAACATTTTCTGGATTTGAAAGTAACACAACTTCTGATTGGCTAAACCATTTGGTTTCAAATTTACTTTCAAATTTGGACAATCCTGGAGAATAAGACGAAGGATATTCTTAAGAATGGATGGTGGATACGGGCCCTGGGTCCGTATTCGCCGACCATCATTAAGAATATTCTAAGTCTTATGCTGAAGAGCTTTCTAGATTTGAAAGTTACACAACTTCTGATTGGCTAAACCATTTGGTTTAGCCAATCAGAAGTTGTAATACTTCCATAGTGTTCAAATCTAGAAAATTCGTGAGATAATAGACAAAAAATATTCTAAGGAATGGTTGGTTAATATGGACCCTGATGGCGGCGATGAGCTTTAGAGTTTTCCTCCTGCTTTCGCCTAATGCCACGCTTGTTCTAAATTACCTTAAGGTTTTATATCCCTTCTGTCAGCATGCAACTTTCGTAAGTACCCAATTATCTTCATCCCTATTTATATTGACGCTCAGAATTTATCGTTGATTCTCTAAATATTATCTTTTCAAAGAAGGCCGTTTGAAATCCCGCTGTTTAACTAAAGTCATTAGCATTTAAAGGAAAACACGTTGTTTCTATATTAAGACTCACTTGTTTATTTTCATTCCGTTAAACCGTCAGTCTGTGAAATCCTGTATATTTATTCAACTACGAACAGGCGAAACGATAAAACTTCTAGCGTTTATTAAATCGCGATTTTTTGTCTGCCGAAACTGTACGGTGCCCTGTTCTTATCATCTTTACATGCCAATACAACTTTTTTGCATTTAATAGGTTTCAACCAGAATTTCAGAACATTTCTTCGTCATATTTTGAGTCACATTTATTTTGCCGTCTGGAAATGCTTTCAATTTGGACACGTCTAAAATTTTATCGTTTGGTAAAGGGTTAAAGAATATACAAAACATGCGTTCTGGGCTAGTATTTACCAACCGTTCTAAACTGTCGTACTCCTTTTCTAAATTTTTTTAAGTAATGCCACTTCTGATGGGCTAAACCAAATGGTTTAACCAATTAGAATGGGCGTTATTTTTTCAAAGCGGAAAATTCATGAGAATAAGACCCAAGAATGTTGTTGGTGAATATGGACTCAGATTTTAGATATGCACTGTCTGGTACTGTCGCTGTTCTTGAGCTTGGAGGTTTCAAAGGTGTGCTATCGTTTCAATTGTCAGTCGTCAGCATATGAATCATGCTGTGGTAAAAGGGGGCTAAAAGCATCTTCGTGATGCATTTTATCAAGCAAGACATCACATAATTATGGAAGCATAAAATCCACTTTGTCTAACAACCGACTGAATCATGAAGTGCAATGGTCCTTTGACATGCAGAAAATTGACCAATAGCAAAAAGTTTCGGCCCAGGTCATCCTGCGCGGACTAGGTCGATACTTCTTGCAGATACATTAAGTACCCTTTTCTCAAGGTATAGCACAAATATATTGTCATCGTTCCAGAGTTCGAAAATTTCCGTAACTAAAATTTTGTACCCTTCTAAATGTGATAATCTCCCCCGAAACTGAAAAGTGACAAGTCGGGAAGATAGCTTGGTCACTACTTCAAATAAACCCTTTAACTCTTTACCAAACGACAAAAGTTTAGATTGGTCCAAATTGAAAGTATTTGCAGACGACAAATTAAAGGTGGCTCAAATGACAATATTGGTCATTGATACGGTAGAAAACATTGTGGGAAAAGGAGAAAATGCTGGTTACCAGCATTTTCTCCTTTTCCCACAATGTTTTCAAAAGCCATCTTCCTCATGGTGGTTAAAAGTCGGGATTGTGTGGTAAAGGGTGAAAAATACGACAAGATTTGAGACCTGGATTGTGGACCACACCAGGTCAGTTTGTCAAATCTTAGGGAAAAAAAAGTCTTGTTCTCACCATAGAAGCGTAATTTTGCCCCATTCACGATGAATCTTTGTCAGAATGCTGTCTTTATGATGGTTACAAAATGAATAAATCTTTTGTACCTCGGTATGGGGTCATACGACCGAAACTTTGGTGCTGAATGTCATGTTTTGTCGCAATCTTAGAAAATCGTGCAATCTTAGAAAATATGTTCTCTTTAATATGAGCTGTGCTCTGTGAAAGGGAGCTTAATGAATCTGCGAAAAAAATCGATCCAGGTCAGGCTGACCTGGGTCTGAACTTTTTGCTATTGGTCAATTTTCTGTATGTCAAAGGACCAGTCTAGTTTATGATACAATCGGTTGTTAGACAAAATGGATTTTATGGATCTCTATTAATGTGATGTTTTGCTGGGTATGATGCGTCATGGAGGTGCATTAAGCCCCCTTTTGCCAGAGCATGGCTCATATATATATTTGAACTAGTTAAAAAAAATGTTACGCACACCAGATATAAAACTTACTGGAAAATCCACGCCATTACTTTTAAGGATTTCATTGTTATCCCGATCTTGTAGATACTTCGATCTCAGGTGAGGGCAACACGGTCCACATGGTACTCTTGATTTGCATTTTCTGACAGAAAAAGTTTGAAAAAAAAAATATCTGGGTCTTTTTCAAAGCCTTGAAATGTCCCTTTTGATACACTTAGTCCCTTAAGGTTTAAGTCTTTCTTGCTTCTTGTAGGCCTTTTCAGAAGTCCAGGGACTGTATTCACGAACTTTGCTGGACCTTTTAAAAGTACAATGTACATGTTTATTCCAGATTGTTTCCGTAATGACCGATTTGGCATACATCATAATCCTGTTAACGGAGAGTGGTGTTAACTGTCTGATTGAGTGACATAATATTTACAAAACCGTTTAATGTTAACCCCATTAGATCTTAACCTACATCTATTTATAGTTTTAACAGCTGAGGGATTATGTCTGCTAATAACACACGCTCAAGATTGTAGATTTCCATCTTTGCCGATTGCTTGTACTTTGTTTGTGGAACACTTTATTTCTGTGATCCTGAAAGGGATGCTTCGTAACAAAACTGTTTTTTAGATGAAAGATCGTGTTGATTGATAAAAGATGTTTGACCCAGAAAGGGCGAATTTAAAAAAAAAAACACATGTTTTCAGTTTAAACAAAAAACGATGCAACTTTATTCCAATGCTGTTAGAAGGAGGGTGATCTTTATATATTTTCCTCAAATGCTTAAAAAAGAAGTCAGCCATGCTCTATGAAAAGGACTTTAATGCATCTTCAAAACCTGCAGTTCGCGCAGGCTAGCATGAATCGAAACATTTTGCTACTCGTATATTTTCTTTATGTCCAAAGATCATTCTACCTCATAACTAAGTCTGTTGTGAGACAAAAATGAAAAGGATTTTTTGGATACATGATAATGTGAGGACTTGCTTGGTATAATTTATGAACAAGATTCATTAAACCATTGAACCCCTTTCCCCAGAGCGCCGTTCACGCGCTTTTCAGTCTTAAAATGGGCTCTAACGAAGTCTTATCTGTTTATTTTTTGGTCCAATCAGCAATTTAGGTGAAATCAGTCTTTTGCAGACGGCATAGATCAAAATCAGACAGCTATGTTCCTTCTATATCGGTGTTAAAATCTAGAGCGTTATCATCAACATTGACCATGGATTAGCCAAGGTTTCGTGCGAAAAAGACTGATAGAATGGGCGAGTCATTCTTAGGACATTGAAAACTATTTTAACCCTTATCCTGCTAAATAAATCGAACGGAACTTCAAAGCTGATGGTATAACCCCAATGTTTGCTCTTTCAAAAGTAGCTTTGGGGAAAGATATCTACTTATCGGACAGTGTAGATCCAAGATCAGACTGCACGTTCTGTGCAGTCTGACCTTGATCTACGCTGTTCGCAAAAGGTCAGTAAGTCGCGCTTAGCAGCTAAAGGGTTAAGTCATCGAAACTTGTGGAATACCGTGTGTCTTGGACCAATATTTTACCATATCTTTGTTTTATCATCTCAGGTAAAAGTTACAAGAAAAACGTCAAAGGAATCCGATGATCAAGTCATTAGATACCTGCAACGTGGAGAGTTCTTTGGAGAGCGCGCTTTACAAGGGTAAGTTGGTCTCTAACGAGAGCCATTCTTCAGTTATTTCCCTTGATTCCTCTCCAGTACTGCATTGGTCCTGATAAGGCGTTGTCTGCGCATGTCATATTCTTCGCAGATTGACCTGTCTGCTATGGCGCATCACTTGATAAAACATGGACATATATCAATACGCGGTGCGTCAATTTCCGCTTAAAAAATGCAGGCGAAGATGGCAATAAATAATACGTCTGTGGAAAAATGAGACCAGTCTTTCGCTACAAATATTTTAGAAGACAGAATGATTTCAAACGGGGAAAATATTCTTTTAGAATACCAACTGTTTACGGCAAATCTCTGTCAACAGTTTCCAAATATAGACATGGGGAAAACCGGGATTTGTGCAACAGACTGACAACAAAAATAACGTCCCCACCTTGCTGGGCTTATACCGGGGCTTTTTCCCAAGCTTATAGGAGCTTATGTTTATAAATGGCTGGTGCATAGGTTATATGCTAGCTAACCATGGTTGGATGAATCGCACAAGGTAGGTTTTAGAGTGTAAACATTTATTTCATTTTGAAATTCGCTGCACTGATTCCCGCCTTAAAAAGTAGTCCGGTTCTCTACCCAGAATGCCCATATCAGATAGGTGATGTATTTGAAAAATGCCACCTAGCGGAAAATAATGCCTCATAAGGAGGTTTCTTGGATTTTATCCTTGATTTTCTTACACTACACAAATATGTTCTTGCGATAATATCTCGGCCAAATCTGGTTGGAATTTTTTTTTTACAAATCTATATATACGCATTTCTCTGATGATTGACAACATAGTTTGCTTTAAATTTAGATGGGAACATATACTCATAAATCAAATATTTTTTTATCGCAACATCCCCTATGGAATCAAGGATGAAAACAAAGGAACAAAGGTAAAAGGACCAACGTCATTTGGTTACCTTTAGTCTTTATCTAGCAAGGGAGATAAACTGACTTACAGGAATGGCTCTCATTGTTCACAATATAATATAGCATTGGATAGTTTACCGTCATTGCTTTCGCGCAAATTTGGAAACCCTAGATTAATTCTGATTGTGTTTTGCAAGTTGTGTAAGAGCAGAGAGCATCACTTTATGAACGAAATCTAAAAGTAAGTGTATATGGGGGTGTATGGTGAAAATAGAACCCCATTGGTTCGAATTGGTATGATAAAAGAGTGAAGGTTTTTCATGTAAAGGTGCACTCAGAGAAACTGTTTGATCCATGCTCTGTGAAATGGGACTTAATGCATCTGCAAGAAGTATCGACTCATGTCAGCCTGCGCAGTCCGCGCAGGCTGACATGAGTCGATACTTTTTGCAATTAGTAAATTTTCTGCATATCGAAGGGCCACTCTTCCTCCAGATTTCAGTCGACGGATTTTATGTTTCCATAATTATGTGATGACTTGCTTTGTATAATGCATCACGTAGATGAATTAAACCCCTTTTTGCTAGAGTATGGCTCATTTGAATTGTAGTGCAAATTTTTTTTGTGAGAAAGGCTGGTTGACAGAAGACGCAGTACATCGACAGATACATGCCCACAGAGAGAGAGAAACAGAGACAGAGAGAGACAGAGGCAGAGAGAGAGAGACAGAGACGGAGAGAGAGAGAGTTAGAGCCAGCGACTAACACTTGGACTCACCACGCAATATCATATTGTCATCTTCACAATATCTTCCATACCTTTAAATTGTATAATATAAATTTAAGTGCAGTTTAACACCTGCATTGATTTTTTTGGCCGCTGTTGGGCCTTTAACCCTTTCCAAAACAACAATTTTATACTCTTCCAATAACTAAGTTCGAAGTTTGATATAAATAAGCTTAAAGTCTTTAATACGATAGGAAATAGAGAGGGGAAAAAGAATGAATGCCAATTATTAGAAGGTTGCTAAGCGCGACTCAAAGACGTTTTGCAGACGGTATAGATCAAGATCAGACTGCACAGAACGTGCAGTATGATCTTTGCTCTACACTGTCCGATAAGGAAGTATTTTTCCCTCAAACAATACCTATGAAATAGCAAAATCTGGATTCTTACTATCGCATTGAAATTTTATTTCACTTATTTAGCAGGTAAAGGGTTAAAATAGCAATAAATGGTTTTTACTATTGAGTGGAAAGTTTTGTTTCATTTATTTAGCAGCTAAGGGTTAAAACGGGAGGTTTTTAGTTACGGGTTGATATCACTGCTGTAATCGTAATCTTGTTCGCCTAAGTGGATGTAGATAGGCAAACAACGGCAAAAATATTACCGGAATAAAACAGCAATATAACCCCTAGTGCAGTGATAAGACTGTATAGTATGTCATAACGTTTCCAGATTGTTGCAGTAATTCTTCCGTTTGATGTTTGATAAAGCCAGTCGCTTTTTATTTCGATTCATGACGTAAGGATAACGTGCATCTTTGCAAGCCATGAGTGCCGCTACACTACTCTGCTCCATTTATCAAAAAAAAAAATGGCGTGGTGCGCGAAATAAATGATTGTTTGTTTATTTGAATAGTGTTTCACGTCGGTCGGCGGCCATTGCACCTATCCATGCTTTCCTGGAGTTCTTATCAGTACTTTCCAACCCACTGGCTGCTTTTGCACATAACCACGAACGAAAGTGAGTGAGGAATGAATCCTGTTACAATGATTGTAATCAGACCTTGGAAAGAAATTTACTGAGCTGGGGACTCGAACCAGGGACCCCATGATTTCAAGTCCTGTACGCTATCGAGTGCACTACCGGGTTAGGCAAAAAATAAAGGAACTATTGACATGTTCAGTCAAGTATATACCACTCGCTATTGCGGTTTCAATGTTGAACCTGGCTGGAATATAAATCTGGGTACGTATTCACAAATCATTCTAAATTCTTAACCTGCTATATAAATTAAATGCAACTTTCAAGCCAATAGTAAAAACCCAAATACTGTTATTTCGAAGTTATTTTTGGGGAAAGATATATCTCCTTACTGAACAGTGTAGATCCAAGATCAGACTGCACGTTTTGTACAGTCTGATCTTGATCATAAAATGTCCGCGAAAGGTCCATGAGTCGCGCCCAGCAGCCTAATGGTTAAAAAAATATTCTTGGTCTAATTATGTGTTTTAAAAGGAACACAACCATTTGGTTCGCCAGTCAGCGGATGTGTTACTTTCAAATTTGGAAAATTTTTGAGAATAAGTCTAAGAATGTTCTTAAGAATGGTTGTTGAGTACGGACCAAGAGCGGACAGTGTATATCTATTATCAGAGTTTGTTTTTTACGTACACTGTCCGCAAAACCAAATAAAATCCCTCCCACACTACATAATTTGGACTTGTCCAAACCAAAACATTTCCGAGGACAAACTGAATGAAGCTCAAATGGTGAAAAATTGTCTGTGAAAGGGTTGGAAAAATTATTGCTGGTTACCGGCATTTTCTCCTTTTCTCACAATTTTTTGCATAGCTTTGTAAAACTTATTAGTCTTTGATAACTATTCATTGATCCAGATTCGGTGAACTAAATAGGCCGTTTGTTTGACACTTTCCCCTCATGCTCTATTTAACACAATGAAAAGAAAAGAATTTTAAGAGCATTGTGGAGAGGAGTGAAATTGCTCGAAAAGATCGATTTCACATTTTCCCGCAGTGTTCTTCCATAAAATCAATAATTTATGATCATATTTCAACTAGTTTGTTTAAACACATAACTTTATCTGGATCTCTGAAAAGTACATGTATTTTTATTAACTCTTATTCTGCGATTTGTCACCTTTGCGAGCAGTGAATTCCAAAATCAATCTACACTCGAATCTTGGTCTGCACTGTTCGCAGAGAAACTCGAGATTATTTGGTAAATGGTTAAGATGCCCTTACCCTCTTTAACTCTTTCGGCGCCAAATAAGCAAACTTGGCTTCTTTTGATGGCTGTAACTACAATCCACTGAGTCTCCGGAAGAATCATATCCTATAGGCTTGACCAAACAAGCGGAGGGCATAGATCAAAGATCAGACTGCACGTTTGTGCAGTCTGATCTTGATATATGCCGTCCGCAAAAGTCCACGTTTTCGCCTATGGCGCTGAAAGGGTTAAGATTTAGAACTCCTGTTACTGTTGACATTTATTGCAATACAGCGCGATGTACTAGTAATGAAAGGGCGTATTTACGCCACTCAGAAATTTGCAAGTCTGTCAATAATGATACAAAGTAAGATAATTTTGCAGTTGGCGAGACGAAATCAACTAAAGTCTATACCTGACAACATCATTTTAGACTTGTCCAAACCCATAGCATTTTCAGACGACAAATTGATCTCTTTGATGTCTTTGATAGGGTTTGAAACAATGTGAGAAAAGGAGAAAATGCTGGTTACCAGCATTTTCTCGTTTTCCTGCATTGTTTCCAAAAGCATTTTTCTTAATGTTCGTTAAAACTGGGGACCGTCAGGTGAAGACTTAAGACGAGTTACAACAACTGTTTATGAATCAGTAATAACTGTTCGGGCAGTTTTTTCAATTTTTCACAAGACAATCGTAAAAAAATCGATTGTCAAAACGATACGTTTCAAGTCTTTTAGGCATTGTAAAGGTGAAAAAATATGGCTGTATGGGATGATTGCATCAGAGAACTAAATGAAAGAGAACAAAAAACATGGCACTTGACTTGGCTGTGTATTGGGCGAGGGGCTGGCGAAACCATAAACTTTGAAATACCCCCAAAATAGTTGGAGTGGTGGAGCACATCAGTGAATTTGTTGTGCCTGTCCGTGAGAATTACTTACATCTATCTAGCTGGTTTTGTATTACATAAGTTTTCTTTGTTGTGGATAAATTTGTTGAGTGGCGTGAAAAAATTAATGTCGAATCTTTATTTAAAATGTGTTACTTACGCTGACAAACAAAAACAGCCGAAATAGCTCAAGTGATGGTGCGTGAGACTTGTAAGTGACAAATCTCGGCACACTTGGAAGTGTGGGTTGGATCCCCGCGGCTGGCCATTAAAAAAATTCTAAAAGTTTTCCTGATGAGATGTTACACCTAGATCCCATGTGACGGTGCTATTCACTGAGCACATTAAAGTGCAAGGCGGAACTGAGGTTGGGTTTCGTCCTGTATCTTGCGCTATTCCCCGAAACATAACTAACAGGCTTCTGGAGGCGTTGCCCATATGTGCAAACCGATGGCGACGATAAATAAACGCAAGTTAATCAATCAAATCTACCAAAAAATGGTTTGGGCGGTGGGACACACAGGTGCGCCGACACCTGTGATAGTGAAATAGTTATGACTCTGAATTGCATGTTTACGCCAGTGTGTTACTAGTAAATTGCCTTTGTAAAGGGAGGATCGTTGTCAAGCTTCTATTTAACTCTTTACCAAACGACACAATTTTAGACTAGTCCAAATTGAAAGCATTTGCAGACGACAAATTAAAGGTTGCCCTAGTGATGAAATTTGTGATTGACAGATTAGAAAACATTGTGGGAAAAGGAGAAAATGCTGGTTTCAAAAGTCCTCTTTCTCGAGGTTATTATATGTTGGGATTGTGTGGTAAAGGGTTAAAGCATATCTGACCCTTTGCCAAACAATCCCTTGTTTTAACGACCCTGGGGTAAAAGGCTATTGGAAACATAGTAGGATAAGGAGAGAATGCTGGTTACGAGTTAAATATCCTTTGCTACAATGTTAAAAAAAATGGTCTCTAGCAAGACAAGACAAGCAAAGAAGTTAAATGTAGGTTTTGTATTCACACATTTGATGCTTAAAAAAATAGGTAAAAGTAAGCGGTTTTTTTTTTCAAGATTTTTTTTGTCTGTGGAGCAAAGGATGCGGTTTTAGCACGTTCGTGTTAATATATAGTCTTTCAAAATATTCAACATGAAATAAAATTCGTGGAACTACATATTTCAACTGTATCTGAAAGCATGATTCAGCATACCTTTTTTATCACATCCTGGTGATAAAATGTTTGTTACAGAATGCAGATGCCGACTTTCAACCCTTACTGTGCCTATTACAAATGTATTTGCTCTTGCGTACATAGAAGATCAAGATCAGACTGCACAGAACTTGCAGTCTTATATCGAATCTACACTGTCCGCTATACATTAGACAATCTGGCCAGTCGTTGCCTTGATTTTGCAAGTATAACGGTTCTATACCATATTGGAAATGTTCATTTTGTTTGTGTAGCACTCTAAGAGTGAACATTATGCTTGATTATCATTGTGCATGCTCACGTGGATTGATTTATGGAGAATTGAAACGCTGAAAATATCTTTAACCCTTATCCTGCTGAATAAAAGAAATGAAAATTTCAAGCCGATAGTATAAGCCCAAAACTTTCCTGTTTCAAGGGGATTTTTGGAGGAAAGATATCTCCTTACCGGGCAGTGTAGATCAAAGATCAGACTGCACGTTCTGTGCAGTCTGATCTTGATCTACGCTGTCCGCAAAAGGTCAGTGAGTCGCGATAAGCAGCCTGAGGGTTAACTTTTTCAGCACCAAGTATAGAACCATTCTGTCTCATGATTCAGTCGGTTGTCAGACAAAACGGATTTTACGGATCAAAATTATCTGATGACTTGTTTGGTATACAAGTTTGGTGACCTGGTGGTTGCGAGTTCGATACCCGTTTGAGGCAAACTTTCCTTCGGGCGATTTTTCGCCTCTCACTTCTGATGCATGTGAGAAAAGTAGCCAGTGGCTTTGGAAAGAAAGTTGTGTCAGTGCTGGTGTGAGAGAGCCAGGAAACACATGGGTGGGTCACTGACCGCCATGATATGACCTGGGCTGTTAAAATGGCGTTTAACTCCAATACAAACAAACACACTTGTATACTAGCCATGGTCTGGCAATCCGGGATTATTGCATCTCCACAATCCATTCTACCAACCAAGTCATCACATAATTATGGATCCAAAAAATCCATTTTGTCTGACAACCGACTGTATCATGAGATAGAATGGTCCTCGAAGAAGCAAAAAATTTACAAATAGCAAAAAAATTCGTCTCATGCCAGCCTTTGCGGACTGCGCAGGCTGACATGAATCGATACTTTTTGCTGATTCATTAACCATTTGGCTGCTAAGCGTGACTCCAGGACCTCTTGCGGACAGTGTAGATCAAGATCAGACTTCACAGAACGTGCAGTCTGATCTTGGATCAACAATGTCCGATAAGGATAAGGAGGTATTTCCCCAACCCCCATAATCATGAAATACCAACATTTTGGTTTTTACTAACGGTTTGAACGTTTCATTTAAGTTATTTAGCAGGATAGGAGTTAAATCCCCATTTTTACAGAGCATGGCCTATATATGGCGTGCAACACACGAAAAGGGGCCTTCGGACATATGTGTAAAAGTATGTCATCCCAGATCAGCCTGTGCAGTCTGTGACTAATCCGAGACGACGCTTCCTGTTTTGTGCGATTTTCTGTTTCAAGAAATTTTCTACTGTATGAAAAAATCTTATATAGTCGTAAAGTGCCCACTCGAGACGACACTTTCCGCAAATGTCCGAAGTCTCATTTGGCATGTTGCGGGCCATATGTACTCGACCTCTTTCGGCGACTGAAAATACACTTTACTGGAACTCAGAATGATTCTTTACTCATATAAGCTTGATCAGACTGCACGTTCTGTGCAGTCTGATCTGAAACCATGTCGTCCGCAAAAGCCTCTGTTTTCACCTATGGCGCCGAAAGGGTAAACCTTACACCAGACGAAAAAACGAAAAATGAAGTGTGCCTCAAATGATAGTACATGTATTTGATTTTGAAAATATTTGATTTAGAAATTTCTTTTTAACACAGTCTAATCTAAAGCCTCTCTCTCAGTGTCTTAACCCTTATCCTGCTAAGTCAAATGAAGATTTCAAGCCGATAGTAAAAACCACAATAAAGCCACTTCAACCTGAGCTTTTGGAGGAAAAAAATCTTCATATCGGACAGCCTAGATTCAAGATCAGATTGCACGTTCTGTGCAGTTTGATGTTGATCTACACTGTCCGCTAAAGGTCAGTGAGTCGCGCTTAGCAGCCTGAGGGTTAACATGTTGTGTATCAAAGCAAACTCGTTACACAAATAGCCGGTTCGTTTGGGCTCTGCTAAGAAGAGAATGCTATTCACAGAAGCGATTAGAATAGAAAGTCAATCGAACGAATTTAGAATCATTCAACATGGCGGCTTTTTACAACAAACTGCTGTTGTTTATAGAAGAATGGCTATTTGATGAGAATGACGCTAGCTTGTTCTGTCTAAACAGGCCTGGAACAATCCCCAAAATAGCAGCTTTGTATTCATCAGTGTAAGTCGAATAAGTGATAAAAATATATATACTTTTTATACCAATTCGAACCCAAGACATTTCGCTCCTAAAAATTCTGAGGGCGAATCAAGACATGCGGAGGAATTAATCAGTATTTACCGTATATTTACCACCGCAAACTGGATACTGAGCAAGAGCAATCTTTTCAGCAAGTAAAAACACGAATATTTGCACATGACAACAAAAAAACAAATGTTAAATGAAAAGAGACCATTCTTCAACTCACGTTTCGTTGGCCGCTTCCGCCATTTTGTTTCGAATCTCTGCCGGCTCTTCCAAATATCGAGTGGAAGAGACGGCAGAGCTTCTAAAAGCGGAAGACGCCCAATCGAACGCACCGGAATATCTCCTCCAATTCTGGCAGCTCTACCGTTGGCCCAAACGAACCGGCTAAAAGAATTTGTTTGTTCAAGGTTCAACGCCGTTTTCTCGCGCCAACCAGTGTAACTATCCATAGTGTCCTCGAGTTTCTATTGCCAGTGCTTCGCAGAATCTTCTTTTCAAATCAAAATCTGCTTTCCCATATAAACATTGTTAAACAATATGTTCAGCCGTCAGAGAACCTACTCGAGTAGCTCAGTGGTTAGTGTATCTAACTCGCGACCTGGTGGTTGCCGGTTCGATACCCGGTTGCGACAAACTTTCTTTCCGGCGATTATTCGCCTCTCACCTCTGATGCACGTGGGAAAAGTAGTCAGTGGCTTGGACAAAAAATTGTGTCAGTATTGGTGTGAGAAGGCCAGGAAACACATGCGTAGGTGCACTGACCGCCGAAACATGACCTTATCTGTTAAAACAGCCTTAAACTTCGATACCAACAAATCAGCCGTCAGCCGTCATCAATCCTTTGAATAGAACCTGCCACCCTTTGGTTTCAAATCCTGTGCGTTACAGAGTTAGCGACCGAGCCCGGCATATTATAACACACTCTACAACTCTTTACTGTCTTTCACTCGACAGCTTTTGAACACATGACGGCAATCCGGAAAATGTAGACGATTTTTTTTTTAATTCAGGAGGTCGGCAACATTGCTTGGTTGCAAGAGTCGTTTGAAACTTTCGAAAGTCAGGGAACAAAGTAAAATAATTTCTGGACTCATCTTAACCCTTTCCCAAACAAGCCCTGGTTTTTACGTGTCTGCAGGACAAGTCTTTTGAAAACACAGTGGGAAAAGGAGAAATTGCTCGTAACGAGCAATTTCTCCTTTTCCCACAGTGTTTTCTACCCTTTTGGAGAACTTTCTGCCATTTTCATCAAATTTAAAATTGTAGTCTGCAAACTCTTTTAATTTGGACCAGTCTAAAATGTGTCGTTTGGGTTAACCCATGACAAGGTTGCTTTTACCGTTGTCGGATAAACATTCTTTCGAATTTTCCCCTATTTCGTTACACACGAATGTGTGATTATATACGATATAGAGGCGATGCGCAAATGTGCTATTTTTAGTAACAGCGTTCGATGATCGACCAATGAAAAATTCGGTGTTCCGTGATAGAGCAATGAAGCTTCAAAGGCCTGTGTGGTCTTATTGTACAATTAGAAAGTAACCATTTTGGTTTAGCCAATCAGAAGTCGTGTTGCTGTCAAATGTAGAAAATTCTGTAGAATAGCACAAAGATAAGAATGGTTGGTGAATACGGACCATGAACTTTGAGATCCTTTTATAACAATGAAAAAAAAAGTCAACCCGAACGTTCTTGCAACTTGATATTTGGTACGAACAACTCGATTGTCCCATTTTTTTCCAGCCCCTAACTATATGAAATTGATCTCTTTTTAGGCGGCTGAAATTTGGAAGGGCTCTTGTTTCCTCGGCTTGTCTTAACAAGCGGACGGCATGGATCCAAGATTAGACTGCACGTTCCGTACAATCTGACCTTCATCTATGGCGTCTGAAAAAAAACTTCTATTTTCGCTTTTGGCACAGAAAGGATTAAACACTTCTAACATCAGATTAAATTTGTAAATCCTAACAAAAATTGTTTCCTTTGATTTATTTTAACTGTGGGCGATAAAACTAAAAGCTTGATGAATTGTTTTTTTAAGTAATATTTCAAGTTTCAAATGAAGTTCTAAAATAAAACAGAAAGCCATAAAGCCAGGCAACGGACTGCCATAGTTTTGAACGGTGTGAAAATTGGAGAAACGAAGATATTGAGGCACCGTTACGAAAAGGCTCTGATGCAAAAAACACGCACGTGCCTCCTCTTTCTTTCTGTCCATTCCTCCCTTTTGCATAAACCCAAGGATATCGTATCGCACACTGTTTTACGAGGGGCGTGATGGTCTATATGAATCTCTTTTTTACAGCATTCGTGTCATTGTAACTATCGCTTCTGTTTTATGTATAAATTATATAAAACATACTGCCTTATCGATGGATGGTATCACCAGGTCAAGGTCACTGTGGCAAAGGTGAAGGACCTGTAATAAATGTTTTTTATGACGTGGCCTGTTTGATAAGTTAACGTTTTGCATTGATAATGCAGTTTTGCTTTGCAAGCGAATTAACCCTTAGACTGCTAAGTGCAACTCGCTGACCTTTTGCGGACAGTGTAGATCAAGATCAGACCGCACAAAACGTTAATTCTGATCTTTGATCTACACTGTCCGATAGGGAGATATTTTTCTCCAAAGAATAAGTTTGAAATAGCATTATTCGGGTTTATATTATCGGCTTGAAAGTTTTATTCAACTTATGTAGCAGGATAATGGTTAATCTACTGGCTCTTCTAGATAATTCAAAAACTTGAGCTCTTGCAGTCAGGACCCGTGTTTACCGACCACTCTAGATGGCACCTTTAGTCTAATTCCACATTGAAAAAGTAGCACAATGTCTGATTTGGCTGATCTATTTAGTTAAGCCCAACTGTGTAACTTTGAAATTTAGCAGAAGTTTTAGTGTTATGATACGAATTTGATAAGCATTTAGGTATGGTGGCGGAATACGGCACCAATACATGTTTACTATAAAACTTAAAACAGAACTAACTTATTAGTTTCTGTAGGGGATTTCTTCCTGTTTGACCCACTACTTTTCAAAACATTGATGGAAAAGAAATTGCTTGTATGTTGGAAAAGAAATTGCTTGTAATGAATTGAAATCAAAAACCCTGGTTCGATCCCCGATGGTGGCACTGGGGCACGTTGGAGCTTCGTTTGACTCGACACTGCAGAGCTCCAAGCCAGTACAGGTGATACCAAGGAAGTATATCAGAAAAAGAGCAATCGCTGTAATGGTGTCGATTCGTCATGATTACCATTAGTATTTACTAGTCATTGTATAAACACGTTATTTTCCATTTTACATATCTAGCGAAGATCCTTCGTATGTCATCCTCACTTTATATTATTGTTTCCTATGTAACAGAGAGAGAGAGGGAGAGAGACCTTGACAAATGTTTTGTTATATACAGCATGTAATTTTGACTATGTACACTTGTACTCGTCTAATAAAATATCTGTTCCGTTCTGTTCTGTTCTGTTCCGTAATATTACTGAAATTTGGTTGAGAGAGGGGCAAAACACTACGCAAAAAAGCAATTATTTTAAAAGAAAATTTGTACAGTAATTTGTGAAAAGACATAGGTAAAAATGAGGAACAAAAAAACCTGTTGCTTGGCACTTTGACATCGTAACATTTCTGATAGTCGAAGCGCGGCCGATAAAGATTCCACTCTATCAGTTCTGCCATGATATATAATTTATCTGCTATCGGGGGAGCTTGTTAACCCATCAGCGTCATAGGCGAAAAGAGGATTTTTGCCGACGGTATCGATCAAGATCAGACTGCACAGAACGTGCAGTCTGATCTTGGATCTATACCGTCCGCCTGTTTGGTCAAGCCTTTAACCCTTTCCCAAACGACAAATTCTGGACTGGTCCAAATTGAAAGAGTTTGCAGACGACAATTTTAAATTTGATGAAAATGGCAGAAAGGTCTCGAAAAGGGTAGAAAACACTGTGGGAAAAGGAGAAATTGCTCGTTACGAGCAATTTCTCCTTTTCCCACAGTGTTTTTAAAAGACTTGTACTGCAGACACGTGAAAACCAGGGCTTGTTTGGGAAAGGGTTTAAGGTTAAAATCTGTCTGGGTTTCAGTGAATTGTATTTTCAGCCGTCGAAAGAGGTCGATTTTATATGAGCCATACTCTGGCAAAAGGGGCTTAATGCGCCTTCGTGATGCAGTATACTATCTGAGTCATCACATAATTAGGAATACATAAAATCCCTTTTTTTTCTAACAGTCTACTGGATCTGGAGGGAGAATGGGCCTTTGACATACAGAAAATGGACCAAAAGCAAAAAGTTTCGGTCCAGGTCAGCCTGCGCGGATTGCGCAGGCTGACCTGGGTCGATACTTTTTGCAATTGCATTAAACTCCCTTTTCGACAGAGCATGGCTTACAAAATTGGTGCTGAAAGATTGAAGCCGCAACGGGATTTCTGATATTCGGATGATACCAGCTTTTTTCAGTCAATTAACGATCGCTGATCCGATAATCTGCTATTATAATCTGTAATAACATCTTCACCGCTGTTACTTGTCAGTCTTTAACCCTTTGAGCTTCAACCACAGACTCTAGTTGCTTTTCCAGACAGTGTATGTCAAAGATCAATCTGCAAAAAACGTGCAGTCTGATCAATGATAAACACTGTCTGTGATTTTTTCACCTATTATTTTCTGGCAAACAAACAACCTTTAGATATTATTCGTTGGGTCCCTTTTCCTTCCTGTGAAGGTCTGTTTTGTTTATCTTGCGGTCTAAATATCAGGAACAACCAGCAACTTGTTCCCTACGGAATCACAATGATAAATAGATTCCGTGAACCCTTTAATCCATGGACGAAAACAGCAGCTTTTGCGGACGGCATAGATCAAGATCAAACCGCACAGAACGCACAGTCTGATCTTGGACCTATGTTGTCCGCTTTTTTAGTCAAGCCTATAAGATAAAACATTTTCAGAGTTTCTGTGGATTTTATTTATAACCATCGGAAGAGTTCGAGATTCAGATATGTTTGGCGCTGACAGAGTTAAACAGCTTGCTCTACGCTGTTTGTGGTCGCACTGACCTGATAGTCTTCGAATGTCGGCCAGTGACTCAGAATTGTTAACAGGTTGCCCTCGAAATAGTTTTTTACCTGCAAGGAACTTTTCGCGTTTTCTTGTGGACTACTTTTGGTACACAATGTGGCAAATAAAAGTATGGTCGTCAAGAGCAATTTTTCCTTTAATCAAAATAGTGTCTGATGTAATTAGATATTGATCATTATTTAGTCCATACTGTAGATTATCCATCTGTTACAATGTGTGTTTTCAAAGTCGTCTGCTTCAAATAGGTTTTTGGAGGTAATGAGCTAAATGCGGGCCATTCTTCAGTTATTTCCCTTGATTCCTCTCTAGTACTACATTGGTCCTGATGAGGGGTTTACTTTGTTTTCATCCTTGATTTTCTTGCGCTATACAGATATGTTCCTGAGATTATATCCCAACTAAATCTTGTCAGATTGTTATACAAATTGATTATACGCTTTTCTCAAATGATTGTGAACAGAATTTGCATTGAAATTACACAAAGTCCTCACATATATATCATAAATTGAATTATATTTATTGCAACATTCCTAAAAGAATCAAGGATAAAAACAAAAGAATACAGGTCTGTTATTTGGTTACCTTTTGTCTTTATCTGGCAGGGAGGTAATTTTACTCACAGGTATGGTCCCCATTGTGCATTATTTTTTTAACTTTTGTTCAGTACACATTTTGTGTTGAGCTGTTTGTGTCTCTGTGTCAGTTCGTCAATGTTTTTGTACTTTATCACTGTAAAATCTAGATCTGTATGATATTTCTGTACTTATCTATTATTCTTGATATTCTTTTATCTCTCATTTTTTTCCTTATATTTTACAGAGAAGATATCCGTACAGCCAGTATTGTAGCCTCTGACCCGGAAGGAGTTGACTGTCTCGTCATTGACAGAGAGTAAGTCACGCCAATATATTTTTAGCAATGCATGGTTCCGATGATTCTCGACGGTAACTGTCCTTCATCTCTTCACTAAACGACAGAATTTTAGACTCAGCCAAATTGAAAGCAGTTGCAGAAGAAAACCTAGAGTAACCAGTATTTTCTCCGTTTGTCACGGTGTTTTCAAACGGCTTCTGCTTCAGGATCGTTAAAACTCTGGATCGTGTGGTAAATGGTTAACATATATCAGAACAACTTTTTTCAGTCCATTCCTTGAAATTCGCCTTCTTTAAAAAAGCGTCTACATAATTATGGCGTAAACTTTTGTCCAGTAAAAGTGTCCTGAAAACATTTTAGTCGAACTATCCATGTGAAAACATTCTGGTATAAAGTTTAGTTTCGCACCACGACCAATATCGCCTTATGAATTTTAGCTCAGTTGTATTCGAAGAAAACGTCTAGATATTGTTATGCATTGAGGCAGCATCATATAGGTAGAGCATCAGCTTCTCACTTTCGAGGTTCTGGGTTCTGGGTTCGAATCGCACGATCAATCTTTTGAAGCATTTGCATTATATAGGCACCAAACATGAACCCGTATTCCCCAACCATTCTTGAAACGTTCTTCGTCTGACTGTCAAGAACTTTTTACTATCTCCAAAGTAACACAATTCCTAAGTTGCTCAACAAAATGGTTCAGCTAGTCATAAATTGCGTTACTTTCTGTATGTAGAATAAGACTAAGAATGCAAGACAGGCTGGTCGATGAATACAAGTCAGGGTCCGTATCCACCAACTATTCTTCAGAACATTCTTAGTCTTATTGTAAAGAGTTTTCTAAATTTGAAAGTAACACAACTTCTGATTGACTAAACCAAATGGTTTAGCCAATCATAAGTTTTGTTACTTTCTAAATCTTAAATTAGACCAAGAATATTCTTAAGAATAGTTGGTGAATACGGGGTCCATATTCACCTACCCTTATCAAGAACATTCTTAGTTTTATGCTCCAGATTTTTCCAGATTTAAAAGCAGCACAACTTCTGATAAGCTAAACCATTTGCTTTAGCCAATCAGAAGTTGTGTTACTTTTAAATTTAGAAAATTCTTGAAAATAATCTTAGATTGTTCTTAAGAATAGTTGCTGAGCCCGGCTTCGGTGAAATCCACTCAGAAATATTTTATCATAGGGGCTTGAGGAGACAAGCAGATTGTAAAGAACCAAGTTCAGATTGCACTTTCTGTGCAGACTGACCTTGATGTATGCCGTCCTTAAAAACCCTTAATTTCACCTAAGGCGCTGACAGGATTGAGATTTTTGTTTCATGATCAATGTAATGTAGATAAGTTTAAACTTTATTACAGTAAATGTGATGAACGTCTTAATGAGTGAGATTAACAAGTAATTTAAGAAAATGATATTACTCTCGAAGATCAATGAAAAATCGTAGGTATCATGAGCTACAAATAGACTTTAAGAACACATTACATAACTTTGTAAATAAGTTTCGCCGGCGCACATGAAAGTCTAAACATAAAGGCGAGCAGCACACACACACACTCAAAATCAATACAATGGCTCCCAACTTACCCCTTTAAGTCCTATGTCCTCTTTGATGAAAAAAAGAAATTGGGTTACCAGATTAAAGTAACCTGTTTAATTGGTAGACAGTAGTTTCAGAGAAGACATCAGAACGTTATTTTTTTCACTGAAGTCTTGATCATAGGCCACTGAAGCTCCATTGGTCTATTACGGGATAGCGAAATTTACCTTATCAGACACCGTTACTATAAATAGCACATTGGCTATTATTATTATTATACACAAAATAGAGGGAGTCGCTAATGTGCTATTTATAGTAACGGTGTAAATTAAAATTTAGTATTCCGTAATATACGAGCGATGCACCAATCTGCAGAAGTGTTCGATAATCGACCAAGGAAAATTTTAGTGTTCCGTGATAGACCAATGGAGCTTCAAAGGCCCATGCTTTGATTAATAGGATAATTACGGAAAACCTTTGTGCATATTTCGAGTCAAGGCCCGAAATATGGTAATGAGATGTGAGGGAGTTTGCATACTTCATGGATGTCTTACAGAAAATTGGATCCTGAACGTTTCTTTTTTTACCTACATATATTACCATTTCCCGGTTCGATGCTGCTTGTAAATATCATGTTTGATTATTCGTTTACTTCCTAGTACTTGTGCGGATCTCTCCGCATTCCCCTTTTACATGTATTTATCATGGGCTATTTTTATAACGGAATCTCCGTAAAACAAAAGCGTACCTCATCAGTTTGTTATTACGGATTTCTTCGATTTTTCCCCAGTTAATCTTGATGATATTTTGCCCTCTTTAACAAAATTGGAGCAAGGGGGGGGGGGGGGGGGGGGGGGGAGAGAAGAGGGCACGGGGCTTTAAAATGCTTAATAAAGTCAAATGAAAATCACAGCCAACGTGAACAAAAAAAAAAGTCATGTATTGCAATTTCAAAATGCTTTTCACCGGATAGATCTCACCCCTCATAAGGATGACAAATTGCTTTAGCTAGTAAACCATTTCTGTGCATGCTATTTAGACTTGCCATTTATTACTGTATGTGATACACAATTGTGTATAATATGAAGGAAGCAAAAATTATTTTGGAGATGATTTTGGTCTAGAAACAAACAATGACAATGCCGAAAACTTTATTGAATAAAGGCCATCGGCACATAACAAATACAAAAAGGTACATTTTGTATACAACACAGCGAGTACATAGTATTATTTAAATATTTTGGAGCAAAATGTTTCATTTATAAATATAAATATTGTAATCTTTACTTCGCTATTCGAGGCATTTTAGTTTCTCTTTTGAAAAGCATAGAATAAATACGATGCCAAGAACTTATTAGTTTTTCATTTTTTAAGAATATTAGTATATAAAATTTATTGAGATTTGGATTTATGAAAAAAGGCAAGTGTAGAAGACGAAGTTCAGAATAATGATTACAACACAAAAGAAAATGATTCATAGGATAATGTTTCTAAAAGCGGTTTATTTATCTGGTCATCGTTAAAAAAAAGGCCACATCATAAAGCATACGAGTACATATGAACCCTGCTCTGTGAAAAGGGGATTTAATGTTCCTGCGAAAAGAATCTACCATGTCGGCCTGCGCAGTCCGCGCAGGCCGACATGAATAGGAACCTTTTGCTTTTGGTTAGTTTTCTTCATGCCCGAAGTCTTAGTCTACTACTCATGATTCAATCGGTTGTTAAACAAAATGGATTTTATGAATCCATAATTGTATGATGACTTGCTTGGTATAATGTACCACAAAAATGTATTAAACCCCCTTTTGCCAGAACACGGATCATATGTGTCGTAATATACCGCCTGATCCCAGTCTTTTTGCAGGGCACCTGTTTTATAGAAAGATTTTCTATTTAGAACCAAAACGTAATTATATAGATATCAGTCTTCATTACGCTGTGGTTTTTTTTTTTCGCGCAGAAAAAGGAACGTTTCAGCATTTTACTTCAAATCAATTTCTTACGTGATTGAATTTTTTCCTCGTTCTTGATTACTACTTGATGATTTATCTAGAAACATTAATGTTTCAATTAGCCAAGTCGATTAATTTAAGGTACCTCCCATAAAACCAAAAGAAATTACACAACAAAAAATTCCAATGAAAATTAACGCGGCACCTAACACATGTGCAATATTTAAAACAAAAAAACTAGTCTGTGTTTAGAAGCTCTTAAATTTTATATTGCCTTTGATATGTGTCTGTGTATTAATTTTCGCATGAAACAAATATCAGAAGTTGGACCCGATTCCCCCGTTATTGTTAAAGAACTACTAAAGCTGTTTCAACATAGGTGGAAATCAAGAAAACTGCTCTGATAGTAAAAAAGGCTCAGTTAATTATGATATTTTTCTCTAATAGTATGAGAGATAGAGGAATAGGCCAACAGGAGGGTATTATGTTAAAAGATTTACTTAATGGCCTACTAGGAGCAAAAGGCAAACAGTTCAGGAGTCAAAATGCAGAAAATTTAAATTAAAATGAATCTGACAGTGAGTAACAGTACATTCTGTCAAAGTTCCAGTCGCTTGCAAAACTGAGTTGTATAACTGGTATCAAAGCTGCCAACTGTTATGCTATTATTTGCATGGAATGAATGAATGATTCAAACCAAAATTGGGGCATAATAATAGTATTAGAAATTATTGATATGATGTAAAATCATACACACATGTGAACCATGCTCTGTGAAATGGGGGCTTAATGCATCTGCATAAAGTATCGACTCAGGTCAGCCTGCGCAGACTGCGCTGGCTGACCTGAGCCGAAACTTTTTTGCTTTTGGTAAATTTTCTGCAAGTCCAAGGAACATGCTACCTCAGGATTCAGCCATTTGTATTTTTATGGATCCATAATTATATGATGACTTGCTTAGTCTAATACAGCACGAAGATGTATTAACCCTTTCCCAAACGACAAATTTTGGACTGGTCCAAATTGAAAGAGTTTGCAGACGACAATTTTAAATTTGATGAAAATGGCAGAAAGGTCTCAAAAAAGGGTAGAAAACACTGTGGGAAAAGGAGAAATTGCTCGTTACGAGCAATTTCTCCTTTTTCCACAGTGTTTTCAAAAGACTTGTACTGCAGACACGTGAAAACCAGGGCTTGTTTGGGAAAGGGTTAAGCCCTCTTATGCCAGAGCATGGCTCATGTATACTGAACTCAGATTTCAGACATTGTAGACAAAGATACTGGGAGAACGTAAGGAGTAAATGTTTTACATGGTTAAGTAAAATGATTATACTCATGCTGTTGTTTTATTTTAAAGGTCGTACTCACAGCTGATAGGAAACCTCGATGATCTGCACTTATCCTACGACGATGAGGAAATCGTTACCGGGTAAAGCCGTCCTTCTTTTTCGCTCTGTCACCTCTTATTGCCTTTATATCTTACTATTCAAGCTCTTATCTCCCTTTATTCATGGCTCACATAATGCAAATGAGTGCAGCTAGCACAGAGTGTTGGAGGTATTGGTACGTATTTAACATCTGAGGTTAAATTTTGCACCACTGAACTCCTGAAATGGACCTTTCCAACTTGGAGAACCAGTCGAGAATATTGCTGTTTTGAGGCAGCTTTGGCCAGAATACCGGTATGTAACAATAAGCGAACAGTGTACATCCAAGATCAGACTACACGTCCTTTGCTGTAGGATCTTGATCTGCGCTGTCTGCAAAAGCCACCTAAGCCGAGTAGGGCTCTCTACGGTTTTAAAGCATTTCTATTAAACCTCGGATCCCTTAAGTTTTTGTCCGCACTAACAAGGTGATGGTGACAAATTTTTGTTCCGTTTGTTACTTGAGTTGTGTTTTTGTTTTGGTTGTTGGTCTAAAGGCATATAAACTGTATTTCTAAAACCTTACTTCAGTTTATTTTGTACTACACTGAGAATGTTTTCGTCTGAAAATAAGACAAATGTCACCAGTAAACATTCTGAAATTTGCATTTATTATGCCAATGGCATCATGATTCTAACATCTCTTAGCCATATACTGCAACGTATTTCCAGTTTTTAGTATTTTTGTCAAGTATAACAGCATAAATATCCGAATATCATTCTACATGAACGTATATGTTTACCTTTTCATTACAGTGTCGATGCAGATTTCGCCAAATTAAAACTCGGGGACCTCAGTATAGTGACCACGCTAGGTGTTGGTGGTTTTGGCAGGGTAGAACTGGTAGGTTGGAATATTCTTATCTTCCCTCAAGACATGGCTCTTCAGTGGCTCAATGGCCAAGAAGTTTGAGTTATAATCAAGGGATCCTAGTTCGAATCCCATTAAGAGGTCTATACATGTCGGAATGTCCTTGGACAAGATTATTTCGAACAGGGTCCATATTCCCCGACCATTCTTAATTTCGCACTGAGTCTAATTCTTGATTTAGAAAGTAACACAACTTCTGATCGGCTAAACCATTTTGTTTTAGCCATGCATAAGTTGTGTTACTTTCAAATTTAGAAAGTTTTTTTTCAACATTAAACTATGAATTTTATTAAGAATTGGTGGGAAATAGGGACCCATGAGTTAACTTACTGATAATGGTCCAACCCTGAGGGACACATTTTTTCTTATAGGCTTTTATAGAAAAAAAACTTATAAAATCTTCCTGTTCTAAACCAATAAAGGAATGAAGTGTCATTCTGGCCTTTTTGTTTCAAATATTCTTGTCAAAGTACTCTTTGTCAGAGCTCATGATATTTGGTATGAATTATACTTGATAAGACTTGCTTGTATTCTTAAACACCATATTAGTATGTGAAAAAGATATGAGCCTTGCTCTGTGAAAAGTGGGCTTAATGCATCTGAGAAAAATATCGACCCAGGTCAGCCTGCGCACTCCGCGCAGGCTGACCTGGGCCGAAACTTTTCGCTATTCGTCAAAGTTCTGTGTGTCAAAAGACCAGCCCACCTTATGATACGGTCGGTTGTTAGACAAATTGGCTTTTATGGATCCATAATCACGTGATGACTTGCTTGGTATAATGCATCACGGAGATGCATTAAGCCCCCTTTTGCCAGAGCGCTGCTCATATAATTTTGTTTGGGGGGGAGGCGCTAATTTTCTTCTGTGAACTTTTATTGCGATACAGATTTCTGGCTCGATCCCAAATTCGTGTATGGCACATGTAGCCTAATGCATCAGGCAATGAAGCGATACAGTGCCACCGTGGCCCTCTTGTTTTATAATCGTGATTTATATGATCGCTATTAATTTAATAGGATTGATTGAACGTTTGTTTTACAATTTTACAGGTTCAAATAAACAACGACAGCAGCCGAACTTTTGCCTTAAAAATAATGCGAAAACACCACATAGTCGAAACCCGGCAGCAGGAACATATCATGAATGAGAAAAAAATCATGGCGGAATCCAGATCGGATTTTATTGTCAGGTAAACGTCATTTCTTGTTATTATTCCATACAGATTCGGCTAATCCAAGGACGGTGGCATAACTACACTCACCATTTTCCCTCGCGCTTTGGTGGGATTTTTGTCTCGGACGCCAACTTATGTCAGTTTTTTATATATATTTACATATGCAACTCTATCACATGTATTGTCCGAGTATGTATAATATGTTGTATGATTGGCCGGTGGCCTTTTATATATATATAATTGAAATTGAATTGTTTTATGAAAAAAAAAAAAACGTTTAAACTATTGTCTGGCTAAAAGGGTTTTAGTGCTTCTCCGTGATGCATTGTACCAAGCAAATTATCACATATGGATCCATAAAATCCATTTTGTCTAAAAACCTGAGATAGAAGGAGGGTCCTTGGACATCTAGAAAATTGACCGATGGCAAAAAGATTCGACGAAGTGCACAGGCTGAAATTGGTCGATACTTTTTGTAGATACATCAAGCCCCCCTTATCAAAATGCATGGCTCATATTTTTCCGAAAAATGCTTCTCACAACATCAGCTTCCGGGTTGTAACATGTTGATGACGTTAACTTTTAAGCGACGATTTGATTGGGCGATCGATGTTACAGATCAAAAGTCAGAGTGGAATTTCGGCGCTGTTTCACCATAAATTCAGACACTTTTCACTCACTGAAAATGAAAGGACCAATTCATAAATTTAATGATCAAAATAATGCAGTGTTTTTGCTTAAATAGGTCTTCCAAGTAGAGAGGGAGAAGAAAGCTGGCCGGATGTTTTCTGATCAGCAAATGTAGGCAACACCATGTAATTAAATATTGCATCACACCTTTTTTTAAACTTTTTTTTGCAGATTACATCGAACGTTCAAAGACAGAAAGTACCTTTACATGTTACTCGAGGTTTGTCTCGGTGGTGAGCTTTGGACGGTACTCAGGGATAAGTAAGTATATAACATAATTTACATAATAACAGTGTGAGCAAAAAAACAAGGATAATCTGCCCGTCGGTGCAGATCTAAGTTCATGCTTTCAGATAACTTGTTACACAAAATTCTAGTTAGTACCAAACAGTCCTTTGCGTTTACGTCCCTTAGAAAAAAGGTGTTTGAAAACATTTTGGGGAATAAAATAGTGCTGGAATTCAGAGTCACATTTGATGTTTTGTCTACAAATGCTTTAAGAAAAGGAAGCTTTTCCATACTCGTGGAAATACGGAAGAATGGTTCACGCGTTGATTATTTTAGTTTAGCAATAGAAACGCTTATATCAGTATCTCATGAAACAGGTTTGCTGCAGAAAACCTACCAAACACCATTACCTCCCTTGTCTCGTAATATGCAAAATAATTTAACTGGTACAAGTAAAAACAGAGGCTTTTACCGATGGCATTGATCAAGATCAGACTGAACAGAATCTGCAGCCTGATCTTAGATCTATACCGTCCGCCTATGTAGTCAAGTCTATAAGATAAAAAATGTTCAGGGTTTCAGTGGAGTGCTTGTTCATTCGTCGAAAGGGGTTAGGTTTATATCATTGGATCTGAAACAGTCAAATTGGAACAAATAGGTACTAACTTCCGACTACAGATGACCCTTAGTGGGCACTTAACTCTTATCCTGCTAAATAAGTTGAAACAAGAAAATATTGATGCTGAACATCAATGGCGCCGCAAACTAGTTGTTTCTGTAACAGGGCACAATGCATTGGGACATTTCCTAATACGCATCTCTTGCACAATCTTCGTAGAGGTCCAAGTGGTGATACTGTATTTAAACTCTGGGCCATCTGGTTTTTGACAAGATTTTTAAATTTCATATCATTGAAGGCTATTTGCAAACTTCTTATCCATGAACTGGGCCATTTCTTTATCCACAGGACATCATTTGGACACAATTGGTAGATAGAAATGTTAGAGCTGTTGCCTTTCTGATAGAAGATTTTGAAAAGTGTGCAACAAATATGGCTATGCGCAAATTTGTGACATCTGTGTGGAGGGGAGCATATGGCAACTTTTGACCCGAAGGCCACCATTTGAACATACTAGTACTTGGTAGAGGTCATTGTAGCGATACTACACATGAAATATCAAAACTCTCGACCGTCTGATTTTGAACAGGAAGATTTTACATTAACGAAAGAAAAGTCTGTTATCGGATTGTGCTAAATCTGACACTCCAACACATATGTCTGGTATCATACAACCCCTCTTTATTATAGATATAATAAAGACTTGAATGAAGTCCTTATATCTATATAGACTAGAGGGGTTGTATGATACCGGTCATGTTAGGCGCTCCAACATTGACCCAGTTACAGTTAGCTGGTCTTAAAAACACGATCGCGAAAGGAAAACAATATTTCTACAATCCATACAATACTAGAACAAAAATATAAGTGGGGTCACAAGTACCACATAGGGTGCTCTAGGGTTAAAGAGCTTGAAAATGCCTCTTAACCTTTTCCAGCGTAAGATATTTAAAATGGTGGCTTCGAAAATTTGTGACAGATAATTTATGATCACGTGAGTTATTATTCGAAATGCATTTTTTATTTTTTGAAAGGAAAATGTTGATATGTCTACGATCCGTGTTTTTATCCATCTAACAATGAAAGTGCAATATACGAAAACAAAAAAAAAAATCCCCACAAATAAATAAAAAAGTTATTATGGACCCCGATCTGGTAATCAAAGTACAGTAGATATAGGTGGATGTTAAAACAAAGCATGGAACCAGTTCAATATGGTTGTCTCCATAGGCACTTTACAAAAGCGAATAAAAATATAGTGCCGCCGCTCATGCGGCGCCACAATAAAACTGTCAAGCCAATAGTAAAAAAGCAGAATAATGTTATTCCAAACTTATTTTTTGGAGAAAAATATCTCCTGATCGGATAGTGTGGATCCAAGATCAGACTGTACGTTCTGTGCAGTCTGATCTTGATCTACACTGCCCGCAAAAGGTCAGTGAATAGCGCTTAGCTGCTTAAGGGTTAAGGGGGCTGTATGTTTGATGCTGATAGAGTTAAATATCGATGTCTGAGTGCTATATCAATTGTTTGTTTACAGAGGTTCGTTTGACGATTCCACCACTCGATTTTACACAGCATGTGTGATAGAAGCGTTTTCGTACCTTCACAATAAGGGTATTGTTTACAGGGATCTCAAACCAGAAAATCTACTCCTCGATTCCAAAGGATACGTCAAACTGGTAGGTGTCATTTTGGTGATTAAGTTTGAGCTCATGACTAATCACATGATTTTGTCGATGCTAAATTCAGTTATTCTATTAAGATTTCCGTCGAGGTATCTGTTGTTTCCGGATTTCAAAACACCTCCATAGGTTATCAGTCCCTTAGATTTTTCAGCTCACCTCAAAGTCAGCTTTTGGGATCGTGCTTTGTACGTCGTTTGTTTTGCGTCGTCCAGACGTCAACGATTACCTTGTGTGCACTCTACAGGCCATATCTTAAGATACTGGATCAAATCTTCAAAAAAAAAACTTGTGTGCCCACATTTTAGGTCCAATACTCATAAAAGTTTGCCAGAATGTTTGTCTTGATATTATCTCCAGCAAATTCGAAACTGAATCAAGTCGGGTGATAAGAAGGTCACTAGGACAATCTCAGGAAAACCTCGTGTGCACATTTTAAGTATTATTCTCATGAAGGTCGGTCAGAATGTTTGTCTTGATGGTATCTTTGACCGGTTCTAAATTCGGTTACGTTGGGCCAAAAAGTAGGTCACTAGAATAATTCTCAGGAAAAGCCTTGTGTGCACTCTAGAGTCCTTCTTTTCTTTTCAATACTCATGAAAATTCATGTGAATGTTTGACTTGATGGATGTCACTGACAAGTTCGAAATTGGATCGTCTGGTCAAAACGTAGCTCAGTAGGACAAAACTCTTAAAAACTTTGAGTGCATCCTAGGGGCCACAAGTTTAGCCCAGTTCTCATGAAAGTTGGTCAGAATGTTTGTCTTGATATTGTCTAGCACCAGTTTAATTAAAAATGGGTGATATAGAGTCACAATGTAGGTCACCGGGATAATACTCAGAAAAACTTTGTGCACACTTTTGGTCAGAGTGCTTGTGAGTTTGAAGATAGGTCAGATTGGGTCAAAGAGTTGCAGATAGGTCACATGGGGTCAAAGAGTAGGTCACTAGGACAAATCATAGAAAAACCTTGTGTGCACTGTAGAAGCTTTATTTTCTGTCAAATTCTCATGAAACATGAGGCTGCACTCTTAATCCCCTCAATTATTTATTCCCATTATGCACAATGAATATATTTTGTATGTGTTTTTACTATCACCAACAGGATCTCTTCAACTCTAAATCCTAGATCACTTTACTCAGGTGAGCGCTTTAGGGCCAATAGGCCTCTTGTCTTGGTGTATTTTACAAAGTGAGTTGCGTGAAAATTGGCATTTTCTTGAAGGAATACTCTGAAAGGCTTACGATCTAAGTAGTCAGTAAGCTTGGTGATTTCTTACAGATGCAGTTTTCCAGAGTAATATAGATTAATACTGGTACACCTGCGGCATTTAACTCTTTAGAAAACTACCAAATTTTAGACTGGTCCATATTGAAAGCATTTTGCAGACGACATAAAAGATGTGGCAGAAGTTATGGTATTTGACTGTGAAAGGTAAGAAATCTTGTGGGAAAAGAAGAAAATGCTGGTTACCAGCATTTTCTCTTTTTCCCATAATGTTTTCAAAATATTTCTTTCTCAGGGTAGTTAAAACTCGGGACTTTGTGATAAAGGGTTAAGTCACTGCATTCCGAGTCGAATTTACGGCAGACTACTTTATAAACACTGGTGTAAAAAGGGGAAACCGATATTAATTATAGTGTAAAATAGGGACAACCAATATTAATTAAAGTGTATAATAGGGAAAACCAATATTGATGAAAAAGTAAAAAAGGGAAAACCGATATTAAATTATAAATTAAAGTTTAAGACATAAATAACATGTAAAAATAATGTGGCAGTAGGAGTATTTGCTAGACATTAAAAATATCTTCTCTTGCAAAAATGTTTTCTAAAAGCTCTGTTGCCAGACGAAAAAGTAATAAGCTTGTATGTACTTACCGCCTTTTAAATTCTTTTGTCGTCTAAGAAGTGAATCAAAAACACTTCAAACGCAGATAATACCCGAGATTATCGCACGGAGCCTCGTTTTGAACAGACTGCCTTATGTGTTCCGAGATAATCTCCGGTTAGTACCTTTATTTTTTCTTTTTGCAGCACATTAATAGCGTAACAGCGCATTTTTGATGATGTTCCTGGTTATAAATTCAGATTCGAGATAATCTTCAATGAATTCAATGCATGCCTGTGAACCCGCAGAGAGCATTTATTTTCGATCTTATCGTGATGGTTTTTCATACAATGTTTAGATAACCATTGATTTTTGCATTAAACTCAACATTAACCTTTCAGCTGTTAAGCGCGTCTCAAGGCACTTTTGCGGACAGTGTAGATCAAGATCAAATCGCACAAAAAGCGTTGTCTGATCTTGGATCTATAATACCCAACAGGATTAGAGTTTTCTGCAAAAAGAACTTTGAAATTGCATTATTTGGGTCTTTAATGTTGGCTGAAAATTTTCATATAATTTATTTACCAGTAAAAGGATAATAAGGCAATTTTGGGATTTTTTGCGAACAGTGTAGATCAGCATCAGCATCAGACTACAAGGCATGTATTGTCCGCGGCTAGATCTACAGTGTGCGATATTTTATCCACTTTCGTGCTCATCATCCTTAAAATTGCAATAATGTTGGTCTCTTCTTCACACTGAGATTTGTAGAAGAGTGAGAATAAGAGATTGTGTGATTGTTTTCCCTGGGCCCGTATTCGTCAACCATTCTTAAAAACATTCGTAGTCTTATTCTTCAGAATCTCCTTAATTTGAAACTAACACAACTTCTGGTTGGCTAAGCCAAAGGTATGGGCTGACGTTAAGTTATGTAAATATTTACTCAAATCGTAAGGTTAGTCAGTTTAGTGAAACTGATTTTCAGACTTTACGTTTGCCTACTTAAACTACGTACGCAAATTCCGTGCGTATGTTGTTTAGCAAAAGGCAGACTGGTCCGCTTACGATATATTGAGTTAAACTCATTATTCTCTGCAGTGAATTTGTAGCAAAGAGCAAGTTTGAAAACATTTAAGCCATGCTCTGTGAAAAGAGAGCTTAATGCATTTGCGAACAGTATCGACCGAGGTCAGCCTGCGCAGTCCGCGCAGGCTGACCTGGGCCGAAACTTTTCGCTTTTGGTCAATTTTCTGTATGTCAGAGGACCATTCTACGTTATGACAGAGTTGGTTGTTAGACATAATGAATTTTTGGGATCCTTAACTATGTTATGTCTGGCTTGGTATTATGCATCGCGGAGATGCATTAAGCCCCCTTTTGCCAGAGCATGGCTCATTTGTAAGATTTGGATAATGGACATGAGTTTAAGTTTTTGAAGTACATGAATTTATGTAAAACATCGTCACAAAAAGAGAAGTTGTCTGTATCAAGCATTTTCTCCTATTGTCACAATGTTTTCAGAACGTTTCTGCACGTGCGGAAAAGAAAGTCGATTTACGAAAAAGAAAATCGCCTGCAGATCTGTTCATTTGTTAATTCAGGTTGATTTCGGGTTTGCAAAGAAAGTAGGGCTAGGAAAGAAGACGTGGACATTTTGTGGGACGCCGGAGTACGTTGCCCCGGAAGTAATTCTCAACAAAGGTCACGACATCACGGCTGATTACTGGTCACTTGGTATCCTGATGTTCGAGCTCTTAACCGGCAGGTAATTATATTTTGTTAAACATAAATGGTCAGTGAAAATTATTAGCTGTCTGTTGCATCCCAACATCACATAATTATGGATCCATAGAATCCATTTTGTCCAACAACCGACTGAATTAGGTAGAAAGGTCCTCTGACGTGCTGAAAATTTAACAAAAGCAAAAAGTTTCGACACAGGTCAAACCTGTACGGAATGCACAGGCTAAACTGCGTTGGTAAGTTTTGCATGGTACACGACAATTCGTCGAAAGTGTGTTTCGTCGAAATCCATGTATCTTCTAAAATACCGATTGCTAAATTTCTAGATTTATTTCATGAAAAGCGCTGTCATGGGATGGGGGGGAGGGGGGTGGGGGCGGGTGGGGGGGGGAGATTTGAGCCACAATTCATCTCGGATACAGTAAGGATCAGGGCTAGGGATCGTTTCCGACGAACGGTTTTCGACGAAATGTCGCACGCCCATTTTTGCACATACTTTTAAAAAATCCTTTCACAGAGCTTGGCTTACGTGAAGTTCACATATGGCGTGCAACACACGAAAAGGGGCCTTCGAACATATGCATAAAAGTTTGTTGTCCCAGATCAGCCTGTGCACTCTGTGACTAATCCGTGAGGACACTTCCCGTTTTTGCACATGTGATCTTCTGTTTTACGAAAGTCTTCTGTATGAAAAAATCTTATGTAGTCGTAAAGTGCCGTCTCGGATTAGCCTGCGCGGACTGCGCAGGCTAATACGAGACGGCACTTTACGCAAATGTCCGAAGGTCTCATTTCGCATGTTGCGAGCCATATCTAAGCTGATCTGAGCTATCTTACTCTCTTTGTGTCCTCGCCTGGACCATTTAACAAACAATTCATCGGTTTTATTGGTAAGCGCTCTAGGAGTTAACAAGATCAACTGATTTATTTTGCGTTTGTTTAACGTCACCATCGGTTGCCCACATTGGTGCCGCCCCCAGAAGGCTGTTAGTTATGTCACCGGGGATAGTCCATGATATGAGTACAGGACGAAGCCCATCCTAAGTTACCATTGATTCTTTGCCATGCTAGGATTTAGCACCGTCACACGGGACCTAGGTTAAACCCTTAACACGACGTTTTACGGTCCTGAGAAAGAAAGCTTTTGAAAACAAACCAGAATTTTCTTCTTTTCCATCAATATTTTCGACTCTTCCCAAACAAATTTCTAATTTTTGAGTCGCATTTACTTTCTCGTCTGCAACTGCTTTCAGTTTGGACGGGTCTGAAATTTTGTCGTTTGGTAAAGAGTAAACTATTAGTATATTTAGTCGGCCAACCGTGGGGATCGAGCCCATACCCTTGAGTATCCGGATATTGTGTTACTTTAAAGTCTCATGTCCTACCACTTCAGCTATTGCGACTGACAAGATAAAATTGCCTTCTTTCCGCAAGAAAAAAAGACCCTCTAAAATAGCAAAAGGTCTATGAATAGAGAAAAATCCGGTACAAACTTTGGTCGGTCTTCCGTGATCATGATGTCTTAAAATAGACAATAAAAAGGATTGAGTGCATATTTATTCTACGCACCTCTGAGGTATGGAATGCCATAGCAGAAAATATTCAAGATATAAAAACACTATCAAGATATTTAAAATATTCAATCAATGACATCACTCACAGTACCACATTGCAGAATTGACACGTTGACGTACGTTACGCTCGTTGTCTACGCATGTCATATTCTTGGAAGATTGAACTGCCTAGCAGGCACATCATGTACAGGATAAATATTAATACGCGGTGCGTAAACTAAAACTCTGCCCCTAAAATGTAGCAAGCAGAAAAATGGCCACGTCTGTGGACAAAACAAGCCTACTCTTCGCCCAATTTGTTTTTTCAAAAATGTATAAATTTCAAAAGAGGAAAAGTAAGTTTAAATAATACCATCGTCTGCTGCAGATCTTTATATATAGTTTCAAAATATAGACATGGGGAAAACCGAGATTTGGGCAGGGTTTTTCACGGACTTTGACAACTAAAACAATGTCACAAGTATGCTGGACTTATACCAGGGCTAGTTCCCAAGCTTTTTAGGGCTGTGCTCATAAATGACTGGTGCATAAGTTCTAGCTAAACATGGCTTAATGAATCGTACCAGTTAGCGGTGTTTTTCAATAAACGTATATTTCATTTTGAAATTTGCTGCATCGATTGCCATCTTGAAAAGTATTCCTGTTCTGTACCCAGAATGCACGAATCAGGTCGATTTTATTTGAAAAATGCTGCCTTACGGTACGCTTGATCAGCTTAACTCGGTTTAATGTAGAATTGAAGATCGAAAGAGACGACCTACTTCAAAGATATTCGCATATCGAGATTATCGTATGACTCATTGCTACAATTTCCAGGCTATCATATCAAACTGAAATTACTCAATGAAAAATTATTGTATAATTTGTTTTATCTGATAAAAACTGAAAAAAACTGTTACTAAAATAACCAGACAGACCAAACTTAAGTTCGGCAATAAAATTAATGTCAAATCGTGGGGTGAAATATCTTTATAAATGATCTTGTTGGCGTAATCGTTTGCTTAAACTGTATTTTTTTGTAAAACAGTACATGCTGAGCAAAGATTTTAGAACTCTACCGTCGGTTAGGTCGAACCGGATCAGACTACACAAGGCGACTTGTCTGATCCTGGTTCTAATCCATCCAAGGTCATTGATTAACTTCACCTTCTTCCATATAATTTAGAGTTTTAACGACCCTGAAAAACATTGTTTTTCAACTCTCTGTGGGAAATGGAGAAAAATGTGGTAACCAGCATTTTCTCCTTTTTCAGCTATATTTTCTACCCTATGAACGAAAAGTCCTTGTATCTGAGCCCTATTTAATTTGTCGTCTGCAAATGCTTTCAGTTTGGATAAATCTGAAATCTTATCGTCTGGTAAAGAGTTAACCCTCTCAGCGCTATAGGCGAAAATATTGGTCTTTGCGATCGAAATAGATCAAGATCACAGAGCAGTCTGATCTTAACCCTTTACCAGACGACAAAATTGTAGCCTTGTCCAAATTGAAAGCATTTGCAGACGACAATTTCAATGTGGCTCTAATGGTACAGTTTTTCATGGATATGGTTGAAAACATTTTGGGAAGAGGAGAAAATGCTGGTTACCAGCATTTTCTCATTTTCCCACAATGTTTTCAAAAGGCTTTTTTCCCAGGGTCGTTAAAAAGCAGCTATGTGCGGTAAAGGGTTAAATTCTACCATCGGCTTGGTTAATCAAGCCTATAGGATGAAAATTTGTCCTAGTTTCAGTGGATTATATTTTTAGCCATCGAAAGAGGTCGATTTTATATTAGCCATGCTCTGTGAAAACGGGGCTTAATACATCTGCGAAAAGTATCGACCCAGGTCAGCCTGCGCACTCCGCGCAGGCTGACCTGGATCGAAACTGTTCGCTATTGGTCAATTTTCTGTTATGTCCAAGGACCAGTCTACCTCGTGATTCGGTCGGTTGCTTAAAAAAGTGGCAGTTATCGATCAATAATTATGTGATGACTTGCATGGTATGATGCATCACGGAGATGTATTGAGCCCCCTTATACCAGAGCACGTCTCATATATAAAGTGTTAAATTGAAACAAAAAGGCTGTTACTTCTGACTGACGATATCCACTTGTTGATTCCAGGTGGCAATATGATAAGCAAAATGACATCTGCTGCTTTTCTCCTATACTATATCTCTTTGAGCTAAGATGAGCTACGATACATGTGAGCCATGCTCTGGCAAAAAGGGGCTTAATGCATCCCCGTAATGCATTATACCAAGCATGTCATCACATAGTTATAGATTAATAAAATCCATTTCGTTTAACCGACAGAATCATGAGGTAGCATGGTCCTTGGACATGCAGGAAAAATATAGTTAGCAAAAACTTTCGACCCACGTCAGCGTGCGCGGACTGCGCAGGCTGACAAGTGTCGATACTTTTTTTTTTTTTTTTTTTTTTTTTTTTTTGCAGATGATTAAGCCCCCTTTTAACAGAGCATGGCTCATGTATAAGTGATATTTCGTAAAAAGAGTCTTGGAGGCTAAACAACTAAATTTTGAGAGAAAAATCTTTGTCTTATCTGTCATCGAGAGAGAAAGGTACTAAATCAACGTTACAGATTGTCCATAACACACCATGGGGTAGATAATCTCGATTCCAGGAAAAATGAGATAGATAAAACCTGGCTAACCCTTGTCGAAACAGATAAGACAAGGGAGAGCACTCATAAATCTCTTTTCTTGCTTAACCAACTAGCATACAATAGCAAGTTTTAATGACCTTCAGCAAGACAGCTTTTGAAAGCGTCGTGGGAAAAGAAGAAAATGCTGGTAACCAGCATTTTCTCCCTTTCCCACAACGTTTTCTACTATTTCTCATTAAAATCCCATCCACTGTGCCACATCAAATTTGTCGTCTGCAAAATTAATGCTTTCAATTTGGGCATGTTAATTTTGTCGTTTGGTAAAGTGTTAACTCTTTTACCAAACGCCATAATTTTGGACCTGTCAAAATCTAAAGCATTTGCAGACGACAAATTAAAGATGGCTCAAATGATGGGATTTTTCCTTGAAGAGGAAAAAAGCTTTGTTGGAAAATGATAAAATGCTGGTTACCAGCATTACCCCCATTTCCCATAATATTTTCAAAAGGTCTCTTCCCAAGGGTTTCAAAACCCGGGAATGAAAATGGTTTTTCAATACACTATTGTTGTAAGGTCATAGTTATAGAGCATTATTTTCTTCACATCAAACTGGTAAGTCTTGTTTTAGAATTTGCCCACCGTACGAAAATTCCGAAGCATTAACCTTTTCAGTCTTAGGCGAAAATAGGCCAGGCTTTTATGGACGGTAAAGAACCAAGATCAGACTGCACAGACCGTGGATATTGGACCTTTACCGTCGGCTTGTTTAGTCACACCAACTTTTCCGCGTTGTAGCGAAAAGGATTTTCAGCCTTTGAAGGAGGTCGAGTTTCTGTATTTATCACTGACAGAGTAGGCCTAACTGGAATCTGCAAGTCGGAGGACGTCGAGCATGAACTAAATTGACTCTTTACCAAACGACAACATTTTGAACTTGTCCAGATTGAAAGCACATGCAGACGACAAAATAAATATGGCACAAATTGTGGAGTTTGTTTTCACACGGGAAGAATATATTGTGGGAAAAGGAGAAAATGCTGGTCACCAGCATTTTCTTCTCTTTCGGCGATGTGTTCAAAATTCTTCTTATTTTGGATAGTTAAAACGCGGCACTTCGTGGTACAGGTTAACCCTTTGCCATAAAATCCCGAGTTTTAACGACCCTCAGAAAGAGGTGACCAGCATTTTCTCCTTTTCCCACGGTGTTTTCTACCCTTTCGGAAGACTTAAGCTCATTTGTACCAGTTTGAAATTGCTGCCTGCAGATATTTTGAATGTGGACGAGTAAAAACTAGACAAAATACATGTAGTTGTTATACGTTTGTTTTTGTGTCTGTGGACTCTTTTGACTGACTTCATGCGGACGATGTCATGCTTATATTCTGCAATCTTTCTTTTGCAGTCCACCATTCTCGGGTCAAGATCCCATGAAAACCTACAATATTATCCTCAAAGGAATCGATGCGATTGAGTTTCCTCGTAAGATTACCAAAACAGCGCATACACTGATCAAAAAACTATGCAGGTAAGGTTGTACATTGTGTTTGAGTCGAAAACATTTACACTAGTTGATCCCATCAGTTTCTCTGTATGTTAACGGCGGGCCCGGTAGCTCACTCCATATCGCAGAAGGCTTAAACCCAAGGGGTCACCTGTTCTATTCTCCGTTCCGAAACTAGCAATCTGATTGGCCGAGACAAATGTCACAGCCATCCTAGTCAAAGATCTGGAATTTAGAAAGGGAAAAAAAACAGCATTTTGATTGGTTGGTGAAAATGTACCCCCCCCCCCCCCTTTTCGCATCATATATTTATTGGCTGACTGGTCAACCCTTTACCAAGCCATCCCGAGTCTTAACGAAAAGGGCTTTTGGAAATATTTTGGGAACAGGAGATTATGCTCGTAGCCAGCAGTTGCTCCTATTTCAACAATGTTTTCTACCGTGTCAGAGACAGATCCTCAAATTTAGCCATATTGAATTTGTCGTCTGCAGTTGCTTTCAACTTGGACAAGGCTAAGGTTTTGTCGTTTGGTAACGGGTTAAAGTAACTCGGTTATTTTCACATTGCAGGGATGTTCCGACGGAACGGCTCGGCTTTGGTCGCGGTGGAATACGTGAAATCCAAAAACATAAATGGTTTGAAGGCTTTAACTGGGAAGGTATAAAGAAAAGAACGCTACCAGCCCCTATAACACCAAATGTAAGTTATATAGAGGATATTTGCCAGTGACTTAAATAATGTTAATAACAGCGTTAAACACAATACAAACAAGCATACAATTTTTTAAGGTTCGTCCAAATTTAAGCAATTCGCAGACGACAAATGAGATGTTTCAAATACTGGATTTTGTTATAGATTAGGAAACATTGTGGGAAAAGGAGAAAATGGTGGTTATCAGGATTTTCTCCTTTTCCCACAATGTTTTCAAAAGCCTCATTTCTGAGGGTCGTTAAAAGTCGATATTGTGTGGTAAAGGGGGCTGGTTACCAGCATTTTCTCCTTTTCCCACGATGTTTTCTAAAGTCTCATTCCTGAGGGTCGTTAGAAGTCGATATTGTGCGGTAAAAGGTTAACAGATATTCTTCTGCAGATGGCTCTGCAGCAAAATACAAAATACTGAATCACTGAAAACATGGTGGCAAAAGGATAATTTGCTCATGAAGAGGAATTTTTTTCTTCACTCACAATTTTTCCCCAATATGGATTTATCAAACCTTGCTTCGTGTTGGTTATCCATACTTTAACTGAGTGTATTCTTAATGTTCTACTGCAAATTTGTTCCAGAATGTTATGAATAAAATGTAAAATCATAAAACGTTCATAATCACCCATGTCAATTCATGCACGTATTGGTTCAGGAGCCCTGCATGGCTCGGTGGTGAAAGGATTTCAAACCTGGCGTTAGGGGTTTTTTTTTTTTTCGTTGGAGTTTCCTTGGGAAAGAAACTTCAGAACCCCAGCCTAGTAGATCTACTGGTAAAACCCAGGTTAGACATGAACGAGTGAGCTGTTGCTGTGATATGACTGAATTGATGTTAAAAACGATGTAAAACACTTCAAACATTCAAATATATTGCTGTCTTTCTTGAACTTTTCTTATTCTACATTGTAGTGGACACAAAGAAGCATTATGGTTATTGTTGTTTGTTTTACAGATAAAAGGTACAACAGACACGTCGAACTTCGATGACTACCCCGAGGATGAAGAGTCCCCACCCCCAGACGATCTCAGTGGCTGGGACAGGGATTTCTGATGGGCTTTGTCCGTGACGAAATGGGTTTACACAATATTCTGCTAATCACAACCTCTGAACGTTAGATCTTCAGCATACTTCACAAATACTCTGATTTTGTTCTATTCTCTTTGATGCATTAAGTAAATCTTAGTAAATATATCTATTTGAAATACAAATGGGTACTTGACCAATAATTGGTTCCTCAGATAGTTAGTCTGAGAGCACCAAATAAATGAAACGGATTTACTGCATTCCGCGAAAAAAAAGACACATATATTACAGTGTCAAGATTTTTTTTTTTTTGTGACAATATAATTGTCATGGAAGATCCAAGATCAGATAACCCGAATTCACTCGAACACATTTCGAGGGTTCATGCTTGAAAAAAAAAAACATTTCTCCATGCTCAACCAGAGTGAATATGAAATTTCAAAGCTTAATAAACGTAATATAATACAGCGCATAGAGTAATTGATTTCTCTGTCTGAAGCATAGATAAAATCTTTGAGCCTTTAAAAGCACGACTTCACGAGTTTCTTTTTTTTTTTTAAATCGAAGTCTTAATTTCGATTTTTCCTATAAGAAATATCAAAACACAAAGTCTGATTTTAAATTTTATAATTGTTTTGAGCATTCGCAAAACTTAGTTTTAATACTAACTAATCTAAGAATGACCTGAAGTTTTATAGGCATTTGTCCGTATCTTCGGTTATTCTAGTTACCGGATTTCTCCTGTCCATTCATCAGGCGACAGAGTATTAAACCATTTGCAAACGACATATTCGATGAGATGTGGATCGAATAATGAAATTTGTCTATGAAAGGGTAGAAAATGTTGTTTAAAATGAGACGGAATGCTGCTGATCAACATTTGCTTTAAAAAAAAAAAAAGTCATTGGAGGTCATGTGATAGCGAACCTTCGACGTCACTGGTTAGTTATTAAAAAGTGATAACTGTGTTTCTATTTTGGTTGCTTACCTGTTTTATGGCGCCAAGACCAGAAAAGAGTGACGTCATAGTTATTGGTGCTTCTGCTGTCATGGTTGGTGTAGCATGGCGGGAAAAATTGTTGCAAAAAAAAAAATGTGGAATCAAAGTGCCTGAAGTAATTCCAAAAAGACGAAGACTCTGGTTTCGTCGATAAAAACCAAGGGCTGATAGTACAAAGCTTCTCAAGTTTATTGTATTTAAAGTGACTTATTTCGTTATTTCTTTGCTATTTTATTTAATAATACCATTATTACAGTGTCATGAAAGACAAAAAATGGCTCATGCAGACGGCGTAGATGAAGACCAGACTAGGAAAGATGTGCAGTCGTATCTTAGATCCACACTAGAATTCGTGATTCTCACTTATAACCGAAATACTTCATCAGTCGCAGTAAAATTTTATTTCAGTCAGTTGAAAAAAAAAATGACGAACTAAACTGCCAGTATATGGTAGAGGACGAAATAACGCAGACAACTTTTCCATCTTGCAGGAGACTACATTTGGAAACATTGTGAAAAAAGGAGAAATTGCTCGTAACGAGCAATTTCTCCTTTTGCCTCAGTGTTTCAACTTGTATTCGAGATTTAGATTTTTTTTCTTTATAACCCTATGTTACAGCGGATGTTATCAAAGTAACATGCAACAATTTCTATTTTTAGGATGACTTAAAATTTAATAATCTTACAAAGGTTATAAAGTCGTTTAATCAAAGTAAAAGCATATTATAATGTATGCATTTCAAACGGTTTTAGGACATAAACAAAATTTGGCAAGGTTAATGTGCTGAATACTAGTCGGAAATTTCTCTCCGTTCATTTGATCATCTTTTAATAATTTCCAAGAAAAAATATAGGCAAAAATGTTACATACTGGGATTCCAAGTTGCTATTTGTTATATTATGGATTATTTGATGTTTATATTTTCATGAAGTTGTAAATTATACCGTACAGTGACGTGTATTTATCAAACGTAGTTCTAAGCAAGTATACATGTACACACATTGCCCCTTGCAAACAACTCCATTCTCGTTGCGAAAGACTAGTTTTGAAAACAGTGTGACTGATGGAGAAAAGTGCTCCTTTTGAGTAATTTTCTCTTCTTGTCACCGTGTGTTCAAACGTTTTCAAGTCTTAATCCTTAACCAAGAATTCCAGGTTTTAACGACCCTTAAAAAAGAAAGCCTTTGAAATCGTTGTGAGAAATTTGTCGTCTGCAAGTCCTTTCAACATGGACGGGTCTAAAATTTTGTCGTCTTTCTGGTAAAGGGTAAACGCATGACTACATCCTGCTGACAACATTATTCGTCTTGCTGCAGGCATATCCTGCTATGTAAGTAAAATGAATTTTTCAAGCCGATAGTAAAAACCCGAAAAATGCTATTTCAAGCTTATTTGTTGGAAAAAAAAATCTCCTTATTGAATTGTGTAGATCCAAGATCACAATGCACGTTCTGTGTAGTCTGATCTTAATCTACACAGTCCGCAAAAGGTCAGTGACTCGCGCTTAGGAGCCTAAGAGTTAAAAACATTGTGAACAATGTAGAAAACGTTATAAATGAGCAATTTTCTCCATATTTAAATTCTCAACCAGACGACAAAAGTTTAGACTGATTTATAAAAGAAGCATTTGCAGACGACAACTTAAATATGGCTCAAATGACAGGATTAGTCTGTAAAAGGATTAAAAACGTCGTTGGAAAAGGAGAAAATGCTGGAAACCAGCATTTTCTCCTTTTCAAACAACGTTTTTAAAGGCCTTCTCTGTTAGGGTCGTTAAAACTCGGTGTTGACAAAGGTAAGCTTTGATTTATAACCGTCTATATTTTGGATAGATGGGGTTCTCCGCCCCAGCCTCCAACTCCCGAGAGTCGTCTGCTGCAATTTGGTTTCTGGGGCTCGTGAGTTTATTGCAGCCGAAAAGTCAATGAATTATATTGAGTATAGCTTACTGTATTTGTTGATTATATAACAGATACACATATGACCATTTTCATGCAAAAGTCTTTACCAGACGACAAAATATCAAACATGCTTGTCTATATCGAAAGTATTGGCAGACGATAACTTAAATGTGGTCCCAAATGATGGGATTTGTCTGTGAAAGAGTAGAAAAAAATTGTGAAAAAGGAGAAAATGTTGGTTATCAACATTTTTCTCCTTTTCCTACGATGTATTCAAAAGCACTCTTTCTCAGATTATTTGCATTTTCTCCTCTTCCCACGATGTATTCAAAAGCACTCTTTCTCAGGGTCGTTAAAAATCGATATTATTTGGTAAAGGGTTAAGGAATTTTGTTCTATAGCAGACTAGCCTTATTAACCCATAAAGCGCCTTTCACAACTATAGCTGCTTTTGTAAAGATGAAGATAAGACTGCACAAAAGTGTACAGTCTGATCTTGATCTTTGATCCTCACTGTCGACTTTGCTGTACAAAAAAGAGTTGAAATTACAATTGAGCCATGCTCTGTGAAAAGGGGACTTAACGCATCTGCAAAAAGTATCAACCCATGACAGCCTGCGCAAGCCGCGCAGGCTGACATGGGTCGAAACTTTTTGCTTACGGTCTTTCTGCATGTTCAAAGGACCATTCTCACCCCGGGATTGAGCCTGTTGTTAGACAAAATGGATTTCACGGATCCATAGTTATGTGATAACTTGCTTGGTATCATGCATCATAGAGATGCATTAAGCCCCCTTTTGCCAGAGCATGGTCCAATTACGTGGATCCTATTTTATGACTGAAAATCTTATTTTTTGTTTATTTGGCGTTCTCAAATCTTTACCAAATGACAAAATTTAGGGCTAATCCAAATTGACAGCATTTGCAGACGACAATTCAGATGTGGATCACGTGATAGGATTTGGCATTGAAAGCGTAGAAAACATTGGTGGAAAATGGAGTAAATGCTTGTTACCACTATTTTCTCCTGTTTCACAATAATGTTTTCAAAAGCTTTCGCCATCAGGGTCGTTAAAACTCTGGATTGTGTGGTAAACGATTAAATCTTTAACCCTTATCCTGTTAAAAAAGAATAAATAACACTATCAAGCCGATAGTAAAAAAAATCAAACAATGTTATTTCAAACTTTTATTTGGAGAAAAATACCTCCTTATCGGACAGTGTAGATCCAAGATCAGACTGCACGTTCTGTGCAGTCTGATCTTGATCTCCACTGTCCGCAAAAGGTCAGTGAGCCGTGCTTAGCAGCTTAAGTGGGGTTAAAGGATTCAGAAATAAGCTAGTAGGTTATTCAGTGTCATAGAAATCATGTTGTTATATTGCTACTGCTATAGGTTTTTGTATCTTTTAAGTTTTACAAGTAATAAATGATGTTTCCTTAATTGAATAGGAAACCTATTTTGTAAAATTTGTTAGTCTAGTTTTTCTTTGTTTCCCAAGTTTTACAAAATACTGAAAGGGACCAATAACCAATTTGGCTTCATAGTTTCTTTCTGTTCACATTCAGAGTGCAGAAGAAGGAGTGGGGGAGAGAGGGGGGGAGAGAAAGGGAGGGAGGACTCGAGGATGACGAAGGCAGAATTATAAAGCGCATGAACTTATGAACTTTATTTATGTACATGTGAGAGCACGACAGCAGGTCTCTACAACCACTCTCATCATAGTTCTGAAAGGATGCTGTCACTACGACCCGGGGCAGCATTTAGAAACGTTGTGGGAAAATGATCCACAAAGTTTTCTGCTCTGTCGAGGACAAACATTAGCCATACGTCGTTTGCAAATACTTTCAGTATGGACGAGTCTAAAATTTTGTCGCCTAAAACAGAGTTAACCCTTAACCTACTAAATAACTAAATTGAAACTTCCCAGTCGATAGGGAAAACCCAAAAATTGCTATTTCAAAGTTATTTGGGGGTGTCACCTTATCGGACAGTGTAGATCCAAGATAAGACTGCACGTTCTGTGCAGTCTTATCTTGATCTACACTGTCCGCAAAAGATCCATTGGGTTGCGCTTAGCATCCCTAGGGTTATAAAGAAGGGAAAACCCGGTATCACGTGATGTCGGAGCAATCAAAGATATGATGCCCATAAATCATTCTGTCAGATAACTAATTAACGAATCAATCAATATGCATCGATGATATAATTGTGCATACGCTCATATCAATTTGTGCTTAACCCTTTACCAAACTTGGGCAAAACACTTCAGAGCCCTAGCCTAGTACTGGTGAAACGTGAAACCCAGGAAATACATGAATATGAGAGCTGTCGCCGTGATATGACTGAAATATTGTTGAAAGCGGCGTAAAACACAATTCAATCAATTAATCAACCTTTAAACCTCGAGTTTCAAGGACACTGAGGTACACAACTTTTTGAAAAGATTGTGGGAAAATGCGAAAATACGGGCAACCAACATTTTTTTTTTTTTCCTTTCCAAACAATGTTTTCTACAATGTTAAGATACATATCCCATCATTTGAGGCATGTTTCATTTGTCTTCTGCAAATAGTTTCAGGTACGTTGGACAATTCTAAGATCTTCTCGTTTGGTAAAGAGTTAAGCTATTTCCTTGTTTAACATTTAAGCTGCTTAGCGCGACCCACTGACATTTTGCGGACAGTGTAGATCAAAATCAGACGGCACAGAATGTGCAGTCTGATCTTTGATCTGCACTCTCCGATAAGGAGATATTTTTCCCCAAAGAATAACTTAAAAATCGCAATATTTGGGTTTACACAACCGGCTGTAAACTTTTGTTTAATTTAACCCTTTACCACACAATCCCGAGTTTTATCGACCCTGAGAAAGAAGCCTTTTGAAAACATTGTGGGCAAAGGAGAAAATGCTGGTAACCAACATTTTCTTCTTTTCCCACAATGTTTTCTACCCTTCCCGAAACAAATTTCACTTTTTGAGCTACATTTATTTTGTTGTCTGCAAATGCTTTGAATTTGGACCAGTCTAAAATTTTGTCGTTTGGTAGAGTTAACCTATTTAGTAGGTTAAGGCTTGAAGGTAAAGTAGTCCGGCTTCATCGGATGACTTTCGACTGAAAGATAAGTGTAAAATAGAGAAAGTTCTCATAATAAGCATTTTTTTTTTTTCCATTTACCACGAAATGATTGAGCCATGCTCTGTGAAAATGTAATACATCTGCGAAAAGTATCGACCCAGGTCAGCCTGCGCAGTCCGCGCAGGCTGACCTGGCCCGAAACTTTTCGCTATTGGTCAATTTCACGCATGTCTAAGGACCAGTTTACCTCGTGATTCCGTCGGTTGTAATGATCTTGTGATATCTTGCTTGATACCATGCATCACGGAGATGCATTAAGCCCCCTTTTGCCAGAGCATGGTTCAAATATTACTTCTATGTATGTGTATATACAATGTACATGTACCACTTTGTTTTTCTGTTAGTCTTTTTTTCCGAAGATGACCTCTGTTTTAAAAAAACTTACGCAAAGTACAGTTACATGTTTCTTCTTCAGATAACTTTATAAATTTATAGTCTTGAAGCAGACTTATTCAAAAACGTAGTGACAAAAGGAGAAATTAGCGGCAGCAAACCTTTTTCCTTTTTCGATGATGCATTACACCTTTCTATGCTGATTATCTCAATTTTACATAGATGATTTTAAAGTCGTCTGCTACGAAATTGTTTCAGGGGGAAATTAGTTACGGTAATGATCTCAAATGATTAATTGTTTTGCAGGTAAATTATTTATTAATTGAACTTGTCTGTCAACACTTCGGGAATCTATGGCAATTTCAATGCCTTTAAATGGCAGTAAGATGGAGAGCAGGATCCGTATTCACTAACCATTCTCTTATTCTCAAGAATTTTCTAAACTAAAAAGTAGCACAATTTCTGATAGGCTAAACCATTTGGTTTAGCCAATCAGAAGTTGTGTTACTTTCAAATTTAGAAAATTCTGGCGAATAAGACTAAGAATGTTATTAAGAATGATTGGTGAATACAGATCAGATCCGACGACACAGAGCGTGCATTCCGATTGTTGGTTCTACATGATCCGACGTTTAACTCTTTAGCAAAGGACAAAAAGTTGGACTTGTTTGCAGACGACAAACTATGTGGCTGAAATGATTGATTTTGTCTGTGAAAGTGTAGAAACATTGTGAGAAAAAGAGAAAATGCTGGTTACCAACATTTTCTCCTTTTCCCACAATGTTTTCAAAAGCCTTCTTCGGGATCGTCAAAACACGGAATTCTTTGGTAAGGGATTCACTCTGTATTAAGATAAAAAGGAATGAAAGTAGAATAACCGACTGACATGTTTTGATTTTCTCATATAACTTTATACCAGACGACAAAATCTCAGACTTGCGTCCAAATTGAAACCATTTTCAGACGACACATTATATATCGTTACAATAATGGAACTCGTCTTTGAAACGGCAGAAAACATTGTGGGGAAATGAGAAAAATCTGGTTACCAGCATTTTTCCCTGTTCCAACCATATTTTAGAAGGCCCTCTGTCAGGTTCTTTTAAACACAGAATTTCGCAGAGGGCAATTTAAATGTGGCTCAAATTGTTGAAGTTGTCTTTGATGGGGTAGAAAACATTATGGGAAAAGGAGAAAATGCTGGTTACCAGCATTTTCTCCTTTTCCCACAATGTTTTCGGAAGTCTTCTCTCTGAGGGTCGTTAAAAGTCGGGATTGTGTGGCAAAGGGTTAAGCTGCTAAGCGCAACTCAAGGACCTTTTGCGGACAGTGTAGATCAAGATCAGACTGCACAGAACGTGCAGTCTGATCTTGGATCTACACTATCCCTTAAGGAGATATTTTTCTCCCAAAAATACCTTTGAAGTAGCAAAATTTGGATTTTTTTACTATCGGCTTGAAATTTTTAATTCTCTTATTTAGCAGGATAAGGGTATAAAGTGTTAAGAATAGTTTCAAAAGGTGTATGTTGCGAGAGCGTTATCAATATCGTAGAGGTCAATCATTTGATGAGTTATTTTCTGCCTAGATCTAATCATTACCATTATGATGTCTATTTTTAACTTTTCTAAAAAGAATAAAAGTACTCTACCACAACGCAATGCGCAATAAACAAGCTACAAAATTTATAGCGCCATCGACCGACGGGAGCACAGAGAGCAACTACAAACTGAATCATGCACAATTTTAACCCTTAGACTGACATGATTGACTGAGGACCTTTTGTGGACTGCGTAAATGAAGATCAGACTACACAAAAAGTGCAGTCTGATCTTGGATCTTCAACATGCAATATAGTGAGTTTGGTACAGTCGAAACGGTATAGTAATCCCAATTATATTTCGGTCCCTACTTCTGCGCCCTGATGGTGTAAGGGTTAACATTTTTTTTCTGTTTAACATAAAGTGTTGTGAAGTATCAGGCCTAAGTGCATTATAGAAGTAAGCAACCAAATATTGCGACATTGTCTACCACGGCACCAACTGCAACTAAAAACTGAAACTTCCAGCATTTCAATAGAATCGTTTCGACACCAGTTGTTGTCTACCCAAACCACAAGTGTGTGGTGAAACGCTATTGCTAGGATATTAATTTAAGTCTCCATTTTTTAATGTAACACTAGGTGTGAAACAAATTTGGGAAAAAAATGTCCCTCTCTCTTCAACCCCCCCCCCCCCCCCGCGCCCCTGCCACCTGTCAGTTTAAAGGAGAATTTATTTTACATGGGCCATGCCCTAAAAGGGGGGGGGGAGCTTTAACCCTTTCCCAAACGACAAATTTTGGACTGGTCCAAATTGAAAGAGTTTGCAGACGACAATTTTAAATTTGATGAAAATGGCAGGAAGTTCTTGAAAAGGGTAGAAAACACTGTGGGAAAAGGAGAAATTGCTCGTTACGAGCAATTTCTCCTTTTCCCACAGTGTTTTCAAAAGACTTGTACTGCAGACACGTGAAAACCAGGGCTTGTTTGGGAAAGGCTTTAATGCATCTCTGTGGTGCATCGTACCGAGCAGTCGTCACAGTACTGTACGCCCCTACCATCCATTTTGGTATAACAGGTTACTGAATCGTGAAGTACACTCGTCCTTTGACATGCGGACAATTGACCAAATAGCAAAAAAGTCTCGGCCCAGGTCAGCTTGCGCAAACTGCACAGGCCGACCTGGGTCGATACTTTTTTCTAAATGCATTTAGACGTCTTTTCACAGAGCATGCCTCATATCTATTTTACGCAAATAGTCACCTGGTGTATGGAATGATGGTTTCAGAAATTATTTTTCTAATGGTTCCTAACTTGCAAAGGTTGTTATGGACATTAGCAACTAGATTGATTGATCGATTGAATGGAGATTTACGCCGCTTTCGACTTTACTTCAGCCATATCACGGCAATGGTTCACATATTCATATATGTCCTGGGTTTTACCCATAGTAGCTAGGGCTCTGAAGTCTCCTGCCCAAAAACACTCTCACGAAAAACCCAGTCCTATACTGAGCCACGCAGGACTCCACATTAGCAACCAGGCATCTATGGTGGAATCCAGAAATTCAAAAAGCTGTGACTGGGCTCTCTAAATCGCCATGCGCTGACGTCACTGTCGGATCAAGTGAAGTTTATGAATTTCGTATAATTGGGTTAAATTGCCGAGAAAAATGGAAACTCGGGCGACCTTGCATTGTAATGGGCGAAGCGAGACTATCAAAAGATATTGGACAGACTTTGTTTGTAAGAGGTCCGAGAGTGGAACGACAAAAAACTAATTTGTAATGTTACTTTTTCATAAAAATAAACTTTACGTGTTCCGATGAAACTCTGAACAGACCCCAAAACTGTAAAAAAAAAAATGTAATTGCGGTGTCGTTGAAAAAGGGACTTTCATGCATATCCCTGGTGCACTGTACCAAGTATATCGTCACATAATTACGAATCCATTAAAAAAAAAAAACATTTTGCCTAACATTCGACTGGATCATGCTGTATTATGGTCCTTGAACATGAATAAAAATCTACAAATAGCAAACGGTTTAGATCCATGGCAGCCTGCGCATATGGAGCAAGCTGGCATGACTGTATACCTTTTAGCAAAAGCATTAAACCCCCTTTTAACAGAGCACGACTCATGTATGAAATATCAGACCAACCGTACCGGACATACTGGAGAGTGATACTTGTTGAAATCAAAGTTTGTGCTAAATATCGGGTAGCAAAGACAAAGGTACATAACAAGTGACAGATCGAAACAAGATCTCGGTCGACAGTTCACAACCGATACACACCACGACTTCTTTGAACGGGTACAGGAAGTAGCCACAAAGAAATCCTGATGACGCCACTCACTCATTACATCCGGCAAACGACTTTTTTGCACCAGACCGCGTTAGAAACTATCCTGGCAAACAGACAAATTTCTATTAAAAACAAATTCTCATTTTTCTCATTTGTGTTTTACCCTTTCAGTGACAAATTCCATCATTCAAGCCACATTTAATTTGTCTTTTGCAAACACTTCCAGCTTGGACAAGTCTAAGATTTTGTAGTTTGGTAAAGAGTTAAGGACTGAGATATACATGAAGGCATCTTTAAAACATCCACCCATTGAACCTTGATGTATCGATATTGATCTGCATTTTTTGTCTAATGTTGTTTACCTGTTATGAACATGAATTATTCCTCTAAGAACAATTTAACCCTTTACCACACAGTCCCGCGGATTTACGACCCTAATAAAAGTGATCTTTAAAAACATTCTGGTGACCAGCATTTTCCCCTTTTCCTACAAAATTGTCTGCGGCTTTAAAGACAAATTCCATAATTCGATCCACGTTCAATATTTTGTTTGAAAACGCTTTTTTTTTTTTAATTTCTTAAATTTGGACAAGTCTTAAATTTGCCATTTGGTAAAGGGTTTTGAAAAAGAAAGTTCACTATTGATGTTTGCTAAAATCATCGCTATATTCTATTTATACAGTAATTATGTCGAGATAAATCCTTGTTCAGAACACTATTTAAATGTATTTTTCATGTCCTTCCTGTTACCGGAAAATGGAAGCTGACAGTGATAGACGTACGGATAAGGATGTATTTAGGGTTAACCAAAGACCCGCATTCGCCTGTTAGACCTCTGCAAAACCTCTGCTTTGAACATTTGTTACAGTGCTTCTAATAAGTACAATGCAACACAAACTTTAGAGTAGAAAAAAAATGTTAGTAGAAGACGGAGATTCAATCTCGTTTACGTTAACCCTATGACAAATAATCCCGTGTTTTCAAGACCCTAAAGATAAAGACTTTTTTATGATATTGTGCGAAAAGAAGAAAATGATGGTAACCAGCAATTTTCTGCTTTTCTTAGAATGTACCTTTTCAATGACAAATTGACATTTGAGCCACATTTAATTTGTCGGCTGCAAATGCTTTCAAACTGGACAAGCCTAAAATGTATTTTGGTAAAGTGTCATGGCTCCTTCATGTTCTAAAGACAAGCATGTTTTGTAACAAGTCATGCAAGACATTAGAAAAAATGATTCACCACCCGTTTATTTTGACGTCAAGTGTGGTTATCTTGCAGCTATCACTTGCTGTGAATGACACGCTCGTGCCAGTTGTATCGAACTTGCTCTTTCTCCGTACCATGATATTTGAACCTTTGAACCTAAACTTATGGGTCAGTGTCCGTATCCACCAACCATTCTTAAGAACGTCCTTAATCTTATTCTCAAGCGTTTTCTACATTTGGAAGTAACACAACTTCTGATTGGCTAAGCCAAATGGTTTAGCTATTCATAAGTTGTGTTAGTTTCAAATTCCATGATTAGACCAAGAATATTCTGTAGAATTGTTGGTGAATACGGACCATGACATTGTGTTGTTCTGTGACCATTCGGTTACTCCTTCGTCATTTCACTGTCACCGCTGATCATTCTTTCGACGATGGTTATGTGGGAAAGCAGCCAGTGGCTTGGAAAGGATATGGTGCAAAGTACTGGTAACAGAAACTCCGGGAAAGCATGGATGGATAGGTCACAGGCCTTTGAAGCTCCATTGGTCTATCACGAAACGCTAAAATTTTTTTGGTCGATCATCAAACAACTTTGCAAATTGCTGCATCGCCTGTATATCACGGAATACTCAAATTTTCATTTACACTGTTACTATAAATAGCTCATTGTCTATTGTAAATTATTTAGATCAAAGCTATTGCTTGATCGCACAAGAGGTCTGAAACCTTCGAAGGTCAGTGTACACAAGAAAAATAATTTGTAAACCCATCTGCAACGGTAACTAGGTTTGTTTTTCCGTTTTCGGTTAAATATTATCTCTGAAAGGGGACAGGTGTAAAAAAATTCTTTGATTTCGGGTAGTCGTCAACGTGCCATTTATAGTAACGGTGTCCGATAAGGAAAATTTCGTTATCCCGTAATAGACCAATGAAGTTTTAGTGGCCTATGGATAGGTACACAGGCCGCCGTGATATAATTGAAATAATGTTGATAACGGCGTTTAAAACACCATACAATCAACCACCTATGCTCCTTCGTGGAGCATTCAAATATTACCAAGAGGGCTAAGTCAACATCAGTTTACCACATAGTTTGTAGTTTCTTATCCATTACATCGCACAGATAAAATTATTGAGTATTGTAGAAAACACTAATACTATGCTGAGGCTATAGGGGAAATTGCTCGTTTCATACATAGTTTAGCCATGCTCTGTGAACAGGAGGTTTAAAGCCTCTCCGTAATACATCATACCAAGCAAGCTATCACCTAATTGAATCCATAAAATCCATTTTGTCCAACAACCAACCGAATCATGAGGTAGAATGGTCCTTTGATATGTTGAAAATTTGCCAAAAAACAAAAAAATATCGACCCATGTTAGCCTGCGCGGACTGCACAGGCTGACCTGGGTCGATACTCTTTGCATGTGCATCAAACCCCATTTCACAGAGCATGGCTGGGTTATAAAGACAAAACCCTTAACGCAAATTGATCATGAATATTAGATTTTCATTTGGATATTTTCAAAGCCGTCTGCTGTACATATTTTTAGGAGGTGATCAGTTTAAAAGGGGTGCTGATGATGACCAATGATATTGGTCGATTTAATCGGATCATTATGTCTGACAATATTTATTTTTTCAGAGACAAAATAAAATCTTCATGTAACACTTTTAATAACTGTTTCAATATTTTCATATATAATCGGACTGCTGTAGAAATAGCAAATGATCGACCAAAACCTTGTCATTTAGCTGTATTGTTCTGCCGTCGAGAGCTGGAAGCCAAGTATAAGAACAAGCACTATATAAATCAATCAGCGTGCGACAAAACCTAGCAGTACATGGTTTGGCTCTTACCCTTCAATGTTTGGGGTGTTGTTCTCATATTGTTGTGATTCTTAGTGGGAAGGAAAATGTGGATTAACATGTTGTTGACATTATTTAGGATCTATTTATTACTTATTTTACTGTGTTGTTTTAAATATGAATATTGCACTGGTGACGTAATTGAATTCGAACAAATTCAACATTATAGCACTTTAAATGGAATTTCTCCGTTCGCAAATGAAGTGGCTTTGAGTGCGGTACGTTCTGGTGTCTTTTTTTATTATTATTATTCTAAAAGCTATGAAAAGAATGCAATTAAGTAAGTTTTTCCTCGTTACTTTCATTTCTGTGCATATTTAAAGCAGTTTCTTATAAAACAGAAAAGATGTTTTTTTGTTGTTTTTTTTATGAAGTTACATGTATGTTATTCTATACCCTCAGTTTCCTTGCCTTGATGTCGCAGCAAAATTATGTAGGAAGGAAAAACCAGAAAAATGTGTAAACCATAACTGAACATGCTATGTTTGGAGGAAATTATACAATTCGCTTTAAAAAAAAAAAACCTTTAAATGTAGAGAAATGGCGTTTTCCAACAGTATGGATGACATGAGGACATGAGTATTTATTATCTCGATCAGACTTTCCCACAGACATTTTGGTTAAACATATATATTTAAAAAACTTTGAAAAAAGTTATATGATTTTTCCAATTTAATCCTGCTTTCAATTATTTAAAAGAGAGAGTAGGCAAAGGGAAAAATTATGTACATGTAATCACAATACGGACCAGAGATTCGCAATATTTTTTTTTTTTTGTACCAGACTGGAACACCGTAAAATGTCGTGCATGTTTATTTAACGTAGTTTTGGGTTGGCCACAGTATGACTGATATTACGCCACGATAGCCTTATGAAGCGACTTTCCTGTCTTCGACCAACTTCCATAGGTCAAATTTCTGCCAAAGGATTATATGCATGTGAAACACATAGAACCACATGAACGTGGTTTTGATACGCTGGACCTAGAATGTACAAAGTTACACAACTTTTTTACAGTCTATACATACTTTCTTTTGTTTATGAACAGTTGGAACTGTATCAATATGGAGGTTTTTGCCTTACATAATAAACTGGTCAGTGTTCATTAGACTTAAGATTTATAATCTATTTTTCATTGTTTTGCATATGGATACATGAGCAAAGTATTTCCTTTCTGTTCTGATTTTGAGGTAATAGCGTCGTCTAGTACACTTTCTATCAAATCTATGAATTATACAAGACAACCAATTACCAACAATAACAAACACGTCAAACAGGTAACTTTTTTTTCAGGTCCACTGTGCAGTGTTGTGTCTCGGGGAGTCCCAGTGCCAGTCGTTTGCCTTCGACTGCACTCTTCTATATTTCACACATACATTCGGCGAGTGTAATCTTTATAACTCATTTGTGACTTCACAGTCCAGCCTGGTTTCAAGTCCTTTATTATGTTATGTTCAGCGCAAAATAACTGGAATTAACTGGACAACGCCGCCGTCAACCACAACGCCCATCCCAACTACAACCACGAACATTCCTATCACGGTCACGACAACACCAACTACCATGCTGTTACCAGTAACAACAACAACCGCTACCATCACTACAACATCTACTACCACGCCGTTACCAACCACGTCGACAACATCATCTACCAGCACTACATCTACAACAACCACTACCACGCTGTTACCAACCACGTCGACATCATCTACCAGCACTACATCTTCAACAACAAGCACTACCACGCCGTTACCGACGACTACAACAACAACACCTACCACTACAACAACTACAACAACATCTACCACAGCTCTGCCAACAACCACGACACCGGCATCTAGTATAGTGAGTACATAAAGCTTAGTTCTTCAACACATTACAAAATTTTAGAGTTCTGCACACTGAAAGCATTTGTGAAAAATTAAGCATGGCTAGCATGGTTATAGTTTGTAAAAAATTAAGCATGGCTAGCATGGTTATAGTTAGTAAAAAATTAAGCACGGCTAGCATGGCTATAGTTTGTCTTCAAAGCTTAGAAAGTATAATGGGAGAGGTAAAAAAATCCGGTGAAAAAGGAAACGTTTTATCAACCTTCACCCAGCGGGATCAAATCGACAGAACCAGCAATTGTTTCCGGTGCTCATACGGGGTTAATTTGAAACTTTGTATATAACTTTGTATATCTGTTGGAGGTGAGTACTTTGAGAAAACAAAAATAAAAATTTCAGTGAAACCTCTGAAGAATCAAATTTTAGGTACTTAGATGCATTCCTAGTAATTATGAAAAAGGGGTTATTTTAAAAGGTGATGAAAGAATGTCTCACCTGCTTCCAATTTTTCTACACTATGCACGTGCGTATTGTGCGTTATGGACGCTTCGCTATTGCGTACCAATGGCAAGTAGTTCTCTAACTATTTAAATTATTACTTCTTCTTGAAACGTATTAGCAGCAATTGACTTTGAAAACATTCTCGTAAAATCGTAATAATAGCATGTGAAAACATAGACGAAAAAAAAAGAAATTCTGGTCACGTGGAATTTCTCCGGCTGTCATTATTAACTTCCGCTGGGTGGCATTTTTCAAATACATACCTATCTGATTTGAGCATCTTGGTTACAGAACCGGACTACTTTTCAAGATGTCAACCGATGCTGCGAATTTCAAAATGCAATAGGCTATACAAATTATTAGGTTTGTTCAAAACAACGCTAACTGGTACGATTCATGAATCTTTTATGTGAACATTGGCTTCGTCTACCAACTGACGATCTTCTTTTTCGGAACGGAATTCCTGCTTTATAGGTTGTATTGAGTGAATATTTATTATCTACTTGATTATGCATGCACAAGATATTGTTTTGACGATTTTTCCTAAATTTATATAACAATGGTATCTTCTTCAAATTATTTTTCCGGTTTGAAATTATCATATTTTCAATGAATTTGGAGAGAGAAAAACAGGCTTGATTTCTCGACAGACGTATTATTCATAGTCATTTTCCAGGTGTTAAGTTTTAGTGGCAGAGCTTCGAGTTATTTGCATGGCGTATTCATATTCATCCTGTGCAGGAGAGTGGTGTGTCATAGCAGACAGGTCAATCTTCGAAGAATGTGACACACACAGACAGCGGGCTGCCACTTTACTTTCAAAAGTGGTCTACTTACGTTCTGACGATTCTACAAATGGTATTTTCATAAAGCCATTTATCAGATAAATCACTGTTAATACTTCTTTGTTGTCAGACAGAAATTCAGTGAGAAACAATTCTGAAATTCGTAAGTTGTAATACTCAAAATGTAGTTTCAGCTGTAATGTGCCAAAGCCAAATTTTGTTTTACTCCATGGAAAAGTAGCCCCACAGTCTTTCTACTTTTTCACATTGATCTGCCACGAAGACTCGGACAAAGGCCGTAAAAATAATATATTGTTCTAACCAAAAAATTTCCAGAACGTTTTGCCAAAGGCACGAGTTTGTTTAAATATTACAAAAAAAAACAAAGGTAGGGATGTTGATTTTGGGCATTGTCAATGAGAAGGCAAAATGGAAATATTTTTGTAAAGAGGTCAAAAGTTTGACTGGAATCGTTTCCTTGACCTTCAACCGGATTGACCTTTTGGGTCTACTAATTGCGTCTGAGTGATAAACCTCCAAGCCATTTCTGGAAACAACTGTTAAGCGCGCTTTTTAACTACAGGAAAGAACTATCTTACAATCAGAGATTCACTTTCATACTGGCGTGCAACACACGAAAAAAGACCTTCGGACATATGCGTAAAACTGTGTCGTCCAGGATCAGCCTGTGCAGTCTGTGACTAATCCAAGACGACACTTCCCGTTTTTGTGCGATTTTCTGTTTCACGAAAGTCTATTGTATGAAAAAATCTTATGTAGTCGTAAAGTGTTGTCTTGGATTAGCCTGCGCGGACTGCGCCGGCTAATCCGAGACAACACTTTACGCGAATGTCCGAAGGCCCCTTTTCGTGTGTTGCACGCCATATAGTAGCGTACATTCTGTAAAACATGCCCGGCTGCCAGTCGTTTCAGTATCTATTTCAAGCAATCTGTATTCTGCAACAGGACATGGGTCAAAACATTACGCAATATCTTTTCTACCTTAAATGTTCCGATTCGTTTCGCAAAGGACATACTTCGTTTTAATATCAAAAGAGCCAGAGGGTGAGGGATAATGATTTTATGAATAAACTGAATGAAAATATTTTCATTTAAAAGGCGAAACGTCCTCCGGACTCGAAATTTACTTTACGGCTTCATTCTCGATGGTTTGCTTGTTTGTATTGGTGTTTAACGCCATTTTAACAGTTCAGGTCATATCATAGCGGTCAGTGACGCACCCATGTGTTTCCTGGCTTTCTCACACCAGTACTGACACAATTTTCTTTCCAAAGCCACTGACTACTTTTCTCGCATGCATCAGAGGTGAGAGGTGAAAAATCGCCGAAAAGAAAGTTTGCCTCAACCGGGTATCGAACTCGCAACCACCAGGTCACGAGTCAGATACGCTAACCACTGAGCTACCCGGGCGGGCTCATTCTCGATGGATTACAATAATTAACAGAACCAACTATCTTTTGTGGTACATTTATTGCATTTGAACATTCTGTTAATGGGACATTAAAGCGATTGAATTTGTCTCAAAGTATGCAGAAAAAAACTTACTTACTGCGGATGAGCAGTCTGATTTTTTCTGTAATTGAGAAATACTCTGGCAAAAGGGGGCTCAATGCATCTCCGTGATGTATTGTACCAAGCAAGTCATCGCATAAATATGGCTAAAAAACACTGTTTTTAACAACCGACTGAACCATGGGGTAGACTGGTACTTGGACATACAGAAAATTGATCTATAGCGAAAAGTTTCGGCCCAGGTCAGCCTGCGCGGACTGCGCAGGCTGACCTGGGTCGATACTTTTCGCAGTTGCATTAAGCCCCCTTTTCGTAGAGCATAGTGCAATTATATTGCCTTTTTCTACTTTTTAAAGAACGAGAAAAAACCCTCGAAAATTATCTAACAAGAAGAAAAGATTTCAGACTTGAAATTTAAAGTATTTGCAGACTTTCAGATTATGAGATTTGTTTTCTTGAAAGAAAGAGAACTCGAGGGAAAAGGAGAGAATATGGATACCAACATGTTCTCCTTTTCCTACAGTGTTTCAAAAGCCTTTCCTCCCGAGAGTCGTTAAAACATGGGAATGTTTTGTAAACGCTTCATTGCCCTATTTAAAAAATGCGGCATCTATTATTATCAGAACATTGATCTTCCTCAGTTCACATGCACATTTTGTCAACATAAGTCAAGATACATTGAAACACAAGTTAATTTATGCAAAGTCCACGCGCAAAATATGTCATTTCATAAATAAAAGAAGTGGTGCTTTTTATGTACTTGCAATAAAAATTCATCACCAATATATTCGGGCCGCGCTCTGACAAAGGGGGGTTTAACGCATCTCCGTGATGCACCGCAACTCACCGAAGATAAGTGTGTGTACCTTTTTGAAAATTTCTCTATTGATCATTGTGTATTTACCATGTTTGTGTACATAACAAAATACAGGTTACTGTTTTTGAATATGTTTTTTTTTTCAGATCAGAGGGTTGGTCAATGGTGATTTTAGACTATGTTCGGGCTCTAGTGGGCGTGACTTTGTCATGATAACAGATGATGGTGTGTACGTGTATGACGATATTTCTTCCCTCACAACCGGGCCTTGCAGCGGCCCTACAGCTTTGTCAACAATGTTTTCGGGTTACAGCTCTCTGCCACCAGCGTCTGATATCGATTGTGTGCTACTGTATCAGAGCAATGTCGAGATATATGCAGGTAGGTTTGTATTGTTATATCAATTATATTTTCCTCTCACACCGATAAGTAAATTCCACTACATGGACCACGTTTGCTATGTTTCAAATTGTCACGTGATTCTAAACATGGTTTAATTTGCCAGTCATGTGACCATTTTGTTGCACAACGGGAAACGAATCAATATTGTCTTTATAAGACTGACGCGAATCAATCAGAAAATCTCACTGGATCATTTTCATACTTGCACCTAGCATGTGGAGTGTACAAAGGCATTTTATTAACACGTAATTGCTCGGGGATATCCCATTGAAATATTGTTTCAGTCATCGTCAACATAACCAAAGAGGCTTCAGAAAGTTATTCCGATACTGCAATTACCCGTCCGGTTAAAGAGAAAATAACGAAGGGCAAAAATAAAGCAATTATAAGATAAGAACGCCATTTTCTTATTGGCAACTAAAGATTCATTCAGTGTTTAATATTTTGTCATGCAATCCTGCTATAAAGCTCTACAAGTACTGAGACATTCAATAGTTCGAAAAATTTCTTCAATCCTTACATCGCTGAAGTACTAATTTGTAATTCATGACTCTTAAGTCTTTCCATGGTTAGGGCAATTCATGGTACATGTACTTTGCGAAATTATGGGTCTCAGAGTACTAGTCATGGTTCTGTCATAAGCAAGACGTCTTACTTCTTTCTATTTTTAGCGTAAGGCATAAAACGTTTTCTTTTCAAAACTAAAGTCTTCATTCTTCACAAGATTTGGGAAAGTTATGGCACTTTGAACGAGTAGGATCCTTTGACTCTCACCGTGCCTATAGCAAAAATTGTGGTAATTTTTAAAACAGAGTCTGTTGCACATTACATGCTGAGTGCAGCTCGCAGTAATTTGTTTAAAAAAAAAGTCTGTCACTAATTCCATGCTGAGTGAAAGTCGTGGTATTTAAAAAAAAAGTATGTTACTCATTTCACGCTGATTGCAAGTAGTGGCTATTTTTAAAACAAAGTCTTTTACTCAATACATGCTGGGTGCAAGTCGTAATATTTTTAAAACATTGTCTGTTATCCATTACATGCTGAGCGCAAGTCATTGTAATTCTAAAAACATCGTCTGTTACTAATTACATGCTGAGTGCAAGGCATGATAATTTTTAATCCTGGTCTGTTACTCATTGTACGCTGCGTGCTAGTTGTATTTTTTAACCAGAGTCTGTTACCTGCGTTGAAGGCGTGGTAATTTTTAAAACTGTCTTAAATACTCATTACATGCTGGGTTTAAGCCGTGACAATCTTTAAAACATAATCTCTTACTCATTACTTCCTGACAGCAAGCGTTGTAATTGTTAAAACATAGGCTGTTACCCATTACAGGCTAAGAGGAAGTCGTGTTAATTTTTAGAATATGGTTTAAAACTAATTACATTCGAAGTGCAAGTCGTGGTACTTGTTAAAACACACTTTAAAACTCATTAAATACTGGGTGCAAATCATAGTAAGTTGTAAAACATAGTCGTTTACTGATTACATGCTGAGTTCAAGTCATGAAAAATTTTCAAAAACATTTTCGGTTACTCATTACATGCTTAGTGCAAGTCGTGGTAATTTTGAAAACATAATCTGTTACTCATTACATGCTGAGTTCTAGTCGTAGTAATTTTTAAAACATACCTTAAAAGTCATTACATGCTGATTTCAAGCTGTAGAGTTTCTTAAAACATAGTTTGTTACTCATTACATGCTGCGTGCTAGTTGTGGTATTTTTTAACCAGAGCCTGTTACCTGCGTTGAAGGCGTGGTAATTTTTAAAACTGTCTTAAATACTCATTACATGCTGGGTGTAAGCCGTGACAATCTTTAAAATATAATCTCTTACTCATTACTTCCTGACAGCAAGCGTGGTAATTGTTAAAACATAGGCTATTACCCATTACAGGCTAGGAGGAAGTCGTGTTAATTTTTAGAATATGGTTTAAAACTCATTACATGCAAAGTGCAAGTCGTGGTACTTGTTAAAACACACTTTAAAACTCATTATATGCTGGGTGCGAATCATAGTAAATTGTAAAACATAGTCTTTTACTGATTACATGCTGAGTTCAAGTCATGGAAAATTTTCAAAAATATTTTCGGTTACTCATTACATGCTTAGTGCAAGTCGTGGTAATTTTGAAAACATAGTCTGTTACTCATTACATGCTGAGTTCTAGTCGTAGTAATTTTTAAAACATACCTTAAAAGTCATTACATGCTGATTTCAAGCCGTAGATTTTCTTAAAACATAGTTTGTCACTCATTACATGCTGAGCGCAAGTCGTTGTTGCTCATTACATGCTGAGTGAAAGTCGAGATAATTTTTAATTCACCGTCTGTTACCTACTACATACTAAATGCAAGTCGCTGTAATTTTTAAAACAGTGTATTGCTCATGACATGCTGAGTGCAAGTCGTAATAGTTTTTGAAATAATGTATGTGATTCATAACATGTTGAGTGCAAATCGCTGTAATTTTAAAGCATAGTCTTTTACTCAGTGCATGCTAAGTGCAAGTCGTGGTAATTCTTTAAACATGGTTTAAACTCATTACATGCTAAGTGCGAGTCGTTCCATTGTTTTAAGCTCATTACATGCTGAGTGCAAGTCGGTTTTTTTTTTTTTTTTTTTTCTTTTTTTTTTTAAACAAAGTCCTCTACTCATAACATGCTGAGTGCAAGTCGTGGTAACTTTTGAAACAAAGTTTGTTACTCATTACACGCTAAGTGCAAGTTGCTGTTGATTTTTAAAACATAGTCTGTCACTCATTGCTAGCAAGTCGTGGTAATTTTTCAAACATTGTCTGTTACTCATGCTGCATGCAAGTTGTGGTGGTTTTTTTTTTTTTTTTTTAATGTAATCTGTTAATCATAACATGTTCAGTGAAAGTATTCGTAACTTTTTAACACAGTCTGCTACTCATTACATGCTGCGTGCAAGTCGAGATAATTTTTAATTCACCGTCTGTTACCTACTACATACTAAATGCAAGTCGCTGTAATTTTTAAAACAGTGTATTGCTCATGACATGCTGAGTGCAAGTCGTAATAGTTTTTGAAATAATGTATGTGATTCATAACATGTTGAGTGCAAATCGCTGTAATTTTAAAGCATAGTCTTTTACTCAGTGCATGCTAAGTGCAAGTCGTGGTAATTCTTTAAACATGGTTTAAACTCATTACATGCTAAGTGCGAGTCGTTCCATTGTTTTAAGCTCATTACATGCTGAGTGCAAGTCGGTTTTTTTTTTTTTTTTTTTTTTTTTTTTTTTTTTTTTTTAAACAAAGTCCTCTACTCATAACATGCTGAGTGCAAGTCGTGGTAACTTTTGAAACAAAGTTTGTTACTCATTACACGCTAAGTGCAAGTTGCTGTTGATTTTTAAAACATAGTCTGTCACTCATTGCTTGCAAGTCGTGGTAATTTTTCAAACATTGTCTGTTACTCATGCTGCATGCAAGTTGTGGTGGTTTTTTTTTTTTTTTTTTTTTAATGTAATCTGTTAATCATAACATGTTCAGTGAAAGTATTCGTAACTTTTTAACACAGTCTGCTACTCATTACATGCTGAGTGCAAGTCATGGTAGCTTTCAAAGCATAGTTTTAACCTCATTATATGCTGAGTGAAAGTCTTGGTAATCTTTAAAACATAGTCAGTTAGTCATAAAATGCAAGTGATTGTAATATTTGATACCAATTATATGCTGAGTTCCAGTCATGGTAATTTTTCAACAGAGTCTGAGTGCAAGTCAGGTAATTTATGACACATAGTCAGTTGCTAATTTCATGCTGAGTGCAAGTCATAGGAATTTTTAAAACAAAGTCTTTTACTCAATACATGCTAAGTGTAAGTCTTAATATTTTGTTTAAAAAATGTCTAGTACTCATTACATGCTGAGTGTAGGTCGTGGTAATTTTTAAAACATAATCTGTTACTCATTACATGCTGAGTGCAAGTCGTGGTAAGTCTTGGTAATTCTAAAAACATAGTCTGTTACTGATTACACGCCATGGTTATTTATTATAAAAGTCATGGTTATTTATAAAATATAGTCTTTTACTCATTAAATGTTGAGTGCAAGACATGGCAATTTTTAAAATAGTGTTTGTCAATCGTTTCATGCTGAATGTAAGTCGTGGTAATTTTTAAAACTTAGTCTGTTACTCATCACATGCTGGGTGCAAATCACGGAATTTTTTTTTAAATATAGTCTGTTCTTATAACATGCTAAGTGCAAATTGTGGGAATTTTTCAAACATTGTCTGTTACTCATTACATGCTGAATACAAGGTGTTGGTAATTTTCAAACATCATTTGTTACTCGTTGCATGCTGTGTGCAAATCGTAGTAAATATAAAAATATAGGCTGTTACTCATAACATGCTGAGTGCTATTCATGGCCAGTTTTAAATTGTCTGTTACGCGTATATTTTGAAAAATTGTCTAGTACTCGTTACATGCCGACATTCGGCATACCTCGGGTGATCCGGTGATCAAATCCCTCGGTTGTATCACGTAGCTTGATTTGCACCTACACGTTACATTTCGCACATCTCCGGAAGCACACCGCTTTACCGTTATTAAAATTGTAAATCTCCTCTTAAAAAAGAAAACGTGAGTAAATTTTCTATCGTTATCTTTCTAAGAATATTTCAGTCGGCAAACAGTTTGTACATTCAATTTTTAGCGTAGTTTATCAATTCCGTTGGGAGCTTTCATCGGCAGATCGATAGAAGTGAATAACTTCATCGTGGTTGTTCATTTCGTTGCTAAGCGATCTACAGGGGCGCCGCCATGTTTAAGATCATGTGATTGGTAGTTCAAAATGGAAGCCTCCTTTATACGGACGAGGTTAGATGTAGGTACGGAATCGGCCGAGTTGTGACGAGTGTACATGCCGAATACAAGTTGTAGGAATTTTTAAAACATAGTCTGTAACTCAATACATGCTTAGTGTAGGTCGGTTTAATTTTTAAACCATTGTCTGTAACTAAATACATGGTGAGTATAGGTTGTGGTAATTTTTAAAACATAGTCGCTTTCTCAATATATGCTGAGTGCAGGTCATGGTAATTCTAAAATCATAGTCTGTTGCTGACTACACGCTGAGTGCAAGTCGTGGTAATTTTTTGAACATAATCGTTTACTCATTACATGTTCAGTGCAAGTCGTGGTAATTTTTTAAACATAATCGTTTACTCATTACATGTTCAGTGCAAGTCGTGGTAATTTTTGAAATATTGTTTGTAACTCATTACATGCCGAATGCAAGTCGAGGTAATTTTTAAAACATAGTGTGTGACTTATTACATGTTTTGTGCAAATCCTGGTAATTTAAAAAAAATACTTAAAAAGCTTTTTACAAGCTGAGTGGAAGTTTGGGGAATTTTTAAATAATTGTCTGCTACTCATTGCATGCTGAGTACACGGTGTTGGTAATTTTCAAACAGAATCTGTTACTCAGTACATGCTGTGTGCAAGTCGTGTTAATTCTAAAACATACGCTGTAACTCACTTCATGGTGAGTGCTAGCTATGGTAATTTTTAAAACATTGTCTGTTACGCGTAACATGCTGAGTGTAAGTCGGTTATTTTTCAGACATTGTCTGGCAGTCATTACATGCTGAGTGCAAGTCGTGGTAATTCTTTAAACATTGTCTGTTACTCATTACATGCTGAGGGCAAGTCAAGTTTATTTTTAAAATATAGTTACTCATTTCATGCTGAGTGCCAGTCATGGTATTTTCTAAAACAGTGTCTGTTAATTGAATACATGCTGTGTGCAGGTCGTGGTTGTTTATAAAACATGCTGGTAGTCTGTTTTTTATTACATGCTTGGTTCAAGTCGTGGTAATTTTTAAAGCACTGTCTATTACTCATTACATGTTGAGTGCATGTCGTGCCAGTTTTAAAATCATAGTCTGTCACTCATTGCATGCTGTGTGCAAGGGGTGGGGATTTTTGATAATTTATCAGTTAATCAATGCTTGCTGAGTGTATGTCATGGTAATTTTTAATCGATCGTTAGACCGATTAGAGAGATGGCAAACTTCGGAAACCCGTACGCTCAGGGCAAACTGATGTAGCTGTAACTCGTAACAGATTTTACTTACAGCGTTTTAACGCTTATATCTGCTGTGATGACCTTATTACAAAAACTACTTTTGACCCAGATAAATGCATTTTTGACCCAGATAAGCGCAGGAATAGTACTTAGCGGTAAACAGGCGTTAAGTAATGTCAAGTAATCCCATAATTAATAACTTTTAAATTATGTAATGAATGGTGTTTACAATTTGTTTAGTATTGAAATATGTTATAATTACAGTATTATCAAATCTCTGACCAGCAAAAACTGGAGCAGTTTACTTTCAACACGATTATAAGATAAGTGATTAGCAGCAAATTTATGAATGAAACGAGTGCGAATCAAGTGTATCGGGTGATGTGAACACATCTTCTAGTCGTCTGCTGTCCATATCATTCGGCAAATTTCGAGTGATCCGTTGATAGTTATACGTAGTTATGGGATCGGCCAAGTTCATTTGAAAGATTTTCAAAGTTTTGTCAATTAGAATATTTTCATCGGGGATAAAAAACCCTGAAACTGTAACACAAATAAGCTCACTTACTGTTATATTCTCCATATCTGAATCAACGGACCAGAGAAAAGTCTTTGCAGAGAGTGCAGATTCAGACCAGACTGCTCAGAACATGCACTCAGATCTTGGATCTGTCATGCCAGTTTTTTGAGTTATTTTATAGTCAATACAGCAATGGTCCTTCAAAATTTAGGCTGCTTTTCCAAGCTTAACATGTCTATTTTAACAATTTAGCTCTCTAAGCATGCAAATGTCAGCAACATGCTTGTCTCATCAGCTATTCCATATTGGTCGATTCTCATCCTTTCCACATTTCAGATAAAGAGATCAAGGCTACCGCAGTTATACTCTTGCTGATTAGAATGACTCAAATGCAATTACCTGTGTTGGCTATGGACAAGTAAAGTCGCTTTTGAAGACGATAAAAGCTAAAGACCAGACTGTCCTTTCAACGCAATGCAATTCAATATCACAGACGTTCATATCTTAGATCTAAATGTCTGTTTATTTGGAATGTATATGGGGAAAAAAAGACCATGAAATTGTAGCCTATTGTTTGATATTGTTTTTTTTCCTAACAGTAAAAGGCAAGTCGATTAACTGAGTGTTTTAACTCTTAACCAAATTGTCCTTTGTTAATGCCCATAAGAAAGAAGTTGAAAACATTGTGAGAAAAGGGGAAAATGCAGGTTACCATTTTCTCCTTTTCCCATTTTTTTTTTTTTTTTTTTTTAACCCTTTCAACAATTCAAATCATCATTTGGTCTACGTTTAATTTGACATGTGCAGATGCTTTTGATTTGGACAAGTCTAAAATTTTATCATTTGGTAAAGAGTTGACAGTTAGGGAGCTAGTGGGCATCTACATTCCTTGAAAGTATAATGTAGGAGAAATTTGCCAGCAGACGTTTGGACTGGACGATTTTGCCCGCTAGAAAATAGGTAGGACAGTTTGTCAAGATGAATATGATGTCCTATTAAAAATGGAAAATGAAAGGCCCACAAGCAGCTAAAAGTAAACAATTCCAAAGTTATAATGCAGGAATATTTTATACGGCTTTTATTTGTTACAATACAGTTATCAAAGTTGCCAAAGTTACAGAAAAGAATATATGTATATTTTCACTCTTTTAAAGGGTTGGCAGGTACTGCTGATCATGATGAGTGATATCTAAAACTTGATAATGGGTATTGCTGATCAGAATTGTCACATAGCATTTACGTTTTATTGCTGTGCTGTCGGCTGGCAAACATAGCCTATATTTTAACCAATCCTTAAACTACTAATTTGTTAAAGACAGTTTAAAAAAGTGGGATCCTACGTGGCTCATTTGTAACGTTGTAGGATTTTTTGTCCCATACATAGTTCAAACATCTACCATTTGAGTTGTGATTTCAAACCACTGTAATTATTCAGTGTCGACCGATTACAGTGTTTACAGTACTTTGATTAAAACATGGTCTGTTTCTCATTACTCGCTGACAATTTTTAAAATTTTAAAAATAATATAAACACTTAAGCCTACTCATACAAGGAACAGTTCGTGTTGGCTTTGCAGAATAATGGCCGTTTTACTCTTTACACATGTTTAGGTTAAATTGTTGTAGCTTTGTAACTCTTTGGAAATTTACTCTTTAGATTCTTAGAGTAAGTTGTGATGGTTTAGTGAGAGTTTGAACCTTTAACTAACTTATTCCGCGACTGGAGCAAGTCACGGTGGGTTTGCAACCAACTTATAATTGCCTAAGTCATTCAATGAGGAATGAAGAAAAAAATCTTACGAACAAGGAGCCTTTAACTATTTGCACGAATAGGACAAGATAGAACTGATAATATGCCGTTTCTATTGGGGAAAAAAGTCTGTTTGTTTTTTCAGGGAAAACACCCATTTTTTTTCGCCCTTTGAATATGACTTGCAATGCTGAATGAATAAAAATGGACATTTACTCAAGCGAAAAAGACCATATAATTGCACTTTCTAGACTGTTTTTGTCAAAGTATCTCAAAAGAAATCGGAGCGTGAGATCCGAGATTGGACTAGTAAAATATATACTGTACATTAACCGAAAAAAAGGTCACTTAAAGGCGACTTTTAACAATCTTAAGGATACCGCGCTCGAGTCTTATATCTTCTGTTTTTCAGATGGGTATGTTTATACTTGGCAGAACCAGGGAGGAAGTTTCGCGAAAAACCAAGGTTCGCGGCAATCCTACAGTTCATTTCTTGGCAGTACAGCAAGCGCAATGATTGGTTCAAAGAAAATACAGTGGTGTGCACTTAGGGCGAAAAATAACGTTGAACGCCATTTTGCAATGGATGACGGGACTTACGTATTGAAAGACAGTCAGGTAGGAAAGATAACATGATACAATCAAACCTTGCTTAACTCTTTACCCAACGGCAAAATTTTAGACTTGTACAACATGGAATTTGCAGACGACAAATTGAATGTGCTTCAAATAATAGGTTTTGTCTGTAGAAGGATAGAAAAAAAAACGTTGTGGCATTCGAAAACATTGTAGAAAAAGGAGAAAAGAGTGGTTACCAGCAGCATTTTCTCCTTTTCCCACAATGTGTTCTAAACCCCTTTTCCTCAGGGTATTTAAAGCTTGCAGTTGATTTGTACAGGGTTAAACAACTAATTCAGGTGGCTTTTTAACACAGAAATCACGTATGATTACGTTACATATATACGTTTACCTAAGCAAGTTTTCAAGTTAAACCTACTTTTCATCAAAACTTGTGCTTTTATAATATATATATATTTAGTAAAGAAAATAATAAACTAAAAAAAACGTAATGGTCACGTATATATAGTGCATAGAAGGAAAATTCAGATTCGACTGCAAGGCTTAATACAGGATAATATATTTCAATAAAACTCACATTTAACTTTGGGTAAGTCGTCGTTCTGTGGTTCAAGCGTTGAAAATGATAAACAGGGAGTCGTCTTCGTCATGACACGACCTACACTTTGATGGTTTAAACACTATTATACAACATAATGCCAGAGAAGGAAAGGATTGAGAAAACAGCTACAAGCTTATATAAAATCCTCACGTGTAGTAAAATTCTACTCCCATTCAAGGGTACATTTCATTGCAGTTTTGAATTTCACCTGCATCGTATCTTATTCACAGAAAAAAACTATGTAGTTAGTACATTACTTTCAAACAATGATATTTCTAAATCAAATGACCACAGTGTTATCATCATTTCTAAATACAATTGCGAGTGTAAACTTTAAAAACATGTGTCATTGCTTAGCTTTTGTTCGTTTTGTTGATGGTGTAATTTCAAAAATCAGCAATCGATAGTAAGTGTGGCCATCCATTGCATCGATGTGTTAGATAACGACAGAACATTTACAGAAGAAAAAAAAAAGGCTTTTTTTATGAGCTTGCCGGTGCGATGCTATGTTGCTGTAAACACGTGAAACAGTGGGTTAGACGGTAATGACCGCTAATTTTCAAGATTATGCAAGAAGCGTTCTTTTAAGTTTTGATCCAGAATGTCGACGGCTATTTAGAAATTACGAATTCTAATGCGCGACCTGGGTCATTTATATAACGCCATGTTGCTGCGGTATAGAAATGACCCAATGATTTTGCAGATGGGGCAGGCATCAGGATAAGTTTACTGTAATGGCGGACATTTAAGCTAAGAAGTGTTCGATACCTGTAACCAGTGCCCGCCCAAAACATCACAGAGTGTGTGTGTCCTCTTGTCCTCTTGTGATTCGACTTCTGCTGTAGAGGTACACGTCTATAGCATCCCACCTATGACGTTGACAACAGTGTACTTTGCTGTCTAAAATAGTGGCTTCTGGGTTAATAGACTCTATATAAAAATAGTAAAAAGTGGATGTAGTAAGAACCGCAACTTTCAAATTTTCAGTCTGTAAACAAATTATCTCCCGAAACAAATTTGCAGCAGACGACTTTGAAAATATCCTTGTAAAAAAATCATAATCAATATGATTTAACTCAGTGCCAAACGACAAAATTTTAGACTGGTCCAATTTGAAAGCATTTGCAGTCGTTATAATAAATGTGACTGAAAACTCAAAATTTGTTTGGGAAAGGGCAGAAAACATTGTGGGAAAAGGGGAAAATGCTGGTTAGCAGCATTTTCTGCTTTTCCCACAAAGTTTTGAAAATACTTCTTTCTCATGTCCGTTTAAAGTCGGGATTGTGTGGCAAAGGGAGTCAGTGTTTGATTCCTGTACAAAAAAAGAAAACCAGTATTGCAAAATGATAAATCATTCATTAATATCTCCTTTTGCCACAATGTTTACAACCGAAGTCTGGTGAAAGACGTCAAGCGCGACTCACTAACCTTTTGCGGACAGTGTAGATCAAGATCAGACTGCACAGAACGTGCAGTCTGATGTTGGATCTACATTGTCCGATAAGGAGGTTTTTTTTTTTTTCCTAACAATAAGTTTGAAATCGCGTTATTCGGGTTTTTACTCCCAGTTTGAAAATCTTACTTCATTTATTTAGCAGGATAAGGGTTAAATGTCATCTGCAGATGTTTTATTCCCAGTTTTAAAATCTTACTTCGTTTATTTAGCAGGATAAGGGTTAAATGTCATCTGCAGATGTTTTACTCCCAGTTTTAAAATCTTACTTCATTTATTTAGCAGGATAAGGGTTAAATGTCATCTGCAGATGTTTATGTGAAAATGAAAGCGTTTTTCGTAGTAACTTTAACGTACAATAACTTTGGCCATTAATCCAAGGCAATTAACAGATGTTACGTCGATATTGTTCATCAGAAATCCAAGATATCGATCTTAACCCCTAGAGCGCTGAAAAACCCCACAGACAGTTTCAATAGAAATAAGATCCCAGCTATTGCAGTTTCGTTGCTTTTGTCCAAAAGGTCTCAGCAAAGCGGACAGTGTAGATCAAAGATCAGACTGCACGTTTTGTGCAGTCTGATCTTGACTTACTCTGTCCGCAAAAGCGACTATTGTTGTGAGAGGCGCTTTTAGGGTTAATCCTGTACCAAACGACAAAATTTTACACCATTCCTGTTGAAAGCATTTTACAGACGACAGATATAACGCGACTCAAACGATGTAGATTGACCTTGACAGAGTGAAAAAAAGAAGCATTGTGGGAAAAAGGAGAAAATATGCTTACCAGCACTTTCTTTTTTTCCCACACTGTTTTCAAAATCTTCATCCTCAGGTTGGTTAAAAGACTGGATTGTTTGGTAAAGAGTTGACTGTTTCTAGAGCGCGGAATAGGCTGCACTTAACCCTTAGGTTGCTAAGCGCGACTCGCTGACCTTTTGCGGACAGTGTAGATCAAGATCAGACTGCACAGAACGTGCAGTCTGATCTTGGATCTACACTGTCCAATAAGGAGATATTTTTCCTCCAAAAATTCCTTTGAAATAGGAGAATTTGGATTTTTACAACCGGTTTGAAAGTTTCATTTCTTTCATTTAGCATGATAAGGGTTAAGAGACATTTTCAGTCTCGAGATAAGACACCATTTATTGCTGTATTCAATACCACTTTTTGTCCAGAATGTCTCTGCATAACTGGTATTGAAGAGCAAAGATCAGGGCCCGTATTCACCTACACCTACCTTTGCCCTGCTGTATAACCTAAATGAAACTTTCAAGTTGAGGGTAAAAACCAATATGTTGGTATTTCAAAGTTACGGGAATTGGCGAATTATCTCCTTATCGGACAGCGTAGATCTATTTAAGATCAGACTGCACGTTCTGTGCAGTCTGATCTTGATCTACACTGTCCGCAAAAGGTCAGTGGGTCGCGCTTAGCAGCCTAAGGGTTAAGAATGTTCTCAAACCTATTCTCAAGAATTTTCTAAATTTGAAAGTAACAGAACTTCTGATTGGCTAAACCAAATGGTTTAGCCAATCAGAAGTTATGTTACTTTCAAATTTAGAAAATCTTGGAGAATAAGACTAAGAATGGTTTTAAGAATGGTTGGTGAATGCGAAAACAGATCTACACTAGCCGCTATGGTAACTGAAATTATGAAAGGTGCTTTAAGGGTGAACTTTTTAGAATAACAAATAAAAAAAATCACATTTTCATTGAGTTAAAATCTGATATTGCATTTTGTTAGTTCTAATGTCGCCCAAAATATGAGAAAGTGTATGTCCAATATTAATCTACCGTAGTCTACTCGGTTTGTGCAGTCTAATCTGAATCTAAACTGTCTGCAAATGCTGTTAAAATTGTGGTTGTTACTTTAAAGGTTTAAATTCTCCTACATTTCTCTGAAGATATGAGATGCGAACAAACCATCGATTGATTCATTGAAAGGCTTGTTACAATTTTTATTGAAGAGTCTCCAAGCTGGAAAACCATATCATAAACAAATATTCCGAGTGAAAGTAAAATAGAATGTGTTACAATTCTTCTGTTAACCCTTTCCCAGACGACAGAATTTTAGACCAGTCCAAACTGAAAGCATTTGCAGACGACAATTTCATTGTGGCTCAAATGGTGCAATTTTTCTTTGCTAGTGTAGAAAACTTTGTGGGAAAAGGAGAAAATGCTGGTTACCAGCATTTTCTCCTTTTCCCACAATATTTTCAAAAGACTTCTTTCTCGGGGTCGTTCAAAGTCGGAATTGTGTGGTAAAGTGTTAACGCTTTAACCAGCTAAGTAAGTGAAATGAAACTTTCGTGTCGATAATAAAACACCCATATTTTGCTATATCCAAGTTAATTTTGGGGGAAAAAACATCTCCTTAAGGGACAGTGTAGAACCAAGATCAGACTACATTTTCTGTGCAATCTGATCTTGATCTACACTGGTATCAAAAGGTCATTGAGTCGCGCTTAGCAGCCGAAGGGTTAAAGTCTGAGCTTTCTGTGCAAAGTATTTCATAAAATACAGTACTAGACGGAAAGTGCTATCCGATAATCATTTTCTCTTAATTATAGGTTCATGATTGGTTATAATACGAATTACGATTTATTGAAAACAGATTGAGTTGTAGTCTATGTACGCAGTCCGTGGTTACATTCTTACCATAGCAGAACAGTGACAATACATTTGACACAAATTCGAAAATCCGGGTATTTCCTAAAGCCGGAAATGGTCAATATTTTCCATACTATCGAGTACCTGAACCGTGTATTGTACTGTACAAGTAGACACCATTAGCCTTTGATAAACACTTGTTAAGATTTTATCGATTATAACTTGAGTGCTGTGATATTAACTCTTCATCAGACGACAAAATTCCAGACTTGTCCAAGTTGAAAGCATTAGCAGACGACAATTCGAAAGTGGCTCAGATACTGGAACTTTTCTTTCACTGGGGGAGGAAAAATCATGGGAAAAAAAGGAGAACATGCTGGTTACCAGCATGTTCTCCTTTTCCCACAATGTTTTCAAAAGCCTTCCTCGACAAGGTCGTTAAAGCTCGGAATCGTACGGTACGGAGTGTTCATTAACAAAAATGTACATTTTCGATTAAGAAATAATATAGACAAAAAAAAATAAACATTATATACCGCATGTCTTTAATTCTTTACCGAAACGACAAAATGATATTGTCAGTCGAAAGCACGTGTAGGTGACAAATTAAACATAGCTAAAATAAAGGGGTTTGTCTTTGAAAGGGCAGAAAACTATGTAGAAAAGGAACTTCCGTTCCAAGGATCGTAAACTCTCGGGATTGTTTGAAGGGTGAAATAAAAATGACATAATCAAGTACCCCCACTTTACCATTGTTTTTTTTTTGTAACAGTAAACGCAAATGTTAAAATTAATTGTCACTGTTGTTTGTATTAATGAGCCATGCTCTGGCAAAAGGGGGCTTAATGCATCTCCGTGATGCATTATACCAGGCAAGCAATCACATAATTATTGATCCATAATGGCCACTTTTTTTTTTTTTTTTTTAAACCAACTGGATTACGATGTAGAATGGTCCTTTGACACGTAGAAAATTGACCAATAGCGACAAGTTTCGGCCTAGGTCAGTCTGCACGGACTGCGCAGGCTGACCTGAGTCGAAACTTTTCGCAGATGCATTAAGCTCCGTTTTCTCTGCGCATGGCTCATTTATTTTTTGTCGATTCTTGTTGCTGATTCAAGCTTTTCCTTCGTTGATGTTTTGCTTAACTGAGTCCATTATTTCACTTATAGGACGACAAAAATAATGTAGGGGCAAACGGCTCAAAGCTGGAAAATGAATAGTCCAGCTCCTTTCTATTGAAGGTAATATAATGTTGAAACTAATTAACTAGTTCGTGCACGTGGCTTAACGGAGAATTACGTAGAGCTTATGAAAACAGAGCTCTTGAATGACAAAGAGACAAGGGGGGAGGGGGTCTGGGGAAAATGAGCAAGTGCTTGGCATGAAAAATATAGAGACCGCTTTTTTGTCGTAATATTTTCGAACACTGTCGATCACCGCGAGGGCTTCAAATGACAGCCATGTGTTATACTCAAGAGTTAATCCTGAATCTAGAGAAAGAGCAACACGTTGCGAACTAATCGCATTTACAACGTTTATCGTGCTTCATGGATTTCTAAATCTGTTTCAGTTTCATTATGATGTCAGCATGGTTTCCGGTTCCGGTGTGGTATGCGTTGTCACCGAAAGTATCCTTAATGTATTTCACATGTGTCATCAGATTTATTTCCGCTTAATGGATTATATTGCTATGGCTTGTCGAGGTGTGAACTATGAGCGATTTTAATTTAAATTGCATTATGAACTTTTGTACTACCGGTCAAATTCACCCAACTGTTTTACACGTTACTTGTAGATGAATTGTCACATATCAGACACTGAAGCACGACAGCCAGACTTGGAATGGATTCAACATTTTACCAATCAGCCCCGCATTGAAACGACCCCGAAGAAAAAAACATTTTGTAAACATTGTGGGTAAAGGAGAAATTGCTTGTGCCTAGCATTTTCTCCTTTTCCCACAAATTTTCTTACCTTTTGATAGAAAAATTTTCAAACATAACATTCATTTTGTCCTCCGCATAGTTACGCTTTCTGTCTGGGCAAGTCAGGAATCCTAAGTTATATACGATCCCTGGACAAGTCTAGAATGTTGTTTTTGTGGTAGAGGTTTTTTTTTTTCAGAAATCGGTCGATGATTTTTTTTTTCAATAAGCGTATAAGCAGTAAGAAAAAGTTTATAAATGATACCACGTGTATCACAATTCAGAACATACAATTTCCCTAGCGAAAGTAGAGCAAGATGGGCACAGACCAAGATGAGGCCCATGTCAACGCAGTATGATTTTGGTCTGCAACCATTAGACAGCGTTTATTTTTTATACTCAATAGGTTGTATAATCTGACTCAATACACTGTTTAACCCTTTATCGAACAGTAAAATTGTGGACTTGCAGACGACAAATTAGATGCGGATCAAATTGAAGAAATGTTCGTTAAAAGAGAGGAAAACATTGTGGGGAAAGGCGAAAATGCTGGTTACCAGCATTTTCTCTTTTTCCCACAATGTTTTCAAAAGGCTATTTTCCATCAGGGTCGTTGAAACTCGGGATTGTGTAGCAAAGGGTTAACGCTTTCCCAGACGACAAAATTTTAGAGTTGACCGTGTTAAACCATATTCTGCTGAATGAGGTCAATAAAACTTTCAAGCCGATAATAAAACCCAGAATAATGTTATTTCAAACTTACTTTTTGAAAAGAAATATCTCCTTATCGGACAGTGTAGATCAAAGATCAGACTGCACGTTCTGTGCAGTCTGATCTTGATCTACACAGTCCGCAAAAGGTGAGCGAGTCGCGCTTAGCAGCCTAAGGATTAAAAGTATTTGCAGACAGATCAAATGACGGTGATTTGTCTTTGGATGAGTAGGAAACATTGTGAAAAAAGGAGAAAAAATTGGTTACCGACATTTTCTCCCACAATGTTTTCAAAAGTCTACTCTAGTGTCATTAAAACTCTGGATTGGTTCGGTACAGGGTTGATCAGGCTAAATGTTTTCCCTGCGTTAATGATTTGTCAACTATATTCGTGTTGTTTTTCAGGCTGGCACTTATTCATACGTTAAATCAAGCGTGATTCGACACAACGGTTTCAATTTGAATCCTTGGGGCGACCTTCCAGACAATGTTATAGCTGCATGCGGATACACATCACAACAAAACGAAAACTTTGCACTTATTGACGCCTCGCACATAGTGTATTCTTACGCACTGATTCATAGCCCGGACAATAACAATCCAACAATGACAGTTACGGGGCAAGGAATATGGACCACGTGATGGTAAAAAAAACCCATAAATGGTGTTTAGACGTTGCCACCGTTATGAGAGGCTGCTCATTAACACATTACATCCTCAAATCCTTTACCGGAAATGTTAATTGTCTAGTAGCGCCAAGATTTTAACTTGGCGACAATGTGTATAAAAATACAGGTAAAGTATGGCCATTATTTTGAAAAATGTCTGACGATCTGTTATAGAACAGTGGTTCACATTCTAGGCACTTACTGAACAATGAATATTAGAACCTGAATTACTGTTGCCATTTTGGCTAGACTATCACACACCACAAATTCTGTGAAGTCTTGACGATCTTGATCATGCTGTTCCCAATGTCAGTTGCCTCGGCAATGCTAAATCAAAGTACTGAAAGTACTGACAGACTAGCGAATTTGATTGATTGATTGTTTGTATGGTGTTTAACCCTGTTTTCAGCATTATTTCAGTTATGTAGCAGTGACCAGTGCACATATCCATGATTTCCAGGAGTTTCTTTTACCAGTACTCCGCACAATATTCTTTCCAAGCCCCTGGCTGCATTCCCACATTACCATCGTCGAAACGTGAGAGAGAAATGAATCCTGACCCAATGACTAATCATAAATCGTCGGAAAGAAATTTGCCGAGTCTGGGATTGAACCAATGACCTCCTGTTCTCAAGTCCTGTATGCTTCCGACTGAGCTGCCGGGGCTATGTGTGCTAATGGTTAACTATAATCCAGTTTAAGTTTAACCCTTAAAATGCTAAAAAATGTTAAATGAAACTTTCAAGCCGGTGGTAAACACCTGAATATTGCTATTTCAGAGTTACATTTTGGAGAAAAAATATCCTCTTATTGAACAATGTAGATCCAAGATCAGACTGCATGCTCTGTGCAGTCTGAACTTAATCCACACTGTCCTCAAAAGGTCATTCAGTTGCGGTAGTGCTGGTAAAAGAAACTCCAGGAAAGCCTGGATAGATGCTCTAGCTGCCGCAATATCACTGAGATAATGTTGAAAATGGCAGTAAACACTATGCAATCAATTAGTAAATATCCAATAGCACAATATGTAATTAACTATCTAACTCTCTTTACAAAATGAAAAATTTTACACTCTTCCAAATTCAAAGCTTTTGAAGACCATAAATTAAATGTGGCTTTTTCCTTTTCCAGCAATGTTTTCAAAGAAATTCTTCCTCGGTGCCGTTAAGACTTGGGATTGTTTGGTAAAGGGTTAATATTCAAGACTAAAATAACAGTTTAAGATAACAGTTTAACTGTACACAATGATCTAAATAATGAATGACTAAAGGAATGACAAGGGTTCCCTGTCCACTGAGGGTTCATACAGCTGGGATTTGCTACAAGTTACCTAGGTAATATCTATTAATAGATTCATTCATGTTGGTTGGTTATTTCCGTTTATTTATCGTCGCTACCGGTTGCCCATCTGAGCGACGCCCCCAGAAGACGGTTAGTTGTTACGGGGGATAGTGCAAGGATACAGGTCGAAACTACTGAGAGCTTCGCCTGGTTCTTTAACGTGCTCGGCGTATAGCACCGTCACACAGGACCTCGGTTTAATGTCTCATCCGAAAGACTATTAGTAATTTTTTAGTTGGCCAGCCGGGGATACGAACCCACAATCTGAAGGACATTGTGTTCACAAGTCCTACGCTCTACCTACTGAGCTGTATCGGTTGGTAGATTCATTCATAATGTTACAATGGTGTAGGAATAAGTGATTCTCTGTTTTCCATATAGGTCACTTAATTTACATATAAGCAAAGATCTTGTACCTTGTAAATGGCATCTTGTTCAGTTTATTACTTTGTAAGATGACATGTTCAAATTGGAGTGGTAGAGATGTCATTTTTTTTTTTTTTGTAAAAATTGTCATATGTAACAGAATTAAGATTTTTAACAGAAAGAAGTATTTTCTGTAAGGCAGTATTTGGCAACTGTGGGGTTTTTTGTTTACTTTGACTCTAGGTCAGTCATGATGCCTATAGACTAGCTTCGCTGGTCTAAAAATGACATGTGCCAACCAGCATGCTCAAAACTTACTTTTGAAACAAGTGTTCACTAACCTTTCTTAACCCTTATCCCGCTGTAAAACCTGAAATCTGAAACTGCTGGGCACTCTATACTTACTTTTTTTTTTGTTAAAAGTGCATATAAAGATCACACTGCAAAAAAATCCGCAGTTTGATCCCGAATCTACACTGCGACTTTGTGGGTGATATTAGTCATTAGTCTTGAAGTTTGCAGGGTATTTTTCCAGTTTCCGAATATACGATATTTCACGTGTACATGTGGCATTCTCTTCAGGTTCAGATTTGTCAGTGGATCTAGAGATTTTGCAAGAGGATTGGGAACTGTTAGTTATTTTCAGTCGTATCATGGATGTCATTTCATCTGTCTGCATTCCTAGACTAGTTCCACCTGTACAAGCCACTTGCTGATTACCAACATGAACATCAATGAAACAACGTTAACCCCTAGGTTGCTTGGCGCGATCTATTGACCTTTTGCGGACAGTGTAGATCAAGATCAGACTGCATGAAATGTACAGTCTGATCTTTGATTTACACTGTCCGATGCGGCATTTTCTTTCAGGCGAAACCAACATTGAAACCACAATATTTGGGGTTTTACTATTGAATAGAAATTTTTGTTTCATTTTTATAGCAGTTCAAGGGTTAAGCAATGAGAGAGAAATGAATCCCGTCACAATGACTATTCCTCAAAAAGAGTTTTGCCAAGCTGGTTTCCGGTCTCTCCAGCCATGGATTAGTAGTCCTTTTCTTTATCCACTGAGCAACTGGAGTGGGCAAGATAGCTCTTTAGCAGACAGCAACATTAAACTCTTTACCAAACGGCAGAATTTTAGACTGGTCCAAATTGAAAGCATTAGCAGACTACAATTTAAATGTGGGTCAAATAATGGAATTTGTCTTTGATAGGGTAGAAAACATTGTGGGAAAAGGAGAAAATGCTGGTAACCAGCATTTTCTCCTTTTCCCACAATGTTTTCAAAAGGCCTTTTTCTCAGGGTCGTTAAAAGCCTGGACTGTGTGGTACAGGTTTAAGCTTTGACCATTTCCAAGCTTTTGCAGATGACAAATATAGTTAAAATGATGGGAGCCGTCCCTGAAAGGGTTGAAAACAATGTAGGAAAAGGAGACATGTTTATTACCAGCATTTTCTCCGTTTCCCACAATATTTTCGAAAATCTTTCCTGTCAGGGTTGTAAAAAGTCAGGATTGTATGGTAAAGGATTAATTAGCATAAGATATAATAGATATATAATTTTTTTAATAAAAATATTCAGTTTGAAAATTTTAACAGCAAAGTCAACAAAACAATAGCATCAGTTCCCATAACACATGCCCCCCGTATCATACATGTGTATTGTATATCAGGAGTCATTCAAGATGGAAAAAACTATATAGAGAACTGCAATAGGTAAGAAAATTGTCAACGAGGTAAGACAATTGTCAGAGCTCATTACATCCTGTATCACCTGTAAATTCTGATATTTGTTTCATGTAATTCGTATTTTGTTAAAAGCTCTTGACCAAGCAATAAAATTTTACACTGCGGTAAAATTAAAAAGTATTTCCAGACAATAAATCGAATGTAGCTGATTAAAAAAGATGATTTCTGTCTTTAACTTTGCCCAAAACCTTGTGGGAAAAGGAGAAAATGGATTTTTTCCCTTTTCCCACTATGTTTTTAAACATCTTCTTTAGCGCAGTCTTTAAACCATGGGATTGTTTGGTAAGCAATTATGCCTGTTGCATAATGTCACTCAGTCAAGTTGTATTGGGGTATGACCTTAAATTATTATGTTTACCCTTCAAAATAAAAATTAATACCTGTCTTCTAATGAACTAAAGAGGAGAGCTCTTGAATCTCAGAAAACACTTAACCCTTTACCACAAAATCCCGAGTTTTAACGACCCTGAAGAAAAAGGCATCAGAAAACTTGCGGGAGAAGGATAAATGCATTTTCCCCTTTTCTCACGTTTTCTACCCTTTCAAAGAAAAGTTTATTCATTTGCACAGCATTCAATATTGTCTGCAGCTGCTTTGAATTTAGACAAGTCTAGAATTTTGTCGTTTGGTTAAGGGTTAACGAGAAAATGTTGGTAACCAGTATTTTGTCCTTTTCCCTCAAAAAAGACAATTCTGTCAATATGGACAAATCTACAATTTTGCCATCTGGCAAAAAGTTAATGCCTCGATTCTTTAACAATTCAGAAATTTTAAGACTGGTACAGCAGATGGAGTTGGATAAAATCATTCATCACATAACCTGCTGTGTTTCAACGCAATATTGCAATTACAAATTTTCTTATCTTTACACACTTTTGAAATAAGATTTTGTGATGTCTTACAAGAGCGTTATGTGACCTCATGTGTTCAGACACTTTTGCCTGTTATTTCCAAAAACAATGTCAGACATAAATTTCCCTGTCAGTTTAACTAAGAAATTGATGATTTTGGTAAAGCTGAGGTTTATATTATTTTCAGATTTAAGATAAGGAATTCTAGTTCATCATCTTTGGAACTATTTTAAGCTCTGAACGTATACTCCGGTCACAACAGTTAGTCTGTCCGGTTTATGAATATGTAGGATTCTCATAGAGATCTCGTGATTTTTCAAGCCATGTTATAAAAAGAATCTGACATTTGTTAGCGTTTGGGATATAATTTTATTAAACTTGTCTAGGAAATTTGTGATTTACCTCACCAAAGGCTCGCTCAGTAACATTTTTCCAAGACTCATTTAATAAACTCTTATCTCAAATACCAACTTATGTCAGAGCCTATATTTACAGAAGCATTTTCCTTATATGCCTTGTCCTTTTCTTGAATCTGGTGCTATAAAGTCACTTCAATTTCTAGCCTTTTTTTCTCCAGCTGTATATGAACTAAAATAGCCCTAAAGGTCAACTAACATTAAATATCATATCAGCCGTGCTCTGTGAAAAGGAGGCTTGACACATCTGCAAAAAGAAATCGACCTAGGTCAGCCTGCACAGTCTGCGCAGGCTGACCTGGGCCGAAACTTTTCACTATTGGTCAATTTTCTGTATGTCAATGGACCAATGTACCTCATAATTCAGTCAGTTGTTTCTAAAAAGTGGCCGTTATGGATCTATAATTATGCGATGGCTTGTTTGGTACAATGCATCACAGAGATGCATTAAGCCCCCTTTTGCCACAGCATGGCTCATAAAGTTTATAAATTCACACGTCAAAGCACTGATAATTTTTTTTTTTGATATTCTAGGTGTTTGTCACTTAAAATCAAGGCTTATCGCAATTAAAAAAGCTGAACAATAAAAAATCAAGCAAGATGACCAAGATGGTCTATCCACTATTACTCACACAACAGAACCCTTAAAACCTTCTCACACACGGTTAACTCTTAACATAAATAATAAAATTAAATAAAATTTCTCAGCCAATACTAAAGTACAAAATATCAATAATGTTCTTTCTGCACTAGAAAATCTCACAGTATCTAACAGGATAGAACCAAGATCAAACTGCACATTGTGTGCAGTCTGATCTTGTTCTTAACTATCCACAAAAATGCAACAAGTTCACACTTAGCAGCCTAAGGGTTACAGATCACTATATGGCCGGCAAAATGCGAAATGAGACCTTCCAACATTTGCGTAAAGTGTTGTCCTGTATTAGCCTGTGCAGTCCGCGCAGGCTAATTTGAGATAGCACTTTACAACTACATAAGATTTTTTCATACAGCAGACTTTCGTGAAACAGAAATTCACTCAAAAACGGGAAGTGTCATCTCAGATTAGTCACAGACTGCACAGACATATCATATCAGGGATGACACACTTTTACACATAGGACCAAAGGCCCCTTTTCATGTGTTGCACACCATATAATGCTATATTCGAAGTATCAGTACTTAAGGCTCTGAATTTTCAACCGTGATATACCTTTAACTTTTTGCCAAACAATCCAGGGTTTTAATGACCCTGAAGAAGCCTTTTGAAAATATTGTGGGAAAAGGATAAAATGCTGGTAACAGGATTTTCTTCTTTTCCTAAAATGTTTTCAACCATTTCATCATCAAAGTCTGGGCCACATTTCATTTGCCAATGCTTTCAATTTGGACAAGCCAACAATTTTTAATTTAACTAGAAAATAAATTTTGCAATATAATTCAAGGAAACATGTGGCCTAAGGGGGTTGGGCCAAATTTGATCTCAGCAACAAGATATAATCAGATCAGCTTTGATAGAAGATCACCAGTTGATGCTACATACTAGTATGCTATGTATACAAAATTTTGCCACTAATGGCCACATGAATTTTCAAAGAATAAAATTTTTTTAAAAAATCAGATATTTTTTCCTGCATGCCTTTTTGTTGAACACTTGACCTCCAGGATTTCCAACCTTTGTCTCCAGCCCCTATGGCTATAATTTTGTTAAAAAAAAAAAAAAAATGAAAAATCGATGGGTTACTAGTAAAAGGGTTATCTGCATTTCTCAAAATTTTCAGGAAATTGAAAAAAAAAAACTTTGAATCGTTCCAATAAATCAGGTTTTTCATCAATTAAAGTAATATTAAGCAATGTTGTAGTGTATAATCATATCTTTTGATTGCAAGTCAAAACAGTCTGAGAAAGTCCACAGTTTACCCATAATTGGGCAAAAATGTAGATAACCCCTTTTACCAGACATTATTTGCCCATCATTTGGTTAGCAAATTGTACTGTATAAGGAGGTATCTGCACACATACACCTTTTACCTCTGCTCCAATGATAAATTGAGTAACATAGTTCAATGAAAAGGGTGAAATCTAACACACATCTCCTTTTACTCCTTTTGTTTAGTAGCAATTTGAAGAGTGATATGAATGGAAAAAAAATGACATGCAACACTTTATTCATTTCAACATTTGCTAGTGTTTTTTTTCAAGGCAAATTCTCATTTGGAAAAAGAGATGCATGGACCTAGAAATTCAGTATTTATATTTCATTTATAACTCAGGTACTGTGTAGTGTGTAACCTTAAAATAGGAATTATAGCACTTTAACTGCAACAGTTACCTAGAGGACATACTTCTTTGGAATGCACAATCAGAATAACTTTTTAGTTTTATTTTATGCTCTCAAAGAGCACCTTTGAAATACATGTACATGAATGTCTTATGACTGCCCAACAAACAGAAATGATGGAACTTTACTTTTGTTTTCACTTCATTAACATTTAACAAACAAAAATTGTAGCAAAATGTAGATTTATCAAGAGTTATGTTTCTAAAGTTCTAATCAAGAAGGGCATTCATACAGGAAGAAGAATATCAAAAGTTCTGGGGCAGACATTGTTTAAGGTTCATGAATGAAAGCATAGTAAAGGAAGCATTTACCTAGTCATTTTGTAGACATTTTGTAGACCATGAGTTAATTGGACAGAGCAGACTGTCCTAATCCCTAATCTACACTGTCCAATATTTTGTTATAGACATAGTCCCACACTGCCATGATTAACTTGAATGCATTGTACATTAATGTAAACCAGCATGCGTATGACAAAAACCATTCTCAGCATTATTATGGCCATAGATTCTTATTTTTACTATATATAAAATGACAAAATTTTAGACCTGTCCAAGTTGAAAGTATTTCCCACAAATTAAAGGTGGCCAAATGACAAAATTTGTCCTTGATAGGGTAGAAAATGTTACGGGAAAAGGAGAGGTCAGAATTGTGTGGAAATGGGGCTCGTCACACGTAATATTAATCTCATGACTAATGATTTGTACCATGATCCAAGAGACAGAAGCCTTTTGAAAACATTGCGGGAAAGGAGAAAATGCTGGTAACCAGTATTTTCTCCTTTTTCCACAATGTTTTTCTTCCCAAAACAAATTTCAATTTTTTAGTCACATTTATTTTGTTGTCTGCAAATGCATTCAATTTGGACAAATCTAAAATTTTGTCATTTGGTAAAGAGTTTAGCATTCTAAGGAGCAAGGCAAATTCACTAGAGGAAAGTTCCCCATATAACTTATTTCCCAATTTACTATAATGTTTCTTAACTCTTCACCACACAATCCTGAGTTTTAAGGATCCTGATGGACGAAGCTTTTGAACACACTGTGGGAAAAGAACAAAATTCTGGTAATTGGCATTTTCTCCTATTCCCACATTGTTTTCTATTCTTCCATAGAAAAATGTCATCACTTGAGTAGCATTTCATTAATTTTATATTCTGCAAAAGCTTTCAATTTGGATGGGTCTAAAATTTCATCATAGGTACAGGGTTAACAATCCAGTGAGATCCAATTTGTCATATTCTGAATTAATCCAATCACATGTCTTAACTCTTTACCAGACAACAAAATTTTAGAATGGTCCAAATTAAAAGCATTTGCAGATGAGAATCAAACGTGACCCAAAAGCTAAAATTTGCTTTTGGAAGGGAAGACAACATTGTGGGGAATGGAGAAAATGCTGGATACCAGGCCTTTTGCATCAAAGTTGTTAAAACTCTGGATTGTGTGGTTCAGGGTTAACTTTTTATCAGACAACAAAATTGTAGAATTGTACAAATTGAAAGCATTTGCAGAAAACAAAAAACTGTTCCTTAATTTGTGCGATTTGTCTTTGAAAGGGTAAAAAACATTGTGGGAAAGGGAAAAATGCTAGTCACCAGCATTTTTCTCTCTTCTCACAATGATTTAAAAGCCCTCTTCTTCAGGGCTGCTGAAATCAAGGATTGTTAGGCAAAACATTAATGATTAAAAAAAAAAAAACAATGTGACAATCATATGAAATGGTTCAAACTTCATCACTCGCAGATAACAACTTTTGAACAAGTTTTACTTAAAAGCGATTTGCTAAATATGAGCAATTTGTTCTCCAGCCACAATATTTTCGAGTGGATTCATGTGCATGCATTAACCCTTTACCAAACAATCCCAGGTTTTAAGACCCGAAGAAAAAGCCTTTTGAAAATATTATGGGAAAAGGAGAAAATGCTGATAACCAGCATTTTTTCCTTTTCCAACAACTTTTTCTAACATTTCATAAAGAAATCCAATTATTTCAGCAATATTTAATTGTCGTCTGCAAACGCTTTCAAATATATATATGATCCAAAGATATTGTCCTTTAGTAAAGGGTTAAATATAAATCACTCTGATAAGCCCTTCTTTATAAGCAAGTTTCTACAGTTGCTTGCTACCAGTTCATCTCATGTGGTAACACGTTAAAGTTTTACTACATGATCCTGAGTTTTCACAACCTTCAGTTAGAAGGCTTTTGAAAAACATTCTGGGAAAAGGAGAAAATAATAGTTACCAACATTTTCTCATTTTACTATAATGTTTTCTACCCTTCCCAGACGAATTTAAATTGTCATTCACTTTAAATATTTTCCTCTGCAAACGCTTTCAATTTGGGCAAGGCTAAAATTTTTTGTTTGGTTAAGTGTTTAGCAATTGAAACTGCTTTTTACAGATTAAAAGCTTATCAAAAACTTTTAAAAACAAAAATTCTCTTTAACCAAAAATCTTATAGTCTCCCTTAACTCTTTAACACACAATCCTAACTTTTAATGACCCTGAGAAAAAAGCCTTTTGAAAACATCATGGGAAAAGGAGAAAATGCTGGTAACCAGCATTTTCTCCTTTTCCCACAATGTTTTCTACCTTTCCCATAACAAATTTCAATTTTTGAGTCACATTTAATTTCTTGTCTGCAATTGTTTTCAGTTTGGACCAGTCTAAAATTTTGTTGTGCGGTTAAAAGTTAAGTAAAAACCAAGAAAAAAAAATATAAGTATTACACAAAATCCCAGACTCATTTACCACAAACCACATTGTGGTACTAAGTAGAATTAGTGGCTCAGTGTATTTTTCGCAATGCGCTCGATGACTGATACTACACTGATCACGCTTGCTACCACCCCAAAACATATAATTAAAATGTCTTTAATTTTTATAAATATGTTGACGTCATTCCAACAAACTTTTAGATGAAACAGGCACGGCAGTATAAAAGCAAGAACAGAACTTCCCACTGCACCTGTAATGAAAAAAGGAAACAAATATGTAATGATGCTAAAACAATTGTTTGTTTTGTATGAAACAACATTTTCAATTGAATTTCCTTTCCATATTCATGGTTAGTGGATCTGTATGTGTAACAGTTCTAACAAATAATAGTAACCTCCCAAGGCCAGGATCAAATCGAGGACCTCTAGATCCCATGGCGAACATTCTGCCAAAAACTACAAAAACTAGCTCTATAGCAAGGTAATAATTATAAGCGTCCCCCTATACAATCACAAGCTATACATTTATATATCTCTATCTATTCTGTCATATAGACTAGTATACTACATGCTCTCCCGCCACATGAGGATTCATACTTGTCTATCCCACAGACAGATATATAACAAGTGTATAGCTTGTGTTTGTATTAAGGGACAGTTATACTACCTTGCTACAAAAGCTAGATCTATAGGGCGTACAACACACGAAAAGGGGCCTTCCAACATATGCATGAAAGAGTGTCGTCCCAGATCAGCCTGTGCAGTCTGTGCAGGGTAATCCGAGACGACACTTTCTATTATTGTGTGATTTTCTGTTTCACAAAAGTCTACAGTATGAAAAAATCTTATGTAGTCGTAAAGTGCCGTCCCGGATTAGCCTGTGTGGACTGCGCAGTCCGCACTGGCTAATCCAGGGCGGCACTTTACGCAAAAATCCAAAGGTCTCATTTCGCATATTGCGGGCCATAGAGAATGTAGTATAATTGTCTCTTGTACAAATGTTTCCAACTCTTTCAATTACAACAACAAAAATTTGAGCCACATTAAATTCGGTTGTCAGTGAAATCTTTCAAATTGGTCAATTCTAAAATTTTGCCGTGTTGTAAGGAGTTAGGTATACTGGTAAAAGACAAGCTAAAGTTCCAAATATTAGTCTTGTGATGCATTCTAAAAGCCTAGTTACACCCTTGATTACCACTGAACTAACATGGGTCAGCAAAAAAAAAAAAATGTTTCACATTATGCTCCTATGTTTTCATATGTTATCATATATCCATACTTCACCTGGACAAGTTTAAAATTGAACAAAAGGACCATTGGCCCTAAAGTGCTCACCTGAGTAAGGTCATCTAGGATTGATAAGGCTAAAAAGATCCTGGTTGTGATGATGTAAAACGCATAAGTGTAAGTGATCTACTTTTTGACTGTTTAGCCTATTATTTAATTTCCATTCTGGCTCAAAATGTGGCCTCTAAAGTCACAGAAGGTTTGTCTAAGATTTGGCCCTGTGACCTACTTCTTGACTCGACATGACTTGATATCATTCTTTTCTAAGATTACATCTAGACAAACATTCTGACCAAGTTTCCTGGGTATAAGGCTGAAAATGTGGCCCTTAAAATGCACACAAGGTTTTTCTAAGATTTGGCCCCTTGACCTACTCTTTGACCTGATGTGACCCAATTTCCAAGTTTTCCAAGATATTATCCAGACAAACATTCTAAGCAAGTTTCATGAGTATCAAGCTAAAATTATGGCTTCTAGAGTGCACAAGAGGTTATTCTATGATTTGCGCAGTGACCTACTTTTTGACTTGACATGACACAATTTTCTATGTGTCCATGATTTTATTAAATCAAACATTCTAATCAAGTTTCATGAGTATCAGGCTGAAAATGTGGCCTCTAGAAAGTACACAGGAGTTTTTCTAAGATTTGGCCCCATGACCTACTTTTTGACTAGATGTCACCCAATTTCAAATTTGTCCGAGATTTCATCCAGACAATCATCTTGACCATGTTTCATGCGTGTCAGGCTGAAAATGTGGCCTCTAAAGTGCACACAAGCTTTTTCTAAGATCTGGCCCTGTGACATACATTTTGACCCCACATGACCCAATTTCAAACTTGTCCGAGATTTTATCCAGAGAAACATTCTGACCAAGTTTCAAGAGGATCTGACTGAAAATGTGGCCTCTAGAGTGCACACAAGGTAAATGTTGATGACCGCAAGATGCACAACGGACAACGGATGATGGACGCCAGACACAGCATGATCACAAAAGCTCACCTTGAGCACTTTGTGCTAAGGTGAGCTAAAAAGCCCTTTTCATTAATTTAGCGCTCTAAAGATTACGTTGAATAATTTTGACATGGGATAAATCAAAAACTGCACATAGCATATAAGATTAAAAACAAATGCATCTCACCAACAAAAGCTCCCACATATGCAAAGTTGTCTTTCAAAAGCACTGCAAGGCCTCCAGCTATGATGACTACAATTACTCTTAAAATATTGCGCTTCCATCTTGGAACCTGTCAATGAAACAAGATTACTTTTATAGAGGCCTGGTTATAAATTGTATTCCATCCTAATAAGATTACATGGTTCTTTCTCTGTTTGCATCGTCATCTGTTTACTACCCAATCCCAACTTGTAACAGCCCTGAAGAAGAAAGCTTTTGAAAACAGAGTGGGAAAAGGAGAAAATGCTGGTTAACAAGTATTTTCTCCCTTTCCCATGATGTTTTCTAACCTTTCACAAACAAATCCTATCTTTTTGTCGCATTTATTTATGTCATCTGAAAAGTTTTTAATTTGTCATCTTAAATTTTGTTGCATAGTAAATACAGAATATCATGTTGTAGTAACTTTCCTGCGGCTTGTATTTGCTTCAAGCAGGGTGAGAAATTTTGATATTGCAAGAGTGTGATGTCAAAATTTTCTTACATGGCAGTAAGTAAATTACAAACACCACGAAAGTTACTAAAACATTATATTCCTTTGTAGGGTAACATTTTGACCAATCAAATCACAAACTGATATGTGCCTATGAATAAGACAACTGAAGAATGTTAGAATTATGGTAAATGAGGAATTGATTGACTGACTGGTGCTTTATACAACTTTCAACAACATTTCAGTCATCACAGCAACAGCTCACTTATTCACTTACATAAGGATATGGTTTCACAAGTACTAGGGCTCTGAAAAATCACAAGGATAAGAAAAGCCCAACTCCGTTAGCAATCAACCTAGCTAGACTTCCAAACCTACAAATTGACATCTCAGCCAGACAGGGCCTCAAATTCCTCTTTTCTATTACCATGTTGCTAGGCAAACATTTTGGTGTGTAAACCTACCAAAAAAATCCATCCCTTAAATACCCCTGAGTGATTAGGCTTTTGAAAACTAAGGAATGGCACATAAAAGCTGGTAACCAACATTCATCCTTTCTCACAATGTCTCCTGTTCTTTAACCCTTCACCACATAAAAAAAATTTTACACTTGTCCAAATTGAAAGCATTTGCAGACCACAAAATAGATATGGCTCATATGGTTAGATCTGTTTGTAAAAGGACAGAAAACATGGTGGGAAAAGGAGAAAATGCTGGTGGGAAAAGGAGAAAATGCTGCTAACCAGCATTTTCTCCTTTTCCCACAATGTTTTCAAAAGGCCTCTTTCTCAGGGTTGTTGAAACTCGGGATTGTGTGGTAAAGGGTTAAAAGATGATTCTCTTCAATTAGGCATTTAATCCGAAAACTGCAAATGCTTTCGATTTGGCTGACTTTAAGATCTTGTTGTATAGTAAAGATTTAACCATTTACAACACAATCCTGAGTTTTAATGACTTTTAGGAACATAACTTTGAAAATATTGTGGAAAAAAGAGAAAATGCTAGTAACAACCAGCATTTTCTCCATTTCCCACATTGATTTCTACTCTTTCAGGGACAGTTTTCACCATTTGTGCCACATTTGATTTGTCGTCTGCAAATGCTTTGAATTCAAGAAAGTAAAGGGCTAGTGAGTATTTATTTCCTCATATTTTATTTATTTTATCATTGTTTTCTACTCTTTCAAAGACAGTTTTCACCATTTGAGCCACATTTGATCTGTGGTCTGCAAATGCTTTGAATTCAAGAAAGGAAAGGGCTAGGGAGTATTTATTTCCTCACTTCCCAACTAAACTCCAGTTGTGACAATTTTAATAAGTACCCACAACATGAGTCTTGCTGAAAGAATAATGTCTTTTCACTCTTTACCACACAATACCGACTTTCAACAACCCTTAAGAAATAGTCTTTCAATAACCTTGTGGAAAAACCAGCATTTTCTCCTTTTCCCACAAGGTTTTTGCACTTTCACAGACAATTATCATCATTTCAGCAGAATTTACTTTGTCTTCTGCAAATGCTTTTAATTTTGACTAGTCTAAATGTTTGTTGTTTGGTAAAGAATTAAGTAGAAATACTCCATTTTGTCTAGATTTGGAATAAGCTGTTAGGAGGGCAGAGAAAGATACTAACACTTTCAGGAACTGATGTGACCACTTCTTCATCACTCAGTAATGGATCTTTATCATCGTCATGTATCAACTGTTCTTCTTCTTCCTCTTCTTCACTAAACTTCTTAATGCTATCTTCTTTTTTAGGTCCACATATTTGACCTGAAAATATCATTAAACATTATCATACAAGCTCATCATACCATACAGTAACCATAAACTCTTTACCACATGTCAAAATTTTAGACTTTTCCAAACTGAAAGCAACTGCAGACGACAAACTGAATGTGGTCCATGTGGGCAAGTATTACAGAGGAAGAAAGCATTAAGAGAAAAGGAGAAAATGCTAGTTACCAGCATTTTCTGCTTTTCCCACAATGCTTTCCAAAGCCTTCTCTGTAATGGTCATTAAAACTCAAGACTGTGCGGTAAAGAGTTAAATGCTAGTAAAAGTAGTAATACAATTTGATGATTATCCAGATGAAAGTACGGCATGGTACTGAGGTGCTTAAGTACAATATTGACAAACTTGTTTATATGTCTCGAAAACTTTTGCTCTCAAAGCAACTCACCACCAAATATCATTTCATCAAGATCTAAAACAAAATCTTTACAAACACTAACAATCTATATTTACCTAATAAAGATGAAAATTTGAAACTAGTCTTATTGGAAAGCATTAGAAGAGGGCAATATAACTGCAGCTTAAACTGGTTGAAAATGGTCTTTCAAAGGATAAAAAACATTGTGAGAAAAGAAGAAAATACAAGTTACCAGCATTTTCTCCTTTCCCACATTGTTTTCAAAAGCCTTCTTCTTCAGAGCCAGTAAAACATGATATCGTGTGGTAAAGCCTTAACTCTCTACCGAATGACAAAATTTTGGACCTGTCCAAATTGAAAGCATTTGCAGATGACAAAATGAAATTGACTGGAAAATTGAAATTTGTTTTGGAAAGGGTAGAAAACATTGTGGGAAAAGGAGAAAATGCTGGTTACCAGCATTTTCTCTTTTTCCCACAATGTTTTCAAAAGGCTTTTTCTTCAGGGTCGTTAAAACCGAGGATTCTGTGGTAGGGCCTTAAAAGGTTAAAATCTTTGCCAAACTATTGGAGGAGAGGACAAAAAATGAGGTCTGCTGACAGATTGATAACCTTATTCCGATTTACCTGCCTTATCTTGTTGTGGGCGATTGAATATACCCGTATTCTAAACAGATGTTTTAAAAGCTGCCCCAGTCCCCTATAAGTTTGTATCAGGGGGAAGTGCTGAGTAAAATGTAGGAAAGAAATTATAAGGAAAAAAAGAAGCAGGAAAAAAAGAAGCAGGAAAAAAGTATGAGCTACTTCTCCTTTTCCCACAATACATGTATACCTTTAAATAAATAAAGCCAAAGTTTCAAACTCACAATTATATGACTTAAAATAAATACTGATAAAATATCACAACTTAGACTGACAGAAACTGATACTTTTTTTCCTGATACTTTCTTTCCAATTACATGCTGTGTATACTATTCTCATGCCACCATTTAACTCTTTAACAAACAACAAAGTTTTAGACCTGTCCAAATTCAAAGCTTTAGCAGACGTCAAAATAGGTGTGACTCAAAAATTGAAATTTGTTTTGGGAAGGCTGGAAAATATTGTGGGAAAAGGAGAAAATGCTGGTTACCTACAATGTTTTCAAAAGGCTTCTTTCTCAGGGTTGTTAAAAGTCAGGATTGTGTGGTAAAGGGTTAATTGCGTTAGTTTTCTAAACACCCTTGCTATTGCACAAGTGGGCCAATTCCTCTTTTCAAAAATTTGATTTCAAATTTAGGAGTGGAAAATGGCACCAAAAAGAAAAACATGTTTTGAAAGAAAAATGGAACAAAATTACTTTTGGTGAAAATGATGAAAAAACTTTAGCCTGACCTATATTTCAGCATCAGCTATTGTACTTTTCTGAGTATGTAAATAGATGAATTATATTATTTTTGGTACAAAAGAAAAATTAATCTAATTTATCACATGCATTTAGCTACACTCATTATGCCTTCACAGGACCACCATTAACAAACATTTCTTAGGCTGAATTTTCAAAGGGGGGGGGGGGTAACTTTTCACAACAGGTGTTTTGTCCAAAATTTAAATGTTTCTTAGTCTTTGATATAGTTTTGGGTAGAAATATGATTTTTCTCTATGATCCTACAAAAAATTCAAATCGTTGCCTTAAGTTTTATAGTAGTAGTGCCTGGTGACATACATGTATAAAGGAGAACAACCAAGACCACTTGGTAATGGGATATATAAACAACCTTACCTTCTGAAAACAGATACTTTTCAAGTATTTCTATCACAGGATAAATCTGCAAGGGAAATGTCAGTAAAATGCCAAGGCAGATCCCAATATTTACGATATCTGACAAAATCTCTCCTGCAGGAATATTGGTATTTAACATCTGCTTGACATTTTCTCCAAATTTCAGGTATCCCAGCACCCCAAAACTTCCAAGGATAAATGTGAGCACAGCAAGTGCTCCGTGGAGAAAACATGGAAATAACTCTCTGTTGCCAACCATACTTGATTCAATTGGAATTACCTGTGTACAGGAAGAGAAAAAAATAATTTTGGAATGAGTTTTTCTGTTGTTTTCAGTAAATTGTATTTCAGTCTCATAGAGGTGGAGGATCACTTATTCATTTGTCCACGGATAGATCTTGTAACCAAAGTGCTCCAGGCAGGTACTTAACTCTTTGTCAAACAATAAAATTTTACACTTGTCCAAACTGAAAGCATTAGCAGACAACCAATTAAATTTACTTGAAATGATTCTAATGGCCTGTGAAAGTGTAGAAAACCTTTTGGGAAAAGGAGAAAATGCTGGTTACCAGCATTTTCTCCTTTTCCCACAAGGTTTTCAAAATGCTATTTCCTCAGGCTCATTAAAACTCAGGACTGTGTAATGGGTTAACTAGAGATTTCCAGACTAAAAATCAAATGTCTAAAATCACTGAGTCCCAGTGGTCAAGGGGGGTATAAGAAAAAAAAAAACAAACAAGTTTTCCAAAAAAAAGCGATTTAAAAAGGAAGATGATATAACATAATATCAATATAGAGCATTATTCATCCAATTTTTAGACTAGCAAAGCTAGTCTATAGGCATCAAGATTGACCTAGAGTCAAAGTAAAGAAAAAAACCCACAGTTGCCAAATACTGCCTCACAGAAAAATATTTCTTTCTGTTATAAATCTTAATTCTCTTATATGTGACAATTTTGACAAAAACCACTACATCTCTACCACCCCAATTTGAATATGTCGTCTTACAAGGTAATAAACTGAACAAGATGTCATTTACAAGATACAAGATCTTTGCGTATATGTAAATTAAGTGACCTATGCAAAGCAGAGAATCACTTTTTCCTACACCACTGCAACATTATGGATGAATCTATTAATAGATACACCTAGGTAACTTGTAGTAAATCCCAGTTACATTAACCCTCAGTGGACAGGGAACCCTTGTCATTCCTTCAGTCAGTCATTCTTTAGATCATTGTGTACAGTTAAATTGTTATCTTAAACTGTTATTCTAGTCTTGAATATTAACCCTTTACCAAACAATCCCAAGTTTTAACGATACTAGGGAAAAATCCTTTTGAAAAAATTGCGGGAAAAGGAGAAAATGCTGGTAGCCATCATTTTCTCCTTTTCCCACATTGTTTTCTACCCTTTTGGAATCAGGTATCATCAGTTCAGCCACTTTTAATTTATGGTGTGCAACAGCTTTGAATTTGGACTGGCGTAAAATTTTTCGTTTTGTAAAGAGAGTTAAATAGTTAACTACATCTTGTGCTATTGGATATTGACTAATTGACTGCAAGGTGTTTAACACCGTTTTCAACATTATTTCAGTGATATTGCGGCGGCCAGATCACCTATGCATGCTTTCCTGGAGTTTCTTTTACCAGCACTACCGTGACTCAATGACGTTTTGCGGACAGTGTGGATTAAGATCAGACTACACAGAGCATGCAGTCTGATCTTGGATCTACACTGTCCTATAAGAGGATATATTATTTTCTCCAAAATGTAACTTTGAAATAGCAATATTCAGGTGTTTACCATCGGCTTGAAAGTTTTGTTTAACATTTTTAGCAGGTTAAGGGTTAAACTTAAACTAGATTACAGTGAACCAATAGCACACATAGCCCCATCAGCTCAGTCGGTAGTGTACAGGACTTGGGAACAGGAGGTCACTGGTTCGATCCCTGTCTCGGCAAATTTCTTTCCGAGGATTGATGATAGTCATTGTGACAGGATTCATTTCTCTCTCACGTTTCGATGATGGTTATAATATAAATGTGGGAAAGCACCCAGTGGCCTGAAAAGAATATTGTGCGGAGTACTGGTAAAAGAAACTCCAGGAAAGCATGGATATGTGCACTGTCCACTGCTACATAACTAAAATAAAGTTGAAAACAGGATTAAACACCATACAAACAATCAATCAATCAAATTTGCTAGTCTGTCAGTACTTTCAGTACTTTGATTTGGTATTAATAAGCCTTAACAAATCAAAACAGTAGTCTCCCAATTCAGGGGAAATAATCAGTACAGAATAACTGACTAGCATCAAAGGCTGTACATGTACTTAGTTTAAATTTTGATTCCGACAGAAGCAAGCTTTTTGGCCAAAACGCAATGTCTCGCTCAGTCAAATGGCTGGAGTTTCAATCTACAATATGAACAATATTTTGAAAACCCTAGAGAATGGGACCAAATTTACCGTAAATATTTATCATACTTACAAGTCCAATTCCTTCAAATGCTGCAGTTACCATACCAAAGAAGACAGGAAAAGTGTTGAATTTGGCTAATGTTATGGTAGCATGCACCTCAAAGCCTGCAATTATAAATAGCCATTAAACCAGCGACTAAACCTAACAGATATTGTTAGGTTAGAAAATAAGACCCAAGTACATATAATTGTAATTTCGAATTTGCTTCTGTCCAGAACGTATCGGCAGCTTTTGCTCAGAATGTCTTAGCAGAAATGATAGTGTAGGCTAAAGATCTGACAGTACACTTTGTGGAGTCTGATCTCGATCTACACTGGCTTCAAAAGGGAACCAAAGTTGTGAAACTCATCTCCTGGCATAAGATACACCATTACCTGGATTTTTGTTACTTAACCCTTTACCACACAATCCAAAGTTTTAATGACCCTGACAAAGAAGCTTTTTAAAACATTGTGGGATAAGGAAAAAATGCAGGTAACCAGCATTTTCTCCTTTTCTCACAATGTTTTCTACCTTTCATAACATCAATTTTTATTATTGAGTCACAATTATTTTGTCATCTGCAAAAAATTTTATTTTGGGCAAGTATAAAATTTTGTTGTATGGTAAAGGGTTAACGCAAATGACCAGAGCCCGTATTCACCAAGCAAGCTTAAGAAGGTTCTTAGCCTTATTCTCCATTATTTTCTAAATTTGAAAGTAACACAACCATTTGGTTTAGCCAATCAGAAGTTACCGTAAGTTACTTTCAAATCTAGAAAATCTTGGAGAATAAGATTAAGAATGTTCTTAAGAATGGCTGGTGAATACAGACCTTGAATTCCCATTGTAGTAACCCTATATACTGTACCCTGGAAGTAATAACCGTAACCTAAACTGGCTTCGAGCCACCACTTGAGGTATACAGGCTTTCCTTCAAAAAGGCAAAGTAATTCACTTTTCGTTTTCATCCTGAGATATTTTGATATTTGATGTGATCAATAATCACATATCAGACAATATGCTTTTACAGTATAATAGGAAAATGCCTTTTTATAGTATACTGCAACACCTGCATGCAGAACATACACAACAATCAAGCTATTTATTCTCTACTTTCATTTACTAATGAAATGTATCCCTGTTCTCACAATCAAATGCAATTTCCACTTCCTTTCAGTGAACTTTTTACCATACATAGAGGTCAAAAAATTTTCCAGCAGAGTGAGTGAATTAGATAAGTTGCTCATTCTTTTAGGATCACTTGTCCAACTTTATAGTCAAGATAGCAAATACCGGTTAAGACAGAATTACCATATAACCATAATTGTGTTTAACCCTTTACCAAACAATCCCGCGTTTTAACGACCCTGGAGAAGAAAACTTTTGAAAACATTGTGGGAAAAGGAGATATTGAAAGTAACAAGCAATTTCTCCTTTGTCCACAAGGATTTCTACCCTATCAGAAAACGTTAGCTCCTTTATAACCATTTCCACTTTGCCGTCTGCAGACGCATTCAATTTTTGAAAAGTCGAAAATCTGTCATTTGGGACTGGGTTTTAATATAATAGTTTTACTTAAACAGAAAGTTAAAATTTTCTTATTCTCATCATGGTGAGATTGGAATCTTTCTTTCTCTGACTTGATGAATCGAGTGTTGCACACATTATGGACTTCACACATGCACAGTATAAAAAGTCATTTCCGTTTTTATTTCACCACTGCTGCGGTGAAAAAATTACAAAGTAGTCAGTAATTTGTTGTTTGTACAGATACCTGTCTTGAGTTTTCACCACTATTTTCCAGAAACCCCCCTTCGATAGTTTTATCTACCCTTGGAAAAGCTACTTGCCCTGTTGGTGGATTGCTTAGGAAATTTTACTTGTCCAGACCCATTTTTTACTCGACGATAAAAGTGGATGAGTGGATTTTTCGAACTCTAATGCAATCCCTGTGTTTTTACAACCCTGGAAGAGTACGCTTTTGAAAAAAGTGTGGGAAAAGGAGAAAATGCTAGTAACCAGCACTTTCTCCTTTTTTTCACAATGTTTTCTATACGTTAACCCATAAAGCGCTGGAACCGACTTAAGTTGTTTTTGCGGACCGTGTAGATCAAGATCAGACTGCACAGAATGTACAGTCTGATCTGGGATCTTCACTGTCAGTTAATTTTTTTTTGCACATTCTGGCCAAAACAAGCTTGAAATGACAATATTTGAAATGGTATTTCCTGCTTAAAGAGGTCCATTTCATTAATTCAGCATTCTAAGAGTTAAAAATCGGATCCCATATATTGAACCACACTGACTTTGTCGCCTGCAATATGCTTTTAAAGTAGAAGATTCTCACATTTTGTCGTCTGTGAAAGAGTTAACCATCATAACATGTGATGTAGGTAATGCTATGCTGGTGTATGTTTAACTCTTTACCAAACAACAAAAATTTAGAGTTGTCCAAATTGAAAGCATTTGCAGGCTACAATTTAGATGTGGTTGAAATTTTGCGCTTTGATTCTGAATGGGTAGAAAACATTGTGGGAAAAGGAGAAAATGCTGGTTACCAGCATTTTCTCCTTTTCCCACAATGTTTTCAAAGCTTTCTTTCTCAGGGTCGTTAAAAGTCGGGACTGTGTGGTAAAGAGTTAAAGCACTCCCATAACGAAAAGTTGTTGCTCACTTTCCCCATCCCCACAATGTTTTCTTCTCTTTTAGTGACAATCTCCACCATTCAAGGCATACTGAATTTGTCGTCTGCAAATGCTTTGGATTTGGACAGTTCTAAAATTTTATTGTTTGGTAAAGAGTTAACCCTTTGCCGCACAATGCCGTCTTTAACCGCCCCTGGGAAAGAAACCTTTTGAAAACATTGTGGGAAAAGGAGAAAATGGTGGTAACCAGCATTTTCTCCTTTGCCCACGATGTTTTCTACCCTATCAAAGAAAACTTACATCATTTCAGCCACATTGAAATTGTCGTCTGAAAATGCTTTCAATTTGGATAAGGCTAAAATTTTGTCATCTGGTACAGGGTTAAACAAGTACATGAAGTTTATATGTCAATAACAAACTTTGATCACAGGGCAAGGTATCAGGACACCCAGGTACATATATACAGGAAATTTTAGAAATTTCCTTTATATCAAACTCTTTGCTAGACAGCAATTTTTTTTATACTCTTCCATATTAAAAGCATTTGCAGATGACAAACTGAATCTATTTAAGACAAAAAATGTCTATGGTTTTGTCTTTGAAAAGGTAGAAAACATTGTGGTAAAAGGAGAAAATGCTTGTTAAATTTTGATGTTTGTACAGGGTTTAACTTTGGATTTATTTTATCTTACCTTCTGAGAGAAAGTGTTTGTTTATTTGTGAGACCAGCGATAAAGGTTTTAACTCTATACCAAATGACAAAATTCTAGACTGGTCCAAATTGAAAGCTTTTGCAGACGACAAAATAAATGTGACTAAAAAATTGAAATTTGTTTTCGGAAGGGTAGGAAACAATGTGGGAAAGGGAGAAAATGCTAGTTACCAGCATTTTCTCCTTTTCCCACAGTGTTTTCAAAAGGCTTTTTTCACAGGGTCATTTAAAGTCGGGATTGTGTGGTAAAGAGTTAACTCTATACCAAACGAAAAAATCTTAAGGCTTGATCAAACTGAAAGCATCTGCAGACGACAATTCATATGTGGCTCAAACAATAGAATTTGTCCTTGTATGGATAAAAACCATAGTGGGAAAATGAGAAAATGCCGGTTACCACAATGTTTTCAAAAGGCTTCTTCCTCAGGATCATTAACCCTTTCCCAAATGACAAATTTTAGACTAGTCCAAATTGAAAGAGCTTGCAGAAGACAACTTTAAATTGGATGAAAATGACAGAGAGGTCCCAAAAGGGTAGAAAACACTGTGGGAAAAGGAGAAATTGCTCGTTACGAAGCAATTTCTCCTTTTCCCACAGTGTTTTCAAAAGACTTGTACTGCAGACACGTGAAAACCAGGCTTGTTTGGGAAAGGGTTAAAACTAAGAATTGTGTGGTAAAGGATTAAACAAAAAGATGATTTACATACTTACCATTTAACAAATAAGCAAACACTGCAATGCATCCACCTAAAATGCAACAATTGGCAATAACACTAATCATCCCTAGCGCTCGTACACTTCGTATGAACGCAAACAATATGAATATAGGCAATGGTGCAGCTACTAATAACATCAAATTTGGCTTGCTTCGTCTGATTTCCTGGATTATATAAAATGGAAAAGAAGCTGTCGTGTTTGGAGGTAGCACAGTGGTGACATTTTCTGGGATACTAGTTGTTGTCGAAAAATTCTGAGGTTCCACTGTTGATGAGTTTGGGTCTGCTTCCAAACTGTATGGGACTCGCATTATTTGGTGTAAAGTTTCATCAATTCGCTTTGAGGTATTTAAATGTGGATGTTCGTTCAGATCATAAAATATGTGACATGTGGTTTGATTGCCTGAAGGGTAACACAGTTCCATAGGAAAAATAGAATATACAGTGTTTCCTATAAATATAAAATACCCCACACAAAAACCAAACTGTGTCAACGCGATGAAAAAATTCACCATTCCAAGTCCCTTTCCACCAAAGCATTTCTTGCCGATTTCACCATACGTCAAATGCTTCATCAGGTGTTCCTCAAGATCACTGTAGCTTTCGTTACTCTCTGTATCAGAATCATCATCTCCACCACTTCGAGCAATGAATGGAGAAATGTCATCTGCTAAACTTTCGTCTTCTACGCCAGAATCGCCAGGTGTGTTACCTTTGATACTGCTGTAATTATTTCTCTGGTTTTCGTTTTTTGTCCGACCTGTATTTTTCAGCTTTTCAAGGTGTTTCCGAATAATATGGTGTTTAGTTTTCACAATCAGGTGACAGCAATGATCAGTAAGTCCAGCAATCAGAGCCATGCCACAGAGTCCAAGCTGTAAGTAAAGATGAAACAAATTAGACAAATCACATCTCTCACTAATTTTATGCGAGAATGTACACAAGTGTGATACTTTGAGGTGGGCTGATTTTACCTTTATGAAAAAAATTCACTTGATACAGGGCAGTAAAAATCCAAGACCACACTGTATATTCTGTGAAATTTAGCTTCTAAAGGATCTAGAATTAGGAGCTTTGACCTTTATTATACCTGTTAAGCTCTTTAACCCCTTACCACAAAATCACGAGTTTTAACGACCCTGAAGAAGACGGCTTTTGAAAACGTGGGAAAAGGAAGAAATGCTGGAAACCAGCATTTTCTCCTTTTTAATTTGTCGTCTGCAAATGCTTTCAATTTGGTCAAGTCCAAAATGTTGTCGTTTGTTAAAGAGTTATCCAAAAGACAGCATTTAAGGCTGGTCCAAATTGAAAGCATTTGCAGACTACAAATTAAATATTATTCAAATAGTAGGATTTGACTTTGATAGGATAGAAAACATTGTTGAAAAAGGAGGAAAGGCTGGAAACTAGCATCTTCTTTTGCCACATATTTTCAAAAGGTTTCCTCAGGGTCCTTAAAACATGGGTTTGTTTATTAAAGGGTTTAATATTTGCCTGATGAACAAATTTTTCATAATACATTAATTATAATACGGTACTGTATCTTTATCATAGATAAAATGTTTTTGTAATTTTTATGACATGATCTGACTAGAAAAGGCAGTGATTGTATTACCAACATTTACTACTTTCTCACTTTCTCCCTCTGGGTTGTCAAAAATACGGATTGCTTGGAAAAAGAGTCAACTCTTTACCAGACAATATCACAGACTTGTCCAATTTGAAAGCATCTGCAGACAACAACTTAAATTTGGCTCAAATGATGTAATTTGTCTTTGATAGGGTAGAAAACATCTTTAGGAAAAAAAGAAAATACTGTTTACAAGCATTTTCTCCTTTTTTCACAATTTTTTCAAAAGGATTCTGCCTCAGGGTTGTTAAAACTCAGGATTGTGTGGTAAAGAGTTAAGTTAACCCTTTACCACACAATGCCGACTTTTAACACTTCTGGAAAAGAAGCCTTTTGAAAATATTGTGGCAAAAGGAGAACATGCTGGTAGCTAGCATTTTCTCCTTTTCTCACAGTTTTATACCCTATCGAAGAAAAACTGCACCATTTGAGCCACATTGAAATTGTACTCTGCAAATGCTTTTAATTTGGACAAGGCTAAAATTTTGTTGTCTGGTAAAGGGTTACAGCTATATGAAGCCAAAAATTTGAAATCTGAAGAATGTTCTCTGTGTTTTTTGACTTGGATCAATACCGTATCTCCCTGGAACAAAAATATGCAGTACTGATATCTTCTTGAAAAACAAGCGGGCCATGATGGCCCTGTATTGCTCCACTGGCTTATAAATATAAACCATAAATACTAAACATTTCAATTCTGAGCCAAATGGTTTCAGAATGAAGACTTACAAAGTTTTCTCTGTAAAAGCCCATGTGAAAGTTGAGACCTGCAGGTCAAAGCCATTTTTGATCCCAGAGCGATAATTACTTGAACCCTGGTAGAGGTCCACAAGATAAAGCCACATGCCAAAATAATACAAGTCTATGCTGTATGGTTATAAATAAGGTGATTTTCAAGTTTTGTCCATATGAAGCCTCTGTAAAACATAAGACCGCTGATGCAAGGCTACTTTCAAAAAAAAAAGAAAAAAAATCAAAACAGGAAGATTTCTTAAGTTGTCACTATGTAGGCCATGTAAAACTTGTGACCCCTGCGGTGGGGCCAATTTTGACCCCAGGGCCAAAATTTTGGCCCGCTTGGTAGACGCCCACTAGATATAGCTACATGCAAAATTTGGTAGCTCTAGGCCTTATGGCTAGGTACAGGAAGATTTTTAAAGTTTTCTCTACATAAGCCTATGTAAAACTTGTGACCCCTGGGGCAGAGCCAATTTTGACCCCAGGGATATAATTTGAAGAACTTGATAGAGGTCTACTACATAAAGCTACATGCCAAATTTGGTAGCCCTGTGCCTTATGGTTTCAGACAAGAAGATTTTTAAAGATTTCCAATATTTTTCAGTTTTGTTGCCATGGCAACTAGAGTTTTTGAAGGAATCAAATTCTTTCAAGGAATTCTGAAGAGGACCATGGCAAGATCATTTCTGTGAAGTTTCATGAAAATTGGATGGGTAGTTTCAAAGAAGAAGATGTTTGAAATAAAAGTTAACGCACGGACGGACGACGGACACTGGGCCATGACATAAGCCCACTGGCCTTTGGCCAGTGGAGCTAAAAAAGTATGCAGCAATTGACTTTCAATACGTCCTTGTAAAAATATGGATAATCATCATGAATTAACCCTTTACCACAAAACTGATTAATAGATTTGTCGAAATTGAAGGCATTTGCAGACGACAATTTAAATGTAGTTCAAATGATTGAATTGTCTTTGATAGGGTAGAAAATATTGTGGGAAAAGGAGAAAATGCAGGTTACCAGCATTTTCTCCTTTTTCCATTTCCCACAATGATTTTGGAAGTCCTCTTCCTCAGGGTTCTCAAAACTTGGGGTTGTGTGGTAAAGAGTTAAGGTTTTCATAGATGAATCTATGGGAAACCCGAAATAATTGCCGAGCAACTTCTCCTATGGCTACACTGTTTTCAAAAGTTGTCTGCTGTCAGACAAACAAGTAACATGCAGGCTGTAACATGTTAACTCTTTACCAAACGACAAAATTTTAGACTGGTCAAAATTGATAGCATTTGCAGACAACAAAATAAATGTGATTGAAAAATTGAAATTTGTTTTGGGAAGGGTAGAAAACATTGTGGGAAAAGGAGAAAATACTTGTTACCAGCATTTTCTCCTTTTCCCATAATGTTTTCAAAAGACTTCTTTCACAGGGTCGTTAAAAGTCGGGATTGTGTGGTAAAGAGTTAATCCTTCACCAAACTATCTCAAGTTTCAACAACCCCGAGATGAAAGCTCTTGAAAACATCGTGGGAAAAGGAGAAAATTTAATGCTGTAAGACATCATTTTCTCCTTTGCCCACAGTATTTTCTAACCACTCAAAGCCAAATCAAATCAAGTGATCCGCAACAAATTTGTCATCTGCAAAATGTTATCAGTTTGGGGACTAAAATTTTGCTGTTTGGCAGAAGGTTAATAATGAATCCAGATTTTTCCCTGTTAACACTTTGACCTACAGTTCACTGACTCAAACTTACATGTTACAAATACTGCAGACTTTTCAGTTTTAGAGTGATTCACCAGCACATGACCTTTTTTCAGAGCTTTAACTCTTTACCAAACCATAAAATTTTAGACTGGTCCAAACCAAAAGCATTTGCAGACGACAAATCACATGTGGCTCACAAATTGAAATTTGATTTGGGAAGGGTAGAAAACATTGTGGGAAATGAAGAAAATGCTGGTTACCAGCATTTTCTCCATTTCCCACAATGTTTTCAAAAGGCTTTTTTTTCAGGGCCGTTAAAAGTCAGGATTGTGTAGTAAAGAGTTAATTCTTTATCACACAATTCTGAGTTTTCAAACAACCCTAAAGAAAAAACCTTTTGAAAACTGTGCGTGAAAAGAAGAAAATGCTGGTAACTAGTATTTTCTCCTTTTCCCACATGGTTTTCCATACTTTTACAGACAATTACCATCATATCGGCTAAACTTAATTTGTCAACTGCAAATGCTTTCAATCTGGACCTGACTAGAATTTAGTCATTTCGTAGAGTTGTTTCTTGACCAACCACAAAAATTTTAGACTTATCCAAATTGCAAGCAATTCAGAATTTTAACCCTTTACCAGACAATCCCGAATTTTAATGAACCCAAAGGAAAAGGACTTTTAAAAGCATTGTGGGTAATTAGCATTTTCTCCCTTTCCTGCAATGTTTTTTACCCTTTAAAAGAAAAATTATTTACTCTAAGTATCATTTTGTTTGTCTTCTGCAAATATTTTCAACCAGTCTAAAGTCTCAAAATGTCTCAAATGATGGGGTTTGTCCTTGATACCATTACTAGTTTCCTGTATTTTAACACTTTACCACACGACATAATTTTAGACTGATCCAAATTAAAAGCATTAGCAGACAACAATTCAAATGTGACTCAAATAATGGAATTTGTCGTTGATACCGATAGGGTAGAAAACATTGTGGGAAAAGGAGAAAGTGTTGGTTACCAGCATTTTCTCCTTTTCCCAAATTTTTTCAAAAGTTTCCTTTATTAGGGTCGTTAAAAGTCGAGATTGTGTGGTAAAGAGTTAAGGATAAAAACAATATTTTCCTTTCATTGAAACATTTGTGCCTTGTCTTGGTATATAAGGTTAAAAAATTGCATGTACAGGGCTGATTTCAATCTTTTTATTTCATTATTGCATTTGTTTTCTGAGTCAAACATTAGGTCTCGGTGTCACTGACGTCAGAGATATTCTAGTTTTGACAGTCTTCCTTTATGCCTGTTTTGTAGGGTAGATATACTGTTAGAACCGTTTCATTAATTAAATCTTTACTACACAACAAAAATTACAACTGTCCAAATTGAAAGCATTTGCAGACGACAATTTCAAGGTGGCTTAAATGATGTGAGTTTTTGTCTGATAGGGAAGAAAACATTGTGGGAAAAGGAGAAAATGCTGGTTACCAGCATTTTCTCCTTTTCCCATAATGTTTTCGAAAGGCCTCTTCCTAAGGGCCGTTAAAAGTCCGCATTGTGTGGTAAAGGGTTAAAGTTCTAGGAAATGTCCTAAACTTATGATTACCATCATCCATCTTTACTACATGACAAAATTTTAGCTTTGTCCAAACTGAGAAAATTTGCATATGACAAAATAAATGTTCCTCAAAACACCAAATTTGTCTGTCATAGGGTAGGAAACTTTCTTGAAAAAGGGGAAAATGCTTTTTTTTCTCTCCTTTTCCCCACAATGTTTTCAGTAGTATTCTTCCTCAGGGTTGTTAACAGTCAGGTTTGTGTGGTAGAGAGTTAAACAATTTAATAGCAAACCAAAGTCAGTCCTACCCTTCACCAGACATCAAAATTATAGACTTGTACAAACTGACAAATTTGGAAATTATAGACTTGTCCACCCCATTTGCAGATGACAAATTTAAGGTATTGCTCAATATTTGGATTTGTCTTTGAAAGGTTAGAAATCATTGCAGGAAAAGGATAATGTTTTCAAAAGCCTTTCTCTTCTAAGGGTCATTAAAACACAGGATTGTATGGTAAGGGGTTTAAAAAATGAATAATTGCTTCATACAATAGCCTACCTGAATGGCCAAGAGAATCAGACTGTACAGCAAGATCAAACTGCACAAACTGTGTGATCTTGCTTTATAACCTTGAAAATTACATCTTTAGACACAAATGGCAGGATGATGGGGTAAATCAGTAAAACCAGTATCAGGAAAAATAGAACATACTTAGAAATGGAGCTTTGAGAGAGAAAGACTGAGAGAGAGAGAGAGAGAGAGAGAGAAAGAGAGAGGGGGAGGGCAGAGAGATTAACCCTTAGCTCTTTACCACAAAATTCCAACTTTTAATGACCCTGAGAAAGAAGCCTTTTAAAAACATTGTGGGAAAGGAGAAAATGCTGGTAACCAGTATTTTCTCCTTTTCCGTCGATGGTTTCAACCCTTCCATAAACCAATTTCAAGTTCTGAGTCGCTTTCATTTTGTTGTCTGCAAATGCTTCCAGATTGAACAAGTATAAAATTTTGTCGTTTGGTAGAGTTAAAGCGCCTTTCACGACTAAAGTTGTGTTTGCGGCCAGTGAAGATCAAGATCAGGCTGCACAAAACATGCAGCCTGATCTTTGATCTACACTGTCTGCTTTGCTGAATCACTGTATACAAATGCAACCATGAAATTGCAATTATTTGGGTTGTATTTCTAGGATGAAAATATCTGATAGGTTTATTCTGCACTCTAAGGGTTAAGTCTTTTTTTTTTTATAAAAGTTTCAAAGTGAATATGAGAACTTGGGTGAAAATGAGACATGCATCAATTGAATTTCCAAGGTTATTGTATAGTATCTATTGTGTTATTGTGTGGTCTTGAATTGTATGTGTTACAACTGCCCCAGCTTCCTCGTCATTATCCGGGAAAAATTAATATTTAAGTTAGTTCTGGTGCATTGTACTTGAAGAAAAATGACTATTGTTCATCAAGGGATAATGCTACAAACAATAAGACACTTCGCAGAAATGAAAGAAAAACTAAATCCGTTTACTTAACTCTTTAACTCTTTACTAGACTAAAAACAATTAGACGAGTCCAAAATGAAAGCATTTACAGACAACAAAAAAAAAGTGACTAAAAAATTGATTTGGGAAGGGGTAGAATATGTTATGGGAAAAGGAGAAAGACTTTTTTCTGTGGGTCATTGAAAGCTGGAATTGTGTGTTAAAAGATTAACAAACAAGCCCATGTTTTTTTGAAGAAGGAGTAAAACTAAGAAGATTGCTTTTGAAAACACTGTGGATAAGGGAGAAAATGCTGGTAACCAACATTTTCTCCTTTTCACACAATGTTTTCTACCCTTTCAACCATTTTGGCCATAATTTATCTGAATTTTTGTCTTCAAAGGCTTTCAATCTGTACAAGTCAGCATTTTGTCATCTGGAAAAAGATGAAAATTATGATATATTTAGGGTTTTTTTTTAACCCTTTACCAAACAATCCAGTGTTTTCATGTCCTTAAGGAAGTGGCATTTTGAAAACACTGTGGGAAAAGGAGAAAATGCTGGTAACCAGCATTTTCTCCTTTTCCCACAATGTTTTCTTCTCTGTCAAAAAACCTTAAGTTCAATTGTACCACTTTCAAATTTGTCGTCTGCAGATGCTTTCAATTTGAAAGGGGCTAAAACTTATCATTTGGGAAAGGGTTATGTCAATGTACATATTAAGATCAGACTTCATCTTTCTCTTAAGAGTACCTCACAAAGTAGTTCATACTGTAACTCCAGGATCAAATTGCAGAAAGCAGATGGGCAACTTCATCCTTCACCAGATAATAAAATTTTAGACTTGTCCAAATTCAAAGACTTAGGATGATATTGGCTCACAATTGTGAGATTTGTCTTTGATTAGAGTTGAAAACATTGTAGGAAAGGAGAAAATGGTGATTTCAAACAGCCCTCCTCCTAACCACTGTTAAAACTCAGATTTGAATGGTAAAGTAAAGCTGTGCACAGGGTTTCAACTCTTTACCATACAATCCTCAGTTTAATGACCCCCAAGGAAAAGGACTACTGAAAACATTGTGAGAAAAGGGGTAACTGCTGGTAACCACCACTTTCTCCTTTTCCCACAATGTTTTCTAAACTGTCAGAGAACTGCATGTCATTCATCTTGTACTGATTTTAAATTCATTATCAGCAGATGTTTTGAATTCGGAAGAGTCTAAAACTTGCTGTATGGGAAAGGGTTAGATGGTAAACAATTTTCTAACTTATTGAAGAAAATTAGCTGAATAAAATTACCAGTGACATTTAGAATCTACCAATCGGGCAAAAATTTATACTTTGATGAACACTTGAACATTGAAAATTCAACGATGTTCGAGCCAAAACTATTGTGCAAATCATCAGATCAAGTTACTATGGTCAGTCAGTCCAGACTTTCGGTGCTGCCCGTTAATGGTCTACACTGTCTCAAAAAGCATCTGATATTGCTGATTAACTCTTTACCAAACAACAGAATTCTAGACTTGTCCAAGTTGAAAGCATTTGCAGACGACAAAATAAATGTTAGTCAAAACATGAAATTTGATTTGGAAGAGTAGAAAACATTTTGGGAAATGGAGAAAACACTTACCAGCATTTTCCGCATTTCCCAAATATTTTCAAAAGGCTTCTTCAGTGTTGTTTAAAATCCGAGTTGTATGGTAAAGGGTTAAAGAGACAAATAGATTTAACTCATTGCCACACAATTCCAACTTTTAACGACCCCGAGGGAGAAGGCTTTTGAAACATTTATGGGAAAAGGAGAAAATGCTGGTAACTAGCATTTTCTCCTTTTCCCACAATGTTTTCTACTGTATCAAGGACAGGAATCATCAATTTAGCAACATTTGTCGTCTGCAAATGCTTTCAATTTGGCCCTGTCCAAAATTTTGTCGTTTGGTAAAGAGTTTAGTCAACCTCTTTGATGGCTGCACATTATGATCCATTGGAACTCTGAAAGATTCATGGCTCATAGGCTTAGTAAAACATGAGGACAGTATGGGTCCAAGATCAGAATGCACATTGTGAAGCAGTCTTATCTTGACCTTTGCTTTCTGAGAAAGCCTGAGTTGCCTATGAGGCTAAAATGGTTAAACATACTCCCCCCTTTTTTTCCCCCAAATAATTGCTCATTGTGCAGAGATAGAATCATGTATGCCAACTGTTCCACAAAAAGTAAAGAAGATGCTAGTCTCAGTCCTAAACTATCAACTAATTATTATTAACGGTTACATGTATTTTAACCCTCTACCACACAATCCAGACTTTCAACGACCCTGAGAAAGAAGCCTTTTGAAAACATTGTGGGAAAAGGAGAAAATGCTGGTAACCAGCATTTTCTCCTTTTCCTACAATGTTTTCTAACCTACCCAAAACAAGTTTCGATTTTTCAATCACATTTGTTTTGTCGTCTGCAAAAGCTTTCAATTTGGACAAGTCTAAAATTTTGTCATTTGGTAAAGGGTTAAAATATACTAGAACTTTTGGACCTTCACACAAAGCGCAACCATTATCAGGAATTTTAAAAAAGAAAAAAAATGTTTTAATAGCACTCAATTTTTTGGAAAAAGAAACAAATAACTGCCTGAAAGAAGCAAAGACTCCTTTTTCTACAATGTTTCCAGAGGCTGTTTATGACAAGAGCATGAGATGTTTGTTAAGGAAACATTTTACACGGATCAGGAAACAATGTTTTGAACAGTGGAAAAATACTGAGTGCCCGTAACCCTTGTAACACAGAAGCCAGATTCAATTCCTTATACAGACAGTGTAGACCAAGATTAGACTACACAGAACTTGGATCTGCCTTGTTCACTGTTCTTTGCCAGATATTCTGACAAAACAGATGTGACATTGCTTTATCTGCATCTTCAGTATTAACTTTTTACCACACGACAAAAATGTAGACTAATCCAAATTGAAAGCATTTGCAGACAACAATTTAAATGTGGCTCTAGTGGTTGTATTTGTCTTTAACTCTTTACCAAATGTCAAATTTTGGACTCGACCAAATTCAAAGCATTTGCAGATGACAAATCAAATGTAGCTGAAATGATGATTTCTGTCCTTGCTATGGAAGAAAACATTGTGGGAAAAGGAGAAAATGCTGGTTACCACAATGTTTTCAGAAGGCTTCTTACTCAGGGTCATTAAAACTCAGGATTGTGTGGTAAAGAGTTAACTGAGAACATTCATTTCATTTATTACCAAGACGAATGTCCATAAACTGAAGCCTCATGCATTGTGTTGGACAATTACTATACCCTTTGACCATCAAAACAGCCAAGCCCCCATAGCTCAGTCAGTAGCGTACAGGACTTGAGAACAGGAGGTCGCTGGTTCGATCCCCGGCTTGGCCAATTTCTTTCCGAAGACTGATGATAGTCATCGCGACAGGACTCATTCCTCTCTCATCGCTGACCATTGTTTCGACGATGGTTATGTGGGAAAGCAGCCAGTGGCTTGGAAAGAATATTGTGAGGAGTACTGGCAAATGTAACTCCAGGAAAGCATGGATAGGTGCACTGGCCGCCATGATATAACTGAAATAATGTTGAAAACGTCGTTAAACACTATACAATCAACCATCGAAACACTGGAACTGCAGCATTTCAAGTAGATTTTGGAAACAGTGCAGATCCAGATCAGACTACAAAGAATGCACATTCTGATCTAAAAACTACACTGTGCACTACTGTGTGACATGTTCTGGTTGAAAGAATTTTGAATTTACAACATTTTGGCTATTTTTTCTATGTTAAAAGGGTCCACTCTATTAATACTGCATACACTACTGTGTGGATTAACCCTTTCCCAAACAAGCCCTGGTTTTCATGTGTCTGCAGTACAAGTCTTTTGAAAACACTGTAGGAAAAGGAGAAATTGCTCGTAACAAGCAATATCTCCTTTTCCCACAGTGTTTTCTACCCTTTTCGAGACCTTTCTGCCATTTTCATCAAATTTAAAATTGTCGTCTGCAAACTCTTTCAATTTGGACCAGTCCAAAATTTGTTGTTTGGGAAAGGGTTAAACGATAAAGAAATGATAGTGAATATTTCCAACAGATTAAAGATTTCAAGTAACAGCAACCTAATGAGGACAATCAGCCAAAAATTATTCATCCAGCTGATTTTGTTCTACTTTTATCTGACCGAAATGGTTATGTGCTAATTGTGCTGTTTGAAAGAACTTTTCCATCAGTAACTGTGTCAAACAGACTAAAGTACAGGGGCCAAATTCACCCAATATGGTAAATATTATCGTTGCACTACATTCCAGGACAGGACATTCTGTTTCCGCCAGTCTAATGGCTTATCTTGGAATTAGAAATAGAATTAAGACTGATGGGTGGTTATGACTCTAGCAGATCTCCTTGTGGTACATTTATGTCATGTACATGATGTATACGTACATGATGATGTCATCTGATAGCTTTCAGTTTGTCCTTTGACAACAAGACAGGATTTAAAAAAAAAAGATAGCTCAGCCAATTAAAACACGAGAGAGACCTTTAATCATTGTCCTCCTGTTCATCTTTTAAGATCACGGTCATGGTAATTATAATAATTACGTCATCTGGTAATTTACAAATTCCATGTGGCCATACTTTCATTTTCAAAACTTCACAAATTAAATTGATTGAATGATTGGTTGAATGGCGTTTAACGCTGCTTTCAACATTATTCCAGTCATATCACGGCGACAGCTCACACATTCATATATTTCCCAGGTTTCACCAGTACTGGACTAGGGCTCTGAGGTGTCTTGCCAAAGGACACTCCCACAAAAGACCCGGTGGATCCAGTGAGACTCGAACCCAGAGCCTACAGGTCATGAGGCCTACTCTTTACCAATGGGCCACGCAGGACCCTCTCACAAATTGACTGGCTGGCAGAAAAGTCAACAGTATATAACCTGTCCTCAGATCAACTCTTAGATAAAGAGTGGAGCCGACTTTAATTAGATCATACATCTGCATCTGACATGTCTTCAAATCATCATTCTGAGTGCAGTTATTCTTTACAAAATATCCCTAAAGTATTTTTCACATATACATTTTTCTGAACTCAAACAGAAAATGTTGTTAATTCAATCATGTTCTGTGATAATTTATCCTCAACATGTTAGACAGAACAAATGGATCGAAGCTTAAGGAGTAAAACAGGTCAAAACTCTGGCAAAAGACAATTTTTTCCATTCCCATTGTGAGATGGAAATTTCAATACCGCAGTGAATATAATGAACAAATCTGACTGGTCAATAAAATTTGAATATCAGCTCTGAAATAAGAGCCTAATGCTAGACATAGTTTTGACCTATTAGGTTTGTCCAATATGCCATATACACGTAATACCTATTATTGCCATTCCAATAAGCCTTATCTCTCTTACAGCACTTTTCTGAATATTTGTTAAGAAAATTAACAAATCTTGCAAGACAGCGTGATATTATTAGGTCAGATATGGTGCCTGAATCATGAACAAAACATTAACTAACCCATAATGAGAATAACAAATGAAATGTAAAAGCCTGAATATACCGGTACTAATTTAACACTACATCCCCACGAACAAGGCCTCTGTTATTGAAGATAGTTGCATTTGATTGTATTTCAGCGTGGTCCCCGCGGTAGGTCTAAAAGAGCCTTTAACTTGAAGAGTTTCACTACTATAACAGCCTTTAACTTGAAGAGTTCCACTAATGGAAATAAAAAGCATTGACCCTTTACCACACAATCCTGGGTTCTAATGTCCCTGAGGAAGAAGCCTTTTAAAAACATTGTAGGAAAAGGAGAAAATGCTGGTAACCAGCATTTTCTCCTTTTCCCACAGTGTTTTCTACCCTATCAAAGACAAGTTCCACAATTTGAGTCACATACAAATTGTCATCTGCAAATGCTTTCAATTTGGAAAGGTCTACCTTTTTATTGTTTGTTAAAGAGTTAAAAGGACATGTTAACTTATTCAATCATAATACTATGGTCCATCATTTGGTTATTTCTTCATTCTAGATTTAGATTACTAGGATTAAGTGCAATATCTAGTCAGAGTATACACAGTTATTTAAATCATTATCAGTCCATTTAAATGATAACAAGGTTATCTCTCTACCCAACTGTAAATTTTTGACTTGCCTTAAATATCACATGCATCTATACACAACAAATTACATGTTTCTTATTTAACGAGTGTAGTCTTTGAAAGGCTAGAAAACATGTGGAATAAGGAGAAAATGCTGGTTAACAGCTTTTTTCTCCTTTATCCCAAAATTTAATGTTATCAAATTTTCTTTCTCAGGGTCCTTGAAACAAAGAATTGTTTGGTAAAGGGTTAACAACGATAACAACTATGTGAATCCTTTCCCACACAATTACATGGGTAAATTACACGTTTTCACATTTCTGTGGAAGAAAGATTTTAAAATATTGTTGGAAAAGGACAAAATGCAAGTATCCACATGTTCTCATTCTTCCATAATGTTTTCCATCCTCTTAAAGATAATTTGTATCATTTAAACGACATCTAATTTGTCATCTGTAAATGCTGTCAGTGTGGACAATTTAACCCTTTAGCACACAATCCCGAACTGAACCACTCTGAGAAAGACAGCTTTGAAGCAAAAGGAGAAAATGCTGGTAACCAGCAGTTTTCTCCTTTTCAACAGTGCTTTTACAAACAAATCCCATGATTTGGATAAAAAATAATATGTTGTCTGCAAACACTTTCAACTTGGATTAGTTTCTGATTTTGTCATGTCTGACAGAGTTGAAAATTTTGTTAGCTGGTAAAGAGTTAACCGTTACCTAACAATCTATTTATAGGACATGGTCAAACTAGAATGTTTGTGGTCTGGTTTCACTCTAAATGGGTGGCTTTTCTGAGTGTCTATTTGACTTGAAAAAGTATGACACCCTTTTTTCACAGTATTGAAGTCACATTTACATACAGTGATGAAATAACATTATTCATGCTAATCAAATGTCAAATGAGGACATGTTCTGTTCAATTGACTGTTTTATGTTTACTGTTTTTCACATATAATTTTATCAGCTACATTACAGTAGCAAGACTTGTATCTATCAGTGGAAGTCAGGAGTTTTTTCACAAATGCTATCCACAACTCTAATGTCCAGCCACTTGCTGCTTTCCCACAATACTGGTAACAGTCAAGACAATCTTTAGCAGCAACAGAACCTCTCAGAATGACTTTCATTATAACTCAGAATTACCCACAATGTTTTCTTCCCTTTCATTGACCAAGTTATTTTTTTCACTATGTTTGTAAGTTGTTTGCAAATGATAATGGCCAAGTCCAGAATTTCCTCTGAGAAAGAGAAGAGCTATTAGAAAACATGATCTACACTGTCTAGGACTCTGCATTTAACTCTACCAAACGACAAAATTCTGGACTTGTCCAAATCTGAAGCTTTATGGCAAATTAAATGTTGCTCAAATGGTGGAAAGTGTGCTTGAAAGGGAAGAAAATATTGTGGGAAAGAGGGAAAATGCTGATTACCAGCATTTCATTCTTTTCCAACAGTATTTTCAAAAGCCTTCTTCCTCAAGGTTGTGAAAACTTGTGATTGTGTAGTAAACCATGGTAAACTGGTCAAGTTAAACAGAGTTCCCAATTAGCCTTTCTCCACTATATAAAAATAACCAACAGAACTTTGGGTTAGTCCATGATAATTTTTTCTGTGTTTTGTAAAACATTTAGTTGTACAAGATTTTACTGCACAGATATATAACAGGGTAACATTTGTCTAATTTTTTTCACACAGGTCAATGAAGGTCATGAAAGTCACACAGTATTTGGGTAGACTGTTTTACCGTATGATTCCTTGAATTTACAACCTTGAGAAAGAAGTATTTTGAAATCAGTAAAACAAGAAAATGCTGGTAACAACATCTCTCACATTGCTTTCAAGAATTTCATAGGCAAATCCAATAGTTTTAGCAATGTTTAATCATCTGTTTCTAAATTCCTATACAGTGAATAACTCTTTACCACGAGAGAAAAATGTGGACTTATCCAAAATGAAAGCATTTGCAGATGACAATATAAATGTGGCTCAAAATACGAAGCTTGTCTATGAAAGGGCAGCAAAGATTGTGGGAAAAGGAGAAAATGCTGCTTACCAGCATTTTCTCCTTTTCCCACAATGTTTTAAAAAGGCTTCTTCTTCAAGGTCCTTAAAACTCGGGCTTGTGCAGTACAGAGATAATCCAAATTGTTATTTTCTAGCAAAGAGTCAACCCTTAACCCTTTACCGCACAATGCCGCCTTTTAACGACTCTGGGAAAGATGCCTTTAGAAAACACTGTGGGAAAAGGAGAAAATGATGGTTACCAGCATTTTCTCCTTTTCCCACAATGTTTTCTACCCTATCAAAGGAAAGTTGCACCATTTGAGCCACACTGAAATTGTCGTCTGCAAATGCTTTCAATTTGGAAAGGCTAAAATTCTGCTGTTTGGTAAAGCCCATGAACCAGCTGTAGTTGTTTTCGCAAATAGTGCCAAACAAGATCAGAGTGCACAGAAGGTACAGTCTGATCTAAGATTTACACTGTCAGCTATTATGTCACATTTTCTTGCAAAAATAACCTCTAATGGCATTTATTTTAGTTGTTTTCCCTAACTGAAGAAGTCATTGTCATCAATTCAAGGCTCTAACGGTTAAATGTCAAAGTGCAGAAATGAAGGCTGTAATTATGAAGTGTTCAAAGTGGCTCTTTACACAAACAAAAAATCTACTTGTTTCAGTCACAAAGTCTCATTTTTGTACACATGATTCGGGATGTCAATTAGGTACTTAACCCCTAAAGCCCCTTTCAGAACTAAAGTTGCCTATGCAGTCAGTGCAGACCAAGATCAGACTGCACAAAAAGTGCAGGCTGATCTATGATCTACACTCACTGTCTGCTTAGCTGAAACACTATAGACAAAAGCACCTTACAAATTGAAATTTATACATGTATCTAGGTCTCATGTGTACAATGAAAATGTCTGTCGGGTTTATTTGGTGTTTTAAAGGTTAACAGAAAGTTGAACTACTTAAAATGTCTTTCTTTTCATTTACCAGTAATATTTCCAGTGACAATAGAAATTTCAAAAGAATAGGTAAAGGTTCCTGCAACTTCTACCAGCATTACAGAACATAACCAAGCTAACATGCCCAAGGAAGGGTTGGACAAAATGTCAAATTGTCTGCATAATAACCTATTCATCCACAAAAGTTATCAGAGAAGACATTGGCAGTAAATGAGTTAAATCCCAGTACAAGTAGAAAATTCTATGCATCCTGACAGAAGTAAGTCTGCACAGACAATCCTAGCCCTCTGGCCTCCACCCAAAGAGAATTCAGAATTTTGCTGGGTGTCAGAGAGCACCTCCTACACTAAAGCCCACCCCCCATTTGAGTTTTTTTAAACTCTTTGCCAAACAACAAAAATGTAGACTTGTCCAAATTCAAAGCATTTGCAGACAACAATTTAAATATGGCTCAAATGAAGGAATTTGTCTTTGATAGGGTAGAAAAAATTGTGGGAAAAGGTAAAATGATGGTTACCAGCATTTTCTCCTTTTCCCACAATCTTTTCAAAAGCCTTCTTTCTCAGGGTTGTTAAAAGTCGTCATTGTTTGGTAAAGGGTTAGAAACAATGGTGTATTCTTGTAAACCCTGTGCTTTCAACGGACAATTCGCAGTGCTTACTGTGCAATTAGGTAGACAATTTCAGGAGCATCGATCAACAATAGGCTGTTTTGGCTACACCATCTTGTATATTTATAAATATGACAAGGTATATCCCAGATAAGACTGCATAGCGTTCTGTTCTGTCTGATCAAGATCCTTACCATCTGCATAAACAAATAACGTTGTACTTAGCTCTGTTAGCACTGTAAAACAATATTACACATAAGATCAGCCATACACTTTGAGAAAAATTTGTCACTGGGAAAGACGAGTACTGGTATCACAGTTGGTAGCGTACAGGACTTGAGAACAGGAGATCGCTGATTCAAATCCCAAGCTCGGCCATAAATTTTTTCCAAGGATTGATGATAGTCATTGTGACAGGATTCATTACTCTTTCACTGCTGATCATTGTTTCAATGATGGTTACGTGGGAAGGCAGCCAGTAGCTTGGGAAGAATATTGTGCAAAGCACTGGCAAAGAGAAACCCCAGGAAAGAAAGGATAGGTGCACTGCCCACCACAACGTAACTGAAGTAACATTGAAAATGGCATCAAACACCACACAATCAACAATCAATCAGACACTGGGAAAGGACTTACCACAATTCCACTCTGGAGAAAGGCATACGCAATACTTAAGTAGTTTGAACCAATGAAGGCTTTCACCATATTGGCAAAGTCAGCGAAGTTCACATACCACTTGGGCTTGTACCTGCAACCATAGATAGATACATATATAACTTTTTGGTACTATGAATAAGATCGATCAAAAAGTAATACCATCCTATCACTTGTCATACAAAGAAGATAACTAGATAACTTCATTTACATGTATGTTATACATTAAAGCTTAACCTTGTACAAATAAATCTCATGTTTTAACTCATTACTAAACGACAAAAGTTTGGGCCAGTTTGAATTCAAAGCATTTGCAAACGATGAAATGAATAAGACTCAAAAATTGAATTTTGTGCTTTGAACAGCAGAAAACATTGTGGGAAAAGGAGACTCTGAGAAAGAAGGCTTTTGAAAACATTTAGGAAAAGGAGAAAATGCTGGTTACCAGCATTTTCTCCTTTTCCCACCATGTTTTCAGAATGTTTTCAAAAGGGTATGGTAAAGGGTTAATAATACTTTACTGTGCATCTTTAACACAATAATCTACCAGTTACCTGTATCACTCATAGGGTAGAGTCACCCAACACTGTTTTATAGCTTGTGGGTTCGAGTCCCATTACAGGAAACTTTTTTCAGCATTTTTTTCCGTCTTTTTTTTTTCTCAAATACGGATGAATGGTCACATCCTTAGGATTTTTCCTTACAAAATATCTACTTTCTCTAACAAAAAAATTATGTAAACATCTGGTTTACTGCCACTTTAACCCTTTACCACACAATCCTGACTTTTAACCACCCTGAGAAAGAGACCATTTGAAAACATTGTGGGAAAAGGAGAAAATGCTGGTTACAAGCATTTCTCCTTTTCCAACAGTATTTTCTATCCTATCGCAAACAAAATCTATCATTTAAGTATCATTTAATTTGTCCTCTTCAAATGCGTTCTACTTGAAAATGTTTACAATGTTGCCATTTGGTAAAGAATTGAACATAAACTTCAGCAAAAATTTTTCAATGAAGATGTTTTTTGAATGACAAAGTCGATAATTTTCCATTACATTTTCAAATTCTAAAAGCAGGATCAGAGAAACCACTTTACAAGAGGCCCCTGTATTACACTAAGCAGGACTCTTTACTTTAGCTTTTTACCTTAGCCCACACAATTCCAGGTTTTAACAAACCTGACAAAAAAGCCTTTTGAAAACATTGTGGGAAAGGGAGAAAATGCTGGAAACCAATGGTGGAGGGGCTTTTGTCTGCTTCTATGATTTAATGAAGGGGATAATGTCCGCCTTACCTTAACAAAATTGTGAAGGGGCTCTTGACTGGCTCTAAGATTTGTGGAAGGGCATTATGTCTGCCATAGCAAAAGCATGTTGGGACTTTTGACCGCCTTGTCTGTTTTAGGGGTAGAGGATAATGACCAGAGGGGCTTTTGACCATTTACCGGTCAAACCATATTTGATTTGTTGTTTGTATCTTTTTATGTCTCTCTTAACCCTTTACCGCACGATCCAGAGTTTAACAACCTTGAGAAAAAAGACCTCAGAAAATATTGCAGGAAAAGTAGAAAATGCTGATAACCAGCATTTTCTCCTTTTTCCACGATGTTTACTACCCTTCTTAAGGCAAATTTCACTTACAGAGTCACATTTGTCATCTGCAAATGCTTTCAGTTTGGACTTGTCTAGAATGTTGTCGTTTGGTAAAAATTTAAATTGAAGCCCCTTCCTTTTCAAATTTGTTTGGTGAGTCAACTATCTGAAGTCAATGAAGCATGGAACTGAGTTTCTGCAAATGCGAGTTTGGCACGCCCCTCTTAGTAATGCAGTATTTCGGTCGTTATGCCCGACAAACAAACCAGAAAATGGCGTCGAATACATAGAGAAAAAGATATTATTTCAGATTTATTCCAGCTTACGTTTCGCTATAATTAAAGTACCCAAAGCCTTTTTCCCGACGTTCTTTTCAGTTCGGACTAAATCTGCAAAGTTACAAGAAAAAATGCTTCGAATAATGTCATATTTATGAGAAATTGTATAATGAAAATAGCACAAAATTGTGTTTGTAATTCCATGTTTGGTCACAGCATTTAGACTAAAATACATTGTGAGTAGATTGCTGTTAGCATTATCCATAACTTATTGCAGGGGCATAGGTTTTTAAGACATTTCGTCAGTATATAACATGTCTGTTTGACAGTAAACAATATGAGAAAGGATGTACAATTTAACCCTTTACCACACAAACCTGTGCTTTAACGACCTTGAAGAGGGAAACTTTTTATAACTTTCTTTTTTTTCCTTAGATGTTTTCTACCTTTCAAAGACAAATCTCATCATTGGAGTAACATTTAATTTGTCAACAGCAAATGTTTTCAGAACAGACAAATCTAATCTTTTGTTGTCTGGTAAAGATGTTATTAACACCTCTAACACCTGTTTGAGTGAAAATCAAGAAGTTTATTGTAAGTAATCATTTAGGTGATTTGTCCTATTTTTAACAGATGTATGTTGTAAAAAGCTTTTTAATTGGGGGGATATTTGGTCACTTAGGTGAATGTAAGGATTATACTGATTTGGAATGTACAGGCATTTATCAGTCATGCGACAATCGTTGGGAAAACAAACAATCCTTCGAACCAGGCAAAAGTGACATTTACAGTCACAAGTAATCGGGTTTATGAAAAAAGAATAAAATATGAATGCTCTCTAAAGTATTACAACAAGAATCATATAATGACGTTCGCAATGTCAACTTTTTTTTGAAACAGGGTGACGAGTGGCTGTCAATAAAATACTCTTCTTCCTGTCGCTCGTTTAGTATGTAACGATTACGACTGTCTAGAAGTAATGGTTTGGAATTTGAAAGATGTACATGCAGTTAGATTACAATACAGGTAATTTAACAAAACAGTTTGGAATATCATCCTAATTTAAACAAATATATATCATACACTTACTTTTCCATTTCAATCTTGATCTCTGGCTCGGCCATCTTCCTCTATATTTTTTTCTGTAAATGATATAAATATTATTTACATTCCTTGCGAAGTATATTGCTTGATTTTCAACTGCGCTTGAGATAAATTAATGTTGACACTTGGAAAGTTTTAACGATGGTACTCGTCTTTATTTGCGATCTAATGTAAACTGAAGGCTTGTCTAATTCACAATCATTGACACAATGTGGGCGTGATCAAGTAGTGAAATAAAGTCAATCCCCGCCTTTAGATGACGTCATATGTCCATTGGCCATTTAACTGCTGTAGTGCGTTCATTAGTCAGTCATTTTTCGCGGGCCGTTTAGGCCGAGAACTTTTTGATCGTACCTCTTAAGGTGTGCGAGATGAAATCTTACTTCGTAGCTAAACAGATATTTCCCTCTTCAGACTTATGAGGTTGTCTGCTGTTGTGCTTACAAAGGGATGAGATACAAGGGAGACTACCGTTTGGTCTGCTCCCACCTATGTCTGATGACAAGTTATCCTGAAAATTTCATCTATTTATTATTCTATTATTGAAACATATTGAAAATCATTACAGCTTACCGAAAAAAAAAAAACGTTTGAACATCAATCGTAATTATTCGTCTATTGGTTTTATAGTGTGCACAATTATAAGGGACGCGACTCTGCTTTAAATAAAGACGCAATTTATATGAGTTTTCTCCCTTTGACCATTACATACCTTATTTCTTTAACTCCGTCCAGAGCGGATACAAAGTCGTTTTTTTTGAGTCGCCTGGTTGCGTAGCAACCAGGCTCTCATTGTTATCATCTTGATCTATGGGGTGACGTAAGCATACCTCCGGCCTTGTACTGTTTCCTATCCCAAGTTCCGGTTTACGAGATAAAACATAGTTTTCTAATTATTCGGTAAACAACCCAATTTTTCTGTAGTAATTCACTTACAGTTGTGCCTTTGTGATAATGAATGTGTCTATAAGGACTGAGCTCTTTAACGGTTTAACCCTTTGAAAAATCATTTCGTCGACAAGGTACACGATAGCCTATCTCTTACACAGACATCATCTCTTAAAATAGCGCATTATGTATGTATCTAAAAATAGCCGTCGTGAACTGAACAAGTTTGCGAACACACTGCAAAATACTCTTCGACGACAACGTCTTCACTACGGCACTCTTCTATTTGTGGACAGTTCTCAGTGAAAAAAGGTTTGATAATTACCCATTAGAAGCACACTCTAAATCTTACAATCTGTCCGTAATTGCAAGTCTTATTTCAATCCAACATTCAACCTATGATCGGAAAGAGAAAGGCGATACCGAGTTAACGTGGTCCAAGCTTTCAATGGAGATTTTTCCCAAAAGTAGGCTAATTTTTTTAAACAAATTTATAACGACTTAGAATGGTTGCGTGCCTTCTTAGACATTCTTAAACGTTGCTTCTTCAGAGCTTTTTATTCTAGACATCAACGACTTTGCACACCCATATTCTAGGTGCACAAGCAGAGATCGTGCAATAGCGTATGTAATGCGCACGGTTCAAGACTGCACCAAGTCATCGCTTAGCAGGTGCTTTCTGGAATGTAGCTGTGTGACAAATATAGATCTTATAATCACGTGACGTATAACGTCATGTGCACCACGGAATTCTCTATAAATTTACATATTAATTTTATGAATGAATCAGTCGCTGATGCGGCCTTTATTTTCAGAGTACACCGACCCAGCGCCTCACCGATCCATGCAGAGAGAGTGTTTTAAAGTTTACTGTGTTCAATTAATTGTTTTTCGTTTTTGTCAAAGTCTGCTCTTTTTTTTTCAATGTGCGATTAACCTAGATCTAGTATTAATGAAACAATTTATTAGTGCCGGTGTCAGAACGAAAGGTGCTTTCGTAACTGCCAAAATATGAAGTCACACGGGAATTCGACTTGAAACTACGCAGTTCTAACATCCAGCAATCTGAGAACTTGACTTTTACTTCACTATATTTCAAATATAATAGAACAGGTCAATGTTAACCCACTCGAACAACAAGGTCTTTATTGGAGTGTTCGTAATCTTGTAAAGGGTTATTGTGCAGGGTACTAGAGCTAATCGCAAACATATGTAGTTTACACCAAAGCAATACACATGTAGATCTCTACAATTTTAAATTGGTGTGGAAGCAGTACTAATTCCTGGGCCGTTATAACACGCAGACAAAGTTAAAAGGCTGATGATCATGCTTTTGGGTTATATTGTTTTTCTTGAGCTGTAGCAGCCACATTTCTAGAGGCCACTGTGGACAAAACTTGAACGCGGACAACAACAAAAACAAATTATTTCCAAAGGACCGTAGATTACTGAGTCAAATATTTGTGTGTGCTCCAGAGGCTACATTTCAGTCCAATGATCATGAAATTGCCCAGCTGTTTGTCTCAATAATAATTTTTGACAAAAGTGAAAGTAGGTCACCGGGGTTTGAAAGAAAATGGCAAATCAGACGAAACCGTAATAGATCTAGTGCTGTAGAATCCATTTATGTTCAGTCCAATACTCACGAAACTTTGTCAGACTGCTTAGATTAGATATGGGTGAGTTTCAAAATGGCAATTTTGGTCTAAAAGTATGTCACTAGATCCTGTACCAAAAGACAAACTTCAGTTGAGTTCCATACTAATGTTGCCTAAATGGCCCTCGTAAAATTGTTCAAGTGGTTCTGCTCTGTTTCTATAAACTTTACAGAAGCTTCAGAATTGAGTAGTAACATTTCAAAATCACGGCCTCTGAAACTGTATAAGCAATTACACCCAAATTTCATATCTAGCATCCTGTATTTGGAAAGGACAATTATTCAATTTAACAGATATATGTATAACCACATGGTCCAATTTTAGAAAAATTGGGTCATACAAAAACAACTTGTTCTAAATCTGGAGAGAAAATGTATGCCCTGTTCTACTGAAATTATTTAGAATGTTTGTTTTAGCAATATGCGTAAGAATTAAGATATACATGTAAGTTAAATCACCCAGTTTCTGCGCTAGAAAAACATTTTTATCAACCTAGAAACCTGATTTACAGGCATTGTTACGCTGGGAAGGAACAGTAAATATTGATGGAACTTCGACAGTTATTATGCCCCGCTGAATTTCGGGGTGGGGGGATATAGTTTTCATGTTGTCTGTCCGTCTGTCTGTTCATCGGTCCGATCTTCCGTCCATCCAGACAGATATATTCTAAATTCGTTGACGAAGTTAATGAAACTTCAAACATGTGTTCCTCATGATAGTCCGCCGATATACTTTTTTTTTAAATGTAATGCCTTTTCATGGAAAGAGGAGGCTTGATGTCCTCCGGTCTGCTTGTTTTGTTTTATTTTGTTTTTGTTTTTAATGCAGTGTCATGGAAAAAGGGGGCTTGATGTATATTTCCATTATGGATCAATATCTCTTTAACTACTGGACAAAATTTTATGAAACTTCATATTTATATTGTTTATCATAAGCCACAGACAATCAGTATTTGTTTTTATTTAATGAAATACCGTGTCATGGAAAAAGGGGGCTTAATGTATATTTTCACCAATGACAAAAAGGCCATTTACATGCAAAACACGATACCCCTTATAATTATGTTTCTATCTAAAAAAATGTTGTTTTTTTTCGGCGGTGGATATCATTTTAACGAATGACTTGTTTTGTAATGATTTTACCTTTTGAAAATCATTTGTTAAATGAAGTCACCCGGGGTATGAGACTTTGAACTTTTTAAACCTGTTCCTGGTGCCTAAATGTTTGCAACTTTAGGATGACAACTAAGAAATATGCTTGCATATAATACTGTCTTATGGTTAAGTTATTTTGTATCTTGAATGCTTTTAATAGATTTGAACAGAAAAGGGTGAAAAGTTCTAACCCATTGCCCTCCAGGCGACTCTCAGGACTATCAGTCCTTTGATTTTTTTAAGCAAAAGGCGAACAAACGGGTTGACAAATGGTTGCATAAATGGAATGTTGTCCTGCAAGCAACTGATATTATTTTTTCTTTATATTTTTCTGCCTGGATCGCTGTTTAAATAACAAATAAAAGAAAGGATGGATTAAGTTATTAACCCAACCTCCACCCTTCAATTTATAATGGACCTTAAGGAGCACGAATCAAATTTCTAGGCATAAATCAAACTTTCTTGCTAAACACTGATAAAAACTGGACTTAAAAACTGGTTACTTTTAGCAATTGTTGAAGCAGGGATCGTATATATTCTGACGAACATACGCACAGCTCTTTAGCAATCGAAAAAAAAAAAAAAAAAAGACTTGTCCAAACGGAAAGCATTTGCAAATGTTGCTGGTGTGATGATATTTGTCTATGAAAGGGTGGAAAACGTTGTGGGCATTGCAGCTAAGTTATCTGTTCTATTTTAAGTTCAATGCTTCTCTAAACAATCCCGGATTTCAACTATCGTTTAGATGAGAGCTTTTGAAGAATTTTGGGAAAAGAAGGAAATGTTGGAAATCAACAGTTTCTCCTTTTCTCACATTTTTTCTTACCCTTAAATGACAAATTGTATCACGTGATCCACGCTAACACTTTACCATACGATCACAAATATTAATGACCCTGAAAAAGAAGGTTTTTGAAATGATGGTGGGAAAAGGAGAAAATGCTGGAAACCAGCATTTTTCTCCTTCTCCCACAATCTTTTCTACCCTATCAAAGACAGGAATCATCATTCCAGCTATATTTAATTTGTTATCTGCAAACTTGTGCTTTCCATGAATAAAAAAAAAATATCATTTGGTGAAGAATTAAATACATGAAGTCGCCTGTAAAGCACTTGCGGAGTGATTCAGAAGTCTTGAGGGTTCGTGTCCAGGACGGGCCTCTATTATTTTCCCAACACATAATTACTACTTTTAGAAAGGATTGTATTGTCTGATATAATCTTCACCAAAACCCAACAGTAACTTTCAAAATGACTGAAATTGTGTAAAAGCGTCGAGAAAGGAGAATAATTTTTGAGACATCCAAGGGACTTTTGGCCCACTAACAGACCTTTCTCGGTGTGAATGTGTGTGGAGAGAGAGAGGACAAAATCCGTCTTGGAAAAAACCCAAAACGGTGTAAATGGCGTAAGGTTTTGAACAAAAATGCGAATGTTTTTACCTCACTTCATTTACTCTTTACCACACAATCCCGAGTTTTAATGACCCTGAGAAAGAAGCCTTTTGGAAACATTGTGGGAGACGGAGAAAATGCTGGTAACCAGCATTTTCTCCTTTTCCCACAATGTTTTCTACCCTTCCCAAAACAAGTATATTTTTTCGTTCGCATTTATTTAGTCGTCTGCAAACGCTTTCAATTTGGACCAATTTAAAATGTTGTCGTGTGGTAAAGAGTTAATTATACATACTAAGAGTATACAGTCAATTCAAAGTATACACGAATTTAGTGTTCATTTAATCAGCGTTATAGACCTTTACGATACATGTTTAAACTCGCAGAAATAAATTACTGCTAGATAGCCACTAATAAAGATACTTAGTAAGACAGTGAAAGTCGGAAGAAAGAATGAGCTGTCTGATTAGAATTGCAGCATTAAAAAAAAAAAATGTTAAAGCATCATATACAATGTACATGTATGGACAGGAAATAATGATGAAAAGATATTCATTCTCAGAGACCTACGGCCCACAATTGCGTACATGAGAGATCCGTGATAAGCCAAAGATGGGAGTGACATAAAGAAGGATAATCTGTACAGAAACTAGAGGTTCACAAACATTATTTCTGTCTTGCGAACTGATTTTAATATCTTGCGTAACCTCAGTAACAGTGATGACCCTTGTTAGATTGCACCTGAATAACGGGCAATTTGAGTAGGAATGACACTTTTTTCCAATGGATGAAACAAAAAACACCTTATCCCATACTCTTGGACATAATATAAAAATCAGATTGGTCCTATTCGGAGATTCTAAGCTTCCACGCATTTCTGTGCTTTTTGATAATTCTGTGGACCTCGAAACAATCGTGGTATGAAACGTCCAAGGTACGAAACAAGCAACATCCATAACACAATGCCTTCCCGCGAGTAAGTGAAAGTAAACAATGAAGAACAGGAAGAAAGACAAGGAAAGAATACAAACTCAAACAGAGGAAAATACTGAAGCAGATTTAGAGAAATTTGTACAGGCATTTGAAAGTAATTTGTTCTTGTTTTGGATTCTATTCATGTTGACGATTTTCTAACAAGACGATGCTCTGTGGGTGGGGAAGTGGATGAATCTCGACCGATAGAACTTTGTATCACAAATCAGGCTTTTCTTGTTTACTGTACTACAGTTCTGGTCATATTATTATCCAAAGGCGGCGGAATATGGTGTTTGCGTTGTCCAGGAAAGCATGTGTAGGTGCACTGGTCACCGCGATATTACTGCAGTGATATTGAAAACGGCGTTAAACACCGTACAATCGAATCGAATCGAATTTTGCGTTGTCCGTCTGTTTGTACGTCTGTCCGTTAGTCCACTTGTCTGGAAAGATCTATCTTCTAAAAGCCTTGACGAAAATTGATGAAACCTCATACTGGCATGTGTTCCTTACGGTCACACTAAAATACACCACAGCAGTAATTTACACCACTGGAGAACATTAACACGCCACAGCACATTTATAACTTACAATATTAAATGCACTTTTTGAGGGGTCACACTAAAATACGCCACAGCAGTAATATACCCCACAGGTTCGCCACAGGAGAAACTGACACACCACAGCACATTTATAACTTTTGATACGTATATTTTATGCTTAGAGATCTTAATTAATGTGTTATCTATAATCTATAATATATTGAAGTATAGCTGGAAAATTTTATGTTTTTTGGTAGAAATTTGATCTTGAAAGACAGCAATATCCTGTGTTGTTTCCGAGCCGCGATCCCAATGATGCCATGGTTGTAGAATACATTCATCTCTTAAAGATTTTTTTCTTTACAACTTTCAATGGACTTATTTTTCATTTCTTAGGATATTTAACAATGCTTAGCATTGAATCATCATTTTGTTAACTTAATCTTCTCCAGACTAACAATTATTTAAAGTGACAAGCATCAAACGTTCGTTAGAGTTATCTCCCTTCACCATCTTCCGATACAGATCCGAGTTAATACATTTAAGTCTGGAGACGAAATGGTTTACAAAGTTACGATTCAATTCTTAACATCGCAAAATATTCTTAGAATTGACAAATAAATCTATTTAAAGTTGTACAATTTACGTCTTCAAGAAATTGATGTTTTATACAACTATGGCGTCATTGAGATCGTGACTCAGAGTATGGCTGTCTTTCAAGATCAAATTTCCATCAAAATATATAAAATTTCTCAGCTAAACTTCGGTATATTAAAGATAACACCTTAATTAAGGTATTTAGACATAAAAAATACGCATTAGATGTCAATTATGTGCTGTGGCGTATCACTTTCTCCCTGTGGCATACCTGAGGCGTATATTACTCCTGTGGCGTATTTTAGTGTAACCGCTTTTTGACTGGCAATTTACACACCGCCTATTAAAATTTGTCCTGTACAGGATTGTGATGCGTCGTAGCAGACAAGTCATATCTTCGAAGAATAATGACATGTGCAAACAACGCTCTGTAACACTGAAAAATATTAATGATGTATAGCCTGTATAAGTATGCCAAGGACAACATTGTTTCAAATATTTTTTTCCACAAACCTTATGATATGTAAAACCTTTTCACAATGTTGCCTAGTGGTAATATAATAATTTCGAAGCTTACCTAACAAAAGTATGTCTACAACTTCAGGACCACACTACATAAATAGACCCACTCTACACAAACAGAACCAGGTGTGTTTTGAGCAAACTTTCTGTGATTTAACTTAGACACCTGGGGGGACATTGTAGTTGTTTTATCACCTAGACACAATTAAAACAGCAACGCTTTGCCAAACAGTTTTAATAAAGCAATCTGTTGAAGAGAAACACCAACTGTCTCATGTTGCCATTCAAAAGTTTCCTTGTGGAAGAAGACAATCCCAAGGGCTTTGCTCAGCATCCTTTGCGTATTTCAGTGGTAAAATATAATAGCAGTTGAATAGCATTCCATTTTTTCTTGTTAATACCATTCAAAGAAGAGAAATAAATGAAAATACTGAGCACCTACTAGACAGATGGATTGTTTACCAGCTACAAGTTTCGGAGCCATGAGTGTCCTGGAAGAGCAACACAACATTTTAAGTGTAGAGCCACCGTGATGATACTATACCTAATGTTATTGTTCATTGTCGAAGAAATAGATTTTGTCATGTTAGAATTTATTGTCTGGAATTATCACAACTAAAACTATCAAAACGGGAGTCCAAACGGACCACTACCAAAACATCCCAGTGCCAAAATTGCCTATTACCAAAATGGCCCACTTTTTTTTTTATAACTCAGAATATTATTAAAGTTCTTTAAAGTTATTTGGATCACAAAACTAGTTTTCATACATTTTACTGATAATATGAACTTTGGTCATGTGAATCAATGGAGATGGTTTGCTTTTACTGTCATTTTCCACATTTGTAAATTATACACAACAAAAGGTGATCAAACATTTAAAAAACAAACCCAAACATCGATATATATGTTTTTGAAGAATGCCAATTTATCATTGGAAGACAACATGGGATGAAAAAAATAGCAGAAAGATGGTTAACATCAGACAGGAATGCAGAGTACGGCCCACATACATATTGGGAAATCAAGGTCCAAGCTCTGGAAATTAAAACCATTTTTCGGAAATAAACTGAAGAGTAAGAAAGCTATAAGATATATTTTGATACAATTGATTGAAATGACAAAAGGTCATAATTCAAAAGTGGGCCTTTTCTGTATCAATGAAAGTGGGCTGTTTTGGACCTGGCTATTTTGGGAGTGACCCACTCCTTATTAAAACTGAAAAAGTGAATATTGTAGACTAAGATCAGGTTGCATGTATAGGGCAGGCTACCATATTTCTGTTTACTGAGTTCACTATCCATCATTCAACTCTTTACCACATGCCAAAATTGTTAGAGATACCCAAATTAAATGCTTTACAGATGACAAATTAGTTGTGGCCAAGATGATGGGATTTATCTGTTATAGGGTAGAAAACATTGTGCAAAAAGGAAGAAATGCTGGCTACCAGTATTTTTCACCCTTTCCCATAATTTTTTCTACAGATTCAAAGTTGTGTATACTATAATTTGAGCCATGTTAAATTTTCAGTCTATTACTGCTTTCAGTTTTGACTAGTATTTATTTTATTTTTTTGTCTGGAAAATAGTAGTGATTACTTTTTCCCATTTATATTTCAGAGCCGACCAAGATATATAGGTTTTTGAGAACAAGACATGCAGTTTCAGTAAGAATTTTTACATTAGCTCTTTACTAGAGGACAGATTTTTACCCCGTTTTATTCTGAAGCATATGCAGGTCTGACAAATCAAATGTAGCTGTAATGGAGGGTTTTGTCTTTTAAGAGATGGAAAAGTTTAAAGTTTAGAATTTGCCCTGTCCCAGGGGTCACAAGTTTTACTTGGGCTTATTTTGTAAAAAACTTTAAAAATCTTCTTATTCCTAACCATAAAGCACAGGGCCACCAAATTTGGTGTGTAGCTTTAGTTGACCACTGCTAAGAGAAGTCAAATGATAGCCCTAGGGTCAAAATTGGCCCCACCCTAGGGTTCATGGATTGTAAGTTTTACATGGTAGTACAAGATGTCAATATGAAAAGCTTGTACATGTTTACTGATCAAGGGAAATAACTGTCTTCACTCAGATACCTGTTAGTTTGTTACCATTTACCTTCATTGATAGTCAAAAACCACATTATTACATGATTGGTATTGGGTGTCCAAGTTTTTTGGATAGAAAATGTTCACTTTTCAGTGAGTGTGGTTTATTTAAATGTTACTTGTTATGCTTAGCCAAGTTTGATATCCAATGTGAAGTGAGGTTTGTATCATTCAGTTTTTTGTTCCAGAACATTATCATTCATGTCATTGAAAAAATGTTTTCTGCTGCTGAAGTTTTGGCAATCTTCTCGTCAAAGCACTCTTTGTTAAAGTACACTGATATTGGTATGAACAATACTTGATAAGACCAACTTATTTATCTATGAAAGTTTATTTCCATACAAGTTTCTTACAATTCATGTCTCTGTCCATGCCAATTAAGGGTTTGAAAGGCAGTGGAGCGATACAGGGCCATCATGGCCCTCTTGTTTTGAAAGAGTTTTCTTGCAGCTAGACATCAAAATGTAGAATGTCCACCATGAAAGCATCTGCAGTCAGGGTATGAAATGTCAAGCAAATAGTATGATTTACTTTTGAGAGGATAAGAAAAGATGTTGAGAAATAAGAAGCAAGCCGCTGATCACCAGCATTTTCTTGGTTTCCCTCAGTGTTTTCAAATTCTTCTTGGATTCCATATTAAAAAGGAACAAGAGGGCCATGATGGCCCTGTATCGCTCCACTGGTTTATAAATATAAACCATAAATACTAAACATTTCAATTCTGAGCCAAATGGTTTCAAAATGAAGACTTACAAAGTTTTCTCTGTGAAAGCCCATGTGAAAGTTGAGACCCGCAAGGCAAAGCCATTTTTGATCCCAGAGCTATAATTACTTGAACCCTGGTAGAGGTCCACAAGATAAAGCCACATGCCAAAATAATACAAGTCTATGCCGTATGGTTATAAATAAGGTGATTTTCAAGTTTTGTCCATATGAAGCCTCTGTAAAACATAAGACCCCTGATGCAAGGCTAATTTTAAAAAAAAAAAATCAAAACAGGAAGATTTCTTAAGTTGTCACTATGTAAGCCCATGTAAAACTTGTGACCCCTGCGGCGGGGCCGATTTTGACCCCAGGGCTAAAATTTTGGCCTGCTTGGTAGAGGCCCACTAGATATAGCAACATGCAAAATTTGGTAGCTCTAGGCCTTACTGTATGGCTAGATACAGGAATATTTTTAAAGTTTTCTCTATATAACCCTATGTAAAACTTGTGACCCCTGGGGCAGAGCCAATTTTGACCCCAGGGCTATAATTTGAAGAAACTTGATAGAGGTCTACTACATAAAGCTACATGCCAAATTTGGTAGCCCTATGCCTTATGGTTTCAGACAAGAAGATTTTTAAAGATTTCCAATATTTTTCAGTTTTGTTGCCATGGAAACCAGAGTTTTTGAAGGAATCAAATTCTTTCAAGAAATTCTGAAGAGGACCATGGCAGGATCATTTCTGTGAAGTTTCATGAAAATTGGATGGGTAGTTTCAGAGAAGATGTTTGAAATAAAAGTTAACGCACAGACGGACGGACTGACGCACAGACGGACGCACGACGGACACCGGGCCATGACATAAGCCCGCTGGCCTTCGGCCAGTGGAGCTAAAAATAAAACAGAATACTTCTGGAAAAGGTTATTCCTATACCACACAATCCAGACTCTTAACAGCCTTGAAAAAGAAAGCTTTTAAAAACATTGTGGGAAAAGGAGAAAATGCTGGTAACCAGCATTTTCTCCTTTTCTCACAATGTTTTTTACCCTTCCCAAAACAAATTTCAATTTTTGGGTCTTATTTATTTGGTCATCTGGTTGCAGATGCTTTCAATTTGGACTAGTCTACAATTTTGTTGTTTGGTAAAGAATTTTAAAGTAATTTGAGAGTTACACATTCTAAACATTGTAATACAGCTAAAGTGCACCTTGGTTTCAATTGTTAAATTTTTATTTCCAGCCTATATTCCTACAAAGAAGTTTAACTTACATGAAACACAGGAGATCAGTGCTGAATGCTAAAAGGTATGCCTGCTTACAATTTATTATTCAGACTGTATTCAAATTTGTGTTTGGGAGGGATGTTTCCATTTTCTCCAGACATCTTGGATTAAACAATTAACCCTTTCCCAAACAACAAATTTTGGAGTCTCTAAAACTGCAAACATCTGCAGAAGACAAGCCATATGAGGCTGAAATGATGAGATATGTCTTTCAGAGGATGTAAAACACTGGGAAAAGGAGAAAATGCTGGCTGCCAGCATCTTCCCTTTTCCAGCAATGTTTTTAAAAGCCTTCCTCTTCAGGATCATTAAAATATGTGATTGTAAAGGGTTACCGTAACTCAGGGTTTCCATTCACATACATAATTATTTGCATTATTCACTTACATGAAAGAAATTGTCACACACAAAATATGCAGTGAAATGTGCGAGCACACACAGGTTTTGAAGATCTTAAATCACTGGAATACTTGAAAAAAAAGGTTGTTAACATATTTGAAAGTAATTGTTAAGTAATTGCTGATAGAAAATGTGAATGGTATACACTGTTGTTTATATTTGCTACTTTTTACATCAGTAATAAAATGGCGCACAGTTTAGTTTCTGTTGCATCGTGTCTTGTGATTAGTTCAACTTAGTTGGGATGACTGATTGATAGAAACAACTGATGCTACATTGTTATCTAAAAGAGACGGGCCTGCGTCACCGTAGACTTGTCCCTGATTTAACTACCGAATAGACATTGATACAAAGATTGATAACAGGCTACCAGTTTAAAATCAACATTTCTTAACTGTACATGGACAGAAGGATGTCACAAACATCAACTGTACATGGATAGAAAGATGTCACAGGAACATCTTTTGGAAGTTGGATTTGGGCAACAGTCGATGTCTGAAAGTTGTCCTTCCCCCACCACCAGCCCCTGAACCTGGTCCCACGGGTAAAAAAAAAAAAGCATTACGAGAAACTCCTTTTTTACATATATTGCTTTCAACACCAAATGACTTATCTAAACATACTTTCAACTCAGCAGATCGGAATTTCTCTTGCACATTCAAAATTTAAAGCCAGGGAGTCCATGCACAAGATGTGACATGAAACTTGGTTAACCCTTTGCCACACAATCCTAAATCCTTAACCCTTTCCCAAACAAGCCCTGGTTTTCACGTGTCCGCAGTACAAGTCTTTTGAAAACACTGTGGGAAAAGGAGAAATTGCTCGTTACGAGCAATTTCTCCTTTTCCCACAGTGTTTTCTACCCTTTTTGATAACTTTCTGCCATTTTCATCAAATTTAAAATTGTCATCTGCAAACTCTTTCAATTTGGACCAGTCCAGAATTTGTTGTTTGGGAAAGGGTTAAGGAGATGTAAATCATCTTTTGAACTACACTGAATTTGTCATCTTCTGATGCTTTCAATTGGGACAAGTATAAAATTTTGTTGTGTGGTAATGGATTAACCCATTTTCAATTTCTTGGGAGTTTTACCACATTAATTCTTACTATTTGCAGAAAAAGCTTCAAAGTTGACAGTTTGTTAGGAAAGAAATCTCCTGTGTGCAAGGAGGAACCCAGTTTCGCACAGTAAGTAGCTGGACACACCAAACTATATTACCGTTCAGTGATATATATATATACAGACTTACCTTAGTTCTATATTAGTACCCAATATTTTTGTTTAAATATTAGAAACAGCAAGCAATTATTAACTCTTCCATTACTAACTCCGTAAATTCCACTTTTTTTCCCAAATTCTATAAATAGATTTCCACGTCTATTGAAAACAACTTTTGCCATAGTTTAAAAACAGAGTAGCGGACAGTGTTGATCAAGATCAGACTGCACGTTCTGTGCAGTCTGATCTTGATCTACACTGTCCACAAAAGGTAATAAAGTCGTCATTAGAAGTGAAAGAGTTAAAAGGTTTATTACCATTACCAAAAGATTTAGCCAATCAGAAGTTGTGTTACTTTCCAAATCTATATTTAGACTAAGAATATTCTTAAGAATGGGTGGTGAATACAGACTCTGATGGTAAAAAAAAAAACGGGGATCTTCAATGGCTAAGTATTTCTACCTTTGTCTCTGTGTTTTCTTGTGCATTCATGTTTTAATTTTTTAGAGTGCTAATTTAATTCTTTACCACATGGTAGAATTGTAGACACCTTTTTATTGAAAGCATTTACAGACAATAGTTCAAATGATTTTCAAATAATGTGTGTATGTCTTTGAAAAGGTAGACAACGTGGGAAAAGGGAAAAATGCTGGTAAACGGCATTTTCTCCTTTTCCTAAATGTTTTCAAAAGCCTTCTTTCTCAGGGTCATTAAAACTTGGGATATTGTTCAGTAAAGGGTTAATAGAATGGTCACCTTCGATAATTAATGAATCCCAAGATGTTGCAGGGGTCCTGTGTGGCTCAGTGGTAAAGTGTGGGACTCATAACCTGGAGGTCCCGGGTTTGAGCCCCACCTGATCCGCTGGGTTTTTCGTGGGAGTGACCTTGGGCAAGACACTTCAGAGCCCTAGCCTAGTACTGGTGAAACCGAGGAAATACATGAATATGTGAGCTGTCGCTGTGATATGACTGAAATAATGTTCAAAGCGGCATAAAACACCATTCAGTCAATCAAACAACCCAAAATGTTGCATTATGAAAGGCTGTGATGGCCAAAATAGTGAACAACTGAGTGGACAGTGCAGATTCGGTTTAAGACAATATGCTCTGTGCAGTCTGATCCTGATCGGTTTATTATTACCTCCACTTTCCTTTAGTAACGCTTCTGACAAATAACCTCCGAAGGCAGGGATTGAACTCAGGACCTCTAGATCCTAAGGTGAATGCTGGACCACATTGCAAAGCTAGCTCTATAGCAAGGTTGTATTAGTGTCCCCTTATACAAACACAAGCTTTACATTTGAGCCACGGACTGGCAAAAGGGGGCTTAATGCATCTCCGTGATGCATTATACCAAGCAAGTCATCATATAATTATGGATCCATAACAGCCACTTGTTCTTAACATCTGACTTAATCATGAGGAAGACTGGTCCCTGGAAATACAGAAAAATGACCAATAGCGAAAAAGTTCGGCCCAGGTCAGCCTGCGCGGGCTGCTCAGGCTGACCTGGGTCGATACTTTTCGCAGATGTATTAAGCCCCCTTCTCACAGGACATGGCTCATTTATACTTATCTGTTGGATAGACGAGTATACTACACTGTTATTTTGCTGAAGTAATTTTACATAAATAGCTTTCCTACCTCTTGTAGATCATCCCAAACAGCTCATCATTTGAAGTTGGATTTCCTTGCTTACTATGACAGTCATATTCCTGTTGGTGTACATGATGTTGAAGTAGAAGCAGTGATCACTAAAGTTCAACATAGACACAAGGTAGTTACATCTGAAAATGCTTTTAAACAGCATTTTCTTCTTTTTCCCACAATGTTTTCTTCCCTATCAAAGACAAATACAAACACTTGAGCCATGTTTAAATTGGTATCTACAAGTGCTTGGACAAGTTTACATGATTGTAGAGTGGTAAAGTGTTAAATAGATTAAAATGTTGGGTAACAGGAGGACCCATGGCCTGATAACCCATACGGTAGATCAGTCACACTGTGACAGACTGGTCCAGGGTTCGATTCTTTGTTAGGCCTCTAAGTTTTTTGTTGTTGGGCTACATAGGTACAGGGTAGGTTTTTCAGTGAGAAACAGCAAACAGACAGGAAGCAATTTTATCTCTTATAATACTCTTTTAAATATTGGAACCACACCCATAAGTATTGGTAGACAAAGTTGTGGATCCTTTTAGCCATTATCTGTCCTGTATTTTGTTTTAACTTGTTACCAGAGGACAAAATTTCAGACTTGTCCAAATTCAAAGCAGTTGTAGACAAGACATTATATGTGGTTGAATATTTATTTCTGTCTATGAAAGGGAAAAAAAAAAAGCTGTGTGATAAGGAGAAAATGGAGGTAACCTGCATTTTCTTCTTTTCACACAATGTTTTCAAAAGCCCCCTTGTCAGTGTTTTTGAAACTTGGGATCGTTTGATAAAGGGTTAAGGAGTGAAGCTGTCATAGACTGTAAAATTACAGGTGTTAATATAGAAACCAACCAGTTAAAGGTGTTAATAGAAACCAACATCTCCTTTATTTACATTGACAGGATGATGGAGGAAATAACCTCAAGAAAATCAGCATTGGAAAAGTTATAGTACCAGTCAATCCCAGTGAGAGCCGTTCTAGTCTGGATGGTACCCAGTCTGACACTGGTATAACTTCATGCGGGGAACTGGTGTCTAAAGAGAGTTTTGATTTCACCCAAAGAGATACCATTAAGTCATGCACCTTACATTTGTTTGTGTATATCAAGCCTGGCATGGCAAATGGACTGTGTAATGGAGACAGCAAGGAAATAGGTATGTATAGATAGATTTCTTTATCAGCATCAAAAGCAGACAGGAACATAATATGTGTGTACCTGTTACTATACAACTATGACTATTTAGGCCTCGGCATGGGAAAGCATTTGAAAATATTGCTTCTTACAAGCAATTGGCTTGTTTTCTAAAAGTATTTCATAAAAAATCAAGAAAATGAATATTCCTTTCCCACATATGAGATAGCTGTAATTTTTTATGTGATTAATTACACAGAAAAACAATTTCCCAATTGTCAGAATTATTTGTCATGTTCCAAAATATTAGTTTCATCTCTTAACCCTTTCCCAAATGATGAATTTTAGACTGGTCCAAATTGAAAGAGTTTGCAGACGACAATTTTAATTTTGAGGAAAATGGCAGAAAGTTCTCAAAAAGGGTAGAAAACACTGTGGGAAAAGGAGAAATTGCTCATTACGAGCAATTTCTCCTTTTCTCACAGTGTTTTCAAAAGACTTGTACGTGAAAACCAGGGCTTGTTTGGGAAAGGGTTGAAAGATATGTGTTTTTTCCTTCTTTTCCTATAATACATGTAGTTTGAAAACAAAAGAAGTCAGAACATTAGTAAGGGTTTGCATGTTACAAAAGAATATGGCATGTTAAAATCAGTAACATCAATCTCTCAAAATTTAAATTAAGTTCTACAGGAGTTTCATCATATTGACCCATATCCTGCTAAACAAAAGAAATAAAACTTTAAAGCCAATAGTAAAAACACAAATTTTCCTATTCCAAAGGTGTTTTTTGAGGAAAGGTATCTCCATATCGGACAGTGTCGATCCAAGATCAGACTGCATGTTCTGTGCAATCTGATTTTGAGCTACGTTATCGGCAAAAGGTCAGTGAGTCGCACTTAGCAGCCTAAGGGTTAACAATTAACTTGAAAAAAAAAAATAGTTTCAGTCCCATCTTGAAAACAACAACCCAACTGTAGGGTATGAAAAAACTGTTAGAAAATCATGGCAGAATTGCATATTTTCAGATGAACCTTCACCAAAGAAAAGGAAAAGTGTTGTCAATGGGCGGTCTGTAGTAGTGGAAGATTATGCAGTCACATATAAAACTGACCTGAACATATATGGCAAGCAGGATCAATGTATGCTGACAAGCGGCGAATATGATGTGATTATGCAAGAAGTTGAAGCAGCATCACCAACAAAGAAGAATGGAACATGGGAAACAGTGAAAAGGCAAAAGGTAAAACTGTTTACATTTCTTTCTAAAACATCCCTTTTTTTTTTATGACCTTGAGCTGTAAAGCTTTAGAAACATGGTGGAAAAAGAAGAAAATGCTTTTATTGTCTGTCATAGACTTAGAGAAATAGTCTACACAATTCTGTTTTGACCCAAAATCCTCAGTAACAGGGTTCTGTCACTTTGTAGCCATTTTGCACTAGGAGCATCAAGCATAATGTAATGCCTGGCCGGGTAGCACAGCAGTTAGCATACCTCACATGTGACCTGGTGGTTGTGAGTTCGACACCCAGTTGAGGCAAACTTTCTTTATGGTGATTTTTCACATCTCACCTCTGATACACATGAGCAAAGTTGTCATCGACTTAGAAAGTTGTGTCAGTACTAGGGTGAGAAAGGCAGGAAACACATGCATAGGTGCACTGACCGCCATCATATGACCTAAGCTGTTAAAGCGGCGTTAAACTCCAATACAAACAAACAAAGACAATGTAACATTTTTCCAGATGACAAAATTTTAGACTTGTCTAAATTGAAAGCATTTGCAGACAACAAATTAAATGTGGCTCAGATAATATGATTTGACACCAAAAGGTTAGAAAGGTTAGAAAAGAAGAAAATGCTGGTAACCAGCATTGGGTATAGGATTAAGTTGCTTTTCATAACACTTTATATCAGAATCACACTCAACAGAATGGGCTGTTTATCCATGAATATACATGATGAATAGTTTTTTTCAGGCATTCTGGCCAAAAGTAGCCTGAAAATTGCATTTTCTACTTTAAAGTAACAATAGCTGCCATAAGTAAACAAAGTGGGTGTTAAAAATGCTTTTGAATTTAAATCATACCATTTAAAAATAAAGAAATTATTGTGAAGATGACATTTTGTTATTGTACAGTCAGCCCAATTGTTAGTCAAAACTAGGTTAAAAGCTGCCAGGTCACTCTATATTTTGTTTACTTTTTGCCTAATTTTAAAAGTCATTTTTCTGCCAGTGAATAACACTTGAACCAACCACACAATGATAGATTGCCTTTTTGACAATATTTTCCGTACTGTTAAATGCTATGATTTAAATTTAATGCATTCTAACACCTGCATTGATTTTTGGCTACTATTGGGCCTTTATTATAGTAAAGAGATAAATTATCTCTCATTTATTGATCATTGTAAGGTTTACCTCTTCTCTTTCTCAGGTATTTTTAGTCATCAAAACAAGGGAGATGAGGGAACAGAAGGCATTGAAGATGAAAAGTAAATGCCTCCAGTAGGAAAAAACATTTCAGCAAATGGAATAGAATCTTATGAAAATTTGACACAAAATATAAATTTTTGGTCAACCTCAATATTTCCCACTTCATAATACTATATCCCCCAAAGTCTACCAAGATTGCCTTCAGTTGAATGTTTGACCCATACCTGGATTACATGTTTTTTTTTACCTCCAATGGCCAAAGGCCAGCAGTCTCATGTTATGGCCTTGTGTCTGTAGTGCATGCGTCCGTCCATGCGTGTGTGCATGCATGCGTTAACTTCTATTTCAAACATCTTCTTCTCTGGAACTACTAATTGGCCCCTCCCCAGGGTCACAAGTTTTACATGGGCTTATATGGATTAGAAATTTAAAAATCTTCTCCTTCTAAACCATATGGCCTAGGGCTACCAAAATTAGCATGTAATTTCATCTGATGGACTTTTACGTAGATTCTTCAATTTATAGCCGTGGGGCCAAAATTGGCCCCGCCCTTGGGATCACCAGTTTTACATGGGCTTAAACAGGGAAAACTGAAAATATTCTAGTTCTTTATCATATGGCGTAGGGCTACCAAAATTGGCATGTAGCTCCATCTAATAAACTTCTTCTTAGATTCTTCAAATTAAAGCCCTGGGGCCAAAATTGGCCCCACCCTGGGGGTCACAAGTTTTACATGGGCTTATACAGGGAAAACATTGAAAATATTCTGGTTCTAAACCATATGACTAAGAACCAGGTGATGCGGACCACAGAGTTTACTCAGCCTCACCAGCAGCCACAGGATGCCAAAGAAGACAGATTGATTTATTGAATGGTGTTTTACGCCACTTTCAATATTATTTCAGTCATCACAGCGACACCTCAAATTTTCATGTCTTTCCTGGGTTTCACCAGTTCTAGTCTAGTCTGACGTGTTTTGCCCAAGGATACTCCCACGAAAAGCACAGTGCTTTCACTTAGGCTGGAACCCGTAGCCCCCCAGCTTGCAAGTCCTACACTTTACCACTGAGCCACAAAGGACCCCTAAGACAGATATGTTGCCAGCAGTGGCACTGTCTGGCAGAAACACACTCCGGATACTGGTCAGCGACTGCAACAGAACATTATTTGGCAACAACTAGGAATTATGAATGCCTTTAATTGTGAAAACCTAAAGGATTCCTTCACATTTTCAGAACACCTGTCGTGATTGACATTCTTATGTTTGAAGCCAATTGAGAAGCAAGACGCTAAACAAATACATGCAGCTTGTAAACTGTAACACATGCAGCCATCCGGTTTGTCCAGAACACACTCATGGTGTCAAACAAACAATCTTCGAAAAGTATTGATAAAAAACTGAACAAGCTTAATATTATTATTAGCACAAATCCGTGAATGGACAAAACAATGTAAAATTGCGCCAAAATTATCTCATTTACCTCTGTAAGTATGGATTTTATTTCATTTAACAATTCTAAAAATGACTTACGTTGGCTTGTTAATTTTCCTAGCATCGGCACTCATTTTTCAACTTGGGGTCCATTTGGACCCCATTTGGTAGGATTCAGGTAAATATTATGTTGGTAGGATGGGGTTAAACCCCCTCATGGTTTATTAAGGAAACTGAAAATCATGTTTATAACCATACAGCCTAGTCCTTGGTATGTGGTAATATCTTGTTGACCTCAACCAGGATTCAGTTAATTATAGCTCATAATTATAGCTTGAAATCGTAATCATAGGTAAAAAAATGGACTCGCCGTGGGGTCACAATTTTCATGTGGGCTTTTATATAGAAACTTTATCAGTCCTCTTGTTACAAGCCTTTAGGCCTAGAGTTGTAATGTTTGGTGTTTATGATTTGTAAATATTAGCCAGTGGAGCTATACAGGGCCATCATGACCCTCTTGTTATTGTAAGTAATTTGAATCATTGAAAAGTGACTAGAAATCTTTTCACATCCATAAAGGACAAAAATTATCATGGCATATATACACTTAGGAAAGGTAGAATTTCTCAGAAATTACTGTAGCAGTGCTACTTCTCATTAGAGAATCATTGGAATGTAAAGTCTATTTCAGACAATAATCAAAATGTTTAGTATGTGCCTACCCTTCAGATTCAGGCCAACCGGTAAATGTGAACTAGATTTCAGATTGCATAAACAGTTGAAATGTATGACATTGTCTGACACTGAAGTTGAGGCTTTTGTGTAAATGTCATCTCCTTAACAAAGGACAAAATTTTAGATTTGTCCAAATTGAAAGCATTTGCAGATGACAAGTTGAAGGTAGCTGCAATTGTGTAAATTATCTTCGAAAGAATAGAAAACATCAAGGGAAAAAGGAGAAAATGCTGGTTTACGGCATTTTCTCCTCTTCTCTCAATGTTTTCAAAAGCCTTCCTCAAGGTCGTTAAAACTTTGTGGTAAAGGGTTAACTCAATTTCAGATGGCAGATTCCGTTGAAATGTTTGACATGTGCTCCACACTGAAATTCAAGCTGACATGGACAGAAGACAAAGAGGGAAATCATCCATCCAAGATACAACCTAATGACTTTGTTGTCAACAATCAATACACTAGTCTACAGCCAGAAACAGGTATAGTTAAGTAATCTTAGACAGTATTTGGAAACCAGAGTTCCAGATAGAGGGAGTGATTTTGATTTCAAAATTGAAAATATTAGTTATTCTCCAATTCTCATCGAGACGATTCTAATGAGCACCCACAACATAGGGTTTGGAAGAAAAACAATAGATTTAGAATACCATGACTCCGTCTAATCTGGAGCTCTGGAAACCATTCTAATTATGCCCCCCTTCGAAGAAGTGGGGGTATATTGCTTTGCACTTGTCGGTCGGTCCGTCGGTCAGTCCGTAGACCACATTTTTGTCCGGAGCATAACTCAAAAAGTATTTCAGGTATCATCTTGAAACTACATAGGTGGATAGATCTCATTAAGGAGAAGTGCAGTGCACAAGAATCATAACTCTGCCCATCATACTTATGGAGTTATTTGCCCTTTGTTGATTTTCATACTTAATTTTTGTCTGGAGCATAACTCTAAAAGTATTTCAGGTATCATCTTGAAACCTCATAGGTGGATAGATCTCATTAAGGAGAAGTGCAGTGCACAAGTACCATCATAACTCTGCCCATCATATTTTTGGAGTTATTGCCCTTTGTTGATTTTCATACTTAATTTTTGTCCGGAGCATAACTCAAAAAGTATTTCAGATATCACCTTGAAACCTCATAGGTGGATTAATCTTATTAAGGAGAAGTGCAGTGCACAAGAACCATAACTCTGCCCATCATATTTTTGGAGTTATTGCCCTTTGTTGATTTTCATACTTAATTTTTGTCCGGAGCATAACTCAAAAGGTTTTTCAGATATAATCTTGAAACTTTACATGTGGATAGATCTTATTCAGGAGAAGTGCATTGCACAAGAACCATAACTCTGCCCATTATATTTTTGCAGTTATTGCCCTTTGTTGATTTTCGTACTTAATTTTTTTCCGGAGCATAACTCAAAAAGTATGTGAGGTAAAATCATGAAACCTTATAAGTTGATAGTTCACATAAATGGGAAGTGCAGTGCCCAAGAATTGTTAATTTATCATTAATAATTTTTGAGTAATTACCCTTTGTTCGTTTTTAAACTTTGAACTTAACAGTTTATAATCACATGTTATATTTAGAATTGGATGCCATTAGGGGGGCATACATGTTTTACAAACATCTCTTGTTTTCATTTGAAGTTCTAAGACTTGCCATTTGATTGGCTGAGATGTTCATTCTCAACCAATCATATAGCTAGTCTTTGAATTTAAGAACTTACAATGCATATGATCCCTGTTTTTACACTTATTGTTTTATTTTGTTGTATTCTACACATTCCTGATAGAGGTCAGTTGAGCAAAGGATTGTCAGGCATTGATGATTATGACCATAAAGATTGGTTGCATTATGACATTAGAAAAATGCTGTGTAGACATAAGAGTTCGTGGAAGTTGTAGCTTAATACTGGATATTAACTCTTTACCAAACGACAAAATTTTAGAGTTGTCTAAATTGAAAGCATTTGCAGACGACAAATGTGACTGAAATATTGAAATTTGTTTTGGAAAGGGTAGAAAACATTTTGAGAAAAGGAGAAAATGCTGGTTACCAGCATTTTCTCCTTTTCCCACAATGTTTTTAAAAGGCTTCTTTCACAGGGTCGTTAAAAGTTGGGATTGTGTGGTAAAGGGTTAAGTATCTCCTCCAGGCTTATATTTGATATCTGAAGTGAAACTATTCATAACATTCATTTTTGTGCTTGCCTTTCTCCTTTGCAGTTGACAGCCTTTTAAACCATTGAGGAAAAAGCAGCTTGTTAGAAGCAATTGCTCCTATGTTAGGCTGTATTTTTTGTGCTATTAAAACATTACTTGTCTTTCCTTTATGTTTTTGTCATTTGTATAATGTGTATTTGTTTTTGTTAGGTTTAAAACAGCCCTGTAATGTGATAATGGTCAAAACTCATTTGTTCGGCGGTTCAAATGTGGGGAATATCTTTGGTTGAAAAAGCATTACCTTAATTCCTCACTTACACCTTTCTTGTTGGTACTTTAAAGAGGGTGTCTCAATTGTCCAATCCAAGGATTTTGATGAAAAAATATTAATTTTAGGATTCAAACACTTTCAGTTGTCTTGACCTTTCTTTATTATTGTTGTCTCCAAAGATACCGAGAGTTCAGCACTGAAGCTAAAAGAAGAAAGCCAGTCTACCCCACAAAAGAAAACTCAGGTGGTTTACCAGTTTTTATATAATGACAATACTCGCCAACAGACAGACACAAGAGACAACATGCGCTGTCCATGGTGTCGTCTCAACTGTGAATATCTGTATAGCTTGTTGAAACATCTTCGAGTGTTTCACAGCAGGTTTAACATTATCTACGTGGTAAGTCTGTTATAGTTCATGTATAAAGATATTAGCCTTGCTCTGGCAAAAGGTGACTTAATGCATCTGCAAAAAGTATTGACCCATGTCAGCCTGCGCAGCCCACGCAGGCTGACATAGGCCGAAACTTTTTGCTATGTGTAACTTTGATGCATGTTCAAGGACCATTTTATCTCCAGATCCACTTGATTGTTAAACAAAAGGGATCTAATGGATCCATAATTGTGATAACTTGCCTAGTATAATGAATCACGGAGATGCATTAAATCCCTTTCTGCCAGAGCATGGCTCATATGTAATCAATCTTTAGAGTTCTAGATAAAAGTACAAATGAGGCGTTACTTGCAGAACAAAAGCCAAAATGGACCTTGGTTAGAATATCTCGAGAAGTATCAGATGACCTAGATCCAAGGTCTGACTGCACAGAATATGAAGTCTGATATTGATCTACACTGTCCAAAAATGCATTTAGATTGATCAAAGGCATCCTGAAAAATTTAAAAAGGTTACTATGATGCATTTGTTGCTTGCACCTGTTAAAAACATAGTGAGCAATGACAAAATTGCTCATATAACGCAATTTCTGTCATTGATACAGTATTTTGTAAACATCCTTTTATCTATGTCTAATATGAAAGCACCTAGTATAGACTAAGTGTCTGTTCATTTTGTTGTTTCTTTGAAATGTCTTGAAAAGGGATTAGTTTGGAAACTGCAAATTGAAATCAAGGTTGATGGTATTTGCTTGGGAAATTTCTTCCACATACCATGTCAGCCTGACCAGTTCATGCAGGCTGACCTTGAACAAAACTTTTTACTGTTGGTCAATTTTCTGCTTGTGAGAGGACCAGTTTATCTCATGATTGAGTTGGTGGTGAGACAAAATTAATAACATGGATCAAGAATTATACGGTGATTCCCTTGGTGTAATTGATCACATTCATGCATTCAATCCCTGTTTGTCAAGGCACTGCTTAACTATTTGCAACTATTACTCCAGACAGATTATTATGACAAGTTTTTATGAAACCACCTTGATTGGAGTTATTCTAAAAAAAAGCTATCCTTTTAACTGGTTTTCAATAATATTTGTACGATTAATTTTGAAATTAAGCCTTTGCTAGAAAAGCCTGTATTGTAATAACTATGTGAAGAAAAGCATCTAAAGACAAATTGGGAAAAGAAGCTGGGGATTGTGTGGTAAAGGGTTAGTGTAGCTAAAACATATTTCTTTAATGTCCATTGTGAAACAAGTCTTTACAACTTATATAAATCACTCTCAATGATTGATTACTGGAAAGCAGTGCTTGTGCCATGCTGTGAATAGTTCAAAGGTTGATCCCAGCTCATGACAGTGAGAGGCCAATACTCTTCTGCTACACCACTGTCTCTTAAAAGTGGTAAAAGGTTAATTCTTTACCAGACGACAAAATTTTAGACTGGCCCAAAGTTAAGGCATTTGCAGACGACAAATTAAATGTGGCTCAAATGATAGGATTTGTTTCTGAAAGGATAAAAACATAGTGGAAAAGGAGAAAATGTGGCTCAAATGATAGGATTTTTCTGAAAGGATAGAAAACATAGTGGAAAAAGGAGAAAATGCTGGTTACCAGCATTTTCTCCTTTTCCCATGATGTTTTCAAAAGTCTAATTTCACAGAGGCATTAAACCTCATCATTGTGTGTTAATGAGTTAATATGTTGTCTGCAAACGCAACATTTTGCTATGTGTTGAAGAGTTATTGATTTTTGTGTTACACATATTTTATTGCAGCACCACCCCAAGGCAGCTCATATACATGTTTCTATAAATGATAGCTATGACGGATCATATGCTGGCAATCCACAGGATCTCAACTCGCACGTTGGGTTTGCCTTCCACAGGATGGGACCAGTCCGTCGCACATCTGTCACTCATGTCATTGTCTACAGGTACATTTTATAAGATCTTAAAAATAATCAGATTGCTTTTGTTCTGCAATAAGAAGAAGAAAGATTTAACCCTTTACCACACAATCCCAGGTTTCAACGACCTGAAGGAAGAAGGCTCTTGAAAACATGGAGAGAAGAGGAGAAAATACTAGCAAGCAGCATTTTCTCCTATTCCTATAATGTTTTCTAACCTCTCGGAGACAAAAATTATCCAATTCGCCACATTTGCTATGTTGTCTGCAAATGCTTTCAATTTGAATAAGTCTAAAATTTTGTCTTCTGGTAAAGTGTTAATACTTGATTGCGTAGAAATACTGTGTAAACCCTTTCCCAAACAACAATTTTTAGACTGTTCCAAATTCAAAAGATCTTTATATGACAAATTCAAAATTGGAAAAAATGAGCTGAAGTTCTCTGATAGGGTAGAAAACATAGTGGGAAAAGGAGAAAATGCTGGTTACCAGCATTTTCTCCTTTTCCCACAATGTTTTCAAAAGCTTTCTTCCACAGGGTTGTTAAAAGCAAGTATTGTTTGATAAAGGCTTAAAAGGAGAAATTGCTGTGTGATAGTAATTGTTCTGTCTTCATTTGCTCAAAAGGTGTTTTTCTGCAAGACTAAAGAAAAGGTCTTCACTTTGAGTTAACAAGTTTGGTTAATATCTGTCTTATAGAAAAATGTGTTTTGACCAGTATAAGTCTTATCCCATGAAGCCCTGAATAAACCTAGCTGACATTTTCAGTCTAGAATTAGACCCAGATAATTGAGAGTTCATGTTTGTTTTTGTCTATAGTGCCTCAGCAAAACAGACAGTGTACATCAAAGATCAGACTGCACATTTTATGCAGTCTGATCTTGATCTATATTGGCTTCAAAGGCAACTGTAGTCATGAAAGGCACTTTAAGGGTTAAAATATCTTTAAATTAATGATGAGACTGCACATTCAGCGGTAAACTCTATTTGGAGGATTTTTTAAAAATATTTTACAGACCTAAAAGGCCATCTCCATCCCTCCTGGAGTTTTGTGAGCCAGAAAAAGAAAACCAGGTCTGCAGGCAGATCATTCAGGGACATAACAGGTGAAAAAACTTTACATTAACTCTTTACCACACAATCCCAAGTTTTAACAACCCTGATGAAGAAGGCTTTTGAAAACATTGTGGGAAAAGGAGAAAATACTGGAAATCAGCATTTTCTCCTTTTCCCACAGTGTTTTCTACCCTATCATGGACAAATTCTATCACTTGAACCTCATTTAAATTGTTGTCTGCAAATGCTTTCAATTTGGACAAGTCTAAATTTTTGCCGTGTGGTAAAGAGTTAACTGAACCAAGAAGTATTTTTGTTGTGTTTTAGAATCATTAAAAAAAAAATTATTGTACAAATGGGCTTGAATATAAGGAGAAAGATAGCTTTTATGCTTCAATTAATGTTCAAATTCAATTTGTAGGTTTTTCTTCGTTTTGTGATTTCATGATTTTTACTATATTTGATATGTGGTCTACAAATGCTGTCAGTTTGGACAAGTCTAAAATTTTATGGTTTGGTTAAAGGTTAATGTTTTTCCTATTTTAATCCTTTACCAAATAGTTACACTTTTTAACAACCCTGAAAAAGTAGGCTCTTGAAGACATTGTAGGAATGAATGGGTGAAAGTGCTGGTAAGCAGGATTTTCGCCCTTTTCCCCCAATGTTGCCTGCTCTTTCCAAGTCACATATCATTTAAACCACATTTACTTTGTTGCATGCAAATGCTTTCAAGTTGGATTAGACTAAATTTTGTTGTGTGGTAAAGGGTTAACTAAATGACAAAATGCTGGACTGGACCAAATTGAAAGCAATAGCAGGTAACAAATAAAATGTAGCTCAAATTATGATATCTGTCATTGATAGGGTAGAAAACATTGTGGGTAAAAGAGAAAATGCTGGTGACCAGCATTTTCTCCTTTTCCGACAATGTTTTCATAAGCCTTCCTCCTCAGGGTTTTTAAAAACTCTGGATTGTATGGTAAAAGATCAAAAGGATGATTCGAAAGTTGTCACCAGCTAATTTGATACAAAGGCTAATTAGTAGTCAAAAGTTTTGTGTTCTATTTTTAACCCAGGCTCTACTATAGGACCAGCACATGTTTGCCTCTAAAACCTCAGGAAATCAATCAAGACAGTGAAGATGAAACTACTCCAAAATGGTTACAGCAAAAATCTGTCAATGTAAGTTGGTTTTAGTGTTTTTTTTTTTTTTTTTTGAGAACTACCACTGGAAAAAGACTGAGTATTCAGCTTCAACCTTTTCCGTACAAAAAAATTCAGACTCATCAATACTGAACACATTTTTGGAGGAGAAACTGAACATGGCTCAAATGATAAGAATGGTTTTTGAAAGGGTAAAAAACATTGTGGAAAAAGGAGAAAATCCTGGTTAACTGGGGACTTTGAAATTAATAAAAAAATCTGCATTGAATTGGAAATACAGGTTTTAGCATAGTAAAACTCCAGATATTACTCGCAAATCCAAATTACTTCCCTGATTTGTACATCTGGGGTGGACATGATTTGATTTTTTTAGAGTATTCTGACTGCACCAAAGCATCACACTAAATCAAGTGAAACCGAGTAAACGGCATACTCCCGAGATAAATCAAGTGAGAGGATAAATTAAAGATCGCTGACAATGATCGCAATATTTTTGTTACTGCTCTCTTTCAACTAATGACTTTTGAATTACCAGTTTGCAATACACGTAGATGTTTTATGAAGACTTCCACATCAAAAAACCATCCTTTGCAATCTTCATGTTGCCTTTCCGCCATTTTTTTATGGGATTAGTTCACATGACTGCCCTGCTCCGGACCGCACGACCTCAGATGACAGAGTATTCTAGAGTGCTCTGGTGCAGGTACTCCATTATACCAGATTACAAAGTCGCATGCTCGGAGTAAAGAGAGTGCTCAGATCGGCTAAATCAAGTCCACCCCTGGCCATTAGTTTCAGCTTACACACAATATTCAATGTTTTAAAACACATTCATATATAAAGACTTGCACAGATAACAAATTATACCTCCCTCTATGAAAAATGTTTGCAAAGAACAAATATGTTCCCCAAATGATGGGGATTTTTGTTGAAAAAGTTGAAAACATGCAAGGAAAAGAGATAATGCTTGCTTCACCAATTTGTTTTTCCTACATTTTAAAGGCCCTCTACCCTAGATTTAAGTACAGGGTTGACTAGAAGACGGTTTTACATTTAATTATGTAGTCTATCCATATTTTACAGCAACGTTTTAACCCCATTACCACACTATTTCGAGCTTTAACCAGCTTAAGAAAGTAGGCTTTTGAAAACATTGCGGGAAGAGGAGGAAATGCAGGTTTGTTTTAAACCTTTACCACACAATCCCTAGTTTAATGACCTTTAGAAACAAAGGCTTTTGAAACATCCTTTTCCAGTGATGTTTTCTACCCTTTTGAAGACAAATTTTATCATTTCAGCTACATTAATTTGTTGTCTGTAAATGCATTGAATTTGGACAAGTCTAAAAGATTGTTGTCTTGTAATGAGTTAGCCCTTTACCACACAATCCTGAGTTTTAATGACCCTGATAAAGAAAATCCTGGGAACCAGTCATTTGTCCTTTTTCCACAATGTTTTCTTCCCTATCAAAGACAGAAATCATCACTTTGCCTAGATTTGATTTGTCATCTGCAGTTGCTTTCAATTTGATCAAGTAAAAAATTTTGTCATTTGGTAAAGAATTAAAGTGGTCTGCAAGAGTTTGCTTTAGGGGGTAACAAGTTAGCCCTTTAACACAATTTCTGGATCTAACAACCATAAGCAGATAGGCTTTTAAAAACATTGATGACCAGTATTTTCTCCTTTGCCCACAATGTTTTCTGCCCTATCACAAAACTTTTATCCTCATTTGTTCTAATTTTTAATTTGTGGTTTGCATATTTTTTTTTTTTAATTTGGAAGAGTTTAAAACTGATGATTTGGGTAAGGATTAACTTCACCTGCATATTTCTTTCAGCTCATCGATGAATTTACAGATGTGAATGAAGGAGAGAAGGAGCTTATGAAAATGTGGAATTTACATTGCATGAAATATGCGTAAGTAGAGACTAACTCTTTACGAACAATCCTTAGTTTTAATGACCCCGAGATAGAAGCCTTTTGAAAACATTGTGAGAAAAGGAGAAAATGCTGGTAACCAGCATTTTCTCCTTTTCCCACAATGTTTTCACCTCTTTCAAATAAAAGTTTTATCGTTTGAGCCTAATTTAATTTTTCATCTTCAAATTCTTTCAATTTGGACAAGTTCAAAATGTTAGCCTTCTATAGAGAATTAACTCTTTCAGCAACAAATAGGGAAACTCGACCTCTGTTAACAGCTGAAAATACAGTTCACCAAAACTTTGAAAGGTTTTTACCATATAGGCTTGACTAAACAAGCAAACATAGAGATCATGATCAGACTCTGCATTCTCAGATTTACATTGTCATCAATGCTTAGACAATTTGGGACTGGTTTCATGAAAAAATTTAAGTTGGTACTCAGCTCAACTGAGTTAAGAGACTTAAGTCCATTAAATTGCTGAGTTGAGTCTGAAACGTTGCGTATGTTTCACAAACGTGTTCTCAGCTGAGTCGCTTATTTCGATGATACACAAACATCTTAAGTGCTATTTTTGGTACTCTTCGGAAACGGAGGTAAAAAATTGTAAAAATTCGGGAAAACCTATCAATATTGTTGTCATCTTCAGTAAATTAAGCTGATATTATTGCATAAAAAAACTACATGTAGATGTAAAAAGCCATTTTTACGGAATTCTATCCATGTATACATACATCGGTATGAACATCATCGTAAATAAACTGCTTCACTGTACACACAGATCTAGTCAAACTTTATTGGAATCGCGGGGGGAAAAATTGAGGAAAATTCATAATAGCAAAAATAACTGTAAAATTTTCCCGATTTCCAAGTACAGATCTAGATCTTCATATATGTTATTACAAAGTAGTGGGACAGCAACTTCCTAATTGTGGCAATAAATATTGTTGTCAATACGCAATATGAGCAAAAATAAACACGGCAACTCTTTACCTGATGACAAATTTTTTTAGTTGACTTTAGCAGCATTTTCTCCTTTTCTGGTAATGTTTTCTATCCTTCTATAAAAGAAATTCATCAATTAAGCCATATTTAGTTGTTATGTACAAATGCTCTCAATCTGAATAAGTCCATATTTTTTTGTGTGTGGTAAAGAGTTAGCTCCTAACCAAACAACAAAATTTTAGACTGATCCAAATTGAAAGCATTGGCAGACAACAAAATAAATGTGACTGAAAAATTAAAATTTGTTTTGGGAAGGGTAGAAAACATTGTGGGAAAAGGAGAAAATGCTGTTACCTTTTTTCCTTTTCCCACAGTGTTTTCAAAAGCCTTCTTTCTCAGGGTTGTTAAAAGTCGGTAAAGAGTTAAAGAGTCTTTACCCCACAATCACGAGTTTTAACAAAAAAGGCTTTGGAAAACATAGTTGGGAAAAGAGAAAATGCTGGTAATCAGCATTTTTTCCTTTTCTCTGTTTTCCACCCCATCAAAAAAAGATTCCATCGTTTGAGCCACATTTAAAGGGTCTTGTAATGCTTTGAATTTGGACAAGTCCAAAATTTTGTTGTGCGGTAAACAGTTAAAGCACCCCTAGAAAATAAGGTTTATCAGTTTGAAGTAAGGTTTAATACATGTTAAAACGTTTTGACAAGAAGAGAAATTATTATACTTCGAGGATATTTTCCTTTTGACTTGATGCTTTCAAGAATGTTCTGAAACAAATTTGATTCAGGAATAAATGACTTGAATTGCACAGTGCTCAAAATATTTGAGCCATGTTCTGTGAAAAGGGGGCCTAATACATCTGCAAAAGGTATCGACCCAGGTCAGCCTGCGCAGTCCACACAGGCTGACCTGGGCCGAAACTTTTTGCTACTGGTCAATTTTCTGTATGTCAAAGGACCATTCTACGTTATGATACAGTTGGTTGTTAGACTTAATGAATGTTAAGGATCCCTTACTATATGATGTTTTGCTTGGTATGATGCATCACGGACATGCAATAAGCTCCCTTTTGCCAGAGCATGGCTCATTTGTAACTCAGCCCAATTGTATATTACAGGTATATATCTGACTGTCAAATGGTACAGGCTTGTCAGTCATTTGTAGAAGAGCATGGGAAAGAAATCCACAAGAAAAACATTGTGAAGAACTTTCTAGTCCACTTGGTGAACATGTTTGATTTTAGTCTGATTTCACCTGACATAGTGCAAAGAACAATGTGGCAAATGTACCTGATTAAAGATGAAATGGAGATGAATGGAGAACTACCACCAAGTGAATGACTGACATTTAAATAAAATATACAAACCACCTTTGTGGATTGTATGAAGGGATGTACTGTATGGATTTTTGAGTAACTGACTGATTGGGTGTATATTTCATTGAACAAGTACAGTCAACATGGCATATGACATGAGAGGGTATCTAAGAATCATTGAAAACATGTCATGAGACATAGAGGAATTGTGTTTTATTTCATGGAGGTTACATTTGGTTACGGAACTACTTGCTTTACCAAATAATTACAATATTTCAAAGTTAATCAATGGAAAAAATATTTAAATCTAAAAAAATAATTGAAGTTACGAACAAAAATTATTTCAAAGATTTATGCTATTTTGTGTCAATATTTTTTGGGGCGGGATATAAATGTACCAGGTAATAGTCTTTATCTGATGGCTTAGCAGAATATCCTTTGGGTATTCTTTTCTTTCAGGTGAAGGACTCATGTTCCTTTCTCAAGAAATACTTTACAACACCGTAGTTATTGAATACCTAGACTTTAATGAATTATAGGGATAAAAGAGTGTGAGGGATATCACTGTGCAGAGCAGTGAACAAGACAAATTGACCTTAATAAATTACTTACCCTGAATTGAAATCAAAGAACTAGTTGCTCCAAGTCTAATACTTTAAACTTAATCCTGTACCAAACAATCTCAAGTTTTAACAATCATGGAGAAAAGGCAGCAGAAACATTGAGGAATAAGAAGGAAATGCTCGTGACCAGCATTTTCTTTTTCTCCTACTATACTTTTCACGCTTTCCATAAAAATTTTGTTATTTGATCCACATTTAATTTTTTGTCTGCAAATGCTTTGAAATTGGATAGGTCTAAAACTTTGTTATCTTGTAAAGAGTTAAAGGCTCACCATCTGATTTGCTGAGACAACATCACTGCCAATCAGACGGTTTATCTTGGAATTCAGAATGCAAGAATATTAAGGAAGGTTGGTGAACAGGGACCCAAGAGAAATCACACTGGTTATGAAAGTCTGCTGTGACTGCATTTCAAGTTTTCAGCAACTTTCCATTTTCCCAGTAGTTGATGGGAAAAAAAAAAATCTATTCCTGTCTTTGTTTTCTTAACATAAACTACTATGTCATGTAACTTTTTAGTGATGTTATTCTGTTCTTGCAACAATTCCTTTCCTGTATTCTCATTTTATGTTGCTATCGGGTAATCTTCTGTTGAACTGTAAATTTGAAATTTTTTCCGTTTGAATCAACTAGAAAATTTGCAGCATTTTGAAATTTTGAATTATTTTCAACCTGCAACCCCCTGGGTGCTATTAATTTTTTTTTTTTGAAAAGTGAGCTGTGCTCTGGCAAAAGGAGATTTTATGCATTTCCTTGTTGCATTGTACCAAGCAAATCATCAAAGAATTATGCATCCCGTAAATCTTTTTTTTCTTACACCCTGGGTAGAAAGGTCCTTGGACATGCAGAAAACTCACCAATAACGAAAAGCTTCAACCCAGGCCGACACTGGTCGATACGTTTGCAGATGCATTAAGACCCCTTTTCACAGAGCATGGCTCAAATGGATATTTTAACCCTTTCCCAAACAAGCCCTGGTTTTCATGTGTGAGCAGTACAAGTCTTGAAAACACTGTGGGAAAAGGAGAAATTGCTCATATCGAGCAATTTCTCCTTTTCCCACAGTGTTTTTCTACCCTTTTTTGAGAACTTTCTGCCATGTTCATCAAATTCAAAATTGTCGTCTGTAAACTCTTTCAATTTGGACCAGACTTAAATTTATCATTTGGGAAAGGGTTAAGCCATGCAAAAAGACCTACAAGTACACAATGCAATTTACAGATTATTTTAGCCAGAATATTTGAAAAAAATAATTAAAAGTGTAGAACCAAAATTAGAATGCATACCCCGTAATCTGATCTTGATCAACACTGTCAGCAGATGCAACTAAAGTTGTTCTTAACCCTTTACCACACAATCCCGAGTTTTAACGACCTTGAGAAAGAAAGCTTTTGAAAACATTGTGGGAAAAGGAGAAAATGCTGATAACCGGCATTTTCTCCTTTTCCCACAATGTTTTCTACTCAAGACAAGCTGTATCATTTAAGCTGTCCTTGATTTGTTGTCTGCATATGCTTTGAAATTGGACAAGTCTAAAATTTTGTTGTGTGGTAAAGATTTCACACACTAATAATCAATTTTTTTTGTCTAAATCTTTATGATTATACAAGAAGTTAATGTTCTGTGAAGGAAATACATGTACTTCTAAACATGATTAAATTGTACATAATCCAGTGGTTGTTATGATTATCAAAAGCCCTGTGCTCCATGGTTCACTGGCTAATATTAGTATAATAGTGGAGTTGTAATTAGGAAATCCTGGCTTAATGGCAGTTTTGTAGTGCTGCACAAGGGCACTGTACAGCCATAGACCCAGAATGAGTAAACTGTCACTGTGATATGACTTAAAAAAGTGTTGAAAGTGATGGGTAGTTTCAGCCTTTGTGGAGCTGAAAAATGCTGTTAACTAGCATTTTCTCCTTTTCCTACAATATTTTCTACCCTCCCAAAGCAAATTTCTCTTCATCTAACAGACTATGTACCTTGGCACATTTGGTCTACAACATCTCGGCTTATGAACCAATGAGGTTTTCCATTGCTGAGCTGGAACTTTTGAAGAGAGTGGCACATCTTTTGCATGACTGAATTTTCTCTGTCTAATAATAGCGACAAAATCCCCAAGCCTTTGCCAGAAGTAGTCTCCATGTTCAGGAGTTACTTCAAACACCAATTTCTATTGGCTGTGCAGTCACTCTTTCAACTCATTAATAATGATAGAAACAAAAGCCTTGATAGAGATGGCGTCGTAATAATGTTCCAAGGGAGATAATTCTTCAACACCTAAAGGCAAAGGTTCAAATATTGTTTTCTATACTTTCTGGTTATCAAAGAGTTGTACAATGATTCAAAGAAACAACAGGTAATTTGGGGAAAGTGTTCACAAGTTTAACACAAATGCACCTGTAAGATGTATATGGAAGGACATGCTCACTCCAGTATATCCCCAAAAACATTTTCTTTGCCGATTGATTGAATGGTGTTTGAAGCAGTTTTTAATGTTTTCATCGCCGACGCCAGTGCACCTATCCATGCTTTCTTGGAGTTTCTTTTACCAGTACAATATCATGTATTTTGCATTATATTCTTTCCAAGCAACTGACTGCTTTCCCACATAACCATTGTCGAAACAGTGATCAGTGGTAAGGGAAATTAACCCTGTCACTATCATTACATATATATAATCAGTCTTCAGAAAGAAATTGGGCATGCTGGGGTTTAACCCTTTACCACACAATCCCGACTTTTAACGACCCTGAGATACAATCCTTTTGAAAACATTGTGGGAAAAGGAGAAAATGCTGGTAACCAGCATTTTCTCCGTTTCCCACAATGTTTTCTACCCTATCAAAGACAAATCGCATCATTTGAGTCGCATTGAAATTGTCGTCTGCAAATGTTTTCAGTTTGGATGGGTCTAAAATTTTGTTGTGTGGTAAGAGTTAAACCAGGACCCTGTCCTCTAGTCCTGTACACCACTGGGCATGACAAGTTTGTTTTGCAGGAGTATAATGTGAATGTGGAAATCAGATTTCCCGTGATTGGGAATGAAGTATAAAGTATAATGTGAATCTGGAAATCAGATTTCCCATGACTGGGTATAAAGTAGAAAGTGTAATGTGAATCTGGAAATCAGATTTCCCATGACTGGGAGTAAAGGATAATGCAATTCTGGAAATCGGATTTCCCATGACAGGGAATAAAGTATGATGCGAGTCTGGAAAATCAGATTTCCCATGACTGGGAATAAAGTATAACATGATTCTGCAAATCAGATTTTCTATGACCTGGAATAAAGTATAATGTGATTCTGGAAATCAAATTTCCCATGACTGGGAATAAAGTGTAATGTGATTCTGGAAATCAGATTTCACACGACTGGGAATAAAGTGTAAGTAGACAGACTAAAGAGGGGACTAGGTTACAACAGATGGGAATATAGCTTAACCCTTTACCACACCATTCTATAGTTAGATGACCCTGAAGAAAAAGCCTTTTAAAAACATGCAGGCTAAAGGAGAAAAAGCTGGAAACCTCTATTTTCTTATTTTTCCAAAATTTTCTACCCTTTCAACGACAATTTCCATATTCTAAGCTATATGTGGTCTGCTAATATATATTCTATTGGGGCAGTATGAAATTTTGTTGTCTGGTAACTAATTAATGCTTTGCCACAAAATCACAAAGTTCTACGACCTTTAGGAGGGCAGCTTTGAAAACCTACGAAGATGAAGAAATGTTGATAACCAGCATTTTCTCCTTTTCTCACAATGTTTTCAGCCCTTTTAGAAAAAAAAAAAAAATATTTTTTGAGTCACATTTGCTTTTTATGCTTTCAACTTGGACCATTCTAAATTTTGTTGTTGGTAAAGGGTAAACTCATTGCTGGGATTTATATCAAGGGAATGAATGATGAAGAAAAACAAGAAAAAGGATGAACCAGTTATGGATTTCAGTAAGTTTAATACTAAGGCAAGCATACACACTTCATATTATAGCAGCTGATATATGTCTACATATGGCAACAAGCTTGAATTCTTTTTATTTGGGATTTAAGATACTGGATTTATTATGTAATAGAACATAAAATTTTAAAGATTTACAAAATGCACTAATAAATGAGCCATGCTCAGTGAAAAGCGAGTCTAATGCATCTGCAAAAAGTATCAACTCAGGTCAGCCTGCCCAGTTTATGCAGGCTGACCTGGGTCGAAACTTTCTACCTTTTCTGCATGTCCAAAGACTATTCTACCTGTTTCAGCCTGTTGTTACACAAAATGGATTTTATAGACCCACAATCATGTGATGACTTGCTTGATACAATGCATCACAGATATGCATTAAAACCCCCTTTTGCCAGAGCATTATATTCTTACCATTTAAAAAAAAAAAAAAAAAAATGAAAAAATTGTCAAAAGGAAAGTAACTAAATTATTATTTAATTATTAAATTACTAAATCATTATATTCTTACCATTAAAAAAAAAATGAAAAAATGTAAAAAGTAAAGTAAATAAAGTATTTCAAAGAAATATTTCTACAGAACAGTCAAAAAGAAAGAGGGATGGAAAGAGGTAGAAATTGAACAGAAAACCGTGTAAGGGACTAAAAAGGGCAGGTTAACCCTTTTGTGGATTCTGTAGGTCAAGGTTAGGCAGTTCAGAATGTGAAGTATAGCCATAAATTTACAGTTTTCGATAATTCTTCAGATGTTCTAACCAGAACAGCCTCGAAAAAATGCTTTGTTAAATATCTTTTACTGAGAAAAAAATAATGAGGTTTCATAAAAGCTGTGCTCTGGCAAAAGGGGGTTTAATGTTTCTCTGTGATGCCTTATACCGAGGATGTCATCACATAATGATGGTTCAATAATAACCATTTTTTTAACCCTTTCCCAAACGACAAATTTTAGACCCTTCCAAACTGAAAGAGTTGGCAGACGACAATTTTAAATTTGATAAAAATGACAGAAAGTTCTCGAAAAGGGTAGAAAACACTGTGGGAAAAGGAGAAATTGTTCGTTACGAGCAATTTCTCCTTTTCCCACAGTGTTTTCAAAAGACTTGTACTGCAGACGTGTGAAAACAAGGGCTTGTTTGGGAAAGGGTTAAACAAGTGACTGAATCATGAGGTAGACTGGTCCTTGGACATACAGGAAATTGACCAATGGCGAAAAGTTTCGGCCCAGGTCAGCCTGCCCAGGCTGACCTGGGTCGATACTTTTCGCATAGGCATTAGCCCCCTTTTCAGAGAGCGTGGTGAATATATTTATATATATGAGTGGTTAATAGATGTAGATGTCAGTGTAGAGATATAAATACCACTGGCTGTTTAGATGACCTATGAAAGTCTACACAAGATTTCTTTCTATACTATCAAGGGACATGATAAATTGTGCAACACAAATATTAAATTGTCTAATTCCTTGCAAAATCAATACAAAAAAAAAAGCAAACATTTATAAAACTCCTTGTCTTTTCCTTAACACATTACTTCTGGCAGACCATTGTACTGCAGTGTATTGAAAACACTTGTATAAGGTACAAGAAGAGAGCGATCAGACCTAAGGTGCTGACCTAAGTAAAGTGATCTTAGATTCATAGGATTAAAGATCCTGGTCCTGATGATGTAAAACACAAAAGTACATTAAGTGTGTATCATGGGAATCAAGTTGTGGGAATTAAGAGTGTTCCATTTCAACGTTAAATTTTGTAGAAACTTTAGTTCAAGGATTTCACTTCACTTGGAATACTGTAAACCTTGAACAAACGTAATTGATAAAAAAAATGCTGATTTGAAAAAGAATTAGAAACTTAGAAATGAGCTACTGAAGTAAAGTCTGACAACAAACAACCATATACATGTACATATACACACAAATATTTTCAAGTATATCTTGTTACAAAAACTCTGCCACCATGATTAAAGACCTGTCAGTACAATTTGTTACAAATATACAACTTAAAATTCTAACACATGTGATCATAATAATCAATTTAAATATTACCATCTTGGGAAACAAAATGCACCCTTTTTAGTAAAATGATTGTAAATTCCCTATCAAGCCTGAACTCCCAAAGAAATGGTCATTTTTTGTTAAGTCTTTACCAAATGACAAAAGTCTGGACTGGACCAAACTAAAAACATTTGCATATGACAAATTAAATGTTGCTAAAATAATGATTTCTGTCTTCTATAGGATAGAAAACATTGTGGCCAAAGGAGAAAAAGGTGGTTACCAGCATTTTCTCCTTTTCCCACAATGTTTCGAAAAGGCTTCATAGGAAGGGTCGTTAAAACTCGGGATCGTGTGGTTAAGGGTTAAAAGACCAAAATTTGTACTGCAGTTATTGCATTATGTCTTGAAACCTACTTGGTTTACTGCAGAAGGCAAAAAGTTCTTTGGGGGGCAGCCAAAAATATTTTCCACCTGTTGAAATTCAAGGCAAAAGCAGATAAAGCCAAGGAAGATTGAGTAATGGTATCTTTCTCCTTAGGGTAGAAAACCTTGTGGGAAAAGGAGAAAATGCTGGTAACCAGCATTTTCTCCTTTTCACACAATGTTTTCCAAAAGTTTTCTTTCTTGTGGTTTTTTTAACATGTAATCGTTTGGTAAAGGGTAAATGGCAATTTTTTTCCTTTTCCTCGTTTGTACCGATGCTTGAGTTGTCTTAAAATGGTCTGTGTGGCCATGGATTCAGGCAACTTAAGGCAACACTTTACCAAATCTGAGTAACAGTGATCCAGAAGAAAAAGGTCTGAAGACATTGTGAGAAAAGGAGAAAATGCTGGTAACTAGCATATTGTCTTTTCTCACAATGCCTTTTAACCCTTTACCAAACGACAAAATTCTCAACCTGTCCAAATTGAAAGCATTTGCAGACAAAAATCAAATGTGACTTAGACTTAGATGGCAGGGTATGTCCATGATAGGTTAGAAAACATTGTTGGAAATGGAGAAAATGCTGATTACCAGCATTTTCTCCTTATTCCACAATGTTTTTAAAAGGTCTCTTACCAAGGATCGTTAAAAGTCGGGATTGTGTGGTAATGGCTTAAGCACATATCTTAACATTTAAGTAACATCCAATTTGTCATCTGCAAACAACTTCAATAAGGATAAGTCGAAAATTTTGTCGAGTGGTAAAGGATTAACATTAACATGGAAAGTAATGTTTACAAAACAAACCAAAAAGCATTTTACAACAGCATGGATAAACATCTTTACTGGTCTGACAGATCACCGAAATAACACAGAAATACCCTTAAATTTTTTTTTTTGTATTTAGAATGCTTAAGTTGTGGATTTTGACACAGCTTGTTTATATTGATTAAGGGAGGTTAGACTAGTTTTAAAACCTAATGGTATAATTACGACACGCCATTTAGCCCGCCATGAAGAGAGTGCGCTTGAATAGTCTACAGTATTCATACATGTTCACCGAAATACCCACTATTCGTAGTAACTTTTGTTAATTTAGCAAAATACAATTACCTCCGCATACTCACTACAGCAGCCTTTGTTCAAGTTGGATGTATCTGATCTACACACTTGAATGATAGAAAAATGTTTTCTTTTCAATATTGGGAATACAACATTAAAACAGACTGTAAGATTGAATTCCCTATTATCGTGGTACTAAAACATTCCACTGTGTGTAGAACAAGAGGGCCATGATGGCCCTGTATCGCTCCACTGGCTTATAAATATAAACCACGAAGAAAAGTCTTCACTATATAAGCCCTTATAAAACTATGACCTCATGGCTACAGTCTGACTAAATGGGGAATATTGTATTAGAAGAATAACATGCCAAATGTGGGAGTTCTTGGCCTTATGGCTGGTAACAAGATGGTTTCTGAACTTTTCACTCCATAAACCCATGTAAAACTTGTGATCCCTGGTGCAGGGCCAAACTTGATCCTAGAGCTGTAACTTGGGCCCTCTTTGTAACTGTCCACTAAATAATGCTATAATTATATGCAAAATTTGGTAGCCTAAGCCTTATGGCTATGTACACCAAGATTTAAAAGTTTTCCCTATGTAAGCCTATGTAAATCTTGTGAATCCCCCCCTCCAAGTATGAGGCCAAATTGACCCCAGGACTATACTTTGGGCACTTTTGGTAGACTCCAACTAGATCAAGCTAAATGCCAAATTTGGTAGCTCTAGGCCTTATGGTTTCAGACAAGAAGATATTTAAAGTTTTCTCTATATAAGCCTATGTATAAAACTTGTGACCCCTGGGGAAGAGCCAATTTTGACCCCTGGGCTATAATTTCAAGAAACATGATAGAGGTCTACTACATAAAGCTACATGCCAAATTTGGTAGCCCTATGCCTTATGGTTTCAGACAAGAAGATTTTTAAAGTTTTCTCTATATAAGCCTATGTAAAACTTGTGACCCCTGGGGAAGAGCCAATTTTGACCCCAGGGCTATAATTTCAAGAAACATAATAGAGGTCTACTACATAAAGCTACATGCCAAATTTGGTAGCCCTATGCCTTATGGTTTCAGACAAGAAGATTTTTAAAGTTTTCTCTATATAAGCCTATGTAAAACTTGTGACCCCTGGGGCAGAGCCAATTTTGACCCCAGGGCTATAATTTGAAGAAACTTGATAGAGGTCTACTACATAAAGCTACATGCCAAATTTGGTAGCCCTATGCCTTATGGTTTCAGACAAGAAGATTTTTAAAGATTTCCAATATTTTTCAGTTTTGTTGCCATGGCAACCAGAGTTTTTGAAGGAATCAAATTCTTTCAAGAAATTCTGAAGAGGACCATGTCAGGATCATTTCTGTGAAGTTTCGTGAAAATCGGATGGGTAGTTTCAGAGAAGAAGATGTTTGAAATAAAAGTTAACGCACGGACGGACGACCGGACGGACGGACGCACGACGGACACCGGGCCATGACATAAGCCCGCTGGCCTTCGGCCAGTGGAGCTAAAAATCGATGTATTGCCCGATATTTTGCTGTTGCAAAAGACATGCAATGACATCACATGTGTATCACTTCTGTAACAGATTTTCTGTTTCTGGGTTAACTATTCTTACTCCAGGCTGGGCAGGGTACAGTATTGACCTACTTTCAAAAAGATTTACTTCCGGAATTATCGTGGTATTGAGATGAGGCCCTGGAAGCTATACATGCTGACCCTATTAAAGATAAAAACTTTGGCAAAATCAAATTATTTTCAAACTGTTGAGTTGATTTTATCAAGAATTTTGAGCAACAGATATAAATAAATTTTCCCTGTCATTTTGTAAGCGAGGTTTTTAGTTTGGGCACCTGCAAAAATGGAGGAAAAAAGTACATCGTCGAAAGATCTTTGTTTAAAAAAGCATCAAATACCCCATTCAGACCTCTTTTGTGGATAAAAAGTGAAAATATAATTTCTAGAGTGTTGTCTCATTTCAATAAATCTGGGAACACAAGTAAAAAAAAAATGTGCTGGCTTGGAAATAAGATTTTTATACTTAGTGCATCAAAAATTTTGTCGGGGAATGAATGAATGGTATTTTATTTAAATGAAAAGTTAAGACTGTGACTGATATCTTTAAGGAAATGATAGCTGAAAATTGAGAAAGTGTGGAGCCTCCATTGGGACCAAAACACTCCCATTTAAGAAGTCCTGTCTCCAATGAGAAATTTTGTCAGGGCCTCTTATTTTCATTCCCATATTTGGAAAGCGGTGACGTATTCATTTAATGGTTGTCTGAAATTTACTTTCTTGTTCCGTAAGTTTAAATGACAGGAAAACAAATCTTACAGATTTGTTATACTGATATTGCTTTTGTTACGCTGATAAGGTCATCAATTTGATCTAGGGAATAGTGTGATTTTACAAAGAGGTAAGTTTTCTTACAATTGAGATGAAAACTTGATTTTACCTACCATTTTAGGAAATTTTACTGAGGTAAGGTTGCAAAGTATGCTGACAGTATCCAACGTACAAATGCTCATGTGAGGACATACTCAAGAAGGGGCATTTCAGCCTCACTTTCAGAAATTGTAAATACCATGATATTGAAGAACCCATGATAACACCGTAAGAAACTATATCAAATTAGAAAGCTGGCAGCCATTTTGAATCTGTGGTTAACCATCTTAAGCAGGCCTCACACTTTAAACTTGTCCAAATTTAACACATGGCAAATCAAATATCGATACAGATTATATAAATTTGGTTGCCTGTATTAGAAAGCAGTGAGAAAATGAGAAAATTTAAGGATGGGTATTTTGATGTGCAAGACCAGACACCCGAGTATTACAGTGATTGTTCTCTATGTACATAAAGTCATGATCAATGTAGACATTATTCTTCTCATTAGTTATATATATTATGTTAATTAACTCTCTACCACACGACAAAATTTTAGACTGTTCTGAACTGAAAGCATTTGCAGACCACAAATTAAATGTAGCACAAATTATGAAATTTGTCTTTAAAAGGGTAGAAAACATTGTGGGAAAAGGAGAAAATGCTGATTACCACCATTTTTATGCCCCCCTTCGAAGAAGCGGGGGTATATTGCTTTGCGCTTGTCGGTCGGTCCGTCGGTCAGTTGGTCCGTAGACCACATTTTTGTCCGGAGCATAACTCAAAAAGTATTTCAGGTATCATCTTGAAACTACATAGGTGGATAGATTGCATTAAGGAGAAGTGCAGTGCACAAGAATCATAACTCTGCCCATCATATTTATGGAGTTATTGCCCTTTGTTGATTTTCATACTTAATTTTTGTCCGGAGCATAACTCTAAAAGTATTTCAGGTATCATCTTGAAACCTCATAGGTGGATAGATCTCATTAAGGAGAAGTGCAGTGCACAAGTACCATAACTCTGCCCATCATATTTTTGGAGTTATTGCCCTTTGTTGATTTTCATACTTAATTTTTGTCCGGAGCATAACTCAAAAGGTTTTTCAGATATCATCTTGAAACTTTACATGTGGATAGATCTTATTCAGGAGAAGTGCATTGCACAAGAACCATAACTCTGCCCATTATATTTTTGCAGTTATTGCCCTTTGTTGATTTTCGTACTTAATTTTTTTCCGGAGCATAACTCAAAAAGTATGTGAGGTAAAATCATGAAACCTTATAAGTTGATAGTTCACATAAATGGGAAGTGCAGTGCCCAAGAATTGTTATCATTAATAATTTTTGAGTAATTACCCTTTGTTCGTTTTTACACTTTGAACTTAACAGTTTATAATCACATGTTATATTTAGAATTGGATGCCATTACGGGGGCATGTTTTACAAACATCTCTTGTCTCCTTTATCTTTATCTAAATCTTGGCTATCTAAATTCTTAACATAAAAATAATGGGTAGGATTTCGGTGATTCGTCGGACCACATCTTTACATTTCGTAGATAACAATGAATCTAAAATTCGTAGATAACAATCAAACTACAAAAAATTAAATGTTTGAACATGTCACACAACATTTACTTTTATCAATGCACAAACAGCATGATAACTCCAAAGATATGGAATTACATGCATCGGCAAATCATAAATTAATGCACAAAACTGAAAATTAAAAAAGGAAATGTTTCCTAAACTTATATCTTCAACACAATGTTACATGGCCATTGTCTGAAGAAAAGTATCAGCAGTAACAAGCTTCTTTCCCATGTCGTAGTTAATAAGTAGGCTGTTCCACAACTTATCACAACAGAGAAGCTGTCTATTGCCTGTAAAACAATGGGGAAAAAACATGAATCTCTAAATAAAAGGACTGAAATAAACCCTTTTTTGACAAGCAAGCTCCTCTGTTTCAGTGCCAAATACATAAACTCAACCTCTTTCAATGCCTGGAATACAATCCACCGAAACTTCGTAAAATTATAGACATGACTTGACTAACAGACGGTATAGATCTAATATCAGACTTTTCATTCTGTGCAATCTTATCTTGATCTATGCCATCCGTAAAAGCCAATGGCACTTACAAGGTTAAACAAAAGGCCTTTAAAAAGCAATCTGAAAAATGAGCCTTTTTCAATATGTTAATGTGTTTTTCCTTTATTTTTGGTATCGAGATCCACAATATCTGATTTTTTAAATTTTTCATCACATTCTCGTATGCCAAAAAATGAAATATAACTGAGCCATACTCTGGCAAAAGGAGGATTCATGTATCTCCGTGATGCATGATACTAAGCAAGTCATCACATGATCATGGATCCATAAAATCTATTTTGTTTAGCCCTTTCCCAAACGACAAATTTTGAACTGGTCCAAATTGAAAGAGTTTGCAGACGACAATTTTATATTTGATGAAAATGGCAGAAAGTTCTCAAAAAGGGTAGAAAACAATGTGGGAAAAGGAGAAATTGCTCGTTACGAGCAATTTCTCCTTTTCCCACAGTGTTTTCAAAAGACTTGTACTGCAGACACGTGAAAACCAGGGCTTGTTTGGGAAAGGGTTAATAAACAACTGAATCATGAGGTAGTCTTGTCCTTGGACATGCAGAAAATTGACCACTAGCCAAAAGTTTTGGCCCAGATCAGCCTGTGCCAACTGCGCAGGCTGACCAGGGTCAATATTTTTCACAGTGCCCTTTTCACAGAGCATGGCTCAATTATAAGAATCGTGTTAGAAAATTCAATAACAAAAACAGTCACAAAGATTACAGGTAATACAACACACTTAAGTGTTAAGTCAAATTTGCACAGAATGACAAAAAGGCCAAACCTTGTTCTATTTATTCTCTGTAACCAAAGCAATGATTTATATGATTTAAGAATATACAAAATGAACTTTTTGTGACATTGTACATACCAACGATAACGAGGCCTTTCTTTGCCCGGGTTAAAGCAACAATAGTCTGCTTCTTGTCGCACAAGCTTCCTAAATGTTTCTGCTTCCATCTTTCATTGGGAATCATTTCAATCTTCTGAATAGGTATAGCTCTCACCGTAGATAAAATAACGTAATCAAACTCTTTGCCTGTGTAAAATACAACGGAAAAGCTCAATGTTAAATCACCAGCTACACTAAACAGCTGTTGTTCAAAATTAAATACTATCCCTGAAAAAAAAAAAAAAGTAAATTCCAAGGCTAGACAACTGATTGGCCATGACATAATGTCTCAGCAATCAGATGGCTGTCTGGGAGACTTTAAAGCAGGTAAGTTTGTGAGTATAAACCAAGGAATAAATCTGCACGCCAACATGACCAACATGACTATAAATTCATACACAATGTTGCATCTTTCAAAGTCAGTGCTTTATTAGCCCTTTCCGAAACAATCCAGAGTTGCAACAACCCTGAGGTTGTTAAAGATATTGTGGGAAAATAAGAGAGCGTTGATGACCATCATTTTTTTCTACCAGTTTAAAATCAAATGCCATGATTTCAGCCACATTTAACCTTTTGACTGCAATTGCTTAAAGTTTGGACAGGCCTGAAATTTTTTCATCTGACTGCTGTTCACTTTTTGACAGACAAGAAAATTTCAGACTGATTACCAGCATTTTCTCCTTCAGGAGTTAGACTGGTAATATTGAAACATCCCAGGGTTGTTATTACTGTAAAGCAAGGACTAAACATTTTTCATAAACTGTGTAACTTGTAACATTCAACTGTGAACAGTTCTCAACAGAAACTTTACCTTTGATTTTCTCTAGTCATTTCATGTGCAGTTCATATTTTCCATTTCTGTGATCTAAGGGTGTTTATGGCAACTAACCATTGATTAAGTGAGTAAATTGGCTCAGTCCAAATAAACAGCCAGTCTACGCATGAAATAAATGGTAGTTCCTTTCGTTCTAGTAGGTCCTTTCCAGAGTTGAATGTGGTAAATCCAAGCTACACTGTAAATGACCTTCACTCTGTCAACGTGACTTGTTTGCTTGAATATACTGCACTAGATCGTGTCAATCCTAGCATGTATGTTCATAAAGTTGTTTTTGTGTAAATTATGTCACTTTAGCTTTATCCTAGCAAGGCTATCACACTTATCCCTGAATATTTCGCACGTTTTAGCGATTGAAAACATTGTACAGATTCCAAAACTAGCCATAGTCAGCCATCTTTAAACTTTGCATGGTGGGATAGTTACGCTTCGAGAAGGTGATGACATCACTTCGGCGGCAAGTTTAAATATCCTGCTATACAGTTTTACTTGTTAGGTACACATAGTTACTGCATTTATCCCTTTTATTTTGCCTTAATCTTTGGTGGTATTAACTTTCACACGGGATCACGGCCATTTTCTCACAACCTTCCTACCCGCTTTGGGTAGACGTTTTTACCAGTTTTCGGTAGCGACCCGATTTCGGTAGCAGGCTTTCCGCCAGATATTGGTAGCTTCTACCAAAACTGGGTAGTTCTACCATTTTTGGGCCAGTGGCTTGGCTGGAGACTATAAAAGCAACGTGATTTTGCGTGTTGAGGGATTCCTTTCGCTTGAGCTTGTAGAACTCGGTCACGTCATTTGCATCAGAACTATTTTGACTTTGTTTGAGGAATTTTAACAGTAACATTCCTAGATTGCCGGTTCGTTACGTATTATAAGTCTGTCTAATTTTTATACCAAACTCTGTGATCAAAAGGGAAACTAGATCTAGGTCTACTCATTGAAATTGCCAGAACATGTATTTTTAACTCTAGTCTCATCTATTGTTAGCTGTTTATTGATAATTATTCCCACTGAATATTGTCGCTTTATACTTTGAATTAAATTCAGAATACACCACATAGCTGTATTACGTTAAAACACAACTCAGGGTCTTGGGTCATTTCTACTCCCAGCTACTACATTAAACCAGTTCGTAACACATTTCTTGGTGGCAGCGGTGGGATCTGTTATAAAATAAACAGGTCCAGTGATACGAACAGTCTCCGACACTACAGTTTTAAAGTTTAAATAACATTTATAAGTCTATCAAGGGCATAAGCGATAATAAGTTTCTGAAGATGAGTAGTCCGATCCCAGTTGATAGCTCAGGGGAGATAAGTTTTCGTATTAGATCTGATAATCAGCAGATTGCAGAGGAAGAGCAAGATATCTGTACCATGAATACAGTCGATAGTTTATCAAGTCCCTCGCCGGCACAGGTAGAGAGTCATAACCATTTAAGGAATCAGGGAAACATTGTGGAGAAAGAAACAATGCAGGATCAAATTACAAGCATTGCGTCTCTTTTACAAGACGTAGTCCGGGATCTTAAGTCGATAAAAGCCCTGAACGGCCGAGAACCTGGACAGCAAGCAAACGGCTATGTCAGTAGAGGCCAGATCAATGAGAGTTTAGGCTGTACAGACAATATTGGGGTTCGGGAGAGTTCTCCGGGTTTACAGTTAGCCGACACACGGCCGTGCAGTAGAAACGCACTGGAAAATAACGGGATAAATCGTACGAATCCGGCAAGTCGTGTAAGTGAGACTGACTATCTCAGTGCTCCTGACCAGTCAGGTTATTTTTCAAATCACAGACAGTTCCGGTGTTTGAGCGGGAACGACAGTAATTTAGCAGAAGACAGTCACAGGCCATGCCGAGAGCCTAGTTACAGAGACGACTCCGGGTTCGAAGTCAACTACCATCAGTCGCTGGATCAGAGATTTCAAGAGCCAAGGCTAGGAAGTGGGTCTCTTGGTGTTGGCTACAGCGGTAACAGAAGTGCCAATAATAGTATGGGTGTCATGGTAGGAAGTACGGCTGGGCCGACCTGCAGGAGCTACCCATCTTGCCGCCAGACCCAGGGGACCAGGTTTGAAGCAAACTCAGGGGCGTATGGCCATGTGCAACGCCAGCCCATCAAAATGTGTCCATTTAATGGAAATAATGATTGGCCAACGTGGGTAGCGCAGTTCGAGGCCTTAGCTCGACGTTATGGCTGGTCTGAGTCTGATATGTTAGATCAGTTGCTTCCAAGAATAGAGGGGACAGCAGCGCAATTTGTATTCACTCAACTGTCGGGGGAAGTGCTCGACAACTACCGCGAATTGAAATACGAACTAGATACCCGCTATAGAAGCATAGAAACGTCTAGATCGTATGCTGCAAGTTTTAGCCGTCGCTCGCAGAGGCAAGATGAGAGCCTGGAGGAGTATGCTGCAGAACTCAAGCGTTTGTACGACAAGGCCCATGGTTATCGAAGCAAGAGAGCGAGAGATGAAGATCTAGTGCGAAGATTTCTCGATGGTCTAATCGACGAGGACCTCAGGTTCGCGGTAGAGTTCAATAAAGAACCAGTCAATATCGACGAGGCTGTTTATTATGCAGTGAATTACGGACAGATAAAAAACTTAGGCAAAGGAGAAAGAAGAGGGCGTTTTCAAGCCAGATGGGCTGCAGAACCGGAGCTGACAGAAAATAGGACCCAAGAGAAATCAAGACAACAACATTCAAAAAGAAGTATAGAGCAAAACTGCGGGTCAGACAGCAGCAGGCTATTGCAGGAACTGATTATTAGAGTTGACAAGCTGGAGGGAAGGCATCAAAATATGAGAGACAGGAGAAAAAGAGACAAGGGAAAGGAAGAGTGTTATAGCTGCCATCAGCTTGGACATTATGCTAGGGATTGTCCCGGCAGATTTTCTCAAGAAGGCAAAAACAAAGAAGAAAGAAGCAAGCCTTTAAACATGAAAGGACCTGCTCTTGCGGCCAAAGAGAGGTCCCAGTAAGCGCCCACGGCCAGTCACCTGAAAGAGAAACTAAAAAGTCAGCAGAACAACCGCTAGAAAAGAAGTCAATAAATGGCCAGCCAAGGAGGGGGACTTTCTGATGGGATTTATGTGAGAGGCACTGCTAATGGGGAACCGGTGGTCTACACGGCAGACACTGGGGCGTCAAGGACGATTATCTCCACTAGAGTGTATAATAAAATCCCGGAAGCGAGTCGCCCTAAACTTGATCACTCTGCATGTATTGTGGGTGCAGGAGGTGCCCCAATTAAGGGGGTGGGAAAGGCTGGGTTTAATATTACTCTAGGGTCTTTAGAGTTACAACGAGAAGTGTTTGTCGCCGACATTGAGGACGAGGCTCTGTTGGGATATGACATTCTTAGGGGAAGTAACCGTGGGCCGGCTGATATTTTGCTCTCGAAAAACAGGATTGAGCTTGGAGGAGTAGATATCCCGACCTTCCAGATAGGCTGTGGTAAACGTACTAGACGAGTTGTTGTGGCTGACGATATCAGGTTGCCAGGTCAAGCAGAAGCTGTTGTTAGTGTCTTTCTTGAGAGGTTCGAAGAAGACGATTACCAGTCTGCAGACTTCATTGTGGAACCGACTGACCACTTTAAGGAAAGCTATCCGCTGCAGATGGCATGTACATTGGTCAACGCAAATCAGGGACCTACATGCAAAATTCGTATTCTAAACCCATTTCCTTCTGAGGTAACGCTGAAGCAGGATGCTGAGATTGGCAAGGCGGAAAAAATTGAGCGTGTGGTTAGCATGATAACCGCAGCGGAGCACGAACATGAGACACATAGTTTTGAGTGTTTGCGAAGAGTACAGCTGAATACTTGTGTAGATGATGAAACCGTGGGACCGCTTGAAAACCTTGCTAGCGAGAGCGATGTACCGGTGCACCTAAAAGGGTTGTTTGAGAAATCCACCATGGACAGAACACATTACGAAAGACAGGTTATTGCTGGTTTATTGGTGAAATATCAGGACGTTTTTTCCACGTCAGATTGGGACATCGGCCTGACTGACCTTGCAGAACACAGTATCAATACCGGTGATGCCCCGCCAATAAAGCAGATGCCGAGACGAGTGCCATTAGCTCATGCAGAGGAGGAGAAAAAGGCAATAGAGGACCTGTTAAAAAAAGGAGTAATCCGAAAGAGTACGTCACCCTGGGCATCCCCTATTGTTCTTGTGAAAAAGAAATCAGGAGCAATAAGGCCGTGCGTCGATTACCGGAAGGTGAATGCCCTGGTCAGGCCCGATGGTTCTCCCCTTCCACGAGTCCAGGATTGCTTGGATGCCGTCGCCGGAGCAACACTATTTAGCAGTTTTGACCTCACAAGTGGGTATTTTCAAATCCCACTAAAGGAGGAGGATATTCCCAAGAGCGCATTCTGCTGTAAATTCGGACATTATGAAATGACTCGCATGCCTTTTGGCCTCAATAATGCAGCCAGCACGTTTCAGCGAACTATGGAAATCGCACTCCAAGGGCTGCAGTGGGAGACTTGCTTGGTATATATTGACGACATCATCGTCTATGGGTCAGATCTCAATCAGCACGTAAAGCGAGTGGAGCAGGTGCTTGTACGCATTAAAGCGGCTGGGTTAAAACTGAAACCAGAGAAGTGTCATATGCTACGGACTAAAGTCGTATTCCTAGGTCATGTTGTTTCAAAGGACGGTGTCCTACCAGACCCCACAAATGTGATGAAGATTGCAGATTGGCCCCGGCCGACTACTCAAAAGCAAGTCAAACAGTTTGTGGCAACAGGTTCTTTTTACCGGCGTTTTGTGCGAGACTTTGCAAAGATAGTCCGGCCATTGATCAACTTGACAAAGAAAGATATTCCCTTCCATTGGTCTGAGGATTGTGAGAGTGCGTTTAATCAGTTGAAAAAGATCCTTATGGGTCCCGAAATTATGGGATATCCGTTAGATAAGGGTGGCACATTTCTTCTTGATACAGACGCATCAGGGACAGGGATAGGGGCAGTCCTTTCTCAAATGCAGGCAGGTAGGGAGCGAGTGATAGCTTACGCCAGTCGCGGTATGAGCAAAGCAGAAAGAAATTACTGTGTTACTGAACAGGAGTTGCTGGCCGTGGTTTTCTTTATCCAATACTTTAGGCAGTACCTGTTAGGCCGAAAGTTTGTTGTGCAAAGTGACCACCAAGCCCTTATTTGGCTTTTCAGGCTAAAGGAACCTAGTGGCAAGATCGCTAGGTGGATAGAGATACTAGCCCCCTATGACTTTGAAATACAATACCGTCCTGGCAATAAGATGGCTCATGCAGACGCCCTGTCAAGATGTGCCTCGCCGAAAGATTGCGAATGTAGTGAAGTGGATACTAGTGAGCCATTGAAATGTGGTCCATGTGCCAAATGTTTGAGAAGGGCAGAGATGATGGTCTTACAGCTACCAAAGCCGAGTGAAAGCTCTGTTTTAGTTGATAGGCAGGTGCAGCAGCCAGCTGCTGTTGAAACTTCCACTGTTAGGGCAATAACCAACCAGGGAACAGAAACTGATGCGCCTAGTACATCTAAGGCAATGTGTCCCGATAAGACTGGGGACTGGTGTTGGTCTATGCCATCCCAGGAAGTTGTCAACAGTCAACTGAAGGACCCGGACATAGCACCAATTCTCTTGGCCAAACGTGAAGGGCGTAGGCCGAGTCTTGACGACATGGAGTCCAAAAGCCCAGCATGCCGTCATTATTGGATAGTGTGGGACAATCTCATTTTGAAGGAAGGAGTGCTTTGCAAGGTATATCAGAAGCTTAATGGTACAGGGAACTTCGACCAGCTAGTCCTACCACGAAGTCTTTGGAAAGAGGTACTGAGCCAAATGCACAGTAGCGCTTTATCAGGTCATTTTGGTGTGAGGAAAACAAAAGAAACGATCTCCCAGAGATACTACTGGTATAATCTAAAACAAGAAGTAAAAGATTTTATCAGGAATTGTGATATCTGCGCTTCAGACAAGCCCCCCACTGGTAACCCAAAGGCCCCCATGGGACATTTGAAGAGCGGTGCTCCCTGGGATACTCTAGCTTTAGATTATTTGGGCCCTTTTCCACAAACCAAGAAAGGTAATCGGTACATATTGGTGATGACAGACACATTCACTAAGTATGTAGAAGCGATACCAGTCCCTAACCAGAAAGCAGAAGACTGCGCAAGGGTTGTGGTCAACGACTTCGTGTCAAGATGGGGAACTCCCTTGAAGATTCATAGCGATCAAGGAACCGCTTTTGAGAGTAGAGTTTTCAATGAAATGTGTCGACTTCTGTCCGTGCGGAAAACTCGTACCAGTCCAAGAAACCCACGTGGTAATGGCCAGACGGAAAGGTTCAACAGGACCCTGCTCAAAATGATGCGTGCTTACCTGTCAGGTGAACAGGAGGTTTGGGACCAGAATCTTGGATGTCTTACCGGAGCATACAGGGCTACACCAAACGAATCCACCAACTTAAGCCCCAACCTGTTGAGCTTAGGTAGGGAGATACGTTTGCCTGTTGATGTTGTCTATGGTCACAAGGAGGGTACCAGCCATGCAGATGTCCCGGGTTTCTGTGACTATATCGAAGATCTGAGAGATCGCATGCTACATGCTCACGAAGTTGCTCGTAAATACCTCTGTTCAAATGCAAAACGCAGCAAAGCTATATATGATACAAGGGTGGTCTTAAGCAATTACTCGCCTGGAGATCTTGTATGGTACCTTCATGAAACCAGAAAGGTGGGCGTATGCCCAAAACTTGAGAAACGATACGACGGACCATTTGTTGTGAAACGCAAGCTTTCAGAGTTGAACTTTGAGCTCCAATTCGATAAGGAAGGGACATATAAGGTCGTCCACCACAATAAGCTAAAACCTTACGAGGGAGAAAGCCCTCCAAAATGGGCGGTTGCTGTATCCAAGCGCATAAAGAGACTGCTTTAAGTGTAGAGGGCGGAATAGTGCTTAAAAATGAACGAATGCCGAAACCCGATTTTTGTTTTGAGATGTTTACTGATTGTTATTTTGTGATTTGTGAATTAAATTTGTATGTAGGATTGATTTGGTTACCTGTTTCAGTGAAAACGCACAAGCGTTTGTCATTAACTCTAATGGACTTACTCAGTTTTTCGTATAAGGTTGTAGTAACTGGAAATAGAAAACAAAACTTCGTGTTTAGATTAATAATAACAAGTGGTGTTTGCGAAGAATAATGATCAGCAGTAACCAATAAATTAATCAGTGCAAAAGCACTCCTGCATTAATTAACTCTGCATTTTTAATAGATCAAAAGGAAAATAACGTACCTTGGTAATCTGTAGCAGTGAGGTCTCTTCGTGATAGCAGTCGTCATACCTTAAATCTAATCACACCATGAGAACTCTAGAAGAGAAGGCGCACTTACCTGATAAGTCAGAGAGACCTAGTCTTGAGAAGTCGTGCAAACCATGCAAGATAAAGTACAACGATAAGAAACCTCACTGATTTGGTGTTATTATGCTTTGATTGATAACAGATTCTTTTGAGGCTTCTTGCTTATATATTTCAGAAAGATGCTTGCTAAAAAAACTGCTGAGAAACACAGGAGGTACAAGTGTAAGCTGTGTGGAAAAGAGGACCGGAAGGGCAGAATCCTAGGCCATGTCTTGAAATACCACATTCCGATGGATAGAGTCCCCTTTTCTTGTAGTTTGTGTAACTTCCGTTGCACTGACAAAGCGACCCTCGTTGGCCACATCAACCAGTACCAACGTCATCGGGAAGAAGCTGCCAAGTTGGGGGTATCAAACCTTTCGCAGATCTTGAACAGATCATCGAATCCCATAGACGCATCGACCTTGATCTCTGCTGTGGATTCAAGTTTCCCTGCGGTAGATTTGGATAGTGCTGGTCTTGATCTCAGCATCTTCGAGGCACAGGAACCAGTGGAGCCGACTCTTCCAGACTGGCTTGAAGGCTTCGAACGTCCGTGTGTATCGACAGCAGAAACCCAAGTGCCAACTGTTCCAGAAAGTTGGGGATCGACGACGATGAGTGTCTTGCCGAAAGGTCCAGTTAAGACCACTCCTCTCCTGTTGGGATCACCACTGAATTTTGGCAACTTGTTGCAGAGACACTCCTCCAACATCTGTGTACCAGCCATCACATGTGCTACTCCAGTTTCAACCAAACTTAGGACGCCAGCTATGCCAGCCACGACTTCTCTAGCGGCTTTGGAAACACCTCAGTTAGGGGTACCATCTATGCCTCAGTTCCAGACCCCCATACAGGGACCTGCCTCGGTGCTTCACCCACAAGGAGCCGTAGCATGTCAAAAGGATTTGAATCCCAAGGCCAGTGTTACAGCTAGCTTGGCCACTGTTCCAGCACCTGCCACGTCGACACCCTCTGTAGTCCCAAGTTCAGCGGCCACACCCTTGCAAGATGAAAGGTACCTTGTTTTTGATAGCCCTTTGGACCAGTCATATGTTTCGGACCCGCTGTACTTGGAAGGTCAGACGGTAGAACAGCGATTGTCGATTGGAAGCAAGATCAACTCGCAGACAGTAGAGAAGACCGCACCTGTAATGCCTCCTATTAGCTGTTCTTCACCACCAGCACGTCGTGACAGCCAAGCGGGAGCCCAAGACCGACAGGAAAAATTGCTTTCAGATATACTTCGGGCGATTGAATCGAATGGGAAAGAACTTCATGGAGTGAACCGAAATATGCGAGCCATTAGAGATGACATTTTCGGCTTACAAAGGGCTATACTTTCCCTTGAGAGGACCTGCGCCCGTGCGCTTGCCCGTCCCAGTCCAGGGAGTGCCCCCAGGAGGAGGTCACGCACACCAGCTTTCCAACCCAGTACGAGTAGGAAGAGGAGCTCATCCGGGAAAGACAACGTGAAGAGTGTGGTGAAAAAGGTCAAAGGAGACAAAAAGTAATTCTGAAGTATTTCATGTTAGATAACCTTACCTGCTTGTTTCACTTTTGATCAACTTCCAGAACCTGCTGTCTTGTGTGTGCCCCGTTGTCCTTTTGCAGCAAGACAAGCTATGCATGGAGCAAGTCGCTTACCTTGGCGAAAAAGGTAGGCCCATTTTGAGCCTGTCAATGGCAGGAGGGCACACAATGGGTAACTGGGTATGTGGAACAAGTCATACTTACATCTTTGTTGAATCTATAGCTACATCAGCAGTGGCAGCGTTTTCGGAACTTTACAGATTTTAGTGATAAACTGTTATCAAAGTGAATTAATCAAAGTGATTAACTTTTAAAAATTAGTGTTTTAAGTCTTTATCTCTGTTGCGTAAACATGAACAGTAATTGATTAACTCTTAAAAATTTAGTGTTTTAAGTCTTTATGTCTGTCATTAACAGGTGATCAGTAACTTTGTAATATGCCGAATCTTTTACCATAGAATGTATTAATCCTTAGGGTCTCAAAAGTTTAGTTAACCATTAACTATTAACTTTTTATTATTAAGTGGCAACAGGAGTTTAGCCACTAGTCGGAGGGGGTAGTGAAACATCCCAGGGTTGTTATTACTGTAAAGCAAGGACTAAACATTTTTCATAAACTGTGTAACTTGTAACATTCAACTGTGAACAGTTCTCAACAGAAACTTTACCTTTGATTTTCTCTAGTCATTTCATGTGCAGTTCATATTTTCCATTTCTGTGATCTAAGGGTGTTTATGGCAACTAACCATTGATTAAGTGAGTAAATTGGCTCAGTCCAAATAAACAGCCAGTCTACGCATGAAATAAATGGTAGTTCCTTTCGTTCTAGTAGGTCCTTTCCAGAGTTGAATGTGGTAAATCCAAGCTACACTGTAAATGACCTTCACTCTGTCAACGTGACTTGTTTGCTTGAATATACTGCACTAGATCGTGTCAATCCTAGCATGTATGTTCATAAAGTTGTTTTTGTGTAAATTATGTCACTTTAGCTTTATCCTAGCAAGGCTATCACACTTATCCCTGAATATTTCGCACGTTTTAGCGATTGAAAACATTGTACAGATTCCAAAACTAGCCATAGTCAGCCATCTTTAAACTTTGCATGGTGGGATAGTTACGCTTCGAGAAGGTGATGACATCACTTCGGCGGCAAGTTTAAATATCCTGCTATACAGTTTTACTTGTTAGGTACACATAGTTACTGCATTTATCCCTTTTATTTTGCCTTAATCTTTGGTGGTGTTAACTTTCACACGGGATCACGGCCATTTTCTCACAACCTTTCTACCCGCTTTGGGTAGACGTTTTTACCAGTTTTCGGTAGCGACCCGATTTCGGTAGCAGGCTTTCCGCCAGATATTGGTAGCTTCTACCAAAACTGGGTAGTTCTACCATTTTTGGGCCAGTGGCTTGGCTGGAGACTATAAAAGCAACGTGATTTTGCGTGTTGAGGGATTCCTTTCGCTTGAGCTTGTAGAACTCGGTCACGTCATTTGCATCAGAACTATTTTGACTTTGTTTGAGGAATTTTAACAGTAACATTCCTAGATTGCCGGTTCGTTACGTATTATAAGTCTGTCTAATTTTTATACCAAACTCTGTGATCAAAAGGGAAACTAGATCTAGGTCTACTCATTGAAATTGCCAGAACATGTATTTTTAACTCTAGTCTCATCTATTGTTAGCTGTTTATTGATAATTATTCCCACTGAATATTGTCGCTTTATACTTTGAATTAAATTCAGAATACACCACATAGCTGTATTACGTTAAAACACAACTCAGGGTCTTGGGTCATTTCTACTCCCAGCTACTACATTAAACCAGTTCGTAACAATATTATATAGAAAATGTAACAATAGCAAAAGGTTCTGGCCCAGGTTAGCCTGCATGGATTAGTGCAGGCTGACATGGGTAAAAATACATTTTGTAGATTCATTACACCCCCTTTTCACAGGGCAAGACATTACATTGATTGAAACTTTAATTAGCCAAACTCAATTTCTTCCTGGAATCTTAACCAATACGCACACAATGACATAGGCATTTCCAAAGATTAACCCCACTCATCGCAGGCTTCAAACCTAGAACTCCTGACATGGGAAGCCAATGCTCTAACACTACACTATGGTCTCTCTTATCACACTTTTTTAACCCTTTACCAGATGACAAAATTTTAGCCTTGTCCAAATTGAAAGTATTTGCAGACGACAATTTCAATGTGGCTCAAATGGTGCAATTCTTCTTTGATTGGGTAGAAAACATTGTGGAAAAAGAACAAAATGCTGGTTACAAGCATTTTCTCCTAATCCCACAATGTTTTAAAAAGGCTTCTTTACCAGGGTTGTTAAAAGTCAGCATTGTCTCCTGAGGCCAGTTTTTTCTTTTCTCAGGTGGAAGCACAAAACAGGATTGACTGAACAACAGATATTGGAGAGAAGCACATTACCTTGTGATTCTAGTATTGTTAGAGAAATGACATCTAGTCCAGCAGATTTTAGTTTCTCTCGAATGGTCAAAGCTTGACCCTTTGTAGATGATACAACAGCAATGTTGACTGATGAAACCTGGTATCGAGTAGTCAAAGCACTCACTACCCTCACCTATAATTGAAATAAGCTTGATATTACTGATTGATTGCATGGTGTTTAATTCCATTTTCAACATAATTTTTGTTACATCATGGCAGTCTGTGCACCTGTCCATGTTTTCCTAGAATTTCCCTCATCAGTACTTTGCACAATATTTTTCCTGAGCCACTGGCTGCTTTCCCACATAACCATCGCTGAAACAATTACAGCCACGAGAGAGGAATGAACCCTGACGCAATGACCATCATCAATCTTCTGAAAAAAAAAAAAAAAAAAAACTCGCCCAAGTGGGAATTCAAACCAGGGACTTCATATTCTCAAGACCTGTAAGCTATCTACTGTGCTACCAGGCTTGGCTACAATCATAGATACCAATTCCTCCAAACAAAAAAAAAAACAAGAGGGCCATGATGGCCCTGGGTCGCTCACCTTAGTACAGTGCCTTTAAGGTTTTTCTTTAATTTGACCATGTGACCTATTTTTGACCACAGGTGACCCAATTTCAAACTCATATTTCATGAAGACAAACATTCTGACCAATTTTCAAGTCAATTGAGCAAAAAATGTGGCCTCAAGTGCCCTAAAGATATTTCTTTAATTTGACCTAGTGACCTAGATTATAACCCCAGGTGACCCAAATTTGAACTGGTCTTTGACTATATCAAAAGAAACATTTTAACCAATTTTCAAATCATATGAATAATAAATGTGGCCTCTAGAGTGCCCACTAGCTATTTCTTTAATTTGACCAAGTGACCTAGTTTATGACCCCAGTTGACCCAAATTCAGACTCATGTGAGATTTTACAAAGACAAACATTCTGACCAATTTTCAAGGCAGTTAAGCAAAGAATGTGGCCTCTAGAGTGCCCACAAGGTATTTCTTTATTTTGACCTAGTGACCTAGTTTATGGTTCCAGATGACCCAAATCCAAACTCATCTGGTATTTCATCAAGACAAACATTCTGGCCAAATTTCAGGTCATTTGAGCAATAAATGTGGCCTCCAGAGTGCAAACAAGGTATTTCTTTAATTTGACCCAGTGAACTAGTTTATGACCCAAGTTGACCCAAATTAATCTTATGTGAGACTTTATAAAGACAAACTTTCTAACTAATTTTCAAGGCAATTGAGCAAATAATGTGGCCTCGAGAGTGCCAACAAGGTATTTCTTTAATTTGACCTAGTGACCTAGTTTATGACCCAAGATGACCCAATTTTGAACTCAATGAACTTGTTGCGCTTAGGTGGGCAAACAAACTTAGAAGAGAATCACTACATACCAAATATCAAAGCTCTACGCCTTCCAGTTTTAAAGAAAAATTTTAAAGTTTTCCTTCTTTGTTCCTATGTTCGAACTTGTGACCCCCGGGGCTGGGCCAGTTTTGACCCCAAGGGCATCATATGAACAAACTTGGTAGAGGTCCACTAGGAAATGCTACATACCAAATATCAAAGCTCTACACCTTCCCGTTTAAGAGAAAAAGAAATTTTAAGTTTTCCTTCTTTGTTCCTATCTTCGAACTTGTGACCCCCGGGGCGGGGCCAGTTTTGACCCAGGGGCATCATATGAACAAACTTGGTAGAGGTCCACTCTGACATGCAACATACCAAATATCAAAGCGCCACACCTTTTGGTTTCAGAAAAGAAGAATTTTAAAGTTTTCCTTCTTTGTCCCTATGTTCGAACTTGTGACCTCAGGGACTGGGCCAGTTTTGACCCAAGCAGCATCCTTGGAACAAACTTGGTAGAAGTCCACTAGGAGATGCTACATACCAAATATCAAAGCTCTATGCCTTCCCATTTAAGAGAAAAAAAAAAATTAAAGTTTTCCTCCTTTGTTCCTATGTTTGAACTTGTGACCCCCGGGGCAGGGCCAATTTTGACCCCAAGGGCATCATATGAACAAACTTAGTAGAGGTCTACTAGGCGATGCTACATACCAAATATCAAAGCTCTATGCCTTCTAGTTTTACAGAAGAAGGTTTTTAAAGTTTTCCTTCTTTGTTCCTATGTTGGAAATTGTGACCCCCGGGGCGGGGCCAGTTTTGACCCCAGGGGCATCATATGAGCAATCTTGGTAGAGGTCCACTAGGAGATGCTACATGCCAAATATCAAAGCTCTACACCTTCAAGTTTCAGAGAAGAAGATTTTTAAAATTTTCCTTCTTTGTTACTATGCTCAAACTTGTGACCCCCGGGGTGGAGCCAGTTTTGACCCCAGGGGCATCATATGAACAAACTTGGAAGAGGTCCACTAGGCAATGCTACATACCAAATATCAAAGCTCTACGCCTTCCAGTTTCAGAGAAGATGATTTTTAAAGTTTCCCCTCTTTGTTCCTATGTTCGAACTTGTGACCCCCGGGGCAGGGCCAATTTTGACCCCAAGGGCATCATATGAACAAACTTGGTAGAGGTCCACTAGGAGATGCTTCATGCCAAATATCAAAGCTCTATGCCTTCTAGTTTTACAGAAGAAGATTTTTAAAGTTTTCCTTTCTTTGTTCCTATGTTGGAAATTGTGACCCCCGGGGCAGGGCCAGTTTTGACCCCAGGGGCATCATATGAACACACTTGGTAGAGGTCCACTAGGAGATGCTACATGCCAAATATCAAAGCTCTACGCCTTCAAGTTTCAGAGAAGAAGATTTTTAAAGTTTTTCTTCTTTGTTACTATGCTCAAACTTGTGAACCCCGGGGTGGGGCCAGTTTTGACCCCAGGGGCATCATATGAACAAACTTGGTTGAGGTCCACTAGGCAATGCTACATACCAAATATCAAAGCTCTACGTCTTCCAGTTTCAGAGAAGATGATTTTCAAAGTTTCCCCTCTTTGTTCCTGTGTTCGAACTTGTGACCCCCAGGGCAGGGCCAGTTTTGACCCCAAGGGCATCATATGAACAAACTTGGTAGAGGTCCACTAGGAGATGCTTCATGCCAAATATCAAAGCTCTACACCTTCCCGTTTAAGAGAAAAAGAAATTTTAAGTTTTCCTTCTTTGTTCCTATCTTCGAACTTGTGACCCCCGGGGCGGGGCCAGTTTTGACCCAGGGGCATCATATGAACAAACTTGGTAGAGGTCCACTCTTACATGCAACATACCAAATATCAAAGCGCCACACCTTTTGGTTTCAGAAAAGAAGAATTTTAAAGTTTTCCTTCTTTGTCCCTATGTTCGAACTTGTGACCCCAGGAACTGGGCCAGTTTTGACCCAAGCAGCATCCTTGGAACAAACTTGGTAGAAGTCCACTAGGAGATGCTACATACCAAATATCAAAGCTCTATGCCTTCCCATTTAAGAGAAAAAAAAAATTAAAGTTTTCCTCCTTTGTTCCTATGTTTGAACTTGTGACCCCCGGGGTTATTGGTTATATTGAGGTTTAACGCCACTTTAACAGCTAAGGTCATATCATGGCGGTCGGTGATGCACATGTGTTTCCTGGCTTTCTCACACCAGTACTAACACAACTTTCTTTCCAAAGCCACCGACTACTTTTCTCACATGCTTCAGCAGAAGTGAGAGGCGAAAATACGCCGGAAAGAAAGTTCGCCTCAACCGGGTATCGAACTCACAACCACCAGGTCATGAGTCCGACACGCTCACCACTGAGCCACCCGGGCGGGCTGTGACCCCCGGGGCAGGGCCAATTTTGACCCCAAGGGCATCATATGAACAAACTTAGTAGAGGTCTACTAGGCGATGCTTCATACCAAATATCAAAGCTCTATGCCTTCTAGTTTTACAGAAGAAGATTTTTAAAGTTTTCCTTCTTTGTTCCTATGTTGGAAATTGTGACCCCCGGGGCGGGGCCAGTTTTGACCCCAGGGGCATCATATGAGCAAACTTGGTAGAGGTCCACTAGGAGATGCTACATGCCAAATATCAAAGCTCTACACCTTCAAGTTTCAGAGAAGAAGATTTTTAAAGTTTTCCTTCTTTGTTACTATGCTCAAACTTGTGACCCCCGGTGTGGAGCCAGTTTTGACCCCAGGGGCATCATATGAACAAACTTGGAAGAGGTCCACTAGGCAATGCTACATACCAAATATCAAAGCTCTACGCCTTCCAGTTTCAGAGAAGATGATTTTTAAAGTTTCCCCTCTTTGTTCCTATGTTCGAACTTGTGACCCCCGGGGCAGGGCCAATTTTGACCCCAAGGGCATCATATGAACAAACTTGGTAGAGGTCCACTAGGAGATGCTTCATGCCAAATATCAAAGCTCTATGCCTTCTAGTTTTACAGAAGAAGATTTTTAAAGTTTTCCTTCTTTGTTCCTATGTTGGAAATTGTGACCCCCGGGGCAGGGCCAGTTTTGACCCCAGGGGCATCATATGAACAAACTTGGTAGAGGTCCACTAGGAGATGCTACATGCCAAATATCAAAGCTCTACGCCTTCAAGTTTCAGAGAAGAAGATTTTTAAAGTTTTTCTTCTTTGTTACTATGCTCAAACTTGTGAACCCCGGGGTGGGGCCAGTTTTGACCCCAGGGGCATCATATGAACAAACTTGGTTGAGGTCCACTAGGCAATGCTACATACCAAATATCAAAGCTCTACGTCTTCCAGTTTCAGAGAAGATGATTTTCAAAGTTTCCCCTCTTTGTTCCCGTGTTCAAACTTGTGACCCCCAGGGCAGGGCCAGTTTTGACCCCAAGGGCATCATATGAACAAACTTGGTAGAGGTCCACTAGGAGATGCTTCATGCCAAATATCAAAGCTCTATGCCTTCTAGTTTTACAGAAGAAGATTTTTAAAGTTTTCCTTCTTTGTTCCTATGTTGGAAATTGTGACCCCCGGGGCGGGGCCAGTTTTGACCCCAGGGGCATCATATGAACAAACTTGGTAGAGGTCCACTAGGAGATGCTACATGCCAAATATCAAAGCACTATGCCTTTAAGTTTCAGAGAAGAAGATTTTTAAAGTTTTCCTTCTTTGTTACTATGCTCAAACTTGTGACCCCTGGGGCGGGGCCAGTTTTGACCCCAGGAGAGAGGACAAATGGGAGTTCTGATGCAAAATTAAAATACGCACGCATAATTAAATTAAACAAAACCCCCCAATTTTCCCTAATCTCCGCTTCTTTTCATCCCCGCTCTTTAATTCATGGTTCATTATAAAACCCTGCTGAGTTGTTAAAAACCCCTTTTTCCCGTTAAATTTGCGGAGTTATAATTCAACTTCACATTTCGCCTCATATACAATTCAACCATTTAACATTTTAAACCATAAAAAATTTTATTCTTTTTATCTCAAAATTTTTTATTCCCTTTTATTATAAAAAATAAAAAAAAATAATTTTTTTTTTAATGCTCACACTACTGCACACTGCACCCGCACCCACGCTGCACTCCCACTTCACCTCCACCGCACCTACACTCCAGCCACACAACACACCAGCCATGGTCAGCCTGTTTTATGCTTCCCTTAGTTATCCTGTTTTATGGTTCCCTTAGTTATCCTGTTTTTATGGTTCCCTTAGTTATCCTGTTTTATGGGTTTTATGGTTTTGTCAGCTGTCATGATTAATGAATGATAGATGAGAGGAGAAAAGTAGAAGTAGAAGTAGAAGTAGAAGTTAAGCGAAGCATAAATGATATTTAGAGAGCGACAAAGAAAAGAAGAGAAGCGAGTAAAAATATATTAAACGCCGCAATAACCACGTTTAACTCCGTAAAAATCAAGCATCAGAAGTCAAAATAAAATGATTTAAAATAATTATTTTCTATTATGAAAAAGAGTTTATTTTATTATGAATCGAGAATCGATAATAAGATTTACAAAAAATAATATTGTTGATAATAATATCACTTATGATGATGAATTATTTTATTGTTTTGATGATGAATCATATAATAATGATGAATCATATAATAATGATGAATCATATAATAATGATGAAACGCCTAATGAACAAGAGTGGGGTATTGAAGAAGAAATAAAAAGAGTCGCAAATGAAATATCAAAACAAAAAATTTATTATGAAATATACGAGAAAGCTAAAGAAAATTTTTTAAACAAGTTTAATGATAATGGTTTAGATCCTGAAGATAAAATAAAATGGGATGATTGTTCAATATTCGATGATGGGTTAGAATATATAAATATGGAAGATGCGATAAATGATATGCCACCAGAATTAATAAATACTGATCATTTAAACTTGAATGAAATAAGCGATAAAGCGTTAATCCAGGCTAAAAAAGAAGTATCAAGAAATTATAGAAGCAACCAAACAAACGTGGGTGAATTAATAAAAAATTTTAATAGTGTTTTTGGTTATGTTTGCGATTCTAACGAAAGCCTTAATAAATTATATTAATATGATAATGGAGAAAACAAATTTTAATCAAATTCAAATAAATAATATAATTTTTAATATAGAAAAAGTAATTAGTAAAAAAAAGAGTGAAAATAAATTATTTAATGGTATTTTTGCCAATGAAATAAAAAATATTTATTTATTAATGGAGGTTTTTAATAAAAGTGAATATGCGACTGATAAAGGGAAAATTACACTTCAACTTCAAATAGATAATTTAATTAAAGAAATAACAAATGGACTTAAAGAAAAAACAAAGATAAATGGTGAAAATAAAAATAATGATAATAATAATGATAATAATGATAATAATAATGTTATTCTTAATCAATTAAACGATATATCATTAGGAAAAATAAGTTTTGATCAAAATATAATAAATGAAATAAGTAATAAAGCACAGGAGGAAGCAAAAATAAAAAAAGTTAAATTTGACATAGACAATGAAGAAGAAAATTTAACTAATGATAGTTACAATGATGATGAAGAAGAAGAATATTGTAATTGTAATTCTGGTACTTCTTATTGTGTTTCATGTGGAGGAAAAAGATATTTTAAAGGAGAAGGCAGAGATGAACATTTAAAAGAAAAAGACACTAAAAAAGAAAAATTTTTAAATTTTCCAATAAAAGATTTAGGTATCACAAAAAACGAAAGTATAAGTAGAGCTATAATTCAAAGTAATACACCTTTAAGTAACCTCGTAAGTAATATTGCATATGTTAATTATTTAAAAGGAAATAAACATGAACCAGAAAAATTATTGAAAGTAGAATCTTTACCTAGCTTTCGTGATGATATATACTGTTTTGGTTATTATCCATCTTCACAAGCAGCAAAGTTTAAAGGTGAGATAGTTTTTGATCTATCAAAAAATAATGGCGGTTCTGCTGAATTAATTATTACTGATATTTCAACAGCCTTTAAAAAGGCTTTTAATAATGATCAAAAAATTATAGATACAATAGGCACAATTAAAATTACGAAAACACCCACGATTAATACTAACGGATTAATAAAAGAAACTATAACTGAAATAGAACACAAAACTAATAATAAAATTTTAAATAAATTTTATGAACTATACCCAAATGAAAAAGAAGTTGGATATGTAATAATGAAAATTGATATTTCAGAAATGGGCGTTAATATTTTTGAACAACACAAAAATAAACTTGAAAATTGTTTATTTAATATTGGATATGGGTTTTATTCTTTAGATGTTACTCGTGATTACGCTCGTATTTGTGAAATTGATCAAGGTAGAAAACATTTATTAAATTATAAAAATTTTATAACAGAAGAAAAGTTAGAAGAAGAAATTTTAAAACGTATTAAACAAGAACAAAAATTACATGGAAAACAAGCAATAAAAAATAATTCATTTGAAAGAAATAATAAAATAAGAGAAAAAGTTAAAAACGAAGGTTTATTTGTTTTACTCGATAAAGAAAAAACAAGAAAAACAGCAGGAAATAATATTATAAAATATTATTATTATTTGGATAACCGAAGAATAAACGTTAGGTGGTATAATAAATTTACTTCTAATCTTGAAAGTAAAGGCGTTTTTGATACAGATGGAACACAACTAAGCGAAATTGCATATTGCAATAAAACCCATATGAGAGAAACTTTTAATAATAAAGAAATTTTTAAACTTGGTATTTTTAGGTGTGAAATAACGATTAATGGTTATTGTAAAGATGACGGTTATAATTTAGAAGATAATTTAGAAGATGAATATAAAAGGTTTGGTGATTATGAAATGTTTTATGATCAACCTTTAAATGACCAATGGTCAGCTTTACAAGAAAAAGTTAAAAAAAATCTTGTTTTATGTAATAGAAAAACGGGTGTTATTGATGTTTGCTGGTATGCTTCATCTTTAACCGGTAAATGGGGCGGTAACCAAAGTAAAATAGTTCACCTAATGAAAAATTTAAATAAAGACTTATCCACAGTTGAAACTTACGCTGAGAAAGAAAAAATTTATATGTTGGCTGAAAAAGAATGGAATAATACTATTTTATATTACGTGTCTAATTATGGGTGGAAGGTACCGATAATAGTTTTAGATTATGACGTTTCAGAAGATAATAAAAATATTATAATATATAAACCAAGAATATTTATTAAAGAAGGGCCTACTATATTAGCTCCTTTTAACTTTCCATATACTATATATGATGAAAACATAAGAAAATATTATCCACCTTATTTTATGTTTCCTGATGATCACGATAACGTTGAGTTTATTTGGAGACCTGAAAATATGGCTGTTAAAAATGGCGCAGCTAGAGCAAAGATACATGATTTATTTAAATGTATTGAAATAAAAAACAATAAAAAAATAATAAATAATATTGTTATTAATCATACAAGTAAAAGAGAAAGAACAAGAATAAATAAGAAAATAAAAGATGAAACAATAGCAGAAGAGCTAAAAGAAGAGCTTATTAAAGAAATAAAAAAACAAGCGGAAGAAGCCGTAAAAAATGAAGAAGCCGAAAAATTAATAAAAGAAGAAAAAGATAAAAATAAAAGAGCCGAACAAAGAAGACAAGAAATAAATAATGATTTTAAAGCTTCTATTGAAGAAGACAAGTTTAAAGTTCCAGAGCTTAAACGTGTAAAAATTATTGATGTTTACGGATATAAAAAATATGAAAATAATAAAGTAATATTGGCTTACTTCACTAATGAAAAGAAAAATAAAAAAAGTTTATGTTATGCTAATTATAAATTAACACAAGAATTAAATAAATTAGAAAATTTATTTGAAAAATACGACGGCGATTTTAATAAGAATAAAAACAAAGAACCGGTATTTTTACTTCCTTATAATACTTTAAAAATAGATTGTAACGATGGGCGAAATTTAACCATACATAATAAAGAAGAATTTATAAAAGATTACAACGAAACCTATTCTACTTATATAAATATTAATGATGAAACAAATAATAATAATAATGAAAGCGCTAAAAAATATTTGGAAAAAATGATATATAAAAGAAACGGTAATAATAGTTTAAAAGATATGGAGGGGAATAAAACATTTTTAGTGTTAGGATGGGGAGAAAGCACCGGTGCTAAAATTAAAACTTATAATTTATTTGTAAAAGAAAAAGACAAAGAAGAAGAACCATATTTTATTAAAGGTTTATTTCTAAATGATGAAATAAAAAATTTAATAAATGATTATAAAGATTTAACCACTATTGAACTTCCTTTATATTTGTGCGTTGGTGAAAATAGAAGACATCCAATTCAAAAAAATAATTGTAAAGATGTTAAATTTTATACGAAAGATGAATTATTAAAAGAAGATAAAAAAGAATAATAATATAATCTATATATGATATAACAATCATATATAGATTTTTAATATACCGGCTTAAGTTCTTTTCCATCGGCCTGTAGACTAAAAACTTGATCAGAAAGTAAAACTCCATATGCATTACTTCCAGCTGGTATACCATTTCTAAATTTCATTTCAACTGTGATATTTATAATAGAAGTTTTTAATGCTGAGCTTTGTTTTGATATATCAATAACAAACAAAGGATAAAGACCTTTATAATCTATAGGGTTTATATTACAATTAGAAACACACCCGGGAATTCCCTCAACTAAACATTTATAATTTGAGGTTGCATCGTAAGCGTCGGAATAATGGTTTGATGTAAAGTTCATTTCAAAATCTAATGCTGGGTATCTCCTGGTATTGTTTAAAAATACGTGTAGTTCACTAATATTCAAATGTTTAAAAACAGAAGCATTTAATTTTTGATCATCTTTTACATTATTATTTTGAAAAGCCAAAACTAAAAACCGGGGTTTTTCTGTTGCTGCTTTAGTTGTTAAAGCCCATGTATAACTAGTATTATCAGCAGGCAAACCCACAGAAAACACCTGTCTTTTATTAAAACCTAGTTTTACTTGAATATTTTTTCTCATAGCTTCCATCATAGTATTTAAATTACCTATAGAAGGTTTAATTTGAGGAACAAACCAATATAAATTTTTTATTTCTATTCTTCCATCTACCAAAACATCACCACCACCACCCACAGCCTGTGCTTCTGTTTTATAATAAGGTTCACTATCAGTCTTCCTTGTCAAAATTAATTCTTGTTTAACACCGTATAATACCTTATCATAATCTTTACAAAAGCCAAATATGTGAGATAGAGGAACATTAAAGGTAAACTTGCCTTTGTTATCTGCGCCGCCTACTGAATTAAAAAGTTGATCATGCCTAGCTTTAAATCCCCTGTTGTCATCTAAAACTGCTCTTGCTTGGTGAATAGCATTATAAGGAATAGTGTCCGAATCTTTAAACCATCCTTGATTTAAACCTTTTGATATTGAAAAATCATCCGAATATTCCAAAAGCCCAAGCATAGTTGTAGCTTGACCTGGGTATAATAAAGTTTCTATTTCTCGTCCTCCTATCTCATATCTAATCTGTGAAAAAAGATAAAGCATTGCATTATTAACTAAAGCTATAACATCATCATTACCATAACCGGTTCCATCATTTTTTACTAGTCTACCTTCAAACTGTAAATATGACCTGTGAGGATGAGTAAAAATATCTCCACTTTCAATACTAAATCTTATTTCACCGGGGTTATTTAACATAGCAACACCACCAGCATTAGGAGGATACCTCCGGTACTCGTACTCTTCAATAGTCTCGTCTAGTTGAACTGATTCTTCCCAATCTAAAATATTATAATTCGTCATTTTTTAATATCTATTTTTAGTTTAAGTGATTATTACTTTAAATAATTTTTATTCCTAATCCACGATTTAAACCCCTATTTAACCCACTGTCAACATTTAAAGGTTTATCTATTGTTGGAGCTTCTAATCCTATTTTTAAAGGATCAGTAGGAATAAGCCCATTAATACCACTTTTAGTTTTAGAAGATAAAAGTTTATTTATTTTATCCTTGGCTATACTTGACGCTTTTTTACCTGTCTTTTTACCTAATGTTACGGCTCCTTTAGTTGCCATCTCTACTGCCTTTTTTTTACCAAAGTCTAAAGCTTGAGGAATCATCATTTTAAAAGCTTTTTTACCCATGTTCAATAGTGGACTTAAAATATTAGCTCCACCATAAACAAATTTTTTTTCATATCCTTTATTTTTTATAATCATTTTTTATATAAAAAATTTTTAGTTTATATATCATGTAAAAGTAAATCTTTTTGTTTTCTTGACATTACTCTTTTACGAATTAATTCATTACATATTTCAACCATCTCATTCTTAACTCCAGTATTCCCAGCTTGAGCACTAGCGGTTAACAAAGTTAACCTATCAGCCAGAGCTTCCGGGTCTGATGAAAGAATAATAGTTTTATTATTGTTAAGTCCATCGCCTTTAGTTGGTTTATGTTTATCGTATATGGGTTTTAATATTCTTTTCCATTTATCCGTCTGTGTTAATTTTGGATTAGCCCTTGTACCCTTAGTAGTTTCTGTAAATAAAACTCCTGAATCTAATAAAATTTTTTCATAATCACTCATAGCTTTTTTATTTCTTATACTCTCCTCATCTGGATAATCAGAAAAAATTAAATTTAATAATTCGTATGTTCTTTTATAAGTTTCACCTCCATATTTAATATTATTTTTTTTATCAATTATTAAATCACTTTCATTTATTTTTAAAACTCCGTCATCGTCAATATCTATTAATGATTTAATTTTGTTATTTCTTGCTTTCACAATAAAAGATGTTAACTCAGGATCGCCGGGTATAGTTATTTTTCCTGGTACATCCTTTATAGCCTCCATCTCTGCTTCTGCTCCTAATGGTGGAGGACCCATAATAGGTAAAGGTAAAGGTGGTGGCATAGCTTGAGCTATAGATCCAGGTAAAGCTTTTAATTGTTGTGTTAATGATTCCTGAAGCTTAGCAGTGGCACCAGTAACAGGCTTAAATATTTTACTTAAGGCTTCCTCTCTTCCAAATTCACCTGATTTTTCAACTCTATCCTTCAACCTTAAAGTTTCTTTCAAAGCCAAATATTTTTTTACTTCTTCATCTCTTTTATTTGGGTTTTGTATTCTATTAAAACTCATATTTTTTAAAGGTTTAAATGTTTTATAAAACATATTAACTTATTACGTTAATATATTTTATTATTCAATATTGCCTATTTGACACGAACATAAAAATTTAAACTTTGGAGGTTTAATTTTTATTGTCGGAAACTTCCCCCTTGATTTTCCATTAAACGATAAAACTCCTCCCGGGCTTCTTTTTTTCCTTTTTCTATTAAACTTTTTTCTTCGTCTGTTTTTATTTTTTTCTTAGTTTTATTTCTAATCTCTTCTTTCATTATTTTATATTTCTCAAGTTCACCTAAAATCAAATTAAACTCTTCATGACTTATTTTATTATCACTTATAGCGTGTGATATTAGGCCATTTAAAGTATTCAGTTTACTCTCAGCTGTAGCTTGTATTTGTAAGTGTTTTTCACTTTTAGTCCTTGTTCTCCTAACAATAAACTTTGATATTACAGCACCAAGACCAACACCTAAAGCGCAACCTTCAAGAGCTATAGTGGCAGGTATGGCTACTACTGTTGATAGTAGAGCTATACCTCCAGCTCCGGCACCAAGAGCAAACATAGTTAATCCTGCCTCAACCCCATCTACAGTTTTAGATATTTTTAAATACTTTTTAGCAAGCCTTTCTCTCTCTTTTATTTCTTTTTCAAGATAATCGGCTACTTCAGATATCTTTTTTAATCTAAAGCTCTGGCCATTATCACTCTCAAATATGGCAACTGGGGCTGAAGCTTCATTATTAGTAGACCTAGCTATACTAGGGTATAATACGGTTTTTTCCTCGTTTATAACACTCATTTTTAATATTGTGTTTTAAATCTTTAAGCCTTTAAATATTGAACGTAACAAAAAGGGCTATTCTCGGGGATAAATAAATTAGTTTTCGTAAAATTGTATATGTAAACTTGAATATCGGGAGTGTCATGATCAATAAAAACATTATTCATTATTCCTAGTTTAAGTTTTAAATCTCCGGCTGGCGAAATAAAAATTCCGCCTTCACTTATCATATATCCAAATTTCAAGTCTAACCTTAAACCTTCATTAGGTTTAATATTGAATGAAGCTTGAGTAAAAATAAGCCATTTATCACCTGACTTTTTTATTGAAGGATACTTTAATTCTCCATGTGGCTTCCAATATACGCTCCGAGGCTGTTTTCTTTCAGTATTCCATATAAACTTTTCCATAATTTATTATTTATTATTTTTTTCTTATTGACCAACAATAGCAGGAATAATAGAACTGGCGGCGGCTAAAGCTGGAAGTAAAAAAGGTAAAAATCCACCCTCTATTACCCCCTGACCGTTTTGTATATTTGAGCCTTTTAATAAAAATAAACCATCACCTATATTTCCTACTTGTGGTTGCATGTGTGGTGTTAGAGAAAGCCCGTATCCATACCTAGGTTTCAAATATAAACCTTCACCATCCAATTCCACTTGTGTTATTGTTCCTCCGTGTTTAATGAATAATCCATCACCTAAAGCCTTTTTAACTTTATCTGTTACCTTTTGTACTGCGTATTTTCCAAGTTCAGATGCCCCGGCTTTAGCTCCTTCTTTTGCTGCCATTTTTACATATGGTGTGGCAACTCGGGCAACTTTAGGTGCTACACGTACAGCTGTTTTTGCTATAGCTGGAGCTATCCTAGCTACAGCTGGAATAATACCACGAGCTAAACCGAGTAAAGCTCCTAAAAATCCCCCATGTTTAACATTATATTTTACTTGAGCTGAAGAAAAAGTAATATTCACGCCTTTATTATTTGTAAAGGCTTTATTCATTTTTTTTATTTGTGTATCAGTAAAAAATAATTTTTCTTCACTTTCAGTGTTAATATCTTCTGGTTTAAAGTTTAACTTAACAGCACACCTAGCCTCTGCTGCGTGTTTAAGCTTTTCTTTTTTATTATCTGAAAGTGACATTTGAACTTCTTTATAATTCGTTTTAGTCATTTTAAATATTATTTAATTTCTCTTATGTGAAATCTCAAGCTTACCTTTTCATTTCTTAAATCTAAAAGTTTCCCATCTTGATCAGTGATTTTAACTGTTATACTGTGTATATCATTTAAAAGTAAAGGTAGGTATACAGGGAAATTTGGCTTTTCCAAAATTTTATACCCGGGAGCAACATTAGGAAAAAAAGAATATAAAGTATTTGATTTATCGCCGTTTACATATGAGCCATGTATAATGTCTACATTAATTAATATACTATTTATAGATAGGATATTTACAATATTTTCGCTAGTATGGAAGCCCGACCTATACCTCTTACTTTCAAAGCCTAATACACTACCTATAGAATTTCTTAATCCAAAATCAACAATGTAATTATCACCTATAAATAATAAAGTTTGAAGAGTATTAAAATTCGCCGTAATATTTAAAGGGTACTCGTCGTTATCTTCGTCATAATGGCCTTTATCTCTCATATAAGATTTTATAACATTACTAATATCAATAAGATCATAACTCCCTTTAGGTATTTTTACTTTTTCCCAAGTGGCTCCATTATCGGCACTATACCTAAAAATATTATTTTCATCATGAATATTAGGGAAACTATAATAAGTTTCAAGATTTAACAATGCCATTTCACTCGGATTTTTAAAATGCATTGAAGGTGTAAAATTTTTTGTAAAATACGTTTTATCATCTGATAAAATAATTTGTATACTAGACATAATTTTTTATTAAACGATTTTTTACATAAATAAAAATATTTATAATGAGTAATGATAATGATAATAACGAATTGGAACTAAGAGTAGAATTATTAATGAGAAGAATAAACGAAAGGTTAAGACAAAGAAATATTATTTATAATAATGAAACAGACCCAGAAATTATTAATACACTTGAAGAACAAAACGAACGTTTAAAAGATATACTTTTAAGGATTAGTAATCAATTAAGAGATTTACAACTTGACGTTGAAACTAACCGTGAAATATCAGAAGTAGAGCGAACCTCAAATGAAGGAAGCATAACTAGTTTTAGAGAAGAAGACATTAACGAATGGTGGAATAATGAAGAAAAATTATTTTTTTATGGAAAATATAGAATAGTATATTCTAAATTTGGAATAGAAAAAATTATAAGAATAGCTAATGTTGATGGAGAAAAAGACTCTACAGTTGTATTTGAAGATGAGAATATTAATGGTATAGAAACTTTTAATAATCCTTCATGTGTTTTATGTTTAGATGAAAATAAAAAACCTAATATTTTATTTTGTAATTGTGGCCATTTGTGTATATGTGAAGAATGTAATAATATTTATCAAGATTCTAAATGTCCTATATGTAAAATTGAAATTACTATAAAAAGAAGAATAAATAATATAAAATAATGAATTATCCTAAAATGAAAAAAATATATTCTAGAAACCCTGTTGTTAGATGTTTGGGTGATACGAAAAGTGAAAAATTTTTAAACGCATGTAAATGGAGAGAAGAAGAAATTATAGAAAAAAAAGGTGATAATGAATTAACGAGAAAAGTTTTAAACAAGTATAAATATTATTTTGATGATGAAAAGGGAGATATATTTGGTTATGATGTTAAAACTTATAAAAATTTAATTCTAGCTGAAATTGAAGAGAACGAAAAAAAAATTAAAAAAAATATAATATATTATAAAATAATAATATATTATTTATATAAAAATGAAAAATAAAACCAGAAAAACACGTGAAGAAAAATGGATAGAAGAAAAAGAAGAATTTATAAAACATTTAAGAAAAATGGAAGTTATTTTTGAAAAAAGAAGAATAAGGCTTCCTTTGTGTGTTATATGTAAAAATAAAGTACCATGTATGGAATTTACCAAATGTCACCATGTTCCTCTTTGTGAAACATGTAATAAAGATAATTTTAACTGTCCTTGTTGTAATGTTAAAAGTTTGTTAAAAGAAATGGTAAAACCAATTGAAGCTTAAATACTTAACCTAGATAAAAAGGTTAAATATTTTTATTCAAATTCAACAACAAGAGTAACAATAAAACGTTGTATACGAGGATTACTTTTTAAAAAGTCTAATGATAATTTATCTCCGGCTTTAAAATTTAACGTTGGGTTTAAATCGAATAATAAAGAGGCTTGAAAATCGTTATATTCTACTTCACCTTGAATATTATATTTTGATTCATAATTAGAATCGTAAGATTCAACAGTATTAAATATTCTTATATTATTTTCATCTTTTTTATGAATTGATACATCTAAAGAAAACTCTTTATGATCACCAGCTCCAGGTAAAATAACGTTATTATCATATATAGCGTAAACATAACATTTTGAAACTTTACCATCAAAAGGTAAATAATAAAATGATAAAACATTTTTTTTACTTTTGAACTGAGCCTCTATTGATGCTTGGCCTCCATCATATTTACCAAAATAAAATTTTGTAGTTTCAATTATTTCTCCTTTATCATCTAAACCTACATTACCGAAAATATTAAAAGAATTTAACCTAGCATTAGAATTTAAAACTGCGTCTCTACCTATTATTGGTCCTTCAGCTTCACCTCGAATTAAAATTCGAGGATTGGTGTATTGTTTTTTTAATTCTCTTCTTATTTCTTTTTTTATATCTTTTTTTATTTGACCATCGACATATTTTTTATTTACCACCTCATCTTCCCTTGTTGGTGTTGGTACGTCAAATATCCTATATTTCCTTAAATTAAAATTCCCGTCTATTTGATAATTAGCTCCATCATAAAATTTTTTTGAATAATCGCCTAAAACTTTTATTTCTCGGTCTACATATCCTTTATTTGCCGCTTCTCGGTCTACTTCCGGGTCTCTTAATCCTCCTAATTTTTTTTTACCCATATATAAGTGATCTTTAGCTTCATATCCGCCGCTCCCATTTTTACTCTCAAAAGGAATTAATTTTTTAACATCTTGTAATTGGGTTAAGTCTCCTGGATTAACGGCTGATGCTGTATTTTCAATGGCAAAACCACGCATATTTAATTTATCCTTAGCTCTGTATTCGTCATCTTGAAAAGTAAAAGGATTATAAACTTCTGCTTCTCTTCTTATTTTATCTCTTGATGTATCAACGTAAACTTTAGTGGCTGGTTCTGTATCACCAACAGGTAAAGGTAAATTAATTATTTTTTGATTAGCCATATTTAAAGTTTGTGCTGCTTGATAATTACCGGTCCTGTCTTGATTAAAAAAAGTATGTCCACTTTTAGTATCTACATAATTTTTAGTCACGGCATCTTTAAGCTGTGTTGGTTCACTTAAATTTTTAACAGTAGAACCACCCATGTTTAAATGACTTAACATAGTAGAGCTTCCATCTACTTTAACGTAGTTATCATTTAAAAAAGCTAAGCTTACTCCACCTGTAGCTTCCGTTACTTCTTGTTCTCTTCTTCCAAATTTAGATACTGACATTATTATTTTTTATATTTTTTTTTCCTTTAAATCCATTAAATATGATATAACAGGGTATAAATCATGTCCTTTATTTAACTTATCTAAAACAAAAACGCATAAATGGCCACAAATAACAGTATTAGGATCTTGAATTTGATATGAAGAATAATGTATAGGTGACTTAAGATATTTAATTATTTCTAACGGTGGCTGTAATCCGTAACTATCAAAATAATATTTATTTTTTTTATTTTTAAACCAACAAACCCAATGAGTTCCCGGGCCTTTTTTATCATCTAAGTTAAGAATTCCACATTCACGGATATTAGGTTTTTTTGGTAAATTATCTCTAGAATAAACGCCTCTCCATCCTTTTACATCTTTACATACTTCTTGTAAATCATAATTAGATAAAGTTTTATTAGGCGGTAATTTAGAAACTAAAGCTGAAGGTAACTTTAAACCTAGCCCTGGTTGTTCTTTTTTTCTGTCTCTTTGTCTTTGTTTCTTGGCTTTCTGTCTTTCGGCTTCTTTTTTTACACTTTCCATTCCTAACCTCGCGTTTTCTTTTGTTCTTGGCTTACTATGACCCATCCATTCTTGAAAAGGATAATTAGTTTTTTGTAACTCCTGTCTATAAAAAGCCCCTTTAATGTGATGATCTTTATAATCTTTTAAATAATAAGTAACAGGAATAGTATTTTTAACTTCACGTATTTTAAAAATTTCTTTACTCCAATTAGGAGTAAAGGCTTTTTCCCATCCTTCCTTTTTTCTCCTTGGTATCCTTACCTTGTCATCTTCTATAATAATTTCTTTTTGTGTTACAAAATCTAAACTTCCAAAATCAGGAAAAGAATCTTTATAATATTTTGTATAAATTTTTTCTTCATTTTTTTTTAGGCTCGCTTCTTTAGGTGTGTATGTATCGTTGAATTTACGATGTGGAGTGTTATTGTATTCTTCAACTAAACTTTGTAAATGAGATAAATAATTTTTACCTTCATTATCGGTCATCCATCGACCAATCATATCTTTTAAAGTTTTAATAAACCTTTCAGCTATAGAAGCTTTATTTTTACCTTGTGTATGATATAAAACTATATCTTTTAATCTATTCTTTTTATTTTTATTCGCTTCTTCTTCTTGTATATTTGTAGGATCCGGATGTGTCCTGTTTATATGTTGTGTTAATCCACTTTTATTTTTTAAATATTGGCCGCAATAAGGACATTTAAAAGCTGTTTTTTCTTCTGGTTCCCCTTTATCAATAAGAAATTCAAACTCGGCTCCCTCATCTGTCCATAATTTATCCGGCTTTCTATTAGAAGATTTAAAAATATCTTTAAACTCTCGAGCTACAGTATCAACTTTTTTATCGGGTATTTCCCGTACCCAAGCATACCTACTAAAAACATCTAACACAATTAAAAAAATATTTAAATTATCCTGTTGTTTTTCTGAAGCGGTTAACCTTGGTTTTTCTTCTTCATTATCAATAATAGCTTTTTTCTTAGGCATAAACATCAAGTCGGCCGTCCATGTCTCATCGATGCCTCCTACTTTTACTTTACGTGTGGGAAATAAACGCCTTAAAGGTCGGTGAAGCTCAGATGAAAGAGGCTTAATTTCACCCTCTAATAACAGCTTTTTTTTTTACCTGTCCCTTCTTGACCCATGCCGAATCTTTTTTTAGTACCAATAATACGACTTACAACTCCACGTTCAACCTTTTCTCTTAAAGTTGGATTATAAATACCTTTCATTTCACGTAACATTTCCATATCACATAAATTATTTCTAGTTTTAGTGTCACTATGTTTTAAATAACATATGTCATGATGCATAGCCGCTTTATCAATACGATTAATAGGTTTACTCCAGGCTTTAGGTGTAAGATCTGGATTAAGCCTTTTATTAAGTTTTGTACCTGGACCTGTGAAGTTATGCCCCGGTAAGTGCATTTCAACGGGTAAAGTATTTATCATTTTATTTAATATTGATCCTCCACTTTTACTTTTACTTTTACCCGGTTGAAACTGGGCTTTTTTACTTCCACAAATAACGCATGAACCCTTTAAAATAGTTCTGTTATTCTTTGTTGTTTCTTCCTTTAAGTCTTTTGTTCCTGTAGTTTTTTTACATTTAACACAATATATATTTTTATTCATACTTTATTTTAAAATAAAAATATCATAAGTTAAATTATTAATATGGATATTCAGAATTTAGCTTTTAACCCAATGACAAAAAACAGGAGAAATAACCCTATGTTTCCTAAAAGTATAAGAGGATTAATAATAGGTGATTCTGGTTGTGGCAAAACTACACTTCTTTTAAATCTTTTACTTAGACCTGGGTGGTTAGATTACAATAAACTTTATATTTTCGGTAAAAGTTTATTACAACAGCCAGAATATATTTTAATGAAGGAAGCTTTTGAAAATGACTTAACAAAAGAAGCCGTTTATAAACTTTTTTCTCAAATGGAAAATATTGATACTGAGAAAATTAAACCTTCTGACTTTTACGATGAATTAAAACAAAAGTTTAAAAAAGGAGAAAAAATTACCCCTTGTTTCCAAGAGGATGGATCAGAAATACCAGACCCGAAAGACTTGAATCCCAAAGATAAAAATTTAATAGTTTTTGATGATCTATTAAAAGAAAAACAAGATATACCCGAAAAATACTATACAAGAGGTAGGCATAATAATACTGATTGTTTTTATCTTTCTCAATCTTTTTTTGATTTACCGAGACGTACGATTAGAGGTAACACTAATTTTTTAATTCTTTTCAATCTTAATGAAAGGGACGTGTATAATATTTATAATGATCTGGCCTCTCGAGATATGACATTAGAAGAATTTAAAAATTTTTGTTATTCATGTTGGAGTAAGCCATATGGCTTCGCTGTTATTGATAGGAGTAGTAATAGAGATAAAGGCAAGTATAGATGTGGCTTTGATGTATTTTATTATCCTTCTCAACATCAGTATTTTTAAATATTCTATGTTGAATATTTAAAAAAATGAGTGAAATATACGAGGGCTAAACATAAACTTTAAAAATGTTATTTATTTATTTATATTTTTTATTCGCTTAAGAGATTTAAGCTGTCCTCCTTAAGTTGAGTAAAAATGGATTCTTCGTACTCGTCGTCTTCGTCAATATCAGAACTAGAATAACCGTTAACTAGGACATTTAAAACTTTTATTGTTAAGCCACTATGGGTAGTTTGAAGTCTACCTCCGACTTGACTTTCTTTTCTCCATAGACCGGTAACCTTCAAAGTATAAACACCATTAGTTATTTTATCAAACTGAAAGTCGGCATTCTTAAGTGGTTTAACTATCCTTTTATTTTCTTTATCTTTTTCTACTGTTGAAAAGAAAGAAGAGTTAAACTTTTCAAGATCTATTTTACATTTTACATATCCTTTATCTTTGTAACTTTCTAATACAACATCAATCTGGTATTGATCATTAACCAAGTTTGCGTACTCCGGGTCAAGTCTATTATACAACCCATTTAAAAATTGTTCAAACATGTCGTTTAACTCAATATTTATATATTTGTTACTTCCAAAAGTCACCAGTGTTGGTTGTTCTTCCAGAGTACAAGATATAATATTTGTAAATACGCCACTTTTACCGTTTTGTCTAATATCAGAAAAATAAATTTTATCTGTTTTCTTTTCACCCTTAATGGCATTTTCAGGTCCAAGTGTTAAAGTAGGAGGAATAAGAGGTGAAGGTTGATTATCACCTGACTCCTCCTTCTTTTTCATCTTTGCTTCTGTATTTTGAGTTTTCGGCATTATAAATATTATTTTTTATATAAATAATAATTACTTAACTTAAAAAAATGATTCAGAATTATAATTTTGTTATAAAAAATAATATTGTACGTATGATAAAAACTAATAAAACGCAAGAAAAAGCCCGTATTACCCCCTGTATAAAAGAAATTTCAAAATCAGCTTTAAACGGTTATTTTAAACAAGTGAATTTTAAATCTATTAAAGATTTTAAAACTTTAAGTCTTGAATCTCATTTAGCGAGATATAAAACATCTATTTTAAATTCTTTATCTAAAAATCCAGGAACAAAAGCTATTTTAAGTGTTACTGTTTTAATGAGAAATGCTGAACAAACAAAAAAATTTTATTTTAACTCAAGACCTAATATTATTTATCAATGGAATAATAAACATAAAGTTTTAATGAACATGATAACTGAAGTTTTAAATGATTTTTATAAAAAAGATTATGAAGGATCGGGTTGGTCTTTTGTATGCTTCCAAAGTGTAAACGTTAATTATGGTAAGTATACCCCCTTTAAGGGTGGATGTGGGATTAATAAACTCCCGAAGTGGGTTATACTTAAACATGCTACAGTTTTTATTATTAGTGGTGATGATAAATGTTTTTATTGGTGTATTCTTAGACACTTTAACCCGAAAGATAAAGATAAAGGAAGAGTAACAAAAGAAATGAGAAAAATTTTAAAAGAAGAACCGAATAAATACGCCGACTTTACAGGAATTAATTATCCGACTTCAGCTGAAGATTTATTAAAATTTCAAAATAAAAATCCTCATATTCACTTAATTATTTATGGTGTTGATGAATGGAGTAAAAGAACACCGGTTATTTTTGATGGTGAAACAAACGGAATTAAAATAAAACTTTTATATTACGATAACCACTATTACTATATTACCGATTTATCACGTTTAATCTCTTCTCAATTATCAAACTCTAATGGTAAAATTTATTTTTGTTACAAATGTCAGCGATCATTCAAAAAAGAAGAAGTATTAATAAAACATGAGAAAGAATGTAACGATACAACATTACTTAATTTACCTGAAGAAGGAACCTTAAGCTCATTTTTAGAATTCCAAGAGAAAACCGAGAGTAAACCTAGTATTACTGCATATTTCGATTTTGAAAGTTTTTTAATAAAATGTAATGATGAAGAAGGAAAAATAATTAATAAACACGTCCCATCGGCTTTCTGTTTTTTTATCGTATCTTCAGATGAAAATATTTATAAATCTAAAAAAGTATCATTCGTAATGGAAAAAGAAAAACAAGATACAGCCGGTATCTTTGTTTATGCTCTAATGTCAGAAATACAAAAAGCTTTATTAAAATTTTTTGAAAAAGGAATTAAAACAACTATGACACCTGTGTTGTGTCATAACTCAAGTGGTTATGATACTCACCTTTTTATTCTTAAACTGGCTGAATATAGCGGCCATCTTTCAATATTACCTTCTACTGAAGAAAAATATATTAGTTTTTCGAAATATACTTTTATATCGGGTAAGAAACATGAAATACGATTTTTAGATGGTTATAAATTTTTAAGCGCTTCTTTATCATCACTAGTAGAAGACACAGAAAAAAATAACTTTTTTTATACTTCACGTTTATTTCCTGATGTATCATTAGATATTTTAACTAGTAAAGGTTTTTATCCTTATTCATTTATGGATAGTTTAGAAAAAACTAAACTTTTATCATTACCACCTAAAGAAGCTTTTTATAATGATTTAAGAAAAGAAGAAATAAAAGATGAACACTACGAACACGCGAAAAGAGCATGGGAAGCTTTTAATTGTAAAACTTTAAATGATTATCAATTAAAATATTGTGAACTTGACGTTTTATTATTAGCTGATGTATGCGAGAATTTTAGAAAACTTAATATTAAAACATATGGTATTGATCCTTTAGTTTACGGTTACACTTTACCTGGGGCTTCTTGGTCAAATATGTTAAAATTCACTGAACAAAAGTTAAGTCTTATTACTGATCGTGAAATTTACCAAGACTTCGAAAAAGGAATAAGAGGTGGAGTCTCCATGTGTGTTAAAAGATACGCAAAAGCCAATAATAAATATTTAAGCGATTATGACTCATCAAAGATAAGTAATTTTATTTTATACATCGATAAAAATAATTTATATGGAGAGGCGATGAGCGAACCTTTACCATATGCTATTGAAAGAAAATTAAAGAAGGCTGAATTTTCAAACTGGCGTAATATTCCATGTGCTTTAATCTGTGATCTTGAAATACCAGAAGATAAAAAAGAATATTTAAAAGATTTCCCACCGTGTCCCGAACATTTAAAAATTAATGGAGTTGAAAAGTTGGTACCAAATTTAAAAGATAAAAAGGAATATATGGTTTATTCACGATTATTAAAATATTACGAAAAGTTGGGAGTTAAAATAATTAAAATTCACCGTGGTTATGTTTTTAAAGAGTCGGCATGGTTAGAGCCTTATATTACTAATAATACAAAAAAGAGAAGTGAAGCTCAAGAAAAAAGTAAACAAGATTATTTTAAAATGTCTATAAATAGTATATATGGAAAAACTATCGAAAATCCACGTAAACGTTCTAATGTAGAAATCATTAATAGTATTGAAAGAGCCCAAAAATTATTGAAAAGTCCTGAATATACAGGATTTAAAATGTTTAACTCAAATCTAGTATCGGTAACTAAGAAAAAAACTATGGTTAACGCTAATAAACCAATATTTATCGGTTTTTGTGTATTAGAAGTATCTAAATTAAAAATGTATGAGTTATATTACGATTATTTAAAACCTAAATTTGGCGAACGTTTACAATTATTATATACTGATACTGACAGTTTTATTTTAGATATTGAAAGTAACGATATTTATAAAGAGTTAAAATGTGATTTAGACGTGTGTTTTGATACTTGGAAATATCCCACTTCTCATCCTTTACATAGTATAAAGAATAAAAATAAACTCGGATTTTTCAAAGATGAAACGAAAGGTAACCCAATAAAAGAATATATTTCTACTTGTGCTAAATCATACGCTATAAGAGAAGAAAAACAAGATGGTAAAATAGAAGACACATTAAAACTTAAAGGTGTAGTTGAAAGTTGTATTACTAGTGGTGATATTACATTTCAAGATTATAAAAACTGTGTATTTGAACAAAAAGAAAAGACAATAACGTATAAAGGATTTAAAACCAATAATCACGTTATTTATACTGAGAATTTCAATAAAATAGCTTTGAATCCTCAACAAGACGTAAGGTTCGTATTAGAAGATGGTATTAATACTGTGCCTATAGGTTATTATTCATAAAAATAAAAATTAAATATTGTGTTAAATATTTAATTTTTTTTATTTTATTTTTTATTCTGGCGCTTAATTATTAATATTTAATTTTTTTTCTCTTTCTTTTTCTACACGATAAAAACAAAAATAAACTCTGTTTAAATACCTACGATGACTCAACCTTTTATTTCTAACCACCTCTTCTATTGTTAAATATTTTAACTCTTTTTCTAAAAATGTATCATATAAAATGTTTTCTTTCTCTGTTTTTAAAAAATATTTTTTTTCGTGTTCTGCGTATCTTTTTATTTCTTCTTTAACATTTTCAAGTATTTCTTTATTTTTTTCAGTAGCTAAAACATTAATTAAATTACTCATCGTATTTATTATTATTATATTATATAATATTTTATAATATTTTCAAAATTTATTTTACCCCCATACCCCCGTAAAAAACCAGAAAGAGAGGACAAATGGGAGTTCTGATGCAAAATTAAAATACGCACGCATAATTAAATTAAACGGACGCGTAAATAATTTTTTATTAAACTTTTATATGTTTAAGATAGTTAATTATGTTTTTTATGTTTTTTATTTTTGGTTGGGTGTATCTGATTTATCAAGATTCGCCCTCAGACATGCTTCGTTTAACTTCGGCTTCGGCTTCGCCTTTGCCTTCGCCTTTGCCTTCGCCTTCGCCTTCGTTTCACTTCTTTTCTTTGTCGCTCTCTAAATATCATTTATGCTTCGCTTAACTTCTACTTCTACTTCTACTCTTCTCCTCTCATCTATCATTCATTAATCATGACAGCTGACAAAACCATAAAACCCATAAAACAGGATAACTAAGGGAACCATAAAAACAGGATAACTAAGGGAACCATAAAACAGGATAACTAAGGGAAGCATAAAACAGGCTGACCATGGCTGGTGTGTTGTGTGGCTGGAGTGTAGGTGCGGTGGAGGTGAAGTGGGAGTGCAGCGTGGGTGCGGGTGCAGTGTGCAGTAGTGTGAGCATTAAAAAAAAATTTATTTTTTTTTATTTTTTATAATAAAAGGGAATAAAAAATTTTGAGATAAAAAGAATAAAATTTTTTATGGTTTAAAATGTTAAATGGTTGAATTGTATATGAGGCGAAATGTGAAGTTGAATTATAACTCCGCAAATTTAACGGGAAAAAGGGGTTTTTAACAACTCAGCAGGGTTTTATAATGAACCATGAATTAAAGAGCGGGGATGAAAAGAAGCGGAGATTAGGGAAAATTGGGGGGTTTTGTTTAATTTAATTATGCGTGCGTATTTTAATTTTGCATCGGAACTCCCATTTGTCCTCTCTCCCAGGGGCATCATATGAACAAACTTGGTAGAGGTCCACTAGGAGATGCTACATGCCAAATATCAAAGCTCTATGCCTTTAAGTTTCAGAGAAGATTTTTAAAGTTTTCCTTCTTTGTTACTATGCTCAAACTTGTGACCCCTGGGGCGGGGCCAATTTTGACCCCAGGGGCATCATATGAACAAACTTGGTAGAGGTCCACTAGGAGATGCTACATACCAAGTATCAAAGCTCTGCTCCTTCTAGTTTCAGAGAAGAAGATTTTCAAAGATTTTGCTTTTTTTTCCTTTTTGTTGCCATGGCAACCAGAGTTGTGGGTGGAATTTAATTCTTTGAACAATTTTGGTAGAGCTTCACCCAAGGAACATCCCTGCCAAGTTTCATCAAGATTGGCCCAGTGGTTTAGGAGAAGAAGATGTTTAAAGAAATTGTTGACGGACGACAGACGACGGACGCCAGACATAGGGCGATCATAATAGTTCACCTTTAGCACGTTGTGCTAAGGTGAGCTAAAAAACCATCAGCCAACAGAAGTCCACAGAAAAAAAAATGTTCTCACATTTTACCTATTACCAATATGACTACAATCCTACAGTAGATAGCTCTGAAAACGCAATGGGAAAAATGGATGATTCGCTTATCTCTTTACCTGACAGCAAAAATTATTTGAAAGCATTTGCAGATAACAAATTTAATGTAGGCCAAATTGTGAGAATTGTCTCTGAAAGGATTGATAAAGGAGAACCTGCTCAAACCAAGTGAAGTGCTTTTTTTACAGTGATTTTCTTTCTCACTTGCTCAAGACATCATACTTTCCTATACCCACTTTCCTTTCTGCCAGTTTTTTTTGTTGGTATGTCTATAAACAGACATATGGTAATGGGTTAGGTAGATTATACCAACCCCTTACTAAATACTCCTGACTGAGCAACCCTGAGGATGAAGGCTTTTGAAAACATTGTAGGGAAGGAGAGAAAATGCTGGTAACCAGCATTTTCTCCTTTTCCGACAGTGTTTTCTGCCCTTCCAACAACATATTTCAATTTCTGAGTAACCTTCATACTGCCATCTGCAAATGCTTTGAATTTTGACAAGTCAAAATATTTCTTTTTTTTTTTTTGCTAAAGGGTCAAAATTATTATTTTTGGCAATTTGGGCGCATTGTTTATCTACATACAGCAAAGTCAGCTTGATGCAGGTTGTTACAGGACTCGTCCTTTTTAAGCTGTATTTCTGCAGGGATATGGGTTTCCAGACTGTCAAGATTACAGAAGACTGAGGGCCTAGTCCTACCCCCGGGCCAATTAAGAACCGAAGGCTGTCGCTGTGCCAGACTACCACATGATACCTGACTATCGTACATCTGTTTGTTGGAAATATCTATGATGTCTTCATGCTGTGAAAGATACAATCCTGTATGTCAAAAAAATGTCTGTCTTCTATCAAAATAATCATTTTGTTAGCTATTAACCCCTAAGCTACTAAGCATGTCTTACTGACCTTTTGCGGACTGCACACAACACGCAGTCTGATCTTGGATCTACACTGTCCAATATGGAGATATCTTTCAACAACAAAAAAATACTTTTGAAATGGCAAATTTGGCTTTATATTTTCAGCTTGAAAATTTTAATTCACAAATTTAGCAGGATAGGGGTTAAAAAAAAAGACAACTTTGAGAAAATAGATGTGAAATATAAGGATTCAATGTGAATGATGCTTTAACACTTTGCTATACAAAAAAAAGTTCTGACTTATCAATTTCAAAGCTTCAAATTTGATATGTCTCAAATGATGGGATATATCTTTAAAAGGATTGTGGAAAAAAAGTAGAAAATGCTGTGTACCATCTTTCAAACTTTCTAACTTAACCCTTACCCTGCTTAAAAACTTGAATAAAACTTGCAAGGCAAATAATGTTCTTTCAAACTTATGTTTTGGTGAAAAATATCTCCTTGTCAGACAGTGTAGATCCAAGATCAGACTGCACATTCTGTGCAGTCTGATCTTGATCTACCCTGTCAGCAAGTCGCCCTAAGCAGCTTCAGGGTTAGCAAGTCGCAACATGGTGCAATTGAGACAAAGCAGACCAAAACAATGAAAGTGCCCGACTAAGGCACCTAGTGCAGACAAAAACTCAACCATCCGACATTTCCACAGAAATGCTCTAGCCCAAGCTGATAGATCAACACATATACCCAAACATTCTGACCATCTCACTAAGCATCCTTTCACCCTTTACCACACAGCACCGTGTTTAAACAACACTGGGAAAGACAGCTGTTGAGAATAATGTTGAGAATATTGTTAGAGATGGAGAAATGCTCCTCAGCAGCATTTTCTTCATTTCCCACCAGCATTAATATATCATGAAACTTCAGCTAATTTGAATAAATGTTGAAATTGTTGACTGCATATGCTTTCAATTTAGAACAGTATAAAAGTTTTTGTCTTAGAAAAGGTTGAGGGAAAAGCTTATGCAAGTCATAATGTTGCTTGACAAAATCAACTTACCACTCTATACTGAACAGTAAGATTCACCGCAATATCTAGAAATGAACTCATCAGTGGTGTGCCAAGTCCCATTCTCTCGGCTGTTTTATTCATGACATGTGGATTTAATTGCTTCATATCTCCTAACATCACCACTTGGTCTACAGTCTTATGCATGATTATGGGTATCATTGTTTCCGGCTCTGTACAGGCATTAGCATCGTCTATAATAACCTGCAGAAAAAGGTGCAAAACCTAAGTACTTTTTGTTTGTTTGTTAGAATGGTGTTGTGTACAGTTTATTCAGCTGTGCTTCAGTCATATTATGTTGAAAGGTCACTTAACTCTTTACCACACAGTCCCGATTTTTAACGACCCTGAGGAAGAAGGCTTTAGAAAACATTGTGGGAAAAGGAGAAAATGCTGGTGACCAGCATTTTCTCCTTTTCTCACAATGTTTTCTAATCTATCAAGGACAGATTTCATCATTTGGGCTACCTTTGTCATCTGCAAATGCTTTCAATTTGGACCAGTCTAAAATTTTGTTGTTTGGTAAAAAGTTAACCGATTACCAGATGACAAAATTTGCCCAAATTGAAAGTATATGCAGATGACAAATTAGATGAAACTCAAATAACTGGATTTGTCTTCCACAGAGTAGAAAACATTGTGGGAAAAGAAGAAAATGCCAGTTATTAGCATTTTCTGCTTTCCTCACAATGTTTGCAAAATCCATCTTTCTTGGGGTTGCTATAATTCGAGATCATGTGGTAAAGGGTTAATCAGGCCTTTCCCAGATGTTACCAAATCTAAGCTTGGACTCTGCAGCTGGGAGAGAACCAGGGTTTCCTGATTACAAATGCAAGGCCCTTCTCTGCTTATACTCACCCCAAATTCTACATAAAGTTACATCAGTATTACCATTGCCTTACAACAGCCACCTACATTATCTCAAAAATCAGCATTTTTCCAGGAAATAGTTTTCAGTCTGTGGGAAGTCTTTCTTAGCACTGGATTGTCCTGGAAGATTACATAGGAGGTGTTAAGCCAAACATACACAAAACATACATGTTTCTTTTTCACTTGTACGGTGGTATCCAAAGATGGCTGAGAACTAACCTGTCGAACGTTCGTATTATTGTATAGTTTGGGCAGACCACTTGTTGAGCAGGTACATACAATAATTTCAGCTTCCTTTAGAAGCGTGCTTTCAGCTAATAACGTCTGGTTCTGGTACTCATCCAACTGATCGTCAGTGACATCCTCAGAATACAAAGAAAATAGGTCGTCAAATTCCTGAAATTAAAATGGATGCAATCAATACATCTGTAAGCCATTGATATCAAACTGTCACATTGACAAATCCAACAACTAACCTATAGTTCACACAGATCCCCACATACTGAGAAAAATACACTGTGGAGATACTCTGCAGCATGGGAAAAGAAACAAAGATTCCTGTAGAGATACTCTGCAGCATGGGAAAAGAAACAAAGATTCTATCAGAAATTTAAAAACAAGAACATCAAATGCAAGTGCCAATGCCCAGCTGCAGTTGCTTTTTGCGACAATTCTGAATAACAAAAGGGGCATAACTGTCACAAACACAAAAATATTTTGGTTACTTGCCCTTGTTGTGTGGATTCTCCCTTTGATGGCTAACAACCAGTCCAAGTTTGAAGTATATACTTTCAGTAATAACAGAGATATTATGAAACGTCAAGGTTTTGCACCATGATGACGCAAAGCTATGACAATACCTTGATGTTTTCTTTAAAAAAAAAAAAAAAAGAACAGCTAAAAATAACCAAAAACTAGAACTGAAGCAAAGCCCTCCCACCAGCACCTTGTCTCTGAAGCAGCACAATCAGAGAAAAAAAAAGTTCACCTGTGACCTTTACCTTTGACCCATATGACCCCAAAACAATAGAGCACATCCCTGGGTCATGAGGAACACTTGTATAAAGTTTCAGGGCCCTAGGTCAAATGGCTTTTAAATTTGAGCATGGAGACAAAAAAAAGATGGACAAATTGAGGGATGGACAGATTTGATAGGGTGTCAGAGACAACACAACTTCAAAAAAAAATTTCTAGTACTTACTGTAAGAGATTTACTACATGGAAATCCTAAACTTCGTGCTAGAGTATGGAGCGATGCCGAGGAATAATTACTTATCACCGAGTCAGACTGAAATAGGTTAGAAGTGGACATATCTCTAGGATGGGGATGGACAATAGACTCAATCTCATTACTATACACTCTTACGACTCGTAGACGGTTGTTCCTCAGCTTGGACAAGTTATCTGTAAAGACATATACATAAATACACTTTAACTCTCTCCTACACAATCTCATGTTATGACCCTGAAAACTATTGCTTTTGAAAGCATTGTAGGAAAAGGAATAAATAATAGTAGCCACCATTTCCTCATTTTTGAAGTATATTTTCTCCTATTTTTAGATACAAATCCAATCATTAGAAGCACAATTTATAATTATTTTTAATTATTTTTGCAAATGCTTACAGACTTGCAGACTGTAGTTAAAAAAAAATGTTGTGTGAAAGGGAGTTACATTCCCTCCCTTGAATGAGTCTTTGTCTTGCAGCAGACCTTTCTTAAGACACAGTGTTAAGAAGAAATAGCTTGTAAAGAGTGGTTTCTCCTGTAGTGAGAATGTTTTCAAATGTATTTAACCCTTCACCAGATGACAAAATTTTAGCCTTGTCCAAATTGAAAGCATTTGCAGATGCCAATTTCAGTGAGGCTCAAATGATGCAATTTTTCTTTGATAGGGTAGAAAGCATTGTAGGAAAACGAGAAAATGCTGGTTACCAGCATTTTCTCCTTTTCCCACAATGTTTTCAAAAAGACTTCTTTCCTAGGTCATTAAAAGTTGGCATTGTGTGGTAAAAGGTTAAGGAATGAAGAGAATTTTTTTGTTTTCATGGCGATATGAAAACAAAAAAACTTAATCACACTGTATGTATTCACAAAAAGTGGGATTAAGTATTTTGTTTTCATACCTCATGGAAAACAAAAAAATTCTCTTCATTCCCTATACACTCAGTATCACAGACAACAAATACACACAAATATAATACTAACTGCATTTTTATTGTAAATCCAATATTGCACTTTCCAATGCCCATTTCATTGGTATTTTTCAAAGTGTATGAAAAACTGCTTGTTCATGACATTAAATGTGTAATTCATGATGTCCTCATAGCATTGAACACTGAAGATTTTGTAGATCTATAACTAGAAGTTTAGTAAGTAGGTTGAAAACTGAACTTTGCACTCTGTATAAAAGTAGAAGGAAAAACATGAAATCTCCTATATATATTCGTTTACATCTGTTTGATGGCAAAAGTAGTTCTGACACGGCATGAATTTTTTTTATTCATGAAAACAACTTATGTTGAATTACTAACCCTTTACCAAAGGAAAATTCTAGACTTGTCTGAACTGAAAGCATTTGCAGACGACAAAAATAAAAGTGACAAAAAAAAAAAAAACGAAAATAATTTTTGGAAGGTCAGAAAAAACTGTAGGAAAAGGAGAAAATACTAGTAACCAGCATTTTCTCCTTTTCCCACAATGTTTTCAAAAGACTTCTTTTGCAGGGTCATTAAAGCTCGGGATTGTGTGGTAAAGAGTTAAAGTAACAAACCTAAATTGATGCTGATTACTTATCAGAAGTAAAAAGTGTTCTATGAATACACTGAAACATGCATTGTAACTCTTGTCAGAAAAGCGCTTGTTTCTGTGACCCTGAAGAAGATACCTGTTGAAAACATTGTGAAAAAAGAAGAAAATGCTGGTAACCAGCATTTTTTTCCAAAATGTTTTTCAATCTTTCACTGATAAATCCCCTAATCTAAGCCAAGTTTAATTTGTCGTCTGCAAACGCTTTCAATGTGGACCAGTCTAAAATTTTACTGTCTTGTAAAGAGTTAAACAAGCTCACCCATTATTACATCCACAGCTGATTCTGTTGACCCGCACAACAGTACCTGGCCTGTACTATGTCTCTGTTTTCTATTGCGTAAATACATCATGTACACCAGTTTAACTGCTAGCTGAGATTTTCCAGTAGCTACCGCACCATGCACGACTGTAAATTGCTGATGTATAGCCTGCAACAAGGCATCTTCTTGTTGCTTATTAGGGTTTGGCAGAATATCATGGGCTGCTTGAAGAAGTTCTTTGCCGTCAGAATATAGCACTAAAACACAAAAGGAAAGAAATAAAGTTGTATACTTCCTTTATTTGTTTATTTAACTCTTTACCAAACGACAAAATTTTAGACTTGTCTAAATTGAAAGGATTTGCAGACGACGAAAAAAATGTGATTAAAAATTTGAAATTTGTGTTGGGAAGAGTAGAAAACATTATGGGAAAAGGAGAAAATGCTGGTTACCAGCATTTTCTCCTTTTCCCATGATATTTTCAAAAGGCTTCTTTCTCAAGGTCATTAAAAGTCGGGATTGTGTGGTAATGAGTTAACCCTTTACCACACAATCCCGAGTTCTAATGACCCTAAAAGAGAAGCCTTTTGAAAACAATGTGGGAAAAGGAGAAAATGCTGGTTACCAGCATTTTCTCCTTTTCCCACAATGTTTTCTACCCTATGAAATACATATAATCCCCATTTAAGCTACATTGAACTTGTCTTCTGCAAAAGCATTCATTTTGGTCTGTTCCAAAACTTTGTCATTTGGTACAGAGTTAAATGGTCTTTCACTGCTACTATAACCAATATTCAAGTCTTATCACAACAATAGCTGTTTGTAACCTTCAAGGTGTCTTCAAAAGGAAAATGAGAAAGAGCCATCAATCTTTGCAGCACACTAAGTATCCATTACAAGTCTTGCTTGCCATTTTCAACAAACTGTCAACAATACAATGGATTTTACCAACAGAAAACTGACGAAAGCTTGACTGTACTTTTGATGATCAAGTCCAGTCCTAAAATAACTGTATGACATCAGATGGCTGTTCTTGGAAGCAAGAATTACAATTTAATGTTAAATACTTGTGTTGATTGCTTCAGACTGTACAGAAAATAATTTTTGATCTATAGTGTCTTTTTTTTTAAATCCCAGCTAAAACTAACAGAAATTTAACTCTTAACGAGATGACAAAATTTTAGATTTGCCCAAATTGTGAGAATTTTGTAGATGGCAATTAATATATGTCTTGAGTGGACTTACTTTGGAAAGGATATAAAATATTGCTGGAAAAGTTATTTTTCGAAAATGTTTTCAAAAGCTTTCTTCCTCTGGGAAAACAGGATTTTCTGTTCTACTGCCTAAATAGGCCCTGTTTCAGTTACTTCCTGTCTCAGTTTCATTTACTTCCTGTCTCTGGGTAAGTATGAAAAACACCAATTAGGCTGTAAATACAATACCAAGGCACATAATCCATATATAGAATATTTGTTTTTTTCAGTGATAGATCGAAATTTCTTTCATCAAGTGAACATCATTGGTAATATATTCATGAATGGCACAGCCATGAGTGACTATATCGCTGTATGGTGTTCTTGAGATGAAAAAATTTCAATCTTTTGCCAAAAAAAACCCCCCAAGTATTCTATTTATTTAATGCTTCTAACCCCATCTCTGTTGGGACTTGTGGAGTACAGGCCAGCTCTTGGTATTTCTGTACTAGTGAGTTTATCAATCGGTAAATTCACTGGTTGAAACGGTGAAATTATCAAACCATAGTCCACCACTATTTCTCGATAAACTACTGAAAAGCATGAAATAAAAATCAACTACTTACCATTTCTACCATCCACATCTCGAAGTATGATACTTTTAGCAAGCCTAGAAGAGTCTGTAAGTGACAGTTGTGCACACAAGATATTCCTGAAGAATATGTAGATAAAAATAATGAGGTCATAATATGCATTTAATCCTTTAACTCTTTGCCACACAATCCTGAGTTTTAACAACCCTGAGAAAGGCTTTTGACCCTTTACCACACGAGAAAAATTCAGACTGGTCCAAATTGAAAGCATTTGCAGATGACAATTCCAGTGTGGTTCAAATGGTGCAATTTTCCTTTGATAGGGTAGAAAACATTGTGGGAAAAGGAGAAAATGCTGGTTACCAGCATTTTCTACTTTTCCCATAATGTTTTCAAAGGGCTTCTTTCCCAAAATGTTTACAACTCTTTCATAGGCAGAAATCATTAGTTAAGCTACATTTAATGTGTTGTCTGCAAATACTTTCTTTAATGAGCCTGAAAGAGGTATTTCAAAAATATTGTGGGAAAAGGAGAAAACACTGGCAACCAGCATTTTCTCCTTTTTCAACAATGTTTCCTACTCTGTCATAGATAGAAATCATTAGTTAAGCTACATTTGTCATCTGCAAATGCTTTTAATTTGGATCAGTCTAAAATTTGTTGTGTGGTAAAGTTAACAAACGGCAAAATATTGGACTTGTCTAAATCCAAAGCATTTGCAGAAAACAAATGAAATGTAGCTCAACTGGTGGTGTTTGTCTGTGAAAGGATAAAAACATTGTGGGAAAAGGAGAAAATGCTGGTTACCAGCATTTTCTCCTTCTCCCACAATGTTTTTAAGAGGCTTGTTCCACAAGGTGGTTAAAATGCAGGTCTGTTTGGTAATGGGTTATACCTCTACTCACAGGCAACATACCATTCAATTTCCAGTTCAGTTTTTCTTTCATCCTGCAGGAAAAAGAGTTCCATTCCTGAGCAAGGTTTAACTCTTTACCCGAGAACTAAATTTTGGGCTTACAAGGCTGTTTTTAAGAATCACACTGCTTCAGAGACAGAAAGGAAAAGGATGACACAAGATAAAAGACGAACTACCAGTAATTAACCCTTTACCACACAATCCCAAGTTTCATTGACCCGAGACAGAAGCTGTTTGAAAACTAGCATTTCCTCCTTTTCCCACAATATTTTCTACCCAATCATAGACAAATTCCATCATTTCAACCACATTTGTCATCTGCAAATGCTGTCAATTTGGATAAATCTGAAATTTTGTCATTGGGTAAAGTTTTTTAAACCTTTGGTAAAGTTTTTTAAACCTTTGATTATAAATAACTTCTTTAGATTCATATCTAAACACAAGAGATGGAGACATACCTGTCTACCTCTGTCCTTTCCATGAGTTCAATGGTGCAAGGATGTTTTTGAATATGTTCCAGTGGCAGTGGCACATCACTCTGTACCAACAGTAACTTGAAAGTCATCATTTTGTTCTCAACTGCTACACTGATAACTTTACCATGCCCAACCCATGTTATCGGGGATCCATTGTTAAGTACAACACCAACGGATTCATCTAAAGCAGGATCAGACGGAATAAAAATGTTACTGTATCGAATGCAGATAAAGTCAGAGAAATATGCTTGATAGTGGACTGTGTTAGCTGGATGCTGGAGTTGTTTTAGCTGGTTCTCTGAGTCTACTTTAATTCTTCTATGTGTCATAAAACTTAGGGGAACTGAAAAATGTGCAGCTTTTCCTAGGTTGGACTGAACTTCGTCCTTCCATGTCAAACTAATATTCTGTATGGTCATGTGGCCATTGCTAGACACTGATCTAGAGGCAGCTTCCATTTCTGTAAGAGTGGACCAGGCTTTCAGGTATGATGCTATATCAGAACTCATTACAAGAGCAGATGTATCAGTCATACTGTCAACATCTGTAAAACATGTCTGAGGATCCTGTCTGTGCTGTAGACATACATCAAGGTGCGGGGTTAGGTTAAGTAGTTGAATGTATGGTGATAAAATACCATTGGTCACTCTAGCTGACATCTGAACTTGCAACACTTGACAGCCATGAATTTCAAGACTAAACTCAGCAATTTTTCTCTGCTTCTCATGTAAAAAGGCTTCAGAAGTAACCTCTTCCAGGAAACCTCCATCAGCACCTGGGATGACAACCTCTTTCCTAACAATTTCTAGGGCCTGTCGTAATTTCATGAATCTAGACTCCTCATTTTGTTCTCTGATTGCTATCAATAGCCTCTGCCATTGAAACGCTGGAATCTTATAAATAAACCTATCTGGATTTAATTCCCCATGACTGCCACCTACTGGTTTTTCGGTCTGAAGAACAGCCAAATCATAAATTCTCTCTCTCCATTTTAAGGTCAGGCTTCCATCATGCTGATTACTAAAATACTGCCATGTCCCAAGGTTTGACAAGTCCAGCTGAACACATGACACAGTAGGTAGAGCGGCAACACAAAGAGTTACATTTTCTGGTGAAATACCCTCTATTACTGCCTGTAAGGTCAATGGGTGTGATAACAAGGCAGAACTTAAATGAAGGCAGAATACTTGTTCCTCATACTTTTGTCTCTCTACACAAGAATTAGAATAATGTTCGCAAATCAAATCTACTTCTTTCTGAGTATACGGACAGGTCCTTCTCTCTATACACGCAATTAACATTCTCTGAACAACAATATCAATAAAGCGAGATAGTGGTTGGGTGCAGTGGGTGTATACAGACTTATTTAACGAATAATGTGACCTAATGTCTTCCATGACATTGGCACTGCTTGTTAACTTTGGCATATCTTGAATCCTCTCTAACTTCATCAAAGCCACAGCTAACTGTGGATGATTCTCAGCTGCTACAATGGCATTCTGCATGTAACCAAAGTCTCTTTGAGAGACGGCATTTAACAGAGTGTCCCAGGTACCAGCAAGCACCTCCGTGTAATCTCGTTTAGGCATATTGGACTGTCTCACATACTTGACTGTATGTGTACATGCCAGACAGCACCTACATGTCTCGAGGATAGACGGGTCTAAGAACGGCTTAGTGAGGGCAATTGAATTGATAGCATCTGCAGCATGCTCCTGTTTCCATTTGTTTAACAATGATTCCTGGGGTGGAGTCTGTACACAGAGGGGTGTAGCTAACCTAAACCTGCTGAAGATGATTGAGGCTATATGGTATTCGGTCATTATCACTAACTCCTGGACCAACTGTTGAGACAAGGGAGAGATCTTCTCATGGTAATTTTCCTGGTAGGAAGCAGCATTGCCAAGTCTCTCTTTCCTCCAGATCTGAGAAAACTCAAAAAGTACAAACACACAACTTTTCAAATAATCTTGATGTGCATTAGGATCATGGAGAGCTTCTTCTGCTTCTTTGAATGTGAACCTCTTCTTTACATTAATAACAGTCCTCTGAGCATGTACAGATTTAACCTGTCCTGTTCTCTGGACTGTCATCAGGATAGATATAGCTAATGTATCTTGATTGACCACAAAATTACACAATTGTGAGGACAGTCTGGCAGGAAGTAGTGGGATAGGTTTCCCTCCTTGGGGATACACAGCTGTTGCCCTGTTTAAAGCATCCATATCAGCACTACTATCTTTCAGAATAAATGCAGCAACATCACTAAAATGGACTCCAACAAGGTAGCTATCTTCTCCAACTTCACCAATGCTGAAAGCTCTGTCACTGCTCTCATGGTTAGCTGGGTCAATAGAGAAGCACCACGAGTCTCTTAAATCATCTCTAGCATTCAGCAACTCTGGTGTTAGTTGAAAATCCTCAGGATACATTTGCTGAACTTCAGCACCCACTGCATTATCTTGACTCTTGTCTATCCTGTGCTGAAGATCCAAAATCTCAAGACCTTTACAAACATCAGATCCTACTGGGATAACTCCAACAACTACACATAGGGGAAATCCAATGTTCTTGTCCCATTTGAGAAATTTCACCACAAATAACTTACATGGATCATTTGGAACAATCCTCTCAAAATGGCTGAATCTAATTTGTGCTGACTTAGCGAATTTATAAACTGTAACATTATCTGCTTTGTTTTCATGAAGTAAGGTTTCAGTAGTAAGGTTGAACATGGGTGCCAGACTGCTATCCAATGGTACCATTATACTACTTGTGTCACCCACTTGACATACAATGTATCTATTCCACAAATCTACAGCCCTTTTCAGTATGCCAACAACTTTACCATACGCTTCTGTACCAATACTAATTTTTTCCACAACAACCTCATCATTAATATTAGCTTGTCCTGCAAACCACCTTTTTGGAATAATTAGACGACTAATGGAATTGTTACTTCCTACATTATTTGCGTAGATGACATCTGCCTCTTTTTGTAAGACACAGTGAAAATATTTCTCAGAATTTGAGAGGAGAGACCGAGCCTTTACTTCATCAAAATTATCTGGTGCAGAAGAACTAGTTAAAACACGACTGGTATTGTAATAGAGCACTGCATGATTGCTCTCTTCTCCTATTTTGATCAGATTTTTGTCAACTTTGTCGGCCTTTTCTGGATTTCTCTCCATGACCACTATTTTAGCAAGTTCATACACAACATCATCTGGGTTGACTGTGAAACTTTCTCCAAGCTCAATGAATGACTCAACCTTCCTCTGATTGAGGAAGGGCAAGGGGGTTGGAAAAACTCGTCCACGAGACCCAAAATTAGCCAATGACAAAGGTGGAGGGGGTGTGAGGGAAGTTGCTGTTGAAGATTTCATTTTTGAATTTATAGTCATTGTACTACTGCTACTCAGTGCACTGGTATCTTGAGATTTGGACGCATCAATACCTCTTATTTGAGTGACAGCTTTGAACTCATTTGGTTTCTGGTCCCCTGTTTTACTAATGTCTGCAAAAGAACCTTGAGACTTAGATTGGTCCACAGGAAGGAACTCGGCCATTTGTCTCTGATTGGCAAGTTGCAGTAGCTTTTCTCTATCAGGAGACATTAAGATATCTTGAACTTGCTGCTTTATATTTTCATAATCATAATTTGATGGAAACAAACTCCTCATATTCTGGCAATGTTTGATGTAGGTTTTCCAGATATTTACACATTCCCCAATGGCGCACAGACCCACAGGGTCTCCAACAACCACAACAAGGGACTGGGCTCGTGTCAGGGCTGTATTAAGAAGTTTAGAATCGGAGAGGAAGCCAAAATCTCCCCCATCTCCATCGCATTCTGAGGAATCATTCAGACTATTTGGAATATCAATCAAATGTCTTGTTCTAACTGTTGATATAAACATGGCCCTGAACTCCTTTCCTGAAATGACAATGAAACTTAAAATATTCCTGGGTCTGTATTCACCAACCATTCTTAAGAATATTCTTAAGTCTTATTCTCCAAGATTTTCTACATTTGAAAGTAATACAACTCTTGATTGGCTAAACCAAATGGTTTAGCCAATCAGGAGTTGTGTTACTTTCAAATGTACAAAATTCTGGAGAACAAGACAAAGAACATTCTTAAGAATGGTTGGTGAATATGGACCCAGATTTGTAATAAGATACAACATCCTTAGCTTCTTTGTAACAAAGTCAATAGGCATTAACCCTTTACCAAACAATATCAAGTTTTAACAACCAAAAGAAAAGGCTGTGGAAAATCTTGTTGGAAATGGAAAAATGCTGGTAGCATTTTCTGTCTCTCTCACAATATTTTCTTCTCTTTCAATGGTGGACCCCCCACCAAAGTTAGCCACATATAATGTTGTCTGCAAATACTTTCAGTTTGAGAAAGTCCAAAATTTTGTTGTTTGGTAAAAAGTTAACCCTGATGTAATCAACAACAAAGTTTTAGACTTGGCCCAGCTGAAAGCATTTGCAGACAACAAAATCAATGTGGCAAGCATTGTGAGGAAAGGAGAAAATGCTAGTTGCCAGCACATTCTCACACTGTTTTCAAAAGCCATCTTCCACAAGGTCATTACAACTTGAGGTTGGTAAAGAGTTTACCCATTACTAATTATTCCCATGCCTATCTACTCTGAGGAAGATGCCATTCGAAAAAATTGTGGGGAAAAGAAAACAAGGCCATATCGCTCCACTGGCTAATATGTAAAAACCGTACACACCAAACATTACAACTCTATGCCTAAATGCTTCTAACAAGAAGACTGATTAAGTTTCTATATGAAAGCCCATGTGAAAATTGTGACCCAAGGGCGAGTCCATTTTTTTACCTATGATTATGACTTCAAGCTATAATTATAAGCCATAACTAACTGAATCCTGGTTGAGGTCAGTAAGATATAACCACATACCGAGTAATATAGGACTAGGCTGTATGGTTATAAAACAAGGTTTTCAGTTTCCTTAATAAACCACGAGGGGGTTTAATTCAATTTGAACAATGGCTAAATTCTGAACAAATTCAGAAGAGATCCAGTTGATGAAGCTTTATGCCAAATTTGGTAGCCCTAGACCTTACAGCTAAGAACAAGAAGATTCTTAAAATTTTCACTATAAAAGTCCTTGTAAAACTTGTGACCCCTGGCACAGGGCCAATTTTAAACCAAGGGTTATAATTTGTAGAATCTTAGTAGAGGTTAATTAGGTTAAGCTTCATACCAAATTCAGTCGCCCTAGGCCATATGGTTTAGAACCAGAATATTTTCAAAGTTTTCCCTGTATAAGCCCATGTAAAACTTGTGACCCCTGGGACAAGGCCAATTTTAAACCAAGGGCTATAATTTGTAAAATATTAGTAGAGGCTGGTTAGGTGAAGCTTCATACCAAATTTAGTAGCCCTAGGCCATATGGTTTAGAACAAGAATATTTTCAAAGTCTTCCCTATATAAGCCCATGTAAAACTTGTGACACCCCAGGACGGGGCCAATTTTGGCCCCAGGGCTATAATTTGAAGAATCTAAGTAAAGGTCCATCAGATGAAGTTAAATGCTAATTTTGGTAGTCCTAGGCCATATGGTTTAGAAGCTTTTTAAATTTTTACCCTATATAAGCCCATGTAAAACTTGTGACCCCCCCCCCAGGGTGGGGCTAATTTTGTCCCCACAGCTATAATTTAAAGAAATTTCGTAGCGGTACATTAGATGAAGCTATATGCCAAATTTAGTAGCCCTAGGCCATATGGTTTAGGACAAGAAGATATTTAAAGTTTTCACTATAATATACCCATGTAAATCTTGGGACCCCTGGGGCAGGGCCAATTTTGACCCCAGGGCTATAATTTAATATAATTTTAAGGGTTTTTGTGGAGGTCTATCAGATGAAGGTACATGACATATTTGGTAACCCTTGGCCTTATGGTTTTGGACAAGAAGATTTTTAAAGATTTTCAATATTTTTCAGTTTTGTTGCCATGGCAACCAGAGTTTTTATAGGAATCAAATTCTTTAAAGAGTTTCTGAAGAAGGCCATGGGAGGATCATTTCTGTGAAGTTTCGTTAATATCCAATGGGCAGTTTCAGAGAAGATGTTTGAAATAAAAGTTAATGCACGCATGCATGCATGGACGGATGCACGACAGACACAGGGCCATTACATAAGCCCACTGGCCTTTGGCCAGTGGAGCTAAAAATGCTTATAACCTGCATTTTGTCCTTTTCCAACAATATTTTCAGGTCTTTCCAAGAGTCACATTTAATTTGTTATCTGAATATGCGTTCAATTTGGTCAAGTCTAAAATTTGTTTGGTAAAGATTTAAGCTCATCATTGTCAGCAGAAACTTTCTTGCAAATTGATTCATGGTCACATAATTATGTCCCTGTATGGGTTGATTATATCCAATAAAGATATCCAGAAATGAGCCATGCTCTGTGAAAAGGGGGACTTACTGCATCTGTGAAAAGTATCGACCCAGGTCAGCCTTTGCAGAAACTTTTCGCTATTGGTCAATTTTCTGTATGTTCAAGGACCAGTCTACCTCATAATTCAGTCAATTGTTACAAAAAAACGTGGCTTTTATGGATCCATAATTATGTGATGACTTGCTTGGTATAATGCATCATGGAGATGCATTTAGCCCCATTTTGCCAGAGCATGGTTCAAATGTTTTGTACTGAAAAGTATCATTTTGTTCATTCATGGTTGCATCAGCCACATCAACCAAATAAGTACTATACAACAAATTAGATGTTGCTCAAATGGTGACAATTGTCTTAAGGATAGAAAACATTGTGGGAAAAGGAGAAAATGCTGGTTATAAGTTCTCAAAATGTTTTCAAAAGTCTTGTTTCACAGGGTTGTTAAAAGTCGGGACCATTTGGTACAAAGTTAAACCTGTGCTACTAGAGTTTACGAACCACACAATGTTGAATAACACATGACAGGTTATATCATCAGAAATATCACAAAAATGTCTAAACACATTACCAAACAATTCTGAATTCTTACAACTTTTACCATGACCGCTATTGCAAAAATTTAGGGAAAAGGAGCAAATGGTACCACACTGTTTTCTACCCTTTCACAGACAAATCCTGTAACTTCAGCCAGATTAACCCTTTACCAGACAACAACAAATCAGCCTTGTCCGAACTGAAAGCATTCGCAGAGGACAATTTCAATGTGGCTCAAACAGTACAAATTTTCTTTGATAGGGTAGCATTTTCTCCTTTTCCCACAATGTTTTCCCAGGGGCGTTAAATGGTGGCATTGTGCGGTAAAGGGCTAATTTGTAGTCTGCACATGTTTTCAATATTAATGAGTTTACAATTCATCATCCAATAAAAGAAATTGTAATACAGTAAGAGTTAAGATTTTATACATGTTTCTAGCAGACCAACAGCTCGTGTTACAGACAAAAGGACAGGTTCATTCTTCTAAAACTTGTTTTGAAAGAAAGAAAATTTACAAGGAACTGAACAAACAATGGAGTACAGATGATCAAGTACAATGTGATCATCGCATAAGCAGTAACTCTTTATCACACATCAGAATTTTAGACCAGTCCAAATTGAAAGCATTTGCATAGAAGACACTGTGAAAGGGAAGAACACATTCTGGGAAAAGGAGCGAATGGTGGTTAACAGCATTTTCTGCCTTTCCTACGTCTTCAACAGGCTTCTTTCTCAGGGTCAGTAAAACTCAGGATTGTATGGTAAAGAGTTAAATTACCTTGAACCCCCTGTACTCTTTCAACCATAACATCCTTCAAGGCCCCGTGTCTCTGTCTTAACTCCTTCCTAATCAACACGACCTGTAAGTACATTTAAAGACTTCTTCTATACTAGACAACAATATTCCAATCTGGTTCAAATTGAACGAATCTGCAAACAAAAGATTTAATGGCACTCAAAACATAAAAACTTGTATCTAAGAGACTATAACACACTACAGGAAAGAGGAGAAAATGCTGCTTACCAGAGTTTTCTCCTTTTCCCACAATGTTTTCGAAAGAATCGACCCAGGTCAGCCTGCACTGACTGCACAGGCTCACCTGGGTCAAAACATCTTGCTTCTGGTCATTTTTCTTTATGTCCAAGGACTATTCTACCTCAGAATTTAGTCATTTGTAAGAGAAAATGGATATAATGGAGCCAAAATTATGTGATGACTTGCATGATATAATGCATCATGGCGATGGATTAAGCCCCCATTTGCCAAAGCATGGCTCAATTTCAATAATAATTTAACCCTTTACCATGTGACAAAATTTTACACTAGCCCAAATTGAAAGCATTTGCACAAGAAAAATTACATAAGGCTCATATGGTGAAGTTTGTCTGTAAAAGGGCAGAAAACATTGTAGGAAAAGGAGAAAATCCTGGTTACCAGCATTTTCTCCTTTTCCTGCAATGTTTTCAAAAGACCTATTTCTCAGAGTGTTTAAACTTGGTATCGTGTGTAAAAGGGTTAAATCAATTCTGCTCCGTATGGTATGTTACAAATACAAATTCTCTGTGTCTTGATACCTGATCATAGTATGGTGTAACAACACCAATTTCTCTAGCATTCACAGGGCCCCATTCTTCAGGCCAGTTCTGGTAAATAAAATCCACCCTCTCAACAATCTCCATGACTTCTGCCATATTATAGAACGATATACTGGTCTCATCTTGAATTTCACGGCCCTGCACTGTATAAAACATCAAGGGAGTGATTTCAACGACAGATGGGATATTTGCCTCCGACTTCAGTTTGTCTGGACCACCAAAGAATGAGGACGAAATGAACCTCAATATTTCCATCTTGGTTCTGTAGTTTATACTCAGTGGTATATTCAAAGGACTGGACGGATCAATTAAGCTTGAATGTGACTCATAGTAGTTGAACAGCCTCTCCAGTAGAGACACATGGAACTTCTGGTTTCTGGCCTCTTTACTGTAGACTTTGGGGCTGATCTGATTATGGTCTCCAGCTAACACCACACAAGTTTTCTCTGTGGCCAGAGACAATGGCATCAATGCTTCACACTCCAAGGTCTGTGCTGCTTCATCAATGAATATATGGGTAAACATGCCTTGTAGATTGATGCTGTGAAAAAAGGGAAATACAAAGATATTTCTGATAATATTTCTATTTACCACACAATCCCGACTTTTAACAACCCTGAGGAAGAAGCCTTTTGAAAACATAGTGGAACATTGCTGGAAACCAGCATTTTCTTCTTTTCCCACTATGTTTTCTACCCTTTACGAGAAAAATGTTACATTTTGAGCTCCTTATGAAATGTCGTCTGGAAATGCTTTCAATTTGGACTAGTCTACATTTTTGTCATGTGGTAAAGAGCTAACAGATCCTCAGACCTAGGAGAATCAGCATACTTAGAAATGGTATGGATAAAAACTCCTGTCTGATGCCTTAACTCTTTACTGGATCACAAAACCTTTAGACAAATTAAAACTAAATCATTTGCAGGCAACATATTCAGTGTGGCTCAAATGATATGATTAGTCTTGGAATGGCTAGAAAACATTGTGGGAAAAGAAGAAAATGCTGGTTACCAGCATTTTCTCCTTTTCCTACAATATTTTCAAAGTCTTTTCTTTGCAAGGTCATTAAAGGTCAGAATTGTGTGGTAGAGTAAAAGCAAGATCCTATCATTTTAGCCACATTTGTCTTTTGTAGCTGCTTTCAAAATGGACATTTGTTGTCTGGTAAAGCAATAAGTAGGCTGCTAGTCAAAGACAATCTGTGCTCTGTATAATGACTTTCCCATACTTTCACTAACTTTCTAGCATAAATGGGATCAGATGGGTAAATATTAAAGCTAGCTCCTTCTGTAGTTCTTAATGACAGGGTTTCAAATTCTCACGTATTTTGGAGTACCTTTATGTTCTCCCATTGCCCAAAGGTGTTTTCTACTCTTTCAAAGACATGTTTCATAATTTTAGCTCCATATGATTTGTCATATGCAAATGCCTTCAATATGGATAAGGCTTACTAAATATATTATCTGATAAAGGGTTAACTCTACCAAACAAAAAATTATATATATGGCTTGCCAAAATTGAAACCATTTGCAAATGAAAAATTCAGTACAGATGAAATAATGGCATTTGTCTTTGAAATGGTAAAAAACACTGTGGGAAAAGGAAAAAACCTGATTATCAGCATTTTCTCATTTTCCAAGACTTAAAAGCCTTCCTCTTCAGTTATTAACATACGGAACTGTCTAATAAAGCGTTAAATACCTTGTCAGTAGAAGGGATGAGGCCACAGTCACAACCACAATTCTATGTTTTTCAATATCCCTTCTGGTTGGCATTTCAAAGGAGTCATCAGCTTGGATCAAACAGTACTTCTTTACCACTGGATCTACTGTGTACACACGTCTCTCTTTGAAATACACTCTTCTTAACTTTCCCAAGTTTCCATTCTTTTTAAAGAATGGATCAAAATGTTTGATAATGTATAAATCTGCAGCACTGTAATGGTAAGAAAAAAATACTGAAAAACTAACTACTATGACATAATAAATGAATAAAATCAGTATTAAAAAACCAAGATAACATAGAAAGATTCTTCAGTTTATTATCACAATAAAAAGAGAAAACAACAGCACTGCATTTGGGTTACAACACTCCGCTGCAAGCTCTTGACTTTCAGTGAAAATTCTTTTAAAAAAAAAGAGGTGCATTACTGTGTCAAAAATATTTTGATATTTACCTGCCCCTGTTTTATATCCCACTTTTGATATTTAACAAGTAGTGCTAGTTTGAAATAAATATCTTCAATAATAACAGAGCCATAACAAAATGTCAAAGTTTTTTGAGAATTCTGAGTCTAAAAAGGGGCATAACTTTGTCAAAAATATTTTGATGGTTACCCACCTCTGTTGTATGGGTTCCCCTTTAGATAGTTAAGAACTTGTCCAATTTTGAAGTAAATATCTTCAGTCATAACAGAGATATTACAAAATGCCAAAGTTTTTGCACAACGCAGACAAAGACAGACAAGCCAGGGCTACCGACAAAACCTATATGTTTTCTTCGAAAATAGCCGAGCCAACAAGTAGCATTTGATCACTACAAGGAAATCATTTACAACCACAAGAGTAACTGAGTGATACGAAGATTTCCAACATCTGATTTTACTGGAAAAGCCAGCACAAAGTTTGTCAGAATAGTTAATCATTTCTGTCAAATTGTTTTCTTTTTTTCCATGAAGTTTTATGCGATGACACTAAAACTTCTTAATAAAATATGTCATCTATCTTCAAACCATAACTGTGAACTTGACACTAGCATATCAATGAATTCTTTACTAGATAAGAAAAATTTTGACTCTTTATATTGAAAGCATTTGCAGATGAAAAAAGTGGCTCCAATGATGGGAGATGCCTATGAAGGATGGGAAACATTTTCTGCTTTATTCTCCTTTCGAAAGCTCTCTACTTCAAAGCAATGGGAAAAAAATATGGGATTATATGGTAAAAAATTAAAATGCAAATGCTGTGACCTTTTGCACAATTGAAGAAATTTTCTCATACCCGATGGCTTTTAGCTCAATATCTTCTGAAATAAATCTGCAGCAGACGACTTTAAAAACAACTTTGTAAAATAATGATACTGAACAGATTTAACCCTTTCCCAAACGACAAATTTTGGACTGGTCCAAATTGAAAGTGTTTGCAAACGACAATTTTAAATTTGATGAAAATGGCAGAAAGTTCTCAAAAAGGGTAGAAAACACTGTGGGAAAAGGAGAAATTGCTCGTTACAAGCAATTTCTCCTTTTCCCACAGTGTTTTCAAAAGACTTGTTCTGCAGACACGTGAAAACCAGGGCTTGTTTAGGAAAGGGTTAAAGTTTTACACATTAATTCTTTACCACACAACACAATTTTTAATTGGTCCAAATCAAAAGTATTTGCAGACGACTTATCAAATGTAGATCAAAACGTGGAATTTGTATTTAAAAGGGCAGAAAGCATTGTGGGAAATGGAAAAAATGCTGGTTACCAGCATTTTCTCCTTTTCCTACAGTGTTTTCAAATGCCATCTTCCTCAAGGCCGTTAAAACATGAGATTGTTTGGTGAGGAATTAAAACATGTAAAAATATGACAGACTCACAGGGCATATTCCCTTACCTATTTGACTGTGCACAAATTAAAATCCTTGTATTTTTGGTTTCTTTCAACAGTACCAAGGCTGCTTGGGCAATGGTCTCTGTTTTTCCTGTCCCAAAAGGTCCAAACATAATGAAAGGTGGTGTGTAGCCTGTTCTTTCGGCAACAATGTGCCTCACTGCAGCCATCTGATCTGGATTCATCACTGTGGAACTGAAAATAACATACAAATAATTTATCAACATTCAAGGTCTGTATTCATCGACCTTTCTTAAGAACATTCCTAGTCTAATTCTGCAGAATTTTCATATTTGAAAGTAAGACAATTTCCATTTCCACTTTCAGATGGTAAGCCAATCAGAGGTTGCCTTACTTAATAATCTAGAATAAGCCTAGGAATGCAATTTAGCATGGTAAGTGAAAAGTGAATACAGACACTGCTCTTTACAAGCAATATGCAAATATGTTTGTTTGATTGGTACAATTATTCAGAGCTAGAGAAAAATAATTGTGAACTTACAACCAGAATAGATAAGCAGCAAGTAAATAACAACTTAAGTGAATTAAAAAAAAAAAACAACTTTTTTCACTCATTTCCAATTTAGCAATATGTACTTTTCATTAGAAATCTTGAAAACTTCTTGGGCTATTTTCATCAATTATTCTAAATCTTGTTCTAATTCCTAAGTGCAATACCAGACATCTGAAAAAAGGGTCAGTTAATCAGACGGCTAATCTTAGAATAACTTTGAAATGTTTAGTCCATATGGTCCAGGGCTCACTATATGTATCTACCAATGGCAAACAACAAATGAACCCAGTCTACCTCTATACCAGGTAACAAAAATTTAGACATGTCCAAATAGAAAGCATGAACATCAAATGTTACTCAAATGATGGGATTTGTCTTTGAAAGAGTATAAATACTGTGGGAAAAGGAGAAAATGTTGGTTGCCAGCACTCTTTCGCCTTTTCCCGGAATGTTTTCAAAACTTTTTTCAGTAAATGGTTAAACAGTGAAGCTATCTTTCCAAACACTGATTAGCTGAACTTAAGACTATAAACAACCCCAATAATTCTTGACAAGTCCAAGTCTAAGAGTAACTACAGAAAGCAATGCATTAAATGTGTAGCAGGCAAAAGAATGAATATATCAACTTGTGATTCTTAATGGCATGCTTTGAAATTAATCCTTTCACAAACGACAAGTTTTAGACTCTTCCAAATTCAAAACATCTGCAGACCACAACTTCAAAACAAACAAAAATGAGTTTTAAGTTTTCTGATTGGGTAGAAAACGATGTGATTGTTTGCATGGTGTTTTATGTCGCTTTTTCAATATCATTTCAGTCATGTCACAGCGACAGAACACATATTCATGTATTTCCTGGGTTTCACCAGTACTAGGCTAGAGCTCTGAAGTGTCTTGCCCAAGGACACTCCCACGAAAAACCCAGCGGATCAGTTGAGGCTCGAACCCGGGACCTCCAAGTTACGAATCCTACACCTTACCACTGAGCCACGCAGGACCCCATAATTTCCACCATTTGAGCCACATTTAATTTAACATTTGCTAATGCTCTGGATTTGGACAAGTCTAAAATTTTGTTATCTGGTAAAGACCTGAGCAATATACATGCAATTAAAATTACAGCACCCTTAAACAATGGAGATTTCAATGTTTCTTACCTAATTCTAAGATTATGTTTCTCATTTCTAAGAGGATTAATCTTTGGGACATCTGGGAATACAATATCTGAACTCTGCAACTGATCTACTGCATAGTGCATCCTACAAAAGGATAATCGGTTCATCTGAAACTGGATTTCCACATTCAGCTTTTGTCCAGGCTCTAAACGCAACATCTTTACACACTTGGGGGACAAACAGAGGTAGATGAATTCTTTTCCCCTTCCATCATAGTTGAAGTTTTCTTCTCTCACAATGGAGGCTTCATACACAACTTTATCCGTGGAGTTTATAGGAGCCAGCAGGACAGTTCGCACACTGGTAAGGATAAGTTTACCAGCATCAGTGTCTTCAGATAAATTCTCCATCAGTGGAACTTTTGCAAAAAGTTCTCCCTCTTTAGCATACACATGTACATACTCTTCAATGGCATTCTGACATTCAATTGTTGTACACAGATTGTAACTGAAACAAATAATTATTCGGTCGTTCAATACTATGACATTCTACAGCATAAACTTGGACTATAATGAGCCTTTTAACTCTTCACCAAATGACAAAATTCTAGACCAGTCCAAACTGCAAGCAACTGCAGACGACAAAATAAATGTGACCCAAAATTGAAATTTGCCATGGGAAGGGTAGAAAACATTGTTGGAAAAGGGGATAAGGCTGGTTACCACCATTTTCTCCTTGTCCAACAAAGTTTTCAAAAATTCTTTTTTTCCAGGGTTGTTAATGTCCGGATTATGTGGTAAAGAGTTAAAGAGTTAAAGGCCCACTAGGAGCCAAAAGTAAATAATTTGGGGGCCAAATTGCAAGCAAAGGTAATTCATACCATTAAAAAGTATTGATGTTATTATGGGTCTGACAATGTCTTACAGTGCAGTTTGTTAAAATACCAGTTGATGGCAGAAAATAAAATTATAAAACCAAAATGACAATGTTTTACTATGCAGTCTGTCAAAGTTCCAGTTGCTGACAGAGAACAGAATTATGAAACCAAAATGACAATGTTTTACAGTGCAGCCTGTCAAAGTTCCAGTTGCTGACAGAGAAAAGAATTATGAAACCAAACTGGCAATGTTTTACAGTGCAGCCTGTCAAGGCTCCAGTTGCTGACAGAAAATAGAACTATAAAACAAGAATTATAGTTACCAATATGCACTGCAACATATTGTCAGACCCTCAATTGTTGACTTTTGGCTGCTAGTGGGCCTTTAACCCTTTCCCAAGCGACAAATTTTAGACCCTTCCAAACTGAAAGACTTTGCAGACGACAATTTTAAATTTGATAATAATGGCAGAAAGTTCTCAAAAAGGGTAGAAAACACTGTGGGAAAAGGAGAAATTGCTCGTTACGAGCAATTTCTCCTTTTCCCACAGTGTTCTCAAAAGTCTTGTATTGCAGACACGTGAAAACCAGGGCTTGTTTGGGAAAGGGGTAAAGGGAATATATTGTTTTTCCAAAATTTTAAAATGGAATGTTCCAGTGGTTTATATTTTTTTTAAGCATGTTAAGCCTACATAATGAAAGCTACAATCTACTAATTTACCTGGATTAATTTGTTTTCCAGTCATACAATACCAGGCCATTCTAAAGCACTGACTATAACTATTATGAGCCTTTTAACCCTTTGCCACCCGGTAAAATTCTAGACCTGCCCAATGCAAGCATTTCAGATGACAAAATACATGTGGATCAAATGATTGGATTTGTCAATTAACCCTTTACCAGACGACAAAATTTTAGCCTTGTCCAAATTGAAAGCATTTGCAGACGACAATTTCAATGCGGCTCAAATGGTGCATTTTTTCTTTGATAGGGTAGAAAACATTGCGGGAAAAGGAGAAAATGCTGGTTACCAGCATTTTCTCCTTTTCCCCCCACAATGGTTTCAAAAGGCTTCTTTCCCAGGGGCGTCAAAAGGCGTCATTGTGCAGTAAAGGGTTAAAGGTAGAAAATATTGCAGGAAAAGTAGAAAATAGTGGTAACCAGCATTTTCTACTTTTCCCACAATGTTTTCAAGGGCTTTCTTTCTCAGGGTCATTAAAAGTCAGGATTGTGTGGTAAAGATTTAAATGGAGATAATTTTTTTAAACAAAATTTTGAAATGGCATATTCCAGTTGTATTTAATCTTTTTCAAGCATTATGTCCTAATGACAAAAGCTTACATCCACCATCATCCCTAGGTTACATTGCTCTTACTCACAATGATTTTTATACAGTTCAAATTCAGACCTGACATTTTCCTTTCTTTCACAAAGACACCCCCCCCCCCCCCCCCCCCCGCATCACTTCCAAATGTTATTACGGTATCAAGAATGGCAGATGAAGAAAAAAAGCCATAATAACCAGAGAAAGAAACAGTTGATGTGGGAATGAGGAAGACAATTTATGTGAAATTTAACTGTTTCAGCTGAGTGATATTGAACTATAAAAGATGATCCATAAGTTTCCTTTTACTTAACCCTTTACCACACAATCCCAAGTTTTAACAACCTTCACATAATGGGCTTTAAATGGTAACCAACATTTTCTCCTTTTCCTACTATATTTTCTACCCCATCAAGACACCAAAAACAAATTCCATCATTTAAGCCACATTTAAATTGTCGTCTGCAAATGCTTTCAATTTGGGCCAGTCGAAAATTTTGTTGTTTGGTAAAGAGTTAATTCCTTACTAAATAATAAAACCTTGGACTTGTCGAAATCCAAAACATTTGCAGATAATAAACAAGACATGGCTATAATGATGAGATTTACCTTTGAAAGAGTTACCAGCATTTTCTCCTTTTCTTGCAATGTTTCCAATAGCTTTCTTCCTCAGGGGTCTTTAACACTTTACCCATTTTAACGAGTCTGAAGAAGGCTTTAACAGTATTGTGGAAAAGATGTAAATGCTGCTAATCAGCATTTTCTCCTTTTCTTACAATGTTTTCTACTCTGATTATCAAAGAGAGAAATCATCATCTGAGCTATTTTCAAGTTGTCTGCAAATGTTGTTGATTGGTATAGAGTTCAAACATGTGATTGTTTTGTAAAGGGTTAATCTATCCTAACAGACCCAGTCCGCGCAGCCTGACCTGGGCCGAAACTTTTCACTGTTGGTAACTTTTCTGTATCCCATGATTCAGTAGGTTGTTATAATCAAAGTGCTGTAAGCACTGTAATCGGTCGACACTGAATAATTACAGTGGTTTGAAATCACAAATCAGATGGTAGATGTTTGAACTATGTATTGGACAAAATATCCTACACCGTAACAAATGAGCTACGTAGGATCCCACTTTTTTAAACTGTCTTTTACAAATTAGTAGTTTAACGATTGGTTAAAATATAAGTTATGTTTGCAAGCCGACAGCAATAGAACGTAAAAGATATGTGACAATTCTGATCTGCAATACCCATTATCAAGTTTTAGATATCACTCATCATGAACAGCAGTACCTACCAACCCTTTAAAAGAGTGAAAAATACATAAATTCCTTTCTGTAACTTTGGCAACTTTGGTAACTGTATTGTAAAATATAAAAGCCGTATAACATATGTCTGCATTATAACTTTGGAATTGTTTACTTTTGGCTGCTTGTAGGCCTTTCATTTTTCCATTTTGAACAAGACATCGTATTCATTTTGACAAACTGTCCTACTTATTTTTTAGCGGGCCAAATCGCCCAGTCCAAACGTCTGCTGGCAAATTTCTCCTACATTATACTTTCAAAGAATGTAGATACCCAATAGCTCCCTAACCGTCAACTCTTTACCAAATGATAAAATTTTAGACTTGTCCAAATCAAAAGCATCCGCACGTTACGATTAAATGTAGACAAAATGATGATCTGAATTGTTGAAAGGGTAAAAAAAAAACATGGGAAAAGGAGTAAATGGTAACCTGCATTTTCCCCTTCTCTCACAATGTTTTCAACTTCTTTCTCATGGGCATTAACAAAGGATAGTTTGGTTAAAGAGTTAAAACACTCAGTTAATCGACTAGCCTTTTACAGTCAGGAAAACAATATCAAACATTAGGCTTCAATATCATGGTCGTTTTTTCTTTTCCATATACATCCCAAATAAACAGACAATTAGATCTAAGATATGAACGTCTGTGATATTAAACTGCATTGCGTTCAAAGGACAGTCTGATCTTTATCTTTTATTGTCTTCAAAAGCGACTTTACTTGTCCATAGCCAACACAAGTAATTGTATTTGAGTCATTCTAATCAGTAAGAGCATAACTGTGGTAGCCTTGATCTGTTTATCTGAAATGTGGAAAGGATGAGAATCGACCAATGTAGAATAGCTGATGAGACAAACATGTTGCTGACATCTGCACGCTTAGATCGCTAAATTGTTAAAATAGACATGTTAAGCTTAGAAAAGCAGCCTAAATCTTGCAGGACCATTGCTGTCTTGAGTAGAATAACTCGGAAAACTGGCATGACAGATCCAGGATCTGACTGCATGTTCTGAGCAGTCTGGTCTGAATCTGCACTCTCTGCAGAGACTTTTTCCCTGGTCCATTGATTCAGATATGGAGAACATAACAGTAAGTGAGCTTATTTGTGTGACCGTTTCAGGGTTTTTTTTTTTCTTTTTTTTTTTTTATCCTCGATGAAAATGTTCTATTTGACAAAATTTCGAAAATCTTTTAAATGGGTGAAAAACGCTGTGGAAAAAAGAGAACATGCTGAATACATACAGTTTTTCCAACTATATTTTCAAAGCCACACAGGATTGGTTGGTCAAGGGTTTACAGACTGATTCCAGTCTGTAGAAACTCACCAAGAAGAAACATGTAAGCGAGTGTAAAATGGTAGTGCCATGGCTGGAAGGAGAGGAAAAGGGACTGTGAAAACAATTCAACCCTTATCCCGCTAAAACATTGCAATGAAATTTCAAACCGGTGGTAAAACCCGAATAATTCTATGTCAAACTTATTCTTTTTTGGAAAAAGAAATATCTCCTTATCGGACAGTATACATCCAAGATCAGACTGCACGTTCTGTGCAGTCTGATCTTGATCTATACTATCCGCAAAATAGGTCAATGAGTCGCACTTAGCAGCCTAGGGATTAATACATCATACGCAGAAAGATGCGTGATCAGTCCGTAATGGACAGTCAGGGTACTAAGGTTGCAAGTGATGAATCGCCAGTCCATTCTGAAAATGTTTACGTAATAGCCTTTCCGCGAGGGCCATAACCTTTACACAACTCTATACCCTTTGTCCCCACAGCTTCACACGCTTCGCCTCGCTAACATTAAACGGCCAGCCGGTTACTATTTTAAACTTACAGCTGTTACGAGTTGCATTTACATCAGTTTTCTCTTAGGCAGAGCAATCTAAATTTTCAAATTCTTTTCAAGCAATGTTTTCTGTTGCGATTTTATTCCTCTCAAGACCAAAATGACCTATTATCTTTTCAACACCCGCTACATATACGGAGAACACTCGTCACAACTCGGCCGATCCCATAACTACGTATAACTATCAACGGATCACTCGAAATTTGCTGAATGACATGGACAGCAGACGACTACAAGATGTGTTCACAAAACCCAATACGCTTGATTCGCACTCGTTTCATTCATAAAGTTGCTGTTAATTACTGACCATATTTCTTATAATCGTGCTGAAAGTAAACTGCTCCAGTTTTTGCTGGCCAGAGATTTTGATAATACTGTAATTATGACATATTTCAATACTAAACAAATTGTAACCGCCGTTTATTACATAATTGAAAAGTTATCATGGGATTACTTGACATTACTTAACGCCTGTTTACCGCTAATTACTATTCCTGCACTTATCTGGGTCAAAAGTAGTTTTTGTAATAAGGTCATCACAGCAGGTATAAGAGTTAAAACGCTGTAAGTAAAAGCTGTTCCACGTTGCAGTTACACCAGTTTGCCCTGAGTAGACGGGTTTCCGAAGTTTTCCATCTCTCTAATCGGTCTACCGCCTGATTAAAAAGTGGTCATTATGGATCCATAATCATGGAATGGCTTTATTGGTATAATGCCTCAAGGAGATGCATTAAGTCCCCTTTTGCCAGAGCATGGCTCACCTATATATGATCTTGTGCCTGGTCATCTCCTCAAGTTCCAGCAATGCATGCATTTTTGGTGCATAATTATGCCTATTCAACTCTGTGACAACTGTTAACTGTGTGACAACCGTCTCTGTGGAAGATGGTTCCTTGTATTTCGACAACAAACTTTCATCCATATTATCGTTCCTTTCATGTCTGATAATTTCTCTATTCTGACTGGTCCAACGGTCAATCTTCAACTTCTCACGCAAATTCTTCACCTGTTGATGCGATGACCTACTCCCTATTTCAATTGTCAATTTCCTACACAGGACTGGATCCCCTCCAAAATCGAAGATGATCCATTGAAAGAAGGAACCAAACATCCCTCCAGTGAACTTGACTGGTACCCTGTACAAGCGTTTTCCATGTTTATCTATCTTACTGGTAAATGATTCACCTTGGGCAATCTGCAGCCCTCTCTGCTCTCCAAACAGAATTGAAAAATGAAGCCGATCTTTGTTATGTAACAATGCTACTTTCTGAAGAGCTTTCTGAAAAAAAGAATATTAAGCAAAACCATTTACAGTTCATGAACAGAACGATATAAAATTTAAGTCTGTGAAGATAAAGATTCTTTTATCATTTAACTCTTTACCAAACGTCATTTAATTCTTTACCAAACGACAAAAATGTAGACTAGTCCGAAACTGAAAGCATTTGCAGACGACAATTTGAATGTGACTCAAATGATGGAACTTTCCTTTAGTAGGGTAGAAAACCTTGTGGGAAAAGGAGAAAATGCTGGTAACCAGCATTTTCTCCTTTTCCCACAATGTTTTCAAAAGACTTTTTCCCCAGGGTCATCAAAACTCAGGATTGTGTGGTAAAGGGTTAATCTTTAACTCTTTACCAGATGACAACATTTAAGACTTGTCAAAATTGAAAGCATTTGCAGACAATAAGTCAAAATTGGCTCATTTTATGGAATTTGTCTTTGATAGCATTGTAAACATTGTGGGAAATTGAGAAAATGCTGGTTACCAGCAATTTCTCCTTCATCCACTATGTTTTCTAAAGTCTTCTTCCTCTAAGTCATCAAACGTCTGGATTGTTTGGTAGAATCCTGTAATCTTTTACAACCCTGAAGTTTTTAAAAAACATAGTAGGAGATAGACAGGCACCAAACATGATTTTCCACCCTTTCAAAGACAAATTCGACCATCATTTTACCTGCAAATCCAATTGATAATTTTGTTATATGGTGAAGAGTTATTTTTAAGTACATAATATGAATCATATTGAGATCAGACCGCCCAAAGCATGCAGTTTGATTAAGAATCTGAACTGTACATTATCTTGGGACATGTTCAAATAAGAACTGACTTTAAATTGCAAAAAGGAAGCCTACTGACGAAGGCAGTTTTCTAAAAATAACATAGGAAGAGAAATAAGCACTCAATTCTCCATTTTATTTAGAGGTGGTGCAAAGGGTAACGTCTTCAAGTTCTAGAAACATAACTTCTATCCCAATACCTGTCCTGTAAATATTCCAGAAAATCTCTGAACTCTTTACCAAATACCAAAATTTTAAACTGGTCCAAACTGAAAGCACTTGCAGATGAGAAATAACATATGGCTAAAATGAACAGATTTTTTTCTATTTTTAAAAGAAAAAATACCTTTTGGGAAAGGAAAAAATGCAGGTTACCAGCATTTTCTCCTTTTTCCAACAAAAGCCTCCGTCTTTAGGGTCATTAAAACATACCACTATGTGGTAAAAGGCTGTAACAGAAATTCACTAGAAATATCCTGATATTATGCAAGATCAAACTTTTTGTGCATATACAATCACAAATGTTTTCAAAGAAACAGCAGTTGTCCTTAGCACTGCTAAGGTTAATCATGGTTTTTTTTTTGTATCATTAAATTTTTCTACAATGAACTATTTTCAGGAAGGGACATTTAAAACAAATTCTTACCTCAGATGAAACATCAAATGTCCAGACGTAACTTGTATTCTTCTGTTCAAAATAAAGGTGTTCTTGTCCATTCACCTTTACGTCCACTCTATCCATTTCCTCACAAATCTTAGAGAAAATGAAATAGGTAGTATTATTTAGTCTTGTAATCATTGATTAATCTTGATATGTGGCCTCAAAAGATTTCTAGTATACTCTACAGAATTTATAGGTACATGTATATAATAAAATCATTAATTCTACAGGCACTTTTGTAGAACCTAAAAATGTTTTACTGGTAGTGTGTTAACCCTTTACTGCACAATCCAGACTCTGAGGAAGATAGCTTCTGAAAACCATGTAGGAAAATGAGAAAATGCTGGTAACCAGTATTTTCTCCTTTTCCCACAATGTTTTCTACTCTTCCCAAGACAAACTTCAATTTTTGAGTCATTAACTTTGTTGTCTGCAAATGCTTTGAATTTGGATCAGTCTTAAAATTGTCTTGAGGTAACTTTTAATGACCCTGGAAGAGAAGGCTTTTGAAAACACTGTGGAAAAAGGAGAAAATGCTGGTAACTAGCATTTTCTCCTTTTCCCATAATGTTTTCTACCCTAACTTGCACCATTTGAGCCACATTGAAATTGTTGTCTGCAAACACTTTCAATTTGGACAAGGCCAAAATTTTGTCGTCTGGTAAAGGGTTAAGATACCCTGCTTCAAAGACATGATGCCAAGAGTAGAAATAGCTGTAAACAAGTAACATCTCCATTCCACACCATGTTTTCTTGGTTTTCTCTACATCCAAGTCTTTCTTGCACAACTGGTATCTGCTCTTCTGTTAACCCTTTACCACACAATACTGAGTTTAACTCTTTACCAAACAAAAAAATTTTAGACTAGTCCAAATTCAAAGCATTTGCAGACGACAAAGTAACTGTGACTCAAAAATAGAAATTTGTTCTGGGACGAGTAGAAAACATTGTGGGAAATGGAGAAAATGCTGTTTACCAGCATTTTCTCCTTTTCCCACAATGTTTTCAAAAGGCCTCTTTCTCAGGGTCGTTAAAAGTCGGGATTGTGCAGTAAAGGGTCAAACTGCCCTTAGGAAGAAGGCTTTCATTGAGGAAAACAAGGAATATGCTACTAAACCGCATTTTTTCCTTTTCCTAAACCAGCCTTAGGAAGAAGGCTTTCGAAAACATTGAGGGAAAAGGAGAAAATGCTACTAGGCATCATTTCCTCCTTTTCCTACAATGTTTTCTAACCTTTCAGAGACAAAAATCATTGATTTAACCACTCTGATAATTTGTCTGCAAGTACTTTCAACTTTGATTAGTCTAAAATTTTGTTGTTTGGTAAAGAGTTGCATGTAAAGCAAAAAGAATGACAAAGCATAACTTTTACAAAACATTTACAAAAAGAATAACCCTTTACCATACAAAAAATTTTAGACTTGCCACATAACTTTTACAAAACATTTACAAACAGAATAATCCTTTACCATACAACAAAATTTTAGACTTGCCAAAATTCAAAGCTTTTGCAGATGACAACATAAAAGTGACTCATAGAAATTTGTCTTTGGAAGAGTAGCAAACATTAAGGGAAAAGGAGAAAATGCTGGTTACCACCATCTTCTCCTTTTCCCACGATGTTTTCAAAAGACAAAATGCTTCTTCCTTTGGGTCGTTGAAACTCAGGATTGTGTGGTAAAGGGTTAAGAGATTATTACAGTGTATAGAATGACATAAGGAAATTATCACATGCAAGTAACCTTTTTTCTTTTGTTTTGCAGTATATCACATTTAATGGCAAAATCAAAACAATATAGAAAGAAATTATCATTTTGCCATGATGTTTTCAAATAAAATCTGAAGTATGAAACCTTAATTCTTGATAACCCTTTACCACACAATCCAGAGTTTTAACAACCATGAAGAAAGAAGCCTTTGAAAACATCGTGGGAATTGAGGAAAATTCTGGAAACCAGAACTTTCTCCTTTTTGCACAATGTTTTCTACTCTTCCAAAGACAAATTTCAATTATGGAGTCACATTTGTTGTCTGCAAATGCATTCAGTCTTTATCAAGCTGAAATTTGGTGGTTTTGTATAAAGTTTTTCATCCTTTTTAATCCCTTTTTAAGATGGTGTTTTCCAAGTTGTCTGCTTCAAGGTCATTTCACAAATTTGTTAAAATACTGATTGATTGATTGTATGGTGTTTAATGCCATTTTCAACATTATTTCAGTTGATTTTCAGTGAAAATTTTAAGTCAAAAAGGAGCATAACTCAGTCTAAAATACTTTGATGTTTACCTGCCCTTGTTGTATGGGTTTCCTTTTCGATAGTTAACAACTTGTCCAAAGTTGAAGTAAATATCTTCAGTGATGACAGAGACATTGTAAAATGTCAAAGTTTTAGCATCACAACAAAGGCAACGGCACAGACAAGGCTATAACAATAACTTGACGTAATCTTAGAAAAGCATCTGAGCTAAAAATGTTGTTTGCATTAGGTGATGTGTTAACTCATTACAAAACGACACAATTTAAGACTTGTCCAAGTTCAAGGCATTTACAAACAAAAAACTAAATGTTGAAATCTGTCTTGAAAAGGTAGGAAACATTGTGGCAAAAGGAAAAAATGCCAGTTGACAGCATTTTCTTCTTTTTCCACAATATCTGTAAAAGCCTTTGTTGTCAGGGGTGTTAATCTGACAAATAAAATTCCTAAAATGAATCAGCATGATTAGGATTAATGGTAAACTTACAACTTTCAGAGAAGCTTGTGAGTTTTCATATTTTTCCAACAATTGATCCATGTAGGAAAACACCTTCTCCTGCCGTGCCATCTCTCTTTTCATTTGTCTCCATTCATATCTTTCCCTCCATTCATCAAGCTCTTCTTGACTATGAGCAAAGCGACACAAGTTGTACATCTCTGGTACATTACTGTATTGGCACTTGTTTCCGTCTTTATGTCTGAATGACAAATATTATAATAAGACATCAAAATACTTTTGCAAGCTTTGGGCTTTACCCTATTCTGTCAGCTAGTCCAAAACATACAAATAGCAAAGGTTTCCATGTGTTTTTTATCAATGCAAGTATCCATCAGACATTCTCATCTGCACTCTTACTTTTTTGGGTGGACAGTAAACTAATTTCTGATTAGCTACAATATTGGTACTATTATACTTGGTCAACATTTCAGAAATTTACCAATCTTTTGTCTGTAAAATCTCCAAAAAAGTTCAACCATTTGTCAATATTTATTTCATTTCATGCTTTTCAGTAGTTTATCAGGAAATAATGGTGGATTATGGTTTGACAATTTCACTGTATCGACCAGTGAAATTTACCTATTTGATAACTCAATCGTATGGAACTACTTCGATTCTTGCGTCATGTTTATAACTTCCCGCTTCGAACGTATCAGATCTATTTCAAACAGTGATTAAATCGAGTAATCTTAAAAATACCACATTTTCAAAATGTTTATTAATTCTGTTAAATTCATGTTTATGAGTTTTGTTTATTCGTTGTGTCACTTAGAATGTAAATAAATGGCAGACACTAATGACACTAACAAGGAAGGATATCTGTAAAGTCCCAACAAAAAAAGGGTTAGAAGCTTTGAATAAAGTGAATATTTCTATTTTTCAGTAAAAGATGGAAATCAGTTTCACTGAGTGAACATCATACTGCAATATTTTCATGACTGGCTACATCACTCATGCGCCACCGATGAAAATATAACAGAATGAAGTTCACTCGATGAAATAAATTTCGATCTTTCACCAAGAAAACAAACAAACAAACAAACAAACAAACAAACAAACAAATATCCTCTACATAAAAATCTGCTGAGAAATTAATCATTGTTATATTTCGTCTCATAAACATCACATGCTCTTCAGTTAAGCAATGTAAGTAACTTTTTCGATATAAAATGCTCCTACCATGTATGTTCTGTAAGTGCTTTAACATTTTTGTTTTAATGTAATAAAGATATTGTAGTAGTGATAATATCAACCTTTAGTGCAGTCACATACATAGGTGATTTTCAATTGATAAATGCATAATGTCAACAAGAGAGTCATTGGCCCTATCCTGAGTAAAGTGATTTACAGAGTTGAAAAAGGCTTCTAAAAACATTGCAAGAAAAGGAGGAAATGCTAGTAAACAGCATTCTTTCTTTTTCCCACAAAGTTTTCTAACCTTTCAACAACAAATCCTACCATTTGCGCAACATTTAGTTTGTTGTCTGTAAATGCTTTCAATGCCAAATATCAGCATTTAAAATATTGTTTAATGTCAGTTTTGTAAGTTATGCTCCTGATAAAAACCAAGCAAAGGGCAGTGACTCCAAGACAGCGTTACATTTCTTTAGCACTGAGCTTGTCCTCTATGTAATCTATCAATATTTGAAGTTTGATGCCAATAGCTTTTATACTTTGGAAGTTACAGGCAAGACTTTAGGGGACACACAGACAGACAGATGGACAAGGTGGCTACTGTATATCACCATAAATTTCATGGAGCTATAAATGCGGTGTTGCTGCTCCTGCAGCAACATATCAACAACTCTTTAACACACAACAAAATTTTAGACCAGTCCAAATTGAAAGCATTTGCAGACAACAAATAAAATAGGGTACAAATGACAGTATCTGTCTTTGAGATCATTGAAAACATTGTGGGAAAAGAAGAAATTGCTGGTTACCAGCATTTTCTTCTTTCCTTACAATGTTTTCAAAAGCCTTCTTCTTCACGGTCTTTAAAAGTCGGGATGGTGTGGTAAAGAGTTAAGGACAGGTTTTTTTTCTCTCTTTGTGTCACTCTGACAAATTTTTGGTATGCCAAAAATAGGCTGTATTGTAAATATTGTGTGGAAAATTTCAAGAAGCCAATGGTTCATCTTACTTGACACAAATTTCATAACTCCTTCCAGCAGCCCAAGGTGGTTGTCTATAGTTCCATTGATGCTCTCTATCGGAGTTAACATTAAAGTTATGCTTCTCTGACGCACAATGCTCATCCCATTGTTTCTGACTGTTACATGAAATACCACAATAATGACAATAATAGGTGTATACACTTGCAACTGGGAATGTTGGCTTGATGGCCATGTTTGTAGCCTGTGATCCCTGATTCACACTGACCACTGACTGACCACTAATTTTGGATTTCACTGACTCTGATCTGATCTTCTGTGCAGCCTTACTGGCTTCAGCTAGTTCTTCTCGTTTGAACACTGTAAAAAATAGGATTGAAAAAAAATAATAATTAAGTCAAAAGTTAGAACTGTATGATTTCTCTGTATGTTCCGATAATTTCTGACCACAGAATATTGATTTGAGTGAGACATTATAAGCCATGCTTTGTGAAAAGGGGGTTTATTAATATACTGGCAAAAAAGTCAGTCTATGCAGGCTGTGATTTTACTTTGACAGGTAAGAAAACATTGTGGAAAAGGAAAAAACCTGGTTTTCCCACCATGTCTTTCAAAAGCTTTTTCCTCAAGCAACATTTATATATATGCGCCCTATAAGACAATTGATTGATTGACTGATTGTGTTTAATGCTGTTTTCAACATTATATCGTGCCGGCCAGTGCACCTATTCATGCTTTCCTGCAGTTTCTTTTATCAGTACTCTGCACAATATTCTTTCGAAGCCGCTCGCTGCTTTCCCACATAACCATTGTGGAAACAGAAATCAGCAGTGAGAGGGGAATGAATCCTGTCGCAATGACAATCATTGATCCTCGGAAAGAAATTGGCCAAGCCAAGGATCAAACCAGCCTGTACGCTACCAACTGAGCTACCTGGGCTTGGCCCTTTAAAACAAATACCGATAAATTGCAGCTCACATTAATATTATTAAGCTTTAGAGTACAAAATATACCCAACATTTTCATTTTAGATATAAGACAAAAATAGCTACAATTTCAAGTTTGTCTCAGCCCAACGGACAATGTAGATCACAGATCAATGATCTTGAACTATACAGGCCAAAAAAGCAAAAAATGTGAAAGGTGCATTAACTCTTTACCAAATGCACAAAATGTTAAACTCGTCCAAATTGAAAGCATATGCAGACAACAATCAAATGTGACTCAGATGATAAAAATTGTCTCTTGAAACATTGTAGGAAAAGGAGTAAATGCTGGTTACCAGCATTTTCTCCTTTTCCCATGTTTTCAAAACTTTCTTCCTCACGATCGTTAAAACTTGAGATTGAGTGGTAAAGGTTAAGCATTAGGTTTGATATACGGACTGGGTCAAAGAACATGGCAGGCAGAGACAATTCTTCTTTATACATTCTCTTCAGCTATTTTTCTAATTAGGGAAAGAAACAAGGACTTAGCTTAGAGTCTGTCACCTAGTAACAGTTACAGCTAACAAAGTCAGGCTTTTTTCATTACTTTTCATCAGAAACAGACATAAGAATTATATATTTACTGTTATTGGCACACATATACTTCCATGCCTCTAATTCCTCTGTGCTGTGTGCAAACTGACATGGGCCCAATCCAACATATCCACATCTTTTACCTTCTCTTATAAATTTACACACTATGAAATTCAAGCTGGTTGGTATTTTCTTAGGTAGGGGTCTCAATTCTTTATTGGAGGGGCTCAGTAAGTATACGATGTTGTGGGTCCAGTTTGTGTGGTTTTTCTGGCAGCGATCTTTGCCCGGTTCTTGTAATGATTTCTGTCCTCTCTTCCAGCAAGTCTCACACACTTCTATTACAATGATAGGGCATAAGTCATCTGTGGATTCTTCTGTCTCCTAAATTGAAAAATATTCTGGTTTATGAAAAATTTCAAGCACAGCATTTTTTCACGCCTTTCCATGAGAAAGAGCCACAGAAGCAAATGAAAATTAAGTGATAATTTTTTTTTTTTTTTTAAACTATTCACCAAACAACAAAATGTTACACTGGTCCAAATAAATTAGGAAATTTTTCTTTGAACTGGTAGAAAACGATGTGGGAAAAGGAGAAAATGCTTGTTTCCAGCATTTTTTTTCCCTTTTCCAACAGTATTTTCATACGTCCTTTTCTTTGGGGATGTGTTTCATCTATGAAAGGGTAGAAAACAATGTGGGTAAAACTAACATGATGGTTACCAGCATTTAATCCATTACCTACAATATTTTCACCTTCCTCCTTGCTGTGAAAGTACAAGAGAGACAAGATTTTTTGGTAACGGGCCAAAGCAAATTAGACATGTTCAATCTTGTTTTCAGCATATCACATACATCTCCCTAACAGTGAATTCATATCAATACAGTATTAAGTTTCAGCAGAAAGTTTAGTACACAGAAAGTCGACGAAAAAGTCTTTTGAAAACAATGTGGGAAACTGAGAAAATGCTGATGACCAGCATTTTTTCCTTTTACCACCATGTTTTCTATTCTATCAATGACAGAAATCATTATTTTAACTACATCTATTTTGTCGTCTACAAATGCTTTCAATTTAGTCAAGTCCAGAATTTTGTCATTTGGTAAAGCGATAATGTATTATTACTGTCTTTGCTGGAGCTCCATAGTATATGGAATCAAATCACTTATGCAGGACCCCTACTTGTGAAGGAATCATGTGAAAAGAACCACACAGAAGAGCTTTTTACCTGGTCAGACTTTTGGTCAGCAACTGGTAAAACTGATGATCCTGAGCTGCTTCGTGTCTTGTTCAGCTCATCATGAACTTGCTGAACTATCTCTTCTCTTGAAATCCCACAATCCCTCTCCAACATCCAGACATCTCGTTCAACCATACTATGGGCAAATTTACATACAGCGTTAACCCGGTTTTGACAAAATTTCAGGTATTTACAGATCTTAAAGAAAGCAGTCTTATGGAGAAAGCCTCGTGGGTTAATCAAAGTTATTTCTCCTGAAGGTCCAAAATGGCACATAATTTTGAAATCACTCCATGCATGAGGTGGATCACCCTTACAGCTGTTTCCATCTCCTTTTAATGCTATCAATGGTGGGGTACCATAGTAACAAGATCGACAAATAAATTCGAAATGTCCTCCATGTTTGATCACAATTTCTTTCAGACTAAATCCTCTGGATACAGAATGTTTACGGTTCTGCATAATAAATTCCATGATGTTGAACCTTCCATCTTTCTCAAGGGTCCATAAGGATTTCTCAACGTCATTATGGGCAAAACTGCAATTCTCTTCACCATATTTGCAATATATCTGGTTCTTCATTGTTACACTCCTACAGAGAATGTAGTTGCCGGGAAACTCTCGATGATTCTTACGATCACGTATCCTCATCCAAGGTCCAGAGTTATCTTTAGATTTCATCGCAAGCACTGTCTCTTCACATCTATGTACACATGGCTCATAACTGTAGACACCAGGATAGTTAGTTGGCTTAAAACACATAAGGCATACAATCTTATAGTGATAATTTTCTGCTAATGGGTTTTCAAGTTCAGTAACTTCGTCAGTCATGGGACTGTCTACATTGTGCAATACTGTTGGCACTTCTCGAATCCATTGCTGATGTGGAACAACCGGAGGCATAGGATAGACAATAGCAGGAGGGGGCTGGCTAAAGTTAGCTATAGACAAAAAATAGAATCAGACATAAGTTTGCAACCTTCATACAAAAAAAAAAGGTAAACAAATTGCATAAAGCATCTTCCACCCCTTACCAAACAACCTTGTATTTTAAAGACCCTGAAGTAACAGACTTCTGAAAACAGTGTGAGAAAATGAGACTAGAGGCCCTCGAAGGCCTGTATTGCTCTACTGGTAGTGATTTTGATTTTCTAGCATGCATGATGCAAAAAGACAAGCACTCACACACACAAAACAAGAAGGCCATGATGGCCCTGGATCGCTCACCTGAGTCAATAGGCGAAATTTCACTCCAGGGTCATAACTGAAAGTACTACATGCCAAATAAATATGATGTAAGGCCCAATTTCAAACTCATCCAATATTTTAACAAGACAAACATTCTGACCAATTTTCCAGTCAATTGAGCAAGACATATGGCCTCAAGAGTGACCACAAGGTATTTCTTTAATTTGACCAAGTGACCTCGATTATGACCCAGGTGACCCAATTTTAAACTCATCCTAGATTTTTTTATGAAGACAAGCATTCTGAACAATCTTCAAGTCAATTGAGCAAAAAATATGGCCTCTAGAGTGCCCACAAGGTATTTCTTTAATTTGACCTAGTGACCTAGTTTATGATCCCAACTGACCCAAATTCGGACTCATCTGAGATGTTATCAAGACAAACATTCTGACCAATTTTCAAGTCAATTAAGCAAGAAATGTAGCCTCTAGAGTGCCCTCAAAGTATTTCTTCAATTTGATCTAGTGACCTAGATTATGAGCCCAGGTGACCCAATTTAGAACTCAACCTAGATTTCATCAATACAAACATTTTAACCAATTTTCAAATCAATTGAACAATAAATGTGGCCTCTAGAGTGCACACAAGGTATTTCTTTAATTTGACCTAGTGACCTAGTTTATGACTCCACATGACCCAATTTAAAACAGTTTTAACTGATCTGAAAATTTATCAAAACAAACATTCTGAACAATTTTCAAGTCATTTGAGCACAAAATGTGGCCTCTAGAGTGCCCAAAAGGTATTTCTTTAATTTGACCTAGTGACCTAGTTTATGATCCCAGTTGACCAGAATTCAGACTCGTGAGATTTCATCAAGACAAACATTCTGACCAATTTTCAAGTCAACTGAGCAAAAAATGTGGCCTCTAAATAGCCTTAAAGGTATTTCTTTAATTTGACCTAGTGACCTAGATTATGACCCCAGTTGACCCAATTTAGAACTTACCTGAAAGTTCATCAAGACAAACGTTCTGAATAATTCTAAAGTCATTTGAGCAATAAATGTGGCCTCTAGAGTGCCCTCAAGGTATTTCTTTAATTTGACCAAAATACCTAGTTTATGACCCCAGGTGACCTAATTTCAAACTTATGCGATATTTTATCAAGACAAACATTCTGACCAATTTTCAAGTCAATTGAGCAAGAAATGTGACCTCTAGAGTGCCCTAAAGGTATTTCTTTAATTTGATCTAGTGACCCAGATTATGACCCCAGGTGACCCAATTTTGAACTCATCCTAGATTTCATCAAGACAAACATTTTAACCAATTTTCAAATCAATTAAACAATAAATGTGGCCTCTAAAGTGCCCACAAGGTATTTCTTTAATTTGACCTAGTGACCTAATTTAAGACCCCAATGACCCAAATTCAGACTCATGTAGGGTTTATCAAGACAAACATTTGGACCAATTTTTAAATCAATTGAGAAATAAATGTGGCCTCTAGAGTGCCCACAAGGTATTTCTTTTTTTTGACCAAGTGACCTAGTTTATGATCCCAGGTGACCCAATTTCAAACTCATCCGATATTTCATCAAGACAAACATTCTGACCAATTTTCAAGTCAGTTGAGCAAGATATGTGGCCTCAAGAGTGACCACAGGGTATTTCTTTAATTTGACCTAGTGACCTAGATTATGAACCAGGTGACCCAATTTTAAACTCATCCTAGATTTTTTCAAGGGATTTTATCAAGACAAGCACTCTGAACAGTTTTCATGTCAATTGAGCAATAAATGTGGCCTCTAGAGTGCCCAAAAGGTATTTCTTTAATTTGACCTAATGACCTAGTTTATGATCAAGTTGACCCAAATTCGGACTCATGTGAGATTTTATCAAGACAAACATTCTGACCGATTTTCAAGTCAATTGAGCAAAAGATTTGGCCTCTAGAGTGCCCACAGGGTATTTCTTTAATTTGACCTAGTGACCTAGTTTATGATCCCAGGTGACCCAAATCCAAACCCATTTGAGATTTTATCAAGACAAACATTCTTACCAAATTTCAGGTCAATTGAGCAAAAAATGTGGCCTCTAGAGTGCCCACAAGGTATTTCTATAATTTGACCTAGTGACCTAGTTTATGACCCCAGGTGACCCAAATCCAAACCTATTCGAGATTTTATCAAGACAAAAATTCTGACCAAATTTCAGGTCATTGCAGCAATAAATGTGGCCTCTAGAGTGCCTACAAGGTATTTCTTTAATTTGAACAAATGACCTAGTTTATGACCCCAGGTGATCCAATATCAAATTCATCTGATACTTCATCAAGACAAACATTCTGACCAATTTTCAAGTCAATTGAGCAAGAAATGTAGCCTCTAGAGTGCCCTCAAGGTATTTCTTTAATTTGACCTAGTGACCTAGATTATGACCCAAGGTGATGCACTCTTGAACTCATCATAGATTTCCTCAAGAAAAACATTTTAACCAATTTTCAAATCAATTGAACAATAAATGCGGCCTCTAGAGTGCACACAAGGTATTTCTTTAATTTGACCTAGCGACCTAATTTAAGACACCACATGGCCCAAATTCGGACTCATGTGAGATTTTATCAAGACAAACATTCTGACCAATTTTCTAGTCAACTGAGCCAAAAATGTGGCCTCTAGAGTGCCCACAAGGAATTACTTTAATTTGAACTACTGACCTAGTTTTTGATCCCAGGTGACCTAAATCTAAACTCATCCGAGATTTTATCAAGACAAACATTCTGACCAAATTTCAGGTCATTTGAGCAATAAATGTGGCCTCTAGAGTGCCCACAAGGTATTTATTTAATTTGACCTAGTGACCTAGCTTATGACCCCAGGTGACCCAATTTCGATCTGACTGAACATGTTGTGCTAAGGTGGGCTAACAAACTTAGAACAGGTTCACTACATACCAAATAACAAAGATCTATGCCTTCAAGGTTTAGAAAAGAAGAATTTTAAAGTTTTCCTTCTTTGTTCCTATGTTAGAACTTGTGACCCCCCCCCCCCCCACGGCAGGGCCAGTTTTGACACAAGGAGCATTGTATGAACAAACTTGGTAGAGGTCCACTAGGAGATGCTACATACCAAATATCAAAGCTCTACGCCTTCCAGTTTCAGAGAAGAAGAATTTTAAAGTTTTCCTTCTTTGTTCCTATGTTCGAAACTTGTGACCCCCGGGGCCGGGCCAGTTTTGACCCCAGGGACATCATATGAACAACCTTGGTAGAGGTCCGCTAGGAGATGCTACATGCCAAATATCAAAGCTCCACGCCTTCCAGTTTCAGAGAAGAAGAATTTTAAAGTTTTCCTTCTTTGTTCCTATGCTTGAACTTGTGACCCCCGGGGCGGGGCCAGTTTTGACCCCAGGGGGATCATATGAACAAATTTGTTAGAGGTCCACTAGGAGATGCTACATACCAAATATCAAAGTTCTACGCCTTCCAGTTTCAGAGGAGAAGAATTTTAAAGTTTTCCTTCTTTGTTCCTACGTTTGAAACTTGTGACCCCCGGGGCGGGGCCAGTTATGACCCCAGGCACATCATATAAACAAACTTGGTAGAGGTCCACTAGAAGATCGTACATGCCAAATATCAAAGCTCCACACCTTCCAGTTTCAGAGAAGAAGAATTTTAAAGTTTTCCTTCTTTGTTCCTATGTTTGAAACTTGTGACCCGCGGGGCGGGGCCAGTTTTGACCCCAGAGGCGTCATATGAACAAACTTGGTAGAGGTCCACTTGGAGATGCTACATGCCAAATATCAAAGCTCTATGCCTTCCAGTTTCAGAGAAGAAGAATTTTAAAGTTTTCCTTCTTTGTTCCTATGTTCTAAAAATTGTGACCCCCGGGGCGGGGCCAGTTTTGACCCCAGGGACATCATATGAACAAACTTGGTAGAGGTCCACTAGGAGATACTACATGCCAAATATCAAAGCTCCACGCCTTCCAGTTTCAGAGGAGAAGAATTTTAAAGTTTTCCTTCTTCGTTCCTATGTTTGAACTTGTGACCCCCGGCAGGGCCAGTTTTTACCCCAGGGACACCATATGAACAAACTTGGTAGAGGTCCACTAGGAGATGCTACATGCCAAATATCAAAGCTCCACGCCTTCCAGTTTCAGAGAAGAAGAATTTTAAAGTTTTCCTTCTTTGTTCCTATGTTCGAAACTTGTGACCCCCCTCCGGCAGGGCCAGTTTTGACCCCAGGGGCGTCATATGAACAAACTTGGTAGAGGTCCACTAGGAGATGCTACATGCCAAATATCAAAGCTCCGCGCCTTCCAGGTTCAGAGAAGAAGAATTTTAAAGTTTTCCTTCTTTGTTCCTATGTTTGAAACTTGTGACCCCCGGGGCCGGTCCAGTTTTGACCCCAGGGACATCATATGAACAAACTTGGTAGAGGTCCACTAGGAGATGCTACATACCAAATATCAAAGCTCCACGCCTTCCAGTTTCAGAGAAGAAGAATTTTAAAGTTTTCCTTCTTTGTTCCTATGTTTGAACTTGTGACCCCGGGGCGGGGCCAGTTTTGACCCCAGGGACATCATATGAACAAACTTGGTAGAGGTCCACTAGGAGATGCTACATACCAAATATCAAAGCTCTACGTCTTCTAGTTTCAGAGAAGAAGATTTTTAAAGATTTTGATACTTTTTTTCCTTTTGCTGGCCATGGCAACCAGAGTTATGGGTGGAATTCAATCTCTTGAACAACTTTGGTAGAGCTTCACCTGAGGAACATCCCTGCCAAGTTTCATTAAGATTGGCCCAGTGGTTTAGGAGGAGAAGATGTTTAAAGAAATTGTGGACGACGGACGACAGACATTGGGCGATCACAAAAGCTCACCTTGAGCACTTTGTGCTCAGGTGAGCTAAAAAGGGGGGTGTTTGCAACTGGACTTGAATGCACAAAGACAGCATGGTATGTAACCATGATGAATAAAACAAACAAATAGTGATATAATCAAAGCACATTTTCTCAAAACCAACTGTTTGGAATCAAGCCAACTTTGATACTATTTTAATGCGCTTTGTATTACACAATCCCTGCAAATATTAAACAAGAGGGCCATGATGGCCCTGGGTCGCTCACCTTAGTACAGTGCCTTCAAGGTTTTTCTTTAATTTGACCATGTGACCTAGTTTTTGACCGCAGGTGACCCAATTTCAAACTCATATTTCATGAAGACAAACATTCTGACCAATTTTCAAGTCAATTGAGCAAAAAATGTGGCCTCGAGTACCCTAAAGATATTTCTTTAATTTGACCTAGTGATCTAGATTACGACCCCAGATGACCCAAATTTGAACTGGTCTTTGACTATATCAAAAGAAACATTTTAACCAATTTTTCAAATCAAATGAATAATAAATGTGGCCTCTAGAGTGCCCACTAGCTATTTCTTAATTTGACCAAGTGACCTAGTTTATGACCCCAGTTGACCCAAATTCAGACTCATGTGAGATTTTACAAAGACAAACATTCTGACCAATTTTCAAGGCAATTAAGCAAAGAATGTGGCCTCTATAGTGCCCACAAGGTATTTCTTTATTTTGACCTAGTGACCTAGTTTATGGTTCCCCGTGACCCAAATCCAGACTCATCTGGTATTTCATCAAGACAAACATTCTAGCCAAATTTCAGGTCAGCAATAAATGTGGCCTCCAGAGTGTAAACAAGGTATTTCTTTAATTTGACCCAGTGAATTAGTTTATGACCCAAGATGACCCAAATTAATCTTATGTGAGACTTTATAAAGACAAACTTTCTAACTAATTTTCAAGGCAATTGAGCAAATAATGTGGCCTCGAGAGTGCCAACAAGGTATTTAATTTGACCTAGTGACCTAGTTTATGACCCAAGATGACCCAATTTTGAACTCAATGAACTTGTTGCGCTTAGATGGGCAAGCAAACTTAGAAGAGAATCACTACATACCAAATATCAGAGCTCTACGCCTTCCAGTTTTAAAGAAGAATTTTAAAGTTTTCCGTCTTTGTTCCTATGTTCGAACTTGTGACCCCCGGGGCTGGGCCAGTTTTGACTCAGGGGCATCATATGAACAAATTTGGTAGAGGTCCACTAGGAAATGCTACATACCAAATATCAAAGCTCTACACCTTCCCATTTAAGAGAAAAGGAAATTTAAAGTTTTCCTTCTTTGTTCCTATCTGCGAACTTGTGACCCCCGGGGCGGGGCCAGTTTTGACCCAGGGGCATCATATGAACAAACTTGGTAGAGGTCCACTCTGAGATGCAACATACCAAATATTAAAGCTCCACACCTTTCGGTTTCAGAAAAGAAGAATTTTAAAGTTTTCCTTCTTTGTTCCTATGTTCAAACTTGTGACCCCAGGGGCTGGTCCAGTTTTGACCCAAGCAGCATCCTTGGAACAAACTTGGTAGAAGTCCACTAGGAGATGCTACATACCAAATATCAAAGCTCTATGCCTTCCCATTTAAAAGAAAAAAAAAATTTAAGTTTTCCTTCTTTGTTCCTATGTTTGAACTTGTGACCACCGGGGCAGGGCCAATTTTGACCCCAAGGGCATCATATGAACAAACTTAGTAGAGGTCTACTAGGCGATGCTACATACCAAATATCAAAGCTCTATGCCTTCTAGTTTTACAGAAGAAGATTTTAAAGTTTTCCTTCTTTGTTCCTATGTTGGAAATTGTGACCCCTGGGGCGGGGCCAGTTTTGACCCCAGGGGCATCATATGAACAAATTTGGTAGAGGTCCACAAGGAGATGCTACATGCCAAATACCAAAGCTCTACGTCTTCAAGTTTCAGAGAAGAAGATTTTTAAAGTTTTCCTTCTTTGTTACTAAGCTCAAACTTGTGACCCCTGGGGTGGGGCCAGTTTTGACCCCAGGGGCATCATATGAACAAACTTGGTAGAGGTCCACTAGGCAATGCTACATACCAAATATCAAAGCTCTACGCCTTCAACTTTCAGAGAAGATGATTTTTAAAGTTTCCCCTCTTTGTTCCTATGTTCGAACCTGTGACCCCCGGGGCAGGGCCAGTTTTGACCCGAAGGGCATCATATGAACAAACTTGGTAGAGGTCCACTAGGAGATGCTTCATGCCAAATATCAAAGCTCTATGCCTTCTAGTTTTACAGAAGAAGATTTTTACAGTTTTCCTTCTTTGTTCCTATGTTGGAAATTGTGACCCCCGGGGCAGGGCCAGTTTTGACCCCAGGGGCATCATATGAACAAACTTGGTAGAGGTCCACTAGGAGATGCTACATGCCAAATATCAAAGCTCTACACCTTCAACTTTCAGAGAAGAAGATTTTTAAAGTTTTCCTTCTTTGTTACTATGCTCAAACTTGTGACCCCCGGGGCGGGGCCAGTTTTGACCCTAGGGACATCAAATGAACAAACTTGGTAGAGGTCCACTAGGAGATGCTACACACCAAATATCAAAGCTCTGCGCCTTCTAGTTTTAGAGAAGAAGATTTTCAAAGATTTTGCTTTTTTTTTTTGTTGCCATGGCAACCAGAGTTGTGGGTGGAATTCAATTCTTTGAACAATTTTGGTAGAGCTTTACCCAAGGAACATCCCTGCCAAGTTTCATCAAGATTGGCCCAGTGGTTTAGGAGAAGAAGATGTTTAAAGAAATTGTTGACGGACGACGGACGCCGGACATAGGGCGATCACAATAGCTCACCTTTAGCACGTTGTGCTAAGGTGAGCTAAAAAGAAAAATAATCAAAGCGTTGAAAACGCTGGTGTGGCATTTGTCAAGGGAGCCATTGTGTGGAATTAATAATTTGAAAAATAAACAACAGAAACAGCTTCAAAATATTCGCTTGAAAGTCAATCTACTATATAGTCATGCAAAATCCGATAGAGAAGGGTGCAATCTTGTGGGACGAACAAGTCAGGGCGAACAATCCTGGGACGAATAAGCCCAGGAACGAACTGGTTATGGGACGAACAAGCACGGTATGTGTGTGTCATTACGCCACTATAGAAGGCCATGGCTCGTATTTTCGATAAAAAAGGAAGTATTTCCACGATCGATGGCCTAATCCAATTTATTGTAATACGCCATTTTCAATTTCATATCTAAGTGCAATCGAAATACTTATTTTTCTCAGAAAAATTGATTTTAATTGGGTTTACTTCCTTCGGTTTTGCACAAAATACCATACATGATTTTCAAAATGCCGTATTGATCTCACAGTGGCATTGTCTTCGACAAATGCCACAAAAAGGAACCTAAAATGTGGTCTTTGTTGAGTAAACAAGATAAAGTCATCATATGGCTGCTTTTTCTAAACTGATTGGAGGAATTTCTTCATTTTCAATCCCTTCCTGATACAAATGATCTGTGCAAGTTTCAAAAGAATTTGATCATAAATGCTGACTTTATAACATAAACAAGAAATGTAAATTTTCAACTTTAAATGGCTACTTTTCCCTTACTGTCAGAGTTTTTGTTAAAATCAATAGGGTTCAAGCTATTGATGAGATAAATAAACCGTTCAAGTTTCATCAAAATCGTACCACAAATGCAGACTTTATTGCTTAAACAAGAAATTTTCAACTTTAAATGGCTACCTTTCCCTTACCAATTGTATAATTTTTCTTTTTCCAAATCAACAGGGTTCAAGCCAGTGATGATATCAAGAAACTGCAAGTTTCATGAAAATCCAACCACAAATGTGGACTTCATTACATAAACAAGAATAATGCTTGCATGGACAGATGAATTGATGGACTGATGATAGAAACCACACCATGACATAAGCTTTGCTGGCCTTCAGCCAGTAGAGCTTAAAATGCTGGTCACCAGCAGTTTTGTCTTTTCAACCCTTTCAGAAACAAATCTCACCTTTTGAGACATCTTTAAATTGTCATCTGCAAATCCTTTTAATTTGGACGAGTCTAAATTTTTGTTGTCTGGTAAAGAGTTCAGCCATTACCACACTAATAACTTGTAAGTTTTTTCACTCTAACAACAAAATTTTACACTTGTCCAAGGTGAAAGCATGCACAGATGACAATTTGAGTGTGTCTAAAATGATTGGATTTGTCTTTGAAAGAGTGAAACATTGTGGGACAACGAAAAAATGCTGGCAACCAGCACTTTCTCCTTTTCTCAGAATGTTTTCAAAAGGCTTTATTCCATGCAGTCTAATCTTTGATCTACACTATCCCCTTTGCTGAAATACTCGACAAAAAGCAGGCACAAAACTGAAATTATCTGGGTCTTCTTCGAGAATGAAAACGTCTATTGGGTTTATTTGGCACTTTAAGGGTTAAGGCCTTGAAATTTACAGACATTTCATGTTCACTTTGTTCTTACTCAATACACAGAAAAGAACAGACGTCACTTGCTCAGCTGATGATAATCAAGGCCTTGTCTTTTGGGTATAAACTCAGTGTTTTTAACCCTCAACGATTGTTAAGCCTGGACTATCTATTTAACTCCAGAGTTCGAAAAATCCACTTATCCGCTTGTATTGACGAGTAGAAAATGGGTCTGGATGAGTAACATTTCTTAAGCAATCATCCTACAGGACGATTAGTTTTTCTATGGGTAGATCAAGCAAAACTATCAAAGGGGGATTCCTGGAAAATATTGGTGCAATCTCAAGACTGATATCCATGCAAAACAAAAAAGGTCTGATCAATTATTTGTCTGCAGCCAAAGTAAAACAACAAGAGGGCCATGATGGCCCTGTATCGCTCCACTGGCTTATAAATACAAGAGGGCCATGATGGCCCTGGGTCGCTCACCTTAGTAGAGTGCCTTAAAGGTTTTTCTTTAATTTGACCATGTGACCTAGTTTTTGACCGCAGGTGACCCAATTTCAAACTCATATTTCATGAAGACAAACATTCTGACCAATTTTCAAGTCAACTGAGCAAAAAATGTGGCCTCGAATGCCCTATAGATATTTCTTTAATTTGACCTAGTGACCTAGATTATGACCCCAGGTGACCCAAATTTGAACTGGTCCTTTACTATATCAAAAGAAACATTTTACCAATTTTCAAATCAAATGAATAATAAATGTGGCCTCTAGAGTGCCCACTAGCTATTTCTTTGACCAAGTGACCTATATTATCACCCCAGTTGGCCCAAATTCAGACTCATGTGAGATTTTACAAAGACAAACATTCTGACCAATTTTCAAGGCAATTAAGCAAATAATGTGCCCACAAGGTATTTCTTTATTTTGACCTAGTGACCTAGTTTATGGTTCCAGGTGACCCAAATCCAAACTCATCTGGTATTTCATCAAGACAAACATTCTGGCCAAATTTCAGGTCATTTGAGCAATAAATGTGGCCTCCAGAGTGCAAACAAGGTATTTCTTTAATTTGACCCAGTGAACTAGTTTATGACCCAAGTTGACCCAAATTAATCTTATGTGAGACTTTATAAAGACAAACTTTCTAACTAATTTTCAAGGCAATTGAGCAAATAATGTGGCCTCGAGAGTGCCAACAAGGTATTTCTTTAATCTGACCTAGTGACCTAGTTTATGACCCAAGATGACCCAATTTTGAACTCAATGAAATTGTTGCGCTTAGATGGGCAAACAAACTTAGAAGAGAATCACTACATACCAAATATCAAAGCTCTACGCCTTCCAGTTTTAAAGAAGAATTTTAAAGTTTTCCTTCTTTGTTCCTATGTTGGAAATTGTGACCCCCGGGGCTGGGCCATTTTTGACCCAGGGGCATCATATGAACAAACTTGGTAGAGGTCCACTAGGAAATGCTACATACCAAATATCAAAGCTCTACACCTTCCCGTTTAAGAGAAAAAGAAATTTTAAGTTTTCCTTCTTTGTTCCTATCTTCGAACTTGTGACCCCCGGGGCGGGGCCAATTTTGACCCAGGGGCATCATATGAACAAACTTGGTAGAAATCCACTCTGAGATGCAACATACCAAGTATCAAAGCTCCACACCTTTCGGTTTCAGAAAAGAAGAATTTTAAAGTTTTCCTTCTTTGTTCCTATGTTCGAACTTGTGACCCCAGGGGCTGGGCCAGTTTTGACCCAAGCAGCATCCTTGGAACAAACTTGGTAGAAGTCCACTAGGAGATGCTACATACCAAATATCAAAGCTCTATGCCTTCCCATTTAAGAGAAAAAAAAAAAATCAAAGTTTTCCTTCTTTGTTCCTATGTTTGAACTTGTGACCCCCGGGGCAGGGCCAATTTTGACCCCAATGGCATCATATGAACAAACTTAGTAGAGGTCTACTAGGCGATGCTACATACCAAATATCAAAGTCTACGCCTTCCAGTTTCAGAGAAGATGATTCTTAAAGTTTTCCTTCTCTGTTCCTATGTTCGAAGTTGTGACCCCCGGGGCAGGGCCAACTTTTGCCCCAAGGGCATCATATGCACAAACTTGGTAGAGATCCACTAGAAGACGCTACATACCAAATATCAAAGCTCCATGCCTTCGTGTTTCAGAGAAGAAGATTTTTACAGTTTTCCTTCTTTTTTCCTATGTTGGAAATTGTGACCCCCAGGGCGGGGCCAGTTTTGACCCCAGGGGCATCATATGAACAAACTTGGTAGAGGTCCACCAGGCAATGCTACATACCAAATATCAAAGCTCTACGCCTTCAACTTTCAGAGAAGATGATTTTTAAAGTTTTCCCTCTTTGTTCCTATGTTCGAACTTGTGACCCCCTGGGGCAGGGCCAGTTTTGACCCCAAGGGCATCATATGAACAATTCGGTAGAGGTCCACTAGGAGATGCTTCATGCCAAATATCAAAGCTCTATGCCTTCTAGTTTTAGAGAAGATGATTCTTAAAGTTTTCCTTCTTTGTTCCTATGTTGGAAATTGTGACCCCCGGGGCGGGGCCAGTTTTGACCCAAGGGGCATCATATGAACAAACTTGGTAGAGGTCCGCTAGCAGATGCTACATGCCAAATATCAAAGCTCTACACCTTCAAGTTTCCGAGAAGAAGATTTTTAAAGTTTTCCTTCAATGTTACTATGCTCAAACTTGTGACCCCCGGGGCCGGGCCAGTTTTGACCCAGGGGCATCATATGAACAAACTTGGTAGAGGTTCACTAGGCAATGCTACATACCAAATATCAAAGCTCTACGCCTTCCAGTTTTAGAGAAGATGATTTTCAAAGTTTCCCCTCTTTGTTCGTATGTTCGAACTTGTGACCCCCCAGTGTGGGGCCAGTTTTGACCCCAGGGGCATCATATGAACAAACCTGGTAGAGGTCCACTAGGAGATGCTACACGCCAAGTATCACAGCTCTACGCCTTCAAGTTTCAGAGAAGAAGATTTTTCAAGTTTTCCTTCTTTGTTACTATGCTTAAACTTGTGACCCCCGGGGTGGGGCCAGTTTTGACCCCAGGGGCATCATATGAACAAACTTGGTACAGGTCCACTAGGCAATGCTACATACCAAATATCAAAGCTCTATGCCTTCCAGTTTCAGAGAAGATGATTTTTAAAGTTTCCCCCCTTTGTTCCTATGTTCGAACTTGTGACCCCCTGGGTAGGGCCAGTTTTGACCCCAAGGGCATGATATGAACAAACTTGGTAGAGGTCCACTAGGAGATGCTTCATGCCAAATATCAAAGCTCTATGCCTTCTAGTTTTAGAGAAGAAGATTTTTAAAGTTTTCCTTCTTTGTTCCTATGTTGGAAATTGTGACCCCCTGGGGCGGGGCCAGTTTTGACCCCAGGGGCATCATATGAACAAACTTGGTAGAGGTCCACTAGGAGATGCTACATGCCAAATATCAAAGCTCTACGCCTTCAAGTTTTAGAGAAGAAGATTATTAAAGTTTTCCTTTTTTGTTACTATGCTCAAACTTGTGACCCCCGGGGCGGGGCCAGTTTTGACCCAAGGGGCATCATATGAGCAAACTTGGTAGAGGTCCACTAGGAGATGCTACATACCAAATATCAAAGCTCTGCACCTTCTAGTTTCAGAGAAGAAGATTTTCAAAGATTTTGCTTTTTTTTCCTTTTTGTTGCCATGGCAACCAGAGTTGTGGGTGGAATTCAATTCCTTGAACAATTTTGGTAGAGCTTCACCCAAGGAACATCCCTGCCAAGTTTCATCAAGATTGGCCCAGTGGTTTAGGAGAAGAAGATGTTTAAAGAAATTGTTGACGGACGACGGACGACAGCCGACGGACGACGGACGCCGGACATAGGGCGATCACAATAGCTCACCTTTAGCACGTTGTGCTAAGGTGAGCTAATAAACCATAAATACTAATCATTTCAATTCTGAGCCAAATGGTTTCAAAATGAAGACTTACAAAGTCTACTCTGTAAAAGCCCATGTGAAAGTTGGAACCCGCAGGGCAGTGCCATTTTTGATCCCAGAGCTATAATTACTTGAACCCTGGTAGAGGTCCACATGATAAAGCCACATGCCAAAATAATACAAGTCTATGCTGTATGGTTATAAATAAGGTGATTTTCAAGTTTCGTCCATATGAAGCCTCTGTAAAACATTAGACCCCTGATGCAAGGCTAATTTAAAAAAAAAACAAGAGGGCCATGATGGCCCTGGGTCGCTCACCTTAGTACAGTGCCTTAAAGGTTTTTTTTTAATTTGACCATGTGACCTAGTTTTTGACCGCAGGTGACCCAATTTCAAACTCATATTTCATGAAGACAAACATTCTGACCAATTTTCAAGTCAATTGAGCAAAAAATGTGGCCTCGAGTGCCCTAAAGATATTTCTTTAATTTGACCTAGTGACCTAGATTATGACCCCAGGTGACCCAAATTTGAACTGGTCTTTGACTATATCAAAAGAAACATTTTAACCAATTTTCAAATCAAATGAATAATAAATGTGGCCTCTAGAGTGCCCACTAGCTATTTTTTTAATTTGACCAAGTGAACTAGTTTATGACCCAAGTTGACCCAAATTCAGACTCATGTGAGATTTTACAAAGACAAACATTCTGACCAATTTTCAAGGAGTGCCCACAAGGTATTCTTTATTTTGACCTAATGACCTAGTTTATGGTTCCAGGTGACCCAAATCCAAACTCATCTGGTATTTCATCAAGACAAATATTCTGGCCAAATTTCAGGTCATTTGAGCAATAAATGTGGCCTCCAGAGTGCAAACAAGGTATTTCTTTAATTTGACCCAGTGAACTAGTTTATGACCCAAGTTGACCCAAATTAATCTTATGTGAGACTTTATAAAGACAAACTTTCTAACTAATTTTCAAGGCAATTGAGCAAATAATGTGGCCTCGAGAGTGCCAACAAGGTATTTCTTTAATTTGACCTAGTGACCTAGTTTATGACCCAAGATGACCCAATTTTGAACTCAATGAACGTGTTGTGCTTAGACGGGCAAACAAACTTAGAAGAGAATCACTAACTTAGAAGAGAATCACTACATACCAAATATCTCGGCTCTACGCCTTCCAGTTTTAAAGAAGAATTTTAAAGTTTTCCTTCTTTGTTCCTATGTTCAAACTTGTGACCCCCGGGGCTGGGCCAGTTTTGACCCAGGGGCATCATATGAACAAACTTGGTAGAGGTCCACTCTGAGATGCAACATACCAAATATCAAAGCTCCACACCTTTCAGTTTCAGAAAAGAAGAATCTTAAAGTTTTCCTTCTTTGTTCCTATGTTCGAACTTGTGACGCCAGGGGCTGGGCCAGTTTTGACCCAAGCTGCATCCTTGGAACAAACTTGGTAGAAGTCCACTAGGAGATGCTACATACCAAATATCAAAGCTCTATGCCTTCCCATTTAAGAGAAAAAAAAATTAAAGTTTTCCTTCTTTGTTCCTATGTTGGAAATTGTGACCCCCGGGGCGGGGCCAGTTTTGACCCCAGGGACATCATATGAACAAACTTGGTAGAGGTCCACTAGGAGATGCTACATGCCAAATATCAAAGCTCTACGCCTTCAAGTTTCAGAGGAGAAGAATTTTAAAGTTTTCCTTCTTCGTTCCTATGTTTGAACTTGTGACCCCCGGCAGGGCCAGTTTTTACCCCAGGGACATCATATGAACAAACTTGGTAGAGGTCCACTAGGAGATGCTACATGCCAAATATCAAAGCTCCACGCCTTCCAGTTTCAGAGAAGAAGAATTTTAAAGTTTTCCTTCTTTGTTCCTATGTTCGAAACTTGTGACCCCCGGGGCGGGGCCAGTTTTGACCCCAGGGACATCATATGAACAAATTTGGTAGAGGTCCACTAGGAGATGCTACATACCAAATATCAAAGCTCTACGTCTTCTAGTTTCAGAGAAGAAGATTTTTAAAGTTTTCCTTCTTTGTTACTATGCTCAAACTTGTGACCCCTGGGGTGGGGCCAGTTTTGACCCCAGGGGCATCATATGAACAAACTTGGTAGAGGTCCACTAGCCAATGCTACATACCAAATATCAAAGCTCTACGCCTTCCAGTTTCAGAGAAGATGATTTTTAAAGTTTCCCCTCTTTGTTCCTATGTTCGAACTTGTGACCTCCGGGGTAGGGCCTGTTTTGACCCCAAGGGCATCATATGAATAAATTTGGTAGAGGTCCACTAGGAGATGCTTCATGCCAAATATCAAAGCTCTATGCCTTCTAGTTTTAGAGAAGAAGATTTTTAAAGTTTTCCTTCTTTGTTCCTATGTTGGGTTAAATCTAAGTTGGAAATTGTGACCCCCGGGGCGGAGCCAGTTTTGACCCCAGGGGCATCATATGAACAAACTTGGTAGAGGTCCACTAGGAGATGCTACATGCCAAATATCAAAGCTCTATGCCTTCAAGTTTTAGAGAAGAGGATTTTTAAAATTTTCCTTCTTTATGACTATGCTCAAACTTGTGACCCCCGGGGCGGGGCCAGTTTTGACCCCAGGGGCATCAAATGAACAAACTTGGTAGAGGTCCACTAGGAGATGCTACATACCAAATATCAAAGCTCTGCGCCTTCTAGTTTCAGAGAAGAAGATTTTCAAAGATTTTGCTTTTTTTTCCTATTTGTTGCCATGGCAACCAGAGTTGTGGGTGGAATTCAATTCTTTGAACAATTTTGGTAGAGCTTCACCCAAGGAACATCCCTGCCAAGTTTCATCAAGATTGGCCCAGTGGTTTAGGAGAAGAAGATGTTTAAAGAAATTGTTGACGGACGACGGACAACGGACGCCAGACATAGGGCGATCACAATAGCTCACCTTTAGCACGTTGTGCTAAGGTGAGCTAAAAATCAAAAGTGATCCAGATTTGGTAGCCCTTGTGTTTGCGGTTAGGAGAAAAAGATTTTTTGAATTTTCACGCTATCAGCACATATTTATGACCCATGAGATAGGACTAATTTTGACATAACTTGAATAACTTTGGAAGAGGTCATTTAGATTACACTCATACAATATTACACCTGTAACTCAAGGTAAGGAACAAGAAGACCTTTTAAGTTCTCACTATATTAGCCTATGTAAAGCTAGTGAATTATTGGGTGAAGCAGTTTCAGAGACGATAAGCTTGATGGCCTTAGGCCTATGGAGCTAAAAAGTAGTATCTTTTTCATGAGCTACAATGATGTTAGTAAATACAAGCTTTTGGAAAAGATTTTTAAAGGTTTTTCAATACTTTTCAGTTTTGTAGCCATAGCAACCATAGCTTTTAACAGAACTTAATTCTTTGAAAACATTCTGAAGAACATCATGGCAAGATGATATCTGTAGTCTGGTCAAAATTGGAAGAGTGGTTTCCATGAAAAAGATGGAACAATCTTGGTAGAGGTCTACAATATGAATCGGCATGCCAAATTTTTTATAGCCCTAGGCCTTACAGTAAGGATAAAAAAAGATATCTTAAGTTTTCACTATGTAAGCCTATCTAGAATTTGTGAACCCTGGAGTGGGACAAATTTTGATCCCAAGGCTCAAAACATGCCAGATTTGTTAGTCCTATGCTTTATTGTTAGAAACTAGAAGATTGTGGAGAAGTCTTCACTATATAAGCCCTTATAAAACTTTGACCCCAGGGCTACAGTCCGACTAAGTGGGGAATATGTGTATTCGAAGAATAACATGCCAAATTTGGGAGTTCTTGGCCTTATGGCTAGTAACAAGACGTTTTCTAAAGTTTTCACTCCATAAACCCATGTAAAACTTGTGACCCCTGGTGCAGGGCCAAACTTGATCCTAGGGCTGTAACTTGGGCCCTCTTTGTAGTTGTCCACTAGATAATGCTATAATTATGCAAAATTTGGTAGCCCTAAGCCTTATGGCTATGTACACCAAGATTTAAAAGTTTTCCCTATATAAGCCCATGTAAATCTTGTGAACCTCCCCACCCAGCATGAGGCCAAATTGACCCCAGGACTGTAATTTGGGCACTTTAGTAGACCCCCACTAGATCAAGCTAAATGCAAAATTTGGTAGCTCTAGGCCCTATGGCTAGGTACAGGAAGATTTCTCGTCACTATGTAAGCCCATGTAAAACTTGTGACCCCTGCGGCAGGGCCAAATTTGACCCCAGGGCTAAAATTTTGGCCAGCTTGGTAGAGGCCCACTAGATATAGCTACATGCAAAATTTGGTAGCTCTGGGCCTTATGGCTAGGTACAGGAAGATTTTTAAAGTTTTCTCTATATAAGCCTATGTAAAACTTGTGACCCCTGGGCAGAGCCAATTTTGACCCCAGGGCTAAAATTTTGGCATGCTTGGTAGAGGCCCACTAGATATAGCTACATGCAAAATTTGGTAGCTCTAGGCCTTATGGCTAGGTACAGGAAGATTTTTAAAGTTTTGTCTATATAAGCCTTTGTAGAACTTGTGACCCCGGGGCAGAGCTAATTTTGACCCCAGGGCTATAATTTAAAGAAACATGATAGAGGTCTATTACATAAAGCTACATGCCAAATTTGGTGGTAGCTCTAAGCCTTGTGGTTTCAGACAAGAAGATTTTTAAAGATTTCCAATATTTTTCAGTTTTGTTGCCATGGCAACCAGAGTTTTTGAAGGAATCAAATTCTTTCAAGAAATTCTGAAGAGGACCATGGCAGGATCATTGCCGTGAAGTTTCATGAAAATTGGATGGGTAGTTTCAGAGAAGATGTTTGAAATAAAAGTTAACGCACGGACGGACAGACGCACGGACAGACAGACGCACCGACGGACGGTAGACGGACACCAGGCCATGACATAAGCCCGCTGGCCTTCGGCCAGTGGAGCTAAAAATGGAAGTGACTTTTTACATTGCACATGACTGATGTCCATAATGAACACTTGATGATTTATCAAACTGGAGAAAAGATTCCAATCTTGCTATAATGCCAATAAGGACATTTGAAGAACCACAAATGCGGACTTTAACACTTTACCAAACGACATAATTTTAGACATGTCCAAATTCAAAACAGTTGCAGACGACAAATCAAATGTGGCTGAAAAATTGAATTTGTTGTGGAAAGGGTTGAAAACATTGTGGGAAAAGGCAAATATGTTAGTTACCAGCATTTTCTCCTTCTCCCACAATGTTTTCAAAAGGCTTCTTTCTCAGCGTCGTTAAAAGTCGGGATTGTGTGGTAAAGAGTTAACTTTCCAACAGAGTGAAACTATTGCAAACAAATTCTGAAACAGTTAAATATTATTAATTTCAGGATCTATCTTGGTGTTTTCTTTTGCAATATATGTAACAAATACAAATTTGAAATAAATTATCCATCGACGAGGAAATGCATTGAGGGAAATGAACAGACCCATTGTGTATGAAAAATATTTATATAAATATAGTGTCTGCTAATGGCCAGATCTTCAAGTATTGAACACAATCATATATGGTTATACGGTAATAACTGTTTATTTGCTATCTTGACTAAAAAGTAGAACAAGTGATAATGGAAGGACAAGTGACTTTTCTAATTCACTCGTGCTGCAGGACAAGTGGGTTTTGGAAAATTTTTCGACCTCTGAACTCTATACCAAATGACAAAATTTAAGACTGGTTCAAACTGAAAGCATTTGCAGATGACAAATCAAAGGTGGCCTAGTTGACAAATTTTGTCCGTGATAGGGTACCAAACTTTTTGGAAAAAGAAGAACATTTTAGTTACAAGCACTTTATCCTTGTTCCAAAAAGTTTTGTAAGCCTTCTTCCTCAGAGTTGGTAAAAGTCGGGATTGTGTGGTATAGGGTTACAGGGTTTCCATTTACGACATAAAAGTATGTACATACGCACAAAAATCAGCTCCAACGCAAAATATAAAAGCTGATTGTGTCCCTTGGATGCATTCAAAAATGAGTGAAAACCATGATTTAACTAGATCTACTTCGCCATGCAATAATAAAAACAGTGCAAAGTACCAGTACCAAGATTTAACATTTCTTGTACAAACTGACCATAGGAATTCCAAAGTGCCTATAAATAGACCTTAGTATGCCAAGATATAACAGAAAAAGATAAAAATAGATCACTGTGGCATAGACTTTGAGTGGTTACCCGCCTTGTTCCCATATTGTCTTTTCTGGCACACTGATCTTAGGAAAACAGCTGTTGTTTTCATTTTTTTCCTGAAGATGGCTTCCCGGGCCAAAAAGAACAAGCATTCTGATAGTATTGCATAGCAATACACAGTCCCCTACCGGCCACATGTATCGCTGGCATGGCAGTGAAATTTTTAAAGTCCAAGGCCCTTAAATGCGTCAAAAAGCAGTGGAGCGGGACGAAACTCAAACTTGATGTGTAAGTCATGGTGGTTGATGTACACACCAAAAATCAGCTCTATATGTAGCAGCATTTAGAAAAAAAAGTGCGGAAAAAAGTTTTATCAGTGAAATTTTGTAAGTCCAAGGCCCTTAAATGCGTCAAAAAGCAGTGGAGTGGGACGAAACTCAAACTTGATGTGTGAATCATGGTGGTTGATGTACAAACCAAAAATCAGCTCTATATGTAGCAGCGTTTAGAAAAAAAGGTGCGGAAAAATGTTTTATCAGTGAAATTTTGTAAGTCCAAGGCCCGTAAATGCGTCAAAAAGCAGTGGAGCGGGACAAACTCAAACTTGATCTGTAAGTCATGGTGGTTGACTTACACAGCAAAAGTCAGGTGAATATCTACCAGCATTTAAAAAACAAAGTCCTGAAAACTGATTTATCAGTGAAATTTTGTAAGTCCAAGGCCCGTAAATCCGTGAAAAACCAGTGGACCGGAACGAAAGTCGAACTTGATCTGTAAGTCATGGTGGGTGACTTACACATCAAAACTCAGCTCAGTATGTACCAGCATTTAAAAAAAAAGTCTGGAAAACTGAATTGCCGGACTGACGGACAGATGGACAGACAGACAGACGGACAAGACGGACGGACGGAGTGCAAACCTAAAGTCCCCTTCGGCTTTGCCGGTAGGGGACTAAAAAGCATTCATGATCTTTCCAAGACCAACGGCTGAAAGATCCTGCCTTCCAAGATCAGATGCTAAGAGAAATTTATCGTTATTCCTCTCTTTGTATATATGTGTTTGAATTATTACGAAACTAAGCAGAAATAAGGTTTTTACAATAGGTTGCATGGACTTTCAAAGAAGTTTCATCGCGACGTAAGATTCATACTATTTCAAGCGACAGTCAGTGTCGTGAACAGCACATTTTACCTGCGAAAGGCTCTATAAAGAAGTCATTTGAAATAGCTTTTTCTTTTAATCCACTAACCAAATTTGGCCTTAATAAACAGATGATTTTTGCAAGCAAAAATGGGACTCAGAAGGATTGCAATGGGACTCAACTTTTGCAGTTGCACAGGGTACCATGGACGCAGTAAAATTTTATTCAAACAGACACACTGGGTTAAGTTATGGTATTCAAAAACCTGGCTGCTTTTTCAAAGAGAACTAAAAACTCTATCCTGTAAAATGACTTTCATCACTCCTGGGAACAGCTTGACTGAGCCAGGACTTGACCTCACTAAGCCCTATGTTACTTACCCATGCCATTACCACGAACTAAACTGAAATAAATTCATACAAATCAACAAATGAATTATCCCTTTACCACACAATCCCAACTTTTAACAACCCTGAGAAAGAAATCTTTTGAGAACATTGTGGGCAAAGGAGAAAATGCTAGTAACCAGCATTTTTCCCACAATGTTTTCTTCCAGTCCAAAGGCAAATTTCAATTTCTGAATCACATTTACTTTGTCGTCTGCAAATGCTTCTAATTCGGACCAGTCTAAAACACTGTTGTTTGGTATGAGTTATAGAATATTGACAAATGACATTCTACAACAGAACTCCATCACATGCAATTTCAAAAATTCTCATGTACTGGCCCCGACCTGAGCACTACATGGCCTGCAAAAAGCAAAATGAGACCTTTGGACATCTGCGTAAAGTGTCATCCCGGATTAGCCTGCTCAGTCCACGCAGGCTAATCTGAGATGGTGCTTTTCGACTACATTAGACTTTTTCATACAGTAGACTTTCGTGAACCGAAAATCGCACAAAAACGGGAAGTGTCATCTTGGATTAGTCACAGACTGCACAGGCTGATCTGGGACGACACACTTTTACGCATATGTCCGAAGGCCCCTTTTTGTGTGTTGCAGGCCATATGTTAAAACAAAAGTGAAAAGACAGCTAACATATGAGTGTCTTCTTTTAAATCTTACCATTTATAGTAGGAGCTACAGGAATCTGGTATTTATTTGGCACTGAAAATCCATCTGAAAGTCCATACATTTTAGGTGCCACATAATGGGTTGGCATCTGGGGCATGGTCTGTGCAGGCTGGACTGGTGGTCTGAAAAGTTGAGAGACACAATTTACTAACTCTTAACTCTTTACCACACAATCCCGACTTTTAACGACCCTGTGAAAGAAGCCTTTTGGAAACATTGTGGGAAAAGGAGAAAATGCTGTTACCAGCATTTTCTCCTTTTCCCACAATGTTTTCTACCCTTCCCAGAACAAATTTCAGTTTTTCAATCACATTTACATAGTTGTCTGCAAATGCTTTCAATTTGGACCAGTCTAAAATTTTGTCGTTTGGTAAAGAGTTAAACGGATGTAACTTTTATTGACTTTTAAGAGTTAACCAAACCTTATATCAGGCAGTCAACTTCTTCTCATCCTCTGTTGCATCACTTGGCTTATTACCCCAGGGACACTGACTTAACCCTTTCCCAAACAACAACACTTTAGACTTTTCGAAACTGAAAGCTTTGCAGACGACAAATTAAATGTGACCCAAGATCTGATCCAAAATCTGAAATTAATCTACCATGGGGTGGAAAATTTGTTACTGGTTACCAGCATTTTCTCCTTTTTCCACAATGTTTTCAGAACTTTTTTCCTCAGGGTTATTAAAACTTTGCATTATGTGGTAAAAGTTTAACAAACAATGGCACCAATTTGGGTGCCAATGCTCTGCTACACTTGCTTTTTCTGGTAAAAATTCTAAGATGACAGAGGGGCATAACTGTGTCAACTATATTTCAACTCTTTACCACAAAACAAAATTTTAAACCAGTCCAAACTGAAAGTGTTTGCAGATGGCAAATAAAATGGGGTACAAATGACAGTATCTGTCTGAAAATATTGGAAAGATTGTGGGAAAAGAAGAAAATGCTGGATACCTGCATTTTCTTCTTTTTCCACAATGTTTTCAAAAGCCTTCTTCTTCAAGGTCGTTAAAACTCGGGATTGTGTGGTAAAGAGTTAAGAGTTACATGCCCCTCTGGTATGTGCTCCCCTTGCAATAGTTAACAACTAGCCTGAATTTTTAGTAAAAATCTTCAATAATGACAGAGTAATCAGAAAATGTCCAAGTTTTCTCATGAAAACAACAACAACACAGACAATGCAATGGCTATGACAGATCCTAGAAGTTGTCTTCCAATACAGCCAAGTTAATAGTGAACAAAAAGGAAAGGATTCAACACAAAACAAAAGACTACAACCATGATGTAGTGAATAGAAAACAAGAGGGCCATGATGGCCCTGGGTCGCTCGCCTTAGTAGAGTGCCTTTAAGGTTTTTCTTTAATTTGACCATGTGACCTAGTTTTTGACTGCAGGTGACCCAATTTCAAACTCATATTTCATGAAGACAAACATTCTGACCAATTTTCAAGTCAACTGAGCAAAAAATGTGGCCTCGAGTGCCCTAAAGATATTTCTTTAATTTGACCTAGTGACCTAGATTATGACCCCAGGTGACCCAAATTTGAACTGGTCTTTGACTATATCAAAAGAAACATTTTTTCCAATTTTAAAATCAAATGAATAATAAATGTGGCCTCTAGAGTGCCCACTAGCTATTTCTTTAATTTGACCAAGTGACCTAGTTTATGACCCCAGTTTCCCCAAATTCAGACTCATGTGAGATTTTACAAAGACAAACATTCTGACCAATTTTCAAGGCAATTAAGCAAAGAATGTGGCCTCTAGAGTGCCCACAAGGTATTTCTTTATTTTGACCTAGTGACCTAGTTTATGGTTCCAGGTGACCCAAATCCAAACTCATCTGGTATTTCATCAAGACAAACATTCTGGCCAAATTTCAGGTCATTTGAGCAATAAATGTGGCCTCCAGAGTGCAAACAAGGTATTTCTTTAATTTGACCCAGTGAACTAGTTTATGACCCAAGTTGACCCAAATTAATCTTATGTGAGACTTTATAAAGACAAACTTTCTAACTAATTTTCAAGGCAACTGAGCAAATGATGTGGCCTCAAGAGTGCCAACAAGGTATTTCTTTAATTTGACCTAGTGACCTAGTTTATGACCCAAGATGACCCAATTTTGAACTCAATGAACTTGTTGCGCTTAGATGGGCAAACAAACTTAGAAGAGAATCACTACATACCAAATATCAAAGCTCTACACCTTCCAGTTTTACAGAAGAATTTTAAAGTTTTCCATCTTTGTTCCTATGTTCAAACTTGTGACCCCCGGGGCTGGGCCAGTTTTGACCCAGGGGCATCATATGAACAAACTTGGTAGAGGTCCACTAGGAAATGCTACATACCAAATATCAAAGCTCTAAACCTCCCCGTTTAAGAGAAAAAGAAATTTAAAGTTTTCCTTCTTTGTTCCTATCTTCGAACTTGTGACCCCCGGGGCAGGGCCAGTTTTGACCCAGGGGCATTATATGAACAAACTTAGTAGAGGTCCACTCTGAGATGCAACATACCAAATATCAAAGCTCCACACCTTTCGGTTTCAGAAAAGAAGAATTTTAAAGTTTTCCTTCTTTGTTCCTATGTTCGAACTTGTGACCCCATGGGCTGGGCCAGTTTTGACCCAAGCAGCATCCTTGGAACAAACTTGGTAGAAGTCCACTAGGAGATGCTACATACCAAATATCAAAGCTCTATGCCTTCCCATTTAAGAGAAAAAAAACAAGAGGGCCATGATGGCCCTGGGTCGCTCACCTTAGTAGAGTGCCTTCAAGGTTTTCCTTTAATTTGACCATGTGACCTAGTTTTTGACCGCAGGTGACCCAATTTCAAACTCATATTTCATGAAGACAAACATTCTGACCAATTTTCAAGTCAACTGAGCAAAAAATGTGGCCTCGAGTGCCCTAAAGATATTTCTTTAATTTGACCTAGTGATCTAGATTATGACCCCAGGTGACCCAAATTTGAACTGGTCTTTGACTATATCAAAAGAAACATTTTAACCAATTTTCAAATCAAATGAATAATAAATGTGGCCTCTAGAGTGCCCACTAGCTATTTCTTTAATTTGATCAAGTGACCTAGTTTATGACCCCAGTTTCCCCAAATTCAGACTCATGTGAGATTTTACAAAGACAAACATTCTGACCAACTTTCAAGGCAATTAAGCAAAGAATGTGGCCTCTAGAGTGCCCACAAGGTATTTCTTTATTTTGACCTAGTGACCTAGTTTATGGTTCCAGGTGACCCAAATCCAAACTCATCTGGTATTTCATCAAGACAAACATTCTGGCCAAATTTCAGGTCATTTGAGCAATAAATGTGGCCTCCAGAGTGCAAACAAGGTATTTCTTTAATTTGACCCAGTGAACTAGTTTATGACCCAAGTTGACCCAAATTAATTTTATGTGAGACTTTATAAAGACAAACTTTCTAACTAATTTTCAAGGCAATTGAGCAAATAATGTGGCCTCGAGAGTGCCAACAAGGTATTTAATTTGACCTAGTGACCTAGTTTATGACCCAAGATGACCCAATTTTGAACTCAATGAACTTGTTGCACTTAGATAGGCAAGCAAACTTAGAAGAGAATCACTACATACCAAATATCAAAGCTCTACGCCTTCCAGTTTTAAAGAAGAATTTTAAAGTTTTCCTTCTTTGTTCCTATGTTCAAACTTGTGACCCCCGGGGCTGGGCCAGTTTTGACCAAGGGGCATCATATGAACAAACTTAGTAGAGGTCCACTAGGAAATGCTACATACCAAATATCAAAGCTCTACACCTTCCTGTTTAAGAGAAAAAGAAATTTAAAGTTTTCCTTCTTTGTTCCTATCTTCGAACTTGTGATCCCCGGGGCTGGGCCAGTTTTGACCCAGGGGCATCATATGAACAAACTTGGTAGAAATCCACTCTGAGATGCAACATACCAAATATCAAAGCTCCACACCTTTCGGTTTCAGAAAAGAAGAATTTTAAAGTTTTCCTTCTTTGTTTCTATGTTCGAACTTGTGACCCCAGGGGCTGGGCCAGTTTTGACCCAAGCTGCATCCTTGGAACAAACTTGGTAGAAGTCCACTAGGAGATGCTACATACCAAATATCAAAGCTCTATGCCTTCCCATTTAAGAGAAAAAAAATTTTAAGTTTTCCTTCTTTGTTCCTATGTTTGAACTTGTGACCCCCGGAGCAGGGCCAATTTTGACCCCAAGGGCATCATATGAACAAACTTAGTAGAGGTCTACTAGGCGATGCTACATACCAAATATCAAAGCTCTATGCCTTCTAGTTGTACAGAAGAAGATTTTTAAAGTTTTCCTTCTTTGTTCCTATGTTTGAAATTGTGACCCCTGGGGCGGGGCCAGTTTTGACCCCAGGGGCATCATATGAACAAACTTGGTAGAGGTCCACAAGGAGATGCTACATGCCAAATATCAAAGCTCTACACCTTCAAGTTTCAGAGAAGAAGATTTTTGAAGTTTTCCTTCTTTGTTACTGTGCTCAAACTTGTGACCCCCGGGGTGGGGCCAGTTTTGACCCCCGGGACATCATATGAACAAACTTGGTAGAGGTCCACTAGGCAATGCTACATACCAAATATCAAAGCTCTACGCCTTCAACTTTCAGAGAAGATGATTTTTAAAGTTTCCCCTCTTTGTTCCTATGTTCGAACTTGTGACCCCCGGGGCAGGGCCAGTTTTGACCCCAAGGGCATCATATGAAAAAACTTGGTAGAGGTCCACTAGGAGATGCTTCATGCCAAATATCAAAGCTCTATGCCTTCTAGTTTTACAGAACAAGATTTTTACAGTTTTCCTTCTTTGTTCCTATGTTGGAAATTGTGACCCCCGGGGCGGGGCCAGTTTTGACCCAGGGGCAACATATGAACAAACTTGGTAGAGGTCCACTAGGAGATGCTACATGCAAAATATCAAAGCTCTACACCTTCAAGTTTCAGAGAAGAAGATTTTTAAAGTTTTCCTTCTTTGTTATTATGCTCAAAATTGTGACCCCTGGGGCGGGGCCAGTTTTGACCCCAGCGGCATCAAATGAACAAACTTGGTAGAGGTCCACTAGGAGATGCTACATACCAAATATCAAAGCTCTGCACCTTCTAGTTTCAGAGAAGAAGATTTTCAAAGATTTTGCTTTTTTTTGCTTTTTGTTGCCATGGCAACCAGAGTTGCGGGTGGAATTCAATTCTTTGAACAATTTTGGTAGAGCTTCACCCAAGGAACATCCCTGCCAAGTTTCATCAAGATTGGCCCAGTGGTTTAGGAGAGAAGATGTTTAAAGAAATTGTTGACGGACGACGGACGACAAACTATGGACGACGGACGACGGACGCCGGACATAGGGCGATCACAATAGCTCACCTTTAGCACGTTGTGCTAAGGTGAGCTAAAAATTAAAGTTTTCCTTCTTTGTTCCTATGTTTGAACTTGTGACCCCCGGGGAAGGGCCCAAGGGCATCATATGAACAGACTTAGTAGACGTCTACTAGGCAATGCTACATACCAAATATCAAAGCTCTAAGCCTTCCAGTTTCAGAGAAGATGATTCTTAAAGTTTTCCTTCTTTGTTACTATACTCAAACTTGTGACCCCCGGGGCGGGGCCAGTTTTGACCCCAGGGGCATCATATGAACAAACTTGGTAGAGGTCCACTAGGCAATGCTACATACCAAATATCAAAGCTCTACACCTTCCACTTTCAGAGAAGATGATTTTTAAAGTTTCCCCTCTTTGTTCCTATGTTCGAACTTGTGACCCCTGGGGCCGGGCCAGTTTTGACCCCAAGGGCATCATATGAACAATCTTGGCAGAAGTCCACTAGGAGATGCTTCATGCCAAATATCAAAGCTCTATGCCTTCTAGTTTTACAGAAGAAGATTTTTAAAGTTTTCCTTCTTTGTTTCTATGTTGGAAATTGTGACCCCCGGGGCGGAGCCAGTTTTGACCCCAGGGGCATCATATGAACAAACTTGGTAGAGGTCCACTAGGAGATGCTACATGCCAAATATCAAAGCTCTACGCCTTCAAGTTTCAGAGAATAAGATTTTTAAAATTTTCCTTCTTTGTTACTATGTTCAAACTTGTGACCCCCGGATGGGGCCAGTTTTGACTCCAGGGACATCATATGAACAAACTTGGTAGAGGTCCACTAGCCAATGCTACATATCAAATATCAAAGCTCTACGCCTTCAACTTTCAGAGAAGATGATTTTTAAAGTTTCCCCTCTTTGTTCCTATGTTTGAACTTGTGACCCCCGGAGCAGGGCCAGTTTTGACCCCAAGGACATCATATGAACAAACTTTGTAGAGGTCCACTAGGAGATGCTTCATGCCAAATATCAAAGCTCTATGCCTTCTAGTTTTACAGAAGAAGATTTTTAAAGTTTTCCTTCTTTGTTCCTATGTTTGAACTTGTGACCCCCGGGGCGGGGCCAGTTTTGACCCCAGGGGCATCATATGAACAAACTTGGTAGAGGTCCACTAGGAGAAGCTACATGCCAAATATCAAAGCTCTACGCCTTCAAGTTTCAGAGAAGAAGATTTTCAAAGTTTTCCTTCTTTGTTACTATGCTCAAACTTGTGACCCCTGGGGTGGGGCCAGTTTTGACCCCCGGGACATCATATGAACAAACTTGGTAGAGGTCCACTAGGCAATGCTACATACCAAATATCAAAGCTCTACGCCTTCCAGTTTCAGAGAAGATGATTTTTAAAGTTTCCCCTCTTTGTTCCTATGTTCGAACTTGTAACCCCCGGGGCAGGGCCAGTTTTGACCCCAAGAGCATCATATGAAAAAACTTGGTAGAGGTCCACTAGGAGATGCTTCATGCCAAATATCAAAGCTCTATGCCTTCTAGTTTTACAGAAGAAGATTTCTAAAGTTTTCCTTGTTTGTTCCTATGTTGGAAATAGTGACCCCCGGGGCAGGGCCAGTTTTGACCCTAGGGACATCATATGAACAAACTTGGTAGAGGTCCACTAGGAGATGCTACATGCAAAATATCAAAGCTCTACGCCTTCAAGTTTTAGAGAAGAAGATTTTTAAAGTTTTCCTTCTTTGTGACTATGCTCAAACTTGTGACCCCTGGGGCGGGGCCAGTTTTGACCCCAGGGGCATCAAATGAACAAACTTGGTAGAGGTCCACTAGGAGATGCTACATACCAAATATCAAAGCTCTGCGCCTTCTAGTTTCAGAGAAGAAGATTTTCAAAGATTTTGCTTTTTTTTGCTTTTTGTTGCCATGGCAACCAGAGTTGTGGGTGGAATTCAATTCTTTGAACAATTTTGGTAGAGCTTCACCCAAGGAACATCCCTGCTAAGTTTCATCAAGATTGACCCAGTGGTTTAGGAGAAGAAGATGTTTAAAGAAATTGTTGACGGACGACGGACGACGGACGACGGACATAGGGCGATCACAATAGCTCACCTTTAGCACGTTGTGCTAAGGTGAGCTAACAAGGGAGGAAAATGAGAGAAATAAGAAGAGCTATGCTCTGGCAAAAGGGGTTTTAATGCATCTTTGTGACACAGTATACCAAGTAAGTTATCACGTAAGTATGGATCCACAAAATCCATTTTGTCTCACAACCGACTGAATCGAAAGGTAGACTGGTCCTTTCACACAAAGCAAATTGACCAATAGCAAGGTATCTATCCTTGCAAGGCTGACCTGGGTCCATACTTTTTACAGATGCATGATCCCCATTTCAAATAGCATGGGTCATTTGTATGTAAAAAGCAACAGCTGCAAGTTCTGTCGTGTTTTCCATAGCTATCAATACCATTAATAATGCAAAATCTTTCATGGCCAGTAACAGCTTTACAAGCTAACAGATTTGCTGCTTCAATTTTTAGCCTGCCACGTCAATTTCAACAAATACTGCAAGATAACTTAGATAGTCACACCTATTGTTCTGTCTACAAGGAGTGTTCAAATATGAATGCATCTAAGCACCTAAAATTTGATTCTTCATAGATTTCACTGACATTTTTATTTTGCTCCCTTAAAGTATTCATCCCTTACAGATATACCAAGTTTCAGTCTCCAGATCCAATCTTTGAAGGCATTTTCAATCTTTTTTAGGTATGCTATGAAGACACTGGAATTCATTTTCTGTCAGCTCTATTCAACATATGTTAACCATCAGTTTCACTCATTGCCTTTTGTACGAGGAGCAAGACTTTCTGAAGCAGGAAAAAGTTGTGCTCCCCCCCTCTGTATTCACCTGACCTTGCCCCTTGTGACTTCTTTTTGTTTCCAAAGCTAAAGAAATACCCTTCAGGTCGAAAATTTGTTCAGCGCAAACACCTCGGTTTTGCAATATTCCAGTGTCTTCATAGTATACCTAAAAAGACTATGAAAATGCCTTCAAGGATTGGATCTGGACACTGAAACTTTGTATATCTTTTGGAGGTGAATACTTTGAGGGAACAAAATAAAAATTTCAGTGAAACCTATGAAGAATCAAATTTTAGGTCCTTAGATGCATACCTATTTGGACACTCCTCTTATATAACTTACAAAACAGTATCACACTATATATTGTTTGACCTTTTACCAACTCCTCTTATATAAATTACAAAACAGTATCACACTAGCCAAATCAATATTGGTTGACCTTTTACCAAACAGTCACAGTTGTGAGTGACTAAAATAGAGAGGCTTTTAAAATTTTCTCATACTGTTTTTCTCACTTTCAAAGGCAGATCTCATCATTTTAGCCACATCTCATTTGCTGTCTGCAAATCTTTCTAATATATTTTGTCTGATAGGGTTAAATAAATTTCACAATACTCAAACTCTTTTCATCAATACTTATTAACTCTTTACCAAACAAACCTGGGTTTCAACAACACTAACAAAGAAGGCTTTCAAAAACATTGTGAGAAAAGGAGTAAATGCAGGTAACTAGCATTTTCTCCTTTTTCACAAAATGTTTTCAAACCTTTTAAAGCCAAACTCCAATTCTTGGGTCACATTCATTTTGTTGCCTGCAAATTCTTTCAATTTCGACCAGTCTGAAATTAATATGTCCTTTGGTAATGCGGTAATATACCAGGACAACAAAATTTTGGGTTCATCCACACTGAAAACATAAAATGTTGCAGATGACCAATCAAATTTGGCTCAAATGATGACATTTATCTTTGCAACAGCAAGAAACATTATGCAAAAAGGAAGATTCAATATTTTCCCTATGGCTGAAAATCCATATTTTTCTTTCTGCACTTTGTGGTAAATTTGGTTATGTCGATAATCAGTGTTTACCAAGTTCACTTCTTTTCTTACCTATTCTGTACAGTCTGTGATGAGTGATGGTTGCCAAAATAGTGTTGTGGACTTGGTGGAAAAGTGCCAGGACTTGGTGGTGAACCAATAACATCATTTGGAGATGGCATGGGTTCATTTGTCTGTAATGTCTGTGGAGCCATTTTCTCCCCTGCATAGTTCAGACCAGGGATGTACTTAGGTTTAGCATTTAAAGCCTCTAGCTTACTGCTGTCATCTATGAAAAGGATAAAAACAAAAATGTACCAATACATCGCAACATGTAATATCTTCAATATTTTTTCCCCTAAGCACTTTAACCCTGTTACAAAATTACCTTTTCATTTTACATTCCTTTGTCTGCAATGCTTTACATCCTTTCAAAGACAAATCCCATCATTAAACCACATTTACTTTTCCAACTGCAAATGCTTTCAGTATCTACAATTATATCAACTGGTACAGAGTTAAAAAATTTCAACTGCACAGGATATTAAAATGGAATGTGTGAGATATCTGGGACATATAAAACAGAAATACAAAGCTGTTGTTAGAGGGGAAAAAAAGCACCTTGACCCTTTACCACACAATCCCAAGTTTTAATGACCCTGAGGAAGAAGCCTTTTGAAAACACTGAGGGGAAAAGTAGAAAATAAGGTAGCAGCATTTTCTCCTTTTCCCACAATCTTTCATACCCTTCCAAAATCAAATTTAATTTTTGAGTTGTGTTTATTTTGCCATCTGCAAATGCTTTCAGATTCAACAAGTCTTCAATTCTGTCATTTGGTAAAGAGTTAACTATCATATTTAGTCTATAAAATGCTTACAAGCATTTTTTTCCCTACAAAGTAATTTTTTCAGCTCTCCGAATATAAACTGAGGTATGCTCAGTAAAAAGGTGTCTTAATACATCTACAAAAAGGGGTTTCAATACATCTACAAAAGCACAATCCACACAGGTTGACATGGATCGAAGCTTTGCTATTTGTAGTTTTCTGCATGTCAAAGGACCATTTTTTACCTCCAGATCCAGTCCAATGTTAGACTAAGTGGATTTTATGAATCCTTAATTATTTGATGACTTGCTTGGTATAATGCATCACAGACGTGCATTAAATGCCCTTTTGCCTGAGCATGGCTTAATCATAATCATTATACTAACACTGACTTCATAAATTATTTACCAATTTTGTATGTAAAGCACTTCTTCACAAAGTCCTCAACTGAAAATTGTCCCTCTCTATCAAGTGACCACAACCTCAATTCTGGCTGATGATGCGGAAATGTACACTTTTCTTCCCCAACTTTACACGGCTTCCCTTGGGAAAACTGGGTACATATCTTGTAGGGACCATATTGGACTGACTGAGACTCTGGACGTTTTCTTACTTTTACCCAATTCATTCCTGCAACAGCTTTCTTTCTAACAATTAAAACTTCTCTAAGGCACATGTGGCTTGCGTTTACATATCTGTATCCTTTAACCCCTTCTCCAATTTTAGCAAAGCAGTGTCTACAAGCCAATTTAAAGTCATATTCATCATTTAGTGGAAAGTAAATGGGTGGAATTACAGGATCTCTAGATGACTGGAGCTGAGACTGTGAGCGCTTTGATGAAACAGTGACAAATTTTGATGGACTCTGTGATGCCCGTGAACTGCGACCAGATGATGTGTTACTTGGGGTGCAGCTTGTGGATTCTGAATCACAATAGTCTGTAATAATGATAAAATATTCAAAATCACTACAACCTTACTAAATACTGCAGTACATAAACATGGTTCTAATTTACTTATTTAAAACAGTATCAACAATTAATATTTCCAAAGCTAAGTATTAGAACACTAGGAACTCTTTAGCAAATTACACTGCAAGTATGACATACATTTACTTTTTACACCCAGAAATCACTACTTTTGAAGAAAAAGTATAGATTTTAAAGCTCCAACTCAGAAAATGAGTGAAAATGGACCATACCCACAAGTTTCCCAAACTGACCTATACTTTAACAGCTCCATGGAAGAGAACCTTTGAAAATATTGTGTGAACAATTGGAAATGCTATTAACTCTTTTCCACACAATCCCGACTTTTGATGACCCTGAGAAAGAAGCCTTTTGAAAACATAGTGGAAAAAGAAGAAAATGCTGTTTTCTACCTTTTCTAAAACAAATTTCAATTTTTCAGTCACATTTATTTTGTCGTCTGCAATTGCTTTCTATTTGGAGTAGTCTTAAATTTTGTCATTTCGTAAAGAGTTAACCAGCGTTTTCTCCTTTTCTGCACAGTGTTTTCAATGTCTTCAAAGACAAATCCCATCAATTGAGCCATCATCTGTCATCTGCAAATAAGAGCCAGTCCTAGTTCATAATTTCAGTTTGTTATAGAATTAATCCTTTACCGCACAATCTCAAGTTTTAACAACCCTGTGAGAGAAAGATTTTGAAAACATTGTGGTTCCCACAATGTTTTCTACCCTATTAAAGACAACTCCAATCTTTTGAACAGTATTTGGACGGTAATTCATCTGCAAATTCTTTCAATTTAGACCAGTCTAAAATTTTGTTGTTTGGTAATGAATTTAAAGAAAAATATCCCAAACACTTAATGTCTTTTCCTCTTGAAGATGCACTTTGATGCATCTAATTCCAAAGCATAGATCAGACGAAGAAAGACAAAAATTTTGAATCAATCAATCGAAGTTAATCATTTGTTTTAAAGACCCTGAGGAGGAGATCTTCTTAGCATTGTGGGAATAAGAGAAAATGTTGGTAATAAGCATTTTTTTCATTTTCCACAATGTTTTCTACACTTTCAGAAACTGGTTTCATTATTTGAACCACATCTGATTGGTCGTCTACAAATGCTATCGATTTAAACCAGTCTAAAATTTTGTTGGCCAGTAAAGAGTTAAGCGTAAACTATGGCTTGATATAATTTCTTATAATTGTTATTGGATACTTTGTTATTTTTGGAGCTAAACATTTACTCATGCATTTTTCGCAAAAGTGGATAAATTAAAGTGAATACTGACCAGACAATTTTACATCTGAAGTTGAGAAGCTATCTAATCCCATGCTGTCCTTACTGTTCTTCACCTACAGAAAACAAATTTAGATGAGAGTTTAACTCTTTACCAAATGACAAAATTTTAGACTAGTCTAAATTGAAAGCATATGCAGATGACAAAATAAACATGTCTCAAAAGTTAAAATTTGTTTTGGGAGGGGTAGAAAACAGTGTGGGAAAAGGAGAAAATGCTGGTAACCAACATTTTCTCCTTTTCCCATAATGTTTTCATAAGGCTTCTTTCTCAAGGTCGTTAAAATTCGAGACTTTGTGGTAAAGGGTTAATCTGATTCCTCTATAGACGAGCAATCAGAGACAGAGATATATCTCCCTTTACTAGACAATCTAGAGTTTTAACTACCCTGAAAAAGAATTCTATGGAAACCAATGTGGGAAAAGGAGAAGACGCTGGTAACCAGCATTTTCTCCAGTTACCAGAATATTTTCAACCATTTCAGAGATTAAAATCCACTTATGAGCTTTATTTACTTTGTCCTCTACAAAAAACTTTCAATTTGGACAAGTCTGAAATTTTGCTGCACGGTAAAAGGTTAGGTTTTCTTTCAAAACTTTGTATCTTTATACCTTTAAACCCTGGTGATGTTTTTTTTTTTTGTCCAAGCCTTGATTTGAATAATCTCTATACAGGTTCATTTGATACTGTAAAGCAAGCATAATAGCCCTTGGCAAAGGAGTTTCAAGACAAAGAGATTTTTTAACCTATTTGATATATAAATTACTACAAGCAAGGCAATAGTTCACATAACATCTGTAAGCTGAACAACCTACACAGAGGTCCACTTGGTGACACTATGTTAATTAAGACTAAATATAACTGCTTCAGACCAAATGGGTCTATACTAGAAAATATTTGGAATTTTCCCCATATAGTTTAACTTAATCAAAATTGTGACTCTGGGATGGGGGGGGGGGGGGGCCCCAAGGCCATTTTTGACTTAAGATTCAGATCTTTATAACCTAATCAAACTTCAGGAATTAATCACTGCATTTAGTAAGCTGATAGCTGGCTAATCATCAGAGGACGAGACAAAAGTAAGAAAAAGTATTTTTCAATAGTATTTCTTTAATGGGCTAGGTAGCCTCTTTAGGTATTTTTAGATTTAGTGCCAGAGTTTTGCCGAGACTTGTGGGAATTTCACATGATCAACAACATGTATGGATTACATGAATTCATATCTAAATCTATATGATGACCTTACATCTGATGTAATAATCTGATGTAATAAAAGTAATTAGAGTCATTGATTGCAAATTAACAAGACATGTTTAACTCTTTACCATACAATTTAATGACAATAGGGAAGACGGTTTTGAAAACATTGTGGAAACCAGCATTTTCTGCTTATCCCACAATGTTTTCTACCCTTCCTAAAACAAATTTCAATTTTTCAGTCACATTTATTTTGTCATCTGCAAATTCTTTCAATTTAGACCAGTCTAAAATTTTGTCATTTGGTAAAGTGTTAAACATCAACAACTGCTCACATGTATTGAATGTTTCTGTACAATCAATATGATGTACAGAAAAATATACTTAGTTCAATATGATGCATAGAAAAATATACTTAGTTCTAAAAAGATTTACTAGATTTCTTTTTTTATTTGCAGCATGAAAATTTGATGGGCCCCTTAAAAAAAAAAAAGGGTTCCAAAATAGGTTTAAGCTAGTTATTACTTGTACAATGCATTTTCAGTACATCAATACATTACACTACCTTAGCCCCTTTTGACTCTGAATCTTCATCATGTGGAAAAGCCCAAGCTATGTCTTCCTCCACCTTGGGTGGTGGAGTCACTATGTCTAGACCTACTATACTTCTGTGTTTACCATTAAGTAAGGGTGGACCTATCTTGTTCTGCTTCACACCTGTAAATTAAATATGCAAATCAATACCTGCTTGCTCCAAGACTAAAACAGATGATTGAGTGACAGTAATTCGAAACCTGTACAATTAATCCTTCACAAAGCAATAATGTGTTTTTGTTATAACAACCCTGAGAAAGAAGACCTCTTAACCCTCTAATACATAATCCCATGTTTTAACAACCCCTGGGAATGAAGCCTTTTGAAAATATTGTGGGAAACAGAGAAAGTGCTGGTAACCAACATGTTCTCCTTTTCCATCAATGTTTTTTACTCTTTAACAGGCAAATGCTACCATTTGGGCCACACTTAATTTGTTGTCTGCAACTGCTTTTCAATTTTTATAGGTCCAAAGTTGTGTCATGTGGTAAAGAGTTAAAAGCTTTGGGCAAAGGGGAAAATGCTGGAAACCAACATTTTCTCCTTTTCCCAAAATGTTTTCTATCCTGCAATAGACAAATAATGTCAACTCTGAGCCACATTTAATTTTTTTCGGCCAAAACTTTAGATATGGAGTGGGTGTAGGACAATTGCCCACCAAGACATTTGCCAACTGGACATTTGCAAACCCCAATATTTGCTACCTAGGACAAAAGCCCACTAGGACAAAAGCCCTCCCATACCATGTTGATAATTAACTCATTGATCCACTGTCTCAACCCTCTACCAGATGAGGCCTTGCTTTTACGTGAAGAAGACCCATGTTTTATGTGTCTGCAGTTGAAGACTTATGAAAACACTATGGGTGGAGGACAAATTGCTCATAACAAACATTTCTCCACTTCCCACAATGTTTTCTATCCAATCATTAAATTCTCTTCCATTTTTGCTGCATTCCAAATTAATGTCTGCAAATTTCTTTAAATGGGCCGATGCAAATTTTGTCATCTGATAGATTTAAATAATTTAAGTGTAACTTTCAAATATGATCATTAGAATTTTGGAGACATCATGGAGAGAGGTGCCATTACACTTTTGAGTTGCTCATTTGTGCATTGAATCCTTTTTTCACCAAAGTTGCAGTATTGCAAGTTAAAAAATCTTATCGGGCGAAGGGCAAGCTGAACAGTAAATGAAAAACACATTTTGAGAAAGTTTAAACATATATTTATTTCCAGTATTTTAAATAATTAAAGCTGGTCCAGGGTTTGTAAATTAATGTTATATACCATCCCTGGTTGGTCAAACAAATGGTTCTGTTATTAAACTGTTGTAATCATTGTTTCAGAGTCTTAAAAATTACATTGTATGGACAAGCTTCTCTTATTATTAAGATTAAAAGAATTCATTTCATGATTAAACCACTTAACCCTTTCCCAAACGACAAATTTTGGACTGGTCCAAATTGAAAGAGTTTGCAGATGACAATTTTAAATTTGATGGAAATGGCAGAAAGTTCTCAAAAAGGGTAGAAAACACTGTGGGAAAACGAGAAATTGCTCGTTACGAGCAATTTCTCCTTTCCCCACAGTGTTTTCAAAAGACTTGTACTGCAGACACGTGAAAACCAGGGCTTGTTTGGGAAAGGGTTAAATAACTATTTCAGAATTTTAACTATTACATTGTTTGGACAAACCTCTCTTGTTATACATTTAAAATTAAAGGAATTCATACATGCAGCCTTTTCAACGCAATGCAAATCGTTTAGGGGGGGGGGGGGGAATGGTGAAAAATTATGTATCATGAAAAAGTATTTAGCTTAAAACTACATAAAAATAGATAACAATAAGTGAAAACAAAGGAAAAAAGGCAGGTGGGCAAATATTCGGGTTGCTACTATTGTGGGTGGGCTTTTGTCCATGTGGCAATTGTCCTAGTGGGCAAATGTCAAGATGGGCAATTCCGGACCCCATATGGACCAGTCTAAATTTTGGTTGTTTGATAAAGAGTTGAGCCTTTTAATTCTTTACAAAATGACAAAATTTTATTCTTTTCCAAATTGAGAGCATTTGCAGACGACAAATTGAATGTAAATGAATTGATGGAATGTGTCTATGGAAGGGCAGAAAACACGATGGTGAAAAAGGAGAAAGTGGTTGATCCCAATATTTTTTTCCAATGCCTTATTTCAGAGGGCTGTTAAAGATCAGGTCTGTTTGATAAAGGGTTAAAACCCTATATCCCTTTTTTTGCAACACAAGTATATCTAGTATTCTGTTCCACACTTGACCACTGATAAAGGGTCAAAGCCTGTTTTTCTCTCTCTCCCCCCCCCCCCCCAAAAAAAAAAAAAAAATAGAGGCCCATGAGGGCCTGAATCGCTCCACTGGCATGATTTTGCTGTCTTTTCTAGCATACGCTATAAATTCATGATGCAAAATGGGAAAACAAGCAAACACACAAAAAATGGGGGAAAGGGTTGTTGCAACGGGGCTTGAACCACTAAGATAGCACAAGCAGGCATGGTGAATTGAACAAAACTAATAGTGAAATAAAAAATGAAGTACAGTTTCTAATCATCTCTCTAATCAGTCAACCGACTGATTAAAAACCAATTGTTTGGAATCCAGCCAAATTTGATAGGGTTTCAGTACTCACTGTTTTAAACAATCCCTGTTTCAAAGAAATGTGACCAATAATGTGGACTGTGTTGAGTAAACAATACTAAGTCATTAAATGGCTGCTTTTCCTAAACTGGTTGCTAGATTTTCTTCATTCTTAACAGAGTTCAATCCCTTGATGATACAAATAATCTATGCAAGTTTCAAAAGATTGAATAAAAAATGTGACTTTATTGCATAAACAAGACATGTAAATTTTCAACTTTAAATGGCTCCTTTTCCCATACTGATTGTCAATTGTTATTTTTTTTAAAATCAATAGGGTTCAAGCTATTGATGATATACAGCAACTGTGCAAGTTTCATGGAAATTCAACCACAAATGCTGATGTTATCACGTTAACAAGAATTGTAAATTTTCAAATTTAAATGGCTACTTTTCTCACACTGATAGTCATTTTTTTTTCAAAATCAATAGGGTTCAAGCTGTTGGTGATACAAAGCAACTCTGCAAGTTTCATGAAAATCCAACCACAAATACAGACATTACTGCATAAACAAGAAAAGGATATTTTGATCTTTTAATAGCAACTTTTAGAAATTTTGAACTTTAAATGGCTACTTTTCCCACAGTGATTTTCAGATTTTTTTCAAAATGGATAGGATTCAAGCTATTGATGAGACAAAGAAACTGTGCAAGTTTCACGAAATCTGACCACAAATGCAGACTTTATCACGTAAAAAAGAAATTTAAATTTTAAAATTCAAATGGCTGCTTTTCCTACACTAACAGTCAGATGTTTTTCAAAATCAACAGGCTTCAAGCTATTGATGAGATAAACAAACTGCAAGTTTCACGAAAATCTGACCACCAATGCAGACTTTATCACGTAAACAAGAAATTAAAATTATGAATTTTAAATAGCTACTTTTCCAACACTGATAGTCAGATTTTTTTTCAAAATAAATAGGCTTCAAGCTATTGATGAGATAAACAAACTGTGCAAGTTTCACGAAAATCTGACAACAAATGCAGACTTTATCACGTAAACAAGAAAATGAAATTTTTAACTTTAAATGGCTACTTTTCTCACACTGATTGTCAGATTTTTTTCAAACTCAATAGGGTTCAAGCTATTGCTGAGATTAACTAACTGTGCAAGTTTCACGAAAATGCGACCATAAATGCAGACTTATCTCGTAAACAAGAAAAATGGAGAGACGGATAGACAATCGGACCAACGACGGAAACCACACCATGACATAAGCTCTGCTGGCTTACAGCCAGTAGAGCTAAAAACAAACAAGAAGGCCAAGATGGCCCTGTATTGCTCCATAGGGTCGTTAAAACCTGTGATTGTGTGGTAAACAGTTAAATCACACATGAAGGCAAAGAGCATACACCACAGAAATCAAGATTCACAAAGTTCAATGATTGAAAATGTTGAAACTGATCTCTTTTAGTGACACATGCAGGAAAAGTAAGGCCTATATTATCTTATAAAAGTTGAAATAATGTACATGTAATGAACCAATAGTTTGATTGACCCTCTGCCAGACAGGAAACCTGAGGAATATGGTTTTTGAAAACATTCTGAAGTAGGGAGAAAATGCTGTCAAATAGTATTTTCTCATTTCAAAACCATGCCCACCAGCCTTGCAATGATGAATCCCACTATTTGAGCTAAAAATAATTTTTTGTCCACAAATGCTTTCAAAACAGCTGAGTTTAAAACTTTTTCGTCAGGTAAAGAGTTAATCCTTTACCAAACAATCCCAGTTTAAACGAATCTCAGGAATGAAGCTGGTAACCACCATTTTCTCTCTTTCCCCACAATGCTTCCTACCCTTCAACCAAGTTTTTGAGACACTTTTAAAATCTCTTCTGCAAAGGCTTATTTGGAAGAGACTAAACTTTTGTTGTAAAGGAAAAGGTTGAGGTCAACTTACTGATTTTTAATGGAAAGAGAACAGCTGAAGAAAGGAATAGACTTTAGAGACAGCAGGCAAAGATCAGACTGTACTGAGGTGCAAAATGGGAGATTAGACTCTTTCTACACTAAAATGACCTTGAATGAGACTGGCAAACTGTCGATCATCTTCAGCACCCAGGCTGTTGTTTGTTTCATCACTATCGCTGTCATCTTCCACATTGTTTTCTCTTTGTCTTGCTGGCAATGTTACAGATTTATGCTTCGTTTTCTTATCTGAGAGAACAATATATTGCACATATATTTCTTTAACCCTTTCCCAAACGACAAATTTTGGACGGGTCCAAATTGAAAGAGTTTGCAGACGACAATTTTAAATTTGAGGAAAATGGCAGAAAGTTCTCAAAAAGGGTAGAAAACACTGTGGGAAAAGGAGAAATTGCTCGTTACGAGCAATTTCTCCTTTTCCCACAGTGTTTTCAAAAGACTTGTACTGCAGACACGTGAAAACCAGGGCTTGTTTGGGAAAGGGTTAACTCTTCAACCATGGCCAAATTTTAGACTTGTCCAAAGAGAAAGCATTTACTGTTGACAAATTAAAGCTGACTCAGATGATGAAACTTTTCTTTTGTGGGGAGAGAAAACATTGTGAGCAGAGGAGAAAATGCTGTTCACAATTTTCAAACTTCCCCATGATGACCGGTCCTAAGTCTAGTTATTTAGCTGTTTGAACTAAGACATACAGACAAACGCAAGTAGGTAAATCCCTCAAGTACAAAGTTAACTCTTTACCACATAACAAAAATGTAGATTTGTACAAATTGAAAGTACCTGCAAATGATGGAATTTGTCTATGACAGGTTAGAAAATATTGTGAGAAAAGGAGAAAATGCTGGTTACCAGCATTTTTCTTTTTTTCCCACATTTACAAATGTTTCTTCTTCAGGGTTGTTAAAAAGAGTGATTGTGAGGTAAATGGTCAAATGGAATGGACATTTCCAGAGAACAAGACCATTATAAATGTGCATTCCAAAGCAAAGTATCGTCTTACAAAATGTTATGCAGTATAGATCAAAGAACAGATTGCAATTTGTAAGCAGCTCTTTCATAATTCATACTGTTCTGAAAAACAACTGAGTTGTACTTGATAGTCTTAATTCTTTACCACACAACAAAAATGTAGACTAGTCCAAACTGAAAGCATTTGCTTACGATATTTCAAATGTAGCTCAAAACATAGAATTTGTCTCTTAAAGGATAGAAAATATTGTGGGAAAAGAAGAAAATGCTGGTTACCAGCATTTTCTTCTTTTCCCACAATGTGTTCAAAAGGTCTCTTTTTTTGGGGGGGTCGTTAAAAGTCCGGATTGTGTGGTAAAGGGTTAACTCTTTACCAAATGACAAGATTTTGACCGGTTCAAACTCAAAGCATTTGCAGATAACAACATAAGTGTTGCACAAATTAGGACTTTTTTGTATAAAAGTGCAGAAAACAATGTTGGAAAAGGAGAAAATGCTGGTTACCAGCATTTTCCCCTTTTCTGACAATGTTTTCAAAGTCCTTTTCCTTTGGGGTCGTTAAATGTTGGGATCCTGTGGTAAAAGCTTGCTCTTTGTAGTACTCAAATCTTTACCAGGAAAAGAAAATTTTACACAGACGTAAGTAATCCTTTACCAAACAAATCTGTGCTTATATGCCTCTTAGGATAAAGGTTTTTGAAAACAGTGTGGAGAAAGGAACTGCTGGAAAGGAAACTAATGGTTTTTTTATCCAAATATTTTCAGTCCTTACAAACATAAATCTAATCACTTCAGCCACACTGAGTTTGTTGCCTGCTGACTTAACTCTTTACAAAACCATAAAAATTCAGGCAGAACAGTCGCAGACAACAAATAAAATGTGGCTTAACTCTTTAACAAACAATCCCGACTTTTAATGACCCTGCAGAAGAAGGCTTTTGAAAATATTGTGGGAAAAGGAGAAATGCTGGTAACCAGCATTTTCTCCTTTTCCCACAATTTTTCTACCCTATCAAATACAAAAATCATCATTTTAACTACGTTCATTTTGTCGTCTGCAATTGCTTTCAATTTGGTCGAGTCCAAAATTTTGTTGTTTGGTAAAGAGTTAAAAGATGAGATTTGTCTCTGAAAGGAGAGAAAGCACTGTGGGCAAAGAGGAAAATGCTGGTTACCAGCATCAAAACACAGAACTGTGTGGAATAGTTTTTAAATTGTGGACAAGTCTAAAATTATCAAGTAAAGAATTGAATTTCTTTTGTAAAGAATTAACTCTATTTGAAAAAAAAACAAACTTACTTTTCTTTGATGGCATTTTGGCTTTTGTTTCCAAATGCTGAAAAAGACACATATGTATAATCAGAAATTAACCATTTCTGCACCACAGGCAAAATGGGAGGGTTTTCGCGGACAGCCTACATCAATATCGGACTGCATAGAATGTACAGTCTTGATAAATACTGCTCAAATTACATGTATTTGTCTTTGTAAAGTAAAAACATCATGGGAACAGGAGAAAATACTAGCTAGCAGTATTTTCTTCTTTTTCCAAAATGTCTTCAAAAGTGTTCTTTCTTTGGTTTGTTAAAACTTGGAATTGTGTGATAATAGCTTAACTCTTTACCAAACAACAAAATTTTAGACTAGTCCAAATTGAAAGCATGTGCAGACGACAATTTAAATGTGGATAAATTGACATTGTTTTTCTTTGAAAGAGTAGAAAACATTGTGGGAAAAGGAGAAAATGCTGCTTATCAGCATTTTCTCCTTTTCCCACAATGTTTTCAAAAGGCTTTTTCCATGGGATTGTGTGGTAAAGGAATAAATGAATGGTTTCTGAAGGTGTCAAAATATTTGCATAACAATATATACAGCCAAGCTTCACTAACACATTGAGCAAATGAGATCTTTTCTAGATCAAACAGTCTAACTCTTCATTACACAACCAGGCTTTAAATGTCCCTGAAGAAGAAGGCTTGGGAAAACTTTGTGGGAAATGGAGAAAATGTTTACAACCAGCATTTTCTCCTTTTTCCACAATGTTTTCTATCCTTTTTAAAGGCAAATTCTATCTTTTGAAACACAGTAAACTTATCCGATACAAAAGCTTTCAATTTGGACAAGTCTTTCAAGCCCCATTAGCACATCAAGAGCAAGCTTGACGTGAGACCAGGGGAATCACTGGATCAAATCTCCAGCCTTGCAAATAAGGATTGATGACATTTGGTAAAAAGATAAAACAACAGTACCACAAATGGGTGCCAATACTCAGCAATAGGTGCTTTTTCAGTTAAAATCTGGTAAAAAATGAGACTAATGGAGTCAAAATATTCTTTGGGTTACCTACCCTTGCAGAACAGGCTTCCTTAAAAAATCTTTACCAAACGACAAAATTTTGGACTCGACCAAATTGAAAGCATTTGCAGATGGCATTTTAAATGTTGCTAAATTGATGGTTTTTCTTTGATAGGATAGAAAACATGGTGGGAAAAGGAGAAAATGCTGGTCACCAGCATTTTCTCCTTTTCCCACAATGTTTTCAAAAGGCTTCTTCCTCAGGGTCATTAAAAGTCCGGATTGTGTGGTAAAGGGTTTAGATACTTAACAAGCCCAAGTTTGAAGTAAATAACTTCAGTAAGAACAGATATAGGCAAAATGTTCATAGATTTTGCATGACAATGATCCATATGTTGACAGGGCTTTAACAAAACAATATTTTCTTCAAAAAACAGCCAAAGAAGAATACAAAATAATGTGATTAACCAGACCATCCAAACAAATCAGGGTGCAGATCCAAGACAAGAATGCACCTGATAGGGAGTCCAACTTTGATCTACATTGTCAGAAAAAGTAACCTTTGATCACACAAAGGATTCCAGAACCAAAATAATTTATTAACTATTATCACGCCAAAAGGGTTCAGTGATAAATGAGTAGAAACTGCTTGATATAATTGCAAGCCTTGTCTTCATTCTTAAATCTAGTCTTTTGATGTAATCTTATTTTATAATGCTTTGTCTTCTTTACACCACAATCCGGAGTTTTAATGACCCTGTGAAAGAAGCCTTTTAAAATATTGTGGGTATAGGAGAAAATGCTGATTACCAGCATAACTAGCATTTTCTCCTTTTTCCACAATGTCTTCTATCACATCAAAGACAAGTTCCATTTTCTGACCCACATTTAAATTGTTGTCTATAAATGCGTTGAATTTGGTCAAGTCTACATTTTTGTCATGTGGTAAAGAGTTAACAAAAAAAATTGAAGTGAAATTAAATACCTTTTTAGTGACGCCAATGTTTGTCCCTGTCAACCAATCATCATCTGGGGTAGGCGAGTCTGAGACGGTGACAGCAGATTTAGCTGAGACCTCGACTTGAGACAGCACAGAGGATGGAGGATTTCTTACAGTTGTCTTTAAAAGTGGTTCTAGCTCTTCTAACAAATCCTTGAGAGCCTGTAATGATAAAGAATGAACATTAACTTTTTACCAAACGACAATATTTTAGACTTGTCCAAATTCAAAGTATTTGCAGACGACAAAATAAATGTGACTCAAAAATTGAAATTTGTTTTCAAAAGGGTAGAAAAAATTGTGGGAAAAGGAGAAAATGCTGGTTACAAGCATTTTCTCCTTTTTCCACAATGTTTTCAAAAGGCTTTTTTCTGTAATGTCACTAAAACCCAGGATTGTGTGGTAAAGGATTAACCCTTTTGCCAAATAATCAAATGGGGAAGAAGGCTTTGGTAAAACATTCTAGGAATAGGACAGAATGCTATCACAGAGATTTTCTTTTCCTGCTCTGTTTTCATCCCTTCAAAAGACAAATCAAATGATTTTAGCCATCAGTTAAAACTCTTTACCACACAATGACGACTTAACGACCCTTGGGAAGAAGGCATTTGAAGACATTGTGGGAAAAGGAGGAAAAGGAGGAAATGCTGGTAACCTGCATTTTCTTCTTTTCCCGCAAAGTTTTCTACCCAATCAAAGAAAAATTACACCATTTGAGCCACATTGAAATTGTCGTCTGCAAATGCTTTCAATTTGGACAGCTCTAAAATTTTGTCGTGTGGTAAAGAGTTAATTTGTCATCTGAAAATGCTTTCAAATCCATTAAGTCGGGGGAATAGGAAATCAAAGTACTGAAAGTATTGACAGGCTAGCGAATTTGATTGATTGATTGTTTGTATGGTGTTTAACCCTGTTTTCAACATTATTTCGGTTATGTAGCAGTGGACAGTGCACATATCCATGCTTTCCTGGAGTTTCTTTTACCAGTACTCCGCACAATATTCTTTACAAGCCAATGGCTGCTTTCCCACATTTATATTATAACCATCGTCGAAACGTGAGAGAGAAATGAATCCTGTCACAATGACTGTCATCAATCCTCGGAAAGAAATTTGCCGAGTCGGGGATCGCACCAGCAACCTCCTGTTCCCAAGTCCTGTACACTACCGACTGAGCTGCTTGGGCTATGCATGCTATTGGTAAACTGTAATCCAATTAAAGTTTAACCCTCAACCTGCTAAAAATGTTAAATGAAACTTTCAAGCCAATGGTAAACACCTAAATATTGCTATTTCAAAGTTACATTTTTGAAAAAAAATATCCTCTTATCGGACAGTGTAGATCCAAGATCAGACTGCACGCTATGTGCTGTCTGATCTTAGTCCACACTGTCCGCAAAAGGTCATTGAGTTGTGGTAGTGCTGGTAAAAGAAACTCCAGGAAAGCATGGATAGGTGCTCTGGCCGCTGCAATATCAGTGAAATTATGTTGAAAACGGCGTTAAACACAATACAATCAATGAGTCAATATCCAGTAGCACAAGATGTAGTTAACTATTTAACTCTCTTTACAAAACCAAAAATTTTACGCTCGCCCAAATTCAAAGCTGTTGCAGACCATAAATTAAATGTGGCTGAATTGATGAAACGTGATTCAAAATGGGCAGAAAAAAATGTGAGAAAAGGAGAAAATGAAGGTTATCAGCATTTTCTCCTTTTCCCGCAATATTTTCAAAGGGATTCTTCCCCAGTGTCATTAAAACATGGAAATGTTTGGTAAAGGGTTAATATTCAAGAGGTAGAATAACAGTTCAGCATAACAGTGTAACTATACACAATGATGTAAATAATGAATGACAAGGGTTCTCTGTCCAGTGAGGGTTGATATAGCCTGGCATTTGCTACAAGTTAATAATACCTAGGTGTATCCATTAATAAATTCATTCATAATGTTACAATGGTGTAGGTATAAGTCATTCTCTGCTTTGCATAGGTCACTTAATATACATATAAGCAAAGATCATGTACCTTATAAATGACATCTTGTTCACTTAATTACTTTGTAAGACAACATGTTCAACTTAGGTAGAGATTTAGTTGTTTTTGTCTAAATTGTCATATATAACAGAATAAAGATTTCTAACAGAAAGAAGTATTTTCTGTGAGGCAGTATTTGGCAACTGTGGGGTTTTTTGTTTACTTTGAATCTAGGTCAGTCATGATGCCTAGAGACTAGCTTCGCTAGCTAAAAAGTAGACTGGAAAACAACCCGACTTATAGAATTGGCTTTGGAAAAAATTGATGAAAAAATTAATTTACTTTTTTCCGCCCTTCTTTTATATTATTGTCAATAAAATAAATTCATATTCAGAAAAAAACATCAAAAATATTAACATTTCTGTAAATACGATGAAATTATTTTTTACCAGGCTTACCTAAATAAAAATGCGGTTTAATTTTTCGTTTAAAAAAAATCCGTTAAGATGAATTGGTAACTCTACTGTAAACAAAAAGGGAAGCTACTCTATGCAACAGTAATGTGCTCGATCTGTCTATCTTTCTTAATAAACACATAAATCGGTGAAAAAAAGGTAGGAAATTTGACTATTCTCTCCAAAATCTGAATGCGGGATTATCCCGCAGTTGGTTTGAAAATATGCGTGATTCACAAAAAGTATCGGCAATTCCCGTAATCGCGCGCTCTAGATCAGACATTGAATCTACTAGTAACTACTGCAAAGAAGAAAAATTTGATGGAAAGGAAACTGTACTTTTGAATGATATGAATAACATCATAGAAAAAAGTGCAACTGCTTCTTCCCACCACATTTTCAAAAACTGTCTGACATGGAGCCATAAAGAAAGGCTGTACTGTATGGCAGCAAGTAAAAACCACTTCTGGATAGAATTGCACTTACTGAATCTTCTTTTATTCTCTTTTTTATTTTAAACTCTTTACCAAATGGAAAAAATGTAGACTTATCCAATCTGAAAGCATTGCAAATAACAATTTGACTCAAATGATGGAATTTGTTTTTAATTGGGTAGAAACTATTGTGGGGAAAAAAGAAAATGCTGGTTACCAGCATTTTCTCCTTTTCCAGCAATGTTTTCAAAAGGCTTCTTCTTCAGGGTCATTAATAGTCAGGATTGTGTGGTAAATGGTTAATGGCTAGAACCCTAGACAATAAGAAAAAATAATTACATCTGTTTCAGAATGTTTGCTACTGGTATGTTTACCAGATGTCAAACTGATGCACTCATCCAAATTCAAAGCATTTGCAGATGAAAAATTACATTTTATAATCATGTTACTTTTTGTCTGAACATTGTCTCTGGAAAAAAAGTGTTAGAAAAGGATAAAATGCTAGGTTTAAGCATTGTTTTTTTTCTTTTCCCACAGTTTTCAAGAGCTTTATTCTTCAGGGTCATAAAAACATGGTTAATTGTTTGGAAAATGATTAACAAAGTTGTGCAAACATTTTTAACTTCAATTTTAACTTCAATCCAGGTTTTGATGGTTCAATGTAACAATAGATCTATTCAGTTTCATCAAAACAGCTCACCAAATAAAGATTCATTTAAAATCCTTACTTACACAAGATACTTTTTACACCTAGAATAATATAGACACCTTTACATGTTTTTTACCAGCATTTCTTCTTCACCCATACTGTTTTCTACCCTTGCGTTGACAAATCCCATCATTTGAGCCACATTTAATGTGTCATCCGCAAAGGTTAATGCTTTCCATTGGGACATGTCTAGAACTTTGTTGTCTGGTAGTTAACAACAACAGCATTTTCAGTATGACAAAATTTTCAATAGTTTTTTCATGTGACTGAAACATAGACCTGTAATTTAGCTCTTTTGTAACAAATGACAGAAGTTTTGACTCAAACATAATGAAGCATTTGCAGCTGAATGATTACATTTGGCTCAAAAGATGGGAGTTTCCTTATTAACTCTTTACCAAACGAGAAAATTTCAAACCAGTCCAAATTGAAAGCTTTTGCAAATGACAAAATAAATGTGGCCCAAAAATAAAAATTTGTCTTGGGAAGAGTAGAAAACATTGTGGGAAAAAGAGAAAATGCTGTTACCAGCATTTTTTCTTTTTCCCACAATGTTCTTAAAAAGCTTCTTCTTCAGGGTCCTTAAAAGTCGGGATTGTGTGGTAAAGATTTAATGGTGAAAACATGGGGGCAAAAAAAGCTTGCTACAAGTACTTTCTCCTTTCCCCACAATGTTTTCAAAAGGCATCTTCCAAAGGGTTGTTAAAACCCAGGATCATTTGGTGAACAGTAAAAGTTTGTTTATTAGAATGGTTTTGAAAGCCATTTTTTTAACACTATTTCAGTTCTATCGTAGCAGCCAGTGCACCTATTCATACTTTCCTGGAGTTTCTTTTACCAGTACTGCGCACCATATTCTTTCAAAGCCACTGGCTGCTTTCCGACTTAACCATCCTCGAAACAATGGTCCTCAATCTTTGGAAAGAAATCCGCCCAGATGGGCAAATGGTTAACAAGAGATTGGTACATGTGATAAGGTGTAGACCAGGCAAACCTAAAATCTATTCTATTCCTCAACAAGAGGGCCATGTTGGCCCTGTATCGCTCCACTGGCTTATAAACCATAAATACTAAACATTTCAATTCTGAGCCAAATGGTTTCAAAATGAAGACTTACAAAGTTTTCTCTGTAAAAAGCCCATGTGAATGTTGAGACCCGCAGGGCAAAGCCATTTTTGATCCCAGAGCTATAATTACTTGAACCCTGGTAGAGGTCCACAAGATAAAGCCACATGCCAAAATAATACAAGTCTATGCTCTATGGTTATAAATAAGCTGATTTTCAAGTTTAGTCCATATGAAGCCTCTGTAAGACATAAGACCCCTGATGCAAGGCTAATTTCAAAAAAAAAATCAACACAGGAAGATTTCTTAAGTTGTCACTATGTAAGCCCATGTAAAACTTGTGACCCCTGCGGTGGGGCCAATTTTGACCCAAGGGCTAAAATTTTGGCCCGCTTGGTAGAGGCCCACTAGATATAGCTACATGCAAAATTTGGTAGCTCTAGGCCTTATGGCTAGATAGAGGAAGATTTTTAAAGTTTTCTCTATATAAGCCTATGTAAAACTTGTGACCCCTGGGGCAGAGCCAATTTTGACCCCAGGGCTATAATTTGAAGAAACTTGATAGAGGTCTACTACATAAAGCTACATGCCAAATTTGGTAGCCCTATGCCTTATGGTTTCAGACAAGAAGATTTTTAAAGATTTCCAATATTTTTCAGTTTTGTTGCCATGGCAACCAGAGTTTTTGAAGGAATCAAATTCTTTCAAGAAATTCTGAAGAGGACCATGGCAGGATCATTTCTGTGAAGTTTCATGAAAATTTGATGTGTAGTTTCAGAGAAGAAGATGTTTGAAATAAAAGTTAACGCACGGACGGACGCACGGACGGACGCACGACGGACACCGGGCCATGACATAAGCCCACTGGCCTTCGGCCAGTGGAGCTAAAAATGACAAAACCCTTCCTAAAACCCTGCAAAAATACTTTACCATCTCACTACTTTTTACAGACATTTCTGTTTTGCGGTAAACCACTTTTTAACCCTTTACCACACAATACTGACTTTTAGCGACCCTGAGAAAGAAACCTTTTGAAAACATAGTGGGAAAAGGAGAAAATGCTGGTAACCAGCATTTTCTCCTTTTCCCACGTTTTCAACCCATCTCGAAACAAATTTCAATTTTTCAGTCAGATTGGTTTTGTCCTGTGCAACTGCTTCTGATTTGGACAAGGCTAAAATTTTGTCATCTGGTAAAGGGTTAAAATTGTTCTGCCAATAGCAGAGAGTCTTGGTAAACCTTTTCCACAATGCATGCACATGACTGTGTCCAAAATTGAAATTTACATTTAGAAGGGTAGAAAACATTGTGGGAAAAGGAGAAAATGCTGGTCTCTCTTTCCCCACAATGTTTTCAAAAGGCTTCTTTCTCATATTGGACAATTCTGAAATTTTCTTGTCTGGTAAAGATTTATAATTCATAATGCTCCGACCTTATTTCAAGTGGTAATAAGTAAATACTTATTTCCTATGCACAGACATGCATATAACTCAGTGCCAGATGACAAATTTTCAGACCTGTTAAAATTAGAGGAATCTGCAGACAACAACTTTAAAATATGGCTAAAACAGATGGGATTTGTCTTTGGTAGCGTAGGCAAATATTGTAGAAAAAAGAAGAAAATGCTGGATTCAAGCTTTCTCTCCTGTTTTCACAATGTTCCTTTAATCCTTTACCACACAATCCAGAGTTTTAACAACCCTACGGAAGAAGTCCTTTGAAGACACTGTGGGAAAAGGAGAAAATGCTGGTTACCAGCATTTTCTCCTTTTCTCAAAATGTCTTCTATCCTATCAAAGACAAAATCCTTTATTTGAGCCACTTTTATTTATTTTGTTGTCTGCAAATTCTTCTATATCTGCCATGTCTAAAATTTGTTGTGTGGTAAAGGGTTAAAACCTTCTTCTTCAAGGTCATTTAACCCTTTACCACACAACCATGTGTTTTAACAACCCTGAGAAAGAAGCCTTTTGAAAACATTGCGGGAAAAGGAGAAAATGCTGGTAACCACAATGTTTTCTACCCTATCCAAGACAAGTTCAATCATTTGAGCAACATTTAAATTGTCGTCAGCAAGTGCTTTCAATTTGAACAATCTGCATTTTTATCATCTGGTAAAGGGTTAAAACACAGGATTTTTTGTTACAAAGATAATCCTTTACCACACAATCCTGAGTTTTAACAACCTTGAGAAGGAACATTTTCGAAAACATTATGGGAAAGGGAGAAAATTGTGGCAACCAGCTAATTTTCCTTTCTCCACAGTGTTTTCTACCCCATCAAAGACAAACTGCATCATTTGAGCCACAATTAACTTGCAGTTTGCAAGTTCAGTCTGTTTGGACATGCTTGAAATTTTGTCCACTGGTAGTGGTATAGACCTAATACAACTACACCACACTACACATTTAGATATTGTATTTCATTACTGTTTAAGCTGTCATGAAGTTTTTTTTTTACTTTTCTACACATTTAACTTTTTACCAAACAGCAAAATTTTAGACTTGTCCAAATTGAAAGCTTTTGCAGACGACAAAGTAAAAGAGGCCCAAATGACAAAATTTGTGCTTGATAGGGTAAAAAATATTGTGGAAAAAGGAGAAAATGGTGGTTACCAGCATTTTCTCCTTTCTCCACAATATTTTCAAAAGCCCTCTTCCTCAGGGTCATTAAAAATCAGAATTGTGCGGTAAAAGGTTATACCAACCTGCAACAGAAAGGCTGACAGCTTGTCTAACTGTAAACAATTGAATGTAGATTTTGCTCTATTGACTCCTTAACATGTGACAAAACTTAAGACTGGTCAAAATTGAAAGCATTAGCAGACAACCATCTAGACATTGCTGAAATTATGAAAGCTGTCTTTGAAAAGTGTAGAAAATATTGTGGGAAAAGGAGAAAATGCTGGTTATTTTCTCACATTCCAAAATATTAACCCTTTACCACCTTATCCTTTGTTTTAACTACCCAAAGATAGAAGCCTTTTGAAAACATTATGGGAAAAAGAGGAAATGCCAGTATCCAGCATTTTCTCCTTTTTCCCCACAATGTTTTCTATCCTTTCAGAGACAAATTTTGTCATTTTAGCCACCTTTAATTTGTCCTCTGCAAATGTTTTCAGTTTGCGCTAGTCCAAAATTTTGTTGTTTGGTTTGAATGATTGATTGTATGGTGTTTAACGACATTTTCAACATTATTTCGCGGCTCTGGAGTTTCTTTCACCAGTACACCACATTTTCTTTCCAAACCACTGGCTGCTTTCTCACATAACCATCCTTGAAACAGTGGTCAGTGGTGAGAGAGGAATGAATCTTGTCACAATGACTATCATCAATCCCTGGAAAGAAATTGGCCGAGCCAGGGATTAAACCAGCGACCTCCTGTTTTCAAATTCTGTACACTACTGACTGAGCTACTGAGGCTTGTTATCATCCGGACAAGGTAAGGTCTACCGACCGACCGACCAACTGACAAGTGCAAAGCAATATACCCCCCTTCATTGAAGGGGGGCATATATATGGGAACATGAGAAAATTCTGGTGACCTTTCCGATGTTTTCAATCTTTTCAATGACATATTTTATAATTTTAAGTCACAAGACAGTTTTTTCAATATGTACAAGTCTAAACTTTTGTTATCTAGTAAGGTGTTAAGAATAAGCAAAGATGGTTTTTGAAAACATTGTGAGAAAGGGAGAAAATGCTTGTAATGTTTTCTACCCTTTGAAAGACAAGTTTTACGTTTTGAATGACATTTAATTTGTTGTGTACAAATGCTTTCAATTTGGACAAGGCTAAAATTTTGTTAGTTAAACAAACCCCAATTTCTGATGTTTTTGAATAAATAAAAATTCACGTGACAAAATCTTCGGTTCTTTCATACAGAAAACATTGGCAGACAACGACTTAAATGTGGTTTCACTGGTTGGACTTGTCTTTGTGACAGGTTTGAAACATTGTGGAAAAGGGGAGAAAATGCCTATAACAAGCATTTTCTCTTCTAACTATGTTTAAAAAAGCCTTTTCCGTCAGGGTAATTAAAACATGCTATCATTTAACAAAGCACCTAATAGTGTGCATGAGGTTAAGGGCAAGAAAATAATCACAAATCTATTTTTAGTCCATTGTGTCAAACTTCTGCTGATTACAAAAACCTATAACGCAGTTTATGACTGCAACTTCATGCATTTAACTCTTTACCTGATGACAAAATATGCAAAAGACAAACATAATGGGATTTACCTGCATAGGCATAGAAACCCGACTAGGAAAAGCAAACTATGATGGGTATCTGCACTATCTGCTTTTCCAACAATGTTATCAAAAGCTGTCTTCCTCAGGAATCCCGACTTTCAACAACCCTGAGAAAAGAACCTTTTGAAAACATTGTGGGAAAAGGAGAAAATGCTGGTAATCAGCATTCTCTCCTTTTCCCACAACATTTTCCCTCTTTCCCAAAACAAATTTCAATTTTAAAGTTGCATTTACTTTGTCATCTGCAAATGCTTTCAATTTCAGCCGGTCTAAAATTTTGTCGTTTGGTAAAGGATTAATCACTAGATGAATTAGTAAATGAATTCATGTAAATCTAGACAAAAATATTATGTACATGTACTTTGATGTTCCTACATTAGCAAACTCTTGAAAAAAAAAAAAATGAAGAAAAAAAACAGTCGCTTTGCTACAAGCGACTGCTGCTTTTTTAACCCTTACGCTGCTAAGCGCGACTCACTGTCCTTTTGCTGACAGTGAAGATCAAGATCAGACTGCACAGAATGTGCAGTCTGATCTTGAATCTTCACTGTCCGATAGGGAGATATTTCTTTTCAAAAAAATAAGTTTGAAATACATGTAGCATTATTCGGGTTTTTACTATCGGTTTGAAAATTAAATTCCATTTCTTTAGCAGGATAAGGGTTAAGAATGCATTTTCGTCATCCAGAAATGGCTTTTATATGCCCTTCATGTGTTTCCTGTTGCATGTTTTGTATTAGCTTAACCCTTTCCCAAACAAGCCCTGGTTTTCACGTGTCTGCAGTACAAGTCTTTTGAAAAACACTGTGGGAAAAAGAAAAATTGCTCGTAATGAGCAATTTCTCCTTTTCCCACAGTGTTTTCTACCTTTTTGGAGAACTTTCCGCCATTTTCATTAAATTTAAAATTGTCGTCTGCAAACTCTTTCAGTTTGGAAGGGTCTAAAATTTGTTGTTTGGGAAAGGGTTAACCCTCTACCAAACAACCCAGAGTCTCAACAACCCCTTCTGGTGAAGACTTTTGAAAACATTGTTAATTAAAAAAAAAATAGAAAATGCTGGTAGCCAGTATTTTCTCCTTTTCCCAAGTTGTTTTCCACCCCTTCAAAGAAAAATCCGACAAAATACATGTGACTAAAAAATCAAAATTTGCTTTTGGAAGGGCAAAAAACATTGTAGGAAAAGGAGAAAAAGCTAGTTACCAGCATTTTCTCCTTATCTCACAATGCTTTCAAAAGCCCTATTTGCCAGGGTTGTAAAAACCCAGGATTGTGTGGTAAGGGTTAAGAGACAATGCAAGTATTTAATGATCCTGACTAAAATCGCGTTTGAAAATAATGTGGAAAAAGGAAAAAATGCAGTAACTCGGATTTTCTTCTTTTTCCATGATGTTTTCAAACCTTTTGAAGACAAAATTCAGCAGCTGAGCCACATTAAATTTGTCATTAGATTGACTGATTGTTTGATATTTTACACTATTTTCAATATAATGTCAGTTATATTGTGGCAGCCAGTGCACCTATCCATGCTTTCCTGTAATTTCCTTTACCAGTACCTAGCCTAATATTCTTCTCCAGCCACTGGCTGCTTTCCCGCATGACCATCAGCAGTGAGAGAGCAATTAATTCTGTTGCAATGACTATTATCAATACCTTGAAAGAAATTTGCTGAGCTGGGAATTCGAACCAGAGACCCCTGTTCTCAAGACCTGTACGCTTCCGGGCTCAACAATTTGTCATCAGAACATGCTTTCAATGTAGACCAGTTATAACTTTTGTCATTTGGTATAAATTTACCCCCAAAAAAATTTTCAACTCATTCATTATCAAAAACACTTGCAGACAACAAAAAATTAAATGTGGTTTAACAATAGACTCTGTCTTTGAAAGGGGTAGAAAGCTGGGAGCAAAAAGAATAATTTATGATGGTCACTACAAGGTTTTCGAAAACCTATTTGGTGAAGATTGGTTGAGAATAACTTTTGAAAATTAAAGTGTTACTTTATTTCATGAACAAACCACTAAGGTGATTTGATGCCAAAATCTCACTAATGTTAAAAACAAGGATAGGTGACCCAAATCTAATTCCTAGAAAACACTGTCATAAACAGAGAAACCGTTAATAGTGATATCCCTTTATTTGTCATCATATATTCTTGTCTCTTTTTTTTTTTGTAATCACAAGTTATATGAAAAGTATTCCTGTATCAATCCTTAACCCTATACCATACAACCTTACGAAGAAGACTTTCAAAAACATTGATGAAAAAGGCGAAAATGCTGGTAACCAGCATTTTCTCCTTTTCCCCTAAAGATCTCTTCTTTTCAACAAGCAAATTTCAATAGCTGAGTCACATTTACTTTGTTGTCTGCAAACGGTTTCAATTTGGACAGGTTAAAACTTTGTCATTTGGTAGAGTTAATTCAAGTTGTTCATCATGTTTTACAAGGATACTTTATAGATTGTCTGGTGTGAATCTGTTTGTGGTGGTAAAGAGTATTCTATTTTGGAAAAACAAAAACACTCACTTAACCCTCTACCAGACGACAAAATTTTAGGTCTTTTCCAATTTGAAAATATTTGTAGATGGCATAAGCAAATATGGTTCAAATAATAGTATGTGTCTTTGAAAGGGTAGAAAGCATTATGCAAAAGGAAGAAAATCCTGGTTATGCATATTTTTTTCCTTTTCCAATAATGTTTTCAAAAGCTTTCTTCCCCAGGGTGATATGAGCAAAGGATTGGGTTAATCAATCGGTTACCACTGAACAGCCAGTTCATCCTAGACTGCTACATGTCTAGTTGTCTGAAATGCTCTATTTGAAGGTCTTTTGGCAAAAATATCTCACTACACCTGAGAGCATGGTCCCAATATCAGATTACAAGTTTTAGGTAAGGATTTAACCTTAACTCTTTACCACACAATCCTGACATTTAACAACCTTGAGAAAGAAGCCTTTTGAAAACATTGAGGGAAAAGGAGAAAATGCTGGTAACCAGCATTTTCTCCTTTTCCCACAATGTTTTCTATCCTTCCCAGAACAAATTTCATTTTTTCAGTCACAATCATTTTGTCGTCTGCAAATGCTTTCAATTTGGACTAGTCTGCATTTTTGTCGTGTGGTAAAGAGTTAAGCTGCTAAACAGATGAAAAGAAAATTTCTTGAATAGTAAAATCCAAATATTGCCATTTTACAGTTGATTTCACCACGAAAAAAAAAAAATGTGTCAGACAGTGTAGATCCAAGAAACCGTGCATGCTGACTTTGATCTACACTGTCCATAAAAGTGCCCGAGATGCACTTAGCAGCCTAAGGGTTAAAAGTTTACCTTGTACTGTTATGAGAAAAAAGTGATTGCCAACTTCTAATCTTACTTGGGTCCATATTCAGCTACTATTCTCAAGAACATTCTTAGTCTCATTCTCCAAGATTTTCTAAATTTGAAAGTAACACTTCTGATTGGCTGAAGCATTTGGTTAAGCCAGTCAGAAGTTGTGTTACTTTCAAATTCAGAAAAATCTGGAAAAAGACTAAAAACATTCTCAAGAATGGTTAGTGAATACTGACCCTGATGTTTAATATCCTAAGTAAGAGTGACAATCAAATTTATCTACTCTGAATTCTTACAACAGGGTTCGAAATTAGCAGAGGCAAGTAGTAAATTTGCTACCTGAAAAACTAAAAACTAATTTTGCTACCTGGGCACAAAAACAGTAGCAAAAGGTTGCAACCTGGTAATCCTGTCTGTTTGAAGTGTTTTGCCAATTTTCAGTGAAATAATCTTCCACTTGTTAGAAATCTGTTGAAATGATCTTTGCGATTGTCCATGTATGTACAAAAACATACAAGCATCACTGAGTCGCGCAATTGAACATATCTGTGCTTGATGATGACTTTATATTTAACATCTATATTTATAGCTTTGTGAATCTTTGCTAATTCATTATAACAAATGGGCAAAAACATACAAGCATAAATGAGCCACCTGAAATTGAAAGTGCCGAACAGCACAGTCTCTATGCACACGTCTTTGAAGACTTGCTGTTTTTACTTCTGCCAAGCAATTCATGGGCAAAGGCAGTAATTCAAGCATCATTTTATTAGTGGAAGGGAGGGCCGATATTTATCTGCCATTATTTGCTCCAAGGAATTTTTTCCATTTGCTACCTTATGTTAAGCCAGGTAGCAAGTACTTGCTACCTTCAAAATGTGTTAATTTCTAAAATTGTTACAATACCAAAAAGAAAGAGCAAAAAGAAAAACAAATGTACACATACATACACATGCACATCAAACCTGACTTAGATGAGGCAATATCAGGACAGTTTTGATTACAATATCTCACAAGATGTTTGTCAGTGTTGATAAACATTTAGCAAACTGATTATAATTTACACTTGCTGAGCCCCAGTAGCTCAGTCAGTAGCATACAGGACTTGAGATCACTGGTTCGATCCCCAGCTCAGCCAATTTCTTTCTGACGATTGATGATAGTCATTGCGACAGGATTAATTCCTCTCTCACCACTGACCATTGTTTCAACAATGGTTATATGGAAAAGCAAACAGTCACTTGGAAAGAATATTGTGTGGAGTACTGGTAAAAGAAACTCCAGGAAAGCATGTGTAGGTGCACTGGCCACTCTGATATAACTGAAATAATGTTGAAAACAGTGTTAAACACCATACAATCAATCATTGATTTACACTTCTACAACAGTTATACTTTCAGCACTCAAAGCTCTTGAAGGTCTTGCCAAACAATCCCTAGTTTAAGGACCCTGGGGAAGAAGATTTTTGGAAAAAATTGATGAGAATGGAAGAAATGCTGCTATTCATCATTTTCTTATCTTTCCTCAATGTTTTTCTCCCTTCCGAAAGCAAATTTCAATTTTTTAGTCAGATTCCTTTTGTCCTCTGTAAATGCTTTCAACCCACACAAATGTAAAATGTTGTGTTGTAAGGTTAAAAGTACACTACCAAGTACATTGTTAACAGTCAACAAACATCATGTGAATAATTCATAATCTAATTTTGACAACAGTGTGATCTTTACCATCAGATCATTGATTAAAATACATTTACTTCCTTACTGAATTCTAAGAATTTGTTAATAGTACTGGACATAATCTTAAAAATGGAGAATTCCACAGGATTGTAAAGCAGTAACATAGTACCTTCACATTTACATTTCCAGAATGTATAGTGTCAAAAAACAAAATAACTCTCCTGTATTACTTCTGGATTGAATTCACAAAATCTGTGACCTCACCGAGGTAGAAATGAAATGCAATATTTCCAAACCAAAAACAAGGACCAATCCTTGCCTTGTAGAATTTCTTAAAATCTATTTTTAAACCTGGGCTTTCCAAGTGTTACTAAAAATAAATATTTCCACATACAGTATTGCTCAAAAATATAGCACAGGACCTGGTATTATGAGTAGAGTAGATTCTGTTTGTTTCTATTGGAGTTTAATGCCTTTTTAACAGCTTTGATCATATCAAGATGGCCAGTGCACCTATGCATGTGTTTCCTGGCTTTTTCACACCAGTAATGACTTTCTTTCAAAACCACTGACTACTTTTCTCACATGCATATTAGAATTGAAGCTTGAATCAAACACCCATACCCTAAAAGAAACACATTAATGGACTATCAATTACATTGACAATACATTTCTTGTTATTTTATGATTTTATCCCCTTCTGTCCACAGCACAATCCAGAGTCAATATTTAAAACCAGAAAACAAAAGAAAAAGAATATTTGAGACTTAAAAAACACTTTTCATACTTGAGCAGAAGCTCCTATACATACAAATGAACTATGTTCTGTGAAAGCGGGACTTAATGCATCTGGGAAAAGTATCGACCCTAGTCGGCCTGCGCAGTCCACACAGGCAGACCTAGGCCAAAAACTTTTTGCTGTAGGTCTATTTCCTGCAGGTCAAAGGACCAGTCTACCTCATGGTTTAGTAGGTTGTCATACAAAATGGACTTTATGTATCTATTATTATTTGATGACATGCTTGGTACATGTAAAATGCATCATTGAGATACATTAAACTACTTTTCACCAGAGTATGGCCCAAATATAGAGGGTTTCTCCTTTTGCAAGCATCTGCATTCATCACATGATCAAACTAGTGTCACATGCACAGGTTGAACAATTTGCTGTCTTATAACATATCACCAAGTTAATGGCAACCACAGATTGTTATCAGAATCAAATTCTTTGAAGGAATTCTTAACCCTTTTATCACACAACAAAATTTTAGACCAGACTAGTTTCAAAGCATTTGCAGATGACAAGTTCAACTTTGGTACAAATGAGCTTAAGCTCTCTAACTGAGGGGTAACCAGCATTTTCTCCTTTTCCCACAATATTTTCAAATGCTTTCTTTTTATAGGGTTGTGAAAACCTGGGATTGTTTGGTAAATGTTTAAGAGGACCACTGCAGAACCATTTCTGTAAAGTTTGGTCAAAATCGGACAGGTAGTTTCAGAGAAGATTATGTTTGAAAAAAAAAGTTAAGATACATATGAATGCATGACAGACACAGGGCTATGACATAAACTTGCTGGCCATTGGCCAGTGGGGGTTATCAAATCTCATGAGTGCAAATCTGAGACAGAACCAATCAGAACTGTCGCAAAGCAGACAAATACACCCCACCAGTATCTATCAGCACAATCAGACAATGGAAATAATTTTAAAACAAAGTTCAGCCATGACCTTGACCTTTGACCCATGTGACCCAAAAACAATAGGGCACCTCCTTGAGCAACACTTGTATAAAGTTTCAGGGTCCTAGGTCAAATGGCTTTTGAGTAAGAGCATAAAAACTAAAACATGGATGGATTGAGACATACAGACAGATTGAAGGACAGACAGACAGGAATGGTGAAACCAGTATACCCCCCTCTACTTCGTAGGTGGGGGATAAAATTACTTGTCGATCTCTCAGAGTGAGCTAATTTAAACAAATACAAGGCAGCTTATTAATGCCTGTATGACTTTGCCCCAGGCACCATATGATCTACTTGTCTATGTTTTTGTCCATACAAATTCTCAGGCATTGTAGGTTAAAGCCTATGTGTTAACATTGTATACTAGCGTCATGCTGTTTCTTGTACAAGCTTTTCATGACAGAAGAAACTTGAGACTGACTGAATATTGCACGGAAATCATGCAGTCTCTGCAGGGAAATCATACCAAGCCTGTTTTGCTTTCCATGCAGAGGCTGGATACCCATAATATGGTGACTTTGCAAACTTTATGTGGTTTTGGGTATTAATGAACAGCTAAAAGTGCCTGATTTCACATTTCTTTGCTTCCTTCAACTTTTTTCCTTAGACTTATTACCAGACTACAAAAATTTACGATTGTCCAAATTGTAAGCAGTTGCAGACAGCAAATTAAATATGGCTTAAATGATGGTATTTCTCTCTGAAAGGGTAAAAAAATCCAGTGGAAAAAGTAGAATATGCTGGTTACCAGCATTTTCTACTTTTCCAGCAATGTTTTCAAGATATCTTTCTTTGGGTCATTAATACACTGGATTGCAGGGTTCATTCTAGAATCAAATCCAGGGGGCCGACTGGCCCCCTCATCAGAAAAAGTAGGGGCCATTGAAGAATTTTATGGGGAAAAGGGAAAACTACCTTAATCAACGGATTTTAATTTCATCCTTGTAATCGAAAGTAAATTTTTGTTCCATTACTGCCCTAACGACCTTTTCCTTCTGAATGCCTCACGCGTGTGCATCTTAGAAATTGCGTAGGCTTCAGTCAGCATCGTCTGTCTTTTGTGCATAGAGCACAAAACACGGTCTATTTTGTTTAGTTAGAGCCGTATAAAAACATCGAAATCATCTCTGTAGGTTATTGGCTGAAATATAAATTTCTTCCTGTCACAGATTTTGCACCAAGCAATGTCTTGTTCATCACTAATTGAGAAAATCTGCTTGTCAGTGTTACCTTGGCATTATTTCTTCGGTTATTTGAGCCCCAAAATGTTAAAAATATTGGCCGAGACGTCTGCTGTGCGATATAGGCAATATGGTGTTTATCAGGTTTTCAAGTATGCCGTTTTCGATTGGATGATATGGGAGACACACCCACAGAAATAACCTATAAGAGACCTCGTAACAGTTCACAGGTCATATGTTAGCAGCACTTGATTCTTCAATAGTGTTAATTGGAGAACAAATTCTCATCATCAATTTAACACCTTACGAAAAACGTGCACCGTTTGGCCCTGAGGAAAGATTTCTGATGCGCCAAAGATGAGAAATATGCGCCAATGGCACAAGAGCATGCTCCAGAATGAACCCTGGGACTGTGTGGTAAAGGGGGTTGTTAATAAATAGGACTGTGCGGTTAAGGGTTAAGTACAATCACAAAAGCACTGAGCCTGAGAGTTAGTAGTATCAGTGCCATCTTCATTATTTTACTGGTCTGAAGATGACTGTTAACTCTTTACCAGACGACAAAATTCTAACCTTGTCAAAATTGAAAGCATTTCCAGACAACAATTTCAGTGTTGCTCAAATGGCGCAATTTTTCTTTGATAGGACAGAAAACATTGTGGGAAAAGGAGAAAATGCTGGTTACCTGCATTTTCTCCTTTTCCCACAATATTTTCAAAAGGCCTCTTTCCCAGGGTCATTGAAAGGTGGCATTGTGTGGTAACGGGTTAAAGTAATAGGAACAGCTGGAGACGATCAACATATACCCATCTGGAAAAGGGACTGCAGCAGGATGAACAGCTCAATATCCCTGCAATCTTACAGGCACCATAGATATAGCAACTTTGTCATAGATGTCTCAGTGCAGAGCCTACAATCATTGCATGTTTTTTTTTCCCCACCAAAATGACCATCTTAAACCTAAAGATATCCAAGCTATCATATGGTCTGTGGAGTGCTTATGCTATGATTATGCACAATGCTATCTGTGTCTGCCGTTTTGCATTTTTTTTTTTCAAAAAGTGTCAAACGATGAAGTTACAAACAAAGTTAAAGGCTATGGAGCCTGTGAATATATACAATAATCACATAGCTGCCAGCTGCCTCTGTAGAGAACATAGTGAAAGGAGGATACAGGCATGCTATGTCTGTCCTAGGCTCATTACAGGCCAAATGTGAACCTAGCATAAGTCACTTCCACAAAGAGACAACTGAAGCTGACAACCATCAAAACATCCATGTGAAATAAAGGTACAGTTGTCCCAGGATAACTGGGACTCCTGGGACCCAAAAGGGTCCCAGCATGATAAAATTGAAATAATCTGACTTAAAATTTTAAGTTATAACTACTTTCCCACATGGGAAAAATGTGGAAAAGAGCAAAATTGCTCCGAACAAGCAATTTCTCATTTTTCTACAAGTTTGCAATGTTTTCAAGCATTAACCCTTCACCAAATGACAAACTTTTAGACTTGTCCAAATTGAAAACAAATGCAGATGAAAAATGAAATGTGGCTCAAAAGATGAATTTAACTTTGAAAAGGTTGAAAACACTGTGGGAAAAGAAGAAAATGCTGGTTACCAGCATTTTCTTATTTTTCCACAATATTTTCAAAAGCCTTTTTTCTAAGGGTTGTTAAAACTTGGAATTCTGGGGTAAACGGTTAAAGCTAAGTAGCTGGCAGATGGCTGTGTTTAAAATTCAACAGCTATTTGTACCTATTGCATAGTGTTTCTGCAGCAATTCAATACACAGAGCCAGAAATGAGACTGCAAATTGTGACCACCAGACAAACCCTTTTCTTACCGAACTTGGCTGGATTTCATCTCCTCTGTTGGCAGTGTTATATGCCTCTACATATCTCTTCAAGTGTTTATAGGCCTGGGCTTGTCTGTAATAAGCTTTTATATTCTTTGGATGAACCTGAATGGCTAAACATGGAAAGAAAATGGAAAAAAAAAAAAAACTTTGTGTTTTCAACTAACAAACATGGTAAGTTAAGTTTTTTTTTTTTTCTTCTACATACTTTCTCTTCTTATTTACCAGGACCAGTTCTGTTTATCTGTTAATACTTATGTTTTGTACTTTCATTACAATCATGATTACAAAGTTACTTTACCAGGAAGGAAATCATATACATGTACCCTTTTTCTTTCAAGACTTTGTTGGCATGAATTTATTTCAACTCTTTACTAACGGACAAAATTTTAGACTAGTCCAAATTGAAAGCATATGCAGACGACAAAATAATTGTGGCTGAAAAACTGAAATTTGTTTTAGGAAGAGTAGAAAACAGTGTGGGAAAAGGAGAAAATGCTGGTTACCAGCATTTTTTCCTTTTCCCACGGCTGCTTCCTCAGGGTCGTTAAAAGTCAGGATTGTGTGGTAAAGGGTTAAGTAATGAGATCAAAACTTGTTAACTGATAACCAACACAAATATAGAAAAAGTTCTTAAACTCTTTACCACACAACAAAACTTTAGACTTGTCAAAGTCCAAAGCAGTTACAGACGACAAAATAAATGTGGGTCAAAGGGTTGGATTTGCTCTTGAAAATGGAAAAAACATTGTTGGAAACGGAGTAAATGATGTTCACCAGCATTTTCTCCTTTTCCCACAACACTTTCAAAAAAAGCCTACTTCGCTAGGGTTGTTATAACTTGGAAATGTTTGATAAAAGGGTAACTTATTACGTCCAATAAAAAAAATCTACTGAGGACAAATTTGAGAAAAAAACTTGATAAGTAAGCATAATCATCAGGGATAAGGCTTTTGACATATGAAAACATGCAAAAACATTGCAGCAAAAGGCCTTGTTACTAGCAGTTTAATTTTTGTCCAAGAATTTTCAAGACTGTTCTTCTGCAAAACCAAAGACATAATCTTTTAACCTTTTTTCCAAATGACAAAATTTCAGTCTTGTCTAAATTGAAAGCATTTGCAAACGACAATATCAGTGTGGCTCAAATGGTGTAACTTTTCTACCACAGGGAAAAAGAAAACCTTGTGGGAAAAGGAGAAAATGCTGGTTACCAGCATTTTCTCCTTTTCCCACAATGTTTTCAAAAGGCTTCTTTCCCAGGGTCATTGAAAGTTGGCATTGTGCAGTAAAGGATTAAGGTAACATGCAGATGAAATATTTTCTACTCTGACATTCCTTTATACTGTATTCCAAATGTCTGAAGCAACTGATTAGCGGTAAAAAAACAAAATACCGGTAGGCCTACCTGATTCACAATCTTGCACAGCCTCCTGGTACATATTCTGAGAAAGAAAACATGGAAGTGACTACAATGAAGCAGCAAAGCTTCACTGCATAGTTAGGTCTTTCATTCACACAACAACAACTTAAGACTTGTCAATAATCAAAGCATTTGATGACAAGGCAATCATGGCTCCAATGATGTGATTTATATTCCACAGGGTAGGCAACTTTGTGAGAAAAGGAGAAAATGTTTTCTCCTCATCCCACCATGCTTCAAAAAGCCCTTTTCCTTTGGGTTATAAAACACCAAATTATTCACTATAGGGTTAATCAATGCAAAGATTCATAACAAACCCCTGCCCCATCAGCTAAACTCCTGCCAAAGACCTACTACCAAGGACTTACAGGTACAACTTCTTATTCAAGTTTAGATTCCAATCTTTGCTTGTATTCATCAACTGTTTCAAATACTCTTTAACCCTTTACCACACAATCCTAAGACTTAACAAACTTTACTAATGAAACATTTTGAAAACACTGTGGCAAAAGCAAAAAATGCTGGTAACCAGCATTTTCTTCTTTTCCCACAATGTTTACTAACTTTAGATATATTTATTCTACATTGACTGTGAGAGATTAGAGAAAGTTCTTACAACTTATATTAATCACTCTTCATGACTACTTCTTGGAAACTCTAACCAGCACTTGCCCTGTGATGTGGGTGTTTCCAAAGGTTGACCACACTGACTCATCACGGGATTCAAACCCTAAATCTTTGGTGTGGGAGGATGACACTGCAGCCTTACACCACAGTCTATCCCAACGGTTTCTTTTAACTTTCACAAATTCCATCATTTAAGCCATATTTTTTTCATCATCTGCCACTGTTTTCAATTTGGAGAAATCTAAAATGTTCTTCTTTGGTACAGAGTTAATCCTTTACCATAAAATCTTGTGTTTTAACCATCTAAGCTTGAAAGCTTTAGAAAACAATGTGGACAAAGGGGAAGAAATGACAGTACCTTGCATTTTTTACCTTTTACACACTATTTTCTTCCCTGTCATAGACAAATTCTATCAATTCAGCAATGTGTAATTTGTCGTCTGCAAATGCTTTCAGTTCATAAGAGTCTATAATTATCTGGTATAGAGATAAAAACTTCTACATAGACTATCTGATTCAGCCTGAAACGGGTGACTAGTCTTAAAACTACTTGTGAAGCAGGACCAATCCTAGGTCCATATCTACTTGCAACACTAACGATTCTTCAGAACATTCTCTGCCTTATCCTAAGGAACTTTCTACATTTGAAAGTAACAATTTCTGGTTGGCTAAACCAAATGGTTTAGCCAATCAGAAGCTGTGTTACTTTCTAAATCTAGAATAACACTAAGACAGAAACTAGGAATTGTTGGTGAATGCAGTCATCATTACGGTGCCCTTTTAGAACATCATAACCTAGCCTTTAACCAGTGCAACTTTGTAAAGCAAGAAGAAGAAAAACATTGATTTCAAACATCAAAAGCCTTTTTATTGAGGACTTTCAGGTATATATGCCTTGAAAAAACTTTCTGTTTTAGGTTCATTGACTGATTGATTGGGGTTTAACACCGTTTTGAACATTATTTCAGTTATACCGTGGAGGCCAGTGCACCTATCCATGCTTTCCTGGAGTTTCTTTTACCAGTACTCTGCACAATATTCTTTCCAAGCCACTGGCTGCTTTCCCACATAACCATCGTCGAAACAATGGTCAGTGGTAAGAAAGGAATGAATCCTGTCACAATGACCATCATCAATCCTCGGAAAGAAACTGGCCAATCAGGGGATCGAACCAGCGACCTCCTGTTCTCAAGTCATGTACACTACCGACTGAGTTACAGGGGTTGGCTCTGTTTTAGGTATCTAACCATGTCCTTGAGCAAAGGCATATAGCAAGGATTTGTTGGGTACTGCTGGCTAAAGCTTCTTCCAGCAGTGTTAACTCTTTACCAAACGACACAGTTTTAGACTGGTCCAATTTGAAATTATTTGCAGACAACAAATCAAATGTGGCTCAAAAATTTAAATCTGTTTGGTGAAGAGTAGAAAACATTGTGGGAAAAGGAGAAAACACTGGTTACAAGCATTTTTTTCCTTTTCCCACAATGTTTCAAAAGGTTTTTTTATTCAGGGCCGTTAAAAAGTCAGGATCGTCTGGTAAAGGGTTAAATATTGCACCCTTTTTATTTCTATTGCAAAATTCTCTCTTCTGAGTACAGGACGAGAATTTTATCTTATGAAACTTATCTTAGTTTTAAAGTTTGCATGCTCAAATTTACCTTTTTAAGACAGCAAAATGCTCTATTGGAGAATAATGAAGATATAAATTCTTTCTCAACTTGATGGTAATATCTATTTTCTAAGCTTCGAACAACAAAGATGGCATTTCTGTAATGCATCCATGCTATGTCATAGTGTCCCTCTTTAAATAAAGCATTTCCTTCTTCCTTGAGATCATGCATCAATCTTGTCAGTATGTCCTGAAACAGAAAAGTGGGACCCCTCAGAAATACTATGGTAGCTCCACTTATGCTTCAACTGGAAGTTTTAAAAATAGTGCACAAATCAGTAAAATGAAATTTGTTCACTCACAGTTACAGAACTCCAGATAAGAGGGAGTGATGGTATTCTGAATCCATTATTTCTCTTCCAAACCCTATCTTGTGAGTACTCATTAGAATCGTCTTGATGAAACAATTCTAATGAGTACCCATAACATAGTGTTTAGTGGAGAATGATTAATATTTTCAATTTTGAAATCAAAATCACTCCCTCTGTCTGGAGCTCTGCAGTTAGTATACACAGTCATATACCTCTGCTGAGTCTGTTTAAAATCTAAAACACATGCACTAGCACTGAATTTGCATAGAATGTTATGCCCATACAGTTATTAACCTGTAGCCTTGCCATTTTAACCTTAAGTGAACTACATATATAAAATTGATACAATTCATCAGGGAAAAACAATTAAATCAAAGCCATTTTTAGGCCGAGTTAAATCTCAAACTAAACTGGGTATTAGGCCGAGTTAAATCTCAAACCATACCCAAAATTAGTATCCTTTTGATTTATTACCGGTATCATAAAACAAGCAAACAAAAAGATTTACTCTGAATTCTATTAAGATGAAAGCTTAATTTTATAAAGATATCAAGATTTTTTCCATACATACCTTGCTAACTTTGGGCTCTGTGTCAACTCTAAAAAGAAGAATAACAAAATAATAGTGCATGTTAAAAATTCATGAATGTGTTTTTTCTCGATTTCTTATTTACATTTCTTAACCATTAAAACATGAATGAATGAATGAATGAATGTTGTTTTATGGCGCACAGACAGCTTTGGTGATTTAGCGCGCATGTCTGTATTAACCCTTTCCCAAACAAGCCCTGGTTTTCACGTTTCTGCAGTTGAAGTCTTTTGAAAACAGTTGGAAAAGGAGAAATTGCTCGTAACGAGCAATTTCTCCTTTTCCCACAGTGTTTTCTACCCTTTTTGAGACCTTTCTACCATTTTCATCAAATTTAAAATTGTCGTCTGCAAACTCTTTCAATTTGGATGAGTCCAAAATTTGTCGTTTGGGAAAGGGTTAAAAGATGGTTAAAACAGGAATTTTGAGGCAAAAAGATTTGAACATAATGATGACAATAAAAAGCTTGAGTTAAGAAGGATTATGAGTGATCTTGATATGTATAAAAGATATTATTGAGTAACAGGGCAATCCCTATCAACTCAAAAAGTTTTAAGTGATGAAGTTAAGATTGTGATAAAAAGATCTAAACAAAAATGTTAAATTGATAGTCAAAAAGTCTTTAAATGAATATGGATTATGTGTAACTTTTAATGTGCATAAAATATTAAGTGGCTGGGTGTCCCTGCCTACTCAAAAGTTTGAAATGAAAGGTTAAGACTTTGAATAGTTGTTTCAAGGAAATGAGAGTTTAAAATTAAGGAAGTGTGGAGCCTCCAATGGGATCAAAACACTCCCATTAAAGAGACCATTAAAACATCTTTCACAACTGTAGCTGCTCTGGCCGCAGGTATATATCAATATCAGACTTCGCAAAATGTGTAGTCTTATCTTTGATCTACACTGGCCCTTTTGCTGAAACACGGCAGACAAAAGCAACTTTTATATTGCAATTACACGTATTTGGGTCTTATTCCTCGACCAAAAATGTCTGTAGAGTTATACTGTGCTTGGCCGAAATAGGCGTCAATAAGCAATTGCCAAAGGACATTCCTTCTCAGCACAAGACAATCTATCATTTTCAAGAAACTGCACTGTAATCATAACAAGAAAAGACCATACCAGTCTAAGTAAAAGATTTTGGGCAATACATACTATGGCCTGCCTGAAAGAGTTATCTCTCTTTGAGCAGTGTTCTGCATATTTGGTAGGAAAATAAACGAGACTTGTGAGACCATGCAACATTATATGGACAGTTACAGTGCCTGTAATGTTGACAAAACATTAACCCTTAACAAGAATAACCAATGAGAAATTATACTAATTAGACACTGCAATACATGGATTCATGGCGATGAGATAAACTGACTTCCTTGGTTACCATCAGCTACTTAAATTGTGCTGTCATGACTGTTTCTATCGATTAAATTCCGGAAAAAATATTCCTTTTCATATGTTTTTGTCGATGATGAATTCTCGGTAAGATCCATTTAAATATGGCTAAGTCAAAAGTTGATATAATTAACTCTTTACCAAACAACAAAATTTTAGACTAGTCCAAATCAAAAGCAATTGCAGACGACAAAACAAACGCGACTCAAAAATTGAACTTTGTTTTGGAAAGGATAGAAAACATAGTGGGAAAAGGACAAAATGCTGGTACCAACATTTTCTCCTTTTCCCACAATGTTTTCAAAAGCCCTTTTTCTCGGGGTTGTTAAAACACAGGATTGTGTGGTAAAGGGTTAACATAAGTTGCCTTTTGAACTGAACTTCCAAAACTGTACAGAACAGAACTTAGTCTGATTCATAATTGAAATCTACATGTACTTTCAGTAAAGAATACACCTAAATGTGCTTAATTTAAGTAGCAGATGGTTTGAATCCAAGAATAAACTGCATTTTTTTTTTTTTCTTCCCACTCTGATCTGTATCTACACATTCAGCATTCTTCAGGCACCAAAGCTTAATGTTAACGTCCAATGGAAACACTGGTGACAAACAGTGCCTCTTTTTGGATATGCAGAGGTTACTAAACAAGGTTACATATATTTTAGTGAACGTACTGTCCTTTTATTAGTATTTGACTATTTCATATATTTTACCCTTGTTTTCCACTGTAAAACATTTTATGTCTCTTTCAGAGAGTTTCAGAGGGGGATAAAAAAACTAACAAGAATTAATCCATTGCGTAATGTAGCGTTGATCCAAACTCTTTGCTCATGTCCCATTGTCAATCATAATCATAATGCAAACTTGTAGCCTCTGTATATATCTCATGTAAGCTGTACACTTTCGCAAAGCACATCTTTTAACCCTTTACCAAACGGCAAAATAGGTCCAGACTGAAAGCATTTGCAGACGACAAAATATATGTAACCCAAAAATTGAAATTTGTTTTGGGAAGGGTAGAAAACATTGTGGGAAAAGGAGAAAATGCTGGTAACCAGCATTTTCTCCTTTTCCCACAATGTTTTCAAAAGCTTTCTTTTTCAGGGTCGTTAAAAGTCGGGATTGTGTGGTATAGGGTTAAACTTTTAAACACATAATATCGCACTTCGGTAACATCAATAGTCGCTTGTTTGGGAGCCGAAATAGCAGACAGCAAGGCTGCACATCGGGCCAAATAAATGCGATGAACTGATTGGTCAAATATCGACTTCAATGGATCCATGTATGAAATGGGCTTCATTCAGTATAGATAGTTGCATTTGATTGTATCTCGTACATGTTGCCATTGTTACATGTTTAGGCTTGGTCCCAGAAACCTGTAACTTGAATAGTTTCACAAATGGAAATAAGAAGTATTGCTAAATATGAGCATAGAAAAAAAATATGTGAATTACAACATTCCACTCATTTAGAAGCAACATAATCCTGCAAATATGTACTTTTGCTACCAGAAATTTACCTGGCAGGTATTTCTTGGTGCACTGGATGGAATTTTTGGCTTTTATCCAATCTAGCCTTTTTATTATGTTTGAGCAATATGAATAAAAACATCTTTTTGGTGCAAAATATGGTCTGAACTTAACGCTGCCTTGTATTACTGTACATACTGGACTATAAGACGCATTTTTTCCCTAGAATTTTGAGCTTGAAGTAGGGGGGCGTCCTATAAGCGCATTATCAAAGGATTTTGTAAAATCCATCTGGAGAACTTGCTGATCAACGCAAAGAGATACAACCACCTCCCGAACTAGTCATTCAGATGTAAAGCTTTAAGTGATTCAGTAGTAGTTGTAATTACCCTTTGTGTGAAGAAATAGAAGTAAAGAATACACATTTTTCGTCTTTTGCTTGTTAGTTTAACTTTAAATCCATTTCCAGGCTCAGCAGTTATTCCTCTTGTTGCAGTCAGGTTATAATACAGCCCCTGAGTTGATTGTGGTACATATTATAAAAGTATGGTTTAATGATTGACCCTTTTGACAATTCCAAAATTTAAAGAAGAATCACTTCACAAAATTAAATGCTTTAATTGGCAATTTTTGTCATTGTAACGACTTAGAGTGATGTCATGACACAAGTTATCTAACTTTGATAAATATTTCCACAGTGCAATTCAGATCTAAATAGAATTTTGTTGCATTAATCAGTTGATTATCGAGGTAAGAAAGTAAAGGGTTGTGATTGCAGTCCATGTTTTACAACATAGGCAACACCTGTTTTTTAGACGATTTACAGCTTGATGTCAAACTTTTACAGCTTGAACTAACCAAGCCATCGATTGATAAATTAGTGCTGATAACACCAGAGTTTTACACAGTCAGCTTTAATTTACAACCAGGATAGCGAATTATGATAAATTAGATTTAAATTAGCAAGCATTAATTTCTCTACTGTAATGGCTCACGATTTTAATACCCAAATGTATCCTTGCCACATAGATATTTAACCCTTTACCAAACAATTTGTAGTATTAACGACCTGAAAAAAAGACTTTCGAAACAGTGTGGAAAAGGGTGAAAATGCTGTTAAAATAAATTCAAATTTTCGAGTTAGGTATTTTTTCATCTTCACATCCTTCCAATTTGGACAAGTGTAAAATTTTGTCGTTGGTAAAGAGTAAAGGTACATTGTACTGGGCGTAAGATACTAGAGTACTTTGGTGTAACTCTTCCCATCGGCTTGGTAAACTTTGTACCCATTGATAAATAACAATATATGAGCAAACCATCGAAGGCCTAATTTCCCTGATAGGATTATTTTAACAAAAAATGTGAGTGGTTTGGTCTATGCATTACACTTTTTCAAGTTGTTTGTTCCATTTTTTTAAAGAAATTAAGACTTGAATCAAGATACGATAGGCTATGACACGGCAGATTTATTTTTTTAATGATGCGACTCCAATACCGAGCGATAGATCGTAATATCTGCATGGCATATTTCCAGTTGAATAATCACAATTTTTGCATTCTTACAGTCAGTATGAAGTCTAACTGCTTCTTATAGGAGGTCATCATTGAAATTCCTGATTTGGAATCACAAAGTTGGGGGAGCGTCTTATAAGCAAAGGCGTCTTATAGTCTAGCATATACGGTACTATATGGCTAAAAAACCTACACAAGAAGATCCCAGTATGGCTTTATTCTTTCTTTTCTATCTTCCCTCTTTCTCATCTCATCAAAATCTGGTGGAACATCACGTGCATATACTTGATCCCATGGAGGGTCCATGATTGAACCCCTAATCCTTTGAACAAACAAATTAATAGAAGAATGAATGACAATATCTAAATATTAGCGATTCCTTAAGTTAAACAAACATTTCTATATATCTACACATTAATCTAATCGTCCCTATTGTGTCATATAATTATATAACAAGATGCACATAGAGTTTAAACTGTATCTCAATTTGCTCATCAGCCAATATTTTTCAGGCTTGATCTTGACCTGCAATGCTAGGGTTTTCATCTTAATCTAAAATTTCTGAATAGGTGCATTGAATTGCACTCTGCAGCCTATAGGAAACTTCCCTTACAAAATAACACAAGCATTTCGTACAAATACACCTTTGTGAAACAGAAAATCTGACTACATTGATGACTTTTGAAACTTTTCAGTCAAAATTCTAGACATGAGCTGTATCTCTTTTTGTTACAATTTTTTTCACGAGCGTATAAGCTTTCGGCAATTTCAGTGAACCTTTATCTTAAGATAGGAGCCAAGCCCCATAGCTCAGTTGGTAGCATACAGGACTTGAGAACAGGAGGTCGCTGGTTCGATCCCCAGCTTGGCCCATTTTTTTCCGAGGACTAATGATAGTCATTGTGACAGGATTCATTCCTCTCTCACCGCTGATCATTGTTTCAACAATGGTAAGGTGGGAGAGCAGCCAGTGGCTTGGACAGAATATTGTGCAGAGTACTGTTAAAAAGAAACTCCAGGAAAGCATGGATAGGTGCACTGGCCGCTGCGATATAACTGAAATAATGTTGAAAACGGCGTTATACACCATACTCAATTAATCTTAAGGTACGAATGTTTCAGGGGACGAATTATATTTTGTCCTCGCATTTACAGTGTGATTGTTATCACAAACGTTGCCTTATTTTTTGTGCGATAAAATTTTCTCGACAATAAACAGTTATTGTACTGGAACAATGATAGAACCTAAAAACTTCAAAAATGATGAATCCGACCAGAGTCCTAACTTAGGACCTAAGAGACATACGGCGCCGAGTCCAGTTCTACCCCTACACACGTCTGTCAAAACTGACATGGTTATAGCCGTGACAAACAAAGCTGAAAAAAACCAACATATGGATACAAAAGTTTCACCTCTCTAGGACTGCTACGTATCTGTCATGACTGTAAAGCTTCAGTCATACTGCACAATATTATCGAGTTTGAAGAAGCATCATGTTACACTTTAAAGTGTCTCGTCAATCACTAGAATTCATATTTAGACGAAACGATTTAATTCGCAAATGATTTATATCGCCTTTGTAATCTTTGTTAAGACATTTTTCTTTCAACATCTTTTTTTAAAACTGTAATTCCATTAAAATAGTATATATTCAGACTCAAACGATTAAAATTTGAAATATATCTTGCTTCGCGTTTGCATGAATTTCGCTCAATTACCTTTAAATTTTGCGAACGTTTTCCGCGGGTACAGGATTGAACAAAAGTTTATACACGGTTAGATCGCAATCTAATACTAACCGGGAAATAAAGTTCAACAACTCTACGATTTATATCTGATAACTTATCTAAAGTTACCTTGTACATATACAGACTGGTGCAAAAAGTATTGGTGAAAGGGGCAGCCATCTTGGATTGCCTGATTAACCAAATCCAAATTATATAGCCTCCCTTGAATTATAAATAGTATTTTGACTGAAAAGGAAACACTGACAGACAGGAAATGACATCATAATTTTATGACATCATCAATATTCCAAGAATTCAGCGTCTGCAAGCGTTTCATTTGTAAACACTGACATGGGTAGAAAAGGCGCTGAAATTTCACCTGAGGTAAGAAAACTGGCAGTGGATCTGCACCAGAATGGGCACAGACTTTGTGAAATAAGTAAATTGTTGCAACTGCCTTATATGACAGTTTCCAATATTATCAAAAGATTTTTCCAAAGTGGATCTGTTGAAAACAAGGCCAGAACTGGCAGGCCAAAAGTTGTCACAGACAGAGATTATTGCAAGCTTGAGAGGCTGGTAAAAGTCAATCGTAGAGATTCTTTGAGTGATATAACCTCAAAGTTCAATGAAGTCAGGGACAGAAAAGTATCTAAAAGAACTGTACAGTATCATTTGAACAAACATGGATTCAAGAGGAGAGTATCAAGAAAGCGTGTAGTGATTCGGGAGGTCAACAGAAAAAAACGGTTGTCATGGTGTTTGGAAAAGCGTAGATGGCTTGTAAATGGTAATTGGGATAAGGTAATTTTCTCTGATGAAAGTCAAATCGTAATAGGAAACAATAACAGGATATACGTTTGGCGAAAGCAAGGGGAAGGATACAGACCGGACTTGGTTCCCTCAAAGGCCAGTCGCAAGTTCCAGGTAATGATCTGGGGTTGCGTTTGTTGGAATGGTGTTGGAACTTTAGCAAAAGTGACAGGCAATATCAAGTCAGAAAAATATAAAGAAATACTTGAAGAAAATATTTGGCCAGTTATAGTTAGACATTTTCCAGATGATCAGTACTTTTTTCAGGATGACAATGCCCCAGTGCATAGATCTAGGGTATTACAGAGATACAGAGCCACCAACAATTTAAAATCCATTTCTTGGCCTGCTCAGTCACCGGATCTGAATGTCATTGAAAATATCTGGCTGTATATTAAAAGAAAACTAGCTTACAGACACCATGTTATAAACAGTGACAGCGATTTGTTCGGAGAAATTCAGAGAATCTGGATGACTATTCCCACCTCATACATTCAGAGCCTATATTTATCAATTCCCAGGAGAATAATGTCAGTGATTCGACTTAAAGGACACTTGACGAAGTATTAAGGTAAGACTGGTACTATTACGTTTGTTTTGGTTGAAATAATTTGCTATTTTTGTCAGTTAAATCTCTATGATTGAAGTGAGCAAAATCCAAGATGGCCGTCATTTCACCAATACTTTTTGCACCTGACTGTACATGTGGAAATTTCTCTCTTATCGTCTGCCAACCAGAACTTAACATGGAAAAAGTTCTTCAGTAGTTAGTTTGATGACAACTTAACTTGCGCGCGGATTATTTTTGTTTCCGCATAACAGTGCGACTATGTTGTGCGTCCAAATAACACGAGAACACCGATCGATAAGAAACAGCATAAGGAACAGGTGCAAAGTTTAATGGGGTAACTATTAAAATGTATCAAATAATTTCTATGACAACCAAACGGACAGCCTAAAAATGACCGTCGACAAGCCGCTGTTCAAATATGAACTCAAGATGGCTCACAGTGAAGCCTGTTACTAAATGAACATTCTCTGGCTGTTAGCCCTTATCCCGCTAAATAAGTTAAATGTAATTTTTAAACCGATTGTACAAAAACCCGAATAATGTTATTTCAGACATATTTCGGAGACAAATTATCTTCTTATCGGACAGCAAAGATCCAAGATCAGACTGCACCTTCTGTGCAGTCTGGTCTAGATCTAAGCTGTCCGCAAAAGGTCAGCGCTTAGAAGCTTAAGGGTGAATCTTCCTTATTTTTTAATTCAAGAATCCCGTGAGGAATTATTAGAAGGTTTTGAAAAGATAGCGAATATAGGTGCAAGGGTTTGTGAAGTTGTGAACACTTCTGCTTACCTTTGAACCAATAAAATAATAATAAAAAAAAAAAAGATATTATAAAAATCTAACCACTTCCCCCTTTGCTTTATCTTATTCAAATGTCTTTTTAGTTATCCAGTGAAACCGTGGCTGACATTAGGCTAATGATGTCTATTCACACAGGTTTGCAAACAACCCTGTGCGAGCCAAAAACAAAAATGTTTGTAACCCTTTCAACGCCAAATATACTCGACGGGTGAAAAAAATAATCCAATTAAATCCTGTTTTAGCTCACCTGAGCACAAAGTGCTCATCGTGAGCTTTTATGATAGTGCTGTGTCCGGCGTCCGTCGTGCGTCGTCCGGTCAACATTTACCATGTCTGCACTCTAGAGGCCACATTGTCTGCCAGGTCCTCATGAAACGTGGTCAGAATGTTTGTCTGGATAAAGTCTCGGACAAGTTCGAAATTGGGTCCTGTGGGGTCAAAAAGTAGGTCACGGGGCCAGATCTTAGAAAAACATTGTGTGCGCTCTAGAGGCTACATTTTCAGCCTGATAATCATGAAACTTCGCCAATATGTTTGTTTGGATAAAATCACGGAGAAGTTCGAAATTTGGTCACGTGGGGTCAAAAAGTTGGTCACGGGGCAAAATCTTAGAAAAAGCTTGTGTGCACTCTAGAGGCCACATTTTTAGCCTAATACGTATGAAACTAGATCAGAATATTTGTCCTGATAATATCTCGGACAAGGTTGAAATTGGGTCACATTGGGTCAAAAAGTAGGTCACGGGGCCAAATCGTAGAAAAAGCTTGGGTGCATTCTAGAGGCCACATTTTCAACCTTATACTCATGAAACTTGGTCAGATTATTTGTCTTGATAAAATCTCGGACAACTTTAAAATTGGGTCATGTCAAGTCAAAAAGAAGGTCACAGGCAAAATTTTAGAAAAAGCTTGTGTGCACTCTAGAGGCCTTGTTTTCAGCCTGACACTCATGAAACTTGGTCATAATGTTTGTCTGGATAAAGTCTCGGACAAGTTGGAAATTGGGTCCCGTAGGGTCAACAAGTAGGTTACAGGGCAAAATCTTGGAAAAAGCTTGTGTGCCCTGTAGAGCTGTAGAGGCCACATTTTCAGCCTGATACCATTGAAACGTGGTCATAATGTTTGTCTGGATAAAATCTTGGGCAGATTTGAAATCAGTTTATGCGGGGTCAAAAAGTAGGTCACAGGGCAAAATCTTAGAAAAGCTTTTGTGCACTCTAGAGGCCACACTTTCAACCTGGTACTCATGAAACTTGGTCAGAATGTTTATCTGGATAAAATCTTGGACTAGTTTGAAAGTGGGTCATGTTGGGACAAAAAGTAGGTCACTGCGTCAGATCTTAGAGAAATCTTGTGTGTACTTAAGAGGTCACATTTTAAGCCTGATACTCATAAAACTTGGTCAAAATGATTGTCTTGATGAAATCTCGGACAAATTTGAAATTGGGTGACGTCGGGTCAAAAAGTAGGTCACTGGGCCAAATCATAGAATAACCTTGTGTGCACTCTAGAGGCCACATTTTCAGCTTGATACTTATGAGACTTGGTCAGAATGTTTGTCTGGTTAAAATCTTGGACTAGTTTGACATTGGGTCCCGTCCGGTAAAAAAATAGGTCACAGGGCCAAATCTTAGAAAAACCTTGTGTGACTCCAGAGGCAACATTTTGAGCCAGATTAGAAATTAAAAAACAGGCTAAACCTGTCAAAAAGTAGATCACTTACACTCATGCATTTTACATCATCATGATCAGGATCTTTTCAGCCTTACCAATCCTAGATGATCTTACTCAGGTGAGCGCTTTAGGGCCAATGACCCTCTTGTTTTACTTTGTATGCTTGACCGAACAAGCACTTGGAATGGATCTAAGATTAGATAGCGCGTTTCGTGAAGTCTCATCTTGGTCTGTTTTGTCCACAAAAGCCCAATGTGTTCGCCCATGGCACTGAAAGGGTTTCAAGCAGTAGGCATCCCACTGCACAAAGCGAAGACACTGGTCACTCTCGTTCTTTTTTTTCTTACAACCCGCCATCATGATTGATATAATTACGCTCGTTACAACACCCTTGCTACAACAGACCTATTTTAAGCATTATCTTCCGCTAGGTGGCATTTTCAAACACATAAGTCAAATCTTCGAAGAATATGACATGCGCAGACAACGCTATTTTAATTAGTGATATTTGACTAATGATATTTCTTGTTTGTTTTCAGAACGAGTTTTTAGACTTACAGCTACTTGGTTTTTTTTTCTGTAGATCTATTTCAGTCATATTCAATACGACTGTTCAGTTATTCGTCTCTTTGGCTTGGATTTAAACGATTCTTGTTTGGGGCTCTTAAATACTGTCAGCGACACAATCCCCGAAATAGAAATCCACTTAGTGATTGATTTCATGCTAGTATTGGAACAGCGCTTATTTATATGTGACCAAGAACAAGAGCTTCTAAAGACAGCTTGGCTAATCCGTTGTTTAAAGCCAACCCATTTTTCAGGCTTACAACCGATTGCGCCGATAACAATTATGTATGTAATATGTTAAAAAGACACTAGCGACTTAAACAAATGCAGTTAAATTCTATTCATACCATTTAAAATTATGGATATCATTTGAGTCTGATAAAGTGTTACAGTGCAATCTCTCAAAGTTTCAGCCGCTAGCAGAAAAATATATTATCATATTAGAACAAATGTTTTCTAGTTCTTACAATATTTTTTTTCCAGCGACCGGAACTTTGACAGACCGTACCATAGCACAATGTCAGATTCATAGTTAAATTTCTCTGCACTTTGACTCCCCAAGTGTTTACATTTGGCAGCTAGAGTGCCTTTTAACTAGTCAGTGTGTCTAAACAAAAACAGAGACACAATAAAATCGGTTTTGCATTCGTCGGAACATTGATTAATTGAAAATTTAGGTCAGAGTACATAAAAATTGACAGATAAAAAAGAGAAAGAAAGTATAGTAGAATCTAGATAGAATGAATATCGAGAAACATCTTTAGAACGATAGACGGCGTAAGAGGTACTCGAATATTAACAATAAAACTATTTGGTGGTTCAGTATGAAAAGAAATAATGAAAAGTAACCCCAACAGCAATTGCCTCTTTTTCCTCATCGTTGAATGGTGAAATGCTCAATTAGATATGTCAGTTCAGTTACAATTCAAATAAATTTAATCCAAACATCGTTGGAAAAGGAACAGTTGCTACTAATATTATTTGTTTGAAAACCCATGCAGACATAGTTATGGGTTGTACGGTAATGCTTCAAACATACATTGTTTTAGCGGTAGTAATGCCTGTATACTTATTTTTGTCACAAATTTGCCCGCAAATAGGCCTGCAGGGACCCGTAGAATAAACATGTCCACATCTTTTACCAATCGCAAATTGCTATTAATTAATTCGAACATATCAATACCCACTCTCTTGCACTCCGGTTCATTCACATTCACCTCTGTAGTGGGCTCAGAAAGTAGTCCGTCCTCTCGCGAGATTTTCCGTCACATGACCATAACCCCGAATGGCGACAAAAACGCCGGTGAAAGAAAGATGTATCGATTGTTTTGTTTGCTGTTCAAACCACAGGGATTTTTAGCGTTTTTTATGTTTTACATGTATATATAATACAAGGGATGCAACTGACATTATCGGCAAAGTCTACTTGTCATCACAAAAACACAAGTTACTTCGTCAATTTTACAGATAATCACATAAGGTGTACTTTATCTAGCTCATTACACATTTTTCTAGCGAAAAATAACGTGGTTTCATGACTAAACGTTCAATGATTTGTGCTACAGAAGCTGGTTTCTCGACGAATAGGTCGAAATTGTTTGGTCCGACACGGGTTCGTTCAGTGCGCTTGTCAGAGTAAATCTACTATTCTGTACAAGATCATGGCCAAAATACTTATCGGTTTGATAAAACAAGTAAATATCGTTAACCAACCTTCGTTGTTTAATAATAACACGAAGAATACAGCTCCAAATCGTCCGATGTTTGATCGATTCGCTCAAATTTCAAAGAAGCAGCCATAATTGTTGTCAACTGATCAAAATGTATCGAGGCATTTCATTGGTCGGATTTTTCCGACCAATGAAATGCCTCGATACATTTTGATCAGTTGACAACAATTATGGCTGCTTCTTTGAAATTTGAGCGAATCGATCAAACATCGGACGATTTGGAGCTGTATTCTTCGTGTTATTATTAAACAACGAAGGTTGGTTAACGATATTTACTTGTTTTATCAAACCGATAAGTATTTTGGCCATGATCTTGTACAGAATAGTAGATTTACTCTGACAAGCGCACTGAACGAACCCGTGTCGGACCAAACAATTTCGACCTATTCGTCGAGAAACCAGCTTCTGTAGCACAAATCATTGAACGTTTAGTCATGAAACCACGTTATTTTTCGCTAGAAAAATGTGTAATGAGCTAGATAAAGTACACCTTATGTGATTATCTGTAAAATTGACGAAGTAACTTGTGTTTTTGTGATGACAAGTAGACTTTGCCGATAATGTCAGTTGCATCCCTTGTATTATATATACATGTAAAACATAAAAAACGCTAAAAATCCCTGTGGTTCAAACAGCATACGGCCAATCAAACTTAGTGGGAGAAAATGTGGAAAAGAGGGGTTTTCTGAAAAGCTAAAATGTGTTTTAAAGGACGACAATCTCTTCTTTGATGTTACAAACTTAGATCCATCGGTTTGTCGAAACTGTCACAGGACTGTATAATTTTGTTTAACTTGTCTTCATTCGTGGGCGCAGCCATTCGGTTTACAATTGGCGTAGGAATCTGATCAGTGAAGAAACTCGAAAAAATAGTTCCATTGTATACAGGTAAATTCATCAATTTAAATGCACCTATAATGCATCTGGAATCATATTTGCTTTGTCTACTTTATCATGTTACACATGAAACAGTTAAACAGTAACAAAACATGTTTTCCTCGGTTTGACAAGATTCTTGTCATTTAGCCCATCGCAGAGATGTATGTGAGGTAACGAACGACAACTCTGCTCGGAGATTGATCAATACCAAGAAGTCGGTCAAAGGCCGGTGCATTCAGCTAGGTCGAAAATTCAGAATGAAGGTTCTGTACGGTCTGGTCTTTATTTATAATATCCGATATTTAAAGCCTTTTAACATGTTATTGGCTTATCTCAGGGGCTGATATTAACTAATATCATTGTCAGTTGTATTTGGCAGAGAGTGCAAACCAAAATCACCTTTCACGTATGCACAGTCTGACCCTGGTATACATCCCTCCGCTTGTTTACGTAATATTTTCGGCCATTTAGTCGCCATCAAGTGCCACTCGAGTATAAAATATAATATGGCAACCGTCTACAATATGATTTCTACAGGATATGAGTTAACTCTAAACCCAAACGGCAAAATGTTCGACTTGCTAAAATCTTTGTAGTCGACAGGGTAAATGTGACCCAGATTTCGAAAATAATCTTAGGAGGGTAGAAGACATTGTGAAAAATAAGAGAAAATGCTGGTTACCAACAATTTCTCCTTTTTTCACAATGTTTTTGAAAGCCTTCATCCCTAAGGTCGTTCAAAGTTGGAACCGTGTGGTAACGAGTTTATCAGGCCTCGTGTTGATCTTGCAGGCAAGAGTGCATCCGATCACGAGTGAAAAAGTCGCACGCTTGAAACAGCGTAAACAATCTGTTTTCTTCTTGATCCTTTCGATAAGCCATTAGGATTGAAAACCTATGTCCGAACTGGATTTATTTAAGTTTGTTTTACTAGACGTCTGATTTACAGCAAATGCTTATGAGATATTCTACCCAAACCAGTATTATACACTCAATATTTAGGCATAAGGCTTTTTTTTATTGGTTAAACATACCAGTTAGGTCTTCAGAATCATATACATATGAGCCTTGCTTTCTGAAAAGGGGGCTTAATGCATATGCAAAAGGTATCGACCCACGTTAGCCTGCGCTGTCCATGCAGTCTGACCTGGATCAAACCTTTTTGATATTTTATGGACCCATAATTATGTGATGACTTACTTTGTATAATGAATCACGGAAATGCATTAAGTCCCCTTTTACCAGAGCAGTATAAGGATGTTGAAAAAAAAAAACAAAAAAAAAAAATTTAAAAAGATACTCGGCGTTTTTTGTTTTTTTTTCAAAACACAAACAACAACAACATATGTACAGTGTAGGCTATGTCAACGGCAGCCAGACTGCAAAAACACAAGAATTTGGCATACGTTTACAAGTGGGAATGTCAAGTGATCAATAAAATCGTCGGTTATCCTATAGGCCACTGACACATCATTGGTCTATTACGGGATTACGAAAATTTTTCTTATCGAACACCGTTACTACAAATTGCACATTGGCAATTGCCTCTATTTTGTACATATCTTATGTAATAGAGAGGTAGCCAACTGATGTGCTATTTATAGTAACGGTGTAAATGAAAAGTTGATTATTCCGTGATATACAGGCGTTGCACCAAGGTGCAAAAGTATTCCATGATCGACCAAGGAACATTTTTAGTGTTCCGTGATAGACCAATGGAGCCTCAAAGGCCAGTGGCTATCCTCAGGGTTGATTTCAAATAAATGTGATTACGTCATATCTGGACCTGTGCTAATGAACTTGAGTTAATGCTCGACTGGGTTTGTGCTCAAAACCTACATTTCATGATTGCTTCTGCAAGTTCGACACTGAGAAATAAGGAAACTGAAATTTGAACAATATAACTTTTATCCTACTAAATAAGTTAAATGGAACTTTCATGCAGATAGAAATCAAAGCGCTGAAGGCGCTGAAGGCCTCGGCATCATAACGGGCGAAGAGGTAGGAAGATGAGGCCCAGAAGCTCAACGTTGCTATCACATTAAAAGTTGGTATAGGCTCACAAAGTGCTCTCACATTTGTACAGACTAATGAACAAATATCTACATGTCTCACACTGACGGTCTGTGGAGTTGACACCAGAATGGAAAAACATAAATATGTAAAGCCCAATATAATGAGTATTTTTGTATACCCTTGGCCTCATGATCTTTATGGACTGAAAGGAGATAATTTTCAAAGGATTTTCTGTTTCCTATTTTGCTTCCTTTACGTTGCTTTGGCAACAAATCAAAATGGTAACAAACCAACATGAGCAGCGTGGAAAAGATTGCTGATGGAGGACAAGTCCAGGGAACATTTTTGGAAAGTGCAAAAAATCCACAATGGCCAAGCAATGAATCATATTCGTCTTTCATTTTACCATACTCAGTCTATAAGTCGAAATAGCAACCACCTCCTTTGAGCAATGACAAGGAAAAACACAAAGGCTAGTATCACAGAGCATGATTTTGTGTCTGAGAAAGCAATCTTTTAGACATTTCTTTTTATTTTTGCATTTTGGTTTCTATGGCAACAAATGAAAAAGACGTCTGCATTCGGGCGTCAATGCTCGGCAACAGTTGTGTTTCGTAACAAAAGCACCATATGCGGGTGCCAACGCTCGGCTGCAGTTGCTAGATTTTCAGTGAAAACGCAGTTGAAAACGGGGCATAACTTGATAGTTATTTACCCTTATTATTCATGTTTCCCTTTTGATAGTTAACAATTTGTCCAGGTTTGAAGTAAACATCTTCAGTAATAACAAAGATATTGTAAAATGTCAAAGATTTTGCATGACAACGACACAAACGACGAAGGTGACGACACTAGGGCTATGAAAATACCATACCTGTAAAAACAGCTGAGCTTAAAGTTCTTATTCGAAAAAGAGGCATAACTAATTACTTTGTCAAAAATATTTTGGTGGTTACCTGCCTCTGTTGTACTGATATAAATTCCCTTTTTTGAAAGTTAACAAAAAGTCCAAGTTTGAAGTAAGTATCTTCATTAATGACAGATATGTGATAAAATGTCAAAGGTTCTGAAAATTCAAAGTAAAAAAAAAAGGGGGGCGTAAGTATGTCAAAAATATTTTGATGGTTACTTGCCCCTTTTATATGGGTAGCCTTTTTGAAAGTAAATAACTTGTCCAACTTTGAAGTAAACATCTTCAGGAATAACAGAGATATTATAAAATTGTCAAAGTTTTTGCACGACGACAGTGACGCATAGGCTTTGACACTAGCTTGACATTTTCTTCGTAAACAGATGAGCTAAAGACTACTAGTTCAATAAAATCATATGGATGATACAAGACTGCTCAAGCAACATTTCTATAAAAGTTTTGTCAGAATATCTACTGTAAATGCCACTTTTCAGTTTTCCCCATTGAAAGTCTGTGGAATCTCTAAGTTGCCATGATAAACTAAGTTGGAATGCCGACTTAGTTTATCATGTAAAGTCATCTAGGATTGATAAATTTAAAGAGCTCTTGATTGTGATTGTGGAAAACACAAATGAGAAATGTTCTGGCAAAAGGGGGTTTAATGCATCTCCGTGATCCATCATTCCAAACGAGCGGAGCAGAGAATTTGCCATAAGCAAACCAGGTCAGCCTAAATACCTGTGGAGATCAAGATCAGATTGCACTGAATGTCAAGTCTGATCTTCGATATAAAACGTCCACCAGTCACCTAATTCTTTACCACACAAGCCCGAGTTTTACGGACTCTGACGATATCGCCTCATGAAAACCTTTTGGAAGAAGAAGAAAATGCTCTCTTTTTTCCTACAAGGTTTTTTGCACTTTCACAATCAATAACCAACATTTCAGCTAAGTCTAACTTGCCGTTCACAAATGTTTACAATATAGACAAGTCTAAAATTTCATCGTTTTATAAAAATTAACTTGTTTTCAAAAGCTCATGTTACAAACTTTAATACATATTTGATATTGTATGCGCCGAGTTTGCTATGGGTCGAAATGGTTATGGGCCGAGATGTCATATCTGGACAACTCTGACAGGAAGAAATAAGGCATATATACCAATCAAATACATAGTTATAACTTTAGACGCGATGTGTACAGTAATTTTACGAAAATTGAAATCTTACCGAGGTTTTGAGACACCTTTTTCAGAGAAAGAGCACACCGTCTGCGTAAAATACGCTATCAATATTTGTCATTTACGTGGTGTCTAGAAAAAAGACAAACGAACGATCCCGACTAGTGCTCGGCAACAGCACTCGTCACAACTCGGTCGATTGCGTACCTACATCTAAACATTTGATCAACGACCATCCGAGGTTTGCCAATTGTTTACTTCACTGTTAAGCGCACGAATTTGCAGTTATGAATAAGCTCATCAGGATCCAAAATTCTCAGTCAACACTTTCGAACGATTAGCATCGCACATCTATCAGTTTGTTGTGAAATCAAACCTTACTATGATGTTCAAATCGAAATATTTTTTATTACTTTAAGGGGTCGTTTCTGTCAGCGTATTGAGATGGATTGCAGGCGGTACTTTTCACCTTTACTGGGTTTTTTCCGTAAATGCTCGGATGGGGTTTAAATTTTGGCAAGCCAAGCCCAGGCCAAAAACCTGATAAATGCTATTTCAGACTTATTTCTGGAGAAAAATGTCTCCTTATCGTACAATGTGAATCCAAGATCAGACTGCACGTTTTGTGCAGTCTGATCTTGATCTACACTGTCCGCAGAAGGTCAGCGGGTCGCGCTTAGCAGCCTAAGGGTTAAAAGTTGCTCTGTGAGATTTATCAAATTAATTCTGTATGGTTTTGGAACTCAGCTGAGCGTGAAAAAAAGCTTTGTAAGCACCTTTCCTAATCCCATAGAAATAGACGGAGCTACCGCATTCGGCATACCTCGGGTGATCATGTGATCAAATCGAATGTAGGTACTGAATCGGCCGAGTTGTGACGAGTGGGGGTTACCGTTTACAAAGGTTTCAGCTGCACCCTTTGTATTAATCGAACAAACTGACCTGAAATTGACCTTTATGCAAAGAATAATTAGAGAGTGAATATTTTTATCCTCGTGTATAATCGGACGGTACGGAAATTCTATTACCGGTAAATGTCGGGTTTGACCCTTTCAGTGCCGTAATCAAATTATGGAGCTTCTGCGGATGACATGGATCAAGATCAGACTGCACATAAATGCATCTTTGATCGATGTCATCCGCCTCGTATTACCAATTTAAACCAATAAAATCATGTTTATTTCAGGTATTTTACGTATTCTTTGAAGATATGATAAATCTATTAGCCGTATAAAGAGCTGAAAATCGTTCCCATAGTTCCGCAGTCAGACGACAATAGCCGAAGCTAAGTTTGGACAATATTTCAAGCCTGTAATATATGGTAATAGAGGTCAGTTATTTCATGTCAATTTGTACAAAGAAAGATATACTTTGTCGCTTTTGTCACTTGAAACAAACAAATTTAATTCGCAGAAAATAAAAATGAAAAGGCCCTTCTGATCAAAATGCCTGTTCGCCAATTAGCGAGTCCACAGTAGGAAAATAGTGCCATTTTTTTTTTTGCAGTCTGCTTCATATGCATTTGTTCAAAATAATTTTGGTAATAGACCCCCTTTTTTTTTTATCAGTCGCATTTTCTTTTATTGTCCATTATCATGCTTGACAGGTTCAACTTTAAAGATTACATAGTAATGCAAGAGAGAAAGACTTTTTCACGGAAATCTCCGTTTTAATTGAGATAACCAAATATGACGGGCGCTCTCGCAAAACGGGGGGACAACTGACATAATAGTTAGGTAGAATGTTCCTTTGACATGTAGAAAATTGGCCAACAGCAAAAACATTCGACCCAAGTCAGTCTGCGCGGATTGCGCAGGCTAATCTGAGTCGATACTGTTTGCAGATGCAATAAACCCCCTTTTAACAGAGCATGGCTCAAAGGTATTTCAGGTCAACCAGTAAAAAAGTTACTTTCTCACTGATGTCACTTGTTTACCAAGGTTTAACTTGTTCAAGAAGTAGGTCAAAATACTGGCACGCTACGCTTACAGAAACTGCTGTTAAGGCTTTATCGAACCATCAACAAAACTCTATATGTTACCTTATCAGAAATATAGATCTACCAGTTTTGAGATTTGTATGAATGAACCAGAAACCAAACAGACAAATAAACAATTACAGTTCATCTGTCGATGTTCAAAGAAACTTAAAACGTAATCTACGTCACGTTCTGCGTGAATAGTAGAGTCTAGTACACATATTTTCTCCAACGACTGTGATTTTTATACAGTATAGATCTATGCCTCGATGAACAGCTGACGATAGCCGTTATGAACTTTTTGCGCGAGTTACATTAATTAAAGGGGAACTGTACTGAATATTATGTGCAAACTTACGCGACTCTATATTATCCACAAAGGAATCGTGCGATAATTGTCGAGACGTTGCCATATTGTGCAACGGTATGAACTATTGTGATCTCACAGACAATGTTTGATTTTTCTACACTGAAGTCTGAATGCCTAGACATGAAACAGAAATACACACGATGACCCAGAATGATAACTTAACTTACCAGAGAAGCATATGAGCCATGCTCTGTAGAAATGGGGCTTAATGCATCTTCGAAAAGTATCGGTCCAGGTCAGCCTGCGCAGTCCGCGCAGGCTGACCTGGGCCGAAACTTTTCGCTACTGGTCAATTTTCTGTATGTTAAGGCACTGGCTACCTCATTAAATTCAGTCGGTTGTTAAAAAAAAATGGACTTTATGGATCCATGATCATGTGATGGCTTCATTGTTAAAAATGCATCATGGAGATGCATTCTAAATCTGAATTTTGTGTTACTAAAGAAATTGCCACTTAAGTGTTCCGGAAAGCATTGGTTTTTCTCGGAGTACACCAAGTCGTGTTCACTGGTCGCAGCAAAACTGTGTAAGACACAGCAGGTAATAGCATGGTTTTCTAGAACACATAGTCTTCCCATTCTGTTAAATTATAATCCAGGTAGTACTACTGGTGCGATGAACAGACAGACCCATCTCACACCATGTGAGCTCATAAATTAGCTTGAAATTTGAAGAACAAAATCTTCATAACTAGGTTTCGTTATATTAGGTAAACGAACAAACGTGGTACTTCGCTGAACATTGTAATAGAACAGTACAATATCAGTAACTAAATATCATCATTTACTGTTGTCTAAATGTCGGAGATCTCTGTCGACAGCCAGGACCACAGGTGAACGGCGAGCGACAATGTAAATCCAATATTACACACTAATATACTGAAAGGTAAACAACTCGTAGTGTATTTTCAATACCCCAGTCACGAATTCCATGCTGTTTACAAGTTATTATACTACCAATATTAACATCCATAGTACCAATCGATAGCGGAAACATTATTCTACAAGAAAATTATGTCAATTTGAGCCATTTCAAGTTGCTAAGAAATATCTATCTCGAAACTGTCAAACAACCCAACTCGGAAGAGATCTGATTGCATTGATTTGCGAAAATGTTCAAGAGATAAAACCCATTTTCAACGCGAAAGCCGTTGAATATTTGACAAGTATCATTTCAGGTCCAACAATATTAAGGCATATAAACCTGAAACATTAAACTATTTGATGTGAATAGGCTGTACAATCCTTATTTCCATCGGTAAATCTGTCCGGCGCTCAGCTGCCTGCCATTTTGACGTACTACGCATGCTCGGTTTGTTTTTCAAAACGTGTTCTCATTGGTTATCGATGAAGGTGTGTCTGGACCCGGCCAATGAGAAAACGCGATACAAAAGCATGCTTAGGAGGCCATGATGGATGACAGTTTACACGGCTTGACATTTTCAGATAAAAAAAGGTTCGTATAACACAAAAAGATGTTAAAGTTCTATTTTCAGTGCAGATATACTTTTAAACTTGTAGGCTTCAAATGCACCTTGCACAAGAACGGACATTTTTTGCGTTGAAAATAGGTTTTATCTCTTGAAAATTTTCGCGAATCCGTGCAATCGGATCTCTTTCGAGTTGGGTTGTTTGACAGTTTCGAGCTAGATATTTCTTAGCAACTTCAAATTTCTTAACTATTGATATGATTTTTTTGTAGAATAATATTTCCGCTATCGATTGGTACTATGGATGTTAATATTGGTAGTAAAATAACTTGTAAACAGCATGGAATTCGTGACTGGGGTATTGAAAATACATTACGAGTTGTTTACCTTTCAGTATATTAGTGTGTAATATAGGATTTACACTGTCGCTCGCCGTTCACCTGTGGCCAGGACATTTGGGATCTAATGTCTTATACAGTCTGAGAGATATTTCTTGCGAATCGGCGTTTGACGTCTAATACCCCTTTCCCTCTCTTTTGCACAAATTCGGACTAGCATTAGCGAAAATCCAAACGACTGTTCTGTCAATCAAAATGTGCCTGTTGAAAGAACAGTTCAAAATCGTGTTTGAAAAATTAACATGACCGTGAACTGTCGCCGTTGCATTTCTGAAATAGGCTACTGTAGACACTGTTTAAGAACACAAAACAAGCTACTCTTTCTCCAAAATCGTTACTTACTTTGCTGCAGAATGACAATTCGGTAAATAGTAAGAGACGGATTTCATGAACCCTTTGGCTGTTAAGCGCGACTTACTGACCTTTTGCGGACAGTGTAGAACAAGATCAGACTGCACAGAACCTACACTGTCCGATAAGAAGATTTTTTTTTTTTTCCCAAAGAATATGTTGGGCTTTTACTATCGGCTTGAAAATTTAATTTCACTTATTTAGCAGGATAAGGGTTGAGTTTGTTGCGTTTGCATTTGTATAATTCAGGAACGCGAGTTCCCCTTCAAAAGGGTGGCGCCTACTTTGTTCCTCTCGTAGATGGAGGAGAGTCGCACAAGGTCAACCTTGACAATCGACGCCACATTTAACTTTATTCACCCAACGTTGATAGAATGCCGTGAGATCGGCCTACTTTTGCAGTTGTTTTAGGTATACATTCGCGTGTCAGTGGGCGTGAAGGTCACTGAAATGAAAATGATGTCGATAATGTATTCATACATGTAATTACTGCCTACTACTGAACATGGTTATGGACTGATTATAACCAGTTTGCATCTTTTCACTGTAGTTGTCCTTTAACCCTTTACCAAACGATCCGATGGTTTAACGACCAGGAAAAAGAGGGTTTTTGAAAACATTGTGGAAAAGGGAGAAAATGCTGGTAACCAGCATTTTCTCCTTTTTTCACAATGTGTTCAATCCTCTAAAAGTCAAATCCCATCATTAGAGCCACACTGAAACTGTCGTCTGTAAATGCTTTGAATTTGGACAGGTCCGGAATATTATCGTTTGGTAACGAGTTAAGCCCTTGTTGATGGGAACAACTTTTATTGGACGATACACAACATAATAAATATAATTCATCCTGCTTCTGACAGCGAGAGCAAACCTTTTTCTTAACCGCGGCATCATCAGAAGACGAATCTGACTTGGCCTGTTTTCCAAACAATCCCGGGTTTCAAAAACACCGAGAAATTTGAAGACATCGTAAAACAGGGAGTAACATTTTTCCTTTTTCTCACAATATTTGCTGCCCCCTTTGAAGACATGTCATTATTTTAGCCTTGTTTAATTTGTCGTTTGCAAATGCCGCTTTCAATTTAAACAAGTCTAAAATTTTGGCGTCAGGTAAACAGTAACAGGGGACTTATACATAGCTTTATTTATAACTAACTGACTAAATGAATGAATGAACGAATCAATCAATCAATCAATCAAAGCTGCTTAAGCATCATTCTTAGTTTTAAGCCCGAGAGTAAGGTCGGGCCTTTAAGCAACATAAATGAGATTTGTACTATGCCCCCCCCCCCCCCCCCCCAACCTGATATGCTTCCTACGGGACTGAGTAAGACAACTTCGATAAATGTCCCAATCCTTTTTAATTCGAACTGAATTTACTGAGGTAATCTTTAGAGCTTCAAGCAAAATTTTCGTTGCTCTTGCAGATTGTAGAGGTTAAGATCAGACGAAAGAGAAAGTGCAGAATCAAGATTACAATGCAGGTAATAAGTAGTAACACGGTCAATATCCACCAACCATTCTTAATATCATTCCTAGTCTAATGTTACAGAATTTTCAAAATTTCAAAGTGACGCAATTTCTGATTGGCTTAACCAAATGGCCAAGCCAATCAGAGACTGTGTTACTGTCTAAACCTAGAATTAGAGAAAGAACGCAAATATGGCATGGTTGGTGAACACGGGCCCTCGTCTATTATCTAAACAGTATGATATTCTATGAAATAACTTCACAACCTTAATTAAAACTGTGATACTTTGAGTGATTTTTACTAAATGGAAACGTCCATTTCACTTATTTAGCTCTCTAGGCACTAATACAACTGTCCAGAGCTTGTTTTATTTTTTGCGAAAAATTAAGGTATTTAGTTTTTCAGGAACACGGTTGCAGCACACCTCTTTATTATACGCCACGGCTGCTTAATGTTGATGTTTTTTGGTTGTTTGTCTATTGCGGCAGTTACCAAGTCCGCATTTTTTTCACGGAATTGCGAAATTAAATCCGGCCAACCATGTGACGTAATTACCGTGCATAAACTGTTTAAATAAGGTGAGTATACTCTGAATTATTACTTTACTGTTTTAATATCATTAAGAAAGGATGCAGCGATTAAAAGGTAGGATTTTGATAATTTCTCAACACTGCAATCTGAAGACGACTTAGAAATGCTGTCTTGCAGCCAACAAAGCATTATGGCAAATGCTAGAAACTGCTTCTAACGAGCAATGCTGTAAAACACTGCATTTTGACAAATAGATCAAAATTGCTCGTAAAATAATTTCGTTTGTTACAGTCTTTTTTACAAGCACCCAACTTCGTAGTGCACTTTCACAGGAGTCGGTATAAGAGTATAGGACTGAAGGTCTCTGCAATATAGTAAAGATAGTTTAACTGATTCTACTCTACGTGCTTGTGGTGAAATAGAATCAAATTAACATTATTCCATTGACTTTGAAATTAGAAACCGTCTAATCCAACGTGTGTCAAAAATTTCTATCGTTAGCCTGCAAATACTTCTTTTTGGTGACGAGAATCTCAGCCTTGCTGCTAATGAAAAAAAAAATCAGCATTTCATTCCTATATTACGGATAGTAAACGATTTAAAGACGCATCTTTATATCCAGAGGGAAAAACGCTGTTAAAGCTTGAAAGTGTGTAGAATGTCTCAGAATTTGGTCAAATGTGTACACATAGATAAATTACCATTATATTTGGTGTAAACGATAAAGAAACTCAAGGGATTTGTCCTCATTTAAATCCGGAAACGACAACAGTGATTTTTTTGAAGGCCTCCAGCAAATGAAATGCATTTTCAATCCCATGCGTCGTACATTGTGCAACCTTGCATCCATCAGGGGCAACATCTGGCATGAAGATACAAGAATGATTATAGTTTCGTAAAATAAAGCTGAAATGGGTTTAAACTGGCCGACAATAAAGATGAAATGGGTTAAAAACTGGCTAAAAACGAGTAGAGATGTATCTTTAAATTTGAAATGGCTTCATATATATATATATATATCTGACACTTTGTTAAAACTTTGCACTTTCAGATATAGAGGTTCCAAGTTTGCTTATATTGGTACATCTTCTCTTCCTAAATTCTTATCTTGCTTCATTGCATTTGTAAGGTTTAGGCTCTCTTGTATAGGGTTGATATCTAATGTTTTTCCTGCCTCAAATGTTCTTTAAAAAGCTACGTGAATATTTGTTGGTGACACTCCACGCCGCACACACACACACACACACAACTGACCATATTTTAGCTAGCGAAGCTAGTCTATAGGCATCATGACTGACCTAGGTTCAAAGTAAACAAAAAACCCCACAGTTGCTAAATACTGCCTCACAGAAAATACTTCTTTCTGTTAGAAATCTTAATTCTGTTATATATGACAATTTAGACAAAAACAACTACATCTCTACCTCTCTAAGTTGAACATGTTGTCTTACAAAGTAATTAAGTGAACAAGATGTCATTTATAAGGTACATGATCTTTGCTTATATGTAAATTAAGTGACCTATGCAAAGCAGAGAATGACTTATTCCTACACCACTGTAACATTATGAATGAATCTATTAATGGATACACCTAGGTATTATTAACTTGTAGCAAATGCCAGGCTATATCAACCCTCACTGGACAGAGAACCCTTGTCATTCATTATTTACATCATTGTATATAGTTACACTGTTATGCTGAACTGTTATTCTACCTCTTGAATATTAACCCTTTACCAAACAGTTCCATGTTTGAATGACACTGGGGAAGAATCCCTTTGAAAATATTGCGGGAAAAGGAGAAAATGCTAATAACCATCATTTTCTCCTTTTCTCACATTTTTTTCTGCCCTTTTGGAATCAAATTTCATCAGTTCAGCCGCATTTAATTCATGGTCTGCAACAGCTTTGAATTTGGACGAATGTAAAATTTTTGGTTTTGTAAAGAGAGTTAAATAGTTAACTACATCTTGTGCTACTGGATATTGACTCATTGATTGTATTGTGTTTAACGCCGTTTTCAACATAATTTCAGTGATATTGCGGCGGCCAGAGCACCTATCCATGCTTTCCTGGAGTTTCTTTTACCAGCACTACCGCAAATCAATGACCTTTTGCGGACAGTGTGGACTAAGATCAGACAGCACAGAGCGTGCAGTCTGATCTTGGATCTACACTGTCCGATAAGAGGATTTTTTTTTCAAAAATGTAACTTTGAAATAGCAATATTCAGGTGTTTACCATCGGCTTGAAAGTTTCATTTAACATTTTCAGCAGGTTGAGGGTTAAACTTAAATTGGATTACAGTTAACCAATAGCACGCATAGCCCCAGCAGCTCAGTCGGTAGGGAACAGGAGGTTGCTGGTGCGATCCCCGACTCGGCAAATTTCTTTCCGAGGATTGATGATAGTCATTGTGACAGGATTCATTTCTCTCTCACGTTTCGACGATGGTTATAATATAAATGTGGGAAAGCAGCCAGTGGCTTGGAAAGAATATTGTGCGGAGTACTGGTAAAAGAAACTCCAGGAAACATGGATATGTGCACTGTCCACTGCTACATAACCGAAATAATGTTGAAAACAGGGTTAAACACCATACAAACAATCAATCAATCAAATTCGCTAGCCTGTCAGTACTTTCAGTACTTTGATATTCTTATTCTACTACTGCTAAATAATGACGTCTTATAGGAGAGGAACTTTATAGGCTTACAGCTTTCGTTCCGATGGTTCGGGTTACGATTTTGGTTCAGATAGCGTAGATCCAAGATCAGACTGCACGTTCTGTGCAGTCATATCGCTCTACACCGTACGTAAAAGCTATTACATTCGACATAGGCAACGTAAAGGGTTCGCCGGTGTTACTTTGATCTTGGTATTTCACTGTCAATGTCGGTGATCTTGGAACTACACGATCCGATTCAGATAGATTGTTTTTTCGGCGAGGAAAAACCCTTTGAAATCGGGTTTATAAATACTCTCAGCTGAGAATTTCCCTGCAGTTTAAATTAAGGGTTAAAAAAACTAACCATATCTATATGTTGCTTATCTTGGAACACATGATGCCTTTCGAAAAATGTTTACTTAATGATCATTATTTTCGCCCTCGGTATATAATGCGGACACGATAATTGTGTTATTTGTGTACCATTACTGCTTGTTGAAGATAAACATAGGCCGTACGCAATAAGTTGTGAATATTACCATTATTTATATGTTGTCGGCAGTGTATCGGCTGCTGTGGTACACAGTGGTCGACGGAGCGATTTAAATTTGATTGATTGAACGAGGCCGACGGCAATTTTACCGCCTTCGCTTTATAACTCCTCACATTTTAAAATAAATACGATGTAGACGAATTTAAAATTCTACGTCAAGTATGCCGATAACGATATCAATTTAACAAAGGTGGAATCACGAATCCATGGCAATATACTGGGACAAAAGGTAGAATTGCTCATTACGAACTATTTTCCATTTGTACGTAGGCCAATATTTTCAAGTCTTGTCTGCTGCAAGTGGATAAAAAGTCCCATCTCTCTTTCTCTCTCTCTCTCTCTCGTGAGTCGAGGTCTCTCGTCAAGGTCAAGTTCGAGAGTAGTGAGTTAAACTGAGGCTTGTTTAACTCTTTACCAAACGAAATTGAGCGTGGTTCAAAGTATAGAATTTACTTTTGGAAGGATAAAGAACATTGTGGGAACAGGAGAAAATGCTGGTTACCAGCATTATTATCATTTTCACCACAATGTTTGTTAAAAAGTCTTTTTCTTCAGGGTCGTTGAAACTCGGGATTGTAAGAACTTGTGCCGTTGAAAAGTTTTGTGCTGGTACAGACAAATATTTTGCAGCCTGAGAAAATTCCCTTTTTGCCACAAAAATTTCAAAGGGAGTCTTTGTTTTCAAAGGTGGCCTGTTTCAATGAGAAAAATGTTGTTTGCAAGAATAAACCCATTAAGTCTTTACAGGATAAGAAGAAACTGGACCCGTCTAAGTTGAAGACATTTGCAGAAGACGAATTGCATTTTGTCTGCAATGATTGGGTTTGTCTTCGAAAAGATTGAAAAGATTGTTAAAAAAGGAGAAAATATTGCTTACTAGCATTTTCTTCTTTTACCTCAACGTTTTCAAAAGCTGCCTTCCTCTTGAAAGGAGTCGTAAAAAGACGCGCCCATTCGAAAAACATACAACTGAGTTCGGAATTTTAAAACCTTAGACAATAATCTCGAATAAAAAGGCAACGTCTTAGAAACGAAATGAAATGCTTGACAAATGAGTAATAATTTATCGAGAAATAAAAGTAACTCCTCTGATTAATTTACATGTGAGTATACCCGCATTTTCTTTTTTAACGGGTGGATCAGCGTTCGATGCACGTGGCTGACTCTGCCCGAGCGCATTATCGGACCTTTTACACGCTGTTTAGTAACATAAAAATGAACCAAGCTCGCTGAAAAGGGTGTTTAACGCATTTGTTAATAGCGAAAAGTTTCGGCCCATGTCAGCCTGCGCCGACTGCGCAGGCTGACATGAGTCGATACTTTTCGCTATCTTTAAGATTTTCTGCATGTCAAAGGATAATTCTACCTCATGCATTTGTTGGTTGTTTGTCAAAATGGATTTTATGGATCCATAATAGTAGGTATATATATACTCGATCTGGCTCATTACCATTATGCTATGCAATCGCTTAACAAAATTAACCCATGGTTAAGAGAGCCAGCCCCCATTTATGAATTTATGATGAGCTTACGAATAACAAACAAGCTTATGCATAACAAACCCACTTAACCAAACTAACCAGGCTTATGGCTAACCAACAAGCTTAAGCATAACAAACAAGCTTATATTTCCCCCTTCCCCTTAACCAATCCCTTCTTGCTTAACACACACACTCCCCATTATCAATTTCATGTAACATTAACATGCTCATAAAATTATCATGCTTATAAGCTCATCACCCTCATAAACTTACACAAAACCACTTGACTAACTTAATTAAGCAAAATATAATAACCTCTGTCTTAATCATTTTACCTTAAATTCAAATTTTAAAAAAATTTTTATTAAAAAAATTGATAAAAAAAAATTTTGATTAATAAAAACCAACGCATCAGTAGAGGAGCGTAAAATTTTTCAACTACTCGTTTTGACTACCACACTTTAACTATATATTTATATCCATCCAAACAACATTAAAAATTATCTCTTCTACAACAAAACAAACCTAGTAACACAACAAAATAGTACCATAGTAACGTAGTAATCCAACAATACAACGCTGCAACAACATACCAACATACCAGCTTACTAACAAACCTAGTAACACAACAAACCTAGTAACACAACAAAACAAACCTAGTAACACAACAAAACAGTACCATAGTAACGTAGTAATCCAACAATACAACGCTGCAACAACTTACCAACATACCAGCTTACTAACAAACCTAGTAACTTAGTAACCTTGTAACACAACAAAACAAGACTTAAGTAACACACTAACACAGCACCATAGTCTCTTAAAAATCTTCTTTGTTCCTTCCTTTTTTTTCTTAATCTCCATATTCCCATAAGTATATTTTATTTTACTCTTATGCAAAATAAAATATATATATTTTTTTTCTTTTTTACATTTCTTCCATTTCTTCCATTTCTCCTTTTCTTAATCCTACAACTTCTACAATTCTATCTTTTGCTTTATTTCTATTTGTTTTATATATTCCTACTTTAACATGCAACGGCTCCAACATATTTTTTAAATCCATCTCTTTTAGTTTTTCTTCTAGAAACATACCATAAACCACCCCTTTCCAGTCTCCATTTTCCTTTTCTAACTCTGCTACTATTCTACTATTGTTTTTATACATTCCAAAATAGTATTTTATACATATATAGTTACCTTCGTCTATATCTTTTATTTTTTTATTTTTAGGCCAGCATTTCCATGTTACTACTTCTTCTCCCTGCAAAGTTTTAGGCTTTTTACTTAAATCTTCCATTTTCTTCCTGTTGTTTTCTATTTCCTTTAAGATATCCACAATTTTAGTATAATTACGATTTATAAAGTATCTGCTAGGGCTATAAGAAAATTTTAAATTATTTGGTTTATTTCCTTGCAATACAATACTATCCGCTACCATAATATAAATAGGATTACTTTTTCCATCTCCATATTTTTGGGGCAATTTTTCAAACGCTAACTTTTTAATTTTTCTTAAAACTTCCTTTACATGTTCGTTAGCAAAGAAAGCATAAAAATCTTCTTTATTATCTTTAAACACTACTCTGGTGCAAGTTTCATATTCTCTAAATGCAAATATTTCCACTTTTCCTTTACAACTTTCTAACATTTCTAAAGTAATTTCCCGGTTTGATTTAGTCCTTAAAACTCCAACAACTTTATCTATCCTTTCTCTATATTTTTCTAATTCTATATTCGCTTGTTTTATTTTTTCTATCTCTTCCTTGTTTTCTTCTTTTATTTTCTTTTGTTCTTCTCTATCTTTCTCTAAAATTTTTATAGTTTTTTCTTCCCATTCTTTAAATTCATAAGTTTGCCTTATTTCCAAAATTAACCTTTCTCTTTTTGCAGTAGAAAGTAAAGACACAACCTTTTTAGTTTCTATCTCTTTTAAAATATGTTTTGGGGTTTCTGTACCAATACTATGGTTAACTTTTTCTCTTCTAAATACTAATTTTATATGTTCTGTATCTGGTAGGTAATTGTTTGCATCTTTTACTTCTGGAGGATAGATTTTTGTCGGTTTTGAACATACTGTTAAGCATGTAAACCCTGTTTTTAAAAAACATCTTAATGTTGATAATTCTACCTTTGGTTTTTCTTCTTTTGTTGTTTCTATTTCTAGTAGATAAATTGGTAATCCATTAAATCCAAATTCTCTATAATCTTTTCCATAGTTAAAACCTTTTATAGATATCTCTAATCTTGTAAGTCCTCTTTCCTGTACATCTGGATGGTAAAAAGTTTTTCTTAAATGTTCATCTGTACAAAATGCATTATCTGCTAGATGTGTAGAATGTTTATTTCTAACATCTCCAGCTTCAAAATTACCGACTATTTTATTATAATATTTTACCCAGTAAGTTGGGTATCTATATTTTAAAATATTTTTACCTGCAGTAAGTTCTACTTCTCTTCTATCCATTAAAAAACCTGTATTTTCATCCATATCCCGGTAATCTTCTGTAAAATTTACTCCTTTGTTCAAAAAATTAAAAAGTCTATCTCTTTCTAACGTTCCTGAAAAATCTCTAGTATAATCTATAGAATATAAACCAAAACCTCTATTATTTAATTGTTTCTCCATGGATGGTAACGCTTTTAATACATCCTCTAGTAGAAAGTTAGAAGTATGCAGTTTTATTAAAAATATTGCAAAAGGTTCTTCTTTTGTATTATGGTGCTTAAAATAACTTTTATAAGTTCTTTTATTTGTTTGTTCTCCTATAATCTCTATTATTTTAGATATTTCCCTAATGGTTGACGTTCTTACAGTACTAACTATTTTATGACTACAATAAGATTTTAAAGTATCTAATATTATACTATCTATAAATTTATTTATACTTTTCCCTATTTCATCCTTTTTTGCAACTACAACATCTCCAGTTTTTTTATTAATATCTACCTGTTTTCGTGGAAGAAATCCATAAAAATATAAATCGTCTATAAATGGAGGTAATCCATCTAAAGGTTTTAAAGATGTTAATCTTTTACTACCTTTTAAATAATCCACTTCTGTAATATCGCTTACAAGATTACTATCGTGTATATTATCTAAAATTATATGATTTAAAGCGCTCTTTTCTGCATGTAATCCTAACTCTTTTAAATCTTTAGTAATAGTAGCAGTAGTTATAATTTCATTTTGTTCTTTGTTATTTTCTTCCATTTTTTCCTGTTTTATAACTACTATTTTTTACTTAACTAATTTTTCATTTTTTTTTACTTAAGTTTAAAAAAAATATATTCTATATAAAAAGAAAATATGGAACAAGAAATACAAAATATTAAAGAAATTTTAAAGGTTTTAACACAAAAAATAGATAATCTACAAAACACAAAAGCATACAAACAAAATACTAAATTAGAAGAATCTCCCCCTTTATGGGAAAATGAAGAAGAATTTGACCAATTTGTAGAAGAAAGTTTTAATCGTTTATTCCCAAAAACAAAAGAATTTTTTATGGATTATGATGAATTTTAAAATTTTTATTGTTTTTTGTTAGTCTTCTACAACAATCTTAAATTATTTACTTGTTTGTTACTACCTTAATCTTTAAGATTTTTAACTTGTTTATCTTGTAAATGGATAAAATTTAAGATTGTTTTTACAATAATCTTAAATTATTTACTTGTTTGTTACTATTTTTCTCCAGGTTACTACCTTTACTTTATTAGTAACATGTTTATCTTACAACTTTGCTTAATTTTGTTTTTGTTAGTCTTTTACAACAATAATTAACTAGTTAGTTCTTAATTTAATTTTTGTAACGTTTGTAAACAATTTTTTTTTTATTTTTACTAGTGTTGTTTTTCTAAAAATTGAAAAACTTTTTTTTATCCAGGTAGGTATACAAGTAAAAAAAGAAATATGGAAGAAGAAAATGAAAAGTTAAGCATACAACAAGACCGTATTTATAACTATTTAGAACAAGAACTTGAGGATATTTTAGAAAGAAGTCGAATGTAAACTAGAATTCTTACTTGTTATCGAAAAAGAAAAAGATATTTTACAAGAACGATTACAAAAATTGCAGACAAACTAATAGAGAAACGTAAAAAAGAATTTTTAGATGGAGAAATATAAGAAAAATAGTTCTAAACGGGTTTTACGTTCTGTTTTCCCAGTTAAACAGAAACACCAAACGGTTAAACATAAACACCAAACGGCTAAACAGAAACACCAAACAGCTCTAAACAGGTTTTACGTTCTGTTCTGTCTGTTAATCTGTTCTGTTCTGTCTGTTAATCTGTTCTGTTCTGTCTGTTAATCTGTTCTGTTTTCCCAGCAAAACGGATTTAAGTTTTCTGTTTCCATTTTTAAAAATGATTTTAACAAGAGGAAAACCATTACCAGAATTAAACCTTGTCGATAAAAATAATACAGAAAATGGACTAACGAGTAAAAGCAACGATTTAACACGATTACAAGAAATTACAAACCAATTTTTTAAACCTTTTCTAGATAAACAAGAAGCTACGAAACAGATTACAAAAAAAGACGAGGAAGAAAATAGAGAATTATTAGAGAAAAAATACAATACTCTCCATAAAATATATAGTGGTAAGATAGATAATAATTATGGTATAAGAAGGGAAGACGGAGAATTTTATCTTGGAGATAAACCTATTTGCTACGATGGAAAGTATTATTGTTTAGAGGATACCGCTTACCCTGCTACAGATGGATTAGAGGAGTTACTTTTTTCCAAAAGCCCAAGAGTAAATAGATATGAACCAGAAGATAGAGAAAACTGGGAAAAAATGGTAATACAAAGCAATGTAGCATTTAGAGATAACAACCCTACTAAACAAGTAAAGAGTAATAGAGGTAACAAGTATATAAATTATGTAAAACCTGTTTTAGAAAACCATAGTAGAGAAAAGATACAAGAAAAACTAGAAGAAGATGGAAACACTGGGGAAGGCCTCGAAGATATAACCACAAAAGACACAAAGAAACTACTAGAAAAAATAGAAAAATTAATAGATAGCGAAGAAGCTGGGGATATCGAGGTAATCGCAGAAGTTGCATGTATCTGTAAAGAATTAAATAGACAAGATATTTTAAATCTCGAACATTGCAGAAATATTGTAATAGCTTGTTGTAGTTCCTAATTTTTCCTATTCTAAAAAATGGAAAGTGTAAAACTAGAAGAAGATAAACACTATATTCCCTGGTTCTTGTTGTAAAAGAAAGGATTAAGTGACAAGCTAACAAACAAGATTAACCAACTTTAACGATGAAGAGATATTTAATATTTTTTCTTGTAAATATTAAATATTTTAATTTCTTAAGCAAACAAACAAGAGTTACGAGACGATTTTAATAAAACTTTTTCAATTTTGACAAACAAAATTATTATTTTTTCTTTGTAAACTTAGATAATTAGTTTATCTAGAATCTAAATAATAATTAACCTGGTAATATTTTAAAATTAACAATATTACTAGTTAATTGTTAAATAATTTAGTAAGATTTTTATAAATTAAGTATCTAATTTATAAAAAAACTGAGTAAATAATTTAATCCATCTAGTTTATCCTTTTTTACAAAATAGTATTTACATCGTGTAGATTAACCAAAATAATTTATAAAAAATATAATTAACTAAGATTATGTTTAATAGTATTATCCACTAAACTGGATATACTAACCTGCATATCTTACTAATCCTTGTAATTTATAAACTAACTGTATACTTAAAAAACAAGATTATCTTAATGCTATAATATCTTTAATTTAAAAATATTGTTTTGTATTTTGTCATTGTCTTGTTTGTCAAATCCTGGTTCTTGTTGAAAAATAAATATTAAACTAAGAACTAACAAACTAAGATTATCGTTAAAGATGAAGATAGATATTTAATATTTTTTTTCTTGTAAAATATTAAATATTTAATTTCTAAAAGCAAACAAAACAAGATAGTAACAAGGCCATTTTAGTCTTACTCTTCTTTCTATTTGTATGCTTAACTTTTCATTTTCTTCTTCCATATTTCTTTTTTTACTTGTATACCTACCTGGATAAAAAATAGTTTTTCAATTTTTAGAAAAACAACACTAGTAAAAATAAAAAAAAAATTTGTTTACAAACGTTACAAAAATTAAATTAAGAACTAACTAGTTAATTATTGTTGTAAAAGACTAACAAAAACAAAATTAAGCAAAGTTGTAAGATAAACATGTTACTAATAAAGTAAAGGTAGTAACCTGGAGAAAAATAGTAACAAACAAGTAAATAATTTAAGATTATTGTAAAAACAATCTTAAATTTTATCCATTTACAAGATAAACAAGTTAAAAATCTTAAAGATTAAGGTAGTAACAAACAAGTAAATAATTTAAGATTGTTGTAGAAGACTAACAAAAAACAATAAAAATTTTAAAATTCATCATAATCCATAAAAAATTCTTTTGTTTTTGGGAATAAACGATTAAAACTTTCTTCTACAAATTGGTCAAATTCTTCTTCATTTTCCCATAAAGGGGGAGATTCTTCTAATTTAGTATTTTGTTTGTATGCTTTTGTGTTTTGTAGATTATCTATTTTTTGTGTTAAAACCTTTAAAATTTCTTTAATATTTTGTATTTCTTGTTCCATATTTTCTTTTTATATAGAATATATTTTTTTAAACTTATGTAAAAAAAAATAAAAAATAAGTTAAGTAAAAAATAGTAGTTATAAAATAGGAAAAAATGGAAGAAAATAACAAAGAACAAAATGAAATTATAACTACTGCTACTATTACTAAAGATTTAAAAGAGTTAGGATTACATGCAGAAAAGAGCGCTTTAAATCATATAATTTTAGATAATATACACGATAGTAATCTTGTAAGCGATATTACAGAAGTGGATTATTTAAAAGGTAGTAAAGGATTAACATCTTTAAAACCTTTAGATGGATTACCTCCATTTATAGACGATTTATATTTTTATGGATTTCTTCCACGAAAACAGGTAGATATTAATAAAAAAAACTGGAGATGTTGTAGTTGCAAAAAAGGATGAAACAGGGAAAAGTATAAATAAATTTATAGATAGTATAATATTAGATACTTTAAAATCTTATTGTAGTCATAAAATAGTTAGTACTGTAAGAACGTCAACCATTTGGGAAATATCTAAAATAATAGAGATTATAGGAGAACAAACAAATAAAAGAACTTATAAAAGTTAATTTAAGCACCATAATACAAAAGAAGAACCTTTTGCAATATTTTTAATAAAACTGCATACTTCTAACTTTCTACTAGAGGATGTATTAAAAGCGTTACCATCCATGGAGAAACAATTAAATAATAGAGGTTTTGGTTTATATTCTATAGATTATACTAGAGATTTTTCAGGAACGTTAGAAAGAGATAGACTTTTTAATTTTTTGAACAAAGGAGTAAATTTTACAGAAGATTACCGGGATATGGATGAAAATACAGGTTTTTTAATGGATAGAAGAGAAGTAGAACTTACTGCAGGTAAAAATATTTTAAAATATAGATACCCAACTTACTGGGTAAAATATTATAATAAAATAGTCGGTAATTTTGAAGCTGGAGATGTTAGAAATAAACATTCTACACATCTAGCAGATTATGCATTTTGTACAGATGAACATTTAAGAAAAACTTTTTACCATCCAGATGTACAGGAAAGAGGACTTACAAGATTAGAGATATCTATAAAAGGCTTTAACTATTGAAAAGATTATAGAAATCTTTTAGAAACAGAATTTAATAAAATAAAAAATGCGGAAATATTTCATACACAAAGTGGAGCAGAACAATGGAAAAGATTAACAGAAAAGATAGATAAAAGTGTTTGTATTGCAAATAGAAGCACTGGAGAAATTACTCATGCTTTATATGGTAATTCTTTAACAAAACGATATTGTGGTATACATAAAGAAGTAAAAGAAAATATAAGACATAATCTAAAAAAATGGAATAATGCAGTTTTTTGGATGTTAGGAGAATTTGGATTTAATGGATTACCAATTTATCTACTAGAAATAGAAACAACAAAAGAAGAAAAACCAAAGGTAGAATTATCAACATTAAGATGTTTTTTAAAAACAGGGTTTACATGCTTAACAGTATGTTCAAAACCGACAAAAATCTATCCTCCAGAAGTAAAAGATGCAAACAATTACCTACCAGATACAGAACATATAAAATTAGTATTTAGAAGAGAAAAAGTTAACCATAGTATTGGTACAGAAACCCCAAAACATATTTTAAAAGAGATAGAAACTAAAAAGGTTGTGTCTTTACTTTCTACTGCAAAAAGAGAAAGGTTAATTTTGGAAATAAGGCAAACTTATGAATTTAAAGAATGGGAAGAAAAAACTATAAAAATTTTAGAGAAAGATAGAGAAGAACAAAAGAAAATAAAAGAAGAAAACAAGGAAGAGATAGAAAAAATAAAACAAGCGAATATAGAATTAGAAAAATATAGAGAAAGGATAGATAAAGTTGTTGGAGTTTTAAGGACTAAATCAAACCGGGAAATTACTTTAGAAATGTTAGAAAGTTGTAAAGGAAAAGTGGAAATATTTGCATTTAGAGAATATGAAACTTGCACCAGAGTAGTGTTTAAAGATAATAAAGAAGATTTTTATGCTTTCTTTGCTAACGAACATGTAAAGGAAGTTTTAAGAAAAATTAAAAAGTTAGCGTTTGAAAAATTGCCCCAAAAATATGGAGATGGAAAAAGTAATCCTATTTATATTATGGTAGCGGATAGTATTGTATTGCAAGGAAATAAACCAAATAATTTAAAATTTTCTTATAGCCCTAGCAGATACTTTATAAATCGTAATTATACTAAAATTGTGGATATCTTAAAGGAAATAGAAAACAACAGGAAGAAAATGGAAGATTTAAGTAAAAAGCCTAAAACTTTGCAGGGAGAAGAAGTAGTAACATGGAAATGCTGGCCTAAAAATAAAAAAATAAAAGATATAGACGAAGGTAACTATATATGTAAAAAATACTATTTTGGAATGTATAAAAACAATAGTAGAATAGTAGCAGAGTTAGAAAAGGAAAATGGAGACTGGAAAGGGGTGGTTTATGGTATGTTTCTAGAAGAAAAACTAAAAGAGATGGATTTAAAAAATATGTTGGAGCCGTTGCATGTTAAAGTAGGAATATATAAAACAAATAGAAATAAAGCAAAAGATAGAATTGTAGAAGTTGTAGGATTAAGAAAAGGAGAAATGGAAGAAATGGAAGAAATGTAAAAAAGAAAAAAATTATTATATTTTATTTTGCATAAGAGTAAAATAAAATACTTATGGGAATATGGAGATATGGAGATTAAGAAAAAAAAGGAAGGAACAAAGAAGATTTTTAAGAGACTATGGTGCTGTGTTAGTGTGTTACTTAAGTCTTGTTTTGTTGTGTTACAAGGTTACTAAGTTACTAGGTTTGTTAGTAAGCTGGTATGTTGGTAAGTTGTTGCAGCGTTGTATTGTTGGATTACTACGTTACTATGGTACTATTTTGTTGTGTTACTAGGTTTGTTTTGTTGTGTTACTAGGTTTGTTGTGTTACTAGGTTTGTTAGTAAGCTGGTATGTTGGTATGTTGTTGCAGCGTTGTATTGTTGGATTACTACGTTACTATGGTACTATTTTGTTGTGTTACTAGGTTTGTTTTGTTGTAGAAGAGATAATTTTTAATGTTGTTTGGATGGATATAAATATATAGTTAAAGTGTGGTAGTCAAAACGAGTAGTTGAAAAATTTTACGCTCCTCTACTGAGCATGTTAATGTTACATGAAATTGATAATGGGGAGTGTGTGTGTTAAGCAAGAAGGGATTGGTTAAGGGGAAGGGGAAAATATAAGCTTGTTTGTTATGCTTAAGCTTGTTGGTTAGCCATAAGCCTGGTTAGTTTGGTTAAGTGGGTTTGTTATGCATAAGCTTGTTTGTTATTCGTAAGCTCATCATAAATTCATAAATGGGGGCTGGCTCACTTAACCATGGGTTATTTTTGTTAAGCGATTGCATAGCATAATGGTAATGAGCCAGATCGAGTATATATATACCTACGCATAATTAGGCGATGTCTTGCTCGGTATAATACATTACGAAGATCCATTGAGCTCCCTTTATCAGATCACGACTCAGATACATACTTCTGAGGATGCCTAAAAGGACATTTTTGGGGGGCAGTAGAAAATGTCCCCGGCACCGTATTCACCAATCATTCTTGATAACATTCTTCGTCTTATTCCAAAGAATTTTCTAAAGTTTTAAAGTAACAAATTTGCTGACTGGCTAAACAATCTGTTTTCGCCAATCAGAAATTGCTTTACTTCATAAACCAAGACTAATAATTCAATTTACAAGATTGATACGGGACGGGGTGGTGTTGTATATCCGTTCTCACCAGATAGCCTCACGAAATATCGGAGACCGTAGACCTGGATCAGACTGTACTATCTGATCCCGAGGTCCGCAATACCAACTATGTTTAATTCAGTTGTCTTACAAATTAGCATAAGAACAAAGTAGAATGATTTGTGACATCGACCCTTGGTCTATGATTTACACACAATGGGTTATGACTGCAAAAGCGAACGTATTTTACAAGGCAACTGTAGGTTATTTCCCTTTATATAGAGTTCACAAGGTAGGTAATAGATATTTATGTTCTTGACCGTCCGCCTGAATCCTTTACCAAACGAAATAATTTGAGACAGGTCCAAATCTAAAGCATTTGCAGATGACAAATCAAATATGGCTGAAAAGGGCAGGATTTGTCTCTGAAAGGGTTGAAAACATTTTGGGAAAAGGAGAAAATGCTGCCCACCCTCCCCTCCAAAAATCCACGAAATTGTTATTTTGCTCACAGCGTTTCTCCTTCTCTCACGATTTTTTCAAAAGGCGTTTCTCTCAGTGTCGTTGAAACTTGGAATTGCATGGTAAAAGGTTAATCGTCGAATTTGAAACGCACAATGTAAATGAAACAGAATCATTCATCCTGTAGAAAATAAGCCGGGGTCTGTATTCACTAACCATTCTTCATAACATTTTTAAGTCTAATTTTCAGGAATTTGAAAGTAACGCAATTTCTGATTGGCTAAACCATTTTCCAGCTTAAAAGACGAAGGTCACGTATTTTAGAATGTTTTGTGAAATCGGACCTACATTGTCCAATATCCAGGTTTTTTTCCCATCAGAATGGAAGCGTGAAATATTGTACATAGTAGGCACAAGATCGGGGTGCACGTTCCGTGCAGTTTGTACTTACCTTGTTGTATCCCGTTTAGGGACTGTCGTTAGAAAACAAGTTTCTTTTATTCATTTTTCTGATCATTTTATATGATTCTTTTTTTCTTTTCGTTTGCGTGTGTGGAACAGTTTTTTTTTTATTGTCGATCTTATATTAGATCTTTACCAGACAACAAAATTTTAGACTCGTCCACAGACATAGCCAACTTTGGCGGACATGTAAAAATCGATATCTGCCCATTTTACCTGTAATTTTTGAGTCGCCTGGTTGCGTAGCAACCAGGCTCTCATTGTTATCATCCTGATCTATGGGGTGACGTAAGCATGCCTCCGGCCTTGTACTGCTTCCTGTCCCAAGTTCCGGTTTACGAGATAAAACATAGTTTTCTAATTATTCGGTAAACAACCCAGTTTTTTCTGTTGTAAATAACTTACATGGGACGTTATAAAACGCAGACAAAGTTGAAAGACTGATGATCATGCTATTGGGTTGTATTGTTTTTCTTGAGCTGTAGCAGCCATATTCCTAGAGTCCACTGTGGACTAAACTTGAACCCGGACAACAACAAAAACAAATTATTTCCAACGGACAGGTAGATTACTGATTCAAATATTTGTGTGTGCTCCAGAGGCTACATTTCAGTCCAATGATCATGAAATTGCCCGGCTGTTTGTCTCAATAATATTTGTGACAAAACTGAATGGTTAAAAGAAGGGTTAAAAAAAAAAAAGGTTGTCACTAGGTCAAATCAGACGAAACCGTAATAGATCTAGTGCTGTAGAATCCATTTATGTTCAGTCCCATACTCACGGAACTTTGTCAGACTGCTTAGATTAGATAAGATATGGGTGAGTTGCAAAAAGGGCGTTTTTGGTCTGGAAGTATGTCACTAGATCCTATACCAGAAGACAAAGTTCAACTGAGTTCCATACTGATGTTGCCTAAATGGTCCTCTTGTAAAATTGTTCAAGTGGTTCTGCTCTATTTCTAGAACAGAAGCGTCAGAACTGAGTAGTAACATTTCAAAATCACGGCCTTTGAAACTATATAAGCAATTATGTAAGTTATTTTGTATCTTGAATGCTTTTAAGAGATTTGAACAAAAAAGGGTGAAAACTTCTGACCCATTACCCTCCAGGCGACTCTCAGGACTATCAGTCCTTTGATTTATATAGAATTATGAAGGGCCCTGGTAGATAAACATTTATAACTTCATCAATTTTCAGAATTGAAAATTTTCTCAAGTGAGGTATGAAAATTCAATTTATCCTCTTTCAAATTAACTAAGTTTTATAAATATCATAAAAGAAGCTTTTGGTCCTTTTTTTAACTTTAAAATTGCAGGTATAGTTTATATAGAATATAGAGGGAAATTGCATTTTCCGAAGTTAAAAAATGAAATATTTGTTGAAATTTCTTTTCTTGTGTTGAAATGCCAAAATTTTCCCAAGTGAGGTCAGAAAGCTCATTTTTTCCCTTTAAGTTGGTATATATTTTAGTCATTTAAAAAATAAACTTTTGGTCCTTTTTACAGTTTTTTAATGGCCCTATCCTATTTTTTACTTTTTTCGTGACTGTACGGATTGTGCCTGAGTTTCCCGATGATAGCCGAGTCTCGCTGTTCGATAAGCCGCCTATCGGGCATCTTTACTTTGTTACGTAATGTTATCGTCTGACGGACCCCCTGCTATCTTTAGGATATACATGTACCCACATAACTTGTGGACCAAAAATATACACCCGGGTTTTTGACAATATCCCTAAGACATCATGTATTTTACAGATCTAACATAGGACCAGACTTTTGACATTTATGAGAATGTTTAGATTCGATTTAAAACTATCAAGATTCAAAGTTAGAAAAAGTTCAGTTGCTACGCTTTTCCACTCTTCAGCGTTTAGATTCAAATGTGTGGTGATTAATGCCATATCAAAAGTATTTTATGGCGACAGTTCACATATTCTTGTTTCCTGGCTACTTTAAAACCGTTTCCTGACCTGTCACATCATATTGAAGCTTGTAAGCTAGTTTGTTATGCTTTCATCGCGACCGAAATTTGCGATAAAGTATCTGTAAGCCCTTGTAGACTCATGAGACATGGGGGGGGGAGGGGGGGGGGGTGTCGTTTTGAAATTTCTCTGTGGGGAAAAGTCATACTTAAACCTTTGGCTCACAATCCCGAGTTTTAACCCATAAAGCGCTGGAACCGACTTAAGTTGTTTTTGCGGAAAGTGTAGATCAAGATCAGACTGCACAAAATGTGCAATCTGATCTTGGATCTTCACTGTCCGCTAATTTTTTGCACATTCTGGCCAAAACAAGCTTGAAATGACAATATTTCAAATGGTATTTCCTGTTTAAAGATTTCCATTTCATTAATATTCAGCATTCTAAGAGTTAACGATCCTGGGGTAGAAGGCTTTTGAGAACGTTGAGGGAAAAGGCAAAAATGCTGATTACCTGCATTTTCCCTTTTTGACCCTTTTTAAGACAAATTCCATCTTTTTACCACATTTTATTTGTCTTATGAAAATGATTTCCCTTTAGACAAGTCTACAGTTTTGTCATTCGTTAAACAGTAAATAAAAAATTTAACCCGTTACTGTACAAATACGACTTCTAACGACCCTGCAGTTGATTGCTTTGGAAAAATTGGGGAAACCGGCTCACTAATTTCTAGCAAGTTATCTCTTGCTTTATTCCGAAATGTTGGTTTTCTCTTTACATCACTCATACAGATTAGCCTTAGTTTCAAATATTTTTCTTTTGTGTTACATGTATTAATAGTTAGTTCGTAACAATTAATCCAGTAATGGATTAATTGTAGATCCGTCCATATCTAAAACAACGCAAAACCTTAAAAAAAAGAATCGAAAGAAAAAAAACCGAGACTTTACTATTAGATTAAAACTGACACATACTATGAATATCATGGGGTAAAAGGAGTAATACAAACGATTTCTCCTGTACCTGTGACCTATAAAATTAGCTGTTGCATTATTAGCAACTATATATCAGTGTCACGAGATTGTGTCATCTTTAAGCAATACTAATGATGAATACTGCATATAAATATGTCTCTAAACTAAAACTGTTCTAGGATTTCTGAATTTCTAAACTACTCACATGATTGGCTGCAGCAAAACATCTCAGCTTATCATATGGCTAGTGCTGAGGTTTAGAATTAGAAAACGTGTAAAGAAGCGTATAAAAGAAATCAAACTTTACAAAAAGCCTATCTCGGTTTGATTGATTGCATGGTGTTTAACGCTATTGTCAAGATTATTTCAGTCGTATTGCGACGGCAAGTACACCTATCCATGCTTCTTCAGAAGTTTCCTTTACCAGTACTTCGCAAAATATTCTTCCCAAGCCACTGGCTGCTTTCCCACATAACCATCGTCGAAACAATGGTCAGCTGTCTCTTGGTTTGAACTTCCTGCTAGTGATATCCATGTATGGTCATTTATATGTACACTGTCTGCGTGAAACATGGCTTTTTTGGGGGAAAAACTTTCTTTTTTAAAATCTTTATCATCCCTGTAGACGGATAGTGCCGACTCGAATCAGTTTGCACTAATCGGACAGGATGCTTTCACATAGGCAATAAGGCCCTTTCTTTGCCATAGCTTATTCGATGGTGGAATTTGCTTTTACATTACTTTCTGTTTCGTCTTGAGCACATTTTGTTTCAGATGCAATGAAAGGAATATTAATCCCTGTAAACATGATAATGCATTGACAGAGTTTAACCTCGTGTTATAATAATAATTTGTACCTTTTTTATGTACCAAAATATGATTTAATATATAGGTGGACTTAGATTTTGCCTGAAAAGAAGTATCATTTGGGTATATCGCATTCATCCTTTCCATGGTATGCAGGTTTTAGACTTGCCCAAAATGAAAACATTTTGATAGAACTATAGATAGTAGTATACATTGTGAGAAAATGCAACATCGTTCAATGAGTAATTTTTAAGCCATGGTTGCCAAATAGAAATCGCCACACAGTTTATGGAGTATTCGGAGCAAGACATTTTCTTTTCTATTTTTTTCTTCAAAACCAACTTTAAATGAGTAGTTTCTCATGTGCTGAATCTGTAACCTTTCGTGTGTATAAAACCATTTACTCTCACGGTTCTAAGCAGTATTCAAAATTAATATACCAGTATGTGCTATCTATGAATTTTCTTTTCACTTCCTTTCCCATCTTCATCCTAATCATAGAAAGTGTAAACTGTATAAATCAAAAAGTTAAAAACCACACATACACACAAAGTAAAATTTTGAAATAGTGACTAAATTACCCCATCTAGATATAACCTTTTACTCTACATATCACACGACAAAATTTCGTTTGTTTTTCTTTAATTAAAAGCATTAAAGACGACAAATGAGGGTCAAAATGAAACTTGTTTTTGAAAAGCTAAAAAAAAAAAAAAAAAAACTGTGGGAAAATGAGACATTGCCGATTACAAGCATTCCCCCTTTTTGCATATTTTCAAAAAGCTTTCCTCCCAGTGTTGTCAAAGCATGTTTTAATTGGTACGCAAATTATTTTTTCTTTCAAAAAGTTTAAACCGGTACTTCCTACTACGCCGAATTTTCTGCTGAATTCAGCAACCTGATGATGTTGCAATATACACAGAGAAAGAAAAGGTTATTTGTGTCATACATAATGGAAATAATTTAGAAAGTACCTCTGTCGTGGAGGTGACATATATAGCCTAACCCCCCCCCCCCCCCCCGCCCGCTGTGTTCAAAGTAAAAAAAAAATAAGGTGAACATGTGGATTATTATCGTGACAAGTTTTATCTTCTACATGAACAATGCCAAAAGTGCTAGAATTACACAAAATACAAACAGAGAAACAAAAACAGGTCTCTGAAATTCTCGTTTCCTGTAGAATTACCCTATATATAACGCATTGTCTGCGCTTGTCATATTCTTCGAAGATTAACCTGTCTGCTAAGACGCATCACTTGATAAATTAAAACTCTGTAAGTAAAAGCTGTTACGGGTTGCCGTTACATCAGTTTGCCCTGAGCGGACGGGTTTCCGAAGTTTGCCATCTCTCTAATCGGTCTACCGACCGATTAAAAAATGGACATATATGAATACGTGGTGCGTAAATTGGCGCTTAAAAAGTGCAGGCGAAAATGGCAATAAATAACACGTCTGAGGAAAAATCAAGCCAGTCTTTCGCTACAAATTTCTTAAAAGACGAAATAATTTCAAACGGGGGAAATGATGTTTTAGAATACCAACGGTTTACTGCAAATATCTGTCAACAGTTTCTAAATATAGACATGAGGAAAACCGGGATTTGTGCGACAGACTGACAACAAAAATAACATCCCCACCTTGCTGGGCTTATACCGGGGCTTTTTCCCAAGCTTATAGGAGCTTATGTTTATAAATGGCTGGTGCATAGGTTATATGCTAGCTAACCATGGCTGGATGAATCGTTCAAGGTAGGTTTTAGAGAGTAAACGTATATTTTATTTTTAGACTAGCGAAGCTAGTCTATAGGCATCAAGATTGACCTAGAGTCAAAGTAAACAAAAAACCCCACAGTTGCCAAATACTGCCTCACAGAAAAATACTTCTTTCTGTTATAAATCTTAATTCTGTTATATATGACAATTTTGACAAAAACCACTAAATCTCTACCACTCCAATTTGAACATGTCGTCTTACAAAGTAATAAACTGAACAGGATGTCATTTACAAGGTACAAGATCTTTGCTTATATGTAAATTAAGTGACCTATACAAAGCAGAGAATCACTTTTTCCTCCACCACTGTAACATTATGAATGAATCTATTAATAGATACACCTAGGTAGCTTGTAGCAAATCCCAGTTACATTAACCCTCACTGGACAGGGAACCCTTGTAATTCCTTCAGTCAGTCGTTATATAGATCATTGTGTACAGTTAAACTGTTATGTTAAAGTGTTATTCTAGTCTTGAATATTAACCCTTTACCAAACAATCCCAAGTTTTAACGATACTGGGGAAAAATCCTTTTGAAAACATTGCAGGAAAAGGAGAAAATGCTGATAACCATAATTTTCTCCTATTCCCACATTGTTTTCTACCCTTTTGGAATCAGTTCAGCCACTTTTAATTTGTGGTCTGCGACAGCTTTGAATTTGGACTTGCGTAATTTTTTTTCGTTTTGTAAAGAGAGTTAAATAGTTAACTACATCTTGTGCTATTGGATATTGACTAATTGATTGCAAGGTGTTTAACGCTGTTTTCAACATTATTTCAGTGATATTGCAGCAGCCAGATCACCTCTGCATGCTTTCCTTGGGTTTCTTTTAACAGCACTACCGCGACTCAATGACGTTTTGCGGACAGTGTGGATTAAGATCAGACTGAGCAGAGCATGCAGTCTGATCTTGGATCTACATTGTCCTGTACTGTCTTACAGGTCTAACATAAGACCAAAATTTTGATATCTATAAGATATTTTCCATAGATTTAAAACCATCAAGATTTTGAATTAGAAAATGTTTATTGCTGCCATTTTCAACGCTTCAGCTTTCAGATTCAATTGTATGGTGGTTAATGCCATATCAAAAGAATTTTATGGCAACAGCTCACATATTCACATTTCCTCGCTGTTTTAAAACCAAGTCTTGACTGTCACATCATATAGAAGCTTGTAGACTAGCTGTTATCCTTTCATCGTGACCAAAATATGCAAGAAAGTACTACTAAGCCCATGTAATAAAACATCGCAGAGGGAAAAGCATCGTTTTGAGATTGGGAAAGGTATCGCTAATACTTAACCACACAATCCTGAGGTAGAAGGCTTTTGAGAACATCGAGGGAAAAGGTGAAAATGCTGATTACCAGCCATTTTCCTTTCTCGCAACGTTTTTTATCCTTGTAAAGACAAATTCCATCTTTTTTATCATATTTTGTCTTCTGAGAATAATTTCACTTTAAACAAGTCTAAAATTTTGCCATCGGTATAGAGTAAATAGTAAATTTAACCTATTACTGTACAAATACAACCTCTAACAAACCTGCATTTGTTAGGAAAAAATATGGAAACGGCACACTAATACAGATAGTAGTAGACAGTGTGAGAAAAGGCAACACTGCTCAATGAGCACTTTTTAACCGTTGCAAAATAGAAATTGGTGCCACACAGTCTATTCAGTATTCCGAACAAGACATACTGTTCGTTCTTTTTTTGATCAAAACCTTCTTTAAATTGAATAATGTGTATAAAACAGTGTGCTCTAATGGCTCCAATCAGAATACAAAATTAATATATGTGCTATATATGTGCTATAAATGAATTTTCTTTTCACCTCCTTCCCCATTCTTGTGAAAATTGTACAAATCAAAACAATCAAACCACACACACAAAATAAAATGTTGAAATTCTGACTAAATTACCCTATCTAGATATAACCTGTTGCTCTTTAATATCACATGACAGAATTTGAGTTTTTTTTTTTAATTAAAGGTGACAAATATGGCTCATAATGAAACTTGTTTATGAAAGGCTAGAGACATTGTGGGAAATTGAGAGATTGCCGATTACAAGCATTTTCTCCTTTTCGCATGTTTTCTGAAAGCCCTCATCCTCAGGACTGTAAAACCATGGGATTAGTTGCTAAAAGGATTCAACCGCTAAATAAATTAATTTTTCCAATCAGTAGTTTTAACCGGTACTCCCTACCATGCCGACTTCAGCCAAATTCAGCAACCTGATGATATTGAAATAAAAGGGATTTTTTAAACTACAAGAAATTCGAAGCATGGGGTCAATTAGGTCCTAGGTCAGACTGCTTGTTTTGTGCAGCCTGTCAATGATCTACTCTGTAAGCAAAAGTACATTTGGACGGATTAGGTTTTAAGATCAGACTGCTTGTTTTGTGCATTTTATTATTGATTCGTATTGTCTCCAAAAAGTACATTTAGTTGCTCTGAGCAGTATAACCCTTTACCACACAATTCTGAACTTTAATGACCCCGAGGTAGACAGTTTTTTAAAACACTGAAGGAAAAGGAGAAAATGCTGATAATCATAAAATATGTTGTCTGCAAATGATTTCAATCTGGTCGAGACCAAAGTTTTGTCGTCTTGTAAAGGGTTAAGAGCTGAAGCACAGGGATCAGTTAATGTCTCAGAGAATCAAAACTTGATCATTATGAATTGATTACAAACCGACAAATGAAGCTCAGTGATTGCAAATTTAATGCTTTTATGCAAGAAAAAATCTAGCCATATCGCAGTGTAAAACCAAGATTTTGTGCAGTCTGATAAGACTGCTCATTCTTTGCAGTCTGATATTGATTTACACTATCCTTTCTAAAGTAGACAAAGGGTTAAGGTAGAAATCCGGAAAAAAAAGTCAGATATGCAGTCTAGGCAAGGATTGTAAATTTGAAGCAGGGCAACATTACGTAATGTTACATGTCTTTTCTCTTTGATGGCATCAGGCTATCGATTATCGATTATACATGATTTAAGTTTGCCAAATTTCCAAACCTTTACATGTGATATCAATTATCTTCATTGAACGATTTATTGATATGTGAGACTGCAGATAAGGCATGTCCGTGAAAGCTGGCTGTGCATCATGGGGGGGGGGGGGGGGGGGGGGGGAAGCTAGAGAATGTTTGATAACTCGGATTGACAATCCAAGGACGGGCATGATTCAAAGAGGGTTAACGATAATATTGTTATGATGCTGTGATAGGTTAAATTAAAGTGAATTAGTAACAGTCATGAATGTTTTGCTTCACAAAAGCCACAATGCAGTCTGATGTTGATCCAAACTCACCACAAAGCCAAAGTCGATAGTTCTGATACGGGATCCAAGGATTAACTTGAAGCCAGCACTTGTATAACCGTCACTGAGTTGTAACTACATTTGGCAAACTTCAGATGATCTGTCCATACTAATCCCCTGGCTGTATTATTGGAGAGGTCATCAGACCTCTCCAACAGTGGTGAGTTTAAAAGGCAGACTGCCTCAGAAATTGCTGCCTAACTCCATGCTTTTCTGCGAAATCGTTCTGATACACAGTCTATTTCGACATGGCTTTATAAATAAACCGAAATAAAAAAACTGAAATAGGAAATAGACGTGTTTTGTTTTTATTTGACAGATTTCAAAAAGGATTTGTTATATTGATTTGATTGCAAATGACCTTTCCAGTGGTTATAATTTTTCATTAAACAAATAAAGCTACACACACAAAAAAAGAATTTCGTTAAAAAAGAGAACACCGCGGGAAAAGATCACGCGACTTGAAAACGTGGGAAAAAGGTCACGTGTCTGGCATGTAATGCAGAAGAGGTTTCTTCTTTTTACACAGCGGCGATCATATAATGCCTTACTTATTTGTTTATATGTACCAAAATATATTGAAATTAAAAGCAGTAAGCTATTTGAAAACATTGATGCTGACCTCTCCTGGCTTCTTTTTTAAAGAAGCCAACTTGTATATGTTATAGCTGTCTACACCATACATTTTCTTAGCTGGAAATAGATGGCTTTATTCAGCTTGTAATAATGAGACTCTACTTGTGAAAAGAATACACAAGTCACAACTTTCAATCAATGTCTATCCACATACCCATACATTTCAATTAACTACTTGTAAATAATCATTTTAACTCTTTACCAAATGACAAAATTTAGACTAGTTGAAATTTAAAGCAGTACAGACTACAATTTAAATGTAACTAAAAGTGATTGAATTTGTGCTTGAAAGAATTGAAAACATTGTGGGAAAAGGAGAAAATTCTGGTTGCCAGCATTTGCTCTTTTTCCCACAATGGCTTCAAAGGCTTTCTTTCCCTGGGTCATTAAAACCCAGGATTGTTTGGTAAAGGGTTAAAATATGATTTGTCAATGGCAGCTAGTTCTCACCGATAGATTGATGAATATGAATAACTTCACTGTAATTGTTTTTGTTGTTGATCATGCTTTCATGAGTGCTGCCATGTTTGATATCATGTGACTGAAAAATTTTGAATGTTTCAAAATGGAAGCCTCCTTGATACAGATGAGGTTAGATATAGTTACAGAAATGGCCGTGTTGTGACAAATGCTGTAACTACACACAAACAAGAAATGAATTCTGAAAACATGTGAGATGTTCAAGTAGCAATAAATCTTCTTTATATCTGTTTTTATTCTTCAGGACTGGCTGGGTTCTTGGCAATATGGCCCTTGTTTCTTGCAAACTTCGCCACTGCAAAAAAGTAAGTTGAACTAGACAACCAAATCAAATTGTTTTTTGTCTGTGATAAAATTATGCTGTAGCATTCATATACATCTTTACAGATGAATATTTCACTGCTTATCTATAAAAAACAAGGTACGTGTATGTTTGTTATGTACATCTGTTAACTAAAATCTAGTTTAAATTCATGATGTCAGAATGATGCTTAAAAATAGTGTCAACTAGGGGATGCACGAAGATGTCCTTTTTATCTCCTGCAAAGGACATTTTGGGCTTTCAGCTGACAGCTTTTGAAAATGGGCTAAAGAAAAATCTACTCAACCTAAATTCATAGTATTCATCCTTCTTTTACAGTGACCTTTTTAAAGTCTTCTGCAGGTTTGTTTCAAAACAAATTTATGTACAGAAAGTAATTTTACCAACTTGTACATAGTTTTAAAATTTGCTTCATAATAATGAAAGAAAGCACTTCTTAACTGTTTACCCCTCTTTATTAAATTTATCATACTCAACCAAACTGAAAACTTTTGCAGACAAAAGAATAAAAGTAAATGATTTCTGTCTTCAATAGGGTAGACTACATCGCGAAAAAAGGAGAAAATCCTGGTCACCAGCATTTTTTCTCTTTCCCATAATGTTTTCAAAAGCCTTCTTCTTCATTGTTGTTAAAACTAGGGACTGTGTGGTAAAGGATTAAAAAACAATGGAGAAATGTTTTGAATATAAGATTATTTAATATCAAACACACTTTTGGAAAAATGGGGCAACTGCTTGTAATACAATTGCATCTTTTTCCTTAATAATGTGTAAATAAAGTTGCCAAAAAGAATGTATTTGTGCAGATTGGTTAAGTCCTTTACCAAAAAATCCCAGGTTTTACTGACCCAAGGAAAAAAGGCCTTTTGAAAGCATTGAGGGAAACTGTTTCAAAAACAAATCCTGTCATTTTAGTTACAGTTAAATTGTTGTCTGCAAATGCTTTCAATTTGGACTGGTGCAAAATTTTGTCGTTTGATGAGAGTCAAAATAGAAGGAAAAGCATTGGTATTTAAATATACAATTTCCTTTCCTTTCAAGTTCCTACATTTTCATTGCACCAAATGTGGTGAGACCTGGCAGAGAGTTTTCTATCCAAGGTGAACTACTGAAGTCCCCCACAGCCCCAGTGAAGCTTACTGCTGAGCTTAAAGATGGTGGCTCTCAGATTGCTCAAACAGAAGTTACTGTGAATTCCAAACAAGGTATGATAAATGGAAGTAAGAGTTTGTTCGTGTGACACATTTTCATTAAGCAACCAAAGCTATCATTGTTAGAACATTCAGACTTACATCCAAGGGGTATTGATTCTTGCTAGGAAAATTATGTACTTATGATTTACATGTATCTAACCCATAGAGTGACAAATAAACCTATATATATATATTTTTTCATCCTAGAAATACAGCCCAAATAATTGCAATTTCATGGTTGCTTTTATCTTCAATGTTTCTGCAAAGCGGAAAGTGTGGATCAAAGATCAGGCTTCACATTTTGTGCAACCTGATCTTGATCTACACTGGCCACAAAGGCCACTATAGGTATGACAGACACTTTAAGGCTTAACTGTATTTGTATTTATGATTGTTAAGAAATCATCCAGACATCAGGTGAGATTCATGAGCATCCTTTATGACGATATTCTTCAAATTCTTACTGCAGCCAAAGCCTGTTGATTTAACCCTTTACTGCACAATGACTCCTTTTGATGCCCCAGGGAAAGAAACATTTTGAAAACATTGTGGGAAAAGGAGAAAATGCTGGTAACCAGCATTTTCTCCTTTTCCCACAATGTCTTCTACCTTATCAAAGAAAAATTGCACCATTTGAGCCACATTGAAATTGTCGTCTGCAAATGCTTTCAATTTGGACAAGGCTAAAATTTTGTCGTCTGGTAAAGGGTTAACTCTTTTCCAAATGACAAAATTTAAGACTCCACCAAATTGAAAGCATTTACTGACAACAAATTAAATGTGGCTGAACTGATGTGAATTTGTCTTTGGAAGAGAAGAAAACATAGTGAGAAAAGGAAAAAATGCTGGTTACAAGCATTTTCTCCTTTTCCTGCAATATTTTTGAAAGCCTTCTTTCTCAACGTTATTAAAATTTGGAATCGTTTGGTAAAGGGCTAAGAGAATTGAAAGTACTTCATTCAAGACAAATTTCTGCTTTCAATTCGTTTTTTTTTTCTTTACTGAATGTCAATCTAGTTTGATCTACCTATACATGTAATTTAGACTACATCAGTAATCTCCAGTTCAAGCAATTAACTCTTTACTAAACAATAAAATTTCAGCCTAGTCCAAAAAAAAAGTATTTGCAGGCAACAAAATAAATGTGACTCAAAATTTGATTTGGGAAGTGTAGAAAACATTGTGAGAAAAGGAGAAAGTGCTGGTTGCCAGCATTTTTGCCTTTTCCCACATTGTTTTCATGACCTTACCTTCTCAGCGTCGTTGAAAGTGGGGATTGTGTGGTAAAGGCTTAGTTTATGCCTATTATGGGAAAACCTCTTGGATCTTCCAGGTCTGCTACAAGTATATACCCATTACTCAATGAACCATTTACAGGAAACTCTTTGAAAACATTTTTGTTAAATATGGATAATCAAAATTAACTGTTTTTAGAAGAATCTCATGCTGTTATGACACTAATGCAAGAGCTTTGGAAGACAGTGTGGAAAATAGAGAAAATGCCTGTACCAACATTTTCTTATCTTCCCCAACTTTTTGGAAAAATTTGTTTTACATTAACTGCAATGACAATGTCACCAAAGTTTGACTAAATAATAAAACAGCTAGGTTTTGGAGAGGTACAAATTTTGATGTCAGGCAAAAAACAAAGACAAGAACAGAACATTGGTGGATATAACTCCGGTAACCTTGCTTTCTAACTAGACTTTAATGAACCCTTATCATGCTAAATGAAAGAAATAATTCTTTCAATCCGGTAGAAAAAAAACCCAAATTTTCCTATTTCAAAGGTATTTTTGGAAGAGAGCTATCTCCTAATCGGACAGTGTAGATCCAAGATCAGACTGCATGTTCTGTACAGTCTGATCTTGATCTACGCTGCCCGCCTGGGTGGCTCAGTGGTGAGCGTGTCGGACTCATGACCTGGTGGTTGTGAGTTCGATACCCAGTTGAGGCGAACTTTCTTTCCGGCGTATTTTCGCCTCTCACCTCTGCTGAAGCATGTGAGAAAAGTAGTCGGTGGCTTTGGAAAGAAAGTTGTGTTAGTACTGGTGTGAGAAAGCCAGGAAACACATGTGCGTCACCGACCGCCATGATATGACCTTAGCTGTTAAAGTGGCGTTAAACCCCAATACAACCAACCAATGATCTACGCTGTCTGCTAAAGGTCAGTAAGTTGTGCTTAGCAGCCCAAGGGTTAATAATTGCATGATCAGAAGCACAAAATACTTTTGGTTTTACTTGAAAGAAATATATTTTTGTTTCTTATTATAGTTTTTATATTTTTTTTTCTATTTTTTTTTTCAGCTGTAAATCTGGATCTGTTGGTATGTAAATAGAGTATTTTAGTCAGTCTATGTTTCTTTGTAACAATAATAATGTTAAACTGATGTAATGGGCATTTTCCTCCAGTGGTGAAAAAAAAAACCTATATATAATTTGTACAGTGAACAGTAAAAGTAAGTGTCACCACCCTATAAAGATTGGTGTACATAACAAGGAATCGAGTGCAAGATTCATCTGATCTTTGAATCCAAAATGAAGTAAAACCTGTTAAAGTCGTCATCAGCATAGGGTTCCAAGCTATGGGTGTATTTAGATTTTTGATGTTGCCCGTTTCATATTTCAAGTAAAGATACATAAATTTATCAAGTAGTCAGTTGCTTTAAAAGATCAGTGTAGATGCTTGATTATTTACCAGATAGCAAAATTTGAGTCTAGCCCATATTGAAAGCAGTAACTGTGCACAAGTAAGGCAACAAATTAAATGTACCATAGCTTACAAAACATTACAGAAAAAGGAGAAAATTCTGGTTACCAGCATTTTTTCTTTTCTGACAGTGTTTTCAGATGCATTTTCCTCAAAGATGTAAGTATAGAATTGTTTTGAAAAAGTTCAACAGAGGTAACTGTAATAAAATATAATGTCCCTAATTTTGAACGGTGCCTTTTAACACTTTGCCAGATTACCAATATTGATAACACATTTAACATAGCTCCAATGTTGGTATCTGCCAAGCTTTTTCAAAAGTTTTATTTCTATATGATCAATAATTTTTTGAGTTCACCTGTTGTTTCTTTGAGACTTTAATTTCATTTTTATTGCAGGTACCAACAGGTCTGAAGCCCAAGTCAAAATATTTACAATTGACCATTAGTGGTACAGGAGGGTTGACTTTCAGCAGCACAAAGTCAGTTGAGTTTGAGGACAAAAGTGTTTCAGTTTACATCCAGACAGACAAACAGGTCTACAAACCTGGACAGACTAGTATGTTTGTATTTAATCCTATACCACACAATCCCAAGTTTTAACCACTTGAAGCAGAAGCCTTTTGAAAACATTGTGGGCAAAGGATAAAATGCTGGTAACCAGAATTTCATCCTTTTCCAACAATGTTTTCTACCCCATTAAAAACAGAAATCATCATTTGTGCTATAGTTAATTTGTAGTGCGCAAATGCTTTCAATTTGATTGAGTCTAAAACTTTGTCATTCGCTAAAGATTTAACCCTTTACCGCACAATGCCGCTTTTTGGCGCCCCTGGGAAAGAAGCCTTCTGAAAACATTGTGGGAAAAGGAGAAAATGCTGGTAAACCAGCATTTTCTCCTTTTCCCACAATGTTTTCTACCCTTTCAAAGAAAATTGCACCATTAGAGCCACATTGAAATTGTCGTCTGCAGATGCTTTTAATTTGGACAAGGCAAAAATTTTGTCATCTGGTAAAGGGTTAACTCTTTTCTGAATGACAAAGTTTGAACCAGGCCATATTGAAAACATTTGTAGCCAGTAAATTCAGAATGGTCCAAATGATAGGATTTGTCTTTGAAAGGGATAAACATTTTGAGATTACCAGCATTTTCTTTTTTTATGCTATTTTTTTTTTCAAAAACCTTCTCCTGTAGGGTCATAGAAACAGGGGATGTGATCTTAGGATTGTCATTGTCTGTGAAATATTGGTATTCGTAAAATTGCAGTATTTACCTATAAATAAATAACTACTTTTCTCATGATATTTTCACTTTCATTCAAAGACTACAAATGTGTCTCATCTATCTCTTTACCAAATGCTCTCGTATTTTTGCGACCCAGAAGAAGGCTGAAGACAGTGTTGGAAAAGGAGAAAATTCTTGTAACCAGCATTTTCTCCTTTTCTCACAATCTTTTCTACCCTGTAGCTCTTTCACTACCAATGATGACTGAAGAAGCTTTTGTGGATGGCACAGATCAAGATCAGACTGCACAGAATGTGCAGTCTGATCTTTGATCTACACCATCCGCTATCTGATGCTAGACTTTGACCAAAGCCAACTTCAACAGCAGTAGGTGTCTACTTTTAGACCTCAAAAAAATTAAATTTTCTTGAGTTGGTAGTGAAAGGGTTAAAGAGGAATCCAATCATTTGAGAGGCATTTAGTTCTTGTAGACCTGTTGATGCTTTTAATATGGGTGAGTCTAAATTTTTCTTGTCTGGAAAAGATTTATGGAATTTTTACTTACTTTTGTTATAGATGTATCTAAAATTTATATTTGTGATAATGGATCTATAAAACAAACAACTGTATAGGTGAAAATTTATCAGATTCAGGAAAGAAGTCATGTACTGTGATTCTTGTTCTGTCAGTGAGGAAATGGGAATATTCTTTTTTTGTTATATATTTTCAGTTCGAATGCGGATATTTGGTACTACACCTGAACTGACAATAGTGAATGACAAACTGAAAGTAGAAATACATGTGAGTTTTTGTGTTTCACAAAAGTTGATATTGATTTCTAACTATCTTCTTTTGTTATTAGCAGAACAGTTTGAAAACAGCCAAATTCTCGATAATCTTTGACCTCAAGCATTTTAGCTAAAAAGGAACTGTTCTTTTTCTTTTGAATAATTCTCTTCATTTAATTATTCTTTAGTAAGCCTTTTCCACCTAGGCTAGAGCCTAATAGCTCAGTCAGTGACCTACAGGGCTTGAAACATAAGGGTTACTAGCTCCATTCCTCAGCTTGGTCCAGTTTTTTCTGTGGATTGATGATAGTCATTGAGACAGGATTGACTGCTCTCCCACCCCTGAACATTGTTTTGATGATGTTTACGTGGGGAAGCAGCCAGTGGTTAGAAGAATGCTATGGGAAATACTGGTAATGAAAACTTTAGGAAAACATGGTGCAATGGCCAATGTGATGTACTGAAGATAATGTTGAAAATGGCATTATATACCAAACAAATAGATCAAAATGGGCCTTACAGTTCACCCAAGATATTTAGTTAAATCAGTAATACACAAATACATATTTTATGTCTGTGCATTTGACAGCTTCATAATACACTGAGGGAAAATAAAGTAACATTTTCCACATTAGTGAAAATGATATTTACCTTTCCCTAAAATGTTCATCATGGATATATTTTGAAATAGTTTTTTGTTACATGAAAAAGCATCCTTTTTATTGAAAGATTGAGTTGAGACTCACACTCAGAGATGTATTAGTTTGTAAGTAACTGGTAATATGAGAAAAAGCTGAAAATTATTGTTTAACCCTTTACCACACAATCCTGAGTTTTAATGACCCTAAAAAAGAAGGCTTTTGAAAACATTGTGGGAAAAGGAGAAAATGCTGGTAACCAGCATTTTCTCCTTTTCCCACAATGTTTTCTATCCTATCAAAGACAGAAAATCTCATTTGAACTACTTTTATTTTATCATCTGCAAATGCTTTCAATTTGGTGGACTCCAAAATTTTGTTGTTTGGTAAAGAGTTAACTCTTTACCAATTTAACAGAATAAGAGACTTGAAAGTTTTAGCAGGCTTTATATTTATGGTGGTTCAAATGTTGGAAACAGTATTTTCTCCTTTTCTCATAATGTTTTTTAAAGGCTTTTTCCTCAGGGTCACTAAAACACAGGATTGATTGGTAACAGGATAACCTAAATTGTTTTACAAAAAAAAAACTATTGCTGAGCCCTGTAACCCAGTTGGTAGCATGCAGGACCTTAAACCAGGAGGTTGCTGGTTTAACATTTACTACACAATCCCTGAGGAAGAAGGCTATTGAAAACATTTAGGGAAAAGGAGGAAATGCTGGTAAGCAGCATTTTTTCCTTTTCCTACAATGTTTTCTACCTTATCAAAGAAAAATTTTGTAATTTGAGCTGCCTTTAATTTGTTGTCTGCAAGTGCTTTCAGTTTGGACAGGTCTAAAATCTTTTCGTATGATAAAGAGTTAATTCCCCAGCTCAGCGAATTTCTTTCTGAGGATTTATGGAACTCATTGTAACAGCATTGACTCCTCTCTCACAGCTGATCATTTTTTCGACAATGGTTATGTGGAAAAGCAGCCAGTGGCTTTGGAAGAATATTTTGTTTTGTACTGGTAAAAATATACTCAAAGCAAGCATGAATGGGTGCACTGGCTGCTGCGATATAACTAAAATGCTGTTGAAAATGGTGTTAAACAAACATAAAACTTGTGTTTGTCAAAATTCATCTCTATCTCCTACCAAATTGTAATATTTCTTCATTTTTTAACTTTTTCACAGGATCCACAAGGTAATAAGATCAACGAATGGGATGTGAGTGGATCTGAACTGAATAACCTAAAGGGTGTTTATGTACAAGAGCAAGTATTGTCTGAGTACCCCTTATTAGGAGACTGGAAAATTAAAGCGAAATTGCTCTCATATAGTGTAAGTATACATATAAGCTTAAAAACCCAAATGTAGCCATAGCCGATCATTATCAGAAACATTCATATCATTACCATTCAAAGACATACTTAAATACCCCTGCTGTGGATAGCTCTTGTAGACATTTGGGGAAAAGGTTTCAGTTGATCCCTTTTCCACAATGTTTTCCATATCAATCAAAAAGACATCTTACATCTTACATGACAGATGTTCCATTGTTAGCTCGGCTGCTTTGGAAGAAAACATCGAGGTATTTTCATAGCCCTGTCGTTGTCTGTGTCATGCAAAAACTTTGACATTTTATAATATCAATGTTATCACCAAAGATATTTACTTCAAACTCAGACTGGTTCTTAACTATTAAAAGGGGAACCCGTACAACAGGGGCAGGTAGCCATCAAAATGTTTTTGACGCAGGTATTCCCCTTTTTTTGCTTTATTTTCACTGAAAATCATGTTTCTACGGGCAACTGCAGCCGAGCCATGGCATCTGGATGCAATGCTCTTGTTTTTTTTTTTTTTCTGTAAAATCTTTTACCTACATTAGTGATAAAATAGCCAGAATCTGTTGATGAGCATAAATACATTTTAACCCTTACAGCACCGAATAAACCTATCGGACTCAAATGATTGCAATTTCATGGTTGCTTTCGTTTACAGTGTTTCAGCAAAGTGGACAGTGTAGTTCAAGATCAGGCTGCACACTTTGTGCAGCCTGATCTTGATCTACACTGGTTGCAAAGGCAACTATAGTTGTGAAAGGCGCTTTAAGGGTTAAGCACTCTCAATGATCATGTTGCACTGTGGTTCAGTGGATAAGGACTGAAGCATAATTTAATGGGGTGTAAGGTCTACTTGTCAGAAAATATTTGTGGTGCATGTATGTTCCATTTTTCGTGCGCTAAGACTAAACAGTAATAGCTGTTTATTATTGCATTATCCAATTCCAAATTTATAATAAACAATAATTTCATATATTAAACAATAATTTCATTTGTTCATCAATGGCATCTTGTTCAAGACATTTTTCAATTCTGTCATGTTGTATTATCTTCCTAATTGTTTAACTCTTTACCAGACGACAAAGATGTAGACTGGTCCAGATTGAAAGCATTTGCACATGACAAAATAAATGTGACTCAAAAATTGAAATTTGTTTTTGGACAGGAAGAAAACATTGTGGACAAAGGAGAAAATGCTGGTTACCAGCATTTTCCCCTTTTCCCATAATGTTTTCAAAAGGCTTCTTCCTTATGGTTGTTAAAACTTGGGATTGTGCGGTAAAGGGTCAACATAATTTGTATTATCTATATTTTCTTTTTCTATGTGCCCTTGATTTATACTAACCCTCTACCAGACAGAATCTTAGACATATCATAATACAAAAAAATTGCAGACAAAAAATTTAATGTGACTCAAATGACAAGATTGTCTCTGAAAGTGTAGAAGATATTGTGGCTAAAGGAGAAAATGCTTGTCATATTTATTTTCTCCCTTTCCCACAATGTTTTCAAAAGTCCTTCCATCAGGATCATTAGAACTCAGGATTTTGTTGTAAAGGGTTAAAGTGAAATTTTAGATTTCTGAAAGAAAGTATTACTTCTAAAATGGAATACATACCAAAAGGTTACATCAGGATGCTCATATATTTCAGACTGAATTCACAGAAAAAATAATCCAAGTTGAAAAATATGGTAAGTTTTTACAGAAAAGTATTTCTAAGCACTAAACACTTCACTAGATGCCATATTTATCCTCTACCAAACAATTCCAAGTTTTAATGGCTTTTGAAAACATTGCAGGAAAAGGAGAAAATGCTGTTTCCACAATATTTTTAACCTTATCTACAAGTTTCATGTTTTGTGCAACATTCGTTTTGTCATCTGCAAATATTTTCAATTTTGACCATTCTCAAATTTTGTCATCTGGTAAAGAGTTAAATGTGGTCATATCATGGTATTGATCTCTGAAAGGATAGGAAATTTGAGGGATAGGAAAATAGCTGTTTACCAGCATTTTCTCCTTTTCCAATGTTGTTTTCAAAATCCAACCATTGGGACTTAAAAGCAAGATTGTTACTCGGTAAACGGTTAAGTATGTTTGTCTCTGGTCGACCATAGATTGTATGTATATGTACAGGTATGACAGAACTGGCTCGAATTTTTCATATTTCTAGGAATAAAACTTAATAAGCTTATTGTTACTAAAAAAAAAAAAAAGGCGCTTTTTACCACCTACAAATGAAGGCAGTCACTTGTTTTTTTTTTCTTTTTAAATCAAACCAATTCTGAAACTATTTTTGCAAAAAGTAGAAATTATCTCTTTTAAGCAAGTTTCTTTAATGAATTAATGTGGTAAACTGGAATTTGTGCTGGTAATCCATAATTTGCAAGGATGAAGTTAAAGTTTTTCAGATTTGTATCTAGATGTTATAAGATAGTATGCATAAGGTATTTTTTCTAACCCAGTAACCTTGTAGGAAAAGGAGAAAATGCTGGTAACCATTATCTTCCCTTTTCCAACAATGTTTTTACCCTGTCAGAGAACCTCAGTTTATTTTTACCAATTTCGAATTTGTTGTCTGCAGATGTTTTGAAACTGTGAAAGTTTAAGATTTGTCCTTTGGGAATGGTTTAAGTACCAGCAGTAAGCAGAAAAGAATATGGCATAGGAAACAAATGTGTGTAAAAAGCAGTTTCAATGAAATTTCTTATGTCACTTGTTTTAATAGACAGTATGTGCTGCAACATTCTGGATAGAAGCGACCTTAATTTTGCACTAATATAAGGATTATTTTATTATACACTGAAAATATGTAAAGCCTAAAAGGGTTTGTTTGGCGCTTTAAAGATTTTAGTTTTATTTTATTCAGTCTTGCCAAAGTTTGAAGTTGAGCTCGATCTCCCATCCTTTGGGAGGACAACAGACTTAGTTTTTGAGGGAAAAGTAAAGGCGAAGTGAGTTTCATCGACATTCTTTCCTAGTTTTTTTGTTTGTTTTGCATTTATTGCTTTTTTTTCACTATTATTTCAGTCATATCTTGGCAGTCGGTGCACTTATCCATATGTTTTTGTTGTATCTTTTACCAATGACCAGTGCATTGCACAACATCTGCCAAGCCATCGGCTGCTTTCCCACATAAACATCATTGAAACAGTGTTCAGCTGTTTGGAGAGGAATGAATCCTGTGGCACTATCATTAGTCTAGTTCTTGCAGATTTTGGTCAAGCTGGAATTTCATCTCAGATCCCCTGTATCCCAAACTGTGTATCTTTACAGACTGAGCACCCAGCGACATTGTGCTGCTTTTTCCTCAGCTATTGTCTAAAGTGGAGTATTTGCTTATGATTAGATCTGCTCCCTTGTCCTTGATGATTGTCAAAGTCTCAAGACCATCTAAACCAAATGAACCTTGATATTGCATTTACATGGGTCTTATTTCTAGATTTAACATGTCTGTTTGGTTTATTCGGCACTGTAAGGGTTAAGTGTGTAAGAAAATTATATATGTTGTTGAATTAGACTTTAGAAAACAAAAATGGATTGATGTTACGCAGTTTGTAAAAAGAACATACATATACTGTGGAAATATGTTGAGAAAAACAACCACACTTTTGAATCTTTCTTTTTAGCAAGTAAGACAAAAGAGGTTTCTTTCTGAAGGTAATTTGCAGATATACCCCAGTCATGGAGACCAATACTTAGTATTTTCACTTGTATTTTATTTGTGTCTTTTTGCTTGATCTTATATCATAGGCCTTTGAAGCTCGCTTGGTCTATCACGGAACACTAAAATTTTCATCGGTTAATCATTGAACACTCTTGCACATTGGTGCATCACCTGTATATCACGGAATACTCAAAATTTTAGTTTACACCATTACTATAAATAGCACATTGGCAACTGCCTCTATTATAGAGGCCGTCGCTTCTAGATACGCGTTAAGTAAATTATCGTCGTTTTTATTTCTCAAAAAGCGATTTCTAGCCAAATTGAATTTGTGTCTGGTTTCATGGCATGTTTGGTTAAACCAAGGCTTTTTATTCTGTGATCGATAATAACATTTTTGACTTTTCGCATTTAAGCCAAAAACTGACTGAGAACAATCATATAGAATATCTGTTAGCTTTTTTGAGATATAATTAAAATCACAATTTTCCGATTGGAGTGAGAGTTCTAAAATTAAAAAATCATCTGCTTTTGTAGCGACAGTATTCTTAAATTCGTCTATTTTTTGATCATCCCATTTGATAGATGGATTATCATTTTGGTTATGTATATTTGGCTTATTACGTTTAACTGACTTAATGCTTATTTCTAAATAAGAATGGTCAGAAAATTCATTTGGTTCGCCTACATTGAAATGCGAGAAACAATTGACATCATTTTGACTTAATAAGAGATAATCGACCACGCTAGACCCATGGACTGAGTGATATGTAAATTCCCCTAGGTTTGCGTTATTATGTAGATGCCTATTTCCGATGAGAAGTGAAGTTGATTGGCATAAATTAATCAAGCGCTGCCCATACGTGTCGATCACATGGTCTCTCTAAACATGTGTATCAACATTTACAAAATCTGACAGTTCACTGTTGTGATCATTGTATGGGTTGGGACCAATCAGGTCAGATTCGTTTGAAGTTTGGGCATTAAAATCCCCTATACAGAAGCATTTTCCAAGAAGTTCATTCATTTCTAATAATCTTTCTAACTGGTCAAAAAAGTCAAAATCTTGGTCATTTATAACATTTGAATTGTTAGGTGGAATATAAGTACAAAATATATATACATCTTGTTTAAAATCGAACAGTTTCTTTGCAAGTTTAACACATACCATTTTGGTTTTTCTCAACAAAACTTAGATACTTTTTCAAATGTTTTCTGAAATAAACATTTATCCCGCCACTGAATCTACCTTTTCGGGTATTTTTTTATTTATTTCCAAATAAATGCACTGAGTCAAAGTCTTTCACATTCAAATTGACATGACTTCTTTTAGACAACCAAGTTTCAGTTAAAAATACTAAGTCATAATTATTGATCAAAGAAAGAAAGTCTGGATCTGCTAACTTACGTGTTAAACCATTAATATTCCAACTCAGTAAATGAATGTCCTTCTCTTGACACCCCTAATCATATTGATCTGGGTCTACAACATGCCCATTGCTATATTTTTTAAACAATTTATTATTTACGAACAGTTTTGTACCGACAATTCTAGTTTTCTTTCCACGATCACTCTCCTTTTTGGCAAAGTCTGTCAAGGCCTTCCTTGCTTCTCGGTGCTGGAGTGGCGATTGTACCCCTATACCCAGGTTTAATTCCTTTAGGGTGGTTCGGATCTCTTCTCTAGATTTCATGCGGATAGTTTCTCTATCAGAATATTGATGGAATTTGACGACTACATGTCTAGGTTTCTTGGCCCGAAGACCCCCAAGCCGATGTGCTCTATCGAAAGGCATCTCACTAGCGTCAATCTTCAGGTAATCCTTGATTAGGTCTTTAACTAACTTTTCACAGTTCTCTGTTTGTATTGGCTGTCCTTGTACCGGTGGTGGCGCTTCCGGGATTCCATAGAAAATCAGGTTTTCTCTCATAGATCTTGCTTCCAGGTCTAACAATTTCTCATTCAGACTTTCATTAATGTTCTCACATCATTTTAGATTATCCTGAACGTTTGTATTTTCCTTCATTAAGCGACGCATTTCACTTTTATTTTTCTCAATAGTTTTGGTATGTTCCGTTATACTGTTGTCCATGTATTGAACTGATTCCTCTATTTCACTGACTTTAGATTCCAGTCCTGAAAGTTTTTTATCTATTTTTGACACTTTTTGGCTCAATATTTGAATTGACGACTCGATTTTATCGATCTTCGGCACAACAGTTTTAATCACTTTAACGTTCTCCATTAATTAAACTGCCCAAACTGGAAGGGAGCCATGTATAGTTGAAATTGGAGTTGATTGGTACGTAGTAGGGAACTGGTTCCGGTTCTGTAGAGTTTGTGGTGTCTGAATTCCATAGGGTACATTAGCCCCAATGTTTACCACTGGTGAAGGGCTATAACTCATCACGGATTGTACGTACTGTTCACTAGAGTCGAGTAGTCCATGAACAGTGTTTACTGTGTTTGCGCACGACCCATTCTGTGTAAGCTGCTGTGTACTGACCGATGAATTATGGCGAATGTCCTTCTCTAGATCCCCCGGCGAACTACTAGCCTTTCTCTTAGTATCTTGTCTTTGCCTTTTCTTTTGTGATTTACTATGTTTTGACTCATCCGACATTTATGTAATAGACCAATGGAGTTTCAGTGGCCTATGCTTATATGAAAACATGCTAATTTCCTCTATGTATTGTTAGAGCTCTAAAATATGACACTTTGTATGCTGCAGGTACACATTTGGAAAACCAGTGAAGGGAGAAGCAAGCCTACTGATACAACCAACTAAAAGAAAAACCCAATTTATAAATGGTGTTAAAATTGATGTGACCAAGAAATTTGAAATGAAGTTTCCGGTTGGTGTTGTTTCTTTTTTCCTCTGATGTTAAAAGTACCATGTACAAAGTGAAAAAGTTATCATTTAACTCTTTACCAAACAACAAAATTTTACACATGTCCAAATTGAAAGCAAATGCAGACGTCCAAAATAAATGGGACTCAAAAGTAGAAATTTGATTTAGGAAGGGTAAAAAACATTGTTGGAAAAGGAGAAAATGCTGATTACCAGCATTTTCTCCTTTTCCAACAATGTTTTCAAAAGGCATCTTTCTCAGGGTCGTAAAAAGTCGGGATTGTGTTGTAAAGAGTTAACCTGACTTTAAACAACCCTGGGTAAGGTAGCTTTTGAAAATATTGTGGACAAAGGAGAAAATGCTGGTAAACAGCATTTTCTCCTTTTCCCACAATGTTTTGTCCCCTTCAAAGCCAAATTTCACTTTTTGAGCCATGTTTGTCATCAGCAAATGCCTTGAATTTGGACCAGTTTAAAATTTTGTTGTTTGGGAAAGAGTTAACCTATAACTTTACCATTAAAACTTCTCATATCTATGCCATTGATAGCTTTAGGAAACATTGTAGGGAAAGGATCAATAGCTTGTTTCAGGCATTTGCTCCATTTACAACTTTCCACACGGAATAAGAATATTTTCATGCACATTAAATTTTGGTGTTCCCTTGGTTTGATTTTTTTTTTGTTAGAGGTTTAGACAGGTCTAAGTAAAGCTCCTGCAGAGGCTCTGATGGTTAAATCCACAAAAAATAACCAGAGAACAATAGCAACATGTTTAATGCTTAGAGCACCAAATAAATCACTAACAAATCTTCAGAAATAAGACCCAAATAATAGCAATTTCAATGCTGCTGTCGTCCAGAGTGTTTCAGCAAAGGGGACATTGTAGATCAAAGATCAGTCTGATGGCAACCACGATTATGATTGATTGAATGCCGTTTTATACTGCTTTCAGTCATATCACAGCCACAGCTCACTTTTTCATATATGTCCTGGATTTCATCAGTGCTAGGCTAGGGCTCTGAAGTGTTTTGCTAAGAACATGACCACGATAAATGGTTATCTGCATTTTCTCCTTTTCAAGAGCCTTCTTCCTCTGGGTGGTTAAAAGTCAGGATTTAGTTAAGGGTTTTATTCTTTTTCTCACAGTGTTTTCAAAAGCCTTCTTCCCCAGGGTTGTTAAAACTTGGAATTGTGTAGTAAAGGCTTAATAAGAAATTTTTCCTAATGCCACGATGATTTCAGATATATTCATATCAGTTATATAGCTATATACTAATGTTTTACAAGAATGTTTCCAAAGTCACAGGCTGCAAGTTATTCAGAAAGTAAGAGTTATAAAGATAGGTCCTTGAGGTCTCTTGAATTCTTTGGAATGTTTCCATTATTAACTGTTTAACAAACAATCCTTAGGTTTCAAAAATCTGAAGATGACTGTTGAAAACATTGTGGTAAAAGGAGAAAATGCTGCATTTTGTTCTTTTCCCGAAATGTTCTCTACTCTTTGAAATGTTTTTAATAACATCAGATTTGTTGTCTGCAAATGCTATCAGTCCAGTCTGAAATTTTGTCGTCTAGTAAAGAGTTACAAAGATATCTTATAAATGAGAGAAGGGAATTATTTATATAAATATTTATGAATATATTGTAGATTGATGGAAAAGTTTCATTTATCATTACAATGTCGGACTTGGAGGATCTTGAAACCCCACTCAGTGGTAACGTATTGGAATTTAAAGTTAATGTGACAGAGTCCCTCACCAAAGCCAGACAGTCGGATGAGCAGGAGCTATCTTTTTACAGCAATCCAATCAAAATAGAGTTTCCCAAATCCTTGCCTGATACCTTCAAACCAGACATGACATATGACATGGTGGTGAGTTAACTTTTCAAACAACAATTCAGTCATGCTCTGGTAGTGCCTGCGATGCATTATACCACCGAACTTATCACATAATTATGGATTCATTAAGTCCATGTAGCCTAACAGTCGACTGGATCGTGAGATGAATCTATCACTGGACATGCCGAAAAATGACCTATAGCAAAAAGTTTCGACTTGGGTCTGTCTGCTCAGTCTGGGCAGACTGACCCGAGTTTATACATTTTGCAAATGCAATAAGCCCTCTTTTCACAGAGTATTGCACACATACATTGTTGATTTATTCATCTGCAAAATATTCCTAGACCTTTTACTTGGAAATTCCATTTGATTACTACCCTGAGGAAGAATCACTTTGAAAATATTGCGGGAAGAGAAAAAAGCTTCTTTGTCTTTCTCCTTTTCTACTCTGTTTTCTTGCCTTCCATAGACAAATTCAGTTTTTAGAAAAAATCCTTCAAAGATGCTTACAGCATGGACAAGCTTTGAATTTTGTCTTCTGATAAAGAGGAAAGGATATAAAGCAATGAAAAACATTGTGGGAAAGGCAATAGTTGCTTGCAAGAAGCAATTTTTCCCTTTCCCAAAATGTTTTCCATACTATTATCTCACCATTTCAGATAATCGTCATTTGTTTTTTTGTCCTAGTTTTTGACTGGTCTGAAAGTAGGTCTGACAGTTTTAACCCTTAAAGCGCCTTTCATGTCTATAGTCTGCTTTGCTGAAACACTGCAGACAAAAGCAACCATGAAACTGCAATTATTTAGGATGTTTTTCTAGTGTAATGGGAGTGATTCACTACCCGTATTAAAAACTCTATTTTTCCATGACCCATACACATTTTTTGTTTTCTCAATGTCTTTACTATGCAGTACTATACTTACCATGAAACTGGTAGGTTTATTCGGCGCTCTAAGGGGTAAGATTTCCTGTGTTGAGCCAATTTTGCCTTTAGAGGAGCACACAGCAAAAGCTAGCCAACATAAGCAAACCCTGAAAGTGCCTATCAATATGCTAAGTATAGATAACGATCAGACTGTACAAAAAATGCAGTCTGATCTGTGACCTACGGTCAGCTTTGCTGAGATATCCTGAGCTGAGATATCCTGGAAACCTCAAAATCAGACCTACTTAGGTCTTTAATTCTAAATCAGGTTAGGTTAATTTGATGCCTTAAGGGTTAAGGATAATTGCATAAAACTATGCATAATTGTGTGGCAAAAGGAGAAATTGTCATTCTTTGGTGGCCAGCTTCAAGACACAGTGAGTCATCTACAGGGGGTAATGCTTAACTCTTTACCAAACGAAAAAATTTTTCACTGTTTTCCAAATTCAGAGTATTTGCAGATGACAAATTAAAGGTGGCCCAAATGACGAAAGTTGTCCCTGATATGGTAGAAAACATTGCAGGAAAAGGAGAAAATGCTGGTTTCCCCATAAAAGGCCTCTACCTCAGGGTCATTTAAATTAGGATGGTTTGGTAAAGGCCCAACCTTCTTCCACACAATCCCGTGTTACACGATCCTGATGGAGAAGACTTGAAAACATTGTAGGAGAAATGTTAGTGACCCGCATTTCTTCTTTTCCCAAAATATTTTCTACCCTTTTGCAGGCAAATCTAATTACTTGAGCAACATCTAACTTGTTATCTGGAAATGATTAGAACTTGTACAAGTCTGAAATTTTGCTGTGTGGTAGAGTTAACCTTTTATCCGACATTCCCTTATTTCAACAACCCTGAGGTAAAGGCCTTCTGAAAACATGATGTGCCAAGGAGAGAATGCTGGTAACTAGCATTTTCTCCTTTCCCACAATATTCTCTACCCTTTCAGTTCATTTATACCAATTTCACATTTATCGTCTACAGATGCTTTCATGTTTGAAGAGTCTAAATTTGTTTGTTTGGGAAAGGATTAAATGTTTTTTTAACAGATCAAAGTTTCCCTGCAAGATGGAACTCCCCCTGAGATGACCACAGTGAAACTGACGGCTGAGATTGAAGAGTATCATAAAGTGAAAAGGAAGAGAGACTGTGGGTGGTCAAGTTCGATAAGACCATGTCCCTCTTACAGTTATACTAAGGAGGAAGTAAGAGGATCATATGTAAAGAAATATGATGTCCCACTTGATGGAATTGTCACATTTCCACTTAAATTTGATAAAGAAGTGACTAAAGTTGTTATAAAGGTAAGATATGTCCTAATTTCATTGTTGACTTTAACACATGTAACATATCTGCTGATCAATAAATGCCCAAAATTATGGATACCCACTATTGCCAGTCCAATAGAGGTATCTTTCTTTGAGCACTCTTCAACATATATGGTAAGAAAATGAACAAGTCTCGTGAGAAAGTTTGATATTATAAGAATCTACCCTGTGCCTATGACATAGCGAAATTCTGAACTAACCCATGATGGGAAAAGAAAATGAGAAATGGAAGCCTTGACAAACTTATTAGACACTGCATCAAGATGAAATGTGCCTCCATTGGAACCTATGACCGCATTTGATTGTACTTCGTATATATTTAAGCCATACTGTATGAAAAGGGGGCTTAATGCATCTGCAAAAAAGTATTAACCCAGGTCAGCCTGCGCAGTCCGCACAGGCTGACATGGGCCAAAACTTTTCACAACTGGTCAATGTTCTGCATGCCAAAGGACCAGTCTACCTCATGATTCAATCAGTTGTTAGACATAACGAATTTTACACATCCCTAATTATCATTTATGTGATGTCTTGCGTGGTATGATGCACCAGGGTGATGGATTAAGCCCCTTTTGCCAGAGCATGGCTGAATTATTATGATGCCATTGATTTTTGTTTACATGTGGTCCGAGTAGTAGGATGCACCTTTAACTTGAAGAATTCAACTTATGCAAGTAAGAAATATTGCTCAATGACAGGTAAATTCAAAATAGTTTGGACTAGCCAAATAAACTCTTTGCCTGACAACAAACTTACAGACTCATTCAAATTAAAAGCAGGAGTCCTGCGTGGCTCAGTAGTAAAGTGTAGGACTGGTGACCTGGAAGTCTTGAGTTTGAGTCTCACTGGATCCTGTTTCTGTGGGAGTATCATCGGGCAAGACACTTCAGAGCCCTAGCCTAGTACTGGTGAAACCCAGGAAATACATGAATATATATGTGAGCTGTCGCTGTGACTGAAAAAATGATGAAAGAGGCGTAAAACACCATTCAATCAACCATCAACCAACCAACCAATCAATCAATCAAATTAAAAGCATTTGCAGACAACAAATCAAATGTGGCTCAGATAATGGTAATTTTCTTGTCCATATTGAAAGTATTCATAGATGACAAATTAATGTGGCACAAAAACTGAAATTTGTCTTTGAAAGGGTAGTAACACTGTCAGAAAAGGAGAAAATGCTGGTTATCAGCATTGTATCCTATTCCAACAATGTTTTTAAAAGCTCTTCTTTGCAGGGTGGTTAAAATTTGGGATTGTGTCATAAAGGATGGTTTTTATATCTCTTTTTTTCCTCCATATAGATCATTTTTCATCTATATCTTCATTTTTATAGCTAAAGCTTTTATTTCAGGCCAGCCATGTGAAGGCATCAGCTTCATTCACATTAAAGAAACGCCATTCTCCTAGTGATTCCTTCCTTCAGATTACCACGACCAATAACTCGCCTCAGGTAAAGATTTTTTTTTTTGTCAGTTTGTTACAAAGATGACAAAATTTCAGATTCATCTACAATGAAAGTATTTGCAGAAAACAAATTAAATGTTACTCCAAGGATGAGATTTGCCTTTGAAAGGGTTACAAGTATTTTCTCCTTTTCCCATGATCCTTTCAGTCCTTTTCCTCAGGGTCATTAACTCTTTACCAAACGACAAAATTTTAGACGTCCAAATCGAAAGCATTTTGCAGACGACAACTTAAATGTGGCCCAAATGATGAAATTTGTCATTGATAGGTTAGAAAACATTGTGGGAAAAGGAAAAAATGCTGGTTACCAGCATTTTCTCCGTTTCCCACAATGTTTTCAAAAGGCCTATTTCTCAGGGTTGTTAAAAGTGGGGATTGTGTGGTAAAGGGTTAATCATCAAAGTGATGTGACTGACTGTGACTGTGTGTATTTGAGACTGTCTTTACTCCTTTTCAGGCAATACTTAGGAAGAAGGCTTTCGAAAAAACAGTTTGAGAAAAGGAGAAAATGCTTGTAATCTAACATTTTCTCATTTTCAGACAATGTTTTCTACCCATTTAAAGTTTAATCTCATTTTTTGAACCACATTGAACTTGTTATCTGTAATTGCTTTTAATTTGGACAAGTCCAAAATTTTGTTGATAGGTTATGCAGGCACATATTCTTCTTAACTCTTCACCAAACAACAAAATTGAGACCAGTCCAAACTGAAAAGCATTTGCAAATGACAAATTAAGGGTGACTGAAATGACAAAATTTGTCCTTGAAAGGTTAGAAAACATTGATAGGAAAAGAAGAAAATGCTGAATTTTTTAAATTTTTTAGCTCCACTTGCCAGCTTTTGTCATAGCCCTGTGTCCGTGGTGCCTGCATGCGTGCATCCATCTGTGTGTTAACTTTTATTTCAGACATCTTCTTCTCTGAAACTACCTGTCTAATTTTGATGAAACTTCAGAGAAGTGTTCCTGCCATAGCCCTCTTTAGAATTTCTTCAAAGAATTTGATTCCTGTAAAAACTGAAAAGTATTCAAAATCTTTAGAAAACTCCTTGTCCAAAACCGTAATGGTAATCCAATTTGGTATGTAGCTTCATCTCATAGACCTCAATGAGAAATTTTCAAATTATAGCCCTGAGGTCAAAATTGGCCCCTGCCCCAGAGGTGACAAGTTTAACATTGGCTTTCAAAGAGCAAACTATGAGGAAATATTCTAGGTCCTTACCACAAAGCACAGGGCTACTAAATTTGGCAAGTAGCTTTATCTAGTGTACCCCTTCTAAGATAATTCAAATTATAGCCCTGGGGGTCAAAAATTGGCCTCGCCCCAGGGGTCACAAGTTGTACATAGGCTTATATAGTGAAAACTTCGAAAATCCTCTTGTTCCTAACTGCAAGATCTAGGGCTACCAAATTTTGCATAGACATCTACCGACAGTGTCCCAATTATAGCTCTGGGGTCAAAATTTGCCCCATCCTGGGGATCACAAGTTTTACATGGTAGTACATGAAGTCACCATGACTTAAGCTTATTGGTGATTGGTTTTTTAAGTCTTTTCGATAGAAAATGTCCAGAATTCAGTGTGATTGATTGAATTTGATGCTAATTGTTATGCTCAGATTAGTTGAATATTTGATATGAAGTGAGGTTGTATCATTTTGTTTCTAGTTCCAGAACTTTGGCTGAGCCCCGGTAGCTCAGTCAGTAGTGTACAAGACTTGAGAAGGGGGTTGCTGGTTCAATCCCTTGCTCGGCCAATTTCTTTCTGGGGATTGATGATAGTCATTGCGACATTATTCATTCCTCTCTCACCGCTGACCATTGTTTCAATGGTGGTTATTTTTGAAAGCAGCTCGTGGCTTGGAAAGAATATTGTACATAGTACTGGTAAAAGAAACTCCAGGAAAACATGGATAGGTGCACTGGCCACCACATTATAACTGAAATAATGTTGAAAATGGGGTTAAACACCATGCAATCAATCAATCAATCCAAAACTTTCCCATTTATGCCATTGTAAAAATGTTTTCTGCTACTTAAGTTTTGGAAATCTTTTCAAAACACTTTTTGTTAGAGTATACTGCTATTCTGTATGAACGATACTTGTTTAGACCTGCCCCTATTTATTGACAAAATCTTCGCATTTGAAAAAATCTTACTTTTTTTGGGATGGGGTTATTAAGGGCATGATATCGTAATTTAAAAGACAGTGGAATGATACAGGGCCATCATGCCCCTCTGTTTCTAAAACCTCCTTCCTCGGGGTCGTTAAAATTTGGGATTTCATGGTAAAGGGTTAAGACTCTTTATATCAAGGTATCAAATGTATTGAATCTTTATCCTTTGAAATCAAATACTTTCAATTTACATGAAGATCATTTCTAGAAATGCACATTTTTTCCAGGCTGGCCAGACTGTTAATTTCAATGTCAGAAGTACCAGAGTTCCAGGGATTGTTAATTATCAGGTAAATACAGTTGCTTTTCACCTATTTTGAATCTTAATTGTAGGTTTTCATTGTCAGAATTGTTTTGGACTCCGTAATCTGCTTACAGATTATTTTTTTTATTCAAGATTTTTACCCAACTTTTTGCTTATTAATCCTTTACCACGCGACAAAATTTTAGCCTTGTCCAAATTGATAATGTGGCTTAAATGGTGCAACTTCTCATTGATAGGATAGAAAACATTATGGGAAAAGGAGAAAATGCTGGTTACCAGCATTTTCTCCTTTTCCCACAATGTTTTCAAAAGGCTTCTTTCCCAGGGGCGTCAAAAGGTGGCATTGTGCGGTGAAGGGTTACGCCAGAAATTATGTAAAATATTCCAAATTGCCTCATTTTGAGGACTTTTACATCAAGCAGCTAAGGAATTTTTAAAACCATGTCACAAAAGGATAAGTGATACCTAACTTTTCCTTTCATCTCAATGTTTTCACCTGAGGTAGTTAATCCTTTCACAACTATAGTCACCTTTGAGGCCAGTGTAGATCAAGATCAGACTGCATGAAACACGCAGTCAAATCTTTGATCTTCTGTGCGCTTTACTGAGACATTCTGGACAGTATAATCCTTTAAATTGCATTTATTTCGGTCTTATTTCTTTTAACACTGAGCAATGTCTGTTGGCTTTATTTGCTGCTCTAATGGTTAATGTGGATTTACAAGAATGCTTTCAAAGTTGTCTGCTGCAAATTTGTTTCAGCAGTTCAAATCTTAAACCTTTTTTTACATGACTGAGTTTTCGAATCGTCCAAATTGAAAACATTTACAGACTGCGAATTAAATCTGGCTCAAATGATATAGTTCATCTTGGAAAGCTTAGAAAACATTGTTGGAAAAGAAGAAAATGCTGATAACAGCATTTTCTCCTTTCCCCACAATGTTTTCAAATGCTGTCTTGCACAGAGTCATTAAATTCAGGATTGTGTGGTAAAGGGTTAAACTTTTTTTTCCATCTGCAGATCTACTCAAAGGGAACCATAACTAAGGCAGGGACATTTTCAATGAATTCTAAAACCTTGACATGGTCCCTTCCTGTGACATCATCTATGGCCCCTAGGGCTCGAGTTATTGTCTACTACATAAGGTCAGATGGTGAGGTGGTAGCTGATGCACTTACCATTAATGTTCAAGGAATTTTCCAGAACCAGGTATAATTTTTTTTCAATTGATCAAAGCCAAAAACTCAAAGCAAAATAGAAAAGAGCACCACATGCAGGTGCCAACACTTGGCTGCAGCTGCTTGAAATTGAAAGCAGTTGCAGATTTACAGATTAAATTTGGTTCAAATGATGGAATTTGTCTTTTACTGGGAAACAATCGTGGAAAATGGAGAAATATTGGTTTCCCACATTTTTCCTTTTTCCACGATGTTTTCAAAAGCCTTCTTCCTCAGATTGTTTGGTAAAGGGTTGATATCATCTGTTATATCAGGGAAATATAGGCTCTTACATATTAAGTAAGCATTTGAGATAAAATTTTATGAAATGAGTCTAGAAAACTGTCATGAGATGAGCCTCTGGTGACTTTAATAAAATTTGATCTCAAAAGCCAACAAATATCAGATTCACATTATATATCTCTCAAACTGTAGTTCAGAATATGCAAAACCATAATTTTCATGAGTAAAACCTGACTCCCATCTTTGAGAGTAGTGTAATATTATGTCACAAAGATGTCACGTAATGCTTCTCTCAAACTTGTGTAAATTAAGAAAATTCCTTATGCTTATATTACAATGAAAACAAGGGAGGCTATTTAATAAAAGTAATTGCAAATCACAAACAAAACTCAAAATTCCATAGAGCAATTCACAAATTTATCTGACCATTTGCTTATAAATATCACTAGGTCTCTGTGCAGTTCAACACTACTGAGACCAGGCCAGCAAAAGGAATTAAGCTCAACATTGAGGCAGATGCAATGTCAGAAGTTAATGTCCTTGCTGTAGATAAAAGTGTGCTTCTGTTGGGAACAGGAAATGACATTTCTTCTGATCAGGTAAGTTATTCTAAAATCTACACCTGACAAAATTTTGGACTTATCCATATTTAAAGCATTTGCAGGCAACAAATTAAGCGTGGCTCAAATAATTGCATTCAACTCTGAAAGGGTGAGAAATATTTTGGGAAAAGGAGAAAATGCTGGTTGCCAGCATTTTCTCTTTTTCCCATAATGTTTTATAAGTCTTTTGTATGCAAGGTCATAAAATAATTTTTGAGTAATGCGTTAACTCAAGTAAGACAAATATTTCCAGTCAGCAGTTTTAAGGCTTTTTGGCTAGAACTTTTCCCAAGATATTGGACAGTATACATTGGTGATCAGGTTACATGTTTTGTGCACTATGATCAAGATCTACAATGTCCAAAAAAGTTCCTTTTACTGTCCTTTATTTTGACATATGGGTTGTTTTTAGCTCACCTGAGCACAAAGTGCTCAAGGTGAGCTATTGTGATCGGTCAATGTCCGTCATCTGTCTGTCCGTCCGTCTGTCCGTCCGTCCGTTCACAATTACAAAAAAAATCTTCTCCTCCTAAACTAACGATCAGATTTCAATCAAACTTCACAGAAATGATCCTTAGGTCATGCTCTTTCAAAATACTTCAAAGAATTGAAATCAGTGAAGAACTCTGGTTGCCATGGCAACAGAATGAAAAAACTTAAAAAATCTTCTTCTCCAAAACCGTAAGGCCTAGAGCGTTCATATTTGGTATGTTGTATTTTCTAATGGCCCTCTACCAAAGTATTTCAAATTATGGCCCTAGTGTGGAAATTGGCCCTATGTTGTGGGTTCTCGGATTTCACATAGAGATAAAGAAGGAAATCTTTAAAAATCTTCTTGTCCCAAACCGTAAGGGCTAGAGCTTTCATATTTGGCATGTAGCATCATCTAGTGACCCTCTACCAAAATACTTCAAATTATGGCCCTGGTGTTAAAAATTGGCCCTATGTTGTGGGTTCTCGGATTTCACATAGAGATAAAGAAGGAAATCTTTAAAAATCTTCTTGTCCCAAACCGTAAGGGCTAGAGCTTTCATATTAGGCATGTAGCATCATCTAGTGGCCCTCTACCAAAATACTTCAAATTATGACCCTAGTGTTAAAAATGGCCCTATGTTGTGGGTTCTCGGATTTCACATAGAGATAAAGAAGGAAATCTTTAAAATTCTTCTTGTCCCAAACCGTAAGGGCTAGAGCTCTCATATATGGCATGTAGTATCATCTAGTGGCTCTCTACCAAAACACTTCAAATTATGGCCCTAGTGTGGAAATTGGCCCTATGTTGTGGGTTCTCGGATTTCACATAGAGATAAAGAAGGAAATCTTTAAAATTCTTCTTGTCCCAAACCGTAAGGGCTAGAGCTTTCATATATGACATGTAGCATCATCTAGTGACCCTCTACCAAAATACTTCAAATTATGGCTCTGGTATTAAAAATTGGCCCTATGTTGTGGGTTCTCGGATTTCACATAGAGATAAAGAAGGAAATCTTTAAAAATCTTCTTGTCCCAAACCGTAAGGGCTAGAGCTTTCATATTTGGCATGTAGCATCATCTAGTGGCCCTCTACCAAAACACTTCAAATTATGGCCCTGGTGTGAAAATTAGCCATATTTTGTTGGTCTTGGATTTCACATAGAGATAAAGAGGGAAATCTTATGACAGCTGAGTTGCATTTCAGGTGAGCGATTTAGGACCATCATGGTCCTCTTGTTATAAATATTTTGTTGGTATTTTAACATGTTGAACAATACTTATTCTTATAAAACTTTTTTGTCACCTGATTTAACCCTTTACCAGTCGTATGTTTTAATAACACTGGGGAAGAGAGCCTATGAAAACATAGTGTGAAAAGGAGAAAATGGTGGGTACCAGCATTTGTCCTTTTCCCAGTATTTTCTACCCTTTCATAAATAAATACCATCATCTGGGCTTTGTTGTCTGCAAATGCTTTCAAATTTGAAAAGTCTAAAATTTTGTCATCTGGCAAAGAGTAAAGTGCACATAATGGAACCTTTTAGTCATAATTAATGATGAAACAGCTGAACAGTGCAGTTGCAAGATCATTTGATATCAATAACCCCTTTACCAAACAGTCTTGAGTTTCAACGAATCTAAGAAAGAAAGTCTTAGAAAAATAATGTGAAAAAAAGAAACCAGTATTTTCCCCTTTTCCCACTATGTTTTCTACCCTTTCAGAGACAAATCTTTTGTGTCACATTTAATTTGTTATCTGTGAATGCTTTCAAATTGGATTCCTCTAAAATTTTGTTGTCTCGTAAAGAGTTAAAAAGCTACCATCACTGTAATTATTATCTTTCATATTCTTGAACACAAAATAACAATCAAAGACTAAAGTGATAGTCCTGTTATTTATATATGACCGTTGTTTTTCTTTCTGCAGGTGATAGGAGAAGTGAACAAATTTGATACAAAATCCAAGAAAAGATCCAATAATTTCTGTGACTGGTTTTGTTGGAGGTGGCCACTGCCTTCAGGTGGTGAGGATGTTAAAGATGTATTTGATGTAAGGATTCTTCTTTATACTAATTAACCCTTTACCACACAATCCCGACTTTTAACGACCCTGAGAAAGAAGCCTTTTGAAAACATTGTGGGAAAAGGAGAAAATGCTGGTAACCAGCATTTTCTGCTTTTCCCACAATATTTTCCACCCTTCCCAAAACGAATTTCAATTTTTCAATCAAATTTATTTTGTCATCTGCAAATGCTTTCAATTTGGACCAGTCTAAAATTTTGTCGTTTGGTAGTGAGTTAAGTATGTTTGGAAAATGTCGTTAATATTTTGTGACATTTTACAGTTGAGATGTGGTCAGTAATTAACTTCTCAGCTCCCCAGAACAGAGATTACTCCAGGTCAGCTTTCTAGGTCAAGCAGTTGTCTTTCTGTCCACCTAGATTTTTAACCCTTTATCACACAATCCAGAGAAAGAGGCCATATTAAAACGTTGCAGGAAAAGGAGAAAATGCTGGCAACCAGCATTTTGTCCTTTTTCCACATCGTTTTCTGTCCTTTCACAGGCAAATCTCACCATATGAGCCATATCTAGTTTGTTGTCTGTAAATGTTTTCAATTCAGACCAGCCTAAAATTTTATCATTTAGTAAAGTGTTAAATGACTTCCTGAAATTTACTGGATAAAATCAAACTAGATTTTACAATAGACTCCTTTAGTAGGAAGGAATGGGATTTGGTTCATGTGATTCAGATACATGACCAAGGTGAACTCTGTATGTAGCAAAATTCTAAAAAGATCGCCTTCTGAAGAATCATACACCAAGTTCCGTAAGCTCTTTGCCAAACTACAAAATTTTAGACTGGTACAAATTGAAAGCATTTGCACGCGCCAAAATATATGTGAAATTTGCTTTTTTTGGAAGGCCAGAAAACATTGTGGGGGAAAAAGGAGAAAAATGCAGGTTACCATCATTTTCTCTTTTTCCAAGGCCTTTTCTTTACGATTGTTAAAATCATGACTGTGTGGTAAAGGATTCAAACTTATGTCTAATAAGTTCAACATAATTAGATAATGAAAACATTAAAGATCAGGATCTATATTCACCTACCATTCTTAAAACATTCTTAGTCTTATGTTCAAGGATTTTCTATTTTTGAAAGTAACACTTTTTGATTGGCTAAATCAAAAAGCTACTCTCTGATGTAAAACCTTACAAAATCTGCATTATTTGCCGTTGCTCTATTTTGACTCAATTACTTTGTAGGAAGCTGGAGTGATTGTGATTTCGGATGCCAACGTATATGAACACAGAGAAAGTAAGTTTTGAATGTAACATGTACAACTGCTTACTATTGATTGTTTTTCTAAGAGCTGAACAATCAATATTGCTATGTAGGTTAAATGCAGCGCCCCAGATAAGCTGCGTATTTGCTTATTTTACGCTATTTGGAACAGCAAATATGCAACAAAACTTATTTTAAAGCGTAACAAATACGCACATGTTTCTCACGATATGCAATTTGACTGATTTTCATTGCGTATTTTGTTGACAACCGAGATCGTCATCTTGATCGGCTGCATTGTCACTGAAACGCTCGCATATCATTTTCTGAATAAATTGCAAGCTTCTTAGATCAGCTGATTATACCACTCGTCACAACTCGGCCGATTCCGTACCTACATCTAATTTGATCAAAGGATCATCCGAGGTTTGCCGAATGCTGATTATACAAATACTTGGTTTGGCATTCAGCAAACTTCGGGCCATCCTTTGATCACATTCCTCGGCTGTATCACGTAGATTGATATGCACCTACACAGTACATTCTTCTAAAAGAATACACCACTTTACCGTTCTTAAATCGTAATACTCCACTTAGAAAAAGAAAACACTCGTCACAATTTTCTCTTAGAATCTTTCTTAATACATTTCTGTTGAAAAATAGTTTGTACATTAATTTTCTAACTCGGTCTATCACTATCAGTTCTCATTGATACTTGGAAATTTGAAATAACCCTGGGCTTTTTTTATGCTCAAAAACAATTTGCCTAGGGGTCAATCAGTCAATCGGACACATGAGATCATCGACCAAAGCTTCATATAAATTAGCTTGCGGGCATGTACCCGGCAGATATATGGGCTCTAATAAGTTACACAATCAGTGTCAAATGTGAAGTACGCACACGGCTCTGTTTATCACAGCTGATCAAACTGGCATTTTATGAAAACATGATAAAAGTGTTCATCCATTTATCTAGTGTAAAATGACATGTTTTAGTGTTTTAGTGTTACCTGCTACCCTAATTGAAAAATTCATATCAAATGAAATACTGGTAACCAGCATTTTCTCCTTTTCCCACAATGTTTTCTACCCTTCCCAAAACAAATTTCAAGTTTCGGGTTACATTTATTTTGTCGTCTGCAAATGCTTTCAATTTAGACCAGTCTAAAATTTTGTTGTTTGGTAAAGAGTTAAATGACCCCAGAGGAAAAGGACTTTTTAAACATTGCGGGGAAAAAGAGAAAAAGCTGGTAACCATGATTTTCTCCTTTTTCCTCAATGTTTTCTACCCTTGCAAAGAGAAATTTCCTAATTTGTGCAACAGTTAGTTTGTCATCTTCAAATGCTTTCAGTTTGGACCAGTCTCAATTTCTGTGGTTTGGCAAAGAGTTAAAAGAACCCCTGACAGACTCGTCTCGTCTCCTATCAGTGGATAGAATAGTTCCAAAAGATGCTTTTTCCAGAAACTCTTTTCCAAACCACAAAATTTTGTCAAAGTTGAAGGCATTTGCAGACAACAAATCAAACCTGGCTTGAATTAGGGGAATTGTCTATGACTGGTAGAAAACATTGTGGGAAAAGGAGTACACACACACATTTTCTCCTATTCCCAAAGTGTTTTTAAAAGCCTTTTTTCACAAATTGGTTAAAACTTCGGACTGTTTGATAAAGGGTCAGTGATAAGGCTCACAAAACAGAGCTCCAGATAAGAGGCAGTGATGGTATTCTAAATCCATTATTTCTCTTCCAAACCCTATGTTGTGGGTACTCATTAGAATCGTCTCTGTGAGACAATTTTAATGAGTACCCATAACATTGGGTTTAGTGGAGAAAAACCAATATTTTCAATTTTGAAATCAAAATCACTCCCTCTATCTGGAACTCTGCAAAACAAGCTTTTTTATTTATTTCCCAACATCATTAAAACGGGAGATTGTTTGATAAAGTGCTATTGACCAAATCAATAAAAATTTTCAGTTATAGAACCAGTACCATTTCCCAGACCCCTACCATGGTTTCAAAGAATGCCAATGATGGGCTTCAGAGCACGTCTAGGTGGACCCCAACTAGCACTTGCCTCAGTGCGTATGGCACCGATGGCAAAATCATTTGCTGCAGTAAGGCCTGTTGCTGAAAAAGTAGAACCTGCCAGTTTGCCGTCAGCCTCAACAGAACTCGCTCCAGTGCAGAAAGTCAGGAAATTGTTTCCAGAAACATGGCTGTGGACAACAAAAACTGTTCCGTAAGTCTTAACCCTTTGCCAAACAGTCCCCGGTTATAACAACCCGGAAGAAAAAGCCTTTTGAAAACAATGTGGGAAAAGGAGAAAATTCTGGTACCTAGCATTTTCTTCTTTTGTCACAATGTTTTCTATCCTTCCCAACACAAACTTCAATTGTGAATCATGTTTATTTTATTGGCTGTAAATGCTATTAATTTGGACAAGTCTAAAATGTTGTCGTTTGGTAAAGAGTTCCCAAACTACAAAATGTTAGACTTGTCCTTAATGTAAGCATTTACAGAGGACAATTCAATGTTACATACAACATGAAATTTGTCTTTCGCGGGGTAGAAAACATTGCGGGAAAGAAGAAAATGCTGGTCATGCATCGTCTGTCGTCAACCTTTACCTTGTGTAACCTCTGGAGGTGTTATTTTCAGTCAAATACTCATAAAACTCTTTTTAGAATGTTTGTTTTGATAATATCTCAAACAAGAAAATGGGTTACATCAGGTCAAAAAATAGGTCATGTGGTCAGACCTTTGAAAAAACTTGTGTATGCTCTAGAGGCTACATTTTCAGTCCAATATTTATGAAAATTGGTCAAAATGTTTCTCATGATGGTATCTCAGATAAGTATAGACCCTTTTACAACGCTGTTCATTGCCAAGGAAATACGATCCCAGAATTCCAGTTTTCGCGCATGCGCACTGTTTGTAGGGCAAAAAGTCCAATATCGCCACTGTTGAAAGCTATTTTCACACGCAATGTTTTGGCTTTGTCGAAAGATTTTGTTGATTAAAATCTGTGAAGATCAATTGTGTTACAGAATGCCGTTATCATGCTGTGCACCGGGATGTACAAACAGATTAGTAACTTAGTATCTGGATTAAACGTCCCTGTGTCGAACCGCCCTACTTTTGGTTAAAACGTCTGCAATTTCTATGTCGAATTGGTTAAAACGTCCCCCTAATGCGTCCCCGTATATCTTTATTCAAATTATTTGTTTGACCTCGTATGTTTTTTAAAGAGATTTTTCACGGTTAATTTTTTGTACTTTATTGACCATAGTCATTTAACGTTATTAATTTTTTACCCATATCCTGCCGTACTTATATTTTTGACCAGCACAAGCCAGGAATTCGCGTCAAGTTTATGTCATAAATCTTAATTAGTGTTATTTAAACCATAATTAGGATTTGTAACGATGTATTTCAAGTCCACGCTACCCCCATGTGCAAACAGATCTCTCATTATGCTTTTCGCAGAGTAAAATCAAGATCACCGTCACGTAACGGAGGCTAAGGGTTAAGGCTAAGGTCCATATTGTTTCCCTACATTATCATGTATATGACACGCTAAAATGCCTCCCCGTATACAATGTGCTCAACTAATTACTGTTACAATTTCCATTTAACCCTTTACCCAACAATCACAAGTCTTAACGACTAAGGGAAAAGAAAGCTTTTTAAACATTGTGAGAAAAAGAGAATATGCTGGTTAACATTATTTCAACCTTTTCCAACACTGTTTTCAGAAAAGGAATGTTTCTAAATTACATGTTACAACCAATCCCTGGTGGAAAGCAATTATGGAAAGAGCAGCCACAGACGACAACAGTACAATATACAGTTGTTCATTCATTCTTCATTCGCGCGCTAGTTCATCCATCCATCCATCCATCCATCCGCTCGCTTGCTCGCTCGCTCGCTCGCTCGCTCATTCATTCATTCATTTTTTCAAATATGTCTGTGCCAAAATTTGTTTTATGATAAAATTGATCATAATACACACTCTCTAAACTATTAGTGGTAACAGCATGAACAATGCCGATCTCGACCTACACCCTCCGCCACTGAAATTAAACTAAAATATCCACTGTATTGTCGATTAAACTAACAAGTATGTGATATATCAGATGGCTACCCTTTATAAACCCTTTACCTAGCTCTCCCTCGTCTTAATTAACGACCCTACATCAATGGGCTTGTGGAAACACTACGGCAAAAGGTAAAGAATGCTGGTAACATGCATTTTTCCCATTCCCGCAGTGTTCCAGCCCATACTTCAGCGGGTTTGTCTGTTACTGCCTGGGGTCGGTTAACATTTCCTTTGACGATAACGTCAACCCAAAACAGCAACACTTTTTTTTTTTTGACGTCTTCGTCTTAAATTGTCACTAAAATACGAATTGTTTTCTTCCATGTTACTGAACCCTTAGCAAATAAGTTAGTCTGATTATCGTTTCTTTGCCTCTGTGAGGAAGCTTTTCATATAATCGCTCATAATTTAACGATTTTGTGTACACTTTCAATAATTTGCCACTGTTTTATTTGGTCTTTTTGTCCTACACGAGTGCGCATGCACAGTTTTCCGGTCTCGTAACCAGGAAGTGGTCAGAGACTAAAAGGGTCTATAAAAGTGGGTCATGTCAGATCAAAAACCAGGTCACCAGGTCACCAGGTCAAATCTTTGAAAAACCTTACATGTACCCTGGAGGTCAAATTTTCTGTCAGAGACTCAGCAAAGTTGGACAGGAGTATGTTAGGTCAGAAACAAGGGTCACCAGGTCACATCTTGTGTACATCTCTAGTAGCCACTTTTCAGTTCAGTACTCATGAAAGTTGGTCAGAGTGTTTGTTTGGATTTTATTTGGATGTGTTACGAAAATTGGTCATGTTGGGTAAAAAGCTGGGCCACCAGGTCAAGTCTTAGAAAAACCTTGTGTACACTCAAGTGGAAACATTTTCTGTCCAGTACTCAAGAAAGTTGATCAAAATGTTTTTCTTGATGACATTTCAGACTTGTTGCAAAATGTGTCAAGTTGAGTCTAAAACTAGGTCACCAGGTCAAATCTGTGAAAAACTTTATGTACACTCTAGAGGCCAGATTTTCAGTCCAAAACTCATGATGTTTAATCAGAATTTTTATCTTAATATCTCAAAAGAGTCAAAAAAATGGGTCACATCAGGTCAGAAACTGGGCCATCAGGTTAAATCTTTGGAAAACCTTATGTGCAATCTACAAAAACCTTGTGAACACTTTTGAGGCCACATTTTCAGTCCATATCTCATACAGTTGATCAGAATGTTTGTCTTGACATCTACATTGAGTTCGAAAATCGTCCATGTTAGGTTAAAAAGTAGGTCACTGAGACAAATACTAGAAAAAGCATGTGTACACTCTACACATTTTCAGTCCAGTACTTATGAAAGTTTGGTAGAATGTTTGTCTTGATATCTTGGAAGATATTGGAATTGGGTCATGTTTAGTCAAAAGGCTGTGACGGGTGAGTGACTTCAAGGCCATCATAGCCCACTTGTTTGAATTATATACTCTGGTTTAAAATCTATTGAGGCAACAGTTTGAGATACAATCACCTCCTGGATAGCAACATCCTCTGATGTTTTTACTCAATCTACTTACTCACAATGTTTTCAAAAGAGGTGTGATGCAAGATTAAGAAGAGGGTTGTCTAAAGATTAAAAAATGGTTTAACCCTTTCAGGGTTGCCACGCGTCAGGGAAAAGTCAGGGAAATTGAATTTTTTTCAAGGTCAGGGAATTGTCAGGGAATTTTGTGAACCGTCAGAGAAGTTTGAAAATATAGGCAAATGTCAGGGAATTATCAGGGAATTTTGAAAAAAAAAAAATGAGATGCAATGCCATATATTTAATGATTATTAGGATGTTTAGCTTATTAGTTCTAAAGGTTCTATAGAAATTGCTTTAGCTTGCTAGGAATTACAAGTTTGCTAAAATACTTGTATAGTTGTACATGTGTGCTTAGCTTTCTGTCATAATGCTTGTAATATGTTTTCTCCTCACTGGATCTGCCAATATATCATACAATTTTTCCTAGCGTGAGAAGGGTTAATTTGATGATTGTTGAGTAGAATACAAAGCAAAGTTTATTCTGAAATGGCTAACAGCTAACAGTTGCTAACATAATCTAACACCTGCTATAATCACATGTCCCTTGACAGTATAAAGACTGTACATAGAGGTACCAGTATTTGCTCTCTTGCTTTGCTACATGTATATGTATCTTCTGCTAGTGCTAGAAGACCTTTTTGTGGTGTATATAGACAACAGAATGCTTAAAATTATCCTGTTCACAAGTTCATGTTTCATTTAATTTCATGTACTTTTTGCCCAAATCTGAATGATGCAGATTGAGTGTTGAAAAATGCAATAATGAACAGTTTCTAACAAATTTGCATATTCCAATTCTGAGGCAGGAATGTAAGTAACTTCTAGCTTCTGTATCATTAATATTTAGCTATTATTTGCTATTGTAAAACACTGGTAACTTTGAAGAAAACTTACTGGTTTATTTGTATAATGAGAATCATGCACCATATCCAGTTTTCTTCAAATAAAACAACAAAAAATAAAGAAAATAAAAGCAATACTATAAATATTTAAAAGGAGAATAAAGGTGGTGAGGGTTGGCAGAGGGGTGGATGGAGGCCAATATCTCCTTTTAAACTAAAGTTGTATATTTTAAACTTCCTCAAAATATCAAGAGTTATGACGGAAAGGCCAAATATCGCAATGTAACATGTCAGGGAATTTTCAAATTTTGTCAGGGAAATGTCAGGGAATTGTCAGGGAATTTTATTTCCTCTGGTTTGTGGCAACCCTGCCTTTCACTACCAAATAAATAAGTTTCACTTTTTCATTAACTAGGAATCTAGTTCCAGTGCAAGATGAAGACACAATTCGGTCATAATTTAGAATATGGTAGTGGACAGTGTTGGCCAAATATCAGACTGCATATTCTGTGCATTCTGATCTTGATCTACACTGTCAACAAAAGCTGCTTGTATCATCTATGGTTAACTCTTTAGCAAGCAATCCCTGGTTTTTACAACCCTGGGGAAGAAGCCTTTTGAAAACATTGTGGGAACAGGAGAAAATGCTGGTACCCAGCATTTTCTCTTTTTCCCACAATGTTTTCTACCCAATCACTGACAGAAATCATTATTTGAGCTATATTTTATTGGTCATCTGTAAATGTTTTCAATTTGACCTAGTCCAAAATTTGCTGTTTGGTAAGGTAAAGGAAAAGTTAGCTTTCTATGGTACTATTATTTTCCAGGTACTCTGGTGTAACATCTATAGAAGCCAAAGTTCCAGATACAATCACCTCCTGGATAGCTACTGCTTTTGCTGTTCATCCTGAATCTGGTCTTGGGCTTTCCCAGACTCCAGCTCAGGTTTGTCAAAATATTGTAACTCTTTATCAGAATTGATTAAAGATTGATTCATATTGAAAGCATTTGCAGACAACAAGTTAAGTATTACACAAAATTTAATGATGGATTATTTTGTTTTGGAAAAGGTATAATATATTGTGAGAAAAGGGGGAGAAGCGGCTAACCAGTCTTGTCTCCTTTTAAAATTTACTGCAATTTTTTTCTTCTTTTCCAGTTTATTTTAAAGAGGGGATATTTGGTTAAGGGTTAAGCAATTCTACAATTGGCTAATGCTGGCATACAATTGAAGAAATAAGGGTTTGTGAACTTGAGATATACAATTTAACTGTTTACCAAACCATTTTGACTTTTAACAATCCTGAGAACAGCTTTTGAAAACATTGTGGTAAAAGGAGAAAATGCTGGTAAGCAGCATTTTCTCATTTCTCCATAATGATTTCTACCCTTTCTATCACAAATTCCATCATTTTAGCCACAGTTGATCTGTTGTCTGCAAATGCTTTCAATTTGGATGAGTCTAAAATTTGTTATCTATGAAAGAGATAATTCATCTTTGTCCAGCTTGGAACTTGTTTCGATTTGTAGCAGACAAGTTTTGGAAACACTGTAGGAAGCATTGACATTGTATTTCCTTATAGCCATGTCATTTTGACAGAGGAATTGCAACTTCAACATTTGTTCATGTCATTCATCCATAATCTCCAACAATATATTCAAAGTTGTCTCCTACAACCTGTTCCAGTTGTGAATGAGATATAAGGGAGATTTTGAGACTTAGCGAGTTTTTGTAATTGCAAAATTCTGATTTGTTTCTTTTCTTTTTCATATATGATGGTAAGTCCAGCTGATAAAAAATTGAAGTAATTATATTGATTTCTGTCTTTGAAAGGGTAAAGAACTTCATGGGAAAATAATAGCTTTCAACTTTATGGCAACCATTGCGTTTCAATTCATTTTACCATTTCAGCTTCAAGTTTCCACATTGTTTTTCATGAGTGTTTCACTGCCTTACTCAGTTGTACGAGGGGAAAAGGTCATTCTACAGGTCAACCTACATAATTACAGCCCAAGACCTTTGCAGGTGAGCATAGAATTGATAAAATTTAATTATCAACTATTTAAATATTTTTTTGTCACATAAATAACCTTTTCAGTTTGCTGTACACATTACAAATTTTCTTAGGAAGGGGCTTTTGAAAACATAGTGGGAAAAAGAGAAAATGTTGGTATCCAACATTTTCTCCTTTTTGCACAATATTTTCAAGAGCCATCTTCTTCAGGGATGCTAAAACATGATAGTGCCAGGTAAAAGGTTATTTGGGAGAACAGGTATTGGCTTTGAAAGAATGCTGTACCACATGATGGTCATGGAAACTCAAAAAGCACATAATGGCTCTAGCTTCCTGTGAAATAATGATGAAACGGCTGTAAAGACAAACAACTTTTTCAGTTTGAATACATATCAAACTTACTCAACCAGTTGAAATTTTGTACCTGCTTTTCCACTTGTTTCCAATGCCATGCAAATTTACGGGTTTGCAGGATATAACAGCATGTAGGGAGTTGCATCTTTTTCTTTATTTTTTTTTTTCACACAACTTGTAACAATTTCTCCTTTTTCAAAATATTTTCAGATACATGTACATTAACACATTAAAACCCTTAAAGGGGCTTTAACAACTATAGTTGCCATTGTGGCCTGCACAAAACATGCAGTCTGATCTGTGATCTGCTCTGTCCATTTTATGTCCAGAACAGAGCTCAGGGGTCATATGCAACCACTCTGAATCATCTTTTAATTCTGAATTCAGAGACAAGCCATCTGATTGGCTGTGACAGAACATCTCGGCCATTAAGGTGGCCAGCCTTGAAAGTAAGAATCCGAATCAAATTCCAGCTACCTGATCAATTCAGCCAATTGTTTTTAGTTACACTACATAGATTTACATTTATCCATTAGGCAAGAGTTTTCCTGTCTCAAAGTACTGATTTTGAGAATATAGAGGTGGTCGGCAATAAAGAAACAAAGACACAAAAAGAAGTCCAGAGAGTGATAACTGTAAGTATATTAAATCTTTATTTTATATATTTCTGTGTCACTGAGAATTGTATTTTTGAAGGGTATTTTTTTGTTTGTTTGGTTGGATTTTTTTTTTAAGCAAAGTGGCTTGTGGATGATTTTTTTAGTAGAAAGATAAAAAGAAGGTGGGCTGTTGATTTGCACAATGTCGCCTTTTGATGCCCCAGGGAAAGAAGCCTCTTGAAAACATTGTGAGAAAAGGAGAAAATGCTGGTTACCAGCATTTTCTCCTTTTCCCACTATGTTTTTTACCCTATCAAAGAAAAATTGCACCATTTGAGCCACATAGAAATTATTGTCTGCAATTGCTTTCAGTTTGGACAAGGCTAAAATTTTGTCGTCTTGTAAAGGGTTAAATGTTTATCCAAGTAAATTTGTAAAAGATATATTATTTTTTCCCATGTTGTAATGACCCTGAGGAAGAATTCTTTTGAAAACATTGTTGGAAAAGGAGAAAATGCAGGTTATCTGCTTTTTTTTTTTTTTTATTTCCCACTCTGCTTTCTCCCCTTGTGAAGGCAAATTTCTATATTTGAGCCACATTTAGTCATCCAAAAAAAGCTTTCAATTTTGGCAAGTCCAAAATTTTGTTGTTTGGTACAGGGAAAAAACATTTTAGCAGTGTTAAAGATCAAGGTCTTGCATCTGCAAGGTTATTTTTATCCTCATGGTTATGTTGTGAAGATAAGGCAGCACATTCTGTGCTCTCTGATCTTCAACTACATTGTCTATAACAGGAACTTTTTCAGTGATGGGTATTTTGTGGGCTTAACATTATAATAATTATGGTGATTTTTAATCCTTTACCAAATGGAAAATTCTAGAGTTAAGTATTTAATATGGTTTAAAAGTTGGTTTTTTTTCCTATCTTGAAAGGGTAGGAACCATTGTGAGAAAAGAAAATTCTGGGTAACCAGCATTTCCTTCTTTTTAGAAAAAAAATCAGAAGTCTTCCTCCATAGACTTGTTAAAATGTGGGATCTTTTGGTAGAGGGTAACCAGCATTTTCTCCTTTTTCCACAATGTTTTCTCTCCTGTTGAAGAAATTAAGTACATTTGTACTACATTGAAATTTGTCGCCTGCAGATGCTCTCAATTAAGAACAGTCAAAAATTTTGTTGTATGGGAAAAAGTTAAGGAAAAACTTAATCATAGTAAGGTGTTGACTGTATACTTCCAGATTTCTCCAAACGAAGTGGCAGCTGTATACTTCCCCATTGTGCCTATCACCATTGGAATCATAGATATCAAGTTAGAAGCCCTGACAGTACTTATGTCTGATAGTGTCGTGAAGAAACTCCTGGTTGAGGTATGTTGCATATTAGATGTACCAATTGCATATGTTTAAGACCATTCCTGAATACAAGCAATTTGTACATGCACTACAATGTTTTTCACTTGTAATTACTCTTTACCAAAGGTCAACACAATTTAGACCTGTGTAAATTGAAAGCATTTACAGACGGCAAAGCAGAAGTTGATAAAATGATGAACTTGTTTTCGATAGCGTAGAAAACATTGTGGGAAAAGAAGAAAATGCTGGTAACCAGCATTTTCTCCTTTTGCCACAATGTTTTCAAAAGCCCTCCTTGTCATGGTCATTTAAACTGGGGATTGTATGGTAAAGTTGTTTGAATCCTTGAAACATGATGGTTATTCATATACTTCACATGGATGTTTTGAAAGTTGCAAGTATCTTAAACCTTTACCAAACTGTCCAGCAGTATCTCCTTTTTCTGCAATATTTTCTAGACTTTAAGAAACAAATCTTATTATTTGAACCACATTTGACTTTGTCCTTTGCAAATGCGTACAATTTGGATAAGTCTAAAGTTAATTTAGCCCATTTCAGTGACAAAAAACAATGAGATCATTTGAGTGTCATTTTATTTTCGTCTGCAAATGTTATTAATTTTGAGAAGTTTCCAGTTTTTTTCGTTTGATAGGGAGCTCAGGGAGTTACATAATTTAGGTTTCCTGGTCACAGACAAGATAAAATTTGTGGTGTTCAGTTGTGGTACATTTATTTTGTTAACCTTTTGCCAAACAATCCCATATATCTAAGCATTTCAGCAAGACAGCTTTTGTAAACATTGTGGTAAGCAGACGAGATTCTTTTAACAATTTCCTCCTTTTTGCACAACATTTTTTACTTTTTTAAAAACACATCCTGTCTGCAAAATGTCTTGTCCCCCTTAATGTCTGCAAATGCTATTGAATCTAAAACTTCGTTGTCATGTGAAGTTACATGTAGAGTTATACTATACAGATACATGGCTTGACATCTTTGTAGCTCTGACCTCAAAATAGCATCAAAGACTATTGGGATTAGTAATTCTTTCACTGAATTGATGTTAAATGAAATGTTTATATCACAAAATATCTATCATTCATTCACTGTTATGCCTGTACATGTAATTACTTAGGCCGAAGGCACACCAAGGGAATACAATCTTCCAGTTGTAATTGATTTGGAGAACAGGGGCACCTATACAGAGAAAGTAAAGGTAGAATTTCCACCAACAACAGTACGAGGGTCAGAGAGGGTGACATTTAAAGCCATAGGTAACTGAAACGATCTCAACTATTTATTCAAGTATGAAAACCCTCTTACATTGAAAAATATAGCTCAATGTATCCACTCGCTATTGAATAAATGGCACTTGCCAGTACTTCTCATTGTAGGGAAGATGGGTCTATCTTATGTGAAGACTTTCTTGGTATAATGCAATACCAAGATGCATTAAACCCCCTTTTCTGAGAGCATGGGCATGTGGCCTCTACTATTGAAGAAATGTTTGTCATTATCACTGTCAAGCAATGGGCAGTATTATCCAGTTGTTTCTCTCATTTTCCCTAACTGTGTTAACTCTTTCTCTACTAACACTGGAAATTCCCCTTTTTCCGAGTTCTAAAAATGGATTTCCATTGCTATTGAAAACAACTTTCATCATAGTTTAAAAAACAGGGTAGCAGACGGTGTAGATCCAAGATCAGACTGCACATTCTAGAATCTACACCATCCACAAAAGCTACTCAAGTGGTCATTAGTAGTGAAAGAATGAAAGATATCTAAACTGGTATGCTCTGTATTTTCTATAACTGTGATACACAACAGGCACAACTAACTGCTATTAGATGTGGTATGCACCAATCAGATAGAATGCCTTTAATTTGGAGGACATCCAAGCTGTACAAAAACTTTCATTTGTGACAAAAAGTATTTTGGCCAGGATCTATATTAAAATGATAAAAAAAATCTGTTGAGAGAAAAAATAAAAAATAATGTAATTTCATTTCTTGAATTCCCAAGTCTTGTATTGTCTCATTGGTTTTCTTCTCTGTACCGAGAAAATGCCCACTGAATTGTGCTCTACCTTTAGTTGTCACTCAGACTGATGATAATAGGCTACCAGTTTGTTTTAGAAGTTCTAATTAAGTGCATTGCTTGATCTTAATCCAGTTTTTTGAAATGTGTAGAAACAACACAATTCATAGCTGCTTAACCCTTTATCACAAAATGCCGATTTTAAACAACCCTGGGAAAGAAGCCTTTTGAAAACATTGGTTACCAGAATTGGTTACCAGCATTTTCTCTTTTTCCTACATTGTTTTCTACCCTATCAAAAAAAAATTACAAAATTTGAGCCAGATTGAAATTGTCCTCTGCAAATGCTTTCAGCTTGGACAAAGCTAAAATTTTGTCATCTGGTAAAGAATTAACCCTTTCGCAAACAAGCCCTGGTTTTCACGTGTCTGCAGTACAAGTCTTTTGAAAACACTGTGGGAAAAGGAGAAATTGCTCGTAACGAGCAATTTCTCCTTTTCCCACAGTGTTTTCTACCCTTTTTGAGAACTTTCTGCCATTTTCATCAAATTTAAAATTGTCGTCTGCAAACTCTTTCAATTTGGACCAGTCCAAAATTTGCCGTCTGGTAAAGGGTTAATAAACAACCGAAAATATGGAAAGGGTTGAAGATGCTTTTTCTCATGTCAGAGATTAATGCCACTTTCAACATTAAGTATCAGTTTCAATTTGGGATGACCAATGAATCCAAAAGTATGGTTAGGCTCTTGTATACAAATATGTAAGCAGAATTTTATTGTATCATCATTTCATCATGATTGTGTTTTTTTGCAAAAAACTCATTCAGAAATGAATAAAACATCAGGTTTTATGGATAGTTGGTGATGTGATTGTTTTCTTTTATGTAAACAGGAGACCTTATGGGTCCCACTTTGAAAGGCTTAGGCAAGCTTCTCAGCATGCCATATGGTTGTGGTGAGCAAAACATGCTGAAATTCGCACCCAATATTTTCATCGCTAAATATATGGAAGCTACAAATACCATCGACGAGAAAACAATGAAGGATGCCAAGAATTTTATGGAGAAAGGTAAAAAACAAGACAAGTTTTTCTCTGTTGAGGAAAAACCCTTCAGGACATTTACAAATTTGTAACTGTCTTTGCTGCTGATTATGTGAAATGCATTGCCATGACATAAAACTCATTATCTCCAAAGACAAATTTGTAGTCAATGACTTGAAACCATCCCTATATAATATAACCCTTAGAGCACCGAATAAACCTGTCTGACATTTTCATCCTAGAAACAAGACCCAAATTATTGTGATTTCATGGTTGCTTTTGTCTACAGTGATTCAGCAAAGCAGACAGTGTAGATCAAAGATCAGGCAGCACATCTTGTGCAGCCTGATCTTGATATAAACTGTCTGCAAACACAATTATAGTAGTGAAAGGCGCTTTATAGGTTAATACGTAAACCATTTCATTAAAATGTTGGCCAATTGACTAATTGGTTGCTTAATCGGACTGGTTGAATACGCGATCTGTCGATTGATTGATGTAAGAGTTCCCATGTTTGTTCAGTGATGATAATTAAGTTTTCCCTTCACAGATCTGTACTCTCACTACTGAAAATATCCCTTTCACTTATTCACTTATTTAGTATTTGATTATATACTGTTTGGAATTGTAAGTAGTACACTGAAAGAAATTGAATGACTAAATGCATGTATTTTAGAAGATGATTATATACAAAGTGTATGACTATAAACTATGTAGTTTTTGTCAATTGAATGATGTTCTGTTCTTTTCTGATAAGTAACATGACATACGGTTTCATATATTGAGAAGTGCAGTCGCTTGTTTTGAGCAATTCTTTTTTGCCATGGTGCTTTCCTGCAAGATAAAAGGAAAAGAAATCATTTGCAGAAGGTAGTTCATTAACCCTTTACCATGCAATCCTAACTTTTAATGACCCTGATGGAAAAGACTTTTGAATACATGTTGGGAAAAGGAGAAAATGCTGGACAATGCTTTATTCCAGTTCAAAGACAGGTACCATTTTTTGAGCTACACTGAATTTGTTGTCTTCAATTGCTTTTATTTTTAACAAGTCTAACATTTTGTCATGTGATAAAGGGCTAAATGGATGATATAAGTTTCTCATATGACATACTGCAACAACTAGTGTGTTTGATGGCTTTTCCATTATCATTCATTTCAATATTTGCTTGTGAAAAAAGGTACAAAATATGAGCTGTAATAATTCTTAATTTTCACCTGTAAGTGCTAGAATTGGTTGCTGTTCTTAGAATCTGACATCTTATCTTAGATCTATGCTGTCCGTGTCTTTAACATATATTCTAACAGAAGAAAAGCTTTGTAATTTCAACATAGGCATCTTCACTTACAGAGAATTTACATTTATTTAATCGTCACTGCAAAGCTTTATAATTAACTTTTAGTGTTTATTTTTGTCTATCCACTATCCTGTAGTGACATAGTCTCATCATGGTGAATCAGACATCGTTTCTTAACACAGGTTATCAGCGTGAGTTGACATACAGTCACCCTGATGGCTCTTACAGTGCTTTTGGTAGTCGAGACAAATCTGGCAGCACATGGCTTACTGCTTTTGTGGTTAAATCCTTCGTACAAGCTAAGCCGTACATCTTTATTGATGATGATGTTGTCATTAAAGCTGTTAACTGGCTTGTCAATCAACAGAATTCAATTGGGACCTTTAAAGAACCAGGCCGAGTCCTTCATAAAGAAATGCAGGTATGTAAAATGAATGCATGCAATCTGTTTACCAAACAACAACCCAAGGTAGGATTCCTTTAAAAAACCATGTGACAAAAGGGAAAAATGCTGTTAACCAGCATTTTTTCCTTTTTGTACAATGCTTCCAACCTTTTCAAACAAAATTCCTATCAATTGAGTCACATTTGATTTTTTGTCTGCAAACATTTTTAACTTAGATAGGAGTAAAATTCTACTATGTAGGAAAGAGTTCAACTAGTACTTTTCACCTTGTCTTTTAGACATACCAAGAAAAAGACACCAAGGGAAGATATTGGGAGGAAAGAAAAGGTGTCCTTTTCTATCAGAAAACTTTACAAGAAATAATGAAACAGTACTGCTGTACTGCAAAGGCGTTAAAACTGTTTTTTTTTTTATTCTTTGACTCTTTGCTTGATAATAGAATTTAAGACTTGTCCATATTGAAAGCAAATTAACTCTTAACAAGATGGTGAGAACCTGCTCAAGCTAAAAGCATTTTCAGACTACAAATTAGATCTGTGAAAGGATGGAAAACATTGGTGGAAAAGGAGATTGTGCTCTTAACCAGCATTTTCTCCTTTTCTCACTGTTTTCAAAAGACCTTTTTTTCACGAGGTTGTTAAACAAGGGATTGTGTGGTAAAGAGTTAAGTGTGGCTTTGGAATGAAATCAGTCTATGAAAAGGGAGAAAATATTGCAAGACCAGACTTTTGTTAAGGTTTTTGAAAACATTGTAGGGAAAGGAACCAGCATTTTATCCTCTCTCCAAAATGTTTTCTAATCTTTTTGTAGACAGATTTTATCATTTGAGGCACTTATAATTTGACATCCACAATTGCATCCAATTTTGACTAGTCTAAGATTTTGTTGTCTGTTAAAGACTTAACCCTTTACCACACAATTCTGAGTTTTAATGATCCTGAGAAAGAAAACTTTTGAGAATGTTGTGGGAAAAGGAGAAAATGCTGGTAACCAGGGTTTTGGGTTACATTTATTTTATCGTCTGCAAATGCTTTAAATTTAGACTGGCTAATATTTTGTCATTATAGGTAGAGTTAAAGGTACTACTATGATTATCATTTCAGGGTGGATCCACATCTGGCCAGGTAGCACTGACTTCATATGTGCTTATTTCCCTTTTGGAGGCAAAAGTCATAGAAGGGGTAAGATTTCACATTGATAAAGAATGACAGAATTTTAACCCTTATCCTGCTAAATAAGTTGAGTGAAACTTTCACGCTGATTATAAAAACCTGAATAATGCTATTTCAAATTCAATTTTTGGAGGAATATATCCCCTTATTGGGCAGTGTAGATCCAAGATTAGACTGCATGTTTTGTGCAGTCTGATCTTGATCTACACTGTCTGCAAAAGGTCAGGATCTGTATTCACCAACCATTCTTAAGAATGTTGTTAGTCCTATTCTTCAAAATTTTCTATAGTTGAAAGCAATACAACTTCAGGTTGGCTAAACCATTTGGTTTAGCCAATCAGAAGTTGTGTTACTTTCAAATGTAGAAAATCTTGCAGAATGAGACTAAGAATATTCTAAAGAATGGTTGGTGAATATGGACCCAGTGAGTTGTGGTTAGCAGCCTAAGGGTTAAGATGATTTTTTTTTTTATTTAAACCCTTGCAGTGCCATGGGTGAAAACAGGAGCTTTTGTCGCTGGTATAGATAGAGATCAGACTACACAGAAGTGCAGTCTGATCTTGGGTCTATACAACCTGCTTGTAAGATTTAAAAGCTTTCTGAGTTTCAGTTGATTGTTTTTTCAGTTGTAGAAACAGTTTGAGTTTATATAGTTGGGCTGAAAAAGTCAACTATGCTTATTTTACAAATGCAAGCAAGTGCAATACAAGTTGTATGATTTGTATTTAAAAAGTGCTAAAATTTGAATATCAAAGTGCAATCTAATGGGCTGTACAACAATGTGTATCAAGTAAATGTATAGATGCATTGTACAGTAATGTAGCAAACCACTGACCCCCAAGAAAAGGTCACTTTGCAGTAATGCTGTTAGAGGTTACATTTCCATGTTATATTACATGTATTTAACTCTTTACCAAACAACAAAAATTTTAGACTTTACCAAATTCAAAGCATTTGCAGACGACAAAATAAACGTGACTCCAAAATTGAAATTAGCTTTTCGAAGGATAGAAAACATTGTGGGAAAAGGAGAAAATGCTGGTTACCAGCATTTTCTCCTTTTCCCCAAATGTTTTCAAAAGGCCTCTTTCTCAGGGTCGTTAAAAGTTGGGATTGTGTGGTAAAGGGTTAACTCTTTACCAAACAGCAAGGAATGAGACTTGTCCACATTGATGGCATTTACAGACCATAACTTGAATGTAGCTGAAGTGATCAGATTTGGGTCCTTTAGGGTAGAAGACAATGTGGGAAAAGGAGAAAATGCTGGGTGCCATTATGTCTTCCTTTTTCCACCGTTTCTGAAGCATTCCTATTCAGGGTCAATGAAACTCAGGATTCTGTGGTAAATGGTAAACTTGCAGTTATGCTGTCAGAGTTTACATTTGCATGTTACATTTTACATGTGTTTGAAAGATGTCAATGGTTTTGTTCTGACAGGTTTCCAGTACAATACAGACAGCAGCAGATAAGGCTCAAGCATACCTTGAAAGTCAGATAGCGGGCTTAAACAATGTGTATGATCTGGCTATAGTGACATATGCCCTACAACTGGCTGGTAGCACTAGAGTTGATGAAGTTATGAATAAGTTAAATGCAAAAGCAATCATCCAAGGTAAATGGTAGCTTTTTTTTCCCGATATACAAATATAATGTTCAGAGCATTACCAGTTAACAGCAGTTGATAACAGTGTAGGCAAAGGTGTAGTAATTTGTAAAAAACAGTTGTTCATTTTCTTCCATGTCATTAGGAAGAAACATCTGCATACCTGTAGAAACAAAAGTAAACATACTGTGGTACTTGATGTAAGGTATACATAATGAGGAATTCGTGGGAAACATTGAGCACATGGATTGATTGATGACAATACACATTATTCAGCAGAGATAACTTGCATTCATTTGTCATAAAGTTTTAATTCTTTACCATACAATCATAAATTTTAAAGACCTTGAAGAAAAAGCCTTTTTCCACAATGTTTTTGAGTCATGTTTATTTTGTCATCTGCAAAATTTGAACTAGTCTAAAATTTAGTTGCTTGGTAAAGAATTAAGATGAAGATTTGCATGAAAGACATGGCAGTTGTAAATGTCTGTGCCTGCTTGGTACTCCATTTGCTGTCAGATAGGGAGAAACAAACAAGGGATAGACAGGTACCATAGACAGTAAAAAAGTATTACACAAGGAAACCATATTGTCTAGATGAAATAGTTACAGCTGATGAAATGTCTATATACCATTAGGCTTAGTCTAGAAGTAAGGTTTGGATTGCTACTGAGGACAAAATAACTGTCATTGCTTGCCAAACTGAGGCCATGAAATGCAATTTTTAATACAAGCAAATTTCGCTGAGAAAGGCTTTCAGAAAGTCTTGATCTTCAGATCCCAGTTTCCAAAGGTAGGTCTGTGACTTAAAGATTTTACAGAGAGAGCATGCTCATATAAGTTATAGAATTCTATGAGAAGTGGAGATCTCCCGCAAGCATGCACATCATCAAGTTACGCACCTGCACATATAAATACTCCAGAGTGAACAAGTTTCTGGCAGAATGTTGGCCAAATGTTTTATCCCCCGTACTTCTAGGACCTCTCTCCATTTTACATTCTGGTTGTTTTTCCAGCTATAGAAAATGCTTGCAGGATGCTGGTTGGACTCAGAATGGAGGTACATGTAAAGGTGATGAGATCTATCGGTGTGTTCCACACATGAAAATGAGTAATGTGCAGCCTACAAGAACTGGGTAGATTGACATAAAATGTGTCTGGAGGCAGATGGGGCAGACTCTGAAGGGCTCTTAAGTAACCTTTTACAAAACAATCCTGAGTTTTGATGACCCTGAAGAAGAAGCCTTTTGAAAACATTGTGGTAAAAGGAGAAAATTCTGGTTACCAGCATTTTCTCCTTTTCCCCACAATGTTTTTTACCCTATCAAGAAACCATTATTTGAACTACATTTAATTTGTTGCTTGCAAATGCTTTCAATTTGATAAAGTCTAAAATTCTGTCATTTGGTAAAGAGTTAAACAACCACCCTCTTCGATGAACCTAACAAATGTCCCTTGCATTGGAACTTTTGTTTACCTTTGCTATTTATTTCCACAATTTTTATCTTCAGGAGGTACTAAACACTGGGAAAAAGTAGGTGCTTCTGGAAGCGGATCAAGCAGAAAAGGAAAAGCACTGAATATTGAACTTACAGCATATGTGCTGCTTGCTCTGGCAGAAAGACAGGACAGGGTTGAAGGGATTAAAGTCTTAAAATGGCTGACCAAGCAGAGGAATCCTAATGGTGGATTTTCATCCACCCAGGTAATGCACATGTCTGTTATATCACTATTTGTTTTTTTAGTGATTTCCTCATGAAATGCTGGTTAACCCTTAAGCTGCTGATCGCGACCCACTGACCTTTTGCGGACAGTGTAGATCAAGATCAGACTGCACAGAATGTGCAGTCTGATCTTTGATCTACACAGTCAGATACAGTATTTTCTTTCCGGTGAAATCAACTTCGAAACTGCAATGTTTGGGTTTTTAGTATTGAGTCGAAATTTGGGTTTCATTTATTCAGCAGCTTAGGTGTTAAAATGCAGACATCAACATGTACCAGTGTATGAAACACTATTTCTCTTCCTCCTGTAATAAATTTGGGGTGGGCAACTCTGGAAATATCATTGAAATTGAAAATAATTGTCATGCATCAGAGTTTAACCCTTTACCAAACAAGCCAATGTTTTAGCCACCCAGAAGAAGAAGTCCTTTGAAAAGATTGTGGGAAAAGAAGAAAATGCTGGTGACCCTCTACTCTCTCAAAAACAAATCCCATCATCGATCCAAACTTAGTTTGACATCTGCAAATCTTTCAATATGGATGAGTCATAGATTTTTTTCATCTGGTAAATAATGAATACATATGAGCCATGCTCTGTGAAAAGGAGGTTTAATGCATATGCAAAAAGTATTGACCTGTGTCAACATGTGCTGTTTGCAAATTTTCTTCATGTCCAAGTGCCATGCTACCTCATGATTCAGTCAGTTGTTGGGCAAAATGGATTTTATGGATCCATAATTGTGGTGACTTGCTTGTTTTTTATGCATCATGGATGTGTTAAACCCCCTTTTGCTAGAGCTTGACTCAAATGTTAGGCAAATGGTAAATAAATGCATACATGTACCAGAAGATTGTCCTCTTTCAATGATACTTTCAAAAATTGTCTAGTGGAATTTCTTATTGTAAGCAGTTTCACTACTAAATGACAAAAATTTAACCACTTCCAATTTAAAAGCAAACTGCAGACAGCAAATTAAAAGTGGCTTGAATGATGGAAACTTTTTTGGAAGGTTAGAGAGCATTGTGGGAAAAGGAAAAAATGCATCTTGCTGGCATTTTCTCTTTTTCCCTCAATTTTTTCAAAAGGCTTCTTTCTTAGGGTTATTAGAACTTGGAACCGTAAGGTAAAGGATTAAAGTAAATGGTCCTTGTCTGACAAAGTTTTTAGATATTGTCAACTACTGCGTAGTTTAACTCTTTATCAGGCAAAAATGTTTTGGACTCTTCCAAAATAAAGACATTTGCAGATGACAAAGTAAATATGGCTCAGACATGGAAATCATGTATGAAAAGGTAGAAAACATTGTGGGGAAAAAGGAGAAAATGCTGGTTACCAGCATTTTCTCCTTTTTCCCCACAATGTTTTCAAAACACTTTTTCCTCAGGGTCGTTTCCATATGATTTTTGGCTAAAGGGTTAAAGTTGTTTTCGTTCTGTGATTGACAAATTACCATACTTTTATTATTTTAGGACACTGTTGTAGCCCTCCAAGGTCTTGCAGAAATGGCAGCATTGGTATATCGTCCAGTGGTCAATTTAGACATAACAGTAACAGGGACTGGGTTCACACAAACGCTGAGAATTGACAATACCAATGCTCAGGTTCTGCAGCGGAGAGATGTAAGCATCAATTAATCCTTTACCTAACAATCCTGCTAACCAGCAGTTTCTCCTTTTCTCATTATGTTTTCAGCCCTTCCCAAAACATATTTCAGTATTTTAGTCACATTTATTTTGTCATTTGCAAATGATTTCACTTTGGACAAATCTAAAATTTTATCATTTGGTACAGAGTTAACTTTTTACCAAACAACAAAATTTTCGACACATCCGAATTGACAGCATTTGGAGAATGCAAACCAAATATTGCTAAAATGATGGACTTTGTCCTTGAATGTTTTGAAAAGCCTTCTCTTTTAGAATGGTTAAGACAATGGATCACCTGGATAAAGGTTAACCCAGTATTTGTTATACAACCTTGAGGAAAATGACTTGAAAACATTGTGGGAAAAGGAGAATGATGGTAATCACTCTTTTACTGGCAAAGCCTAATCATTTAGCTACATTAAATGTTTTGACTGCAGTTATTTTAAAGGACATTAAACCAGTTCTTGACCAAAAATTGTTTGGGGGGAGAAAGATGATGGTGTTTAACCCTTTACCACACAATCCCGACTTTTAACGGCCCTGGGGAAGAAGCCTTTTGAAAACATTGTGGGAAAAGGAGAAAATGCTGGTAACCAGCATTTTCTCCTTTTCTCACAATGTTTTCTACTCTTCCCAAAACAAATTTCAATTTTTCAATCACATTTACAATGTTGTCTGCAAATGCTTTCAATATTTGGACTAGTCTAACATTTTGTCGTTTGGTAAAGTGTTAAGGAAAAATCATAACGAATAACTGTTCACCCTTAGTTTAGAAAAGAAAATGCTGAAAAAAAAGTGACTTCAGTGAGACTCAAACCACAAGCTTGGAAACTGTAGACTGCCTCAATATCAATCCCTCGTTATGCAATAACAGCTATGCATTTATCAACAGAATAGAAAATTTTACATGAAAAATATATATAAAAAAAAAAGACCTCAGCAGTTACTCATGTCTTTTTGTCTCTGTACTAATTTTCAAGCCATCTTTGGACGCAATTGAAAATTGGAAGTCTTTGTAAAGATTATGGAAACAATTTTTCCAAGGATTGATGGTTATCATTGTTGCTTACCACTGAACAATTTTTCCAAGGATTGATGGTTATCATTGTTGCTTACCACTGAATATTGGTCGATAATGTTTATATCTACATATAACAATTGGTGTAAAAGCAAAAGTTGACATGTTCTGGGCATCCTTATCCTATATCTACCCTGTATACAAACTACATAGTTTACCCTTAACCTGCTAAGTGATTTAAATCAAACTTTCAAGCCGATTGTAAAACCAAAAATGTTGGTATTTTAAAGTTATGGGAGTTGGGGAAATACCTTCCTATTGGACTGTGTAGATCCAAGATCAGACTGCACTTTCTCTGCAGTCTGATCTTGATCTACACTGTCCACAAAAGGTCTGTGACTCGCGCTTAGCAATGTAAGGGGTTTATTGTCAGAGCATTCTAAACCTGAACACTTTATCTACAGTGTTTCTGCCAGTTGTGCTAGTTGGTCATTTATCTAAAAACTGGTTAAACCTTTAACTCTTTACCACATGAGAAAAGTTTAGACTGGTCCAAATTGAAAACAATTGCAGACAATAATTTAAATGTGACTCAAATAATGGAAGTTGTCTTAGATAGGGTAAAAAACATTGTGGGAAAAGGAGAAAATGCTGGTTACCAGCATTTTCTCCTTTTCTCACAATGTTTTCAAAAGGTGTCTTCCTCAGGGTCATAAAAAGTGGGGATTGTGTGGTAAAGGTTAACATATGATCTCATGTTTTAATGACGCTGATGGAATGGGCTTTAAAAAACATTGTGGGAAAAAAGAGAAAATGCAGGTTCATTTTCACCTTTTCCCACAATGTTTACGACCCTTTTTAAAGACAGATCCCGTCTTTTGAGCCACATTAAATTCGTGGTCTGCAAATGCATTTAGTTTGGATGAGTTAAAATTTTTGTCATTTGTTAAAGAGGTAATTTTACTTTCTTAAACAAATTTGCAGCAATTTAATTCAAAAGATCTGTTCAAGTTATATCATAGTCAATATTAGAGCGACAAGTTATTGGTAATTGAATTTAAAAAGTGTGATCTTTATTTTTAGCTCACCTGATCACAAAGAGCTCAAGGTGAGCTTTTGTGATTGTACTGTGTCTGGCATCTGTGTGGTCATCAGCAATTACCTGGTGTGCACTCTAGAGGCCACATTTTCAGTCTGATACTTATTAAAAGCAATCAGAATGTTTGTCTTAATGATATCTAGAGAAGGTTTGAGAACTTGATCACATTGGGTCAAAAAGTAGGTCACTGGAACAAATATTAGAAAAACCATGTGTGTACTGTAGAGGCCACATTTTGGGTCTGATACTCATGAAAAGTGGTCAGAATATTTGTCTTAATGATATCTAGTACTTGTTGAGAATTAGATTACCTTGGGTCAAAAAGTAGGTCACTAAAATTAATGTGTTTTTCATCATCACAACTAAGATCTTTTCAACTTTATAAATTCTAGATGACTTTACTCAGGTGAGCATTTTAGGGCCAATGGCCCTCTTGTTAAGTTTGCCTTTATAGACTCTACTTCTTTGTCCTTTTTGCTTTATGATTTTATTACATTTTATTACAAGTGAAATAGAATGATTTGTTTTTGTTTTTAAACAGTTGCCTAGCAATGTTGGTGAGGTGACAGTGACAGCAACAGGCCAAGGGTTTGCGCTGGTACAGGTATGAAGCCCAGTATTGTAATACATGTCTTATGTAATTGATTTTCCCTTGATGTAAAAGAATTTTCTTAACCATTTACCACACAATCTTGTGTTTTAAAGACCTTCAAGAAGAAGGCTTATCAAAACAATGTGGAAAAAGGAGAAAATGCTGGCAACCAGCATTTTCTCCTTTTGCCATCATGTTTTCTATCCTATGATAGACAAATTTCATACCATGAGTTACATTTAATTTGTCTGCAAATGCTTTCAATTTGGACAATTCTAAAATTTTGTTGTTTGGTAAAGAGTTAATTTGTTATATCAGGACTTTTGTAATTTAAACTGAAATAGTCTATTTCATTCTCAACCCTCTTCCAAACAACCCACAATTTAACGACCCTGAGTGGAAAGACTCTTGAAAGATTTTCTCCATTTCCACAATGTTTTCTAACCTTTCAAAGACTAATGCCGTTATTTTGGCGACATTTAATTTGACACCTGCAGATGCTTTCAATATGGACTAGTCTTAAACTTTGTCGTTTGGTAAAAAGTTGAGAGTTGACCACATGACAAAATTTTAGACTTCTCATAATTCAAAGCATTTACAGACAACAAATTAAAGGTGGCTTAAATGATGGAACTTGCATTTGATTGAGTGGAAAACATTACAGGAAAAGGAGAAAATGCTGGTTACCAGCATTTTCTCCTTTTCCTGCAATGTTTTCAAAGCTTTCAAGGGTTCTTAAAAGTCAGGATTGTGTGATAAAGGGTGAAGACTTGACATACCTTTACAAATATAGCTTTTTATATCTTCCTAGCGCCTTATGCTATATTGGAAAAGTAGCAATTACTTCTTTTTCCAAATTTTTTTGGATACTCTGTGCAAAATTTGTTATTTTCCTTTGCATCAAACTAATGTACTGGAGTAGATTTAATCTTGTACGAAACAATCCTGTGTTTTCACCCTTTACCACACAATCCTGACTTTTAATAACCTTGAGAAAGAAGACTTGAAAACACTGGGGGAAAAGAAGAAAACGCTGATAACCAGCATTTCTTATTTTCCCACAATGCTTTCAACTCTATCTTAGACAACATCCACAATTTGAGCCACATTTAATTTGTCGTCTGCAAATGTTTTCAAATTTGATATGTCTAACATTTTGCTTTATGGTAAAGGGTTTATAGCCTTAAACCCCCCTCTCCATTTCCAAGGTAGAAGGCTCTTGAAAACTGGAAAAAAGGGTAAAATGTGGTAACTAGCTTTTTCTCCTTTCCTGAAAATGTCTCCTAACTTTCAGTTAGGGTACCAGTTACTTAACCCTTTACCACATGATCCCAAGTTTTAACAACCCTGAAAGAGAAGGCCTTTGAAAACATTGTGGGAAAAGGAGAAAATGGTGTTAACCAGTTTCTACCCTATCAAATACAACACTCACTATTTCAGCTGCATCTAATTTGTCGTCTGCAAATGCTTTCAATTTGGTCCAGTCCAAAATTTTTTGTTAAATGTGATTCAAATGACAAGGTTTGCCTTTGAAATGGTAGAAAAAATTGTGGGAAAAGGTGAAAATGCTATTTTACACCACTTTCCAACAATGTTTTCGAAAATCCCTTCATCATGGTCATTAAAACTCAGGATTGTGTGGTAAAGGGTTAAGGCACATCTCAGTTTTCATCTGCAAATGCTTTCAATTTGGACCTGTCTCAAATTCTGTCATCTGGTAAAAAATTAACCCTTTCCCAAATGACAAATTTCAGACTCTGTCAAATTCAAAACATCTGCAGACAGTAAATTTAAAATTGGCACAAATGAGTTTAAGGTCTCTGATAGGGTAGAAAACATTGGGGGAAAAGGAAAAAATGATGCTTACCAGCATTTTCTCTTTTTCCCACAGTGTTCTCAGAAGCCTTCTTTCCCAGGGTCACGAAAACCTGGGATTGTTTAGTAAAATGTTAACCGTTAACACGCCTTTCACGACTATAGTTGCATTTGCGGCCAGTGCAGCCTGATCTTTGATCTACACTGTCCGCTTTGCTGAATCACTGTGGGCAAAAGCAACCATGAAATTGCAATTATTTGGGTCGTATTTCTAGGATGAAAATGTCTGGTGGGTTTATTCGGCACTCTATGGGTTAATAGATTTCAGTAGATCTGAAAATGCTCTAATAATCTCCCCATCTGACAGATCCTAAAATGAGATTTATGACAAGAGAGTCATTTGCATTTCCCTGTATGTGTGGGGGGACATTTTTTATGTCAGAAATGGATGTGCAATGAATGGTACAATAATGAACAGAATGATGACATTTGGCTATTTATGCAATGAACATATGCTATTTATGTAATGAACAGATATGTAAAGAGATATAAAAACATGCAAATGTCAGAATCTGTCTGTTTTTCTGTTGGTCACATTATTTTTTAGAGTTGTCTGCTGCAAGAAAAAATGATGGTCTACATTAAGTTATTGTAAGTTAATACTTATTTGCCCTTTATCAAACAATCCAGGATTTTAGCGACCTTGAGAAAGAAAGCTTTTTGAGAAAAATGCAGAAAAAGGAGAAAATGCAAGTAACAAACATTTTCTTCCTTTTCTACAATGTTTTCTGCCTTTTACATTTGAATTGTTGTCTGCAAATGCTTTCCGTTCAGGGAAATTTAATTATTAATACATTTATGAATTAATACTGAATTTGTTAACCCTTAAGCTGCTAATCGCGACCCACTGACCTTTTGCGGACAGTGTAGATCAAGATCAGACTGCACAGAATGTGCAGTCTGATCTTTGATCTACACTCTCCGATACAGTATTTTCTTTCCGGTGAAATCAACTTTGAAACCGAAATGTTTGGGCTTTTAGTATTGAGTCGAAATTTGGGTTTCATTTATTCAGCAGCTTAAGAGTTAATCTTTTTTTTACTTGTAGATTGGTGTCTTCTATAATGTGAAATCAGACGACCAGAGGGATAGTTTCATGCTGAAAACATTTTTACCTCGGCAAACAATGAGAGACTTTGACATTAGAGTCTGTGCAAGGTGATTATACAAACCTTTGGCTATTCTCAGCATTTTCTCCTTTTCCCACAATGTTTTCTACCCTTTTATAAACATATTTTCATGTTTAAGTCATGTTTATTTTATTGTCTGCAATTGCTTTCAATTTACAAAACTGCAAAATTTTGTCATTTGGTAAAAAGTATATATCTCTACAATGATTGTGAAACAAATTCTTACAACTTATATTAATTACTCTGAAAACCTAAACCAGCACTCTCACCGTGACGTGTGTAGTTCCAAGGTCTGACTCCACTACAGTCTAGCTCAACACCACTGTTGCCCACTATAACTATAGAAAGTTTGGGGATATAAGGGAATCAGATTGTCTTTTTGTCTGTTTAAAGACCCGATTTTGTGTCTCCATATGCTCCTACTGTTTTCAAGCAATTTGGCTGTATTTCTAATGGCAGTCATCCTACCATGTAAAGTGTGCACCTGTTATTTTCAACCTGATCTGTTAGCATACTATGGGAGTTATGGCCCTTTCAATTTTTGTTCATGTCCAGTGACAAGGCCACAAGTGGGTGGTAATTGTCAACCTTTAACTGTTGTGGTTTCTTTTGTAGTCTGATTCTGAACAGCATAATTTTTATAAGGATAATTTTGCTAAACCAACTCTGCTGTCTTAGTTTTTTTTTTTTTTTTTTAAAGTTGCCAAATAAGTGAGTCATGCTCTGGCAAAAGGGGGTTTAATGCATCTCCATGATGTGTGATACCTATAAACCCATCACATAATTGTGGATCCATAAGCCACTTTTTTTTAACAACTGACTTTATCATAAGGTACGAGGACTGTTAAAAAAATCTGCAGAAAAGTGCTGTCATTCTCTCAAATATTTGTATACATATTGTAGACAAAATAATTTTGTATCGACAGCATAAATTTCATGTCAAAAACTTTAAAAGATATGGTAGTTATGGCAACGTCATCGCTCAAATATCAGCCCAACGTCATCAAGCATCAATTTTACGTCCTGTTATTTGCACTGGTTTCTTTCACATTATGTCTATGTGAGACAACTGTGTAAAGAATTTCATCTTTCCTCATGGTAGATTGTTCCTTTGTTTCAGGTTCATATAGGCTTATCCATGTTTCATCAATAGTAACAATATGATTTAGGAAGTCCTCCCCTTCTTGTTCAAATCGCTGAACAAAGCGCTGACACAATTCCACCCGCTTCTCCTTTTGAATGTCCAACAATATTTTTTGGCATCCACCTAGCGTACGGTCTCTGCATATTGAAAGTATCATACATAATGTGACGAACAATCCCAACACTACAGTCCACTCGCTCACTTATTTCTCTTACGATAATGCGTCTGTCCTTGTCCAGAAGTTCCATGATTTCCTGTTCTCAACGTTGTATTATCGATGTAGACCATTTACTTCTCTGGTCATCTATCACACTTTCATGACAGTCTTCATAACACACATTCAATTTGTAAAAAGCCATTTTCTTCATCGCTGAATTGCCGTATGCTTTCATTAACATTTCCATTGTTCCTCTTCTCGATTTTCTGCTTAAAGCACAAAATTTAATGTTCGATATTCATTTTGACGGATGTGAATAAACAATATGGCTGACAAACACTCAACTGACGTCAGATGTTAAGGTGACTTCATGAAAAGTCATGCTAGGAGTTGGTACCAAATTGTGACAAAATTTGGTGAAGATTTCTGATCAGACGCAAAAGATACATGCCATTTTCCGAATAGTAAATTGCTTTCATTTTATTGCATTTTTGGCCAAATTTTGGATCATGACTTTGCCATATCTACCATATCTTTATAGGATGTTGAAATATTAACTTGAAAATGAAACTTTCAATACAGTATTAATTTGTCTACAATATGTATCAATTTCACTGTATTCAAGCAATATTTGAGAGGATTACAGTACTTTTCCATGTATTTTCTTAACACCCCTCATAAAATAGTCCTTTGACATACAGAAAATCAACCAATAGTGAAAAGTTTCGGCCCATACGCGATACTTTTCGCAGATGCATTAAGCCCCCTTTTCACAGAGCATGGATCAAATAGATTTTACTTTTCTACTACTACAAATACAGTTATGCTGCAAGATGAAGCAATCGTTCAGTCTTAATCTAGAACACAGTAGTGGACAGTGTAGATCAGTCTGTACATTCTGTGCAGAGTTAAACCTTATATCATTTTAATTATCACAATTTTACAAGAACGTTAGGAAAAGTGTTTGCTGCCAGGTTGTTAGTGAATGAGATTGTGTTTTACAGCTATCTGAAGGAAGGTTCTAGCTCAATGGCAGTGATAGAGATTGGCAGTCCATCTGGGTTTGTGCCAGAAGTTCCAACAGTCATATCAGAACCCAAGGAAAAAAAGACAGAAACTGAAGCTAGGAAAATTATCCTATACTATGATGAGGTAACTATGAAACCTTTCTTTAACTCTTTACTAGACAAGGAAATTTTGTGACTTCAATGATGGAATATATCTTTGAGAAGATGGAAAACATTATACTGGAAGAAGAAAAAATGCTGGAAACCAGCTCACTCAAACTGAAGGTACATTTACCAAGAATGACTGATAAGACATTGCAACAATAACATTTAAAAGATTTTTAACATGTGTTATCTGTATTTCTGAATTTCTTTCGGACTAAATTACATACTGGTAATGCCATGGCACATACAAGTATTAACCCTTCACTGCTCAATCACGAGTTTTAACAACCCTGAGGAAGAAGCCTTTTGAAAACCTCTGTGGGAAAAGGAGAAAATGCTGGCAACCAGCATTTTCTTCTTTTCCCACAGTGTTTTCTATCCTATCAAAGACAAATTTCATAATTTGAGCTATATTTAAATTGTCATCTGCAGATGACTTTAATTTGGACATGTCTATATGTATACAACGCAATACACTATCATAATGATTTTTACAGATTACCTCACAAGATACATGTGTAACTGTGACGATGCAGAGAGTTGGTATGGTTGCTGGTGTGATGCCTGTACCAATCAGAGTTTATGATTATTATGAACCAAGTAAGTAGACCCAGTCTGAATAGTATGAGAGTAGTTCTTCTCAATAAAATGTTGGAACAAATCCCTCTTCACCAAACAATCCATATACTTGACACATAATTGACCCTTCACATTTCCTTTGTCATCTGTATTGATCTCTAAAATTCACATGTATGTAAATCTGTTTTGTCGGGAAAGCTGATTCATCAAAATAGGAACGGTAAATCTTATTTTTATTTGCCAGAGTACTCGATTATTGATAGTACGAATCGATAATTGGAAGTTCCATTGAGTACTCGGATGCTTGAGTACTTGTTACCATTCCTAGTAAAAAAGGTTGCAAAGCTTCTGTCAGAAAAACAGATTGAATATTGTACTTTACAAATCCAAGATCAGATTGTACTGTCAGTGCAGTCTGATCATGAACTGAATTATCTGCAAAAGCTACTAAACTAGTAAGTTAACATATACATGTAGTAAGTATGTTACTGAACAATTCTTGATTTACCCTTTTTTCTATCCTTATTCTGGCAAGTCCCATAGCTCAATGGGTAATTTCCTGGATATAATGTCAAGCTTGGCCAATTTCTTTTCAAGGATTGATGATAGCAATTGTGACAGGATTCAACAAAGCATGGATAGGTGCAGTTGCTGCTGCAAAGTAACTGAATAGTGGTTTAAAACAGTGTTAAGCACCATACAAGCAAACATACTATCCTTGTTGTTTCTGTTTTGTTTCAACAGGTAACCAGGTAACAGATTTCTATGTGCCAGAGGCGATCAAGAATTCCGACATCTGTGATATGTGTGGGGAAGAGTGTATGTTCTGTAAACAAGCCTAAGATACTAAAAAATATTACTGAAATAACTACTGTAATATACAGATGTATTGTAACTTGTGTTTATTAAACCTTTACCATACAATAAAATTCTAGAATGGTCAAAATTGAAAGCATTTGCAGACACAAATGCGGCTGAAATGATAGAAGTAGTCTTTGAAAAGACAGAAAACATTGTGGGAATAGGAGAAAATGCTGGTTACCAGCATTTTCTCCTTTTCCCTCAATGTTTTCAAAAAGCTTTTTTGTGGTGGTAGGAGCACAGGATTGCTTCATAAAATATATCAAGCAAGCAAATTCTATAATGTAAAGTTCCAAATTCTGAGTTTTCATTACAATTATGTCTGAGTTAAACAGCAACTTGTCTTCAAAGGCCAGTCTGTTTCTATCACAGGTTTGACTTTGTTGTTGTGAATATGTATACTACCTGGGATAGTATTCTAAAATGTTTAATCTGCATAATAGTCAGTTATAAATTAATTTTTTGCTGTGGCCGAAAATTTTAACCCTTATTTGCCAGCTGTTTTAACCCTTTACCAGATGACAAAATCTTAGCCTCATCCAAATTGAAAGCATTTGCAGACGAAAATTTCAGTGTGGCTCAAATGGTGTAATTTCTCTTTGATAGGGTAGAAAACATAGTGGGAAAAGGAGAAAATCTGGTTACCAGCATTTTCTCCTTTTCCAACAATGTTTTCAAAAGACTTCTTTCCCAGGGGCGTTAAAAGGCGGCATTGCGCAGGAAAGGGTTAAGACCCACCAAAAATCCATGATAAATTACACAAAGATGAAACATTTGATAGAAAAGAGAAATCAGGGTTACAGCTTTATGAAAAATGTTTTGGAAAAAGATACTGTTGCTTGTTGCAAGCAACCACTCTTTCTTTAAGACTTTTTTGGAGCTGTCAATTGCAGACTTGTAAAAGTTATTTATTTACAGAAATGGGTTAACTTTACCCTTATAAAGCTAAATAAACCCTTTACCAAACAATTCTGTTTTTAATGACCCAGAGGAAGAATTCTTTTTCTTTTTCCACAATGTTTTCAATCCTTTCTGATACAAATTTCATCATTTGGGCTTTATCTAATTTGTTGTATGCAAATGCTTCCAATTTGGACAAGTGGAAAATTGTTTAGTCTGGTAAAGATCAACCGTGACAAATACATGCATCTCTTTACCTGACAACAAGATATTAGACCTCCAAATTCAGCTTGGCTCACATGATATGAATTGCTTTTGAAAGGTTAAAAATCATCGCGAGAAAAGTAAAAATGCTGGTTGTGAACAAATTTCTCATTTTTCTCGCAGTGTTTTCCAAAGCTTTCTTGCTCAGGGTCGTTGAAACTCGGGGTTGTGTAGTAAAGAGTTAAATGTCGAAAGAAGCCATTATGTCATACAGAAGAATGAAAATGCAAGGACATTTCTAATGCAAGTATTAAAGTGTTATTATCGGTGTAATCGCATTCCTTAAAGCTGTTTTGGGCTAATTTACAGTATTCTTTCCCCGATCTTTCTAATGTGCTTTGTGAATTAAAAAGGTAAAGTTCCGTATGGAAGTAACCTGCCACGGCGGAAAAAAACACTGTCTGTCTTTTTAACTCTTTACCGTGCGACCAAATCCTAGACTTGTCAGAATCCAAAGCAATGCTGTCGACTAATCAGATGTTCAAAATAGTAAGATTTGCTTTGGGAATGGAGCAAACATTGTGGTAAAAGCTTTTTCTCCTTTTCCCCCTATGGTTTCAAAAGGCCTCGTTTTCAGGCTTGTTGAATCTCAAAATAAAACCCGAGATAGATTAATTTCACATTTTTTTTTTTCTTGGAGGGGGCTGGGGGCAGAACATCTCTCACTGTTGCTGACAATATCGATCTATGATCAGACTAGATGTTTGGTGCAGTCTGAATTTTATCATAAATGGCTCCGGAGCTTTGTAAATGGCATTCTAGAGCTATAAGGGTTTTACACGCTAAACACAAATAGGTAAAACAAACTTATCTGTTTATAAATTTGCAAAACATTCCTCAATTTGATTGAAAAGATCAAGTCAAGTATTCAGCTTCAGTTTCTTAGTTAAAAATTTATCACTCTTGATCATGTTTTCAACTTTTTGATTTTCGTATATTGCCTTGTAGCTTTGTAATTCTGTAAGATCATGTGCTGATATATTGCTATATATTCTGTATTGTTGCCATTGATAACTGCTATATTGCCACTCGGGTCTGAGACCTTCTGGATTTTAAAATAAGTAAACTTGAAAGCTTGAAACTTGTTTTTGATAAAGACCAAGATATCGAGAGTGGTAAGTCATAATCGAATCGTATTTTTAGCTCACCTGAGCACAAAGTGCTCATGGTGAGCTATTGTGATCGTGCTGTGTCCGGCGTCCGTCGTGCGTCGTCCGTCGTGCGTCGTCAACTTTTTACCTTGTGTACGCTTTAGAGGCCACATTTTCAGTCCAATCCTCATGAAACTTGGTCAGAATGTTTGTCTTGATAAAATCTCTGACGAGTTTGAAATTGGGTCATGTGGGGTCAAAAACTAGGTCACTAGGTCAAATCTTAGAAAAACCTTGTGTACGCTCTAGAGGCCACATTTTCAGTCCAATCCTCATGAAACTTGGTCAGAATGTTTGTCTTGATAAAATCTCGCACGAGTTTGAAATTGAGTCATGTTGGGTCAAAAACTAGGTCACTAGGTCAAATCTTCGAAAAACCTTGTGTACGCTCTAAAGGCCGCATTTTGAGTCAGATACTTGTCAAATTTAGTCAGAAAGTTTGTCTCGATAAAATCTCGGCCACATTTTCAGTCAGATACTCGTGTAACTTGGTCAGAATGTTTGTCTGGATAAAATCTGGGACGAGTTTGAAATTGGGTCATGTGGAGTCAAAAACTAGGTCACTAGGTCAAATCTTCGAAAAACCTTGTGTGTGCTCTAGAGGCCACATTTTCAGTCCAATCCTCAAGAAACTTGGTCAGAATGTTTGTCTTGATAAAATCTGGGACGAGTTCGAAATTGGGTCATGTTGGGTCAAAAACTAGGTCTCTAGGTCAAATCTTCGAAAAACTTTGTGTGCGCTCTAGAGGCCACATTTTCAGTCAGATACTTGTAAAATTTGGTCAGAATGTTTGTCTTGATAAAATCTGAGACGAGTTTGAAATTGGGTCATGTGGAGTCAAAAACTAGGTCACTAGGTCAAATCTTAGAAAAACCTTGTGTACGCTCTAGAGGCTACATTTTCAGTTGGATCCTCATGAAACTTGGTCAGAATGTGCGTCTTGATGAAATCTGGGACAAGTTCGAAATTGGGTCTTGTGGAGTCAAAAACTAAGTCACTAGGTCAAATCTTTGAAAAAACTTTTGTGTGCTCTAGAGGCCACATTTTCAGTCAGATACTTGTCAAATTTGGTCAGAATATTTGTCTTGATAAAATCTCGGACGAGCTCGAAATTGGGTCATGTGGGGTTAAAAACTAGGTCACTAGGTCAAATCTTCGAAAAACTTTGTGTACGCTCTAGAGACCACATTTTTAGTCAGATACTTGTGAAATTTGGTCAGAATGTTTGTCTTGATAAAATCTGAGACGAGTTTGAAATTGGGTCATGTGTGGTCAAAAACTAGGTCACTGGGTCAAATCTTAGAAAAACCTTGTGTACGCTCTAGAGGCCACATTTTCAGTTGGATCCTCATGAAACTTGGTCAGAATGTGTGTCTTGATAAAATCTGAGACGAGTTTGAAATTGGATCTCACACGAGTTCAAAATTGGATCATGTGTGGTCAAAAACTAGGTCACTAGGTCAAAACATCGAAAGACCTTGTGCACGCTACAGAGGCCACATTTTCAGTCAGATACTTGTGAAATTTGGTCAGAATGTTTGGCCTATTGACTCAGGTGAGCGATCCAGGGCCATCATGGCCCTCTTGTTTTGTTCAATTTGATCTTGATCAATACATTCTACCAAAGCAACTCTAAATCTTTCTACCAGTGCACCTGTTTATGCTTTCCTCGAGTTTCTTTTACCTGTACTTCACACAATATTCTTCCCAAGGCAATGACTGTTTTCACACAATAACAGCGTCGAAAAAATGATCAACGGTGATAGAGGAATGAGTCTTGTCCAAATGACTGTCATCAATCTTTGAAAACAATTTTTTTTCGAGTTGGGGATTCGAATCATCGACCGCCCTGGTTCCAAGCCTTGTACCTTACCTTCTGAGCTACTGGAACTACCGAGCTAGGCACTAGCACTTTAAGTCTTTACCACACGACGAAATTTTTGCTTGGTCCAAAATGAGAGTATTTGCAGACGACATTTTAAATGTTCCAAAGAAAATGGAGTTTGTCATTTAAAGGGTAGAAAACCTAGCGGGAAAAGAAAAAAATGCCGGTTACCAGCATTTTCTTCTTTTCCCATAATGTTTTCAAAAGGCCCCTTCCACAGGGTCATTAAAACTAGGGATTGTATGGTAAAGAGTTAAGGGTTTCAGTGCTAAAGGAAAAGAAATGGCTTTTTTTTTAAACTTTATGTAGATATTGACAATCCATTGCTTTTTTTTGGCCTAAATAAAGCGTAATCTTGTACCGCACAATCCCGAGTTTAATGACCTTGGTGTAAAGGGTTTTTGAAAGCATTGTGGGAAAATGAGAAAATATTTGAGTCGTAAAAGGTTAAATACTTCAAAATTAAAGATACATCTATACTCGTTTTCAGCCATTTTTGTTTAACCCATTTCATCTTTCTTTTATCAAACTATAACCATTTTTGTATCTTCATGCCAAATGTTGCCACTGGCGGTTGAAAGGTAGCACAGATTTTAACCGATAGAATGCATTTCATTCTCTGAAGGCCTTTGAAGAAATCACTGTTGTTGTTTCCGGTTTTAAATCGAAGACAAGTATCTTGAGTTTATTTACCCCTTACACCATGTGTATAAATGAATTATCCATGTTTACACAGCTGGCTGAATTCTGAGCCATTCTACACACTATCAAGTTTTAACAGCGTTTTTTTTTTCTCTCTCTGGCTGTCAGGATGTATCTTTAAGTTGTACAGAAAGGGGTTGAGTAAATTAATGATGCAGTGTCGCTCGAGAAATCTTCAGTTAAAAGTAAATCTATGGACGTTTTAACGAAATGTCCCAGACGAAGTCCAATTAGTAGCTACTTGTTAATGGTTGACCCAGGTCAACGCAGCATTTTCCTTAACCCTTTCCCAAACGACAAATTTTGGACTGGTCCAAATTGAAAGAGTTTGCAGACGACAATTTTAAATTTGATGAAAATGGCAGAAAGTTCTCAAAAAGGGTAGAAAACACTGTGGGAAAAGGAGAAATTGCTCGTAATGAGCAATTTCTCCTTTTCCCACAGTGTTTTCAAAAGACTTGTACTGCAGACATGTGAAAACCAGGGCTTGTTTGGGAAAAGGTTAACATATTACCACCTACCACCTCGAAAACCTCAAGTGGTAGATCGTGAGACTTGCAAACGACTGGTCTTGGGTCACTTTTGGTTGGGGATTCATTTCCCAACTAAGGTTACTACCAGTAAGTCTTTCGGACGGTATATTAAGCCTAAACCACGGATGACGGTACTATAATTATGCCGGGCATGCGAAAGAAACAGACGTAAATCAGAATGGGTTTTGTACTGTATCGTGCTCTTTCCCCCATTACATAATTAATAACCCTCAGTAGATGATAAAACGCTCGAGCTGGGCCACCCCCCATTAAGCTACGCATTCGCTTAACAAAATAATCCGTGGTTAAGTGAGCCAGCAATTTTAAGTTGCGCATGCAATTATGCATTTATTATCGTTTATCAAAATCAACCACGCTTAAGCACACTGTGTAAATTTATGCAATCCAACCATGATTAAGCATATGGCTAACCCTTATCTAATCAACCCGCCCTTAAGTTTATGGCTAACCCTTATCCATTCAACCCGTCCTTAAGATTATAGCTAGTCATTAAACAATATAACAATTTTATGTAACATTAAGCATGCTCATAAAATTAAAAACAAAATGGGTCAACTACTCCTCTGATTAAGGTCAGCAAATAAAATAGCATAACCTTTTTTAACAACATTTTTTACTTAAATCAATTTTTAAAAATTAAAAAAATTTTTGAAATATTAAGCTAACCAATGCTATAACCCCTCAACAATCACTTACATCAGACAAATGCTTAACCTTTTTCCCACCCCATCAACCAACGCATGGTGCATCATGCTAACCGGCTTATGAGTTAGTGGGTGGCTTAAGATGTTGGTAAATTAAAAAAAAAATTAAAAAATAAAAAAATTTTAAAAAATTGATTTTAAAAAAATTTACTATAATAAAAATTATTTATGATGATGATGCAAAATACAATCCCAATTGAAATATATAAAGAAAAGTTTAGCCAATATGGTTTAACTAATAAAAAAATAAATAATCATAAATTTATTTTAAGCAATAACTTTAAGGATACCATGGGAAAAATTATTAGAGAAGTTTATAATGAAAAAATAGATAATAATTTTGATGCACAATGGTTAGTCAATCAATACATAAAATATATACAATTTGAAATTAAAAAAAATAAAAATATAACACTCGAAAATGTAATAAATGTAATAGATTGTGTAAGACCATTTTAATTTTATCTCTTCATCGGAGATAAAATTTTATGGAAAATTTTGTTAACTTAAACGTACTTTTATTTTAAAATAATTTTCTTAAATAAAATAAAATTTTTATTTTTATTTGTTACAATACGACAAATAAAAATTTTTATTAATATGTTTTTGGTCTTGCCCCTTGTGAATCATACATTTCTCTTTCTTCTTTTGTTAACTCTGATATTCTATAATGACCATGTGATAAAGTTCTATAACTACCATCCAAGAGTATCACTCTTTTATCATCTTCAAAGCTTAATGCTCTTTTATTCATTTTTATAGTTGATAATTCATGAAGTTTACTTCTTATTCCACCCATAGTTACACAAAAATCTTTTTTAGTATCCAAACAATTTTTATAAGTTTTAAATTTTAGGTCATTTTTTATCACAGACTTTTTAACTCCTTTACATTTTTTAGTTTCTGTTTTCTCATTATATACCATATTACCATCTTTATCTTTTTTAACAGGTTTATCATAAATAAATTTACCATCTTCATCGGTTAAAGCATTATCATTTTTATCTTTTCTTAAGATAAATTTTTTTTCATAGCATAAGTTTTTGCTCCAGGACTTACAAATCCAGTTAAAAGATCTCCCTTTAGTTCATCCTTAAACTTACCTAACACATTACAATTTTTATCACTATATAATGGATGATTTTTCGGATAATTGCAAAAGTCAAACAAATCATTGGCATCCTCTTTTAAATCTTTATACAAATCTTCAGTTTCTATTGTTAAAACAAAACTATCAGTATCAGTATAGCACATAAATACTTTATCTTCACCAAATTTATTTTTAAAATAGTTATAATAATCTTCTAACATAGTTGTTTTGCTAATATCAAGTATACTTACTCCTAAATAAATTGGTTTATCATATTTAATCCATGTTTTTTTCATATGAACAGCAACTAAATTTTCATCAAATATAGTATGATTATGAAAGTTATGTTTTGCTGTTAACTTTTTAAAACGTTCACTATTTTCACCATTAACTAATTCTATGTTTACTCTATTTCTTATATTTTCCATGGTTTTACCAAAAACAGAATTCATTGCTAACTTCCATAACTGATCTAAGAAATCATTTTCATCCTTCTTTGCTTGTGTTCTTAATTCTACACACTTATCAACATAAGTTTTAATAGCGGTACTCTCTCGATATTTGATTCCACTATGTATTTTTTTAATCTTTAATCCTAACCTCTGGTAAGTCTTTAAAGCTTCATAATGAAGTATATATTTTTCTTTATCATTTAAGTTTGGTATTAACTTTTCTACTTTACTTACTTTTAATCTTTCTGCTGCTAAAGGCATTTCATTATGTAAATCATGTAACTCTTTAGGATACTCCAAATTAACCTCCAGGGTACACGCATATTTTTCCCAGTTATTTAATTCTTCTTCAGTCATCCATTTAAAACCACCTACAGGTAAAGGCTTACTCATAGCCCAAGGATAAAGACTGTTTTTATCAATATAAAACATATATTTACTAGGTTTTGTTGGATCATACTCATCACCCATATATTTATTGTTTGCCTCTGCTAATCTAATACTAGTCATACAAACACCACCCCTTTTTGATGCTTCAAAAAAGTTAAGCATATTAACATCAGTAAGTTTTTCTAATTTTATTTCGGTTACCTTTAGCATAGCATCCCATCCAAATCCAGGTAAAGTATAATACCAAGCAGGATCTAAACCAAATTCTTTATGTATAGAAAATCTAAAGTTTTCCATAACATCAGCTAAAAGTACAACATCTGTTTCATTGTATAGTTGTAAATAATCCCTAATATTTTTACATTCAAAAAAATCAAATACCATTAAAGCATGTTCATAATCTTCTTCTGAAATTCCTTCTCCATTCAAGCTTGAATAAAATTCTTCTATAGGCGGTAGTTGTGTTTCTTCTAATTTTTCAAAACTATCAAACCATTCATAAGGAAAGATACCCTTTCTACTTAACAATTTTAATTTTTCTTCTGTATATCCACCACGATGTTTTTCTAAATAATACTTTAAATTTTTAAAATCATCATCTTTTAAATTTTCTACAATTTTATCTAAACTGGTTGATAAAAACTTAAAACTATCAAGAAATTTTAATTTAATATCTTTATTTCCTACCTTTAGATGTTTTGTAAAACTAATATATTTTTCTTCTGTGTTAGGTAAACAATCAATTCTACCATTAGTTTTACCAAGATACTTAATAAAAATATGTGCATCATAACCAGATAAATTATGAAAGATAACAGGTATAAAATCTGGAACTTTTGCCTCAAGATTACATTCATTATGTGCGGCTCCTCTATATTTGCCAGTAAAATGACAATGATGTCTTACTTTATAATTTTTATGTGTAAATTTACCACCACATATCCAACATTTTACTTCACTTTTATGTTTTCTAACTTCATCTTCAGTTAAATTTTTCATTTTTACTGGGTTTTTATAAAATTCATTATAAAGTTGTTTAGCATCCTTAGTTAAAGTATCTATAAAATGTTTTTCGCTATCTTTACCAACATGACCTCTTAATACTGGTTTAAAAAATTTACTATCAAAACTACAAATTAAATAGTTATAACTAACAGGTATATGCTTTTGTGTTTCAATAGTATTATTTTCTTGCTGTGTTTCTGCTTTTATTTTTTGTAATATACATTCAAAATCAGCAATTACAATAAAAGGCACCATAATTTTTCTACAATAGTTTTCAAACTTTATTAAAATTTCTTCAGGGTTTTCAGGATTAAACTTAGGCATTATTAAATCAACCCCATCATGATTTTCACAACGCTCCATATGCTTTTCTAAAAGTTTTTTACTTCCAAAATGGTTCATACAAAGCATACAATACTCTACATCATGATTAGAGGCTGTTTGAATTCTCAGTAAAGCTTTAATATTTTTTATTAAAACATAATGAGATTTTTTTTCTTCTTCATCTTCAATATATAATAAATTTACATAATTTTCTTTTAATCTTTTTATAGCTCTAATACGTTTGATTTTTTCCTTACCTTTTACTATTCCAAAAACATTAACACTAATTGTTGGATTTTGCCTTTCAAACTTATCTATATCAAGTAAAGAAACAGGATATTTAATTCCTTTCATATTTAAACTATTTTCCTTTGATTTTAAAGGTTCAATTCTTTCAGCGTGATTATTTGTTGGATTTAAAAACCTTAAGATAGACCAAGTAAAACATTTTTCATCATTCTCACTTTTCATATTAATACATGCCTTTTTGTTAGCAATCCACTTAGGTAAAGGTATCAATCCACCTGCTCTTAATGGTTCATAAATAGCACTATGTAATTTTAAATGAATTACACTATCAAATACCCACCCGCTACCCTTCATTAAAAAACTAACAAAATTTTCTAAAATTCTTTCAATCATTTTTAAGTATACTTCTGTTATATTAGTTCCTTCTAAAATGATCTCATAACCATCTTCAGAAGAAGAAGAAAAATTTGCTTCTACTCTTTCTTCATTTTCACCTTCTCCTCTTTTCATTAAACATTGAAGATTTAATTTTACTTTAAACCCACGCATGCTGCTTAAAAGTTTTACGATTGTTGGTTGAACTAACTCCAAAAACTCTTGTGGTGTATCAACAGGTATTCCTTCTATTTTATGTTCAGTTGCATAATTTTTTAAGGCAGATCTATTTAATATTACTTTTATTTTATCCACTTTATCATATATACTTTTTATTTTATTTTTTAAAGCATTAAGTTCTGGTGATATACTTGGTTGTTTCACTCTTACATTTTCTAAGCTCCTTAACAAATCATTAACTGTAGTAGTTGCTCTTTGTCTTGTTGATGGTAATGGTTGAGGAACCGTTGGTTGCAATATTGGAGCATTTATATTTTCTACTCTTGTATCTAATATTATAGGGTTTTCTCTCAAAATTAAAAAATGAATTAATTCTTGTCGTCTTAAACGTGAATAACCCCTTAATCCTCTATTTCTTGCTAAAGCCTTTAATCCATTTACAGTATAATTATCATAATTGATATCCATAATTATTTTTTAATATTATAAATATAATCCTTAAGTCAAATTTTATTATTTTTTTAAAAATAATAAAATTATTGAATATCAATTTTATATTTACCATTCCATACTCTACCATTCCAGTTTTCAATCGTTTGAGGACATCTATCAATAAACTTACCAGCCTTGTAAATTGATGGAAATTCAATCACCTCTTCAGTTTCAACATCCTTTAATATTACCGTTTTAGGATTTTTACTAATATCCTTTAATCTATCATAATTAGGTACTTTCTTAAGTGGTATAGCTTCTTCAGGATACAATCCATGCTCTTTTAAAACATCAATGTATTTTTTCTTGTTCCAATAGGAATACCACTTAATATTGTTATCTGTTAATATCTTTTTAAAATCAGCAATCTTTAGCATATTTTTTATATTAAACAAAAAATTACGTAATATACAACTGTCATTTTATTCCCATCACTCTGAAAGTTAATTAACCTATCACTAAGTAAAACAGCATATGCTTCAACATTTGCTCCTGGATTAGCTGTAAAGCTAGCTCTAATATGAATATCAGTTACAGAATACTTAATTCTTTCACTTTGCTTTGATACGTCAAATACAAACAAGGGAAAAAGTTTTTTATAATCATCAGGATTAATATTTGGGTTTGAAACTAGTTCATCCATGTTGTAAAAGCTTCCTCATATATTCTCCCAATTAGGTTAGTATCAAAGTTTATATTATGTTCATTATGTGGATATTGTTTTGTGGATAACACAGCTTTAATATTTCTTACATTTAAGTGGTTAAATATAGCTGGGTTTTCTTCTTGATTATCACGCTTATTTGATTGAAAACCAACAATGATAAAACGTGGTACCTCAGGTGATGATTTAGTTGCTAGTCTCCAAGCAAAGTTAGTATTGTTTGGCACCGCTATTGTATCTGATTGTATCATTCTATACCCAACAGGAAATCTTTCTTTCTTTTCAATAAATTTTAAAAGTTCTGATCTATTACCAAGTTCAGGTGTTACGTGTGGCATAAACCAAGTTATTTTACTTAAAACAACTTTTCCTCTAAAATTATTAGTTGGATTTCCAGCCCCATCTAAGGCTGAAGCATCTTTAAAAATTGCGTTATTATCACCTGCTCTTGTTAAGGTTAAACTATGCTTCATACCATATACTACTTTGTTGTAATCTTCACAAAAGCCAAATATGTGTTTTAATGGTATGCAAACATTAAATGAACCAACCGGATTTGAACTAAAAATCCAATCTCTTCTTACTTTAAATCCATTATTAGTATCACGACTTGCTCTAAGTCCGGTATCTTTATACCATAGTTGGTTTAAACCTTGTGATTTAGAAAAATCATCAGGATATTTTAACAACCCCAACATCGTACTAACATAACCAGGATAATTAATATACTCAATATCTTGCTCTTCAAGTTGGTATCTGATACTTTAAAACAAATACATTATTGCATTATTTGTTAACGCTACCAAATTATCATTAGCGTTTAAAATATTACCATCATAACGAGCATCATTTTCTCTTAACAAATCACCTTCAAAACTTAAATAACTCTCAGAAGGATGAAGAAAAACATCCTTGTTTCCAATATCAATCCTAATATTACCCCCATTGTTGTTTAAATTGGTTCCTATGGTAGGTTCATACTCAAAGTATTCATATTCATCAATACTATCATCTTTTAAAATTGGTGCTTTAACATTTAAAATGTCCATTTTTATATACACATTTATAATTTTTAAGTTAAAATTATAATTGTGTTTTGTTTTTTAATTTTCTAACCATAGTTGAGGAAATGATTTATTCTCATCATTTACATAAACACCCTTAAGTTTAATAGTTTTAAGTTTTTCTACATTAACATTTTTTCTTACTTTTGGATAAATTTTATTACCGTAAAGTAAGGTTACCTTTGGTATATCATTTTCTTCTAAATATTGATTTACTTCATCTTCAAACTCCTTAACAACATCAGCTTTTTCAGGAGACAATCTTAAAACAACCTTTTTATAATCATAACTTGTATTATTTACTTCAACAATTTCATCTTCTTCATTAATTTTAAATTGAGCATAAAGTATCCCAATTCTTTTTGTATTGTATTTTTCATATTTTGTTAATCTAAATTTTAGCTTTGTCATATTTTTTATTTAATGTAATAATTACTTAAGCTAAATTAAAAATTATATTGTTTTAATTCCTTTACCTCTTTTTTTGTTTAACTTCTTAACCATTGTTTGTATATTAACGGCACCACCATCAATCAATGAACTTACATTTTGTTCAACAGGTTGTATTGTTGGTATGGTTGGAACTTGACTATATTTTTCAATAATCTTTTTAGATTTAGGTGTTAAAGCCTTTTTAACTAATCTGGTTCCAGCATCAACTGCAGCTGTCTTACCTGCTTCTAAAGCTTTCTTTGCTCCTTCTTTAGCCACACTTTTACCAACATCAACTGCGGAACTTGCTATTTGCTTAACTGCTCCACTTGTAAATAGCCTACTTAAAAAATTAGCTAAGGTATCAAATATACCTGCTCCACCATAAGCATAAGTTCTTTTAACTCCTCTTTTTTGTGATGTAATCATTTTATAGTATAGACATTAACTTTTTATAGCTTTTTGCGTTTAATACTTTTTGTCTTTTTAATTCATCACAAATACTTACCAACTCATTTTTTACACCTGTGTGACCTGCATCCTTGCTAGACATTAAAAGGTCAAACCTTTCTAATAGTGCGTTTGGGTCTGATGGTATAACAATGGTTGTTTTTTTCTTTTTTCTTAATCCTTTACCAGTTGTTTCTATTTCTTTAATAATTCTACTTAAAACAGGATTAATTATTTTGTTCCATTTTTCTTCATTATAATAGTTTTTTAAATTTTTATTTCGATCATTATCCTTAAAAATAATATCACTTAATAAAACCATTTCTTTATAATTATTTAAATCTTCTTTGTTATAATTTTTCGGATTTTTTGATAAAATCAATTCCCATAACCCATCACTAGCAGGATATCTTTTTTCTTCAAAATAAAAAAACCCTTCATCTTTCGGGTCTAAAAAAATTTCTTTATTACCAAATTTAAATATACCAAAATTTTTATCAAAAACTATTCTATAGATATCATTAAAATCATATTTATATTTTTGTGTAAAATTTTTATTAAAAACTTCAACAAAATGTTCAATTTCTTCTTTATTTTTTTCTATCTTAACTTCGTGATAAGAAGGAAGTTCTGCAGTTGATAATTGACTAGTCATCATTTCTTTAGAAAGTTGAACAGGTAAAAGAATAATCCCCTCTCTAATAGGTGCCAATTCCTCACTAATTACTCCTGGTAATTGTTGAATTCCCTCCCTAATAGGTGTCAATCCCTCAGTAATTCTTCTAGCTGCTTCTAGTTGATACCTGCCAATATTTCTAGTTGCTTCTTCTTGTATCTCCTTTTGTGATTTAGTTAAGGGTTTAAAAAATTTAGTTAAGTCTTGTTGCAATTCGATATCCCCGGTTCTTTCAGCAAGTAACCTATCACGAACCAGTTTTTTTCTTAAAAGATAATCTTTTACCATCTTATCTCTTGTTTTATAATCAACATTTATAAAAGGCATTTTTAAGTAAAAAATTTTTTATTTATTTTAATTTAATCACTATTACCTATCTCACAAGCACAAGAACATTTAAACTTAGGGCATTTAATACGGAAGGGAGCCCCCATGGTTTTTTTCAACCAGCCTCCGAAAGGACTCACGCGCTTCTTGCCTACCTCTTTCAATTAAACTTTCTTGGTCCTCTATCTTACTTTTCTTTCTAGACTTAACTCTTATATCTTCCTTCATCGTTTTATATTTTTCAAGTTCTTCCATAATCAAAGTAAATTCAGAATGATCTACTTTGTTGTCACTAATAGCTTTAGAAATATGAGTAAATAACGTATTTAACTTTGCCTCAGCTAACATTTTTATCTGAAGATGTTTTTCTGACCTTGTTCTGGTTCTTCTAACTACAAATTTTCCAATTATAGCAGCTAAACCAACACCTAATGCACAAGCGTCTAAAGCTATTGTTGCTGGTATCGCAACCACAGTTGATAGTAAAGCAATACCTCCTGCTCCGGCTCCTAATGCTATGGTTGTTAATCCTGTTTCAACATTATCGGTACCCTTACTAATCTTTAAATATTTTTTACTTAACTGTTCTCTAACCTTAACTTCATTTTCAAGAAATGTTTGTACCTGAGATATTTTTTGCAACCTAAAAGATTGACCATTATCTTCTACTTCTATTACTGGTTCTAATGATGGTGCATTTGGTATATTTCGTGCTTCTGGTAATTCAGGATATATCTTTTCTCTTAGCTCCATTTTATTTACAGCAACTATTTTTTAAATAGAATAGTAAAGACGACATAAAAATTCATTTTCATTAATTTTTACTAGCTTACTTGAGTTGTTTGTAATTGTGGTAACCACATCTGGGGTTTCCTCCAACACTACCTCATTTGTTATACTTAATTGATTAGTTTTTAGAGCATAAGATAAAGAAATTAAAACGACACCCTTACTCATCATAAAACCAAAACCTAAAGCAATAGTTTTAGTTTCACCACCTTTTAGTGTTATAGGTTGTTGAGTATAAACATCCCAAGTAACAGGATTAACTTTTTTAGCTGGATATTTAAGTTCTACAGGGTTCCAAAAAATAGTTTTTGGTTGAACCATTTTAGGTTTATTTCCAAATTTATACACATTCATTCTTCTTTTTAATATTATAATATTGCGCCTAATATAGGAATATTAGCAAATGGACTATTTGGTCCTAAAAGAAGACCTTTTCCATCATAAATTTTTCCACCTTGTTTTAATTACAATCCTTCACCTTTATTTTTTAACCCTTTACCTTTGTATGGTTTAAGATATAAACCTTCACCATCAGTTTCAACTTGACATATACAACCACCTTTCTTAAGATACAATCCGTTACCCATTGCTTTTTGAACTCCTGTTGAAGCTAAACCCGTTAAAGCACCAACTCCCAAAGCAGGTAACACAGTTTTTGCTAATACGGGTAACGCAGCTGATGCGAGACCCGCAATTAATGGTAAAAAACCACCTTCTACTTTCATGTTGTGTTTAAGTTGTTTAATTGTCATTCTAATGGTCACCCCTTTACCTCCCTCTAATGCTTTATTTAATTTGTTTAGTTGTGACCCGGTTACTGCTATTAAATCTTCACCTGTTAGATCATCATGATTTAATCTAATACTTACCGGACAACTTGATTTAACAGCATGTTGTAGCTTTTTCTTTTGCCCTTCTGTTATATTTACTTTAACTGTAATGTAATTTGTCATTTTATATTTAACTTGATTCTCTTATATGGAATCTAATCGTTAATGTTTCACCCCTTAGATTTAATACGTTTCCATCTTGGTCAGTTAGCGTTACGTTTAAATCATGTATTACATCTAATGTTAAAGGTAGATATACTAGATTAACCGGATTTTCTATTATTTTATAACCTGGTGCAACATTTGGAAAAAAGCTGTAAATTGTGTTTCTTTGAGAACCATTAACATAACTACCTGAGATTAAATCAATATTAACAAGTATGCTATTAATACTTAAGATATTAACTAAATTTTCGCTTTCATGAAACCCTCGAATATATTTTGCTCTGCTAAATCCTAATACCTTTCCAATACTGTTTTCATGATTAAAATCTACCTGATATCCATTTTCAAGAATTAAAACTGATTTTAATGTATTAGTGTTTGCTGATAAACAAATATAATATTCTTCATTAAATTGGTCATAATGTCCTTTTTTCTTCATTTCTTGTTGTATATAATCATTTATATCAACTATATCATAGCTACCTGTTGGTATCTTCATCTTTTCCCATGTTCTACCACTATCTTGAGAATAAATAAAAATGTTGTTGCTATCAGTAATATTAGGAAATGAATAGTAAGTTTCAAGATTGACTAAAGCTACTTCATATTTTTTATCACGTTCAAGTTGAAGCGGTGGAGTAAATCTTGTTTTAAAATTTGATTTGTTATCGCTTACAGTAATTTGAAATGAAAATTTATGGTCTGTGTTTTTTACTATTTGTTTTAGTAATTCTTCTTGCATTTTATATTTTAAAATTAAAGTTTTAATATGATTTAAATTATATCTTTTTGCTTAAGATATAATTTTAATATTCTCAACAATTTGTTGGTATATAAAAATTATCAAAACCACGTCTGTATTTACCATTGTTTGCTTTACTTGTTAAGTCAATTACAACAAAACCATGTGGTTCATTCCAACATTTTTTACAAAAATTTCTAAATTCATTAAGATCCATATCTTCACTTACATAATCAGTATAAATATTTACTTGATCCTTTTTAGGTAATTTAAAAAGTATAATTAAGTTAGAATTTCCTCTTATGGTTCGTCTTGGTAATTCAAAAAAGCTTTGTGACAAATAGAAACAATCAGCGTTACTATGTCTTCCTCTTACATAGTAGTTTTCACATTTACCCTGACGCTCTAAAAGTAAGTCATCAAAAATCATTAAGTTTTTGTTTTGTGCATTTAGTTCTCTTGGGTCTGGAACATCACTTGCATTTTCAAAAAACCCACACTTAATATCTGATTTTTCCTTAATTGTTTTTGCCCATTCTTCAACTAATGCTAAAGGTGAAATGTCATTATTTTGTACTTCATCCTTAAATGAAAATAATCTTAATATATATTCTTTTGGTATTTCCTCTTCAAATGCTTTTTTTAATATACGATATTCTGGTTGAAACAAACTTTTACCAAAAACACATAAGTTATCATAATCTAGCCAATTGGGACGTAACAAAAGATTAAGTAATAGTGTAGTTTTACCACATCCTGATTTACCAACTATTAAACCTCTGATACTTTTTGGTAAAAGGGGGTGGTTAAATCTTTTTGCTAATGCTTCATTCCATGATAAATTAACAATATCCATTTTATATTAAAAAAATTAATTTAATATAAAAAATGTATTGCGTTAAGTGTAAAAAACAAACTGAAACAACTGATTTAAATTATGGTGTAAGTAAAAATGGAAGAAATATGAAAAAGGGTAAATGTAGTGAATGTGGAACAACTAAAACACAGTTTATTAAAAAAGATAAGGAGGGTGGTTCGTTGTTAAACAAGGTTATCAATAACTTACCTGTTGAAATGCATTTACCTGGGCATAATTTTACTGGTCCAGGCACCAAGTTAAAGAAAAGATTAAATCCTGATTTAACACCTAAAAAATGGTCAAAACCTGTAAATCGTGTTGATAAAGCAGCATATCATCATGATATATGTTATCTTAAGCATGATGATACAGCAACAAGAAATTCTGTTTGTGATTCTAATATGCTTAAAGAGTTAAAAGGTATTTATAATCCTACTATTAAGGAAAGAATGGAAAGAGGATTGGTTTCCTCATTGATAGGAACCAAGAAAAGATTTGGAATGGGAATTAAAAAAAAATTCAGAAAATATAACGCTAGCAGAAGAATTACATAAACCTATAAAAAGAAAATTTAAAAAAAGGAGAGTTAGAGTAAATGGTATCGATAGAATATGGGCTGCAGATTTAGTAGATATGCAAGCATTTTCTAAACTTAATCTTGGTGTAAAATATCTTCTTGCTGTCATTGATATCTTTTCAAAATATGGTTATCTTATCCCCTTAAAAGATAAAACAGGAAAATCTGTTTCTATTGCACTGAAGAGTATTTTTAAGGAAAGAAAACCTGAGAAAATGTGGGTGGATAAAGGTAAAGAGTTTTATAACAAAGAGGTTAAAGATTTAATTGAATTATATTCCACTGAAAACGAGGAAAAATCAAGCGTTGTTGAGAGATGGATTAGAACAATGAAAGAAAAAATGTGGAAGTATTTCTCTGCTCACTCAACAAATGTTTATATTAACGTGTTACCAAATCTTGTTAAAGAATATAACAACACGAGGCATTCTTCTATTAAGATGACGCCAATTGAAGCAAGTAAGAAGAAAAATGAAAATAAAGTTTGGAAAACATTGTATCCTGATTATAATCAAGTAAGGGAGGATATCGAACCAAAGTTTTCTGTTGGAGATAAAGTAAGGATAAGTAAAAAGAAAAAGACTTTTGAAAAAGGTTATACTACAAGATGGACTGAAGAGGTTTTTTCAGTTTCAGAAGTAAAACATACATCACCTGTAACATATAAAATTGAAGATTTAAATGGTGAAGAAATAAAAGGTTCCTTTTATGAACCTGAACTACAAAAAACGAGTCAAGAGTTGTATAGAATAGAAAAGGTTATTAAAAAGGGAAAAAAGAAATCTCTTGTAAAGTGGAAAGGTTATTCTGATGAGTTTAATTCATGGGTTGATAATAGTGCTATTGTAAATATTTAAATATATAAAAAATGCATGATATTTTAATTGATAATATAATATTACCAAATAAACCTTTAAGCAAATTTGAGCTTGAGGATGCCGCAAAAAAATTAAAAGTAAAAAATTTTGAGCTTGAGGATGCCGCAAAAAAATTAAAAGTAAAAAATTTTAGAGGAATATTTTTAAGAGATACCCTACCTAAAAAAGTAAAAAATAAAGAATGTGGTATATTAAACCTTGATGACACTGGTGGACCTGGTACTCATTGGGTTGCCTGGTATAAAGATGGTAAAACTAAAATTTATTTTGATAGTTATGGTATTCAACCACCTATTGAAATTATAGATTATTTAAAAAGACCAATACACTACAATACTGACCAATTACAACATGTAGGGGAAGTATTTTGTGGTCATTTATGTTTGTTTATTCTTAAAGAGTTGGGTTTAAGTAATAAATTTCAAGATGTTTTAAATAAACTTTTTTAGTAATATTAAAAACGATGCCTGTTGATAAATTTGGAAGAATAGATGATGTTAAATCAAGTGGTGATGGTGATGGTGTGTCACTCGCTTACATAGCTAATAATTTTTTACGTAAAGATGGAACAACCGTCGTTACCGGTTCTATAAATATGTTTGGTAATACATTAATAGGGGTTAGTAATCCAGTAAATCCTCAAGATGTTGCTACTAAAAGTTACGTTGATAGTAGCTCAGGGCTGTTAGATGAAAATGGAGGATACCATATGAAGGGGTATCTAAACATGGGTTTTAATAAAATAAAAAACTTAGACGAACCTGAGGCACCAAGTGAAGCTGCTACAAAAAAATATGTAGATTTTGCTAATCGTGCATTTGTTCATGATGGTGATGCATATACAGCAAGTAGTGACATTTCTATGGGTGGATGGAGGATTAACGATGTTGCTTCACCTATAAAAAATCGACAAGTTGCAAATAAGTTTTATGTAGATAACATTGTTAAGACGGCCACCGCAGGAGAAAGAGTTTTAACACAAAACCATGCTGGGGCTTTTTTAGCAGCTGGTAAAATAATTATGAATGGTAACCAAATCACCGGATTACCAAATCCAATAGACCGTGACGCTGCTGTCGATAAAAATTATGTTGATAATGGTGGAGCTATCATAAAAAATCCTGATGGGAGCTTTACAGCTGCTACGGATATAAATATGCAAAGCTTTACTATAAAAAATGCTGCGGCACCCGTAGAAGAAAGAGATTTAGCAACAAAATCCTATGTGGATGGAAAAATAAGCATTAAACCGAAACCTATAATTCCTGTGTGGGCTGAGGAAAAGGGAGAACTTAAGAAGAACAACTTTCAGTTTGCATTTGGTAACGGTTTATCCGGTCCATCTCATTCTCTTGGTGGTTATTGTTTATCCGCGTCAGGAAAAATAATACGCGGCTCATTAGTTACTATACCAAAAGATGATGAAGATAGTATACTTGAAATAACTATATCATCTGCTGAAACCGGAAAATATATTACTAAAAAACGTGATGAGTTATGTAGTTGCACAGAGTTTAATCCTCCTATTGAGGTTAATAAGTGTGATATTATAAATTTTAAAACTAAGTCAAAAAATCCAAAGGTAACTAATTCTTATGTAACTATATTGATAGAATTAGATTTATAAAAAATATTTAACCTGGTAAAAGGTTAAATATTAAGCATGGAAAGAAAAAATCTTTTTCCCATTAGATGGTATTCATGGGAAATATAATTTTTTAAGTAAATTATATTTCTCTAATGGTTACATTATCAGTTTTACACACGGGGCATTGTTTTTTATTATATATTTCAAAACATGTATAACACATACATAGATGACCACAATTACAAAATAACATGTTTGGTTGGTTTTCGGTACAAATTACGCATTGACCAGATTTAAATGTTTTGTTTTGATTTTGGTTAACTTCTGGTTCAACATCACTTTTAAAAATTTTTTCTATAACAAAATTATTATATTGTATTATATATTGCCCAGGAGAAAAATTATCTGTATTGATTAACCAAAATTGGCCTGCATCACTTTCTTGATATCTATCATTGTCTGTTGATGTTATTTCACATGGTCTAAATGAATTAGTATAAGTTGGTATGAAAGTTTGATTTTCATCTTCTTCACTATCTGAAGGAATATCATCTGCATAATAATAACGCTGTAATTCTCTTAAAGTTGGTGGGCTATTATTTAATCTTCCTGTTTCATTTTCATCTTCTGTTTCTTCATTTCTTCATCTTCTTCATCAAATGTTACTTGTTCATAAACCATAAAACGTATTTTACGGTGTTTATCTTTATTATTAAATGGGGTATCACTTTCAGCTAAACCTTCAACAAAATTACAATATCTTGATAAAATATCATTTTTATTAAAACAAAATGATTTAAAGGATGACATAGAAAAACCTTTTTCTTCATAAAACCAATCAATAAATACACCTAATTTTAACCATTCTGTTTCTCTTTCTTCAATCTCTTTTTTTGTTTTACTAAATATATAATAAAAGTTTGTTTCTAACTTAGGTAAAAAAGTTTCATAATTTAAATCATCTTTTGATAAAGGTAACTTTTTCTTATAGATTAAACCATGTGAATTAAAATAAAAATCATATTTATCTTCTATGGTTTCTTTTAACTTAAATTTAAAGTCTCTGGTAAGTTTGTTTAACACACTCATTTTTATATATAACTTAGATATGAAAGTAAGTTAATTTCAATTTTTATAAATAACAAATTAGTTAAAAAAAATTTTTATTTGTTTCTATTCTAACAAATAAAAATAAAAATTTTTTAGATAAATTATATTTCTCTAATGTTTACATTTTTTGTTTTACACATGGGGCATTCACTTTTATCATATTTTTTAAAGCATGTATTACACATGCATAGATGACCACAACTACAAAATAACATATTTGGTTGTTTTTCTGTACAAATTACACATTGGTTAGATTTAAATGATTTATTTTTATTTTGGTTAACTTCTAGTTCTTCTTCATCTTCACAATCTGGTAGAATATCATTATTTTCATCTTCTTGGATGTTATCTAATTCCCTTTGTATTTCTCCTAATTGATAATTTAATGTTCTTTCCCAATATTCCCTGATTCTATTTCCTAATAAAACATCTTCTTCATTTCTATTTGCTCGTCTATCAAAGCATTCAAAATAACCCCAATTAGAAGTTGTAAATTCATGTGGTTGCAAAACAAACATTGAACCAGGAAGAGATAAATAACCATGGTATTTTTCAATTTCACCTAGTGGGTCACCTCTTTTTAAATATTCTTTTAAACCACCCCAATATTCTCCATAATATTCAACAAAAGATGTAATATTAAAATATTTCGCAGGATGTATATTTGCAAATGTTAAAATAGGTGTAATTATAAAAGAAACTGGTGTAAGGTCTCTTTCATTATTTTTAGCTAAATCAAGTAATGCATTTTTATAAGTAGATAAAAAGTTATTACTTTGCTTAAATGGTACCCTAATACCACTAAAAACAGGGTTATATAAATTACGATACTGCATATGCTCATGATTGTTATGAAGAGCTCGTAAATCAGGCCATACTGCAATTAATGTTGTATCAAAATTAGTATAATTTAATCTATGTTTACTATATTGATAGTAAACAAAAGGAAGTGATTTAGAAAAAACATAAAAAAAGTCTTTTGTAAAACAATCATAATATAAATTAAAAAGTTTTTTATTTACAACATATAGAGTTTTAAAATTGCAAAAACTTTTTAATGTTGTTTCTAGTTTGTTTAGTTCTTGCTTGGTTAATCTATTTAACACACTCATGCTTATATATTACTTAGGCTGAAAGATAAGAAAAATTCAATTTTATTTTTAATTTTTATTTGTTTCTATTCTAACAAATAAAAATAAAAATTTTTTTAAATTATTTTTATATTATTATTTTTTGTTTTACATATTGGACAAGAAAAAGAATTTTTATCTTTAATAAAATTTATATTATCATAACAACTAAAGCAAACACATTTATGACCACAATCAATATAAATAACATTTGGTTTATTTTCTAAACATGTAACACATCTTTCCTCTTCAAAAATTTTATTATGTATATTTTTTTGGACAGCATCACTAAAAAATCCATCTTTAAAAATAAAATTTAAACTTAACCGTAGATTATAAAATCCAGATAAACTTTTAAAAAAGCTTAAATTAAAGTTAGTAAAAGTTTCATTCGAATTTATTAAATTTAAAGGAATATAGGTATCATTAAAAATTTTATTTATTTCATTATCATTTTTTGCTTTATCAAGCATTTTTTTCATTAAATGATCATTTGGTGTGCATACTAATTTTATTTTAAATTCTTTTTTATTTTTAATTTTTTCCCTACTTACCAGATAATAAAACACAGCTAATAATCTTTTATAATTTCTATACTCGCCACAATTTGTATTAAAACAAGGTTCTATTATTTTTTCATTATTTATTGCTGCAGTTGAGAAAAAAGAAAGCGGTCTATCAGATAATAACCTATTTAAATTTTTTCTTTCTTGTTTTGTAAGTTTATTTAACACGCTCATATTTAATATATAACTTACATATGTTTGTTATAAAATTTCAATTTTTTTTATTTAACAAAATTAGAAAAAAATTTTTTAATTTAAAAAAATATTTTTTTTTACAAAGTTCATTTTTTACATCTTGTTTTACAATTTGAATATAACTTATCATAAATTTATTTATTTTTTCTTCTGTTTGTTCTGGTGTAAGTGATAAAAAATCTTCTTCTCCATTTTCTAAAAATTTTTCTTTTACTTCTTCTTTAAATAAATCTTTATAATATTTATTTATTTGGTGTTTAAGTGGTAATGTTATTAATTCAATTCTACGATGATGCTTATGATAAATTTTATCTAAAATTGATTGGTCATAAAGCAAAGTAAACCTTCTATCTCTTTCTTGCATTTCCCTAATTACAAAATGTTTATATTTCAATGTAAATTTTTTTTCTTTTTGATATTTTCCTTCTCTTTCCCAACTTGTTCCATTAAATATCCATTTTTCATTTCCTTCTTTCCAACTTTTATCTTCACCAACAAATCCTGCTGGTACTTCATTACTAAATCCATTTTTTACATAGCTACTATAATAAATTTCTTCATCTTCACTATCCACAAAATCCCTTTCTTTACCGGTATTTTTTATTATTTCTTTATCACGTTTACTATTCATTTTTTATATAATGTAGTATATTATTTATATTATTTTTTATAAAAAAAAAAATTTTTTTTTTTTTATTTATTTATTTCTTTTTTTATTTTTAAATTTTTTTTTAAATATTTTTAACTTACAGTCAAGTTAAAAATACTCTTCGCTACCTTCAAATACGCCAAAATAAACTTTATTACCATGATCATAACCTATAATTGAATTATAAGTTATAAACTCTAACATTTTATCATATTTACTTAAAAAATTATTATCTGTATTAGCTCAACTTATGTAACAATTATATTCATCACAACTTGCATTAGTAAGGCCAATTTTCATAAAAACATCTTTTGATGAAAAATAAACTTTAAATGTAGTGCTAAATGCATAATACATTGTACTTTTCATAAATTTAAGTAAATTAAAACAATATTCTTTTTTACAAAAAACATTAAATATTATTTTATTATCTTTAAAAGTTTGTTTAGTAGTACAATATTTCCTTATTAAAATTTTTCTTAATTCTTTTTTAAAATCTTCACTAAGTTTGTTTAAAATACACATGTTTTTATTTTCTACGCCGTCTATTATGATATACATATTACTTTTAAGCTTAACAAACAAAAATTCATTTTTTTTTTTTTAATTTTAAATTTTTTTTTTTTTTTTTTTTTTTTTTTTTTTTTTTTTTTTACCAACATCTTAAGCCACCCACTAACTCATAAGCCGGTTAGCATGATGCACCATGCGTTGGTTGATGGGGTGGGAAAAAGGTTAAGCAATTGTCTGATGTAAGTGATTGTTGAGGGGTTATAGCATTGGTTAGCTTAATATTTCAAAATTTTTTTTAATTTTTAAAAATTGATTTAAGTAAAAAATGTTGTTAAAAAAGGTTATGCTATTTTATTTGCTGACCTTAGTCAGATTGACTTGTTAACCCCATTTTTATTTTAATTTTATGAGCATGCTTAATGTTACATAAAATTGTTATATTGTTTAATGACTAGCTATAATCTTAAGGACGGGTTGAATGGATAAGGGTTAGCCATAAACTTAAGGGCGGGTTGATTGGATAAGGGTTAGCCATATGCTTAAGGGCGGGTTGATTGGATAAGGGTTAGCCATATGCTTAAGGGCGGGTTGATTGGATAAGGGTTAGCCATATGCTTAATCATGGTTGGATTGCATAAATTTACACAGTGTGCTTAAGCGTGGTTGATTTTGATAAACGATAATAAATGCATAATTTCATGCGCAACTTAAAATTGCTGGCTCACTTAACCACGGATTATTTTGTTAAGCGAATGCGTAGCTTAATGGGGGGTGGCCCAGCTCGAGCGTTTTATCATCTACTACCCTCTGAAACTTTGTTTTTTTCAAAGTCCTTTTCTTCAGGGACTGTTCGGTCAAGGTTTGAAAGAAATACGACAAACGTCTTAAAAAGATCCTTGTGAAGTAGGTATAAGCAGCATGGCCTGTGGTTTAATACACAATGTGCTTATAGAGGCATTGTGACAAAAAGAGAAATTTATCGATATAAGCCATTTGTCCCCCTAACAATTCACTGAAAAAAAGTGTTGAAAGAAGAAAAAAGACCTGGAATGATTGTCATATATTTTTTTAAAAATTACTTCACTCCTTTACCAAACAACAAAACTAGACTTGTCAAAATTAAAAGCGTTTGCAGACGACAAAATAAATGTGAATCAAAAATTGAGATTTATTTATTTATTTATTTATTTAGTTATTTATTTTTGAAGGATAGAATCACTGTGGAAAAAGGAGAAAATGCTGGTTACCAGCATTTTCTCCCTTTTCCACAATGTTTTGAGACGGTTTCTTTCTCAGAGTCGTGAAAACTTGGGTTTACGTGGTAAAGGGTTAAAAATGCTTTAGTCTTTAGGTTCTTAATGAAAAGAGTTAAACATGGTCAAACAAAGTGGAAAACCCTTCTGCAGTTTGAAAGTCGTAGATCTATATCGGATTTTTTTTTTTTTTTTTTAAGTGTCGAACAGTGTAGATTCAAGATCAGATAGCACGTTCTGTGGAGTATGATCTTGAACTGCTCTGTTTGCAAAAATACCAATCATGCTAAAGGTTTGACCCAGTAAGGGTAAGGACAGTCCGCAGTTCGACCCTGTTATTTTTAATGGGCGTTTCTTCTCATATTTTCAAATAATCTTAAACCTCAAATCACGAAGGACAGACCCTGTCTGAAAACAGTTAATTCTTTACGATACGACAAAATTTTCGAGTTAACCCAAATTCAAAGCATTTGCAGACTACAAAATAAATGTGACTCGATTATTAAAACTTCTTTGCGGAAATGTAAACTGAAACATTGTGGGAAAAGGAGAAAATGCTGGTTACCAACATTTTATCCTCTTTCCACAATGTTTTCAAAAATCTTCTTCTTCGAGGCCGTTAAAACTCGGGATCGTGTGGTCAAGGGTTAAACTCCTTTCAACGAACGGCCGATAGGCCTTTATATAGACGAAATAGAGCTGTATTTTTCTGATACCAGTGCGTGAACATTTAAAAAAAAAACACTGTGGAAAGAAGAGAAAATGCTGGTCATCAGCATTTTTCCTTTTCCCATAATATCTTTTACCCATCAGGAGAAAAGAAAAATCACCAATTCAGCAGCATATGATTTTTAGTCTGCATTTTCTTTGAATTTGGGTTTAGTCTACAATTTTGTCTTTGGTAAAGATTTTTAACTCGGTAACTCCTTCACACGAGGAGAAAACACCGGTAACCAGCATTTTTCTTTTACCCATATTTTTTACCATTTAAAGAGAAATTTTAAGAAAAAAAAAAAGTATTAAATGAGTCAGTTAAATCATTAATGTTGCAGACGACTTTTTGGATCTTTTAGCAGACGAGTCCTGTGTGGCCCACTGCTAAAGCGTAGGACACGTAGCCTGGAGGCCCTGGTTGTAGCTTCACTGGGAACACTTGGTTTTCGTGTGAGTGTTCTTGGGCAAGAAAATTCAGATCCCTATTTCTTTACCAAACGAAAAATTTTAGAAAAATTGCAGACGACAAATTAAATGTGGCCTAAACGGCAGAATTTGTCCTTCAACGAATAGAAATTATTGTGGGAAAAGGAGAAAATGCTGGTTACCAGCATTTTCTCCTTTTCCAACAATGTTTTCAAAAGGCTTCTTTCCCAGGGTCGTTAATACCCGGGATTTTTTTGGTAAAGGGTTAAACAGTATGTCTGCTCAGGGATCGTATATTAATATACGATCCCTGCTCTGCCTGATCTCTTTGATATCCGATCTGTTATGCAAGCTTCATCATAACCATCTAGAATTTTTATATGGACCCAGAATACTATCTATTGATTGGTTAATCACTTTGATTTTAACCCCCCCCCCCCCACACACACACACAAATCATGTGTTCAAATGACCTCGATGAAAAAGCCTTTCAAACACATAAAAGGGAAAGGGAGAAAATGCGGGTCCCCAGTATTTTCTCCAATTTCCACAATGTTTTCAACCCTTTCGAATTCAAACTTTCGATCCTTTCATTTAAATTTTTGTTGGTCGTTTGCATTTTTCTTTTCAGTTTGGAAGGGGTTTAGAATTGTCAAAGTAAAGACAGAACAAAAATTATTTATTCACTCCTACGCCCTTTACCACACAATGCCGAGGTTTTAACGACCTTGTAAGAGATGACTTTGGAAAACATTTTGGGAAAAGGAGAAAATGCTGGTTACCATTCTACTCTTTCAGACACAAATTCCATCATTTGAGTCACATTTGATTTGTCGTCTGCAAATGCTTTGAATTTGGACCAGACTACAGTTTAGTCGTTTGGCAAAGCGTTAACCCTTTCCCAAACAAGCCCTGGTTTTCACGTGTCTGCAGTACAAGTCTTTTGAAAACACTGTGGAAAAAGGAGAAATTGCTCGTTACGAGCAATTTCTCCTTTTCCCACAGTGTTTTCTACCCTTTTGGGGAACTTTCTGTCATTTTCATCAAATTTAAAGTTGTCGTCTGCAAATGCTTTCAATTTGGACCAGTCTAAAATTTATCGTTTGGGAAAGGGTTAAACATATTTTCATAAGTAAAACGTTACACAAACGTTCCGGCAGGAGGTAATATCGATAATCAAGCAGGAAGAAAGAATCTTTTCGGGAAAGCGGGTGGAGTTCGAACGATTTGCATCGATGACTGACCGCTGAACTTTAGAAATCACGATTATGCAGCTATCACAGTTTCTCCCTGTGGTGATTTTGCAGTTTTTTTTTTAAATAAGGAAGACTAACCTGTAGATAACGACTGTGATGACGTTCTTGAATTATAACGCAGACTGTGACAGGCGTGATTCGTAGTGTGTAATATTATGGGAGATTATGAATGTAAACATATTATGCGTTATTCCTTCATATTTTTGAGAAAAAGAGAGAGAGAGAGAGAGGGTTCAATTTGTGATGAAACCCGGGAAATGCAAAAATGCGAGATGATTACGTGACCTGTTTCTGTGATAACGTTAGCGATGAAAATATCAATCAGTTAGTCAACCGACCGACCGACCCACCGATCGATCGATCGATCAGTCAGTCAGTCAGTCGGTCGGTCGGTCAGTCAATCAGTCAATCAATCTAAGAAACATCTGTAGAATTGGTAAGGCAAATAAATGTTCCATAATTGCCTAGAGAGTATCATGTTTGTGTGTGTCTACAAAAGATAGAATAATATACCTTGAACGTGGTGGGAGATTTTAATCCCTGTCATTTGGACTGGTCAGTGTGTTCAACCGGACAAACTGACCCCTGCTCGTCTATTCCTCTAATCCATGACCAAACCCATCTTCGCAGGCTAAGGTGACGACCACTACGTGGATCTTACCCCTTGACAGATCGAGTTGGTTGGGTCCATGACCAAACCCATCTTCGCAAGCCAAGATGACGATCACTACGTGGATCTTACCCCTTGGCAGATCGAGTTGGTTTGGTCATGGATTAGAGGAATAGACGAGCAGGGATCAGTTTGTCCGGTTGAACACACTGACCTGTCCAAATGACAAGGATTAAAATGCCCCACTACGTTTAAGGTATATTATTCTATCTTTTTGTCAATTTGATTTTTCTGGATTTTTTTTTTAACAATTTTTATTCAGAAAAGGTCAGAAATTTGATACTAGGTAATCGTTCAAAGGAGAGATACAACTCAATTGACACTTAATGAATATTCTCTCACCCTCTGTATTACGAAAGTTGTGAATTTGAAAAAGAAATGGGGGGTGGAGGCGCAAAATGCTTTTTGCAAGAGATTGTTTATCTTCCCACAGTCTTATCTACTCAATTTTCCTTTTCTTAAAATGTTTCCTCTGTGTGTCACCTACTTAGTACTATTCCATATTCACCAACCATTCTTATAAAAAACGTTCCTAGTCTTATTCTCCACAATTTTCTAAATTTGAAAGTAATGCAACCCCTGATTGGCTAAACCATTTGGTTTAGCCAATCAGAGGTTGTGATTGGCCTTTGACAACCTCTTAAGAATGGTTGATGAAAACGGACCCGAGTCGGAGTCTCTAAACTAGCTTTGATCGAAAGTCATCTTGTGTGGTAATGTATCTGAAGATCCCATTTAAATGAGCGCCATGCTCTGTGAAAAGGGGGCTTAATGCATCTGCGAAAAGTATCGACTCATGTCAGCCTGCGCAGTCCGCGCAGGCTGACATGGGCCGAAACTTGTCTCTGTCTTTAAATTTTCTGCATGTCAAAGGATGATTCTACCTCTTGAAGCAGTCGGCACTTAGTCAAAATGGATTTTATGGATCCATAATAAGTTGGTGTCTTGCTTGGTATAATGCATCATGGGTATGCATTAAGCCCCCCTTTCACAGAGCGTGACTGAAATCTTTCTTTACAAAATTAATAGCTCAATTAAGTATTTATTTCGCCGTCTATGTGACAGTTCGACAATCAACCATACTTTAATGTGATATAAAGAAAAGGAGAAAATGTGAGAAAAGGAGCTGTCCTTAGGTCTGTAAACATCTTGTAACACACCTTGAAGAAGGTTTAAGAAAACATGATAGAAATTGGAGAAATTTCATTTAGCTTTGTGCATGTCTATCTAAAGAAACTAGTTTCTGTGGTATATGCGCTCCCTACTTGGCGCTTTTACTATGCTGCATAAAACGTGTCAGATTACCAATCTTGCGCCTTGAGCACATTAAACCCAAGGACCAGGTTTGCTAGATCTTAAATCCTGAGCCAGAGCAACATTAAACCTCAGGACCAGTTTTGCTCGATCTCAAATCCTGCACCTTAACCACATTAAACCCCAGGGCCAGGTTTGCTAGTCGCAAATCCTACGCCTGAAACACATTAAACCCCAGGATCACTTTACTAGATCACAAATCCTGCGCATGGCACACACTAAACCTCAAGACCAGATTGGTTAGACCAGATTCTAAGCCAGAACCACATTAAACCCCAGGAACAATTTTAATCTATCACAAATTCTGCGCCCGAACCACATTGAAACCAGGACCAGTTTTGTTAGATCACAAATCCTGCGTCTGAACGACATTTAGCCCCATGACGAGTTTTGCTAGATCACAAATCCTGCACATGATCCACTTTAAAACCCAGGACTAGTTTTGTTAGATCTCATATCCTGCTTCTGAACCATTTAAAAACCCAAGACCAGTTTTGCTAGATCACAAATCCTGCGCTTGAACCACTATAAAACCGAGAACTAGTTCTACTAGATCACAAATCCTGCCCCTGAATCATATTAAACCAGAGGACCAGTTTTGCTCGATCACAAATCCTGCGCCTGAACCACTCTGAATTCCTAGATCAGTTTTGCAAGATTTCAAATCCTGTACTTTAACCACGTTGGACCCCACGACCATTTTTGACGAAGAATAAATCCTGCGCATTCACCAAATTGAGCTCCGGGACCAGTATTGCCCGATCACAAATCCTGCGCCCTTACATCGTTGAACTCTAGGACCGAATCTAGAATTAGACTAAGAACGTTCTTAAAAATGATTGCTGAATACGGACCGAACAGGATTGCTGACGAATCCTTTGTCCATTATAGAGGCATCAAATCTTCCTTGCTGATACATTAAATTTGAGCCATGCTATGTGAAAAGGAGACTTAATGCATGTGCAAAAAGTATTGCAGAGAGAGAGAGAGGCAGAAATTGAATGATTGAATGGTGTTTTACGTCGCTTTCAATAGTATTTCGGTTATGTCCTGGGTTTCAAGAGTTTTAGGCTTGGGCTCTGAAGTGTCTTGCCCAAAGACAAACCTAGTGCTTCCAGTAAAGCTCGTGCCAGGGCCTCCAGGCTACGAATCCTACACTTTACCTCTGAGCCACGCAGAACCCCGGGAGAGTCAGGGAGAAAGAGTGTAGAACAAATTTCAGATACTGGTCGACTGAATTTCATAAAACCATTAACCCTTTCCCAAACGACAAATTTTGGACTTATCCAAATTGAAAGAGTTTGCAGACAACAATTTTAAATTTGATGAGAATGGCAGAAAGTTCTCAAAAAGGGTAGAAAACACTGTGGAAAAAGGAGAAATTGCTCGTTACGAGCAATTTCTCCTTTTCCCACAGTGTTTTCAAAAGACTTGTACTGCAGACACGTGAAAACCAGGGCTTGTTTGGGAAAGGGTTAAACCACCTTGTTTTGGCCTAAACATATGAATGAGAGAAGACAAGAAAATATTCCAACTAACGTAGGAGAAACCCACGATATTGCCATTTGTCACAGTGGTTTTTTTTTTTTTTGAAGAAACATCTGTGGGTACCATGAGCGCAGAGGTCTATAGTACGGTCAAAAGGTTTTAACCCTTTAGCTTCTAAGCGCGACTCACTGACCTTTTGCGGACAGTGTAGGTCTAGATTATACTGCACAAAACGTGTAGTCTGATCTTTATCTACACTGTCCGATAAGGAGATATTTTTCTCCAAAATTTAAGTTTAAATGACATTATTCGGGTTTTTACTGTCGGCTTGAAAGTTTTATTTTATCCATTTAGCAGGATGAGGGTTAAAGGTTATCTTGTTTAATTTGATGAAAAACTGTTTCTCCTGGCAACATAACTTTGACAGATTCATACAAATGATACAGATAAAGAAAAATAAACGCTATTACAAACTTTTATTTATATAACCGGCTGAGAAAGTAGACAAATAATTCACCCAGGGCTATTTGGTAAATCTTTTTGTCTGACCCGGTCAAATCACTGGGTATCTTTTTCCCTAATATATATTACTCCCTGCATTTCCCTGATATATATTACCACCTGCAGACAATTTCTTTTTTTTTTTTGAAACAGCGTCGTCTTGTGGCAGACGACTTTATCTATATATTATATTTTACCGACTTTGATTTTCTGGCATGATTTAAATGAAATGGGGTAGGAATTAGAATCTGGCTGCTGCTTACACCAACAGACCAGTCTTTTGCCTGTGAAATGAACTGAACTGAGCTATCCCTTGACCTCATGGTATGTAGGAATTTTTTGTTTAGACATTGCTTTCGAACTTAGGAAGGACGAGAAGCTTTTAAGTTTGGTTAAAACTGGGAAGTGAACGTCGAAATAAACTTACGACAGGTTGAAAGTGACCTGTAGAGAATGGGCACACAATATCAGTCAATATCGCGTGCTTCCGCCCAGGACTTACAGAACAGCTTGCAGTCTTCGTCTCATACCTCTCGCAACAGGGTGAAACAGCTCGATCAGTAGTCACCGCAATGAGGTCAAGGGATACCTCATTTTAGTTCATTTCAGAGGCAACAGACTGGTTCGTTTGTGTGTTCAGCAACCAGATTCTAATTTCCAACCCATTACATATCATTCACGCCAAAAAATCAAACCCCGTAAAAGCACATGGGATGCAACACAAGTTTTACTACAAACACACATATGGATGCAACATAAGTTTTACTACACACACACACATATGGATGCAACACAAGTTTTACCACACACACACACACACACACACACACACACACTCACACATATATCGTCGCTTTTCTTCAAAAACCTCGTATGTGAATTTTGGCGCGAAAATTTTTATTCGAGCATTAAAACGCGTATTTTCCGTGTTACCATCAGCGAAAATACCGGAGACGAAGACCAATCAGATTTTCTAGTAGGAGCATATGAAAAAATCCCAAATTTTTCGTCAGAGAAATTGTTCATCGTCGAAAATCTCGTATAAGATAAATATGACACCAGGGTATTTAACGTACCACAAAATGCATTAAAAAGTTGTTATCCTTGGTGATGGTGAGTGACAAACTTTTATTTAATCTTTAAACTAACTCTCTGATATTTGTCACTGAGCATACACTTATGTTTTCGGTGTGAAATATGAAATTATTTTAGATCTTGATTTGAGAAACAGATCACCAACTTCAATCTTTTTTTTTTTCGCTTATCTATCGATTATTGTTTCAATCAACTGCATCAGTGACGTCTTATTATGTTTTCCAACATCAAAGTAAACCCTTTTACTCGGAGAAAAAAAGATATTGATGACGATTTGATGCAAACTTTTTCTATACGTTATTTTCTTCAACGCCTATTTTAACCTGAATGTATGATATACGTGATTTTCGCACATAGCTTCTTCGTGTTTAGTGTAAGGTAATTGTTATGTAATAATTTAGAGGAAGCAGCCATCTCGGTTTATAGTCATTTGATAATCCATGTTGAGTAAAATAAGGGCAACTTTAGTTTAGGTTGTGATCTTGATTCTTTTTTTTTTTACATCAACAAGGATGTCAGCCTATCCTGTCTTTGCATTGATCAGTATCAACGGAGTCTGATCATGAATCAGAGTCTTCGGTTTTGTTCATGTATCAATTGCTATCATTTATTAATTTTTTCTAGGAAAAAATCTCACTCTTTTGGACCAGAGCTAGATAATTATTGAATCTGTCATATCTCAGGCGCGTACGTAAAAGTAATACCAAAGGTATTACCCGAGATGCGCAGCGCCGGATTTCCCAGGAGGGTATGGTGGTCTCATTCCAGAATTTTTTAAATTGTAAATACTATTTGGTGGCCTCTGGTTTTGTTTCTTTTGTCAAATTCACGCCCCTGTGTCACATGTATAAAAAATAAAAAGAACGACTACATTGTTGGAGCCAAGATTACCAACTTCCTCTAGGATCAATCATAAATTGAAGACATTGTTAAAGAAGTTGCAGAGGAGAGTATACTTTACGGTGATAGCTGTTGCAACCAAAACAGAAATGCCATGTTGACAAATATGTTTGTTAGATGAGCAGTCAAGCAAAATTAATTATCACACAGAACTACCCAGAAAAAGGACACACACAAATGGAAGTGCACAGCACAATTGAACGGACAATCAGAGGGAGACCGATTTATAATTTAGAATTGTGTAGAATGCTTGTCTAAAGTAACTGTATCATGATATTCACACTGACCATACATTCTTTTACAATTTCTCACGCTTATAGTACAATGAGACGATTCGGCCGGGTAATAAGATGGGTGATCCAATCATGGTTGATTGATAGATTGATTAGTGCTTTACGCCGTTTTCAACATTATTTCAGTCATATTATGGCAAAAGCTCAGATATTCATGTATGTCCTGGGCTTCACCAGAACTAGGCTGTTGCTTTGAAGTGTCTTGCCAAGGACGCTCTTGCGAAAGACCCAGTGCTTCCACTAATACCCGGGACCTCCAGGTTACGAGTTCCACACTTTACTGCTGAACCGTGCAGGACCCCTGATCCAGTCGTAACAGATATCTGTAGATAATTACCAGATGGTATCTTCTAGTACAAACTATCATTTGAGAATAAGTACATCGAGATGAACTGGGATATTGCTCAGTAAAACAATAAAACATTCACCCACAATGTTAGGAGGTGCGAAAAAATACCAGTTCGTAGCTCTGAAGGATTGCCTTAGTTTGTCATGAACTTTTTAATTGTTGCATTTTGTGTTATTTTGAACACCTTTATAAAATGTTCTCTATGATACTGAGTTTGGGTAAGTTTCTATCCATTTAAAATCTTGTATCATGAAAATTGCATTTTAACTTGTATGACTTGGAATGCCGATCTAAGTACATGTATTGCTAAATCCAACTTTGTTTGTTTTCCGTTCAATCGAAGTAAGACGTACTTGCCTTTCTTTTTCTTTTCCACACTTTTTGTATTTATTATTGACAAGGTGACTAAATGTTTAACAATTTTCTGCCTGGTTCAGTCATTTAAGAGACAGTCAAGCCCAAGATTAGACGATAGAAAACACGAAGTCTGAACATGGAACAATTCTGTCTGAAAGTTCGATGGATAATTTAGATTTACTTTAATTGAAATTCAATTTTGATCAAAAATCTATCCTAATTGAAGTCATATTTTAATCAAAATTTTATTCAGATTAAAGTCTCTTTCAGTCACTTTTTTGGAAAAGAGTTGAAAGCGTTGATTATAATTTTATTTCAATTCCATTGTTTCTTATTTCCGTATACCAAGTCGCACAACATCGGTCGAATCGATTTGTAACAGTTGTTCTAAATTCGTATCCATTAGCCATGAGTAAGAATTAGGGCCCGTATTGACCAACAATTTTCAAGACCACTCACAGTCCTATTCTCAAGAATTTTACTGGATTTAAAAGTAACACAACTTCTGATTGGCTACACCATTTGGTTTAGCCAATCAAAAGTTGCGTTACTTTCTTAACTCTAGAATGAAACTTAGAAGAAATTAAGAATAGTTTGTGAATACGGATCCAGAGTTGTTTTCATAGTTGATTTACACTTTTACTGCTGAATAAATTAGCTTATATGGCAATTTCCATGTGACGATAAACAGTAAAAAGGAAGTAAACTCAATTAAACTCAATTTTTCTAAGACAAGTAAGTTTCCCGATAGCACTCAGATATATAATTAACAACGGTGTATTAAAATAAACTAGATTAGGCCATCGATCATAGGAATACTTCTTTTTTTTTTTTATTGAAAATATCTATACCCACTATGGCTTTGTATACATGGATCCGTGGCGATGAGATAAACCGACTTCCTTGGTTACCGTCGTTAAGGGCTCACAAACAAACGCAGTAAATACATACATGTATACAGTATAGCCAAAAGGCTACTTAAATCGTACTGTCATGACTGTTTCTTTCGATTAAATTCCGGAAATATATTCCTTATCATATATTTCTACCGATGATGGATTCTCGGCAAGAAATATATATATACTTGAACTTATTTACGCAAGGATTTGTACAAAAAGCGTGAATTTCATGGGCTATGGACAATGTAATACATGTGCCAGCAAAGTTTTGAAATTCTGCGAGAAAGAATGAAACACCTCATAATCCTCAGTTTTGCTTAAAAATAATAGAATTAAAGATGATTAATATATTTGTAAGGCTTATTACGTTGTTTCAACGTCGCATTCGATAATAAATTACACTAAATTATAAGCATTTTGAAATATTTATAAATTGTCTCTTTCAACAGAGAGGTGGAAGTCTTAGAAGTGTTTAAATTTCAATTTAAGGGAAAATGGTTGCCTGGTGATTTTAAAAAGTGTAAAGTGTGCTGTCAATTAACAAAATTGTTAATATCAATTGGCGGTAGTTTGTTTTATCTTATGATAATGATGAAGATTACGGTTGGTCGAGTGGATTACAGCGGCAATCACACATCTTATCAGTTAACAGTTTACCGACATACCCTTTGAAATGGCAGATGTGCTAATCCACCTAAATATGGCTAAGTCAAAAGCTGATTCAATTAACAGAAGTTGCCTTTTAAGCTGAACTTCCCAAACTGTACAAAACAGAACTTAGTCTGTTTCATAATTGAAATCTACATGTACCTTCAGTAAATAATACACGTAAATGTACTTAATTTAAGTAGCAGATGGTTTGAATCCAAAAATATACTGCATTTTTTGCACTCTGATCTGTATCTACATATTCAGCATTCTTCACGCACCAAGGGTTAATGTTAACGTCAAACTGAAACATTGATGACACTTGCCCATTTTGGATGTACAGAGGTTATTAAACAAGATTAGCTATTTGAGTGAACATACTTTCTTTTAATTAGTATTTCATATATTTTACCTTTGTTTTCCACTGTAAAACAGTTTATGTTTTTTTCGGAGAGTTTCAGAGGAAAAAAAATAACATTAATTAATCCATTGCGTAATATAGCGTTGATCGAAACTCTTTTCTCATGTCCCATTGTCTATCATAATCATAATCCAAAATTACAATCTCTTCGTATATCTCACGTAAGCAGTACACGATCGCAAGGCACATCTTTTAAACTTTTTCCTAAAATTCAAGCGTTGTAAACACACATAATATTGCACTTCTCCATCATTAACAGTCGCTTGTTTGTGAGCCGAAATAGCAGACTGCAAGGCTGCCCATCGGGCCAAATAAATGCGATGACCTGATTGGTCAAATATCGATTTCCACGGATCCATGTATTGGCGCAATGATACACACAACCTGACCGTGCTCGTCCCAAAACCAGTTCGTCGCTGGGCTTGTTCGTCCCTTGGCTTGTTCGTCCGGGCTTGTTCGTGTCACATTATTTTTTTTGTTTATTTTGCAAATTCCACATAATGGCTCCCTTGACAAATGCCACACCAGTGCTTTCAACGCTTTGATTTGTATGTCTAAGGACCAGTCTACCTAATGATTAAGTCGGTTGTTTAAAAAAGTGGCTATTATGGATCCACGATAATGTGAAGGCTTTTTCTTTAGGGTCGTTAGGGTTGACTTAGCGAGAAGATTCTGCTACCGTTATCTACCAAAGGTAACTTGGACTAGGACAAGATACAAAGTCTGGTAAAGAGTTAAAACGAGTACAACATGGGCGTATTACGCCAGTACTAAGGATACCATTATCTTGTGGTGCTAGGTGGCATTTTTAGACTAGCGAAGCTAGTCTATAGGCATCATGATTGACCCAGAGTCAAAGTAAACAAAAAAAAAAAAAAAAAACCCCACAGTTGCCAAATACTGCCTCACAGTAAAATACTTCTTTATATTAAAAATCTTAATTCTGTTATACATGACAATTTTTACTAAAACCACTAAATCTCTACCACTCCAATTTGAACATGTCTTCTTACAAAGTAATAGACTGAACAAGATGTCAATTATAAGGTACAAGATCTTTGCTTATATGTAAATTAAGTGACCTATGCAAAGCAGGCTATTATCAGTTATTCCTACACCACTGTAACATTATGAATGAATCTAAAATTAGATACACCTAGGTAACTTGTAGCAAATGCCAGCTGCATTAACTCTCGCTGGACAGGGAACCCTTATCAATCCTTCAGTCATTCATTACTTAGATCATTGTGTATAAGTTAAAATGTTATGTTAAACTGTTATTTTACGTTTAGAATATTAACCCTGTACCACACAATCCGGAATTTTAATGACACTGGGGAAGAATCCCTGGTAACAAGCATTTTCTCCTTCTCCCACACTGTTTTCTGCCCTTTCGGAATCAGGTTTCATCAAGTCAGCCACATTTGATTTGTGGTCTGTAACAGTTTTGAATTTCGTTTCCTAAAGAGTTTAATAGTTCACTACATCTTGCACCATTGAATATTGACGTATTGATTGTATGGTGTTTAACGCCGTTTTCAACATTATTTTGGTGATATCATAAAGGCCAGTGCACCTATCCATGCTTTCCTGGAGTTTCTTTTACCAGCACCACCGCGACTCAGTGACCTTTTGTGGACAGTGTGTATTAAGATCTGACTGCACAGAACAGCAGTCTTTTCTTGGATCTACACTGTCCGATAAGAGGATATATTTTCTCCAAAATGTAACTTCGAAATAGCAATATTCAGGTGTTTACCATTGGCTTGAAAGTTTCATTTAATTTTTCTAGCAGGTTAAGGGTTAAACTGGATGATAGTCAATCAATAGCATGCATAGCCCCGGTAGCTCAGTCGGTAGCATACAGGACATGAGAACAGGAGATCGCTGGTTCGGCCAATTTCTTTCCGAGGATTCATGATGGTCAATGCGACAGGATTCATTCCTCTCTCAAGTTTCAACGGTGGTTATGTGGGAAAGCTGCCAGTGGCTTGGAAGGAATATTGTGCGGAGTACTGGTAAAAGATACTCCAGGAAAGTATAGATAGGTGCACTGGCCGCAGCTATATAACTAAAATAATGTTGAAAATGGGCTTAAACACCATAGAATCAGACAATCGATCAAATTCGCTAGTCTGTCAGTACTTTCAGTACTTTGATTCAAATAATCTTCGACGAATATGACATGCGCAGACAACGCTGAGGATACTATTATTACTTACCGTTTCACTTACGTGCGATATCGTAATGTAGGTTAAGGACGAAGGGTATTTTGATGATGCATAATTTGTGCACTACAATTTGAGATATCTTTGGCTTACCGTCAAAGGAAAACCCAACTAACTATTCAACATAATACACGATATTATATTTGAATTAATCATATCTGCTAAATAGGTATTATAAGACACTGTGAAAAATGGCGCCCTTATCCCTCATCTTTCCTCTTAACTAACAATAAGAGAACTGTAATGTTTTTTTTTAATGCTTTACCACACAAGCTCTACTTTTAACGACCATCTGGAAGACAGCTGTTTAAAACATTGTGGGAAAAGGAGAAAATGCTGGTGACGAGCATTTTCTCCTTTTCCCACAATGTTTTCTGTCCTTCAAGACACTTCTTTTTTTTTTTCAATTTTTGAGTTACATATATTTTGTCGTCTATAAATGCTTTCAATTTGGACATGTCAAATATTTTTAGTAAAGAGTTGAAGAAAGTCATGGCCGCGATTTTAAATCTGATTAAGGATCCTAACTTCAGTATATCTAACAGTGTAGAGAAAAGATCAGACATCAGATTCTTTGTATTCTGATCTTGATCTACCCTGCTTACATAGGCACTATGAAAGTATACAATACACGTTTCATCTGCTAGAAGATTTGTTTGTTTTTATAGTGTTTAACGCCGTGTTCAACATTACTTCAGTCGTATCGCGGTGGCCAGTGAACCTACATGTATCCATGATTTCGCGGAGTTTCTTTTACCAGTACTAAGCATAATGTTCTTCTCAAGCCACTGGCCGCTTTCCCACATATCGTCGAAACAATGATCAGCACTGATCTTGGTCTACACTATTAGCAAAAACTATCAGTGGTGGGGATTACTGGGATATGAGTAAGTACATGCCTAAATGAGTGACGCCTGGACGATAACCGAGAGAAAACTGGCACCCCATTGTCATGTTCTCACAAAACAAGCTCGCGGTACCATACTATTGCATCTTTTTAGTGGCTATACTGTGACCTCCTAGTTCCTTCACGCCTGCAAAAATTTAACACATTACCAGACGACAAAATGTTAGCCTTGTCCAAATCCAAAGCATTTGCAGACGACAATTTCAAATGGTGCCATTTTTCTTTGATATGATAGAAAACATTGTGGGAAAAGGAGAATATGCTGGTTACCAACATTTTCTCCTTTTCCCACAATGTTTTCAAAAGGTTTCTTTCCCAGGGTCGTTAAAAGGAGACATTGTGCTGTAAAGGGTTAAAAGCTAAGCTTTGAAATTTTGAGTCACGAAAAAAGAAGCGAAAACATCCCACCAAAAGGATAGAGAAAACTACTTTCGGTGCTTTTTCGGTTCCCATTCCTTTCTGTAGTATACGTCTACAACAAAGTACAGAATATGGTAGAAATGGCTTGCATAAAGTCTGTGCATGGCCTAGACAACTTCTGATGCCGCAATGTTTTTATTCCTTTGTCCAGAGATAGACTTCTGATTAGCTGTACCCTATAATTAATCCTTTGCCACAAAATTCCGTGCATTCACGACTCTGACGAAAATAGGCTTTTGAAAATATTGTGGGAAAAGGAGAAAATGCTGGTAGCCAGCATTTTCTCCTGTTCTCAAAATGTTTTCTATTCTATCAGAGAGCTTCAGCCGATTATTTATCCAGATTTCTCAACAGTCTTCTGCAAATGCCTTTGATTTTAAAGGGTCTCGAAATTTGTCATTTGGAAAGCGTTAACCATTTACCACACAATCCCGAGTTTTAACGACACTGAAGAAGAAGCCTTTTGAAAACGTTGTGGGAAAAGGAGAAAATGCTGGTAACCAGCATTTTCTTTTCCAACAATGTTTTCTACTCTTTCTAAAACAAATTTCAGTTTTTGATTTGCATTTATTTTGTCGTCTGCAAAGGCTTTCAATTTGGACTGGTCTAAAATTTTGTCGTTTGGGAAGCGTTAATCTAAGACGGTAACCTGCCGAAACGGAGAATCAGAAGACGAAACTGGAAATCCCAGCAGAACGATAATATGAAAACGCTTTATCAAACTACCCCTTTCTTAAGACCCAAACGAAAAGGCTTTTAAAATCAATCTGGAAAACTATGAATAATCTAGAAACCATCATTTTTTTTTTATTGTTATTATAATGCTGACTGATCGTGCTTTACGAGTCTAAAATTTAAATTTTGTTAACTGTAAAACAATTTTACTCTTTACCAAAGGACAAAATTCCGGTCAAAAAGAAGTTCAAAGCATTCGCAGACGAAAAATTTAATATTGCTCAAATGATGATTTCTGTCCTTGAAAGGGTAGAAAACATTGTGGAGGAAAAAGGGAGAATTGCTGGTTAGCAGCATTTCCTCCTTTTTCCACAATGTTTTCAACAGACTTCTTCCTTTGGATCGTTAAAAGTCGGATTTGTGTGGAAAAAGAGTTAAAAGAGTGATTAGGTAATCGATGGTTTATCAAATGTACAGCCAATGGCCATAAATATCTTATCAAAGTCCGAATCTCCATTGACTGACATGTACCTCTGACCTTATTTTTTTTTTCGGCGTAGCTGAATGCGCTGGCTTTTGACCTACTTTTTGGTACTGGTAAAGAATGAATAGATGGCAATTTGCGATTGGTGAAAAAAATGCACATGTTTATTCTGCGGGCTCCGGCTTGAAAATTTGCTCACTTATTCATGAAACCACTATAACAAGAGTTGCTGATACCCCGGTGCCTTGATTCATACCAGAGCAAAATAATGTGGTAGAGAATGTTTCTTTTGTTGTGCTATTTGGATATTGAATATTTTCATAAGCATTACCCAATAATCCAACACTACTTTTCAACAAAATGAAAAATGGAGAGGAACAAGAGAGAATTACCCGTGAGGTTACTTTTTATTATCTTACTTTATATTGAGCCACAAAAGAGTTTCAATATTCATATTCCAGTATCATACGCCGTCTAACTGTTTTCAATATAATTCTTGTTTAATTTACTGTGGCTTAAAAAATGAAGCTATAGTTATGAAACTTTTGCGAAAATAAAGCAAAATAATAAACTTTATATTGAAATATATATATATATTTCAGACGCGACACAGTGTAGGCCTAATATGTCCAACATTTTTGAAAAAAAGAAAAACGTTTTAGAACAGGTCTAAATTTGGTCACGTGGTAAAAAGTTACACTCCTTCCCAACGAACCCATGTTTTTACGCCGCTTTAACCCTTTATCAGACGACTTGATTTTAGACCTGTCCAAATTGAAAGCATTTGCAGAAGACAAATAAAATGTCGCTCAAATAATTGTTTTTCTTTTTTTCTATGAAAGGGTGCAAAAGATTGTGACAAGGGAGAATATGCGGGTAACCATAATATTTTTAGAAGTTTTTTTTTTCGCCAGGGTCGTTAAATCTCGGGATAGTGTGAAAAAGGGTTGAAAAATATTAGGAAAAGAAAAATTGCTGGCAGCCGGCATTTCATTCTTTTCAAGGCAATGTTTTTACGTTTTCTTAGACATATTTCATCACTTGAATCACATGTCATTTGTAGTCTAAAAGTATCATTGATTTGAGCAAGTCTATATTCTTCTCGTCTGGTAAAGACTCGAATTGCAAAGTCTAGGTCTCTGCAACTTAATAAAGAGGTCTATTTTGACTGAGCGGTGCTCTGGCAAAAGGGGGTTTAATGCATCTCCGTTATGCATCATACCAAGCAAGTCATCCCATAATTATAGATCCATAAAATCCATTTTCTCTGACAGTTGACAGAATCATGATGTAGAATGGTCCTTTGGACATGCAGAAACAGCAAAAAGGTTTCGACCCAAGCCAGCCTGCGCAGACTGCTGACATGAGTCGATACCTTTTTGCAGATGCATTAAACCCCCTTTTCACGGAGCATGACTCATATGTTTGCCTCTCTGTGTGGGTAAAAAGTACAAATACGGGGGGATTATTTTTTTGCCAAAACAGCGCAATTACCAGTCGTTTTATTTCTTTTTCGATGTGCACCGAACTAGAAAACGATTCAGCATTTCAAGTGTTTAAAATATTTTAAAACCTTTTTCCTTAATTAAGTACTCGCTTTTGAAACGTTCTTCAGTGGGGTTTTCAGACAGTGTTAAGTCTCCAGATAGGCCTATCGTCCCTTTATTCTGTGACCGTGCTTGCTAGTTTAACCCTTTACCACACAATCCCAAGTTTTAACGACCCTTGGGAAGAAGCCAGACTTTTTTTTTTTTTCAAAGGAATTAACTGCAGGCTAAGATAGTTTTAATCGTACGGAACCCCTAAAGTGACATGCTCGGCTTTGTTTTTATATGCAAATTTCTCATTTTGTTTCGTTTTTATGAAATATTATTTCGTTAAAACGAAATAAAGTGAGAAATTTGTCGAGCATGTCACTTTAGGGATTCCGTATAATCGAACTCTTTACCGAACGACAACATTTTAAACTTGTCTAATTTGAAAACATTTACAGACAACAAATGGGTATAAAATATGCATAAGACAGAGGTAAACTTATAAAATGTTATCCTTTCACTCCCCGTAAAGGGAGGTAACTGCACGATCATGACACAGCCATATGACATTATTAATAACTTCAAGAAGACTTATAAGTACAAACTAGAATCATACATTAAGTGAAAACAGTTTAAATTTATGTGATTAATTCGATATATGAGCCATGCCCTGGCAAAAGGAGGTTTAATACATCTCAATGATACATTGTATGAAGCAATCCATCACACAATTATACAATAGCCATTTTTAACAACCAACTGAATCATGGGGTAGACTGGTCCTTGGACATACAGAAAATTGACTATTAGCGAAAAGTTTCGGCCCAGGTCAGCCTGCGCGGACTGCCCAAGCTGACCTGAATCGATACTTTTCGCAGATGTATTAAGCTTCCTTTTTACAGAGCATGGCTCACACGTCTGTTTATCTTTATTTTCATCTGTGAGAATTGTAACCCGTTCCGTTTTGCAAAATCAACTGGGAACAAAATCGCGATAGACCTCGGTTCTTCCTCACCAATAGGCCTGCCATTTGATTTTCTTTTCATCTGTTAAACAAACATTCATAATTTTGTATGTTTATCATTTTCTTATATTGAACAAGTTAAGGATGAGTTTATGTCGTTTCAAGGACGAACTATCCCGCAGAGAGAATAAACTGCAATCTTCACTGATGACAACAACCAGTTTGTACGCCAAGCGAACTGTAAAGAATGATATCGTCTGGTCTAACAATGCACTTGAGATTTCAAAAGCAATCGCTCCACGGGATATTCGTTAATCCTTACACTAATCAGAAGCGACATAGTTTCTGCTTGAAAAAAGTGTAGATTAAGATCAGACTGCACAAAAAGTGCAGTCTGATCTTGGATTCATACTGTCCTATATTTAGTGCATATTCAAAACAAAACAGTTTTGATAATTTCTTTTAAACTTTTTTTTTTTTACTGATTGGCCTTTGTGAATTTCGTTGATTTTAGGCATTCAGAGTTACTAAGATCTATTAAAAATTAAGACATTTTTTGTTAAGATTTTAAGTTCAGTGTTGAGATTGGGCTATATAAATGGCCTGTTTATTCATTGCACTGCTAAATATAATAATTAAGCGGCGTTCTTGCAAAAGTGGGCTTAATGCACCTCCGTGAAGCATGATACCAAGCAAGTCATCACATGATCATGGATCCATAAAGTCCATTTTGTCGAACAACCGACTGAATCATGAGGTAAACTGGTCCTTTGACATACAGAAAATTGACCAATACCGAAACGTTTCGGCCCAGGTCAGCCTGCGCGGACTGCGCAGGCTGACCTGGGTCGATACTTTTCGTAGATGCATTAAGACCCCTTTTCATTGAGCATGGCTCATGTTCATTGAACGGCGTTCTTGCAAAAGAGGGTTTAACCCTTTCCCAAACAAGCCCTGGTTTTCACGTGTCTGTTGTACAAGTCTTTTGAAAACACTGTGGGAAAAGGAGAAATTGCTCGAAACGAGCAATTTCTCCTTTTCCCACAGTGTTTTCTACCCTTTTTGAGAACTTTCTGCTATTTTCATCAAATTTGAAATTGTCGTCTGCAAAGTATTTCAATTTGGACCAGTCGAAAATTTGTCGTGATGCATAATACTAAGCACCTCATCACATACCAGTATTTATTGATCCATAAAACCCAGTTTGTCTTACAGCCAGCTGATTCGCTGACTCATGTGGTAGAATGGTCCCTGGACATGCACACTAGTTATCAACAGCGAAAAGTCCCGACCTATGTCCGCCTATGCGGACGGCATAGGTTGACATAGGTCGATACTTTTTGCAGATGCATGACCCATTTCAAATATTTCCCAGAAGACAAAGTTTTAGATATGTCTACATTGAAAACGTTTCCAGCCGTGGAATTAACTTTCTACCAAACGACAAAATTTTGGACCAGTTCATGTACTGAAGCTGCATAAATTTTAATAATCCATACTTCAAAACGATGTTTTCAAAGTCTACATGAAAGTTTGTCTAATGAAATTTTATATGAATTAAACTCAATATCGACTCTGGAGAAGAGGGCTTTTAAAAACATTGTGGAAAAAGAAGAAAATGCTGGTGACTAGCATTTGCTCTTTTTTCGACCATGTTTTCTACCCTTTCAATTACAGATTCGATTGTTTTAGCCACATTAAATTAGACTTGTCGTCTGCAAATGCTTTCAAAATAGACAAGTCTAAAATCTTTTCGTCTGATAAAGAGCTATTTGAAAATTTTCGAATAAAAGATTAAACTTAATTATTGTAATTTAAAAGATATTTTCGCTAAAAAGATCTCGCCATACTTGAAACTGAACGGTTGCAGGATCAGACTGTACGTTCTGTACAGTCTGATATTGGTCTACACTGTCAAAAAATCGCATTTGGTCGAGTTCAGTAGACTAACTTACAGGTTTAGTTTACTTGCATACACTTTCTTATGACCTCTCAACGCCCACTTTTTTATCTCTTCGTATCTGATTTCAGTACAATTAACCATTAACAAAAAATCCCACGTTTTAAAGATCCTGACGAAAAAGGCTTTCGAAAACCTTGTGGGATGAGTAAAAAATGCTAGTAACCAGCATTTTCTCCTTTTCCCGCAAGGTTTTTTACCTTTTCGAATGCAAATCCAAGCATTTGAGAGTCGCCTTTGATTTGTCTCGAATTGCTTCCAATATGGACGAGTCTTGAAGTATGTCGTCTGATAAAGAGTTCAAATATCGAAAGTTAACCCTTTCCCAAACGACAAATTTTGGACTGGTCCAAAATGAATGAGTTTGCAGACGACAGTTTTGAATTGTATGAAAATGGCAGAAAGTTCTCAAAAAGGGTAGAAAACACCGTGGGAAAAGGAGAAATTGCCCGTTAGGGTTAAACAGTTAATATTTATATTGTTACACTGGCACAACGATGAAACTTTATAAAACCAAACTCCTTACAAGGCATACAGGTCAGAAAGAGCGAGTCAGTAGGATTGATTCAAAGATCAAACATATCTCATACTTCCACCGTATTTATTATTTTTTTTTTTTTATTTTTAGACCAGCTGCTTTCAAAGAAAACGTCAATGTAAGTAGTATAGGTAACTAGACTGGGTCAACCGACCCAGTCTAGTTACCCTGAGGGAAAAAATGGTCCAGATCACTTACCCTGGGTAGGTACCCTGGGTCAAATTCCGGTCGATTTGGAAAATTTTGGATCGATTTGGGTAAAAAATGGCATTTTTTGGCATTTTTTGGCATTTTTGCTTCCCCCCCTCCGGAAGGTACCCTGGGTCAAATGGCATTTTTGCTTCCCCCCCCCCTCCGGAAGGTACTCTGGGTCAAATTCCTGGATCAGAAGTCATTGACAATTTGAAAGATAAATCTTTCATGGTAGATGGTTAGCCCTGAAAAGGGCTGTTTTGTTTGGAGACTGTGTTTTTCTCTCTACTGACAGCTTTTCTTCGTTCTTCTTGGGGTTTTTGGGATTTTGAAGCCATCGAAATTATCAATGTTTTTCCCGTATTTGCCCTGGCCTGTCAGTATCGGTGAAGATCTCTTTTGGTCAACATGTCGGTTGTGGAGATGGCTATCGTTTTCCTCTGATTTTCGTTTTGTTGTTCTTCTCGGTTGATTTTGTTTTGGTTGTTTTTCTTTCTTCACAACAGCTACGATAGAGTCCACTAACTTGTGAAGATTTGTCTTATCGAAGTCAAACTCCACAGGAATCTTTACTGGAACTGATGAAATGCTCTGACTTTGATAGCGTAGTGTCTCAATGTTTTTCCATAACCGTTCGGTGTTTGTGTTTAAAGTTTTAATCTCCTCCAAATGTTTGTTGAATGTTTCCAGTTCTTTTAAGATTCGAGACAACATAGAATCTTGTTTCGAATTTAACTGTTTCGCCTCTTCGTAAATGTTATCCAATACAGTCGTCGGAATGATGTTTGCTGAATTCATAGCCGATGAGAGAATGTCTCCATTGTTTTCCACTGGTAGGAAAGCATCTAAGTTGAAATCGTTTAAGTTGTATTCCATATTGATTTTTAACTTCCGAAATATTCGAGAGCTATGAGTCAAAATGATGAATGTATGGGAAAAAATCGGTGTTTTTATAGCTTGACAGAGGGATTGACCTACTTGGACTTGGAATTAACGTTAACCAATCGTTAGTTTCCTTACATTTTTTGGATTTGATACTCTTAGACGTTATAGATAGATCATATAGTACGTTATGTTCTGTCTACATGCTCTCGCCCATGTTCGCGCTTTTAATTCTAACGCAAAGTAGGTCAATCCCTCTGTCAAGCTATAAAAGAGACAGCATTTTTTATTCTTTTATTAACTCATTTCACGATGAAGTTTTCGAAATTTTGCTGTGGGTTGTTTGCTGGCAGGAAGAATAAGAAAGAAATGAAGGAGAAATGGGAGCAAGAGCTCATGGAAAAGAAAGAAGACGAGGTAGAAGAAAGGAAGAGACTAAAGCATAAAGCTCTTCGGGAGTTCTTCGCCAGGAGAGGGTATGAGTTTTATACGCGTACCCCAATCGTTAAGATGGGTAATATTTATCCGGACCTGTCAGAGTTGATACCGCCAACAGAACATCGCGGTTGGCAAAATAAATTAATGAGAATGTATCCTTCATTGAAATGGTAAAGTATACGTTCTCTTTAATTTTAAAACAGCCCTTTTCAGGGCTACCCAATACCAAGAAAAGAACTTTTTCAAATTGTCAAAAAACAAAAAAGTCAAGTCCTTTATGTTTTTATTTAAAACTTTTTATTTTAGAACTTTTTATTTTAGAACTTTTTGTACAATATTCATTACAATGAAACTTTGAACTGTAAAAACAAAATGAATGAAAAAAACTTTTTTCTTCGGAATGTCATAGAACTTTGAACTGTAAAAAGACAGAATGAATGAAAAACTTTTTTCACTTAGGCTGTTTTTCTTTTTTTCTTTGGAATGTCAGATTCACATTTACTCTTACGTTTTTTTCCCCTTTCATTGTTTTTTAATACCATATCTGGACACATTTCATTCCCGTGTTTTGTCGATTTGCAAAAGAAACAGTTGTTTTTTTTGCTTTGTCGTTTTTTCTTCTTTTCGTTATTTTGACGTTTTTCCTCTGGTCTTTTTTCTATCAACACTAAATCTTTTGGTTCTTCCTTCCCGTTTGAACAATCCGACTCTACAGAAAATTCGTTTTTTGTGCAATCTATGAGATTTTGTTTGTCCAGATTTTTCCGTAAAGTCTCTAATTTATCTGCTATTTTGCAGATCTCTGAATCCTTGATAGCCGTGTTGTCGCTCTGCATGTCTATGGTCTGAGTTTCAACGGATGATGTATCCTGTGGTGAACTTTTTTTCCATGTATTTTCATTGCTGAATGATTTGCAGAATGAATTTACTACCCCGACGTATTTCATATGTTGAGAGTCCCAATCCATTTCCTTTATTGGATGAATTTCGACATCGTGGGTGTGGGTGTTCACGAAGACAAAAACATTTTCTCCAGTCTGCTTTTCTTTTTCTGGACATTGTTTGGCCCAATGCCCTGTTTTGTTGCACGTAAAACAAATATTTGTTCTCACGCCATCCATCCCATATCGTTTGTCGAATGTCGCTTGATCCAGGATTCTGGTGATACGATAGACACCTTTTTCTGCAGAATGTTGGTGGGATAGAAATGATCCCACATAGTTTCCAGTATGGTAGACTTGATATCGTGGTGGTATATTGGTGATCTCATAGTCGTGAGTGTATGGGTTAACATACAGATACACTCTCTTTGGTGCTGTACTTTTTAGCTTGAACTCGCTCATTTTCTTTTATCAACTGTCCTGTTTGAAATCTTTCTGAAGAATGATGAGATTTTCACAGTCGATGTCTCTATTTATACACTACTGTAAGGAAAGAGTCTATAAATTGTTAGGTTTTTCTCGGCTCCTTCATTTTGTCTTCTCAGCCAGAGCTGAAACGATGGCTAAAAGAAAAAGAATAGTAGATTATTCAGACAGTGAAAGTGACGATGAGTCATTTCCACCAAAAAAGAAAAAATCTTTACCGTTGAAAGAAGAAAGTGATAGTGACGATGAGTCATTTCCACCAAAAAAGAAAAAAACTGTACCATTGAAAGAAGAAAGTGACAGTGAAGATGATATCTTTTCACCAAATATGTTCGTGGATAAAAAAGAAGAAAACAGCAGCTCTACTTTGGATATGAAAAGTCTATATGACTTAATAGAAAGGGGAAAAAAGAAGTCAAGAAAATTTAGAACAGAATCACATGTATTATCAGTGAGTTTTAAGAAATTTGAAGAATTATCACCCCAGAGACTGCTTGGATTATTTGACGATGTTACCCATGAAATCATTCGAAAGTTAGATGCAAACCCGACAGATATGATTAGAATTACCATCGATCATCCTTCATTGGAGATGGGGATTCATATTCCCTTTTTAGCTACAGAACAGCTGCAAGGTGAAACTATATTGAATGAAATTGAACGAGTTTTACAGTCGAATACAGATTTTGTCTTGAACGACGGATCCATGACATTTGACATTACACATACAATACCTCCATGTGGTAGCGGGAAAGTGAAATATAATTCGTCGGAATTGGATTCAAAGTTTTTTGCCAAGAAGAAACAATCGGTTATTCAAATTAACAATCGTGATCAATTATGTTTTGCAAGAGCTGTTGTTGTGGGAATTTGCTACCATGAACGTGAAAACAACGAAGTGTGGAATAGGAGATGGAATATTATTCGTCGTTCAGACCGTGCTCTTCAAAAGATTGAAGCTGAAAAATTGATGAATGAAGCTGGAGTTTTACCAACACAGTCTGTAGGAATTGATGAATTCAAAAAAATTCAATTGTTTTTGTATGAAAAAGACTATGTCATTAAAGTTCACGACCAGCATTCCAAAACGAGGAAAATATTTGAACATCCAGAAGTGAAAGACAATAGTAAGATCATACATTTATACTTTCATCAAAACCATTATGACTACATCAAGTCCATCAAAGGTTTTTTTTGTTGTACAAATTATTGTGAGTTCTGTGATGTGGGTTATAACGCTCGGGAAAATCATGCTTGCTCAAAAATCTGCAAAGGTTGTTATCGTGCTGGAAAATGTCCATCAGAATCCGAAGAGTATGTCTGCACCAAGTGTCATAGACGATTTTTTAGTGTTTTATGCTTTGAAAATCACAGAAATGTTCAAGGTAAAGAAAAGAAATCCATTTGTGAATTAGTGAAACTTTGTTCAAAATGTGGTGCACAGTATTTTACCAGAAAGGGAAATCACGTCTGTAAGGGAAAGAAAAAGTGTCATCTCTGCAAGAAGATAGTTGACTTTTCTCATCGGTGTTTTATTCAGCCTTACCAGAGTAAGATGAAACACGACAGCGATGATGAGACGAGTTCTTCTCTAGTCAAAAAACCACAGTTCATTTTCTTTGATTTTGAATGCAAACAAGATACAGGGGTGCACATCCCGAATTATTGTATAGCACATAGAGCATGTGATGATTGTATCGATAAACCACTTGATTTTCATTGTTCTACATGCAGTGAATTTGAAGAGGGTAGGGAAGTTATTTTTCAAGGAGAAGAAACTTTGAGTCAATTTTGCAAGTGGCTCTTTTCAAAACATCACAAAGGAGTCACAGCTATGGCTCATAATTTAAAAGGTTATGATGGGCAGTTCATTCTTAACTATATTGTCAAAGTTGGGTTAAAAGTTCCAAAATTGATCATGAATGGAAACAATATTATGAAGTTAGAATTGAATGGTGTGCGTCTGATCGATTCCTTCAATTTCATGAACTTTGGGCTGGCGAAATTTCCAGCCACATTTGGTCTTCAAGAAATGAAAAAAGGTTACTTTCCTCACTGGGCAAATACAGATGAATTTTGGAGTTATATTGGACCATACTTGGATATGTCTTATTACAAACCCGACTCAATGTCTGAAGAGGGTAGGTCGAAATTCATAGTCTGGTATAATGACAAAGTTCAAAAGGGTGAGGAATTCAATTTTCAAAAAGAGATGGAATCGTACTGTAGGTCAGATGTCGATATCCTAAGACGGGGATGTGCTGAATTCAGAAAGCTGTTTATCGAACAGGGTGGTATTTGTCCATTTTTAGAGGCAATTACCATCGCCGATGCCTGTAACAAAGTCTGGCGAAGCAAATATTTACCACGAAATCAAATCGCTATCATTTCAAGTAAAGATTCGTCCAGACGTCGTTTTTCTATGAAAGCGATACGTTGGATTCAAAGCGTAGCTCGGGAAAAAGGTATTCATATTCGCCATGCAAAAAATGGTGGGGAAGTTCAAATCGGAAGATATACTGTAGATGGTTTTCACCGTCAATCAAACACGGTCTATGAATTCCTTGGGGATTTGTATCATGGTTGTCCTGTATGTTATACAGATCGAAAACAGATCAATCCCATCAACGGGAGACCCATGGGTGAATTGTACGATCATACTTTTAAACGTATAGGAGATATCAAAGAAATGGGGTATAACGTCGTGACCATTTGGGAACACGAATTCGATGCTAAGATGAAGGATAAAGAGTACAAAAAACTCATTGAAAAGCTATATCCACATTTGGACCCCATCGACCCGAGGGAGGGATTGTCTGGGGGAAGATGTAATGCCATAAAAATTAGCTATGATGTTGATGAAAAAAGCAAGAAGGAAATCAAGTACATTGATATCTGTTCTCTGTACCCTTATGTTTGTAAACATAAATCCTATCCTGTGGGCCAACCAGAAATTTTGACTAGTGAGAATATTGAGATGAGCAATATTCGTCAGTATGAGGGCTTAATCAAATGCAAAGTTTTACCTCCAACTGATTTGTTTCACCCCGTTCTCCCAGTTCACTGTAACAATAAAATGATGTTTCCACTCTGTATGAAATGTGCAGAAGAAAGTTCAAACATTTGTATCCACGGTGAAGAAGAGAGGGCTTTGGTCGGAACTTGGGTTACCTTTGAATTATTCAAAGCTCTTGACTGTGGCTATCGGCTAATACAAGTGTATGAAATCTGGCATTTCAATTCTGTTTCGAATCAGTTCTTTAAAGGCTATGTGGATAATTTCTTGAAAATTAAGCAAGAAGCCAGTGGTTACCCAAATTGGTGTCAATCAGACTCGGAAAAAGATCAATTCGTTTGTGAATATGAGAAGGCAGAAGGGGTTCGTCTCGATCCAAGTTGTATTCAAAAAAATCCTGGGAGAAGATCGTTTGCTAAGATTATGTTGAACTGTCTTTGGGGAAAATTAGCCCAGCGTGAAAAATTGACTCAGACGGAATACATCAGTGATCCGTCTAAATATTTCGAATTAGTCACCAACCCCAATTTCATTGTAAAGCATGTAGAAATCTTTGACGAGGACTGTCCATTCATCTTGGTTAACTATGAATCAAAATTGGAACATATTGATACCCACGCTACAGCCAACGTGATAGTAGGGTCTTACGTAACAGCTTATGCAAGGTTGGAATTGTACGCCGTTCTTGAAAAGTTAAAAGATAGAGTTCTGTATTTCGATACAGATAGTTGTATGTACATTCATGATCCTGCATTATGGAATCCTCCCATTATTAACAGTAGGTTAGGAAAATGGACTGATGAAGAGCCTGACTGTAAAATTACCCAATTCAGAGGACTTGGGCCTAAAAATTATGCTTATAAGATGAAAACAAAAGATGGAGAAGAGATAAGTAAATGTAAAGTGAAGGGAATTACTTTGGATTACAATACCAAGCAGGTGGTGAATTTCGATACCTATTCAAAATGTGCTTTGGATCGTACGATAGAAATTAAAATTCAGTATGATTGTAAAATTAAAAGACATAGAGATAGAACGGTGACCAGCGAAGCGCAGACAAAAACGTTTCGCTCTGTATACACCAAAAGAGTTATTGTAAATGCTACTGACACTGTGCCCTATGGTTATAAAAGTCTGAGAAAATAAATTTCTATAGCGCATTGTTTTGTGGTAAACAGATAAAGTAAGACGGAAAAATATTAGGCGTTTGGTGAAAAATGGCAACTGTGTTACCGTTACCCATCGAGCTACGTGAAAAAGTTTATGGAGAATTTGTTCGACAACACACGCTCGATGAAGGAACACAGTTTAACCTTAAATTCAGATGTGTGAAATTTTGGATAGATAAATTGCACAAGGGAGTTGCAAAAGGAGAGACATCTTGCAAATTGTATAGCATGCACGACTTTATTACAATGCTGATAACTGAGTCAAACTTTGATACCCCTATCAAAGGGTATTTAACAGCTTGTTTGTGGAAAAGTGACTATTTCACTAAACAGTTACAAGTCACAAGTCGATGGCGATTCATTATCATAGGAAGACCAGAAGAAAGTTATCTGAATCTACTGAAAATGAAATCAGTCCTGTTTAACTTTTACTTACGGTATACAAAATCAAGAGATAATGCAGAAGGAGTGGATATCATGGAAGGGTATCTCCTATTTGATAGAGATGTCACAGAAAAAATCGTACTTTCAACTCTTTCGACAAAAGCAGTATTCAAAAACGTCTTTGAAATTAGAGGAACGTGTGAATATAGTGGTTTGGACAGTGTATATAGTTTGTTTTTGGGCAATGAACAATTGCACAAAACTGTTGTGGAACATGAAGACAAGTGGAAAAATCGAGGCATCTGTGAATTTGCATTGTAAAAAATGTTTATTGTAAAAAATGTTTTTCATTGTTCACCTCTGTTCAATAAAAAATGTTTTTTTCATTGTTCACCTCTGTTCAATAAAAATGCTTTTATTTTCATTGATATTGTCATTTTATCAATAGCCTTTAACGAGAAAAGTAAAAAAAATATGGATGTACAATCCATATTATTTCAACACCCTTGTAATATTTTCATCACAGGTCCGAGTGGATGCGGAAAAACAGAGTTCGTTCATAAATTAATTGACTATCGAGAAGACTTGTTCAACATCGTTCCTGAAAGAGTTGTTTGGTGTTACAAAGAATGGCAGCATGCTTACAATCTTATGCAAGAAAAGTTCAATTCACAGTTCAAATTGATAAAATTCGTGGAGGGAATTCCTGACGATGAAAACGAAATTGTCAGTGATGTATCTATTCCACATTTAATTGTCTTTGATGATATGTTGGGTGAAAAAGATGAGGAAAAAATTAAACTTTGGTTTACAAGAAAAGGACACCATCGTAATGCAAGTGTGATTTACATCACGCAAAATATGTTTCAGCAGTCGAAATCGAGTCGAACCATTAGTCTTAATTCCAGATATATGATTTTATTTCGAAATGAACGAGATAAGAATCAGATTAAAACACTAGCTCACCAAATGCAAGCCCCACATTTGTTACCTGCTTATGAAGATGCTACATCGACGGATCATGGTTATTTAGTCATAGATTTTCATTCACAAACAAAAAAAGAATTAAGACTACGAGCAGATATATTTCATCGTTGGCGTACACAAGGAGATGAAAGAGGACCCATTATTTATTCTCCTGCTTAAAAAACTTTATGCAAAATTCTTGCTTAAAAGAGAATAACATTTTGAACATAAATCATTTTTATGATTCACACCCGTGAGTAAACATGGCTTTACCATCCACACCGAGTTCGGTTTTAGCTGCTTTGCGAAATTTAAGCCAACAAACCGATAGACATGAAAGAGAAGCTGTGTTAAAAGCAGGATTAAAAGAAATTTTAAAATGGTTTACGCTGGCTGCGCAAAACATCATTGAAAATAAAATCAAATTACCAAAACAAACCACAATGTACATGGCAAAACATAGAACAGATACTGAACGGTTAGCAGATCCATCCATAGACGAGGAAAGTAAACGTAAAATCATTTTAAAACCTGGAGGGGGAGGGTTTCTAGGTGGTGTTATTATCAGAAGCTTACTGAGATGGGATGGAGTAAAAACCATCAGAAAATTTGGAGTTGAAAGACAAACTCGAAAACGTGTTCCACGAAAACGTGCACCGCAAAAGAAAAAATCTCCAAAAAAGAAAAAATCTCCAAGAAAGCGTGCTCCGCAAAAGAAGAAGTCTCCAAAGAAAAAATCTCCAAAGAAAAAATCTCAAAAGAAAAAATCTCCGAAAAAGCGTGCTCCACCAAAGAAGCATGCTCCAATTACGATTGATGAAAGATTTGTTACTACCCGAAAACGAACCCCTGTAGCAAGTACCATTTCAGAACATCAACAATATCCAAAATCTAGAGAGGAAATACTTGGTGAAAGAATGCGGAATTACCAAAGAAAGTATTCAAGATTTATATTACCAGGCAAAAAAATAGCGTTTCAAAGAATTCCATCCGTCGCTTGGTCTCCAAATACATTGGCTAAACATAAAAAAGGATTAAGAAAATATAGACGGATGATAGAAGATATGCTACGATATAACCTCGGTACAGGAAGATATAAACTTGACGAAAAAAAACAGATGCTTGACCTTGGGAAAGGAAGATCCGTTCCTGTGGATTCGTCCATGGCTAGCGCTGACACATTGGTTGATGCTCTCTATTCACAGTTTTCTTAAAAAAGTAATTCTGACTGTAAAAGACAGTATGTTAAAAAGTTTTCTTTTGAAAAACAGTATGTTAAAAAACAGTATGTTAAAAACAGTATGTTAAAAACAGTATGTTAAAAAAAACATCAGGTATAAATGATAGCGACATGGACGTTGTATTATCATTTAATCCGATATCGAGTTAAAGTCAACATGAAAAGGAAAACGCCTCTGATAAAAAAACATGGTTCAATGGTTATGGCCATGATGCAGGCTACACCAAAAATACGTAAAAAACTTGTAAAAGATTCATCACCAGAAGTGATAAGATGTATATCGGAATGTTGTCATAACGTTTTAAAAGGCAATGTACATTTATCATCAGCTCAGAAGAAGAAATTGTATTCAAGCCGACAACATATCAGACGTTTAGCTTCGAAATCGGCTTCTGTAAAAAATAAAAAACAAATATTAAATCAAAAAGGTGGATTTCTTTCATTACTTGCACCTGCATTATTACCATTGTTAGGAAAAGCCGTTATCGGAGGAATAGGAGGGGCACTTAAAGCCTTATAGATAAAAAAAATCTTGTAGATAAAAAAATCTTGAAAAATCTTGTAGATAAAATCTTGTAGATAAAAAATCATGTCTGTTAAAAAAATGGTTATCGTACCTTATCAGGTTTTAGAAAATATGAATCGTTGGAAAGACGAGCAATATCATAAACCTCGTTTACCCCCCAATCCGCAAGTTGTGGATGCAGCACATCTTCGGCAGGATATGGGTCATATTTTACAAAGCACTGATTTGTCAGAAACAGAAAAGGCTCAAAGGTATGGTGAAACTTTGTTTAAGTTACAAAATTCGCTTCAAAAAGCAAGACCAACTTTGTTCAACTCACTTCCAACGACAAAAAGTGATGATAGTATACAGAAATCAGCATCTGTTACCTTGCATGATCAAATTTTGCAAAGCGTACCAAAAACCATGAAAAGAAAAGCTGAGTTACTTTTGAGTATGATAAAAGATAACAATAATTTAACTTGGGACGAACAAGGAGTTGTATCATACAAAGGTGTACGCATTCATGGTTCCAATATCATCGATCTTATCAATGATACAATTCGTCAGAGAAAAGGTACTGAACCTAGAGGATGGAAAACTTTTTCAAAGGCATTACACGAAAGCAATATACCGCGAGAAGTTATTGGTAACTCAAATAGATGGAGATGGATGCAAAAAGCTCAAGATAAATCACTGACTAAATCAGTGAGTGAAGATGAAGAATCCTACGGCGGATCCGATCACTTATTTCACACGCCAAAAAGCGTACAAAAAAGTGCAAGGAAATCGCTTACAAGAAGTGTTAAAAAATCTGCAAAAAGAATAAAAGAATCATCTCCATACATGAAACCCGAAGAAAGAGAAAGACTGAGGCAATTCTATACTAAAGAGTTGTTAACTCCACCAAAATCTATAAAAAAGACCCCTAGCCGTAAAACGCTTCAGTCATGGGAATCCTGGTAAAGCCTAAACTTGATTACAAACTTGATTACGTGTTAAGAAAATTGTTTTATGATCCCAAAAGTACTGTCGCATTTACTGGAATAAAGCAATTGTATCACGCTGCAAAATCTGTTTTGAAAGGAATAAGATACAAAGATGTTCAAGAGTGGTTACGAGGTGAATCCACCTATACCTTACATAAACCAATTCGTCGTCGTTTCAAAAGACGAAAAACTATTGTAAGTGGTATAGACTATCAATGGCAGGCTGATTTGGCTAACATGCAACATTTAGCAAGACAAAATGATAACAAGAAATATTTACTTTGTATAATTGACGTGTTTTCAAGATTTTCATGGGTTATCCCTATTCCAAATAAGATGGGAAAAACTTTGATTCGAGCATTTCAATCTATTGTTCAGAAATCAAATCGAAAACCTTTGTCACTTCAAACAGATAAAGGTTCGGAATTTAAAAACAGGCTGTTTCAGCAATACTTGAAAAAGAATCAGATTCATTTCTTTACCACTGAAAATCCAGAGACGAAAGCAAGTATTGTTGAAAGATTTCAACGAACTTTAAAAACGAGAATGTGGAAATACTTTACGTACAAGAAAACAAGACGTTACATTGACGTATTGAATTCTTTAGTTAAGAATTACAATCATACTTTTCACAGAAGTATCAAAACATCTCCTGCAATGGTAACAAAATCAAATGAGGCAGAAATTTCGAAAAATCTGTATCCTCGTTTATCGACAATTGCAATGACAAAAAAGCCAAAATTCAAAATTGGAGATCGTGTTCGTATCAATAAAACGAAACGTACATTTGATAAAGGTTATTTACCAAATTGGACTCAAGAAATATTTGAAATCACTCATGTTAACAAGACATTTTCGCCTATCACCTATAAAATAAAAGATTTAGAGGGTGAACAAATTTTGGGGACTTATTATGAATACGAACTTCAATTGATAAAAGATGATGAAATTTATGAAATTGATTCAGTTCTTGATAGACGTACAAGACGTGAGGGTAAAAAAATAATCAAAGAAATAAAAGTCAATTGGAAAGGTTATCCAAAAAAATTTCAAAGTTGGATACCAGAATCGCATTTGGTATCTTGATCGGAAAAAATAAAAAGACAATACAATTATGATAAATTCGCAGTCAAACATTGAGACTGGGACAGAAAGTGTCGATAGTGTTAGTACTAAAAATTACAACTGCTGTGGAAATCGTGTTCCAAAGAATCAGTTTACGTATATTTCACAGATATTAGTCATTTACGCAATTATTGCAACCTCGATAGTACATTTAAGTATTCAAAGTCAAGATCGTGAATTGTGGTTGATACTGTTAAGCAGTTCACTCGGGTATATTCTTCCATCTCCAGGGCTAAAATTCACAAAGTCTGGACAAAAAACAACTAGTGGGGCTGATTTCGTTGACAGTAAAAAATACTAAATCAAAAAAATTTTAAAAAATGAATTCGTTTTATCTTACTCTACCTAGTGATAGTTCCATAAACCTTTATCCAAACACACAGTGCTGTTTTAAAGTTCATTTACCAAAAACAATTCATATTGACAGGGAAAATTGGGAAGTTGCATTAGTTCATCTTATTACCCCCTCTCAGTTTTTAAACATAACTGAAGAAGAAGCAAAGTTCGAAATTATAACTGCAGATGTTAATTTATACAATGCAGCAGCAGCGGCAGATAAAAGAAGAGATAATATGAAGATAATCCCAATAAAACGAAACGAAAAAAATGAAGCAGTAAAATGGTCAATTGGATTTTATTTTTCACCGGGTAGTTACACTTCAGCAAAACATGTTATAGAAGTAATGGACGATTTGATTCAAAATAACCTAAGTGAAATCTTTCAGAAGCATTCAATCGGGGTATCTATTAGCTATTCAACCTCAAGCAAACGACCGAAATTGGCATTCACAAATATAACAAGAACCGGATTCAAATTTCATCCACAGCTGTTTTTAAAACTGGGAGGATCACCAGAATTCAAAAATGAGATAATTTTTTCGAGTAGAAATATTTTAGAGGTATTTAAATACAGTCCTAACATTGATGCTGGGTACAATCATCTGTTTGTTTATTCAGATGTTGCTGAATACACTATAGTGGGTGATACATTGGCTCCCATACTTCGTGTTCTTCCGTTCAAACCAAGCATATCAGATGAAAATAATTATGAAGCCCAACATATCAACCATGAAATTACATTACCGCATTACGTCCCCGTTTCGAAATCTGATTTCGATACTATTCACATTCAAATAACAGGGGATTCTGGTATACCGTTTCATTTTATTATTGGTAAGACAATCGTCAAGTTACATTTCAGACAGAAAAAATAAAAATATTTGACAAATAAATATTTAAATATTTGACCAAAAAAAATGCTACCAGTTTATCGCGGCGAAAAACATCAGTATGGGTACGGACTAGGTTCCCTATTTAGATCAGCACTTAAAACAGTGACTCCATTGCTTAAACCCTTGGTCAAATCTGGGTTGAATGCTGTAAAAAAAGAAGGAATCAGACAAGGATTAGGTGCGGCAAGAGATATCCTTTTACGTGGTGAAAACCCCAAAAAAGTTGTAATTTCAAGGGGAAAACAAGCCATTCATGATCTAGCACAACAGTTAATACCGGGGATAAATAAAAGAAAATCACAAAAGTCACGTCATTCATCTTCTCGATCTCGCAAGGGCAAGATCATTAATAAAAGACAAAGAAATCATTACAGTAGATCAAGGACTCTCGATATATTTGATTGATATATATTATATATATATATTATATAAAAATGATGCAAAACGGATCCTGTGAATGCAGTAAATCAGAACTCAATGTTCTTTCTGTACCACCTACAATGACAACAATGCAAGAAAGTCAATGGGTTGAACATTTTCCAATAGCATCCTTGACAAGCAATTCGCCGATAGAATTCATCATACCACCTCAAACCGAACATTGGACAGATTTGTCACAATCGTATTTGTATATCAAATTCAAAATCGTTAAAGCTGACGGTACTAATTTAGAAGTCGGTTCAAATGTGGCACCTGTAAACAATTTCCTGCATAGTATGTTTAGCAGCGTCGATTTGTATCTAAATAATAAACTAATCAGCAGTAATTCAGATACCTATCCGTACAGAGCATATATCGAAAATCTTTTGTCCTATAATGCTGACAGCAAGACTACGTTTTTGAAAGCTGGTGCACTTTGGATTGAAGACACCAGTGGGCAATTTGAAACACTCAACCATGATGCGGGAAATACTGGACTAGTAAACAGAATCGGTGTAATCGGACTAAGCAGAACTGCAGAGCTTTTCGGACGATTGCATCTTGATCTATTTCAGCAAGAAAAATATTTACCTAATGGAGTTGAAATCAGACTTAGATTAAACAGATCCTCACCAAACTTTTGCCTTACAGGAGGTACTGCTGCACCAGATGCAAAAATTGTAATGGAAACAGTCAGTCTTCATGTACGAAATATTGAATTGTTGCCTGTTGTTGCAAATGATCTAAATCATCTCATAGCTCAGCAAAACATGAAAATTCCTATCCGTAGGGTAGAAGTAAAGACGTTTACTATCGGTAATGGACTTCAGTCTAAAATTGAAGATCATTTGTTTCAAGGCCAGCTTCCAAAACGTGTTTTCATTGCAATGGTAACAAATGCTGCTTATAATGGGGCTTATGCTAACAATCCATTTTTCTTTCAACACTTTAATCTGTCAAAAATAGATGTATCATGTAATGGACACAGTATTCATAACAGACCCTTTGAGCCTGACTTTGAAAATGGGTTGTATTTGAAATCATATTTGTCTATGTATCAGGCTGTCTCAGCCTTAGGACTCAATAAATCATTTGATATTGCTAAAGAAGACTATGTTGGTGGATACTGTTTGTGGGGGTACGATTTGACACCCGATCAAGGCAGTGAAGAAGGACAACTTCATCCTATAAAAACTGGAAGTCTTCGCATTGAGCTTCAATTCGCGCAAGCCTTGGCAACAGTGATCAACGTTATTGTCTTTGCTGAATTTGACAATCAGATTGAAATCAACAGTTTGAGAGAAATCATCACAGATTATTAATCCTGAAAAAATCAACAGAAACTCTCTGATCGAAAAAGATAGCTTTCACAAAAAAACAGTCCTTATCAGGACTAATCAACTTTTGAAAGATATATCGAAAAAACAGTCCCTTTCAGGACTAATTAACTTTTGAAAGATATATCAGAAAAAACAGTCCTTTTCAGGACTAATAAACAATGTCGGGAGTCAGATTTGCTATTTCGCTGAGAAAAGAAGCAGAAAAAGTGAAATATTCCACCTCAGAGTGTCTTTCTACTCGGAAAAATGACATTCACAACAGCTTTGAAAAACATATGATTAAAGAACTACAAAATCTAATAGCCAGTGAAGTTCGCAACGAGTGTTACGGATGTCAAGTGGATCATCCCAGTCAAATACAGCATGAACTATGTTTATTCAAGGATAGACAAGAACATACAGATATGTTCATAGAACAAGCCATGAAGGAATTAAATCCATACAGAATCATGAAAAAATGGTATCCTGAACTCATAGAAATGAAACTCGATGAAACTGACTATGCGGAAGCCTACAGATTTTGGCGAAATATAAAACAAAACATTCTATCTGATATCACGGAGTCGTTCTTAAAATATTGGTGTGACAAAGTAAAACAAGCCTGGAAAAGTGATTAGAAAAAAATGTATACTTCTGAAATTCAATACATATTGGATCATGGAACATGGATAAAAAATCTACAGGCAAAAGTCTGTGCAAAAGATCAGTTACCTCGACAAAAACCCAATCATGTGAAAGCCTACATTGTGAATACAGAGAAATCAACCGGTTCAGGAGAACACTGGGTGGGCGTAATATTTGACAATAATGGCAATGTACTATACTTTGATCCCTACGGTCTACCACCACTTGAGCCAGAAATTATTAACTTTTTAGACAATCATTCTTATTCGTGGAGATACAACCGACAAACTCTTCAGAGTCTACAGGGCAAAGTTTGCGGAATTTACTGTATCTTCGCATTGGATGCTGTTGCTAGAGGATATAATATACAGAAATATCTTCAACAGAAATTTCTCTCAACGGAACACCATCGAAACGATCGAAATGTATCATTGTGGTTTAATCAATACTATGGAAATCTATACAAGAAAATTTCAGAGACTTCTCCCCACAAACAGTGAAAAAAACATTTTCAAAAAATGATTTTTATTGTTAACAGTTTATTGATATTATGTTCATTTTTTGTCTTTTTAAGTTTATTGTAAATATGTTCATTGTTTCAGTTCTGTTCAATAAAAAAGTTCAAAAAAGCAGTCGAGTTTTTTCATTCTGTTTTTCCCAAAAAGACTCCAATCTGCTTACATTTTTCCCCATGCTACGAGTCATAACTTTTTTACTATATTAGCATGAAAACGTAGTTGGGGGAAAAATGTATATGCTTTCCACCAGGTCCGCGCTCTTATTTTTTCAATCCTCCTGTTATCGTATAAAGAAAGCCTGATATTTCCCAATACATTCATCATTCGACTCTCAGCTCTTGACCAGTTCGGGTGTTAAAAATCAATATGGAGCAGAACAATATGGAGGAAATCAACCATCAACTGCGTGAGACTCTCAAAGACTATCTAGATGCCGGTCAGCAGATATTGCTGCTAAACACTCAACCCGTACAACTACACCGTATATCACAACCGTACAAAGTTCTCGGTGAAAGATTAGTTCAGCTATTCTTAAAGACAACACCTGATATTATTTTAGTTGATGTCAAATTTGGGAGAAAGATAACTTTCAATAACGGAGTAGTGACGATCACAAAAAGAGTTGGAGTATGTCCCATCTGCCAGGCGAATTTCGGTTGTTGTCATTAGAAGTTGAAAAAATCACAACCACTAAAAAACAAAACAGCCCTTTTCAGGGCTAACCATGTACCAAGAAAAGATCTTTCTTTCAAAATTGTCAAATCAAATTGTCAAACAGAAAAAGTCATAGTCAGAAAAACACAAGATAATCAAACTCTAGTTTTTTCTGTCCCGAACAAGAAATTGTAACAAAGCTATGGATTGGACAACGTTAATTCGGAGTTAAAAACATGAGACAAGTAGGTCAATCCATGCTGTGAACTATATAAGCGCGATGTTTTTTCTCACAAAAAACATAAATACTTCAGCATGGTTCAGATTCTTCTCTGCCCTCACTGTGCAAGCAGATGTCAGATAGAGTGTGGAAAATGCTTTACACTCCTGGACTATCTTGGACAGAAGCATAATTGTCCAGATCCAGATGAAGGATTTTTTGATGATGATGAGGGATCTACAGTTTGCTGTGAATTCTGCGGATGTGAAATCATCCCAGTAATTCACCCAGAAGAATTGTAGATCTTGACAATTCATTAAATCTTTCTAAAAAGCCCTTTTCAGGGCTAACCATTTACCATGAAAAGATCTTTCTTTCAAAATTGTCAACTAAAACTCAAAACACTAAAGAAAAAATGTAACAAAATATGCATCAGTCAACATTTACCAAATGTAAACACTAAAAAACTCCCATTTACTACTCAACTATCGTAGAGATAAGGCGATATTCACAATGTTTGGATTGACAATTATCCTCGCATTCCTATACTGGCTAGAAGAAAGAAAACGTATCAGATGTATCAAATATGAAGTGGAGCGTCTGATACAGATCCCATATCCAGCGGAAAATATGGATAGAGAAAAGAGAGGCTAAAAAGTGTATTTTACACAAAAAACAGCCCTTTTCAGGGCTAACCATGTACCAAGAAAAGAACTTTTTTCAAATTGTCAAGGCTTTTCTCTCAGAAGCATTAAACTCAGAAAAAGTCCTAGTCAGAAAAAACACAAGATAATCAAACTCTAGTTTTTTCTGTCCCGAACAAGAAATTGTAACAAAGCTATGGATTGGTCAACGTTAATTCGGAGTCAAAAAAACATGAAACGCTGAAGCGGGAAAATATAGGAGAAAATGACGTCATGAGACAAGTCAATCCTCCTGAAAAGCTATAAAAGCCGACTCTATTTCATCATTTTCATTTCACGATGGAAGATCTTAGAAAGACCGTGAAAAATCTGATGAGAGTGACAGAGACCCTCCATCTGAAGCTAGAGAAAATGGATAGGCAGCTGGCGGAGATGACTAGAGAGAAGAAGAAGGAGTTTGTCATTCCGACAACAGAATGTTGGGATGACGATGACGAGCCACCGTTCTCGTTGAAGTTCAACTTAGACGAAAGGCAGATAAGAAGGGTTAGAAGGCGAGCGGCGAGCAGTTGTCCGACCTGTGGGAAAGTTGGAGGTTGTGCATAAAAACACAGTCTCCAAACAAAACAGCCCTTTTCAGGGCTAACCATCTACCATGAAAGATTTATCTTTCAAATTGTCAATGACTTCTGATCCAGGAATTTGACCCAGAGTACCTTCCGGAGGGGGGGAAGCAAAAATGCCATTTGACCCAGGGTACCTTCCGGAGGGGGGGAAGCAAAAATGCCAAAAAATGCCAAAAAATGCCATTTTTTACCCAAATCGATCCAAAATTTTCCAAATCGACCGGAATTTGACCCAGGGTACCTACCCAGGGTAAGTGATCTGGACCATTTTTTCCCTCAGGGTAACTAGACTGGGTCGGTTGACCCAGTCTAGTTACCTATACTACTAATGTACATGTATTGTCATATCGTCTGCGTCTGAATCGTCCCGCGTTTGCGTCGGATCAGTTTGCGACGGCTGAGTTTGCGGCGGTATTGTTGTGAGTTTGCGTATGGTGAGACTGCGTATGGTGTCTGCATCTGGTGAGTTTGCACCTGGTCAATTTGCGTCTGTATTGTTTGGGTCGGCGATTTTGCGTCTGGTGAGTTTGCGTCTGTAGACTTTGCCTTTGGTGAATTTGCGTAGGATGAGTTTACGTCGTCGTGGGGCAAAAACTTAGAATTTTCTCATATTTCTATTATTACTGATGATGTTTGCTTAGAGCCCCGAATAAACCCAATGGACCTTTTTCTGCTTCAGATTGTCCAAGGAAAGCGGACAGTGTAGATCAAAAATCAGACTGCATGTTTTGTACAGTCTGATCTTCATTTCCACTGATCGTAAAGACAACTATAGTGATGAAAGGCGCTTTAAGGGTTAACATGGACTAGTTGTAAAAGGGAAGATTACCCTCGAAATATTTTGACACGGTTACGTCCCCTTTTTTCGCCAAGGGTTAATATCATTCTCAGTCTAATTATCGTGATTTTTTTTTTCTAACTTTCAAAGTTACGTAACTTGTGGGTGGCTAAACAATTTGGTTTTGCCAATCAGAAACTGCATTACCTTGCAAGTTAGAAGAAAAGAAATCAGAGTTAGACTAAGAATATTAAGAGTGCTTGGCGAATACGAGCCCTGAATTTTCTGTTACAAAAATAGCATATCAATGAGTTAAATACACATTGAGATATATGCAGTCGTCATTTTGTCTGTCAGTTTATGCATAAACTCTTTACTACACCATTCTGTGATTTAACGACCATGAAGAAAGATTTGAAAAACAATGCGGTAAAAGGTGCAAATGCTGGTAACAAGTATTTTCTCGTTTTTTTATCCTCTCTGAGACAAATTCCAACAATTGAGCTCTATTTCCTTTGAAATCTGCAAACGCTTTCACAATGGACAAGTCTAAAACCTTGACGATTGGGAAAAAAATAATGCACAACAAATAAGTACTTGTTTTCGAAAGATTTCTTCGACAGGGTCGTTCCAGTGTATTTTCTTAGAGAAAGATATCTCCTCATCGGACAGTGTAGATCCAAGATCAGACTGCACGTTCTGTGCAATCCGATCTTGATATACACTGTCCGTAAAATGTCATTGCGCCGCGTTTAACAGCGTTTAACAGGTTTTACTGTAAATGAAAATTCGAAGTGATGTTTTGGTCCCATCATGGGGTATTAGGGGTCCGGTTTGGCTGAGTGGTTAAATTGAAGAATAAGTAATCCAGTGTCCTTCTTTTTATCTTTGCCCTCTCGCGGAAATGCCCCTGGGTAAGAAACCTCAAAGCCCCAGCTAAGTACTGATGAAACCGAGGGAAGACCATAAATAACTTGGCTGTCAGGAGGTCATAAGTTTACACTGAAACACAACTTTAACTCTTCACCAGACGTCAAATTATTAGACTTGTCCAAATTGAAAGCATCTACAGACGGCAAATGATGGAATTTGTATGCGATGGGGTTGATAACATTGTGGGAAGAGGAGAAAATGCTGGTTACCAACATTTTCTCCTTTCCTCACAATTTGTTCAAATTATCTCCTTGTCAGGGTCGTTTAAAACTTTGGATCGTGTGTTAAAAGGATTAAAATAACGAGTATAACTTTCATTCACTTTGAAAATATTACCGTTGAAAACGGCGTTAAACACCATACAATCATACAATCAATCATGAAAATATTACCATGATACACCATCGATCGTGAAAGTCGGTTTCTTTACCCTTTATCAGACGATAAAACTTTAGAGCGGTCCAATTTCAAAACAGTTGCAGACAACAAAACAAAGTGTCTCAAATGATTCATAATCTGTCTTTGAAAGGTAAAAACATAGTGGGATGAGGAGAAATGCTAGTTACCCGCATTTTTCTTTTTCCCAAAACAGTTTTAGAGGCTTCTAACTCAGAGTAGTAAAAAAGAAACCGCCATTGTTTTGTCAGGGGTAAAAGAAACCCTAGACCTTTCACAACTGTAGTTGTTTTTGCGGCCATTGAAGATCAAGATCAGACTGGACACAACTTGTAGTCTGCCCTTTAATCTACATAGCCCGCTATTTTGAAATATTCTGTTTAAAGCAGCCTTGAAAACGCAATTATTAATTTTTTACTTATTTTTACGTATGTTTCACTAAACTACCAAAAGTGTTTAACCCTTTACCACACAATCCCGACTTTTAACGACCCTGAGAAAGAAGCCTTTTGAAAACATTGTGGGAAAAGGAGAAAATGCTGGTAACCAGCATTTTCTCCTTTTCCCGCTATGTTTTCTACCCTTCCCAAAACACATTCAATTTTACAGTCACATTTATTTTGCCATCTGCAAATGCCTTCAATTTGGACCAATCTGAAATTTTGTCGTGTGGTAAAGAGTTAAATACTTGTCGCTCCAAGGGTTAACTCTCTTTAACAAACATCACAATTTTAAACTCATCCATTTTGAGAGCATTTGCAAACGACAATTTAAATATTACTTGATGGAATAAGTCTTTGAAATGGCAGAAAAAAAAAAAAACATTTGTGGGAATAAGAGAATATGCTGGTTCTCCTTTTCCCACAATGTTTTAAAAGCTTTATTGCTTAGGGTCGTTAAAGCTCGGAATGGTTTGACAAAAGGCTTCCCGCCAAAGAAGAATGATATATCACTTATTCAAATTGGTGATACCAGGGACTGTGTACAAAGTTTCACGTTACATACATTAGGATATAAAAGGTATCATAGAATGAAAGACATATCTCTTTACCAAACAATTCCAACTTTAAACGACCACGAAAGAAAGTTTTTTTTTTTTTTGAAAACATTGTAGGAAAAGAAGCATTTTAACCAGCATTTTCTTCTTTTCAAACAATGTTTTCTGCCCTATCAAATACAATAATTACCCCTTGAGTTACATTTAATTTGTCGTGTATAAACGCTTTCAATTTGGTCCTGTCCAAACTTCTGTCGTTTGGGAAAAAGTTAAAGGGTTTTACCGACTGTATCATAAATTACGGGGGTGGTACCTGATTTAAGCCGAACCCACTAGCTCAGTCGTTTACGTGTAGAGCTTGGCCGGGGATCACTGGTTCGAAACCCCATTTCGTCAAATTTCTCTACGGGGATTGATGATAGTCATTGCGACATGATTCATTACCCTGTCACTGCTGATTATTGATTCGATAAAGTTATGTGGGAAAGCAGCGGGCAGCTTTTGAAGAATACTGGGTGAAGCACTGTTAAATGAAAATTCAGGAAAGCACTAAAAGGTGCGCTGACCGCAGCAATATCATTAAAATAGTATTTTAAACTTTGTAAAACAACATACAAACACATACACCTGATTTAAATCCGTAGCCCTCCAGGCAAAACCCTTCGAGTGGTAAGCGCGACTCACTGATCTTTTGCAGACATTTTAGATAACGATCAGACTGCACAGAAGGTGCAGTCTGATCGTAATCTACACTGTCCGATAAGGAGATATTTTTCTCCAAAAAATAAATTTGAAATAGCATTATGCGGTTTTTACTACCGGCTTGAAAGTTACATTCAACTCATTTAGCAGGTTAAGGGTTAAAACACGTTTTCGGTCAAATCAGACTGTCAAGAACGTGCAACGCGAAAGCAGTGTGTGATTTTAGACTTACATTGTCGTTCATTATTAGTTGTCTTGGCGAAAAGAGCCCAACATACCATAAATGAGTATTTTCTTTGTGACTGAAAACACCCATATCATGTTTCAAAGGTTGAAACATTTGAAAAATGTTCATCCAGCTTCAACTGTCTGTCAGTTATTGGAGAGGTCATCAGACCTCTCCAACAGTGGTGAGTTTAAAAGGCAGACTGCCACAGAAATCGCTGTCTAAATCCATTTGTTTTTGCCAAATTGTTCTGATACACAGTCTATTTCGTCATGGTTTTATAAACAAACCGAAATCAAAAAACTGAAATAGGAAATAAACGTTTTCTTTTATATGACGGCTTTCCAAAAAGATTTATTATACTAGATTGATAGTAAATGATCTCTCCAATAATTGCAATTTTTCATTAAACAAATAAATCTAAGCAGAGAGAAAAAAAAAATCGTTAAAAAAAGAGAGAAAGAACACCGCGGGAACAGATCACGTGACTTGATACTATCTGGAGAATTCGTACCCCGGAGAACTCGTACCCTAATCTCGGGAGTACGTGTTCTCTGGAGAACTCGTACCCCACAAACAGATAGAAATAGGTTGATCAGTATGTTTTCAAGTTCTATTTTTCAAAACTGACTAGATTCTAGCATTTTTCTGTTTTATTAAAAAATTCTATGGATTTATAATGATATAGATTTGATGAAATAACACACAGAGCTGCTTCTATTATGCGGGATTGCGAGAATGCTGCGAAAATCAACTTATGAGCGCGAAAGAAAGTCGTGCCTCTTCGCCCTACGTACCGCACACCTCAAAAGAGTCCGTGGTCCTTTGGTTTTGGGCGGATTGCGCAGGCTGACATGAATTTATACTTTTTGCAGATGCATTAAGCGCCCTTTTCTCAGAGCATGGCTCATTTATCGACTTTCTTAAATTTTTAACGTTTAGACAAACAACCTCTTCATTTTACATGTCTGCAGCAGACAACTTTTCAAAATATTGTGGAAAGAGGAGAAGCTGTTAGTCACTGCAGTTTCTCCTTTTGTCACAATGGTTTCCATCACATCAAAGCACCATCTTCCACATTAATTATCAAAGTTTAAAATGTCGTCTGCATGCTTCTTCTGTTTGGGACAGTCAAAAAATTGTTGTTTGTTAAAAGATTAAAAAATGTTACATTTATTTTTAACATGTCTGGTACCAGAATTATGTATAGGCCACCTTTATTTGTTGTTATCAGGTAAGATTCTTGCCTCCTCAGTGGAATTAGCATATTGTATCAAATTCTAATTGAACGATTTCTCCTTTCCAAAAAACAATGGCCTATCTGAGCACACATTACAAACATTCATTAGAGGGCTGTTCCTTTTGAAAATGAGCTAAATTGGATAATCATCTTCGGTTTTGTGTCCTTTAATTTTGAAAAAAAATATGCATTTCTGAGCATGTTAATAGCATATGGCCTCCAATTCCTAGAATATTATAACAATGTGGAACATGTACTGTTTTGTGCCTTTACACCAGCAAGATTGGAAAAAAAAAATGTTTTTTCTCATTCATTTAATGCCTAACCTGTTTGTTTACTTCTACCAAAATATACTGAAATCAAAAGCCAATAAACTATTTGAAAACATCGATGCCGACCTCTCCTGGCTTCTTTTTTAAAGAAGCCAACTTGTATACTGGCTACTGCTGACCTATTTACACGCGTTTTCCTACTGTTTCAACGCTGTCAATCCGGTGATTCGTAAAGGACACTTTGACCTGGCGACAGGTATCATCGTCAACGATCATAGGCTACCCGAAGGAGGTGAATTATTCGTAGCAAAAGAAAACGGTATTTCATGCTAATAATTCCTATTTAACAAGGATGTAATGTCCAAATAAAGCCATACCGTGTACGTCACGACCTCTGGTGTCCTTAGTTTAAACTATTTCATCTGTAATCATATTAGTAGAGGGCCGAGATGAAAGCTAATCACAGTTTTTGAAGTCCCTTTCCAAAGTGCAAATGGACTAAACTATAAATCCCAAAATACAACAAAGAGCTATTCACATGTACATATTTCACTAACGTAAATCACACACGCACGCACGCATGCGCACGCATGCGCGCCAAGACACTGTAGCATAGGGTAAGAAAATCAGAGAGAGAGAGAGAGGTTTTATTAAACATTTTACCGAATCTTTTATATGGAAATGAACTTGAAGAAATAATTCCGTGTTTTTCCAAAAGGATAGAGAATCGCTTCCAAAAAAAGTGCATTTTAAGTCAATTACCCAGAGAAAACGTGGCAGAGAACAAGATAAAAAGTTTCTCTCGATACAAAGGACATTCAAAAAAATAGTGTTGATGTGTTTCTAGAGCACCACAAATACTCACAGGCGATTCAACATATTTGTTAGATAGTACCGGTAATTGGTGCTTGAGAGAACTACATTTGAGCCATGCTCTGGCAAAAGCGGGCTTAATACATCCGTGCGATGCATGATACCTGTCAAGCCATCGCATAATTATGGATCCATAATAGCCACTTTTTTTTTTTTTTTTTTTTAACAACTGACCTAATCAAGAGGTAGAATGGTCCTTGGACATATAGAAAATTGACCAATAGCGAAAAGTTTCGGCCCAGGTCAGCCTGCGCGGACTGCGCAGGCTGACCTGAGTCGAAACTTTTCGCAGATGCATTAAGGCCCCTTTTCATAGAGCATGATTCATTTATTTTTTGACCTATTTTTTTAACTGGCATGTATAATTTGAAACCGTCTTTTACCGACAAAAAATAATTTTTGTTTGGAATTTTTTTATTAACGTTCAAATAATTCTTAAAAATGGAAATCGAATTTAAATTTCCAATATCTTGTGGATTCCATTCTTCAACGACAGGTGGAAGAGATGAATTTTTGTACAGGTTTGTCCTATATGCAATACTGGAAAAGCAGTCACAATACAGGGTAAAATTACAGTGTAAGTTTATGTGTATGTCTACGCTCACTAAGTATCTCCAAACCGCACTCCTGTCTACGATCAGACAAGGAGACTAGTTTACCACAACCTGTTACTGTCCTAGCAGCTTCGTTTTGTATTTTAGCCAAATCATTTTTTTGAAACTTTAGGTTATATTGTTCAGTATACAACATCACCAAATTCCAGAATTTTTCTATCTGGACGAGTTTTTAGTTGGCACATAACACTTATTCTTTTCCAAGCCTTTTGCATGATACTTTCAATATGATAATCCCATAACCTATCACTAGAACGGTGTATGCCAAAATGTCTATGTGTTTGTACATCTGGAAAAAAGTATATTGGACATCTTGAGATCTGGGTGATGTCCATAAAGCAGACAGTACACAAAGATCAGTCCCTATCCAAAATGTCACGACATCTGATGTATTTCACAAGGAGGGTATACCAAGATCAATCAGTATCCTAGATGCCATAACTTTGATGTATTTTGCAAAGACAGTTCATCAAGGAAACTCAATATCCAACATGTCAGGGCCTGTGATGTCCTTTGCAAAGAAAGTACACAAAGATGTACCCATATCCAACATACCAGGACCTGTGATGTGTTTTGCAAAGAAATAAAACCAAAATAAATCCATCTCCAACATTGTAGGATGTCGCTTTTGCTTAAAAAGTACACCGAAATAAGTCCATATCCAACATGTCAGAGCATCTGTTGACTTTGCATGGAGTGTACACCAAGATTAGCCCGTATCCAAATTGTCACGACTTCTAATGTTTTTGCGAAGAAAGTACGAGAAGATCAGACCATATATACTATGTCACGACCTCTGATGAGCTTTGCAAAGACATTACACCAGTCAATACGTAACATTGGAAGAGCGGCACGATGTTCTTGCAAGAAGAGTGCATAAAGACCAGTCTGTTTTCATGCAAAGAGCTTTCACCAAGATCAATCAATATCCTGAATGTAACGACTTATGACGTTCAATTGCAAAGATAATTTACCAAGATCATAGTTACTGTCCTCTACGAAACTCGACATTCTGAGTTATTTGCAACAATCAGCGTATACATATCCTGCGTAGTTCTCAGTCTTTGTTGTCCCTTTGCGAAGAGTGCTGATGGAATCACTTAAGTCTTAGGCTGCTAAGGGAGACTCAGTGACCTTTCGCGGACAGTGTAGATGAAGATCAGACTGCAAAGAACGTGCAGTCTGATATTGGATCTACACTGTCCGATTTGGAGATATCTTTTCCCAAAAAATACCTTTGAAATAGCAAAAATTGGGTTTTTAACCATCGGCCTGAAAGTTTCGTTTCACTTATTTAGCAGCATAATGGTTAATACGGAGCTTGCTCACCACATCCTCACTCGCATAGACTGTAGACTAAAATCCGACTGCACAAAATAAGCCTCGTTCTACACTGCCAGCCAAACTGACAGGCAGCCTGGCCAGAGTAGCAATAAAATAGTCATATCAGGGTCTCTTTTTACTGACTGATGATGCGGTTTTCATTTCATTAGGTAATATCTGTTCAATTCTGTTTAATTCTTTGCGCCAATACAATGAGCGATGCTCTGGCAAAAGGGGGCTTTATGCATCTCCATTATGGGAACAGGAGGTTGCTGGTTCGATCCCCGACTCGGCAAATCAAATTTCTTTCCGAGGATTGATGATAGTCATTGTGACAGAATTCATTTCTCTCTCACGTTTCGACGATGGTTATAATATAAATATGGAAAAGCAGCCAGTGGCTTGGAAAAAAATATTGTGCGGAGTACTGGTGAAAGAAACTCCAGGAAAGCATGGATATGTGGACTGTCCACTGCTACATAACTGAAATAATGTTGAAAACAGGGTTAAACACCATACAAAAAATCAATCAATCAAATTCGCTAGTCTGTCAGTACTTTCAGTACTTTGATTACTATCGGCTTGAAAAGTCCATTTCACTTATTTAGCAGGGTAAGGGTAAAATCTAGTACCATGCCTACTCATCAATTTCTTTTCAACTCCTTCACTCTCTACCCAACGACAAAATTTTAGACATGTCCAAATTGAAAGTTTTTGCAGACGACACATTAACTCTTTACCAAACGACAAATTTTTGGACTGGACCAAATTCAAAGCATTTGCAGACGACAAATTAAATGTTGCCAAAATAATAATTTTGTCTCTGATAGGATAGAAAACATTGTGGGAAAGGGAGAAAATGCTGGTTACCAGCATTTTCTCCTTTTTCCACATTTTTTTCAAAAGTCTTCTCTTTTAGGGTCGTTAAAAGTCGGGATTGTGTGGTAAAGAGTTAAACATGGTTCAAAATATAGTAGAAAACATGGCGGGAAAAGGAGAAAATGCTGGTAACCAACATTTTCCCCTTTTTCAACAATGTTCTCAAAAGCCTTCCTCCTCAGGGCGTTAAAACTTGGTGTGGTGTGGTAACAGGTTTACATGAATAACTGAGAAATGTGACCCAAGGACTAAGGTAAATATGACCCGCCAGGGACTTTAAACTGACCAACAATATGGGAAGCCCCTGAAATTGGACATTTGTAAACATACAGCCCCCTTCCCCCGCTCCCTCCAAATCTTTTTAACACTTTCCCAAACAAGCCCTGGTTTTCACGTGTCTGAAGTACAAGTCTTTTGAAAACACTGTCGGAAAAGGAAAAATTGCTCGTAACGAGCAATTTCTTCTTTTCCCACAGTGTTTTCTACCTGTTTTGAGACCTTTCTGCCATTTTCATCAAATTTAAAATTGTCGTCTGCAAACTCTTTCAATTTGGACTAGTCTAAAATTTGTCGTTTGGGAAAGGGTTAAAGTGAAGTATACCAATATTCTTACGAGAAGTTAAATAGAGATGAGCCATGCTCTGTGAAAGGGGAATAATGCATCTGCAAAGGGTATCGATTCAGGTCAGCCTGCGCAGCCCGCGCAGGCTACCCTGTGCAAAAACTTTTTGCTGTTTGTTAATTTCCTGCATTTCCAAAGGTCACTTCTACCTGAGGATTAAGTCCATTTGGACAAAATAGATTTTATGGATCCATAATTATGTGGCAACTTGCTTGGTATAATATTCAAAGCACCATGGAGATGCATTAAACCCCCTTTTGCCAGAGAACGAGGGATTTGATCACCAGATCACCCGAGGTATGCCGAATGTGGGTGTAGAGTGTAGCTTCCATTTCGAAATACTGTTTTCTTCCTTTCGTCAGAGGGTCACACTAAATTTTAATCCAACTTCGATATTCAAACCATTGTATAAGTAACAATATTTCAACGGACAATCCGAATTTAGTCTTTTAACCCTCAAGCTGCTAAGCGCGACTTCCCGACCTTTTGCGGACAGTGTAGGTCAAGATCAGACTGCACAGAACGTGCAGTCTGATCTTGGATCTACACTGTCCGACAAGGAGATATCTTACCCCCAAAAAGTACCTTTAAAATAGCAAAATTTGGGTTTTTACTATCGGCTCGGAAATTTCATTTCACTTATTTAGCAGGATAAGGGATGAAACTTAACCACAGGCAGGCGAGTTTTTTTTTTTTCTACTTTTTTTCGACTTGCCACTGACCATCCTTTAAAACATCGTGACGAGCAATTTCTCCTTTTGCCACAAAACTTTCACACGTATTCAAACTTTAAGGTTTTGTCCATGATGATCATCGTTAGTTTTTACAAAGATGTTTACAAGAGTCGTTTTCTTCAAACTTGTTCGGTAATTCTTTCGCTGCCAGATTAAAAACAATCCTCTTCTTTTCCGGGTGTAATAGTAGATTTCCGATGCAAATTAAGAAAATGTTGGTCATAGTATAAGTATCTGGTACCGGGCGACGTAGATTCAAGAGCAGTCTGTGCAGTCTGATCTTAATCTAAGTCGTCCGCAAATATTACGCAAGTCGCAAAAGGCATGGAAAGAGTTAAGCCGGTAATGGACTAATTCTAAAGTGCACGCAATAAACATAAAGTAATATGCATGCAATATAAATTATGACAAATCTAACAAATCATAGCATTTCTATATTTGGTATTTAAAAAACTCATTTTTAAAAAACCCCTTTTGCCAGACAACAGCTCAAATGATTTGAGACATGTTCTGTGAAAAGGGGGCTTGATGCATCTGCGAAAAGTACCGACCCAGGTCAGCCTGCGCAGTCCGCGCAGGCTGACCTGGGCCGAAACTTTTCACCATTGGTCAATTTTCTGTATATCCTAGGACCATGCTACCTCTCGATTGCGTCGGTTGTGGGAAAAAAGTGACTATTATGGATTCATAATTATGTGATGGCTTGATAGCTATAATGCATCACGGAGATGCATTAAGCCCCCTTTTGCCATGGCATGGCTCATTTTAAATTTCAAGTGATTTGAGAATTTTGCACTACAAACGTTGTATTTTAACACATCATCCCCTGTAATAAATTTTCAAAAAAAAGTTCGTAAACATAAATAAGTCTTGAATAAGTCAAATAAGTAAATAAGTCATAAGGGGACTTGATGCATCTCAGTGATCCATTATACCAAGCAAGTCATTACACAATTATGGATCCATAAAAAACGACCGAATCGTGAGGTAGAATGGTCCCTTGACATGCTGAAAATTGACCAGTTGCAAAAAGTTTCGACTCGTGTCAACCTGCGCGGAGTGCGCAGGCTGACACGAATCGATACTTTTTTGCAGGTGCATTAAGCCTCCTTTTCACAGAGCATGACTCAAATAAGAGATATAACTTTAGGTTTTACTGTTAAAATGTTGTGATAAAATGAGAAATCACTCAGTTTTGCCTCTTTTTTCTCCAATATTTTCTGGAGGGACTTTCAGCAAGATAAAAAATAAATGTTGTCAGAGGTCGATCTAGTGTTTTAATTCTATTCCATATGACAAACGAAATGAAAGTTTTAGGAGTGTCCGAATTGAAAGTAAATGCAGACGACTGATAAAATATGACTGAAATTATGAGATTTGTCTTGGAAAGGATAGAAAACATTGCCGGAAAAAAAACAAGTAAAAATGCTGGTTATCAGTATCTTCTCCTTTTCTTACGATGCTTTCAAAAGCCGTCTTTCTCAGGATGGTCAGAACCCGGGAATGTTTGGTGAAGGGCTAAATATAGCCCACTAAAAGCAGAAGGGTAGGATTAAAGTTTATTTTTTGTTAAACATGAATGGAAGTCCACGGGCTACCTGACCCATGTTATCTGGGAGGTATATCATAATTCTAAAGCAACCTTTTGATTGCCGACATATTCTTAAAAAGGCAACATTCAGATAGTCTTTGAGAGTATCACGCAGTTGATGGTTGATTTCCTCCATATTGTTCTGCTCCATATTGATTTTTTAACTCCCGAACTGATCGAGAGCTGAAAGTCGAATGATGAATGTATTGGGAAATATCAGCCTTTCTTTATACGATAACAGGAGGATTGAAAAATAAGAGCGCGGACCTGGTGGAAAGCATATACATTTTTCCCCAACTACGTTTTCATGCTAATATAGTAAAAAAGTTATGACTCGTAGCATGGGAAAAATGTAAGCAGATTGGAGTCTTTTTGGAAAAACAGAATGAAAAAACTCAACTGCTTTTTGAACTTTTTTATTGAACAGTACTGAAACAATGAACATATTTACAATAAACTTAAAAAGACAAAAAATGAACATAATATCAATAAACTGTTAACAATAAAAATCATTTTTGAAAATGTTTTTTCACTGTTTGTGGGGAGAAGTCTCTGAAATTTTCTTGTATAGATTTCCATAGTGTTGATTAAACCACGATGATACATTTCGATCGTTTCGATGGTGTTCCGTTGAGAGAAATTTCTGTTGAAGATATTTCTGTATATTATATCCTCTAGCAACAGCATCCAATGCGAAGATACAGTAAATTCCGCAAACTTTACCCTGTAGACTCTGAAGAGTTTGTCGGTTGTATCTCCACGAATAAGATTGATTGTCTAAAAAGTTAATAATTTCTGGCTCAAGTGGTGGTAGGCCGTAGGGATCAAAGTATAGTACATTGCCATTATTATCAAATATCACGGCCACCCAGTGTTCTCCTGAACCGGTTGATTTCTCTGTGTTCACAATGTAGGCTTTCACATGATTGGGTTTTTGTCGAGGTAACTGATCTTTTGCACAGACTTTTGCCTGTAGATTTTTTATCCATGTTCCATGATCCAATATGTATTGAATTTCAGAAGTATACATTTTTCTAATCACTTTTCCAGGCTTGTTTTACTTTGTCACACCAATATTTTAAGAACGACTCCGTGATATCAGATAGAATGTTTTGTTTTATATTTCGCCAAAATCTATAGGCTTCCACATAGTCAGCTTCATCGAGTTTCATTTCTATGAGTTCAGGATACCATTTTTTCATGATTCTGTATGGATTTAATTCCTTCATAGCTTGTTCTATGAACATATCTGTATGTTCTTGTCTATCCTTGAATAAACATAGTTCATGCTGTATTTGACTGGGATGATCCACTTGACATCCGTAACACTCGTTTTGAACTTCACTGGCTATTAGATTTTGTAGTTCTTTAATCATATGTTTTTCAAAGCTGTTGTGAATGTCATTTTTCCGAGTAGAAAGACACTCTGAGGTGGAATATTTCACTTTTTCTGCTTCTTTTCTCAGTGAAATAGCAAATCTGACTCCCGACATTGTTTATTAGTCCTGAAAAGGACTGTTTTTCTGATATATCTTTCAAAAGTTAATTAGTCCTGAAAAGGACTGTTTTTGATATTATATTCTTTAGTCCTGATAAGGACTGTTTTTTGTGAAAGCTATCTTTTTCGATCAGAGAGTTTCTGTTGATTTTTTAGGATTAATAATCTGTGATGATTTCTCTCAAACTGTTGATTTCAATCTGATTGTCAAATTCAGCAAAGACAATAACGTTGATCACTGTTGGTAAGGCTTGCGCGAATTGAAGCTCGATGCGAAGACTTCCAGTTTTTATAGGATGAAGTTGTCCTTCTTCACTGCCTTGATCAGGTGTCAAATCGTACCCCCACAAACAGTATCCACCAACATAGTCTTCTTTAGCAATATCAAATGATTTATTGAGTCCTAAGGCTGAGACAGCCTGATACATAGACAAATATGATTTCAAATACAATCCATTTTCAAAGTCAGGCTCAAAGGGTCTGTTATGAATACTGTGTCCATTACATGATACATCTATTTTTGACAGATTAAAGTGTTGAAAGAAAAATGGATTGTTAGCATAACCCCCATTATAAGCAGCATTTGTTACCATTGCAATGAAAACACGTTTTGGAAGCTGGCCTTGAAACAAATGATCTTCAATTTTAGACTGAAGTCCATTACCGATAGTAAACGTCTTTACTACTACCCTACGGATAGGAATTTTCATGTTTTGCTGAGCAATGAGATGATTTAGATCATTTGCAACAACAGGCAACAATTCAATATTTCGTACATGAAGACTGACTGTTTCCATTACAATTTTTGCATCTGGTGCAGCAGTACCTCCTGTAAGGCAAAAGTTTGATGAGGATCTGTTTAATCTAAGTCTGATTTCAACTCCATTAGGTAAATATTTTTCTTGCTGAAATAGATCAAGATGCAATCGTCCGAAAAGCTCTGCAGTTCTGCTTAGACCGATTACACCGATTCTGTTTACTAGTCCAGTATTTCCCGCATCATGGTTGAGTGTTTCAAATTGCCCACTGGTGTCTTCAATCCAAAGTGCACCAGCTTTCAAAAACGTAGACTTGCTGTCAGCATTATAGGACAAAAGATTTTCGATATATGCTCTGTACGGATAGGTATCTGAATTACTGCTGATTAGTTTATTATTTAGATACAAATCAACGCTGCTAAACATACTATGCAGGAAATTGTTTACAGGTGCCACATTTGAACCGACGTCTAAATTAGTACCGTCGGCTTTAACGATTTTGAATTTGATATACAAATACGATTGTGACAAATCTGTCCAATGTTCGGTTTGAGGTGGTATGATGAATTCTATCGGTGAATTGCTTGTCAAAGATGCTATTGGAAAATGTTCAACCCATTGACTTTCTTGCATCGTTGTCATTGTAGGTGGTACAGAAAGAACATTGAGTTCTGATTTACTGCATTCACAAGACCCGTTTTGCATCATTTTTATATAATATATATATAATATATCAATCAAATATATCGAGAGTCCTTGATCTACTGTAATGATTTCTTTGTCTTTTATTAATGATCTTGCCCTTGCGAGATCGAGAAGATGAATGACGTGTCTTTTGTGATTTTCTTTTATTTATCCCCGGTATTAACTGTTGTGCTAGATCATGAATGGCTTGTTTTCCCCTTGAAATTACAACTTTTTTGGGGTTTTCACCACGTAAAAGGATATCTCTTGCCGCACCTAATCCTTGTCTGATTCCTTCTTTTTTTACAGCATTCAACCCAGATTTGACCAAGGGTTTAAGCAATGGAGTCACTGTTTTAAGTGCTGATCTAAATAGGGAACCTAGTCCATAGCCATACTGATGTTTTTCGCCGCGATAAACTGGTAGCATTTTTTGGTCGAATATTTATTTAAATATTTATTTGTCACAATTTTTTTTTTCTGTCTGAAATGTAACTTGACGATTGTCTTACCAATAATAAAATGAAACGGTATACCAGAATCCCCTGTTATTTGAATGTGAATAGTATCGAAATCAGATTTCGAAACGGGGACGTAATGCGGTAATGTAATTTCATGGTTGATATGTTGGGCTTCATAATTATTTTCATCTGATATGCTTGGTTTGAACGGAAGAACACGAAGTATGGGAGCCAATGTATCACCCACTATAGTGTGTTCAGCAACATCTGAATAAACAAACAGATGATTGTACCCAGCATCAATGTTAGGACTGTATTTAAATACATCTAAAATATTTCTACTCGAAAAAATTATCTCATTTTTGAATTCTGGTGATCCTCCCAGTTTTAAAAACAGCTGTGGATGAAATTTGAATCCGGTTCTTGTTATATTTGTGAATCCCAATTTCGGTCGTTTGCTTGAGGTTGAATAGCTAATAGACACCCCGATTGAATGCTTCTGAAAGATTTCACTTAGGTTATTTTGAATCAATTCTTCCATTACCTCTATAACATGTTTTGCTGAAGTGTAACTACCCGGTGAAAAATAAAATCCAATTGACCATTTTACTGCTTCACCTTTTGCGTTTCGTTTTATTGGAATTATCTTCATATTATCTCTTCTTTTATCTACCGCTGCTGCTGCATTGTATAAATTAACATCTGCAGTTATAATTTCGAACTTTGCTTCTTCTTCAGTTATGTTTAAAAACTGAGAGGGGGTAATAAGATGAACTAATGCAACTTCCCAATTTTCCCTGTCAATATGAATTGTTTTTGGTAAATGAACTTTAAAACAGCACTGTGTGTTGTTTGGATAAAGGTTTATGGAACTATCACTAGGTAGAGTAAGATAAAACGAATTCATTTTTTAAATTTTTTTTGATTTAGTATTTTTTACTGTCAACGAAATCAACCCCACTAGTTGTTTTTTGTCCAGACTTTGTGAATTTTAGCCCTGGAGATGGAAGAATATACCCGAGTGAACTGCTTAACAGTATCAACCACAATTCACGATCTTGACTTTGAATACTTAAATGTACTATCGAGGTTGCAATAATTGCGTAAATGACTAATATCTGTGAAATATACGTAAACTGATTCTTTGGAACACGATTTCCACAGCAGTTGTAATTTTTAGTACTAACACTATCGACACTTTCTGTCCCAGTCTCAATGTTTGACTGCGAATTTATCATAATTGTATTGTCTTTTTATTTATAAAAAAATCTTGTAGATAAGATTTTTTTCCGATCAAGATACCAAATGGGATTCTGGTATCCAACTTTGAAATTTTTTTGGATAACCTTTCCAATTGACTTTTATTTCTTTGATTATTTTTTTACCCTCACGTCTTGTACGTCTATCAAGAACTGAATCAATTTCATAAATTTCATCATCTTTTATCAATTGAAGTTCGTATTCATAATAAGTCCCCAAAATTTGTTCACCCTCTAAATCTTTTATTTTATAGGTGATAGGTGAAAATGTCTTGTTAACATGAGTGATTTCAAATATTTCTTGAGTCCAATTTGGTAAATAACCCTTATCAAATGTACGTTTTGTTTTATTGATACGAACACGATCTCCAATTTTGAATTTTGGCTTTTTTGTCATTGCAATTGTCGATAAACGAGGATACAGATTTTTCGAAATTTCTGCCTCATTTGATTTTGTTACCATTGCAGGAGATGTTTTGATACTTCTGTGAAAAGTATGATTGTAATTCTTAACTAAAGAATTCAATACGTCAATGTAACGTCTTGTTTTCTTGTACGTAAAGTATTTCCACATTCTCGTTTTTAAAGTTCGTTGAAATCTTTCAACAATACTTGCTTTCGTCTCTGGATTTTCAGTGGTAAAGAAATGAATCTGATTCTTTTTCAAGTATTGCTGAAACAGCCTGTTTTTGAATTCCGAACCTTTATCTGTTTGAAGTGACAAAGGTTTTCGATTTGATTTCTGAACAATAGATTGAAATGCTCGAATCAAAGTTTTTCCCATCTTATTTGGAATAGGGATAACCCATGAAAATCTTGAAAACACGTCAATTATACAAAGTAAATATTTCTTGTTATCATTTTGTCTTGCTAAATGTTGCATGTTAGCCAAATCAGCCTGCCATTGATAGTCTATACCACTTACAATAGTTTTTCGTCTTTTGAAACGACGACGAATTGGTTTATGTAAGGTATAGGTGGATTCACCTCGTAACCACTCTTGAACATCTTTGTATCTTATTCCTTTCAAAACAGATTTTGCAGCGTGATACAATTGCTTTATTCCAGTAAATGCGACAGTACTTTTTGGATCATAAAACAATTTTCTTAACACGTAATCAAGTTTGTAATCAAGTTTAGGCTTTACCAGGATTCCCATGACTGAAGCGTTTTACGGCTAGGGGTCTTTTTTATAGATTTTGGTGGAGTTAACAACTCTTTGGTATAGAATTGCCTCAGTCTTTCTCTTTCTTCGGGTTTCATGTATGGAGATGATTCTTTTATTCTTTTCGCAGATTTTTTAACACTTCTTGTAAGCGATTTCTTTGCACTTTTTTGTACGCTTTTTGGCGTGTGAAATAAGTGATCGGATCCGCCGTAGGATTCTTCATCTTCGCTCACTGATTTACTCAGTGATTTATCTTGAGCTTTTTGCATCCATCTCCATCTATTTGAGTTACCAATAACTTCTCGCGGTATATTGCTTTCGTGTAATGCCTTTGAAAAAGTTTTCCATCCTCTAGGTTCAGTACCTTTTCTCTGACGAATTGTATCATTGATAAGATCGATGATATTGGAACCATGAATGCGTACACCTTTGTATGACACGACTCCTTGTTCGTCCCAAGTTAAATTATTGTTATCTTTTATCATACTCAAAAGTAACTCAGCTTTTCTTTTCATGGTTTTTGGTACGCTTTGCAAAATTTGATCATGCAAGGTAACAGATGCTGATTTCTGTATACTATCATCACTTTTTATCGATGGAAGTGAGTTGAACAAAGTTGGTCTTGCTCTTTGAAGCGAATTTTGTAACTTAAACAAAGTTTCACCATACCTTTGAGCCTTTTCTGTTTCTGACAAATCAGTGCTTTGTAAAATATGACCCATATCCTGTCGAAGATGTGCTGCATCCACAACTTGCGGATTGGGTGGTAAACGAGGTTTATGATATTGCTCGTCTTTCCAACGATTCATATTTTCTAAAACCTGATAAGGCACGATAACCATTTTTTTAACAGACATGATTTTTTATCTAAAAGATTTTATCTATAAGGCTTTAAGTGCCCCTCCTATTCCTCCGATAACGGCTTTTCCTAACAATGGCAATAATGCAGGTGCAAGTAATGAAAGAAATCCACCTTTTTGATTTAATATTTGTTTTTTATTTTTTACAGAAGCCGATTTCGAGGCTAAACGTCTGATATGTTGTCGGCTTGAATACAATTTCTTCTTCTGAGCTGATGATAAATGTACATTGCCTTTTAAAACGTTATGACAACATTCCGATATACATCTTATCACTTCTGGTGATGAATCTTTTACAAGTTTTTTACGTATTTTTGGTGTAGCCTGCATCATGGCCATAACCATTGAACCATGTTTTTTTATCAGAGGCGTTTTCCTTTTCATGTTGACTTTAACTCGATATCGGATTAAATGATAATACAACGTTCATGTCGCTATCATTTATACCTGATGTTTTTTAACATACTGTTTTTTTACAAAAGAAAACTTTTTAACATGCTGTCTTTTACAGTCAGAATTACTTTTTTAAGAAAACTGTGAATAGAGAGCGTCAACCAATGTATCAGCGTTAGCCATGGACGAATCCACGGGAACGGATCTTCCTTTCCCAAGGTCAAGCACCTGATTTTTTTCGTCAAGTTTATATCTTCCTGTGCCGATGTTATATCGTAGCATATCTTCTATCATCCGTCTATATTTTCTTAATCCTTTTTTATGTTTAGCCAATGTATTTGGAGACCAAGCGACGGATGGAATTCTTTGAAACGCTAATTTTTTGCCTGGTAATATAAATCTTGAATACTTTCTTTGGTATTTCCGCATTCTTTCACCAAGTATTTCCTCTCTAGATTTTGGATATTGTTGATGTTCTGAAATGGTACTTACTACAGGGGTTCGTTTTCGGATAGTAACAAATCTTTCATCAATCGTAATTGGAGCATGCTTCTTTGCTGGAGCACGCTTTTTCGGAGATTTTTTCTTTTGAGATTTTTTCTTTGGAGATTTTTTCTTTGGAGACTTCTTCTTTTGCGGAGCACGCTTTCTTGGAGATTTTTTCTTTTTTGGAGATTTTTTCTTTTGCGGTGCACGTTTTCGTGGAACACGTTTTCGAGTTTGTCTTTCAACTCCAAATTTTCTGATGGTTTTTACTCCATCCCATCTCAGTAAGCTTCTGATAATAACACCACCTAGAAACACTCCCCCTCCAGGTTTTAAAATGATTTTACGTTTACTTTCCTCGTCTATGGATGGATCTGCTAACCGTTCAATATCTGTTCTATGTTTTGTCATGTACATTGTGGTTTGTTTTGGTAATTTGATTTTATTTTCAATGATGTTTTGCGCAGCCAACATAAACCATTTTAAAATTTCTTTTAATCCTGCTTTTAACACAGCTTCTCTTTCATGTCTATCGGTTTGTTGACTTAAATTTCGCAAAGCAGCTAGAACTGAACTCGGTGTGGATGGTAAAGCCATGTTTACTCACGGGTGTGAATCATAAAAATGATTTATGTTCAAAATGTTATTCTCTTTTAAGCAAGAATTTTGCATAAAGTTTTTTAAGCAGGAGAATAAATAATGGGTCCTCTTTCATCTCCTTGTGTACGCCAACGATGAAATATATCTGCTCGTAGTCTTAATTCTTTATTTGTTTGTGAATGAAAATCTATGACTAAATAACCATGATCCGTCGATGTAGCATCTTCATAAGCAGGTAACAAATGTGGGGCTTGCATTTGGTGAGCTAGTGTTTTAATCTGATTCTTATCTCGTTCATTTCGAAATAAAATCATATATCTGGAATTAAGACTAATGGTTCGACTCGATTTCGATTGCTGAAACATATTTTGCGTGATGTAAATCACACTTGCATTACGATGGTGTCCTTTTCTTGTAAACCAAAGTTTAATTTTTTCCTCATCTTTCTCACCCAACATATCATCAAAGACAATTAAATGTGGAATAGATACATCACTGACAATTTCGTTTTCATCGTCAGGAATTCCCTCCACGAATTTTATCAATTTGAACTGTGAATTGAACTTTTCTTGCATAAGATTGTAAGCATGCTGCCATTCTTTGTAGCACCAAACAACTCTTTCAGGAACGATGTTGAACAAGTCTTCTCGATAGTCAATTAATTTATGAACGAACTCTGTTTTTCCGCATCCACTCGGTCCTGTGATGAAAATATTACAAGGGTGTTGAAACAATATGGATTGTACATCCATATTTTTTTACTTTTCTCGTTAAAGGCTATTGATAAAATGACAATATCAATGAAAATAAAAGCATTTTTATTGAACATTTTTTATTGAACATTTTTTATTGAACAGAGGTGAACAATGAAAAACATTTTTTTACAATGGAGCATTTCTTACAGTATAGCATATAACATTTTTTTACAATGCAAATTCACAAATACCTCGATTTTTCCATTTGTCTTCATGTTCCACAACAGTTTTGTGCAATTGTTCATTACCCAAAGACAATGGATATACACTGTCCAAACCACTATATTCACACGTTCCTCTAATTTCGAAGACGTTTTTGAATACTTCTTTTGCCGAAAGAGTTGAAAGTACGATTTTTTCTGTGACATCTCTATCAAATAGGAGATACCCTTCCATGATATCCACTCCTTCTGCATTATCTCTTGATTTTGTATACCGTAAGTAAAAGTTAAACAGGACTGATTTCATTTTCAGTAGATTCAGATAACTTTCTTCTGGTCTTCCTATGATAATGAATCGCCATCGACTTGTGACTTGCAACTGCTTAGTGAAATAGTCACTTTTCCACAAACAAGCTGTTAAATAGCCTTCGATAGTGGTATCGAAATCTGACTCAGTTATCAGCATTGCAATAAAGTCGTGCATGCTATACAATTTACAAGATGTCTCTCCTTTTGCAACTCCCTTGTGCAATTTATCTATCCAAAGTTTCACACAGTTGCATTTAATGTTAAACTGTGTTCGTTCATCGAGCGTGTGTTGTCGAACAAATTCTCCATAAACTTTTTCACGTAGCTCTATGGGTAACGGTAACACAGTTGCCATTTTTTCACCAAACGTCTAATATTTTTCCGTCTTACTTTATCTGTTTACCGCAAAACAATGTGATATAGAAATTTATTTTCTCAGACTTTTATAACCATAGGGCACAGTGTCAGTAGCGTTTACAATAACTCTTTTGGTGTATACAGAGCGAAACGTTTTTGTCTGCGGTTCGCTGGTCACTGTTCTATCTCTATGTCTTTTAATTTTACAATCATACTGAATTTTGATTTCTATCGTACGATCCAAAGCACATTTTGAATAGGTATCGAAATTCACCACCTGCTTGGTATTGTAATCCAAAGTAATTCCCTTCACTTTACATTTACTTATCTCTTCTCCATCTTTTGTTTTCATTTTGTAAGCATAATTTTTAGGCCCAAGTCCTCTGAATTGGGTAATTTTACAGTCAGGCTCTTCATCAGTCCATTTTCCTAACCTACTGTTAATAATGGGAGGATTCCATAATTCAGGATCATGAATGTACATACAACTATCTGTATCGAAATACAGAACTCTATCTTTTAACTTTTCAAGAACGGCGTACAATTCCAACCTTGCATAAGCTGTTACGTAAGACCCTACTACCACGTTGGCTGTAGCGTGGGTGTCAATATGTTCCAATTTTGATTCATAGTTAACCAAGATGAATGGACAGTCCTCGTCAAAGATTTCTACATGCTTTACAATGAAATTGGGATTGGTGACTAATTCGAAATATTTAGACGGATCACTGATGTATTCCGTCTGAGTCAATTTTTCACGCTGGGCTAATTTTCCCCAAAGACAGTTCAACATAATCTTAGCAAACGATCTTCTCCCAGGGTTTTTTTGAATACAACTTGGATCAAGACGAACCCCTTCTGCCTTCTCATATTCACAAACGAATTGATCTTTTTCCGAGTCTGATTGACACCAATTTGGGTAACCACTGGCTTCTTGCTTAATTTTCAAGAAATTATCCACATAGCCTTTAAAGAACTGGTCCGAAACAGAATTGAAATGCCAGATTTCATACACTTGTATTAGCCGATAGCCACAGTCAAGAGCTTTGAATAATTCAAAGGTAACCCAAGTTCCAACCAAAGCCCTCTCTTCTTCACCGTGGATACAAATGTTTGAACTTTCTTCTGCACATTTCATACAGAGTGGAAACATCATTTTATTGTTACAGTGAACTGGAAGAACGGGGTGAAACAAATCAGTTGGAGGTAAAACTTTGCATTTGATTAACCCCTCATACTGACGAATATTGTTCATCTCAATATTCTCACTAGTCAAAATTTCTGGCTGGCCCACAGGATAGGATTTATGTTTACAAACATAAGGGTACAGAGAACAGATATCAATGTACTTGATTTCCTTCTTGCTTTTTTCATCAACATCGTAGCTAATTTTTATTGCATTACATCTTCCCCCAGACAATCCCTCCCTCGGATCGATGGGGTCCAAATGTGGATATAACTTTTCAATGAGTTTTTTGTACTCTTTATCCTTCATCTTAGCATCGAATTCGTGCTCCCAAATGTACACTACATTATACCCCATTTCTTTGATATCTGCTATACGTTTAAAAGTATGTTCGTACAATTCAGACATGGGTCTCCCATTGATGGGATTGATCTGTTTTCGATCTGTATAACATACAGGACAACCATGATACAAATCCCCAAGGAATTCATAGACAGTGTTTGATTGACGGTGAAAACCATCTACAGTATATCTTCCGATTTGAACTTCCCCACCATTTTTTGCATGGCGAATATGAATACCTTTTTCCCGAGCTACGCTTTGAATCCAACGTATCGCTTTCATAGAAAAACGACGTCTGGACGAATCTTTACTTGAAATGATAGCAATTTGATTTCCTGGCAAATATTTGCTTCTCCAGACTTTGTTACAGGCATCGGCGATGGTAATTGCCTCTAAAAATGGACAAATACCACCCTGTTCGATAAACAGCTTTCTGAATTCAGCACATCCCCGTCTTAGGATATCGACATCTGACCTACAGTATGATTCCATCTCTTTTTGAAAATTGAATTCCTCACCCTTTTGAACTTTGTCATTATACCAGACTATGAATTTCGACCTACCCTCTTCAGACATTGAGTCGGGTTTGTAATAAGACATATCCAAGTATGGTCCAATATAACTCCAAAATTCATCTGTATTTGCCCAGTGAGGAAAGTAACCTTTTTTCATTTCTTGAAGACCAAATGTGGCTGGAAATTTCGCCATCCCAAAGTTCATGAAATTGAAGGAATCGATCAGGCGCACACCATTCAATTCTAACTTCATAATATTGTTTCCATTCATGATCAATTTTGGAACTTTTAACCCAACTTTGACAATATAGTTAAGAATGAACTGGCCGTCATAACCTTTTAAATTATGAGCCATAGCTGTGACTCCTTTGTGATGTTTTGAAAAGAGCCACTTGCAAAATTGACTCAAAGTTTCTTCTCCTTGAAAAATAACTTCCCTACCCTCTTCAAATTCACTGCATGTAGAACAATGAAAATCAAGTGGTTTATCGATACAATCATCACATGCTCTATGTGCTATACAATAATTTGGGATGTGCACCCCTGTATCTTGTTTGCATTCAAAATCAAAGAAAATGAACTGTGGTTTTTTGACTACAGAAAAACTCGTCTCATCATCGCTGTCGTGTTTCATCTTACTCTGGTAAGGCTGAATAAAACAACGATGAGAAAAGTCAACTATCTTCTTGCAGAGATGACACTTTTTCTTTCCATTGCAGATATGATTTCTCTTTCTGGTAAGACACTGTGCACCACATTTTGAACAGAGTTTCACTAATTCACAAATGGATTTCTTTTCTTTACCTTGAACATTTCTGTGATTTTCAAAGCATAAAACACTAAAAAATCGTCTATGACAGTAACTGCAAACATACTCTTTGGATTCTGATGGACATTTTCCAGCACGATAACAACCTTTGCAGATTTTTGAGCAAGCATGATTTTCCCGCCCGTTATAACCCACATCACAGAACTCACAATAATATGTACAACAAAAAAAACCTTTGATGGATTTGATGTAGTCATAATGGTTTTGATGAAAGTATAAATGTATGATCTTACTATTGTCTTTCACTTCTGGATGTTCAAATATTTTCCTCGTTTTTGAATGCTGGTCGTGAACTTTAATGACATAGTCTTTTTCATACAAAAACAATTGAATTTTTTTGAATTCATCAATTCCTACAGACTGTGTTGGTAAAACTCCAGCTTCATTCATCAATTTTTCAGCTTCAATCTTTTGAAGAGCGTGGCCTGAATGACGAATATTATTCCATCTCCTATTCCACGCTTCGTTGTTGAAACAGTTAAATTCGAAACAAGAATCTATGCTATCTCGGATCTTAAAAGAACTGGAAACATTCAACAAACATTTGGAGGAGATTAAAACTTTAAACACAAACACCGAACGGTTGTGGAAAAACATTGAGACACTACGCTATCAAAGTCAGAGCATTTCAGCAGTTCCAGTAAAGATTCCTGTGGAGTTTGACTTCGATAAGACAAATCTTCACAAGCTAGTGGACTCTATCGTAGCTGTTGTGAAGAAAGAAAAACAACCAAAAGAAAATCAACCGAGAAGAACAACAAAACGAAAATCAGAGGAAAACGATAGCCATCTCCACAAGCGGCATGTTGACCAAAAGAGATCTTCACCGATACTGACAGGCCAGGGTAAATACGGAAAAAACATTGATAATTTCGATGACTTCAAAATCCCAAAAATCCCAAGAAAAACGAAGAAAAGCTGTCAGTAGAGAGAAAAACACAATCTCCAAACAAAACAGCCCTTTTCAGGGCTAACCATCTACCATGAAAGATCTATCTTTTTTCTTCAAATTGTCAACGACTTCTGATCCATTGAAATTGACCGGAATTGTCCCCAGAGTACCTACCGGGGGTAGGTACCCTGGGTCAAATCCTCCCTCAGGGTAGCTAGACTGGGCCAGTTGGTCAGTTGGAGGGGGGGAAGCAAAAAATGCCAAAAAATGCCATTTTTACCCAAATCGACCCAAATTTCCCAAAATTGACCGGAATTTTACCCAGAGTACCTACCCGAGGGTAGTTACCCTGGGTAAAAATCTCCCTCAGGGTAGCTAGACCGGGTAAAATTACCCGGTCTAGGTACCCCTACTACTGACGACAGAAGCGGACGGTATAGATCCAAGATCAGACCGTAGGTTCTATGCGATCCGATCTTGATTTGTGCCGTCTGCATTTAAAACCCCATCTTGTCGCCTATTCCGCCGACAATTAATCAACTTTTAAAGTCATATTAATTTTTTCCATTTAAATTTGATATGTCATGATGCATGATCAGAGAGACACATGGGTAGTGATTACAAAACTTATTTGTCATGCCCAACTCGTCTGAGCATGAAATTTCAAAGTTTAATAAATGGAATATTTGTGTTTTTCGTTGAAAGATCGACATTTATGAAAATATGAAATCGGTATTTTCACCGGTCATAACCATGAGATATCAAACCATTATCCACCATTATTTCTCGATAAACTACCGAAAAGCATGAAATAAAATTTTTAATCTAATACATCCAACCTAGTAACTTTGTAACTTCTAGAATTTTCCAATCTGCCTTCTTATTAATTAATTGTCTTAACTTAAAATTTCTCACTACCTAAATTAATATTAACGCTTACAGCGCCTTTCGCAACTACAGTTGCATTTGCAGCCAGTGTAGATCAAGATCAGACTGCACAAAACGTGCAGTCTGATCTTAGATTTACACTGTCCACTTAGCTAAACCAATAAAGGCCAAAAAGACGATGAAATTGCAATATTTTGGATATTATTTCTAGACTGAAATTATCTGTTGGGTTTATTAGGCGCTTTAACTCTGTACCAGATAGCAATGTTTTAGACAGGTCCAAATTGAAAGCATTTGCAGACGACAAATTAAATGTTGCTCAAATGTTGGGATTTGTTTCTGAAGCGCTAGAAAACATTGTGGGAAAAGGAGAAAATGCTGGTCACTAGCATTTTCTCCTTTTCTCACAATGTTTTCGAAAGGCCTCTTTCTCAGGGTCGTTAAAACTCGGGATTGTGTGGTAAAGGGTTAACTCTTTACCAAACGACAAAATTCAAAGCATTTGCAGACGACCCTTTTTTCACGCCAAGCCCCAGTAGCTCAGTCGGTAGCGTACAGGACTTGAGAACAAGAGGTCGCTGGTTCGATCCCCGGCTTAGCCAATTTCTTTCCGAGGATTGATGATAGTCATGGCGACAGGATTCTTTCCTCTCTCACCGCTGATCATTGTTTCGACGATGGTTATCTGGGAAAGCAGCCAGTGGCTTGGAAAGAATATTGTGCGGAGCACTGGTAAAAGAAACTCCAGGAAAGCATGGATAGGTGCACTGGCCGCCGCGATATAAATAATGTTGAAAACGGCGTTAAACACCATACAATCAATCAATCAATCCTTTTTACACCCCTTCATGCCACGGTTTTTGAAACCACTGAAGTAAAATGAGCAAATGCTAATTACGGGTCTCCTTTTACCACAATATGTTTTCAAACCATTTTGATAAGGTATTTTCTTTTCTTCAACTATGATTCCTTAATGCCACTTACATCAATGAACCATGCTCTGTAAAAAGGGGGCTTAATGCATCTGCAAAAAAAGTAGCAACCCATGTCAGCTTGCGCAGTCTGCACAGGCTGACATGGGTCGAAAATCTTTGATATTTTTATAAACCTTCTGCATGTCCAACGACCACTGTACCGCATAATTCAGTCTCGTTGTCATACAAAATGGATTTTATGGATCCATAATTATGTGATGACGTGCTTGGTATCATGCATCACGGTGATGCATTAAGCCCCCTTTTGCCAGAAAATGGCTTAATTCTTATGCAAGTATACTTGTACTAGTTTTAATAATATACAGACCATATAACATTCCCATTCTGTCACATTGCCAGTCCGCTCAATAGAAGACTTATAAATATGAATATTTCCAGTTACAAATGGTTGTTTCCATGATATTTTATGGGTCTCCACTTTATATGATTTTGTTATTTTGTAGTATGTGGGCCAGAGGCCTATAATGTATTATTAAAGAATTGAATTGAATTGAATTGAATCAGTTCTATGTAAAAGTTTAGATTAGTGCACATTGAAAGCACATAAAGGAAATAGAATAAAATTGTCTCTGAGTTCGTAAAATAGAATAAAATTGTCTCTGGGTTCGTAAACGGGTAGAAAACAGACGTGAAAGAGGGGAAAATGTAACCAGTATTTTTCCCATTTTGTAGTGCTTTAGAAAGCTTTCTAACTCTGGATCGTTAAAGCAGGAGGTCGTTTAGTGAAGGGATTAACCCTTATCCTGCTAAATAAGTGAACCGGAATTTCCAAACCGGTCGTAATAACCAGAATAATGCTATTTCAAACTTATTTTTAGGAAAAAAAATCTCCTTATCGGACAGTGTAGATCCAAGATCAGACTGCACGTTCTTTGCAGTCTGATCTTGATCTACAATGTCCGCAAAAGGTCAGCGAGTCGCGCTTAGCAGCCTAATGGTTAAACTGGTCATCAGTAGATCAATACTGGGAAGTTCTTGTTCAAACAGGGTAAAGCAGGAGTATTTAGTCGCCGTTGACTTCAAATTTCGAATTTAAATATTTGCTCAAAGTCTTCAGAGTATTTCATGATCCTGCAAGGAATCCGCTTAACTCGTTACCAAACCACAACATTTTGGACTCAACCAAATTGAAAGCATCTGCAGACAAAAAATTTAATGCAACCCAAATGGCGATTTCTATCTGTAATAGCGTAGGAAACATTGTGAGAAAAAAAAAAGAGAAAATAATGGTTACCAGCATCTTTTTTCCTTTTCACACAATGTCCTCACAGGCTGTGTTTTTCAGTGTCGTTGAAAGTTGGGATTGTTTGGTAAAGGGGTAAAAGAAGTTATTAAGTTGTGCTATACATAGTATGTGTAGGTTCGAGTAGCGCCTGTGTACCATTAGCCTGTGCCACTGAAATCTCGAAAGAAAAAACCCAGAAAAGAGATAAATATCCGTAGTGAATATTGAAGACGTAGATAGAAAAAATAGATATGTTGTTTATAACTCGTTTATGACTTGTTTATGTATCGTCAAACAGGTATTTAAATGCGTTTTAGTAATTTTCAAAATTCATAGGTGATTATTTAAATTTCGCACCACGAGAGACCAAAATGTATTTTCCCTTTTACGTATAGCATGCACATGTATTTCCAACCTTACTTTTTAATTATTATGGGTTGAAAACTGTAGTTATGAAAATTCATCTGAAAATGAAGCAATTTTAAATAATAGATCTATATAAACTATTTAAACTCGATACAATGAAGTAATATATTGATAAACCTTGTTAAACAGTGATCAATATTTTCGAAAAAACGTTTTTTAAGTTCGCCAAAATTTAGCGGTATAATAACACCACTATGTTTTAGAGAGCCATTATGCACAATCTAGACCAATGAAGATAGACACAAAACCCGGGCTTCTGACATTCCGAATTGCCCAGACCCTGACAAACTGATTTGAGCCGTGCTCCGGCAAAAGGGGGCTTAATGCACCTCCGTGATGCATTATACCAATCGAGCCATCACATAATTATGGATCCATAATAGCCATTAAAAAAAAAAAAAAACGACTTAGCCATGAGGTAGACTGATCCTTGGAGAAGGCTGCGCAGGCTGACCTGGGTCGATATTTTTCGCAGATGCATCACACCCCCTTTTCACAGAGCATGGCTCATTATTATATGATACATCTAACCAAACAATACAACATTTCAGTCCGAGACCGGTAGCTCATTCGATAGCGAAATAAACTTGAAACCAAACGGTCGCTGGTATGGTCTCCAGCCCGACGTCATTCTTTCAGAACGTTGGTGATAGTCATTTCGACAGGGCCCATTCCTCTCTCATAGCTGAACATTGACGAGCTGTATGTGGGAAAGCAGCCATTGGCTTGGAAAGAATGCTGTACGAGCTACCGGTGAAAGAAACTCAAGGAAAGCATGGAAAAATGCAATGGCATCAGCGATATAACTGAGGTAATTTCGCAAACGGCGTTAAATATGACACAAACAGAGAACAACTAGGAAGGTGATCTCATTTTCGTATAGGGCGACCATTTATACCAACAAGGTAGTAGAAAAGACCGGTACATACAAGTCAAACAAACTCTGGAAATGCATAGATAGGTGCAGTAGCCCCCATGATATAACCCAACCATTGTTGAGAACGACGACCCCTCTCTTCTCCCTCCCACCCAGCACCCCCCCCAAAAAAACCTACGGCTCCTTACGAACGAAGAACTTTTTAGGGGTCACAAGGGTCGTAAATACGTTGGTCCCAGACTTAGTCCAATACTCTATGTTTTATATGTACCTTAGTACATATGAGTGGGAGTGGGTGTAGAGTGTAGCTTCCATTTCGAAATACTGTTTTCTTCCTTTCGTCAGAGGGTCACATTAAATTTTAATCCAACTTCGATATTCAAACCATTGTATGAGTAACAATATTTCAACGGACAATCCGAATTTAGTCTTTTAACCCTCAAGCTGCTAAGCGGGACTTCCTGACCTTTTGCGGACAGTGTAGATCAAGATCAGACTGCACAGAACGTGCAGTCTGATCTTGGATCTACACTGTCGGACAAGGAGATATCTTACCCCCAAAAAGTACCTTTAATATAGCAAAATTTGGGTTTTTACTATCGGCTTGGAAATTTCATTTCGCTTATTTAGCAGGATAAGGGTTGACACTTAACCACAGGCAGCCGGTTTTTTTTTTTTTTTTTTCGACTAGCCACTGACCATTCTTTAAAAGATCGTAACGAGCAATTTCTCCTTTTGCCACAAAATTTTCACACGTATTCAAACTTTAAGGTTTTGTTCATGATGATCATCGTTAGTTTTTACAAAGATGTTTACAACAGTCGTTTTCTTCAAACTTGTTCGGTAATTCTTTCGCTGGAAGATGAAAACATTCGACTTCTTTTCGGGGTGTAATAGTAGATTTCCGATGCAAATTAAGAAAATGTTGGTCATAGTATAAGTATCTGGTACCGGGCGACGTATATTCAAGAGCAGTCTGTGCAGTCTGATCTTTATCTAAGTCGTCCGCAAATATTACGCAAGTCGCAAAAGAAATGGAAAGAGTTAAGCCGGTAATGGACTAATTCTAAAGTGCACGCAATAAACATAAAGTAATATGCATGCAATATAAATTATGACAAGTCTAACAAATCGTAGCATTTTTATATTTGATATTTAAAAACTCATTTTTTAAGTACGTCTTACACAAGTGCATTATGCAAGACACAGCAGAACCGGTTTTCCAACCTACCCGTTTGTTAAGCAAACAATCGCTCGGTCTCTTCATTCTAAAGCGCTTATCCCTTTCACCGTTTTGAAGACTCATTTAAAACTCCATTTTACGATGGATAGTCGATTAAATACATCATTGGTGCTTAATGAGTGCTTTGTTACCGTTTACTTATAATGGCATTATGGTTTATGTAAGCAGTTTTCGGAAAGATATCATTTGAACATCGAAGAAAATTGCCATTCTTGTATTTTTTGAAAGCTCTGACTCCGGGATATTTTGTTTAGATTTGGTAAAGTGTGGTCTAAACTGTCCCTATAAAAAGGTTCGGCACAATGTCCACGCTTTATTAGGCGTGGTAAGGCCGCTGTGGGAACAGTGGTGCGTGGTAAAGAAGGCTTCCGGGCACAACTGGCTACTTCTATACTGGGATACAAGTGTTCAAAAACAAACGACGGGTAGAGTCAACTTTCTCCGAGGTAATGATAAACAATATTTTCATTTTTTATGTGTTTGATAACTTTTTTTTTACACGTCCTGACGCACTCTATTGATTTCCAGTTGCAACTGACTTATGGCCATTCGAAGAGTCTGGGAACTAGAGTAAAATGTGAGCAATCAAAGTTCAATATAAATGAGCCATGCTGTATGAAAAGGGGGCTTAAAGCATCTGCGAAAGGTATCGACTCAGATCAGCCTGCGCAGTCCTCGCAGGCTGACCTGGGCCGAAACTTTTCGCTATTGGTCAGTTTTCTGTGTGTCCAAAGACCAGTTTACCTTTTGCTTTAGTCAATTGCTAAAAATACCGGCTATTATGGATCTATAATTATGTGATGGCTTGATTGGTATAATGGATCACGGAGATGCATTAAGTCCCTTTTGCCAGAGCATGACTCATTAATCTTGTTTTTCTTTTTATCAGATATACGCTCTTCTAATAAATCGCACAAACACTAGGACCTGAAATATTTAAAAAAATCGCGGCGGACAACATTGAGATCAGCCTTAGAGAATAGGCTTTGGACATGAATATTTCAGATACATCGCATGAAAAGGAGCTATTGCTCACGTGCAACCTCTTCTTTTGCCGCGGTGTTCAAAGACAAATTCAATTCTTCTTTTGCCGCAGTGTTCAAAGACAAATTCAATCATCTGATTCGCCTTTGATTTGTCGTCTGCAATGCTCTCAATACGGACAAATCAAACATTTTGTCGTGTGTAGGGCAAAGAGTTAATACGATGTTTTACTGGTACAGGAAAGCATTGATATGTGCTCTGGCCGTCGCGATATAACTGAAATAATGTTGAAAACGGCTTTAAACAGGATACGATCGATCGATCGATCAATCAATCAAGCAAGTAAGCAACCAAGCAATAATACTATGTTTGATTTAAGTCACATTACATCTTTGTCTTGTTACAAACCACTTTTAAAAACATTGAGGTCGAGGGAAAAAGTGCTCGCTGTACGAGATTTCCACACACAACCCGATGTTTATTTTGCGTGCAGTCATTATCCATTTGTTCTAAATCTTCTCCAAATTTGAGTCGGGGAAAATGATATACCCGTCGAATAACAGGTCCTGGGTCAGTAGTCACCAACCATTCTTAAGAACATTGATGGCCCGACCACCAACCATTGTTAAGAACGTTCTTGTTCGCCAAGATTTTCTAATTTGAAAGTAATGCAACTTTTGATTGGCTAAACCAAATGGTTTAGCCAATTAAAAGTTGTGTTACTTTCAAATCTAGAAAAATCTGGAAAATAAGACTGAGAACGTTCTTAAGAATGGTTGGTGAATACGGACCCAGAAGTCTTGTTTGACAACACCTGTCGAGTGTTTGTGAAATTGGCAAGACATGAATTAATGAATTACCGCTGGAACAGGACAGAATTAGTTTTTGGAGCGGCGTAAAACTCGCCGACGATTCATTAAATTCTCGTACTGGTTTTTGCACTTTTAACGTCGCATGAAAAACCTTTGTTGCAAGTGCAGATTAAGATCAAACGGCACGGATCGTTTCAGTCTGACCTGAATCCAAACTGTCCGCTGAGATATAAGTACACAAAAAGTTATGGAACTATGATATTAATATGGCTTCTTTTTCGTATGACTTGTAATGTTTGACACTATGGGGGTGAAATGTGCACTATTGCGTGCAAAATTGTGCATGATTTAGTGTCTTTGTAAAGACGGGCACTACATTAACATTTAGGCTGCTAAGCGCGACCCACCGACCTTTTGCGGACAGTGTAGATTAAGATCAGACTGCACAGAACGTGCAGTCTGATCTTTGATCTACACTGTCCGAGAAGGAGATTTTTTTTCCCATAAATTAAGTTTGAAATAACGTTATATGAGTTTTTACTAACGGTTTGAAAGTTTCGTGTAAGTTATTCAGCAGGTAAAGTGTTAAGAAATGATTTAAACCTTAACCACACAGTCCTCAGTTTTATTGAGTATGAAGGCTTTGAAAACATTGCAAGAAAAGGTAACCAGCACTTTCACATTTTGCCACAATGCTTTCTACCGTCCCAAAGATAAATTGCATCATCATAACCACATTTACCTTGTGGCCTGCAAGTTTTTTCAATATTGTCAAGTCTAAAATTTATCGCCCACTAAAAATTTGACACTGTCGCTACAGATAAGATCAATGATCCTTTTCTTCCTATGGCTAAATCATGATTCTTCCGAAAATTATGGTACGCTTTATTCTATGAAAAAAAAAAAAAAAAAAGACGCTATAGATAAAGATAGACTCGTTTTCTTTGCTGTCTGATCTTGATCTAGACCGTTCGCAAACTCAACCGTATTCATCTACAGCCTGAGCCTCGTTCTGGGTAATCCTCCGGACACTAGAAGAAACGCATTACAGGATGTTTGAAATAACTTGCTTTTTCAATGCCAACTGAATGAGCCATGCTCTGTGAAAAGGGGGCTTTAACCCTTTCCCAAACGACAAATTTTGGACTGGTCCAAATTGAAAAAGCTTTTAGATGACAATTTTAAATTTGATGAAAATGGCAGAAAGGTCTCAAAAAGGGTAGAAAAAACTGTGGTAAAAGGAGAAATTGCTCATTACGAGCAATTTCTCCTTTTCCCACAGTGTTTTCAAAAGACTTGTACTGCAGACCGGCTGACATGGGTCGAAAATTTTTGCTATCTGTCAATTTTCAGCTTAACAAAGGACCATTCTATCTCCAGAACGTGCCGGTTGTTAGACAAAATTGATTTTATGAAACAGTTATCGAAACAAATACAGGACGCATAGAACTTCATAGATCTCAAAAAAAATGGAGATATCAAGATGTGAATCAGTTCCAATAATGATGAGATATATATCGCCGCGATAGCACGAGGATAGCGATGGACATAATTATGTGATGACTTGCTTGGTATCGTGCATCGCGCATATGCGTTATTTAACCCCTTTTGTCAGATCATGGCTCAAATTGATTCTACTTATTAGAAGTTTAAAACCAGATTTCCCCTGTAGTTGAGGATGATTTTGACCATAGCTTTGCTCCAAGAACCGGGCGGTGTAGATCCAAGAACAGACTGCAGTGGGGTGGCGGGGTCTTTCTAAAAGTGTATATTCCATTTGTCACAATGTTTAGTTTATAGATAATAACGCGGTATTGCCCCAAAATTGGATTGGAGTCTCGAAATATTGCCTGCATGAGCTAATACGCCGATCTTCATGCCACGGTTGAAGACTATATACGTTCATCCTTTCACCACAAATGTTAACTTTTTAAAAGCGCCTTTCACTCCCGTATTTGTCTTTGCGGCCAATGTAGACTAAGAGACTAAGATCAGACTGCACGAAACGTGCATTCTTATATTCTATCTACACAGATGGCTTTGTTGATACATTCTGGTTAATTGTTATCTCGAAAGAGCTATTTTTAGGGCCTTATTTCTAGATAATGAATGTACGTTGGGTTTTACGCAACCCTCTGAGGGTAAAGATTTTAATGCGAACAGACACCTATTAAAGGCAGAGAAAAATTCAATGCATTACTTCCAACCTATGTCACTTACGATAATTAATTTAACCCATTTCAGTGTCATTTAAATGAAACGGATAAATCTAGCTTGTAAAAAAAGATATAAGCTATACATTAATTCCGATTTCAAGGCTGTTGAAGAAAGGATACCTCACAATAATTAGACAGTATGGATCAAAGGTGAAACTCTGTAATCTGATCTTAATCTACAATGTCAGCAAAGGGAACTGATACCGGCTTTACGATCGAAAAGATTTAAACCTTTTCAGTGCGATAGGCGAAAACTGGACGTGCAGTATGATCCTGGATCTATACCGTCCGCTTGTTTGGTCGGGCCATATATTTGAGCTATGCTCTGTGAAAAAGGGGCTAATGAATCTGCAAAAAGTATCGAGCCAGGTCAGCCTGAGCGGACCGCGCAGGCTGACCTGGCTCGATACTTTTTGCTATCGATCAATTTTCTGCATGTCCAAGGACCAGTTTAACCTCATGTTTCAGTCGATTGTTAGACAAAAATGGATTTTATGGATCCATAATTATGTGATGACTTGCTTGGTACCCTGTATCACGGAGATGCATCAAGCCACCTTAGGCCAGAACAGGGATCTTATATACACATGTGCATACATTTTCTATATGTAACCTGAGTGAGCCCATTCTCCATATATCTTCTTATCTATTGTTATATGTACTGTATATCTATTGAGATATCACGTGATATATATTTTTCACTTCATGTTAAAAATGACTATGTACGATTAGTATTCGTCATTAAAATTTGTGTTCTGTTCTGTTCTGTTCATGATCCCTGGCCAGAACATGGCTCAATTATACATCTTTCCGAGTTTCTGTGGATTAACTTTGCAGCCGTCGAAAGTGGTCGCCGGTGCTCACTGAAAAGGTGGGTTATTGAATCTGCAAAAAAGTATCCACCCATGTCTGCGCAGGCTGACCCGGATCGAAACTTTTTGCTTTTGATAAATTTTCTACTTGCCATAGGACCTCTCTACCTCCTGATTCAGCCGCTTTTTAACCCTTTACCTCACATTTCCGACTTTTAACGACCCTGAGGAAGAAGACTTTCGAAAACATTGTGGGAAAAGGAGAAAATGCTGGTAACCAGCATTTTCTCCATTTCCCACAATGTGTTTTATCCTATCAGGGACAAGTTTTGTCATTTGGGCCATGTTTAATTTGTCGTCTGTTAGGGTTAAACAAAAATTAATTCCGTCTATGCGACGACTTGATTTGTATACAGTAATGTACAACGAAGATGTAGGACCCCCCCCCCCCCTTTTTTTTTTTTCCTTAGAGCTCTGCCCAGATTATGCTTTGCACTGGAACAGTTGCCGGGCCCCTGTAGCTCAGTCGGTAGCGTACAGGACTTGAGAAGAGGAGGTCATTGGTTCGATCCACGGCTCGACTAATTTTATTCATAGGATTGATGATAGTCATTGCGACAGGATTCATTCTTCTCTCACCGCTGACCATTGTTTCGGCGATGGTTATGTGGGAAAGCAGCCAGTGGCTTGGAAAGAATGTTGTGCGGAGTACTGGTAAAAGAAACTCCAGGAAAGCATGGATAGGTGCGCTTGCCGCCGCGATATAACTGAAAAAATATTGAAAACGGCGTTAATACAATACAATCAATACAATACAATCAATAAAGTACAATACAATCAATCACAGGAACATTTAACCCTTTACCACAAAATTTTGAATTTTAACAAAACCTTCTGAAAACAGCTTTCGAAACATTGTAGGAAAACTGTTGGTAACCAAATGAATTGATTTGCGCGAAGGGTTAATCTGTCATAAACATAGAATTAACCCATTATCCTAATCGCTATTTTTAGACGCACAATTTTTCTTTTTGCAAAAGGAACCCCAGTGGCGACCCTGTAGAGTAAAAATTTTGGAAACTTCGTGGAAAAAATAGAAAATGCTGATACTTAGTATTTTCTCCTTTTTTTTCACCATTTCGCTGACGGATTCCCTCGAGTCTATATAAAGTTTGTCGTCTGCAGATGTCTTCAACATGGATGTGTTTGAAATTTTGTCGTCTGTAAATGAGTCAGATAGTACTTGTTAGTATTTTCTAATGATATGAATATAAACACTCTACTGGTTGTACTGTCAGTGTCTAAATACTCTGTTTGAATTGCGTTTTGTACCGCTTTTAACAGCTCACTTTTATTTGAGCCATGCTCTGTTAGAAGGGGCTTAATGCATCTTCGTGTCGCATTGTACCGAGCAATATATTACACAATAAAGGATCAATAAAATCCACTTTGTCTAACAACCGACTTAATCATGAGGTAGACTGGTCGTTTCACATACAGAAATTTGACCAATTAGCGAAAACTTTCGGTCCAGATCAGCCTGCGCGGACTACGCAGGCTGACCTGGGACGATGCTTTTCGCAAATGTGTTAAGCCCCCTTTTCACAGAGCATGGTTCATACTGTTTGCTGGGTTTCACGGATACTTGTGTAAAGGGACCTTAACCCTTAAGCTGCTAATCGCGACTCACTGACCTTTTGCGGACAGTGTAGATCAAGATCAGACTGCACAGAACGTGCAGTCTAATCTTTGATCCACACTGTCCGATACGATATTTTCTTTCCGGTGAAATCAACTTTGAAACCGCAATGTTTCGGCTTTAAGTACTGAGCAGAAATTTGGGTTTCATTTATTCAGCAACTTAAGTGTTGAAGGTTCGGAGTCATCGTAAAAATATAACTGAATAATAGTTAGACCTTGATGCTGTTGAATTCAAACAATCCACTGAACCAGCCTCTGGTTTTTGATCCACCCTTTCAAAATTTGGATGGTAAAGCTTACACAGTTGATTGTTTACCGTTAAGTGTAGATTAAGGTGAGACTTCACGGACTTGCTGGCTGATCTTGATCCATATAATCTTTAGTCTTCGAAAAATGAGACATCGCAGGTCGCGTTAAGTATTCCGCACCAGAGTAATTTGTTTATGACACAAGCAACACATTATCGACCAATGCCGACTTAAATACCTTTTTCGGACGCCGTAGATCAAGATCAGACTGCAAAGATCATACAGTCTGGTCTTGGCTCTACACCGTTCGCTACTTGATGCCGAGCTTTGGCCGATATCATCTTAAAGTGAAGCGGAAATCTACTTTTAATCCTCGAAAAAAAGTCGAATTAATTCAGCTGGCATCGAAAAAAATTAAAGACCTGAAATGAGCCTTTATAATCTACCTAGTTTTCGTCCATGCATTATTGATGGGACATTGTTCTTGTCTTTGTAATTTATTCTTGGTTAACGATAGCGAAAAGTTTCATTAAGCTTTGAGAAGCCACAGTCGCCTTTGAACGTAAAAGAGTGGACAGTAAACAAACCTAAAGCTTATCCATTCCTCCACAGCACCCATCAGGGACAAAAATTAGTAGTGCTCTTGGGAAACGGGGGTTGAATGTATCTTCCTAATTCATTATACCAAGCGACATGTTGCATAAAATAGTTCCCCTTTGCCTAAATTACGACTGAACCATGAGGTAAAATGCTTCTTTCGACGTGAAGAACATTTGATCAAAGTAAAAAGTTTCAACCCAGACTGCGCAGGCTGACACGAATCAATATTTTTTACAGATTCATTAAAACACATTTTCACAGAGCATGGCTCAAATGCAAACAGTGAAGGCTTTGGTCAGTCTTTGCTGACGAACTTCGATTCCTGTTTAATGTAAAACAGTAGAAAATAGTTCTATTTTGTTGACATTTTATTTCCAACATTTCATGACAACTCGGCCCTGTTTGTTGACTCAAGTTATACATTGATGTATAGATCGCGAGTCTGAAAGGCGGATTGTCACAGTTCTCCCCCTACACCATTGATTGTCAACCCTTTGAGCGCCAAATAAGCCGAACAGACATATTTAGTCTATATAGAAATATGACCTAAATAATTGAAATTGAAAGGCTGTTTTTGTCAAGCATATCCAAGGAAAGCGGACATTATAGATTAAAGATCATGCTACACGTTCTTTTAAAGTATAAGGTCACACCGTAGAATCAAAGGATAGAATAATCGAATGAGCGTATTTCTGAGCCATTATTTCTTCATTTATGTAGGGACATAAATATGATTTAGCAAAATTGTTCTTTTTAATTAGACGTGCTATTTGCAGCATTTGTTTGGATACGTCGAAGGTCAAGGTTATTCTTGAAGATCAACTGATAAAATATCCTGGTCGAACTGTTTCTTCTACACTTTTTGTAAGTGTCCGATGTAGTCTGTTCAGTTTAGTGGAGCACCAGTAGCTCAGTCGGTAGCATACAGGACTTTAGAACAGGGGGGTCGCTGGTTCGATCCCCGGCCCGGCCGATTTCTTTCCGAGGATTGATGATAGTCATTGCTACAGAATTCATTCCTCCCTCACCATAGTTTCGACGATGGTTTTGTGGGAAAGCAGCCAGCGGCTTGGAAAGAATATTGTGCAGAGTACTGGTAAAAGAAAGTCCAGGAAAGCATCGATAAGTGCACTGGCCGCCGCGATATAACTGAAATAATGTTGAAAACGACGTTAAACACCATACAATCAATCTTTTCATTTTAACCAGAGGTCAAGATCAAACTTGGGATTCAAATGGTCGAACTGTCATAAATGAGCTCGCCTAAATAAACAACTTATTTTCACAATGAGCATGTACTCCTTTCTCAATAATTTAACGCAAACATGGATTTGGATTGAGATGAAATCAGTAACTGGTTAATTCTTTACCAGACGACAAAAATGTAGACTTGTCCAAATTGAAAGCATTTACAGACGACAATCTCAGTGCGGCCCAAATCGTGCGAATTTTCTTTGACAGGGTAGAAAACATTGTGGGAAAAGGAGAAAATGCTGGTTACCAGCATTTTCTCCTTTTCCCACATTGTTTTCAAGAGGCCTCTTTCTCATGGGTGTTAATGGTCGGTATTGTGCGGTAAAGGGTAAAAGGTTCTTCACCGAATATTTTCTCTCGTGGCGAGCTCTTCGTGTTGCCGTGGGCAATCTTCTAGTATTGGCCATGCATTTGTTTCGGCATTTCGTCGTAGGAATGTGCACCTAGATATTTATCTATTCTGGAAGTTTGTGTTGTGAAATTTAAGCTGCTTAGCGTGACCTTTGGACCATTTGTGGACGGTGTTGAACAAGATCAGACTGCCCAGAAGGTGCATTCTGATCTCGGATCATTACTGTCCGATATGGTATCTGTTGCAGCATTTGGTCCAAAGTATGTGCACTGGTCCAGTCTGATTATTGTGTTTAGTTTCTTTCTGTAAAAATTGTGAATATTCTAAATTTTACTGCTTGAAAATAGTTGATTCTACCGTCAGTGAGACTTTTCTTTTTTATAGCATAACTAAGAAAGGTTAGTTCTGTCTGTCTGTCTGCCTGCCTGTCTGTCAGTCTGTCTATCTGTCTTTCTGTCTGTCTGTGACTCGAAGTTGTCAGTGATTAAGGAGGTGGTTTTGTAATACTTACAGAGGTACTTGGTTCGATTTTTATCTCTCATCCGGCGTTTTGTCGTAGGATTGATCTTAACTGGACTAGACAATACAGAGCCTGGTCTTTGGACTGTTAAAATCCAGGAACAAAAGCATGAACAAATTAGTTTTAGCCGCGAGTCCCCAGTTCTACCTACTGAACATTGTAATATTCGACTGGCATCAAGCAAAGTATTACACCCTCTACCCGTCCTAATTGAGTCAAGACTATGTGGAACACATGAACGATTTCTTGCAGTATCGAAATGAACACACAGGGTTTTCCTAGCTCATTGATTCTTAAGGTGGATTTCAACTGGCGGTGCTAGTCACATGAATGTGTCCTTGGGCAATGTACTGCAGAGTCCCAGCCTGGTGCAGGAGGAAATCAAGAAAGGCTTGAATAAGTGAGCTGTCGCCGTCATATAGATGAACTTGTTGAAATCGGCATTAATACCATTCAAACGAAATTGAAATGAGCCAGATTGTGTCTGGAGAGTCCAGTAACGAGCCCGGAAGCCAAGTCGGTAGAGAACTGTGCCTGAAACCAAATATCGCTGGTTCGAATCCCCAGCATTGCCTATGCCGAAGGTTGAAGACAGTCATTGCGACAGGATTCATTCCTGTCTCACTGCTGATCATTGTTTCGACGATGGTTATGTGGGAAAGCAGCCAGTGGCTTGGAAAGAATATTGTGAGGAGTACTGGTAAAAGAAACTCCAGGAAAGCATGGATAGGTGCACTGGCCGCCGTGATATAACTTAAATAATGTTGAAAACGGCATTAAACACCATACACTTAATCAATCAATCAATCAGTCAATCAATCGATTATAGTTATGTGGCAAAGCAGTCAGATTTATCTTGCATAATTGCACATGACATTGCTGAGCCCCATCTTGGCCCTTAATACGTTCATATGTATACGTGATAGAAATGCTAGCATAAGGAGTAATTGCCAGTAGTGAACTCTTTTCTCTTGCCACATTGTTTACGAAAATGCTCGGCTGCAAGGTAAAATACAACAGAAGTCGTCTGCAATAAATAATGCTTTTAATTATTTATCACACAAGCCTATGCTTTAACAAACCTGAGGAGAAAAACTCTTGAAAAACCTTGTGAGAAAAGAAGAAAATGCTGGTAATCACTATTTTCTCTTTTACCCACAACTTTCATACCCTTTTTAAAACAAATCCCATCATCTTGGTACATTTAAATCGTCATCTGCAAATGCTTTCAATCTGGACAAGTCTGAAAAATGACTTTTTAGTTAAGAGAAGCCGAATCTCGGTGGCCCAGTCGGTAGCATACAGGACTTGAGAACAGAGGGGTCGCTGGTTCCATCCCTGGCTCGGCCAGTTTCTTTCCAAGGATTGATGACAGTCATTGCGACAGGATTCATTCCTCCTTCACCGCGGACCATTGTTTCGACGATTGTTATATGGGAAAACAGCCAGTGGCTTGGAAAGAACATTGTGCGGAGTACTTGTAAAAGAAACCCCAGGAAAGCATGGACAGTTGCGCTGGCCGCCCTGACATAACTGAAATAATGTTGAAAAGGGCTTTAAACACCATACAATCGTTACAGTCTTTCACAAACCTGAGAAAAAAGCCTTTTGAGAACCTTGTTAGGAAAGAAGAAAATGCGGGTAATCACTGTTTTCTCTTTTTCTTGCAATTTTCATACCCTCATACCCTTTCTAAGACAAATACCATCATTTTTTGGTACATTTAACCCTTAGGCTGCTAAGCGCGACTCACTGACCTTTTGCGGACAGCGTAGATCAAGATCAGACTGCACAGAACATGCAGTCTGATGTTTGATCTACACTGTCCGATAAGGAGATATCTTTCCTCCAGAAATACCTTTGAAATAGGAAAGTTTGGGCTTATACTATTGGTTTGAAAGTTTCATGTCTTTTATATATTTTTGTCTGCATATGTTTTTAGATTGGACAAATCTAAAAATTTACTGTTTAGTAAGGAGGAAATAGACATTCTTTCACTGGTCAGATGTGTATTTGAAATTGGAAAAAAATAGGGTTATGGTATTTGAATTTGTACTTAGGTTAAGCCTGAATGGTCTCACGAGAGAAGGTTTTGACCTTGCTCATTGTTAGTTTATAAATTATGCTAAATTTAATCTTCTATTGAAATGAAAAATTGTTGATATTAGTACTTCTGTATGGCGCTTTTATAAAGAGCAAGTTTTGGCGTGTATCTAGTTACCTACTTGAGACATGCTCTGTGAAAAGGGGATTTAATGCATCTGCAAAAAGTATCGACTCATGTCAGCCTGCGCATTCCGCGCCGAAACTTTTTGGTGTTAGTCAATTTTCTGCATGTCCAAGGGCATTCTACACCATAATCCAGTCGGTTGTTGAAGAAAATAGATTTTATGGATCCATAATTAAGTGATGACATGATTGGTACAGTGCATCGCAGAGAGGCATTAACCCCCCCCCCCCTTTTTGCCAGAGTATGGCACATTTATAGCATGTTACCTTCTGTAGACGTTTCTTTTTTTTTTCCTGACATGCAGCCAACCAATTTTAGAAAACTCCGCAGCAATAGGGGAAATTGCTAGGTGCTACAAAGATTACACATGTTTCATGGTCTAAACGTTAACCCTGTCCACGCGGAAAAAAATTTAGACCGTACAAATGGAAACACTTTGTAGCCGACAAGTTGAACATGTCTTAAATGGAACTTGTTTAAGTACAGATGGAAAACAGTTTGCAAAAAGGAGAAAATAATGGTTACCAGCATTTTCTCCTTTTTGCACAATGTTTCCAAAAGCCTCCTTTCTCGGGGTCGGTAAAACTCGGAATTATTTGGTAAAGGATTACATCATATTTCCAGACTAACCCATAGGCTGCTTGACGCGAATCACTGACCTTTTGCAGACAGTGCACAGAACGTGCAGTCTGATCTTGGATCATTCACTGTCCTATGAGGAGATTTGTTTTTCCTGAAAATAGGGCTGAAATAGCATTATGCGTGTTTTTACTATCGGTTTGAAAATTTTATTTCACTTATAACCCTTTCCCAAACAAGCCCTGGTTTTCACGTGTCTGCAGTACAAGTCTTTCGAAAACACTGTGGGAAAAGGAGAAATTGCTCGTAACGAGCAATTTCTCCTTTTCCCACAGTGTTTTCTACCCTTTTGAGACCTTTCTGCCATTTTTATAGAATTTAAAATTGTAGTCTGCAAACTCTTTGAATTTGGACCAGTCCAAAATTTGTCGTTTGGGAAAGGGTTTAGCAGGTTAGGGTTAAGATGTTTTAATCATGTCCTAATTCCTTCATTTCAAAGGAAAGTAGTCAGTGGCTTTGGAAAGAAAGTTGTGTCAGTACTGGTGTGTGAAAGCCAGGAAACACATAGGTGCGTCGCTGACCGCCATGATATGACCTAAGCTGTTAAAATGGCGTTAAACTCCAATACAAACCAAACAAACCAAACTTCATTTCAATTTAATGCTTTATTTCTAAAGTGCACGTCGCTGTGAGACAGCTGTTTGAAGGACACCGTTGAGTATATTTTCTTCCCAGCATTAATTGCTGGTTACTTTATCCTAGAGTACATGTCGTTAAGCCTCTGTGGTATCCTATGGTAGCCAGTCCAGGACACTGTGAAAAACCGGCTCAAGTTTTTATGGCTTGATTTTGTCTAAGTTCTTCAGTATTTAAGTGTGTGTGTGTGGGTGGGGGGGGGGGGGGGGGGTGTCCTGCGTCGCTGAGTGGCATTGTGTAAGACTCGCAACCTAGAGGCCCCGGCTTCGACCCTCAGTGGAAGCACTAAGATTTCCGCGGGAATGTCCTTGGGCAAGACACCTCAAAGCCCTAGCCAGTGCTGGTGAAACACAGGAAATACATGAATAATTCGAGTTTTTGATGACTGAAATAATGTTGAAAGCGACGAAAAGCACCGTCCAATCAAACAATCGGTAGTTAAATGCTTGTTACACCTCTTTGATGCACAAGGCCAAACTACTATTAAGGATTATTAAGGTTGCCATGATAGTCTGCTAGAACATAGAACACACAAAATCAGTAAATCACGTGCTTTGATCTTGTCTCTGATCAAACTTATGAAATCAACCGTTATGGCATCCTATGAACCATGATAAGCACCAAAACGGAAGAAAGTTACAAAATGCAATCTTTTGTGCATATATACAGAAGCCTCTTTCAAATGCTTTCACATTATCTTACTATTTGTAGGTTTGTCTGTCATTCTGTCTTTCTTTTTTCTCCCCTGAAATCTGCTGACAGGCTTCGAATGAGCTCTCACCCCGATATTCAAACCACAGTTATGTATTTTCTGGAACTGTTGTTGAAAATGGCATAAAATCAAACAAAGCTATTGTATAGATACTAGATAGTAGCCCTGAAATGACTTGATCCTTAACCTGCTGAAAAAATGAAATGGAATTTTCAAGTCGATAGTAAAAACCAAATTTTGCTATTTCAAATGCATTCTAAATCTACACTGTCTGCAAAGGGTCCTTAAGTTGCGCTTAGCAGCCTAAGGGTTAAAATACTGTTCGAAGCGGCGTAAAACATCATTTATAGTATACCTCCAAACGGTTTGCTAAAGCTCGGTTGACTGATTGACCGTATGGTTTTTAACGTCGTTTTTAACATTATTAGTTATATTGCTGCAGTCGGTGCATCTATCCATGCTTTCCGGGAGTTTCTTTAACCAGTAATTTGCACAGTATTCTTTCCAAGCCACTGACTGCTTCCTCACATAACCATCGTCGAACAATCATCAGTGGTGAAAGAGGAGTGAATCCTATCGTAACAACTATGATAGTCCTCGGAAAGAAATTGGCCGAGCCAGGGATTCGAACCAGCGACCCCATGTTCTTAAGTTCCTGTATGTTACCAACTGGGCTGCCGGGCTCAGCTTTCCAAAGCTCTGATTGTGTTTGCTAGCATGAAAATATTCAGATTTAGATGTGATAAATAGCAAAATTTTATTAACCCTTTCCTTAACAATAATTTCTTGATTTGACTTTGCGGGCAGAGAAGATAAAAATCAGACAGATCAAGACGTATGGTCTGATCTGCGACTTGTACTTTTCTCCACACGCGGGATATTGTGACCCAAACAGCCATGAGTGTAAAAAAATTAAGTTATTTGTACGGACTGAAAATTTTCGTTTTATTTATTTTGCACCCTAAGGGTTGTGTTTTATCGACCAATATATGAAATGCTTTTCGGCTTGGTCTTGTCACGTGACCATATTTACCCCGTACTTTTACGACTCCCACAAAGATGAGTGATGAATTTTGATTAAGCAATATAGATGGAAGAGGAAAAATGCTGGTAACCTGCGTTTTTCATTTCCCACAATGTTTCTATCTTTTCAGAAACAAACTTCCGTCTTTGAGTACCATATATATTTGTCGTCTGCAAAAGCTTTTAACCCTTAGGCTGCCAGGCGCGACCCAAGGACCTTTTTGCGGACAGTGTAGATCAAGATCAGACTGCACAGAACGTGCAGTCTGATCTTGGATCTACACTGTCCGATAAGGAGATATTTTTTCTCCAAAAAATAACTTTGAAATAGCAATATTCAGGTTTTTACTATCGGCTTGAAAGTTTCATTTAATTTATTTAGCGGGTCAGGGTTAATGCGGACAAGTCTGAAGTTTTGTCGTCTGGTAAAGGGTTTTACTGTGTACCCTGCTGGCGACATACTGTTGACCTTGATAGTGGTCAATTTGGTCATCTGCAAATGCTTTCAATCTGGACTGGTCTAAAAATTTGTCGTCTGGTAAAGAGATAATGCACCACGGAGATGTATGAAGCCCACTTTTGCCAGAGCAGGGTTCATTTATTTCGTAACTTAGTCTACATGAATACATGTGCAAGCTATGTGACAAAAAGGAGAACATTCGTTCCATCGAGTATTTTTTCCTTGTGAAACATTGGTTTTATATTTACAAAAAAGTTTGTAGGTACACTATATACAAAAGATAACGAGTTCACCCTACGAGTACCACTGCAACAAGCACTTAGAGCTCAAGTTTTCCGCCATGTTTTCTGTACAATTCAAGAAGGACGCTTTCCTTTCCTTTGTATTATTGTTTTTATTTTAGGACTAGTCTGAAGAAAACAAAGATGGCTATGTAATGAAAGAAATTGGGTAATTTGCATTGCATTATGCCTTGCCCGAAACAGAAAATAGAATTAGCCTATAAAGTATTATTTAATCCTTCACCAGGCGACAAAATTTCAGACTGGCCCAAATTGAAAGCTTTTGCAGACGAAAAATTGAAGGTGATCCTAATGACGAATTACCAGCATGTTCTCCTTTTCCCAAGATGTTTTTACAAGCTTTCTTTGCCAGAGTCGTTAAAAGACGGCATTGTGTGATAAAGGGTGAAGGCGTGGTCGATTAGCAAGTCGTGCAGAAGCATTAGCCAGTTTACTGTCATATAGATTCTCTGTGACTCAGTGTTCATGGTCATGTATTTGTTTACCAGAGGCTGGGAGTTTGGTCCTCAATGGCGGCTGTGGTAGCAAGGGAATATCCCATTAAACAGACCCTCCGGAGCTATATCCTAATACTTGTGAAACCTGGGAAAACCAGTCATCTTGTTAAAAAACGGCATATACACTGTCCAAACAAACAGTGAATGTTACCAAATATAAGATTGAAGTCCGAACCTTCAAAAAAGTGGCAGTTGTTGCAATATACCGGCGAACGTTTATCAGGCAGAGCGTTTACTGTTTAAATCCGCCTTAAAATTTCGGTCCGAACTGTCATTAAAAAGTGCTGTGGTAGGAAACATATGAGCCATGCTCTGAGAAAAGGGGGCTTTATGCGTCTGCGAAAAGTATCGAACCTGGTCAGCCTGCGCAGTCCGTACAGACTGACCTGGGGCCGAAACCTTTCGTCATTGGTAATTTTTCTGTATGTCCAAGGACCAGTCTACCTCATGATTCAGTTGGTTGTTAACCCTTAAGCTGCTAAGCGCGACCCGCTGACCTTTTGCGGACAGTGTAGATCAAGATCAGACTGCACAGAACGTGCAGTCTGATCGTTGATCTACACTGACCGACACGGTATTTTCTTTCCGGTGAAATCAACTTTGAAACCGCAATGTTTAGGCTTTTAGTATTGTAGTATTGAGTAGAAATTTGTGTTTCATTTATTCAGCAGCTTAAGTGTCAAAAAAAAAAGATATTATGGATCCATAAGTATGTGATGGCTTGCGTGGTATAATGCATCGCGGGTATGCATTAAGCCCCCTTTTGCCAGAGGATGGCTCATATATTTTTCCACAAAGACGCCACGGCCCCTTTTTTGTATCGTTGCATGGGAAAAAAAACTATTTTATAAAACTTTCGTATGACCGTCAATTATCATGTCAGCGTGGAAAGCAATCTGCCGTAAATTTTTAACAATTTCAAATAGCCGTCAGGGCTGGAGATGTGTTTTAATATACGCTGTCCCCCAAATTGGGCGCTGTCGTGGTTTCTAGGTGGACTGGGAGATGTCACATTCTTTCAAAACTCGCAGCAGGCTCGGCGTAATTAGTTCGGTGGACCCACTTACCTGTCTATAGATCCCTTTACCAAACATTTACCAGCATTTTCTCCTATTCCCATCATGTTTTCTACCCGTTTATCAACAAAACTATCATCTTTGCCACATTTTATTTGCGGTCTGCGAATGGTTTCAACTTCGACAAGTCTAAAATGCTGTGTAGTAAAGAAATATAGTACAGATCAACACTTTACCAGACGACAAAGTTTTGCACGTGTCCAAATTGAAAGCATTTGCAGACGACAAAACTAAATGTAAATTAAAAAAAAAAAGGAATTCTTTTGGGTAGGGTAGAAGACATTGTGGGAAAAGGATAAAATGCTGATCGCCAGAATTTTCTCTCTTTTCCCACAATATTTTCAAAAGCTTTCTTTCCCAGGGTCGTTGGAAGTCGGCATAATGGTAAAGGGTTAAAAGTGCCCTGCTCGTGTTTTTTCCTTTCAGATCCTTTTCCCTACAGACGACTTCTCCGTCTTTTATCAGAACGCGTTGTTAATACCCCCGTCACACCGAACTCGTTCTCACTACGTTCCGAAAATTGTTGCCAAACGGACTCAAACTGTGTTCGAACGGAGCGGATGTAGTAGCAACCTTTTACGATCTGTTTAAGAACTTCATGGACGGGCTAGGACGGGAAGGGTGCTCCAGAACTTTGAGCCTGCTCAAAATTTTTTGCCGTCCATCCCACTCTGTAATTAGACGGAGTGACAACGTACTTAAAACGAGATGAACGTACTACAAACGGAACTGCCGTACTTCGATCCTATTAGGGACGTGTTACGACGTGGTGCAATCGGGCATCAATTGGCAGCACGTTTGCAAAATTACACGTTCTACCCCGACCGCAACCCGTTTTACGATTTTGTTAGGACGGGGTAAGACGTTCTAAGAACTAGTTTGGTGTGACGGGGGCATTAGGCACTATGAAGCCAAAATTACACGTTCTACCCCGACCGCAACCCGTTTTACGATTTTGTTAGGAGGGGGTAAAACGTTCTAAGAACTAGTTTGGTGTGACGGGGGCATTAGGCACTATGCAGCCAAAATTACACGTTCTACCCCGACCGCAACCCGTTTTACGATTTTTTTTTAGGACGGGGTAAGACGTTCTAAGAACTAGTTTGGTGTGACGGGGGCATTAGGCATTATGAAGCCAAAATTACTCGTCCTACCCCGACCGCAACCCGTTTTACGATTTTGTTAGGACGGGGTAAGACGTTCTAAGAACTAGTTTGGTGTGACGGGGGCATCAAACAAGTAACGAGCAATTTGTTTCTCATTTCGTCATATTTATGTAGTAAATCTTAATCCATAGGCTGCTAAACGCGACTTAAGGACTTTATGCGGACAGAGCAGATCAAGATCAGACTGCACGTTCTGTGCAGTCTGATCTTGGATCTACACTGTCCGTTTAGGAAATAGTTTTCCCCAAACTATACATGTACCTTTGAAATAACAACATTTAACCCTTTACCACACAATCCCGACTTTTAACGACCCTCTGGAAAAAGCCATTAGAAAACAATGAGGGAAAAGGTGAAAATGCTGGTAACCAGCATTTTCTCCTTTTCCCACAATGTTTTCTATCCTATCAGAGAGTCTAAGCTCTTTTTTCTACCAATTCTGAATTTGTCGTCTCCTGCTGTTTTGAATTTGAAAGAGTCTAAAATTTATGTTTGGGAAGGGGTTAAACATTTATGTTTTTACCATTTGGCTTGAAAGTTTCATTTCATTTATTTAGCAGGGCAAGAGTTAACCCTTAAGCTGCTGATCGCGACCCACTGACCTTTTGCGGACAGTGTAGATTAATATCAGACGGCAAAGAACGTGCAGTCTGATCTTTGATTCACACTGTCCTGTACGGTATTTTCTTTCCGGTGAAATCAACTTTGAAACCGCAATGTTTCGGCTGTTAGTATTGAGTAGAAATTTGGATTTCATTTACTCAGCAGCTTACGTGTTAAGTCAGGTAGAAGGTAGTCAACGGTCCTGTCTGGTTCTGTTACTGCAGACGACAAATAAAATGTGACTTAAAAATTGAAATTTGTTATGGGACGGGTAGTAAACATTGTGGGAAAAGGAGAAAATGCTGGTAACCAGCATTTTCTCCTTTTCCCACAATGTTTTCAAAAGGCTTCCTTTTTAGGGTCGCTAAAAATCGGGATTGTGTGGTAAAGAGTTAATGAATCTCCGTGATCCATAATATCCATCAAACCATCACATAATTATGGATCCATAATACCCAATATTTCTAACAACCGACTTAATCACGACGTATACTGGTCCCTGGACATACAGAAAATTGATCAAAAGCGAAAAGTTTCGGCCCAGGTCAGCCTGCGCGGACTGCGCAGGCTAACCTGGGTTGACACTTTTCGCAGATGCATTAAGCCCCCTTTTCACAGACCATGGCTCAATAATAAGTTTGACGCTGTTAAACGATGACCGAAAGGGGTCTTTTCATTCGCGCTGAACTTCTAATTGTGAATATAGATTTAAAAAAAAAAAAAGGTAATACTTAATTCAACAGCGAGAGAGTCATCCTTTACCAAGCTAAAACTGTCAGTGACTCTTGAAAACTGAGTGTAACTGCAGACGACAATTTCGAAAACTAAGCTGTTGTTCTCTGGCAGGTTAAAAAATTGTGTGACAAAAGGATGAAATGCCAGTTACCAGCATTTTCTCCTTTTCCCACAATGTTTTCAAAAGCCTTCTTCGCCAGGGTCGTTCAAACATGGACTTGTGCAGTAAAGGATTAAAAGCACAATTTATTTAATCGGTCGTTTGTTTAAATCGGAATTTACCGATCCCAATTACTGCGTGGGAAATAATAAGAACAAGAATAGCATTTTAATTCTAAGAGGTTTTGTCGACCCTTATAACCCTCTAACCTTGTCTGCAGAAATGTTACAAGCTATTCTAACGTCAATTAACTCTTTACCAAACGACAAAATTTTGGAATGGGCCAAATTGAAAGCATTTGCAGACGACAAATTAAATGTTACTAAAATGATAATTTCTGTCTTTGATATGGTAGAAATTATTGTAGGAAAAGCAGAAAATGGTGGTTACCCAGCATTTTCTCCTTTTCCCAAAATGCTTTCAAAGGCCTTTTCTTTCAGGCTGGTTAAGACGCTGGATTGTGTGGTAAAGAGTTAATGCTGTACTAGCACTGCACACGATCCGAGAATTTGAAAAAGAAAGTTATATTTTAACTTTTTTTTTTTTTCTTAATCAAAGATCTAAAAAAGAAAAAGATGACCATTTAATGACATCTTCCCCCATAGAAAATATGAAGTTTCGGCGTGATTTTGGTCTGTGTATTCCTTCAGGCTAGATTTGCTGACAACAAAAGGTTAAAAATGTCACTTGACTTACAGGCCAAATAGGATTATTAACCTTTTACTTTATTCTGATGAAACGGAATTTTAGAAATGATCGGTCGTCACAGGATCTGCTTGTCTAATTTACAAAATTACCATCCGCTGACGACTTTTTTCGTATTCCGATTTTGAAACATCGTGGTAAAAGGATACGAGCTATGCTCTGTCAAAAAGGGGCTACATGCATCTCAATGATGCAGCATACTTGAGCAAGTTGCCATATATTTATGGATCCATAAAATCCATTTTGTCTAAGAACCGACTGCATTGTGAGGTACACTGGTCCTTTGACATGCAGAAAATTTACCGATCGCGAAAAGTATCGGCCATGTCAGCCTGCGCGGACTGCGCAGGCTGGCATGGATCGATATTTTTTGCAGATGCATTAAGCCCCCTTTTCACAGAGCATGGCTCATCTTTTAGTACTTAATTCAGCTTCGTGACCCCGTGCTAGTATTTCAAAATGGTCTGCTGTAGGGTGGTGGAATTAAAAAGGTATGGATAGGCTTTATCAGTTAGTTGAGTATCGAAGAGGATAGACCAAGATCAGAATGCACATATGTTTAGCCCGATCTTGGACGTATCGCTTTGCAAAGGATATAAGAGGCAATTCTCTGCAAGATGGGGGTTAACCCTTTGATCGCCAAATAAACCCAATGGGATATACTAATCGAAGAAATATACTAGTGTTACTGATTCAAGGTTCTTTTGTCGTCATATCTCACTGGATATTAAATTTAGACCCCGAATCAGAATGCACAAAATCTGATAGCAGTCTGATCTTGAGCTTAACTTTCTGTGAAAGCATCTAATATTTTCTGTTGGGACCGAAAGGATTACGAAACTTGTTAAAAATTCATTGCACCTCTTGCCACAAAACGTATTTCATGCACTGAAACCTAAGGTCCTCCGACAACTTAATTTTTCACCGCGGAAATTCCCTTACCATTTAAACTTATCGGACAGTGTAGATCCAAGATCAGACTGCACGTTCTGTGCAGTCTGATCTTGATCAACACTTTCCGCAAAAGGTCCTTGAGTCGCGCTTCACAGCTTGAGAGTTAATAGACAGAGATGAAGATAAGCTCCTCAGCTCAGAAGTTACCCTTTAACCCTTTACCACACAATCCCTACTTTAATGACCCTGAGAAAAAAAAGCCTTATCAAAACATTGTGGGAAAAGGAGAAAATGCTGGTAACCAGCATTTTCTCCTTTTCCCACAATGTTTTCTACTCTATCAAAGACAAATTTCATTATTTGACCCACATTCAAATTGTCGTCTGCTAATGCTTTCAATTTGGACCAGTCTAAAATTTTGTCGTTTGGTAAAGAAATAAGATTTATCAAATCACATACAGCTTTGAAAGTATCTTTACGAGCATATAGATATAGCTCAGACATGCTGCAGAAAAGATGTTTCTGGTCTTGTATGTACATCGTCTCACATGTTTACATGTATACCTATGACACGCCCACAATAAAGGGAGAGTCGAGCCCCGTAGCTCAGTCGGTAGCTCAGTCGGTGACGAACAGGACTTGCGAACATGGGATCGCTGGTTCGATTCCCGGCTCGGCCAATTTCTTTCTGAGGATTGATGATAGTCATTGCGACAACATTCATTCCTCTGTCACCGCTGACATTTTTTTTTTTTTTGACGATGGCTATGTGGGAAAGCAGCCAGTGGCTTGGAAAGAATATTGTGTGGAGTACCGGTAAAAGAAACTCCAGAAAAGCATGAATAAGTGCACTGGCCGCCGCGATAACTGAAATAACGTTGAAAACGGCGTTCAACACCAATCAACCAACCAACCAACCAACCAATCAATCAATCATTAAAAAAATGAGATAAGAGTAGTTTGTGGGTACAGGCAGTCGTTTTCTTATTTCCCCAACGTTGCGCTAGACAATACAGGCGAAGTAATCCCTCTTTGTGGCACACACATTAACTTTCAAAGGCACACTAGCGCCCAAAAGTAAACAGTTGGGAGTCAATTGCAGACAGCTTTAATTCCTACCATTAAAAAGTATGGATGTGTTCGGCCGGCCAAAATACCAGTAGCTTGCAGGAAAATGTATTGTAAAACTAGACCTAAAGTTGGCAACATCTGTGCTGGTTTTACCATACATTTTCCTGCTATCAGCTATAACTTAGATTTCCCATGCAACACATTATCGAACCCGCAATAATATCCTTACTTTTGGTATAAATAAAATGTGCCTGCATCTTGATCCCCGAATTGTTTATATGTGGCAGCTAGTGGGCTTTTAACTTCAAATCCCGTGTTTTGACAACCCTTATAGAGGAAGGCATCTGAAACCATTGTAAGAAAATGAGAGGATGCTGGTTAACCGCATTTTCTCCTTTTATAGAAAGCTTTTTCATCAAATGAAATTTGATTATTTGAGCCATATGTAATTCGCCATCTTCAAATTATTTAAGATTGAGACATATCTTAAACTGATCGGCTGGTAAAGGATTCATTCTTAGTCAATAAATAACTTGTGTGGTAATGGTACAACTTCTGAATATTGTACACGGTTGAATGAAAACAGCCCAAATAAACTACCACAGTACGATGACCAAGATGGATCAAACAGGAAAAACTGACCAAGCTTGATGAAAATGGTCATAAAATTCGAAATTTTCGCTCTGCTGAAGAAAATCTTATTAACTGAGTAAAAATCATGAAAAAGAGCGTTTTGCAACATAAATCTCGGCAAGAAAAAAAAACGCTTGGGTCCGGTGATTTTCGGTCAAACAAAAAATGTGTGTAGGCGCCCACCATGATAACGCCTTCGTTGCTCTGGAGAGGGGGGTGTGGGGTGGGGGTCTCTTACCTTGGCTGTTGACCAAGAAAATGGTCTCTTTAAATACAGATTTAGATTTACATACGACTTAGAGGTTATATGGTATTGAAGTTGACTTCTTTCCTTGCCAACTACACGAGTTCGACTTTTCAACAATAATAATGTATGTAAATACTGTTTGACAGTAAATAAAGAGTATATTTGGCCATAATTTAGAAAAGATGGGGAAAGATGTACCAGAAACCTTGTACATTTTGTAGAAAACGCAGAATCATTACGATAGCCTTCTGTCATTCGAAAAAGCGCTTACAAATAGGGAATTTCATTTATTCTTATACAACTGTATGTTGAAAAAAAGTAAACACATGCGTGTTTTAGAGTGGGGTCTGAAGGGGAATTATATCCTAAGGAAACGGTTTAACCCTTTGCCTGCTAAGCGCGACTCACTGACCTTTTGCGGACAGCGTAGATCAAGATCAGACTGCACAGAACGTACAGTCTGATCTTGGATCTACACTGTCCGATAAGCAGATTCTTTTCCCTAAAAATAAGTTTGAAATAGCATAATTTGGTTTTTACTATGGGTTTGAAAATTTCATTTCACTTATTTAGCAAGATAAGGGTTAATGTAATGACAAAGGGGTACGCCTCGGTTTGCTCGAACTTTTGCACGGATGAGTGCACGTTTACAGTATTTGACCTTTAACCTGTATTTACCCAATGAAAAGATTTTGTACCCCCTACCCTCGACAGTGTATAGGTAATTCATGCGTCTTTAACCGCTTTCATAAAAAGATGAGTGTTCTCCGAGTTATTACTTACACCTAAAACCTTGATAAATCTACATCAACATCATGGAAAAAAAAGACAACAGGAATAAGTGTTCTGTTGGGTCCTAACAAGGGTCCAAACTGATAAGCGGCGGGGTTATCAGATAATGAACAAGAAATATCTTTTAAACCTTTATCAAACGATCCCGACTTTTAACGACCCTAAGAAAGGAGCCTTTTGAAAACATTGTGGGAAAAGGAGAAAATGCTGGTTACCAGTATTTTCTCCATTTCCCACGATGTTTTCTACCCATCCCAAAGCAAGTTTCAATTTTAAAGTCATTTGTTTTGCCATCTGCAAGTGCTTTCAGTTTCAACCAGTCCAAAATTTATCGTTTGGTAAATAGTTAAAAGACTGTGAGAGAGGAACTGGAAAATGAATATTTAAACTATGTTATGGTAGCCTAAACTGAAGAAAAATGGTAAAAAGAAAACAACCTCGACAGCAATTGCCTCTTTTTACCCTTTTTCTTTTTTCATTCTGTTAGAAGAGATGAATTTTCATATCAGTATAATAAGATATATGTTTCAAGATTACATGTCACGCTAAATCATCGTTGAAAAAGCAAAAAAAAAAAGTTCGAAAAAAATAACACACTGCACGGAAGCACTTCCGTATCGCATCACGATTTGGTCACTCATCCAAGCACTACTGCGTCGCTTCACCAAAACTTACGCTGTACGGTAATCGCCAGACTTGTTTCAATGAGTGTCAGTAGCTCAGTGCTCGTGCTTATAAAACACGAGTCCATACTCAATGAGTTCATGCTCAAACTTGAAGTCTCAATTTGTACTTTGCATTCAAAAAGAGAAGCGAACCTTAACTCACATTTACTTTCCCAGAAACTTCACGTTATATAGCTGATTATCTACTTCAAACTGACTAGAACTATATAGACATGGCATTTTCAACATTTAAGTCATATATCAACTCTTCTCTCGGAAACAATATTCACTTTGTTATTAATATGTATTTAGTTGTCTCTAAATATGTACATATTTTATGCCAAATAAACTTTATGTTATATTATGTCATGTTATGCTTACAGACGGCATGGAAATCTGAATCGAAGACCTTGATCCTGCTATATGACTAAAATGAAACTTCCTAGTCGGTAGTAAAAACTAAAAATATTGCTATTTCAAAGTTATTTTTAGAAAAAAATATCTCCTTATCGGACAGTGTAGATCCAAGATCAGACCGCACATTCTATGCAGTCTGATCATGATCGGAAGGTCCTTGAGTCGCGCTTAGGAGCTTAAGAGTTAATAGACAGAGACAAAGAAAAGCTTATTAGCTCAGAAATTACCTCATAAGGTATATCAGATGACATACAGCTTTCAGATGTCAGGCTCAGCTGAGTTGAGAATGAAAAAAAAGTTTCATAAGCACTGACTATGGTTTTAGTGGAGTAGCGAAAAGCATCGATTCAGGTCAGCCTTCGCAGTCCGCGCAGGCTAACCTGGGCCAAACCTTATCGCTGTTGGCCATTGTTTGTATATCCAAGGACCAGTCTACCTCATGATAAGTCGGTTGTTAAAAAAGTGGCTTTTATTGATCCATAATCATGTGATGGCTTGATTGGTACAAAGCATCACAGAGATGCATTAAGCCCCCTTTTGCCAGAGTATGGTTCAAATATTTATCTTTTTTTTTTTTTTCACTCATTATTATACAAATGCTGAATTTTACGTCACTGTTGGGCTGGCATGTCCTTGAGCAAAGCATTGTAGGGACATAGCTTATGATTGAATACCTCCAGAAAATGCATATTTAAATAGCTGTCTCAATTTTTAAAGTGGAGCTGAACGGCATTAGAAAACCTGTCTCTGTAGGCGATAGGTTTTGTAGACTTACTGGAAAAAGCACGCAAATATCTATTAAATGCAGTTCTACCCACATTCCCACAATGTTTACCTCACCATTTACTCTTCCCACACTGTTTAGATCTGCCACATCTTAACTCGCTGCCAACTAAATAAGATCGAAATTTTCGAGCTCTGAATGATTTCTGACTGAAACAGATGATTTCGGTCATAGTTTAGCCTCAAGTAGCGGACGGTGTAGATCCAAGATTAGACTGCACGTTCCGTACAGTCTGATCTCGATGTACGTCGTCCGCAAAAGATGTTGTTGTCGCTATTGACAGTAAAAGTGATAAGTACAAAGTGACTTTCACGTCATTTAATTGATAATCTTTCGCTTGATTGCTAATTGCGTGTTTCATCTAATGATAACTTTCAGATCATTTTTAATGCTGATAGTGATTAGTTTATCACAATACAATTGTCCCCCTGTCTCTCCCCCCCCCCCCCCCCCCCCCACTCTCTCTCTATATATATTTTAAATAAAGAAATCACGAAAGTATCAATTTTTTAAATCTTTTAATTCAGCAAGAATGCGACAGTCAGTGTTTAATCTACAAATTCACCCTGTTTGCTTACTAACACATAACGCACATAATGTATCTGCTTAAGCTGAAAGGAGACAAACACCATGATTGAATTGTGGAATTCAAAACGCTATTATTCGAATTTGACACCAATTATAGTGAAACGGACCTTTCTTTTGTACTGTATGATTTGTTGTGGTACAATTTTAAGAGGGTGACCTTTTCCATCTCGAACGGAACACCATTTGAATAATTTCTGAATAAAATTGCACGCATGAAACTCTCCATTCCGTGCCCTCCTTAATAATGCAGAGTCTAAGACCAATATTGATGAACTCTGTCTGCTATCTGATATCAAAAGCACCAATTTTTTTTTAATCTTATTATTATTTTTCAATACATACACAGATTAGATTGAAAAATAAAAGGTCTTTATCCCCCGTTGGTGGGGTCAAACTAGTCTGTCTCAATAATTTGTTACACTGAGAACACTAGCCACAGATCTGTCTCCTTTGTTAAATTCACGATAGGCTGGAACATACCAAATTCCATCAAACTGACGGTAGACACCATGCCTCGTAGATATACCTAGATCTATAGACCTATTTCTTTTAAAATTTTGCTTGAAAACGGGCAGTGAAATCAAGAAACGATCAAGACTAAACAATATTTGTCATTGATCGCATCTCATTTTCTATTTTCAGAGAGTTGAGCTGGCAAAATGGAGGCCGTAAACTCACGGTCTCTGTACCTTCTCGTCCTCATTGTTGCCATGGCAACAGTGGTTCGATCACAGGGTAAGTTTCTTCGATAATATCTTTAACAATATTAACAATCCATAATTTTCAAGACCCCGAGGTAAAGCCTTCTGAAAACAAAAAAAAAAAAAAAAAAATCATCTCGGTAGTAGAACTAATTTGAATGTAGATCTATTTTGATACCATCCTTCAGGTGACTTCTGTGTCTTGCCACAGACCATGTTTGGCAACATTTTGGGTAACAGGAGAATTGATGTCCTATATCTATTCATGTAGATCTAGATCTATTTTTTATCGAAAAGTAGGCTGGACCAGATAGGCATATTTTACGAGGTTTGTTGTCGAAGTCGTCGACATCTGCAGCTATAACTGAATTTTGCTTTTCAAGATTAGCCGTCGGTTTGGCTGATACATAGGCTAACGTCTCTCAGCCAATCAGGGCCTGTATTCCCCAACCATTCTTAAGAACGTTTTTAGTCTTATTCATTAGAATTTTCTAAATTTGAAAGTAATGCAGCTTCTAATTGGCTAAACCATTTGGTTAAGCAATCAGAAGATGTGTTACTTTCAAATTTAGAAAATCTTAGAGAACAAGACTAAGAACGTTCTTAAGAATGGTTGGTGAATACGGACTTAAGTATGTGAACCGGAAGTACTATACATTTGCACCGGAAGTTAAAGCAAATTTTCTTCTGTAATTTATTTTCGTCTGCAAAAGTTTTTTGCTGACTTGGTAGCCTGTTAATGGCGTTTACATTCTAGATCTACATAGATCTGGTGACATCGTTAAACTTTGTTGAAACTGTAGATGTAGATCTATTTCACTGATTTTGATCCCTATGCGTAGGAAGTGCAATTAGTGTGTGAAGAGGAGGGAACCCAAACTGTGGGACTGATCAAGAAGTGCCCCACATATCCACTCACACTCCATATTGAGAGGGAGACGGGGGCCTCCAACTTCCTATACCCATTTATTTTCTTGGGTTCTCGATGTACATCAGGTTGGCGTTCAAGCACTTTAAAAAGAGTTTTGATATAAAAGTCGGAGGATAAACGCCGCATCCTCTTCACCTAAAAAAAGTTTGTGATGTAAAAGTCGTAGGATAAACGCCGCATCCTCTTCACCTCAAATTGGATAGACCCGTAATCATTCATTCATGAAATTTTAGAAAGAAAAGAGTACAAAAGTTATTACTTGAAAATGTTTTTCCTATTTTGAAGCTGATTTTATCATAAGTGTAAAATTTGCTTTGTCATGTACCTGGCGTGACATGTTCAGAAGCTATAACCAACAGGGTAAAAAATCGCCTGTTTTAATACCTGTTTGTGAATTATTTCATTGCGCAATTACTGTGGTATGCACGATAATTGAGATTTGTCAATATTATCTCACTTTTAGCCGGTTCGTTTGGGCTATGCTAAGAAGAGAATGCTTTTCACAGAAGCGATTAGAATAGAAAGCCAATCAAACGAATTTAGAATCATTCAACATGACGGCTTTTTACAACAAACTGCTGTTGTTTGTAGAAGAATGGCTATTTGATGAGAATGGCGCTAGCTTGTTCTGTCTAAACAGGCCTTGAACAATTCCCAAAATAGCAGCTTTGTATTCATCAGTGTAAGTCGAATTGGTGATAAAAATATATATACTTTTTATACCAATTCGAGAGATATTAGAACGTTTTGAACCCAAGACATTTCGCCCCTAAAAATTCTGAGGGCGATTCAAGACATGCGGAGGAATTAATCAGTATTTACTGTATATTTACCACCGCAAATTGGATACTGAGCAAGAGCAATCTTTTCAGCAAGTAAAAACATGAATATTTGCACATGACAACAAAAAAACAAATGTCAACTGAAAAGAAACCATTCTTCAACTCACGTTTCGTTGGCCGCTTCCGCCATTTTGTTTCGAATCTCTGCCAGCTCTTCCAAATATCGAGTGGAAGAGACGGCAGAGCTTCTAAAAGCGGAAGACGCCCAATCGAACGCACCAGAATATCTCCTCCAATTCTGGCAGCTCTACCGTTGGCCCAAACAAACCGGCTATTAGTTGATGCAGATTTAGATCTATGGGGATGTATTTTTTGGCAAACTGCTTGAAGGTATAGATCTAAATCTTCACAGACGGTTGAATCTGCAACGTGCATTAATGTTGTTAACTGTTTTTGGTGTTTAATCTGTACATAGATAGATCTAGTTCTGGCAGCTCTACCGTTGGCCCAAACGAACCGGCTATTAGTTGATGCAGATTTAGATCTATGGGGATGTATTTTTTGGCAAACTGCTTGCAGGTATAGATCTAAATCTTCACAGACGGTTGAATCTGCAACGTGCATTAATGTTGTTAACTGTTTTTGGTGTTTAATCTGTACATACATAGATCTAGTTCATTGGTTAAGTTCCTACATAGATCTACAGCACCTTGTCGGAAACGCTTATCTCAAATAATCAGGCGATGATAGATTTGTGTAGTCAATTTAACGCTTATAAATTTTTTTCAAAACCAATTTTCCTAGAAATGTAATTAGCCAATCAGATGACTTGTCTTGGAATTTGTTATTAGATAACTGTTTAGAATCATTGGTGAAAATGCCTAGAGACCGATGACGTAAAGAAGGATGCTTGACCCTTTACCACACAATCCCGACTTTAATGACCCTGAGAAAGAGGCGTTTGGAAAACATTGTGGGAAAAGGAGAAAATGCTGGTAACCAGCATTTTCTCCTTTTCCCACTATGTTTTCTACCCCATCAATGACAAATTTCCATCACTTGAGTAACATTTAAATTGTCGTCTGCAAATGCTTTCAGTTTGGAAAAGTCTACATTTTTGTTGTTTGGTAAAGAGTTAACTCTTTACCAAAATTAGTTACAAAATCTAAAACTTGTCTAAATCGAAAGCATTTGCAGATGACAAAAAACATGACACGAAAATTGAAATTTGTTTTTGGAGGGGTGGAAAACACTGTGGACAAAGGAGAAAATGCTGGTTATCAGCATTTACTCCTTGGTCCACATTTTTTTCTAGAGTCTTCTTCAGTAGGGTTGTTAGAAGTTTTGGTAAAGGGTTACATTAAAGTATTGGCAGTGGCAAGAAGATCTCGGCCATTTGAATTTTGTAGTCTTTGTCTGATCTGATCTGAAAAATAGACTTCACTTAAAGCTGTTATGGCAATTCTTATATTCCTGAAATAGAATATTTATGGAATAACTCTAATTGTTTTGGAAAAAAGAGACTGCAACGACATGCATGATACATCTTAATATATCTAGTATTTGACTTCTTTATTTTATTATTTACAGCTTGCACAAGGAATGACAACAACTTTGGAAGTGTACTCAATGTGGCGCTCGATGAATCTGACATTCGTAAGTCAAAGACAACCTTTGCATTTTCTTTGGTAGAATATGCTTCGTAAAATAATGTGTAACTTATTGTGTCCCTTGAAATACATGTAGATGTAGTTAGGACATTGGATGGTAAATCATAAAACTTTTTTTTTTTTTTCATTTGCTACTGTATTTTTTAGTACAGACGTGGGACTGAATTTTCAAGTTTTTTCAATTCTTATCTGTAATTGTCCCTATTGAAATTTAATTTGTCGAATATTACTTGCCGTCTCATGAGGTGTAAGGCTAAACCCTTTTCCAGGCAGCCCCAAGCTTTAGCAACCCTGACAAAACAAGCTTTTTAAAACATTGTGGGAAAAATTGTAAACATTGGTAGGCAGCAGTTTCTCCTTTTCCACAATATTTTCTTCTCAATCAAAGACAAGATCATCATTTTAACAACTTTTAATTTGTCATTTGTAAATGCTCTCAACTTAGACAAGTCTGAATTTTTGTCATGGAATAAAGAGTTAACCCTTTACTACATGACAAGATTTAACTCGAACCAAAGCATTTGAGGATGATAAAAGTGGCTAAACTGGTGGAAGTTGTTTTTGATAGGGCAGAAAACATTGGGGGAAAAGTTGAAAATGCTGCTTACCACCATTTTCCCCTTTCTCCACAATGTTTCAAGTCTCTTCTTCTTCAGGGTTGCTAAAACTTAAGATTGTGTGGTACAGGGTCAAACTCTACCCTCTAGCAGACCAGGGGTCCTTCCACGTATGCCATTGGGTGGTATTGGAGTGGATCAGTCATGGAGCTGTCCTTAGTTTGATCCTCATCTGAGGATAGTATCTATGGGTAACATGGAGACCTAGCCTAGTCCTGGTTAATTTGCTCTGAATGAAACATTCTCCTTTTGCCAGGATGTTTCCAGGTGTATTTGTGTACTGAATCATCATTTATGATGATTGTATATTTTTCAATATCTGCTGCTAGTTAAAAACAATAGTTTAAGATGGAAGTTATTCTAAAAGCATCTTTTCATTTAAACTTTTATAGAACCAAACAGCAATTTTGACAACTATAGAGCGCAAATACCTCTAAATGGAAACATTGGACAAAGTGGACTCAGCGTAACTCTCGCCCAGGGCTCGTCAGATGTGAATCCAAACAACTATTTTAGCATTGAGAATGTGAATGGTTTTGGAATCTATGTTCGGCTTTTCAATGCCCTTGACAGAGATGTAAGTCTTTTACCTCATCTCTTAGATGTAATCAGACAAGCTAAAAAATAAAGTTATTTTTACACTGATACTATTAAACTAATACTGGTATGAATACTATTTTTGCACATTCACTCTAAAAAGCAAAGCTAGTAAATTATATTATAGTTACATGTGTATGACCCACACTGTGGCAAGGGGGGGCTTAATGTATCTCCTTGATGCATTGCACCATTCAAGCCATCACATAATTATGGATCCCATGCTCTGTGAAAAGGGGGCTTAATGCATCTGCGAAAAGTATCAACTCAGATCAGCCAGCACAGTCAGTGCAAAACTTTTCGCTATTGGTCAATTTTCTGTATGTCTAAGGACCAGTCTACCTCATGATTAAGTTGGTTGCTAAAAAAAAGTTGCTATTATGGCTCGCATGTATCTGGATGAACTCTTTTGCATCAAATATGTAAATTCAACCTCTTGTGATAGCTAAAGAACGATTCACTGAAACTTGGATTTTATCTTATGGCTTTATTCAAACAAGCCGGTAGTATGAACAATGTCAGACCCCATATTCTGTGCAGTCTGATCCAAATCTATGCGCTCTGTAAACACCTATTCTTGCCTAATGAGCTGAAAGGGTTAACCCTTTACCACACATTTCAGGGTTTTAACAACCCAGGCGGTTTCTTAATACATTGTGGAAATAGGAGAAAATGCTGGTTACCAGTATTCTCTGCTTTTTCCACAATGTTTTCTTCCCTTTCAATAGCTGGCCTGGGTAGCTCAGTGGTCTGCATATCTGACTTGTGACCTGGTGGTTGTGAGTTTGATACCCAGTTGAAGCAAACTTTCTTTCTGGCGATTTTTCGCCTCTCACATCTGATGCATGTGAGAAAAGTAGTCAGTGGCTTTGAAAAGAAAGTTGTGTCAGTACTGGTGTGAGAAAGCCAGGAAAAACATGGGAGCATCACTGACCGCCATGATAAGTCTAAAATTTGACATCTGGTGAGGATTTAACCCTTTACCACATAATCCCGACTTTTAATGACCCTGAGAAAGAAGCCTTTGGAAAACATTGTGGGAAAAGGAGAAAAGGCTGGTAACCAGCATTTTCTCCTTTTCCCACAATGTTTTCTACGCTTTCCAAAACAAATTTCAGCTATTGAGCCATATTTATTTTGTCGTCTGCAAATGCTTTCAGTTTGGACTGGTCTAGAATTTTGTTGTTTGATAAAGATTTAAAGGCTAAATATTTACTGTATTCAGCAAACCCTGGCCTGCTCATGGTATGTGGGTTGCTTTAACTTAAATTGTAACTTAATATTCACAAAAAATAGTAAAAGAATAAATATCTACTTGGACCTATGTATCTTAATTTTGGGTCTCAAGCTAGACTTGTAAATGTTTCTAAAAATTCAACCAGCGAATAAAGTGAGATTTATTCATACAGCACTTTGTTTCTTTTGTCTTTGTTGCCGACACTAGGTACTATGCCACTTCACACAGTTCACATCTGTAACTACTGGTACATATATGTTGATTTCAGGGCGGACTGACTGGTAATCCACCAGAGAGAAATAGTGTGACCTTCGATCTGACCTGTAACAACAATGGAGTTATTGTAAGTTTTAAACATTACTTTCGTTTACATTTTCTAAGTAAAATGTTTTGTTGGTTATACTTAAAACAACTAAGGTACATGAATGGGTATTAAAGAAATTGCGCTCCATGTTCATAATTGTTAGGATTTACAAATTAATATGATTCAGTTTCAAATCTGTGAGTGACGCCTCTTCTGAATTAAGTGATCCAGGGGTCCAGTGGAAGCACTAGAAATTCTAGTTCAATCTTCACCAGTTGCATTGGTCAGTTGGAACTGTAGATCCCATGCCTTGTACTGGTGAAACTCAGAGCACTCAAAAGACATGAATAAGCAAAAAATTTGGAAACTGACGAAAGAAAATGTCATAAATCCCCATACAAACAGACAAACAGTACAAAAAAAACTTTTTACATCTTGTGGTAGATAGCTTTGGAAAAGATTATAATGAGTAATACTTTCTTTCAAACAATGTGGTTTGCATTCCACAAAAAAAAAATCCTTTATTGTGAATTATCATTCCTTATTGTGATTTTTTAGAGTTTTTGGTAGGCATCGAATCTATGTAACCCTGAAGCTGTTAGATAAATAGAACAAAAATTTCCAGTCAATATAAAAAAACCCAAATATTGCGATTTCAATGTAAAAAACCCTTGTAGTGGACAATGTAGATCCAAGATCAGACTGCATGTTTTCGGCAGTCTGATCTTGTTTTATGGTGTCTGCAGATGCCCACAAGGTTGCGCTTAGCAGTCAAAGTGTTAAAAGGGTCATAACAAATGATAATCGGGAAATCTTATCGCAAATGTATGTACACCATTATCTCAAGTTTTCAGAACAAGTACCCTGGTCATTGCACTGAACAGTACCAATATATGTATGTGTTTTTCAAGCAATGTTAGTGTCATATTCACTTTTACAGACCCTGTATACCCTGGACTTTTACAGACCCTGTATAATCCAGTCATTACTCTGAACAATGTCAATTTTTGTATGTAGCACTGTTATGTTTATCATTGGTGTATAAAGATTACGGAATACTGTATGTTGTTGTATGTGTATTTAGAATTGTTGTGGGGTAACACCTGCTCTCTGTTTTACAGACTCCATATACCCTGGTCATTACACTAAATGATGTCAATGACAACACTCCATTGTTTACCAATCTACCAAGCACTTTGTCAGTGGATGAGGTGAGCCTTTTGGTTTCCAGCCAAATATGTCTGTTTAACTCTTTACCTAACGACAAAATTTTGGACTGTACTAAATTGACAGCATTTGCAGATAACAAATTAACTGTAGCCAAAATGATGATTTCTGTTTGTGATAGGGTAGAAAACATTGTGGGAAAAGGAAAAATGCTCTCTTTCAAGGTTGTTAAAACACAGGATTGTTTGGTAAAGTATATACCAGTATAATGTTTACATATTTGTATGTAGGGTAGATACATTCCCTTCAATTTAGCTCTTATCATCAACAAAAAAGATTAAAATCTATTCACCTTATGGACTAGGTTTGAGAGAAGACTTGGTAAAATGGTAATGGCACATGATTTTGAAAAATACCAATGACTGTTGGTCATTCTGGATGTTTCCATTGGCAAGGCATTTTTTCAGAAGCCCAAATACTTGTATATGGCTCAAGAAGCATAATTAATATTTTACTGAAAAGTACTTTAATTTTTATATCCCCAAGGAAGAAGGCTTTTGAAAACAATTTTTGGAAGGGAGAAAATGCTTGTAACCTCTTTCCAAACCTTTGAAAGACAAAGCCACCTGATAAGGGAGAAATTTTTCTCTCTTCTTTGAAAGGAAACTGTTGTTGGAAGATCAATTGCTCGAGTTACAGCTTTGGACAGAGATCGTGCTGAGCTAGGAAATGGTTTGGTTGAATATTCCATCATCAGTGGGGTAAGTGCTGCAAGATAAGTATTTGATCTATGTCATAATGGTATGTATAGCTGACCCCTTAATGCTTTTGTGGCCAATGTAGATCAAGATAAGACTGCACAAAACATTCAGTCTGATCTTTGATCTACTCTGTACACCTTCTTGAGACATTTAGAACAAAATCATCATTAAACTGCATGTAACTCTTTACCAAACAACAAATTTTTAGACATGTCTAAATTGAAAGCAATTGCAGACAACACACATTAAACATGATTTGAATGGCAGGATATGCCTTAGAAAGGGTTGAAAACATTGTGGGAAAAAGAGAAAATGCTTGTTACCAGCATTATCTCCTTTTCCTTCAATGCTTTTAAAACCGTCCTTTTACGGGTGGTTAAAACTTGAGAATGTATGGTACTGGTTTAATGGGTTCTTTGGTGCCTTTTTTTGTAACAAATAGAATGTCTGTTGAATTTATTCTGGGCTCTAAGGGTAGAGAGAACTGTGGATGGCTGGATTCAGGTTTTATCCTTTGAAAAAGGATTTTTTAATTTGACCCATTAACCTTTACCATACTGTCCAGAAAAGGCCTTAAAAACATTGTGGGAAAAGGGAAAAAATGCTGTTAACCTGTATTTTTTACTTTTCTCACAATGTTTTCAAGTCTTTCAAAGACAAATTCCATCATTTGAGCCATATTTGGTATGTGGTCTGTGAATGCTCTCAATTTGGACAAGTTAGAATTCAGTCTTCAGGGTTAACTCTGAACAGCTAAGCCAAGTTCCTTTCAAGGATTGATTACAGTGACTGCAACAAGATTCATTCCCCTCTCTCCCTGCTGAGAGATACATTTTATTTTGTCAATGTTAAGGGTGGAAAACAGCCAGTGGCTTGGAAAGAATGATTTGTGAAATATTTGTAAAGGAAGCTTGAGGAATAGTTGAACTGGTGCATTGGCTGCAGTGATATCATCTAATTAATTTTGAAAATGGAGTTAAGCACAACACAAAAAGAATGATTGTATTGACTATTTTTACACCTGCCAAAAACTGCAAAGAACAAACATTTAAAAGAATGGATAGTATCATTTTTCATTAGTCCGAAAAAGACAGGTATAGGTACATTTGCTTATTAGAACTGCAATTGCCCCTATTCTTAAACCTTAGAGCGCGGAATAAACCTGCTAGACATTTTCATCCCAGAAATACGACCCAAATAATTGCAATTTCATGTTTGCTTTTGTCTACAGTGATTCAGCAAAGTGTACAGTGTATATCAAAGATCAGGCTGCACATTTTGTGCAGCCTGATCTTAATCTACACTGGCCCCAAATGCAACTATAATTGTGAAAGGCACTTTAAGGGTTAAAACATTTCCAAGGCTGTCAACTGTAGTGGCATTGACAGTACAAAAGGTACAGTTAACCATTTACCACACAATCTTGACTTTTAACAACCATGAGAAGGAAGCCTTTTGAAAACATTGTGGGAAAAGGAGAAAATGATGGTGACCAGCATTTTCTCCTTTTCCCACAACGTTTTCTACCCTGTTGATAAGCCATGTTTCATCATTTGAGTCTTACATAAATTGTCGTCTGCAAATGCTTTCAATTTGGACAAGTTTACATTTTTTCTCATGCGGTAAAGAGTTAGAGTTTCAGCCACCCTGAGAAAGAAGACCTTTGAAAGCATTGTGGGATAAGGAGAAAATACTAATTCCCAGAATTTTCTCCTCCAGAAATGTTTTCTACCCACCCCATGACAAATCTCACCATCTGACGCATACTGAATTTGTTGTCTGCAAATGCTTTCAATTTGGACAAGTCTCACATTTTGTCATCTGGTTCTGTATTCACCAACAATCTTACTCATAAAATTTACGAAAGTAACATGACTTTGTTTGGTTTCTTGCCAATCAGAAGTTGTGTTAATTTTTTTTTTAGAAAATTCTTGAGAATAAGACTGATAAGAATCAATTTAGGAATGATTGGAGAATATGGGCCCTGATGAAGAGTTCAATATTCTTTCCATTTGTCACATTGTCGAGTAGGTATTTTGATGGTAGTCAGCTACATGTAGTTGTATCAAACTGTTGTATTATAATTGGCTTGCTGCAGGATATCTTTATAGTAATGCAGACTTTTTCCTGAGTATAGGCAGATAAAAATAGCATTTTTATGGTCAAAATGGTATTTTTTAACTTTACAGCAATCAACACAGAAATTTGGAATCGATTCTAGCACTGGTGTGGTTTCAATCTTGGAAAGACTGAATTATGAGGATCAAATCTTCTACCCACTTACTGTACAAGCTCAGGTATTTTTTCTTTTTTTTTTAACACTAAACCCTGTGATTCTGAGTAATTAGGTTTTTGAAAACACTGTGGGAAAAAGGACATACTGCCACTCAACCCTTTACGAAACAATCCCATGTTTTAATGACTGAAAAAAGGCTTTTGGAAACACTTTGGGAAAAGGAGAAATTCTACGTGGTAACCAGCATTTTGTCCTTTTCCTAAAGTGCTTTCTATCCCATCAGAGACAAATTCTATCATTTGTGTCACCTTTAATTTGCAAATACTTTAAGTGTGGACAAGTCTGAAATTTGATCCTGTGATATACAAGTCTGGAATTTGATCCTCTGGTAAAGAGTAAACAGCATTCTCTCCTTTTCCCAAAATGTTTTCTAAATTCATCATTTGAGATTACATCTCATTTGTTGTATTTTAAAGCTTTCTGTTTGAACAAATCTTAAATGTTTTCATTAAGTGAGTTAGCTCTTTGACCAAAACTTAAATGAAGTACATTTATTTAGTATATATGAAATAAAAATGATGAAAATGTACTCATAAAAAGAATTATCAACCAAGCTCAGAGATATCCAAGTACATAATTTTATGAAATATCTCTCAAAAACATGTGCAGTTCTATTGTTGAAAATCACCTATAAGGCACCTTGCCTACTACATAACAACTTTTGAATTTGTCGCAATAGATATGAGCCATGCTGTGTGAAAGGGGGCTTAATGCATCTGTGAAAAGTACCAACCAAGTCAGACTGTGCAGTCTGTGCCGGCTGACCTTGGCTAAAACTTTTCGCTATGGGTCAGTTTTCTGACCAGTCTATCTCATGATTGAGTCTGTCGTTTAAAAAAGTGGCTATTTTGGATCCATGATTATGTGATGGCTTGATTGGTATAATGCATTACGGAGATGCATTCAGCCCCTTTTGCCAGAGCATGGCTCATATTTTTTCATGAGATGCCTTTCGAGTAGGAATTTGTGAGAAATGCAAGATGCTACTAAATCGAAACACACAAAATAACTCATGATGATACACTAACATCAACACCGTATTTGGAAAGCCTATAAAAAGTGAACCATGGGAAGTCTTGCTTTGAGTTGACATCAGTGCATTTTGTCTACTTATGTGTTTGTGAACTTGCACGACAGTCTTCTGAACTATACTTATTAAACCTATACCAGGCAATCCCATGGATGAAGGCCTTAAACATTACGTGAAAGGAGTAAATACCATTTTTGTCTTTTTCGACAGTGTTCTCAATCCCCAACAGAAGAATTTCCATAACTTATTTCCTGTCAGCAAATGCTTTCAGTTTGGAAAAGTCTTAAATTTTGTTGTTAGATAGATTTAAGGTATATGTTATTTTAAACATTTTCACCATTCTTTGTACTGTTGAGAAGTACATTTATTAACAACTGAAAGTAAAAAGATGTTTTCACTCTGTGTTTGCTTTTGTACAGGATGGTGGAACACCACCCAGATCAACTGCTGCTTTCTTCAATATCACAGTGATAGATAACAATGATAACCCACCTGCCTTCTTGGCAACCAACTGTCTCATAGACTCTCGCGGTTTCTGTGTTCTTCCACGATACACAACCTCAGTAGTTTCTGGAACAACGGTAAGCATATCAAACCGTCACTCAGTGTCTTAACCCTTTACCACACAATCCCAAATTTTAATGACCCTGAGGAAGAAGCCTTTTGAAAACATTGTGGGAAAAGGAGAAAATGCTGGTAACCATCATTTTCTCCTTTTCCACAATGTTTTCTACCCTATCAATGACAATTTACATCATTTGATTCACATTTCAATTGTTGTCTGCAAATGCTTTCTGTTTGGACCAGTCTACATTTCTGTTGTTTGGTAAATAGTTAACCGTTTACCAGGCAATCACAAATTTTAACAACCCTGAGGAAGAGGCTTTTGAAAGACATTGAGGAAATTTTGAAAGACATAGCTCATCATTTTAGCTCATTTCAATTTTTATCTGCTTTCTGTATTGACCAGTCTAAAATTTTGTAGTGTTGTAATGAGTTAAATGCCCTTGAAATTTGCAGCTTTGGAGGACAGTTTGGAAAAAGGAGCAAATACATACTTATAACAAACAGTTGCTCCTTTTTCATAATGGTTTCCATGCTGGTATGTACATTTTCCTCGACATATGGAATGTTTGTAGAATTTTGTAGGTCTGAATTATAGTGTATACAGTTTTAACCCTTAGGTTGCTTACTCTAACTCCATGAACTTTTGCGGATGGTGTAGATCAAGATCAGACTGCACAGATTGTGCAGCTTGATCTTTGATCTACATTGTCCGACAAAAACCATTTTTCCAGAAATTACCTTTAAAATAGCCAAATTTGGATTTTTACTGTCAGTTGAATGCTTCATTTCATTTATTTATCAGTATATAGGTCAAGTGAATCCTTATTTATATGTGCAGAGAAATGCCAACATGCAGATCATGTCTTTTGAAAATATTTTGACAAAAATCCACAAGATGAGAATTTCTTTTTATCTGTGACAATGTTTTCTTTTCTATCTCCGAGCATTTTTGTCGCCCATAATTTTTTTTGTCCCACCATCTTTCTACCTACAAGGCCTCCCATTACCTCCTGAAACATATCATTAGACAACTTTGGAAACATTCCAACTTTATTAAGAAGATATATTGTAACAGGAAATTCAGAAAACGAGATTTTTTTTTCTAAATCACGTTACCTCCATTGTTTATATACCCGGACTGAATTTTCTTATCATACACCACAGAGCCCTGGTAGCTCAATCAGAAGTGTACAGGTCTTGAGAACAGGAGGTTGCTGGTTTGATCCCCGGCTTGGCCAATTTCTTTCTGAGGATTGATGATAGTCAGATAGTCATTGCGACAGGACTCATTCCTCTCCCACTGCTGACTATTGTTTCAACACTGGTTAAGCCAGGGGCTTGGAAAAAATATGTGGAGTACCGGTATAGGAAACTTCAGGAAAGCATGGATAGATGCACTTGCTGCTGCAATGAAATTGAAATAATGTTGAAAACGGCGTTGAACACCATACAATAAATCAATCAATCTGATCTTACACCCATTTGAGATGAGCACTGTATGACATCACAAAAGAGACATCATTTTATACTTCTTTCAGAGAAGTGAATGGGGTTTTATTCATGGAAATTAGTTCATGTATGTTTATAGTTTTGCATATTCTTACCTGTAATTTGTTAGATATTGTTATGTGATAAAGAGTCTAACATTTGAAACAAAGTGACCTACCATACTTTTTGACCCTTTTATAAATTTTGTAAATTTTGCCGAAAAAGCCTTACTAAGCTAACGAGAGGCTTGCCTAATAATACCTTTCTAAATTTGTTTAACAAACTTTTATCTCAAATGCTAACTTATGTTTATCCTATACATCTCTAACAATGCTTTCTTTTCTATCTCCTTGTCTTTTTTTGCCCATATGGGAGCTCAGTTTATGTATGCTTAATTAATACAGGCTGCTTGTTTAATAAAGGTTGACACTAAGAAAGGGTATGCTGTATATCTAAATGGCAATTTGAGTTATTGCTTATTAAAGGCAATTTCTTCTTTTTCCACAATATTATCGCCCACCTGGGTAGCTCAGTGGTTAGCGTGTCGGACTCGTGACCTGGTGGTTGCGAGTTCGGTACCCGGTTGAGGCAAACTTTCTTTCCGGCGATTTTTCGCCTCTCACCGCTGATGCATGTGAGAAAAGTAGTCAGTGGCTTTGGAAAGAAAGTTGTGTCACTACTGGTGTGAGAAAGCCAGGAAACACATGGGTGCGTCGCTGACCGCCACGATATGACCCAAGCTGTTAAAATGGCGTTAAACTCCAGTACAAACCAAAGCAAACCACAATATTATCAACAGAGAAGGGGAATTGTCATGTTTCATATAGATCTCCCTTGTGTCACCTCTACTCTTTAGTTGTGCACCTGGATAGGAAATGGTAACCTAGAAATTCTTCCATTTGTTTGCAGAGTGCAACCCTTAGTTTATCACCCAATAGCCTGCTTGCAAGAGACAGAGATACTTTGAACCCAGCCATTGTGTTCAACATCTTCAGAAGTAAGACTTATTTCTGTTCATTTTATGAATGTAAGTGAGCCGTCACCATGATATAGCTGAAGTATTACTGAAACATGGAAAACAGTAATGAAGGGGTAAAGCTCTGACCTTCCATATTGAAGCTTCCAGTTCAATTCCTGTGATGAGCAGGGTCAACCTTTAACCCTTTACCACACAATCCCCAGCTTTAACGACCCTGGGATAGAGGCCATTTGAAAAACATTGTTGGAAAAGGAGCAAATGTTGGTAACCAGCATGTCTTCCTTTTCCAACAATAGTCTCTCTGTTTTCAATCAGAAATTCAAACATTTCTGTGGAATATGAATGTGCATTCAATGTAGACAAGTCTAAAATTTTGTTGTGTGGTAAAGAGTTAAATGTATACACTGCCAACATGGGGCAAGTACTGGTTGAGGTTTCCAGGAAGCAATCATCAAGAGTGGTTAACCGTTTACCAGACAACAAAATTTTAGCCTTGTCCAAATTTAAAGCATTTGCTGACAATGATTTCAGTGTGGCTCAAATGGTGCAATTTTTCTTTGATGGGGTAGAAAAAATTGTGGGAAACAAAGAAAATACTGGTTACCAGCATTTTCTCCTTTTCCCACAATGTTTTCAAAAGGCTTCTTTCCCGGAGTCGTTAACTCTACTAAACGACAAAATTTTAGACTGAACCAAATTCAAAGCATTGGCAGACAACAAAATAAATGTGGCTGAAAAATGGAGATTTGTTTTCAAAAGGGTAGAAAACATTGTGGGAAAAGGAAAAAATGCTGGTTACCAGCATTTTCTCCTTTTCCCACAATGTTTTCAAAAGGCTTTTTGCTCATGGTCGTTAAAAGTCGGGATTGTATGGTAAAGGGTTAAAAGGCAGTATTGTGCGGTAAAGGGTTAATATGAGTTGTAAGGACTTGTTTCACATTTGGTGTAAAATAGATATGTTTAAAAAAAGAGAACTGCGGTGATATTTCTCTTTGAACCTACCTGTATAAATATTCCATTTTTCTGTACCTCTGTACATGTAGTTCTTCACTAAAAACCTACATCATTGGCACTCAATAGAATTGTCATATTTAGAAAATTTTTTGAGTACCAGAACATAGGTTTCAGTAAAGGAACTATAGTTTGAAAACAGATATCCCTATAGATACCTTGAAATAATGTGAAAAACTTGTTTGTTTTTATTCCAGCTGAGCCAGCAGGTTATGAAAACAGATTTGCTTTGAGTCAGCCTACAATTACCTCAAATGGTTACTACACAACGACACTGAGTTTAATCAACTCCATCAGTAGAAACAATCTGGGATCTACAGATGGCATTGTTACAGTGTATATTGAGGTAAAGTATTCATTCATTTGACCTTTGCTTACATTTCTGTGTGGTGATGATACTGAAAAGAAAATGTAAACAACAAGAAAAGACGCCAGTTTGTAATGTTCTCTGAAAACAACATAATCTGCATGCAGCATAGATATCAAATTCATCATCAGAATGATAGTTTTTTTTTTTCTAATCTGTAATGTTTCTTTTCTTTTCTGTTGCTTGACCCCCTCTAGAATGATGATGAATCCAGGTTATCAATAAATGGCCTGTTGCTATGGTATAAGTGAAATTCTGTTGAAAACAATGTAGAATCCAAACGAGACTCTGGTGCTTGTTTCTCTTCTTTGTATTACTTGGAATGGCCTCATACTGGATTATAGTTAACCAGCTAATTTCATCTGCAAGCCTATTCTTCTAAATCAGGACAGATTTTCCCCCTTGCTCAATGGTTAACCCTATCACTCAACGGATTTTCAAACCTCTTCAAACTTGGAGGTATTTCCAGGCAGGGTATCAAATGTCACTTTAATCAAACAAGCATTTCTTCACCCATTTTCTGCAATGTTTTTGAAGGCCTTTTTTCTCAGTGCTTGTAAGGTAAAGGGTTAAGGTGGCAGAATTGTTTGTTTTATTGAATTTCTTGCTTGAATACACTTTGGCAGTGACTCTGCATGTCATATGGAGTGTTCTTGTTGTGCCTCAGCTTTGTACTGTTGATACCCAAAAAATACATCAGCAAGCTTTCACTGTATAAAAACTGACCTATTGTTGGAATTGGCCTTGTACACCATTCAGCCAATACTAAATCAACATTGCTTTGATTTTTTAGGCAGTGGAGAATGATGTACTGCAGAAGAGGAGCTATGCCTATGTTGATGTGTCATTCACACCAGCCAATCAATTTGCTCCAGTCCTGTCATCAACCACTGGAAGCACTACTGGTGTTATTGCCGAGGATGCAGATATCGGTGACTTTGTTCGTGCACAGTTTGGCTCAAGCACAGGTTATATCAGACTGACATACAGTGATCAAGACTATGTAAGTGTGAATTTTTTTGATTCCATGGCTTACTGAAACCAATTTTTAGCAGACAATTTTGAAAATGTCCTTGTAAATTTTGGATAATGAATATGAGTTTAACAACCATGAGAGTGAATGCTTTTGAAAACATTGTGGGGAAAAAGAGAAAATGCAGGTAGTCACAATGTCTCCATTTCCCACTATGTCTTCTGCCCTTTCAGAGACAAATCTGATCATTTGAGTCACACTGATTATGTAATCTGCAAACGCTTCACTTTGGACAAGGGTAAAATTTTGTCATCTGGTAAAGAGTTAACTTTGAGAATGCTAAGTAAATAATAAGGGTATTTTCAGGTCGGGCTGTTACAAGAAGTAAATGCTTTAAAATCTATGGATGGGGGTCTGTGATATAGATCTATCAGAATGTGGTGGAGTGCATAGCATTTCTTGTAATTCTTAGGGGGTTGATTCAAACTATGATATTCTGGATATATGTAACTTTAGATCTATAGAGGTACATGAGAGGGGTACTTATGACGAGAAATTCATTTTGCAATGTGTATGCTTGAACCATATTCAAACAAATGTAGTTACCTTGATTGTTTACAAAGAATAATTTGAATTATACCCTTATAGTGTAAACATATTTATTTTACATTGATTGAGAAACAAGTTTAAGTTATACTAATCTCTCTCGATTCTGCTTCCTGAGAACTACACCAGTACTCTTGCCGAATGTGTGGGCCAGTGAACAATCCCAAAGTTGACACTCGCTCGGTATCAAACTCAGAATCTTTAGGGCCAATGCTCTACCTGACAACCACGGACATCACGTTATACCCTTGACATCTTAAAAATCAGTTTCTTTGGGTCGCACTAAAAGTTGATGATAATCCGTAGAGTGGTATGAGTTACAGGAATTTTCACCTTTAACCACGCCGAGCCCTGGTAGCTCAGTTGGTAGCGTACAGGACTTAAGAACAGGAGGTCCCTGGTTCAATCCCTGACTTGGCCAATTTCTTTCTGAGGATTGATGATATTCATTGTGACAAGATTCATTCCTCTCTCACCTCTGACCATTGTTTTGACAATGGCTATGTTGGAAAGCAGCCAGTGGCTTGGAAAGAACATAGTGAGTAGTACTAGTAAAAGAAACTCTAGGAAAGCATGGGTAGTTGCACTGGCCGCCACGATGTAACTGAAATGTTGAAAACGGCACTAACTCTTTACCAAACGACAAAATTTTAGACTTGTCCAAACTGAAAGCATTTGCAGACGACAAAGGTGGCCAAAATGATGAAATTTGTCATTGATAGGTTAGAAAACATTGTGGGAAAAGGAGAAAATGCTGGTTACCAGCATTATCTCCTTTTCCAACAATGTTTTCAAAAGGCCTCTTTCTCAGGGTCGTTAAGAAGTTGGGATTGTGTGGTAAAGGGTTAGAACTCTTGTGGTCAAAACTTTCTGCTTTTTTATTTTAAAGCATTTTCTACGAGTTAAAAATTTAATTACCACTGTCATCATAATCACAGCTGAAAGCAAAGTAAAGCACCACTCAATGGTCACACATAATTATTTTATCATTTCACAGATCAGTTCTGATATATTGCCGGTCAGCAACTACCAGATTACAACCAGCCAACCAAGCTTATTCTCAGTAAACTCTGAGGGTTATGTGCAGCTCCTGAACACTGGACTGGACTTTGAAACAGCAATAAACAATCCAATTCTCCTAGATGTAAGTATTCAATCCCAAATGTATAAACTTCCATCTGTATTACCTTTTTACCAGACAAATATTTAGACTTCAATTTTGAAAGCATTTGCAGATTACAAATTGAACATTGCTTAACCCTTTACCACACAATCCCGACTTTTAATGACCCCGAGTAAGAAGCCTTTTGAAAACATAGTGGGAAAAGGAGAAAATGCTGGTAACCAGCATTTTCTCCTTTTCCCACAATGTTTTCTACCCCGCCCAAAGCAAATTTCAATTTTTCAATCACATTTATTTTGTTGTCTGCAAATGCTTTCAATTTGGACCAGTCTAAAATTTTTTTGTTTGGTAAAGAGCCAATTGTCTTGAGAGGCCAGTATTGTTTGTTCCCTTGGGTGACTGCTAGCAAAAGGTTTGTCCTTTTTCTTTAAGAAAAATAAGTTATTTAAAAACCCTGTAGAGTTTTCATGAGTAATGGGATGAACAAATCTTTGTAACCAACATTTTTTTTGTGAAGAAAAGATTAACTTGATCAGTTGCTCCTTTTCAGTCAATATTTACCTCACCAATTAATAATGGTCATTTGCTTTTGTCTCAAAATGCTGACATAATCTGTAGGTGTTCTTTAGATTTATTCATTTGCTTTTGTCTCAAAATGCTGACATAATCTGTGGGTGTTCTTTAGATTTATTCAAATAATTTATAATAATTGCAACTCGGATCTAGTACAATTAAGACAGACAAAGCCTCTGTATTAAAAGAATGAAATTAATAATTAATCTGCCGAGCCCTGGTAGCTCAGTCGGTAGCGCACAGGACTTGAGAACAGGGGATCGCTGGTTCGATTCCTGGCTCGACCAATTTCTTTCCGAGGATTGATGATAGTCATCGCGACAGGATTCATTCCTCTCTCACCGCTGACCATTGTTTCGATGATGGTTATGTTGGAAAACAGCCAGTGGCTTGGAAAGAATACTGTGTGTAGTACTGGCACACAAAACTCCAGGAAAGCATGGATAGGTGCACTGGCCACCGTGATATAACTGAAATGATGTTTAAAACGGCGCAAAACACCATACAATCAATCCATCAATAATTGATCTTTATCTTTTGACTAGGTTGTTATCCGAGAACTGTTTGGAACTCAACAATCTTCAACTTTGACCTTGACAATCCAAATACAAGATGCCAATGACAACAATCCCGTATTTCCAGCCACAATCTACTCTGCTAGTTTCCCGGAAGGCACTTACGGTCAGTTTTTGGGAAACCCATCCAGAGATGTTGTAACTGTTACAGCCACTGATGCTGATGTGTTTAGCTCGATAACCTATTCCATTCTGTCTGTTGATAATAATGGTGAAAATTTGTTCAGCATTAATCCATCAACTGGGCAAATTACAGCAACTGGTACCTTCACTCCTCAAACATACACCATTACAGTACAGGCATCCGATGGAGAAAGGTAAATATTTACATACTATAGTTGGACTTGCACATTACCTATATTTTTGTAGCACTTTCCTTAGCAAACAGGTGGGACATGGGCATCAGGTTTTCTGTCAGTCCTTTCATTCCTGCATCTCTCCTGCAACAATCAATGTCAGCCATAGTGTTATCAGTTGGTAAGCAGGTGGGACATGGGCATCAGGTTTATTTGTCAGTCCTTTCATTCCTGCATCTCTCCTGCAACAATCAATATCAACCATAGCGTTATCAGTTGGTAATGGCTCCTATCCCATTGGATTGCTTGATTGATAGTCGCAGTGCATGTGGATACCTTGCCCCGTAATTGGAGTGTTGAAATATTAAGTGTCTACAAATAGCATGTAGAATAAGGTGATTGGTCTTACCAAATGGCAAAATTTTGAAACTTGTCCATTCTGACCGCTGATTAATGTCTCAATGATGGTTCAGTGGGATAGCAGCCTGTGGCTTTGGAAGAATATTGTGTGAAGTAGTGGTAAAAGAAACTCCAGGAAAGCATGGGTAGATGCACTGGCAGCCGTGATATAATGGAAATGTTTGAAACTATACCGATAAAAAATTTGTCCATTCTGAAAGCATTTTCACATAAAAAAATTGGCTCAGATGATAGAAATTGCTTTTAAAGGGTAGAAAATAGTATGAGAAATAGCGAACATGGTTTTCACCAGCATTTTTCTGTTTGAAACATTATTTTAAAAATGTCCTATTCTTCATGGTCATATTTTGCAAAGGGTTAACTTTTTAACAGCATAACAAAATTATAGGCTTGTCCAAATTGAAAACATTGGTAGACATCAAATTGAATTTTTCTTAACATTTTACCACACAACAAAATTTTAGAACTTTCCAAACCTAAAGTATATGCAAACACTGAATCAAATGTGGCTAAAATTGTGGAATTTGTCCTTGATAGGGTGGAAAACATTGTGGGAAAAAGGAGAAAATGTTGGTTACCAGCATTTTCTCCTTACCCACACTGTTTTCAAAGGTCTTCTTTCTCATTGTCGTTAAAAGTCTGCATTTTGCCGAAAAGGGTTGACTGGCTGAATGCCTAATTGAAAGAGTAGAAAACATTGTGGGAAAAGGTGAAAATGCTGTTTAACAGTATTTTTTCCTTTTCCCGAAATGTTTTCAAAATCGCTCTTCCTCAGGGTCATTTAAACTCCGGATTGTTTGCTATAGGGTCAAAATAGGAGTATATCTAGCAATAGCATGTATGATAATGGGTTATATGGTTTGTTTTGTGCAGGACCTCACAGACAGCTGTGATTGTAACAGTAACAGATATAGTCAATAACCAACCAACATTCCCAGCAAACACATACAATATTGTTGTTAGTGAAGGGGCCCTTTCAGGGTCATCCGTCTTCCAAGGGAATGCCTTTTCTGACTCTGATCCCAATGGGGATTCTTTGATCTACAGCATGGTTTCCATTGGTAACAATCAGAATCAAATTTTCCCGGACTTTACCATTTCAACAAGGTAAGATTCCTTTCTGATCATGAGTAGACCTGAACACCTTTGTATCTGTGTTCATGACCTGTAGTACAAGTCATTCATTATTTGCAATTATCTCTCAGTAATTCGAATGCAAGCATTAATACACTGACCAATTGACCAAAAAACAAAATTTACGACTTGTTCAAATTGAACATTTTTTAAGATAAAAACTAATAAAAACTTACTTCAAACAACGTGAGAGCTTTTGAGACTTTATTGTATCCTAGAAACTGTCAGAATTGTGAATGAATGTTCTATACTGTTTCGGTAGTGGAAGAGTATCAGCCTTTCAGATCAAAGGTTCCAGGTTTGAATCCTGTCATGAGCTGTGGTCAACCTTTGAACGACCCACATCATGGCACAAGCACTGGTTAAGGTTTCCAGGAAGTAATCATTGAGACTGATTTATATAAGTTGTAAAGACTTGTTTCACAACAGATGTAAAAGAAATAAGTTTAATACTAAACTGTTTCTTTAAAATGGCCCAAATATACTGTAATCACTAAAGATCACATTTAATTAAATATGTTGGTTTTCAGTGGTCTTGTGTCTGTTGGCATCAACAACAACTTTGGAGTTGGTTTGAAGAGACTTGATCGTGAGACTCGGCCCTCTTATGTTTACCTATTGTCTGCACGAGACCTGCTGTTTAACTCTGCCACGGCTACTTTAAGTATCGAAATCAGTGATATTAATGACAATGATCCAGTCTTCAGTCAATCTTCCTACATATTCAGTGTTCTTGAAAATGCTCTTCCAACTTCCATTGGTTCAGTTTCTGTAAGTACTTTTTTATTATTTGGTTTATTTTATTTTTTTTTTGCAAGTATTTTCTTTTTTTGCAATTTTAGAAGGAATTATTGACAATTTGTCTTACTGACATACAATAAAGACTTGCTAATTGTTTATTATACCACACATATAGCTCTAAATATTCATGTACAGTAGAGGCTGTTTTAGTGGCAACCTCAATTAAGCAATGTAGCAACCTGTAGTATTTCTTTACCAAACAACAAAATTTTGACCTGAACTAAATTGAAAGCATTTGCAGACGACAATGTAAATGAAGCGCAAGTGACAATTTCTGTCTTTGATAGGGTAGAGAACATTGTGGGAAAAGGAGAAAATGCTGGGTACTAGCATTTTCCCCATTTTCCACAGTGTTTTCAAAAGCTCTTTTCTTCAGGGTTGTTAAATCTCAGGATTCCGTGTTAAAGGGTTAAGCAAGCATGGGGGCAAACATGTTGACATGTCTACACTAAGAAAGCACCTGTCATAAGCAGACACCTTGTGAGTGTTCTTCAGGTGCTTGCTTAATACAGGTTGGGCCATACTTAAAAAAATTCACGCTTAGAACTCTTAGTAAATTAAATTTATAATTTGCGTCTATAAAAAGAAGGAAAGTATTTCATTATCAAGGTAGTTTTGGCTGTAGTGTATTAGTGAAAATTGTAGATCCACACTTTTTGTGTAGTCTGATCTTGATCTACAGTGTGTGCGAAAACAACAAAATTTGGGTTAACTCATTTGGCATATGGCATGCTTAAACCATACATAATTCAACTTAAGTCTACTAGATCTAGTCTAAATATTTCACTTATCCAGTAGAGTGCCAAATAGACCCAATGAACATTCAGGATCCCATACGACCTTAATAAAAGCAGGTTCAAAACTGCTATTGTCCAGAATGCCTCTACAAAGTGGAAAGTTAAGATCAAAGATCTTACTGCACATTTTGTGCAGTCTGATCTTAACCCTCTACCACACAATCCCAACTTTTAACGACCCTGAAAAAGAGGCCTTTTAAAAACATTGTGGGAAAAGGAGAAAATGCTGGCAACCAGCATTTTCTCCTTTTCCTACAATGTTTTCTACTCTTCCCAAAATGAATTTTAATCTTGCAGTCATATTTATTTTGTCGTCTGCAACTGCTTTCAGTTTGGACTAGTCTAAAATTTTGTCATTTGGTAAAGGGTTAATCTACAGTGGCTGTAAAGACATCTCTAGAACTGAAAGGTACTTTAAAGGTCAAATGATGTATTTGTCTTTGGCAGGATAGAAAAACATTGAAAAAAAGAGAAAATACTATTGTATCATTATGTTTAAAATCCATCTTCGAGGTATTGAAAAAGTGGGATATTTAGTGAAGGGTTAAAGGGCTTAGCTTTTCGAAAATGAAAACAGTATACAAGCACAAAACCTTTCACTCTATACTGTAGCATAAAGGAGGATTTTTTAAATGTAATTTTATTTTGTTTCACTGGGTGAACATCAGAATTAATGTTTGCCCAGGATGGAGGCACAACAGGGAGTCAAAATATCAACTCTTAGTAATCATAAATGAAATATGCCTCTCTTTTACATAAAAACAACCGTTTTCTGTTTTAGTTATTTCGTGTTGCGAATGCTTTAACCCTTTACCACACAATCCCGCCTTTTAACGACCCTGAGAAAGAAGCCTTTTGAAAACATTGTGGGAAAAGGAGAAAATGCTGGTAACCAGCATTTTCTCCTTTTCCCACATTGTTTTCTACCCTTCCCAAAGTAAATTTAAATTTTTTAGTCATGCTGATTTTGTCGTCTTGAAATGCTTTCAATTTGGACAAGTCAAAATTTTGTTGTGTGGTAAAGAGTTAACACACAATCCAGAGTTTTCAACTACACCTGAGTTGGTAGCGTACAGGACTTGAGAACAGGAGGTCACAGGTTCGATCCTGGCTTGGCCGGTTTCTTTCCGAGGATTGATGATAGTCATCGCGACAGGATTCATTCCTCTCTCACCGCTGACCATTGTTCGACGATAGTTATGTGGGAAAGCAGCCAGTGGCTTGGAAAGAATATTGTACGGAGTGCTGGTAACAGAAACTCCAGAAAAGCATGGATAGGTGTACTGGCCGCCGTGATATAACTGAAATAATGTTGAAAACGGTGTTAAACACCATACAATCAATCAATCAATTCAACTACACTTGTGAAAAAAACCTTTGAAACCTATGTGGGAAAAGGAGAAAATGCTGGTAACCAGCATTTTCGACTTTTCCCACAATTTTTACTACCATTGAGAAACAGATTTCATGTTATAAGTAGCATTTAATGTCATCTGCTAATGCTGTCAATTTGGCTAAGGTTTTTTCTGGAAAATAGTTGATAAAGGTCAAAAGTGAAGTTTTATCCTTTGGCTCTATATATTTCTTTTGGACATAATGTTTATGAAATAATGTTTGTCATTTTTATGTTGTCATTATTGTGACAAAACTCATTCCTAATACGTTTCTTTATCTATTCATGAATTGATACAGGCTTCAGACATTGATGAGCCCAATACAGTGAACTCTCAAATTTCTTACTTCTTGAGAAACCCTGGTGGACCGTAAGTTACCTTTTTTTCTTTTGGAATTATACAAAAACAAAATAACTGGTAATGTTCAAATAAAGAGTACATTAATTTTGTAAAAACTGGACCCTAACTGTACCAACTTTGAAAGATGAATTACAAATATGTTATTCATTTATTAATGTGATCAGAAAGAAGTATCTGTATAAGTATTAGAACCAAGATAATAAATATTTGTTACAAGAAAATTTGCCAAACATAACAAAATTTCAGATGCATTCATTCCGAAAGCATTTTCTGACAACCAAATCACTGTGACTCAAATGATAGGGTTATCCTTCAAAAGGGTAGGAAACATTGTGGGAAAAGAAGAAAATGCTGCGCATGCTTACCAGCATTTTGTCCTTTTCCCACTGAGTTTACAAAAGCCCCTTTCCTGGTTTCCTCATTTCATTATATCAAGGGATTTTTTGGTAAAGGGCCAATAAATATAAAGATTTGTAATGTTAAATCTGATACACATCTGTCAAGTTTTGATGGTATAATGTTATGTAAAAATAATTTTTTTTTTTGTTTTCCTTAGGCAGGTCAGGCAAACAGTAAATATCCATTTAAATTGTCTTTTTGAGCTTAACCCTTTACCACACAATCCCAAGTTTTAACGACCCTGAAGAAGAAGGCTTTTGAAAACATTGTGGGAAAAGGAAAAAATGCTGGTAACCAGCATTTTCTCCTTTTCCCACAATGTTTTCTACCTTTCCCGAAACAAATTTCAATTTTTGAGTCACATTTGATTTGTCGTCTGCAAATGCCTTCAATTTGGACCAGTCTAAAATTTTGTCGTTTGGTAAAGAGTTAAACAAAAATTAAAATGTTACTGCATTTTTGTATGAGTCAAAGATAATTTTAATAAAAAGTGAAATGATATTGCAGGTTCTCTATCAACTCTCAAACTGGTGAGGTTTCAACAACAGGCTCCCTTGACTATGAAAGTCAGAACTCGTATGGCTTGATTGTTGAGGCTATTGACAGTGCCTCAGATGCCAGAACTGGGACGGCCACTATGACAATAAATGTCAATGACGTCCAGGATGTGATACCACTATTTACAGATACCCAAGTATCTGTAAATGTCAATGAAAATGTTGGATTGGGAACAGTTGTTGCTCAACTAACTGTAAGTTTGTACTAAAGGTCCATTTTTTACCTCAGCCTTTATAATTGTTTCTTTGAAGCTTTTTCCGAAACACTTGTTCACCTGGGGGCAATATTTTTGTGTAGCAGACCATTTTCTTAAAAATAGTGGCAGATGGAGAAAATGATCTGAAAAGGTATTCTTCCATTTGCCAAAATGTTTTCATAGTTGGTCATGTATAGAATCTTCGTGAATGTGTACAAGTCCTACTTTCCAAGGATGTTTTAACTCTTTACCCAATGACAAAATTCTAGACTGATCACGGTTGAAAGGATTTATTTGCAGCCGATAAACTAAATGTGGCTGCAATGATGGAACCATCCTTTGATGGGTTACAAAAACTTGCAGGAAAAGGAGAAAATGCTGGTCATCAACATTCCCTTTTCAACACAATGCTTTCAAAATCCTTCTTTTGAAAGGTTGCTGGCAGCCCAGCTGGGTAGCTCAGTGGTTAGCCTATCTAACTCATGACCTGGTGGTTGTGGGTTCAATACCCAATTAAGGCAAACTTTCTTTGCAGTGATTTTGCACATCTCGCCCCTGACACATGTGAGAAAAATAGTTAATGACTCGGAAAATAAAGTTGTGTCGGCACTGGTGTGAGAAAGCCAGGAGGTGCACTGACCGCCGTTATATGACCTAAGCTGTTAAAATGGCGTTAAATTCCAATACAAACAAAACAAAAGGTTGTTAACTCTTTACCAGACGACAAAATTTTAGCCTTCTCCAAATTGAAAGCATTTGCAGACGACAATTTCAATTTGGCTGAAATGGTGCAAGTTTTCTTTGATAGGGTAGAAAACATTGTGGGGAAAAGAGAAAATGCTGGTTACCAGCATTTTCTCCTTTTCCCACAATGTTTTCAGAAGGCTTCTTTCCCAGGGGCGTCAAAAGGCGTCATTGTGCGGTAAAGGGTTAAAACTTGGGATTGTGTGGTGATGGGTGATTGTCAATTCATCAGGAAGTTAGTAAATAGAGCAGATATAGGTTAACTGTCTATGTGAACATTCATCATATTCAACAAGGGTTTTTATTTTTTTCTTATCATATTTAAAGTTTAAGTTACTTATTGTGATGTTTCACCAACAAAAGTAACAATGGTTTGATGTGTTTTTTCAAGAGCAACTGTTGCAGTTTTCCAAGCCTGAAGCCTAAAGAGTGAATGGCTTTTTTGTAAATTTTCAACCCATATATGAGCCAAGCTCTGGCAAAAGGGGGCTTAATGCATCTCGGTGATGCATCATACCAGTCAAGCCATCACATAATTTTGGACCCATAATAGCCATTTTTTAGGAACCGACTGAATCATGAGGTAGACTGGTCCTTGGACATACAGAAAATTGACCAAAAGTTTCGGTCCTGGTCAGCCAGCACAGACTGCGCAGGCTGCCCTGGATCGATACTTTTTGCAGATGCAGTAAGCCCCCTTTTCACAGAGCATATGTATATTCAAAATTGGTACAAATGAGCATAAGGTTATGATGGGGTAAAAAATATTCTGGGAATAGGAGAAAATGCTGGTTACCAGCATTTTGTCCTTTTCCTACAATGTTTTCAAAAGCCTTCCTGCCCAGATTCATTAAATCTCTAGCTTGTGTGGTAAGGGTTCATTGTTTGAAGTTCAATACTATTGAGTAAGATACCTATTAATTTTAAATTGAACAGAGAAATACATGTCTTCCAGGCAATTGATGGAGATTTAGTACCAGATATAAACTACCAGCTTTCTGGCACAAACAGTGAAGATTTCAGCATTCAGACTGTCAATGGAGTTGCTAACATTGTTGTTGCTCAGTCCTTGGACTTTGAAACCCGTCCATCCTATGCTTTGACAGTTACAACATCTGATGGTCTTGGATTAAATCTGCCACAGACATTCAGTCTTCTGAATATAAATGTCAATGTAAGTAACATACTGAAACATACAAAATTGACTTGATTGTAAGTACACTGTTCACAGAAAAGCTTTATAGATGCTCAATTTTAAGGTTTTTTACGTCTCTCCTGTGCCCCTTCCCCTCCAAAAAAACACAGAATTGGAACATTTTCTGCCATTGCAAATAGACCAGCGATAAAATTCTATAGTAGAATTATGTCTGTATATGTTTATCTTTTTTCTCATTGTCATACCAAAATTATGAAATTAGCCAAGCAACTGATTACAGCTGCAGCAGACACAGCTGTTTAGCATTACTCTACTCTTTACCAGAGGACAAAAGTTTAGACCAGTCGGGATTGAAAGTATTTGCAGATGCCAAATAAAATAGGACTCAAATAATAGGATTTGTCTTCAAAAAGTCATTAAACATTTTGTGAAAGGGAGAAAATGCTGGTTACCAGCCTTTTCTTTCAGAAAATGTCTATTTTTGTGGTTTGGCTTTTGAAAAGGGTTAAAACATCATACCTGTTTTACAATAGATTTATTTTCTATACTTGTATTAAGACTTTGTTTTTTTTTTTACCTTTCAGGACGTGAATGAGTTCTCGCCTGTGTTGAACATCAATCCCTCTACACTTACAGTAGTAGAGACCACCAGTGTAGGAACAGTTTTGACTCAAGTAACAGCCACAGATCAGGATAACCCAGTCAATAACCCAGTAAGACATACTCATATATTTTATGACATGATCCCACCTTATAATGTGGGAAAAGGAAAAACTGCTGCTGAAGACACGGTTTGGAAAAAGTAGAAAATACTGGTAACCGATATTTTCTCCTTTTTCCCACAATGTTTTCTACCCTTTCAGAGGCACATCTTGTCATTTAACCCTATACACATAGTCCCGACTTTTAACAACCCTGAGGAAGACACCTTTTGAAAACATTGTGAGAAAAGGAATAAATGCTGGTAACCAGTCATCTGCAAATGCTTTCAGTTAAGACCAATCTAAAATTTTGATTTATGGTAAAGGGTTATACAAGCAGACATGTCTTACCAGTCACTTGTACAGAGCAGACTTGTTTCAGGCATCCCTTATTTACAATTCCCAAATTTTTAAATGTTCAAAGTATTGATCCTCTTTTAACTCTTTACCAAACAGCAAAGTTTGAGACTAGTCCAAACTGAAAGCATTCGCAGAGGGCAAAATAAAGGTGACTCAAAACTGAAATTTGTTTTGGGAAGGGTAGAAAACATTGTGGGAAAAGGAGAGAATGCTGCTTACCAGCATTTTCCCCTTTTCCCACAGTGTTTTCAAAAGGCTTCTTTCTCAGGGTCAAGTCATTAAAAGTTGGGATTGTGTGGTGAAGGGTTAAACAATCACTTGTCTTAAGAAGGCACTGATGTTTGTTCTTTTGGCTAGCTGCTTAAAGCAGGACTTTCTATTGTTTTCTTTTCACTTTCTATGACGTAAAGAAAACAATTTTGCAATGAAGAAATGGGTAATTTCTCCCTTTGGCCTGGTTATGTATGGCTCAGTGGTAAAGTGTTGGATTTGTACCTGAGGGCCCTCACCAGAAGCACTGAGTTTTTGTGGGAGTGTGACTTGAAAACTCATTCTTGTCTGTTACATACAATTTTGAAACAGTCAAGCTTAAACAAATGTCTTTTATTTTTCAGTCAAGTGGAATCACATACAGGATCCTCAGCTCATTCCCAACTTCAGACTTCTTTGTTATGAATGCAAATGATGGTCGTCTCTTCCTTGTTCGATCTTTGACAGAAGATCAGAACAACAACAATCAGTACACAGTATGTATTTTAGTAGTTTATGCACCTGACTGTAAAAAACATGTGTTTTCCATTGAAAATCTCATTTGAGATTGATTTCTCTTTACAAATTCCTGACAGTTTGGTGAGATTGATTTCTCTTTACAAATTCTTGACAGTTTGGTTGAGTGATATAAATTTACACATGGGAAATAAGCTTCATTTTTCTCTTCGCAGTTATCGTATGATTATCTTTAAGAAAGGATATTTTTTGCCATTACAGGCTAGAATCGAAAAGCTGTGGCCATTATCTTTTTAGAATTAAGTGTGCTACTGTTTCCACAATATTTCACAAACTATGTCTCTGTAACAAAAGAGTAATATAATTTTTTCTTTGAATTAGCTTACAATAGAAGCTGAGGATGGGGATGTAACCCCCCGAACAACAACAGGGAACCTCGTCATCAATGTCGTCAGGAACCAAGGACCACCAATCTTCTCTCCAACCTCCAACTACTTCCAGACTATAGATGAGAATTTTAATGTTGGAAGCAGTGTTTTGACAGTGACAGCATCAGATCTTGACAGCAGTGTATGTACTTTTTTAATTTGTTTGTTTCTTTCTAACTCATTGCCTGCTGTACTCACTACCTGCTATAGATGTTTTTGGAACATCGTGTGACAATAGAAGCAAAATTTGTGTTTGTATCCACCAACCATTCTTAAGAATAGTCCTAGTCTTCCTTTCATGATTTTCAGAATTTAAAAGTAACACAACTTTTGATTGGCTAAATTGTTTGGTGTAGCCAATCAGAAGTTGTGTTACTTTCAACTTTATAAAATTCTGGAGAGTAAGACTAAGAATGTTCTTAAGAATGGTTGGTGAATACAGACCCAGGCCACATTAATTCACATCTTTTTCCTTTGTTAAACCCAAAGTCAGATTATTCGTTCATAAACTACAAAAATGTTTTAGTCGTATAATATAAATCTTTTTCTGCAGGCGACGAATTAAGTGGATTTCAAGACACCTTGAAGACATTAGAAAACATAGATGAGCTATGTTCTGTAAAAAAGGGGCTTAATGCATCTGCGAAAAGTATCGACCCAGGTCAGCCTATGCAGTCCATGCAGGCTGACCTGGGCTGAAATTTTTAGCTATTGGTCAATTTTCTGTATGTCAAAAGATCATTCTACCTTATGATACAGTCAGTTTTTAGACAAAATGAATTTTATGGATCTCTGACTGTGAAATTTCTCGCTTGGTATGGTGCATCACAGAAATGCATTAAGCTCACTTTTGCCAGAGCATGGCTCAAATGTTTTCCTTTGATTTATTATGAGAAAGTTGCACCTCATTTCCTGTCAAGTTTTATTCAAAATTGCTGATGATGCTACAAACTGTACCTAAATCTTGACTTTTCAGTGAATCACAAAGCTGTAGGTATAAATTAACCCTTAACCACACAATCTAGACTTTTTACAAAGGGAGAAAGCTTTTGGAAACGTGTGGGAAAAGGAGATAATGCTGGCAACCAGTATTTTCTTCTTTTCCCACAATGTTTTCCATCCCATGAAATCAAAATCACTCCCTCTATCTGTGGCTCTGAACTTGGATGGAGCTTGTAATAATTGTTAATTCTTTACTAAACAACAAAATTTTAGACTTGTCTGAATGCAAAGTTTTGGCAGATGACACATTAAATATGGCTCAGATGTAGGAAATTTTATTTGAAAGCATAGAAAGTATTGTGAGAAAAAGGAGAAAATGCTTGTTAACATTATTTTCTCCTTTTCCCACAATGATTTAACCCTTTACCACACGATGCCGCCTTTTGACGCCCCTGGGAAAGAAACCTTTTGAAAACATTGTGGGAAAAGGAGAAAATGCTGGTAACCAGCATTTTCTCCTTTTCCCACAATGTTTTCTACCCTATCAAAGAAAAATTGCACCATTTGAGCCACATAGAAATTGTCGTCTGCAAATGCTTTCAATTTGGACAAGGCCAAAATTTTGTCGTCTGGTAAAGGGTTAAAAAAAGAAACCCTTCCTCAAGGTTATGAAAACTTGGGATTGTAGGGTAATGGGTCAAGCCTCCTATTTTTTTTTCTTTAAGATAGATCTATCAATCTAGTGTTTTTCTTGTTTTTGTTTCAGATTGATCCCATTACATATTCAATGGTGTTGGACACTGTTGGTGGTTTTTATTTCACCGTTGATCAAAACAGTGGTCTTTTAACTGTGAGGAATATTCTTAGCTCTGATGATGCTCTCTCATACTTGGTGAGTAGTCTACAAGCTTTGAGTCAATGGTTTGTGACTCGACAGTATTCCAGACTTGTCCAGATTGAAAGTATTTGCAGACAAAAAACATTTAATGTGGCTCAAATTATTAACTTTTCTTTGAAAAAAAAGAAACAATTACATTGTGGAAAAAGGAGAAAATGCTGGGTACCAGCATTTTCCTTTTTCCCCCATAATGTTTTCTAAAGTCTTTTTCCTTGGGTAGTTGAAACTCAGGATTGTTTTGTAAGGGGTTAAACATTAGTGTGCCTTATTAGTGAAATAGAAATTATGGAGGAAAACCACTCAAATAATCATGGCTACTTTTGTCTAAATTGTCTCTACATTGCAGACTTTTTAGATCCAAGATCAGTCTGCTTATTTTGTGCAGTCTGATCTTGATTTATACTGGCTGCAAAAGCAACATCTTCTTCACTTGCATGCTACCATGCATATTAATGATTTTAATTGTTTTCATATTATGTTATAATTGCATTCATAATTTGTCATATGGAATTCAGTTGTTTGATAAAATATTTCCTCCAGTCTGCTGTAGGCCAAAACATTTTCTGCAGAATATAATTAGTTAATGATTTGCTATTGACTACAGGTTAGGGTTCGTGCCACAGACTCTGGCGGTTTGTCCTCAACAGCCACAGCGCAGATCACTGTAAACAGGAATCTGAATGACCCAGAATGGTTAGATACAACCTATCAGACCACGATAGATGAGAACTATGCCTTCAATACACAGATACTTGCCCTGCAGGCCAGAGATGTGGACTCTCAAGCACCACACAACACTCTCTCTTTCTCCATTCTGAATAACAATTTCCAAGCAAACAACTATTTCATTATTTCTGACAGTGGTATAATGACCCTCAGGAATTCTTTGGTTGGAACTGGAGTAGACCAGATTGTGGTAAGTTATTGAAACAAACTCTGGTGAATTAACTGTCTAACAAATACTCCATGTTTGTAAGGAATCTGTAGAAAACATTGTGGGAAAAGGAGAAAATGCTGGTAACCAGCATTTTCTCCTTTTCCCACATTGCTCTCTAACCATTTGAAGAATAATCTCATCATTTGAGTTACATTTGATTTGTCTTATAAAATATTTTCCTTTTGGACTAGCTTAAAGTTTTGTTGTTTGTTAAAAAGTCAGCTACTATCCTACTAAAAATGGATGGTTGGTGTTTTGGAATCAGAAAGTTTATTTGGTAAATTTTTTCTGCTGAGCCAAAGGCAAATCAAATAAAATTCTAGAGCCAAGCCTAATAAACTATCCCAGTCCAAGACACCTACCATCTATTCTATTTATCATGTTTCTCATTTATAATCTCTAAATGACTGAATTTAATATTTCACTCGAAATAAGGTACATATCTTTTCATCATGAGGAAGAATGAAGAACTGTAAAGCATCCTTAATTTTACTATATATGCTACTGAAATAATAACATTGTGAATGGTATTGATTACATCTTAATTCTTTACCACACGACAAGGTTTTGGCTTTGTCCAAATAGAAAGCATTTGCAGAGTACAAAATAGATGGTGATAAAAAAATGAAATTCAATTTTGAAAGGTTAAAAACCTTTGTGGGAAAAGAAGAACATGTTCTTGCCAGCATGTTCTCCTTTTTCCACAACGTTTTCAAAACCTTTCTTCCTCAGGGTCGTTAAAACTATGGATTGTGTGGTAAAGGGTTAAACATGATGTTTATCCTAGGAAAAATGTTGTGCCAAAGGATGAAAAATATTTCTCTGAAGTGTTGAAACATGTAAGAAAAGGGGTCCTGCATTGCTCAGTGGTAAAGTGTGGGATGCATAACCTTGAGGCCCAGGGGTTTGAGCCTCATTGGAAGAACTGTGTTTTTGCCATAATGTCCTTGGGCAAGACACTTCAGAGCCCTAGCCCTGTACTGATGAAACCCAGGACATAGATGAGAATGTGAGCTGTCACAATGATGTGGCTGACATACGAGTTGAAAGTGGCATAAAACACCAAGAGATAACAAAGTGAAAAGCCATGAAATTTTGTCTAAAAGTAAACTTTAGAAAGTATTCAATCACCAAATCATCACATTGACATGTCCTTGTTTTTTTCAGTGAAAGTAACAGAATTTTTTCATGGCTTTTCCTTTTGTAGTGTGGTAAAGATTTAAGTCCCTTGAGATGACAGGTTCTGAAAATAGAATATTTTGAAAAATTCCCAAGGAAAAAGAAAAGATAACTCTGTCATCAATTTTCAAATTATTTTCCAGTTTAATGTTGCTCTCAGTGACCAAGGACTTCCAACACCAAGACAGGCATCTCAAACAGCACAGGTTACAATCAATGTGAATAGAAATGAATTTGCACCTTTATTTTTCAACTCCACATACTACCAAACCATTCTGGAATCATCAGCAGTTGGGAGCAGTGTTATAACAGTTACTGCGCAAGATCAAGACACCAGTGTGAGTTATCTCCCATATTTTCTTTACCTCATCAGAAATACATGGATGATCCTCCAGATGGCTTTTGCCAGTACTGGTGAAACCCATGAAATACATGAATATGTGAGCTGTTGCCATGATATGACTATGATAATGTTGAAGGAGGCATAAAACACCATTCAATCAACCAGATGGCCTTTTGAGATTTAGCAATTGATCTGTCATTGCACAGAATATTTCTAAGCATACAGAAAACTGTTACTCTTGTGCTTACATTGCATAATACGGAAGGTTTTTCTTCTTTCCATCTCATTTAGGATTTGGAAAAGGAGTAAAGATTTAAATAAAGATCTGGAAAAAAAACCTAGTTTTTTGAAATACTATTTAACCCATTTCCAAATGGTCCCAGATTTTCAAAAGCTTGAGGAAGAATTCTTTTGAAAACATGGGAAAAGGAGAAAATGCTGGCAACCAGCACTCTGTCTTTTTGCCACAATGTTTTTTGTGCTGTTAAAGAAAAATCCTGTCATTTTAACCATATCTTTTGTATTACCTGCAAATGCTTTGACTTTGTTGTTTGGTGAAGAGTTGAATAAAGCCTAGCTAAATGATCTGGAAAAAGTATTTAGTTTCTGAGCAGATACCATGTAAAGTTTGTTGCATTAACCTCCTTCCTTTCTTTCAGTCACAGTTCAATCAATTGTCCTTTGAAGTTATTGGAGATGACCAGGCACCAACATTTTTCTCTGTGACAGGCACCTCCTTTACCAGTGTGGCACAGGCTGAAGTCAGAGTCAGATCAAGCTTAACCAATGGCAATCAAGATAGATACTATGTGGGTATTTTTTTTGTTCTAGGAAGGACAGTTCAATTCAATAACCCTTTACCATACAATTCCATGTGTAAATGACCTCCAAAAAAGAAGCCTTTTGAAAACATGGTGGAAAAAGGAGAAAATGCTGGTAACCGGCATTTTGTCCTCTTCCCCCAATGTGTTCTACTGCCCTACCTTGAGTTTGGTGTCTGCAAATGCTGAGATAGAATGACCTAGCTGAGATGGTGGCTAATCTTAGAACTGAGTTAACCTTTTACCAAATAACGAAATCTTAGATTTGTTTGAATTGAAAACATTTACAGACAACAAATTGAATACAACTCAAACAATGAGACTGGTCTTTGAGTGGCCAAAAACATTGTTGGCAAAACAATAAATGCGGGTTACCAGCATTTTCTCCTATGCCCATGCTTTCCTAAGGGTCATTAAAATTGTGTGGTAAAGGCTTGAGCAAGCATATATTGAGTTCCCAAGACTGGCAAGTATGTTTAACCCTTTACCACACAATACTGACTTTTAACAAACCTGAGAAAAATGGCTTTAGAAAACGTGGGAGGAGAAGAAAATGCTGGTAATCAGCATTTCCTCTTTTTCCACAATGTTTTCAACCCTATGAAAGACACATTTTTTGTTTTGAGCAACATTTTACTTGTCATCTGCAAATGCTTTCAATTTGGACCAGTCTGAAATTTTGTTGCCTGGTAAAGAGTTAAATGTATCTGTATTAAGTAAGTACCTGTACTGAGCAAGCAAGTTGTTGAGCTGTAATTATTCTATTAGTGGTTGGGAGGTTGTAGTCACCATCTTGTATTCAGTGCTTAATCCCAAGAAAATTAATCTTATTGCCAGAGATAGAAAGTTTCAGGCACTTGGATGACTACTGTTAGACTTGAGAATTACAACAATGTTTATTAATGTTGGTCAATGTAAAGCAGAAATGGTTGACTTATCTATGCGCGTCAGAACGTTGATTATTACATATAAATGCAACAACAACAGATACTGTGAGCTGAAAAAATACACAACATGCTTTTATATTTTATTTTTTTTTCTATTTGCAAATGTTATATTTGTTTCTCATTTTTTTCTTCTCTAGGTGAGAGTTTTGGCCACTGATAATGGCTCACCATCAAGGTCTGCTACAGCTGTGGTGATTGTTGATATAACTAGGAACTTTCAAGCACCAGTCTGGGCTCCATCTAGCTATGTTGCAACAATTGCAGAAACTCAAGCACTTGGTGTCCCCTTTGAACAAGTAACAGCAACAGATGGTGATTCTACTGTGAGTACTTGCTTAACTCTTTACCACACAATACCGACTTTTTTCCAACCCTAAGGAAGAAGGCTTTTGAAAACATTGTGGGAAAAGTAGAAAATGCTGGTAACCAGCATTTTCTCCTTTTCCCACAATGTTTTCTAATCTATCAAGGACAGATTTCATCATTTGGGCTACATTTGTCGTGTGCAAATGCTTTCAATTTGGACCGGTCTAAAATTTCGTTGTTTGGTAAAGAGTTATTTCTGTACCAAATGACAAAATTTTGAACTCAACCAAATTGATAGCATTTGCAGATGACAAAATAAATGTAGCTTGAGTGATGATTTCTGTCTTTGATAGGGTAGTAAACATTGTTGCAAAGGGAGAAAATGCTGGTTACCAGCATTTTCTCCTTTTCCCTAATTGTTTTCAAAACCCTTCTTCCTTCAGGGTCGTTAAACCTCGGTATTGTGTGGTAAAGGATTAAATCTGTACCAAATGATAAAATTTCACACTCTCCAAATTGAAAGCATTTACTGACAACATATTACAGTAAAACCCCACTATATTACTCCATCTGTGGTACTTTTGAAATTTGGTCTTATTGGTGGGATGGTCTGATTTCACCCATCTAGATATTGAATAAAACCCTTACTCTGTGTAGACCTGTGTGGATTTAAATTCTCTGCAAAGTAAATGTAACCCTATAGCTCATTTGGTAACATACAGGACTTGAGACCAAAAGGTCAGTTTCAACTAAGCCAAATTCTTTCTGAGGATTGATCATAATCATTGCATCTGGATGTACTCCTCTCTTACAGCTGACAATAACTTAGGCTGTATTTATGTTGGGAAGCAGCCAGTGGTTTGAAAAAAAAAAAGTGTAAAGTAGTGGTATATAGGTGTTTATAGGTGCATTGGTGGCCAGAAAACCCTGAAACAATGTTGAAAATGGAGTTAAGTAACAAACAAATGGAGGAAGAAAGCATTTGAAAACATTTGAGGAAAAGGAGAAAATGCTGGGAACCAGAAAATGCTGGGAACCAGCATTTTATCTAATTCTGACAAAATTAATTAATGCTTTCTACTCTCTGAAGTTACAGGTAGAGAAAAATTTGGGATAAGGAGGAAATGTAGGTTACCAGTATTTTCACCTTTTCCCAAAAACTTTTCAAAAGCTTTCTTCACAGAGTTGTTAAAACTTGGAATTGTTTGGAATAGTTATTAGATTTGTTTCTAAATTTTGTTTTGCAGTCTCCTCATAATACTGTAAATTATGCACTGGAGTCAGCAACTTACAATTCCTTCAATGGACAAGTGGATGCTATTGCATATTTCCAAGTTGACGCGTCTTCAGGTGAGGTCAGTCTTCGACGTTCATTGGTGGATGAGGTTGGACAGGCAACCTCTTACACAGTAAGTATTAATAGTGCTAGTTTTTTCACATTTAACTTTTTATTTGAATATTTCTTGTAAACAGTGGCTGTCTTGTTGATCCATTGCTATTTGAATAGAATATCATTTCATCTGAGTACTTGGCATGAATCGGTGTCAGACTGTAGAGATTCTTTGCTGATGTTGGTCACTATAATTATGACACATAAGCCACAATTTCATCTTTGTCTGGGAGTCCTGAATGGCTCAGTGATTGAGGTAACTGGTTTTTAATGCAATCACACAACAAAGTGCTAGACTTATCTAAATTGAAAGTGTTTGTATACTTTGTGGCTCGGAGGAATGAATGTATTTATGATTGGGTAGAAGACATTGTGGGAGAAGGAGAAAATGCTGGTTACCAGCATTTTCTCCTTTTCCCTCGATATTTTCAAAAGGCCTACTTTCTTAGGGTCATTTAACTCTTTATAACACAACAAGATGTAGATGTGTCCAGATTTAAAGTATTTGCAGACTACAATTTAAATGTGGCTCAAATAATGAAATTTGTCTTAGATATGATAGAAAACACTGTGGGAAAAGGAGAAAATGCTGATTACCAGCATTGTCTTCTTTTCCCACAATGTTTTCAAAAGGCTTCATTCTCAGGGTTGTTAAAACTCGGGACTAAGTGATAAAGTGTTAAACACTGGAGGGGTTGGTAGAGGGTTAGATAAAAAAAGTCTAATCCAATTCCTGCAGGTGGAGCTGGTCATGTGGGAGAAAATACGCTAATGACCCTGTATGACTTGACCCTGGCAGTGAGCTTATGACTTAACTACTGTTTAAAACAGCATAAAACCACAGTTAACTTTTTCCCAAACAATAAATTTTTCACTGCTTTAAACTTCAAACAGCTGCAAACAACAAATTAAAAGTTGGTATTAATAAGCATAAAGTCTCTGACAGGTTAGAAAACATTTTGGGAAAAGTAGAAAATGTTTCTCCTTTTCCTGCAATCTTTTCAAAAGCCTTTTCCACCCAGGTCTTAAAAACTTTGGATTGTTTGGTAAAAGTTTAATGAAATGATGTTTTTTGCTAGCTTACCATCAGAGCTTTTGACCTTGGAACCCCACCATTAACAACAACACAAAGAGGCACAGTGAGTGTAACGGTGTTCAGGAACAATAATGCTCCAACATTCATAAATACACCATACCAGAGAACCATATCTCAGGATCAGACCATAGCACAGAGCATCTACAGGGTTACAGCTGTGGATAACGATGTGTCTTTGAATAATGTAAGTTTTCATTTTAATTTGTAGAGTGCTAAGTAAAACCAGTGGATATTTCAGTCAAGAAATAATAGCCAAATAATTGCATTGTCAATGTTGCTTTTATCTAGGATACCTTGGGAAAGCACACAGTCTGATTCTGATCCACACTGACTGCTATGGTAACTTAAATTATGAAAGTTGCTGTTAACCAGATGGCAGTCTTTTCACCAGTCTCATATTGTAAGCATTGCACAAGACAAATGTGTTTCAAATGATTGGATTTGTCGTGTAAGGTTAGGCATTGTGGAAGTAAAAGGAAAGTATGCAGGTCTACTGTATTTCTTTCTTCCCCTATACTATCTTTAAAGCTTTCTTCTAAGTTGAATCTTTTGGTAAAGCTTTAATGTGTTTTGCACTAACTTTTTTTTTCATATTGGTTCATAAAGTTGGCAGATTAGTAAAATTTTCTCCCTGCCTTTATTTTTGCATCACACTGGATTAAAACCAACATTAAAAAAAATAGTGCATTAAATTTTAGTATCCTTACATCTTTTAGATAACATTACAATTTCAGATTTTTGCAAATTGGCAAAATTTTGAACTCTACCATATTTTTTTTTTTTTTCTGTTTTAAAGGTCTTTGGTGATGTCCGCTACAGAATTGTTGGACTGGCAAATGCCCCAAGTTACTTCACAATAGATGAAGTCACTGGGGACATTTTAGTTCAGCAGGGCTTATCAGCCGATACTTCCACTTCATACACTGTGAGTATTTTCTAATTATGACTCCAATATGAATTTTTTGTAGATACATGGACTTATTTCCTCTTTTAGATGACATTTTTGTTCAGTAACAGACCACCTTTGAAACCATTGTTGTAAAAGGGAAAATAATGTTCATTTGGTTCTTTGGCAAATCAGAATTTTTTTTAGGTAATAATATAATGAACCTTGATTCATGTTTTTAGTTACTCTCTTTAACAACAAAATTGTAGACTTGTCCAAATTCAAAGCATTTGCATAAGAAAAAAAAAAGTTACTTAAAAATCAAATTTGGTATGGAAAAGGTGGAAAACTCTATGGGAAAAGGAGAAAATGCTGGTCACCAGTATTTTCTCCTTTTTCCACAATGTTTTCAAAAAGTATCTTTCTCATGGTCCTTAAGTAGGGATTGTATGGTAAAGTCTTAAATACATGTATCGGTATTGTACATGCATATTTTTGGTATTGTCTGCTGCATGTTAGTTTCAGGGAGCAATGAAGAAAGCAGTTAGGACTTTTAAATGAGTCATGATCTTGGAAAAGGGTTTTAATGCTTCTGTTATGCATGAAACTAAGCAGGTCATCTCATAATTATGGATGCATAAAATCGCTATTGTATAACAAGCAACTGAAACATGAGGTACACTGGTCCTTGTAACGTTTTGCTTTTGGTAAATATTCATCATGTCTATGGATCATTCCATCTCAGGATTCAATTGGTTCTTAGACAAAATGAATTTTATTGATCCATAATAATGTAATGACTTGCTTCGTATAATGTTTCACAGAGATGCATTAAGCCCACTTTTGCCAGAACATTGCTCATTTTAATGTTCATTGAAGACTCAAAAGTCAGAATTGACTACACACAATATTTCTTTTTCCATCAGCTTGTTGTGCAAGCCTATGACAATGGTAACCCACCATTGTATGACACAGAAGTTGTGAGCATTACTGTGAACAGAAACACTCAACCTCCTGTGTTTAGTCCACTAACATACAACATCAGTATTCTCGAAACAAGAACACTTGGTGATACTATTGTCAGAGTAACAGCCACTGATCCAGATGCTTTGTTTGTAAGTATAATTTATGGGTTTAGACCGCCCCTGCTTACTTCTAGCTTGGCTGTTTTTGAAGAAAACATCTAGGTATTGTCATAGCCCTGGCGTTGTCACTTTTTAGTAGTCTACGTCATGCAAAAACTTTGACATTTTTTATTTGTCATTACTGAAGATGTTTACTTCAAACTTTGACTATCAAACTTAACTATCAAAAGGGGAACCCATACAACAGGGGCAGGTAACCATCAAAATATTTATTGACACAGTTATACCTCTTTTTTGACAGAGAATTTTCAATTAAAACAGCCAAGGGTTCGCACCTGCATGCGGTACTCTTTTCTTTTTTTCGTTGACTCTTTAGCTACCAACAATAGATTTGACTCTTTCTAGTTCTATTATGAGTTTTCCACGGCAGTTGAAAATTATTTAGGTCACAATTCAGCATCAGGTGGTTGACAGTGTAGGTAAAAGATCAGACCATTCATTCTATGCTGTCTAATATTATGTATACTGTCTACTTCCATTTTAGTTGCCATTGGCAATGAAAGAGTCAAATAAAACTTCTTCAAGAATTTACTACATACATAATGTAATTATCTAGGGGGTCTTTTAACCCTTAAAGTGCATTTCACGACATAGTTACCTTTGCAGCCAGTGTAGATCAAGATCAGGCTGCACAAAACATGCAGCCTGACCCTTGATCTATACTGTCCACTTTGCTGATACACTGTAGATGAAAGCAACCATGAAATTGCAATTATTTGGTTGTTTTTCTAGGATGAAAATCTCTGATAGGTTTATTTGGCAAGCTAAGGGTTAATGCTTTTATGTAAAGGACATTCTAGCAGATAGCACTGATTGCTTGCAATCTTTTGGTGAGGCACCAATGAGGCACAGTAAGGTATTGATGAAACACAGGAAACAGAAGAAGTGAGCTCTTGCTACTGAATATACCTTGTAAAAATCCATTCAAATTAAATCAAGAAATGGAAAAAAACAGACATTTTTGTATGAATTTAAACCTTGACTTATTTCTTTACATCTCTGTTGTAGACTACTTCCTAAAACTATTGTGGGAAAAGAAGCAGTTGCTTGTTACGGAAGGTTTTCCATATTGATCAATAGATATTTTCCTTTTCCTTCAACAATGTCTTTTGTGTTGCTTACTGCCTGTTTTTGGTTTTTCTGAAAAAAGGATAGCAGGGTTATGGGTCAATTCTATACTAATTTTCAGAATAACTTCAACAATGTCGAATATTTTGCAACTGGCACACAACAAGCCCTTCAGTACTTTGGATTGAACACAGCAACTGGTGAAATCTATGCAGTACAGTCTCTACAAAATGACAATTTCCTCAACACACAATATACAGTAAGTAGAGGCTTTTATATTTTGGTTATTAATCTTGTACTAAACTGTACTGAGTTTTAACAACACTTAGAAAACTTTTGAAAACATTTTTGCAAAGGAGCTAATAATGGTAACAAGCATTATCTCCCTTTTCTACTATATTTCCAACCTTTTAACAACAAGTACCATTATTTGAAACAATTTTTTTTGTCTGCAAGTACTGTCAGTTTAGACAAGTCTAGGATCTTGCCATTTGGTAAAAACTTAAAATCATTATCTCCAGAAGACAATTTTATGTCTGGTAGTTAAACCTTTTTAACATTTCTAACCTTTCAACGGATGACAAAATTTCAAACTTGTCTAAATTGGAAGCATTTGCAGACAGAAAATAGAAATAGTTGATGATGGGATTTGCCTTTGAAAGGATAGAAAACATTGAAGGAAAAGAGGAAAATGTTGGTTACCAGCATTTTCTCTTTTTCCCAAAATGTTTTTAAAAGCTTACCTCATGAGAGTTGTTAAAACATGATATTGTTTGGTAAAGGGTTAAACATTGAGACCACCAAAGACATAGCTGGTAATGATTGTCATTAGAGTCATCTAATGAAAAAAAAAAATTGTCCCACTTTCATGATTTCATTTTGTTTATGTGTTTAATGAAAAACATCTACTTCTTTTTAACTCTTGGGCTGCTTAATAAATTAAAGATTTCAAAAGTAAAAACCAGAATTTGACCATTGTGAAATTTCCTTTCAATGGAAAAATCTCACTGTATCAAACAATGTAGGTACCCAAGGTCAGACCACATTTGCATTGTCTGGAAAAGTGTAGTGAGTCACCCTTAACAGTCTTTGGATGAATAACTAATAATGAGAAAGAAACAGATACAGGGTGTTCAAAAAGAAAATTTTACACTTTTAACTCTTTACCAAACGACAAAATTGTAGACTGGTCCAATTTCAAAGCATTTGCAGTTGACAAATTAAAAGGCTCAGATGTTGGAAGTTGTGATTAAAAGGACAAAACATCATGGAAAAAGGAGAAAATACTGGTCACCAGCATTTTCTCCTTTAATTTTTTTCCAAGGCCTTTTCTGTTAGGGTCGTTAAAATTCTGGATTGTTAATGTTACATTTTTACATTCTGCTATAACAATGAAATTTGTAAATGTGTAGACAGTAGATAAAAGTTTTTATCCTGTAGCAGTTTTATTTTTCAGTGAAATGCAAATTTATCGAAATTACCCTATTTTGTCCATGACATCATCTCAATAGTTTATATAACGGTACTATGAACGTTAACATCATTATACATTATTTTTTCAGTTGTCGATCTCAGCTCGTGATCAAGGTACTCCACAACTCACCTCTTCACAGCAAGCAACTGTCATCATCACTGTTGTGAGAAACAACTTTGCACCTGTGTTCCAGAACACACCATACAGTCGAGATATATCTCAGGGCACCAGTTCGGGAACAAGTGTATTCCAAGTGACAGCAACTGATGCAGATACTGTAAGTTCTGACCAGGCCACAGACAACTCTTTATTAAAAGAGGTTTTTTTTCTATGACTCAGAGGAAAAAAGCTTGTAAAAATATAGTGAGAAGAGGAGAAAATGCTGCTAAAAGAAATTGCAAGAAAGCATGGATACGTGCACTTGCTGCCAAGATATTACTCAAATAATGTTATAAACAGAATTAAACATCATACAAACAAATAGAATTGGCCAAATACTTATTATCACCAGGAGTTATCTCTCTTTGAACCCTCTTGTGTACATTTGGTAACCGTATGGAAATGAATAAGGCTTGGGAGACACCGTGATACCACCAGGACATACAGGATTACCTGTAAGTATTAACACTTTACCACACAACAAAATTTTAGACCAGTTCAAATTGAAAGCATTTGCAGAAGACAAAATAAACATGACTCGGAAATCGAAATTTGTTTTGGGAAGATTAGAAAACATTGTGGGAAAAGGAGAAATTGCTGATTACCAGCATTTTCTCCTTTCCCCACAATGTTTTCAAAAGGCTTTTTGTTCAGGGTTGTTAAAGCCTGTGATCGTGTGGTAAAGAGTTAATCTTCTCATGAAAAAAATAACATACAAGAATTGAAAGCCTGGAAGTACTGGTTAGACACTGCATCTGGTGAAAATTGCTTCTGATAGTGAAAATGTTGGCATTTCATTGTAATTCATTGACGATTCCATTAATTATTGTTTCCTGGCCATCCAGGTATTAAGTCTAAATGCATCTTTAATTTGAAGAGTTCAACTAATGGAAATAAAAAGCTGTAAAAGCATTTGAAGACAACAAATTTGCAGTGACTGAATCGGAGGAATTTATCTTTGAAGGGGTAGAAAACGTTGAGAAAATGCTGGTTAAAAGCCTAATCACATTTTCCACAATGTTTTCCAAAACCTTCTTTAGCAGGGTTGTTAAAACACATAGTTGTATAGTAATTGGTTATATAATGAAATTTCAGAAATGAGATGAAGAACCATATTATGTTATTTTTTTTTGTTTTCAGAATCAGTTCAATGCTGTTAGCTATTCAATAGTGGGAGACAATGAAGCTTTGACTTTATTCAGCATTGATCAGCTAGGTACAATTAGAGCTACCCAGAGCCTGTTTGGGAGATCAGAGGAATCTTATGTTGTAAGTGCTTGTACTGGCATGATACTATTCAATAACGGGATCCTGAGTGGCTCAGTGGTAAAGTGTAGGACTCGTGACCTGGAGGCCCAGGGTTCGAGCCCAGGAAATACATGAATATGTGAGCTGTCACCGTGATATGACAGAAATAATGTTGATAGTGGTGTAAAACACCATTCAATCAATCAATTAAACATTTCAATAATACATGATGAAACTGACTTTTGCCTAATCTTACAGGTTGCCAATGACTCGTGCTTGTGTGGTTAAACCTTAAAGCCCTTGAAACTACTTCAGAGTAGATCAAGAACGTGCAGTCTGATTTTAGATCAATACTGTCTGCTACAATATTACATATTCTAACAGAAACAACCTTGAAATAGCAATATTTTGAGCCATTTCTGCTAATTAAAAAGGTTCATATCGTATCATAAATTCAGTACTTTAACCCTTTACCAAGCGACAAAATTTTAGACTGGTCCAAATTGAAAGCATTTGCAGACGACAAAAATAATTGTAACCCAAAAGTTGAAATTTGTTTTGGAAAGGGTAGAAAACATTGTGGGAAAAGGAGAAAATGCTGGTTACCAGCATTTTCTCCTTTTCCCACAATGTTTTCAAAAGCTTTCTTTTTCAGGGTCGTTAAAAGTCGAGATAGTGTGGTAAAGAGTTAAGGGTTCAGATGTTGGGAGTTGAGCCCTGTAGCTTGGTGACATACAGGGCCTGGTGCAAATCCCTAGCTCATCTTTTTGAGCTAGGATTGATGTTAGTCATTGTGACAGGATTTATTTTTCCCTTAAGCTGATCATTTCTATGACAACAGTAATGTTGGAAAGCAGTCAGAGGAAGAACATTGTGCAAAATATTGGTGACGAAAATTCAGGAAATTATGGAAAGTGGCACTGGCCATCATGATACAACTGAAATAATGTTGAAAACAGCACTGAACTCTGTTTAAAAAGAAAATTAGGCATTGGTTTTGTAATTAGGAAATCTCCAGGTTTTATCCCAACTAGTAGTGCTGTAACATTGGACAAAGTGGATCATCTATTAGTTTGGCTTTTAGAATTGTAGCTTCTTTTACAGGCACTGTACACCAAACTTAGAATGTACAAAATGTCTGATCTTGATCTACATTTTCTGACCCAAATCAGAATGTACAAAATATAAAGTCTGATCTTGATCTACATTTTCTGCTTTGTTGACATCTGCCCCAAAACAGCTTTGAAATTGCAATATTTTGAAATTTTCGCTGTGTCATATTGAAAATGTTCATCTTGTTTATTTTATAAAGGTCAAAAACTAATGTGTCCTTTTCCAAGATCTGTTGAAAATTAGTGTGGACATGTCTTTTTGCAGATTCAAGCTCAGTAGGTTAGAAAGCCAGGGGAAGCTGGTTGGAATTCCTACCTGGCCAAGTGTGTTTTAGACATGGAGATAGTCATTGGGACAGGATTCATTTCTCTCAATCCCATAGACATTTTTTTGACAAAGCTTAGTGGGAACAGCAACTAGTGCCTCAGAAATAATGTTGTGCAAAATACTGGTCATGTTTGAATGTCCTTGTGCAAAAGAGTCCAGGTGAATTTCAGTGAAGAATGAATGAGAAGGCTGTTGCTCTAAGTTAGTGAAATATGTAATATCTGATATTAAATGCCATTCAAACAGATACATTTAATAAAAATACATAATGACATTTGATAATGTTTCAGGTAAGAGTTCAAGCAAGTGATAACGGAAATCCATCAAGAAGTACCTTTGAAACAGTTCTCTTAACAGTGACGAGAAATGAGAATACGCCAACCTGGATCACTCCAAACTCAATCAGTGGCTACCAAGCTACTACATCTACTTTGGAAACTACAGGCTTCAACTCTGTTATCTACAACTTCCAAGCACAGGACCTTGATCAGGTAAACCATTTTCTTGTGTCTATGATTCTTATTACATTTGTAGTTGTATTTCAACTCACTATCTCCTGCATTCGAATTTTTTGTCTTGCAGCAGACATTTTAAAATGTTATGGCAAATGGAAAGATTGCATGTAGCAATCAATTCATGCTTTTTCCTCCACACTGTTTTATATACCCATCAAACTGTAGTTCATGTTGATTATCCATATTTTCAAAGTAATCAGCTGCAAAATTTTCTTAGGGGCTAAAACGTTACAAAAATTAAAAATTCAACTCGTAGTGGTATATTTGAAAATACCATCGGAGAAAAAAAGCTGTTTTCTTTACATGTAATTCAGAATAAAGCTCAATGTAATAAATTTGTATCATGGATGTACACTTTTTGATATTTTTTTAGATATATACACCAAAAAGCAGCATGAACCTAGTGCTTTGTGGGTCTTGCCTAGCAACTTAACCCTTTCCCAAACAAGCCTTGGTTTTCACGTGTCTGCTGTACAAGTCTTTTGAAAACACTGTGGGAAAAGGAGAAATTGCTCGTAACGAGCAATTTCTCCTTTTCCCACAGTGTTTTCTACCCTTTTTGAGAACTTCCTGCCATTTTCATCAAATTTAAAATTGTCGTCTGCAAACTCTTTCAATTTGGACCAGTCCAAAATTTGTGGTTTAGGAAAGGGTTAAATGACAATTTCAGTGATTGATCGCTCCTATGTTTTAAATCTCTGAGGCCACAATCAGCAGCAAATCTAAGTAGTGTTCCAATTTTGAGTTCCATAACTAACCATTTGATTGGCCCAATTTTGAATCATTGGTCAATAAGGCTAATGGATGTTAAATTATTATTGACTGTTACTGTGTTTTCTGCTCTAGAGTCCGTATAACACCCTGAAGTACACCATTGTTGGAGAAAACCCTGCGCCTCAGTACTTTACCGTCGGAGAGACTAACGGACAAGTTACATTGAGGTCAGCACTCTACCAGGATACCGCCAACCAGTATATTGTAAGTTTGTCTAAACCCTTATCCTGCTAAAAAACTTAAATGAAACTTTCAGTCCGATAGTAAAATACCCAATTTTTCCTATTTCAAAGGTATATTTAGAGGAGAGATATCTCCTTATCTGACAGTGTAGATCCAAGATCAGACTACACGTTCTGTGCAGTCCGATCTTGATCTATGCTGTCTGCAAAAGGTCAGTGAGTTGTGCTTAGCAGCCTAAGGGTTAAACTATTACTGCATTTAAAGGTAAGGGATCTTATTCAAGAACTAGTTAACAATCTACCAAATAATTCTGTTTCCAAACCCATGGGAGGAAGGCTTTTGAAAACATTGTAAGAAAAGGAGAAAATGCTGGTAAACAGCATTTTCTCCTTTTCCTACAATATTGTCTACATCTTCAAAAATAAATCCAATCGTTTGAGCCAACTTTTATTTATTGTCTTAACTCTTTCCCAAACAAGCCCTGGTTTTCACATGTCTGCAGTACAAGTCTTTTGAAAACACTGTGGGAAAAGGAGAAATTGCTCGTAACAAGCAATTTCTCCTTTTTCCACAGTGTTTTCTACCCTATATGAGAACTTTCTGCCATTTTCATCACATTTAAAATTGTCGTCTGCAAACTTTTTCAATTTGGACCAGTCCAAAATATGTCGTTTGGGAAAGGGTTGATATGATTTTGACATGTATAAGTCTAAAGTGTTGTCTTTTGGCGGTTCATTTTTCACCCAGGGAAACTGTTCAGCTCATTTGTGAAGGCATGGGATTGATATCCGTGCCCATAGCTTAACTCTAACTCAAGGCCCTGGATTTTTGTGGGAGTTTCATTAGGCAAAACACTTCAGAGCCTTGGCTTAGTGCTGATTGAACTGAGGATATGAATAGATAAGTGAGCTATTGCTGTGATATGACTGAAAATAATATTGAAAGTGGAGTCATTCAATTGATTAATTAGTCAATCCTTCATAGCCCTGTTGTTAAGCACTTACTTATGATAAGAAAATCCTACTTCAACCAAGCTGTCACATGAGAGTTTCCTTGGGCAAAGCACTTTGGAGCTTCAACCCAGTACTTCTTAAACTCCCTGTAAGGCATAGTGAGCTTCTGTTCTGGTATTCATGTTGAATTCATATTGAAAGCTATGTGAATCACATTTTATTAAACAGAGTAAGACTAAAAAGCATAGAAGGAAGTCACTGGTCATTTTAGTTGTTGATTTTTCAAGCACAAATGCACATACTCTATAAATCTTTAACCCAGTCAACACCAAATACATAAATGTTATCTATTTCAACAGCTGAAAATACAATCCGCTGAAAGTCAGAAAGATTTTTACCTTACAGGCTTGACTTAGCAAGCAAATGGTATAGATCCAAGATCAGACTGTGAAGTCTGATCTTGATCTAGGTTGTCCATGCAAAAGTTTGTTTGGCAGTGAAAGGATTGAGAAAGAATTGCATTTATGTAGTATTTGCTTGTAATGGGTTACAAGTTTTATTTAATTTGCTATAAATTAAATACTAATTTTGCATAGACTTGAATAGGTTTTAACTCTTCAGCAGTTTTAACAATCCAGAGAAAGAGAGTTTGAAAACATTGTGGAAAAATGAGAAAATGGTGGTAACTAGCATTTTCTCCTTTTCCCACAATGTTTTCTTCACTGTTAGATCATAATCTTACTGTCTGAGCTACGTTTATTTGTTATCTGCAAATGCTTTCAATTTGAACAAGACTAAAAATTTGTTCAGTTGATAAAGAATATCCAATACAAAAAGAAATCTCATTCTTTGAAACACATGTTTTCATTCTGGACAAAACTAAAACCTTGAGCTTACACGGAGCATGGCATACTGCTGTCAAGGAAATTAATAGTTATTTTTCTCATTTACTTTCAGCTGACAGTGACCCTTGCAGATCAGTATGGCAGGACAAATCTTAACACTGCAACCCTGACAATAAATGTGATTCGCAACCAATTCACTCCAAGATTCCTGAATGAACCATATGCAACCACAGTCAATGAGAACTTTGGACAAGGCACAAGTATATTTACTGTCACAGCTGTAGATGATGACCCCAACAATACTTTTGAAGATGTTACATACTCTGTCATTGGCGATGGAAATGCTCCAGCTTTCTTTGGAGTGAACCAATTTGGTCAAATAAATATATTACAGAGCCTTGCGAGTAATCCACAGGTAACATACAGCCTACGTATTTTAGCATCAGACAATGGAATTCCACAAAGAAGTAATACTACAGTAGTTTTGATAACTGTGGACCGCAACCAGAATTCACCAGTTTTCAATCCAAGAATTTATTCTGCTTCCATTGCTGACTATGGTAATCTGGGAACAGAAGTGGTACAAGTGACAGCATCGGATGCGGACACTGTCAGTCCATATAATACTGTCAGATATGCATTGAGGTCTACAACTGGAAGCGAATATTTCTTCATCAATGAGATAACAGGAATGATCTCTGTGGCAAGAAGTATTGCCTTGGATCCCAGCAACTCCCCTAGTTATTCCCTAACTGTCACAGCCTTTGACCTGGGGACACCCTCAAGGTCAGCTGCTTTGGATGCTTCTGTTGTGATACAAGTGCAGAGGAACCAGTTTTCTCCATTTTTCATCAACTCTCCTTACAGTGAGACAATTGAACAGACAAGAACTGTGGGCAGTTTGGTTACCCAGGTCACAGCAGATGATCAAGACCAAGTATCGCCTTTTGGGGATGTGACCCTTCAACTTATTGGTGATGATGATGGCACCGTCTACTTTAATTTTGATCCAAGCACAGGCAGTGTTACTGTTGCAAGGTCTCTTACCTTGGATTCAGCATCATTTTACAGACTTCGCATTGAAGCTCGTGATGGCGGTAGCCCAGCTCTTGCTGCAACAGCCCTAGTTGAAATCACTGTACTGCGTAATTTAGAGAATCCTGTGTTCACTGAAACATCCTATACAACAACCATTGATGAGACCCAGCCATTGGGAGAAACTGTTGTTCAGATTCTGGCCAGAGATGATGATGTAAGCTCCCCAAACAATCAGCTCACCTTTACCATGAACAACAATTTCAACACTTTAGCAAGCCAGTACTTCCAGATCAACTCAGCTACAGGAGCAATCACGCTAAGACAGTCTTTACTGAATGATGTCACAGACACAACAAGATTCACATTCACTGTGTCACTAACTGACAATGGTTTGCCACCTCGAAGCAGTGTGGGTGTTGCAAGTGTGGAAATCAATGTTATTCGAAATACACAAGCTCCATTTTTCATCAACACCCCATACCAGACTACAATTAATTATACAATTAGCTCTGGAAGCCAGGTTTTCCTTGTTACTGCTCAGGACAATGATGTTTCTCCATATGATGCTATTACTTTCAGTGTCATTGGGGATGATGATGCACCAGTGTTCTTCAATATTGATCAATCAGGAGTCATAAGAACATCACAGAGCATTCTGAGTGAAAGCAAGACCACATATCTTGTACGAATCAGGGCTCAAGATGGTGGTTCTCCTCGCTTATCAGCAACTGCCGCTGTAACAGTTAATGTAAGAAGAAATATCTTTGCACCAACTATTCAGTCAAATCAAATCCTAACCACTATCAATGAAAACACTCCTCCATCAACCAGTATATTGCAAGTGTCGGCTACAGACAGTGATGTTACATCTCCCAACAATGATATTAGATTCTATTTCAATGAAGTTGTGACAAGATTCAGCCTTGATCCAGTTTCTGGTGTCATATCTGTCAGAACTAATCTGTACAATGACAACCAAGATTCTTTCCAATACACAGTTTATGCCCAAGACCTGGGAACCCCAACTCTGACAAGTCAGTCTGTTCCAGTCATTATCAATATTCAGAGGAATCAGGCAGCACCTAGGTTCATCAATGAGCCGTACACTCAGGATATTACTGATAGTATATTCCCAGGAGCAAATATTTTGCGTGTCACAGCCACTGATGATGATGTAGTCGCACCATTTAATACCCTTCGATACCAGATCATTGGAGATGATATTGCAGCCAGTTTGTTCACAATCAATGAGTTTGATGGAATGATCAGTTTCACAACAAATCCAAACACTGGACTGGGAAGTGCTTCTGTTTACCAAGTCCCTGTTATTGTTTATGATGGTGGAATTCCAAGTTTGTCTGATACCACTATAGTATACCTAAACATCACACAGAACAGGTTTTCACCATCTTTTATTCCTACAATATACAGTCGTCAGATTCCAGAGAGTCAGGCATTGGGAGTTTCAATTGTACAAGTAACAGCAACAGATCAGGATACAACATCACCATTCAATCAAGTGGAATACTCTCTTGTTGGCAATACAAGAGGTTTGGAATATTTCCAGGTTCAGCCATCAACTGGTATCATCTCTCTGATCAAACCAGTGTACGTAGATCTAGATCAGACCCCATATTCTCTGTTGGTTGCTGTGAGAGACCTTGGTAATCCATCTAGACCAGGAACCAACACTGCCACTGTTGCCGTCAGTGTATACAGGAACCAGTTTCCACCTGTTTTCCAAAATAGCCCATATGAGGTTACAATTAGCAGGAACGTCAACTTGGATTTGTCCATTTTCAGATTCACAGTCTCAGATGCTGACACACTTGTAAGTAACAACACATATTTTACAGCATTTCCTTCAACCTATGCCAAATGGTTCAGTGTTTTAACCCTTTCTCACATAACAAATTTTAGACTCTCCCAAATTCAAAACATCAGCAGCCAATGTATTCAAAATTAATACAAATGAGCTCAAGTTCTGTGATAGGATAGAAAAAAATTGTGGGAAAAGGAGAAAATGCTGATAACCATCATTTTCTCCTTTTCCCTCAATGTTTTCAAAAGGCTTCTTCCTCAGCGTAATAAAAATACGGGATTGTTTTGTAAAGGATTACGAAGATGGATATTTGGAAAACATTGTTGGAAACTAGAAATTGTTGGTGGCCTTTTTTCACCTTTTCCTACAGTATTTTCTTCCCTTTAGTTTTAGATCCTACATGGCTCAGTGGTAAATTGTAGGATTTGTAACCAGGAGGACCTGGGTTTGAGTGTCACTGGAAGCACTGGGTTTTTCTTGATCTTGGATAAGACATTTCACAGCTTTAGCCTTGTACTGATAAAACTGAGAGCACACATGTGTAAGCAAGAAGTGGGTAAAATGCCATCAATCAATCAATTCCTGTGAATGATAAATGATTCGGTTAGAAAACATTTGATTTGTTGTCTGCAATTGCTTTCAAGATTGGAAGTATAAAATTTTGTTGTCTTATCAATACACAGGTCTCCAATAAAACAGATATTTTAATGAGAACTCTTATAGGCCTTAGTAGGACCTTACATGAGTGTTTATGTATTATCATTTTCATCAAAAGGGTTGACTAAAAAAATATATGCCGCAAGCTTTGGCGAGCCTCAAAAAAATTTTAGTCAACAAGTCTGATAAAAATGATTATACATAAACATGAATGTGAGAGTCTATTTATCATATAAAACAAATGACAGGTACAGAAGTTTGCTTCATTTTCATGTTCAGCTGATGTACCGTTCACAGGTCCATGTTATAGATGTAGTTTGGTTTTAACTCTTTACCAAACAACAAAAATTTGGAACAGTCCAAATTAAAAGCTTTTGCAGACGACAAAATAAATGTGAATCAAAAAAAGAAATTTGTTTTTGGAAGAGTAGAAAACAGTGGGAAAAGGAGAAAATGCTGGTTTGCAGCATTTTCTCCTTTTCCCACAATGTTTTCAGAAAGCTTCTTCTTAAGGGTTGTTAAAACCCGGAATTGTATGGTAAAGGGTTAAATGTGTAAATACACAAGAAGATAGGTGTGTGACATTTACATCAGAAGTAGAATGAAACAGTTTCTAGAGGGAGTTAGTGGAATCATTTCTGCAATTTTGTTGATTTTGAATAACTTCGCTGCATTTGTTGTTTTTATTAAACATGAAATCATAAAGCTTTTCACACTTTTAGGTCTTAGCAACAATGATGTCATTTTCTTGGTAAAATGGTAAAATAGTACAAGTTTGGGCACATGCTGTGGTTGGCTTCGCTGGCTTTTTGTGCTCATGACTAAATATACCAGAACCAGACCCAAAAAATGATAATACACTAGTGTAGTATCAAAAATAAGTCATAGGTTTAACCCTTTCCCAGACGACAAATTTTGGACTGGTCCAAATTGAAAGAGTTTGCAGACAACAACTTTAAATTTGATGAAAATGGCAGAAAATTCTCAAAAAGGGTAGAAAACACTGTGGGAAAAGGAGAAATTGCTCGTTACGAGCACTTTCTCCTTTTCCCAGTGTTTTCAAAAGACTTGTACTGCAGACACATGAAAACCAGGGCTTGTTTGGGAAAGGGTTAATACACTGTCAGAAGCAGGTTTTATATGATGCAGAGTGTTAGTAATTAATACTGTATGTGTGCATTGAAGATTTTCTCTTTTTTCTTACTACTTAATTCTTTGAAAATGATGAACAGTATGCTATGCACATCTTGATTTGCTTTTGTTGACAGTATAGATGCAAGGCAGACTGCATATTCTGGGCATTTAACATAAGTGCTTCTAAAGATGGTATAAATTCAAGATCAGAACGCCCGCCTGGGTAGCTCAGTGGTTAGCATCTGACTCATGATCTGGTAGTTGCGAGTTTGATACCCTGTTGAGGCAAACTTTCTTTGTGGCGATTTTTCGCCTCTCACCTCTGATGCATGTGAGAAAGTAGTCAGTGGCTTTGGAAAGAAAGTTGTGTCAGTACTGGTGTGAGAAAGCCAGGAAACACGTGGATGGGTCACTGACGGCCATGATATGACCTGAGCTGTTAAAATGGCGTTAAAACTCAAATACAAATACAAAAAATACAAACACAAGATCAGAACATGCAGTCTCATCTTGCCTCTGCTTTGTCAAATATTGGTAAAGATGTTCTTTCCAAAACAACCTTTAGATTGCGATGGTTTGGTTCTGTCCCCAGACTTTGTAAAATTTCCTATTTTCACTCCACAAGCACGCTAAAGATTGAATGAACATAACTTATATAACTTTGATATTCTCCCCACAGTCTCCCTTCAATGATGTAGCAGTGTCTGTGATTGGTGATGAGCAGGCACCTAATTTGTTCCGATTGGACAATGTGGCAACCAACGTTTATGATGTCAGAGTGACCAACCCAGGTGATCTGGCTGCAGATAGTGATGTTCAGTACCAGGTATAGATCTAAGTCATAACAAAGCTTCTTGTTGTTTGCAAAGTTTTGAAAGTTTTGAGTTCACATTCCTGTATCTATTGTTAGTAGATGTTTTATTATACTACAAGTCTCTGCTAGATATGATCTCTTTTCTGTTTTAAGGAACTAAATGTCTTCTGAAGACTTTATAGATTGTATTTATTGATGTATTTCTAGGAGAAAAACAATGTTTATCCTTTGATAAGCCAGTTGAGTAATAAGCATAATAGCCAGGTTCCACAACTCAAGTCTAGTATTCTTTTCCTTCTTCAACCCTTTACCAGACAAGCCTGACTTTTAACGACCCTGGAGAAAAGGGTTTTTGAAAACATTGTTGAAAAAGGAGAAAATGCTGGTTACCAGCATTTTCTCCTTTTCCCACAATGTTTTCTACCCTATCAAAGAGAGAAATCATCATTTTAGCAACATTTGATTTGTCGTCTGCAAATGCCTTCAATTTGGACAAGTCCAAAATTTTAAATTGTCGTTTGGTAAAGAGTTAATACTGGGTTCATAATCACCAACCACTCTGAATTGGATTCTTAGTGTGGTTCTCAAGAATTTTGTAAATTTCAGAATATCAAAATTTCTGATTGGCTTAACCTATCAATCAGAAATCGTGTTACCTTCTGTACATGTATCTAGGATTTTTCTGGGGGTGCAAGTTAGAATGGTTCATGAATACAGCCTCTGAGCATATCAAAGATACAAACACTATCATCATACAAAATTGTGTTTTTCAGTTGAGACTTTATGCCATCGATGGAGGAAACCAAGCCGGTTTTGGATTTGCAAGTCGAACGGCTGTAACTCTTCTCACCATTAATGTGAACAGAAACACCTTCTCTCCCCAGTTCACCAATATCAATAGTTTATTTGTCACAATTGATGAGTCTGCACCAGTTGGAACATTCATTGCTCAGCTCAATGCAACCGATGCTGATATAACTGTAAGTCTTTATTGCTCATTGGTTGATACCAGAACATGTTTAACCTTTTACCACACAATCCCAAGAGTCTTGAGGAAGATGGCTTCTGAAAACTTTGTGGGAAAAGGAGAAAATGCTGGTAACCAGCATTTTCTCCTTTTCCAACAATGCTTTCTTTTCCTCAAAAGACATGTTTCAGTTTTTGAATCAGGTGGTTCTTGCTCTTCTGCAAATGCTTTGAATTTTGACAAGTCCACAACTTTGTCTTCTTGTTATTCTTGAAATTAGATAATCTTTTTCCCCTTTTCAATGACCAAATAATCTTTTGTCCACTTTGGATTATTTGGCACTTTGAATGTTAAGCTCTTGTAAGTCAAGTATCTCTTTACTTGGAAAAGATTTAACCCTTTACCACACAATTCAGACTTTTAATGACTTGGGAAGAAGCCTAATGAAAACAGTGTGGGAAAAGGTTACAAGCATTTTCTCATTTTCCCACAATGTATTCTACCCTACCAACGTTGATTTCATGTTTTAAAGACCCCAAGAAGGCTTTTGAAAATATTGTTGCTAAAGAAGAAAATGTTGTTAAACAGCATTTTCTACTATTCCCAAAATGATTTCTACCCTTCCAAATCCAAAATTCAATATTTGAGTCACATTTGTTTAATTGTCTGCAAACGCTTTAAATTGGAACAGGCGTAAGATTTTTTTGGTTGGTAAAAAGTTAACCCTATATCACACAATTCCAAGTTTTAATGGCTCTAAAAGAGAAGGCTTTTGAAAACATTGTGGGAAAAGGAGAAAATGCAGGTAAACAGCATTTTCTCCCTATCCCACAAAATTTTATAAAAGACAGAAATCATCATTTGAACTATACTTAATATGTTGTCTGCAAATGCTTTCAGTTTGGGAGACTCAAAAATTTTGTTGTCTGGTTATTTCTTTACCACACGATCCACAGTTAAATGACCTTGAGGAAAACAGCTTTTGAAAACGTAGGGAAAGGAGAAAGTATGGGTAACCAGCAGTTTCTCCTTTTCCCATAGTTTTCTCCCCTTTGCAAGAAAGACAGCATTACTTTACCAACATCTAAGTCTGCAAACGCCTTTACTTTGGACAAGTCCAAAATATCTCCTTTGGTTAAGAGTTAAAGGGATGTGAAGTGAAGCCTTATCAGTCTATATTATGCTTATTGATTACATTGTGGGAAAAGGAGAAGATGCTGATAACAAGCAATTCTCCTTGTCCAATATTCCTACCCTTTCCAAGACTAATCTCACCATTCGATCTATATTTTATTTCTTATCTGCATATGCTTTTAATTTGCTGAGCCCCCATAGCTCATTTGGTAGGGTACAGGACTTGAGAACAGGAGGTCGCTGGTTCGATCCCAGGCTCGGCCAGTTTCTTTCCGAGGATTGATGACAGGATTCATTCCTCTCTCACTGCTGACCATTGTTTGAACGATAGTTATGTTGGAAAGCAGCCAGTGGCTTGGAAAGATATAACTGAAATAATGTTGAAAACAGCATTAATCACCATACAGTTAATCAATCAATCAATTCTTTCAATTTAGACAGGTGTAAAATTTTGTCAGAGTTACCTATATTCATAACAACACTGTTTTTGTAATACTTTCAGGCACCAGAAAACACAGTGAGGTACCAGATCACATCTACAGGGGTTGAAAGTAGTATTTTCTTCATCAATCCTATAACAGGCCAGATCACACTTCTCCAGTCTGTTCAGAACACATTTACCAACCTCTACAGGGTATGAATTCTATCTATTATGTACAGAATTTTAGACCCTTTCCCAAACAATCCTTTGTTTTAACAGGACTTTTAATGAGATTGAGGGAAGAAGAGAAAATATTGGTTACCATCCATTTCTACTTTTACCACACTATTTTCTGACCTTCAACAACAAATTTGAACATTTGAGCCATGTTTAAGTTTTTGTCTCCAAGTCCTTTCAGTGGTAAAGAGTTAAAAGTCTTGTATAGATTTGTAATAAACACTTTAAGCACTGACACCAACTTGAAATGATTATTCTGGTCAGAGTAGATCAAGATCAAACTGCAAAGAACATGCAGTATGATCTAAAATTTAGAATGTCTGATAATCTAGTTACATTATCTGGCTTAACCCTTTACCACACAATCCCGACTTTTAACGACCCTGAGAAACAAGGCTTTTGAAAATATTGTGAGAAAAGGAGAAAATGCTTGTAACCAGCCTTTTCTCCTTTGCCCACAATGTTTTCTTCTCTTCCAAAAAGAAATTCCAATTTTTGATTCACATTTATTTTGTCGTCTGCAAAAGCTTTCAATCTGGACTGGTCTAAAATTTTGTCATTTGGTAAAGAGTTAAAAAAAAAACAACCTTGAAATAGTTTGGGCTGTTTTTTGTAATTGAAAAGATCCAATTTCAAGTGATGATTATTCTTATTTTTTTCTACAACAGATTCAAGTGCAAGCCTTTGATGGAGGTTTTCCAACACGTACAGATACCACATTTGTAGATGTGACGGTAACAAGAATCACTGATGTCCTAGGTTTTGCTGTACCCAATTACTCTGAAACTATTGAAGAAAGTCGGGCAGTTGCATCCAATGTAATAACAGTTGTTGCTCAACCTGGTGTAAGTTGATTTCTGTGGTACAACATTGTTTAACTATGTTCAACCTTTGACCCTTTACCTAACAATTCTGACTTTTAAAAACCCTGAAAAGGCTTTTGAAAACATTGTGGAAAAAGGAGAAAATGCTGGTAACCAGCATTTTCCCCTTTTCCCACATAGTTTTCTAGCCTTTCAAAGACAAAGATCATTATTTTATCCATATTGTTGTTGTTGTCTGCTATTATTTTTAATTATACCCCCGCAAACGAAGTTTGTGGGGGGTATACTGGAATCAGCCTGTCGGTCGGCCGGCCGGCCGGTCGGTCGGTCGGTCGGTCATGCGGTTGGTCGGGCGGTCGGTCTGTCCGCAAAATCTTGTCCGGACAACTCCTCCTACAGTTTCTGTCTGATTCACTTTAAACTTGGCAGAAGTGTTCATTAGGAGCTGTAGATGTGCAAGACACACATTTTGTAAAAATTCCATCAAGAATTACTGAGTTATTGCCCCTGATTTGACTTAAAAATGCTTGTCCGGACAACTCCTCCTACAGTTTCTGTCTGATTCACTTTAAACTTGGCAGAAGTGTTCATTAGGAGCTGTAGATGTGCAAGACACACATTTTGTAAAAATTCCATCAAGAATTACTGAGTTATTGCCCCTGATTTGACTTAAAAATGCTTGTCTGGACAACTCCTCCTACAGTTTCTGTCTGATTCACTTTAAACTTGGCAGAAGTGTTCATTAGGAGCTGTAGATGTGCAAGACACACATTTTGTAAAAATTCCATCAAGAATTACTGAGTTATTGCCCCTGATTTGACTTAAAAATGCTTGTCCGGACAACTCCTCCTACAGTTTCTGTCTGATTCACTTTAAACTTGGCATAAGTGTTCATCAGGAGCTGTAGATGTGCAAGACGCAACTTTTGTGAAAATTCTATGAAGAATTAATGAGTTATTGCCCCTGATTCACATTTAAAATGCTTGTCTGGACAACTCCTCCTACAATTTCAGTCTGATTTGCTTTATACTTGGCAGAAGTGTCCATTTGGAGTTGTAGATGTGCAAGACGCAAATTTTGTGAAAATTCCATCAAGAATTACTGAGTTATTGCCCCTGATTTGACTTAAAAATGCTTGTCCGGACAACTCCTCCTACAGTTTCTGTCTGATTCACTTTAAACTTGGCAGAAGTGTTTATTAGGAGCTGTAGATGTGCAAGACACACATTTTGTGAAAATTCCATCAAGAATTACTGAGTTATTGCCCCGATTTGACTTAAAAATGCTTGTCCGGACAACCCCTCCTACAGTTTCTGTCTGATTCACTTTAAACTTGGCAGAAGTGTTCATTAGGAGCTGTAGATGTGCAAGACACACATTTTGTAAAAATTCCATCAGGAATTACTGAGTTATTACCCCTGATTTGACTTAAAAATGCTTGTCCGGACAACTCCTCCTACAGTTTCTGTCTGATTCACTTTAAACTTGGCAGAAGTGTTCATTAGGAGCTGTAGATGTGCAAGACACACATTTTGTAAAAATTCCATCAAGAATTACTGAGTTATTGCCCCTGATTTGACTTAACAATGCTTGTCGGACAACTCCTCCTACAGTTTCTGTCTGATTCACTTTAACCTTGGCAGAAGTGTTCATTAGGAGCTGTAGATGTGCAAGACACACATTTTGTAAAAATTCCATCAAGAATTACTGAGTTATTGCCCCTGATTTGACTTAAAAATGCTTGTCCGGACAACTCCTCCTACAGTTTCTGTCTGATTCACTTTAAACTTGGCAGAAGTGTTCATTAGGAGTTGTAGATGTGCAAGACGCAACTTTCGTGAAAATTCTATGAAGAATTAATGAGTTATTGCCCCTGATTCACATTTAAAATGCTTGTCCGGACAACTCCTCCTACAATTTCAGTCCGATTCGCTTTATACTTGGCAGAAGTGTCCATCTGGAGTTGTAGATGTGCAAGACACACATTTTGTAAAAATTCCATCAAGAATTACTGAGTTATTGCCCCTGATTTGACTTACAAATGCTTGTCCGGACAACTCCTCCTACAGTTTCTGTCTGATTCACTTTAAGGAGGTCTTTTCTGTCATATGTATAGTTGGCCAACATTATGCGAAAAGGCACCTTTGGACATTTGCAACAAGCGTGGATCCAGACCAGCCACTGTGTCTCAGACATATTGTCAGATCATGGTCTACACTTTTTTACACTCATTTAGTTTTGTGTCCAATTAAATTGATACTTTGCATAAATATTCACCAGGACCAGTAGAGGTTCAAGATGCATTTTTCTCAAATGTTTGCCAAATTAATTACCCCTGAATTTACTCAAAACTTCTTGTCCAGAGAACTATTGCTTCTGTTTAAGTCTTATTCACTTGATATTTGTCATGATATTCACCAGGAGCAGTAGATGTGCAAAGCACAAATTTCATGAGTGTTGGCCTAATGATTACGGAGTTATTGCCCCTAAATTGACATTGCAGAGTTATTGCCCCTGTGACATGAAATATAGGGGCGGGGGTATTTATCACCTTTAGTGATAGTTATTCTAGTTTGGAACAGGTCTAGTCTAAGATTTTGTTAGTAGTAAAGGGTTAAAGCTCCTTTCACAACTATAGCTGATGTTGCAGCCAGTGTAGATTAAGATCAGACTGCACAAAATGTGTAGTTTGATCTTTGAACTACAACATCTGCCATGCCTAGACATTTTGGGCAAAAGCAACCTTGAACTTTCAGTTATTTTGGTCTTATTTCTAGACTTGAAAATATGTCGGGTTTATTTAGGATTCGAAGGATTAAACTTCATCAAAATTCATGTGAAATTAAAAATCCAAGATTCAAAGGAACAACCATTATGTTTCTTGGATCAGCTTTACCCATCTCCTTTTGAAACATGCATGCAGAAAATAACTTTGACAACATTCTTTTTGGACTTGGATATCAACTTGAAATGAGGCTTAACCCTTTACCGCACAATACCGCCTTTTGACGCCCCTGGGAAAGAAGCCTTTTGAAAACATTGTGGGAAAAGGAGAAAATGCTGGTAACCAGCATTTTCTCCTTTTCCCACAATGTTTTCTACCCTATCAAAGAAAAATTGCACCATTTGAGCCACAATGAAATTGTTGTCTGCAAATGCTTTCAATTTGGTCAAGGCTAAAATTTTGTCGTCTGGTAAAGGGTTAACTCTTCATCAAAAAAAAAAAAATTCTGGACTAGACCAAATTTAAAGCATTTGCAGACGACAGATTAAAAGTAGCTGAAATGATGATTTCTGACTTTGATAGGATAGAAAACATTGTGGGAAAAGGAGAAAATGCTGGTTTCCTAGCATTTTCTCCTTTCCAACTATGTTTTCAAAAGTCATCTCCTTCAGGGTCGTTAAAACTTTGGATTGTGTGGTAAAGAGTTAACCCTTAACCACACAGTCCTGAGTTTTAAGGACCTTGAAAAAAAAAAAAGCTTTTGAAATCATTGTGGAAAAAGGAGGAAATGCTGGTGACCATCATTTTCTCCCTATTCCACAATTTTTTTTAAACTTTCTAAAGACAAACCCAACAATGTAACCTTATCCTATACTTAGTAAGTGAAATGAAATTTTCAAATCGATAGTAAAAACCTGAATAATGCTTTTTCCAACTTACTTTTTTGGGAAAAAAGTATTTCCTTGTCAGACAGTGTAGAATCAAGATCAGACTGCATGTTCTGTGCAGTCTGATCTTGATCTACACTATTGGCAAATGGTCAGTGAGTTGCACTTAGCAGCCTGAGGGTAAAGCTAAATTTAATATTATGTCTTCAAATGCTTTGAATTTGGAAGAATCTAAAATTTTGACGTAAAAAAAAAAATGTTTTATTTATCCATGTCCTCTCTACTAAACAATTGTAGTTTTTTTGTCTTCTTTCAGCCTGGAATAACTTACAGCCTCACAGGCTTTAGTGATGGTCCAGATTATTTCAACATTAGTGCCACCACAGGCTCCATACAAGTCAGATCAGATCTTCGACTGGATGGAAATAAGAAAACACTATATACTGTAGGTTACTTGCAAGATTCTCTCTAGGATCCTGTCTTTGAAAAAATCTGTCTATGCCAGCAATTAATTGAAAGATTTATACTTCAGAATTATCATGTAAATCATTTCCTGTCCATTTTTTGTAATTGTTATTGGAGAAAATATGAAGACCTCAGGGCATGTAAAAGTTACAGCTAAAAATGGGTTGAAAAACATTATTATGGTTATTGGTGAAACAGTCATACTGAATATTCTCTTCAGATTAAATTTGTCTTATAATATTCACTTCTATTTGTCAGTGTATGCCAGCTACTATCTTAACTCTTTCACTGCCAATGTCGCTTTGGACATCTTTTGCTATTGGCATAGATTAAGATCAGACAGCACATAACATGCAGCCCAATCTTGGATCTTCACCATCTGCTACATGATACTAATCTTTGATCAAAATCAGCTTCAAAAGCAACAAAGAAAAATCCTTTAGATCTTGAAAATTTTCATATCCATTTATCTGGCAGCAAAGAGTTAAAAGGGAAAAAATGAGAGAAAAATTGTTCTCTAAATTCTTGTTACAATCAAAAGGTGTGTACTGATTACTTCATGTAGTCTCTTAATGGGCCAGTTCATTAAGTGGATAAGTTTGGATGCAATTTTGATGTAGTTCATTTGAGGCTTGTACTTTATACATTTGACCCTTAACCAAACAATCCTGATTTTTAACGGCCCTGAGAAAGACAGCTTTTGAAAATATTGCGTTAAAAGAAGAAAATGCCGGTTATCAGGATTTTCTTCCTTTCCTTCTATGTTTTGTACCTTCCCAAAGGCAATTTTCAGTTTTTAAGTTGCACTTAGTTTGTCGTCTTCATATGCTTTTAATTTGGACTGGTGTTAATTTGTGGTATTTTGGTAAAGAGTTAACCCTTTACTAAACAATTCCATGTTCTCACTACGCTTGGATGAAAGGCTTTTTGAAAACATCATAGGACAAGAAGAAAATGCTGGTAAGAAGCATTTTCCCCTTTTCCAACAAGGTTTTTCTACCTTTTTATAGACAAATCTCATTATTTGATCCGCTTGTGATTTGTTGTCTGCAAATTTAATGCTTTCAGTTTGGACCATTTTTCAGTTTTCTTGTTTTTAGCTCACCTTAGCACAACGTGCTAAAGGTGAGCTATTGTGATCGCCCTATGTCCGGCGTCCGTCGTCCATCGTCCGTCGTCTGTCGTCCGTCGTCCGTCAACAATTTCTTTAAACATCTTCTTCTCCTAAACCACTGGGCCAATCTTGATGAAACTTCACAGGGATGTTCCTTGGGTGAAGCTCTACCAAAATTGTTCAAAGAATTGAATTCCACCCACAACTCTGGTTGCCATGGCAACAAAAAGGAAAAAAAAGCAAAATCTTTGAAAATCTTCTTCTCTGAAACTAGAAGGCACAGAGCTTTGATATTTGGTATGTAGCATCTCCTAGTAGACCTCTACCAAGTTTGTTCATTTGATGCCCCTGGGGTCAAAACTGGCCCCGCCCCGGGGGTCACAAGTTTGAGCATAGTAACAAAGAAGGAAAACTTTAAAAATCTTCTTCTCTGAAACTTGAAGGTGTAGAGCTTTGATATTTGGCATGTAGCATCTCCTAGTGGACCTCTACCATGTTTGTTCATATGATGTCCCTGGGGTCAAAACTGGCCCCGCCCCGGGGGTCACAATTTCCAACATAGGAACAAAGAAGGAAAACTTTAAAAATCTTCTTCTCTAAAACTAGAAGGCATAGAGCTTTGATATTTGGCATGAAGCATCTCCTAGTGGACCTCTACCAAGTTTGTTCATATGATGCCCTTGGGGTCAAAATTGGCCCTGCCCCGGGGGTCACAAGTTCAAACATAGGAACAAAGAGGGGAAATTTTAAAAATCATCTTCTCTGAAACTGGAAGGCGTAGAGCTTTGATATTTGGTATGTAGCATTGCCTAGTTGACCTCTACCAAGTTTGTTCATATGATGCCCCTGGGGTCAAAACTGGCCCCACCCCGGGGGTCACAAGTTTGAGCATAGTAACAAAGAAGGAAAACTTTAAAAATCTTCTTCTCTGAAACTTGAAGGCGTAGAGCTTTGATATTTGGCATGTAGCATCTCCTAGTGGACCTCTACCAAGTTTGTTCATATGATGCCCCTGGGGTCAAAACTGGCCCCGCCCCGGGGGTCACAATTTCCAACATAGGAACAAAGAAGGAAAACTTTAAAAATCTTCTTCTCTAAAACGAGAAGGCATAGAGCTTTGATATTTGGTATGTAGCATCGCCTAGTAGACCTCTACCAAGTTTGTTCATATGATGCCCTTGGGGTCAAAATTGGCCCTGCCCTGGGGGTCACAAGTTCAAACATAGGAAAAAAGAAGGAAAACTTAAATTTTTTTTTCTCTTAAATGGGAAGGCATAGAGCTTTGATATTTGGTATGTAGCATCTCCTAGTGGACTTCTACCAAGTTTGTTCCAAGGATGCTGCTTGGGTCAAAACTGGCCCAGCCCCTGGGGTCACAAGTTCGAACATAGGAACAAAGAAGGAAAACTTTAAAATTCTTCTTTTCTGAAACCGAAAGGTGTGGAGCTTTGATATTTGGTATGTTGCATCTCAGAGTGGACCTCTACCAAGTTTGTTCATATGATGCCCCTGGGTCAAAACTGGCCCCGCCCTGGGGGTCACAAGTTCGAAGGTAGGAACAAAGAAGGAAAACTTTAAATTTCTTTTTCTCTTAAACGGGAAGGTGTAGAGCTTTGATAATTGGTATGTAGCATTTCCTAGTGGACCTCTACCAAGTTCGTTCATATGATGCCCCTGGGTCAAAACTGGCCCAGCCCCGGGGTCACAAGTTCTACAAGTTTGAACATAGGAACAAAGAAGGAAAACTTTAAAATTCTTCTTTAAAACTGGAAGGCATAGAGCTTTGATATTTGGTATGTAGTGATTCTCTTCTAAGTTTGCTTGCCCATCTAAGCGCAACAAGTTCATTGAGTTCAAAATTGGGTCATCTTGGGTCATAAACTAGGTCACTAGGTCAAATTAAAGAAATACCTTGTTGACACTCTCGAGGCCGCATTATTTGCTCAATTGCCTTGAAAATTAGTAATAAGTTTGTCTTTATAAAGTCTCACATAAGATTAATTTGGGTCAACTTGGGTCATAAACTAGTTCACTGGGTCAAATTAAAGAAATACCTTGTTTGCACTCTGGAGGCCACATTTATTGCTGAAATGACCTGAAATTTGGCCAGAATGTTTGTCTTGATGAAATACCAGATGAGTTTGGATTTGGGTCACCTGGAACCATAAACTAGGTCACTAGGTCAAAATAAAGAAATACCTTGTGGGCTCTTTAGAGGCCACATTCTTTGCTTAATTGCCTTGAAAATTGGTCAGAATGTTTGTCTTTGTAAAATCTCACATGAGTCTGAATTTGGGTCAACTGGGGTCATAAACTAGGTCACTTGGTCAAATTAAAGAAATAGCTAGTGGGCACTCTAGAGGCCATATTTATTATTCATTTGATTTGAAAATTGGTTAAAATGTTTCTTTTGATATAGTCAAAGACCAATTCAAATTTAGGTCATCAGGGGTCATAATCTAGATCACTAGGTCAAATTAAAGAAATATCTTTAGGGCACTCGAGGCCACATTATTTGCTCAATTGACTTGAAAATTGGTCAGAATGTTTGTATTCATGAAATATGAGTTTGAAATTGGGTCGCCTGCGGTCAAAAACTAGGTCACATGGTCAAATTAAAGAAAAACCTTAAAGGCACTCTACTAAGGTGAGCGACCCAGGGCCATCATGGCCCTCTTGTTTAAAGAGTGAAATGGACTGTAATTTCATGAATGTTTTTACTTTGCATTATGCACAATAAATCTTTTTTTATAACTGTATGAGGTGCTGCCTGGCTAGGTGGTAAAGTGAAACAGTCGCTACCTGGAGGTCCCACGCTCAAACCTCACTGGAACCATAGGGCCTTTCATGGGAGTGTACTTGGGCAAGACATTTCAGAGCCCTGGCCTAGTACTGGCGAAACCCAGGATATACATGAATGAGCAAGCTGTACTGGCTGTGATAGCACTGCAATAATGATGAAAATGGTGCAAAAAAACAATCAGTTAATCATAACTGTACATATGAATTATGAAATAATGGTATGTGTTTGTCATATCAGCTTCAAGTCAGAGCTGAGAGGGTATTCAGTGGTTCCAACATCCAATCAGCATTTGCAACAGTTGAGATCACGGTTTTGAGGAATTTGAACACACCCATTTTCATTCCATCACAATTTTATGAAGTCACTGTGTCTGAAAACCTTCCACTTGGAGCAAGTGTGGTACAGCTGACAGCCCAAGACAATGACGTTTTTGTAAGTAGTTAACTCTGGGAGTGCAGAATAAAAACACAACAGATGTTTTCAGTCAAGAAATAAGACCCAAATATATACAATATTTTTTGCTTTAGTTCAGAGTGTCTCCACTCAAGTGGACAGTGTAGATCAAAGATTGGACTGCACAATTTATGCAGTCTGATCTTGATACACAGTGGCTGGAAAAAAACTATGGTTGTGAAAGGACTTGAAAAGTTAAAAATGACATGTTTGTAAACATAAATATTTTACGGAAATAGTTTCCTTTTTTAGTAAAAATTGTCCATGAAATTATAGCTGCTCAGCTGATAGTGATAAGAAAATCCCTTCTATTAATGCTAACAGTTGAAATGCCACCAATGCTGCTGTATTTGACATTGCAAGACTCTACCAAAATTGCCTGCTTGATAAATTTCGTGGATTGAGTGTTTGAGAATAGGGCAACACACAGTTGCTGTGATTTAACCCTTTACCACACAGTCTCGACTTTTAACAACCCTGAGGAAGAAGCCTTTTGAAAACATTGTGGAAAAAGGAGAAAATGCTGGTAACCAGCATTTTCTCCTTTTTCCACAATGTTTTCAGTTCTTCCCAAGACAAATTTCAATTTTTGGGTCACATTTGTTTTGTCGTCTGCAGAAGCTTTCAATTTTGGCTGGTCTAAAATTTTGTTGTTTGGTAAAGAGTTAACTGGAACATTGCTAAAAGAAGCTTTAAACCCAATCAGACAAACAATTGAAGATTGTCTGTGTGGTGGCTTTTAAATATTATATGTTATATTGATACACAGTTTGAATGAAAATGGTTATAAGTATCCTGTGAAATCAGACCCTTGTTTGATACCCATACCAGTGATTTTATCAGTTGGTGAATTCACTGATCAAAATGGTGAAATTATCAAACCATAATCCACCATAATTTCCTAATAAACTACCAAAAGGTATGAAATAAAGAAATTACTGTCCTTTATTAGTTATGAGCAGTGTTCATGATACCAGTTTGTTTAAGCTACATCAGGCTTAGTTGATGAAATCAGGATTTCACTCATTTTGTAGAAAAAAAGAAGACTTTTTGGCCATAATGATTGTCACTAAGCAGCAGGCAGTGTAGATTCAAGATCAGATTGGACATTCTTTGCAGTCAGATCTTGATCTACATTCTTTGTAAATTAGATTAAGTTATGTTTAATACTTAAGACTCAATCCTTTACTAAACAGTCCTGAGTTTTAATGACCCTGCAGAAGGACACTTTAAAAACATTTTGCATTTCCTTCTTTTTTTCACAGTGTTTTCTACTCTCTGAACGACAAATTTTATCTTTTGAGTAACATTTTATTTGTCGCCTGCAAATGCTGGCTTGGCCAATTTCTTTCCGAAGATTGATGATAGTCATTGCGACAGGATTCCTCTCTCACCGCTGACCATTGTTTCAACAATGGCCATGTGGGAAAGCAGCCAGTGGCTTGGAAAGAATGTTGTGCGAAGTACTGGTAAAAGAAACTCCAGGAAAGCATGGATAGGTGCATTGGCTGCCGCGATATAATTGAAATAATGTTGAAAATGGTGTTAAACACCATACAATCAATCAGTGCAAATGCTTTTAATTTAGAAGTCTAAAATTTTGTTGATTGGTCAAAAGTCAAAAAAAAAAGAGCAGATATTCAATCGTTTATTTTTGTACAGGATGTGATCTCATACAGCAGTATACAGCAAAATATCATCGGAGCAACTCCTATAGATGTATTCTACACAGGACCATCCTCGGGGTTAATTTCGCTGCGACGAGTTTTAACTGACACTGGCATTAATACATATCAGGTATGTTTTGTGTGAATTGCATCGTTGCTCAACTTTAGCTTCTTCATGGGATGATGTTGGATCTGTACTGTCCAATATGTTAAAGATCCAAGTCCCAGTAGTGCAGTCGATAGCATACAGGATTTGAGAACTTGATTGCTGTTTGGAATCCCCAGCTCGGCAGATTTCTTTCCAAGGGTTGATAATAGTCATTGTAAGAGAATTCATCCCACTCTCACTGCTGATCAGGGTTGACAATTGTCATCTGGGAAAGAATATTGTGCAAAGTACTGATAAAAGAAACTCTGGGAAAGCATAGATAGGTGCCCTGGCTGCTGCAATTTAACTAAAGTAATGTTGAAAACTCTGTTGAACATGATACACTGAATCAATTAACCATTATGTTAGAGAGATTCCCATGGAAACAGATTGAAATTTACAGTAATGAGGTTAAATTCCTTGTTCATTCTAGAAATTTGCATTTTTTCCAACCCTTTACCAAACAGTTTCCGGTATAAACAACTCTCATGAAAATGTTGTTTTGAAAAACAATGTGTAATATGGAGAAAATGCTGATAACCAGCATTTCTCCTGTTTCCACTATGTCCTCTTCTTTCTCATAGGCAAATAACATCACTTGAGCCAAATTTGAGTTGCTGTCATGCAATATTTTTGAATTTAAGTGAATCTAAATAATGGTGTCATTTTGTAAAGAGTTAACTCTTTACATAACAACAGATTTTCAGACTGATAAAAATTGAAAGCATTTGCAGATAACACAAATAGCACAAATGATAGGATATGTCTTTATAGATACAGAAAACATTGTGGGAAAAGGAGATAATACTGGTAAACTGCATTTTCTTGTTTTCCCACCATGTTTTCTACAGGCTTCATCAGGATTGCTAAAACTCTGGATGGTGTGGTAAGGAGTTAACCCTTTACCAAACAATCCAGAGTTTTAACAACCTTGAGGAAAATAGCTTTTGAAAACATTGCGGGAAAAGGAGAAAATGCTGGTTACCAGCATTTTCTCCTTTTCCCACAATGTTTTCTACCCTGTCAAACACAAATCTTATCATTTTAGCCCCATGTGATGTGTCATCTAGAAATGCTTTCATAATGGACTGGTCTGACGTTTTCTTGTGTGGTAAAGAGTTAATCAGCTTCCAAAGTGTCTGTAGCAGTTGCTCCTTTTCCTAAATGTTTCAGAAGGCTTTCTTTGGTAGGGGTTGGAAAAGTTCTTTGTCAGTAATCAGTATTATAACTTTGTATTTCAGTTCCTTGCCCTTGCCCGAGATCAGTCCTCTCCAGAAAGAACTGGCACAGCTACAGTACGGGTGAATGTTGTGAGAAGCACACAGCCCCCATTCTTCATCAACAATGCCCCATACTTCACAGGAATTAGTGTAAATGCCGCTCCTGGTTCCATTATCTTCCAGCAGTCTAGAGCTTTGGATAATGACTTGCAGGTAACCTGCATGATTTATGATATTATTTCTCCCATGCTGTAGTGATACTAAAACCATCCCCTAGGCCTATTAGTCACTAACCATTCTTAATTTTTTAACAAGCAATCCTGTCTTTTAACAGCCCTGAGGAAGATAGTTTTAAGTACATGGTGGGAACAGGAGAAAATGCTGGTAACCAGCAGTTTCTCCTTTTCCCACAATGTTTTCTACCCTTTCAAACATGAAAATTATTAGTTGGGCTTGGTTGAATTTGTTGTTTGGACAAGCCTAGAAGTTTGTGTTTGGTAAAGAGTGAACAACATTCATACTGTAATGAAATTTTTAAATTTCAGAGTAAGGCAATTGATTTAATCAATCAGAAATTACTAAATCATTTACTGTCAAAATCTAGGATTAAACTAAGAATGCAATTTAGAATGGTTGGTGATTATGGGTCTTGGTGCTTTTTGTGGACAGTGTAGATCACGATCGAACTGCACAGAATGTGCAGTCTCATCTTGAATGAACATTCTCCACTCTTTTTGAGAGAATGTTTCATCTATGTCATTTTTTTTAGGGGGGGGTGGGGGTGGGGGGGGTATGGATTCATTGAGTCAGCTTTTATAAAACACTTTGTTTCTTTTACTTAAGGTTCTTTTTCCATAAAGATTTCAGTTAAGGTATTAATTTTACGGATTATGAAAGTTTTAATTTAGACAGGTTCTTCAATAAGCCATACATTTGTGAAAGTTGCCCATTTAGAATTTTAACTAATGCTTTTATGTTAGATCTCTGTGTACAGTAATAGTCAAATTTAAAAAGGTGTAGGGTATCAAAAAGCTTAGTTTTTTTTTCTTCTTTCCAAAATTACTTCCAAGAATTGGTGAGTCATTGGGAGAGTATACTTTCCTCTCCTCTGTGGAAAATGAGTCTGTAGATTAGCTCTTTACCTGACGACAAAATTTTAGACTTGTCCAGTCCTGAAGCACTTTTCAGACAATAGATAAAATGTGACTTAAATTATGGAATTAGCCGATGAAAGGAAACATGGTGGGAAAAGGAGAAAATAATGGTTACCACCATTTTCTACATTTCCCACAGTGATTTCTAAATCATGTCGTGAAGGGTTAAAAGAATGCTGTGTGTAGTTCTGGTTATGAAAGCCCTGGAAGGCATGAGTAAGTGCACTGACTCCATGGTTTAGCTGAAAATTGTTTAATCCTTTACCAGACAACAAAATTTTTAACTGGTTAAAGTTGAAAGCATTTGTAGACAACAAGACTAGCTAAAATTGTAGAATTTGATTCTTAAAGGATAGGAAACTTTGTGGGAAAAGAAGAAAGTACTAGTTACCAGCACTTTCTTCTTTTCCCACAAAGATTTCAAAAGGTTTCTTCCTCAGGTTGTAATGGTTGTAAAACTGTACAAACAGTTTAATGAGTCTTATCCAAACTTGTATTTGAAATACATTTTTTTACCTTCATCACTCTTTTTTTCTCAACAGGGAGTGTTGCAATATGGTTTGTCTGGACAATACTTCTCTGCCGCCTTTTACTTTGGAATCAATTCCACCACAGGAGATATTTTTGTCAGGAATAATTTAAATACTGACATAGCAACATCCTATGTTGTAAGTACATTCCTTTAGCAGATTAACCTCTTACCAGACAACAAAACTTTTGACCTGCCAATATTGAGAGCATTTGCGGACAACAAATTAAATGTGGACAAATTTTGGGATTTGCATTTGAAAGTCCCAAAAACATTGTGAGAAAAGGAGAAAATGCTGGTTACAAGAATTTTCTCCTTTTCTCCTAGAAGGCTTTTTTTGTTTTGCAGCAGTCCCTCAGGTCCTGGGTTGAGTCCTCACACAAAGCTCTGGGTGTTTTACTTGGACTGTGTTTGGGCACAACACTTCAGAGCCCTAGCCTAGTACTGGTGAGACCCAGGACATGCATAATTCTTTACCAAACGACAAAATTTTGGAATGGACAAAATTGAAAGCATTTGCAGACGACAAATGAAATTTGCTTACATGATGATTTCTGCCTGTGGTAAGGTAGAAAACATTGTGGGAAAAGGAGAAAATGCTGGTTACCAGCATTTTCTCCTTTTCCCACAATGTTTTCAAACAGCTTATATTTCAGGGTCATTAAAAGCTGGGATTGTGTGGTAAAGGGTTAATTCAGTGAGCTGTTGCTGTGATATGGCTGAAATAATGTTGAAAGTGGCAAAAACACCTATCAGCCATCTGTTTTGCAGTGGGCCTTTTTTGTAAACATTGGGCAAAAAGAGAAAAAATGCTCTTTCTGTGATTGTTGTCGAGATTATTGCGAATTTGCCTCAACAGGTGAGAAGTTAACTTCTATTGTACAATGTTCATGGACTTGTAATTTAAATCATTGTTGAAAATTTTAATGGCCCATTCTATGGGCTTCCAGACTGGGATCATTTCCAAAGCAAAAATCAGATGTGGCTCAAATAATTGGGTTTGTCATTGAAAGGGTGATAAAATTGCAGGAAAAGGAGAAAATACTGGTTACAAGCAGTGTTTATCAAAGCCTTCCATTTTAATTTTGTCTGATAGGCTCAGGGCTTGTAAACAGTACAAATACTTTTATCATTTTAGCTTGGACTCACAGCTAGAGACACTCAATATCCAAATCAAGTGGCCAATACCAACATTACAATTACGGTGAACAGAAATCCAAATGATCCGGTATTTGCACCATCTAACTATGAGAGAACTATACCAGAGAGTTACCAGCTTGGCTTGAGCCTTGTGCAGCTCACTGTGTCAGATCAGGATGGGGTGAGGATTTTATGCTATTAACCCTTTACCATACAATCCCGACTTTTAATGACTCTAGGGAAGAAGGCTGATCAAAACAGTGAGGGAAATCAAACCATAATGCTGGTAACCAGCATTTTCTCCATTTCCCACAGTGTTTTCTAGCATACCAAGAAACGAAATTCCATCATTTGGACCTCCTTTGATTTATCATCTGCATACCCGTTTAATTTGGACCAGTCCAAAATTTTATTGTTTGGTAAAGAGTTATTTTTCCTCTTCACTCATCAAATTTCAACTGTCTCCAATTTGTAAGTATTTGCAGACGACAAATGTGGCTGAAATGATGGAAATTGTCTTAAAAAGGGCACAAAACATAGTGGGAAAGGAGAAAATGCTAGTCACTATCACTGTCTTCTTTTCTGACAATTTTTTAGAAAGAATTCCTCCTTATGTTCCCTAAAACTTGGGATTAATCATTATTTTTGTTAAGTTTTACCCAGTATCTATTTGTTTGTTTGTAATTCATTTCATTACATTTTACAAAAGGGTTTATGGCTATTTCATGGGAATTACATGACAAAAGAAAATTCATGGGCAAGCAGAGAATAAAGAGCAAGATCAGACTGCATCTTTTAACCATCCAATTTTGCTCCACACCTCTCACAAAGTACATGTACATCAATAGTGACTTGTGGCAGGATAATGGTGAATCAAACAGTGCATCTGTAGTTTTTATGGGCAGATACAGAACAGGAACTCTTGGTGCTGGAGCACAAAATAGATAAAAAGGACATCTTAACGCTGGATTATAAACGCATATAAAATTGAATTTCTGGGTTGTTTTTGCCAGAACATTACAATATAGAAAAGAACAGCTTAGATACAAGATTAGACTGTGAATTCTCTGTAGTCTGGTCGTATGCTGCTTATAAAACAACTAAAGCACTCTAGGTTAATAACTTGGGGCTCTCTAAATTCCTAACAGAAGCTTGCTTTAGTGTCTCTTTTTTGCCCACTAACCTCTAAGCTATACCAAGGAAGGTTGTTAATGAAATATAATGGTATTCTGAATATCTTTCTTTCCAACATATGAATGTCAGTATTAACTTCTTACCAAATGACAAAATTTTAACTTATCCAAGTTGAAAAGCATTAGCTGATGACAAAATCAGTGTGGCTCAAATGATAATTTGTGTCTTTTATAGAGTAGAAAACTTTGTTAGAAAAGGAGGAAATGTTGGTAACCAGCGTTTTCTCCTATACTTACAATATTTTCAAAAGCTTCTTTCATCAGGGTAGTTAAAACTCAGGATTTTATGTGGTAAAGGGTCGAATAAATGTTTTGTGGTAAAGGATTAAGCACATGTTTGTTTTATTTCAACCACAGGACCAAGTTATTTGTACCATTGTGAATGCAATTGGAAATGGAATCAGCAATCAAAATTTAGCCGATTACTTCTACCTGAACCCCTATACCTGCCTCCTCACTGTGCGGGAATCCCTGACAACCATAGGTGTAAATGAGGTGACTTTGTTTGTCCAAGCTAGGGACGATGGAATACCTAACAGAATAGCATCCATCCAGGCCACCGTTGTTATCAACATCTTCCGCAACCAAAATGATCCATTCTTTATCAATACACCGTATAGAGTCACTATTCCAGAATCAACATCTATTGGCACCAGTGTGTTGACTGTTACAGCACGGGACAATGATGATATTGTAAGTAAATTTGTCTATACTGTAACCTCGGCATTTTTGCCCCTTTGAGTTGTAAATTTCAGACTTGTCAAAATTTAAAGCATTTGCAGACACCAGAATGCCACTCAAATGATAGGTTTTGACTTTGAAAGGCTATAAAACATTTGAGGAGGAGAAGAAAATACTGGTTACTAGCAGAAAAAGGACTCCAAATTGTTATGTCAAGACTAGTGAATGTAATGCATGACACTAGTTTACAGTGAAGATGCATGATAACATTGCACCTGTTGCCAAATATGGTCATTATTCACCATGTGAGAAAAAGTGCTAAATTATTGAAGTGCTTCAATTTTACATTTTACGTTTTGTTGCTTTATGTTAAACTGAAAAAAATATCCATTTGATACAATAAAATTCACTAAAGCAAAGATCTACATACATTATCTGGAGTTTTCATAAATCTAGAACATTTACGTCAAAGACGAGGAATAGCATGTTAGAGCTACAAGAATACTTTAATCCTTAAAGCGCCTTTTACAAGTATTGTTGCGTTTGTTGCTTGGAAAGATCAAGATCATACTGCAAAAAATATTCAGTCAGATCATTGATCTACACTATCCGCTTTCCTGAGACACTGTGGACAATACATCCTCCTTGGCTTCGCAATCATTTGAGTTTAATTTCTAGTCTCAAAACATTGATTAGGTTTGTTTGGTGCTCTCAGGGTTAAGAATACGAAAAGTTTTGTATTATGAAATAGACTTAATCTTTATTTACAGAATCAAGCTGTTTCACTGACACTAATTGGTGATGACACTACTTCAACATACTTCAACTTTGACACTTCAACTGGACAGTTCAGTGTAGCCAGATCCCTGCTTGAAGAACAGAGAGATTTTTATGTGGGTAGAATTGTTGCCCGTGACAATGGCTCACCGGCTAGAAGCGCAACAGCAACAGCCATTATCACCATCAACAGGAATGAGAACCGTCCTGAATTTGATCCAGATAGCTATGAGTTTACCATTCGAGAGACTGATGCCAGTAATATTCTGATAGGCACATTGACTGCTTTTGATGCTGATAGAATTGTAAGTACATGTTATTGTGCTTACATGATAAAGTAAAACCTGTCTTAACTCTGTACCAAACGACAAATTCATAGGCTGGTCCAAATTCAAAGCATTTTGCAGACGATAAATAAAAGGGTACTCAAGTAATATAATTTGTATCAGAAATGGTAGAAACATTGTGGGAAAAGGAGAAAATGCTGATTACCAGCATTTTCTCCTTTTCCCACAATGTTTTCAAAAGGCTTCTTCCTTAGGGTCATTAAAACTTGGGATTGTGTGGTAAAGAGTTAATGGCCACCTCTATTAACCCTTTACCAAACAAAAAAATTGTAAACTTGTCAAAATTGAAAGCATGTGCAGATGACAAATTAAATGTGGCTTAAATAATGGGATTTGCTTTTGGAAGAATAGAAAACATTGCGGAAAAAGGAGAAAATGCTGGAAACCAGCATTTTCTTCTTTTTCCACAATGGTTTCAAAAGCCCATCTTCCTCAGGGTCTTTAAAACTCGGGATTGTGTGGTAAAGAGTTAAACAAGAAACCTGTTTTAACGCTGTACTGATGAAATTTTGGACTCAGCCAAATTGAAAACTTTTGGAGACAGCAATTTAACTCTTTATCACACAATCCCGACTTTTAACGACCCTCAGAAAGAAGCCTTTTGAAAACATTGTGGGAAAAAGGAGAAAATGCTGGTTACCAGCATTTTCTCCTTTTCCCACTATGTTTTCTACCCTATCCAATACATGAATTACTATTTAAGCTACACTTAATTTGTCGTCTGCAAATGCTTTCAATTTGGACTAGTCTAAAACTTTGGTGTTTGGTAAAGAGTTAAACATGGCTCAACAAAAATGAAAGCATTTGCAGACAACAATTTAAATGTGGCTCAAATGATGGAATTTGTCTTTGATAGGGTAGAACATTTGGTGGGAAAAGGAGAAAATGCAGGTTACCAGCATTTGCTCCTTTTCCCACAATGTTTTCAGCATACTTCTTTCTCAGGGTTGTTAAACTTGGGATTGTGTGATAGAAGGTGAAACAAGCAAATACTGTGTTCACAGAGACTGCAAGAATGTTAAAAAAAAACTTGTATTAACCCTTTACTACACAATCTTGGGTTTGAATGACCCTTAAGAATAAAACTTTTTAAGATGTGGGAAAAGGAGAAAATGATGGTAACCAGCATTTTCTCCTTTTCCCACAATGTTTTCTACTCTTTCAGGCACAAATTCAATCACTTGAACAGCATTTTATTTGTAGTCTGCAAATGCTTTCAATTTGGACCAGTCTAAAATTTTGTTGTTTGGTAAAGAGTTAAGCTAACTTCCATCTGAAGCATGTTTTCAATGTCCCCAACATCCTTACTTAATACAGTTTGTGCTGTATTTATCCTCAGTGACAAAATTGTAGACTTGCATTATTTAAAAGCATTTGCAAGTGACATATTTAATGTGGTTAGAATGATGGGATTCATCTTTGAACGGGCAGAAAATGTTGTAGAGAAGGAGAAAATGATAGCTACCATTAATTTCTCCATTTTCCACAATGTTTTTAAAATCCTTTCCCCGATGGTTGTTAACTCTGGATTGCTTGGTAAAGGTTAAAACTTAAATGGTGTTAGCTATCCCTATTTTTACATACATGTATATGTTTTTAAAGTTGTCAGTGGAATATTTTAGATTAATGTTACATCTGTATCAGATTGGAAAAATTTTAGACTTGTCCAAATCCAAAGCATTTGCAGACAACAAATGAAATGTATCTCAAATGATTGGACTTGTCCTTTGAAGGGTAGAAAACTTTGTGAAAAGAAGAAAATGCTGGATTCCAGAGTTTTCTTCTTTTCTCATGATGTTTTCTAAAGCTTTGTACATCAGGGTCATTAAAACTTGTCATTGTTTGATAAAGGGTTAATCCTTTTAATTTCCTGTGGATTTCAGTAGTTACTTGGATAGGTATCATAAATATCAATTTTGTAATATTTATCAACATACTTATCAAAACTCTTTACCAAACAACAAAACTTTAGACTGGACCAAATTGAAAGTGTTTGCAGACAACAAATTAAATGTAGCTCACATGATGATTGTTGTCTCCGATAGGGTAGAAAATTTTGTGGAAGAAGGAGAAAATGGAGAAATTACCAGCATTTTCTCCTTTTCCCACATTGTTTTCAAAAGCCTTCTCATTCAGGGTTGTTGAAATTCTGGATTGTGTCTTAAAGGGTTAATGAATCTATTTTCAGGCACCATGGAACAGCATTGTCTATTCCATTTCCAACTTGAACTTGAACACTCAGCTACTGACTTACTTTGAATTAGGAAGTTCATCGGGACAGTTACGAATAAGAATACCACTGTACAATGACAACTCGGACACTCAACAGTACACCTTTACTGTCAACATTGCTGATGGTGGAGGTCTTACTGGATTAAATTCTGCTTCCGTGAGAGTGAATGTCATCAGAAATCTGTTCCCCCCAGTTTTCATTGACACACCATATTCAACGACAATACCATTCTCCATTAACACTGGAGTGGCTGTGTTTGATGTGAATGCTACTGATTCGGACTCTGTGGTAAGTAATCATTGAACTCGTAACCACGTGCAGGACACCACTATTGATACCATACTATATATTTAATGTAGATATTTTCCTTATGCCACCATTTTTTTTTTCACATAAATTCATGTATTGAACATAATTCCCATTCATTTTCCATGTCTTAAAGAATGTTAGCAGTTGTCTTTGAAAAATTTGTTGCAGGAGGTATGAGTTAAATTAGATGTTTTCAGAACTTCTAAAATAATTGAATGATTAAATAACACTCCTGTCCAAAGAGTTTATTGGTCCAGTATTTTAATACACAGTTTTGAGATATTTGGGTTTTATTTTATAGAAAAGTATTAATCTCTTTGGTTCATCTGAGAGGTCACATGACTTTCTGATTTTTAGCTCACCTTAGCACAAAGTGCTAAGGGTGAGCTTTTGTGGTTCTGCTATGTCCGTGGTACATCATCTGTCAACCCCTGTGCATCATCCGGACATCAAAAATTACCTTGAATGAACTCTAGAGGCCACATTTTCAGTCTGATACTCCTGAAACTTTGTCAGAATGTTTGTCTTGATAAATTCGTGGACAGGTTTGAAATTGGGTCCAACACGTCAAATAGTGTCACTGGGCCAAATCTTAGAGAAACCTTGTTTGCACTCAAGAAGTCACATTTTTATTTTGATACTCATGAAACTTTGTCAGAATATTGTCTGGATGAAATCTCTGACAAGTTTGAAATTGGGTCACATCAGGGTGAAAAGTAGGTCAATAGGCCAATTTTTAGAAAAACCTTGTGTGCACTCTAGAAGCCACATTTCTTGGCCAGTATTCAAGAAACTTGATCGGAATGATTGTCTTAATGATATCTTTGACAAGGACAAAATCAGGTCATGTCAGGTCATAAAGTAGGTCACTGGGCCAAATATTAGAAAAACCTAGTGTGCACTCTAGTGGCCACATTGTCAGTCCAATACTCATGAAACTTGGTCAGAATGTTTTTCTTGATAATATCTTGGACATGTTGGGTTGAAAAATAGGCCAAACTTTAGAAAAACCATGTGTGCACTCAAGAGGCCATATTTTCACTCCAATACTTATGAAACATTGTCAGATTGTTTGTCTTGATTGTATCGCTCACAAGTTCAAAATTGGATAATGTCTGGTCAAGAAGTAGGTAACTTGGCCAGATCTTAGAAAAACCTTGTGTGCACTTTGGAGGCATCACTTTCAGTCTGATACTCAAGAAACTATGTTAGAATTTTTGTTTTGATGATATCTCTGATAGGTATGCAATTGGATCATGTCCGGTCAAAAATCTTAGAAAAACCTTGTTTACACTCTACAAGCTACATTTTCAGTCTTGTACTTATGAAACTTGGTCAGAATGTTTCTTGATGATATATCTGATAAGTTTAAAATCGGGTCAAGTTGGATAAAAAAGTAGGTCACTGGGCCCTATCTTAGTAAAACATTGTGTGTACTGTAGAGGCCATATCTTTAGCCCGATACTTATGAAACTTTGTAAAAATGCTTTTCTTGATGATATCTCTGCCAAGTTCAAAAGTAGGTCAAGTTGGTCTGAAAGTAGGCCACTAACTCCCATGTGTTTTATATCATTACAACCAGGATCACTTCAGTTTTGTCAATCCTAGATGACTTTACTCAGTGAGCACCTTAGGGCCAATGGCCCTCTTCTTTTTTTTTTTTTAACTTTTCTTGGACATAGTAGGCCAGCAATGTCTGATGGCCAATCTATCCATTTGTTTTGTTGTAATATTACAGACCCCATACAATAGCATTACCTATTCCATTATTGGTGACAATACAGCTGTGAACAGATTCTTCATCAACCAAAATGGTGTGATTACAACCACCTCTCAAGGACTTCTTAATGATGTCAACTCTTTCTATACTGTAAGTAAAGAAGTTATCCATCAAAGTCACTTTTAACTATATACCACACAATCATGACTTTTAGCAACCCTGAGGAAGAAGGGTTTTGAAAGCATTATGGGAAAAGGAGAAAATGCTGGTAACCAGCATTTTCTACTTTTCCCATAATATTTTCTACCCCATGACTGACAGATTTCATATTTTGGGTTACATTTAATTTTTCGTCTGCAAATGCTTTCAATATTTGGACAAGTCTGAATTTCTTTAGTATTGTACAGGGTTAACAGTGGCAATACAGACTTCAAAGACACAAATTTGTCTCCCCTTCCTTTAGAACTTCCTTTGTTTGATTTTAAGCTCAGTATGACCTGGATTTTGACTTCTAATTTTTGTCAGGACAATTTCAACTTTGAGAATTTTGGAGCCTAAGGTTTCTATTTGGAATTTCATTTGATTCAACATAGATTTTGGCCAAAATATGCAAACCAACGTTAAAATCGGCCAGCAAACTGGAGTAGATTGTTTTATTTCTGTTATGAAATTGGATCATGTACACGTATTACCCTCGGAAGCTAATAGTGTCATTTTATGGTCGGCCAATTTCATAATAATGGGGAAAACTGGTATACTTTCCTTCTAAAATGGACGTTGTACTGTTTATTATTAGTCCTCTACCGGTGAAGCCGGAGGGGACTTAAGGTTTGCACTCCGTCCGTCTGTCTGTCTGTCAGTCTGTCCATCTGTCCATCTGTCCGTCAGTCCGGCAATTCAGTTTTCCGGACTTCTTTTCTAAACGCTGGTACATATTGAGCTGAGTTTTGGTGTGTAAGTCACCCACCATCACTTACAGATCAAGTTCGACTTTCGTTCTGGTCCACTGGTTTTTCACGGATTTACGGGCCTTGGACTTACAAAATTTCACTGATAAATCAGTTTTCCGGACGTTTTTCCTAAACGCTGGTACATGTTGAGCCGAGTTTTGGTTAGTAAGTCACCCACCATCACTTACAGATCTAGTTCGACTTTCGTTCCGGTCCACTGGTTTTTCACGGATTTACGGGCCTTGGACTTAACAAAATGTCACTGATAAATCAGTTTTCCTGACTTTTTTCCTAAACGCTGGTAGGTATTGATCTCAGATTTGCTGTGTAACTCAACCACCATGACTTACAGATCAAGTTCGACTTTTGTTCCAGTCCACTGGTTTTTCACGAATTTACGGGCCTTGGACTTACAAAATTTCACTGATAAATCAGTTTTCCGGATTTTTTTTTCTAAATGCTGGTAGCTATCCATCTGACTTTTGCTGTGTAAGTCAACCACCATTACTTACAGATCAAGTTTGAGTTTCGTCCCGCTCTACTGCTTTTTCACACATTTACGGGCCTTGGACTTACAAAATTTCACTGATAAAACATTTTTCTGCACTTTTTTTCTAAACGCTCCTACATATAGAGCTAATTTTTGGTGTGTACATCAACCACCATGACTTACACGTCAGTTCGAGTTTCGTCCTGCTCCACTGCTTTTTGACGCATTTACGGGCCTTGGACTTACAAAATTTCACGGATAAGACATTTTTCCGCACTTTTTTTCTAAACGCTGCTACATATAGAGCTGATTTTTGGTGTGTACATCAACCACCATGACTTACACATCAAGTTTGAGTTTCGTCCCGCTCCACTGCTTTTTGACGCATTTACGGGCCTTGGACTTTAAAAATTTCACTGACATGCCAGCGATACATACGGCCGGTAGGGGACTGTGTATTGCCATGCAATACTATCAGAATGCTTGTTCAATTTTGAATTTTTCGTCGTCGAGGTGCAGTGGTAATTAAGCAACTGCCCTGTTTTATGCCAAAGTGACACGTTTGCCATTATGAAGCAATGCATTTAACCTGTCTTACCTTTTTTGTGTTTGTTTTGTTATTTTGTGTATGTCAATAAAGGCTAAAACTATTATCTGAGGGTAATAGGACTTGGTGTAGAGTGCAACATGGTAAGTTAGTTGATAAAGTCATTTGGCCACAAATAAATTTACATATCTGCAGTTCAGAGCTTTTGAAAACATCATGGATAGAGCCATAGTTGCTCATTACAAGCATTTGCTCCTTTTGTTATAAATGAATTTTTTCCACTCTTTAAATTTTATCTTTTGTATTGGTTTTTGGTTGGTGTGAAAGTAGCTTTTGAAATTGTTGATTAAGCTGGCTTTTTCATAAATTCTTACCTTGAAAAAGGGATTCTCTCTCTGTGGTTTGGTAGTTTAGGCCTTCGATGTATAACCAGGAAATCTTAAGATGTGCTGGCAATATTGCTTATATAGGAGGGTCCTTTAGCAAGACATAAGAGAGTTATCCTAATGTTGATGAAACCCAGGGAAGACATAAGTAAGCTGTTTCCACTACGTGACCAAAATAGTGTTGACAGTAAGGAAAAAACACCATTCAAATTATTTTGATCATATACTTTATAAGTTTAGGTCCATGCTCAATATGGAGGTAGGATACATCATTCCAATTATCATAGATATATACTTTTATCTGCAGATTCGAGTCCTTGCTCAAGATGGTGGTACCCCATCTCTGTCTGCAACAGCCACAGTATTTGTAGGAGTGGAGAGGAACCTGAATAGTCCATTCTTCAACCCACAGAACTACACTGTTACTGTCAATGAGATCCAAAACCTTGGAGTCACCATTGTAAACCTGCAGGCTTTTGACCAAGATGTTCAGGTATTTAAGGTTACTTTACATGACTTGACAACCCTCAATACCATTCTTGTTTTGGGGTATTTAGCCCTTTACCAAAAAAAATCCCAAGTGTAATTGGCCCTGAGAAAGAAGGGTAGCCAGGATTTTCTTCTTTTCCTGCAGTGTTTTCTTTATTTTTCTAAGACAAATCCTATGATTTGAGCCACATTTAATGTTTACTGCTAAAGCTTTCAATGTGGACATGTCTAAAAGTTTGTTATTTGGTTGAGAGTTAAGTATTTTTCTTTCCTTGTACTTTGTCTCCTTTGTGCAAGTTTAATTGTTGTCTGGTTTATCTAAAATAAACAAGCACTGTGGTCAACTATTTACCAAAAGACAAAATTTTGGACTTGTCTATATTGAAAGTATTTGCAGCAGACAAATTACTTGTGGTTCAAATTTGTCATTTATAGGGAAGCCACCATTCACAAAAATGGAGAAGAAGCTTGTTTCCTTCAATTGTTCCTTTTACCACCAGGTTTCTAAAAACTTCCTTCATGATTATAAGAATGCAGGATTGTTTGGTTCAGTGTTACATATATTTTAAACATCTTTCAGACCCAATGTGTTCTAGGACACTAAAAGGAATGGTAGTGACAAACATTTATTGTTTATGTCTTGAACTTTTCTTGGGGTCCTGCGTGGCTAAATGGTAAAGTGTAGGACTTGTTACCTGGAGGCCCCAGGTTTGAGCCTCACTGGATCCACTTGGTTTTTTGTGGGCGTGTCCTTGGGCAAGACACTTCAGAGCCCTAGCCGAGTACTGGTGAAACCCAGGAAATACATGAATATATGAGCTGTTGCCATGATATGACTGAAATAAGTTTGAAAGTGGCCTAAAACACCATTTAATCAATCAATCAATCAATCAATCAATCAAACTGGAACTTTTCTTAGGCATTCATAGCCAGCAGTCATGGTTACTTTTTACATTAGATATAAGAGTTCATAAAAAGAACTTGCCAAAATGTCAGGAGGTAATTTGTTGGAATGATATTTTGAACTTTTGCTCCTCTTTTTCAGACACCCTACAATGAGCTTGTCTTCACAGCTGTTGACAGATTTGGTACAGATTTAGCTTTCGATTACATTGGAGTCACCAGGTATACTGGGGAGATCTTCGTCAAAGAGTCTTTGACCCTGATTTCAAACAACGTCCTGGTGGTAAGCCATCTATTTGTTGAAATAAGGTTTTATAATAAAATGCCTTATACTCATCCCTTTTTCAATAACTCATTTAGCAAACAACAGTATTTTAGCCAAATTGAGAGCATTTGCAGATGATAAATGTTACTTAATCCTTTACCACACAATCCCAACTTTTAACAACCCTGGGAAAGGAGCCTTTTGAAAATATTGTGAGAAAAGGAGAAAATGCTGTTAACCAGCATTTTCTCCTTTTCCCAAAACAAATTTCATTTTTAAAGTCACTTTTATTTTGTTGTCTGCAAATGCTTTCAATTTCAACCAGTCTAAAATGTCGCTTGGTAAAGAGGTAACGCCTTACCAGACGACAAAATTTGAGACTTGTATAAGTTGAAAGCATTAGCGGGCAAAAATTGAATGTGTCTGAAAATAATGATTTGTTTTCTGAAAGGGCAGAAAAAGTTGTGCGAAAAGGAGGAAATGCTGATTAAGAGCATGTTAAAAGCCTGTTCCCTCAGGGCTAACTAAACATTGGATTGTGGGGAAAAGACTTAAAACGCTATGTTTCTTTTTTACAGGGTAGAAAATGTGAGGATAGGAGAAAGTGTACTGGTTAAGATGATTTTTCCTTCCCACAATGTTTTCAAAAGCCATCATCTCCAGAGTTGTTTAGTCAGGATTTGTAAAGTAAAGGGTCAAGAGTGCTTGCATAAAGGAAAGAGTGTAGGAGAACTTCCATTCAAAATAGTTATTTTTACCATATCAGTAGTTTTACATGTCCCAGGAACATGAATATGTTTGATTCTCTAAGTGTAATACAACCTGCAGACAGTATCTCAGTTTGAAGCAGATTACTGTAGAAAACCTTGCAGCAGTCAAGAGAAATCGCTCATAATGGACAGTCCTTCTCTCACAACAAAGTTTTCACATATATCCATGTAGAAAACTTTAAATACCACTAATATTTTATTATTCCTATTTGATAAGGACAATTTTGTCATTTGCAGCAAATTTGTTTCAGAGGGAAAAGAATTACACTTTAAATGTATCACTTTACAAAATAATTCATGGCAGTATTTTGATTACCTGAAAAAGACACTTTTTCAAAACATTCTGGGAAAGGAGAAAATGTTGGTAACCAGCATTTTCTCCTTTTCCCACAATGTTATTTACTCTCTCCCAAGACAGTTCTCATCCTTTGAGCCACATTTTAATTTGTCATCTGCAGATCCTTTCAATTTTGACGAGTCTAAAAGTTAGTCATCTAGTACAGAGTTAATGTTTTCAAGGATATCATATCTTTAACTTTCAGCTGGAAGTTGCCTTACAAGATAATGATCCAGAGAATCCAAGGTCATCGGCCAGGAATGCATTTGTAACAGTAAACATAATTAGAAATGACAATGCACCACAGTTCCCTGATCAGCCATGTGTCATTGAGCTGACACAGAACAACAACCAGGGCTTCCTTACACAAGTCACGGCTACAGATGCTGATAGTATTGTATGTACATATTGTGTGTAGATGTTTTTTACCTTTATACTTTTAAACATATGCAAATAAGCGGAGTGGGCCACTTGATCAATGTTTGTAATCTGGATTCAGTTCCTAATTGCAGAACCAGACAAGTGACAATGTCTTTGTATAAGGCAGAGGCCTGTAATGGAGTAACCATAGAAATACATGAATAATTGAGCTTCTATTTTGATTTGATTGAAATATTGTTGATTCCAATCCAAGACACAAATCATCTATTTACCCTGCTTTTCCTTTATAATCCATATCCAACTTCATTGAGTATTTTGCCTAAAATAATGCACAAATCAAATTTTTTTTTACTATGAGTAAAAATGAACTGTGTAAAGTATCCTTAATACTGTATAGGCAGATGCAATAATGATGTTGTGAATGATATTGATTACATCATAAGCATGATATTTACCCACAGCAAATGGTTGTCAAAGAAAGACAAATATGTCTCTGTTTTTAGTGGTTTAATACATAGGAAAACAAAGCGGGTTAACATGTTGAAATTATTAACAGATATTTAACATTTAGCCACAATTTTCACTGGCAATACTTTCATTCAATCATTGAGATAATTATGTAAAAAGAGTCCCAGTTGGTAGGTGCATACTTGTAAGGTCACATGACCAACTGAGAAATAAGAAAAAAATATATGGCACCCTGTAGGCATGTCAAAATCATTGCAAGTGACAGGATAAAAATCAATTCCCTGAAACTTCATTGAGATGTAGGTTATTTCTTGAGATCTATTTTTCTTTCCACAGAATACACCTTTTGGGCAGGTCCGTTACTCAATCATAGGTGATGGTGTTGCTACACAATTGTTTTCTATCAATGAAGTAACAGGCTCTATTAGTATTATTGGAGATCTTTCTCAGTTCAATACTGAACAGTACGCTGTAAGTATATTGTATAATTTCTAGTTAATAAGCCAGTTTTTCAGTTTTCATTTTATTAAGTTTAACAGCAAGATTTTAAACTAATATAAATTGCAAGCATTTGCAGACAACAAATTAATTTGTTTTTGAAAGGGTTTAAAACATTGTGAGAATAGGAGAAAGTGCTGGTTTCCAACATTTTCTCCTATCCCCACATGTTTCAAAGCCTTTCTTTCTCGTGGTTGCAAAAAACATGGCATTGTTTTATAGATATAAAGAATTTTTATGTAATACAAAGCCAGATGTTCTAATTTTTGCAGTGTCTAGTTATAAGGAGCATATTATATCTTGCTTTTGCATGATGTGATTCATTTTAAAGCATCTAGAAATAATAAACAAGGACTTAACCCATTTCTCTAAAAGGATAATATTTTCTGCTGTGGCCCCCCCCCCCCTCCAATATTAGACAGATTTTGACAATATTCAAAAAATCTATTGCTCTAAAAATCGAGCAGACATTGTAGAGCCAAGCTAAGACTACACATTCTCTATAGTCTGATCTTGATCTATAACATATACAAAATACAGTCAGCTCTTGATACACTTTGTATGAATATACAACTCCATTATTCCTAGCAGCCTTAGAGTTACTTCTGCTATATTCAGCCTGTGTGGAAACTAGTTTAAGTAATTTGAGGTTTGTTTCAGATCCGCATTGAGGCAAGAGATCTGGGAAGTCCAGCCAAGTATGACTACCTTGTATGCAGTGTGAGCGTACAGCAGAACTTCCAAGCTCCGTTCTTCATCAATCAGTCCTACACTGCCAATGTCATAGAGACCTTTACTCTCGGAAACACAATCTTGACAGTGACTGCAAGGGATAATGACCCATTGGTATGTAAAATGGGATGAGATTTTTGTCTTCCTTATAGAATTTTGGTATACGTGTGATACATGTACATGTAATTTTTAGTTGTACAGTCGAATGTCCATTGCTCGAACATCTATTCCTTGAAGTTTTCTGTACGTCAAAGAAAATTTAAAGTCCGGATTGAATTGCTCTATTTTTCTGTATAAAGTACTATCTGAATGTCGAAGTCCATATCCTGAAGTTTCTCAATATCACAAACCTAATTTCAGGTCCGAACTTCAATGGTCCAATTAATTGACACATCTATACTTCGAACACAATATAAAATATTCACACATTTTAATTGACTCTAATTATAAACTTAGGTGTTATACATGAAATGCCGGCTACAATGAAGGTTATGTTTTACGCACATTTTTGATCATTGACTTTTGTCAACTCGGGTGTTAACATGCCAATCATCTTGAGTTGCAGATAATTATCAATAATTGTTCAGTTAGAAATGTTTGGACTGAGATTTTTGTACCATACACTGTGATTTTGGTCGTGGCTATAGAAAGGCTGGGCATTTCAGTGTCGGCCAAAAATACAAATATCCTCAGGAATACCGCAAACAATGACTTGTCTATAGCTAGTGAAAGAAACCTGGTAAAGTCAGGGGGATAGCCAGAAACTTCGGCTGACAAAATGCTTTTAAATTTACAATTTTCAGAATTGTTCTTATAAATGGAATTAGGAAATATTAATAATAAACATGTGAATAAAAGAAAATAAACAATATGCATCCTTCACTCTTTAATTTTCAAAACAACGATCGGTTAACTATAGGGAACAATATCATGTACGGCCTGTGAGCGAAGTATAATGCGGTTACCTACTTCCGGTATCTGACGCACTCAACGGAAGAATCTCTGCATGTCGAACCTTCCATACCTCGAACTTTTTTCGGTAGTCCCCCGAACTTAGTCTTAAACTTTGCATTTAGCATAGAGAACATGGGCCATGCTCTGTGAAAAGGGGACTTAATGGATCTGTGAAAAGCATCGACCCAGGTCAGCCTGTGCAGTCTGTGCAGGCTGACGTAGGCTGAAACTTTTGGCTATTGGTCAATTTTCTGTATGTCCAGGGACCAGTCTACCTCATGAATAAGTGTTGTTTAAAAAAAAGTGGCTATTATGGATCCATACTTTTGTGATGACTTAATTGGTATAATGCATTAAGCCCCCTTTTTACAGAGCATTGCACATGTTTTATGCCCATCTTCCAGTTTTTAATGACGGCCAACAGGTATCTTACTTTTTCACATATTGGCTTGATTGTGAATGATCAGTGTCGGTATTCACCAACCATTCTAAAGAATATTCTTAGTCTTATTCTCCAAAATTTTCCAAATTTGAAAGTAACTCACCTTCTGATTGGATGAACCAAATGCTTTAGCGAATCAGAAGGTGTGTTATTTTCAAATTTGGAAAATCTTGGAGAATAAGTCTGAGAAGGTTCTGAAGAATGGTTGGTGAATAAGGGCCCAGAAGATGCTGTGTCAATTCCTAATGGTAAAGTCTCATACCATTCTCTATGGCAAGGCTCTAATGGTCTTCAGGCTTGTGTTGGTAAAACCCAGGAAAGACCAGAATAAGTTAACTGTCAGTGATATTACGGAAAAATTGTTGATAGGGTTGTAAAATACCATTCAAATAGGCAAATTACTCTTCAACTAAACTTGTAACAAACAACAAAATTTTAGACTAGTCCAAATTTGTTATCAGCAATGTTTTGAAAAGACTCTTTCTACTAAAACATTGCTTTGTTTCCAAAAGGGTTACATTTTTCAACAGATCTGTTTTTTATTTAAATCAACAGTCACCCCACAATCTTGTGAGATACCAGCTTACAAGAGATCCTGAAGATCTAGAATGTTTCCTGCTGAATGAAGTTTCTGGAGTGTTGTCACTTAGAAGATCCCTGCTATATGACCCTTGTAGATCATCAGTGTTCTTTGTAAGTATTTTGTTTCTATGATTTTCTTTTCAGGAGAGAGAAGAATTTTCAAGGCTGTGCATTTTTGCGTTAGGTTTAACCCAATGCCATACAAATATTAGCTTTCAAGGAAAAGTGGAAATCACTTATGAAAAGAAATTGCTCCTTGTCCTGTATTAAATAATATTAAACAGTACTGGCTTTAGAGAGAGTCAAGATAATAATTTTTCTTGGTCATAATGCTCTTTTTTGAATTATTTCTTCATTTTAAGAATATTTTCTTTAGTTTTTAGCATCAAAGGCAAATTTTTATGATGAAGATTACATCATAATCTTGTCTTTACCAGATGACAGAACTTGAGACTTGTCCAAACCGAAAAAAACTGAAGACAACAAATTAAATGTGGCTCAGTGGATGGATTTTCTTTAAACAGGGTAGAAAACTGGGGGAAATAGAGAAGATGCTGGTTACCAGCATTTTCTCCATTCCTGCAGTCAAGTTTTTTAAAACATTTTTTTGCCCTGGTTGGCTAAAACTTGGGATAATGACGTAAAAGGTTAAAGAGTTAACTTTACAAATTTGTTACAGATGAGAGCTCAAGCCTATGATCTTGGTAACCCACAACTGTTTGGTGCTGAAGTCAACATCACTGTTTTTGTGACCAGAAACAATAATCCACCATTCTTCATTAACCCTCCATACTTTAGAACATTGAATGAGACTGTGCTACCGGGAATATCCGTGTATCAGACCTCAGCTGGTGACCTAGATAATCAGGTAAATAGGAAAACTTGATCCCTTATGTATTGTATTAAGGTAATAGTGTGTCACCTGGAAAGGGTTAAACCAAAAAGGCTCCTCTGTAGAATAAATCTTAAATAAATCCTATAAACAACAAAGGACATTCCTAAATAGTCATACACTTTCATACCAAAATTCATAATACTGGTTCTGTTGTTTTGCAATTTTTTTTTTACGTTTATACATGTGGCACAATATGGACCTTTAAGTGCACAATGCTAGTGCATAAAGCATACTAGTAATTGTCTTAATGAGTTGTAAAAATTCAGGATTGTGTTGTGAAAGAGAAGTAAGTGAGAAAAAGAGGGCCGTTATGATTTCAATGATTACGATGTAAATGGCTGGATACCCATTAAGTCTTCCAGCAGTACTCCTGCACAGTTAATTGGTAGAGCACCAAAAATCTCATGTGGGACATAGGACACAGATATGACAGTTTTCTAGCTCTTTGAGGGCAAAATTAACCAGACATTTTCAGTCTAGAAATAATACCTATATAAATGTAATTTCAAGATTGCTTTTGTCTAGAATGTCTCAGCAAAGTAGACAGTGTAGATCAAAGATCAGACAGCAGTCTGATCCTTATCTAGATTAGGCGTATAAGCAACTAAAGTTGTGAAAGGCCCTCTAAAGTTGAGCTGTTTTGGCCAGGTTCGGTGAAGGTTAGGCTGTATTGTCTTTGCAGTCTCACCTAGATCTACATTGTAAGACCAGCCATCTGTTAGGCTGGGACAAAATGTCTTTGCTAATCATATGGATGATTTTGGAATTCAAAATAGGAATGAAGTCTAGAATAGTTTCTAAAAACTGCCTTAGAAAGGCCCTGGCTGAAATAATTACAAAATTGGTATTGTTAGCTGGGCAGAAGGTGTAAACACAGTGAAACCTGCTTTAGGGGTCATTCAGCAAGCACTCTGTAGTAAGCAAGTATTTCATTGAGTTCTCGAAGAAGGCATATATGTTGAAATGTATCTGTACTAATTAAATAAGCAAGCACATTATGAGTGTACCTTTGGTGTTTGCTCAATGCAGGTTTGACCATATCAGATTAATTATGAATTCAACCTATATTGAAACTTCTTTGTTTACAGCCTCCATTCAACACTTTGACATATTCCATTATTGGTGATGACACAGCTCCATCTTACTTTGCTGTCAATAGTACAACTGGACTGGTTACTCTCATCAATCGTGTGGAAACAGATACACTGTCAACATACAGGGTTTGTACCACTTTATTCATTACCACAGTCCAAAAATATAGATTTGTACGAATTGAAAGTATTTCGGCTGACAAATTATATGTTGCCCAAAAGACGGTATTTGTCTTTGAAAGGGTAGAAAGCATGCTGAGAAAAGGAGAAAATGCTGGTCTGTTATTCTCTATCTTTCTCCTTTGTACATTCAAGCTTTGATTTTAAATTAAATTTTTCTATGAAAAATTTGCCAAGCCCCTGTAGCTCAGTCGGTAGCGTACAGGACTTGAGAACAGGAGGTCGCTGGTTCGATCCCCGGCCTGGCCAATTTCTTTCCGAGGATTGATGATAGTTATTGCGACAGGATTCATTCCTATCTCACAGCTGATCATTGTTTTGACGATGGTTATGTGGGAAAGCAGCCAGTGGCTTGGAAAGAATATTGTGCAATGTACTGGTAAAAGAAATTCCAGGAAAGCATGGATGGGTGCACTGGCCACCGCAATATAACTGAAATAATGTTGAAAACGGCGTTAAACACCATACAATAATTCTATGAAAAATTAAAGAAACTTAAATTTTTAGCACAAACACAGTTAAGAATAAACTCAAGTTTTATATACACAGCCCATGCAGAACCATAGTCTTTATATCGGTCAGCAATTAGTAAGTCAATTACTATGCAGTGATATGAATTTAAGTAAGGAGGGGGAAAGTCATTTTTCTGTCCACAACATTTTGCTCAAAGTATCTGAAGTATAAGACTTCGACCAGCTGCCAAGGTGTCTGAAGTTGTTGTTCCCTGAAAAACCATCATCAGTCTTGCTAGACATTTATAAAAAAGTTTGGTAAACTTTATAGGATACCTCAAAAGTAAACCTTTTATCAACCAGTACCATGTTTTAAGGACCTATGGGCAACAGGCCTATAAAAACATGATGGGAAAAAGATGAAATGCTGGTAACCATTTTTTAAGCTACAACTGAAATTGTTTATCTACAAATTATTGCTTTCAATTTGGACAAGTCTGAAATTCTGTCATGTGGTAATGAGTTTAGTCCCAGACAATCATTACATGTATGTCCTAAAATAAGTCCAAAGAATGTTGAAAATTTGAGTAAATCTAAATCATAACCATCTGTATACTGAAGATGTCATTTTCCTTTCAAAAAAATCCTATCAATACAATCAAATCAAATCAAGGATCCAATCAAAAAAAAATGTTTCCTGACTTTCATTAGGAAACTTCTTACACTTGATATTGGTGTTTTTGTAATTTATCGCCTTATATGCACTGTAACTTGTACTTCAATGAAGCATATTACACAATTGCTTGAGATGAGACATATTAGGACAAACTGATATGTTTTCTTTACAGAAAGGAGAAATTTCAATAAAGCAAATATTAATGTTTATTCCTGATTTATTTCTGCAGGTTCGACTTCAGGTGAACGATGGTGGATTACCTTCGTTATCAAGCACAGCTACACTCACAGTGTCTGTTGTCAGGAACCTCTTTAGTCCCGTCTTTAACCCAACAAACTATGAAGTAACAATTTTCGATGATCAGATACTCGGTGAAGAAATCATTCAAGTGTTTGCAACAGATGCTGATACAAGAAATCCACATAATGTTGTTCGATATGAGGCAGTTCAGGTCAATTCTGGAAACGCATTGACCTATTTTGCAATTCGTGACACAGATGGTGTGGTGTATGCACGACGATCACTGCGGCTAGATAACTTCAACCAGAACACCTATGTTGTATGTAAATTTGAATGTTTCTTATTGTTATGAAGTACTCTATAACTGTAGAATTTTTCTTTTGTAACAATCTTACACTGTAGAATTTTCCCCCAATTGATGGGCTATGATTTGAACTTCAGGTTCAGTTAAAGTGCTATGAGTAGCTTGGAAAGAGTTATGTTCATCTTCAACACATTACCAAACAACGAAACTTTGGACTTGTCCAAATCCAATGAATGTGGATCAGGTTGTGAAAATTGTCTTTGAGAGGGGAGAATACATTGTAGGAAAAGAAAATGCTGGTTTCCAGCATTTTTCCCTTTTTCCATGGTGTTTTTAAAAGGCATCCATCTTTAAGGACATCAGAAATTAAAAGTATATGCTGAACGATTAAAGAAATAACAGAAATGTACAGATAGATACACTGGTCTAGTTGAAAGGATTTTGATGCTAATAATGTTTCTCAAGACAGGTCTGTAACAGAAAATACTTAATGATTTGTTGGAATGATTGCAGTCAAGTAACCAAGGTTGTATATATATATGTTGTTCATCTAGAACCAAAGTTACTTTTTCCTCCTTAACTTTTGTATAGGATAGAAGAATTTTGTGATGGATTGGTGGAAAGTCAGTATTTAATATGATCTTTTTCTTTTCTTGCAGATGTCTGTCAGGGCTTATGATCTGGGATCGCCACAACGCTTTGGTGTAAATCAGGCAACTGTTACCATTAATGTCATCAGAAACCAGAACTGTCCTATATTTGATAATCTGCCCAACGTGATAACAATTCCAAGAAATCAAGGATTGAACACAAGAATTTTCGATGTGAATGCCACAGATGCTGATCCTGCAGTGAGTTATTCAAAAAAATAATATTTGTAGACATAATTTAGTCATTCTACATGCAAAATGTATCACTTCATGTCATTCTGTGTGCCTGACATGGGAGGAAATTTTTTGCCATCTTTTCATTTTTTGCCAATTTTTGTGCATGCCAAGGATTATTTTACTCATCACGTAGCCTATTTTCAACAAAATGGGTCTGTATTATGTGATGTCTTGGTTTAATGCATTAAAAAGATGTGTTTCTAATTCCCTTTTCCCCAGAGAGCTGCTCATTCAGATGTTTTCAAGACCTTGGCCTTAGCTTTAAAAAAATCTTTATTTCAAGCTCATTTAAGTTTCATTTGGCCTGCTCAAATTCATAGTTTGATTAAAGTTCCAGAAAATAAGAAAATTTGAAATTGACTTTAACGGTTTGATAATTTTCTTACAAAACTAATTTCAGGGACGTTACAGCACAATACAGTACAGTCTGATTGGTGATGACAATGCCAACATCTTGTTTAGCATTGAGCCAACAACTGGTTTTATCTTCCGATCCTCAAACAATGGCATTTTCAATGATGATGGAATCCAGTATAGTGTAAGTTACTTGTACCTTTATTTGCAGATAGTGATACATGTCTAGCTCACTTGAGCACAAAGTGCTCAAGGTGAGCTTTTGTGATCGTGCTGTGTCCCACGTCCGTCATGCGTCGTCCGTTTTGCATCATCTGTTGTGCGTCGTACAGGCTTCAACAGTTACCTTGTGTGCACTCTAGAGGCTACATTTTCAGTCAGATACTTATGTTTGTAGAGTAAGCCTATAACTTTTTAACGCGATTATGAAGTTGCACGATTTTTTACACAGAACTTGCGTAATCATTTGTCTCTCGAACGGTGTCAAGGTATGCGGCACACGAGGTCCACGTGCGCGCTGCGCTGGGTATTTTCAACACATGGTTTTATACACTATAGAAAAATATAGCGTTCAATATGGATGGAAAAATCTCTGAACAGAGGGTATATTGTAAGATTCGAGCACAGCTCGGGGTTTCCGCCAACAGAAATTCATGCTGATTTGCAAAAAGTTTATGGGAATGGTGCTTTAAAATATGCTACAGTTTGCAAGTGGGTACGTCGTTTTAATGATGGTCAGGAGTCAATTGAAAATGACCCTCGGGTGGGTAGGCCGGTTTCCGTTTTGACGGAAAAGAACGTTGCTACTGTGAAAACGTTAATTGAGGAAGACGCACGTTATACCGTGCAAGAGATAGAAGAATTAAGTGGCATTCATTCGTCAAGTGTTTTGAAGATCTTACGTGAACGACTTGGGCTACGTAAGATCTGCACGCGCTGGGTGCCCCATTTGCTCACTGACGAGCAGAAACAAAGTCGGGTTAGACTTGCATCGCAAGTTACAGAAAAATATGATAAATGTGACCCACGTCGTTTGGAAGAGATAGTTACAGGTGATGAAACCTGGATCTATCATTTTCAATCCGATTCTAAGGCTAAAAATAAGGTTTGGGTTTCATCCGAGGGCGACAGACCTGTCATTGCGCGCCGTTGCAAAACATCAAATCGCATGTTGTATGCGATATTCTTTGATTCGAAAGGTCCAGTCCTTCAAATTCCAGTCCCGAAAGGTAGTTCTGTCACTGGAAAGTTTTACAGAGAAAGTGTTCTTACTCAACTTGTTGATTTCTATCAGAAACGCAGACCGCGGACAGGTGTCCGCGGCATCAAATTACTCCATGATAACGCACCGGCCCATAAATCCGCTACGGTACAGGAATATTTGAAAGAATCTGGGCTCGATGTCTTAGATCATCCCCCATACAGCCCTGACCTGTCCCCCTGTGACTTTTGGTTGTTCCCAAGACTGAAGGAAATGCTGGCAGGGCACCGTTTTGAATCCCGTTGTGGTATAGGCAGTGCGGTCTACCAGTGTCTGCAACATATACCTAAAGAGGACTACTGGGGGGCGTTCCGGAAATGGGTAGATCGGTGTAAAATGTGTGTGGAGGCAGACGGGGCATATTTCGAAGGTCTTAGATAAATAAAATTTTGATATTTCAAGCGGTTTTAAAAAGACCGCCCTACTCTACGAACTTAAAAAGTGTCCCTCGTATGAAACTAGGTCAGAGTGTCTGTCTTGATAATATCTTGGACAAGTTTGAAATTGGGTCATGTCAGGTCAAAAAGTAGGTCACTGGGCTAAATCATAGAAAAACCTTGAGGCCATATTTTCAGCCTTATACCCTTGAATTATGATCAGAATGTTTGTCTTGATAATATCTTGGACAAGATTGAAACTGGGTCATGTCAGGTCAAAAAGTAGGTCACTGGGCCAAATCTTAGAAAAACCTTGTGTGCTCTCTAAAGGCCACATTTTCAGCCTGAAACTTAGGAAACTTGGTCAGAATGTTTGTCTTAATGATGTCTCGGACAAGTTCGAAATTTTATCATGTCAGGTAAAAAAGTAGGTCACTGTGCTACATCATAAAAAAACCTTGTGTGCACTCTAGAGGCCATATTTTGACCCTGATACTCTTGAAACTTGGTAAGAATGTTTGTCTTGATGATATCTTGGACAGTTTCAAAATTGGATAATGTCTTGTCATAAAGTAGGTCACTTGGCCAAATCTAAGAATAACCTTGTGTGCACTCTAGAGGCCTCATTTTCAGCCTGAGACTCATGAAAGTTGGGTAGAATGTTTGTCTTGATAATATCTGGGACAAGTTTGAAATTGGGTCATGTCTTGTCAAAAAATAGGTCACTGGACTAAATCTTGTAAAAACCTTGTTTGCACTCTAGAGGCCACATTTATAGTCGGATACTCATGAAACTAGGTCAGATTGTCTGTCTTGATGATATCTCAGACAAGTTTGAAATTGGGTCATGTTGGATGAAAAAGTAGGTCAATGGGCCAAATTTTAGGAAAAGTGTGGGTGCTCCATAGAGGCCACATTTTGGTCAGAATGTTTATCTTGTTTATATATCAGACAAGTTTGAAAGTGGGTCATGTCTGGGCAAAAAGTAGGTCACATGGTAATATCTTTGATAAATCTTGTGTGCACTCTGGAGGCCACTCTTTCTGCCAGATTCTCACGAAACATGGTCAGAATGTTTGCCTTGATGATATCTTGGACAAGTTTCAAATTGGGTCACATCTGGTTAAAAAGTAGGTCAGTAGACCAAATAATAGAAAAACCTTACATGCACCATAGAGGCCACATTTTCAGTCTGATACTCATGAAACTTAAGTCACATTGGTTCAAAAAGAAGGTCACTTACACTCATGTGTTTTACATCATTGAAACCAGGATCTCTTCAGCTTTATCAACTGTAGATGACTTTCCTCAGGTGAGCGCTTTAGGGCCAATAGCCCTCTTGTTAGAAAGAATTAAGCTGTCATAAATGGTCCTAACTCAATACCTTTTGATGTCGGTACATACAGTCTGTTCTAGTAGCAATCTGTGATGTGACATCAATATTGTTGAAAGCGGATAAAAACAACATTCAAGCAAATGAATTACATATACATATTTACTGTATTGATTATTTTTGGTTAACAGCTCAGAGTGAGGGCAGTGGATGGAGCTAGTGATGGAGTCTGTGCAACAGACTCTGTCTTGACAGTAAATGTGGAGAGGAACGAATTTACCCCGGTCTGGTTCCCAACTGCCAATTACCAGACAACCATCTTGGAGACCCAGAATGTTGCTGTCCCAGTCTTCACTGTCACAGCACAGGACAGTGATACTCAGGTTAGATTTTCACGGTTTTTTGAATTTCTGGAAATGATAAAAGAATTGATTAATGACTATTTGTTGTCATTACAACATTGTTTTGTTTTTACAATGTTTTTTTTTTTTCATCTGAACTAAAATGAGTTAAAGACAGAAGATAGTGAGGAATGAACAATTTTTCAGTTTGCAATGATGTTTCAGGAACGTTTGTTTTACCATTTTTAACTTGCATGAGGATCATTTATGGCTTTGCTTACCACTGGATTTGTAATGAGGGAGTTCTCACTGATTCATAGTGGTTTTGCTTGTCAGGTAGGAGTTTCCTTAACTCTTTCATTACTAATTCCGGAAATTCTGTTCTTTTTCTGAGTTCTAAAAATAGATTTCCACTTCTATTGAAAACGACTTTGTCATAGTTTAAAAAAAAGAGTAGCTGACAGTGTAGATCAAGATCAGACTGCACGTTCTGTGCAGTCTGATCTTGATCTACGCTGTCCGCAAAAGGTAATCAAGTTGTCATTAGTAGTGAAAGAGTTAACCCTTTAACAGATGACAAAAGTTTGGACTTGCCCATTTTGATAGCATTTGCTGAAGAGAAATGTGATTCAAGTGAAAGAATTTGTCATGAAATGAATAGTTAACATTGTGGAAAAAGGAGAAAATGCTGAATACCAGCATTTCTCCCTTTCCCACATTGTTTTCAAAAGTCCTCTTATTCAGAGTTGCTGAAAACTTTAGAATGTTTGGTAATTGTTTAAGCAAGGCACTCAAGAGTCTTGTCCTAGTACTGTTGAGACCCAGGGAAACATGAGTGTGTGACCTTCTGCTGTTTTGTGAGTGAAATTCGGAGGAATGTATCACTAATCCTTTGCCACACAATCCCAAGTTTTAACAACTGTGAAAAAGGAAGCTTCTGAAAACAAGCCCTATCAAGAACAGAAATCATCATTTGAGCCACATTTCATTAAATTTGTTATCTGTAAATGCTTTCATTTTGGTAGAGCGCAAAATTTCGTCATTTGTTAAACCATTGAACCAGACAAACATCATTCATAAATTTTTATCAGATAGTTCAGAGTTTGACAAGGGAAAAATATTATGTATTTGATGATAATTTCTCTTTCCAGACACCAAACAACATTGTCACCTATACAATTGCACCATTTTCGGCCAATCAGGAGTTGTTTTACATCAATCCAAATGATGGACGTGTCTATCTCAGAACAAGTATAATTGGAAACAATATCAACCAATACATTGTAAGTAGACAAAGTTTACTAACTTTTATCAATACATATATTTCCCAGTAAGAATGACTTATTGTCCACAAAAGTGGATGCATATAAACTCATATGAACTGTAGATTGATGCAACTTTTTTGCAACCTTTTGGTTAAGAGCTGTAGAAAGCATTGTGGAAACAGAAGAATTTGCTTGTCACAAGCAACTACTTGCTTTTTCTGATTGTTTTTGATACTGTTGAAAAACAGTATTTTTGGTAGCCATTTTCTTGCAACATGACTGTGTTCTATTTTTAAATTTTTATAGTAGTTATAGGGTAGGTCTAAAAATACCTTTTATAGTACAGCATTATTGCCAATGCTTATTGTTAGAATTAGACACTTTGTGTCAGTTGTCGGTGCACTAGAAGTAGATAAATGCTAAAAAGAAAAGCTTTACTGAGAACAGGAAAGACCCTAAAAATATGGTTGTTACGCTAAGTATTTGATATAGAAACATCAGGAATATGCGAATTAAATCTGAATGATTTATTAATATTTTAACCTTTTACCACATAATCCTGTGTTTAAGATCAAGGATGGCTTTTGAAAACATTGTGGGAAAAGGGAAAAATGTTGATGACCAGCATTTTTCCCTTTTACCACAATTTTTTCTATTGTGATCATGCTGTGTCCAGCATCAGGCATCTGGTGTCTGTTGTGCTACATTTGCCTTGTGTGCACTCTAGAGGCTACATTTTCAGTCAGATACTCTTGAAGCTTTGTCAGAATGTTTTTCTTGATAAATTCTGGGACAAGTTCAAAATTAGGTCATGTCAGGTCAAAAACTAGGTCACTGGGCTAAATCATAGAAAAACCTTGTATGCACTCTAGAAGCCACACTTTCAGCCTGATACTCTTGAAACTTGGTCAGAATGTTTGTCTTGATAATATCTTGGATAGGTTACTTGGCCAAATCTTAGAAAAACCTTGTTTGCACCCTAGAGGCACATTTTGTGTCTGAAACTCAGGGAAAGTAGTTAGAATGTTTGTTTTGATGATATGTCATACAAGTTTGAAATTGGATCATGCCAGATCAAAAAAAGGTCACTAGGCTAAATCCTAGAAAAACCTTGTTTGCACTCCAGAGGCCACATTTTTAGCCCGATACTCATGAAACTTAGTCAGATTGTCTTTCTTGATGATATTTCAGACAAGTTGGAGAGTAGGTCATGTTGGGACAAAAAGTAGGTCACTGGACTAAACCTTAGAGAAAACCTTGTTTGCACTCTAAAGGCCACATTTTTAGCCTAATACTCATGAATCTAGATCAGATTGTATTTCTTGATGATATCTTGGACAAGTTTAATTTTGGGTCATGTCTGGTGAAAAAGTAGGTCACAGGGCCAAATCTTAGAAAAACCTTGTGTGCACCATAGAGGCCAAATTTTATACTCATGAAGATTGGTCAGAATGTTCATCTTGTTGATATCTCAGAAAAGTTTAATTGGGTCATGTTCATTCAAAAAGTAGGTCACAGGGTCATATCTCCGGAAAACCTTGGTTGCACTCTAGAGGCCACATTTTCAGCCTGATACTCTTCATCTTCGCAAGCCAAGGTGACGATCACTACGTTGATCTTACCCCTTGGCTGATCGAGTCGAAATTTGTTAGCACGGCAACACGGCAACACGCCACCTACTGGATTTTGATAGTTATCACCCCTAGATTTATGTCATCGAAAACCAATCAAGCATCACGTAACACAACTCTTTTAGCATTTCGTTCACTTTGGCCAAAGGCCTTTTTACCTTTCTAGGTGTTGGGCTATGATCTGTTAAGGGCTTCGGTGTTGTTGTTTTAACGGGGGTCCTTGACAATTGACCACTTGGGTTTGGTCCAATTGTAGTTTGTTCAGCATGCTTTCTCCATAATTCACCAATAATTGCTTTTCAGACCACAAACTTGACAGACGATTTATCGAGTCAAAATCTATTTTCGAAATCTTGTTAAGTTTCGCGATGTATCCTAAAGCTTCATTTATTTAATTTGTGACAGTGAATGTTAAAGAAAATATTCCTCATCTGTATTTTTTTGGTCATAACTCCCAGCATATCCGACAACTTTCTCCTGTGGTCATTTTTATTTACGTTATGCTGATGTTGGATTGTAAATGTAAAGTCCTATTTGATTGGTGCTTTCAGTCCTGACTGCAACAAATAATTAAACGTATCACGAGGTAAGGTCCACGTAGTGATCGTCACCTTGGCTTGCGAAGATGGATACTCTTGAAACCTAGTCAGAATGTTTGTCTCAATATCTTAGATACAATCCAAATACCGGTAGGTTTATGTCAGGTCAAAAAGTAGGTCACTGGGCCAAACCTTAGAAAAACATTGTGTACACTCTAGAAGACACATTTTCATCCTGAAACGCATGAAAATTCGTTAGAAAATTTGTCTTGATGATATCTTACACAAATATTAGAAAAACTTTGTGAGCACTTTAGAGGCCGCCAAGCCCCCCATAGCTCAGTCGTTAGCGTACAGGACTTGAGAACGGGAGGTCGCTGGTTAGATCCCCGGCTTGGCCAATTTCTTTCCGAGGATTGATGATAGTCATCGTGACAGGATTCATTCCTCTCTCACCGCTGACCATTGTTTTGACAATGGTTATGTTGGAAAGCAGCCAGTCACTTGGAAAGAATATTGCGCGGAGTACTGAGAAATGAAACTCCAGGAAAGCATGGATAGGTGCACTGGCCGCCGTGATATAACTGAAATAATGTTGAAAATAGCGTTAAACACCATACAATCAATCAATCAATCAATCAACTTTAGAGGCCACATTTTCAGCCTGATACTCATGAAACTTGGTCATTATGTTTGTCTAAATGATATCTTGGACACGTTTTAAATTTGGTCACATTGGTTCTAAAAGTAGGTCACTTACACTCATGTTTTACATCATTAAAACCAGGATCTCTTCAGCTATATGAACTGTAGATAACTTTATTTAGGTGAGCGCTTTAGGGCCAATGGCCCTCTTGTTCCACAACTTTTTCTACCCTGTCAGTGACATATATCATTACTTACCCACATCTGCTGCGTCATCTGCAAAGGTTTTCAATTTGGAAAGTCAAAAATAGTGTAAAGACTTAACCCTTTACTCCACAAATTCCTGAGTTTTAATGACCCTGAGGAAGAAAGCTTTCAAAAACGTTGTGGTAAAAGGAAGAAATACTGGTGACCTGCATTTCTCCTCTTTCCACAATTATTTCTACCCTGTCAGTGACAAAAAAATATATCATCACTTGAACCACATCTGCTTTGTTGCCTGTAAAGGTTTTCAGTTCAGATAGTCTAAAATATTATTGTTTTGGAAAAAAGATAAAAGGATGTGTTTAATGTCATGTGATTGACAGTAGTGTAAAGGTAGAATGTTGGCCTCTAACTTAAAAGGTTATTGGTTTGGATCTGATGATGAGTAGTACCAAACTTTGGAAGTACTGCCTACCCACATCATTCACAGTGAGAATACTGGTAAAGTGTTTCCAAGAAGCAGGAAGCAATCATCTTGGGTGATTTATTTGAGTTGGGAGAACTTGTTTCACAGTCAATGTAAAATGAATAAGTAAACTAAATTTAAAATGTTAATATGCTCTGAATTTCTTTTTTATAGGTAATGACTAAAGTGTCATTTATTTTATATATATGTGTTTGGTTTTTTTTAGCTATCATTGATTGCAACAGATGGAGGGTTCCCAGCAAGATCCAGTAACGCAACACTGATTGTCAATGTACTGAGGAACCAACAGCCCCCAGTATTCCAGGATGAACCCTATTCAACCATTATCAGTAGAGACCAGCAAACAAATTTTAACATTTTTACTGTTACTGCAACTGATGCAGATGCACAGGTAGCTATGAATGGTCTCTTTTTGTAACCCTTTACCAAGAAATCACAAATTTTAACAACCCTGAGGTAGAAGACTTTCAGAAAAAATTTGGGAAAAGGAGAAATTGCCGGTAACTAGAATTTTCTCCTTTCCCCAAAATGTTTTCGACCTTTTCTACTATAAATTCTATCGTTTTAGCCACATTTAATTTGTTGTCTGCAAATGCTTTCAATATCCATGGACAAGTCATACATTTTTTTTATCTTTTGAGTTAATCGAGTATAAAGAGGTTTAACCCATAAGGTTACAACATGACGTTTACACCTTTCCTGGATGCATTTTTAAAATTTTGTAGGAAAAGGAGAGATTACTTGTAATGAGCAATTTCTCCTACTTTCACAATGTTTTCCATGCAATGAAAAAAAGTCTTGTCCTTTCTTAGCAATATTTCTTATTTGTCAGTATGCCCAAAAATTACCTATACAATGATTGGCTGATACACAAATTACTAGACATATGAATCAACATTTTTTTAAACTCTTAACGACAAAATTTTTCTTGTCAAAATTTAAAGTTTCTGGTTGTGATATTAGATGAGGCTCAAATAATAGAATTTGTCTTTAAAATGGCAAAAAACATAGATTGTAAAGGAGCATATGATGGTTACCAGCATTTCCTCTTTTCCCACAATGTTTTCAGAGGCCATAGTTTTCAGGGATGTGAAAACTGGGAATTCATTGGTAGAGAATAAAATGTGAAAAGAAATTCATTGCAAATTCATGATTATTTGGCCAAAACATTTAAACACATCAATTTTGTTGAAATATAGTCACTCCTTACATGTCCATAGTTATTCTGTTTGCTAGTTCTGGAATTCAGATTTACAATTAAAATAAGATCAGGTGGTAAATACAAATGTATATTATTATTGCATGTTGAACATGTAAACATGGAGGATTTGACATAACGATCCTCTACCAAGTTTTGACAGCCCCAAAGAAAAAAAACTTCAAAAAATATTGTGGACAAAGGAGAAAATGCTTCCAACCAGCATTTTCTCCTTTTTCCTTTATGTATTTTTCCTTCTAAAACCAGATTTCAGTTTTTGAATCACATTTGATTTGTCATCAGCAAATGCTTTCAGTTTGGGCAAATCAAAAATTCTGTTGTTTGGTTAAAAAAGAATTAAATAGCAATATGTAGACTCATGTAAACCATAAAATCAGCAATGATGAAGACCACGTATATGTCAATGTGTTGACCTAAAAAAACACATTATTACCAATTTATTTTATCTTTTTAAAAATTTCAGGCTCCCTTCAACACCTTAGAGTTTGACATCATAGGGGATGATGCTGCTCCAAGTTATTTCAGTATTGATGCAGCAACTGGCAGCATCTTCCTGAGAAATTCCATTTCAACAGATTCTTCTGATGTTTACTATGTGCGTGTCCGAGTTCAAGATGGTGGTAATCCAAGATTGTCAGACATTACACAGGTCCTTGTATTTGTGAATCGTAACTTATTTGCTCCAGTATTTGTACCACAGCAATACTCTGCCACCATTTTAGACACACAGCCTGTTGGACTAGAGATCCTTAGAATCACAGCAACTGATCAAGATTCAACACAACCACACAATGTTGTACGTTATGAACTTCGTGGAGATGCCCTTGACCTTCAGTACTTTATGGTTGATGATGTTACTGGAAGTGTGATGCTGCGCCAATCTGTATATGAAAACCAAGTGAATACACAGTTGAATTCATTTTCATTCCAAGGATATGCATATGACCTTGGAACACCAACAAGAAGGAACTCTACAATTTTGGCAAACATCTTTATTAATGTCATCAGGAATAACTTCCCTCCAGTGTTTATCAATGAGCCCTACAGTACTCAGATTCCGGAGTCCCAGCAAGCCTTTACATCTGTCTATAGAGTTATGGCTACAGATGCAGACACAACTGATCCCTTCAACCGAGTCACTTACGATTTGATTGGAGATGATGGTACACCAAGCTACTTTACAATTAATGACACAACAGGCATAATTAGCCTTAGACCTAACACAAACCTAGAGTTTGATGACACTGTTTTGTTCATTGCAAGAGTGAGAGCCTCAGATGGAGGATTCCCATCCCGCACAGATACAGCTACTGTTAGCATTTCTGTCCTCCGAAACTTGTTCTCACCACAATTTAATCACACAGGAAACATACAGGTCACCATTCCAGAAACTTCTCCAATTGGAACCCTCATTTTCGACCTGAATGCTTTTGATAATGACAGGGATCCACCAGAAAACACGGTCACATACCAAATTAGCTCTTTCACCAATTCTGGATTTTTCCTGATTAATCCAACAACGGGTGTTATCACACTATTACAGTCTGTACTGAATACTGGTCAAGACTTCTACAGAATATCAGTTACAGCACAAGATGGAGGTACTCCTATGCGGTCTGCAACAATATTTGTTGATGTTACGGTTCTTCGTGAAACAGGTACTCTTCGGTTTTCACTACCAAGTTATGAAACAGCTATAGCTGAGACTCGTCCAGTTGATGATGTTATCATCCAAACAGTAGCTAGCCCAGGACCAGCAACCTACAGCATTATCAGCCCAGAGCCAGGCATTACTTATTTCTCTATCAATAGTGTGACAGGGGCAATAACCGTGAGACAGGATCTGAGGACCGATCCATCATACCTTACATTCTACAGGTTGTTAATTTGTTTGAATTGGGTTTTTTACGGCTTTCAATTGAATTTTAGTTACACAGTTTTTAACTTGTTAAAATTAACTGTTTACCACTAAATCGTGAGCAAGACAGCTATTAAAAACATTGTGGGAAAAGGAGAAAATGCTGGTAATCAGCATTTTCTCCTTTTCCCACAGTGTTTTCTAGTCTTTCTAATAAAACTCCCATCTTTTGTGCCACATTCAATTTGTTGTCTGCAATGGCTTTGAATTTGAACCAGTCTAAAATTTTGTTGCTTGGAAAGAGTTAAGGGTACCTGAAATTATGAACTAAATTGTCAAACAATTGCAATTAGCATCTTTTCATAAACATAAAGAAAAAGATAGTACTGCTTGTACAGTGCAATTTTTGAGTTTGCTTAGATACTTTTAGTCTTTCCAACTAATTCAACAATTTTTTCATGACAACAGTTGTTAATCGTTTCAACTTTAACATCACACTGTCTCTTCAACTACACTCTTTACCAAAAGACAGAATTTTAAATTCAAAGCATTTGCGGGTGAAAAAATAAATTTGACTAAAAGATTGAAATTTGATTGGGAAGGGTAGAAAAAATTGTGGGAAAAGGAGAAAATGCTGGTCACCAGCATTTTCTCCTTTTCCCACGTTTTCAAAAGACATTTTCTTGAAGGTCATTAAAAGTGGTGATTGTCTGGTAAAGGGTTAACTCTTTTTTCTCTACATCTGACTTTTCTGAAATTCTGAAATGATGGTTAATTACCAAAACATGTGTATAAACTGACAATTCCTACATTACAGGTTCCAGATTCAAGCTGTAGCACAAGGCACCCTCTCTCAGCAAACTGCCACAGCCTTTGTCAATGTGACTGTGGTGCGAAATGCCAACCCACCAGTCTTCATACCTGCCAGTTATTCTACTGTAATCCAAGAAACTTTGCCTGTAGGCAGTAGTGTCATTCAGCTTACTGCATCAGATGCTGATGGGGTAAGACTGTTCAGGCTTCCATTTTTTCTGTAATTTGTCACAATATCATTATTTGCAACAATATTTTTTTCTACTAATTTTTATTAAAGGAAAAGAAAAATAGACTGGTCCTAATTGTATGAAAGATGGGATTTTGTTTTTAACACTATCCCAAAGGACAAATTTTAGACGCTTTCAAGTTCAAGAAAAACCAGCCAGTGGCTTGAAAAGGATATTGTGTGTAGAACTGGTAAAAGAAACTCCAGGAAAGCACAGATAGGTGCACAGGCTGCCACAATATAACTGAAATAATGTTGAAAACGGTGTTAAGCACCATGCAATCAAATCAAATTCAAAACATTGCCAGACGACAAATTCAAAAATGGCACAAATGAGCTTAAGGTCTCTGATGGGGGAGGAACATTTTCTTATTTTCCAGAAATGTTTTCAAAGTCTTCTTTCCCAGAGTCATGAAAACCTGGAATTGTTTGGTAAAGGGTTAACAGAGTAGAAAACTGAAAAGTAGAAAATGCTTGGTCGATGAAATTTGGGAGTGCCTGGTAAAGGTAGCTCAGTGGTTAGCATATCTGGCTTGTGACCAGGTGGTTGTGGGTTCGATACCCAGTTTTTGGGCAAACTTTCTCTCCAGTGATATTTTGCCTCTCACCTGATGCATTTGATAAAAAGTCATTGGCTGGGAAAGAAAATTGTGTCAGTACTGTTGATATGACCTTAGCTCTTAAAATGGCTTTAAACTCAAATGCAGACAAACAAAAACAAGAGACTATGCTAGAGAAAAAAAGGGAAAAATTCATTTAGCAATTTCTCCTTCTGCCTCAGTGTTTAAAAAATATGACATATAAATAAAGCTGTTTACAATAGATAATGATACATTATTTTTTTCAGGATACTGTCAGATATTCAGTCATTGATGGTGCTGAGGCTCTAGAATTTTTCTACCTGAACCCAAGCACAGGCCTCATCTCTGTGAGCAAATTCATTTACAAGCTTGGATTGGACACATACAGGGTTTGTCTTTTTTGCATTTGTCTCCCATTTTCATCCTCAGTTTTGCCCTGAATTAACTCTTAATAGCTTAGCAAATATTTAGCCTAATCTAAACTGAAAACATTTGTAGGTTACAAATTTAATGCGACTCAAATGATGGCATCTGTCATTAAAAGACTTGAAAAAGATTGTGATAAAATTAGAAAATAGTGGATTTGCCCACAATATTTTCAAAAGTTTTCTTCTTTAGGTTTGTTAAAACTTGGAACTGTCTGGTACAGGGTTTACCCAACAATTCTTTAGTTTTAACCACCCTATTTAAAGCTTTTGAAAACATCGTTAGAAAAGGAGAAAGTGTTGGTAACCCACATTTTCTCCTATTCTCATGATGTCTTCTAACCTTTGGTAGACACATAGTTACTATCATTTGAACCAAATTTAATGTTTGTTTTGCAAATACTTTCATATTGGAAAATTGGTGTAACTAAAATACTGTTGAAAATGGTGTTTAACTTCAAACAGATGATTGAAGTCTAAAACAAATTCTCATTTAACCCATTACCACACAATACCATCTTTTAACGGCCTTGAGAAAGAAGCCTTTTGAAAACATTGTGGGAAAAGGAGAAAATGCTGGTAACCAGCATTTTCTCCTTTTCCCACAATGTTTTCGGTCCTCCCCAAAACAAATTTCAGTTTTTTAGCCACATTTATTTTGTCGTCTGCAAATGCTTTCAATTTGGACTGGTCTAGAATATTGTCGTTTGGTAAAGAGTTAACTGTTTACCAAATGACAAAATTTTAGACTGATCCAAATTGTAAGCATTTGCACGCTACAAAATAAATGTGACTCAAAAATTGAAATATGGTTAACGAAGAGTAGAAAACATTATGGAAAAAAGAGAAAATGCTGGTTACCAGCATATTCTCCTTTTCCCAGTTTGTTTTCAGAAGCCATCTTTTTCAGGGTCGTTAAAAGTCGGGACTATGTGGTAAAGGGTTCACCTTTTACCATGACGTTTTCAAAAGCCTTTTTCATGTTCATTAAAACTCGGGATTGTGTGGGAAAGGGTTAAATGTTGTATTGTGATCATGAGTTATTGACTGAAATGTTTTATTGAACAGTTCACAGTGCAGGCATCTGATGAGAGGATCAATGCAAGAACTGATACAGCTGATGTACAGATCCAAATATTACGAGACCAGTTTGCACCCACGTTTACCAACGAACCCTACAGTGGCTCAGTACGAGAGATTGATTTGAATGGAACTGTTATTACATCGGTCACCTGTTTTGATAATGATCTTAGGGTAGGTAAACTTAAATGGCTGATAGTGATTCTCCGTGATTCATTGGTTGAAGGGTATCATTTACAAATTAGACAGGGTCCTGCATGGCTCAATAGTAAAGTGGAGGACTGGAGGCCCTGTGTCGTAGCCTCACAGGAAGCACTATAGCTCTCCTTGGAGTGTCCTTGGGCAAGACAAATTAGAGTCTTAGCCTAGTGCTGTTGAAACCCAGGATATACACAAATAAGCAAGCTGTTACCATGTTATGAATGTTTGAAAGTGGCATACAGCACTATCTAGAGATCAGCACTGGGGAGGAGGGGGAAGATTTTTGATCTGCTCAAATTGGAAGCATTTGCAGAGAAAACATTTGATATGATTCAAACAATGGGATTTGTCTTAGAAAGAACAGAAATCACGGTGGGATAAGGAAAATAATGCTGGTTACCAGCAATTTTTGTTTTTGCCACAATCTTTTCAAAAGCCTGTTTATTCAGCGTCATTAAAACATAGGATTTTTTGGTAATTGATTTACACACATGGCTAATAATGCAATACTTGTAAGTTTGTGGAATTTGTGTGGATTTTAATTTCTTGCTCAGAAAATGTTCTTCCCGTTGCACTGTTAAAGGACTGAATATTATTTTGTACTGTTTATATGGGCCTGCAGCCAATGAATTGGAATGAATGTTTGTGTTGTGCATAAAACTGTGCTCAAAGAAACACCATGAATGCATTGATAGATGCATGGGCTGCCATGACATAAATACCTTTAAAAAGGGCTTTGAATGTGTAACGTCTTAAGAAAAAATAGTGTCCTGCATCTTTATCACTTTATGAGCATTTAAGATATAGAAAGATACAGATATTTAGCTTAAGATAGAATATCACATTTTGATTTCTGTCTTTCATTATACCAGACAACAAAATTTAAGACTTAAAAGCATTTGTAGTGGACAAATTAAAACACAGATTAAATGAAGGGACTTGATTTTGAAGTGGAGGAGAACATGCTGGTTACCAGTAATATTTTCAAAAGCCTTCTTTTCTCAAAGTACATCTGGTTAAAATGACGGATTGTTTGGTATGGGGTTATTCAGATTTTGACCATGATCTAAATAAAAGTTTTTGTATTCTTAGGGAACAATTGTTTACCAGCCGGTTCTCTACAGTGTGGCATCTGCCTTCTTTGCGGTGAACTCAGCTACAGGACAAATATCATTGTATGACAGGTCAGCCTTACGTATCCATCCTTCAGTTCAGTACACAGTAAGTATTGTTACGAATGATTTGTTTTGTATTTTAGCTGAAATTAGTCTATATGTATGATAGAGGGCAGTCCAGGTCCTGATAGCTTGCAGTGATACAGTATGATACATAAACTAAGAAATATGACAGTAAATACCTTTCTGTTATCATTAAAACATAGGTCTGCATTATTTCCCTTTAAAATGTCAAAAGCCGAGCCCCCGTAGCTCAGTCGGTAGCATACAGGACTTGAGAACAGGAGGTCGCTGGTTCGATCCTGGGCTCGGCCAATTTCTTTCCGAGGATTGATGATGGTCATTGCGACTAGATTCATTCCTCTGTCACCTATGATCATTGTTTCAATGGTGGTTATGTGGGAAAGCAGCCAGTGGCTTGGAAAGAATATTGTGCGTAGTACTAGTAAAAGAAACTCCAGGAAAGCATGGATAGGTGCACTGGCTGCCGCAATATAACTGAAATAGTGTTGAAAACGGCATTAAACACCATACAATCAATCAATCAATCAATAAATTGTCAAAAGATTTGGATAAACTTGTCTGATCAACAACACACTCATGTAATAAGCATTGTTCCTCCAGCAAATTAGTCACAGCATTTGGAAATGTTGTTGGAAAAAGAAAAAAATGGCAACAAGGTGTCCCTTTTTTCGACTCTTTTATCTGTATCATAGAAGACAGAACATGTTTGGTCCATTTCAAATGTTTCTCCCATATGTAATTTGTAATAGATTTTAGTTTGTCTAAAATCAGCATGTATGATAATTGGATAATTCTTTACAGAATGGCAAATTTTCAGGCTGAATAATATTGAAAGCATTTGCAGATAACATATTAATTGTGGTACAAATGGTGTGATTTTTCTTTGAAAAGGTAGAAAACATTCGTAGAAAAAAAAGGGAGATTTTGTCTTTTTCCATGATGTTTCCAAAAAGCCTTTTTGCCAGGATCATAAAAACAGAGGATTGTTTGCTGATGTTTAAAAAAATAGAGGAGAGGTTATGAAACTTGGTTCTACTCTCTCAAAATTCCAGTTCAGAGTGCAGTGTTACGACTCTGCCTACCCTGATGTTGTGGATGTATCTGATGTTACAATCACAGTCGCACGCAATTTGAATGCTCCTGTGTTTGAGTTCCCAAATTATCAGGAAACTATCCCAGAGACCTATGACCTTGGTGTTCAAATACTGCGGGTATCAGCTGTGGACTCGGATGGAGACTCTGTGACATACTCTATTACTGGTGATGCTTTTGGGCTAACAAACCGTGCCAATGAATATTATTACATTGATGCCATCACTGGAGTTATTTCTTTGAAGAAGCCTTTGACTGCTGGATCTCATGTTGAGGATAATGTAAGATGCACTGCATTTTTTTCTTGTTTCCTAAACTTGGAGATTACTTTATGGACAACTATGTTGTTTAGAAAATGTTTGATGTCTTTGACCTGTCTGTCTGTATCATAAGTTGACCTTGGTTCATATTCACCATCCATTCTTAAGAACATTCTTAGTCTAATTCTCAAGAATTTTCTAAATCTGGAATTATATGTAGAATGAAATTGAGCCATGCTCTGTGAAAAGGGGGCTTAATGCAACAGCAAAAAGTATTGACACAGGTCAGCCTGTGCGGACTACTGTGCATGCTGACCTGGGCTGAAACTTTTCACTAGAGATCACTTTTCTGTATGTTCAAGGACTATTCTACCTCATGTTTCAGTTGGTTGTTAAAAATAGTTGCTTTTATGAATCCATAATTATGTGATTACTTGCTTGGTACAATGCATCATGGAGATGCATTAAGCCCCCATTTGCCAGAGCTTGGCTTAATTAAAAAATGGCTTTTGAATAAGGGCCGTGTAGAATGTCTGTCATAATTGGCTGCTCATGGGGACAGTAAGGATCAAGATTAGACTGTAGTAAAACTGATTTAGATCATGGATGAAAACTGTCCAATATTGTGACAAAAAAACAAAACTGTGCCATTGCTAATTTTAATCCTATTTATTTAATGAAAACTTCAATTTCATCATTATAAAACTCGGGAAGGTAACAGTTTAAGATATGATACTCTCACTGTCTTATTCCTTCATTCCATTTTTTTTTGTCTGACAAACTTTTTACCAAGGGACAAAAGTTTAGACTCATACAGTTTCATAGCATTTGCAGAAGAAAAACTAAAAATTGCTCAGATGATATGATTTGTATTTAGAAAAATAAAACCCATCATTTGGAAAGAAGACAGTGTTGGTTACCAGCATTTTCTCCTATTCCCACATCTGTTTATAAGCCTTTTCCTCAGGGTATTTAAAACACAGGATTGCTTGATAAAGGGGTTAATTCCTTCTATATTTGGGTTTTTGTTTGAAATGATTCAATTTTTTGAGTCTTCCTGGCTTTGGAATGAAAGACTGTAGGAGAAAGGAAAAGGCACAGAATGAAAAGCATTGCTCATAATGAGTTTCACATTTTTCTTCTTTAACCCTTTACCAAATTTTGAAATTTTTCGAAAATATTGTGGGAAAGAGATTTTCTACCTTTTCATAAACAGATTTCAATATTTAAATCACATTTGTCATCTGCAAATGTTTTCAATCTGGACAGATCTAAAATTGTGTCATTTGGTAAAAGATATTTTTAAGAAAATATTTTGTAAGTGGACTGTCAATACTCTGTCTAGAATCAGTGTAACCCACATAATATAAAAGTGAGCTCTTAGTGTGGTATTACTCAGATATCAAATTTTGACTTCTTTATTTTTATTATAGATTGGTTTGCGAGCATGTGATAATCGTCAGGAGCAGCAACAGTGTGGAACGGCAGTGGCGAGAATCATTATTACAAGGAACAGATTCTCACCCTTCTTTACCAATCAACCATACCAGGCCACTGTGAACAGAAATGATCTTGTTAACAGAACACTCATTCAGACAACTGCTGGTGATCAAGACTTACAGGTACTGAAATATATTTATATGAGCTATGCTCTGTGAAAAGGGGGTTTCATGTAGCTTTGTAAATCATTTTACCAAGTTAAGACTTAGTTGTTGTAAAACATCAATCAAAAGTATCAATTTGTCTAAAAAAGTTACTTTGTCATGCAGAGAATTCATCCATAGCAAAAACATTCAATCCAGGTCAGCCTGGACTGCACATCCTGACATTGGTTGATACTTTTTTCAGGTGAATTAAACAAGCTTTTTTACAGAGCATGACTCCAATGGATTCTTCATCTGTGCCTCTAAATAGAACTCAAAGGTGGATGAGGACAGATGAAAACTTCAATGTCATTTTCTAGCACTAGAAAGAAAATGCTTATATAAAGATTTGATGGATGGAATCAGTGTGACAAGACTTGTTTGCAAACTTATTGAATCCTTGTAGCACTTGTACGGAATTCAGGAAGGCACACTTTAAAAAAAGAGCAACTGCAAGATATTGCTCCTTTCCCTCCAGCCTTTTTGATGTCGTTCATTACAGACACTTATTGATCTTTTAATTCTGTTATGTATCACATTATCAGCTTAGTTAGGTAATAGTATGGAAGTAGCCTATACAGAAATTGGTAAACTCTTTACAGCTTTTGAAAACTTTGCGAGAATAAAAGAAAATGCTGGTCACTGGCATTTCGCCTTTTCCTACGTTTTCTACAGTATCAAAGACATTGTATGGTTAGAGCCATAATTAGATATGTTGCATACTAATGCTTTCAATTTGGACAAGTCTAAAATTTTGTCGTCTGGAAAAGAGTTAACATATTATCATTTTAATGACTCTGGAAAGTGGCCTATCTGTATAATGTAAAATGATACAGGTCAGTTTTAGGTATATTTAAAAATTTGCTTCACTTTAATCCTTTACGACACAATCTCAAGTTTTAACTACTCTGAGAAAAAAAGCTTTTGAAAACATTATGGCCAAAGGAGAAAATGATAGTAACAAGCATTTTCTCCTTTTCCCACAATGTTTTCTAATCTTTCACAGTTAAATCTTGTAATTTCAGCCATATTTAAATTGTAATCTGCAAATGCTTTCAATTTGGATTACTCAAAATATTTGTCGTCTGTTAAAGATTTAAATACTCACAAAGGTTTTGAAATAGAATTACATTGACTCTTTTTAGCTCCACTGGCCGAAGGCCAGCGGGCTTATGTCATGGCCCGGTGTCCGTCGTGCGTCCGTCCGTCTGTCCGTCCGGTCGTCCATCCGTCCGTCCGTCCGTCAGTCAGTCCGTCCGTCCGTCCGTGCGTTAACTTTTATTTCAAACATCTTCTTCTCTGAAACTACCCATCCGATTTTCACGAAACTTCACAGAAATGATCCTGACATGGTCCTCTTCAGAATTTCTTGAAAGAATTTGATTCCTTCAAAAACTCTGGTTGCCATGGCAACAAAACTGAAAAATATTGGAAATCTTTAAAAATCTTCTTGTCTGAAACCATAAGGCATAGGGCTACCAAATTTGGCATGTAGCTTTATGTAGTAGACCTCTATCAAGTTTCTTCAAATTATAGCCCTGGGGTCAAAATTGGCTCTGCCCCAGGGGTCACAAGTTTTACATAGGCTTATATAGAGAAAACTTTAAAAATCTTCTTGTCTGAAACCATAAGGCATAGGGCTACCAAATTTGGCATGTAGCTTTATGTAGTAGACCTCTATCAAGTTTCTTCAAATTATAGCCCTGGGGTCAAAATTGGCTCTGCCCAGGGGTCACAAGTTTTACATAGGCTTATATAGAGAAAACTTTAAAAATCTTCTTGTCTGAAACCATAAGGCATAGGGCTACCAAATTTGGCATGTAGCTTTATGTAGTAGACCTCTATCATGTTTCTTGAAATTATAGCCCTGGGGTCAAAATTGGCTCTTCCCCAGGGGTCACAAGTTTTACATAGGCTTATATAGAGAAAACTTTAAAAATCTTCTTGTCTGAAACCATAAGGCATAGGGCTACCAAATTTGGCATGTAGCTTTATGTAGTAGACCTCTATCATGTTTCTTGAAATTATAGCCCTGGGGTCAAAATTGGCTCTTCCCCAGGGGTCACAAGTTTTATACATAGGCTTATATAGAGAAAACTTTAAATATCTTCTTGTCTGAAACCATAAGGCCTAGAGCTACCAAATTTGGCATTTAGCTTGATCTAGTTGGAGTCTACCAAAAGTGTCCAAAGTATAGTCCTGGGGTCAATTTGGCCTCATACTTGGAGGGGGGGGTTCACAAGATTTACATAGGCTTACATAGGGAAAACTTTTAAATCTTGGTGTACACAGCCATAAGGCTTAGGCTACCAAATTTTGCATATAATTATAGCATTATTTAGTGGACAGTTACAAAGAGGGCCCAAGTTACAGCTCTAGGATCAAGTTTGGCCCTGCACCAGGGATCACAAGTTTTACATGGGTTTATGGAGTGAAAAGTTCAGAAACCATCTTGTTACCAGCCATAAGGCCAAGAACTCCCACATTTGGCATGTTATTCTTCTAATACAATATTCCCCATTTAGTCAGACTGTAGCCATGAAGTCAAAGTTTTATAAGGGCTTATATAGTGAAGACTTTTCTTCGTGGTTTATATTTGTAAGCCAGTGGAGCGATACAGGGCCATCATGGCCCTCTTGTTATTAGTGTAACCATGAAAAGTGTCCAATTACTAACTCGGTTAATCTAAAGAGTGATTCTATTTTTTTTTTCATCTTCTCAAAGGGGCATAAATGGTAAAATTGATGCATAAAAAAGCAATAGATAATTGTGAACTTTGTATAATTTTTACATGAATGTCTGCTTACAGGGTCAGTTGAGGTACCTTACAGATGGCTTATACCCAGCACCACTATTTTTCAACATAGGGTTTGAAACTGGTACCATTACCTTGACTCGATCTGTTTTAGAAGATGCAGTTCAAGGCACTCAATATCTGTTGAAACTATTGGTTTTTGATAATGCCTACCCAAATGACTTTGGAACTGCCACAGCCACAGTCTTTGTAAACAGAAACCCCAGTACTCCAGTTTTCTTGGATCCAACTTGTCGAGCAACAATATCAGAATCAACTACCATTGGATCTTTGATTCTCAATCAAACTGCTGTTGATGCTGATGGTGTAAGTAACATTTCTTACTCCCCCCACCCATTAACAAACAACAAATGTTTGACTGGTCCAAATGGAAAGCATTTGCAGACGACAAAGTAAACATGACTCACAAGATTGGATTTATCTTTGAAAGGTGTGGAAAACATTGAGTGAAGCAGAGAAAATGCTGATTACCACCATTTTCTCTTTTTCCCACGTTTTAAAAGACTTCCATCATAGGGTCCTCTAAACTTGGGATTGTGTGGTAAAGGGTTAACCCTTTCACAGCCATAGGAAAAATGGAGCATCTTAAGATGGCATGGATCAAGCTCAGACTGCACAGAATGTTAATGCTGATCTTGGACCTATAACATCTTCTTGTCAGTCAAGCCTACACCATAAATATCTTTCTGAATTTAAGTGGATTGTATTTTCAACCTTAACCCTTTCCTAAACGACAAATTTTGGACTGGTCCAAATTGAAAGAGTTTGCAGACAACAATTTTAAATTTGATGAAAATGGCAGAAAGGTCTCAAAAAGGGTAGAAAACACTGTGGGAAAAGGAGAAATTGCTTGTTACGAGCAATTTCTCCTTTTCCCACAGTGTTTTCAAAAGACTTGTACTGCAGACACGTGAAAACCAGGGCTTGTTTGGGAAAGGGTTAAAAAAAGGTTCGGGGTATCTGAAAGAGTTAAAAAAGATCTTTACCAAACAACAAAATTTTGGACTTGACCACATTGAAAGCATTTAAAGACAAACAAATAAATCTAGGTCAAAGGATGATTTCTGTCTTTGATAGGGTAGAAAACGTTGTGGGAAAAGGAGAAAGTGCTGATGACCAGCATTTTCTCCTTTTTTTTTACAATATTTTCAAATGCCTTCTTCTACAGGGTCCTAAATACTTGGGATTGTGTGGTAAAGGGTTAACCATTATACATAAGAAACTTTAGTTGCTGATGTAGAGTAACATCAGACCGCAAATATTATGCAGTCTGATCACACCTCCAATAGACTGTGCAGTCTGATCTTTATATCTATCTCTTCTTCAAGGATATTCATAACTTACTTCCTCCTGAAACATATTTGGCCACAGATGACTCCATAGTTACTTATGAAAACCATATTGTGGTGATTTTAAGATTATTTTGGCTGAGATATCTTGCAAAAATGTGGGTCATTGTTGACCAAGACCAAACTGCATTGAGTAAGATACTGATGTTGATTGATTGATTGATTGAACGATGTTTTATGTTTCAACAATATTTCAGTCATATCATGGCAACAGCTCACATATTCATGTATTTCCTGGATTTCACCAGTACTAGGCTAGGGCTCTGAAGTGTCCCACAAGATACTGATATAGTATCTCATTTCTCAAATGGAAAAACTAAATTTGTGCTTGATGCTTAACCCTTTACCGCACAATGCCACCTTTAACCGACCCCGAGAAAGCCTTTTGAAAACATTGTGGGAAAAGGAGAAAATGCTGGTAACAGCATTTTCTCCTTTTCCCACAATGTTTTCTACCCTATCAACGAAAAATTGGACCATTTGATCCACACTGAAAGTGTTGTCTGCAAATGCTATCAATTTGGTCAAGGGTAAAATTTTGTTGTCTGGTTAAGGGTTAAGAGGCAATGATTGGTTAATTCTTTACCAAAGATCAAAGTTTTAGACTTCATATTTAGAGCATTTTTAGATGGCAAAAGTGACCCAAATAAGGAGATTGTCTTTGAAAAGGTAGAAAACATTGTAGGAGAGGGAGAAAATGATGCTCATCGGCAGTATCTCTTTTTCCCGCAATGTTTTCTGGAGGCTTCTTTCTTTGTGTCATGGAGACAAGGGATTCCTTTGTTCAAAGATTGAACATGGAGTATAGATCAGTTTACCTCAATGAATTGATTTTACTTTCTTTCAGGATGTGTTGAGGTACTCATTTAGCAATGCCGACATCACTGATCTGCAGTTCTTCTACCTGAACCCAGACACAGGATCTGTGTCGCTGAAAGAAAATCTGCTCAATAGTGCCATAACAGTTTTTAATGTAGGTATCGTAACTGGGGAGTTGTTAGTTTGATTCCCAGCTTTGCTATTTATAAAAGTGTTCATGATACTCATTACTACAGGATTAATTTATCTATCACCACTGAACACTATCTATGTTTTTTGAGGGCCTTATTCTTCAGAGTTTTTGAAAACGTTGGATTTTCAGGCAAAGGGTTAATGATTGTCAGTCAATTTCTTCATCAAAACTAACTCTGAGACTGATAACTCAGCAAAAGCTTTTTAAACAGTTAACAAAATTCACTTGTATCAATTTGTCGACCTGAATATCTCTAGGACTGTTTGGATCAGTGATCAGATACCACATCCTATGCAGTCTGATCTTGATCTGCACAGCTGTAAAAGCACTTCATATTTTCCTCAGTATTTTAAAACTTCAAAAATGTAAATTGCAGTATGTCAACCTTTCATTCAAAATATCATTCATTCCTTTTCAGTTTGACATTATTGTTAATGATCAAAGTAACCCAGCGAGACAGAATTCTGTCACATGCCGTGTAGACATTATCAGAGATACACAGCCACCCCAGTTCATCCGACAACCATACAGCGTTAGCATTTTCGAGAACCGTCTGGTTGGTGAACAGATCTATATTGTAACAGCCACTGATGCTGATCTCAAAGGCACTATTGTTTATGGAGTCTCTAGTGATGTTCTTACTGGAGATTACTTGGCTGCTTATTACTTTAGCATTGAACAGAATGGCGGTATTACAATTAGAAACAACCTCAGAACAGATTCAACTGCTCTTTCTCAATATAATGTAAGTTTATATGTTTTCTTTTTTCCAATTCTGTTTGTGTTTGAATTATATTCATTATTAAGTTTAGTTATCAACATGAAATTAACTCATCTTGCCATTTGCCACCAGAGATGTCTTATGTAAGGTATAAAGCAAGATCATCCAGCACATACTTGCAATCTGATCTTGCTTTAGACTCTTGGCTACTTTATCAGTAGTTTTGGTCATATTAACCCTTTGCAACACAGTCCTGGGTTTTAATGCCCATAAGAAAAAAGCTTTGGAAAACATCGTTGGAAAAGGAGAAAAAGCTGGTAACAAACATTTTCTCCTTTTCCCACAATGTTTCCTACTCAAAGTAAAATTTCAGCATTTGAGCCACCCTTGATTTGTTGTTTGAACAAATGTAATATTTTTTTGTTTGAACAATTCGTAACATTTTGTTATGTGGTAAAGAGTTAGCACCCATTCAATATCATCAAACTAACAAAAGATATTTGTGAATCTTCACCAACTTAAATTTGGCAGGATAAGAGTTATGTTTATGTATGAGTATACAGAGAAATCGTTATGGCAAAGGAAAAGTTGCTCAGTATGAGCATCCTTTGTCAGAATTTTTTAGCAATGCTGTGGCAAAAGGGGGCTTAATGCATCACCACATAACCACTGATCTATAAAATCTATTTTATCTAACAATCGACTGGATCTAGTGGTAGAGTGGTCCTTTGACATGCAGAAAATTGACCAATGGCAAAAAGTTCCAACCTATGTCAGGCTGGCGTGGGTCGATACTTTTTGCAGATGCATTAAGCCCCCTTGTCACAAAGCAAAGAAAATTTATTTTCATGGTCTGCTGCATGACACAAAAAGGTGTTGTGCAGTAGGAAGTGGATTAATTTGGTATCAATTTTTGTGACTGAGAATCAAAGAGGTATAGAACTTTTTTTTCATGAAAATATTATTAATGATCAAATTCAGAAAGCATTCACTATGAGGTTATTTTTTCATATCATTTCAGTTTGTTGTCACTGCCTATGATAGTTTATCACCAGGCTTGGTTGCCACAGCAACAGTGACAATCACAGTGACAAGAAATCCAAGCACCCCAGATTTCACATTGCCATCTTATGAGACCACAATCAGTGAATACTATCCACTTGGGACTGTGATATTTAACATTACAGCTGTGGACTCTGATGGGGTGAGTAAAATTAATAGTTTGTTTCAAATTACCAAATTATGTATTATAAACAATGATTTGGGCATAGTGACAAAAATCTTACTGTAATAGTTCAAACTTCTAGATCTCCATAAGTCAGTTCCTGGAGTATACTATTTGATATCTGTGGCAAAAGGGGGCTAAATGCATCACCGTGAAGCATGATCCCAAGCAAGTCATCGCATAATTATGGATCTATAAAATCCATTTTGTCTAACAACTGAGTGAATCATGAGGTAGAATGATCCTTTGACATGCAGAAAAATTGACATATAGCATAAAGTTTCGACCTATGTCAGCCTGCTCTAACTGCGCAGGCTGAAATGGGTCGATACTTTCTCTCTCCCCCCCCCCAACCCCATGCATTAAGCCCCCTTTTCAAAGAGCATGGCTCATATATTACTTGCCAATTTCAACCTAACTTAAGTTTTCAAGGAAAAATATTTGAACGGAAAGGAACTCTGTGCTTTTTATTGCCTTTGACACCATTGTAAGAATAGAAGCAATTGCTTCTAACCCTGTACAGTACAGTATCGCTTTTTGACAACCCTGGGAAAGAAACCTTTTGAAAACACTGTGGGAAAAGGAGAAAATGCTGGTGACCAGCATTTTCTCCTTTTCCCACCATGTTTTCTACCCAATCAAAGAAAATTTGCATCATTTGAGCCACACTGAAATTGTCATCTGCAAATGCTTTCAATTTGGACAAGGCTAAAATTTTGTCATCTGGTAAAGGGTTAACAAGATGTATAATCATGTTGGTTACGGACTTTATTCAACTCTACAAAACAATCCCCAGTTGTAATGACAGAAATAAAGGAGGCTTTTGAAAACATCATTGGTAAAGGAGAAAATGCTGGAAAGTTCTGCTCTTTGGTAAAGGGTTAACAAAGCAAATTGCAGACAAAAAAGTGGAGGTAGTCTTTTCCACTTGATACACTTAAAAATTAGGCAGAATTTTGATATAGTGATAAAATGTTTGAAATTTCATACTCACCAATTTCTGTTTCAGGATATTGTGAGATACTCTTTTGTACCACAAAGTGATCTTGATCTGTTCAATCCAAATATCAACAAAGGACTAGACTATTTCTACATCCTAGAATCCAGTGGATTGGTGTATTTGAAGACCCCTCTCACTACAGATCCAACTGAGGATACTAGATACACAGTATGCTGTTGCTTTTCTTATTTCCCAGAGATAAAGATATTTAACCCTTTACCACACAATTCCGATGACCCTGAGAAAGAAGCCTTTTAAAAACATTATGGGAAAAGGAGAAAATGCTGGTAACCAGCACTTTCTCCTTTTCCCACAATGTTTTCTACCCTTCCCAAAACAAATTTCAGTTTTCCAGTACTTTTATTTTGTCATCTGCAAATGCTTTCAATTTGGACAAGTCTAAAACTTTGTCATTTGGTAAAGGGTTAATTACACTGAATGGGCCTAATCCCTGTAATATAGTGTTGTCAATTAAGCATAGTAATTTTAGGGGTCTTCAGTTTGAATCCTGAGTTGATCTAAATTTTGTTTTGATTTCATTTACTATCAGTCATTCCGGTAGGATTCATTCTTCAACATTGTCTTGACTGTTTATAGTGACACACGCATGTAGATTGAAGCATGGCATTGTAACCTCAGGAACATATGGATAGGAGCTTTGGCCGCCATGAAACAAAACTGATATACTGAACAAATTCAAAATCTTTACCAAATAACAAACTTTTAGACTTTACCAATTTGAAAGCATTTTGAAGAGAGCAAAAGAAAATGTAACTCAAAAATTGAAATTTGTTTTTGGAAGGGTAGAAAATGTTGCTAGAAAGGAGAAAATACTGGTTTCCAGTGTTTTCTCTTCTTACAGTGTTTTCAAAAGCCTTCTTCCTGAGGGTCATTTAAATTTTGGATTATTTGGTAAAAGTTTAATTCTTGGCTGAAGCAAACTTTCTTTGAAATAAGGACAGTTTTTAGAATATTTTGTGAAAATGACATCGAAGTACTCATGTTTTTTTTCTGTTACAGATGACTGTTCAAGCTAGAGATCAGAGGATTCCAAATGAGAGATTTGCCACTGCTCCTGTGACAGTGTTTGTGACCAGAACAAGGAACCCACCATCATTTGTTCAGCTACCATACATAAGGACTGTTTCAGAGAATGATCCAGTGGGCCTGTCGATCTACAGAGTTACTGCTGTGGACACTGATTTACAGGTTTCAAATATTTACTTATCTGAAAGACTTGTATATTCTTATTTTGCATTTTTTCTTCCACACAAACTATTTACATCCGAAAACCACCTAACACAAATTTTGGGATCATTGAAATTTGGCAAAATCAGTATTATGCTGTTTGATCTCAAATCAACACTCTCTACTGTTCAAAGATACTTGCCCTAAAAATGACTTTAAATTGACCTAACAAGTCCTAATATGGAATGATGCTTACCTTACAGGAACAGATACAGTATGAATTGGTGGGTGATGCCAATGCACCATACTACTTCAGACTTAACCAAACAACTGGTGAGGTTTTTATAAGAAATGACCTGCGACAAGGAGTCAACTTCAACTATGAGGTAAGTTCAAGATAACTGAAGTTGACATTGTATATTTTTAGCAAGCAATTTCCTCTTTCAAAAAAGGTGTGATGTAAGACAAAAAAATTGTCAAATTGTTGAATTAATCTTTTACTTCACAATCCTGGATATTAAAGACTTTGAGGAAGAAGGCTTTTGGAAACATCGTGGGAAAAGGAGAAAATCTTGATTGCAATTCACACTTTTTGCCTTTGAATGCTTTGGATTTAGACAAATGCAAAGTTGCATGCATGGGAAAGAGTTAGTCCTTTTCCCCAGTTGTCCTGTGTTAATTGCTTATGATCTAATTATTTATTGTCATGACCCTTTCCATTAAGCCAAGACCAGTAGCACATTTGGTGACATACAGGACATGATACCACGGGTTGCTGGTTTGAATCTTGAGCTTGGCCAATTTCTTCCTGAGGATTGATGATGGTCATTGTGACAGGGTTTAATTCTCTCTCACTGCTGATAATTTTCGACAGTGCTTATGTAAGAAAACAGCCAGTGGCTTGGGATGAATATTGTGTGAAGTACTAGTAAAAGAAACTCCAGGAAAGCATAGATAGATGCACTGGCCAACGCAATATATCTGATAATATTGAAAAGGTATTCAACTTCATACAACTATATTGAAAAGTTTCCCCTAGCCAAGGTATTGTTTGATTTGATCCACTTGTAATCTGTCGCCTGCAGTCTTGTTCAGTTTGGAGAAATGTAAAATTATGTCATGTTGTAAACGGTCAAACAGGGTAATCTAAGATACTATCAATTAACCCTTTACCAAACAACCCTGGGTTTTCATGACCCAGCTAAAGAAGGCTTTTGAAAACGTGGGAAAAGGAGAAAATGCTGGTAACCAGCATTTTCTCCTTTTCCCACAATGTTTTCTACCCTTCCCAAATCAAATTTCAATTATTGAGCAACTTTTCATTTGTCGTCTGCAAATGCTTTCAATTAGGACCAGTCTAAAATTTTGTCGTTTGGTAAAGAGTTAATTCTTTACAATCTTATTCCATGTCTTTATGACTCTGAGCAAGAGAACTTTTATAAACATAGTAGAAAAAGGAGAAAAGGATTGTAACCAGTATTTTCTTCTTTTCTCACAATGCATTTTTCTTTTGCAAAGACAATTTCATAATTTGAGCCACATTGTGATTCGCATCTACAATGGCTTTCAAGTTGGACAAGGCTTAAATTTTAAAGTTTGGTAGAGAGTTAAAGAGGGTGCTCTGTGGCTTATTGGACATTGCTTAATGGAAATAGGTTTGTAATCAGGATATCCTGGTTCATCCTCTCATGTTGATGCTGGTTACATGTGAGATTCCTCAGGCAAGGCCCTGCAGGGCCTCTGCCTGGACTAGCAAAATCAAATAATGGAGTGATTATCTGAACTCTTGCCTTGATACTATATTGGGCTACATTCTACTGTCAAAAGTGCCATAAAAACTAAATCATTTAACCCTTTGCCAGAAGACAAAATAATGGATATGAAAGAATTGAAACCACTTGCAGACAACAAATTACGTGTAGCTCAAATGATGATTACTGTCTTTGATAGCATAGAAAACACTCTAGGAACAGGAGAATAATTTATGTTAGTTACCAGCATTTTCTCCATTACCCACAATATTTTCCAAACTGTCCTTTCCAAGGGTCATTTAAAGTAAAAGGTTTAGCAAACTTCCAACACATAATTTTTATTTTCTGTTACAGTTCAGAGTTCAAGCCTATGATACAGCGTTCAGGACCCAGATAGCAGAGGCTGTCCTGCAAATATCTGTGACGAGGAATGAGAACAGTCCAGTCTTTGTTCCAACTGCAACCTACAGGGTCACAATTAATGAAACTAGGACCATCGGCTCTTGTATACTGACTGTATCAGCCACAGATAGTGACGGGGTGAGTCTAATCCCTCACCAGTCAACCCCAAGTTTTAAAGACCCTGAGGAAGAGGCCTTTCGAAAACATTGTGGAGAAAGGAGAAAATGCTGGTTACCAGCATTCCCTTCTTTCTACACCATGTTTTCCATCCTTTTAGGACCTTATTCCATCATTTGAGCCACAATGAAATATTGGACGAGTCTAACATTTCTGTGTCTGGTTTGGATTTAAGTCGGTACAATTAGGTATCAACTCAAGTAATTCCACTGCTTTCAAGGTCTAAAGGTAGATATCCACTGGTGACTGCTATTGAATACGACCTCGGTTCTGGTTTAGTATCATGAAGCAGACAATGTAGATCCAAGGCTATCTGCAGCAGTTACTGAATTCATCATTGGCATTGTATTAAGAAGTCATATTCCATTGAGTTGTGAAAACACATGGTTGTTTCTTAAGGTTTAAATCATGTTTAAAAAAAAAAACGCTGAAAACTTCAACCATAAGTAGTATTTATGGACATATTTATCCCTTGATTGTCCTTGGGCAAGATACTCCAGAGACTTCAGCGCCCTTGCCTAGTACTGTTGAAAACTAAGACATGCATGTATGAGTGAAATGACTAAGATAATACTCTAAGCCTCATAAAATACTATTCATTAATAGTATCCTTCCTTTGTCCTACAGGCATGTATGTGATGAATTTTCTGATTTAAAACAGCGCAGCAAAAGGAGTGGCTGCTTCACTATTTGCTAAAGCCTGTTCTGTAAAATATTGCCAGTACATCACATCTAAACCTGTATTCAAATTATTGCAATATCTCATGGAATAGAAACCAATTTTTTACTTGCCAATTAGGGTTATTTACCCTCAGGCTGCAAGGTTGGGCCTGGTTTGCTTTTGCAGACAGTGTATATAAAGGTCAGACTGCTCAAAATATGCAGTCTGATCTTTGATCTGCACTATCCAATATGGTATTTCCTTTCCAGTGAAATCAACTTTAAAATCGCAATACTTAGGTAAAGATCAGACTACACAAAATATGCAGTCTGATCTTTGATCTACACTATCCATTATGGTATTTCCTTTCCAGAAAAATCAACTTTGAAATGACAATGTTTGCGTGTGTACAATCGAGGGGACATTTTCATTTCATTTCTTTAGTAGTTAAGGGGTTATTAACCCTTTACCACACAACAAAATATAGACCAGTCCAAAGTGAAAGCATTTGCAGACGAGAAATAAAATGGGGCATAAACGACAGTATCTGTCTTTGTGATTGTTGAAAATGTGGTGGGAAAAGAAGAAGATGCTTGCAATGTTTTCAAAAGCCTCCTTCAGGGTCGTTAAAACTCGGGATTGTGTGCTAAAGAGGTAATAGCTTGGGTACAAATGTATGCAAATGAATGATTTGCCTTTTTACGGAAAGAACTAAATTTTGTGATCCTAGGTTACTAGTAAAAACACCGAACTATGTCTTAAATTGATTTAATACAAAAATACTGAAAGATTTGATCAGTGTTCTATTTGCATATGTTTTTATCTTTTGATTCCAGGACCGTGTTACCTACTCCTCAACTGGTGAAGTGGACACATTGGAATACTTTAGTTTAAGTTCAGATTTAGGTGTGATTTGCATCAGGCAGTCGTTGCTTGGACCATCTAAGACAGAGTACAGGGTAAGCAAACTTTTCCTCAAGCTTTGAAATATTCAAATTTCAACCTATTATGCTGTTTACAATTTATAGATATTTTCAGATATTGCCAAACTCTTTTCCAAAGAGTCCCATGTTTTAACATCCTGGGGAAGAAATCGTTTGAAACCATTGTGAGAAAAGGAGAGAATGTTGGTAATTGGTATTTTCTTGTATTCCCACAATGTTTCCTACCTTTCAAAAACAAATCCTGTCATTTCACAAGTTTGTTATTTGTCATCTGCAAATGCTTTCATTTTATGCATGTCTACAATTTTGTTGTTGGGTAAAGAGTAAAGGGGACAGATTTATAATCCAGAAATCATAGCATTAACTTGTTCCAGCCTTGATTTTTTATGGAATGTTCTTTGGCAAGGCAACACAGAGTTGTTTTTTTATTTTTTTGTGAGTCATTGTTGATATGGCAATCAGGATAGTGATTATCAATTTTCCAAAACTTTATACCAGATAGAAATTTACAGAGTACCTACAGTTTGTTTCTGTAACATTTTTGTCATGTTTGATATTGTGTTGTCTATATTTATAGATGACTGTGGTTGCCAATGACAACAGTAACCCAGCAAGGACGGGCTTCGCTGAAGTGTTCATAACAATCATACGTGATCAGTTCCCACCATTCTTTGTTCGAGAGCCATATGCGGTACAGATCAGTGAATATACAAGTATTGGATCTACTGTCTTCAATGTTACAGCCATAGACAATGATCTTGTGGTAAGTATATGTATGAGCTGTGCTCTGTGAAAAGGGGGCTTAATGCATCTGCAAAAAGAGTCGACCCAGGTCAACCCGCGCGGGCTAACCTGGATTGATACTTTTTGCTGTTTGTGGATTTTCTGTGTGTCAAAGGACCACTCTACCTCATAACTCATTTTGTGTTAGACAAAAGGGATTTTATGAATCCATAATTATGTAATGGCTTGCTTGGCATAATGAACCAGAGATACATCGGTCTGCTTTTTGCCAGAGTATGGCTCATGACCATGCTTCCAAATCATAACATATTTTTTTTTTGACATAAGCTAAATTTCTATGTCACTTAGCAGAGAGATAATAATTTACTGCAGTGTAGAAGCTAAAGGCTCTACAGATATATTCATGTGTTTTCATGTTTTCTATCAACAGGGATCAATCCGTTACGCATTGATTGGTGACTATCCTACGCAAAGTTTCTTCACCTTGAACACAGTCACAGGTTTCATTAGTACAACAGCAAATCTGAGACTAGATGCTAATTATAACTCTTTCTATATCGTAAGTATGTGCAAACTTAAGCTCTTTACTAGATGACTAAATTTTAGACCGTTTCTGTGTTAAAAAACATTTGCAGAGAACCAACTTTAATGTGTCGCAAAAGAAAAGATTTAGCTATGTAAGGGTAGAAAAAAATTTGTGAGAAAAGCTAACCACCAGCATTTTTTCCTTTTCTAACAATGTTTTCAAAGGCTTTTTCGTCAGGGCTGATAAAACACAGGAATGTTTGGTAAAGGATTAATATTGACTTTTTGTGTTTGATCTATAGGATCAAGATACCTCGCTGCAACCCCAAAAAACAAATCTAAATCTAGAAAGGTTTTGCAAGATGTGGATAATGATCATGAATTAAGGGTTTGATACATGACTGAATGTGAAACATCGTGGCAAATGGATCATTTGCTCATTTTGAGCTATTTCTACTGCTACAATAGTGTTTTCAAAAGTGTTTGACAGGAGTAGGTAATAGGTAATTCTTGCAATGCTATACAAATGGAGTGAACATCTTTAATCTGTACAAGAGTAGAAGATAACTTCTTGGGGAAAGGATGTATCATTTCACTAAGGTAACTCCCAAATTGATCTTTCCACAAGTAGCAAAGCCAAAGGTCAGGTATTCAATTTTGGTGTTCATGAGTAAAATGTCTCTTGAATCTAGGTTTTACTCTTTAATTAACCCTTTCCCAAATGACAAATTTTGGACTTGTCCAAATTGCAAGAGTTTGCAGACAACAATTTTAAATTTTATGAAAATGGCAGAAAGGTCTCAAAAAGGGTAGAAAACACTGTGGGAAAAGGAGAAATTGCTCGTTACGAGCAATTTCTCCTTTTCCTACAGTGTTTTCAAAAGACTTGTACTGCAGACACGTGAAAACCAGGGCTTGTTTGGGAAAGGGTTAAGCAATAAAATTTTTGACTCCAATTCAAAGCATTTGCAGGCAACAAATCAAATGTGACCCAAAAGAAGTTTACATATTTGATATAGTAGAAAATGTTGTTTGAAAAGGAGAAAATGCAGGTTACCTTTTCCCACAATGTTTTCAAAGACTTCTCCTTCATGTTTGTTACTCAGTCGGTAGCGTACAGGACTTGAGAACAGGAGGTTGCTGGTTTGATCCCCGACTTGGCCAATTTCTTTCCGAGGATTGGTGATAGTCATTGCGACAGGATTCATTCCTCCCTCACCGCTGACTATTGTTTCGACGATGGTTATGTGGGAAAGCAGCCAGTGGCTTGGAAAGAATATTGTGCGGAGTACTGGTAAAAGAAACTCCAGGAAAGCATGGATAGGTGCACTGGCCGCTGCGATATAACTGAAATAATGTTGAAAACGGCGTTAAACACCATACAATCAATCAATCAATAAATCAATCATGTTTGTTAAATGCAGGATTGTGTGGTAAAGGGTTAATATATGAGTGTATTGTGAAAATATTAAAGCAAAAGGAGAATCTACATGTTATAGTCTATTTTTTTCCTCAAAAGTGGTCTTCTGCGAGGCCAAAAAAAAAAATCATGCCAATACCAAAAGAAAAATAAATGAGGAAGAAATTGAAAAGTTTACAAAACATTAAATGAAAAATATCCTTTTATTATGCTTCAGGCGAGAATCACTGCAGTAGATAACTTGAGACCTAATGTGGCAGCTACATCAACTGTGCGTATTACAGTCCTTCGCAACCAGAATGGTCCTCAGTTTATACTGTCACCATACAGTAATAGAATCTCTGAAACAACAGTACCAGGAACCGTTGTCTTGAATGCAACAGCATTTGACTTGGATCCAAACGTAAGTACAGAACACAGTTTGACAAGCTCAGATTTGCTTCTTTTTTGTTCTGATTCCGTCTAAAATTTTATCACATTTTATTTTGGGTCGGGTTTTCAAATATCATTTAAAGTGAAGATATGTTATCTGTGCAAATTTGTCCATGACGCCTTGTCCAAATTGAAATGGATTCCATATGACATATGAAACTTGTCTAAATTGATAGCATTTGGGTTTGGAACGGTAGAAAAAAATGTGGGAAAAGGAGAAAAATGCTGGTTACCAGCATTTTCTCCTTTTTCCACAATGTTTTCAAAAGCCTTTTTTTCTTAGGATGATTAGAATATTAGATTTTTTTTGTAAAGAGTTAATTCATTGCCTCCTACAACCAATCTGCATCAGAAGACTTAGACTTCGAAAACAAAACATCCTTGTAAAATAGGGCAAAGACCAACACAAATGAAAATTGATACATGTGAAAATATTTTGGCAAGGGTTGAGTAGTAAATTTTTCTTTCAGCAGCATTTTCAATCTGCTGCAATGTGAAAAAGTTATCTTGAAGTCGCAATGGATCAGAAGATTGTAGGTGTAGATACAGGAAATGTCCCATTTACCCTATACCGCACAAGTTTTAACGACCCCATGGGAAAGGACTTCTGAAAACATTGTGCGAAAAGGAGAAAATGCTGGTACCCAGCATTTTCTCCTTTTCCCACAATCTTTTCTACCCTTTCAATTACAAATTCCATCTTTCATGCAACATTAAATTTGTCATCTGCAAATGCTTTCAATTTGGACCAGTCTAAAATTTTGTTGTTTGGTAAAGAGCTAAGGTAGATTACCATAGCTTTTCTAATTAAACATAAAATAATGTTTTGTATTGCCTTGATTTAGCACAATAATGTTTGTTGTTTTCAGGACATTTTGACTTACTACATCCTGTCAGAGTCCTATACAACTTCTATTGGATTCACTCCCAACCAAAACTATGTTTACATGGACCAAAGAACAGGGCTGATTAGATTGGGCCAGTCTTTGCTGAACACAGGAATCAATACCATTTTCGTAAGTCATTTTAATTGCGTTCAGACATTTCAAACAATATTTTTTTGTCATTAGGTTCTGTAAATCATGATAAAAACCTAATCATTCACGAAACATTCTTTATTCAACTCTCAATTTCAAAAATCCAAAACTGGACATAAGTTCTGGTATGGTCAATCACATGGCTTGTTTTAGAATTAACCCTTTACCAAACAACTGCATGTTTCACAACCCTTTGAAAAAGGGCTTTCTAAAGCACTATGGGTTTACCTTGCATGATGAATGACCTTAGATATACATGAAGATAATGAGACGTGCTGGTATTTGCTAATACAAGATCCGTCTGTTTGAAAATCTGATCTGGATACAGGAAACAATAATTATTAATCAAACACTCAAATGGATCAATTTCATAAAATAACCATAAATTCCAGAAAAACTGTTGCCAATGACGGATCAAGGCATACCAGAAAGGTTGTCAATCTAATCAGGGACATTGCTTTTCTCAAAAAAATTGGACCTTGTACAAAACTGTGATACTGTTTTACAACCTTTTATTCCTGTTCAGACCTTTTTATTCTTATCACTGTATATCCATTTTATTTCTATTATAGAATCATTTCATGACGCATCTTTTATCATATACTCATTTCTCACATTTTTACATACTACAGTATTTTTTCCTTTCATTATCTTTTTCTGTTTGGGCACTAAATGACCCTAGATGTCGATGCGCCATAAAACACCATACATTCATTCATTGAAAACACTATGGGAAAAGCAGAAAAATGCTAGTATCCAGAATTTTCTCCTTTTCCCACTATGTCTTATACCATTTCTAAAGGAATTTCTGATTTGACATCTACAAATTCTTTTAACTCTTTATCAAACAATCCCGGGTTTTCATGACCCTGAGAAAGAAGCCTTTTGAAAACATTGTGGGAAAAGGAGAAAATGCTGTTAACCAGCATTTTCTCCTTTTCCCACAATGTTTTCTACCCTTCCCAAAACAAATTTCAATTTTTGAGTCACATTTATATTGTTGTCTGCAAATGCTTTCAATTTGGACGAGTCTAAAATTTTGTTGTTTGGTAAAGGGTTAATATGGGAAAGTCAATTATACTGTTGTAAAAGATTAACCCTTAACCTGCTAAATAAGTGATATAAAACTGTCAAGCCGAAAGTAAAAACCTGAATATTGCTATTTCAAAGTAATCTCTTGGGGCAAAAATATTTCCTTATTGGGCAGTTTAGATCCAAGATCAGACTGCCCATTCTGTGCAGTCTGATCTTGAACTACACTGTCTGCAAAAGGTTTGTGAGTCACACTTAGCAGCCCAAGGGTTAAAGAAGGTAATTGCAAAGATTTAAGTTATTTGTTTTTAAAGGGTTAAGCCCTTTGTCTACAAAATATAGCTTGCTACTAGGCAACATACTTGGTTTCTTTTTCAAGAGTATTGTATCAGTATATACCACTGTTATTGATAAGGTCTTGTTACTAATGTATCTAGGCTTAATTAACCATTGCTGAAATGAAAGAAAGCTGCATGAGTTTCTGCAGACATTAGAAAAAATGTCTACTGATTATATTTACAGGGGGTGCGTGCCTCAGTGATAAAGGGTAGGACTCAAAATCTACAGGCCTCAGATTTGAGCCTCAGTGGAAACACACTAATTTTTCTCTCTTGGGAGTGCCCTTGGGCAAGACATTTTTGTGCCCTAGCCTAGTATTAGCAAATCCCAAATCATTCATGAATATGTGAGCTGTTCCCATGATTTGACCAAAATAATGTTGACAGCGGTGTGAAACACCATTTAATCGATCATTAATCATTATTTTTACAGCTAAATCTTAGAGTTTGTGACAGTGGCCTTCCACAGCGCTGTGCAAACACAACGGGTACCATCAGTGTAGACAGAAACCAGTTCCCACCCATTTTCCTTAGTGAGCCATATTCAGAAGCCATTGTGGAGAGCACTCCACTTGGCAGCCAAATTCTTACCTTGACTGCCACAGACCAAGACTTGATTGGTAGTTTGGTATATGAGGCGATTACAACAAGCTATCCATTTGAGGTGGAGAGACAGACTGGTATAGTCAGACTTGTGTATGATAATCTCTTCTTTGGACCAGCATTTTACTCAGTAAGCTACACTTTGGCTTTTTTGAATTGTGTATTTCCTTGGTAGTGTTTTGATTTAACCCCTATTTAGTGAATAGATCCACTTTGTTTTTCAGTCACAATAAAAGATTTTGTAAAATGTATTACTGTTAATCAGGGGTTGTAAGACCCAAACCATTGAACCTTTACCACATAATCATGTATTCTAACGACCCTGATGAAAAAGGTTTTTGAAAACATTATGGAAAAAGAAGAAAAATGCTGGTAAAAAGCATTCTATCCTTTCCCCCCCAAATTGTTTATCCTTTTATCCCTTTACCAAACAATGCTGGGTTTTTGCGACCCTGGGAAAGAAGGCTTTAGAAAACATTGTGGGAACCAGAGAAAAAACTGGAAACCACAATTCTCCCACAGTATTTATAACTCTATCAGGGAGCTTAAGGTCATTTGTTTAGATTTTGAATGTATCGCCTGCACATATTTTGAAATAGTATAAAAATTAGTATAGAGTAAAAGACAAATTCCACAATTTGAGAAACATTTGTATTTTGCAAATGCTTTGGATCTTGACAAGTGCATTACTTCGTTGTTTGGTAAAAGGTTAGTGGGTCAATATTAGACTGCATGTATGTGCATTCTGGTCTTTGTCTACACAATGTGCAAAATGCGTCCATGGCTGCATATAACAGGCCTTTTACAAATTTCAAAAATATAGGCCAGATTATGCAAAACCATATATGAAGATGTGGAAATTTTCTTGAAGAAGACTGAAAAAAAGTTTAAAATGGTGCCACATGATTAAAACTTCACACAATGCTTATCTCATTTGTGTCTAAGACAAGAAAATATGTAATAGGTATATTACAGAAAGAACAAGAGAAATTATTTTGTACATTGATTTATTTATTTTCTTTTATTTCAGTTCCGAGTAAGGACCTTTGATAGTGCTGACACAAGTCGAACTGATATCACCAATGTGACAATATCGGTCATCCAAAACCCAAGTGGACCCTTGTTCACTCAAGATGTGTACCAAACAACAATCTCTGACAACTATCAACTGGGAGTACCTGTTATAAATACCACTGCTATTGATCAGGATGGTGTAAGTTTTCTATTATTTATCTCTTTACCAACAATCCTGTGGTTTAATTATCCAGAGAGAGAAAACATTGTGAGAAAAGGAGAATATGCTGGTAACTCACAATGTTTTCTACCCATCCAAGGACAAATTTTAATTTTTAAGCCATATTTAACCATGCACTAGAGACACCTAGAAAAGACACTAATTATTGGGCTCTCACAGTGTTTTTTTTTTTCATAAAAAACATTGAAACAAATCCGAAAGCAGCTTGAAATAGCTATATCTTGATCTTTTATTTATGTTCTATTCCAATAAACCTACAAGCAGCTTGATGTTTTATTTACCCTCAGTTCAGTAATTTATCACATACTAGGAAGGGCAAAGTTCTCTCATGAACCAATAGTTTCTTTTTAAATCCTCTGCCAAAAAGTCCTGTGTTTTAAAGATCTTATGAAATAGAGTTTTAGAACCGATGAAAGAATAAGAACAAAAAAAATGCTTGTAACCAGCATTTTTGCTTTCCCACAATGCTTTCTAACCTTTGCTAAGGAATATCATCAATAGTCATATTTAAATTGTTGTCGGCACATACTTTCAGTTTGGACAAGTCTAGAGCTTTATTGTTTGGTAAAGAGTTAACTATTTGCATGAGAAAATGGACTTACTGGTAATCGTTTTTTAATTATTTTGTTTTTGCAGGATATTGTTCGATACTACCTGATAGGAGATACCTTGGCATCAACTTATTTCTATATTGACTCTCAGACTGGAATGATCTATCTCAGAAGAATGCTTACAGATACAACAATTAGTCGATTTACAGTGAGTATGAACATAACATTTAATTTGAACAACGTTCTGGCGAATTTCTTATTTGACGATGTCCTAAACCAATAGCATAGGTTATATATGTTACAGATTTATATTTTCTTATTACTGTTGTGGTGCCTATGATAAGCTGATTTGTTGTAAGGATTGATACTAATCAGGGGAAGATCTGTAGGTGAAATGTAAATTATGTGGCTGTATTTGAAAACCATTTGCAAGGTCTGTGTTATAGCAAAACAATCCCTTATTGTGATAAAGAATGTTGCAGTTCTTCAAATGAATACAAGGAATGGATGTTTAGATAGGTCTTGTTAACAATATGTACACAAACCTATATGTATTAAACTGTCCGACATAAGTGCATGTATCTGTGATACATTAACTTATTTCCAAGCGACAAGTTTTAGCCCTGCACAGATCAAAAATGTGCAGACAACAAATGTCACTCAATACATGAAATTCCTCTTTCAAAGGGTATAAAGCATTGTGGGAAATGGAGAAAATGCTATTCCAGCATTTTCTCCTTTTCCTACAATGTTTTCTAAAGCCTTCTTCCTCAGAGTTGATAAAAGTCTGGATTATGTGGCAAAGGATGATAAATTGTTTAATGTAAAAGATCATACAAGTAATTCATCACCTTTATCATATTTATGACTTGGGTATTTACAGTTGTCACTAAGAGCATCTGATCAGAGAATTAATGAAAGGATCGATGATGCCACTGCATTTGTGAATGTTATTCGAGACAACCAACCACCTTTCTTCATCTCTGAACCTTATATCTTCCAAATAACAGAGAATCAACTGCTTAACATAGTTGTGTACAACAGAGTGCAGGCTTCAGACAACGATCTACAGGTAGGTGAATCATCGGAGACATGAACCATTTCCCATGTCACAAATGGCTTTTTGAAAACATTTTGATCATTGAGAAATTGCACATGATTTGCAGATCCTGATAATGATTTTTTTTAAATCTACTTTCTTTATCTGTATGCTGTCAATATGCATTTTTCCATAAGGTATTCTGATATATTAAGTATGTAATATTTATATTATAGGCTGTGTCAATAACACTTAGGTTATGTGAAAAAGCAGCCAGTGGCTTGAGAAGAATATTGTGCTAAGTACTGGTAAAAGAACTTCAGGAAAGCATGGATAGGTTCACTGGCAACCACAATATAACTGAAATAATTTTGAAAATGGCATTAAACACCATACCAACAAACAAGCACTTAAATGCTAAAACTTTTACATTTATGTCCTTTGCAGTATGGTCTTACATGTTATATAACCTACAAAATAGTCATGTATTAAACAAAGTACAAAGTAACTAGCCAAGCCGATACCTCGGTCGATAATGTGCAAGGCTTGAAATCAGGGTTACTAGTTCAAATTCTCAGTTCGGCCAAATTCTTTTTGAGGAAAGACAAGTCAGTGCAACAGGATTCATTCCTCTCTCACTGCTGATCATTATTTTGGTGATGGTTAAGTGGGAAAGCAGCCAGTGGTTTGAGGTGTATATTAGACGAAGCACTGGTAGAAGAAAATCTAGGAAAGCATGGATAGATGCTCTAGCTGCCACAATATATCTGAAATGATGTTGAAAATGCACCTTACAAACAAACAACACAAACAAAATGCTCATGAATTTTTTTCATCCTTTACAGGGACAACTACGATATGAGACCATAGGAGTTTATCCAGCTCAAACCTTCTTCAGTGTGAACCAAAATGATGCAGATATCTCTGTCATAAGAAGTCTTAGAGATGATGGATTGCAAAGACTGTCTTATACGGTAATCATATCTCTATGTTAACTGTCTACCAAACAGCATAATTCTAGACTTGTCCAAAATGAAAGCATTTGGGTCAAATTAGATACTATAGCTCAAAGGATGATTTCTATCTTAGAAAGGGTAGAAAACACCATGGAAAAAGGAGAAAATGCTGGTTCCAGTAGTATCTCCTTTTCCCACAGTGTTTTCAAAAGACTTTTTCCTAAGGATCATTAAAATAGGATCGTTTTGTAAAAAGTTAACTCTTTACACTCCATATTTTTACTAAGTAGCAGGAAAAGGAAACATGCTGATTATCAGCATTTTCTTCTATTCCCACACTGTTTTCTATACTTTCATTAAATTTGTGGTCTGCAATATTCAGTGCTTTCAACATGGATGGGTGACAGATATTCCCCAGTGACCCTGGACTTGATCTTCCCTTGCAAGGTTGGTTTATCATGGGCAGGGTACTGCAGTGCATCAGCCTAGTGCTGCTGAAACCCATAAACAACATTTACCTTTACAAAACAGTCTTGAATTTTAACCCTTCAGCTGCTAGATAAATGAAACAACACTTTCAAGCCGATAGTAAAAACCCAGTTTTCGCTGTTTGATATGTATTTTTTTGGGAAAAATATCTCCGTATCAGATAGTGTAGATCCAAGATCAGACTGCACATTCTGTGCAGTCTGATCTTGATCTACACTGTCAGCAAAAGGTCCCTGAGTTGCGCTTAGCAGCCTAAGGGTTAACTACTCTTAGAAAAGAAGACTTTGGAAAATATTGTGAGAAAAGAAGAAAATGCTGATAACCAGGCAATCCTTCCGAACACAAAAGTCAATATTTTTAGTCACATTTATTTTGTCATCTGTAAATGTTTTCAGTTTGAACTGGACCTAAATTGTTCTTCAGTAAATACTTAACAAATGACCTTAAACGATTCTATGACTGAAGTAATGTTGACAGCAACATAAAACACTTTTAACTCTTTCCCAAACACTAAAGTTTGGACTCAACCAAATCCAAATTATTTGCAGACAAGGAAAGACATGTTGCTCAATTGATGATTTATGTCTTTAATATGGTAGAAAACATTTTGGGAAATGGAGAAAACACTGGTCACCAGCATTTTCTTCGTTTCCAACAGTATTTTCAAAAGCCGTCGTCTTCAGGATAATTAAAACTCTGGATTGTGGGGGGTTAAGTTAAACTTCTGCAGGGGCCATTTACACCAGTTATCTTAAATTGTATTCTGATTCCAAATTCAAAGACTAGCCATTTGATTGGCTTAGACAAAACAACTCCGCCAAACAAATTGCTTGTCTTCGAATATAGAATAAGATCAAAACCTGAACTGAGCCATGATGGCTAATGTACAAATTTTCTCAAACATTGTTACATTTCCATAACAGCTGAGAGTGATTGTCTATGATACGGCCTATCCAAATGCTCAAGACACCGCTGATGTGACCATCACTGTTGTCAGAGACGCAACCGGACCAATCTTCCAACCATCAGCGACATACCAAGTTACCATCCCAGAGACACTGGAAATTGGATCAGTAGCTATTGATACTGATGCTATAGATCAAGATGGGGTGAGTGACATTTTGAATTAAAGACACAGAATTGTAGATTATTGTTCTGTAAGATTGTTTTCATAATTGTATCAGATCATATGCAAGTGTAAAACATGTTTTGCTGGTTCGATTGTCTTAATATTTAGATGATCCCTATCGGTCTTTTCTTCTCTAAACAGGATGAAGTTACATTTACCTTGGTGAACAGCACCCAGTCTGGCACTGAATATTTCTTCATGGATCCCAGCTCCGGTCAAATCTTGGTCAAGAGGAGTCTGGTCAGAACGCCATTTATTAGTGAATATCTGGTAAGTACAAAGGATGAGCAGGTAATACTTATGTGGTGCCAGTGCAGCTCAGTTGGTTACTGAATTGGGGTTTGTTAAATATTATTTTTGAAATTTGTTGCTGCCTTTGCTACTTGAGTCAATCAGTGTGACATGGATAACACCTGTCTGCTAACTGAGGTTAATCTTAGCTTGTTTATAGGGAAAGCACTGCACAAAGCTCTCGTCACAGTTGAACGATACTGGTTTAAGAAATGTGAACAGTTGCTTTAGCCATTGCTGCACAAACTGGACTTTTCTGCTCCTTGTAATGGATAACTTAACATTTGACAACACACTTATGGCTTTCAAACGTCTCTTATTCTTAGCTCCGCTGTTTTTGAAGAAAACATTGAAATATTTTCATAGCCAAGGTGTTGTCTTCTGCATTGTGATAAACTTTGACATTCTGTAGTATCTCTTTCATTGCTGAAGATATATACTTCAAAATCAGACTAGTTGTTAACTATCAAAAGGGGAACCCATAGAATGGGCAGATAACCATCATGCAGTGCTCTTGTTAATGATTTGTTATACTTGTGTTAGGTCTAGAGTTTGCCTTTATGGTTTATGAAAGAAAAGGAGATTTACTTTCAGCTGACTGTAAGAGCATCTAGCAGAAGTAGAAACGCATTTGCCAGTGTTCGTATCCTGATAACAAGGGATGTCAACCAGCCACCATTCTTTGTGAACACACCATACAGAACTTCCATCTTTGAATCTAGAGGTGTGAACACGACAGTCTTCACAGTGACTGCAAGAGATAATGATCTTATTTCACCTGTAAGTTAAAGAATTCTTTTTGTTTTTAGCTCCACTGGTCAAAAGCCAGCAAGCTTATGTCTGTCTGTCTGTTCGTTAACTCTATTTCAAATATCTTCTCTGAAACTACCCATCCAATTTGACCAAACTTCACAGAAATGGTCACACGACAAAAGTATAGACTCATCCATTTTAAAAGCATTCGTAGAGCAGAATCTAAACATGACTAAAGTGGTGAGATTTGCTTTTGACAAAGTAGAAAGCATTGTGGGAAAAGAGGAAAATGCTGGTTACCAGCATTTTCTCCTTTTTGCACAATGTTTTCAAAAGCCTATCTTCAGGGTCATTAAAACTCGAGATTTTGTGGTAAAGGGTTAAAAGCACTTTTAACCACTATAGTTTCCTTTGAAGGCAGTGTAGATCAAAATCAGACTGCACAAAACATGCAGTATTATCTTTAATTGATCCTGATTGTTTGCTTTGTCAACATATTCTGGACTATTGCAATCTAGAAACTTCTCTTATTTATACAATACAAATGTCCATGAGGTTGATCCAGTGCTCTAAAAGTTAAAATCATAATAAAACTTTGGGAGAAATCTATTAGCAATATGAATTATTAGGATACAATGCATTGAAATTAGAAAACATTACATTAATATACTTATTATTTTATTTGTAACAGGGTGTGATTCGATACCAGACAGTTGGATATTTCCCAGCGACAGATTACTTCAGACTAAATGAGTTTACTGGTGACATAACCCTCTACAACTCCGTGTTGAATGATCAGAACCAAGCATTGCTCTATGTGGTATGTATATCTTGTTTTTTTATAACTAAGCCAAGCCCTGGTAGCTCAGTCTGTAGCGTACAAGACTTGAGAACAGGAGGCGCTGGTTTGATCCTCGGCTTGGCCAATTTCTCTCCGAGGATTGATGATAGTCATTGTGATGGGATTCACTCCTCTCTCACCACTGGCCATTGTTTTGACGATAGTTATGTGGGAAAGTAGCTAGTGGCTTGGAAAGAATTTTATGATGAGTACTGGTAAAAGAAAACTCCTGGAAAGCATGGATAGGTGCATTGGCTGCCCCGATATAACTTAAATAATGTTGAAAATGGCATTAAACACCATACAGTCAATCGATTAATCTTTATAAATAGACCTCTTAACCCCTGTTAAACCACACAGACATTTTCAGTCTGGACATTAAGCACAAATAATTACAAATTCAAGGTTTCTTTTGGCCAGAATGTCTCAGGAAAGTGGACAGTGTAGATCAAAGATCAGACTGCACATATTGTGCAGTCTGATCTTAATCTACACTGGCTGCAAAGGCAACTATACTCTTGACACGTGCTGTAAGGGTTAACCTTTAAAAAACTATCCTTGTTTTAATGAACATGACCCCTGGTTACAGTTATTCCTTTCATCAAATTGTTTTGAAAGGCTTTTTCAGAGTTGTAAAGACAATGGCCTATGTTGTACAAAGTTAAAGCACAAAGGTTTATTTATTTATCACTGTTATTTTATGGTTTTACAGATGTTTTAAATTTGGATAAGTACAAAATCTACTAATAAAATGAAGCACCAGACTTTATATAGCAGTTTTTCAACATCAATTCTTTACCACACAACAAAATTTTAGACATCCAAATAGAAGGCATTCGTGGATGAAAAATTTAAATGTAGCTCAAATGATAATTTCTGTCTTTGATAAGGTACAAAACATTGCAGGGGAAAAGGAGAAGATGCTGGTAACCAGCACTTCCTCCTTTTCCCACAATGTTTCATAAAACCTTCTTCCTTTAGTTCATTAGAACTCGGGATTGTGTATTAAAGGGTTTAGACATGGTTTTATTTCATTTCGCCAAGCCCTCATAGCTCAATCGGTAGCATACAGGACTTGAGAACAGGAGGTTGCTGGTTTGATCCCCTGCTTGGCCAATTTCTTTCCGAGGATTGATGATAGTCATCGCGACAGGATTCATTCCTCTCTCACCGCTGACCATTGTTTCGACAATGGTTATGTGGGAAAGCAGCCAGTGGCTTGGAAAGAATATTGTGCGGAGTACTGGTAAATGAAACTCCAGGAAAGCATGGATAGGTGCACTGGCCGCCGTGATATAACTGAAATAATGTTGAAAACGGCGTTAAACACCATACAATCAATCAATCATTTCATTTCAGATGTCAATTGTGGCATTTGATACATCTTTCCCATCACAACAAGTAAGGCAAGATGTTCTCATTGATGTCATCAGAAACCCAAATGCACCGTCCTTCGTCAATAACTTCCTGACAGAAACTGTGTATGAGAATGTACCACTAGGCACACTGGTACGCTGTGTAACTGCTGTGGATAGTGATGGAGATATACCTTCATACACTATCACCAACGTTAATACCAATAACATCAACCAAGTGGACACAGACTTCTTTTTCCTCACATCTGATGGATGTATCTATGTGAAAAGGTTCTTAGACCAGTCTCCTGCCAACCAGTATACACTGACAATTAGGGCCAGGGACCATGGCTATCCAGAAAAGTTTGGAACAGTTACAGTACAGATAAACATCCTTCGAGATGGTTTCACACCTAGGTTTGAGTCTGTCAACTACTTTACCACAATACAGGAAACAGAACCTGTCAACAGTACTGTTCCATTTTTCACAGTTCGAGCCATTGACAATGATTTACAGGTAAGATATTTAAATTTCTTGCACTGACAAAAAATATCTACCTGGAATGTATTTATCAGGAAATCCTGAAATGGATTCCCTAAGACATTTTTGATACGATGGAAGTAGCCTCAGGAAGGGCACTGTCTAGTACTGATTAAATCCAGGAAAGACCAAATAATTAAAATGTTGTAAAGAAATTACTGACAAATGGTTGAAGCAAGCCTAAAAAAATTTCTGAAACAATTGAGGGAAATGGAAATATGCGGAGTTATCTGATTTGTTACTTATTCATTGTTTTCTTTGAGGTACATTTATAATATTGCCTGTATGTAAATGATAATGGAATAAATATACGACAAGGATTTTCCATTGACTTGTTATATCCTTAAACAAGTTTCGAGCAGATTTGAAAACATCCTGGTAAAATACTGCTAATCAACATGAATAGTGGTATGATACATGGTTACTTTGGAAAAAGGTGCTAAAGTGCTGTCTGAAAATATCTTCCATAAGAATATGCTCTCTATGTTTTTATCTTGTTCTAATTTAAAGTGTAGAAATGCACAACACATTAGATTATGGATATGCCCACTGTATTCAATTGTTTTTTACAGAACATAATCCAGTACAGAGCAATTGGTGATGGATCAGCACTGTCATTCTTCAGAATCAACCAGAATGGTCAAATCTTTGTACAGCAGAGCTTATTGTCTGAAAACCAGAATACATACTTGGTAAGTATGAAAGAGACAATGTCATCACACACAAATTATTTGCCTATTTCAACAAATCAATAAGTATTGGGTTTCATGTAAATGTAACTTGATACAGTGTGAATGAAGTGACAACACACTTTAGATTTGGATGCTGTTAGCTTTTTCTCATTTTATGAAGCATTGTAACAAATTGCAAAGTTGATTGTTGTGGCAAAGCTCTCCCATTTTACTGTACAGTTCTGCAATCAATAATTACACTGTATTTTAGCAAAGCTTTCCCATTTTGCTACTACAGTTCTACATGCAATTATAATACTGTATTCTGTGTTATTTATTTACCTTTAACTCATTACCTGATGACAAAGTTTTAGACTAGTCCAAATTGAAAGCATTTGCAGATGACAAATGTGACTCAGAAATTGAAATTTGATTTAGGAAGGGTAGAAATTATTGCAGGAAAAGGAGAAAATGCTGGTTACCAGCATTTTCTCCTTCTCCCACAATGTTTTCAAAAGCTTTCTTTTTTAGGGTCGTTAAAAGTCAGGATTGTGTGGTAAAGATGAAAGAATATTAATACTTGCATTAATTGAAAGCACTTGCAGATGACAAATTTAATGTGGCTTAATGATTGAACTTGTAACAGAAAAGGTTGCAAAATTGTTGGAAAAGAAAGAAATTGTGTTGACTACATTGTATTGCATTTACTCTTTAAAATTGTGAAAAAATTCTTCTTATTCCAGCTACGTCTTGAAGCGATTGATACTTTCTACCCAACAAACCCTGGTTTCAGTACAGTGACCATTAATGTGATTCGTAATCCAAATCCTCCAGACTTTGTGTTGCCCAGTTACCAGGTTACAGTGAATGAATACTTCCCACTGGGAGATGTTGTCATTGATCTTGATGCTGTTGATGCAGATTCTGTAAGTCCAGTAGAATTTTATCTTAGGACCTGCTCAAGTTAAAGACTTATCTCACTTCTCTAACAATATTTTTTTTCAGTCAACATTGTACAAGGCAAAACATTACATTCAGTTTTAAGACCATCTCTAGACTAGGACCCTTCAGTTTAACCCCAAGGCTTGTAAGCAACACTCAAGGAGGTTTTGGGGCCAGTGTAGATCAAGATCAGACTGAGCAGAACATGCATTCTGAGCTTGATCTACACTGTCCAGTTAGTCAATATTTTCCCCCAAAAAAGTGACTTTGAAATAGCATTATTTAGTTTTTTTCTTTCGGCCCGGAAGTTTCATTGAACTAATTTAGCAGGTTAAGGGTTAAGTCCAGGGAGTGATCTTAACCCTAAGAGTGCAACACAAACCCCACAGACTTTTTCAGTCCAGAAATAAGACCCAGATAATTACAGTTCAAAGGTTGCTTTTGTCCAGAATTTCTTACCAAAGCAAATTTATGCAGTCTGATCTTGGTCTAACATGGCTGCAAGAGCAAGTACAGATGTGAAAGATACTGTAAGTGCAAAAATATAGAACTTGCAGCAACTTTTTCTTTTCAAACCTTAGTTATCTAGACTGGTTTTGAAATGACACATGGAAACAAACTTTCCGTCATAGAATAATTACTTTTGCATGCTAATCACATAAAGGTTCTTTGCAGATTTTAGAGCTGAGATGTTAGTTATTTTTGTTACTGTTCGGACTTCAGAGGCTTATAATTAGGCTTCAGAGATTGATGCTCAATTAACATTACAGATGGTGAATCTATACTGTCTGATAATTTTGAACATAATTACTTTGTGCAGAACAATCTTTAAATTGCAATATTTAGACAATTTTCAGACATAAACCTTTCCATTGCACTTGTTGAGTAAGAGACATTGGTATACCTTATATTGATATACAAGTTTTATTAACAGAGCAGATATCAGACCAAAGTGTGCACTGTGTAGCCTGACCTGGATCTGTATGATCTTATAAATCTTTCATGTAGCATACTGTAGTCTACTTGGAGTAATTCACTTTTGCTGATGGCATAGATCAAGATCAAACCATACAAAACATGCATTCTCATCTTGAGTCTGAACTGTCCACTAGCTTAGTCAAGGCTGTAAGATTGTAATCTATGGATTGAGGTCAAGTTTGTATCCTTTGCGCTGAGGAACTTTAACACAAGTTAATATATTTGAAATAATTATTATGATTTTTTCAATTACAGGATATTTTGAGCTACAGGCTGTTTGAATCTCAGAACTTCCAGAACTACTTCCTGATCAACTCATTCACTGGAGAAATTTACTTGAGACAAGAACTCTGGTTGAACCCATTAGTCAGTACATACAATGTAAGTGAATGATTCTGTATAATGAGAAATCTAAAGTAAATGATGATAGAAAACATAGTGACACACTGAGAAGTTTACATAAATGAGTAATTTCTCAACTGACCACTATAACATTTTTGAACCCTCTCAGAAACCTAATTGTTTGCCAACGTATTTGTTTTTGATATGCATAACAAAGATACCTGGTAAATGTGTCAAGCTGACAACAGTTTTGTTAATCCTTTACCAAACAATCCTGAATTTTAATGATCTTAAGGTGTATAGCTTTTGAAAATATTGTGGGAAAAGGAAAAAAATGCTGGTAACCAGCATATTCTCCTTTTCCACTATGTTTCTACTCCTTGCAATACAAATCCCATTATTTGAGCCAATTTAATTTGTGGTCTGCATTAGTGCTATTAGTTTGGGCATGTCTAGAATTTTGTTGTTTCGTAAAGAGCTAAGACTCATCTAATTATTGCAAATGTAGTAATTTCTATTGGTAAAACCTGATTCATTTCTTTGAAAGAAGTACAAAATGATATCAAATATGTTGTCACACAGTGCTTATCACAAACCTATATAAGATAAGAAAATTCATAATGGGTATATTACACATAAAACATGGGAGGTTATACGATGAAAGTTTATTGCAGTATGTTTGCTGTATTTTAGATGATTGCCCAAGTCAATGATAACCGTGGAATCAACACAAGGTACGATAATGTATCAGTCCAAGTGAATGTTCTCAGAAACCAGTCTCCATTCTTTGTGAACCAGCCTTATATAACTACTATCTCTGAAAGAAGGAACCAGTCTCTCCAGGTATACAGCGTGTCTGCTAGAGACAATGACCTTATTGGAGATATTGTCTACACTGTTGTTGGTGATGTTCCAGCACCAAGTTACTTCAGTTTGAATCCAGTCACTGGAGCCATCTTTATTCAGGAAAATCTGCAGCTTGATACCTTGCTAACATACACAGTAAGACCTTTCTTTCAAAATACTGTGATTTTTTAATTCATCAAAGCTTATCCTACAAAGCGCAAACATAATTGAGCGGCGCTCTGGGCAAAGCTAGGTGATTTCATGCATCTCCATGATACATAATAATTAGGGATCCATAAAATCTATTTAGTCTAACAATTTACTGAATGTGGAGGTAGAATGGTCCTTGGAAATGAATAAAACTTACACATAGCAAACAATATCAACCCATGTCAGCAGGCACTGACTGCACAGACTGATATGGGTTGATACTTTTCACAGATGCATTAAGCCTTCCTGTTCAAAGAGCAAAACTCATTTTTGTATTTTGTGATTGTCAACTATGATAAGATGTGAATTTAATTTAACTCTTTGTCAGCTATGATAAGATGTGAATTTAATTTAACTGTTTACCTAACAACAAAATTTTAGACTAGTCTGAATTGAATACATTAGCAGACGACAAAATAAATGTGACTCAAAAACTGAAATTTCTTTTGGGAAGGTTAGAAAACATTGTGGGATAAGGAGAAAATGCTGGTTACCAGCATTTTCTCCTTTTCCTACAATGTTTTCAAAAGGCTTCTTTCTCAGGGTCATTAAAAGTCAGGATTGTGTGATAAAGTGTTAAACCAGCGCTGTGTGATTTTAGACTTGTAGAAATTAATGTCTGATTTTTTTTCTCTTTTTCTGATTTACATTTTGGCATTTTCATGTTTTTTGTCAAATGGCATACTTATAACCCATGGCATGCTGATGGCAACTTTTTCCTATGCTTTCTCAGATTGTTTCTGTCAAGATTTGAGTACACAAAACATGCTGTTTGGTCTTGGTCCTCCACTATCTAACATGTGGAGATATTACAGAGCCGTTTTCACCATTGTTAGTCTAAATTCCAGCATCTGATTTGCTGAGATGGAATTTCATAGCATATCAGATGTTCTGTCTTGGAATTTACATTTAAGCCAGGTAGCTCAGTTGGTGACAGGTTTTGTAATCCAGAGGCTAGAGGTTGGATTCCTAGCTTGGCCAAATATTTGCCAAGGATGGATGATAGTTGTTGTGATAAGATTGATTCCTTTATCACCACTTAACATTGTTTTGACAGTTTTTATTTATACAGAAGTCCTATAGGATAAGACCACACAGACCTTTTCCTCAATTTTTAGTATTTTTCTTTAATTATAACTAAGACAACCATCTTTTAATGTTTTAGAAGCCAGTTGACAATTTATATTTTGTGTGAGATGATTTAAGTGATTTTACAAAAAGCAGGTTGTTAACAGGTTTTACATGTTGTATTTGTTATTTAACCCTTTACCAAACATTCATGAGTTTTAACAACCCAGAAGAAGAAGACTTTTGAATACATGATGGGAAAAGGAGATAATTCTTGTGATAAGCATTTTCCCCTTTTTCCACAATGTTTTCTAACATTTGAAAGCCAAATCCCATTATTTGAGTCATAATGTGATTTGTTGTCTGCAAATGCTTTTAATTTGGACTTGTGAGCATAAAGTTTTGTAGTTTGGTAAAGATTTGATGATAACCTTTTGATTTCATAGTTACGAGTTGGTGCCTATGACTCTGCGATACCATCAGATGTGACAACAGCAACAGTTTTGATAAATGTAAGAAGGAATGATAACGCCCCCGTGTTTGTGGAAGAGCCATACAGAGTTACCTTGGCTGAAAACACTCCAGTCAGTACCAGTGTTTACAGAATAACCGCCAATGATGCTGATGGGGTAGGTTATGCTATTACCTGGCCTTTGTTTGTTTACTTGTTTGAATGGGATTTTAGACACTTTGAACAGCATTTCAGTCTTACTACAGTGACAGCTCATCTATCCATGTCTCACCTGGGTTTTTTTACTGGTTCTAGTCTTGAACTCTAGAGTGCCTGGTCCATGGACAGTCCCATGTGACTACGCACTAGTACCAGGGGGAATATAAGCAGATTTTCCAATTACAATCACCTATGTCATTAGAAAACACTCATCAGCTTCAGTTGTATGCAGCGGGGAGGGGAGGGGACTAAATTTTGAAGGTGAGAGATAAAGAGATAGAAAAACATGACGAAAAGGAAACATTGAAAAGAGTATTTTTTATCAATCTGTCAAAATATTTTCAAAATTGTTTTGGAGCTTGTGCATGTAATGATTAAACAATTTTCAGTGCAAGATGTATTACAGGTGTTTTGCAAAGCTGTGACAGTCAGTATCTTTTGATGTTTATTTTCAACAGATGATAGGAATGACACATAATTTACTTAAGTTTTTGTGAATGTCTTGGAAACTTGACTTAAGTGCATTGTTTAACATTTTCTGGCCAAAATAGCTGTGGTATTGCAGTAGTTTTGATTCTTTTTCCTAATTAAATTCATCATTTTCGTTATGCTTTACAGTGTGCTATGGTTTAAATTAACTACATGATTTAAATGTATGTTTTCAGGCTAAATAGAGAAGACCATGCTCACTGCTTATTATTTTTATTTTTTTAAGCCCAACTCAGTTGAGTATGAAATTTCCAAATTGTATAATTTGATACAGCTTATGGGGTAAATTCTTGATTATTAGTGCATTTTCTTCCTTCTCCTTACATTAATGTCCTTTTGAAGTTTTCTCACTGTCTGAAGCATTAATGAAGTCTGAAAGTCAAGCACAAGCTAAGCTGAACATTAACTTGAGTCTTATGAGCATGGCCCTATATTGGAGGTAGGTAAGAAAGGAAATGTTTTAGCAAACAGTAAGTGCAATGTTTTGGCATTTTTTTTGTTTCAATTTGTCAAAGCATTTTTATCTATAGGTTGAAGATGCAGAGAAAAATGTAAAAAATGATTCATTATCTAAATTTCAGGACATCATACGGTACACCATGCTGGATGTCCTCAGTAATGCTGATGCAAAAGAGTATTTCTACCTCCATCCTGACAATGGAAACATCTTCCTTGTGAAATCCTTGATGGATTCCCTCACAGCTATACAAATTTCTGTAAGTGCACTCTTTACCCAATGACAAAATTTGTGGTCAGGTCCAAATCGAAAGCATTTGCAGACGACGGATTAAATGTAGCTCATTGGATGATTTCTGTCTTTGATAGGGTAGAAAACATTGTGGGAAAGGGAGGAAATGAACATTACTAATATTCTGTCCTTTTCCCACAATGTTTTCAAAAGGGTAATTTATCAGGGACGTGAAAACATGGGATTCCTTGGTAAACAGTTAAGCTTCGGTTTTCTGATACCAATGTTTTCTATTAAATATAACTGTTAACCAGACAACAGAATTTTAGAAAAATATACAATAGATCATTTGTAGATCATAAAATAATGTTTCTCAGATTTAATTGTCTTTTAAAGGGTAGAAAACATTGTGGGAAATGGAGAAAATGCTGGTGACCAGCACTCTCCTTTTCCAACAATGTTTTCAAAATTCTTCTCCCTCGTTTTCAGTAAAATACGGGATTGTTTGGTAGATGATTAAACATAAGTTTGTTTGGTAAAGGGTCTATCCAGGCACTGAAATGTAACTCAGCAGCTCCTGGAGCAAAGTTGCAGCTCACAAATGAGAATATCTTTGTGTAATATTGGTGATAAACATTAATTAACTCTTTACCAAACTAAAAAATTTGGTCTTGTCCAAATCTTAAGTGGTTGCAGACGACAAATTAAATGGTACTCAGATTGAGAGATTTTTCTTTGAAAGAGCTGAAACCATTTTGGGAGAAAGAGGAAAAGGCTGGTTACCACCATTTTCGCCTTTCTGCACAATGCTTTCAAAATCATTCCTACCTGGTGTAGTATTTAAAACTCTGGATTGTTTGGTAAAAGTTTGGTTTAATGCATGAATACAGTTAAGTATTTTTGTGGCATAAGTAGACAGTACTCATCATGAGCAATTTCTTATTTTGTCACAAAGTTTGAAAATAGTCTGCTGCAAGATGCAAAATGCTGTTTACAGGAGATCTAGACAATGGATGAATTCAGAAAGAGCTTAATGTTCACAATTTTAAAGGAACTCAGTAAAAGTGTTTCACATAAGTACAGAAGATCCAAAATCTGAAAGCACATTCTAAACTGTCAGACCACTCTGTCTCCACTGTGCATTGGAATTCTCCAGTGTTTCCTTTGTACAGTAAATACTAATTGTGAATGAGTACTGTTTGTTTTCTCTTTTTGTATTGTCCTAATGTGAAGCCAAGTGATAAGTTTAAGGTAATCAATTAGTGATGGACAGAAGCATATAAAATTATTCCATGCATGTATTCTATTAGTTAATCCTTTACTGGACCACAAAATTCAGGACTTCCCCAACTTAAAAATGATTAGCAGACAACAAAATCTAGTGTACCAGCATTTTCTATTTTTCCCACTATGTTTTTCAAGAGCATTTTTTTTTTTGTCTTGAGTGTCATTCAAATATTGGATGGTTTGGTAAAGTGTTGAAGATAAAAACACTAAAGCATGATCATTAATGCATTAATATCTTTTCGAAAGTTTCTTTGATAATTAATTATGATTGATAACTTTATTTAGACAATACAGGTAAGATTATAGTTCCCTACTACATGTATATGTTAGAACGCATGAGAAAACGCTTCTTTTTTTGTAACCAAACATGCATTGTATGTTATGCTTTACTTCCTTTGGTTTTTACTTATCCCTGCCCTTGCTTATCTTATCTCATTACCTTGGTAAACCACATTTCAGCAGACAATTTTGTCAACCCTTATCCTACTAAATAAGTTGAAGTGAAACTTTCAAGCTGATGGTAAAACCCAATATGTTGGTATTTCAAACTTACTTTTTGAAGAAAAATATCTCCTTATTAGACTGTGTAGATCCAAGATCAGACTGCACATTTTGTGCAGTCTGATCTTGATCTACACTGTCTGCAAAAAATCAACGAGTCATGCTTACCAGCCTAGGGGTTAATATTATTTCAACCCTATACTGTACCGCAGATTTTCATACTTGCCTGATGCCAAATATAAAGCATTTTGCAGACAACAAATTTGGCACTAATGCCAGAATTTTATATTTGAACGGACAGAAAACATGGTAGGAAAATGTGAAAGTGCTGGTTACCAGCATTTTCTCCCTCACCCACAATGTTTTTAAATGCCTCTTTTCTCAGGATTATTTGAACATAGGATTGTTGCATAAAGGGTTGAAGTGTGGATAGTAAACACAAACGAATGAATAAATGTGAAAACTTTGTGGCAGAAGGAGAGATTTCTCTCTTTGCCACAGTGTTTCTCAAAGCTGGTCTGCTGCATTGTGAAAAAAGTTGCTCTCAGGTTGTAATGAGTAATGGCATGATGTGTATGATTTCTTGGTATGCATTTTGAATGGAATTCCTATTGGTGTTGAGGTTGCATGCTATGCATGACAGTATTAAGTTTTGACATGCCTCCAGAGACATATTTTTTTGCAGACGGCTCTGAAAACATCCTTGTAAAGTTTTGGCAATTCACAACACTAAGGATTTATATGTGAAAACATCGTGACAGAAGGAAAATTGTTGGAAATTACCAATTTTTTCTTTAAACATAGAGCAGGCTATGCTATTAAAATTTCTTTTACTTGAAACAGTAAGTAATTATTTTTAGCTTGGCTGTGTTTGAGGAAAACGTTAAGGTATTGTCGTAGGCTCGTAGCCTTGGTGTGAGCATGGTTGTCACGAATGTCATTGTCTGAGCCGTTATAATATCTCTGGTTACAGTGAAGATATGTACTTCAAACCCAGACAAGTTGTTAACTATCATAAGGGGAACCATACAACAATAGCAGATGATGATCAAAGTATTTTTGACAAGGCTATGCCCGTTTTTTGACTTAGAACTTTCACTGAAAATCAAGTAACTGCAGTGGAGCATTTGCACTTGTATCAAATTTGGGGGGGGGGGGGGGGGGGGGGGGGGGGGAGGGGGAGAGAGAATTCAGACCACCATTAGATAACTTGGGATTAGAAAGGGAATTTAGAAACATATACATGTATATATACATGTATACACCCTAGTTTTCACTTGTGTTAAAAGTTATATGTAGTTAAGATAATAATCTGAAGAGTGAGCAAAACCAACTTTATCAGAATGGTATTTTCAGTTTTGGGAAAAAAAAGAATGAAATATTACAAATATCAATGCCGTTTTTCAGAATATCTTGCCTCTTTACCATGTGACAAAGTTTTAGTCCTGTTCAAATTGAAAGGAATTGCAGAATACAATTTACATAGGACCAAAACAATGAGATTTGTTTTGGAAAGAGTAGAAAACTTTCTGGGAATAGGAGGAAATTATCAGCATTTTCTCCTTTTCCAACGATGTTTCAAAAGTCTCCTTTCTCAGGGTTGTAAAAACATGGGCTTGTTTGGTAACAGGTTAACAATGTTGACAGAGTTGATCTTGTTAGAATGTGATTGCCTGAAGCAAGGATCTTGTTCTGGGCACTCTCAGGTTATGAGTTACATGTACTTCAATAAAAATTGATAGTAGGAGAAATATATTTTACAACTAGTTTTTATGACATGCTTTTTGCTAACTTACAAATCATTCAACACAGTAGTTTAATCTATAGAACGCGGAATATACCCAACAGACATTTTAAATCTAGAAATAAAGCCTAAATAAATGCACTATCAAGCTCAGTTTTGTCTAGAATGTCTTAGCAAAATGGACAGAGTGGATCAAAGGTCAGATTGCAGGTTTTGTGCAGTCTGATCTTGATCTACACTGGCTGTAAAAGCAACTTCAGTTAAGAAAGGCACTTTAAGGTTTAACCCTTTCCTGAACGACAATTTTTAGCCCCTTCCAAATTGAAAGCATCTGCAGACGACAAATTTGAAAGTGTTACAATTGAACTTAAGGTTTTTTGACAGGGTAGAAAACATGGTGGGAAAAGGAGAAAATGCTGGTTACCAGCATTTTCTCCTTTTCCCACAGTGTTTTCAAAAGGCCTCTTCCTTAGGGTTGTGAAAACACGGGATTGTTTGGTAAAGGGTTAACTCTTAGGATTACCAAGGGAAGCTGAGGCATTTCTGCTTATAGTCTTTAGGCATTTTTGCTTACAATTTTTTTCAAGATCAGATTACATAATCCATGCACTCTTCCCGTAGATGGTAATACTGCTTTCTAGAAATTGTAACAATACAGAAAAGTAAGAAAGCCATTACCTGCATGACTTTTTGTCTCAGGTGTCCACACTTTATAGTATATGCATGTGTAAATACTATTCTGAAATATTACCAATCTAAGGGTAAAATTATGGTAATTTTGGTGTCAGTGTAGATCAAGATCAACCTGCGTAGCCTTTGCAGTCAGATCAAAACAACCTTGAAATTTCTGCAAGTGCGCTTTGACTAATGACTGGAAATACATCTCATGTCTAAGGTTTTAGCCCTTTACCAGACAACAAAATTTTAGCCTTGTCCAAATTCAAAGCATTTGCAGACGATAATTTCAATGTGGCTCAAATGGTATAATTTTTCTTTGATAGAGTAGAAAAGATTGTGGGAAAAGGAGAAAATGCTGGTTACCAGCATTTTCTCCTTTTCCCACAATGTTTTAAAAAGGTTTCTTTCCCTGGGGCATTAAAAGGTGGCATCATGCGGTAAAGGGTTAACTCTTACCAAAGGACAATGTTTTAGACCGGTTGAAATGAAAGCATTTGCAGATGACATACAGTATTGCTCAAATGGTAAGATTTGTCTGTGATAGGATAGAAAATGTTGTGGGGAAAAAAAGAAAATGCTAATAAGCAGCATTTGCTCCTTTTCTCACCATGTTTCCAAAAGCCTTTTATCAAAGTCTTGTTAAAAGTCAGGGTTGTTTGGTTTGGGGTTAAGCAGATATGATGTTTTATTTTCATACTTTCTTGTCAGTTAAGTCTTGAAAATGTGAACAAAGAAAATAGTGAATTAAGCATACTTGCTTTTAAATTAAAAGTAGGTGATAGTCCCATCATTTGAATTCCTCTGGAAACATCTTTAGAAAAGATGTGATTATAATTTCTCAATTGTCTTGAACTAATTCTTTGTTCCTGCATGAATAGCATGAATGTCTGTTGAATGATCATGGAAGTTGATATTTATAAATGGTGATGGTTATAGTGTTGTTAAAAGCCCAGTGGCAGCCAATAGTAAACAATTGGGGGTGTTAAAAGGCATTTAAATTTTAAATCATATGATTTAAAAGTATTGAAACTTGTGTGAAGTTGACAATTTGTTATTGCACTGTTGGTCTGAGTGTCAGTGGCTGGCAGAAAACTGAATTATAAAACTAGGTAAAAAGTTGCCAAGTTGATCTATCTTTTGTTTGCTGTTTACCTGGTTTTGGAATTAATTTTCCTGCTATCATTTGGACCAACCGTACAATAACATAGCCATCTTTACAATAATTTCCATACTTTTAAATAGTATGATTTGATTTAGTTAATAAATTTAAATAGATATCCACATTGTTTACTTTGGCTGCTCTTTGGTATTTAAGGGTTGGTTGAGGATAGGTTAAAAATCTAACTGCTTTTCCTGTGGAAATGCATGGAGGTAAGTGTGTATCACTGTAGATGAAGAGATTTTGTCAACCCTTAAACTTTTTAAAAAGTCAGTTGAAAATTTCCCCTCAATAATAAAAACCGAAATATTGTGGCTTCAAAGTTGATTCCAGCTGAAAGGAAAAAAAAAATGTATTGCATAGTGTAGATAAAAGATCAGACTGTTTTGTGCAGTCTGATTTTGATGTACACTGCCTGCAAAAGCACCATGAATTGTGGTTAGCAGCCTTAGGGTTAATGACAGAAAAGCATGAAATATTGTGTAAAAACTCAAATTGCTTCTGTGTGTAAGAGTGATTTGTTTTGAATTAATTTGCTAAGGTTTTTAATCTACTGGAAATGTAATTATAAAAGAGATGGTTTTAGGTTGTAGTACAACAACTTAATGGCCTAAACTTTGTTTGTTGGTCAGTGTCTCTTGAAATAAGTATGCAGCTGCCATGGTAGAAAACTTTCATGTAAATTATGAATAATCCACCTAAACTAAGGTGTACAACATGTTTACATGTGGAAACATCATGACAGAAAGAGAACTGATGCAAAACGTTGAGTGCAGAAAGAAATGAGTTATAAGATGAATATATGACACAAGCCAGAAGCAAACTGCATTTATTAGTTAGGCTTATTTTCTATTCATTTAAAGTAAAGTGCTGTGTTTGGTTTGTAGATTGCTGTGAGAGCCTCTGACCAGAGAGTTCCAGAAGAGGTAGATGAAGCTGTAGTGGTGGTTGATATCATTCGTGATGAGTTCCCACCTCAGTTTACAAACGAACCTTACGGGGTCACCATTACTGACAGCCAACAGCTGAATGTTGGAATCTACACAGTCCAGGCATTTGACCCAGATCTGAACAACCAGGTTGGAAATACTACATTAATGATATATCGTGCAAATTTATTTTATTTCAAAACACTGTTTGCCATATTAAAAAGCTTTTGAAAATATTTTGACACATATAGAAAGCGCTGGAAGAGGCAGTTTCTTTTTCAATTGAAGAGCTTGCATTACTGTTCCAAGGTTAAATCTTTACCAAACAACGAAATGTTAGACTTGTCCAAATTGAAAACATTTTCAAGCGATAAAATAAACATGACTCAGTAATTGAACTTTGTTTTTTAGAAGGGTGGAAAACATTGTGGGAAAAGGAGAAAATGATGGTAACCAGCATTTTCTCCTTTTCCCACAATGTTTTCAAAAGCTTTCTTTAACCGGGTTGCTAAAACTTGGGATTGTGTGGTAAAAGGTTAACTTAGAAAGTTTGCTCTTTCGTCTAGAAGCCTATATGTTTTTGTAAGGCTGTAATTCTAAATGCCAAGACAAGTCAATCAGATGGTAAGTCCTAGCAGTCAGAATTTTAATTGAATACAGAATGATTTTTTAATACAGCTCCTGATAATGGTTTCAACTTCCTTCTAGGGACAATTGAACTTTGCAAGTATAGGACTGTATCCTGCGCAAAGCTTCTTTGATGTGAACATGACAACAGGTGTTGTGTTTGTGACACGCTCACTAAAGGAAGACGGTATTGGTCGTGAAAGCTATACTCTGAGACTGATTGTCTACAACTCGTTGGATAACAGACTTCAAGATACTTCTGATGTAGCCATCACAGTGAACCGAAATCCAGGCATTCCATCATGGATCAACTCTCCATATATCAGAACGGTCTCAGAACTCTACTCAATGGGAACCCCAGTTCTTACAGTGTCTGCAGTTGATTCTGACCAGGTATAAATGTTCTTTCATAAAACTTTAATGCAATGGGTGTACATGAAACTATTTCATATTGTAGTTTGATTTGTTTACCCTTGGAGTGCTGAGTAAACCTCAAAGCACATTTTCAACCTATTAAAAACACCCAAAATTGTAATTTCATGGTCACTTTTGTCACCAGTGTCTCAGGAAAGCCGACAGTGTAGATCAAGATCAGACTGCATATTTTGTGCAATCTGATCTTGATCTACACTGACAAGAAAGGAAACCATAACTGTTGTGACAGGGTTCTAAGGGTTAAATTATGGAAAGAACATTTTATGACTCTGTAGTAATTCAAATATTGTGGGAGTTAAGTGGCAGTTGCTTTCTCCTTTTCCAACAGTAGTTTCCTGATCTTGAAAAAGAAAAAAGACTTTATTTTCCATGCTTTTAAATTTTTGTGCTTTTTTTCCTAACAACATATCATAAGAAGTCAATAATTTCTAACCTTTTACCACATGGCAAAATTTTAGACTTGCCAAAATTGAAAGCATTTTGAGACAACAAATTATATGTGGATCAAATGATTGGATTTGTCTCTGAAAAGTTAAAAAACATAGACGGAAAAGGAAAAAGTGCTGTTATCAGCATTTTCTCCTTTTTACTTTGGCTATTTTTGAAGAAAACATTGAGGTATTGACATTTTCAAAAACTTTGATGTTTTATAATATTTCTGTCATTACTGAAAGTATTTATTTGAAACTTGGACAAGTTGTTCATTGTCAAAAGGGAAACCCACACAACAAGGGCAGGTAACCATCAAAAGTATTTCTGCCACAGTTATACCCCTTTTTATCTATGAATTTTCACTGAAAATCAAGCAATTGCTGCCAAGCATTGGCATCCGCATGAGATGCTCTGGTTCTTCAATGTTTCATAGGCTTTCTTTCTCAGTGTCATTAAAAGTTAGGACTGTGTGGTAAAGGGTTAATTTGTTTTCTATATCTTTTTCAGGATTCATTGATCTACTCAATTTCAAGGGACACAACTTCTGGAATAATTGGTGGCAGCAACTCTCTGGATTATTTCTTCATCAATCCATCTACTGGGGATATCTATCTTAGACAGCCACTGACTGAGGCTCCACTCTCCCAGTATTCAGTATGTGTAGCTTCTTACCTCCTTTTATGTAACTTCTGTCGAGTCTTTTTTTTTTTGTTTTAGTTCTTTACCGCATAAATCTTGCTTTTTTGACCCTGAGGAAGAAGGCTTTTAAAAACATGCTGGAAACATTTTCTACACTGTCAAAGATACTTGTCAAAATTGAGAGCATTTTCAAAAGAGCTGTGGCTCAAATGATCATTTCTGTTTTTGAAAGGGTAGAAAACACTATGGGAAAAAGAAAATGCTATTTACCAACATTTTCTCTTTTTCCCATGATTTTCTTAAAAGCTGACCACCACTTGAAATGGTAAAGGATTACTGCCATGTTTGATTTGTTATAGGCTAACGCTTTCAAGATGAACATGTCTAAAACTGTTGTCTTTATAACTCTTTACCAAATGACAACATTTTAAACTCAGCCAAATTGAAAGCATTTGCAGAGGACAATGGAAGTGCGGCTCAAATGATGGAATTTTTGAAAGGGTATAAAACATTGTGGGGAAAAAAGAAAATGCTGGTTACCAGCATTTTCTCCTCTTCCCATGTTTTCAAAAGCTTTTTTTCTAAGAGGTCATGAAAGATTGTGTGGTAAAAAGTTAATAGGATAAAAGATATGTAAACAAACATAATTATACAGAAAAAGGGATAACAATCATTTTCAAATTTGAAAGGAGCAGAGAAAATTTAACATTATCAGCTACTGCTGAAATACTCTTTGATACATTACAGAGTTTCTTTTTCTAATGGTTTTGTTGAACATAAAGGATTAATTAAAGAGGCTAGTTAGGACTTGGTATGAAAATTATCAGCAGCAGATTTTTAGCCATATGAACCATTATCAAAACAGCATGTAAAATACTCTGATTGGTCCTTTTTGAAAACTGTGTTTGACAAATTTTTGAATTTATAATGATAGACACTGACACATCACCCATTCTATCCATTTTCTTAACAGTTCAAAGTAATGGTTATGGACAATGGTTTACCATCAAGATCCAGTGAAGCTGATGTTACAATCATCATCCAGAGAGCCCAGTTGCCGATATTTATCAGCACTCCCTACTCAACCACTGTTCTTGAGACTGCCCAAAACAACTCGCAAGTTTTCAGAGTTACTGCTACAGATGCTGATGGACAGGTGAGGAAATATTAAGATTTAGCTGTTTTAGTGGTCAGTGTAGATCAGACTGCAGGTTCTGTGGAGTTTGAACTTGGTCTATAGAGTCTGATAGTTCAGGATGCTAGTTGGCCTTTAATTAAGAAAGTCATTTTTTTTTTCTTAAAAATGTACATAAAGGTACCGATACATAGTGTTATTGAAACATAATAGTGTAGTAGTACTTTCCTAATACACAAAAAGAAAAAAAAAGAAAAAAAAAACAGATTTGAAAATTTTTATGAATACAATAACCTTTACTGATAATCTATATTTTACTTTTGTAATTTACTGAAAACTTGTTTCGGGACAGGTTATGAGTTTACCCTTTACCACACAATTACGGGTTGTTACTACCTTGAAGTAGACAGCTTTTGAAAAAATTGTGGGAAAAAGAGAAAACGCTGGTAACCTCCATTTTCCCCTTTTCCCACAATATTCTCTACCCTTTCAAAAACAAATCTCATCATTTGAGCTACATTCATCATTGTCTTTGAATACTTTCATTATGGACAGGTCTAAAATTTTGTTGTGTGGTAAACGGTTAAATGAAACTATGCAGATATCAAAGAATATGAGGTGCATGCTAGTACTTCTCTGTTTATCATGTAAAATGGCTTTAAAATGATGATGAACATGATTGTTCAAGTCATTTTGAAAATAACAAATTTTATATTTTGTTCTGTTTAACTAGGGCGTCATGGTTTATGACACAATTGGACTTGGTGCAGCCCCAAGCTTCTTCTATGTCGTAAATGATGGAAGAATTCTGACAAGAGGTTCATTGAGGTCAGACAGAGCTTTAACCTACATTGTGAGTATTCTTTATCAATTGTCGGAATAATTAATTTCTCTCTGAACTTCTGGTTGTCTGTTGCTCAGTGGTTAATGTGTTGAATTTGTATTTGACCATCATTTTTACCTTTCCAAATCCAAAGAATGAATGTTGTTTTATGGCGCATCAACAGCTTTGGTCATTTAGCGCGCATATCTGTGTTGAAGGAACGATCGAAATTCAAAGCATTGGCAGTCAACAAATCAAATGCTGCTGCTTAATATTGGGGAAACCTTGAAGAAACATGAATAAATGAGATGTTATTGTGACATGACTGAAGTACAGATTAAATTACATAAAACAGCTTGAACAAACAAGGAACATTTCTGTCTGCAAAGTAATAAATAATAGGCACACACGCGATTTTTAGGCATTTCTATAAGTTTGTACAACTAACAAAAAGGACAGAAATTTAAAGTGCAGGAAATGACATTCCTTGATTTGTATTTGACAAAAAAGACAATTGTTTGAAGAAAATTAAATGACTTTTAAATTTGTTTAAAATTATGGGGAAAAAAAAGACTGTTGTCTTGACCTGTCTGTCCCCTGCAGGTCATAACAAGTGTTGTAATTAGTCACATAATATTTCAACTCTTAACCAGATGACAAACTTTTAATCTTGTTTAATGCTTTACCAAATAGCTTAATTTTTGACTAGTACAAATTGAAATCATTTGAGATGACAAAATAAGTGTAGCTTAACTCTTTACCAAATGACAAAATTTTAGACTGGTCCAAATTGAAAGCATTTGCAGACAACAAAATGAATGTGATTGAAAAAATTTAAATTTGTTTGGGGGGGGGTAGAAAACCTTGTGGGAAAAGGAGAAAATGCCAGTAACCAGCATTTTCTCCTTTTCCCACAAGGTTTTCAAAAGCCTTATTTCACAGGGTCGTTAAAAGTCAGTATTGTGTAGTAAAGAGTTAAATGATTAATTTTTTCTTTGATACGGTAGAAAATTCTGACAGGATTTCTCACAGTGGTTTCAAAACCCTTCTTCATCAGGATCTTTAACTGGGTATTGTGTGGTTTAGGGTTAGATTGAGACCATTTGCACCTAAGCAAATGTAGTTCTAGTGATTGGACCTTTCTTTTGTAGGGTATAAAACATTCTGAGAAAAGGAGACAATGCCTTTCTTACTTTCTCACAACACTTGTGCCTCTCACAACACTTACAGCTTGGTCATAAAACATGGGTTCTAATTGTAAAGGCTGGAAGAATATCTTAATATCAGTTCATTCACTATCAGATTTGTTTGGCTGGCCATGCGTGCCATAATCAAAAACATTACTTGTAAATTGATTACTGCTCTTATCTGTCAGAAGTGAAAAACACTTGTAAAGTGATAAAGTTCTGTTCTATTTCAGTTGAGGGTAATTGCATATGACAGCTTAACACCCAACCAGAGAGCCACAGCTGATGTCACCATTTCAGTCTCTAGAAATGTGAACTCACCAGAGTTCAGATTTGACCCATATACACAGACTATTCCTGAAGACTTCGCTGTTGGTGATCTCATCTTGACTGTATCTGCATTTGATGCTGATAATGTGAGTTACATGTATTACCATGTAAATTTTTATTTCAGGAAATGGAATGGTCACCAATTCTGGTTTATGATGAATTGTTTCTTTAACTCTTTACCAGATGACAAAAATGTAGTCCAAAATGAAAACATTGCAGACCCTAGTTTAAATGTAACTAAAATGATACATTTTCTCCTTTTTCCACTATAAGGCTTCTTCTTTAGGGTCAAACTTTTTAAAAGTTTTAATGTTTTTGTCACTTTCCTTAATGTCTCATTTTATTTTCATGGTGCATATCTATAGGATAATTTACTAGCTACATTGAAATAGTAGATTTGAGAAGATTTTAAACTGCCTCAATCTATTGCAGGATTTCCTGACTTACACACTCACTGGAGATTTAAACAGTGGATGCAATGACTTCTTCTATGTCCGAGAAACTTCCGGAGAAGTGCGCTTGGCAAGATCTGTCCTCAATTCTGGTGTCATCTCATTTAGCGTATGTATATGTGATGCTATTGTTTTTTGTTAAAAGAATATCTCATTAGTAACTGCTAGCTATGTTTGAATATGAGCAATTTGTTGTTTTTTTTTTCAGAAGTCTGTCTGAGATGAAAGTTGCATATCAAAACAAGGAATAATGATGCTAGTTCTAGAAACAAATGATTTTATTTTTGAGAGACCATTCTTTTCAGCTTGATCATCTTTTGCAAGCCTTTTGGCTTTAGTCGATAAAGATTTAAAATAGCATGAACCTTTCTAGATTTTTGTAGCAAATTCTAATGAAAGGTGCATGACTTCTAAGTAATCCCATTTAAAATACAGAACAACAAAATACTTTTAGATACAAAAAAAGATTCATTCATGTCTGTTGTAACTTTGACTTACAGTGCAGTGTGGTTGTTAGTGACAATGGTTACCCAAATGCCAGAACAGATACAGCAATTGTGAACATATTTGTTTCTCGTGATCTGGCCTTACCAGTATTCACAAGCAATGCTAGGTACCAACAGACAATAAATGAAGATGAAGGTGTTGGAAACAGCATTATTCGTGTGTCAGCTAGTAGACAGGGTCTCATTGTAAGTATTGATGCAAAATGTTTGTCATTATTTAGCTCTGTACAATCCAATCCCAAGTTTTAACAACCTGTAACAGGATGGCTTTTGAAAACATTATGTAAGAAAGAAAAATTGTGGTAACTAGCATTTTGCCCTGTTCCCTGTATTTTTCTACCTTTTTTAAAGACAAAATTGCGTTATTGTAGCCACAGTTACCAAACAGTCTGCAGAGGCTTTCAATATGGACAGGTCTAAAATTTTATATTCTGGGGAAAGGTTAACTTATCACCACCTGAGGGGAATTTGCACTTTAACTCTACTGCACAGTGCCACCTGTTTATGACCCAGTGGAAAAAAGCCTTTTGAAAGCATTGCGGGAAAAGGAGCAGATGCTTTTCCCACAATTTTTTCTACTGTTTTGAAGACAGAAATAATCACTTGAGCTACATTTGATTTGTTGTCTGGAAATGCTTTGAATTCGGTCCAGTCTAAAATTTTGTCGTTTGGTAAAGGGTTGAAAAGTTGATGTGGTTGAAATATTTCATAACATATTTACTGACTGTGGACTGTCTGGCGTTTTTCTTAGGAATTATTTTTAAAGTTATCACAACAAAACTGGAGTTTGCATTGCTTTATGGTATATACCTACATCTTAAAACTTGTCTGTATGTTTTTCAGGGATCAATTGCCTATGACTCCATCGGTGATTATCCAGCAGAAAGCTTCTTCCAAGTCAATAGGTCTACTGGTATTGTGTCTGTTCGTCAGAATCTCCGCAATGATAACCTCAGGTTGAACTCGTATGTTGTAAGTATTTGCATCTGATTCATCCACTGCAACTTTCTTACTGAAATTTATATTTACTTATCAATATCACTTTCTCTATATGAAATTTGAACTTGCTAAGTTGCTGTAATTATGCAATAAGTGTTGCTTTTTCAATTGAGAAATTGTATCAAAATTACTTGTTCCATGGCAGGTTTTGTTGGTCACTTTTGCTAAACTGAGATAACATTTTTCATAGTGAGTGAAACATGAATTAGTGTGTAACTTTGTTTTTTCTTATTTGAGTACATTAAGGTCTCAACTAAATACAACAGAAACTGTTCAGTCACCAAAGAACCAATATGTCAAGCAATTCAAAGACATAGTATTTAAAAGAAAACCCAACAAGAGTGTATGTTCCTTATTCTTCTACCACTCCATGGTGTTTTAATACTTGTGATGAAAAATCCTTTCGAAAACATTGTAGAAAAAGAAAATGCCGGTATCCAGCTTCTTCTGCTTCTACAATGTTTTAAACCGTCTCAAGACAAGTCCCAAATCACATCATTAGAGCTACAGTTGTCCTCTGCAATGCTTTCAGTTTGGACAAGCTGAAAAATTTCTTTCCTTGTATAGAATTAATTATGGTCCTTATTGCAGATTGAAATAATATGGTAAGGGTTAACCCCTTACCATACAATCCAGAGTTTTAAATACCTTTAAAAAGAGAGCTTTTGAAAGCATTGTGGGAAAAGGAGAAAGTGCTGGTAAGAAGCATTTTCTTCTTTACCCACAATGTTTCTATTTTGTTAAAGACAAATCCCATCATTTTAGCCAAATTTATTTTGTCATCTGCATAATTATGAATTCAATTTGGAACAGTCTAAAATTTTGTTGTTTGGTAAAGAGTGAAGTCATTTACATTTTTCTTATAGTTGAGGGTAGTTGCCTTTGATACTGGAGCCACCCGACTTACTGCCACTGCTGAGGTCTTCATCACTGTTCTCAGGAACTTGAATGGACCTAGGTTTGAATTCCCCATATATAGAGTCACAATCGATGAATCAACAGCAGTGCTTGATTACATTCAACGACTTAATGTCTCTGATCAAGATGGAGTGAGTGTACATTATTTCATAATTATGTTAAATCAAATCAGACCTGTGTGTTTCTTTTTTTTTTCTAAGTTTTTATATCACTTAACTTTCCTTTAAAAAAAAAACATTATGATGCTTTTTATGGTTGAAAAAAAAAAAAAAAAAAACATTAAGACTGTTTTGGGGCTAACAATAACAATGTAGTGTCCAGTATAGATCCAAGATAAGACTGCACATTTTGTACCATCTGATCAGGAACTACAATGGCTACAAAAATAAATGCAATCAAAGTTGTATCAGGCACTCTGCAGGTAAATGTAAAGATTGAAGCTGCTGAGGTTTTTTAATGTTGTAGACTTTGCTGACTGTACAATGTACATTTAGTCTGCTCATTTCAGTTTGTATCAGTCTTCAGTGTTGTAATAGTTAAGATAAATGGCCACACTTCTCTTGTTGGAATAAAAAAAAACCCTGGCTCAACTCTCACTGATACAAAAGGGTGCTTGCTTGTATTTGATATATCCATAAAAGACATGAACCAATATAAATTTTGATATAGACATGTAAATGAATGAATGAATGTATTAAAATAAATGAAGACAATGGAGCTAAAGATAAATCTCTGGCTGTCATGACTTTGCTAAAGAAAAAAAATAAAAGACCCCATTTGCTGGAAGTCATCTGTTGAATATTTTTCTAGTTCTTGTATTTAGCAATTTTGCCTTCTGCCGAAAATGCTTTCATAATTATTTTGCTGCACAAAGAATTCGACTAAGACATGATAGCTGATATCTTAATTGCCTTTGTTTACAGGATAGACTTACATGTACAATCACACAAGAGTCTGGTAGCAACCTGAATCTGTTCAACAACTACTTTGGTATTGATGCTGATGCTTGTCTGGTATTTGTAAGGAGAGATCTTCGAGAAGACCTGACAGACAGGCAGGAATACACTGTAAGTTTTGTGATTTTTGATGTATCAAATTATATGAGCTATGCTCTGTGAAAATTGGGTTGATTGATTGATTGTATGGTGTTTAACGCCGTTTTCAACATTATTTCAGTTATATCGCGGCGGCCAGTGCACCTATCCATGCTTTCCTGGAGTTTTTTACCAGTACTCCGCACAATATTCTTTCCTAGCCACTGGCTGCTTTCCCACATAACCATCATCGAAACAATGGTCAGCGGTGAGAGAGGAATGAATCCTGTCGCAATGACTATCATCAATCCTCGGAAAGAAATTGACCAAGCTGGGGATCGAACCTGCGACCTCCTGTTCTCAAGTCCTGTACGCTACCGACTGAGCCACGGGGGCTTGGCTGTGAAAATTGGGCTTAATGCATCTGCAAAAAGTATCGACCCATGTCAGCCTGAGCAGTATGCACAGGCTGACATCAGTAAAAAATCTTTCGCTATTTGTAAATTTTTGTATGTCAAAGAACCAGTCTGCCTTTGGATCCTGTTGAATGTTAGGCTAACTGTGTTGTCTTGCTTGATGTAATACATCACAAAGATACATTAAATCCTCTATTGCAAGAGCATGGCTCATACACATGTTTAACCCTTTCCCAAACAAGCTCTAGTTTTCACGTGTCTGCAGTACAAGTCTTTTGAAAACACTGTGGGAAAAGGAGAAATTGCTCGTAACAAGCAATTTCTCCTTTTCCCACAGTGTTTTCTACCCTTTTTGAGAACTTTCTGCCATTTTCATCAAATTTAAAATTGTCGTCTGCAAACTCTTTCAATTTGGACCAGTCTAAAACTTATCGTTTGGGAAAGGGTTAAGATGAATACTTAGCCTTTTTTGACAACAAGGGCAGTTTATAGTGCTTTTGCTGACAATTTATGTTAAGAACAGCCTACAAAGAATCTGTGATAGTTTATCAGATATAAAAAAAAAATCCTGTTTACTCTTTACCAAACAACAAAATTTTGGACTTCTCCAAATTAAAAGCATTTACAGATGACAAAGTCTGTGTCATCTAATGTTGAAATTTATCTTTGGAAGGGTAGAAAACATAGTAAGAAAAGGAGAAAATGCTGGTTACCAGCTTTTTCTCCTTTTTTCCTGAATGTTTTCAAAACGGCTTCTACCTTATTCAGAGTTATGAAAACTCGGGATTATGTGGTACAGGGTTAAATTTTTAAGAACTCTGTCTTCAATGCTGTCTAGGTACTTTAATTACATGTGCTGGTAAGAATGTTTATTGTTTTGAAACTAGTAATTGCTCCTTTATCCAAAATGTTTTACATACAGATACATTAAAAAATAGGTATTTTGTTTACATTCAAATGTTTTGCTTTTGTGTATATTGTCTTACTTTTGCTGCATCAGACTGAAATAACTTCAACAACTATTGGTTAGTATCTATAGCTCATTTACTAAAATTGATAAAAAATATGAATTGTACCATTTCAGTTGACTGTACTGGCCTCAGATAATGATCCAGTGAACCCACAAACAGCCACATGCACGGTTATAGTCACTGTGTTGCGTGATCTAGCACCTCCAAGATTCCTGAACCTGCCACAGTCAATTGACCTTCAAGAAAGTTCAGCAGTTGACAGGTATGTAAACTTGTTTTCTAGTAGTTCATGTATATTTATATGTAACAAAATTAAACCAAACAGCTAACTTTCAGACATGTCCATGTTTAAAGCATCTGTGGACAACAAACTTCTTATACATGTAGCTCAAATAATTGGATTTGTCTATGAAAGGGTAGAAGACATTGTGGGAACAGGAGAAAATGCTGGATACCAGAGTTAGCTTTTTTTCCAACAATGCCTTAAAAAGTCTGTTTCCTCAGGGTCATTAAAATGTGAGTTTGTGATTATGTGTGAAAGCAGCCAGTGGCTTGAGAAGAAAATTGTGTGAAGTAATTGTAAAAAAAACTTCAGGAAAGCATAGGTGTATTGGCCACTGCAATATAATAATTGAAATATTGTTGAAAGGGCATTTAACACCAATCAGCTAATCAATCAAATTATGTTAAAGAAATAAAGAAAAACTTACTGAGAAACTATTGGAAATTCAATGACTTTGATTTCATATAACAAATTTTAATTTTTAAGTGTGTTCTTCATATAGATCAATCTACCAGGTAACTGCAACAGATGATGATCTAGAAGGAACCATTGTTTATGGCCTAATTGGACTGTTCCCAGTGCAGAGTTTTATTGATGTTAACCCATCCACAGGTGTTGTCACCCTTAGAAACAGTCTGTTATCAGACAGTGTACAGACTACAGTTTACACTGTGAGTATCCTTCTGTCATGTTTTTGGATGAAATATTTTTAAACCATAAAGTGCCTTTTATTTCTGTAGTTGCCTTGGTAGTTGCCTTGGTGGAATGTGTAGGTCAAGATCATACTGCACTAACGATGCTGTCTGATCTTTGATCTGCACTGTCTGCAATTAAGAGACATTCTGGATAGTGACAACCCTGACATTGTTCTTGTTTGACTCTATTTTCTGGAATCAAATTGTCTGTTATGTGAATTTGGCACTCAAAGGGTTAAAAAGATACTTTTAAAAGTTTGAACTTGCTTTAAAATTAATTTTTGCTTGTGTGCATTGTGTTGTATGAGACTTTCTAGGAAAAAAGATTAAAATGATGAAAAGATCAAAGTGATGCAGTACTTTTTATTGGTGAAACAGATTTCACCCAATGGTGGGGCCAGACCTATGAAATGACAGAAAATGCGGGAAAAGGAGAAATGCTGCTAACCAGCATTATTTTCCTTTTTCCTGCAATGTTTTCAAAGGTCTTCTCTCGTAAGGTTGTTAAAACTCTAGATTGTGTGGTAAAGGTTAAAACTGGACAGCATTGACTATTTGACACAATTTCAATGACAGACATTTAAAAAAAAAAAAAGGGTGGGGATACTCCTAGAAAAGGGACTTATCATTGTTAAGATTATTATACAAGGAGTCAATGCTTTGCTTATGTCAATGATTCTTTTAAAGGTGTGAATTCATGATGGCATGATTTGTTTTTTTGAACCTGAAATCATTTCACAGATAAGATTTTGACTAAATGTCTTTTTTTCATCTCCTTAACAGGCCAGATTCACAGCATATGACTCTGTCAATCCAGGGCAGGTTGCCACCCAAGATCTGACCATTAGGGTGCTCAGAAACCAGAATGGACCTGTCTTCAACCCAACTCAGTATATAACCACTATTGCTGATACATATAGTGTTGGATCATCACCTATAACTGTCACTGCCACAGATGCAGACAATGTAAGAATCTTGTAACTGTTTATCATACAACAAAATTTTTGACATGCCAAGTTTGGAGGCATGTACAGATGAGAAATTTTATGCAGCCAGAATAGTATCATTTGTCTTTTAAAGGACAGAAAACAATGTCACCAGCATTTTGTTCTTTCCCCCATGTTTTTTCAAAGAAAAATTACATGATTTAAGCTACATTTGGTTCTTTGTCTATAAATTCAAAAAGTCTAAAATTTCTTGTTTGGTATAGAGGTAATCATTAACTCTACATCACATGATTAAAGTTTTAGAGTTGTCCACATTGAAACCATTTACTGACATCCAAGTAAATGTGGCTCATGCAATTGGATTTGCCCTTGGAATGGGAGAAAATACTGTGAGTAAAGGAGAAAATTCTGGTCACTGGTATTGTCTTTGTTACCCCTGATGTTCTCTGAAGCCCCCTCCTCAGCATAATAAGTACACAGGTTGGATATGTAAAGTTTCACTGATATACTCTTAACCAAACGACAAAATTTTAGACTGGTCCAAATTGAAAATAATTGCAGATGACTAATTAAATGTGACTCAAAAATTGAAATTTGTTTTGAGAAAGGGAGAAAACATGGTGGGAAAAGGAGAAAATGCTGGTCACCAGCATTTTCTCCTTCTCCCACAATGTTTTCAAAAGGCTTCTTTCTCAGGGTCGTTAAAAGTTGGGATTGTGTGGTAAAGAGTCAATGATTTTTGTTTTTCAGGATGTGATTTACTTCAGTCTGCTCGGAGACCCAACTGATGATGAGTATTTCTATGTTGATCCTCGCTCTGGACAAATAATACTAAAGAAAACACTGCAGAATGCCCTCATCAATCAATTCACAGTAAGTTACGTCAGGACTTTTACTTAAATTTACAATTTATAAGTTATGAAGGGAACAATTTACATGCATATATTAAGATGGAAGTCATAATTATGCAGAATAGATAAAAGATTATTTTGTTGGTATTAAATATTCCGTTTTATGAGCATGAAACATGCAAATGTAAGTGCATCAAATGTTACTTACATACCAGTAAGCCAAATGTTCTGTTGCAGCTTTTTATTTTCCTGCAGTTGATGGCATTGAAAAATTTTGCAGGAGAGGGAATCCTTCCTTCCACAGAATACTTTTCCTTTGTACATTTTTTAGTATTTTTTTTAGGAGGTCTGAAATGAACCATGCTGTGAAAAGGAGATTAAATGCATTTGCAAAAAGTCCAAATGTATTGACTCATGTCAACCTGCAACAGTCTGTGCAGGCTGATATGGGTCAAAACCTTTTGCTTTTTGTGAATTTTCCGCATTCTACCTCATGATTCAGTCTATCTTAAACAAAATGGATTTTATGGATCCATAATTATATAACGATTTGCTTGGTAAAATGCATCACAGAGATGTATTAAAGTCCTTTTTGCCAGGGCATAGCTCATGCATAGTTATGGTTTAATGTAGACCTTTCTACCTTTGTCTATCAACCTCTTAACCCTTTCCCAAATGACAAATATTGAACTGGTCCAAAATGAAAGAGTTTGCAGAAGACAATTTTAAATTTGATGAAAATGGCAGAAAGGTCTCAAAACGGGTAGAAAACACTGTGGGAAAAGGAGAAATTGCTCGTTACGAGCAGTTCCTCCTTTTCCCACAGTGTTTTCAAAAGACTTGTACTGCAGACACGTGAAAACCAGGGCTTGTTTGGGAAAGGGTTAATCAATATTCTCAGGCAGGTATTCACCCACCATTCTTAATATCATTCTTTGTCTGATTCTCACGACATTTTTAAATTTGAAAGTAACAATTTCAGATTGGCTAGATGGAATGGTTTAACCAGTCACAAATGGTGTTGCTTTCTAAATCAAGAATTAGCCCTTTACCAAATAATTCCAGGTTTTAATGTTCCATAGGAAGGTGCTTTTTAAAAACATTGTGGGAAGAGGGGAAAATGCTGGTAACCAGCATTTTCTTCTTTTCCCACAATGTTTTCTATCCAACCAGAGAACTTAAACACATTTCATATGATTTGTATTAATTTTCAATTTATCGCCTGCAGAGGTTTTGAATTTGGGAGAGTCTAAATTTTGTTGTGTGGGAAATGGTTAAACTGAGAATGCAATTAAGAATGGTTGGTGAGTCTGACTCTTGATGTTTTCAGTTCCAAGTTTTGGCTGTTGATGATAGACCACAAGGTGTTCAGAGATCTAGCCAGGCCTCAGTCACTATCAATGTACTCAGAGACTTGAGCCCACCCCAGTTTGTCAACACGCCGTACCGTGACTCTGTACCTATCAACACACCGGTAAACACAACTGTCTTCAGTGTTAGAGCCATTGACAATGACCTTAAGGTTTGTAATTGTATATATACTTCAGAAAATATATTTAACCATTTCTTCTCGGCAAATACGACCTAAAGATAATAATATCGAGACCAGTTTGGTCAAAATGCTGCACAAAATGTAGGGAAGTGTAGTCCATTGAACAATTTATAATTCTTATGCAGTCTGATCTTGATCTACATTGACTACAATAAAAAAAAAATTTGCAGTAAGTTGTGTTTTGCTCTCTTATCTGAAAACTCATATGAAAGGACCAACTGCCCTATGTCACTGCAGCAAAAGATTTGTCTTTCTTTTCAATTTTTTTTTACATTGCTGGCAGTTCCTGAAATTGAAGACAGTACTTAATTCTTCCTTTAACCACCTGAAAATGTTTTGCAGTCCATTCAAAAAACAAAAAAAATGTCATTTGAGCTACATTTTAAGGTGACAAATGTAGCTCAAATGGCTTTTTTTCGATATGGTCTTGTCTGAAATTTTTCCATTGTGTAAAAAGTTAAATAAAAGGATGATTGCCATTCATTTACAGGGTAGTATCAGGTATAGGTTGGATGGCTACGCACCAGGAACCGGTTTGTTTGGACTCAATACCATCACTGGAGACATCTTCCCAACAACAAGCTTGATATCTAGCAACTTGAATATACTGTCTCAACAGTACACTGTAAGTTGATGTTGATTTTTTATTAAAGTTTCAGCCCATGACCACACAATCCAGTGTTAGGGCAGCCTTAATGAAAAGGGCTTTTGAAAACGTGGGAAAAGGAGAAAATGCTCTCAAACAGCATTTTTGTCCTTTTCCCATGATGTTTTCTTCTCTTTCTAATACAAATACCATAAACTACATTTAAATTTTTTGTCTGCTATTACTTTCATTTTGGACAAGTTAAATAATTACCACCTGAAACAAATTTACAGCAGGTGTGGTGTAGTACATTTACCCATAACAACAAAAAATTAACTTAATTCCTCTGTTGTTGAGTACTTTTTGAAAATATTGCCTTTTTCTACAATGTTTTTCATGTAATTTAATAATGGTATTTAAACTTCATTTCCAGGACTCTTTTTTTATGTCACTTTTAACAATTTCAGGCATGCCTGAAAATAGCCTAATCATAGTAATTGGTTTTAAAAAAATGGACTGAGGAATTAGCTTTCCCTAATTTATGTTTTGTATCTTCACCATTATCTTGTGCTTAGGCCAGTATCTCAGTCAGTAGTGTACAGGGCTTGAAACAGGTGTCCCTGGTTCGAATCCACAACACTGCCTGTTTCATTCTGAAGATTGATGATGGTCATTGCAACAGGATTCATTCTTCTCTTTTACTGATCTAGATGGTTTTGTTGGAAAGCAGTCAATGGCTTGGGAAGAATATGAAGTACCGGTAAAAGAGATTACAGGAAAGCATGGATAGGTGCACTGACCACAACACTGTAACTGAAATAATATTGAAAAGGATGTTATACACCACATTTAAAAAATGAAAAAAAAACATAATTTTGTGTGTTTCAGCTTTTAGTCACAGCCTTTGACACTGGTGCACCATCAGCAGAAGTCAGCGAGACAGTCTTCCTCACAATTGATAGAAATCTCAATTCTCCACAGTTCAGTCAAAACAATTATGATGAAACAGTATTTGATTTTGAGCCTGTTGGCACTGATGTTGTCATGGTAACAGCTTCAGATAATGATATTACAAGCCCGGAGAATATAGTATCCTATACTATTGTCAGTAACTCAGGACTGGTGGACTTGTTCTCTATCCATCCGATCACTGGACAGATCACGACCAATCGTCTCCTTACGTTAGAGAATGTTAACAGTTACAGAGTAAGATATCACTTTTAGTTCTCAAAAATTTCCTTTGCATTTAGCACTCTTCCAACTTAATTGATACATTATCACTTGCAGACTACTTTTTTTTTTTTTGCCATGTAGCAGACAACTTTTGAAAAGTTTGTAGCAATGTGAAAAATTGGTTGTAAGGAGTAAAATCACCATTTGCCAACATTTTTTCCAATCTGGATTCATTTTGGTTATCGTTATGTTTACAAGGTAGTCTCCAAAAATTTGTTTAGCTTTTTGTTTTCTATCTAAACAGTTACTGGTGGAGGCCCGTGACAGTGGGTACCCATCTCGCAGTGCGACAGCCACAGTGAACATCAATGTTATCAGAAACAATGCGGCGCCAGCCTTCGTCAACATTCAAAACTATGATGTAACAATCTCAGAAGACAAACCAGTTTTGGAGACAATACTTAGTGTCTCGGCTGTCGACAGTGATGAGGGAAGAAATGGTGATGTGACATACTCATTTGACAATGTGAACACTGATGCTGCTACCATATTTGGAATAAATGCAGTAACAGGTGCAATCTTTGCCAGAGTGTCCTTAATACAGGCATCATTAAGTGTATACACAGTAAGTATTTTAACACATTGCCTCAATGGCAGCTTGTTGTCTTTTAATTCTTAAAGCACCTTTCACGGTTACAGTTGCCTTTGCGGCCAGTATAGATCAAGACCAGACTCCATGAAACATGCAGTCAGATCTTTGATCTACACAGTCCGCTTTGCTAAATCTTTATAGACAAAAACAACCATATAATTGGAATTATTTTGGTCTTATTTTTTGACAGAAAATGTCTGTTGGGTTTATTTGGCACCCTAAGGGTTAAACATGATAGCTGAAGGAGAAATTTCGCAAACAAACAATTTCTCCTGGTTGCCATGATATTTTCACAAGTGTTGTGTATTGAAACCTATTACTTTTGGTATGTTTTCCACATGTTTTGGTATAATGGATCACAGAGATGCATTAAACCCCCTATTGCCAGAGCAGGACTCATTGGTTATATGAGTGGTAATTAAGCCTTTTTCTCCCAGACTGTGAGTGTTTTTTATGCCTCTGCTGAAAAAGACTTTTGAAATATGGCAGGGATCTGGCATGGTACAGTCTAGGACTTGTATCATTGAGGTCTCGGCTTTGAGCCAAACTGGAAGCGCTGGTTTTTTCATGGGAGTGTCCTTGAGCAAGACACTGCAGAGATTAGACTAGTACTAGTGAAACCCAGGAGTTAAATGATTGAATGAATATGGGAGCTTTTGCTATTGTATGACTGAAATAATGTTCAAAGCAGGGTAAAACACCATTCAATCAACCATTCATTTGATATAAGGTAACAAATGAAGGAATTGCCAAATTGGGCAACTTCTTCATCTGACAAAACGTTGTCTTGCATTCTCAATCTGTAAGTTTTACCTTTATCAGTTTGGCTCTTAACAGAAAAGGCAGAAGAACGCTAAATTATAAGAACATATTCCTTAAGATGTTTTCTGGTACATTATATTTGATCGATTTTGAAAATCATACTCATGTCAGTTGATCACGCAACAGAGTTTCTGGGCATTTAGCCAAAAATTTAAAACTCAATCCTTTGCTTGACTTTTCAGTTCACTGTGGTTGCTAGGGACAATGGAATTATCCCAAGAACAGCTAATGCACAAGTTACTATCCGTATCAATCGTGAAGGACTACCATTCTTTGGAGAATCTGAATATACAGTCAACATTCCAGAAACCCAGCCTGCTGGTTCCATCATCTTCAATGTTAATGCCACAGAACCCAGATCTGGAGTAAGTACTTCCCTAGCTCTCTGTCTTAACTTACAACTATACAACAAAATTTTAGATTTGTCAAAGATGAATTCATTTGCAGATATTAACGTTTCTGAATTGATGGCATGTAGTTTTGAATGGTTGGAAAACGTTGTTGGAAATGGAGAAAGTTAGTGTCAGAGAGAATATTCACTGAAGAGTAAAATGTCCTCCAAATTGTGTCCTTTAGATTTAAGAAATTTTTCAAGCCGTAATGCTCTAACCTTTGATATTGATATGTAGTGTCACCTAAATGAGCTCTACCAAGACTGTCAAGATTTTAGCAGTGGGGCTAAAAATGTGTCATTCTCAGAGAGTCCGATCTTATATGTATCTAGTTAGGAACTAGGACAAATATTGGAAATAAGTTTGCCCCTGTCTATTAGAAAGGGTTGTTTGGGCTGTAGCATCATTTAACCCTTTCCCAAACAACAAATTTTGGACTGGTCCAAATTGAAAGAGTTTGCAGATGACAATTTCAAATTTGAAGAAAATGGCAGAAAGGTCTCAAAAAGGGTAGAAAACACTGTGGAAAAAGGAGAAATTGCTCGTTACGAGCAATTTCTCCTTTTCACACAGTGTTTTCAAAAGACTTGTACTGCAGACACATGAAAACCAGGGCTTGTTTGGGAAAGGGTTAACATACCATCTTCAAGGTTGCTTCCTTGATGGCTGTGGGGTCTTAACCCTTTATCACACAATGCCATGCTTTACCATACTTCAGGTTTAGGGCTTTTGAAAACATAGTTTGAAAAAGAGAAAATGCTAACCAGCATTTTCTCCTTTTCAAACAATGTTTTCCACCCTTTTGAAGATAAACTCCATTATTTGACAGACATATATTTTGTCATCTGTAATTATTATTTTAAGTATTGATGAGTGTAGAATTTTGTTTGCGTAAAGGGTTAAAATCCTCCTCCCAAGGATGAGTTTTTTCTTAGAAAGACACAATGATGCTGAATTTTCAGATTCAGAAACATGGCCATCGTGTGTAAATGCTGAGCTCATGACTGATGAGTTTCACCTCCAGTAAAGCAACTCAGTATTGCGAAGCATAAAATTGACAAGTTATTTATTGTCCATCTTTTCCAGAGTGTGCTGGTCTATGACATTGAAGGAGAAGGAGATGCAGTCACACAGTTTTCTATCAATGCTGTTACTGGTGTTATTTCACTGTCTGTATCTCAACTAAACACGGGAGTTGACAGCTATGTGGTAAGTTCTCATAATGCTCTCAATACATATGCCTTATTATAGATCTTTCATCTATCCTAGATATATTTTCATGTCTTAAGGACTTTTGAAACTTCTAGAAAAAATAGGAAGAAAATGCTAAAACTGAGTAAATGTTTCCATTTGTCAGATGTTTTATTGACATTTTAATCACTTTTGGTTGAATGTTTATCTGTTTTTCTCGGAGTTTTTATGTGAGAGTGATGTGAAGATTGCCTGTGTGGGAATGGGTTTTATTAGAGACTCAATAGTATGTTTAAGCCTTTAGCAGACAACAGACTTTTAGACTTTCCTAAATTGAAAGCATTTGCATGTGAGAACTTTTAAATTGATCTAAATGAGCCTAATTTTCCATATAGGGCAGAGACCATTGTTGGAAATGGAGAAAAAGCTGGCTACCTGCGTCTTTTCCTTTTCTGAAATGTTTTCAAAAGCTGTCTTCTTCAGGGTCATTAAAACACGGAAGTGCTGGGGAATGACAATGTTATGATAAACTGTTTAAAATTGTTTATATTGTCTTATTTTCGGGTTTTTAGTAGGGTACTTAGCTAGTTTTCTTCTTCTGGTGTAATAGTTATCTCATGCAAGGTTCTATGACACGAGATGATGGGAAAAAGATGGCATAAGATTTTTTCCATGTTGTAACTATCTATGTATATGTTTCAGAACTGCATTTTTTATCCAGCACAAAAAAGAAATATTTGTACTAAAGCTGATGAAACTTTCCTTTTCTGTGAAGCATAATTACAGTTTCAGAAAACAATTAGTAAATGTTTTTTATAATTTAGATTCGTGTGAAAGCCTACAGACAGGACTTCCAAGATGAATTTGCAAGAACTATTGTTCGTGTGTTTATCATTCGTAACATCAACTCGCCAAGATTCCAACATGGAGACCGTATCTACACATTGTCAGAAGATCAACCTCTGGGTGTTTCCATTGGTGAAGTTATTGCAACAGATCCAGATTCTGTAAGTTTTAATTTATTAAATTTGTAATTTTTCATGTCTCAAGGATTTAAATTCAATTTTGTGTATGTGGTAGCAAAGTGGTAGTGCACAGGACTTGAGACAAACGGGTCCCTGTTTGAATCCCCAGCTAGCCCAATTTCTTTAAAAAGATCGATGATAGTCATTGTGACAGGATTTGATCACCTCTGATCATTCTTTCGACAATGGTTATTTGGGAAAGCAGCCAGTGGCTTGAGAAAAATATTGTGCAAAGACTGGCCACCGCAATATAACTGAAATATGTTGAAAAAAGCATTAAACACCATACAAACAAACAAACAATTCAAATTTATGCATACTTTTTATCATAGCAAAGAATATTATCTTTTATAAATATTTATGTTTTTGTGAAAAACTTCTACCTTGTCTTAGAAACTTGTGGTTTTAAGGTTATCATTTTAGACATTTGTTAATAAATAACGTACTCTACAACCATTAAAAACTAAAGATCCTTGCGAGGGCAAGAACTAACTCTCATAGGGACAAATTACAGAAATTTTCTGGAAAACCTGGCCCAGTTGGTCATGAAATATGACCTTGCTTAATAGCTAACTATGCTCAATCAAAGAACCCCTACATCTGATAATTTGTTCGGTTTTGTATGAACCAACCAATCAGAATAGACGACAGTTTTGATCATGACTGACTTTCATAGGCATAGAGCATTGGTATTGGAAGTTCATACTGGTTCAATTGATCAGAATACCCTGCAGAATATTGGACTTTGTCTATGCAGGGATCAGACTACAAAATCTATGCTATTTAATCCTTTGCCCACAGTCCCAAGTTTTAATGACCCTGAGAAAGAAAGGATTGTGGGTAAAGGAGTAACAAGCATTTTCTCCTTTTCACCACAATTTTTTCTACTTTTTCAAAGACAATATCCACCTTTTTAGCCTCTTTTAATTTGTCTGCTAATGCTTTGGATTTGGTCAACTGAAACTATGCTGAGTGGCTCTAAGGGTTTATGTTTGATGACAGCAAGATTACAGATTTAACTCTTTACCCAACGACAAAATTTAAGACTGGTCTAAACTGAAACAATTTTCAGACAACAATTTAGATGTGGCTTAATTATGCCTTTTGGCTATGAAAGGGTAGAAAACAGTGGGAAAAGGAGAAATTGCTGGTTACCAGCATTTACTCCTTTTCCCACAATGTTTTCAAAAGGCTTCTTGTTCAGGGTCGTTAAACTCCGGATTTGCGGTAAAGGGTTAAGGATCATTAATGATCATGGCTATGAGATATGGCGATCACCTAGATAAACAGAATGTGCAAGCCTCAAGGCTGGCATTTTCAAGTTATTATTGTACCAGAGTATCTGGAGAGGAGCGTGTAGATTTAAGATCACTCATTTTTTTTGCAGTCTGATCTTGATCAACACTGCCTACAAAATCACTTTAGCCCTTTACCATACAATCCCGACTTTTGACGATTTTGAAAAAGAAAGCTTTTGAAAACATTGTGGAAAAGGAGAAATGCTGGTAACCAGCATTTTCTCCTTTTCCCACAATGTTTTAAACCCTATCACAAGCAGAAATCATTATTTTAGCTAAATTTGATATATCGTCTGCAAATGCTTTCAGTTCGGTCCATTCCAAAAGTTTGTCGTTTGGTAAAGAGTTAAAGGTTAATGAAATGTTTTGTTTTTGTTTAGGGCCGAAATGGAGCTATCCGATACAACATTCGTGCTGCTGATGCTACCCCAGATCAGACATTGGAATACTTCTATGTGAACCCAACCAGTGGTGTCTTGTCTGTTACTAAACCTCTGACTGACGACATTGAGCTGCCAGATGTATACCAGGTAATACTTTAATATTAACCTCTTACCTTCTGGAGCAAGTTTAACAACAGAAACTTTGAAATCATCCACATAAAATGGGCATACAAACACCATACAAACACCTCTATGTGAGGTAAGGATTAATTTCTAAATACCTGTGAAAATATTTTGGCCAAAGGAGAAGCCATTTGGTGCACCATCTGCAAAAACAACTGAGGTTATGATGGGCACCTACTCAAAAGGCAATGTCCTTGTGCTAGGCACTGCAGAGTCCCAGTCCAATAATTGATAAACCAGGAAAGACATGTATAAGAAATTTGTCAATGTAGTATCACTGAAATATTGTTGAAAATGGTATAAAGAACCATTCAAACCAATAAGGAAACATTTGAATAAAAACATTTTCCATGATTTCAGCTGGGCTCAGTACCTCAGTCAGTAACAAACAGGCTCAAATCCCCAGCCTGGATAATTTGTTTTTAAGGATTGATGGTAGTCACCACTGATCATTGTATGGGTGATTGTTATTGTAGGAAAGCAGCCAGTGGCTTGGAAAGCATATTGAGCAAATTACTGATAAAAGGAACTCCAGGAATGCATAGATAGATGCACTGGCCACATCAGCATAACTGAAATAAAGTTGAATACAATGTCAAGGCCATACAAACAAATACAGACATCCAAGAGTTCAGAAAAGCTAAAAAAATCAACTATTAGAATTAGCCAAAGTACTTGCCTTGTTTGCCTGCTAGGATAGCTCAGTGGTTAGCATATCTGACCTGTGACCTGGTGGTTGTGGTTGAGGCAAACTTTCTTTCCGGCGATTTTTCGCCTCTCTCTTCTGATGCACGTGAGAAAAGTAGCCGTTGGCTTTGGGAAGAAAGTTGTGTCAGTACTGGTGTGAGAAAGCCAGGAAACACATGGGTGCGTCACTGACTGCCATGATATGACCTGAACTGTTAAAATGGCATTTAACACCAATACAAACAAAACAAACTTGCCTTGTTTTTTCAGTTCTTTGTGGTAGCTTCAGATGAAGGAGTTCCAAGCAGAAATGCTGCAATCAGAGTAACAGTCAACATCATTAGAAACAGAAATGCCCCAGAATTCAGATTTGATGAGTATGAAGAGACCATTAGTGAATTCCAAGGTGTTGGCACCAGTGTGCTCAGAGTGAATGCTAATGATGCAGATAATGTAAGTTTCACAAATGATTCTTTTGGTTAGATGTTTGGCTTTTGCAACCTAGTTTAAACTTTTATCAAACAAACCCTTGGTTTTACAGCCTTGAGGAAGGAGTTTTTTTTTTTTTTTTAACATTATGGGAAAAGAAGAAAATGCCGGTGACCAGCATTTTCTCATTTTCTCACAATGTATTGAGTATTTCGTAGACGGAATCATTATGTGACCTACATAAAATCTGATGTCTGCAAATGCTTTCCATTTGATTAGTCTATTTTTTAATTTTGTCAGTTGGTATTTCAAAAGCCTTATTTCCAAGGGCTATTAAAAGTCAGGTTTGTTTGGTAGAGAGTTAACAAATTTCCGTCAGTGACTTCTATGAAAATAGCCTTTATCATTTTTTGTTCGTTTCTTATGGTGATGGTATATCAGAAATCATTTATACAGTAGGGTAGATTGCAGATGACAGTAAAATGAGACAATATTGACGTGTATACTACCGGTATTCTACATTTCTCATACTGTTAAACAAACAGATGGAATTTCAATAAAGTAAGACATTTCCAGGAAGTAATTCCTACAAAATGTTTATATCCAATTCTAAACAAAGTTATACTTGTAATAGAAAAAGAGGTGACATTTAAATTTTGAGACTTCATGTAAAAATTTATGCTTTCAGCACCCAGTTACCTACAGCATCTTGACAAGTTCATCTGGTACATTATTCTTTGATATTGATCCTGTTACGGGTATCATTAGTGTGAATGGAGTCCTAACACAGACATCAACCACTCAATTCCTTGTAAGTATATCTTTACAAAATTTAATGACGCAGCATTAAATTCTATCAGCCAAAGCCAGGCTGGATTAGCTCGATTGTCTCGCACAATTGCACAAAGATAACAATCTAGGTGATTGGAGGGTGAATCCAAGCTTTCCCAAGTTCTTTTCAAGGAATAACCATAATGGAACAGTAGACACAGGATCAATTCCACTCTCAAAGCTCAGCATGGTTTCAACTTTGTTTATGTGGGAGACTGCCGGCAGCTTGGAAAAAGTCTTGAACCCTGTACTAAATGATATCCTGTTTTACTACCCACAGAAAGAAGGCTTTTGAAAACATCTTGGAAAAGAGAGGAAATGGCGTTAATCAGCACTTTCTCCTTTTCCCAAAATGTTTGTTGCACTTAGATTAGATTACGACATAATACCTATGTTCTTAAGAGTTCATTGGAAGATGGACTAATTCTCCAGGGACCACATTCACCAACAATTCTGTGTTTAACTCTTTACCAAATGACAAAAATTTTAGACTCATCTAAATTGAAAGCATTTGTGACAACAAAATAAATTTGACTCAAAAATTGAAATTTACATTCGGAAGGTTAGACAACATTGTGGGACCCTTTACCATACAGTCCCAATTTTAATAACCTGTAGGAAGACTATTGAAAACATTGTAGGAAAAGAAGAAAATGCTGTTAACCAGTATTTGCTCCTTTTCCCACAATTTTTTCTAACCCTTCAAATACCATCACTTAAGCCACATTAAATTTATTGTCTGCAAATGCTTCAGTTTAGACTAGTCTGCATTTTTGTCACCTGGTTAAGAGTTAAAAGATTATTAATAAAGAATATCCAAAGAAACTTTAACCCTTTACCACACAATCCCGAATTTTAACAACCCTGAAGAAGAAGCCTTTTGAAAACATTGTGGGAAAAGGAGAAAATTCTGGTAACCAGCATTTTCTCCTTTTTCTACAACATTTTCTACCCCTCCTAAAACTTCTTTCAATTTTTGAGACACATTTGATTTGTTGTCTGCAAAATTAATGCTTTTAGTTTGGACTACTCTAAATTCTGTTGTTTGGTAAAGAGTTAAACACTGCTAGCTTGTATCTGTTACAGATGACTGTTCGAGCTACAGATGTTCCTGGAAATGGTGCTGTACCAAGAAGTGACACTGCTTCTGTTACCATCAATGTGTTGAGGAATCCAAATGCTCCTAGATTTACCAGCAATGTTTACAATGCAACCATATCTGAGTACTTGCCCATTCAACAAGCTGTTGTCAGAGTCAGTGCAGTAGATGATGACCCAACTGGTGTAAGTGGTATCTTTAGTACTGTCTGCTTTGTATGTGGTCATTTATACTTCAAAATACAAGTATAACAGGTTTTGACCTTGGTTTTGTGTTTTTGTCTATTCCCATATCTATTTCTTTAGAAGAACACACACATTTTCAGGTTTAGAACATTAGGGTAACAGCAGAGGTTTCATGAATAAATTTCTGTAAAGATATTGGTTATGATCATAGAGAAGTTATTGTAGTAAGTAGAGTAATGGTGCTCTGTGAGTCTGTCTTTCCTTCATTTTGTCTGATAATCTAAAAAATAAGTGTACATGCATCAATGATTTGTCAAATTGCACCTAAACAAGTTAAAGTTGTGTGTAATGTATCAATTAAAAGCAGCAACAGAATGACTTTTTTTTACTTAGAAGTGTGGTCATCTTCTTAGAAGTAATGTTTCATGAGATAACAACAACATTATTCATTGCCCAAAAAAAACATACTGATATAAAATACTCCTCTGGAATAGTATTCTCTGAAATAACTTGTAGGAGTTACATTTCTCAAAAATAACAGCCGAGCTTCTGTTCCATCTTCTTATTCAGGCCCTTCATACTTAACTTTTTCTTTATTCTTATCAAATCTCCAAGATATCAAAATCAGACAATTTAGTATTAACTTATACAGTCAGAGGTAGTGCCAATTGAAAATGTATTGAAAATAATCTAATGTTTTACTTTGAAAATTTCACGTCTCTTTTGTTTTTCAATGATATTGAAATTCTTGTTTTAATTAAATGTTTCAATTGTTTTTATAATCTAAATCCCTGTTATATCTACCGTTATATATTTAGGATCTGTTGGTATGTATTTTCGCTACAAAGCATGTAATGTGCAGTATTCTTACATGACTATCTTTGAATCTTCTTTTATTTACACAATAAATATAGTGCTATAAGAAGAACAAATAGGGGTGGGGGTGGGGGTTACAATTTGCAAAGACAACATCATCAAAGGAAGAGTTTCTCAAATTGGCTAGAGAAATTATTCATGTGTATCAGAAGCTAATATTTCCAGATGCATGTTGAAAATAGATCACTGAAAAGATAATTCTTTTAGTGACAACTGTATCTGTGGAATATCAAGTTCTTTTAGTAACAACTGTATCTATGGAATAATCAAGTTCTTTTAGTGACAACAGTATCTATGGAATAATCAAGTTCTTTTAGTGATAACTGTATCTATGGAATAATCAATTCTTTTAGTGACAACTGTATCTATGGAATAATCAATTCTTTTAGTGACAACTGTATCTATGGAATAATCAAGTTTTTGTAGTTACAACTGTATCTGTGGAATAATCAGACTAATCATAGGTAGTCTTAACTTTTTACCAGACAAAGTGCACAGAACATTGTGGGAAAAGGAGGAAATGTTGGTGACCAACAATTTTTCATTTTCCCCACAATGTTTTCAAAGTCCTCTTTCCTAGAGGTGGATAAAACTTTGGATAGTTTGGTAAGGGGTTAATCTTTTAGACAATTTCATGTTGGTACTGGCCTGAATATCTTGCAAATGGTAGAAACTGTAGATCCAAGATCAGATTGTGCATTGTGTGCCATGTTAACCCTTAAGCTGCAAAGCACGACTCACTGACCTTTTGCGGACAGTGTAGATCCCCCACAAAAACTTTGAAAACAATATTAGGACTTTGACTATCGACTTAACGATATCATTTAACTTATTCAGCAAGATAAGGGTTAAGAAATTTGCAGCAGATGACTTTGCAATTATCTAAGCAAGGAATATCAACATGAATTTAGGTTTTACCAGCCAACAATATTGACTCTTATAATTAAAATTACCAAACGACAAAATTTTAGACTGGTCCGAATTGAAAGCATTTGCAGACGACAAATCACATGTGGCTAAAAAATGAAATTTGATTTGGAAAGGGTTGGAAAAATTGTGGGAAATGGAGAAAATGCTGGTTACCAACATTTTCTCCTTTTCCAACAATGTTTTCAAAAGGCTTTATCTTCAGGGTCATTAAAAGTTAGGATTGTATACCACACAACAGAAATGTAGACTTGTCCAAATTGAAAGCAATTGCAGACACCAATTTAAATGTGACTCAGATGATGGAACTTGTTTTTGAAAGGGTAGTTACCAGCATTTTCTCCCTTTACCATAATGTTTTCAAAAGGCTTTTTTCTAACGGTCGTAAAAACTCGGGATTGTGTGGTAAGGGGTGAAAAGACTATTCCATTCTGAAAGCATTTGCAAAAGATGATTTAATCCTATACCACACAATCCCGACTTTTAACGACTCTGAAATAGAAGACTTGAAAACATTGTTGGAAAAGGAGAAAATGAGGTAACTAGCATTTTTTTTTCATTTTCCCACAATGTTTTCTATCCTATCAAAAACAGAAATTGTGATTTTAGCAACAACTTGATTCGTGGTCTGCAAATGTTTTCAATTCAGTCCAGTCCTAAATACTGTCGTTTGGTAGGAGTTAAATGCAGCTCAAATCAAGGGCAAAGTCTTTGATAGGGTTTAAATATTTTGAGAATGGGAGAAAATGCTTGTTAATAGTTTTTTTTTTTCTCTTTTTTTCAGCAATGTTTTCAGAAACTGTCTTCCCTATGGTAGGAAATTTAGGATTGTTTGGAAAAGAAAGAGTTAACCTGTGAAAATTTTGAGACAAATTTTGTATCAAATTGCTTTGAAAGGTTGTCTTTTGCAACACAAAAAAAAAGTCATTTGCCAAGCGAAATAATGTAATAAGCATTATTGATAAAATTTATAACTTTCTATAAGCTTAGAAATAACACCCGAAATGTGATTGATAATTGTCAGATAATCTGTACCATGCAATCGTGAGTTTCAATGACCCTGAGAAAGAAGCCATTTGAAAACAGTGTGGGAAATGTAGAAAATGCTGGTTGCCAGCCAGCCTCTTCTCCTTTTCCGACAGTGTTTTTTACCCTATCAATGACAAATTCTATCGTATGAGCCATGTTTAAATTGTCATCTGCAACTGCTTTCAATTTCAATAAGTTTACATTTTTATTGTGTAGTAAAGAGTTAAAGATCATCAGTTCTCAATAAAGTTGTCTAGCTTGTCTGTGCTATGCTAGCTTCAGATACTTCTATCTATGTTTTCAAAGGACAATTTTTCTGGAAAGTAGAAATCAAACATTTTTTGCTAAATTTATAATGTGAAAGAAATACTTGCCTTACATTAACCATTCATTCTTCTATCATACTTCTTGCATAGACTTGTATTTTCAGCACTTTTCTACATTTTGTAATCAGCCATCTCTGTAATAATGAACAAGAATAGGGTCTTTTTTCTCTCATTTTCTTTCAATATTTTTGTTTTTGAGCTTAAGATATATATGCTTGACAATGATTAACTCATTGCCAAACAATTCTGTGTTTTAATTAATTGCTCTAAGGAAGGAGGCTGCTAATAACCACCATTTTCCCCTTTCCCACAGTGTTTTCTACCCTTTCAAGGATATATATTGTCATTTGAGCTTAATTTGTTATCTGCAAGTGCTTTCAATTTGGACAAGCCAAAAAATTAGGTGTCTGGTAACGAAACGGTCAAGAGGCTTGTGGTGTTTCCAGACAATATATATACTCATTAAATTAATTTCATTAGAGATGGTGTAGGTATCTTAAGAAAGGGGTAAGATATTTGATAATAAACCAAAGTAACACTGAGAAATATGGTTGAAAAGGAAGTAGGGTGTTTGCTGTTTCATAAAGCTAACTTCAGGTTTTTAAGTGCATCCACATAAGGTAACAGATTAAAGGCCATGATTTGCATAAAGGGGCTTAACCCTTTACCACACAATGCTGCCTTTTGACGCCCCTGGGAAAGAAGCCTTTTGAAAACATTGTGGGAAAAGGAGAAAATGCTGGTAACCAGCATTTTCTCCTTTTCCCACAATGTTTTCTACCCTATCAAAGAAAAATTGCACCATTTTAGCCAAATTGATATTGTCGTCTGCAAATGCTTTCAATTTGGAGAAGGCTAAAATTTGTCATCTGGTAAAGGGTTAATGCATCTTCATGCATTATATCAAGCAAGTCACCACATAATTTTGGATTCATAAGATTCTTTTTTTGCGAACAATCGACTGGGTCTGGAGGTAGAATGGTCATTTGACATTCAGGAAATTACCTATGGCAAAAAGTTTCGATATTTTTTGCAGATGCATTAAGCTCCCTATTCACAAAGCATGGCTCACTGGATAATGTGACTCTTTACTGGACAAACACATCTTGGACTTGTCCATATTGACAGCAATTTGGATGAACAATTTTATGAGAATAAAATGATGAAAATTTTCTATGATAATGCTGGTTTCTAGCACTTATGCTTTTTTTCCCCAAGTCCAATTGACGTTAATATAGGTCCCAGATCAGAATGCATGATCTGATGTTGATAAAAGTCATCTGCCAAAGCGATGAGTACTGTAATATATATTGCCCACAAAGATGAACAAGACATAGAGGGTGTTTTGATTTACACTTGAGGTGAATGTTGATAACTATAGATAGCCATCTAATCTGATGTCTTTCTCAAATAATTCTATAGCAAATACTCTTTCTCGGGCTAGATTTGATTCTGCTTCTCATGGTACCATTTCTTTAATGATAATATTTCATTTTAATAAATACATTTAGACACATCTAACATTTAAACCCCTCCATGACTGATAATGGTATCATCCCATGCTGAAAGCACTCTAGATATTGCAGTTTCAAGCAATGTTCAGCCAGAAGAGCCACGTATATTGATCAGGGTGAATCAAAGAACCTGAACAGGCTGATCTTGGTTAACTCTTTACCACACAAGAAAAATTTAGACTGGTCCAAATTAAAAGCACTTGCAGACGACAATGTAGACGTGACTCAAATAATGGAATTTGTCTTAGTTAGGGTAGAAAACATTGTGGGAAAATGAGAAAATGCTGGTTTCCTCCTTTTCCCACAATGTTTTCAAAAGCCTTCTTCCATGGGTCGTTAAAAGTTGGGATTGTGTGGTAAAGGGTTAACACTCTGTAGCCAGAGTATTTAAGTTTTCCTTCGCATCCTCAGGATGGAAAAAAATATAAATTATTTTTAAGAACAACTTTAATTTTAAACCCGTAGAGTGCCAATTAAACCCATCAAACAACTTCATTTTAAAATTAAGACCAAAGTAATTGCAATATCATGGTTGCTTTTGTCAATAGAGTTTCTGCAAAGTGGACAGTGTAGATCAAAGATCACACCGCATGTTCTGTGCAGTCTGATCTTGACTTGCACTGGCTACAAAGGCAACAGTAGTTGTGAAAGGTGATTAATGGGGGTTGATATGAAAAAAAAAAGGTATTCATATCAAACCTTTAGACTACTGGAGCTCATCCTTGGAAGTAGACTCTAAAGTAAAAAATGACTAAGAGTAAAAGAGTTAGATTTGTGATATTATCATAGAACCAATATTTTTTAAAAGATCCTTTGCATATAGGTTTTCTGTCTTTTTTCTTCTCTCAGATTTTTTTCAGTACATCTTTCACTTCATCTCATTTTTATTATACGCCCGTCGAAGACGGGACGTATTATGGGATCACCCGTGGCATGCGGGCGGGTGGGCGGGCGGCGTCCAGTTCTTTGTCCGGAGCATATCTCCAAAACTATACTACCTACGGTTATGAAATTTCATGCGTGGATAGATCTCATCAAGGGGGAGTGCAGTGCACAGGAATCATAATTCTTGCTTCCTTAATTTTTGAGTTATTGCCCTTTCTTGTTTTTCATACTTGAATTTTGTCCGGTGAATATCTCCAATACTATACTACCTACGGTTATGAAATTTCATGCATGGATAGATCTCATCAAGGGGGAGTGCAGTGCACAGGAATCATAACTCTTGCTTCCTTAATTTTTGACTTATTGCCCTTTGTTGTTTTTCATACTTGAATTTTGTCCGGAGCATCTCTCCAAAACTATACTACCTAGGGTTATGAAATTTCATGCATGGATAGATCTCATCAAGGGGGAGTGCAGTGCACAGGAATCATAACTCTTGCTTCCTTAATTTTTCAGTTATTGCCCTTTCTTGTTTTTCATACTTGAATTTTGTCCAGTGAATATCTCCAATACTATACTACCTACGGTTATGAAATTTCATGTCTGCATACATCTCATTAAGGGGGAGTGCAGTGCACAGGAATCATAACTCTTGCTTCCTCAATTTTTCAGTTATTGCCCTTTCTTCTTTTTCATACTTGCATTTTCTCCGGTGAATATCTCCAAAACTATACTACCTAGGGTTATGAAATTTCATGCCTGCATACATCTCATTAAGGGGGAGTGCAGTGCACAGGAATCATAACTCTTCCTTCCTTAATTTTTGACTTATTTTCATACTTGAATTTTGTCTCGAGCATATCTCCAAAACTATACTACCTATGGCTATGAAATTTCATGCGTAGATAGATCTCATCAACTGGGAGTGCAGTGCACATGAACCATAACTCTTGCTTAATTTTTGACTTATTGCTCTTTCTTTATTTTGAAACTTTAATTTTGTCCAGTGCATATCTTCAGAACTATACTAGCTAAGGATATGAAATTTCATGCGTGGATACATTCCATCAACGGGAAGTGCTGTGCATATAAATTTCAACTCTTGCTTGCTTAATTTTTCAGTTATTGCCCTTTCTTGTTTTTTTTTCGAACTTGAATTTTGTATGATGCATATCTCTCAAACTATACTACCTCGGGTTATGAAATTTTTGGGCTGGATACATCTCATCAAGGGGTAGTGCAGTGCACATGAAATATAAATTGCTTATTTTTTATGCACCAGCATTTTCTCCTTTTCACACAATGTTTTCTACCCTTTCCAAACCAAATTTCAATTTTTGAGTTACATTTAGTTTGTCAACTGCAAATGATTTCAATTTGGACTAGTCCAAACTTTTGCCGTGTGGTAAAGAGTTAATAGTAATACAATAATAAACAAGAGTTCCGTCAACACAAGTACACTGCCATTATCTTCAATCAACAGTAAAAAAAATATTCAGCACTACTATTTTCCTATACCTCCCCTTTATCATTATTATGCCCCAACTTTACAACTTGGGGTAAGACGGGCATATCTTGCGACAATTTGCCGCTCTTGTTTAATTATGAAAATCATTCATTATTTCTAGTTTCATTCAAGAACTTATCAAACCATAAACATGTGTAAAATCTACTAAAACTTTTTTTTCCAAATGTTACTGGGTATTTTAACACCAGGTAAAAACTACAAAGAATTACACTAGACCCAACAGTCAAAGAAAAAATAAAACATTAGTTTTCAGTGGTAAAGAAAATATTATGGGAAAAGGATTAATTGCTTGTTATAAGCAGTTGTTACCTTTCTAACCATATTTGCCAATGCATGAAAAGTTGTCTTTGTACAGCAATGGGTGAATCCCATCATTGTATTTTCATCTAGCAGGACTTTTACCTCAGACACGTTTTTTTTTTCTGCAGACGCCAAGTGGGGACATTCTCTATGACATTCAGTCCCTGAGCTACACACCACCAAATGGATTTGCCCAGTTTGTGATCAGCCCCACAGAAGGAAGCATCTATGTCAGTCAGCCTTTGATTAGAGAGGGTGTTCCAAATACATTTACAGTAAGGACTGTTCAATAGAATATTTGACAATTTATGATCTGAATTATCTTCAACCCTTTACCAGACAATCCGGGGTTTTAATGACCCTGTCGAGGAAGGATTTTGAAACATTGTGGATAAAGGAGAAAATGCTGGTAACCAGCATTTTCTTCTTTTCCTACAATGTTTTCTACCCTTTCAAAGACAAACCCCATTAATTGGGTCACTTGTTTTGTTGTCTTCATAAATGCTATCAATTTAGAGCAATCCTAAATTTTGTCTTCTGATGAAGAGTGAAAAAAAATAGCAGACACTATTTCCAAGGTCTGATAATGTTTCGTGCAATCATCTTGATTTGGATTTAGAACAACAAAAAATGGGCATGGAAAAAAGAATAAAAAATGCAGAAGATACACAAAGGAGAAACAATTGAAAGAAAGGAAAAAAATCTATGCAAATTGTCAGGAAAGCATTTGGGGTATAGAGCAATCGCATATTAAAATTTATGTTTTTAAAAAGGTGCTGCAGTGACCATGGAAAACTTCCTTCTAGACCCTGTACCACACATTCCCTGGTCCCAAGTTTAAACCAGCTACAGTAGTGGGCCTTAACCCTTTCAGCGCCATAGGTGAAAACAGGGACATTTGTGGATGGCATAGATCAAGGTCAGACTGCACAGAACGTGCAGTCTGATCTTTGATCTATACCTTCCGCTTTTGTTTATTTGGTGCCGAAAGAGTTAAAACAATCCCAAGTTCTAATAACCTTATAGACGAAGACTTGTAAACATTGTGGAAAAAGGAGAAAATACTGGTAACCAGCATTTTCTTCTTCTCCCACATTTTCTTCTACCCTTCCAAAAATAAAACAAGTTTGTAGTGTCACCTTTATTTTGTCATCTGCAGATGCTTTCAGTTTGGGGAGGTCCAAAATTTTTGTTGTTTGGTAACCCTATACCTAACAATCCTGGGTTTTTACGACCCTGGTAAAGAAGGCTTGCGAAAACATTGTGGGAAAAGGAGAAAATGCTGGTAACTAGCATTTTCTCCTTTTCCCACAATGTTTTTGACCCTATCAGAGACTGTAAGCTCATTTATACCAGTTTTAAATTTGTCGTCTGCAGATGTTTTGAATTTGAAGGAGTATAAAATTTGTCGTTTGGGAAAGGTTAAAGAGTTAATCACAATCTATTGCTTCTCCCTTCCAGCTGATTGTCATGGCCAGTGACCAAGCATCGGTTCCCAAGACTGCCACAGCTACTGTGAACATTGAGATCATTAGGAACCAGTTTGCACCTGTCTTCAATTTACAAGAGTATTCAGCAGCAGTCAATGATTACTACAGTACAGGTCGTGAACTCTTTGCTGCCACTGCTACTGATGATGATAGACTGGTTGCACTTAGCAGAAATGTGAGCGAAGATTTTGCTTTTATTTTAGCGTGACCTTTTCAACACTTTAGGCAAAGAAAGAGGCTTTTGTTGTGACATAGATCAAGATCAGACTGCACAAAATGTGCAGTATAATCTAGAATCTATACCATCATTGTTTAGTCAAGCATGGAAGAAAAATTCTATCAGAGGTTCAGCAGATTTTATTTTCAGCTGTTGTACAAGATCAAGTTAATTTGGTGCTGAAAGAGTAAAGCCTTAGATTGTTGAATAGGTAAATTTTACAATTGTAGTCATAATAGCAAATTGTCAGCAGTTGATAACCTTTGATCTTACAGGGAAAAAATTATTTTGAAAGAACATGCTCAGTTCAGGCCATTTCTTCTACTTAGTAGTATAACTACCACAGTGTTTTCATAGGTATTCATGTATTAACCTTATTTCATGTTCATTATCATGTTGGTTTTTCTTTTCTTAGTTAACTTACAAGTTTGCTTCAAAGGGCAGTAAGCTATGCACAGAAGAATTTTTATCGTCTTGAAAATCTGTGAACAAGGAAACATTCACTAAGAACAATTTAGCATGAGCTGGATAACATTTATGAAAATTTCTGCATCAATAACAATATTTTTTGAAAAAAGGCCTTCTATTGTAAAAGTAGAGTCAAAGTTGACAACTTTTGTTCTAGTTTTACTATACATTTTTCAGCCAGTGACTGAAACTTTGACATATTAACACATTATCAGACTAAAATGATATACATACTTTTAAAATGGTATGAATTAACTTTGTCTGCATTTTGACTGCCAAACTGTTTACTTTTGTCAGCTAGTTTGCTTGTAAAATATGTTACAGGTGTGCTGTGTCTATAATTGTAAAGTCATTATAAGAGGTTGAATTCATTTGTTTACAGACACCAAATGCTGAGTTTGATTACCTGATTGACCCAGAAGATGCTTATGCCAACTCATTCTTTGGAATTACAAGAGATGGTGCTGTGTTTGTCAGACAGAATCTAGCAGACACTGATGGTAGAAACCAATTTGAGGTATTTATTGTTCTTTTGTTTTTATTTAGCATTAATTTTTTCTGTAGAAAATAATTTTTACAGGCTCTTAATACTTTATCAAACAGTCATGAGTTTTGATAACCCTGAGGGAGAGGGACTTTCAAAACATCCTTTTCCCACAGTGTTTTCAAAAGCTTTCTTTCTCAGGGTCATTAAAACTCGGGATTGTGTGGTAAAGGGTTAAACCATCACTCAATCTTGAGTTTTAAAGACCCCAAAGGAAACATACTTTTGAAACATTGTGGGAAAAGGAGAAAATGCTTTGAACCACCTTTTTCTCCTTTTCCCACATTCTTTTCTATCCTTCCATAGAAAAATTTCCAAATTTTTGCAACATTTAGTCTGTTGTCTGGAAATACTTTCGAATTGGACCGATCTAAAATATTGACATTTGATACAGAGTTTAGTAATGATTGTTGAGAGTTCATTTGTATTTGTTACAGTGTGTAGTGGAACAGGAGTGATCCAAATGGCATAATTATTTTTTATTCTGTATGTTTTAGTTCTACATTGTGGCAATTGACAGAAGCTGGAAACCATTGAGCTCCAGGGCCTTTGTAACAGTGAATGTTACTTACACACAAATCAGTAGAGTCCTTGGATTTGCAGTACCAAGTCAAAGGTAACATTTTTACATTGATTAATAGACATATTGCTGTTTAGTGTTGGCTTTCACTTGCTATCTCCTGAAACACATAGGTAGCAAATGTCTAAAAACTAAGATACTCAAAATGAATTAATTCACCCTTTACTAAATAGTCCTGAGTTTTAAAGACCTGACCATGGAGGCTTTTGAAAACATTGTGAAAAAAGGAGAAAATGCTGGTCTCCAGCATTTTCTCCTTTTCCCACAATGTTTTCTACTCTCTAGAGGACAGGTTTTATCATTATGAACCATAATTAATTTGTTGTTGGCAAATGCTTTCAGCAATACCAAAGTCTGAAATTTTGCTATGTGGTAAAGAGTAAACACATGAATCCACCACATTCTGTGCAGTCTGATCCTGACCTACACAGTCCATTAAAGCAGACAAAATTATGTTAAGCACTATAAAGATTAGATTGGCACACAGCATGATGATTGTTCAGTATCTTGCAAACAAATATTGTTTTGTTATTGACTATTCATTATTTGATAGATTATTAATATTCAAATACATACTTCACAGAATCTGGGAACCTATTCACACTCACTTGTTTTTCAAGCATTCAGGATCGTAGAAATTTGTAATTGTTTGGAAAATGGTTAATTTTCAATGTTTCTTTTTTCTTTTTAGTATTACAGTGGTGGAAAGCCTTGATATCATTGCTGACGGACCAAGAGTCGTGGCACTTGATGTTGTCAATGAAAACAGTCTTCGACAAGTCCAGTGTGACATTCTGTTTATTAATGGCAGAACTAGTGCCGGGAATAATCCAGACTATCGTAAGTAATCTATGATTAACCTTACCACTGTTGTCAGTTTTGTAGGTAAAAGTTACCTATGATCAACCTTACCACTGTTGTCAGTTTTGTAGGTAACTAAACTGTGTAATTTTAATGAGAAATTGCATGATATGACCAATTTTCAATTTTGAAAAAATGTTTTAACCCTAAGGCTGCTTATCGTGACTCACTGACCTTTTGTGGACAGCGTAGATCAAGATCAGACTGCACACAATGTGCAGTCTGATCTTTGATCTACTCTGTCCAATAAGGAGATATCTTCCCTCCAAAAATCCCTTTGAAACAGGAAAGTTTTGGGCTTATACTATCGGCTTGAAATTTTCATTTCTTTTATTCAGCAGGATAAGGGCTAAGATAAAAAAAACACTATCAACGGGTGATAATGTCTAAACCCTTTTCCAAAATATCCTGAGTTTAAGCAACACTAAGGGAAAAAGCTTTTGATAATATTGTGTAAAAAGGAGAAATCCTGTTAACCAGCATTTTCTCTCTCCTCACAATATTTTTACTCTTAAGGAAACAACTCTCATCACTTAAGCCACATTTCATTCGTCATCAGCAAAATATTTTAAAATGGATGAATCAGTAATTTAGTCTTGTGATAAAGGGTTATTCAAGGAACATGCATTACTTGTTACTTTATTTCCTTATGAAAAATTTGACACAGTAACAATCAATAGGGTTTTATCAGTTCCTGACAAGGGTAAGTTTAAACCCCGCAAAAAATAAAAACTAGTACAAATTAAATGATGCAGAGAGATTTATTAATTATTCCTGAAACAAGTTTGAAGCAGACAGCTTGGAAAATATATTTGTACAATATGTGTGATCAACATGAACTCTTTGCTGCTGAATATTTGAAAACATGTTCACTCTTTACCACACAATTCAAAGTTTTATCAACCCTCAGCAGGAAGGCTATAGAAAACATTGTGAGAAAAGGAGAAAATGCTGGTAACCAGCATTTTCTCCTTTGCCCATAATGTTTTCTACCCTATCAAACACAGAAATCATCATTTAAGCTACTTTCAGTTTGCTGCCTGCAAATGCTTTCAATTTGGACCAGTCTGTAATTTTGTTGTTTGGAAAAGTGTTAAACCATTTTGAGAAAAGAAGAACGTAGCCCATTTGAAATTCACTTCTTCTTTTGCCACATATTCAAAAGATGCCTATTACAAGAGGAAAACAGTTCTCTATTTGGTAAAGTGTTTGAAAAGAAATGTATTTTTTGGATGCCATTGAAGTCACTGTTGATAGAGAAGTATTTGCTAGTTACAAGCAAAAGTTCCATAGCAGTTTTTCCTTTCTTTATTTGCAAAATCTGTTTATGATATCAAATAATGATATTAAGGTTTTAGATCTGTTTGAGGACTGGCTGCTTTTAGTATAAAATGTGTAATTTTCATTGTCTTTGATTCCTTGAACCTAATTACCACTGGATCATCCTCAGAGCTGTTTGGTGTAACCACAACCCCAGATGGATATGATTGCGAGTTACGGATAACAGCCAACTTAGATCATGAAGAATCCTCATTCTGGAACGTAACCATCGGACTGCGTGAAGTAAACAGGGTGAAACGTCAAATAAATGAGGATTTTGTACCAGGTAGTTTTTAAACCTTAACCCCTAGAGCACCAAAGAAACTCAACAGGCATTATCAGTCTAGAAATAAGATCCAGTTAAGTTGAATTTTATGGCTGCTTTTGCTCATTGCAAAACAACAAAATTTTGGACCGAGACCGAATTGAAAGCAACAAATTAAGTATTGCTAAAATGATGATTTCTGTTTTTGATAAGTTATAGATCATTGTGAGAAAAGAAGAAAATGCTGTTTACCAGGATTTTCTCCTTATCCCACAACGTTTTCAAAAGTCTTCCACCTTGGGTGTTGTTAAAAGTAGGGATTGTGTGTTAGAGGGCTAAATGCTGAGAAATTTTTTGTTGTTAATCCATTACCGCAAAATCCCGTGTTTAAACGACACTCGAAAAGAAACCATTTGAGAACAGTGTGGAAAATAGAAAAAATGATGGTAACTAGCATTTTCTCCTTTTCTAACAATATTTTCACCTTTTCAAGCATGAATTTCACCATTTTAGATACATTCGATCTGTGGTCTGCAAAACTTTCAATTTGGGTTAGTCTAAAGTTTTGATGCTTGGTGAAGAGTAAAAGCATTGTCATACAAATAAAGGTTCCTAAAATCCTGCAGTTGAAAGCTTAATATTTAAGCAAAAGCTTAAACATTCCCATTTTGAAAACATATGCAGCTGACAAATGACAAATGTGGCTCAAATAGTGAGATCAGTTATTGAAAGAGCAGAAAATAGTGTGAGAAGAAGAGAAAATGCTGGTTACGATTTTCTCCTCTTCCAAGGCCACATTTCTCATTCATTAAAACAGAAATATCTTTCTGAAAAGTGTTTTAACTATTTATCCACAATTCCAAAGTTCAGTGTCTTCAAAGAAGGCTTTTGAAAACATTGTAGGAAAAGGAGAAAATGCTCGTACCCAGCATATTCCCCTTTTCCACAATGTTTTCTTCCATTTCCAAGAAAACTTGTATTGTTTGAGCCACCTTTCATTATTTATCTGCAAATGCTTACAATATGGACGACTCTAAAATTCTGTTGTGTGGTAAAGACTTAGTAACCCTTTACCAAACCATAAAATTTTAGAAAAGTCCAAATTGAAAGCATTTGCAGAAGACAAAATAAATGGGTTTCAAAAATTGAAATTTGTTTCTGGAAGAGTAGAATACATTGTGGGCAAAGGAGAAAATGCTGGTTACAATGTTTTCTAAAGCTTTTTTTCTCAGGGTCGTTAAAAGTCGGGATTGTGTGGTAAAGGGTTAAAACACTTATCATACAAGAATAATTTCTCTTTCAGTGTACCAGTCCTATGCCATCACCTATATTTACATAACTGTGGTAGATGCCAATGATAATGCACCTATCTTTACGTACCCTGTCTATCCAAGCAATCTGGTTGATAGAAACTTCTATGTGGGAGCCATCTCATTGTACGTCCAGTCTGATGTTGTTCCAGTTCAGCTTGTGGTATGTCCCAATTCAAGATTATATATTAGTATACTTTCAAAGTCAAACCAAATCTTTTTAGCTACGTTTAATTTGCTACCTGCAATGTTTTCGATCTGAATATGTGTAAAATAGTGTCATTTGGTAAAGCATTAGACAATTTTGTTTTTTAACTCTTTACCAAAAGACAAAATGGTAGACTAGTCCAAATTGAGGGTATTTGCAGACAACAAATTAAATTTGAAATTTGCCTTTGGAAGGGTAGAAAACATTGTGGGAAAAGGAGAAAAATGCTGGTTACCACCATTTTCTCCTTTTTCCACAATGTTTCAAACAACCTCTTTTCCAGGGTCGTTAAAACTCAGGATTGTGTGGCAAAGGGTTACGTATGAAAGTAGCTGGCTTTTTCTTGTATCTAGCTGTGTAAAGGATGGACATAAAGTACCTGGCATTCATTGCCTATTTTTGTATACTAGGCCACAGATTTAGATGATGGAGAGTTTGGACGTATTGCCTATAGTATACCAGCAAGAGACAATGACAACGATGTTTTACCATTTGTCCTTGGAGTAGATGGAGAACTTATCCCAACTCGTGAATTCCGCCGCTCAGACAAGTCACAGATCTCGTTTACTGCCACAGCCTCTGATAATCCAAATGCAAACAGCAATCTACGACTGACAACTGAAGCACCTGTTTATGTATGTGAATATTTGTCATATACTGCTGTAGAAAAATTGTAATAATTGACATTCTGAAATTAAAAATGTTAGACTTAATTGACCCATTTCTGAACCAATAGAACTTTCCACACTCATGGAAGTTAAAGCTAATTTTTCAAAAAACACTGTTGAGAAAAGCAATATTTTTTCTTCAAATGTGCAATCTTTTGCTAGAAAAGAGTACTTTGTGTTAGAATGATACTATTTTGGGAAAAGAAAAATTGCATGCTATAAGTTATTGAGCCTTTTCTGTCAGACTGTCATAGATTTTTTGGTATTTTTTAAAAGGACATAGAAATAAGAATTTGGGTTGTAATTTCGAAATCCAGTGGCAGGGATTTCCTTTTTTATTAAGAAGTTAAAAAAGTGTATTGTGATGCATTTTATCTGTATGTTCATGTTGGAATTAAAATATTGGTTTTCTCTGTCAGTATCGTTTGTGACACTTTTTGTGCTTTGTAGGCTTGATGATAACTTTGATTAGTGGTTCAAGTTAGAGTGTGATCAGCAGACAAAATTTTAGACTTATCCATATTGACCGCATTTGCAGATGGCAAGAAGTTGAAAATATAGGAAAAGACAAATTGCTGGAAATCAACAATTTATTCTTTTAACACAATGTTTTCAAAAGCAATCTGCGGCAGGGTTTTTATACCCCCACAAAACGAATGTTTTCGGGGGTATACTGGAATCAGCCTGTCTGTCCGTCCGTCTGTGTGTCCGTCTGTATACAAAATACTAGCAATTTTGTGTCGCGAACTGCTCCTAGAGTTTTCCTTCAATTGCATTGAAACTTTGCACATATATTGATCATATATTGAAGATTTGCAAGACGTAATTTTCAAGTGTCAACTCCCCATGGTTGAGGAATTATCTCCCCTTGAACTTGACGCTTTTTTTCTGTCAAAGCGCTGGCGGGGGTATTAAGTCGACAGCTCTCGTTTAAAATCTGGATTGTTTGGTAAAGGATTGATTATTGCATTATGGTTTAATTGTAGATCAACATGATTGACAACCCACAACGATTCATCCTGGTTCTGGACAATGACATTACTGTGGTAAACAGAGAGCTAGAGGCCATAAGACAGAATCTACAAGAACAGCTTCAGAGGATAGTTCTGATTGAGACAGTCAACTTGAAACGTTATCTGATCAATGGCATTCTGGACTTAGACCCAACAGGCACTGACGTGACATTTGTTGTTGTGAATCACTTGAACCGACAGTACACTCTGTATGACAACAATGTGGATACCCTGAACTTGTAAGTCAGCTTTTTACCATACAGGCTATTTTTAGACATATCAAAAACTTTTGTAAATATTTTATACTAATGGCAATAGCAGTATGGTCTGCCTTGAGGTATAACTCCTTACTGTAATAGAAAATGTCAGACTTGTCCAAAATGAAAGCATTTGGAGATATCTGTGGCACAAATGATGAGAATTGCCTGTGAAAAGGTAGAAAACATGGTAGGAAAAGGAGAAAAATGCTGATCACCAGCATTTTCTACTTTTCCGACAATATTTTTCAAAGCCTTCTCCTTTAGGATTGTTAAAACTCGGGATTGTGTCGCAAAATATCTATGTATGACATGTTATAGATAAGTTCAACCTCACATAGAAGACAATGGCAGATAGTAGAGGTCAGATACATAGTTTGCTTTGTAGATTCTAATCAGTTTACCAAAGCTGGTCAGGTTGTCAGTGATGTGAAAAGAAAAAAGGTTTGAACTATATGCGTATACTATACATACATTTTTTCGTAACCTCTAGAATATTTTGTGTGCTTATAAATGTATATCACTGTAACCCTTTACCACACAATCCCGACTTAACAACCCTGAGAAAAAAAGCTTTAGAAAACATTGTGGGAAAAAGAGAAAATGCTGGTAACCAGCATTTTCTCCTTTGCCCACAATGTTTTCTACCCTTCCGGAAACAAATTTCAATTTTTGAGTGCCATTTATTTTGTCATCTGCAAATGCTTTCAACTTGGACTTGTCTAAATTTAATGGTTTGGTAAAGGGTTAATCTACCGGTATTGCTTCACATCCAGGGTTACTACAGAAGGTGATACAGATTCAGCTAATGTCATTGCTGGGGTAAGAAATGCACTAAGGAACCTGGTAAGTGTGGACCTGATCCGTAGACCTTTCCCGACGGAAAACATACAAGGAGTTGCTGATGAACTCGAAGCCTTTGGAAACATCAAGAGGACCAAATCCTATGTATGGTGGACTGACGACCCATGGGCAGGTTTTGTGGCCTTGGCTGGAATCATCATTCTGGTCAGCTTGATTGCCCTCATCATCTTGCTATATCAGTGGAACAGGCAAGTCTTATTGTATTCTTGCTTACCAATAATTTTTCTATGTATTTGGTTTTAAGTAGTCTCTAATTTCACATCTAGCTTCTGACAACATATCTAAATTTATTAGACGGATTCCAGTAGACAAGCTTTTGCATTGGACAGACCAAAAACTTTATTAGTTAACTCTTTTCCAGACCACAAAACTTAAGACTAGCCCAGATTGAAAGCATTTTCAGATGTCAAAATAAATGTGACCCAAAAATTGAAATTTGTCTTTCCAAGGGCAGACAACATTTTGGGAAAAGCAGAATATGCTGGTTACCATCATTTTCTCCTTTTCCCACAATGTTTTCAAAAGGCTTCTTTCTCAGGGTAGTTTAAAGTTGAGACTGTGATTAAAGACTTGACCAATTTATCAAGTTATCATGTATATATTCCCTCATTCTTGTCAACATCCTTTCATATTTCCATTACAGGTACAGCACCTACTTGAACAACTACAGGGTGTATCATCGTAACTATGAACATCAACCTGACTTTAACAATCCACCAAGCTTCCTGAAAGAGTATGAGACACAGGTAACAAATTTGAAGCAGTTGACCTTGAGAAGCCAGGCCCTGGTAGGGCAGTCAGTAGTACACAGGATTTGAGACAAGAGGGTCACTGGTTTTAGTCCCAAGCTTGGCCAACTTCTTTTCAAGGACTAATGATAGTGATTGTGACATGAATTATTCCTCTTTTCAACACTGACCGTTATTTTGACGATGGTTATGTGGGAAAGTAGCCAGTGGTTTGGGAAGAATATTGTGGGAAGTACTGGTAAAAGAAATTACCACATGGCATGATATTTATAAACATGTATTACATATGAATTACAATGAAGAGCTTATTTTCAGTCCTCCATATCATGATAGTTATAGGGTAAAGTAAGCAGGGGCAAGGAAAATCGAGTTGGTCTGCCCAGCAGACTAACAATCATTTTGTTTCCACAGAGGGTAGCCTTTTGAGTTGCTGATAGATCCAGTGGACTGATAAGCGAGCATGTCAGTCTGATTTTCAATGCATTTTTCAGTTGGTGATTGTTGCAGGACTGTAAACAAGAGTGTACCTATGGCAGCAAATCAGCAAGGTTGAGGCACATTATCTAAAACTGAGAATAGAATGCATAGAACACATGCATGAATATGACTGCATTTGGGCCTTTCAGAACTTACTGTACAAATCTATGAAAGATTGTGGCAAAATGACTAACTGCTCAAAACAAGCAATCCTGCTTCCACTGTTTTCACAGATTTTCATGTTTGAAATCTTGATTCATTTTTTTTCATCCATATTTTAGGCAGGTGTATTCAAAGTCGCCTGCTGTAAATTCATTCTTGGAGGTAATCAGTTACTAACACCACCTATATCATAAGTTAACCTGCACATGTTTCAGACACTGGACATGTACATGCCTCCTGATGAGACCATGCAAGACATTGGCGAGATCAATGCTAGCTTCAGCCATGGTGAATCAACCAGAAGGACTGATGTTCGCAGGATATCCACCAGAAATCCTATGTATGATAACTCGGCCTTCCAGTAAGTAATTTCATGCATTTTTTTTTTCATTTTTGAATGGTAAAAAATAGATTCATACGTAATGAATATTAGTGTGTTTCCTACAACATAATCCCTTAATTTACCAAAAGATGCCATGTTTTCAAGACTCTATGGCTTCTGAAAACATTGTGGGAAAAGGAAGGAATGCTGGTAACCAGCATTTTCTCCTTATTTTCCACCAAGTTTTCTACTCTGTAAAAGTCGTAAGACATTATTTGAGCCGCACTTTATTTGTAGCGTGCAAATACTTTCTAAGTGGACACGTCTAAAAGTCTGTCATTCTGAAAAGTGTTACATTAAATCATTCACTAATTAATCTTTCCTAAAACAAAAAAGGCTTTTTTTTACCCTTTACCATACAATCCCTGGTTTTAACGATCATTTGAAGGAAGTCTTTTGAAACATTGTGGAAAAAGGAGAAAAAGCTGGAAACCAGAATTTTCTCCTTATCCCACAATGTTTTCTAATCTATCAAAGAAAAGAACTTGATTTAAGCTACTTCAATTTGTCGCCTGCAAATGCTTTCAGTATAGACAAGTCTTTCATTTTGTTGTTTTGTACAGAGTTAAGGTTTCATAAACAAATACATTTAGAAATATTGTGACAAAAGAAGAAATCTGCTTGTTACAGTAGCTCCTCTCCTGTCCATTGTTGTTCATAGTATATAATCTGCTGCAAGCTGAAAACAGTAGCTAATGTACTTGGCTAAAAAGCGGGGGGTTGCTGATTTGATTCCAAGCATATTGCCAAATTCTTTGCAAAGATTGATGATTCAACTCTTTACCAAACAACAAAATTTTAGGTGTGTCCAAATTGAAAGCAGTTGCAGATAATAATTCAGATGTGGCAGAAATAATGGGATTTTGAAAAGGCAGAGAACATTGCGGGAAAAAAAAAAGCGAAAATGCTGGTAACCTGTACCTTCTCCTTTTCCCACACTGTTTTCAAAAGCTCTCATCTGCAGGGTCTTTATGTATGGTAAAGGGTTAATTGCATCAAAAATAAACAAGCAAGTTGAAAACAACATCAGTAGAAATTTGTCAAAACAGACAAGTAACACAAAGGAGAAAAATTTTAAAAGAAAAGTAACTATCTTGAATTTCTCTTGAAACATATCAGAGGATTACTTTACACTTGTTACAAGTAAATGGCTTTTTACCAACAATGTTTCAAAAGTTGCCAACTGCAGACACTGAAGAACTGAGTCATGCTCTGGCAATAGGGGGTTTAATGCATCTAAGTGATGCATTATACCAAGCAAATCGTCACATGATTATGGATCCTTAAAGTCCATTTTGTTCAACAACCAGCTGAATCATGATGTAGATGGTCCTTGTACATGCAGAAAATTTACAAACAGCAAAAAGTTTTGACCCATGTCAGCCTGCACATACTGCACAGGCTGGCTGATATGGGTAAATACTTTTTGCAGATGCATTAAACAAACTGGTCATAGAGCATGGCTCAATTGTATTTGGGTGGGAATGGGTACTTATACATTTATTAATTGTTGTCCATCATAATGTGTTTGAACAAAGTTTATCAAATTTGTAACATTTCTTCCCAGAGTTGAATATGGTGGAACGGTAAGATTTGACAATTCAATTTTATAGTTTTTTTTCAATGTAACTAAATGAAAGGTAAAGGCATGATAATGTCCTTGGCTTATTGTGACTTCTTGTCTGTGGTTATCTACAAGTACTAAGGACACATTATAAAAGGAATTATATACAAACAAAATGCGTACAGTCTCTTTGCCAAACTTACTTGACTGTCACTAGAAAAAATTTCAAGCAACACGAGTTTCTGAAAACAAAAATGTCAAAGCCTGAGATAAAAAGGTGTATTAATCTTTATGTCAAAATTTATAACAACAACATAGTTTCTGTAGAAAACAAAGCAACAAAGTTTGTGGATAGTAGATGATGGGTCAAGCTGTCCTTATGTTTGGATATAACCACAGATAGATCAGTCACGTTTCCTTTGCTTTAAGTCTGCATTTTACTAAAACTACTGAAAATTTCTAAATTTGTAGCATTAAGGTTGGCCAAGTTCACTACTAAGGGTATGTTTGTTTTCTCCCATGTCATTATAAATTATATAGAGTTTTACATAAATGTGTTTTTAATAAATATCCCTTGGAGTGCTAAGCACAACCTCTGTTGCTGTTGTGGACATTGTAAATCAAGATCAGACTGCATGTAATGTGCAGTTTTATCATGGGTCTTGTCTGTCCAATATTTTATGGAGTATTTTGACTCAAAAAGTGTCGACACTGCAATATGTGATTCATATGTATTCACTGAAAATCACCATTTTATTTCATTGGCATTCCAAGAATTAACATATACCATGGAAGATTGGCTGACTATCAATTAAGTTAACTGTTTCTCTATTTTCTTGTTGAATAGGTAGACATTTAGACATAGAAACTTTCTCTTATCAAAACAATAGAGATCAACAGTGGCCTATTTAGAAAAGCAAATACATGTATGATAGAAGCATATATCTTAATGAATTAGGAGGATAGTTGACAGCATGTGATTTTGACAAAAGTTTAGATCAGATCAGGCTACAAAAAACCAGGACCTGGTGGTAATGCTCAATGCATTAATCCTTTAGCAAATAATCACACGTTTTAAGAGCCCTAAGGAAGAAAGCTTTTGAAAACATTGTGAGAAAAAGAGAAAATGCTGCTAACCAGCATTTTTCTCCTTTTCCCACAATGTTTAACTCTTTACCAGCCAACAAAATTTAAGCTTATCCAAATGGAAAGCATTTGCAGACGACAAATTGAAAGTTACTAAAAACATAAAATTTGTCTTTCATAGGGTAGAAACATTGTGGGAAAAGGAGAAAATGCTGGTTACCAGCATTTTCTCTTTTTCCCGCTGTATTTTCTAAAGCATTCTTTCTCAGGGTCATTGGAAGTTGGCATTGTGTGATAAAAGGTTAATACCCAATTGTGCACCTTTACCAGCATTTGAGCTGTATTTGTGGTCTGCAAAGGCTTCGAATATGGACTAGTTTAATCTTTTCATTAAGTAAATAGTTAAAAAAAAGAATTCAATCATTCCACCATCTTGTGGGGGTCAAGTTTGAGCCTACAGGTGGTGAAGCTATCAGGTGTAGTAGAGAAACACAGTTAATTCGGAATCATGAATCATTTGAAATTTCTGTAATAGAACTAGCCATATTCTTCCCCTTTTCATCACATCACTAGTATTCATCTTGCTTGAGTTGCATATTTTCTTTTTAAACCAGTTTTCATGGGGCAGTCACTTTTAGATGCAGACTTTAGGTTCCCTGACAATTAGATGTAGTTTTCACCTCTTAACACGGGTTCTCCTAGTCATACATGTAACTCATCACTCCAAAATCTAACTTTGTCTCATAGCTATATATATGAGCCACACTCTGGCAAAAAGTTTTAACTCATCTCCATTATACATAACCCTATGCAAGTCATCACATAATTATGGATCCATAAAATCCATTTTGTCTAAAAACTGAATCATGATGTAGAATGGTCCTTTGACATGCAGAAAATTTACAAATAGCAAAAAGGTTTCAACCCATGTCAGTCTGCGCAGGTTGACCTAGATCCATACTTTTTGAAGATGCAGTAACACCCTTTTCACAGAGCAAGGCTCCTATGTATTAGATCATGTCGTAGGTCAGACTACCATAGTTGTGCCTGCTTTTGACTTCTCCAAATTGATGACAATAAATAAAATGTTACTTACATGATGAGATTTCGCTTCAAAACCCCAGAAAAACTTGTTGGAAAAGGAGAAAATGCTGGTTACTAGAAAGGTTTTCAAAAGCCGTTCTCCCTCCAGTTGGTTTGAACTCTGGATTGTTTGGTAAAGGGTAAAATCAAAGAACCAAAATAAGTCAACAACAGTTTTAATTCATGATTGGTGTCTTATTTGTGCAGTAACCCTAACCAAACAAACCCTGAGGAAGGGACCTTTTGAAAACATTGTGAGAAAAGGAGAAAATGCTGTTATCCAGCATTTTCTCCTTTTTTCCCACAATGTTTTCCATCCTTTTATAGATAAATTTCATCATCTGAACGATATTTAATTTGTTGTCTGCAAATGCCTTCAATTTGGACAAGTCTGAAATTGTGTCTTTTAACCCTTTGCCAAACAATCCCGGGTTTTCACGACCCTGGGAAAGAAGCCTTCTGAAAAAATTGTGGGAAAAGGAGAAAATGCTGGTAACCAGCATTTTCTCCTTTTCACACCATGTTTTCTACTCTTTTGAAAACAAATTTCAATTTTTTTGTCACATTTAATTTCTTGTCTGCTGAAGCTTTCAGTTTGGACTGGTCTACAATTCTGTCGTTTGGTAAAGGGTTAATTTAGGACAGTTCAAAACTCATTAAGCCCTTAAAACTACAGACTGTAGGGGACATCTTTGAAAGTATATCCTTATCAATACATGTGAAAGCTGTGTCAAATAGAGAAATTACCTGTTTTTAGCATTTTTTATCTCTACCTCACTGTTCTCAAAAGTGGTCCACTGCAAGACTTGAAAAATAATCTGCAGGATGTCACGAGTTAACCCCCTCACTGTGAGCCCTTTCGCACTGCATGCTGTAGTTTCTAGTCACCCCAATATTCTCCCTCCTTTCATTGCTATATATCCCTTAACTCTTTACAACACAACAAAACGTTAGACATGTCCAAATTCAAAGCATTTGCAGACAACAAGTTAAATGGGACTCGGATGATAGAATTTGTCTGGTTACCAGCATTTTCTCCTTTTCCCACAAGGTTTTCAAAAAGCTATTTCCCCAGGGTCATCAAATATATTTTGTGTGGTAAAGAGTTGATATTTTACCTACTATAGAAAACTTATTTTGCTTGCAGCACTACAGACAACTGTTGGTTTTTTGCTTGCAGCATACTGCTTTAGAAAGTATTGTGGCAAAAGGAGAAATTTGCTTGTAACAGGCAGTTTCTCCTTTTGCCACAATATTTTCACATACATTCATGTATCAGACTTTAATTTTGCTGGATTATTTATTTCACAAGGATGTTTCAATATTAAAGCTGTTTGATGCAATTTTCTTAAGCGTTTACTCCACAACTCCAAGTTTTTTTGACCTTGACATCTACAGCTTTTGCAAATATGGAAAAAGGGAAAAAAGATGCTGGTAACCAGCATGTTCTACTTCCACATTGTTTCCTTTGAAAGGCAGAAATCATCATTTAGCCCACAACTTGTCATCCTCAAATGATGTCAATTTGATCAAGTCTTAAATATTGTTGACTTGCAAAGGGTTACAGGTTGTTATGGAACATACCTTTTTCACATTCTGTATGACTGTACATTTTTTTTTTTTTTATTTTTTATGGAATGGTGTGGTAACCTTGGCCTCTGTAATTCTATTTGTATTTTGTTTTGTAGTAAATAATAAAATAAATGTGGCTAAAAAAATGAAATTTGTTTCGGAAAGGGTAGAAAACATTGTGGGAAAAGGAGAAAATGCTGGTTACCAGCATTTTCTCCTTTTCCCACAATGTTTTCAAAAGACTTCTTTCTCAGAGTCGTTAAAAGTCGGGATTGTGTGGTAAAGGGTTAAGTCTGTGAAAAAGACTATTATTTAAATTTCATTGTTATTTGGGCCATTCTTTCTCATACAATATCTATGGTGTAGATCTAAGATCAGACTGCACATTCTGTCAAGCTATGTGGAATGTCCTTTGCATTGTTATGGTCAATGAAAGCATAGCTTTCTTTACATGTGAGACCATGCTCCAGCAAAAGGGGGTTGATGCATCTCTTTGATGCACTATACGAAGCAACTCATCACAGAATTATGGATCCATAAAATCCATTGCATTCATAAAATCCATTTTGTTCAACAACAGACTAAATCATGACAGAGAATGGTCCTTGGACATGCAGAAAATTTACAAATGGTAAAAGTTTCGACCTATATCAGCTTGCACAGACTATGCAGGCTTACCTTTTTGCAGATGCATTAAACCCTCTTTTTACAGACCATGGCACACATTTATATGTTCTACCGGTATTATTATTCTTTTTTCCTTGTGTGTAATAGATTTTCTCTTGCAATATATTTTCAGACTGCACGTCCAGCAGAAGTAACAGGAGGCAATGTTTACCATGTTAGTTTAAGGTATGTTATTGTAATGTACATTGTAATGTCAGCCCTGTAAAAGGAATGGTATCAGTTGAATGCTGGAATCAGCCTCCACTGCCTTTTTAGCAAGGGTAAAAAAGATCATGGATCATCTCTAGCTCTTCTCTTCAATCCAGTACTATAGAGGCCATTTTAGGTCTTCAAAAACTGTTATGATGGGACTATAGGGAAACATGTCAAGGAAATATTTCAGTATGGGAAACTTTTTGGGAAAGTTACTTCGTTGTTTTTGAAAGCTTTTGGCAGCAGGAGTATAAAAAGTCGGATTTGTACAGTTATGGGTCAGATGTTTTAAGTTGTGAAGTCTTTTCATGTGACTGGCAATATTTATTTTGTTATCCATGCAGCATTCTTACCGTTACCTTGTAGACCCCAAGAAAGAAGGCTTTTGAAAGCAATGTGGTAAAAGGATAAAATGCTGCTAACATTCTCCTTTTCTCACAATGTTTTGTACCCTTTTAGAGACAAATTCAGTCATTTGAGCCAAATTTAGATTGACTTCTGCAATTGCTTTCAGTATAGATGTTGCTAAAATTTTGTGGTCAGGTAACTAGTTCTACATTACACTTGGCTTCTGCTGACATTAACGGTCAAGATCAGACCGCACAGAATGAGTAGTATGAACTTGTACCGACCCTTTTGGATACAGTGAGAATATTTTTTAGTCAAAAGCTTTGAAATAGCAAATTTTAGTAGTCTCCTATAGGCTGGAAATGTTCATTTGCTTTAGGAAAATTAGTACTAAAAAGCTGTCCTTTCCTGTTTCAGATCTACTGATGCACCAGTGTTGACTGAACAAGGAGGTACCACTGTTGTCTATACAACTGCTGAATAACTTGATAATTCCACAAAACCGACAAACTTTGAAATCCATCTGAAGACACACTTTAAAGACTAGTTTTTACAGAGATTGAGCATCCCAGAAGTTTGTAACCTGTCTGATGAACATTTTTGAATTAGTAATCTATTAGTGTGCTAATTAATGTATGATAAGCGTATTAAGAAAATTTCACCAGTATGACATTGATTGACGAGTACATGTACTAACATGTGACTCAAAAACAGTTAACCCTTTACCACGCAAGTTGGAGTTTTAACAGCCCTGAAAAAGGCTTTTGAAAACATAGTGGAAAAAGTCGAAAATGTTGGTAACCAGCATTTTTTTCTTTTCCCATAATGTTTTCTACCCTGTCAAAGACAGAAATGATGATTTCACCTACCTTTGTTGTCTGCAAATTCTTTCAAGTTAGTTGAGTCCAAAATTTTGTTGTTTGGTAAACAGTTAAAGCACCTAGTAATAATCTGTTAATTAAAAAGGGTTCAGTATTTGTTGGCTTTTTTTCTTTTGTCGAAATCACAGAAGCAACAAGTACATGGTACCAGTATGTTAACTGTTTGAACTTATTACAGCTGACAAGATAAAACTGGAATACAAAGTTCCTTATGTCAGTGATCACATCAGTGCCTTATATATTTCACCAAAATATAATTGATAAACATAAAACCTTTTTATAAATGATAAAATATGCTTTTTATACACATTATTAGCTTGTTATATACTGTAGTTTCTTACTAATCTTTTCTTCTATCAATGGGAAATTTCTGTAAGGAATATCAAACACTGGTCAACGTCTTGACATTTTTTCTCTAATTGACAGTTCAGCAGCTTATTTTATTGTATATTTTCTTACTTAGCTCAAGGAAAATGTATTTTGACATTCAGATATTGCTCTATGAATGTAAACCTGCATGTGTAAAGATCTTCCTGGATTTATAATAACAGCTAAAAATGTCCACTGAAATCTATTAATGCAAAACCTTTGCAACTAGCATTTGTCATACAAGTGATCACAAAAACTCATTACTTCATCCCAGCTTCAATAGATCAAGTGCAAGGATTGTAAATTAGAGAAAAAGGTGCAACATCAACAGTATGGTTTGATTCACTTTTGAAAAACTATATTTACTTTGTTATAGGATTGCCTCCATATACCATCGTTATATACAATGTTTCTGTTATACAAAATGATATTGATTTTGAGATTTATATATTTGTTGAAGAGGATTTACTTGTATATTGGAATTAACAAAATAGTTAATGCTCAATTTTTCCTTCTAACATTTCTAACCTTCAAGAACTCATATCTATGCAAATAAAAGCTTAACAAAAATATTGGTGTGTTCTCATTTTTCTGTATTTTTGCCAGCAGCTGTGAGAGGAAAATTGTGATGGCACCAAAGGAGGCTTTAAAAAACAATGATAAATAGCAATATTAATCAGAACGGACAACTTTCCATTTTCTACCATGACTTCTTGAAACTCTTATGCACTTGTATTTACAGTTATCAGTAAATATAACTGCATTAATCCTTTCCCAAACAAATATATAGTTTAATCGAAGCTGAAAACGTCTGCAGACAATGAAGTTGGGTGTTACAAATATACTGAAGTTCTTTGACAGGATAAAAAAAAAATATGGGAGAATGAGAAAATGCTGGATACAAGCATGAATTTTCTCCTTTACCCACACTGTTTTCAAAAGGTGCATCTTCCTCAAGGTCATAAAACACAGGATTGTTTGGAAGAATTACTGTTCTTTGTACCCCGCCAAATTGAATGCTTCCTTAGGTATAAGGTATCTGGCTGTCTGCCAGTGCATCCATCCATCTGTAAATGGGTGGGTGGGTATATCTGTGTCCTGGCATCTGCCCTTCATTTTTGCTATTATTGTACTGAAACCAAGCTTCACATTTTATTCACCAGAAATTGTAGACACGCAAAAATCAATTTTTGAATATCTGGATCCAGGCGTTAAATAATTATACAAGAAATATCAAATAGACAACTTTAAAAAACTGTCTTGTAAAAAAAACGATGAATATGAACTTAGCGTTTTATAAATGAATTGGGTAAAAAACACTGTAGCAAAGGAAAAAAACTGCATGTAGTGAACAACTCGTAATGATTTCAAATTTTAAAGTGGACTGAGGCAAGATGGCAGAAGTTGTCTGCAAGAGGTAGGAGTTAACTGTTTACCAAACAGCAAACTTTGGACTTGCCCAAATTGAAAGCATTGAATGAATGAATGAATGTTATTTTATAGCGCATCGACATCTAGGGTCATTTAGCACACAAAAAAAAGGGTAATGAAAGGAAAAAAACAGTATATAAAAATGTGAGTAATGAGTATATGATGAAAGATGTATCGTGAAATAATTCTGTAATGGAAATAAAAAAGACACAGTGATAAGAATAATGTCTGAAAAGGAATAAAAGGTTTTAAAACAATATCAGTTTTGTTTAAGCCTTTACCACACAATCCCAAGTTGTAACAACCCTTAAACATAAGCCTTTTGAAAACATTGTGGGAAAAGGAGAAAATGCTGGTAACCAGCACTTTTCTCCTTTTCCTGCAATGTTTTCTACCCTTTTAAAAACAAATTTAAATTTTTGTGTTACATTTGCTATGTCGTATTCAAATGATTTCAACTTGGATAGGTCTAAGGCCTTGTTGTTTGGTAAAGGGTTAAGGCCCAATCTTTTTGAGAAAAGCAGTATCTCTGATTAGATAAACAACCTTTCTGGTATGCCTTGATCCATCATTGGCGATAGTTTTGCTGGAATTTATCTTTAAGAAATAGATCCATTGGAATGCTTGATCGAAAACTGTTTACTGTATCCAGATCAGATTGTCAAACAGACGGATCTTGTACTAGCAAATACCTTCATGCCTCACTATCTTCATGTATATCTAAGGTCATTCATCATGCAAGATAAAATATTGAAGAGATGAAATGACATAAATAGAACTTAAAAAAAATACGAGTAATGAATATATGATGAAAGATGTGTCATGAAAAATGATTGTTACGGAAATAAAATAAGCTAGATATACAGTGATAAGAATGAAATAGTCTGAAAAGGAAGAAAAAGTTTTAAAACTATCAGTTTTGTATCGAGTCCAATCTCCTTAAGGAAGGCAATAATTGCCTCATTATTGACAGTATCAAAGAGAGCTCTCATACTCTCAGCACTGAAGTGTTTGGAACCAATTGGATGAAGATTCACACAGACAAGAAAAATGTGTAAAACTGAAAAGGGTGCATTGCAGGGAATGCACTCTGGTGCCTCATCACGTGTTAACATCCAAGAATGTGTTAAACGTGTGTGTCCAGTTCTGCAGCGGGCAACTATTACCACCTCTCGGCCAATGGACCTTAAGCGGGGTACCATTCGCCTATGACCGGCTTAACTGAATGCGACTTGTTAAAAATGTCAGCGTCCCATTGTGATTGCCAAGAAGAAATTGAACTTGTGGACAACAAACTCAGTGTGGTGCAACTGGCAGAAGTTTTCTTTGAAAGAATAGAAAACATTGAGCAAAGAAGAAAATAATGGTAACCAGCATTTCCTCCTGTTCCCATAATGTTTTCAAAAGCTTTCTTTCACAGGGCATTTTAAACTCAGGATCATGGAGTAAAGGGTAAAGTAAGTGCTAGTCAGTGAGATTGCCATATCAACTGCACTTTAGGGTCGATACAAGGTTGTGGCCAGGGTCCAGGTGGTAATCACTCCTTATCATATCTTATCATAGTCTCCTTTCATGGTCTTTATTGATCTGTTGCTTGGGTCCTGCATGGCTCAGTGGTAAAGTGTGGGACTCGTAATCTTGATGCCCTTGGTTCGAGCTCCACCTGATCCGCTGGGTTCTTTGTGGGAGTGTCCTTGGGCGAGACACTTCAGAGCCCCAGCCTAGTACTGGTGGAACCCAGGAAATACATGAATATGTGAGCTGTCGCTGTGATATGACTGAAATAATGATGAAAGCGGCGTAAAACACCATTCAATCAATCAATCAATCAATCAATCATTCAACAAATCTGTGGCAACTTAATGGTTCCTTTATTATCATTTTTGACATCTGAATATCTAAAAAAATGTTCTGACAGTGACCCAGGCTGAATATAGATCTAAACACAAACAGACAACTGTTTTTAGACTAGCGAAGCTAGTCTATAGGCATCATGATTGACCCAGAGTCAAAGTAAACAAAAAACCCCACAGTTGCCAAATACTGCCTCACAGTAAAATACTTCTTTCTGTTAGAAATCCTATAAATGAGTTATTCCTACACCACTGTAACATTATGGATGAATCTAAAAATAGATACACCTAGGTAACTTGTAGCAAATCCCAGCTGCATAAACTCTCTCTGGAAAGGGAACCCTTCAGTCATTCATTATTTATGTCATTGTGTACAGTTAAACTGTTATGTTAAACTGTTATTTTAGGTCTTGAATATTAACCCTTTACCACACAATCCGGAGTTTTAGTGACACTGGGGAAGAATCCCTGGTAACCAGCATTTTCTCCTTTTCCCACATTGTTTTAAGCCCTTTTGGAATCCGGTTTAATCAGTTCAGCCTCATTTAATTTGTGGTCTGTAACGGCTTTGAATTTCGTTTCGTAAAGAGTTAAATAGTTCACTACATCTTGGGTCTATTGGATATTGACTTACTGGTTGTATGGTGTTTAACGCTGTTTTCAACATTATTTCGGTGATATGAAGGCTAGTGCACCCATCCATGCTTTCCTTGAGTTTCTTTTAACAGCACCACCGCGACTCGGTGACCTTTTGTGGACAGTGTGGATTAAGATCAGACTACACAGAACATACAATCTTTACTTGGATCTACACTGTCCGATAAGAGGATATATTTTCTCCAAAATGTAACTTCGAAATAGCAATATTCAGGTGTTTACCATTGGCTTGAAAGTTTCATTTAATTTTTCTAGCAGGTTAAGGGTTACACTTAAACTGGATTATAGTCAACCAATAGCATGTATAGCCCCAGTAGCTCAGTCGGTAGCATAAAGGACATAAGAACAGGAGGTTGCTGTTTCAATCCCTGGCTTGGCCAATTTCTTTCTGAGGATTGATGATGGTCATTGCAACAGGATTCATTCCTCTCTCAAGTTTCGACGGTGGTTATGTGGGAAAGCAGCCAGTGGCATGGAAAGAATTTTGTGCGGAGTACTGGTGAAAGATACTCCAGGAAAGCATGGATATGTGCACTGGCCGCTGCTATATAACTAAAATAATATTAAAAATAGGAAACACCATACAATCAATCAATCAAATTCGCTAGTGTGTCAGTACTTTGATTCTTCTTATGTAGCAGACGACTTCGGAAAAATTGTGGTTTAACTCTACCACACGACGATACTTTAGACTGGTCCAAATTCAATGCATTTGCAAATGACATGTGGTTCATATGATTGGAATCGTGTCTGAAAGGTTAGAAAACATTACGGGAAAAGGAGAAAATGCTGGTTACCAGCATTTTCTCCTTTTCCTACGATGTATTCTAAAGTCTTTTTTCCAAGGGTTAATTGTTAAAATTTGGAATTGTGTGGTAATAGGTTAATGAGAAATGAGAAATTGTTTGTAACGGCCAATTTTTCTATGGCTCGTATAGTTTGCATTTGTATCATTAAGGTCCTGTGAGGCTCAGAGGTAAAGTGTAGGATTCAAAACCTAGAGGCTCCAGGTTGGATCCCCACTGGAAGCACTGGGTTTTTTTGTGGGGGTCCTTACATAGTGCTGGTGGAATTCAGGCCATACATGAATATGTGAGCCATCACTGTGATATGACTGAAGTACTGTTGAAAGTGGCATAAGAGAAATCAATACATAATCTTGTGTTAACCCTTTACCACATAATCCCTAGTTTTAACGACCCTGAAGAAAAAAGTTTTGAAAACAATGTTGGGAAAGGCAAAAATGCTGGCAACCAGCATTTTTTCATTTTCCCTCAATGTTTTCTACCTTATCAAAGACATCTTTTGAGCTACATATATTTTGTCATCTGCAGGTGCCTCTAATTCGGTCCAGTCTAAATTTTTTTTTGTCAAGGTTTAGAGTTCAACCTAGATTCATATTAAAGGGGGCTGTTAAGTTTTTATGCTGTATACTAGGACTTCTTGTAAAAGAACCGATAAACACAGCTGGATATATTTTTCTTTGCGCTTGGATAAACTGTTTGGTTAAATCAAGTAAAAAGATGCAATTTTAGGCATTTAAATAACAGCATGGTTGCTCAGCAATCAGTAACGCCGTCTATTTTCATGACATCAGATATGACATTGTCATACTGATTTGAATACAAATCCTCATCATCGACATGACTGTGTTGATCATATTCCCACAAGCCATTGCTTGGAGTTTGATCTCTTTTATTCATTTATATTCACAAGCCATTGCAAAACTTCGGCATGAAATCTAAAAATACCTAAAGTGGCTACATACATGTAGCCCATTAAGGAAATAGATCTACCATTGAAACCTATGGCCTTGCTGAATTCAGTGAAAAATCATTTTTCAAGCTTGGTGAGATTATGAAAATCTGAATAGCTCCCTTTAACCCTTTACCACACATTGCAGAGCTTTAATGACCCCAGGGAAGAAGCCTTTTGAAAATATTGTGGCAAAAGAGGAAAATGCTGGTAACCAGCATTTTCTCCTTTTCCCACAATATTTCCATCCCTTTCAAAGCCAAATTCCATTATTTAAAGCCACTTTTAAATTTTTGTGTGCGAATACTTTCAATCTGGAAAAGATGTAATCCTTTAACACACAACGAAATTTAAGGCTTGTCCAAATCGACAGCACTTGCAGATGAGAGATTCAATGTGTCATGAAAGATAGTTTTTCTTCATCTCAAAAAAACGTTTTTCTTGTCTTCTTAATGCAAGGAAACATTGTGGGAAAAGGAAAAAACAATGGTTACCAGATTTTTTTCCTTTCCCCACAATGCTTTTTAAAATCTTTCTTCTTTAGGGTTGTTAAATCATGGCACAGTGTGGAAAAGGGGTTACACAAGGAGCTTCCTAAAGACTTCTGATGTAGTTTGTGGCAATGAGTCCATATGTATAATTAAGTCATTGACATTTTGTATGAGATCCATACATTGTTATTTCCTTGCCATTTCCACTTGAATGTCTCTTTCACAAAATATAGGCCATTGTAGATCCAAACACTGCAATCTGATCCTGACCTACTCTGTCTGCAAAAGCAACTGAAATTGCTCTGAGCTTTAGGCACTTAATATTGAACATGTACAAAGCTTTGTGCTTTCTCTGGTTTTCCAAGATCGATATCCAGCTGCCATGGCAAAAAATTGAAAATCAAATTAATAAATACCTTCTCAAAACTCAGTTTAGGATTTTCTCCCAGTGGGCATAATGATTATTGTGTGAACCACTTCGAGATTTCCGTAAAGAGTTATGATCTTGTAAGACACAACTGAGCTGAGAGCTCTCCTTATTTCTCTCTCTCACATTTTTTCAGGAGTGTTTATCAGTCAAAGGGAAATAAATCATGTTTTCCTACTTGACAGTGGAAGTTCATTTATTTTCTTTGATAATTTGCTAACAACATTGTTGGTTTGGGATTCTTTCAAGATTCCTTGGTAGTGAAAGTTAAACTTTCATTGTTAATGGTTTTACATTTATAATATCTCTAGATGTCTTATTTAATACAAATGATTTTCAACTTGCTGTTTTTTTGTTCAAGATCTAGTTATTTTCATGAAAAATGATTTTCCAGACAAATGACGAAATTTCAGACTTGGTCAAATTCAAAGCATTTTCAGACTGTGAATTAAATATGGCTCAAATGGTGGGTTTGTCTTTAAAAGGGTAGGAAACATTATGGGGAAAGGAGAAAATGTGGTTACCAGCATTTTCTCCTTTTTTCACAATGTTTTAAAAAGCTGTTTACCCCATGGTCATTAAAACACAAGATTGATACATTTCCTTATAAATGCTTGTAATCTATCATCTTAAAAGGATTCAATGATCCTTGGGTGGATTTTCAACTTCATTTACATTTTGATGAACTTTTTACCAGACAACCAAATTTTTGGACTTGACCATACTGATAGCATTTGCAGAAGAAAAATTAACTGTGGATGGGTAGTAATCACTGGGAAAAAATTAAATGCTGTTTACCAGCATTTCCTGCTTTTTCCACAATTTTTTCAAAAGCATTCTTTCTCAGGGTTGATAAAACTCTGGATTGTGTGATAGAGGGTTAAGCGTGTATACCAGTAAGTGTTGTGGTTGATTGACTGATTGATTGTATGGTGTTTAATGCCGTTTTCAACATTATTTCAGTAATATCACGGCAGCCAGTGTACCTATCCATGCTTTCCAGGGGTTTCTTTTACCAGTACTTCCCACAATACTCTTTCCAAGCCACTGGCTGCTTTTCCACATAGCCATTGTCGAAAAAATGGTCAGCGGTGAGAGAGGAATGAATCCTGTCGCAATGACTATCATCAATCCTCGGAAAGGAATTGGCCAAGCCAGGGATCGAACCAGCGACCTCCTGTTCTCAGGTCCTGTACGCTACCAACTGAGCTACGGGGCTCAGCATGACTGTTGTGGGCTTAGCTTATTTACTTGATGAACTGTTTCATGTATTATAAATTGGGATGTATAACATCTTTCTCCATGTTATTAAAGCTCACTTGCCCACATGCTTGTGGATGGTATGTCTCCATCTAACTCTTTACCAACAACAAATTTTAGAGATATCCAAAAATTGTGAGCATATGTAGAAGACTAATTTAACAAGGCTTAAATGATATGATTTTTGTATGAAAAGTAAGAAAACAATGTGGGAAGCATTTTCTCCTTTTCCCATAAAGTTTTAAATTAAAAGGTTCCCTTCTCTGGGTTTTGAAAATTTGGGAATGTGTGGCAAAGAGTAAAAGGAAAGTATTATTGATGTGCCCCTGTAAAACATATTTCATGGCCATGAATTTGGAAGAATACACAAAGCATTAGGGTAAACCATAAACAAACTCATCATTTTTTTATTAGTTCAAAAGAAATGGATATTAAATGTGGTCCATCCCAGTGCTCTTAGCTTCAGCCTGGATTATGCAAAGCGGAGTTGGAAACCTATAATGCTATCTTTTCTATTGTGACACATTTGGAATACAACACTATATTCTTCATTCTTTTATTTTGAAACATCCTGACTATAAACATTTGATTCAATACCCAGTATTTTTCTGTAACAAAGGAGGGCAATCCTAATCCTGTCGTGCATTTACTCTCTCTTTTGTAGAACTTTAAAACAAATGGCAATACAAGAAAGTTTATATTCTTTTTTTTTACAAGACATAACAGGCCAAAAACAATGTAAGATAAGTATGTGTTATCACTTTTACTCTACCACACAACCCTGAAAGAAGAGGCCTTTGAATACATTGTGGGAAAAGGAAAAAAAGGCTGGAAACCATTATTTTCTCCTTTTCCAACAATGCTTTCTACTCTTATCAAAGACGAAAAACATCATTTGAGCTACATTTAATTTGTCGTCTTTCAATTTAGTCGAGTCAAAAATTCTATGGTCTAGTAAAGGGCTAAATGTCATCTTCCCCAAGTATGAAAACTTAACCAACTGACTAAAATATTTCATTTTCAACAGGAACTTTTTTGATAATGATGGACATTTTACCATCCTGTCCAACAACTTGTCCGTCTAGGACTTGGCTAACAAGCTGAGCAGTCTGATCGGTGCCATCAGAAGTCACAACTATATGACTTCCCTGGTTCAATATAATGTGTTCCTCTACTGAAGTGATTGTATCTCCCTGTGTCAACACAATCTGCTCTTCCTGGCCAGCCTCCATGATTGCTGTGTCAGAGACAACCATGGCCTGAGATTCCCTGGGCGCTGAGCTAGATGTTTGAATCTTGTTGATCATTTCACGACCTTTATGTTGTACAATCACTTCACCACTGCTGCCATTCACAATGATCTCTGGTTCATCTGCTTCACCTACATCTTCATTCTCTATTTCCTCCCCAGTTTCTGGACTTGTCTCCATTTCTTCCTGCTGCCCAGCTTCTTCTTTTACCTTCTGTTTCACAACTATTGCCACATCCTCCCCAATAGTAACATTTCTATGTGCTTTGACAATATGAACTTTAAGAGCTGTTGCACTGGCATAGTTACCCCCACAGATGTCACACACATGCCTTACCACACCATGTTCACTAGCCATATGTTTTTTAAGGGATGACTCGTAAGTATAAGCAGTTCCACAAATGTCACACACACAATTCTTCACATCAGTGTGTCTCCTAGAATGTCTTTCACAGTTTGACTTTTTCATGAACAGTTTTCCACAAGTTCCACAGGCATACTTTGTTCCAGAATTGTTCTTGGGGCGCTTGTGATAAAAATTTCCATCTTCATCGGGTTCATCATCTCGTAAATACAAACGTTTTCTGCCAAACATGCTGCAGATACTGACAATTGCTCCACAGGTACAGATCACATCCCTCCTGGTCCGCATATCTACTCCTTCAACCCAGGGCACAGATTCTACAACATACTCCTGACAAGCCTCACATTGTCTTGTGTGAACAGATAACATGTGACTCTCTAATGCATTGCTAGACCAGAAACCTTTGGAACATATTGTACATGTATGATTTCTAATGTGCATGTGTACTCGTTTGATGTGAGACTTCAGGTTACTTCTACCTGTCAAAGTTATCCCACAATGCTGACATTCAACTGGCATTGTTTCTGTATAATGTCTCATCTTAGGCCTTCTGACTAAGCCTTTAGATGTGCTTTTTGTTTTTGATAATGTAGCTATTTTCTCTATTTTCAAAGCAAATTTTCGAATTTCCTTTTTTGATTTGGTACTTGGCGTATAATCTGTGTCTTTGGCTGAGCTTAAGTCTTTATAGAACTCGCCAAGATCTTCCTGCAGGTCTGATGCCTCTGTCTCATTCATCTCTTCTAGATTTACTTCATCTCCTTTCAGTTCATTATCAACTTGCTGAGAGTCAGCTGGTTTGCTATCAGATTTTTTCTGTGTAGACCAGTCTTGCCTCACTATCTCGGCTTTAACACTATCATTTTCTTTGTCTTCAGATGTTAGGATCATGACCTATATGTGTAAAATGATATAAGCCATGCTCTAGCAAAAGGGGGCTAAATGCATCTCTGTGATGCATGATACTAAGCAAGTCATCACATAACTATGGATCCATAAGAACCATTTTGTCCAGCAACTGACTGTATCATAGGGTAAACTGGTCCTTTAAAAATTGACCAACAGCGAAGTTTTGGTCCAGGTCAGCCTGAGCGGAGTGTGAAGGCTGATCTGGGTTGATACTGTTCACAGATGCATTAGGCCCCCTTTTCACACAGCATGGCTCATATAATTCTATAATGTCTATTCTTAACTCATATCTTTTTTTAGACATACTTTTTTTTTTGTCTAACCACTTTTTCAAAAACTTTGTGGTAAAAGAAATTGCTCATAACAATCAAATTCGCCTTTTGCAACAACTAAAAATGTTCTTGAATGTATTTGTGTATAGGACCTTCAGTCATTTTTATTTTCCCTATCTAACAAAGATGTCTTCAAGACCAGTCAATGCAAATTTATTTCAAGGGGTCTATACTTAATCACAAAACATAAATCAAAGATCAGACTACATACTGTGCAGTCTGATCTTTAGCTTCACTGTTTGCAAAAGCAACTAACACAGTCTGCAACATCCTAAGTGTTACAAATGAGATAATATTCTACTTATCACATTCAATACACCTTGCCTAATATGCAAGGACTTGTTCTACAAACTGAAATTTCAAAAGCCAAAGAAATATCATGCATATCAATACATAATAACTCCAAGTGTGTACACAAGAGATATGAGCACAGAAGTCTTTACAAACAATTCAGAATTTGTTACAGTATTCTATGCTACCCCCGCACTTCAAGTGAACATTATTATACAAATGAAATTTGTGGGCAAATGGAGAAATAGTTCGGTATGAAAAATTTCTTTCTTTCTTGGTCTATAGCAAGATGCAAAAAGTCTAACTTTTTAAAATAACTGCCATTCTATTTTTCACAACCTGTATTTTCTATACATCAAAATACAAATTCCATCATTCGGGCAACATTTGTTTTCTACAAATGCTTTTAATTTGGACAAGTTTACATTTCTGTCATGTGGTAAACAGTTAAGCCAACAATGCACTTACAGTTGATTCTTACCTTAATATATTTATGGCTGAATATTTCATGTTTCTTGGGTAAAAGGTCGATCTCATGAATAACAAGAATAGCCAGAGTCTCCAATTCTTGTGAATGGGTCAGCACTGAAAGCGTAGCATCCACTAACTTTCCATCACTGTCTTTCACATGGACCCTTGAGAGAAAAATCCAAAACTTGAGGTTATCTCTGAACAGACGACAGAATTTTGGACTAATCAATATTGAAAGCATTACACAGCAAATTGAAAGTGGCAAAAAAAGAAATAAGATTTGTCATTGATTAGTTGATTGACTGACTGCTTGATTAACCCTTTACGACACAATCCCGAGTTTTAACTATCCTGAGGAAGAAGCCTTTTGAAAACATTGTGGGAAAAGGAGAAAATGCTGGTAACCACAATGTTTTCTACCCTACCAAAGGCAAATTCCATCATCTGAACCTCATCTGAATTGTCGTCTACAAATACTTTCAATTTGGACAAGTCTAAAATTTTGCCGTTTGGTAAAGAGTTATCAATATTTTATGCAGATTTTAACACCATTTGATGTTTCTCCTTTTGAAAGTGAAGGAAAAACTTAAAAAAAAAAAAATTACCAGCATGCAAAAATCATATTAAGATTCAAAGATACACAGCTAAAATTGTAAAGTGAATATCATCAAAAAACGGACAAATGTCTTGAGGCTAACAGATTTTGACTCCATGTATCAGCTTTCCATTCATGCACTGTGTTCACTCCTGTAATTACCAAATTCAATAGCTACCACAGTTGCAAATCAAGGGTGGGCGTAGTTAAACCCTTTCAGTGCTGAAACCGGATTCACTTACTTATGTTTTGCTTATGTGGGCAGTGTAGATCAAGGTCTGACTGCAAAGAATGTGCTGTCTGATCTTGACCTTCACCATCCACTTGTTTGCCAGATAATCTGCCTTGAAATTGCAATACATGAGCCATGCTCTATGAAAAGGGGGCTTAATGCATATGCGAAAAGTACTGACCAAAGTCAGCTTGAGCAGTCCATGCAGGCTGACCTGGGCCAAAACTTTTCGGTATTAATCAATTTTCTTTATGTCCAAAGACCAGTCTACGTAATGATTTAGTTGGTTGTTGAAAAAGTGGCCGATATGGATCTATAATTATGTGATGGCTTGACAGACATAATGCATCATAGAGATGCATTAAGCCCCCTTTTGCCAGTGCATGGCTCATACACACACACACACACACACACACACACACACACACATATATATATTTCTATCCTTTGTAATGACTGAAATGTGAGAATTTCATTTATTTAGCACTACAAGGGCTAGTATCCAAGTCATTTTTAGCTCACCTGAGCACGAAGTGCTCATGATGAGCTATTGTGATCGTGCTGTGTCCGTCGTCCGTCGTGCGTCGTCAACTTTTTACCTTGCGTACGCTCTAGAGGCCACATTTTCAGTCCGATCCTCATGCAACTTGGTCAGAATGTTTGTCTTGGTAAAATCTCAGACGAGTTCCAAATTGGGTCATGTGGGGTCAAAAACTAGGTCACTAGGTCAAATCTTAGAAAAACCTTGTGTACACTCTAGAGGCCACATTTTCAGTCCGATACTCATGAAACTTGGTCAGAATGTTTGCCTTGATAAAATCTCGGACGAGTTCGAAATTGGGTCATGTGTGGCCAAAAACTAGGTCACTAGGTAAAATCTTAGAAAAACCTTGTGTACGCTCTAGAGGCCACATTTTCAGTCCGATCCTCATGAAACTTGGTCAGAATGTTTGTCTTGATAAAATCTGGGACGAGTTCGAAATTGGGTCATGTGGGGTCAAAAACTAGGTCACCAGGTAAAATCTTCGAAAAACCTTATCTACGCTCTAGAGGCCACATTTCCAGTCAGATACTTGTGAAATTTGGTCAGAATAATTGTCTTGATAAAATCTCGGACGAGTTCGAAATTGGGTAATGTGGGGTCAAAAACTAGGTCACTAGGTGAAATCTTCGGAAAAAACTTGTGCGCTCTAGAGGCCACATTTTCCTTCAGATACTTGTGAAATTTGGTCAGAATGTTTGTCTTGATAAAATCTGGGACGAGTTCGAAATTAGGTCATGTGTGGTCAAAAACTAGGTCACTAGGTCAAATCTTTGAAAAACCTTGTGTGTGCTCTAGAGGCCACATTTTCAGTCAGATACTTATGAAACATGGTCAGAATGTTTGTCTTGATAAAATCTCGGGTGAGTTGAATATTTTTTGTCTTGACGATATCTTGGATGAGTTCAAAATTGGGTCACATAGGGTCATAAACAATGTCATTGGGTCACATTGAAGAAATACCTTTTGGGCATTCTAGGGGCCACAATTCTAGCTAGATTGACCTGAAAATTGGTATACATATTTGACTTGATGATATCTAGGAGCAATTAGAAATTGGATCTCATAGGGTCATAAACTAGGTCACTGGGTCAAATTCAAGAAATGTATTGTGGGCACTGTAGAGGCCACAGTTCTTGCTCATTTGACCTGAAAATTTGTCAGCATGTTTGACTTGATGATATCTTGAATGGAACTGAAATTGGAGCAATATAGGTCATAATCTAGGTCACTAGGTCTAATTACAGAAACCCCTTGTGGGCACTCTAGAGGCTGCAATTCTTACCTGAACCTTGGTCAACATGTTTGTTTTGATGTTTCGGATGAGTTTGAAATATGGTCACATAGGGTCATGAACTAGGTCACTAGGTTAAATTGAAGAAAGACATTTTGGACACTCCAGAGGCCACATTTTCAGCTCAATGGACCTGACAGTTGGTCAGAATGTTTGTCTTAATAATATCTCAGATGAGTTTTAAACTGGGTCATTATGACCCTGGAGTGAAATTTGGCCTATTGACTCAGGTGAGCGATCCAGGGCCATCATGGCCCTCTTGTTTACAGAAAATGAAGACAAATTAATCTGGAGCACAAAAGACCCTGGCCCAGTAGCTCAGTGGCTAGTGCATCTGACTTGTGACCTGGTGGTTGTAGGTTCAATATCTGGTTGAAGCAAACTTTCTGGCGATTTTCTGCCTCTCATCTCTGATGTATGTGAGAAAAGTAGTCTGTGTCTTGGAAAGAAAGTTATGTCAGTACTGGTGTGAGAAAACCAAGAAACACATGCTTAAGTGCACTGACCGCCATGATATGACCAAAGCTGTTAAAACAGCGTTAAACTCAAACACTAACAAATGAGCACAAAAGAGTATTGCAATAGTATTGACTTTTTACTAGCCTCTAAGGTATGTCAATACGTATTATGAATATTCCAGCAAAACTATGTTTCCAAAGTCAATCGTTCTGGGGGGATGGATGATGTCAATGCAAAGAAGCCAAACAGGGTGCAACTACATATAGAATATCCTTATTAAACTTAAGTAGCCCATAAAATTAATATTGTAGATCATAATTTAGACAGAGGAACCACTTTTAACCCTCAAAGCGCCTTTCACGGCTATAATTGCATTTGTGGACAGTGTAGATCACAATCAGGCTGCCTGATCTTTGATCTACACTGTCTGCTTTGCTGAATCACCGTAGACAAAAGCATTCATGAAATTGCAATTATTTGGGTTGTATTTCTAGGATGAAAATCATGTCTGACAGATTTATTAGGCTCTATAAGGGTTAAAAGTCATGGGATCATGCATAAAAAGGAAAAGAACAAAACCTTTTCAAAATAGCTGACTCTACCGATGAAATCACCTCTAAAACATCTTTTTCTGTGAGAAAGAGAAATAAATACTGTCAATGAGGGATACAAAATAGTTTAGTTGATAAAACATTACCCCTGAAACAAACATGCAGCAGAATACATTAAAAAACACCCTTAAAGTAAGATCACCAAAAATGAAAGCTTAGTCCATGAATACATAAAATATTAACTCTTAACCAAACAACAAAATTGCAGATCTGTCCAATTTAGAACGATCTGATTTTGACAAAAATTACATGTATCTAAAGTCATGAGATTTGTCTTAGAAAGCATTGTGGGAAAAGGAGAAAATGCTGGCAATACTCATTTTCTCCTTTTCCTACATTATTTTCAAAAGTGTTCTTTTTCAGGGTTCTTAAAACACTGGATTATATGGGAAAAAGTTGAGGGAAAAGGAGAAAGGGAGTCATTTGATTTGTTGCTACATCAAAAATCATACAACCAACCATTGTGAATGTAACTCTATGAACTTTAATAAACAATGAAATTTTACGCTTGACCAAATAAAAAGAATTTGCAGACAATAAATTATCTCAATAGATAAAATTTGTTTTTTCGAAGGGTCAAAAACTTTGTGGGAAAAGGAGGAAATGCTAGTAAACAGCATTCCTACTTTTTCCACAATGTTTTCAACTGCCTTCTCTGTCAGGGTGGTAAACTATTAAGAATTGTGTGGTAAAGGGTTAAAACCTCTTGCTAGATGCAATAAAAATCTAATCAACTACTACCTGACTGATCTATTATTATTTTTAGAATTACTTTAACTCTTTACCAAACGACAAAATTGAAAGCATTAGCAGACAACACATTCAGTGTTACTCAAAACATGAAATTTGTGTTTCATAGGGTAGAAAACAATGTGGGAAAAGGAGAAAATGCTGGTTACAAGCAATTTCTCCTTTTCCCACTATGTTTTCAAAAGTTGTCTTTCTCAAGGTCATTAAAAGTCGTTACTGTGTGGTAAAGGGTTAACTCTTTACAAGACATCAAAATTTTAGCCATGTCCAATTTGAAAGCATTTTCAGACGACAAATTAAATGTTGCTCAAAGGTTGGACTTTGTGTTTGGAAAGGTTGAAAACATTGTCAGAAAAGAAGAAAATGATGGTTAACAGCGATTATTCCTTTTCCCATAGTGCTTTAAAAGCTTTCTACTTCAGGATCATTAAAACAAAAGATTGTGAGGTAAAGGGTTAACAACAAAGAAGAATATACTCACCCGCTACATTCTCTTCCTCAATAGCATCATCCTCTGAAAATTTAGCAAATAAAGCCGATAGTGACAAAGGAAATGAACCATGCTCTGGAAAAAGGGGGTTTAATGCACCTCTGTGTTCCATTATTTCAAGCAAGACATCACATGATTATGGATCCATAAAATTCATTTTGTCTAACAACTGACAGAATCATGGAGGCACACTAGTCCTTTGATGCACATAAAGTTGACCAACAGCAACAGGTTTTGGCCCTGGTCAACCTGCATGACAATGGTCAATACTTTTTGCAGATGCATCAAACCCCCTTTTCAGAGAGCATGTTTCAAATCCATTTGATGGCAAATAATTCTTTGCCAAACAATAAAATTTCACACTTGTTCATATTGAGAGCATCTGCAGATGACAAATTAAGTGAAGCTCAAACAATCGTGCCTGTCAGAGTAGAAAATATGGAGAGTGAAGGAGTGGCTAGTTACCAGCTTTTTCTCCTTTTCTTGAAATGTTTTCTACTCTTTAAGAGACAAATTCTATCATATCAGCAACATTTAATCTGTCTTTAGCAAATGCTCTTGAATTAGACCAGTCTAAAATTTTGTCTTTTGGTGAAGATTTAAACTCGGGACTATTTGGTAAAGGTTTCATATATGGAAAGAACAAAATCTTGGGAATAAAATACACGCACAGTAAACTTCTATTGCAAACTGTTGATGCGGGACTTATCCAACTATTTTCCTTCAAAAAATACTTAAGAGGGACTGCATTTCAGAATCACTACAAAGCCAATAAAAAAGAAGCAACAGACCTGAAGCCTCATCTTTCACTTTGGACTGTTTCTTTAAACTGTTGATGCTCTGTAAGAATTTTGAGGACACTTTTCTACCACTCCTGAAATTTTGGAGAAGAAAAAAACCGACACATGATCTGCTGTCTCAGCAGCATGCTGCATGATTATATGATTATCATGACATTGGGGGAGGGAGGGGGGGTTAATTTTTTTTTTTTAAACAAGCTGAAAAAGCATGAAAATCCTTTACTAAATAATATCAAGCTGGGGGGAAGCCTTCAGAATATGGCTTTGAAAACTTTGTGGGAAACCGAAAAAGTGCTGGTTAACAAAATCATTAACATTATTTTCTACACTTTCAACCCCATCTTGTTTGCCCACTACAAAAATGTATTAACCCTTAAGCTGCTAAGCTTGATTCACTGGCCTTTTACAGACAGTGTAGATCAAGATCAGACTGCACAGAATATGCAGTCTGATCTTGGATCCACACTGCCTGATAAGGAGGTATTTATCTAAAAAAAAAATAAGTTTGAAATAACATCATTTGGGTTTTTACTGTGGGCTTGAAAGTTTATTTAATCTATTAAGCAGGATAAGGGTTAAATATTCTCCTTTTCCCACAGTGTAATTATTGTTATTTTGTTGTCTGGTAAAGAGCTGAACCCTGGGCCCTTAAGAACACCTACAGTTACTTTCCTGACAGTGGAGATCATGACAACAGACTGCATAAAATGTGCATTCTGTTTTTGATTTACACTAGCCAAAAGTCATTTACATTCTTTTCAATCTACAATGCAGAAAATGTCCATTTGATTTATTAATTAATTTCATAACAAAACTGCATGTATGTCTAATGCAAAGCAAACCAGTTTTTTTACAAAGATACACAAAAAGTTCCATACCTTGTAGAACCTGGAGTTGATAGAGATTTTGTGGGTGATATTTCTGGTAGTGTTGTCTTCTTTTCCTTTTTCAGAGCTTTGTTTGCTGCGTCAAGAAGGTTTCTAAATTTGGAAGTTGAGCCTGCTGCATCTCCTGCAGCTGCAAAAAAAAAATGACATTTTTTTAAGATTACACTGTCTCCTCTACCTGTTTTCCATAAACATATCAAACATAAAAATGGTCCCGTGACCCTGAGATACCAAGGCTTTTGAATACATGTTGGAAAGACAAACTGGTGGTAACCAGCATTTTTACATGCTTGTTACCGTTTTTTTTTTTTACTTTTCAAACAATGTCTTCTACCTTCTGAAAATAAAGAATATCATTTCAGTCACATTTAGTTCACTTCAATGAGAAAGTCTTAAATTTTGATGTCTAGCAGTGTTAATTTAATTCCAGTCTAATATTTACCTATCTACACAAAAGAGTGTGATGCTAATTATTACTTTTGCCATTTCCCATATTTATCCTAAACACTATTAGTCTGTAGCAGAACAAAGTTGCTCTCTCTCAAATCACATTTACAGGCCCAATCAGCTACATGTATATTGAAAAAAAAAAATCTATATAAAAAATTAGAGATTATCAATTTCAATCTATATAGACCAAACAGCATATTAAGGGAGCTTAAAAAAAATCTCGAAAGCAAATAGATGACCTATGCTCTGTGAAAATGGGGCTTAATGCATCTGCACACAGTATCGACCCTGCAGGTCAGTCCACGCAGGCTGACCTGGGCCGAAACTTTTTGCTGTTGGTCAAGATTTTGCATGTCCAAAGACCAATGTACCTCATGACTCGGTCGGTTGTTAGACAAAATTGATTTATGGATCTATAATTATATATTGACTTGCTTGGTATAATAAATCATGGAGATGCATTAAGCCTACTTTTTACCAGAGCACGACTCAGATAATTTATTAACATGCAAGAGGTTTAACCCTTTACCAAACAATCAAGAGTTTTAACAACTGAGGAAAAAGGCCTTTAAAACCAATGTCTGAAAAGAAGAAAATACTAGTAATCTGCATTTTCTTCTTTTACTGTAATGTTTTCTACCCTTTCAAAGACAAAACAATTAATAGCTGGGCCAGATTTAACTCTTTACTACATGACAAAATTTTAGCCTCATCAAAATTGAAAGCATCTGCAGACGACACCGTAAATGTGACTCAAATAATAAAACCAGTCTGTGAAAGAGTAGAAAACACTGTGGGCAAAGGAGAAAATGCTGGTTACCAGCATTTTCTCCTTTTCCCACAATCTTTTCAATAGCCTTCTTCTTCAAGGTCGTTAAAAGTCGGGATTGTGCGGTAAAGAGTTCATATGTCCTCTGCAATTGCTTTGAACTGAGACAGGTCTACAACTTTTACCATAAAGGGTTAAATTGGGTAGTCAAATTACTGTTACCATTCAACTGTTCAATGTATAAGGAAAATAATACATTTGTAGACGTATGACTTAGATTGCATAAATTTGAAAACACTGTGGCAAAATAATAAATTGCTAATAACAAACAATCTCTTTTTGTGCCACAGTGTTTTCGAATGCCTATGCTGTATGTATTAAATTTACAAGAATTTACCAAACTAGTCTGTTAAAAAAACATGTTTCAGGTGTTTATGAGATAACCTTTAAGAGTCAAATAATTTTCAGACTAGTCGATTTTGAATGTATATTTGGAGGCAACAACTTAAATGTGGCCCAAATAATGTTAACTGTGTTTGAACTGGGTGGAAAAAGGAGAAAATGCTGCTTGCAAGCATTTTGTCCTTTTCTTACCATGTTTTCAAAGCCTTCTTCTTCAGGGTTGTCAATACACAGGATTGTTTGGTGAAGTGTTAAGCACCAGAAATTACAATGAAGAGGTAGCTTACCTTTCTGTTTGCTTGTTACAAGTTGTGTAGCAACTATTCGCCCAACTAAACCAGCCACCTCATTTTCTGTGATCCCTCCCACATATTTCTGTGGTATTTCAAACTTTAAAACATCACATGCAGTGTCTGGTAATAAAGAACCAATCAAACATTCTTTAGCAAGGACTGTATCCATTCACCATTCTAAATATGGTTCTACTAAATTCTTTGACTAGCCATTTGATTGGTGGAAACAAGAGTACTTACGCTAGTTAGATGGTTGGTCTTGGAATATAAATTAGAATTAATCTTTGAATGGCAGGTAAACAGGATTTCAAGTTTATTTAAGGATGAATCTACCATACAGTAAAGAAACAAGACCCAACCAGTTGCAAATTCATTGTTGCTCTTGTCCAGAATGTCACAGCAAAGCAGATGGACAGTATGAATCAAGGATCGGACTGCACATTTTTCCGCTGCTTGATATTGATTTACACTGGCTGCAAATGTACTTCAGCTTAACCTTTTACCAAACAATCCTGGATTTTGACCATCCTGGGAAAGATGGCTTTGAAAACATTGTGGGAAAAGGAGAAAATGCTTTTAACCAGCATTTTCTCCTTTTCCCACAATGTTTTCTACCTGATCAGAGCGCTGAAGTTCATCTGTACCAATTTTGAATTTATTGCCTGAAAATGTTTTGAATTTTGTTCTAAAATTTATCATTTCGGAAAGGGTTAAGTTGTGAAAGGAATTTTAGGGCTTAATTAAAACTTTTGCTACAAAGCGATCATCAGAGACCACTGAAAATGACAAATTAATTTTGAGTACCCAGAACATAGCCTCAGCTGAGGTAGATGCTAAAGTTTCAACCCTCACAACATTCACCTTACCTATTCACTGTACCTAATCATCTAAATGTATAAGAAATAGCAGAGTAATTACCATAGTCAGCTGGAGCTGGTGTTACTGGAACAGGTCTCTTCTTGGCATTTTTTTTCTCTATTTTCTTTACTTCTTTCTTTGGTCTGGGTTCGACTTTCACATCAGGAGGGGGGTATGTCTCTCCCTCTGTTCATAGAAGAGTGTACAAACAAATGAAATAGTATAACGAGTAAGAACCAAGTGCTGTTTACCAGAGGTACAGATATTCGGTGGGTATTCAATTCCCTGAGAACATTATGTTATTACTATGTGGGTACATGTCAGAATCTTCATGTCGAAACAATTTTCAGGTCTACCTGCAATTTAAAAGGTTTTGGTAGAAAACCCTGGTGATGATATTATGTAACCCGATTGGAGGCAATGAAATTTAGATTTGCCAAACTGAAAGTATTTGCAGATGACAATTCAGCTCTCTGCAACACAATCCCGAGTTTCAAGAGAAAGAGGCCTCTTGAAAACTTTAGGGGGAAAAGGAGAAAATGCTGGTAACCAGCATTTTCTCCTTTTCCAAAAGGTTTTCTACATTTACCAAAACAATCATTACCACTTCACCTTGATTTAATTTGTCTTCTGCACATGCTTTTAATTTGGACCTGTCTAAAATTTTGTCGTTTGGTAAAGGGTTAAAATAAGGCTCAAATGATGGGAACTGTCTTTGAAACTGTCACCAGCATTTTCTCCTTTTGCAACACTGTTTTCAAAAAGATTTTGCTTCAAGGCTGATATAACACAGGATTGTAAAGGGTTCAACCCATAAGCATTTTCTTCATCTATACCTCTGTTTATCTTACTTTGCAGCCATCTTATGCAACGAAGAAAGAGTATGTTGTACTTCCATTCTGACAAAATAAAAAGCATGTACAATGCATATAAAAATGCCACATACCGGTACATTTTTTTTCTTAAATAGGATCATAATTACATGTATTTTATTCAAGATATTGCCAACCCCATGGTATCACATTATCTTTGTCTCGTGTAAAGTTAAGAACAAGACGATGCTGAACAATGTGTACAGTCTGATTCTAGACCTACATTTTCTGTTATTTGATTGTTGTTTTGTGATTAGTGATTATATGACCATGCTTAAGAGGTCTCTGCATTTGTGCTGGAATTGTACTTTATGACTAAATATTAAAACTCTGCCAGAAGATAAAATTTTAGCCTTAAAAAAACTGAAAACATTTGCAGACAACAAATTAAACGTTATTTAACTCTTTACCAAACAACAAAATTTAAGACTTGTTCAGTTCAAAGCATTTGCAGACGACAAAATATATGTGGCTCAAAAATTGCATTTTCTCTTTTAAAGGGTAGAAAACATTGTGGGGAAAAGGAGAAAACGCTGATTACCAGCATTTTCTCCATTTTCCACAATGTTTTCAAAAGCCTTTTTTCTCAGCGTCGTTAAAAGTCAGGAATGTGTGGTAAAGGGTTAAAACAGGAAATTTGTCATTCAAAGGGTCAAACATATTGTGGAAAAAAGGAGGAAATGCTGGTTACCAACATTTTCTCCGTTTCCTGCAAAGTTTTCAAAAGGCTTCTCTTCAGGGTCTGGAGAGAGAGAGAGATATATAAAAAAAAAAGTGTCAGGATTGTGTTATAAAAGGCTATTTTGCATTGTACATGTATTTATTTGAAAATTCACATGTTACCATTTGACTGTTGAACAAACAAAAAAAACATTTTCAGTGCATTCTTAGTATTATTAAAAAAAATAAAAAAAATGTTTAAAAAAAAATGAAGGAAAAATAATACGTGTTAAACACACTTGACTTTGAGCAGCAAAACTCCAGGAAATTTTCCATCAGATCTTTTTGCTCTGCTATAAACATTTCACCACGCGACGTCCCAAAATGCGAGTATGAGTTGGCCTCTATGTCAGCAGTCATCACTGCAATGTCGATACCACTATCTTCCAACTGCTGAATCTGAAACATGTGTATACTGACTGCATATCAGGATATATATCTTAACACCTTCCAATTATATTATCACCAGCCAAAGGACAATTAACCCTTTACCAAACAATCACGAGTTTTAACGACCCTGACCAAGAGGCCTTTTCAAAACATTGTGGGAAAAGTAGAAAATGCTGGTAACCAGCATTTTCTCCTTTTCCCACAATGTTTTCTACCCTTCCAAAAGCCAATTTTTATTTGAGTAAATTATCTTGTATGCAAAAAATTTCATTTTGGGCAAACCTAAAAATTTTGTTTTTGGTAAAAGGTTAACTCTCTACCAGAAGACAAAATTGATTGGTCTAGTTGAAAGCTCTTCAGACGACAAATTTGATTAAAAAAAAGCTGAATTTGCCTCTGGAAAAGAAGAAAACATTGTGGGGAAACAAGAACATGCTGGATATTTGCATTTTCTCTTTTTCCAACAATGTTTTCAATGGACATTTTCTTCAAGGTCATTTAAAGTTGCGACAGCGTTTAAACTCTTTACCATACAACAAAATGTTCGTTAGATCATATTGAAAGCATAGATCTGCAGGCAACATAGTGGTGTAAGTAATGGAACTTGGTCTTTGATATGGTAGCAAACATCTTTGGAAAAGGAGAAAATGCTAGTTATGTAACTTTTTTTTTCAAAGTTTTTTAAACACATCCTCTGGGTCATAACAGTGACACTATTGGATCATTTCATCAAGTCGTAATAACTACATTACTAGAACACAAAACATACCAGCTCTTTCAGCTGTTTTCCTAACACAGTTTTCAGTGCTCTTCTATACTCATCACCTCCTTCTTTGGTGCTTGTATCTGGTTCAGACATTTCCTGCAAAACAAAATTTGGAATAAACTCTTTGGTCTTTTTTCAGGATTGTGTGGTAAAGGGTCAATATACTTGTAGTTTGATTAATGACTAAATAACAAGTACATTAACTCGTTATCAAATGACAAAAAAGTATACTTGTCCAATTTAATCCTTTCCCAAACGACAAATTTTGGACTGGTCCAAATCGAAAGAGTTTGCAGACGACAAATTTAAATTTGATGAAAATGGCAGAAAGTTATCAAAAAGGGTAGACAACACTGTGGGAAAAGGAGAAATTGCTCGTTATGAGCAATTTCTCCTTTTCCCAGTGTTTTCAAAAGACTTGTTCTGCAGACACATGAAAACCAGGGCTTGTTTGGGAAAGGGTTAAAAGCATTCAAAGATGTTAAATATGACTCAATTGATGGGATTTTTCATTGGGAGGGTAGACAACATTGTGGGAAAAGGATAAAATGCTAATTATCAACATCACCTCCATTTCACACAATGTTCTTTGCAGCCCTTCCCCAAGGGTCTTAAAATTCAAGATTGTGTAGGACAGGGTATTAAAAATGTATCCGTAATCCTTACAGCACCAAGCAAACTTTGCAATGGTTACTGCTGTAAATTACTAGTATGTAGATTGAATTCAAACTGCAGACAGCATGCGGTCAATGAATAGATGAATACTCTTTTTTGTGCGTGCATGTGCGAGCATTCCAGTTACATTTGGCATTTTTGACCAATTGGCATATCTTTTTTCTCATTAATCTCTTTCATTTAGCCATTCCCATCTCCATTTATCTTCTACTGCGAGATCCATTTTGATTTCTTTTGAATTAAAACTGGGGGTAAAAACTTAATTTTTTAACCATTATCTTCATTTGTAACTCAGTGGCCATGTTATGACCCGGGATTAACTTTCTCTATTAAATAAGTATCTATTGGTTGACCCATATATTTTGGTCCAATCCTGAGTGGTTTTGAAAAAGGCAATCGGTAATGCTTCTATAAATATTCCGAGTATACTCAACAACTAAACTCAGCTGATACTGTATCAGAATCTCTGTTACAGATGCAACAAACTATATTGATGCAGTACCTGGAAATCAGCTGACTTGCAATATGCCAAAGATATGAGTTTCCTGGAAATTCCCCCCCCCCTTTTTCCTCTTTTCCTCTGATTTCGATGGTTTGGAACAATGACTTAATTGGACTCTGAAAATACGGAATTCTATCACAATACCGAAAAGTTTTACTCCTGTATATTAGATGCAACCCTGGAGTCACATGTTTCTGTTGGACTAATTTGTTTAGTTTTGGTAATGAATTTAGACAAAGACCATGCTTCCTGTCTTACTTTGAAGAAATATAAAAGCTTCTTAGAAATTCTCCTTTCTCTTATATTTTTGAGCCAAATATTCAACTTTGTTATATATCACCAAAATTTTAGTTGCATCCATCTTGAAGTATTTGCAGACGGCAATCAAATATGACTCAATATGATCAAGTAATTTTTGAAATAAAATTATTGTGGGACATGGAGAAATGCTGGTTACCATCATTTGCTCCTTTTCCCACTATATTTTTCAAAAGTCTCTTGCATAGGGGTCAATAAAACATCAGACTGTAGGGTGAAGGGTAAAAAGGTTGTCCTTTTCTTAAAGTCTAAATATTACTAATCAAAAATTACACTGTGGCCAAAAAAGTCCTTGTCGGTACATTCCAACCATTTAGCTATTTAGGTGGAAGAATTTGACACTGATCCTTCGTTCGCTGAAGGCTTATATCTACAGAAATTAACTTAAGAAGTTGTCGGTTTTTCAACAATAGAGTTTCCATACTTTTTTTTCAATTTCTACACATATGTTTTATTTATCTCGTAGGCCTACAGTGATATATATTTGACTTAAACGAGAAGTCCGAGACGATGACTCGTCAAGTCGTTGGGACAAGTTTTTTCACCAATAATATTCAATATTCAACGACAGTTTGCAATGCCATTTTCTCTTGCGAAATCATTTTCTTTTTACATATTAATCGCAATACATGCCGTAAGGTATGTAATTGTATACAGGAATCTTATCAATGATCTGAAATTATAAGTTGCTTAAATGGCGGAAATTATTTTGAAGAGACAAAATGGCGGAAATGACCTCGCGTTTCACGCAGACATACTTTGCATAAGTAAAAACAAAATAAGTTCAAATTAATGTTCATAACCTTAGGCCATGTAAATAAATGATTCTGACTTACGATTGCTGTACTACTGAAACACGTTTACCCGGAACTGTCTCAAAACCTGGAAATCCTTTTGCTTCAAAACCCCTCCAAGTGGGTCAAGCTACTACGTGCGCCCTCTTCTGGTTGAACCTTTTTCCCGCTAGATCAATATAATGCGGTCCTCCCGGCCGGATACGTTGAATTAAGAAAACCACAGTCCTATATGCCCTAAAACGATTTCGAAAGATAAGAATGTATCCACTATTCCATAATATAGTGATTACTCTTTTATTGATAATCGTTTTTCATGTTTCGATCGTGTAACACAGTTTCATTCGTCTTTGGCTTTTTACGGTCCACACAACTAAGGGACGCGACTCTGGTATGCATAATTACAAAGGCTTGTAGGAGTTTTTTCCCTTAGAGCACTAATCGATCTCCACTTCTCCAATATTCTATTTCATGAATAGCTAATTTGTTTTTTATTAGAAACCTGGTTGAGTGTAAACGGAAGCAAAACTGATGGAATAATAAAAAAAAAAAAAAAAAAGGGAAGAAAAATTTAGTAAATAAATAGATACTCTTGCCCACAATCACGATACTAGGCCTCGGTTTTTGTCAACCTGAATTAACGAGTTGTACATAGTGAAAATCAGCTTACCTGTATGTGTTACTCAATAAATTTCCAGCATGAATACATGACAGTTGACATCAGTTTTTCAAATATTCTCAAAATTATTTCAGTGAGTATGACATATCCGACACAGAGCAACCATTTTGTTAGGCAGGTACATTCGCTAGACCAGCATTTTAAAGATACGCTGAACTTAAAATTTGACACGGCCTGGTGTTACAAGTGTTTTTTTTTTTTTTTAAAGGCGATTTTGTCTTGAAATAATTTGTTGTATTTATGTGAAGGGGTTTTAGCGTCATTGAAACAGCGTATTTTGAATATGAGCTTGTAAATTTTGTTGATTTTCCTGTTTAAACCACACTTTTTCAGTGATTCCTACAGAAGATAAAAATATCAACAAATGGTATGACGTCATCAGTCTCGATTTCATGATTCGACGGTAAAATACGCAGATCTTTGGTAATGATTAATTTTCTCCTTACTTTTCATTTATTGGGGCCCTTGATCGATAAACAAATATAACAAATGGAAAAAAAAAGTTATCAAAGCTACTGGAACCTCAAATAGTTTTTTCGTCGCTATGACAGTTCCATTGGCTGAAGTAAATTGATATACTAATTACATACAGGAACTCAGTCGTATTTTCATTCTACTTCAATGTTCAATACCCTTAACAGTGCTTTGATCTTTGAAGCGTTTGATATTAACAAGGGAGATTACTGCGACGGACTCTGTTGGTCCATGTTTCCTCGTTCCAAATTCAAAGACTTTGGAATATTTGATTGGTAAAAGTGTGTAGATCTACTTCCGAATTCAAAATCTGTTTAGTTTATATACAATAAGTAACGTAGTTGTTTATTTTTAAGATCAGTATGAAGTCGTGAAACTAGCAATTAAATTTTTCGTGTTACCTACATCCGGACTGTAGTTTTTACCGGATAAGAGATTATTCTGTAGTTTTTAGGTCTTGCTACAGTCGGCCTCTGTTTTCTTTTATTATATAGCTGGACAACCAATATCATCTTTTATATAGAGTGAATTGCATACTACATCATATATCCACAAGCCCGGTCACACTAAAATACGCCAAAGGAGTATGGTCGACGTACCTATTTTCGTGGGGTACCTGTTTTCGAACCAAAATGATATCCAAGTTTTCTTACAAACTATGGAGTGAATGACGTCACTGTTTTGAGTGAACCGCTAATTTGAATGTGAACAACAGTGTCACTGCTGCTAATTTATAAAATGCAACAAAAACAAGACAGTACGCATGTTACTAAAGGAAATACTGGTTTTAGTAAAAAAATTCTTATTATTTTTTTCAACCTGATACGTGCCTAATTTAAATTCTCTGTCTGATACTTTTATTTCAATCCTGAAAAATTCCCGACATGTGACATAGTCAGTCTCAATGCCAAAAAGTCATGTCACCATACTGGAATAATGTGACAAGAGTCCAGTCTGTTATCAGAGAATTTCATGACCTATTTTGTTCGGTCGCTTATGAAAGAACAATTTTTCCAGAGCATTCGCTGCTACAGAGAAATAATGTTTTCAGGCCATTTATTAAGATATTCAATAGTTTTCAGATGTTTTACAATAAAACAGTGTTTAAAACTATTCCTAATCTGTCGTCATAGGTGCATATAAATTGATAGAAGGGACCAGAATGCCGTAATGTTTGTTATTTTAGTATTCTGATGATGCCGTCACGAGAGGGCAAATGGCCGCCATGACACTAATCCATCCTTTTCATGGCACTTCAAAAACTTAGGATAATTGACTCAGAGCTGCTCATTTTCATTGTTCAAAACAGTTCCTCCTTGTGATAGTTAAGGCTTTTAATGAGTTTTGGTTTACATAATGAATTTTAGTTTTTTATTTATGAGCTGTTCTATAGATATTGAAAGCCACGAAATGGGGGCATGTTTTCCCATGCACCAATTCAGGTTCCAGCAAAAGGATGAAGGGTGAAATATGTTCTTGCCGTTGAATATGCATGATTCAGGCAGAAATTCTGTTTTTATATGCATTTACAGTTGATTTTTTTGTTTTTACAGTGTTTTTTGTAATCAGTTCTTCATTTAGATGTGTGTAAAGTAAAATTGTCAATTTAGTCCCATGAAAATGGGTAAGACCACCATAATATAGGCCACAGGAGAAATGACACACCACAGCATATAAATAACATGTAATGCATATTTTTTATTTTCAATATCTTAATTAAGATTTTATCTTAAGTATATTGCAGTATAGATGAGAATTTTTTTTTGTATTTTGATAGAAATTGATCTTGAAAGACAGCCATCCAAGGAGTCGCGATCTCAATGACACCATAGAATGATGTATAAAACAGAAATATTTATTGAAGACGTAGATTTTACAACTTTGAATAGGTTTATTTTACAATTCTAAGAATGTTTAACAATATTAAAAATTGAATCGTAACTTTGTACATGATAGCGTCTCCAGTGAAGGGAGATAACTCTAACAAAAGTTTGATACTTGTCGTCACTTTAAAATTGTTAGTCTAGAGATGATTCAGTTTGCAAGGTGATGATCCAATGCTTTACATTGTTAAATATCCTAAGAATGGAAAGATAAGTCAATTGAAAGTTATACAAACACACATCAGTGCTCTCATTAAGGGCTGATTTCAGGAATTTTATAATTCCAGGTCAGAATTTCAGGAATTTTTGGTGGAAATTCAGGAAGTTTTGTTGTCGCGGTAACACAACAAAATCAACATCAGTATTACATGTGCGTTTGCATAGTACAAATATCAAAGGCCAACTCATTACCAGACAACAAATATTTGGACTCGTCCCAATGGAAAGTTTATAAAGACGACAAAATATATATATTCACATGTATGACTCAAAGGATGTAATTTATATTTCAAAGGGTTATAAACATTATAAGAAAAAGGAAAATAATCGCCATAAGCATTTTCTCTTTTTCCCTCACTGTTTCCAATGGCCTTTTTCTCCCGGTCGTAAAACAAGGGCTTGTCTGGGAAAGGGTTAATACCTGTCATCGATACTTTGGTAGTACTCAATCTGACACAAAGGGAAAAACTGGTTCTCATTTTGATGTTCTAGGTCACAGTTTGTATGATTCGATATTAAAATCTAGTTGAATTGATTATTTTAAGGCTTTCTTGATATTTTTTTAAAATCCTGCTAATGACAACTTGAGGTTCACTTGACGACCTAAGGACTTTACTGATGATTTATGCAGACAAAAATGATACTCAAATGGAACTCAATGGGACTGATTTTGTTTTTGCTCTAAATATTCACATGTATACTTTTAAAAAACAATAATATTCAATAAAGAATGAAAAGAAATAAACTATAAACCAGACTTTTGTTCAATTATAAAGGTATTTAGCCTAAAATGGTTTAAAAATGATCTTAACAAGGACCTTCCGGTATGCCTCAAAAAGTCTCCCCCTTGAAACCCCAAATCTCCCCCTTTGAAACTCTCAAAAACCCCCTTTGCTGTTCGAAAAAGTTGGGAAGCATGCAATTAGCGTAATCCGTTTATATCGCTGTCCTTAATTAACAATAGCTGGAGTAGGTTGTCAAGGTAACACCCGGTTTTAAATCAATTCAGAACACATGTATGCGATGATGAAATTACCGAAGTGTGTAAAGTTTGTGGTGTGTATGTAACGGGTGCTCGATTAGATTTATATATCCACACGTCCTGCCAGATGACTGTTTTAACCCTTAGTTTTATTAATACAGGTAAACGCCAAGGTCTGAATTTGCGGACGTTTTTGGAAATTTCTTGACATACGAAAAAACGTCCATTTCCATTTTTTTGGACGTGTTGGGGAATTTGCCGAACGTATATTACGTCTATGTCCCCTTAATGAAAGCACTGACACATCTTTTAGGAATTAATGTATTATACAACCATGACGTCATTGAGATCTTGACTTGCAAACAACACTGGACATTACTGTCTTTCAAGATCAAATTTCTACTGAAATACATAAAATTTCATTTCTTAGCTATACTTCAATATATCGTAGATAACATGTTAATAGTCATTAAGATATCTAAACATAAATATTACATACTGAAAGTTACAAATGTGCTGTGGCGTGTCAGTTTCTCCTGTGGCATACCTGTGGCGTAAATTACTGCTGTGGCGTATTTTAGTGTGACCCCCACAAGCCTTGTTGTTGTTGCAGAATTTTTCAAGAATTGTCAATGTTAAGGCAGTGTCTGTGGGTACGGAACTGTACCTGTAGCCTCGGAAGGAGACTTGGGGTATGGTTCCATACCCAGAGCAAATGGATTCATAATTGTTAAGTCAATTACAAGGTGGGTAATCAGCAATTACAGAGCAAATTGATTGGAAGTTTTGGTTAAAAGATAGAAGATAAAAGTTCTATTTAACGCTAGATAAGATAAACAGATAAACATAAGCAGAAAGCTATTTGCAGACAAAGGTAATCAAGTAAAGAATATACAGTTTGACATTTGTCACCCTTTTATCTGGCTGTAATTGTGTGCCGAGCCCAGTTGCAGTCAGTAGCATATAGGACTTGACACCAGAGGGTCACTGATTGAATTCCTAGGTTGGTCACTTTCTCTCAGAGGACGATGATAGTAATTGTGATAGGATTTATTCCTCTCACAGCTGATCATTGTGTGGAGAATGGTTATGTAGGAAAGCAATCAGTGGTATGGAAAGAATTACTGTGCAAAGTGCTGGTAAAAGAAGTTCCAGGCAAGCAAGGATAGGTGCACTGGCCACCGCAATATAACTGAATTAATGTTCAAAACTGCATTAAACATACAAACAAACTAACCATTAAATTGTGTCTGAAAGCTGCTTCATCCATTAGAATAAAACATGATTATTGATGACAACCTTGTTGTTATCAAAGTTCCCTAAATAGATACGAAAAAAAAAAACCTTGGAAACATTCAAGGTAAGATAAATATATCACCAGATACTGTACCATACCTCTAGCTTCAAAGGCTAGGGATATGAGCCCATTCTGTAGAGATAGGGATACTACCTGGAGACAACCCGATTAGGAATGGTTCATGGTATGGCAAATATACGAGGGAAAAAAGTTTAGCAACAATTTCAAACTGATACTACTTTACACGAAAGCAACTGTTAAAATTCAAACCTTTACACGGCACATGCTTATCGACTGAGGTTAGCCTGAAAGCATTTTTCATGTGCTATTGTCTGTTTATCCATGACAGTGGGTCGATTTACAATACCGGTAATCACACGTTGCACATGTACAAGCCTACTGTCTGTACATGTTTCAAATTGATACTTGTGGTTAGAAAGATCGTTTATCAGAAAATGTTAAAAAATCTTTAAAACTTTTTATGGGGCACTGACTGGGTATGACGTTTGATCAACGTCAGATGGCAATTGGTATGTTGACAGGTGGTATGAGTGCAAGTAACGTCGCATGCCATTTCGGTGTTCACAGAAGCACAATAAGCAGTCTTCAGACAAAACACCAGCAAACCGGACCTGTGACAGGCAGGCCAGGTTCAAGGAGGCTACAGAAGACTACGCTACATGAAGACAATTACTTTGTCACATTATCAAGACGTAACCGCTGTTGGTCCAGCAGCAAAATCGCCAGACATGTACAAAATACAACTGGTACCATAATTTCGTTTCCAACAGTACGAAATCGACTGAGATCTGCAGGTTGGAGAGCCTATCGGCTGTACTTTGGCATTCCGCTTAAAGGTAGGTCATCGTCAAGCAAGACTACAATGGGCTTAAGCTCACTGGAGATGGACCAGACACCAGTGTAATGAGGTTGTTTTTACCGATGAGTTTTTATTTAATGTTGCTCTTGCCGATGGACGAGCCAGAGTGTGATGGAAAAGGGGTGAAAGATTTCTTTGTGAAAACGTCAATGAACATGATCGTTATAGTGGAGGTAGTGTCATGAAATGGGGTGGAATAAGTCACAGAGCAAAGACAGACATTATCATCGTTGCAAGAAACCTGACAGCTGACCGATACTGCAACCAAATTCTTCGTCCAGTGCTTATCTGATTTTTATGCCATGGTCATGCACGTATGCTGCAGCAGGACAATGCCCGTCCTCATACTGCACACCAGACTCGGTTGTTTTTACAGCAATACAATGTTTGCACACTTGCATGGCCTACGAAATTCCCGGACGTCTCGCATATTGAGCATTTGTGGGATCACTTGGGATGGCAAGTATGAAAACATCATGACGTCAGTAACATCCAAGACCTCGAACAGATTTTATGCAGAGAGTGGGGCAGGATCCCTAAGCACATTGTTAGAACCCTCATCGCTGGCATGAGGCGTGGGTGCCTTGCTGTCATTATCCACAGGGGAGGTCACTCACAGCATTGACTGTGACATTTCCTTCTGCAACTGTCATCAATTTGCGTATTCCAGTCACTTCATTTTCAAATTGATTTGATTGAATTTTATATCCTTTAGTCAGTTAACTCTTTACCAAATGAAAAAAATTTAGACTGGTCCAAAATGAAAGCTTTTGCAGACGACAAAATAAATGTGATTAAAATATTGAAATTTGTTTTGGGAAGGGTAGAAAACATTGTGGAAAAAGGGGAAAATGCTGGTTAAAGGGGAGATTACTGGTATTCACTTACGACAGTTTTTTTCTCCATAAAAACCAGTATACTTAAGAAGTTGCTTAATTCCTAAAAATATCACTTGTTGCTTAACTTTTTTCCCTCAGTTACAGTTTAAGTTGTCAAGTAATTGTACCTGACTGGTTTTTAACTCTTATTGCACCACCGAACCATTGTAATTCCAGATAGCCTACAAGTATATCTCAACCTACATTTGATTGTAGTTCTATTTAAATAAGTGACATCACAATTTTTGAGTGGCTACTGGCTAGTGCAGGTTCTCCAAGGAATTGGTTACAGGAATCAACTGGTACTTAGTGTTACTGAAACTGAAGATGGCTCAAGGCCGTCATGGCAGGTGCGGCAAGCGCCGGACCACTTTTTTGGCTGAGTATGCTATCGGCCGTACCACTTTTTTTCTTTTCAGCCATTCATTCTTTCGTGCTTACCTGTGCTTTCATCGATTTGCATCATCAACAGTGCAGCGAGTCACTGATGAAATTATCAAAAAGCCTGTTGCTCAGCCATGTGCCATCAATAGACCTGGCCAAGGTGTGAAAACAGGTGGTCACACACTGTGAAAAACAATGCAAATATTATAATGACCCATGCTTGATTAATTTCAACATTATTAAAGGAGACATGATGAACTCAGACCCAGAATGTACATCTATTAAAGATTAATTGATTGATTTTTCATTTATTTATTGTCACCAGCGGTTTTCCATATGGGCAATGCCTCCTGAAGGCTGTTAGGTTTTGTTACAGGGGATAGTGCAAGATACAGGATGAAACCCATCCTAAGTTGCAACCAGTTCTTTAACGTAGAACCACTGTTAAGCGTCTTATCCAAAAGACTATTAGTAATTTTATATGGCCAGCCCTGGGGCTCAAATGCACACCTTCAAGTGGCCCGAGACTTGACATTTACGAGTCCTTTGCTCTACCACTTGACCTGTTGGGACAGGTCGAATTTAATTAACTCTTTACCACACAATCCCAACTTTTATCGACACTGAGAAAGAAACCATTTGAAAACATTATGCGAAAAGGAGAAAATGTTAGTAACCAGCATTTTCCCCTTTTATCACAATGTTTTCTAGCCTTCCAAAAACAAAAAGCCTTTTGAAAACAATGTGTGAAAAGGAGAAAATGTTGGTAACCAGCATTTTCTCCTTTTATCACAATGTTTTCTAGCCTTCCAAAAACAAATTTCAGTTTTTGAGTTACATTTATTTTGTCATCTGCACATGCTTTCAATTTAGACCAGTCTGAAATTTTGTCCTTTTGGTAAAGGGTTAAAGAACTTCTTTATTTTGATTTTGTATGCCAACTATTACATGAAGACAAAACACAATGGCATGTTTTTCTCTGCTCAAAAGAAAACAGTTTTTATCCTCTTAATGTATTTTTCTCATTTTTCTTACTCAAAGAACATATTAGGCAGCAAAGTATGTTTAATACGTTTTGAATTTACATGTATGGGCATTCTGAGTCCTGGGACAGTACCAAATGTTTCATGTCAGTGTTTGTATTCTATTATAGATATATAAGTGCTGCCTACTCCAAATCAGCCCAAGACTTTTTGGTTCCAACAACATATATTTTGGTTAAAGGAAAATGCTGGGGCAGAGAAGTTTTCAGCTGTCGTGGTTCACAGTAGGCTGTGACTTCATTACAACGAAGCAAAAGATCTTGTGTTTTGTCATCTCAGTATGCTGGCTTATCGGCAAGGGAAATTGCACAGCCTAAATCTAGACAGAGCTGTCACCATTAATTGGTGTTCTAATTAGAAAAGTGGCTTTGTATCTCGAAAAAATGAGTCTTCAAAGATTAAGTGCCATCATAGTCAGTGCTGAGATAGAGACTTTGCACTATAGCTTAAGTTTTGCTTTAACCCTGACATTAACCTTGATGCCACCCCTTGATGAGACTGGAAGAGGTGTGAAAAACATATTTAAAGATCATCTTGAGTCTTACATTTATTCTTTTTTGTATTTAACTTGTACTACTTTGTGACCAACATGACTGAAATCTAACTCCAAAACACATCCAAAAGTGCTTTAAAAACACACATGGAGGTGCCTCTAAATAAAATATTTTCTCAGGGAAGGCCCCCCTCTCGTGCCCCCTCCTTGCGCCTTCTGCATTGGCTTCTCTTCAGCACCGGACCATTTTAATGGGCCTGTGGCCTTCAGAAATTTCTCATTAGAAACATTTTTTACGCACATAGTTTTGAGATATTTAACTTATAATTTATGCCGGCAAATACAATGTATAAGACTCGAAAGGAAGCCTATGAGATTCAATGTTTTCATTGACTCAGTAAAATCTTAGACAAACAAAAACATGGACAGATGATATTTTCCCATAAAATGATAAATTCCACACAATGATACAATTTTTTTGCATCATAGTCTGTTATAAGTAAACACAATCCATGTTTATTTTACAGGACAATGGCCACAGATATTGAAGATACAGATGAGTTTAAGTGGGCTGTGAAGGTAGTTATACGAAGACAGCTGCGCGATTTGGTTTGTATCTCCCATTTTAATAACAATCTACATGACATTGTTTATTGGATTCAAACAGTAATTTCTCTTTGAGTTGCTGCAATAAAAAAAAAACTACTTTGAAAGTGTTTAAAACACATTTAGAATTAAAGCCACTAGTTGCTCTTAGGATGCAAGTTAACCCTTTCCCAAACGACAAATTTTGGACTGGTCCAAACTGAAAGAGTTTGCAGACGACAATTTTAAATTTGATGAAAATGGCAGAAAGTTCTCAAAAAGGGTAGAAAACACTGTGAGAAAAGGAGAAATTGCTCGTTACGAGCAATTTCTCCTTTTCCCACAGTGTTTTTAAAAGACTTGTACTGCAGACATGTGAAAACCAGGGCTTGTTTGGGAAAGGGTTAAAGGCCCAATAGGACAAAAAAAAAAAAAAAAAAGAAAAATTCAAATGCTAAAATGCACTTAAATTTAAACCATATCATTTAAAAGTAAGGAAAAAATTGTGAAGATGACAATCTGTCATCATGTTGTCAGTCCAAGTACAGTGTATTAGTTCCTGGCAGAAAAATGAAATAAAATTGGGCAACAAGTAAACAAAAGATCGAGTGATCTGGCAACTTTTAACCTAGTTTTGAAATCAATTTCTCTGCCAGTGGCTAACACTTGGACCGACTGTACAATAACAGATTGTCATCCTCACAATAATTTCCATACTTTCAAATGGTATGATTTAAATTTAAATGCATTTTAACACCTGTTTTGTTTACTTTTGGCAGTTATTGTTGCTTTAATAGGTATTCACGTGAAAGGGCATAAAAACATGAAGCTACATAGTTTATTTCAGAGACTCTCCATTGTGGAAGTGGTTAGAAGAGTTGCTGAACCCTTAACCCTTTACCACACGACAAAAATGTAGACGTCCAAATTGAAAGCATTTGCAGACGACATTTTCAATGTGGCTAAAATGTTGGAATTTGCCTTTAATAGAGAAGAAAACATTGTGGGGAAAGGAGAAAATGCTGGTTACCAGCTTTTTCTCCTTTTCCCACAATGTTTTCAAAAGGCTTTTTCCTCAGGGTTGTTTAAAGTCGGGACTGTGTGGTAAAGGGTTAACCCTTTACTGCACATTGCAGCCTTTTAATGACCCAGGGAAAGGAACGTTTTGAAAACATTGTGGGAAAAGAAGAAAATGCTGGTAACTCACATCTTCTCCTTTTCCCACAATGTTTTCTACTGTATCAAAGAAAAATTGCACCATTTGAGCCACATTGAAATTGTTGTCTGCAAATTCTTTCAGTTTCGATAAGGCTAAAATTTTGTCATCTAGTAAAGGATTAACCACAAGACAAAATTTAGACGTGTCCATATTGAAGGAATTTAAATCAGACAACTCATACATGTACGTTTTTAGCTCACCTTAGCACAACGTGCTAAAGGTGAGCTATTGTGATCGCCCTATGTCCGTCGTCTGTCGTCCGTCGTCCGTCAACAATTTCTTTAAACATCTTCTTCTCCTAAAGCACTGGGCCAATCTTGATGAAACTTGGCAGGAATGTTCCTTGGGTGAAGCTCTACCAAAATTGTTCAAAGAATTGAATTCCACCCACAACTCTGGTTGCCATGGCAACAAAAAGGGAAAAAAAAGCAAAATCTTTGAAAATCTTCTTCTCTGAAACTAGAAGGCGCAGAGCTTTGATATTTGGCATGTAGCATCTCTTAGTGGACCTCTACCAAGTTTGTTCATTTGATGTCCCTGGGCTCAAAACTGGCCCCGCCCCGGGGGTCACAAGTTTGAGCATAGTAACAAAGAAGGAAAACTTTAAAAATCTTCTTCTCTGAAACTTGAAGGTGTAGAGCTTTGATATTTGGCATGTAGCATCTCCTAGTGGACCTCTACCAAGTTTGTTCATATGATGTCCCTGGGGTCAAAACTCACCCTGCCCCGGGGGTCACAATTTCCAACATAGGAACAAAGAAGGAAAACTTTAAAAATCTTCTTCTCTAAAACTAGAAGGCATAGAGCTTGGATATTTGGCATGAAGCATCTCCTAGTGGACCTCTACCAAGTTTGTTCATATGATGCCCTTGGGGTCAAAACTGGCCCTGCCCCGGGGGTCACAAATTCAAACATAGGAACAAAGAGGGGAAACTTTAAAAATTATCTTCTCTGAAACTGGAAGGCGTAGAGCTTTGACATTTGGTATGTAGCATTGCCTAGTGGACCTCTACCAAGTTTGTTCATATGATGCCCCTGGGGTCAAAACTGGCCCCATCCCGGGGGTCACAAGTTTGAGCATAGTAACAAAGAAGGAAAACTTTAAAAATCTTCTTCTCTGAAACTAGAAGGCGTAGAGCTTTGATATTTCGCATGTAGCATCTCCTAGTGGACCTCTACCAAGTTTGTTCATATGATGCCCCTGGGGTCAAAACTGGCCCCGCCCCGGGGGTCACACTTTCCAACATAGGAACAAAGAAGGAAAACTTTAAAAATCTTCTTCTCTAAAACTAGAAGGCATAGAGCTTTGATATTTGGCATGAAGCATCTCCTAGTGGACCTCTACCAAGTTTGTTCATATGATGCCCTTGGGATCAAAACTGGCCCTGCCCCGGGGGTCACAAGTTCAAACATAGGAACAAAGAGGGGAAACTTTAAAAATCATCTTCTCTGAAACTGGAAGGCGTAGAGCTTTGACATTTGGTATGTAGCATTGCCTAGTGTACCTCTTCCAAATTTGTTCATATGATGCCCCTGGGGTCAAAACTGGCCCCACCCCGGGGGTCACAAGTTTGAGCATAGTAACAAAGAAGGAAAACTTTAAAAATCTTCTTCTCTGAAACTAGAAGGCGTAGAGCTTTGATATTTCGCATGTAGCATCTCCTAGTGGACCTCTACCAAGTTTGTTCATATGATGCCCCTGGGGTCAAAACTGGCTCCGCCCCGGGGGTCACAATTTCCAACATAGGAACAAAGAAGGAAAACTTTAAAAATCTTCTTCTCTAAAACTAGAAGGCATAGAGCTTTGATATTTGGCATGAAGCATCTCCTAGTGGACCTCTACCAAGTTTGTTCATATGATGCCCTTGGGATCAAAACTGGCCCTGCCCCGGGGGTCACAAGTTCAAACATAGGAACAAAGAGGGGAAACTTTAAAAATCATCTTCTCTGAAACTGGAAGGCGTAGAGCTTTGACATTTGGTATGTAGCATTGCCTAGTGTACCTCTTCCAAATTTGTTCATATGATGTCCCTGGGGTCAAAATTGGCCCCACCCCGGGGGTCACAAGTTTGAGCATAGTAACAAAGAAGGAAAACTTTAAAAATCTTCTTCTCTGAAACTAGAAGGCGTAGAGCTTTGATATTTCGCATGTAGCATCTCCTAGTGGACCTCTACCAAGTTTGTTCATATGATGCCCCTGGGGTCAAAACTGGCTCCGCCCCGGGGGTCACAATTTCCAACATAGGAACAAAGAAGGAAAACTTTAAAAATCTTCTTCTCTAAAACTAGAAGGCATAGAGCTTTGATATTTGGCATGAAGCATCTCCTAGTGGACCTCTACCAAGTTTGTTCATATAATGCCCTTGGGGTCAAAACTGGCCCTGCCCCGGGGGTCACAAGTTCAAACATAGGAACAAAGAGGAGAAACTTCAAAAATCATCTTCTCTGAAACTGGAAGGCGTAGAGCTTTGATATTTGGTATGTAGCATTGCCTAGTGGACCTCTACCAAGTTTGTTCATATGATGCCCCTGGGGTCAAAACTGGCCCCACCCCGGGGGTCACAAGTTTGAGCATAGTAACAAAGAAGGAAAACTTTAAAAATCTTTTTCTCTTAAACGGGAAGGTGTAGAGCTTTGATATTTGGTATGTAGCATTTCCTAGTGGACCTCTACCAAGTTTGTTCATATGATGCCCCTGGGTCAAAACTGCCCAGCCCCGGGGGTCACAAGTTTGAACATAGGAACAAAGAAGGAAAACTTTAAAATTCTTCTTTAAAACTGGAAGGTGTAGAGCTTTGATATTTGGTATGTAGTGATTCTCTTTTGTTTGCCTGCCCATCTAAGCACAACAAGTTCATTGAGTTCAAAATTGGGTCATCTTGGGTCATAAACTAGGTCACTAGGTCAAATTAAAGAAATACCTTGTTGGCACTCTCGAGACTACATTATTTGCTCAATTGCCTTGAAAATTAGTTAGAAAGTTTGTCTTTATAAAGTCTCACATAAGATTAATTTGGGTCAACTTGGGTCATAAACTAGTTCACTGGGTCAAATTAAAGAAATACCTTGTTTGCACTCTGGAGGCCACATTTATTGCTCAAATGACCTGAAATTTGGCCAGAATGTTTGTCTTGATGAAATATCAGATGAGTTTGGATTTGGGTCACCTGGAACCATAAACTAGGTCACTAGGTCAAAATAAAGAAATACCTTGTGGGCTCTCTAGAGGCCACATTCTTTGCTTAATTGCCTTGAAAATTGGTCAGAATGTTTGTCTTTGTAAAATCTTACATGAGTCTGAATTTGGGTCAACTGGGGTCATAAACTAGGTCACTTGGTCACATTAAAGAAATAGCTAGTGGGCACTCTAGAGGCCACATTTATTATTCATTTGATTTGAAAATTGATTAAAATGTTTAGACCAGTTCAAATTTGGGTCATCTGGGGTCATAATCTAGATCAGTAGGTCAAATTAAAGAAATATCTTTAGGGTACTTGAGGCCTCATTTTTTGCTCAGTTGACTTGAAAATTGGTCAGAATGTTTGTCTTCATGAAATATGACTTTGAAATTGGGTCACCTGCGGTCAAAAACTAGGTCACATGGTCAAATTAAAGAAAAACCTTAAAGGCACTCTACTAAGGTGAGCGGCCCAGGGCCATCATGGCCCTCTTGTTCATATTATTTTGTGTGTCTTTGAATGGGAAAAAAAACATTGTGGGAAAGGGAGAAAATGCTTGTGGCCAGCATTTTCTCCTTTTCTCACAATGTTTTCAAAAGCCATCATCCTCAAGTTTATTGAAACTCAGGATTGTATGGTAAAGGGTTAATGTGAGAAATTTATCCATTTACTGATATTGAGAGTTGTGTATTACGGTGTAGTCAATATGGAGCCATTGAGGGAAAATGTTTTCACCCTTTACCACTCAGTCTCGACTTTTAACAACCCTTTCACAGAAGGCTTTTGAAAACATGATGGGAAAAGGAGGAAATTGCTGGTAACCAGCATTTTCTCTTTTCCCATCAATGTTTTCTGCCCTTCCCAAAACAAATATTAATTTTTTTAGTCACATTTATTTTGTCGTCTGCAAATGCTTTCAGTTTGGACCAGTCTAACATTTTGTTGTTTGGTAAAGAGTTAAAAGACTCTGATACTGGCATAATTATTTATGTATCAAAACAGTTTTGCTGTCAATGATTTTGAAAACATCCATGTAAGAAACATTTATTAACCCTTTACCACACAATTCTGACCCTTAACGTCCCTGAGGAAGTAGGTTTTAAAAACATGGTGCAAAAAGGAGAAAATACTGGTAACTATTATTTTCTCCTTTCCAACATGTTTATATCCTATCAAGGACAAATTTTGTCATTTAAGCCACCTTTAATTTGTCGTCTGCAGATGCTTTCATTTTGGACCAGTTTAGAATTTTGTCATCTGGTAAAGAGTTAAAAGTGTAGATTTATCCTTTATCACATAATCCTGAGTTTTTACAACCTTGAAGGGGGAAGACTTTGGAAACATTGTGGGAAAAGGAAACCATGTTGATAACCAGCATTTTTGCTTTTTCCCATCAATGTTTTCTACTCTTTCAAAGACAAATCCCATCATTGCAGCCTCATTTGATTTGTCATCTGAAAATGTTTTCAGTTTGGACAAGTCTAAAATTTTTGTCGGTTGGTAAAATTAAATAGTTAAATACATGAATACAGTCATTTGAAAACATTGTCTTGAAAGGAGAAATTGTTTGTTACAAGATACATGACTTTTTTGTATGCATTGCAGAGCTTCAGATAGAGATATTGATTTTGATTACGGAATTGAAAATATTAATTATTCACCACTAAATCCTATTTTATGGGTACTCATTAGAATCATCTCATTGAGACGATTCTAATGAGTACCCACAACATACGGTTTGGAAGAGAAATAATGGATTTAGAATACCATCACTCTCTCTTATCTGGAGCTCTGCATTGTTTTCAAGAGTGGCATGCTGAAAGACAAGAAAAGTTGATGGCAAGAGGTAATGAACAAAGCTCGTGGTAAGATTGTAAGTTTGTGTGATAGATTTTTGCTCTGTTCTAGGTAAGGCAGTTGCAGGACTATGGAGATGAAGTTGCCATTTTGTCAGTGAACACATCCGAGAACATGTTCACCCACTTTGGAACCTCAAATGGTGAATGGTTTGTTTCTGAACAGAGGAACTTGGTCTCAAATTTCTTGAATTTTTGCAAGAAAAAAACTGGTAAAGAATCAGGTCAGTCACAGTATTGTTTGATTGCTGAAATTTAGAGTGTTATGGACAGTGTAGATAGATGAAAAAGATAAGGCTGCAGACAATACATAGTCTGATCTTGGACCACTGTCTGATATTTTCATAGATAATCAGGCAGATACTGAGATGAAATGGTAGTTAGTGATTGATTATTAACTGACTGAGAAAAAACTTTTTTTCTCAGAACTCCAGTGAAAAACTTGTTTTTCAGAATTTAATATTTATTTATACACACAAACACTTTTTATCTCCTTGCATGTTTAAAGTCTTTGTGTATGTATTGATATACATTTAATGATTACACAATCAAAATTTGATCCTTGCTAGTACAAAACTGATTTTTCTATACACTTTGATTGTGTTGCAGGGAAATCAAAGAGGAATTTGCCAATACCAGTAAATGAAGATAGATTAGATCAGTTTCCATTGAGAAATAGAACTTCAGCTAGCGAAGCTAAAATAGAGACATCAACAGGTAATACAAATGAGCCATGCTCTGTGAAAAGGGGGCTTAATGCACCTGCGAAAAATATCAACCCAGGTCAGCCTGTGCAGTCCGCGCAGGCTGACCTGGGCTGAAACTTTTTGTTACTGGCCAATTTTCTGTATTTCAAAAGACCAGTCTACCTCATGATTAAGTAGTTGTTAAAAACGTGGCTATTATGTATTCATAATTATGTGATTGTTTTTTTTTTTTTTTTAAATAATGCATCACAGAAATGCATTAAGCCCCCTTTTGACAGAGCATGGCTCAAATAATGTTTGTTCAGTAACTCTTTATGAAGCAACAACATTTCAGACTTACCCAAATTGAATGGATTTAAAGATGACAATTTTGATTTGTCTCAAATAAATGACTTTTGTCTTTGGATGGGGCAATATGATCATGGGAAAAATAAAAAATGTTGTTACCACATTTTCTACAGGTCCCACAATGTTTTCTATCCATTTCAAAGGCAAAAATAATCATTTTAGCAGGGAAAAAAAACTTTTTTCCTATAGGGGAGGGGGGGGGGCCATTCCCCCCCCCCCCCCCCCCCCCCCCCCCCCCCCCCCCGAAAACCAGTCAAATTCAAGTAATCATCGGGTAGAGATAAGGACTGTAGGAATGGTCGGAATACCATAAAGGACACAATGTTAGGCACAGAATGTGCAAATCTGGTCAGATTTGAATAATACACTAGGCAAAAACCTGACTTTGGTCACTATCCAGTCTGAAAATGTAATAAATATGAAAATTCGTCCTTTTTTTTTTTTTTTTGATCACCACTTAGGCCCCTGACAGGCATTTTCAGCTCGCCCAGCTGAATTTCTAGTCGGCATGGGTAGTGAGCAAACGCTAATATTTTCCCCTGATTTTAGGGAAATCATCTGCAAATGCTTTCAGTATGGAAAATTCCTAAATCTTGTCATCTGGTTAAGATTTAAGCATGTTTAACTTGGTATCCCTCCTGAAATGCTAGAATATATATTATGAGCTGTGCTCTTAGAAAAGAGGGTTAAATGTATCTCTGTGATGCATTATACCAAGCAAGTTATCTCATAATTATTTATCTTTATAGCCCATTTTGTCTAACAATTGACTAAATTGTGAGGTAGAATGGTACATTGAAATGCAGAAAATTGACCAATAGCAAAAAGTTTTGACCCAGATCAGCCTGCTTGGACTGTGTTGGCTGACCTTTGTAGATACTTTTTGCAGATGCATTAAGCCCCCTTTTCACAGAGCATGACTAATATAAACTAAGTGGGGTATCCTTTTATTAACAGTTTACTGCAGCATTTCAGAAAGTCCACGTTTTTGCATTTTTGACTCGCAAAATGAAAGCCTAATGCAATTGATGCATCGCGTCTTCCTTGACGCAACATAAATCAGAATGAAAAAGTATTGATTCATGAATAGATCTAAGCCCTATATCTTACAAAGTCGTCAAGTCAATAACTGCAAAATCACATCGAACCCGCTTTCTAACACTGAATTATTTGTTTCCGGTTTATACTGAATCGGTCTAAAAAGCAACATTATTCTGTGTGACATCGCTGTTGTCTCATCTGTATTACTGTATGGAATCCGTACATAAACTTTTTGTCCGCATTTTAGACCCTGCTCAGTAATGGTCACCGACTTGCTGGAGTAATCGGGATGACAGACAAAAGTTTCTACGAGGTCATTGTTTTCTACTTTTACCTCACTGTCATTTAAAACTTTTAGCATTATGCGACATCTACAAACTGGCAAAGGTAAACAACACGTGAAAAAAAAACAGGTTAAAGACCATGATGAGTAAAATTTCTGAACCCCCCTCTTCCTCCCCCCCACCACCCAAATTTCAAAAAGTGAGTCACAGATGACCCCCAAAATTTATGAGCAAGTAGAAACACTGTTACTGTGTTAGCAAGTGCAAACTTCTTGATTTTTCATGACATTTTCTTTGCAGTCAAAATATCATCTCTGTGTAACTTTGTATGTTCTACCTGTGAAACCAATGTCTTGATGAAATTTTGCCCATCTGAAAAATCCTTTATATATTTTTCTATTCAAGAGCTTTTTTAAATAAGGATCAAATATTTATTGCATGCAGTGTTTGTTCAATTTCAGACTCGGTTGATGAGTTGCTAGACATTAACATTCCGGATAATTTGGTTGGTGAAATATCCACTGTAGATGTCGAATGCCTTGTCGGCAGACTTGTAGCATCAATTATTTCTGGAAGTAAAGATAGTGGTATGTGGACAATAAGTTCGATTCAGACTAATCGAATATTTGTATTCCTGTAAAATGAATGTTTTCAAACTTATTTTGGAATTAATCTGTCTGTTTGTCTGTCTATGCATTCATTTTTCCTTCTATATGTGTACACACACATGGACATATTGTGTCTTTAAGTTCTCCCTCAGTTTTGCTTTAAAGGAAACTCTAGCTACTTTGATTACAAAGCACACCAAGTGTGCCTTTTGTATCGCACTGTGCTTGGGGTGTGTTGTTTGGCAAGCGTCACAAACCTTTATCTTGTGTGTACTCCAAAGGCATTATTTTCAGTTTGTCATTTACTCTTTTCCACACAACGAAAATGTAGACTTTTCAGAACTGAAAGCATTTGCAGACAGCAATTTAAATGTTGGACGTTGTTTTTGATGGGGTAGAAAAAGTTGTAGGAAAAGGAGAAAATGTTGGTTACCAGCATTTTCTCCTTTTCCCACATTGTTTTCAAAAGGCTTCTTTCTCAGGGTGGTGTGTGGTAAAGGGATAAACTTGGTCAGAATGAAATTCTGGAAGTAAACACAGTGGTATGATAAGCAGTATGATCTGATTGAGTGTATTTACTCTTATAATACTCCCAATAAAGAAAAAATTTTAGTGGGTAAAGCTGAATCAGCTTGTCAGTGTGTCTGTTTGTCTGTGAAAATACACATAGGCATATTTGTGTCTCAGACTCTCCCTACAGTATTGCTGTCAGTACATCAACCTAATGAACAATCCAGTGTTTATAAAAACATTGAGCAAAAAGCCTTTTGTAAACATTTTTGGAAAAGAAGAAAAATGCTGTTAACCAGCATTTTAGAGACCTATTTCATCACTTGAGCCGCATGTAATTTTCCTGTCTGTAACAGCTTTTTATCTGGTCTGCAACAGCTTTAAATTTAGAAGATTCTAATATTTTGTTGTTTGGTCAAGAGTCAAAACTTACCACAAGTACTGTGCTGAAACTGTTAACCCTTTCCCAAACAAGCCCTGGTTTTCACGTGTCTGCAGTACAAGTCTTTTGAAAACACTGTGGGAAAAGGAGAAATTGCTCGTTACAAGCAATTTCTCCTTTTCCCACAGTGTTTTCTACCCATTTTGAGACCTTTCTGCCACTTTCATCAAATTTAAAATTGTCGTCTGCAAACTCTTTCAGTTTGGACCAGTCCAAAATTTGTCGTTTGGGAAAGGGTTAATATCCTAGATGTAATCTTCTGATAAATGCCTCTCAGTATTTGAGAGTTAATGTCCCTTGGAAAGTTTGAGCATAACGTATATTTAACATATGTACAGCTCTTCTATCACAGCACTTTCCAGGGATATTAACTTATCTTTTGGGATAGGTCTAGTTTTGTTGGAAATATGTAAAAACATGATTTGTTGTTGAAGCACTTCTGCACTAAAACACTTGTTCGATAGGAATTGCATAACTTTTGAATTCCTGGTATACTGTACATATTATCATTATGGATAAAGAAGCAAATCTTCTAAAAGGCAATGGCTTCTCTTTCTTTAAAATTTTCAGAAGCAATGTATTGCTAGAGACAGGGGAATAAAAGTGTTTTTGAAAAGGCAGTGTGTCAATTTTTGAAAGGCAGTGTGTCAAAATATGTTCACTTATGACTTATTGTGTATTTGATCATGTTTTAGGTAGATATCCTGCCAGTAGGCATAGTGGGAATGGAGTTATTTCTACCCTGGCAGTATCAAGGTAACTTTTTTACTTAAGGCTAATGAGCTTATGTCATGGCCCCGTGTCTGACATGTGTTTGTCTGTGTGTCAGTGCATTAACTTTTATTTCAAACATCCTTTTCTCTGAAACTACCCATCCAGTTCTGACAAACTTGACAGAAATGATCCTGCCATGGCCCTGTTCAGAATTTTTTCTAAGACTTTGATTCTAAGAAAAACCCTTGTTGCCATGGCAACAAAACTGAAAAATATTGAAAATCTTTAAAAAATCTTCTTGTCCGAAACCGTGAGGCCTAGGGCTACCAAAGTTGGCATGTAGCTTCATCTAATGGACCCCTGCCAAATTCTTTAAATCATAGCCCTGGGGTCAACATTGGCCTGCCCGTTGGAAGGGGTGGGGGTCACAAGTTTTACATGGGCTTACTATGGTGAAAACTTTACAAATTGTCTTGTCCCTAAACATTAGGCCTAGGACTACATTATTTTGCATGTAGCTTCATCTAGTAGACCACTACCAAGATTGTCCTAATTGAGTTAGAATTGGCCCTGTTTGTGGGGAGGGGGTGTGGATCCCCAAAACTTATGGTCAAACAAGACTAGCTGTCAAGATGTTTGTCACTGACCACTTACCAGTTGAATATTAGCGCTACGATTTCAATAAAACCCTGATCACATGCAGGTCTGTCTATTTTTAGACAAATTGGAATTCCTGTAGTCAACTCATGCAGTAGGAATTTAAAACTTCATATTTTTTTCATTATTTTTTCATTGATAAACTAAATGTTTTCAGTCATTTTTGTATGTATCTCGGGAAAGCAATCAGCGTTGGTTTTTTTGCACTTATATAAATACTTTTATAACATATTTTACCTGTTAATGTGAGGTGAACGACGATTTGATTTCCGCTCTGAAAAGTACCTGCTTGGCCCGTTCTCAAATTTGATTGGTTCACAGTCTTCGATCGATAAACCCCAGTTAGAATATAGGATATGTTGATTTCTATTTTTAAACAACAAACCAAGTGTGTGTGTGTTACCATGAAACACACACACACTTGTCAACTACTTGTCGACTTTGGATGTACATGTATACATGACATGTACCTTTGCCCTTTGGTACAAGTTTATCACGCCCTTTTTACCCTTATTTAGGATTTTTTTTTACAACTGGGTTGTTTAATTGTCTGTGGGGGTGATCGGATTTATTTGTCTTGAAACAGGATATTCCAAATGATACTGAGAGGGTTTGGAAGCAATGCTTGCATGCAGAAATGAAACTGCGTGAAGCAAATGCTTGTAAACAAAGGGTATCAAGCGGATTAAAATATCTTTTTTTTGGAGTAGATATTCACTGTTCCAATTCTTTGGAACAAAAAAATACTGTCGTATTTTGCAATTTTTAGTATGGCCCAAATCTTTGGGTCATGAAAAATAATTATTTTCACGTTTTTTGATGGTGTCCCAATTCTTTGGGTGTCCCAAAATTTAAGCAGAATACAGTAGTTACATCTAATACAGTGAAAACTTTAGAAATCTACTTGTTCCCTACTGTGAGAGCTACAGCTGTAGCATTTTGTATGTGGCATCATCTAGTAGGTCTCTACCAGAATTGTTTTAATTCTGACCCTTGGGTCAAAATTGCCTCATCCCTGGGGTCACAAGTTTGAATATGCTTTTATAGTGAAAACTGTCTAAAAAGATCTTCTTGTTCCTAGCCATAAATTGTAGGGCTATGAAATTTGGCAGTTAGCTTCTCCTAGGTGATCACTACCAAGTTTATTCAAAATTTAGCCTTGATTCAAAATTGGCTTGGCCCTGGGTGGGGTTGGGGGGGGGAGGTTAAATTTTGGAAACTTTAAATATCTTATTGTTTATAAATATTGGCATAGAACTGTATTTTCTTTGGTGTGTAGTTTCATATTGTGGACATCTACCAGGATTCAGTAAATTATAGACCTTTGGTCAAAAATGGCCCCACCTTTGGAGTTAAAACTTTCATATTGCTTTTTATCAAGAAAACTGAAAAATCTTCTAGTAAAAATACTCTTTGGTAGAGTTCATTGATATTTGGTATGAAAGATACTTGATTAGGCGTACTTGTGTTCATTAACATTATGGTGACATATGGGAAAGATATAACTGTTTTTGTTGGGGCTTGGCTTATTTTCTCTATGAATGGGGCTTGGCTTATTTTCTCTATGAAATTTTATTGCAATACAGATTTCCTACAGTTTAACTCTGTACCATATGAAAAAATTTCAACCCTGTCTGTATTGAATACATTTGCAGACGACAATCTAAGTGTGACTCAAAATTTAAAAATTGTTTTTGAAAGGGTAGAAAACATAGTGGGAAAAGGAGAAAATGCTGGTTTCCAACATTTTTTCCTTTTCACACAATGTTTTCAAAAGTCCTCTTGGCCCACCCGTGTAGTTCATTAGTTAGCACATCATTCTGACTTTAGACCTTGTGGTTTTGAGTTTGATACCCCGTTGTGGCAAACTTTCTTTTCGGAGATTTTTCGCCTGTCACCTCTGATGCATGTTAGAAAAGTAGTCAGTGGCTTTGGAAAGAAAGTTGGGTCAGTACTGGTATGAGAAAGCCAGGAAACACATGGGTGTGTCATTGACTGCCATGATATGACCTGAGCTTTTAAAATGGCGTTACCGCCAATACACACCAAACCAAAAGTCTTCTCCTTTAGGGTTGTGATTGTGTGGTGAAGGGTTAATGACTGCCGATGTCAAGTACATGTATTGCAGTAAAGCCTTACAGAGCACCCACAGCCCTCTTTTTGATACCATCACCACCTTCAGTTCTTGTTTGAGACTTCAGAATTTAAGCATGCACAGAAAACATGACTAAGAAAGTTGAAGGCACTAAAATAAAACATCTCTACAATATGCCTGAAAACCTGCAAAGTTTTCTTTGAAAATTTATTTTGGTTTTACCAGTACGTGGTAAAAAAGGTTTTTCACTACATGTATTTTGCCATAAATGTCAGGAGATTCAAAGAGCTATATCTTGTTACTCCAGGAGTGGAAGAAGGATCAAACCTCGAAATAAAGACATCGACAGCAGTCCTTTGAAAAATCATCAGTCACCAGAGCCAATTCAAGGTAAAGTGTGATTAACTCTTTATTAAACAGTCCTATGTTTTAATGACCCCATAGGAAGAAATCGTCGTGGGGAAAGGAGAAAATGCTGGTAACCAGCATTTCCCCTTTTTCCTACTTTTTTTCTAACCTTTAATGATTAGTTTATACAAAACAGTTTGCCCCATTGTAACATGAAGGGCTATTTATTTAGGGGTAGCCAACTCAAACCCTGGTTTGGCCAGGAAACCAAGAGACTTGCTCAATGATTGACAAAAGTCATTGGGACTAGATTCATTTCTCTCTCAGTGCTAGAAATTGTTTCAACTCTGTGTATATGGGAAAGGGTACTTTTGCAGGGAGAGAGCAGTGCTAGTAAAGAAACTCTAGAAAAGCAAATAAACAAACTAAACAAAATGGAGAAACTGTTATTATGATCATTTTGCATGTGTTACCTTTTTCTGCATATACATGTACATCAAACTTGGTGCATAATTATCTCCAGCAGACTTCTGTTGTCTTGTGCCACTGTTGAAAACAAAGTTGAAAAAACATTTTGGCTACAGGAGAAATTGCTTATAACTCCCTCTACAGGTTGTTATTGTATTATTGAAACTTGGTACAACTGTTAATCAGAAAGTATACATGAGAAAGAATCAATTTTCAGATGTCTGCGCTGAAGTTATTACTGAATGATCTTTCGTTAAAGTTAAAACTTTTTGTATGTAATGCATGATATGTGTGAATATCTGTCTTTTTGGTAAAATGCATGAGTATGGAAATGGAAAAGGTGCCAAGTCACTTTATTGTGACAGTTTTGCTTTTTGGCTCACCTGAGCACGAAGTGCTCAAGGTGAGCTATTGTGATCGGTCAATGTCCGTCGTCCGTCTGTCCATCCGTCCGTCCGTCCGTTCACAATTACAAAAAAAATCTTCTCCTCCTAAACTAACAATCATATTTCAATCAAACTTCACTGAAATGATTCTTAGGTCATGCTCTTTCAAAACACTTCAAAGAATTGAAATCAATGAAGAACTCTGGTTGCCATGGCAACCGAAAGAAAAAACTTTGAAAATCTTCTTGTCCCAAACTGTAAGGGCTAGAGCTTTCATATATGGCATGTAGCATCATCTAGTGGCCCTCTACCAAAATACTTCAAATTATGGCCCTAGTGTGGAAAATGGGCCTATGTTGTGGGGTCTGGGATTTCACATAGAGATAAAGAAGGAAATCTTTAAAAATCTTCTTGTCCCAAACCGTAAGGGCTAGAGCTTTCATATATGGCATGTAGCATCATCTAGTGGCCCTCTACCAAAATACTTCAAATTATGGCCCTGGTGTTAAAAATTGGCCCTATGTTGTGGGTTCTCGGATTTCACATAGAGATAAAGAAGGAAATCTTTAAAAATCTTCTTGTCCCAAACCGTAAGGGCTAGAGCTTTCATATATGGCATGTAGCATCATCTAGTGGCCCTCTACCAAAATACTTCAAATTATGGCCCTGGTGTTAAAAATTGGCCCTATGTTGTGGGTTCTCGGATTTCACATAGAGATAAAGAAGGAAATCTTTAAAAATCTTCTTGTCCCAAACCGTAAGGGCTAGAGCTTTCATATTTGGCATGTAGCATCGTCTAGTGGCCCTCTACCAAAATACTTCAAATTATGGCCCTGGTGTTAAAAATTGGCCCTATGTTGTGGGTTCTCGGATTTCACATAGAGATAAAGAAGGAAATCTTTAAAAATCTTCTTGTCCCAAACCGTAAGGGCTAGAGCTTTCATATTTGGCATGTAGCATCATCTAGTGGCCCTCTACCAAAATACTTCAAATTATGGCCCTAGTGTTGAAAATGGCCCTATGTTGTGGGTTCTCGGATTTCACATAGAGATAAAGAAGGAAATCTTTAAAAATCTTCTTGTCCCAAACCGTAAGGGCTAGAGCTTTCATATATGGCATGTAGCATCATCTAGTGGCCCTCTACCAAAACACTTAAAATTATGGCCCTGGTGTGAAAATTAGCCATATTTTGTTGGTCTTGGATTTCACATAGAGATAAAGAGCGAAATCCTTTAAAACTCTTCTTGTCCCAAACCGTAAGGGCTAGAGCTTTCATATTTGGCATGTAGCATTATGGTGTTGAGTCTTCTTGCAAGTGGTTGTGGGAAAGAGGTTGATCACCATTATATCTTGAAAAGAGTCAACTCAATACTGATCTGCTAAAATATTAATTAATTTCTTGAGCATCTCTGCAACAATTACAGTAAACTTTGCTTATTACTATATTGCTTAATACGATATATTGCTTATAATGACGTTAATCCCTTGGTCCCAACAGGGTCTCTTTTTATAAGAATATACATCAGTTAAAACGATACTCAGATAAAACGATACGATTTCTTCGGTCCCCTGAGTATCATTATAAGTGGAACCCTATTTTGGGCTGTCGCAGATGTCAACCCGTACCAGGTATGTGCCACCATTGGGAAACACTGATTTTTGGACCTACTCATAAAAAAGGTATAATCACAATATTAAGACTGAATATCAAAGCCACATCTGTGAACGATGGGTTATATGCATTTAAATTTCACAAACACATTTTGATAATTTACAATTTATATACACCAATAGTGTTGGATTTGGGTCTTTGTATGGGTAAAACATCTATTAAGCGACCACTCAAGGGACTTCCGAAATTGGTCACTTTAGAAAATGGTCTCTTAATGCAACAAAAACTTATTCAGATTACATGGAGTGGCAACCTTGCTTGCACTCAAATAATACCTTACTTTCCAGAAAAACCTTTGTTGGTAATACTCATTACAGTACTCTCACTAAGACGATTGTAATAAGTACTAACAACATAGGATTTAGCTCAGCATAAAGGCTTTAATCCATGGGGCATTCAATTCCAGCTAGTCTTATATATTTCAACAGAGACATTGGAATTCCTATCGCTTAATAAAAGTGTTGGCTTAATAAACGTAGTTGCTTAGCTAAGCAAGATCAACTGTATTGCCCTTTGACGAATTGGAATTCATGAACAACTCTGGTTTCCATGTCAACTGCTGAAAAAAAAAATCAACCCAAACACAAAGCCTACAACTTAATTGGCAACAGTAGCACTCTACCAAAGTACATCGAATTGTGACCACAGGAAAAAAAAATAAGTGCTTTGTTGTTGGATCCCAGTTTCCGCATACAAATAAAAGATCTTTTAAAATCTTCTTTCATCCAAACATTAACCATAGAACTTTCATATTCAGCATGGACTGGTGGATAGTTATGCTGCCGTAAGAGCGAGCATATAGTCGCCACTTTGTCTGTCTGTCTGTCCGTCCGAAGCTATTTCTCAACAACCACTTGACGGCTCTTGTTTGCTAATAGCATTTACCAAATTTCTTCCTTGGAATCACAAAAAGTCCTTTGTAGTCACAATGTGGGATCAAATATGTAAAGAGTGTATTCTTGGAATCCTCCTGTTCCATATTGTATGGCCCACAACATACATTTGGCATGTGATTCTGTCTGAAAACCCATTATCAGCTCACCTGAGCATAACATACTCATGGTTAGCTTTTATGTATCCTTGAATATGCGTCGCCTAAATTCCACTGTTCATTATATAAACATCATAATTCGAGCATAATCTTGATCCATCACCCAGAATGTTTGTAAGGTTGTGAACATGAACATGACCACACTCAGCAACCACAATTCTGGCTCAGTCATACTCAAAATTTCCCTGGATGTTCATAATGACCTAAGGACAGATCTGATCAAAATGGGGACAAGCTAAAAGCATCAAAATAGGGGATCTTGATGACAATTCCATTGTTTACACTCTAGGGCCTATAATTTCGACTATCATTTTCTTACCTGCTCTGATTGTTGGTATTGTCATATGGATGAATCATTTTCAAAACTAAAACATTCCAGCAAAAAACAAGAGGCAAGTAGCCATAACAATGACAGCTGAGTTGCATTTCAGGTGAGCAATTTAGGACCATCATGGTCCTCTTGTCTTGACTAATAGATTCTAAACTCTTAAAATGATAAGTGTGTATCAGTGTGTTTTTGTGAGCAATGAAGATCAGTACGAGACGACACAGAACATGCAGTCAGATTTTGCATCTTCGCTGTCCAATATTATGTCCAATATTATGAATTTTTTCCCACAAAAAAAAAAAACCTTTGAAATGGCAATGTTTCAGTCACTGGAAGAGTCTGTGTAAGTTAACTTCAATATACATACATTGCATTACTATTCTGTCTCCTTATAAAGAAAACAAAATGTTGCTTGGTTTCTGAAAATTAATGCTTTTCATGTGTTATGACTGGCTCTTATTTCGTGCTTTTCTGTAGTTTTTCGGGAAATAATGGTGGATTATAACTTCCCTTTTTCGACCAACAAAATATATCAATTTGACAACTCAGTGGTACAAAACTACTTAGATTCTTGCACCATGTTTATAAGTTGAAGCACATCAGATCTCTTTCAGACATTGATTAAATCAAATAATCTGAAAAAAAAAAAGTTTTCAAAATGTTCATTAATCCTGTTAAATCCAGCTTTATGAGTTTTGTTGATTTGTTATGTCACTGTGCTACTCATGGAAATATCACCAGTGAAATAAATTTCAATCTTTCAGTGAAAAAAAACCCAGCATATCCTCTGTTTAACCCTTTACCAATTTCGTGTTTTATCATCCCTGAGGAAGACTGAAATTGATGACCAGTATTTTCTGTTTTCCCCATGATGTTTTCTACTCTTTCAAAGATAGATTTCATCAGTCTTGACATGTTTTATACATGGTGTGCAAAGCTTTCAATTCATACCCTCTACAGTAGTTCAGGAGAAACACAGCCGAAATCTCACAACATATGTATAAAGCATGAATAAAGAGATAATAAATGCAGAGCTATCTGAAGATAATATCTGCAGTTTTGCCATTGTTTACTTTTATGTTTTCATTCTTCTGAAATTACAGATGGTAAAAAGCTTGTAGAAAGGTTAGAATCCATTGACATTCAAACATTGCAGAGGTGAGTATTCCATATTTTTGCCGTTTGAATATGCAGTACCCTGAATGACTTTGTTGGCCACTTTATTTCCAAGTGCAGTAGTATGATTTTAGGTGGGATGGGGAGAAAATCATTTTTCTACAAAGAGAGAAAAAAATTCTCAAATTTATATAACCATAAACCTTGGAAAAAACACAAGGCTCCCTCCTTGAAAATCAAGATTATATTATTTTCCGTTGCTGCTCCTGTGAATGCCTACTTGGGAATCAGTGATACAAATAGAGTTACGTAAATTACGGATAACATTTTGTATTGATTATTGAAAGGAAAGTGAATGAACTTGAAAAAAAAGAAGCAGTAGGAAAAATTTGGTGATTATGTGAAAAAAAAAAAAGTATTTCAACTTCCTTTTTCTTTGAATAATAACTTTTATGAACAGGAATCTGGATTTGCAAGTGATCCAATAAAAATCCTTTCCAGCAGAAATATGACTGAGTTTCTTTAAGCTAGGTATACAACTTTATTTGGTGTAGCAATCTATTGTCGTATCTTTAATATGACATTTGGTATTTAGTTAACCATCAACCCTTTACCAAACAAGTCCAGCTTTTAACCACCCTGAAGAAGAATGGTTTTAAAAACTTTGTTGGAATAGGAGAAAATGCTGGTAGCATTTTCTCCTATCCCACTGTATTTTCTACCTTCTCTAAGATAAATTTATCCTTTGAGACATATGCAATTTATCATCTATAAATTCTTTTAGTTTGGAACAGTTTGAAATTTCATTGTTTGGTAAAAAGTTGATACATTTGGCAACTGCAGAAAACAGCATCAGGGAAGCTGAACAATCCAGAGTGTTAATGACCCTGAAAAAGAAAGCTTTTTAAAAACATTGTTGGAAAAGGAGAAAATGCTGGTAAACAGTATTTTCTCCTTTTCCTACAATGTTTTCTATCTTTCCAGAAACAAATTTCAAGTTTTGAGTCACATTTGTTGTGTCTTCTGCAAATGCTTTCCATTTTGGCAAGTCTATAATTCTGGTGTGTGGTGAAGAGTCAAAGGAATATGTAGAATGAAGATCAGATTTCAGGTTCTGTATAGTCTGATCTTGATCCATAAAAAGCTAATAGACCGTGGATTTGCACCAAAAGAATCGTCTAAGAATGTTTTCTTATTTAGGGTCAAGGTCAAAGTAGGCAAGGGTCAGTTTTCCAGTGTGTCATCAACACCAATGCCAGACTCAGAAGAACTAGAGACCCTTGCTGTTTCCATTAACAGTGAATTAGAGACTTTGGATAGAGAGAAAGGACTTCACGGAAGGCTGCAAATTAATGTAAGAACCCTGTACTATTCAAGATGAAACATTTGATGGAAAGAGTTGTTTTCAGGGCATAAAAAAAACATGAAGCCAATGCTTTACCAATACCATTTTTAAACACTGTCAGCTGCTTGGAACTTGTATAGAAAAAGTCGTATTTGAATGCTAACTCTTTACCAAATGGCAAAATTTTATACTTACTGAAATCGAAAGCATTAGCTTGAGGTAAATTAGACTTGACCGAAATAATGGGATCTTCTTTTTGAAAACATTGTGGGAAAAGGATAAAATGCTGGTTACCTGCAATTTCCCACAATTTTTTTCTGAAGCCTTCTTCATCAGAATCCTTAAAACTTTGGATTTTTTAGTATGGTTTAATGGTTTAACCCTTTCGTATGCAATCCCAAGTTTAAATGACACTGAGGAAGAAGACCTCTAAAAACATTTTGGGAAAACGAGAAAATGCTGGTAACTAGCATTTTCTCACTTTTTTTCACAATGTTTTCAACCTTTTCCTAAACCAACCTCATCAGTTAAGCCCCTTTTAAAATAGACTAGTCTAAAATCTGTTCTTTGGTAAAAAGTTAAACACTCTGTCCTTTTCTCTTACCGTTTTCAGACAAATTGGCTATGCAAGCCTTCCTACCATGGGAACTTGTTTTCCTGCAATGTTTATCATGACTAGGACTGTTTCAGGAGTTATTGTGTTTAAGTTTTCTCTTGATATATAATTTTTTTTTTCTCATGTATACAAACATTTTCAAAGTGTATTTAAGATAGTGATAAACATAAAAGAGACTGCAAGGCTCAGGAAATTTGACCAATGTCTCAAGCACAGTTATAAAAAGTTTATTTCAGATAGTGATATTATATTAACCCTTGTCCTGCTGAATAAATGAAACGAAACTTTATAGTAGATAGTAGAAGCCGAAAACTTTCTTCTTTCAAAGGTATTTTTGGAGGAAAGATATCTCCTTATTGGACAGTGTAGATCAAAGATCAGACTGCACGTTCTGTGCAGTCTGATCTTGATCTACGCTGTCCGCCAAAGGTCAGTGGGTCGAAATAAGCAGCCTAAGGGTTAAAAACTCCATGGATGAGGACTTCTTAACCTTAACCCTTTACCATACAATCCTGACTTTTAACTGACTTTTTAACGACCCTGCGAAAGAAGCCTTTTGAAAACATTGTGGTAAAAGGAGAAAATGCTGGTAACCAGCATTTTCTCCTTTTCCCACAATGTTTTCTACCCTTCCCAAAACAAATTTTCATATTTTAGTCACATTTATTTTGTAGTCTGCAAAAGCTTTTGATTTGGACCAGTCTAAAATTTTGTCATTTGGTTAAGAGTGAATAGTGCAATAAATGAGATGGACAACTTCAGTCACTCTTGAAGATACAGATATTGCAATTTCAAATGCTTTCAATTTGGACCAGTCTAAAATTTTGTCGTTTGGTAAAGATTTGATAGTGCAATAATTAGAATAAACAACCTCAGTCACTTTTGAAGATGCAGATATTGTATTGCAGTTTCAGAGCTGTTTTTGTCTGATAGAATATCTGGCAAATAAGCAGACAAGGTAGATCCAAGATCAGACTGCATGTTTTGTGCAGTCTGATCATGATCTACACTGTCCTCATAAGCAATTAAACCCTGGTTCAGTGCTACAAGGGTTAACCCTTTACTAAACATTCCCAGCTTTTCACAACCCTTGGAAAGAAGCCTTTTGAAAACTTTGTGGGAAAAGGAGAAAGTGCTGGTAACCAGCATTTTCTCCTTTTCCATTAATGCTTTATACCCTATAAGAGAGTCCATTTGTACCAATTTTTAATTTGTCATCTGCAGATGTTTTGAATACAAAATAATAAAAAAAAAATTGTCGTTTGGGAAAGGGTGAAGTTGATGATTATAATGTATTCAAAAGTGATTGCTCTGCTCAGGACTAGTCAGATAGTGATATACTGGTATTCAAGGTTCTGCATGGCCTAGGACTCGTTGGTTATCGTATTGTTACTTTCGCTGACCTTTGTGAGTGCTGAGCACAGCTTGAATTTCTGTTGCAGATAATATAAATAAAAATAAGTCTTTAAAAAAAGTGACATCTGATCTTTGATTTACACTGTTCAATATTTTTTTATATTCTCACTAGATTAGCCTTGAAATTTCTATGCTTCTGTCTGTTTTCCATCATTTGAACTATCCATTTCATTACTTTTGGACATCTTTTGATTAAGAAATGAGTCAATAATTTTGCAGGTTGTGATAACAATTGGGGAAGATAACCTGAGCAATGTCGTAAAGGTTGGGCTGATCAAGTCTTACAAAGCTGTAGATGAAGGTCATACAGCTGTAGAGGAAGAGGCTAATGATGAAGATGACCTTGGCTTTACTAATGACGATACAGGAGAGGAAGACACTGTTCCTGATGATACAGGTTCTGAAGATGTAACCACTAAAATGGAGGTTGACGATCCAGAGTATGAACCTGCTCGTGTTATCAAGAAATTGAAACCTGTTATGCCTCCCACTCTAGCCCAGAAGATGGATACACACTTAAAGAGAAGATCTAAAAAGAAACAGAAATCTAGGAAAGAAAGAATGAAACTGCCTTGTGAGCACTGTGGAATAGAAATAACTGGTGCATGTAACTTGAAATCTCATATTCAATACATGCACTTGAACATCAGAAATGCAGAATGCAAGATTTGTGGTAAAAAGTTTTGGTCTAATGGCAAATTGAATATTCATATGTTAGATGTACACACAAGACAGTGTCATAAGTGTAAAGAATATGTTGTAGAAAGTGAACCATGGAAAGAAGGTATGAACAACCGTATGGTAAGAATGGTGCGTTGTAAATGTGGGGAAGATGTCCCTGTGTTTACTGCTCTGGGAAGGAAGATAACTGGGGATGATGAAGCAGATGTGACAGAAAGGCCAAAAAAGAAAAGACAGAGGGGAACTAAGTATGCTTGTGGTGAATGCGGAAAAATCTTTTCACAAAAAGACAAATGTGAAAAACATGCTAGATGTCACATGGAGATAACTGATTATATATGTGATCATTGTGGAGTATCGTTTAAATATCAAGCATCATTAAAAAAGCACTTGCAAAACGAGCATGGAATTATGCATCACATCTGCGAAATCTGTGGAAAATCGTACTCCAATAAAGATTCTCTTCGAGTTCATATTGCAAAAACTCACAACAGTGTAAAGTTAGATGATGACTATGACATTGAAAAAGGTGTGGCTATGACAGTAGCTAGAGCTGAAATGATACTGGATACAAATGCAGACGGGATTGTTCAGGTTGAAAATGGTGAACTTGACATAACAAACCTTGAGGAAATTGTAGCTTCTTAACCTTTTACCACACATCCCGAATTTTATTATGACCCCAAAGGAAAAGGACTTTGAAAACATTGTGGGAAAAGGAGAGAATGTTGGTAACCAGCATTTTCTCCTTTTCCCACAATGTTTTCTACATTTTCAAAGAAAAATTCTCTAAGTTTTGCAACATTTATTTTGTCGTCTGCAGTTGCTTTCAATTTGGACCAGTCTAAAATTTTATTGTTCGGTAAAGAGTTAAGCTAGCATTGAACAGGCTTTTTTTAAGCCTATGTGAACTTACTGCGAATTACTCAGGGAAAAAACATTTACTGGAACAAAAAATAACATATCTTTAACAGTACAAGAAAAGGATAAGTTGCTCTTTACAAGTGAATGTACTTTTCCTACAAAGTTGCCGAAGGTTCTCAACTGCATGGGAATAGAACATCTTAATATGTGCACAGTTACTGAGTTATCTCTTTTTACCTGACACAATTTTATACTTTTCCAAATTGAAAGCATTTACTGGCTTCAAAATTAATATGCCTCAGATCATTGAATATGTCTATTAAAGTATTAAAAGCATTTGGGAAAACAGAGGAAATTTTGGTTACCATAATATTTTCAATGACTTTCTTCTGCAGAGTCATGAAAAATGGGATTTATTTGGTAAAGGAAGAATTAGAGATGCTGACTTTGGTTCTTTTTTTGACTATGCATATGGTTGGATTAATGGTTAAATTTTCTTTAAAGTTTGAGAGCTGCAAAGGCTATCATTATGGTTAGTCTTGACTATTAGAAAACGTTGCAAATTTGTCATTCACTGCTTTTATCACCCATATTTTGTACACAATAACCTCATTTTTAATTTTCATTTTCTTAAAATAACAATAGTAAACAAAACGGGTGTTCAAATGCATTTGAAACCTTTTAAAAGTATGGAAATCATTGTGAAGATGACAATTTGTTATTGTACAGTCAGTCTTAAGTGTTAGTTGCTGGCAGTGAAATTGATTTCAAACTAGGTTAAATGCTGCCAGGTTACTCTATCGTTTGTTTTCTTTTTGCCTGATTTTGAAATTCATTTTGCTTCCATCAACTTACACTTGGACTGAACACACAATAACAGATTATCATCTTCACAGTATTTTCCATACTTTTAAAGGGTATGATTTAAATTAAAATGCATTTTAACACCTGCATAAACATTTTTTTTGCCGCTATTGGGCACTTAAGTTGGAATCCAGTGTGAGACCTGCGTGATATATTTGGTATTGTGAGCAGTGCAGTCATAGAAAACATCTTGTTTTATTGAGAATACATCCAAGGACCTCTGTTCTGTTGCTGAAATACCCAAGACTTGAAGTGTCTGAATGTATGAGGAGTGTCCAAATATGAATGCATCTAAGCACCTAAAATTTGATTCTTCATAGGTTTCACTGAAATTTTTATTTTGTTCTCTCGTAGTATTCACCTCCAACACATATACAAAGTTTCAGTCTTCGGATCCAATCATTTAAGGCATTTTCATAGTATTTTTTTGGTATACTATGAAGACACTGGAATTCATTTTCTGTCAATTCTGTTTCAACGTGTGTAAACCATTAGTTTCTGTCAGTGTCTTTTGTATGAGGTGCAAGACTTTCTGAAGCAGGAAAAAGTCATGCTCCCCCACCCTTCATATTCACCTGACCTTGCCCCTTGTGTCTTCTTTTTGTTTCCAAAGCTAAAAAATACCTTTCAGGTCAAAAATTTGTTCAACTCAAACACCTCGGTTCTGCAGTATTCCAATGTCTTCATACTATATCTGAAAAAGACTATGAAAATGCCTTATCTGAAAAAGACTATAAAAATGCCTTCAAAGATTGGATCTGGAGACTGAAATTTTGTATATCTGTTGAAGGTGAATGCTTTGAGGAAACAAAATAAAAATTTCTGTGAAACCTGTAAAGAATCAAATTTTAGGTGCTTAGATGCATTCATATTTGAACACTTCTCGTAAACTGTTTCCCTGACTGCTTACAACAGCTGAAACAGCACTTTTTGTTGCATCAGATGAAATTTCCAGCTTCTCATCATCTGTGTTCCAAAAGTTCTTGTTCCACTTTGTTCCTGGATTATATATCTCGAGATTGTCTAGGTTTCTATTTTAGTCTTGGGGTCACTTGTTTCATTTTTAGCTCCACTGGCCAAAGGATAGTGAGCTTACATCATGGCCCTGTGTCCATCATTCACCTGTGTGTGCATGCTTTAACTTTTACTTCAAACATCTTTTCAGAAACTATCCACCCAATTTTGAACAAACTTCTCAGAAATGATCCTGCCATGGTCCTCTTCAAAATTTATTGAAAGATTTTCATTCCTGTAAAAACTCTGGTTGCCATGGCAACAGAACAAAATAAAAAATGAAAATCTTTAAAATCTTCTTGCCCAAAACCATCATGCTTCAGACTACCAAATTTGGCATGTAGTTTCATCTAATGGACCTCTAACAAGTGTTTTCAAATTATAACCCGGGGTCAAAATTGGCCCCACCCAGGGGGTCACAAGTTTTACATGGCCTTTTATAGTGGAAACTTTAACAAAACTTCTGGTTTTAAATCATAAGGCCTAGGGTTGCCAAATTTTGCATATAGCTTTATTTAGTAGGCCTCTACCAAGAATGCCAAAATTATCGCCCTGGGGTCAAATTTGGTCCCGCCCCGGGGGTCACAAGTTTTACATGAGCTTTTAGAGTGAAAACTTTCAAAATCTTCTCGCTTCTAACCATAAGACCCAGGGCTACCAAATTTTGCATGTATATCTTTCTAATATACCTGTACCAAGATTGTTCAAAATATAGCCCTGGGGTATAAATTGGTCCTGCCCCACAAGTCACAAGTTTTAAATAGGCTTATATAGCGAAAACTGTCAAGATCTTCTTATTCCTTATCTTGAGATACAGCTGGAATATTTTGTGAGTGTTATCATCTTGCAGGACATTTCCAAAATTGTTCAAATTTAAGCCATTGTGTCAAAATTGGCCCCACCCTATGGGTCAGTAGTTCAACATGTGCTTATAGAGTGAAAATTCTGAAAATCTTCTTACTCCTAACTATAAATCCTTGGGCTACCAAATTTGGATCACTTCTTATTAACCCTTTACTGCACAATGACGCCTTTTGACGCCCCTGGAAAAAAAGCCTTTTGAAAACATTGTGGGAAAAGGAGAAAATGCTGGTAACCAGCATTTTCTCCTTTTCCCACAATGTTTTCTACCCTATCAAAGAAAAGTTGCACCATTTGAGCCACACTGAAATTGTCGTCTGCAAATGCTTTCAATTTGGACAAGGCTATAATTTTGTCGTCTGGTAAAGGGTTAATAATTTAGCCATGGGATCTAAATTATACCATCCTCAGGGGTCTCATATTTTAACCCTTTCCCAAACAAGCCCTGGTTTTCACGTGTCTGCAGTACAAGTCTTTTGAAAACACTGTGGGAAAAGGAGAAATTGCTCATAACGAGCAATTTCTTCTTTTCCCACGGTGTTTTCTACCGTTTTGGAGAACTTTGTCATTTTCATCAGATTTAAAATTGTCGTCTGTAAACTCTTTCAATTTGGACCAGTCTAAAATTCATCTTTTGGGAAAGGGTTAAAGGGGCTTTATGTTGAGGAAGCTTTGAAAACATATAACCTTACATCCTAGACCTGTATTATTTGGCACATGGCTTTATCTTGTGGATCTCTATCAGGATTCAAGTAATAATAACTCTGTGGTCAAGAATGGGGTTGCCCTGGGGTCACAACTTTCACATGGGCTTTTTGTAGAGATAACTTTGTAAGTCCTCTTGTTTGAAACCATCTGGCCTAGAATTCTGTTGTTTGGTATGTATGGACTGGTTTGTACTATCAGCCAGTGGAGCGATACAGGGCCATCATGGCCTTCTTGTAAATGCTCCAAGCCAATTTTAATTTTACATTAGAGACTTACTCTGTGAAAGGGGGTGTTTAATGCATCTGCATGTTGTATGCAGGCTGACCTGGATAAAAACTTCTTGCTATTAGTCAGTTTGCTGTTTGTCAAAGACCATTCTCAAAGACTCTTTACAGATTTACGATTGGATGCAAATTACATGTAGATGTATGGCACATTTATTTACAATGCAACAGAGTGTAACAGGGCCTTACTATCAGGAGGTAATTACCTCAACATCATTTGATCTTTTTTTTTTTTCCATAACTCTTTACCAAACGACAAAATTTCAGACTGGTCCAAATTGAAAGCATTTGCAGACAACAATATTAATGCGACTCAAAATTTGTTTTGGGAAGGGTAGAAAACATTGTGGGAAAAGGAGAAAATACTGGTTACCAGCATTTTCTCCTTTTCCCACAATGTTTTCAAAAGACTTCTTTCTCAGGGTCATTTAAACCTGTGATTGTGTTGTAAAGGGTTATCCCACCATTACATCTTAATCTTGAAAGTAAATCTTATGAAAATGTTCATTAACCTTTTGCCACACAGCACAATTTTAGACTTGTGCATAGATCTAATGCAAGAATTTGCTGGAGACAAGTCAAATGTTTTTCAAATGAAAGTATTTGTCCTTGAATGGGTGGAAAACATTGTGTGAAAGAGAGAAAATGTGGGTTACCAGCAATTTCTCCTTTTCCAGCAATGTTTTCATAAAGCTTCTTCCTCTGGGTCATTAAAACTCGAGATTGTGTGGTATAGGGTTAAACCCCGCATCCAATTTGCAGAATTTTTAGGTTTACCATAACTACATCTACCGTATGTGTAAGGTTGCTATAAATATGTACATTTGATGTTCTTGTAAAAATTTGAATGTACGTTTCTCTTTTACATTTTATCATAAAATGTGTTAAGCAACTGAAGTTAATTTTTACTTTCTTCTACAGTCTTTTGTCTTTGTTTGGGAGCCCCGATACATGAGCCTCATTTGAGCTCTAGGCTTTCAATGTAGGGTTGATAGTTCAATTCCGTGGATTGTCCAAAAAGTTTCCCTTTGCTACAAAAGATTGTATTTCCGATAGATATTTTGCCTATACTGATGTGAAAAAGGCAGCCAGTGGCTTGGAAAAAACATACTGTTGTTTTTAGCTCACCTTAGCACAACGTGCTAAAGGTGAGCTATTGTGATCGCCCTATGTCCGGCGTCCATCAACAATTTCTTTAAACATCTTCTTCTCCTAAACCACTGGGCCAATCTTGATGAAACTTGGCAGGGATGTTCCTTGGGTGAAGCTCTACCAAAATTGTTCAAAGAATTGAATTCCACCCACAACTCTCGTTGCCATGGCAACAAAAAGGAAAAAAAAAGCAAAATCTTTGAAAATCTTCTTCTCTGAAACTAGAAGGCGCAGAAGTTTGATATTTGGTATGTAGCATCTCCTAGTGGACCTTTACCAAGTTTGTTCATTTGATGCCCCTGGGGTCAAAACTGGCCCCGCCCCAGGGGTCACAAGTTTGAGCATAGTCACAAAGAAGGAAAACTTTAAAAATCTTCTTCTCTAAAAGTTGAAGGCGTAGAGCTTTGATATTTGGCATGTAGCATCTCAGAGTGGACCTCTACCAAGTTTGTTCCTATGATGCCCCTGGGGTCAAAACTGGCCCCGCCCCGGGGGTCACAATTTCCAACATAGGAACAAAGAAGGAAAACTTTAAAAATCTTCTTCTGTAAAACTAGAAGGCATAGAGCTTTGATATTTGGCATGAAGCATCTTCTAGTGGACCTCTACCAAGTTTGTTCATATGATGCCCTTGGGGTCAAAACTGGCCCTGCCCCCGGGGTCACAAGTTCGAACAGAGGAACAAAGAGGGGAAACTTTAAAAATCATCTTCTCTGAAACTGGAAAGCGTAGAGCTTTGATATTTGGTATGTAGCATTGCCTAGTGGACCTCTACCAAGTTTTTTCATATGATGTCCCTGGGGTCAAAACTGGCCCCGCCCTGGGGGTCACAATTTCCAACATAGGAACAAAGAAGGAAAACTTTAAAAATCTTCTTCTCTGAAACTTGAAGGCGTAGAGCTTTGATATTTGGCATGTAGCATCTCCTAGTGGACCTCTACAAAGTTTGTTTATGTGATGCCCCTGGGGTCAAAACTGGCCCCGCCCCGGGGGTCACAATTTCCAACATAGGAACAAAGAAGGAAAACTTTAAGAATCATCTTCTCTAAAACTAGAAGGCATAGAGCTTTGATATTTGGCATGAAGCATCTCCTAGTGGACCTCTACCAAATTTGTTCATATGATGCCCTTGGGGTCAAAACTAGCCCTGCCCCGGGGGTCACAAGTTCGAACATAGGAACAAAGAGGTAAAACTTTAAAAATCATCTTCTCTGAAACTGGAAGGTGTAGAGCTTTGATATTTGGTATGTAGCATCGCCTAGTGGACCTCTACCAAGTTTGTTCCTATGATGCCCCTGGGGTCAAAACTGGCCCCGCCCCAGGGGTCACAATTTCCAACATAGGAACAAAGAAGGAAAACTTTAAAAATTTTCTTCTCTGAAACAGGAAGGCATGGAGCTTTGATATTTGGTATGTAGCATCTTCTAGTGGATCTCTACCAAGTTTGTGCATATGATGCCCTTGGGGCAAAAGTTGGCCCTGCCCCGGGGGTCACAAGTTCGAATATAGGAACAGAGGAGGAAAACTTTAACAATCATCTTCTCTGAAACTGGAAAGCGTAGAGCTTTGATATTTGGTATGTAGCATCGCCTAGTGGACCTCTACTAAGTTTGTTCATATGATGCCCTTGGGGTTAAAACTGGCCCTGCCCCGGGGGTCACAAGTTCAAACATAGGAAGAAAGAAGGAAAACTTTGTTTTTTCTCTTAAATGGGAAGGCATAGAGCTTTGATATTTGGTATGTAGCATCTCCTAGTTGACTTCTACCAAGTTTGTTCCAAGGATGCTGCTTGGGTCAAAACTGGCCCAGCCCCTGGGGTCACAAGTTCGAACATGGGAACAAAGAAGGAAAACTTTAAAATTCTTCTTTTCTGAAACCAAAAGGTGTGGAGCTTTGATATTTGGTATGTTGCATCTCAGAGTGGACCTCTACCAAGTTTGTTCATATGATGCCCCTGGGTCAAAACTGGCCCCGCCCCGGGGGTCACAAGTTCGAAGATAGGAACAAAGAAGGAAAACTTTAAATTTCTTTTTCTCTTAAACGGGAAGGTGTAGAGCTTTGATATTTGGTATGTAGTGATTCTCTTCTAAGTTTGTTTGCACATCTAAGCGCAACAAGTTCATTGAGTTCAAAATTGGGTCATCTTGGGTCATAAACTAGGTCACTAGGTCAAATTAAAGAAATACCTTGTTGGCACTCTAGAGGCCACATTATTTGCTCAATTGCCTTGAAAATTAGTTAGAAAGTTTGTCTTAAAAAGTCTCACATAAGATTAATTTGGGTCAGCTTGGGTCATAAACTAGTTCACTGGGTCAAATTAAAGAAATACCTTGTTTGCACTCTGGAGGCCACATTTATTGCTCAAATGACCTGAAATTTGGCCAGAATGTTTGTCTTGATGAAATATCAGATGAGTTTGGATTTGGGTCACCTGGAACCATAAACTAGGTCACTAGGTCAAAATAAAGAAATACCTTGTGGGCACTATAGAGGCCACATTCTTTGCTTAATTGCCTTGAAAATTGGTCAGAATGTTTGTCTTTGTAAAATCTCACTTGAGTCTGAATTTGGGTCAACTGGGGTCATAAACTAGGTCACTTGGTCAAATTAAAGAAATAGCTAGTGGGCACTCTAGAGGCCACATTTATTATTTATTTGATTTGAAAATTGGTTAAAATGTTTCTTTTGATATAGTCAAAGACCAGTTCAGATTTGGGTCACCTGGGGTCATAATCTAGGTCACTAGGTCAATTTAAAGAAATGTCTTTAGGGCACTCGAGGCCACATTTTTTGCTCACTTGACTTGAAAATTGGTCAGAATGTTTGTCTTCATGAAATATGAGTTTGAAATTGGGTCACCTGCGGTCAAAACCTGGGTCACATGGTCAAATTAAAGAAAAACCTTTAAGGCACTCTACTAAGGTGAGCGGCCCAGGGCCATCATGGCCCTCTTGTTTTCTTCCCCCAATATCTACCATGTCATGATGAACATATATTGGGAAAGTGACGGACACACAATTGTTTAGGGGGTTATGATCTCACAGGATTCAGAGACATCAAGGTATAACTGAACATTATTTGACGTGCAACGCACGGAAAGGGGCCTTTGGACATATGCGTAAAAGTGTGTCATCTCAGATCAGCCTGTGCAGTCTGTGACTAATCCGAGGCGACACTTCCCATTTTTGTGCGATTTTCTGTTTCACGAAAGTCTATTGTATGAAAAAACCTTTTGTAGTCATAAAGTGCCGTCTCGGATTAGCCTGCGCAGACTTTGCAGGCTAATCCGGGACAACACTTTACGCAAATGTCCGAAGGTCTCATTTTGCATGTTGCGGCCCATTTTGTCTCTAATGACAACACGTTGAATGTAAAATTGTGCAATATTTTAGACTACCTTCTTACTTCTCTAGGGGGTAATATATGCCAAGCGATCAACCTGGAAAGTATACCTTTGTGTGTGCATGTAACCTTTTCATTGCCTAAAGATCCAAGATTAGGCTGCAAGGCTTTTATTCTTGTATGGACATGGCAACCTTCAGCATCAATAAACCTCTCACTCCTTTCCCTCTATCTCTCTCACTGATCAAATGAACAACACAAGCGCAAAGACAACAATCTCTGTCAAACTGAAACTTTTACAAGTTTATTATTTTTTCAGCTTGTCTTTAATTACAAATACAAATTTTTACTATTTTATTTTACAAAAAGAGCACCCCATATGGGTGCCAATGCTCGGCTGCAGTTGCTTTTAGTGAAAATTTTAAGTTGAAACTGGGGCCTAGCTGTGTCAAAAATATTTTGATGGTTACCTGCCCCTATTGTATAGACTGCATTTTTTGATAATTAAAAACTAGTCAAAGTTTTAAGTAAACATATTCAGTAATGACAGATATTACCAAATATCAAAATTTTGCAAAAGGAAGACAAAGACACCAGAGCTATGACAATACCACTATGTTTTCTTCAAAAACAGCAAAGCTAAAATCAACTAGAAATAACTGTTTTAAGTGTGATTGTATAACTGAAGGTCTACATGTTTTTGGAACAAAAACTATCTTGGTATCTTGCAAGTTGTTCCTTTTTAGCTGTTTACCGGGCAAAATTTTACACTGGTCCAAATTGGGAGCAAATATGAGTACATCCAACAAAGGAAATGTTGCTTAATCAAAAATTTTGTTTGTGAAGGGATAGAAAACATTGTGGGAAAAAGACAAAATATTTCTTTCCCAACATGCTCTCTACAGGACTCTTACTTCTCTGGTTGTTAAAATACAGGGCTGTGTGATAAAGTGTTAACTCATACCATACCATCCTGCATTAAAGGACCCTGAGAAAAAAATGCTGGTAACCAGCATTTTCTCTGTTACTTGGTGTTTTTGCCTCTTTTAAAGACAAATCCAATCATTTTTGGTAAATTTGTCAACAAGTGCTCTCATTTTGGACAAGTCCACAATTTCATCGTATGACTTGGAGTTAAATTGATTTGTTACAATAAAGAAGAGAACCATGTTGGTTTTAATGAGCAAGTGAGCTTTTAACTCTTCACCAAACGACAGAAATGTAGACTTGTCCAAACTGAAAGAATTTACAGAGGATTAACATGCACTGACAATTGGATCTTTATCTGTCACAAGCCTGTGATCCATGCAACATTTTGTTGAGAAAATAAACCAATTGCAATTGTGTTTTCACCTGAACACCATAGAATGCAAGAGAAAACTACCAGTTGTTCATGCTAAATGTCAACAGATCCTGAAATACAAACAGTTTCTGGAAAAGAAATTTCAAGGTTGTGAAAACACATTTTTCAATGGCATAAATCATTAACATTTGAAGAGAAAAATGAACAAAAAATTGCTACATGTTAGATCAAACATAATCAAATGATCGTAATCTTAACATAAAATTCTTCAAAGTCTGCAAGACTAACCATATGAAAGTAAAGTATAATATAAGTATTTACAATAAGGAAAAGATATGAATTACATGTATTTCAACTTGAGTAGAAAGAAAACCAAGGTATTTCTCTTTGACTCTTACATCAGTTAATCCTTTACCACACAATCCTGACTTTTTACGACCCTGAGGAAGAAACCTTTTGAAAACACTGTGGGGAAAGGAGAAAATGGTGGTAACCAGAATTTTTTCCTTTTCCCACAATGTTTTTTTACCATTTTACAATCAAAAAGCATAATTCAAGCCACATCTAAGTTGTTGTCTGCAAATGCTTTCAATTTGGATAACTCCAAATTCTTGTCATGTGGTAAAGAGTAATAATAGCAGCCATGTTCATCTTGGCTGAACTCTATCAAGAGATCAAAAAGGAGTTCACTGAAGGATCATTCCTGCCAATTTGCTTTTAAATAGCAGAGCTAAAAACTGATATTGGATGAGATACAATCTCAAAATAGAAAATGTCTAATCTATTGGCAGGTGAACTTACTGTTATGCAGACAGTGTAGATTCACATCAGACTACACTATATTTGCAGTGCAATCGTGAATCTAAACAAAAGCTTTTTTTTTGTCACCTAAGTGCCAAGGTTGAACACAAGGATAAGAAAAAATTTTATTGTTCTATGGGTAAACAGTATACATGTATTTGTTTGGACATAGGAAATCAGTATTTGTAAAATGATCATATCTCTGTCTGAAGGCCTACATAGAGGATCTTTACATGAGTGTTTGTTTTATCATTTTTATCACAGGAGTTGACTAAAATTATCTGATGCATGCCTTGGAGAGCTTCATATACATTTTAGTCAAAAAGTTTCATAAAAATGGTAATACATAAACACGAATGTAGGATTCTATTTCTCACATAAAACAAATGACAAGACAAAAAATTATCCTGCATCATTACCTTAGCCCATATATCATTCTTGGGTCCATATTTCCAGATGTAGTTTGGTTTGAAATATGTACATACAGAAGAAGATGGTTCTGTAACGTTTACATCAGAAATAGCATAAAACAATTTATGGAGGGAGAAAATTGAAATAGTTTCACAATTTGTTGACTTTAATTAACTTGCGCTGTATTTCTTGTTGTTATTAAACATGAAAATCACAACATTTTCAACACATATACATCTTAGCGACAACTACATCATTTTCCCGCCAAATGGTAAAGTAGTGCAAATTACAACACATGCTGTGGTTGGTTTCCCCGGCTTCACATGCTTATAACGACAAAAATAATTTTAGCTGGGACCCAAAAAATGATAATACACTAGTGCATTATCACAAGTAAGTCATGGCTTTAATATACTGCTGGAGGAGGAGTTATGTGATAAATGATATTCTCCCTGTATCTTGCAAGTTGTTTCTTTACAAATAATTTCAAACACAAAAACACAGACACAGGCTAGTACAATGATAGCTGTTTCATCATTTACAATCCCATGTTTTAGGAATGCTTGGAAAGACGGCTTCTGAAAACAATATGGGAAAAGCAGAAAATATTTCTTTCCCTGTAAGAGATCTTTGGCTGATTTGTACCTATCTTAGATTTATCATCAACAGATGCTGTCAATTTGGAAGTTTAAACAATTTTTGTATGGTGAAGGATTGAAATAATTAATAATCCAAATGGTGTCAGGAGCAAATGATTTTTTCCCCCCCGCAGCCCTGAAGATTATGTAGAACAAGATCAAACTCTCTATTCTGTGCAGTCTGGTCTTGGACTTATGCTGGTTATATCTTGCAGGGAGTTGTGACAAAACTGAAAAAAAAAAAAAAAATTGTAACAGTTCTTTTGTAATGTGGATTTAACTTGAAAAGTGATTATGAACACTTCACCTAATGCAATGCAAAGTTTTGGCAGAAAACTTCAATGTAACCCTCGCAATCCATAATTGTATTTTTCATTATCTCGTGCCCAGCAAAATCTGACTACCTTTGACCCTCTACTAAAGGCCAAAATTTTAGACTGGTCCACATTGAAAGTAATTGCAGATGGCACATTAAATGTGGCCCAAAAGATGGTATTTGTCTTTGAAGGAGTAGAAAACATTGTTGGAAAAGGAGAAAATGCTGGTTATCAGCATTTTCTCCTTTCCCCACAAATGTTTTTAACAGACTTGTACCTCAAGGTTGTTTTAATGCAGATTGTCTGGTAAAGAGTTAAAGTAACTCATAAATCTATTGAGAGTCTGCACAGTGTGAGTTATGAGGTTACAATTTCTTCAAGGTTCATATCAAGGTCATTGGCAGTCTGAATAATATCCTCTTGATTTGTATCCAGTGTCATTTCAGCTCTCGCTATGGTCTTAGCTATATCTCTTTCAATGTCATAGTCATCATCTAACCTTACACTGTTGTGAATTTTTGCAATATGAACTCGAAGAGAATCTTTATTGGAGAATGATTTTCCACAGATTTCACAGATGTGATGCATAACCCCATGCTCATTTTGCAAGTGCTTTCTTAATGATGCTTGATATTTGAATGACACTCCACAATGATCGCATATATATTCAGTTGCCTCTAGATGGCATTTAGCATGTTTTTCACAATTTTGTTTTCGTGAAAAGATTTTTCCGCATTCACCACAAGCATACTTGGTTCCCCTGTCTTTTTTCTTTTTCGGCCTGCCTATCGTATCTGCTTCATCCTCCCCAGTTATCTTCCTTCCCATGGATGTAAACACAGGGACATCTTCCCCACATTTACAACGCACCATTCTTACCATACGGTTGTTCATTCCATCTTTCCATGGTTCACTTTCAACAACATACTCTTTACAACTATGACACTGTCTTGTGTGTACATCTAACATATGAATATTCACTTTGCCATTAGACCAAAACTTTTTACCACAAATCTTGCATTCTGCTTTTCTGATGTTCAAATGCATGTACTGAATATGAGCTTTCAAGCTGGTGGCACCAGTCAGCTCTAAACCACAGTGCTCGCATCGTAATTTCATGCTTTCTTTCTTAGATCTATATTTCCCTCTTGATTTTCTCTTTAAGTGACTTTTCATCCTCTGAGCTAGAGTAGGAGGCATAACAGGTTTCAATTTCTTAATACCACGAGCAGGTTCATACTCTGGATCGTCAACCTCCATTTTAGTGGTTACAACATCATCAGAACCTGTATCATCAGGAACGGTGTCTTCCTCTCCTGTATCGTCATTAGTAAAACCAAGGTCATCTTCATCATGAGACTCTTCCCAGCTATGACCTTCCTCTAAGGCTTGGTAGGGCTTGATCAGTCCAACCTTTACAACATTGCTCAAGTTATCTTCCCCAATCGTTATCACAACCTGAAAAATCATTGAGTTATCTCTTAACCCAAACATGTTCAAGTAAATGAAATGCGTTTTCAATGTAGGAAAAAAAGACAAATACATGTATCACAAGGCTCAATCTAATGAGTATATAAAATATATCTGACAGTGTAGATCCAAGATCAGGGTCCATAATTGCCAACCATTCTTATCTCTTTACCAAACAACAAAATTCTAGAATTGTCCAAATTCAAAGCATTTGCAGATGACAAAAATTCAACTTTGGTACAAATGAGCTTAAGCTCTCTGATAGAGTAGCAAATATTTTGGGAAAAGGAGAAAATGCTGGTTACCAGTATTTTCTCCTTTTCCCACAATGTTTTCAAAAGCCTTCCTTACCAGGGATTTGAAAACCAGGGATTGTTTAGTAAAAGGTTAATCTTACTCTCAAGAATTTCCTACATTTGAAAGTTAACCCTTCACTAAACAATTCCAGGTTTTCACAACCCTGGAAAAAAAGCCTTTTGAAAACAGTGGGAATAAGAACAAATACTGGTAACCATCTTTTTCTCCTTGTCCCACAATGTTTTCTACTCTGTCAAGGACAAATTCTACCATTTGGGCTGTCTTCAATTTGTCGTCTGTAAATGTTTTCAATTTAGACAAGTCCTAAATATTGTCATTTGGGAAAGGGTTAACGCTACTTTTGATTGGTTAAACCACGGTCTAGCAAATCAGAAGTATGAGAGGTCAGGAAAATGTCTTGACCTCCTACCTCCTTCCCATACTTCAATAAATACATCGTTTTTTTGCAGATGCTTTCACTCGGTACCAAACGACAAAAATTTGGGGTCATATTAAATTGAAAGTGTTTGCAGGCAACAAAAGTGGCTGGAATTATGGGATTTTCCTTGAAAAGGGTCAAATTATCGTGGAAAAAGCAGAAAATGCTGGTTACCAGTATTTTCTCCTTTTTCCAATGTTTCAAAAGGTTTTTTTCTCAGGGTCATTAGAACTCAGGATTGTTTGGTAATGGGTTAAACTTGTGTAGTTTCAGTCTGAGCTTAAAGCCCCAATAAAGTCCAAAATTAGAATTTTTTTACGCTTGAAAAAAGGCACGAATCTGTTAGATTTACTCTTATTTTGTCGCCAAGGGGATAGGGGCGTTCATTGCAGCATCGGTTCATGTCACAGAACCATACAAAAAATCCTATTTTTTTTTATCAATTCTCCCAAGTGACGTTGCCACGCACTATTCGGAATCATTCCGGCGTCCTATTTGTAGACACCATGTGACCGATGACGTATTACACAGACGATGTGCTTTCTGTCCTTAGAAAACGTTGCGAAACTTCGGTAAGTCTTTAATTTTCGTTAAATTACCTTCGCTCATCGTATCTAATTTATTTGTATGCATTTGATTGGTAAATCGGAGTTGTGTTATATTTATTTCGATCATGATATGCCTATTTCTTCTTGTCAAGAGTCGTCCAAACATCGAATGACATCTCGGCCTATAACACTTTCGGCCTATTACAATTTCGACTAGTAAGAAATTCGGCGCATACAAAATCGAATGTCTACACAGGGTATAAAGGTTTGTAATATGAGCCATGGAGAATAAGTCAAACAAAATGTGGACGGTTTATAACGAAGATCAGACTTTACATTATGTGCGATCTGATCTTGATCTTCGTAGGTAATGAAAAAGTTAAGAACTTTGTGGGTTTTTTTTTTTTTTTTTGGTCTGTAATTACTAGCGAATTTTGACCTGAGTTTAGCATCAGGTGGTAGACGTTTTATATCAAAGGTCAGACCTCTTACTAGGTGCAATCTGATCTCGATCTATGCTGTCAACAAAGGATATTTCTCAACTTTCAAGAGTTTAGTAAAACACATTGCTTATAGTTATTTTTACTGCTAGTTTTTGAAGACAGAGTTGATGTTACTTCATCAGTCAAGTTATTGCATGCAGATGAACCATACTTTTCAAAATTATAGATACATATTCCAAAGCTGATAAATACATGTACTTCAAGTTGTTGGAGTGCAAGACAATTGAAGACAAATGTAGAAGTTTACTAGTACTCAAGTAATATTTATCTACCACATTGTGATTAAGAAAAATATTTTTTTATGTCATTTTTTACTGATCTCTTTTCTTTCCAATCTAAAAACAGTGTATCTTTTTAGGGTGTGATACAGAGAGACCAAGATGTTTGTTAACCGACAAATAGATATCCCAGTCTGGTGTTATTATATCTCTGCTGTACGACGATTTTTTTTTTTCACAGAATTTAGCACAGTCCATGTCAACAGGTATTTGAATGATATTTAGATCTACATCTATTACACATTAATGTTAGAACTTTGAAGTCTATTATATTTTAAGCTTAGAAAGGATCAGCTGCTGAAGGGCTGATTGATCAAATACAACTTTTTTACACCCTTGCCATAAATTTTTGAAAGGAGCAATTGTTTGCTACAAGCAACTGCTCCTTTCTCACATTTCTCCATTTAGTTGATTTTTTTTTTGTGAATATTCCCCAGTTGTCGGTTGTTTAATGCCATTTTCAACATTATTTCAGTTTTATCGCGGCAGCCAGTGCACCTGTCCATGCTTATCAAGAGTTTGTTTCCAGTACTTTGCATAATATCCCACTGGCTGCTTTTCCACGTAATCATTGTCAATACACTGATTAGCATTGAGAGGGGAATGTATCCTGTTGCAATGACTATCATCAATCCTTGGAAAGAAATTGGCTGAGCTAGGGATTTGAAGCAGCAATCCCCCAATCTCAAGTCCTTTATGCGACTAGCTGCACCACTTGGGCTCTGCAGTAGTATTTCGTAAAAGTAATGTACTCTTGAGAGAGAAAAAGGCATGCCTTGGGGCTAAAACAAATTAAAGTCCGACTTTTAGTAAGCAAGCACAAAAGGTACACTCAAAAGCTGCTTTGTATTAAGCCAGCACCAAAAAGACTCTCAAATTGTGTGTTTTTTTTTTTTACCTTGAAAAAGAAGGCTTTTGAAACATAATGAAAAAAGGTGAAAAGCAACATTTTCTATTTCCAAAAGTGATTTTACCTTTTTAGACAAGTTCCGTCATTTGAGCCACATTCAATTTGTTGTCCACAAATGCTTACAATTTGGACAAGTTAGAAATTTTATCAGCTTGAAAAGAATTAGTATAAAGGTGGCCACAAGGGCAGGGTTTACTGTATAAAGAAAATACATGTGTTTTTCAATCTAAATTTACTTGATTGATTGAATGGTGTTTAATGCGGCATTCAACATTATATCAGTCATTTCATTGCGTCAGTTTGCTTGTTCATGTATACCCTGGGTTTAAATGGTGCAAGGCTATAGCTCTGTAGTGTCATGCCCAAGGACACTCTTATGAAAAACCCATTGCTTCCAGTGAGGCTTAAAACTCGGACCTCCAGGTTATGAGTGCTACACTTTACCACTGAGACCTTAAATAAATTTGTATTTCAGACTCAAAATGTGAATGCAGTCTCAATGGCAGTGTAAGATACAAGGACATAGTTGTTAAATGGCCTCTTTAGGATTTCATTTAACTCTACCAAACAACAAAATTTTGGACTAGTCCAAATTCAAAGTATTTGCAACCAAAAATTTAACTATGGCTCAAATGATGGAATTTGTTTTTATTAGGGTAGAAAACATAGTGTGGAATCAAGAAAATGCTGGTTACCTGCATTTTCTCCTTTTCTCACAATCTTTTCAAAACACCTGGAGATGCATTAGGCCCCCTTTTGCCCGAGCATGGCCCATACATACTTTGCATTATTTAACTCTTTACCAAACGACAAAATTTTAGACTGAACCAAATTGAAAGCATTAATTTTGCAGACGACAAATTAAGTGTTGCTAAATTGATGATTTCTCTTTTTGATAGGGTAGTAAACATTGTGGGAAAAGGAGAAAATGCTGGTTACCAGCATCTTCTCCTTTTCCCACAATGTTTTCAAAAGCCTTTTCTTTCAGGGTTGTTAAAAGTCGGGATTGTGTGGTAAAGAGTTAAAAAGAAATTTATGTTCTTGTCATTTCAGTGTCTCATTTTGGACAGAGTGACGTGACATTTGAACAGTGTGGACAGGGAAAAAGTCGCTCTCAGTTTATAGACAAATATGGACAATATTAGTGCATCTACTAACTTAACAATATATTATTATACCAGTAACATCGGAATGGACTTCTGCAGTGATTGGTGATCGTAATTTTAGAATTTTGGATCAAAATTGTGGATTTTGGAGGTTTCTTTTGGAACAATTTGAGTGAGTAAAATTCAAAATAAGAACTCTACTTATACATATACCTATACACATCATCTACAGACAATAAAGCTGGAAAACAAGTTTGGACAAATACAGTTACGAGCTATTGCTTTCTGAGTGCTGGAATAGATAATGGGTATAAGATGACTGATTTTGCTTATGAGCTATGCTCTGTAATAAGGGGGTTTAATGCATCTGCGAAAAGTATCGACCCAGGTCAGCCTGTGCAGACTGCACAGGCTAACCGGAGACGAAACTTTTCACTATTGGACAATTTTCTGTATGTAATAGGACCATTCGACCTCATGATTCAGTCAGTTGTTAGAAAAAAATGAACTCTGTGGATCCATGATCATGTTATGACTTGCTAGGTATCATGCATCACAGAGGTGCCTTAAGCACCTTTTGCCATAGCCTGGTTCATGTTACTATACACAGGTATTTACTTATGAACAGGACAAAGCCCAGGTAGCTCAGTCAAGGACTTGAGAACAGGGGGTCAGTGGTTTGATTCCTGGCTTTTCCAATTTCTTAGAACTGATGATATTCATTGAGACATGTGGGAAAGCAGCCAGTGGCTTGGAAATATTATTGTGTGAGGTACTTTTTAAGGGTTTTTGTCGGTTTAACCCTTTACTAAACAATCTTGAGTTTTCACGACCCTAGAGATGAAGACTTTTGAAAACATTGTTGAAATTCTCTGGTTACCAGCATTTTTTTTCATTTTTCCATAATATTTTCTACCCTTTCAAAAGCAAATTTCAATACTTGAGTCCCATTTATCATCTGCAAATACTTTCAAGTCTAAAATTTTGTTGTTTGTCAAGAGTTAAAAACTATGTGCAGAAATGGGTTAACCGTTTACCAGATGACAGACTTTGGACAAGTCCAAATTTGAAGTGTTTTTTGACAACTACTGTAAATCAGTGTGGCGGAAAGGATTAGATTTGTCATTGAAATGGTAGAAATCATTGAGGGAATAGAAGAAAATGCTGGTTACCAACATTTTCTCCTTCACCCACGAAGTTTCTAAAGCTATCTCCTGGGGGTCATTAAAAGACGAGATTGTTTGCTAAAGGACCATTGTATACTTGATTTAAAAGCTTGAAAATATGTAGATAGTGAAAACAATTGCAGTTTGCTCAAATGTACTTTTTATTGGTCTCGAACTTTGTAAGATATGGTTTTGTTTTAAAATTCATAAACATGAATTAAAACTGTAACCCTTTCCCAAATTACAAAATTTTATGCTAGTCCATATTGAAAGCATTTGCAGTTGACAAAATAATTGTGACTCTAAAATTAAGATTCTTTTTCGGAAGGGAAGAAAACACTGTGGGAAAAGGAGAAAATGCTGGTTACCAGCATTTTCTCCTTTTCCTACAATGTTTTCAAAGGGCTTCTCTCTCAGGGCTGTTAAAAACTGTGAGTGTGTGGTAAAGGCTTAAACTGGAAATAGAGTTTAGTATCTTTCAATAAAAACAATGGTCACAAAAATATCACACTCAACTCTTTACCACACAAACACGGGTTTTAATGACCCTGAAGAAGAGGGCTTTTGAAAACATTGTGGGAAAAGGAGAAAATGCTGGTAACCAGCATTTTCTCCTTTTCCCACAATGTTTTCTATCCTTCCCAAAACAAATTTCAATTTTTCAATCGTATTTATTTTGTCGTCTGCAAGTGCTTTCAATTTGGACCAGTCTAAAATTTTGTCGTTTGGTAAAGAGTTAATCATATTGGTAATCTTAATTCAACATTCTTCATGACTGTTGTAAAAACTTAATACTGGCTATCTGTATCTTGGGCAAAAATACTGTTCACGTAAAACTTTCCATCATAGAGCACTAAGGTAGGAAGAGAAACAGAAACAAGTAAATGTATTTGACTGATATATGTCACAATGCAATAAATCTGTTTTCAAAAGTATTTCAACTGTATAGCAGTAGCTGTACACTTACTTATGTTCACTTGGTCAATAACTGATATCCCTTTACCACACAATCCCGACTTTTAACGACCCTGAGAAAGAAGCCTTTTGAAAACATTGTGAGAAAAGGAGGAAATGCTGGTAACCAGCATTTTCTCCTTTTCCCACAGTGTTTTCTACCCTTCCCAAAACAAATTTCAATTTTTCAGTCACATAAACTACCTATCAAGCTCCAGCTACAGTTGAATTTTGAACACATGTTTTACAAATCATATCAACCAAAAGGCCATGGTTGGCTTGCAAGCATCTTCACGTCCTTGTTTATTAACCCTTAACCACACAATTCCGGGTTTAAACGAACCTATGGAAGATGCCTTCTGAAAACATTCCAAGAAAAGGAGAAAATGCTCGTTACCAGCATTTTCTCCTTTTCCCACTGTGTTTTCTATCCTACCAGAAACAAATTTAAATTTGGAGTCACATTTATTTTGTCGTCTGTAAATGCTTTCAATTTGGACCAATCTAAAGTATTGCTGTGTGGTAAAGAGTTAAGTGTCATTGCAACAGGATTTGATCCTCTCAAATTCCTGAACATGATTTGGGTTTGTTCATGGGGGAAACAGCCAGTGAATTTTAGAGAATTTGCTGAGAATTACTAGTATATGAAATATAGGTAAAAGGCGCATTATTAAATTTAAACCTTTTTCAAACAATCCAAGTTTTAACAACTCTTAGTAAGACAGCCTCTCCAAATATTGTGGGATAAAGAGAAAGTTTTGGTACAATATAGCCTGTAGAAAAAGCAGAAAATGTTGGTAGCCTGCATTTTTTTCTTTTTTCCCCACACTGTTTTCTACCCTTCCAGAGAGACATTTATTGTGTTGAGTTACATGTACTTTTTCATCTGCAAATAGTTTCAATTTAGATGAGACTAAAATGTTCTTCTCTTGTATAGATTGGGTATTTATTTGTTGGAGCATTTTGCACCACTTTGAACATTATTTCAGATATTTATTCATGTCAGTGTGACAACTCATTACTGTCTTTTCTGTATTTCACCAGCACAAAGCTGGGGCTCTGCAATGTCTTGCCTAAGGACATTCCTTAACCCTTAAAGCCCTGGATTGATTGATTCTATGGTGTTTAATGCCATTTTCAACATTATTTCAGTTATATCGTGGCAGCCTGTGCACCTATCCATGCTTTCCTAGCGTTTCTTTTAGCAGTGCTTCGCACAGTATGCTTTCCAAGCCACTGGCTGCTTTTCCCACATAGCCATTGTCAAAACAATGGTCAGCGGTGAGAGAGGAATGAATCCTGTCGCAATGACTATCATCAATCAGCAGAAAGAAATTGGCCGAGCCTGGAATCAAACCAGCGACCTCCTGTTCTCAAGTCCCTTACGCTACAGACTGAGCTACAGGGTGCGGCTTAAAGCCCTGGAACCAACTTATGTTGTTTTTGCAGACAAAAGTTGTTTTTGCAGACAGTGTAGATAAAGATCAGACTGCACATAACATGTAGTCTGATTTAAGATCTATACTTTCTGCTACTATGAAACAAGTTTTGTCAAAATAAAGCAAGACAGCTACCATTTTCTTACTTTCCAAGCAGGTGCACAACCGTTTACCACTTGGTAAAATTTTAGTTCAATTGTTCAAATTGGAAACAATTGCAGATGAAAAATTGGACGTAGTAGCTCAAATGAAAAGATTTGCTTCAAGAAGAATAGTAAACATTATGGGAAAAGGAAAAAACACTGGTAACCAGCAATTCTGCTATTTCCATAATGTTTCAAAAGCATTTTTCTTTGTTAAAATGATTAAATAGTGCTTTACATAATAACTTGGATGTTTTGGTTAACCCTTTACCACACAATCCCAACTTTTAAAGACCCTGGGAAAGAAGCCTTTTGAAAACATTGTGGGAAAAGGAGAAAATGCTGGTAACCAGCATTTTCTCCTTTTCCCACAATGTTTTCTACCTTTCCCAAAACAAATTTCAGTTTTTGAGTCACGTTTATTTTGTCGTCTGCAAATGCTTTCATTTTGGAAATGTCCAAAATATTGTTGTTTGGTAAAGAGTTAAGGGTTGAGGGCAAGCAATAGCTTCTAACACTGCTCTGTATGTATGAACATATTTTTTTATTTTTTGTCCACAAATTCTTCTTGTAGGACTATTGTGATGTACATGTATTTAAAATAATAAAATGATATTACACTATATTGCCTTGATTGTTGCATGAAACATATCTGTCTTTGTAAGAGCTGTGATCTGAACCAGCCAGTTTTATATTGTAGTACTGAAGGCCAGCTTTTCACATGCTACATATTCTTCAGCAACACCACAGAATATGTCTTTGGAAATCTGATTATTCTGCTGTATATCTGAAAAATTAAAAAAAGACGTATTCTCTTTTTTAATTTATCTCAATCTGAAACTGTAAAAAAAAAAGACAGCAGTATAGTAATAGGTGTAGGTTTACTCCAACTTCATTCCATTTGATAACAGAATTGATTGCAGCATTTGTCCAGCATGTGGTTGAACTTAAATAATGTTGAAAACTGTACATGTATGAAGTCATAAGTGTACAAATACAGCTTTTAACAAACCTGTTTCGAAACAGCATTGGTAATTACTTATCATTTGTAGGGAAGAATCACGTGATCCATCTTCCACAATGTTACTTTTCCAAATGGATCAAAATTGACTGCTGCTGCATTTCCAACCTTTTACTAATTTTCTTCACATGTTCTTTACTCTAGTATGGCATATGTCTCAAAGCCCGAATAGTAGCAAAAAGTACACAAAAAGTAGGTCAGCAATTGCTATGCTGCTCTATCATTTGTTAACTTTTTACTTGATTTCAATTTTTTTTTTTGCCATTGACTTACACTTGGATTGACTGTACAACAACAGATTGTCATCTTCCCAACAATTTCGTACTTTCAAAAGGTATGACTTAAATCAAAATGCATTTTAACACCCACTTTGTTTACTTTTGGTGGCTGCTGGGCCTTTAAACAGTAGCACATACAATCATGGGTATGGGCTATACATCAAACAACTGAATGTAGGTTTTAGCCTTTCAATTTCTGACAATCATTCTGTTTACATGTATGATACATGTAAATTCTAGAACAGTGTAATGCAGTATCTTTTACTCGGTAATCAGCACTTTTGGAAATGAAGCCCAGTTTGATTGACCGAGTGATACATACGTGTAGCTTTCAACAGTATATCAGTCATACCATTTTGACAGATCATTTATTCATATGTTTCCTGCATTTTAACAATATCTGAAGTAACTTGCCCATGGACATCCCAACGAAACCCAGTGAGAATTGAATCTGAGTCATGGATTACTTATATTATGCATTTACCACTGAGACATGAAGTAATCCTTGAGCCCTTTACAGCTGTTCAGTTGAATAAAACTTGTGGCATTACTAGTATCACAAGGGTCAGCTCAAGTAATATAGGAGAACTGTGAAGCCCTAAGTGACAAAACAAAATTCAGTCGCATAAGCACAGTAGTAGCTTAATCAGCTGTCTACCGGTATTTTGTCCAACAGCATATTTTCAAGAATTCTGCTCCATTTTCATCCTGGCCTATAATAAGGGTTTCATTAAAGATCTAGCAAAATGAGACAGCAAAAACTTCTTCTTGCAGTATACCAGTAATCTTGAATCTACACTGCTTCTTTATAGGTATAGCCCATGCAGTGGGCTGAGGTGAATCCCTGAAACTGAAATACATGTACATTGTTTTGAATTTTCATTATTTATCAGTCATGTAAATTTTGTGAATTTGGCTATTGAAAATAAAATTTGTTTTATCTGATTAAGACATATGTACCTGAGAAGTGGTTGCCAAATTCTGAATCTACTGGGATGGAATCACAATCATAACAGAGTCAGAAACCAAGGCTCATCTGCATCTGCACAGTCAGTATAATTCAGTATGTGTATCATCATGTAGGAGGATCCATTCACATTGGCCAGAGATGTGTAAAGTAATTATCTCCATACTCTGGAATATCATTTACATATCATTTAACATTCTGTGCTAGAAATTTAATGGTGTTTTACTCTGCTTTCAACAGTATTTCAGTCATATCATGGCAGCATCACACAAATTCATGTATTTCCTGGGATTCAACAGTACTAGGCTAGGGCTCTGAAGTGTCTTGCCCAATGACACTCCCATGAAAAAACCAGCAGATCGAACCCCAGACCTAATAATGTGCAAATTCATCTTTTACTCTTTACCAAATGACAAAAATTTAGACTTGACCAAATTGAAAGCATTTGCAGACGACAATTTAATGTGAGCCGAACGATAGAATATATCTTTGATAGGGGAGAAAATATTGTGGGAAAAGGAGAAAATGCTGGTTACCAACATTTTCTCCTTTTCCTACAATGTTTTCAAAAGGTTTATTTCTCAGGGTCGTAAAAACTCGGGATTGTGTAGTAAAGGGTTAACATACAATCCAGTGCTGTAATGATCCAGAGGCATAAACCTTTTCAGAACATTGTAGGAAAAGGAGAAAATGCTGCTGGTGAATAGTATTTACTTTAATTCAACAATTGTTTCTCCTGTTTCAAATACAAATCATGTAGATCCAATACAAGCTATGTCGTCTGCAAATGGCTTCAATCTAGACAAGTCCAAAATTTTGTCATCTGCTAAAAAAAAAAAAACCAAGATTCCATTGATATGTGCACTGACCAGATTAGGGAAAGATAATTGGTTTCTACGTTCAAATTTGTGTCACCCAAGAAATTCAGCGATTTTTTTTTTAAATGGTGCAGATTTAATTCAACACATTGAGTTTCAGTTGCATTTCTAAAGTGTCACACACACACATACACACACACCAAATACTCAGCCTTGTCCAACACTAAGGCATTTGCGGAAAAACAAATATTTCTCAAATAATGAAATTTGTCTGTGATACAAGAAAAATATTGTGAAAATAGGAGAAAATGTCCGCTACCAACTTTTTCTCATTTTTCCACCATGTTTTCAAAAGCATTTTTTCGATATCTAAAAACTAGGGATTGCTAGGTAAATGGCCAATCTCCGAATAAATATGCGTCGCGTATATATCCGAGGTTCAGACTACATTCATGCACATTTAATCATTATCTGCATTCTCTGCAAAGAAAATGGGTCAATCGGGTGCTGCGCAATAATGAAAGATCACTTTCATCTCACAGGTGAACGGCGAGCGACAGTATAATTCATGTATTACACACTAAGTAATAGTAAATTAGTGTGTAATATATGAATTATACTGTCGCTCGTCGTTCACCTGTGTTTCATCTTACTAGCCGATATTCATTAATCAGAAAGTGCTTAGGTATACTGTTCCAACAGTAAATGGGGAAATCAATACAGATATATAGCGATAAATCTGTTTTGAACACAATAAATATAAGATGAACGTAAGGCGACTTACCGATTCAAGAATGCGAACTGAAATCCATCTGTTTTCAGACAGTTCTCTCATTCTGTATATTTACACGGAGCTTCTTGTTCAAAACAAAAGAAACAAATCCTAAAATAGACGCCCGTTTGTTCTTTCTGTGTCGCTCTTCGGCAAATTCGGTAAACGAACTTGGTTTTCTGTCGAATATGATTCTCACACCGTCACACAGTCCTCCATTTTGTTTTTCGTTTACCTTAGCTCCAAGGTATCACGTGGTGTACCTACGTCATCGTTATTGATGTAAACAAAAGTTAGAGATACCTGGTAGTATTTCTTGTAGTTCTGAGAGTAATTCTTCTGCCAGCGAATGGAACTTTGACCAATCGCACATTAAGAGAGTGTCATCGTTATATTAATTTACATAGTTTTAAATGGTATGATTAAAATTTAACATCATTTTTTACCCCGCATTGTTTACATTTGGACTTTATTGGGACTTTAAAGGGAGGAAACCCTCTGAAAGAACCAAAATACCACAGCCCTGTACTTTTCTTGTAATGTTTTATGTTTCTTTCCTTCAAAACGGTTTGTCCTACTCATGATGATAATAACGTAATACTAGTAGATTACAAAGGGTCATATATTTAAGCCTGTAGGGCAAGGGGTTCTTACATTAATTTGCTGCTTTCCATGAAGTCCTTTCTCTCTATCCAAAGTCTCTAATTCACTGTTAATGGAAACAGCAAGGGTCTCTAGTTCCTCTGAGTCTGGCATTGGTGTTGATGACACACAGGAAAACTGACCTTTGCCTACTTTTACCTTGACCCTAAATAAGACAAGAGAATATAAGAGAATATACTTTACAAGCAGGATAAAATGAGTCTGATCTAAGAAAGTTTAAACCTGACTGCCTCTATTGACAGGGGAAAAGATGGGAGACAAACATTAAAGTTGTGATCATTCAGAGCACTGTAAGGGTTTATACATGTATCTTCTGTCTCCAGCTGTAATATTTTAGTTAGAATGGGGATGAAAATGAAAATGACATAGCAATGACATCATCAAATTATTGGAAGAATATTCCAAACAAGGGTATTTGTGCTGGAATGCGTACGCATATATTCAGTGTTTTAGCATCACGAAGGCGCAAAGCTATTAAAAACATCATTGGAAAAGAAGAAAATGCTAGCAACTAGTATTTTCTCCTTTTCCCACAATATTTTCGATCCCTTAACTCTTTCCCAAATGATAAAATTCAGACTGGTCCAAACTGAAAGAGTTTGCAAACAACAATTTTGAATTTGATGAAAATGACAGAAAGTTCTCAAAAAGGGTACAAAACACTGTGGGAAAAGAAGAAATTGCTCGTTACGAGCAATTTCTCCTTTTCCCACAGTGTTTTCAAAAGACTTGTACTGCAGACACGTGAAAACCAGGGCTTGTTTGGGAAAGGGTTAAAGTAAAAGATAAATTCCATCACTTGTGCCTCATTTAAAACGTTGTCTGTGAATGCTTTCAATTTGGACAGAACAAAACTCTGAGGTCTGGTAAAGAATTAATAGGCATGCGCACAGGTTTATTGGCAAGAATATGGAACACTTACCTTTGCAATGTTTGGATGTCAATGGATTCTAATTTTTCTAAAAGCTTTTTACCATCTGTAATTTCAGAAGAAAGAAAGAATAAATAAATGAGCAATGCTCTGTATAAAGGGGACTTAATTCGTCTGCAAAAAGTATCGACCCAGTTCAGCCTGTGCAGTTTGCGCAGGCTGACCTGGGTCAAAACTTTTTGCTTTTGGTCAATATTCTACACTTCAAAGAACCAGTTTCCTCCATGACTGCGTGGATTTTATGGATCCACCATATAGCTACTTGCTTGGTATTATCATTATGCATCAAAGAGATGAATTAAGCCCTCTTTTGCCAGAGCATGGCTCAAATACAGGAAACAATGATGTAAATGCAAACATAAACTATAGATGACTTGCTTTGTATTAACCCTTTACCACAGGCTAAAACATTCCCAAATTTGAAGCATTTCTAGATGACATATTAAATGGCTCGAAAGATAGGATTTGCTGTTGAAAGGGTAGAAAAAATCATGGGAAAAAAGAGAAGATCCTCTTTACCAGCTCATTTCCTTTTTACCACAATGTTTTCTAGTCCTTTTATAGACAATTTTCATCATTTAAGCCACATTGTCATGTTGGCATTTTCTCCTTTTGCCACAGTATTTTTAGAAGCTTTTTCTCTGGGTCTTTCATGCTTGGGATTGTGTGGTAAAGGGTTAACCAATTAATTATAACTGAGTTGATTGATTGATTGCACGGTGTTTAATGACATCTTTAATATTTCTCAGTTATATTACAATGGCCAATGCACCTGTCCATGCATACCCAGAGTTTCTATTTACCAGTACTTTTCAAAATATTCTTCCTTAGCTACTGGCAGCTGTCCCAGAAAACCATTGTGGTAACAATGATCAGTGGTGAGAGAGGAATGAATCCTGTCACAATAACTATCATCAATCCTCAGAAAGAAATTGGCTGAGCTGCGGATTCTAACCAGAGACCCCCAGAGACACCCCCCCCTCCCCCCAAGTCTTGTGCTGTACTGATAGTGCTACCAGGACCTGGCACTTTTTTGAAAATAGTAAGGACAATAGTAAACACATGTTCCTTTTCTGTGTTTTATAAGTGTTTTGACAATTTTCTTAACTCTTTACCAATTGACAAAATTTTAGACCAGTCCAAATTGAAAGCTTTAGCAGACGACAAAATAAATGTTTCTCAAAATTTGAAAATAGTTTTGGGAAGAGTAGAAAACATTGTGGGAAAAGGAGAAAATGCTGGTTACCAGCATTTTCTCCTTTCCCCACAATGTTTTCAAAAGGCTTTTTTCTCAGGGTCGTTAAAAGTCGGGACTGTGTGGTAAAGGGTAAAAAGTGCTGAAACTCACTTTCAGTCTAGAAAGAAAACTACAAATATACAGGTGGTGCAGAATCAAGGCCCCTTTTGACTAAATATTTCTACATAGCAGACTGAGTAGTTCTAACATATTTTGTGCAACCTGATCTTGACCTACAATGCCTAGATAGCTCTGTCGGCAGAGTCACTAGATAGTGTTTTTCATAGCATCAGTTTCTAACCCCCATTATGTCTAGGGTTTTTTTTTTAGCGGTGCATCCCCCAAACTACAAGAAAACAGTCATGTCTGAATGATTTTTACTGCAATGTACTGTAATACTCCAACTATCAGTATGACAAGAAAGTCTTTTGCATGTGGTTATGTGTTTTACCCTGACTCATTTGAAAAATAACAGATGATTGTGAAAAATAGTCGAAAAGGACAGGTTTCTCCATTTCTTTTGTCATTCTTTTAGGTTATCAACACTGTTTTCAACAGTATTTCATTTATATCAGTGACCTGTGTAGATATCCATGTGATTTTCTCTCCAAGCAAGTGGATGCTTTCATGTATAAACATAGCCAAAACAATTTCCAGCAGTGCATCAGGCATGAGTTCAGTCTCAACAACTTTCATCAATCCTCAGAAAGAGTTTCTCAAATTCTAGTAGGCACCAAAACCCCTAAGCACTTACACAGAAATACTTCTGTAACAATTGAGTATAGCTCTGGCAAAAGGGGTTTAATGCATCTCTGAGATGCATTATACCAAGAAAGTCATCATACCATTATGGATCCATAATATCTATTTTGTCAAGAAGCCCGCTGAATCATGGGGTAGACTTATCCTTGGACATGCAGAAAATTTACAATTAGCAAAGAATATTGTCCCACATCAAACCGTGCGTACTGCACTGGGCAACATAGATCGTTAATATTTTTCGCAGATGTGTTAAACCCCCTTTTCACAGAGCATGGCTCATTTATTGAACATCTTCCATCTGAATATTTCATGTACAAGTAACACTGAACTTTATGGCTTCAATATGTATCAAGTTGTTAGTTACACTTTACCTTGAACTGGCTCTGACGACTGATGACCTTTCAAAGGACTGATGTCACTGTCTGTAACACGAGGCTTTATCTTTCTTCCACTCCTAAAATACAATAAACATTTCATGTTTTGTGTTGCCTAAATCAGGAATTTACACCATTCTTTCATCTCAAGGCCACTGTTCTTAGCTTCAAAATTATGTAAATACATGTAATTAACCCTTTACCACACAATCGCTTTTAACAACACTGAAAAAGAAAGCTTTTGGAAACATTGTGTGAAAAGAAGAAATTGCTGGTTTCGGGCCTTTTCTCCTTTTCCAACAATGTTTCCTATGCTTCCAAAAACAACTTTCCATTTTTGAGTCACATTCATTTTGTCGTCTGCCAATACTTTCAACTGGACAAGTCCAAAATGTTGTCCTGTGGTAGAGAATTAAACAGAAACAACAGGGCCACGATGGCTCTGTATTGCTCCACTGCCTTTAATGTATCATGCACTTAATTTGCACTGACAGAGACATAAATCATAAAAAGTCTCTATGGCAATACACTTTCACAGAGAAAAAGGTCTAACTACATGCAGGTCGTATCAAGTATCAATCATTCATACCCAATATCATTAAGCTCTAACAAAGAGAGCTTTGAGAAGAAGATTTCCAAAACTTAGAAGCAGAAGACATTTATTCAATGGCATGAATAGTAAAATTCTTGCACAAAAAAAATGAACAACAGAAACCTTTCTTTATATCAAATATTAAACCCATCTGAGCATAACTATCAACATCAAAATAAAACATTCTTACTGAAAACTGAACACCAATCATTTACAAATGCAGTCTGACCAGGGGAGGTAAATAATAACAAATAAGAGTTATTTCCCTGGACTAGTATGTAAAGCTTGAGTCATGTTGACTTCATGTACTACACTACATAAGCCCATGTAAAACTTGTGAAGCCCTAGGGTTGAGCCATTTTAGGTCCAGGGCCATTACTTGAAGAACTTTGGTAGAAGTCAGCTGGAGTAAGCTACATGCAATATTTTGTGGGGCCACCGGGTTTTGGACAAGAAGATTTTTTAAAAAGATTTTCAAACTTTTTCAGTTTTGGTGCCATGGCAACCAGAGTTTTTGTCCGCATCAAATTCTTTAAAGAAATCCTGAAGAAGGCCTTGGTAGGATCATTTCTGTTAAAGTTTCATCAAAATTGGATTGGTGGTTTCTGAGAAGAAAATGATGTTTGAAATAGAAATTAACACAAACACTGACGGATGCTCGATCGACACAGGGCCATGACATAAGCTCGCTAGCTTTTAGCCAGCGGAGCTAGAAAGCAGTTCAAAGATCAGTTATGTTCATTGGCAATTGCTTTGCCTCACATAATTGCTTGTTACTGATACGGGGTTCTCAAGATAAACATTACATGACTTTATTACATCTTGATCTTTTACTTTCCTGACATTTATCAGAAGGTACACAAAATCAAAATTGATTTCTAAAAAAAGGAAGTTTTCAATGAAGAACATAAGAGATTACCCAAAGCACTTCAAATGTGTGTGGTTCTTTTTTTATTTTTTTTTTTTTGCTTATGTGACAATTGCAGAATCACACTCTTAATATGAGAAATGCTCTGTAAAAGGGGAGCTTAATGCATCTGACCCAGTTTGCGCAGGCTGACCTGGGCCGAACTGGCTCAAGGTCACTAAAATAAAAAAAAAAAAAAAAAATGGTCATCTTATGCCAAAGGTTAGTCAATGAAATAAAAAAAAAAAAAATGAAGTAAATTCACACTGCAAGACTACAGCTGCTGAAATACAGCTCACACGTCTTTCAAATCAAGGAAAGAATAGTGTAAAAAACTTGATAGACAATGTGTTACCTTGAGACTGTTACGGTTGGAAAAAATCCATTTCCACCATTCTTAGTAGCAGACGATTTGCCTAAAATATAATTAACCATACATCAACTCTTTACCAGACAACATAACTTGTCAATTTTAAAAGCATGTGAAAACAACAATATCATGGCTCAGTTGATAAAACTTGTCTGAGAAAAGGTAAAGAAAATTTGTGGAGCAAGGAGAAAATGCCAGTTACCATCATTTTTTGACATTTTTGAGTCAGTTTACCTACTGCTTTCAATATCTTTTAGTTTTCTTGCAATTGCACCACAAATTTTGATGGGATCACTTTCTGAGAGAATTCTGATGATCACCACAGCAGGATCATTTCTGTACAGTTTGGTCAAAATTGGATGGGAAGTTTCTGAGAATATGTTTAGAATAAAAGATAATGCACAGACCTGCAGATGAATGGACTGACGCATGCACACGTATGCTAGACAGACAGAGGCTATGACCAAAGTGCACTGGCCTTTGGCCAGTGTTGCTAAAAGTCAAACCTTGCGCACTCTGTAATCAGGTGTGGTACAGGTCTTCACCCAATTACATTGAAACTAAAGGAGAACTGAAAGATACAAACTGCCAATGTGCATCTACACAAATAGCAGGAAAAATGAATGCATGGACAGACAGACAGACAGAATAATTCTACAATAAGTTTGAAAACATTAATTTTACAGGAGTACAAATATTTGATTAGTCTGACTCAAACTTATTGTCCACTTACCACTATCTTTACTTCCAGAAATAACTGATGCCACAAGTCTGCCAACAAGGCATTCTACATCTACAGTGGATATTTCACAAACCAAATTATCCGGAATGTAAACGTCTAGCAACTCATCAACTGAATCTGAAACTGAACAAACAATGCTGGTTAATATTGAACTATATACCAAATGATCACTTGTGTGTTATTAAGAACTCTAGAAAAACTTTGGAAACATCATGGGCAAAGGAGAACCATAACCAATTTGTCGTCTGCAGAACCTTTCAATATGGCTAATGCTCCCATTTGTAGTCTGATAAAAAGATAACCTTTCCAAAATGATAAATTTTAGACTCTTACAATTTGTGAGTATTGGAAAACCGCAAATTCTACATTGGTAACATAGCATGCGGCTGCCAACATTCCGCTGTGGTTGCTTGACTTTCAGTGAAAATTCAAGTAGAAAAAGGGGCATACCTGTGTCAAAAATATTTCAATGGTTCCCAGCCCTAGTTGTATAGGTTCCCCTTTTGATAGTTAACAACTTGTCCAAGTTTGAAGCAAATATCTTCAGTAATAATAGAGATATTATATGTCAGTTTTTGCGCAACGACACCAGAGCGACTGCAGTACCGCGACGTTTTCTATGAAAACAGCCAAGCTAAAATGAGTCTAAGTTCCCTGATATGGTTGAAAATATGGTGGCAAAAGGAGAAGTCTGTTGTTACAAAACATTCCTACCCCCCCCCTCCAAAAAATCGATTTTTTAGTCACTTTTACTTTGTTGTCTGCAAATGCTTTCAATTTGGGCCAGACTAAAATTTTGTCATTTGGAAAAGATTTAAAGGGCTACATGTCTCTGTTATTAAACAAGAGGGCCATGATGGCCCTGGGTCGCTCACCTTAGTAGAGTGCCTTTAAGGTTTTTCTTTAATTTGACCATGTGACCTAGTTTTTGACCGCAGGTGACCCAATTTCAAACTCATATTTCATGAAGACAAACATTCTGACCAATTTTCAAGTCAATTGAGCAAAGAATGTGGCCTCGAGTGCCCTAAAGATATTTCTTTAATTTGACCTAGTGACCTAGATTATGACCCCAGGTGACCCAAATTTGAACTGGTCTTTGACTATATCAAAAGAAACATTTTAACCAATTTTCAAATCATATGAATAATAAATGTGGCCTCTAGAGTGCCCACTAGCTATTTCTTTAATTTGACCAAGTGACCTAGTTTATGACCCCAGTTGACCCAAATTCAGACTCATGTGAGATTTTACAAAGACAAACATTCTGACCAATTTTCAAGGCAATTAAGCTAAGAATGTGGCCTCTAGAGTGCCCACAAGGTATTTCTTTATTTTGACCTAGTGACCTAGTTTATGGTTCCAGGTGACCCAAATCCAAACTCATCTGGTATTTCATCAAGACAAACATTCTGGCCAAATTTCAGGTCATTTAGCAATAAATGTGGCCTCCAGAGTGCAAACAAGGTATTTCTTTAATTTGACCCAGTGAACTAGTTATGACCCAAGTTGACCCAAATTAATCTTATGTGAGACTTTATAAAGACAAACTTTCTAACTAATTTTCAAGGCAATTGAGCAAATAATGTGGCCTCGAGAGTGCCAACAAGGTATTTCTTTAATCTGACCTAGTGACCTAGTTTATGACCCAAGATGACCCAATTTTGAACTCAATGAACTTGTTGCGCTTAGATGGGCAAACAAACTTAGAAGAGAATCACTACATACCAAATATCAAAGCTCTATGCCTTCCAGTTTTAAAGAAGAATTTTAAAGTTTTCCTTCTTTGTTCCTATGTTCGAACTTGTGACCCCCGGGGCTGGGCCAGTTTTGACCCAGGGGCATCATATGAACAAACTTGGTAGAGGTCCACTAGGAAATGCTACATACCAAATATCAAAGCTCTACACCTTCCCGTTTAAGAGAAAAAGAAATTTAAAGTTTTCCTTCTGTGTTCCTATCTTCGAACTTGTGACCCCCGGGGCGGGGCCAGTTTTGACCCAGGGGCATCATATGAACAAACTTGGTAGAGGTCCACTCTGAGATGCAACATACCAAATATCAAAGCGCCACACCTTTCGGTTTCAGAAAAGAAGAATTTTAAAGTTTTCCTTCTTCGTTCCTATGTTCGAACTTGTGAGCCCAGGGGCTGGGCCAGTTTTGACCCAAGCAGCATCCTTGGAACAAACTTGGTAGAAGTCCACTAGGAGATGCTACATACCAAATATCAAAGCTCTATGCCTCCCCATTTAAGAGAAAAAAAAATTAAAGTTTTCCTTCTTTGTTCCTATGTTCGAACTTGTGACCCCCGGGGCAGGGCCAGTTTTGACCCCAAGGGCATCATATGAACAAACTTGGTAGAGGTCCACTAGGAGATGCTTCATGCCAAATATCAAAGCTCTATGCCTTCTAGTTTTACAGAAGAAGATTTTTAAAGTTTTCCTTCTTTGTTCCTATGTTGGAAATTGTGACCCCCGGGGCGGGGCCAGTTTTGACCCCAGGGGCATCATATGAACAAACTTGGTAGAGGTCCACTAGGAGATGCTACATGCCAAATATCAAAGCTCTACGCCTTCAAGTTTCAGAGAAGAAGATTTTTAAAGTTTTTCTTCTTTGTTACTTTGCTCAAACTTGTGACCCCCGGGGTGGGGCCAGTTTTGACCCCAGGGGCATCATATGAACAAACTTGGTAGAGGTCCACTAGGCAATGCTACATACCAAGTATCAAAGCTCTACGCCTTCCAGTTTCAGAGAAGATAATTTTTAAAGTTTCCCCGCTTTGTTGCTATGTTCGAACTTGTGACCCCCGGGGCAGGGCCAGTTTTGACCAAAAGGGCATCATATGAATAAATTTGGTAGAGGTCCACTAGGAGATGCTTCATGCCAAATATCAAAGCTCTATGCCTTCTAGTTTTACAGAAGAAGATTTTTAAAGTTTTCCTTCTTTGTTCCTATGTTGGAAATTGTGACCCCCAGGGCGGGGCCAGTTTTGACCCCAGGGGCATCATATGAACAAACTTGGTAGAGGTCCACTAGCAGATGCTACATGCCAAATATCAAAGCTCTATGCCTTCAAGTTTCAGAGAAGAAGATTTTTAAAGTTTTCCTTCTTTGTTACTATGCTCAAACTTGTGACCCCTGGGGCGGGGCCAGTTTTGACCCCAGGGGCATCAAATGAACAAACTTGGTAGAGGTCCACTAGGAGATGCTACATACCAAATATCAAAGCTCTGCGCCTTCTAGTTTCAGAGAAGAAGATTTTCAAAGATTTTGCTTTTTTTTCCTTTTTGTTGCCATGGCAACCAGAGTTGTGGGTGGAATTTAATTCTTTGAACAATTTTGGTAGAGCTTCACCCAAGGAACATCCTTGCCAAGTTTCATCAAGATTGGCCCAGTGGTTTAGGAGAAGAAGATGTTTAAAGAAATTGTTGACGGACGACGGACGACAGACGACGGACGCCGGACATAGGGCGATCACAATAGCCCACCTTTAGCACGTTGTGCTAAGGTGAGCTAAAAAGTTCTTGAGCATGCTTTACTGAAAAACATGCTAAACAAATAACATTGGGCTCCTTGATCTGTATTCACCAACCATTCATAAAATCTTTCTTATTCTAGTTCACAAGATTTTTCTAAATTTTAACGCAATTTCCGATTTGCATTAGCATGCTTTACTAAAAAAACATGCTAAAGAAAGAACATTGGGCTCCTTGACCTGTATTCACCAACCATTGGTAAATTCATTCTTAGTCAAGCTCACAAGATTTTTCTAAATTTCAAAGTAACACAATTTCTGATTTGCTCGAGCCAGTAATAAGTTGTATAACTTTCTAAATTTCGAAAAAACTAAGAGTGCAATTTAGATTGGTTGGTGATCATGGGTCCAAAATATGAGTCATGATCTGTGAAAAGGGGGCTTAATACATCTGCGAAAAGTATCGATCCAGGTCACCCTGCACGGACTGTGCAGGCTGACCTGGGCTGAAACTTTTCGCTGTTGGTCGATTTTCTGTATGTCAAAGGACAGTCTACCTCATGATTAAGATGGCTGTCAAAAAAAGAAAAAAAAAGTGGATATTATGGATCCATAATTATGTGATGGCTTTCTTGGTACCATGGATCACAGAGATGCATTTATCCCCCTTTTGGATCACAGAGATGCATTTATCCCCCTTTTGCCAGAGCATGGCTCATATAAAACAAAAAAAAGGTTTTTCATACCTGCTGACCTCTCTACTTTGGCTGGGCTACCTGAAGTTGTGTTTATGAATGGTAACTGATTTCTTGAAACTTCATGGACTGCTGATGACAAACCTATCTTTCTTTTTCCTGTGATACAATTTTATGCAAATGGCATTATTCTATTGGCCTTGGTTACAAAGGTGAGGGTACTAAAAACTATTTCATCTTTTATGCATAACAAGATCACTTAACCCTTTTACCACACAATGCCGCCTTTTAACGACCCTAATGAAGAAGGCTTTTGAAAACATCGTGGGAAAAGGAGAAATGCTGGTAACCAGCATTTTCTCCTTTTGCCACCATTTTTTCTATCCTTTCTAAAACAATTTTCAACTTTTGAGTCATACTTATTTTGTCATCTGCAACTGCTTTCAATTTGGAAATGTCTAAGATATTGCTGTGTGGTAAAGAGTTATTCATATTCCCTAACTTTTTCACTGTTTCCAGTTAAATTAGCTTAACTACCATTCTTTTTTAGCAAGGACACTTCTTCTATGGCATTTTCTCACACATGTATTCTTTACCACCACATAACTGCCATGTGTGCTACATGACCTTAGCTTTCGATGCACCATAAAACAATACTCACTCACTCACTAAACCATTAGAAATTATAAAATCAATGTTTTAAAAAGCTGTATGTATTAACCCTTTACCAAACGACAAAATTTTAGACCCATCCAATTTGAAAGCATTTGCAGACGACAATTTCAGTGTAGCTCAAATGAAATGATTTTTCTCTGATAGGGTAGAAAGCATTGTGGGAAAAGGAGAAAATGCTGGTTATCGGCATTTTCTCCTTATCCAACAATATTTTCAAAAGCTTTCTTTCCCAGGGTCATTAAAAGGTGGCATTGTGCTGTAAAGGGTTAACAAAATCAACAAAAATAACACAATTTGACTACGCCTGATGTGATCCATTACCCATTTTGTTAGTTTTGTCCTTGCAGAAATTCAAAAAGTTGGAGACTAAGTTCCTCTGTTCAGATATAAACCATTCACCAATTGAAGTTCCGAAGTGGTTGGACATGTTTTCTGTTGTGTTCACGGTCAACACAGCCACCTCATCTCCATATTCCTGTAATTGCTGCAACTAAAAGAAGGAAGTAAAAGAAAAATAACCAAATAATGACTTATGTGTACAACAACAAACTGTGAGCTCAATACATTGCCCCCTGCAGTTGACTGTCTTGAACAGAAGCAGACTACTTTATCTCTTTACCAAATGACAAAATTTTAGGCCAATCCAAATTGAAAGCTTTAGCAGACAAGAAAATAAATGTTATTCAAAAATTGAAATTTGTTTTGGGAAGAGTAGAAAACATTGTGGGAAAAGGAGAAAATGCTGGTTACCAGCATTTTCTCCTTTTCCCACAGTGTTTTCAAAAGGCTTTTTCCTCAGTCGTTAAAACTCGGAATTGGTAAAGGGTTAAAAACAGGGTGGGAAAAAAAGGAAAAATTGCTTGTAACAGTGCTTTTATATGTACAAGCCATGCTCTGGCAAAAAGAGGGTTTAATGCATCTCTATGATGCGTTATATCAAGCAAGCCATCACAAAATTATGGATCCATAAAATCCTATTGTATGAACAATCAAGTGAGTCATGAGGTAGATGCTCCTTTCACATGCAGAAAATTGACCAATAGCAGAAAGTAATGTCCTGGGTTAGCCTGTGCAGGCTGGCCTTGGTTGACACTTTTTGCAGATGCATTAAATCCCCTTTTTATAGAGCATGGCCCAGATATATATATATATTTTTATAATTTACCTTCATATGACTTGACTAAAACATCGATGTTATCTTAAACACATACACAACAGACTTAAATACATTTTCCATATCATGCAATGTTCTCTATATAGGTTTTTCTGTATAGCACATTTACTGTGTAAAACATTATTATGCTAACGGACTACTTCTATGCACTCATGCTCAACTCTTTCCATCAAATCCCACAAATGTACAGCTCTCTGATTTTGATGTTTTTTTTCTTTACACTTACTGGTATACAAGGAAGGTATATAATCAAAGGAAGATTACAGCAGTCTGTATACCTTTGTGGTCGGATCAGGTCTCTATGGTTTTGTAAAGAGGTTTTCAATGAATTAAACATTTGGTATCATACAGTATGCACCTCTTCACACACAAAACAGACCCTGATCCAAGACAGAAATGTTGTAATATTCCTTTTGTATCATATCTTACTTCAGTGGTGATTATCCATATTTAACAGACTATCCCAAAGGGGTAACTCTGATGAGTATCAACACCATAGGTTTCAGTGAATCACTGAAGAATATTTGCTCCAAAATATTTCCCTTATTTGCGTCTCTGCATGAAAATGTTCAAGTATACATAATGTGAAATCAACCTTGCAAAAGGAAAGTTTAGGAAGTCGAAGTGTATTATTTACTAAAACTGAATTCAAACAAGCTCAGTATTTCTTATATATATAGTATAAAACCACTTGTCTATGTGGTCCTACTCCATCATGGCCTTTTATGCAAAAGGTTTTAGTCAACTAAGAAATGTTTTATGTCACAAAACCATACTTTAATTCAATAAAACTTTGGAATCAGTCATTGAAAGCACTTTAATTGCATATAACTCTTTACCAAATGATAAAAAACTGAAAGCATTTGCAGACAACAAAATGAATGTAACTAATTCTGTGTGAATAGATACAAACCAATTCTCGCAACTGTCTTCGTATGACTACCTTTACAGCCCACTTAAACTCATCTGTATCTTCAATATTTGTGGCCATAGTCCTGTAAGATAAACCAGAGGTATATTTACGGTAACAATGAATTATGATGCACAATACAGTGTTCCCACTCATATCTTTTTTGGGGAGCACATGCACTCTTGGGAATGCAAGAGAAATTCTAGGTGTGCACTTAAAAATTACAATTTTCAACCTTCTATGGAAGAAAGTGAGGGTTAAAGAATCTGGTGTAATGAAATTTTTTTTTTTTGACAAGTCTCACTCTGCAGTCATCTGCTCTTGATAACAACATGGGTAATTTAAAAGAGACATTACTTCAACTTGCTTGTAACATTTCCTTACGGAACCAGGTTTAGAGGTACAACTTTTAACCAGATAGCAAGTAAAATTTTCCGTTTCACTATCAATTTCAGACACGAAGTAGCTTTCACTTATTGTTTTATAGAGAGCTTTATGTAAATTCACTGTTAAAAGTCATTATTAAAAGCTGACAGGACAGGTCATATAACTTTTTCTGCTGCTGAAACCTTCAATTAACATTTGGGCAGGATTTTCCAAGATGCATACATCCTGCGTCAATGAAATAATTTCATTTCAAATGACCCCCAAAATAAGTATCAGTGCACCTTCAGTGACGCAGCTTCCCTAAATCTAGATCATATAGGAAATGGAAAAAACCCATGTATTCTTGCTACACGCTGTTGACAGTCAACAATAACATCAGACGAACCTCTTTTTTTTTTTACTACAAGGGTTTATTTTAGATTAACTTGGTTTATGATGATTTATTTATAGAATAAGAGTGGTTTACGCATTATTACAATAAAGTGCAGCTGACAGTTGTCGTAAATACTGCCCCGTCAAAGATTTTGTGGGCATTTTTAAACTAATCTTTCAAAAATTGAAGACAAAACTAAAATTTGAACATATTAAATTAACCTTTGTTTCAAACACAAATATTTTCAATTTAAATGCTTAACCATAAGAAAAAAAACCAGTTTGATTCATGTTTTACTCGAGATGTTTACGTTCCCCAAAATACACACAAAATGGATGCCAAACATGATAAATTTCGTCAGCTTTTTCGAAAATATTTTTCTCCAAACAGACAATAAAGCTGATTAAAAATATGCATGTCTTTCATATCAAATCAGTTGGCAAATCAACGTTCTCAATTACTCTTTGTCATTTTACCAACTTTGAAAGTATGATTATCTGAAGTCAACAGAATGTCTACTCCAACCAGCAAAAGACAACATTTGGCCTCTGCATACAAATCCATTTAGATCTATTTTGACCCCCAAAGTTAAAGGAATGACCCTTAACTTAGGAAACTAGAAGTCACAATGACCCTCAATTTTTAATGCAGAGGGGAAAACCCTGATATAGGGCTTCTCAAAAGTTGGATTAAAGTTTCACAACTTTGGCCGATAATAAATGGCTATAACACCTAACAGAACACGCTAATAATCATCATGTTCTGCAGAACTTCTATAAAAGATACAGATTATCATAACATTCTAAAAACTTATTCTATTTGTATAGATAATTTGATAAAAATGACAAAACAAGTTGGGCCGAATCTTCTCAAGTTCGAGGCCTAATTTTCTCTAAAATGGCTGGTCGGCATGGATATTCTTGGGTCTGTACCTTCTGACATCCAGTCCAATTTACCAAAATGTCTATTCCCAAAACACGTGTCATCCTTCCAGATCAGGGGTATGAAGCTCTGGGTAATGGATAGCAGTGATGCATTAACATATCTGTATGAGCTATCAACAAGGATGGCACACATATTATGTCAGATATTTAAACCTAACAATTGCCCTTGAAATTTTCAAAAGTTAAGTGCTTGTCTCTAAAGGTTTATAAACAAGTACGACAAAGCAACTGATGAAAAGCTGTCGTCAACACTAGTTCAGCCTTTAAAAATTTATATGGGCCAAAGGCTATACAGCAGCAAACCCAAACCCTGCTATAGTAAGATAATTTAAAACAACCTTCGTCGTATCCGACAGACACTACCATCCGAATAACTGTACTCGAACAGAGCGGGGTCCCTACAAACCGTGTGTCCAACCTCAGCTTGGTTAATTGAGACTACCTTTCGCTGCAAATTTCAATTCAAAAATTCAACTTCAGTCTAAAAAAATACATTACGTGATAATTCTATGAAGAGCTGGCAAAATAATGCAAAAATATTGTAGTTTAAGGGGTTTCCGATTAAAATTCAACACTTTCCGGTGCAGTTATTTCCCTTGACAAAGTTGGTAAGTTTATTTTGCGGTCGTTTTGACGTTTCATGAGCGTATGAATATACATGAACATGTACCTCATTAGCGTTTTTTTCACACCTTGTTCAAGCTATATGATAGTTGACATTCCTTTTCATATAGATCTATAAATAAATACCGGTAGTTTCAATATTACTGACTCTTTTCAACCGTTTTCTAAGATTAAACCTGATTTCCTGAACCACTTCCCCCAGTAAAATAGACACTTTTAAAGACAAATCTAATTATGCAGTTTGCTGTCTGATGCTCTCGTCATGTGCAAGTGTAAAATTTTACCGTCACGCCAAGATTCTACCAACATCTTTGGAGTTTTCTCTCAAGGGTAAATCTAGTGAGGTCTAGAAATGGGGTTTGCAGTAAAGGGCTCACACAGTCTGACAATCAGTACTTTATAAGGATTTTTTTTTTTTTTTTTTTTTTTAATTTCTTAGCAAATGCTTTTCAGGATGTAATGCATTAAAATGGAAAACAAACAAAAAAGGGGGGAGTGTAACCGTTAAACTGCTTAATCAATGAAACGAAAATTTCCACTCATTGGTGAAAACCCAAGTATTACGATTTCAAAGTTGATTTCGACAGAAAAAAAGTACCGTATTGGACACTGAAGATCAAAGATCAGACTGCACAGAATGTGCAGTCTGATCTTGATCTACATTGTCCGCAAAAGCGCCCCCTGTCGAGCCTAGCAGCCTAGGGTTTAAATGTTAGAATTGTTTTTATACGGCTATATTGCGAAGTCATTTTGTTCAAAGACGAAACGGGTTTTACTTATGTCTTTTGATACATTTTGTTTACATTTATCCCTCAAATCTGTTTAAAAGTCCCCTTTTGAGAACATTTTACAACAAGAAATAATGTTATATTAATAAAATGTCCAATTCGGACCTTTCAGTGTTCATATAATTCATAGGCATGATTCATTCATTAAACCCTTAAGCTGATAAGCTGATAAACTTTGACTTGTCCATGTTGAAAATAATTGTACATGATAGATCCAGTGGACCTATATATGTGCTGTGATCCAGTGGACCTATAATGGTATATTTGTCTTTGAAAGGATACCTACAGACAGAAATTTTACTAATCATGAATCTACACTGTCCGATAGGGAGATATATTTTCCCCAAAATTAATTTTGAAATAGCATAATCATTGGTTTTACTATTGGCTTGAAAGTTTCACTTCATTTATTTAGCAGGTTAATGGTTAAAGCGCCTTTCACATTTACACAGGCATTTGCATCCATTATAGATCAAGATCATACAAGACAAAACGCGCTGTCTGATCTTTGATCTACACAGCCTGTTTTCCTGAAACACTGAAGACACAAGCTATCTTGTACTTATTTGATACTTACTTCTTGACAGAAAATGTCTGTCGGGTTTTTCCGTGCTCCAAGGGCTAAAAACGCAATACCTATACATGTATGCACAGAATACAAGAAAAGGACACAATTATCCAAACCTCATTCTTTTTTTTTTTTTTTTTTTAACCACACTATCCCAGACAGTATAGATTGAGATCAGATTAAACGATGTGTGCAGTTTGATCATACAGTTTGATATCTATCTATACTGTCCGCAAAAAAAATCCACAATTGCCTTTTGCGCTAAGGAATTAACCTTTTACCAAACAAGCACATGCCATAACGACCCTAAAGGAGAAGAATTTGAAAAACATCGTGGGAAAAGGAGAAATGACGGTAACCACTTCTCTACGTTTTCAAATAAATTAGAGTTAAGTTTGGGAAGAGGGTGTAAGGGTGGGAAAGGTGGGTGAACAGACAACTTAATTTATATGAATACCGAGATTGGGTTTACTCATCACAGATTCACTTCACTTTGAGTTCGGACGTTAGGAATATTAATTTTGTTTTCTAAACTAGAATGAGGACGATTTTATTCTTTACAGCTTTTCAGGTGAGAAAATGGAAAACTTTTTAAATTTTCCAAAAGTAGATCTATACGAAAAGCATATATATAGATATAAATCATAAATAGATAGTTAGTGAGAGGGATCAACAGAAAAACAAATAAAAAGAACACACACACACACACACACACACACACTTTTAATAATTTGTGATGGTTTGCCTCTTATAATGCATCACGGAGATGTATTAAGCCCCTTTTGTCAGAGCAAGATCCATATGTTAGAAACTCGGCTTGAAATACACACATGGTCCACTGAAACTTAGACAGATTTTCATCTTATAGACTTGACTACAGAAACGGACGGTATAGATCTGATATCAAATTCATGCTCTGTGCTGTCTGATCTTGCTCTTGGTCGCCCAAAAGAGCCCTTCTTTTCGTCTATAGCGCCGAAGGAGACAATAAAGATTAAACTGGCAAAAGAGCCTTGATAATGCAACTTTTGATGTTCGAGCTGACTTTAAAGGACCATTTCCTTTATTTAGCAATTTTAGTGTAAACAGTTTGGCTGAAGAGTCAGTCTCTAGTCTGGTACATGGCTAAATGCTGTCCTAAATTGTTTTAGTAAGTTGTAATTCCGTATGAGCAATGCTTTGTGAAATGCACTTGCAAAAAGTACCGACCCAGGTTAGTCTGTAGGCGCAGTCCGCACAAGCTGCCCTTGGTCGAAACTTTTGCTATTTGTCAAATTTCTGCAAGGCAAAGAACCATTCAACCTCATGACTGAACAGACAATTTTATGGATCAAGAAATACGAGATGATTTGCTCGGTATAATTGATTACGGCGATGCATTAACCCTTTACCACACAATGCCGCCTTTTAACGACATTTAAGAAAGACGCCCTTTGAAAACATTGTAGGAAAAGGAGAAAATGCTGGTTACCAGTATTGTCCCCTTTTCTACCCTATCAAAGACGAACTGCTCCATTTGAGTAACATTTAAATTGTCGACTGCAAATGCTTTCAATTTGGACGAGTCTACATTTTCGTTGTATGGTAAAGAGTTAACCCGCCTTTTCCAACAGCGCCGCTCATACACATTTGAATTTTAAACATATCGATGCATTTACTAACTTAGCTGACCGTTTTGAAGGTCCAGAGGATCAATAAAAACTTAATCTTTATACTCGACCCCGTTCTTCATGCAGACTGTGACTGGCCTCATAAGCTGGGATACAGGTTGTGGTGTTACTAAGGGCTGTTTCCCAGATTGTCCTGGAGGATGTGAGTACCTAGTCACGTGGCAACAGTCTGGATCCACCATCGCCTTTACTATGCAGGTTGAGGAAACAGATACCGACGCATATTTGGCCCTAGCATTTTCAGAGGATCTAAGAATGGTAACCGGCATTTTCTCCTTTTCCCACAATGTTTTCTACCATTTAAAAAAAATATTTATGCTATGTTTAACTTGTCTACAAATGTTCTTGATTTGTACCAGTCTAAAAATGTCGTTTTGTAAAGAATTAAGCTCACGGCATTGTTTTCCAGGGTGACGACAGTGTTATAGGCTGTATACCTGCCAGCGGGACGGTGATTTCGGCGTTCAATGACGATACACATACCGAAACACTCTCACCGGTATGTAAAGTCCAGTTTGTCTTTTCTATTGACTGTCTTCTCTACCCAAGGTTTCCACATCATTTCGCTACTCTATTAATCCGTTAGATGCTAGGCGCGACTGGATGTACTTTTGCGGTCAGTGTACATCAAGATCAGGGTCCGTATTCACCAACCATTCTTAAGAACGTTCTTGGACTTATTCTTCAAAATTTTCCAAATTTGAAAGTAACACACCTTCTGATTGGCTAAACCATACGGTTTAGCCAATCAGAAGTTGTGTTACTTTCAAATTTGGAAAATTTTGAAGAACAAGACCAAGAATGTTCTTAAGAATGGTTGGTGAATACGGACCCAGTTTCCACAGAACGTTCGGTCTAGTCATCTACGCTATCCAGTATGGTTAAGTTTTCTTTGGCTAAAGAACTTTCAAACCGACAGTTTTGTTTATTATAGCCGTAACTATTTTCAAATGTCTTTTACATCATGGTCGTGAAAACTCGGAGTTGCGTGGTAGCGGGTTAAGGGAATATGAACTGACTGTTTTTCAATGATTTTTGATAATTATCTCAAGTGATTGAAACCAAGTACAATTGCTAAACTGTATTCAAAACCGTACACAGTGACGCTAAATGTCATGAATGGACCCTTTTTTTTGAGGCACCGTATCACCTTAAAGTTAATCGTATATTCCATAAATCTATGGTGATGTCCGTAATCGTGAGGTAGAGCGCCGGCCTCGCAACTGCAAGGTCCCAAGTTCGATTCCCGGGAGTGGGTGTCAACCTTGGGACCGAACATTGACCCACACATTCGGCGCGAGTATTGGTGTAGTTTCAGGTAAGCAGAATCGACAGAGATTAGTATAAGTTGCAAGAACTTGTTTCTCAATCGATATTGAAATAAAAATGAGCCATTTTCTGTGAAAAGGGGGCTTATGCATCCGCGAAAAGTATCGATCCTTGTCAGTCTGCGCAGTCCGCGCAGGCTGACATGGGTCGAAACTTTTTGTTATCGGTCATTTTTCTGCATGTCCGAGGACCATTCTACTCCTATATCCAGTCAATTGTCAGACTAAACGGATTTTGCGGATCCATATTTATGTGATGTCTTGCTTGGTATAATGGATTAGGGAGATGCATTAAGCCCCTTTTTGCCGGACCATAGCTTATATGTTTAAACCAAACGTAAACCTCTGGAAGCATAATAACTTTTCTTCATAGAAGTTGGCGGATGATAGCATATATTATGCAGTCTTTAGGCAGGATGGAAACGAGTCAGATTATTCGAATTTAAGGTGTCAGACAAAGTGCCCTCCCGTGCTTTTGATCAAATGTGAAAGTTGCCTCTTTTCTTTGCTACAAGACCAATCTTGGATTGAGCGCTACATCTGTCTCTCAAGCCAACGGAGTGATCACGTGTTCCTTCACACGTGACATAACAAACGCCGACAGCAAGTTTTTCAACTTGAATGATGATTACATACTCATGCTCTTAGTTGGTGAGGCCGAAGGTTGGTATTGCCCCTTTTTTCATGGCTTATCGTTACTTAACCCTTAAACTGCTACAAAAATGAAACGAAAATTTCCACTCAATTGCAAAACCCAAATATTGCGATTTTAAAGTTCATTTCAAGGGGAAAATACCGTAACGGACAGTGTAGATCAAGATCAGACTGCACGTTCTGTGCAGTCTGATCTTGATCTACACTTTCGGCAATAGGTCAGTGTGTCGCGCTTAGCAGCCTAAGGGTTAATCGTGGTTGGAAATCATACGCCCGTATTCAAAAGGGGGCTTAATGCATCTCCGTAATGCATGGTACCAGGCAAGTCGTCACATAATTATGGGTCCATAATAGCCACTTCTTCCAAAAGACCATTTAATCATGAGGTAGACTGGTCCTTGGACATAAAGAAAATCGACCAATAACCAAAAGTTTCGGTCTAGGTCAGCCTGCGCGGAATGCGCAGTCTGACCTGGGTCGATAATTTTCGCAGATGCATTAAGCCCCCTTTTCACAGAGCATGGCTCGAATGGTTTAGCCAGTCAGAACTTTGGTTACTTTCAAATTTTGAAAATTCTTGCGAATCGGACCGAGAATCATTCGAGAATGGTTCGTGAATGCGGTCCCGGACCTTGACTCTTGAAAACTTGAGGCCGGATTCACGTCCTATTCTGAATTCCAGAAAATTCATCTGATAGGCTGAGACAATATACTTCAGCAAACGAGATGGCAAATCTTTTTTATTCAGAATTAAAACTGCAATCAGTATGGTTCTTGCATTCGAACCTTGGTGCATGAAAACGAACCGCATTTTAACCCTTTCCCAAACGACAAATTTTGGACTGGTCCAAACTGAAAGAGTTTGCAGACGACAATTTTAAATTTGATGAAAATGGCAGAAAGGTCTCATAAAGGGTAGAAAACACCGTGGGAAAAGGAGAAATTGCTCGTTACGGGCAATTTCTCCTTTTCCTACAGTATTTTCAAAAGACTTGTACTGCAGACATGTGAAAACCAGGGCTTGTTTGGGAAAGGGTTAACTGAATGTATTATGTTAAAATAACTGACGCGTTACATATGACAATACTTATTGATACATGAATATATATGTATAAGGAAATTGCCTATGTCAAATTGCTGCACCAGGACCCTTCCACCACCCCTATGTCTGTGTGTCTTTCTATCTGTCTGTCTGTCTGTCTTTACGCGTCCGTACGTTTATCTGTATGTCTTTCGATATGTCTATCTATGTATCGTGTCTCTCCCCCTCTCTCTTAAAGCGTTCTGGTGTTATCGGATTTGCGAATGGATTTGTTTACAGTTTAAGAATTTTCTGTTTAATCAGTCATCTTAAGGTAAAGTTTGTACATATGTATTATGTTATAATGTCGATCAAAATGACGTGGTCTTTTAAAAATTCTTGAGTGGCCAAGCTGATAAAATAGATCGGTGAAGATCGATGTTTGGGACGATTTTATACCTTTTGCTCTGGCTAAAATACTAAATTGAGGGGCCCGTTTAGCTCAGGTGGTAGAGCGTAGGACTCGTAACCGTTAGGTCTCGGGTCACCTGAGGGTGTGGATTCGATTCCGGCCACGGCTGGCCATCTAAAAATTACCAATAGTCTTTCGGATGAGACGTTAAACCGAGATCCCGTGTGACGGTGCTATGCACCGAGCACGTTAAAGAACCAGGCGTAACTTAGGATCGGTTTCGTCCTGTATCTTGCACTTTCCCCCTTAACATAATTAACAGCCTTCAGGGGGCGTCGCACATGTGGAAAACATGTGGCGACGATAAATAAACGAACATTCAATCAATCAAATACTAAATTTTGAACAAATATAGATTTAACAGTACTTGAGCCGTGCTCTTGGAAAAGGGGTTGTAATACATCTCCGCGATGCATTATACCAAGTAAGTCCTTACATAACTGTGGATCCATAAAGTCCATTTTGTCTATCAACTGACTAAATCGTGAAGTGGAATGGTTCTTGGACAAGCAGACAATTTACAAATAGCAAAAAGTTTCGATCCTTGTCAGCCTGCGCAGTTCGCGCAGGCTGACACGGGTCGATAATTTTTGCAGATTCGTTCAGCCCTCTTTTCACAGAGCATGACTTATATCGTTACAATACTTTCTCTGTCCACATATATCTAGTCAATGATCTTCGAGAAGGAATATATTTGTGAGATGAAGATTTTTAGAATTTGGTTAAAAAAGCGCCAGAGAACTGTTTTTACGACCCTGATAAAAGAAGGAAAAAAAAAAACACCTTTTGGAAAAGATCGTATGAAATGGCGAAAATTCTGGTAACCAGTACCCAGTAATTTCTCCTTTTGATACGATGTTTTCTATCCTTTCAAAGGAAAAGTTTCATAATTTAAACCATATTTAACTCGTCCTCTGTCAAAGCTTTGAGTCTCGACTCGTTTCGAATTTGCCGTCTAGTACAGAGTTGTGACTTTAAAAGAAGATTTACGTACAGAGAAAGTGCTTCAAGTTAAGAGAGCGTGTTTCCATTGGACAGAAGAAATTCACATTTGACATTTACAACTTAAGGTCACGCTAGTCCCATTGCTTGTCCAAAATTCAGCCACGTTGCTATGTAAACATCACGTGAACGTCAAAAGCCTTTTACTTTTGTAAATATTTAGTGATTACAGCGGCCTACTCTTAAATTAGCTTGATTTTACCCCTATCTCACACGCACTTATTTTGATCCAACGGCCGTGGAGAATTTTTTTAATTCTTATGGCAAAAGGAGATGGTTCTCACCCATTATGCTCCCTTTGTCGAGAGTTTTTTTAGTTCCGGTAGTTCTGCCTCGGTTGCATTTAGTTTTTCGATTAACCTTTTGACAGACTTCTCCAAATCAAAAGCATTTGCAGACGACAAATTTAATGTTGTTCAACTTATAAGATTTCATCTTTGAAAGCACTGCAAACCTGGTGGGAAAAGAAGAAAATGCTGGCTACCAGTGTTTTTTTTTTTTTTTTTTCTTCTTTTCTTTTCCAACACTGTTTTTAAAACCTTCTACCGTATGGTTGTAAAAAGTCAGGTTTGTTTCGTAAAAGGATGCTCGAGTTTTAAGGACCTCCAAGAAAAAAGCCTTTGAAAACATTGTGGGTAAAGGAGAAAATGCTGGTAACCAGCATTTTCTCCTTTTCCCCACAATGTTTTCTACCCTATCAAGGATCAAAGGTATCATATGAGCTATATTGAATTTGACGATTGCAAATGTTTTTAATTCAATTCAGTCCAAAATTTTGTCGTTTGGTAAAGAGTTAACTGATTACCACAGGCAAACAACTCTCTCGCCCTTCCAGCAGATCAATTTAAGCAACGCTCTGGGACAGGTCTTTTTAATTAATGCATCTTCGTAATGCATTATACCAAGCAATTGTCAGAAAATTAAGGACCTATAAAATCCATTTTGTCTAAAGAGTCATGAATAGTCCTTGGACATGCAGAAAATTTACCAATAGCAAAAGGTTTCGATTCATGTCAGTGCGTAGGCTGACATGAATCGATACTTTTTGCTGATACATTAAACCATCTTTTCACAGAGCACGACTCGTTTGTAAAAGTTATAATAAAAAGAGATTTCCATTGTATCGAGGATTTGCTCCACAGTGCTTTCACTTATGATAATTATAATGTTGTAGAAACTTTCCTAGTGCTTGTATTTAATTCGAGCAGCTTGAGAAAATTTGATATCGCTCGAGACCGAAGGTCGAACGAGATGTCAAAATTTTCTTATACACCGAGAAGTAAATACAAACATCAGAAAAGTTACCAAAACATAGTATTCCTTTAATTATAGATCTACAACTTTCAACGACAAAAAAATTGCAGTTCTTGACATTTTATTCGTAAACTTGTAAAGAAAATCACACAAACAATGGTGCACCAGCTAGTGACGTCATTTTTATGAATGGCGGATAAATATCATGGCGTAAATTTTGACCAATCAAATCGCAAATCAGTATGCATGCTATTCGCCATTATCTTCCGCTAGATGGCATCACCTATCTGATATGGGCATTCTGGGTAGAGAACCGGACTATTTTTTCAGGCGGGAATCAATGCAACGAATTTCAAAATAAAATATACGTTTACTCCCTAAAACCTACCTTGTACGATTTATCCAGCTATGGTTACCTAGCATAACCTATGCACCAGCCATTTATAAACATAAGCTCCTATAAGCTTGGGGAAAAGCCACGGTATAAGCCCAGCAAGCCGGGGACGTTATTTTTGTTGTCAGTCCGTTGCACAAATTCCGGTTTTCCCCGTGTCTATATTTAGAAACTGTTGACAGAGATTTGCAGTAAACAGTTGGTATTTTAAAAAAATATTTTCCCTGTTTGAAATCATTTCGTCTTCGTAGAAATTTGTAGTGAAAGAATGGCTTGATTTTTCCACAGACGTATTATTTATTGCCATTTTCGCCTGCACTTTATAAGCGGCAATTTACGCATAGCGTATTGAAATATGTCATTTTTTTAGCAAATAATGCGTCATAGCAGACAGGTTAATATTTGAAGAATTTGACATGCGCAGACAACATGCTATCCGCGCATGAGTTACGTCATCAATACCATATCTAGAACAGTATTTCACAGTGTATAGATATTTTTTATCTGGCGTGTGATATTTTAGCCGCGTGCGACGCACCTGTATGAGCCGAAAAATTTTCAGGTATATAATAAATAATTAATAATTCATTACAATTGAATACAACTCAGTTATTTATGTCCCACATAACGGTTTTCAAATTCTGGTCAGGGGTCATGAATTAATTCTTCGTTACAGGTACATCCTTGGGACATCATTATGTTATCCCGTGGAACAGTGACGGTGAAGTAGATTTCAACTCTTTCGAAATCGTCGACTTGTACAAGTTGAACAGTCCTCCCGTTAAACTTCATGGTGAGATTGCACGAATTATATTATAATTCACGTTGTTTCCTCCCTTTATCCATGGCTTGCAAACGAGTTCAACCGGCACACACTGTTTTTGTATTCAGATAGGCATGAACATTTGAGGTCAAGCCGATGTCAATAGGTGGAGCGGTGGTGAAATGATAAAACACGGGACCACTAGTCCGAAGACCGAACTCTCGATTCTAGCCCTTGTCATGTTTCATTCAGAAACACGCTGTTTCCCATCCGAAATAGAAGAAAGCTGATTATAACCACGTGTGTCTGATGCCTTATACTTCACACGTAAAATAAACAAGTTATCGCATTGAAATGAAATCTCCCGCCGAAAAGACCTTTTTAGATAGAAACATAGAGGAGGCATTATGTTTTGCATGCAGACGTGGCCTTTTTTTTTTTGTCCATAATTATGAATTAAGCCCCCTTTTCTATGACATGGTATTTTATTAAATAAACACTAATAATGCTTGTCTGTGGCTTTTCGATAAACAACATAAATATATAGTTTCAAAAAAGTTGGTCCAGTAGTTATAGAGCTATTGGTCCATAATGGATTTAGATCTAAACATTAAGCCCTCTTTTTTGCATGACACGCATTAAAAAAAAAAAGTGTGTTGGTGGACTATCATAAGGAACACAGGTATAAAGTTTCATCAAATCTAGTCAAAGATTTTAGAATATATCTGTCCGGACGGACGGACGGACCGGTAACACAGAAACTATATCTTCTCGCCCTTCGGCGGGGAATAAAGCTAGGGTCGTATACTCGAACTGAATTCTTTCTTTCTTTCTATTTTCTTTTCTTTTTCTAACTAACGGGCCATACTCAATACCACAGAGTGCGGGTGGATCTGATTAACAGTCATCATCTATCATTTGCAATGTTAGAAGCCTCAGTGTGCCCTAGCTTGGCGACATTGTCTCATTTGATTGGCAGGTTTCTCGATATTTATGAACCGACTGTTTGTATGAATAATAACTTTTCGACACAGTCCATAAGCCTCAGCTGGTAGCAAGGATGGATATAATCTGGGAATAGATCCAAAATCAGATTGCACACTGCTTTCACCGATGACGTTGAAAGGGTTAATGATACATAAAATAAAGCCTAAAATACTTTATACTGCAGGTATAATGATGATCTTAGCCTGGATGCTGTTTTCGGTCATAGGTATCCTAACAGCCAGGTATAATAAAGACATGTTGCACGAGAAGACATTGTTTGGGTCGAAGGGGTGGTTCCAGGTAAACAGCACTATCTTTTTTTGGTCTTTGGAAAAAAGTATTATTTTAGCTGGATGATGACGTCATGAGTGAATATAGGTATATTTCATTTGGGTCAATTCAGGGTTGAAATAATAATGATAATAATAATAATAATGATAATAATAAATAAATAATGAAATAACTTTACTTTATATCAAAACAAACACCTTTCCGTTAACATATGTACATGCTAAAACTGATAAAAACAAACAGAATAGCATTTTACATTGTAATATGAGCAATGCTTCGACAAAAGGGGGTTTAATGCATCTCTGCGATATATACCAAGCAAGTCATTAAGTGATTACGGATCCATAAAATCCACTTTGTCTAACAATCAACTAAATCTTAGAGTAGAATACTCCTTGGACATGCAGAAAATTTACCAAAAGCAAAAGGTTTCGATTCAGGTCAGCATGCGCGGACTGCGCAGGCTGAGCTGGGTCGATACTTTTGCCGATGAGTTAAACACCCTTTTCACAGTGCATGGCTCAACAGGCTCATACATTTCCGTGAGGGAACGCCACGTCGATGACGAGACGTGAGTGACGTCATAGATATTTTTTTTTTTTAAACTTTGCGTCAAAACAGAATCATTCTACGATCTGACCTTGGGACGTATCGTCCGATGAAAAGACTTTTGAAACTGCAATTATTTGTTTTTATGTTTTTTTTCTTTTTACATCTGGCAAGAGCTTTACATTGAATTTATGTAGCAGATTAACTCTTTACCATTTGACAAAATTTTTTACAGGAGCAAACTGAAGGCATACGCACCTGACAGATGTTGCTCAAATGATGACTTCTGTCTTTGATCGGGTAGAAAACATGGTGAGAAAAGGAGAAAATGCTGATTACCAGCAGTTTCTCCATTTCCCACAACGCTTTCAAAAGCCTTTTCTTTCATGGTCGTCAAAAGTCGGCATTGTGTGGTAAAATGTTAACCCTGTTCCAAACAATTCCGAGTTTTGACAATTCTGAAAAGGATTTTTAAAACATTGTGGGAAGAGTGGAAAATGCTGGTAACCAGCATTTACTCCTTTTTCCACAATGTTTTTTACCTTTCAAAGACTGATTTCAATTTTGTGAGTCACGTTTGATGTATCGGCTTCAAATGCTTTCAGTTTGGACAAGTCTAATATTTTGTCGTCAGGTAAAAGAGTACAGGGTGACCTTTCATTTTGACCAGGTTCACAGAGGTTGTATGGTAGCCGTGCTGGTGTTTGTTCTGATTGGGTTTATTCCAATTTTCGTGGAACTAGAGGGATACAGTCAGGTATGAATGCTCTCTGTCGAGCCTAGGTTGCCCATTGGTAAAGGGCAAGCCCTAAAGTCTGGGAGGTTGTGAGTTCAAATAGCACCTAGACCAAAACTCTTTTAGAGGATTGGCAAAAGTCAGTGCGACACCATCACTTCATGCTCAAACTCTCGATATTGTTTCGACTTAAGGACATCACACAGTTGCTTGGAAAGCGAAACACATGGATCGATTGGATAAGTGCCCTGGCAACTGTACACAATGTAACTGAAATGATGTTGAAACAATGCAACACGCCAGAACGAACAAATTGTTTTAGGCACTCTGACTAGCTTACTTAATAATTATAATGGAAACAATGAACTCTCTTACAATCCCTTGTCTTAACAAACCTGACGAAAAGTCTTTCAAAACCATGACGGGAAAAGGAGAAAACTCTGGAAAGCATCATTTTCTCCTATTCTTATAACGATTTCGACCCTTTCAAAGGCAAATTTCACCACATTAGGCACATCCAGTATGTCGTCTGCAAATCTTTTCAATTTGGAACACGTTCAAAATTTTGTCGTTTGGTTAAGAGTTAACCCACCAGAGCACCAACAGACATTTTCAGTCTAGGAATAAAACCAAAATATTTGCAACTTTAATGTTGTTTTCGTCCAGAATGGTTCACTAAAGCACAGTGTGTAGATTAAACTAAAAATGTTTTGTGCAGTCTGATCTTCATTTTTGTTGGCTGCAAATGGTGCTTAACATGTTTGCTGTTTATTTCAGATAGTTCCACCGAAAGGCCAATCCTATCTGCAGCTTCATCCTATAATTGGCATCATTGTAACGATTTTCACTTTCGCTAATGTAAGTAGGACTAACACTTCAAGGAAAACAGATGGAGACCAATCTGCATATACATCATAAGATAGCTCTGTTCCAGTCGGAATGTTCAATTTTAGAGTTGTTCATCAAATGGCTTAGTTGTCAATACTGAATAAAAGTTGCAGAAGAAAAATAAAAGATATGGCTCAAATGATAGGATTTGTCTTTGAAAGGCCAGAAAGCATTGTTGGAAAAGGAGAAAATGCTGATTAGCCCTTAGGCTGCAGTGTGCTACTCATTGGGCTTTTGCTGACAGAACGTGCAGTTTGATTTTGATATACCTGCACACTGTCTGACACGGTGAGATTTTTCCATCGCAAAGGTCTCTTAGATCGCAATACTTAAATTTGTAATTTTGCTGGTATTTTTTCAACCCATTCATCTGAACCAAATTGTAATGGTTAAATACGCACGCTCATAAAATGTAAGAAAAATTCGGGAATTATTTCCCTTGATATTCAAGACATCCATTCAACTTAGATTCATTTGACTTCTTTCACAGCATTTTTCTTGAAATCAATAGTGTATTTTTTCATTTCCAATAATTCATTTAATTGTCTTGAAAAGCAGCCAGTAGCTACGACAGAAATGAATCAGATGACTGAATTATAAGCCATATACTAGTATATCTGTTCTTCCAGCCAATTGCAGCGTTTTTTCGCCCAAAGAACGACCACAAGTACAGGTGGATTTTCAACTGGGGTCACATGATTTTAGGAATCTCTAATCAAGTACTCGCTGGCAAGTTCCACGTTTCTTGATTTCCTGGGTCCGTATTCACCAACCATTCTTAAGAATATTCTTAGTCTTATTCTCCAAGATTTTCTACATCTGAAAGTAACACAACTCCTGATTGGCTAAACCTTTTGGTTTAGCCAATCAGGAGTTGTGTTACTTTCAAATGCAGAAAATTCTGAAGAACAAGACAAAGAACATTCTTAAGAATGGTTGGTGAATACGGACCCTGATGATTTAGATACATGTATTATATAGCGTAAATCTTTACCAGACGACAAGACTTTAGACTTGTCCAATTAGGAAGCTTTGCAGACGACAGTTGCTTGCCGCATGAATCTCAAATTAAGGATTAGTTTTGCGAAAGGGTAAAAAAAACATTGTTGGAAAAGGAGAAAACGATGGTTATCATCATTTTCTCCTTTTCCGACAATTTATTCAAAAGCTTTTTTTTCCCTACGAGTTCATTAAATCACTGGACGTTTTGTAAACAGTTAATATACATGTACATTTATATTCAATTCAGTTTTAGTTATCCAGTTCCGAAAATGGACCCATCTGGCGTATAATTTCACATTAAACAGGCTTCTTTAACAACATATTTCACTAACATAAGAGTATGTATTCACCTATTATTCTTAAAACTATTCTTCATCCAATTCTCTAGAATTTTCTAGATTTGAAAGTTTAACGATCTCTGATTGGCTAAACCAAATGATTTAGCCTATCAGAAGTTTTGTTACTTTCAAATTTAGAAAATTCTAGAGCATGGGACTAAGAATATTCTTATTAATGCTTGGTGTAAACGGACCCAGGAGTCTCCTTAGAATCCAAGGATTTATGAAAGTCAATAAAGCGCTGAATTCTATTATGGCTCATTGGCTTCGAATGAGTGCTGAGTGCAAAACTGGTTGAAGAAACGCCACGGAAGATGCACTGGCCGGCATAATGTATTGTGTAACCTTTCTTCGGCAACAATCCAATGGAATAAATAAACATGGCCTACTCAGATAGGTGTTGTTAAACACATATTTCATTGTATGCAAAACGTGTATATTGGAGCTTGAAATGATAGTTGCTAAATACGGATGACCGCTTAAAATAAATGGCCACTTTCACAGGTTTGACTGTTCTTTGAATGAAAATGGTAATAACAGCTTACTAAGAGAAAGATTCGTACACATGCCTTTTCTCTGAATCCCGAGTATTCCTCCGATTTTACACTGCACAGTGCAGTGCCATGCTTGCCTTATCATACCCATTTTTTGTCGGAAATAAAAACATAGATCTACGGATAATCAGTAATTTAATTTGACAAAGGGATATCACTATCGTCTAACTCGAAAAAAGTTACTTTTTGTTGTATCTTAAAAAAAACCCAAAACTTCACCATTTCTTAGCCTTGCCTATTTTCACATTAAGCATATCAGAATAATTTTGATGTTTTCTTTGCCGCCAGTTATTGCAATGATATTTGGTTACATCCTTGAACGTTCCAAGCTACCTGACAGCGCCATCTATGTTAATGTTGCCATGACTGTAGTTGTCGTCCTTGCGGCCATTATCCTGGAAGTGCACAAATGGAAGAAAAACACTGAGAGAAGTATGTATTTGAACCATGCTCTGTGAAAAGGGTGCTTAGTGCAACTGCGAAAAATATCGACCCAGGTCAGCCTGCGCAGTCCGCGCAGGCTGACCTGGGTCGATACTTTTCGCTATTGGTAATTTTTCCTGTATGTCAAAGGACCAGTTTACCTCATGGTTAAGTCGACTGGTTAAAAAAAAAAGTGGCTTTTACGGATCAGTAATTATGTGATGATCGGTATGCATCACAGAGATGCATTAAGCCCCCTTTTGCCTGAGCATGGCTCATTTGAAGGGCACTCAAGGAAAATAGGGTTTAATGCACGATACTAAGCAAGGCGTTGCGTACTATGGATTCCTTTTGTCTAAAACTGACTGAATCATGAGATAGAACGCTCCTTTGAAATGCAGAAAAACTACTATCAGCGAAACAAAACGTTTCGACCCAGGTCAGCGTGCGCAGAGTGTGTAGGCTGACATGGGTCCACACCTTTTGCTGAAGCATTAAACCACATTGTTAAAGTACACTGCTCTTTTATTTTGTACCGTTGCAAACGATTTCGCCTTCACCTTCGATCGCTGAAAGACTCACACAGTTGTGTGTTCTATCAATTTCATTTGTACCTTATGATCTCTCGTTGCTCAGTGGTCAAAAGTTTCGTTGATATATGATCAGATGGTATGGGTTCGATCCCTGTTTCAGGCGCTTGTAGCCTTGCATGGGTGCCTTAAGGTGAGACAATGCAGTGCCTCAGCATAGGTGTAGTCAAGGAGACACTGGTCCATTTATAGCTGAAATAATCTTGAAAGCTGCACAAAATGCCGTTCTAAAAAACAAATGAACCATGCTCTCATAAAAGAGGGCTTCATGCATCTCCGTCATCCATTATACCAAGCAAGTCATCACATGATTATCGATCTACAAAACCCATTATGAGGTACACCGGTCCTTGGACATGCAGAAAATTGACCAATAGCAAAAAGTTTCGACCCAGGTCAGCCTGCGCGGACTGCGCAGGCTGACCTGGGTCGATACTTTTTGCAGATGCATTAAACCCTCTTTTCACAGAGCATGGCTCACATATATATTTTTTTTCAAATTGTATTTTTCATTATTGATGAGCGTAGTTATCTAAAATTAACGCCATAACATGGTTAAACATCTTGAGAGATGAAAAAAATTTTCAACGACATTTACTGTCCCATGCATAATTTCAAATCTGAAACGATATTAAAAGTAATTGAAGCATTTGCCGCAAGAAGATGGCGATGAACGTTCAGCAAGGATTTTTCTTCTTACTTTTGACGATTGAATCCTTAAAGATTCTATTCTCTTCATATTAATTTTTAAAGGTTCATCTGTGGACAGTAATGGACCTTACGATAAAGATGGTGTACCAGACAATATGGAAATCGAGGGAAAACCAAAACCTCGACAGCCATTCGTAAGTATTTCTACACTTTTACCAAACGTTTTTTTTAGTAGCAAGCAATTGTCCCTTTTCTCGTAATAATTTCCACAACAATATAAACAATATTTCATTTTTCATTAAAGTAACAATAGCTTCCAAAAGTAAACAAAGCGGGTGTTAAAATGCATTTAAATTTAAATAATACCATTTAAAAGTATGAAAATTATTGTGAAGGTGACAATCTGTTCTTGTACAGTCGGTCCAAGTGTTAGTCGCTGGAAGAAAAATAAATTTTAAAACTAGGTTAAAACTTGCCAGGTCACTCTATCTTTTGTTTACTTTTTGCTTTATTTTTAAATTCATTACAGACACATTTAAATGCATTTTAACACCTGCATTGATTTTTGGCCGCTATTGATGTTTGTCCTCTTTGTTGTTCATCGGAAACCATTGTCTGGGATATTATAAAAAAAAACGATTTTTCGTCAGCTGTACTTTGCAGATAAACGTCAGTGTCGACTTATCCCGGCATAATCCGAGCAAGATAGTCAGTGTTGACGACCATGTTACGGTATGCAACGAGAGAAATTGGAACCTAAAGTCTACTTTTTAATGTCACGGCTGGGTTAAAGGTCTTGCAAAGGATTGAGGAAAGCAATAGCTTCAAGGTTCATTACTCTCCCAACACTAGACTGTGTGAAAAGGAGCTAGTGGCATGTTCAGCGTAGTATTGGTGAAGAACTGCAAGAATAAATGGACTAGTAGCCAAGATAAATGGGAAAAAAAAAAAGATTAAAACAGCATTAAACCATTACCATACAAGCCCTTGTTTTAATGAACCTAAGGAAAAGGCTAATGAAAACGTTGTCGGAAAAGGAGAAAATGTTTGTGACCAGTATTTTCTCCTTCCTGCAATATGTCTTAACTTTTTCAAAGACAAATTACAATGATTTGAGAATAATTTGTTTTCTGCCAATGCTTCCAGTTTGCAAAAGTCTAAAATTTTGTCGTTTAGTTTGGGAAAGAGGTAACATACCGAGGACAAATTGGTGGAATGAAACCCAACCATTTTTTTACCCATATGATATTACCTTCTGAGGTATAACAAACTTGCTACGCCTGGTACTGAATTGATTTTATCGTCAGTTACTGTATAGGCAGAGCTCTTGGCATATAGGAATTTTACAGAGTAAAAAAAAAAGATCTGGAATTTAGTAATACTGATCATTCAGTTACTTTAACCCTCTAAACCCATATTAAATGAGCAATGCTCTGTGAAATGGAGGTTTAATCCATCTGCAAAAAGGATCGACCTATGCCAGCCTGCGCGGACTGCAGACTGACTGAATCGAAACTTTTTGTTGGGGGTAAATTTTCTGCATGTTAAAGGACTATTCTTCCCCATGATTGAGCAGGTATTGACACAAAATCGACCCATATTATGCTACGACTTGTTTGATTTTTATATATGAGCCATGCTCTGACAAAAGGGGGCTTACCGCATATGGTTGATGCACGATACCGAGTAAGTCATCAAATGATCGTGGGTCCATAAAGTCCATTTTGTCTAACAACCGACTGAATCATGAGGCAGACTGGTCCTTGGATATGCAGAAATTTGACCTATAGCGAAACGTTTCCGTTCGCGCAGGCTGACCTGGATGGATACTTTTTGTAGAAGCATTAAGACCCTTTTCACAGAGCATGACTCATATACATTAAGAAGGTGCATTTAACCTCCTGTTCTCGGAGCGCATTGATTGATTCAGTCAATGAAAAAGGACTATCACAATAATTCATTTTTACGGTTGTTTCAACCAGCGTATCTCGCATACATGTCGTATCAGCCAGCGTAGATTCTAAATCTGACTGAAAGTTCCCCGTAGTTTGACCTCTACTGGCTACGCAGCTAAAATGGCTTTGATTATATTACGACAACATATGCTTGTTTCATTTTCAGAAAGTACCCTTTTACACCCTGCTTGTTGTTGGTCTAGTGGTCTGTGGACTTACCATGGGTATCCTTGGGATCATTGCGGCAAGCTAACTTGGGCTCGAACTCTGTCTGATTCTGAAATAATGAGAACGTGTCCTTCCTAAAACTATTCTACAACGTAGATAACCATGACTTTCCATTTGACTTTTATTTTAGCCAGCTAACTGGACCACGAACCGACCGTTTGGTTGGTTGTCATAAAATGACTGTGTTCTCACTGAAGGTGTCGTTGTCGTGTAATGTTAATAATAGTGCGTGGAATCATTGCAACAAGCTCTATCATCTCATATCATATAGATGCTTCAATCATAGAACGAGTGTGTGCTCTGTGAATCATGTTGTACGATGTAAATGGGTAATATTAGGGTCATTCTCTGATTCTATCTTAACATGGTTGTGTGCACTATGAAACTTTTGTATAATGTTTATCACGGAGTGTAACTTTGGGATCATTGCAGCAAGCTACATGACTTAAACCTTAATCTTATTCTATCATGAGATGGTTGTGTGCTACTGAAAATATTTTATACCCCTGGTAACGTGGGGATCATTGCAGCAAGCTAAATGACCTTGAACCTTCTCTGATTCTATCAAGAGATGATTGTGTGCACTATGACAATGTTGAATTATGTATATTACCCTTAGTAGCGTTGAGATAATTGCAGCAAAGTACATGACCTTGAGCCTTCTCTGATTGTATAATGGGATGATTGTGTGCACTGTGGCAATATTTTATAATGTACATTGACATTGGTAACTTGGGAATCATTGCAGCAATATACATGACTTAAACCTTTCTTAAATTCTATCAAGAGATGATTGTGTGCTCTCTAAAAATATTGTACGATGTATATTGCCACTGGTAACGTGGGGATCATTGCAGCATGGTACATGACTTTAACCTTTCTCTGATTCTATCATGAGATGATTATGTGCGCTGTGATAATGTCTTATAGTGTGTATTACCATGTGTAATGTTTTGATCATTGCAGCAAGCTACATGACCCCGAACCTTTTCTGATTCTATCATGAGATGAGTATGTGCTCTATGACATTATTGGTTCTAGGAAAACTGCCCCCGGAAAACTGTCTTATGGAAAGTGTCCCCAGGAAATCTGCCCCCCCCCCCCCCCCGAAAATTGCCCCCCGGAAAACTGTCCCCGCCTACACTTTTATGTGTATTTCTAGTTTTAAAAAAAAACTATTTTGGCTCATCTACAAGCCTCATCAGGTGGTGATGGCAAGTTCTATAAAAAAGATAGAAATTGCCATAGATATCCCCGTTTTATTATTACTATTATTATTTTTAATTGTCTTATTTTATTGTTTTAGTTCTAATACTTTAATGGAAACATTATACAAAAACGGAACATACATACACAAAGAAATATAAGCATTTTTAAAAATGATATGGTTTATTTCTGATTCAGCACATCTTTTATTTTTTTTTATTGGCCAATATACACATTTTTATTTTCCTGTTTTAGTACTATCATCTTTATTAAACATTATATTTAGAATGCATTTTTAAATGCCACAGTACAGTTTCCCGCGCAAAATTCTTTACAGTAAATACTTAAAAGCAATCAATTGGCTTTAATAGGATTAAACCTTTCAAAAGAATCACTTCTCCATAACAGGGTTACACACCTTTCAATGGGAATCTTAATTTCTCGAGAAATGTGCAATTATGTGAAATAAATTCAACCAATGAAAATAAAATGCATTAAAATAATAATCAACAACATCAGCATCAGTACCACAATGTTAAAAGTTTTCCGGGGGCAATTTTCGTGGCGGGGGTGAGTTTTCGGGGGAGGGGGCAGATTTCCAGGGGTGGGGGGGGGGCAGTTTTCCAGGGGCAGTTTTCCTGATACCGACACTATTGTACAATGTATATCACCATGGTTAACACTTGGATCATTGCAGCAAGCTACATGATCTTGAACCTTCTCTGATTCTATCATTAGATGATTGTGTACTCTATGACACATTTGTTTATTATTTATCACCATGATTAACGCTGGTTTCATTGCATCAAACTCGATGACTTCGTACGTTTTTCTGATTCTATCGTATTATGTTTTTTTGTTCTTTGAAAATGTTGTATAACGTGTATTAGCATGAGTAACATTGGGGTGATTGCAGCAAACTACATGATCTCAAACCTCTATCTAATTTCTTCACAAAATAATTGTGTGCACTATGAAACTTTTGACGAACATGTTTTACCATGGTCAACTTTGAGGTCGCTGGAACTCAGCTAAATTTTTACCAAACGACAAATTGCGTCCAAAGTGAAAAGATTCATTTGAAGAAGTAAACGTGGTCCCAATCGTGAAATCTTTGAGTCCAATGTTAAATAAGTTGTTGGGATAAGGAGAAATTGTTTGTAACCAGCAGTTTCTCTTTTTCCCACAATGTTTTCAAAATCCCTATTTCCAAGGATTGTTAAAGCACGGGATTGTATGATAAAGAGTTAGATTCTAAACCTTTAGCCGATAAAATGTTGACATATTTTCAAAATTTGTTGAATAATATTATCATGTGCTAAATATCACGTTTTGAGTTGCTCCTACTTTTATTTGTTAAATCAAATGAAGTATATTTTTTTTTCAGCGTGTCCCCTTTTAAAAGAATTACCAAAAAAGGAGAAAATGGTAATACGCAATTTGTCACGTTGTTACAATGTTTTCACATGTTTCTTACATGACGAATTAGCTGAGAGAGAATACTTTTCAAGCCTAGCTAAAGATTGCTTCGAAAATGATCAAAAACTTTAAGGCTAATGTAAAAGTTATACTTTGTTACTATGTAGCCAAGAACAATGATAGTTACTTTTTGAACAAATTAGAGCTACAGCCGGACTGCAAAGAACGTGCTATATGATTCTCAGTCTACCGTGTCCAGCACTGTATGAAATATTTTCTGGAATATTTATTTATTTATTTATTCATTTATTTATGAGTGTGTTTGCTGGCCCGGTCCAGGATTCAATTCTCACTCGAGACGCTGGTTTTTTTGTTTTTTTTTTAGAGGGGGGCGGATATCTTTGGACAAGACACTTTAGAACCCATGCCTAGTGCTGCTTAAATCCAGAAGTCACATGAATTCGTGAGCTGTCGTCATGATAAGACTGAAATAAATCTGAAAGCGGCGTAAAAGGCCATTCAGTCAATCATCCCAAATCCTACCTAAAAGGAACGCAATGAAGTGTCAGATCGCCGTTTACTAAAGTACATGTATTATAGACAAAGTCTGCCAAAACGCTTCCCTGTTCTTTAACCCTTTAACAGACAATAATATTCAAGACCCGTCCAAACTGAAGACATTTTGCATAACAAATCAAATGTAGATCAAATGATGGAATTTGTCCCTGGAAGAATCATTGAAGGTAACCAGCAATTTTCTCCTTTACGCAAAATGTCTTCAAAAGCTTTCTTTCTCAGAATCATTAAACTCTGTATTGTTTGTTAAAAGATTTAAGCTCAGCTGTTTAGATTCGACTTTTCACCACCGTGTATCATCGACTCCGGAACTTGGTACCAGCCGAGTCAACACAAAAGGTAGTCATGGCACGTAGTGGGGTGAGTCAATCGTTTTTTAAATGGTTTTTAATGAGTGTCTTCCAACCAAATGATAAGCATCGGTGTTTAGAGATGTCCAACTGTTGTCCATGATCGTGAGTCAAAAATACTATTCATGCATAGTGCAAAAAAACAGCGAAATCCTACCAGCTGGTATACTGCTCAAACCACCACATCCCATTGAAAATCGTTCGTTTTGCGTTCTTACAAAGCTTGCTACCCTTGGTTTTTAATATCAAAATATTCCGGACATTTGGAATTGTCTTCGGTATAAGTTTCATATGCAACAATCAAGATTTGATTGAATTATTCTCGAAAACAAGAATCCTTGAGAGTACGGCGATTTGAAAGGTTGGTGTACGGCAAACATGAAAATTTTACTAGAGCAACTGTACGGAAACTTGCATCGATATGATACAGCAAAAGTGGCTATTTTGACGCATTCCTTTATCCCTTTGCAGGTTCTAGTGCCCTTTGCTCCGAGAGGCGTCTAGATCAGCCCGAATAACATATTTAGCGTTTTGGCGTCACAGAAAGGCAAAAATAGTCCGGTTACAATATAGAAAAGCAGATACGGCATGGCTGTATCAGTGTCTCGAAAATCTCAAAGAATACCACCGATATTGTTACAGTTTGTGACACGTTTTATTTCACTAAGGTTTAAACTTTCCTTTATGAGTTCACCGTTTAAAACTATGTCTCTACTATAACTACAAGGTACCCTACAAAATTAATGACCCTCGTATAAATGAATCCATCTTAGCTCAAGATACTGGAAATATTTCTCTCGGGTTATATTTCCCGAATTATAAACTTACAGTCACAGGCCGATATACGACTCGTTAGTTTTGTGGCTAGACTACTCGCACGGCCTGCGAGAGAAAATGGCTTCCAGTCGAGCTGTGTGCTTTTTTCTTTCGATATGACCATACTCCAACAAAGAAATTCTCTTGTACCTAATGTTGGCAAGTGTGAAAATGGTACTAATTAGGAAATAATACCCTTTTGCGCAATACATTGCATTAACTTCTATTATTTTCACAATAAATCGCCGTACAGTTAGCTGGCAAGACGCCGTCCAGTATTTTTATGCAGTGCCTCAAGTTGCCGTACTCAAGCCTTCCGAGTTATATGATGTTTTTATCGAGTTCCATTATTGTTTTGAGAAAACTATTGATTATATATAAGCAGCGGTGATGGGAATGCATATGCATAATAATGGACTGAAATTTGTCACAACCGTTTGTATGATAAACAGGAGGGTTTTGACGAAGACACATAATTTCGGCAGTACCAGGCAGCTCGCTTTACAATAAAAAGTGAACTTAAAATCATTTCCATATCATTTCTGGAAGTGCATTTTAAACAAAAATATATTCCGTAAATGGAGACACTCTCACTGACGCATAATATCGCGACATAACATCAAAATAAACAATTTTCTTAACCTGGACATGACCAGTTTTTGTTTATCACCGCTTCAGCTGGTACCAAGTTCCGGAGTCGATGATACACGGTGTTCACACCCCTGAAGACATTTGACAGCTTTAGATAGCGTTGGGTGATGATAAATCCTCGTGAAAAAAAAAAAAAGTATTCCTTTCCCTAAAATGTTTTCATAAACCGAATATTTGGAAGGTTTTCTGTGGGTGAAAAAATTGATTAAATTGTTGGGCCTAGCAGAAAAATAAATGTTTACCAGATTTCGTCAAATTTGACATTATTATGACTTTTTTTAGTACTAGAATAAGACAATAAGTCTGCAGAAAATATTATCCCTTCTTCCTAGCAACGTTTAATGGCGAAGAAAAAAAAATTATGTTTTGAACCTAAATATGCAGAATGAAACTGAACGAATGGAATCCAATCATATAGCGCCTTTAACACTTTACCATACAATCGTGTGTTTTAATGACCCTGAGGAAGAAGGCAGTTGAAGAAATCATTGTTGAAAAAGGAGAAAATAATGCCAACAAATATTTCTTTTCCTTTTCCCACAATCTTTTTACCCTTTTCCTCTTTTCAGTGAAAAACACCATCCTATGAGACATCTAATTTATCGTCTGCAAATGCTTTCAATTTGGATAATTAAAAAAAAAATGCCGTTTGGAAAAGTGTTGACTGGCACCGAGCCGCCTTTTACTTAGTTCATGGTCAAAACTCAATTAAACCCTGCTTTTATATAGGACCAGACAGCTTTATGTCCCGAAGTCCGTATATGGTCATCAACCAATGAAATATCGCTGTCATCAGGACTATACTCTTTTTTTTTTTTCCTTGCCTAATCGTCAACCAATCAAACAGTACCATTATCTAAACAAGCTAGCTTTATTTTCCGCACATGATCGTCAGCCAATGAAACAGTGCCGTTTTCTAAGACCGGGCCGCTTTATTTCCGCACTTGATCGTCAACCAGTGAAAATGTTTCATCTAGGACCGTGTCCCTTTGTTGCCATTATTCTTCGAAGACTAGATCTGTCTACTTTGACGCATCACTTTCCTGTAAAGGATAAATATTAATACGCGGTGCGTAAATCGCCGCTAAAGAATAGCAATCGGGAGATGGCTATAAGCAAAGCGTTTGTGGAAAAATCAAGCCGCCTTTTCGCTAAAATCTTTTGAAAATATAATGATGTCAAACGGGAAAATAGTTTTATAAAATGCCATTGTTTACTGCAAATCTCTCTTAACAGTTTCTAAATATAGACATGGGGAAAATCGGGATTTGTGCAACAGACTGACAAGAGAAAAACGTCCCCACCTTGCTGGGCTTATACCGGGGCTATTTCCCATGCTTATAGGGGCTTTGTTTATCAATGACTGGTGCACATGGTATATGCTAGCAAATCGTTGCTTGAAGAATCGCACAAGGTAGATTTTAGTGAGTAAACGTTTATATTTTATTTTCAAATTTGCAGCATCATTTGCCACCTTCAAAGTAGCCCAGTTCTGTACCCAGAATGCCCAAATCAGACAGGTATGTATGTGTTTCAATTTCACCTAGCGGAAGATAGCCGCTTCCTTTACGGTACATAATCGTTGTGCAATGAATTACTGTATATATTGTGGTATTTCTAGGACCAGAACGGTTTATTTTCCTTACACGATGGTCAGTCAATAAAGAAGCGCTGTCACTTAAAAGGACTGTTACTTGAAAGGACATCGGTTTATTTTCGATACATGATTGTCTGCCGATTGATTTTACGTTGATCTGAAAAAAAAAAACAAAAAACTTCAGTTCTACAATCCATATTGATCTCTCTCGAGGATTACCTCCTGAAAACATATCCAATGCTCGCACCGTAACGTGGGTAGTTGCAAAGGTTGGAACGGAATTCGTACCTTTAACCTCGGTGTCTTCTATTGCAGTTTTTCTCGGGATCGTTAACTTTTTACCAAACGACAAAGTTAGACCCGTCCAAATTCAAAGCTGCTGTTGACAGTAACTTAGATGTGGCTCAAATGAAGATATTTGTATCTGAAAGGATAGAAAACATTGTGGGAAAAGGGGAAAATGCTCTGCAAAAGCATTTTCTCCTTTTTCCACATTGTTTTCATAAGTCTTCTAAAACTAAATGGACACTTCAGTCTGGAAATAGGGCCTAACTAATTATATTTTCAAGGTTGCTCATGTCCAGAATGTCATGGCAGAGCGGACAGTGTAGATCAAAGATCAGACAGCACGTTTTGTGCTGTCTGATCTTGATCTACACTGGCCGCAAAAGCAACTATAGTTGTGAAAGGCGCTGTAAGGTTTAATACGTGAATTCAAGAAGTTAAACTGCTTTTCATGCTTTCGAAATTAGTCAGCATAAAGAGCTAAACGTAAAAAAAACTGGGGGTGGAATAAGCTTAGAAATAATACGTGAAAATTGATTACTTGCATGAAGTTAGAAACTTAATTTAACTACTTGAAACAAAGTGTTTCTCCAGGCGACTGGGTTTGAAATTAATTCCCCCGATCACTGTATAATTGGACAAGACTGAAAGGAATTTCCGATATTATTGTATCCTCTACAGTAAACCAACGTTTTGAAAATCGCAGAAGTATGGGGGTAAAAAACTGAAACTAATTTCGAAGATTTAATTTTTCAAAACTGTTTTGTCTCCATCTTATGTATTTCTATCGTTCTATGGATAATATGAGGCGTACTGTGGCTTCCACTGATCATATCCTTATATCCTGTATTGTAACAATTAAGAACTATGACGCCAGGGGATACATTTCGAAAACAGGATGTAACTTTTGTGACGTGGTACAAAACATCGTGAAATGGAGAAAATGCTGGTCACAAGCATTTTTCTCTCTTTTCCGCTGTATTTTTCAAAAGAGGCCTTCTGCATTTTGGTTCAATAAAACACAGAACTCTTTAACGGTTATGTCACTTATTACAATTTTCGGGCACGTCTTTAAAGGGACATTAAACCAGATTTCGATTCGCAAGTTTTGTATAAGAAAATCTTGACAAAAGCGTATAATTTTCATTCACATGTAAAGGTGACTTTTAATTTCAACCACAAATACTGACTACATAAAGAAAACACATGGAATAACAAAGACATTTGTAGTTTTACGGTAAAATTAGCTATACCGTTAGTAACGGAATAGCTGTTATGGCATAACAAGAGATAAATTACATTTGAAACATGAACTTGATGGTTCAGCGAGAAGAGTCGCTGACTTTGGTTTCGAATCTCTTGGGTCCGAGTCCCTCGGAGTTATTATTTTCTTCCAGCATATTTCAGTCCCCATTTAAGGGTAAATGGTCACGCTATTATATATATATATATATTTTCCTTTAAAATGTCAACTTTCAAGAACACACCCCCATGGGAAAAAAGGGAGGGTATCAAAATCTGGTTTGATGCCGCCTTAAAATCACCCATGTTATGGGCCAAGAAAGGAAAACCCTTGACAATCTTGAACTTCGAGGTCGGTAAGAGGATGATGAACAGTCTCTAGAAAGTAATCAAAATTTTTAATTACGCCATGAAAAGGAAAATAAATACATAAATGAGTAACCAAACTAATTTAAACAATTTACATAAATTTTCACGCCATAATCACTGATTTCAAGGTTGTATTTAACCCTTTACCAAACGACAAAATTTTAGACTAGTCCAAATTGAAAGCATTAGCAGTTGACAAAATGAATTTAACTGAAAAAATGAAATTTGTTTTGGGAAGGGTAGAAAACATTGTGGGAAAAGGAGAAAATGCTGGTTACCAGCATTTTCTCCTTGTCTCACAGTATTTTCAAAAGGCTTCTGTCTCAGGGTCGTTAAAAGTCGGGATTGTGTGGGAAAGGGTTAAACCAAAAAGTAACATCACTGTGACTGAGACTGACTTAATCCTTAGGCTGCTAAGCCGACTCAAGAACTTTTTGCGGACTGTGTAGATCAAGATCAGACTGTACAGAACGTGCAGTCTGATCTTTGATCTACACTGTCCGATAAAGAGATATATGCGCCCTTTGAAATAGAAAATTTATGGGTTTTAGCATCGCCTTGAAAGTTTTATTTCATTTATTAGCAGATTAAGAGTTAATAATTACTACTTACTTTTCAAACACGCCTTATCTACTTTATCTTTATTCGGTATAAAATGTATGAGACATGCTCTGTGATAAGGGGGTCTAATGCATCTGCAAAAAGAATCAACTCATGCAAGCCTGAGCAGTTCGTCCGGGCTGCCATGGGTCGAAAAACTTTTCCAATTGTAAATTTTCTGCCTGTCGAAGGACCATTCTACCATATAATTCAGTGGATTGTCAGACAAAATGGATTTTATGGATCCATAATTATGTGATGACTTGAATGGTATAGTGTAATCCGGGTTCCAGTCCGATCACTTTTTTTCCTGTTATATATTGGGACGTTATTTTGTCAAAAATAACGGTAATAATCATTGAACAGATTACCAGTTTATTGCCACAGATATGTATACCTCGTAAAAGGAGACCGCGATAAGGAGTGATTAAAAAATCATTACCGCCTGAAACCAGGATAAGTATGATGCATCACAGTGATGCATTAAGAGCCTTTTTCAAAGCACCCAAGGATTATACATTTTTATAACCATCAATTTATACATAAATAATAAGGGAAAAAAGCCATTGCCAAAGTCGAAGTTAACAGTGCAAAAAAGCTTGGTGTCCTTCAAATGCCCTCTTGTTTATGACTGAAAACCTTATATCACCTGGACACTTGCAGACAACATAATATACTACACTCAACTTAAATAAGAATGAGTCGCGCTCTGGAAAAATGGGGTTTAAAGCATCTCCGTTAAGCATTATACCAAACAAGTCATTACATACTCATGGATCCATAAAATCCATTTTGTCTAACAACCGACAGTCATGAGGTAGTATGGCCATTAGACATATAGAAAATTTACTATTAAATAGCAAAAAAAGTATTGATCCATGTCAGCCTGCGCGGACTGCGCAGGCTGACATGGGTCGAAACTTTTTGCAAATGTATTAAATCCCATTTTCACAGAGCATGACTCATTATATGTATGAATAAATAATAACTAGACTGTGGTGTAACGCCGACTCCCCATAAACCTTAATAAAAATCTAGCTTTCCAGGGTCAATATTTTATATACCGCCATATGCTACTAACATGTTGATAAATTGATAACTTTGTTGGTTCTGGTGAATAGCTCTCAAATGCAGAGAGAGAGAGAGAGAGAGAGAGAGAGAGAGAGCAAGCATTAGAGCATCAGAGCACTATTATGACGCAAATACAAGTCTGTAGGCGTCCTTATCAGATATTGACTTTGAAATTATTTCCGGAAAAGGAGCAATTTGTATCGGTTCAGCGGATGCCAGGAATGATTGTGTAAGATCGATCGAATCTCATTGAAATCAGCCTCCATCTTTGTCTTGACTTGAGAACAGCTTATTCCTTTACCAGACAACAAAATTTTGGACTGGTCCAAATTGAAAGCATTTGCAGACGACAAATTGAATGTGGCTCAAATAATTGGATATGTCTTGGAAAGGTTAGAAATATGGCGTGGCCCAGTGGTAAAATGTAGGACTCGTGACCTGGAGACCCCGGGCTCGAGCCTCACTGGGTTTTTCGTGGGGGTATCCATGGGCAAGATACTTCATAGCCCCTAGTACTTGTGAACCCAGGGAATATATGAACTGTCGCCGTGATAGGACTGAAATAATGTTAAAAGCGGCGTAAAACAGCATTCAATCAATCAATCAATATTGTTGGAAAGGGAGAAAATGCTGATTACCAGTATTTTCTTGTTTTCCTAAAATGTCCTCAAAAGCCGTTTTCTTCCGGGTCGTAAAAACTTAGGATTACTTGGTGAATGGTTAAAGAGGATCACATCAAGCTGACCTTTCTTGCAGCCAATAAACATCTTGCTTTTTTGTTTGAAAGCGCAAGTACGCTCACGGAAAACCTTCAATCTATCGCAACGTGTATGTTCACCATTTTGAAGAATGAACCGGACGTCTTTTGAAACAAACTACTTACCTGATTGGGTGAGGAACAATTCGAATTTTAAAATCCATATTTACCAGAGGATTCTATGAGAACAATTTTGTCCAATCTGCAAAGGGTAGATCGTGTAGATGAGTCCTTATCCTTACAGTAAGCACACTCTTCATTGGACCTTTACGAGAAATGGCTATGTCATATGCGCCATACTCTGGCAAAAGGGGGCTAAATGCATCTCCAAGATGTATTACAGCAATTAAGCCATAGCATAATTATGGATCTATAATAGCCACTTTTTTCAACAACCGATTTAATCATGAGGTAAACTGGTCCTTGTACATACAGAAAATTGACCAATAGCGAAAAGTTTCGGTCCAGGTCAGCCTGCGCGGACTGCGCAGGCTGGCCTGGGTCGATACTTTTCGCAAATACATTAAGCCCCTTTTCACAGACCATGGCTCAAATATAAGGTGCCATATGATAACAAATGTTTATACACATAACGAAACAACAAATATTTAAAATCAACTCAAGTCTTTGACCTCTAACACAAAGTTGCATCAGACGAGTTTGAAAACACCATTTTAACCTTTAGGCTGCTTATCGAGACTCACTGACCTTTTGCAGACGGCGTAGATCAAGATCAGACTGCAAAAAACGTGCAGTCTGTTCTTGGATCTACACTGTTCGATAAGGAGATATCTTACCTCCAAAAATATCTTTTGAAAAAGGAAAATTTTGGGCTTATACTATCGGCTTGAAAGTTTCAATTTTTTTTATTCAGCAGGATAAGGGTTAAACTATGAACACACACCATGAATTAGGATTCAATACACAAATGAGCCATAGTTTGTGAAAAGGGGCTTAATGCATTTGCAAAAAGAGTCGAAACTTTTTTCTTTTGGAAAATTTTTTGCATGTCCACGGACCAGTGTACCCCATGATTCAGTCGGTTGTTATAGAAAACGGATACCAAACGGATCTATAATTGTGACGATTTGCTTGGAATCCTGTATCATGGAGGTGCATTAAGCCCCCTTTTCACATGCATGGCTCAAATATAATCATTTATCGTTATACATGTTAAACCGAAAAAAAATAAAAGGAGAAAATAACTACTGATTGTTGTGTACAATGTTTGTACGAGCGTACTATAATCTGCTGCAAGACAGACAAAAGTCGTCTGCAGGAGGTAAAATGTTTTAACCCTTTACCACACAATCCTGTCTTTTAACGATCCTGTAAAAGAAGCCTTCTGAAAACATTGTGGGAAAAGGAGAAAATGCTGGTAACCAGCATTTTCTCCTTTTCCCACAATGTTTTCTACCCTTACAATAACCAATTTCAATTTTTCAGTCCTGTTTATTTTGTCGTCTGCAAATGTTTTCAATTTGGACCAGTCTAAAATTTTGTCGTTTGGTAAAGAGTTAAACAACAACGACAACAACAGAGACGGCGACGACGACTATTGATGAAAAAGATGACCAAGATAATTGTGAAGGTGGGAAATAGGTGGCACCTGACATAAGTTGGCATTTGAGATAAAATTTTATTAAACGAGACCTAGAAAAAAGTTATTTAGCAAGCCTTTGGCGAGCTTAATAATATTTTTCATAGAAGTGTTTAATAAAATCTTACCTACTAGAAAGCCAACGAATGACAGACATTTGATCACATTACGATATCTCACAAAGTGAAGGTTAGAATATGCAAAAAACATACATACACATATGGAAGTTTCCATAAGTAAAACCCGAATCACTCCTCTGAAAGTAGTATAAATGACATCACATATCACGTCACATAACGGTGATCTCGAACTTGTGTAAGATAAAAAAATTAGCAATAGATGTAATTACACTGAAAACAAGGGAGGTCATGTGATAAATAAAGAATATGACAAAATTTAATACACCCATTCTCAGCAATAAGGAACTCTTTGATTGCCATTTCAGGTAAAGAATCAACATACGAAAAGCCAAGTTCTGATACTTGCATATTATGAAGCTATTACATGAGGTTTTAAAATTAAACATAAACTGAGGTGCATCAAGATATTCTGAACCAAAATATACAAAACAGACAAAGCATGGTACAAACTAACTGATTCTTACATTACTGTGATCTATCAAATTTATCGTCATTTATAGAAGGAAATTGATGTCTTCTGAGTTATTTGAACAACGTTTCAAAAATTACCAAGATATTTTTAAAATTAATGATATTGATCTATGAATAAATTTAAAGTACTAGCTTTCATGGACCAAATACACTAGTGAAAATAGCGCTCGAAAGTATTTTTCATTAACATCAACCGATATAGAATTTTATTAAAAGAGTCAATAAAAATGTAATAAAGCGAGCCTTCGGCTAGCTTGATAATATTTTTTTTTTTTTTGTAGACGAGTTGAGTGAAATGTTATCTCAAAAGCCAATGAATGTCAGGTTTTTCTTTTATCACATATACTTGTATCTCAAGAATTCCATGTGTACTAGTTAGGTGTATTTCCGAAACCTACTTATAATTGGACCCTATCACTGTTTTGACAGGAGTGTACGTTCGTGATGAAAGAAAACAGTTCAAAAGAATCTTACGTATAACTAGATTACATCATTCTAAATTTCAAATAAAACACGTCCTAGCTTTACCACGATCATCAGTTTTGAGGGTTTAACTAACTGGAAATATTTGTGTCTGACGTTGTTTGGAAATTGGAAATAGCATGTAGTAATACAAAGCTGTAACAAATGACATCACATGATAATCTGATGACGTTATTAAATGTCACTTTAATATAACGTTTGTATGATAAGAAAATTCGTAATGCCGATATTTACACTGAAAACAAGCGAGGTCATATTATAAAGCATAGTATAGGCCTATGGCTCCTTACAAGGGAGTTAGAATGGTTTAGTGAAAATTTCCCAACGGAGACAATCAGCTTTGTAACCATATAAAGTATCTGCAAATGACTTCTTTCGATTTGCATACCACTTAGGAAAACAATGTGGTAAAAAGAGAAAAGGAATACAGATTATCAGGGATAAATTATAGGTTTCTGACACAATAATTTGTAGAAAACGTACAGTTCATATACCGTTTTCACATATGTTTGACCTCAGAAACAAACACGTGGATTTTTTTCACATTTTTTTCCCGATAGAAACTTTCGCTCACAAAGTTTGTTCACAATAAGTTTTCGTTGGATAACAATAGAATTCAGTGCTTTTTCAGAGCACTACGTGTTCGTGAGCACAATCGATTTGCATATATGAGATGTAATAAGCAGTAAAAAGAGACTAGATGGATGGTGTTGGTGCAGTGGGGAGGCTATGTTCGAGTTGCATCCGTTGGTATTACACGTTTCAAAACAAACTTCGATCTCTTCGCCGTATTCCAGCACTGTTTTGCATGTGGTGCGCATCATAGCAGGAATGCAGTCTCGTCGCAGTCTGATCAGTGTCGCTGTAATAAAAAGATACGTGATTAACCCTTTCGGCATTATAAGCGACAGGAAGTGCAATTTGAACTTGGACCTATACTGTCCGCTTGTCTGGTCAAACCTATGAGATAAATATCTTTCCCTGTTTTCTATACTGTGTCTTCATCCTTCAAACCATTCTGATCTTTAATGTATATTGTCCGCTTGTTAACCCTTATCCTACTGCAGAAGTTAAATGAAAATTTCAAGTCGAGAGCAAAAAACTAAAATTTGCTATTTCAAAGTGATTTTGAGGGGAGAAATATCTATTTGTCGGACAGTGTAGATCTAAGATCAGACTGCACGTTCTGTGCAGTCTGATTTTGATCTACACTGTTCGCAAAAAGGTCATTGTGTCGTGCTTAGCAGCCTAAGGGCTAGGTCAAGCCTACAAGATATCCGCTTTTAAGTCAAGCCTATAAGAATTTAAACATCGTTCCCAGCTTCAATGTATTGTATTTTCAGACGTCAAATGAGATCGAGTTACTAGATTTGTTACTTAAGAATTAATTGTGTCACATAATTAAGTTAATATCACTAATGAAAGGTTTATCTTACAGTCTATAATCTACCTATCCATGGGCGTAGCAGCAAAAGGAAAGAATAGCTGGTACCAGCACTCCTTCATGTTGGTGATTGAGGGGAAGGGCTATATGGCGCCTTAAACATTTGAAATGACTTGTTTAGCCTGTATCTTCTACACAAAATTGTCTTTTTGAAAACCAGTCTAATAAACCGCCTCCTCATATCGTAAACCGTCCTTCGCCTGCATTTATACCTCTTATTAAATCTTTTCGCACAGGACTTGAGAACAGGAGGTCGCTGATTCGATCCCCGGCTCGGCCAATTTCTTTCTGAGGATTGATGATAGTCATTGCGACAGGATTCATTCCTCTTTCACCGCTGACCATTGTTTCGTCGATGGTTATGTGGGAAAGCAGCAAGTGGCTTGGAAAGAATATTGTGCGGAGTACTAGTAAAAGAAACTCCAGTAAAGCATGAATAGGTACACTGGCCGCCGCGATATAACTGAAATAATGTTGAAAACGGCGTTAAACAGCATACAATTATAATCAATCATTAAATCTCTTCGGCAAACTGCTTTGAAACTTCCGGGTAGAAAAACCAAAGGGATAGTCACCATGCTTAAAAAATTAAATCAGCCATACTCTGTGAAGAGGGGATCTCATGCATTTTCAAAAAGTATCGAACTAGGTCAGCCTGCGCAGTCCGTCGAAACTTTTTTCTATTGGTAAATTTTCTGCAATTCAAAGGACCAGTCTAACCTACTTTTTGAATCCATTTTTAGACAAAATGGCTTTTAGGGATCCATGATTAACTCTTTACCACACGTCAAAATTTTGGACCAGTCCAAATTGCAAGTGCTTGCAGACGACAAAATAAATGTAACCCAAAAATCGAAATTTGCTTAGGGAAGGCTAGAAAACATTGTGGGAAAAGGAGAAAATGCTGGTTACCAGCATTTTCTCCTTTTTCCACAATGTTTTCAAAAGGCCTCTTTCTTAGGGTTGTTAAAAGTCGGGATTGTGTGGTAAAGAGTTAAGACGACGAACCTGATGGGTATAGTACACCACAGAAATGCATTAAACCCCCTATTTCCAAACCACGGCTCAAACAAAATGATACATGTGAAAACGCTTAGGCAAAACAAACTGTTCTTTTAGATCAATTTCCCTCGAAGTCACACTATAAAAAAGTCGACTGTTTCAAGACTATAAGAAGTCGTCTATCGTCGAGAACGAGATGTGTTAGTCTTCTTTTCTCCGTCGCTAAATTAGGCTCATAACTCAAATTCAAAGTTATTAAAATTTCTTGGTTTCGTTCAAGATTATTCCCATAAATCAAACGGCAGTCTTTGCCTACTGCTTGTCTAGAGAACCTGAATTGTAACTCTTAGAGAGCTGAATAGACATAACAGACAGAGCTCAAGATCAGAGGGAATGATGGTATTCTAAATCCATTATTTATCTTCTAAACCCTATGTTGTGGGTACTAATTTGAATAGTCTCGATGAGACAATTCTTATGAGTACCCATAATATAGGGTTTAGTGGAGAACTAATATTTCCAATTTTGAAATCAAAATCATTCCCTCTATCTGGAACTCTAATAAACATTTCCAGTCTAGAAACAACACCAAAATACTTTTAATTCTTTAGTTCTTGGCCAGATTGTCTCAGGGAAGCGGACAGTGTAGATCAAAGAATAGACTGCTGGTGTAAGATTCGTAATACATCAGTCTTGATTTCGATCAATGTCCGAATGCTCTGTGGTTTTAGTTTAAGGGCCCTTGGTCAAGATACTTTAGAATCCCAGCCCGACACTGGAGAAATTCGCCACAAACTTGAATGAATAAACTGTCACTGAGATACGACTAAAATGCTGTTGAATACGTTGTAAAGCACCGACCGACCGACCGATCGATCGATCGACCGATCAATCAATCAATCAATCAGTCAATCAATCAATCAATCCGATTTCGTAAAGATTTAAACAGTTCCTCGCTTTGCTGGATCAAAAATATTTACTCTTTCAAAAACAGCAAATGTTAGCTTTGGGAAATTTCAAAACATCTGCAGGCGGAAAATTGGAAAATGGTTCAAAAGGGATGAGCATAAGTTCTCTGACAGGCAAGGAAACATTGTGGAAAATGGAGGACGTGCTGGTTACTGGCATTTTCTAATTTTCCCAGAATGTCTTTAAAAGCTTTCTCCCTATGGTTCTTTTCAAATTCGGGATTGTGTGGTGAAAGGCTTAAAAAAAAAAGAATACAGCTTATCAGGGATAAATTATAGGTTTCTGACACAATAATTTGTAGAAAACGTACAGTTCATATACCGTCGCTCAATCTGACAAAAGGCTAGAGGCAAATAGGCCACACATTTAGTTGTGACTGGATCGAACCGTTCACATGAGGTACAGTTCTGTGGGACGGGCGGATTGCCTATACAGTGCGGATTTGTATCACTGTCACATTGGGAGCAGAATATCGCAGAACCTGCAAAAAAAAAAGAAAATGCCATTCAAGTTAACCCTTATCCTGCTAAATACATTAAATAGAACTTTCAAGTTGATCGTAAAAACCCGAATAATGTTATTTCAAAACTTATTTTTTTGAAGAAAATATCGACAGTGTAGATCCAAGGTCAGACAGCACGTTCTGTTCAGTCTGATCTTGATCTACACTATTCGCAAAAGGTCAGTGAAACGCGCTTAGCAGCTTACTTATTACCAAACAACAAAATTTAAGACTTGTCCAGATTAAAGGCAAGTGCAAACGATAAAATAAATGTGATTAAAAACTGAAATTGGAAAATGTTTGACGAAGGGTAGAAAACATTGTGGGAAAAGGAGAAAATGCTGGTTACCATTATTTTCTCCTTTCCTTCAGTGTTTCCAAAAGTCTACTTCTTCAGGGTCGTAAAAACATGGGAGTGTTCGATAAAGACTTTAAATGAGTATCTTCCTGCAAACGGCATTTTCGCCTTGTTGTAGACGACTTTTAAAGATTGATATGAAAAGGAGAAGATGCTGGTTACTAGCAATATCTCCTTGTCGTACAATGTTCCAATGCTCAATTGTAAAAATTGATATGGATAGGAGAAAAGGTTTGTTATTAGCAATTTCCCATTTTGGCACAAAGTTTTCCCGTATTTACCTCTTAATTGTTGTTGGTTACCCCTAATTCACAAGAATGCTTTAAAAATTGTCATGTGCTGCAAACCAAGAGTTTACCAACGAATGACACTAACAGAATTAAAATCAAAGCGTTGAAAACACTGGTGTGGCATTTGTCAATGGAGCCATTGTTCGGAATTAACAATTTGAAAAATAAACAAGAGAAATAGTTGCAAAATATTTCTTGAAAGTCAACCTACTACATGTATATAGTCATGCAAAATCCGATCGAGAAGGGTGAAACCTTGTGGGATGAAGAAGTCCCGGCGAACAAGCCCTGGGACGAATAAGCCCAGCAACGAACTGGTTTTGGGACGAACAAGCACGGTATGTGTGTATCATGTCGCCAATATAGAAGGCCAATAGCGGATCAAGCTATTTTCAGTAAAAAAAAAGGAGTATTTCCACGATCAATGGCCTAATCCAATTTATTGTAATACGAGTAGTAAAGGGAACTAGACTGGGCCAGCTGGCCCAGTCTAGTTACCCTGAGGGGAAATTTGTCCCCAGAGTGCTTCCCCGGGTAAGTACTCCGGGCCAGATTCCGGTCAATTTGGAAAATTTTTGGTCGATTTGGGTAAAAAATGGCACTTTCTGGCATTTTCTGGCATTTTTGCTTCCCCCCCTCCTGGCCCGGTCTGCTTATACTGAGTCCCCAGAGTGCTTCCCCGGGTAGGTACTCCGGGCCAGATTCCAGTTATTTGGAAAATTTTCGGGTGACAATTTGAAAAGATAGATCTTTCATGGTAGATGGTTAGCCCTGAAAAGGGCTGTTTTTTTGTTTGGAGACTGTGTTTTTTCTCTCTACTGACAGCTTTTCTTCGTTCTTCTTGGGATTTTCGGGATTTTGAAGTCATTGAAATTATCAATGTTTTTCCCGTATTTGCCCTGGCCTGTCAGTGTCGGTGAAGATCTCTTTTGGTCAACATGTCGCTTGTGGAGATGGCTAACGTCTTCCTCTGATTTTCGTTTTGTTGTTCTTCTCGGTTGATTTTGTTTTGGTTGTTTTTCTTTCTTCACAACAGTTACGATAGAGTCCACTAACTTGTGAAGATTTGTCTTATCGAAGTCAAACTCCACAGGAATCTTTACTGGAACTGCTGAAATGCTCTGTCTTTGATAGCGTAGTGTCTCAATGTTTTTCCATAACCGTTCGGTGTTTGTGTTTAAAGTTTTAATCTCCTCCAAATGTTTGTTGAATGTTTCCAGTTCTTTCAAGATCCGAGTCAACATAGAGTCTTGTTGCGAATTTAACTGTTTCGTCTCTTCGTAAATGTTATCCAATACAGTCGTCGGAATGATGTTTGCTGAATTCATAGCCGATGAGAGAATGTCTCCATTGTTTTCCACTGGTAGGAAAGCATCTAAGTTGAAATCGTTTAAGTTGAATTCCATATTGATTTTTAACTTCCGAAATGTTCGAGAGCTATGAGTCAAAATGATGAATATATGGGAAAAAATCGGTGTTTTTATAGCTTGATAGAGGGATTGACCTACTTTGACTTGGAATTAACAGAATTAACGTTAACCAATCGTTAGTTTCGTTACATTTTTTGGATTTGATACTCTTAGACGTTGTAGATAGATCATATAGTACGTTATGTTCTATCTACATATTCTCGCCCACGTTCGCGCTTTTAATTCTGTTAATTCCAAGTCAAAGTAGGTCAATCCCCCTATCATGCTATAAAAGCACCGATTTTTATTCTTTTATTAACTCATTTCACGATGAAGTTTTCGAAATTTTGCTGTGGGTTGTTTGGTGGCAGGAAGAATAAGAAAGAAATGGAGGAGAAATGGGAGCAAGAGCTCATGGAAAAGAAAGAAGACGAAGTAGAAGAAAGAAAGAGAGTAAAGCATAAAGCTCTTCGGGAGTTCTTCGCCAGGAGAGGGTATGAGTTTTATACGCGTACCCCAATTGTTAAGATGGGTAATATTTATCCGGACCTGTCAGAGTTGATACCGCCAACAGAACATCGCGGTTGGCAAAATAAATTAATGAGAATGTATCCTTCATTGAGATGGTAAAGTATACGTTCTCTTTAATTTTAAAACAGCCCTTTTTAGGGCTACCCAAGACCTAGAAAGTCTGCTTCTTCAAATTGTCAAAACAAACAAAGTCAAGTCCTTTATGTTTATTTAAAACTTTTTATTTTATAACTTTTAATAACTTTTTGTACAATATTCATTACAATGAACTGTTAGAAACTTTGAACTGTAAAAACAAAATGAATGAAAAAACTTTTTTCTTCGGAATGTCATAGAACTTTGAACTGTAAAAAAGACAGAATGAATGAAAAAACTTTTTTCCACTTAGACTGTTTTTCTTTTTTTCTTCGGAATGTCAGATTCACATTTACTCTTACGTTTTTTTCCCCTTTCATTGTTTTTTAATACCATATCTGGACACATTTCATTCCCGTGTTTTGTCGATTTGCAAAAGAAACAGTTGTTTTTTTTGCTTTGTCGTTTTTTCTTCTTTTCGTTATTTTGACGTTTTTCCTCGCTTTCGCTGTCACTTTCTTCTTTCAATGGTAAACATTTTTTCTTTTTTGGTGGAAATGACTCATCGTCACTGTCACTTTTTTCTATCAACAGTAAATCTTTTGGTTCTTTCTTCCCGTTTGAACAATTCGCCTCTGCAGAAAATTCGTTTTTTGTGCAATCTATGAGATTTTGTTTGTCCAGATTTTTCCGTAAAGTCTCTAATTTATCTGCTATTTTGCAGATCTCTGAATCCTTAATAGCCGTGTTGTCAGTCTGCATGTCTATGGTCTGAGTTTCAACGGATGATGTATCCTGTGGTGAACTTTTTTTCCATGTATTTTCATCGCTGAATGATTTGCAGAATGAATTTACTACCCCGACGTATTTCATATGTTGGAGCTTGACAACTGTTGGTGAAATTTTGATGTCATGGCTGAGCGGATCCACATAGACAAAAACATTTTCTCCAGTCTGCTTTTCTTTTTCTGGACATTCTCTGGCCCAATGCCCTGTTTTGTTGCACGTAAAACAAATATTTGTTCTCATACCATTCATCCCATAGCGTTTGTCGATCGTTGTTTGGTCCAAAACTCTGTAGCTGGTCATACGGTAAACATCTTTTTCTGTAGAATGTTGGTGGGATAGAAATGATCCCACGTAGACGCCGTTATGTTTAACTTGATATTGTGGTGGTATATTGCTGATCTCATAATCGTGGGTGTATGGGTTAACATACAACGCCATCCTCTTTCTAAGTGGTGGTGTATTTTGCAGCTTGAACTCGCTCATTTTCTTTTATCGACTGCTCTGTCTGAGATTGGTCAGAGAAATAATGAGATTTTCACAGTCGACGTCTCTATTTATACACTACTGCAAGGAAAGAGTCTATAAATTGTTAGATTTTTCTTGCTTGCTTCATTTTGTCTTCTCAGCTAGAACTGAAACGATGGGTAAAAGAAAAAGAATAATAGTTTATTCAGACAGTGAAAGTGACGATGAGTCATTTCCACCAAAAAAGAAAAAATCTTTACCGTTGAAAGAAGAAAGTGATAGTGACGACGAGTCATTTCCACCAAAAAAGAAAAAATGTTTACCATTGAAAGAAGAAAGTGACAGTGACGACGAGTCATTTCCACCAAAAAAGAAAAAAACTGTACCATTGATAGAAGAAAGTGACAGTGAAAGCGATGAAAAATCTTTGAAAAAAGAGAAACAGTCCTTTTCAGGACTAACCAACGAGGATGAAAAATCTTTGGATATGAAAAGTCTGTATGACTTAATAGAAAGAGGAAAAAAGAAATCGAGAAAATTTAGAACAGAGTCACATGTATTGTCAGTGAGTTTTAAGAAATTTGAAGAATTATCACCCCAGAGACTGCTTGGATTATTTGACAATGTTACCCATGAAATCATTCGAAAGTTAGATGCAAACCCGACAGATATGATTAGAATTACCATCGATCATCCTTCATTGGAGATGGGGATTCATATTCCCTTTTTAGCTACAGAACAGCTGCAAGGTGAAACTATATTGAATGAAATTGAACGAGTTTTACAGTCAAATACAGATTTTGTCTTGAACGACGGATCCATGACATTTGACATTACACATACAATACCTCCATGTGGTAGCGGAAAAGTGAAATATAATTCGTCGGAATTGGACTCAAAGGTTTTTGCCAAGAAGAAACAATCGGTTATTCAAATTAACAACCATGACCAATTATGTTTTGCAAGAGCCGTTGTTGTGGGAATTTGCTATAATGAACGTGAAAACAACGAAGCATGGAATCGGAGATGGAGTAATATTCGTCATTCAGACCATGCTCTTCAAAAGATTGAAGCCGAGAAATTGATGAATGAAGCTGGAGTTTTACCAACACAGTCTGTAGGAATTGATGAATTCAAAAAAATTCAATTGTTTTTGTATGAAAAAGACTATGTCATTAAAGTTCACGACCAGCATTCCAAAACGAGGAAAATATTTGAACATCCAGAAGTGAAAGACAATAGTAAGATCATACATTTATACTTTCATCAAAACCATTATGACTACATCAAGTCCATCAAAGGTTTTTTTTGTTGTACAAATTATTGTGAGTTCTGTGATGTGGGTTATAACGCTCGGGAAAATCATGCTTGCTCAAAAATCTGCAAAGGTTGTTATCGTGCTGGAAAATGTCCATCAGAATGCAAAGAGTATGTCTGTTCCAAGTGTCATCGGCGATTTTTTAGTGCAGCATGCTTTGAAAATCACAGAAATGTTCAAGGTAAAGAAAAGAAATCCATTTGTGAATTAGTGAAACTTTGTTCAAAATGTGGCGCACAGTATCTTACCAGAAAGAGAAATCATATCTGCAAGGGAAAGAAAAAGTGTCATCTCTGCAAGAAAATCGTTGACTTTTCTCATCGCTGTTTTATTCAACCTTACCAAAGTAAGATGAAACACGACAGCGATGATGAGACGAGTTCTTCTCTAGTTAAAAAACCACAGTTCATTTTCTTTGATTTTGAATGCAAACAAGATACAGGCGTGCACATCCCAAATTATTGTATAGCACATAGAGCCTGTGATGCTTGTATCGATAAACCACTTGATTTTCATTGTTCTACATGCAGTGAATTTGAAGAGGGTAGGGAAGTTATTTTTCAAGGAGAAGAAACTTTGAGTCAATTTTGCAAGTGGCTCTTTTCAAAACATCACAAAGGAGTCACAGCTATGGCTCATAATCTCAAAGGGTATGACGGGCAGTTCATTCTTAACTATATTGTCAAAGTTGGGTTAAAACTTCCAAAATTGATCATGAATGGAAACAATATTATGAAGTTAGAATTGAATGGTGTACGTCTGATCGACTCCTTCAATTTCATGAACTTTGGGCTGGCGAAATTTCCAGCCACATTTGGTCTTCAAGAAATGAAAAAAGGTTACTTTCCTCACTGGGCAAATACAGATGAATTTTGGAGTTATATTGGACCATACTTGGATATGTCTTATTACAAACCCGACTCAATGTCTGAAGAGGGTAGGTCGAAATTCATAGTCTGGTATAATGACAAAGTTCAAAAGGGTGAGGAATTCAATTTTCAAAAAGAGATGGAATCATACTGTAGGTCAGATGTTGATATCCTAAGACGGGGATGTGCTGAATTCAGAAAGCTGTTTATCGAACAGGGTGGTATTTGTCCATTTTTAGAGGCAATTACCATCGCCGATGCCTGTAACAAAGTCTGGCGAAGCAAATATTTGCCAGAAAATCAAATTGCTATCATTTCAAGTAAAGATTCGTCCAGACGTCGTTTTTCTATGAAAGCGATACGCTGGATTCAAAGCGTAGCTCAGGAAAAAGGTATTCATATTCGCCATGCAAAAAATGGCGGGGAAGTTCAAATCGGAAGATATACTGTAGATGGTTTTCACCGTCAATCAAACACTGTCTATGAGTTCCTTGGGGATTTGTATCATGGTTGTCCTGTATGTTATACAGATCGGAAATATATCAACCCTATCAATGGGAGGCCCATGGGTGAATTGTACGATCATACTTTTAAGCGTATAGGAGATATCGTAGAAATGGGGTATAATGTCGTGACCATTTGGGAGCACGAATTCGATGCTAAGATGAAGGATAAAGAGTACAAAAAACTCATTGAAAAGTTATATCCACATTTGGACCCCATCGATCCGAGGGAGGGGTTGTCTGGAGGAAGATGTAATGCCATAAAAATTAGCTACGATGTTGATGAAAAAAGCAAGAAGGAAATCAAGTACATTGATATCTGTTCTCTATACCCTTATGTTTGTAAACATAAATCCTATCCTGTGGGTCAACCAGAAATTTTGACTAGTGAGAATATTGATATGAACAATATTCGTCAGTATGAGGGCTTAATCAAATGCAAAGTTCTACCTCCAATGGATTTGTTTCACCCCGTTCTCCCAGTTCACTGTAACAATAAAATGATGTTTCCACTCTGTATGAAATGTGCAGAAGAAAGTTCAAACATTTGTATCCATGGTGAAGAAGAGAGGGCTTTGGTCGGAACTTGGGTTACCTTTGAATTATTCAAAGCTCTTGACTGTGGCTATCGGCTAATGCAAGTGTATGAAATCTGGCATTTCAACTCTGTTTCGGATCAATTCTTTAAAGGCTATGTGGATAATTTCTTGAAAATTAAGCAAGAAGCCAGTGGTTACCCAAATTGGTGTCAATCAGACTCGGAAAAAGATCAATTCGTTTGTGAATATGAGAAGGCAGAAGGGGTTCGTCTTGATCCAAGTTGTATTCAAAAAAACCCTGGGAGAAGATCGTTTGCTAAGATTATGTTGAACTGTCTTTGGGGGAAATTAGCCCAGCGTGAAAAATTGACTCAGACGGAATACATCAGTGATCCGTCTAAATATTTCGAATTAGTCACCAATCCCAATTTCATTGTAAAGCATGTAGAAATCTTTGACGAGGACTGTCCATTCATCTTGGTTAACTATGAATCAAAATTGGAACATATTGATACCCACGCTACAGCCAACGTGATAGTAGGGTCTTACGTAACAGCTTATGCAAGGTTGGAATTGTACGCCGTTCTTGAAAAGTTAAAAGATAGAGTTCTGTATTTTGATACAGATAGTTGCATGTACATTCATGATCCTGAATTGTGGAACCCTCCTATCATTAACAGCAGGTTAGGAAAATGGACCGATGAAGAGCCTGATTGTAGAATTACCCATTTCAGAGGATTAGGACCCAAGAATTACGCTTATAAGATGAAAACAAAAGATGGAAAAGAGATAAGTAAATGTAAAGTCAAGGGAGTTACTTTGGATTACAATACCAAGCAGGTGGTGAATTTCGATACCTATTCAAAATGCGCTCTGGATCGTACGATAGAAATCAAAATTCAGTATGATTGTAAAATTAAAAGACATAGAGATAGAACAGTGACCAGCGAAGCGCAGACAAAAACGTTTCGCTCTGTCTATACCAAAAGAGTTATTGTAAACGATACTGACACTGTGCCCTATGGTTATAAAAGTCTGAGAAAATAAATTTCTATAGCGCATTGTCTTGTGGTAAACAGATCAAGTAAGACGTTTTTAAAAACAGTGAAAAATGGCATGTGAAATGCTACCGTTACCGATAGAACTACGTGAAAAAGTTTATGGAGAATTTGTTCGACAACACACGCTCGATGAAGGAACACAGTTTAACCTTAAATTCAGATGTGTGCATTTTTGGATAGATAAATTGCACAAGGGAGTTGCAAAAGGAGAGACATCTTGTAAATTGTATAGCATGCACGACTTTATTACAATGCTGATAACTGAGTCAAACTTCGATACCCCTATCAAAGGGTATTTGACAGCTTGTTTGTGGAAAAGTGACTATTTCACTAAGCAGTTGCAAGCCACAAGTCGATGGCGATTCATTATCATAGGAAGACCAGAAGAAAGTTATCTGAATCTACTGAAAATGAAATCGGTCCTGTTTAACTTTTACTTACGGTATACAAAATCAAGAGATAATGCAGAAGGGGTGGATATCATGGAAGGGTATCTCCTATTTGGTAGAGATGTCACAGAAAAAATCGTACTTTCAACTCTTTCGTCAAAAGCAGTATTCAAAAACGTCTTTGAAATTAGAGGAACGTGTGAATATAGTGGTTTGGACAGTGTATATAGTTTGTTTTTGGGCAATGAACAATTGCACAAAACTGTTGTGGAACATGAAGACAAGTGGAAAAATCGAGGGATCTGTGAATTTGCATTGTAAAAAATGTTTATTGTAAAAAATGTTTTTTTAATGTTCAATACAAAATGTTTTTTCATTGTAAAAAATGTTCATTGTTCAATAAAAATTGTCAATAAAATTTGTTCAATAAAAATGCTTTTATTTTCATTGATATTGTCATTTTATCAATAACCTTTAACGAGAAAAGTAAAAAAATATGGATGTACAATCCATATTATTTCAACACCCTTGTAATATTTTCATCACAGGTCCGAGTGGATGCGGAAAAACAGAGTTCGTTCATAAATTAATTGACTATCGAGAAGACTTGTTCAACATCGTTCCTGAAAGAGTTGTTTGGTGTTACAAAGAATGGCAGCATGCTTACAATCTTATGCAAGAAAAGTTCAATTCACAGTTCAAATTGATAAAATTCGTGGAGGGAATTCCTGACGATGAAAACGAAATTGTCAGTGATGCATCTATTCCACATTTAATTGTCTTTGATGATATGTTGGGTGAAAAAGATGAGGAAAAAATTAAACTTTGGTTTACAAGAAAAGGACACCATCGTAATGCAAGTGTGATTTACATCACGCAAAATATGTTTCAGCAATCGAAATCGAGTCGAACCATTAGTCTTAATTCCAGATATATGATTTTATTTCGAAATGAACGAGATAAGAATCAGATTAAAACACTAGCTCACCAAATGCAAGCCCCACATTTGTTACCTGCTTATGAAGATGCTACATCGATGGATCATGGTTATTTAGTCATAGATTTTCATTCACAAACAAAAAAAGAATTAAGACTACGAGCAGATATATTTCATCGTTGGCGTACACAAGGAAATGAAAGAGGCCCCATTATTTATTCTCCTGCTTAAAAAACTTTATGCAAAATTCTTGCTTAAAAGGGAATCACATTTTGAACATAAATCATTTTTATGATTCACGCCCGTGAGTAAACATGGCATTACCAGCCACATCGAGTTCAGTTTTAGCTGCTTTGCGAAATTTAAGCCAACAAACCGATAGACATGAAAGAGAAGCTGTGTTAAAAGCAGGATTAAAAGAAATTTTAAAATGGTTTACGTTGGCTGCACAAAACATCATTGAAAATAAAATCAAATTACCAAAACAAACCACAACATACATGACAAAACATAGAACAGATATTGAACGGTTAGCAGATCCATCCATAGACGAGGAAAGTAAACGTAAAATCATTTTAAAACCTGGAGGGGGAGGATTTCTAGGTGGTGTTATTATCAGAAGCTTACTGAGATGGGATGGAGTAAAAACCATCAGAAAATTTGGAGTTGAAAGACAAACTCGAAAACGTGTTCCACGAAAACGTGCACCGCAAAAGAAAAAATCTCCAAAAAAGAAAAAATCTCCAAGAAAGCGTGCTCCGCAAAAGAAAAAGTCTCCAAAGAAAAAATCTCCAAAGAAAAAATCTCAAAAGAAAAAATCTCCAATTACGATTGATGAAAGATTTGTCACTAGCCGAAAACGAACCCCTGTAGCAAGTACCATTTCAGAACATCAACAATATCCAAAATCTAGAGAGGAAATACTTGGTGAAAGAATGAGGAATTACCAAAGAAAGTATTCAAGATTTATATTACCAGGCAAAAAAATAGCGTTTCAAAGAATTCCATCCGTCGCTTGGTCTCCAAATACATTGGCTAAACATAAAAAAGGATTAAGAAAATATAGACGGATGATAGAAGATATGCTACGATATAACCTTGGCACAGGAAGATATAAACTTGACGAAAAAAAGCAGATGCTTGACCTTGGGAAAGGAAGAACCGTTCCCGTGGATTCATCCATGGCTAGCGCTGATACATTGGTTGACGCTCTCTATTCACAGTTTTCTTAAAAACAGTTTTCTTTTGAAAAGACAGTATGTTAAAAAAAGTTTTCTTTTGAAAAACAGTATGTTAAAAACAGTATGTTAAAAACATTAGGTATAAATGATAGCTGCATGGGTGTTGTATTATCATTTAATCCGATATCGAGTTAAAGTCAACATGAAAAGAAAAACGCCTCTAATAAAAAAACATGGTTCAATGGTTATGGCCATGATGCAGGCTACACCGAAAATACGTAAAAAACTTGTAAAAGATTCATCACCCGAAGTGATAAGATGCATATCGGAATGTTGTCATAACGTTTTAAAAGGCAATGTACATTTATCATCAGCTCAGAAGAAGAAATTGTATTCAAGCCGACAACATATCAGACGTTTAGCTTCGAAATCGGCTTCTGTAAAAAATAAAAAACAAATATTAAATCAAAAAGGTGGATTTCTTTCATTACTTGCACCTGTATTATTACCATTGTTAGGAAAAGCCGTTATCGGAGGAATAGGAGGGGTACTTAAATCCTTATAGATAAAAAAATCTTGAAGATAGAAATCATGTCTGTTAAAAAAATGGTTATCGTGCCTTATCAGGTTTTAGAAAATATGAATCGTTGGAAAGACGAGCAATATCATAAGCCTCGTTTACCACCCAATCCGCAAGTTGTGGATGCAGCACATCTTCGACAGGATATGGGTCATATTTTACAAAGCACTGATTTGTCAGAAACAGAAAAGGCTCAAAGGTATGGTGAAACTTTGTTTAAGTTACAAAATTCGGTTCAAAAAGCAAGACCAACTTTGTTCAACTCACTTCCAACGATAAAAAATGATGACAGTATACAGAAATCAGCATCTGTTACCTTGCATGATCAAATTTTGCAAAGCGTACCAAAAACCATGAAAAGAAAAGCTGAGTTACTTTTGAGTATGATAAAAGATAACAATAATTTAACTTGGGACGAACAAGGAGTCGTGTCATACAAAGGTGTACGCATTCATGGTTCCAATATCATCGATCTTATCAATGATACAATTCGTCAGAGAAAAGGTACTGAACCTAGAGGGTGGAAAACTTTTTCAAAGGCATTACACGAAAGCAATATACCGCGAGAAGTTATTGGTAACTCAAATAGATGGAGGTGGATGCAAAAAGCTCAAGATAAATCACTGAGTAAATCAGTGAGTGAAGATGAAGAATCCTACGGCGAATCCGATCACTTATTTCACACGCCAAAAAGCGTACAAAAAAGTGCAAGGAAATCGCTTACAAGAAGTGTTAAAAAATCTGCAAAAAGAATAAAAGAATCATCTCCATACATGAAACCTGAAGAAAGAGAAAGACTGAGGCGATTCTATACTAAAGAGTTGTTAACTCCGCCAAAATCTATAAAAAAGACCCCTACCCGTAAAACGCTTCAGTCATGGGAATCCTGGTAAAGCCTAAACTTGGTTACAAACTTGGTTACAAACTTGATTACGTGTTAAGAAAATTGTTTTATGATCCCAAAAGTACTGTCGCATTTACTGGAATAAAGCAATTGTATCACGCTGCAAAATCTGTTTTGAAAGGAATAAGATACAAAGATGTTCAAGAGTGGTTACGGGGTGAATCCACCTATACCTTACATAAACCAATTCGCCGTCGTTTCAAAAGACGAAAAACTATTGTAAGTGGTATAGACTATCAATGGCAGGCTGATTTGGCTAACATGCAACATTTAGCAAGACAAAATGATAACAAGAAATATTTACTTTGCATAATTGACGTGTTTTCAAGATTTTCATGGGTTATCCCTATTCCAAATAAGATGGGAAAAACTTTGATTCGAGCATTTCAATCTATTGTTCAGAAATCAAATCGGAAACCTTTATCACTTCAAACAGATAAAGGTTCGGAATTCAAAAACAGACAGTTTCAGCAATACTTGAAAAAGAATCAGATTCATTTCTTTACCACCGAAAATCCAGAGACGAAAGCAAGTATTGTTGAAAGATTTCAACGCACTTTAAAAACGAGAATGTGGAAATACTTTACGTACAAGAAAACAAGACGTTACATTGACGTATTGAATTCATTAGTTAAGAATTACAATCATACTTTTCACAGAAGTATCAAAACATCTCCTGCAATGGTAACAAAATCAAACGAGGCAGAAATTTCGAAAAATCTGTATCCACGTTTATCGACAAGTGCAATGACAAAAAAGCCAAAATTCAAAATTGGAGATCGTGTTCGTATCAATAAAACAAAACGTACATTTGATAAAGGTTATTTACCAAATTGGACTCAAGAAATATTTGAAATCACTCATGTTAACAAGACATTTTCACCTATCACCTATAAAATAAAAGATTTAGAGGGTGAACAAATTTTGGGGACTTATTATGAATACGAACTTCAATTGATAAAAGATGATGAAATTTATGAAATTGATTCAGTTCTTGATAGACGTACAAGACGTGAGGGTAAAAAAATAATCAAAGAAATAAAAGTCAATTGGAAAGGTTATCCAAAAAAATTTCAAAGTTGGATACCAGAATCGCATTTGGTATCTTGATCGGAAAAAATAAAAAGACAATACAATTATGATAAATTCGCAGTCAAACATTGAGACTGGGACAGAAAGTGTCGATAGTGTTAGTACTAAAAATTACAACTGCTGTGGAAATCGTGTTCCAAAGAATCAGTTTACGTATATTTCACAGATATTAGTCATTTACGCAATTATTGCAACCTCGATAGTACATTTAAGTATTCAAAGTCAAGATCGTGAATTGTGGTTGATACTGTTAAGCAGTTCACTCGGGTATATTCTTCCATCTCCAGGGCTAAAATTCACAAAGTCTGGACAAAAAACAACTAGTGGGACTGATTTCGTTGACAGTAAAAAATAAAAAAACAAAAAATTTAAAAATTTAAAAATGAATTCGTTTTATCTTACTCTACCTAGCGATAGTTCCATAAACCTTTATCCAAACAACACACAGTGCTGTTTTAAAGTTCATTTACCAAAAACAATTCATATTGATAGGGAAAATTGGGAAGTTGCATTAGTTCATCTTATTACCCCCTCTCAGTTTTTAAACATAACTGAAGAAGAAGCAAAGTTCGAAATTATAACTGCAGATGTTAATTTATACAATGCAGCAGCAGCGGCAGATAGAAAAAGAGATAATATGAAGATAACTCCAATAAAACGAAACGAAAGAGGTGAAGCAGTAAGATGGTCAATTGGATTTTATTTTTCACCGGGTAGTTACACTTCAGCAAAACATGTTATAGAGGTAATGGACGATTTGATTCAAAATAACCTAAGTGAAATCTTTCAGAAGCATTCAATCGGGGTGTCTATTAGCTATTCAACCTCAAGCAAACGACCGAAATTGGCATTCACAAATATAACAAGAACCGGATTCAAATTTCATCCACAGCTGTTTTTAAAACTGGGAGGATCACCAGAATTCAAAAATGAGATAATTTTTTCGAGTAGAAATATTTTAGAGGTATTTAAATACAGTCCTAACATTGACGCTGGGTACAATCATCTGTTTGTTTATTCAGATGTTGCTGAACACACTATAGTGGGTGATACATTGGCTCCCATACTTCGTGTTCTTCCGTTCAAACCAACCATATCAGGTGAAAATAATTATGAAGCCCAACATATCAACCATGAAATTACATTACCGCATTACGTCCCCGTTTCGAAATCTGATTTCGATACTATTCACATTCAAATAACAGGGGATTCTGGTATACCGTTTCATTTTATTATTGGTAAGACAATCGTCAAGTTACATTTCAGACAGAAAAAATAAAAATATTTAACCAAAAAAATGCTACCAGTTTATCGCGGCGAAAAACATCAGTATGGCTATGGACTAGGTTCTCTATTTAGATCGGCAATTAAAACAGTGACTCCATTGCTTAAACCCTTGGTCAAATCTGGGTTGAATGCTGTAAAAAAAGAAGGAATCAGACAAGGATTAGGGGCGGTAGGAGATATCCTTTTACGTGGTGAAAACCCTAAAAAAGTTGTAATTTCAAGGGGAAAACAAGCTATTCATGATCTAGCACAACAGTTAATACCGGGGATAAATAAAAGAAAATCACAAAAGACACGTCATTCATCTTCTCGATCTCGCAAGGGCAAGATCATTAATAAAAGACAAAGAAATCATTACAGTAGACCAAGGACTCTCGATATATTTGATTGATATATATTATATATATATATTATATAAAAATGATGCAAAACGGATCTTGTGAATGCAGTAAATCAGAACTCAATGTTCTTTCTGTACCACCTACAATGACAACGATGCAAGAAAGTCAATGGGTTGAACATTTTCCAATAGCATCTTTGACAAGCAATTCACCAATAGAATTCATCATACCACCTCAAACCGAACATTGGACAGATTTGTCACAATCGTATTTGTATATCAAATTCAAAATCGTTAAAGCTGACGGTACTAATTTAGAAGTCGGTTCAAATGTGGCACCTGTAAACAATTTCCTGCATAGTATGTTTAGCAGCGTCGATTTGTATCTAAATAATAAACTAATCAGCAGTAATTCAGATACCTATCCGTACAGAGCATATATCGAAAATCTTTTGTCCTATAATGCTGACAGCAAAACTACGCATTTGAAAGCTGGTGCACTTTGGATTGAAGACACCAGTGGTCAATTTGAAACACTCAACCATGATGCGGGAAATACTGGCCTAGTAAACAGAATCGGTGTAATCGGACTAAGCAGAACTGCAGAGCTTTTCGGACGATTGCATCTTGATCTATTTCAGCAAGAAAAATATTTACCTAATGGAGTTGAAATCAGACTTAGATTAAACAGAGCCTCACCAAACTTTTGCCTTACAGGAGGTACTGCTGCACCAGATGCAAAAATTGTAATGGAAACAGTCAGTCTTCATGTACGAAATATTGAATTGTTGCCTGTTGTTGCAAATGATCTAAATCATGTCATAGCTCAGCAAAACATGAAAATTCCTATCCGTAGGGTAGAAGTAAAGACGTTTACTATCGGTAATGGACTTCAGTCTAAAATTGAAGATCATTTGTTTCAAGGACAGCTTCCAAAACGTGTTTTCATTGCAATGGTAACAAATGCTGCTTATAATGGGGCTTATGCTAACAATCCATTTTTCTTTCAACACTTTAATCTGTCAAAAATAGATGTATCATGTAATGGACACAGTATTCATAACAGACCCTTTGAGCCTGACTTTGAAAATGGGTTGTATTTGAAATCATATTTGTCTATGTATCAGGCTGTCTCAGCCTTAGGACTCAATAAATCATTTGATATTGCTAAAGAAGACTATGTCGGTGGATACTGTTTGTGGGGGTACGATTTGACAGCTGATCAAGGCAGTGAAGAAGGACAACTTCATCCTATAAAAACTGGAAGTCTTCGCATTGAGCTTCAATTCGCACAAGCCTTGGCAACAGTGATCAACGTTATTGTCTTTGCTGAATTTGACAATCAGATCGAAATCAACAGTTTGAGAGAAATCATCACAGATTATTAATCTTGAAAAAATCAACAGAAACTCTCTGATCGAAAAAGATAGCTTTCACAAAAACAGTCCTTATCAGGACTAATCAACTATTGAAAGATAGATCGAAAACAGTCCTTATCAGGACTAATTAACTTTTGAACGACATATCAGAAAAAACAGTCCTTTTCAGGACTATCTACAGGACTAAAGAACTAATAAACAATGTCGGGAGTCAGATTTGCTATTTCACTGAGAAAAGAAGCAGAAAAAGTGAAATATTCCAGCTCAGAGTGTCTTTCTACTCGGAAAAATGACATTCACAACAGCTTTGAAAAACATATGATTAAAGAACTACAAAATCTAATAGTCAGTGAAGTTCGTAACGAGTGTTACGGATGTCAAGTGGATCATCCCAGCCAAATACAGCATGAGCTATGTTTATTCAAGGATAGACAAGAACATACAGATATGTTCATAGAACAAGCCATGAAGGAATTAAATCCATACAGAATCATGAAAAAATGGTATCCTGAGCTCGTAGAAATGAAACTCAATGAAACTGACTATGCGGAAGCCTACAGCTTTTGGCGAAATATAAAACAAAACATTCTATCTGATATCACGGAGTCGTTCTTAAAATATTGGTGTGACAAAGTAAAACAAGCCTGGAAAAGTGATTAGAAAAAATGTATACTTCTGAAATTCAATACATATTGGATCATGGAACATGGATAAAAAATCTACAGGCAAAAGTCTGTGCAAAAGATCAGTTACCTCGACAAAAACCCAATCATGTGAAAGCCTACATTGTGAACACAGAGAAATCAACCGGTTCAGGAGAACACTGGGTGGCCGTGATATTTGATAATGATGGCAATGTACTATACTTTGATCCCTACGGTCTACCACCACTTGAGCCAGAAATTATTAACTTTTTAGACAATCATTCTTATTCGTGGAGATACAATCGACAAACCCTTCAGAGCCTACAGGGTAAAGTTTGCGGAATTTACTGTATCTTCGCATTGGATGCTGTTGCCAGAGGATATAATATACAGAAATATCTTCAACAGAAATTTCTCTCAACGGAACACCATCGAAACGATCGAAATGTATCATCGTGGTTTAATCAACACTATGGAAATCTATACAAGAAAATTTCAGAGACTTCTCCCCACAAACAGTGAAAAAACATTTTCAAAAATGAATTTTTATTGTTAACAGTTCATTGATATTATGTTCATTTTTTGTCTTTTTAAGTTTTATTGTAAATATGTTCATTGTTTCAGTTCATTGTTTCAGTTCATTGTTTCAGCTCTGTTCAATAAAAAAGTTCAAAAAAAAGCAGTCGAGTTTTTTCATTCTGTTTTTTCCCAAAAAGACTCCAATCTGCTTACATTTTTCCCCATGCTACGAGTCATAACTTTTTTTACTATATTAGCATGAAAACGTAGTTTGGGAAAAAATGTATATGCTTTCCGCCAGGTCCGCGCTCTTATTTTTTCAATCCTCCTGCTATCGTATAAAGAAAGGCTGATATTTCCCAATACATTCATCATTCGACTCTCAGCTCTTGACCAGTTCGGGAGTTTAAAATCAATATGGAGCAGAACAATATGGAGGAAATCAACCATCAACTGTGTGAGGCTCTCAAAGACTATCTAGATGTCGGGCAGCAGATATTGCTGCTAAACACTCAACCCGTACAACTACACCGTATATCACAACCGTTCAAAGATCTCGGTGAAAGAATAGTTCAACTATTCTTAAAGACAACAGCTGATATTATTTTAGTTGATGTCAAATTTGGGAGAAAGATAACTTTCAATAACGGAGTAATGACGATTACAAAAAGAGTTGGAGTATGCCCCATCTGTCAGGCGAATTTCGGTTGCTGTCATTAGAAGTTAAAAAAATCACAACCACTAAAAAACAAAACAGTCCTTTTCAGGGCTAACCATCTACCAAGAAAAGAACCTTTTCGAATTTGTCAAATCAAATTGTCAAACAAAAAAAGTCATAGTCAGAAAAACACAAGATAGTCAAACTCTATTTTTCTATCCCGAACAAGAAATTGTAACAAAGCTATGCATTGGTCAACGTTAATTCGGAGTTAAAAACATGAGACAAGTAGGTCAATCCATGCTGTGAACTATATAAGCGCGATGTTTTTTCTCACAAAACATAAATACTTCAGCATGGTTCAGATTCTTCTCTGTCCTCACTGTGCGAGCAGATGCCAGATAGAGTGTGGAAAATGCTTTACACTCCTGGACTATCTTGGCCAGAAGCATAATTGTCCAGATCCAGACGAAGGATTTTTTGATGATGATGAGGGATCTACAGTTTGCTGTGAATTCTGCGGATGCGAAATCAGCCCAGTAATTCAGCCAGAAGAACTGTAGGTCTTGACACTTCATTAAATCTTCCTAAAAAGCCCTTTTCAGGGCTAACCATTTACCATGAAAAGATCTTTCTTTCAAAATTGTCAACTAAAACTCAAAACACTAAAGAAAAAATGTAACAAAATATGCATTGGCCAACATTTACCAAATGTAAACACTAAGAAACTCCCATTTACTACTCAACTATCGTAGAGATAAGCCGATATTCACAATGTTTGGATTGACAATTATCCTTGCATTCCTATATTGGTTAGAAGAAAGAGAACGTATCAGATGTATCAAATATGAAGTGGACCGTCTGATACAGATCCCATATCCAGCGGAAAATAGGGATAGAGAAAAGAGAGGCTAAAAAGTGTATTTCACACAAAAACAGCCCTTTTCAGGGCTAACCAATGCCATGAAAAGAACTTTTTTCAAATTGTCAAAAAACAAACAAAGTCATAGTCAGAAAAAACACAAGATAATCAAACTCTATTTTTCTATCCCGAACAAGAAATTGTAACAAAGCTATGCATTGGTCAACGTTAATTCGGAGTTAAAAAAACATGAAACGCTGAAGCGGGAGAATATAGGAGAAAATGACGTCATGAGACAACTCAATCCTCCTGAAAGCTATAAAAGCCGACTCTATTTTATCATTTTCATTTCACGATGGAAGATCTTACAAAGTCCGTGAGAAATCTGATGAGACTGGCTGAGACCCTCCATCTGAAGTTAGAAAAGATGGATAGGCAGCTGGTGGAGATAGCTAGAGAGGAGAAGAAGAAGGAGTTTGTCATTCCAACAACAGAATGTTGGGATGATGATAACGAGCCGACGTTCTCATTAAAGTCAAACTTGGACGAAAGGCAGATAAAAAGACTCAAAAGACGAGCGGCGAGCAGCTGTCCGGCGTGTGGGAAAGTTGGAGGCTGTGCATAAAAAACACAGTCTCCAAACAAAAAAACAGCCCTTTTCAGGGCTAACCATCTACCATGAAAGATCTATCTTTTCAAATTGTCACCCGAAAATTTTCCAAATAACTGGAATCTGGCCCGGAGTACCTACCCGGGGAAGCACTCTGGGGACTCAGTATAAGCAGACCGGGCCAGGAGGGGGGGGAAGCAAAAATGCCAGAAAATGCCAGAAAGTGCCATTTTTTACCCAAATCGACCAAAAATTTTCCAAATTGACCGGAATCTGGCCCGGAGTACTTACCCGGGGAAGCACTCTGGGGACAAATTTCCCCTCAGGGTAACTAGACTGGGCCAGCTGGCCCAGTCTAGTTCCCTTTACTACTAATACGCCATTTTCAGTTTCACATCTGAGTGCAATCAAAACACTTATTTGTCTCAGAAAAATTGATTTTAATTGGGTTTGCTTCCTTCGGTTTGGCACAAACTACGATGAATGATTTTCAAAATGCCGTATTAAACTCATAGTGGCATTGTCTTCGACAAATGCCACAAAAAAAAAAAATCAAGAGCTGCTTTATTTGATTTAATTGATAAAAGGGCGCTGTACGCCGATTTAAACATTATTTCAGTGTAACGGTGATAGCCCACATATTAACGTATGTCCCGGGTTCCACCGTTACTAGGCTAGGGCTTTGAAGTATCTTGCCCAAGGACACTCCAGGGAAAAACAAGAGCTTCGATTTAGGGTCGAACCTAGGGCCTAAATATTGCGAATCCTACTGACTACCTCTGGCCCCTAAAGTTAATTTAAACATATTTTATATACAGTATCATTAAAACAATACACAGAAAAAGAGCAATACAATCAATGAATCAATCCGGTACAAAACATAACTGTTTACTATTAGGGCATCACACTTACTTAGCGTATTACCTTTGCAGTAAACAGATGTAGCTTTTTTTTTTGTTAAATCATGTAATAGACATTTGAACCATGCGCTGGCAAAAGGGGGTTAGTGCATCTCCGTGATGCATTATAACAAGCATGCCATCACATAGTTATGGATCCAAATAAGCCATTTCGTGTAACAACCGAATGGACCTGGAAGTAGAATGGTCTTTTGACATGCAAAAAATTGACCTATAGCAAAAAAGTTTCGACCTATGTCAACTTGTGCGAGCTGCGCAGGCTGACATGAATCGATACATTTTGCAGATGCAATAAGACCCCTTTTTACAGAGCATGGCTCATTTTTTTGTGGGAATATCATGACTTAGACACATTTGTTCTCTTTGCAGACGATACGACCTACTATCACGGCAACATAGTTTCGATAACAGGTGATTTCTTTTGCCGAGACAACTAAATATTCGTTTTTGAGAATACACTGGATAAAATAAATCTTAGTAACAAATATATTCGTACAGGGAAAATAAATGATGTCAAATTTGAGACTGAATGTTATAAAACATCGACATGAAAGACAGCCGTAGACAAAAATGTAGGATAGGTTCTTCGGTGATATATCTTATTCGCCCTCAGCTCCTTACCAGACGACATAATGTTAGACTGGCCCAAATTGAAAGCATTTGCAGACGACAAATTGTATATAGCTCAAAAAATGGGATTTGTCTGTAGAAGTGAGAAAGGAAGCATTTGAAAACACCCTGGGCAAAGGAGAAAATGCTGTTTACCAGCATTTTCTCTTTTCCCTAGATGTTTTCAAAAGCTTTCTTTCCTCAGGGTCTTTCAACTCGAGATTGCGTGTTAAAGGTTAAACTTTTCCAGTGACTAGAAACTTGACGGGACGTTCAAGCCATATCTCTTAATTAAATTCATTATCAGACGACAATATCTTAAACATTCCCAACTGGAATGCATCTGTAGACGACAAATATATTATCTGGATTGAAAGTAGGGATCTGTCTTTGAAAGGATAGAACAGGAAAAATGCTGGGGAAAAAGAAACAATTTCTTGTCGCATGCTTGAAAACTGTTCTCTGTAGGCACATCTTTGAGTTATTGTTTATTGATATCATTGTGATTTACTTCTTTACCCGGAATGTCTTTACAAAGGCCCGCATGGATGAACGCGCCGTATTTGTACAGTGCTGGCTCTTTCTCTTAAATACCGTTCAATCTTCTCAAACAAATAAGACCATTATGGTGTTTATTAGTTCTAGCTATCAGCCTTAACCCTTATCCTGCCAAATAAGAGAAACAAAACTTTCAAGCCGACAGTAAAAACCCAAATTTTGCTATTTCACAGGTATTTTCAGAGAAAGATATCTCATTATCGGACAGTGTAGATCCAAGCTCAGACCGCATGTTCTGTGCAGTCTGATCTTGATCTACACTGTCTGCAAAAGGTCCTTGGCAGTCTAAGGGTTCAATATATAAAACTTCGCCTCTATGGACAGCTAAAAAACAATCTAACGCCACTCAAAAAGATTTAATCTTATAGGCTCGTTTAAACTTAACCTGTGTAGTCTGGAAAAGACCCTGTTTTCGCCACTGGTGCTGAAAGGGACTGTCCAGGATCGTTAAAACTCGGGATTGTATGGTAATAGGATCTTAAGTAGTTAAGCACAGCACTTGCTTAACTTGTTACCCCTAAAAGAGTGTCGGCAAAAAGTACCAAACAAGCTCGCAGGAATCTTTAAATGCATTCAGATTTTTGACAGCAATTACCGAATAATTTTATAGTTTGATCATGTGAAATGGCGGTCGGTAACAATGACAAGAATTGTCTGTACGGAGTCCATTTCCGGTATCGTAATTGTTTCTGCTTCAGGGCACAGATCTGACCCTTAACTTAGCCACATAGGTTTTTATCTGTCAGAGTCTCGTCAATGACAGTGTAATATTTATCAATATTCCCTAAGAAATCAAAGCACTGAAAGTACTACCAGACCAGCGAATGTGGGATAAGTGGCCCTGGTAAAGATAGAATTTATTTTAGTCTCTACAAAGTTGAAGTAAATTGGTCCGATCCGGTTGAAAAGCCCGTTCCGGTTCGAGCCGTCCAATCGGGTAATGATGTCCAATCCGGTTCGGCCCGGTCCAATCCGATTATTGTGCCCGATTGGTCGACCCGCACTCGTCACAACTCGGCCAATTCCGTACCTACATCTAACCTCGTCTGGACAAAGGAGACTTCCATTTTGAACTACCAATCAGTTTTATAATTTGGCATTTGAATACTTTCTAGAGTTCAATTTAAGATGAACTATCTTTTTTTTTTACTTTCGTATCGGTTGGACGAACCCGTAGGGCCGGAGCTAGACGAGACCTACAACACCTGTGAAAAACGAGATAATGAAAAAAGTTGTGTTGGGTAAAGATGAGCTTGATTTGCATAGGTCCCTTACTCAATTTACGTAAGTATCTTGTACCTTGTCGAAGACATGTTGGTCAATCTCTGACTTTGTAAGTAGACATTAATCAAATTGAAGGGGTACAGATTTTGTAGTTCATGTCAATATTGTCATATTTAACAAAATTACGATATCTGACAGCAAGAACTATTTTCTGAAGGGCAGTATTAGGCGAATGTGTATGTGTGGTTTCTTTTTTTAAATTTACATTTGAATCTGGATGGCTCTCGATGGCAATACACTAGCGATCTTATGAATATCGATCAATGTAAGCCTGAGCAGTCTACACACGGTGACCTACTTTTTGAATCGATGTGACCAAATTTCGTACTTGTCCGAGATATAAAAACACACATTCTGACCAACTGAAAATATGGCCTCTACTGCAGTAGAGTGCACACAAGGTAATTGTTGACGACTGCATGGCGGAAGAAGCACAAAGGACACAGCACGATCACAAAAGCTCATCTTGAACACTTCCTGTTTAGGCGAGCTACTAAAATAGCAGCAGCAGCAATGACAATGGCCTAAAAAAATAAACACTTAATGATTCTAGTATTACATTCGGAATTTGGAAATGTAGAACACTATATATGCATTATAAACTAAACCTTTGTATATTTCTCTTTTATCGGGTATCCGAAGTAAGTTTCGAAGAACATACATTTGCATTCATTTCCCAGAACTTCATGTTTATTTAATCGAATTTTATATCTGAATCGGATCAGTAAATATTCTGAACGTCTAAACTCGAAGATACGTGTAGCTCTACAATTCCGTGTGTACAGACTGCAAATACATCCAGTCTGGATATGACAAGACAAGCGCGTGTCCCCATCCAACAAACCTGTTACGAAACAACTCAGAGTTTTAACGACTATGGGGGGAGGGGGAGGGGGGTGAAGGTTTTTGAAAACAATGTTGGAAAAAGAGGAAATGATGAAAACTAACACTTTCATCATCTATTTCCACAATATTTCTAACCATTCCCTTAAAAATCCAATGATTCGAGAGGCCCAAAATTAGTTGTCTGTCGATGATTTCAACTTGGCCGGTCTAAACATTTTTGTCACCTTGGAAACCTTGACTTAATCCTTATTCTGCTAAATAAATGAAATGAAACTTTAAAGCCGATAATAAAAACCCAGATTTTGCTATTTCGAAGGTATTCTGGGAGAAAATATAATCTCCTTATCGGACAGTGTGGATCTAAGATCAGACTGCACGTTCTGTGCAGTCTGATCTTGATCTACATTGTCCGCAAAAGCTCCTTTAGTCGTGGATAGAAACCTAAGGGTTAAAACGCCGAATAAACACAAAACAGGTCTTCAGTCTAAAATAAAAACCGTACACAGTGTACAATTAAGGTTGCTTTTGTCCAGAATATCTAAACAAAGCGGACAGTTCAGTCTGATCTTGATCTACACTGTTCGCAACAGGCAAACACGATGGTGAGATGCGTTGTAACCATTCACCAAGCAACAAAATATTAAACTTAACCAAATTTAAAGAATCTGCAGACGACAAATTAAACGTCACTCAAACTATGGAAATTGTTTTTAAAAGGATGGGAAATATTGAAAGAAATGGAGTAATTGCTGGTCACCGGCATTTTCTTCTTTCCCCAAAATGTTTTAAAGTGTCTTTTCCCTAAGAATAGATAAACCTATTAATTGATTGACTGTATTGTGTTAAACGCCGTTTTCAACATTATTTCAGTTATATCATGGCAGCCAGTCCTCTATCCACGCTTTCCTGGAGTTTCTTATACCAGTGCTGCGCACAATATTCTTTCAAAGCCACTGGCTGCTTTCCCACATAACCATCGTCGAAACAATGGTCAGCGATGAGACAGGAATGAATCCTGTTGCAATGACTATCATCAATCCTCGGAAAGAAATTGGCCGAGCAGGGGATCTAACCACCGATCTCCTGTTCTCAAGTCCTGTACACTACAGACTGAGCTACAAGGGCTCGGGCGATAAAACTAGAGATTGTTTGGGAAAAGGTCACAGGCTAATGCACTGGAGACAGCTGAAATCGAATTGCTAGACACAGGAATTTGGTTGAAAATTGCTTTTGTATTCAGAATAATTATTCTTGTGGCATTTCGATGGTTCAATCTGACACAATTAAGCTAAATTCCTCTGTATTGCTCAATCCGATACGATTAAAGCAATTTAATTCCTCTCTTTTGTCCAAAGCTGGCAAAATGTTTTCATTTAATTAACCCTTTACCACACAATCCCAAGTTGTAACGACCCTAAAAAACAAGCCTTTTGAAAACATTGTCGGAAAAGCAGAAAATGCTGGTAACCAGCATTTTCTCCTTTTTCCACAATGTTTTCTACCCTCCTACAAGCAAATTTCTATTTTTGAGTCACATGTATTTTGTATCCGGCAAAAGCTTTCAATTTGGGCACGTCTAAAATTTTGTCGTTTGGTAAAGGGTTAAACTGTCTTCATTACGTAATGACGATCTTTTTTTTTTCAGTTTCTGAAATACACAACGTTTATACAACACCACCACCCCACAACTTCCCGTCGTCTTGCATCAGATAACTTTAGAAAACATCTTAGAACTTGAGTTCAATGACTGATTGACTGAATGGCGCATTAATCATATTAAGGCGACTGCTCACTTATTCATGTATGTTCTGGGTATCTCGAGTACTAGGCTAGGGTTCTGAAGTGTCTTGCCCAACAGCACTCCCATAGAAAACCAAGTGCTTCCAGTGAGACTCAAATCCAGGGCCTACAGGTTACGAGTCCTATACTTTGCCACTGAGCCACGCAGGACCCCCGTTGAACTTGAAGCAGAAATTGCGTATAACCAGTACAATTTCTGTTCCTTTATGCCAATGCAATCATTTAAAATATTTGATATGAATTTACCTCGACTACCCATAGAAAAGTTGGGAAAGCAGCCTGCAGTGGCTTGGGAAGAATATTGAGCGAGGTACCGTAAAAGAAACGCAAGGAAAGACTGAATAGGTACTGGCCGCCGCGATATAACTGAAATATTGTTGACCCATAGCGGACATAGAAATTTTTTAAAAAACCATACATTTACAATTTACCTTTTTTTTTTTTTAAGATAAAAAGTTAAAAATTTCATACAACTTTTGGGCTGCTATAAGCAACTAAATGCGCAAATAGCGGACGATATGGATCAAGTTAAGACTGCACACTGCATGCACTTTGATGTATAATCTACACTGTCCGATTGGCTGAAATATTTTTGTCAAACCCTTTGTCAGACAATCCCGAGTTTTAACGACCCCGAAGAAGAAAAGTGAATAATTTCTCGACTGAAAAAAGATATCTGTCAAGAACTTGCCTATTTACGGACTAAATCCGTTCCGATTCAACACCACTCTGTCTTATTATGAAATGCCGAGGAAGAGATTCGATCATTCCGAATGATCCACCATAATTGGGTATTGCAACTTATGCTTTCGATATGGACAAGTTAATCCAAATATTTAGACGTATGGTATAGATGTTTATTTAACTTTCAACATTTATTTATTGGATGTTTCACGTTTCAGTTTTCTTTTGCATGCAACGTCTAAACGGGTCCCATCCACTTCTATGTAGCAAATTCGATCTCTCTAAAACCGGTATTATTACAATAAAGAACTTTAATTACCTTCAGGAACTACTTCATTTGAAAATATTTAGTCGCTGCCTGAATAAATAATGGGCAGATTCATTCAGAATTCAATCGTATCACTTCCATATCGGATTGCTAACGAAGTCGCCACCATGTTTTTCAGTCATGCAGACGGTTGCATAACAAACTAGAATTCACTATAGATTTTTTTTGACGAATTCTATTTCAATAATCAAACAAGACCGCGCCGAACTAAGTTTCGTTTGAAAAAAAAAAAAAAGACATAATACGATTCTGTAAGTTGCAATACCCAATTATGGTGGATCATTCGGAACGATGGAATCTCTTCCTCGGCAATTCATAACAAGACAGAGTAGTGTTGAATCGGAACGGATTTAGTCCCTAAATTGCCAAGTTCTTGACAGATACCTTTTTTTCAGTCGAGAAATTATTCATTAATCTTACTTCTGATGTTAATTCTATCGGACAAGTTCAGTTAAAAGTATCAAAATTTGCTGTTCAAACAGCGACAAAATTCGATTCGATGTCGGAGTTTGCTAAAGGAAATTATGAAGGAACCGATAAGACCCTACGTACACGATGAATATCAAAATGAAAAATAACGTACTTAGAGGCTTATAAAATAGGACCAAGGGCAAGCCTGAAATTTGTCGCCTTGTATATAGAACTTTACGAATTAAGTCTGATAAAAAGCCATTAATGACATTGCTGAAGATCTATATTATCATATCAAGTGCTAACAAGATTATTATTAACCTCAGTTTATTTACGGAAGCCACTTACTTGCAACAACAGAAAAGACCGACAGTACAATTACGCTGCATCCCTTCATATCCTGAAATCCTTTAAGTCTCCCAGCTAAACACACAAGACACCATTTTACCTCTGCTCTCGGGTAATGAAAACGCAGCAATACCCTACAATGTGCACAAGCGTGTTGCTAGATGTCTGTATATACACAAACAATTTGCACTGCTAATAAATCCTAATTGGATTAGCCAATCAAAAGCCAGTGCCTGTCTCTGTCTGTCTTTGGAGTGAAATCGACTAATCAACTTGTCAAAATACGGGGAGAATTCATTATTTACTGACTGAAAAACCAATACGCTCTTTGTGACACCACTACCCTTGTAAGTCACGTCAAACTTCAGCAAACAAAGTTGCAAGTCGATATTACGTATTGGACGAAATAACGCAACAACCTGCGGTAATGTATGAGGTTAAAGAAACGATAACACTGACCGTCATACCCTTGCACCACAAAATTTTGTGTTTTAACGACCTATGCGAAAAAAAAAAACATTGTGAGACAAGAAGAAGATTCTGCTAACCAGATAAAATGCTTCATGGTAAAATAATAATATTGCGAATTGTGAAATAAACGTCAAACATTGAAGTGGCGTCTAGACGAGTTTACTACAACACTACAAATTCAATTTACCCTCTTATTCTGAAGTGAATGAATTGATTTTCTCTATTCTTTTGTTCCTTTTTGATTGATTTGTATACGACGGAATTATGATAGGACGACCGAGTCTTCCGGTCAAACGTGCTCTAGTTTCATTTACTCATTCCGTGATATCAGGATAATAGATCTACGCAACTTTGTTAAATACAGAAGGGCATGAAAACTGAATTACAGAACATTTCATAATTATTACGGCAGACGAAAAAAAGTCAAGGAACAAATATAATTGTGCCATGCTCTGGCAAAAAGGGGCTTAATACATCTCTGTTATCAATTATACCATGCAAGTCATCATATAATTATGGATCCATAAAAGCCATTTTGTTTAACAACCAACTTATCATAAGGTAGACTGGTCCTTTCACATACAGAAAATTGAGCAATAGCGAAAAGTTTCGGCCCAGGTCAGCCTGCGCTGACTGCGCAGGCTGACCTGAGTCGACACTTTTCGCACATACATTAAGCTCCCTTTTCGCAGAGCATGGCTCAATTACAAGCGATTTCTCAAGCACTAGTAAAGAGTCTTAGTATGAAAATTAACCCTGTCAGCGCCTATGGCGAAAACAGAGGCTCTTGCAGACGGCATAGATCAAGACATACAAGTGCAGTCTGATATCGGATCTATACTTTTCACCTGTTTAGACATACCTACAACAATGAGGTTTAGTGTATTGTACTTTCGACTATCGAAAGAGGTCCGAGTTTATATATTTCAAGCTGCAAGAGTTAAACCTGCCATTCTTCTGGGTACATATTGACCAACCATTCACAATTCCATTTTAAGTCTTACTCTAGAGTAACACAACTTCTGATTCGCTAAAACAGTTAATTTCTGATTGGTTTAACCAATTGGTTTAGCCAATCAGAAGTTGTGTAACTTTCTAATTAAAAACATTCTCTAGAATAAGATTAAAAATGTTCTGAAGAATGGTTGGTGAACACGGACCGTGCTCTCTCGGCCTGTCTATTTTCCTGCTCTCACCTCGTTTGCGATAAACCTAGCAGACAGATTGCCCTCGAACTTTAATGGTGTAAAATCAATATATAAGAAAAGGTTCTCGTTTCAACAAACGATACATTTGCCAAGAAAAAAGAGATATTTGAGTTTTTCTGTCCAGTTATGTCCAAAATCATTAAATTTTATACCCCCCCCCCCCCAGTTTCTTTGTGATACTGGCTTTTCCTTACAAACGGTAAAACAACAAGGAGTTTTTGTGGTGTGCTTTTGTGGATAGTCTAAATCAAGATTAGCTTGCACAAAATGTGTCCACAAAAACTACATAAATCGTCGTTGGCACCGAATAAGGTGGCTGTTCCATTCTTCTTAAAGGGACAAAATAAAAAATATTGGGTCTTTGTGTTTAATTTAATTTAGTTTGGTTACTGAGAACAAAAGGCGACTGTTCTATCACGCAATGCTCACAAAAAAAGAGACATAAACTTGAAATAAACACTTTTTCACTTCCATATAAAAGTGCTTCTCTACAAAGACAGGACGGGAGTAACCCTTTTCACCGCTATAAGCAATAAAAAATACGCGAAATTTCGGATCAAGACCATACCGAATGAAAAGGAGTTCAATCTTTGATCCACGCCATTCGCTACTTCCGAACATTATCTTAAAATGTATTCGGCAGCAGAAGTGATAATTTGTGTAAGAAGCACAAATTTGTCAGAATGTGCAGTCTGATCTTCGAACCGTACCATCCTTTTGTATCATCAAGACTATATAATTATGATAAAAATCTGAGTTTAAGTGGACTATATTTTCAGTTTAGGTTCTAGTCTGATCTTTTTATTCCTTTATTTATTATGATGTTACTTATACTTCCGATCACAGAACCATGTATACCGTCATCTTCTAGTATATGGAGAACACGACAATGACTGATTATGGAATTATATGTGCCTGAACCCAGGCTAACAGAAACCGTCAAACACGGTTTATTTCTCTCAGCAATATGGATTAGCACATTTCACGTACTTGTTACTATTATACTGTTTATTACAGAGTAAAGAGATATGTTTCAACCACATGAAGCCTTGTAGTCTAACTGCTAGCCTCATATTTTTCGTTTAAACCCGCCGAATAAACCTTTCTAAATCCCATGCCTGTTTTGATTCTCGCGCCAATAACAACCGGAAAAACATTAATACCTTCTACAAAGGAGAACGTCGTCAAAATACCTTAGCGAATTGGAATAGAACTTTGGTATAGAAATGCTGGAAGATTTCTCGTTTTCACGTGGAGTGTTCTTTTTGCATACGATAGAATCACACGCAGATTTCATTTGTCCTAATTGTACCGTCTGGCCGAAACTCGACACCGTCTCTTTTCAAAACTAAGGTATCAACAAAAATTAAACATACTAAGAAATGACGAACAAACCCGAAGATGGTTTAAATTTTTTAAAGTACACCGTCTGCCTTTGACAGTGTAAATTAACATCAGTCTCTAGAGGACTAGTAGTCTGATCTTGGAATTTTTCATTTACATTGAAATTTACCGGTATTTATCTCTTTATCAAACGACGAAACTTTAGATATGAGAAAATTGAAAGCATTTGCATATGATTAAATGTTGCTAAAGAGTTGAAATTGACTCCGGAATAGAAGGAAAGACTGTGGGAAAGAGGGAAAATGCTGGTCACCAGCATTAATCTCCATTTTCCACAATGTTTTCAAGAGCCTTTTTTTTCTCAAGTTGTAAAACTCGGAATCGTTTTGTAAAGGGTTATATATGTCTGTTCTATTCAGTTCACATATTGGGCGTTCAAAGGAATAATAGATGTCCTACCTATGGAGCCAGACCTCCCGTAATTAAATATCGAAGTCTTGTTGGATTGCAGAATCATTTGTGAACGACTTTTCTTTACATGTAATTGGTTCAATGAGAAATTGAACTGAGACATGATTAGACAGCTTCTGGTCCAACGTTATTTAGAAGGCGGCTAGATTCCTTCACTGTAACACAACAAAACTGTCAAAACAAAAAGACTTATAATAGAGTAATACCTTAACCCTTCAGCAGCTAAGTACGACTCACTGACTCACTGACCTCTTGCGCGCAGTGTAGATTAAGATTAGACTGCACAAAATGTGCAGTCTGATCTTGGATCTACACTGTCCGATAAAGAGATATATTCCTCCAAAAAATAAGTTTGAAATTTGAAATAACATTATTCGGGTTTTTACTATCGGCTTGAAGGTTTTATATAACTTATCTCGCAGGATAAAGGTTAAGGGGTTAGTTTTTAGCAATGGTAAATACTATAATGCGACGCTCGTGGAAGAGGAAGGGGGTCGCTGGTCCATCTTCGTAATGAGCCATGCTCTGGCAAAAGGGTACTACGCGCATGCATCTCCGTGATGCATGATACCAAGCAAGCCATCACATAATTATGGATCCATAATAGCCACGTTTTTTTTTTAACAACAGACTTAATCATGAGGTAGACTGGTCCTTGGACATACAGAGAATTGACCAATAGCGAAAAGTTTCGGCTCAGGTCAGCCTGCGCGGACTGCGCAGGCTGACCTGGGTCGATATTTTTCGCATATGCATTAAGCCCCCTTTTTCACAGAGCATGGCTCTAAAGCAAGTCGTCGTATAGAATGTGTACATTTTGTCTTAAAACTTGCTGGACCATGAGGCCGATTTGACCTTTCACATGCAGAGAATTTACTAATATCCAAACGTTTCGACCCATGTCAACCTCTGCAGATTGCGACAAGTCTAGATTATTTATAGTTCGGTAAAGAGTTAATAGGTCAACATCAAAGTTATCAGAGCTAAATGACATGTCTTTCTTATCTTTACCTGTCTACAGCCCAGTTATCTAATTCGGTTTAACCCTTTCCCAAACGACAAATTTTGGACTGGTCCAAATTGAAAGAGTTTGTAGACGACAATTTTAAATTTGATGAAAATGGCAGAAAGTTCTCAAATGGGGTAGAAAACACTGTGGGAAAAGGAGAAATTGCTCGTTACGAGCAATTTCTCCTTTTACCACAGTGTTTTCAAAAGACTTGTACTGTAGACACGTGAAAACCAGGGCTTGTTTGGGAAAGAGTTAACTAAATTTGAAAGGAAACATCTGTTTTCACACCGCCATTCAAAGATGACACTGTATATGTTCATACTTGCACTCTGTGTTTCATACGGCTTTACTGAACACCAAGATGACCATCAAACAAAACGATTTATTGACGGCGATATATCTATAGAAGCTCTACAAAAGGAAATCAATGATCTAAAAGCGCGTTTAGGTAAATATTTTAGTTATAGATATCTCCTTTATCTTTTTCCACACAATTCCGAGTTTAACGACCCCACAAAGAAGAGGGCTTTTTGAAAACCAGCCTTTTCTCCTGTTCCCCAATGTTTTCCAAGCCTGCCATTCTTGGGGTCGTTAAAACTTGGGATTGTGTAGTAAACGGTGAATTTGCTTGGCAGTTTTAAGGTTAAAACATTTGACTTTTAATCAGAAATCCCTTGTTCCCTTCTCGCTAGATGCGTTTTTCACGTGGTGGGCATCCTTGGGCAAGGCACCAGGCATTCCCACCAGAGGACTATAGTAAAACCCACGAAAATACTGCTGTCCCTGTAAATACAAATACGATGGACAGCGGTTTCAGAAGGCCTAACGCAAGTGAAACACTGGAAAAGATGAATAAGTGACCTGTCGACGTGGTATAACATAATCGTCTACCATACGAGTTTGAACGCCCCTGAGAAAGAGAGAGTATTCGAAGGCATTGTGGATAAAAGGAGAAAATGCTGGTTACCAAATACAAACACTTGCGAACATCGAATCGCCTATATATAGGACATGCTCTGTGAAAAGGGGGCTCAATGCGCCTGAAAAAAAAAAGTATCGATTCAGGTCAGCCTGTGCAGTCCGCGCAGGCTGACCTGGGCCGAAACTTTTTGCTATTGGTCAATTTTCTGCGTGTCAAAGGACAAGTGTCCTTTATGATTAAGTCGGTTGTTAAAAAAGTGGCTATTATTGATCCATAATTATGTGATGGCTTGCTTTGTATCATGGATCACGGAGATGAATCAAGCCCCCTATTGTCAGGCATGGCCCAAATACGTTCTGCCGAGAAATGTCTAAAATTTTGTCGTCCAGTACAAAGCGACCAAAGTCCGTATTCAAAAGGACAAACTGCCAAATGCGATGAAATATTCATAATTTACAGATATGGTAACCCATGGCCCTGTTGCCTTCAAATCTCACATGACCAAGTCATTTACACCAGGAGCAAACGAGCATATTATCTTTGACGACGTGCAGTTAAACCTTGGTGCGGCATTCCACGAACACACCAGCGTTTTCATAGCTCCATACAATGGAACCTATCTCTTCTCGGTGTCCGTCTGCTCACTTGCAGGACATTTTATCGTGTTGGATTTAATGCGGACAACAACCATGATTGGCCGTATACTCGCTGGCGACTCGGTGTATGACGACTGTTCCTCCGAAACAACGGTTACAGCTTTGACGGTGGGTGACGAGGTATATGTTCAACATAGAAATAATGTCGGCGACTACATTCTTCATGGTACGAACATCATCAATAGTTTTACAGGCGTCCTTTTGCAAACCATGTAATCTGAACCATTGTTTGTTGCCAAAGCCCCCTTTGTACCCTGATATTCATGCGGCAACATTATAATATTCCATGGACAATTAAAGATTTAAATCATGCCCAGACTTTATCTAACCCATTACATGACAACAAAATTTTAGACTTGTACAAGTTGAAAGCGCTTGCTTAATACAAACTTAAAGTGGCACTAATGATTGACTTTGTCTTTAGTAGGGAAGAAAAAATTGTGGCAAAAGGAGAAAATGCTGATCACAATGACATTACAAATAAAGATTATCGGAGCCAAGAGCAATTCTAGCTACGTTTTTTGCTGAACCCTTTCAGCGCAAAATATATAAGCCCCGCTCTGGTAAAAGGGGTTTAATACATCGCCGTGATTCATTATACCAAGCAAGTTATCAATGGCGTGCAACACACGAAAAGGGACTTTTGGACATTTGTGTAAAGTGTTGTCCCGAATTAGCCTGCGCAGTCCGCGCAGGCTAATCCGAGACAGCACTTTACGACTACATAAGATTTTTTCATACTGTAGACTTTCGTGAAACAGAAAATCGCACAAAAGCGGGAAGTGTCGTCTCGGATTAGTTACAGACTGCACAGGCTGATCTGGGACGACACACTTTTACGCATATGTCCGAAGGCCCCTTTTCGTGTGTTGCATGCCATATAATCATGGATCCACGAGAGCAATTTTATTTAACAGCCAATTGAATCATGTGGTAGAATGGTCGTTGAATATGCAGAAAATTAATTAAAATCAAAAAGTTTCGACCAAGTTCAGCTTGCGCGGACTGCGCAGGCTGACCTGGATCGATACTTTTTGCAGATGCATTAAGCCCCCTTTTCACAGAGTATGACTCACATAAAGCTGAGCTCTTTCGAACGCTGGAAATACAAAACTCTGAAACCCACATTTTTTCTCCCAGACTGCACCTTCTCTGCTGGCCTGGGTTCCTGTCCGATCATTTTTCCTTTTATATTCTGAAGTAACTTTTTCAAAAATGAAGGGAACCAATCTAAACAGTTTTGCCACAGGTCTTCAAAAAAAAAAAAATCTTTTAGCATAAGGCGCATAAAGGGTTTAAGGACTGACTTTGCAAAATGCGCCTTTCCGTGAAATCTAATTTAGTTTCGATTATCTAGAACAAAGATGGATATTGTATCAAGAAATGCTTATTTAAAAGACATATATCGGAAATTATGGTGGCATATTTCTGCCACGATATACGAGATAGCTATCATGATAATCTTAGAGAACTATCGCGATAAAACAAACTTTCCTGGAAATATTATCTAGATAACAAAAAGTTTCACGATTAAAATATCGCGATATTTCTAACTGTTATCACGACTTTTTTTACTCTCGTGCCCACAACTGACATTCACGGTATCTGTAATTAGAAACAGTTTCGGATCACCTTTGTCTCCTGTACAGTGAAAAACTTCCGAGTTCATCCAAATGGTGATTTTTCTATTTATAGATATCGAAAAAGGGGTAGAACTATTGCGATAATTTTACCTCGATGTCAGCTTCGTGCACAAATGAGAAATAATCAACATAAAATTTTCTAGATAACAAAGTTATGGTGGCATATTTCTGCCGCGAGATACGTATGGTGGCATATTTCTGCCACGATATACGAGATAGCTATCATGATAATTTTAGAGAAGTATCGCGATAAAACAGACTTTCCTGGAAATATTATCTAGCTAACAAAAAGTTTCACGATAAAAATATCGCATATTTCTAACTGTTATCACGATTTTTTTTACGCTCGTGCCCACAACTGACATTCACGGTATCTATATTTAGATACTGTTTCGGATCATCTTTGTCTCCTGTACAGTCAAAAACTTCCGAGCTCATCCAAATGTTGATTTTTCTATTTGTAGATATCGAGAGACGGGTAGAACTATCGCGATAATTTTACCTCGATGTCAGCTTCGTGCACGAATGAGAAATAATCAACATGAAATTTTCTAGATAGCAAAGTTTATCGTGATAGTTTTTTCAGAAAACATTTTACTATCTAGATAAAATTTCCAGGAAACTTCGAATTATCGTGAAAGTTTTCTCAAATTATCACGATAGCTATCTCGTATCTCGCGGCAGAAATATGCCACAATAGATACGAGATAGCTATTGCGATAATTTAAAAGAATTATCGTGATAAAACAAAGTTTCCTGGAAATATTATCTAGATATAAAAAATTTTCACGATAAAAATATCGCGATAATTCTAACTGTTATCATGATTATTTTTGCTTTCGTGCCCATAACTGACATTCAGGGTATCTATAATTAGATACTGTTTCGGAACACCTTCGTCTTCAACCTCATGAATTCTGCTTGTCCCTAAATGGTTTTAAAGTTGTTCGTAGGAGGCATTTCGAGTCGTCTTTGTGATTTTACAGACTTCTGTTCATTTCCAGTCTTGTCAAAATTTACCAATTAAGGTATAATTGTTAATGATTCGAATTTTTACTTACTGCAATCTTTTGAAGTCAAAAACTACCGAGTTCATCCAAATGATAAAATTTGCTATTTATAGATATCGAGAAACAGATAGAACTATCACGATTATTTTATCTCGAATGCCAGCTCCGTGCACAATTGAAAAATTTTGCGATAAAATATTAAGTTTATTGTGATATTTTTTTCAGGAAACTTTTCACTACATATCTCGAAAAAGTTTCCAGGAAACTTTTATTTATCGTGATAGTTTTCTAAAATTATCATGATAGCTCGTATCTCGTGGCAGAAATGTGCCACCATACAAAGTTTATCGTGATATTTTTTTCAGAAAACTTTTCACTGTCTAGGTAAAATTTCCAGGAAACTTAGAATTATCGTGAAAGTTTTCTAAAATTATCACGATAACTGTCTCGTATCTCGCGGCTGAAATATGCCACCATAGGAAATAGATACGTTTTATTTTACAATTCAACGGTAATTCCCCAACACGGTACAACATAAATTTTTGATATCATTTTACCCCTATCGTCGATAGATAAATTCTTATTGCAAACGGCGCAGATCAAGATCAGATTAAACGGAATGCGCAGTATGATCTTTGATCTACCCGTCATCTGCGTGATTCTAAACTGTAACGGGGCATTCCCCTTTTAATAGCGGAATGAAATATTTAACTCCTCGAAAAAAAGATGAACCAGTATTTGGCGGAAAGCGAGCTAATTTGCGTAAAAATTAATTATACTTGAAAGCTGTAAATGTCAATTAGTCGTATTTAATTTCAAGACAAAGAATCCAAATAACTTGCCAGCATCACATTAGCTACTGTGGACACTGTTTTCATTTCTTGCGTGTATACTCTCTACCAGACGGCATTTTTTACTTGTCCAGACTGAAACCATTTGAGCCATGCTCTGTGAAAGGGGGCTTAATGCATCTGCAAAAAGTATCGACCCAGGTCAGCCTGCGCAGTCCGCGCAGGCTGGCCTGGGCCGAAACATTTTGCTTTTGGTCAATTTTCTGAATGTCAAAGGACCATTCTACCTCAAGATTATGTCAGTTGTTACAGAAAATGGATTTTATGGATCCAAAACTATACGATGACTTGCTTGGTATCATGGATCACGGACATGCATTGAGTCCCCTTCTGCCAGAGCATGGCTCATTTGTAGACGACAAATTAAAAGTGCTTAAACTAAATCTGATTTCCTAACAAACATTCAAAAATTTCCAGTACCATATTACTCACTGTGAAAAGATCTTTCATTACTGGGCTGACGACAAACCAATAAACAGTTTCGCCACGGTCTCGGTTCAGGCCGTGAAAGAAAACCGCAAAGGTTGCCAGGTCGCTCTATCTTTAGTTCACTTTTTATCTGAATTTAAATTTCATTTTTCTACCTTCGACTAACTCTAGGACCGACCGCATAATAACAGATTGCATCTTCACAATAATTTCCATGCTTTTGAATGGTATGATTTAGATTAAAACATATTTCAACACCAACATTGTTTACTTCTGGCAGCTACTGAGTCTTAAAAAAACATTTGTGTTTTTGTTTTTCTATCGTTGGATTAAATCCGTACCACGTATTAATATGTATCCTGTAAAGGATAGTATAGCAGAAAAGTCCAATATTGACATGCGCAGACAAGGTAATATCCCTATGTAGTCAGCTGTTTCCGGGAAGTTTTATTTGATTGGTCAAAGACTAGTGAGGCCACCTGTACTCTCAAATTCCTCAAGGGCCAATTAATGTCAGATGCAAAATACCTGATATTCAGAATTGCAAATTATACCTATATACCAGTCGTGCTCTGTGAAAAGTAGGCTTAATGCGTCTGCGAAAAGTATCGATTCGTGTCAGCCTGCGCACTTCGCGCTGGCTGAACTGCGCCGAAATCTTTCGCTATAGGTCAATTTTCTGTATATCAAAGGACCAGTCTACCTCATGATTCAGTCGGTTGTTAGAACAAGTGTATTTTATGGATCCATGGTCATGTGATGACTTACTTGGTATCATACATCAAGGAGATGCATTAAACCCCCTTTTGCAAGATCATGGCTCATATAGATTCTAAGTTTTTTTTTTTTTTTTTATATATATACGATTCAATATTTAAATTACTTAAATGTTGGATTTTTCAAAAATATTGATCGAGAAAACTTCTGAGCAAAACGGACAGTATTGATCTTTGAAGCCCCACTCCAATTGGTACACCTGCCTATAAACAATGGAACATTCTGATCTTATCATTGAGGTATAGATGTCTTTTTTGCATGCCAGCCTGACTCCCTTGTTGCTATAAATAAGGGATTAAACTACCTCCAAGAAAATGACCAATCAAATGATTTCTTTTTTTTTTTTTCGGAACTAACTGACTTCATATCTAGTAACTCTGTGTGATCAGCTACTTCCAGAAAGGACACTCCCGAGACAAATCCAGCACCTCAGTGGAGGATCGAATCAAGGACCTGTTGATTACATGCCTCTGTTCTGTAAACGAAAACTGAGGCAATTAAGACCCCCACCGCCGACCTCCGATAAGATTGGACGTTCTTATGCATCAAAACTTGTATTCAGCATCTTGAGGATTAATTGTATTCAGCGCCGTCTTAATTAAACACCTTTCTGAAGGATATGGAGTGCAAAATGAATATTTGTAGAAATAAACGAGGACAAACAACAGCGTCTTGTTTGCTCAACCCTTTACCGAATATTGTCGCAATTTAACGATCCTGGAATAGAAGATTTAAAAGCATTGTGGGAAAAGGAGAAATGTTGGTAACCAGCATTTTCTCCGTTTCCCGCAATGTTTTATTCCATATCGAAGAACTTTAGCTCAGTTATACCTAATATCAACATAGTCTTGTACAGATGCACTCAGTTTAGATGAGTCTGAATCTTGTTGTGTGGGAATGGGCTTAATGAATAAATAAATAATTATGATGATACGTTCATCTTCATTTCCCCAAAGAATCTAGCGCAACTAAAAGGCCTACTGACAGACAAAAGTTAACAATTTGGGGGTCAAACTGCTAGCAAATTTAAATCAACCTATTTTAACCCTTATCTTGCTAAATAAGTGAAATAGAACTTTCAATTAGACGGTAAAAAGCCGAATAATGTTATTTCAAGCTTATCTTTTGGATAAAAATATCTCCTAACCGGACAGTGTAGATCCAAGATCAGACTGCACGTTCTGTGCAGTCTGATCTTGATCTACATTGTCCGCAAAAGGTCCTTGAGTCGTGTTTAGCAGCTTAACTGTTAAAGGTATGGATGTTACTGTTGGTCTGACAGTGTGTTACAGTACAGTATGTCAAAGTTCCAGTCGTGCTGGCATATAAATGAATTGTAAAACAAGAATTAATGTTGCCAATCTAATTCAAGGTGTACGATTCATTTTTCTACTAGCGTCTGGGACTTTGACCGGCCGCAGTTCAATAATCGTCAGACTTATGATATTAATCACCATACTTTTAAATAGTGTGAATAAAATGTGTCTGTATTTCATGAGCGAGAACTTTATATCTGGCTGCTATTGGGCTTTTAAGCTTCCTTTGCAGTAAAAGTAGACCTGACCTAGACCAGCCGGTATTCACCAACCTTTCTCAAGAAAATTCTTAGTCTAAGAAAGTAACACAACTTCGGACTGGCTAAACCATCTGGTTTAGCCAATCAGAATTAGCGTTACTTTTAGATTTAGAAAATTCTTGAGAATAAGACTAAGAATGTTCTTTAGAATGGTTGGTGAATACGATCCCTGATCTTGGACTTACTCTGTCCGATATTTGGCAAAATAAAATTATGAGCAAAAGAGGCCTCCAATCTGCATAATCTCTATTTTATTGACTAAATGTATTTATTTCAATTAAGATTTTGTGCTCAAAGACAAGTATACTACTCCTAGAACCATACAGTCTTATCTTTGACTTCAATGGCCCCATATTTTGTGAAATACCATAAAAATACAAAAAAAGACACGAAAATGTGTCAGCTTCGTCTATTCTATTAATTCTACCTTGCTCACACAAGCTGACATCGAGTAATCAAACATCGGATTCTAGTTGGGTAGAATAATTATTTGCAAACGACTTCTCTCTGTAATTGTTTCAATGAAAAATTGCACAGAAACAAGGGCAGACAGCTGTCGGGTCATTGTAAATTACAAAAGTTGGGGGCCAGATTGACAGAAAAATATCTGAGCCATGCTCTGGCAACAGGGGGCTTAATGCATCTCCGTGATGCATGATACCAAGCAAGTCATCACATGATCACGGATCCATAAAATCCATTTATGTAACAACCGGCCGAATCATGAGATAGACTGGTTCTTTCACATGCAGAAAATTAACCAATAGCAAAATGTTTCGGTTCAGGTCAGCCTGCGCGGACTTTTGGAGATGCATTAAGCCCCCTTTTCAGAGAGCATTAGGCAGCTTAATGCATCTGCGAAAAGTGTCTTCCCATGTCAGTCTGCGCATTCCGCATCGGTCCGTTTTGTGTATGTCCTCGGACCAGTCTACTTCATGATTCAGAAGGTTGTCAGATAAAGTGGATTTTATGGATCCCTAATTATGTGATGTCTTGCTTGGTATATACAATGCATCACGGAGATGCATTAAGCCCCCTTTTTCACAGAGCATGATTCATATGTAAATTTTGTGTAGATAGCGTTCGAGTACTCGTAGACTCGTGTCTACTACGAATTTGCATTTTAACATGAACGATTCGTTTACAAACCATGCATGTAATTTTACCCTCATAGATTGAACCTCTCTTTGGTCCTCGTGTTTGATTGAAGTGCTAATATCATACATTGCTATATGAAGAGCATGGCTATTAGATGTAACTGTGGGACTCTAAATCAATGCTAAGTTGTGTTATGATTCGTTCTTTTCACACTCAATTTCTAAGTGCAAGCATGATAAATAGTAATACGTATTAAACAACATTCCCCAAATTCAGCTGGGACAAACAAATAATATGGAGGAAATCAAAGTCTCGGCCCGATTGACTTAATGGGAAACCGTCTAGACCGTCTGGGAAATTAAATAAAGCCAAAACCGCATAAACTCCATTTGACTGTCGCCTCAATCAAAATCAGACCCAAGTTTTGTTCCACCTTCATGCTATTAGAGGGAGCTATTCAGATTTGTATGATCTCATAATTATTTATCAATGAAATAAGTAGGGCGATAGCTGGCAATTCATTAGTAAAGAAGAAAGAAAAAATGTAAGAAAAATGTTTTTCAGTGGTACTTCGTTAATGGGCTACGAAGCCTTTTAAAGTTTTTTTTTTCAGATTTCGCACCAGGTTTTCTCAAAGACCTGTGTAAATGATACTTGATCAATAACACACGTCGATTACGGAAGACAACACTTAAGTTAGATCAAACAGATCAGCGTTACATGAAATATGGTTCAAATGTCCTGGCCGCAAATATTTTTGGTTTAGATACGTTTTTTGTAGACTTTTCGAATCCTTACTACCTGAAGGATCATTATTACACCTTCTTTGGGATGGTTGTTCCTTTAACCTTTTAATCAAATCTACCAATTTCGTATTGTATAGGAAAAAGAAAGGCGATGAGATTTGCATTTTAAAGGCATTTTGAAACGAAACAAATAAAAAAAAAAAATACATATAGACCTATATACGGTATATATTTGAGCGGCAGATTAATGAACTTTTGTAACAAGACTACAGCAGACTTGATGTTGTTTTCAGGGTAACAACTACTATATTTATCTGTTTGTATGGGTTTACAAATAATTTTGCTCTGATTTATAACTACTTGAACTTTGATACCTTAAAATAACTCTCAAGAAATGACGGAATAAGAATCACAGCAACAGTTGTGTCACTTTCGAACTCCTCTTGATGTCTTACGAATGAATCAACCTTAAACGTGATAAATAACTAAAATGAAACTTTCAAGTCGATAGTAAAACCCCAAATATTGCTATTTTAAAGTTATTTTTGGGAAAGACATTTCCTTATATAACAGTGTAGATCGAAGATCAGACTGCACGTTCTGTGCAGTCTGATCTTGATCTACACTGTCCGAAAATGGTCCTTGAGTCGTGCTTAGCAGCCTAAGGGTTAATGTAGAATTGCCTCTGGAAAAGGACCTTCGTTACTGCACCAAGTTGTTAGAAAAATGCATCTGGTAAGGACCAGGGCCCAGTTTCAGAAAAACACTTTAAGTCTCTTACTTTGCTCAAATCTGGTAACAGTCTCAGGTTCTGACTTAAGTTGAGTTCCTTATTTTAGACACATTTCACTAACATTACGCACTGTACAGTGAACGACATTCTAAAATCCTAAAAGACCCATTTCAGACTCACCTTAGTAATATAAACGGACTTTAGTCTGTTAACAGACTTAAATCCATTATTTAACTAAGTTGAGTGTGACAGTTTGTGTCAATTAGGGATATGAGAACATTACTTAAGTCTGTTATTGTTGTTGAAATGCGTCTCAAATAACAAACTAAAGTCGAAAAATGAGTCCGTTTGTGGATTTGAGTAAAATAAGAGACTTAAGTTTTTTCGTGAAACCGGGCTCACGATAGACGGTTTTGGTCACTTACTGATATCTGATATCCACAAATTTGGGACAATGCACGAAGTTTACATTTATGTGATACATCAATGAAATATTCACCAGTATATCGATTGTTCAACTGAGCGGGCCTGGTAAAAGGGGGTTTAATGTATCACTATGATGCACTGTACTAGCTAGTCATCATCTAATTGAGGATCTATAAAATACAATTTGTCTTACAAACAACTGATTAATGAGATAGACTGGTCCTTTGACATGCAGTAAAATGACCGGTAGCAAAAATGTTTCGACCCAGGTCAACCTGCTCAGACTGCGCAGGCTGACCTGAATTGATATTTTTTTCAGATGCATTAAATAGAGCAAAGCTCAATTTTATTTCCACTGACCAAAGTAACGTATAATATGGATGAATCAATACGACAATCGTCGCTCTGACATCAGCCAGTGTTTATTCAAATAAAATGTGGGCAAAGACTGGTGAAAATCGCACAGATCTATCGTTATCGTAAAGCTTATTTTAGCTGATAGAGGAGATTTATACCAAGCATGGGAGAGATCGTTCCAATAGACACATAAAACTTTAAGTATCCTATTATCATTAAGAACTTAAAACGGACCTGTCACACGATACTTTTCCTTCCTCTGGAAAGAAATTTGTAAGAGATGATTTTGAAAATATCCCTGTAAACTTTGGATTTGGAAAATCGACATAAATTACAAATGCATGAACAAAACTGAGAAAACCACATCGAAAGTAGTAAAAATGCACGTCAGAAGCAATGTTCTTCTCTGAGAATGTTTCAAACTATGTCACAGAAAAACGACAATAGTGGTATGTAGATAGTAATGAGTTATTGTATACAAAGTAGAGGTCCAGAATACAAACGGGCCATGTTCTCTGAAGAGCGGGTTTAGTGCATCAGCAAAACGTATCGGCCCATGTCACCCTGGGCAGCCCGCGCAGGCTGACATGGGTCGAAACTTTCTGGTGTTTGTACATTTTCTACATGTCCAGGACCATTCTATCTCATATCTCAATCGCTTGTCAGACTAAATGGCTTTTATGGATCCATAGTCATATGATGACTTGCTAGGTACAATGTGTCAAGGAGATGCATTGAGCCCCCTTTTCACACAGCATGACTCAAATGTCTCTAAATGCACAGACCTTGTTTCATATATATCGGACCTGACATTCCTTGGCTTTTAAGATAATATTTTCTGGAAAAAAAATCAAAACAAATCTTTTCTTCTCTTTCTATGACACATTTTATCATTTGAGCCATTGGTATTTTTTTTTTGTCTCATACGAACATTAAGGATGTTTTCGGGAGTTTTTTTTTTGCGCAACCTAGTACGCATGGAAACGAGGTTTTTCGTCCCCGGGCTTGTTCGCCCGAGCTTGTTCGTCCGGGCTCGTTCGTACAGGCGTGTTAGTCCTTTTGAATGATCTAATTTCTTTAAAAATCAAATTTGGAGTACTAAGAAGGCATATTAGTATAAAGGACGAAATTGAAATCTTCACGGAGGAAATAGTTAGTAGCACTCGGATAGTTTCACTGTACAGTGCGTAATCATAAACAGCCTAAACATGTTTCGCTCTAAAGAACATTTTGCGAGGAAATCTAAGTTAGCCCGTATTTCAAGGATTCAGTCTGCAATTCCAATAAGTGATACTACAAGAAATACCGACTGTATTCAACTAGCGAGGCAGAAGAAACGAGCGTAATTGTCAGGTCCCACCCACTTCTTCTAATGCATAGTGTACAGAAACGTATTCTCGCGATGAGATATCATAATCGTCGAAAGAGTCATGGAAAAATGGTCGTTGAATTAGAAGTCTACGTCGAATTATTAGCCTACAGACTTGTCTAAACAAGCGGTTGGTATAGATCCAGAATCAGACTGCACATTCCATGCAGTGTAAATTAAACCGATTCGGCTGGTATTCGAACCCGTGCGGTAAAGATCCTCGTTTATCGAGGCCTAAAAGATCAATGTGCTACCCACTGAGCTATTTTAGAGTATTCTTTCTAACGCCATTGCCAGGTATTGGATTTATACGGGACGAAAGTGTGCTGAAAGGAAGGAGTTATCTCCCGTAACACTTCTACAAATGCCTTCAAATTGGGCAAGTCAAGAATTTTTCGGGGGTTGACAAAGAGGTGCGCGAGCTATCTAAGGCTCGCATAATAACATTTATTTGATGATTCTACCGCATGAACTGAAAATTGACAGATTCTTTTCCACATAATAGTATCCCAGGTATATCATTTTATGATATGTGAAAACACAGGCTACACCTTTATGGATAAATTTCGAAAACTGAGCCGGACTTACTTCTCTGACAGGAGTGCAAAACCGGAATGAAAAATACTTTCATAGAAGATTACACATAAAGACTTGGTCGTAAAATCTATAGCAGTTTTTTAGCTTTGCAATGACTATCTATTTTGACAATGTGAGTGCGTAGTCAGTCACTTCCCTTGATACCTCTCCACTGCTTCAAAGATCTTGAATAGTGTATTACTTTGTTTTTATTCCTTGATATCATATGCACAGTTTACGATTGTTCACGCATAAACATCTCCATTAAAATTTATCATGATGCCGTTTCAAACCACATCATGTATTTCGATGGTAATATTTTGTAAATTTCGTTTTATTCACTTTATTCATGTAGGTCATGCATGTAAATCAAGCGCCAGATTTTAATAATTGCAACATCCCTAAGTAAAGCAAGGATAAAAACAAAGATATATCAAACGAAAAAGCTCGTTATCTTCCGCTAGGTGGCATTTTTCGAATACATACCTATCTGATTTGGGCATTCTGGGTACAGAATGGGACTACTTTTCAACAGTGCAATCGATGCAGCAAATTTCTAAATAAAGGCAAACGTTTACTCATTACAACGCTACCTGTATACAGAGATTTGCAATTAACACTGGTATTTTTACAGATTATTTTTTCTCGTGTAAATTTATTATATTTTTGAGAAATTTGGAGTAAAAAAAAGTATTGATTTTCCACATGCGCATGAGTGCCATTTTCCGCTTTTTTTTTTTTCTATTTTAGCAGCGTACAGATAGATAGATACCTATAGCGTATTAATAGTTATCCTGTACAGGATAGTTATGCGTCATAGCAGACAGGTAAATCTTCGAAGAATATGAGATGCGCAGACAACGACGAAAGAACATTGTTGCAGTTTATTTAACTTGGTGTTTATCCACCAGGGAAGATAAGTCGAATTTCACATTTTTCTCCCATTATATAGACCAGTAAAGTGTCGGTCAACCACGCTTTTGAAGAAGAAATATTATATTGTGCTTTCATCACTGATGTCATATTATGCTGAACTAAAACATGTGTAAGTTATGACAATTCGCAGTGGCTATACTGCACTGAAAACGAGATTAGTTATGTCGTAAGATAATACATCTAGAAAGTGAATCAGACTCTCTTATTACCATTTTAATAGTTAAGAGAATACATTCTGCCCTTGAACATATAATTTGGTATTCAGAACAGTTGGGCATTCATTGTTTCCCTAACCCTTCTCGGTCAAACGTACTCGTAAGCGCATATTTTATTACATAAACCAGTCTGAAACCTACGTTATCTGAAGTAAAAGGCATGCAACATTAGGGGTCCGTTTGTGTCTACCGATTCGAGAACAATTTTAATTCTAGTTGCTAATCCAAGCCTTCAGCAAGGGCGCAGTCAGGGTTTCAAAATCATGACGCTCCCGGAAGACTTGTATTTAACTTTTTTTTTTAAAGAAGTAAATAAATAAATAGATAAATAAATAGATATACAGACTCTCTGGATCAGGGAACAGAAAACAAAATCATGCAGTTTCAACAATGATTTGCCAGTATATAAAACAAAATAGCGACACAATGTGTATCTGCACGTTTTGTGCAGTCTGATCTTCAGCCATAGTAGATGCAAAAACAACTAAAGATGTGTTTAACGCTCTACATGTTGATCATAAGCACCGCTTTAGGTCCTTAAGTGACAAAAACATCTTCGATATAGTTCTCTTTTCATTACTCCACACTTGAGTATCGTGCTTTATGGTTCTTAAGCTCGTGTGCAGCTTGCAAAGGAAAGTGGAGTACATATATGATATTCAAATGTGGTTGAATGTTTCGTGAGATTTGTGCTTCAAGAAAGAAAATCAAAGGGCCAAAGTTATTGCGGTGTGGAATTTCTTTATTTCTTCATTGTTAGACAATGCTAGAATTGTATCCTTGACTGGCATTAATTATAACATTTTCATATTTGTTGCAAAAGAACACCTGTAAAGCTGTTGACAGTATCATCTTGTATATGAATGTAGTCGCCTACATTATTTCTATGTTGAACGTACACCTCGTCACCCGCCGTCAAAACTGTAACCGTTGTTTCTGAGGAACAGTCGTCATACACCGAGTCGCCAGCGAGTATACGGCCAATCATGGTTGTCGTCCGCATTAAATCCAACACGATAAAATGTCCTGATATTGAGCAGACAGACACCGAGAAGAGATAGGTTCCATTGTATGGAGCTATGAAAACGCTGGTGTGTTCGTGGAATGCTGCACCAAGGTTTAACTGCACGTCGTCAAAGATAATATGTTCGTTTGCTCCTGGTGTAACTGACTTGGTCATGTGAGCTTTGAAGGCAACAGGACCATGCGTTACCATATCTGTGAAAGGCGAATGGACGACGAATAAAAATATCTACTGAAAGATGAAATGACCTTGAATCTTACAATATGTTTGCACTTGTCCTCATTTCCTCGAATTAATGGATAGATAATGTTCCATGGCAGTTATATTGTACACAAGTACTTATCATTTTTTATTTTCTTGCGTGAATGATATGAAATGGGTTGGAAATTAAAATTTGACCAAAGCACTAAAAAACCAGTCTGCTGCTTCTGAAATGAACTGAACTGAGATATCCCTTGACCTTATGGAAGCGGCTACTGACCGAGCTGTTTCACTCTCTTGTGAGAGGTACGAGACGAAGACTCCAAGCCCTGGGCGAAGTAGGCAATATTGACTGATTTTGTGTGCCCAGTCTCTGCAAGTCACTTTCAACCTGTCGTTAGTTTTATTTTGACATTCCATTCCCAGTTTTAACCAAACCTTAAAGCTTCTCGTTTTTCTTAAATTTGAAAGCAATATCTGAGCAAAAAAATTCCTACTTATCATGAGGTCGAGGGATACCTCAGTTCATTTCATTTCATAGGCAAAAGACTGGTCTGTCGGTGTATTCAGCAGCCGGATCCTAATTCCTACCCCATTTTATTTTATTTACGTCAGAAAATCAAAGTCGTTAAAAACACAGGGAGTGCAGGACTTTTTTACTGTGTATATTAGCTATTATCTGTCCTGTTATGTACAGGTCCGATGTCTGCGATATTAGCCTGAGGCCGAAGGCCGAAAGCTGTTACTGCCGACCGAGGACATGCTACATGTACTTTGCTAATACGAAATAACTTGAATAATGACAATGTTATGCATTAATAGCCGGGATTTGCCGTAAATTTATCATTTGTATATGAATGTAGTCGCCTACATTATTTCTATGTTGAACATACACCTTTTGCTAATACGAAATAACTTAAATAATGACAATGTTATGCATTAAAAGCCGGGATTTGCCGTAAATTTTGGAATGTCTGTACTGAATATTGAACCAGTCATTATAGGCCTTGTTTTGTCTGAAAACTGCAGTTTTTTCTCGTATTGGCCGAGTTTGTCGATACTGGCCGAGTTTGTAATATGGTATTGATGGACCGTTTTCGTCACATAAATGCATAAGATGGTCCATTAAATAAGAATTAACTTACAATACACGGTAAAAATACCCGGCCGAAACTAGACGGGTCTTGTTTTCGTCTGCAAGTCAATTTTGCAACCTACATAAGGTGTTAAAGATGCATCTATACGCGTTTTCAGCCAGTTTTTAATCCATTTCATCTTTATTTTGAGCCAGTTTTTAACCCGTTCAATTTTATTTTATGAAATTATAATCGCAGAGCTCTAGATAGAGGGAGTGATTCTGATTTCAAAATAAAAAATATCGATCACTATCCACTAAACCCTATGTTATGGACACTCATTAGATTCGTCTCATCGAGATGATTCTAGCGAGTACCCACAGCATAGGGTTTGTAAGAGAAATAATGGATTTAGAATACTATCACTCCCTTTTATCTGGAGGTCTGGATCGTTCTTGTATCTTCATGCCAAATATTTCCCTTGACGGTTGCAAGATTGCATAGATTACGACGGATAGAAAATGCATTTCATCTTTTGGCAGCCCTCAAAGAAATCACTGTTGTCGTTTCCCTTGAGTTTCTCTGTCACTTACATAATATACTGGTAATTTATCTTATGTTAACATAGGTGGCTAAAACCTGAGCCATTCTACACATATTCAAGTCTGAGCAGCTTTTTTTCTCACTGGCTGTAAGGATGTGTCTTAAATAGTAATAATTTGAGGGTCGTGGGCGGATTTTTGGGACAATCGTCTATTCATAACCCCAAAATATGATGAATGTTTCGTTTTGGAGTTGCAAATTAACCCTTTACCAGACAGTCCTATGATTTAACGATCTTGAGAAAGAAGGCTTTTGGAAACATTATGGGAAAAGGAAACATGCTGGTAACCAGCATTTCTCCTTTTTCCACAACGTTTTATACCTTGTAACAGACAATTTTCTCCATTCGAATTTGATTTGTCGCTTGCAAATGCTTTCATCTTCGTAAAATCTAAATTTTGTCGTATAGTAAACAGTTCAGTTATGTCTTCTGATGTAACGGTTGGTCATAAGAAACATAATACTGATAAGAAAATAGGACATGTGTTATTTTCTGTTGGTAAATACACATCATTTTTAGAAGGTGATGACCTTTCATTTCTCATCTTCCTCTGCCAACCGTCAAGCTGAAATCCTATGGCTACGAATCATTCCTCTTTTTCAAGAAAATAGGTCTTCACAGATCAATGGACAGGCGCGTCTGTATCATTTGATACGTGATAGTAACATACAGATTGAAAAACTGTGCATGTCAATTACACAAACAATGAACTTCAGCGTTAAATGTTACAGAATTACATGAGATTTAGATTTGCCTTGTTTCGCAGTTTGACATGACCTAGTTTAGAAAGTCTACATCGCAGACGAAAATATAAGAGAATAACCAAAGACACCTCCAAACCACCCGAATATCACACCAAACCACTCGAAAAACACACCAAACCACTTTCCTAGCACCTAAAACCGCATGCAAAACGCTTAGATACACAATCCTATGGAAAGTAATCATGAAATAATGCTATCAGTCTTAGAAAAAATGTTGTCAACCGTCAGATGAATGAGTTTTTAATGAAATGGTCCGCTGGTCTAACCTATTTCCTTGCAACTTTCTACCATCACCTTCTATTAGTACTTTCCAGTCTCCCTAAACAGCGTCTACAAGCGTTCACAAGCGTCTACAACGTGTCTACAAGCGTCTACAGCAAAATTAAACATTTTTTCATTCTTCATTATTAATTGATTGCAACAGTAAAGTCATTTCATAATTAATTTGGTGTCAGAAATACAAAAATAGCCTCTCTGAATGTATACAGAATGGCCACACTGCAGACACTTAAAATAGCAGCAATATTACAGGTGAGCGTCCACAAGTTTAGAGGTGTTTACAAATAAAACTTTTTTATTCCATTAGGAAACAGAATAGTGTCTCCACATGAGTTGTTTGGTAGACCAATGCTCTGATAACTTATTTGTAAGTTACTTGCTTGTTGCAAATAACCGAATTTATATTATAAACAAAGTGCGGGTTCTTGTAAAGTGCACGTTAGAATTCATACTTTGTGAGAAATTCACCCTCTACTGTTTTATGTAGTTCAAAGCCATTCTCGAACAAATTTATTTTTCTACGCAGATACAGAGCAATTACCATATCGTAAACGATTCATTTTCATCTCATAACCTTCTAAAGGGATTCTATCTTGTCAAATTGCGTGACATTTACTGAAATTAATTATTTAGATGTGAAGTGTTTTTACAACGTAGTAAATTGTACGCACACTGGTCAATTGGGTTAATAATTGGGTAGAAGAAAATAAAACACCCCTATAAATGTCCTATTAATGTCACAATTTGTAGTATTGGGGTAGAATTTAAAATAAATCAATTAAAATCATATTTTTTATGTGAATGTAGTTTATAAAAATCTGCTAGACACTTGTAGACATTTGTGGACGCTTGAAGACTCTTGTAGACGCTTGTGGACGCTTGTAGACGCTGAACATTATGGGAGACCCATTCTTTATGTACTTTGATTAGAGTAGCAAAGTGGTAGTCTATTGCCATCGAGAGTGACCCAGATTCAAATGTTGACAAAGAAAAAACCCTTACTGTATCCAAATACTGCCCCACAGAAAATACTAGTAATTCTTTCAGATAGAAATTGTGATTCTGTTAAATATGACAATGTTTACATGAACCAACAAATCTGTACCGCTCCAATTTGAACGATGCCTACTTACAGTTATAAAATAAACAAGTCGTCATCGATAAGATACGAGGCATTTGCTTTATATGTAATTTAAATCAGTGACCTATGCAAATCAGGCTCATCTTTACTTTTCCAAACGCAACCCTTTTCATCATCGTGTCTTGCGTGGGTGTTGTAGGTCTCGTCTGCGGATCAAACCGGCTCGGACTTTATAATTGCATTGGACCGGATCGGACTCAATGACCGGATTGGACCTTCTTTCTTCAATTTTGTATGGACCAATCAAGTTTTATCATGAAAGACCGCTTATTTAACATTCGCTAGTTGGTTATTATATTCAATACTTTGATTAGCCTATGTGAGGACTTTATTGCAAAAAGTCTAAAAGTGGTCTAAACGGAGTCATCTACAATGGCGGCATAAAACCGGTCGTAAAACAACCGGCTTAACCTTTTCAGCCACATTGACGAAAACAGTGGCTTAATGGACGGCAAAGATCAGTATCAAACTGTACGGGACGTGAAGCCTGATCTTAGATGTATACAATGCGCCTGTTTAAGTCATGCCTATTAGACATGCCTATCAGTGGATTGTACTTTCAGCCGTCGAAAGATGTCGAATTTATATAAAATATGGTCTGTGAAAAGGGGGTTTAATGCATCTGCAAAAAAGTATCGATCCATGTCAGCCTGCGCGGTCCGCGCAGGCTGACATGAGTAGAAACTTTTTGCCATTGGTGAATTATCTGCATGTCAAAGGCCAGTGTACCTCATGAGCCAGTCGATTGTTAGGGGAAAAAAATGGATTTTATAGATCCATAGCAACGTGATGACTTGCTTGGTATAATGCATCACGGAGATGCATCAAACCTCCTTTTGACAGAGCAGAGCTAAATTATATTTACCGCCGAAAGAGTGTAAAACAAGAAATAACGTTCCGAAATACAATTAACCACGTTTCATTACCTAGTCTCGTTTTCAGGTCCGCTATTTCCCTTTGTAGGTCTGCTAGCGATATTTCTTCCGAGAGGAAACGTTTTAGATGGTTGCCATTGTGCTCGTAGGCAACAGCATACGCGACGATCAGAGTAAGTAGAGGTAGCTTTAACAGCATTTTGATGCAGACTGAAGAATGGTCTCTGTCGTCAACAAGGTTGAAATGATTTCCGCGATAAGACCAACCCTTAGACAAAGACCTGGCCACAAAAAAAAAAAAAAAAAAGATAAAATTTAGCCATGCTCTGGCAAAAGGGGGTTTAGTGTATCTCCGCAATGTATTATACCAAGCAGGATATCGCATAATTAGGGATCCATAAAATCCATTTTGTCTAACAGTCGACAGGATATGGAGGTAGAATGGTCCCTGGATATGCATAAAATTTACACACAGCAAAAAATTTCGATCCATGTCAGCCTGCGAAAGCCGATATGAGTCACTAATTTTTGCAGATGCATTAAGCCCCTCTTCACAGATCATACATGTAGCTAATATATTTTCTCTGAAATTAAAGTGATGTGAAACTCTCTGTCTTTGTTACAATATATTAGACAATATCAATCAAGATTCAGCGGTCTAATCGTAAACTGCACAGTCCGAAAACAAAACTTGGTATTGCTCCTTTAAATACTTAAATCGGATTTTCATGCACTTTTTTTCTGCGAGACAAACTGTAATTAAAGGGAAATTAAGTCTTCGTATGCATAGTGAACTGTTGTAAAAGAGATCGTTGTACACTCGGGGTCCGTTATCACCGATCATTCTTTAGAATACTGCTTGTCCAAATCTCAAGAGTTTTCTACATTTGAGAGTAACATAACTTCTGATTGGCTAAACCAAACGGTGTAGCCAATCAAAAGTTGTCTTACTTTTAAATTTAGAAAATTTTTCAGCATAGCCTACGACTATTAATATTCTTAAGAATGGTTGGTGAATACGGACCCAGGGCCCGGTTTCACGAAAAAAAACTTAAATTGTTATTTTACTCAAATATGCGAACAGACTTATTTTCCGACTTCAGTAGAATTTGCTGTTCCACGCACATTCTCTAACATTAACAGACTTATGTAACATTCTCAAGTCCTATGTTGACATAACGTTCCGGGGAATCAACTCAGCAAAGTAATAGACTTAAGTCTCTTAACTCTTTACCACACAATTCCGATTTTTAACGACCCTGATAAAGAAGCCTTTTGAAAACATCGTGGGAAAAGGAGAAAATGCTGGTAACCAGCATTTTCTCCTTTTCCCACAATGTTTTCAATCCTTCCCAATACAAATTTCTATTTTTCAGTCACATTTATTTTGTCGTCTGCGAATGCTTTCAATTTGGACCAGTCTAAAATTTTGTTGTTTGGTAAAGAGTTAATTGACTCAAGTCCTTTTATTTTGCTTAGTTGAGTCTGAAACGTACTGTCAACTCAGGAATTGAGAACGTTAATACAGTCTGCTAATGTTGCTGAAATGTGTCTCAAATAACAAACTCAACTTAAGTCAGAAACTGGGAGCGTTAGTAGATTAAAGTAAGGGACTGAAGTTTACTCGTGAAACCGGGCCCATGTCGTTTTCAAAAGAAAACTCAAATGGCACAACTTTGGACCGATCCAAATACAAAGAGTTTGCAGCCATCAAGGTAAAAGTGGCCAAAATCGTAATATAGTGTGTGTGTGTGTGTGTGTGTGTTGGGGGGGGGGGGATTGTGAGTGTGTGGCAAATCTCGTGGAACAGGAGAGAATGCCGGTTTACGGCATTCTCTCCTTGTCCCACTTTTCCCACAGTGTTTTCAAACACTCTTTTTCTCGGAGTTGTTAAGCACTGATATATTGAAAACGGTTAATATATAGCCTATATCATGAACTGCTCTTGACAACTGCCCTTCTGTAAAGATTCTTTATTATGACTCGAAACACAAATTACTTGACACGAAACACATGAACAGGTGAGCTGTCGCCAATTTATGGCTGAAATACTGTTGATAGCGATATAAAGCACAACTAAACTACTCATTCGATGTCTTAAATGAAGCATAGAATTTTTGGCTGAAGGACTACGAATTCTGCACGGCATAAGCAGACCTTATATATAAAAGAGATAAGAATTTACGAGAAAACTATCTTTCAGTGTCCGGTCTCGTTTTCACAAGCAATTACAGCTGTCTTGTGGACACATATTGGTAACCCAGTCTGCCTTAATAAAATGATAAAGACACGATTCGTGATGTCGGCGTAGTTTATTTATGAGTCTATGCAAAATCTGCTCATATTAGAAATTTGTCATAAACTCAAAATTTCTTGCTGTGAAATCAGACATTCTACGTATAATTTATAACCCCTAGGACCAATAATCGTAGGGTTATGGAGCCTATATAAGTGACTGACTTCAAGTCCTTTACTGAATTCAAAGATAATTCGTAATTTACTGCTGAAAGTACCGTCTCGACATTGAGTATATACAGTGTATACATGATCCAGTCCGGTTCGGTGCCATATTCACCAACCATTCTAGACTTTTAAAGTAATGCAATTTCTGATTGGCTATACCATATGCCTTTAATTAGTTTAAACATATTTATTTGTAATAATAAATTACAAAAGGATTTGGACGGAAACTAACTAAAGCTTATAAAGTCCCTCTCCAAAGTACCCTATCGCTGACAAATCCCATTTTCGAGTCATGTTCTGCTAGCTGTCTGCAAATGCTTTCAATATAGATGAGTCTTACAATTTGTGGAATGGCAAGGAGTTCATAAAAAAGAAACCCGAAGTTTTTACTGGATCTTGTTCTCACATTTATTCATTCAGGACAAAAATACGGAGTACAGTTTCAAAGGTTACGTTTAGAACTCCCGTTTCCTAAAATAACTAGCACGGTAATGTAGCCAGACTTTAAATATTTAAACACGGGAATTGAAAAATTCTCAAAATCGTGTTCGTAAGCTGTATACACTAACACTTGCAAATGGCATTATCCCGTGCAATATTCGGTTTTTTTTTTACAATGCAAACTTTTACACAATTCTATACCAGTAGACTGGAAAAATACTGACAATTGACTCTGGATGGTTTTCTGCAGCTAATACATATGGACACCTCGTCGTATATACGAGTATTATCATTTTGAGGATGAAGCCTATCAAAAACCAAGTGCCAAGATGTCGCTACCAGCGAATTCAAGTCCATAATAACCTTGACCTTGACCTTGGTAGTTTTGGTAAATAGTCTTCAACTGTTTAACTGCTCACTGAAAAAATTCGACCTATCGATCTCTAAAAATACAGTTTCTCTACAACTAAATACGATTTTAGACATAATTAACCATCATTTAGTGGACGGTCTAGACACCATATCAGCGATTATCCCCTTTCCTGCAATATTTTCACAAAGCACTCCGCTCTAGTAGGGTTAAGGCCCGTTTTTTGAAGAGTAAAGGTTTGATCTTTATCTCCTTTTCTGATTTGCTGCATTGGATATGAAAAAAAAAGTTGGTCTCAGTTCATTTCGTTCAAGCGGTCCTCCGTTGCATGCAGGTTATAAGGCTTTGGGTGTGTAACCTGGATTTTGGTACAGTCCTTGCTGGCGTTGCCAGTGTCGTGAAATAGTACTTTAAGGCTTTTAATTCTTTACCAAACGACACAATTTTAGAGTTGTCCAAAATCAAAGCATTCGCAAACGACAAAGTAAACGTTACTCAAAAACTGAAATTTGCCTTGTAAAGAAAGCATTGATGGTTACAATCATGTTCCTCTTTTCCCACAACGTTTTCAAAAACCTTTCTTTCTAAGGTCTTTAAAACTCGGGATTGTTTCATGAAGGGTGAATTAATGTAACCAAGAAAATACATGAGAAAAAGTATCACTGTAATGTGACTGAAACAATGTTAAAAGCGGTGTTATACACAGTCTATAAACTCATCTTTCTAAACCAGCCCATTTGTCATTTTTCACCTCACAGAAAGTTCGAAAGCCCTTATTTATGTCCCTTCATAAATCGTCCGGTTGATGTTCGTGGAAAAGACTATATGGGCCATGCTCTGTGAAAGGAGGCTTAATGCATTTGCAAAAAGTATCGATTCAGGTCAGCCTGCGCAATCCGCGCAGGCTGACCTGGGCCGAAACTTTTTGCTTTTGGTAAGTTTTCTGCATGTCAAAGGTCCATTCTATCTCAGGATTCAGCCACTTGTCATACAAAATGGTCTTTATAGATCCATGATAATCGAATTTCTTGCTTGGTCGTATGCATCATGGAGATGCATTGAGCCCCCTTTTGTCAGAGCGAGGCTCATAGATACTGATTTTGTTTTGACGTCATGAAAATATCACTGACCATTACGGCGTCTCGCTATGAACAACAGTCTTGTGTCGCTGTAAATCAGCTGTGCATACAGGATTCTCCTTTACCACTTCGGTATGTCTGTCACGATAAAGCCAGGCGCAATCACCAAATGGTGATACATACCGTGCCTATTAAAGTAACATTAGCTGTCAAAAGTAAACAAAGCGGGTGTTAAAATGTTTCTAGAATTAAACCATACCATTTAAAAGTATGGAAATTATTGTGAAGATGGCAATCTGTAATTGCACAATCGGTCCAAGTGTTAGTCGCTGGCAGAAAAATTAATTTCAAACTCGGTCAAAAGTTGCCAGTTTACTCGGTCTTTTGTTTACTGTTTGCCTAATTTTGAAATTCATTTCAACGACCAACACTCTGACCGACCACACAATAACAAATTGTCATCTTTACAATATTTTCCATACTTATACTTTTAAATGGTGTGATCTAAGTTTAAATGCTTTTTTACACCTGAATTGCTATTTGACCGCTATTGGACCTTCAATGGCTGGATCTTTAAGCAGACATTTCTCATTTAACGATAGAACTCCCTACAGATTCTTAATTCAATCACAATTCTGAATTCAAAGACAAGCCATCTGACTGACTGAGACAGAACATTTCAGCCAATCAAATGCATAGTCTTGGAGTTAAGTGTTAAAGCAATGAAGGTGAATACTGCTAAAAAATCAACGTGACTAAGCCATATATGATGGGCAGATTGTCAAAGTACCGCGATACAACAAGGGCTAAAAATGCATTAGTTCTTCACCAAACAATCCCGCGTTTTAACATCCCCGAGGTAGACAACTTTTGAAAACATCGTTGGAAGGGGAGAAAATACTGATAACAAGCATTTTCTCATATTCCCATAGCATTTTCCACCATTTCAAAGGCAAATGCTTTCAATTTTGACAAGTCTTAACGTTGGCTTTTCTGAAAAAAAAGGTGTTTAACGTTTATCATTGAACACGTAGATGACAAAAAAGTAGCTTAAAAAAGGACAAAAAAAAAATTTCACCAAAGGACCATGAGTCTTATCACCCTAAGAAGAAGTCTGAGTAAATGGAAACGGAATATATGCTGGTAGCCGACATTTTCTCTGTGCTATAAAGTTTTTTACCCTTCCCTCGACAGTTGCCGTTTGAAGCACAATTGATGTATCGTCTAGACTCTAACTTTTATCCTGCCGAATTTGACTTGTCGGCGATTACCCAAATAGATTTCGTTAAGTTTATAGGCATCTAATGGGAATAGCCATGTCAGGAACTACTGATTGAGGAGCAGAGAGTGAAGAGCAGGATCAGACTGCACAAATGTGCACGCTAATCTTGCTCTTCCCTTCTCTCAAAATACACTTACAGTTGCGAACGGCAGGATATGACAAGTCTAAAAAAGTCTAGAAATGTCTAAAGACAAGTCTTAAAATGTTACCGTCTGTAAAACAGCACACAAAAAAGGGAAAACAGATCTACAAAGCTATTATATATCGAAAACGCAAATACATTGTACCTTGCTTTGCCCTCGACGCCAACACCATGACAAGTATAACCCACATTCCTGGATCAATTAAATCATGTCTGGCATGAAACAAACGACACACTCTCGAAAAGCAGACATTTTTTTCTTTACAGAAAGAATTTCCTAGAATATCCGGACGTCTGTAAATACTACCACAGATAGTGTATGAGTTTTGTATTGGCGTTGAGTAGAATTATTGAGCGTTTATAAGCTACGTATACTGACTGACAGGTCCCTGCGTTCACCCTTTGCACGTGATGCTACACTGAGAAAAACTTACAAACCGCCACCGCGAATTTGAAGAATCGTGGAATTAACAATGAGCAATATCATTAAATTGTTGGTATGAGACTTCAGAGTTTAAAAAAAAAAAAAAAAAAAGAACCAACCCTTAAACTGCTGAATATATTAAACGAAAATTTCCATGCAATAGTTATTAATCAAATATTGCGATTCCAAAGTTGATTTCACCGGAAAGAAGCGATTCCAAAGTTGATTTCACCGGAAAGAAACCACCGTTTCGGACAATGTAGATCAAAGATCAGACTGCACTTTCTATGCAGTCTGATGTTGATCTACACAGTCCGCAAAAGGTCATTGAGTCGTGCTTTGCAGCTTATGGGTTAATAAACTCGCAGTATAACTTTTCTTTGTTGTTTGAGCAAATGCTGAGAAATCATATTTTATAAAATGGCGGTAAATAACCTTTGTTAAGTGTATTAGTGTATACTGTTATAGTTACATGTAATCTCCTCGTCCTCCTTCTCCTCTTCGTCGTCACAGTCGTCGTCCTTCTCATCCCCCTCTAAGAATTATCATTCCTTGTCCTCATCGTCCTCCTCCTCAAGTATGCAAGCGAGCAATCAGCAGGATCAGTGAATAACAGCCAGATGATCTCAAAAAATTAGGTGTGTCCAAGATCAGACAAGGGTTTTCTTTTTTTTGCAGACTGATCTTAACCCTTTCCCAAACAAGCCCTGGTTTTCACGTGTCTGCAGTACAAGTCTTTTGAAAACACTGTGGGAAAAGTGTTTTCTACCCGTTTTGAGACCTTTCTGCCATTTTTATCAAATGTAAAATAGTCGTCTGCAAACTCTTTCAATGTGGACTAGTCCAAAATTTGTCGTTTGGGAAAGGGTTAAAAGCACTTGGTATAAGCCTGAATAAGTAACCCTTTCTACATAATCACGCGTTTTAACGATCCTCATAGACGGAGATTTTGAAAAATTGTGGGAAATATAAATAATTCTTCTAACCAGCATTTTATCCTTTCCGAACAACACTTTTTTTTATCCTTTTAAAGACCAATTCTTTCATTTGAGGCACATTTAATTTGTCGTCTGCGAGTGCTTTCAATTTGGAGAGGTCTGATACAACCGACTGGATCATGATGTGATATGGCTCTTGGACATGCAGAAACTGCGCAGGCTGATTTGGACCGATACCTAATGCAGTTTCATGAAGCCCCTTTTTCACATCTAGCATGACCTATTTATTATCTTGGAAGCGGTAATTACTTTTCTTACTTACCTAACCCTCTACCGAACGATCTCGTGTTTAACTGACCCAGAGAAGAGAGGTTTTGCAAAAAAAAAAATGTACGAAGAGAGGGAAATATTGGTGTCTATATCTAAGGCTACGTAAAACGTGCAGTCTGATCTCGGATCTTCACAGTCAACTATGATAGGTTAAGCTGTGGTTAGGGCCATAAGAGTTCACCTTTAACCTGCTGAGTTAGAACAGTCACGGAAACTAGCCATTGTTTCGGATCAATTTATTATCTTAAACGCATAATAAGCTCATCAGGTATCGAGGAGATCAGACTACCCTGATGTGTTGGCTGGTCTTGGTCTTGGTCAGGACTCCTAGTTTGGGAAAGCAGAGGTCGCGAAATGCACGGTAGCAGTGACAAAGAGTAAGCGCTTTCTAGTTATATACAAAATCGGAACACTTTCTCATTTTTCCCGAACAAATTTCCCTAAGGACAATACCAGAGAATTACTACGAGTAAATCATCACGTGATAATGATTTGAGGTAGAGACACGAACACAAAGTTAGAGAAGAAAATCAAAGTACTGAAAGTGCTGAGACCATGGTTTATTGTTTCAGGCCTCGAAAAGGCCCAATTCCATTTAAATACACCAGCAACCCACCCTTGAATGAACGCAGGGTCTGAGGACTGCATAAAAACTCAAGTGTAAGCCAAATATTATATGAGCCATGCTCTGGCAAATGGGGGCTTACTGCATCTCCGTGATGCATTATACCAATCAAGCCAACGCATGATTATGGATCCATAATAGCCACTTTTTCTAACAATCAACTTATTCATAAGGTAGAATGGTCCTTGGGCATACAGAAAATTGACCAATAGCGAAAAAGTTTCGGATCAGGTCAGCCTGCGTTGATACTTTTCGCAGATGCATTAATCCCCTTTTTACAGAGCATGGCTCATATCGTTTCAAGTTACAAAAGCGAACGTAGAACTACAGGAGAAATCTATATTTAGATTGCGGATCACATGTACATAGATTATACCAGAGCGGTGGCACGTTTGTATTTACTATGTATAACGTTTTTCTCTTTTTTTATTTATATCAGTTTGGCTAATATTGCCCCAATTTTAAAGAATGAATCGAACGCGTTTTAAAGTTGACTCTATCAGCTAAACTATCATGTTGCCGGTCAGCCAGTTCGTTAATTAGTAGAAGGGCTATAGAACAAGAACAGAAACAGTTTCGTGCTACATCGATATAGTTTGATGGTTTTCTGCAAATACATGTATAACATAAACAACCATGTACAATGTATACGAATACAAAACCCTCAATAAATACATAATCCTTACAAAAATGAATACTTAAATACATGAATATGTGACAAATGATATGAATAGTTTACCTGTATTCATCTTAAGTTATAAATTTGAAGCTATGATGAAGAGCAACTTGTCGTGTTCAAACAAAAATGGCGGCCTACGTGATTTGGTGCAATCGATTATTGTTAGCTGAGTGGTTAGCTTTAGTAAATAAAGAGAGAAAATCAAACAGTAGAACGGTCTTCAAGAAGTAGCTTTGCGACATTGTAGTCAGATAAAGTTCTATTGTTATACAATGGTTAAGAAACTAAACATAACAATACTGTTAGATTTTGTGGTAATTTCAATATACTGTATATATACACTAACTCTATGACATAAAAGCGGTATTGAAAGGCATAGGTTTTCCAGAAAACCCGATGAAAGCAGCCGTCATTATATCTACCATTACCAGATTGCAAAATAGCCCATGTAGCCAATAGTGCAGAGCTAGTCATCCCGGGGTTGTGACTTCGAACTCGATCAAAAGATTGATGAAAGTCAAAGCGAAAGGATTAATTTTACTTTCAACCTTAATTTCCTCCCCCGGCTTTCTTTATGTTGGAGCAAATGTTTGCTAAGCGCGAATCACTGACCTTTTGCAGACAGTGCAGATCAAGATCAGACTGTTCTTGGATCTACACTGTCTGATAAGGAGATATTTTTCTTCAAAAAATAAGTTTTAAATAACATCATTCGGTTTTGTACTATAGCCTTGAAAGTTTCGTGTTAGTTATTTCGCAGGATAAAGGTTAAAAATAGGGTTGTGTGATTTCAAAAAAAGGGGGAGATAAAAGCTCTACAGAAAGCATGAAATGTGTCGTCTAGTTGTTAAAGTAATAAAACTTAAATACTGTTAAAACAAACGGGAACAGGCCATACAACAACCGCAAAAACTTAAAGCAAAATTTTAAAAAAACTCATTTCTACTCACAAACTATAGACATGTTAACCATTTACCGATTAATCCTAAGTTTTAACGACCCTGTGGGAAAAAACTTTCACAATCATTGCTGGAAAAAGGAGAAAATGCCGACAGCCAGCATTTTCTTTTTTCCAACAATGTTTTCTACCCTTTCAAACACAACTCCCATCATATAAGCCATATTTAATTTGTAGTCAGCTTTGAAACTGGAAAATCTTTTAACTTTGTCAAGTGATAAAGGGTTTATCTCATGCCTCTAGGTAGTTTATCGAAAAATAATGGTGGATTATGGTTTGATTTTCATGGTTACGACCAGTGAAAAATACCGATTTCATATTTTCTAACTCTTCAATTGAAGGCGGAAACAGTAGTTCCCGCGCACTAGTTATCTAGGTAAACAACGCGTGCCATTCAACCAGACGGAAATATTGCGAAATTTACGCGCATTTACCCTACATTTCTCGCGCTTTACGTAATATTGTAATGAATTGTCATGTGAGGGGGGGTACGCCTCAGGGAATTACCGAAAACAGCTGTACTAGATTTTGACGAAAGTCCCAACAAAAAGGGGTTAGAAGCATGCAATAAATAGAATATTTGTTATTTTTCGGTGGAAGGTCGAAATTTATTTCATCGAGTTAATAACATCGGTAATATTTTCACGAGAGGCTGCCACTCGTGAAAATATTACTGATGATGTTCACTCGATGAAATGAATTTCGATCTTTCAACGATAAAAACAAAAATTCTCTATAAGTTACACAATTCGAGAATGATAACTTCCATATCACGGCGACAAGTCACTATTCATGTTTTTCCGGGGTTTCATTTATGCTATGCTGTGGTTTTGCAGTGTGATGCCTGACGACACTCTAACATGACAAACAGGGATCGAATAAAGATTTCATGAAAACAAATCAAATCTCCTAGATCTAAATCGTTTTATTTGCAATAATTTCGACCCGATGACAGGGTGTCGTCTATTTTTTTTATGTTATCTATCAGTTGACGTTACCGCAGTCCAGAGTGCCCAGCTGCTAACAAGGACTACTTTTATCTCAATTGGCCTAAGTGAATGAAAGTATCGCCAGCGAAAATTGTCACTGAATTTATATTTTTAACGCGTAAACACGACTATTTTCTTTTTTTTAGTTTTCTGTCATAATAAAATACTATAAACAGAGATATATTTGTCTCTTTCGCCACAGTGTTTTCCGCGTTCAAGTTCATGACGTAATAATTTAATATCAATTGTTTTCATGAATATTGGGGAGATCTGATTGGCTGAAAGAATTTTTTCATAGCTCCATGAAAAAAAAATCACGTTGTGCCGGAACTACTTTAGCTGTCAAACTAAGGTAAACAAACATGTATACAATATTCCACATTGTTTAAAGAATTTTATACAGGGTCCCAAGATTATTAGTTAGCTTTTGTTTTGCCCTGAATATCATTTTAGTTTAAACATATTTTATTCATCAGTATATAACAATCTACAGCAAACAATATAATCATATTACACATATACTGAAGAAATGGATCAGAACGGAAGCTGAAGCTTATAAAGTTCTTCTCTAAATTCCGGTCAACGGTTATATTTATGATGATTTCGATGAGAAAAATTTCGGAGTAAATAATGTAGAAAAACAACAAAAATAAATGACAAAAACATCAAAGCAGAATGGTGTGGAGCGTTAATGGTAAAGATTTTGACTGCCGAAATATAGGCTGAGGACTGTAGTAAATTTCAACTTGACCGGCATCTCTTTTCAAAAGGAGTAAATGGTGACATAAATCATAATTAATGAGAACACTAGAAGACAAAGTAAACTGAATAGAGGATAATGCACAAACATGTTTTCGCAATAAATAAAAAGAGGGAAAGTAAAATGGTAGACATTCAACTTTAATGCGAAAACATAAAACTTATGTGTTGCTAGTAAATCTTCTGCTGTTACGGATATAAGTATGCACCGCCCTAAATATTCTTTGATTATCAAGAAGGCTAAGATTTTCATCCCCGAAAAGAATAGTTTGAAGATTAAGTGTTGTAATGCCATATAGGCTTTGACTTAGACTAAATCTTAAGTCACGATAAAATAAACAGTCTAAAAAGTAGTGCTGCGTCGATTCGACAGCACTGCATCTAGAGAGAGGTGACTGCACCAAATTTTTTAAGTACAGATGCTCATTAAGACTGCTACATCTGTTACGTAACCTGGCATGAATGACTTGCATTTTCCTGTCTCCAAAAAAGTAAAGTTTTCGTGGAATAGGTTTATCTACATTCAAACGGTATTTAAAAGATGACAGAGATTCCGCGTTCCTGATTTCATTTGGTAGGTTGTTCCAATCATTGATTACAGCTGGCAAAAATGAATTGCTATACAAGCTGGTTCTACATGCAGTGTTTCTCAGATTATTTGGTCTTCGAAGATTATAAGTTAAAGAATCGCCAACTGTTGGCGGAACAAGATTATTAAGATAATTTGGAGCAAGTCCATTTAACATTTTATAGAAGAGAATGAGCTTGTGTTTGCGCCTTCTTTGACATAGAGATTCCCAACCAGCCTCCCAATAAAGATCAGCGATGGCAACAAGTTTAGTACAACCGGTAACTATCCGTGCAGCTTCGTTTTGCACTTTATCCAGTTGATCTTTTAATCCTTGGGTAAGATTGTCCCATATCACATCTCCATATTCAAGAATGGGTCTGATAAATGAGAAGTAAATTATTTGAAGTGAATGGCGATCAAGACGTGTTTTCAAAAGTCGCATGACTCCTATTCTCTTCCATGCTTTTTCAATAGACTTGTTAATGTGTAAGTCCCAAGATCCATCGTTAGTGAGATATATACCTAAGTGTTTATGGTTTTTTACAGACGGAATCTCGGTATTTAACATAGAAAGATTGGGATGGTTCGGTTTAAAGCGTTTACGAGATATTACTAAGGATTCAGACTTGGATGGATTAAACTTGACTAACCACTTTGTGCCCATCGAGAAATTTTGTCAATATCAGATTGTAAAATAGTTCCAGCACCAGTCGGATCACCTACAACCACAGATAAACAAGTGTCATCTGCGAAAAGATTAATGTTTGCCTGAATGTCATCAACAATATCGTTAATATAAATCAAAAATAACAGAGGTCCTAAAATGGATCCTTGAGGCACACCGGCTTGTACCTGGCATAAACTTGAAACACCACCTGGCAGAACAACTCTTTGAAAACGATCGGATAGATAATCAGAAAACCAGTTTAACAGTTTTCCACTGATCCCTGCTCTTCTCAACTTAAATAATAATCCTTTATGCCAGACTTTGTCAAATGCTTTGCTGATATCGAAAAATACAACTCTAAATTCTAAACCATCATCCAAAGCCTTACATATATTGTTATACAGACAAGTTACTTGATTAACAGTAGAGTCACCAGGCATGAAACCTGACTGATAAGATGTAAAGAAATTGTTATCCTTTAGATGATTATAAACATGCTTAAATATAATACGTTCTAAAACTTTTTCAATGTTATTTAATAATGAAACGGGTCTGTAATTAGATGGAAGGGAAGGGTCACCGGACTTAAATATCGGGCATACATTGGATATTTTCCATGAATTTGGAACAGTACTGGCATTTAATGAGAAATTGAACAGGTCGGACAAATGTGGTGCTAACTGATGAGCTGCTTCGATAAGAATTCTATTATTTATGCCATCAGGGCCGGAAGCTTTACCAGTTTGAAGGGTTTTAAGGACATCCAATACCTCAGACGGCATGATATTGATAGTATCTAAAGTATCCTGTATGAAATGAAAACGTTCATCAGGTATGTTACTGAAAGAATCATCTATACATGACTGATTTGCAAAATAAAGATTCAATATATTTGCTTTCTCGTGATCATCAAGAGTCATTGAATCAGTGGAAACATCAAAAAGGGGAGGAATAGGTATTGGAGTGTGCGGAGATATCATGGACTTGAGAGTTTTCCACCAATCCCGCGAAGATAGGTTTCCAGATTTCAACTTCAAAGACAAGCGTTCGTAATAACTTTCTTTACTCTGTCGAATTAATGAAATTACTCGATTCCTGACAGACTTAAATTTTGTCCAGTGACTGGCATTGTTTGATAGTTTAGCTTTACTATATAACCTTTTACGACGGCGGATTTCCTTTTTAATAGTACAATCCATCCAGGGTGGTTCTTGCGGATTCACAATAATTTTTTTGTTTGGAATAAACCTAAGCGCGTTTTCAGATATGGCATTCGCTAAGTTTTCAGCATAAATGTTAATGTTACTGTCATATAAAGAATCCCAATTGAGATTAGCAAAACTATTTCTTAGCTAATTGTAATTTCCTAGCTCATATTTCCAAATAGTTCGATGGATATTTTTAAATTTGGGTTTAAGGAAATTAAAAACACCAAAGACAGGGCAATGATAACGCATTGTAAGACCGAGACATGGTTCTCCAACGCCAGTTGTAAGGACCGATTCTTCATTGGTAACGAAAAGAAGGTCAATGGTTGATATAGAATTTTCTGTGAAATGAGTTGGTTCGTCTATACATTGAACCATGTTGTATTCATTACACAGGGATTCAATTTTACGGAACTCGTGATGTTTCATTACATTCAGATTGAAATCTCCTGTAATAATCACATCAGAAATATTATAGTCCATCGCAAGACCAATAGAATATTCGATAAGTGAATAATAATAAGCAGAGTCAGAGTTCGGTGGTCTATAGAATACACCGTACAAAATATTCCTGTTGTTGCTAGACTTGATTTGAATCCAAATACACTCAAGTCCGTTAGGTTCAAGATCATGTCTTCGAATATAAGACAGGGTATTTTTGACATACAAAATAACACCCCCATATCTGTCACCAGTTCTGTCTTTTCGCTCTGGTGGATAGAAAGAAGGGAAGACTAGTTTGTTTGAGGAGTAATCATCGTGCAACCAAGTCTCGGAGAATGAAACAATGTCAAAGAATGAAAATTCAGCAATCAAGGTATCTAGCTTATTAGCGATACTTTGAACATTATAATGGACGGTTGAGAGATGATTTGGAAGATTTAGAAAATTATACAAATCTGTACTATACAAACTGCTCGAGGACTTGCTAGATTGCGGCCCAGGATTCGGATGAATATCACCTGCTAGCAATATCATGAAGAGGATGACTACTGACAAAAGTAACGAGCTGTAAAAAGTTGAATAGAACATATTTCTAGAAAATTTAATGTTCTTTTCCCAACGGTTGCCCACCAATAACCTTCTTTTATTGTGCCTTTCTAAACGTTTAGTCAGAGATGCAGATTGTTTTATATTCATTAGAACTGAATATGCATAGGTAGGAGTACTTAAAATTGGTAGAATAAAAAATAGTGTTACGGTCAAGTGGAAGTGAAGTTGAGGACAGCAAGTCGGCTGGCTACATAAATACCCGAAAAATCTACAACTCCTCATGTAACAGCACATACATAGTACAGGAACAATATGTAGCAGCACAACACGAGTCCAAATCTACATAATTTGTGATACCTGAAAGTTTTACCGTAAATCAAATCAACCAAAATCACTATAATCTCCACACCATCAAGAAAAAGAAATAAGAGCATTAATAGAGAAAGATATAAACAAAACTTGAGACAATAGTTAGAAAACCGGTAAAGTATACAATACATGGATCTTTAGTCATGAAATTAGAGTGGTCAAAATATATACATAAAAAAAATAAGTGAATCAGTTTCTTACAGTATGTACAGATCTATGTAATCAATGAGAGAAATGGACATCAGACACAATTTATACCATCATCGTTCAAAGAGTAGATTTTATACACTCAACTATTATATTTCACGTAAGACATCATCACAGGTCATCATCATTGTTACTTCACAGTACATTTTTTCTTTCTATTTTTCAATTTTTCATCAATGTAAAACACAAAGTTCACAAAGCTATATGAAACATGGCAACATCCTTACCATTTATAACCTGCAATATTAGTATGTTCATTGAAATTAAGGTCATTAATTATTTAAGAGGATTAATTAAGCATAGGAAATAAACACATGAATGACAGAAAGAAAAAAATGTTGGATATAACATATAGACATAACAATAATACTGGTATCAATAACGAAATGACATAACACCAAACACAAAAGCAAGCCTGTAAAGACTGGCGAAAAGACAGACAATAACGAAATGACACAACACCAGACACAAAAGTAAGCCAGTGAAGACTGGCGAAAAGACAGACTGACAGACCAAGACTGTATCGTCTGTGACAGCGTGTGCATATTGAAGACTGGTTAACGAGCAGACAGACAGACAGACAGACAGACCAAGACTGTATCGTCAGTGTGAGCGTGTATATATTGAAAACTGGATAACAGACGGACGGACAGACAGACAGACCAAGACTGTATCGTCTGTGTGTGAGCGTGTGTATATTGAAGACTGGATAACGAACAGACAGACAGACAGACCAAGACTGTATCGTCAGTGTGAGCGTGTGTATATTGAAGACTGGATAACGGACGGACAGACAGACAGACAGACCAAGACTGTATCGTCTGTGTGAGCGTGTGTATATTGAAGACTGGATAACGAACAAACAGACAGACAGACAGACCAAGACTGTATCGTCAGTGTGAGCGTGTGTATATTGAAGACTGGATAACGGACGGACAGACAGACAGACAGACAGACCAAGACTGTATCGTCTGTGTGAGCGTGTGTATATTGAAGACTGGATAACGAACAGACAGACAGACAGACCAAGACTGTATCGTCAGTGTGAGCGTGTGTATATTGAAGACTGGATAACGAACAGACAGACAGACAGGCCAAGACTGTGTCGTCAGTGTGTATATTGAAGACTGGATAACGGACAGACAGACCAACATTGTATCGTGTGTTTGAACGTGTGTGTAGTGAAGACTGGAGAAAAGACAGATAGACAGACAGACAGACCAAGATTGTATCCTGTGCTTAAACGTGTGTGTAGGACGGGACTCTATGTAGGTTGGTCAGACAATTAGTTTATAAAAAAAAAAATCTGGCCGGCAGGCGCAGACGCAATTGCTCAACTGCCCTATAGATAGACAAACGCATGGATAAACAGACAGAACAGTAATCTTATGCACAATCAATACAATAAATAATATTTCTATTTTCTAAGTAATCACATGTTGTTACGACATGGCTTCGAAGACATCCCTTCCGACATTATTATTTCTTTTCCCCCCAAAAAAGCCTGTATTACTTCGACTCGAGGAAAAGGCCTTTGAAAAGTCTGTCAAAAAGGGAGACCATGATAAGCCAGCAATTTCTGCCCGCTCCACACGCCCCTTAACACCTTATAGACACCTCTAATCAATTGAGCACTGTTGATGCAGCAATCCACAACTATGTCAATATCTGACAAGTCCAAAATTTTGTCATCTGCTGGGGAAAAAAGTAATGGACATGATTGGATAGACGGTGTTGTAAGTCAAAACAGGCAGTCAGTCGGACATGCAATTCAACTGATAAACTAACAAATCTACAGACAGACGCATGGACAAACAAAAATAACAGTATTATATTTACAAACACTGAAATAAATGATATCCATTTTTACCAAGCAATACTATGATTTTATGACTCGGAGCAAACGGCTTTGAAATCATTGTAATAAAATGAGAAACAGCTGGAAAAAAGTATTTTCTCCTTTTACTACACTGTTTCCGCCTAACAAATAACCACATATAGACTCGAGGAAAAAAACCCTGATTTCTGGAGAAGAGAAGAAACTGATATGCCAGCAGTCTCTCGTTCCTCTACAGTGTTCCTGACCCTTTCAAAGAACCATCTCATCATTTGAGCCACATTTGCGCCACATTCAACAGCCGTCCATAATGCCCTCAATTTCAGACGAGTCCAAAATTTGTCTTATGGTGAAGAATTAGTCAGTTAGACAAATAGAATTGTGTCCCCTTTCAAAACATCTTTATTCATGTGAATCGATTTCTACAGTACCATTCAAAAGGATCAATCCTTTACCAGACGACAAAACCCTAGCCTCGTCCAAACTGAAAGCACTTTCAGACGACAACTTCAATGTGACTCAAATGGCGCACGTTTTCATTGATAGGATAGAAAACATTGTGGGAAAAGGAGAAAATGCTGGTTACCAGCATTTTCTCCTTTTTCCACAATGTCCTCAAAAGGTCTCTCTCCCAGGTTCGTTAAAAGTCGGCATGGTGCGGTTAAGGTATAATCCCGAAATGTATACTGCATGAAATAATAAACACACTACCTGGACAGTACTTTTAAGTTAATTCAAATAGCAATACGAAGGAGAGATCAATCAACCAAAATGAGTCAAAGTTCTCTCCCCCGCGTTGTCCAATAACCAAATAAGTTCCAATCCTCTCTTTTAATCGCCAAAAAGTGAAAAGAAAGAAGTGAAAAAAAAAGAAGTGAAAGAAATTGGACATTTTCAGCGCCAAGAGCAAACCAAAAAATAAGTACTCCTGAAGATGTACTACACTTGGCTAAATATTTCACAAATATCAGCCTGAGTAAATCCAAAATCAGACTGCGTAACCTATGCAGACCGATCCTGATTTGTAACTTTCATCAAGAAAAAATGTTGGTTATATCCAACAGGAGGACCAGTGCAATTTCGGATCAAACCACACGTTCTGTGCCGTCTGATCCCGATCCGCACCGTCCACAAAGATTCTGAAGACGTGCCTGGTAATACGAAAGTCAGATTTAACAATCATCCATACTAAAATATAATCAAGCACTACCAACACGGGACTTAAGCCGCTCAAGGTCTTGATTGGTTTCCAATCGGTGAAGTTTTAACTGATTGTCTTTGACAATAATAGTTCCATCACTTGTCCAAGTACTGGTTATAAGTCTATCCTTAACTAGTTTTCTTGTGTAGTAGAAGATTTTATCCCTCACGGCTGTAAGATTTTCGTTGATAAACACATTTTTGTAACCGCTGGCTCTTAACTTAGATTTGTTTTTCAAAAGTTTCTGTCGAGCTCTGTAAGATGTAAATTTTATTATGTCTCTCGGTTTACTGCTATGTCCATCAATCTGTCGAGGCCTACCCAGTCGATGACTGCGGTCAATGTCACTGGTTGTGATACCACTTTCCACTGCCTCAGCTAACTGTAAGACCTTATAGTCCACGGACTCACCGTCGCTTTCAGCAATGCCTGACAGACGGAGACAATTGCGCCTGCTGTATTGTTCCGCCCTGTCAGCTCTAACCTCAAGATCCTCAATACGTCGTTTAAGTTCGGCATTTTCGTTCGACAGTAGCGATATCTTCTGGCTTAAGCTGCTTACAACTCCTTCTACAATACTTCTAACAAGTGTGGGAAGCTCACCCTCAAACGAACTTTTAAGGTAGCCGCTAATCTGTGCCAGGTTATCGTCGCTTAGAGAAATATCATTTTATGAAAAAAAAAATATATATATATATATAACAATTCAACAATAAAAGTTACGAGATTCAATAATCCATCATGAATTCCCACTGCAATATTCACCATGCTTCTACTCAGAGTGAAGGTTACACATCGCGGGTCCTACACACTGCCGTGTTAATTTACTTTTATTGGTTGATTTTCAGGAGACATTTGTATTGGGGATCTGGAAACTGCTTCCCTATTGTATTCTTGCGCCATACATATATGAGTGGACGGGGCTTTAGAAACTCCAACGTTATATTTAAAAAATAAAGAAAATGAATGCAGTTTGAATTATTTCCGTGTGTGTATGTTGTCTGTAATATTAAATTATAAGGAATGAAGAGATTTTTTTTTTTTTTTTTTTTATGGAGGTATGAAAAAAAACTAATCACACTTTTGTATGAAACCGCTTCGCAGTTTCATACAGTGTGATTAGGTTTTTTTTTTTTTTTTTCATACCTCCATGAAAAAAAAAACTCTTCATTCCTTAAATAAATATCATTCATGACGTCATCATTGCAGCTGTATATCCAGTATACAAACTTTAAAACAGTTCTATTTTTCCTCAAAGAGAAAAAGATTCCTATTAAAATATTCAGTTTTATCGGATATGAATTAGATCTGTAAGTTAGAGACAGGATAAAAAATAGAATAGATAGACAGAACTTTACTAGACTTTTAGCATTTTCTACTTTTCTCACGATGTTTTCTAAAGCCTTTTCTCTCCGGGTCACAAGAACTCAAGATTGTTTGGTAAAGGGTTGTGGTCCAAGATTTCAAAAAAAAGACTGTGTTGAGAAACCAAAAAGTTCTGCCACGAATTTGGTAATTCATATAGATCTAGATATTTTCCTGTATTTTGATTCCCACTGTCCTTCTCATTCCCTCTAATAATCACTGTACAAATGAGGCTTTTTTCCCCGCCGCAGTTAAAAGATTTTAAAATGTGGAAAATGACCGTTTAAATGAAAAACGATATTTTCTTTTCTGTCAGCTGTTTATCCTTTGTGTAACTTTTTTCGTAGGTTGGTCAGTATTCCGTACAGCACTCGTCACAGCTCAGCCGATTCCAGGCCTACATCTAACCTCGTTCGTAACAAGGAGGTTTCCATTTTACTGTCAGTCAAGTGGTCTTAAACATGGCGGCGCCCATGGAATTATATAACTACCGACAACAACAACCGCAGTGAAATAATTCACTTCCAACCTGTCAGTGAAAACTGCAGACAAAACGGATTTAGAATAAAAAAAAAATGAATTTACAAACTGTATGTCAACAGAAATGGATTTAGAAAAATTGCGATGGTAAATTGTGACAAGTGATGACAATCGATGGGAGAATACTACCTTTAGGTAAGTGTGCTAAGGGTTTCACCATGGTTATTTCCCATACATATAGCACGTTTTTATAACTTTGATTCCGTACGTAAATGAGATAATTAAGCGAAGCATGTGATGAAATGGAAAATATACCACAAGACAATGTCATTCGTATACGACTGAGGACTTAGAAAAACGTTCAGTCCGATATTTCCATTGTCCGATATTTTATGCTAAATTCTGGCAAAGAACTGACCCCCGCGAGACTATCACTCTGTAGTGGTATTGCTTGTGTGTTTAATGCTTGATCAAACAATCCCATGTTTTCCCGACCCTGAAAAATAAGACTTGTGAAAACATAGTGAGGACACGTTGTTTTCTACAATTTCAAAAACAAAATCATTATTTGAGCCAAAATGAATTTGTAGACTGCAAATGTCTTCAGTTTGGGCAGGTGTAAAATTTTGTCGTCTGGTACAATCTTGTCGATCTGAAGAACTATGCCGTCGGGGGTCTTTTCCTCCTCGTAGAGCGACCGAAAGTCAAGGCCTCGACAGAAAAGCCGCAAAAAAGCATCGCCCTCCTTTTTGTCCTCCAAGTCAGAGATTGGACAGACTGTGGGTTAGCCTATGAAGATAAGATTTTTACAGAACATTAGAAATGCCAAAGGTAAAAGAATGGACAGAGTGGTGTTCCAGATGGAGGCCTTGTAGGCCAAGAGACTACAAGGATTCTTCAAATTTGAATGCATCTCAGCACCTAAAATTTGGTACTTGATAGGTTTCACTGAAATTTTTATTTTGTTCTCTCAAAATATTCGCTTCCAACAAATTATACAAAGTTTCACTCTCCGGGTCCAATCTTTGAAGGCATTTTCATAGTCTGTTTTAAGTATACTATGAAGACACCGAGATTCATTTTCTGTCAACCCTATTTCAACGTGTGTAAACCATCAGTTTCAGTTTCAGTCACTGTCTTTTGTACGAGATGCAAGACTTTCTGATGCAGGAAAAAGTCGTTGTGCTTCCCCCCCTTTCCGTATTCATCTGACCATGCCCCTTGAGACTTCTTTTTGTTTCCAACGCTAAAAGAAAGTACCTTTCAGGTCGAAAATTATTCAGCGCAAACACCTCGGTTCTGCAAAATTCCAGTGTCTTCATAGTATACCTAAAAAGACCATGAAAACGCCTTCAAAGATTGGATCCGGAGACTGAAACTGTGTATATCTGTTGGAGATGAATTTTTTGAGGGAACAAGATAAAAAATTGCATTAAAACCTATGAAGACTCAAATTTTAGGTGCTTAGATGCATTCATATTTGAACACTCCTCGTATAAGGAACTGGTAAGACTAGATTGGTTACCTCCCTTGATAGAGTAGCAGTATAAATATCTGTATTATGTGCAACGAGGTTTATGCCAAGATGGGCCCATATTCACCTGGGCCCGTATTCACCAACCATTCTTGAGATCATTCTCAGTCTTATTCTCCAGAAATTTCAAATTTGAAAGTAACACAACTTCTGATTGGCTAAACCATTTGGTTTAGCCAATCAGAAGTTGTGTTACTTTCACATTTTGAAAATTTTGAAGAATAAGACTAAGAATATTCTTAAGAATGGTCGGTGAATACGGGCCCTGAATTTCATCCTTAGTACTAGAGTGAGAAATTAACGCAAATTCTGATTGGCTGCATCATTTGGTTTAGCAAATTAGAATTTTTGCTACTTTAAAATTTAGAAAAATCATGAGAATAAGACAAAGAATGATTTTAAGAATAATGCAGTGGGTGAATACGAGAACAGCGATGAAATTGCAATATTGGCGTCTATATGTGAATAACCCTGTACCGCACACTCCCGGTTTTAGCAATCCGGATGGAGAGGGCGTTTGAAACGGGAATATGTGGGAACTATGGGGAAAGAACAATATGTGGTGACCACGATTTTCTCCTTTCCCGCTATGTTTTACGCCCTTTCAATGACAGATCACAATGTTTAAGCTACACTGAATATGACGTTTGCACAGGCTTTCGATTTGGATCAGTCTAAAATTTTGACGTCTGGTGCAGAGTTAAATGTCCATGTCATTTATCTGGCACACTGAAGATTACTAAAGTAATTCTTTACCAGTACCAGACGACAAAATTTTAGTCTTGTCCAGAAAAAAAAATATTATTGCAGACGACAAATTAATTGTGGTTCATGTGATGAAATCAAAATTGAACCCCAATGACGGAATTAGTCGTAGAAATGGTGGAAAACACTATGGGAAAAGGGCAAAAGCTGGTTAAAGGCATTTTCTCCTTTTCCCACGATGTTTTCAACAGCCTTCTTCCCGAGGATTGTGAAAATCGGGACTGTTTGAGAGGGGGTTAAAATAGTTGTTATAAAAATAGTAGAGATAACGATTCTTCTCAGATACCAAAGCATTTTATTTCGAAATACACAGTTTAGTCACTCCCGGATGACAGCATCAAAAACTATCACAAAAATGGTTACATTCACATCTATACACAAATGGCTATATAATATACAGCAGGCAAATGGTACAAAAGGAAATGTTAAAAACTTTCACCTCTAAAATACAAACAACTTGCGCACTTTTGATAAAGTTTGATACAAAGCTATAAAATTACAAATTTACATTAAGTGTAAAAACATTACAGATAAATTTATAAACAGGTTGGTATGTAACCTACTGAAATGTTTTTGTCCTCGTTGCCACTAAATCAATATTTCAGCTAGATAAAACTTTTTTTTAAATTCTTTGTTAGACTTCAAAATTTGTGGCCTGCCAAACTGAAAGTAGACAACATATCAAGTGCGGGTTAATTGATGGACCTTATGAATGATTAGGCCTAATAAACAGTGTGGGGGAAAATGCTGGTTTTCTAACAATGTTTTCGAAAGCCTTCTTTGGTAAACGGTTAAATCGACCCCCCCCCCCCCCTGAAAATAAAGAAAATAAACTAAATAAATAAATAAATAAATAAATCAGGGATAAGTCCGAAGTTTAGATGCCAATTTTCGCACATCTGTATATAGAATTTTGATGTACAAGATTGTACCTAATCCTGCAATCCTGAGATGTTTTATATACCTTTGTATTTTTAACCGTTTACAATGCAGTCCCAAGTTGTAACGACCTTGACGGAGAAGCTTTTGAAAACTTTGTGGAATAAGGAGAAAGTGGTGGTAAACACATCTTTTTTCTCCGGTTCGTGAAAAAGATGGGAGGGATCGTTTTGTCAAGAGCTAAAACTAATTCCTTACATTCTCTTTTCAGAAAAAAAAATCATCCTAACTCATCGTAATTTAACGCCTCGCAATTTTGGACTTGTCCAAATTGAAACCATTTGAGCCCACGAGTGAAATGTGACTCACATGATGAAATATGTCTCTGAAGAGATAAAAAAATAAAACATTGCGAGAAAACTAGAGAATGCTGGTAACCAGCATTTTCTCCTTTTCCCACAATACTTACAAAAGCCTCTAAACTCAAGATTGTTACAACACGAGATTGTGTAGTAAAGGCTTAAACATTACCAAAATTAATAGCGAAATAATCCGTAATCTCAGAAAAATAAGGTTTTATGAATAAAAATGTCTTCAAAATTGCTGTTGGCAAACATTCACTTCTGTGAAATGAAACTTCTTTTGAAACCCGTCTGTCATTCTTTTTTATTCTCTCTAAAATACCAAATTTTCTAGAACTATGAAAAAATATTTCTCTGTAAACGGTATTCATGCTTCATAAACGCGGAATAAATCGGCGTCTAATATATTTATTGAGCCTAATACTTCTTCTGAACTTAGTCTGTAGAGTGTTTAACAATAACGTATGGCCGCCAATTTTGTCTTCAATTGTTTGTTTGGCGCCGGCAGAGTTTCGGCTGCCTTAAGCAACATTTCCTGTGTGTCAAGAGGAGAGTTCATTTACCCATGTCTTTTCTGGGTTTAACCAGTAGAGGGCTAAGGTTCTTCAATAGCTTGCTCAAGGATAATCCCGCGTGATCAGTGTCTTCTATGGGAATCGTGCCAGCATTTTTTCTGTCCCTAAATATGTCAGTACTGAGCTGAGGAGGACCTTAAAGATTTTTCATAAAAACATGTATATCATTGGTACAATAACTTTACGGTGTAACTATTAAATCTTGCAGAAGACTTTTTCTTTGCGTCTTGCTGCACACTGCCCTTTGGAAATACTGTTGAAAAAGGGAGAAATGGCTTGCAAAAAGCGATTTATTCTTTAAAGTCAGTGTTTTACATGTATCTACGTGTTTTTCATTGATTCAAACTGATTATCCATTTTCAAAGAAAAGATTTTAAACCGATAATACAACCACATTTGAGCATCAGTTGCCTGGTGAATAACAAAACTGTGCAATCACTCAGGCTGTGAAGCGCAAGTAAATCAAATTTTGCGGACAGTATAGATAAAGATAAGACTGCACAAAAAGTACTGTGACTGACGTCGTGAGATTTTTACAGCGAAAAGAACTTTGAAATCTCAGTACATGTATTTGGGTTTCCTCTAATGGCTTGAAATGTTCATTTGATGTATTAACCCTTAGGCTGCTAAGCACGACTGACTTTTTGCAGACAGTGTAGATCAGGATCAGACTGTACAGAACGTGCAGTTTGATCTTGGATCTACACTTTCTGATAAAGAGATATTTTTTTCTCAAAAAATAAGTTTGAAGTAGCATTATTTATTTAAAGTTTGCTTTTAATTCTTTAACAAGTTGACTTATTTGGTGCTCTAAGCGACGTTCAGGTCATGTCTTATTTTATCTGAGTGTTTAGGCATAAATATTGTTTCAGAAGGGAAAAGTTCGACTGAAAAAATATTAATTCTATCTCTTTAGCACGGAAATGCTCGCATTATCTGTTCAGAAAAGACATTCATCTTATCGCAGCGGAAATGAGCAGCAATTCGGAATATCTTGGAAAATAACGTATAATGGAAAATTGCTAATGGCAAGCAATCACTCCCGTGAAATGAAACTCCTTTTGAATCCCGTCTGTCAGTTTTTTTTTTTTTGCTGCAATATCAAATTTTCAAGAATTCCATTTAAAGATTTCTGGCAAAATAGTACTCGTGTTTAATATACGAGAAAGAAGTCGGCGTCAGACTTCTTTAACAGAACCTGATGCTGTCCACTTGATTTTTATTTTGAAAACGAAAAGAACATGGTGTCCCACCCCCAAAAAGAGTTACTGAAGGACGTACCCAAATTCCTTTTTGACCGCATGAAATAATGTGTTTGTGTATTTAACGTCGTTTTAAACATTATTTCAGTTACATCACGGCGGCCAGTGCACCTATACATGGTTTCCTGGATATTTTTTGCAAAGACCTAGCACCTTGCACTCCTAGGTTTCAGGGCTCATACGCTGTCGGGCAGCTATTAGTAAGATGGATAATTTAAACCCGCAAAAGGACCATGAAATAACAATTGCATCCTTTACCAGGCGAAAACGATTTTAGACATGTCCATATTCTTTGGAAAGACATAATTATCTATTTTGACTTTAACCACGGTACCCGCCTTTGAAAAGGTAGAAAGCGTCGTGAGAAAAAAAGGAACTGTTTGTTACCCCCAACATTTTCTCCTTTTTCCACGATGTCTCCAAAAGCCTCTTCCCCAAATGTTGGGAAAAAAATGACTATTTGGTAAATGGTAAAGGGTTAAAACCTTTTTTTTTTGGGGGGGGGGGGGGTCAGAAAAAAAAAAAAAACAGTCAAAGATAAGTGGGTAGGATAAACCCTAAATATATTTAAACCTTTACCAGACGACAAAATTTTAGAATCGTCCGAATTGAAAACATTTGCAGACGACATATTCGATGTGACTTAAATGATGGAATTTGTCTCTGAAAGGACAGAAAACATTTTTTTGAAAAGGAGAAAAGTCTGGTTACAAGCACGTTCTCCTGTTCCCACAATGCTTTCAACAAGCATCTGTCTCAGAGTCGTGATAACACGGGGTTGCTTGGAAAAGGATTAAGGCTGCACGTTCGAAAAAATCAGATAAAGAAAACCTTTTTATGACAAATAAGGATAACTACACGATCTTCCAGCCTTCATACAACTGCTAAACCTGTAACATATAACAACATTTGTCAAAATTAAGATCATTTGCAAAATGAGTATCAAATCGAAGAATTTATCCTCGAAAGGGAAGAAAACATCATGGAAAACGGAGAAAATGCCGGTCACCAGCATTTTCTCATTTTTCCCTGGTGTTTTTAGAAGTCCTACTTCGTTAGAGGAGTTTAAACACGAGACCGTTTGGCAAAGGGTCTATTTAATACAGATCTACTATCTTTTCTTGGAAAACAGTGAAGCAGCAGATCTTATAGCACGCTCAGAACAACCGTTTCACTGTTCTGTCAGTACAAATCCACTTTGAGGGGTCATGCGTGGCTCACTAGTAAGTGCATGGCTCGAAACCTGGAGGGTTCGAGCCTCACTGGAAGTACTGTACATTTCGTGGGAGTGTTCTTGGACAAAAAATTTCAGAGCCCAATCCTAATAGTGGTGAAAACCAGGAAAAACGTGAACATTTGAACTGTCGCAGTGACATAACTGAAATTAAGTTGAAAGCCTCGTAAAATACTATTCAATCGATTCTCATTTTGAACATTTCTTCAAGTAAAACATTTTCGAAACATGGCATGTTCAGGTGCTCCGATAACCGATATTTTACAGTTTCTTCGTAAATAAAAGATATCAAATATAACTGGTCTCTAGACATGAATTTTCATGGAAAAAAATCGTTCTACGGGAAAATTATTCATTTTCTGCATAACCGAATTAAGAAAGCAATCGCGATATGCTATCTAGGCATCTGATAAAATTTTAGATCAAAATTTAAACTTTTGCCTTTTAAAAGCATTTGCATATGATAAATTAGATGTGTCTAAACTTATAGGAGCTGTCTTAGATGGGATAAAAAAAAAACTTTGAGGGAAAAGGACAAAATGCTGGAGCCAGCTTTTTCTCCTTTTTCCAGTGTTTTCAAATGCCTTCAGTCTTAAAGACGTGAATATATTGGATTGTTTGGTAAAGGGTTAGGGAAACAATCACAAGATGCTATCAGTGAACATGTTTCTAGACATCCGATATGGCTACGGAAATGAAGGAGAGACCAACAAACACGCAGAAGAATTGTTTATCTTGATATTAACCCTTATCCTGCGAAATAAGTGAAATGAGACATTCGAGCCAACAGTAAAATACTCAAATTTTGCTATTTCAAAGGTATTTTTTGGGAACAAATATCTCCTTATAGAACAGTGCAGATCAAAGATCAGACTGCACGTTCTATGCAGTATGATCTTGATCTACACTGTCCGAAAAGAAAGTCCTTGAGTCGCGCCTGGATTGAAATTTTACAGTACTGAGTAAGCACCAAAATTGACATTTTTATGATTGGCAAAACAGCTAATGAAAATGACTAATTTTAGTGTTCATATACATATTTCAGTTTCCTTTTAAACAAGCAAGGTACCTACCTGCGAAAACAGCCAAAAAAGTTACTTCTAATCCTTTGATTATATTGCATTTTAACAGGATTAAATTCACATTGAAAGAGAATATAGAATAACAAGAAATATCTTTAAAAAAGGTAGACAAACGTACATTTGCCAGCAAATAGGCAGGGGCCCTTAGAATATACATAAAAGTAGGTAAAAAATCAGCACATACAGCTACGCCGAAAAAGATAGACGGCGTAAATCTGCCAAAATAAACATGTATACATTTCTGACCAATCACAAATTCCTATTTATTAATTTGTTATCAGAACCAACAAATATGCCAAAAGCTAGCACATTCAGCTACGCTGAAAAACAGCCTTAATGTGGGATGGAGATACATGCCAGTACATGCATTTTATTGTATACCAACACGTTTCCCGACTAAAATACATGTATTGCACGCGGATAAAATCGGACTACGATGATAGTATCCGTATAGATCTACACAGTGTCAAATACGTTTCAAAATATGGTATGATGGTACGTTTCAAAATATGGTATGATGACGTTACCCGCTGCTGCTTCCAACTTGGCTTCTAATTTGATTGGGCACCATTTTACACTGTGATATCCATTTTCCATCCATAAAAAGTGCTGTTCACCTTCTTAACCCTTTACCACACAGCAAAATTTTTAACTGAACGGTATTGAAGGTACTTTCAGACAACAATTCAAACGTTTTTCGAAATGAAAGTTTTCGTCCTCAAATAGGTAAAAAACATTGTGTGAAAAGGAGAAACTGCTGGTATCCAGCATTTTCTCCTTTCAACACAATGTTTTCAAAAGGCTTCTTTCTCGGGGTCATTAAAACTTGGGATTGTGTGGTAACGGGTTAACAAGTATTCGTTTTTAATGTCTTACGATTTTCGAAATATTTTGTGCATAACTGCCAATATTTTGTTGTAAGAGGTTGTAGGTATAAAGTAAAAGGAATATCATGTTGCAATAACTATACTGTGGCTTGTGCGAGTTTATTTCTCGCTGCGACCTTTAGTCTCGCGAGATGTTTAATTTTCCCACGCAGTTCGAAGCAAATAAAAGCCAAAAAAGTTACAACAACATGACGTCCAGTATGAGAACACGTTGCAATTGATGTTTTCATGAGTAGCAAGTCAAAATATCTAGTTTTAATGTTCTCGAGAGAAACATAATTCGATCTCAGTAAACAGCAAACAACTTTATATTGCCTACATGCAGAATGCAGTCAAATAAGAAGTATAATTATGTTCTTCGACTCAAGGAATTTGACGCGACAGCGGCTGCCCCATGGCTACAGGGTCAAGAAATTTCACAGAAAAAAATAACGAAAAAGTGGCACATCCGGTTTATGTTTTCCACATACATTTTTCTGTCATGTCTGAGTTCGAGGCGAAGAAAGATTGTCAGCTTTTTTTTTAATTTGTATATTTTTTCTCCCTAGCTTGCCGTGAAAGAAATCTGGTTCCGTGGACTTAAAAAAGAATACACAGACACTTTAAATTGAAAATAAATGTCAAACTGTTTGTGTGGTCTATATTTTTGCTGTGAAATAGATCTAGTAATTTTTTGCGGCAAAATTAGAACCAAAAAGCTTATAATTCATCGGAAAATGTTCTAAGAGCTAAAGAATGGCATGCAAGAAATGGGTGTCTTCAGGTTCTAGAAATGATTGACGGGTGTTTTCTAATACGTTGATAAATTGAAATCTACAAAGTGCCTTTTGGATTCTTGATACTAGCGATAACTATCATTAAGCTTTCTACCTTAATGGCAGGACAGACCAAATCAAACCTCGAATTTCGAAACATACTGAGGTTTATGTAGATCGATTATTTCGAGGTTTTTTTGCTGGTACGGGCATATATGAGCCATGCTCTGTGAAAAGAGGGCTTAATGCACCTAGGAAAAGTATCGACCCAGGTCAGCCTGCGCAGTCCGCGCAGGCTGACCTGTGCCGAAACCTTTCGCTACTGGTCAATTTTCTGTATGTCAAGGGACCAGTCTACCGCATGATTAAGTCAGTTGTTGAAAAAAAAAGTAGCTACTATGGTTCCATAATCATCTGATAGCTTGATAGGTATCATGTATCACGGAGATGCATTAAGCCCCCTTTTCCCACAGCAAGGCTCATATATGAGCCGCGCTCCGGCAAAAGGGGGCAATGCATTTCCGTGATGCATTATGCTAAGCAAGTCGTCAGATAATCACGGATTCATAAAATCTATTTTGTCTAACAAAACCGAATGAATAAGAAGGTAGAACTGTCCTTTGACATGCAGAAAATTGACCGATAGACAAAAGTTTGACCCAGGATAACCTGCACGGACTGCGCAGGTTGACTTGGATCGAAACATTTTGCAGATGCGTTAAGTCTCCTTTTTAATGAGTATGACTTATATCTAGAAAACAACCTAGCTTCACTTCGGATTGATCATATCAGCAAACGGAGGTGCCACACTTGTATTTGAGATAACGTTGATTCATGTTTAATATCAGAATGCAATCATTTGAACAACTGACTAAATGGTGTTTTACGCTGCTTTTAACACTATTTCAGTCATATCACGGTGACAACTCGCTTAATCATGCAGTCTTGGGTTTCACCAGTACTACGTTATAACTCCAAAGTATCTTGCCCAAGTGCTCTCAGACGAAACACCCAGTGCATTCGGTGAGGCTCAGACCCGGAGCCTTCAGGTTATGGGTCGTACACTTTACCACTGAGCCACGCGAGGCCCCGTGAAATTATTTGAAAACATCGTGGTTATAGAAGAAACTGCTCTTCACAAGCAAACTCTCCTATCGACACAATATTTTCAAAAGTAGTCTAATTCCAGATTTTTAAAAGTTTTCCCTAAACAAACGATTTTCAATTTTGCGGCAAAAGTAAATTAATCTTTTACAAGATTACAAAATTTCAGGCTTGTCAAGTTTTAAAGCATTTGCAGAAGACAAAATAAATGTGCATCAGATGAATGAATTTGTGTCAGAAAGGGTTGAAAAATATTGATGGAAAAGGAGAAAATGCTGGTTACCAGCATTTTCTCCTTTTCCCGGAGTGTTTTCAAATGCCTTCTTTCCGAGGGTCGCAAAAAAAAAAAACCGGAAATGGTAAATGACAAAGCGAATACAACATTGTTATGCAACACGATACAAATTACACACAAACATGTCAAGTAAGAAAGAATCACAAACAAAACTCACTATCTCGTATAGATGACGTTTTACTCTTGCAGTAGACCACTTTTTAAAAACATTGTGACAAAAGGAAAAATATTTCTCGTTACGAGCAATTTCTTCTTTTTGTCCCGACGTTTTTACTTACATTCGTTTATCAAACTGTAAAGGGACAAGTTCGCGCAGGCTGACATGGGTCGAAACTTTTTGCAATGAGTTATTTTTGTATGTGTCAATGGAAAATTTTCCTTCATGATTCAGCCGGTTTTTAGACAAAATACATCTACATTATTCGACGATTTGCTTGGTATGATGCAATCAAAAGATGCAGTTAGTCCTTTTTCCAAGAGCGTTGCTCATATAAATACGTCAAACAGAAGACGCCTTTTGTCATGTTGGACATTACATATGAAAATTGATAGAAACATTTCAGACCGATATTCCAATTTTTTCAGATACACATAATTATCCCCCTTGAACTCCTGTCTATTATCTATATCTTACACATAATTGTCTCCCTTTAATTCCTACTGATTATCCATATCTAACACATAAGTACCTTCCTTTTATTCCTACTCATAATCCCTACCTTAATGGCATGTCGCCAAAGTCGTCTTCTAAATCTCGTGTCATGAGAAAATTAATTAAGAAGTCTGAACTGTACACTGAATAATCATAGCATGTGAGCTCACTTTTAAGTGTTTCACTTCATCACAGATTATTGTGAATCTATACCTTAAAGCGCCTCGGGGGAAAACAGAGGCTTAAATGCAGACGGCATAGGTCAAGATAGGACAGCGCAGGACGTACAGTCTGATCTTGGATCTATACCGTCCACTTGTATAGTCAAGCCTTTAAGACAAAAAATCTTTTTGAGTTTAACTCTTTCACTGCCAATGTCGCCTTGGACAACTATTGCGGATGGCGTAGATCAAGATCAGACTGCACAAGACGTGCGTCTGATATTGGATCTACACCATCCGCTACCTGATTTCTGATCAAAAGCAGCTCTAAATGCAACGAAAAATATACTTGTAAATCTTAACCCTTAAGCTGCTAATCGCGACCCATTGATCTTTTGCGGACAGTGTAGATCAAGATCAGACTGCACAGAACTTGCAGTCTGATATTTGATCTAGACTGCCCGATACGGTATTTTCTTTCCGGTGAAATCAACTTTGAAACCGCAATGTTTGGGCTTTTAGTATTGAGTAGAAATTTGCGTTTCATTTATTCAGCAGCTTAAGTGTTAAGAAATGTCGATTCCATTTATTCGGCAGCGAAAGGTGTGGACTGTATTTTCAGCCATTGCAAGAGATCGAGTTTCTACATTTGGCGCAGAAAGAGGTAACGCCCTCTGGACCTAAAAGCGAGATGTAGCGCATAAAAAGTTCTTCTACATATACGTTTCGGCCCTCCTCTAGGAAATAACACAATCCTGTCTGTTGTTCGAACGAGCATTGGATTTTCGAACTTTTGGTTTACTTCCCCGACGAATCAAGCTTCGACTTCTGCTAAATTTGCTATTGTGGCCAGTGTCCTCAGATGACGCCGATTTATCACCGTGAGTGTCTATATTCGTCGCCTGTTGTTCCAACGAATCCTCACTTAACCGGCGTGACATAAACGGTTCATTTATACGTGCTCGAGGATTTTTGGCTTTTTCCATCAATAATTTGAATACGTCTACGATGCATTCATTACTCTTGGCGGAAACTTCAACAAAAGCTCCGCACGTGCTGTCGTTATATACCCAGTTCATGGCGTCAAATTTTTCAACTTGTCTGTTGTCCTCTAGATCTACTTTATTTCCAACTATGACACAAGGTAGGTCTTGGTAGTTACTTCGTGCTTCTTTAATTTGCTCCCAAAGCTGTTTCACTTCTTCAAACGTAGATACATCAGTTATTGAATATACCAATACAAACGCATGCGCCGTCGTAATTGAGAGTCTGCGCATGGCTGGGAAAATCAGATTTCCGGCGGTATCAAGGAAATCAACACGTATGTCAGCACCCTGAATAATGTACTCCTTGCAATAAAGATCTTCTACCGTTTCGTTGTATTCATCACTAAACTGACTAAATAAAAACCTTTTTAAAATTGAGCTTTTCCCGACCCCACCAGCTCCCAAAAACACCACACGGTTTCTCTGATCTTGCTCTGTCATCTTTATGCCTTGACAAATGTCTTAGTTTCTAAATGAGTCTTCAAAACTTTGATAATTTTGAATGCGAAATTCACTATAATTTACTGTGACCATGTATTTAGGAACGCACATACTAGCTTTGAAGACATAGACTAACCTATTTACAGTTCCGGCCTTCCTAGAGTCACATAGGGGAGTTTTTAATTAGGATTTTGCCGCTTACAGCCTGGGTTAAAAGCATGTAATTATTTATCTCAGCGTGAAAGCTTTGGTACATTATTCGTCGTATAACACATTTAGCTTTGTTGTTTTCTTTTTTTCTGTACTCCGTCTGTACTACGTGTAGTGGCAAAACAGATCTTGTCTCACCATCAGTGGTTATAGCAGATCGTTTTGGTCAACTTCTGTTTAACCGCTCGTCTTTTGTACTGTAAGTCTCCTCTTCTGTCTGAGATAAAAGAAAGATAAAATAGCAGGTAAATACCAAAGCTTTTGCGAAAAGCAATCTTAATTTCCCTGTTGTTTATTTCTCAGAAAAGTTATCAAAAATATTTAATAAAACGTTCTTGGAAATTTTTCAAGGTTACGTTATTAAATGATACCAGCATATTTGCTATGACAATAATAACCATTTTCGTTAACCTTTACTCTCTAACAAACAAAATTTAAGACTGGCCCATATTGAGAGATAAATTTAATGTGACCAAATGTCAGAATTTGGCTTGGAAAGGGTAGAAAACATTATAGAAAAAGGAGATAATGCTGGTTACCAGCATTTTCTCCTTTTTTCCAAATGTTTTCAAAAGCCTTCTCGGTCAGAGTCGTCAAAACTCGGGATAGTTAGGTACAGGGTTAAAGGCTAGGTAGATTAGATTGATATTTTCGGTGTGTAGGATAGCAACAAATATTTGTTGTACAGAGGCTCCTTTTGTCCGGAACTTCAGAAAAGATATCGAACAGTGTAGATTCATCCAATTTTACTTTTCGTGCAGTCTGATATTGATCTACACAATATGAAAGAGCAACTGAGCTTGTATTTACATGCTGTGGGTAATACCTAGTTTACAGTTCGCCTGCAATGAGCTTACGGCGCCCGTACGATACCCGTATCCCTTTTTCTGTGCGGCCCCCGTACCTCGAAAATACGATAATCGCACGGATCCCTTGCCTCTACGATTCTGTTTAACTCCGCACAATGACTTTTAAAATTCACAAGCCCGTAGTTCGTAGACTCGTCGCGATAGCATCGTATAGTCACAGCACGGTCATCGAACAGAGACCGTGCGATGATCGTGTGCACGACGCACGATTTTAGATAAGGAATTTTTTTTTTTTTTCGGCTCCAGAATCAGTGGAATAATGGTACGGCCCCAGCTTGGCTCTCGCTGACTTGCTGTACGGTATCCGTGCGATTTCCATGCTGAGACTTCGCGATTTCTGTGTGATCTCCGTGCGATATCCATAGGGATTTCGTCGCCGAAAGATGGTACAAGAAATCGCATGATACTCGTGTATAATGTAGATACATACGCCGTAGCCCGTACCCACCTTCAATGCGTGAAAATCGTACAGAAAATCGCAAATACATTGTACGGCGCCCGTAGCAAATGTAACAAAGGCATAAAAATAGGCGCTACATGTCATCGCAAAGAGTTTCTCTTTAGCTCTGTGGTTAAGGCATTTGATTTACGAGTAGGAATTTATGACTTGATCCCCGCTGACGCGCGGAAGTGTCTTTAGGAATGGTACTAAAGTGTCTAAGTCTAGACCTGGTCAAACACTAGGACCATATCAACCCTTAGACTGTCAAGCGCGACTCAAGGACGTTTTGCGGAAGAACGTACAGTCTGTATGTACACTGTCCGATAAGGAGATATCTTTCCCCCCAAAATATCTTTGAAATAGCAAAATTCGGTTTTTTTACTATTGGCTTGAACTTTCAATCAACTAATTTAGCAGGATAAGGGTTAAATGAAGACAACAAGAAATATTGTTCTAGCGAAATTCAAATTCATTATTAATCATCAATTTAGCTGAGACGATCTGTCTGAGCCAATTAGATGACTAGTATTTGAATTTAGAATCGGAATAAAATCAGCTGTCTAAAATAGCTGCAGCACTTTAGTCTGTCACACACCTCAGCCTCCGCATTTATAATGGTGATCATATGGAGAAAGTCTTTGAACCTGTACAGACAAAGACAAAGAATGCAATTTCAGACGATGAAGCAAAAAAGCCGCTCGTACGCCATGCGACGGCCACAGCCTTGAAAACACTAAGGTAGCCTAAAGAAGGTCCTATGGTATATACCCGACATGTGACTCCGACTTTAACCACGTAGTCCTTTAAAAAAAAATAACTCTTTCACCTTTGATAGTTGTCGCCTTGGATAGCTTTTGAAGACGGCGTATATCAAGATCAGACTGTACAAAATGTGCAGTCTGATCTTGGATCCACATCGTTTGCTACCTGATGCTCGACGCTGACCAACTCGTATCGTCTTCAATGAAAATATACATGTACTTTTATAACTCTGAGAAGAGGCGACTTTCACACTTTACCACACAATCCTGTCTTTTACCGACCCTGGGAAAGAAGTCTTTTGAAAACATTGTGGGAAAAGGAGAAAATGCTGGTAACCAGCATTTCCCTTTTTCCCACAATGTATCTACCCTTCACAAAACATTTTGAATTTTTCAGTTACATTGATTTTGTCGTCTGCAAATGCTTTCAGTTAGGACACGTATCAAATTTTGTCGTTTGGTATAGAGTTAATCAGTTGGCAGCGAAAGATTTAAAATAAAAGGATAACGTTTATAGCCTCATACCTGAAATATGAAAACTCAAGTCACCTGTTATTACCCGCTTTATTCTCTTGTTTCATATCATTAACCCTTATAGCATTAAATAAACAAAATGGATATCTTCAATCAACAAAAATATTGCAAATATTGCACGATCAAGGCTGCTTTTAACCAGAATATCACTATATGGCGGACAGTGTAGATCCAAGATCAGACTGTATATTTTGTGACGTTGAATCTACTTTGTCGGCGAAAACAAGTTCAGTTATGGAAGGCGCTTCAGGATTTCGTTAGAAATTTCCAATAAAGTACATTGTGGTTCATATTTGAAGGACGGTTGGCAGGTGTTTTCTTTTCGCTAATTTCGCGAAAAACAAGTCGAGTCTTATAAATATTAAAAGGTTATTAAAGTCATATGCCCTCTTTATTTTTTCTTCTTTCTTCACCCATCAATTTGCTTATAGATTGAAATTAATTATCAAGATTAAGAGACAAAATTCGAAGAAATCGGTCATTGCAAACTTAAATGGCGCGTTTTTGTTTACGGAGATTCTGTCGTAAAATTGCCCACGAAAAAAAAAAGAGAAAAGGTGGGGAGATGCGCACCATGGTAGGAACTAATCAAAGCGACGGTATCAAAGATGAGGTTAACAACCGAGCAGTGGAAATACTTCGGGGCAAAAGGTACATTTTTTTCCATTTCAAGACATCCCTGCAAATTACCCCACACCTCATTACCATATTTCAGGTCGTGTCTTGAAATATGCATAAAGCGAAATTTCCGTATTTATCCTCATAATTAAAACTTCAGTGAAGTAAAAAGCATTCTGCTATCTATTCTGAAACTATTGTCTACCTATTTAACCCTTTAATAGACGACAAAATTTTAGACCCGTCCAAATTGAAAGCATTTGCAGACAACAATTTTAGTGTGGCTCAAATGGTGCAATTTTTCTTTGATTGGGTAGAAAACATTGTGGGAAAAGGAGAAAATGCTGGTTACCAGCATTTTCTTCCTTTCCCACAATGTTTTCAAAAGCCTTTTTCTTCAGGGTTGTTTAAACTTGGGACTGTATGGCTAAGGGTTAAAGGCTTACCGGTACTTTAATTTTTAAGTTCAATTTTTTTTAATCAAAAGGGAAATGGGGCCTTAACCCTTGTCCAAATTGAAAGCATTTGCAGATGACAAAATAAATGTGACTCAAAAACTGAAATTTGTTTTGGGAAGGTTAGAAAACATTGTGGTAAAAGGAGAAAATGTTGTTTTCCAGCATTTTCTCCTTTTCCCACAATGTTTTCATAAGGCCTTTTCTTCAGGGTCGTTAAAAGCCGTGATTGTGTGGTAAAGAGTTAAGAGAGAAGTTTAACCCTTTCATAACTCTTCGTAATGTCTGTAGCTCTTGTTAGATAAAGATAGATACAGATCAGACTGCACAGAACGCTCAGACTGATTTTTGACTGAGACTTTGATCGAAAGACGTCAAATGAGGGCCATTCCTGTAAATCAAGTTATCTCCCTTGCCAGATAAATACTAAGGGTAACCAAATAACAGATTGGTCCTTTTACCTGTGTTCCTTTGCTTTTATCCTTTATTCCCTTGGGGACATTGCGATAAAAATGATTTGATTTATGATCTTATGTAAGGTCTCTATATAATTTCAAAGCAAATCATGCTCTCAATCAGCAGAAAAATGCTTATATATCGATTTGTAAAACAATCTAACCCGAATTAGCCGAGATATTATCTCAAGAACATATTTGTGTAGTGCAAGAAAATCAAGGATAAAATCCAAGTAATCTCCTTATCAGGACCAATGTAGTACTGGAGAGGAATCAGGGGAGATAACTGAAGAATGGCTCTCATTGAATACTCATTTGAAGCGGTTACTTGTTTTAGCTCTTTCAGTGCCATCTATAGGAGATAATAGGTGAACAGGGTCTTTTGTGGACAGTATAGATCAAGAATAGACTTACAGAACGTGCCATCTGATCATAGGTCTATACCGTCCGGTTTTTCAGTGAAGTCTATCAGATAATTTTTTTTCTGAGTTTCAGTTGGTTGTGTATTTTCAACCGGCGACAGAGTTTGGGTTTATATATAACGCGCTGAATGGGTTTAAATCTTTGGATTACTTTTCACAGCAAACGTTGTGAAAGATGTGATTTTTTTTTTTTCAGATACAGTAAGCCCATTTTTCACAGAGCATGGTTAAATTCTATTTGGGACGGAATTGCGAAATGCTAGTATATTTACCAGTTAACACTTTACCACATAGCAAAAACGTAGACTTGTCCAAATTGAAAGCATTTGCAGACGGCTCCAATGACAGAATTTGTCTTTCACGGTGTAGAAAACCTTGTGGGAAGAGGAGAAAATGCTGGTTACCAGCATTTCCTCCTTTCCTCCTTTTCCCACAATGTTTTCAAAGGGCTTCTTCCTCAGGGTCGTCAAAACTCGGGATTGTGTGGTAAAGGATTAAATGTCTGAATTAATTATTTGTATCACAGCAATCACAGCAAAAGATGTGAAAGACGTGATTTTTTTTGCAGATGCATTAAGCCCTCTTTTCACAGGGCATGGCTCAATTCTATTTTTGAGGATGTTACGAAATGCACAGGAGCTTTTGTCTGCTAGTATATTTACAATTTAAGTGCCACCCACACAACTTTCTAACGAGACAAATGACAGTGAAACGGTGTTATTTTTACCTTGATGTCATTCGGAAAAATAAAAAAATGAATATTTCTGATATCGTGAAATGTCATTCACTTTGGCTGGTGTAATTAATTAAGCATGAGATACTGAACACTTACAATATAAATTCATTTCGATTTTTGCCTCTAAAGATATTTCTTGGCAACAAATAATTTGAAAATTATTTTCAAGCTCTTACAGGGCCTCTTTTTTCCAAAAATGGTTTGCCTACATATACCGGTACACAACTTAAAAAAAAAAAAACGCGTGTTTTGGCACGTAACCATATTCAAATGACGTTTTGTCTTACAGCAAATTACTTTTGGAAATATGGTAGCAAAACGCGTTGTTTGAAACCAACGTTTCCTGTATTTACCACACCATCTTTACATGTGTTCATCCATTCTTACTTGTAGTAAGATTAATGTTTGATGTATGGATTCATTTTTCTATTTACTTATTTATATGTCATGATTATGATCAAAGGCATTTCCTGCAAGTTTCTCTCAGGAGGTGAGGATCTGCAGAAAGTATCCGCGCAGGCTGACATGGCTGGAAACCTTTGGCTATTGTTAAATTTTCTGCATATCAAAGGCTCATTCTACCTCATAATTCAGTCGACTGTTACACAAAATGGATTAATTAATTATGTGATGACTTGGTACAATGCATCACAGAGATGCATGAAACTCCCTTTGCAAAAGCAACTCTCATTTGTAGATAGATAGATAAATATCTGCTTCAGGAGAAACACTTTTAGCTTGTTACGGAATGTTCCTGAATAATATAGTAATACATCAATGTTTATTTGGTGTTTTAATTTTAGTAATAGTATCAAAATATTTCAAGTACTTTCGATGTTTTGTTTACAAAACATGATGTATGCAGAATAGTCTAGAATGACTATTAATTTTCGTAATTACTTTGTAATTAGCGAATGATTTAAATCGGTAGTAATATAGGTACTTAACTGTTTGTATGATGGGTCCATATCCTGGTCTCAAAGAAAAAATTATGTTATTACTGCCATAATCCAGCGTATATGTTTATTGGGAATTCCCCTGTGTTTTTCTCGAATGTACTTCCGGAAGTTTCTGGGTGCATTCGATTATGATGTATAAAGGCCCAAAACACAGTTGGTAGGTGGTCAGAAAAGGGGTAAGATTCGTGTTTTCTAAATCAAATATTTTGATTGTGACTGAAGTTTGAAAAGGATTAAATACTTGGCATCACCGTTGAAACATGTGCTGTCATTATCATCTTTGGATCTCTCAGCTTTTGGAGATCTATTGAGACCAGGAATTTTATTTGTTCTTCGTGACTTACTCGGTTTTTGGATCAACGGAATTGTGATAGTTTAGGACAGTTTGAATTGTTTAGACTCTGTGAAGTGCAAGTATGAATTCATCATTTGTATTATAAATTACTGTGTTTTGAATTATTAAATTTTAAAACATAGTTTAGTGGAACTCTTCTGTTCATTTGAATCTACTACACCGTCATTTAAGCAGTAGCTATTCGGTATCCAAGACACCGTAATACTATTATTAAGAATTACTTAACGGTCATTGTAACTTCAATGTCAAATGTTTTTGTCATCCATTTCAGTGAAATGGTTCAGCCAATTTTTACTGGAATTTAATTCGCCTCAAATATATTGCTGTAAGAAAGATGAGCTCTCAGAAACGTTTTTCATCGAGTGCATGGTGCACTTAATCAATGATTATTCTAGATACTGTAGATGCAAGACAAAAATAGCGCTGAAACGAAATGCTTAAACCTCCAATCGAGTTACAATTGGGGTTCAGGATCAGCAGATTGAAATTTGCAATAAATAATATAGCTAAACAATATCCTTGTAAGGAGAAGACATGTACAATTCATTGGGGTGTCATCATAGAAAATTATTCGTTTGACATTGACTATTTTCTAGAGCGAATAACCACTGAGTTTCTCAACAACGCATCTTAACCTTTCTTTGCAATGAACGACTATGATTGTTATTTAGAAATCACAGTTGTGGATTCCTGGTCGATAGTTACCCCTTCTCACAGGACTAAAAAACATTTTAAGGAATATTCAGTTTGGCCCATTTTCCCAACTATCATCTAATGCCTCAAAAATCTGTTTGAGAAACCCTTCTGCGACCAACACTCCAATTTCAGCATCCTTCACGGATGGAGATGTTTGTGCCGTCTTGTGAATCGTCGGGAGTTCATTGGGAGATCCAGCAGAGTTCATTTTAAACTTATCTTCCTGGCTACTATTGGGATTTTGTGAAGCGATCTTTAAGCGATCATTTGTGATCACTGAAAGGTCTAGGGAGATCGGTAAAAGATAAAAAAAAAAGAGAGAGAGAAAGGGTGACGATCGAGAGCTCGATGGAGTCCTGAGGAGACAAGAACAAGTTGATGAGAGAAAAGAGGCCATCTCTCTCTCTCTCTCTCTCTCTCTCTCTGCCCTCTGTCCAATCGTGAGTTCGGCGCTCAGCATACGCGTCTGGCATTGGCTTTAAATGAAATGAATGCCTGGCTATATATCTGTCCTAGACGACAAAGGGCTTTTTCCGGCGACATCGAACCTCTTGGCATGTATACAATATGTACAATGCGCCAACATCAATGAAACGGTAGGGTCCAACATGTGCAATCAGGATTTGACTGACAGGGCCATCCTACACTGTCATCGAGGTCTGTAGCAGAATGGGATGGCCATTGTTTTCATCCAAAGGAGGCAAATAGCATTACTCTGGTCTGGTCTAGTAAAGAAGGAAGGGATTCCGATCGAGTTTACCAGAAACGAGACAGGTTTGCACCTTGCTTATAACAAGAAATATGCTGCAGTTTGCCTACAAGAATAAATTGATGCAAGGGCTGAGGCTCTGAAAAGAGGAAGATTTCTTCACTTACCATCTATTGAGCCTGAAATATCTAACACTTTATTGCATTGAATTGTATGAAAAAACTTAAGTCAGTACCAGCCTAATAAGAAAGTCATGACATACGATTGAAATAAGATACGATTCTTTAATAATATATTATGTCCTCCTGTTCTTGAAGAGTGTCTGGCTCTCGAGAGTCTTCTCAAGTGGAACATTCTATAATCCCCCAATCTCCCTGCTTGTGGCAGAAATGTGGCGAAGCCTTCAGGCATAATACAAGGATGAGGGCTTGAACTCTACAATATCACCTCTAAGTGTCAGTCTATTGCACACAATTTAAAGACAATACTGAAAACTTTATAGGTAGGAATTGCTAGTATAGTTAGCTATAAACATAATACGACCAAGCCGGAAAAGGGTTTTGTTGTTTAAATTATTTCGCTTTGATCTTAATTTTTCCCCACTACTTTAAGAAAACCATCAACGAAATTAAAGGATAATTTGAGCCACAGTTTTATTTAGAATTTTTCCTAATGACTTGCTATTGAAATTTAGAACTCACAGAGCGGGAGACAGTCTGTTCATAACTTTGAACATTTTCTTATTATTACTGTTCTTTTTTTTTTTTTTTTCTTTTCTTTTGTTCGTATTTTTCAACTTATAAATTAAATATACAGGATCTAATTAATGTGATGTTGAGTTTTAGTTTAACCCTAAGGCTGCTCAGCGCGACTTACGGACCTTTTGCGGACAGAACGTGCAGTCTGATCTTGGATCTACACTGTCCGATATGGAGATATTTCCCCAACCCCATAACTTTGAAATACCAACATTTTGGATTTTATCATCGGCTTGAAAGTTTCATCTTTAAGTAATTTAGCAGAATAAGGGTTAATAACACGAGTCTAGAAATAGTTCAGTAAGCTAGCCATTCATAAGCTTACTAATATTTTTACTAGGTGACTTTAATGAACAAACAAATACGTATAGTACATGAGGAATATTCAAGTACTTTGCTTTTCTGAGTGGTCGGATCATGTCGTATTGCGTGTGTAAAGAGGTGCGTACTGAATGATACAGGTCGAATCCGATGCGCACCTCTTTACATTCTCACGAAACATGGTCAAATGCAGACTGTTGTAATGTTTCTTTTATTATATGCCTTCCCGTTATAACTGTAGAGAAACATCACAAAATCAATTATGAATATCATAGAAAATTAGAGAACTACAATATTTATGAAAGGTGGATGAACATGTAAATAACGGCAGGTCTGCATAGATCAGTCTATGTGTTTATAAATGGCGGTTGCTTGTCCTCGAGTCATTACAAAAAACAAGAACTGTGATTATTTCCGAAACGCTGAAAAGGTAGTGTTTGGTTGTTATTCACTGTAACTATCAAGAATAATACGAATTCTTTTTAGTTTTAAGGCGGATGCGAATTAAGCTTTTGATTTTAATTAAGATGCCCTTCACGAGTGTAGCATTTGGAAATTCCCGCACATTATTACACAAAAGTAGTCCGTGAACACGATTACTCAGGGTTCGTATTTTATTTAGATCATTATTAATTATATAATAAATCTCTTTATCAAATAACTGCCCGCCCTTATTTTCATTTCTCATATATCCATTAAGAATATTCTTATCTTACACATGTTTGAAATGAGCACTGTGAGGTCATACCTGACGCCATTTTATACCGCTTTCAGAGAAATGCATACGGTTTTATTAATAGAAATTACCACGTATGTATGTATGATTTTGCATATTCTGACCTAAAATTCGCGAGATATTGTTGTACGATAAAAAAAATCTGATAATCGTTGCCTTGTGAATTGAATGTTTATTAAACTCGTCTTCAAAAAAATGTTTGTTAAGCTCACCTGACAGTGTTTTTTTTTTTTAGACTAGTTTAATTGAATTTTTATCTCAAATTCAAATGTGTGTCACCTCATAATTATAACTCATATTCATTGCCTGCAAGTCAATTAAAAGTGCAGCCCTTGAAAAGGAGTCATTTTGATCCCAGGTTAAAATTATTAGAAAACCATTTGAACACACGCCAGGAAGATTCAGTAGACGATGCTACATACAAATTATCAAAACTGAATGTTCCGTAGATTGGGGAAAAGATTTATTGCGATTTTTCCTACGATAAGTCTGCAAGAAACATATGGTACAAAGGGACTGACCAATTTTGTTTGGCTGAAACCTGAACGATCTCATTACTTAGATCATTAGACGCCATCTAGATGAGATACAGACATTATATCATAGAAGCAGGCTTTGTGATTTTGGACACCCCCTCTCCCGTGCTTCGTGACAAGGCCATCTTTTACGGGACTCCCTAAAACGCTGAATTTTCTGCTGAATTCAGCAACCTGCTGATCAGCAGAAATACACTAAAATGCTGAACTGCTGAATTGCTGATAAAATGAATCTATGATTCTTACTTTATAATGCATTGACATGTTTTTTTTTTGTGTGTGTTTAAAAATGTTATCGACTTTTTGTTTTGTTTTATAATTAATAAATGAGCCATTTCTCAAGAAAGCAAAGTGTAATTGTTATGTTGCTGAATTGCTGATTAAATGAATCCATATTTTTTTTTACAAAAAATGTAGTATTATTTTCTAATTGATATGTTTGAATATATCTTTTACTCCTGGAGTAGTCAGAAAATTCTTGGTAGAGGTCAATTAGCTGCTCCGAACACTTCATACCAAACATCAAGGCTATGGGCTTTGATTAGAAGATAACGTTCCAACTCTGCCTCTTTGTATGACACCCTGTCACTAGATGGGGCACTTTTCGACCAAGCTGCAGTCATATGTATATTTTGTTGGAGGTCGATTGGGTGGTTATAGCTTGGCGTACAGACAAGAAGATCTGAAATACAAGTCTTTGTACACATGTAATCCTAGGGACATGGCAATTTCTGACTCCGAGACAGTTTGAAACAATCTGATAGAGCACCAAAACGTAATTACATATGAAATACGCTCTGGCAAAAGGGAGCATATTCTTGATGCATTAAACCTAGCAAGTCATCATAAACTATGGATCAATTAAATCCATTTTGTCTAACAACTGACTAAATCATGAGGTAAAATGATCCTTTGACATGCAGAAAATTGACTGATAGCAAAATGTTTCGATTCATGTCAGCCTGCGCAATTCGCGCAGGTATTTTTACAATTGCAGTAAACCTTTTTTGAAAAGAGCGTGGCCCAATACAGATGTCGAGGCTCTTGGCTTTTATTTCCAGGACAAAAAATATGAGTCATGCTCTGTGAAAAGGGGGCTTAATGCAACTGCGAAAAGTATCGACTCAGGTCACCCTGCGCAGTCCCCGCAGCTTTTCGCTATTGGTCAATTTTGTGCATGTCCAAGGACCAGCGTACCTCATGATTCAGTCAGTTGTTAGACAAAACTGATTTCTTTTTATCCCTAATTGTGCAAAGGCTTGCTTGGTATCATGGAACACGGAGATGCATTAAAAGAATTGTTCCTATATTAGCAACGGAGATAATTATAAATTTACTGGTCATATGAACTAAATCAAAAGAACCATCTATCTCTGCCAACAGGCTTGGTTAGCAGCACTGAATGGATGCCGGATCGTGACCAACGCTAAAAGCTCCCGATGTTACTCCGTGCTTCTATGAGCTAAACTCTTTATCAAACGACAAAATTTTGGACTGGACCAAACTGAAAGCATTTGATAACAATTTGTTTTTAGATGCAGCTGAAATGGTGATTGTTGTATTTGATAGGGTAGAAAACATTGTGGGAAAAGGAAAAATGCTGGTTACCACAATGTTTTCAAAGGCCTTCTCTTTCAGGGTCGTTAAAACCCGGTATCATGTAGTAAAGGTTTAAATTGCTGCAGTCCAAGTTTTCGAATTTAATTAATTTCTTCTTGCAAAAGTGATTTCGGGTTCCATTTGTTGCATGGGTTTTATGATGGAATTAGAAACGCGGTTAATGTGACGTTAATTTCCCCTGGATCTCATATTTGGTAATGCAATGCTTCCAGAAATGTGAATGATATGAAAAAAATGATAGGAACATGTTTGTGCAAGCAATTTTGATAATTCAGACTGGTAAGGATCGGGAGTGATTAGAGCTTTAGCGACTCGATATTTTTAAGACATTACAGCAACATGTCTGTACAGAGTAGTTGATACTGACGGCTGGAGATATATGTAATACGTACATATATTATACGTACATAATACGTATATAGTGTTTTCGTAATTCAAAAATATCTAACGAGGTTGGGAGAATAGATAATTGTCGAGACTTTGCGAGACAATTACCAATTGTCATAACCGAATTAGATATTTCTGATATACGACAATACTGTACGTATTATATTTATCTTTGAAAGTCGTATTTGTTGGTTTTAATTATATTGTTTAGATGTGGCTGACAAATACAAGTTGAAAGTTCATCTCTATCGGAACTCCCAGTTTAAAATTGCCCACATATAGCACTTGTTTCATTCATAAAGTTGCTGCTTATCATTGACCCCATTTCTTATAATCGTGTTGAAAGTAGACTGCTACAAAATTTTCAGCTTTTGCCAGCCAGAGATTTTGATTATGCTATAGTTATGACATAATTCAACTCTAAACAAATTGTGACCTCCGTTTATTACGTAACTGAAAGGTTATTATGGGATTACTTGACATTACTTGACGCCTGTTTACTGCTACTTACTATTCTTGCGCTTATCTGGGTCAAAAGTAAGTGTTGTAATAAGGTCACCACAGCAGGTATAAAACCTTAAAGCGCTGTAAGTAATAGCTATTACGAGTTGCAGTTACATCAGTTTGCCCTCAGCGAACGGGTTCCCGAAATGTCCTTATCAGACAGTGTAGATTGTTCTGTGCAGTCTGATCTTGATCTACAACTGTCTGCAAAAGGTCTTTGAGCTGCGCCTAGCAGCCTAAGGGTTGGACATAAATCATTGTATCCCCTCACTCTTTTTATGTCCCAGCCATAATACAATAAACAGATATATAGCATGTGGTGTTGTATATCTGTAGGTCTTAAGTCTTGTGTTCATTTCTGGCCCATAACTTTGATGTGCATAATTACATGGGATTTCAAGAAAAAAGGGAACTAATGACAGACATGTATAGACCATGTGTCATGTGCAGTACAGGTGCTGTCAGCTTAAAGGTCAATGCCAAAATGGCATGACTCAGAGGTAACCATATTTGAGTAGAGATCCAAAGTTCTTCAGTGTTGTCCTTAACTGTTTTGTAGGCTTAACATGGGATTGTCCGGGGTTTTCCCTCACCCCCTTTTTTTCTTTTTAATTTTCGACCTGAATGTACCCCAAAATTAAGACGTTTTCCTTCTTGAATTCATTTCTAGGAGGTCAAATGACCCCGCCAAAGTCCAGGGAAAACCTTCGATTGTCCATGAGCAAGGTGTTTCAAAGCCCAAGCATCATACTGATAAACCTGGCCAACATTTTCAGTATTGGGCAGTTGCCCCATGTTGACTGAAATTATACTTAAAATGTAAAACACTATTTAATCTATCAGTCTAGTTTTTATTTGAATGGACGACTCCAGGTAGCTCAGTCGGTAGCGTTGAGGACTTGAGAACAGGAGGTTGCTGGTTTGATCCCCGGCTCGGCCAATTTCTTTCCAAGGATTGATAATAGTCATTGCGACAGGATTCATTTCTCTCTCACCGCTGACCATTGTTTCGATGATGGCTATGTGGGAAAGCAGCCGGTGGCTTTGAAAGAATATTATGCATAGTACTGGTAAAAGAAACTCCAGGAAAGCATGTTAGGTGCACTGGCCGCCGCGATATAACTGAAATAATGTTGAAAACGGCGTTAAACACCATACAATCAATCGAGCATTTTATTTGAATGATTGCATTTTTACAGATTTCCTGCTGTAATTATTGTTATATCACTGCAAAAATATCTATATTTGTTCCTTTTGTTCAGATCAGTAGATCCACAACAATCTTTTTTTTTAGGCCGCTGACTGCATTCTCACATACACTTAGTTTTGGACTGTCAACAAAATGTTTTTATTCCTGTTGATTTTAATTAAACATTAAAGGGAATGTTGAGTTAGCACATCTTGAATAGGCACTTGAAGGACTTCACAGTTTTTGAAGTTGTTATCAAATATAAATTTCTTCCATTATCTCTGTACTAGACTACAAAATGTTACACTTGTCCATACTGAAACCATTTGCAGACAACAAAATATATTTTGTGAAAAGCTTGGGAATTTTCTTTGAAATGTGAAAAACGTCACAAGAAAAAGAAAAACTGTAGTCATCAGTGTTTTCCATTTTCTCCTTTTCCAATAATGTTTTCAAAAGACTTTTTCCTGGCTGTGGGTCGTGAAAACACAGAATTGTTGGTAAAGAAATTTGAAAACATGTAATTTTTCTGACAGACTACTTAATTTTCCATTACAGGTACATGGTGGCAAAGGTTACAGATAATGTGCTCCAGTATCAACGTTGTATCTTAAGACTATTTCAATTGGACTGTTTCAAAAAGTAACATATCAGTCTAAGCAAGTTTTTCCACTTGACTTGTTCATCTTGTCTGCAAAAGTCATGTTTTCATTCTCAGCATTTAAAAGAATAAAGAAAAAAGACATTTACAGTACATGACAATTATCATTTTATGTCCAAAACTTTAATTAAAGTTGTATTCTCTCAAAATTTATTTCCTTTTTTTCTCTCTTGTTGCAAAATTTAGTACTGCTTTCTCCTGCTGAAGTTTTTGATAATGCAATTTCTTTATCCATTTTTGCTGGACTAAGACTATGTGAGAATGTACTGTGCAAATGGAAAGAATAATTTGTGTAGATCTTGTTTGGTGCTGGTTATTAGTAAGGGGTCCTGCGTGGCTCAGTGGTTAAGTGTAGGACTCTTGACCTGGAGGCCCGGGGTTTTGGCCTCACTGGATCCCCTTGATTTTCGGTGGGAGTGCCCTTGGGCAAGACACTTCTAGTATTGGTGGACTCCAGGAAAAACATGATTATGTGAGCTGTTGCTATGATATGACCAAAATAATTTCAAAAGAGGCGTAAAGCGCCATTCAATCAATCAACCAATTTGGATGTTAGTTTGATGGTGTTTAATGCTATTTTTAACATTATTTCAGTTAAATTAGGGCAACCATTTCACCTATATATGCTTCCCTTGAGATCTTTTAAGCATTACTTTGCATGATACTCTTCCCAAGACACTGGTTGCTTTCCCACATGACCATTGTGGAAATAATGATCAGTGGTGAGAGAGGAATTAATCTTGCTGTAATGACTGTCATCTGAAAGAAATTGGCAGAGCTCGGAATTCACGCCTGCGACCCCATAGTTTCAAGTTTGGTATGTTACCGACTGAGCTAATGGGCTTGTTTGGAAGTATGGAAAACCCATTCATACATCCAATGTCAGTCATGATATGCCAAACAGTACAGAATTGGGAAAAAATGGGTTCAACAAAATACTTTTTTCAGCACTATACATGTAATCCACGATTTCCAGCAGATCGCTATGCACATACTGTACATTTGCCCCCAGCCCATCAGTGCTTTCAGTGCTTTGATTACAGTCTCGGCTGATTGATTGATTAACCGTATGGTATTTAACACCGTATTCAACATTATTTCTGTTATATCGCGGCGGCCAGTGCACCACCTATCCATGCTTTCCTAGAGTTTCTTTCACCAGAACTTCGCACAATATTCTTCCCAAGCCACTGGCTGCTTTCCCACATTACAATCGTCGAAACAATGATCAGCGGTGAGAGAGGAATTAATCCTTTCGCATTGACTCATCAGTCTTCGTATAGAAACAAGCTGAGCTTGGGATTCGAACCAGCAACCCCTTGTTCTGAAGTCCTGTATGCTACCGGCAGCGTTACCGGGGCTCGGCTTTACAGTTTCAGAATGTGTAGACCAAGCTCCGACTGCGGGGGGGAAGCACAGTTTGATCTAAGGCTACAAACTACGAAAAGTACATCCACAGTCGACTAATCCAAGGTAAAGGTTGACCAAAATCAGGAACGCAGATAGGCCTTGCCTCATACCTTTACCAAGCAATCCCGAGTTTTATCGATCCAGGGGAAAAAGGTGTCTGAAAACATAGTATAAAAAGGAGATAGTTTTGGAAATCAGAATTTTCTTCTTTCCCACAGCTTTTTTCTAACCTTTCAAAAAGCCAACTCGCCATCTGATCCACATTTAATTTCTCGTCTACGAATGCTTTTTATTGTGAATTATTCTAAAAATTTAAGAGTACAGGTAAACAGTATGTAACATGACATATTAGCCATGCTGTGTGAAAATGGGGTTAAATGCATCTGCAAAAAAAATTCTATCCAGGTCGGCCTGCGCAGACAGCGCAGGCTGACCTGGGTTAAAAGTTTTTCGCCATTTATTAAATTCTGCATGTCCAAGGACTATCCACCTCATGATTCAGTCACCTGTTAGACGAGAAAATAGGTTTTATTGATTCATAATTGTACGATGACTTGCTTGTTACAATGCATCACGAAGATGCATTAAACCCCCTTTTCCCAGAACGCTGCAAACATTTATCATTCGAAAGACTATTTTCCTGTTTGTATGATTGATCGATGCTGAGATACGCGATGCTGAGTTGGAATATTCGACGTAGACGTTTAACTACCAGACGGCAATTTTTTATTCTTCCAAATTGGATGCATTCGCACACGACAAGTTAAACGAGGCTGAAATCGCGGGAAGTGTCATTAAAGGTATAGAGAACACTGTGGGAGCAGGAGAAAATGCTGATGAGTTATCGGCCTGATGGAGGGACACTTAAGGAAAATGAATGTGTTTCTTTAAAAAAAGGATGGAAAAAGCGTGAAAAAGTATACATTTCGACCACATGTGACTGCTATTTCACCCAAAAAATGTTTTCAAACACTATCCATTGCAGGGTCATTAGAAGCCGTACCTGTAAAACACTACATGAACACTTCAAGCCTTTATCAAACAATACAATAAAATCAATAAAATCTATTTCGTGTTACAACCGACTGAATGGTCCTTTGACTCGCAGAAATTTGACCGCTGGCAAAAGTTTCGGCCCAGGTCAGCCTGCGCGGACTGCGCAGGCTGACCTGGGTCGATACTTTTTGCAGATGCATTGAGGCCCCCTCCCCCTTTTCACACAACATAGCTTATTTGCGGACGACCAACAAAGTGTGAAATTTGTCTGGATGAACGGAAAATATTGTTGGAAAAGGAGGAATTTCTCCTCTTCCCACAAAGTTTTCAGAAACATTTCCCCCTTTAAGGCCTTAAAACGCAGGTTTTTAAGTAAAGGGTTATAAACTGAGAGGAAAAACTGTCATCGAAGGTATAATTTAATGAAGGAAATGTCAAAGCAATACGTCTATATTATTTCGACATTTTAATGTCGTATAAGCGAATTGTCTTTTAATCGAATTTCTCGGAACTTCTATTTGATCGAATTAAACGAGTGTTTATCTTGTTTGAATTTCTAGACTTTGTGGCTTTTGGAAATAATTCTTATGAACAAATTCAGAAAATCAATGTATAACCTTATCGTAGTGGCAAGCTTTTACATCCTTACCACACGGCAATATTTAGGACTTGTTCAAATTAACAGCAGTTGCAGACGACAAACTAGATGTGGCCCAAACGATAAGATTTGATTATAGACAGGTAGAAACACTGTGCGAAAGGGAGGAAATGCTGGCTAGCAGATTTTTCTCCTTTTCCACAATGTTTTCAAAATTAATTTTTCCAAAGTCGTAAAAACGCGAGATTGTTTGGTTTGGAATGAAATCAAGTAGGCATAAACTAAACGCAATAAATTTGACAACCACCTGTTTCAATACATATATAATCAAGGAGGGGTGGTACAAGTTGATTAATGAAATAGTCTTCTTTCTATCGTGGTTTATCGTTCAATAAACCGCGGTTGTGAGTTATGAGGCACAATAAATAAACCACGAGGGCGATTTTCTAAATATAGACATGGGGAAAACCGAGATTTGTGCAACAGACTGACAACAAAATATGTCTCCACCTTGCTGAGCTTATAGTGGGGCTTTTTCCCAAGCTTATACATAAGGACTATGTTTATATAAATGGCTGGTGCATAGGATATATATAAGCTAAGCGTGCCTAGATGAATCGTACAAGGTAGGTTTTAGTGAGTATACTTATATTTTATTTTGAAATTCGCTGCATTGATTGCCGCCTTGAAAAGTAGTCCGGTTCTGTAATCAGAATGCCCATATCAGATTGGCATGTCTTTGAAAAATGACACCTAGCGAAAGATAATGGAGTTTTATTATTGACACTTTAGTACCTCTTTCACTATATACCTTTTAAGCCGAATTCTATAGCAAATTCGCTTACTGTGATCTTTCTGACCGGAACCAAATACATCATGCGTAACGACGCATGCGCGCTCACACTGTACTATGACATCGGTTTGACCTGAACCAGATTATGCTGTCATTCACGCTTGCGCCCATTCTACTTTCAGTTTTAGCCAATACACCTCAACCTCGCTTTTGTCACTACCGTGTATACTGTCCTACACGTGTGTACATAGAATCCGAAATCTAATACCAGCAAAAAAAAACTGCGTAAGATTCATGGATCAAATTGCCACTCCTTAAACAGTAAATAGAATAACAGTTACTGAGCGACCCGCTCGGCAGAACAATTTGGACTTTCCCTGCCCTTGCTAACTCCATTTTAAAATGATTGCACATAAGTTGCATGTGATTTTTTTTTACAACATATTTTACAGCT